>CM057456.1:445252500-455252500 GCA_016271365.2 Neoceratodus forsteri | reverse complement strand
TGTACCTCCACCCTCTCAGGTAGTCACCCACCACCCCACTCCCCCATCCCAACTCCCAGCTGGCAACCAGCACAGCCCTCCTCTCATCACCATGGCTGGCCACTGACTGAGCTGTGAATGAGTGCATACTGTATACAATATGCGCTCATTCACTGCTCAGTCAGTGACCAGCCATGTCGGTGAGAGGAGGGCTGTGCTGGTTGTTGGCTGGGAGTCAGGATGCGAGGTGGTGGTTGACTACCTCACTGGGTGGGAGGTCCACTAGACCACCAGAGAAATTAAAAAATAATTCATGGGGCAGTGATTGGCAATCAGGGAAGGGGATGGATTATTAGACTACCAGGGATTTCAATATTTTAGCTGGGGATGGTGATCAGACATTGAGGAAGGGACCAGTAAACTACCAGGGAAAAATATATTTTTATACGGGGATGCTGATCAGACATTGGGGGAGGGACCACTAGACTACCAGAGAAATAGATACTTTTGTATATGGGGACAGTGATAAGACATCAGGGGAGGGAGAAGGGACCACCTGGGCATTCATTTCTTTGCAAATTACAATCCACAATTCCTTTTTCACAATTTGAGGTAAAAGAATAATCCTTTTTCACAAATTGGGAAACAGGATCCTTTTTTATTATTTCTTTTTTTGAAATTTGTGAAAAAGGATTTTGGCATATTAAAAAATGCATTTACAGGTGGTTTACAAAACATAATTAAAAATAAAAGCAGAATCCAATAGGATGGGTCCCAATTAGCAGAACACATGGGTTGGTTACTTCAGAAAACATCATTGTTTTCTGTTTTTTAACTTTGTTTCCATCGCTAAGAAAAAACAAGATGGTGGCAAGGATTCCCCAATTGTGACACAGGATTGCCCATTTGTGACACAGAATCCTGTTTTGAGGCTCACATCTAACTTTTCCCATTAAAAATAATGGGACATTTTAAAATTTAATTAATTTTGAATGGATTAATATTTTTTCACCAAATCTTCAAAATGCACATCTGTGACCCAAGACCTTTCTATCCTGAACATTTCAGACCAAAATCCTAAGCCGTTGTTGTGCAGCGGTGTGACAAAGAATTTTACAAAAAACTGTAATTTTTGCATTTTGTGACACTCCGTTTCTCCACACCCATACATCGGACCAGAACAAAACATGGCACATCAACAGATATTCAGTCCCTGGTGGAGCGTGTTAAACATCACTTAAATCAGTTGAGTGATTGTGAAGTTATTAAAGTGCAACATTTTGAGTTTAACATAGAAGTGAAGGTTTAACCCTAACTATAGGGGTGTGACCGTGACTCTAATATTTCATATGATAAGCAGACCAGGGTGTCTAAGCCTGGTACCACTTTGTATTAACCCTCTCAGCTCCAGGTCACCACCCCCATATATAGGTGGCAGCACTGGCAAGCCATCCCCAGTGCTGCTGAACAGCACATTGACACTAGGGTTCGCAGTCCCCAGTGTCAGCAAAATCCTCCTACTAAATATGAAAAGTGTCCCTCATTGACCTTTTTTTCAAACTTTTGCCTGAACAAAAGAAATGGTCCATCAACAATCTGACCCTCCCAGGCCACCCACCATCCTGACCTCCCCAATCAGTACCCCGCGCACACACACACACACACACACCCTCACTCACCT
The DNA here is from genome assembly GCA_016271365.2 of Neoceratodus forsteri. Taxonomy (NCBI): domain Eukaryota; kingdom Metazoa; phylum Chordata; order Ceratodontiformes; family Ceratodontidae; genus Neoceratodus; species Neoceratodus forsteri. Next base: position 455,250,840 of record CM057456.1, on the reverse strand, counting down.
AAACATATCCCATGATGTAGATCCACTCATCCATCAAAGACATGTCTTGCTGCTGGATCCAGTGACTGCAATATGAGAAAATAAGATAAATCCAATTTAATGTACTTCAAAGGGGTTTCAACTATTATTCATAACTTTTTGGAACCCTACCTTATGAACAAGAGCAGTGAAATGTTTCAGTTCTGTTTTCAAAGTGATTTTTGTAGTCACTACGTGAAATCACCTTTCTGGTGGGATTTGAACATTTTGACCTAATGGGTTCATGAGATGGAGACATAAGATGATATGTTGAAAATTTGGGTTAAAAATAAAAAACAACAAAGTTAAGAGCATGCACTGAAATGTTTCTTTTGTCACTCATAACACTAGTAATTTTCAATATTTTGACACCACATTTTCAAAACAGTAATTTTTTCACACCACCTCATGAATGTGACCGCTGACATTTTTTAAAATCCTTTCTGAAATGTGTTTTCACACTTGTGTCACAAAATGACACTTCAGCCAGGATTAGAACATTTTTGCCTACCAGGTTCCTGAGGAGGGGTTATAAGAAGGCTATGTTGAAAATTTGGGGTCAAAATATTTTAAAAAAACAACAACATTATGAGCATACTTTGAATGTTTTATTTGCTTGCTCATAACTTTAGTGATTTTCAATATTTTGACCCCAAATTCTAAACATAGCCCTTTTTTCATACTACCTCATAAATGTGACAGCTGCCATTTTACAAGTCCTGGCCAAAATATGTTTTCACACCTGTGTCATGAAATGATGTTTTGGTGGGAATTTGAACATTTTCACCAACCAAGTTCATGAGGTGGGGTCATAGGAAGGCTATATTAAAAATTTGGTGTAAAAATATAGTGAAATGACCAAGTTGTGAGTAAACACTGAAATATTTCAGCATTTCATTTCATTTCATTTTGTTTCTATTTTTTATACTTGTCAGCAAGATGAGCATTACTGCCTGTTTTCACAAGTGACATGTTTAACCTATAACATAGAGAATAATGGATTGGTAAGGGGTTATAATGAGGGTTTTACACACCCCTGAGTGGTGGGATGCCACATAAACCCCACGAGTGAAGCTCAAGGGGTTTATTCAGGCATCTCACCCTGAGAGAGTGTGTAAAATCCAAGTTTTAAACCCCCTACCCATCCTTTATTTTATATAATTGCTGGGGATTGTTTTTTCACCACAGAAATTATACAAAATAATGGGTTTGTTTCAAGCTGCGGACAGTTGGGATTTCATCGAGCAGTCCATTACTATTATTTCCCCACTGCAATGTAGATTCTGTGCCCAATGATCTTTTTGTTCAACAAAAAAAAAAAGAACTTAACGCCAACTGCATGTGTCGGGGAACTGGAGTGGATACAGCACTGAGGAATGAGATGGAGGGGAATGGTGTAGAAAAAAAAGAAGATCGTGGTAGGCGCATGTGCTAAAGTAGGGAAACTGGGCACATCTTCATCGTTATAACCAGCTGGTTATAACGACAAAATTGCAACCCAGTTTCCCTATGGGAAAAAATGGTCACCAGTTATTGTATATATAATAATAATAATAATGCATGGGGGAGAGTGCATAATGAGAATTTAATGCCCACCCAATGGGTGGGATGCTACATAAACCCTGAGTGCAAAGCCAAGGGTTTATTAAAGAATTCCACCTCGATGGTGGCATTAAATTCTCCTTTATGCACTCTTCCCAATGCATTGTTTTATGTAATTGCTTGCTTGCATTTTTTTCTTCACATGGAAAAAATCTGTGAATGTGTTTTCCTTAAGAACTTTATTAAATTAAATGTTTAATTGCTTTTAAAAATGTTGAACTGTTAATAGTTGCAGAAAACTTGCTGAGAGTCAAACAGTGAAAAACCTCATAAAATTATTTTTTGAAGATGTTTCTCTTTTTTTCTTTAAGTATGATAGGCTGGTTCATGTGAGGACACTACATGGAAACTTGCTTGTACAGAACGTTTTTAAATTGAAGGAACTTTGATAAAAAATTGCTGTGCGGTAATAAAATGTATCTAAAAGTACTGTTTTTAAGGATATTGTGTTTCTTTTTTTCGTCAGTTTGGTTTTGTTCAGCTTTCTGTAGTTATCTTGCCCCAGAGATATGCAAATTAGGGATCGGTTGCCTCGGGGGCATTTTAATGAGGGTGATGATGTCTGACACCCTTAGGATTTATATGGAAATAGGATGGAGAAAAAAGAAGTTATTTTGTGAGAGAGTCTTTTTCAAAATGCCCAGCTTTTGTTCGTTACTACAGAAATAGGCAGAAACGCGAAGCCGTCGGTGAGGAGATTTTGCAGTTTTCCGTTTGTGGAGCTGCCAGGTGCAGCATGAGGTAGGAGAAGGAGCAGGTGGCATGTTCTCATGGTGAACTATAACCAGCTCCTTCAATGAAAAAAAATGCGAGCCAATTATTACAAGACTATAATATACATAGAACAAGTATACAAATAGAATAATATATAGGTCAGTGCACATTACAAGGAAATAATTCCATTGAGAGTTTCTGGAGACATGGGAACCTCAAGAGTGAAGCTTGAGAGGTTCCTATGTCCCCAGAACCTCGAGATGGAATTACTGACTTGTAATGTACACCAACATATTTGTTATTTTTTCTAATATATGGATCCGAGTTTTTTTTAATTTTCGTTGTTTTGTAACAGGCCACTGCAGTGAAGGAATCTATCTGTCCTGGCTTATCACCACACTGTCTCACCTCCCTGCCTCCCCCATAAGCAGGGTGTACATCAAAAACTTGTGTTACCTTTGGCAGGCAGTCCTACCTGTTCTTTCTATGGAGCACGCAGGATCAACCAGATAAAATCCATTTTTGGAACAATTGAAAGAAAAAGAAAAAAAAACAGGGAAATGTGGAGGTCACGATACAGTCTTACAAAGCAAGAGATGGATGCCAAGTTTTGAAACTGTTCAGCCCACCCAGAGAGTCAAAGTGGTCAGTCATGAGTCACATATAGGATGCTGTTGTTTGATTGACAGTGATAGCATAGCGTGGTGTAGGAGACTCCTGCACTTGGGGTTCTTCAGTTTTACTGATAATAGTATGGTTTAGAGTTCCAAATGATAGTATTACGGACTCTGAACGATACTATTTGCAGTCATGAACTGTAGTATTATCACTCTGGGAGTGATCCGATTGCCGGAAATATTTTGTATGGCTTAGAATAGTATTAATTTGAAAATCTGTATATTAAAAATAGTCAATAAGATACATTTGAATAAATGCACATGTACTACATTCACTTATAACTTCACTAATTGTCAATATTTTTACTTCAAACTTCCAACATAGCCATTGTATCACACCACCTCATAAATGTTATAGGTATCATTTTTTAAGTCCTGAATGACGTGTGTTTTTCCACTTATGGTTCGAAATGATGTTTTAGCCAAAGTACTATAAATGTAACATGTCATGTTTATGAGGGGAGTCATAAAATGACTATTCAGAACATTTGGGGACAAAAGTAAAAAAATAAATAAATAATAATGATTAAGAAACATTTTTTGTAGTGCCAGACTCTATCCCAGAGGGCAGTGCATTATGATCCATGACCAGTGAGCTGAGTTGAGGGCACAAGTTCAGTGACCCAGCTAGATATGGCATTGGTGGGGGTATGGAGCCATTATCCAACACCACCCAAGCCAGGGAAGGAAAGGTGCAGGGTTGTCCACATGGGCCTAGGTACAATATATTGAAGAGAATTCTTCTTTTGGCAGAGGCCTGTAAGTCTGTGCTGGTGGATGGAAGAAGGCCCTGTGTATTGGCTGAATGATGGACTCTTTTCCCGGTGCATCTGTATCTGTAGCTACATGGAAGTGCAGAGTCCAGAAAGCACTGCACCTCTGCAGCCTACCAGACAGTCCCATGAATTCTTAACATCTGTCTCTGCATGGTGTATTAATGCAGATTTTTTGTTATTTTACCAGTGACAATATTATTGACCACATATACCCTGCTTTCCACAGTGGTCAATCTGGTAAATCACATGGCACCATTCCTTAATCAGGGCAAAAAGTGTGACATCAGCAACACTATCATAGGTATAGTAAATACCCATAAATAATATCTAACCTTTTACTGATCTTGCATGATTATTTTTGGGACTGTTTATAGATGAATTGCAGAAACTCTGTATGTATTCTAGCTAGGGAGTTGCTGGGAGGTAGTACAACATGATGACAGAAGGTTGCAGATGCTGAACCCCGTGTTAGTAAGTTTAATACTTTTGGGCATTGAATGGGGTACATTGTAGTGTGATGTTGTTACATATGCTGAACTGTCCTGTCTGCATAGGATTCTAGGTGAAGCAATATGTGAGTGTGCACTTACCATGCTTGTAGGTGAAGAAAACTCTTGTCTGCATGGGGTTCTTGTTGGAGCAATGTGTGTCTGAGCTATGCAAGATTTGTGGTTGAATGAGCTGAATATTCCTGCATGCAGTGGTTGCAAGTTATAATAGATAATGTGGGGTAGGAGTGTAGAGGGGCTGTGTGTTGCAGATGTTGAACAATCAGGTCTTCTATGGTTTTGGTTTGGGCAGCAAGCATGGTTAGTGTAAACAATCCATAATTTACAAGCATTGACTTTCACTGTCTATATGATCTCCAATTTGGAAATGTGGAAGGGGCGTGAAATGCTGTATAAATTCCAAGAGCTACAGGTAATGAATGCATTAGAATATTGGTAGGACAAACTTTGTATGCAGTTGGTGAGGTGGGGGTGGGGCAATTTGGGAGACCATGCTATGAATTCTAGAGTGGATACTCAGTAATTCACATATTATAGCATGATAGAGATTGGGATATCACTTTCAATCTCAAAGTGCTGAATCTCATCACTGCCATTTCATCAGCTCACATATATGATAATCAGCTCTGCCCAAGGGTGCAGGCAGGCATACTCACTGTACACATTTGTGTACAGTTTTGCTGCGTGCCTGTTCTAAATCATATACCTTTTTGCTATCATTGGGCCCTATGCAGTATGTCAACGTGCCACTTAAACTGGGTGCGTAGGCATAGCGAAGTCAGAATGCCATGGAGTGGTGGTCACATGGCATTCATGACTGGGGAATGCAGCTGGTACATGCCCAATCTCCCAGCCATGAGAACAGCAATGAACCGGGGGTATGCCAGCACTATGTGCCATGCACCAAGGTGAGTAATGCTGCATACCAGGGAACTTAAGGGGCCAACTGGTATGCTAGGGACAGCACTGCCATAAGTGCCCCTATGCACCCAGCCCACATGTACATTGGACAACTAAATGGCCCGATAACTGGTGGGCAGTCCCACACACACAGCTTGGCCCAGCCCTGATCCCATACTCCTGTGGCAGACAGCCACACACACTCTGCAGTGTGGACCCCCCCGATGCTGCATCCCCCAACCTAAGGCTGCACCACCATGCCCATGCAGCCCGTCTCCCCAGCATGGCACCCAGGGACTCACAGCCAACCTCCCCCACCTGGGAGCACCTGTCAGTGGACCATACTGCCCTTCCCGTGGAGCCACCTGACACTGGTAGTACATGTCAGTGCCCCCCCCAAACCTACACAGGCAGAGGTGCCTGGACTATACAATCCAAGCTGTTTCAATTTGTCACCATACTGCATGTTCTTTAGTTGGCTAATATTCTTGGTTGCTCTTCTCTGGATTCTCTCAATCATTTTTATATTGCTAACTTTACAGTATGTGGAGCCCAGAACTCAATGCAATATTCCAAATGTGGTAGCACCAGGGATGAATACGAAGGGAGCACCACATTCATGTCCCTACTTGTGATGTTCCTATAAATGTAACCCAACATCCTATTTGCCTTACTGGCTGCAGCTTTACATTGTTCAGATGCAGATAGATTGTTTGTCACCAGTGCCCCTAGGTCCCTCTCCATCTCAGATATTGCAGTCTGTGCACCATACGGGTAGTATATGGCCCGCGAGTTTTTACTTCCTATGTTTAAGTTAGTGTAGGCCACTGAGTAGTGACTCTGTTTAAACGTTTGTTGTTTAGGGGATAGATATGTGTGCAACCATTTTAGAGATTAGATGAGTCATCTGACAACAATCTGATTTGTTTGATATGGGGGCAGAATTTAGAGAGGGTGTCTAAATTTTTTAATGGGGAGCAGCAGTTGGAGAGTGTGCGTACAAAATAGAAATTTCTGTTTGTATCCCCGGCTCTGTCTCAAAGAATGGTGAGACTTTGTCCTGCAATCTTCTGTTTTCCCTTCATCCTTTCCTCAATCTAAACTACTCATCATCCTGTAGTGGGACTGATTCTATTTTTTTATTTTTCTTACTTTAATGATATCTTGGAGAACACCTGTGAGTGGATGCTCATTTGTAGGTTCCACATCTGTTAAACAAGAAAAAAATTGAACAGGTACATAGCATTACATTACAAGCAAGTACAAAATTGCACTGGTATAAAACAGTACATTACAAACTAGGTAGACAATAAATTGATGGGAATTACAAGATTGGGATAGCATTTAGCTTAAGGCATAACATTTAGACACTGCTACAGCATTTGTGCCTATGGACTCACAAACAGTGTACCCCTCTTCCTCATCTCAATACATTATATAATTTGTGTTAATCATTGAAAATATTGCCAAACAGATAGAGCTGGCATGGATGGAGCAATGTTACAAGACCTACACAAACCTGACTTACCCAACAACACCAACCAGACTCTGTTGTGCATAGGGATGGTACAGTGAACAGTGGTAGAGGCTACTCCAACATAGATCATGCTGTAGTTGATGTGAATCACTCATAACAAGATAGTCTGTCACATGTTATTAAGCAAGCAATCCCCCCATATTGATATGCTAGTATTCTAAATACTAGTCCACAAATTTACCCTGCAGATCAGTCTGGGCAGATTGCAAGTGTGGCTGTTAACAAGAAAAAGATAGCAGCTCTTTCTTTTTTTAATCATATGTTCTTTCTTATACAGCAAAATACATAAATAAAGCTATGAATAAATGTGTATCTTTCTTTGTGAAGGAACATATGTGATTAGTGTTGCATGGGTACAGCTTGTTTGATTAAATTTTTAAATACCCAGTGTGCTTTCAACTATGACAGAAATATGAACTAGGAAGGTGTAACCGATTCTTCAGCTACAATGTTACTTAACTACAGTATATGAAAATAAGGTCTATTATGAATGAATCTGTTTTAGTTAGTTACCTAACTACTGATAGTTATACAGGATTTTGACATTAAACCCACCTCGGAATCATTCAGAATGCACAAACAATTATGTCACTAAGAAGCTGCATGTCAGACGATACTCTCGATGCCTTCATAAGAACTCTGAGGATCGTCGTGCCAGGCAGTACACTGCATATGTTTTAAACAGCCCCAAAATTAACACAGCACACACAAATTTGATAAAAATATGAGCTTTATTACACTCTTGCCATTGCCATTGCAAGCAGACTAGATAGATATAATGGCCTTTTTAAACCAGAGGTGGTGGGGTAGCTATTTACATCAAGGATAAATTTCCTACCTCCATAATTGACTCAGTCTCTGTCCCAAAAGAATTTGAAAGCTTGTCATTAAAGATTGAAATTGCTACCAGTGTCTCATTATGTATAATAGGATGCTACAGACCCCCATCAGCTGGACTACAGTTGTTAAAACGTCGCGGAAACATCCTGGGTTCGGCATCTTCAGAGTATATCATACTAGGGGACTTCAACTTAGACTGGATCTCCAGTGCATTCACCCCACTTAAAGTGTTCTGTGATTCCCTTGGGTTGTCACAGCTAATAAATGAATCTACTTGTCCTAACAAGCTCAACCCTAATAACAGTACTCTCTTGGATAGCATTTTAGTTAACAAACCCCATTTATTCTCCCATGCTGGCATCTTTTTCTCTGATATTAGTGACCATTGCTTAATTGTGTATGTAAGATCCACTCTTAAATCCACAACTGCACCACAATTCTCCTTTAAAAGGTGCATACGCAACTTTGATCTCCATAGGTATATACCAGAGCTAAGAGACTCCATGCAATGGCAGGACTTCTATCTAGCCAAGTCCCTGACTACAATTTATGATATTTTTTCAGAAATTGTGCTAGGGGCTCTCAACAAGTATGCTCCCATAGTAAAAGTTCATGCCAGGGTGGACCTCGTGATACAGGGTACCGGGTAGAAGCTCCTCTGCATAGCTCCAGCCTTCTGACTCAGTAAAAGTGCTTTTTGGAGCGTTTAACTAGCCTAAAACCCTACAATTTTATGGTCTACTGCCTTCCTAGCATTGAGTGCTTTTGCTGGGTGAATTTGAGTGATAATGGACGTCTATATGAAACTGGCGCCACAAAAACATACCCCGTCAGTTTCTCAGGAGAAGGCCCCAAAGAAATCATGGGCATCAAGTGGAACCGATAAGCAAGAGGTCGTAAATCAGGGCACGGAGCAGGAACCGCTCATGCTAAGCAGATTCCTAGAGGAATTTAAGCCCTTTCAGGAAGAAATAAAAGAAATGGCATCAGAGATGAAATCTTTAGCTAGAAAGCTCAAAGAGATCTCAGTCTTAACCATGTATAACACCGTCAGGATTTCCTCCTTGGAGAAACAAGCAGAAAGGTTCGAGCCTGGGATGGTGGCTATGCGGCAGAAACTTGCACTTTTTGAAGCCAAACTTGAAGACCTTGAAGATCGTAGTCGTAGAAATAATATTGTGATCCTTGGGCTGCCGGAGGGAGAAGAGGGCCAGAACACCATAGTATTTGTCCAGAAGTTGGTGGAGAAGATTGCTGGCCCCTCGTCCATTGGGGCTAAATATATAATCGAGAGATCCCACAGATCTCTGAGGCCGAAGCCCCCCCACCCCCGGAGCAACACCTCGCCCTATAATATGCCGATTTCTAAATTACTTGGAGCAGCAGCACTTGTTGTACAAAGTTAGAGAAATCCAGGAAGTGAGATGGGAGCAAGTCAAACTCAGGCTAGCGCAGGACTTGCCGGGCTCTGTCCATTTGAAACGCAAAGCATTTCACCCAGTTGTTGCTAAGATTATTGCAGCTGGTCTGAAGTTTTGTATGGCGTACCCGGCCAGGTTACAAGTGTAAGTGGCCGGTACCTGGGTTTTCTATGAGGATCCTGAGGCTGCAATTTCTGGCCTAAAGTTATCCCTACCTGATCTTTTCAGGGATACATGAGACGACCTTCGTCATTTAAAGGTAATAGCTCTGGATCGAAGAGAGGTGGCTGTCACTTGAAGGACTCTTCGGGGATGAATATAAATAACTGTTGTATTCCTATCCAAGCCTGTTTAGAGGGCTTATGGGACACAATTTCCTTAATATCATCCGGACTTTGTATGGTTGTTTACGCCTTAGTTTTATCTGGGACTGTGATTCCTTCTAAAATGACTGTTTAATTTTATCGTTTACAGACGTTGAGGAGAGTAATTTTGCAATGTTTTGGTTTAGTACCTTCCCTGCAAGTATGCAAGAGGGAATTGGCTCTGTTAAGGCCTTTGGCTTGTGCCTTGCAGGGTATCAATACCCATCGTACGGTGGGTTGGTTGGAGAGGGTCTCGGGGCATTTTCTCTACAGTGCCCTATTACGCACTTTTGCTCCTGCACCACCAGAGGGAGATCGTGCCTCAATGTTATAGGGGCCAGTGATTTTAACGGCCCGGAATGGGGGGTTTTCTCTGGCATAAGGGCATTACAATTGATGGGGTGTGACGGGACCTGTTTTCTTGGGCCAAGTGAGTCCTGTTGTGGGCGTGTCCCGCGTGGGGACTGGAAACATTGCTTTTGGTCTGGCCCTAACAGCACCTATTGAGGTGCGTTCCTTTTAGCAGGCAAGGCGTGAGGGTTGGTAACTCTTGCTATTCCTAGTGCCTGTGTTCTGTTAACACAGAGTTACTCCCACTGGTTATCAGGAGTGGATCAACTGAGGACCTCACAAATTGTTACTGTTACTCAGGTCATTCACATCCTGTTGTTTTCATATAGGGGGGCTCACAGATCTTTTTTCTTTTTTCTCTTTGGGTTTAGGGGTGTAATGTCGGGGCTGGGGGAGAAGGAAACGTATGTTGTTGAACATTGTTGGTGATAGTTGGGGGTAGGGAGGCGGGAAGAAGGTAAAATTTTGAGATTATTAATGTTATGTTGTGATTGGGTGTTACTTGGGGAGGGATGGATGGGTAGTTTAGGTAGGACCGGGGGGTTGGGGGCCGGAGGATGGCACAGCAGTCTTAGGGGAACAGGTGTATGTGGATCACAGTAGTAGTAACTGGCAAAGGTTAACCCTGGGCTTGTTTTGCCAATAAAGATGGGTAGCAATATTAACCTATCTATGTGGAATGTGAAGGGGATTAGGAGAAAACCTAAGTAATATCAGGTGCTTAAACACCTGAGTTTGCTGCGTGCTCAGATAACGTTCTTGCAAGAATCTCACCTGCTAGATACTGAGGCATTACAACTCAGGAGACAACAAGTGGGGCAGGTCTTTAATGCCTCAGGTTCTACCAGCAGTTGTGGGGTCATGATGCTGGTTAGCAGAGACGTCCCATTTATCCCCACTCAGGTCTTTAGGGATTCAGAGGGAAGGTACGTCCTAGTGCAGGGTACCCTTTGGGCCATGCCACTATTGCTTGGCAGCATCCACGGACCAAACGTGGATGATCCCACCTTTTTTGCGAAGTTGACTACCACAATCCTCCCCTTACTCCCTATTCCCATAATTATGGGGGGGAGGCTTTAATCTGGTTTTGGACCCTAATATAGACAGGTCCGGAAATGTCTCGAGAGGACTGTCCCCAGGGCAAAGGGCCTTCAGGCAATTGTTGGATCAATGCAGACTTTGTGATGTACAGCAAGTCTTGCATCCCAACTCCAGGGAATTTACTTTTAGTTCGCCAGTACACGGCTCGCAGTCTCGCATTGATTACCTTTTGGTCTCTCATGAGCTCTTGCCGGGTGTGCTATCCGCCTCGATTCAACCAGGTCCTGTATCAGATCATTCTCTGGTGTTATGTAATCTGGCTTTCTCTAATATTCCCAAGAAAGAGACCCGATGGAAATTAAATGAGCAGCTATTGAAGGAGGAGAAATATTGTCGACTAGTGAAGGATCAGATTGATTTCTTTTTCTCTACCAACCCAATAGAAAGTGTTACACTGGAAATTTTATGGGGAGCTTTTAAGGCTTACATTAGGGGTATTCTCATTAGTTTAACTACAAAGAGGAAAAGGGCTCAGGAAGCAGAGCAGATTTTATCATTACTGTCTCAAATATGGCAATTAGAACCTAGGCAACCAAATAATATTTCCAAGGAGGAGAGGCAGAAATTATTAGTAGTTAAGGACAGATATTTAGAATTATTAAGAGAGAAAGCAGAACTGGTTATCATTCGTACCAAAGCAAGTTTCACGGATCATGGAGAAAAAGCAGGGCACCTGTTGGCCTTACGTTTAAAACAGCAGGAGTCTGCAAGATTTATACCTCCGATTAGGGCACAAGCAGACGGATCCCTGAGGGTATCCCCTTAGAGATAGTGCAGAAATTTGCTACATACTACGAGCAGCTATATAGGGATATGATTAGCCCCCCTTCCACAGAAGAGTTGGAAGTGTACCTTAGGGATTCTCGCTTGCCTTCCTTGGCAAATTCCCCCCCAAAAATTCTTATCCTCTCCCTTATCGCAGGAGGAAATTTCGGCCGTTATAAAGGCCCTGCCCTCAGATAAAGCTCCAGGACCGGATGGGTTTTCCGCTTTATTTTATAAAGTTTTCAGGGAACAATTACTGCCTGTGCTCCTCCAGCTCTACCTTCATATTCTATCCGGGGCTGCAATAGACACTCACTTGTTTGAAGCCCTAATTGTCCTATTACCCAAACCGGACAAAGACCCCGAATCAGTTCAGAGTTACAGGCCAATATCCCTATTGAATCAGGATGTCAAAATTCTTTCAAAGATATTGGCGGATAGGCTAACTCTGGTTCTCTTGGACCTGATTGGCATGTTTCAAGTTGGGTTTATATGGGGACGTTCATCCTCAGACCATTTGCGTACCCTCTCGCACATCTTCTCGGAGTCTAAGGATGCCACCTTTCCCACGGGGTTGGTCTCCCTGGACGCCGAGAAGGCATTTGACTGGGTAAACTGGAATTTCTTATTCCAAGTTCTCAGAGCATTTGGGTTTCCCGCCATGTTCATAGGCTGGATCAGGGCGCTATATCGGTCTCCTCTGCTAGGATTTCTGGTAATGGGGCTTTTTCAAAATTTTTCCTGCTACATTCAGGTACGAGACAGGGATGTCTCCTTTCCCCGTTATTATTTAATCTTTATTTAGAACCCCTTATTCAAAATATTCTTAACAACACGGGAATACAAGGTATTCCGATCTGGAACAATGTGGTGAAGATAACAGCATATGCTGATGATCTTCTCCTCCATTTGGCCCACCCGGTAACATCTATCCCGAATATGTTAAGTGAGATTGCCAAATTTAGCCTTTTTTTCCAATTATAAGTTGAATACAAACAAGACGTCCTTTTTTCTCCTTAATCACAAGGTTTTTAAGACAGACATTATCCCTCTGGGACTGTGCTGCTCTCCCCGTGTTATCAAATACTTGGGTATCAAGTTAACACGTAATACGTCCCTATGGTTTAAAGAAAATTTAGAACCTCTTTCTCAGATGATTGTGCAGGACCTAGAGAGATGGGATAAGCTTCTGATCTCACTATGGGGCCGCATTAACATAATTAAGATGAATGTATTTCCCCGCCTTTTTTACCCCCTGTCGCATCTCAACTCATTTGTCCCCGTATCCTGGTTTCAGAAAATGCATAAACTTCTCACTAATTTTATCTGGTCTAATAAACATTCTAGGCTGGCCTATCACAAACTAGCCGCTCCTAAAAATGAGGGGGGGTTGCTGATTTCTCATTTAGCAATTTATTACTGGGCTAGTCATCTTGCTAAGTACCTGAAATGGGTAAGGCTGGGTCCAGAAAATCTGAGACCAGCCTGGCTCAACATTGAATTAGACTATATCCAGGCTATGAACATGGACCCCTCGACCATGCTCTTCATCAAAGTATCCCTTTTACAGAAGGCTAGCAAATGCCCCACTCTCATGACCTCATTAAAGGTTCACTCATAGCTGTGTTCATTTCTAAGATATAATCCGAGTACAGACCTGTCTCAGTCTATCTGGAATTCTCCAGCTTTTACCATAAATAAGCAGGCAATCTCTCCTACATGGCTACCTCAGTTAGGTCAGGGGGTAGCTTCCTCATTCGTGGAAGACTCGGGGGCTTGACTCCCGGTAACCGAGATTCTCAGAAGGTACAATATTCCAGCCTCTCAAGTCATTCAGGGTTTGTCAATTGAAGCATTTGTTAATCACGGTTTTTGGTAAAGTCCCTCCCCGCCCAACAGATTTTGCTTTGGTACCAGAACTTTCTTCTCTTCTCGAATCCCCAGGGGTTATCTCTAAGATATATCAGGTATTGTATCAATGGTGGTTTGGGAGTGGTAATGGTCCCACTAGTTTTTGGAACCCATTTTTCCCTCAGTCCACTTTCAATTGGTTGGCTCTCTGGATGTTCTGTCACAAATATGTGTCCCAAGATAGATTGCACCTCTTGCAATTTCATGTTTTGCATAATATGTACTACATGACAGTCAAACTGGCAAAATGGGGCTTGATACTGATAGGTGCACTAGATGCTCCCAGGAAGCTGGGATGCTTTTTCATATATTTTGGTCATGCCCCAAGATAGCTTTGTTATGGAATTTAATTAAAACCCACCTGAATCCCTTATTGGGATTACAGGACTGCTTTACACCAGATATTTGTCTTTTGGGAGATCTGTCTTCTATTAAGGTTAAAATTCAGAGATTTCATATATCTATGATCGCACTCTCAGTTAAAAAAATTATTCTCAGGCATTGGAAAGATGGGATTTGTCCAACATATGAGGAATGGATACATGAAATCCTTACTAATCTCCATACAGAAAAGGCCATAGCAAGCCTCCAAAATAGGCTACAAAAGTATAAGTATATATGGGATCCCCTTCACACTTTAATTATCACCGCTAGGATTTAAATTGTAACTGGTTTACCTGCTATCTTATCAAGTATTCAATTATCATGGATAGCTAGTTACTACAACACTTGAAGGAACTGCTGTGCCAGGGGGAGTAGGGAGGTTGGGGGGCAGTGTTGGATGGTATTACTAACCGGCTGTTCATATCTGTATCACTGCCTCCTGTATTGTGGAAATGTTGTCAATAAAGTGTGAATTGAAAAAAAAAGTTTGTGCCAGAAACAAATCCTGTCGGTGGTTTACGGATGACCTGAAAGATGCTTTGCAGAGCAGGGATGTACTCTGGAGAACTGCTAGGAAAACTAATTTAATAAATGACTGGAATTCTTTCCGGAGGGCAAGGAACCTCTGCACCAAAATGGTCAGAGAAGCCAAAATTAATTTCTAACACTCTCAGCTGGAGAGCTCCTCAAGAAATGCTTCCAAATTCTGGAGGATGATCAAAGACATTGAAGGTCATACCACTGTTAATTCCCTACCTACTAAATTATTGATCGACAATACTGTCATCTCTGACAGACCGTCTATCCTTGACACTCTCAATAATAATTTTGCACTGCAAGGCTAGCCTTTGACTCCTCTCCCACAAATAACCTCCACCAACAACTTGGATTGGATACACAAGAAAAACCCATCCCCAGTCCATCTTTCTCTCTGCAACCTACCTCCCTGAAAGAAGTTGAAGATCTTCTCCTTTAGTTGGACAATAGAAAAAGTGCTGGGGCCGACCTCATTGACCCATACTTCTTAAAGGTCAGCTACCGTGTCCTCGCAGCCCCAATTACTCATCTCTTCAACTTATCCTTGTCCCAGGGTGACCTACCGTCCATTTGGAAAAATGCACTTGTTGTCCCTTTGTTTAAATCAGGAGATTCTAGTGACCTCAATAACTACATGTCAATCTCCCTACTTCCAATCCTGTCAAAGATGCTGGAGAAAATAGTGAACTCCCAGCTTCAGAAGTACCTGGAACCAGAAAAATTGCTCAACCTGTTATGATCTGGTTTTAGAGCACAGCACAGTGCAATCTCTGCTCTAGCCAAGGTGACAAATGACTGGCAGCTTGAATTAGACAAAAAAACTTTGTGCAGTTTTCTTGGACCTAAGAAAGGCATTTGATTCTGTTGATCACAGACTGCTTCTGTCATCCCTCCAGAACATTGGTTTGGATTTCCTATCCCTTAACAGGTTCTCCAACTACCTCTCGGGATGACTTCAACAAGTAAAGGCAGAAGGAGAAGTTTCTCCACCAAAACCCCTATTGAAGGGTGTACTGCAAGGCTCCATTCTTGGTCTCTTGCTCTTCTCCATTTATATTAACAACGTAGATGCCCCCATCAAAGAAGCACAAATACACCTATTCGCAGATGATATGGTACTCTATGCTACTAGACCCACCCCTGATGCAACCTGTAAAGCCCTTCAAAATTAATTTAATCTGCTGCAACATCAGCTTATGAACCAGAAACTGCTCTTAAATGCAAAAAAAACAACAAAGCAACGTTCCTCTCACCCTTTCACAATGCAATAAATCCTGCAATTGCTGGGACACTGCCGCAGATCACTACCATTCTAGGTGAGCGGTTGGACTACTTACCAAAGCTCAAGTACCTGGGGGTCTGGTTAGACCATAGACTTACTTTCACAGATCACTTAGAAGAACTGGCAAAGAAACTTAGACAAAGACTTGGTCTGTTCTTTAGGATTAATAATCTCCTCACAAGAGACGCTAAACTGAAACTGGTTCAAACTACCTTTCTTTCCCTATTGGATTATGCAGATTTTCTATATAGTCAGGGACTTGCAGGTACCCTAGCCAAACTTGATACGCTTTATCACAGAGCCGTAAGATTTATCTTGGGTCTTTCTTACTCAACCCACCACTGTGCATTGTACACGGCAGTGGGTTGGTCATCCCTTGCTTACAGATGGCAAAACAATGCTGCAGTTTGGACATACAAAGCTATCTCAAATAAACTGCCCCAGTATATCTCTGTCTGTTTACCTTTTTTCCACTCTGGGGAAGTATGCCCTGAGAAGCACCTCATATATCTACCTTTATGTTTACAAAGCAAAATCTCACATTGGCAGAGCAGCCATTAGCTTTGTGCTCCCTCAACTGTGGAACAAGCTGAAAAAAACTTTGAAATGAACTCACCTCATCAGCCTAGCAGCTTTTAAATCTCTATATCTACATCATAATAATGAGTCCTGTGCCTGTCTACCCTAAATAGTGACTCCTATAAGTCCAAGTACACTCTAATTACTACTCTTAAAAGACTGATCACATCTATAATCGACTCTTCCCTCTCCCCTTTTTCTGCCCCCCCATATCTGTCCCTTCCACATTCCTTTGACCCTGGTTCCAGCTCTAAGTTCTCCATACTGTATCAGTATAGATCTTTTTATATTAGGTTTTATTTATATTCGGTGCACCTGACATGAATATTTCTTTACTCATATGAAAAATTGTGTCCTACCCAAAACTAGCTGTATGTTCTGTTCCAAACATATACTACTGTCAATGCTACCTGCTGATACTTCGTATATACTGTATTATTGTATCTCACTTTAGCTTTATCTTTATTATTATTATTTTCTTGTGTGTTGCATTCCATGTATATTGTCCCTTGTTCCTTGTTGACAAACCCAGGTCCACCTCGAAAATGAGCTTGCTCAACGGTGATCGCCTGGTTAAATAAAGACTTTGATTGATTGATTGAATTTACATGTTCATATGTAAGACACAAATAAGCCATTCATGTCCCCTTTAAGACAGAATACACAATATATGTGTTACCTGAGAGCTAAACAATTTTATTTTAAAGAAGACATGGACTGCTTTCTGCTGTTAGGTTAGTCTATTAATGATGTGATAGTAATAAAAATCATATTCGTTACACATCTGTGTTTCTTGTATTCATTATGTGGTTGTTTTTAATATGTACTGAAGTTTACCTGACTCGACAATCCTCACTGATCTTATTTAGGCTCAAGAGCATTACACATGATGTGACGTTCCTAGTGACGTTACAGTTTGTGCACTTGGCATGGTGCAGCACTAGGTTCAAATCTGAGTCCTGCATATCATTCATTTTGGTAATTTTTTTAAAATGTATATATATTTTGCAAAAGTAATAATGTTTTAACTACTTATGTCTGTTTACATGAGATCAAACTTGTTACAATTTATCAACTGTTTTAAGCCATCTCTGGAAGGTTTGATACTTTTTATTGGACGAACATATGTCTTGTACAAAGATGGTATAGTACACAAGCTTTCAGGGCCTCACAGGTTCCGTCTTCAAGTAAATAGCAAACTGAGCAAAGTAAACAGCATTTATATAGACTGATGCAATGTTTAAAAAAATAATTATTATAGAATAATTCAGAAGATTTAATAGGAAGGGTTGATTGGCAGGAAGTTCTAAGATACTGTATTCATAGGAGAGGCTGAATGGAAGCCTTGAAATGGTAGTTGGTATGGTAGCCTGTCAGGAACACAGAATAAGAAGGACCTGAGATAAACAGAGTGTAAGGTATATATACATTGTGATGCATTGTTTGATAGGTGAGAAAGGATAGGAAGTACTAAGATATTTTTAAGAAAGGCTGAATAGATGCGTAGAAGTGGTAACTGGAAAGTAACCAGACAGGAACACAGATTAAAAAGACCTGAGATACTCAGAGTGCAAAAACAATGGGGGGAAGGGTGGAGTCCAGAAGGAACAGAGGAAAGAAGAAAAATTGCAGTAAAAGGTAATATACAGTATTAACGTTTTCCATAGTGTGTCATGAATCCAATGACCCAATTGAGGCTGTAAAATGTAAAATTAAATTGTTTGATATATTTCAGTTCCCAGGTCCTTCTCTCCTGCATGTTTCTGAAGTTGTCTCTTAGTATTAGGACAGATAGGTCTGAGAGGGAATGGTCTGTTTGAGAAAAATGTTGTCCTACTGGTGTGCTGATAATCTGGTTTACGACTGTGTGTAGGTGGTGGTTTATCCTGGTTTGTACTGGTTGCCTTGTTTCCCCTATATAGCACTCATTTGTGCACTTTTTGCATGGAGTTAGGCAAACCACATTGCTGGATTGACATCTGAAGGATCAATTTATTTTTATTGTGTTGTTCTGACATGCCCCGATTGTGGTCTGAGTGCATATGTGTGTGCAGGTCTTACATCTTGCAACATTGCATGGTGTTGTCCCTCTTATTTTACAGTTATTTTGACCTGCTGAAAGTATGTTAAGAATTATTATGTTAAAAAGGTTAAGGAGATGCTTGTAGGCAGTGACAGGTGGTTCAGGGACGATGTCCCTCAGTCTTTCATCTTCACTCAGCATGGGTTGTAGTTTGTTAATAATTTGCTAAAGGGGTGTGATCATGGGGCTGTAAATAACAACTAGGGGTGTGCAATCAGTTAGATTTTTTTGCTTCCATTCCAGTAGCTTTTCTCATGGTATTTCTATAGTACGTTCCATTTCTCTGTCAATTTATCTTGGGGAGTGACCCTGCTGGATGAAAGAATTCTGAAATGAGGAGAGCTGTCTGTTTTTTGTTATCTCATCAGAGCAGAATTGATGGTATTGAATTGCCTGACTGTAGATTATGGATCTTTTTGTGTACCTTGGATGGAAACTAGAATTATGCAGGTCGGTGTGTTTTCTGTAAACATCAATTTGTATATGTCAAGATCCAGAGGTGTGGGTCGCACCAAGGAGAAGGCAGTGCCAAGCTGAGTTAGTAACAGTTAGAAAGCATGGAAGCTGGTACCTGCAAGGGCACAGAATGTAGCTGCAGTATATAGCCCTGTACTCACTGTGCTTTTTGTCCAGGAAAGAACTTTTCACAGGACCACATTCTTTGATTAAAACGTAACTTTTAATGGTTCATTTAAAAGAGATTTTTCTCAGCAAGTACAAAATCCAGGATACAGCACATATCAAAACTCCACCACCTGCTTCACATATCATTCCTTAATGTGTTTCACTCACAACTGCACTTTTACAAAGCGATTCTAACTATGGAATCCAGAAAACTTATTCAAGGCAACCACTGCAAACCAGGATTAACCACCCCCGACACACGATAGTAAACCAGATTATCAGCACACCAGTAGGACATTTTTCCCAAACAAACTATTCCCTCACAGACCTATTTGTCCTTATAGTAAGAGGCAACTTCAGAAACATGCAGTAGAGAATGACATGGGAACTGAAATATTTCAAACAATTTAATTCTGACTTTTTATGGCCTCAATTGGGACACCCCCCCCCCCCCGGCACCCTGTGTATCTCAGGTCTTTTTAATCTGTGTTCCTGTCTGGTTACTTTTCAATTACCTCTTCTAAGCATCCATTCAGCATCTCTTATGAATATATTAGTACTTTCTGTCATCTTCTCATCTATCCAAACAATGCATCACAGTGTATATAGACCTTATACTTGGCCAATGGAAAGTCATGTACACAAATGCTCACAGCCTGGGAAATAAGATCCCAGACCTGTAGGCAATAATGTCAGAGGCTGAACTGGACTTAGTAGCAATTAGTGAGATGTGGTTTACCAGTAACCACACTTGGGAGACTTCAGTACCTGGCTATGTATTGTTCAGAAGAGACCGAGGTGCAAAAAGGGGGGGGAGGAGTGGCCCTGTATGTCAATGAAAATATCAAAGCTACAGAAATTCAGAATACACATAAGGAGCCAGAAGAACTGTGGGTCACCCTGGAAACAGGAAATGGGACAGCCATAAGAACTGGGGTTGTCTACAGGCCCCCAGACCAGGGGAGGACATAGACACATTACTGTTAGAAGATATACAAAACATGACAGCTAAAGGAGGTTCTGATAATGGGAGACTTCAACATGCGGATACAAATTGGTCAGTACCAGCAGGAACATCTGCCAGAACTAGACACATAGTGGATTCCTGCAGGAGGGCCTCAAACAACTGGTACAACAACCCACAAGAGACAGGGCTATTCTAGATCTAGTACTAACTAACAGGAAGGGATCACAGATCTCCAGGTAGAAGGTCACCTGGGGCCAGTGACCATCACATGGTATGGTTCAATTTGGCTACTACATCTAAATCATCCCATTCCAAGGCAAAAATATGGGACTTCAGAGGAGCTGACTTTGATAAGATGGCCAACAGAGTTAAGCTAGCCCTGGAAAAAAACACAGGTGAGGGGTACAGGCAAAGTGGGCAAGCATTAAGGATGCAATACTTGAAGGAACATCCCATTGTGTTAGACAGAAAAGGAAGTGCAAAAGAAGAAGGAAACCACTTTGGTTCTCAAATACAGTAGCAGAAAAGGTCAGAGCCAGAAGGCTGGCCTTCAGGAAATATAAGGGAACACAGCGGGATGAAGGTAGAGGCATACCAAACTGCCCTAAGGGAAGCAGGGAAGGCAGTAAGGCAGGCAAAATCCCAAACTGAGGAAACACTAGACTAACAGTAAAAGAAGGTGACAAGACTTTCTATAGATACATTAGTGAAAGGAGAAAGTCCAGAGGGGTATTGCTAAGCTTAATGGAGAAAAGGGAGCATGTGGGAGGAGGAATCCTCTTATAAGACACTGGTTAGGCCCCATCTGGAGTACTGCGGCAGTATTGGAGGCCACACCTTCACAAGGACATTAACCAAATTGAGGCAGTCCAGAGAAGGGCAACCAAAATGGTGCAGGGACTGCATCAGAAGACATATGAGGACAGATTAACAGAGCTCAATATGTATACCCTTGAGCAAAGGAGGGAGAGAGGTGATATGATCAAGGCATTCAAACACCTTAAGGGCATTAACAAGGTGAAAGAGTCTAACATGTTTACATATAAGAAAAATAGCAGGACAAGAGGACACAACATAAGATTAGAGGGGGGCCGATTAAGAGGGAATGTGAGGAAATTCTTTTTCACAGAAAGGGTGGTGGATGCATGGAATGGCCTACCTCAAGAAGTGGTGGCTATGAATACAGTACAGGGCTTCAAACAGGCATGGGATAGGCATAAGGGAGCAATACAAATGAGTATGAATAGATAGGCCACTGACAGAGCAAAGGCCAATGGCACATTTATAAGGTAGAAAAAGAAATGGGCAGACTGGATGGGCCTTGCAATCCTTATCTGCCGTCAACTTCTATGTTTCTATGTTTCTATGTTTCTGTTTTGTTTATCTCAGGTATTTGTTATATTCTGTGTTCCTGACAGGTTACCTTACAAATTATCATTTCATGACTTCCATTCAGCCTCTCCTATGAATACCTTAGCACTTCCTGCCAATCAACCCTCCCTGTTAAATCTTCTCAACTATTCTATCATAATTATTTTTTTTAGTATTACATCACAGTGTATATAAATGCTGCTTATTTTGCTCAGTTTGCTGTTCACCTGAAGACTGGACATGTGAGGCCCCAAATGCTTGCGTACTATACCATCTTTGTACAAGATACATGTTGGTCCAATAAAAGGTATCAAACATTCCAGTGACTCCTGTTTTCCAGGGACCAATACAGCTAAAATCTTTTTCAACTGTTTTTACTTATCCATTTTAGTTTCAGCTGAACTCATGATCAGTATTTGGGCTGACAGTGTTGATGTCTATATGCTTTCCACTGTAAAATATACACTGTTTCAATATCTGTGATGATTTCCACAAACCTCTATATGTCAGGGTGTTCTGTGTGTGCTGTTCTCATTTGGATGTTGGGGGGTGGCAATGTTGATGTCTGGATACCTCTATTGTAAAATGCACATTGGTTTTAGGTCTGTGATGATTTACACAGTCCTCATGTGATTTAAAACTCAGTGGCTAGTCAAAGGGCTCAATTCTCAAAGCTCCAGGCAGGGCACAGGGGGCTTGCACCACAAAGAATAGCGCAAAGTGCCCCTTGTGCCTAAAGATGCACCAGGAGTGATTCTCAAAGGCAGTCTGCATCAACTGCAGGCTGCCTGCCCCAAATGGGGTTTGCACCACCCCTGCACCCAGAAATGGGCTGCAACAAGGCACTAGGGGGCATGTGGCAGATGCAAGCTGCCACAGCCCCATAAATGTAATTCTCAGAAATCTCCCACAGGGAGAAATTCTAAATACCCTTAGACCAGCCAGGGCTGGTCTAAGGGTACTTAGAAAAATCTCCTCTGGGAGAATTGCCTGCTTGTGGCATTGTGCTGTGGGACGTGGTCCCTCCTCCCAATCTCTGATGTGACCCCAGTGTAATATAACAATTAGTTCCCCATCTCTGGTTGTTGTGTATCCCCCTCCCCAATCCCCGATATGGCCCCCTTGTAATAAACATTATGCCCCCTTCCTGGTTGGTTTGCATCCCTGATCCCCAATAGCAGCCATTATAATAGTAGACAGTACTGCTCTCTAACCTGGTAGTCTTGTGGTCCCCTCCTTGTTGATACCCATTGCTTCCATTGTTGGAGTCAATAATATGGCCCCTCCCAGATGTCACCCTATTAGTTTATCAGTAGCCCCCTTCCCAGATCCCCGATAATGGTTGTAACAATATAATGAAAGACCCCTTTGCTGCCTGGTGATCAAGTGGCCCCCCACCCAGCAGGTGAGTACCAACTCACCCAGCTCCCCATCTCCTGTGACAGATTGCGTGCACAGCCCCTCCTCTCAACTCTGCAGCAGGGCTGACTGAACTGTCATTGCATGTGGTACTGTATAGTGTACGCAATCCATGTACACTTGTACATTACAGCATGCAATGACAGTTCAGTTGGTGCTGGCCACAGAGGTGACAGGAGGGCTGTGCCAGTGCTGGCTTTGTCATGGGATGGGGAAGGGGGAGCTGAGTGGTGGGCACTACCTGTTATGTGAGGGGTGGGGGCCACTTGATTACCAGGGAAAAAGGGGTCTTCCATTTTATTATTACAACAGTGGTCGGGGATCTTGGAGGGGGGCTACTGATAACCTAATAGGTCGACATTGGGGAGGGGGCATATTATGGACTGCAACAATGGTGGCATCAGAGATCAGGAAGGAGGGGACCACTAGACCACCAGGATGGGGTGATTTATTTACAAGATAATAACTTGTTGCTATCGGGGACCTGGAAGGGGGAAGGCAATATGACATGAGAAGGTACTGGGTACTGTAGTGTATTCACAGTGCTGTCTTTGGGGATGGAGGGCAGGTACTTGCATTTGCCACAGGAGGCCTGCGGCAGACCCTTCCCATGCACCAGGTGTTTGCCGCATGGGAGTAGAGATGAAGCAAAATTAAATTTTGCTGGTGAAATTGCCGCAAATTGGCAATTTCACCGGGGGAAATGTTATGCAAAATTGCGACAAAATTTCGCCTGCAGTTTCGCCTATTGCCACCGGCCACTACAAGTCCAATTGGACCCTCCCAGCCCCCACACACACAAGTTACCCTGCACCCCAATTTGCTTTATGAGCACTTGAATGAATGAGAATGAATGAGCGCACATAAGCGCTCATTCATTCTCATTCATTGAAGTGCACAGTGACGCTCAGTCGGGCTACTGGCTGTGGAGGTGAGTGAGGTCTAGCTGCGGGCCAAATTGGGTTACTGAGGGGGAGCTGGGTGGGTGCTGATATCTATTGATGGGGTGAGGGGGTGGGGGGTCCACTAGACACCAGGGAGTGGAGGGTGCTATTTTTTATTTCTTTTATAAAACAGACGGAGGCTGCAGAGTGACTTGGAGGGGGTATTTATTTAATATTATAATGCCCAGTGATGGTTGGGGGGGACCACTAGACACCAGGGAGTGGAGGGTATTTTTTTTTTAATAAAACAAGTTGGGGGTTGCAGGGTAACTTTGGGGGGGAATTCTTATTTAATATTATTATGGCCAGTGTCAGCTGGGGGGGGGACCACTGGACACCAGGGAGAATTTTGGCCAGTGGGCAGTGGCCACATTTCACCGCAGGAGGCAAAATTACTCCCACAGGTGGCGAAATTTCATCTGTGGGTGTGAAGTTTTGCCCGAAAGCGAAATTTCACCGGCTTTGTGGAATGCTCTAATTACGAAATATTCATGTGCAAATTTTCCACTTTGCACATCCCTACATGGAAGTGGCTGCCGCAAGTGTGGAATCCAGGTGCCGGGACCCCTCCTGTACCAGAATCTGGTGCAGGGTTCCTGGCACAAGGGGCTTCAGTGCAAGCTGCTGTCTGACACAGCTTGTGCTGATCTAGGCCCTCTTTGGGAATCAGGCCCAAAGTGTTATTCCAAGTATTTGTAGTTATTGATGCACTCTAGGTCAATGTCAGTTTCAAACATTAGTTTAAAGTTAGTGTTTGCCAGCCTAGAACTGAGTTACAGTACATAGAAACATAGACTTTGATGGCAGATAAGGACCACTTGGCCCACCCAGTCTGCCCATTTTCCTACCTATTGGATAAATTGCAGATTCTAGTTAACCAACAGCCTACTTCCTGCAACCCCCCACTATAATTGCCTTATGTCTGTCCCATACATGTTTGACTTCCCCCACTGTTTTAGACACCACAACCTCTCCAGTAAGGCGGTTCCATGCGTCCACCACTCTCTCTCCATGAAAAAGAATTTCCTGACATTACCCTTGAGCCGTCCCCCCTCTAACTTTAAATTGTGCCCCCTTGTTCTTACACATCTCTTTTCTGAAAGATGCTACCTCCTGGACTTTGTTGATTCCCTTGAGGTACTTAAAAGTTTCTATCATGTCCCCTGCCCCTCCTTTCATCAAGGGTATACATATTAAGCTCTCTCAGTCTCTCTTCATGGTTTCTGATGTAGACCCTGCACCATTTAGTTGCCCTCCTCTGGACTGCTTCCATCCTGTCTATGTCCTTGCGTAGATGAGGTCTCCAAAACCGCATGCAGTACTCAGATGGGGTCTCACCAAGTGTTTGTATAGAGGATAACCACTCCTTTTTCTACTTGTGATGCCCCTCCTATGCATCCCAGTATCCCCTGGCTCTCCTTACTGACTTCTCACATTGCTTACCCACCTTTAGGTCATCTGATATGACTACACCCAGATCCCTTTCCATTATTGTTGTCGTTAGTACCTCCCCTGCTATTGTGTACCTTTTCTCCTGGATTTTTATTTCCCAGGTGCATTACTTTGCACTTCTTTATGCTGAATCTAAGTTGCCATATGTCTGACCATTCCTCCAACCTTGCCAAGTCCCTTCTCATCCTTTCTAACCCCACCTTGTGTATCAACTGTGTTACAGATCTTTGTGTCATCTGCAAAGAGGCATACCTTTCCCTCCAGACCCTCCGCAATGTCACCTATAAAGACGTTAAAGAGCACTGGACCCAGTACTGAGACCTGAGGTACTCCACTAGTAACCTCACTTTCTTTAGAATGTGTTCCATTCACTATTACCTTCTGTGTCCTGTTGTGCAGCCAGTTTGCTACCCAGGCTACCACCCTGGGACCCACTCCCAAGCTAGCTAACTTGATTATTAATCTTTTGTGCGGGACTGTGTCAAATGCCTTGCTAAAGTCTAGGTAGGCCATATCCACAGCCCCTCCCTGGTCTATTACTTTGGTCACCCAGTCAAAGAAATCGATTGTTATAGATATGGCGAGACTATTTTTTAGTATAATGTCATTGTCAATCAACCAGGCATGAATAGTGGTGAAGCCTGATTGTAATGTTGATTGGATTTCTGTTAGTGTAGCCTTGAAAACTTCAGTACTACGTGGTCTGCATAGGACTGCAAACTTCAGTATACATTTAATGTTAACATCATGGTTTAAGATGTTAAACAATTAGGGACACATGACAAAACCTTGAGGGACTCCTATACAGTATTTAGGTCAAGGTAGTCTGGCTGTGTGCCAGTTTAACCTGACCATAGTTTTTCTTTTACATCAATATGATTTTGCCCGTGAACATGCATTCAATGAAAATCCTAGGGCATACAGTCTGACTAATAAGATTTGCTGAACTAAGCTGAATGCCTTTTTCAAAGGTCAATAAACACTGACTACAGGTTTACCACCGTCCATTGCTTTAAGATAGATACTGTAGCATTAAAGAGCAACTATTACAATAAAAACCTTAAAAACACTAGATGTATACAGAGATACATATATGCTGGCCCACCCAGTGTGCCCTATTAATCCCTAACTAGTTTGAGGCCCGATGCTCAAACGGAATTCCAGTCCCCCTCTTAACCCCAGGATACTCTTGTGTCAGTCCCACTCCTTATATCCTATGACCATTTTATCCTCAACCATCTCCTCTGGGATGCCATTCCAAGTGTCTACCACCCTCTTCATGAAAAAATACTTTCTCATGTTCCCCCTGAGCTGTCCCCCATCCAGCTTCATACAGTGCCCCCTTGTCTTGAAGCATCTCCTGTTTTGGAAGATACTTCCTTCTGGTACTCTGTTTATACCAGTGAGGTATTTGTTTGTCTCTATCATGTCCCCCCTCTCCCTCCTTGCCTCCAGGAAGTACATATTTAGCTCTCTTAGTCTTTTCTCATAGGTCATCTCCTGCAGGCCTTGCACCATCCTAGTTGCCCTCTTCTTCGCTACCTCCACTTTGTCTATGTCCTTTCTCAGACGGGGCTTCCAGAATTGGATGCAGTACTCAAGGTGCGGTCTTACCAGTGTCTTATACAGTGGCAAAATGACCTCCCTCCTAATACTTGTGATACCCCTCCCTAGGCACCCAAGCATCCCGCTAGCCTACCCTGCTGCCTTGTCACACTTCCTCACCTCTTTAAGGTCATCTGAGATGATAACTCCCAGGTCTCTTTCCTGCTTTGGGGCTGTCATTACCTCCCCTCTTAGTTTATAAGTTGCTCTTGGTTTCTTGCACCCTATGTGCATGATCGTGCACTTCTTTGTATTGAATGCTTGCTGCCATATTCCAGACCATACCTCCAGTTGTTTAAATTCCTCCCTCATCTTTTTAACCCCTCCTGGCATATCCACCTTATTGCATACCTTCATGTCATCTGCGACTAGGCATACCTTCCCCTCCAGACCCTCTGCAATGTCTCCAATAAAGACATTGAAGAGGACAGGCCCCAACACTTACCCCTGTGACACACCACTCATCACCTCTCCTTCCCCAGAGTGTTCCCAATTTACCATCACCCTTTGACTCCTGCCAGTAAGCCAGTTCACTACCCATAGTACTATTTTAGGGTCCTCCTCTAGGTTGCATACTTTATCAGTCTTCTATGAGGGACGGTGTTGAAGGCCTTTCTGAAGTCCAAATAGGCCATGTCCACCACCCAAACTTGGTCCACCACCCTAATCACCCAGTCAAACAACTCTGTTATGTTTCTCTGGCAGGACCTTACCCTGATGAATCCATTTATTTTATTTATTTATCAAGTCTAGGATTACAAATACCTTTGAGCCTTGGCTCTTTTACAAAGGTTCCACATCGGAGAAATACAAATTATGGGAAACATCAAGACAGACATTACAACAATGTGGACATTGCAAACAGAGTACAGATTAATACAATTCAAGGGTAGCATTGTAACAAGGCAGCCAGCGGCATTTGTCAGAGAAAATAGACAACAGATAAGAAGTGCCAGAGTCATAGGGAGAGGGAAGGGGGGAGAAGGAATGTAGGAAGGGTGGGGAGAGGGTGAAAAGTGCAGCATTGGGTATACCAAGATGTGAGGGTAGAATCCAGTGAGGAGGGGAGGGGGGACCACTAGAGCAGGAAGGGAAGTGGAGAAACAAGGTTAAGTTGGGCAGTCACAGGAGCTGTTGGTAGTGAGATAGTCCCAGAGCCTAGTTTTAAACATACCAATTGTTGGGGCAGAAGAGATGGTGGGGCTGAGGCCATTGAACCAGAGTGGCGCTCGATAAGCAAAAGAGCGTTGTCCCTGTGAAGTGTGACAGTGGGGGACTTTCAGTAGCTGTAGCGTGGATCTCCTAAGGCACCATTTGTTAATTCCGTGTTGTAACAGAGTTGAGACCCCAGAAGGTGCAAGGCCAAGGTAGATTTTTTTCACCATGGAGCAGGTGAGAAACTTTATGTGGTTTGATAGTTGGAGCCAGCCGGTTTGAGTGTACAGGTCACATGTGTGGGTGAGACGGTAAGCACTAGTGATGAGCCAACATGCCTTATTTAAGACAGTTGAGAGGCGCCTATGGTTGTGGTTGTGGCTGCTTACAAATGATGAGACCATAGTCTATTACAGAGATCACAGAGCTCGGGACTGCAACCTTCAAAGCTTCTGGCATGAGGTGTGGTCTGTGTTTGTAGAGGAGACCAAGCCGTGTATTAGCAGCTCTAGCTACATTATCTACATAAAGTCCATAGGAGAGATTAGGGTCAAGCTGTATCCCTAAGTATTTGAAGGACTCCACCTGATCTAGAGTGTTCCCCTGAGTGGTGGAGATAGCCAAGTGGTGTAGCTTGTGTAGGTTATGAGAGCTGCAGAAGAGCATAGATTTGGTTTTCTTGTCATTGAGGACCAGTTTATGATTAAGAAACCATGTCTCTACAGAACTGAAACCAAGTTGAAGGTTGTGTTGAAGAGTTGCAGGATCTTTGTGAGTGGAGAAGACAACAGCATCATCAGCATATAGTATGATCTGCTCAGAGCAGTGGTAAGGGAGGGAGTTTAAGAAAATGCTAAAAAGGAGGGGGCCCAGTATGGATCTCTCTGGACACCCAAGTGAACAGGCAGGGTGTCAGAAAGAGCGTCTGCACTTTTACTTTCATGACTGGTTTTCTAAGTAGCTTTTAAACCAGAGAGAAGAGTCAGGTGATAGCCCGGCATTCAGTAGTTGTTGAATTAATAGTCCATGGTGAACTGTATCGAAGGCCTTGGAGAGGTCGATGAAAACCGCCCCTGTGAAAAGGCCGTTGTCAAGGGATTTGTGCAAAGCTCCAGTGAACTCAAGAAGAGCTGTGGTGGTGCTGTGACCTTTCCAGAAGCCGTGTTGTTGTGGACAAGGTATATTGTATTTATCCAAGTGGTCGGTAAGTTGATCAGCCACGATGCGCTTGAGTGCCTTAGAGAGCGGGGGCAGTATGGAGATAGGGCAATAATTTGAGTGATTCATCTTATCCCCACTTTTATGGACGGGTGTCACTGTGGCTGTTTTCCCTAGGTCCAAGAATTTTCCAGAGCTGAGAGAGAGGTTTAGGATTTTTGTTAATGGATGAATTACTTCATCGAGGGTGAGCAACAGAAGCTTAAGGTCCAGGGTGTCACTACTAGATCTAGATTTAGTGATAGCTGCAGTAATATAGAGGTGAGCTTCATTCAGCCTTACCTCCCTGAAGTAGAAGAAGAGATGGTTAGACTGGGGGCTGAGGCATTTGGGGAGTAGGCCCTGTTTCGAAAAAGTCATGGGGTAGAACAGCACTAAGGCCTGAAAAAGCTTTGTTAAAGATGTTTGCGATCACCTTGGGGTTGAAGGTTGAGGATCCATCAACCATTAACATGGCCGGAGAGGTTTTTGGCTGTTTCCCTGTGATATCCTTGATATTGTCCCAGAAAGCACGACCATTTCCCCATGTATTGGTGAGAGTTTCTTTGTAATAGGTAGATTTCATTAGCCGTATGGCTTTTGTGCAGGCATTTCATGCTTGTTTGTAATTTTGGATGTCCAGTTGTTTGCCAGTGGCCCTGGCAACTGCCCAGAGGTGATCCCTTAGTTTCAGCTATGAGAGAAGAGCCAGTGACCCATGGGTTAGACAGAGATTTTGTTTGCGCCTTTGAGCAGGGGCAAAGAGGTCACAGGCTTTGTTGAAAATTGAGATGAAGTGATCAAGAGCCATGTTAACATCTGTTGCTTCATAGATGGATAGCCAGTCTTGTAGAAGCAGGTATTGTTTGAGATGTGGAAGTTTTCCATGAGGAAGGACTCTACTAGTGATAATTTTGGAAGGGGGCTTAAGGAATTTGTTAGACCATGCACACATGACTGGGGAGTGGTCACTGAGAGAGTCTGGGAGAATGGTCGTACGAGAAATCCTTGTGGGATGAGTTGTGAGGACCCAATCCAAGAGGGTACTGGTGCCAGTCTTGTAGTTAATCCTAGTAGGGGAGTTTACCATTTGCGTGAGGTTAACAGCTGAGATGGGGTCTTTATAGGCACTGGCGCTCGATGCTAACCAGTTTATGTTGAAATCCCCTAGCAGAATAAGTTCAGCTTCAGAAGGATGAGAGTTGATAAAGTTTAGGACATCATTGAAGCCATGTTTAGGGTCCCTGGGCAGGATGTATATGGAGACAATAGTCAGGGCTTTATGGTTGGGACCTAGGATGATTTTTATTGGCAGAATCTGGGCTGAGGCAGAAAGTGATGGAGTTGCTACAGGGCGCCAAGACAGGGAGTCTTTGATATAGATTGAGCAACCACCACCTTTTTTGGATATCCGGTCCAGCCTGTGGACATTGTAGCCCTGTATTGTTACTGCTGAGTCAGGAACTTTAGGTGCCAGCCAAGTTTCCACCACTACAAGGATGTCAGGGTTGTGTTGGCATATGAAGGCTTGGAGTGCATCCAGCTTTGGTAGTAGGCTGCAGATATTAATGGTTGCAAGGATAAGGGCACCTGGAGTTTGTGTGTGGCCTGAGCTTCTAGGGCCAGGATTGGGATGGACACTGCCTGAGATGCGAAGGAGGAGGAGTAGGAGTTTTAAGGAGCAGAGTTGCAGCTCTTTGAGAGATAGTTTTGATCGTTGTTTCCGGCAGTAGAGGTTGCAAGGTTCCAGGCGGTATCCCATATGGACTGCAAGGTGGTACAGTGTAGAGAGGTGGCCACACTTGTTGAGAGTAGTGGTCAGGTTAAGTAACCAGGAATATCCAAATGGTGCACCAAGCACAAGTCTCGAGTGGAAGTGGAGAGTTCCCTTGGAGTAGCAGTGGAAACCAGAGTAGATGGTGGCGGGGGTGGGGGGTGGCTAGGACCAGGGAGAGAGAAGGGGGAGGCAGGGCAAGAAGGAGAAGGAGGAATCTATGTTGTCCCAGATCTAGCAGGCCATTTGTATCAAGGTATTCAACTAACCTTTCCTTCAGCAGAGATTCCATTTACTTGCCCACTACTGAAGTCAGGCTCACCACCCTGTAATTTTCAACCTCATCCCTACCCCCACCTTTGTGGAGTGACACCACATCTGCTCTCTTCCAGTCGTCTGGCACATCCCCTGTCTCCAGTGATAGGTTGATGAGCCCCGTGAGGGGTGCAACCAATTCTTCCTGGAGTCCTTTTAGCACACTTGGATGCACTGTGTCCAGGCTCATCACCTTGTCCACCCTTAGCATCTTTAGCTCTCTCAGGACTAGTGGTGGGAGAAGTGGGCTCAATCCGCGCCACAAAGTGATTCATGGAGCAAAGGTGGATTCACAGAGTGCTCCACAATGTGAAGCCGAGTACTTCGCATTATAATGAGGAACGCAAAGTCCATTGGAAACAATGACTTCACATTAATCCACCTCTCCAGAACACTACTCTGCCAAATTTAAGGCAAAGTGCATTGCAGGCAGTGCTCTTCGCCTCACTTTGCCTTGTTTTTGTGCTCTGAAGGCAAATTTTGCAGTGATTCATGGGATTTCAGGTCACATGGGCTCTATATTGATCTGCACAGCCTCAGTTCGGGGTAGTATGAGTAGGAAGGAGTAGGAGACAGTGGTGCTCTGATAGCTGTCTGTGATAGGAATCTTGTAAAAGCTGTTCAAAAAGCATTTTTGCATTTTTTTTTTTTGTGTTCTGACTTTAGTTCTTCGATTGTAGGAAACCCTCCTGTGCTGATATCATCAAGCGTTTTTGTTTTTGTGTGGATTTTGAATGTTAATTTACAACATTGAATGTGTGTGGTGAAAGACAGTGAAAGTGTGCTCTGGGGGAGGGACGTATCTGTGGTGTAGGTAGATGTAAGTTGGAGAAATAGTGATTTCTTTGTTTTTTTGGTTATATTTTTATTATATAACTGACTGTGTTAATGTACACACAGTAATATTGTCAGTAATAGTGGAAATTTTCTTGTTTGTTGTGTGGATGTGGTGCAGCAGTTCATAAATTCAGGTTGTTTACATTACAAATTTACAATACATAATGTGGCATAGTACTGAACTTTTGCATTTGCTACGCATTCCTCGTTCAGCATTGTACACAAACTGTTCTGTGTGTGAGTGTGTGTGCAGTGTTGCATGCATCCAATAATACAACTTTTATTGTGCCACAGACTAGTGTAATTGCAGGCGCAGCAGTGTGAACTTGCTATCCACTGCAGTTGGCTGATTCTGTACTGTGATCGTGTTATCTGTTGTTTGTTTTGCTGCTTGTAGTGCCGTAAAAATCTGCACGTCTGCATTTAGTGCTCCCGCACGTTCAAAAGGTATTTTTTACCAGATTAGATTGTTTTTGTGACCTCATCAGTACCACTGGTTACTGAAGTTGTTTTAATTGCATGACAGTCTCAGAGTAGTCTCTTATCTGTTGCTGAAGCCACAGTTGTTTATTTGGCTTCACATCTAGTGCCCCTCCAATCAGAGAGTGAACGTATCAAAATCTGAATTTGGTTATAGTATTGTGATTGATTCCCCAAAATGCCTGCAAAGAGATGTGCATGCAAAGCTGTTTCTCGCCATGGCAATGTTGGCAGTAAGATGGTCTGTGGGCGTGGTAGTAGTACGCAGACGCAGAAGTGCATTGCTGATGTGAGGACAGGTATTTCTCCTTCAATGTTTTTTACAGCCCAATCAGTAGCTTCACTCATAGTTGGAGGAGATGATGTTTTCCCAGCCAGTGGTGTTAGTGTTACTGGTGTTAGTGGTGGTGGCAGTAGTATTAGTATTGTTGCATCAAGTTCTAATTCCGACCAGTGTACCGTATCCAAAAATATTGAGTGTGAAACAGTGCAAGTGAGTGGCAGCACAGATGATGTCATACTTCCCAGTAACATCCCAGTAACTGAACCTGAGGATCTGATAATCATGTCAACGATAGCATACAATATGATATTCCGTCCACCGTGGCACTTAACGTCATGCATTTTCCATGCAGTGGTTCACAGTGTGGCGAAAAATATCAGGTGATGGTGGGGTAGATGCTGATGATGAATGTGATGATGATGATGATGTTGCTGTTGTTGCAACATGCAGTCCACATGCTAGCATCCAAGCAGAAGATGTCAATGTGTGTGACATTGATGAATATGATGATGATGTAATTGACTCCAGTTGGGAACCGGAGAAAAAGAAATTCAAAGTGGCTGTGTCTGAGTCTGTTTGCAGGAATCCCCCCCCCCCCTGTAAAAACTTGTGATCTACTGGTTTTAGTCGATGATGATGATGACCCAGTAATCAATATGATAGGTAGTCATGGTGGACAGTTGCAGTACAGGTGTGCAGTGCCCGAAACATCATGTGCCCCCCCACACTTCAGTGCTTAAAATAATGGACTTAAATAAGCTACATCATAGACATGTTAAAAGCAGAGCATCACGATCTCTTGTTTGGGATTTTTTTGTTCAAGATATAAATGATGAGTCAGTTGCCATCTGTCAGGTTTGCCACGTACATGAGTCGAGGTAAAAAGGGGAGTCATCTGGGCACAGGAGGACAGCATTCTCATCTTAAGAATAGGCACTTGGCACCATGGACCCAGCACAAGCTGGCAGCTAACACCACAGTGGGGCATCCACCCTCGTCACCGGCAACCATAGCCAGCGTGTTATTCCCTACCATGACTGTTAAGCCCAGTAGGAAATTAAGCATGTACAGTAGTGCAGTAATAAGAGCAGAGGATTACTACAGGCATGATGAGGTGGAGGACCATAATGACTTTGAAATGTTGTCCAGTGCTGTTAGCAGTTTTTGTGGTGGTGGTGGTGGTGAATGCAGTGTGTCTAGTGCAAGTGGTACATCAACCCTGGTTGGCAAATCTGGCAAAATAACAGCATTTCTGGGTTTGTCATCATCACTTGTGCAACCGTCTTCATCAAATGTCCACACTCCACCCCCCGCCAATGCCATTCATCACAGAGCACAACCATTTGTGATCAACACTCCCCATGTAAAACGTTTAAGTCAGCCCACGTTACAGAGTGTTTTTGCGCATAAGCTGAAGTACCCCCCCCTGAATCATACAGTGTCAAGTGAACTTAATGCTGCTGTGGCAGAAATGCTGGCAATTGATCTTTTGCCCTTCTCCTTTGTGGAGAATTCTGGGTTCCGGCGGTTTGCTGCACGTGCCTGTCCAAAATGGAAAGTCCCATCCAGGACATACTTTTCTACCTGTGCTGTCCCCGAGTTGTTCCACACTGTCTCAGACTCAGTAAGACATGCCCTTCAACATTCCTCCTCTCCATTCATCCATTTAAGTATGGATATGTGGACAAGGGGCAAAACAGTGGGGAGTTCATATTTGTGTATAACTGCACACTGGGCGCAGCTACCGGGGGTTGTTTGTGATGTTGGTAGTGTGAATAATCAGGGCAGTAAGGTAGGTTGTCACAGTAGCAATCTTCCAAGAATTCAACAGCATGCAATGATTGCTATGCGCAATGTGACTTGTTCACACACTGGTGAGGACATGTTGGACGTGGTACTCACTGAAATTGACAGATGGCTAAACCCTCTGTCCCTGAGAGCTGGTTACATAGCAAATGACAATGGGTCAAATGAGGTGAAATGCATCACGAATGGTGTTTTTTTTCATGTTCCGTGCATGGCTCACTGTTTAAATCTTGTGGTTCCAGAGTTTCTGCAGCACCCTGATATAAAGGAAATGCTGACCGTTGCACGACGTATCTGGTCTCACTTTTCAAGATCTGGAAAGGCCCGTGACCAACTGCGGCAGTTGCAGATACAAAACAGCCTGCCTCAGCACTGCTTGAAGCTGGAAGTTGTCACCCGATGAAACTCCACTTTATACATGGCAGAGAGGCTGTATGAACAATACAAAGCCATCTCAGAATATCTTGTTATGCACACTAGCCGTGGCAGTTCCGGGGCCTCCATGTCTATGACGACTGAACAGTGGTGCCTCATGGACTCTGTAATAACAATTTTGCAGCCTTTTGAACATGCCACACAGGCAGTGAGTGGTCAGTCTGCCTCCATTAGCCAATCAATTCCACTGCTGCGGGTGCTGAGGCAGACATTGGTGAATGTACAGCAGAGCCTTGATGTTGCTGGAGACGGTGGTAGCAGTATGTTGCTGCAACACATGCTGACAGTATTTGACCAGAATCGTCACATTGTGAGCATTCAGTGTAGTGACAACTTTGCCATAGCAACAATGCTGGACAGACGATTCAAACATGGAATTGCACCAGTACTGGAGGGAGGGTCTGAACAGGTAAAAAAATATCAGTGCTCAACTGGTGTGCTTGGTTCATGGGGCACAGAAGTCACATGCCAAGGTCAGCAAACCTCAGCAGCATAATCCAGCTGAAGGTGTACCTGGAGGACCATCAAGCATATCCTGCAAGGAGAAGGGGACTGCAGTTCCAGGTGGTCTGTCATCCAAAGTGGCTGGCATCAACCTGCTTTGGAAGGCTTTTTCCCAAGTGGGTATTTGCGAAATAAATGATTCGGGAGAACAGCATGATGCATCAACAACTGGACTTAGTGCAGCACAGATAATGGTTGAGTCATATTTTCTAAAAACAGGCATCTAAGAATAACTAAAGATCCTCTTTTGTACTGGAGTGGAAAGGTCAGTGAATGGCCAGAGCTGACTGCAGTGGCTCTGAAGAATCTCACATGCCCACCCTCCAGTGTAAGTGTTGAGAGGGTATTCAGCTCAGCAGGTGCAATAGTCAGGGATTGTTGGACAAACCTGTCTCCTGCAAATGTTAGTTTGCTAACATTCTTTAAAATGAATGAGAGGCACATACCAGCACAGACTGCAACCTCAGTATTCGCACTCCGGCCTAGTCATGGTGGTCTTGCTGATGTGGAAATGGAGCATCCTGGTGGCACTGGCAGTGGCTGTCTGAAATGGCCCACCACTGATGTAGATGATGACACAATGGAGAAAGAATTTCCCAGTGGTCAGACTTCAGACATCAATGACTGTGAGGGCAGCTTTCTTTATGAGGATGACGATGTGGTTAATGTTGGCAGGTTTTAACTGAAATTTTTCAAAGGTGGTGTTCCCCTCCCAGACCACCACCACCAGGACTGATGTTAGCCACTGCTACCACTGAGCTTGAGTCTGCCCCCCCAGACCACCACCACCGGGACTGATGTTAGCCACTGCCACCACTGAGTCTGAGTCTGTCTGCCCCCCAGACCACTACCACTGGGACTGATGTTAGCCACTGCCACCACTGAGCGTGAGTCTGTCTGTCCCTGGACCACCACCACTGGGACTGATGTTATCCACTGCCACCATTGAGCCTGAGTCTGTCTGCCCCCGGACCACCACCACTGGGACTGATGTTAGCCACTGCCACCACTGAGCCTGATTCTGTCTGCCCCCTTGACCACCACCAGCACCAGGACCGCTGTTAGCCACTGCCACCACTGAGCCTGAGTCTGTCTGGACCACCACATCCATCAGCCACAGACACAAAGCTTCTTAATATTTAAACCATAAAGTGAGCATGTGTACTCATGTTTGTTATGCTGCGTCACTTCCTTTAGTTGTATGTTTTGTTTTCTGTAGCTTTTCAGAACTGCAGTGGTAAAACACATGCAGTGCACTTATTTTGTTTCTTTTACAGGGTAACAAAAAAGGCTCCATCGCTAAAACTCGTTGGGAATGGTACTGTAGCTGTACCATACAGAGAGGAAGCGATGTAATATCCATGTGAAATCCATTCTGGTAAGTATGAAGATTTTATTTAATCTGTTTCATTGTTTTGGAAAGACTGCAGCAAATATTGCACACAGGTTGTGTTAGTTGACAAGATGTGGGTTTGAAATGTAACTTGACTTTAGATTGAGATTTGAGAACCAGGGAGGGTCACATAACAATTAAGTTGTAAGAAGTCATTCATTTCTTTGTTTAGGAAACTTCCAGATGCTTTGTTGTTCTGTCAAAGTGGCCTTATCCAAAAAAGTTCTTCAACATCAGGCACCCCCCTTCCCCGAGCTTGGGCACACATGCAACACACAGAAGTTGTTTCATTAGATGACCATGACCATCCTACCAACCGGACTCCAGAAGGATGCTGATGAAATCTGTGAAGAAGTAACAAAATAAGAAACCATTACAGACAAACCTGCAAATATGATTCCTCCCACCCCCCAAAAAAAATACTTACCTTCATGTGCTTAAGAATGATCTATTTCCAATTTCAGCGCAAAAATATTCTCATTGAGCACTGGAATGTGCACACCAACAGTTTATGTGTGACCTGTGATGCAGAACAATACCATGAGTACCTGTCCATGTCAACCCCCCTCCTCACCTACAAAATACACAACCATATATCTATATATATGTCTACTTACCAAGGCTACTATTAGTGTACAGCAGAAGGGCACCCTTCCATCCAGTTGAGATGATCACATTGCATTTGCTTGAATTGTCTCGCAGAACACATTCAGGGGCGTCATTTAGGGGTAGCCAGGGGTTGCGGTTGAGACCCCTATGATTTTTTTGCAACCCCTATGATGCCCACTGCAACCCCTAAGAACCCTAAAACAAGGTTTCCCTAGCATTTATTTATATAGATGTGGTGGTGGGGGAGTTTTACAACCCCCATGATTTTGCTGAAATGGGACTTTGCAACCCTATGATTCTACTGAAATAATGCTACTGAGTATAACCTACCTCCTTCTGCTTGCTATCCCCCTCCCTATGCAGTCCATTATCCTTTTGCTTTCCCCACCACCATTGAAAATTGGGCCGCTACTTTCAGATCATCCTGATTGATAACTCTGAGGTCCCTTTCCTATGAGGTATATGCCATGACCTCTCCTCCCGTTTTGTACTCGGCTCGGTTTTTTTTGTGTCTGATGGGCTTGACTTTGCGCTTTTTTGGCATGAATCCCAGTTGTGAAATTCTGGACCACTCTTCTAGTCTTTCTAGGTCCCTCCTCATGGCCTCCATTCCTTCGTTATGTCCACACTGTTGCAGATCTTGGTGTCATCTGCAAATAGATGACTATTCCTTCATGCTTCACCCTTGTGTCCCTTATGAATGTATTGAAGAGAACAGGGCAAAGTACTGACTCTTACCCTATCTCCCCGAGACTTCCCTATTTAGTACAACCCTCTGGGTTCTATTCCTTCATGCTTCACCCTTATGTCCCCTATGAATGTATTGAAGAGAACAGTTATGAGGAAAGGCTTGAGGCCTGTAACATGGTTATGCTCAGAACCTTTCACTTTTCAGCCACAAACCTCACCTGTTCTGTGTACTTCCATGGAGCAGAACATGTTCCTTTAATGAGTTTCCTTAAGTGATGTATCGGTGAATACTAACATACCCAGAAATCTGCAACTGTAGAGATACATTGGTCTGTATTTAAAATAGCCTGCCAATGATTCAGTGGTCGGGGCACAGAGGAAATTCAAATCTATGCATCCAACATTTCAGCCATTTATTCCACATTTGATTGGCAGTTTAGTAAGGTGATGGGTTTGCTTTGAGCATATTGTATTTAATCAAATGTTTACGCCAAGAAAGGAAATTCTTCACAGCCACAGGTGACACCTGAAATGCACTGCTAACACTCACCAGTCAGATACCAGTCCAGCTTGTCAGCAGTGTCTCCAGTCAGGTCAGCTACCAATCTAGTTTGCTAGTAGTGTCTGCAGTGAGCTACCAGTCCAGTTTGCCTGCAATGTCTACAGCCAGGTTTGCTAGCTACCAGTCCAATATGCCACCAATCTCTCCAGTCAGCTACCAGTCCAGCGTGCCAGCAATGTTTCCAGCCAGCTACCAGTCCAGCTTGCCTGCAGTGTCTCCAGTCAGCTACCAGTCAAGCTTGCTAGCAGTGTGTCCAGTCAGGTCAGCTACCAGTCCAGTTTGCCAGCAGTGTCTCCAGTCAGCTTGCCAGTAGTGTCTCCAATCAGCTACCAGTCCAGTTTGCCAGCAGTCTACAGCCTGGTGGCTAGTTACCAGTCAAGTTTTCCAGTAGTGCCTCCAGTCAGCTACTTGTCCAGTTTTCCAGCAGTGTTTCCTGTCAGCTTGCTAGCTATCAGTCCAGTTTTCCAGCAGTGTTTCCAGTCACCTACTTGTCCAGTTTGCCAGCATGTCACCAGTCAGCTTGCAGCTTCCAGTCCAGTTTGTAGGCAGTGTTCCAGTCAGCTTTCAGCCCAGTTTGCAGGCAGTATCTTCAGTCAGCTACCAGTCCTGTTTGCAGGCAGTGTCTTTCATCAGCTGTCAGTCCAGTTTGCAGGCAGTATCTCTACTCAGCTTCCAGGCTAGTTTGCAAAACCCAAGCAAGGTAAGACATGTCACTAGTAAATATTTCTAAGAGTAATAAAGGTAAACCCAGCTTAATGGGGGATGTCCAGTGAGCTGAGCATTAATGTTGAAAAAAAGAAATATCCAGGGACTTAAGTACTTTATGTAAGAATGGGCATCGCCATTGACTAGTCTTGGAACCCTTATGGCTTTGGTGAAATGCTATGGAGAGGGTGGTGCGGGTAATATTCTGGACTGTTGTGACTCTGGGGAGAGACAAGGGTGCAAATTACTGGGCATGGGGAGGAGGTAACAAGGTAGCAAAATTTGTTTCAAATGACCTCCAAAATGCACTGAATTTAAAAAATTTTTACAGGGGCTTAGGAGCCCCTCAGCCTACAGTTTCCCTTGCAATCCCTATGGTTTTTCTGAAATGATGCCCCTGTTGCTGAGATGTGTATAACAGAACAATCTCTGACCTTTTTTTTTTTTTTAATGAAATGGTCACTTATAAGTGATGCAAAAATAGATAAATAATTAAATAAATAAGAAAAAAACGCATACAGTCCAGAAAATGTATATACTGCATCAGCTGCCACACAGATTGCATGATGAAGCCTCAAATGCAATTAACACAAAATGGGAGTCACAAGTAAGGGAAAAAAAAAATGACCTCCCTGTGATCTAGCCATCTCGCAGCCATCAGAACTCTACATTATGTACATTATGTGCACAAAGAATCACAGACTACCACTAACACCTTCAACAAATTTATGATTCTCAAGTGGGCACTAGAGGTCAGAAACAACAAATACAGTAGACCCAGGAGGAATCCTTACCAGCTTTAACTATGCAGTAGTCATAGGAACCCAGTAGTAGCACCTTTGCCATACACACAACCACGCTGTATTCCATGATAATTGATTTCTGCACATTAGAAGAAGCTACTGGTCTTTCATGCATTTCTACCACTAAGACTGCTTTCTATGGATTGTCATGATGGCCATCACTCTGCTGGACTGCCAGCCTGAAGGAAAAAACAGGTCATGCTC
Source organism: Neoceratodus forsteri (assembly GCA_016271365.2). Lineage (NCBI taxonomy): Eukaryota > Metazoa > Chordata > Ceratodontiformes > Ceratodontidae > Neoceratodus > Neoceratodus forsteri. Next base: position 455,210,354 of record CM057456.1, on the reverse strand, counting down.
TGAGAGGACACTGGAAACTCTTCCTGGACTGTACAGGACTTGCACACTAAACTATTAACTTGTAGTACTGTCATACACATCTCATTGAATTTCTTTTTATTTCTGAAAGCCACATACAATTTCAGTAACCACTCATAAAGAAATGAGCTACCCACTCATTGCCATTGTCTATATGGTAAGAGGCATTATATTAAAAATAAAGTTGATCATTGCAGTACTATAATCCTAATGAATGTGTACAGAAATATATTGCAGTTAACAATAGGATAATAATAAAATATACTGCATATTAGAGAACTCACTAAAATACTGGCTGTGAATTTAATAAAAAATGAAATAAAGAACACAGTCAATGATCAATTTAACAAGTAGACTAGTAGAGTAGGCCGACAGCGAACAACAATGCACTTAGTAACCCTCATTGACTCAGAACCTCTAAATATAATCAGGGTTCAGATATAAACATAAGCTCAAAAGTGAATGATAGACTGTGATGGCAAGCCCCATAGGGTCCATATGAGAAAGAAAACAGCTGGGAGCTAAGAAAGAAAACTATTGTATAGCTAACATATTAAAGAGCTGTTTAAAATATTTGTATTTTGCATATCTTGTTTTAAAAAAATGTTGAGGTTTTCTTTGGGATGTGTTTTATTTTTTAATTAAAGATAACTAGTCTGTAATTAATTGGTTTATTAAAAAAAGAGTATTGTATACCTCATATACTACCTCTGCCTTACAAACACTATGGTGTTGCACTTTACTTTTAAGCATTAAAAATGCTATGTTAGTTTAATGATTTTTTTTTTGGTGTAGAACTTTAGCACAGAAAAAGGTCACTAAGTAGTTCAAGTTATTTTTGTCTGTGATTTTCTTCAACACACATGCACAGCCAAATAATTACAGTTTACGTAAAAACTAAGTAATATTTTTTAACAAACAACCCAAAAGGACCTATTCTGATATGAAATCTACAAACTTGTAAATTTTGTATCTCAACTCTTTTCCATTGTTTGAGCTTTCTGAAAGCAAAAATGTATGTTGCAGATAGGGAAAAAATACATAATTTGGGGCCTTAACAAGTATAAAATGTAGCTTCATGAAATTTCAGGTGGTAAGAAACCCTAGTACTAAAAGGGGCATAGCAAATTTCACAGACCTTGGGTGCAAAATGGTGGAGAAATACCCCTGTGAAAATGGCCATTTTTAATGAAACATCCCTACAACCATAATATACAGGCGCTATTGTGCCTGTATTTGTATCTAGAATGCCAGTAGGTAAAAAATCAAATACATGCATGTATTTTCATGAGCAGGGGAGAAGGAGTGAAAATAAATAATTTAGTTCTACTGCAGATCTGAGAACAATGGATATTTCGACTCCAGCACCATACTGTTCTGAACATAATCTTCCTTTATTCCTAACATTCTGTCCAGGACTGCCAGTAAAGACATAACACAGAAAGCATTAACATCAAACTTAACAACTCCATGTATTTTATAAATGGCACATGCCATGGGCTACATGAAAATAAATGGTTTATTTTAAATGACTGGATATGATCTCTGTAGACCTCCCTGGTGGCTTCACTGCTCATGAGGTCAATAGAGGTCATAACCAGCCATTCCCTAAAATTATTTATATTCATGCAGCCTATGGCATATCCTATGATATATATTTATAAATATATTATAAATGTGTGGTCACAATTATATATAAGGGTTGGTTGGGTAAACGCTTTAACGTTAAACCCCAATTTTTGCACCTTAATACATTTACCCCCATTCAACTGATTTACCTGAAATTTGAAAATTATAGGCATGGTACCAGGATCTTAGGAGACTGAAAATGTTGTGATAATCAGTTCACTTGGGGCAAAGTTACAGGGAGGCAAAATCCAAAAGTTACATAACTCAAGACCTTTTTGCTGGCCTGTAAAAGCAAAAGTAGGAGGTTTTGAAACCTTAAACTTGCAGGTTTGATAGAGTTTGCACTAAGGTGTGTGCTTTTTTATTTTGTATGTCTCAAAAATTTGTAGTTTTGCAATATTTGTGAAAATCAGTTCTGTTCCTGTGCTTGAATGTTGAGATAAATGCACTCTAAGGATAACTGAATTTTTTACAAACACATTTTTATATCTAGTCATATCAAAAACCATGGCCAGGATATTTAAAGCAGATGCGCGGTGCAACACAACATGCACAGATGCACTGGTGCAAACCAGAAGGTGCACCATGGGTCCATATTGAAAGGACAAGGATGTGCAGTGCAATACCAGATGCGCCTTGGTGCAACTATAAAGTATGCAGTGCATGTTGAGGGGGCATTCCCATGAATGTGCTGCACAGCTCCATATTCAGCCAAAATGTGCTGCACATCTGCGGTGCAGCATGCAGATGCACTGTGCAAAGATAGGCATATAAAAAGCATGACTAAGTACAAGCCTCCCACAGGCACAGAGCAGCATTGCACCGCAAAGCAGCCATGGATGGGTCTGCATTTCTGATGGCAGCAGTCATGAGGGGAGTGAGGAGATGGGAGGAACAACAACAACATGGATGCTGAAGGCCCTCTAGGTGGTATACACTGCAGAGAAGGTACCTTGCCCATCTCACAATTGAACAGCTGAGTGACACAGAGATCATGGACTGGTACTGACTCAAGAGGGCACTGCTGAGACATCTCTGTGAGCTGCTCCATGATGACCTACAGGCACCAACACATAGGAATCACACAATGACGGTGGAGACAAAAGTGACAGCAGCGATGTGTCTGCTCACCACAGGCACCTTCCAGATGCTGATGGGTGACACCACTGACATCACACTGTCAGCCATGTCCTGTCTCCTCACCCAATTCCTCACTGCTCTGCTGCCACAGCCTTCAGAGTACAACAAATTCCCAAGTACACAGGCAGAATGGACAGAAACCATACTTCAGTTCCAGAGGGTGGCATGCATGCCAGGCATGCTAGGGGCAATAGACTGTACCCACGTGGCAATATGTGCACCAACTGGCCCTAAGGACATTGCATATGTCAACAGGAAGGGCTTCCACTCCATAAACTACCAGGTGGTGTGCAGTGCCATGGGGTGCATCATCAATGTCTGTGCCGTGCACCCTGGTAGTTCACATGATGCCAACATCTGGCACCAGTCAGCCTTGTGCCACTTGTTCGAGAGTGGGGGGATACCTAGTGGTCACCGAGTTGGTGAGAGGGGCTAGACAATGGGCTCACACTGGAACTGTCAGGTGGGACACCGACAGGGGTTGCCACAGCCAAAAGGCATGTTGTGCCATGACACATGTGTGCCCACTGCACCTTAAACCACACACAGCGGGGGGTATGTGTACTGGGGGCAGGGCTGGGGTCACATACAGCATGCACACATATCCAGGCATGTGGTGGCACAGGGTCTGGGCTCAACACAGGTGCCATGGTGGTTCAGAGACCCACAGCTGGACAGAACACGGGCAGTGTGCCTGCAGGAGCAGTGCATGTGTACAGCAGGGCATGGCTGTGAGAGGCCATGTCATGCCTGACACATGCCCTGCATGCAACACACATGCAGGCACCTGATGTGATGGTGCGGGCATGGCTGGAAGGGTGGGAATGGCAGTGCAAGGGGCCACATGGAACTAGGGCTGACAAGCACATGCATAGGGACCCTGTACACCTGGGAATGCATGATATACACTAAACTCTGTTTATCCCCCACAGGTGACTGTGCATGCCATCTATGGTCATGGATGCTCACCCCCATATGCCAGCCCTCATCCAAAGTGGAATATAGGTATAATGAGGCCCACACTGCTACACACAATATCACTGAGCATATGTTCAGCATGCTGAACATGCGTTTCAGATTTGGACAGGTCTGGTGGTGTCCTATAGTACAGCCCAAAGAAGGCCTGTGGCATATTCCTGGCCTGTTGCATGCTACACAACATGGCCATGGATCATGGAATCCATGTCCAGATGAGGTGGGTGACAGCTCCAAGGATGAGGGACCACCGGCCAGGAGTGGGCAGTCACTCCATGACCATAGGGACAAATGGCTGGCCACCAGGGCACAGCGGCACAGGGACACAGTTGTGGAGGAGTACTTCGGAGACTGCTAGTGGGTACCAGAGAGGGAACATAGGGTATGTGCAACAGCTGGTGGGATTAGGGGGGACCACATGCACAGGTCTGCTGATGCAGCAAGGTTGACAGGACCACAGTGGTGGAAGCACCTCTATGCCACATGTACCTGCACCTGTCCACTCGAGTCCTACTGCCATTTCATACTACAGCCCAGGCACTACTAAAGTGGGCTCACACCTAGACAAATTCTAACCCAAGACTGCTCCACTAAACCCAACCAGGGCCCACTATCTGCTCTCTTGTTACTCTGCTTAGCTATCACTGCGTATAAGCCTACATCACTGCACTGCTAAAGATCCATGTAACCAATAAGATAATACTCTGTATAGGTTCGCATAGATGTTTTGTAATGCCTGCACTACTGCACTGCTATGGATATATGTAACTGCTTAGCACAGCAAAGGATGTATGTACCTGTTTAGCTAATACTCTGTATAGGCACTCATAAATCTGTATAGGCACTCATCAATGTATTGTAATGCTTAACAATGTTTGTACATCTACCATCTAACTCGTTATGTAACGTTGTCTTTGCTGTATTACTTTCATGTCTGTATTTATGTCATCCGATGAGGAGCCTTTGGAAATGAGTCTATGACCCAAAGGATTGTAATTTCGATATTCTAATTAATAAATAAGCACACACCCATGCAGGTGTGGCTACTGCAGTACTGTCAGGTACAGGGGTACATGGTGTCACTGTGGTGGTTGGCATGGATCAAAGGACACCACCTGCATACATGCAAAGTGGACACACAAGGCTGCACTCATCATGTCCATGCCAGACAACACAGCAGCAGTGTCCCAGCACATGCCCAGAATACCACACAGACAGCATAGGCATGTATGCCACAGGTACATGCATGTGCCATGGCACATGGACCCGGGCATGGCCAGTAGGGTGTGTGGGCCAATAATGCCTTGATGGGGACTGTGCCATGATGACTGCACACAGGTGGTATCACTGTGTCCCACCATGGCTGCCACAGACATGTGGGAGGCCACACCCATGATGGGTGACCCCCTCTGTGGTGTCACCTGACTCAGCGGGTGACCCAACTGTGCTAGCAATGGTAGACCCACGGGACCATGACTGTGTGTTCATGGGTGTCTCATTCCTGAAGTCCAAATGGGAACCAGGGGTGTTGGGAATACCTGAGGCAGGCGATTGTATCAGTAGCAATGGGGTCACACGATGCCATGTGGTGGAAGTGCTGACATCACTACATGGGATGTGGTGGGCACTCCTGCAGCCACGGGGCACCAGGGCAGCACAGCCTACCTCAATGGCCTGTGCAATCCTCTCGAAGCCTGCGGTCATGTCCACTCACAGTTGGCAAATCTCGCTAACCATATCCACCCGAAGTTGGCATATCTTGACAACTAACCGGGAGTGCCCTGCAGATGCATGGCTGTTCAAGATGCCCACCTGCACAAGCAGGCCCTGTCATGCCTCCCTGAGCACACCCTGGTGCTCCACGGATGCCCACAGGAGTTGGGTGTGCTTGTCCAGCCTGTCAGCAGGTGACCTGTCCTGTGGTGGGGGGTGTTCAGGCCTGCAGTACCACATCCACAGCCAGTGGATGCTGCACAGCTGGCCACTGTTCATGTGGGGACTGTGCGTGGGCAGGCACAGTGGGACCTGGTACAGTTGCATCATGAGCGCGGGCAGGACATTGCTGATGCACAGCACCCTACTGCACCATGGGGGCAGCCCCAGTCCCCACAGCCACACCCTGGCCCTGGCTGCCCACAACTGCCACAGGTGTGGTCAGTGTAGGGGCAACCTGGTGGGGGCCGTGCGTGGGGGTAGGGTGTCCCACCCTGTCCCTAGCTGTCCATGTAGCCACTGGCGCTGTGGTAGTGACACTGCTGTGTGCTGTCACCACTACCTGTGTGGCATCTTCCTCATCATCATCCTCCATGGCAGATGCTAGCACCATGAGATCATCTGGCAACTCTAGGTCAGACACGGCATTCAGATCCACAAACCCCAGTAGGTCCTGGAACGGCACGGGGTCATAATGTCGCAAGACATTATGCTGCATGGCAAAATCACACTGCCAATACAGTGCGATATTGCCATGCGACATGTCTTTTTTCTGTGGGGGGCTCTGCCACCCACACCCTCCGTTATGGGGGCTGCACCCCCAGACCTCCCCCACTAAAGATTCTCAACTCCAGGGCGGTCCAACTCTGGGAGCGCACAAAGTGTGGAAAAAAATAAAATGTCTGGGACTTGGAGTCAAACCCAGTCCCAGACGCAGCGCCAGGGTTCCTGCTGCTGTGCCTCAGTCCAGTGAGCCATGGCAGCTGCTCGGTGGAACCCACTCCCAGCAGAGGTCTTATCCTCTGCCTGGGATTGTGTGAATGGTGCAATACCGCGTACAGCAGTATACGTGGTATTGCACCATTCGTTGTCATGGACAGAGCTGTTTCGGGTTAGCTATAATGTCATACGCTATTAAGCATACAACATTATGACCTGGTAGGTCCTGGAACATGGGTGCCATGCCCACATCTGCCCAGGCCCTGGCTAATGTTGATGGCCTGGGTTCCTCCTCCTCCGGCCCCTCCATCTGTGGCCTGGGCCCCACAGCACCCATGAGGCATGACAGTGCTGTAAGGCAGACATGAGTGCATGGTCAGGGTGTCTTGGCCATGGGTATCCACTGACCAGTGTACGTGGGGCCATGCACCATGCAGCACAGGTGTGCTGGTACTGCCTCACATGGCATGGTCCTGCACTGTGACCTGTGTCAGCCACACCACCATATGGTGTGTGCACTGCATGCTGCTGGGCCGTGCCCACATGGCTCTATGGTGTGCATAGCCTTTGGGCCTGGGATGTGCACATGCCCCCACAGGGCACAGACACTGCAGCTGGCATGTTGGCACACCATCAGAAGTGAATGCACAATGCAGTGTATTGCACCAGCATGAGTGGTGGATGTAAACAGACAGCACGTGTACACACATGGCCATGGGTTACCACCAGTGGCCCAATCCCAGAAGGCCTACATCCCCAGTGGCACAGCCTGCCACTGCAGCACCCATGGACTGCAAGAAGGACACTGCATGCCCATGGGGGGGATCGTTCTATGATGGAAGTCTTGCACACTGACATGACGAGACAGTGTGCGTCAGTGTGTGGCATATCCTTCACACCCAAGAACACAACACTCGGCCAAACAAAGTGACACAGCCATACTCACAGTGCTGTGAAGGGCCTCCTCCTGTCTGGACCTGCCCACCAGGGACACCCTCCACAGAGGCATGGGACAGGGTGGATGCAAGCAGCTCCTCATGGGCCATCAGTGGTGGCACAGTGCATGGCCCACCTCCTGTGGCCTGCAGAGCTGCTCGCATGGTGACCAGGTGCTCTCTGGCCCTGGTTCTCTCACTGTTCATCCTCTTCATGCACTCCTGGGGAGTGCGCTTGTACTCCCCATGGGCATTCACTGCCTGGGCCACCACATCCCATCCCTGTGTCCTCTCCTGCCGTGTGCCTGTCTTCCCTGACAGGAGATCGCCCATGCATATTCAGGCCTCAACTAGGGCCTTCAGCTTGTCCTCAGTAAAGTTGGGATGTCTCCTCCATCTCACTTCCTTCTCCTCCACCATTCGAGTGCCTGTGGGGTGGAAGAGTGACAGGTGTCATCACAGTTCCAAGTCCTGCTGCACAGTTCCCAGGCATGATGGCTATACACCCTTCAACAGTGTAGCCATATCAAACAAATCTTCAACCTGCTGTACCTGATGGTCACTAGTGGTGTGTGGTGGTGCAGAGTAGCCCATTTATAGTTCAACACATGCACATGAGGGAATGTGCAGCCTGTAATGAGATGCAAATGTGGGGATTTGCGCTGTAATTGGGCAATGATGCAATTTGCATATCTCAGCTGAATATAGCTGATTTGCACCTGTCCTATCTCAATTTCCTTCATACATCTATTTGTGCAGTGCACTTCCTCATAGCGCATTTCCATGCATACGCTGTTCGCTGGCACATGCCTGCCATGCACAGCAGTGCATCCTGTCTTTCTCAGGCCTTGCATTGTGCATTGTGGCACAGTGCATCTTCATGCATGCGCAGTACACTGCAGTGTGCATGCCATGAATGGCAGAGCATCCATACTGTGCATTTCCCTGCATCGCACATTGCCTCAGCATGCAGGACATGCACCATGTCAGTGCACTGTGCATGTTCTGTCCATTACATGATGCCATTGGCTGCATGTGTGGCATACTGTGACCTCAAGAACATGGCCACTATACAGGTTGCGCATGCCCAGTGTGCGGTGGTATGACGCTATCCTCCCCCCAACATTACAGTACTGTGCATGAGTGGTGTTGCACCATTGTCTGTGTATCGCACATCACCATTGTGCATCTGTATCCTGCACTGGGCATTGCTTGCAGGCCTATTGTGCATCAGGTGCGGCAAGGCTGTATCTCACACAGAGCTGCATGCTGCAACACACTGGCTGCAGAACAATCCACTGTTCCAATGGCATGTGTGCAGGGTGCTGGGCCAAGGGCCCTTAACTGGACAGACACAGAGCTAGCCGGCCTGTTGGCATTGGTCCAGACTGTGAAGGGCCAGCTTTTTGGAACTGAGGACTTACTGGAGGACAGGGCCCAGGTGTGGGCCAGGGGTCACAGAGTGACTTGTCAGGTGGATGGGGGTGGCTTGCACAGGAAAGCAGTGTAGACACTGCTTTGGAGAACTTAGATGGACCCTGAGAAGTTGCTAAGGCTCTAGGAGCAGACCTGCAGGGAGGATGTGCCATGCCCAGGTATGTTCACAGTTTGGGCATGCTGACATTGTCTGCATGTTGGGCTTGCAGTTGTGTGGTGGTGGCTAGGTTGTATTTGAGTGCTGCAGGGTTTGGAGGGTGGGCATGGTAGGGTTCTGTGTACTGTGTATGGGGGGTGTGGGTGTGGGGGCTGAGGGGGTATGTGGGGAACATGTAAGAGCAGTTGAAAAGGGGGACCTGTCCTATGCAATAGCAAAACATATCCATGAGGACAGATCCAAACAACATAACTTTAACTTTACAGGAATCAAACAAGTAAGGACAAGGAGCAGAGATGGGGCTCTTCAGTAACTTAAAGGACAAAGAGAAAGTTATAGAATTTTCAAATTGGGGGGCACGTCAAAATAAGGGTCTCAGTGACAGCATTGATTTGTCTGCCTTTCTAAAGAAGTATAGGTGTTAGACAGTCTGATATAGAAAGGGAATGTTAATTTAATCTAAAAATGGGACAAAATTGAATATAACAGATATTTATATTTCTGTATGGATTTTATGATACAATAAAAATGTTTAGTATTATATAGAAACATAGAAACATAGACTTTGATGGCAGATAAGGACCACTTGGCCCAGCCAGTCTGCCCATTTCCCTACCTACTGGATAAGCTGCAGATTCTAGTTAACCAACAGCCTACTTCCTGCCACCCCCCACTACAATTGCCTTGTGTCTGTCCCATGCTTGTTTGAATTCCCCCACTGTTTTAGCCCCAACAACCTCCCCAGGAAGGCAGTTCCACGCATCCACCACTCTCTCCATGAAAAAAAGATTTCCTCATTACCCTAGGCCGTCCCCCGTCTTTAAATTGTGTCCCCTGTTCTTACCATCTCCTTTCTGAAAGATACTACCCTCCTGGACTTTGTTGATTCCCTTGAGGTACTTGAAAGTTTCTATATGTCCCCTGTCCTCCTTTCATCAAGGGTATACATATTAAGCTCTGGTCTCTCTTCATATGATTTCTGATGCAGACTCTGCACCATTTTAGTTGCCTCCTCTGGACTGCTTCCATCCTGTCTATGTCCTTGCACAGATGAGGTCTCCAAAACTGCACACAGTACTCGAGATGGGGTCTCACCAACTGTCTGTACAGAGGGATAACCACTTCCCATTTTCTACTTGTGACGGCCCTTCCTATGCATCCCAGTATCCCCCTGGCTCTCCTCACTGACTTCTCACATTGCTTACCCACCTTTAGATCATCCAATATGACTACCTCCAAGTCCCGTTCCATTTTTGTTGTTGTTAGTACCTCCCCTGCTATTGTGTACCCTTCTCCTGGGTTTTTGTTTCCCAGGTGCATTACTTTGCACTTCTTTGCATTGAATCTAAGTTGCCATATGTCTGACCATTCTTTCAACCTTGCCAAGTCCCTTCTCATCCTTTCTACCCCCCCTTTTGTATCAACTCTGTTACAGATCTTTGTATCATCTGCAAAGAGGCATACCTTTCCCTCCATTCCCTTTGCAATGTCACCTATAAAGATGTTAAAGAGGACTGGACCCAGTACTGAGCCCTGAGGTACTCCACTAGTGAACCCCCTTTCTTCGGAATGTGTGCCACTCACTATTACCTTCTGTGTCCTGTTGTGCAGCCAGTTTGCAACCCAGGCTACCACCCTGGGACCCACTCCCAAGCTAGCTAACTTGGTTATTAATCTTTTGTGCGGGACTGTGTCAAATGCCTTGCTAAAGTCTAGGTAGGCCATATTCACAGTCCCTCCCTGGTCTATTACTTTGGTCACCCAGTCAAAGAAATCTATTAGATTTGTCTGACATGACCTTCCTGCTGTAAATCCATGCTGCTTTGGGTCCTGTGCCCTGCTGGCCTCTAGGTACTCAACAATTCTTTCTTCCAGAAGTGATTCCATCATTTTCCCTACCACTGAGGTCAAACTTACAGGTCTGTAGTTTCCTGCTTCTGCCTTGCTCCCACTTTTGTGAAGGGGAATCACATCTGCCCTCCTCCAGTCCTCAGGTACCACCCCATCCCCCCATGATTTGTTAAAAAGTGTGGTCAGTGGAGGTGTAATGCTACCTGCATGAAGTGGATGCGGAGAATGTTGGTGCCTGGAACAGATACCACATATGCACATTACAACAACCAGGTAATTAAGCTTTTGGCTATAAAAGCCTATGACAGAGAAATAAAGTATATACATAATCCACAAATGGACATATGGACCATTCAGTACAAATCAGAAACAAGCTGAAAACTAATGGCGTGTTGTAATGCATAAGGATAAGAGGAAAGTATCTGATCCAAGTCTTATAATTAAGTTCAAGTGTATGCACTTAATGTTTTTCAGCACTTTAAATATGTGGGTTGCACGCATTAGCAAATCAGTATTTTTTGATTGATGGCCTATAGCACATAACTTCTTTCAAATTGTGTATATGTAGCACCTTATACTCTGTTAAAACCACTCTGAAGAAGCCTAGCAGTACGCTAGGAGAAACATCATTTTTTTCTTGTTACTAGCCACTTGGGCCACTTGTTGCACTTTCAGCATTTTATATATAAAGGACCTTGCCATACATCTACAGGGTCTGTGTGATTTTTTGGCCAGTACTATGGGTGCTGTGGATTTTCTTCATTGATTTTTACACCCCCAATAGCACTGTAGTAGTGTGTCCTGGTGCTTAGTTCAGTCTCTGTGCTTCATGTTGTCCTTTCATTCTGTTCCCCTTGCAATCTGGGAAGAGTGACGGTGGGAGGCAGACATGGGCCGCATCAGGTCTAGGGTCAGGACATCATGGGTGCTGGCTGCTGGGATGCCTCAGATGCCATCACGGCCTGTGGCAGGTAAGTGTGCTTTTGTGTTGCAGTTCTGTGCTGTTTGTGGGTTGGGTGGGGGTTTTCAGTGCCCACAATTGCCCCTTGGCCACAAGTTGTGTGTGCCCCAGGTGTGCCTGTCTGCACTCTGTGGACGTTGTCCTGTCACCATGTGGCAGTCCGACTGTGCACCATGACCATGTGTGTCCACCACATGGTGTGTGTTCCATCAGGACTGTGGGTACCCAGCATTGAACACGCGGGGTTCCAATGGGCCTCCAGACATGGTACACATGGCTATTGGCCCCATACAGTGTGGGCAGGCATGGCATCATGTCCCCAAGCAACATCCATTGTATGCACATGCTGACATTGCATCACCCTATGCCACATTCCAGTCACTGTGTGGCCCTGTTGCATGGCATTCCACTGGTCTGTCATGTGCGTGGTGTGTTGTTGGGCCTGTGCATGTGTCCCATCAATGTCCATCATGCGCGTCACTCCCTCTGATTCCCCACATAGGTCATCGGGTTGAGGGAGATGTCCATGGATCTGGTTGCAGAGGTAGCGGCAGGCGAGGACAGGGACACACTGTTCCAGACATCCTGATGACTACATTCTACAAGCATGCTGCCATGTTCTGGAGGCTGGGAGCCATCCTGTGGGCAACCAGAGAACAGACGGGAGTGCTGCTTGGTGGAGGCCAGGGGGACTACCCTCCTGTGTGGGACCACCAGGAGCAGTAGGCCTGTGTGGCCATTTGACTGCTTTATTTGCTGATATTGGCTAGCCCCATTGCAAACCTCCCCTCACCCTGTTGCCCAATCTGTACATAGTTGCCGCCCTGCATTCTCTTTTCCCTATTCAGTCCTTCCCCACACCCGTTTTGTAGCTTACCATTGTTGTTGCCATTTTGTATTTATCTAACTGTTGTTTTCTAGTAGATCCTGTTGAATTACACTTTCCCTGTGTCTGTGGTTATTCCTGTGCTGTTGTTGGGATCAACTGTTCTAGTTAATATGTTGCCAACTGCCTCTTGGGCTGCATGGCTTGGCTGTTTGTGCTGTGTTGCGCACATCTACCCTGTCCACACAACCAAACCCACACAGTGCTTGCCATGGGTGGCTCTGTGCTGCGTCTGGTCTTTCACCCACTGTTGTCCACAGTGGCACATTCAGTGGGCCCCCTCTCCCGGTGCTGTGCATGCCAACACTGTTGCACTGTTCACCATGCTGCACTGCAGTGCTGTTTGCCATCCTGTGTGCCCCTGGACATGTGCTCCCTGTGTGGCCTACACACATTCGGCATGTTTGGCTCCTTGGCACTGTTATCAGGGTGCCTGTTTTGGCCATGCTGTTCACTGGCACCTCCAGTGTTGTGGCTTTTTGTCCATACCCTTGTCTGTGCCATGCCAACAGCACCTGCTAGGCCCATTGCCTACCTCTGTGTGTGTGGTGCCCTGTCCTGTGCCCATGGGGTGCTATGCTGTACACATCCTGCGGCTTTGCCGTGCCATTCTGTTCACCATGGCCGTGGATGCTGGGGCCCCCTGTTTGTGCACTTGCACAGTTCTCATGTCCCACCTTTGGCCCTGCCATGTTGGTCCAGTGTCTCAGGCAGAGTTCCTATATTCACTCCTGCTCTTCTGTGCAGCACATGTGCCATTGCGCTATAGCGCATCTGTGGTATATTCAGCCAGAGTTGTGCCGGCTCATCTTATGGCACATCCGTTGAATATGGCAATATTTTGGGGCAGCGCATCTGGGATGCGATGCACAGGCATGTGTGCTATGTGTGTCTTGGGACATTTGAATACGGGGGCCCATGTGTTTATATTGCAAAAGTCATGCATTTGTAAGATGTAGCAATGCCAACACAGGAAAAACGGTCAAACCATTGCTCAGTAAACAAAAAAAAATACTAAATATATATAATTGTTGTCCCTGATAGTATGTGCCTGCCTTTAAAATATGTAAGTAGTGTGCTTTTAAATACTTTTTTTTTGTATAGAAACATTGTATTAATATTCTAATCCAAAGATACAGATTGTAAAGATTCTACAGAACACCACAAAACATGCAATGGCATAGCAAGAGCAAGGAACAATGACATTAAATTGCCCAATGGATGCAATTATAAATGACAAATATCTGAACAGATGCTTTTAGATACTTTTTATAGTTTGTTAGCTCTATTTAGACAAATCGGAAAGTATTGAAATTCACGTAAGACAAACGCATAACTATTAAGGCCATGTGTTCGCATGTTGAAAACTAGGGGTAGATTTTCAAAGACCCCTTAGATTGATGCAGGTTGCATCAATCTAGGGTTGTAGCAATCTTGGGGTGCATCAGGGACTCCACGCCATATTTTTAAAAAATGAAGGTCCCTACACCCAAGACCCAAGATTTGTCACATCCGTAGGGTTGTGCTGAAGAAGTGGCACACCTGCAGGGTTTAAGGGAAGGATCTGTCACCCCCCCCCCCCGGTGCAACCATAGCTGATGTGCAGAGATTAAGGGGATAACCATGCCTGAAAGGTGGGGACTGGTGGCTGATGGAGCCCTGTCTGTGCCATGCGGGAGAGGGGGCACTGCAGCAGTTGGAGGGAAGTGTTAAGGCACCCAGGGGAGATACCATGAAAGTTGCCACACAGCCCATTAGGCTGTATGTGGGGGCATGGCTGGACCAGCATGTTGCATACCACAGTGGACAGCAGCCCTGGCATATATCCCACAGGACTCACAGTCCCAGGCATTGTGGTCAGGCATCCACCAGTCACCGAACAGGGGGGCTTTGTACATGGGTCATGTTGCAATGCCTGGGGCATGTCCCCAGCCATCACATGCACCCTATTATCTGCAGCCACTGCCACTCACCACCTTTAGTGGACTGAGGGTCCTGTGGGCAGGTGCCAGGGCTGTTGTCCACTGTGGTACTGAACATGTTGGTTCAGCCATGACCCCCCAGCCCAATAGACTGTGTGGAATCTTCCATGGCATCTCTCTGGATGCCTCCATGCTTCCCTCCCATAGAAACACAGAAACATAGAATTTGATGGCAGATAAGGACTGCTTAGTCCACCTAGTCTGCCCATTTCCCTACTTGATGGATAAGCTGCAGATTCTAGTTAATCAACAGCTTACTTCCTCCTACCCTCCACTAGAATTGCGTTATGTCTGTCCCATGCATTCTTGAATTCTCCCACTGTTTCTGACTCCACAACCTCCTTAGGAAGGCTGTTCCATGCATCCACAACCCTCTCTGTGAAAAAATACTTTCTAACATTACCTCTAAGCTGTCCCCCTCTATCTTCAAATTGTGCCCCCTTGTTCTTGCACATCTCTTCTTCTGACAGATGCTACCCTCTTGTACTTTAATTCCTTTGAAATACTTGAAAGTTTCTATCATGCCCCCCCCTTCATCAATAGTATACATATTAAGCTCCTTTAGTCTCTCCTCGTATGTCTTCTGTTGCAGACCCGGCATCATTTTGGTTGCCCTCCTCTGAACAGCCTCCATGCTGTCTATGTCTTTGCGAAGATGGGGTCTCCAGAACTGCACGCAGTAGTCCAGATGGGGTCTTACCAACTGTCTGTACAGAGGGATAACAACTTCCTGTTTTCTACTGTTGATGCCTCTCCCTATGCATCCCAGTATCCCCCAGCCCTCCTTACTGCCTTCTCACGTTGCTTACTCATCTTTAGGTCAACTGATATAATTACTCCTAGGTCTCTTTTGATTTTTGTTGTTGTTATTAACTCACCCCCCATCGTGTACTCTTCCCCTGGGTTTTGGTTTCCCAGATGCATTACATTGCACTTCTTTGCATTGAATCTGAGCTGCCACATATTTGACCATTCCTCCAACCTTGCCAAGTCTCTTTGTATCCTTTCCACCCCACCTCGTGTATCAACCCTGTTGCAGATCTTTGTGTCATCTGCAAAGAGACATACTTTTCCTTCCAGGTGCTCTCCAATGTCACTTATAAAGACATGACCGGTCCCAGTACCGACCCCTGCAGTACCCCGCTAGTTACCCTCCTTTCTTCACTGTGGACTCTGTTTACTATTACCCTTTGCATTCTGTTGTCCAGCCAGTCATTTATCCAGGCTACCACCTTGGGACCCACTCCAAGGTTGGCTAACTTGTATATTAATCTTTTGTGTGACACTGTGTCAAATGCCTTGCTAAAGTCTAGGTAGGCCATGTCCACAGCCCCTCCCTGGTCTACTATTTTGGTCACCCAGTCAAAGAAATCTATTAGGTTCATCTGACATGACCTTCCTGCTGTGAAACCATGCTTTCTTGGGTCCAGTGCCCCACTGTCCTCTAGGTACTCAACAATTCTTTCCTTCAGAAGTAATTCCATCATTTTCCCTACCACTGAGGTTAAACCAACTGGTCTGTAGTTTCCTGCCTCTGCCCTGCTCCCACTTTTGTGAAGCGGAATCACATTTGCCCTCCTCCAGTCCTCAGGTACCACCCCATCCTCCCAGGATTTGTTAAAGAGCGTAGTCAGTGGCATTACTAGTTCTACCATTAGTTCTTTTAGAATTCTTGGGTGAATCCCATCATGCCCCATTGCTTTGTCCACCCTCAGTTTCAAGAGTTCTTTCAAAACTCTTTCTTCTGTGAATGGACTGGTATCAACCCCCATATTAAGAGTGTTTCTCTTGTTTGGTTTAGGTACCTCCCCCTCCTCTTCCGTTGTGAATACTGAGCGGAAATATTCATTTAGTATTCCTGCTTTTTCACTGTCACCCTCTGCCCACATTCCCTCCCCTTTATTAAGTCTCTGTATCCCTCCCTTGGTCTTTCTTCACTCCCTAATGTACCTATAAAAGGTTTTATCCTTCTTCTTAACAGAGTTGGCTATTTCCTCAATTTGTGCCTTTGCTATTCTGACTGCTTTCCCTGCCTCCTTCTGCTTTAACTGATAAAGTTCTCTGTCCTGCTCCGTCTGTGTTTCCTTGTATTTCCTGAATGCTATCCTTTTCTCCTTAACCTTCCCTTACACCACTTTTGAGAACCATAGTATTTTTTCCTTTGTTTTGTTTTGTTGATTTGCTTCACACAAAGGCTTATTGCCTCTGTGATGGCTGTTTGATTATTCCCCATTGTTTCTCCAACCCTCCTTCTTGTCCATTTGCTAGTGCTTTTCTGAGGCACTCATTCATTTTCCCAAAGTCAGCCTTCCTAAAGTCCAATACTCTTGTTTTTGTATGGCTTGTTTCTATGGCTGTGTTTATTGTGAACCACACTGTTTGGTGGTCACTTGTTCTCAGATGGCTACCCACTTCTAAATCTGAGATCCTTTCTCCTTCCCCATTTGAGAGTACCAGGTCTATGATTGCTCCCTCCCAAGTGGGTTCCAACACTAGCTGTCTGAGGCATGCCCCCTGTAGGGCATCAAGAATGACCCTGCTCTTGGATGTGCTTGCAGCAAAGGTACTCCAGTTAACATCTGGCATATTCAGGTCCCCCATCAACAATATCTCCCTTTTTTCTGCTATTTTAAGGATGCCTTCTATCATTTCCTTGTCCATTTCCCCCCCCAAGATGGGGGTCTGTACACAACCCCCATGCGGATTGCGGTGCCATTTCCTGTCTCCAGGGTGACCCACAGTGACTCATCAACTTCCTGTTTACTCTTCAGTTCTGTTGCTTTAATCCCTTCCCTTATATAGAGAGCTACATCTCCTCCTCCTCTTTTACCCACCTTGTCTCTCCTCTAGATTGTGTATTCCGGTATGTTGACATCCCAGTCATGGTTCTCTGTGTACCATGTTTCAGTGACTGCCACAATATCCAGGCATCCCTCTTCCATCAAAGGCTACTAGCTCAGAGAGCTTGTTACACAGACTGTGGGCATTGGTACTCATCACTTTCCATTTTATTTTCATGGCCTTACCCCTTTTAGCCCCAAACCTGTCCTTATTGCCCTTTTCTGTATTTACCCCATCCTGCTCCCTACTGACTTCTCTACCTTAGTGTTTACCTCACTAACTACTGTGTTTTGTGGGTGGAGGTTGGGATTTCCCTTCTCCTTCTCAGTGCCTTCCCCCTTGGTGAGTTTAAATGCTTGCCAATGAAACATTTAAACCTATCACCTAGGATCCTGGTTCCCCCCCCGGACAGATGCAGACCATCATGCCAGTATAGGCCTGCATCCCTCCAGGTGGCTCCCCAGTCACCAGTGAAGCCAAAACCCTGAGCTCCACACCAGTTTTTCAACCATTCATTGAATCCCATGGTGTGGAATACCATAGCATCATTCTTACCATAGACAGGCAGCTCCTATGAGAAGGTTACCGTATATGCTACTTGTCTAAGGCCCCTCCCCAACTCTACAAACTCCTCTTGCTCTGATTCCATTCATAGCCAGGTCATTTGTCCCTAGGTGGACAATGCCATCCAGCTCCCTCCCTCCCTCATGTAGCTGCTCCCTCAATCCTGAGGATTCGCTTCCTGTCCCTCTGATCCTTGGTGCCAGGCAGGCACCTTACCTCCCTATCCCCTTCCTCCCCCACTTCTACCCCCCTCATGATCGAGTCCCCACCAGGAGTTGTTTCCTTCCCTGTGGGGTCTCATGCCACCCTCCAGTGGGTCTCCTTTCTGGAGGTTCCCAGCATCCTCCTTGATCTCCACTGCAGGTGCCTCCATAGAGGAACCCCTCTTCACCAGAACAGCATATGAATTGTGGAGAGGTACAACTGGAGGGATGCACCTCTGTTCCACCACCCCTTCCCTTCCTGAGCCCACCTTGGTCCAACTGCTCCACTTTCTTGGCAACCTCTGAGGTAGCGGTGGTGGCCCTGGTGGTCCCTGATTGGGGGAAAAGGTTTCCCGAATACTAGCCAGGTCAGCGTGGAGAAAGGGCAACCCCCTCCCTCAGACCACAGAGGTGCCTGCATACAGGACAGCATTGCAGCCTCCAGAATGTCTCCCGGAACACTGCTGCCCCACAGCCATTGCACTGCACCACTCCCATCTTGACTTATTTTGTGTCCCCTCTCCTGTTGCTTTGTATGCTTACTGTCTCCTCCCTCTATGTATTTTTACACTTACTTTCCTACTGCCTATGTGCCTTACAATTCTCACCCTTCCTGTTCTGGGACAGGAACTTCCTGTAGTCTTCAGTAGTCTCCTTCTTCCGTGCTTGGATTCAGACCTCCGGCAGCCAGGAGGGGAGAAAGAGCTATTTTTTAGGTTCCTTCAAGGTTGATGAAACTAATGTGTCTCACTGATCCTTCCCTTCCTACTGCCAAACAGGAAGTTCCTGTTGTCAGTCAAATCCAGTGACTACAAAAGTAGAATTGGCTTTGGGTGGGAAGGAGGGAAATTATTAAAAGAGCTGTAGTTCTAGACTGCTGTTACTTGCTCTGACAGCAAAGTTCTCTGTCAAAAGCAGCAGAAAGCTGTAATTGGAGACACCTGCTTTTGTACTCCTAAGCTCCTAAGCCACACCCAAATTAGCCTCAGCCTCTGCTCCTGATTCAGTAAATTAAGCTGATACAGCCCCCTTCGTCAGAGAAACACACAGTGACTTTCTTCTTCTTTTTTTTACTTAAAAGAGACCCCCTTCTTCTAATAAAGTGTCTGTTTGCTTAACCCAAATAGGCACTGCTGAGATAGAAGTGATTTATCAGTAAAAGAGCTGTAGTTCTAGACTGCTGTTACTTGCTCTAACAGTAAATTTCTCTGTCAAAAACAGCAGGGCAAATGTGGTTGTACCCCCCACACCCCCCATTGTACCACCAGGGCTCCATTGGCCCCAGGTCCCCACCTTCCCGGTCCCCCCTCACTCACCACCATGCCAAGCAGCAGTGCAGGGCCCTCAAACCATCTTCTGTCTGGTCTAAAATAAGCCCCCTGTTGTGACCACAGTGGGGCTTCCAGAATGGCAAACAAGTGGCTAGTGCAGCGCTGCCATGGCACAATCACCCTTACAACCTGGCTCACAGGTGCTTTTGCCACAAGGGTAGTGCGGGGGGGGCTTTGCCACATGGCATTCCAATTTTGCTACAGCCAGAGTTCAAAAACCAGAATAGCTGCAAACTATGATGCAAGGTGCCACTTGCATCATACCTGTTTGACGCAGGCACCTTGCTACATAATTTGAGATTTGAAAATTGAGCCTCTTGTGTTTATATCCTAAAAATTATGTGTTTGTATAACTTAGCAATGCAAAGACAGGAAAAATAATTAAACCATTGCTCTTTGAAAAAATGCTAAATATGTAAAAGTGTTGTTCCAGATAGCATGTGTTGGCCTTTACAAGTTTTAAATATTGTGCTTTTGACTTCTTTTTATAGATTTGTTATTTTTATTTAGAGAAATCAGAAATTCTTGAAATTTATGTAATACAAATGTATAACTAATAAAGCCATGTGTTTGTATGTTGAAGCGATGTGTTTGTATAATGAAAGTTATATGTTTGTATGACGTAACCATGTGAACACTGGAAAAACGGTCAAGCCATTATTCCTCGAAAAATACTATATATGTAAATTTGTTGCCCCGATAGCATGTGTTTGCCTTTAAATCTTTTAAGTACTGTGCTTTTGAGTCCCTTTTACAGATTTGTTAGTTTTATTTAGAGAAATTGGAAATTGTTAAATTCAGTATGAACGCATAATTATTTAAGCCATGTGTTGTTATGTTGAAACCATGTGTTTGTATTGTAAAAGTTATGTGTTCCTTTGCCATAGCAATGTGAACACAGGAAAACTTGTCAAATATGTAATCTGCCTTTAAAAAGTTTTAAGTACTATACATTTGAGTCCTTTTTACAGATGTGTTAATTTTATTTAGAGAAATCAGAAATTGTTGAAAGTCAAGTAATATGAATGCATAACTGTTAAAGTCATGTGTTCATATGTTGAAACCAAGTGTTTGCATTTGATAAGTTATGCGTTCATTTGACTTAGCAATGTGAATGCAGGAAAACTGGTCAATCCATTGCTCCTTGAAAAATACTAGATATGTAAAACTGTTGTCCCTACTAGCATGTGTTTGTTTTTAAAAGTTTTAAGTAGTCTGACTTTGAGTTATTTTTACAGATTTGTTAGTTTTGTTTAGAGAAATTGGAAATTGTTAAAATGTCTTGTAATACAAATGAATAACTATTAAAGTCATGCAATTTTAATTTGAAGACGTGATCTTATGATTTTTTTGTGATCATATATTAAGTCATGTGAACATAGAAAAGCATATTTTATGTGGTTGATACCTTGTTTTGAGATCATTATTTTAATCCTCATATACTGTACACCCTCACATGATAGGTGACAAGGGCTGGCAGATGAGTCGTGGCACATTTCTAAAGTCTATCACCCCCCTTATTTATGGAATGGTGAATAGAATGGTGACTACTAAGGTGATGTGAGGAGTGAGGTGGGGATTGGGCCCATTCTTCTCCTCCTGCGACCCTTAGCCCAACATTACAGTAATAGTGAATGAACAGTTAACCACTAAGGAAGGAGTTGTGATGTGGGGGCGGGATGGGACAAGATTCTTTTCCATGCCTTTTCCCCCCATTGCAGCAATAGTCAATGTACAGACAACCACTACCATGACAATTCCCCACCTACATAATAGAAACAGTAATTGAATAGATGAACACAAAAGATGTGTTATGTGGGGGAGGGGCTGATTTACAGCACCGGTCCATCCCATTCTTTCATCTCTTTTCCCCATCTCCCCATTGCAGCGACAGTCAAATGTACAGACAACCACTAAGGTGATGTGATGGGGGGTGGAGGTTGGGAGGGAGGGATTGAGATGCAGCCTTGACCCATACCATTCCTGCATCTCTTCCCCACCAAACTCCCATTGCAGTAACAGAGAATGGACAGACAGCCAGTAAGGTGATGTGATGGGTGGAGAAGGTAGGAGGGTTGGGCAGAAGCATAGCCACGGCCCATCCCATCCATCAGACTCTTCCTCCCTGCTGCAACAACAGTGAATGGACAGATGACCACTAAGGTCATGTGAAGGCTGGGAGGTAGAGTATGTCTGTTCATGTGCACCAGGTGGGGCTTTAAGGTAGTATGACTTATTTTATGTATTTTTTCTATTTTGTTAGTTGGTTGTTAAAGCAGGGCTAGAAACAGCTCCACTATTCTGTGTATTTCATTTCATGCAGGACCCAAAGGGACTGGTGCAAATGAGGATATGATTCCACTATCACAAAAAGAATGGAAATTCTTTGCATAAAAACTATGTTAATGCAGACATTAGAGATGAAAAACGCAAAGCGCACAAAATAGGGAAATGAAAAAACATCAGGGTTTCGGTCTCTGGAATATTTGTGACTTAGTGGTGGGGTGTTCCTTGGGGTTGTTAATCCTAATGTCTACCCCCTTCCCTGAAAAAAACATGGTCAGACATGATCTCTATTCTTCTCACAGTGCCTGCAGGGTCCTGCATGATGAAAGCTTTGACTGCTTTTTGTTGGCAGCATGTGGCATGTGACAAGACATAATGTGTAACAGGAAATATTTACTATCTTTTTATTTTCACTATTTTCACTGGCTCCATATTAGTGTGAAAATAGAAAGACAGCGAATATTAGGTGAATCACTTTACAACAGCAGCACCAGTGTTCCACCAGTGAAAATAAAATGACATGAACATGTTGTGGTGTGCTCAGAGTGTTAAATATAATGGATGTGAATTTAAACTGTTATACAGTACTCCTCTGCCTCCGAAGAGTGTATCACTATGATGCACTGACTTGGAGCTGTACCTTACGCATCAAACAGGAGGCTATGGGCTGGGGAGGGGTGCACATTAGGGTTGACAACCCCAGGGAACACCTTGCCACTGATTCGCCAAGATTCCGGGGACCCAAAACACTAATTATTTTTTTTCATTTCCCTATTTTAGGCCTGTGGGCCCCATTATTTCTAACAATTGTGCCTTTTCATGCTTTGCTGGTATTAGATCTGTAATATACGTTATACCGGTGCAGTAGTGCCTTTATATTAGGGCTGAGTATGCACTTTAATATTCTACCCCTGAATTTTGCACCTTAATAACTCTGTCCCCATGCAATTGATTTACTTGAAATTTTTGAAGCACTGAGTTGGTACCAGGATCTCTGGAATCTGGAGAGTTGTTGTCAATCGGTTCATTGGGTGGCAGATTTACAGAGGTGCAAACATAAACATTACATAATTAAGACCTTTTTTTGCTCACCTATAACTAAAAAGTGTAGGAGGATTTACATACATACATTCATGCATACATACATACATACACACAAGTTGTTGGCAGAGAAGGACCTCCAGGCCCACCCAGTGTGCCCAATCAAGCCCCGCCTAACAAGAGATCCCAAGTCAATCTCCTATGCTGGAACCCCCTCCCCAAGCTACCAAAATCCCTTTGTGTCTGCCCCCTTGCATAACTAAAACTGTCAATTCAGTTCAATTTAGTTACATTTTTATTTAACCAGGCAAGTACATCATTGAGCAAAGCTCATTTACAAGATGCTCCTGGGAGAGCAGAGACAAGGTACATTACAGCAAGGACAATAGCAATTCACAGTCGTGTAATTTAACAAAAAAATAGAAAATTCAAGGACATGAGAAGCATACAATAATGATACAATAGAGATACAGTACAAAGTAACAATGAGGTTGTGATTGAGTCTGCCCCACCACCTCCTCCAGTAGACCAGTCCAAGCATCCACACACCCCACACCAGGCACTTGGGTTAATATCCCAATACTGACACTGTAGTGCAGCATGAGGGGGGTGTGCTGCACTCCTGAGGTGCCATCTTTTGGATGAGACATTAAACCAAGGTCCCATCTGCCTGTTCTGGTGGTAGTTCAGGTGGATGTTAAAGATCCCATGGCACTTCTCGAAAAGAGCAGGGGGAATTTCCCCCGGTGCAATGGCAAAATTTCCTCCATTCACGAAAAATATCACCAACAGCTTCATCTGGTTCAAGGTCAGTTGGCATTCATCTGTATCCCATTCCTCCGGGTCATGCCTGAAAATAGGCAGGATTTGTCTAGTGCACTTACCCGGTCAACAAAAACTAAATAAATAAATCCACCACCCACTCCATGAGGAAGTACTTCCTTATGTTACCTTTGAAACATTCCCCCTCCAGCTTCCAGTTAATGACCCCTCATCCTTTGGCATCTCTTCATTTGGAGAACATCCTCCACATACCCTATTTTTGCCCTTGAAATATTTGAAGATCTTAATCATGTCCCCCCTTTCCTTCCTTGCCTCCTGGAAATGCATATTCAATTCACTCAGACTCTCCTCATACGTCATCCCCTGCAGACCTCTCAACATTCTTGTAGCCCTCCTTTGCACCACCTCCAGACTGTCTATGTTTCTCTTTAGATAAGGCCTCCAAAACTGGACTCTGTTTCAAACTGAAACTTACATGTCTGATAGAGTTTGCCCCAAGGTGTGTGCTTTTGTGTTTTTTTAAGTTCCTAAATTGCATCATTTTGAGAAATTTAAGAAGAAACCCGACATACTCAGTTTAAAAATGAAACATTCTAAGGATAACTGATTTTTTATGACTGAATTTCCTAAAGTGGTCATTCGATGAAAATGTGTGCATGTTTGTGGGGGTGGGAATAGCTTGATGCTGCATGCAACATCTATATGCCTTTAAGCAGAATTCATTCAGCAGGGAGGGGCTACTCATCAGTGCAGAGCTCTGCCTCATTGAATGGAACCTGCATGCCTAAATGGCCTTTGGCAGATATTAGCCACATTAGAAACCAGATTCTTTTACACTGGACACTGGGGTACCCTGTCACCAGTGCTGACTAATTCAGAAAATATTCTGACACCAGGGTGTCCACCCCTGGTGCCATTAAATTTCCCTCTTCTGTTATTGTTTATCCCCCCACTGACCCACCTGCCACACCAAGATCCTAAAACCATGGTGCCCAGTACCTGGTGCCAGCTCAGACCACTCAACAGTGTGTGATACCAGAACGCCCACTCCCAGTACCGCATAACATCAAGCCAGCACTGAAGTGCCCAATCCTCAGTGTTGGTATCTGAAAAATAAAAATAGTCTCTTGTCATTTTTTTTAATCCTGTAATAAAAAAGTCCATTGATGTCTGTTACTCCATTCCTCTCTGCAGCTGCTGTTCCCAACCACCACCCAACCCACCCAGATGCCCCCCCACTCATCACCTACACCCCTAACCCCCATACCCCTCACACAACTAAAATCAGTCCACCATTGTAAATCTAGTCTCCAGGTCGAAAGATGTCCTTGTCCTCAGACAGGGACTGTGAAATGAGGAAATAAGGTAATTGGCTAATGTATTTCAAGTGAATTTTGAACCTTTACTCATAACTTGATCACATTTTAATATTTTTCCTCAAAATGTTCAGTGTGGCCTTTTTGGGGTCCTAGCTCATGATCATGGTAGGTGGAAATTTTCAAATCTACCCTGAATGGTGATTTTGCAGTTGCTCTGTCTGGAATAAGCTCAATTGCTATTTTGCGTGAATTCCACAGGTGGAATTCTTAATTTCTCACAGCTGTAATACAGTAGATAGACAGACTGTCAGACAGATGGACAGACAAAGATGGATAGCTAGTTAGATAAAGAGTCAGGTAGATAGACAGATAGCTGTAAATATTGCATACTAAAGGGGCATAGTAGTGCTCCTATTGTTAAGGTTACAAATGCATTTCTTTGTATACCCCTATGTTTGCACTTTAATAACATGGCCATTTTTGAACAGAACAGCCTGATTTTTGGCATGAGCATTCTGTGGTCCATGATCTACTGATCTCGAACTTGTGTCATCAGTTGATTCAGCAGTATAAAAGTTTGACAAGGTCAGCAATACATAAACATTGTGCCAAAGTGAGCCATTTTTTGCTCATCTGTAGCTCAAAAGAAACAAACAGTTGAAACTCGAAGCTTTCAGGTTTTGTTAGAGTTTAACCCAAGGAGATAACTATTATCAGCATTTTTACTAGAAAATGTTTACTTTTTAAATAAATCACATTTAGAAATACCATTGTCAGGCATGCACAGAATGTTTTTTGAATGTCTTTTGAGTAGAACGTTGATCAGGTTTTTTCACAGTAACACAGGATTTACAGTGTGACCATGAAAATTACAGTTTTCTTTTAACTTCTTGCCATAACTTGGCCATTTGGGTCCAATTGACCACATGTTTTTAGGATGGACATATCAGCACTCCACCTCATGGACACATAAGTGTCATTTTATTCATGTATCCTGAAATGTGCTTTGGGGGTTCACCCCAAAAACACATTTCAGGGTGCTTTATAACAAAATTGCACTTATGTGTCCATGAGGTGGGATGCCAATGTGTCCACCCTGAAAATGCGGGGTCACTCAGACCCCAAAAAGATAAATTATGGCTAGAAGTAAAAAAAAAAATAACAAAAAAAAAATAACAAAAGGAAACAATCATTTCCATACCTTGTAGCATGAAAACCAAAACATCACCCAACCTACCTTTTGTTTGTCCACTGAGGTAACCAAGCCTGGTGGCACTTAAGCATCCCTCAAAAAATGGTGTCCCACTTTCTTTATTTCGCCAATAAGATGACCAAGCTCAGTGGCCATTGCTTTTTATATTTGGTCACCAGGGTGCTCAAGCATGGTGGCCATTGTTATGACTGATTAGCTGCAAAGTTGCCCAAGCCCAGAGGCTATCCATGGCATGAAACCAATGGGATGTCCAAGCCAAGAGGCCATTTATTAAAAAAAAATGGTGAATGCTGAGTGTATTAAGGAATAGACCAGAGATACATTCAAAAAAGGACATCTAGTGTAGGTAACAAGGGAGGTTGGGGGGATAGAAAAATGAAAAAAAGGCAGTACAGGAAAGTAAATCTGGTATTGGTGAAAAAAAGATAGGAAAAAGGTGGGTGTTGGAAGGAATGTGGAAAGAAGATAGAAAGAGAAAAATAAATATAACAGAAATTGCACTTATTACTGCAGCAATGGTATTACAGTACATCAAAGTGATCATTCAGTCATTTTCCAGACCCCCAGCACCACACATTCTCTACACCAGATTTCCTTTTTTGAATGTATCCTTGGTCTTGTCCTTAATACACTCAACACCACCGCTTCTTTTTTTTGTGGCCTCAGTAGTGGAACTTTTCCTTTCCTATAGTATTTTCTGCCTTGTAGGCTATTCTTTGTATTCTTAGATAGTTTTTCTATGAGTAATGTGGAATGTATTTACAAAATTCTCACATATTGCACTTCTAAGTAGCAATTTTTGTTTTGAATTAATTCTTATTCTATTGCTCTGTGTCTTATAGCTCCTGTCGTGCTTCATGAAATTTACATATTTGATACAGCGATGAATTTGACACACTGGAGGAGTATGTCAGAACTGTTGTTTCCTGCAATCCACCACATAATGTTATACTATTGATAATAGACATGCAGCAAATTTTTAATCCACTGGCGAAGTGAACGTGAAATGCCCACTTCGCACTGGTGGAGCACAACGTGAAGTGGGCACTGCAAAGTGCTCACTTCACGTTATCATTATTACCTCGCATTGCCATTATGCCTTAACGTGAAGTAAGGTAAAGTGAGAAGTAAATAGGCAGCCCCCCACACATCACATGGCTTACAGTACTGTAAGTCACATGCTTTAGCCAGGCAGGAAGGAAGTGAGTCAGAGAAGCAGTTTCACTTTCTCCTTTGCATTTGTAGAGGGAGAAGGCTTTGTTTAGAGGAGAGTAGTAGGGAGTGAAAGTGCTTGATTGCCACTTACCTTTGAGTAGTGAACAAACCAACAGCTTTTTTAAAAGCTATCTCTTTATTTAGTTTCTGTATTGTATTTGTGATTTTTTTTTGTTAGTGATTTTTTTTTAATAAGATTTGTTTTGCTTTGTGTGTGTGTGTGTGTGTGTGTGTGTCAGTGAGGGTCAGTGTGTGTCTGTGTGTGTGTCAGCCCGAGGACTTGTGTAGGATGGACCCTGGAGAAGGCAAGTCTCTGGCCCATGTGTGCAGTTAGAGGGGAGTGAAGACATGTGGGGGTGGTCGTATCATACTGGACCACTCCCGACTCCTGGGTGTTGCTTCCCCCCATGTTGAAGCAACAGCAGCACCAGAGCCACCGGTGGCTGCTGTGAATCCACTTTCCCTCCACTACCACCACCACTGGTAGCAGCTGTAGGGGCTCCAGCAGAACTCCCTCCATGACCTCCACAGCCACAGGAGGTGCCCCTAGGAAATCAAGGTGGCGCAACTCGTGCAAGGACTGTGTCTGGTCCCCCCCCCGCAGCTCCCCAATGTGGGAGTTTTTTAACTCTGTGGAGGGAGACAGCACAGTCATGGTGTGCCATCTGTGTGGTGTACTGGTGCACCATGGCCACTGTGGGACACATATGGGGACCAGTGGCCAGCGCACCCACATGCTCAACCACCACAAGGCAGAGTGGCTGGCTGCCATGGAAGGGGCCAGGTGTCCACCTGCTGGCCATTCCATGGCAGTGGCCGAGGGTGCTGCTGGGGTTGGAGTTGTGCCTCGCAGTCACCACTGCAGGAGGAGGGCCAGTACAGCAGCTGCTTCACCACCACCACCATCACCACAGCCACCAGCACCACCCTCTCCACCACCACCCCTGCTGCCTGGATTCCCAGCTGCAGTGGACCCCGCCACAGTCCCTACAACACAGCATGACATCTCCCTGGTGTGGGCGGCTCTGGATGAGAACAATCAGAGAGTCAGTGCTCAGCAGCAGCAGGTCCACACAATAGAAGAACAGCAGCAGCAAATAGTTAGAATGCTGCACCTGCTGCTGGACCACCACGGCATCCCATGGCCACAGTAACTTACAGGATTGTTTTCTGCCCCCCCCACTACTGTGTTGTACTGTTTTTGTTTCTTTTTTTTTCTTTGTTGTTGTTTAATAATACACATTTTCCCTTCCAGGGAAATCTTTCTTGCGCCACATAATGCAATACATTTCTGTGAAAACCACCCATAATTTCATTACAGTGTGTCATGTGACAGAGGAACTCCCATTCTGAAAAGCCGTCCACCTTCTGCCTCTCTTCTCAGTAACGTTAGGACGTGATGCCAGGGAGAGTGCATGTGCGTGCTCCATTACAGTGAATATCCGATTGTCCTGCAGCTTTCTGAATGTTTCTTTATGTTATAATGGTTAGTTTGTGGTGAAACATGTGGGCACGTTTCCAGTAAGAAGAGCCTTGTTAGTGAAAACGTTCCCACATTTCACCACAAAGTGAAACTTATAACATAAGGAAACATTGGGATAACTGCCAGACATTCACTATAGTGGAGCATGCACCTGTGCTCCCCCTGGCATCACGTCCTAACTTTGTTGAGAAAGGGGGGCAGAATGGGGGTGACTTTTCTGAACGGTAATTCCTCCATCACGTGACACACTGTAATGAAATTATGGGTGGTTTTCACAGAAATATATTGCACTCTGTGGAGCAAGAAATATTCCAGTGTGAGTAAGGCCCCCATATATTAGGCTATGTGCATCAAAATAACTATGTGATGTGGTGAATCTCTGTAAAGCAGCAGCAGAGCAGCAATCTGTTGAGAACTCTGGCCTATATTTTTTAATGCTATGTTACAACTCCCTTTACTTACATCCTGACTGAGCGGAATGATACTAGAATTTGCAGTAGTTAAGTCTGCTGTACTACCTTTTTTCATGTGTGA
Source organism: Neoceratodus forsteri (assembly GCA_016271365.2). Taxonomy (NCBI): domain Eukaryota; kingdom Metazoa; phylum Chordata; order Ceratodontiformes; family Ceratodontidae; genus Neoceratodus; species Neoceratodus forsteri. The sequence goes on along the minus strand of CM057456.1, from coordinate 455,180,918 downwards.
AATAATGAAAGGAGCATTCCTTTTAAATTGGTGCTGACCAGGTCTTTGTCATTGTTTTCCTCTCCATCGCATCAGTTAGTTGTTATATATCACTTTTGTTGTTAATTAACAGTTATGCAGCAGGCAGTGTTTTATGGCACCATGGAAAAATAGTTATTTAAAAGCAGCTGCAAATAAATACAAACCTGGTCTGAACAATATTGGAAGCCGTGCTCATTTTTTTTTCATAAATGAAAAAGTAGTCAACTAAGTAAAGCAGACATAAATTGTGAAAAGAAGCGTATCATTCAAGTCACAACTCAGAGGTAACTAGTGGCTGTGGCAATGTAAAGTAGCATAAAAAAGTACAGTTCAAAATTATCACAACATTTTTGCAATGATGCTTTAATTGTTATGTCTGTATGACATCATGAGCTCACAATAATCACACAACACATAAAAGTGGCACAGAGTCCCCAGATTTTTTCTGCGGGCCCAAAATGCATCCTCCTTGTGTGCAGAAAATTGACAAGTGCTAACACAGTGAAATGAGAGTGTTTCAGCACATACAAAATCCCCCAGAATTAATGGCGTACTCAGTCATGCATGCAGTGGTGGCACAGAGTCCCAGATTTTTTCTGCAGTCCCAAAATGCATCCTATTTGTGTGCAGAAAATTGAAAAGTGGCAGCACAGTGAAATGAGAGTGTTTCAGCACATACAACATCCCCCAGAATTAATGGTGCACTTAGTCATGCGCACAGTGGTGGTACAGAGTCCCACATTTTTTCTGCAGGCCCAAAATGCATCTTCCTTGAGTGCAGAAAATTGACAAGTGGTAACACAGTGAAATGGGAATGTTTCAGCACATACAAAGTCCTTCAGTATAAAATGATGACCGTGAGCATTCTGTTTCTGGTCCAATGTGTTCTGCGAGGTGATTCAAGCAAATGCAATGTGATCGTTTCAAGTGGATTGAAGGGCGCCCTTTGGCTGTACACTAATAGTAGCCTTGGTGAGTATATATATATATAGATAGATAGATAGATATATAGATAGATAGATAGATAGATATATGGTTGTGTATTTTGAAGGTGAGGAGGGGGGTTGACATGTACTCATGGTATTGTTCTGCATCACAGGTCACAGAAACTGTTGGTGTGCACATTCCAGTGCTCAATGAGAATTTTTTGTGCTGAAATTGGAAACAGAAAACTCTCAAGCACATGAAGGTAAGTATTGTTTTTTGGGGGAGTGGGGGGATCATATTTTCTGGTTTGTCTGTAATGGTTTCTAATATTGTTACTTCTTCACAGATTTCATCTGTATCCTTCTGGAGTCTGGTCATTGTTAGTAATGGTCGTGGTCATCTAATGAAATGACTTCTGCATGTTGCATGTGTGCCCAAGCCCGGGGAAGGGGGTTGCCTGATGTTAAAGAACTGTTTTGGATAAGGCCATTTTGACAGAACAACAAAGCATCTGGAAGTGTCGTAAAAAAAGCAATGAATGACTTCTTACAACTTAATTGTTATTTCCCTCCCTGGTTCTGAATCTCAAGTCAAGTTACATTGAAACCCACATCTTGTCAACTAACACAACCTGTGTGCAATATTTGCTGCAGTCTTTCCAAAACAATGAAACAGATGAAATAAAATCTTCATACTTACCAGAATGTATTTCACATGGATATTTCATTGATTCCTCTCTGTACGGTACAGTTGCAGTACCATTCCCACCGAGTTTTAGCGATGGAGACTTTTTTTGTTAACCTGTAAAAGAAACAAAATAAATGTACCGTATGTGTTTTACCATTGCGGCTCTGAAAAGCTACAGAAAACAAAACATACAACTAAAGGAAGTGAAGCAGCATAACAAATATGAGTACACATACTCACCTTATGGTTTAAATGTTAAGAAGCTTTGTGTCCCTGGCTGATGGATGTGGTGGTCTGGACAGACTCAGACTCAGTGGTGGCAGTGGCTAACAGCAGTCCCGGTGGTGGTGGTAGTCCGGGGGCACACACCTTTTAAAACCTTCATTTAAAACCTACCAACATTAATCACATCATCATCCTCATAAAGAAAGCTGCCCTCACAGTCATTGATGCCTGAAGTCTGACCACCGGGAAATTCTTTCTCCATTATGTTGTCATCTACGTCAGCGGTGTGCCGTTTTAGGCAGTCACTGCCAGTGCCACCAGGATGGTCCATTTCCACATCACCAAAACCACCATGAATAGTCCAGGGTATGAATACCGAGGTTGCAGTCTGTGCTGGTATGTGCCTCTCATTCATTTTAATGAATGTTAGCAAACTAACATTTGCAGGAGACAGGTTTGTCCGACAATCCCTGACTATTGCACCTGCTGAGTTGAATACCCTCTCAACACTTACACTGGAGGGTGGGCATGTGAGGTACTTCAGTGCCACTGCAGTCAGCTCTGGCCATTCACTGACCTTTCCACTCCAGTACAAAAGAGGATCTTCTGTTATTGTCAGATGCCTGTTTTCAGGCAAATATGACTCAACAATTCTCTGTGCTGCACTAAGTCCAGTTGTTGATGCATCATCCTGTTCTCCCGAATCATTTATTTCACAAATACCCACTGGGAACAAAGCCTCCCAAAGTGAGTTGACGCCAGCCACTTTGGATGACAGACCACCTGGAACTGCAGTCCCCTTCCCCTTGCAGGATATGCTTGATGGTCCTCCAGGTACACCTTCAACTAAATTATGCTGCTGAGGTTTGCTGCCCTTGGCATGTGACTTCTGTGCCCCATGAACCAAGCGCACCAGTTGACCACTGATATTTTTTACCTGTTCAGGCCCTCCCTTCAGTACTGATGCAATTCCATGTTTGTATTGTGGGTCAAGCATTGTTGCTATGGCAAAGTTGTCACTTCACTGAATGCACACAACGTGATGATTCTGGTTGAATACTGTCAGCATGTGTTGCAGCAACATACTGCTACCACCATCTCCAGCAACATCAAGGCTATGCTGTACATTCACCTAGGTCTGCCTCAGCACCCGCAACAGTGGAATTGATTGGCTAATGGAGACAGACTGGCCACTCACTGCCTGTGTGGCATGTTCAAAAGGCTGCAAAATTGTTATTACAGAGTCCATGAGGTGCCACTGTTTAGTCGTCATAGACATGGAGGCCCTGGAACTGTCACGGCTAGTGTGCATCATAAGATATTCTGAGATGGCTTTGTATTGTTCATACAACCTCTCTGCCATGCGTAAAGTGGAGTTCCATTGGGTGACAGCTTCCAGCTTCAAGCGGTGCTGAGGCAGGCTGTTTTGTATCTGCAACTGCCGCAGTTGGTTACGGGCCTTTCCAGATCTTGAAAAGTGAGAGCAGGTACGTCGTGCAACGATCAACATTTCCTTTACATCAGGGTGCTGCAGAAACTCCTGAACCACAAGATTTAAACAGTGGGCCATGCATGGAACGTGAAAAAAAACACCATTCATGATGCATTTCACCACATTTGACCCATTGTCACTTGCTATGAACCCAGCTCTCAGGGACAGGGGGCTTAGCCATTTGTCAATTTCAGTCAGTACCATGTTCAACGTGTTCTCACCAGTGTGTGAAGAGGTCACATTGTGCATAGCAATCAATGCATGCTGTCAAATTCCTGGAAGATTGCTACCACGACAATCCACCTTACTGCACTGATTATTCACACTACCAACATCACAAACAATCCCCGGCACCTGTGCCCAGTATGTAGTTATACACAAATATGAACCCCCTGCTGTTTTGCCACTTGTTCACATATCCATACTTAAATGGATGAATGGAGAGGAGGAATGTTGAAGGGCATGTCTTACTGAGTCGGACACAGTGCTGAACAACTCGGGGACAGCACAGGTAGAAAAGTATATCCTGGATAGGATTTTCCATTTTGGACAGGCATGTGAAGGAAACTGCCAGAACCCAGAATTCTCCACAAAGGAGAAGGGCAAAAAATCGATTACCAGCATTTCTGCTACAGCAGCATTAAGTTCACGTGACACTGTATGATTTGGTGGGTACTTCAGCTTATGCGCAAAAACACTCTGTAACGTGGGCTGACTTAAACCTTTTACATGGGGTGTGATCACAAACAGTTGTTCTCAGTGATGAATGGCATTGGCAGGGGGTGGAGTGATGAAGGCGGTTGCCCAGGTGATGATGACAAACCTAGAAATGCTGTTATTTTTCCAGATTTGCCAACCAGGGTAGATGTAACACTTGCACTAGACATACTGCATTCACCACCACCACCACCACCACCACCACCACAAAAACTGCTACTCTCACCAGCACTGGACAACATTTCAAAGTCATTATGGTCCTCCACCTCATCATGCCTGTATTAATCCTCTGCTCTTATTGCCTCACTACTGCACACGTTTAATTTACTACTGGACTTAACAATCATGGAAGGGGATAACATGCTCGCTATGGTTGCCAGTGATGAGGGTGAACGGCCCACTGTGATATTTGCTGCCAGCTTGTGCTGGGTCCACAATTTTATTTATTTATTTTTATTTTATTTAGAGTCTAGGATTACAAGTACCTTTGAGCCAAGGCTCTTTTACAAAGGTTTCACATCAATTGAGGTACAATACAAACATTACATAGAGTTGAATAACAATGCAGAAATGGTGCACAGACATTTTTAAGCAGCTGAAATAAATTACATTGAGGGAAAGTGAGTACCAGAGGGCAGAGTAGCCAGAGGTAACTGAAGTTTGGAATGGACACAAAAAGATTGGTGCAGCCGTGGGCATTTGTCAGGCCTCAAAAAAGTGCTTGGGGGTAGGGGGCAAAAACAGGAGGGGAGGGTAGACTGTAGGAGGAGGAAGAGAAGAGGTAGGGGTAGGAGTAGAAGTGCTAGGAGGTAGATCAGATTATGAGGGACAGTCGCAGGAGCTAGAGTCAGCTAGGTGGAGATGAAGGTTGGCTTTGAATGGGCCTAGCTTTTGCAGAGAGGAGATGTCTTTGTTGAGTCCATTAATCCAGCTAGGAGCTCGGTATGCAAATGATCTTTTGCCCTGTGTGATGCAGCACCAAGGAATGCAAATCATTTGATTTTCTGAATCCCTGGTGAGACAGGAGTTGCGTGCTGTATGGAGAAGTCTTTGGACTCCAGGGGGAGCAAGATGTAGCATAATTTTCTTAGCCATTAGACAAGTTTGGTACTTGATACGGTTTGATAACTGGAGCCACCCTGTTTGGGCAAAGAGGTCACACGTATGGGTGAGTCAATGGGATCCTGTGATGAGTCAGCAGGCTTTGTTTAGGGCCAAGGATAAGTGCTTGAGGGCTGTGTCAGTTGCAGAGACATAAATAATCAGACCATAGTCGATAAGAGAGACCACCGAGCTCTGTACTGCTATCCTTAAGGCATCCGAGATAAGGCATTGCCTGTGCCTGTAGAGGAGACCAATGCACGTGTTTGTAGCTTTGGCGATGCTATCTATGTGGATGCTGTAGGATAGGTTGTACTCTATGGTGATCCCCAGATATTTAATGGAGTGAACCTGTTCGAGGACAGCACCAAGGCAGTTTGTAATATTAAGGGGGTGAAGCCTATGTTTGCTGTGGGAGTCACAGAAAAGCATTGACTTGGTTTTCTTATAGTTGAGAACCAGCTTTTGACTACTAAACCATGTTTCAATGGAGGTGAAACCCTTCTGAAGCTTGTTTTGGAGTAGGTGGGGGTGCTGGTGGGTGGTGTGAATGACAGCATCATCAGCATAGAGTAGGATTTGTTCTTGACAGGATTGTGGAAGATTGTTCAAAAACAGGCTGAAGAGGAGTGACCTGACAATGGATCCCTTGGGGACTCCTGAGCATACTGGTCTAGCATCTGAGAGGACATCAACAATTTTCACTCTTTGGGAATGGTTTTCCAGGTAGCTCTTAAACCAAGTTGTAGACTCAGGGGAGAGCCCAGCTTTTAGCAGTTCTGTGAGGAGTATTCGATGATGGATGGTGTCAAAAGCCTTGGTCAGGTCTATGAAGACTGAACCAGTGAGGTAATTATTGTCCAGGGAGTTGTGAACTGCTTCTGTGAATTCAAGGAGGGCAGATGTGGTGCTGTGGCCTTTTCTGAAGCCATGTTGTTGTTTACAAAGGATGTTGTACTCGTCCAGATATTCCATTAGCTGGTCAGATACCAGACATTCAATGGCTGTAGAAAGTGGGGGTAGTATGGATATAGGCCTATAATTTCCATGAAGGGCCTTGTCCCCACTCTTGTGGACTGGTGTCATGGTGGCAGATTTCCATCTGTCAGGAAACTGGCCAAGGGTGAGGGAGAGGTTGAAAATCCAGGTTAGAGGACATAGCACTTCATCAAGAGCAAGGAACAGAAGTTTGAGGTTGAGTGAGTTGCCATCTTATTCTAGATCCAGCAATAGCTTTGCAGACGTATCTACAGACTTCATGTGTCCTGACTGCTCTGAAGTAAAAGGGGATGACTGGAGGAAGGGGCGGGGGAGGGTGCAGGAGGAGGTCTTCACTAAGGAAGTCTGGAGAAAGAACACTACTGAGGTCAGTGAACACGTTATTGAATGTGTAGGCTATAGTGGAAGGGTCAAGGGTTATAGTCCCATCCACGTCCAACATTGAAGGTGATGTTTTGGGCAGTATTCCTGTAACTTCCTTGAGATTATTCCAGAAGGACTTCCCCTTTCCCCAGGTGTTTGTGAGGGCATCTTTGTAATAGTTACTTTTCTTCAGGAGTATTTCTTTGGTGCAGTGATTTCAGGCACATTTGCAGTTTTGTATATCTACTTGCCTACCAGTAGCCCAAGCCTGAAACCAGAGGTGGTCCCTAGCTTTCAGCAATGTAAGGAGATCAGCAGTGAGCCATGGATTGCTAAGACCTTTTACTTTCCTCTTTTTGAAGTGGGCATAAACGTCACAGGCAGCACTGAAGGAGTCGATGAAGAAGTCAAGCACAGAGTTGACATCTGATGCATGGAAGATAGGTGACCAGTCTTGTTGTCTAAGGAGTAATTTGAGGTGCTTCAGTTGACCACATGGAAGGATTCTGTTGTTTATTAGTTTGGGTGGTGGTGGTCTGAATTTGTTAGACCATTCACATGCGACTGGGGAGTGGTCACTTAGCGTATCTGGGAGAATGGAGACTTATGAGATACAGAATGGGTGGCTGGTCAATATCCAATCTAGGAGGGTGCTTGTCCCAGTCTTATAGTTGAGTTTAGTGGGGGGAGACAACCAGCTGAGCGAGGTTGGCAGCTGAGATGGCATCCTTATAGCCACCTGTATCTGATCCAAATCAATTTATGTTAAAATCGCCCATTAGGATTATCTCAGTGCCTGGTGGTTGGGAAGGGACAAGGTCAAGGACCGAGTCGAGACCTTTACCTTGATCCTTGGGAGGATGTAGACAGCAGCAATAGTCAGTGCCTTGTTGTTAACCCCAAGTAGAATTCTGATGGGTAGTATCTGGGCAGTCAAGACTGAGGCAGGGGGTTAAACACGGTGCCCCAGGAGAGAGTCTTTGAGGTAAACAGAACAGCCACCTCCTTTTTTAGTAGTCCTGTCAATTCTAAATATGTTATATCCTGTTAGGGTAATTTCACTGTCAGTTATGTTTGGAGTGAGCCAGGTTTCGACAATCACAAGAACATCAGAGTTGTGTTGGTGTGCAAATAATTGTAGGGCATCAAGTTCGGGTAGAAGGCTACAGATGGTATTCATTGCAAAGATGAGTCCCCCAGAGTGGCAAAGCCTCCCCTAATAAATCTCTCCTCAAGACCAGAACTCCCTCAAGGTGTCTGCATGCATCCTCAGTCCCCACCCCAGGATATCCCGAATGTCTCCTAGGCTAATGGTAACAGAGCGTTATCTGTAGCTGCTCCCACTCTGTGGAACAGAATCCCCATGAAGTGTCTGCATGCATCCTCAGTCCCCCCATGGATATCCTGAAAGTCTCCTCAGTTAATGGTAACAGAGTGTTATCTGTAGCTGCTCCCACTCTGTGGAACAGAATCCCCATGCCCATCTGCTCTCTGGACTCCCACGCCACTTTCAAGAAACATCTCAAATCCTCGCTGCTTGATGAGGCCACATGCCGTTTCTAGTTTGGATAACCCCCACCCCCACCCCCACCACCACCTTTTTTTTCCTTTTTTTTTTCAGTTGTTTAACCAGGAGTAGCACACTAAGCTGAAAGCTTTTTTACAGCTGTGACCAGGGAGCACAGGGAAGTTAGGTGACTTGCTCAGGGTCACATAGTAAGTAAGTGGAAGCTGTGGGATTCAAACCCAGGTCTGGTCTGCTGGATGTCACCAGATTTGCAGCTCAGAGCCTTAAACCATTGCGCTATACTGCCTCCCCACCTTTTTGACTTTTCCCTCTTGGGCTGTTTTGGCCTCCCCTGCTCTCTCTCATTTCTTTGGACTCCTGTCTTACATCCCTCACTACCTGTTTCTCGGGCTCTTTCACTTGGCTATTGTCTTGTATGTTTTTTTTTTTTATTTGTTTTTTTTTTACATCATGCATTAATTTGCACTGGCCACTTATCCTTTGTTAATAATTGTATAATAATCATTGCTTATCATGATTTACTGATTTTTTTCAGCCTCTCATTAATTTTACTTTCCTATGTCACTTTCTTTGTTCACCAATGATGTCTGTATATCCACTTTTTCAACCAATGATGTCTGTATATCCACATGGCTTGTACTCATTGTATAACTTGCCACTACCTCTGTAACTGCTGCCTGTGTGGCCCGGGTCGTGCCTGAAAATGGTCCTCTGGATCAGTGCAAATGGTCCCCCGGATCAGTGCACTTATTCAGTTACCAAAGACTTAGATAAATAAATAAATTCCCTTCGCCACCAGTATGGAACTACTTTGTCTAGTTAAACATTCGGGATACAGTGTGTATGAAAATAATTGTTCAAAACCTAATTCTATTACATTCTACTGTCCCTTCACTTCCGGAATATAACTCCTGTGCTTTGTAAAGCACCAACATGCTATAGCTGGGGAGAGAGGAACAGATTATTTTTACCCTGACAGGCTGGGTTGGCACCAAATCCATCTGGTAGTGGGGGGGGGGCAAATTTTCTTTTGTCAACTAGGAGGGAAGGATGATCAATTGATGATGCCCATCACCACTATTTTTTCCCTAAAGATGTCCATTCAGATGGGTGCTGCCAGCCAACTGTGGTGTCCCATGGGCAGGTGCTGCTCAGCTCAGCATGCTGGGTTGGAGCATGCATGACAATGTGACCTCTGTGTATGTTTTAGGGAGAGTGCAGAGCTGAAACTATGTACCACAGAAGGCAAGATGGTGAGAGGGGGAGAGTCAGATGGCAGAACTGGGGTCACGTGCACTAGTGATCAGAGTTATGGAAGTATTTGCTGTCAGCCCCCCCCCCTTGGTTTGGTCTCCTATGCTAGTTTGCTACAGGCTAGAAGTGATGCAAATGCCCAAACTCATTTTAGCAGCAGCACCATGGAAGCAGAAGGGTACATAAGTTTTTTATTTCCTGACTGGCTGGGTTGGACAATGGATCCATCAAGTAGTTTGGGGAGAGGGTCAGGCACTATCTATCAGGTTATGGGGGGAAGGGACAACTTTTTTTTTAATTCCTTGATGGGCCAAGTTGGTCCCTGGAATCATTAGGTAATTGAGGGAAAGTGGGGGGAAAAAGTTTTCTTTTATTCCTTGACAGGCCGGGTTTGGCACCGAACCTGACAGATAGTTGGTGAAGAGGACCAGATTGTCCTTTATACTTTGTTAGACCACATAGTGCTTTGGAAATGTTATTCTATTGAACATTCCCTATGCTCCCTGTGTCTTGAAAAACATTTTAGGATACAGTGAGGATGAAAGACATAATTTAAAACTAAACTGTATTGTATTCTAACATCCATACACTACGTGAATCTAACTTCTGAGCTTGGTAAAGCACTACACCTCTTGGGTAGTTGGGAGGTAGAACGATGGATTTTATTCCCCACTTGCTAAGCAGGTGCACATGCGCTCTCCTTCTTGCAGCCAACAGAAAGTTAGCAAAGTATTACAAACAGCAGAAAGGAGAATAGTAAGATACACCACTCACTCCTTGACAGCCATACAAGATCATTGGCTAAATTCAGAAAGTTCCGAAGTTGATGCAAGGTGCCTGTATTGAACAGAATTGATGCAAGGGATACCTTGCATCAAAACTTGTGGAGTTCCTGATCATGAAGGTCCCCTAGCCAAACTGGTGACCTTGTGCACCAGACCAGCCCAGTGCCAGGTCTGCACAAAGTGTATGGGTGCAGCAGGGTGCTGGGGTGGTTGTGGCAGATGCTAACTGCCATATCCCCAATAAGAGGATTCAGGAAACCCTCCCAGAGAGCACACAGTCTGGGACAGTTAGACCAGCCAGGTGCTGGTATAACGATCTGTGTGCCACCCCTACAGCCCTCTCTGCACAGGCGGTAACATGTGCCACCACCCACCCATGTTCTGTCATGCCCCCACAACATAATAATAGTAGCATTGGCATTGTATTTGTCTAGTACACCAATCCAGTAGCCAAAAACTATGTACATAAATAAATATGGAGCCCTTTGTGATGCGGTACCCAGAGCAGCCCCTCCCATTGTGCCCAGCATACAGGTGCCCCCACACACTGGCATGGCAGCAGCCCTTCTGCAGCCCCATCAGGACACTGGTACCACCTCCCCCATCACCCATTTTTGCACCATCAGTCCTCGCCATGCACTGGCCCACCCCCCATGACCACAGCAGCCTCCTGTAGGTCTCTGTCCCCGGGCACAGGTACCGCCTGACTGCCCCACAGCTTGTGGCAAACCTGGCAAGTGCACCATCTTTTTGCTGCATGACCACATTTGCCACAAGCTGCAGGACTTTGATGCCGGGGCCCCACCCATTCGTGAATTAGGGGCAGGGTCCCTGGCACACAGGAGAGCTATGCAAGCTGTCATTGGCACAGCTTGCACTGATCTTTATGAGTTAAGCCCCATATATCAGCCCCTCCAATGCATTTCAATGGCACAGCTGCAACATGCATCCTGACTTTGTTCACAATAGGAACTGGTCTGCTACATAGACTGGCTATAAAAAAAGACAACCTAAATTAGGTATTGCTGAAATTTATTTGATGACACCACGTGCAGGCAGATATTGCTCCAGCACTTTGAGGTACCCCACCCCTTCTTCATGGAGTTAGGGACTGGTGAAGATTCAGCCCAATAAAGAAACCAATAGTAATCATATATTTTTTCCTACCCCACCTCATGAACCTCCAAGCTCTTTTTTCAAATCTAGGGGCCATGCATGAAGCAAGTTTGGACATACAGGCCCTACACAAAGAAATTTAGGACTTACCTTCTGATTTGTGCAAGTCACATTTTTGAATGATTAGTTAGAAACATAGAAACATTGAATCTGTCGGCAGATAAGGACCACACAGTCCACCTAGTCTGCCCATTTCCCCTACTTGGTTTGACAATCCCTATTCTTATCTGGGCTGCCTTTCCCCAGCTCTGCTGTACAGCAGGGTGCCTTTATGCTTACCCCATGGACTTTTGAATCCCTGTACTGTTTTTGCTTCCACCACCTCCACTGGTAGGTTGTTCCATGGATCCACCACTCTCTATGTGAAAATATATTTCCTAGGCATTCCCCCTAAGCCTCCCTCCCTCCAGGCTCATGTTATGTCCCCTTGCCCTTGTGCACTTTCTTCTCTGAAATATGCTTCCCTCCTGTAACCTGCTTATTCCTCTAAGGTATTTGAAAGTCTCTATCATATCCTCTCTCTCCCTTCTCTCTTCCAGTGAATAGATGTTTGGTTCCTTGAGTCATTCCTCATAATGCTTGTGGTGCAATCCATGTATCACTTTTGTTGCTCTTTTCTGGACTGCTTCCATTCTGTCTATGTCCTTCCTGAGATGTGGTCTCCAGAACTGGACACAGTATTCCAAATGAGGCCTCACCAGTGATCTACACAGTGGCATCACCACTTCACTCCTCCTACTGGTTATGCCTCTTCTTATGTACCCCAGCATTCTGTTTGCCTTCCCCACTGTTTTTTCGCACTGTTTGACTGACTTCAGGTCATCGGATATGATAACCCCCAGGTATCTCTCCTGACTTGAACCTGCCCACCCCATCCTGTATTCCTTTCTTGGATTTCTGTGTCCCAGGTGCATTATCTTGCACTTCTTAGCGTTAAAAACCAACTGCCAACTGCCAAACTCTTGACCATTCCTCAAGTAGCCTTAGATTGTTTCTCATTTTATCTAGCCCCTCCTGTGTGTCGACTCTGTTACAGATCTTGGTGTCATCTGCGAGCAGGCATACTTTCCCCTCCAGTATCTCTACAATGTCACTTATGAAGACATTGAATAGAATTGGACCCAGCACCAATCCTTGTGGAACCCCGCTGGTCACCTCCCCTCTTCTGATTTTATGCCATTTACTACCACCCTCTGGGTCTTGCCTTTTAGCCAGTTTCAAACCCATTTTACCACTTTAGAGCTCACACCCAGATTTCCCAATCTGTTAAGCAACCTTCTATGAGGAATGGTTTCGAAGGCATTACTGAAATCCAGGTAGGCCACATCCACCACCCCTCCCGATCCACCACCCTGGTCACCTAATCAAAGAAATCAATAAGATTAGTCTGACAGGACCTACCCTCAGTGAATCCATGCTGCCTTGGGTCTTTTGCACTGCTTGACTGCAGGAACTTCACTAACCTCTCCTAAGCAGGGACTCCATCAGCTTCCCCACCATTGAGGTCAGGCTTATAGGTCTGTAATTGCCTGCCTCCTCCCTACTTCCAGTCTTGTGCAGGGGGACCACATCTGCCCTCCTCCAGTTCCCAGGTACCTCCCCCATCTCTAGTGATTGGTTGAAGAGGGTTGTCAGTGGACCTGCTAGGACTTCCCTGAGTTCCTTCAACACTCTAGGGTGAATGCCGTCTGGCCCCATTGCCTTGTCTGTCTTTACTTTTCCTAGTTCCTCCAAGACTCAATCCATCATAAATGGGTTGGTGTCTACCTCTCCCTGTACATGAGTCTTGGCCACTCCCCTGCCTCTTCCTTGGTAAATACTGAGCAAAAATATTTGTTCAGTATCTCAGCTTTTTCAAGGTCATCCTACACCCTCCCGCCCTTTCCCTTCTTTAGCCTAACAATACCATTTCTGGCCTTCTTCCTTTCACTAATATAATGGAAGAAGGTCTTGTCCCCCTTCTTAATAGCCTGTGCTGTTCCTTGCTCCATTCTTGCCTTAGCCCCTCTGACAGATTCCCCAGCTTATCTCTGATTTTCCAGATATTTCAGCCCATCTTCTTCTTTCTGTGTCTCTTTGTACTTCCTGAATGCCTTACTTTTTTCTTGCACTTTCTCAGCTACTGGCTTAGAGAACCACAGTGGCTGCTTCTTTCTTTTGCTTTTGCTAAACAACCTGACACATTGACTTGTCACTCCTGCTATGGATCTCTTGAGCCTAAGCCACTATTCTTCTACCCCCCCCTCCCATATCTTCTGCTGCCAGGGCAATTTTTAACTGCTACCCCATCTCCATGAAGTTGGCCTTCTGGAAATGTAGGGTCTTAATCTTTGAATGGCTTTCTTCTGCCAATGTGTTGACTCTAAACCACACAGTTCTGTGGTCACTGGTACCAAGGGGACTGCCCACCTCAACATCTATGATTTTGTCCCCATTTATCAACACTAAGTCCAGTACAGCCCCCTCCCAGGTGGGCTCAACCACCAGCTGCCTTAGGTTTGCCCCACAGATGGCAGACATGAGGTCCCTGCTCCTTGATGTTCTTGCAGTCTGAGTATTCCACTCTGCATCCAGCATATTGAAGTCACCCATTAGTAGTATTTCCCCTTAGTCTGCTAATGTGTTATATTGAATGTGTGTTTGATAATGAATCTGGCCCTTACTGATGTTGATTTTTTTCTTAGAAAAATCTGTTGCTTAGGGTAGCTGTCTTGGATGAAGAAATAGAATATTGCAGCCTCCTTGTCCACCACTGAATCATCTACATATCATCAACTTTTTCTGTTTTGTTTTTTTTCTTAAAACATTGTTGTCTCTTTAAGTTTGTTTTTATTAATGCTTGCTTTTTTGGTTTTCCACTGAAATTTTCTGATCCTTTTTTTTATTTTAGGAACCAGTTTATATTTACAGAAATAGGAAGGACTGTATATCTATATGCAGTAGGGAGGTTTTAACTCACAGACTTCTGGAAATACTGTCAAGTGGCCTTATTGAACCACATTGGAGAACACTATGTAAATGAGACACCATGGTGGGTATGCTATGAAACATATCTTATAAAACATGCAGCCTTAAGTCAGTTATTGTATGTAAACATGAAAAAAAGCAAAGAATAAGGATTAAAAATGAACTGACTCGAACCTCATTAGAAACATGGATAAATTATCATAAGAAAGAAATTTGAGAATAAATATGGAAATCCTCATGCACTTAAATCATAGTCAGGGAAGCAGTATACCACAGTGTTTTAAGGCTCTGAGCTGCAAATCTGGTGACATCCAGCAGACCAGACCTGGGTTTGAATCCCACAGCTTCCACTTGCATACTGTGTGACCCTGAGCAAGTCTCTTAACTTCCCTGTGCTCCCAGGTCACACCTGTAACAAAGCTTTCAGCTTAGTGTGCTACTCCTAGTTAAACAACTAAATAAATTACTAGGCATGGAACATAAGAGGTGTCCAGATAAAGGAATTAGGCAGTTAAAAGACTTATATGATGAAGAGAATTTCATATCCTTTAAGCATATTTGCTTAGTCAGTGTCGGTGGCTCAGTAGGTAGCACACTCGCCTCTGAGGCCGGGAGATCAGAGGGCTGTGGGTTCAGTTCCCACATCTGGCACTTGGGTTAATATCCCAGTACTGACACTGTAGTGCAGCATGAGAGGGGTGCTGCACTTCTGAGGTGCCGTCTTTCAGATGAGACGTTAAACTGAGGTCCCATCTTCCTGGATTGGTGGTAGTTCAGATGGATGTTAAAGATCCCATGGCTCTTATCGAAAAGAGTAGGGTAATTTCCCGGTGTCCTGGCCAAATTTCCTCTTTCATTAAAAATACCACCAACAGCTTAATCTGGTTCAAGGTCAGTTGACTTTCATCTGTATCCCCCTTCCCTGGGTCGTGCCTGAAAATAGGCAGGATTTGTCTAGTGCACTTACCCGGTCAAACAAAAACTAAATAAATAAAATAAATAAATAAATATTAAGGAGAAATATAGCATTAATCAAAAAGATGTTTTCAGTTTTTTTACAAATAAGAATGTATTATAGCAAAGAACTTGGATCCAGACTAAAAAAAAAGTAACAATGACTTCTATTCAGTCCCAATTAGTAGATCATAATCAAAGAATAAAACTATTTTCTAAAACATATGATCTCCCATTGGCAACCAAACCTACACCAATCAAAAAATTAAGAAACAAAATGGGAACCAGAACTTAGGATAAAAATAATAGATAAGAAATGGCATCAGATGATGAAGGGAATAAAACCAACTGTTAACAATAAATTGACTCAAATTCAATGTAATAGCTTTCACAGACTTTACTATACTCTGCAGCTACTTAATAAAAGAAACTGTATAGTTTTTCCTCAACACAATAGATGTGGATCCTGTAACAGGACACTGGAACACAATATAGCATTATGCAAATATACTATTTCACTTTGGAATAAAGTTTTTCACATAATAAATAGAATACCAGGAATAAACATCAGAATATAAACTGATATTTGCTTAGTAGGGACTAGTCCTAGTCAAAATCTTCAATCAGAACATTCTAAAACACTAATGAATATAGCTTTATTTAATGTAGGACGGTATATAACAAAGTGTTGGAAAAACAAGAACCCTCCTACATATGTTTTGTGAAGAAGTTTATTCCTGGATTATATGGCCATGGAACATCTTCATTATATAAATCAAGGCAATATTTATTTATTGAATTTTTTTGACCCGGTAAGCCCACTGGGCCTAGAAGTCCCTTTTTCAGGGGCGACCGGGAGAGGGGGAATACAGATGGTAAGCAACTGAAATTGAACCAGATTAAGCTGTTTGTGGTATTTTCTTCAGTGAAATGAGAGAAATTTGGCCAAGACAGCAGGGAAATTCCCCTACTCTTTTTCGATAAGTGCCATGGGATCTTTAGCATCCACCTGAACTACCACCAATCCAAGCAGATGGGACCTCAGTTTAACATCTCATCCAAAAGACGGCACCTCAGAAGTGCAGCACCCCCAACCCTCATGCTGCACTACAGTGTCAGTATTGGGATATTAACCCAAGTGCCAGATGTGGGAACTGAATCCACAGCCCTCTGATCTCCTGGCCTCAGAGGTGAATGTGCTACATACTGAGTCACTGACACTGCTAGAAACAAATAGAAACATTTATAACACAATTTGGGACCCAGTGCAGGGGTTAATTGATCTGAAATGGATATAACCATACTATAGGCCCTTACAATAACCCCTTAATAGGTTAGATGTAGACACTTAGGTGGTAAATATAGATAGAAGTAGATTGGTTAGTGGGTCAGGGGGGTTGGGGAGTTATGATGTTTTCATACCATGGCATGAAATGAGAGGTTTCTGACCTATATTCCACTGGGTGCTAGGGCACAAGATATACAATAATCCAGCATGATGCAGTTCTATAATCTCTTCCCCCCAAAATTTGGCAATAGTATGTATTTTTTTTTCTGTAATTCAGTTCTGCTGGTTACAGCGTTTTGTTTTGAGTGGAGTGGAGTTAGCTGGATGCTGCAGACAGTGACTATGATTGGGAGTGCTACATCTCTGAAGAAAAGGTGGTTTTGTGCCTGTGATTGGGAGCTCTACATTCTTTTGTCTGACTGGGGATGGATGTTTTCCAAGATGGGCACTCTTGCAGTAGCGGTTACCACGCGGTATGCTAGTGCTACTAGTTTGAACTAAAAGTGTGTTCTTTTAAAGGGATATATGTATAGCTCTGAAGTCATAAAAGTAGCGAAAAAATGTTTAAATTGTACTGTTAATAGTGGTTCTGTGCTGCAATGGGGGTGGGTAGGGGGCTGTTGAGGGGAAAATGTATGACAGTTATGTGGAGCGAGTGATTTAAAAAACAAAGAAGTGATTGAGGAAAAACACTGGACTTTAAAACATAGAAATCTGATTTTCTGCCAGTGGTTGGGGAAAAACAATGTTACTGTGCCTGAATATTGTGGTGTGTTGTTACTGGGGTTTTGGAGCAGTGCTGGTGAGACGATTCTCATTAAACGAGATGATCAAACATGGCGGTTACCAAGTTTGAAAATTCGGGATACCCAAGAATACCCTAATTAATGGGGCACCCTGAACTGGCACTTGCTTTCCTCTGGGCTCTATCTGGAAGTTAATGTATCCCTGACAGCCAATCAGATTTGTTATACTATAAGCTCATTTTCTAAGGAAGCATTATTCTTTTATTCCTTCCATGTTATCTTCTGGTTGCTTTTTGCTGGACTTTGTGGTTGCTGTATTTTAACTAACTCAGCATTTTCAAATGGATGTCACCTACTGCAATGCATTTCAAAATAAGTTAAGTTTCCTTAAAAACATTAGTGTTTGTTCATGTTCTTTCACACAGAATCATTTCATGTCACCATCCTTTCAAAAATAGAATAATCCAGTTACTGTTTAGATAATCAACATCTGAAACTCTTTTAAGATGTGGTAAATATAACGCCAATCCTTTTGCAAACAAAAACTGTTAACTGTCTTGTAGAAAATTTACTTTCTCTTCATAATTTGAAAAGTTTGGATTTCATCATTATTTCTATTGATTAAAGTGTTAAATAATGGATACTGATATGCAAATCAGTTATGTGAATTATGTTTTTGTCCTGGTTCATCACAGTCTATTAACACTTTAGGCAACTTTATGAACTTTGGGGAACATTTAATAAACTTGTTTCATGAACTGAGCTGCAAAACATTTGTTAACGTTTAGTGGGTGTTCATGAACCATTTATGAATGTTCCTTCAAGTTTATGAGTTGATGAACTTAATTTCATTGTTATGCCCCATACCACCTGTACAGATAAAAAGCTATTTCAAAGCAATGTCTGGCTACCCTGCCATCCTCCTACCTATTTAAATCAATCATTCTTTATTTTTCCAGGCAAAGTACCATTGTGCAAGCTCATTTGCAAGGTGGACCTGGGCAAATGCACATAAAAGTAAACAATATACAAAGGAAAAAGATGGGTGTACAATAAAGGATTGCAATGTGCAAGAGGACATAAAACATAGTATGGTATTAGGCAAGGTCTGTACAGGCAAATATGCAAGAGGCTAAGAAAAAAATATTGTCAATATACGTTATTATACAGTATGTACATGAACAGTTCAGGAAAAGGGGTAGGAGGGGTGATAGGGAGAAGAAGGGAAAAAGAGTGATAAGCAAGGAATCACAAGGCCTGGGGACAGATGTCCAACACTTATTTCACTGGCCTTCGGGGGGGGGGCAGTTACAGGATCCTATAAAGTAATGAGAGAATAGCTTTTTGAAGGAGAAGGTTGTCAGGGCAGCCAACGTCAGAGTTTTTTGTAAGTTGCTCCATAGGTGAGGGAGTACATAGCTTATAGATGCTTTATCAAAACATGAATTAACTTTAGGAATGTATAAGGAGATAAATGAGAGGCTGTGCAAGGAGTAATTGCCTACAGCGCATAGGGACAAGCAATCAGAGAAATACTGGAGAAGCTTATGTGTGATAGCTCTAAAAGTCCAAAAGGCAGCATTTCTTTGCCTTCTGAACTTGAGGGATGTCCAGCCTACTGCAGCATACAGAGAACAGTGCTGGGTGAGGTATGGTAGGCCAGAGATAAAGCTTGGTGATAGAGTGAGTCAAGATTAAAGAGTCTGGAGGCAGAGCCATGGCCATAGAGGAAGTCGGCATAGTCCAATAAGGATAGAAAGGTGCTTTGGATCAGTCTTTTTTTGGCGCCATGGGATAGGAGATGCTTGATCCAGAAAAACAGGCCCAGTCTCTTCCTTAGCTTCTTTGATAGTTCCTCAATATGGTCAGAGAATGTAAGCTTGTGGTCTATCCAAAGCCCCAGATATTTAAATTTTGTCACGTATTCAGTAGGTTCTCCTAAAAGCGATAGAATCTGTGGAGTTAACCTATGTGAGGAAAGTTTTTCACCTGTGGCAGAAAGTGAGAAAAGTATGGCCTTCATTTTTTTTGCATTTTGAGGAAGTTTTTGACTCAGTAAAATTTAACTACAGCTGATTAAAGTCCACCTGTAGGTCCATACAGGCCTGCTCTGGGGTAGGCCTAGCAATGTATATGACCGTGTCATCGGCAAAGAGATGAATGTCGGCTGCTTTGATTCCAGAGTCAATGTTGTTAGTATAAAGAGTAAAGAGCAGTGGTCCTAAAATGGACCCGTGCAGCACACCTCTTTAGAGCAATTTTAGGTGAGAGAGAGCCACTTGGCTTTAACCTGTTGGAATCTCCCAGAGAGGTAACCATTGAACCATTTCAAGGCAGAAGAATCTAGGCCAATGCTTGAAGAGTGTCCAACAGCAGGCCATGGTCCATTGTATCGAATGCCTTGCTAAGCTCAAGAAACAAGGCACATACATATTTCTTGACATTTCTTGACATCCAAAGAATTTTAACAGTCATTGGTTACCTTTGCGAGTGTGGATATTGTACTGTGACAAGCTCTGAATCCTGACTGGGCAGAGTTAAGCAGATCGGTGGAGTCCAAGTACTTCCTAAGCTGCACATTAACCACTTTCTCGAGCAGTTTAGAGAGGATGGGAAGTAGAGATATCGGTCTGTAATTGTTTAGATCACTTTGGGTCACCAGATTTGAGTAGGGGAATAACATGGGCAGTTTTCCAAATGAGAGGGAGGTCTCCTTGGGCAAGAGATAGATTAAAGAGGTGGGTGATAGGTGTTGATAATACATGGGAAGTGCGCTTCAGAAAATAGGGGTCATTAAGGTCAGCATCCGCATTTTTCCTAGTATCCAGGGCTAGAAGTAGATCTTCCACTTGTTTCAAGGACACAGGGCTAAAGGAGAAGGCCATGTCAGGGATAGAGGTAATGCTTGAGGGTCTAACAGCATCCTGATTGCAAAGTTTTGTGCAGAGATTATAGGTGGGTGAGGAGTCGAAGGTGAGCCCAGCGGTGGCAAAGTGGTTGTTAAGCAGATTTAGGATTGTCTGTTTGTCAGTGAATGTGGAGCCACCAGAGAGGATTTTGGCTGGGAGAGAATTTGCTGATTCATGCCCTTCTATATTCTTAATGGTCGTCCAAAACTTAGAAGCACACTTAGATTATGAGTCCAGCTGGTGCTGAAAATACTTTGCTTTTTCGGATCTCACAAGTTTAGTACAAGTGTTCCTAGCCATTCTGAAAGCCAACCAGTAGGCGGGGGGCTTGGTTTTATGTGATTTGTTTTCCAAAGAACATCCCTATTAAGTAAAGCAGCCTTCAGGTTGGCTGTAAACCATGGAACTGATTTTTTCTTTTAACGAACCTTAACCAATGTAGCATGTCTATCTATAGCCGAAAGTACAATCCTTTGAAAGGATTCATAAGCTTCACACACTGACTTGGCTAGATAGAAATCTTGCCAACTAGAGTTTTGTAGTTCAGTAAGGAATGCTAAAGGAGCAAACTAACGTTTGCTTCCTTTGTATATGTATGTTGAAGAGTAGACTGGTTTGGAAGCAGACCTCACACAAGCAATGGAACAATGGTCACTAAGGTCAGTGAAAAAAACACCTGAATGGGTGAAAAGGTGAGATTTATTAACTAGAATAAGATCAATTAAGGTACTGTTGGCAGGACAGGGAGAGCCATAAACTCACGACACCCAAAGCCATCAATGAGGTGATGCTGAGCTACTATCACAGTTTGTATCAGACCCACTCCAAACTGTCAGCAGACGAGCTCCCCTTACGCATTTCAGCCCTGTTCAAGGAGATCCCCCTCCCAAAGCTCTCCCAAGATGACAGTGATAGTTTGGAGGCCTCGATCACTCTGGAGGAACTCCTATCAGCTCTCTCCCAAATGGCAAGGGGGTAAGCCCCTGGGCCAGACGGCATGACTGCAGAACTGTACCAGCTTCTTAAACTCAAAATTATTACCCCCCCTTGTGAATGCCTTGCAAGAGGCCCAGCATGCAGCTACACTCCCCCCTTCCATGCGGGAAGCCCTTATAACTTTAATCCCAATAAAATCTTCTGATGTATTAGACTGTGTGAATTTCTGGCCCATTTCCCTGCTGCCAGTAGACACTAAGCTACTAGCCAAAATCCTGGTGAATAGACTGAATCGGGTCCTTACCACGCTGATTCATCCTTCCCAATCCAGCTTCTCCAAGGGAAAATCTGGAGCAGACAACCTGCAGCTTGTTTTGAAGCTGAAATGGTTAGCACTTCATTCACCAGCACTCATGGCAGCTCTAGCCCTTGACTTCGCTAAGGCATTTGACTCATTAGAATGGCATTATCTTCATAATGTTTTGTCCCTTTACGGGTTTGGGCCCTATTTTCGGTCCTGGATCTCCATGCTATACCATTTACTCACGACCCGTATTGTCACTAATAGAGATATTTCTGCTCCCTTCCCACTGCAGAGAGGCACCAGACAAGGCTGTCCCCTTTTCCTTCTACTATTTACCATCACCCTTGACCCCCTGATCAGGAAGCTCCTAGGCACCCCGGATGTTACCGGCATCCCTGTTGGAGAACACTTGTTTTTAGTTAACGCTTATGCGGACAACATGCTGCTCACACTATCCAACCCCGATCTATCTGTAAAGACGGTGCTGTTAATTCTGCAGGAGTTTGCAAGTCTCTCTGGTTTATCACTAAACCAGAAGAAAACAACATTGGCCCCACTGAATACAAAGTGTGGCCGCAACTAACAGGCACCAACGTTACTTGGGCCCCCCAAGGCTTTCTCTATCTGGGGATCTTTATCCCTGTGGCATGGAGGATCTTGAGAAGACCAACTTTGCCCCTCTCTTGACTTTTCTCTCAGTAGAGATGCAGAGATGGTGCAAAATGCAGCTGTCCTTAAAGGGTAAAATGGAGGCAATCTGAATGTTCGTACTATCGAGGGTTCTGTACCTCTTCAGCAGCCTCCCCATCCCGTTATCTCCTAAACTTTTTTCCTCCCTTGACAAGCTTATTTCCTCCTTCCTATGGGAAGGCAAGGCAGCACACTGGGAGTGTACTAAGATGAGGGCCAATTGATCTAAATGGGGCCTTGGTTTGCCCTGGTTTGGAGGATACCACCTAGCCTTTTCGCTGGCTCAAGCTACTGTATGGTTTGTCCCTAGCCCCACTCCCCTTCCACCATGGGTAACTCTTGAATCCACCTTGCTCCCTGGCAATTCCCTTTTCATGCTCCTTATGGACAAACAGCCACCCAAAAAACAAATTACTCCTATTATGGAGCATACCTGCAAGATGTGGCATCGGGCTATGAACTTGACCGGGATTCTGAACTCGGACCACTCCCCCCCCTGATTATTTATGCCCCTTTGTGGCATAACAAATTAATCACCATGGACCATAAACCTCTGAATTGGCCCCATTGGACCTCTAGGGGCATTCGTGCCATGGGAGATCTTCTTCTCAATGACAGTCTGATGTTGATGTCCTTCGAGCAGTTGCACCTCGCTTTGGCCTCCAGGGTCATGGATTTCTGGAGATATCTCCAAATACGCAGTGCCCTTACCTCTCTCTTGGTCAAATACAAAGAGGTGGGTCCATGGGAGTGTCTCACCACATTGCACAAACCTAAGCAAGGGCAAGGGTGGGTGGGACTCTTCTATAACATGCTGAGAGAGTCACAGCTGGATACCATCTCTGCATGCTGAAGGGCGTGGTAGCTGGAGCTCTGATGCACTCTGACCTCACAGGAGTGGAGCAATTGTTTAATAGCAGCCCATACAGCTTATGAGGATGCTAGGAGCTGCCCGATTCAACTAAAAATTCTCCTAAGGTGGTATAGGATGCCTGCGGCCCTCTTTAAAATCAGGGTGTTAAAGCATGACAAATGCTGGAGGTGTCAATCCTCCCCATCCCACCTACTTCATATTCTTTGGTGCTGCCCAGCCCTTCAACCCTTCTGGACCTTAGTATTGCAGGATTGCTCGAGAATCATGGGGACAAGTCTCACCCTATCCCAGGCCTCCTCCTTCTAGGTGACTCCTCCACGCTGGACCCCGTTTCGACTCCACCTAAAATGTGGATCCTTGCCTTGCTTATGGAGGCCAAACGGGCCATCCTGATGAACTGGGGGCTAACCAATGCCCCCTCTGTGGCTGCTTGGTGAGCTACCCTCTCTAGACTGGCATCTTTTGAGAGGCTCACAGCTGCTGGAAAGGGCCAACTTCACAGATTTCACAAAAAATTGGATGCGTCCCACCACCTCCCCCTCGCAACCCACCGGTACTATAAGTGCTGGGACTGTAGGGCTTCCTCCTTCCTCACCAATGGTTCTGTTTTCCTTGTATCTTACTTGCCTTTGATTATTATCTTTCTCCTTTCTGTTTCCTGGGTTCTGTATCTTGTTAGATAGTTGCCAGCAAGGTAGGAAGAAATGCATGTTTGGTTACTTCAACACCATGGCAGGGTCTCCCCTTGAAGTTTGTCCTGCTGATATATATTCCTTTGGACACTGCTTAGTTGATGATTAAACAAATGTATGACGGAGTTTGAGCACTGTTCTATGACAAAACCTTATGCTTCACTATGTACTTGGCTTTGATCGTTAGTAGACTAGCACATTATTCACTGTTCTCTTTAATGTGTTAAATGGCAATAGGTGGATATGTAGGTAGCTGGTTCATTGCCATGACTGTAGTTTGCACTCTGGTTTATGGAAAACCAAAACTCTATAAAGTATTATATGTTAAAAAAAAGGTACTGTTGCCAGGGTTTTTCTTATTAGAGAGTGTGACTTCAGGAATTAGTTGTGTAAGGCCGAAGGTGTCACATACTTCATTAAGGGGTTCAGAGCTTGCTGAGAACCAGTCAAGGTTGCAGTGTCCCAAAATCATGACTTCTGAGGTCTATATGTTCAGTTCATTGGGTACATGATCTAGTGCCTTTAGGCCTGCCAAGGGTGGGCGGTAACATCCAATAACGCAAAGAGATTGGGAGGAAGAGAGCTGAACCTTCAGGGTCAAACTATCAAACTCCTTAGGTAAAAGGGTTGAATTGGTAGTGGTCAGCAAAAATGTATCTAATATATATTCAGCTACTCCACCCCCTCTGGTAGGTCAGTCAGTTCGGAAGACGTTATAGGACGGAATGTTTATGGTGGAATCCAGAGTAGAAGAGCTGAGCCAGGTTTCGGTTACTACCAGTATGTCAGGCATAGTATGGAGGGTCCAGGACTGAATGGAATCAAACTTCTTCAGAAGACTACAAACATTAATATGAAGGAATTTTATACCCTTGAGGTGAGCTAAATCTGAGGGAGCTGTTATCGAAGCAAATGGTCCAGGGTTCAGTTCGACATTGCCCGAACAGAGTAATAATATCAGCAACATTTTACTCGGGGCACTTAGTAGCAGTTTAAAGATATGGGTACATTCTCTTCTACGATGGGGAGAGAGATGAAATGAAGAGTAAGCACCTTGGTAACTAAGTGGCCCTAACACTGCATAGAGCAGTAACCTAGCCTTGCAAAAAACTGAGTGGAAGAGGAACAGAGGGGGTACAATTGGGTGGTTAAAGTATGATAAAAGGAAAACAGAGGTTCCAGGATTCTAAGGTGGCTGAAAGGAAGGTTCCAATAAAAAGAGGAAACCAGGTAGTGGATGGCAGTGAACGTTCTCCCCCAAGGAGATGTAATGCACTGAACCTGTAAACAGTTAGTATGTGACTCTAGGGGAGTGAGAAGGGAGGTAGATACAATGCAAAGTAATAATAAAGAAGTCTGCATTGTGTGGACCTGGATACAGTGGGGAGTATACGGCTGCCAGACAGACAGCAAAGTTTAAGTATTGCTGTGTGTAACGCAGGAAAATAATAGTGATAATCTGAGTGTTGTACAATGGTCACGAGAGAAGCTAGAATAATAAGCTGCTCCACGGGAGCTGATGAGCTAAGCTATATTACGTACTGTAGCTGGAATGCAACTATGCTGGAATGCAATCTAGTTACACTAGACAGGGAATGTGCTTGGCAAGAAACAGTGTTGCTGTCACTTTAAGCTTGAGGAACTGGCTGGCAGAAGCCTGTGGGAGTGAGCTAGTAAGCCGGAGTGGGGTTTAAGTCGGGGTAGGGGGGCCAAAAAATTTAGATCCTAGAGCTCCCTTCCTGGAGGTAAACAGTCCCTGAGGTAGAATCTGTACCTGGGCTTCTGTGAAGGGCTGGTGGCTTCAAACCCAGAATGCAGATGGCAGTCTGGCAGGTTGGGTTCCTCAGAGAACCATGGCTGTGGCACTAGGATCACCTGAAAAGAGAAGAACAGGGGACATTAAATAAGAGAGGCAGGGGGGTGGGGGCTGTTCATGGAGCTAAAAAGAAATGCAAAATGGCTTAAACAGGGGAGTGGGTCGCAGACCAAAATGTTAGGCAAGGTGCCACAAGGTCTGAGAGAGCAAGAGCAGGGCTAATTAAAATACAATACCAAAGTAAAAAGGTGAAAAAGAGGGGCATGAGTTTAAGACCTGAGCTGAGATCGTTGCTGGGTCTTAAGAGGGAACACTCTACAGGCACTTAGATTAAATCAGCAAAACTTGAACTCTAAAATACTAACAAGACAGTGTTAACAGAAATCAAAATCCATTAAAATATAATTCAAGCATTAACATTGCAGAGTAGTGCAGAGCTATATGGAGCCAATCAGAGTGCTCCTGGGGCTAACTGCAGCCAATGGGTCACAGCAGAAACAGACGCCAGACTTAAATCCAAAAACAACTGTCCTCATGTAAAAAAATAAAATCAAAGTCCTGGGTCTCCCTTCCTGGAAGTAATAAGTCCCTGAGGGAGAGTCCATACCTGGACTTCTGTGATTGCTGGTGGCTTCAGACCTGGACCATGGATGGCAGTCTGGCAGGTCAGGTTCATCAGAGAACCACCATGGATGTGGCACTTGGACCACCACCATCACACTTTTGTTCAGATCCAGTCACAGTCCCTCTTTAACCAATAGCCATCCCCAGTCTATTTAGTAAACTAGATGGCATGATGTTAAGGACTGTAGGCTCATTCTTCCCTTCTAGTCTTGACATAGCATCTTACTATAGTTTCAGTAGGCTACAGTGTGTAAGAGTAAACTGAAATTTATCTGGTGTGGGGCTTGAGTAATATTTATTTATTTATTTATTTATTTCAATTTTGTTAACCGGGTAAGCCCACTGATCCCAGAAGGTCAGTTTTTCTGGGGCGACCCAGGATTAGTTTTGTTCAATAAAAACATTTTGCAAGGTACAATACGTAATACATAAGAGCACGTCACTTTTGTTTACAATCAAGACATTGCACACCAAGGAATCATATGTTCAACAATACACAATTCATTTGACAACCACATTAGAACTCGACTTCTAAACCTGGGGGAGAATTAGTACAGGTCAATAGGGTAAGGGTGAGAACATGACACCACACTTGGAATTTTCGCCTCAAGTTTTGAAGAGGATTTTGCAGGAACGGTTATATTTGAGGTAGGCTAGATTTACCTTGGCCTACTTCTAATCAAGTGCAGGAGCATTAGCTGTTGTCCAGCAGGTGCTTTCGGAGCCCTTTAAGGAAAGCTCCCATGGAGCTGGCTTCCTGCAGGAGGCAGGGAACTTGTTCCAGACTACAGGTGCAGCATGGGCAAAGGATTTTCTGCCAGCTGTAGTCCTTGCCCTGGGTTCCTCCAGTAGGTTCCTGCCAGAGGTATGGAGCTGTCTACCTGAGTGCTTGGGAGCTAGTAGGCCAACGGGGTTTACTGAGGGGTGGTCATTAATTAATTTGTACGCGTTGCACAGGAGAGGGTACTGTAGCTGGTGGCTAAGGGATGGCCAGTTTAGGGAGGCCAGTACTTCACAGTGATGGCATCTCGGGTGGGACATAGTGATGAAGCATGCAATCTTATTATATAGCATTTGCATACTGCCATGCTCCTGTTTTGCCATTGAATGCATGACTGGAGCTGCATAAATTAAGGTGGGAAGGAGGATGCTATTCACTATGGTAATCCTGATTTCAGGGACCATTTGAGCATTCAGCCAGTGAAATAGCCCTAGTGTTTGATAAACTGTTTTTGTAATCAGATCTACGTGGGGTTTCAGGGTGAAGCCTTGGTCCAACACTAAGCCCAGGTACTTGAATGACTTCACTACCTCTATGGGTGAGCTTGATGTGGAGACGAGGGGGATGAGAGGGCTTCTATCAAGGCCTAGGGCTCTTGGTCTGAACATAATGGCTTTCGTCTTTTGGCATTCAGCATCAGCCTGTTATCCAAGAGCCATCTTTCTAAAATTATGAAATCGGCTTGTACTAGGGGACCCAGTTCTGCTGCACTGTTCGAGGTTCTGTAAAGTACAACATCATCTGCGTACTGGATCACAGAGCTGCCTCAGCAGTAGTTGCTGAGATCATTTACGGACAGCGAGAACAGGAGGGGTCCCAAGATAGAGACCTGTGATGCCCCGTCTCTGATGGGGAGTGATCCAGATGTAGCACCTCGCCACTTGACCTGTTAGGAGCAGTTGGATAGGTAGTTGTTGAACCAGGTTAGCGAGTGTTGATCGAGTACAAGGTGTCTCAGTTTTGATACCAACAGGTTATGGTCCACAAAGTTGAAGGCCTTGGTCAGATCAATAAATACAGCCTCTGTGGGGGTCCCATTATCAATGGTCTTAAGGACATCAGTGGAGAATTTGATGAGAGCTTTGTCAGTCCCATGTTTTTGTCTGAAACCGTGCTGGGTGCTCACCAGCAGCTGGTTTGCTTCCACATAGTCTTGGAGTTGGTGGTAGACTAGCCATTCTTGGAGTTTGACCAGGATGCACAAGCGGCAGATAGGCCTGTAGTTACCAATAGGCTCTCTAGGCCTCCCTTGTGGATGGATACCACATAAGCTTGTTTCCATTTGTTAGGCACAACTCCTTCCAGCAGGGACCTGTTGATAAGCCATGTAATGGGTAAGGTTAAGGCGAGGGCTGCAGCTCTGAACAATCTAGGGTCAAGGTCATCAGGGCCTGTTGAGCCATTTGCCTTAATGCTCTTCAGTAGTGGGAGTACTTCCTTTGGATGCACTACTGTACCTTTAGGTGAAATTGTGGGAGCTGAGGGTTTGGTTTCTTGGGGAATGGCTGTGCTGTAGTTCGGGGGGGTTCCACCTTGTAGCTTTCAAGGTTTGTAAACAACCTGTTGAAGGCATTGGCAGCTTCCTGGCAGTTGCTGAGTGTTTGATCATTGCAGTCTATTGGGCCTTGGGGAGGGGTTACCACTGCCCTTTACCAGTTCATTGATATGGGTCCAGAAGGACCTCAGGTCTGTTAGGCTGGCCTGTTTAAGGTTCTTAATGTACTCCCTCTTTGTGGTCTTTGTCTTTTGCTTACATTGGTTCCTTAGCGTCCTGTATACTGTCTGGTCTTTGGGGAGGCCAGAGTGCATAAAACTGATGCATTTACTCAACCAAGCACACGGTGAATAGGAGTCAGGTTTGCCCTTGTACAGTGCAAGATAGCAACAGCAATACACTGTATTTCTACAGAAGTGGGGCATGAATCTGCCACCATGCCAACACAGGCCAACAGAGTGGACTGGAAATTACTGAAGAGGACCTGTTAGTAGCCCTGGAAAAGTGTTAAGGGTTAGACTGTCTGTCTGAGTGGAGGAATAGCACCCTAAACCAACATGCAGAGCATGAATTCAAACTTGCAATCTCAGATTACAGTAGGATCATGCACTGTGTACTATTGTGATCCTTTCATAGTGCTTGCATAGGGAGCTTAATGGCATCACTGCCAAACTTCAGCGTTGGGGTACCCACTACAGTGCTGAGTCATGGATATCTTTTTTCGTAGAGAAAATTACAGCTAGAAAAACATTGCTAATTAGAAAAAAAAGACCAAGTGCCTTTATGTATTTTATTGTATTTGTTTATTTAATTTAATTTATTTAAATCAAATCAAATCTTCTTTATTTATAAAAGGTGTCTTTCTAAAATAAGGCGCCTGTACAATGAAATATATAAAATATATAAAATAAATTATCTTAAAAACAGAACATGTACAGTAAATTACAATAAAATACAATATAGTAGCAGCAGCACTAATCCCTGAATGCCAAACCAAAAAGATAAGTTTTCAAGGCATTCTTAAAACTCTGGACGGTTAGGCAGTCTCGTGCCTGATGAGGTAAAGAATTCTACAGGGACGGGGCAGCAAAACGAAAAGCCCTTGCTCCAGATGTTTGTACTTGAACCTGGGAATCTCTAGCAATCCTTCATTGGTGGATCAGAGAGGATGGAAGGGACAGTAGGGACAAAGGAGATCTTTCAGGTATCCCAGTCCCTGGATGTGTAGGGCCTTATAGGTTAATAAATCAACCTTGAAGGTGATCCGCCACTGTATCGGCAGCCAGTGCAGTCCGCGGAGCACAGGTGTTGTATGACTGGTTCTAGAGGTACCAGTCAATAGCCTGTCTGCCATGTTCTGCACCAGCTTCAAGTGGCGGATATCAACCCCTGGTAACCCTAGGTAATGGGCATTGTAGTAGTCAAGGAGGGAGGTAACGATGGTGTGAACCAACATTGGAAGATCATCGGGAGGAACCAGGTGTTTCACCTGGGCGATATTTCTCAGATGGTAAAAAGAGTTTTTAACAACTGCTGACTCCTGTAACTTTAGGGTCAGTCATCAAACATAATCCCTAGGTTCTGCACCCAGTATGAGGTAGCTGGCTGGATGCCTCCAAGCCATAGACCCGAAGGGGAACCTGCCAACATACCCACCTTACGACGACCCAGGTCCACCACCAACACCTCAGTTTTTTTAGGATTCAACCGTAGCCAGCTCATATTCATCCAGGCCTTAATTTTGGCCAGACAGCTGTTTAGCACCAAGACAGCATCATCTTGGTCAGGCACAAAAGACATGTATAGCTGAGTATCATCTGCACAGCAGTGAAAACTCAAGCCATACCATCTAATAATCACTCCCAATGGCAGCATAGACACTGCAAACAACATGGGCTCTAAAATGGATCCCTGTGGCTCCCCTCAGGATAGGGGGAATGGGGCTGAGGAGCAAACCCCAGACTCCACTCTCTGTGTCTGAATTCCTGTCCAGGGAAATTGCTGCCGTGTGGAATCGACCAGCTCAGCTTTTCTGTACCGTGGACAGACTGTGCAATCCACTCTGTCTTCAGCCCAGAAATGCTTTATGTCAAAAGCGGTGTGAGGAGATTGCTCGATTCTTCGCGGATAAGGTTGCTGCGATCAGATCTGATATCCGCCTAACCCTTTCCCAAGGGAGTAGCAGTGGTCAGCAGGAGATGTCAGACTCCCAGTTTGTGTGGTGTGAATTTAGCTGGCCCACAATCAGTGACATTGTGATGGTTATCCAGTCATTACATCCTACCAACTGTAGTTTGGATCCGGGCCCACGCGCCTGCTGATTGGATGCATTGATGTCATCGGCCCGGTCCTTGCTGAGATAGTTTGGTTGTCCTTGGAGAGGGTAATCTTTCCAGACTCCCTCAAGGAGGCCATGGTTCGGCCCCTTCTTAAGAAGTCCTCCTTGGATCCCGACTGTCTAGCAAACTACAGGCCGGTATCTAACCTACCCTTTTTGGGTAAGGTTATTGAGAAGGTGGTATCATTACAGTTGGAGGACCATTTGACCAGCCACAATATCTATGATTCTCTCCAGTCCGGTTTCAGGAAGAGACATAGTACCGAGACAGCTCTTGTTTGGGACTAAATGACCTCCTGATAGCAAGAGATCGAAGGACTCATTCTATCTTGGTCCTTCTTGATCTCTCTGCAGCATTTGATACTGTGGATCGTGGTGTGCTGCTGGATCACCTGCGGTTTATCTGTGGACTCTTGGGAGTTTTCCTCAGATGGTTTCGATCTTTCCTCATCTTCTCATGGGAAATTGTTGATTGATAGACCAAAGAATGGTCCATCAAACTAAGCCTGTTACATACCAGGCCAGACCTCTGCCATCGCCTCTCTAACCTTCGTCCAACTCTCCTCAACTCCCTCAGAGCCTCATCAAACCAAGGAGACCTGGGGCGAAGGGTGAGTGGACGAACATGAACAGGAGCAATAGAATCCAGGGCCTCTGTCACTGCTTTATTATAAACTAGTACAAGATCCCCTGGATCCAAGCATTCACTCGGCATACGCGATAGGTCCAACACTGCGTTATCAGGGGATACACACCTCAAAGTGCGGTATTGACTATCTCCATAGGCACAGGCCTCCTAGGGGGGGCCTCAAAACTGAACCTGATGGTATGATGGGCAGACCACCTGACTGGTTAATGTACTTTTTAATTATTTATATATTAAGTTATTAACATTTTTGTTAAGGAAAATTACAGTGAGCCAAAACTCCTTTCCAAGTGCATTCTGTGGGGTATAGAATGAAGGAAGGTAAATAGGTGAGATAATTTGTCCGTAACTATACAGGTATTAGGGGGCACATGCAACAATAAATTAAACATGTCAAACAATGCACACAGTTTATACAATATAACAGTAACACAGAAACATAGAAACATAGAATGTGATGACAGATAAGGGCTGCTGGGCTCACCCTGTCTGCCCATTTTTTTTAACCTTAATTTTTTTGCTGCAGACCCTGCTTGATCTATGTCACCATCTCCCCCCTCTTCCTTACCCCTATGATTCCCTTGTGCCTATCTCAAGCATTTTTTAACCCCACTACTGTTTTTGCCCCAACTACCTTTGCTTGGAGGCTGTTCCAGGCATCCACCCTCATTCTGTGAAGAAATACTTCCTCACATCACTCCTGAATTAACCCCCTCCAGCTTCATAGGATGCCCACTTGATCAAAAAACCGCTTCTGAACCTCATTAAGCCCCATGAGGTATTTAAAGGTCTCTATTATATCCCACTTCTCCCTCCTCTCCTCCAGGGTGTACATATTTAACTCTTTCAGCCTCTCCTCATAGGGCTTTTGATGGAGATCTTGCACAGTTTTGTCTATGTCCTTCATGAGATGTGGTCTCCAGAGCTGAACACAGCACTCAGGGTGGAGTCTTACCAGTGATCTATATAGGGTCAGCACCACTTCCCTCTTCCTGCTGGCCATACCCCTTCCTATGCACCCCAGCATCCCGCTAGGCCTTCTGACTGCTTGCCACACTGCCTAGCCACGTTTAGATCATCTGATATGATCACCCCTAGGTCTCTTTCCTCCATGGTCTTTGTCAGTGTCACTCTGCCCATTTTGTACTCTGCTCCCAGGTTTCTATGCCTCATGGGCATTATTTTGTGCCTTTTGCATTTACACCCAGCTGCCATACCCTTGACCAATCCTCCAGTCCTTTCAGATCCTTACCCATCCTCCCCTCTCTGAGTATCCACCTGTTATAGCTCTTGGTGTCATCTGCAAAGAGGCAGACCTTTCCTTCCAGTTCTTCCATTATGTCACTTATAAAGACATTGAAGAGGGCTTGTCCCACCACTGATCCCGGTGGTACCCCACTGGTCAACCTCCCTTCCTCAGAGCAAACTCCATTTACCACTGCCCTCTGTGTCTTATCCCCTAACAAGTTTGTTACCCAGGTTACCACCTTATTACCCACCCCCAAGTTAACCAACTTGCTGGCCATCCTCCTATGTGGAATGGTGTTGAAAGCCCTGCTGAATTCCAGGAAGGCCACATCCACCACCCCGCTCTGATCCAACTCCTTGCTCACTCAGTCAAAGAAATCTATCAGATTTGTTTGGCATGACCTTCCCCCTGTGAAACCATGCTGCCTTGGATCCTGTGACCTGTTAGATACAAGATATTCCACAATTTGTTCCTTTAGTAATGTTTTCATTCACTTACCCACCCATCTCCCACCACCGATGTCAGGCAGACAAACCTATAATTGTCCACCTCTTCCTTGCTACCACTTTTATGAAGAGGGACTACCTCTGTCCTTCTCCAGTCCTCTGGAACTATGCCAGTCTCCAGTGATCTGTTTAAACAGGTCCATCAGAGGTGCAGCTAGTAGCTCCCTGAGCTCCCTCAGCTCCTGTGGATGTACCCCATCTGGCCCAGTAGCTTTGTCCACCTTCAAGTTAATGAGTGGTTTCTGGACTTGCTCCTCAGAAAATGGACTAGTACCCATTTCTCTTCCATTAAAGTCCCTGTCATCTTTTTGTGGTCCCTCCCCTTCCACTGTGAACACAGAGCAGAAGTATTTGTTCAAGATGTTTGCCTTTTATTGCCCCCCTCCACAAGTCTCTCCCTCCCTCTTTAACCATACAATTTCTCCCTATGTCTTTCATTAGTGTTCAGTACCATGCAAGGCAAGGCAATTTTATTTATATGGTGCCCAATCCCGGAGGCTCTAAGCGCCTTAAATGACAGCAAACAGGGAGGGGGAGGTACCAATAAAATAAAATACACACTATATTCACATGCAAACCTTATTTAAATTAAGCACAGTTTTAAAACATAATTTAGCAGGATGCTCCAATTAATCTGGAAAGGCCATGCAAAAGAAGTGAGTCTTTAGACCCCTTTTGAACTCCTTCACCATTGGGGCCTCCAAGACCGAGATAGGAAACATGTTCTGGAGAGCTGGACCAGCAACCTCATAGGCTCGGTCCCCAGAGGTTTTTAACCTGGCCCTCAGAACTGTTAGGAGGCCCTGGGTAGAGGAGCGGAGGGAGTGGTCTGAGGAGGCAGGTGTTAGGAGATCAGCCAGGTAGCCAGGCCCAGTCCATATAGGTCCTTATAAGTGAGCAATCCCATTTTGAAGATGATCCTCCATCTGACCAGCAGCCAGTGCAGAGCTCACAGGACCAGGGTCACATGACTAGATCTTGACAGGCCCATCAATAACCTGGCCACTGCGTTCTACGCCAGCTGAAGCTGATGGAGGGTCCCTCCACTGCCCCTGAAGTAAAGAACATTACAGTAATCCAGCCTAGATGTAACAAAGGCATGGACCAGTGATGGCAGGTCTTCGGGTGGAACTAGGGGTTTAATCCTGGTGACATTCCTTAAGTGGTAAAAAAACACTTTGGATGACAGATGGCACCTGAACATCCAGCGTCAATTTGTAATCCAGGATGACACCAACATATCTCACCCTCGGGGAGGCCATCAATGCAGTGGTCCCTAGAACTAGTCCTGAGGCTGCTCCAGAGGCACTCCCATCATATCCATGACCCGGCACAATCACTAGTACCTCCATCTTATCTGGATTCAGTCACAACCAGTTAGAGGACATCCAATCATTGATCTCTGACAGGCAGCTGTTAAGCAGATCCACAGCCTTGCATGTTCCAGGGGCCAAAGACATATACAGCTGGGTATCATCTGCATAACAGTGAAGACCCAGACTGTAATGCCTAATGAGCTCACCCAGGGGTAGCATATACACTGCAAATAACATTGGTGAAACGATGGAGCCCTGAGGTACTCCACAGGGAAGGGGCTTTGGGGAGGAGGAGAAATTCCCTAGCACCACCCATTGCATCCTGCCCGAGAGATGGGACTCAGACCAATTGATGACAGTACCGGTGAGTCCACAATACTCTCTAAGGTGATCTAGTAGCACAATGTGATCCATGGTGTCAAAGGCTTATCATAGATCCAGGAGAACAAGAATTGACCTGCCTCCGCTATTACTTGCCCTAAGAAGGTAATTTTGCTCCCCAAGCAAGGCTGTTTCAATGCTGTGCCTCTCCCTGAACCCCAACTGGAAAGGCTTATAGATGACAAAGGACATGAGGTGTTCCTTCAGCTGCTGTGCTACTATTTTCTCAACAACCTTACCTAAGAATGGAAGGTTGGAGATTGGTCGATAATTCGCAAGGACATTATGATCGAGAGGTGGCTTTTTCAGGAGGGGTCTCACCAGTGCATCTTTCAAGGCATCTGGAAAGACTCCCTCTGACAACAAGCACTGGATAATCCTAGGGAACACTGGACCAATGATCTTGTCACATCCCATCAAGAAATGAGTTGGGGCCGGGTCCAGTTCACAGTACGTGTGCTTCAGCCTTGAGATCACCCCTATAACCATAGCTACCTCTATTGGTCTAAACTCCTTCCAGACAATAGGAGTGCCTCTGTTCATACCAGGCTGGTCACTGTGAGGCAAAGCTTGTCTCACTGGCAGGATCTCCAACTGGATAGAGGATACCCTGTCTGAGAAGAACTAAGCAAACTCCTTGCTTAAAGCAATTGAAAAGGCTTTTTTCAGATGAAGATAGACCAGATGAAGAAGTCTGTCCACAATCCAAAAAAGCTAGGATGGTGTGTTCTTCCATGCAGCAATCTCCCTGGACAGGAACTCTGCCTTCTTACGGCTGAGTGCCCCTTGGTACTCAACGTATTGAGCACACAAGGCCAGTTTGTCCTCCTCGGAATGGGTCTTCTGCCAGCAGTGCTCCAACTTCCGACCCTTGATCTTCATTGCCTTGAGATCCCCATCAAACCAGGGGGGTATCAAGCAAGAGGATCTGGTTCATATATGAACCAGTGGGATGGCATTGAGTGTGTTAGAGACCGCCGTATTATAGGTGGCCACTGCTTCACCCATGCCCACCACACATGCTGAAATCACACTAGATATATCAGCTACCGCCCACAGTCTGTCTAGGGACAATCCTCTTAAAGAGCAATAGCTGATCATTTCAACGGGGGGGGGGGACTGTCAGGGGGTCCCAAATGTGAACTCCGCCATGCAATGATCAGACTAAACCACCTGATCAAGCCTGAGATTGCTAACCTCAAGCCCCAGCGAGAACACCAAGTCCAATGTGTGGCCATGGTGGTGGGTCACAGAAGTAATGACTTGTGACAGGCCTAGTGATGTCATCAACTGGAGGAGGTTAAAACCTAACTGTAAGGATTCATCATTGACCCAGGTGTTGAAGTGCCCCAGAACTAACCATCTTGGGGACCCCAAAACCTCATTGACAATGAAGTCTGC
Source organism: Neoceratodus forsteri (assembly GCA_016271365.2). Lineage (NCBI taxonomy): Eukaryota > Metazoa > Chordata > Ceratodontiformes > Ceratodontidae > Neoceratodus > Neoceratodus forsteri. The sequence continues at coordinate 455,144,730 of CM057456.1, read as the reverse complement.
AACCTCCTGCAGAAATTCTCCTCCCGACCCAGGCAGGCGATAAACCAGGAGAATTCTGAAACCCACACCTGGACACCCACACACTGCTACACACTCAAAGGACTTGGCAGAATCCATTGGGTGCACAGTGAAGCCCAAGCTTAATCTAAAGCAGATGGCCACTCCCCTGCCCCTACGTTCCCTCCATGGACAGTGCACCATGGAGTACCCAGCAAGGATGGCTGCCTCCAAAACTGACCCAGCATCATCACCTAGCCAGGTCTCCATAATGCAAGCCAGAGTTACTGAAGAAACCAAGTCCGCCATAATTGTAGTCTTTTTTCTCATTTATCTGGCATTGTATAGCACTGCCCAAAGGGGACTAGAGGAAACTGCAGGCCCCTTGACTACCTGCCCACTCGGTCTGTTGTAACCCTGGGAATGGAAACCAAACACATCTAGCTTCTCTCCAGGTTCCATTTCACTCCAGGGCATCTCCTACTCCTGACCACCCAAATACCTCTCACCTCTGTTGAGCTTACCACACCCCACTGCCACCAACCTCTATGCTCCCCAGTAATGCCCTCCTCCCTACAGTACCATTTCACTGTAGCTGGAACAGGGAGGTCGGCAACTGGGACACAGCATACACTATCCAATGGGGTCCAAGACTCTAACACATCTTCAGCACAACCAGAGCCCACAAACACAATACCTTAAAACTAACCAATCCCTAAAACAAATTGATAAAACTTATTTGAAAACCTAACAGCAGAAGCAATTGAGCAGACAGCAGCAATAATTCACTGCAAAGTATAAGAAGCATGGCAAGTACAGTAGGATACCAGACATATCACTCTTATACAATTTATAGTGGGCTTGCCAGCAGTACAAAATATAGTATTTTGTTCCGGTGGTAGAGTATTTTGATATGCACCAACTTGCTTGTAGCTGGTAATTCAAATCTGGTTTTGATTAGTTGGCACAGAATGTCTGCCACAGCTTTGAACTTAAGATCTTAAATTGTCTTGCCTTTTACATCTTCAGTGCCACATCTGTTCTCAGACACGTGAAGTATACCTTTAGGGTATTTCATCATGTGCCTGTATTACTAATGATTATGCAACCAAAAGAACTGATTTGGAATATAAAATAGACATATTTAAAAAGCTTGGGCAAATTTAAGCTTACACAACCTTTTTGTGGATTTCCCTTAAAAGTGCTTTTCCATTGATTCTTTTCTAGTACAATGCTGATTAACTGTGCTGCTTCCTGTACATAAAGAAATGTATGTATTTCTTTGCTAACCACTTGAGTATAAAAACTCCACTTAGGAATAAAGAAGTTGTTTACGAAACATTTTATAATAAAAAAAGTTTCTGTGACAGGATTTACTTAGAATGACTTTTTGAAAACCAGTAAAAGAAATGTATATACTATAATTTTTTTCCTTTTTACTTCAGCAAGCTGATTCCTGCATTTATTGTGCCTTTTCACAACTACTTAATAATCAGTCCTATTCCACCCAGAAAGATCTTTGATTGCTGAATGTTGAGAATAGCACGTTACCAGATTTATCTCAAATTCTGCAGCATTTATGTGCTTTGTGTGTTAACACTATGCATGCTTTAGATTTGGATTCTCATGTTTTTTTTTTCTGTTACAGTTTAGGCTGAGATACAGCCTTTCATTTTGAGTTGGTTCCTGCTTTTATCTATTCTATTTCTGCAGCCGAGTGCACTGGAGCACTGAGAGGCTTATTGACTTGCCAAGGTCAGATAGTGAATATGAGGCTCTAGTAGGGTTTAAACCTATGATCTCCTCGGGCCCCACATACATAGAAACATAGAAAGATAGAAACATAGAATTTGACGGCAGATAAGGACCGCTTGGTCCACCCAGTCTGCCCATTTCCCTACCTAATGGATAAGCTTCAGATCCTAGTTAACCAGCAGCCTACTTCTTTCTACCCCCAACCCCTAGAATTGCCTTATGGCTGTCCCATGCATGCTTGAATTCAATCACTGTTTTTGACTCCACAACCTCCTCTGGAAGGCGCTCCATGCATCCACAACCCTCTGTGAAAAAATACTTTCTACATTACCCTAGGCTGCCCCTCTATCTTCAAATTGTGCCCCTTGTTCCTGCACACCTCTTTTTTTGAAAGATGCTACCCTCTTGGACTTTGTTGATTCCCTTGAGGTACTTGAACATTTCTATCATGTCCCCCCTCTCCCTCCTTTCTTCGAGGCTATACATATTAATCTCTTTTAGTCTCTCTTCATATGTCTTGCGGTGCAGACCCTGCACCATTTTAGTTGCCCATCTCTGGACAGCTTCCATCTTGTCTATGTCCTTGCGGAGATTGGGTCTCCAGAACTGCACACAGTACTCCAGACGGGGTCTCACCAGCTGTCTGTACAGAGGGATGACAACTTCCTGTTTTCTACTGGTGATGCCTCTCCCTATGCATCCCAGTATCCCCCCAGCCCGCCTTACTGCCCTCTCACATTGCTTGCCCACCTTTAAGTCATCTGATATGACTACCCCAGGTCCCTTTCCATCCTTGAATGACATCGAACCGAGGACAGAAGTCCCTGCAGGACTGCTAGGCCAAAACCTGCTCTTTGCCTGAATGCAATGTCCAGGCTGTAATGCCTGATGAAAGTGTGTATGGAGCTCCAAGCAGCTGCAGCACAAATAGCTGAGGGGGATACGTTCTTTAAAGCCACAAAAGAGATAGCCACCCCTCTGGTGGAATGACCCTTAACTGCGCCCGGTAAAGGTTTGTTGCGCTTCTGGTAACAGAATGTAATACACTGAATGAGCCACCTGGATAGCGACTGTAATGAAACAGGAGCTCCCACCATCCTGTGGGCAAAAGAGACAAAGAGCTGGTCCAATTTTCGGTGGCGTTTGGTTCTGGTCAGGTAGTATCTGAGACACCTATGCACATCTAAAGTGTGCAGAAGGGCTTCTCCTCGATTAGAGTACTTAGGAAAATACACTGGTAGATCAAAATTCGGATTAAGGGTGAGAGCTGAGACCACCTTAGGCAGAAATTTTGGATTAGTCCGTAGGGATACCCTGTCTTGGTGGAAAACCCAAATAAGACTCTTTGCACATAAGTGCATGGAGTTCAGAAATTCTTCTGGTTGAGGTGATGGCAACTAAAAACAGCGTCTTCCAAGAGAGAAGACGTAGCTCACAATCCGCAGCTGGTTCAAAGGGTGGCAGCGTAAGCTGCTCCAGGAAGAAGAGTAGATCCCATGGTGGAATCGGATCCTTAATCGGGGGCCTAAGGTGGAGGACACCAGGACGTGTCGTGTCCAATTGAGCTATAGTGAGTTGGCCTATAGGCACAAGATAGGCTGAGATGGCACACAGGTGTACCTTAATTGAGGAGTAAGCCAAGCCTGACTGGAAAAGGGACAGTATGTAGTCCAAAACAAGCTTCTCTGGACAATCCAAAGGCGAAAAACATCGTGCTTGAACCCATAAACAAAACCTGTGCCACTTCATGGCGTAGGTCGCATGGGTAGCTGGTTTCCTAGCAGCAGCAAGAATGTCTGTTACCTCCTGCGAGACCCCGTGTCGCATTATGGCTATGTCTCTAGGAGCCAAGCGCATGGTTCAGGGAACGAGGTCCGGTAGACCAAGGAACCTGCTCCTGAGACAGCAAGTGGCAGCTGATTGGCAGCGGCACTGGAGGTTCCCGGACAGCTGATGCAAAGAGGGAAACAGATCTGCCTGGCCCAAAACGGTGCGATACGTATCAGCGTTGCTTGCTCTCTGCGAAGTTTCAGAAGAACCCTCTGGATCAATGGAAAAGGGGGAAGGCATAGAGGAATCTGCCCACTCAGGAGAGGGACAACACGTCTTGCCAGAAAACACCAGGCCCTGGATCTAGAAAGCAAAAATTGGGCAGTTTTGCATTGGATGGGGACGCGAAAAGGTCCAATTCTGGAGTACCCCATCTGCGAAACAGATCCTCTGCTACCTCCTGAAGTAGTTCCCATTCGTGGACTCTGGCCTGAGAGCAGCTCAGGCCATCTGCGATGACACTGTCCACTCCTGGAACATGAAAGGCAATGAGGTTTGCGTTGAGCTGCAAGACCCAATCCCACACCCTCATGGCCTCCCTGCAAAGTGGGTAGGAATGGGTGCCTCCTTGTTGTTGAGGTAATACATCACCACAGAATTGTCTGTTTGTAACAAAAATGTACCCGGTGGGACCTCCGACTGGAAGGCCTGCAGGGCATAAAGAACTGCCCGCATTTCCAGGATATTAATGTGGAGATGACTGTCTTGGTCTGTCCACAGGCCCCGAGACCGAACACCGTAGAGGTGTGCTCCCCAACCGAGCCCTGAGGAGTCCTTGGAGAGTGTCACAGTCGGAGACGATGCAATGAAGGGAACTTCCGCCAAAAGATTCCTCGAATCTAGCCACCATTGCCAATCTCAGACTACGGCCTTCGTGATCCGGATTGGATGCTGCAGATGGTCTTGCTTTTGATCCCATTGGACCCTTAACATCAACTGGGTTACCTGCATGTGGAGACGGGCTAGCGGGACTGTTGCAATAGCCGCAGCCATGTGTCCGAGCAGGCAAAGGACCAGTCTGGCAGGAACGGTCTTCTTCACTGAAATATCCCTGATGAGGGATCTGATATGTTCCGCTCTGTCTGGGAGGAGAAAAGCTTTCCCCTTGACGGTGTCCAGAACTGCACCTATGAATTGCAGAGTCTGGGATGGAACCAGGTGTGACTTCTTGTGATTGATGATGATGCCCAACATCTTGAACAAAGACTGAGTGCAGTGAATAGCGGACATCAGGGTCTCCCGAGAGGGCGCCATGAGAAGCCAGTCATCCAGGTATGGGAACACGTAGTGGCCTTGTCTCCTCAGAGATGCCACTACGACCGCCATGCACTTCATAAATACCCGAGGTGCCATTGACAGTCCAAAGGGAAGGGCATGGAACTGATAATGGCGACCCTGAAACTCGAAGCGTAGAAACTTCCTGTGCGCTTGGGCAATAGGTATATGCAGGTAGGCATCCTGCATGTCCAGAGATGCTAGGCAGGCATCTTGCTTGAGCATGGGAATCAGACCTATTACGGTCACCATGAGGAAGCATTTGCATAGGACCAAGTCATTGAGGTCGCTGAGGTCCAGTATCGGATGAAGCTCCCCTGTTTTCTTTGGAACCAGAAAGAAGTGACAATAATATCCTAGACCCTTCTGGTTCCGTGGTACGCATTCTATAGCTTCTTTTTCCAGAAGCACGAGCACCTCCTGCTGTACGAGCAGGGCATGCTGACCCGAGTAACGGGAGAGCAGGGGAGGTCTTGCCAGTGGGTGGTCGAGAAACTCTATGAAATGGCCTTTCTTGACCAATTGAAGAACCCACCTGTCGGTGGTGATCGACTGCCACCCTGAAAAGTGGCGAGCAATGCGACCCCCGACCTTTTGTGCCCGTTGATCTGGAGGAGGGGCAGGGACCGGGAAGGAGTCATGCTGTGGCAGCACTGGTCCCTGCATGCTGGGCCAGTTTCGTGTAACGTTGGCCTCTGCCTGGGGACGACTTGGCCTGTGCTTTACGAGGAAAAGTTCCCCTTTGTTGCTGGACAGAACGTGGCTGCTGCCTCTGTTGCTGGCTGTGAAAACGGCTCTGGTTCCTGCGAAAGGAACCGGGCCTGGATCTGTACATGGCCTGTACAGATCAGACTGCCCTCCCCGCATCCTGGAGTTTGGTGATGACCTTCTCTGAGGATTCAACAAAGACCACTGCGCCGTTATATGGGACGTCAAGAATGTTCTTCTGTACGTCTGGGGTGAAGCCGGAGACACGGAGCCAAGAGTGTCTCCGGAGACAAATGCCTGAAGCTGCAGCTCTGGCAGATGAGTCCGCAGAATCGTATGCGGCTCGAAGCACTTGGGTACCCATATTTGACCCTCTGCGGAAAAGACTGATGAGCTCCGCCTTCTGATTGCCATCCAGAAGCTTATCGACCAGGTCCTGGCCCTCTTCCCACAGGGCGTTCTGAAATTGTGCCATGTGGGTGAGGTAGTTCAGAGACCTGATGGTGCATGTAGTAGCTGTGTACATGCATCTCCGCAGGGCATCCAGTTGCTTGGATTCCTGGTCCGGTGGCTCTGTGCTCATATGTTGTGGTCTTTGAGACCGGTCATGCAAGGCCGTGATGACCAGGGAGTCTGCCAGAGGTTGATGGGTCAAGTACTGGTCCTCTCTTGAGGCCTTGTACAGGCGGTCAGCCTTCTTCGGCACTGCAGGAGTGGAGTGCGGACGCTTCCACGCAGCCTTGGTGACGTTCGAGAAAGTGTCTACCAAGGATGGGACTACCACAGGCTTTGGGTCTTTCTGCCAAAGACAGCGGGCAAGGTGTTGTCGTTCGGGGTCAAGGTCTTGAGCATCCCACCCCATGTTGTCCTGGATGTGCCTCATGATCTCAGTGAAAGAGGGATCATCAGGAAGAGACCTGGGGAGGTCATGTGGGTCAGGAGAGGAGATGCTGAGTGAAGAAGGAGATCTGGAGTAGTCCGAGGTGTCTGATCTTGAGTCCTCCCCCAACGGAGTGTACCGACGACGTCTGGGTTGCTTAGGGTTGGGGAACCCTGATGGAGATCTTGAGGGAGGCCTTCTCCGGTCCCTGAATCTACCCCTAGGAGGTGGAGTCTGCTGCTTAGGGGGCAAGTGGTCATCCGGCTGGCCCCCTTGGTGGAGGAGGGGGCGAAGGAGGTGAAGGACACTATTGTGCTGAAAAATGTGGTCGCAAGGATTACTTTGTCACACAGCTCTACCTTGCACTCCCGTGTGCTGTACACAAATTGATCATCATACTTCAGTACCGTATTGATCTGGTCTGTGAGCTAGCATAGGGAAGGGACTGGGGAAAGCCCTTGCTAATGATGATGCTGGAATTCATGGAAACACTGTGCAATGCAAAACATCTCCCTAGTGCCTTCATCCCTGCTCACAAGATGCAGTGAGTCCAAGCTGTGAAAAACTGCAAAAGGCTGTTTTTTATGGGGTTGCAGCCTTGCTAATGGGAATGTCTATTCTGGCAGGGGGAAGGGATAGGTGACATACAGTGATGCCAAACACTGTAACAGACAGGATAAGGGATAGAAAGTGGGATTCATTGGTCACTAGGGACAAGGATGGAAACACTGTACCTTCAGGGGGCCACTGGATTACCAGGACTGAACATTAAGGGATGCAGTACCCTACAAGTCACCAGCTTACAAGTGGCCAATCAGGTATGGTGTCAGGGGGTTAGGGGACAAGTGTAGCAGTTTCCCTGTGTGCCCACTGCATGGGACATGTCATGGCGCCCTGTGCCTGGTGCCATGCGATGGCCCAACCCCAGCTGCAGTTTCTGGTCCAGCACGTTAGTGGTCACACAACCTCTGTGTGCTTACTAACATCTCAAATGCAAATGTGCACAACTGCATGCAGCTCTGCTGTCACAGGGAACAGTCCACCCACTGCAGACAGCATGGCAGTTTGGGTCTGCAGTGGTATGGGGGGCCCAGTGCATCCACCACGGAGACTGTGTATGGGACCCTGGTTTTCAAGCAATTGTTCTAACAATTAGACCACACTCCCTTTGATTGCATAAGGCATATTAATGTTAATTTGCATTAACAGGAGGTAGCATTATAAATAATACACAACTTAGCGAGATTGCCATTTTTCCAAATGAGTGGTTTATATATTAGTGATATGCTACCCTCCTACTGGAAATATTGTTGATATTTTTGTTTGTGTGCTGGTTGCCCTGAAGGCATCATGAGTGGTGAATCCATGAGTGATGTCATCAGGTCAATTGGTAGAAGAACAAAAAATATCAGCAATATTTCCAGTAGAGGGTAGCATATTCCAGTTATAACATGCCTCCAAAAAAGTGAAAAAAATTGAATTTCCTGTCATTTTTTGCTGATTATAAAAAATCGAAAAGTTATCTATAAATGAAACAACACTCATTTTGTAGATGTTCTTGTCCTGGACAAATGTTGAGCTCAAAATGAAACACCACTCATTTTATAGATGTTTTTGTGCTGGACAAATGTTGAGCTCAAAGTACCATTCCAGCATTTTTTGTTTTAAAGTTATTTGAATCTGTTTGTTGCAAAAAGTGAAAAAAAAAATTCTGCGTTTTTTTTGTTAATTATAAAAAAACTAAAAGGTATCTATAAATGAAACACAACTCATGTGGTAGATATTTTTGTGCTCACAATACCATTCTATCATTTTTTTGTTATTCGCATTTTTTTGGCGAAAAAGTGAAAACATTTGAATTTGCTGCCTTTGTTTGCTAATTATAAAAAACTAAAAGATATCTATAAACAAAACATAATTTGTTTTGTAGATATTTTTGTGCTGAACAAATTTCATGCTGACAGTACCATGCTATCATTTTTCATTTTAAAAGTATTCACATTTGAATACGGTTAGTACTGCTGCTGATGCCGAACATTCTAAATGAGTTCCAAATGAGCCAATCAGGACCTACTATATAGAGGATAATGGATGGGCATTGGTTAATAATGATGATGTATTCCCTTCGAGAGGTTGCCATGACAATGGTGTAAACCTCGAGAACTTCACTCTTGAGGTTTACGGTTGGCATGGCAACCACGAGAAGTGCAGTCGTTGTTGTTAACCAGTACCCATCCATTAGCTTTTATACTGTATGTGCACCAGCTTCACATGCTAAATTCACTCCAACACAAGCTGAGGCAATCCTTGTTGATGAAACCCATCACCCACCACCCTCTCATCCAAGAAGAAGCCCCCCCCTCATCCCTGGTTCTCCCTTCTCTCAGAGAGTATATTATTTATTTATTTTTTTTATAAATCTGTACTCTCCAGTTGTGTAAAGGGCAACAGTAAAAAGGAAATACCGTATATGCTCGAATAAGTGCCCGATCCTGAATAAGCGCCTGCCTGAATAAGCGCTTGGTCAAATGACGTTCCCGAAATTATTAAACGCCTGTGTTCAATTAAGCACCTGGTTTCAATAAGCACCTGGTTTAGAGAGTGGTTAGTGAGTGCCAGTAGCTTATCGCAGTGCAGAGCAATATACTTTTTAAGTCAAACCATTAGCTAATCACAGTGCAGAGCAACTGCAGAGCAACACAATTTATTTTTAATTAATCCACCACTTGCTACTTAAGCATTTGCCTCCTTCTGTTGAACACACCACAGCTATGCTTGAACCAGACAAGCGAGAGAGAGCATGCACCAGACCCTGATTTGGAGCCGAACTGTAAGAAACGATGGCTCCACAGCTACAATATAGATTTCAAACTGCAGGCAGTTGATTATGTCCGAAGTAATAGTAAGGAGAGTGCAGCTCACAACTTTGGTGTGGATACCAAACGCATCAGGGAGTGGTGCAAGCAAGCAGACCACCTTCGGGCAATGGCCTTGCAAGGTCGCCAAAAATTGGAATGAGGAGGTCAGCAGCCAGTTTCCGAAACACTTGAAGTGGAGCTGTACTCATGGATTGAGTCAATGGGAGCCCAGCATTTAAGGGTAACCAGAAAAGTTGTAAAAAAAGAAGCATTTAAAATATTTTCAAGAGCAAGTAAGGGGACGGACAAACAGTTTGCAGCAAGTGATGGGTGGTTAAGAAACTTTTTCAGAAGGCGTGGAATCACATTAAGACGCAAAACCACTGTTGGGCAGAAAATTCCTGATACAGTTGCCCCTAAGCTAACCTCCTTCCTGCTGCTTGTACGAAGTTTACATATTAAAAGGGGCTTCTCCTTAGCTCAGATAGGGGGAATGGATGAAACACCCATATGGCTTGATATGGCTGCAGACTTTAGTGTTGATTTCTTTTTATCACATAACAAATCACATACTGTAAAGCTAAAAATGAACTAGCTGTTGATTACAGCACTGAATGTGATGAGTGAAATTATTTTTTTCCAGTAAAAAAGTGACAAAAAATAACATAAAATAAAATTTATTTTAGTTGCAGATACAGTACCAACACTGAGTTCTATTTTTTTCTTTTTCTCTTAAAAAGTTGTGCCAAATTAATAAGCGCCTGTGTTTGAATTAGCGTCTTGCTTAAATATGCACCTGGTAAATATGCTACACGAATTAAAGAGGGACTTTGGCCAAAAGTACTACATTGCAGATTTAGAATAAAAATATCCCCAATAAATCTCATACCAAACATTAGATGTCTGTGGTACTTCATTTTAAAGTTATGGGCTATTTTGTAACACTAATTTTACTACCTGGTCAAAAAAGTCAGTTTCATGGAAGAGGTGCAGATGATGTCATCTCCTGAACTCCCAGGCTAGACCTCCCTGTCAACAAGGTTATAGGACCTGTTTCTCTAAAGTTAAAAGTACCTTTTGCAATGGTTTTCACTAGTAAAATAGGCAGTGTCATTCTAAAAACAGTGCTATAGAGTCTATGTGTTTCAGGTTTTGTAACAAAGTTGACACATTTGTATTTTAATGCCTTTTTGGTGTGGTTCTTTTCTCCAGAGTTGCAGGATGCTGAGTCAGCATGCCTCCAGGCTTCTGATACCATGTGAAGTGCTACTCTGCAGTGCCTGTTAGGAAGTTGTACTGCTACAAGTGTAATGTTGGTAACTTCATTGCTGTTGTGAGTGTCTGCTTTAAAATAAGTTTTAATAGCGGCATGATATGTGTTAATTCCTACCACGGTGGAAGTGTTAGCCCTGGTAAAACAATCATTGCAATGTGGAGTACAACACAGATACATTGACAGTGTCAGCAGATAAGGGCCTATGGCCCACCCAGTCTGCCCATTTGAGCTTGTAAGTTCAGTTTGTGTTTTCCTAGAAGTCTGTTGCCCCTTACCCCTGACCTCCAGAATTCCTTTATGTCTATCCCATGCATTCTTAAATCCCGTGATTGTTTCAGCCTCACCACTTCCTTTGGCAGGGTGTTCCACTTGTCCACCACCCTGCTCTGTGAAGAAATTCTTCCTCACGTTTCTCTGAATCGTCCTCCTCCAACTTCATCCCATGCCCTCTAGTCCTTGAACATCTTTTCACTTAAAAATAGTGTATTCCTGCACCCTGTTCCTCCCTGTAAGATACTTGTACATCTCTATCATATCCCTCTCTCCTCCTCTCCTCCTCTCCTCCAGGGAGTACATGTTCAGTTCCTTCAACCTGTCCTCATAAGACTTGTGATGCAATCCATGTACCATCTTTGTTGCCCTCCTCTGAACCTCTCTACCCTGTCTATGTCCTTAAGTAGGTAGGGTCTCCAGAACTGTACACTGTACTCCAGGTGGGGCCTCACTAGTGTCTTGTATGTGGAATTATGACCTCCTTTCCTGCTGGTGATGCCCCTGCCTATGCATCCCAGCATCCTATTTGCTTTACCTGCTGCCTTGTCACATCTGTTTCCTACCTTGAGGTCACCAGAGATGATAACCCCAAGATCTCTTTCCTGCTTGGTGCATGCTATATCCTCATTCCCCAACTGATATATTGTGCCATGGTTTTTGTGCCCCATATGCATTATCTTGCACTTCTTTGCATTGAATTTCAACTGCCAAACCCCTGACCATTCTTCAAGTTTCTGCAGGTCCCTTCTCATTCTGTCTACACCCTCTGGTGTGTCTACTCTGTTACAGAGCTTTGCGTCAGATAAGCCTGAATATAACTCAAGTAGCAGCCTGTCAATGAGAAAACAGAAACTGATCTCTGCTCAGCTGAGTATCCCATTCATTCATATTTTGAAGATGAATAAAATATTGATTGATTGAGTGATTAAGTATTGAGTTGATTACTGCATAGAAACACTTAGTAAGGTTTCAAAACAGCACTACCTCTCCCACTCCCATTTACAGGGTGATGGAATAATTTATTAAAAGTGCCACCCTGAGAAATCACCTAAATTGAATGATAGGTGTGAATGATCACAGCCTTTTACTACATCAGAGATATGCAGTCTGCAAATCTCACATTAGTGTGATGTGACTTAACATCCAGCAACCCAGAAGAAAAGGATCATAACAAAAAAGCACCAAAAACAAACATATGAATTTGTCAACTTTTTTACAAAGCCTGAAACACACATAGGTGTTAAAGCAATGTTTATTGAATGGTGCTGCCTGTTTTACTGGAGAAAACCATTTGCACATAGGTTTTAAACTTTGGAGAAGCAGATCCTGTAAGCTTGCTGACAGGGAAGGCTAGACTGTGAGTTCAGGAGATAACATCACTAACACTTCTTCACTGAAACTGGCTTTTTTGAACAGGCAGAGAATTTAGGGTTGTAAAATGATTTTTAACTTTTAAACAAAAAAACCTAGGGATCTCAATTTTGGCATGAGGGTGATTGAGGCTATGATGATCCATATTCTGAATTTAGTGATGCTGTTAATTTGGGACCATAGTCCCTCTTTAAATAAGTGCCTAGGCTCTTATTCAAGCATTTACGGTATGCCCTTACTCTGAGCCCACTACGCGCTGTTTGACTTTCTGCAACAGCATTCAGTGCCTTAGCTCTTTCCTGAAATCAGGAGCATCGCAAATTGTGCAAGTGCAAAGACTTTTTATGTTGTTGTACCATCGATGTGACATACTCATGATGGTACAACTGCATTGTAATGTCACAGCAGTGGTACAACAACACTGGGGAATGATGGAATTCAATTAAAAACAACCCTCTCCCATACACTATAGTAAATGTTGGGCCTAGAGTGAGACTATTTTTTGATATTTTCACTGTGGGCCCCCAGGAAGCAAAAATATCAGTGATATGTGTCCTGAAATATACTCACAGGTATGACATAAATAAAGGTATTTATTTATTTATTTATGTATATATGCATGCATGTATGTATTCATTCATTTATTAAAAGAGATGGCCAGAAATGGCACACTCGGCTGAAACAGCTCAGTTCCAGGTGTGTCTTGAGAGAGGGGGAACATGGGGCAAAATAGAACACACTGATAGATAATAAATCAGTAGATTAAACAATAATAAGTTAAAATATGCAAGTTGCAAAAGAAATACGAGGTGCAAAAATGGATTCAGCATTATTAATTGGAGTATATTAATTGGCTGAACTGATGCAAAGTAGTGAAATGTGCAAAAATGCTGAACAAACATACATCAGGAAACAAAGGTGTGTAGTTATTGTAAATGTCAACTCTTCCACAATTCTGCATTTTTCTTTTGAAGCTGGTCAGGTTGCAGACTTTTCACATGTTTTGCAGTTCTGCAAAAGTATTTTCATGCAGCCTAAGTAATATTATTATATTGCACGAGGACAGCAGAAATTAATTTAAAAGATGTTAATGTTTTTGGACCGGAGACTGGAGATCGCTCCTTAGCCTGAGGCACAGATAGAGTTGGCACATCTTTGGTTGGAGCCAATCACTGTGCGCAACAGCTAAGGTACCAAATTCAAATCCAGAGCTGGCTTCTGAAATTGCTGGGACTCCAGCAGCTCAGTCAGTCGCCACTGGAGCTTTAATTCACATCGGGGGTTGGATGGCTCACCTGACTCAGTTTACTGTCACAATCCCCCTGCACCAAGCACCGCTGAAATTATTTTAAAAGATTTTAAAATTTTGGACCAGAGACTGCTCCGAGCCAGAGGCAGATACAAAGTTGGGACATTTTTCTTTTTTTTTTGCCTGCCCACCCTTCCCGCCCCCCACCATCTATTAAATGGCACAGTTCTCTAGGCACCACCCAGGAGGACCTGTCCATAAGGCAGGCAAGGGAGGAATATGAGCATATTCATAGCTGATCTTAGGGGTACCCTTTTGGTCACTATTTTCAAGATCTGATATCTGTTAATAATTTAAGAGGGTCTTTCTATTAGCTGCACATTGTTTGCCAGATGTAATAATTACTGCTTTTTTTTACAACAGGTATTAATATTTCTGTAACTGAAAGGTCTGAAATCCATAGCTTAACTCTCACAGCCCACAGCAAGTTAGTCACTTTGAAATGGAGTATCTTCATGGCTGATCTTAGGGGTACCATTATGGTTGCTGTTTTCATGATCTGATATCTGCTAATAATTTAAGAAGGTTTTTCTATTAGCTGCACATAGTTTGCCAGGTGAAATCATTACTGGTTTTATTACAATTAGGTATTAATACCTCTGAAGCTGAAAGGACTGAAATCCATAGCTGAACTCTCGCAGCCCACAGCAAGTTAGCCAGTAGGGATACCCTTTGAGGCGCTTATTTCAGGGTTTGATGTTGAGTAAGAATTAGAAGGTTTTTGATTATGCTGACTCAAATAGGGGTGGTGCATAACTGAATCAACATGGTTGTGCTTAACTAACCCCCCCAAAAAAATACATCTTCTGATATTACTGTTTATTATGCATAGGGAAACAGGGTGATAAACTAGTGCAGGATCGTACTGGTTACAACCATTGTTGTAACCTCATTAAATTTGTTATACAATCAAGGATGTGGTGTCCTGGTAGCTGGTACAAGCAGGGGTGAAGAGGAGGGATGTGGCAAGGGAGAGGGCCAGGCGGTCTAGGGGGGGCAGGAGAGAAGGGGGTGAATAGTTGGTTGTAATGGATGTGAGGTAGCAGTCTTCATGGATGTGTTGTGGAAAATTCGGGGGTGCCAAATATGTGTGAAACTAGGACAGCTTGCAGCAGAAATAGACTGGCTGAGGTGGAAGATGGAGAGGTGGCAGTGAGGGGGAGCAGTACCACTGAGGGCAGGGGTAAGGAAACTGGTGGAAGGGAAACAAGGAGGGATAGGCCAGGCAGTGGAAGGGGGCAACAACTGGCAGGGAGTGAGGACAAATGGAGAAGGTGGTGCAAGGGGCTGTGACACTCACAAACAGAAGTATCATAGCACCTGGGATCAGGAGAGTTACCTCATGAGACGGGGTAAGGGTTAGGTGGGTATCAAACAGGTTTGCACCACTGGCAGCTAGGGAGGACAAGAGAGTGCATGGGGAGAAAGATGATCAAACGATGTCAGGGAAAGGACTCAGTAATAATCTAGCAGGGGGAAGGAGGGGGTCTAGAAAATACAGAAAGGCATCAGGAGACAGGTTGTGGATAAGAAGGAGAAGGGGATCACAGAGGGGGAAGCAAGGCAGGAGTGAATGTGGGGCATTGGAGTTGGGACCGGGAGAAGGGGACCCAAGATGAGGAGGTGGAAGGCAAGACAAACTGGTAGGCAATGTGGCACAGAGAAACTGGACAAGGGGAGCATGGAGCCAGAGGGCTTGGATTCCAGAAGTGGGCACAGGGTCATTTAACAAGATGGGTAGAATGGAGAAGGTCGTAGTCTTCGGTGACTCTGTAAAATGGGATACTCATAAAAGAAAGTCAGTCTTTTGTGAACCATGTATGGAGGCAGGAAGGGACAAAGCAATTGATATGGGAGGACATATGGAGACTGGGGGGCAAACCATACCTTGTCATTCACTTAGGTCCAAATGACCTGGCAGGCAATGAAGTACAGGATGTGCAAAATAGGTTCAGAGAGCTGTCTAGAGGGTGCAGGGAGGAGGCAAGTTCACTGGCCTTCTCTGAGGTCTTACCAGTCCGTTGTGCCAGCACCGCTAGAAAGCAGTGAATTGCACAATTCAATAAAATGTCTTAGAGATTTGTGCAAGGAAGAGGGTTTTGCCTGCATAGGGGAATGGGGGGACACGTGGGTGGATGAGGGTTTATACTTGAAGGATAGAGTGCACATAAATGAGGTGGATTCAAGGGTGCTGAGGGGAAAACTACAAGATTATATAGTTAGGGTCTTGGAGGGTGATTCAATCTTGGAGGGAGAGTACTAGACCAGCAAAGGTAGGGAGGACATGCCCAGAGGGCCTTGCCTAGCTGGCACTTCCACAGGAGGGGTAGGAACTAGGGATGTGACAATAGGGGAGGAGGACATTGGTGGAGGGTAATGTCTGCCAATATGAGGACCATGGGCAATAAACTGGCTGACTTGGAGGCCATGATGGAGGATGAAGGACTGGACCTGGTGGCCATTACAGAGACCTAGTGGACAGAGCACCAGGACTGGGAGGTGGTTATCCTGGGGTATATTCTTTTTAGGAGGCACAGGACAGGTAGGAAGGGGGGGTGTAGTTGCACTCTACATGAGGGACAGTATAGGGGGTGATGGAAGGGCAGGAAGAACAGGGAGAAGTGGAGGTCCAGTTGGTCACAAAGTAGTCAGGAGCAACTCTACACATAGGTGTGATCTACAGGCCTCCTGCACAGGGGGAGGAAGTGGACAGAGATTTAATGCAAACAGTGCAAAGGATGGCTCACATGGGGGAACTTTTCCTCATGGGGGACTTTTACCTCCCTGATGTGGACTGGAGGATCCCATCTGTGATGTCGGCAAGAAGTAGAGAGCTTCTGGACACCCTGCAGGGAGCGTTCCTTCAGCAGCTGGTTCTGGAACCTACACGAGGTGATGCAACACTGGACCTAGTGCTGACGAATGGGGAGAGTGTAACAGAAGTTTTGGTAGGGGACAGTCTGGGGTCCAGCGCCCACTGAGCAGTAAGATTCAAGATTAGGACGGGGGTGGAAAAGAGTCACAGTAGCACAAGGGTATTGGACTTCAGAAATGCAGACTGCAACCAAATGAGGGAGAGCTTCAGGGAGGCTATTAAAGGCAAGGAGGAACTAGGGGATGTTGAGGAACTGTGGGTGTAATAAAGGAGGGAATTCTGAGAGCCATGGAACATTGTGTAGGGAACATCAGCAAGTGCAAAAGAAAAAGGAGGCCACTCCAATTCTCTAGGGATGTGGGGAGGGCGGTGAGAGAAAGGAGGCAAGCATTCAGGAGGTATAAAAGAACACAGAGAGGGAGGATAGAGAAGAATACAGGGAGAAACTGAGGGTGGCAGGGCAGACAATTAGGAAGGCTAAGACAGATACAGAGGAGAGGATCGCCTAGGAAGTCCGGGGGGGGGGATAAAACTTTCTACAGGTATGTCAGCAAGAAAAGGAAATCCAGGCAAGGGTTTGTGAGACTTAAAGGGGAGGGGTGGTGTTCCCATAGAGGGTGATCTTCAGATGGTGGACTTGTTGAACAGGACCTTCTGTTCAGCTGTCACAGTGAAAAGGGAGGGTAAGAGTCTGGAGTTATGCAAAAGGGGCCCAGAGAGCAAGGAGGTGGACTCTAGCCCATTCAGAGAAGGTAGAGCACTAGATGAATTGTGCAAGTTGAAAGTAGATAAGGTAATGGGTCCAGATACCCTACGTCCTAGAGTGCTACAGGAGCTAAGGGAGGAAATGGCAGCTCCCTTGACAAAACTGTTCAACCTGTCACTAGACATGGGGAGGGTTCTGGGTGACTGGAGAAGGGCAGATGTGGTGCTGCTTCATAAAAGTGGCAGCAGGGAGGAGGCAGGTAATTATCTTCCAGTCAGTCTTATGTCGGTGGTGGGTAGGATTATGGAGTCACTACTGAAGGAGAGAATTGTCAGTTACCTTGCAGTCAGTGGTCTGCAAGATGACAGATAGCACAGATTCACTGAGAAGACGTCATGTCACACTAACCAGATTGAGTTTTTTGACTGAGTGATAATGGTGGTTGATCTGGGAGGGGCAGTGGATGTGGCCTATGTGGACTTCAGCAAGGCCTTTGACACTGTCCCTCACAGGAGGCTAATGAAAAAGCTGGGCAGCATAGGAGTGGGGAGGATAATAACAAAATGGGTGGAGAGTTGGCTTGGCAGCAAAAGCCAGAGGTAATGGTAAATTTGGTTCACACAGGGGAGGAAAGGGTAACTAGTGGGGTGCCCCAGGGGTCAGTATTGGGGACCATCCCTTTTAACATCTATATCAGAGATATTAGGGACTGAATGGGAAGGTGTGCATATGTGCAGATGATACAAAGTTGTGCAATAGGGTGGACACACCAGGAGGTGGAAACAATGAAGGAGGACCTGAGAAAATTGGAGGGGTGGTCGGAAATTTGGCAATTAAGATTTAATGCTAAGAAGTGCAGAATTCATGCACAGTGGGCACAGAAACCCACAGACCATGTACACTCTAGGAGGGGAGGAAATTATGTTAACTGGACAGGAGCGGGATCTGGGGATTATTATTTCAGATGACCTAAAGGTAGTTAATCAGTGCAATAGTGGAAGGTAAGGCAAATCACACTCTGGCATGCATAGGGGAAGGGTATAACTAGCAGGAAGAGGGAAGTGTTAATGCTCCTTTACAAGTCCCTGGTGTGACCTCACCTTGAGTATGGGATCCAGTTCTGGAGACCTCACCTCCATAGTGATATTGAAAGAGCAGAGAGAGAGTGTGCAGAGGAGGGTGACCAAAATGGTGCAGGGCATGCCCTGGAAGCCCTATGAGGAGAGACTGAAAGAGCTGGATCCGTACCCCCTGGAAATAAGGAGGGAGAGGGGGACATGACTGAGACATTTAAATATTTGAAGGGGATTAACAAGGTGCAGGAAGTGAGCATCTTTTGTAGGACATCAAGTCTGAAAACTGGAGGGCACAACTGGAATTTGAAGGGAGGAAAGTTCAGAGGGAACAGGAGATGGTACTACTTCTCGGACAGGGTGGTGGCCCCCTGGAACAGTCTACCAGCAGAGGTGATGGGAGCCAAAACAGTTGACAGCTTCAAGAGGGCATGGGGTGAACACAGGAAATAACCAAAAGTGGAAGGGGAGGAACCTGGGAAAGGAAAGGGACTGGAGTCTCCGGGGGCTAGGGAAGAAAGCAAGGTGGGGGTAGGATGGCCAAGTAGTGTGTAGGGTCCCTATGTAGCAGGATATAATGGGCAGACTGGACTGGCCTGGAGGTCATTTTCTAATGTCAAAATGTCTATGTTTCTGTGTATGTACAAAACATAGTAAGGCTTTTTTCTCATAAGGAGCCTTCAGACTTACCATCCCATAACTAAGAACAGTTAAACAATTGTAACATCTTCAATGAAAAACAACTTACTAATTAGATCAACTTAAATGTTTAGGACTTTTATGTACATCTAAGCACACATTTCCTCCACCCTAATATACACCAATTATAACATCACTAATTTGAAATACCCAAACTGATTATTTATTTGTGACATCATCAGTTCACAACTTTTTAAACTTTACAACCTCAGCTTCAAAACTATAGTCTCATAAATTTTCGGATTTTTGCTTTACACCCCAGCGAGGCCATAAACACAGAATTCTAGAAAAACACTGTTACAGTAAAATACTCAGTGTCTGATCTTTCACTGTTCACTTGATCTCCCTGTGCTGCAATCGACCCACCTAAAGAAAACAAAACAAAACAGGACTTCATTGAAAATAAAATGTTTCATCTCAGCCTGGCTATCACAGATTTAAAAGAAACACGCACAACAATGTATAAAGCATAATAATACATATTAAGACAGTTCAAATTCCAGCCCCCCCAACCCGAGCAAAGTTTATAGTGAAGCTATCCATTTTGGCTTCACAGCACTTGGTCTAAAACACACAAAAATGGAAGAATTACACTGATTGAGGTAACAGGTAAAAAGCAAGACCAGCAAAGGCTGCCAGGCACATGAGGTGTTGTCACAAAATACAGTGGGCCCTAATCACAGATGGGACTTACAGACAGGTGAGCACTGGCAGTCTTCACTATCACTGGCCACCTGTTCATGACCCTGCCCTCTGGCACACAGCCATGCGTTGCTAGATTAGGGTGACATGGGGTCAGAGAGTGGGAACAGTCAAGCATCCAATTGGATTCCTGCCCTGGGTCCCAGAGTGGGCCCCCTATGCGACCATGTGTACACTAAGCACTGTGTTCACCACGGCCGCTTAGGCAGGGTATGCACTTATCATGCGTATGTTCTGCTCCTTTCATGCATGTGTCATATCCCTTTTGACCACATGTGTATGATAACTAAAAAAAGTGTCAAGTGGCCCCTCCTCTCTATCCCCAATTCACATCCATTTTACTGTCTTTTCTTCCCTGGAGGTCTAGTGGACCCCCTCCCTATCCTCGATCTTCCTATAATGCACTGTCTCTTCTCCTCTGGTGGTCTAGTGAACCCCCCTATGCTCAATCTCCTTGTATAGTTATGTCTATTCCTCCCTGGTGGCAGGCAGATGCCCACCCCACAATGCCGACAGGTATCGGACCACCACCTCACTTCCCTCCTTTGTATCCTCGAGCCAGCAACTGGCACAGCCCATGGCTGTCCACCATGGCTGGCTGCCAACTGAGATGTCAATAATGAGAATGTACTGTTACAGTATGCACTCATTATTGACATCTCAGTCAGCGGCTAGCCATAGTGAAGAGGTGAGGGCTGTGCTGGTTGCCAGCACAGGGAAATGAATGGGGGAGCAGGGTGGTGGGGGTCCACTAACCACCAGGGGAGAAGAGACAGTACATTACAGAGAGGTCAGGGATAGGAAGGGGGGTCCACTAGACCACCAGGGAGGGAGAGACAGAACAAATGCATGGGGATCAGGGATAGGGAGGGGGACCACTTGGGCGTATGTGGGCATGCTCCTGTATGGGGCCATCTTGATGACCCTGGTGGCCGAGGTGCTTGGTGTGTGAGAGGTGGTTGGCTGTGTAACCCAGTTACAGCAGGGTCCCCACACTGCATCTCCCACAACCCAGTGTGTGGCACTCCACATGATTCCACATCTTTGTGAATTAAGCAGAGTGCGGGAACACCCCGATACACCCCTAGCACACCCATGGCACATAGCTGCCCCAATAGCAAGGGGATCTGGTGCACATCCAGTTGGTGTGCAGATCTGTGAATGCTGCAGGTGATCCACAGGACCCGTGCTGCATGGCATTCATGCATAGAGTTGCTTTCGTACCCAAGATACGCAGCACATAGGCATAATGAATACTGCCCAGCATTAGCAACAATGAGGAGCAAGACACAATAAAACAGCAATGATATAAACTCTGAACTCAATTCTCAAATGTGTTGGAGTGCCGCAAGCCCCAGCAGCACTGAAGAGATGGCACATGGGGGCTTACAGCATTCCCTGCCTGGCAATCAGGATTCTCGTTCCCATGCGCCACATGCTAAGAATTAGACCAGCTTTATGCTGGTCTAACTTTGTGACAGTCATGGTACCATTTTACTAATATTTGTGGTAAGCCGCCATAAAGGGGGTAAATTGTTGCAAATGTATGTGACCTTTGTGAATTGAGCGCAAGGTGCGGCAATGTATTTGGCACAGCACTGGGTTTGATGCAGGGCAGAGGGGCTTCCAATGGCCACAATAACAACAGTGGGGAGAGATATTCTGATAGAAGCAACCACCAGGTATGAGCTCCTAGTGACCACAATAACAAATTGGGGGGGGTGGAGCTGACAAAAGCAGGCACTGGTTACAGGCTTCTGATGAGTGCATTGAGAATTTGGGAGAGGGACAGAGGTCAGCAGAAGTAGCCACTGAGGTTAACTTTCTGAAAATCTGGCCATTAGTATCTGATACATCCCAGTCCAGTAGCTACAGACTGAATAAAGTTTTGGACAGATATTGTCACTGCACTACTGTATGTAGAATATGTAGAGTATGTACAACCATGCAAATTATATCTGCCAAACTGAGGTTAGTGGTGCAATATGAGGAGGGGAATGGAATTAGTAAAACCAAGATATGAAGGGTGGTTGTTCCAGATACTAAGAACAGAGATGCTGAAGGACTGCCCACCAATGCTTGAAATGAAGAGAGATGAGGGACAGAAAGACATACTGTAGCATAACATAGTAACTCATGTTTTGCTCTCATAGTGTATGTTGGCATAACACACCGCCAGTGTATAAGTCAACAATAAGCCACAACTGGGTGTGCAGTAAAGGATTAACGATGCGTGTCCCAGAGGTGCAGTAAGACAAGAGACCAAAGGTCAAGTGTCCTTACACCTGTGGGAAGTGCATCACTAGTCCTTCAATGCATACTGCACTCAGAAAATGGCTCATTGTAGTTAATGAGGTTTCCCAGCCTTTGTAATTAGATATGGATTCTGACCATGCATTGCTAGTATTTTAATGCATTGCCAGATAATGGCTGTCTTCCAATGAAGTCTCTGGATTATCCTTGCCATTTTATAACAAAACTTATAACACACTTTTCTGCATACATTATTCTAAGCAGTATGTAATGTGATAAACATATACAGGGATTTTCCAGTTTCCTGCCCCAATAATTATAGCTGGAATTGGCAAATCTCAAAACACTGCAACAAAAAAATGTAACTTCAGAACATAACATTTTTATATTACCAAAGACATAGGGCTGCATTTTTAAAAGTCTTTACACAGGCACAAATCCTGATTTAATTCTGCACCTGTGTAAAAATAAATGCCCCCAAATGTTTGATTGTAGACTTCCGGTAATGTCACGACAAAAGAGGCAGCCTGAACACTGAGCTCCATAGTGGACTACAAACCCAAAGTTGTAAAATAGCAGATTTTTCTATAAAACCACTCACAACACATAAACAGAGGCTACAAAACAACATAAGGGGCTACATTTTTGAAGTGTGATGCATGGCTTGTGTCCAGCCCTGCGCCACAACACTTTGGTTTTGGCAGTGAGCCAACCCCATTGCCACAACTGCACCTAATTTTGCAATCTTGAGAGCAGTTGCAACAGTTTTTGTGAGTTACTGCAGCTTGCGCCACATATCTGGTGTTGCAAGCTTCGTAACACAGGTCCCTGGGAGTGCAGCAAGTTAGATCAGGAAAAGTTGGTCTAACTTGTGGCAATTGCCACATGGGATGGAAAATCCCATTAGATCACCAGAAACCCCATGCACTGTATTGTCGGCCCACCAGGGCTTGCGGTGACTTAAGAGTTTTGAAAATCTCACCTCAGGAGAACCAGTCACCAGCAGAATCTATTAATGATGCCAGATTTAACTTTGGTGGTTTGAACAGTGAGGGCTCCCGGGTGTCAACAAACTCAAGGCAGGGTGCCACCAGGCTTCATCTGACATACTGGGCATTCATATGAACAAATGGCCCTCATCCTAGCTGTGTTGAGGGATTCAAAAAAGGAAATCCACTCCACAGCAAAGGTCCTCAGGGCAAACATTGTCAAACCTGGTAAGTGGCAAACAGAGATGGAAAAA
Source organism: Neoceratodus forsteri (assembly GCA_016271365.2). NCBI lineage: Eukaryota > Metazoa > Chordata > Ceratodontiformes > Ceratodontidae > Neoceratodus > Neoceratodus forsteri. The sequence continues at coordinate 455,121,647 of CM057456.1, read as the reverse complement.
CAACTTACCGCCACTGACCAGAAAGTCAACTGCACTAAACATGCAGCTCTACAATTCCACATCACTATTCAACATTTACAAGACCACCTGGAGGACTTGGAATGCCACAACTACCACAATAATTTACGCATCTACAGGCTCCTGGAAGGGATGGAGGGGACCCACTTAATACCTTTCCTGTAAGAACTACTCCACAGCAGATTGGAATTTCCTTCAAGGTGAACCTTGGACATCGAACAGGCTCACAGGGCCTTGGTATGAATCTCACTTCACCAGAGGCCTGACCCTCCTCTGTTATCATCCAGTTTTTGTGCTTCGCATACAAGGAAGAAATCCTCTATACTGCCTAGAGATTGAAATATGTCCATTTTAAAAATGTATGACTTTTCTGGGACAATGATTACTCGCCTGCTATCACAGCCCTCACATATACCTACATTCCAGCTGTGAAAGTGCTACATACCCAGCAACTTTGCTTCTGTACTCCTTATGCAGATAAGCTCACCACTGATTTCCCTGATGGTGAAAAAACATTCGACACGGCAGAGCAAGCAGTACAAGAATTATATGTCCAACACCCAAAAGACCAGTCACAGAGACGTAGGCTTCAAAATTGTCTAAACAGGTCTGGACCATGCAGTTCCCAAAAGAACAATGATGAAAGCAAGATACAGTGTCCATTCAAGAAATCATCTCCCTTCTGAAGATAGTACAAACATCACCCAAGAAGACCACAGTGGACACGGCCTGCACTTGAGAACTTTGAATGGATACAGTCATTGCCGGATACCCATGGGTATATTTTAGTTCATGTTTCCCCCTCCTGAACCCAATTCAAGATTTTAAGGCCTCTCTGAGACTTTAATTGTAAGCAGCAACCCCACCCCCCTTTTTTTTTTCTTTTTAGACATCAGCCAGCCATCTGGTGGCCCGAGCTGGGGTGCCAATGACCGCAGGACTCCTCTCGTCAGCGGTGCAGTTAGCCTGACCCAGTTGTCACTTGTGCTGTCCATCTCAGACTCAATCATCAGGTGGCCAAGCTGGGGTGCTGAACACTGCAGGACTCCTCTCATCAGTGGTGTGGCAGCCCTGACCCAGCTGCCGCTCACACTCTCCATCTGAGAGTTAATCTTCAGGTAGCCCAAGCTGGGTCACCAAAGACCTCAGGACTCCTCTCATCAGTGGTACGGCCGGCCTGACCCAGCTGCCACTTGCACTCTCCACCCCGTACTCAATCCTCAGGTGGCCTGAGCTGGGGCACCAAAGACCGCAGGACTCCTCTCATCAGTGGTGCAGCAGCCCTGACCCAGCCGCAGCGTGCACTTTCCGCCCCAGACTCAATCTTCAGGTACACCCGACTCACGCCCACTGGTTGAAAACCAGTGCTGTGCCCTTTCCGAGCACTGACTGGTTGGCTGCTCTAGCTACCCAATGCTGATTGGTGTGTCTCCCTGGCTGCTCGTTTCTTGCTACAGGCCCTAACCGCTGCTAGCTTTCCCTGTATATTTTCAAATGCATAGTCCGTAGCTAAAATTGCATAGTCCTTAACTTGGCTACCAGCATGATGTGTATACAACTCTTTTACATAACCTGTTTGAATTAGACGTGTCCACAGCACTGTTACTGAATTTGTTAAGCTGATTTTTGTGCTTTATTGCATAAGTTAGTTTTGTTAAATTGCATTTCTTTTTTCCACTACTGCCTGTACTATATCTGTCTCTCTCTCTCATGCTCACTCTCTCTCACTGAAAGCCTGCCACCCTACTTTGTCCTGCAAATTTCTCCCCTCTACTAATTGCATCATCTTCCTAAGCTATCCCCCTGCTCCCCCTTAGTGCTACCCCCTACCGTGACTCTGTCTCCTTGTCTGTCTGCTCCCGCCCACCTATTCAGACAGTAATTTAATCCCCTCTCTCTCTCTATTTCTCCCTTCAGGTGGCTCAAGCTGGGGCACCGAAGACTGCAGGACTCCTCTTATCAGTGGTGCGGTGGGCCTGACCCAGCCGCCGCTTGCACTCTCCACACCGGATTCAATCCTCAGGTACACCCGACTCACGGCTGCTGATTGAAAACTGACACAATGCCTTTTCCAAGCCCCGATTGGCTGGTTGCTCTAGCTGCCCAGTGCTGATTGGTGTGGCTCCCAGGCTGCTCATTTCTTGCTACAAGCCCTAACTGCTGTTTGCTTTCCCTGTATGTTTTTTTTTTTTCTGCCTACCCACCACTACCTTGGCCTCTATTAAATACTCCTTGGCCATACCCTGTGCTCTCGCTATAGGGTACAATCCTACTGAACTGTTTCCTTCTCAAGCCCTGTTGCTTTTTCCTTCACCCTCCCCTTGGCTCTATACTATACTCCTTCCTAATCTATTCAACACCGAGCACTGATTTAATTACTGTAGATACCCCATTTGAACCCGTCCGATGCTGGCCTCCCACTGAGCAATACCAATCTCATCTGTTCTAATTGTACAGCATCAAGAATGCTCCTAAACCTACATCTGCTGCACTTGCTCCTTCTGACCATGGTTGCACTGCCCACTAGTAATGTAATAAAATGCCCTCTGCAATCTAACTCAGATATCCTGAATGATAGCCCCCAGCACAGAAGTGGGATGGTCAATAGTAGTCATAGCTCAAACTGCACTCAGTTCTTCTCACAAATACTACAACACACGAACCTGCTTCTGCACTCACAGATGACCTTACCCTCGAGCTATTACTCCCTGTTCCTTTTATTGGGATTGAGGTCACTTCAGATAACACCTAAGATGAGTATATGGGAAAAAGAGCATGTGGGAGTCATGGCAGATAATATTGCTATTCCTGCTAATCTCGGGCAATGTACACCCTAACCCTGGACCACCCTTAAGTAGCCCTAGGGAGCCACGCAGAACAGGGTCTCTCTCACTAGCTAGCATCAACATCTGTGGTCTTATCAAAAAACTTGATAGCCTTACTGCCTGGACCTCCCAGCATAGCCCAGGTGTATTATCAGTGGTTGAGATTTGGTTGTCTCCAATTATTCCTGTGGCAATACCTGGGTATACTATCTTTAGGCAGGATAGATTATCCAAAAAAAGGGGGCAGCTGTGCCCTTTATCTGAAAGATTCACTGACAGGTCATGCCCTGATCTTACCCTTATGGGTGATGAGCTACAGGTCCTTGCAATTAAGGTCATACTAGTGGCACATATCAAAGCTCTGACAATGGCCTCAGTATATATCCCAACCAAATTAACAACAGCAAGCCTGAACCCATTCCTTACATGCATCAGCAGCCGAAAGGTTAACTTGGAAGTTATAATGCTCGGGGATTTCAATGTCAACTGGCTTGCTCCCAGTGCAAACAATTACAAGGATGCCTTGGCAGCAGCAAACTTTACCCAACTTGTTGCCTCACCCATGAGGATCAGCTATAGAACTATAGTACCTCATTGGATTGGGTACTCTCAAATTGCCCCGATCATATTGTCCACACCTCAGTCCTCCCTGACTCCATTAGTGACCATTCTCTAATCCAGTGCCTATGGTCTAATAAATTTACTAAACCACCAGTGAAAACTGTCAACAGTCAGATTCTTAGCAGGGGAAACCTAGCACCACTTAGATCACTCCTGTAACAACAAGACTGGTCCCCGACTGACACTGCCCCTGATGTAGATACTGTACTAAAATACTTTATCTCAAAGCGCAATGCTGCATGTGATATTCATGCCCCCTTTAAGAAATGCAAAATTAAGGGCCTTGACAATCCCTGGTTTACGGGCAAACAGCTAGAACAACTGAAAGCACGGGCCTACTATGGGCTCGAGCTGGAGCCTCTGGGAGTCAGGCTGATATTCAGGCATACAGGGCCTCCAGGAATGCCTGTACCAGAGCTCTTCACTCAGAAAAAGCCAGCTACTATAGGAGCATCCTGTCAAACTCCTGGTCAGATGGAAGGAAATTCTGGAAAAATCTCTCAGAAGTAATAGGGAAAGACTCCAAAGCAACACCTAATATGCTAAATGTAGATGGCAGCAACACCCTGAACCCAGCCAAAAATGCTGATACTTTCAATCTGGCATTCAGCAATCTCAGTCATGTGCTTCCCCCTCAACTTCCGTGACACTAACCTCACCACGGCCTCCCAGTCTCAACTGACTAAGGATATAAACCATCCACAATTCTTTTTTAAGGCAGTTAGTGAAAGGGACACCAAGAAATACCTTATCAAAGTGCTTGGAAAAACCAAACTAAGTGAGGACACACTTGACATGAAGCTCACCGCCCTCACCCTTGATGCTGTCCTACCTCCCTTTACCATGATTATAAACTGGTCCCTTATGCTGTCCCAGTTCCCGCTCAAGTGGAAGTCCGCCATGTTGACCCAAATACACAAGTCCGGGGATAGGGCAACACATGATAACTACATGCCTATCTCCATCCTACCCCGGTTATCCAAAGCACTTGAAAAAATTGTTGCAGACCAACTGGTGGAGTACATGGAGAAATGCAACCTGCAATGTCCACAACAACATGGCTTTCAGAAAGGACATAGCACCACCTCTGCTCTGCTTGAATTTATGGGTCACATTCACCAAGCACTTGACCAAGGACAACTTGTCGGTGCCACCTTTATAGACCTCTTGAAGGCCTTCGATATGGTTAACCATCCATTACTATTGAAACAACTTGGTAACTTAGAGCTATCGTATGATACCCTAAAATGGTTTAACAGTTATCTCTCTGACCGGTCACAACAAGTTAAGATTTGTGACACTCTCTCCACCAAGCTACCTGTCTGGGCTGGTGTTCCCCAAGGGCCAATTTTGGGCCCCTTCTGTTCAGCATCTTCCTGGATGAACTTCCTTCTGCCTGTGATGAACATGTTATCCTGTATGCCGATGATGCGGTGATTTTCTTTATGAACTCTGTCACCTCCATCTTGGAGGAACAACTACAGGAAAGTGTCACGCAAGTTGAGGCCTGGTTTGTCTTGCAGAAATTAGTGCTAAATTACAAAGAAAACAAAGACTATGCTATTCCATGGCACACATAGCAAACACAAACACCACCAGTTAGCTATCAAAAACTGCTTAGGTGTGATCCTTGACCAGACGGAAACCTTCAAATACCTTGGTGTGACCTTGGACACTACACTGTCCTTCTCCAACCATATTGAATTGGTTGCAAAATCTGTAAATATCTGCATTGGCCTTCTCTACAAACATAGATACTGCCTGACCCCTGATTCCCTTAAACTAGCAATAAACAGCTCTAGTGTCTCCATCACTGATTATGGGCTTGTTATCTATGGAGCAGCCACAGCTACTGCACTGCAGCGAAGTGCTGTAGCGCTGAATAAGGCCTGCTGACTCCTTACTGGTGCTGTCCACTGCACGCATGCATACCTGTAACCTCTACAAACAATCAAATTGGCTACAACTATAGGTAAGAATCACCTATCAAACCTGCCTAGTAGTAAAAAAGGCATTGATGGGACTCAAGCCCCCGGGGTCCAGACTCTCGTAAGCCCAGCCAACTGCACCAGAAACACCAGAAGCTCCGACAACTGTGCATTATCTGTTCCCACTGTTGCACCTCCCAAGGCCAGCAGTCTTTTGCAGGCAGAGCCCCTAAGATGTGTAACTCCCTGGGCTGTGAAATTAATAACTTAGACACCCTCCATCCACTCAAACAAAATCTTCATCAAACACTTGTCTCCAGGATCACCTGTGACTGTTTCTCTTAGTTTCCTTCATGGTCGCTCCTGTTTTCCCCTCCTCTCTACTATCTCCACTGCAGTTTTTCTCCCCTTCCACCTCATTACCCCTTCCTCCCTCCCTAGTCCTTGTTCCACTGCACACTCTCTCTTACCCATCACCACATCCCTTTTCCCCTCTTTCTTCTCCTGTTCTGCTCCCCTACCCACTGTATTACAGTTCCCTTATCCTTGTCTCCCACCCCATCCCTCTTCATCTACCTCTCTGCCAGTTACTCATCTTCACCCACTCTCTTCCCATTTTCCCAACTCTACCTGTCACTGCTTGCTATTTCCAATCTCCCTCTTCTTGCTGATCTCATTCCCCTCATTGTCACCCTTCCCACCCTTAGCCCTCCCACAGGCCGAGCATACCCTGATATATCCTCCACTCTAAGCCTGTGGCAAATTAACTTCTCTCTTCCTTTCCCTTTGACAATGCCGCTCTGGCACAGCATTACAAATACGTAAATATTTCTTGGAGTTATCATTCATTTTTATACGTATGCCTTGTTTTGATATTCTAACTGTTAACTACACTACCTGGAATTCCTCTCAACTTGTTATGTTACACTGTTATTATATTTGTATTAATAATCACTTGCCAGCTAATTTTGTACAGTTTGTACTACCTTTCTTTGTATACTGACGTGGAACCTTTGTAACAGAGCCACTGGCTCAAAGGTGTAAATCCGAAATTCTAATAAATAATTAAATACATCTGGGGAATACTGCCAGTTCCAGCCTAAATGAGCAACTGTGTGTTACTCCTCCCTTACATTTGAATCACCAGGAAAGGTAATCATAATTAGAGATGTGCGAAGTCTACAAAATTCACTCTGTGATTTAATTCGAGGAAATCGTGAAAGCGATTCTGTGAAATTCACGACCGTGAATTGAGTGAAATTTCACTGGCAAATTTCTCACTTCGCAGCTAAGGACGCTGAATTTCACTGAAAAATTCAAAACAAACATGTGAAGCAAATTTCTAGGGTCTGGCCAGAACTCCGTGAATTTTTGGCACTTCACGTGTAATTCACAGGCGAAGTTTAACTTTGCAACATCTCTAATCATAATACACTCACCCCCTCCATGAGGAAACAATTCATACTAAATTATATAATACCTCTTAACTGGTGTGACACCTGTCCCCAGCAGAGAGAGAAGCATTGTTGCTTCGAGGGGTGGTTGGGCCAGGAGTGGGGCAATTTATTTCATGGATTCCCCAGGCCTCACTCCCTACTCATAACATTTTCCAACTCTCCACTCATGTTAGAAGGGATGACAGGACAGTCTCTGGGGCACACCATGCTGGAGCACCTGTTAGGTTGCAACCATGAAGACGGCAGCAGTGCACTTGCCACTGCTTCTTTCAGGTTGGTGAATTAACACTTATTTAAACAGAGTTTCTATTTAACCCACACTCTCCACAGTGGGTGGCACTATGCAATGCATCCTCAAGAATAAAAATAATTAGGGAATTGAACACTGGACATCCAGTAGGTCTCCTCTACTTTGACTTCAGCAAGGCCTTTGACTCAATACCACATAAACAACTGCTGAAAATGTTGGCGGATCTGGGCACCACAAAGAGTATAGTTAGATGGGTAAGTAATTGGCTTAATAATTAAAGAAAGTAGAGGGTAGTCATCAATGGGGAGAAATCAGATGAGGCAGGGGTTACTAGTGGTGTACCACAGGGCTCAGTCTTGGGTCCGATACTGTTCTATATGTTCATCAGCACCATCGGGGTAGGTATTCAGGGCAAGATTGCCCTCCTCGCAGATGTTACTAAGCTAGGTGGTGGAGTGGACAGTAGAGATGTGCTGAAGTTTTATTTTCCAGGCAAAATCCCAGCAAAATTAGCAATTTTGCAGCGCAAAATATTTCACGGAATCAGAGCATGCTGTGAAAATTTTCATGGGTGCAAAATTGTATGAATTTCACTTGTGAAATGTGATATTCCACCCAGAATGGGAGAATTTCACCTGCAAATGGCAGAATTATGCAATTTCCCTGGTGGTCTAGTGACCCCCCCGTCCCCGATTGATCCCCTTCCCAATCCCCAGACCCACCCAGTATGATTTTTTTTTTAAATAAATCTCCCTGGTGGTCTAGTGAACCCCTCCCCTCTATCCCTGATCGATCCCCCACCCCAGTATGCCTTTTTAACATATTCCCTGGTGGTATAGTGGTCCCCCGGCCCCCAACCCCCATGCCCTGTCTCTGGCCTTGTTCTGCCCCCAAACTTTCCCAAGCCCCTCTGTGCTCATCTTTGCACATGCTTTAGAAAGGCTGTTGATCATTGATGCCAGCAAGTACACCAGAATATGGAGGTGTGGAGGCTACTTGACCAGATACGCATTTTTGGCTTGTATCTGAGCCATTATTGAGGAGTGCCTCAATGGCTGGTCTATAGAAAATTCAGGAAGACCAAGAGAGAGGTGAATAGGGAAAATTACCTAAGGTTGGCTAGTGAGGCAAGTAAGAAAGTCTGACAAGCAAAGGCACAGAAGAAGCTGCAGATAGCTGAAGAAATTAAGAAGGTGGAGAAGGCTTTCTTTCACTATATAAGTAAGAAAAGGGACATGAAGAAAGGGATTGTTAGGCTTAAGAAAGGGATGAAGTGGGTGGATGATAATAGCGGAAAAGTAGAGATACTAAATCAATACTTCTGTTACGTCTTCACCAGGGAGAAAGACATACCAGTACCTTCAGGAGGGAAAAGAGGAGTGGGGGGAAGGAACACAGGTGTAGTGATAAGAGGTGGATAGAGTGAGGGTGGGGGCTGCTTGCATTGAAGGTGGACAAATCACCAGGCCCGGACAGAGTACATCCACGGGTACTAAAGGAACTGGCTGAGGAGCAGGCAGGGACACTGGTAGACCTATTTAATAGTTCACTAGAGTCAGGCATGGTGCTGCAGGACTGCAGAACAGCACATGTAGTGCCCTTCCACAAAAGCAGTCCCAAGGATGACCCAGGGAATTATAGACCAGTCAGTCTGACCTCTATTGTGGGTAAGCTCATGGAAACCATACTAAAAGAAAGGTTGGTGGAATATCTAGAGAAGCATGGACTCCAGGATGTGAGGCAGCATGGGTTCATGGGGGGGATATCATGTCAAACGAATCTGATTGACTTCTTTGATGGTGTCACTAAGACAGTAGACAGGGGCCATGTGGTAGACATCCTCTATCTTGATTTCAGCAAGGCCTTTGACTCTGTGTCCCACAAAAGGTTGATCAGGAAGTTGGTGGATCTCGGGGTTGGAGAAAAGATGGCCAGATGGATAGAAAACTAGCTGAGGGACAGAACCCAGTGGGTAGTTGTGGGGGGAGAGTTATCGTGCACCAGAAAGGTAACAAGTGGGGTCCTGCAGAGCTTGGTTCTGGGGCTGGTGTTGTTCAATGTCTTCATCATTGCCATTGGGAATCGCATTAAGGGCAAAATGTGCCTATTCGCAGATGACACCAAGCTCTGCGGGAGAGTGGACACAGTTGAAGGGATACAGGACCTACAGGAAGATCTGGAAAAGGTGGGGAGGTGATCCAGGATCTTGCAGCTTGGCTTCAGTGCCAAGAAATGCAAAGTTATGCATATTGGAGCAAACTATTCCAGGACAGAGTACTACCTGGGTGGAGTCCAAGTATCTGCATCAGAGAAGTAGAAGCACCTGGGAGTGATGATCACTAGTGACCTGAAGCACTCCATGCAGCGCAACAAAGCAGTAGCAAAGACAAACAAGATGCTGGGATGCATATCTAGGGGGATTAGTAGTAGGAGAGAGGAGGTTATATTGCCCATGTACAGGTCACTGGTATGGCCGCATCTAGAGTATAGAGTTCGGCATTGGTGCCCACACCTCAAAAAGGATATTAGCCTGCTGGAGAAGGTCCAGAGGAGGGCTACAAAAATGATAGTGGGTCAGCATGGTAAGGCATATGAGGAGAGGTTGTGGACACTGAACATGTACTCCCTGGAGGACAGGAAAGAGAGGGGACATGATTGGGGCTTTCAACAACTTGAAAGGAATAAATAAGGTTGATAAGGAGACTCTCTTTAAGCTGAGTTGCAACCATAACACGAGGGGGCACAGTCTTAAGCTGGAGGGTGGGAGGTTTAGGAGGAAGATCATGAAGCACTTCTTCACAGAGAGGGTGGTGGACACTTGGAATGCGCTGCTAGAAGAGGTCATCTTGTTGAAGACAGTGGGCAGCTTTAAGAGAGGCTAGGATAGGTATGGTGGAAGGTAAAGATCATGGGTAGGGATGATGGGAGGAGTGGGGAGGGAGGGCAGGGACATTAGCTCAAGCTGAAGACATTGCAATATGAGCAGACTTGATAGACCAAATGGCCTTCATTTACTGGCTTCTTTGTATGTTCATATGAGTGAGACCTAATTCTGTAAGGGGGTAGGAAAAGGGAAAACATCCAGAAACATTTTTTCACTGAAGGGGTAGTGAGCCTATTGAATAGGTTGCCCGAGGAGGTTAAAAAAATCAGGGAGAGCAGGGACTTCCCATTTAGAGATGGTCTCAGCTCTTTGGTCTCAGGCCTAATGTTAAACATTTGTTTTTACCTTGCATATCTGCAAACAACCAGTAGGTAGTACAGCGCTGACTTCAGTAGACCAACAGCTTAGTTCCAGTCAGGCTCCTTGCAGCAGCAATAAACGCCCTAAGGAGAAAATCATCAGTCAGCCACAGACTCCTCTCTGAGTCCGATGCCAGTCACAGATGGTGGCTGGAGCAGGAATGAACAGGTGAGTTATGGCAGCCCCAGACAGAGTCACTGGGATATATAACATTCCTTCTGGAAATACATGTAGCTGCAAATCATTGTTTCAGCCACCTCCAATGAAATTCAGCACCTCACAGATCACACTAATGATACAGAGCAATGGAAATAAATTAATCTTGGTGGCTAGTGGTCCCTCCCCCGACCCCATCACCCGTCCACCAATATTGTTTTTGTTTTTTAAATATTATTCCCTGGGGGGTCTAGTGGCTCACCCCACCCCGACCCAGCAAGTACTGTCCCACCCCACTTTCCCCCATTCTGAAACAGAGCAGGCCACCGGCACAGCTCTCCACTCTCCTCCATGGCTGGCAACCCTCTCAGATATGAATGAATGAATGAATGAATGAATGAGTAAGTGTGCATGCACGCATTCATTCATTCACATCTGAGTGGGCTGCTGACTGTGGCGGAGAGCAGAGGGCTGAGTCGGTGGCCTGCTCTGTATTGGGATGGGGGGAGTGGGGTGGGACAGCACTTGTTAGGTTTGGGGGTGGGGTGGACCATTAGACCACCAGGGAATAATATGTATTAAAAAAAAAAAAACTATTGGCAGACAATTGACAGAACTGGTATTGAAAAACAACTATTTCAGCTTTGAAGGTAATAACTATTTATAAATGATTGGGATGGCCATGGGGCAACATTAGCCCCCACATGCGCCAACATTTTTATGGCCCATTTTGAAAACCTTTATATAAACAGTGACAATAATATCTACAAGCCATCTTTAATACTATATGAGCACTTTATTGATGATATTCTCATCATTTGGAGAGACACTGAACCTAAACTCCAAACCTTCTTTGAACATCTTAATTCATTGACCACTTATTTTAAGTTCACTATGAATTTCAGTACACAGGAGATCCCTTTTTTGGACTTTCATCTGGTTAAAGAAAACCATAAAATAGTAACTGATTTATACAGAAAAGATTCAGATAAAAATACATTGTTGCATGCATCTAATTTCCACCCCCATGCCCTGAAAAAAAGTATTCCATATAGCCCGATGCTACGGGAAAAGAGAAACAGCGGGGCAGATACCGTACACATTTTGGTAAAAACATGATAGAACTGAAAGAATGATTTTGTCTGAGAGGTTACAAGGATAACTTATTAAACGAAGCAGAAAAAAGATGCACTATCATGACTCTGAGAGATTTAGTTGCAGACAGACCAAAATGTGATAATCAGAATACAGATAAAATTACAATGCCTACACAATACTCAGAATTTTTTGGACAGATTAAAAAAAAGAATTTTAAATAATTAGAATATCTTACAGTCCTTGTATTGAGTCAGTACTATCTTTCAACAAAAACCTTGGGTGACTGCTAAGAAAACAACAACAATCAAAATTAAAATCGTGAAAACCCAGCACTGGACACCCCAACCACAACCCATGACCTGGCTACAAAAAGATATTTGAGGGTTTTTTCCTTGTGGTAACTGTGTCCACTGCAACAATGGAATGAAGTCCAAATGATTAAACAGTACAGCCCACATATTCAAAGGAGATGCGCGGCCCAAAATGGAGATACATGGCACATCCCAGAAACTGGGTGGAATCACAATATTTGAAAGGTTGAGATGCATTGTGCATTTCCAAATGCACAATCACACAGATATAATGTATGCAGTGCATAAAAAGGGGGCGTGTACATGAATATGATGGTCATCTGTATACTCAGCCAAAATGTGCGGCGCATCTGCCGTGCATCTCAAAAATGCTCCTCGCAAAGTTAGACATGTCAAGGGATGGCCTAAATCAGCTGGCCACCCACAGACAGGCTGCAGAACTGCAGACAGGCAACCCTGACACAGCCCTCGGAGGTGCACCAAGATGGGCTCTAGGCACCCATACACAGCAGTCATGCCAGGATGGACAGACCCAAAGCCACAAGTGGTGGCACACCATGGGCACCTCTCAGAAAGTCATACCACACACTCCTTCAGGATGTGGACACCCAGCTGCCACATGCCAATGCTGTCAGGTGCCCCAGGTACACTAGCGGAGCAGACAGCCACATTGCAGCACATGTACCAGAGGCCATGGCCTGCACCCATGTGGCCTGCAGGGTGCCGCCTGGTGGTGGCATGCACCCAGGGTGACATCTGGGGCAATGGTGGACAGGTAGCCTGGTGGTTCTAGTGGCAGCATGGCATGGGCCTAGGACTGACCTGTAGCACACACCCACAGTGGTACACCATAGCTGCACACAGGTGGGACCCACCTTGGGTACCTGGCCACCTTCTGAACACTGCCATTTCTTGCAGTTCTCACCATGTTCCTGTCACATGGGGGTGTGTGGGGCACTGCAGGCGACTGTACGTGGCATATGGAGATGGTGTATCACATGCATGTGGTATAGTGCTCAGACTGTGTCACCCTGTGCCATCCCATGTTGCTTGTCGAAGTGGGTGCCTGTAGCTACTCTCCAGGTGGTCCCCCTGTACCCCGGTACAACCCTGTACATGGCTATGGGTAATAGCACTGTACCCAGGCCAATATGGTCCATCCACCCAAACATTCCATCACATCTGCATGCTAGGCTGCAGTACCTCCTGTTCACCTTTGTGGAGTGGTGGGGCAGCCCTGGAACTGTGCATGCCTTGGGCGTGTAAATAGCCTGAATACATTCCAGTAATGAGCTGTGCATGTAGGAAATGGGCTCAGAATGTGCAATGGGGTCATTTGCATATCCTGGCAGAATATTGCAGTTTTGTGCACCGTGCAAGTGGCTTTGCATCATGCATTTCTCTATGTTCCCAGGTCACCTGCCATGCTGCACATCTCCCACTGTACAGTAGTGCATGTTCAGGATATTCAGCTGATGTGCAATCACATCTTATGGTGCAAGTTTTGAATATACCATTATTGTGTGCCGGTGCATCTCAGTTTCATGGTGCAGACACTTGCACAATGCAGTCTGGGAAGTTTGAATATGGGGCCCTATGTGTCAAGACAAGAAATATGATGATATAAGAAGTTTCATAACGTAATTCAGACTATGTAGTGTACTGTATCATCTGTCCATGTTTGTTGTACTGCATAGGACAGACAAGATCACTTAAATTAATCATTTTGAAACATAAAAGTAATATAAGGAGGCAAGATGAAAAAGCACCCACCATTGGCCCGACATTTCTTGGATCTCTTCCATTAAATATTTGGGACTGGAGAGGGTCATGGAACCCAAATGTGGTGGAAATCAGGACTCTATTTTGTTAAAACAAGAGGCTTGGTGGATCGTTACTTTACAGACATATAAAAAGAAATATGGATTAAATGAGAACTTGATTTGGACAGCATTCCAGTGAACTCTAAACCAGTGGACTCTAAATGTTACAGTGTTATTAAAAACTGTAATGTTTTAAGTCAATAAACTTATAACTAAATAAACTAGTTCCTGCTATATTTTGTTAGAATACTTGTTATACGTGAAGACATAATGGTGAGAGAGAGAATTCTTCATTATAAGTGATTTTGTTACATTGACCATAGCATTGACCCACCCACCTTGCCATTTTCCCATTTTTCTTGCCTTGACCCTGAGCTGTCAGTTTGACCTCCTGTAACCCAATATCATGGCTTTTGGGGGAGGTACAATAATTCCATTACCACTTAACTCTCCACCCCTATATTTGTTACACTACATTTATTGTGTGAAAATGATCTCTTCTATAATTCCAAAGACTAGGATTTTTCCAATATGTCTATGACTTTTTTCTCTCCACCTGGGAACCCCAGTCTCAACATTTTGACCTAAGCTGAGGTTTCCTAGAGCAATATCTAGCCCCAGTGTATATACATGCGGGATTTGAATAGTTTGTAATAAAAAGGACTACCCATTTAGTTAAACACACAGAAGGTTGACCATTGTCTTGATTCAGTATATCACTGAACATAATGGTTCCCTTACTGAGAGAGCCACCCAAGGTGACATCACTGAGTGATGTAATCACACTGGTCCAGTGTGTTTACCTGTGGCCCGGCCCCTTCTGCACCTTTAGAGAAAAGGTAGAACCCGTAGTACAAGTGGCCTCCTAAACAATGGTAATGGCATCTACCTGCCTCAGAGCCAGAAATATGCTTGCAAGATAGTTAAGATACACTGTGTATAAGGGTGATGGTACAACAAGCAGGTATTTAGATACCCTTTTGAAGTGTGAGAACGATTTGTTAAAATATTCTGAGTAGCTGAACAGAAGATAAATGGTTACCAGAATGTAATGATTTGCATTTTAGGGTGTTCAGTATGGGACAGATGCAAAGGGGAAACACCCACTACTTTGTAACATTTGAGGTATGCTTACTTCACAGTTATGGGCAAAGTCATTTAAAGGAGACTAGACATGAAAAAAGAAAACAAAAAATATTGATTGATTCTCCTTTAACACCATAAGGTCCTTTCTCCTTCTAGCCCCCCCACCCCAAGTTCATTATGTTCTTGATCCATTATGATACTTGATACCTAAGATATAAAATTGAATCTATTAGAGGGAGTGCTTCAAGAAAAGCAAGCAAGGGAATTACTGATGAAATATTAATGAATTAAGGAAGCAGGTTTGTTCCCTCTGCAATAATATTATGATTCTGGATTTACTGTTGTTACTCAAACCACGTTTAAACTTTTAGATAACTTTTTAATACCCCAGTGAAAATAAATTAACTAAGGGTATTTATGTTTATATAATTACTGGTGACCCTATTTATCAACCTGATCATGAGTAGCTTCAAACACCGTAATAACCTGAAATCCGGTTATCACGGCATTTGACACCATAATAACCCAAAATCCAGTTATTATGGCATTTGCAAAACTTTCACTTTCCTCCACTTTTTCCCCACTCACTGTAGCATGACTGAGCAGCGTTCGTTGTTGGTGAGAATATCCCAGAGAAAGTACAGAAAGACCAATGTTCATTGCAAAAAAGAAGAAAGCTGTATTCTTTCACATAATTTTCCTTAGTTTTCACTGAAAGAAGCCGCTGAGTGTACAGTGAGGACAGCGATTTACTCGGCGGCTTTAGAAGACTCGACACAACCATTAGTGAGTGTTGCTATATCAACACCCGCTAATGGCTGTGTCAAGTTTTCTGAAGCTGCCGAGTCAGAAACTCTCCTCACTGTACACTCAGAGGCTTCTTTTGCAGAAAACTAAAGAAAGTGATCTTAAAGAATACAGCTATCACTGACTCAAGTCTAGCATGTCCCCTTACTGGCTCTCACTCTAAGTCTGCATGGGCCTATTATCCCAATCCATTTCACTGCTACCAGTCCCACACTGTTCTTTGGTCTACCTCCTCATCTCCACACTAGTAAAGTATTACATTTTATTATTTTTATATAGTTGATCTTGCTTTCACAAAAAAATATATCTGCTTTATCCTGCTGAACTCACGTTTCTATTGAGGCTTTGTCAGTCAGTCAGATTGGGAACCGACTGGGGCTGACTGGCTGCTCTTGCACTGCCACAGAAAAAAAGCACCAGCAATTATAAAAAATAAAGTCTAGGCAGGGGTGTATTCATGGTGTCTTTTTACACACCTACGGTGAGTGATGAGCTCATAAACCTCTCAAGCTTCGCTCTCCAGTTTTATGGCTCATCACTCACCTCAGGTGTGTAAAAAAACACTGTGACACACACCTTCCTAGACATTATTCTCTATTTATTCTGTGCAGCTTGTATTTATCTGATGAAGAAACAGGACTGTTTTGAAATGTTATGAAGTGATCACTTGTACAGAGTGCTAAAAAATATAAAAAGAAAAAAGAAAAATGCCAAAAAGTGCGAGGTGCTGCATTTTGGGATAAAGAACCCAAGGAGGAGTTACCAGTTGGGGGGACTGCAGCTAGCCCAGACAGAGGAAGAGAAGGATCTGGGGGTGCTCATTACAGGGTCAATGAACAACTCGGCACAATGTAGGAAGGCAGCTACAAAGGCCAACAAAATGCTGGGTTGCATTGCAAGGGGTATATCTTCGAGGAGGGAAGAGGTGATTCTGCCACTGTATCGGTCATTAGTACGACCGCACCTGGAGTACTACGTGCAGTACTGGTGCCTGTATCTGAAGAGAGACATTAAGTTACTGGAGGGGGTGCAGCACAGGGTGACAAAGATGATCATGGGGCTGGGGGACTTATCATACTAGAGGAGGATGAGGGAGTTGAACATGTACTCACTGGAGGAGAGGAGGGACAGGGGGATATGATTGAAACCTTTAAGTACATGAAAGGAATAAACAAGACAGGTACAGAGGGGCTGTTCAAAGTAAGGGGGGAGGGATACTAGGAGTCATGATATGAGACTTGAGGGAGGAAGGTTCAGGATGGAGATGAGGAGGCACTTTTTTAAAGAGAGGGTGGTGGCTGGGTGAAATGCGTTACTTGTGACTGCCCAACTTAACCTTGTTTCTCCACTTCCCTTCCTGCTCTAGTGGTCCTCCCCTCCCCTCCTCACTGGATTCTACCCTCACATCTTGGTATACCCAGTGCTGCACTTTTCACCCTCTCCCCACCCTTCCTACATTCCTTCCCCCCTTCCCTCTTCCCTCTCCCTATGACTCTGGCACTTTTTATCTGTTGTCTATTTTCTCTGACAAATGCCACTGTCTGCCTTGTTACAATGCTACCCTTGAATTGTATTAATCTGTACTCTGTTTGCAATGTCCACATTGTTGTAATGTCTGTCTTGATGTTCCCCATAATTTGTATTCCTCTGACGTGGAACCTTTGTAAAAGAGCCAAGGCTCAAAGGTATTTGTAATCCTAGTCTTAATAAATAAATCAATAAATAAAATAAATAAAACCTGCAGAAGTGGTATGCAGTAGAACAGTGGACTGCTTCAAAAGGGGATGGGACAGGACAAGTGGGAGGGTCAATGAAGAGGAAGGGTGGAAGGGAAGGGCAGCTGCAGAATAAGGGGTGCTAGCTGCACATTCGAGCAGACTTGATAGACCCCTAGGCCTTTATCTGCTGGCAAATTTCATATGTTCGTATGTTCGTAAAAAAGAAAGACAAAAGAAATTCTGAATTAGATTTGGATGATTTCATTTAAGAGTTGAGTACCATCCATCTACATTTGGCTGAAACTTAATGTCAAGAGGTGTAAAATCATACATCTAGACAAAAAGAACCCCAAGACAGCATATTAGCTTATTGGGGTCAGACTCAGTGCTTCATAGGAGGAAAGGGACCCTGGCGTTATCATCTATGACACCCTTAAGCAGACCAGGCAGTGCACCACAACTTACAGCAAGGCCAGCAAAATGTTGGGATATATTGGAAGAGGATTTGACAGCAGGAGTAGGGAGGTGATGCTGCCACTGTATAGATCCCTTGTGTGGCTCTACCTGGAGTAATGTGTCCAGTTTTGGAGTCCACATCTAGAGAAGGACATAAACAGACTAGAGACCATGCACAGAAGGTCCACAAAAATGATTCAGGGCCTGCAGGGGCTTTCTTATGAGGGACACTTAGAGGCATTGAACATGTACTTACTGGATACTTGGGGGGCTTGATAGAACCTTTAAGTTCCTGACAGGAATAAATAGGGTGCCTTACCTGAAGCTGTTTAATAAAGTGTCCAGCTCAAATACTAGAGGGCATGAATGGAAGTTATGGGGCTTCAAAAGGAACTCTGAAAACACTATTTCTCAGAAGGGGTGGTAGAGCCTTGGAAGAGGTTGCCCGCAGAGGTGGTGGGAGCCAAGATAGTGACAACTTACAAACTGTGCTGGGATAAAGGGAACATTCAAATTAAATCCAAGGAGACTGGACAGGGTTGCGTTCACTAGGGGGGCTAGGTCCTGGGATCTGAAAAGGTCTTGGGAACTGTTGGGCAGACTTGATGGATCTTGGTCTCCTTCTGCCCTCAGTTTTTCTGTTTCTACATTTCTATCAATTTGGGCAGCACTCCTAGCTTACCACATCCAATGGAGTCAGAGTGCCATCTTTTAATGTTCCTGCTATAGTAGTAGTGGAGGGAGACAGTCACCATTGTTATTTGTTCCACTCGTCTCTCATAGTTAGGAATTTACAGTTTGGCCACACATGGAGGCTGATGCCCCCACCCAAAATGCTAACCCCAAACAGCAGCGCTGTTGGAGGCTCCTCCTTTGGAGGTATATCCTTCATGCAAGGAGTTTAACCACTGCAATATAGGGCCTGGCTAGGTCTCTACATGGAAGTCACTGAGTTACCCACTTTGTGTGCAGACTGTTTCCTGCACAGAATGGCCAAGATTTGGCTCTGGCTAGGACCATTCTTGACCTCTTTTCTTATGTTCCCTGGTTCAAACAGCTGTTATTGTTTACCCTCATTGTAGTTTATGACTATTTACTTTGATAATACTGTTCATTCTAAAAACGTATGGTATGGGCGATTGCAAGGTGATTGGGGTGGAATCTGGCAAATCACACTAGCTTTCCTTATAGATAGACCAATTGTCTTCTTGAGTTCCATTAATGTAAATGGACTCAACAACCGTATCAAGGGATATAGGGTGTTTTCCAAATTAAAATGCACTAAGCCTGATTTATTACACATTCAAGAATCTCATTCATTTGACCCTGGTGCAATACAATAAACAGCGGGCATTTGTTTTTTCCACAGTTTATTAGTCCCCCTCCCCCCCCAACCTTCTGGGGAATACCTTGATGTAGCAATATTAATTTCCTGGTCGACTACCTTCCAAGAAAACAAAATGGTCATAGGCCAGGAAGGATTTCTGGTGTTGGTGCAAGATCCTCTTAATGAGGTGGAGGTAACATTAGCTAATTTGTATTTACCCCAGTGCTTACAACACTGGTGGTTTTCTTATCATAAATATTTCAGGCATGCTTCTTCTCTCAGGAGTCTTCAACTTGACATTCATCCCCAGGGCAGACTTGTCGAGCCCACACCCCAATGACAGCAAGCATCACATAAATACTTTAAACAGATTTGTGCAGAGGTAGGTTGGTTGGATATGTGACAACCTATCCACACACCCAACAGTGCACCCATAATTCCTCCATTCACTCAACATACTCTCATACTGTTTATTGTTTAATGCAGGGGAAAAATCTGGGTTGAGTGTTGGAGTGCTGTATAGGCAATATTTTTTCCTTTTTTATTTTCCATTCTCTTTTTTGAAGCCACAGCCCATTTTACCTCAATCCAAACTTTCCCAGTCCCCTATCACCCCCGGGACTTATGTCTAGCTGGCGATTCTCCTGGCCTTACCCCTCCCCCCACCAGGGTTGCCAAGTAGGCATGGCTTACCCCCAGGGTGGGGCCGTGGGGTCAGGCTGTTCCCAATGGAAGACTGAACTCGGTCTCCAGATGAGGGTCATGGCAGGCATAGTGGGACCAGGAAGCAGGGCATCATCAGTGGGCCAGCATTTTTCAGTGCTTTTATCCCTTTGGAGGCATGGTGTGCAGTGACGTAAGGCGCTGAAGCGCTATGTCTGGCATGCCTCCCTACCAGCACAGCTTTGGTCACTACTCCTCTTGGCCTCCACCATGGGGCAATCATGCACTCAACTAACCCACTCTCCCCCTGGAGAAGGAGAGCAGTCCATGGGATGCTCAATCATCTTCCCCTCTACTGGCCCTCTGACTCCATTGGTCCATTTCTGAACCTGGGTCATTGTCATTGCAGGCAGAAGTCCTACCACTGTGCTGGCAAGCGAGCCCTTAGGCAATATTAATGTTGCTGATGATGCCCCAGTAAACAGCCACTGGGATTTGGGGACAGAGGGCAAGGACACTGGCTGGTGTCTACACACTCTGCACTGAAAATCTGAAGAATTCTCCACCTACCTAATGGATAAAATACAGGAAATACTTAAGCAATAAACCATGACAAGGGGCATTAGTAAATTGTAGCATAACCCGCACCCTGGAGTGGTTTATTGCGATTATACAATGGGTAGGAATTATACATTTCTTATAAAAGACAAAAGTGTTTTTTCTTTTTTTTTTGTAATTTAAAGTTTATTTACCTTTTTCAAACCAACAATACAAAACACGCAGATATACATACTATATATATAGATCCTGTATATTAAACGAAAGTGTTTTTTCTTCAAAAGAAACTTTTTTTTAATTGATTTTCTGTGTAATATCCTTCCTCTGTATGTAAAATAGTTCCCTGTTGCTAGGTACAAACACACACACAAACGCACACCCCCTACACCCGCCTCTGATTGCTAGAATGCTGTTATTTTTTTCTCCAATATAAAGACATCAGCAGATAACATGTGTAGCATGGCTGCAGAGATGAGCAGCTGGCAGACTAAGAGACCAACATTGTACAGTGGGGGAGAGTGTGAGGGAGAGTTAGGGAGCAGTGGTGTTCTTGAGACTCGACTAGGACCTGAGGGTTTGTTTTGTTTTGTTTTATGAATTTCACTTTGGGTAACGGGATGGGAAATTAGAGTATTAGAGTCATGAACTGGGACTGGGGAACTAAGGCATTGGCAATGGAGGTGGGAGGAAATGACTAGTTTATCAGCCATCACTGACCGCAATGGAAGCTGGAAGGAGTGAGCGTCAGAGGAGCTGGTAGCTAATGGTCTTGTTGGGAACAGGGGATGGAGTCAGTCTTTTAAAAAAAGGTGAAGAGGATGGTTTTACAGTTGATTGTCGGACATTTTTTTTTATACTTGTTTCAGGAGGTCAGTATAGTTTTTTGTAGGCAGGGTTTATGTTGCGGTTCTCCATCACGTTTTATGGAAAATCCAACATGGCGGTTCTCATGTTTTGATTTTCAGAGGTCTGATGGATTTGTTTAATGTTATTGCAGTTGTGGCTGAATGGGTCTTTATTCATGAGTTATGCTGGGATTTACTCATGGATAAAAGACCCAATTAGGCAATAAGCTTCGTGTTTTGAAAAGAGCCATTGTATAATCTCAGATAATGCCTCTGTTGAGGTGTAGGATGCTATCGAATGGAATGCATTAAAGGCAGTACTAAGAGGATGCACTTTCCAGTATACTGCTCAGAAGAAAAGAGAATCAACAACATTGTACCCAACTAGACGACACACTTCATTTTTACAAATGGCAAATCAACAGGGGACTGCCTCAATTAAACTGCAATTAGACATTATACAATGGCAAGAAAGATTCCTATTCTCTGATTGGCCAATCTCACACTATGCCCGTGGCAATATCCTGGCATATCACCATGGGCATAGTGCCAGGTAACACAAAACTGTATCAAATGTTAAAAGTATCACTATGCAAGCCATATCCAAGTTGTCCACACTCGGCATGGCTGAAGTGAAGTTTGCCAGTTCTTCGTGATTTTTTTCTTTGTGAAACCCTTCCCTCCCACAACTCACAAATTCAATAAAACACCCAAAAAATGCCTCAAGATAAACCCACCACCAAAATCCTACAACATTATTCCTCTGATCTTTTAAATAAAAGAAAAAAAATTAATGTCAAAGGAAGCCATCAGTGCGACCAGCTTCACTGCTTACAGTCATCGCTCTGTGAGCATGCACGCTCTACCCACTGAATTACTGAAGAAATCATCTCCCGGTACAAACTCGCCAACTCTACCAGAAGAAGCAGCACAACGACTGCAAACCCCATTCTGCCTCACACACCATTCTCCAGACTTTGAGAAAATGCACAGAATGGTCACAGGTCGCAGCTCCAAATCACAACTGACCAAGTGAGTGAGCGGGAAACCGCATCTGTGAACAGTCACCGCGCGGCTGCTCTCCTTTCTCGTTTCCAACGGTATCCATTTTTTAAAATATAGCCAGGATTCTTTGTTAAAAATACATTCCTTACCTCTGTAGAAAAGCAGTTCTCTTTACCTCCATAGAAAAGCAGTAACAGATGGGGTGCCACAGACCCAATGAAAGGAAATCGCTACATGTGGAACCAGCAGGCAGCAGTAGCAGACGGGGGGTGCCACAGAACTAATTAAAGGAAATCACATGTGGAACCAGCAGGCATACAAAACAGAACAAAATTCATCTATTGTACAGACAGCGCCACCTGTTGGATAGACATAAAAGGAACTTTTTTCTATAAATACACTTCCACTAACAAAAACAAGTAAAAAGTTTACAGAAATACTTTTTTTTTATTTTCTTAAACATTAGCTATTAGATAATAGAATAATGCACCCAGGGTGTGTGTTATTAGATATCTGCCACGCCTGGGTGATCGCCCGCGGCCTCGTGCTCCAACCTCCCCAGCTGTAGCAATATCCCGGCATGACACACACCCTGTTGTGCATTATTCCTTTAATATATGGGCTGAATTTGATGCTGTCTGCAGCAAACAGAAACAAGCCCTTTTTTACGACTATGGGCGGAGCCTACAGGAGTATTGCATGCACAAAAGGAGAGATGTCATGTTTTATGTCCATTGAACTGACTGAAGGTATAAATAATCTCCTCCACCTTACCCTGCTCCAAGAAATGTTTTCTGCCCTCAGATAAATATGCTTTCACGTTAGTTAATGGTTGCAGGGTACTATTTTCTTTCTTAAATGGGTGGTACAAGAACTGGAACCTGAGTAGTGGGAGGCAGCATTTTTTTTGGGGGGGGAAGTAAGGTCCACCCCACCTCCACCCAAGAAGCTCCAAATGGTCCATCCCACCTTTTTTTTTATTAATATGGGAGGGGCATGAGATGGATCTATCATCCTGAAAGAAGACTCACATTTTTGGGATGTGGACCAAGGAACAGAAGTCTATGGAGTCCCTGCATTTTGTTAAGGACTAGAACAGTCAAGTTAAAATGCAGTCAAACTGAATTAAAAGCCCTTGGAACAAATGATTATCAAAGTCACCTGGTGTCTCAAAAGGAAAGACTAAGAAGTGTCTAGAAACTAAGGAAAATAGACAGCTTTCAGGTATTTCTTAAACATTTATATACTAAAAACAAAGTTCAGCTTTGGGGATTAACAATATTTGTTTACTGTATGCTATCTATCTATCTATCTATCTATCTATCTATCTATCTATCTATCTATCTATCTATCTATCGTTTGTCTTTTTAGTAGTTTCAAAATCTTGAAAGCATTGGTGTTACTAATGCATTTAGAAATACATTTTTTTAATTGTCTTTACAGATAAATCATGCATGTTCATGTGAGGGCACCTTTTTTGGGGGATGGGGTTCAAATTATTTTAATCATGGGCACAGTGCTTGGTAAACACAGTCTGTGATGAAGTGTATTTTTCTTTTTAAGTTTGAGAAGTGGAGTTGACTTGCACAAATGGATAGTACAGACACCATATTAGAAGTAGAATGGGTTAAACACCTCCTGGAACTTTCTGCATAACAAGTTCCCCATGGCACCTCACAGCATTTGACACTACCATCCTAAGAGCAGTCAGTGTGTTACTTTACAGGACATTGCATAACAAGAGACCTAGCCTTCCCTTTTTCCAAATAATATACCAATGTCATTCTCAGGCAGGCAGTTATGGGCTATTATTTATATTCTACTGAATCTTCTTAAAGGAACACTGCATGTTAAAATCAGGAATATATGTATTACTACCAGTTTTGAGTTCTCACTTCAATCCAGTGTTTTGTTTCTGCCTAGGCTGTTAGAGGAGTTTTTCTAATTTTCCCTGGTTGTTTTATGATGTCTGGGCTGTCATTTAAGTTTGTTTTATTGCATCTTCTTCAAGTTAGTCTTCACAGTATACCCTTTGGTTTGTTGTCTAATAGCCCCTACAGCAGGCCAGTGTCTTGTTACAGTGTCTTGCTTAGCCACAGCAGAGAAAAAACACTGCAGCCAGGATTCACAGCACTATACAATATACTATAGAAAGTTACATGTTTAAACACATACACACACACACACACACACACACACACACCCCAAGCAGAACACAGCTGGATAAGGTACCAGTATTTAGGAAACTTGTCATACTTACCCAGAGTCTAGCAATGTGAATCCTGGCTGTGAGACTATACGTGTTTACAACTGAATGATAACAACCACATTTGCTTCACTTGCAAATAGGCAGGCATTTGTGTCTAATTTCTGTTTGACTTATTGTAGGTTACACATAGAATCTGAAAAATTCATAACATGCTGTATTGTGATTCAATAAACTGATGAATGTGGATTATGGTTTCTTTTACAAATTCATTTTTCCTGACCATGGATATACTAAAACAAAAATTTCTCAACAAAATGTTTTTAAATAAAGAGTTTAACTCACAGCAGCAGAAGAAGCATGTTGGCATTAAAAGCTTAGTAGCATGGATGTAGAGGCACCAGTATTTAAGCATGACTTTGGTAGAGGATTAATTGTGACTTGGGGGTGAGGGAGGGAGTCTTGATATTTGTAGCATAATGGTTTTCTGAAACTTCAACCTTCAATGGGTTAGACTCTGAAGCCATCTGTGCAGTATATCACTAAGTCATATACAGTATGGTATGGGAAAAAACCCAGATCACCAGACCAGGACCAGTGCTGTAAAATCTGCACTGGGCACAGCTTGTGAAATATTGTTGATCCAGTGGATCAAATAAATAAGTACAAATAAATAAATCAATAAATACTCGGCTTCGCCTCATGCTTCAACCCACCCCAGGAGTGACGTTATTACATGATAACACACACCCTGTCATGCTTTATTGCTTAAATATGCCCTTTCTCAATGTACTATACTTTAATTCAGTTAGTGTATGCAACAGCCTTCATGTGAACACTCTGGGCTTCTCTTTGACTCCTGATGTCTATTTGCTTTAGCTATTGTATATTATTTGAACTGCTTTGGTCTTCTTGATGTGGTGCCTGTGTACCTAAACTATGTAATCTGTTTATCTACTGCTACCCATGTATCTCCGGTGAATGATTGTTATAACTGTCTGCTCTCCGAGCCATTGTTTTTGGACTTGTTAACTGTGCTGTCTTTGTATTAAATTCAACGAGGTGCCTTTGTAAATGAGTCTCTGACTCAAAGGTTTGTAAATCTGATATTTTTTAAATAAACAAATAAATGTTTATGTTTAAGCCCATGAAACATCCTAATCTGGTTAATGCATTCACAGTGGCTCTGCCAGAGCTTGTTATCTCTGGCACTGTTGTGCAGATGTGGGTCCATGTGTCACAAGATAATTAGCCCTTCAACTTCACAAACAGAGACAAAGGGCAACAGTTACAACAGTTAAACAACCCAAAGCAGGGAACACATGTCTCAAACTACACAACATCACTAACTGTTTTAGGATATATTATCAGTGCCTATATACCCCAGAGGAAGAGTTGCCTATACAGGACATGCAATAACTCTTATTCTTCCTTAGGTTACCTTGACTGTTCAGTGTCTCCCGGGATCAATTAATGGCACCACTTGCACCAAAGAGATAGTAAGGCTTGCAAGGAACAATTACTCCCAGTTATAACATGCACATTCAATGAACTTCTAGATGGAGGCACTCCACTACCCTAATGGGTACATGCTGCTATATCTGTAATATTAAAGCCAGGTATAAACCCACAGTAGTGTAGTTCTTATCACCTAATATCAATGCCACAGCCAGCTGCTGACTGAGTTATGACCGCGAGTACGCGATCAATCATAATTCTGTCAGCAGCTGGCCGTGGTAGTGAAAGGAAGGTTGAGTCAGTTGCCAGCTGGATTCAGGGCTGTCAGTGGGCAGGCGGTTGGCACTTCCAGCTGGGGGGGCCACTAGACTACCAGGGAATATATGTATTCTGCACTACTGGGGGGGGGGTCGGGAGCACGATGGAGGGAGAGACCTGCTAGACTACCAGGGAATATGTGGTATGTGTGTGCTTAATGCTACTACAGGTGTCAGGATCGCGATGGGGGGGACCCATTAGACTACCAGGGAATATGTGGTATGTGTGTGTGTGCTTAATGCTAATACTGGTGTTGGGATCATGATGGGGGGGACCCACAAGACTAACAGGGAATATGTGGTATGTGTGTGCTTAATGCTACTATGAGTGTTGGGATCACAATGGGGGGGACCAACTAGACTACCAGGGAATATGTGATATGTGTGTGTGCTTAATGCTACTATGGGTGTTGGGATCACAATGGGGGGCCCATTAGACTACCAGGGAATATGTGGTATGTGTGTGCTTAATGCTACTATGGGGGTCAGGTTCATGCTGGGGGGCCGGTCCACTGCCACATTACCTCATGCTTTTCGATGGCAGTATTTAGTGGCACGCATGGGCTGGTGCTAATGCCTGTAGTGTGGCACTATATGTTTGAATATGCCAGCTGCACCAGCATTTCTGGCCACTCCCCTAACCCGCACCCCTGCATACATTATCTTTTAGTGTTGGCGCTACCATACAGCACTGGCACTATTAGGGCTTTTGAATATTGCAACCTGGCGCAAATCCAATGCTAGTCCAGCAATACAGATTTGTGCCAGGAGCAAAGCTTTGAATATCTGGTCCCATATCTATATAAACAAAATCTATGTCTTGTTTTAAATTTAACCAGTTGAGGTCACTATATAGAGAACAGTGGAAGGTAGATTTACCCACTTCCAGCATTTTTGGTTCATTTCATTTTTATTTTTATACTTGTAAGATAATGAAAGTAACAGCCCATTTTCATTAGTGACAAGGTGATAAAATACAGATACATGCAAATACTATACAATAAAAAAAACAATACAAATCTATGCACAAAATAGCAAACACTATTAAGTAGGTTATTAATCTTTAGCAAACATGTAGGACTGAAGGCAGCATTAACAGGTAATCCATAATCAATTCTGATACTATCAGGCCAAGAGTTGCCATTGTTCTGGATTCCAACACAAGACAAGTCCTTGTACAATAAAGTAGACCTGCACAGCATATGCCACTTTCACTAAGTCTCCTATATGCTTAATACATGTCAAACTGTTGTCTATTACAGGTATTAGACCAAGATATTTAAAATCAAAGACAAATTCAATCACTTAACCATTTAGAGTCCTGGCACCTGTTGTATTGTTGTTTTTGTTGTTTCTTGCTTAACTTGATAAAATAAAGTAAGTTAAAAAAAATAGTCCTGGCACCCAATATTCAAACATTTTGGAACACACACAGGTATTTGCCTGTGCAAAGTGGGTTTTGCACCTGGTTTGTGGGTGGGGTCAATTTTCAGACACCTCCACAGCACGGGAAAACCTGTTAGCATCAGAGCACTAAGTTACTGCTGTGTCTAAGCAAAATAGGAGGCCCTACTTGCATATGGGTGCAGCGGTATATTCAGAGGTTTGCAGTGCTGGTAACCCCCAACTGAAGGGACAGAAATTACAGCAATTATAAACTCTCTCATAAGGGGGCACAATGCCCTGGTGGTGGGCAAAGGTACTGCAGCTTCCCACTCTGGTCCATCGACCCAATGATATCCCTGGTGACCAGTGGCCCCCATCCTCTGATCACCATTCCCTGAGATAAACAAATTATCTGTGGTGTCCAGTGGTCCCCCATCCCTCCAATTGCCATTCCCTGAGATTAAAAAAGTATCCCTGTCCAGCAGTTCTTCCTCCCTCTGATCACCATTCCCTAAGATTAAAAAAGTATCCCTAGTGTCCAGTGGTCCCCCTCCATCTAAGTTCCCTACTAGCACTTCTGTAAGTCATCCCTGGTGCCTAGTGGTTCCCCCACCCTCTGATTTCTGATCCATGGCACACACAACTGGTTCCTGGTACCCAGTGGTCCCCTCACCCTCTGATTGCCAGCCTGTTCTGTAAATAACATATTGCTGGTGGCTGGCAGTTCCCTCTCCCACCAATCATCAGTCTGTCCTGTAATGAGCTTGTCCCAGGTGACTAGCAGTCCCCCTTCCCTCTGATTGCTAGCTCATCCTGAACTGGAAAACTCCCTGGTGGGACAGTGCCCCTCCCCAGCAGTCACTGGTCCTGTAATCCACTGACATCATCCAGGTGGTCCTTGGTCCCATCTGACCTCTGAGTCACCAGGGTGATGTCAGTGGATTGCAGGGCTGGTGACTGGTATGGGAGACCACAGCCCACCAGGGATGTTTTGGTTTAGGATGGCTGGTGGATCAGAGGAGGAGGGAGGGGAATGCTTGACACCAGGGACATGTTATTTACAGGACATGCCAGCAATTGTTTTTTTTTTTTTTTTTTTTTTATTTATGCTTTTTACCCCTGAGCCCTCCTGCCACCGTATTCTCAGCCCGGTCACGGGCTGCCAGCCTCTGTTCCCCAGATCAGCCGCTGTCCCCTGATACCCCGTGGCTTTTCCCCCACAGTGGGGCCTGCGGCACACCCCCCTTATGCACTGCAGGCACTGGGATTAGGTCGGGGGCCCGGCCTGGAGAACATATCGAGGCCTTTGCAGCGGCTTCATTCTGGTGGCAGGCAGGCTCATCTTTTTCCATTTTTCCTGGAGGAGGGGCTGCAATGATGACATCATCCATTCCCACCTCCGGTGAGCTTGTCAAGCCGCGGGGTCTGTGTAGGAACCCCTGGTCTCCACCAGGTCCCTATGCAACCGACACTACCTGTGCCCTTCCCCTGGAGAAGGAGAGCTGTCTACGGATGCTTGATCCTACTCCACCCCGGCTGGCCCTCCGACGACCCGAGTCTGTTCCCGAACCCGGGTCGCTGGCGTCGCAAGCAGAAATCCAACTGCTGCGCTGACGGGCCGGCATGACATGCCAGCAATTGGAGGGTTGGGGGAAACATCTGGGTATTAGGGATCAGGTCTGTGTGTCATGGGCCAGAGGGTGGGGAGACCACTAGGCACTGGGGTTGATGTACTAAAGTGCCAAGGGGACAATCAGAGGTGGGGGGAGCCACTGGACATTAACGACATTTTTTTACTCTCAGAGATCAGAGATCAGAGGGAGGGGGACCACTAGGCACCAGGAATGGGTGTTCTAAGTCATGGCATGGCAGTTGGGGGGAGGGACCACAAGGCACCAGAGATGACTTACTGAGTGCCAGGAGGGCATTCAGAAGGGGGGGAACACTGGGTACCAGGAACTTACTTATCTTAATGGGACAGGGCATTTGGAATGGGTGCAGAAACACACAAACCGCACACCGCTACCCATGAAAATGAGCCCATAATGTGCATACACATAGCCCCATAGTGCCTTGTATGCCAAATTAGTTCATTTTCATAGATCATGCTAAATATCACACCTAGCACTCTGGCACTGTTGGGTCTAGTAGTGCTATTCCCTGCACAGTAGGGATCCAGGTCAGGGAACTGCTACTTGACTTAGCACTGCACTAGCATGCCCCTATATTCAGTCGGATAGAGCTATTGCACTATCTGTCTAACTATAGCATCCTCAGACTCTTGGGCATGGGCAAAGCATGGTGCAAAACTTTATGCTCCTCATTGTCCTTTTCTGAATATGGAGCCCCTGATCTCCAGTGAATGGAGCTCCATATCACGAGTATCTGCAATTATACATTCATTTTTTGTATTTAATAGTAACTGATTACCAATTAGCCAGAAATGTACCAGTGGTTAGCATCTTGAGAAAGAAGCACCTAAGGGACAGGAAGGAAGAAGAAAGAAAGAGGATCTTTGAAGTCATGACAGTGAGTGCTGAGTGTCAGATATGTACACGTGTTGAGCTGGAGGCTACATTTGGGGTTAGTGCTGCTGAACACAAGGATCAGTGGTGGCCCTACATTTCCAGTAGCAACTACTGGGGAGAGCATAAATTGTTGATGACCCCACCCTCAACTAGACAACCCACAGCCTGGTAGCAAGTACTGTATGTATAGTGTGCATGTAGCCACCCTACATTTGTCTCCAGCACTGGGTCATTGAGCAACATTCCTCTGCCCAATAAACCAGTGGCTTTCAGTGGGTAAGATGGAAAAAGCTTGATCCTGGTTTCTGTCATGTTCCATAATGCTGGGATTTTGTTGTTAATATTGTTGGTACTCAGTGTAAATGAAATGCACGTGTTTAGCAACTTTGTGACTACTGCACTTGAAACAGTAGTAGAAAGAAGGAAAGAAGGAAAGAAAGAAAGAAGGAAGGAAGGAAGGAAAGAAAGAAAGAAAGAAAGAAAGAAAGAAAGAAAGAAAGGAAGAAAGAAAGAAAGAAAGAAAGAAAGAAAGAAAGAAAGAAAGAAAGCGAGCTACAAAGTGGTGAAGGTGAGTGTTGAGTATTAGAAATGTACACAAGTCAGGATAACCTTGGGATTGTTGATGCTGAAGCTGAAACTGAAGACTGGGGGAAAACTTGCATTACTAGTTGCTAGTACTACGGAGGGCATGAATGGCTGATAACCTGAACCTTGTATTAGTCAGCACAGATTCTGGTGTCAGGTGTCTACAGAGTGCATGTACTGTAGCTGCCCTTCCTCTTTCTCCATTACTGATTCATTAAGCAACACTTCTCTGCCAAAATATACAGTCCAATCCATGTCACTTTTTTCCAGTCATAGAGCTAGAAAAAAAATTAGAGAGGGAGAGATGTAAAGAACTGTGGTTTAACTCTTGGTCTGAAGAAAATGTGATATGTATCAGTCAGGTCCTAAAGATTTTTACTCTCTTTTTTTGTGTTCTAATTTTCTTACAGGTACATTTTTGGTACTTTTTATGACTGCAGTGGGCAGAGCCCTCCAGACGTTTTGTTATTACAATAGAAGAAGAGACCTCTCAAGATTGCTAATGGACTAATGGACTAGATAAAATTAGAGGTTCTTAGCTATCATGCTACTCTACTGTATTTATTCAGCTGAGCATTGTTTGCACTGGACTATTTTGTGTGATCACTTCTATCTTCAGTTAGGCTTGTATTCTCTTTCAAAAAAGAATCACTCATAAATATGTCAGCTTAGTCACCCTTTCCTAGCAAGGAATCTTGTAAAAAGATTTACAGTTTTTTTAACCTCATAAGACAATATCTGATTGGCACTGTCTCAGACATAGTTTCCTTTTGCCGAATACATCTGTTTCTTTAATCCCTAATACAAGTAAATAATTGTTATCTTTTGTTAATACTTTTACTATGCTTTTTGAAAAAAATATTTATATTCAGCTTTAGCTGGCAAACACATTACAAAATGTTTAGCCCTGCCTTCAGCAGTGTCAAGAGCTTTACCCAAGTGAAATACATATTTTAAATATCGGCTTGGCTAGTCGTTCCTCATAGGTCTTATACCGCTGGCCCTGCACCATTTTATTTGCCCTCCACTGCACCTCCTCCACCTGATCTTTATTCTTTCTTAGATGGGGCCTCCAGACCTGGACACAGTATTCCAGGTGCAGTCTCATGAGTGTCTTATACAAGGGCATGATGACCCCCCTCTTTAGACTCTTGATACCCCTCCCTATGCATCCAAGCATCTGGCTAGCCTTTTCAACCACCTTCTCACACTGCCTATTTTCTCTTAAGTCCTCAATGATGATAATGCCAAGGTTCCTGTCCTGCTTCGTGAGTGTCAGTACCTCCCCACATAGTCTGTACTTTGCCCCTGGGTTCTTGTACCCTATATGCATGATCCTGCACTTCTTTTTAACATCTTCCCTCATGCTTTCAACACTCCCTGGCATGTCCACCCTATTGCATATCTTTGTATCATCTGTGAAGAGGCATACCTTCCCCTTCAGTCCCTCTGCATTGTCCGCAATGAAGACATTGAAGAGGACCAGCCCCAACACTGACCCCTGCAGCACAATGCTCATCACCTCTCCCTCTCCCTCTCCAGAATGCTCCCTGTTTACCACAACCCTCTGACTCCTGCCATTCAGTCAGTTCTCCACCCACAGAACTGTTTTAAGATCCTCCCCAAGGCTGCACAGTTTGTTAATCAGCCTTCATTCATATATCTGGTCCTGTGTAGTACACTATGGTCTGCAAGCCCATTGGTCCACACTGTGGACCAATGGAAGTTCAAGTTTATTGCAGGAAAGATCATACTGTACACTGTCATTCAGCGGGTGGCCAGGTGGTATGCAGGCAGGGTGCTACTGCCCGCTGATGACGAGGGGGGGTGCTGGGTGGCCAGGGCACCTGCGTGGGTGGGTGGGGAGGTAAAAGGACTGGACCACTAGATACATCTTGACTATATGACAGACCATGATCGAGCTTAGGGGACCACTAGACCAGCAGGATTGCTTATTTATTACAACAGCCCACGATCAGGCATGGGGGGGACTGGTAGACCACCAGGATTACTTATTTATTACAGCAGCCCACGATCAGGTGTAGGGGGACTGCTAGACCACCAGGTTTACTTACATGATATAGATGCCCTTGATTGGGAGTACGGGAGCAGGGGGGGTTGCAATAGCCCACCAGGGTGCTGACCCCCTATGGCAGCAACTTGACAGGGCACCAGGCGCAATTCACTGGAACCTAGCGCATCATATGCAAATGGGGCCATAATGACATGCAAATGGCCCCATTTGCACCTTGCATATATTATGGCCTTATTTGCATGCCCACAGCTGAATATCACAGGTGATGCGCCTAGCGCAACTGCACTTGTGCTGGCACATCCCCGTGCTCCTTCTCTGTGTCTTGTGCTGGTGCAGTGCCACTGTGCCATGCGCAGTATGTGCACCCTTCATGCCATATTCAATGGTGATGAGCCATGGTGCATCACCATGGGATATGGTAATAAATTGTACCCTTATTCTTTTCTTAAATACTCAGGAACATTCCCTTGCACACATTTCAGGGAAAGAAGCAATTTACAGAATTTATACAGTTTGACAAGTATTTAACCTCCAGTATATAGCACAGTGGTGGGTATTTTTTACAGTATTCCAGAATCAGTCTAGCTATACAGTTATACAATATGTCTGGACTCTGGAGCTTTTCACAGGAAGGCTTGTCACAAAGAACATCCACACAGTCCTGTAGAGGATAAATCTAGGTTTGAATGTTTGTGGCCTAAATTTCAGATTGCAAGCAACTTACAAATCTGTATATGAGTTCAGCTCTTATTTCTACTTTATTCTACTCAGTTAATAGATTAATATTAACTGTGCCACTAGGATCTATCTGGTATCCAAAATATTTATATGATTCAACAAGTTCTATAAAATCTCCACCAAATACCTGGATAACCATTGAAGCTGGAGAAATTTAATTCAGTTTATCCTGGGGTTCAAAGTTTATTATTTTTGTTTGAATAGCTTAGTTTTAGTTTAGAGTGCTTAAAAAAAGTTTGAGATTCCTTAAAACATTCCTGCAACCTTGCATGGATTTTAAGTGATGCATCATAATTATAGATTACAGTGTCACCTACAAAATAAATTGTAATATATGCCTCTGAGGCAGTTACCCATACCCTTAGATATAATATAAATAATATGATATTTTAACTAAAAAAAAGGATTAATAGGGCTTGTGCTCTTAAACAGCCTTGCCATTATTATGAACTCTAATTTTAAAGACACTGTCATCCCAGTACATGACAGCTATTGCCTATAGTTGGTCTAAGATACAAACCTATATTAGGATGCACAAATATTTTTATTGGTTGCTGGTAAAGTGGCAGCAATCTATAACAAATGGGACCAGACTTTCAAAGGGCTAGTAGATCGACACTAGTTGCATTGAAGAAGCTCTCCCATCAATTCTGAATGTGTCAAATATGGTGCACCAGATTTTAAAAAAAAAGCAGACACCCATGAAATAGTATCCAAAACTGATGGAAGAGTAGTGCTGCAACATATATTGGATATATAGAGAAAGAATGGTGCGAGCTACGTCAAAACAAAAATGGCAGAAGAACAGATAGAAACAAAGGCAGACAAACACAGCCACATATATAATTTCACAGAGGGATACACTGACATACTGATAGAGGTAGTGGATGCCCAAAGTGCCTTACTGTTAACCAGAGGTGGTCACAAGGAGATACAGGATAATAGGAAACAGGTCTGGGATGAAGAGGCCACAAAGGTCAACGCTGTAGGCCCTGCAAGGTGCTTGAGATGGGCAATCCAGAACAAAATGGAGGTCAAAGGAAAAGATGGTCACAATAGATGCTGCACCACTGCAACTGGAGGAGGACAACACCAGACTATCCCCTGAACAGCCAGGAACAACATACGGTGCACATCATGGTAGCTGCCCCATCAAGGGGGACAGTAACCTGAACATCTTCAGGCAGAAGAATACTTCCAATGGTATGTATCAGGGTGCTCCACCCATCTCACTTGTGCAGTCCAATGTAGTGGCTTGCAGAGCAACAGGGTCCATTACACAACAGTTATAACTGAAGCCAGAGTGGCT
Source organism: Neoceratodus forsteri (assembly GCA_016271365.2). Classification (NCBI taxonomy): domain Eukaryota; kingdom Metazoa; phylum Chordata; order Ceratodontiformes; family Ceratodontidae; genus Neoceratodus; species Neoceratodus forsteri. Next base: position 455,086,889 of record CM057456.1, on the reverse strand, counting down.
GTGTGGTGTACACACAACAACATAGCTTCTGGCTCTATAAGGGCAGCCCAAAGACCCCCCACTGGCAGCACCTATTGCCACCCCCATGATACAAAGCTCTGCCACATGCCTGGACAAAAGTACGTACAAGTCCATGCATACATGTGTACACCATAACACTGCAAGGTACCACCCCCATCCTGGCAGCACATATTGCCACCCCCGATACCAAGCTTTGCCACAAGCCTGGACAAAGGTATTCATGATGCCATACACACCTGTGCACACAAGGAAATGGTGTAGTACAACATTATAGGAGGAACAAAGCTTGATGGTGGGGAGTTGGGAAAGATGTAATGCTACTGGTACAATCACAGCCTTGAACATGCAGAGCAACATTGACAAGACATACAAAGCAACAAAACATACACAGGTCAGTTTGATATGCATAGCAAAGGGTAATGCATACAGGCTGTGTCACCGTACTACCTGCACCATTTGATGGTGGATGCAGTCCAGCTGCTAGTGTCACACAGTGCAATGCAACAACTGGGAAAGCACACATAGAACTGGGACATATTGATTCAGTTGGTCACCACATCAAGCAACAATATATATTCTGTGTCCTACAGATACCAATGGTGAACTCACAGTCCCCACAACATCTTTCATCACAAGCACCCCTAACCAACAGTACCACCAAGGAGAGGAGGCAGAGGGAACAGCAATGGATGACAAAGACACCAGTAGGCACATGCAGGATAAAGACTGGGGGGAGCATGATGATAGAGGCTATAACCCAAGGCCAGAGGTGACACAACATGTCACCAACAGCAATGGGAGCAAAGTGAACACACAGGATACCAGTGATTGAATAGACACAAACACCAATGAGATGGGATCCATACATGACAACATTGCCCAGGACCTCATTCTGATAGCATCAGACCAGCAGGATGAGACACCATAACCCAATTCAGAGGAGGAGTTCACAGTACCCATGGAAGAAATGACTTGGAGAGTACTGCCAGGAGGTGATCAGTGCAGGGAAAACAATGATAAGGGGATAAGGCAAACATGGAGGGCTAAGGATGAGGACAATATTGTCATCATGACGCACCAGGGCCATATGGGGAAAGACATTGTTGGACTACAGGAGAACATCCAGATGGGGTAAGGATCAGTCATGCATGCCAGACAGCTATGATTGCCATACTGCATGGCATCTATGCATGCACACAGAGGCATACAGAGTCACTGGAATGGATAACAACAGTGCTAGGGTGCTGGCCAAATTGCAAGAAAGGCTAGTTTATGGCAACTGAGAGACTACCTGGAGCTACACCATATCGTAGCCCCTTCACAGCATGGCTTTCAGGCAAACCATGGAACAGACACGGCACTCATCAAACTCACAGTGGACGTATTCAGGGCAATGGATGAGGGCATGTCAACGGGTGCTATCTTCATAGACCTGTCCAAGGCATTTGACCTTGTGGACCACAACCTTCTTCTTACTAAGCTTCAAGGCATTGGGCTTGATGCTTAGGCCCTAAACTGGTTCAAGAGCTACCTCTCAGGCCGCTCCCAGAGGGTCATTTGGAAGGGAGAGCTTTCCACCCCTTTACCCATCAAGGAGGGTGTGCCTCAGGGCTCAGTTCTTGGCTCCCTCCTGTTCTCTTTCTTCACAAATCACTGTGGGGATAGTTCAGTAGTTCAATACACAGACGATACTGTCATCTTCCAAGCCAGGTCCACACCACATGATCTGGGCCCTCTCCTACAAGAGGACTTAAACACACTTGAGTCCTGGCTCACATCAAACAGAAAGATCCTCAATGCAGCAAAAACAAAAGTCATGCTGTTTGGTCCTAGATCCCTTGGCCAAGATTGGACCAATTCCCTAAAACTTACTACCCTTGGGGATAAACGAATAGATGCAGTTGACAACATAAAATACCTAGTGCTAACTATCGACCAGGGTCTCACCTTTCAGTCCCATGTTGACCAGGTAACAAAGATCTGTCCACATCAAACTTGGCACCATGTACAGGGTAAAAAAAAACTTATCCCAGAGGCTAGATGAGCAATCACCTCCAGTGTCCTCCTACCCACATTAACCTATGCTGCCCTGGTAATCCAGGGCATGGCAAAGGGTGAGGTTAGCAGGCTTAAGATCCTGTACAACAAGGTCACAAGGTTTACGACAATGTGTCAACCAAGAAGCCACCCTTGCATCTCACTAGCCCAGCTGCAATGGCCTTCCTTTGAGGCTCATCTACAGTATCGCCTGCTCTGTCATGCATACAAATTGCAGAGCCCTGCTGCCCCACCAAGCCTAACAGGAACAATCATGGCTAAGCCTAACTCTCGAATGCTCAAGACCTCGGGTTGGTCCCTACAGGCAATCCCCAGAATCAAGACTCACAAGAGAGGCAATTCTTTTGCTCTCACATCCCCTAAACTGTGGAACACTCTCCCACTTCTAGTACAGGAAGCCCCCTCACTGCCAATCTTTCACACTAGGCTTAAGTCCCATTTACTTGAGACATGCTCATGCCACTGTGAGGGTATAGGATAATCACCCCCCGATCCTAATCACAACACCCATCCCCCCTTCTCACCTTAACCTACATTAAATCATGCCTTAAATCCTTAAATCTTTAAAGTGTTGCACTTATGGTCTATGATTTGAATAATTGCCTGTACTGTTATTCTCATTATCTTGTCTACTTCTCATAACCCTGAATCACCTAACTGTATGTATAGCATTGTTTCTGGATCACCTGATTATATGTATTGTATTGCTTCTGTTCTCCGGGTCGCCCCTGAAAAAGGGACCTTCATGGGCCCAGTGGGCCAACCCAGTCATCAAAATTCAATAAATAAATAAATAAAACATTGCTCAATACAAGTAACAGACACATGCCACCACCACCATTGCTGTTGCAATGAAGACAATTGCACAGGTAATGTGCCACAGGGAAGACACTGGTGCCAACGTACCAAACAACCATGCCCACAATATACATAGTAACCAGGATACCAGTGGACTAAGAATCCACTACTACAGTGGCTACAGCAACAATACCTCTGGTATACCCTTGTGGTATATCTCCTACGAGGTGTCTGCCATATTGGTGGCCTGCCCTGCATCTGTGCCCTGCCAGAATCCCTTGTCTGTTGCTGAGCTCATCTCCACCTCCTTGCAGCACTGGCCACCATAAGGACAATAAGAGACACTGCTTCTGGCATGTTATCAGGTTTCACAGCTCTATGGGTTTGGTTTCTGCAGTTGTGCCTTTGGAGTTGTGATATAACTTTGCCAGTATACCATGGGTCTGTTCATATGCTCTAGTGATAGACCAGTTCTGGGTCATGGCAGATAAATGTCAAGCCCTGTGCAAGCGGTCTGATAAATCTCTCATCCACATGCTGTGAGACCACACTGAGTGGTGAGACAGATGTGGTGGGAGAGCAGACATCTAGCTGGAGGAGTATTTTTTTTAATGCTGGACTCTTAACAGAGCAATAGTGTTTTTTGTCTCCTAGCAATGTGTACTAGGAGATAGGAAGTAGCTGGGGACTGTAGTCTTCATTGCCTTCTGGTCAGAGAGTGGTCAAGTTATGGAATGCTTTACCAATGGAATTAGTTATGAGCAAAACTATGGACATCTTTAAAAAATGACTCGATAAATTTTACACATAATAAAAGGAAAAAAAAGTGATAAAATCCATTTGGCAAGCATTAAGGACATAAGTCTAAGTAGCTTGTAAACCTATGAAACCTATGGTGAGACTACACTCCCATTCAGGTTGGGGAACCAACTGTTTGACTAAGAGTTTAAACACATAATAAGGGTCTGGAGGCTCTTGTAAGGGCCAATATCTTTATTTTTAAAGTTTTGTAATGGCTATTCTGGGTGGAAAATATTCAAGAGGTCACGTGATCCGGAATGCACTTCTGGGTCGTGGCAGGTAAATTTCAAGCCCCGTGCAAGTGGAACGAGTACATGCGTGGTGTGTGCATGGTGATGCACTTAGACATGCACAGTGTGTCTCCATGTCTGCAGTGTCCTCAGGTGGTGGAAGGAACCAGGGCACTGATTACTGCAAGAGGATAGTAGGATTTAAGGTGTCTGTAGCAAAACAAATTGATTGTGTATAACTAAGCATAACTTATCATCTAAAAAGTGGTATAAAGGTACATGAGAGAGTGACAATCAGTACAAAGGACACTGGGAAGCCCATAGAAACTGTTATACATGTGAGAAACCAGTAGTAAAAAAACACAAACCAAGTGTATTCCTTATTTTCTAACCTAAGTACAAGCCATTCTAGTATCCAGATCACAATGGACACAAATATTGTGAAGTTAGAAAGTGGGGCACTAGGTATTAGGTGTGCTATCTGCAGAAAGATATGTACCAAAGTAATTAATGAAGTATTGGTTTACACTTGTGAGGAAGGTACTTTAATTAGAGAACTTAAGCGCAAAATAGTTGAGCTTAAAAAGAATCTCCTCTCACTGAACAGCAGAGATTATTTGAAAGAACAGAGCAAAATCCAACTGCAGTAACAGGACATAATATTAATGCAACTAGCAAGGAACAAAGAAAAAGGGTTAGAGATGGAGAAGATGAGATGCTCTAAAAACAAGAAACTAGGAAGTTTAAGATAGGCAGAAGAGTGATGTGATTTGATATTACCCTTAATAACAGTTTTGTACCATTAGTGGCTTTGAGTGACACTGAAACACATGAATGTGAATAAGACTCAACAGGAGTTAGTGGGGAAAATGTCCCCTTAAATATACTAAGTACTCAAAATCAGTGTAGTGCAATAAACACTGAGCAACATAATAATAAACAGTGCAAATTAATCACAAAACTGAAAATGAACATTTGATAGATGTTCACAATGCTATTCCTATTGCCACAGGGCATATCAGCATGAATATACAAGGAGGATTCAGGCAGGAGCTACCACTGACCCAAGGAAATGCTGACATTACCCTGAATAATACAAATGATAACAATGAGCAAATAGGAGAAGTTGATGCCTCAGGTGCATACACGGAATGGGGGGGTGGTGAAATGGAGGAAACCCATGCCATAAAACAGGTCTATGTCCTAAGAGACTCAATCCTGAAATATAAAGACAGATATACATCCAAGGGTAATAAAGAGAACATTGCCACTAGTTATTTTTCTGGAGCAAAGATAAAAGATGTACAGAAAATGTTACCAAAAATTATTAAAGAGACAGATCATTCATCTGCTGTAATATTGCATTTAGGAACCAACAACGTCAAAGGCCAGGGTATATCAGAAATAAAAAAGATTTTAAAAACATTCAACAGGAAGTACAGAAACTAAAATGTACACTGTATTCCTTAGATGTTCTCCCTGTACCACATGTAAGTACCTTCAATAAAGCCAAAATCAAAGAGTTAAACAACTGGTTAAGACTGTGGACCACAGAAGAGGGAGTAGGATGCATTACGCATTGGGAGGAATTTGATAACAATCCTGGTTATTATAGTATTGATGAATTGCATCTAAACAAGATGGGAAGCAGAAAACTAGGGGTAACTTTAAAGACTGTTGTCGACAAATGTTTAAACTGATAAACAGGGGGAGAGGGGGAAAGTTGTAGGAAGGGAACAGTAAAAAAATAACTAAAAATGAAATAAAATACACTAAAAATAACATTGAGGGTATAAAGCTGTGGTTACTGAATGCAAGAAGTTTAAACATTGATAAAAAAATCTGAGTTTGAGGTTTTAATTATCAAAGAAGAAGAGAACATTTGCACAGTGACTGAGACATGATGGGACAGTGAGGTAACATGGAACACAAACATTAACGGTTACACATTATACAGAAGAGATAGACTAGAATGAAAGGGAGGTGGGGTGGCAATACACATAAACAACTCTTTGCAAAGTAGATCATGTACAATAAATAATGCAGAATCCAACATAGAGTCACTTTGGGTATCTGTGGATATGAAGCACACCAAAAAAAAACTACATATGGGGCATATTATTGACCCCCAAACTCTTGCACTGCAACAGACAGGAATATTGATATACAGCTAGAACAAATGTCAGCACTAGGTGATATAGTTATTACTGGAGATTTCAATTGCCCCGATATAAACTGGACCACACAGACTTCCGGGGGAACACTGAGAATAGATTTATGGAATCTTTAACAATGGCAGGCCTACAGCCAATGGTATATAAACCTTCCAGGGAGATAATGTGTTAGATTTATTGATAACACACAGTGGGGATTCAATAAAAAATATTAACAAAAGAGAAAACCTGTCTAACCGTGACCACTGGATCGTCGAGTGCACCATAAAAACTCATGTTGTAGCAGTAAGGGTTGCAACATTTATAAAAAGTTATAATAAGGCTTACTTTAAGAAAATCAGAAATGAGCTATCTAACTGGAACTGGATACATTCATTACAGAATAAAAATGCTGAATAAATATGGGAAATCATAAAAAATAAACTATTGCAGGTGAAACAAAAGTATGTACCCTGTAAAAAAATGCGCAGTAAAAAGGGTAAACTACCAATGTAGTGCACCAACAGGATATTGAAGCAATGCTCAAAAAACAAAAAAAACATATAACAAGATGAAAAACTGAGCACAGAAGACACCATTATGTCATATAAGAAAGAATTAACGGTATTAAACAAATGATACAGGTTGACAGGATTAAGCTAGAGTTTAACAATTCACATAGTAAAGACAATCACAAATGTTTCTTTGCATACAGTATGTCAACAACCAACATAAGAACAATTCCCAAATAGGTCCCATCAATCATGAAGGAAAAGAATTAGAAAACCCCACTGAAATGGAAGATGCTTTTAACTCTTACTTCTGCACAGTGTTTCACAAAGGTTGTGGTGGTAGTATAAATTTGGAAGAAAAACTTTATTCAGACTTATCCCTAGAAATAAACGACCAGAAAATTGAAAGTCAATTGGAGAAACTTAGAGTGAATAAATCAGAATCGGACCAATTACACCTGAGATTTTTAAGGGAAGTACTCCATGAGATTTCTAAACCATTGGCAGTATTGTCTAAAGCCTCTCTTTCAACAGGTGTGGTACACGGGATTGGAGGTTGGCCACAGTGGTTCCTTTATTCAAAAAAGGGGACAGAGCCTTACTCTCTAACTATAGGCCTATTAGCCTGACCCAGATCCTATGTAACATTACTGAAAGCTTTCTAAAAACAAAACTTAAAGAAAATTTAAACCACATTAACTACAAAGGATATAAAACAACATGATTTTAAACAAAACAGAGCTTATCTGACTAATCAACTGAGTTTTTATGAAAATGTGAACAAAAGCATTAATAATAATATACCAGTGGACTTACAAAAAGTTTTTGATAAAGTTACTCACAATCCCTTTATTAAGAAAATGTAACAAATAGGGATAGATGGGAGGATAACTAGGTGGATTAGTAACTGGTTAACATCAAGAAAACAGAGGGTTACAGTAAGGGGATATCTATCAGCTTATTGTGATGTATTGAATGGTGTCCCCCCAGGGCTACATCCTGCGACCAGCTTTGTTTGCATTATATATCAGTGACCTTCACCATGGGATTATTAATTGGGTGGTGAAGTTCCCAGACGATGTAAATTTGGGCAGCCCTGTCAATACACTTGAAGGCGTTAAAAGCTTACAGGATGACTTACAAATAATAGAGGATTGGTTATTTGAAAATGGAATGCCATTTAGTGTTGATAAGTGTACTGCGATGTACACTGGAAAACATAACACACATCAAAACTATTATATCAACACAGTTCCACTAAAAAAGTTGAAAAGGAAAAATATTTTTGAATAGTAGTAGATAATAAATTAAACTTTAGGGCTCACTGTACAACTCTGATACAAAAATCAAGTAATATGATCAGACATATCAAGAGAGGATTTTTTAAATAGAGCAGAAAACTGCATCATGCCACTATACAAATCTTATATCAGACCCCATCTGGATTACAGTTCTCCACTGTGGAGCCCGCATCTCAGGGGAGAGGTGGACTGAATAGAGAGGGTACAGCAGAGTGTCACAAAAATGATTAGGTCTTTCCGCAACCACAGTTATGAAAAAAACTTAAAACATCAGTGCTATATAGCCTGGAACAGAGGAGGATCTGGGAAGATTTGTTGACACTGTATAAAATTATGCAGGAAAAGGAATTTATGGAAGAAATGGGGGTTAACATCCAGGTTAGCCCTAACTGCCTTAGGGCACATAAAATGCAAATCAAACTAGATACAGTGAAAAACAATGGAAGATATATTTTTTTTCAACGTACAGGTAGGCTGTGGAACAGCCTTCCCGATGATGTGGTTAATAGTGAGAGTCTAGAAAATTTTAAGAGAAAAATTGGCAATATACTACTGAATGAGGGGACTTTTTGGACCCACTAATGCGGGTGAATGGAATGTATGAGCAAATTGACTTCTCCCATTCAACTCCCAATATGATATGATAACCAGTTCAGGCAGATATAACAGCTGCATGCAATGTTTGGAACAAAGGTAGGGCCACATTCTTTGAATTTCTCACTTAAGGGAATGGTGTAGCATTTATTTGATGGAAGCATGCTTTATTTATTTATTTATTAGAATTTTGGTAACCAGTAAGTCCACTGAGACCATGCAGTCCCTTTTTCAGTGATGACCCTGGTGCCAATGGTGAACCCACTACAATTGATAAATACAATAAGAGTATACAGGATACAGACAGATTTAACAATGTTGCAAAAATTATTACAGTGGAAAGCCAGGTAAGTAATTTACAACAGATCAGGCATTAAGCATATATAAATAAACAAGATAACTAATATTATACAATATATACATAGCAGGAACACGAGAGCAGGTGGATTACAAGATACATCTATCACAGTAACATAGACTAGGCATTAACGGTGCTATAAGGATTATTTAAAGCAATTGCAGAGAAGGGGGGTTAGTAAGAAAGAGGTAAGCTCTTTTTTGAAGAAAGATAGGGTGGGCAGGAGAGTAAGTTATGGGGGAAGGAATTCTAAGCAGAGGGAGCTGAGAAGGTGAATGAACGCTTACCCGATAGGCGTTGCATCTTCTGGATTGCTAATAAGGGTAAGGAAGTAGATCTAAGTGTGTGTGTGTGGGTGCTTTTTTGTAAATGATTCCCCTTAGGCAAGGAGGATTGAAGAGCTTGGTAAGTCTGATTACAAGGCATAAAGTGCGAAACTGTAACCTTGAGTCATAGGTAGGCCACCGAAGAGAATTCAGGGCCTCATAGTGGTGTTTTCTGGAGTCTGCTCCAAGGGCAAAACATTCAATCCTATCATAGAGTTGATGAACCTGTGCAAGGGAAGAGGATTGGGTGGAGAGTAGTAGAGGGACACCATAGAACAAAATAGGGAGAAGGGATGTTGACACAATTTTTTTATAGGCTGCATTGGATAAAAGAGGGCGGAGGCGGTATAATAACCCAAGCTTCTGGTTTACCATTTTGGTAAGCTGAATCTTATGATGCTCCATTGAGAAGGAGGTATCTAAATGAACCCCAAGGTATTTAAAAGTACTAACCACCTCTTTGGGGTCTCCTGACTGTGTACTGATCTGGAGCTGTTTGGTAGGTTTGGGGGATGGGTTATGGAAAAGCATAGCTTTTGTTTTTTTCGTATTTAGAATTAGGTGATTGTCTGAGAACCAGGTCCCGAGTGCAATGAAATCAGAGTTAAGGCTTTGGTTAAGCCAATCTATATTGTTAGATGAGTGGTATAAGATTGCATCATCAGCATATAATTGCACGGATGTACTGCCACAGAAGTTGGGGAGCTTGTTGATAAAAAGCAAGAATAGTATCGGGCCAAGAATGGAACCTTGGAGTACTGAGTGTGAGATAGGACTTGAAGAGGAGAGTGAACCAGACCATTTTACCGTTTGCAATCTTCCAATGAGGTAGTCATGGAACCATGTGAGTGCTAAGTGATCTAAACCTAATTGATGCAATTTATCAAGGAGAAGTTGGTGTTTGACTAGATCGAAGGCCTTAGTCAAGTCAATGAATACTCCACCGGTTAGAAGACCAGCATCACTTGCATTAAGAATGTCAGTCAAGACTTTGACAAGGGCTGTAGTAGTACTATGGCCCTTCCTGAAGCCATGTTGGCAGTCTGTGAGAAGATGATGTAAGTCTAGGTTGGATTGTAGCTGAATGTGCAGGATCTGCTCCAGGATCATAGCCAGTGGGCAGAGAATTGAAATAGGCCTATAATTTTCCACAGTGTGGGTCCCCCCCCTTATGGAGGGGGACCACCACAGCCACTTTCCGAAGACTTGGCACATCACCAGAAAGGATGGCTCTATTTAGAAGATGTCAGGCAGGTGTGGTGAGTGCTGCTGCCCCTAGTTTGAGAAACCTGGGTTTTAATGTGTCATGACCAGGGGAGCTCTCTGACATGAGATTTGATAACAGCCTGAGTACTTCTCTTCTAGTGGCTATTTTTGGGTGGAAAGGGGGTCAGAAGCCAAGAGTGGCATGATGCTGAGTAGGGATAGTGAAATCTGAGAATGGCGGTAGGTGAGCTTTGTACCTATTAAGGTCAGTGAGGAACTTATTAATTCCTTCTGCAATGGACGGGGGATCTTGAAGGAGGTGGCTGTCAGCTAATATGGAGCTTGGACATTGGGTCGATTTACCTTTGATCAAAGAACTGATACGTTTCCAGAATTCTTTGGGCTTGCTGAGATTCTTAGTCTGAAGTGAGTGGAGATAGGTACGTTTAACACCCTCTATCCTATTTTTACACTTATTTCTCAGCTGTCGATAAATATAGGCAATCAGAATGAAGGAGGCTGTGTTTATAGGTCTTCCAGGCTGCATCACAACTCTTCATGAGGGTCCTGATAAAATAATAGAGTGCCTGGTCTATTGAGGGGAGGCGAGTAATGGGTGTCCAATCAGCATTACTAATAGACATCGAGAAATGGTCTATGTTAAACTGAGAAATTTTCCAGGATTCATGTGTTATGGGTGGTGTGGCATCGAAATGATTATGCCACACACAGTAGGTAGGATAGTGGTCACTAATACAATCTGGTAAAACACTGACTGTTTTGATCCTATGTGATACATGCTTCTGCCATGGTGCAGGCAGTTTTTCTTGTTCGTTTTTTTTATACAGGCATGCATACATTTTGATCAGCCAGTTTGATGCAAGCAACCTAGTATTCAATACAGACAACATTGAAAAAACAGAAGTCCCACAGATAGTGGTGCATGGTATCCCTTGCAGTATTTTTTTTGATGCAACCACTATGCATCATAGTATGCCCCTTTGAAAATCTGGATCATGATGTTTGAAACACAGAAAAATACCCCTTGCAATGCTGAGGACCTGGGTTTGGAAGTAGACATAGGACATCAGAGGGGCAGCCAGATGCAGAGGATAGAGCATCCATAGGACTGCTCTCCCCTTCCGGGGAAGGGTGGTCAGAGTCCAGTGCTTGCCTGAAGCTTATTGCAGGCTGAGGGAAGACTGCCCAGGCCACCATATGGGGGGTGTGGCTGGCATCAATGCACATTGTGCAGTAGCAGGTGGCATGTGTCATGATACCACTGCATGCCATGCTTCCCAGGGGGACAGTACAAGGAGGAAAAGACTGGTGGCAGGATGGCACCAAGTGCCCGCAGGCCCAGAACCCAACCAGTTAATAACACAACCAGGACTGGATCTTTACATGGTGGGGGAGGGAGAGCCCCACCAGTCCCACCAGGGGGTATGCCCTGGGGGATGATGGGAGCAGTAAGTCCTACTGGATGTTAGGGTGAAAGGACTAGGGCACTTAGCAGATGGGGGCCACCTGGGGAGGCGAAACAGGATAAGTAAAATAAATAAATAAACACAGTAACATAGAATCTGTTGTCTGAAAAAGGTTCACTAGCCCATCATTTCAATCAATTTCTACCCAACTAATGTTAAATGACAGAGACCTAGAGGATTGTCAGTCTCCCCTCCCCCCTTCCTTTCTGGTCTGGTCTTTATCAAGCCCTTGATAGTCAAATAGTCCCCTCTCAGTTGAATTCCCTGACAACTTTTGCACAGACTACCTCCTCTGACAGCCTAGTCCACCCCTCCAACACCATTTCCATGAAAAAGTACTTCCTAGAAGCCTCATAAAGTTGTTTGTTACCAGCTTTATGGAGTTGTCTCTGGTGTTTGAGTTCCCACTGCCTTGCACTGCCTCCCCTCTATCCCTGTCCTTCTTTAGATGTAGACTTGCAAACTGCACATACAGTAGTACTCCAGATAAGGACAAACCAGTGACTGATACAGTGGCAGCAATACCTCCTTTTTTCTGCTGATGATCCAGGTGCTTTTGGTTGCATTCTGCCCATCTCCCTTGGTTGATAGCTGTTCACACAACTGAACAGAGAAGCTCTGTTTTACTACATTGAGTGGCTCCCTTCTGCAGCACAGTGACTGACATTTGCAGCTCAGAGCAGCAACCTTCTTACATTCAGAGTGGCTTACTGCTGCAGAACTGAGCAGTTTTCTTCCTCCGCATGGAGTGAGGCCATGTACTGGAGCCACCATAGGCACCATAGCATTTACTGAAGCTTGCACAGCAGAAGCCAAAGTAATAGTATAAGCAGCTACTGGAATGGAACCAGATATCTGAGCTGTCTCCAAGCATGTGCAAGTACATGCATGCTTGTGTGGAACCAAGCTTGAATCCATCCTCCTCTGCAGTACCTGTGTTGCACAGCCCTGCATAATCATCAATGTGGCACTCTTGCAACAGAGGCAGTGACCCACCCTCCCTGAAGGAGGAAATTATCCAGTGGAATATTCAATCCTCCTTACCCAACTCACCTTGATGACCCTGGTTCATTCCCTAACCTGGGTCACCAGGGACATAAGCCATAGCTCTAGTACTGAGATTACTGGATGGGTACAAAAACAGCTATTCACTACTATTAAAGTCACACATTAGTTCTATATCCCTTACCAAGATAACGGAAAGCAGCCAGTTTGGCTCTAACAAGAGATTGCTTTTGTATGGTTTCTTCACTTTTTCAGAATAAAACCCTAATTTTAATTGTCAAATGTCAGCTACTGCATGGTGGTAGCCATCCTAAACTGCTGCTTTTGCAACTGAAAAGGTTATTACATTACTCTACTGCAATACAGCCTCTCTCATTACCGCAGTATTATTTAAAGTCCCACATTAGTTGAAGTGTTACTTTATTGTGCTGTCTAAGCAGTATAAGGAAACACTTCAGTTGATGTGGTATATTAGATGATAATGAAGTACGAGGGGAGTGCTGTGTTGTAGTACATTAATGTGGTAACCTGTTCTGTGGTAAAGTAGAAGATTATGGTGGCTACCACTGTACATGTAGTTAAGTGTCTGTCGCTGGTTTGCATATTGTTGCCATTTAGTGATAAATGTGTTCACTATATTTCTACAGAAAAGTAAATAAACTATACTTTGAAAATGCATTGGATATGGTTCTGATTGTAAGCTTGTATCAATATGAACAAACACAAGTTAGAAATGAAGCCAGTTATTAAAACATTGTTATAATACCTTGTAGCAATTTTGTGACACATAGCAACTAAATGTAAACTCTGTAGTGTAGCGTGGTGTAACATAATGCTGCAGTATAGCATGATACAACATAGTGTAGTATCAACTACATTTAATCTCCCTTACTGACATTCTTAAGATGTAATGTGTAAATTGATCAATAACTACCTTTATGGTCAATTTACAGTAACACATACAGTTTCTCTGATGTGAATTTCAACGTGTCAGTGGATAAGTGTGTGTGTGTGTGTGTGTGTGTGTGTGTGTGTGTGTGTGTGTGTGTATTTGTGTGCACGCATATGTGTATTTTGCCTCATGGCAAAGGTGATGATTCACTAGGCAGAAAGATAATTCCCGATGCTCTCTCCTGCTTGAGTTAAATTTTTCAGTGTACTTGTCTTTATTATTGCATTTTTAGGTTGACATTGTATGCAACTTTAATGACAGCCCCTGCAGATCTGCTGTTTAGGATCCTTTGACCCTTGTTGTCATTTTCTACAGATTGTTCACCCTCCTTCCCTGCACTTGGTTCTCAGACATGCATCTCCTTAGTCAATATTGCATGACTTGAACAGCAGGGAGTGAAAGAGAGGGAGATCATGGATTACATGGATGGGAAGCAGACCGTCACCTAGTTATTTGCTTTGTTTCTTTTTCATTGTTGAATTTGTGTTTCTCAATAAGTGTCATGGCTGATGACCCTTTTACACTGTAATTGTGCTTCAGCAAAGGCCACACTGCCTGTTCTATATGTGCTACCTGTCACTCAGAAAAAAAAAAACAGGAATATGTTGCACCTCTCCCCGGCTCCTTTCTTTGTTTGTTGCAGAAAAGCTATTGTGCAGCCATCTACTGTTTATGCTAAATTATTTATTACAGGAATATTGCCCTTCTGTGCCATGTCCAGAATTAGCCATTTAATAGACTTTTGCAGCAACTGCAAAAACTGCAGACCTTGTAAATAATTTTGTTATATTTTGGATCTTAGTCACCCAAATTCTTTTTTCATTTTGCAAGTAAGGTGCAGTGTCAGGAATTAAAGTTCAGAGCTTACTTATGTGAAGCTGAGTTCAACTGAAACCAAAACATAACAGGAAAGAAGGTACAGTACAGAATCTCTGACTGTCCCTAATTTCTATGGGTTACAAAAACAAGTCTGAGTACTGTATCACTGTTGTTGGTTATTGTTCACTCCATAAGAAATATGGTAAACACTGGCGGATGAAACAGCAAATGCTCATAAAATTCAAAGGCTGGCAAAATGGTGAAACTTATCAAATTTTATTTTGCATGCAAAACATTTTGAAATAGCTTTACTTTGTAAAAAATTATTCTAGCCGTATTGGTCCTTGGAGAACAGGAGACACTGGAAGGTTTTTATTGGACCAACAAGTGTCTTGTACAAAGATGGAATTATACACAAGCTTTCAGTGCCTCACAGGTCCCTTCTTCGGGTAAATAACAAATCTAAGCAACCTAAGCAGTATTTGTATACACAGTGAAGCAATGTATAAAAATAATTGAAGAGAATTACAGGGTGGGTAGAATGGCAGGAAGTGTGAAGCCAAGAAGTGGTGAAAGGGACACAGAACAACAAAGCCCTGAGATCAAAGTCTGTATAAGTTACAAAGTAATAAAAACAGCATAGGTCAGAAGATCTAAGGGGGGGGACAATTGATAGGAGCAGGTCATGTAAAGATGTAAAGAGAATGACCACGCAGGAACACAGATAAGAAATGACCTGAGATACAGGATGACTAAAGTAGGCAGGAAGGGAAGATGGGTAGGAAGTGTTAAAGGAATAATACCTGACAGGGTGGGTGTTATGTTATGTTATACCGCCTCAGGTGGTTGGGCCCGAAGTTACAGGCTGAGGGCATCCAACACCTGAGATGGGATGTTATTCCAGCATTACACCCACCCTGGATGGCATTGTTCCTATTGTACAATGGCTCCTGTGTTAAAAAAATAAAATAAAATATGAAAAAGTACATTTAGAAGTCTATTTTTTTGAATGAGTAGGAATACTTTAACAAAATATAGTTCTGATTGACTGTTCTGGCTAGTCAAGCTGCCTCTTCTCCCTTTGGCATCACATTAAGATCGCAGTTTTGGCTTCCCTTTGACGGTCACTTTTTTTTATTATGGCAAAAACTGCCCCTCCCCATCATTGTTGTCATCTTCACTCTCTGTTAGCACTGGGGTTTCATTTTGGTCCTGTTTTCATGGTATTGTTGCCATTTTTTAAGGGAGTAGGAAAAAAGAATTAAAGAAAGTCTAACTGAAGTGCAATGTGCTTTTCAACACACGCACTCAGTTTTCATGGAGTCTGTTCAGAGCAGGTGGGAAAGCTGTGTCAAACACTCAGTGAGGACTGGGAGATGAGCGGGAAACTGGTGAAGGTGATTGTGGAAAGTTATTTTCTTTCCCAGTGCAGAAAAATGTACTGTTGGGTTTATTTGGAAAACGGAAGTGGGGGATTTTCAGTAGTGCAAACTGAAGCCAGTCAGCAATGTGGATTTCAGTTCAGATGGGACTAGGAGTGGTGAAAAATGAGGCTGATAGCAGGGAGGACCGCGCAGTAATTTCTTCTCTCTTTTAACATCGAATGCAGTCTTGAGTGTGTTGGGACTACAGCCAGGATGTTATGCTGGGATAACATCCAGGCTCCAGTCCCAACATAACCAATCAGGGAGCAGCATTGTTTCTTGCCATTGTATAATTAAGCAATAATACCCAACAGGGTGTGTGTCGTGCTGGGATAACATCATGCCTCAGGTGGTTGGGCACAAGGCCGCAGGCCGAGTGCGTCCAACAACTGAGGCATGATGTTATCCCAAACGACATACACCCTGGAGGGCATTATTGCTATTATACAATGGATTGTTGTTATATGTAAAATAAAAAAATTATTTTAAAGAATGTTTTTAAGTGTGGAAAAATATTTTTGTTTCTTAAGAGGAGATACAAAAAAAGAGCTCACCTAGCTCATCATCCAAAAAATCATCTAGCTCCAAAAATCATCTCCAGGTTTGCAGTGAGGCTGAGACTAGACCGGTGATGTTGTACTGGGATAACATCATAGGTCCAGCCCAAGACTGGCCAATCAGAGTCCAGGATTTTTTCCTGCCATTGTGTAATAAGAAATAAACTAAAGCTACAAAGAACTGAAGGAAACACAAAACATCAAAGGCCTAGATAAACAGAGTATAAGGTTAATATACAAAATTATGTGTGAGAAGAACTAATCAAAGGGGAGGGGGAAGGGGCTGGGCAGGACTGAAGCTGTAAAAATAAATGTAAGAGAGGCAAGAAGAATGCCTAGGAACAGGTAATGGTAAAAAGAGCAGACAGGAACACAGGAGAGAAAAAAACCTTAGGTAACAAGTAGCGTAAGGATTACAATTTACCGTAGTGTGTCATAGATCAAATGTCCTCATTCAGTCCATAAATGTTTATTTTAAATTGTTTGATATATCTCAGTTCCCATGTCCTTCTGTCCTGTGTGTTCTTAACACTTCCTACCCATCTTCCTTTCCTGCCTACTTTAGCCATCCTGTATCTCAGGTCTTTTCTTATCTGTGTTCCTGTCTGGTAACTCTCTTTACATTTTTGCATGATCTGTTCACTATCAATTGCCACCCCACTTTGGGTCTTCTGACCCATCCTGTTTTTATTACTTTGTAATTGACAGAGACTTTTATCTCAGGGCTTTATTGTTCTGTGCCGCTTTCACCACTTCATGGCTTCACACTTCCTTCCATTCTACCCTTCATGTAATTCTTTTCAGTTATTTTTACACATTGCTTCACTGTGTATATTAATACTGCTTATGCTGTTTAGATTAGTTAGTCACCTGAAGAATGGACCTGTGAGGCCCTGAATCATAGAAACATAGCAGTTGACAGCAGACAAGGACTGCAAGGCCCATGCACTCTACCCATTGTTTCTACCTTATGAAAGTGCCATAGGCCTTTACTCTGTCAATGGCCTATCTATTCATACTCATCTGTATTGCTCCCTTATGCCTCTCCCATGTCTGCTTGAAGCCCTGCACTGTATTCATATCCTCCACTTCCTGAGGTAGGCTGTTCCATGCATCCACAACCCTTTCTGTGAAAAATAACTTCCTCACATTACCCCTTAATTGGCCTCCCTCTAATCTCATGCTGTGTATAATTCCATCTTTGTACAAGACACTTATTGGTCCAATAAGAGGTATGAAGTCTTCTAGCATCTCCTGAAACAGATTTACAAATTGCATGAAACATTTCTATGCTGCTTGAAAACATAGTAGCAGAATGCTGCTCATCACTGGTACCACTAGTACCCAGCAGTGGCAATGGTTGCTCTGTTCTTTTTTTATTTCAATTAAAATGTTTCAGATTTCTTTCAACAGTTTTTAATTTTTCATCAGACCTTTTTTTGGTGCTCTCCAAATTGAATGTGTATAGGACTGTATAAAGTATAGAAATATACAGCTTTTTGAAAATAAATGAGCTACTGTAAGACATAGGCATCCTGTTGGTGAGTACATGTTTGAAAATAAGATTAATAATAGTAGTTATTAAGATATCAAAATCAGAACTGAACACTGAAGATTTACAATTTAAGAAATAAAGAATGTCACTAACAAGGAACTGATAACTGGCACACCTTGCAACCATACTTTGCTTACAAATAATGGAGCCTGGACAGTAACAAAAGATGATTAAGGCACTATAGTATTAGCAATGCATTATCCAAATTAAACCAGTGTAGTTAAATTGTTGGAATCCATTTAGAATTGTATATCTTAATATTTATCTGTTATGGGCTGTGGTAGCAGCAGACCCAAAATGGAGTGATATTTTTATAATTTCCCTTTAATTAGGTAGGATTTTCATTCATATACAGTACCACTACTGAAGAGATAGCATTAAACCATTCTGAAAGGTTGAGGGAGATGTCAGTTTCCATTTGAGCAACAACTGCTGTTTAGCTTCCAGGAATAGCATTTCAGAGATTTTTTACATTACGCAGAAGCAATATCCTAGGTTGCTTTGGAAATGTAGTGGTTATTACACTGCAGCAGTAGGCAATAAAACCCTCCCAGTAGGACTAGACTGAAGTGCAGTGACACAGTACTGTATACAGTAAATGAAAAAGAGAGACCATGGGCAGGATTTTCAAAGCAGCACAACTGATGGAAGGTGGCCTGCGTCAGTGGTCATTGATGCAAGGCACTGCTGCAACAATGAACCATGATGGTAGGGGTGCCTGCATCAAACCTTGCTGCAAAGCACATTTTCAAAACATGGCAGTGGCAAAACCACTGCAGCCTGCATCAAACGAGCCTGCACCACCCCTACGTCAACAAATGCCCATGACAAGGTGTAGGCATGGCTGCACCATCCACAGGCCCCAACAGCAAAGGGATTGCGATTTTCCAATATGATTGGAGAAGCAGCCGAGCACAAAGTGGCCACACCTGCTGCTTGGTGCCTACAAGCCTGCAAGGTGCTTGGAGCATATAAACCAACACACAGCACAGGCAGGCCCCAGTCAGGCAACAGACACAGTGGTGTGCAGACAACACATTGTGACCTGAAGGAAAATGCCTGGTGCAGCAGCCATACTGGTGCTCAGAGTCATCATGGAAATGCGGAGATGGCACCATGCCTGACAGCAGTGCTGGCTAGCAGCACAGCAGCCACAAGCTGCCCAAAAACAGCAAGTGATAGTCCACAGGCATTACACACCCTGGGTGTACTGCACAAGAACCTCATACCTGGGCCTCAGTGAGGAACAGTGCCTGGCCTGATACTGCCTGTCAAAGGCAGTCATGTCTACACTCTGTGATGTCCTGAGGCCTCAGCTGACAGGTTGGACCCAGAGAAGCAACCCCATAGTGGTTGAGGTGAAGATCAGCATAGCAGTACGGTTCCTAGCCACTGGAACCTTCCAAACACCAACCGGAGACATGCTAGGCATCTGCCAGTCATCTGTATCAAAATGCATATGGCAGGTGGTGGAGGCACTCCTACACCACACAAGGGACTACAGATGCTACCCATGGGATGCCCATGAATAGCATGCCATGCAACAGGGCTTCTATGACATAGCACAGCTGCCCCACGTGCTTGGTGCAACTGACTGCATCCACATCAGCATCAAGGCACCCACAGTGGATGAGGAGGTGTATGTCAACCGCAAGGGTGTGCACAGCATGAACATGCAGGTGATATGTGACAGCCAAAACAGAATACTCGACATAGTGGCAAAGTACCCTGGATCAACACATGATGCATTCATCTTCAGGCACTGCAGAATCGTAGAGGCCCTTGAACACGGAGACATAACAGATGGCTGGCTCATAGGTATGTGCAGACACAACGCAAATGCACACATGGCATACCGCACCCACAGCACGATCCCTGCACTGCAACATGATGGCCAGGTCCCACACACCAGCCATGGGACTAGGTCAGGGCAGTGCATATGGAACACAGCATGGTCGTTGGTGACACAATGGTACATAGTAGAACACATACCGCAGCCAATGTCACAGATCCACTGGCAGTAATGTTCACCACACACACACACACACAGATGCACGCAGGCAGTGGCCAAGGGAGTATGCACACAGGTCTACATGCCCCACAATGACCAGCATATGGTCATTGGGTGGCCAAAACACACAGGGTGTCCATCATGGCCACACCCTACACAGTTCAGGGGCACACCATGCCTGAACTGCAGAGCACTGCACATGTTGTGTGTGTGTGCTGCTGAGCTGACAGCATGACACAGACACAGCAGACACATAAACACACATTGTGGCATACCCCATATGATAGCACACATACATGGCACAGGGCACATGCCATGGACAATATGGGGCAAACAGCCATGTAGGTGTGAACAGCCCAATATGCTGAAACCCACAGCACACATACATCCACACACACTGAGGTGCAAGGGCTGTACATGACCACACTGCCATGTGGTGCAAGGATACAGTGCCAGCAGCATACTGCACACCACAGATGGGCCATAGGAGGCATACAGCACAGTGGCACAGACACATGGGTGGGTCTGAGGGGTGGCCAGAACATAGGGGACACACAAGGTCCACACAGGCCAGCACACATGTGACTGTGTAGTGCACGTGCACTGCCACACATGATACCACCATGCATGTATTGCCAGAACACACAGGCCATGCAGACACACAGCGCTGCCACCCGGCATACCCCATGCATGCTAACCGTAACATATGTCTCTGCAGAAGACAGTGGATATCCTCTCCTGCCCTGTCTGATGACACCCTACAGGGCACCTGCCACAAAAGGTGAAACACGATACAATGATGCCCATGCTGTAAGAAGCTCAGTGATAGAGTGCACATTTGGACTACTGAAGATGCATTTCTGATGCCTAGACTGCTCAGGTAGGTTTGCTGCAGTACAGCCCAGCCATGGTGTGCAAGATATTCACAGCATGCTGCATACTTCACATTGTAGCCATTGAGCAGCACATACAGCTGCCTGAGGAGGACAATGGCATGGAAGGCAGCAATGCAGGTGTGGCACCAGATGTCAATGCAAAGGACGTTGTTGATGGCAGCATTGCTGTGGTACATGGTAATGCAGCAACACAAGCAGCAGCTGGACACTGGACATAGGATATGCTCATCTGGAACCACTTTGAGTGACCCTGTAACAGATAGTGACACCACCATGCAACCTGTTAGTGACATCTGTAGCATGGCGATAACACAGTGAACAGTCTCACCATTGTACCCTGCACAGTCTGCATGGACAGGGGCAACAGCACTCACCCAGATGGAGGTCAACCAGCTGATGCCCATCCCAGCAGCATCACAGAGTGACATGCTGCTACCTGGGAAGGTGGCCACACTGCAGCCCTGTGCTTATCTATCACCATGTCTGCAGTGTCACAAATTTGCCCAGGTAGCTGCACAACACATCATGAACATGGAATGCAGACTGCACTGCAATGCATGTAGGGACATAACCCATGAGGCTATATTGTAACAGTGCAGCGTGATATGTACCAGTGGTCCAGTGCCCCTTCACTACCCAGCACCACAGGGATGACCCCTGCATCACACACAAGATGCACACCGTGTACACTATTACAGTGCTGCAGTGCAGCTGTAGGCCTGGCCCATCCCTGCCACCAGTACAGCAGCTGCCGTCACGACCCATTGGTGCCACTGTACATTATGGCCCCAATGCCCTGAGATCCTGCCATTCAGCAGCAATGTAGGCCATCATCCAATGCTACTGTGGCATGGTCCCATGCCCCATGTGTCAACAGTGGTGATGCCGACCATCACACAGTGATCCACATGCACCATTTACCATACCCCTGCAAGGCACATGCGGCAGGGTACAGACACGGTTGTGGCAGGGGAGCGGCAATAGCAGCAAGGTGATGCAGAGGAAGGCACAATGACGCAGCTGCATCAGAACCAATGGGATAGGCATGCTATATGACGCAATTTCAGACTGACATGTGATAGTGCGTCATACACGCAGGAGCACTCACCACTGGAACTTGCCCCCCGCTACACAGCATTGGTGCCCACACCACTGTGTGTGAAGTGCCACCCTGCTCGGTAGCCAGCACCATCCTCGAGCACAGTCACATGCACCTCCCGGCCTGTAGTGCCATGACCGGTACCCCATGGAACTGCTGCATGTACACTGCGACATGCATCAAAGCACCAAAGTGATGCAGAGGAGATGCAACAGCCGACAGTGCGCATCAGTCCCCACCACAGGCAGCGCGAATCAGCCGCAACAGTGTCAGTGTAGGCCCACAGCTGTGCACTGGTGTAAGTAGGGACTGTGGACATCTAAGCCCTGCCTGACTGTGCTGTACAGCACCACCACATGCCAAACACTAGTACCATGGCTGCACACATTGGTCTGTGTCACTGTCTGACCACACTCCAGTTACACCAGTGCCATTTCTGAGGGGCATTGCTTCCACAGAACTGCTGGGTGTTGTACAGCACACAGAGCACACCCCAGGTGCAGCAGAGGTGCAGCTACACCACAGGATGGCCAGCAAACATACAAGATGGCCAAACCTGGTCAGCTGTGTACAGACATGGGCACGGGTGATTATGCCCCAGGTGCCTCACAGCGTTCGCCCAAGGAGCGGGAGAGGGTGTGGCATATCATTGCCAATCGTCTAGAGGCCCTGTCAGGTGTGCCATGCATGATACACCAGCTGAAGCACAAACTGAATGATATGGCGCTGTGAGAGCCAGGGATCCTGAAGCGCCTACGAGACCAGGCAAGGGAGGCAGACATTGCCATGTGTGGCGGACATCAGAGGCAGACCGGTGAGTATGGCACGGGTGGCATGCATGCACAGCCATCACTGCACGTGCATACAGCATTCACTGTGTGTAGAGGCATGGGGTGACCTGTTACCTATTACTCTTCCCACAGATGCAGCATCAGGAGTGTCCATCGAGGGTGGAGGATCGGACATTGATGGCAACAGGGACAGCGATTGAGGCTGCAATGCACAAGATGATGCAGCACAAGGTAGGTGTAAACTCTGCACACCTACCACATAGGACTGTAGCCACACATACAAACTGCCATGCATGTGACATGGTGTGGGCATGGTCCTGCATGCTGTGGCGCACCACATGCATCCCTGCATGTCCCTTGTGCATGTACATCGCGGCACAGGATGCATGCCCCTGTACCACAACAAATGTGTGTGGGACACCTGTACTACAGAGGGGCCTGCTGTAGTGTGCATAATTGTATGTGCCTGTGCCATGCATGCCATGCAGTACCAGTGCCATGGTACCAGTAATGCATGAGGCCAACACAGGCACAACATCACAGTGAGCCATGGTGGACACACCATGCTGCTGTGCTGGCCAACGTGTACATTGCATGCAGTGAGCTATGTCTCATTATGTCATTTCAGGGGATGGCACAGAGACCATGCATGTCAGTGACTGAGAGCCCTGCAGGAGGCCATGTCCAAGCTGAAGTGCAAGGAGGCATGCCAGTATGCAGAGCAGACCCTATTGATGCAGCAGAACAGGGACAATAATGACTCTAGGGACACTGTAGCACATGGGGGACCCGGTGCAGGTATGGCTACAGGCAATCAGGGGGCTGCTCAGACAACACAGGGGGATGTGGGGGTGCATGCACAGGCACCATCCCACGCTGGTGTACCACCACCGGTGCTGCTGGCCAATGGTACCACTGCACCTTCCACACATGTGCGGTCCGATGTGTTGCAGCCCTCACTGGGGTACGGGTGCTTGTGTCCATGCATGTGCTGTGCCAGGGGTTGCAGGGATGGCTATCTCCATGGGTCTGCCGCAGGACGATGGCGACATGCAGGACTTTGTTGGGATACTATGCAGGCAGATGAGGGACATTGCCATAAAGCTGGCTGATTTACAGAACTCAGTACAGGCTGTACCAGGGACGCTAGACAGGTATGGTGCGTAGTAATAGGCAGGTCCTCTGCGCACATGGGTACTGCAGGTGTTGGCCACCACTAAATGTGTACTACAGGTTGGTGTAGAAGTGTAGTTAGCACACACAGATATTGTGTGCTTGGATATCAACCCCTTGCATGCCTTGACTGTTAGTCTTGTTATGTACTGTATGTATATAGCCATGTAGGTATGTTGCTCCTGATGTTATGCTTGTGTGATGTGTGCTAGGTCAATAAACATAAATGTTTCCTGTTATGTGATGGTGTGTTGTGTAGTCTGTGATCACATGGGTCTATGCTATGCCGCATGCTCATTATGCAGATCCATCGGGCTGATGGTGCATGTTTGGGGGGGGGGGGTATATAGGATGTATGCCACATTGGCCATTAATATGTCAGTGGGTGCTACCAGTAGTGACAGTGGAATGCTCAGTGTAGGTTGATCAGTGGTGTGCAGTGTGGTTCACCCATGCACTGGGTACGTGGTGAGTGGCAAGCAGGAGAGGAAACCCCCCCCCACTGGAGGAAACCTCTGGGACCCATGGCAGCTGCACCGCCCGTCCCCCAGGATCCCTGTGCCGGTATGACAGAACGCATGGTTGTCCATGTGCTACACAGCTGGGGCTGGGTATGGCCTGCATGCCATCATGGTGGGATGGTGTCCCTTCATGTCATGTAGCAGTGCATGACATCCATGTGTTCTGGTGATGTGCTCCCCCCCCCCCACCGCGTGCTGCATGGAGGGGATGTACTGTGTAAAGTAATGGATGTTGCCTCTGTGTATAGCTGGCGACATGCCATGTGACGTGTCTCACACATACCTAATACACACCGGCCATGCTACGACAGACAGTGCATGGCAGTTTGTGTGACTGTGTGTGTGCCTGGGTGCCTGTACGTGTCTCAGTGTGTGTGGGTCCAGTGTGCAGGTCATGGCATGACATGACCCGATGTGTATCTGCAACAGTTGTGGCAGCTACCTCGATGCCCCACTGCATCCCTTGCCTGGGACCGCCAGGCATAGCAATCGTTGAGGGGTCTTCTTCCTGGAGTGTGCCTGTTGTTGTTCGCTAGACCCATGGACTACAGCATCCTGATGTACTTGTCCCTCGCTTGCTCTGACTCCACTGACATTTGTGGTGGTGGTGTCCTCCAGCTTCCTTTTCCGCCCACGGTGTCTGCATGCCGGTTGCGCAGGCACAGTGGTGGGGGCATGGGATATATCCTGTGGTCTGCCATCCACCACGTGTGGGGTACCATCATCAGCTGCAGCTGTGCTGGCATGGCTCCCTGTGCACTGTTCCATGTGTGCAGCAGGGTCCAGTGATGGCATGCTCCACGTATCCATCTGCTCAGTGATGGACCGCTCACTATCTAGTGTGTGTTCTTTCACTGGTGCTGCTGAGCAGGCTGTGCCCACTGGGGTGCATTCACACATTGGGCCTTGTCTCCCTGGTGATGTTTGCAGCTATGCAGTGTCACCCCATGCACCTGTGAGAACACCACCTATGGTGTACTGGCATCCACCTGTTCCACCTTGTGTAGTGTCCCCTGTCCGTGTCATGGAAGCAGTATCACCACCTGTGCCTGTCGTGCACAGTGCAGCCTGTTACACATTGGCTGTCCCCTGTAACAAGTCTGTAAGGTGCTCAGGCATCTGAACCATGCCCCGTGACATGTTGCTCACTGCCTGTTCCACCCCCCCGGGTGTGGCACTGCATGTTGGCCATTGCTGCATGATAGTGTCCTGCATTGGCATTCAGATCTCTGCTGGGTGTTGATATGGCACTGTGTGTTCCAGCATGTGTATGTTGTCCTGTGTGCCCATCTACATAGCAATGGGACCTGGCATGCATGCTGCAGCTATTTCATATGCGTCATCCAACAGTGCCGTGACTGGGACCTGCATGCCTGTAGGTGGGACTGTGTATCCTTTCATGTTGTTCATGAGCACACTGTTTACAGGTGTTGCCCATGCATACAGTCTGCTGTGCAGGTCTGTGCTGCTGTGGCTGTATGGATAAACATAGCTGCTATGTGCAGTGGCTGTTTGCAGACGTCTGTGTCTGTGTGGCCTGCATCTGCTGACTGTGCATGCATGTGCACATGTTGCTGTGCTCCATGGACTGGACGTGTACTGCCAATGTAGTGGCATGCATTGTCTCTGCTGCTGTGTGCTCCTGTGTGGCCGTCGGGTCCCATCGTTACAGGGATGGTGTATGTGCGGTACTGGGCATCCCTGTGCCACTGGTCACTGTGTATGCCATGGTCTTGGCTGCGACACAGTCCATGTGCGCCACCAGTGTAGGTATTGGCCTGTGTGCCTGTTGACATGTCCATCCCACTGTGTGCCTGCCTGTCATGCATCACCCAGGCTACGTCCTGTAGGGTACTGGCCATTGTTGTTATGGCCTGTGCCTATGCCTGCTTTGACTGTACCAGATCCTGTTACTGATCAGTGCTGCACTCCATCATTGATGCCATGTGCTCCAGTGAGGATGCCTGCCGCTGACTACAGGACAATACACCATTCATGATGGTGAGTAGCTCCATGTAGTACCCCCGAGCACTCCAGTTGGCCTCCACCATGTTGTCCTGCATGGTGCTAACACCCTCCACGATGGTTGCCAGGTGTTTGTCTGTTTGGGTGTTCTGTACCTCTACCACATTACATAGGTCCTGAAGATGTGCTGAGATTGAAGACTCTGCCTGTATAACCTCCTGGCAGTATAGTCCGAGGTCGTGGTCCAGTGGCGGTGATATTGGTTCTGTCCCATCTGGTAGCCACAGTGTGGCCACATGCTGCATGGGTGATGTGGGGCTGTTGCTGCACCTTGCACATTGTCCACAGCTAGCCGAATCACTGCTGTTGTTGTTGTTCAGCTTGATATTGCTGTGCATATTCTGTGTACTGCTGTGCACACTGGCACTGGAGCTTGTCACAGCATTCATGCGTGTTGACTCACTGTCTAGCCCTATGTCCTCCTGTACACCATCCCCTGCCATGCCATTGGACCCAGTGTCAGTGTTGTTTTTGGCTACCACGTCACATTTCTCCTGCCATTCCTGTTGCTGTTGGTGGTCTGCAGTGCCTATACTGCTCCTGCTGCTGCTGCTATTGTCCTTATCACATCCGCTATTGCTACCGCTAGTGCTGGTGTAGTCGCTGTCCGAGTTGCTTCCTTCTGCACGCTCATCTGCAGGAGAAGGGGACAGCATTACATGTCTGTGTGTTCACAGATGCATGCATTAGTGTCCCTGTGTATTGTGTCCTACATACCCACCCATATATGTCTGTGCATGTCTGAACAGTGCTATTGTTTTGCCATAGCCTCGTTCAGTCGCCATGTGTGCATTGGATCACTGGCATGCCACATATGTATATGGTTGTGTTTGCAGTGGTGCCTGTGTCTGCCATGCAGCCCATGGTCGCACGTGGGAGGCATATATCTGGCTATGTGTATGTGGTTGTCGCATGATCTGTCCTGCAATCATGTTGCCCCACTGCACATTGTGCCCCTTCACATGCATGCTGTTATAGTGGCATGGGCCATGATGCCTTCTACTGCCATTTGCACAGCCCTCCATGTTGTGTGTCCACCGGTGTGGTGCACTCAACAACCATGCATGCATATGTAATGTTGTGGCCGGTGGGGCCTGTCCCATGCTCCTTGTTTCTGTTACTGCACATGGCACCCCATCCCTGCACACCTTGCACAGTATGCTGCAGCCTATAGAGGTCTAGGTTGGTGTGCCCCTCTATTGCACTCAGTCTCATGTGTGCTACCACCTGCTGTTCAGGGCCTGTCAGAGTCAGCAGCTGTGTTGGTCCTATGCCTGTATCACTGGTACACCACCTGTTGTGTGCCAGTTTCTCCTTGGTGTCCCACCTTACATCATTGTAATGTTTCTGCAGCACCCGTATACTGCATCTCACAGGACCCATGGCATTGATATGTGTGGCTACCAACACCCACGCCAGTCTCTGCCTGTCCCGCATGTCCTTGTCAACTCCCCAGGACAGCAGCAGCATACGTTGTTCCTCCACCTCCTCCTCTAGTACCTGTGTTTTGGTTCTAGTGAAGTTCTGCTTCCTGCTGTGGGCCAGTGGTTGGTGGGACCATGCCCGTTGTTCTATATCCCCTGTGCTGCCCCATCCAGTCCTGCTCTGCTTTCTGCATCTGATGCACTGCTAGCAGCTGTGGGTTTTCTCCTGGCTTGCCTGGCTATAACGGTCACCACCTGCCACCTGTGCCTCCCTCTCCTGGCTTCCTCTTAGGCTCACAGGCGTCATTCCCACCCTGACCCATGCTGTGTATCTAGTCCTGCTGCCTACTGCATGGGTATCACACCCAGATCCATCAGTGGTACTGTCCTCCTGTGCCCTCTGAGGCCTGCACTCTGCATGTGCCCTTTGGGTATATGGCTGTGTTTTCCTTCTCCTGTCTGTAAACTGGCCAGTCCCAACATCTTGTTCTGTGGCTGCAGCATCCTTTTCCCTCTGTGACCTGCACTCTGTGGCACCACGTTCTGGCTTGGCCCTTCTTTTCTGTGTGGCAGCCGTGGGGTCTACTTCACTGTCCACATCCATGGCTGATGCATTGTCTGCCCTCTGTGCCCTGTGCTCTGTGGTAACCCTATCCAGCACCACACATCTTCCTTGTCTGGCTGTTGGGGGATCGGCCTCACTATCCCCAGCTGTGCCTGCACTGTCCTGTGCCCTCTGTGCACTGCTTTTGGTGTTTGCCATTCCATTTGCCCTGTGCTCTCTGTGTCTCCTACTTACTGCCTGGGCAGTACCATGATGTCCATCACTGGCACCGTGCTTCTGTGTGGGTTGTGCACTGTGGTCTGCTTCAACCACCTGTGCCCCCAGTCATCCTTGCCCATCACATACTGTTGCAGGGTTGTTCCCCTCCTCTATCTGACTGTCATCCTGCACTCTCCTTCTCCTGCCACCCTTTGTGGCCCTGGGATCCTTCCCTCCCTTACTCTGGCCCTTTGCTGCATGTCTTCCACCCTGCTGCAACATTCTCAGAGTCCAACTTCCTGGTTGACACAGCCAACGACCGTCATAGCCCCATGCACCATTCTTATGGGGTGGGCTGCCAGCTGCGTCCTTGCAAGGAACTTTGCTGCTTTTTTAACGCTTCTTGGAAATTCTGGCACAGGCACATGGACACAGCGTTCCTTGATGCTGGCATCACCTTTGCTGCATGCATCGTCATTTCCAGTCTTGGTTGGAAAATCCTGCCCTACATCTTGATTGCACCACCAGCATGTGTCTGTTTTGATATGAAATATCTTTTCAGCATTGCTGGGGTGTGGTACCAGTGGGTTGTATCTTTTTACTTGATAAATTCATACTAAATTTCCCAAACAGCAGTGGGAAGCATTCAGACATTGCTTCCAAATTAATGTGTCTGATTGTTTTCTCTTAACTCCCTTTCCCAGTGGACTAAGCTGTTCCAATGTGAACTCTACATTACATATTAGGTTCTGTAACCATATCCTGCATTTCCCCTTTTAATTAAAGGACAACTAAACCACCTGTTTTGCCAATACACTGCTTCAAAATCCGGAGCTCAAGTATATGGCTGGATGAATGTATGGCTATGGCTTCCACAGAATTATCACAAAATTCCACAATTTTCCCAAAACCCCATGAAATTTGACTTTAACTACTGTTATTTAGCAGTTTTTGGCTGCCTATAATTTGGCCATCCTTTAAGCAAGAGTTCAGAAAGTTGGCACACACGGTCTCATTCTTTGTGCCTATCTATGTACCTAAAAAAATAGGTGGCATTCAGTCCTCAAGTGTTAATGTTATAGGGGCTTAAAAGTATGACGTTTACTTACAAAATTTAATTTAAAACCTGTCTGAACAGTTCCCTGCTTATTATTCAGCAGCATTTAATGCTAGATTTCTAACACTTGGCACACATTTGTATGACGTAGGAGATTTGCACCATACTGAAGTGTGTGCCATTTAGTCTAGTGTATTTAAAATTAGATGGAAATAACTGAATTTAAATTTTGGCAACATTTCCCAAAATGTCACTGCAGAGGAATCATAATATTCCCTACATTACACCAGCAGAAGTTAATTTTAGCCCAGCCCTACCCTAAACAGCATAGATATAAGACAGAACCTGAGGGTCATTGCATTTACTGTAATTTAGTGAAGATCAAAAATGTCACATTTTACCTTCAGTAAACTTCAGTCTATGCAATGCCTTTGTCCAAAACTCTTTTCTCCCCAGTTATGATATAAACTCAAATATGTGGGGATGGGTAACTCAGGTTTTTTACACACTCTTGGTGTGGGTTACCTTATTACACTACTCAGACTTCACTGTCATGGTTTTTTAGGTATCCAACACTTTGGGTGTGTATAAACCCATTGTTATCACTTTAAAAGACACTTTAAAAGATACCTTAAAGACCACAGTCTGTGGAGAGCTGGCAAGGACAATCTTCAGGGTTTCATAAATATTGTCATTGCAGTGTGTGCAAGTTTACACAGGCAGGCAAAACAAAAATATTACTCCTGGGAAAGTCTGTAGTACTTAAGCAGCACTTGAGTTATAATACAGAGCACAGTATGCAGGCCACATGAAGCTCTAGCCCTATATTGCATGTAGATCAGACTGCTCAACTGTTCAAATTGAGAATGCAGGGGTACTTACATAGGCAATACAAAATGGGGCAACAAAACCAAGCATTAGGAGCCTATTTCTTGATGCATGATTAGAATCTGACTTGTTTTAAATTCACAGGCACGCTTTCACCTCAACAATTATTTGAGCACTTTAATGCTGCTGCATATCAGGGCAGTTGTTAAACTGGTATTCAAACAAAACAAGAAAATAATTGATTCAAATAGCATTAAAAATGTTTGCTATATAAGCAGCTGCCATTAGATCTCATCCCTACTTCTTCCCATTGGAAGTGTCAGGGGGAACACAATCGGGCCATCTGTTCAACAACAGAGCATGTGGCCACTAGGGGAAAGAGTGGAGCTTGGTTCCCTGTACTCCTACAAAAGGAGAGCCAAAGAATTCATTGTCTAAATGCACTGGTACTACATCAACTTAAGGACGTCTGATATTTTAGTCCACTTCTGATATGATGATTATGGATACCTGGTAGCCAAAATGCTAGTATGAATTTTGCATTACTGCATGCAGTACCATGTATTATTATGCCATTTTTCCACTAGGGTTGTCACATTCCAAATTTGAAAGGCAGAACTGGGAGGACACTACAGAGCTCATGGAGTGATGCATGATTTCATGATCACATTAAATGTTACTGCTTAAAAATGGCTTTGTGAATCCTTAAAAACTGTCTGTGAGTGAACGTAAATGTTTAAAATCACATTGTGAATCACCAAGAAATATATGTGATTAAATAATTGCAGCACATAGCTACTTATAAATGACTACTATTACAAATGCCTTTTAAAGATAAATCAGCAGCTTATTTCTATAACTTAAATACAATTTTCTCCATGTAATTATTAGCAATCATTTTTAAGTCACCTGCACAAGCAATTACCTTAGTCTCAATCCACTCAGTCTTTCATTTTAATATTAACTTGAACAATTAACACTGCTGCATGCAGTTATTAAATTGATAGTCCAACAAAACAAGTAAATAATTGAATCATACAGCTTTAAAAATGTTTGCAATATAAGCAGAAGAGGTCAGAACCACCCTACCCCAAGTAGACGTGTCAGAGTTTTTTTTTATTATTTATTTATTTGTTCTCCCTGTAGGTGCACTGGTCCCAGGGACCGTTTTCTGGCACAGCCTCAGCCATGAAGATGGCAGACAACAGTACAGTAGGACTGCAGTATACACAGTGTAATATAGGACATGAATACAAAACAATGTGATAACATGCACACAGTGCAAAATAGGACATAGATACAAAACAATGTGATAACATGCACACAGTGCAAAATAGGACATAGATACAAAGCAATGTGATTACATAGACAGCAAACAGAAGTAACAAGGCAAAATAATTGTCAGGTGAAAAATGCACTATAAAATCAAACTTGCTGGAGGACAGATATTGTACTAAAAATGCTGTGGTCAAGAGTAGCATTTCCAGGTAAAGTTGTCATGAAGGATAGCTTCATACAGCATTTTGAATTGGGAAATTGATAACAGACCATGTAGACAGTTAGGCAGGCTATTCCACTGGGTTGGGGCAGCAACTGAGAATGCCTTTTGACCCATACAACTAACAACTAAAGGTGCTTCCAGGTACAGGAGACATGAGGACTTGAGACCACAGTGGCACAATTTTGGCCTTGGAATGTTGGCAAGGGGGGGAGCTCTTTGTCTCTCACTAACTCATCTATTTTAAACCAAGGATGGAAATGAGAAAGGAAAATGTGGGCGTACCGGGATTTGAACTCCAGATCTCTAGTATGCCGTTCCAGCACTCTAACCATTAAGCTACAGGCCCACTGGTTGCAGTGTCCGAAGAACTTCCTATTTCACAGTCACACATTCCTTTCTCTAGTGTTGCTGAACTCTGCAACCAGAAACCAATTTAGAAATACCACTACTTCTCAGTGCAGTTTAACCCCTGTAAGGTATATAGTTATTTTAAACCAAGGATGGAAATGAGAAAGGAAAATGTGATCCGGAGTTCAAATCCCAGTGCGCCCATTTCCTTTCCATTTTCATCCTTATTTAAACTCTTCTCTGCCGTAAACTACTAATATTCAAGTCATTTCTCGAACGCAAGTTCATAACACTGAAAAGAATATTTAATAGGATAACCTGGACACTAACGTGAGCCTGTGGTGAAACTAAATAACGTCAGGATTCAAATCTGGTATAGCCACATTCTCCTTCCATCATAAAAATAACTGCTGCTCTGTGCAGGGTTAAACTGCACTGAGAAGTAGTGGTATTACTAACTCATCTATAAATTAACTTAAAAGATACTCACAGCAGACTTGTGCAGAAAGACAACCAAGGGATTGGTATAAAGAGCAGTGGTAGGTATCAAAGGGGCCATTAAAGCAAATCCACAGACATTAGTTTACACCATGATAAGTCTACTCAGATTATTTAAGCAATAAGGCATGACAGGGTGTGTGTTATTTTATAATAATTAATGGGTTTAATTTTTTCTCATAGAGACACCCATTGCATATTTTGTTGTTATAAAGGAGTGTTTGTAATGGCAAACACATGCTGGGTTTCTCCTATGCATGCGCTAGCCAACGCTGTTCCCTTCCTCATTGCCAGATGCCGTGCTTACTACTGGAGACTAGACTGCCACTTGGACACAGTGGTAAATCCCACCCAAAAAATGGCTGGGCTAGAAATACTTAAACTGGGCTGCTTTTTTAACAGAATAGGGAAAAATGTAAACCTAGACATTCTTTCAGCAGTTGCATCTGACTGCTGACCCCATCGAAACCCAGTCAGACCATAGCTGCACAGAGACATCTTCTCATTATTTTATATAATTGCTGTGGCCAAAAGATGATAATCAGTAGTTATATAAAATAAAACCTGTTTTTTTTTGTAAAACTCTAATTTTACACACACTCTCTCAGTGTTAGATGTCTAAATAAACCCCTCAAGCTTCAATCTTTGGGTTAATGTAGCATTAAACACATTGTGAGTGTATAAAATTCTCATTAAGTACACAACCCTGGGGGGCGCTGTGGAGCCCGAGCAATATGGAGGCAGATCTATAATACTCTCCACACTTGCTACGATAAAATAAATAAAACTCATTTTTCTGGGCAGAGAAATTGCGATAAAAATACAGAAATTGAAAGCAGGACACTTGGACCTCAACATGGGAAACCCTCGAAAGGAAAGGCTGCAATCTCAAGGGGACAGGAGCAAAACAGTTTCGGACCCACCGAACACAAGGTCTGCTCCCAACCAAACAGCTTCTACATCATCAACTGAGAGCGTGGAAACCCTGCAAACCCTCGGCCTAAAAATCAATAGGCTAATCCAGGCAGTTTCAGGACTGGATGGGAAATTTGACTCCCTTACACAAAGAGTAAGCAGCCTAGAAATGGAGCTGGAAACTGTAAAAACAGAGACTTTCGAATCGAAAAAAAGTTTGGAAGCGGCGCGAGGGGCTGCAGCTTCTCTGATAAAAGAGAATACCCATTTAAAGAACTGCCTTGAGTCGCTGGAAAACCAAGCTAGATCTTCTAATGTCCGAATAATTGGGTTACTGGAACGAGTGGAGGGTGACCATTTAGCCCTGTTTGTTATAGAATGGCTGATTTTACAGTTGGGAGATATACTCTCTGAGAACGAGCTACACATCCAGAAGGCCTACCGAGTGGCGGCCCGTGGAAGACCTTTGAATCCGGATGCACATCGAGCAGTAGTTATAGTGCTTGATGGGGTAGGCTCAAGAGACTTAGTACTGAAACTAGCCAGACAGAAGAGAACCCTTCTATGTAATGGGCAACAAGTAAGACTCTACCCGGATTTGAGCTACTCGACGCGGATGAAGAAGAAGAAATTCGACAGAGTCAGAGCGATCCTGAGAGAGGCTGATATAACCCATGGCATGCTGTTCCCAGCCCGCATTCGAATCGTCCATCAAGGGAAAATCTTTATTTTTTTGGATCCGGCTGAAGCTTTGAAATGGGCACAGAGAAATGCCCCTGCGAGATCTCGAAGAGCTGAAGTATCCGATTCTGAAGTGGAGGACATTGAGGACTCTTGAGGGGCTTTATGGATGTTAGAACAGGTTGGCAATAGCCCATATGATTTAAAATCGGAATAAATAGTGTTACTGTTCCCTTGAGTGATGCTACCTAAAAGGGATTATTATTAAACCTAATTCTGTACAAAGGTTCATGACTGGTTTAAAGAGGTACTGTCTGAAATTGCCAGAGTTTTTACCTTCTACCAAAATGAGATGGTTAAGGGCAGAACTGTCCAAGTTATGAGTTAAATTACATAGAGGGCTATCCTAGTGTGAATTTATAGGGATTCTTAATGATTATTATTCCTTTTTTTCTTATCCTTCGGGCAAATAATATTTGTTTAGTGCATGCCTAACTCTCAATACCCTGCAAAGGGTATAAGGGACACTACTGATATTATTTAAGGTATTTTCATATTATGTATATTGCATGCAGTTCATGGTCTCTGTAAC
This sequence comes from Neoceratodus forsteri, assembly GCA_016271365.2. Taxonomy (NCBI): domain Eukaryota; kingdom Metazoa; phylum Chordata; order Ceratodontiformes; family Ceratodontidae; genus Neoceratodus; species Neoceratodus forsteri. The sequence goes on along the minus strand of CM057456.1, from coordinate 455,051,609 downwards.
AGTGACTCATTTATTGTATTATATTGAAGCGACAGATTTTCTTATTTGTATCCCCCATATGACGTATCTTATTGACTCTGCATGCTTGTTTTAACCTGCGTGTATTAAGAGGATTGGCGACCTCAACCTATTATTATAAATCCTAATGTGCACTGTCAGAATAATTTCTGTATGAAATATTGAGAAATCAATAAAAAAAGAAAGTAACAAAAAAAAAAAGTACACAACCCCATATATTAATGTATATATAATGTCACTCCTCGGGTGGGTTGAAGAACAAGGTGAAGCCAAGTGTTTCCACCACTGGAGAGTGATGTTATTACCCAATAACACACACTCTGGTTTGCCTTATTACTATTATGCAATGACTCATTTTTAAAAAGAAAATGTAAAAATTAAAAAATATATACTTTTTTTTACCTTTTTAAATTAATTTTTTCACATTTTATAGTTCAGTTTTCTATGTGAAGAAAAAAAGTCCACCATTTGAATTGTGTCTAGTAGATGGTGCTGCTAGTATATATTGCTTCTTTATTGTTGGGCTCTGTTTCCCCCTGCCTCGCTGCCTGCTGCCCCCCCCACCTCCATTGATTGTGTGTTTTTCTTTTAAACTTCAATCTACTGTCTACCCTGGTACCGGGTGAGGATTTTGTGTTTTAGTTTTAAAACTGTGATCTATGTGAAGGTACCAAGCAGAGGAGTGAGCATGCCCTGACAGAGTCAGAAACTGCGACTGTGAATCTGTCAGTGCCACCCATTTCCCTTTTGCCCTAGCACCATTCGGTCTCAACAAATGGTGAGAGTTTGTGTGTGCTTTTGGTTCCCCTGGTACAGTTGTAATGTGTTTGTATCAGGAGAAGAAAGGAAACAGGGAAATAAAAGTGTTGTGCTCCTTTACAAGATGCATTTACTGTGGTTGGGTGGAGGAAAAGAGATGAGTGATTGGGGATGGCCGAAGCCCTTCACTGAAACGGCTCTGTATTTTTTTTTTAGTTTATGAACATTGGGAAGTGAAACATTGAGAAATGTGTGTTTTACTGCCTGTACAGCTGAGTGGAGGTGGATGGGGGGGGAAGAGTAGGGTGTGATAACCTCTACTTCATAAATTGGTCGTGGGTGGCAGCGAGGCACTTAGTGAGGGAATCTGAGCCTGGGTTTGGAAGGGGGCGAGAGGGTAGGAATTTCTTTTAATGTTATACAGTTGTGCCAATGCCTGCCCTAGATATAGTGATGTTGTCAGATAACATCACTGTGTCTAGGCATACTTACCAGTCAGAAAGCAAGATTTTTTCATGCCATTGTATAATAATGGATGAATGGTAGAAGACGGGTGAGCAATAATTTAGAAGGGGGAGCATTGTGCCCCTAGCAATAGCAAGCTTCTCTTTAAGGGTCATAAGATTCTTTACTCTGGAAGTGATCTCTGGTTTTTGGTTGATGTGCTATACAGTGCGTGCTATATGCCGGCAGAAGGTCAGGGAGAGGTCAAGGGTAATCTCAGACATTTAAAGGACGATACAAGTTCTCCAGACTTTAAATCAGAATTTCACTCCTGACAGTTTGCGAAACCTGGGTCTGGACCCAAATAACGTACAGTAATGTAGCTTTTTTTTTGTTTGTTTGTTTTTGTTTTTTTGGCATAAGTAGTTGCCTGTTATTTAAGAACCAGGAATGCATATGGCCAAACCCTGCAGGGAGGGTAGAAGAGATGACCTCAGGAGATTTGTCACGATGAAACAGTGTCAGGTCATCCCCATAGAGGTAACTATGATGCCTCTGACATACCTTGGTGAGGGGTCAAAAGGGGAGAGAAAAGAATTGGACCAAGAATGGATCTCTGCAACACTCCACTAGTGGCCTTTCTTGCGGTAGAGAGGGAGCATCCTGAGCTACCTTATCGTGTTTTGCCAGACAGGTAACTCCAAAACAAGTAACAGGCTACTGGGGAGACACCTAAGTGGACAAGCTTGTCAGTGAGAATTTTGTGGGCCACCAAACCAAATACTTTAGTAATGTTCATGAAAACAGCCCCCTGCAGCCTGCTGTCATGAATGCTTTTGATTACATGGTCAGTGAACCTGACTAGGGCCTCTGTGGTGCTGTACCCTTTCCAGAACCCATGCTGGTGGGGGGAAGAAGAGAGTATTTGTACATGTACTTGGAAATTTGTTGGAATAAAAATTCTCTCCAGGAGCCTACCCAAGGGAAAGGATAGAGACAGGATGGTAATTTTCAAGCAGGGATGAATCATTCCCTTTGAGGGCAGACACCTTCCTTGCCAGCTTTGAGAGTCCCAGCATAGATGATGTAAAGAGGGAAGGGTTGAACATTTTTGTAAAGGATCTGAAATGACTGGAAATAATTCAAAGGAACCTAAAAGATAAGCCATTTCTACCTACCCTGCAATACCCGGATGGGGTATTAAGAAGATTGCAGGTATCCTTATGTGAGGTGGCACTAAAAAAGAAGGAAAGCCTGTGGGAAAGCATACTGTACAGTACATTCACCACCTGGGGGTCCAAAATACGGCTAGAGACCTTCATTTGGACGGGTCTGGGAATTTAACATTTATGCAGAGTGATGTGTAACAGCAGACTGTTATTAATCCATTTGTTCAGCAACGAAACTTACACAGTATATATTGACCTTCATATAGTTCAGTGGGCCTACACAACCAGAGTAGTGTTATGCTTGTGCAAATGTGATAACTGTTTGGCCATTTGTACTCTCTATTCAATGGGGAATTACCCCCTGTAGAGATACCAAAGGCAAGGAACCCTCAAAGAGGGTTCCACCCCTAGAGGTGCCCGCAGGAAGAGTCCCTTGCCTAAAGATACCTTAGGAAAGAGCCACTGAGGAGAGAGGCATACCACTGGAGGTGGAGGAGAGGTTGTGAGAAACTGATTATATAGCTCAAGAAGGGGGCCTGGCTGTTTGCTCACCCCACTGATCTACAGGCATAGCCTTTCAATTCAATAGGCCTATACAACCAGAGTAGTGTTATGCTTGAGCAACTGTGATAATTGTTTGGCTGTTCGCACTCTCTGTTCCACAGGGAATTATCACCCTGTAGGGGTACAAAAGGCAAGGAACCCTCGAAGAGGGCTCCACCTCTAGAGGTGCCATGGGAAGATCCCCTTGGCTAAAGGTACATTTTGAAGGAGCACCAAAAAGAACATTAAGCAGCAAACATTGATTATGAAGTAGAGAAGCAGATTGGCAACAATGAGACAGCTTGATGGTATGCAAATGAGATGCCCAGGTTATCAGGACAGCACTGATAAAATGGATTGCACTGATGACATCAGGGAGATTCTTAAGGAGAGAGGGACTGGTGAGTAGGGCCACCATCCATCTACGTCCGGCAGCAGAAACTTACCTAAGGAAATTAGGGAACAGACTATTAGCAGCTAACAACATATTGTGATCTATGGCATGGAGGAGAGAAAAAAAAACATTTAAAAGGAGAAAACCTCTGGAGATCCAATGGCTAGGTCACCTTCCCTCCAGGCTATGGATAGTTTATTTAGTGACGGCTCTGCTGCAGCAATTTAGTAACTCAGTTCAAGGGAAGGAATAGTTCAGTTTGGTGGAAAGTAATGGTTATGATTGGCATTCAACTGATTTATGAATAAGAGCAGTTTCTTTTGAATGGGAGCATAATCATCTTTGAAGTGCTAGATAAGATGAGGCTGGGCAAAGCCAGCAGCTGTAGATTAGGTAGCAGGTTATTGATGAGGAGGGCAGGCAAGCCAGTGGCTATAGATATTTGATGAGGAGTCTGGTCTCAGCCAGCAGCTGTAGATAGTGATGAGAAGGCAGGCATACAGTACTGTAGGAGAGTTGAGCATAGTGTAGTTCAATTGGGATGAGCATATTTCCTGGAACTGAAATGGGAACAAATCTGTTGCATGGCTTAGTCTTTAAGAATGCTTGGAAAAGAATAGAGTAATGACTTGTCTTCTTGGTTTGAAGGTTCAGAAAGGTCAGTTCACAGCATGAGTCAAGTAAGGTAAGTGGTACATGATGAGCTGATTTATGAAGTCCAGTAATCAGGAGATGCAATTGACTTCCTGAATCTTCAGCTGGTGAAGGAGATAATGAAGTAGAAGAGGCAGCTAGGACAGCAATTTCATAGTTGTGAGGAAAGAAAAACTCCTAGAGTCGAGATGAAGTATTGCGAAGGCAGGATCTCCATGCTGGTACAAACACAAGTTGAAACATAAAGAAGTAATAGAGCATAGCTGGTATGAACTGGAAGATCTCCATAGATAAGCAGATACTGAGTGCTTGATTGTTCATCTGGAAGGCTGCAAAGCAATGAAGGCTGGAGGAAAACAAGAATCCCTTGTACTGAAGAGATTGGAGTCTAATATAAAAACTCATGTTACTGGAGGACAAAGAAGGAGTATGCCTATGGTCGTACCAGGTCAATATGTTGTATGGAGAATGCCACAGGGCAAAACCATGCAACAGTAACAGGGTGGGGAAGAACAGCTACAGGGTACACAATGCCACATGACACAAATAGTGTGAAGTGGTAGCAGTGACCCTGTAGCTGTTTCTGGAAAGGTCTGCTGCAGAGGGTAAGAGTTTTTCAGGAAGGGGGGTCTGCTGAGCAGCTGCTGTGGCTCAGGGAGTAGGGTCATCAGCACAGGAAGACAATGGAGTGACTGTGGACTGGGGTCCTATTCCTGGGCCCAGATTAGGTTAGTTATTAGTTTAGTTTTTTTTCTTGTCTTTTGTGCAGTTCATCTGAGTTTCACCCTGTCCCTGAGTTATTTTAATGGGGGTTTGAGTTTGCAGCCCCCCATAATGGGGAAGTGGGGCAGAGTCCCCCACAGAAAACAAGTGTTTTAGTATTTTTATTTTTAGTCACTGTTTTGACAGCACAGCATAGTGCCACGCTGTTTGTGTATGCAACAACATGACCCCGTGCTGCCTACGGTCAAGGCTGCCCGGATGGTAAGATAGGGAGACAGATGTTGTAGCAATTAAGTAGGTTGTACATCATTGCAGAAGGAGAAAAATAGGAGCAATGAGAGATGAAAATGCTTGCTCAGATGGCTCAATTATGGGGTTTCTGCTTCAAGCAGATATCATGGAGGCAAGTCACAAAGCAGACTTTTGGGAAGGATCAAGTAGGCAATAATTGTGATAGAACTGAGTAGAAAATGTCTGAGGGGCTTTCCTGAAGACCATCTTCAAATAGGCAGTATATGGACTGGGGCAGAGACTGTTGTTCCAGTAGAGATGAGTAGAAGACATCTGAGGGGCTTCCCTGAAGACAGTATTTGGGTAGGCAGGTATATGAAATGAAGTGGAGACTATTGGTTTGAGAAGATAAGAATAGAAGATGTTTGAGGGGCTTATCCAAAGACCATCTTAGAGCTGGCAGATATGTGAGGTGAGACAGAGACTTCTAGGACAAGTAGAAGAAGTCTGAGGGGCCTCCCTGAAGACTGTGTTCAAATAGGCAAGTAAATGAGTGAGGCAGAGACTCCTGTGTTAAGTAGAAGACATCCAAGGGGCTTCCCTGAAAGCTGTCTTTGATTAGGCAAGCATATGAAGTCAGGTGGAGACAATTGTTTCAAATATATACCAATGGAAGACGTCCGAGGGGCTTCTCTGAAGACCGTCTTTGAGTAGGCAGGGATGTGAAGTGAGGCAAGGACTTCTGGGAGAAGTAGAAGGTGTCTGAGGGGCTTCCCTGAAGACTGTATTCAAGTAGGCAAGTATATGAAATGAGGCAGAGACTCCTGTGTTGAGTAGAAGATGTCTGAGGGGCTTTCCTGAAGACTGTCTTTGAGTAAGCAAGTAGATGAAGTGCATCAGAGATTCCTATTCTGATGGACAGGAGACATCTGTCACTGCCTAATGCATAAGATTTGGAGAAATCAGGAACTGGTGATAAGATGACCTCAAGAAAACAGTTCACAGGAGTCCGTCTGGATATAAACCATGCTAAAGGTGATGGTCAGGCTAGAATTCCAGTAAGATAGAAGAAGGAGGCAGTATAGCACAGTGGTTGAAGGCTCTGAGATGCAAACCTGGAGACCCGGGTTTGAATCCCATGGCCCCCACTTGCATACTGTGTGACGTTGAGCAAGTCACTTAACTTCCTTGCGCTCCCAGGTTGCACCTGGAAATAAGCTTCGGCCTAGTGTGCCTTTCCCAGTTAAACTACTTCCACTTTCCCTAGAAGAAGACACAGGAGACAGGAGTAATAATCCAGGCAATCTAGGTATGCAATATAATTGTATTCTGCAAATGAATTATTGCCCAGAAGGAATAAGAATGCTTGAAGTGGCCCCCTGGTACTGACAGTGTTCCTTTAAGAACCAAGTCCATGGATGGAGTAGGGCTCAAAGAGATACATCACACAGTCAGTTATACAAAGTAAGTAGAATTTCTGTATAAATGTTATTTAAACTGGCTTGAGCCATTTGAGTATTGTTGCCAAAGGCAAGCAAGTTGGGTCTGCTGGCTGACTCAAGGCTGTGGTACATAGTAGTACAATGAGTAAATCATTTATTTATTTATTTATTGAATTTTGATGTCTGGGTAGGCCCACTGGGCCCCGAAGGTCCCTTTTTCAGGGGCGACCTGGAAAACAAAAATAGTACAATACAATACAGTCAGGTGTTACAGGCTAATGAGAAGTAGACATGATAATGAAGATTACAATAATGGCAATGTTTCTATACATAGACCATAAGTGCAACAATTGAGAGAATTAAGGCAAGATTTTGGTGTCAGTTTTGGTGAGAAAAGGAGGGGATTGGTGTTGTGTTTAGGACCGGGGATGATTATCCTATACCCTTACAATGGCACGAGCTTGCCCCAAGCAAGTGGGACTTGAGCTCTGTGTGAAAGTTTAACAGCGAAGGGGCTTCCTGTACTAAAGGTGGGAGAGTATTCCACAGCTTAGGGGCTGTGAGAGTGAAGGATTTGCCTCCCGTGTGAGTCTTGACTCTGGGGATTGCCAGAAGGGACCGACCCGAGGTCCTGAGTATACGAGGTTTAGGATTAGGCATGATTATTCTTGTTAGGCTAGGAGGGGCAGCCAGGCTCTGCAATTTGTATGCAAGGCAGAGCAGGGGGTACTGTAGATGAACCTCAAAGGAAGGCCAGTGCAGCTGGGCTAGTGAGATGCAGGGGTGGATTCATGGGTGACTCATTGTCGCAAACCTCGCCACCTTGCTGTACAGGACCTGAAGCCTGTCAACATCACCCTTTGACATACCCTGAATTACAGGGGCAGTGTACGTTAATGTAGGCGGGAGGACACTGGAGGCAATTGCTCATCTTGCCTCCGGAATAAGTTGTTTTTTTAGCCTGTACAAGGTGCCTAGTTTGACGTGGATAGACCTAGTTACCTGATCTATGTGGGACTTAAAGGTGAGACCTTGGTCAATAGTTAGCCCAAGGTATTTTATGTTGTCTACTATGTCAATTCTTTTTTCCAGCAAGGGAAGTAAGTTGTAAGGAATTGGTCCTGTCTTGGCCGAGGGATCTAGGGTCAAACACCAAGGCTTTTGTTTTTGCTGCATTGAGGATCATTCTGTTAGATGTGAGCCAGGCCTTGAGTGTATTTATGTCCCCTTGGAGGAGAGGGCCCAGATCATATAGTGTAGACCTGGACCGGTAGATAACAGTGTCATCAATGTATTGAACTACTGAGCTGTCCCCACAGTGATGGTTGAGGTCATTAGTGAAGAGAGAGAACAGGAGAGGCCAAGAATTGAGCTCTGAAGTGCATCTTCCTTGATGGGAAGAGGGGCAGATAGCTCTCCCTTCCAAATGACCCTCTGGGAGCAGCCTGATAGGTAGCTCTTTATCTATTTATTTATGTTATTTTAGTCTTTTGGTAACTGGGTAAGGCCCACTAGGCACAAGTGCCTGTTTTCAGGGGCGACCTGGGAGCACTGGGTGGTTAAGTGACTTGCTCAGAGTCACACAGTATGCAAGTGGAGGTTGTGAGAATCAAACTCGGGTCTAGTCTGCTGGATGTTTCAAGCTCATTCACACCTCATTCCTCTAACCTCTAGGCTACACTGCCAGCCTAATCTTGAACCAGTTTAGGGCCTGGGCATCAAGACCTATGCCTTGAAGCTTTGTAAGAAGAAGGTTGTGGTCCACAAGATCAAACGCTTTGGACAGATCTGTAAAGATAACACCCATCGACATGCCAGCAGCCATTATTTATTTATTTATTTTTGAAAATGTTTCACCAGGAAAGGCACTCTGAGCAAAAAGATGCTCGTCTCACAGTGCGACCTGGTGGGAGGGGTTACAGACGAGGCAGGTATACATACAATAGTTGAGTTTAACAGTAGTGCAATACAGACAATGTACATGGTTTGGAGGTATTACATTTGAACTTGTTACATAAGGAGAACAGTACAGAACAATGATCATCAACGACAGGGTATACATAACATGGGTACAAGGCAAGATAAGAACAATACAGAGCATGCACATCAGAGACAGGGTGAACATATCATGGGTACACAACGAGGCAATACATGACTTACATAATTGCCAGTGGCAGAACTAGTGTGCCAGAACATAACTTGAGTGACAGTAACAACTTGAGCTGCAGTGGGATGCACCAAGTTACATAGATACATAGACAGTGTCGGCAGATAAGGGCTTATGGCCCACCCAGTCTGCCCATTTGAGCTTGTAAGTTCAGTTTATGTTTTCCTAGAAGTCTGTTGCCCCTTACCCCTGACCTCCAGAATTCCTTTATGTCTATCTCATGCATTCTTAAATCCCATGATTGTTTCAGCCCCCACCACTTCCTCTGGCAGGGTGTTCCACTTGTCCTCCACCCGTTCTGTGAAGAAATTCTTCCTCATGTTTCCTCTGAATCGTCCTCCCTCCAACTTCATCCCATGCCCTCTAGTCCTGGAACATCTTTTTCACTTAAAAATAGTGTATTCCTGCACCCTGTTCCTCCCTGTAAGATACTTGTATGTCTCTATCATATCTCCTCTCTCCCTCCTCTCCTCCAGGGAGTACATGTTCAGTTCCTTCAACCTGTCCTCATAGGACTTGTGATGCAATCCATGCACCATCTTCGTTGCCCTCCTCTGAACCTTCTCTACCCTGTCTATGTCTTACGTAGGTAAGGCCTCCAGAACTGTACACTGTACTCCAGGTGGGGCCTCACTAGTGTCTTGTATAGTGGAATTATGACCTCCTTTTCCTGCTGATGATGCCCCTGCCCCTGCATCCCAGCATCCCTATTTGCTTTACCTGCTGCCTTGTCACACTGTTCCCTACGTGAGGTCATCGAGATGATAACCCCAAGATCTCTTTCCTGCTTGGTGCAAGCTATATCCTCACCCCAACTGATATATTGTGCCTGGTTTTGTGCCCCATGTGCATTATCTTGCACTTCTTTACATTGAATTTCAACTGCCAAACCCCTGACCATTCTTCATGTTTCTGCAGGTCCCTTCTCATTCTGTCTACACGCTCTGGTGTGTCTACTCTGTTACAGAGCTTTGTGTCATCAGCGAACAGTGAAATTCTGCCTTCTAGGTCCTGCGCAATGTCACAGATGAAGATGTTGAATAGGACCGGTCCCAGCACTGATCCCTGTGGTACCCCACTGGTCACTCTTCCCTCTGTGGAGTGATGGCCATTTACCACCACCCACTGTGTCCTGCCGCCCAGCCAGTTACCTACCCACCACACTACTGTTCTGCCCACACCCATATTCCCCAGTTTGTATAATAGTCTTCTATGTGGCACAGTGTCAAAGGCCTTGCTGAAGTCCAGATAGGCCATGTCCACTGCCCTCCCCTGATCCACCTCCCTAGTTACCCAGTCAAAAAATTCAACCAGGTTGGTCTGACATGACCTCCCCCTGGTGAAACCATGCTGCCTTGGGTCCTGTAGTCCATTGACAACCAGATGTTCCACCAATCTCTCCTTCAGTAGTGCTTCCATGATCTTCCCCACTACCGAGGTGAGGCTGACTGGTCTGTAGTTCCCTTCCTCTTTGTTCCCACTTTTGTATAAAGGGACTACATCTGCTATCCTCCAGTCTTTGGGTACCTCCCCTGTTTCCAGTGATCGGCTAAACAGGATAGCCAGAGGTTCAGCCACCACCTCTCTTAGTTCTTTAAGGACCCTGGGGTGCACCCCATCTGGCCCCATTGCTTTATCAACTCTTATTACTTCCAGTTCCTTCAGGACCCTTTCTCGTGTAAAGGGACTTGTGTCCATTTCTGCACCATTCTCACCCCTTGTACTCCCTTCAGACCCATTACCCTCCTCTTCCTCAGTAAAGACTGAGCAGAAATACCTGTTCAGTATGTCAGCTTTACTGTTGTCATCCTCCACGGAGCTCCCATCCTCCCCCTACAGTCTCACTATCCCTCCCTTTGCCTTTCTTTATTCACTTATGTACCTGTAAAAGGTTTTGTCCCCTCTACCCACTGATTTTGCAATGTGTTCTGTCTAAGCTTTGGCTTCTCTTACTGACCTCCCTGCCTCCCTTTGCTTCTCCTGGTACTTCTCCCTATCCCCTTCTACCTGTGTCTTTTTGTATTGCCTGAATGCAATCTTTTTGGCTTTCACTTTCTTTGCTACCTCTTTGGAAAACCATAATGGTCTCCTCTTCCTTTTCCTCTTGCTAACCTGCTTAATTCATAATTCTGTTGCTCTTGTAATCCCCATTTTAAATACTGCCCACTGTTCCTCAACCCCTGATTTCTGCCCCATTCCCCTTAATGCCTCTTTCAAGTATCTCCCATTTTCCCAAAGTCTCCCACCTAAAATCCAGGATACATGTTTTTGTGTGGTTTGGTTCTGCTCTTTCTGTGATTTCAAACCACAATGACTGGTGGTCACTGTTCCCCAGATGCTCCCCCACTGTTACCCCCATCACACTGTCCCTGTTTGTGAGTACAAGGTCCAGTATTGCCTTCTGCCGAGTTGGTTCCATGACCAATTGCTTGAGGAAGGCACACTAAAGGGAGTCCAGGATAAATCTGCTTCTAGTTGATGCTGCTGCTGGGATGCTCCAGTCCACGTCTGGAATATTGAAGTCTCCAACCAGTACTACCTCACCCTTGTCTGCCATCCTTTGGATGGCTAGCATCAGCTGCCTATCTGTTTCTTTCTCCTTGGCTGGTGGTCTATAGACCACACCTGTGCGGATGGCTGGCCCCATTTTCCTTTCCAGCTTAACCCACAGTATCTCTCCCCCATTTTGTTTCTCCTGGATCTCTGTGCCCTTATGTCATTTTCACATACAGTGCCACTCCTCCCTCCTTCCTGCCTGCCCTGTCTCTTCTGAATATGTTGTTGCCAGGTATGGCCATCTCCAAGTCATGGTTATCATTACACCAGGTTTCAGTGATGGCCACAATATCCAGGTCTGACTGCACCATGATAGCCTCCAGATTTTCCATCTTGTTGCTAAGGCTCCTGGCATTTGCACACATGGCTTTCCATGATTTGACCTCCCTAGACTGTTTTGCTGTTCTACTCCAGCCCCTTCCTTGGTTGTCCTTTATCTGTGGTTCTCCTTGCTGTCTGCCCTTCTGCTGAATTTTGCCCCTTTTCTGCCTATCCACCTCTTGGGTGCTAATCTCCGTCTTTTGCACCCTGCTTTGTAGAGATAGCCACTCCTCTGGTTCACTGGTTCCACTGCTAGCTGTGGGGGGTGAGCAAGTAGGTACCCTCTTTGCTGGCCTGCCACCCCTCTTTGCTAGTTTAAATGCTTGTCAATGTAGCATTTAAACTTACCATTGAGTCTTGGATTCCCTCCAGGATAGATGCAGGCCGTCAGGCTTAGACAAACCTCCATCCCTCCAGGTGGGTCCCCAGTCACCAATGAATCCAAACCCTTCCTCACAGGTACCAGTTCTTCAACCATGAGTTAAAGTTCCTGGTGCATACACCCTGTGCTCTCCCTTGCCTCTCACAGGTAGTACTTCTGAGAAGTGACAGAAGTAGCTACTTGCTTGAGACCCTCCCAATTTCCTAAACTCTTCCTGAACTTCCTTTGGCTCCCCATTTGCCCAGGTCATTGGTACCTAGGTGGATAATGACATCCAGCTCACCCTCCCATCTTGCCTTCCCAGTGATCCCCAGGATCTTCCTTCCATCCCTCCATGCCGTGGCACCTGGTAGGCACCTCACCTCCCTGTCCTCCCCCTCTTATGATGGAGTCCCCCACCAGGATTCACTTCCTCCTCCTCTGGGGTCCACTGCTTTCCCCGCTGAGGTCACCTCCTTGGCTAACGTCCATATCCTTTCCTTCCACTTCTCTGGGTACCTCTATTTGGTCGTCCCCATTTGCCAGTGTGGCATATGAGTTCTTTAGTGGAATAGGATCTGGGATGTGCCTCTGCCTGACCGCTCTAACCTTCCCTGAGCCCACTGTCATCCAAGTGCTCCTTGTTCTTGGCATCCTTTGAGGCAGTTGCATTTGACTGGGTGGTCTCTGGATGGGGTGATGGTACTCCTGACCCAGTTTACTTCTGCTCTGAGTCTGGCCACCTCATCCCACAGTCCAGAGAGATGCATGCAGATAGGGCAGCACCTCAGTGTCCAGAAGGTCTGCCTGAATATGGCTTCCCCACAGCCACTGCATTGCACCACTCCCACATTATACTGCAATTATACTGCTATTCCACTACTTGTCTGCTACTGAAGCTCTCCTAGTTCCCTTTTTATTAATTTACTGTCCTAAAAATCCTGCCACTGATCCTCAGATACTTTTCTTTTTAAAAAAAGAAAATAAACCAAGAAATAAATAAATGAATCAAAACACTTGTCGTGCTGAGGGTGGGCTTCTTCACCCTTATGACCTCCTACTCCACACCCTTACTACACCTGTGTTTAGCTCCTGTCAATCAGATTTAACAGGGCATATAATTAAGAGTTGGGGAAGGGGAGGGAGAGGGGTGAAAATTTGCATCAATTAAAGACAGCAAAGAAATACACCACCACTATGTTTTAAATTTTCAACAGCCCAAAAACAATTCTAAGTAAAGACAACAAAGAAAGTACAGTGCCACTAAAAGCCCACAATCTAAGTTTAAAAGAAAAATAGCAATTACCAGTTACTGTAAAGCACTGAATTGAATATGCTTCCTTCCCCTTCTGGCTTCTTCTGAGAAGATAAAACTCACTTGCTACCTCAACTCTGACTAAGCCCCACCTCCAGTTATCACATAGCTGAGGTCAGAGGCCAGACAATTAACACCCCTCACCCAAACTACAGGGCAAGTCAGACAAGCCAAGACTAAATTTGCAGCAATTAAAGACAGCAAAGAAATACACCATCACTATGTTTTAAATTTTCAACAGCCCAAAAACAATTCTAAGTAAAGACAACAAAGAAAGTAGAGTGTCACTAAAAGCCCACAATCTAAGTTTAAAAGAAAAATAGCAATTACCAGTTACTGTAAAGCACTGAATTGAATATACTTCCTTCCCCTTCTGGCTTCTTATCCTGAACTGAATATGCTTCCTTCCTGACAGTAGGAGTTGGAGAGCGAAGATGGGGGGTAGAGGAGGGTGGACTAGTAAGCATTAGGTGCATGGGGGTAGGTTTAGGTGAGGTGGGAGGAGGGAGGAGAATGGTGTTGGTAGCTGTGGGTAGGGCAGAAAAGTGTATGTTAGATAGAAAGGGGGAGAGAAGGGAGATGTTAGGAGTGAGAAGAGGGAGTAAGAGTGAGTGTATGTGCGTAGGGCAGTATATAAGCCAGACAATTAGGTGATGACCAGGCCACTGGTCAGGCACTAGGGGGCAATGGGGGAGAGAAGCTATCAAAAAGGGGGGGAGGTCAGGACCAGTTGCAATTTGGTGTGAGGAAGTTAAAGAGGGCAGAGGATAAGGAGTATTTGTCTGAAGAATGGTGGATCTGGGCCAGCAGGCCATTCCAGAGTTTAGGGAAGAAGTAAGAGAAAGCCAATTGGCCGGCAGTGGTCCTTCGGTGGGGGATGACTAATAGTCTAGTGTCAGTGGACCTGAGGGTGTGGGTGGGGGTAGGTGGGGAAGATAGGGAGGATGCGAGGTAGGGCAGGAACGAGCCGAGCCAGAAGCTGGAAGTGAATTTAACACTATGAATTAGGCGCCGGTTGCTCAGGGATGGCAGGGCCAGTGAACGGTAGAGCTTGCAGTGATGTGAGCAGGGGGGGCATACAGAGAAAAGCGGCAGAACATATTAAAGAGGGGGTCAAGTCTAGCTAGGGTGGTCTTTGAGGCAGAGCTGTAGACTACATCACGGTAGTCGAAGGTGGGTAGAATCATTTTCAGGACTAAATCACGTCTGACAGGTAGCGGGAGACAGGTGCAGTTAATGTAGAGGGCGCCAAGTTTTGGGCGCAGTTTTGAAATGATGGCATCTACGTGTGTGGAAAAGGAGAGGTGGCGATCAAGCCAAACCCCTAGATACCTGAAGGAGGGCACTTCATCAAGGATGGTGTTGTTTAGGGTATGGAAGATCGTGGGGGTGAGTTTGGATAGACTCTGTCTTATGCCGAAAGACATAGAGACAGTTTTCTTGGCATTTAGGGAGAGTTGGTTGGTATTGACCAGTGTTGGATTTTGTTGAAATCAGTTTGAAGTTTGGAAGTGAGTTCTTTGTGGGTCCAGCCGGAGGTAAAGAGGACCTTGTCGTCTGTATACATGTGGATCGCGGTGGAGAAGCAAGAATTAGGCAGATCATTTAGAAGGATGGAGAAGAGGATGGGGCCAAGAACTGAGCCTTGGGGAATGACGGTGGTGATAGGGAGAAGGGGAGATGTGGTCAGCTATTTTAGTGGATTGGGTTCTATTTAGTAGATAGGCACTGAACTAGTTTGTGACAGATGCTGCTAACCCAGCCCCTGATAGGCAGGATAGTAGGAGAGAATGGGATACCGTGTCAAAAGCTTTAGCTAGGTCAATGAAAATATCGGCCGTGATTAGCCCTTTATCCATCCCAGTGAGGATGGAGTCCATGCGTCTTAGTAGGGAGGAGGTGGTAGAGTGGTGTTTTCTGAAGCCGGACTGAAATGGGGTGAAGAAGTTAGTTTCTGAGAGAAAGTGGGAGAGCTGGGATAGAACTAGGTGTTCCTGGAGTTTGGCGAGGGCGGGAAGGAGGGAGATGGGACGGTAATTAGTATTGGAGGAAGGATCACCACCTTTTGGAAGGGGTAGGACAGTGGCATGCTTCCATTCAGAGGGGAGTGACTTAGTGGTGAAAGATAGATTTAGTATGGCGGCGAGGGAAGTAGCGATGGCGGGGGCAGATAGGAAGAGGAGTTTGTTATCAAGACCATCAGGGGATTTACCTTTGGAGGGGTTCAAGGAGTGGAGGGCATCTAAGGTTTCGGTGGTGGAGATGGGTCTGAAGGAAAAGGGATTCCTACCAGTTGGTAGGGGGATAGATGACTGGGGGGTGGATGTGGTTATAGATGTATGGGGGTGGGTGTGGTTGGTGGAGGTAGGGAATCGAGGAGGGCTAGGGCACAGGTAGTGAAATAGGAATTAAACTCAGAGGTTACCTTCAGAGGGTCGGTGAGGAGAGTTCCTTGGACAAGGAGGAGAGGGGGGCTTGCTGTTTGGGGGGAGAAAAGGGAGTTAATGGCTTTTCAGAATTTAGAAGGTCTCCCAAGATTTGCATTTAGGGTGGTGTTGCAATATTCAGCCTTAGCTAAGCAGATGGCCTTTGTGCATTTGTTGTGGAGCATGTGGTAGGTGACAAGGTTGCTTGGGAGGAGCATAGATTTGTAGTTACGCCAGGCCTTGTCACGGGTTTGTTGGCAAGCTATCAACTCAGGGGATATCCAGGGTAGGTGAGACCTGCCGACTCTAGCCCAGCGCAGGGGGGCGTGTTTGTCCCAGGTGGTGAGGAAGGTGTTCCAAAAATGTGTAAAGGCTGAATCCATGTTAGAGCAGTTTGAGCTCGGGACCCAATTTGAGTGAGATAGATCTTCCAGGAGGGGGGAAGGTTGAAGGATTTGTATGAGCATTGGGATATAAATTTAGGAGGGGATTTAACTCTGTGGATTTTGCGGACCAAGTAGATTAGGTGGTGGTCGCTAATGGAATCAGGGAGGAGGCCTGAACTGATGACGCAGTGTGGGTGGGATGTAAGCACCCAGTCTAGTAGTGAGTGATTACCAGACATATGATTTGAGCGGGTGGGTTCCGTAATGGTTTGGGTAAGGTTGAGAGCAGTTATCTCTGTTTGGGTTTTGTTAAAAGTGGGTGCTAGCCAGTTGTGGTTAAAGTCGCCCATGGCATATAGTTCACCCGACTGGGCAAGGGATGAGAGTTGGCACAGTAGGTCAGTGATTATTGTGGTTGGTGTGCCTGGGCAGCAATAAATACCAGCCATGAAGATAGGTAATGAGGAGGGAGGGGACAGCTTTACCATAAGAAGCTCGTAAGCTTTGGTTTCAGCTTTAGTAAGAGAGACAGAGAAGTGTAGGGCTGATCTGATATAGATAGCCACCCCTCCACCTCTGGTGGGCCGGTCTTGCCTTGTGATAGTGGAACCAGGAATAGCAATGGTATTATCTGGTAGGCTGGCATTTAGCCAGGTCTCAGATAGGATGATTATGTCAGGGACATGGAGGGCAACTAGGACCTGAAGCTGATCGAGCTTAGGGGCTAGGCTACGAATATTTAGATGGAGAAGGCATAAGCCTAGGGAGAGGTAGCCTGGTCGAGTGTTGGTGGTGGCTTTGGCTGAGGGGGTTAGGAATGGAGTGGTGTGGGCCTGAGGTAAAGGTTGGGCCGGGATAGGGTGTATATCCCCTGCAGCCAGAAGGAGTAGGGCAATGGTTAGGTGGCAGCATAGAACCTGGAGAGACCGGGATTTAACCGTGCACTGGCTGGGGGCGTCAGTAGGGTGTGCTGATTGGAGGGAAAGGGTACTGGAGTGGGTGAGAGAGGCCAGAAGGCAGCCAAAGGAAAAGACCGAGGAGGAGAGTGGTGAGGGGAAATGGGACAAGGAGATAGCTGGGAGGGATGAAAATGATTTAAAGGGAGTATGTGTAGGATGGGTCAGGGTAACTGGTGGGGGGGTGCTGGGAAGCAGCTTAGAGGGGGAATTAAGATGGGAAGGGACAGTAAAATGGGGGAGAACAGAAGTACAAGGGTTGTTGGAGGGGGCAGTTTACCAGATTTGGGGAAGAGGTGCCCTGGCATAGTGCCTTGTTAGTAGCAGGGTGGTGAGTTTCAGATATCCTGGTTGCCCCTCAGAAAGCATAGATACCACTTTGGAGTAGTGGTACTGTCACGGACTCTGGTGGACAGGGGTACAAGGTTCAAGGCCCTGTCAGGGCAGTTGGGATAGGACCTGGCTGAGAGCAGGGATCCAGGTTCTAGTTGTCTTAAAGCGGGCTGGGTTTGGGCCAGAAAACAGGGTTGCAATAGCGACTCCTAGTGGTCAAAGGGGTTAGTAACAGTTGGGTGTGGGTCAGGCGATGAGTGCCATATCTGTCCCATGGTTCACCCGAAAGCCATGCTGTGAAGGGGCTAGGATTTGGTGGAGCTCAAGGTAGTCTCTCAGTTGCCCATAAACTAGACTTTCTTGCTATTTTGCTAGGGGTGCACAGCAGGGAGATGGGCCTATAATTGCCAATTTATTCATGAGAGCCACCCTTGTAAATGGGGATCACATTGGTCACTTTCCACTGGTACAGAACATAGCCTTTCAGTAAAGACCTGTTGATGATCTAGGTCAGAGGTTAGGCAAAGGACTGGGCACTTTCTTTGAGTAGCCTAGGACTGATTCCATCAGGGCCTCCATAGCCTTTGTGTTTGAGGGCTTTCAGTAGCTTAAGGACCTCGCTCACCTTCACTAATCTCTGGTGAAATTGGGGTCTTATCAGATTGGGGGGCATGTCGGAGGTCTGTACAGGCATAGATGGTGGTAGCCCTAACTTGTACGCATCAAGGTTGGTGAAGTGGTGGTTGATTGTTGAGGCTATAAGCTGGCAATCACTGACACATCGTTCTTGTACCTCAATCGGACCTTGTGCCTCCTTGGGATTGCCCTTAAGCAGTTCATTGATATGTGACCAGAAAAGCTTAGGGTTCCCCAGATTGGACCGTTGAAGGTGGGATACATACTCCTTTTTGGCTAGTTTGATGGCTAACTTACATTTATTTCTTAGGGTTTTGTAAGTAACCATGCCTGCAGGGAGAATGGAGAGATGGAACTTCTTCCATGCCTTGTCCCTATTTTTCATCTGGGATTTCACTGAGAGGAAGATCCACTTATAGCAGCCTCCTTTTGTTCAAAGTTTTTTTAGGGGGTCAAAGAGAGAGGCCACTTTAAGAAGTGAGTCTTGGAAGTAGGCCAGGGCCTCGTCCAATGTTGGGAGGAGCCTAAGCAGGCTCCAGTTCAGGTTACTTAGGTAGTCATTAAATTTTGCGGGCATGAAATTGGAGAAATCACATACAGTAAGTATCCTGGGAGGAATTTTAGGTGCACTGTTCTTCCAAATACAGAATATAGGGGAGTGGTCACTAATAGTGTCGGCCAATATGCCTGCTTTCTGTATGTTGAGGGAGTTAGATACCAGAACCCAGTCAAGATTAATGTGGTTCACAGTTTTATAATTGAGCCTGGTGGGTAGAGAGAGATGACCTGTTCCAGGTTTGCATCATGGATCGTTCCCTTGAGGACTTTGTTGGGGTCAGTGGCCCAGTTCAGACTGAGGTTTCCCATAATTAGGAGTTCATTGGTTAGTATGTTGCTAACTGATTTAGAGATGCTCTCAAGAGCAAGTTGGGCAATCTTGGGGGGGGGGTATAGACACAGCCGATGGTGAGATGCTTAGCATTACAAAGGGTTAGATGGATGAAGATAGACTCCCTATCCTGACAATTACCAAGGTTGGGCTTAAGTAGTCTAACATTTAGAGTGTCCTTCATATAGATTAGGACCCCTCCCCCTGTCTTTGTTGCCCTGTCCTGTCTGAAGGTTTTGTACCCTAGTATCATGATCTCATGGTCCTGGATGTGGGCCTTAAGACAGGTCTCCAAGATAGCAAGGATGTCTGGCTTTTAGAGGTCTAGCCAGGCTTGGACCTCATGGATTTTAGGTCTGAGGCTGCATACATTCATGTGCACTATCCTTAAGCCTTTCGATGATGCCCAGTGAGGATCCTGGGGGGTGGAGACAAGGATATTGGCTATTGGGGGCCCGGGGTTAGGATGAACATCTCCTCCACAGAGTAGTAGAAGAGCAAGTAGTTGTACTAACACTTGCCTGATTGAAGGTTTTGAGAGGCTATGGAGCCTCCTGCATGCTTTGTGGAGCAACACGTAGTAGGTGCCATGCTTTACCATCTCGTGTGCAATGAGGAAATAGTTCTTAGTTGTGGGAGAGGTCCAGTACTAATGACCACAAGACTTGGGGTCATTGAGATTTTGCCTCATGGGGTAGAGGAGTCCATGCCCTAAGCACATGTCCACCCAGTGGAGGGACAATATTTATAAGAGGGCCAGGAGTATGCCCCTATTTAGGAGAGAGGCAGGTGGGTTACTGGTCCATCATGACTTAAGGCAGGGGGTGCCATGGTTGGATGAAAAGTTCTCCAGGGCCATATTGGAAGACCAGTTTTTCTCTAGGTGGAATCAGTTATTATGTTGGAAATTAAGGGTGGGTGCCTGCAGGAGAATCCCCGTGTATTGCATTAGGGGCTGTTTTTTCAGGCCGTCAGTCTTATCCCAGTGGGAGACTAGGGGATCTGACAGCAGTTAACAGAATAAATCGGGTGTAGCTATAGAAGTGTAGAGTGGGACCTAGCAACAACAATACTTAGCTTTTTGTCCTTTCTTAAGATAACAATGCAACAATATAGAAGCGCTTAAGGATATTTGAATGGCAAGCACAGGTCGATGTACTACACAATTTTGAAATATGCAGGTTAAACAGAATGTCAGCATTGCCTGTACTCTAGTAAAGAGGCACTACAAGTTAATGTTCAGGCTATCACTTACTTCTAGCTTATCCTGCTTAATGTTCTGTCTTAAAATCACCATGTAACAATATAGCAGCACATCAGAATATTTGAAAGGCAAACACAGGTCGATATACTACAAGATTTTGAGATATGCAGGTTAAACAGAATCTTAGTGGTACCTGTACACTAGTAAAGAAGCTCTACAAGTTAAATTTCAGGCTATAACTTACGTGGTCTAATGCTGAGTAGAGACATAAGCACTAATATTAGAGTAACTCAAAACAGAACAGTGTATGAAAGGATAAAAATAAAAAGTAACAATTCCATACTCAGACCTAGCTGCGTCTTTGCATTCTATGCTAGCAACAGATTCCAGGAAGAAAATTGGGAATTTTAGAGGCTGGCTTTTTGGGTCTATAGGATTGGTGGACAGATGGATGTAGGGCTTGAGGGCGTGGTCTCAGTCCATTTAAGGGGAGGAGGGAACGGGGCAGGTGGGTGGAAAGAAAAATGCACACCAACTTCACCCCTCCGCTTTTAAACTCAGCTGTTTAGCTGGAATGAGAGGGTAAATCTACAGAACAAGCTGTACAGTCTCTAAAGTAAGAAATTAAATTCCTTGGTGAAAATGATCAAGTCTGAGCATCTGCACAGCAGCAGGGGATGGTCAAATCTTGGCGCAGTGTTTGGTTCAGTCGGGACTCCTGTGTTGGTAATGGCTGTTCAAAAGGGGGGACTGCCGGCTCAGCGATGATAGCCGGCACCTCAACCCCTTGGATTTTTGACTCTTTGAGATATTCATTTGGGGGGGCTCTGATCTTCCATGGGGAAACCCATTCCCAGTCCTCGGAGAAGGTCGCTTCTTGAGTGAGCCACTGGTCTCTGAGTTCAGGCCTAAGAGGGAGCCTGGACTGTGGTGTCACTGCCTGGAGGATCCAATCAGCCAGCAGTTGATTTTCAAAAGATTGTACCAAAAGAAATGCACACCAAGTTCACCCCTCTGCTTTCAAACTCAGCTGTTTAGCTGGAATGAGAGGATAAGTCTACAGAATAAGCTGTACAGTCTCTAAAGTAAGAAATTCAATTCCTTGGTGAAAACAATCAGTCTGAGCACCTGCACAACAGCAGAGGAAGGTCAAATCTTGGCACAGTGTTTGATTCAGTCGGGACTCCTGCACTGGCAACAGCTGTTCGAGAGGGAGAACTGCCTGGCTCAGCGATGATAGCCGGCACCCCAACCCCTTGGATTTTCAGCTCTTTAGGATATTTGTTGGGGGGGCTCCCACCTTCCATGGGAAAACCCACTCCCAGTCCTCGGAGAAGGTTGCTGCTTGAGTAAATCATAGTGAATGTATTGGAGAAGCCCTCAGAGCATATAATCGTAATGCTACTAATGATATAGCAAAGTCCCAGAATCCTGAATGGCAGGATGCTCATGAAGTAGAAAACAATGCTGGTCAAGCTCTGCAGGGGGCAGTTTAGGAGACAGCACAGCAGTAGGATCAACAGTCATCAGCTGATGAGTCATCTTCTCAATTTGTAAGTTATAATGACATGAAGATTGCTGGTAAAGCAATCTGAGTTACTAAATAGGCGATGTCCATAGACTGCAGCAAAAACAAATCCAAGGACAATTTTGATACGGATGAGGGCAGTAGAATGAGAAATAAATAAAACTGTGATAGAGCCACTTTACAATGCTAGGCCTGGGTGAGGTAGGAGGCTGCAGTGTGAGTCAGCACAAAGGTTTGATAGTAGTTGCAGTCGGTGAAAATCAAGCCAACTAAGTCCATTATGGAAGCCAATTTAATGGTGACATAGAGGGTATGTGTGTAGGTAATGAGAGACAGATGCCAGAGATGAATATTTAGCATAATTGAATCAATGAGGTTTAGCATATAGGCGATATGTAGCAGGATTTACAAAAGTATTTGCAACAGCAATAAAATGGGCAGCAGCATGGGTAAGCATGATGCATCACATATGAGGTAAGCTGAATTACATATATGCTTTGCCAACCTATTCCATAAAGGAGCAAATCATAGCTTAGGTAAAAGCATTTGATGCTATAGTTTCAGCATGAGTAGTGAACTGTTATGATTGCATGAATAGTGACTTGATATATTGGTATGAATACCTTACATGCCATTAAGGCAGAGATAAGTTTTTCTAGTAAGGAGCATACAGCATGGTGATGGAATGTAATGAACATCTCAAGGCCATGTAGGCTGCCAGGTTAAAGATTTATGCACGGATAGCTGAAAGCCATGTAGGCAAGAAAACAGGGCTAATCATATAGCTTACATAATGCATGCTTCTGCTACTCGGAGCCACGATGCCCCATTGTGACATCACAATCCACTGCCATGAGAATAACAGGAAGCAACAAGCTAAGCACCATGAGACCAAACAGCACTGTAATGTTGATAGGGTAGGAACCCCAAAATAGAGGTGTTTATACTGGCAAGGTCCTAGTAATGACACAGCCAAATGATAGCAAGCCGCTGAGGCAGTAGAGCAAAAATAAACTGCAGCAGAGCCACACAATACTACAGAAAGGCAAGCAGGGGAATTAAAATCTCGGGGTAGTAGCTGCCTGACTGAGCAAATACTGAATGAATTGAACAGAGCTGTTGAGACAAACAGAGCACAGCAGAGTGTGGCTACCAGGCAACTAAGGTAATAGCTGAAAGGTTCAGTAGAGTAATGCTGCATTTGTCTGAGGGGAAGCATGAATTGAGTGAATTAAGAGCAGAGCTATAAAACAGGGAGTGGTAGCTAGTAGAGCAGTATGAGCCTGGACTGGGTGCAAACAATTAAGCTGGAAGCACAGGAGACAGCAGAGAAACAGCAATGGGAGATAAAGCATACAATAACAATTGCAGGAAAATGAAGGATTGGTAGGCACGGGAAGCAGCAGACTGAGCTGAGGTATACAGATAACAATGCAGCAAACTGAGGATTTACAAAATCAGGTGACTAAATGTGAGCCTGAGGCCACAGGCACAGGATTAGCACAATACAAACAAAGGGCAACAGGATACTAGGAAAACTAGAAAGTCCCAAAAGAAAACAAAAAACACAAACCAGGAGAATAGAAAACAAGCAATACGAAGCATGCAGCAGCCAGAGACAACAAATACTAACCAAAGCAGGAGAAACACAACCAACAGAGGCCAGCACAATCAAGCGGAGCCCAAAGCATAAGCAACAAGGGGGGGGGCAAGCCCCAGCAGGCCCCAAGGCAGCAGACAGACTGACAAAGCCTCTGGCTGGCAAAGAAAATATGCTTCAGAAGGAGGCTGTGAGGAACTGCTTATATAGCTCAGGTAGGGGGTGTGGCTGCTTGCTCACCCCATGGAACTACAGGCATAGCCATTCAAAAAAAATGTTTACACAAGCAACTACAGTATATGACTTTTTGTGTTCTGTCTTTTCTCCTTCATTTAGTCCACAAGGCCATCAGCACTGCAGCCCCCCATACCTCATCCTAGGTGCTTGAAAATGAATTTGCAGATGCATAGGAAGAGTGTACAGCACTGTTTGATAGTGTCAAAATCTGAGTATTGAGGACATAAAGTGGTCTTTGCAACCACTTTACTCCCACACCAGTAACTGTGAATTAGTTCTGCTAAACCAATGCTCAAAAGTAGGCATCATTGCAATTATTGTTTTTTGTTTAATTGTTGTGCACTCACACAACTAATTTTACATTCATTTTTACCAATTCCTTATAAATGATGATTTTCACCTGCGTGCAAAACTCATACAGCACAAATCATTTATGAAACATCTTATTTTGCCTTGATTATATGTTCCTTTGTTTTCTTGGGGCATGACTGAAAACCAACAGTCAGCAAGCCAACACTATCTAAGTCATCGTTTAAAAAGTTAAAGTAACATACCTTTTTTAGTGGTCATCAATCTTCTGCCTAATGTGTGCACATTAGTAGTCATTTCACCTGCTCATTAGGAGAGTTCCTATTTCCTTTGATATTGTAATTTACTGGTATTGTAACTACCTATTGCTTTTGTTGCTTACATTGCTACATTTCAACAGGCGTACATAATATGGAGGCAAAGCTAGAGTTTCACTGTCTATTATTAAGGTTTGTAAGACATAACATGATTGTTCTGGCTCAGGCTTTTACCACTTGTGGTTCATTAACTGTTAATATTTTTATTTATCGTGTCCTCATGGGCTGGGTATATAATAACAATAACAATAACATTGGGGACCATGAATGAAAAACCATAGGTTTGGGTCCCTACTGATCCCACAGACATATTAAAATGTTTTCCTTACAAAATAATGCAATATTTTTTTTTTCTTGGAACAGTTGCTTTATATTTAGAAATACTCATCCACACCATGTTGTTGCAGTTCAAAATCCTTGTACTGTATCAATTGCATTCTTCAAAAGTGATGGCTAACAAGACCACCCTTGCAGAGCTTAAGCAGGGAACATTATCCCCATTCCACTGCCATACATCCAAAGGGTGTTGCACCTATGGAACAACCTCTCACCAGAGGCTGTGGGTATGACTACAGTAATAGCCTTCATGAGAAGCCTGGACAATTAAACACTTATCATGTGAATAACAGGGTATCCCTGGTAGTAGGGAAGAAGGGGAATCTCAATAAGTAGTGTTTATGCAACTTACCTGTTGGCCCCTGCTTACGAAACAGGGGACAGGGCTCAGTATTAATGGAGCTATAGTGACCTCTGACCTTAAACAACTATGTTACTATGTTAACTAGATTCTGCCCCCATTTCAAGAATGAAACACATGCATTAAAGGGATTTTAAACTGCAACAGCCTGGTGTGATTTTTTTTTTAAATATATACCCCAAGCCTGCTGTTCTTGATTCAGGGTCCTCAGTATGTTAGTGTTATTATATACCCAGCCTATAAAGACATGATTAATGAAATGATTAAAATGTAATTACTGGTGAGGGATCCAAATTTTTTGTGCTTGATCAAGTATGATTGGGTTTACAGTATATCTTCTTTAATGTATGCATGGATTATACAAACATGTATGCTAGGTGTATGCTGTCATTTGACATTGACATTGGGGACCCCGCTCTCAGTAGCTGAAGGTGGCAGCACAAAACAGGCAGGACCACTGTATTCCATTTCTCCACCACCTTTTGCACTATACATTTACATGTATACAATCATACACATGTGGTTGCATAGAACAGTGCACCATGGCAGTAGTGGAAGGGGTTTGTGCGCCAATCACAGTCTGAAACATTTTGATAGCCAAAATTATTCAGGGCCAGCAGGGCAGACCCTTTGAGAACTGGCGTAAGGCCCTGACTATGTATTCACTGGGGACCAGATGGAAAAGGGGAAATATGATTGAGACCTTTAAGTTATTGAAAGTAATGAAGAAAGTAGATTGCTGGAAAATATTCAGCAGGACTGGTGAATCAAGAACAGAGGGGTGTGACTTCCTGTGATGTCACTGACATGTCTGCCAATGTAAAAATCAGTTCCAGAGTTCGCATTGCTAATCCAGTGAAATCTGCATGGATATCACTCAGAAACTCCAGCAAATTAGCAATATAGTAAAATACAGATGTCCAGGAAACCACGGGAATCAAAGTCAGTGACCCCAGCTGCCAAATTGCAGCAAATGGGGCAGGGAGAAATTTGAGCTCATCAGCTGCGAGGGCTAGCACTTCCCATTCAAGATCACTGGCCTCTGTCTCTCTTTAGAAATGGATTATGATGATGTGGGGGAACATGTGACAGCTGCTGGCTGGACAGTGAAACAAGCACTGATGACAATCCAAAAGACTAAATCAGCCTTCACTGATCTCAAAGTGCACATGTGAGCGCTAGATAAGAAAACCACCTCCACAAATCAGAAGGTGGGTGAGCTGACAGAAAAATCTGGAGCCCAACACAGACTTTTACTTTACTTAGTACAGAGAGGATGGGAGTTGGAGCAAAGAACAGAAGATGCCAAAAACAGAGCCAGACAGAGTCATTTCCATACACATGAGATGAAGGAAGTGGCCGAGGATGGATTTCCTTCCATCTCAGACTTTATACTGCATGTACTCTAGACTACACTAGACTTACCACTAGATACCCACATGACTATAGAGTGGGCCCACAGCTCATTAGGGCTGAAACCAAAAGAGAAAATGGCCAAGCCTCAATTCATAATTATCAGGATGCTCTATTTTCAGTCCAAATAATTCATTTTATCAGCAGCTGGGAAGAAGCCAGAAATTAGATATGACAACCAAACCACATTTTTCTATCAAGAATTTTCAAATGCATTACAAGCCAAGAAGAAAATGGTTGGGGCATTATAAAGTAGTTTGAAAGACAAAAGATATATTAAAGGGCAGTTTCTCTACCCAGCTAAACTGAAGTTGCACATGAACTTTGGGCTCAGAGTGTATGAGACATTGGTAGCAGCACCCCAACGAAGAAATGGGGTATTGACTTGCCCAGTTTGGATACGGAGGATTCAGAGACCTCTCTAATTAAAACTGCTTGGGGTATGGTAAGTCAGGAAAGAAAATGTGCTAGACCAGGAGACAGGCTTCCAGTCTACCTGAAGGAGACATCCACAATCCTCAGCCAGACCTCTCCAGTGGATGACATGGCAAAGAAAGTGGAAGCAACTGCAATACAGATCTGAGACAGACAGAGGAAGGCAACACGCTCTTCACAAGGACAAGATGTATTGTGCTTCCCTCCAGTTGGTAGGAGAATCAGTTATACATTGAACATTTTGTTCAAAATAGTTCCAGAAGTTACAGATTTTGTTAGGTTATGTTGAATTGTATCTGCAGATATGATATTTAAGTATGCCAGGCTGCAATGACCAGCATAATAGGTACAGAATGGAAACTGTATAGGTGTGGCCATGGGTAAGGTTAAAATCATATTGGATAGGGTTACAATCATAGCCTGCAATGTTAATGGGATAGACACTGTTCTAAAATGGACAAGAATCCTAGCAGAACTTAAAAATCTACAAGGAGATATACTTGCAGTATTTTTGCAGGAATTTCACTTATTACAGTTGGAGTTTTTAGAACTGTGCAGGATGAGGGTAGACAAGAGTTTGCAGCCTCACACCCTTCAGCAAAGCAAAACCTGGCTGCAAACCCTTATTAAACATGGGGCTCCATTAGCAGTAACTAACACAGAGACAGATGAGGAAGGCAGGCTGACGGTAGAGTCAGGTGAGTTTCATGGTCTGAAAGTGCATCTGGAAAACATGCGCTCCAAACAGAAATGCTACAGCCTTTTTTTTAGAAAGGTCTTTAACAGAATGGCTGCAATACAGAAAGGAATGCTCTTCCTTTGGAGACTTCAATTGTACATTAAATCCCAAAGCAGACAAAACATCTAACAACTTACACATGAACAGAGCCACTAGTAAAACAATTCATCACTTAATGAAGGAGCTAGGGCTAGTAGACATATGGAGAACACAGCATAGAGAAGACAGGAAATTTACCTTCTTTTCAAACCCACACCAGGAGTATTTAAGCATTGACCTTTTTCTGGTCCACAAGAGAGAGGCATACAGGGCACTAACAAGCCAGATATATACTATCACTCAATCGGACCATGCAACCATGTCTATAGAACTAGACATGGGCAGGAATAAGGGACAGACAACTTGGAAAATGAATAACTGTTTGTTACATGCCACTAACTTTATAGACATGATACACAGGGAACTAAAATCCTATTTTGAATTAAAGGAGTGGAGAGACACCATCCACTCAAACAAAGTAAGATGCAATGAAAGCTGTACTGTGAGGCAGGATAATTGACTAGGCAGCAGGAAAGAACAAGCAGTGAAGAATACTCCAAGGAGAACCTAGAAAAATAAAAAATGCAACTGTAACTAGTGGTGGTGAAGTTGGCTCAATTAAGCTTGCTAAGTGATCTGGAGTGAAGGCGACTCGGAGTGCTCTGCAAACAAGAAGTGGAGTACTTTGTTATAGAATGGGTAATTTGAAGTCCATTGAAAACAATGACTTCACATTACTCCGTCTTCCCAAACCACTACTCCACCAATTCTTAAGGCGAAGTACATTGAAAACAATGCACTTCG
This sequence comes from Neoceratodus forsteri, assembly GCA_016271365.2. NCBI lineage: Eukaryota > Metazoa > Chordata > Ceratodontiformes > Ceratodontidae > Neoceratodus > Neoceratodus forsteri. The sequence continues at coordinate 455,023,564 of CM057456.1, read as the reverse complement.
CCTCACTTCGCCTTGTTTTTAAGCTCCAAAGTCGAATTTTGCACTGATTCATGGGATTTCAGGTCACATGGGCTCTAGATTGTTCTACACAGCCTCAGTTTGGGGTAGTATGTGTAGGAAGCTGTAGGAGACAATCTGCTCTGAGAGCTCTCTGGGATTCAAACATTCTAAAAGCTGTTAAAAAAGCCTTTTTGGGTAATTTGTTTTGCTGAAACTTTAGTTCATCGATTACAGGAAACCCTTCTGTGCTCATATCATCGAGCGTTTATTGTTTGTGTGTGGATTTTGAATGTTAATGTACAACATTCAGTCTGTGTACTGACAGACAGTGGAAGTGTGCTTTGGGGGAGGGGCGTATCTGTGCTTTCTGTTTTGGTGATTTTTTTTTGTATAAATGTGTTAATGTACACACAGTAATATTTTCAATGATTCTTGCCATTTTTTTGCAGATTGTTGTTATATTACTGAAGTTTTCAATTTGCTATGCATTACTACGCATTACTTAGTGTGTGTGTGTGAATATGTGTGAGACGCATGTCATCAAATCAGGCACCTTTTTTTGTGCTACATAATAATTTCAGCAATGTGAACCTGTTATCCACTGTAGCTGTCTAATTTTTGTACTTCTTTGTGGTATCTTTACTGGTACTAGTACTAGTGACTGTTACTGCAGCAGGGCAACACACTGTCCCCCTCCCCCGCAGCCCGCCCCAATCGACAAAGGTATTCTTTTCCAGATTGGAATTTCTGATGGTGAGCACTGGTTAGGTGTTGTGCCTTTGCATCTGCATCTCTTCACTGCACAGCACAATCTTAATCTGTCTGTCCATTTGCATCTCTTTATGGACCAATCTCCATCTGTAACTTAAGTCACAGTTGTTTCTTTGACTTCCCTTCAGAGTACTGGACCGGTGTGGAGCATAATTCTGCATGAACATTGTACTCATTAGTATGCGTTTTTAAGTCAGGAACATCATCATGAGTCACTCATGATACAAATCACATTCTTCATCATCAAGGTCACAAATGCAGTCACAAATCACTATTCACGATCACGTCATGAATCACAACATTCATTTATTTTTAAGTTACTTCTATGTATTGTAAGCTTATTTTGTAGTATCTCTCCAGGCTTCACCACCCCACCATTGTACTCATTAATGAGCATTTTTAAGTCAGGGAATTTGTGCTACAGCTCATCAGGGAAGTACAGCCATAGGCATTTGCATTCTCCTCCCAATACAGTTCCATATTGTTTATCTCACACTGTCGACACCGAATCACGTTCTTCATCATCATGGTCACAAATGCAGTCACAAGTCATGATTCATGACCATGTCACGAATCACAACACTAATTTTTTTGACTAGTTACTTGGATGTATTGTAAGCATGTTTTGTAGTATCTCTCCAGGCTTAACCACCCCGCCATTGTACTCATTAATGAGCATTTTTAAGTCAGGGAATTTGTTCTACAGCTCATCAGGGAAGTACAGCAGTAGGCATTTGCGTTCGCAATACAGTTTTTATATTGGTTATCTCACACCATTGACACTGAATCACATTCTTCATCATCATCACGGTCACAAATGCAGTCACAAATCACTATTCATGATCACGTCACGAATCACAACATTCATTTTTTTACTAGTTACTTGGAGGTATTGTAAGCATGTTTTGCAGTATCTCTCCAGGCTTCACCACCCCACCATTGTACTCATTAATGAATGTTTTTAAGTCGGGGAGTTTGTGCTACAGCTCATCGGGGAAGTACAGCCATAGGCATTCGCATTCCCAATACAGTTTTCATATTGGTTATCTACATTGTTGACACCTAATCACGTTCTTCATCATCACTGTCACGAATGCAGTCACAAATCACAATTCACGATCACGTCACGAATCACAACATTCATTTTTTTATTAGTTACTTGGATGTATTGTAAGCATGTTTTGTTGTATCTCTCCAGGCTTCACCACTCCAGCATTGTACTCATTAATAAGCATTTTTAAGTCTGGGAGTTTTGTGCTACAGCCCATCAGGGAAGTACAGCCATAGCCATTCGTGTTCCTTCCCGTACAGCATGTGAGTTACAGTACTGTAAGTAGTGGTGGGCGAAGTGGCCCCAATTTGCTCCGTGAAGTGATTCACTGAGTAACGTGGAATCCACGGAGAACTCCACAATGTGAAGTGGAATACTTCACTTCATAATAAGGAATTCGAAGTCCATTGAAATCAATGATTTTGCGTTATTCTGCCTTCCCAAAACCACTTCTCCACCAATTTTAATGCGAAGTACATTGAAATCAATGTAAGTCACCTCACTTCGCCCTGTAATTGAGCTCCAAATGAAATTCTGCAGTTATTCATGGGATTGCAGGTCACATGGGCTCTAGATTGTTCGGCACAGCCTCAGTTCTGGCCTGGGTAGTGTGTGTGCAATGGTAGCTGGAGACAGTTTACTCTCAGAGCTCTGCTATTCAAAACCTCTAAAAGCTGTTTAAAATGCCCTTTTTGAGTAATATTGTTTGCTCAAAATTTAGTACATCGATTGTAGGAAACCCTTCTGTGCTCATATCATTGAGTGTTTATTGTTGTGTGTGGATTCTGAATGTTAATTTAGAACAGTCAGTCTGTGTACTATGAAGTGTGCTTTGGAGAAGAGGCGTATTTGTGGTGTAAGTAGATTAACTGGGAGAAAAAGGCAGTCTTTCAGTTTTGGTTATATTTTTCTTGTATAACTGTGTTAATGTACACACAGTAATATTTTCAGTAATTCTTGAAATTTTTTGCCGATTGTTGTGGTGTAGCAGTGTGCAATTTGTCTGTTTAAAACATTTGGTTATGTTACTAAAGGTTTTCAATTTACTATGCATTACTTGAGTGTGCGTGTGAGTGTGTGCGATGTGTGCTATTAAATCAGACACCTTTTATTGTGTTACAAAGTAATTGCAGCAGTGTTAACCTGCTATCCACTGCACCTGCTTGAATTTTTTATACTGCTTTTTGGTATCTTTACCGGTAGAGGATTGTTACTGCCGTGCACTAATCCCGCAAATGGCAAAATGTATTCCTTTCCAGATTTGGATTTGTGACTTGTAAGCACTGGTTAGGTATTGTTGTGCCTTTTCGTACGCATCCCTTGAGTGTGCAGCGCAATCTTAATCTGTCTGTGTGTTTGCATGGCACCATTAATTCTGGGAGATTGCATTTCTTGTTACGCTCTCATTTCACTTTGTCAGCATTGGGGAATTTTCTGGACACAAGACAGTAGCCTTTTGGGGATGCACATTAATTTTGGTGACTCTGTATGTGACCTGACCACTGCGCGCATGCCTGAGTGCGCCATTAATTTTGGGAGACTTTGCATTTCTTGTTACACTCTCATTTCACTTCGTCAGCACTGGGGAGTTTTCTGGGCACACGACAGTAGCACTTTGGGGATGCACATTCATTCTGGTGACTGTATGGGCAGGATGCTGCCAATATTGTTGTCACTATGCCTTACTTCGCATTTAAGGTGGAATGACAACGTGAAGAAGTAATAATAACAAGGCAAAGTGAGCCTTTCCTATGGGGCATTCCGCGTAGCGAAGTGCCAAGGCGAAGTGGCCACTTTGAGTTCACTTCGCCAGCAGATTTTAAATTCACTGCATCTCTAACTGTAACCAGGGAAGGACCCCATGGACTGTGGAGCATACCACCCAGTTTCCCTGCTCCAGTTGGGCCTGAAGATCTTTAACTCCATCCTGGCCAAGAAACTGCAGCTCTGTGTTGGGGGCCTGGTCCACCCAGATCAGACAGGATTCATAGGGGCAGAGATCTGCAAAATAACACAAGGATAGTCTTAAATGTCTTTTCTTTTCAGAAGGCCTCCAAGGAGTTACAATTGGCTATTTCAATGGGTGCAGAAAAAGCATTTAAGCGGGTGGACTCAGTCTTCCTGAGACAGCTGCTGCAAACAATAGGGTTCGGGAAGGATTTCATGAACAGTGAGGCCTCCCTGTATGAGTCTTCAGAAGCAGTAGTTAAAAGTAATGGAGTCAGCTCAGATTTGAATTGAGCAGGAGGACATGGCAGAGGTGCCCTCTCTCCCCTCCTCTTTGTCCTGTGTATTGAGCCACACATAATAACAACAAGAGTGGATAAGCAAATCAAAGGTACAACAACTGAACATCTAGAGGAAAAAAAGTGTAATTTTATGTGGAAAACTCTCTCTTCTTTATCAGTAGTCCCACCACCTATGTCCCAGCTCTGCAGACCCTCCTACAAACATATGGAGAAATGTCAGAATCAATTACCAAAAGTCTTAAATGGTCTGTATCTTAGGTACTTGCATCAGAGAGTTTGAAGGGTCTTTCTCCTTTCAGTTGGAATCCCATAATAGTTTTGGCTACCTGGAAGACAGATTAACACCCATGTTTCAAAACTTTTCATTCTCAGTTATGGAAGATTAGCATCACACAGTTGTGGCAACTTAGCAGCTGCTTCCCCACACTCTGGAAGGTAGTATAGACATTCTTAAAATGAATGAACTCCATCAATTTTTATTTCTCTTCCAAACTCTACTCATCCTTATACCTTCCAGCGACTGGAAAATTTGCATTAAATTATATCAAAATGTATCGGGGTGGGCAAAAGGGCATTACTAAACACAGTTCAGTGGCACTCCCAGATGCTGGGGAGGACTGGCATGCACAGGTTTTAAATCTTACTCTCTGGCAGCCCATACCTCTAACATCATTACATGGGTGAGGCAAAACCTACAATTAGGATGGTACACCCTGGATAAAAAAATCTACACTCAGAGCACCCCTGTTTGCCTTCCCATTTGTACATTTTACCCATTTCCTAAATACACAGATTGGAAACCCTTTGGTTAAGCAAATTGGTTAGGGATTATGGAGCAACTCCACACTAGAACAGCCACCCTAATAGCACTAGCCCTTTTACAGTTATTATAGGCAACCCAGGCTTCCCATCTGGTGTCCAAGACCCAGGGTTTCAAATCTGGAACTCTGTTTGGTTAACAAGACACAGCCAACTCCTGGAAGTAGGGTGTCTGTCTGCCATTTGACCAAGAGAAAACTATTTTCTCCCTCCCAGATAGAGATATGTTCCATTTCTCTCAAGTGCTTCATTACTTAAAAAGTGATATAGGGTACAGAATATTGCCAGGCCCCAGACCAAGCGAGAAGATTTCTTATATCGGGCAGCACAACTTAACACCAGAGGCAAACATATATCCCAAGCCCATAGCATGCTGACGAATCCGGCAAACCCACCTGTGGTTGAAATAAGGGGAAAATGGGAGGTGGAAGCCTAAATTATGATCCCAGATGACCAATAGACAAGCACATGGTCAAGGGGATGGAAAACCACTTCCTTGCCCATGTGGCAGGAGTTCAGGTGATGAATCTTAACCTGCTTCTTTCATGCACCATCAGTCACCAGACACTTTGGCCCAGCAACCTCAGAACTCTGCAGGAGATGGTGCATAACCCAGGGTTACTATTTCCATATATTTTTGGAACTGGTTCCCACCCCCTGAAATGAGGGGTAATAAGGCCAAGGAGTCATGCCAAATTATAAGCCTAGTAACCCTGAAAGGAATTACCACCAATTGGCTCTCACACATGGCCCAACAACAGAGGAATGGCACGGATGCATGTCCACTATAAAAACAATGGAACATATCATACATGTCCACTATAAAAACAATGGAACACATCATGCATGTCTGCTATAAAAACAATTGAACATATCACTGCTGACCTGTGGCTTATGAGGGAAAAACACCTGCAGCAGTGGATGGGCTGGAGGACTTACAGATCGCCCCTGGCAGATGCTGAAGTGGATAGCTGATGCACTCTATGGAGTGGCACACTGGCTATGCACTAAATCCTCACCTAATGCCCAAGGGGATTAATAGTAGTAATGTATGGGCATCCATTGAGTAACGCTGCATACAGTTAGAATGAAATCCTAAAACACTGTTGACATGACCACTTTGTTAAAATTTGTTTTAATGTTTTATTTGTTTAGAGTTCTACTAGACATTAAGCCTGATTTTGGCTTGAACGTCTTGGAAACTGACATTGTTAGGTAGAAAATGAAGCAACTTTTTTTCCCATTCTGTTTACCCTTTGACACTGCTGGCCAGGTCCTCCTTTGGCTGTCTCCAGCACCTTATCCCACCACACTGAGATCCTCTCTGAACAATTACCATGGACCCCCCCCCCCCAGCCTACCAGTGATTCACCTGCTTGGGAACTCCTCAGCTTACCACCTCCCCCCAGAGGCAAGGCTACCTTCAGCTTCAATATGCTCCTGTATCAATATCCAGTGCCCAGCTGGCGGAGGGTTAATAGGACCCAGGACAGCAGAATCCAGTAGTGGGCATAGTAGCAGGTAGCAGTGTCATCTGCCCAGCCAGCAGGATATTTTCTGCTTTTCTGGTTTCCTGAAGGAGAAATTGAGCAATGACATCATGGTGACATCAGACATGCTCCTACACCTGACACACCAATGTCCACCTCCCCACCAATCCCCTTACTTCATGGGGTCTCAGGCTCACTGACCCCATCCTTTTCTAGGGGGTTGGAATACTGCTGAGCATGACATCCCATCTACCCTGTAGGAGGGGAGCAATCTATGGGATGCTCGATCCTCCATCCCCAGGGTTGACCCTCTAGTGCACTGGAATTGTTTCAAAACCTGTGTCATCTGCACCACAAGCAGTAGTGTTACCGCTTGTGCCATTGGATCAGCATGAAATCTAAACAACTTAGCAAAGAGAGAAAACAAAATGGTTGTAGAGCTCATTGAGTTACCTAATAACAAAGAGGAGCTTGACAACTTAGATAAGCAGTATATAAATATTATCAATATAGTGGGAGGACTACAAGACATCTGGCATACAAATTACAAAAAGAGGCAGCAGAGCACACTAGCATTAACATTAGGTACTCCAGGGACAATGGGCAGTAACACAACAGAGCCTGATAATGTTGCACAATATTTTAGACAATTCTATACAGACTATTTCTCAGGATGAAGGGGAAACACAGTTATCCAGAGAGACCAGAAAATTCCTACAGCCCCTGAATGTCTCTAACCTGTCAAGTGAAGAGCAGGAAATATCAGAAAAAACAATCAATGTTCCTGAAATACTGGCAGATATTTACTTCCTGAAAGGCTGCAAAGCTCCAGGCCAGATGGTTTCACATGAGGGGAAGCAATAATGTCAGTTATTTCGAAGCCAGGAAAAATGCAGAATGAAGCACAGTTATCCAGAGAGACCAAAAAGTTCCTTCAGCCCCTGAATCTCCTCTCATTAGTGAACCAGGATCTAAAATTTTATGAAAATTCAAACCAACCACCTCCAGAAAGTGTTAGCCAAACTAATATATCCTGACCAAACAGGGTGTATCCCCAAAAGGCACCTCAGTAATAATGCCAGAATGATCCTAAACATAGTGTTGAAGAGGACAAAAATCAAAGACACACAAATAGTCCTGCTGACAGATGCAGAAAATGCATTTGATAAGCTCAGCTGGGCCTATTTCTGAGAGGTCATAAATTTGGAGAAACATTTCTCCAAAAGACACACAGAAACATAAAATTTGATGGAGGATAAAGATCGCTTTGCCCACCCTGTCTGCCCATATTTCATTACCTACAGTATCACTGCAGGCCCTTCTTGATCTCAGGCTCTTTCTCCCTCCCCCTCTTCCTTACCACTAATATTCCCTTATGCCTAGCTTATGAATTCTTGAACCCCACCACCCACAACCACCACTGGAAAACTGTTCCAGGAATCCACCACTCTTTCCACGACAAAGTACTTCCTCACATCTTTCCTGAATCTACCACCCTCCAGCTTTATAGCATGTCCCCTTGTTCTTGAGCACCTTTTCTCTGCAAAATACTTCTGTCCTATACCTTATTTAACCTCGTGAGGTATTTAAAGGTCTCTATCATAGCCCCCTACTCCCTCCTTTCTTCAAGGCTGTATGTATTAAGGTTTTTAGCCTCTCCTCATAGCATTTTTGATGCACACCCTGCACCATTTTAGTTGTCCTTCTCTGGACTGCCTCCATTCTGTCTATGTTGGATTAGAGAGTGCATGACTGTGGGGGGCTTTAAACAAGCACTGAAGTCTTTTTTATGGAATAAGGCATATGGGGATGGTGTCGACATGGATTGATTGAACTTGTTTTAGCTATTTTATCATGATGTTTTATTGTGAATTTATTTTAAATGTGTACTGCGCCTTGATTTTGAAAGGCGCATTATAAATAAAGATTATTATTATTATGTCTTTCCAGGGATGTGGTCTACAGAATTGGACACAGAACTCTAGGTGGGGTCTTATCAGCAATCTCTATAGCAGCAACACTATCACCTTCCTTCTGCTGCTGATACCCCTCCCTATACACCCCAGCATTCCTTTAGCCCTCCCAATTGCCCTTGTAGGTCTACGTGCCTATCTTTTGGTGATCAGATACAATTACCCCCAGGTCTTTTTCCTGCTTGGTGATCATCAATGCCACTCCACCCATTTTGTACTCTGCCCCTAGATTTTTGTGCCCTAAGTGCATTATTTTGCACATTTTTGCATTGACACCTAACTGCCATACCCTTGAACACTCCTTGAGTTTTCTCAGTCAGGGGCTAAATTGTGCAGAAGCCCACAAGGACTCAGTTCCACCACCTCTTAAAAAATTGTATGATAGTTTCACCACCTATAATCTTTCTCTATTGAGTTCTATAGCAAAGTTCTACCACCTAGAAATGATAGTTCCAATACCTAAACATCTAGATGTGAGTGAGTTCCCCCACATAAACGTTTTCAATTTTTTCCTGAAAATCTCAGATCTCTGTTCATTCTTTCCACCCTCCCTGGAATGTCTACCCTATTGAAGATTTTGGTGTCATCCACAAAGAGGCAGACCTCCCTCACTCCCTCCCTCCCTTCTAGCTCTTCTGTAATGTCACTTAAAAAGCCATTACTAAGGACCGGTACCCAAGAAGCAGACATTGTTTTAACTTGCATACCTGTAGCTAACGACTGTCTATTTGTATTCTGCATGTGTCATCGACCTGTCAAGCACTACATGTATGTAATGTCTTTTTCCTTTTTGTTTGAATAAAGTTAAGTTTCAAAAAAAAAAAAGAGGACTGAACCACCTGACTAGTCACCCTACCCTCCCTTCCTCTCTTCCTCGAAGTGAACTCTGTTTATCACCACCCTCTGTCACTTATCCTCTAATTTCTTACCCAAATTACCACCTTGGAACCCACTCCTAAGCTACCCAGCTAGCTTACTAGTCTTGTATGCCACATCCACTGCTCCACTCTGATCTAAGCCCTTGGTCACCCAGTCAAAGAACTCTATCAAATTTATTTGACATGACCTCCCCCACATGAATCCATGCTGCCACGGGTCTTGTAATCCCCTGGATTCAAGATATTCCACATCTCTTTCTTCAGCAGTGGATTCTATTATTGTTCCCACCACCAATGTCAGGCTAACTGACCTATGATTGACAGCCTTCTCCTTGCTACCACTTCTCTGAAGTGGTACTTCATCTGCCCTCCTTCAGACCTCCAGAACAACTCCTGTTTCCAGGGAACTGTTAAATAGGACTGTTAGAGGTGCAGCCAGTACAGTACACTGGATCAATGTGTTATACACACAGCCAAAGGCAGTAGTTAGGGCAAATGGGACACAGTCTACTAGAGTTATAATAGAAAGAGACACAAGACAAGTGTGTCCCCTCTCACCATTACTGTTTGTAGTAAATATGGAGCCACTAGCAAAAGTGATACACTCACACCAAAACAAATGAGTGGTGGTGGGGAAATGTGACAATTAAACATCCTTATATGCAGATGACACAGTAATCTATTTGAGAAACCCAGGAATACACATAGCCCAATTAGAAGACCTACTTGAGAAATATGGTAATGTCTCATCGTTAAAATAAATACTGTACATCTGTATCTGAGATTATTTAAAATGTGTGATTCCTTAGACCAAAACTTCAAAAACAAATACAATTGTAGGCAGGATAATGACAGAGTCAGTCATCGGAGTATAGTTTTTCCAATACAAATAATATTCCTATATGAGGCAAATTATGGCAAACTCAGGCAGAAAGTATATACGGACTTGAAGAGATCTAAAGAAATAACAACTATGACCCTTCTCATTCATAAATACAATTGATACCATCAAAATGAACACACTACCCAGACTACCATTTCTGTATTCTAATAACGAGGATCAAAGAACCTTAATACAAACAATATGCTACCAGACTGAGAAAATCATGGGTATCAGGTTAGGCTACAAAGAGGTGAAATAGGTGTGGAGAGACAGAGGAGTTAATAATCTTGGTCAGAAAATGATATGTGTCAGAGATAGTCTATTATATAATCAAATAGTTTTCGAATCTATTAACTTTTGATGGGTTGGGTACTTTAATTTGTGATGCTTCATGTTATCTGGATGGTAGCCAAAAGGCACTCCTCACTCAAATTGATGAAGAAGTACCTTTTGATACAAAGCCTTTTGATAAGCAAACACACAAAACTAACCCAGTTAATACATATCCATTTAGTACAGAAACTGGAGTTCAGGATGGTACACACTGACAACCTCAAATTCACTTTCACTTTATTTGAAGTATCAGGTAGGTACACTGGAATATACGTTCATTTTTCAGGTATGACCCAACGTCATGATAATTACAAACAAACATACAGGGCTGGATATTCAAACTGTGCTATTTTGTGGCGCAAGCCCTTGCGCTGCACAAAATAGTTGTGCAGGGGTGTGGCCGAGGCGATATTCAATGGAGTTGCGCTATTGAGCAACTCCTTTGAATATCACCCCCCAGCCACAGCCACTGTGCATGGCGCAGTGGAACTTGTGCCACTGCAAATGGTCAGAGTGGAGCTTTCAAGATGTGGTGGTGCAAGTACCATTGCGCCATGTGTAAATTTCTGATATTCAAAAGGTGACATGCAAATGGGCCATAATTCATGCAAGGCACAGGGGGGCCATTTGCATCTATTTATGGCCCCATTTGCATGCCATTAGCATGCAGGTGTGCCGATCCCCGAGGACTTGCACCTGGCGCCCTGCTAGGCAGAAGCCGTCGTGGACTGACGCCCCCTGCAGCCTGATCGCGGGCATAAGTTTACCCCCCCACCCCCGACTGGCCCGATCATGGGCATAAGTGAAAATAAACCCCACCCTCCCTAGCCCGATCGCGGGCAGCAAAAGTCAACCCCCAGAACATATCCCTGGTGGTCCGGGGACGTGAAGCAATCGCGGGCAGCAAGATTTCACCCTCAAGGACATATCCCTGGTGGTCAGTGGACCACGAAGCCCGATCACGGGCAGCAAAGTGTTCAAACCCTCCAGGACCACCTACCCTGGTGAACTAGTGGCCCCCACCACCACCCCACCCACAGCCCACCTCCCCGTCAGCTGGCGGGCAGCAGCATCCACCGCCTGCCACCCGCGCCCGCCGACTGACTGCCCAGTAGGGCTGCCGCCCGTTGGTTCAGAGCAAGAGCCAATGGGTGTGCAGCCCATACCATACAAGGCAGTCCAGATATGTGACTGATGGTGACTAGCACAGCCCTCCACTCACCACCTCAGCTGTATGTGTCTTGTGTCCCTGATAATAGGACAGTTGTTTTGGCACTGACTGAGTGCCTTAGGGAAATTCAGGACTGGATGGCAGATAGCTGCCTTGGGCTGAATCCTTCAAAGATGGAGGTGTCACTGGTGAGCCGGGACAACTTGGTTCATCAGCTTCGAGTTATGATACCTTTTTACCAACTTTGAATGGTGTTACTCTCAATGCTGTAGATAAGGTGAGGAATTGGGGGGTCATTGTGAACTCCAAGCTAACATTAGAAAATCAGGTGTCAACTGTTTTCCACAGTGGCTTTTGTCATCTTTGGAACATATGACTAACACTCATGCATGCATTAGTCTTGTCAAGACTGGATTACTGGAACTCTCTATATTTAGGATTATTTGAGAAGTTGTGTGTCTTGCAGATGGTCCAGAATGAGGCAACCTGACTGCTTGCTGCTTCTTCCCCATTCAAGTATATCGGGTATTCTGAAGTCGAAGTTGACACTCTTGGGGGCTGGGGGGGGGAGCTAGCGCCCAATAGGGGCTGACTAACGAGCAGACACAAAAGACCGTTAGGCCTATTCTGCTGGCTTTTAGTATGTTAGTATATTACATTCTGCTGTATCCGCCAATGCAGAGGCTCATCAACTTCAATGTGTGCTTGTTAATTTGCAAGGATCTGCATGGTTAGGGTCCTGGCTACTTGAAAGACCTCCTCACTCCATTGCTCCTGGCTGCTCCTTTCAGTCAGTTGATGGGGGACTTCTTTCTGTTCCAAGATCTTATTTAAAATCCTTGGGATAGGGCATTTGGAGTGTTGGCTCTCCTCTCTAGAATGCCCTTCCCCTGAAGGTATGAGGTGCCCCATCACTGATCATTTTTAAATCCAAACTTAAAACTTTTTTGTTTACTATGTTTTGGAGCATGATGCTGTTATTTCTCTAATATTCTGCTCTGCTTGTTTTCTTATTTGTTTTTTCTATTTTTTGATTTAATTGTATTTTTTTATTAATCTCATTTGCTTCTGTGAGGTGTCCAGAGCTCCTGGGATTGGGTGCCATATAAATAACATTGCCTTGCCTTGCCTATATGAAGAGTTATTCATCAATAATGGACTGTGTTACCTCTGTTATGTTTAGTCATAGGATGACTTGCTTTCTAATCATCAAATGGAGTTTTTCTTTCTGTTTTAAGAAAATTGGGGATTACAGTCATATCACATACATAAATTCACTTCACCTACTGTCTTATTTAAAACAAAATTGCTGCTGACTCAGTTTTGCTGTTTACACCTCTTGCACTCTGTCTAAGTCTGTTGGTCTCCCCAATCTTACCTTATAGCATTCCCTATCTCTGTCTGCTATTTCTACCCCTTAATTCCTCCTGAGTTCCCTCTCCAGCTCAGGCATGCTTTTTCCCACCATTTCCCTCCTTCCCTTCCTGTTCACTTATACTTCCCATCCACCTACTACTTTCCCCTCCCTACCCCCCTCCCATCTCATGTCCCCTTCTACTGTCCATACTTTTTTCTCCTCCTGCCTCCCCACTGTATCCCATTCCCCTGGGACACATGGCCCTTCATTCCTCTCATCCCCCCTGTATCCATCTGGGGTCTCTCAGGTCCTGGCACCCTCCCCCTCCCCTGCTGCCTCAAATTCCATTCCACTCCACCTCGCAGACAGTTATCAGTCGCAGCTCAGCCCCTAATCCCGCTACTCCTAATGTTGACATGTGATAGTGAGTCTAATCCTGGTCCTTCCCCCCCTCCTCCTCCTCTTGCTTTCCTAAAGGGGTGAAAATCACTCACCTGAATGTCAGGAGCTTCCTCCCTAAGGTTGATCTCCTGCAACCAGTCATGATTAACCTCCGGCCAGATGTGCTAATTATTTCAGCATCATGGCTGTCCCCCAAAATCTCAGACAATACCATCTACATCCCTGGCTACTGCCTAGCTAGGCAGGATTGCTCAAGCAGGGGTGGGGGTATATCTACATCTCCTCCTCAATCCAGCATACTACAATACTTTCTGTATCTCTCCCTTCTGCCTACGAACTTCTACTCTTAAAGCTTTCCCTTCCCTTCACCCTCCCTATATTTTCAGTTGGAGTCTACTGTTGCTATGGGAGGATGGGTTGGTACCTGAGAACTGGAGGAGGGCAGATGTGATTCCTCTTCACAAAAGTGGGAGCAGGACAGAGGCAGGAAACTACAGACCAGTTTGTTTGACCTCAGTGGTAGGGAAAATGATGGAATCACTTCTGAAGGAAAGAATTGTTGAGTACCTAGAGGCCAGTGGGGAACAGTACCCAAGGCAGCATGGATTCATGATGGGAAGGTCGTGTCAGATGAATCTAATAGATTTCTTTGACTGGGTGACCAAAGTAGTAGACCAGGGAGGGCTGTGGACATGGCCTACCTAGATTTAGCAAGGCATTTAATACAGTCCCACACAAAGATTAATACACAAGTTAGCCAGCCTTGAGTGGGCCCCAAGGTGGTAGCCTGGATAAAAATTGGCTAGACAACAGGACACAAAGGGTAGTAGTAAATGGAGTGCACAGTGAAGAAAGAGGGTTACTAGCGGGATACTGAGGGTTCAGTACTTGGACTGGTCCTTTTAATGTCTTTATAAATAACATTGCAGAGGAACTGGAAGGAAAAGTATGTCTCTTTGCAGATGACACAAAGATCTGCAACAGGGTTGATACACAAGATGGAGTGGAAAGGATGAGAAGGGACTTGGCAGGGTTGGAGGAATGGTCAAATGTATGGCAGCTCAGATTCAATGCAAAGAAGTGCAAGGTAATGCACATGGGAAACAAAAACCCAGGGGAAGAGTACACAATGGGGGGTGAGATACTGACAACAGTAAAAATGGAAAGGGACCTGAGGGTAATTATATCAGATGATCTAAAGGTGGGCAAGAAATTTGAGAAGGCAGTAAGGAAGGCTGGGGGGATACTGGGATGCATAGAAAGAGGCATCAATAGTAGAAAACAGGAAGTTGTTATCCCTCTGCACAGACAGTTGGTGAGACCCCATCTGGAGTACTGTGTGCAGTTCTGGAGACCCAATCTCCACAAAGACATAGACAGAGTGGAGGCTGTCCAGAGGAGGGCAACCAAAATGGTGCAGGGTCTGCACCAGAAGACATATGAAGAAAGACTAAAGGAGCTTAATATGTATACCCTTGAGGAAAGAAGGAGAGAGAGGGGACATGATATAAACTTTCAAGTACCTCAAGGGAATCAACAAAGTCCAAGAGGGTAGGATCTTTCAAAAAAAAGATGTGCAAGAACAAGGGGGCACAATTTGAAGATAGAGGGGGGACGGCTCAAAGGTAATGTGAGGAAGTATTTTTTCAAGGAGAGGGTTGTGGATGCATGGAACAGCCTCCCTGAGGAGGTCATGGAGTCAAGAACAGTGGGGGAATTCAAGAATGCATGGGACAGACATAAGGCAGTCCTAGTGGGGGGTAGGAGGAAGTAAGCTGTTGGTTAACTAGGATCTTCAGCTTATCTGTTAGGTAGGAAAATGGGCAGACTAGGCGGGCCAAGTGGTCCTTATCTGCCATAAAATTCTATGTTTCTATGTTTCTATGTTGCCCTGGCCTCTCCCCTCCTCCTTTATCACCAAGCTCTTTACCGCCATCTCCTCCCATACCTCCTCATGTGAACCGTTTGTCCTGGGTGACTTTAATTTGAACTGTTTCTCCCTCCCCCACTCCAAAATTCACCATGATACCACATCTCTAAACCTCACTCAGCTGATCACTAACCCCACTTGTCTCAACCCCAAGTCCCTCAACCACTCTTTGTTGGACTACGCTCTTACCAAGCACTCCCATTACATTATTGCCACTGATACACTTCCGGACGCCTTTAGCAACCATCACAAGGTCTACTGCATTTGCAAAGTTAAATGCTCCAAAGCCCTTTCCAAAATCCTTCTGCTCCATTCATTAAGGTCTCTAAACCTATTTGGCTTTCATGAGGACTTGTCTTCTGAAAACTGGTCACCCATCTCTGCCTCTAACTCCATTGACTCTGCCACTGATTTCTTTCAATCCAAATTCCTTTCCACCTGGGACAAGCATGCCCCTTTAAGAAAAACCAGGGTCAGAGGGTCTCACCTCCCCCTGGATCTCAGCAGAACTCCTAGCCTGTCTGCATGCCCAGGATTTAGCTTGGATTGCACACAAGACCTCAGGCTCTTTCCAAGACTTGCACCAGTACTGAACCTTGCCCAATGCATGCACCAGAGCTACTAGGCTGGCTAAAGCTGAATACTTTTCTGCTACCTTTCAGAACAACATTAACCACCCTTCTAAGTTCTGGAAGGTCATCCATGCCTTAGTCTCTCCTCTGTCCTAATCCACTGTATTTGTCCTCAAATCAAATGATGTCACCATCTCTGACCACCCTCTCAGTGGCCAATCAGTTTAACTCTTTCTTCACCTCTTGTTCCTCCTCTCTCCTCTCTCCTCTCTCCTCTCTCCTCTCCTCCTCCCCACCAGCACCCCTTCATCTCTTCCACCATACCCCCACAAGACCCACCATTTCTCTTCACTTCTATCTCACCTGCTGATGCTGTAAAGGCTCTTCTTGCCCTCAACCCACGCAAGGGTAAAAGCCCGAATGGCCTCAACCCTAAACTCCTCCATCTCTCTGTCCCTGCTACTGCTCTTCCTCTCTCTTCCCCCTTAACCTCTCCTTCTCCCATGGCTCTGTTCCCTAAGCCTGGAAACATGCCAGCATTATCCCCCCCTTTCCAAAGGTGGTGACACATCTAACCCAAGCAACTATCTCCCTCCACCCCACCTTGGCCAAACTCCAGGAGCATTAGGTATTATCTGAACTCTCCCCCTTCCTTGACTCCTCTTACTTATTTTTCACCCCTTATCAGTCTGGATTCCATAAATCTTACTCCGCCTTCTCTTTTCTCCTCCAGATTACTGATTCCATTCTCAAAGGAATGGATCAGGGTCATATCACTTCTGCCATCTTTGTTGACTTGACCAAAGCCTTCAACACTGTGGCTCACCACCTCCTTCTCAATAAGCTTGCAATGGCAGGTCTCTCAATCTCTGTCATAAATTGGTTCCACTCCTACCTTGAGGGTAGGACCCAGTCAATTAGAAATGGCAACTCCACTCCTCCCCCCTCCAATCTGCACTAGTGTCAAGGCTCCGTTCTCACCCCATTCTCTTTACAGTTCTCCTGCTGCCTACACCTCGGCATCCCTTCACATGTATGTTGATAATACAATCCTATTTGCCTCAGGCCCCTCTCCAACTGATGTGATGTGCAGACCCCAGCTTGACTTTGATAACATTCAGCTCTGGTTCCACTCTATGCAGCTGGCTCCAAACACCAAGAAAACAGTCTCCATGACCTTTGGTTCAAGGCTAAAACTCACTAGGATTGCTTTCCCCCTCCTTCTGCACCTTGGATGGTTACACCATTGAAGATGTCCCTTCCTTCAAATATCTCATGGTCTGGCTTGACAGGCACCTCAACCTTTCTGAATACATGGATGCCATTTGCAAAAAACTGCACCCCAAACTAGGAGCGCTGTACCACAGCCATGGCTGCTTCCCTCTGCAAGCCCACAGAGTCATTGTTCAGTAAATGATTCTTCTTATATATGACTATGGTGACATAGTTTACAGCACTGTGCCTAAATCCACCCTATTCAGACCGGACTCCTGCTTCCACTCCTTCTGTCATTTTGTACTAAACTGTGCACCCTGCACTCATCACTGTGCTCTATACACCTCTCTCTCCTTCCCCTCCCTTGAGGACAGACACCTAGCCCATTGCTCCTCTCTCTTAGTCAAATACTGGTTTATCTCTTTGCCTTCCTACCTCTCTTCTTTCCTCTCACAACCCCTACCCACCTCCCACACCCTTCACAGCTCTAACCTCCACTCCTTTGCTCCCCCCCGGATCTCCTCAGCAGGCTAGGTTGCCTTCTCTTATCACTTTCATAATCTCTAGAACACACTCCCTTTTCACATCCGGTCTGCCCTTTTCACCCACACACTAGCCTCCCTTCTGTTTAACTTCATCTCACCCTCCTACAATTGTAACTGACCCATCTTTCTTCTCCTCCTCTGCATTTTCTTACCTTCTATCTACTCTAGTGCTTCTTTTCTGCTCCTATCCCCTCTGCCTCCTCCTCTCACCTCTCTATCATCCCTATTTCTCCTCTATGATCCTATACCACTCCCTATTTTCTCCATTGCTTTCCTGGCAACCCAAGACATGGACTGGCTATGCATAGAGCCACATCTGGCCCCTGTGGGGTATACATGTCAGAGGGTCAAAGGTCTGCCTCACTAGCTCCACTTATCACCCCTAACCCCCATTCTCCCTCCCTTTCCCCCTCTACCTTTTCCCCTACCTATTTCTTATCTTTCTAACTCTCTTTTCACCATCCATTTCACTCCCACCTTCTTCGCACTGTCTCAGCTCTATCTCCAGGTTCCACTATATGCTGACTCTACCACTGGTCCTACTCTGTGCTAACTCTATCCTCCAGGCTTTCTCTCTAAGTCTTCCACAGCTCCATGCTTTCTATTGCACACTGATGTTCCTCTGTGCATGTTGTTCATCCTTCATGAAGTACATAATGTAGGTATGTAATGTTGGCATGTATGTTAGATTTAAGCACTATCATGTAAAATATACTGTATCCCCCCCACCCCCGGTACGCATCTGGAAACAAGCTGTTTTCAGTTTCCTGGTGAAACTTTTCAAATAATTAAATAATCAAATAAATTATAGTAGCCCCAGAGTATAGTGCATCTTGTATACCTTCAGTAGTGGTTGCTAGTGAATTAGTGAAAGCAACTCATAATAGTGGCTTTACTTTTATGTAACCTGTCATGGGATTTACAAAGGTACAATATAATGCTGGATGATTCTGAAACATCCTTTTTTAGTAATCAAACTATAATACAGCCGCTATGAATCTGTGTACCAGAATTTTAAAAACTTTCTTGCTTGTAGTGTCTAACTTTTGTATGATGATGTATGTTGCTGTGAAATATGTCAATATATTTTTTGTAATGCAATATTCCTATTTGTAAAGACTCATATAGAGTTGAACACACACTTTACTTGAACTTGAACTATTTCTATATTAAACATTACCACTCAACATTCTAAGACAAGATTGGCATCAGCTCCAGAGAGCAGCAAAATTATTCATTTGGAATGGGAAATGACCACGAGTCAAATGGAACCTGCTGTGGCAACATAAACACAGTGGCAGAACAGAGCGTGTAGACCTTATGGGCTATTTTAATTCAGTCCAGACCACACACATTGTAAGGCTAGTGTGCCACCCAGCAGAGACTTCATGGACACAAATAGAAAGCATTCAGGTGCCAGGAGCTCCACTACAGTTCCAACCATGGCTGATTATTAAAGAATCAATAGTGAAACAGCTTAAAAACAGATGGACCCAGCACACCAAACTTTTGGTTCAACATTAAGAAATAAGTTTCAGCCTGGGCTGAGACAACTGAACTGGGTCCCAATTAGATGGCATCCAGTCTTCATCCTGGGTAATGTAGACATAGGGTTCAAGATATGGGAAAACAGGGGACTTAAATGCTTCTACCAACTACATGAAGAGGGCACGCTCCAATCCTTTTGGCAACTACAACTCAAATTGAACCTACCAGACATAGATATATTCAGATATCTGCAAATTTGTACCTTTGTAGGTTAACCAAACCATGTGGCATATATAATTCAAACACATGCTCCACTGATGAACATGATTGAGGGGGGCACAACAACAGGAATGTAAACACCTGATATTCAAACAGTATAGGAGCTAAATAAGAAAACAAGTTATGCAGCAATCCAAACCATGCAAGACAGATGGGGAAGGAGATATAACTCCTCTTGAAGAACAATGGAACATGTTACGGAAAGCGTCACATAGGACAAGCAATCAGAAGGGTTGTGGGAGTTTTTTTTTATTTATTTATTGAAATGTTTCACTTGGAGGGCACACTGAGCAACAAGTTGCTTGTCTCATGGTGTGACCTGGGGGGAGGGTAGTACATGACGGCAGGTTACCGTAATAGATACAGACATTCCAAATACACAGTTGGAATGCAGAAGTAGATACATACATTGCAGATAATCAGTGGCATGGTACATCAGCTATGGAGCAGTAGATAGATATATACATTGCAAATACACAATTGGATTACAGAAGTAGATACATGTAATGTAGATAATCAATGGAATGGAACACAAACTAAGGAGCATAATATAAGAACATGTGAAAACATATTTGGATCAACATACGATTGACATACAGTTTGGTAAGCAATAGAAGTGGCAGTGAGCAGAGAAAATACTACTCAGACCTGACATCTAGCAGTGGAGCATTAAGTGTAGGTCAGAAAGATTACAGGGCTATTGACTTTTACATGCAGTAGATACAGGGCTTGTATTTGGGTGCAGTGGGGTAGAAGAATTTAGTGCAGTGAAGTTTGTGGGGAGGGAGAGAGAGGGAGAGGGAGAGGGAGAAGTAGAATAGTGGAGAAGGGCAGGGAGGGAGATATATGCCAGGTACTGACCTCTTACAAGATGCTGAGAACTGAGCCAGGGGCAGGACTGGGCAAGGAAAGTGCAGTGGAGGGAAGAGCAGTAGAAGTAGAAGTAGATAAGTGGAGAGGGGGACAGGAATGGAGATATATGCCAGGTGCTGGCACCCTGCAAGATGCTGAGAATCAAGCCAAGGGGCAGAACTGGGCAATGAAGGAGGAGTGGAAGGGGAGGGGTAGAAATGGGGGGGTCATGAAAGGAGATATATACCAGGTGCTGACTCCCTGCAAGATTATGAGAACTGAGCTAGGGGGCATGACTGGTCAATGTAGGCGGCATGAAAGGAGGAGGGGTAGGGGAAGAAAAGTGGAGAGGGGGGTTCAGAAAGGGAGATTTATGCCCGGTACTGGTCCCCTGCAAGATGCTGAGAACTGAGCCAGGGGACAGGCCTGGGCAATGATGGAGGAGGGGTGGAGGAAGGAGAGGTAGCATTAGAGAAGTGGGGGTGGCAGGGAGGAAGATATGTACCAGGAACTGATCCCCAGCAAGATGCTGAGAACTGGGCCTGGGAGCAGAACTGGGCTCTGATGGTGGAGTGGAGAGAGGGGATTAGTGATAGAAAACTGGAGGGGGGCAGGGAGGGAGAATAGGCTAGGTACTGGCCCCTGAAAAATCCTGAGAACAGAGCCAGTTGCGCAGGACTGGATGGAGTAGGTGTAGAGGAGAAAGAAGGGGAGAGGGAGAGGGAGATGGTAGAGAGGGTGGTAGGGGTGGGACTATGGGGGAGGGAGGGAGGCAGTGTTGGGTGGAAGGCAGGGATATAGGAAGGAAGTAGGGCTTCAGAGTAATGGGGGATGTTAAGGTGGATTAAAGCAGGAGCAGCTAGAGGAATGGTAGTTATGCAAGGCAGATCCGAATGAGCATGAAGAGGAGGAGTGGCATATTTGAGGGGGGAGAGAGTTCCAGACTTTAGGGAAATGATATGAAAATCCATTTTGGCCAGCGAGTGTGGAGCGGCAGGGGACCACCAAAGTATGAATGTCAGTGGATCTAAGGGAGTGCAAAGATGGAGTAGGAGTTGAAAGGGATGTGGAAAGGTAGGGTGGGAGTTCTCCTAGCCAACATTTAGAGGTCATTTTGGCACAGTGTGAGAGATGTCTGTTTGCAAAAGGGGGAAAGGCCAGAGCATGATAAAGATCACAATGGTGGGTCCAGGAGGGGTGTCCAAAGCAAAATGACAGAAGGAATTAAAGAGGGTGTTCAATCTGGTAAGGGGAGATTTGGGAGCAGCACCGTATACTACATCACAGTAGTCGAAGATAGGGAGGATCATATTCTAGACAAGTTCATGCCTAGCCATAGTAGGGATGCAACTACAGTTCCGGTAAAGTGCACTGAGCCTGGGGTGCAGTTTTTTCAGGATGGCATCAATGTGACCAGAGAAGCTGAGATACTGATCCAGCCATACCCCAAGGTATCTGAAAGAAGAAGCATCTTCAAGGATTGTTCCGTCCAGGGTGTGGAAAGAGGGCAGATGGGGTAGCCTGGAGAGTCTCTGCCTAGTGCCAAAGGTCAAGGAGACAGCCTTCTTGGCATTCAAAAAAGCTGATGGGAAGCAAACCAGAGCTAAACCTGGTGAAAGTCAAACTACAGAGTGGTTGCCTCAACAGACGGCATTTGCCGGAGGTAAACAACACAGTATCATCAGCGTATATGTGGATAGAAAAGATGGGGGCAGACTGATGGAAGGTCATTAAGGAAGATGGAGAAGAGTGTGGGACTGAGAACAGAGCCCTGTAGGACTCTAGTAGTGATGGGGAGAGGAGGGGAAGGGATATGGAGTCTTGAACCTTGACAGATTGTGTTCTGCCAGAGAGGTAGTCTCTAAACCAGTTAGAGGCAGGTGTAGCCAGACTGGCTGCCAGGGGAGGAGTCAAGGAGGAGGGCATAGGAGACAATGTTGAAGGCCTTAGCAAGGTCGACAAAGATGGCTACGGTTATGAGGCCATTGTCCATCCCAGCAAGGATGGAGTCCGTGAGCCTGAGTAGGGAGGAGGTGGTGGAGTGAGTCTTCTGAAAACCAGATTGGAAAGTAATGAAACATGAGGAGTCAGAAAGGAAGAGGGTAAGTTGGGAGAGGACCAAGTGTTCTTGGAGGTTAGTGAGAGTGGGGAGTAAGGAAATGGAGCAAAAGTTCCCAGGGACAGTGGGGTCACTGCTTTTAGGGAAAGGGAGGACCATAACATGTTTCCAGGACTTAGGGATAGAGGAAGAGGAAAAAGAAAGGCTTAGGATAATGGAGAGAGGATAGGCAATAGCTGTGGCAGAGAGATAGAGGAGCTTAGGAATACCAAAAATTAGGAAATTCTTGGATGAAAAAGGCAATTTCATTAAAAAAAAAGCTAAATGCCTAATCAATATTTAATTTTGAGCACTGAGTGTTGGGGATGCCCCCCAATGGAGATAGAAAATATTTACTTACCATCCTCACAGTAACAGCTCTAAATTCTCTCACTCACAACTGGCTAACAGACAAGTGGCCAGAAATAAGCTCCTGGATAAATAACTGCAAAAAGATAAAATCAATGCAACATATTACCATATAGCTACAACTAGGAGAAGAAAAATGTCAATCTCAAAATGGTTCCCTTTGCTCACATAATTGAGGAAATAGGGGGAACATCTGTGCTGGATCAGTTAGTATACCAAGAGTAACCTGATACAGAAAACACAGGTGACTTAAGCAGACAGCAGTTTAAGGATAAGTTGGCACTAGGCCCAAATGTTTGTTAAAATAACTCAAAAGTTTAGAAAACTAAGGAGGATTATAATAAGTAAAGATAAACATCCCAATAAGACAGATGCACACAAAAAGGCTACAATAGTAAGCTCGAGGAGACGAGGTGTGAAGGAGGGGTTGACAGAAATAAAAGGAGCTATCGGTCAAGGGTCAAAATGCATGGTATTGGACAGATGTAATATGCTAATGGTGTGTTTTCCTTTGCCTTTACTGATATGTAGTCTCTCGATAATGGGATGAAGGGAATGAAAGGCCAGGTTAGCCTGCTCAAAAATCTGTGGGGAAGATATGTTTTGTGCATTCAGGAGATGGTACACAATATCATATTTGGGACTGGGACAGTAACTGCATGCTGCATGCTGCATGTAACAATGCGGGACATACTGTTTGCACGTAAAGGGACTTTTCTCTAAGGACTTCCAGACAAGTGAATAATATCATTGTGTAAAATCAAAACAAACGAGAAGCCTATTAATATACCTCAACTTTGGTGAAACGTAATGCTCTTATCTAGCTGTACCATGATATGAATTGTATCTGTGGATGTTATGCATATCTAGGCAGTCAATAAAAACCTTAAAAAAAAAACAAAAACATGGGGACATGAGTGGAAGCTGGCAGGGGGGAGATTCATGAGCGATGTGAGACAGTTTTATATTACAGAAGAAATAGCTGAGGCATGGAACAGCCTACCAGCAGAGGTGGGGGGGTGTAAGAACCATTAATGGTTTCAGATACAGCTGGGACCTAGTAAAAGGCCTAGTAGTTACCCAGGCAGAAAGCAGTAAGGGAAGGGTATAATATAGGTAAAGGCAACAGCCATGACCAGATATCAGGTCTGGGTAGGATAGGATGAAAGAAGGCAAACTGAAAGAAACTAGACCTTTTACTGCAGACCTTTTTGATGTTATCTACTTATTCACAGGGGGAATCCTCTACCCTGCAAATAAATCAAAGAAAAAAAGATGTTCGATAAATGTTAGTTGAAAAAGCTTACCCTGAACCTATATCATCATTTACTATTTTAAAATTTGAAATCATATCTCATCTTAGCCTTATTTTTTCCCAGAGAAAACATACTCAACCTGTTTAACTGTTTACCCTTAAAATGTGAAATATGTTTGTTCCTTCTGTAGGTGCTGTAGCCCATTTTTTGTTATTCCAGTTATTTATTATTAATGAGATGCAGTTCATGTGACACACATTACATGCCCTAGGTGTGTAATCTTTATGTCTAATTTTTTTTTAGGACCATCCTGGAACTGATTCACCATCTTTGTCTTGAAAGGAGAAATACTGCTTTGTTACTTGTATGCTGAGGATAATTATTTTGTGACCTCAAAATTAATATAGACAATATAAAGCTGCTTTAATATACTTCATGTTTACCACTATCAAATATTTTGGAAACACACATAGAAAGTGATGGCAGAAAAAGACCCAGCAGCTCATCCAGTCTGCCCACCCCACCTAGCTACACTCTGAAGACCCTGGTGGCCATACCTTCCTCTTGCTTCTGCCCCTGCCCTCTTGCTATGGCCATGTGTCTATTATACCATACCTTAAGTATCACCTCCACTGTTTTAGCCTGTACCTCCTCCTCTGGCAGTCTATTCCAGTTAGCCACCACTATTTAGGTTACTAAGTATTTGCTGACAACTTTCTGAAATCTTCCTCCTGTCAGCTTCCATTTATCCCCCCCCCATACCTATGTTCTTGCCAAAGGTGAAAATGCCTTCAAACTTCACCCTATTTATCCCATGCAGGTACTTGTAAGTTTCTAGCATGTCTTCCCTCTTCCTCCTGGTCTCTGATGTGTACATGTCAAGGTATTTTAATGTCTCATAATATACTTTTCCCACCATTCTCTGAATCATTTTAGTCACCCTTCTCAGCACTGCCTCCACCCTCTCACAGTTCTTATGCAGGCATGTGTTTCAGAACCTTGAGCAGTATTGCAGCTGTGGTCACACCAATAATATGTATACTGGGCTGATCACCTCCCAGCTTCTACTGCTGATTCCACTCCCAGTGCACCGCAACATCCTATTTGCCTTACCTATAGCCTTGCTGCAATGTGCTGTAGATTTCAAGTTATCCAAGATTATAACCCCCAGGTTTTTCTCCTTAGCTGTGCTTTTCAGTAACTCCATCCCCTGCCCCACCCCACCCCCACACACACACTGAGTATTGTGTTCTCAGGTTCCTTTTTCCCAATGGGCATTTTGTCCAAGTTTAGAAGAAGAGGATGACAATAATGAAAATAGTGATGCAGTCACAAAACAGAAATAGACAAGGTGTCAAAAAGGAAAACTTGATTTCTCAATGAACTGTGGTAGTCTAGGTCTGTTACGCATGGCTATTGTCCCACACACCTCACATACACCTCACACTGTATTCTTGGTCTGTTATACTGTTATACTGCTATTTTGCACTTATATATAGATATGGGCACACATCATATATGCATGAGTGCTAGGAATGTGCTTTGCTGCTAAGATATGTTAATATTGTCATGCATGTTTCATTATACCTCACTGTAATACATTTACCTAGATTAGTTTGTCTTTCATGGATATTCCATATATAATCTACCTAATTACTGATATGATGACTCTGAGGGTTCATCAGTGAGTATTGTATACTTATATTCTCATATAATTATATGCAGCATGTATTTTACACTCAGGCAGATTTGCCATGTGTAATAGGGTCCTGTCAGCAGTTCTCTTTGTCTAAGCAAGCTGACAGAGAGAGAGAAAGCCTTTGCTATGTCTCTGTGTTATACTGTATGTAAGCATAAATGCCACATGTAGTTTGAATCTGTCAGCATTTCTTTTGTCCAAGCTATAATGAAAATGGAAACATATTCTGTCTCATATGATACTCATTAGTAATTCTGTCTCCTAAGTCATTCTCCAATGGAGAATGACTTAGGACCGATACATATTGTTCCTCATATCTGTAACTATGAGGTAATCTCTGTTGCTATGCTGTTATCTGTAGTATATAGTTGTCTCTAGACACTACTAGTTCGGCTCTAGAAGATTAGTACACTCTGGCAGAGAGCTGGAGAGCGGGGAGAGAAACAAGACCTTAAAGAACCTAAGATCTACAATCCTGAAGATTATGTACATTTTTCAGGTTAGTGGTGAGAAACCCATCTCCCTTGTGATTTTATCTGTCACATGCTTAGCATAAGTAGTATAATAAACTTTATTAGTACTCCTTGCTTGTTTACGAATGTTTCTTGGCAGACTCCGAGACACAAGAATCTGTATTATTATTATTTACCCTACACACCAAGAGTGTTTAGATTACATAAATGGTGACTGCGAGTGGAGGCTGGATGTTTGCCAAGTTTCATTTTAGTTTCCTCTGCAAATTAGAACACTGAGCGAGAGATCCCTAGTAAAAAAAAAACAAGCTGAAAGTGTCTTGTGTTTAAATTTCCAGTCTGTTGTGTGTTCCACAGTACAGACAAAACAATCTCTTGACAGATATTCCATTTCTGTGTAATGAGTTGTTTTATTTTTTTTCTTTCCTATTCTTTCTCTGTGTGAACACAGCTGTAAAGGGATCCAAAACAGACATAGACTGCTTTCTTGTGGATTCAAATCCTAATGGGTATATACTCATCTAGGAGTCCACATACGCCAAAGGCTGTTTGTGTCCTGTCATGAACTTTGGTTGCAAACAAAGTTTTTGATCCACAGACAGCTAAGAATTTCTTATTTTATATGACATGTCAAACTATATCAGTACTGAGTTGAGGCTGGATGCCTTAACACACCAAACTGCTTATGGTGGAAGGTTTGATTTTGCTGAGGTAGCAGAATCCTATGGTAGCCCTTTAAGGGATATCATTGCCCATTATGGGGAATTGAAAAATGGTACCAATGATCCTAAAGGATTATTAATTGCAATGTTGTTTAATTGTTTTGATGCTGTTCTAAACGAAATATCTGTTTTGGAATCTGAGTATATTGCTTGCAAAATGGAGAATGCTGCTTTCAAGCAGGTAATTTGTTTGAAACGGGCTTCTCATACAGACAAGATAATTGGACTCCAGTCTCAATTGCTGGAGTCTCTCCGTCTAGTAAATGAGTCTCTCTTTAATGAAAGAAGCAGCCACGACCTGCATGCCTTAAGAGATAATGCTGAAAAGGCAAAACTTATTAGAAAAAATGTTTTTCAAACTAATGGCATTCTGACTAGTAACACTGATTCCTTATGCTTTGGAAACAAGGAACTTAGGGATGATAAGTCTGAAGCAATTACTGAAAGAGTTGACGTGCTGGTGTTTCAACACCAGACCTTGACTGAACAGAGTGATCCAGTATGTTTTAATTACAGCAGATTTGAAATGAATGTTTTCAATATAAATCATGATACAGTTTCTGTTGATAAAAAGCAAGTTTTGCAAGATGAGAATGTCTTGCAATCTGAAAACAATGCACTTTACAGCATACTAACTCCTGTATCTGAGCAGTTAAACTGTAGGAGTAAAAAGTCAGTTATGGCCAACTTGTGCCATCAGCCAGAGGTATTGGCAGGGCATACTAACTTAATGCTCAAAGACCTTTCCTCTTCTCATGTTGAAGAGTTTGATTTTGAATACTCACAGTGTGCTGTGGGGTGGACTAGAGCAAAGGCTAGCCCCTTTTGTTTTTCTGTGATTCACAAAATGGAGAATTGTTAGAGTCTCAAAATAGTGGACACACATGTCATCAGGTTGCATCCCCATACCATCCCCAAGATGGTCGTTCATGGTCATGTGATGATGTGCATGACACAGTAACCCATGATGCCTATGAGGTAATCCAAAATGGCTGACCACCACACCATGGAGATTCGATCCTGCAGTCACAGGGACCTGTGATTGCTGCCATAACCAAACAAAACATACCAGAGTTTTTTGGCATGATTAAAAATGTTATCAGTAACACTAGTGTTTCTGAGGGACAGAAGATTCTCATTAAAAATGATGTTGACGTACTTTTGAATAAGGCTGATATGTAATCTGTCATGAAGTCAGTGTCTTATGCTGCAGAAACAGCTGATGTTGTTAGCAATGTTTATTTTATTTGAATGACCTTGGTTAAAAAACACACTGCAGTTAATTACATGAAAGGTTGTTTTTGTTTCCTATGTAATTTCACATCAGCTTTCCCTAAGAAGACTGAATGTACTGCTTTTCCTATGCAGTGTATTAATACTGTAAGCTGTAACATTAAAAACAATGTTGCTACCATCCAGCAACATTCCGGTGGGGAAACCCACTTTACATTTGATGGGGGAAGGGACAACCCTGATTCTGAAAGCCCCATGGCTGTGATATTTTCATCAGCATCACTGGCCATGTTGGGGGGGGGGTTACAGGTTTGATTTCTGAACCTGCGCTGACAACTGTCTCAGCACTATTTTCTCCACCCCTGATGGCTACTGAACCACATACCATAGCTGGAGAACTATGTGCAGCTTGCACACCACTTTTCTCCACTGTGCAGGTACCCCTGATAGTGCCAGCACTGCCAGCACATGATGCAGAACCCCCTACACCAGTGACACCTGGATCATACCATTCTGTGGCTGCAGTAGCAGGCACAAGCCAGAAACAGTCTGGGTTATTCCCAGAACATACAATGGCAGGCACTTCTTACAAGAAGGTACATGGTATCCTAATACTGATATCATTGTCTTTTCTTTTGGGATCACTTACCATGGCCCCAGCATTGGTTAATCCTAACACAGTTTTAGGGCATTATTTTGAAACTGTCACATCAAATAAAGCAATCTCAGCAGTTTTAGCCCAAACATACAATGGACACATCATACCCATTGCTTATGCATCCCAGATGCTTGCCACAGTGGAGCTGAAATACAACCTTTGTGAAAGGAATCATTTGACTACATACTGGGAAGTGAGATACTTTATGTACATCATTGGATATGCACCCATTGTACTACATTCCAATCATTTTCCATCTAACATTCTGTTGTCAGACAGAGTAAAAGATGACTCTGTATCCAATGCCAGACTGACACACTGGTCTCTCATTTTACAGGATCATTACATCACTGTCCTTCCTATCAAAACTTCATCCTTGTTGGCCCATGGCCTACAATTTACAGGTGAGACCCATGATTGTTCACTCTAATCCCCTGATCTACCTGTCCCAGTGCCCTTTCTGACAGAACCTCAGAAAGTGTTAAAAGACACCACTGTGTGTCATGTTTTGACTGATGACTCAGCCACACATACCAATGAGGGTCAGATAGCAGGGTTTGGAATTATTTTACATTCTGGTGATGGCAGAGTGTGCATGGTTAGTAACTGCATCATCATATATGTTCGATTCACAGGCCATGGTAAAACACGCCTGGCAAATAAAATGAAAAGCAGGGAGGCAAGGAGTCTCCTAATTATCACAAATATTTGTGGATGGTTTAGAGAGCTGGAACATCCTTGAGAAAGACACAGCTTGTATTAAGAAAGGAATAAAAATATTTTTCCTTACGTAAAATTATACCAGCACTCCATGAGCAGGTTAAGTGTTATAGTCTGACAAAATGGCCTTGATCTAAAAGACTGTAGATTCAACATTTCTATTACAAATTCTAATTGGGTCTGTTTCTCTCTAAACTGAATTTATTTGGCAGAAGACCAACTTCTGTTCCAATTCTCTGATATTACCTCTGAGAAATACAGTAACTTGTTTGTGTGCTTTCCAAGCCTGGCTGGCACCTCATACAAACTGAGTACTATCATAAACTTTTACACTTTGTGCATCCATGTGATCATCTTCAACTGAGCACTGTTGCTATTCCATTGTAAAACTCAATGTGCAATCTAATGCACCCCCTGCTGAGGCCTCTGAAAATACTGCTGCCTCCTGAACATTTGGATCAATCTTTGGAAAATCTGAATGCACCAAATTTGAACTATGAATCTTTATTTAACACTTGAAGAAATCCTGGATTTATCCCTGGAACTGTTCGTAGTTTATGACTTTTGGACATTGACATTTCGTGTCCTGTCTGACTTGCCAGCTGAAAAATGCCATCTTTCAAGGTGGTATATTCTGCTGATGTGGAACATTGTGTGGTGGCCAACTGTACATTCTTCTGATATGGATTAAAAGTTATGCAACGTGAACTTTTCTAACTTCTGTTTTTATTCCCTAAACAGGTAATAGACTATACGATAATCATACCTGTTCCCATCCCAAAACCAGATATCATTAAGTCTAGTCCTAACTATCTTGATGCTCTATCTCAGTTTTTAATTATTTTTAATATCCATACAAGCAACTTAAGTTTGTCTTTTCAATTTCTTCCCAACACGACAGATACACACCTGTTATATATCAGTATTTACTGATATTGTTTTGATCTTGGAAAACCCCAATGTGAAGTTTTATTCCAAATGTTTATAGTAATACAAGGTTTACTAACATTTTCCCTCATAATTACATTTTGTTGTTTAAGGAA
Source organism: Neoceratodus forsteri (assembly GCA_016271365.2). Taxonomy (NCBI): domain Eukaryota; kingdom Metazoa; phylum Chordata; order Ceratodontiformes; family Ceratodontidae; genus Neoceratodus; species Neoceratodus forsteri. The sequence goes on along the minus strand of CM057456.1, from coordinate 454,993,035 downwards.
AACCCTGAAACACTTCTGTGATGAGTTAAACTTCCTCTATAAGGCTTGTGCCTTGGGCCTGTAGACAAATGGTGCCTAACCTCCATCTTTTTGTTGTGTTGCCATTTTTGCAATTAGGGCAACAAAGAGGGGATTGTTACACCTGGGTTATGTCCCCTATCATCCCACATATACCTCATATACACCTCACACTGTATTCTTGGTCTGTTATACTGTGATACTGCTATTTTGCACTTATATATAGATATGGGCACACATTATATACGCATGAGTGCTAGGAATGTGCTTTGCTGCTAAGATATGCTAATATTGTCATGCATGATTCATTATAACTCACTATGATACATTTTTCTAGATTAGTTTGTCTTTCATAGATAGTCCATATATAATCTACCTAATTACTGATATGATGACTCTGAGGGATCATCAGTAATTATTGTATACTTATATTCTCATATAATTATATGTAGTGTGTATTTTACACTCAGGCAGATATGCCACGTGTAATAGGGTCCTGTCAGCAGTTCTCTTTGTCTAAGCAAGCTGACAGAGAGAGAGAAAGCCTTTGTTATGTCTCTATGTTATACTGTATGTAAGCATAAATGCCACATGTAGTTTGAACCTGTCAGCATTTATTTTGTCCAAGCTATAATGCAAATGGAAGCATATTGTGTCTCATATGATACTCATTAGTAATTCTGTCTCCTAAGTCATTCTCCAATGTAGGGGAAGGGGTAGAGGACCTCTCGTTGGCTGTCTTGCTTACTGAGTGAGAAACAAAATGGTGGCATAAGTATTTAAAAATCCTAACTGACACTAGGATACCAGTTTAACATTGGAACACGCTGCTGGTACTTGTTTTCCACAGGGCTCTATTGAAAAATAGAGGCCCAGTTTGTAACTGCTTTCAGTCAATAAGAATGAAGAATACATTCTTGCCATTTTTTTAATATTACAATAAAATCTGCCAACAAACCCCACAAAAATTCATCTGGGCTATGGATTTCATGTTCCTCACCCTCTCATCCCTTCTTGATGACCTTTGTAACACTGGCTGGTCTCATCTCTGTATATCCATTGATATAAATGATGATGATGTGTTGTCCTATTTTTCAAATTAAATTAATGGCAATATTGGACAAACATGCTCACTTAAAATATTGTGTGTCTTGGGGTCCAACCTCCTTTGAATCACTGCAGAGCTAATTGACTTGAAAAAGTGCACAAGAATAAAATGCTGAGGTGATTGCACTGTGCTTGCAGTTTTCTTGTTTTTCTACTTTTCATGCTGTAGTTGTAAGTGGAATAAAATCTGGACATGGCATCTCACAATGTGATTAAGTTGCATGGCAGAATGCCATGCAACATTTTGACCCTGTGCCCATATGCATGACAAACAACATGGGACCAAAGACCGAGGCTGAGGAACACCACAAGGGGGCACAACCACTCCAGAGATGAAATTACCTACAGCAACCTGCTGCATTCTCCTGGTAATGTAGGACTCAGACTAGCACAAAACAGAGCCAGAGAGTCCCGCATAGTTCCTCAGGTATTACACCAGGACCCCATAGTCAACCATGTTGAATGCCAACATGAGATCTAGGAGGATCATGATGGAGCATAACCCTTGACCCCCCTCCATGAAGAGGTCATGTGACACCTGAAACCCAATTGGACAGGCTTATAGATGTCAAATAGTTTTAAGCTTGCCTCAAGCTCTGCCACCACCACTTTCTTGATTACTTTCAACAGAAAGGGAAAGTTTGAGACTGGCCTGTAAATTATCAGATTGTCAGGGTCAAGAGATTTTTTTTTTCAGGAGGGGCTTAACCATCAACCTTTGAAGGTGAAGGGAAAGATACCCTCCATCAGGAAACACCTGACAATCTCAGTGAAGACTGGCCCCAGTGATTCCAGGCATCAAGTAACAACCAAGTAGGCCCATGGTCCAACATACAGCAAGTGAGGTGCAAATCTGAAATCATCTAGAGCACCTACTCTTCAGCAACTGGGTGAAAGTTGGCACAGGTTGGCAGGTCAAAGTGCTCCTTGGCTGGCTGCCACCAGCCCATGACAGACCACTGGATGAAATACCAGTCCCAACAGAGGACGGAGTGTCCTTAAAGAATCTGCTAAACTCACATTTTTCAGAGGAAAAATTTTGTACGTATCATATGCAGACAAGGTAATCAATCTGTCCATGGTGGGAAAAAGCTGAGAAGGACTCTGTGTTCTGCAAGGAGATTGCTAAGTGATACCAACCACAGTGATCCAACAGTTCAGATTTGTCTTTCACAGATTAGGATTTCCACAAGGAATGTCTAACTTTCATCCCTTTGTCTTTAACTGCCTCAGCTCATCACAAACCATGGTGAGCTGTGGTATGATGTCAAGGGATAGACACAGTAAGGTGTTAGGGAGTCCAAGGCAGCCACAGGAACCATGTTATAGTGATCCCCCCTTAGCAATGGTGAGCCCGTACAAGAGGTAGTGGTCTGGGAACCTCTGGGTGATAGTGACCCCAATGCAGTGTGGTGCAATTTAGACATGGGCAGAGATAACATACTTGCAAAGACCAAAATGCTGGCTTTCAGGAGGGAAAATTTTAAGAAGATGGGATATGTGCTAAGAGAACACCTAGTTGGGCATTGGAGAGGACATGGGGCTGGACCAAACATAAGCCATTATCAGGAAGGCAATTCTAGCAGCCACATCAGATTGCACCAAGTTTAGAGGGAAGACATTGGGGAAGATATCACCTATCTGGTTTAATGAAGAGGTAGCCAGAATGGTGAGGGGAAAGAGGATGGCCTATAGAAGATTCAGAAGAACTGCAAGGGAAGAAGATGAGGAGGAATATCTGAGATTGGCTCAAGTGGCAAGAGGGGAGGTTCAGCATCCTAAGGCACAGAATGAACTCCAAATAGCTGACGGTATGGGGGGGCAGAAGGCCTTCTTTTGCTACATAAGTGATAAGAGGGACAACAAGGAAGGAACAGTTAGGCAAAATAAAGGGTATGGATGGGTAGAAGATGAAATGGACAAAGCAGGAGTATTAAATGAATACTTCTGCTCTGTCTTCACAAGGGAAAGGGATGGGCCAGTGCCACATAGGGGGGGATGGAGGGATGGGAGGGCTGAAGTGGTAATAGAGGTTGAAAGAGTTAGGGAGGGGCTGCTGGCACTGAAGGTAGGCAAATCTCCAGGGCCAGATGGCATACACCCCAGGGTTATGAAGGAGTTAGCAGAGGAGCTGGCGGGACCACTGGCTAGTCTCTTCAAAAGATTCCTGAAGTCTGGTGTGGTGCCACTGGACTGAAGAATGGCACATGTGGTGCCTCTCCACCAGAGACAACCATTGGAACTACAGGCTGATCAATCTGACCTCAATAGTATGCAAACTCATGGAAACCATTCTTAAGGAAAGTCTGGTGAGATACAATGAGAAGAATGATCTACAGCACAAGAGGCAGCATGGGTTGGTGGTAGGCAGATCGTGTCAGACAAACCTAATCAAATTCTTTGATTGGGTCACAAGGGTGGTGGACAGTGGACAGACGATGGATGTCATTTACCTGAACGTCAGTAAGGCCTTCGATTCTGCACCACACAGAAGGCTGATCAGGAAACTGATGGGTCAAGGGGTGGGGAAGAAAGTATTAAGGTAGGCAGATAACTGGTTGAGGGGCAGAACCCAGATAGTAGTGGTGGGGGGAGAGTTATCCAGCACCAAAAGAGGTAACCAGTGGGGTTCCGTAGTGGTTGGTGCTGAGGCCAGTGTTGTTCAATGTCTTCATCAGTGACACTGGAAAAGGCATTAAAGGCAAAATGTGCCTGTTTGTGGATGACACTAAACTCTGTGGGAGGGTGGACACAAAGGAAGGGATACAGGACCTGAGGGAGAACCTTGATAAACTTGAGGGATGGTCAGGAATCTGGCAACTTGGTTTCAATGCCAAAAAATTCAAAGTGATGCATATCGGGTCCAGGAAGTATGGGATGGAGTACTTCCTGGGAGTGGTTTGGGTAGCTGCTTCAGAGGAAGAAAAGGATCTTTGGGTGGTGATTACTAGAGACCTAAAATAAACCACACAATCCCCAAAAAAAAGTTCCAAAGGCTAACAGGATGCTGGGGTGTATAATCAGGGGATTCAGTAGTAGGAAGAGTGAGGTCATTTTGCCATTGTATAGTTCAATGGTAAGACCACATTTGGAATATGGGGTCAGGTATTGGCATCCGAACCTGAGGAAAGACATCAGCATGCTGTAGAGGATTCAAAGGAGAGCAACCAAGATGATCCAGAGTCAACATAATATGGCCTATGAAGAAATGCTGGGGGCCCTGAGAATGTACTCCCGGGAAGAAAAGAGAGAGAGAGGGGTGAAATGACAGGGATCTTCAAATACATGAGTGGCATTATCAGAGTGGAAAGAGAAGTTCTCTAAAATGAGTGACAACATAACCACAAGGGGCCATAGCTTAAATCCGAAGGGGGGTGGGAGGTTAAGTAGGGATGTCAGGAAGCATTTTTTTTTACAGAGAGGGTGGTGGCTGCATGGAATGCTCTGCCAGAACAGGTGATCTCAGTAAAGATGGTGGGGGCCTTTAAGAGGGCCTGAGGCAAACAAAAAGGGAATCCATGAGACTGAGGAGGGGAAGAAGGGGGGTGACAAGGGAGGGGGGAAGGATCATTGTCATAAGCCAAGAGCTGTTCTTCAGTTATCAGTTAGGCACGATATACCAATAGACCTTCTTCTACTGGTTTTTAGTATGTTTGTTAAAAAAATGGGCTTGAAAAGTAAAGCATCCTGATTGTTTGAAAGCCATGGTCAGATATGCATTTATTTTTCAGTAGAGCCATGTGAAAAACTAGTACCAGCTGCATGCCCCAAGGTGAAACTCATATCCTTGTGCCACTGCCAGTCAGCATTTTAAAATTTAGTAGCAGCCATTTTTTTCTGTTTGCTAAGCAGCAAGATAAAGGGATTTAGCCCCAACACACACACACACACACACACAAACAAAGTCTGCCCACAGAGCTACAGCCATAGTTTTTTTAAAAAGTAAACCTGTCTCCAAAATCCACCTTCTTTTCACAAAAAGAATGTCAGCATTTAAAAAGAAAATGCCAAGATACAAGTGGTGCTTCTACACAGAGCTAGCATAGTGCATCTCCCACTATTTCCCCTGTTCGTCAACACTAGTTTGCTGCAAAGACCACCCCACAACAAAATAGCACAAACATCAGAAATCCTTCTTTTTTTGTAAATAATATCACTTTCCTGAACTCCCTACAAGATTACTGACCATGCTTCCTCTCCATGCATGGCTCACTTTAAAACTCATGCTGCAGACTCCAGCCACATTTGAAAAGCCACTGGTAAGTAGAAAGAAACTTTACCTCAGTTCACATGTACCACAACAGTATATTCTTCTTTACAGACTCTACGCTGTCAAAAGCAACTGCTTCTTCACACTCTTTTGTGTTTGTGTGTGTGGGGGCAAACAAAGCTGCAAGCAATTATAAGTTGGAAAGCCTCATCAAAAAGAAACTATTAACCAAAAAAAAACACAGCAGCACTCTCCACTGGTCATTCTACCACTGCAGGGACTACTTTACCTGAAAATGCAATTGTAATTGTTTTTAATTTATTATATATAGATATGTATGTACAGTGTATGTGTATATATATATATATACATATATACACACACACATCTATATCTATATATATATATATATATATATTTCCAGAAATGTCACCTATAGCCCATTTTCTATGTGCAATAATCTCCTCCAGGGTGAGCTGTATTGAGCAATACCAGGCCTTCCAGGGGCCTGCGGCATCAGGCCTCATTACACCCCTGGGCAATCCAGTATTGCCCAATACCACTCACCCTGTTGGGTATTATTGCTTACATAGTGCTCTATGACTTTTTCAGTCCCCTGCGCAAAAGACATTATAATGCCTGATGTGTCCAGCACCTCAATGAGTTTGAGCTGAGGGTGGCCTGACATTAATGTTCATGCTGGGATGAATGGACCTGACAGGGAACCCACTGAGGTAGCTAAGGACAGTTTAAGTACACTGGGGTTAGCCCCAAGGGGTGGTCTGGTAATGTTAGCATTTCAGAAGTTATCAGAATACACATCCAGGGTGAGATAAGGAAGCTGAAAGTCTTCCAGTATAATCATTGGTTGAAAGGGTAGTGAAGTAAGGAAGGTTTTTCTTCCTGGACACTAGATTGCTATTTAATGGGACAAAAGCTTGTTTAAATTGGATGGTGTTGATCCCATGGGGAGAGACAAAGGACACTAGGTCAAAATTTTGAGGCCTTCATTTTGGATAGTTAAACTACTAAAGGCATATGACCAGATGCTAAAAAACATCAACATGTACTCTCTGAAGACAATAATGGAGAGAGGATTTGAACAAAACATTTAAATAAATGAAGGTAGTAAAGTGGACTCAGTGACTCAATGGCTCTATTTACCATTAGTAATAATGACTCTATCAGGGTTAACAGTACCAAACTGTTAGGGGATGAATTCAGGAAGGACATGAGGAAGTACATTTGTACAGAAAGGGTGCTGAAGATGTGGAACAAGCTTCATGAGAAACTTAAAAGTTCCATGACAGTGGAGTGATTTAAGACAGGACAGGACAGAACGGATGCAAGGAACTGCCAAGGGGTGCGGGGGAAGGGTTGGACATAAACCACTAAGGGCAAGTGCAGCCACATGAGGCAGACTAGATAGATGATACAGCTTTTTTGCTAGCATAAGTCACTCTATCTCTAAACTAGCAGTGGCTGGCTGAGGCTAGGGTCATCCATAGGATACACTCAATTGAGGGAGACCTAGATAGCACTCCCCCAACTACAGGAGATATTCAGTGAGCTGGGAGTGACATAAATAGGGTACAGAACAGGATCATAACCCCAAGAGTGAGTACCAAAACAGATAGGTTGAAGGACAAGTTAGGGGTTTATCGAAGGTAACAAGCAGAACATGTATGTGCAATGGATGGAGAAAGGACACCAGGCAAGGTTTGTGAAGGGTGGTTTACTTAAATACCAGAAGCCTTGGTAATAACATGAGTGAGCGTCAAACAGTTTATTGCAACCCTAACATAATGGCCGTCATGGAAACATGGGCATTGCCCAACAATGACGGGGACCTCATGTCTCCAGGCTATGTATTATTTATGAGGGGCAGAGGTAAGGGGAGGAGGTTATATTGTATGTTTGGGAGAGTATCAGATGGATGGAGGCTAACGAGACAGGGGTGGGGTATGCTAGAATCTCTATGGGTACAGCCTAGAGTGGATCTGAGAAGGATTGTCTACTTAGGAGCCATCTATAGGCCCCCTACTCAGACAAAAGAGGTAGCAGAGCTTTAGACAGGGAGATTAGGAAGGCAGCATCTGGAAGAGAAGTCATCCTGTCAGGATACTTCGGCATACCAGATGCTCACTGGGGCGTTCCAATGGTGACGAGCACTAAAAATGAGATCTTAGCAGAAATCTTCCAAGACTGCTTCCTGACTGAACAAGTAGTGGAACATATTAAGTAAAAAGAACCATATTCAACCTAGGTCTGACTCAATGAAATAGCATTGGGGTTTAACAGTGGAAGAGTCACTAGGATCTAGTGACCACAGCACAGTGTGGTTCTACTTATCCTTGGGATCACTGAGGCAGCTGACCAGGACAACAGTCCAACTCCTGGACTTTAGGGGAACAAACTTTGAGAGGATGGATATAGAGATCAAGGGAAGACGTATGGGCATCAGCAACTGGAAGAAGCATAGAGTAAGTGGGAGAATATTAAGGAAGAAACCTGAGCTGTAACAAAAGGTTACCATGGACAAGAGGGTAATGGGTAGAGGCACAACAGACTTATGCAGGTCTTCTGGGAGGCTGATGCAATGGCAAGGGAAAAAAGGCAGACTTCAAAGTGTTTAGGAATGAGCAGATGGAAGCAAGCAGTGAGCTCTACCTTATCAAAACAAAGAAGGCTAGAAGGACAGTGAGAATGGCCATGGCAGAAGTCAAGCTCAAAATTGTGGATGGGGTGAGGGTAAATGACATGGCCTTCTTTAAGTACATCATGCAAAAGAAGAAAGATTAATTGAAGTATTGAGAGGATAAGAAAGGGTGAGGCATGGGTGAAGGAGAAAGTGCAGAAAGCTAATATTCTTAATAACTAGTATGCAAAGTCTTCAAAGTCAAGGAGGAAGGCCTCTGCTAGAGTGCATCAACCAGGTAAGGCTGGAAAAAAATGGAAAGGAGTAAAATCTCAGAGGAAAGGGTGCTTAAGGGACTGAAAGGATTGAAGGTAGGTATGTCCCTGGGACTATATGGTTTACCAAAAGGCACTTAGGGAGTTTGTTCTGCCCCTTGCTGCACCCATGACAGACATATTCAACTGCTCAGTTGAGCAGGCATACTATAATTCCCAGGGACTAAAGGGTAGCAGACATTGTCCCTTTGCACAAGAGTGGTGACAGAGGGACCAGGGAATTATAGACGGGGTAGCCTAACATCCACTGTTAGGAAGCTCCTTGAGACTATAACCGAACAGCAGCTGGTCAACTACCTGGAGTTACATGGACATTAAGACAGCAAGCAGCATGGCTTTGTGAAGGGGCGACCATGTCAGAAGAACCTCGTCTATTTCTTCAATGCTGAGATGCAGGCATTATACAAAGGTCCTGTGCGGGACCTCCTTTACCTGGACTTAAACAAAGTCTTCAGCTCTGTGCCCCAGAAAAGACTGATAACGAATTAGGGGGATGTTGGTTTAGGGAAGAAAATTACTAGAAGGATGGAGAATTGGCAAGGGGGAGAACCCCAAAGGGTATTATTAAACTGTACATGCTCCAAGGCCAGGGGGGTTATAAACAAGTTCACCCACATGGTTGATCTCAGGTCCAATGTCCTTCAGGCCATTCACTTGTGACAACAGAGAGTGGATCCAAGGAAAGTTCTATGTTTCTGTAAGATGTGTCTATTTGTAGATGCCATAATAATCTGTGGCAGAGAGGATAGTGAAGAGGACAGAGGGGAATTGAAAATAGTCCTGGGCATACTGGAAAGGTGACACAGGATTTTCCAACTGAAACTCAATAGCAAATAGTGCAAGGTTATGCACATGGGGAGATGGAATACAAGAGCTAAATTTCCCATGGGGGGGGGGTTGAGTTGATGTCATAGACATCAAAAGAGAAGAATCTGTGGATCAAAATTCATGACAGACTCAAAACCTCAGCCCATTGTAATAAGTTGTGTGGGAAAGACAGCAGAATGTACAGGGAGTGCCTTCTGAAGCAGACAGAAAGCAGTGATCCTGTCCTGTAGAGGTCCTTGGTGGGCCACACCTGGAATACTGAGTGAAGTTCAGAAACACTGATTTAAAAAGGACAAGGATCACCTGGAGTCAATCTAAAGAAGGGTGACTAAAATGATTAATGGTTAGCACAGGAGGGTTTACAAGGGAAACCTATCTGACCCAGATATGCGTTCACTGCTTCACAAAAGAGGAGGAGGGGGAGGTGCCTAATCCAATTAACAGAAGCACTCTGGATGGGGGAGGGGGCAATCCCAGTCCTTTCATAGAAGAAAGGGTTCTGAAAGAACTCTTAAAACTGAAGGTGGACAAAGCAATGGGGCCTGATGGGAGTCACCCCAGAATTCTAAAAGAATTAAGAGGAGAACTAGTAACACCACTGACTGCCCTTTTTAACAAATCATAGGAGGATGGTGTGTGGTATCTGAGGACTGCAGGAAGGCGGATGTGATTCCCCTTCACAAAAGTGGGAGCAAGACAGAGGCAGGAAAATACAGACCTGTCAGTTTGACCTCTGTGGTAGGGAAAGCGATGGAATTGCTTCTGAAGGAAATAATTGTTGAGTACCCATAGGCCAGTGGGGCACAGGACCCAAGGCAGCATGGGTTCATAGTGGGAAGGTCATGTCAGATGAATCTAATTGATTTCTTTGACTGGGTGGCCAAAGTAGTAGACCAGGGAGGGGCTGTGGACATGGCCTACCTAGACTTTAGCAAGGCATTTGACACAGTCCCACACAAAAGATTAATAAACAAATTAACAGGCCTGGGAGTGAGTCCCAGGGTGGTAGCCTGGGTAAAACACTGGCTGGAAAACAGGACACAGAAGGTAATTGTAAACAGAGTCCACTCTGAAGAAAAGGGGGTTACTAGTTGGGTACCGCAGGGTTCAGTACTGGGTCCAGTCCTTTTTAATGTCTTTATAAGTGACATTGCAGAGGGACTGGAAGGAAACATATGGCTCTTTGCAGAAGACACAAAGATCTGCAACAGGGTTGATACACAAGGAAGTGTGAAAAGGGTGAGAAGGGACTTGGCAAGGTTGGAGGAATGGTCAGAAGTATGGCAGCTTAGATTCAATGCAAATAAGTGCAAAATAATGCACCTGGGAAAGAAAAACCCAGGGGGAGTGTACACACTGGGGGGGAGGTACTAGCAACAACAAAAATGGAAAGAGACCTGGTGTACTCATATCAGATGACCTTAAGGTTGGCAAGCAATGTGAGAAGGCAGTAGGGAGGGCTGGGGAGACACTGGGATGTATAGGGAAAGGCATCACCAGCAGAAAACAGGAAGTTGTCATCCCTCTGTACAGACAGTTGGTGAGACCCCATCTGGAGACCCCATCTCCACAAGGACATAGACAGGATGGAGGCAGCCCAGAGGAGGGCAACTAAAATGGTGCAGGGTCTGCAAGAGAAGCCATACCAGGAGACACTAGGAGCTTAAGATGTATACCCTTGAGGAAAGGAGGGAGAGGGAGGCATGATAGAAACGTTTAAGTACCTCAGTAGAATCAACAAAGTCCAAGAGGGTAGCATATTTCAGAAAAAGAGAGATGTGCAAGAACAAGGGGACACAATTTGAAGATAGAGGGCGGACAGCTCAGGGGCAATGTGAGGAAGTATTTTTTCACAGAGAGGGTGGTGGATGCATGGAACAGCCTACCTGAGGAGGTTGTGGTGTCTAAAACTGTGGGAGAATTCAAGAATGCATGGACAGACATAAGGCAATTGTTGTGGGGGTAGGAAGAAATAGGCTGTTGGTTAAATAGGATCTGCAGCTTAACCCGTAGGTAGGGAAATCGGCAGACTAGGTGGGCCAAGCGGTCCTTATTTGCCGTCAAAGTCTATGTTTCTATGTTTCACTGTAGGTCAGGTGAGAGAGGGGGGCAAATGATCCGAATCCTTAAGTACTTAAAGGGTATAAATAGGACAGATAGCCTGCAAATGTCTAAGCTTAGTGAGGGGTCTATTACAAGGGGGCAGAACTATAAGCTGGTAGGAGGACATTTTTGAGGGAATGGGAGGAAATACTTTTTTCATGAAGAAGGTGGTGGAAAAGTGTAATTGTTTGCCAGAGGAGCTGGTAAATGAAGTCTGTGACTGGTTTCAAAAGGGTGTGGGACAGACACATGGAACTGAAAAGAATGATGGGGAGGAGGGTCGATTTAATGGAGAGGGTTAGTCCAATTGGAATTAAGGGGGGATTGATCCAACAGAGGCCTAACCACCACTAGACTGATGAGGGCCTAGCTAGAATCTAGGCAGACTGGATGAACCATGAGTCTTTTTCTGTCTGTAAACATCTATGTGTCTACTGTATATAGCTTCCGGGAGACATGTTGGGGGATGCAGTGTTGTCCCATCTGCAGGCACCTCTCTGGGCTGAGGGAGGAGGTTGCTCATCTCCAGGCTGAGTTGGTCAGGATTTGTGGGATCTTCTCTCCCATCCAGAGACCACCAGGGCCACTACCGTTGCCTCAGAGGTTGCAAGAAAGAGGAGCATTTGGACCATAGTGGGCTCAGGAAGGGTGAGGGTGGTGGAACAAAGGCACATCCCTCCAGTTGTACCTCTCCACAGTTCATATGCCATTCTGGCAAAGTGTGGTTCCTCTATGGAGGCACCCGCAGTGGAGACCGAGGAGGATGCTGGGAACCTCCAAAAAGGAGACCCACAGGAGGGTGGCATGGGACCCCACAGGGGAAGGAAACAACTCCTGGTGGGGGACTCTATTGTTAGGAAGGCAGAACTGGGGGAGGAAGGGGAGAGGGAAGTAAGGTGCCTGCCTGATGCCATGGCTTGGAGGGACAGTGAGCAAATCCTTAGGATCGCCGGAGCAGCTGCACATGGGAGGGAGCTGGATGTCATTGTCCACCTAGGGACAAATGACCTGGCTTAAGAAAGGGATCAGAGCAGTGCAGGAAGAGTTTTTGGATCTGGGGAGGGGCCTTAGACAAGTAGCATGCACAGTAACCTTCTCAGAGGTGCTGCTTGTCTATGGCATAGGTGAGGCTAGGGTGCTCCACACCATGAGATTCAATCAGTGGTTGAAAAACTGGTGCAGAGATCAGGGATTTGGCTTCATTGGAGACTGGGGGTCCACCTGGAGTGATGCAGGCCTATACTGGCGAGATGGTCTGCATCTGTCCAGGAGGTGAACCAGGATCCTAGGTGATACTGTAGGTTTAAATGCTTCATTGGCAAGCATTTGAACTAGCCAAGAGGGAGGCACTGGAAAGAAGCAGGGCAATCCTAGCCCCCCCAAAAAATCAGGGTAGTAAGTGAGGTAAACACCAAGACAGAGATGTCGATAGGGAGAAGGGCAGGGGTAAATGGAGAAAGTGACGAAGGCAAAAAGGACAGGGATGGGGCAAAAAGGGGTAAGGCCATCAGGAAATGGAGGGTAATGAGTACCAATGCCCATAGTCTGGGCAGCAAGCTTTCTGAACTGGTGGCCTTGATGGAAGAGGGATGCCTGGATATTGTAGCAGTCACGGAAACATGATACACAGAAAACCATGACTGGGATGTCAACATACCAGGGTACACAACCTACAGGAGAGACAGGGAGGGGGAAAAAAGGGGGAGGAGTAGCTCTCTATGTAAGGGAAGGGATAAAAGCAACTGAACAAAAGAGTAAACAGGGAGGAGAGGAGGCACTGTGGGTCACCTTAGATACTGGAAATGGCACCACAATCCGCACAGGGGTTGTATAGAGACCCCCATGTCAAGGGGAGAGAAAGGACAAGGATATGATAGAAGGCATTCTTAGGATGGCAAAGAAAGGGGAGATACTGTTGATGGGAGACCTGAATATGCCAGATGTTAACTACAGCACATTTGCTGCAGCCACATGCAAGAGCAGGGCCAGTCTCGATGCTCTACAGGTGGCATGCCTCAGACAGCAAGTTTTGGAACCCACTCGTGAGGGAGTAATCTTAGACCTCATGCTCTCAAATGGGGACAGTGAGAGGATCTCAGATCTAGAAGTGGGTAGCCATCTGGGAATAAGTGGCCACCAAACAGTGTGGTTCACGATAAACTCAGCTACAGAGCAAAGACATCCAAAAGTGAAGGTACTGGACTTCAGGAGGGCTGGCTTTGGCAAGATGGGAGAGTGCCTTAGAAAAGCACTAGCAAACAGGCTAGAAGGAGGGGTGGAGCAACAATGGAGAAACATCAAAACTGCCATCACAGAGGCAACAGGCCTTTGTGTGAAGCAAATAAAGAAATTAAAATGAAAAAAAAAGCCACTATGGTTCTCAAAAGAGGTGGTGGGGATGGATAGGGAGAAAAAGATAGCATTCAGGAAGTATAAGGAAACACAGAAGGAGATGGACAGAGAGCTGTACCAGTTAAGGCAGAAGAAAGCAGGGAGGGAAGTCAGAATAGCAAAGGCCCAAACTGAGGAAAAGATCGCCAACTCGGTTAAGAAGGGGGATAAAACCTTTAATAGGTAGATCAGGGAGCATAGAAAGACAAAGGGAGGGATAGTGAGGCTGAATAGAATGGACAGTGGGTGGGCAGAGAAGGGCAGTGAAAAAACAGGGATACTGAACGAATATTTCTTCTCAGTATGCACAAAAGAGGAGGAGGGAGAAGTGCCTAATCCAATTAACAGAAGCACTCTGGATAGGGGGCAATTCCAGTCCTTTCACAGAAGAAAGGGTTCTGAAAGAACTCCTAAATCTGAAGGTGGACAAAGCGATGGAGCCTGACAGAATTCACCCCAGAATTCTAAAAGAATTAAGGGGAGAACTAGTGAAACCACTGACTATCCTTTTTAACAAATCATAGGAGGATGGTGTGGTACCTGCGGACTGGAGGAAGGCGGATATGATTCCCCTTCACAAAAGTGGGACCAAGAGAGAGGCAGAAAACTACAGACCTGTTAGTTTGACCTCAGTGGTAGGGAAAGTGATGGAATCACTTCTGAAGGAAAGAATTGTTGAGTACCTAGAGGCCAGTGGGGCACAGGACCCAAGGCAGCATGGGTTTATAGCAGGAAGGTCATGTCAGACAAATCTAATTGATTTCTTTGACTGGGTGACCAAAGTAGTAGACCAGGGAGGGGCTGTGGACATGGCCTACCTAGACTTTGGCAAGGCATTTGACACAGTCCTACACAAAAGATTAATAGTAAAATTAACCAGCCTGGGAGTGGGTCCCAGGGTCGTACCCTGGGTAAAACACTGGCTGGACAACAGAACACAGAAGGTAATTGTAAATGGAGTCCACTCTGAAGAAAGAGGGGTTACTAGTGGGGTACTGCAGGGTTCAGTACCGGGTCCATTCCTTTTTAATGTCTTTATAAGTGACATTGCAGAGAGACTGGAAGGAAAAGTGTGCCTCTTTGCAGATGACACAAAGATCTGCAACAGGGTTGATACACAAGGAGGCATGGAATGGATGAGAAGGGACTTGACAACGTTGGACGAATGGTCAGAAGTATGGCAGCTTGGATTTAATGCAAAGAAGTGCAAAATAATGCACCTGGGAAACAAAAACATAGAAACATAGACTTTGATGGCAGATAAGGACCGCTTGACCCACCTAGTCTGCCCATTTCCCTACCTACAGGATAGGCCACAGATCCTAGTTAACCAACAGCCTATTTCTTCCTACCCCCAACAAGAATTGCCTTATCTCTGTCCCATGCATTCTTGAATTCTCCCACAGTTTAGACCCCACAACCTCCTCAGGAAGGCTGTTCCATGCATCCACTACCCTCTCTGTGAAAAAATACTTCCTCACATTGCCCCTGAACCGACCCCCTCAAACCCAAGGGAAGATTACACAATTGGGGAGAGGTAGTAACAACAACAAAAATGGAAAGCGACCTGGGGTAATCATATCAGATGACCTTAAGGTTAGCAAGCAATGTGAAAAGGCAGTAGGGAGGGCTGGGGGAATACTGGAATGTATAGGGAGAAGCATCACCAGCAGAAAACAGGAAGTTGTCATCCCTCTGTCATCCCTCACCCTCTGTTGGTGAGACCCCATCTGGAGTGCTGTGTCCAGTTCTGGAGACCCCATCTCTGCAAGGACATAGACAGGATAGAGGCAGTCCAGAGGAGGGCAAGTAAAATGGTGCAGTGTCTGCAAGAGAAGCCATACCAGGCGAGGCTAAAGGAGCTTAATATGTATGCCCTTGAGGAAAGGAGGGAGGGGGGACATGATAGAAACTTTTAAGTACCTCAGTGGAATCAACAAAGTCCAAGAGGGTAGCATCTTTCAGAAAAAGAGATTGGCAAGAACAAGAGGACACAATTTGAAGATGGGGGCAGTTCAGGGGCAATGTGTAGCAAATTCTGAATGCCCCTAACTTTGGTAAATCACTTGGAGATTAGAAGAAAATAAACTGATATTCTAACAGCCCTGTAATGCCTGTCTCACAGCGAAGAAAAAAATAATTAGATTTGGGTACCTTAAGGTGTAAGTCATTGGGACATGGGTTCAAGTCCTGTGTTAGGAGGGTGCTGCCAAAGAGACAGAGAAAGAGAGAGAGAGAGAGATGGTGGCCCCTGCAGAGAGAGAGAGAGAGAGAGAGAGAATAAATAATTAATTAAATAAATCAGCCATGAGCATATCAGTATCATTGTATGAGTGTATGAGTAGTAGCTAAGGGGGGAAGAGAGAGACTACCTGTCCTGGTGTATACACACACACACACACACACACACACACACATATGCACAAGCACACATTTTATAGAGTTAAATATGAATTTTAAATGAAAGAATTTGTCACATTTCAGTATGTAAAATAAAGAAAAAAGTGATGTTGGTAATGGATGGCCAGTGGGCTAGCAACTGTATGCCCTGACTACTGCATCAGGAGCCCTGGTGATCCAGTGGGGAAAAAAAAGTGGGCAGCCTTGGTCGCCCTACAAATTTTTTTTTTTTCCCTATTTAAAATGAATTTGTACTTAAATTGGATTTCTGCAGACTGCTGTTTTAATTAATTGCAGAGTGGCAGCTGCGTGCGCCGTAGGCACCACACTCAGAGAGAGAGAGAGAGAGAGAGAGAGAGAAAGAGAGAGAGAGAAAGAGAGGGGAGAGTGAGAGCTGATTGTTGGCTGTACAGTGGAGCATGGGTGCACTCAGGGGATAAGGCCCCTAGCTGCAGCCGAGGAGCAGCTGCACCAAACTGAGAAAGCACTCATTGAGCAGGCAATGTCCTGCTTTAGCAAGTCCGTGCGAGTGTGTGAGAGGGAGACCCAAGGTAGGTGCTCCTCTCACAGGCAGGACAACCAGATACATGTTCATTTAGCTGAGCAGGGGGCAAGCGCCAGGTTGTAGTTTTAGGGATTGGCTTACATTAAATAAATGAACAAAGGAAAAAAAATGGCCCAATCCATATTTGAGCTGCGAGGAGCTCCTGTCAGAAAGTAAGCACAATATTAAAAGGCTCTTGCTCGGAGCCATTCTGAAGGTGTGCTAAAGCTGCTCACAGCAGGTGATCCATGGTGACATTCATTCAAGGGTGAACACAATAAAATGCATTAATTGTAATATAAAAGACCACCAGGGGCTAAAAGAGAGTTCCGGAGACCACATACACATAAAATGGTGCCACAGAAATGCTTAGTTACTAAAATGGAGCCATTTTAATCAGCTCAGTGTGCTGCAAAAGCATGACTCAGATAGTGAAACTGCTAGGAGAGAAAACACTGTCTTAAAACTGTGCTGCCAAGCCAATTTACATTTGCTTTGCCTCAAACTTGGCAGGACTATAGATTTAAATATTCTTTATTTAAGAAAAACAGTTTTTGGTGGCTAGTGTTGAAAATAAAGGAATTGCTAGCCTGCAAAGGGAGAGTGGGTTCTGAGAGCATAATCCATCCAATTCAGATATAGAGAAGGTGGTGCTAAGCATGGGAAAAATGAATATTTAGATTTTAACTGTTAACTGCAGATGGCAGCTTATTTAAAGAGAAATGACTATTTGTGAGGAAATCTGAAGTAAATGTCACTCAGAGAATGTGTTTGAATAATTTACCGAGAGAAAGGTTTAACTCTTAGTGACTTGGCGTTCCTGTGAAAGAATTAAAAAAAAAAAATCTTAGAAGAAGGGCTTTCTAGTGAAGAAGGTGTGGAAGTCCTTAAACCTTGGTAAAATAATCATTTTTATGCAACAAAAATACATGCAAATACTGTAAATGGGAATCCAGGCTGACAGGGAAAGCAGCCTCGGAATCTTTAGGAAAAGCAGTTGGATTTCAAAAAGCTATTGATTCTATTGTGGCTTATGGTGCTGCAGAAAGGGATTTGATTGGTCCTAAGCCTCTAGACTGGTCAGTGTCCACTCAGTGACTTGGGAGTAGTATATGTGAATGATTTTGGTGGATATAAGGAGCTGCACAGCCAGTGTAAGGGAAGTTCAAGCTGGGGGAAAGCAACCAAGAAAGAGGGACCCATGTGAAGAGGGTGTCCAGTCAGGATAGACCTGCTATTTGTGATAGAGCTTTGGGGACAGCCCTAAGTTAAGTGAAATGTAAGTGAATAGGGGATCATCTGTATTCCAGTGTAGGGTCAGGCATGGTAGTGAGTGAGAGCAGGGAAATTAGTTAGCCTGATGCTTCAAGCACCTTTTGACTCCAAAAGCTGTCAAGTTGTCTTCACAGGAAAAAAGCTTCCATGAGAAGAAGTCATCGTTTCTCCAATTTTTCCAACTTCACAGCTGCTCACTCCACAGGGCCCTCAAGATTCTTCTTCAGCAGTCAAAAGGAATGTAGTATAGTAAACAAAAATGTCTTTGATCTTGAGGATTTTTTTTGTTTATCGTCCCTACCTGTGCCTGAGCTGCCTCGCCTTCAGGCTGCCTAGGTCCACATGCACTCTCTCTACTACCCCCCCTTCAACCACCTACTTCATATTTGCAGCCGTCCATGGAGTAGCCCTGGTGTAACCCTTCACAGGGTGGGTCCCCGCTCCTCCTCCTCCTCCGAGGAAGGCACTGGCAGGGAGGAGGCGCCAGCACACTATTTTTCTTGTGGTCCCGGGAGCTGCTGAGGCATTCTGTGGCTTCTTGGGGAGTCTTCGGGGATGCCTGGGGCCAGCAGCCGTCATCTGGCTAGACTTCTGGTGTAGATTTTCTGGTTTTCTGGTTCCCCCTAGTGCACTGCATCCTGTAGTGCCCCTATTCTCCACTGGGGGCTGCTATACTAGTGAGGCAATCCCTAACCCTCTCCAGGATAGGAGAACAGTCCATCAGATGCTCATTCCCATCCTCCCCCTGCTGATACCCGATGACCCAAGTCCGTCCCTGAACCTGGGTCGCTGGCGTGGGAAGAGGTAAGAGTATTTGTTTTTAAAGGAAAAAGATACTGAACTGAACTTAATTTGACTCAAATCCTTCTTCATAAAAGGGACTACTGTCTAATTGAAGGACCTAATTTTAAAAGACTAAGGGGGAAATTGTGTCCTTGAATGTTAATGTGCAGATGCTGTGAAATGTATGTTACCTTCTAATGTTTTAAAACTGTTGTGCTATTGATTATTTGCTAGAGTTAAATGCTAAAGCTGAACTGTTAAAGTCTTATAGTTGTATTTAAAGGTAAAATGCTATGTGAGATACCAGGGAGGGTATAGGTGGAAAAGGGGTGAGGTGATTCACTGAGGTGGGACATGGCCTGGTAGCCACTGCATGTCTGTAAGGCAATTCCTGTATGTGCAGCATCTGAGACCTGAGGTACAGCCTAGTGCTAGAACAATAAAGTGTGTTTGTGCAAGGGGTGAGTGGGCTGTCTGAGGTGGGACAAGGCCTAGAAGCCATTGCAGATCCTTAAGGCTAAAGTGTTTAACAGGTTCAGTGACTAAGGCCAGGGAAGGGTTTAATCCTGGGACTATTAATGGTATCTGAAGGGCTGGTGTGTGGTGATTGCCTGCAGTTTCCAGAGGGAAATTTGGTGGGGTGGATTACACTACAAAAGAAACAAAGAAGTGTTATTCTGTATTACAATTTGCATATACATGTATTGTTCACTTCTGATATTTTTAATTGCAAAAGTGTGCATTTTGATCGCCAGTTGAGTCTGCAAAATGCTTTATAATTCTTTCAGTAAAACTTACCTTATTTTTTCATCGATCAGCATTTAAGTGTTCTTACTTGCAATTCCATTGTCTCACATTCCTGAAGGTCTCCAGGTTAATCCAGTGCAGCACCTCTCTTTCTTGGCAACCCTCATCCACTCCAGTTGGGGTGGTGAGGTTCAAGTATTCTGGTTGTACCCAGCTGGAGGGGTGAGGGCAGGGGAAGAGGCAGAGAATCCTATGCTGTAGTGCTGTTACCACCAAGAGCGGCAGTTGTGTTCTTGTGCACACTACCTGTGGTACAGCACGGGGTGACACTACACAGTGGCCATGTATTGCAGCATACTGTGAGTGTGTGCCCTACAATAAAATTATTGTTGGGAAGTGTCACAATATCACATTGTGTTCAAAATATGTTGTATTCAATATACATCTAATATAGACAAAGTAAACAGCCCTTACTGCCATGTGTAGGGATATGCATAGTTCTTAACAACATTGGTTACCCTATAATCTTTTTTATGCATGTATCTTGTCACTGCACTGGCTACGGTGTTTTGGTGTTCTTCCAGTGCTGTGGCTATGATTGTTTATGTTGTGAATGTGAACTGTGGTTGTGTCTGTTCTGTGTTAGCATGCATGCAATGCATAAGTATGCATGATGTATATGTGTGAAGCATTTAATAAACTTGGCAGATTTACTTTTGTCATTTCACATAAAGGAGATGAGTACAGAACTAAATTACCACTTATCTTGGCAGCACAGATAACATACTTGGGTGCCAGAGAGGAGGCTTACAGCATTGTAAGGGAGGTTTGGTTAGCGTATGTGGAGGTACCAATTATAATAAAGATACAGGACACAAATAACTAGTATACTTCCTTATATTATGTAGCCACACAGAGAAAACAGTACACGGTTTTTAACACAATCTTTTCTAGATGAAATATAACTGCCTAGCAAGTGGCTACAGAAGATTAGCAACATTGGTGCAGTTATTACCTTCTCCTGAGTGACAGGTGTACAGGTCTTTTTCCCAAATGGGGTACCTGTCTCAACTCCCTGTTGTCTGGAAGGCATTATTATACCTAACTTCATGTGTAGTTATATGAAGCATACAATCTCCAAGGTGTCTAAGTTCAAAGGAGTACTTGTTTTTCAGCCTTGCATGTGAGGTCACTTTCATGTGTATCAGCACTACCCCTTATCAGTAATGTTCAGAGTCTGTGTCTTCCCCCAGATGTGGTAAACAACACGTTCTCATAGCAATATGCTTCAGAGTGGCAGCATGGCTAATTTTTGCATTGCTAGGATGCTTTATCCCCTTGCACCTTATCTACCCAGAGAAGGCCTTTGCCTTGCAGAAAATACAATTACTAAAAGGCAGAACACTTCTTATAAGCGGTAGCACTAATAATATGCAATAGCTAATAATGACAACAGTAATAAATGCATGAGCTATATTCCTACAGTTATAATAAGCTACATAAGCACAAATAATAGGGGATATTCATGAACAACATGCAACAGATGCATAGTCTGGCCACACAGCTCTGCACCCATGAGGGTTCCGCATGCAGGCTATAGTCACTAATGCCAGCCTCCTCGTGGCATCCTTCCACAGCCCCACCTCCTGGTGCACAGTATCCCTGGGGGCAGTTGGATCAGAGTGGAGGACCTGGGCAGGCAGCCAATCAGCTGCCCATTCCTAGCCCCACTGATGTATTACTTGCGCCTGCAAGGTGCCATGTTGGAAGCCAGTGCGCCAACTGCACTGGGGGGTATGTGCCTGATTTGCTGACTCCTGACATCCAAGAAGTGCCCCAACAGCAGGGGCATCCATAACGAGGGGTCCGCATATCACTACTGTCACCGCTGTGGCAGATGGTCACCACCCAGGGGTGCGTACCAGGTTTATGGCTGCCCTGCAATGGCGTAGCCATTCATGCCTGTGCACATCACTCTGCACCTTGCAGAATGCCATGGAGTGCAAACACACACCCCACACACCCGCATCCCACCTCGGCACAGAACTCTGCGATCACCTGGAGGATTGGGTACTTGGGGGGGTGTATGTGGGTGATACATCCTGTGCAGGGGGTGCAGTGGGTATGGGCAGGTGCGTGGTGGCTACGCAACAAATTAACACAGCACATAGCCACTCCACACCTTCATGAACAGGGCCCAATAGTAGTAATAATCCATTTCTCTCTACAATCCCTGCTTTGACACTATGTATGCAAACACACAAAATAGTGTCACAAACAAAAAAAGAAATGTGCTGTCACATAATGTAAGATGAAAAGAATTGAAAAACTGTTGAGCATGATGCATATTATTGCTAATGTCAATGTGGTGTAGCAACAGTTTTAAGTCTCGGGAGAGTGAAGAAATATGCACATTAAAGTTTGGAATGTAATCAATGACATTGTTTTGATGGCTCGGTTCACTAAAAAGATATTGTTTCTTGTGAAGCGGCCTTGTTAGGATAACCATTTGACTAATGACAATGCTAGCAGAAGGTGTGAAGCAAAGGGTTGGAGTAGTCATCGGGCACTCCAGTGGCCCATAAGTAAAGAATGTATGGTTTTGAAATTGAACAATAGTGACCAGCCATTTTGTGGGTGACTTTCATTTCAAGGAAGCACCATCAGATGGGTTTTACTGGGCAAGCAGCTGAAGTGTTGACTCACACCCAGCTGGACAGCTCAGTGTGTGGTCATGCTCGTGTGGGTTATAGACTGGGGCAGTTACATGAAACACATCACATTTGTACATATGTCTTGGGGTGTACATGGGGAGGCAGTATAGCGCAGTGGTTTAAGGCTCTGAACTGCAAATCTGGTGACATCCAATAGACCAGACCTGGGTTTAAATCCCACAGCTTCCACTTGCATACTGTGTGACCCTGAGCAAGTCACTTAACTTCCCTGTGCTCCCAGGTCGCTACTGTAAAAAAGCTTTCAGCTTAGTGTGCTACTGCTGGTTAAACAACTAAATAAATAAATGTGCCTATATCCTTTTACTGCACAGCAGGCAGTATGGGGAGCTTGCCACAGGTTATGTGGTTATAGAGGCTGCAAACTGATAGAGAAGGTGTGTCACCCTCTCCTTATAAACATCACCTTTAAAGTGATAGACAGATTGAACTATGATAAGTTTGCTAAAATCTGCCTCAGTGGGGTGAAAGACATGGTTATGGTATCCTGTCTAGTACAAGACCCACTACTGTAGCATGTGCCCTGGTTGGGGTGCAAGGTAACATATCCCAAGCTTTTAGCTGTCACACAAAAATCAAATCATTTGTCAGGCCTAGGCCTCAATCCATCCAGTGTGGATGTGTTGGGACCCAGCAACACATACTAGGTAATACAATATGGTTAAGTAGTTACTAGAGATGAGGTCAGGGAAGTGCCCTGTCTCCATATTTTTAAACAAATTATAAAGCATTGTGAGAACATAGTTCCCATAGACTGTGCATGTTACCCCTTTACTTATGCGTTTATGTCAGACCTTTAAAGATTGTTTGCAACCAATGCATAGATTTTAGTTTGTGTTTTAGTAAACAAACAGATAATACATGTGTATTTCTATGATATGATATGATATGATATGATATGATATGATGTATATACAATACATACTTTTTTTGAGGTAGGCCTGCAACCCCATATTTATAAATTTGGTGCTTAATATTGATGGACATGTTTTTTTTTTTTTTTTTATGATCTCCAAGTTAGCCCTATTCTTTACAGACAAGCCAGGTGCCAATAGGCCTGAGACTGTGTCAGTAAGTTTTTCCAGGTTGGTATGGAAGACGCCACTTTGGGTCTCCTGTTTTGTATAGCTATGGGATTTGGGGCTGTATCATGATATGAAACATCACATGAAAGAAGCGAAAAAACTTTTAAACCATTAAGACCATGTAGCACAGGCTTTGTAACTGTTTGCTTGGGTCGCTAAGTACCCAATATGTTGCCTTAAATTGGCCGTGTTCCAAATTGACATCCCTAGCCCAAATAGACCCATCACAGACCCGACAATTACATCCAGCTTACGTGGACTCCTGGAAGGGAATATGCCATGCTGTGGATAAATGTATTGCCTGGCTACAGGATCTTGTGCTACTGCCTGATATGCAGTAATAACATCCGTACATTTGTACCACACAGTATTAAACATGCATTAGTAGAGGCACAGGAATGGCTATGTTTAGACATGTGCTAAGTGAGGAAACTTTCAAAATCACAGAAATAATAGCAAAGTCACAAATGCATACAACATGTTTATGCATAAACAGCATATTATTCAATAAAGTCTCAGGGAAAATAGTAGCAGTCAAACCACTACATGGGCCCCGTTCCACTACAGGTACAGGTGTTTTGAGACTTGTGGCACAGGTGGCGATGTGCCATTAGGAAATGTCACAGTTTGTTGTAAAATGATGCTTTGCACCACTTCAGTATTCACAGTATTGGACTGCCCTTGTATATGTCTTCAATTTTTAAAGTGCCTGTATTTGAGTGTTGCACTGGGTCAACTTGAAATACCACTGGGGGTTGGGTTTGAAGGTTGTGAGGGAGGAGCTTGGGGAGCTGCAAACTGATCTGAGCCCTCAGAACAGGCCAAGAAGGAGGAAACAAAGAACAGCCATATGAGCCAAGTCTTAAGGACATATAAATATATATAACGTATGAGTAGATCTATAGTCCTTATGAGTAGGATTGTGGTTTCCAGTTAGTACTGTAGTTGGCTGTCTTATGCTGCATGCAAGGGCATTTAGGATAACAACTTCTGTTAGATGCTGGGCTAGGATTAGTTAATTCTACCTGCTGTAGGGAGAGTGGTGTGGAGAGGCTGTATAGGTTCTGTGGACCATGAGTAGGATTGTTAGGTGCAATGGTTGTGGGGCAGCAATGCAGATGAACATACTGTGGAGACTGGGAGGGTGCCCAATATGCCACAGGCTAAGGAGGCTTGAGGAAGAGGTTTAGTGGCTTGGCAAAGAGCTGGGGAGGTTGAGGGAGGAAGGGAGGATTGCATCGGTAGGAGGGCTGACATCTGAGAGTATTGTGGGGGCACCAAAGAGAAGGAACAGTGGGGCAAGGGAGAGGTCATGGGGAGGAGGCACAGCAGACAGGAAGCCAGTTGATGAAGAGTGGACTCTAGTAGGACCTAGAAAAAGAGGGGCAGCAGTAGGCAGGAGGGAGGAGGAAACACACAACATGGCAAAGGGAGTAGGGAACATGTTTGCTGTACTAGCAACACATGGGAAAGAGGACGCAGGAGGAGATTGCACAAGGGATAGTACTCATAAAGAGAAGGGAGAGAGAGGCATTACTAGTGGAGAGACTAAGTATGGCATGGCAGGGGGAAGGATAATACTTGAAGAGGTGAGAAGGGAGGGGAAGGTTGGCAGTCAAACAGGAGGAGGAGGGGGAGGAGTCTCAATTGACAAGGTCAGGTGGGAAGACACTGGGACACACTGTAAAAGCACCGTCTTGAGTGGACCCAGAAATGAGAACCTGGATGGCGGGGTGGTGACGGGCACAAGGAAAGAGGAGGGAGGTGTACTAGTGTTGGGGGACTCCATACTAAAAGGGATCAGATAGGGCAACAAGGGGGAGAGGCACAGTCAGATATGGGTGGAGTCCATACCAGGATTAAAGGCAGATAAGGCAGGACAAGCAATCCTAAGGTGTGTAAGGAGGGGTAGGAGGAAACCACACATTGTGGTACATGTGGGGACAAATGACCTAGTGGGGGAAATGGTGGAGGTAACACAGGAAAGGGCTGAGGAAGTGGGAAGGTTTTGTGAGGAGACTGGGGAGTCTGTGGCATTCAAGTGCTCCCAGTACCCTGTGCAAGCACAGTGAGAAAGGAGAGGATTAGGGAGTTGAACACATGGTTGGCAGAATGGTGTCAAACTAAAGGATATGGGGTTGTGGGAGGCTGGGGCAGTACATGGGATAATAACAATCTGTTTGCAGGGGATAGGCTGGGGAGTGGACAGAAAAGGGTGAGGAGCAGGCAGAAGCACTGAATGAATACTTTTGCTCAGTGTTCATGGAACAAAAGGGGGGACCGCTACCACCATGGGCTGGGAGGGTGGGGACAGGGGAGAGGAGGCAACAGATGGAAGAATTGAGGCAAGTAGAGTCCTAGAGGGACTGAGGGCACTGAAGGTAGACAAGGCACCAGGGCCGGATGGTATCCACCCCAGGGTGCTGAGGGAGATGGCGGAGGTGTTGGCGGAGCCACTGGTGGATCTGTGCAGCACCTCACTGGAGTCAGGATGTGTGCCACTGGACTGGAGGATGGCACATGTAATACCATGTAATACCATTACACAAGAGTGGACCAAGGGATGAATTGGGTAATTATCGCCCGGTAAGTCTCACCTCCATAGTGTGCAAACTCATGGAGACAATACTAAAGGAAAGACTGGTGTCGTACCTGGAGGACAATAGCCTACAGGATGTGAGGCAGCATGTGTTTGTTTCAGGGAAGTCTTGTCAAATCATCCTGATAAAATATTATGACTGGGTGACAGGTGAGCTGGATAAGGGTCATGCAGTGAATGTTCTTTACTTGGACTTCAGCAAGGCCTTTGATTCTGTGCCTCATGGGCAGTTTGGGGGGAAGCTAACTGGTGTAGGGGTATGGGCAAAAATGATGAACTGGATTACAAGCTGGCTGGTGGTGAGAAGGGAGCTCTCAACTCCAAGGCCACTGATGAGTGGGGTGCCACAGGGCTCTGTGTTGGGGCCAGTATTGTTCAGGCTCTTCATATCAGGCATTGCACATGGGGTGGTGAGCAAGAAAGGTCTGTTCACTGACTACACCAACATTTTAGCAGTGGTGAATGGAGAGGAGGGATGGAACCAGCTGCAGGGGGACCTAAGCAAGCTAGAGGAGTGGTCAGAGAGGTGGCAGCTGGGGTTCAATGCAAATAAGTGTAAGGTTATGCACTTTGGGGTGAAGAACCCAAGGATAGAATACTGGCTGGGAGGGGTTAAGCTGGGGATCACTGAGGAGGAGGAGAAGGACTTAGGGGTAATGATAACAGGGACCATGGACAACACTGCCTAGTGCAGGAGAGTGGCTGCAAAAGTGAACAAAATGCTGGGGTGCATAGCGAGGGTTTTTTCATCCAGGAGAAGAGAGGTGATCTTGCCCCTCTACAGGTCGCTGGTAAGGCTGCACTTAGAGTATTGTGTGCAGTTTTGGAGGCCATACCTAAAGCGTGATATCAGGCTACTGGAGGGGGTGCAGAGGAGGGCAACAAAGATAATATGTGGAATGGAAGGGGCAGACTATGACAGCAGGCTGAGATACCTGAATATGTACACCCCAGAGGATAGAAGGGACAGGGGAGACATGCTAGAGACATTCAAGTATCTTAGGGGAATCAGTAAGAATGGGTCAGTTTTGGTCTTTAAGTTAAAGAGGAAAAGGGTCACCGGGGGCATGTGCTAAGAATGGGGGGGGGGATTTAGGAAGGAAATAAGGAGGCACTATTTCACAGAGAGGGTAGTGGCAAAATGGAACACCCTACCAGAATGGGTGTCATCATGTATATCAGCTACCATAGGAAAGCAGTTACTTATGAGGGGTGTATGGAGGATCCATGTCTCCACCCCTCAAGCTTTTTGTTAATCAAAGAGATTAACTTTGGCATTGTATTATAAAAAGGAAACTTAACATAAAAGAGACAAACTTTAAAGGATGCTAAAAGAAACAACAAAACACAACATAAAGTTGGGTGTTATATTTAAGGCAGTGAAACCAAGGTACGGAGTAATAAATTAAAGATTTGAGGTAACCCCCCCAATTAAAGGAGTATGTCTATAATACAGACCATGTACACCCAGTAACACTGTCATTTTATTTATAAGTACATTTTTGACAAGAACATAGCATTTCAAATATAAACTTTATTGTGTTTAATGATCACTTTACAGTAAAATTTTTTGAGTCTTTATGATTGGATTTTAGCCAGTCACGTTTTCTTGAAGACAAGGGTGGAGAACGTAAGGTCAGAAGATTAACCTGCGATTAGTTAGTTTAGTTAAAACATGCCTCTTACAGAAGTGTCTCTCTTTCTCCCCAGGGAAGAATACATTTAAGTTAAAGTTAAACCACTTTTAACCTCATATGCTTAACAAGCAATACAGTACAAGTGGAAAAACTGTTTTTTTACACAAAAAGGACATATGAAGAGTTGAGACCCCCTTGCAATTGAGATGACACAAATGTGCCATTGTAATGGAAAAGTCATAAATACTTTTAACTGCATCAATATTAACAAACATAACATGGGAATGACAACCTTTTTGATTTATTGAACACTTAAACATGGTGGCCCCCTTTTACAGAGGTTTAAACTAGTGATATCTGTGGCAGACTGGCAGCTTCATGAC
This sequence comes from Neoceratodus forsteri, assembly GCA_016271365.2. NCBI lineage: Eukaryota > Metazoa > Chordata > Ceratodontiformes > Ceratodontidae > Neoceratodus > Neoceratodus forsteri. The sequence goes on along the minus strand of CM057456.1, from coordinate 454,965,220 downwards.
ACTGAAGAAAAGATTGCAGTAAGGATGTAGGGTGTGATGGTTTAATCACATTAGTTTATGTCACACCATACATTTTGCAGAAAACAGATTTATAAACTTTTAAATAAGAAACATGGCTACACATTTAAGCACATAAGAAGGCAAAAACATTTAAATGTAATGTCAAGACATATAAGAAATAACTCTAAACTAAAGCAAAAACATAGCTATAATTTTAGCATGTGCTCACTTTTTTGTTCTTTAAAAAAACTTGTTAGTACTAACTTAGATAAAAAGTTTCCAAAACATTTCAAAGCACATCAACCTTGAAGCTTTCTTCTAATTAGAGTAGAAAAATCCCACTTCAGATTTATAGAACACACAGTAATATAACATCTGAGCATTTGTAAAATGCATTTTACAACACTGAAACTACAAGCAATTTTTTACATTTTCAAAGCAGCGAGTGTGTGTGGGTGTGTTGTGGTAAACTCAGGTACTGGAGAACAGGGGGTTTCCCGGAGTAAGATAGTCAGGGTACAGCTGCAGCTAATTCGACTGATTGGCTACAACTGCACAGACAGGGCAGAGTTAAAAACAGGAAGGAAAAGCCAGCAGGCAGTTTTTGCAGGGGTAGAGGGCTGACAAGCTGCCTGGATGTGTTCCAGATCAGGAGTCCCTTAAGCAACCTTCAGGAGATTGGTCTCCAGAATTAAGCCAAAAAGATAAATGTATTTTCATTGTGAGTTTTCCGTTTTAGTATTTGTGTTCTTCCAGAAGGTCTAGCCTTCTGGAAAAGGGGATTTCTAGTTAGGGCCAGAGCTAGGCCTCTTTATTTCTGTTATTGTTTCATTTTCCCCGGTGGGGCTTAAAAAGAAAAGGGCAGAAGCCCAAACTTCTGAGTTACTAGCCATATTAAAGAAATAAAAATATACCTGGTTGGTTTGATGTTAACAAACTGGTCTTCCTGAGACTCCTTAACCACCGCAAAGCAGAACCTGAATCCCATGGGGAGGTCGTGCCTTGTCACATGTGGTGTCCGTAGTGGGATCAGGTCGGTGTAGAATTTGGCTGGAATCTGAACCACCCCGGTGTAAAGGAGACCAGGCATGGAGGACATGGTGAAAGCCTTTATCCAATCTACAGCAGCCCAGCAGGAAGTGACCCAGGCTCAACAAGAGATGAGCCAGAGGCTGCTCACACAGACGGTCCAGGACCGCGCTGTCCTCCAGGAAATGGTAAAGCTTCTCACCGAGACCATGCCGGGAGAATGTCGACCGGCAGGGCCTACCCCAGAGGGTTACTGGACTATACGGGCTTCCCACTGTCTGCAGAAAATGACAATGGCTGACAACAATGAAGCATATTTGCTCGCTTTTGAAAGGACAGCTACTCATGAGTTATGGCCTCAGGATCAGTGGGCCGGCATTTTAGCTCCATTTTTGTGCAGAGAGGTCCAGAAGGCATATTATGATCTGGATGAGGGAGTCGCCACCGACTATCCAAGACTGAAGGAAGAGATCTTGGCCTGTGCTGGTGTGACTCCAGAGCGTTGAGCCCAGAGGTACCACAGCTGGAGATTCTGGGAGTTGGCAAAGCCTCGGTTGCAGATGTATGACCTCCTTCACTTGGCCAAGAAGTGGTTGCAACCCAAGCTCCATAGTGCTGCCAAAATCGTGGAGCTCCTGGTATTGGACCAGTTCCTAAGAGGACTACTGCCCAGCCTATGACAGTGGGTTGGACAGGCCGACCCCACTTCCTGTGATGAACTGATCGCATTGGTGGAGCAGCATTATGCCATGAAGGAACTTTCCCCGGACGTTGGGGTTGGCTATCCCCGGGACTTGGGGTGGACTCCAAACTGGAGATATCGACCCCCCGAGAGGTCGGACCAGACATGACCAGGGAGAAGGGTCACCAAAGATCAGTCCAAGGCCACGAAGGGACTTTCAGGTTCAAAAATAGAGGGGCATATGGCCACCCCTAGAAGCCCAAAGGGTCCGGGTTCACCCCGAGAACACTACTGCTGTTATGGGTGTGGGGAGTGGGGACATGTAATTGCCAACTGCTCGAATGGGGTCGAACCAATGTAGTGTGACTGGGGTGGATCCCCACAGAGTGATTGCCATTTGATTAATGTGGTAGGGGTGGTCACCACTTCACACCAATTTACCAGGGTTGTTAAGGTAAACAGACAGGCTGTTATGGCCCTTGTAGACTCAGGGAGTGAGGTCACCCTTATAGTTTGCAGTTTGGTGCAACCCTCCCAAATTAATTTCCAGAAATGTACCAGGATAACCTGTGTCCATGACACAGTGTTTTATTACCCCATGGTGCTAGTTACCGTGGAAGCATGGGGAGGAGAGGCAGGTCATGGTAGGGGTCCTCCCTCGATTGGCACATCCTATCCTGGTGGGTCGAGATTTCCCAGGGTTTGAGACATTATTCCATGAGGGGGGAACCTGGGAGGCCAGGGCCCTGGTAACTGAGGCTATGTTGCTAGGAATCCCCGAGGGGTCAGAGGACTCACCCGATTATTTCCCTTACAGGCATTGGGACTGCAAGTTGTATGAGGAGGCAGGAAAGTCCCGTAAATCATGAAAGGAATGCAGGGATTGTAAGAAGTTAGGGACCAAGATACTGGCTGTCAATGGCAGGTCCGTGCTGGTGGGAGGTAGAACCCCGCTCCCAGAAGGACAACAGGGTGAGTGGTCTGGTGTCTAAGGGGAGAGTTGTAGGGAGGAAGAGGAGGACCCAGAAGTGGAGACAGAGTCAAATCCCCCTGAATTGAGTACCCTCAGGATAGCCTCCAGGAACTTTGGTCGGGCCCAAATAGACGAGCCTCTGTATCAGAATATGCGGTCAGAGGTTGTGGAAATTAATGGGGTGCCAGTAGATGGCAAAGTCAAAGGACCCAGACCATATTTCACGTTAAATAATGACCTCTTATACAAAGTGATACCAGATGAAGAACATGATGTGGAACAGTTGCTGGTCCCCCGCCAGCATAGGAAGGCGGTACTGGATTTGGCACATGCTCACCTTCTCAGAGAACCCCTTTGGGTTGAAATAAACACTGTGCCACGTACTCCAAAGATTCTACTAGCCTGGAATTTATGCTGAGGTAAGGATGTACTGTGCTTCATGCCCAGAATGCCAGTTGGCGTCCCCGTGGCCGAAGTTAAGAGCGCCGTTGGTGCCCTTGCCAATAATCGATGAACCCTTCTCGAGAATTGCGATAGAGGATTGCGATGGACCTGGTAGGTTCCCCAGACAGGTCAGCCCAGGGCCACCAACACATCCTAGTCATCATAGACTACACTTCAATAATCCGGAAGCAATCCAGCTCCATAACACTGCCTCAAAGATGATTGCCCTAGAACTCATTCAAGTCTTCGTGAGGGTTCCCAAGGAGATACTGATGGACCAGGGTACTCCCTTTGTCTCACGTTTAATGAAGGAGCTTTGCAGACTCCTCCAGATCTGAGCCCTGAGGACTTCAGTGTACCACCCCCAGACAGATGGTCTGGTCGAATGATTTAATCAGACTTTGAAGGGGATGTTACGGAAATTCGTGACCCGAGATGGAAAGGACTGGGGCTTACTCCTTCGCTACTTAATGTTCGCTATCTGAGAGGTCCCACAGGCATCCACCGGATTTTCCCCCTTTGAGTTGTTATGTGCCCACTGGCCCAGGGGTATCCTCGATATACTAAAGGAGGACTTCGAAGAGCAACTGCCACAAGGAGTCAGTGTGATTGGGTATATCTCCCAAATACAGGAAAGGTTGGCCTGGGTCACTTCTATTGTCCGGGAACACTTAGAAAAGGCCCAAGAGACCCAGCTGACTTATTATGACCATCAGGCAAGGATCCGGAAGTTCCAGCCATTGGGTGATGGCCCTGGTTCCCACAGCGGAAAGCAAACTGCTAACCAGGTGGCAGGGTCCGTACAAGGTCGTGGAAGCTGTTGGTGATGTGAACTATAAAGTAAGCCAACCCGATTGCAGGAAGAAATTGCAAATATACCATATTAACTTCCTGAAGGTGTGGCAAGACCGGGAAGCCTGCTGTGTCTCGTTGGCTGTAACCCTGGCAGAAGGTAAAACAGAGGGGCAAGTCCATATCTCACTCATGTTGTCTCCTACACAGTACAAAGAAGCAGTGGAAATGGTTCAGTGAAACCGGGATGTGCTCTCTGAATGACGTAGTCAGACGGTCACAGCCAACCACGACATTGTGACAGCTCTGGGTGTAAGGATAAGGAAAAGACCCTACCGTATCCCAGAGGCCAAGAGGAAAGAAATCCGAGCTGAAGTTGAGAGAATGTTGAAGCTCTATGTCATAGAAGAGTCCCATAGTGAATGGTCGAGCCCCATCATCCTCGTGCCAAATCCGGATGACACTTGGAGGTTTTGTAATGATTTCAGAAAACTAAATGAGGTATCGCAGTTTGATGCATACCCCCTACCTAGGGTCAACGAACTGATCGACCAGTTGGGGAAGGCCAGATATCTCTCCACCTTGGACCTTACGAAAGGATACTGGCAGATCACACTCACAAGGGCAGCCTAGGAGAAGACTGCCTTAGTCGTCCCAGGGGGTTTATACCACTACAAAGTCCTCCCATTCAGTCTGCATGGAGCACCTATGACCTTTCAATGCATGATGGACCTTCTGTTGCACCCCACTCTCACTATGCTGCCGCCTGATGTGTTTATACATAGTATGGACTGGGAAACTCACCTTCGGAAGGTCGAGGCCGTACTAGATGCGTTATGAGAAGCCGGGTTGACAGTGAACCCTGCCAAATGTAAGATCGGCTTGTCAGAAGCAAAATACTTGGGCTATGTGGTTGGACGGGGACTGGTGAAACCCCAGGTGAAAAAGGTAGAGGCAATCCAAAACTGGCCCCAACCAAACAAGAAGAAGCAAGCGAGGGCTTTCCTAAGGTTGGTCTGTTACTACCAGAGGTTCATCCCTCACTTTGCCATTCAGGCCTCTCCATTGACGGAGTTTACTAGGGCGAGAGCACCGGACATGATGAGGTGGTCAGAGGCAGTAGATGGGGCATTCACCGACCTCAAGACAGCCCTCTGTTCTGATCTGGTACTCGTCTCCCCAGATTTCGATAAAGAATTCATTCTGCAAACAGATGCCTCAGAGATTGGATTGGAAGCAATACTCTCCCAGATGGTAGCAGGTGAAGAGCACCCCATCCTGTACCTAAGTAGGAAGTTGTTACCCCGGGAACAGCGGTATGCCATAGTGGAAAAGGAGTGCCTTGCAGTGAAGTAAGCAACGGAAACCTTCAGATATTACTTACTAGGTCGCAAGTTCACTCTGGTGATGGACCATGCTCCACTCAAGTGGATGCAAACAAAAAAGGAAAAAAATGCCAGTGTGACAAGATGGTTCCTTGCACTACAACCGTACTCCTGTGTGGTCCACCACAGAGCTGGGACACTGAACTGAAATGCGGATGGACTTTCCCAAAGACCCTACCTCTCGACACAGGCTGCCCAACCCTATAGTGTTGAGCTGCGGAGGGGGATGTGTGGGTAAACTCAGGTACTGGAGGAGAGGGGGTTTCCCTCAGTAGGATAGTCAGGGTACAGCTGCAGCTGATTTGGCTGATTGGCTGCAGCTGCACAGACAGGAGAGCTTTAAAAACAGGAAGGAAAAGCCAGCAGGCAGTTGTTGCAGGGGTAGAGGGCTGGCAAGCTGCCTGGATGTGTTCCAGATCAGGAGTCCCTTAAGCAACCCTCAGGAGATTGGTCTCCTGAATTAAACCAAAAAGAACAATTTATTTTCATTGTGAGTTTTCTGTTTTACTGTTTTACTGTTTGTGTTCTTCCAGAAGGTCTAGCCTTCTGGAAAAGGGGATTTCTAGTTAGGGCCAGGGATTGTTTAGACAGCACTCCCACCCAGAGCTAGGCCTCTTTATTTTTGTTTTTGTTTCATTTTCCCTGGTGAGGCTTGAAAAGAAAAGGGCAGAAGCCCAAACTTCAGTGTTACAAGCCATATTAAAGAAATAAAACTATACCTGGTTGGTCTGATGTTAACAAACTGGTCTTCCTGAGACTCCTTAACCACCACAAAGCTGAGCCTGAATCCCGTGGTGAGGTTGTGCCTTGTCACAGCATGCATATGTGTGTGTGTGTGTGTGTGTCTGTTAAAAGAAATATAAACAGAATAGTAAGAGGTTTCTCCTCCCTTAGAGATCAGACCAGGAATGAGACATGTAGTTACATTAGTAGAAAAACAAACAACAAACTCTGGCCAGAGCCAATAGGGCTGCAGGAGAAGAATTTGGGTTTAAAATATTGAAAATTATTTTTTTTAAATATTTTTGCTTCACATTTTCAACACAGCCTTGAAATGAACCTGCCTCATAAAGAAGGGCAGAGAAAATGTTTAACTCCTGGCCTAAAGGTGCTGTCATGCAGAGACTGCAAAATCAACTTTTGGGCTGCAAATACACATATTGGGCAGGAGTTGAAAAATGACATCTGTCACATTCATGAGTCACCGTACCAAAATGGCTATGTTGAAATGTTGTGGTAAAGTTATTGAATATTACAAAAGTTATGAGCCTGCATTTGCAAAATTCAACATAGCCTCATGACCTAATAGGTGAACATACTAGAATCATAGAATACAAGAATGCACACAGTATAATACCACCCCATATTACATTTATTCAAAGCCATGGAATGGATTGCTAGTCTTTCTTTGGCATTGAAAAAGTTTAACATGGTCCACAGGGAGGAAAGTTGGATACAGCTTTACTTATTTGAGCCCTAAATATCATGATATCAGGGCAGAAAGGGAGTTAGGGTGCATTCAGATGATTTTGAGGATGAGGTAAAGAAAATTTATTGTGGTACTGTACTCTATAAAGACTCTGCTGAAAGAATGCAGCATGGAACTTGGCATAGATGCAAAATTCTTTGGTGCGGTCTTATAGTGCAGCAAGTTAAATGGTGTTGGTATTCATTTTTGAGTGAGAGATTGTGAAAAATGTCAGATGGTTGTCAATTCTGACTCATCTTTTTTCTTCTTTGATGACAAAATTGCTGCTTTAAGAAAATGTGTTATGTAGATCGTTATGATCCATCATATTTTCAATAACCTCAACCTTTTACACCCTCTGGGTCATTGTCCCACATAGGGAAACTGACCTTCTCACTCCTCTCTCTGAGTGCAATCCAAGTCCCCTTTTTCTGTTGACAAATCCCCCCAACCCCACCATCTGCCACTTACTTAGTGGCAGTGAATTTACAGTATGTAGCATTTTTCATTTCTGCATATTTGTGCAGTCACATAAAATGCCAAACAACACCTTTTGTAAGCTTCCCCCTCAGTTTCTTCATATTTCCTCCAGTGTTTACATTTACTGCACCAGTAAAGATAATGTGTTCAGTACTTAAAATAAAAATAATTTTGCTGGTGGGCTTTCTGTTTAGATACCTTTGTTAAGGGGAGGCTGCATTTGCAAAATAGGAATACCTGGGAGGGTCTAACAGATAATATCCACATTTATGTTTACTAGTAGCTGTTACTGTCCTGTCCATGTGGAACAAAGCAAAAATGTATTTGGAGCGGCGGAACAAGTAATATGGTGCTCAGCAATGAAGAAACTGAAACAAGCAAAAGGATGAGGAGTACCCACATATGCAGAAAGCCCTAGGATTACAAAAATATTATTCACAGTTCTTTATTTAAGTAAAGTGCATAGTGTGAACATGAAAAAGTGGTGATTGAGTTGCTATGAAAGTAATGCTTCTCCTGGCCACTGCCAGGTGCCATCAGAGTGAATCACTCTGATGATGCCTGGCAGAGGTCAGGAGAAATCATAGTTGCAGAAAGATTGAGATGCCTCTTTTTTACGCTCACTATGTGTGGGTGCACTATGCACTTTAGTTAAATAAAGGACTTTGAATAATATTTTTGAGATCCTGGTGCTTTCTGCATATGTGGGAGCTCCTCATCCTTTTGTTTCTCCCTGCAGAACAGCATGCTGAGACAGGACATGAGCTCAGTCTCCCCATTCTCAGCAGTATTGACTGGATTGGATATATGGATATGTTCTCTAGCAGGACACAGGGACATGCTCTGAAGGTCACAGATAGCAAGTTTAGCAGTAACATTAAGAAGTATATTTTGTCTCAGAAAGTGATGATCTTCTAAAATGACCTGCCAGTACAGCCTGTGGACATGAAGGCAGTTGAGTGGTCCCCAGTGTTACCCATCCCTTAGCTTTTGCCAGCACTGAGCTGATACGGCTGTGGAGAGCTTTAAGGAGTGGCAAGAGTGTTGAAAAGAATATGCAATGCTCTTGCCACACCAGAGTAAGATGTAAATGATACTGCTGTGATTACAGAACTGTGCATGACTGATACTCACACTTGTGCAGTTTGCTCCGGAGTCAGCCATAACATGGCAGCACTGACATGACTACATATGCGTGATACTTACAGATGCATTGTTTAAATCAGCACTGCCATGTTGTACACTGTGGCCATTAGTAACTCAACAAATCTATCCTGTGTCAGTACATTGCATGCAGATGTAAACATGTGTGAAAGTAGGACCCCACTGAAAATGAGAAACTGCATCTCAGCCAGGCTAAGCTATATCAGTACATTGTAGAAATGGGTAAAATTAGGATCCCCTGAAAATGAGATGCTGCATCTCAGCATACCTGTCCTCTGTCAGTACTATGCCAAAATAGATAAAAGTATGAGCCCACTGAATATGACATACTGCATCTCAGCCAGGCTATCCTATGTCAGTACATTGCAACAGGGCTAATGAGCACACAAAACAGCCTTAACATTTGTTATTGTGATTTTCTGAGAAGCATAATGAAGTCAGTTGTGTACATATATTGATTTGAGCATACAGGAAAATATACAGGTGTTATGTCCCAGTTGTACATGGAAAATACAGAGAAAAGGAGGGTGCCTTACAAGGAAATGCTTTGTTCAATCTGGGAACACTGCAGTTGACACCCCCTATGATTTCTTTGCAATCCCCTATGATACCCCTTGCAACCTCTGAAATTCCTTAAAGCATTAGCTGCCTAGCATTTATTTACCATGCCTACAAGTGTAAAACCATGAGCATTCCAATGCCACTAATTACATAGGTCCTGAAAAGGTTAACACAAATCAAGTCTTCAGAGGAAGCACTGTAAATCATTGCTACACACATACACACATTGGGAGAGATGACTAAGCATGTAATTTGAGACTGCTCTGCAGTTAGATGCTATCTGCATTTCAGTAGCTCTATAAATGCTGCTTACCAAGTTGGATTCTTGGATTGTTGCTTGTACTCACTGAAGCACTACAAGGCTGCCGAAAGAACTAGAATGAATCTATTTGACTAAGCTCTGGACAGATATTTAGTCTGTAGCACTGCAAGGGTTAAATTGAAGGGCTGCAAATATGTAGAATGATCACTGGAAAACTCCAAAGGAAATGTTCCAAGGTCTGAATCCAGTAGCTCATTTTTAGAGCTGATACAAGAGGGTTGCAGGCTCCGCCTACCTGCAGCCCTAAAAAGGAGGCTGGCCAGGCAGTATAGATGAGAAATTAGACAAGAAAAGGTAATCATGTATCTAGTAAATCCATTTAGCTTTTGTCAATAACAAACATTACTGCTAGAACGGGGCATTGCCTCACATTTCCAACCACCAATTCATTTAGTTTTCTAAAAGTCACTTGCTACTATAAGTTTAGCACAGTTTACCCTAACTGAATCTAAATTAGGTCCTCATTGCTGTTTGCTCTTTCTTACTTGTTTTGCACTTAGCTTCCCTCTGATCAAACAGTTTTTTACAGTCTTTGCAAAAACCATGTATCTTATGCTTAGCTAAAATTTTTGCAATCATTGTCTCTGCTATGTCTTCTGGGTTCAAGGAACCACAAGCCACAAAACCTAAATTCTGAGGTTACACCTGGTTCTTTAATCCTAGATGCTGCCATCTATAGCTGGAAAATTGATTTATGAAGGAGAGAGGTGGGAACTGAAACTGATTTAACAAATAAACATTAACATTCAGCTTGTCAGCATAAATAGCATAAAACAATATAATACTTTTGTGCCAATGAGAGACCAAGGTTTTGAATTTCTGGTACTTTGGCACTTTACATTTTACAGCTGGTGGATTGCTGCCTGAAACAGATAACTGGGATGGAACATAATGGATGCAGGTACAGTTTGGTTTTCAGATTTGGCTAAGATTTTATTGATTTATTTGTAATTTTTGACAGGAAAGGCACACTAAACTATTATAGCTGGATTCTAGGTGTGTCCCGGGGGGTTACATGGACCTGTTTTATTGACAGGGAATATTGGCTATGACACTGGTGAAACTCCTCTGTCTTCTTCGGTAAGTGTCATGGGATCTTTTACTTCAATCTGGACAATGACCAAAGATGGGCAAAAGGGAACCTCTGTTTAACATCTCATCCAAAGGATGGCACCACACTAATGCAGCACCCCCTTGTACTGCACTATGATATCATTTATGGATATTAGCCCCAAGTACCTGATGTGGGGCTAAAACCCACAACCTTCTGATCTCCTGACCCCAGAGGTAGGCATGCTACCTACTGAGCCACTGATACTGCATGTCAAGATTTGTTCAGGGTCAGCTTCTTTTAAAGATTTTCTGTAGCTCGAATAAATAGATCATGGTGATCTTGCAGTCTTACAAATGCAGAAAATGCTGGCAACATGATTTGAGAAGATATAATGGTGTCTATCGGGATCCGATGCAGTTTCACAGTAGATCACAGTTTCTTCCATGACAACTGTTATTGAAGTACACTGATCCCTGCAGAATTCTTCAACATTAACCAGAATTGTGAAGGATCATGTGTCTTAGAGAAGGTGTCACTGTAATTGTCTTCTGGGTGTGTACTGTACCTTCTACTGATAGTGTTATATGAGCTAGTTAGCAGATAAACAATTCTTATGAGAGGGTTTCTAATTTTTGGTTAGGAAACTCAAACACAGTGTAATTAAATACATGATATACTGGTCTACTATTTAGTACACTGATTACGTTCATTTCATTTAATTTCATTTCATTTTTATTTGGTTAACTGGGTAAGCACACTGGTGACAAAAAAGACACCTTTATCAAGCATGATCCAGGTACCAATATGGTACAGTATACAAACAAAGATGCCTAATTTTACAATAAAAATCATACTAAAAGCAAATCTATAAAATTGTACATGGTTAGAAATAGAGCATATAACCTCAAGAATTTATCAAAGTGGGCACAAACATTGTTACTCCTTAAATGATTTTTATAACTGTTAGGAAAAACACTGGGTGGAGAAAAAAATCTAATTGATTGTGGATTGTATACCATAATGAGGCTGCTCGGTATCCAAAATAGTTTTGCAAAAGGGCTTTGGAGCATGTGTTTGAGTTATGTATGCCACTTGGTCTACTTTTCCAACAAAGGTATGACTTTGCAGATAGCTTTAGAGATCTGTGTGTGGTATCAAATCAAATCACTCTTTATTTATATAGCACCTTTCAATATCAAGGCACTGCACAGACTACAACAACAAATATAAACACAGAGAGCAATATAATTATTTAAAAATCATTCAGTCTGGGAAGGCCAGTGAAAATAAATAAGGTTTTAGCATGGATTTAAAACTACTGATGGTCAGGCATTCTCTTAACTGATGAGGTAGAGAATTCCACAGGGTTGGTGCTGCAAATGAAAATGCATGAGCTTCAAAGGTTGTAAGACAAACCCTGGGAATCTCTAGCAATCCCTCATCGGCAGATCAGAGAGGGCAATTAGGGGAGTAGGGAATCAGAAGATCTTTCGAGTAGTCGGGTCCCTGTTCGTGCAGGGCTTTAAAGGTAAGTAAGCCTACCTTGTAGGTGATCTGCCACTGAACTGGCAGCCAGCGCAGTCTGCACAGCACAGGTGTTATATGACTGGACCTGGAATTACCTGTCAAAAGCCGGGCTGCTGCATTCTGCACCAGCTGCAAGCAGCAGATATCAACCCCAGACAGCCCTAGGTAGAGGGCATTACAGTAGTCAAGATGGGTAATGATGAAGGCATGCACCAGTGTTGGAAGGTCGCCCAGTGGAACCAGGTGTTTCACCCAGGTGATATTCCTCAGATGGTAAAATGAGGATTTGACCACAGCTGACAACTAAGATTTCAAGGTCAAGCTGTCATCAAAAATATGCCAGGTTCTACACCCAACCTGAAGTCGTGAGCTGGACGCCATCAAGCCACAAGCCAGACATGTGCCCAGCCCCCAAACACACCCCCGGGTGACCAGAGTCAACAACCAACACTTCAGTCTTATCCGGATTCAGTCTCGGCCAACTGGAGCCCATCCACTCATTGATCTCGGAAAGGCAATTATTTAGCATAGAGATCGCATCAACCTGTCCGGGTACAAAGGACATATACATATGAGTATCATCAGCATAGCAGTGAAAACTCAAGCCATATCACCTGATGATATGTCCCAATGGTAGCATATACACTGCGAACAACGTGGGCGCCATTATGGAGCCCTGCGGCATCCTGCAGGATAGGGAGAGGGCATCAGAGGAATAAATTCCAGTGACCACCCTCTGAGATCTGCCTGCAAGGAAAGATCGAAACCAATTGAGAACTGTTTGCTGACCTTAGGCACTGTCCAAGCCTAGGGTAGTTCTAATTGTTGGATTGCTCAACCTATAGTATAACCTATGTAGCTCAGTTGTACCCCGATAAACACAGAACACGGGGCCAGACACATTGAAACCAATTGAGGACTGTACCCGAAAGTCCACAAAGGAACCGCAGGGTCCCTAAAAGCACTCCATTGTCCACAGTGTCAAAAGCTGCTGAGGGATCGAGAAGGACCAAAATGGTACAAGCCTGTTGATCTCTCACCATTAGGAGATTGTTTAGTACCCGAATAAGGGTAATCTCCGTGATACGCCTTTTCCTAAAACCAGACTGAAGGGCTTCATAGACATTGTGAGTCACAAGGTGATCATCCAGCTGCAGCCCAACCACCTTCTCAATAACCTTCCCAACAAAGGGAAGGTTAGAGACAGGTCAGTAGTTAGCTGGATTGTTAGGATCCAAGAAATTTTAAGGAGTGGTCAAATGACCACCTCCTTCAAGGGGTCTGGAAAGATCCCCTCTTCTAAGGATCCCCATAACTTTTCAGCTAGGATCAGGCAGATAACATCTGCACACCCCACTAAAAGTGGGGTGGGGCCCGGATCCAAACTGCAACAGGTTGGGTGCAAAGTCTGGACAATCTTCGCAATGTTTATGAATTCCTGCCAGCTGAAATCCGTCCAGACAGACGAGGTGCTCACCACCTCCACGTCAACCTCCACAACCCCTCATAGAGAGAGCTGGGCTGATTCCAGACCTGATGCTGGCAACCTTATCTGTGAAGAACTGAACTAGCTCATTATGCTTATTCAGTGAAAAGGCTCTTCCGGACTGGAGGCAGATTGGACTGCACAATCTGTCAATAGTTCAGAAAAGTAGAGCCGATTGATTCTGCACTGCAGAAATCTCCCTGGACAGGAACTCTGCCTTCTTACAGGTGATTTCTGATTGATAGCCTTTATAATGCTCTACCAATCTAAGCCTATAGGCTGAATTTGAGTTGTAGTTGCCTAAAGGATTGAAGAGTGCCCCCTTCATATAGTTGGAGGTAATTCTTAACATGAGCATATCACAAAAATTACTAATCTGGAATTCAAACATGGTGGAAGGGAAGCAAGATGGATATACTACATGGGAGGTCTAAAAGCCCCAGGTTTGAATTCCAGATTTGAGATTCATACTTTTCTGTGACATACTCATGTTAGGAATCATCTCCATGAATAACTGCTGCAAATATGGTGTTATTTATTGTGGTCTTTCTTTTTTGTTCTTTAGAAGTTCAGGATTTTTTGTTCTTTGTGGCCAAGATGACACATATTGCTTCCAAGTCCCAGCAGTGAAGCCATAAAGTGTCTTCTTGTAAAGGGCTACAGATTTCCAATTTATATTAAAAGAAGGTCTTCATAGGACATCAAAATGCATCATACACGATGTCTGAGTATGATACCTAGGGCCGTATTTTAGAAGGTTGACTCAGGGTTTGCATCCAGTGCGACATCTAACCCTTGTGCCACTGCTGCTGCAACACTGATGATTGCTGCAACTCTGCTCAGTTTTAGTATCTCAGGTACTGTTGCAACAATCGACCATACAGTACTTACAGCAGCTTGCACCAAATGTCGTCCGTGAGCTCCATGAAAAGGATCTCCAGAATTGACAAAAGCTAAACCATGAAAAGATGGTGTAGCCAGTATCACTATGTCACCATAAGGGATAGAAGATCCCTTTAGACGGCTGCAAGCCTGGTGTGCCACATCTTTGGTACACACAGGGTTTGTGTCAATCTTGTCCATCCAAAAATCCAGCCCCTGGACTCTGTATCATTTTGGCTTTATAAGATAAAATGCTGTTTTTCAAATATGTCATATTTGTGACTTAAAATGTTTTTTTTTTTTTTTAGAACAATAGTCTGTTTTCTGTATAGTATAGATTATATTTTAAAAATTGTGTATGCAAATATGGGGGTGACTTGAACCTGAATATTTGAAATGTCAGATTGTGACATCTACATATGTTTATTTAAACAGCACTGTTTTAGTCATTAAGATTATCCTTGAAAAATCACCTGCTAGAGGTGCAAAATGCCATTGGAATTTTTAATAGCTGCTGTGGTTGGAGTTCAGCAACTTTGTGGTGATATGCCCTGCACTTAATATTTATGCACGTTTTTCCAATAAATTGTCTTTGTTATATTTCTGGTTTGGAGTATTTATGCCTGTGATGGATGACGTGGTAGATCCTTTTGGTTTCCTTACTCTGCAGTTTGCTGACCTTAGCCACTGTCCAAGCCTAGGGTAGTTCAAACTGTTGGTTTGCTCAACCTACAGTATAGCCTATGTAGCTCCGTTGTACCCCGATAAACACAGAACACGGGGCCAGACACGTTGAAAAGGAGGCTTTAGGAATAATTTGTAGTGTTATGAAGTCTCACGATTACTGTTATAGTGGAAAATTCCCTTCAGGGATTACACACCCTAATTAATATCACGGGACACAAAACAGGGTTACCAGCTAGGTTACAGAGATGGCCACTGATTCTGGCTGCTGCATATTAATATGCTATGCAGCACAATGTTGCAAACCTGCATGTTAATGTGGACACATTATCTACAGAAACTGCCACATGATACTGAAGGCGAAAAGTATAATCGGGTTACACTGGAAATATTTAAGTAGAAGATTTTCATCGCTACATTTGGAAGTTACTTGTTTAGTTTTTGTTGACCAGAAAAGGAGGACTAAACAATTCTGCCTATTTTCAGCCTTGTCTGGGGGGGTGGGGAATACAGATGCCTGACTGAACAATCAGCATGGTTGATTGCTCATTTGGACGCCGAGGAGCCAAGCTCGTCTATGGATATTGACATCCCTGATTTACCTGTAGCAGTACTGCCCAGAGTTTCCCTTCCCCAACAGTATTTACAGTTTAATTGGACATGGTTGCTGGAACTGAAGACCATACCTCACCGGCTGCTGTTGGACATAGATCCAGTATTCAGTCCACTGCCTCTTGAGACTCAGTGCTGTCTGTCCCCCATGGCTATGGACTTTGGGATTAGTTCTAGCAGTATAGCCACTGCTGGCAGCATAGCTTAGTAGTTAGAGTAACGAGCTGTGAATGAGCTTGGTACATCCATACAGATGCAGCAAAATTTTATTTCGCCAGCAACATTCCGGTGAAATCGGGAATTTCACCTCATGTAACATTTCGTGAAATTAAACCCTTAAGGCAAAACTTTTGTCATCAATTTTGCCTGTAAATTTCACTTTCACCAGTAAATTTTGACTTGAGGTAGTATCAGGTGAAATTAGACAAAAAAAGGCTTGCCACATGACTTACTCTCTGCAGTAGACTGCAGGTCACATGGGTGACTGTACTTAGGCAGGAAGCCACTAATCCTGCTTCCTGTTTCTAGTGCTGCAGGCAGAGTGGTCGAGTGTTATTGACTGCAGACTGAAAAACCTTTGAATTAGTAGTTTATGTGGTTGTTTATGTTTGTGTTCTTCCCCAATTTCTTTATTTTTTAAAAAAGGTAAACTTTCTGCTGTAGGGCATTCTTTGTTGTGCTATTTTTTCTATCTTTATAGTGTGTGTGTGTGTGTGTGTGTGTGTGTGTGTGTGTGTGTGTGTGTGTGTGTATCTTGACTCTCTCTCCTCTCTCTCTTCTCTTCTTTTCATCTTAGTGTTCTATTACGAAAACCTTTTTTTTGTTAAAATGGATGGAAGGAAAGATAGGGTAAGGGGGACTGGGCAGAAGGCAGGAGCAGCAGAAGCACCTACTGTTCACCGTAACAGGTGGGCATTTCTGTCCATAACACAGGCCCCCCCAGGAGCATGTTTCCCCCTGCCTTCCAATAGCAGGAGCCCATTGCCCTCCCAGCAGCAGCAGGTTCCCCCGCCCCTCAGCAGCAGGAGCACCTTGCCCCCCCTCAGCAGCAGCATGTGCCTCCTGTGCCCCAGCAGCAGCAGGGGCCTGTTTCTCCTCCCAATCAGTAGCAGGAGTATGTGTCCCCGACCCCCAGCAATAGCAGAAGGATGTTATTGATGCCCTCACTAGGACATCAGCTGGTGCCCTCCCCCACCAAGCCTCAACAGTGTGTTCATTTTTTGCCACAAATGCTGTAGATGACACTGTTGTCATCTGCAGAATTTGTGGTAGCAATATAAAGAGGGGAAAACAAGGGTCCCACTTTGGGACCATTGGACAAAGAAGCCACCTGCAGCACCACCATGCTGCAGAGTGGCCCACAAAACAACAAGAGGCTGCAGCAGGAGGTCGTGATGAGCAAGGGAAAGGGGGCAATCAGCAGGAGGAAGGCAATCAGTGGCCTAGGGGGTGTCATAGGTCCAGCAGGAGGATGCAGCAGTAGGACTCTGAGGCAGCAGGACCATCCAGCCTCAGTGATGCACTCCACACCCACTGGTACTGCCATGCTGCTTACTCTTCAGTGCAGCCTGCAGCAGCCTCCCCAGGTCAGGTCAGCATGGGAGACCTGGAGGCCGTGCACCGTGAGGTGGTGGCAGTGCACAGTGAGATGCATGGTGTCCTGCAAGAGTTGGACCAGTTCTGTCAGGAGGTCAGTGATGACCTCCAAAAACTAATGGAGGACCAAAAGAAGGTGTTCGACCTCCTGACAAAGCTGCATCATGGGGGTGGTGGTGGCACTAATAGTGGTGGAAGTGCATAATGGCCTGTGGTCCAAGGTCTGCAGGGGCGCCATGTCACTTTTGATAGCCCATATCTTTTACTTCTCCTTTCTTACTGTTGATTCACTCTTCCTCATCTGCACCCCCTTAAAATAATGAAAAAAAAAAGTGAAAAAAAATATTTTCTGTCCTCTTCCTCTTCTGTATCCTCTTGTTTCTTTTTCTTGTCCAGTGGTATGTGTAATTTCTTATGTAATGTTTATGACCCCTCCCTTTCCCCTATCATATGAATACCCTTGCCCTGAACCTGCATGTCCCCACTGCTGTAGTACTGTTACTGTGCCCATAAACTCTGTACTTTCCTCCTGTTTAATGTTACTCCTTCTTTATATGTTTCCTTCTCCTATCCACAAATGCCAAGTATTGTAATTTGTTCCTATGAACACATTTTTTTCCCAAAGCTATGTGATGTTGTGGCAGTTGTTTTGGCTGTGTGCAGCATCAGTCTGAATACATACACAACAGTCACAGAAACAAAAGCACTTTTATTGTGAAGTTAAACATAAATATGTTCTTTGTGCTTAACACCAACATGTGTCCCTGCCCTGGCCTTGCCACCCACAAATGTTAACTTTCTGTCCCTCCCTCCCTCCCTTCAGTCATCAGGATGATGTTTTATAGAGCCCCCCCACCACCACCTGGTCCAAATGTGCTCAGTCATGATGTTGTATGCTGTCCCCCCCCCCACTAAGCGGGCCTCAAAATGGTGTTTGGATCACTGTTTACAAAGGATTTTAGGCTGAATCTTGTTGTTGTGAGTGCAAAACAGGCCATACAAGTCCAGAAATGTTTCATAAAAAATGTTACATTAAACTGAGACACAAATCAGGTCTCAGTCATGATGTTATATCGTGTTCCCCCACTTCATGGACCTCAAAATAAAGCTTTTGACACTGTTCACCAAGGATTTCAGGCCTAATCTTGGTACTGCCGCTGCCGAACATGCCCCAGAAGTTGAAAAATGTTTTCCAAAAAATGTTAAAGTAAATTGACACAGTTATCTGGTGTCAGTCATGCTGTTATATGGTGCCCTTCCCCGTCTCATGGACCTCAAACTGAAGCTTCTGCCACTGTTTACAAAGGATTACAGGCCTAATCTTTGTGCTGCCGCTGCTGAACATGTCCTAGAAGTCCAGAAATGTTTCCCAAAAATGTTAAAGTAAATTGAGACAGAAATCTTTTGTCAGTCATGCTACAACTGTTTTCAGGCCTAATCTTGCTGCTGCTAGCTGCTGTTTTTGTGTGCAGAACTGACCTTATACAGTAAGTCGAGAACAACCACATGGCAAAATTGTGAGAGAAGGGAGATACTATTATTTAGTGAATTATGAAATAGGAGAAAGGGGTGGCACAGCCAGTTTGCCACACTGAGAAAAATATATCCTCCTGCAAAATGGTCCTGCTACTTGCACTTGCTTCCTCCTGCTGCTGGTTTCTCAATTTATTGTGAAATGTGGAATTATCATTTCATAGTACTGCTGTCCTGGATGGCTCTGTTGGCACTGTGGTTTTAAGTCAGTGTGGAGTGAATTACATTTTGTGTTGCTGCTGCTGTAGCCTGTAGCTGATGCCTGCTACTCTGACTAGTTGCCATGAGAAGTAATGCTTTGTCTGGTTCATGGATCCTCTTCAAATAGTCAATTGATACTGCTTCTGCTGCTGCACATGTAAATATCTGTCTGTATTTATTGTTTCCGGTGCAAGAGAAGGGTGATGGTGGGTTGCTATTGTGACATCTTGAGTTCTAATATGTTTGCACTTCTTGTCTATTATTTGACAGTGTGCTGAGGATTACATCATCATGACATGCATGTCAGGATTCGGATATGGGTTGTTGGAATGCCTAGCATTTCACAATGCAGATGGTAAGTATGGAATTTTTCATTGCTGGGGTAGGTTACTGCAGTCTGGATGTCTGAGTCAGATATTAATTGTATTCTTTTGCTTTTGTCAGCATGCAGGAATTCAGGTGATGTTAACTTCTGGTGCACTCCTGCTGCTGGTGTTCAACATGTGTGCAATTCATTAATGTGCGGTAAGTATTTCTTAATTTGCGATGGTCATCAGTGGGCGGGTTGGGGGTGGTTGACGGGTGGTGTGGAGTTGGCGGAGGTGAGTAAGTATTAGCTTTTTCATTGCTTTTTTTGATGTGGTTACTGCAGTCCAGAGATGTCTGACTTAACAGCAACTATATTCTATATGCCTCTGTCAATATTCAGGAATTCCACTGCTGGGCTGTGTGTGTTACCTCTCAATCAGGCTGCTGGTTGTGATCAGACATAGTCTGTTCATGTTGAAGGATTCCAGTTTAACAGCCGTTCCCTGAGGTAAGTATTTGTTCATTTGTAATGGTGGTGGTGGTGGTGGTGGTTGGGGGGGCACATAGTTGTAACAATGCTCAAAACGTCTTCGCGCAGAAAAAGGGGAGATATTGTTGATGGGGGACCTGAATATGCCAGATGTTAACTGGAGCACCTTTGCTGCAGGCACATCCAAGAGCAGGGTCATTCTTGATGCCCTACAGGGGGCATGTCTCAGACAGCTAGTATCAGAACCCACTCGGGAGGGAGCAATCTTAGACCTGGTACTTTCAAATGGGGATGGAGAAAGAATCTCAGTTTTAGAAGTGGGTAGCCATCTGGGAACAAGCGACCACCAAACAGTGTGGTTCACGATAAACACAGCCATACAATCAAGCCATACAAAAGCAAGAGTACTAGACTTTAGGAGGGCTGACTTTGGGAAAATGAGAGAGTGCCTCAGAAAAGCACTATAAACAGGCAAGAAGGAGGGGTGGAGGAACAATGGGGAGTGATCAAAACAGCCATCACAGAGGCAACAAGCCTTTGTGTAAAAAAAATCAATAAAACACAACGAAGGAAAAAACTGCTATGGTTCACAAAAGAGGTGACAGGGAAGGTTAAGGAGAAAAGGACAGCATTCAGGAAATATAAGGAAACACAGAAGGAGCAGGACAGAGAACTTTATCAGTTAAAGCAGAAAGAGGCTGGGAAGGCAGTCAGAATAACAAAGGCCCAAACCAAGGAAAGGATAGCCAATTCTGTTAAGAAGGGGGATAAGACCTTTTATAGGTACATTAGGGAGTGAAGAAAGACCAAAGGAGGGATACTGAAGCTTAATAAAGGGGAGGGAATGTGGGTAGAGGATGACAGTGAAAAAGCAGGGATTCTGAACGAATATTTCTGCTCAGTATTCACAAAGGAAGAGGAGGAGGAGTTACCTAAACCAAACAAGAGAAACACTCTGAACACGGGGGTTGATACCAGTCCATTTACAGAAGAAAGGGTTCTGAAAGAACTAATAAAATTGAAGGTGGACAAAGCAATGGGGCCTGATGGGATTCACCCAAGAATTCTAAAAGAACTAAGGGTAGAACTAGTGACATCGCTGACTACTCTCTTTAACAAATCATGGGAGGATGGGGTGGTACCGAGGACTGGAGGAGGGCAGATGTGATTCCTCTTCACAAAAGCGGGAGCAGGACAGAGGCAGGAAACTACAGACCAGTTAGTTTGACCTCAGTGGTAGGGAAAATGATGGAATCACTTCTGAAGGAAAGAATTGTTGAGTACCTAGAGGCCAGTGGGGCACAGGACCCAAAGCAGCATGGATTCACGATGGGAAGGTCATGTCAGACGAATCTAATAGATTTCTTTGACTGGGTGACCAAAGTAGTAGACCAGGAGGGCTGTGGACATGGCCTACCTAGATTTTAGCAAGGCATTTGATACAGTCCCACACAAAAGATTAATACACAAGATAGCCAGCCTTGGAATGGGTCCCAAGGTGGTAGCCTGGATAAAAAATTGGCTAGACAACAGGACGCAAAGGGTAGTAGTAAATGGAGTACACAGTGAAGAAAGGAGGGTTACTAGTGGGGTACCGCAGGGTTCAGTACTGGGACCAGTCCTTTTTAATGTCTTTATAAGTGACATTGCAGAGGAACTGGAAGGAAAAGTATGTCTCTTTGCAGATGACACAAAGATCTGCAACAGGGTCGATACACAAGATGGAGTGGAAAGGATGAGAAGGGACTTGGCAAGGTTGGAGGAATGGTCAAATGTATGGTAGCTCAGATTCAATGCAAAGAAGTGCAAGGTAATGCAAATGGGAAACAAAAACCCAGGGGAAGCATACACAATCGGGGGTGAGATACTGACAACAGTAAAAATAGAAAGGGACCTGTGGGTAATTATATCAGATGACCTAAAGGTGGGCAAGCAATGTGAGAAGGCAGTACGAAAGACTGGGGGATACTGGATGCATAGGAAGAGGCATCAATAGTAGAAAACAGGAAGTTGTTATCCCTCTGTACAGACAGTTGGTGAGACCCCATCTGGAGTACTGTGTGCAGTTCTGGAGACCCCATCTTCGCAAAGACATCGACAGAGTGGAGGCTGTCCAGAGGAGGGCAACCAAAATGGTGCAGGGTCTGCACCAGAAGACATACGAAGAAAGACTAAAGGAGCTTAATATGTATACTCTTGAGGAAAGAAGGGAGAGAGGGGACATGATAGAAACTTTCAAGTACCTCAAGGAATTAACAAAGTCCAAGAGGGTAACATCTTCCAGAAAAAGATGTGCAAGAACAAGGGACATAATTTGAAGATAGAGGGGACAGCTCAGAGGTAATGTGGAAGTATTTTTCACTGAGAGGGTTGTGGATGCTTGGAACAGCCTCCCTGAGGAGGTCGTGGAGTCAAGAACAGTGGGGGACTTCAAGAATGCTTGGGATAGGCATAAAACAGTCCTGGGGCGGGTAAGAGGAAGTAAGCTGTTGGTTAACTAGGATCTGCAGCTTATCTGTTAGGTAGGCAAATGGGCAGACTAGGTGGACCAAGCAGTCCTTATCTGCCATCAAATTCTATGTTTCTATGTTTCGTTTTTTCTTATTGCCAGGTATGAAGTACTTCAATTGGAATGGTTGCTTAGTTTTCTGGTGGCCATTTGGCAATGCATCCCATCTCTGTACAGCGTTGGTGACTACATACCAGTCTTCCATCTTGGTGTGTGGATGTCGGATCGAGGTGCTGCATCTGCGAGGTGTTGGCCACTGCTGATAAGTAAAAACATACATCATCAACATCAACAGACACCTGTGAAGGAAAAGAAACATATTATTAATACTGTTTAGTTAAGCTGAAAATTGTGACCTTGGATTGTAGCCACATGTGTTTGGCCATTGCCACTGTGGAAGCCCCCATATGGTGCTTACAGAAGTCCCTTGAACCACTGTTAAGATGAAGGATATATTACTTTTATCCTAGAATGCGCAACTGACATTGTAAATGGAGGCATAACCACTCATCACCTGCACTATGATGCTACCTGAACTAACACTGTTACCATTATTAAAGAATGAATTCCTTTTGAACAGAAAATTGCATTTGCCAGTCACAACTTAAGACAGATGTTGTTTAAACCAATGTCATTTGTGAAAAGGTGGAGAAAAAATATGAAAGGAAAAAATTAGCATTGATACTTATCTGTGTTGTTGCTTACCATCGATGTTGGCGACAGCCCAAAAAATGTTCCAGTGCTGAAATGATTTCAGTTATCAGCCTATGGTGAAACCTACAGAGATGTATAGTACCTGGAATGGAATACACTAAATCTACCAAGTGAAAAATGTTACAGTACTGACCTGTATATAATGATGCTTGCAATGTGGATTGACTAGGCTCAGAAGGTGTCATGTCGATACATCAGCCTTATTCCTGGGTCCTGGCCTCACATGGCATGATCATGGCAAACCCTGCACAGAGTGAAATGGAAATATGTTACATAACTTATACATTAAGGTGGGCTGCCTTGCATGCATACTTGACATCCTATGACAACAAAGGCATGCAGAACAGCGCAATGGAGGTATAAGTAGTAAGATGACAACAAATGAAATCTACTTACCATGAATCACTTGACCAGAAGACAGGCCATGGAGGAAGGACATATATATTTCTGGCTTGATGATGATCTGTGTTGCTTTCCAAGTGGCTGTTTGGTTGGCTGGAGGGAAAACACACCAAGTGTGCTTGCTGGGATGAAAGTGCTGCATCGTGCTGGTTGACGTACTGGTCCAAAATGTGCTTGCAATGCTGTCATCAATGTGTGAGTAGTTCTTCCTGGTGGAAGACTGCTGGAGGAAGAATAATTTAGCTGGACTCAGAGGTGGCATTGATGTACTAGTCTGTGACTGCTGTATGTGCTGGAGCGTGCATCTGTCAGCTTCATATCTTTTCAGCTGTATTTCTTGGCAGTATGAGAGTGATGGCCCACACTGTTAAAGTCTGTGTTATACACACTAGGACGGATGCCAAGGAGGCGGATTACATGCCGGTGAAATGAATACATGGGGATGGAGCATGCATGCATTTCTGATTAACCTAGCACTGGTTGCACACTGTCAGACAAAGTTGTTACATCGTATATACAGTGGTGGCAGACTAGGCACACATTCACGGTCTCAGGGAGGAGGTATATGTGGAAATGGGGAAGATGTACTGTTGCTCAATGGGGCCATTGTCTATTGCTGGCATACATTGCAGTTAGCATAGCAGGGGCAAGGAATTTTTCAAAATTGAACAACTGAAGTAAACAGTGTTACTGGGGGGGGGTAATCAAATTAAATGGATTGGCAGGATGTGTAACACAGAACAACCACCAAAATAACATTAAAAATGTGTAACGGTAACCTAAAAGAGCATACTCAGTGGAAATGGGTGTGGGCAGCTGGGGGGCCCATAATAACTTTAGCTTCTTCGAGTGCCACATCATCCATGAAGAAGCCCTCACAGTCTTCAAGATTGGAGTCATCACCAGGTGAAAATGTGGTCATCATTGCTGCTTCATCTACCTCTCTGCTTGTAGAGACCTTACCAGTGTGGATGTCTTTGTTGTCATCATCGTCTCCGAGACACAGTCCGTGTAGCAACACCATTGACATAACTGTTTCGTGGAATGTGAGCCTCATCATTTTTATAAATGTTAGGATGGACACATTCTTCAGTGACACATTTGTCCTCCAGTCACGCACAATGGCTCCAGCAGAACTGAACTCTTGTTCCACATTGATCCTGGATGATAGGCAGCTCAGGTATTTAAAAGCAACTGATGCCAGTGCAGGCCAATCACTCACTTTGCTGCTCCAGTACACCAATGGCTCATCATTGCAGCATAGGCATCCACCATACGTTGTGCTGCCCTGAGTCCTGCTGCCTCATCAGGCTCCTCCTCCTTCTTGTCTTCAATTTCTTCCATGCCTACCTGGTACAGAGCATCCCAAATGGGATTACCTGCTGTTTTCTGATGTGACTTGGATATTTTCTCAGATTTGGTGGCCTGTGGTGACCTGCTGGTGGTGGTAGCAACACCTGGTATATGTGCACTTTGTCTACCTGCATTTTTCATCTGTGTGCCATGTATCCATCTGAAAAAGCTAATTGGTCAATTTTTCCAGTTGCAGACAACCACCCTCAATCATGGCAGGCAAGCCATGTTTATACCATTGATCCAGCATGGTAGCAATAGCAAACTCATTTGACTGTATAATGCTAGAGATATGTGCATTGCTGTTACTGTTGTGCAAAACTGGATAATTTTGCCCAGCGAAATAGTTTGCGTAAATTAGTGCATTTCACTGGGCTAAAGGCAACATTTCACCTGCAGTTGTGAGTGAAATTTTGCCACCAAGCTGGTAAAATTTCACCACCTGAGGGAGTAATTTCGCCTTCCGTGGCAATATTTAGTGACCACAGGCCAAAGTTCTCCCTGGTTTCTAGTGGGCCCCCAACCCCCAGCTACTCACTGGCCCTGTTTTTTTTCTCCCTGGTGTCCAGTGGTCCCCCCAGCTGATCACCGGCAGTAATTGAATTAAATAAGCACCCTCAAAGTTACCCTAGCCCTCTCATTTCTTTTACTTAAAAAAACAAAATTCAACATCCACTCCCTGGTGTCCAGTGGACCCACACACCCCCACCCCATCATTAGCAAGCAGCACCCACCCCTCTCCCCCACTACCCCAATCGAGCCATTGGCACAGCCCTCCACTCACCTCCACAGCAGGCAGCATGACTGAGCATGACTGAGCTCTTGAATGAATGAGCGTGTATGCTCATATATAAAAATATATAAAAAATAAAGCAGAAAAGTGATTAAATAAAGGGAAAAAGGAACAGAAGTACTCAGAATGAATAACTGTTCAGATAAAGTTCCCCAAAAAGGGTCAATATGTAAGAAAAATATTGCAAATAAGTAGCACACCAACAAAAATATCAGGACTTAAAAGAAATAACAGAAACTCACTCACAACTTGTGAGAAATCAGTCAAATATTAGGAACTAGCCTGCTCTGCTTTCACACACACACACACACACACACACACACACACACACACTGTTGACCCTCCCCCCACTCAATTTTCTCACAGACATAAGGAAAACTGAAAACACTATCTAAGTTTAAACAATGATTATCCAAAGACACCAAAACTAAAAAAAAAATTCACTAGCAGCACTAGGAACAACATTTCGATTTTGGGAGCAATTAGCTTTCAAAAATAATAAATAAAGAGATTTTTTGAAGGGTTTATTGCTGTGATGTACTACACTGAACTGCTTTCCGACTCAACAGACAATATACTGTGCAGGAAACAGCCTGCACATGATATTTCAGCTACTTACCCCACATGCATTGCAAATTTGTAGGCTAAATTGAAAAACATTGTCGAAATTGGTGAAATGTTGTGAAATTTCACATTATGCGAAATTTCTATCCGAGGCGAAATCATGTTTCGCCTAGGCAAAAAATTTCACATAATGCGGTAATCATGTGAAATATTTCGCTAGGTGAAATTTTCCAGTTTCGCACACTACACATCCAGCAGATCTGAGTTTGATTCCCACGACCTCCACTTGCATGCTGTATAACTCTGAGCAAGTCACTTAACCACCCCAATGTTCCCGGGTGGCCCCTGAAAACAGGCATATGTGCCTAATGGGGCTTACCTGGTTACCAAAAGGATAAAATAAAAAAAAGCATTGGTAAGCCCTTGTCATGTTATTCAGAGGTTGCTCCTCCCGTTTCTGTATTGCGACAGCCTTTTTCTGTACCTATTGCAACGGCGGCTTCTTGTCAGCCGCCTTTATCATTTACTGTGCTTCCTCCTCCTTCTGCAACTAAGCTGTTTTCATACATTGCATGACTTGCCACTGATTTCTGGGCTCCTTGATGCAGAGTCACGGCAGGTTTCTCAACTTCCATGTCTGAATTCCCACAGCCCTGTACAGTCCAGGGGTTTGATTGGTTTCTGGCCCCATTACTCAGACTGGCCAGGCAGGACTGGCTGTTTCTACTACTTCACTGCCTCTGGATTCAGTTCTACCTCAGCAGGGTGTCCCTATTTTGCCATCAACCTTGGTACCTGCCCAGCCTGACACTGCTCTCCAGGGAACTCATCCTGATCAACATCTTCCTTCCATAGCTGCTCCTTTTACACCTCAGAGGGGTGAGCTCACAGAAACTTCTGGGGTTCACCTGGACTCATCACCGGCAGTTCCTATTATACCACCAGTTGTTGGCAGAGAGTTGCCACTCTCAGAACCCTTGACAATGGAAAACCAGGTCATGCCACCTTGTCATACTGTAGCATGTCCCCCAACCACCAAGTCTACTTCAAGCCTGGATAAGGCCCTCTGAGAGGCAGGTTGGATTTTTGCACTGGATGGACATTCCTGGGTCTTGGACCCAGCATTCATGTCTGCGTTCCTCATCGATATTTGTGAGGAACCTGGCCCGGTGAATTCTTCATTTTTTGAGTCTTGTCCTAATGCCCTGGGACAGCAATCCATACTGCCTGAGCTGGTGATGGTGGTTCAACTGGTGGTGAGCTCCAGTACCTCAGCTCAGGAGGCCTCAGCACCACCTGAACTTCATGTTTCAGCTTCCCAGAAAGCTGTTCTGCTCCTCCTGCTCCATCAGAGACTCTGCAGGATATCCCCTTTAAACTTTCTGACCTATTTACAGCACAGCCTGCTCCTGCCCTGAGGTTCAATGTGGTCCGCCTCAAATATATTGGTGTGGAAGAACTCCCTCCCAACAGCTCCTTCTTGGCATAGAAGCTCTTAAGGGAATCCTTGGGGTTTGTACCACAGACATGTTTGCCATCATATATGTCTCCGGCTCGCTATTTTATGATATTAGTTTTCAGCTTCCGTCTCAACTGGGCAGATTTTAGATGCAGTATTATTCCTTGTGGTACTCCGAGCTCTGACTGCCTTTTCGGCTCATTCCTCCTACCAGGCCTACCACTCATATGGTGACAGTGATGTTCCGGAATGAAATGGTGGACATTACCAGCGACACATACTGGCTCAAACAGCATTGTGAGGTGCTTTGCCAGCTGGGTACGATCTTAAATAAGTATGGGATTTGGACCGGTGGCTAGAAATATAGGGTGCAGCTCCAAGCAATGGACTCTGGTCTTACTCATCTCTTGAGAAACCTTTTTCTGGGCCGCGATCGAGGGGTCTGTTTCTATTGAGGTTAGCAGAAAGCTTGTATGAAGTGTGGCTCACTATTCTATTTGAGCAATGTCTGTGACCAGAAATTCTGCAGCCTCTGTCTGCAGCATGGGCACATAGCCGCCCAATGCCCCGATCGACTGAAATGTAATCTTTGTCAAATGGATTGTCATTCCTTCCATGATTTCTCTGGGCTGCTCACAACAAGCCTAGATCCCAACAAGAGGATCCAATTGACCCGTCCTCGCAGACTGGTGATGGTCCACTTTCGGAGTTTCTTTTTCAAGCCTCCCTAGAGGTCTTGTCTACCATGTTGCCTCTCCTAGACCAATTCTCTTTCCCATTTTCCATTGTTCAGCCTTATCATATACCCCCAGAGGTGGCTCCTACAGCTCGTGTCTAATCTGGCCCGTCTACAAGTCCAACAGTGGAAATACTCTTGTGATTCCTTCTGACTTCACTGATGCTTCTTCAATGCCCCCTCCGCCTTTCTTTACTGAGGTGCCTTGCAGATGCTCACTTCAGCAGAGTTGTACACTTCATGAGGATCAACAGCCAGCACCTGCCAAGACTCTTCCACTCCAAAATAGTTTTCACCCCTTAGCCCCTCTCTCCCAGGAGAGATACCAATGCTGATATTGATTCTGATGTCTCTTCTACGATGTCGGTTGGCCTGGTTGGCTCTCCGGACACCAATGACAACACCACAAACTTGACTCCACCTAGATCGAAAGTTAAATTTAAGAAGAAACATACATGCCCACCATAGGGCTGGCAATTTTCCTTCGATGGTCTTGGACTTTTTTCTTCTTAAATGAGGGTTGCAACCTTGAATGTCAATGGTATTCTCAACCTTCTTCATAGGAAGGTTATTTTACAAGTCCTGCAAGATTCTTCTGCTAACTTATTTTTTTTACAGGATACTAGGTTACAATCGTTGGCTGATATGGCAACTACTCAATGACTCTGGACACCTGGGTGGTCATATTTTTCCCTGGGCACTGAGACATGCTCTGTGGTTGCCATCTTGTTTAACAACCTTTCTCCCACAGTTACTAGGGTGCAACCAGGTCAGGCTTTACTAATTATTGCATTAATCTATCTGATTTTTGTGTGATAGTTGTATATGCTCCTCAATACAAATTCAACAGGATTACACTGTTTAAATCACTCCAGCTTTACTTATGTACTTCTAGGACAATCATTTCTGGAGGAAACTTTAACTGCCCTCTCCAGTTCAGGGACAGAGCTGCACGAAGGACTTAATTATACTGTGATTCCTTATGTTGAGAGGCCTATTGTGGAGAGTCCCACCTGGTTGATACATTTCATACACCTCACCCTTTGGGTGACTTTACTTACCACCGGGCCTAGTTTGTGACAAGCATCAATTATATTTTTGTTTCTCATAACTGCTCCATTTTATCAGCTGCTCCCTGTCCTACCGAATTTCCCTACCACTCGTTGTTGATTGACATGTCCCTTAGGCCTGGAAAGCCCAGCAGGAGATTAAAAAATACTGTCCTTCTGGACTCTTCCTTTTTTTGATTCACTGAGATCCTTTTTATGGGCTCACACATCCCTTCAGGATCTTTACCCTGACGTGCTGCTTTGCTGGGACCTTACCAAAAAAGCCATTGGGGAACTGGCACAGAGCTGTTCCAGGTCAGTGGGCAAATCCACCTACCATGCATATCTTGATTTACAACATACCCTCTTTAAATTAATCTCCTCACAGCCCAAGAGAGGGTTACCCCTACAGGCCCAGATCAAGTCTGTGATGGATTGTATGAGGGCCTTTGTGGCAGAACTGCGTTCTGCCAGTCCGATAACCCCAGTGGAGGGATGCCTTTCCTATCTTCTTCTTTTCCCTACTGAAATATGTTGCACAACAGTATTTCATATACTATAATTTACCTTTCTCAGCCCCTGGCGTAGATTGGCCACCTACATCAGTCTTTTCTGTTTCTTAATAAATCTTTTTTCTACTGCCTTTAGTTCTAATTTCCATATTTCCATCCCTCACCAAGAACTCCCCAAAATCATGCACCAGGCTAAAGCTAGCTGACAGGAATAAAATAAGGTGCATTTATGGCATTTAATGCCAAAAGGTGTAAAGTGCCTTTAAAGAGATATAAGGTGCAGGTTGAATAAAGTGCATTTTTTGAAATAAAATGCTTCATAAAGTTAATGCTTATGATATTTTTATGTATAGGGTGCAGGAATGTTCTGAAATGTTTAAAATGACAGTTAAATACAAAATGTATTTATTTAAGAGTTTTAACAAGAAGGCATACTGAGCGGGGTACCACTCAATTCCAGATGCGTCCGGGGGTATATACAGCAACATACACAAGGATTAACCGTACTAAAAACACTCAATGTATCATAATTGCAGAGATAATAGTGCACTCTGATGGGTCGATTATGGATACAAACTAAACGGCATTATGTTTATGTTGTTTGAATTATTTTCCTGCCGCTCTGTTGTTATGTAGAATGTTATGCCAAAGAAATCCTGCATTGAAACAAGAACTGTTTTTTTTGTAACTCATCTTTATTCAAACACAAAGAACCTTACAGATCTGACAGACATTCTCACATACGTATTTTGATTTATACATAAATTAATCAAGTTCACAGTTTGTAAGGCTGTGAGTATTTCTGCTAAGCCCTTAAACATCATTATACACCATAAAAAGCTTGCATTAATTCTTAAACCATCTAAGCTAAACCAAATAAAACAACCTGGAAATTCTACAGAGTTAAGACCATGGGGGGAAGCAAATGGAAATGATTTTCCATTTCATTATGAGTGATGCTTCTTAATTTTGGATGTAGAGCAATATTCCAACCTCCCTTCCTGCTAGAAGTTCTGATCAGCTCTAATGAAACAAGAACTGTTTGAACCGAGTGGCAAAATTTCATTTTACTTTTGCTGCCACTCAGCATATATATAAATAATTACTGATGATCCTGTATTATTAGGACTCCTGGCTGCTGGCTTTGTATAAAATATGCTGTAGAATGGTGCCAGCTAGCTGTGGAGGAGTCCATAGCATGCGTGCAGCCAGTCTAGGTTGCTAGAGAGGCAGGCTTACCAAATCCATACAAAGCCCCAAAGCAGAGCAGCTAGATAATGATTGTCTAGCAGTCTGCCGCTCTGCTACAACATAGAAAACAAATGCTTTAAAGGGACAGGAACGTACCTATGTATGGGAATGCTTTACAGAGAGAGTAGCCCTCAGAATAAGGAGAGGGCTGCAAAAGAAACCAAACACAATAAAGAAATTAAACAAACTAAGAATAAACAGACACTGAAGTTCTCTAAAGGAGCCCCATTACATATAGAGCCCCAAGATTTAAATTAAAGGGCTAGTGTTCATGCTGTAACAATACAGCACATGTATAAATACACTAAATGTTTACATTGTTTGCTTATATAGAAAATAAGGGTCCTCCCATAAGTAAGACCTCAGAAAGGGTATTTCCTATAGGGAACAGAGACCCCTAGAGGGCTGTATTTATACTCTGTGAGCTAACACCTCATTATGTAATAGAGGAGGAGTTTCCCTATTTAGTGGCCATTCTAGAACTAATTGGACATTATGGGAGGGACTTTCCCATAAGTGGAAGGGCTATATAAGCCCTCCTCAAACACCAAGAGTCAGATTAGCTATCCAGCCAGTCTCACTTACCTGAGGAAAAGGTAAGAGAAGGACCTGTGCCTGAAACAGGAGTTTATCTTAAGCAAGCAGATAAAGAGCTGAGTATTGTTTTATAGAGATACCTGAAGTAAGGTGGAATATCATTGAGCTATTTATTTTATAGTTCAGTTTGAACTGTTTATTTCTATTTATTTATTATTTCTGTATTTTGATACATTTGTATAAAATAAAACACACTGCAGTTGTGTTGTACCCAATAACTGTGTCCTGCGTTATCTTTGCAACCCATGTACCTGCAACAGCCTTTCAATATGACAGGGTTAAATCCCTGTCATTTGAATGATCTTATGGTACCCAGAGCAAGCATTTAACAGGAGATATTTTTCAGAGTTGTCTTCACAGGGTCAACTTATGGAATATGGTTTCTTTAGCTGATATGGCAGAGTTTAAACATGTCTCCCATAGTGGGGTGCTTCAGGTGGCACAGAACTTCCTGCCTGAGACAGTGGGAAATGGTTTCACACCTGGGGATTCAGCCACTCAATCTTTGGGCTCCCTGCACCTACCGTGGGTATTGTCCACTGATAATAGGATTCTCACCCAGCCAGTCACTAACGGGGAAGTTCTCTCAGCCATCCAGTCCCTCCAAAAGAGAGTTTCCTCTGGGATGGATGGCTTGATGTGTAAATTATAGCAGTTGTTGCCTTCTCATTTTGCCAAGATTCTCGCTTTTGTTTTTAATTCCATTTTAGCATGTATGGCCTTATCAGGATCAATTACAGAGGCTTTTGCAAATTTTTTTATTTAAATCAGGGGATAAGTGGCCTTTCTCAAATTGGAGACCAATCTACCTTCTCAATATGGATGCTAAGATCTTGACAAAAATCTTTTGTGCACATTTATTGTAAGTTTCCACTTCGATTATCCATGCCCTCCAGTTATGTTCCATCCCTGGCTATAAGATTCAGGGCAACTTATTGCCGATTAGAGGCTTGATTGCTTACTGTCATTCTCACCAGGTGTGGCATTTCCTTTTTGTGTTGGATCAGGCAAAAGCTTTAGACAAAGTTTCCCATAAGTATCTCTTCCTAGTGTTTTGGAAATATGGTTTCTCTTCTATGTTTATAACTTAGATTCACCTCCTGTATTATTCTTCTTCGATAATTCCCACCATAAATGGATGGAGGGATTCCCTTATTAAACTGCTCATGGAAGTCTTACCTGGCTGCCCGTTAAGTCCCAGTCTTTATATTCTATCTTTGAATCTTGTGTTACTTTCAGTAACTGCAGCCCCCCAGATATTGGGTATTCCTTGTCCCCCTTCAGCTACTACTGTAAAATTGTCAGCTTATGCAGATGATGTCTGTCTGTTTATCAAGGTTGTCCCCTCTGGTGACAGTGCCATACACCTAATTACTAACATTGCCTTGCTTACAGGATCTGAGATTAGTTATTCTAAATGTCAGGTGTTGCCCATTGGGACACATGGAGCCCTCCCCTCCACTATTGGGGGCATTACTGTTTCCTCAGAGCAGGTCAAAATCCATGGCTTCCTTTTTGGTAGCACAAACTTGCCAGAATTAAATTGGAGCCTTGCTTTGAAAACTGGTACCACCCGAGTGGCAGTTGGGAAATCATGGCAACTGTCCAAAAATAAACATTTTTATGTTGCTTGTACACATGTGCAAGAAGCATAGTGCCATCATCCGAGTTTTTGAAGGTGTGGCAGCCCTCTTCCAATTCAGTCAGTGTGTCTGCAGGCACGACCGCAGTTCTCCAATCAATGCTGCAGCTGTCTATGACAGCAGTTGAAAATGCAGTACCGTTCAGTTGAAAGGGAGAGCTACGCTTCAGTGAGCAGCGATAACATCTCGTGCTCATGCGTGCTCCCCCCCACACACACGCACGCCTATGCCAGTTTTCAAGGGTGATCTGGATGATAACATTTTGTTAATTTAAGTCCTGATTTTTCCCCAACCTTTCCCCCTATTGGTAGGTGAGAGGTTTAACTTGAATTGAAACTGAGATTCCCTTACCAGCAGTGCCGCCTGCGAACAGTATGCAACAGAAATAAGTGGCGCACAAACCACAGCTTCTCCAAACTTCCATCTCCGTTCCACCAGGTGTGCTCTTGGAATGACAGGACACAAGTTATCTGTGACAGCCCTTTAACACTTAGGCTTAGAAGTTTTTGATCAGCGAGTCAGGGCAGTAGAAGCTGAGGAAAACGTTGACTGTTTTTACTGTGGTACCGCACGGGTTCTACTGCTTGCTCTGCTGCCCCTCACAGTAACAGAGCACAATGCGCCACCCATTTATAGGTACTGCTCCGAACTTGGCCAGAATCCAGATCCCACTCCCCACACCCCAGCAGCAGCAAGCAGTCCACAGGGAAAAGTACGAACAGCTTCAGTTCAACAAGATCATCAAAACTCGTGGAAAGAAATGGAATCTCCTGGGAGTACTAGCCAAGAACACCTGTGCTGTGGGAAGGAAAATCAACATCTCTGGCTTGGATCTAGGCATGGACATTTTCCATTATTATTTATTACGGCCTACTTGGTGCATTTTTTTTGTATTTATCATAGAGCGGTTTGATTTGATCGAATTTCTCTGCTTTTGCTTCAGAACTAAGGGGTCTAAGTGCAAGGTGTGGGGGTTACCTCAGTGTTTGATAATTTTCAGTATTTATTCCCAGACTCCTGCATCAACTTGACTTTATCTGTAACTCCTGGATGATTTTCCTGTAAGTTACATTATTTCTTATGGAACACGACTTGTTCTGTTTTGTTGTATAACAACATGCAAGACAGTGATAACAGCTCCCCTGTGCTATACACTGTTTTGTTTCCCTGTAAAATACAGGAATCGTAGTAGAGATGGGATCTGGGAGCACTAGGTTTTGCAAACCAAGATAGCAATATTTTTATCTGTTTATTTAGTGTTTGTTAACAAGCTAAGCCACTCTAGGCTGATGACCTATTTTCAGGTGTTACACTGGTACACAAATAAGACACATTAAAATGGACAATAAACAGTTCACACTACTTATAGTAAAAATACTGCCAGTTATGTACAGATATGTACAAATATATACACCTCAGTAAATATTGATTAAAATAATATTTCAGTTAAAGACTTAAAGCACTCACAAGGAGATTGTGCAAGTAAGTGTGGTTTTAGCCTGATTTTAAACTGAGTTTTCCTACTTGACCCAGGAACATCTGTAGGAAAAGTACAGTATTCCAATGTTTGGCCCTTAATGGGCAAAACATCTTTGCCCTTGCTTGGTCTTAACCAATGGTAATGCCAAGAACTCAGAGTCAGCATATCTAAGTGATTCAGACCTAACAATGTCTGGGCATGAATCAGTTGCCCAAGAGCACATGGTTTACCAGAACTTAATATGTCGACCATAACCCCCCACCACCACCACTGCCAAATCAAATTATCTTTTATGTTTTGCCGTTAGCCAATTGAGTTTACTATATAAATTGCATTGGTGTGCCATTTGAGTTGGCTGTGATGCAGACCTACAGATATTATTATATGCAACATCCCAGTAAAGTAGGACTGCATCACAGGCATTCAAATGCACTACAGGGCAATAGTTCAATCTAGGCATCAACATACTTCCTGCAATTTACAGTCTGGCTTCCTTAGACACTTGCTGCTGAATTGGCTAAGATAAACCCAACATACAATTCACAATGTGACATACAATATCAATCTGGGAGAAAATGTCAATGAAGGATCCACAGCCTCCCTCAGTACTCAACAGACAATACATTCTCAATATGGGCCTCATTCTCACTCTGATCTTTGAGCGCTCCACTTGAATGAGCAAGTTTCTGTTTTGCTCCTAGCAAAGTTGACTTAGTTTTTCCGATTTTCATTTCAAGTTTACTGTATAGCACCCAGTTAGATATGGCAGGAACATCTGCATTCAACACTTAATTCATCTCATTAATGTTAGTAGATTGCTTGTAAATGATTAAACCATTCTCACAAAGCAGAAAATTACTATTCAAAGCTAACAGAAGCATGGTGTTAACAAAAACCAAAAACAAAACTGGTCCAAAGGTTACATAGATACATAGACAGTGTCGGCAGATAAGGGTCTATGGCCCACCCACTCTACCCATTTGAGCTTGTAAGTTCAGTTTATGTTTTCCAAGAAGTCTGTTGCCCCTTACCCCTGACCTCCAGAATTCCCTTACATCTATCCCATGCATTCTTAAATCCCATGATTGTTTCAGCCTCCACCTCTTCTTCTGGCAGGGAGTTCCACTTGTCCACCACCCTTTCTGTGAAGCAATTCTTCCTTATGTTTCCTCTGAATCACCCTCCCTCCAACTTCATCCCATGCCCTCTAGTCCTGGAACATCTTTTTGGTGGAAAATAGTGTATTCCTGCACCTTTTTCCTCCCTGTAAGGTACTTGTATGTCTCTGTTATATCCCTCTCTCCCTCCTCTCCTCCATTGAGTAAGTCACTTAACTTCCTTGTGCTCCCAGGTTGCACCTGTAAGCAAGCTTGCAGCTTAGCGTGTCTTTCCTGGTTAAAAAAATAGTCCTTCAGCCTGTCCTCATAGGACTTGAGATGCAATCCATGTACCATCTTTGTTGCCTTCCTCTGAACCTTCCCTACCCTGTCTGTGTCCTTACATAAGTAAGGTCTCCAGAACTGTACACTGTACTCCAGGTGGGGCCTCACTAGTGTCTTGTATAGTGGAATTATGACCTCTCTTTTCCTGCTGGTGATGCCCCTGCCTATGCATCCCAGCATCCTATTTGCTTTACCTGCTGCCTTGTCACACTGTTTCCCTACCTTGAGGTCATTAGAGATGATAACCCTAAGATCCCTTTCCTGCTTGGTGCATGCTATATCCTCACCCACAGGGTTGAGCCTCGGATTGCACCTGAGGACAGTGAAAGTGGGCCAGAGTTTGTGTTGTGCAACTTGCCTTTGTGCCTGATGTTTGAGATAAACCATTTCCAGGCAACCACAGAAATTTCAGCACAAAATAATCTACTAAGCGTTAGATTATAATTGACCAAATCAGAGGCCTTGGTTAGATCCACGAAGATGGCACCAGTCAGATTCCTGAGTTGTCCAGTTCAAAAAACAGGGCCTGTGTTGTAAACTGGCACAACTACAGTTACCTTACATTTCCTAGGGACAATGCCTGTAATCAAGGACCTATTATACAGGTGAGTCAAAGGTGCTGAAATTAGCTGTGCAGACAGTCTCAAAATTCTGGGCTCCAATTCATCATAACCAGCAGTTTTATTAGGATTCATTTTTTTTTTCAATTGCAGCAGAACCTCAAAAATGTTTAAACTATGAAAATAAAACTAGCTTGACAATGTCCCTAGGAAAGGGGGTGTCATCCAAAGTATCAAAATTTTAAGAAGAACATTTTCTTTTAGAAACATTAATGTAGCCGGAGGAGGCATACCCAATGTAATTTAATAATAAGAGAAAACATTTTTTTTGGTGCATTAACTTTAATAAATAGTCAGATCCACGAATTTCTCATTAAAAGCATTAACTATGCTGACAGGATCAGAGTCCAATTAACCATCGATTGGGATATCAGTAATAGAAGTTTTCCCCTTCATTTCCCATCATACTTCGTAAGGACTTCCAGAAATGCCTGGGGTCTGTTCAATTTGTCTCAAGCTTTTTCTTACAAAAATCACTTTTACATTTACATACACCTTCCTTACACTTATTTGTATGTTCATGATAGTCCAAAATGTATGTTTTTCATCAGATTAAGCAAATCACTAGCAAGCCAATTAGTATTAGCACCCTTATCCTACACTTTGTAATAG
Organism: Neoceratodus forsteri; assembly: GCA_016271365.2. Lineage (NCBI taxonomy): Eukaryota > Metazoa > Chordata > Ceratodontiformes > Ceratodontidae > Neoceratodus > Neoceratodus forsteri. Next base: position 454,927,810 of record CM057456.1, on the reverse strand, counting down.
GCATGTGCATGTTTTGAAAAAAAAAAATTTAGAGACAAAATACTCAAACATTTCCTCAACACAATTCGACTTTTATGTAGATGAGCACTCAATTTCAGATGTATCACATAAGAAGGATTCTTCATTAAAGTTAACAAAATTACTAAAATTGTTAGTCTAGGGGCACATTTAGTTGACTTAGCATGCAGAATGACATAAATGGACTCAACCAATGTAACTGAAAATGCAACATTGTCAGGTCGATTAGTAAGGCACCAGCCAAGAACTGTGTGTGGTTGTTGCCTTTGGGATTTTATCTAGCAGGGCTGTCAATTATCTGTGTAAGATTAACCTTACCAATGATAGTAACAGTTTTACCCCTTTTTGATGCAAGCCACATTCAAATCTTCACTATGGTTTCAGCATGACTGCAAGTATTAGGGACATATTTCACAACATCTTCCAATCCTTGGGAACAAAGCTGAGGTGAAATATACTGACAACAAAAATTAAATTTCTTAGCATCAGCTATAGGTATGCAAAAGATACCCATTCACAAGAAAGATTACTACCAACACATTATTTCATGTCCTCAGTCTTTAGATTTTCTTTGCAGTAAATCAACCTCCCACTAGTTTACCCCACTCTGCCATCTCTAATGAGACTGTAACTGGGAAACTGAATTGCGTTGTTAGGTGCACATGGCCCTAACCATCTTTCACTTAGCCCCAATACTTCCAATGAATTACTTTTAACCCATGCCACCAGTTCCAAGAAATATTTGAGCAAACTTCTAATGTTGAGATACATAAAGCGAGACCCTTTAAACCTGTCTGTCTCAAATGGGGGTCCAGAATGTGACTCAACATCACCAGATAAAGTACAGAGCAACACAGATTTGAAATAATTAAATTAGACCTAACAGCTTTAACAACAATAGGAGAAAAAATAGCATCAAGCTACAATCTTAGTAGTCTGAAACAAAGACTGAACCCTGCACAATAGCATATTGGAATTTATGAAATTAGTTTCATCTTGAACATCAGAACAATTAAGTTTGGGAAATACAAAATTGAAACCCAATGTTACTAAAGCGAGAAGCCCTCCTCCAACTGAAATAAACAATTAATTTTAAAACAGGCTGAACAATTGTCACTCAAAGACTCATGACTGCTTTGAAGATTTAAAGATTTTTAAATAGTGTCTCGTGCCCTCCACGCTGTCCTCTGCAGGGACACCCACAGGTGACTCCTACCACTCCTGTGGGAGCCACTCAAATGGAGTGCCACTAGTATGGCTCACCTTTTCAAGCAGAGAAGCCTCTCCACACAGATAACATTGTCTGCTGGTGAAACCGGGACCAACTAATGCTACCTTGTCTTTCTGGTCTGATGCTACAGAGCAGGGACACAGGGCTTAGTGAAGAGAGAAAGAATGGCTGTAGGAATAGGAGCAGAAAAAAAGTTTAAAATGCAAGTATGTAGTTACTTTTGGTGCAGTTCATTTTTTCAAGTAGAGAAGCCCTTTCTCTTGGATGACATGACCTGCCACTGAGATAGGGACTGACTGTTGCCTCCTTGTTGGCCCAGTCCGAAGCTACAGAGCAGGGGTTACAGGGCTTAGCAAAGCAAAGGAGAAAGGTTGTAGGAACAGCAGCAGATAAAAGTTGAAAGTGCAAGTCCGTGGTTACTTTCAGTGCAGCACCCCTTTTCATGTAGAGAAGTCCCTTCTCTTAGATGATGTTGCCTGCTAGTGAGACCACGACTCACTGCTGCCACCTTGTTAGCTCAGTCTGATGCTACAGGTCAGGGGGGATACATGGCTTAGAGAGGGAAGGGAGAACAGCTGTAGGAATGGGAGCAGAAGAAAGTTTAAAGTTACATTCAAGTATTACATCTAACAGAACACAGCACAGGCAAATCTGGTCTGTGTCATGCATGAACTTTAAAACATAAATAATCTAAGCACACAATACAATTTTATTTTAGCCACCTACCTAATGACACTTCCTTGGCTAAAACTCTAAGGAACCTCTAAGCTTCATAATTTAACTTTCCCTAGTTTTTATGTTGCTTGCATGCATGTGCAAGAAACATAGTGCCATCATCCAAGTTTTCGGAGGTGTGGCAGCCCTCTTCCAATTCAGTCAGTGTGTCTGCAGGCGCAGCCGCATTTCTCCAAACAACACTGCAGCTGTCTATGACAGCAGTTGAAAATACAGTGCTGTACAGTTGAAAGGGAGAGCTACGCTTCAGTGAGCAGTGATAAGATCACATGCTCATGCACGCTCCCCCACACACATGCACGCATACTGCATGCCTGTGCTTCCCCATGCACACACGAGTAGCCGACAGGTGCCTAATCTCCCATCGGCTGTGCTGCACCCCTCCCAACAGAGTTTCAGGTGCCACTCTGGGAGCCCACTCCAATGTGGCAGCAGTCTGTATGGCCAATGGGGGTGCCCAATCCCCTGTTGGCTTTACTGTTTCTCCCCCTCAGACTATCGGGTGCCGTGCTAGGAGCCCACCCCAGTGTGGCAAAAAGTCCTATGTCCAACGGGGGTGCCCAATCCCCCATCAGCTCCACTGCCCCCCCCAAACAGCCTTCCAGCTGCCATGCTGGAAGTCCACCCCAGCATGGCACAAGTCCAGCGTTGTCCAAGTTAAAAAAACCCCCAAAGAAAAACCTTCCTCACACAATGTCCTGCCCCCACCCCGCTCACCCTCTGTGCATCTACCTCCCCACACTCCCACCTCACCCCATACTTACCTCTGGAGTCTGGCGCGATGATCTTCGGTGGACCAGGAACACGTCTGCACTCTTCAAAGCCGACCATGAACTGAGAAAATGCCAGTAAGCTGTATAATGGAATAAATAGGGTTTTTTCAACTTTACTGCATATCTTGGGCATTTTAGGGAATTTTCTCACCAACCCCACCTCATGAATTCTGTCACTGTCATGGTGTTAATTGGCCCTGAAAAGTGATTTTGCAGTCATTGCATGGAACCACCTTTCAGGACTGATTTATGAAATGACAGTATCGCAGTTCATGATGTAGGCCTCCAAAAACCCTATGTTGAAAATCTGGTGAAAAAATTCCCCAGAATGACTGTTTTACGAGCATGCATTGTGCTGTTCCTACGCACACTCGTAAGTTCGCAAATTTTCAATATGTTCTCTCCAGATTTTCAACATTGCCATTTTACCACACATCCTTATGACCAGTACAGCTGTCATTTCTCACATCTCGCCCAAAATGTGTTTCCGTGCATGTAGCGCACAATGGCGCAGTCAGTGTGTGAACTCAATGTATGGGATACATTAAGAAAATCACAGTGATACTGTACGTGAGCCGGGGTCTTAAAATGGCTATGTTGAAAATTTGGTGACAAAATTCCTAATATGACTGTTTTGACGTGATGGCATGCAGTAGCCCCACACACTCTGTACTTTTGAGAATTTTAATATTTGCACTCCAGATTTTCAAGATTGCCATTTTACCACACATCCTTATGAGTAGTACAGCTGTCATTTTTCACATGCCGCCCAAAATGTGTTTCCATGCATGTAGCGCACAATGGCACAGTCAGTGTGTGAAATCAATTTTTGGGACAGATTAAGAAAATCACAGTGACACAGTTCATGAGCAGAGGTCTTAAAATGGCTATGTTGAAAATTGGTGAAAAAAATTCCCTTTAGCCATTCTGCAATGTTACTAATGAAGACATTGAACAGGACTGGCCCCAGGATCGATCCCTGCAGCGCCCCACTGGTCACCCCCTCTCCCTAGACTGCACCCCATTTACCACCACTCTCTGCCTCCTGTCTGTTAGCCAGTTTCTAACCCAGTTTACTACCCTTTCCCCCATGCCCATCCTACCCAGCTAATTTATCAGCCTCCTACGTGGGATGGTGTCAAAGGCTTTGCTGAAATCAAGGTAAGCGTTGTCCACTGCCCCACCCTGATTCACTTCTTTTGTCACCCAGTCAAAGAAATCAACCAGATTTGTCTGACATGATGTCCCCACTGTGAATCCATGTTATGTATGGTCCTGGGCTCCGATGGCTTCTACATGTCCCACCATCCTTTCTTTAAGCAATGTCCCCATGATCTTCCCCACTACTGAGGTGAGGCTGAATGGCCTATTGTTCACCGCCTCCTCCCTGCTGCCAGACTTGTGTAGAGGGACCACATGTGCCCTCCTCCAATTCACTCATGTTGAATGACTCAGTGAACATGGCTGCCAGAGGTACTGCTATCTCCTTTTGCAGTTCTCTTAATATCCTTGGGTGTATGCCATCTGGTTCCATCGCTTTGTCCACCTTCAATTTCGTGAGCTCCTGCAGGACTCTTTTGCCTTTGAATGGACTATTGTCCACCTCTTCACCCCCTTGGCAACTGCTGTACTGCTGTGGCCCTTGCCCCTCCCACTCTTCTGTGAATACTGAATGGAAAGACACAGTGCGTGTCTTGGGAGGAAGGCATGGAACTATCACTTCCAAATACCTAAACAGCACATACAAGCAAGTGACATTCGGCATTGACAAATGCTTGTTCTCTATGTCAGTGCTATCTTTCCCCTTCCTCTCTGTTTTGAGACCAGACTGTATAGAGTATTTTTTACTATGGTTTGGGTGAGTAGACTTAACCCTATTAAGAGGGACGTTCTTTATCTCCCTTATGACAAGAGGGGTTTGAACATGGTGAAGTCTGTGGTTTTCTTTTATAGTATCTTTTTTCAGTACAATATTGACCCCTGGCTTTCTGGCCTTCCTTTCCTTTGGATGGAGTGAGCATCAGACTGGATAACCACCATTCAATTGGAATGGAGTAAACCAAAATCTTTTTTTCTGCCAGCTGGCTGATTTCCTGAGTTTATGACACCTTTTTTGACATTTATGGAATGCTGCTGTTTGTCTTGGGATGTTATTTTCACTCAGCACAGGAAAGCTTTGTATAAGAAGTTAACTCCCATGGGGTGGATGTTCTGCCTCGGATAGCTCCTGCCCTCAAGTGACAAGCACTGTCATATCTTAATGATGCTTCTTTTCCACCCCAGTATTGGGATGTTGCATGGACGTGTGGCCACAGTAAGTTAAATGTTAAGGGTAACAATAAACATCAAAGCATCACAGAATGATTTTGCCCAAGCGACTGTTGCCAGGATACTGTGAAAACTATTCAACACCTATATTTTGACTGCCCATATATTCTTCCCTTTTTGTCCTTCTTGGGTCCCACATTGGTGGACCCCTTTTAGTGTTCCCTTACTTACGATGCCCTTATCTACAGATATTCTACTGGTCTTCTCTTCCTGCATGATCCTTCCATGCTGCTTTTGATTTTTTTCTGTCTCAAGGTGATGATCTGGAGGGTTCATTATAAGGCTGTGTTGCAGCAGCAGCATTCATTGGATCATTCTGCTCTGTTGCAGATGTTGGAATTTGACATTTGCAGACTGTGCAGTGGAGCATGCCACGCTCCCTCCAACTGTTTGGGTCCGCCATTGGAAATCTTACCCGTGAGCACTTTTTTGACTCTGTTTAAGCTGTTATCATTTTCGCTTGTGCTGCTTGATACCACCTGCTTCTATCTTGAATTTTGTTGCTTGACTTTTCTTTTTTGTTTGCTTTGTATAGTTTGTGCTATGTTGCATTCCCAATTCTGGATGAAGCTTTGTTTGTTTTCTTTGGTTCCCTGTGTATTCTTGTTCTGTTTGATTTTTGCAATTAATCGATGATTTTTCCTTTACTAAATGATTTTCCTACTCTTGGTTTATAACTTGGCATGAGGTAGTGCAACAATTTTGTTTTTCTTTATTTTCTTTTGTTTACTTATGACTTGTATGTCTTGTATTATTGTTTTTTTTTTTCAATAAACAATTCCTCTGCTCTTTTTGAGAAGTGCCATTGGTCTTCACTGTCCACCTGAACAATCACCAGAACAGGTAGGCTGGACCTCGGTTTAATGTCTCATCTGAATGACAACACCTCAGGAGTGCAGCACCCCCCCCATACTGCACTACAGTTGTCAGTATTGGGAATTTACCCCAAGTACCTGGTGTGGGGCTATAACCCACAGCTTTCCGATATTTTAGCCTCAGAGGTGAGTTTGTAACCTGATGAGTCACTGACACGAAGAGGGTGAGCTGGTATTTCTAGGTAGAGGAACTCTCCTGTACTATTCAATGGAGAAAGATGACAGAGGTAAAGGAACTCCTATACCTTTGTAAAAGGCAGGAGAACTGAGTTACTGAGGGTTCCTGCCCAATTTAATCTCCGAGCATAACCCGATCTGAAGTGTTATTTTTCGATATTATCAGTCTCTGCAATTGACATAGCTTATGGAACTGAGAAAAATCCTACCACAAAATGAGTGGAGCACTAGTCACTTAACTGGGTGTCCTGCATATGTATTATATATAGAATTGAAACCCTTTGTAACTGGAAAATGCAAACAAGCTACACAGAATTATAGCATCTTGTGGGGTTTTAGAACAATAATTACTGTATACAAGTTTTATAAAATCAGTGACTGGACAAGTTGCATGAACATTATTGTGGTGCAGTAAAAAAGGAAAGCCCTTGCCCATAGTTATTTTTGGTGACCAGAAATAGATCAGAACATTAAATCACTGGTCGGCCAATCTGAAATTTGCCAGAATAACAGAAATATACTGGCTACTGCACCTCAACAACAATAGAATATGACCGTCAGATGTTGGCAGAGATTACATGTAGATTTTGTGGAAAAAGAAGGCAAACTTTATTTGTTTGACACTCTTTCCTCGAGGCTCAAGATGCCTTACAACAAAACACATGAAACAATAAATGAATAAATAAACTGCATCATCAATAAATGTCATATGACAAAAGTGCATTTTTATTTAAAACTAAATTAGGACACATATTCTTAAGACCAACTGATGTACTCAAAATGGTCATAAGTGATACTGATGTCAAATATCAAACATAGAAAAACAATACAGGTTTTGCTTTTACATAATTTGCTGCATTTACTGTGTATACACCAGATTATCTGAGAAAGCAGTTTTTGATAATGGGCCTGAGTTTACGTCTGGATAGTTTCAAACACTTTTGAACCTAAATTTAGAAAAGCAAACTAAAACACCACATAACATTTTGCATCTCATATTGCTGCTGAGAAATTGTATGAAATTATAGCTGAATTTCAATGAGACCCAGTGTTTTTGTGATATTCCACCACTGTATAGCAAATTTCGGATTCAATTATAAAAATACATTGCAATCAACTACTGGGAATAGCCATTACAATTGTTCTCAAACAGAATGATTTGCAGCAGCATGTCTCTGGTTAAACCTCACCATATTGTAATTCAGAATGTGCAAGCAGGAAGGTACAGCTGATTAAAAATTCTCAAGATAAGCATAAGGCTGTTCCCTCTGGGAATTTTTCCAGAACAGCCTGTGTTAGTTTGGAATTAACAAGGAGGGGCGCATTGACAGAAATGGAGCTCAGTTTTTCACAAAAAAAAGAGCATTATGTCCTGTAACATTCTTGGTTGACTTACAAGGGAAATGTTGGAAAAAATGTGAATTAAATAATTGTGAATCCCTGTGATCCAAACATTTGATATAGAACATAATCTGCAGAGTATAGTGATTGGGAAATACTGAAACTGACAGCTAATGAAAATTTGCAGGTAGACAATACACAGACTCAGCATGTACTCCCTGGAGGAAACGAGCATGAGAGAGACATGACTAACAGTTATAAGTACTCCACTGGTCACTATCATCCTCTGAGTGACTACTGTTTACCACCATGCTGTGCCTTCTAGCCATCAATCAGTTAGATACCCAGTGAACCACCTTCTCCCCACTCCCAGGCTGATAAGTTTCTTTATTAGCTTCCTGTGTGGTACAGCATCAAAGGCCTTATTGAAGTCTAGATAGTCCACATCCACTGCCCCCCCCCCCAATTCATCTCCCTAGTTACGGATTCAAAGAAATCTATGCAATTTGCTTGACATGACCTCCCCACTGTGAAGCCACACTGCTGGTGGTCCTGCAGCCCATTTCTCTCCATGAACTCTATCAATCTCTCCTTCCACAGGAACGCCATTAATTTCTGCACCACTGAAGTGAGACTGACTGGTTAGTTATCAGTTGCCTCATCTCTGCTGCCATTCCTTTGCAGAGGGACCACATCAGCCCTCCTCCAATCCTCTGGAACCACCACTGTCTCCAAAAAGTTGTTAAATAATGCTGCCAGAAGGGTATCTAGTGCCATGCTCAGCTCCTTTAGTACCCAGGGGTGGATCCCATCTGGCCCCATCACCTTGTTTTCCTTTAGGGCTTCCAACCCCTGGTGAACTCTTTCTTCTGAAAGGGGACTTGTATCCACACACCCCTTCCCCATTTCCTGTTAATGCATGTTGGCTTGTCCCCTCCCTTCCACTGTGAAGACCGAGCAGAAGTATTTGCTTTAACTTTAAGCTTTCTCATGGTCTTGCTCTGCACAGACTCCCCTCCTTGTCTCCAGATCCTCACTAAACCACACCTTGCATTACGTTTTTCACTTGCATCCTTGAAGAAAGTCTTATCCCCACTCTTGATCTCCTGGGTGATCCTCTCCTCAGTTTGAGCCTTTGCTATCCTTACCCCCCCCTTCCTACTTCCCTTTGGTTGTCTAGATATATCTCCCTCTTTGCCTCCATTTGGGTCTCCTTGTACTTAATGAAAGATGTTTTTTCTCCTTTATCACCTTGGATGCCTCCTTTCAGAACCACAATGACATCTTTCTCTTCTTACCCTTGCTTACTGCATTGAAAAAGCTTTCTGTTACCTTAGTTATTCCCTCCTTTATTCTTTTCCATTGTGCCTCCACCACCCAGCTATCTCCCCTTCAACATATTTCCTAAGGTAATCTCCCATTTCTTTAAAATCTGCTCTCCAGTAGTCCAGGCCCCTCATCCTAGCATGGTTCATCTCCGGTCCAATCCATATGCTAAACTGCACTGTACTAGGATCACTTGAACAGAGTGATACCCAGTGTGATGTCTGCAATGGTGTCCTTGTTTGTAAGTACCAGATTCAGCAGTGCCCATCTCTAGTTGGATCTGAACTAGCTGCATGAGGAATGCCTCTTGCAGTGAGTCTAGCATGATCCTGCTCCTAGTTGTAGCTGCGACCAGGATGTTCCAGTCTACATCTGGCAGAATAAAGTTCCCCCAAATTATTACTTCCCTTTTGCTTGCAATTTTGACTTTGGCCTCCCAAAAAACCCTGTCCAATTCTTCCCCCTGTGTTGGTGGCCTGTACAACTCCCCCACACATATAAAAGCCTTGAACCTCAGCTCTAAGACATCCCAAGGAAACTCCAGCCTCTCCTTTTCCCTGCTTTGTCATTGTATTTCCCTAGCCTCTATATCTTACCTTACATGTAAAATAATACCCCCTCTTTTACTTCCTTTCCTGTCCTGTCCTGTCCTTTTGAAACATGCTGTAACCCAGTATGGCCATTTACCTGCTGTGTTTGTCAGTGTTTCTTGATTTTGGTATGGCCACCAGGTCCAGGTCTGCCTCTGCAATGGTGTAGACTCAAGGTCAGGAATTTTGTTTCCTAAGCTCCATGCATTGGTGGGTATACATCCCCGATGTCGGCATGTTGACAGCGGAGTCCTCTACAGTGACAACAGCACCAAATCACTGTAGGAAACCTACTGGAACATGGCACTGTCTGTAGGGGGTCCTGCACCCCCCCGACTCAGCTCTGACTCGGAGTTGAGAATCCTAAGTGTTAGGGTGGGGGGTTCGGGGGCAAATCTCCCCCGAAGAAAACACTTGTTGCTTCTGCAAACCAGCAGCTGACTACAAATTGCAGTCGACCTGAGGGTTTTGCTGTTGGGTCATTTGACAAATATTTTGTTGACGACCAGTCATGGATCCACATTGGTGCCATGGCTCTACACTACTTTTGTCCCTCCATTCCACTACTTAACCCTCCCTTCCTGAGTCCTTCCTTCACCCTTGTCTTTTCCCTGGTACTGTCAATCCCCTTTTTATCCTCCCTTTACCCACCCTTCCTTGTATTTTTATCAACCTTAGCTCCACCACTCAACACTTCCATGCCCCCCGCCTGTACTCCTCACTACCCCTGGGGAATTTATTTCCCCTGGGCTTATCTTTACTGCTGCACTATTTTCTGGGGGTAGGGCATTCACTGCCTACCTTGTTTCTTCTGCTTTCCTCCTTGGCTAGTTTAAATGCCAATTGAAGTAGCATTTACACCTTCTACCCAGGACTGCCATTCCCCTCCTGAACGGATGGAGGTCATCCAATTTATAGAGGTCTTTATCCCCCTAGATAGGACCACAGTCCCCCATGTAGCCAAACCCCTCCTCCATGCACCATGCCTTCAACCAGTTGGGGAAGACAGTGGTACGGTATTCCATCTCCTCCCCCCCAGCCATGCACAGGTAGCACCTCAGTGAAGGCCACTGTACGTGCTACAGTACCTGCTTCAGGCCCCTCTCTAGACCCCTAAACCTATCCTGCACCACCATTATTGCATCCTCTGCCAGGTCATTTGTCCCCAGATAGTCAATGATATCCAGCCTCTGGCCATCAGCATGTCAGCCTTTTGAAATACTTACATATTAAAAGACAATTTGAAGGGGGAAAACTTTGCTTTAATTTACAGAGAAGGGAATGTCATGCCTTTGAGGAATTTTTGAGGACATTAAATGGTAATTTATGTGTTATTTAAAGGTTTCATATCCTTTACCAAACCAGAGTACCTTATCTTTTTTCAGTGCCTTTTGAATACACACTCCATAGATACTGCATGACTCCAAAATTACTGCAAATAAAAGGCTGAATTACATCTTACCTCAAGATTATCACAGTGACTCATGTATTGTACCTTTAACGTACATAAAAACTTCAACAATTGTGATTCAGTTTTCCTATTACCTCAGTGTTACTCCAAACACTTTATAATTTTGTTCATGTACCTTAAAGGGATATTGTCAACCTGTTTTCCATCATATTATTTCTAGTTAAAAGCCTACATTTTATGATTGCTTACCTTCTCTAACATTCATTGATGTTGCTGTTTGTTTTGTCTGTCTCCTTGTTTAGTAGAATTGAAATGCATGCTAATGTATATTTTTAAACAACTTTGTTTTGTTTACAATCCTGAATCTGATCTTACTGCATACTTCCTGAGCATTACAAACACACCCAAACAGTTCAGTCACTCATGAGGTAGTAGCCCCCAATCAAATTTTGCATTCCACATTCACCCACCCCATATGGGCTGTACAGACACTTTCCCTCCACAGGTCTGCACAGCCCCAGACATAAACCCCTTCCCTTTGTTCCCTGACACTAACTAACCTTTCTTTCCCAGCCCCAGATGCTAGCCCCATCTCCTTCCATGTCTCCCAACACTGTCTGCCCTCCCTCCACATCCCCCACAGCCCCTCCCACAGTACCCACTCCATCCACAAACCAACACAAACTCCCCTCACAACCTTCTTCCTTCATTCCCCTTCACCAAACAGTCCCACCATCACCCTCAGTCCCTCCATAGTCCCCTCCAATACCCTTGCTCTCTCCACAGTCTCCAACCACCTCTACCACCAGCTCATACTCTAAAACCAGCAATACTGACTGAGAGAGTTTCGAGCAAGGAGCCTGGTCAGGGGCATGGAAGGGGGAGGGTTCCAGCTACAGAAAGAGTGGTTGGCTGGGGGAATCATGGACTTGGGGCTGGTCCAGTTGCAGGGAATTTTGAGGGGTGGAGAATGGTCGTGGTGTAGGCTGGTGGTTCTGCTACCGGGAGGGTAGTAAGGAAGCTGGTCCGCTACAGGAAGGGTAGTTGGCTAAGATGGGGAGGATGGTGATTTGGGGGAGTTAGAGCATGCAGAATGAAGAAGAACTCACTAAGACCCATTGGCTGCCTCCTTAATAACCATGAAAGAAATGATATTGTCATTGTCCCTGTCCTACATTTAACAGTCCCGTCACTGATGGCATGTGTACACAGCCACCGTTGCCATGGCAACAGCACAATTTAGGGCTCAAGATTGGTATCTAGACCATTAACCTTAACCCCAAACAGAAAAAGAAGGGTACATTTTGAGTTGTTTTATTTTCCAAGTCCCTTCATTTCCTTTACAGAAATACAAGTGTGCTTACATGCACAATGCTGGCCGGAGTTGGAACTCTAGTGCACTTTAAACTAGCAAAGTCTACAATTTTAAACACTAGCCTTAGCTTGGCTACTAGCCACTTTTACCACTCTGGGGTACTCTCCCTTTACAACCTGGGGCTTGCTTAACTGCTTAATTCACCATTAAAACAAAGTCGGGGCTTGGTAACCTTCATTGATAGCCCAACTGCAGGGTTTTAAATAATTGATTAGCAGTTTTTTTCTTGGGACTATACTAACTGTACGGAAAGTATTTATATAGATTTTCTAGAAGTGCTGTGTTTGTTAAGCACAGTGAGGCAAGAGCTATGCATTTTCACAAAGATTTAGCACTTTTATGAGCAAAACGCTAATCAATTTTTAGAGTTAAATAAATCCCTGCAACTGGCAAGATATGTCTTTAACTGGGGCTTTGCCCTGCCTCTGTTTATGACCTGAGCTTTCTTTTATTAATTTTTTTATTTAATACTGTTCCTTTAAATAGGGTCTTCCCTGCCCTAGGCTCCACCTCCATAAGCTTCTTAATTTATATGTAGCAGCCCCTGCCAATGTTCCTTTGCTGAAGCTTGTTTAAATATATTTAAATATGTATAGGGTGGGGCCACCTGGTGATTTCACTGAATAAAATAATAAAAAACAAGAACAACTTTTGGGCTAACTAGCCCTTATTCAGTAACCCAACTGGCTAATATACTGGGGCTTTGCTTTACCCCACTCCTGTCTGGAGCTCTCTTATACAATAGAAATAGGGTCTGTCTGTCCTGTGTTCAGCCTCCAGGAGCCAAACTGATTTGCATAAACCTGCCTCTGCAATTCTGCTCCCCTGCTGGAGTGTATTTTAATAAATTTAAATAAAACCTGCCCTCAGGTGGTCTTTAGTCTGGGGGCCTTGCCTAGCTCTTAACCATGGCTGCAGCTGTCCCTTGTTGTGCCCTCAGTGGGTTTTGAAACAATCTCTTTTTTTTTTCCAAATAATCAGTTCAGGCGGTCAGCACCTGTCCTACGGTGCTGCTACTAACTCACCACCCTGGCCCTAGGAGAAGTAAAGTGGCGAGGCAGGGAAGTGTCTGCTGGCAGCAGGTAGGAGACAGGCAGCAGGGAGGATATTTCGGAGAACCTTGCTGCACTTCTTGGCAGACACTTTCTCTCTCTTCAGGATACAGCCACCTGCTTGGCCATGCTACAGCCAGGAACACTTTTTTTTTTTAAAGTAAACACACCAAACGACAAACAGGGCTAAACAGAGCCCACACCGTGGCCGCATTTGAAACTGGAGCTATCGACAAACTTATGAAATGCTGCAACAACTGGGACTCAAGGCCTGCACTGAGGGATGAGAGGAGGACAGCAGGTAATCCTTTTAATCTATGCTACCGACCTACATCCCCTCTCTCCCTGAACCACAACTAGCTGACATCTTCCCTCTTCTTCTGGGTGCCTGAAAGTGCCCCAGGTTGCACGTTTCTTTGTGGTGCCTAAAAGCACTCCTCTGGGCTCTTCACTGCCCAACAGCTCAGCTCACTAATGGCCACCATGCCCTGGCTCATGCTGCTTGCTCAGGGGGAGGGTCTAGAGTGAAACAGGTGGCTAGGGACACAATAACAAAAAAGAGAAACAATATTTTTGGGTGTTTACTCACCTGGTAAAGGTGATTGTGTTGGTTGGCATCCATGGCACTCCAGACATTACCTCATGGGGTTACAGCCCACCTGATAGGCTAATGATGCACATGACCCAGATCAGATTTCCAGTATATCCAGGTCCCAGGAACCCCTGCTCTCCAGTTTGAATTTTCCATAGCTGAAAGGAAGAGAATATAACACAAGCAAGCAATGCACACAATAAAGACTATTAAGGATGAGATATGCAACGACAGGGTACAATAATGGGGCCAGAGGCCTGAATTTATTGCCTATTCTGTACACACTACCTCGAACCATGGTTCGACTTGAGTTCTGGTGCAGCGGAATAAGTTTGAAGGAGTAGGGACCTCCTGAATCTCTTCCTTCCTTTTTCTTGTAGTACGCTCCGATCATACCGAGAGAGGCCTTGGTACCATGGATGCCAACCAACACAATCACCTTTACCAGGTGAGTAAACACCCATTGTGATTGGTTGGCATCTCATGCACTCAGACATTACCTCATGGGAGATAAGAAGCAGTTTAAGTCTCTGGGTGGGATTCGGATGGATCGGAGGGACCGAGAGATGGGGCCGCTGCAAGAACGTGAGAGGCGAAGGCCGGCCTGAAAGCCTGGAGTTGCTCTAGCCTGTAGTGCCTCATAAAGGTGTGTAGGGAGCTCCAAGTAGCAGCCCTACAGATGTTCTCAGGAGATACCAGTGCTCGTTCCGCCCAGGAAGTGGAGACCGCCCTTGTGGAGTGTGCTCTGATCCCCTGTGGCGGGGTCAGATGCTTTTCCATATAGGCGCGGAGCACGACCCGTTTGATCCAGCCTGCAATGGTGGTCTTGGACGCCGCTAGCCCCTGTCGTTGACCCTTCGAGACGATGAAGAGTCTCTCCGTCTTGCGGATGGGTTGAGACTTGGCCAGGTAGACCGAGAGGGCTGACCCGACGTCCAGAGGGTCCATGGAACTGTTCCCGTCCTGTGGAGTAGGGCGGATCAGGGTGGGTAGGTCTATTGGTTGTTCCCTATGGAACTTCGTGGGGATCTTTGGTTGGAATGCCGGGACAGTCCGAAGCCGTACTCCTTCGGGGCTGAAGGTGGTGTAGGGCGGTGCGCAGGATAGCGCACAGGCTCCCAATTCTCCTGGCCGAGCAGATGGCCACGAGAAAGCGGTCTTCAGGCCTACCCCGAAGAGGTCTGCTTCGGCGAGGGGTTCGTATGGTGGTGCTCTTAGGGAGTCCAGTACCAGAGGTAGGTCCCAGGGTGCAACCCCGGGTCTGGTCCTGGGTCGCATGAGGTCCACGGCCCTTATGAACCGGATTGCATCTGGGTGGGCTCCTGGTGGGTGCCCCTCGACCAGACCTCTGGCCGCCCCTATGGCTGCCAGCTGCACCCTCAGAGAGGAGCGTGCCAGTCCCTTATCCACCCCCTGCTGCAGGAACAACAGGATAGTGGGGAGATCAGCTTGTTCCGGTACCGAGCCTCGACGTTGGCACCACTGTGAGAAGACCGCCCATTGCCTCTCGTATGTAGAGGTGGTGGAGGCGCGATGCGACCAGAGGAGCATGCCTATGACCGACTCGTGGTACCCGGAGGCTGATAGTCGGTTCCTCTCAGGAGCCAGGCCGTGAGTTTCAGAGTTTGAGGGGATGGGTGCATCACGGGACCCTGCGACAGCATATCTGGCTCGGTCGGGAATCGGAAGCTGGCCAAGGCAATCTCTGTGATCGCTGTGAACCACGATCTTCGGGGCCAGTATGGGGCCACCAGGATGACAGTGATTCGGGATTTCAAGATTTTTTCCCCGACTTGAGGAATGAGGGGCAGCGGGGGAAACACATATGCGCCGTGCCGAGGCCACTCCTGAGACAGGGCGTCTGTGCCCTGGGAGTGCACGTCCCTGAACCTGGACAAGTACCTGTCCACCTGGGCGTTGTCCCTTGATGCCATTAGGTCTATGGACACAGGGCCCCACGCTGTCTGGATTAGACAAAACAGGTCTGGGTGCAGACATTCTCCGGGATGAATCTGTTGGCGGCTGAGCCAATCCGCCCTTATGTTCAGTTTCCCGGCTAAGTGGACCGCCCCTAGGTGGGATAGGTGAGTTTGAGCCCAGCTCATTACTCTGGCGGTTTCCCGTGACATGGCCTTGCTTCTGGTATCCCCCTGTTTTGCTATGTATGCCACCGTCACGCGGTTGTCTGATTTGATCAGAACCGACTGCCTTTGTATGATGTGCTGGAAGGCCCTTAGCGCTGCGGAACACCGCCTCATCTCCAGTACGCTTATTGAAAGTAGGGCTCCGCTGGACCAGGTGCCCTGCGCTGACTGTCCTCCAGGCAGGCTCCCAACCGAGAGACTCTCGTCCTGTCTCGATTGGAATTGGGGAGGTGGTTCCAGTGGAACTCCTCCGGTCAGATTTCGGAGTGACCCACCACCTCAGGGAAGATCTCACTTCCAGGGTAGCTGTACCGGCGGTGCAAGTTGAACTTCGTTTGGCGCTCTGTTTGCCAGGATGGAATGTTGGAGCGGACGGTGCCACCTGGCCCATGGGGCGAGGTCGATGCAGGAGGCCATGCAGCCCAGGAGTTTCGCGACCTCTGCCACTGTGGTGCGAGGTGCGACCTTAACTGCCCGACCAGTTTTGGAGACCGTGGATCCACACTGGGGTCGGCTTTGCCCAGCCGTCTGCTGAGTTGATGATGGCCCCAGATGCTCGATCTGTTGGGTTGGACGGAGCTGGCTCTTCTCCTGTTCACCACCCAACCGTGGTCCCTGAGTGCTGCCCTACTGGCGAGCTCTGTATGAGCGTCGCCTGATCTCTGGACCATGCGCGTATGAGCCAGTCGTCTAGGTACGGAACTATGTCCAGCCCTTGTTCCCTGAGCCTGGCCACCAAGGTGATGGAGACCTTGGTGAAGACCCTGGGGGCTGAGGACAGACCGAATGGGAGTGCCCGGTACTGGAAGTGCTGACCCAGTACGTGGAAGCGTAGAAACCTTCTGTGGCTCTTGATGATGGGGATATGTAGGTAGGCATCCTTTAGATCGATTGAGGTTAGGAAGTCGCCTACTCTGATCCCCCGTAGGATGGACCGGACAGTCTCCATCTTGAACCGACGCAGGAGCATGTATTTGTTCAGACGTTTTAGGTCCAGGATGGGCCTGAGCTCCCCCGACTTTTTGGGCACTAGGAAGAAGATGGAGTACATGCCTTCCCCTTGCTCCTGAACTGGGACTGGTTGAATGGCCCTGTTCTGGATCAGATCTGCCAGGATACTCTGTACCTGGTGTGGCGAGGCCCTCCTTCTGG
This sequence comes from Neoceratodus forsteri, assembly GCA_016271365.2. NCBI lineage: Eukaryota > Metazoa > Chordata > Ceratodontiformes > Ceratodontidae > Neoceratodus > Neoceratodus forsteri. The sequence continues at coordinate 454,910,690 of CM057456.1, read as the reverse complement.
AGATGGGAGATGAGACGAACCGTTGGGGTATGGACTGGTGAGTCAGCTCTATGGTGTATCCCCTGGAGACCACGTCCCGGACCCACCTGTCTGACATGGTGATCTCCCAGCGGTGGGCTGAACAGAGCCAACCGCTGGCCGACTGGGGTACCGAGGGGTTCTCGGGAAACGGAGTCACTGTTTTCCCTGAATCTCTTCCACGGCCTCCTGACCTTTGACCTCTAGGTCTGAAGGAGGAGGGGGACTTGTAGCTGTTGAAGGCGGAGTATGTGAGAAGGATGTGGGGACCCGACCGAAAGGAATGGTTCTGTGAGTAGGGTTCCCGCGGCTTTGGTTCTTGGCCCGCCAGAAAACCTTCGCCTAGCAGCTGGTAGATGTGAGGGTCATGATCTATTCCTTAAGAGGTCCCTACCCTCTTCCCTCTGTTTCAGATAAGTCTGTAGGCCTTCCCCAAATACATGACCCCCCTTAAGGGGTAAATTTTGAAGCAAAGTCTTAGATTCTGAGTCGGCATCCCAGAGTTTGAGCCATAGTGCTCTGCTGGCCCGATTTATGATGGCGGACGCCCTGGCCTGGAGGCGCAAGGAGTCCACTGCCATGTCCGCGAGGTACTTGGCTGCATTGAGGGTGCAGTCTAATAGTTCAGCCTCCCTCGACTTCGGACTTCCCTGCTCCTGCAGTTCCTCCAACCAGCTGATCTGGGCCCCGAGGTATAGATCGCCATTGTCACTGTTCTTGGCCATGGTACCTTCGATTTGAAGTCTTTTTAGCATGTCCTCAATCTTCTTGTCGGTGAGGTCCTTGAGTGCTATGGTCCCGCACGGCAGCACGTCTTCTTGCTCAAGGCTGCCACTTGGGGGTCGATGGGAGGGGGCCTTGCACCAGGCGTCGGACTTGTCGCCCTGAATCGGTACATTTTGAGTAAGTTCCTTCTGTCCGCATTCTGCCCGGATCCATGGATTGCCATTCGTGTGAATCAGTTCTCAATGGCGTGGCAGACTGGGAAGGTCTCTGGGGTGATGGTCCTTAGCTGGATCATAGGGTCTAGCTTGGATTCCGTCTTTCCTCCTTGTTCCTCCGGTGGCGAGGCCCATGGTGGCCTTGATGACCTTCATGAGACCGGAATAGAATAGTCTCGAATGCATACAGTTTAGAGGTCAGGGACGGAGTTGGCTCGAGGTCCCCTATGTCCGAATCCATGCCGTGTTCCTCCTCCTCCTCCCCTCATTGAACTCGTGCTCTCTTTCCTCTCTTCAGTGTTGCCATCCTGGGAATGCTGGGGAGTGGTTCCTCTGGTGCCGTGGCTCCTCTGGAGGGTCTGTCTGATGGGGAGGCTCCGCGTTGGACGGTCTAGCTCTGTTATGTGAGTGACTCCAGCTTCTCCATGATCTTCAGTATGAAGTTTTGCTGGCCTCCATCATGGCCACTGCAGCTTGCTGGTTTTGAATCAGAGGGAGCCCGGTCCACCCATGTCGAGTTGCTGGGGCCGGGTAGCGAAGGAGCCAGCGGTGGAGTTCTCTGTTAAGGACAGCCTGTCGTCCATGAGGCAGGCTGCTGCATAGGGGCCCTGGAGTTTGAGAGAGGAGGTTCACGCTGCATGCAGTGCACTTTTGCCTTAACCATCTGCAAAATGAGAGAGAGATCTGGCGGAAGAAAGGACTCTGGCGTTTTCCCCCATAGACCCAGTTAGAAGGCTTCTGTGGTAAAAGCTGTGTGAGGCCCTTATCCGAGCCGCGTGGGTGGAGACTTCTAGTCAAACCTTTCCCCTTATCCCCAGGTTGGCGATCCTGCTCGGGAGAGCGGGCCCGCTGTGGGAGGGGCCCCAGGAGGTGGAAAGACCGCCCTTGTGGAGTGCTCTGATCCCCTGTGGCGGGTCAGATGCTTTTCCATATAGGCGTGAGCACCACCCGCTTGATCCAGCCTTTGCAATGGTGGTCTTGGACGCCGCTAGCCCCTGTCGCTGGACCCTTCGAGACGATGAAGAGTCTCTCCCCTTGCGGATGGGTTGAGACTTTGGCCAGGTAGACCGAGAGGGCTGACCCGACGTCCAGAGGGTCCATGGAACTGTTCCCGTCCTGTGGAGTAGAGCGGATCAGGAATCAGGTAGGTCCTATTGGTTGTTCCCTATGGAACTTCGTAGAGGAGATCTTTGGTTGGAATGCGGGACAGTCGAGCCAGTACTCCTTCGGGGCTGAAGGTGGTGTAGGGCGGTGCGCAGGATAGCGCACCGAGCTCCCCAATTCTCCTGGCCGAGCAGATGGCCACGAGAAAAGCGGTCTTCAGGCCTACCCAGAAGAGGTCTGCTTCGGCGAGGGGTTCGTATGGTGGTGCTCTTAGGGAGTCCAGTACCAGAGGTAGGTCCCAGGGTGCAACCCCGGGTCTGGTCCTGGGTCGCATGAGGTCCACGGCCCTTATGAACCGGATTGCATCTGGGTGGGCTCCTGGTGGGTGCCCCTCGACCAGACCTCTGGCCGCCCCTATGGCTGCCAGCTGCACCCTCAGAGAGGAGGGTGCCAGTCCCTTATCCACCCCCTGCTGCAGGAACAACAGGATAGTGGGGAGATCAGCTTGTTCCGTAGCCGAGCCTCGACGTTGGCACCACTGTGAGAAGACGGCCCACCTGCTCGTATGTAGAGGTGGTGGAGGAGCGATGCGACCAGAGGAGCATGCCTATGACCGACTCAGTGGTACCGGAGGCTGATAGTCGGTCCCTCTCAGGAGCCAGGCCGTGAGTTTCAGAGTTTGAGGGATGGGTGCATCACGGGACCCTGCGACAGCATATCTGGCTCGGTCGGGAATCGAAGCTGGCCAAGGCAATCTCTGCGGATCGCTCTGAACCACGCATCTTCGGGGCCAGTATGGGGCCACCAGGATGACAGTGATTCGGGATTTCAAGATTTTTCCACGACTTGAGGAATGAGGGCAGCGGGGAAACACATATCGCCCGTGCGAGGCCACTCCTGAGACAGGGCGTCTGTGCCCTGGGAGTACGTCCCTGAACCTGGACAAGTACCTGTCCACCTGGGCATTGTCCCTTGATGCCATTAGGGTCTATGGACACGGGGCCCCACGCTGTCTGGATTAGACAAAACAGGTCTGGGTGCAGACATTCTCGGATGAACTGTTGGCGTGAGGCAATCCGGCCTTATGTTCAGTTTCCCGGCTAAGTGGACCGCCCCTAGGTGGGATAGGTGAGTTTGAGCCCAGCTCATTACTCTGGCGGTTTCCCGTGACATGGCCTTGCTTCTGGTACCCCCCTGTTTTGCTATGTATGCCACCGTCACGCGGTTGTCTGATTTGATCAGAACCGACTGCCTTTGTATGATGTGCTGGAAGGCCCTTAGCGCGTGGAACACCGCTCTCATCTCCAGTACGTTTATTGAAAGTAGGGCCTCCGTTGGGGACCAGGTGCCCTGCGCTGACTCGTCCCCCAGGCAGGCTCCCCAACCGGAGAGACTCGCGTCTGTCTCGATTGGAATTGGGGGAGGTGGTTCCAGTGGAACTCCTCCGGTCAGATTTCCCGGAGTGACCCACCACCTCAGGGAAGATCTCACTTCCATGGGTAGCTGTGCAGGCGGTGCAAGTTGAACCTGTTTGGCGCTCTGTTTGCCAGGATGGAATGTTGAGCGGACGCATGTGCCACCTGGCCCATAGGACGAGTCGATGCAGGAGGCCATGCAGCCCAGGAGTTTCGTGACCTCTGCCACTGTGAGTGCGAGGTGCGACCTTAACTGCCCGACCAGTTTTCGAGACCTGCGGATCCGCACTGGGGTCGGCTTTGCCCAGCCGCCTGCTGAGTTGATGATGGCCCCCAGATGCTCGATCTGTTGGGTTGGACGGAGCTGGCTCTTCTCCTCGTTCACCACCCAACCGTGGTCCCTGAAGTGCCCATAAGGCAAGCTCTGTATGAGCGTGCGCCTGATCTCTGGACCGTGCGCGTATGAGCCAGTCGTCTAGGTACGGAACTATGTCCAGCCCTTGTTCCCTGAGCCTGGCCACCAAGGTGATGGAGACCTTGGTGAAGACCCTGGGGGCTGAGGACAGACCGAATGGGAGTGCCCGGTACTGGAAGTGCTGACCCAGTACGTGGAAGCGTAGAAACCTTCTGTGGCTCTTGATGATGGGGATATGTAGGTAGGCATCCTTTAGATCGATTGAGGTTAGAAGTCGCCACTTGATCCCCGTAGGATGGACCGACAGTCTCCATCTTGAACCGACGAGGAGCACGTATTTGTTCAGACGTTTTAGGTCCAGGATGGGCTGAGCTCCCCACTTTTTGGGCACGGAAGAAGATGGAGTACATGCCTTCCCTTGCTCCTGAACTGGGACTGGTTGAATGGCCCTGTTCTGGATCAGATCTGCCAGGATACTCTGTACCTGGTGTGGCGAGGCCCTCCTTCTGGAGATGGGAGATGAGACGAACCGTTGGGGTATGGACTGGTGAGTCAGCTCTATGGTGTATCCCCTGGAGACCACGTCCCGGACCCACCTGTCTGACATGGTGATCTCCCAGCGGTGGGCGAACAGAGCCAACCGCTGGCCGACCGGGGGGTACCGAGGGGTTCTCGGGGAAACGGAGTCACTGTTTTCCCCTGAATCCTCTTCCACGGCCTCCTGACCTTTGACCTCTAGGTCTGAAGGAGGAGGGGGACTTGTAGCTGTTGAAGGCGGAGTATGTGAGAAGGATGTGGGGACCCGACTCCGAAAGGAATGGTTCTGTGAGTAGGGTTCCCTAGGGCTTTGGTTCTTGGCCCGGGCCGAAACCTCTGCCTAGCAGCTGGTAGATGAGGGTCATGATCTATTCCTTAAGAGGTCCCTACCCTCTTCCTCTGTTTCAGATAAGTCTGTAGGCCTTCCCAAATACATGACCCCTTAAGGGGTAAATTTTGAAGCAAAGTCTTAGATTCTGAGTCGGCATCCCAGAGTTTGAGCCATAGTGCTCTGCTGGCCCGATTGATGATGGCGGGACGCCTGGCCTGAGGCGCAAGGAGTCCACTGCCATGTCCGGCGAGTGCCTTGCTGCATTGAGGGTGCAGTCTAATAGTTCAGCCTCCTCGACTTGGACTTCCCTGCTCCTGCAGTTCCTCCAACCAGCGGATCTGGGCCCTCGAGGTATAGATCGCCGCTGTCATGCCTTGGCCATGGTACCTTCGATTTAAAGTCTTTTAAGCATGTCCTCAATCTTCTTGTCGGTAGGGTCCTTGAGTGCTATGGTCCGCAGCGGCCAGCACGGTCTTCTTGCTCAAGGCTGCCACTTGGGGGTCGATGGAGGGGGCCTTTGCACCAGGCGCCGGACTTGTCGCCTCGAATCGGGTACATTTTGAGTAAGTTCCTTCTGTTGCGCATTCTGCCCGGATCCATGGATTGCCATTCGGTGTGAATCAGTTCCTCAATGGCCGGGCAGACTGGGAAGGTCTCTGGGGTGATGGTCCTTAGCTGGATCATAGGGTCTAGCTTGGATTCCGTCTTCTCCCCTCCTTGTTCCTCCGTGGCGAGGCCCATGGTGGCCTTGATGACCTTCATGAGACCGGGAATAGAATAGTCTCGAATGCATACAGTTTAGAGGTCAGGGACGGAGTTGGCTCGAGGTCCTCTATGTCCGAATCCATGCCGTGTTCCTCCTCCTCCTCCCCCTCATTGAACTCGTCCTCTTTCTCCCTCTCTTCAGTGTTGCCATCCTGGGGAATGTTGGGGAGTGGTTCCTCTGGTGCCGGTGGCTCCTCTGGAGGGTCTGTCTGATGGGGAGGCTCCGCGTTGGACGGTCTAGCTCTGTTATGTGTAAGTGACTCCAGCTTCTCCATGATCTTCAGCATGAAGTTTTGCTGGCTCTCCATCATGGCCACTGCAGCTTGCTGGTTTTGAATCAGTAGGAGCCCGGTCCACCCATGTCGAGTTGCTGGGGCCGGGTAGCGAAGGAGCCAGCGGTGGAGTTCCCTCTGTTAAGGACAGCTCGTCGTCCATGAGGCAGGCTGTGCATAGGGGCCCTGGAGTTTGAGAGAGGAGGTTCGCGCTGCATGCAGTGCACTTCTTTGCCTTAACCATCTGCAAGATAAGAGAGAGAGAGATCTGAGCGGAAGAAAGGACTCTGGCGTTTATCCCCCCTTAGACCCAGTTAGAAGGCTTCTGTGGTAAAAGCGCTGTGTGAGGGCCCTTATCCTGAGCCGCGTGGGTGGAGACTTCTAGTCAAAACCTTTCCCCCTTATCCCCAGGTTGGCGATCCTGCTCGGGAGAGCGGGCCCGCTGTGGGAGGGGGCCATGACCCCCCGAGCTGGGGAATGGGGATCGCAGGATCTGCCTGGGTCGCTGTGTGAGGTACCCGGGCAGTAGCTCTGCGGTGTCCAACTGGGGTTGCTATGGGAGGGACCCGAGTGAACTGTTAAGTCTCAACTTTTTTCTTTTTTTTTTTTTTGCAAACGAAGGAGGCCAATGAGTGGCTTGAGGCCCCTGTGAAAAAAGGCTGCTGTCCATGGATGGACCCCCAAATTGCTGGCGTCACAGGAGACAGTGGAGATCCACACAGGGGGGAGCTTAGGGCTGGAGAGTGCACTGCAGGGCCCTAAACCACTGGCCAGACCGCCTGCCTGCTCGTGGAGGGAGTGAGGGGGATAGAGGTGGTGCAGGCAGAGGCCTGCGTGGGCGTGGGCCCGCTGAGTCGCGTCCCTAAAGCTGCTGCCCAGGTTAGAACCTGGATCCTGCAGTACCAGAAAAACATACACTGCCTCCACCAGACCATAAAACAGCTCCTGTTCCCGTCGAGCTCTGCTAGGGGCCTGGGATAGAGGTGGATGGACGTCCCCTGAGCTCCCCCGAGGGATCGGGAGGCTGGTGTCTGGCCCGGGAGCATCGCGCTGTCCACACCCCCACCCAGGTAGGGCTTTTTAGGGGTGAGGAGTTCTAGGCGGCGGCTGGGCCATGGGCTGTATAGGCGGAGTCGCGCAGGGAGCAGAGGCGACTGCTGCTGTGGATTAGGCCGAGGCCTGGAATTTTTTGGGCGGCCCGGGGTGGCCGAGAGTTTCATGGGAGTCACGGGGAGCAGAGGCGACTCACGAGGCTGAAAGGGGCCACGGTCTGAGGGTGAAGGGGGCTGCGTGAGGTCAGTACAACCCTCCAAGGAGTCGCGGTGAGGAGCAGAGGGACACCGTGGGCCTAGTAATAGGCCTTGCAGCAAGGGAGGAGGTGTAGGCAGTCCGCAGAGTCACAGGGAGCAGAGGCGACTCGCGAGGCTGAAAGGGGCCGCGGCCTGAGGGTCAAGGGGGGCCGTGTAGGTCCAGATGACCCGCGGAGTCGCGGGGAGTAGAGGCGACTCGTGGGCCTAGTAATAGGCCTTGCAGGAAGGGAGGAGGTGTAGGCAATCCGCGGAGTCGCGGGCGGCAGAGGCGACTCACGGGCCGACCAACAGGCCGTGGACTAGGCGGCATTTCAGTAAGGCTTGGGGACGCTGGTGTGCTGCGGAGTCGGGGAGAAAGGCGACTCACAAGGGTAGCGCAGGAGAAGGCCCCAGAGCCGGAGGCCGAGATAAGACCGTGGAGTCGCGGGGAGCAGAGGCGACTCGTGGAGAGTTCCTGGCGGCGTGAGCCTGCTAGGGGGGACGCGCGGTGCCGCGTGGCTGCAGAGGAAGGCAGCACGCTGGTTTTTGGTCTGAAGGGCCCACCAGGGAACGACGCTTTCGTGCTGTAGGAGGGCTCAAGATGCCTGGAGAGGCCTCCAGGAAATGATAGAAGCACATAACTAGCCACATGAAAGAGAAATCCCCTAAAACGAATGGACTGTATTCATGTAGAATTTCTGGGAGCCAGAGGCTCCTTCATAAATAGTAACACAAAATGCTATCCATAGTTCTTGAACAACAGCCCAAGAAGGCTAAATAAAATGCATTTCCTACCTTAAAGGATGAGAGCAGACAGGGGTTCTCTGGATGCTTCTTGCCTATTCAGATGCACAAATTACAACTGGAGAGCAGGGGTTCCTGGGACCTGGATATACTGGAAATCTGATCTGGGTCATGTGCATCATTAGCCTATCAGGTGGGCTGTAACCCCATGAGGTAATGTCTGGGAGTGCCATGAGATGCCAACCAATCACAATGTTATTTACAATCTCACAAACTGCTGGAAAAGGGGAAGGGGGGGACCTTGCTCATGGCCCCTATTCTGAGCCCATACGATCTGAAAAGGGGGGGGGGGGGCTTTCCTTTTGGTGCCATTGCTGTAAGGCATCCTTTGGGGTGCTACACAAACCCTTATAGTGAGGGACACATCATCAAACATGGAGATATAAGCTCAGAACACAGTGAAACCCTTTGTATTTGTACAAATATTAGCACCTGATTTCTACCATAATGTCTAGATTTATCGGTGTGAGCAGCATGTTTTCTATGAGGGACAGATGAGGTACAGAGCAATTTTGAGGGGTAAAATGAGGGTTGTCCCTCACAATCACAGGGACAGTTGAGGGGTATGATATGCACAGAATTTAGAGTATGGAGCCCCACTACAAATCAAGCATATACCTTCCCAACCCCCAGTGAAACTGATCTACACACACCCACACTTAGGCACATTATGACATATGGCAAGAGAGAGTGCGGGGGCATGCCTCATTGAAATGAATGGGGGTAATTTTTTACTATTTTATGCATTATGATGATGAGTTGGAGATCGATGAAGGTCACCACTCGACTAACAGGAGCACACCCCCCCACACTTACCTTACGCACATCATAACGTGCCTGAGCATAGGGGTGTGGAGCTCCATATACAATGGCACTCAAATTTAAATTTTGGGAAGTGGACAGATGCATGCTACCAGCATTTACAGGTTTGCACTGCTGTTCTGTTTTTTGATGTGGTTGAGGCCTTTCTTCAGTTTTTTTTTCTATTAGTATCTGTAAAGCCCTCTCAGAGCACTTTACATTTGCTGCTTGAGTGGCTTCACATACTGGCGGCTCATCATTATCCTGCTCCCAACTGGGAGCTTTAACAAGCTGCTAGTCGGGATCTCTCCCCTCAACTGCCTCTTGCCACCTCCCAAGCTCTAAGGCATTTACCAGAATTTCTGCCAGAGAAGGTGGAGGGAGATGTGCCTAGCATGGCCTCCTCTACCTCCTGCTGAGCTTCTGTCTCCTCCTCTCTGACCCACGTGGAGCAGACCACAGCCTGAGCTCTGTACAGGCTGGGATAACAAGTGCCTGCAAGCACTTTCACTTTTAGCATACTCGTGCCATAGGCAAAGCTGCTGCAGCAGCCCCAGCTTGTCCTCCTCCTCCTCACCCTCTCTGCCTGCCCAGCACAATATTGGGGCAAGGGAGCCTACACTAGACCCCAGGGAAGGGTGCTAGTTACAAAAAAAAATGTTGGCCACTGGCCAGGCACTTTGCATTTTGCCATGGTGCTGTTTTAACTGCTTGCGGTGCCTGCTATTTTCCTGCTCCTGACTGGGAGCTTTAACTTACTGCAAGTGTGTCTCTCTCTGGCTGCCTTTTGCCACCTCCCAAGCCCTCAAAATTGCTACTGGAGCAGTGGTTCAGGAAGGCAGAGGGAGGTGCTCTTACCATGGCCTCCTCCAGCTTCCACTGAGCTTCTGTCTCCCCCCTCCCACCCACATGGAGCAGACCATAGCCAGAGCCCCGTATGGGCTGGCAGTGACAAGTGCCTGAGGGCACTTTCACTTTTTTTGTGGTCATGCTATAGGATGTAAGAAGTAGAAGGGTTAACTATAAGTGAAAGAGCGTGTGAGCCAAAAACATGTAGCAGTACAAAGAGAAAAGGCTTGCATTTCTAGCCCATGTAAGAAAGACACCACACACACAAATGTGCAAAAAGGTAAAAATAGTTCTTATTATACTTACTCATACAGATAACAGCAAGTTAAATATTAAATGTGTCCCACAGCCTGAAACACCCGATGGCGTAGTGTGCCCTGCACTGGCACTTTGTCGAGGGTTTTTGACAAACTGCCAGTGTAGGGCATGAAATGTTGTTGGATTTTTCGGGCTGTGGGACACCTTTAATATTTTTCCTTGCGTAAGTGTAGTAAAACTATTTTTACATTTTTGATCATTTGCTTATGAGGTATCTTTCTTACGTGGGCTAGGAGTGCAAGCCTTTTCTTTTTTGTGGCACTATAGGGATGGCTGCTGCAGCAGCCCCACTTTGTCCTCCTCCTTTATTCTCCTCCTTGCTCTCCAGCACAAAATCAGGGCCCAGGGAGCCCCCCCCCCTCCAGACCACTGGGAGTGGTTCTACTTTTGTTTAACATCATTGGCCACTGGCATCCAGGGAACAAGCCCACTAGCCCACCTGGGCTAACAGTTCTAGGCAGCAGGCCTCCTAGAGCATCACTAGCCTACAGAACCACCAGCACTAACTTTATTTTTTAAGAGGCAGTATAGCACTGTGGTTTAGGGCACTGAGCTGCAAACCTGGAAACTTGGGCTTGAATCCCACAGCCCCCACTTGCATACTGTGTGACTCTGAGCAAGTCACTTAGCTTCCTTGTGTTCACAGATCACATCTGGAAACAAGCTTCAGCTTAGTGTGCCTTTCCTGGTTAAGCAATTCCTCCATTCCCTTTTCCTACTTCATTAAAGTTGGGCCATTAGCCCAAAAGAGGCTCCACTAGCCCACCTGGGCTACCATTCTAAAATACTGGCCACCTGGTCATTCAGAGCACTAAGGTTTTTTTGCTGAGCCCCTCCACATGCAACACTTTCTCTACTCTTTCCTCTTTTCTGTCTTAATATTTTATTTCCTGTCTCCACATGTCTGTTTTTCTACTCTGACCAAAATATAACCTTTAATTCTAAATTTCCCATTTTCCTTACTTCTATGCTGTGCTGTAACTCTTGCACCTCTTGGCTCTCTGTTTCTGCTCTTGCTGCTGTATTTTCTCCATATTGACCTAATTTTCTTTATTTTACAGGTCTGACAGGATGCTGAAGCCTTCTTTCCCCATCAGATAAGTATCATTCTATACCTAATTTGTCCTTTCCACTCTATTTGGTTTCTAAGAACTGTGGATCCTTTGTGACCCTTCCCTTTCTGTATTTTATTTTACAGGTCTCATGGACATCATGCCTTAAAGACCCCTACCTCTGTTTCCCAAGTGCTTGGGTAAGAGACTCTTGACTTGCATCTCTGCTTGGTGGGTTTACTGTAACAGTTTGGCCACACCAGTTACAGTGTAAATGTGCATGTACTGAGCCGGCTGTGTGTGTAACCTGTACTTGGTGGGTTTACTGTAACAGTTTGGTCACACCAGTTACAGTGTGAATGTGCATGTACTGAGCTGACTGTGTGTGTAACCTATACGTGGTGGGTTGACTGTAACTATGTAGCTGCACCCATTACAGTGTGTGTGTGTGTGTGTGTGTGTGTGTCCCTGGCCTGAGTGGGCATGAACTTTATAGGTGTTGTTTTTCAAATCATGTCCACAACATGTTTTTGCCCTTGTGTCACGAAATGACGGCTTAGCTAGTAATTTTTTTTATCAAAGCCTATGACTGCAGTTCAATAGTTGGAGCAACCAGCCATGCCCCCTACCTGAGCTATTTAGGTCAGCAGTAAGCTCTTTCCAGTCTCACTCAGAAGCACTGCCTCTTTGCTACAGCTTCAACTTCAACTTAATTTTGTTTATAAAAAGTGCAAGTCAACATGTATCCAAGCACTTGTACAATGTTTAAAACAATAAATAAGACCATGATAAAAACAAACAAGCAGTTAACAACAATTACAAATTCAGTCATACTCTAGGAAGCAAGACTAAAAGGATGAGCTTTTAATGCAGATTTAAAGCTCTCCACAGTCAGGCACTCCCTTACCTCTACGAGGTAGAGCAGGAGTTCTCACACTTTGTCATAGTGAGCCTCCCCCAAGCCTTGGAAAAGATCTTGAGCCTCCCCCTAAAATAGAAAACATTTTGGGCCTCCCATAGTTAGAACAACTATCATACTTTGCACATTATAGGAAGAATACAACATATGTGAGTAGTTTATTCTCATTTTATTGAACTTATTATTCTCCCTCTCTATAACCCCCCTCCCCAGGCCAGCTTACTCACTCCACACTTCTGACTTTAGGACTCTATTTACCCCTTGTTGAAATACTTCCATGAGTCAGATTGCTTTCTTTGTCAGTTTTACCCTGCTCTTAAACACCTTCTCAGGGACCATTTTGCTCCCTCCTGCTCTTGCTCCTAGTATTTCTCTGCTTAGCCTTTGTATTTGTACTTTTCTGCAGCCAGTATAATGGGTCAGTTGTTACCTTGTTCCAATTCATTTGCATTATTTTGAATTTTGTTTTGCACAGTTTCCAAGAATTGTATTTTCCCCATGTCATACCAGGAAACAAGTGTTTGTTCAGCGTGTCTTTCCTGGTAACCATTTTGTACATAAATTCGCATGCCATTATTTGCTTTCAGTTTGCTGCATCTTTTCACACGAAGCAGCCAAAACTTGACATTAAAATATAGTACATTTTAAAGCTTGCTTGAGCCTCCCTTGGAACAGGTTGAGGCCTCCTCTGGGAGGCTGGCCTCACCATATGAGAAACCCTGAGGTAGAGAATTCCACTGGGTCGGGCTGCATAACTGAAGGCCTGGGCCCCCGAGGTCTTCAAACAGACCCTAAGAATCTCTAGCAATCCCTCTTCGGTAGAACGAAGTGGGTGGCAGGAGCAGTAGAAGGCCAGAAGATCTTTCAGGTAACCTGGTCCTTGTCCATGTAAAGCTTTATAGCTCAGTAACCCGACTGTGAAGGTGATACACCACTGAATCGGCAGCCAGTGCAGGCCACGGAGCACAGGTGTGATATAGCAGGATCAAGGTAAGCTAGTCAACAGCCTTGCAGCCGCATTCTGCATTAGCTGCAAGCAATGAATATCAACCCCCGGAAGCCCTAGGTATAGAGAGTTACAGTAGTCAAGGCGAGAGGTCACAAAGGCGTGGACCAGCATAGGGAGGTCATCAGATGGGGCCAGGTGCTTAATCTGGGCAATATTCCTCAGATGGTAAAATAAGAACTTGATGACAGATGACATTTGGGACTTAAGTGTCAATCTGTCATCAAGAATATCACCCAGATCTCGCACTCTGTCAGAGGTCACTAGCTGGTTACCTCCAAACCAAATCCCGGTAGGCTGCCCAGCTCATGCCCCCTCTGCCCGATGGCTCAGGTCCACAACCAACACCTTGGTCTTATCAGGGTTCGGCCTCAACCAGTTGGCATTCATCCAGTCCTGGATCTCTGCCAGGCAGCTGTTTAACACCGAGATAGGGTCATCCTGTCTGGGCACTAAGGACATGTAGAGCTGTGTGTCATCTGCATAGCAGTGCAAACTCAGCCCATACCACCTCACAGTGTCCCCCAACAGTAGCATGTACAACGGTAACAACATGGGTGAAAGCACAGAACCCTGTGGTACCCCATAAGGCAGGAAGACTGGGTCCAAAGAAAAAATTCTGGACACTACTCTCTGAGACCTGCCTGAGAGGAAAGAAAGGAACCATCTGAGGACTGTACCAGACAGTCCACAGAAGAACCGCAGGCACTCTAGCAACACACCATGGTCCACAGTGTCAAATGTTGCAGAGACATCCAGGAGGACCAAGATAGAGCGAGTCCTCCAATCCCTCTCTATCAGGAGATTATTGACTACCTGCACAAGGGTCGTCTCAGTGCTATGCCTTTTCCAAAATCCTGACTGGAGAGGATCGTAGACATCATGGATGGTCAGATGTACCTCCAGCTGCAACACAACTGCCTTCTCAATAACCTTCCCCCACAATGGGAAGGTTAGAGACTGGCCTGTAGTTAGCAAGACAGTCTGGGTGAAGAGATGCTTTCTTAAGTAGGGACCTCACCACAGCCTCCTTCAGGGTGTTGGGGTGTCCCACCTACAGACAGAGGCAATGTCGGGGCTCTACACCTCTCCCCCTTCTCCAGTGTTTGTCTTCTATTCTCCTTTGTGTTTTGGACTGTGTGCTTGATTTGTGCTTCTTCAGCTTTCTAGGTCAGTATTTTGCTTTCTACCTCCCTGGCTGCAGTGTGTGCTTCTACCAGTTGTCAGTTTTCTGCTGCACTCCTGTTCTCCTGCGCCTTGTGTTTCTTTCAGTTTTGCTTTTTTTGGGGGGGGGTGGGGCTTTCTAGTATTTTTAGTGTCTTGCTGTCCTCATTTGATAGACTTGTACTATTCAGGCTCCCATTTTGCCTTTTTTTCTATGCCTTTAGCAATCCCTCAGTTCAACTGCAATTGTTTACCATTTACACCTGGCTTCTAACTAGGCGGTCACTCACTGAAGAGTTCTTTGTTGTTCACTACAGAATCACGCTTCCTAGTTTTTGGTTCCCATACTCCTGCTTTCCTCAGCAGTTTCTATTTTATTTTTACAGCCTCAGCCTACCTGACTTGCAAAGCATCAGCAACTAACACTAGCCTCGTTATGGAACTGGTTGACATGCATTCCTCACTGTCGTTGAGGCACAGTTCAGGAAGCATAGGAAAAAACAGGAGCAGTTGTAGAATTCACATAAAGTATTTTATTTGTACTAGCAGTAACAAAAAAATAAACTTGTTCTGTACAACTATTTACAAAGGCAGAATAAAATAGTGAAGATCCATCAGAGTTTTCCTTCAATCTCTGTGTGTCCATCTTGCAAGCAATTGCAACTCTGTATTATAAGTCCTTCCAACCCCCCCCCCATTCTTAACAAGCATCTTCAAAGTGTTCTTGTATGTTTCAGGTAGGTGCTGGCAGGAACACAGTGTACCTGAGCAGAGGCCCCTTTTCCACAGCTCTTCTGCAAAAGGCTTAAGAATTGCACTAAGGTAACCTCTTGATTTTCTAATAGCTTTTTGCAATCATTTTAAACTATAATTATATAAATTTCAAAAATTAACAATATGTAATTTCTAAAAAAGGGACCCCAATATCATACATTTCCACATAATGATTTGCATATTTTTTATACCATCAGATATGAAAGGGGGGGGACAAACAGCAAGGGAAGACTGAGAGATAGTGAGAGGTAAAAATTGTGAGACTGTCAGGGTGATCAAATCCTAGGTCTCACAGGAAAATCTGGTTGCCAACCAGACAGAGATGAGACAGGAAAAGAAAGAATAGAACAGATCCTTGCATTCAAACTCTTTCCATAGCAACTAGGACAAGGTCCTATTCCACCCTATCACATACACCACCCTCCTTAAGAGGGAACCTGTTTTATTAAACAAGTTTCCAAAACATTCTATTAATTCTCTAACATTAGCTTCTAAGTTTCAGAAATGAACCACATGTGCAGTATCCTTTTTTCTGTAACAGTACAACAAACAGTGAAGTTTAAACTCATACATTTGTTTTTCAACCTTCAGAACCCTCAATTCCTGATCCATATCTTGACAGAAAATCAGCATTGCTATTCTCTTTACCAGATTTTTGTATCACCATGAATTTGAATGGCTGCAGTGCCAGGTACCACCTTGTGAGTCTGGAATGTTTTATCTTTCATTTGGTTAAGCTGACAGAGAGGATTGTGATCTGTTACAAGCACAAAGTCAGCTCCTAGTAAATACAACTTAAGGGACTCAATGACTAACTTTGCTGCTAAACATTCCTTTTCAATAGTGGAGTACCTTTTCTCTCTCATGCAATTTTCTACTGATGTACAGAATAGGATGTTTTTTCCCATCTATATTTTGATTCAGGACTGCATCTAGGCCTACCTCTGATGCATCTGTTTGTAGCAAGAATGGTTTCTCAAAGTCTGGGCTTCTTAAAACAGGGGCTGAACATAATGCAGCCTTAATGGCTTGAAAAGCATCATCACACTCTGGGGTCCATTTTATATTATTTGGGTACCGTTTTTTCATGGGTTCAGTGAGGAGAGTAGCTAACTCAGCAAAGTTGGGAACAAATCTCCAATAATAACCAACCAGCTCTAAAAATGACCTGACATGTGTCTTTGTTTTAGGGACAGGGTTGTTAGCTACAGCTTGTATTTTAGAAACTTCTGGCTTAACTTCTCCATTTCCCAACACATAGCCAAAATATCTGCCTCCTGCATGCCCAATACACATTTAGAAGGATTAATAGTCAGACCTGCATTTTTGATGGCTTGGATAACTGCTCGTATGTGTTCCATGTGGCTTTTCCAGTCTGGACTGTACACCACGACATCATCCAAGTATGCAGAACAATAACCAGTGTGAGGTGATAAAATTACATCCATGTATTGCTGGAATGTAGCTGGTGCACCATGTAAACCAAATGGCATGGTGGTGAGCTGATAGAATCCAGTAGGAGTGGCAAATGCAGTTTTGTCTCTGGATTCTTTAGCTAAATATATTTGCCAGTAACCCTTGATGAGATCGAGGGTACTGATATACTTTGCACTCCCCAGTTTATCCACCAAATCATCTATTCAAGGCATAGGATAACTGTCAAATTCTGACACTTAAGTTTCCTAAAATCAAGGCAGATTCTAATACTCTCTTCTCTTTTGTTTACAGTTGCTATTGGAGATGTCCAAGCACTTCTCAACTCTTCTGTGATACCTAGTTCTTTCATTTTTTGTATTTCCTTAACCACGTCAGCTCTTAACCACTCTGGTAACTTGTATGTCTTTTACTTAATAGGACGAGCATTCCTTGTCCCTATAACATGCTCATCTCCTTTTGCTCAGCCTGGTACTGTGGTAAAAGTACTGTTAAATGTCTTTAGCACATCACAAATGTCTGCAGTTTGTTCTGAGGTTAAGAAAACATTCACTTTTATAGCATCAGCATTTACAGTTTGTTCCAGTCTATCATAAGCTACATCAATATCTTCCTTATCAGTTTCTGGTAAAACTAGCAAAGCAGCTTTTGGCATTTTTTCAACCCATTTCTTGAGGAAGTTAGCATGGTATATCTTAGTAGGATTTTTCCTGTCAGGGGTCTCAGTCTCGTAGTTAACGGTGCCACTACATCTAAGAGCCTTATAAGGCCCTTGCCACTTCATTAACAGTTTATTTTCTGTTGTGGGTAACAATAGCAAAACCTTTTCACCTGGCTCAAAAACTTTTTCTTTAACCCCATGGTCATAATATACCTTCTGCTGGTTTGGGGCCTCTTCCTGATTACTATGGGCAATTTCAACATATTTTGCCAGCTTCTTTCTTAGAGCACACATATAAGAAGTTATAGATTGTTTCTGAGTGGGGTTATCTTCCCACATTTCTTTTATCATATCCAGTGGCCCTCTTGGCTGCCTACCATACAGCATTCCAAATGGCGAAAACCCTGTTGATGCCTGTGGCACTTCTCTGTAAGCAAAAAGTAGGTAAGGCAATTATTGGTCCCAATCTTTCCCTTCCCCTTTTACAAACCATTTTTAACATGCCTTTTAGTGTTTAGTTAAAACGCTCAACAAGACCGTCTGTCTGAGGGTGATAGGGGGAGGTTCTTATGGCAGTGATACCTAGTAGTCTCTACAGCTCCTTAAGTAAAGCAGCACCAGAATTACTTCCCTGATCAGTAATAATTTCATTAGGTATGCCCACTCTGCTGAAAATGTTTGTAAGCTCTGCTGCCACTTTTGAAGCTGTGACAGTATGCATTGGGACTGCTTCTGGGTATCGAGTAGCATAGTTGCATACTACCAGGATAAATCTATTACCCTTTTTACTTTTGTCTAAAGGACCAACCACATCCATTGCAATTCTCTCAAAAGGCACATCTATCAAGGGTAGGAGCACCAGGAGCACCTTGTCTTTTCTAGTGACTGGGGCTACTTTCTGACACTCAGCACATGAATTGCAATAGGTACCAACATCTTCATGAATTCCAGGTCAGTAAAATCTGTACAGCAATCTGGCAAGGGTGAGATCCCTCCCTGAGTGACCAGCCATAGGACTATCATGTGCTATCTGTAACAACTCTGTTCTATACTTCTGTGGTATAACCAGTTGTTCTGTTTGTTCCTCTGTCTGAGGCTTAACCCAAACTCTGTACAGTAACCCATTACATTTTTTAAACATTAGTCCACCCTGCTTTGGTTTCACCCCCAGCTGCTTAAAATAAATCTGGAAAGAAACATTGTTAGCTTGTTCTGAAAGAAAATCACAATCAGTTATCAATTTAGTTTCAGCAGTTTCATATTTTAACCCTTCATGTCCATCAGTCATTAGTTGCCTCGGTTTCTTCAAGCAGTGTCTTTCTTTCCTGGATTTCCAGATCTTGGAGCTGTGCCAAAATAACCAAAAGGAAAAGTGTCCCCACTGTCTGAAATTTTCTTTGCCTGAGCTCTTGTCACCACAGCTGCTAAAACATCAGGATTTACTCCTTCTTTGACTAACTCAGAAAATCCTGGAAAGTCATTTCCAATAATCACAGGTATACTGTAGGCAACTTAGGCACTACCCACACTTTAATTTGGTGTGAAGCACCCTTAATGGTCAATGTCACATGGGTGGTGGAATAATATCAACTGTCCCCATGGATACAGATGACACCAGTACATGGTTCCTTTGCACAGTGTTTTCCCAGCACTTCAACATGCACTAGGGTCTGTCTGCTTCTTGAATCACTGAGTCCCTTTACAGTCTTATCCCCCACCTTCACATCTGTTAAGTACTTGCCCCAATTTGTTAAGGACAAATCTGCTACAGTGCCACTCTCCTTACTATGGCAATTTCTTGCAATATGGCCTGGCTTATTACAGTTATAACAAATAATGTCTTTGGACACAGATTTGTTACCCCCACCAGAGTTCTTATCAGACTTAGAGTTTAAATGGGAAAAAGAGTGTCTTACCAGCGCTTGGCTGCTACCTCGCTGCTGTGGCATCTCTCTGGCCATTTGGTAGTCCTCAGCCAATGAAACAGCCTTTTCCCCACTTTCTAGTTGGTATTCCTTTACCCAAAGCTGTACATCTGTAGGCAGGATGTTGATGAATTGCTCCATTGCAGATATGTCGATGATCTATGGGACTGTTTTGCCATCCGGTTGGAGCCATTTTATCAGGAGTTCTCTGAGTCAGTTGAAGGCTTCTCGAGGATTCTTGACTGAGTTGTACTTCAGAGATTGAAATCTCTACCTGTAGGTCTTTCCTCTGATGTCATACATTTTTAGGATTTCACTTTTCACCAGGTCATAGTTCTCTGATTGTGTGGTATCCATATTGCTGTAGGCAAGTTGGGCTTTCCCTGTCAGGTAGGGTACCAGTCTGATTTTCCATTGCTGCTTTGGCCATTGGCAGGCTGTGGCAACTCTTTCAAAAGTTGTCAGGTATACTTTAATATCATCGGAGGGACACAACTTTGTAAGTTTAATGGCTTTTAAGTTACTTGTGTTTTGTTGCTTGTCTGGATCTGTGCCAGATCCTCTGCCTTTGTTAGCTTGCAAGACATCCAGCCATTGCTACTCCTGTTGTTGCATCTCTTCTCTCCTCTGCTGCACCGACTCTTTTTGTTGTATAACCCACCATTTGAAAAAGTCCATCAGGCTTTCAGGTTCTTTCACTGCTTGTTCTTTTTCCATAACTTGTGCTGACTATACAATCTTAGCTTGGATGTCTGTCTCTGCTAGTTTGGCTGCCATTCTCCTGGTAACCACTCATGGACTTGCTGCTGTAGAATCCATACCTTTCTCTATGCTTCCCTGGTACTAAGTCCGGTACCCATGCACAAAACTCCTGGCTTAGATTATGCACAGCATAAATCCCATTTAGTCTGACACCATCTGTCGTTGAGGCACAGGCCAGGAAGCATAGAAAAAAACAGAACCAGTTGTAGAATTCACTAAATGTATTTTATTTGTACAGCAG
Organism: Neoceratodus forsteri; assembly: GCA_016271365.2. Lineage (NCBI taxonomy): Eukaryota > Metazoa > Chordata > Ceratodontiformes > Ceratodontidae > Neoceratodus > Neoceratodus forsteri. The sequence goes on along the minus strand of CM057456.1, from coordinate 454,890,893 downwards.
TAACAAAAAAAAAAAAACTTGTTCGGTACAATTATTTACAAAGGCAGAATAAAATAGTGAAGATCCATCAGAGTTTTCCTTCAATCTTTGTGTGTCCATCTTGTAAAGCAATTGCAGCTCTGTCTTATAAGTCCTTCCAACCCCCCATTCATAACAAACATATTTCAAAGTGTTCTTGTATGCTTCAGCCAGGTGCTGGCAGGAACACAGTGTGCCTGACCTGAGCCCCCTTTTCCACAGCTCTTCTGCAAAAGGCTTAACAATTGCACTAAGACAACCTCTTGATTTTCCAATAATTTTTGCAATCATCTCAAACTATAATTATATACATTTAAAAAATTAACACTATATAATTTCTAAACAAAGGAATCCCAATATCAATTACATTTCCACATAATGATTTGCATATTTTTATACCAACAGATATGCAAGGGAGAAAAAAACAGCAATGGAAGACTGAGAGATAGTGAGAGGCAAAAATTGCAAGACTGTCAGGGTGATCAAATCCTAGGTCTCACAGGAAAATTTGGTTGTGCAACCAGACAGAGAAGAGACAGAAAAAGAAAGAATAGAACAGATTCCTGCATTCAAACTCTTTCCATAGCAACTGGCACATGGTCCTATTCCACCCTGTCACATTCACTCAGTCTAAGCTAGTAATACTCAGTGTCATGTAATGTCCTGTTGTCATTCAATGTCTCTGTCTGCCATGACCTACTCCTGCATTCAGAAAAAAGCAGCTGCTCAGCCTTGCTCATGTTCATTTCTCCACGTGCTCATGGCTGTCAGGCTTTGCCATGGCCTCTTATTACTCCTGCATTCTAACAAGAAGCTTTCAGTATTACTTATGTTTCATTTCTTCCATGTGCTCATGGCCATCAGGCTTCACCATGGCCTCCTACTACTCCTGCTTGCAGATGCATGCCAGCCACAACCATAGCATGGCTCCAGGGCTCTGCCCTTAAGCTGACAGTCTTACTTTTCCCCCATGAAATTCACATCTTGAGGGTGGGTCCCTCGATGGGCAGGAATCTTCTCTTTCTGCTCTTTGTATGTGAATGTTCTATGCTCAGGTGGAAGCTTTAGCTATGCAGAGCAAATCAGCAGCACCTCTTGATGTAGCATTTAAGACTTCAGCTTCTGGAAGATGGGGTCTCTAAGTCCAAAGGGTCTCCTTTAGCTGTGCAGGCAGCATTGGCAGCACCTTTGAAAGCTATTCCCCATACAGCCACCCAAGGTTCACCTAGTCTCCACTTCCTTCCCTTTCTTGCCCCCAAGGGTGAAGATCATGTGTCTCCAAATTCCAGCCTCTCAAGGTCTCCTCATATGCCTTACCCTTCAAGGGCTTGTCTTTCTCTCTAGGCCTCCTTGCATGGAGGCTGGGTGAGTGCTTTTCAGCAGTTGTTGCTCTTCTCCTTCTGTCTTGTGGGGTGGTGGTGAGACTAAGTGCAAGGCACCTTCTTTAGCTGCTGAGTTCGCTTGCAGCCCCTTCATGGCATTCCTGTTAGAGGAATAGAGCAAGAGCCCTTCCTCTAAAATAATCCCCTTGAATTGGGTCTCTAAATTGCAGAAGTTGAACCATCATTAAATTAGCCCAAGCCTGTAGGGAAGGTGACCTAGGCCTTCAATCCCCAGAGTTTTCCTCCTCATAGGGGTTTTTCCCTCTCCTTTCCTCCATGCCAAAGGTCATAAAAGTTAGGTAGTTCATAATGTAGTACATTTCAATTAGTTTACCCAGGTAGGTTTCTGTTGTTGTATGGAGTTGGATGGTGGTCCTCCTTTTTTGCTGTTCCTTCTCTACTTTGGAAGTCATGGCCCTGCTATCTGTTCTGATACCTGTCAGTCATTGCTCATCTCAGTCTGTGTCAGTCTGCAGTCATCACTGGTTGCCATCAGTCTGTCTCACACTAGTCCTGTGTCTGTCTTGCTACTCAATACTTTTTTGGGGGGCTCCTTCCTAAGGTACCTTTAACCTAAATGAATTTATTCCCATGGTACCTCTAGGGGTGGAACCCTCCTCATGGGGGTTCCTTTGCCTTCACAGTACCCTGACAGTGTGGTCATTCCCCATGGAACAGAGAGTGCAAATAGCCAAAGTATTCAAATTACAATCAGCAACACATTCATCCAAATACCTCAGAACAACAACAAGTTGCACAAGCATAACTCCTCACTAAGTTGTGCAAGCCCATTTAACTTTTTATAAATCACTCCTGTCATGATCAGAGGGGAGGAGTCCTAAAAAAAAACCCTATATTTAAAATTTGGGGTCAAAATGTTTAAAACAAAAAGTTGCGAAGAAATGTTGTGTGCCGCTCCAGCCACTGGTCCAATGGGTACTGTGTTGCCCGTATGTACAGGTGAGCTGCGTGTTGGTAGAATCATAGATGATGGTGGCAGAAAAAGACCAATGGTCACTAGAGTCTGCCTGTAGTTGCCATCATCCCTGGGACCTATTGTCCATTCTAGCTTCATTGTGAACCCACCCGTTCCCCTCTCTACTACTACCAACCTGGACAACAACTATACACTTCACTGTCTCCCAGCCATTCTTGTAACCATTTATGGTTTTGGTGCCCACCACCTTAGTTGACAGACTGTCCACTGTTCCACAACCCTTTCTGTTAAATAAAACTTTCTCATATCCCTCTTGAACTTCCTTCCCATCTGTTTTCACTCATGCCTCCATGTACTTGAACTGTTTCTCAACTGTTACTGTTCCTCACAATTCACCTTGTTTATACCTTTCAGGAACTTGAAGGTCTCTGTCACATCACCCCTCTATCGTGTAGACTCCAGTGAGTACATGTTCAGTGCCTTCAGCCAATACGCATCAGATATGCCCTGCTGGCCCTGAATCATCCTGTTCACCCTCTCATTGCATCATCTGTATCCTGTCCTTCTCTTTGCTGATGTGAGAACTCCAGGACTAGGCATAGTACTCCAGGTGTGAGCTCAGCTCTGTGAGCTGGATGGATGGGCTGAGGCTGGGAAGAAGGTGTTGCAGCATGCTGCATGAGCCTCAGCCTTTATTGATCTTTATTTATTTTGTTATTTTGTTTTTATTGAGCGAGAAAGGAGAACTAGGCAGTTCTGTTTACTTTCAGCCTTGTCCCATGGGGGAAGGGGGGTACAGATAGAAACCAACTGAAATTGAACCAGATTAAGTTGTTGGTGGTATTTTTTTCCCTAGTGAATGGGGTAATTTGTCCAGGACACAGGGGACATTCCCCTATACTTTATTTTGAAAAGTACCAAGGTATCTTTAACATCCACCTGAACAATCACAAGAACAGGCAGATGGGACCTTGGTCAGTGTGGACACTACAGTGTCAGTATTGGGATTTTACCAAAGTTCCTGGAGTGGGTCTAGAACCCACAATCTTCCAATTGTCTTGCCCCAGACGCAAATGTGCAACCTGCTGAGCTACTGGCACATCCTGGTGAGGGACAATTCACTGCTGTAACATACACGTGACACCTTATGGCAGGCCAGTAAGTCTTGCCTAACAAGGGGTTGACATACATGTCAAGGCCTGATGGGGCCATACATTGTGTCAGGGATGGGGATTGGCATGAAAAATGGGAAAACAGCTGCTGGCAGGATTAAGCCCTATCACTGCAGGGCCCACACCACTGACAGGCTCCCTACTGCTGCTAACCACCCAGCACCATCACCCTCCTGCCTGTCCCTCAGATTACACTCAATGAGAGCCCAAACCTCAGAAGACTGTGATGTGGTTGTGCCTTTTAGTATATTGTTCCCTATGTATAGAGAAATTAACCTGCCCTGCAACAGGACAACACCTACAGTACTGCTCTGCAGTGTTAGGATTGGGTGTGGGATATAAACCAATCCTACAATAGGGCATCAGTGCCCAGTAATGTCCTGCAGTTTTAGTACAAGCCTCGAACTGGGCAGCACCCCCTCCCCTAATATTGCCCTGCTGAGAAAGTGACGGGCATAATCCCAAGTCTCTGTTGTAGGACTTATCAACTGACCTTCTTGCCTAGAGATGGAAGAGATACTGCTAAGCAACACTAACTGATCCCAGTACAAGGCACATTATGAGGGTTGATCAAAACGTTTGCAGCCTGACACAGAAAGAAATGCACTATGTACATAGTGTTATTTTATTTTTCAACAGTTTCCTTTCAGTTCAATACACTTAGCCCAGTATTGTTCTAGCACTGTTATCCCCTCATGGTAGTATTCTATGACTTGGCCTCCCAGAAACCCCTCCACAGCAGCTGTCACCTCTTCATCATCAGCAAATATCTTTCCACGGAGTTCAGCCTTCAGTTTTGGGAACAGGTAGAAGTCTGAAGGAGCAAGATCTGGTGAGTAGGGTGGGTGAGGAAGCAGTTTGTACTCACATTCTGTTGCAGCAGCCACTGCAACCTGTGCTGTGTGAGGTGCAGCATTATCTTGATGGAGCAGAACACCTCACCTCAATTTTCTACGGCGTATGATTTTGAAGACTTCTTTCAGCTTGTACAGTTGTTCAGCACAGTACTCGCCAGTTATTGTCTTTCCTTTTTCAGTATTATCATCAATCATGATCACACCTTCACAGTCCCAGAAGACCAAGGCCATGATTGTGTCATGTAAAGTGGCTTGCTTGAACTACTTTGGCATTGGAGATACATGATGTTTCCATTGTTTGCTTTCCTGCTTAGACTCCAGATCAAAACGGTGAACCCAGGTTTCATCTATTGTTAAAATACGACTGATGACATTTGCTGGATCCCTCTTGTATTGTGCAAGAAGTTGGCTTGAAATGTTCCTTCTGGCTCATTTCTGATCTGGTGTCAACATTCTTGACACCCATCTTGCTGACACTTTGTTCGTGCTCAGGTTTTCTGTCAAGATTGATTGTACTGCCCCAAAACTGATGCTCAAAGTACTGTCTACATGCTGTATGGTTATTCATCTGTCGTGCATCACCGTTTTATTTTATTTATTTATTTAGCTTTTGTTAACCGGGTAGGTGCACTAGCCATAAAATGACTATTTTCAGGCATGACCCGGGAGAGTACAACAAAAGGAGAACAGTTGAACAACAGCAACATGGGTACAATAATAAAAATAGAGGAACAGTACAGCAGTGCTACAAAAATACAATGGGTAGAAACAACAAAAAATAATGGCAAGCATTATACAGATAATGGCAGTAAGATATATAATAAGTGCAGAAATCATGGACCCGACCTGTGGAGTGAAAGGGTTAATAAGATAATTAGGTTATATAGAGAGAAATGTGAGGAATGTTCAAACATAACAAGAAAGACTGACAGAAGGAAGGTCAGGGGTGGTAATTGTCAAAACAACAGTGGATGGTCAGCAACAAGGTTTGAGAAGGAAGAGAGCTAGTAGTCAAGAAGTTATTTATGAAGAGAAGGAAAAATATGGGGAGGGAAAGAGGAGACAGTCTTGGAGCTGGATTAGAGCAGGGGTGACATTACTGGTAAGTCTCAGGAGCTTCAGGTTGGGTCAAAGCATGTACAAGCATCAGCTAAGGATAGATAACAACGATATTCACTTTTAAATCCAAAGTGAGACTGAGACAGCCGGAGGTTGAGTGGAAGAGCATTCCATAGCCTGGGAGCAGAGAATTGGAAGGCCCCTGTGCCTTTAGTCGTCCGACATCTCGGAACATAGAGTAAGGATTTGTCAGCTGATCACAGGCCATGGGAGGATGGTTGAGGGACCAGCAATGCCGCCAGCTGGGGTGTTTTTTTTTCCTGGATGATCGAGTCCATTAGTGATCCAAGGTAGAATTGTCTACTGGCAGAGGGTGAGAGCCAATTCAGATCCTTATAAAGAAGGCAGTGATGTTTGAGTCGAGGCTAAGAGGCAAATCGGCATATATTGTTATAAGTCACGTCCCATTTTAGTAGGGAGGTTTTATGGACAGAGGTAAGAATAGAGGCACCATAAGTAAGGGTTGGGAGCAGAATACCTCGGGCAATTGCTAATTTGGCTGAGGGTGTAAGCATGTAGCTCGTTTTGTAAGCTACTCCTAGTTTCGAGTTTACAGCTTTGCATGAAGACTGAATGTGAAGATTAAAATCCAGAGACTGGTCCAGGAGGATCCCAAGGTACTTGAAGGAAGTAACATTTTCAAGTGGAAATCCTCCTGGGTGAAGAACCTCCAGCAAACTAGAACAGGTCTTAATCTTCGGTGCAGAACCTAGGAGCATGGCTTTTGTTTTCTTTTCATTTAGTACAAGCTTACGGTCTAGTAGCCAGTCTAAGACCTTATTGAAGTCTGAAGTAAGTGATGTGTTTATGCAGGCAATACTAGAAGAACTAGTGTAGATGATCAGGTCATCAGCGTAGAGAATAGCTGAGCAGGATTCCAGGACCTCAGCTGCATTGTTGATAAAAATTGAGAACAGAAGGGGGCCCAAGGATAGAGCCCTGCGGGACCCCAAGGTTGATAGTAGATGTGCTGGATAGGGAGGAGTTAAATTTGACAGCTTGCGACTTGTTTGACAGGTAGCTACAGAACCAATCCACAACAGTGGTAGAGAAATGGAATTTATGGAGAGTGGAGAGAAGCAGGGGGATGGTCTACAAGGTCAAAAGCCTTAGTGAGGTCAATGAAGATGGCACCTGTGAGTTTGGACAGAATATCAGTAGTTAGTTGAAGAAGAGCCGTGGTGGTGCTATGACCTTTTCTGAAACCATGCTGAGTGTCTGAGAGGAGACTGTAGTGTGTAAGGTAGTCAATGGTCTGTGATGCAACTATTTTCTCTAGGATCTTGTTAAGGACAGAGAGAATTGCTATAGGTCTGTAATTGACCATGTCGTTTGGGTCACCTTTTTTTAAAAACAGGCGTTACTCTTGAAGATTTCCATAGGTCTGGCACAGTGCTATGGATAAGGGATAAAGTGTAGATTCTGGCAATCGGAGAGGCAATGAGTGGAGCAGCCAGCTTAAGAAGACGAGGTTCCAGTGAGTCAGAACCAGAGCTGGTATTAGCAGATATGGATCTCAGTAATTTCAGAACATCCGCTCTTGATATATCCTTGAAATAGAATGGTGGTGCTGGAGGAGCATCATACAATAGGGCAGTATGGTTGTCTGATGGTAGTGAGGTAGGTAGATTGGAGTGCTATCCACTAGGTTGTAAAGCCAAGGTATAGTATGAAAGGTCAGAGAAAAGATTGTTAAAACTGTTTGAGATGGTCCTAGGGTCATTACAATGTGCCCCATTTATGATCATTTCATCAGGAGTGACAGACTGCGAGGTACCGAGAAATGTTTTGACATGGGCCCAGAATTTCCTCGGGTCGCAGGCTGAGCTTTGTAGAAGGTCCTTGCAGTATTTGCTTTTAGCAACTCTAACTTGTCTCTTACATCTGTTCCTTAGTTCACGATAGACAATAAGATCTGACTGTAGGCCAGTTTGTTTGTAGCGAATCCAAAGCTTGTCCCTCTGGCACAGATTAGCAAGGAGGTCTTTATGCAGCCACCTCGTCTGTTTTCCTCTGACCCTCCTAGTAGTCTTGGGGGCATGTTTATATTGAGTGGTAAGAAATTCAGAAATTTGATGGACTGCATCAGTGTTCTCCTCAGTGGTCACCTCCCTTGGGCCCCTGACATGGGATAATCTTTAACACTTCTGCCATGCTAAAATTCAGCAGCCCATTTCCTGACAGTTGAATGTGAAGGGTCTGCTGTCCCAAGTGTTTTGTCCATATCCTCATGGATTTGCATTGCAGTCAGTCCTTTGAGCTGGAGGTACCTGATGATTGCTCTGATCTCAGTTTTCTGCATTCTCAAATGATCAACTATCAAACTTTGTCTGGCACGTACAGGTACCTACAAAAGAACACATTTGATCATTATACCAGTAGGTCATATTCTATTCATATTAGGCCAACTATACATTGAAAGTAATACTAGGCTCATTGTACATTTCTTTCTGTGTCAGGCTGTGAACTTTTGATCTAGCCTGGTACTTTACTTTAAGTAGTTGGATCGTCCCTTTTCCAGCTGTGGCTCCGCTTAATAGTGTCATTGACAGTTGTAGGCAGACACACAAGATTCAAGGGCCATTTTTTTGAGAAGCCAGAACTAAATGATACAGTTTCTGTTTACAAATAAAACCTTTTTTTCAGGTGCTCCTTAATACATGGACAGGTATAGAGACTATTTAATAACTAAAAGGGTTCTTGAGCAATAACTACCAGTTACAAAAATGTACCAGAGCAGAAATTGCCACAAAAAATAGATGACAGGACCTACATCTACACATGTGGATATGCAGACCAATTGCATTTCACAAATATTAAATGTTAGCCAGCCCATCACTGCAACAGTAGTGCTACTACTTGCGGGTCCAATGACCCAAGTTTGAGGGTGACCTTGGGAGTTAGAGGGTCAGCAAGAGGGAGAAGGATTGAGTGCCTGCTGGACTGCTCATCTCATGGTGGAGGGTAGTGTGGAACTTGGTGCTTTCCAGATCCTAGCAGGTGCTGGGGATCAGAAGGCCAAGACTACCAGAGATGGGAAGAGGAGGGGCAGATGCCAGGTGTGCAGCACATGGGTACATGCATTACATTGTCATTGGATTTAGTGCACACTGCACTTTCGGGGCAGAACAAGGAAAATCTCTATGCTGGTTGCATGATGAATCCAGCTGCCCACACACTGCACACCTAACGACCCAGGTCATGCTGCTGCCAAGGGATACTATGTCCTGGGGGTTGTTGGGGTGATGGGGCTGGGTTGGCTAGAATGATATGGGCTGCCAGTGCACAAGGGTGAAACAAGACTAACTGAAAAAAAAAATGTCTACAGCAAAATTACTTTTAAAAAGTTTTGTTGTTTGTCCATCACATACAGTATACAGTTTGGTACAGAATTACAGGTATGAACTCCATGATAGAAAAATGTGGCCTCATATGGGCTTCAATTTAATTTTTAAACAGTCTACACTAAGTGACATTTACCTTTAGTTTCTTAACACATACAGGATTTAAGTTCCAGGACATTATAATAAATAATAATAACATTTATTTAATTAAGCGACTTTCAAAATCTCAAGGCGCTGTACAGCAAATACAAACACAAACACATATTCAAATGCATTCAATATAAAATCAGAATAAAACAGGAAATGCCTTTTCCCATAAAAAAGTCTTTAGTGCCTGCTTAAAACTCCACACCGTCCTGCACTCCGCTGACGGGGCAGAGAATTCCAGAGGGTAGGTGCAGCAAATCCACAGGCACGAGCACCAGATGACTTCAGATTTACCCTCGGAATCTCCAGCAACCCCTCGTCAGTCAAGCGGAGCTGTTGCAGAGGGGTGTAAGGCACCAGGAGCTCTTTCAAGTAATCGGGACCCAAACCATGTAGGGCTTTGTAGGTCATAAGACCCACTTTAAAGGTGATCCACCACTGTATTGGCAACCAGTGCAGAGCGTGCAGCACAGGGGTAATGTGTGATCTTCTGGAAGCCCCAGTCAACAGATGTGCTGCCGCATTCTGCACTAGCTGCAAGCGGTGGATATCAACCCCAGGAAGCCCTAGGTAAAGGGAGTTACAGTAATCAAGGCGCGATGTCACAAAGGCATGGACCAAGACCGGCAGGTCACTGGGTAGAAAAAGGTGCCTAATCCTGGCAATGTTCCTAAGATGGAAAAAGGCTAGCTTGATGACTGCAGACACCTGATGTTGAAGGGTCAAACCAACGTCAAGCTCCACTCCCAGGTTATGCACCCGTTCAGAGGTGAGGATCTGGTCCTCCCCAGGACTAAACCGGAGGGAAGCCCAGTCCTCAATCCCTCTACCCTATGACCTGGGTCCACAACCAAAACCTCAGTCTTTCCTGAGTTCAACCTTAAACTGCTGGAATTCATCCAGTCTTGGATTTCTGTGAGGCAGTTATTCAGTACCGAGATAGCACCAAACTGGTCAGGTGCAAAAGACAGGTAGAGCTGGGTATCATCAGCATAACAGTGAAACCTCAGCTCATACCGTCTTACAATGTCTCCGAGGGGTAGCATATATACTGTGAATAACATGGGGGACAGCACCGAGCCCTGAGGCACACCCCGCATGGCAGAAAGAAGGCCCCGGATGAAAACAAACCCGAGACCACTCTCTGCGTTCTCCCTGCGAGGAAAGATGAAAACCATCTGAGAACTGTACCCGACAGCCCACAAACGGACCTCAGGAGTTCGAGTAGAACCTCATGATCCACAGTATCAAAAGCTGATGATAGATCAAGGAGAACCAAGATAGAACGGTGTCTCTGATCTCTCGCCATCAGGAGATCATTGAGCATCTGAACCAGTGCAGTCTCAGTACTATGCCTCTTACGAAAACCAGACGGGGGAAGTTTGTATAAACTATGAATGGTTAAATGGTTATCCAATTGAGCAGCCACAACTTTCTCAATAATCTTCCCCACAAAAGGGAGGTTAGAGATTGGTCTGTAGTTTGCTAGGTTCTCCAGGTCTAAAGAAGCTTTTTTCTGAAGGAGGATCACCACCCCCTCCTTCAGGGAGCTAGGAAACACTCCTGTATCTAAAGAGCACCGGATAATCCGAGCTAAGACTGGGCCAATGATCTCACTACAACCCAAGATCAGGGAAGTAGGGCCAGGGTCTAAACTACAGCACAGGGGATGCAACTTCAGGACAATCCTCATAGTATCTCCGAAATCCGGCAGGTCAAAGGCACTCCAGGAAACTCCGGGCTCTGCGACAGGGCACCGATCAACGGCAACACCCTTAGAATGAAGTTGGAGGCACTCCCTCCTGATGTTTTCAACCTTATTCGCAAAGAATTGAGTGATCTCCTCACAATCAGTTTGAGTAAAAACTCGATGGATCTGCTGATAGGCTGGGTTGCACAGTCTGTCAACAGTTCTGAAGAGCTGGGCCGGTCAATTCCATGCGACAGAAATTTCCCTGGACAGGAATTCTGCCTTCTTATGGGAAATTTCAGTTTGGTAGAGTTTATAATGCTCTAGCAAAATAAGGTGGTTGGCATCAGTGGCCGTCTTCCTTCAACGACGCTCTAACCTAAGTCCTGTCCTCCGCAACCCTCTCAGAGCTCCATCAAACCATGGAGCTCTGGGGTGATGTGGAAGGGGCAAACATGGACAGGCACAATCTGATCAAGGGCTGCTGATATGGCCCTATTATAGGCCATTACCAACTGCTCAGGATCAGTGCAGAACTCATTCAACAATGAGAGGTCAATAACCACCATCAGGTCTTCAGGGACCACGTCCTGCAATGGGCGGTACCTGACCAACTCCACAGGGGCTGACCTACCCAGGGGGGCCTCAAAATTGAACCCAACTGAGTAGTGATCGGACCAACTGACTGGTTCCACCACCAAATCGGAGGCTTTGATCCCCAGGAGGAAGACCAGGTCAAGAGAGTGATCTCCCTTGTGTGTAGCTGAGGAAACAACCTGTGTAAAGCCCAGAGATGTCATCTCCTGGAGGAAATGTTGACCAAAAAGTGAAGATTCATCATCGACCCAGGCATTGAAGTCGCCCAGAACCATCAGTCTGGGTGACTCCAAGGCCATGTCGGTGGCGAAATCTGCTATTTACTGCAGAAAAAGCTTCTCATCTCCTGGTGGACGGTAGATGAGGGCAATCCTGCACCCTACACCAGCTACCACAGTACACTCAAATGACCTGGTCTCCTCAACTGGTACACCAGTTAGGCCCAATTCAGTCTTGAAACAGACCGCCACCCCCCCCCGCGATCCAATCTCGGGCGATGTATAACCGAGTACCTGGTGGGAATAGCGGCCTTTAAAAAAGGGGCTGCATTCCCATTCAACCAGGTCTTGGTAATGCAAGCCAGATCTTCCCTCACAACAAAGTCTGAAATAAGGCCAGTCTTGTTGCTGACAGATCTGGCATTGCATAACAACGCCCGAGTTGGACGAGGTTGACGAGTTGTCCCTACCACTTGCCCTCCCAAACTGGAGGTGCCCTTGTGTATGGGAACTAGAACTGAATCACCTCGTTCTAGATACCATTTCACCCAAGGGCATCTTCTGGGCCTAACCACCCCTATGGGAAGACCCTGCTCGCTTGTTGTCCGCAGCCCCCACCCACCCCAACTCCCCGCTTGAGCAATCCCAGCGCCCGGCAATGATGGTAAACATGAACAGACAGAGGTGGTGGAGAGAAGGGGCGGAGGGCACTGAGAGCAGAGGCCGAATAGCACAGGACAGGAGGGGCAAGCAGGCACATCTAGCTGCTCAATTTATAAAACAATAAATATAATAAAATCCCAAAAACAACTACCAATCCTAAGCTTCTCTCGAACTTCCTACACCAAAAATTATACTATTTCAAATTATACCAAACAACTAAAATTAAAATTAAACTAAACCAAATCCCTAACACATAATCTTATTTATTGATTAAACCCACAGGACCTCTCACAGCCTGGGGGTCAACCAAAACCTAACCAAAAACAATTTTAAATTGCTCCCAGGTCCTCTCACTACCTGGTGCCTACAAAAAACAAAACACTTTCACTACTGATTTAAACAAACAAAAAAATAAACAAACAACAAAATAATAATAACTATATAACAATAATAATAAACAAAGGAAATAATTTAGAAGCCACCCTCTGGAAATCTCTCACAATACCGGAAAACAGGTAGATTCAAAGATGTTATGAAGCACTCTCACTGCTCACATTATTTCCATTAAACAAACAAAAAAAAGAAAAATATTTGCAGTCAGCAGAGGTCCCAACTAGCTGTGAGTATTTCCAAACACAGCTACTACATAAGCACAGGATACACAGTCAGAATATCCGCCCAAATGTCAGCAAAAGCAGCAAACAATATAAGTCCAGTCTTCAAATCTCAGACTTCAAATTCCATCTCTGATTCAGATTGCAAAAAGGCCACTAGCAGGCCGCAGGTTCCTATCAATCTTCCAGAGGGAAGATTACCCCAGAAAGTCAGTGGCCCACAACTTCAACTCCAGGAGGAGTCAGCCCCCCAGCTGGGTACCCCAAGAGTCTAGGGGAAGGGGAATCATGGACAGGCCCTCCAGCCTACCCCATTCCCCACCTCTGTGTGTAACACTGACCCTGAGGTCCCTCGGGAACCCTGTAGGCCCAGCAATTAAAGCCCAAAATCACCCAGTCTCAGGAAAAGGAGTATTCAATACGCTGAAAAAGTCAATAAAAACTTTGTGTCCCACTTATCTTAAAGGCTCCTCCAGACGACTTCACTACATCACCGCTCCCAGTAATCCAATGGCAACGTACAGATGTAGTCCAAGGGCACTCCAAAAAACACAGCTAACAGTTTGAATCCACACACAGGATATCGATTTCCAAACCGTAGACTTGCTTAGTTTCGGCTAGTGTTCGTAAACCCCAACCAGTCCACTCCCTGCATAGATATTAAAGGGCGGAAAACAGTGGAAGATCCAGAAACTCAATCCAAACACAGAAACTCGATCCAAACATAGAGATCAATAAAGAAGACTCAAAAAGTCAGTAAACGAGGCTTCACTGACATATCTCCACATCTCCATTTCAGATCACCGCAGCTCTTCATGGCTCTCCCCAGTACTCTTTCAGCATACTGGGTCCCAGCCCATATAACAATTCAAACAGGGCCGAAAACAGAAAATGGAGACGAGTGCACGCCAAATGCGCTAGAAACAAACAAATAGAGGTAAACGGTGGCAGCGATAATGAGAAGCATAAAAGCATAAAAACACAAAGTTAATAAAACACTGAGCAGAGAGAAATAAACGGGAAATAAAACGGCAAAAAGGCAAGACAAATACTAGGAATGAACGGCTAGCCCAGTGTGGGAATTGTTATGGGACATTGTTCAATGTTTGAGAAAAATGAAGACTCCTCGTCTTTAATTCAATGAGCAGAAGTGAGAGTACACCAGCAGCATCCCAGAGAAAGCCACATCACCGGTAAGTAAATGTCCAAAGAAATGGGGTGGTGTAGCACGGTAATTAGTTGGACCCTCCCTTCCGTCATTACACTATGACTTCAAAACTGAGAAGCAGGATATCCATGTTCAAGTCCCACCACAGCCTTTGACTCATTGTGTGACCCTGATAAAGTGATTTTGACCTCCATTGTGCTTCTCCTAGCTGTAAAATTATATGAAGACAGACCCCTCTGAAACTGAATTGTTGCATCTCAACTGGGGTATTCTTGGTCATTATGTGGTGAAAGACTGTTTGGCATCATGCTGCTGACTGTGGGGTGGGGATTAGCTTGAATTGAATATGAATAGTGAGTAATGTATTGCTGAGTATCTGAGGTGCAAAAGTATTAATCAGCGAAAATTTTAAAAACATTTACTTGCACACTCCTATTTGGTGGCTCCCAGGGCTCCCTCACCCTCATTAAATTAAAAAAAGTGCACCCTGTCCCCTTTCTTAGTTCTGCTCTGCCTGCAGATCTGTGTAGGTAATCAGATCAGGGGGTGATAAACTGGCATGAGGGCAAGAGCATGCTCTGTGAAATCCTGATTGCCAAGTATGGCTAGCTTAGTCTGCTGAGAGCGCATGGAGACTACATGGGGAGGGGTCCTGGAATAAACACCCCACCCCATTGTGGCACACGGGCTGTTCCAGAAATTTTAATTTAACTATGAGGATATTTTACACTGAAAAACTGAAGTTCTAAACATACATTCCAAAGAAGGTATTTAATTAGCTTTTTAGGTGGATTTGCAGAGTATCATTGGAGTCCATCAAAAGGTACCCAATTTGCAATGTATAATACAGTAATTCCAAGGCACTTCATTAGCATTTGTGGAAAACACTCTAACAGTGCTTGGACAGAGTAACACTGGAGTACTCATGATGGTACTCCATTGAAGAACATTGAAAGTAATTCCAAGGCCCTAATTAGCATTTTTGAAACACACTCTAAAGGTGATTTTCTGGAGTAATGCAGGAGTGTCATCTGAGAAAATGCTCCATTGGAGGTGTATCAGAAGTAACTACAAGGCACTTAATTAGCATTTCTGGAACACACTCCAAATGTACTCGGTTGTTATCAGTTGATTGCTTGGTTGTTACAATGAAGTTGCTGGAATTTTCAGTGGCACATTTGGAGCATGTACCCAGCCTACGTACCAGTAGGTGACTATAGAATTACTAACAAGTGACTCTAGTTGCATGAGGGAAGTTTGGTAGATATCACATCCTACTTTCTGTGTCTATCTTGTTTTGCACCTAAGGAACATCACGCTCTGTGTTCGAGTGATTAGAAAAATAACAATGTCTAAAGACTTACTGCAGTTCTCTGTACCTACTGTAGTTCCATTGACTCATGGATACAATAAAACAAGTGTGTTTCCTAAGAATGGACAATGGAGATGCTCTTCATATACAACAATGAAACATAGAAACATAGAATTTTCTGGCAAATAAGGACAACTTGATCCACTTAGTCAGCCCATTTTTCCCTGCCCATAGTATCACCACAGATCCTACGTGATCTCCAGTACATTCACCCCACTCCCTCTCCCTAAGATTCTCTTATTTATTTATTTAAAAGTTTTACCAGGAAGACATGCTGAGCAATAGCGCTCGATTCCAGGTGCGTCCTGGGGGAAGGGGGCAGAGGAAATGGTACCTACATTAGGCAGTAGAACAACCAATCAATCTGCATATAAATACAAGGTAATAATGTACATGCTTATCAGGAAGCTAGTATACAGACAGCAGTTTAACACCAATTATGAGCAATCAAAAATAACAGGAGCAGTGAGAAATAAGGCAGCAGGCAATGGGACCATGCAGTAGGGTCAAAAATAGCTGCATAGGAGACTATATGCCCTATTATTGACTCCCTGCTTCTTGTAAGTTAAATTTGTAACAGATCACCCACAGGCACAAGATGACATGACATGGGAATTGATGAGACAGCTGAAGTGCTTAGTCTGGGGCATATGCCTGATGTCAGACGGCAGGCAGTTCCATAATTTGGGCATCCAGCATCTGAAGGATGCTTGACCACTAAAGGTGGACACCCGCAGGACGACCAAGGTGCATGTGTCATAGAACCCAAGGGAGTGGACAGGAGGGGTAGGAATAGCCAACACATCAGAGAGATAGGTGGGCAAGGTCTGGGACCAGTATTTGGCAGTGAGCTTGGCGCAGTGGGTCAAGTGGCGGTCATGGAGTGAGGAAAAGGAGAGGGACCTGTAGAGTGTGCAGTGATGAGTGGAAGGCAGGCTATCCAGTGCGAAGTGGCAGAAAGAGTGGAAGAGAGGGCCCAGTCTGTCTAATATAGACTTGGGAGTGGCACTGTAGACTACGTCTCCATAGTCAAAAATCGGGAGAATCATTTTCTGTACAAGTGCACCGTGAGCTGGCAGTGGAGTGCAACCATGACTCCGATAGAGGGCACCCAATTTTGTGTGCAGCTTTTTGTGTATGGAATCGACATGTACAGACAAGCTGAGGTGCTGGTCAAGCCATACCCTGAGATATCTGAAGGAGGAGCAGGCCTCCAGAGAAATCCCATCCAGGGTAGGGTGTGGAAGGAAGGGGTAGCTAGGAGCCAAGAGAGTCTCTGTCTTGTGCTGAAGGTCAAGGAGGCTGACTTCTTGGCATTGAGAAAAAGCTAGTTTGGACAGAACCAAAGCTGAACATCATTGAAGTCTTGCTGTAGTCTGGTCTCAATGTCAGCTGTTGACAGACCAGACGTATACAAGACTGTATCATCTGCGTAGATATGGATGAATGAGTGAGGGCAGGTGGAGGGCAGATCACTTAGGAGTATGGAGAATAGTAGCAGTCCAAAGACCGAGTCTTGCGGGAACCCTCGGGTTACTATAAGGGTTGGTGAGCTGGTGCTTCCAATTTTTACCACCTGGGAGCGGCCGACCAGGTAGGAGCAGAACCAGCTAGTGACCAAGGTAGAGAGCCCAGCCCCGGAGAGCTTTTCAAGTAGGAGGGCATGGGAGACCTCGTTGAATGCCTTTGTCAGATCGACAAAAATGGCTGAGGTGATAAGGCCCTTATCCATGCTATCAAGGATGTTATCAGTGAGCCGGAGGAGTGAGATGGCAGTGGAGTGAGATTTCCTGAATCCAGACTGGTAGGGTGAGAAGAAGAAGGAGTAAAGAAAGGTGGAGAGTTAAGAGGACTATGTGCTCCTGTAGTTTAGCCATAATAGGTAGGAGGGAAATAGGCCCGTAGTGCCAGGGGCTGAGGTATTACCACTCTTATGGAGTGGGATAATTGTTGCATGCTTCCAGTCCTTGGGGATGAATCCTAAGGCAAATGAGAGGTTTAGAAGGTCGGCCAATGGGGCGGCAATAGCAGGGGCAGCCAGGTGTGACATCTTGGATTCCAGACCAGAGGGGCATTTACCTTTATTTGGGTTTAGGGAGAGCAAGGCATGATAGACTTCGGGCGAGGTGACCTGATGAAAGAAGAAGGGGGAAGCAGTGGGCGGGGGAGATTGGGTAGGGAGGCCAAAAAGGGAGGGTTTGGGCTGGGAGGAGGGGAGAGTGGAGAGCAGTGTTGAGGTGCAGCTTGTAAATGAGGAATTGAATTCAGATGCAGCTACGTGAGGGTCAGTTATGACAGACCTGCCTATATTTAGTGCCGGGTTGGGAGGCTGGGAGGGTGGAGAAAAATGGGATTAAACCACCTTCCAGAATTTTGGTGGGCTATTTATGTTAGCCTAGAAGGAGGCTTTGAAGTAATTTGATTTAGCTAGCCTGATTTGTGTAGTACAGCTCTTTCATAAGGTGTGGTCTATATTTTGATAAACGGGGGAACAGGAGGCCTTGAAAGACTTCCACACCTGGTCTCTTGCTTTAGTAAGGGACAGGATGTCTGAGGTGATCCAGGGCAAGTGAGCGCCCCTCACCTGTGTGCATCTGAATGGAGCATGGAGCTCCCATGCAGCTAGGAATCTGAGCTTGAAATAGTCCTAAGCTGCATCGATAGAGGTTGCCATAGGAATAAAGGACCAGTCAGTGGTTGTTAGGTATGTTAGGAGCGAAGCTAAATCCAGGGATTTGTATGATCGTGTGAGAATAGTATGGGGGGGGGGGGCTTTAGGTCTGAAAAGTTTATGGACAGAGTAGAGCATATGGTGGTCACTGAGAGAGTGAAGAAGGATGCCCGAGGCTATAATGCGGTGCTGGTGTGAGGTAAGGGACCAGTTGAGAAGGGAGTGGTTCAACGATTTAAGGTTTAGCCTTGTGGGTTCAGAGAGCAGCTGAGCCCAATTAAGGGTGGCTACTTGATTCCGAAGCTTTGAGTTGCCGCTGGCAAGCCAGTTCACATTAAAATCCCCCAGTATGTGAATCTCGCCCCCTGTGGTGAGGGATTTCAGGGTGCCCAAAAAGTCCAGGATGGTAACCAAAGAGGAGTGGGGAAGGGGGGCAGTAGGATCTGGCTATGAAGATGGGGGTGGATTGGAGGAGGGAGAGCTTGATCATCACGGCCTCAATTGACTGCGGTGTCGTAGGTATATTGACTAGGGTGTACTGGAGGGAGGTCGAGATTACATTGTTATACCACCTCCCTTTTTTCTGCGAGGGTGGTCATGATGGATAATGGAGTAGCCAGGGATGGAGAATTCGGGGTCTTTGTTGTGGGGCTTGAGCCAAGTTTCAGAAATAATCATAATGTCAGGCCTCAGGGAAGATACAGTTTGCTGCTGTGAAGTTATTTTGTGAAAAAGGCTTCAGATATTAAGGTGCATTAGTTTGAGCCCCCGGGAGAGTACCAGTGGGGTATTTGTTGGCCCTGGATTAGGTTCAATGTCCCTGGCAAGTAGAAGTAGCAAGGCTACCAAGAGTTCAGCAAAAGGGATGGCTCTCTGGAGCTTGCATGGTGTGGATAAAGGCATGGTCGCAACAGGAGGTAGACTACTCATGGTAGAGTTCAGGGCTAGGAGTCCTAAATGAAAGGAGGGTGGTAGTACTGAGTGGCTGATCCACCAGTTGCAGGACTGAGACAGGGGGTGTGTTACAGTGTGTAGGGTAGTCAGTGCTGCTGTTACCACTGCCTCGACTTGGGGCACCAATTTGTCTGTCTCCATTGATGGATGGATGGGGGAAGGGGAGTGAAACAAGAGGTAATAGAGAAACTAATAGAGAGATGTGAAGAGATAGCATGGCAAAAGTTAGGGGAGTAAACAACTAATAGGGGTTTCATGTTGGTGCCCTCTAGTGGTGGAAAGCTATAGCTTGCTAATGGAAGAATCGACTGATGGGTTATTTTGCCATGTGGTCCGCACCTCACTAACTATATAAGGAATGGTTCACCATAGGTGGTGGTGGGGGCGGCAGGGCTTCCACGCCGTCCCAGTAAGCTGATCCGACGTACCTTCAGCTTGTGAGGTGAATTTTGGGGGAGGGCAGCTCCTTGGAGCCCTCGCAACCACCAGGGCACAGATGCAGAATTCTAAGGAAAGAGAGAAAAACACAGGTTATATCAGGTGGGGGTTGGGGGCTGAGCAAACAAGACGGGGGGTTATCCTCGTGTGGCAGGGGGCTAACACAGCGCTGCTTAGGACTGATGTTTAAAGGATCAAGTAGGCAGGAACAGCTTGTCAAAACATGTAACTGAGGAAAAAATTCCCAGCCGAAAGTATGCTGCAACAAGTTGCAGTACTTAGTAAAAATAATTGCGTCTACCTGAGCTTTGCAGTTTAAACTGAGCTTAGCTGTATTGCTTATTTGATTACACTTTAAAATGCTGAAATTACATTTGCAACTCAGTAATTCTTTTAAGAGGCTAAATCCCTTAAGGAGCTTACAGGCAGCCTCCCTTAAAGTAATCTACACACAGCCAGAAAAACCAGTAGCAGTGAACAAAAATGTTTGGGAAAAAAAAAGCTATCTGTAGACCTATGGTGACAATAAGTAAGCATTAATCACCGACACAGGAGGGCTCTACCGGTGGTTAATGCCCACTGGAGGATTGGTGCGAGGGGCCGAAGCCGAGGGTTCTAAGCTTGGCGAACGTGTCACCGGTGAAACTGACTCTGGAAGGTGATTAATCGCTTCTGGCAAGTGCAGCGGGAGTAGTCTAGGAATACTGGGGGCGATGGTGTTGAGGAGCGGTTCAACACACTGACAATGTTTGCGGGGTGACTGTGGTGTCTGTGGCTACTGTGAGGACATGAGAAGAGGAGAAGCTTTGTGGGAGTCACATACAGCAGCTATAATCATTGTGCTTAAACTCTTCAACTCTCCTCCTGCACGATCCCGATGCCAGGCACGTCCTACGCTAGGATTACATCTGTGGGCTGTTGCTTCTTGTCTCAGTGCTGCACCCTCTCGCTGATGGACATTCTGGGTACTAACCCAGTGGGCTCTAATGAGTGCTGCTGTCTGTGGCCACAGGTGGTACTAACCGAGCGGGCGTTAACTGTGGGTTAATACCCACTCCGTTTCTGTCACGTGTGCCACCTTGCTGTATCACTGCCACTTGTCTTCTCCATTCTCGTATCCTCTCCATTCTCATGTGGGCAAGCAGAGTAGCAAAATTAAGTCAACGGCAGCTGTGGCGATTGCATTCAGTCAACTCGCGGTGGTGATGGAGCGGGCTGCAACCCTCGGGTGCCTCCATGGCCACAGCTGGTACTGACCGAGTGGGCCTTACCTGAGGCTTAATACCCGCTCGGTTTCAGTCAGCTGTGGCCATTCGGCTAATCATGGCACTGCATTTCAGCGGTCAAGACTGAGCCGTACTACAAATAATAATGATAGCAAGCCAGCAGCATTTAAGCAGGGGTTGAAGTCCACAGTTAGAACTACAGTTTGAAATAAAAGTTTGGCTCCAAAATGCAACCGTTGGCACAGCAAGCCATCCACGCCGTTCCAGTAAGCCGACCCAACGTACCTTTCAGCTTGTGAGGTGAATTTTGGTGAAGAGCAGCTTCTCGGAGCCCTCGAGACCACCAGGGTATGGATGCTGAATTCTTTCAACTTCTGAGGTGAATTTTGGGGGAGGGCAGCTCCTCAGAGCCCTCACGACCACCAGGGCACAGATGCTGAATTCTTTCAACTTCTGAGGTGAATTTTGGGGGAGGGCAGCTCCTCAGAGCCCTCGCAACCACCAGGGCACAGATGCTGAATTCTTTCAGCATGTAAGGTGAATTTTGGGGGAGGGCAGCTCCTTGGAGCCCTCGTGACCACCAGGGCATGGATGCTGAATTCTTATGACTGTCCAATGCATTCTTGAACTTCACCACAGTTTTGGCCCCAGTCACCACCGCTGGAAGACTTTTCCAGGAATCCACCACTCTTTCATTGAAGTACTCCCTCACATCTCTACTGAATCTACCCCATTCCATCTTCTTATCAAGTCCCCTTGTCCTTGAGCACCTTTTTGCTGAAAAATACTTCCCTCCTGTAAATAATTACCCTGTGAGATTTTTAAATGTCTCTGTCATATCTCCCCTCTCCCCTCTCCCTCCTCTTTTCTAAGGTATACATACACATTTAGGTTCTTAAGTCTCTCCTACTAAGGCTTCTGCTGCAGACCTTGCACCATTTAAGTTGTTATCCTCTGTACCGCCTCCACTCTGTCTATGTCCTTTCAGAGATGTGGTGTTCAGAACTAGACACAGTACTGTAGGTGGGGTCTTACTAGATATCTATACAGCGGCAATACCACCTCCCACATTCTGCTTGTGATACCCTATTCATCCTCAGTATCCAACTTGCCCTCCCAACTGCCTTATTGCACTGAGTGGCTACCTTTAAGTCATCTGATATGATCACGCACAGGTTCCTTTCCTGCTTGGTGGTCATGTGTACCACTCCTCTCATTTTGTACTCTGCCAATGGGATTCTATGCCCTACTGTAAGTGCATTACTTTGCACTTTTTAGCATTGAAACCCAGCTGTCGTACTCTTGACAGCTCCTTGAATTTTCTCAGGATTCTGCTCATCCTTTCCACCCCCCCCCCCAAGAGTGTCAACCCTATTACAGGTCATCCAAAAAGAGGCAGACCTGCCCTTGCAGATCCTCTGCAATGTCACTTATAAGGATATTACCGAGGACCGGTCCCAGCATTTATCCCTGAGCACCCTGCTAGTCAAGCTCCCTTCCTCTGAGTGAATTCTGTTTACCACCACACTCTACCACCTATTCACTACCCAATTTCTTACTCATTTTACCACGTTTGGACCCACTTCTAAGATACCCAGCTTGTTTACTAGCCTCCTATGTGGAACGGTGTTTAAAGCCTTACTGAAATCTAGACAGGTGATGCTCACTACTCCACCCCGCTCTAATTCCTTGGTCACCCAGTCAAAGAAAGCTGAGATTTGTTTGACATGACCTCCCCACTGTGAGTCCATGCTGCCTTGGATCTTGTAACCCACTGAATTTAAGATATCCCACAATCCTTTCCTTCAGCAGTGACTCCATTAACTTTCCCACCACCAAAGTCAGACTGGCTGGCCTATGATTGCCAGTCTCTTCCCTGCAACCGCATTTGGGACTACATCTGCACTCCACTAGTCCTCAGGAACCACTCCTGTTTCCAATGAGCTGTTACATAGGACTGTCAGAGGTGCAGTTAGTACCTCCTTGGGCTCTCTCAATACCCTTGGATGTACCCAATCAGATCCCTTTGCTTTGTCCACTGTCTGATTCATGAGTTTCTTTAGGACACTGTCCTCTGAAAACGGACAAGTGTCAACTTCCTTCCCACCAATGCTTGTTTCTTTTTTTGTGGCCCCTCCCCTTCTCCTTCCTCTGTGAACACTGAACAAAGTATTTCTTCAGGATGTCTGCCTTTTCCTAGTCCACCTCTGCACAGTCCCCCCTTCCCTTTTTAATCTAATAATCACACACCTGGTCTTTCTCCTTTCACTTACATACCTAAAAAATGTCTTGTTCCCCTTCATCACTGCCTGGGCAATTCTCTCTTCAGTTTGTGCCTTTGCACTCCTTACTACTCTCTCTGCTTACCTCTGCTTCCTCTGACACACTTCCTTATACTCCTTGCTCTCCATCTCCTTATACCTTCTGAATGCTACCTTTTTAGTCTTTACCTTTTCCGCCATCTTTTTTGAGAACCACAGTGATTTTTTTTCTTTTTGCTCTGTTGATTGACGTAGAAGTTTGTTGCCTTCCCTATGGCCCAATTTAGCTTCACTCACTGTTGCTACACCCCACCCAGAACATCCTCCCCCCAACCAGGTCATCCCTGAGGAATTCACCCATCTTTTTAAAATGTGTCCCTCTGTGTGCTGTCCCTAAAAAGAAATAAGGCCCTCAATACTAGTTGAATTAGAAACATAGAAACATAGACAATTACGGCACAAAAAAACAAATTCTGGTCAGAGCCAACATGGCTGCAGCTGCACTTGCTAAGATCATGGCAGAACAGTCCGCTGTGCCCAAGATGGCCTCCAGAGCTCAGTTCACATGCATGAGCAGTTGTGCATATGCAACTTAACTTCTTCGATTGCGGTGAAGTTGTGCATGTGCACTGAGCTTCATCGGCCATCTTGGCACAGCAGACTGTTCCACCGTGAGCTCAGTATGCATATGATACTTCTCCACAGTCGCAAAAGCTCAGTATGCATGTGTAACTGGTTGTGCATGCACACTGATCTCTGGTGGCCATCTTTAGCATGGCTGGTGACAGCAAGAAAAGTAGTGTACCTGCAGAGGGGGTGAGCGGAGTGTTTTAGAGTTGCAGAATGTTTGTGCTGCAACTCCAAATTTGTTGTTTGGATGGATCTGGTGGGACATTTTTAAGGCACTTGCAAGATGGCTGCAGGTTCTGCCCCTGCAGTCATAAAAACAAAGGTCCATCCAATCTTCCTGAGTTCCATATTTAGCCCTGTGGCCTACTGTTCTTCTGTGAACATATACAGTAAATATGTGATCTAATTGATCAGCCACCCACCTTCTGCTAAGGCCAAAAAAAGGTAATAGACTCTGTTGTTTTGAAGAAATCCATCTGCTAGTCGTGGTTTCTACCCCTATCCCATAGTTTCTTATCCTTTTGGTTTCCGTTGTCTTCCAAACTCTGATGTTCAGATATTCTGAAAAGTTTAGAGCTCCATTTTAATTGTCTCTGCCTTCCTTCATGATCGGGTGTTTTTTTTGTTTTGTTTTTTCAAAACTGTTATATATGCAACATCCCAACAAACATTTCTCAGGCAGAAATCTTCTGTCATGAATTTTTTATTAACTGCATATCATGCCAAGAAAAGAAACTATTTTCTTCCCTCTGTTTCTCTTTGAATCTATTCTGATTTAGATGAAAAAAAATGCTGTCTCTCTGTAATCAAGTAAAACCTTTGCGTTGCATGAAAACTAATTTAGAGCACAATATAGTGAAACAATTGTGAGTCTTTTTTGACACTTGGCTGTTCAACAGAAAATACTGGGACCTTTAAGGCACTGGACCAGATGTAATCAAAAGATTTGCATGTGCAGTTTGGTTTCTCATAAAGATGCCATTTAGGCTAAAAATGCCTGCCTAGAATTTCTAGGGAAGTCCTTTGAGTTTAACAATAGTGTTAATTCTGGTAACATCCCTGTGACCTCTGGGATGAACATTTTCTGCCAAAAAAATGCTTTAAAGGAAAATGCCCACAAAGACTAGACCCACACATATGCTCGTAATGTTCACTATGCTTAAAATATATATTTTACTCTCTGTGTGCCTCTAATATTAAGTGTTATCTGGATGATCCAGTTCTCTCCCCTTCCATTACCTGTATACAGACACTAGGGCAACATCCCAGAATCACAAACAGCTGATGTCATGGTTCAGGTTCTGTCACACAAAATTCAAGATTCAAAAAGTGCATAAGCAGCCTGATGGCATGGGGGTAATGCTACCACCTGCCACATTGGCAGCCCACATTTGGAAGTGAGCCCTAATTGCCTGGGGTCCAACCAGGGATAGAGGCAGAGTGCCCCAGGGACTGCTCTCCTGTCTCAGGAAGGGGGGAGATATCGCCCTGTGGTTCTTCTGCCACCCAGTGGAGGCTGAGCAACAGCACAGTTAGAGTTTCTCAGCATGGGTAAGCATGCCAGCAGATGTATACCTGTGCACTCTCACATGTACTGTGTGTCTTTACATCATCCAGCAAGCCTTGGTGAGAAAAAATGGTGGTAAATCCTGGACTGGCAGGATGAAACTCGGGTTCTCCTCAGGTCCTATATTGCTGACTGGCTACCCTCCAATTTGGATTGTGTTGCACAGAGACCTGGCCAAATCTTCTGTGTCCACCATAGGGTTATCCTGTTGGAGAATTATTGAGTGGGTAAAATTCTGGAGAAGGTGAGTGATGGGACTAAGGAACCATGGTAAAATGGGGCTGGTCAGAAACCAGGTGGTGAAACAAACTATGGAACAAAAAACTTCAGTAGACCCACACTGTGTATGTAACTGTCTATAGTTCACTTGTGCCGGTCACCTCTCTGCCTAACTGAGGCATAGAACAGATTGTGTAGCCTCCATCTAGTGATTTGAAAATATCACACCCATGATGTGTATGAACATTGTGGGTCCATTACTCATTTAAACATTTGCTAAACTGTGCTCCTGTCCTTAAGCTTCTGATCTTTACTGGCAGCATAATTTATGCTGCTGCTACTATATGTTAAGGTTATTTTTGGACTTATTGTTTTCTTGTTCTGAGACAGATTTAATATTTATTGATCATAGACTAGAATTACTGGAATTTGATAGATCTCCATTTCAATATGATGAAAGTGTTATGCCAGTCTGGGTGGAATGCTAGAGACAACTAGTCAACATGGGACTTTGGACAGGCATGTAACCTTAGTGTCCTCTAGGCTTCCTAGCTGCTGAAATGGGTAGAAGCAGGACCCCTCCAGAAATGAGATGTTGCATCTTAGCGGGGCTTTTCTAGATACATTACTAGTAAATAAAAAAAATCAAATATATAATGAAAATGGTGAAACGTAAACAGACAAACATGTGATCTTCCAATCTATTTTTAGTGCCCTATTATAGACTTCATTCCTTTTAGGTGGTATATGTCAGGTGAAAGAGTGCAGACTTGTGAACCTGACACCCAGGGTTAAATCCCATCACTGCCACTTACTCTGGAGACCAGGTTTGAATCCCACTACTGCCACTTAATCTCTGTGTGAACTTAAAGGACAAGTGAATTGCTGTTTTTTAAAAGTAAATTTCCCAAGGAATATTAGTTCAAACCATCAATAAGTGTCGTAGTAAATGAATACTACTGTTAAAATTGTTCAGTTAAGCCTTATTTTTATGAACTGCAAATATGTTTATTAGCTGGTTCTGCCCCTTCTCACCATGTCCTTGCTGATGAGCTGTCCTCCAGTGTGTATCTAGCACATGCACGGCTCTTAGCAATGACATCATAGTAGCAAGATGGGTGGCTCAGTACACATTGCGAGAATGGAAGAGACTGATACCCCCGATGTAAATCATGATTTTGACCTGTCATAATTGGTTCATCCCTATGTGTTTGAGCTGCTATGGTGTGATTGTAGTGGAGCTGAAACTGCCATGATGAATTGGGCTCATTGACTGAATCATCTCCTTCTAAAGCCGATTAAGATGACCGGACTTCTGAGCCTGCAAGCCAGTGGTGGATGAAATATTCACTGTCAATTTGATTTGGTAGCATGGTCATGTGACATGTTACGTGACCACATACCAGCCCTATTCTAAGTTCTCACTTTCCCATTAGCAAGTTATACACTCCTGCCACTAGGAGGTGCTAATGAGATGCCTATCTGTAACTAACCATACACTGCTTCCCCTGATACTATTATTCAGCTCCCTATTGCTATCCCTAGAGTAACGCCATGGAATCTCACATTTCACCTGTGCCACGGTCTCTTTCCAAAGGCGGGATTTGAACCTCTAACCTTCTGGTCTGGAGGCGGGGACTTTTACTATTGCACTATTCTAGCAGCCCTACTGTGGCCTTACAACTCAACCCACCTTAAACTGTGAGTGCCCTTCCCCAAACTGAAGAGACCTCACTATCCTCTAGCCTCCACTGTAGTCACCTCTTTTACTCAAGCTTACATCCCTTCCCCTAAGTTCCTTAGTCCCCACTACAACTGCTCCACCTCCACCTCTCCTTTAATGTTTTACATTCTTCACTTACCGTTCCGCTGATAACTGCTGATCACTAGCACCAATGTCCTGACACCATGTTGCCTACCAAACACCTATTAGGGCTTACCTTTCTTCTTCTCACCTTTTTACCTCCTATCTTACCTAATCTCCCATGCCTCCCTACCTGTAACCTTGTAGTGAGTGCAAAGGAATTAACATCAGGCACTAATCCCCTAAGCAACTCCTAACTCTGCCCCCCCCATATCTTCAGTAACAACTAGCTGTGGCACTAGCCATCCCATTGTTTTAAACTACCATTTCTTATACCTCCTTACATCTTCCCCCATAGTATTCCCATATGACAGGCCCTCTCGACCCAAACTATGTTCTCCATGTTGGTTGCGACAGTACCACCTACATAGATTTTGCCTACTTCTCATCCTGTCTGGGAATAGTCACCCCAACCCTGGCCCACCCCAGCCAGCTCCCTACCTCAATTAGAGTAAATGTTCACTCAATCTAGCCTCCATAGAGCTGGCCCGGTGGTGCTGAGAGTTGAGGCGCTGGACGCCACACCTCACGCCACGCCGGCGACCCAAGTTCAGGAGCGAGCTCGGGAGCCGGGGGTCGGCAGAGGAGCGACAGGATTGAGCGCCTGCAGAGCTGCTCTTCAGTTCTGGGGGGAGGGCATTGGGAGAGCTTAGTGCTCCGGCGGCCCCTGGTAGAGATTGGGGGTGCCGCAGTAGCGTGAGCTGCATGTACTAGCATTCCCGACATAAGGCAGGGTTACCATGTGCCTTACAGCATTGGGGTTGCACAAGCAGGGAGGGAGAGGGTGGAACAGAACACAGGAAAAACCCGGCACCGAGGATCAGGCAATGGCACCTTTCCCCCATGCCCATCGCTGAGTTTCCCCAACTAGCCTTTGATTTCCTACCCAGCCCCCTCTTCCAATGCCAGAGTCTGACTTGCAAGAGAGCCCCAAGTAGGTGTGGAGGGTGACCCTCCCCAAATAGGGTTAGCCGTGGGTACTGGCATTGGCGAGGAGGGGAGAGAGGAGGCAGAGTTCTGGATTCACAGGCGGGCAGGATAACAGATGGGCTGCCTGAGACAGGACCTTGGGGCCATGACCGGAGGGAAAAAGAATTGAAAAAAAAAATCTTGCCTCCATGAATATCTGCAGCATCTTGCCTAAGATAGAGGATCTTCGGATCTGGGTTGTGCAGCACAACCCTGATGTGCTAGCCATTACTGAAACCTGGTTCCCCTAAAATCCCAGACCCTGCAGTCTTGATAGCAGGTTACACACTGTTTCGATTAAGGATGGGTAAAAAATGTGGGGGATATGCACTCTACTTAAAAGACGCTTACAGTGGGCAAGCCCAACCCAACCCATCAAAGACCAACAAGTCGCAAATTTTAGCTGTTAAGGCCAATAACTATACTTTCTGTTTATATCCCTCCCTGAGAGCAAAGTACAGATTTTGACCTGGTCCTTAGTTATTTAGCTGACCTGCCCTCTATCTCTGAAGTTATTGTACTAGGTGATTTTAACACCAACTGGATGGCCCCAGAAGCTGACTCCTTCAAGGACGCCATTGCAGCTGTTAACCTCACTCAACTTGTTACCACCCCCACTAGGACCAACTACAGAATTGGGAACAACTCGCTCCTTGACCTCATCATCTCCCACCCTGACAGAATAACCTACACAGAGGTACTATCAGACTCACTGAGTGACCACTGCCCAGTCATCTACCACTGGTCAAACAAAGCTCCAAGGCTCCTGCCAAGGTATGCATGCAGCACATGCTTAAGAAAGGGTACCTTCAACATCAGTAGCACTACCTTGAGCACACTGACTGGTCCCCTTTAGACTCTGCCCATAGTGTGGACGATGACCTTGATTATTTTATCCACTGCTTTAACCAAGGCTGTGACTTATTCACTCCACACTGCAAGCGTAAGGCAAAGGGAGTAACTAACCCCCTGGATCAGCCCTCAGTTTATCCAAATGATGCACAACAGGGACAATCTCTGGCACCTAGCTCATGACACTGGGTGACCCTCTGACATGCACCATTACAAGGCAGCACATAACTCCTGTACCAGGGAGATACGTCATACCAAAAGGGAATACTTTAAGCATGAACTCACAGACTCCTATGGTAATGGGAAGCGTTTCTGGGAAAGCATTAATGACCTCACTGGTAAGCCCTCAAAAACACCCCCAATGCAATTTATGCCAATGGAGCACTCTCATAGGACCCTCTAATAATTGTGGATACCCTTAATGATGCCTTCACTAACCTCTCCAGTATTCTCCTCCTGACTTCCTAAGGCAGCCTTCTAGTCAACCTGGTGCCATGGGCACCCCCTTTCCCCTATGCCCCCGTGCCTTCTACTTCAAGAGAGTCTCCAGGCCAGAAGCAAAAAAATACTTACAAAGAGTGTTGGGGATAACCAGGTTCAGCAATGACACCATAGACCTTAAACTCCTTCACCAGACCCTTGATGCAGTCCTTAAGCCCCTTACCATTCTTCTCAACCTCTCCCTCTCCCAAGAACAATTCCCACAACTCTGGAAAACAGCTCTAGTTGTGCCTGTCTATAAAAGTGGTGATAGAGCATGGCCCTCTAACTACTACCCTATCTCCATCCCCCCCCCAAGGCACTCGAGTGTATCATCGCTGACCAGATGACGGAATACCTTACTAAATACAATATACAATGCAGGGAGCAGCATGGTTTTAGGAAGAGGTACAGCACAACCACTGCCTTAATGGAATACACTGACTTCCTGCACTGTGCACTTGACCAAAGCCAACTGGTGGGGTCGATCTACGTCGACCTCACCAAGGCTTTTGATATCATGAACCATTCTCTCCTACTCCACTCGCTCCAGACTATAGGCCTTTCCTTGGAGGTCACCAAGTGGTTCTCTAGCTCTTTTAGTGGCAGAACACAGCAAGTCAAAATTAATGACACCCTATCCAGCTCACGCTCTTTTAATTCAGGAATCCCCCAAGGCTCCATCCTTGGACCTTTATTGTTCAGCCTCTTCCTCAATTCACTCCCTAAAGCCTGCCCTAGCAACATCATTCTGTACGCTGATGATGCTGTCCTTTTTCCACCCACTCCAACACCACCCTACTCACCAAAGATCTCCAGACAAGTTTTGCAGCACTTGAACTTTGGTTTGAAGGTCATAAGCTACTAATGAACTATAAAAAAAAAAATATGAAATCGATGCTTTTCTCAAGTCTGCATAACCAGTACAAATCCTATGCCCTAACCATCCTTAACAACCAAAATCTCCCCCTTGAACAAGTCAGGGAATTTAAGTATCTAGGCATAACCTTAGATAGCTCCCTGTCCTACTCCTTAAATATCAACCTTATATCTAAAACTATTAATGCTAGGACTGACACCTTATATAGACATCGGTACATGAAGCCCTCAGAACCACTGTCTCAAGCTCTGTTGTTTCTATCATTGATTATGGCCTGATTATCTATGGGGCTGTCACTGACTCTGCTAGGAAAAGAATCCATGAGACTCTCAATAAGGCTTGCAGGCTTGTCTTTGGTGCCCCAAGTTTCACCCATACCTGCTATCTCTACACACAGATTCTTTGGTTTCATCTCAAAGGTACGGTCACCTACCAGACTTGCCTTTTTGCTAAAAAAATTAGCCTCGACCAAACCCCACCAACCATCCAGCCCCTTCTGCTGCCAGTACCAACCCCTTGCTACACGTGTAAAGGCACCCTCACAAAATATCAGGTCCCTTTCTGCTGAACCACTCAGAGGCAGCGATCCTTTAGGTTTAGAGCCCCTTTCTGGATCAATGATCTCCCCATTGAGATCAATAGACACCCTACTTTTGGTCCCTTTAAAAGTAGCCTTCATCAGCACCTGAATTTTCTCAATAGTTGTGACTGCCCCTGTAACAAATCAACCCCACTGTGCCCTCTTGTAATCCCTAGGCTTGGCTCCTATTGTCCTAGACTTGAGCCTCTGTCCTGAGCACTGTCATGCTCCTTTTCCCAGAATTCAGCACGCACCCACCTCAACCCCTATTCTATATTGACTACGTCACCTTAAACTGCATCAACCCTACTCTCACTCTTTTTCTCCATCTTTCCCTCCACTCCAGCCCTTTCCTTTTCCTACACACCTCCCTCCCTCTCCTTTTCAACCCCATCTTACTTCCTCTTTTCCTATCTCCCCTCCCCTTTCATCCCTGCCTTACACCATAGCCCTGCTGCTGCCCCACCCTTCTACTTCTTGCTGTACCTCCCACATACCCTTGACTTCTGCCTTTATTTCTTTTCTCTCACTTTCCTCTTCCTTCTTCTACTTGTACCGCATATGTATTTATGCCTACTTTTATGTATTTATGCCTTTTATCCATCTGTAAATACCCTGTACATATGTATTCCTAATTATGAACTGTATGATACTACTGATTGTATGTGATTTATGTTGCTGATGTTTGATTTGTGATTTTAACTTGTTAGGTGCCTTGGTATTTGAAATGTACCATAAAAATAAAGTTTATTATTATTATTAATAGTTGCTATAATTGTACTTTTAATATATTGTTTAACTCATGTTATCTTCTATGTTCATCTATATTACCTGTTTCTGTATTTTAGTCCCAATCTCTGTTTGTACTTGACGTGGAGCCTTTGTAAAAGAACCTGTGGTTCAAAGGTATTGTAATCCTAGTAATAAACAAATAAATAAATAAAATGTCTTACAGACTTGAATGGCAAGTCCATGTAGTTCAAATGTATGCCTGTTTCGCACTGCCACTCTGGTGTGGGTGTCTGTTAGTGGTGTGGGGTGGTGGACTATAGGTGGGGGAAGGGATGCTGCAGTATCATTTTCTGGTGAAATATCAAGACGAGGTTTATGGTGACTCATCATACCACCATGGATTAAATCCGTTCTGTCGTCTATTTCTAAAATGATGAGTGTTTATAGTTGGTGTGGGGTGGAGGTGAATGAATCTGATACATGTGTCAGTTTTGTTCTGCATTGTGTCTGTCAGGGTGGGTGATTTGCTGTGGAGTGTATGGGTGGCGATGCTGTTGCCAATACAGTATCAGGGATATATATTGCAATAGCCTGACTGTTGCCAGAGGTTTTGCTAGTGACCATGTGAATACAGTATGTTATTACATACAGTTTCAAATGTGTGGTACGTGTTGTGTGGGTGTGATGTTACTGTCATGTGAGCTGCATGGCAAGTGTCAGTTTTACACTGATAGATGGTGTCTGTTATGGTGTGGGAGGATGACTGAGTGGTACTGTGGTGTTTGGCCACTATAGTAAGTGGGATATTTGTTTTCAAATATGATGACTGGTTGCAATTGTTTTTGGGGGAACATTAAACCAAATTGGATGTACATATGTAAACACATACCATTTTGCTATGGTGGTAGCATGTGTCTTTTAGGGGGCATTACTTTCATGTGAGTTAAATGTCAAGAGCATCAGTGTAAAATGGGTGTTTGTTTTGAACTGGTGTGTGTGTCTGCAAGGTGTTGGCTTTTTGATTGTTGAGTGTTTTTTTTGTTTGTGGTGGTTTGTACAAGAGAGTATCAGGTATTTATTTTCAAATGACATGACATTTGACTGTGTGTTTGTGGTGGAGCACTATATCACCATGAGTATGAATGTGTTGCAATTCACATTTTGACACTGCTGAGTGTTGTTTGTTTTGGGGGGGGGGGCTATTTTCTTGTGAGTTGAATGGCAAAAGCATCATTATAAAACATGTCACTTTTACAATGGTGGGTATTTCTGCTAAGGTTGGTAATAAATACAGTATCAGGGATATACTTTGACTAGAGCTGGGCAGAATACAAAATTCTGCCAGTGAAATGTCCACAAAATTACCATTCAGATTCAGTGAAATTTCAAAGAATTTGTGTGAAAATTTCCCAGAATTTTGTCACATTTTAAATGTCAGTTATTTTGTTCCACTTTTTAATATATATATTTATTTATATGTATACAAATGATAACAGGTTTAACAGGTATACAGGGACAGCTGGCTTGCATAAGTGTATCAAATTTCAGAGTCCTAGATTAAAAGAAAACTGAGTTATAGGTGTCTAAATATTTAATCAAAATTAAATTTTCAGTTTTTCCATGTAATTTTACAGTTTCTTGTCTAAATTTCTCAACAGTTTCGGGATTTAGAGAAACTTGCAACATAGATATGTGCACCAACATTTAAGTCCCAAACTTTAAAGGGAGCTGTGTTATAGGTAGCAAAACATTTTGCCAAAATTTAGATTTCAGTTTACTATAATATTAAAAGCATTCATCAAAATGTTATAAAATGTTGTGGGTGTATGAGTTATTATATATATTAATATGTCCCTCAGAGCCACTCACTGCTGGGTAAGAGTGGTTTCACATGTGTTACACTCGAGAGAGAACAGCAAAGCAAAGCTGAGCTGTTCTGGCTCAAACAGAATGCAAGTGAAACCACTCTTATCCAGCAGTGAGCTGTGATGGGGGACATCTTATTATATTATTGATTAAGCATGATCAATAATATATATTTTTTAAAAACTGTCCTGGAATGTGCCCATTCCAGAGCAACTGTGTGTGAGATGCTCCAGCAGCCGGTCAGTACCTCGAAGCAATATGAGTGTGGTAAAAAACGAGCAGTAAAATGAGGGTAAGTGAAAAGAGCTACCGGGGAATTACTGTTTAGTGTTTGCATAACAGTGCTAAACCAGTAGCTCTTGTCACTCAGGCTAAGCACTGTAATACAGCTATCAAGTGCTGAGTGAGCAAGCCACATCTGTGTTTTGGTGGTTAGTGAGGTGAGCAGTGTATGCAGGGGTAGGAGTGGACCCATATTCATATCTGCCTTCACCTGTTTGTTTTTTTTTTTCATTTTTTTTGTGATGTTTGATTCTACTCAGAGGATGTATATTTAGAAACTGGGGGGGGTGTGGGGGGGCAAAGCCCTCCGACTAAACATTTTTAACACACACACCCCATCAACTTATGTTTTCTGTGTGGAACCCCCCAACATTGACTCACCACTGGTTTCAGCACAGTTGCCGTAGTCACTTTTTTCCATCAGTGCTGTTATAATCTGCATTGTAGTTCCTGCACATATATTGACTGCATTCTAATTATTTAGAGGTTTTTGACCTGAACCAGACGCTTCTCACAGAAAAATAGTTTTTTTTGTTTTTTTTTTAATTTGTACAATTTCGGATTTACAACCTTTGAGCCAGAGGCTCATTTACAAAGGTACCTTGTCACAGAGAGAACAGACAGAGTTCCAAGTTTACAGAGTTCATAACAGTAGTAGACAAACATTACACAAAAGGTTTCATACAGAGAACAATTTTAAACATTCAGTTATTACAAGGTTCATCAGATGCAGGTAATAGCAGAGGGCAGGGAACCAGGGGTGGCGTTGGGGGTGAGGTGGGGATTCAGCCCAGTGGGCATTGTCTGGTGCTATGTGGTAGTAGTGCAGTGTCTCATTCCGTAGATGAAAGGAGCACTCCAATTGGTTAGGAAAGCTCCCTCAATCTGTAATTACATTTATATACACACCCAGTTTCAGATTTCTAACTCCAAAGTGCTTGAGTTATATACAGATAACAATTTTCACTAAGTTTCACACACAAAATAAAATGACAAACGTTGAGCACCCATCATTTTGAGATGATGCGTACTAATGTCATGATATTTGGCACACTATTAAAACTCCTATAGACGAGTAAACTTTCCAAATCTTATATCTCTAGCTCAATGGAAGGCTGGGTTATGACTAAATTAATAAATTAAAAACATTCCACTGAATTTCATCAAATGTTTAATTTCAGTTATTTTGGTCTAGTTTTCAAAGTACCTACCCAAATGATACTAAATTTAGCAGGTTTACATGCACTTATAGATTGCATATGTGTACCAAATTTCAGAGTCCTAGATTGAAAGGGGATGAGTTGTTGGTAGAGATGGACAAAGTCCATCAACTTTGCTATGCAGAGTATTTCACATATAACTCAAAATTCATGAAATACTCCACAGTGCGAAGCAAATTTTGCATTGCTGCACAAGAACACGAAGTTACAATTGAAATATATGGACTTTGAATAACTTCACCTTTTCGAATTTTGCATTGCTGTTAAAAAATGTGAAGTTGCCATTGAAACCTATGGACTTCGAGTTATTTTGCCTTTCCTTTGGCTCCCAAAGGTGAATTTTGCAATGATTCATAGGGTGGCAAGTCACATGGGCTCTATATGGTCTTGCACAGCCTCAGTTGAGCAAATGTAGTGCGTACAGCGGAAAGCTGGAGTTAGTTAGGTTTCAGAGCTGTGTGATTTAAACCTTCAGAAAAATGATCTATGTTTGGACTTTTTATTTTTATTTTAGTCTTTAGTAACTGAGTAAGGCCCACTAGGCACAAGTGCCTGTTTTCAGGGGTGACGTAGGAGCACTGGGCGGTTGAGTGACTTGCTCAGAGTCACACAGTATGCAAGTGGAGGTTGTGAGAATCAAACTCAGGTCTGGTCTGCTGGATGTATCAAGCTCATTTACACCTTGTTCCTCTAACCTCTAGGCTATACTGCCAGACCCAAATTTTGAGTCCAAATTTAGTACATTGTGTGCACTAATCCCTTGTGTGTCTGTATCATCAATTATTTGCTGATTCTTTGTGAATTTTGCATCTTTAATTTATACTTTCAGTGTCTGTACTCTGAGTAACAGTGCAGAAGTTTGCTTTGGGGAGGGACAGATCTGTGGTATAGAGAAGGGAAATCCACAGCCCACAGTCTGAAAGGCAGTCTCACCAACTGTTGTTGTCTAGCATTTAGAATTGGTGTGTACAGTTGTGTATACAGTTACACACAGCAATACTTCTAGTAATTTTTGATAATATTGTGCTGTTCGCTGTTCATTTTTTCCTGTCTTTGTTTAGAGGGCTGTGTTTGACTTTACAGAAGTGTTAAACTTTCTGCATGAAAGGACGGTCATGCAGAGCTGTTTCTTACTGTAGTGCTACCCAGAGGACTATTGCTTGTGTGCCTCCAAATGGTAGCAGTGGAAGTTGTGATGATGAGGCAGGTTCATCAGGGGCTAGCAATGTTAAGTCTTGTTGTCGTGGACTCATGGACATGGTAGTACTAAGCAGTTGAAGGGAGAGGTAGTAGCTGCTGCAGGTACAGGGATTTCTGTAGCTACGTTTTCTGACAAGTACCTGAAATTATAGCAAGAGGAACAGAAAACATTTACTTCTAAATCCAGCACAGTTTCAATTGAAGCCCCCACCCACAAACCCACAAAAAACAAGAGAAAATAATAAACTTATTATGCAATGGAGTGTGGCAATACAAATGGAAAGAATGATGTTTGATCATAATTGCAAAAGCAGACCACCATCTGAAGCATGGAGGTGCCAGAAGTACAGCAGGGAAGTCATACTCAGTCAGCAGACACAGTGACTTACAATTAATGTGTCATCATAGAACTACTGAAACACAACCCAGCAACAAACACCACCACCCCCCCAAAATGTACTTTCCTTCTATTCTACCAGGCCCTGCCAGCCATTACCATGACAAGAAGACCATAAAAAAGATTAAATACCAATAACTACTTACCTTTGCATTGCAATCTGCAATCCTAATGTGAAGTATCATTCGAAACAATCTCCAAGATGAGGCCCTAAAAGAAAAGACACAAGTGAGATATACATGAAATGATCAAACATTCACTTGTAAATACAACAGAACCAGACTACACTGGCAAAAGTTACTTACAACTGTTAGTGTATGTATGACAGCACAGCTCCAACGTACACCATCTGTCTGTCTGTCACCTAGACAACAGCAGCAAACAGCAGCAGCACAGCATGTTCTCATTCCAGGTTATTAAAATCATCAACAGCTGCAGCAGCGGAACCAAGAGAACCAGGTAAAAGCAGCACATCAACTTGTATCTCTTTTCACTTCACAGTAGCGTATCTGATGATCAGACTTTATCAACAGAAGATACTCAATTGTACTTCACAGATAGCTGTTTTGGACTTTTGTACAGCAGCAGGAAAGATGTTCATGTTTTATTCTTGTGAAATTCTCATCCCACTCGCACACCAGTGCATCAGCAGCAGCAGCACTGAGCAGCATGAAAGAATTTCTGTAATGAGGCAACTACCTGACATTTGTAGCTAGCAGGAGGATATGTCAATATGAAAAGACATGTGTTTTAATACTCAGAAAAATATTTGTGTTTAATTATTTTGGAATTCTCTTCCCACTTGCACACCAGTGAATCAGCAGCAGCAGCACTGAGCAGCATTAAAACATATCTGTAATGGGACCACTACTTGATATTTGTGACTAGCAGCAGGATACGACAATACGAAAAGACTTTTGTTTCAATACTCAGAAAAGATGTTCATGTTTGATTCTTCTGGAATTCTCTTCCCACTTGCACACCAGAGCATCAGCAGCAGCAGCACTGAGCAGCAAGAAAGCATTTCTGTAATGGGACCACTCATGGGAGACATGACATTTGTGGCTAAAGTTATTCCACTGTAGGACCCAATAAGTAATGAGATAAAAGAGATACAACAACTTAAACAGTTTATGAAGTCTGTTAGATACGATTTAAAAATGAAATGTATGTGTAATGATTAAGATGGTGCAGCCAGTCTTGCATATATATTTTTTATCTTTGGGTCTATGTAAGCTGATATTGGGTGTATGTGTTGTCTGTAACTTATTTAAATTCTAAACCTCTATAAAAATGTCATTTGAAATGGATCCATCTTGAAAATGGGTCTTTGACCCAGTGATGAGTTTGTTAAATCTACCTGTATAAAAATAAAGTTTTACTACTACTTTTTTTTTTTGTTTAACCAGGTAGAGCACACTAAGCTGAAAGCTTTTTTACAGGAGTGACCTGGGAGCACAAGGAGGTTAAGTGACTTGCTCAGGGTCACACAGTATGCAAGTGGAAGCTGTGGGATTCAAACCCAGGTCAGGTCTGCTGGATGTCACCAAATTTGCAGCTCATAGCCTTAGACCACTGTGCTATACTGCCTATCTACCTATCTATACTGCCTATCTATACTATTACTACTGCTACTATACTACTGCTACTGTTACTACTGCTACTACTGCTACTGCAACTGCTACTGCTACTACTACTACTTGACATTTATGGATAGCAGGATGAAATGAAAAATGCTGGGATTCAGAAGTTAAATTACTCACACTGATGTTGAAGCAACAACTGATGTACAGATCATTGCTTCAGCTCACAGATCCACCATGGAGGCACAGTACTAAGTGATATTTTTTGTTTACATAACAATCACAAAAACTGCCAGAACCTAACTTGCAGCCATGAACTCAATGTAGTATGGTGTTTCTTCCTCCGTCCATGAGATGGTGCTGCTAACTACGTTGGAACATGCCATGCCTTTGCCCCATCAAGAGACTGTTGTCCGTATGCACACAGATGTTATAATATCATCATAAATCTTACGACTAGCACTAATTTTACTGAATGAGACTACATGATGTGTTGTATGTCAGTTAGTCACATTCACATTCTGTAATGTTAACAGCACTGTGCATATAAGATCTTGACTCCACTCCATACATATGGACAACAGTCTTGAAGGTAAAAAGGCATGCATGTTTAGCAGTAGCAGCACCATCTTGTGGAGGAAGGATCGTAACACTACAACAAGATGACAGCTGCAACAGAGGTTCAGACAATTTTTATGAGCATTACAGTAAAAAAAAAAATCACTTATTACTGTGCATACAGGGGGGATATGTGAGCTGAAACATCAATCTCTGCAGCAGCAAGGGCATCATCAGTGCTACTAGTTATCACATAACAGATATGGTGAGAAAGGGTCAAGGAAGGACAGCACAGATTTTTGGGGGTTTATTATTTATTTATTTTTTTATAGGAAAAGGGCACAGGTATTAAAGAAAGACAAGATGAAAAGAAAGATGATAAAGGGGCACAGAAGAGAGTACAAAGTTAGAACACTGCCATGTGTTTACTCAATGGCACCTCCATGACCATCACCACCACAGATCTCATTCAAATCTCAATCTCACGGACCTGTGCTACAGTTTGCTGGAGCTCCATGACCAGGCATCTCGGTTCTAAAATTTCACTATGCATTGATTCCAGCTCATTGCCTGTAGCTGGTGCTGGTGCTGCTACTACTGCTGGTGGTGCAGGTGCAGCAACTAGTGATGGTATTTCGACTGCAGCAGGGGGAACTGTGGATTCCATTCACCCTTGTCTGCATAATGCTGCTAATGTGGCAGCTGCTGTACATGCCTCCTGCCATTCTGCATGGTAATGCATATGTAGGTGTGTCCACCGCCCCTCCCATTGCCAATAGGGCTGCCCATTTTCCCCCTACAGACCACCTTGTGGTATATAGTGCAATTAGCCACACTTCTATTTTTTAGAATAAAACATTACCTAAACAGTGATTCCAAAAAAAGGTTAATTCAGGCCTCATTCCTATCCCTCATTGATTATGCTGATTTTCTCTACTGCCATTGTTCAAGTCATCTCTTACATAAACTGGACACCCTGTATCACAGGTCCATAAGATTTATTACTGACCTTCCCTCCAGCACCCATCATTGCTCCCTTTATATGGCAGTCAACTGGACATCATTGCAACACAGAAGAAATAGAATGCTGTTATCTGGATATTCAAAGCGTTAACAGGCAAACTACCTACCTATATCACTGATTGCTTTACCCAAATTACAACTAGGCCATACACCTTAAGGATCAGTAAACTCATCATATTAAAGGTCCCCAATGCCTGCACCGGTATGGGAGGGCTGCTTTCAGCTATTCCTTAGCAGTTGCATGGAACTATCTCCAAAATCCATGAAGCTAGATAGCCTACTACCTCTGGCATCCTTCAAAAGATTGTTCTCCCATCCTTTTCCAGAGCTCTGCAATTGCTTTTATAAAGCCTAATCCCTACCTATCTGACCCACCTTCCTTTTCCATCCATTATATTAATTCAATTTCTTTCTTCCGAATCACCTATTATATTCTCAAAAACTAGTTAGACCATATTATTTTTATTTTATGCCTGCTATACCTTTTGTCCCCTTTTTCCTACAGGCTAAATGGTTCTACTGTTACTTGTATATATGTAAATTGTTGTATATAATCATTTCATGCCATTGTATTGCTATTTATTCTATTTCTTGTCTATGTAATAATACTTGTATCCTCATTTGTATGACCACTCAGGTCCATCTTGTAAATGAGCTTTGCTCAATGATGTTCGCCTGAATAAATAAAGATTTTGATTGATTGATTGATTGATTGATTCTGTCATTTTGGTTGCATTCAAAATGTGACTACATAGGAAAGGTCTTTGCTTGGCCCATTGACTTGTGTCACTTGGCCCTGCCTCTTGTTCTTGGGGAGTGGATGGTTCATGCTGTGGGCATGGAACCACAGGGGGGGCTCCAGCCTGCTGCTGCTCCTGTTGTGGCTGCTCCACCTGCTGCAGCGGCTCCTGCTCCTGCTGCTGCTGCTGCTGATGCACCTCCACCTCCATGTTTTGTGGTGGGTGGACCTACATCCCAAACACAGTATGATTTAGGATGATAGCACACAACCCATCATGTGTCCATGGCCCACAATGTACAGCTGGAAAATCCATAACCACAGCAAGATGATCTAACAAAGACAAAAAAAATACAGAGAAAGAGAGAGACAGAGAGAGAGTATAGTATGCAAGTTTAAAACACTAAACAGAGGTACTTCAATTAGAACTTCAGTAGGACAAAATAAAAGGATAGATTGGTACTACTCAAAGTATTAAACTATTAGTTAAATGAACTGCTCTCAGTATCCACCTGTACTCCACACCACTTCCAACATCATTCAGGCTGAGTCATCAAGTGCAAACAAGCATTCCCTGTGGAGAAATGTGGTCATGTGACCTGCAGAGAGGTCTACATATGACTAAACTGTTTGTTTCTTGTTAACTTCACTTGTGCACCAAACTGAAATTGAAGTTAACAGGCAAAGTTGTGTAGGTGATTTTCGGGTTACATAAGTAAAACTTCGCAAAATTTTACCGAATGTGAAGTTTGCGATTTTGCGTGAACTTCGCATGTGGATTAACATTTTGCTGCATCTCTAGTTGTGT
The DNA here is from genome assembly GCA_016271365.2 of Neoceratodus forsteri. NCBI lineage: Eukaryota > Metazoa > Chordata > Ceratodontiformes > Ceratodontidae > Neoceratodus > Neoceratodus forsteri. The sequence continues at coordinate 454,849,596 of CM057456.1, read as the reverse complement.
GTGGCAAAACATTTAATAAAAATTTAATTTTTAGTCATTTCCACCTAATTTTAGAAATTATTATCCAAATTTATCCACAGTGTCAGGATTTAGATAAAAGTGCAGCATGGATATGTGTACCATGTTTTAACTATCAAGCCTTAAATGAAGCTGTGCTATAGGTAGCCAAACATTTTGCCAAAATTACAATTTTAGTTATTTTAGTATAATTTTGAAATCTTTAATTGAAATGTTGTAAAATTTTGTAGGTATAATGGTTTTTACTACATGTATGTATGTGCCTTGTTTCAGATTTCTAGCTCCAAAGGTGCCTCAGTTACATGCAAAGAAAAATGTTCATTGACATCTCCCACAAAAAATAACATGACAGATTTTGAACACCTATAATTGTGAGATGATGCATAGTAATGTCAAGATATTTAGCACACTGTTAGAGTGCCTATCAGCAAGTAATCTTCCCATGTCTTAGATCTCTAGCTCAATTGACAGTTAAGTTATGATCAAATTAATAACTTTAAAAAATTCCACAAAATTCCAATGAAATTCCTCAATATTATCAAATCACCTGATATTGCTCCCTGAGTACTATCCCTGACTGTGTTGTCTGTCAAATCAGCTTGGACTGCTATATCTACATCATTTTGTGTGCCTATAACAGCATCATGGTTAGTTCCACTTGCTGTTTAGGTAAGGAATAAGACATGATGAGGTGTGGTTTATGGCCTGATAAAAGCATGCCCCTGGTGTGTAATGAGGCATGAGGCACGTGCTCTGATTGTCTTTAGCACCTGGGAAATGTTCTTATCAGGCCATAAACCACACCTCGAAGTGTCTTATTCCACTTAAAAAATGGGCCCCCCCAGTAAAAAAAAATCCAAAACAGAATCTGAGCAAGTTTCTGCAGTTTCGAAAGTAAAATGTAATTTATTTATCTTTTTATTCACTTGAGGGTGAAGAAATTAGTTCCTTATAGAGGAGAACTGCAGAAGGTTTTTTAAGTTAGTTTTTTTCATGGAGGTGATGCTTGTCTCCCCTGCCCTCCCCATCTTCACACAAAGACATACACATTGTTTATTTATGTTTTTCTATTTTTTATATAGTGTATCTTTGCCAGGCAGCTACTGAGTGTTTGGTTTCACTTTTAGATTTTACTGAATGATGGTCTTCCAGCACCCACTCCTGCCCCACCACAGAGACACAGATAGTCAAATTGGTTTAGTTTAAGGTTTCTGATATTGTTTATTTTGGAGTTTTGCTAGGGTTGTGTGGATCAGTGTCCTGTGTGCTTAGAAGTGAGTGACCCATTTGATAGTGAACATGACCCTCAGCAGCTGCTGAAGTGAGTGCATTCTGCTTCGCGCTTCTCGAGCAAGTAGCTTCCTGTTCACTGTGGTCTTGACAGCTTGGTCTCTGCAGGGGTTGCTGTATAAACTGCTCTATGATTTTATCTTAAAGCTACAGTCTCATTTGCTGGATTGCTAATGGAGGAGTGGTGTGGATCTGTAGGGGGATTTAAAACCTGCAGCACATGCTTTGCTTTCTTCAGTGCCATCGACTTTAACTACAGCAGATGTCAGACTTTAATAAAGAAAATATTTATGAAGTTGCCTGTCTACTTATGTTTATGAAGAGATAGTGTGTGTGTGTGTGTGTGGGGGGGGGGTGTCCAGCTCGACTAGGCTGGCAGAACTTTGGCTGAGGGTGGCACAGTGATATATTTATGTTGTGGGGCTCAGGTTGGCACAAGTAGTGCCAGTTGTAAGGTTATGTTCTGATAAGGATATGACTGGAAACCTGTTTCAGCCAATCAGAAATGAAAAGATTTTGTACCCATTTTATAATAGCCCACCAATTATTAAGCTTTTGTTCTGTGACAGAGGGTCACTCCATCCGCTGTATTACTGACTCATGGAGTCCCACAGTGAAGGTGCACATTTTTGTAATGAACAATAGTCTTCTCTTGTTTTCATGCACCAGCCCTCTTGGCTATTGCCATAAGTCATGCCAGAAGTGTCTTTGAGGATGAGTTCAGAAGGTATGGTGGTGCTTTTAACACTTTCAGTGGCAATAAGAAGCATACCCAATTGCGATGTATTATGTATGGTGTATTAGTTTCCACTCCTAAAAAAAAAACAAAAAAAAACAGCAATATGTCTATCATTATATATGCGTTTGTCTTGCCTGCATTTCACACATTATTCTAGCAAAATTTTAAATTAAATATATATTCATTTATTATACTGTGTTGAATAATGTGTTCCACACTTTATTATAGTCATTTATTAGGTGTCAGTGGAACAGTTGTATAATGAAGGAGACAAGTTTGCATTGCCTGTGCTGTCCTGAGGTACCAATCGTAATGGCAAAATGCCAAGAGAGAGTTGTTAACTGCATTATGGAACTAGTATGTTTTAGAGAGAACTGTCCCAACTGAAATGTGATCCTTATTTCATACTATAAGTATGAATCTATGGAAGGTCCATTGGATGATTCCCCATCACAAGTGAGTATATAAAACATGTTCCATTGTAGGTGTAACCAACTAACATACTTTACATATAGTATATTTATAGTATGGCAAAATTGTGGTGCATTATCATGAACTTTGCTTGCGATACTACAATTCATGTAGTGAGTGATATTCATTTTTTTTTTTATATACTTTTTTTATTAGTTTTTTTTCAGGTACTGGGAACTACGTCACTGTCATTCTTATTATACATGTTTCAGGATAACTGACATATAGAGTACACTGAGACAATCATAGACAGCAACCACTTATACACAGTCTTAGTAATCTTATATACTGATAAAATGCATGCTATCCATTTGTACTTTCTTCCGGGGAAGAAAGAGGAGGGAAGGGGGACCCAAACCACACAAATCCATTATCTTATTATTTCTGGGTGTTCTATATATCATCATGCTGGTCTAATAGTACAGAAGGAGCTTCCAACTATCCCACTGACATCATGTAATGGCCAACCAGTCCCACATGCTTCTATGGAATCAGGTCAAGTCTGAGTGTCATGATCCTCATCCACCATGCATTCCAGTAGCTAGTCACCTGTGTGGGTCTCCCTTGGAGTTTAGCTCTCATCTGTTCCATTATATAGATATCATATATTAAATCCTCCCACACTCTGATTGTTGACGGGGCTGAATTAAGCCAGTTTTTAGTAATAGACTTTTTTGGCTGCTATAATTAGTATTGAAGCCAAATATATCTTAGATTTATGTTTAAGCCTAACAGGAAAGTGTTGTAAAAGTGCTATTGCCGGTGTAAGTGGGCTAAATTCTGTATCTATATTTGCTAGTGTTTGTTCCACCCCCTGCCAGAATGGTCTTAAAACAGGGCAACCCCAAAATATGTGAGTGTTAGTGGCATCCCTCGAGTTACATTTCCTCCAGCAGGAGGCATCATGTGTGGCTAAGTACTTGGCTGTTATTTTAGGTGTACGAAAGAACCTAGAGACTACCTTCCAGCCAAATTCATGCCACCCATATGAACCCGTATTTCCATGTTGGCATCTCCAGACCCATTGCCATTCTTGGTCTGTTAATTGTATTCCCATTTCAGCTTCCCAAGTCTTGTGTACTTTCTCCCAACTAGGTCTGCCTCTCATTCTACCTGCATTATAGAATCTAGATACCAAATGCCTAGGGTTCTGTTCCCCTGGGATTCTAATCAGAAGTGAAATCGGGGGGGGGGGGACCTTCTCTTGCTCTATCTCTAGACCTATAGTTGTTGCATGGAAATGTCGAATCTGGAAATATCGAAACCAGTCATGCCTGGGGATTGAAAACTCCTCCTGCAATTGTACAAATGTTTTTAAACAACTATTTAGATATAACTGATGTGTATATTTTAAACCAAGATCATTCCAAGTCCCAAATCCTACATCCAAGTTTATATGGCTAAAAGCCTGATTCCTCCAAGGTATCCCCATCCAGTGAGCACCAAATTCATTATCCGTATGGGATAAATATCCACTTCACCCCTTAAGATAGCTTTATGTGTATATTGACATATCAAACTTCAAGGTGTATAATGGAGGAGGGTGAAAAATCATGTTTTCTCCTAAATAAGCAGTTGTCAACTTTCTTTCTATTTCCATCCACTGAGGGCCACTTCCTTCTGGTGAGAACCATATTCTGATATGGTTAAGTAGGGTGGCTAGGGCGTATGCTCTCCAATTAGGTAGAGCCAGTCCACCTCTATCTTTAGGAGCTTGTAATCTATCTAATGCTATCCTAGGTCTTTTACCTTGCCATATATAATTTACTATTGCCCTATCCTTTCCTCATTCCTTGTAAACATTTGTGGGATAGACTGCATTAAATATAACAGACGGGGCAGTATGTTCATCTGAACTGCCTGTATTCGGTTAATTAGCGGTATTGGTAGGTGGGTCCAGGTCTGAAGGTCATGTTTAATTTGTTCATATAGTATATTATAGTTCAATTTAAAGATCTGCCCTGGATTCTTTGAGATGTTGATCCCTAAATATCTAATTGTTTTATTTTCCCAGTTAAAATGATGTTTAAGTTTTATATGATTTGGTATACTGTATATTCTCCTATATTTAAAATCTCAGTCTTTTGAGTATTGATATTATAACCCAAAATTTTTCCTATTAGTATCATAGCCTGCTCTAAATTTGGATGTGAGTTCTCCATGTCTGTGGTATACACTAAAAGGTCGTCAGCATATAATGCCACTTTATTATCCTTATCTGCTACCTGATATCCTCTTATCCCCTCATGCTGACATAAAAATTGTGCCACTGGTTCTGTATATAAAGCAAATAAGTAAGGTGAGAGTGGGCACCCCATCTTGTTCCACTAGTAAGCGGAAACCTCGCTGAGCAGAAGCCATTAGCCTTCACCATTGCCTGTGTTGTTGAGTAAATGCCCATGATATTGACAATGAACTCTTTGGGGAAGTCTAATTTATCAAGGGTTTTCTCTAGGAAAGACCAAGAGACTCTATTGAATGCCTTTTGTGCATCAAAGCCTAATATTAGTAATGGGACTTTATTATTTTTTGCATGTTCAATTAAATAGAGGGTCCTTTTAATATTATCAGAGGTCTGGGGGTGGGGATAAATCCCACTTGATCCAAATGTATCAAACAGGGTATTATGTCATCAAGCTGGTGAGCTAAAATGCTTGCAATATTTTGTAGTCCTGATTTAGGACGGAGATCGGTCGATAAGAGTCACATAGTTGTGGGTTTTTTTGTGGTTTTAAAATCACTGAGATCATGGCCTGTGACCATGAAAGAGGATATATAGCCCTCGAGTGACTCTCTCTCAAAGTTTTGGTCAGTGGATCTGCGATCCACTCCCAAGCCATTTTATAAAATTCAGCCCCATAGCCATCTGGGCCAGGGCTTTTACCATTTTTAAGCTTGGAGACAGACAATTTTATTTCTGAACTCTGTACGGGGTGGATTAGGGACTGTTTCTGGATTTCCGTAAGTTGTGGAAGATTTAGATTTGACAAAAAATTCTCCTTCTCCTGCTCTGTTGACCCAGATTCAGCTGTGTATAGTCTAGTGTAATATGATTTAAATGCAGCCACTATGGTTGTGGTTGTAAGGCAGGTGCAACCTGAAATAGGGTCTCTCATATTAGTGATTGTTGTTTGTTGAATTCTTCTTCTAAGGCGATGTGCCAATATTCTAGAGGCCCTAGGACCCCCTTCAAAATATTTTTGTCTGAGCCATAGCAAAGCCTGTTCTGTTTTAGCAGTCAGTAACTTTTGTATAGCCTCTTGTGTGGTTGCTATCTGGTCCATTAATGAGTCATCTCCTTGCATATGTGCAAGTTGTAAAAAACTCAGCTTTTCCTGTAATTGCTTTAAGTTAGCCTCACATCTACATTTTTTTGGGCTGCATAGGCTATAATACAGCCCCTTAAAACTACTTTCATTGTATCCCAAAGTAATTGGGGTGGGGTCTGTAATGATGAGTTATCCTCTATTATGTCTTTTATTTTTATCTTTATCATCTCCTTACATTCAGGGTCTATTAATAGGGAATTATTAAGCCTCCAATAGGTAACCTTTCTCTCTCTCTTTGAATGTCTAAATCTAAAGTAATTGGGGCATGATCTGATAGACTTATATTATGGATCTCAGTATTTCCTATCTGGTCTGTGTGTTCCTTAGAGATACACAGATAATCCAATCTGGAACAGGGCTTATGAGCATGTGAAAAGAAGCTGAACTTTCGCATTGTGGGGTGTTGGTGGTGCCAAGTGTCCACCCAGCCTAAATCCTTAACCAACCTTCTCAGATGTCGCTGGCCTGCTGTCTGTGGGGATATTCTAGAGGCTGTTGTGCCACGGGATGGATCTAAGAGACAATTAAAATCCCCTCCAATTATCAGGACTTCCCTTTGATATTCCAGTATTTTATCTATTATCTGTAGTATTGAAGAGGCATCCCTTGCTGGGGGAATATAAATATTCGCAATTGTATGTTGCTGATCACCGAGTGAGCCTCTCAACACAACCTGTCTGCCTTCAGGATCTGAGTACTGATCTGTTATCTCCAAGGGGGAGTTCTGAGCAATTAATGTTGCCACCCCTCTGCGTCTTCCTCTGCGATAGGATGATTCATAAACTTGACTAAAACCAAATTTAGATAACTTTTGGTGCTCATTAGAAGAGAGGTGTGTCTCCTGAAGTAGGAGCTTCTCAGCTTTAAACTTTTTAAGTGCCTTAATGGTTCTGTATCTCTTGACTGGCCCAGTCAGGCCATTTACATTGTGCGATAACACCCGTAAAAATGTATTCATGTCTAACCACCATTATGTGACCCCTTCCCCCCATCATATCCAGGAATAACTCTAGCAATCCTAACAGTGACAGACTCCCAGACCTGATATAGTAACATAATTAAATCCTTTGTAGCCCAACAGGGGACCCAATGGGCTTATACCACCTATCCAGATTTAACCTAGAACTATTTACAATGGTGACTTCCAAGTTGTAGGTGGCTGTTTCCTGCCCACCTAGTTGTGGCTCCACACTGGTTGCCGAAGGAGCAATGCTTTGCTTACCGCCAAGGGACTTCCTCTGGGAATATCCATCCCAAAACAAGAATAAGTAAGGAAAACAAAAGTAAATAAGCGAATAAGGTTAGGACTTAGAATTATGGGTAGGGAGTAGATCGTAGGAAAAACATGGGGTGCGGTGCTCCTAGGCTCCTGTAGTCCCCCGTTAGCCCTCCCTTAATATACTTATACAAGAAATCTGCCTTATACTTTGTTAATTAATATCTTAAATTCTTTCAGTCTATGTGCCAGTATTAAAATTCCCTAGTCCAATTAGGTTCACAAGATTCCTCAGGTTACATATATTTAAAGACAATGATCTTATTGTACTTGTATGGAACTGAAGACTTTAGCAGGATACAGTCCAAAATTCAGAACTCCTTTAAAAAGAAAGGTGACTGCAGGAGTGTTTATCTCCATTTCAACATGGATAAATATTAATTATGTCTGACTGTAACCTCAAGGCAAGGGCCCTCCCCATCAAGATACAGGCTCAGCCGTACCTGCATCCCATCCCCTTCCCAGAGGGCATCTCAAGCAGATCACTTTCATTATTCTCTCACCTAGTTTAAAGGAGAGGGTTTCAATTTGACTGGGGTTTTATTTCCCAATTTCCCCGCCAATAAATCCACTGATTCTCACCTTTGGGTCAAATTAGTATCAGCAGTGGTCCCGATAGAGGACAGGACCCCCCCGCCGGCGCACCAATCCCATCTTATTTTATTTTATTTATGGTAGCTCCTCAGAAAGACATCCAACAGCAGCCTCCCATAGCGTTCCCCCCATCCCCCCAGATCACGATATACCATAGCTTGGTCCCATACACCGAGATTATTTAGTATCGGCTCATAAAGCCCGAGAGTCAGCACAGCCCAGATAGGGTCTACACCCCAGGTGAGTCTATAGCTTCTTCCCAGCTCCATGCTTTTTATACTTTCTTTTGAACCCCTGCTTCCCAGGGGATATCAGTGTAGGTAATAGATCTGATGTTCATGATCCGGTTGGATAGAGGAGCACACACACAAGGCCAACATACCCTGGTACCTAAAGGCCGCTCCAATTATCAGTATCAATTTAACCACCACTGGGTTTATACAAAATTCTCCATTATTTAATTATCCCCATGAGTAATGATTAGGTGCACCCACGAGGACAACCACCCCGAGAACAATCACCGCGTCAGGCCTCATTCCATTAGATGAGATCGGAGGGAATACCTCCCTATTTTAATTTAAAATTTCCTTGGGTGGTCTGCTCAAGCACCTGGGGGGAACAAAGCACAAGCCTGGCCCTGTCCCAAAAGAGAAGGGCCTACCTGGGTTCCACAGACTCTGAAAAGTCTGAACTCTTCAGGCTTCATTCCAATTGCAGACCCTTGTATGAGAAGCTGCAAATGTATTTCAGGGTTTGCTGCATCTGTAAGCTCTTGTCAGTTTGTTTATTTCCCCAAGAACCCGATGGCAGTCTTTTTGAACCTTCTGATCTCTGAGGAAGTGGGATATTTCTCTTCTGAAAGTCCATATATGCTTCTGTAGCTGATTTGTATATCTGCTGACCCTCAGGAAATTGTACCACGAGTAGCGCTGCATATGGAGTTTTAAAGGCATACTTGTTCTGTCTTAGCACTTGGAACAAAGGGACATACTCTCTGCATTTTTTGAGAATGTATGGGGCATAATCATTATCAGTGAATATATGTGAGGACCCAAAAAAGACTTTTCTCTGTGCCCAAGCTTTCTTTAAGATGAGTTCCTTGGTTGGGTACTTCAGAAAGCGAATAATTATTGAGTGAGGCCTCGCTGATGTAGATGTGGGTTATGGGCCTAAAGCCCTATGTACACGCTCAGATTCTAAAGGTAAATCAGTATCTAACATTAGTGCAGTTTTAATAGAGTATCTACAAACTCAGTTATGTTTCGTCCCTTGGCTCCTTCTGGGACCGAATAAATCCTTAGATTATTTCTCCTTTGCCTATTTTCAGAGTCCTCCTGTCTTTCCGTGGTCAGTTTGCATATTTGAATTATCTGTTTCATTTGGTCTTGTATTTGAGAGAGTTGAGCCGAGGTGGTGGACTGTTGCTGATCTAGTACTGTAACTTTTGTCTCCAGGCCCTGAATATCTGATCTCATTTCTGTAATGGACTCCTTAAAAGATCTAACTTCTGATTTTATATCTGAAAGCTCCTTAAGGATTCTGTCCAATTTCCTGTCCATTGTAGGTTCTAGTTTTTTATTTGGTGTATTTTTGTTGATTTTGCCGGTTTTCGCCTTGGCCTGAGAACCACCGCGTCTGGAGATATTAGCAGCCTCCCTAGAGTGTTGCGACGTGGCCGAGGCCTCTGAGCCTGATGCATCTTCGTCTTTTTCAGTGGAATCCTGTGGTAAAATCACAAACTGATTCTGAAGTTCCATAGCAGGTATCTACAGCTTCCCCTCTTGTATTTTGAAGTATTTTTATAACGCTTTGTAAGATAATCAACGAGGAGAACATCAAGGGCACGGGGAGCTCGAGAGCTAGGCAGCCATAGTAGGAGCAACATCACCGGAAGTCTAGTGAGTGATATTCAGACATTTACTGCTCTCTTATGGAGCATGGCTAATGAACTGTAGGTCCATCATAAAGTGTGTCATTGCAGCATCAACATGCACAAAGCATGCATGTGGCCCTCATGTGATGGCACTGTGTGAAATGTGACAGTGCCACTTCTTCATGTGGACAGTATTCATTGGCCTTGCAAGGTGCTATGGTGGCATCTTCATGGCCATTATCTGCTTACTTGCATGTGTTCCAGTTAGTCATTGCACCTTAGCATGGTGTCAGCAAACAATTAAGCTTGCCATTTAAAGGCAAGCCAGGTTGTCTCATGGCCCCAGCCAAAAAGAAATAAAGGAAAAGGGGGTGGGGGTGGAGTAATGACATCACAATGACAAGGCAAGGCAGGGTAATATGACCAGGTGCAGGGCTCGCTGGTCATTGGCCAAGGGGGGGAGGCTACCAGGTGTCCTGATCTGGGGTCCTTGGGGGCTAAATAATGGCTGGTAACCCTCAGGGAGCTCTCTTTCTTACTGATTAAATTTCATTTAAATCTCAACACTTCGTGGCAGTCTTACAGGTAAGGCACACCGGGGGGGGCATGGGGGCATTATGCCACATGCAACCCTGTTTGGTCCAGTGTTGGTATTGGTTCAAAAGTGTTGCATTTAATGTAGGAGCCTTTATTTAGTGGGTTAACAATTGTTGTGATATTTGACTAGGGAGCCTGTGTTTAATTTATAGGCATGGCCAGCTGCTGTGGCTCAGAGGGCATAACTAAGCAGTGGAAGGCAATAGAGTGTCTGTGGACCAAGATTCATTTCCTGGTCCTGATTTTATTTGTTTGTTTCATGCTGAAAATGCCTGGCTTATCAGACGAGGTTATGGGTTGTGGAGTGGGGAGAGATCTGAGGTGGTCTGAGGCTTGTCAGGGCAGACTGCAGCTTTTTGTTTGGTTCATGTTTGTTGTGAAGCAGGGTACAGGAGTTAAGCAGCGGGATGAGTGAGGAGAGCGAGTGTGGCTTATGAGCGGCAGCACAGAGGTTTGTTTTGCTGCTGGCAATAAGAGAGAGGTACCGGGGGAAGAGGCGTGGGGGACAGGTCTGGTGGCTCCATAAAGCTGTGCGATGTGAGCAATCTTGTGGTATCACCAGGGGCTGCAGCTTGGGCCACTGGAACTGGTGTACAATGGTATTGGTCATGTGGGGGCAGAGCGAGTGGGGCCGATAGGAGAGCTTTGTACAATGGCCCCAGGATAGCTGCAGTGGTCGGCGGCATGGGGAGGAAGGTTTTGGTTTGGATATTGGCACCTTTCTCCCTGCTGTCAGTCAAGTTTTAAAAGAGGGGGCAAGTACAGCTTGAAAAGTGTTGGGAAGCAGGGCCCGGCCTTGAGAATGGCTGACAACAAAGGGGGGGTATTTTTGGCCTAGGGGGCACCCAGCAAAGGGATGAGGTGGGTTATAAGGGCCTGAGAATGGAGCGGATTTGGCAGCCAGCAATAGGAGGTTGCTCAAGCAGGCATGTGGCAGAAGGGAGCTAGCCAGACATTTTTTTCTCATGATGGAGGACAGCCAGAACAGGAGCATTTGGGCAGCAGACCAAAAGGCCACATGGAACCTTGGGGTGGGGAAGGGTAGCGATCACATTGAGGGCCCAGAGCAGGCCCGAGATGTAGTTTCCGGTGGGGAGGGAAGAGCATGGACAGCAATCTTGCATGGCCTGCAGGGGGTTTGTGAGGTCAAGACTGTTGAGGAAAGACCACATGGTCGATCCTACAATAAAAGGGGGACAGTACATAGGGGTCAAGGGGCCCAGGAGAGGGTTATGCAATCAGGAGCTTCGGAAAGGCCTTGGGATCAGGCAATTTTAAAAACAATATGAATAATACAAGGCAAAAATATATATATATATCTATATATATATATAGATATATATATATATAAAGCAAGGAGATACACATGCATAGTAGGCAGCGGCTCTCACACTGCAGGAGTGGAGGCACTTGGAAGCAGGTACAAGAAGGAAGGGTCCCCAGGTTGTACTGAGGATAAGGCAGGGTGCAGTGGGATGCAAGTATGATACAAGGGTGTCTGGGAGCCAAGCCAGGCTCACAAATGTTTTTAGTATAATGAATAGATTCTTCCCCCCACACACACAATTTCTGCTGGTGTCAAGGGGTTCGGAGGGGCCAAGGGGTGCAGGAAGGACCGTATAAATGTTAGGTTGGGGCCGGTATGCAGGGATACAGGGCTCTTTTGCTCTGTTGGTGGGTGGTTGAGGGGTGGTTCTGCATGAGAAGATGGAGGCGGGGGAGACCAGATCCCCACATGTAAATGGGACATTAAAGGGATCTCGAGCAAGGTGAGGGGGGGCAGGATGGGGCAGGGGATCAAGCAAGCTAGTGTCCTCATTGTAGTGCTCTCCCACCACAGTACGGGGGGCAAGGGAACTTCTCCATCCTAATGCGGGGGGGGGATGGGGGCCTTGATGGGGCTGGGCGTGACCTGCAAAGGGAAGTGGACCGTGCACACAGTTGTCCCTCAGAGGCAGGTGGAAGCATGGAGAGAGGCCTTGGTTTTGTAATCACTGTTGCTTTTTACACATTTTATTATTATTTATTTTTTTACCAGGACAGGCACACTAAGTTGAAAGCTTGTTTACAGATGCAATCTGGGAACACAAGGAAGTTAAGTGACTTGCTCAGAGTCACACAGTATGCAAGTGGGGGCTGTGGGTTTCAAACCCAGGTCTCCAGGTTTGCAGCTCAAAGCCTTAAACCACTGCACTATACTACCTCCAAACCACTGCACTATACTGCCTCCATTTTAGTAGCCAGACAGAGTGGATGGCACCTAAGAAGACACCAGTATCCAGCACCAAGATGATGAAGGAGGCAGCAAAGTTAATGAGCCAAATGACGGAGCTGGTAGAAGCAGCCAAGAGGAGGGAAGTGGAAGAAGAAGCTCAGAGGAAAAGGAAGGAGAGGGAGAGGGACAAGATGGCAGGTGGTGGAAAGCTGAGTAAGAGACCCAGGCGAGTGGGACTCGGACCCTCACCTGCCCCGGCACCTGTACCAGAACCAACTCTGGCACTGGTGGGGCCAAGGCAGGATGGTAGTAAGAATGATGTGGATGTAAACAATGAAGGGGACTTGGAGGAGTATTTGGAGGGTTTTCTGGGGGACATGAGGGAAGAGGGGGTAAAGAAAATGGAGCGGGAGCTGCAAGCCATGAAGGATGGGGGCAAAGGGATGCTAGAGGGGCTGACAAATCAGGGGAACCAGGAAGTTATATGACGGCCACCAGAGTTCACCTTAGGTGGCCAAGTTCCATCTTCACTGAAGGAGAAAATTTGGAAGGGTGAGTATGTGGATATTTTTGGCTTGGTGGATGAGGAGGTGGTCAAAAAATATGAACAAAAGGAATTGACTGGTAAGCCAGAGATAGCAGTGGCATTGGCAGTGATTAGGCATAAGGGAAGGAGACTAAGTATAAGGGTAAGAGCACTGACACATGGCAGATGGGTTTTCTGATCTACAGTGCATTGGTGCTGGAGAAACAGCTAGAGCTGGCTATCTCATTTTTGATTTATACGGCAATCATTAGGGACGCGTATAAGGCAAAATTGGGTTTCGGTCAGTTAAAGTATGATGAGGCATTTCAGATATGGATGGTGGTGAAGGGTGATCTGAGGTGGGACTGTCGGAACTATGAGTGAGGACCTTCTCTGGGCTGGTGGTAGATCAGGCTAAAAGGACCGCTCAGGCCCCAGGAGCAAAAACCTGCTGGGCCTTTAACAGGGCGTCATGTGCGTGGCCTAGCTGCAAGTTTAGGCATGCTTGCTCTTGGTGCATGGGGTCACACCCAGTGACAAGTTGCAGGCAGGGAGGTGATAAGGCCTTGCAACCAGGGAGGCAGCACCAGGAGCAGCCCTTTCTGGGGGAAGGTAGGGACCAGGAAGGGAATGGGGAGGGTCCAGCAAAGGGGAATATAATTCCAACTACAGATGGAATTAGGGAGAAGAAGGACATGGAGCGGTGGAGATGCACCTTAGTTCACATGCCCATCATACTCGGAGTGGTAGAAGCTTGGACGGAAGGCTATTCCAATGCACGGGGGGCCAAGCGGCTGAGGGGGGACTTCTGGGGGGTTTTCCCACTAGGTTTCATGAGGGGATGAGTAGGGATGAGGTCAAAGAACTTGGGTTCAGTGAAGGGGAAGGAGGACATCGTCTGCGTGAAGATTCAAAAGGAGGTTGGAGCAGGAAGGGTAGAGGGGCCTCTACAGGAGTCATCGTGCATTAACATCTGGGTGTCACCACTGGGAGTGGTGCCCAAGAAGCAGGCAGGTGAATTCAGGCTCATACACCACCTTTCGTACCTGGATGGGGGGATCAGTCAATGAGGGGATCTAAAAGTGTTTGAGCGCAGTCTCATACACCTCAATGGATCAGGCAGTCATGTTGATTAGGGTGGTAGAGGGGGCTTGGCTGGCAAAGACAGATATTTAGTTGGCTTTCCGCCTGTTGCCAGTTTCGGCTGATGGACTGGGATCTTTTGGGGTTCCAGTTTGAGGGCAGGTTGTACTTTGATAAGGCTATGCCCATGGGTTGCTAGGTGGCTTGCTCGACTTTTGAGACATTCAGCTAATGGGTGCGGTGGGTATTCGGGACTCAGTATGGACACAGGAGGGTAGTCCATTACATAAACAATTTCCTGCTGAGCAGGTCCAGCCGGCAGAGATGCAGGTGATGTTGGGGGACTTCCAGGACATGTGTGGGACCATAGGGATCCCCCTAGCAAAGGGAAAAACAGTGGGCCCAGCCCGCAGGCTGGAGATCCTGGGGATTGAGGTGGACACAGAACAAGACTGCTTCCATCTCCCTGGGGACAAGGTAGCATGGCTCAGAGGGCTATTGGCACTAGTGGGGGGAGGAAGAGGAGGGTGCTGCTGGTATAAGTACAGCAACTGGCACCTTGATTTTGCCTGCAAGGCCATAAGCCCAGGCAGAGCATTTACGAGGAAATTGGGGAGGGCCACTGGGAGGGCAAAACAACCCCATCATTGGGTGGATATCAGTAAAGGGGTACGGGAAGATCTCTAGGTCTGGGAGGAGTTCTTTGAAGCATACAATGGAGTAACATTCTCGCAAGAGGAATGGGTATACAATACAGACCTCGAGCTAAACACGGATGCTTCTGGGGCCCTGGGAATGTGGGCATATATTAAAGGAGAATGGATGTCGGAAGCTTGGCTGGTACAGTGGAAAGTGGAAAGCGGAAAGATATTACCTTCCTTTGAGATTTTTCCCATCTGGGTAGCAATAGAGGTATGGGGGGATATGATGAGGGGGAAGCAAATCCTGTTCTGGTGTGACAACAAATGGGTGGTGGAAGCAGTAAACAGGCAGAGTGGTAATACAGAATCGGCTGGCAGAATTCTGGGATGCATGTTGCTGTTGGGATTACAGTTGACCCTATCATTCAAAGCGCAACATATTGAGGGACTCAGAAATGAAGTTTCTTACTGTCTTTCCCATTTTCAGCTGGAGAGGTTTTAGGAGATTGCACCTCAGGAAGCACCAACCTGAACCAGGGTCCCAGACCGGCTGTGGGAGATTGAAGGGAGAAAGCCAGAGCCCTGTATAGGGTCTTCTGGTCAGCCAATGCCCTGAAGGCTTACGAAGGGGCATGGGCAAGTTTCCAGGAGTTCTGGGCTCAACAGGGTTGGGATACAGCTGAGCCAGTGTGGGAGGAGCAGGTAATGCAATATGTGGTGGCAAGGTGAGAGGAGGGGATAGCCAACACAACCATGGTGGTTCAGTTGGCGGGCATAAGCTGGATGTGTCAAGATCAAGGGTGGCTGTGGTAAGGTGGAGGGTTAAGGGGTGGCCAAGGGGGCAGGACACGAGGAATGACAGGATGAGGCCTATAATGGGGCCCTTACTCACGAAGGTGGTAGGGGCAGTGCAACATGTTTGTACCTCAGCAAAGAAGGCCTGTTTGTTCAAGGCCGTCTTCACTGTCATGGCTGGGGGTGCCTTCACGGTAGGGGAATTAGTGGTCTCCTGGAATGTGGGTGCCGCACAGGCACTACAATATAAGAATGTCATGTGGGGCAAGGACGTGGTGGTTATTCAGCTACCTAGGTCCAAGATGGACCAGAGGGGAAAAGGCACCTCAGTGACGGTACACAGGCACCAACTGGGGGGGGGGGGGTGTGCAGTTGCGGCCATGGGGGAGTATGGAAAATCTCAGGGCCCTAAGGAAGGGCATGGTTTGCATGGGGATGGGCCTCCGGTGATGGGTTTCCAGGTCCGAGCTGTACTTAAAAAGGCCCTGGTGTTTGCGGGGGAGGACCCCAGGGACTTTGCCCCTCACTTGTTCTGAATAGGGGCAGCATCTGAGGCAGCGGCTAGAGGGCAGACTATAGCAGAAGTGAAGCGGGTGGGGCGATAGCAATCCAATTGTTGTAAGAGATATGTGAGGTGTTGATGTCGATAACTCATGTTATTTTCTTTCCATGGCAGGATCCAGGCAGCAGGTGTGGATTGTGGGGCACTCATTCATCTATTGGGCGGAGAGGTTTGCTACCACCACAAGCAGAGGGATGCAGTTGCACCCAGATGTGGAGCAAACAAAAGTGCAATGGAAAGGCATCAGAGGCATGAGGTGAGTCCAGCTGCTGCCTTTGTTGGAGGAACTAAGGCTGTGGTGGGCCACTACCCACTGCATAATTATTCATCTTGGGGGCAATAATTTAGGGAGTTTTCCTTGGGGGTCACTAGTTCGGGATAGGTGGCTGACCTGGAGAGGGTGAAGAGTTGGTGGCCGGGTTGGTGATCAGCTGGTCTGAGAACACATCCTGGTGGGTGTGGAGAGGAGCTAAAGGGGTTAAGGTGGTGGAAACAGGGAGAAAATGCCTAAATAGTAAGGTGGCTAGGGCAGTTATAGAGATGGGGGGGGGCATCCAGCATAGAGACATTTTATTTGATCAGGCTGATGAGTACCAATCAGATGGGGTGCACCTGTCTGAGTTTGGCATGTGCCTTTTCTTGCGACCTTTTGGAGACCTAGTGGAGGTGATGGATAAGAGGGGCCTGTGACACTAGCCCATTAGGAGGGAGACCCATATTCCATTGCAAGCTTGATATGGGTCATTGGAAAAGGGGGAGAAAGGGGGCAGGAAGAGGGGAGGGATAGTCACCACGGGCTAGTGACAAAGGAACTTTGGTGTGAGAGTAACTGGGGATGTGGAGGGTATAACAGCCAGGCGGAGGATCACTTTGTCCATACCTAGCAGGGGGATAGTCCGGGTATGTGTTTGATACCTGATTCTGGTGATGGGGGGGGGGAGCCGAATTCCAGTGTCTGGACCTCAAAGAGCAACATGGAAACAGGAGAAGGATCAAGAAAGGAAGATGGGCAGGATGGGAGACATGGACTGATATGTCCAATGCAAAGAAATGGACTGATATGTCTGATTGTAATGTTCACTGTTGTGTTCTATGAAATAGTGGAATATAAATATTATAATGTGTGCCTTTGCCTTTCCTTTGACTAAATGATTGCCAGTGAGCATCCAAAGCTAGAAGCTGTGGCATGTGTTATTTCTGTGGGGGGATCATGGGACAATTGTCTGGTGTTTTACTGGCAACTTAACACCCCCCATCACTCATATGTTCATCCATGTTGATTTACTATCCCCACTCAATCCCCAGACCCACTGTTCACCAATCATGCCATTGTAAAGTATATAATTTTTAGTATAGTATAGTATCCTTTTGTGTGTGTGTGGTTTAGTGGGTCCTTATCTAGTGTGTTGTGAGACTATATATTGTAATAATATAGATGGTTGGATTTCTGTGTGAATAAAACAATCTTCCATGCATATGCATACAAGTGGCATGTGGGCTGAAGATAAAAAAGAAAGCTTTTGTTCTGAGTTATAGACACAGAGTTTGCTGTCAGATAAAAACTGCTTTGCACGCACAGTCTGGCCAATTTGACATATTTTCATTGAGTAGTGTGTCCATGCATGCTCTGCCTTGTCCACAGACCCTCACTCCTACTGTGAATTTATTAACATTCCCCTATATCTAAAGATGCTTGAAACCCCGTATTGTTTTCACCTCCATTACTTCTGCTTGGAGTCTGTTCCAGGCGTAAATAAATGTTTCAGTGAAGTATTGGTTCATCACACCACTCATGAAGTTTTCCCTTTCGAGATTCATTTCATGTCCCAAGTTCATAGCACACTTCATTATTTGAAACAGATTTACATCTTGCACCCTGTCCACAATTGTTGTGTATGTAAGTTTCCATCATGTCCCCACTTGCTCTCCTGTTTTCCATGGTGTACGTGTTGAGATCCCTCTGCCTCTACTATCGTGGCTTCTGATGCACTCCCTACTTGCTGTCCTCTGGGCTGCCTGTACCTAGTCACAAGTGGCAACAAGACTCCAAATGTGGTCTCATCAAGGAGCAATACAGTTGTAACGAAATGAGCATCCTTATTCCGTTGATACTTATCCCTGTTTATTCAGCTTGTCCAACACAGAGCATTGTCGCACTATATTTCCTATTTGATGTCATCGCTTATGATAAGCCCAAGTTCCCTTTCTCATTTTGTGTTACCAAGCCTACCTCACACAACATAATATACCCAGTACCTGTGTTTCCATTACCATATGTGCCTTATTCTTTCTGTCATTGTATTCCTGATTTAGCAATTATTTGCATAATACTTTCATAATAATATTATTGTATACTTATGTGTCTGCTTAAAATTAATATGATATATGTCATGGAATGACCACAAAATACAATGTTAATAACATTTATGCATACAGTTCATAGTAGTAAGATTGTGCTTATTTCTTCATTTCACAGGTCATTTCACTTTGTGGCATATCAAAAATATGTCTGGAGGATTTGGTGTTGTCTAGGAAAACATAATCAAAAAGTATTGCCAGTATGCATTGTTGCTGCCATAGCATCTGCATTTCCTTCAAGAGGTATACACATGTTTCAAACCATTACCTCAGGAGTCACAGGACAGCATTCAACACTGTCATGTCATATGACAATATCCATATCAAGGGCGTACAGTGCCAATTAGGAATGAACAATTATTGCTTTTAGTGTTCTAATACAAGCAATGATGACTTCTTGACTGTTTCATTGCCACAGTTGTTTACTTCTACCATATGTAAGGTTATGGGGCTCAGCTCTCAAAGGGGGCTTTGATTGATGCAAGCTGTGGCAAACAGCAGCTTGTGCCAAAGCCCAGTGCACCAGGAACCCTGCACCAGATCCTGGTAAAAGAGAGGTCCCTGCGCTTAAGTCCCCACACGTGCAGCAGCCTCCTCCATGTGACAAACACAGGGGCACATGGGAGGGGTTTGATGCAGGCTCCTGGAGCAAATGCAAGCAGTTCCTCTGTTCCCGATTCCCAGGTCAAATAAAGAATAACCCTTCCCTGGTGGTCTAGTAGCCTCTTCCCCAAACTCTGATGTCCCCATTATTAAATTAATATGTTAAACACGTTCTATCAGTGATCTAGTGTTCCTCCTCCCTGAACTCCAATTTCTCCATTATTAATTCAGTTTACACAAGCCCGTTCCATTGGTGATCCAGTGTTCCCTCATCCCTGAACCCTGATGTCCCCATTATTAAATCGATATACACAAGCCCCTACATTGGTGATCCAGTGTCCCCCCCCCTGAACCCCAATGTCCCTGTTATTAAATGAACATTAAATCCCATTTCATTGGTGATCCAGTGTTTCCCCCCTCCCCAACCCCTGATGTCCCCATTATTAAATTAACATGTAAAGCCTGTTTCATTGGTGGTCAAGTGGCCCCCACACCAGCAATTAGTGCCCTCCAACCCTCTCTCCCATCCCATAACAGAGCTGGTACAGGCATAGCCCTCCTCTCACCTCTGCGGGCAGCACTGACTGAACTGTAATTAAGTGCTTTACTGTATAATGTACACAGAACTCAATGACAAAGAAGTCAGCACCGGCTGCAAAAGTGAGAGGATGGCTGTGCCAATGCTAGCACTTTTATGGGATGGGGGAGTGGGGGTGGTGGGCACTACCTGTTGGGGTGAGGGAGCGGGGGACAACTTGGCCACCAATGAAAAGGGCTTTTCATGTTAATTTAATAAAGGGGACATCGAGGTTTGGGAAGGTGGGGAACACTGGATTACCAATGAAAGCAGCTTGTGTATGTTGACTTAATAATGGGGACATTGGGGTTTGGGAAGGGGGAACAGATACGGACTTAACATGTTAATTTAAAGAGGGACTTTTGCCAAAAGTACTACATTGCAGATTTAGAATAAAAATACCCCCAATAAATCTCATACCAAACATTAGAGTTCTGTGTTACTTCATTTACATAGATACATAGATACATAGATACATAGACAGTGTCGGCAGATAAGGGCCTATGGCCCACCTAGTCTGCCCATTTGAGCTTGTAAGTTCAGTTTGTTTTCCTAGAAGTCTATTTCCCCTTACCCCTGACCTCTAGAATTCCTTTATGTCTATCCCATGCATTCTTAAATCCCGTGATTGTTTCAGCCCCCACCACTTCCTCTGGCAGGGTGTTCCACTTGTCCACCACCCGTTCTGTGAAGAAATTCTTTTCTCATGTTTCCTCTGAATCGTCCTCCTCCAACTTCATCCCATGCCCTCTAGTCCTGAAACATCTTTTTCGCTTAAAAATAGTGTTTTCCTGCACCCTGTTCCTCCCTGTAAGATACTTGTATGTCTCCTATCATATCCCCTCGCTCCTCCTCTCCTCCAGGGAGTACATGTTCAGTTCCTTCAACCTGTCTTCATAGGATTTGTGATGCAACCCATGCACCATCTTTGTTGCCCTCCTCTGAACCTTTCTACCCTGTCTATGTCCTTACGTAGGTATGGTCTCCAGAACTGTACACTGTACTCCAGGTGGGCCTCACTAGTGTCTTGTATAGCGGAATTATGACCTCCCTTTCCTGCTGGTGATGCCTCTGCCTATACATCCCAGCATCCTATTTGCTTTACCTGATGCCTGTCACACTGTTTCCCACTTGAGGTCATCAGAGATGACAACCCCAAGATCCCTTTCCTGCTTGGTGCATGCTATATCCTCACCCCCAACTGATATATTGTGCCAGGGTTTTGTGCCCCATATGCATTATCTTGCACTTCTTTGCATTGAATTTCAACTGCCAAACCCTTGACCATTCTTCAAGTTTCTGCAGGTCCCTTCTCATTCTGTCTACACCTCTGGTGTGTCTACTCTGTTACAGAGCTTTGTGTCATCAGCTAACAGTGAAATTCTGCCTTCTATATCCTGTGCAATGTCACTGATGAAGATGTTGAATAGGACCGGTCCCAGCACTGATCCCTGTGGTACCCCACTGGTCACTCTTCCCTCTGTGGAGTGACAGCCATTTACCACCACCCTCTGTGTCCTGCCACCCAGCCAGTTACCTACCCACCACACTACTGTCCTGCCCACACCCATATTCCCCAGTTTGTGTAATAGTCTTCTATGTGGCACAGTGTCAAAGGCCTTGCTGAAGGCCAGATAGGCCATGTCCACTGCCCTCCCCTGATCCACCTCCCTAGTCACCCAGTCAAAAAATTCAATGAGGTTGGACTGACATGACCTCCCCCTGGTGAAACCATGCTGCCTTGGGTCCTGTAGTCCATTGACAACCAGATGTTCCACCAATCTCTCCTTCAGTAGTGCTTCCATGATCTTTCCCACTACGGTGAGGCTGACTGGTCTGTAGTTCCCTGCTTCCTCTTTGTTCCCACTTTTGTATAAGGGACTACATCTGCTGTCCTCAGTCTTTGGGTACCTCCCTGTTTCCAGTGATTGGCTGAACAGGATAGCCAGAGGTTCAGCCACCACCTCTTTAGTTCTTTAAGGACCCTGGGGTGCACCCCATCTGGCCCCATTGCTTTGTCAACTCTTATTACTTCCAGTTCCTTCAGGACCCTTTCTCGTAAAGGGACTTGTGTCCATTTCTGCACCATTCTCACCCTTGTACTCCTTCAGACCCATTACCCCCTCTTCCTTAGTAAAGACTGAGCAGAAATACCTGCTCAATATGTCAGCTTTACTGTTGTCATCCTCCACGCTGCTCCCATCCTCCCCCTTCAGTCTAACTATCCTTCCCTTTGTCCTTCTTTTTTCACTTATGTACCTGTAAAAGGTTTTGTCCCCTTTAACCACTGATTTTGCAATATGTTCTAATGTCTGAGCTTTGGCTTCCCTTACTGACTTCCCTGCCTCCCTTTGTTTCTCCTGGTACTTCTCCCTATCCCCTTCTGCCTGTGTCTTTTTGTATTGCCTGAATGCAGTCTTTTGGCTTTCACTTTCTTTGCTACCTCTTTGGAAAACCATAATGGTCTCCTCTTTCTTTTCCTCTTGCTAACCTGCTTAATGCATAATTCTGTTGTTCTTATAATCCCCATTTTAAATACTGCCCACTGTTCCTCAATCCTGATTCCTGTCCCATTCCCCTTAATGCCTCTTTCAAGCATCTCCCCATTTCTCCAAAGTCTGCCCCCTAAAATCCAGGATATGTTTTTGTGTGGTTTGGTTCTGCTCTTTCTGTGATTTCAAACCACAATGACTAGTGGTCACTGTTACCCAGGTGCTCCCCCACTATTACCCCCATCACACTGTCCCTGTTTGTGAGCACAAGGTCCGGTATTGCCTTCTGCCGAGTTGGTTCCATGACCAGTTGCTTGAGGAAGGCACCTGAAGGAGTCCAGGATAAATCTGCTCTAGTTGATGCTGCTGCTGGGATGCTCCAGTCCACATCTGGTATATTGAAGTCTCCAACCAGTACTACTCATTTCTTGTCAGCCATCCTTTGGATGGCTAGCATCAGCTCCCTATCTGTTTCTTCCTCCTGGGCTGGTGGTCTATAGACCACACCTGTGTGGATGGCTGGCCCCATTTTCCTTTCCAGCTTAACCCACAGGTATCTCTCCCCATTTTGTTCCTCCTGGATCTGTGTGGCCCTTATGTCATTTTTCACATACAGTGCCACTCCTCCTCCCTTCCTGCCTGCTCTGTCTCTTCTGAATATGTTGTAGCCAGGTATGGCCATCTCCCAGTCATGGTTATCATTACACCAGGTTTCAGTGATGGCCACAATGTCCAGGTCTGACTGTACCATGACAGCCTCCAGATCTTCCATCTTGTTGCTAAGGCTCCTGGCATTTGCACATGGCTTTCCATGATTTGACCTCCCTAGACTGCTTCACTGTTCTACTCCAGCCCCTTCCTTGGTTGTCATTTATCCCTGGTTCTCCTTGCTGTCTGCCCTTCTGCTGAATTTTGCCCCTTTCTGCTTATCCACCTTTGGACACTAATCTCCAACTTTTCACACTGCTTTGCAGAGATAGCCCACCTCTGGTTCACTGGTTCCATTACTAGCTGTGGGGGTGAGCAAGTAGGTACCATCCTTGCTGGCCTCGCTACCCCTTGCTAGTTTAAATGCTTGTCAATGTAGATTTAAACTTATCATTGAGTGCTTGATTCCTCCAGGATGGATGCAGGCCGTCAGGCTTGAACAAACCTCCATCCCTCCAGATGGGTCCCCAGTCATCAATGAATCCAAACCTTCTCACAGCACCAGTTCTTCAACCATGAGTTAAAGTTCCTGGGCATGCACTCCCTATGCTCTCCCTTGCCTCTCACAGGTAGTACTTCTGAGAAAGTGACAGAAGTAGCTACTTGCTTGAGACCCCTCCCCAATTTCCTAAACTCTTCCTGAACTTCCTTTGGCTCCCCATTTGCCATGTCATTAGTACCTAGGTGCATAATGACATCCAGCTCACCCTCCTGTCTTGCCTTCCCAGTGATCCCCAGTATCTTCCTTCCATCCCTCCATGCCGTGGCACCTGGTAGGCACTTCACCTCCCTGTCCTCCCCCTCCTGTGTTCCTAGCTGGATCCCTCTTATGATGGAGTCCCCACCAGGATTCGCTTCCTCCTCCTCTGGGGTCCACTGCTTTCCCACTGAGGTCACCTCCTTGCCTAACCTCCACATCCTTTCCTTCCACTTCCTGGGTACCTTATTTGGTTGTCCTCATTTGCCAGTGTGGCATATGAGTTCTTGAGAGGAATAGGATCTGGGATGTGCCTCTGCCTGACTGCTCTAACCCTCCCTGAGCCCACTGTCATCCAAGTGCTCCTCGTTCTCGGCATCCTTTGAGGCAGCTGGGCTATTTTGTAACCCTAATTTCACTACCTGGTCAAAAAAGTCAGTTTCATGGAAGAGGTGCTGATGATGTCATCTCCTGATCTCCCAGGCTAGACCTCCCTGTCAACACGCTTATAGGACCTGTTTCTCTAAAGTTAAAAGAACATTTGGCAATGGTTTTCGCAAGTAAAATAGGCAGTGTCATTCTAAAAACAGTGCTATAGAGTCTATGTGTTTCAGGTTTTGTAACAAAGTTGACAAATTTGTATTTTAATGCCTTTTTGGTGTGGTTCTTTTCTCCAGAGTTGCAGGATGCTGAGTCAGCATGCCTCCAGGCTTCTGATACCATGTGAAGTATTACTCTGCAGTGCCTGTTAGGAAGTTGTATTTCTACAAGTGTAATATTGGTAACTTCATTGCTGTTGTCAGTGTCTGCTTTACAATAAATTTTATTAGGGGCATGATATGCGTTAATTCCTACTACGGGTGGAAGTGTTAGCCCTGGTAAAACAATCATTGCAATGTGGAGTACAACACAGATGAGCCAGTATATAGCTCAAGTAGCAGCCTGTCAATGAGAAAACAGAAACTGAGCTCTGCTCAACTGAGTATCCCATTCATTCATATTTTGAAGATGAATAAAATATTGATTGATTGATTGATTAAGCATTGAGCTGACTACTGCATAGAAACACTTAGTAAAGTTTCAAAACAGCACTACCTCTCCCACCCCCATTTACAGGGTGATGGAATAATATATTTAAAGTGCCATCCTGAGAAATCACCTAACTTGAATGATAGGTGTGAATGATCATAGCCTTTTACCACATCAGAAATATGCAGTCTGAAAATCCCACATTAGTGTGCTGTGACTTAACATCCAGCAACCCAGGAGAAAAGGATCATAACAAAAAAGCACCAAAAACAAACATATGAATTTGTCAACTTTGTTACAAAGCCTGAAACACACATAGGTGTTAAAGCAATGTTTATTGAATGGTGCTGCCTGTTTTACTGGAGAAAATCATTTGCTCATAGGTTTTAAACTTTGGAGAAGCAGATCCTGTAAGCTTGCTGATAGGGAGGGCTAGACTGTGAGTCCGGAAGATGACATCACTAACACTGTTTCACTGAAACTGGCTTTTTTGAACAGGCAGAGAATTTAGGGTTGTAAAATGATTTGTAACTTTTAAACAAAAAAACTTAGGGATCTCAATTTTGGCATGAGGGTGATTGAGGCTGTGATGATCCATATTCTGAATGTAGTGATGCCGTTAATTTGGGACCATAGTCCCTCTTTAATAACAGGGATATCAGGGTTTGGGGAGGAGGGCCACTTGACCACCAATGAACAGGGTTTGAGTTATGTCATTTTATAATAGGGAAAGCGGGGTTCACTGAATCACCAGTGAAATGGACTTTACATATTAATTTAATAACTGGGAAAATGGGGAGAGGGGAGAGGGGACCATGGCACCCTGCCCCAAGCAGGCTACTCTCCCAGAGGAGAAATTCTAAATACCCTTAGACCAACCCTGGTTGGTCTAAGGGTACTTAGAATTTCTCCCACTGGGAGAGTTCTGAGACTTCCACATTAGGACATGTGGCAGCTTACATCTGCCTCATGCTCCCTAGCACCAGGTCACAGCCCATACTTGGATGGATGGGTGGCACATATCCTGTTTGGGGCAGGCAGCCTGCAGTTGACACAGGCTGACTTTGAGAATTGCTTCCAGTGCATCTCTAGGCACTAGGGGCACTTTGCACCATTCTTTGTGGCGCACGCCCCTTGCATCCTGCTGGGTGCTTTAAGAATCGGGCCCATGATGCTTATAGCATATGTTTTGATGGCGTGATTGGAAGTTATGTTGCACACTGCTAATGGTTTTGTTCTTTTAGTTACAACTGATTGTACAATTAATCATACCTATATACTATATGCTAGTCGAAGTAGAAATTAATGTTTTATTGTATTATTGAATAACTAATTTTACAGTGGTGATATACAGCATGTTGGATGCTGATGTTTTCTTACTTCATCACTTTAATTTTGACAAAAAAAAAGGCATGTTGGCTCATGTCATCTTTCTCACAGTGCATTTGTTCGACCTGCTGCTACTACTAGAACTGTGTTGCTTAGTCCATGCCTACTTTAATACCTATAAGGTTTTTGAAAAGTGAACCTTATTTCTGGTACTTCTAGTAAAATCATTTGATGACTAGTGTAAATGGACATAACTTTTCAATCACATATGTTGGAGCTTCCAGGTTCTGCCCCCATGAACCGTGTCACAACCCCACATGATCTGTTCTTTCACATACAACCAAGCTGTACCACCCTGGCCATGTTGTCCAGCACTCGCTGACACTGATGTACAGGAAGTGGCACAGTCCTCTGCTTATCTCTGCATTCATTCATCATATGAGCTGTCAGTGAGTTGGTGTAATGTAAAAAAGACCTGGTTATATGATGCATGTGCTCACTGAAAGTTGATAACATAGCACACTGTGGAAGTGAGAGCAGGGCTGTGATGGTTGCCATTGCCCGTTGCCCTTGAGATCTAGACACTGGGGAGAAAGGGGGTGTAGGGGGGTTGGATGTGAAAGGGCAGGCTGGGTACAGGTGTAGCAATTCTGACGGTGTGGGGGATCTGGACAGGAGGTATTTAACATTAAAGTATATACTGGGAGATTGGGGTGGGGGAACCACTGGACTACAAAGGATGTGCTGTAAAAGGATATACTGTTTGCTTTGCTGTGGTCTCTGGACTGCAATCAGCCCATACATTTGGTTACATCCCTGGTGGTCCAGTGCTACCACTACACTCCCATCCAACCAACTAATACATCCTTTGCAGTACATCACTTGTGGTCCAGTGGTTCCCTCCACCCACCATCTCTCAGTACATTTCTTTATAATAAATACCTGCCATCCTGATTACACACACACCCCAACAGTTTCACATCCCCCACCCAACCAATCCACTCACATCAAACCTCCACATATGCCCCACTCACTGTGGTGTCCACTGCTCACTGACACTGGAGAATCTTGACATTCACAACCCTAAAATCACCTCTGCAGTTTTCCACCGTACATCATTTAGCAGAGTGGCAATAACATCTGGAAGACCATGTGTGTGAATGCTAGAGATCTAGGAAATAAGATTTGTGACCTCAGGGCCATAATATCAGAGGGTGGCCTGCATATTTGTGGTCACAATTGAGTCATAGTGAACTGAAAACCATGATTGGTACATAGCCATGCCAGGCCATACTCTGTTCAGGAGGGACAGGGTGGGAAGGAAATGAGGGGATGTGGTGCTTTGTATGAGAGAAGGCATAAAAGCAACAGAGCTACAGGGAAAACAGGGAGCAGAGGTACTGAGGTTAACCCTAGAGATGGGGAATGGAGCCTCTATCCACACCAGTGTAATCCACAGACCTCCAGCACAGTGGTAGGAGTTACATAAAATACTTCTGGAAGCTATTGGCAAGATGGTAGAAAAGGGAGAGGTATTGCTGGTGGGGCATTTGTCTGCTGGATGTAGATTGGAACCTCTCAGCTGCAGCTTCAGCTAAATGTAGGGCCATCCTGGACTCCCTCCTGTGAACATTCCTTAGGCAACTAATAAGTGAATCCATTCATGATGGGGCAATATTGGACCTGGTACTCCTTAACAGGGACAGTGTTGCAAATGTCAAGGTAGTAGGTCACCTGGAGAACAGTTATCAGCGTGCGGTGCAGTTCAGTGTAAGGATGGCTGTGGAATTGAACCACACAAAGGCAAGGGTCCTGGACATCAGGAGGGCAGATTTTAAAAAGATGGGTGGATGCCTCAGGGATGACCTGGTAGGGGGGATGACAACAGTGGTATGGAGAAACAATAGACAAGGCTAAAATGGGCCATAGGGAAGGCAACAAACCTCTGCATCAAGCAAGTGAACAAAGACAAGAGGAACAAGCATTTGTCAATGCCGAATGTTGCTTGCTGGCATTAGCAGTGGAAGTGCATGAGTTAGACAGATGCAGTATAAGAATGGCAATGAAGTATTGAACTGATGCCAACTCCACCCCCACCCTGCAGAGATGGACAAACATTGGGGTGTGCCTTTGGGTTGTCATCCATAATGGTCACGACATTTCACCTCACCCTACCCTGCAGTCACTTACAAGTGTCAAGGTGTGCTTTGAGGTATCTGGGCTTTACACTCACCTTGTTCCTTAAGGAAATACACTGAAATGGGTGCAGTATAGGAGAATGGGGTGAACTCTGGGGCCAAAGGGTCCAAGGTGCACCTCAATGCCTGTCACTGGCTGCAGGGTAGGGGTGGAATGACATGAGCATTACTGTCAACAATCCCAAGTCACATGCCTAATGCCTGTCAGTCCCTACAGGGTAGGGCATTATGGTCAAAAAACCCTAAGGCTCTGGGCATTTATTGGTATTTTTACTCCAAGTTTTCAACATGGGCTTTTTGTGACCCCACTGCATGAACAGTGACACTATCAGTTCATTAGCTGAAAGGTAATTTTGCACAGTGACTGCACCATTTGGCGCCACAGGTGTGAAAACATTTCAAACAGGATGTGAAAAATGACAGCTGTACTGTTCATGAAGAGGTGTAAAAAATGGCAATGTTGAAAATATGGAGTGAAAATATAAAAAAAACTGGTGAAGTCATGAACATGCGTAGAAATTGTGCATCGCACACCTGTAATGTAATTAGTTTGGGGATTTTTTTTTTTACAGCAGATTTTCAATATAGGCATTTTTGGACCTCTGCTCATGAACAGTGTTACTGTGATTTTTTAATCTGTCTCGAACACTGATTTCCCACAGGGACTGCACTATTCTGTGCCAGAAGTGCGAAAACACATTTCGGCCAGGGTGTGAAAAATGACAGCTGTACTGTTCATAAGGACGTGTGGTAAAATGACAATGTTGAAAATCTGGAGTGAAAATATTAAAAATTCTCGAAGTTATGCAGTCCACATAATCTTGAGAGGTAGGAGTAATTTACTCACCAGTTTTAAAATATAGTGAGTAAACAAAACTGGAATGCATACAGGTGCTGTAAATCTGGGAAATAAACTGCTCATTTTGAATAACCAGTTATGTTATGAAGCACAATTCTTTGGAGTGTGGAGTATTGGTGCTCATTAAAAAAAATTCTGAAGAGTATTTCCTAAAATGAGGTAAGTAAAACAGATTGGTACTTCATTTATCTGGAGCCTATAACATCAATTAGAAAATACTAGCCAGTACTACTTAATGATTCTATTTTATCAACAGAATTAACAGAAAGCCTCAGAATTACATTTTGAAGAGCAGATAATCTTACAGACAGGCTAATTATGTTGAAATCCACCTCCAAAGGGATGTTTCAATGTGGGAAATGTAACATCTGTGAGTTCCACTGCCAGAGTAATAAATTCCAGCTTAAAGGTTATAAAAACATTGTTTGACAGAAGATTTCTTAATTGCAGCAGCTCTGGACTCTGAGTGTGTGTGTGTGTGAGTGAGAGACAGAGAGAGAGAGAGAGAGAGAGAGAGAGAGAGAAAATGTGGGGGCGGCAGTAGGAGACCAGCCTAAGAATGTGCTAAGTTCCCAAACAGCTGCAGACTAATGTGTTTACAGAACACAGCTGATTGTGATGTGAGTTTCTGTGAGCATAAAGGCCTCTCATTAACTGGCCCTACTGAAGCAATGTGTTTCTTGGAATTGCATGCAAGTAACACAAAAAGAGCCCACTATGATTCTTGAAAGAGGTGGCAGAAAAGATAAAGGCTAAAAGGGTAGCATTCAAAAAGTATAAGGGGATGCCAGGGATCAGGATAGGGAGGTGTATCAGGGATAACAGAGGTAGACAGGGAGAGCAGTTAGGAGCACAAAGGTGCAAACTGAAGAGAGAATCACTGAGGCAGTGACCAAGGGGGACAAGACATTTTTCAGTTATGCAAGTGAAAGGAGGAAAACCGGGGTGGGATCATAAGATAAAAAGGGATGTGAGAGACTGGTCAGAGGGGGCCAGGAAGTGCAGACATCCTGACAAATATGTTTGTTTAGTGTTCACAGAGGAAAGAGAAGGGGAGGAGCCACAAAAAAGTAACAGGAGCACTGCAGTGAGGGAGGAGGACACTAGTCCATTTTCAGATGAGATTGTCCTGAAAAGATTCACTAATCTGAAAGTGGACAAACCAATGGGGCCAGATGGGGTGCATCAAAGGGTATTGAGGAAGCTCAGAGAGGTACTGGCTGCACCTCTGACAGTCCAATTTAACAGGTCATTGAAAACAGGAGTGGTTCCAGAGGACTATAGTTTCACTTCACAAAAGTGGTAACACAGAAGGCTGGCTATTATAGGTCTTTCAGCCTGAATTCAGTGGTGGGAAAGTTAATGGAGTCACTATTGAAGGAAAGGATTGTGCAATATCTTGAATTATATGGGCTACAAGATCCAATGTAGCATGGATTCATGGGGGGGGGGTTCATATCAAATGAATCTGATAGATTTCTTTGACTGGGTGATCAAGGAATTAGATTGGGATGGAGCTCTGGACATCACCTACATTTATTTCAGAAAGGTTTTGACACCGTTAAACATAAAAGGCTAATAAGCAAGCTTTGTTGCTTAGGAGTGGATCCAAAGCTGGTATACTGGGTAAAAAATTGAACTGGTTACGAGATAGGCAACAGAGGGTGGTGGTAAACAGGTGCCTCAGGGATCAGTGCTGGGACTGATCATCTTTAATTTCTTTATAAATGACATTGCAGAGAAACTGATAGGGAAGGTCTGCCTCTTTGCAGATGACACCACAATCTGCAGTAGGGTTGGCACTCTTGGGGGCTGGAAAGGATAAGCTGAGAACTGAGAAAACTCAAGAAGTGGTCAAGAGTATTGCAGCTGGATTTCATTGCAAAAAAGTGCAAAGTAATGCATTTGGGGCATAGAAACCCAGGGGCCGAGTGCAAACTGGGAGGAGTGGTACTGACAACCACCAAGCATGAAAGGGACCTGGGGCTGATCAAATCAGAATATCTGGAGGTGGTCAGGCAGTGCGACTAGGCAGTTGGGAGGTCTAGTAGGATATTGGGGTGTATAACGAGTGTTATCACCATCAGAAAGAAAGTGGTGGAGTTGCCTCTGTATAGATTGCTGGTAAGACCCCACCTAGACTACTGTGTTCAGTTCTGAAGACCACAGGCCTGATTTTCTAAGCCACCTGGGTCAGATACAACTTGTGGCAGAAGAGGGAGCTGCATCTGATGCAGTTGCAGCAAGGGCAAAAGTCACTATTTTAGAAAGTTTGCCACTTGCAGCAAACCTGGATTAACCGCAACATGTGTCCCAATGCCAAGAAGAGGGGCATAGTGGGAGACTGTGGCGCAGGGCTGGGACACATACCCAGACAAGTGCACAGGGGGAAGATGAGGTGCTCAAGGAGCATGAAGCCCAGAACTGGGCACAAAGGGGTCAGGCCCCACAAGGCCGTGGCACAGGGTGTGTTTCCACCGTAGGGCAGTACTCCTGTACAGTCCCGGCATGCCTGTTCCATCATGGAGTTCTCCCTGCCTTGCCAGGCTCAGTGGAACCCCTGCCAATCCCCAATATTGTGGTGGTGGTGGTATAGTGCACTGCCCCAACCCTCAGCTACCCCTGACCCACAGTGTGGTGCACCCAACCAAGAAGCCCAGTCCTTCCCCCCTCACACCCATGATGTGCCCACAAATAGTACATATACATTATCTGGTGGTCTAGTGGCCCCCACCCTCCCCACCCAAACAGACAGTGGTCAACCCCCACTCCTCCCATCCTGACCTGCTTCTGCGACCAGCACTGCCCTTTTCACACCACCATGGCCAGCCACAAAATGCAATCACACAGACTGCATAAGTGAACAGTTCACTTACATATTCTGTGCTATTGCATTCTGCATCTGGCTGCGGTAGTGTGATGAGGGCAGTGCCAGTCACAGAAGCAGGTCAGGGATACAAACATAGAATCTGTCAGCAGATAAGGACCATATGGCTCACCTAGTCTGCCCATTTACCTACTCACTGCTGCAGCCCCAGATCCTATTTGATGTGCAGCTGTCCTGCTGTGCACATCTCCAGTGTACCCTTATGTCTATCCCATGCACTCTTGAACCCCCATATTGTTTTCACACCCATCACTTCTGCTGGAAGGCTGTTCCATGGCTCCACCACTCTTTTAGTAAAAATGTACTTCCTAACATTACCACTGAGCCTCCCATCCTTCAGCCTCATATCATGCTCCCATGTCCTTTTGCAGAGTTTTCTCTGAAATATGCTTTCCAAAACTGGGGGACTGGGAGAGTTCACCACTGTCTGCGGGGTGGGGAGGGTGAGAGGCCACTACCCCACCAGGGAACATGACCAGTGTTTTGGTTTTTTGTTTTCTTCCTGCAGGATATTGCAAATTGGGGTGGGGTTGGGGGATGTTATTCCATTGGGGCTAGTCTTCCAGTACTCTCGGGGGAGATCAGAGATCATGTGTGGGGCATTATAGCACCAAAGCTTATACGTCAGCCTCGGGATGGGGGGAATTCACTACCAGGGGTCATTGGTGTGCAGCTAACTGCATAGTTTCACTGCGGTGGCACCCTGCTGGGTGCCAAGGCACTCCAGGCTGACAGACAGCTGTTCCCTGACAACCTCCTCCTCCCCCACCCCTCCTGCACCCTACTGTTTACTGACCTCTGGAGTCCCACTGCCGCAATCACTTAGACCACCTCCTAGCTGGTCTAAGTTGTGCCCCTTGCTGCATCCCTGGTGAAGCTTTGAAAAATCCCCAAAATGGAATATGGCAGGCCTTCCATGGCACAAGCCCCCTTGCGACTGGGCACCCTGGGGTCTTGATGCAACCCTGGTGCATAGGGACTTTGCTGTAGCTGTCTCTGGATCTAACGCAGGCCACATTAGAAAATCCTGTTTGGCACAAGTTGTGACACAAATCACCACTTGTGTCAAACACATTTGTCACAACCTCCTTGCGTTGGTCTCATCTGACTGAAAATTGGGCCCCACATCTCTAGCAGGACATAAACAAAGTGGGGGCTATCCAGAGGACGGAAAAAAAAAATGGTGCAGGGTCTGCATCAGAAGCCCTATGAGAGACTTAAGGACCTAAATAAGTACACCCTGGAGGAGAAGAAAGAGAGAAGGGTATATGAAAAAGACCTTTAAATACTGCAGAGTATAAGAACATGAAATCACTCACCCATAGAATTATTTTAAAAGTCGAATGATTTATTCCTCTATATTTCTGAAAGAAACACCCCTAAACCCACCAATGTTTTGGAGTGTACAATTACCCCTTCCTCAGGGTGGAAGGTGTTTCTGTGTATAAATTAAACAGTAAAAAGTATTAATATTCAGATGATGCAGTTCAGCAAATTATGTAGTTTTACACCGTTATGTGTTCCAAACATTAATGCTTCAGAACTAAAGCCTACCTCAAAGAAGTTTGCTCACACTTCACCTTTTTTTAACCTTTTCAAAAGTAATTGTTAATGCTAAAAAATAGTATAAAAACAATTTAGCCTATACCATAAACAATATTCCTATTAGGTCAGACCTTTAAATACCTCACAGGGATAAATAAGATACAGAAGGGAACTATTTTTCAGTAAAAAAGGTGCTCAATGACAAGGGGGCATGATCAGAAGATGGAGGGGGTAGATTCAGGAGAGGTGTGTGAAAGTACTTTTTTTTTTTAACTTATATTTTATTGAGCAGCAATAAAATATAACAGTTGATGTTACAATACATATTTTCTGATAAAAAGCTATGCACACCAGTACTACATAAAAGCAATTGATCATAAACATAAAAGTCCCACAGATGTATTAATCATTAATCTGTTGTCATTTTCTTTCCAGGTCTCTGAACTTATGTCCATATGAAAAGTCTGAAGGATAGTGACTCCATCCAAAGTCTGAGACAAACCAAGAAAATCCAGCTTGAGGGTCTTGTTTAAAAGGAAAGAACTCTCTCCAATCTATTGTACAGAAGTGTATTGTTAAGTCTAAACGCTGCTAGTATATTAAAGTTTAGAAAAAGAATAAATATTTCTGAACAATAAAAGAACTTTAACTGTTTCAATATAAAGGAGAACAAAAAATATATATATATATATATATATATATATACACACACACACATACATATACATACATACATATATTGGTTGCTTGGTGTATTTTCTTTAACTGGAAAAATTCTTATGTAAAAAGAAAAATTCACTAAAGAACCAGAATTAGGAAATGTGTGCTTACCACTCGCATAAATAATTAAACCAATATCTAAGCTCACCCTGAAACTATATTAAGAATTGCTCCAATCGTGAATAACCTTTCTCTCTCTTCTAGATAAACAAAGTATGGCAACCATCTGGAGTTAAATTTATCCACCTGTAATCTAACTTTAGCTGCAATCGCTTCCATATTTTGAATGTTTTTAATATTTAACCTCCATTGCTGCAGAATGAGTTCTTTAGGGGTCAGTCAGTTTTGGGTTGTTACTTTTTGGGCAGCCACTATTAAGACATAAAAAAGGTATCTAGTAGATGCTGAAGCAATTTCATCCAGGGGTCGGCCAAGCACTAAGTTTGGGAAAGATAAGGATTGTTGTAATTGTAATATTTGTTGAATAGCCACCCTTATCTTGGGCCAAAATAACTATACACCCAGGCAGCTCCAGAACACATGATAATGTGTTCCCAAGTTTCCACAATTCCTCCAGCAAGTATCAGAGTGGAATGCACCATAATGTTTGGATATCAAAGGAGCAATGAAAAAGCATCCGCACACTTAGTGGGGGGGGAAGGGGTGGATAAAAAGGCAGACTAGATGGGCCGGTGTGGTCCTTTTCTGCTGTCAAATTTCAGTGATTTTGTGATTCACTTTCCAATGAAACTCACACCAGATTGTGGAGACTGTGGTTTTATGAATCTTTCCATATCTTTTCCCAGTCCCTATCACTCAGGGCCGAGCCATATTCTATCTCCATTTTTCCTGAATTCTTTCAATGGCCACAATTCCTGTTCCTTCTTGCGTTAATTTATACATTTGTGAAATTAACTGTTTCATGTCTGATTGAAGGCCTTTATTATATATTAATTTAACCTCTGGGGCTGGGTCACTCAATAAAGCATCCACTCTGGGTCCAGTTAAAATATAGTGTCTACACTGTAAATATCAGAAGAAATCTTGGTGGTGTAAACTGAACTCCCTCAGCAATGTCTGAAAGTCCTTAACCAAATCCCCTTGTAACAGTTGTAAATATCTGAGGCCTAATCTCTCCCATCTGCCAAAACAGGGATTTGACCTTCCCATCAGGAAGCCAGGGAGATACTTTCAGGGTATATATTGCCAAATATAAGTTGGGAGTTCCCAGTTTTGTGTTGCCTTCAGCCATATAGCCAGGGTATGACTAGTCCAGCCATTTTTAATATTCTTTAAACCTTGGGGGAGCATAGTTCAACGAAGAAAACAAAGTGGGATCAGAGGATGAGCCATCTCCTCTAAAACATACCATTCCCCTCTTTGTATGGGATTAATTGTGCTAACTACCATTTGTAACTGTGCTGCTAAATAGTAATTTAGTAGGTTTGGCACTCCCCAACCTCCCTGTCTACTTTTTATCCAAAAGTACTGTCCATTTATTGTAATTCTAGGTCTCCTTCCAGCCCAAAAGGAAGTTTGAAAGTTTCTTCTTTAAAACCTTCCAGTCCTTCAATAAAATAGGTGTGGGAAGGGTGGAAAAGAGAAATAAGCAGCAGGGCATTCATTTTCAGAGTATCAACTCTATTTGAAAAAGAAAGGAGAAGGTGACTCAGCCTGTTAAGGTCTGAAAATATTTGTATGAACAAGGGGGAGTAATTATATTGATATGGTTTTGAAAGATGTCATGGAATCCAAATCCCCAAGTATTTAACTTTATCTGTGACCCAACAAAATGGAATTTTAACTTTTAAACTGGGAGGACTATGACCTTTTATTAATAAAATCTCAGATTTATCCATATTAATCTTAAATCCAGAGATCGTCTCATAATGCTCAAGTAGATTTAAAAAGTGGGTTAGGGACTTCTCCAGGTGTTCCATGAATATCAAGGTATCATCTGTATAGAGACATTTTACATATCATTTTGCCCACTGCTATACCTTGAATGGTTTTCAGTTCCCTTATGTCTGCTGTGAAAGGTTCCAAACTAAGCGCAAACAGCAGAGGTGATAAGGGGCACCCCTGTCTGGTACCCTTCTCTATGATAAAAGTATTTGAAAGGGTGCCATTAACTTTAATCCAGGCTTTAGGCTGAGTATATCAAAGAGAAATCTAATCTAAAAAGTAACCCTGAATGCCAAAATTCACCAACACAGTTTTTAGGTACTCCCAATCGAGGCGATCAAACGTCTTTTCTGCATCCAGAAAAATAACTAATTGGGCTGTGGAAGTAGGAGAACTATATGATAACACATTCAGCAGTTTCCTAATACTGTCTGTTAACTTCCTATTGGGCATAAAACCTGTTTGGTCAGTATGGACCAAATATTCCATGTAGTGTTGTAATCGTGAGAAAGTACTTCTGCACCAAAAGAGTGGTGGATTCTGGAACAGTCTTCTAGCAGAGGCGGTGGAGGGTGAAAACAGTGGTGGAGTTCAGGAATGCATGGCATAGGCACAAGGGAATCTTGAGGAGAAGGAAGGGGAGTAGGTGACTAGGCTGGAGATTAAGTAGGATCTGCAGTGATACTATTGGCTGAAAAAATGGGCAGACTAGGTGGGTCAAGTGTTCATTATCTACCAGCAAATTCTTTGTTTCTATGTTTCCATGTGAGACTGCACACTCCAGCAAGAGATGTTTCTACCTTGCACACAATCATTGACTCCTCATGTGGCAGCTGACTGTGGAGGCAAGCAGACAGCTGTGTTGGGCACCATCCCTCAGTGTCAGTGAAAGCTGGACACTGTGGTGATTGGGGGGGGGTGTAGGGAAGTTTGATATGAGCTAGTTATTACATGGGAGGTGAGGCACTGTTTGGGGGTGATGGTAACCAGAACAGCAGTTATTTAATGTAAAAATATGTACTGGGAGATCATGTGTTGGGGAAACCACTGGATCACCATGGATGTAATGTAAAAAGAATATGTGGCTCGGCTGGGTGGGGGTGAAGAACCCTGGACTGCAATTAGCCTGTACATACATTTAGTTACATTCCAGCACTGCATGTATACACAAAACCACAAACACAGCCATGTGAATGTGTACTCTATGTGTATGAAGCAGGTTGTGTGATCAAGATCCCCATGAAGCCAAATACCCTGCATGGCACACACTCACACAAAACAGGTTTTACAATAATCCTACAGTAGGTCAGTGTAAGTGCAGTCACTGACACAACACACAGATCTCAAATGTCATTTTCCCTAGAAAACTTGTTTGTCTAATGTTTCCCTCCAAATGTAACAGAAAGCATACCATGACTGTCAGCCAATAGAAATTGACAGGAGAACATACTTGCTCATGAATAAAAAAAAGGGACAAATATGTGCTGCATAAATGTTTTTATTAATTATCTGCTAAAATAAATTACAGCAGTCTTTTGGATCTGTTATTTTATTGAAAGAGATACACCTTCTAATCCTTACACAGTTGTGGGGGGTCTCCAGTGCACACACTACATACACTGAAACTGTGGATAAATATAACAAGTTAAGCAACATCATGATCATTGTTACAATACTGCCCACAGACGTTTATGTTGTGTATGACATTATTGCCTTCACAAACAGAATGGGTGATGTTTTTTAGCCTTTACATGCTCTCCTGAACTGTGACCTCATGAAGCCACTTTCTTCATTGATGTCATCATGTCAGATGACAGGAGCATAAGTATGTGTGGTCAGAGGAAGCAAGCTGATGGTATAGATACAAATGTGAATAAAACTACAAGGGAAATAAAAAAGGAGTACTCGAATTAAGTTAACGCTTCACAGAAACAATGTTTGGATGCAGCACTATTGAAATGAGATACTAAATCTATTCTAACAGGTACTGAAAAGCATTGTTTATTTATTCTTTAAGCAAATCCTTGATCCTATCTCTGTCCAACCACCTCTTTCTCTCTAATAATGTTCCTCTGCACTTAATGCCTCTACCTTCTTTTAGCAAAATGTATCTGTGCTTCCCTGTGTCTAATGCAACTGTTCAGGGTTTGTAAAGCACATTGAGATACAGTGTGGAAGAAAGGTACTCTAAAACCAAGTTCCTTCCTCCCCTTCAGAATACATGCACTTTTAGTTTATTTATTTATTTAGTTATTTACTTACTTATTTAAAAACTGGTGATTGGCCAGTGCATAATGAACTAACACTCATTTCCAGGTGTGACTCTGAGAGAGGGGACATAGGAGAGATGACAAAGAATATAACAAATATACATAATGTGACAAAAAGAAGAAAAGGTGCCAATCAAAGCACCAGACAGTATGAGTGGAGATAAAATACACAAAAACAAGGGTGTGTAAAAATTGCGATGTAACCAAAGTAAAAATAAACAACATATGGAACTGCAAGAATCAGTGAGAAGAGGAGGCTAATGTGAATATACTGTTTTATATATATTAAAAATTTTTTATACAGTCAGCCCGTTGGCACTGAGGGTTGAGGCGCTGGATGCCACACCTCACACCATGCTGATGATCTGTGTTTGAGAGTGAGCACGGGTCGGCAGGGGAGGAGAAGGCTCGAGCACCCCAGAGATAGCTTCCTCTCTCTCTCTCTTCTGGGGGGGGAGGTGACCAGATGTCAGTGCATGCCTGGCCCCTAGCGTCAGCTGGGAGCTGGCACACCGACTCTGCAGGAATTGGGCAGAGGTGGGGCAGATGCCTGATGAGATGCACACATGGGAGTGTGTGTGGCACCATCACTGGAGTCCTTGCATGCTCCACCCCTGGGGGACCAATCAAGAATATGGAAAAGGGTCCTGGTTGAGCAGCATGAGCTTCTGTCCTCCACAGGCACCTACCCCGAAAGGCACTTCCCTGGAATCTGGATCATTCTCAGGTGAGTCGTGCTGGGGGGGGGCTCCTCATCACCCTGCAATGGAGGGAAGCGATGGGGGAAGAAGGGGAAGCTGGCCTGATATCAGGGTATGGGGCTGGGAGGACAGTCAGGATGTAGAGCCAAACAGGACCAGGGGGAGAAAAAGAGTAAACACAAAATGTTACACAGTTCTTATAAATAGTCTTAATTTAGGTAACGCATTAATGGCTGGGGGGGGGGATACAGAACCAGAGGGTGACTGCTGTTGCAGAAAGGGGAGTAATGATCACAAAGAAGAGGACTGACAGATGGAAAGGAGGAGAGACAATAGGTAGAGAATGGAGCTAACAGGCAGATGTAGAAAACAACCAGGTCAGAAAAGTTTTTACAGTGAATGCTTGAAAACTAATGGGCATCAAAGGAGTCAATGGAGTAGCTGAAAGGTATTGGGGAGAGATGGGTAGGTGCTTGTGGATAGATGGAGGAGGAGGAGGAAAACCAGTATTTCAAAAGACAGGCACAGCAGTGCTAAAGATCCCAAGATTCAAGGGGGAGAGAGAGAGGATAACATACAGAGAACAATAGTGGGTATGAAATGTGCAATTACAGAAAATCATGTTTGCCTACTGTGCCCTTCCATGAATCCTTCCTAACTAATTCATAGCAAGGGGAAAATGACAAGAATTAATGTCACATCCAGCGGTGAAGGGCGCAGTATCTGGCTAGAAATCTGATGGGATTTTATAGAACATGACTTGATATCCTGCAGATGAATTTCATATGTATAACTTCATGGAAGGCAAAATATTTTGAAACGTTCTTTGTTTAAAACAATATTTCAGACCTCACAGGACTTCATTACATATTTTGAAAACTTAATTGTAACTGAAGGCAGATACTGTATCTGTTCAAGGACATTCCATGGTAAAGAATTTCAAAACCAACATCAAGTTCATAATTTTTTCCATAGTACATGAAGTTCATCCAAAGATTTAAAATCCACAACGTACTATATACCATGGGTTGCCATGCTTGGTTTCAAGTTATATAGTGTTAGGCTGAGCATTGCAAGACATCTGAATGTCATAGAAACATGGAAACATAGAAAGGTGTTGGCATTAAAAGGTTCATAGTCATCTGGTCTGCCCATTTTCCTACATGAGCACTACCAGCTTATCTAATTTTCGCTATGTTAATTTCATACAATCTGCAGTGTCTAATATTTGGTTTCAAGTTCATTTACATATCTTATTTCCTTGAATCCAATTGCTGCGTATGTGGCACTTTGCTGTAGTTACTGGCCATCCCTCTAACCTGACTTTATATCTTCCTTCCCCAGTGTGAATGTCTGCATTCGGCTTCTGCCTTCCTGGGTCACAAGGGCTCTTGCCTCTGAATCTCCTGCCCTCCACTGTTTGGCTGCAGCTCGACCCCACTACCTCCCCTGGATGTTGGACCACAATCTTTCCCCTAGGTAAATCCTCCCCCAGGACCTTTGGCATGGCACCATCTTTAAAAGCACATGCTTGCAGGGAACAGCTGCTACTGTGGACATTGACTCAAAGACACACTTTAAAAGAGTGCAATAGTCAGCCTATACAACTATATGTGTCTGCATTGTATTACCCATGTACCCACCCCAGCTCTATCTTTTCCTTTATAACCACAGGCTTCCTGTTGCTATCCTCCCCAGCCACTGCATGCAGCTGGCTCCAATTCCAACAAATTATCTTGTTGCATAATCTAAATCAAGTACCTGATCGCCTCACCCTTGCTACCTTTCAGCTTCCCGAAGATCAGGAATCTAAATCAGCTGATTTCTGTTTCCTACAAGTTCCCTCTGATTCCATTAACCACAGTCTGATATTTTGGCTTAAATACTGAGTGCTTTGTCTTGCACTTAAACTGTTTGGGGAATTATAACTTGCCACATAGTATTGTGAACTGTTTATCTCAATTACTTTGCCTACTAATGAGCTGCTGCTATCATAGTGTTGCTTTGCTGAAGTAATTTGGTAATGCTCAAGCTTTGCTTTACTGCTACTTGACTTTCACCGAAACTGTAAGCCTTACCAAATCTAATCTGTGTTGACATTAACTCAGCTATCCCACCTACCTACCTCACTCTAACTCTGCTAATTTCTTTGCCCATTATACCGTACCTATCCCTTGCTGTGCCCTACTCCCTTCACCAACTATGGCCCTCCTCCCATCTATTATTTTTGGTTACTCTGCTATCATATCCCTATGTCTTATTTCTAATCAAACCCTTACCCCTTACTACCCTTCCAGATGGCCAATGTGCTAGACCTAAATGAATTCAGTCTCTCAAACATCCTTGTTATTCAGTGCCCAACTTTAACTTGACCCCATTTCTATCTCATGGTCACTTGTGCCTAATTACAAAATGTGTTACCAAGCACTGTTAATGCTCACCATTTAACTGCCTTATACCTCCTGCCCATTGTGGCCTCTGGTATCTCTGCATTATCTCCCTTATTCTATCAGGTGACATTGAGGTAAATCCTGGACTCACTCCTTCCCCCCCAAATAGCTCTGATCTTCTGTGGTCTGGAACAAAGATCATAAAATTTCTCCACCTAAGTATCCAGAGCTTGCTTTGTAACCTATTTGAGCTTCATACCTGGGCATCTCTATATAGCTCAGATGTTCTATGTTTATCTGAAACTTGGCTTAAACCATTTATTCCTGACTTAGCTTGCTCTATTCCCATTACAACATGCTAAGATGTGATTACCCTTCCATCAAAAGATGTGGTGGTGTTGCAATTTACTATAAGAATGACTTAAACCTCTCAGTGCTCCCTACTCCTCATTTCTCCCTCAGTGACGCTCTACATACCATCCTCCTACTGGGTAGCACAAAGAAACTTCACATCATCTGTGCATATAATCCCCCCAGAGGAGAGTGGCAGGTCTAAATGAATTCCTCTCTCACTCTTCCTCCACAACTGGTACAAATGAAACATAACTGCTTGGTGATCTCAACCCTTGCTGTGCTGCCAGCCTGTATACACATCCAACAAAACTATACATTCTAAATATTCTGGCAGCCTAAGGGTTAGCCTAGACTGTGGAGGTAAATCACACAAATCCACTGAAGAATTAATGCATAAACACCACTTACACCAGCTTATTACTGACCCAGCTAGAGTTTCTCTTACTTCCGGCAATCTTACTATTGTTGATTGTGTCCTTACAAACAGGATACATAGAATCTCTTGCGCTGGCACCCTATCTGATGCTATTTATGACCACTCCCCTGTTTACTGCATCTCACTTGCTCATAATCCATCTTGCCCCCCACCAAGTTGATCTCTCTCCATGACTTCTCTAATTTAAATCCTGCTTCCTTCTTAAATGACTTATCCATGATAAATTGGAGACCTCTCCAGCACACAAATGACATAAATGAGGCTTTAAATTATTTTATCACCCATTTCTCCTCTCTCCAAGATCTGTACATTCCTATAGTCTCTTGCAGGATCTGACAATCTCCTACCAGATGAATTCACAAAAATCTTCTTACTCTACTAAAGGAAAGAGACAAAAGTTGGTCTTAATAAAGGATGTTTGGCCTACAGGGTGATCTTATTTAGTACAGAGTAAAAAAGGAATGCAGGTAAAAAGGCTATCTGGCTGGCCAAAACTTTCTATTGTTAAAGTCTCCTGCTCAATACTGCTGCTGACTCCAATATATTCTGGAATCACATAAAAAGCTTAATTGGGGGGGTACTACTCACTCCATTAATGACATGATGCTTGAGGGTGCTCATTATAATAGCCCCGTTACAACCAACACTTCTCTGGCCTTTCCAGTTGCTCCTGTTCATTCCTGGCTCTCCCTGATTCTACTCCTGTTCACTCAGATGATTCTCCCCATTCAACCCCATGCTTTTACTTACACACTACCTCCAAGAAGGAAGTGCATCAGTTACTTAACTCCATATCTGATTGCAGTAGTGTTGGTACTGATTGCCTTGAACCTAGGTTGCTAAAACCTGCTGCCCATCCCCTTGCCTCCCCTCTAACTAGATATTCAACCTATCCCTTTGCTCATAAACTGTTCCCAATATATAGAAGATTGTCAAGATTGTACCAGTATTTAAGAAAGGTGACACTAAATATATCAATAATTATTATCCCATAGCCATCCTCTCTGTCCTGAGCAAACTCTTCTAAAAGATAGTCTCCACCCAAACCATCAACTATCTTCATGATTATAGCCTCCTCTATGGTGCACAGCATGATTTTAGGAAAGGCCATAGCACTGCTACAGCTCTCCACAAATCCACTAATGATACCAAAGTTGCTATGGAGACTGGCTATCTAACTGGTGCAGTTTGCATTGACCTTACAAAGGCCTTTGACCTAATTGACCATTCATCTGACACTTAAAATGACATCCCTTGGCATCTCCCTAGATGTGACTACCTCTCATAACAGTTACTTCACTGATAGGTAACAATTTGTTAAATTCAACTCTGCAACATCTGACCTATCCACCATCAACATTGATGTTCCTCAGGGCTCTATAATTGGCCCCCTCATCTTCACCATTTTCATTAATGACTTATCCCAGACTACCTAATCATGCTCCTCCATGCTCCCTGCTCTATGCTGATGACCTAGACATCTACCATAGCTCCAAGTTCCTCATTACATAAACACCATCCTTACCTCTAACTTCCATAAAATCAATCATGGCTCTCCCATCAGCATAAAGCAGTGAGGAGCAAGATTAGGTTCTCAAAAGAAGTGGCAGGGAAGGTAAGAGAGAAAAAGATACCATTCAGGAAGTATAAGGAAACATAGAAGAAGCAGGACAGAGAACTGTACCAGTTAAAGCTGAAGGAAGCGGGGAAGGCAGTCAGAATAGCAAAGGCCCAAACTGAGGAAAAGATAGCCAACTCAGTTAAGAAGGGGGATAAAACCTTTTATAGGTACATTAGGGAGCAAAGAAAGACGAAGGCAGGGATACTGAGGCTAAATAAAGAGGAAGGTGGTTGGGCAGAAAGCAACAGTGAAAAAGCAGGGATACTGAATGAATATTTCTGCTCAGTATTCACAATGGAAA
Organism: Neoceratodus forsteri; assembly: GCA_016271365.2. Taxonomy (NCBI): domain Eukaryota; kingdom Metazoa; phylum Chordata; order Ceratodontiformes; family Ceratodontidae; genus Neoceratodus; species Neoceratodus forsteri. The sequence continues at coordinate 454,805,607 of CM057456.1, read as the reverse complement.
AGCAGGGGGAGAGACCTAATCCATTCAACAGAAGCACTCTGGATAAGGGGGTTGGCATTAGTCCTTTCACAGAAGAAAGGATTCTGAAAGAACTCTTAAAACTGAAGGTGGATAAAGCAATGGGGCCTGATGGGATTCACCCCAGAATTCTAAAAGAACTAAGGGAAGAACTAGTAACACCACTGACTACACTTTTTAATAAATCATGGGAGGATGGTGTGGTACCTGAGGACTGGAGAAGAGCAGATGTGATTCCCCTTCACAAAAGTGGGAGCAACACAGAGGCAGGAAACTACAGACCTGTCATTTTGACCTCAGTGGTAGGGAAAATGATTTAATCACTTCTGAAGGAAAGAACTGTTGAGTGCCTAGAGGCCAGTGGAGCACAGGACACAAGACAGCATGAGTTCACAGCAGGAAGGTCATGTCAAACAAATCTAATTGATTTCTTTGACTGGGTGACCAAAGTAGTAGACCAGGGAGGGGCTGTGGACATGGCCTGCCTAGACATTAGCCAGGCATTTGACACAGTCCCACACAAAAGATTAATAAACAAATTAGCCAGCCTGGAAGTGGGTCCAAGGTGGTAGCCTGGGTAAAACACTGGCTGGACAACAGGACACAGTGGGTAATAGTAAATGGAGTCCACAGTGAAGAAAGGAGGGTTACTATTGAGGTAAAGCAGGGTTCAGTACTGGGGCTGGTATTTTTTAATGTCTTTATAAGTGACATTGCAGAGGGATTGGAGGGGAAGGTATGTCTCTTTGCAGATGACACAAAGATCTGCAACAGGGTTGATATGCAAGGTGGGGTGGAAAGGATGAAAAGGGACTTGGCAAGGTTGGAGGAATGGTCAAATGTTTGGCAGTTTAGATTCAATGCAAAGAAGTGCAAAGTAATGCACCTGGGAAACAAAAACTCAGGGCAAGAGTACACAATGGGGGGGGGTAAGATACTGACAACAACAAAAATGGAAAGGGACCTGGGGTAGTCATATCAGGTGACCTAAAGGTGGGCCAGCAATGTGAGAAGGCAGTAAGGAGGGCTGGGGGGATATTGGGATGCTTAGGGAGAGGCATCACTAGTAGAAAACAGGAAGTTGTTGGCCCTCTGTACAGACAGTTGGTAAGACCACATCTGGAGTACTGTGTACAGTTCTGGAGATCTCATCTCCACAAAGACATAGACAGGGTGGAGGCTGTCCAGAGGAGGGCAACCAAAATGGTGCAGGGTCTGCATCAGAAGACATATGAAGAAAGACTAAAGGAGCTTAACATGTATAGCCTCGCAGAAAGAAAGGAAAGGGGGGACATGATAGAAACTTTCAAATACCTCAAGTGAATCAACAAAGTCCAAGAGGGTAGCATCTTTCAAAAAAAGAGATGTGCAAGAACAAGGGGGCACAATTTGAAGATAAAAGGGGGGACGGCTCAGAGGTAATGTGAGGAAGTATTTCTTTGCAGAGAGGGTTGTAGATGCATGGAACAGCCTTCCTGAGGAAGTCATAGAGTCAAAAACAGTGGGGGAATTCAAGAATGTATGAGACAGACATAAAGCAATTCTGGTGGTGGGTAGGAGGAAGTAGGCTGTTGGTTAACTAGGATCTGCAGCTTATCTGTTAGGTAGGAAAATGGGCAGACTAGGTGGGCCAAGCGGTCCTTATCTGCCGTCAAATTCTATTTTTCTATGTTTCTAAAACAATTTTTTTTCTAAACTCCAGTAAAACATACTCTATGCTATTTGGCTCTGCTCCCAGGCTAAGAACGTCTACTGGACCACTATCTATCTCTAGCCAAGATGGCTCTATCCTTGAAAATGTAAATTCTTGGTATTACACTAGACTCCACACTGGAGTTTGCTCAACACATCTCCAACTCTTGAAAAGCTGTCAACTACAATCTTGGCCTGGCCTTCAAAACTAGTCATGCCCTCACTCCCTCCGCCAGAGTTCCCATTGCCCAGGGAGTCCTTCTCCTCACCCTTACCTATGGAGCAGTCACCTTTGAATGTGCTTCTAAAGTCAGTCTCCATGAATGGGACACATCCTACAACAACATCTGTCACTTCACCCTGGCATCTCATAGACATACCTACCACTGTCAGCTTTACAGCAGTCTAAAATGGCTTTCCTCTGAAGCCAGCTGCTCCTATGCTCTTGGCAACCTAACAGACAAATTCATTAGAACTAGTGTGCCCTGCTCTCTAGACCTATTACTGTCTCCTCCAAGCCTAAACTACCCCCTTCAGTCAGGTGACCAGTCCCTTCTAACTGTTCCTAGATGCAATATGACAATGGGATACCAGGCCTTCTCCAACTCCACCATGACCTATTGGAACTCCCTGCCAGTATCCATTCAGTTCTCCCCCTCTCATACCTGCTTTGATAAGGAGTTACATCTTTATCTCCTAGAATCTAATCCCTGTACCTGTTTCCTCACTCCATAACTGCCCTGTCTGCCCTACATAATTGCTGCCTATCCCTGTTACCTAACATAGAGCATTTATGAATACTGTCACTCATGATTTGGTTTCACCTTAATTGTTTTTTGTTCTACAATAGTTTTCCTCCCCAGTCTACTGTACTTTAGTCAATGCCATTTACTGAAACTGCCAAACTGAAACTGTATTTATTTAGCCTCCTATGTTGCACCTTGTACTATGATGCATTATCATTTTAGTTTTTTATTGTTAGTCTATTATTTATCATTGCTTCTTTGTATTTCCCTCATTTGCCCATGTCTCTATTATGTTACAAGCTTTACCTTTTGCTTTCTTCATTTTGTTTCCCTGTTGCAAGTGTTCATGATTATTCCTGTTTGACTTATACTCTCCTGAGTTGTGCCTATAAATAGGAATATTTAATGTCTAGTGCACCCACACAGTTATCAAAAACCAACTAAATAAATAAAACTCCATATTGCTGTCCCGTGCTCTCTTAAAACATATTACCATCTTGGCACTTATGACATTCCTTACAGAAATAATTGTATGAAATGTGTTCATGCTGCACACATAAAACTACTCAAGTGGTATGCATGCTGCAAGTATGATTTAAATATTAAATTAGAACCGGTTGCATGCATATGGCATGCATGCAGCAAGCAAGCGCAGAAACCATGATTTGTATGTTAAATTGAGAAAGACTGCATGCATGTGGCATGCATGCAAAAAGCAAGTGGTTACTGATAACTGCACATGTAAAAGTTAAGTGACTTGCTCAGGATCATACCATATACAAGTGGGGGCTGATGAGATTCAAACCCAGGTATTCATGCCTCCAAGTCTCCTGACTTGCATTTTAGTGCCTTTAACCACTAAGCCATACCTTCTGCACACATATGGCTCACTTATGCTTCAATACATACTGTATCTGACTACATCTGCAAGCATGCATCATGCTTGTAGCCACTGTTATGCTTTTCAGTTTTCTTTTTCTTCTCTTACTCATCTCAGTTTCACAGATGAACTGTAGCTCACATACCAATGGAAACACATGTGGTTTTTCCCACCCTAATACACAAACTTACCCACAAAACCACTTAATTACTTCTGTCTGGCCCGCGCTCCTACTATTTTCTTTCCATAGTTTTGAATGCTTCAACGCAAACAGACTGTAAGGTGCAAACACAAAAGTAGCAATAACTTGACACCCCCCACACACACATGGCCAGTGCCCCCCCATGCACACACTGTAGTGGGTATGGCCATGTTGCTACAGACAACCCACCAGCTATAGATATAAGTAAAAAGTCTCTTACTTGAGTACTAGGGAGCCAGAGGCAGGAGTCTTTAAGAGATGATGTCCATAGGTCAGAGTGCTGGGGCATACCCCCTTGAAATTAATGGAGTTATTTTTTGTTACTATTTTATATGTTATGATGGTGAGTTGGATACTAATGAAGGCCACTGTTCTACTAACAAAGCTCTTGTTAGTCGAATGGTGGCCTTCATTAATCTCCAACTCTCCATTAATAATGTGTAAAATAGTAATAAACAAATACCTCATTCATTTCAATGGTGCACACCCCTGCAGTCTCCTTTGCCCTTTGTCATAATGTGCTGAGCATGGGGATGTAGAGGTCAGCTTCACGGGGGGGGGCATAAGCCAGACTATAGCGGGGCTCTAAAAGTCTGTGCATACCATACTGCTCAACTGTCCGTGAATGAAAGGCACAGCTCTAGAATATCTGTAACATCTCTAAAAGGTACAACTTATTTGTTTTGACTGAAAAGTGATATGCAAATCAGGAAAAATTCAAATGTATAAGATTCATCTGTATATACCCTAGATCAGTGCATTGATTCGGACTTAAACCCACCAGTTATTAACCACTTTTTTCCTGGCTGAAGCTCTGCCTCCCTCCAAAAAAAAACAACTTTATCCTGATTTTCCCCCCCACTCTATTCCATTCAATACCCTCCTCTATGGGTCATGAAGCCACCCAAAGATGAAGAAACATGAAAAACACATTGATATTCTCCTTCCCCAATCCACCTGTAAAAAACAATAATTACTTTTACTTATCTGGCCATGTCGCCAGAACCTGCAGCCTGGCACAGTGTGCCACCAGCCCAGTTTTCAGTCTGATCCCCCTCTCTCCTTCTGCCAGAAGCTAGATGCTAGAACTGACCATCACAGGTCCCCAATGTGGTCAGCGACCAAGTCACCTCACCAACTGAACCCACCCAACCTGGGTCACTAGCTTCTTGCTTGGTTGTTGCTGTGGCTGCTGCTGCATTATACTGATCAAGGCCTATGAAGGCCACCAATACTGCTGTCACCACTGCTGCTAAGCCTAGCTTGCTGCTGTGGTGGTCTGTGCTGTTTTTATTGCATGGTAAGCCTAGTAGAGTAAGTAGGTAGCCTAGTCTTGAGTTAGCATCTAGTTCACCTTCTGCCCCATCAGCCACCGGGGAGATGGAGACTCACTAAGAGTAGACCAACAAAAATATGCTGCCACAACACTGCTATTGAGAGTTCAGTGCTCACAGACTCCTCCAAGCTGTTGTGTGTAATCTGTCTTCTCTGGCAGGAAAGACAGTGTTGCACTTGCATGACTCATGAGCTCTTTCTTGGCTGGAGCTCATCCACATCACATGTGTTTGTGCTGCCTCTAATAGGTGGAAAGAGTGGACAACACAATACAGACACAGTCGTGTCTGGAGAGTACGTGCAGCATGAGCACACAGGTCACATGGGCACTTATTGTGCAAAAGATTAAATCCAAATTTAATGCAGTTATTGCCACACCATAACAACAGCCTAGGCACAAATACGGGGGCAACTGCCTCTGTCCTACCTAAATGTCACTACTGCTTAATGGTAGAAATGTATTCTCAGTTGCTAATGCAATGGTTTCCACTGTGTTTTGAGGTACTGTATCTCTCCATTTTTCATGATGTGTCCTGATCATCATGTGGGTTAGTGTCCCTCATCGTTCTTCATTGTGAGTGTTTATGTTCCTCATTTCAGTGACAAAATGTAGGATATGGTGCATGATTCCAAGATCCTACTCAGCACAAAGAGTGCTGAACATGGCCATAGTGTATATGCTCAATACAGAATAACAAAGGGAAAGTAAGTGAGATGAAACAGTCATGAAGAAACACATTTCTAGTATTAAATATGCATAAGGGATTTACATGGTATAAAACAAACAGGATAGGCTTCACAACACAGAGGCCCCTCTTCATACATCTGGAAAGGGGGGATGTTGACTGGCTATATCCTAGGCATTTAATGCAGTAAGCAAACAATATTTTACAAATTAATGGCAATTTAATGACAGAAATCAAAAACCATTAAGCAACTTGCAAAAGGATCAGAATTAATGAGTTTACCTAATTTTCTGGGAAGCCAAATAAAAATGTAATTTAATGACTCTAATTGCTAACAGTAGTATAAGAAATAGAAACGAATGTGTTTTTAGATGAGATCTGTACCAGCTTAGCTGCTGCACACATTGCAAGTGTGCAGCATGTGAACCTGATGTGATGTTTAAATGATGTTCACACCAGCTTACCTTCTGGGCATATGTCAAGCTTGCAGCATGCAACTCTGATTTGCTTTTTAGAACTGGTTCACTTAGGATCACTTTGTGTATGCGAGCTGCATGCAAACATTGCACAATTAAGCATGTGGCATGCATTCTGCATGTACACAGCACACCTATATTTCTGTAAGGGATCCCTTGTTAAACCATTCTGTTTATCCACCATCCATTTGATGAAGAAATATTTTATTACTTCCTTCCTTCCTGAATCTGTCTCCATCAGTTTATGCCTGTGTCCCCTAGTTACTAATCCTATACAACGCTTCAACAGGTCATGATACCCTACCCTAAAAATCCCCTTTAGATACTTAAAGAGCAGCTGACACCCTTCTAAAAACATGGGAAACCATAATATTTAGACACTATTCAGCTTTTATTTCCTGTATCCTTAACAGATTTCTCCTCTCCATTATGTATTACTGAAGAAATTCCAACCAAAAAAAGATCTTCATCATTTTGTGTCTATCTGCATCTATAGCTTATTCCATCCTTAATGTTGTAATGCTCTGCTGTGACATTAGAGTCTGTTGCTAAGGGAATAACTGTGATTTATCAAGCAGAATATTATGACATCAGGCTGGGAAGAAGCAATAGAAGTTGACAGACCATCAAGGAACAGTCATCCTAATGGGTGAGCATTAGGGTTGACAACCCCAAGGCACACCCCACACCTGATTTATGAAGATGCAGGAGAGGTCAAATAGTAATATTTTTTCCTGTTGCTGCCTGTAGGTTGGGGCTGGTGCATTAGGGTTAGGAACCCTAATGCCACATTCCCCTACTTTTGTTGGTTTAAGCCTAACTAGTGCATTAAGAAAGTTTGTTTGCAATGAAGAGATAGACAGACAGACAGACACATATGCAATAGGTGTGGACAAAAATAGCCATTACATAAATGCTGTTATCTGAGCTACTGTATACATACATGTAGTTTATGTACACACTAGACTTATCATCAGCATTTATGTACATAGTAGACACTTCACTTCCCCTTCCCACCCAACAGCATTACTTCTGTAGTTTCAGTCTTCCCTCTCACATTTCAAACAGTAGTTCAACAGCCAGGCATACTAAGCAAAACTACCTACAGATTAAAAAAAATGCTCTTTTACAGCACTAGAACAATCAGGTAATTTAACATTTTCAGAAATATACCTGCTCTTTTTAATTTTTAATTCTGCTTTTAGAAGTATCATATTTGTAAGAGGAGCGGGGGAAAGTAGTGTGTTCCCCCTCTCCCCATCACTTAGCAGTGAGCTGAGATAGGTAAATGGGAGGGGCCTGTGACCTGTGAAAGCAGAGTCAGGTGTGCCCCAGATCCATTTTGATTCTGGTTTTAGAAGCAGCACATTTGGGAGATCGATTTGGGAGACCTCAGCTCCCTGGTCTCCAGAGTACCAGTCCCAGAAGCCATCTCACACATCCCTCTGCTCTTTAAGGCACAGGCCATCAAGAAGTGCCCCCGTGTGAAAGAAAAATGCACAAAGAATGTTGGAGTCTGCCCACCAGAGTCAGCTCAATGAGGCACTCAGTGGCCAGCAACTCTGATCTCCTGCTGACCCAAGTGAACCAAGTGAACCCCTGCTCATCATATCCCAGGTATGCTTGTATTGACTGGGGGTTGCATTGTAGAGAGGAGAAAATTCCATCATTACAGTAAGGGTTACATTGTGGTAGAGAGTTAATCCCTTCAGTTGTTGGTGGGCTACATTGAGGTGGGGAGTGATTCATTGAGTTGTTTGGGGAGGTTGCATTGTCAGACAGATCCCAGGTACACCTGTGTTGTTCTAGTGCTGCACTTTGAGGGCTTGCCGCTAAACATTTGAGGATTAGTGTGATTGTGGGCTAGCTATTAAACTGTTGCTGGGTATTAGTGTGTTTCTGGATTTAGGGGATTGCTGTTAAAGTGCAGCTGGGCATTAGTGTGAATGTGTTTCTGGGTTTAAGGGATTGTTTTTAAAGTGCAGCTGAGTATTAGTGTGTTTTTGGGTTTAGGGCTTACTGATGAATGGAAGCTGGCTATTATTGTGTTTCATAGTTTAGGGGCTTACTGTTAAATGGTTTCTGGGTATATTTTTGTTTCTGAATGTAGGGGCTTGTTGATAAACAGTTGATAAATATTAGTGTGTTGCAGGGTTTAGGGGCTTGCTGTTAAATGGTTGCTAAGTATTAGTGCACTTCAGGGTTTAAGGGATTGCTGTTGCTTTGTGTTAGTAGAATAGCCATACTGGATTTTGGGACAGGAGAACATAAAGCACAGGAAGAGCAGGAAAAAGGAAATGTGGGAAGTGGTGCAATGCAGTGGTTGTGGGGAGGCAGTCTACTCTACAGGGAGACCTTCTGGGGACTGTAGTGCTTCCCCATCTGTGAGCTCCTCTCCAGGTGGATGGATCATGTCTCTAGGCTCCAGGAAGCACTGGCGGAGAGTCAGGAGAAAATCACTAGACTCAAAGTTGTGTTGACTAGGAGTCAGGGGACCATTTCTCCCACCCAGGGACCACCTAGCCAGACATCTCGGCCTCAAAGGATGCCTGAAGGGAGGAGCGGTTGGACTATGGTGGGCTCAAGGAGGGTGGGCTGGTGGTATCTGGAAGACAGGGAGGAGTGGGTCATAGGCACATTCCTCAACCAGTACCACTAAGAAATTCCTGTGCCGTACTGGTGGAGTGGAACTGCCAAGAGGGGGCACCTAAAGTGATGGACAGTGAGGATGTGAGGGTCCTCAATAAAGGAGTCCCCAAGGGGAGGAGGAAGGAGTACCCCAGAGAAGGAGGAATCAACTTCTGGTGGGAGTCTCAATTGTAAGGCAGATAGAGTTCAAGGAAGAAAAGGAAAGGTGGTAGAGGAGGAGGTAAAGTGCCTACCTGCTGCAGCATCTCAGAGGGATGGGAAGCTTATGAGCTGGATGACATTGTCAACCTAGGGATGAATGACCTAGCTATAGACAGGACAGAAGCAATACAGGCACAGTTTAGGGAACTGGGGTAGAGTCTTAGGCAAGTAGCATGCACTGCAGCCTTTAATAAAGTGCCTACAGGGAGAAGGAGAGGGAGCATCACACTAAGGCCTTCAAATCATGGTTGAAACCATGGTGCAGAGAGGAGGGGTACAGCTACATTGGGGATTGGATTCCACCTGGAGGGATCAGAGCTTATACCGGGCCGGGGGGGGTGGCCTGCATCCATTCAGGAGAGGAACAGCAATCCTCAGTGGACAGTTTAAATGTTATTTCAATGGACATTTAAACTAGCCGAGGGGGGCTGTGGAAGACAAAGAGGAGGCAGTAACTGCACTCCCCACATGCTGAGATAGAGAGTAGAGAGATCCAAACAGGAGAGAATCGTACTGTGATACAAGACAATCAAGATAATAAGGGGTTAGAAAAGGAAGATAGGGGAAGAGAAGCAGTCAAAATAAAAAGGTGAGGAAGGAGAAACAGCTTGAAAAAGAGGGAAGTGACAAGAAAAGAGCTAACAAAATCTGGAAGTCCATGTGTGTCAATGCTGGAAATCTGGAAAATAGGACCTCAGACCTGGAGGCCATCATGGCGGAAGCAGACCTGGATATTGTGGCCATTACAGAATCATGATGCACTGACAACCATGTCTGGGAAATGGCTACATCATGTTTATAAGGGGCAAAGAAGGAAGAAAAAGAGGGGTAGTGGTGCTTTATGTTAAGGAAAACATAAAAGCGATGGAGGTACAGGGAACCTCCACTTGCATACTGTATGACTCTAAGCAAGTCACTTAACTGCCCAGTGCTCCCAGGTCACCCCTGAAAACAGGTACTTATGCCTAATGGACCTTACCCAGTTACCAAAGACTTACATACATATAAGGGGGGTCTGAGGTGTTATTGATCATCCTCAAGTCAAGAAATGGAGCTGCTATGTGGTCTACAGGTCTCCAACACAGAGGGAGGTCTTAGATAAAGAAATGTTAGAAGCAGTTGGCAAAATCCCTAAAAAAGGAGGATTTGGTGCTGGTGAGTACTTAAATCTGCCAGATGTAGATTGGAGCCTCCCTGTTGCAGCATCAGCTAGAATTAGAGACATCCTAGAGTCCCTGCAGGAGGAATTCCTCAGGTAACTATTCAGTGAACCGACTTTTTTTTTGTACACATTATTTCTACACTGGAGGAATAGGGAATCTCTCAAGAGTGCTCTCTCAGCCACTACCGCTACTCCCAGCCTGAATTCTCCATGCCACTGAGAGACACATTGCTGAGCACCCCCTTTGGACCCACAGTGCCATCCAGCCCCGCGGATCACCCCTTGGGGGGGCCTGCCTCACCTACCTGGTGGCCTGTCTGAAATTAGAGGGATGTCCTGGGTTTGGGTTGGGGGGCTGGGGAGAGTCAGTGGTTGGTAGGTCCAGCGATGGGATGTAGGCAGGCTACTGGGGCCTCCATCACCTCCCTTGGTCCTCCAGGGATTTCCGTGATCTGTTTCCCCCTTCGGGACATGGCATGCAATGGCTCCTACGTGGCTGTTCCACTGTGCCTCTTACCACTGGAGCCTGCCATCGTCCCATCCCTTCCACGTTCCATATGTTTGTGCCACCTCCGGTCTCCACCAGAGGCTGCTACAGTGCTGGGAACCCACTACAACCCACCCTGGGAGAGGATAGCAGTCCTCAGGATGCTCAGTCCTCTCCCTCCCCTGCTGAGCCCGGACAGCTCAGGTCCATTTTCGAACCCAGGTTGCTGGTGTGGTGTGAGGTGTGGCATCCAGTCGCTCAACCCGGAGCACCACTGGACTTCCTTCAGTGACTCTACTTAGGATGGGAAAATACTGGACCTGATGCTCACTAATAGAGACAGTGTTGCAGACATCAGGGTGGGAAGTCATTTGGGGACCAGTGATCATTGCACAGTGTGGTTCAATGTAAGAATAGTAGCAGAATCCAACCATACAAGGGCAAGGGTCCTGGATTTCACAAGGGCTGACTTTACAAAGATGACAGAATCCCTCCAGAAGGACCTGACAGAGGGGAGATGTCCTAGGTGGGGTGGAACAAATGGGTCAGACTAAAAGAGGGCTTGGTAAAGGCAATAAACCTGTATGTCAAGCAAGTAAGCAAAAGCAGAAGGAAGAGGAGGTCGTTATGGTTCTTGAAGAAGGTGGCAGAAAAGGTAAAGGCAAAAAGAATGGCATTCAGAAGGTATAAGAAGACCCTGAAAGAAGAGAATAGGGAAGTGTATCTGGGAATGGGGGGAGGCAGACAAAGCAGTGAGGAGCAGAAAGGCACAAACTGAGGAAAGAATAGTCCAGGCAGTTTTAAAAGGGGACAAGACATTTTCAGGTATGTTAGTGAGAAAAGAAAGAAAAAAAGGAGGGATTGTACAGTTAATGGAGGGGGGACTGTACAGAGGAAGACCAAGAAAAGTCAAACATCTTAAACAAATACGTCTGCTCAGTGTACACAGTCGAGGGGAAGGGGAGGGACCATGAAAAGGCACCAAGAGCTTTGAGGGGAGGGAAGTAGACACCAGTCTCTTTTCCGAGGAGAGGATCAGGATGATACTCACTAATCTGAGGATGGACAAAGCCATGGGGCCAGACAAGTACATCCAAGAGTGTTGAAGGAACTCAGGGAGGTACTGTCTGTACCCCTGGCAGACTTGTTTAACATTTCACTGGGGACCAGCATGGACCCGGAGACAGGAGAAGAGCAAACATAGTCCCACTTCACAAAAGTGGTGGCAAGGTGGAGATGGGCAATTATAGGCCTGTCAGCCTGACTTCAGTGGTAGGGAAATTAATGGAAACACTATTAAAGGAATGTATTGTGTAATACCTGGAGTCCAACAGATTGCAGGACCTGAGGCAAAATGGTTTCACAGAAGAATGGTAGTGCCAAACAAATCTGTAAGATTTGTTTGGCTGGGGACCAGGGTGTTTGATCAAGAAGGGGCAGTGGACATGGCCTACCTGGACTTCAGCAAGGCCTTCAACACCATTCCACATAGGAGACTGGTTAACAAGTTGAGTAGCATGGGGGTGGGCAATAAGGTGGTAACCTGGGTAAGAAACTGGTTAGGGGATAGGAGGCAGAGGCTGATGGTAAATGGAGTTCACTCCAAGGAGAGGACAGTGGCCAGTGTGGTACCTCAGGGTTCAGTACCGGGGCTGGTCCTCTTTAATGTCTTCATTAGCGACATAGCGGAGGAGGTAGAATGAAAGGTCTGCCCCTTTGCAGATCACACCAAGATATGCAACAGAGTGGAAACTCCAGGTGTGTGTATAAAGGATAGTAAGAGATTTTAAACAGCTGGAAGAGTGGTCAAAAGTTTGTCATCTAAGGTTTAATGCAAAAAAGTGCAAAATAATGCACTTCAGCCACAGAAACCTGGGGGTGGAGCACAAAATGGAGGCGTGATACTTGCAATGACCAAGCAGGAAAGGGACCTGGGATTAATCATATCGGATGACCTAAAGGTGGCCAGATAATGTGACAAACCAATCAGCAGAGGAAGTCAGATGCTGGGGTGCATAGGTAGAGGTATCAGCAGCAGAAAGAGGAAGTGGTGTTGCCTCTATGTAGGTTATTGGTAAGACCCCAACTGCAGAACTATGTCCAGCTTTGGAGACCACGGGCCCAATTTTAGAAGGTTGACACAGGGCTTGCAACAAACCCTGCATCAACTGCAGTGTTGGGCACAGCTATGCCAAATCCCTTGGATACAATGCAGCCCGTTTTTGGAAGAGTTGGTGTAGTTGCGACATTTGTCACACTTTACGGCAGCATGCGCTAAAGCTTTGGTGCAAGACCCATAAAATACTTCCTCCAATGGTGCAAATGTAGACTGGGGGGAGCTGGTCTAGCTTTCTGCATTTGGAGCATGGGACTTGCCTCAGAGTTTGTAGATGGCTCACTTGCAAAATTGTGAATGCCACCTGTTGCAAGTAGCCCCTTGCATGTCTGACTCTCCAACACAAGTCCCTTGTGTCAATCTATGGCCCTTCTAAAATCAGGCCCCACATCTCAAGAAAGACATAGACTGAGTAGAGGCAGTCCATAGGAGGGCTACCAAGATGGTGCGGTGTCTGCATCAAAAGCCTTACTAGCAGAGGCTAAAGGATCTCAATATGTACACCTTGGAGGAGTGCAGGGAGATATGATCAAGACCTTTAAATTACTCACAGGGTTGAGTAAGGTACAGGTGGGAGGAATTTTTCAGAGAAAAGGGTGGTCTAAAATAAGGGGTCATGATATGAAGCTGAAGGGGGGTAGGTTCAGAAGAAATGGAGGTAATACTTCTTCACAGAAAGTGTGGTCGATGCCTGGAACAGCCTTCCAGATGATGATGTTGGGGTAACAACAGTAATGGGATTCACAAAATACTGGGATAAGCACAAGGAAATCATAAAGAAAAGGAAGAGGATTGATGAGACAGTGCCGTAGACTTTATCTGGTCTACGGCACTGTAGAGCAGGCACGGTCTGCAGCAAAAGCAATCACAGTTTAAATGGGATGACTGGATGGACCAAGTGGCCCTGATCTGTTGTTAGTTTCTGTTTCAATGCTTTCTTTTCTCACTGTCTATCTTAACACTCCAGACTCTGTGGCATCCAGCATGAGGCCAGCCTACTCCCCACCTGCCGGTCTCCCAATTCACAAACATCACTCTGTTATAAAAAAAAAATAAAAATCATCATCACTCATACCATGCGCAAAAAGGGTAAAAGAAAACTTCTGTCTTTCAAAACTGAGCCCTGAAATTACCCACAAATATTTTCCAAGATACTCACTTCTAAAACTGCTGCACCAGAAGCAGCTCTGTGTCTCTCTCTCTCTGAATTGCATACTAAAAAACTGAGAGAACTCATTCAACCTAAAAAAAAAAATAAATTAAGTTCCTTCTTTTTGATATTTGCCACCTCTTTTGAGCAGCTCACCCCAACACTCAGGGCATCTCCTATTTGGCTAGCTAAGAGACTGTGCAATCTTAGCTAGAAAATTTCAGCAATTCCACAGCTCCAACAATAGAAATGGATACTGAACTGTCCTGACATTGCGGTGTCATGGCGTGTCCTTAACTACACATAGCAACCCACAGTCTTACTTAGGACCCCATGCTGGCAACAAATATCACTGATATTTCCCACTTTTTATCCTCACAGGTAAGGGATAGATAGATAGATAGCTAGATAGATGGATAGATAGATAGATAGAAAGATAGATAGATAGATAGATAGATAGATAGATAGATAGATAGATAGATAGATAGATAGATAGATAGATAATACATGGTTGGGCCCTTTTCCTCATTGAAAAAGCCATAATTTATTTCCCCATATACGATAGTAGCCAAATAGGATATTATGATCCTTACTAGCTGCCTATATAGGACACAGCAAGAAGTGTCCAACATTACAGTACGTATCATACAAAACAAATGATGGCAAAGCATGGTACATGAGGAAATAATACCATCTCGGGGTTGGGCAAGCCCATAAAGGCCACTTGTCCTTTGGGTTTGTGACTTTATGGTTTGTTCAACCCCTTGATGCTACTAATTCCTCAGTCTCTCTCCCTCTCTCTCTCTCTCTGTATATATAGTTCCTCAATCTCTCTCTCTCTCTCACTCACTCACTCTCTCGATATATAGATATAAACATATATATATATATATATAGATTATTTGCAAAATACTGTGTTAATGCATCAGTTAGGTTCAGAATAAAGCAACAAAAGTAGGGAAATGTGATGTTAGGGTTTTCAACCAAAACAGCACTGCCCCACCCCTGAAGCAAAAGAAGGGTGGAGTCTTCCTTGGAGTTGTCAACCATAACTCTCACCCCATTGCAGGATCAAAAAAGTTGAGATATGATGGAGACAGGTGTGTATGTTTCATGAGTGCATAAAATGGGGTAAGTATTAAGGTTGACAATCCTAAGGAAGACTACACCCCTCATTCGCTTCAGGGGTAGGGCAGCAGTTTTAGGGTTGGAAACCCTAACATCACATTTCCCTACTTTTGTCACTTTATCCTGAACCCTAACCGATGCATTAATGCAGTTTCTTGCAAAGAATTTCCTTACTTTTTGAGATAGTCTAATCGTATCCTTATTTGCCTGTGGCAGCGCAGGGCCCATCCATCCATAGTTTTTGAGATAAAGTAATCATATCCTTATTTGCCTGTGGAAGTGCATGGCCCATCCATCCATAGTTTTTGAGATAGAGTAATCATATCCAAATTTGCCTGTGAGAGTGCAGGGCCCTCAGGGCCCTGTGTTCCCATCCCTCTATAAATGCATAGATGTACGTTGCTGTGGAAGCGCTGGGCCCTCTGGGCACTGCACTTCCATTTCTAGGAGAACAACAAACAAATTATCACCACAGCCCTCTTATTACCCCACCTCATGAATCCAGTACTGAAAATGTTCAAATCCCCACCAAAATGTGATTCCTTGCCACTGCAACATCATTCCTCCCCACAATTGCGAAAACACATTTTGGCCAAAATTTGAAAAATGACTTGTTATCTTCATGAAATGGTGTCATACGAAGACTATATTGAAAATTTAGGGTCAAAATATTTAAAATTTCCAAATTTACGAGTGAAAGTAGCAATATTTAAATGGATGCTCATAACTTTGCCATTTTTGCATATTTTGACCCAAAATTTTAAACATAGCCTTCTTATGACCCCGCCTCATGAAGAAGGGCAATGAACATTTTCAAATCCCACCCAGAAGGTGATTTCACCAGGCAACCATGAAATTGCCTTTCAGGCCAGATTTGTGGAATTCCACCAACATTTTTCATGAGGTGGGGTCTCCAAAAGGCCATGTTGAAAATTTGGTGTTAAAATATGCAAAAATTGCTATGTTATGACTTAGAGTTGAAAACCCCATTGAAATATATTGAACCACAGTTACCTTAGTTTCTCATACTGCAGTTGCGGTTCAAAGCTGCAAGATGTGTCTTTGATCCGAGAGTGGATCTTCACCCTGCAATCTATTTAGGTGAGTGATGGTGTGTGGTGGGTGTACTAAGGGTGTGAGGTGATGGGTTCTGAGTGGGAGGTGGAGGGGGTAGGGGTAGGGGAGATCAGATTGGCAAAGGACTTTTTCTTTTGCAGGTTTAAAAGGGAAAAAAAGACATTGAGGAATGGTTTTCTTTGTTTTACCCAGGGACGGCAATTAGAGGTTGGGGGGTGCCTCTAGACACCAGGGAAACATCACAAAAGCAATGGGGGGTGGTACTAGATACAATGGAAATGGTGGTTCACTGCAGTCTGAGCACCTTCAAACAGTCATCCCAATTGTTATTCGCTCCTTAGTCCCGGCTATGGGCATAACTTTGTCTTTAATTCAGCTATTATCTGTTGAGGTGTAGGAGCAGGTGAACCAATGGAACTCACAACATTGTACTCCCCAGGCTAGGGGCAGTTTCTATTCCAAAATGATTTCAACAAGACAAGTTAATGGATTTCAGGTTGACACCTTGTGTCAACTTGTCCTGTTCAAATAAATTCACCTTGACAGTCAATTTGTCTTATTCATCACATAGAGAATACTGGATAGTCAACTATGCACAACCAGTGTGTTCTGCCACAGAGGGGTTCTGATTACCTTTGACCTCAAGAGCGAAGCTTGAGACGTCCAGTTGAATCTGAACCCCAAGGAGGCAGAACACACTGGTTATGCATAAAGCTGCTCATCCTGTATTTTTATAGCGTATATTATTATCTGAAATGTGTGTATTGTGTACTTTTCTCTTTCACAATTAAACTGACTTGAAGGGCACAATCACATTCCATGACATTTGAACTGTGGTACAACAGCATTTTGGAAAGGATGGATTTCTATATAGAACAATGCTCTACTATAAACTATAAGATTTTAATGGAGGGGCTGATATTGGGGACCATGATAAAAATAAAATCATTAAAACTGTGCAGACTGTATTTTTACTGAGGGGCTCACATCAGGGTACAGGATCAATACACTCTTCAGTATTCACTTGTGAAAGCCTCCTCAATTGTTCTGACAATCATTGATCTACATGGCTGCAGCTGCTCTCCTAACCCTAATCCCTAATCCCTTTGGGAGCTGTTTTGGAACCTCATAAAAATATATTTAAAACCTGCCCAGACTGTGCTTTTCTGGAGGGGCTGACATCAGGATCCATGATAAAAAATAAAATCATTAAAACTGCCCAGACTGTGTTTTCACTGAGTGGCTGACATCAGAGACCAAGAAGGGATGAGGGATATATGAGGAAAGACCGAAAGTTGGTTTGCCAACACTTGAAATGCTGACACCACAAGCCCAACATTGAGAATCCTGATGGTGGGATTTTGATTTCTTCTGCATGTTTCAAGGGGGCTTCGCCCCCTCATCCCTCTTAATTATTATAACAAATCCTGTGGGAGACAAAATACCACTGTCAGGATTTTCAGTGTCAGCCTTGTGGCGTCAGCATTTCAAGTGTCGGCAAATCGACTTTCAGTCTTTTAAAATGATACCGGGGGATAATTGTGGGTAGGAAAATCAGAAGCCTACATACTGTATAACTGTGCTTTTACAGAGTGGCTGACAACGGATACAGTACCATGATAACAAAATAAAATCATTGAACCTGCCTAGACTGTTGTTTTATTGAGGAGTTTACACTGGAGTACAGGATTAATTCACTGTTCAGTATTCACTTGTGAAAGCCTCCTCAATCATTCTGACAATCATTGATCTACATGGCTGCAGCTGCTCTCCTAATCCTAACCCCTAATCCCTTCGGAATCTGTTGTAGAACCTCATAGAAAAACATATTTAAAACCTGCCCAGACTGTGTTTTTATGGAGGGGCTGACATCGGGGACCATGATAAAAAAATGTTAAAACTGCTTAGGCTGTATTTTTATGGAGGGGCTGACATTAGGGACTGTGACAAAAAATAAAACCACTAAAACTGGCTGGACTATGTTTTTACTGAGTGGCTGACCTCGGGGACCGGGGGGATGAGTGTGGGTGGGAATAGCAGAAGCATACATACCATATAACTATGATTTACAGAGTGACTGACATCGGGTACCATGATAGAAATCATTTCAAAACTGGCCAGACTGTGTTTTTGCATTTGGAAGGGAGGTGTGCCTTTTTTATTGTGAGTTGTGGTTTTGGGTTGTCATCAGGGACTATGCTAAAATAGTATATTTAGAATCTGACACCTTATTTTCCTTAGCCATTTATTCCCCATGCCTTTTTTCTGGAGCCATTCTTTCTGAGTAACAGGAAAGTTACACTGCATAGTCTGTGTATGGGGAAATTTGCCAAACTGATCGCTGCTGAGCAATTTCTGCCTTGAAGCATTTTTTTCTGATCGAACAACTTTTCCTGGTTCACGAACCAGAAATGTTTTAGTTTGAACCAAAAAAAGTGGTTCAAACTAGAAATCATTCTGGAGAGATTGTAAATGTGTGAAATATAACATTTTAGGAAATTTCCCCTTAAAGACACTATTAAATCATGCTTACAGAAAACATTCAATGTCAGCGATGTTTTAGTTTTGCTAAAACTATCCCTTTGCAAGTATTTTCCAACCTCAGTGTTAATGAAAAAAGAGAAACAAAATGTTGTCCATCACGAATCAAAAAACAAAACAAAAGTGGTCCATGAGACCTATTTTTGGTTTGTGACACATCAGATTTGCAAACCAAAAATCAGTCTCGTGAACCAGACATTTCTGGTTCATATGCAGTGACTAACTTTTAAATCCTTATAATTTACAAGGTGTTTTATATTTTTTCACCAAACTTTGAAAGGCTCTACCTTTTTTTACTACAGGCCACATGAACCCTGAAATTTTTGTGCAGGAATTCAGTACTGTGCAGCCTGTACATGAGAGCAAAAACATGCAAAAATGCCCATGTTAAGCATAGAGAAAAATTAGACCCTTTCACAAAATATGGGGTAAACTGATCTCAGAAGCCACTTAAGGTGCCATCATGAAATTTGACAAGTGTTAACAACTTGGCACATCAATTAAATATACAAATTTGTAGCCCAGTCAGAAAAACATTGCCAAAGTTATTAAGGTTCAAAGTTAGGAGTTGAACACCTTACTCAACCCTAACTATAGGGGTGCTACCACACTCCTGTAATATATTAATTGCAAAACACTGAGTTAATGCACCAGCTAGGGTTCATCTTAAAGCAACAAAAGTAGGAAAATGTGACATTAGGGTTTCCAACCCTAACTCCCCACCCCCAAGCAGGAAAAGGACAACCCCACACAAGCAACCACAGATAGCCATTATAAGGTAAGACAAATAACATACAAGTGTTTCCAGATGACACAGTGCAGTAGCACTGATGTGCTACCTTCACAGATTTGTATCTGTAGCATTCACACTGCAAGACATACATACCACAAGACAAACACACTCACTTGTCACTGCAGATAGAAATCCAGGATATTCAAATCACAACACTACTTCTGTGTGCAGAAGCATAGGCACCTGCAGCCACAGACATAAATCCATGACACAGAAATTACAAGAATTCTTTTGTTTGCAGTGTGCAGGCCCATAATGGACAAGCACTTCTGTATCCTCAGGTACTCATGCACACAGTAAGACATACTGCAAAATCACTTGACAAACCTTCGCTTTTGCAACTGCAGGAGTAAGACATACACACTGACCTCTGGCTGCAGAAGTGTTGGAACTACAACATTCATAGTATCAAAATTACGACAGATCTTCTGTCTGTGGAAATGCAGGCCCTTGAGAGGCCTGCACCTCTTTAACCACAGGCGGAAGACATACACACTGACTTCTGGCTCCAAAAGTGCAGGCTCCATTGAAATACTGTTACAATGTGGGAATCATGGATTCAGCAGCAGATCTAGAGATTGTTCAAGGGGGTAGCAGGTTTCCTGATACAAAAACTGTGACATTAGTTGTGTCTGCAGAAGTTTAGACCCTTATGTACCTCTTCACCCACAGGTGTAAGACACACACACTGACTTTTGGCTCCAGAAGGGCAGGCCACTGTGGGAAAAAAGAGTCACACTTGCACTCAGGAGCTAGACAGGTGGTGATGTTCAGAAACACAAAAATGCACTGGCAATCCATATTGACTCAGTAAAAGAAATTTATTGTTGAAATTCACCTGTAGACATCACATCTTTGTCACTCAGTAAACAGTAATAACGAAACAGGAGCCTACCCAACCACTGTCTCAGAAACCCCAGTGTTTTGCTCTTTGGCACTTCCTTAGTGGGCACTCTTTTGAGACTTGAACTGTGCTTTTATAACAGAGTAATGGCAAAAATCAAATGACATCATCATTGCCCTACTTTGTAAGTTAAAAATTAAGTAATGTTATACCGGTATTATGGAATTACTAGCAATACCATCATTATAAAATACAGTTTTATAAAATGGGCAGTGACAATTCTGGTCTCTGATTGGTCAGAAGGCACAAATCAAATGTGTACCATTTATGAGAACAAAAAGTGCTGACCATCAGAAAAGGGTCCAGAACTAGAATCACAGCCCTAGTAGAATGTTAGCATAACAGTTGGTAGCCATTTTTGTGTAGCACACTGCAGTGAACATCCCACACTTGCCATGGCTACTCAACCATCAGTTTCAACATCAGCTTATTAGAAGAAGCAGAAGGCATTTTTGACTGTTTGGCAGAACATGACACGGAAACTGTTTATGTTAAACCACCTGGCAAAACAGTGAGCACTGTACAAAATACAGAGACTGTAAATGCTGCAAGTGTCAGAAGTAGGCACCTCCTTCTAACAGTCTATAAAGTAGATGACATTGAGGAGGTTATGACCAAGATAAGTACTGAAAAAGAAAACAACCAATTGGGCTTTGAAGGTGTTTTGAGGACTGGAAACAGTCCAAAGGTCTTGCCATTGATTTTGAAACTGCAACTGCTGAACATTTAAATGATACCTTTAGACACTTTCATGCAGAAGTCGGAAATGGACAGGGCAAGGAGTTTTCACTGAGCAGCTATTGTAGTCTGCACACTGCTCTAAACCACCACCTAGACTCACTGGCATCTGGCAGAAAAATTACCAAAATCAGCAACACTGCCTTCACCTAATCTAACAATGTTTTTGTCTCTGTTATGAAGAGATACCTCAGAGCACAAAAGGATTGTTCCAACCATCATACCCCGATTTCAAAATTGGACCGGCCAGTGCTTGAGACTCCCCTGTTCTGTCTGCCAACACCATGCCTGGCCTTGTCCAGAAAGTGTGGCTGGACATCCAGCTCTATATGGCCAGGCACAGGTGAGAGGGCAGTTAAAACCAGAAAGCTTTGAATTTAAGTTTGATGAAAATGAGCATGAACATGCCATGCTCTGACTCAATTAACACATGAAAAACTATGTGGACCCCATAGAACAAACAAGTAAGCTTACCAAGACTTTATTTATGCAGCTCCTGGATCTCCTTAATATCCAATTGCCAGCTTGAAAAAATATTTAAGAAACTCCCTTCTGATGCCCAGTCCTTGTACTGCCATCCAAAAAGAATATCACAGAGCTTGTTGGATACTGTTCAAACATGGTAAACTAAAGAGCCTATAGGGTTCCATTACCTCTCGATAATGTTGGCTCATCTGAGCAAAGAAACTGGGCTCAGTAAGGTGTACATGAACCATTAAGTCAGAGCAGCCATTGTACAATTACTGTCAGAAACTGGATTAGAGAATTGAGAAATAATGGTGGTTACTGGACCCCGAAATGAATCCAGTCTAAGCTTCTACTGGTCTGCCTCCTGTACACATAGAAGAAGTTGGTGATGCAATCCATGTACCATCTTTGTTGCCCTCCTCTGAACCTTCTCTACCCTGTCTATGTCCTTACGTAGGTAAGGTCTCCAGAACTGTACACTGTACTCCAGGTGTGGCCTCACTAGTGTCTTGTATAGTGGAAATATGACCTCCCTTTTCCTGCTGGTGATGCCCCTGCCTATGCATCCCAGCATCCTATTTGCTTTACCTGATGCCCTGTCACACTGTTTCCCTACCTTGAGCTCATCAGAGATGATAACCCCATGATCCCTTTCCTGCTTGGTGCATGCTGTATCTTCACTCCCAACTGATATATTGTGCCAGGGTTTTTGTGCCCCATATGCATTATCTTGCACTTCTTTGCATTGAATTTTAACTGCCAAACCCCTGACCATTCTTCAAGCTTCTGCAGGTCCCTTCTCATTCTGTCTACACTCTCTGGTGTGTCTACTCTGTTACAGAACTTTGTGTCATCAGAGAACAGTGAAATTCTGCCTTCTAGGTCCTGCGCAATGTCACTGATGAAGATGTTGAATAGGACCGGTCCCAGCACTGATCCCTGTGGTACCCCACTGGTCACTGTTCCTCTGTGTGGAGTGACAGCCATTTGCCACCACCCTCTGTGCCCCAGCCGCCCAGCCAGTTACCTACCCACCACACTACTGTCCAGCCCACACCCATATTCTCCAGTTTGTGTAATAGTCTTCTATGTGGCACAGTGTCAAAGGCCTTGCTGAAGTCCAGATAGGCCATGTCCACTGCCCTCCCCTGATCCACCTCCCTAGTCACCCAGTCAAAAAATTCAACGAGGTTGGTCTGACATGACCTCACCCTGGTGAAACCATGCTGCCTTGGGTTCTGTAGTCCATTGACCACCAATCTCTCCTTCAGTAGTGCTTCCATGATCTTCCCCACTACCGAGGTGAGGCTGACTGGTTTGTAGTTCCCCGCTTCCTCTTTGTTCCCACTTTTGTATAAGAGGACTACATCTGCTGTCCTCCAGTCTTTGGGTACCTCCCCTGTTTCCAGTGATCGGCTAAACAGGATAGCCAGAGGTTCAGCCACCAGCTCTCTTAGTTCTTTAAGGACCCTGGGGTGCACCCCATCTGGCCCCATTGCTTTATCAACTCTTATTACTTCCAGTTCCTTCAGGACCCTTTCTCGTGTAAAGGGACTTGTGTCCATTTCTGCATCATTCTCACCCCTTGAACTCCCTTCAGACCCATTACCCTCCTCTTCCTCAGTAAAGACTGAGCAGAAACACCTGTTCAGTATGTCAGCTTTACTGTTGTCATCCTCCACGCGGCCCCCATCCTCCACCTTCAGTCTCACTATCCCTCCCTTTGCCTTTCTTTTTTCACTTATGTACCTGTAAAAGGTTTTGTCTCCTCTACCCACTGATTTTGCAATGTATTCTTCTGTCTGAGCTTTGGCTTCCCTTACTGACCTCCCTGCCTCCCTTTGCTTCTCCTGGTACTTCTCCCTATCCCCTTCTGCCTGTGTCTTTTTGTATTGTCTGACTGCAATCTTTTTGGCTTTCACTTTCGTTGCTTCCTCTTTGGAAAACCATAATGGTCTCCTCTTCCTTTTCCTCTTGCTAACCTGCTTAATGCATACTTCTGTTGCTCTTGTAATCCCCATTTTAAATACTGCCCACTGTTCCTCAACCCCTGATTCTTGCCCCATTCCCCATAATGCCTCTTTCAAGTATCTCCCCATTTTCCCAAAGTCTGCCCCCCTAAAATCCAGGATAGTGTTTTTGTGTGGTTTGGTTCTGCTCTTTCTGTGATTTCAAACCACAATGACTGGTGGTCACTCTTCCCCAGGTGCTCCCCCACTGTTACCCCCATCACACTGTCCCTGTTTGTGAGCACTTGGTCCAGTATTGCCTTCTGCTGAGTTGGTTCCATTACCAGTTGCTTGAGGAAGGCACCCTGAAGGGAGTCCAGGATAAATCTGCTCCTAGTTGATGCTGCTGCTGGGATGCTCCAGTCCACGCCTGGAATATTGAAGTCTCCAACCAGTACTACTCACTTCTTGTCTGCCATCCTTGGATGGCTAGCATCAGCTCCCTATCTGTTTCTTCCTCCTGGGCTGGTGGTCTATAGACCACACCTGTGTGGATGGCTGGCCCCATTTTCCTTTCCAGCTTAACCCACAGTATCTCTCCCCCATTTTGTTCCTCCTGGATCTCTGTGGCCCTTATGTCATTTTTCACATACAGTGCCACTCCTCCTCTCTTCCTACCTGCTTTGTCTCTTCTGAATATGTTGTAGCCAGGTATGGCCATCTCCCAGTCGTGGTTATCATTATACCAGGTTTCAGTGATGGCCACAATGTCCAGGTCTGACTGCACCATGACAGCCTCCAGATCTTCCATCTTGTTGGTAAGGCTCCTGGCATTGGCCCACATGGCTTTCCATGATTTGACCTCCCTAGACTGTTTCACTGTTCTACTCTCCAGCCCCTTCCTTGGTTGTCCTTTATCCCTGGTTCTCTTTGCTGTCTGCCCTTCTGCTGAATGTTGCCCCTTTTCTGCCTATCCACCTCTTGGGCGCTAATCTCCATCTTTTGCACACTGCTTTGTAGAGATAGCCACTCGTCCGGTTCACTGGTTCCACTGCTGGCTGTGGGGGGTGAACAAGTAGGTACCCTCATTGCTGGCCTGCCACCCCTCTTTGCTAGTTTAAATGCTTGTCAATGTAGCATTTAAACTTATTATTGAGTGCTTGGATTCCCCTCCAGGATGGATGCAGGCCATCAGGCTTGAACAAACCTCCATCCTCCAGGTGGGTCCCAGTCACCAATGAATCTAACCCTTCCGCACAGCACCAGTTCTTCAACCATGAGTTAAAGTTCCTGGTGCATGCACCCCTATGCTTTTCCTTACTTCTCGCAGGTAGTACTTGTGAAAAAGTGACAGAAGTAGCTACTTGCTTGAGACCCTTCCCCAATTTCCTAAACTCTTCCTGAACTTCCTTTGGCTCCCCATTTGTCAGGTCATTAGTACCTAAGTGGATAATGACATCCAGCTCACCCTCCCGTCTTGCCTTCCCAGTGATCCCCAGGATCTTCCTTCCATCCCTCCATGCCGTGGCACCTGGTAAGCACCTCACCTCACCTCCCTATCCTCCTCCCCCTCCTGTGTTCCTAGCTGGATCCCTCTTATGATGGAGTCCCCCACCAGGATTCACTTCCTCCTCCTCCTCTGGGGTCCACTGCTCTCCCTGCTGAGGTCACCTGCTTGGCTAACCTCCACATCCTTTCCTTCCACTTCTCTGGGTACCTCTATTTGGTTGTCCCCGTTTGCCAGTGTGTCATATGAGTTCTTGAGTGGAATAGGATCTGGGATGTGTCTCTGCCTGACTGCTCTAACCCTTCCTGAGACCACTGTCATCCAAGTGCTCCTCGTCTCAGCATCCTTGAGGCAGTTACATTGGACTGGGTGGTCTCTGGATAGGGTGATGGTACTCCTGACCCAGTTTACTTCTTCTGCTCTGAGTCTGGCTACCTCATCCCGCAGTCCAGAGAGATGCATGCAGATAGGGCAGCACCTCAGTGTCCAGAAGGTCTGCCTGAATATGGCTGCCCCACAGCCACTGCATTGCACCACTCCCCACATTGTACTGCAATTATACTGCTATTCCACTACTTGTTTGTTACTGAAGCTCTCCTAGTTCCCTTTTTATTAATGTACTGTCTTAAAAATCCTGCCACTGATCCTCAGATACTTTTCTTTTTTAAAAAAGAAAATAAACCAATACATAAATAAATGTGTCAAAACCCTTGTCGTGCTGAGGGTGGTCTTCTTCCCCTTATGCCCCTCCTACTCCACACCCCTTACTATCCCCTGTGTTTAGCTCCTGTCAATCAGATTTAACAGGGCATATAATTAAGAGTTGGGGGAAGGGGGGGGGTGAAAATTTGCAGCAATTAAAGACAGCAAAGAAATACACCACCACTATGTTTTAAATTTTCAACAGCCCAAAAACAATTCTAAGTAAAGGCAGCAAAGAAATTACAGTGTCACTAAAAGCCCACAATCTAAGTTTAAAATAAAAATAGCACTTACCAGTTACGGTAAAGCACTGAATTGAATATGTTTCCTTCTCCTTCTGGCTTTTCTTCTGAGAAAACAAAACTCACTTGCTACCTCAACTCTGACTAAGCCCCACCTCCAGTTATCACGTAGCTGAGGTCAGAGGACAGACAATTAACATGCCTCAGCCAAACTACAGGGCAAGTCAGACAAGCCAAGACTAAATCTGCAGCAATTAAAGACAGCAAAGAAATACACCTCCACTACATTTTAAATTTTCAACAGCCCAAAAACAATTCTAAGTAAAGACAGCAAAGAAATTACAGTGTCACTAAAAGCCCACAATCTAATTTTAAAAGAAAAATAGCAATTACCAGTTACTGTAAAACACTGAATTGAATATGTTTCCTTCTCTCCTTCTGGCTTCTTCTCATGACATCATAACAGCCAAATAATACACTGTATTATAGACTTACTTGCAAACAGAAAGAGAGAGAATGCCATTTCAACTGGAATAGGGACCTTATAACACTGAAGCATGCTAAAACAGGAAATACTGCACTACATCTGCTTTCCAGCCTGGAAAAGAACAAACAGAAAGGAAAATCAGAACAACGCATTCATCATAATTCAGCATTCAGCATATCATCGTACTATTGGATTTTTACTTTAAATGCACTGACTGATGGCCTAAACATGGAGACTGATTTTAAACCATATCCTTAAACATCTATGTTATGGAGAAATGGTTATCTAAATCCCCCCTCCCCCCAAAACTGATCCATCCACTCTGTTGACAAATGAAGTGATTTTTCCAAATGATGATCAGAACTGATTTTGAAATGTACAGATTTAATATTATTGGAATTATTTTTAATTGTTAAGATGAGACTGACAGTACACATTATGTTTTTTTTTCTCTCCCTTTGACTCGCTATGTATTAATGTAATGCTCAGTGTTGAATTATGATGGATGCATTGTTCTGATTTTCCTTTCTATTTGTTCTTTTCCAGGTTGGAGAGCAGGTGGAGCACATGATTTCCTGTTTTAGCATGCTTCAGTGTTATGAGCTCCCTACTCTGGTTGGGATGGCCCTCTCTCTCTCTCTCTCTCTCTTTCTGTTTGCTATTAACTCTATAATATAATATATCATTTGGCTGTTATGATTCGTGCCATGTAAATTAACTTGGCAACATTATCGATTATGTTTGTCATTTATTTTTTATTTTTAATTTCCATTTTTTTAACAGATTGTCTCAAGTTAAATAACTGTATAAAAAGTTAATAATTATGATGGTATTGCTTGTAATTCCATAATACTGGTATGACATGATTTCATTTTTAACTCAAAAAGTTGTGCAATGAAGATATCATTTGATTTTTGCCATTACTCTAGTATAAAAGCACAGTTCAAATCTCAGAATAGCGCCCCCTAAGGAAGCTCCAAAGAGTGAAGTGCTGGCATTTCTGAGACAGTTGTCAGGCAGGGTCCTGCTTCAGTAATACTGTTTACTGGTTGACAAAGGTTGTGATGTCTACAGGTGAATTTCACCAATACATTTCTTTTACTGAATCAATTTGGATTGCCAGTGCATTTTTGTGTTTTGAATAATACAACCTGGCTAGCTTCTGAGTGCAATTGTGAGTCATTTTTCTTGTGTTACACTAAGTCAGCAGACCCTCAGTTTTCACCACCCTAATTTCATTGATGCAGCATTACCAGTTTGGAGCAGGCCACTGTGGGTCTTGCTGCTATGCAGACAGAAGTACTGTTGCAATGTGTGTATCATGTTTTCAGCAGTGGATCAAGAAATTATTCAAGGGGTATTAGATTTTCTTTTTTGTGTGTGTGTTGCCGTACCCAAGGCTCTGATCCTGACCCCTCTGGAACTACCACCTACCCCCCCTGGACTTCCTGAAGCGGCTATCGATACATACTTACCCCCTCTGAATGCGGTCACCAGGCTGGGAAGCTAAATAGAACATGTTTAGGATCCCATTGGCAGTTAACCAGCAGGTGAACCCCCTGGCTTTCCCCTCAAGGTAGGGCCACAGAGCTGGCCAAACCAACTGCCTGCAATGGCTATGTCACCAGTCAGGACTCATGGTGGGTGGCATGGAGCCAGCAAGTTGGGATGTCATGGAGGGACAGAGCCAATGATTTGTGTTGCTATGTCCCCAGTGGGCATGACATGTAAGAACATAGGCACCATAGTGTAACATCAGCCCACCAACTCAGTGGCACTGACAGCCATTCACTCCCCCTGGCCTCTGCTATGGGATGACCGTTCACTGAACACACTCCCAATCCTTCCCCCAGAGGAGGATAGCAGTCACTGGGATGCTCCATCCTCCCCTCCCCAGCTGACCCTCTGACCCCTGGTCCGTTCCTGAGCCCTATGTGTCGGCATAACAAGTAGATGCCTTGCCCCTGCTCTGGTGGGCAGCTGCATATAGAAAATCATGCAGTAGCAGATCATGCTCTCTAGCGAGGTACCTCTTACAGCATGCAAGACTACATAGTGTATGTTTGCAGAGGCATTGATCCAATGGGGTTTTCTGTCTGCAGAACATGATGTACGACATACTGTACACACACACAAGTGTGGCTACATAAGCACAGGCCCCAGCAGCCACAGATATACATCCACAAAGGTAGCACATTAGTGTGTTTGTGTCATCTGGACACAGTTGTATTTTGTTTGTCTTACCTGATGATAGCTGGCTGTGTTTGTTTGTGTGGGCTTGTCCTTTTGCTGCTGGGGGGATGGGGAGTTAGGGTTGAAATCCCCAGCACCACATTTCCCTGCTTCTGCTGCTTTAAGCTGAACCCTAACTGGGGCATTAACACTGTTTTTTGCAACACATTTCCTTGCTTTTTGAAATAGTGGAATCTTAACTCTAGTGTTGCCATGTATATTAAGGGAAGGGAAGTGGACAACCTGGAAGGGTGGTGGGGCAACAGAAGAGGTACCAGGGGTAGGCACCCCGGTGCACTTACTTCTGTAAAAAAAAAACATTGAAGGAGGCTGTTGTGTTGTATAATGCTAATATGAGACAATACCAGTTATTGCCACTAGATGACTCTATAGTCTGCAGATGCATAGAGGTACATGTACATTCTCTTAAGTGGGTTGTTGTGTAGTGGAGTCGACAGAGTCTGCACAATTAAGGTTGCATTCTGTTCTTCTGTTATTAGTGTTCCCGGTGCCATTCCTCCATGGTGTTCTTGCTGTTTACCAGTAAACAACAAATTGGCAATGAGGATGGTGAATGTTTCCTTACAACTTCCAGTTTCTTTCCTGGAATGCCCAAGTGAACCAAAAATTTCATTTGAGGCCTGGATATGAATGTCTAAAACCAACTTGCTTGCTATAGAAGGCCATGAGTTCTCTGACAAAAGGAAACACGCTTTGCTTTTTCACAGCCTTGGAATGGAGTAACAAAAGATTTATTATACACTACTATTGCTTATAGACAACTACAAAGGCACTGTGATTGCTCTGGAAGTTTTCTTTGCTTCTAAAGTGAATGTTCTAGCTGAATGCTATCAGTTCAGACAATGTGCTCAAGGTGTTGGTGAGTCGATTGACCATTATGTTGCTGCTTTAAGGAACTTGTTGCTATATGTGAGTTTGGGAAAATGACTGGTGAAATTATATGAAGTCAAACTGTTGAAAAAGCATGCCGTCCTCGTTTTTGGGAAAGATTACTTCTTGAAACTGATTTAACCCTTGATAAAGTGCTAACAATTGCCAGAGAAATTGAAGCTGAAATGGTGGAAGCAAAACTGATAGCAGACAGTGATTCATTCACTGTAGATGTTGTCCATCAAAAGTCCAATCCAAAAAGTCAGCACAGGATAAATAAAGCACATGGTAATCTAGTTAATGCAGAAAGAGGTAAACTTCTCACTGTTTCTATTGTGAACCTCCTAATCATGTAGCAAGTAACCAGTCATGCCCTGCTACAAATGCAAAATGCAGATTATGTAGAAAATCTGGACACTTTACTAAATTGTCCCAAGCTGCATCATGTTCAGAACATACAATTACTATACCTGAACTAAGTGTCTTCAGTGTAAATAGCTGTCTTTCCAGCAATGTAAAGCTAATGCATGATATTGCAGTAACTACATCATAACAAAAGAACTGCGGCATTACGATGAGTGTAGATACCAGGTCTGCAGCATTCATTTTGGCTGAGAATGCCTACAAATAGTACTTTGATACCTGTACCTTACCTATGCCTAAAATAAAACTTCAGACTTATACAAGACAAGAGTTAAATGTGATAAGATGTCTTCCCTCAACCACTACATACTTTGACAGAACTGCAAAAACTGACTTTTACATTATGAAAGTAGAAACTCCAAACCTGGGTCTGGATCTAATGACTGCTCTCAATTTACAAATTTCTGGAGACTGTCTAGTTTCAGAAATACCAACTTCTTGTGCTATTCTGGAGTAAGCTGACATGCATTCAGAACAAAGCAACCAAGACACTGACAGCACAGAACAGTTTAGCTGTGTGAAGCAATTTGTCCACAAAGTTAAAGTATGCAAAGATGTGAAGCCATTGCAATAGAAACTTAGATGCTTGCCTCTTGCAATCAGAAATGCTGTTTCTGAGGAACTGAAGCAACTGGAGAGGAATGAAATAACTTAGAGAATGGATTTTTCTGAATGGGTTTCTCCAGTTGTCATAACCCAGAAGAAAGATGATGGTATTAGCCTGTGCATTGATCTTTGTGATCCTTACAAGGCTGTTGTAGTTGATAGCCACCCCTACCTTTCATCAAAGACTTACTTTCAGAATTGAGAGGTTCAACAATGTTTTCAACTTCAGTCCTCAAGACAGTCTACCATCATTTAATAGTTCATGAGGATGGCTGATACCTTGGTGCTTTTATTACTAATGAGAGACTGTTTAGATACTGTCATGAGCCTTATGGTCTCAACTAAGCACTTTCAGCTTTCCAAAATATGCTGACTATAATACGGAGTGGACTAAAAGGTGTGCATTGCTACCTGGGTGATGTTACTGTTTATGGGAAGACACCACAGGAACATGAAGAAAACCTGAGTGCTGCCTTGTTCCACTTTGAGAAAGCTGGACTGGAACTTTACATTGCTAAAAGCCAGTTTTGTCAAACCAAACAATGCTTTCTTGGATGTCTAATTTCACCAGAAGGTTTGTAGCCTGATCATGCTCACTTGGTCACTGTCTTGGATGCACCACCTCTAGCAGACGCTACTAATTTGTGTTCTTTCTTGGGTCTCACTTCATGGAGTAGTAAATTTGTACCAAACTACGCTACTAGAATTGAGCCTATGCAAGCACTTTCATGGAAAAATGGAGCATTTGAGTGGACTAATGCTATTAATATTCTATCATTGAAAAGAAGCAATGGCACGTGCCTGGGCAGTTAAAAACAGCTTACATGATTATGGGGTAAAAAACATACCTTAAGAACTGATCACCAAACCTTGACTACTCCCTGAGCACTAAAGGAACAATCAAGCTGGAATGTGCATTGCAAGATGGACTGCCCACCTACTAGAATTTAACTACAGTGTTCAGTACAGACGTGTATCCTTGAACTCATTTACTGACTGCTTATACAGATTGCCCCTCTCAGTTACTGGTACTACCTTTCAAGATACTTTAGAAGTCATTGCTATAGTTTACAAATGGTTTAATGCTCTTTCAGAGGAGGATTTTCAGGATGCTTGTGTCTCTTGTCATGTACTTACAAAGCTACATGCACACTGATGTTAAAATGGCTCTGTGGAAAACAATTGGACATTAACTTGGTTCCTTGGCACAAACATAGAAACATAGACTTTGACAGCAGATAAGGACTGCTTGGCCCGCCTAGTCTGCCCATTTTCCTACCTAGAGGATAAGCTGCAGATCCTGTTTAACCAATAGCCTATTTCTTCCTACACCCCACAAAAATTGCCTTATGTCTGTCCCATGCATTCTTGAATTCTCCCACAGTTTTAGACCCCAAAACCTCAGGAAGGCTGTTCCATGCTTCCACCATCCTCTCTGTGAAAAAATACTTCCTCACATTGCCCCTGAGCTGTCTCCCCCTCTATCTTCAAATTGTGTTCCCTTGTTCTTGCATGTCACTTTTTCTGAAAGATGCTACCTTCTTGGACTTTGTTGATTCCACTGAGGTACTTAAACATTTCTATCATGTCCCCACTCTCCCTCCTTTCCTCAAGGGTATACATATTAAGCTCCTTTAGTCTCTCCTCGTATGGCTTCTCTTGCAGACCCTGCACCATTTTAGTTGCCCTCCTCTGAACTGCCTCCATCCTGTCTATGTCCTTGTGGAGATGGGGTCTACAGAACTGGACACAGTACTCCAGATGGGGTCTCACCAACTGTCTTTACAGAGGGATAACAACTTCCTGTTTTCTGCTGGTAATACCTCACCCTATACATCCCAGTATCCCCCCAGCCCTTCCTACAGCCTTCTCACATTGCTTGCCAAAAGTAAGGTCATCTGATATGATTACCCCCAGGCCCCTTTCCATTTTTGTTGTTGTTACTACCTCCCCCCATTGTGTAATCTTCCCCTGGGTTTTTGTTTCTCAGGTGCATTACATTGCACTTCTTTGCATTGAATCCAAGCTGCCATACTTCTGACCATTCCTCCAACCTTTCCAAGTCCCTTCTCATCCTTTCCATGCCTCCTTGTATATCAACCCTGTTGCAGATCTTTGTGTCATCTGCAAAGAGGCATACTTTTCCTTCTAGTCCCTCTGCAATGTCATTTATAATGACATTAAAAAGGACTGGACCCAGTACTGAACCCTGCGGTACCCCACTAGTAACCCCTCTTTCTTCAGAGTGGACTCCATTTAGAATTACCTTCTTAGTCCTGTTGTTCAGCCAATGTTTTACCCAGGCTACCACCCTGGGACCCACTCCCAGGCTGGTTAATTTGACTACTAATCTTTTGTGTGGGACTGTGTGAAATGCCTTGCTAAAGTCTAGGTAGGCCATGTCCACAGCCCCTCCCTGGTCTACTACTTTGGTCACTCAGTCAAAGAAATCAATTAGATTCATCTGACATGACCTTCCCACTGTGAACCCATGCTGCCTTGAGTCCTGTGTCCCACTGGCCTCTAGGTACTCAACAGTTCTTTCCTTCAGAAGTGATTCCATCACTTTCCCTACCACAGAGGTCAAACTGACAGGTCTGTAGTTTCCTGCCTCTGTCTTGGTCCCACTTTTGTGAAGGGGAATCACATCTGCCTTCTTCCAGTCCTCAGGGACCACACCATCTTCCCATGATTTGTTAAAAAGGGTAGTCAGTGGTGTCACTAGTTCTCTATTTAATTCTTTTAGAATTCTGAGGTGAATTCCATCTGGCCCCATTGCTTTGTCCACCTTCAGTTTTAGGAGTTCTTTCAGAACCCTTTCTTCTGTGAAAGGACTGGGATCGACCCCCCTCTCCAGAGTGCTTCTGTTAAATGTGTTAGGCATCTGCTCCACTTCCTCTTTTGTGAATACTGAACAGAAGTATTCATTCAGTATCCCTGCTTTTTCACTGTCACTATCTGCCCACCCACCATCCATTCTATTCAGCCTCACTATCCCTCCCTTTGTCTTTCTGCGCTCCCTGATATACCTATAAAAGGTTTTATCCCCCTTCTTAACCAAGTTAGCTATCTTTTCCTCAGTTTGTGCCTTTGCTATTCTGACTACCCTCCCTGCTTCCTTCTGCCTTAATATTGAAAATATTTGAAATGAACATACAACAATAGACTGTTTTGTTGTTCAATGTGCCAATTGTATTTTAGTATAAGAATCATTGGTCTTACACTGACTTTCTGGGCTGATTGGAACCTATGACCTGCTAGTGACCTTTCTGCAATTCAAATCGGAGTTGGAATTTGAAGTCTGTGATTTTGACGACTGACTTATATTGTTTGCTGCTTTTGCTGACATTTGGGCATGTTATCTGATACTTGTATCCTGTTGTTTATGCAGTATTTGGAAATATCCACAGCTAGACAGGACCTCTGCTGACTGCAATTATATATTTTTGTTTGTTTGTTTGTTTAGCGGAAATAATATGAGCAGTGAGAGTGCCTTATAACATCTTTGATCCCACCTGTTTCCGGTATTGTGAGAGATTTCTGGAGGGTGGCTTCTAAATTATTTCCTTTGTTTATTATTTTATTATTATTACTATGCAATTATTATTATTTGTTTATTTTTTGTGAGAGTGCTTAATTTGTTTTTTAAGTACCAGGTAGTGAGAAGACCTGGGAGTAATTTAAAATTGTTTTTGGTTAATTTTTGGTTGACCCCCAGGCTGTGAGAGGACCTGTGGGTTTAATCAATAAATTAGGTTTTGTGTTAGGGAGTTGGTTTAGTTTAATTTTAATTTTAGTTGTTTCTTATCATTTGAAGGTGTATAATTTTAGTTGTAGCAAGTTCGAGAGTAGCTTAGGATCGGTGCTGTTTTTGAAATTTTATTATATTTATTGTTTTATAAATTGAGCAGCTAGATGTGCCTGCTTGCCCCTCCTGTCTTGTGCTATTTGGCCTCAGCTCTCCATGCCCTCCGCCCCTTCTCTTCACCCCCCCGCCTGTTTATGTTTATCATCATTGTCGGGCACTGGGGATTGCTCTAAGGGGGAGGAGTGGGGGGTGGGTGGGTGGTTGTGGACAGCGGAGTGAGCGGGTCCTTCCCATAGGGGTGGTTAGGCCCAGAAGATGCCCTGGGGCAAAATGGTATCTAGAACGTAGTGATTCTGTTCTGGTTCCCATACCCAAGGGCACCTCCAGTTTGGGAAGGCAAGTGGTTGGGACAACTCACCAACCTCATCCAGCTTGGGCATTGTTATGCAATGCCAGATCTGCCTGCAACAAGACTGGTCTTATTGTAGATTTTGTTGCGAGGGCAGATCTGGCTTGCATTACCGAGACCTGATTGGACGGGAATGTGGCCTCTTTCTTAGAGGCTGCTGTTCTCACTGGGTACTCGGTTATACACCATCCGAGATTGGATCGCGGGGGGGTGGCGGTCTGTTTCAAGACCAAATTGGGCCTAACTG
Source organism: Neoceratodus forsteri (assembly GCA_016271365.2). Lineage (NCBI taxonomy): Eukaryota > Metazoa > Chordata > Ceratodontiformes > Ceratodontidae > Neoceratodus > Neoceratodus forsteri. Next base: position 454,770,655 of record CM057456.1, on the reverse strand, counting down.
GTATATCAGTCGAGGAGGCCAGGTCATTTGAGTGTACTGTGGTAGCTGGTGTAGGGTGCATGATTGCTCTCATCTATCGTCCACCAGGTGATGAGAAGCTTTTTCTACAGGAAATAGCAGATTTTGCCGCCGACATGTCCTTGGAGTCACCCAGACTGATGGTTCTGGGCATCTTCAATGCTTGGGTCGATGACGAATCTTCACACTTTGGTCAACATTTCCTCCAGGAGATGACATCTCTGGGCTTTACACAGGTTGTTTCTTCAGCTACACACAAGGGAGGTCACTCTCTTGACCTGGTCTTCCTCCTGGGGATCGAAGCCTCCGATTTGGTGGTGGAACCAGTTGGTTGGTCCAATCACTACTCAGTTGGGTTCAATTTTGAGGCCCCCCTGGATAGGTTGGCCCCTGTGGAGTTGGTCAGGTACCGCCCATTGCGGGACGTGGTCCCTGAAGACCTGATGGTGGTTATTGACCTCTCGTCATTGGACACGTTTTACACTGATCCTGATCAGCTGATAGTGGCCTATAATAGGGCCATATCTGTAGCACTCGATCAGATTGCACCAGTCCTTGTTCACCCCCTTCCGCGTTGTCCTGGCGTTCCATGGTTTGATGGGGCTCTGAGAGGGTTGCAGAGGGTGGGGCCTAGGTTGGAGTGTCATTGGAGGAAGACGACCACTGATGCCGACCACCTCATTTTGCTAGAGCATTATAAACTCTACCAAACAGAAATTTCCCATAAGAAGGCAGAATTCCTGTCCAGGAACATTTCTGTCACACGGAATCGACCAGCTCAGCTCTTCAGAACTGTTGACAGACTGTGCAACCCAGTCTGTCAGCAGATCCATCAAGTTTTTACTCAAATTGATTGTGAGGAGATCGCTCGATTCTTTGCAAATAAGGTTGAAGACATCAGGTGGGAGTGCCTCCAACCTCATTCTAAGGATGTTGCAGTTGATCAGTGCCCTGTCACAGAGCCCGGAGTTTCCTGGAGTGCCTTTGACCTGCCGGATCTTGTAGATACTATGAGGATTGTCCAGGAGATGCATCCCACGTGTTGTAGTTTAGACCCTGGCCCTACCTCCCTGATTTTGGGTTGTAGCGAGATCATCTGCCCAGTCTTAGCTCAGATTATCCAGTGTTCTTTAGATATGGGAGTGTTTCCCAGCTCCCTGAAGGAGGGGGTGGTGATCCCCCTTCTGAAGAAAACTTCTTTAGACCCGGATGACCTAGCAAACTACAGGCCAATCTCTAACCTCCCTTTTGTGGGGAAGGTTATTGAGAAAGTTGTGGCTGCTCAATTGGATAACCACTTGACCATCCATAGTTTATGCAAACCTCTCCAGTCTGGTATTCGTAAGAGTCATAGTACTGAGACTGCTCTGGTTCGGGTGCTCAATGATCTCCTGATGGCGAGAGATCGGAGACACTGTTCTATCTTGGTTCTCCTTGATCTATCATCAGCGTTTGATACTGTGGATCATGGGGTTCTTCTCGAATGCCTGAGGTCCATTTGTGGGCTGTCGGGTACAGTCCTCAGATGGTTTTCATCTTTCCTCGCAGGGAGAATGCAGAGAGTGGTCTCGGGTTTGTTTTCATCAGGGGCCTTCTCTCTGCCATGCGGGGTGCCTCAGGGCTCTGTGCTGTCCCCCATGTTATTCACAGTATATATGCTACCCCTCGGAGACATTGAAAGATGGTATGAGCTGAGGTTTCACTGCTATGCTGATGATACCCAACTCTACCTGTCTTTCGCATCTGACCAGGTTGGCGCTATCTCAGTACTGAACAACTGCCTCACAGACATCCAAGACTGGATGAATTCCAGCGGTTTAAAGTTGAACCCAGGAAAGACTGCGGTTATGGTTGTGGACCCAGGTCACAGGGTAGAGGGACTGAAGACTGGTCTTCCCTCCGGATTAATCCTGGGGGTGGACCAGATCCTCACCTCTGAATGGGTGCTTAACCTGGGAGTGGAGCTTGACGTTGGTCTGACCCTTCAACATCAGGTGTCTGCAGTCGTCAAGCTGGCCTTTTTCCATCTTAGGAATATTGCCAGTATTAGGCACCTTGTTCCACCCAGTGACCTGCCGGTCTTGGTCCATGCCTTTGTGACATCATGCCTTGATTACTGTAACTCCCTTTACCTAGGGCTTCCTGGGGTTGACATCCGCTGCTTGCAGCTAGTGCAGAATGCGGCAGCACGTTTGTTGACTGGGGCTTCTAGAAGATCACACATTACCCCTGTGCTGTGCACTCTGCACTGGCTGCCAATACAGTGACAGATCACATTTAAAGTGGGTCTTTTGACCTACACAGCCCTACATGGTCTGGGTCCCGATTACTTGAAAGCGCTCCTGGTGCCTTACACCCCTCTGCAACAGCCCAGCTTGGCTGACGAGGGGTTGCTGGAGATTCCAAGGGTAAATTTGAAGTCATCTGGTGCTCGTGCCTTTGGATTTGCTGCACCTACCCTCTGGAATTCTCTGCCCCATCAGCTCCAGGAGTGCAGGACGGTGGGGAGTTTTAAGCAGGCACTACAGACTTTCTTATGGGAAAAGGCATTTCCTACTTTATTCTGATTTTATATTGCATGTATTTGAATATGTGTTTGCATTTGATTTTATATTGAATGTATTTGAATATGTTTTTACATTTGTATTTGCTGTGCAGCACCTTGAGATTTTGAAAGGTCCTCAATTAAATAAATTTTATTATTATTATTATTATTATTACTCATAAGAGTCATCAAGGTATTGGAAGAACTAAACAAAGACTATGTGAACTGTACTTGTGCCCTAAAATGGATTTGCAGATTAAAGCTACTTTTAAAGACTGTGCTACTTGCAAACAGCACGACAAAACTGCAGTAACTCATGAGGCACCACTCTAGCCATTGTCCTTGCCAGACACTGCTTGGGACAAAGTTGCACTAGACATTTTTGCCCATTTTTGAGTTAGGCCCCCCCACCCCTCCAACTTCTGTTATTCTATAACTCTGGTGGACTATTACAGTAAACAGCCTGAAGTTGCTTTTGCTTCTCAAGTTGATACCGCTACTGTTATTACATTTCTGACTTAAATTTTCAGCAGCAAAAGGAATCTTTGCAAACTTGTTTCAGAAAAAGGATCACAGTTTACTTCTAGACAAGTCACTGCATTTTGCAACAAAGGAATATTAGATACCTAAGATCTCCTGTGTACTACCCTCATGCAAACAGAGAAGTTGAGAGATTTAACTGTGTACTCAAGATCTGCTTGCAAACAGCTTCAACTCTTAGATAACCATTGAAGTTATTTGTTCCAAAATTCTTAATGGGCTATAGAGCAATACCTCATGCTACAACCGGAGTTTCACCTTCTCAGTTATTCCATGGTAGGTAAATGCATACTAAGTTGAACATAATTAAAATGATTGTGCCTACTCATACTGATGAAGAAATGCATGTGAGAGTAAAACAAAAATAAAATAAAATCAGGGATTATACTGATGATTGCCGTGGTGCTCAAAATCTAAGTTTAGGGCAGTAGATTCCATTTAGATAAAGAAACCTTGTAAGACTATAAAGGATGAATCTAAATATTCTGAACTAAAAGTTGTGGTTAGAAAAAAAGGTTCCAGTACTTACTTGCTGGATGATGGAAAACCTTGGAATGCTTCACATCTTTCTGCCTCACCTGAGATGATGCCGCACATGGGTACCAGTAAAGTGACAGATGAACCATGCTCTCAAAATACTAATCCAATTACCCTTTTTGCCTCGCCTAGAAGTGCGTGCATAAGAAAACCACCTGTCTGGTCTAAGGGCCATATAACAGTGACATAAGAACTGTAGGAATTTATGCTACAACACTGGGTATTGGATACTAGAAAGAGTTCACAATATAACTACTATTGGTTACTTATCCATGATAAGGTGTGAGTTGGACTGGGATTTACCCACACTCTATCATGGATTATTCCAATTACACAATTAGGAAAGATGACAATTACACAAAAAAGTAAAGGAAAAGCATTTTTTTTATTTTGTACTCTGATTTTAATAATATATCCTTTCCCCTACACAAAATAGTCCCTTATTGCTGGGCAAAAGCCCTCCTGTGCCTATGAAGACAGCTGGCCACAATGTGAATGAACTGAGTGTCATGAGAGTGATTATAACTGAAAATGCCAACACCTTAATTTTAGTGTTGCTGGTTAGCTCTGGGTTGTCTCCAACTTCAACACTGCAGCTTAGATCTGAATTTTTGTTAGTTGTCATTTTTTTTCAAGGGCTTTTCATTTTGTGGAATGGTGCAGTTAGTAGGAGAAAAAATGGAGGCTTTGTGAGCGTGTATCAGAACACTGAGCATTCTGTGTGCAGTGGTTATACTTTTGTTTTTTAATGTGCAGTTGGTTGGTACTTTATGTAGTGGTTATGCTTCCAATGGCATAGAGTAGCAGCTGACCAATCAGGAAAATGAATTTTTAGATCCTATTGTATAATGTTTATAACAATTTTATTTTAAAGGTATTCCTACACTGCAAAAGGTTAGTACAGATGCTTTAAAAAAGGCAAACGATGTTGAGCTGTCTAATGCTAAAATGAGACAATACGAGTTACTGACACTAAATGTCTCTGTAGTCTGCAGATGCATATAGCTACCTGTACGTTCTCTTCAGTGGGTTGTTACTATGAAGTGGAGAAGATGAAGTCTGCACAATAAAGATTGAGTTCTTTTCTTCTGTTATTAGTGTTCCTGGAGCCATTCCTGCCTGGTGTTCTTACTGCTTACCAGTATACAACAGGGGTGTTGGCAAACTGAAGGGGAGGGATTAAAGAAGCTGTACTGGGGGGGGCACCCCTGTCATCTTAAGAAATATTAAAAATATAGATAGATAGATAGATAGATAGATAGATAGAGCAAGAGAGAGAGAGAGAGAGAGAGACAGACAAATAAGGAGATCGATGGCTCAATGCTCCAATTGAAGCCAGCAGCACTACTCCAGCTGTTGCTTCAAAATGTAAGAACATCTTGCTCATGAACAGTTCCTTTGTGAGACCTCACAATAGTTCTTTGTATGACATCACAAAAGAACTGTGAAAAAAACTATAACTCAATAAAATTTTGGCTTTAATAAATGGACTGGGGTGGTGAACCTCAGTACCACTTCTCATCACTCCCCTGCCCTCCAGATCATCCACCCCTCCTTCCCATTACATCATAATGCCACCAGGGTGCCCACCTCAAGTGTCTCTGAACAGTATCCCATCACTGGGGTGTCCAGTCCCCAGTGTCAGAAAGTCCCCTGAAATGAAGAAAAACATCCCTCATTGATTTTTTTAAATCTGTAAAAATGAAAATGGTCTCTCACCAGTCTGACCCCCTGCGCCCTCCACACCAACCTCCCACTCAGCATCCACCACCCCACACTGATCCACACATCCTCACTCACTTGAACATGTGCCACAATGAAGATCCACTCTCTTCAATCACAGACGAGTTTTGTTGCTGAAACAGTTGACTGTGATATGAGAAAATCAGGTAAGTCTGATTTGATATATTGATGTATTTCAATTGGGTTTGAATTTTTATTAATAGCTTTGCCATTTTTAATATTTTGACACCAAATTTTCAACAAGGATCTTTGCCCCCCACCCCCCACCCCCATGATTAAGGGCAGTGGAATTGTTCAAATCTGGGTCAAAAGGTGATTTTGCAGTCGGTTTGCAAAATCAGCTTTTGGGCAGGATTTAAAATTTTTACTGCGCTTGTTCATGAGGCTGGGTCATAAGGCTATGTGGCAAATTTGGGGTCAAAATATTAAAAACAAAACAAAAAACATCAAAGTTATAAGCATATGTTGAAATTTTTCTATGCACGCTCATACAGTAATTCTGGTAATTTTCAATATTTTGACACCAAATTTTAAACATTGCTATTTTTCACACCACCCATGAACATGACAGGTGTCATTTTTCAAATGCTGGACAAAATATGTTTTTGCACCTGTGTCATGGAATGATGTTTCAACAGAGATTTGAACATTTTCACCTACTGGGTTCATGAGGTGGAGTTATAAGAAGGTTATGATGGCAATTTGGTGTACAAATACAGTAAAATGACCAAGTTATGAGTGAACATTTAAATATTTCAGCATTCACTCACTTTACTAATTTTCAATATTTTGACTCCAAACTTTCATTGTAGCCATTTTTTCACACTGCCTCATAAATGTGACAGGTTTAATTTTTTTTAATCTTGGACAAGATGTATTTTCACACTTCTGGTGTGAATTAATGTTTTGGTCAGAGTGGTAAAAATACAGCAAGTCATGTTTATAGGGGGAGTCATAAAGTGACTATCTTGAAAATCTGTGGTCAAAATTAAAAAACAAAATTATAATTATTAAGAAACTTTGTGTGTAACACCAGTCTTGACCCAAGATGGTACCTCATTGTGATCCCATACCAGTGAGCTGAGTTCAGGGGTGAGCTCAGTGACCCAGCTGGATGGGATGAGGGTGGTGAGATGGCACTGTTATGCAACACTTCCCTAGCCAGGGAATGAAAGGTGCAGGGTTGCCTGCATGAGCCCTGGAACCATATAGTGAAGACAGCTCTTCTATTAGCATTCTGCTCTGCACCTCTGCATCTGTGGATAGCAGAGGACCCTGAGCAATGGCTGAGTGATAGACTCTTTGCCCTTTGTGTCTGCATCTGTGGCCACATGGAAGCATAAGGCCCAGTGGGTCCTGCACTTCTGCAGTCCACCAGACAGCCCCATGAATTCTTGATATCCATTACTGCACTTTCACAGGCAGGTGGAGTCTTCTCTTGGTGCAGGTCCCTTTGGGCCCTGCATATCTGCATCTGTTCATGCAGGGCCCAAAGGGACCTATAGGAATGAGGATATGATTCCACTATTTCAAAAAGAATGGAAATTCTTTGCAAAAAAAATGCATTGATACACCAGTTAGGGTTCACATCAATGCCACAAATGGAGGGAAATGTGGTGTTAAGGTTTCTAATCTTAACCCTTTGGGACCTGCATAAGATGAAATAAATACAATACTGTATACAAGTGCATGGGCCCATCAGGCCTCAACATGCACATTAATAACTTTTGAGGGAAGGATCCCTGGCCCACCATAGGTTCTCATATGTGCACCAAAACACTGTTTCATCCCTCCCTAGGCTAGGGCTGATGCTGGTGCTGCATGCTGAAGCACATTCCCCACCATCCTTGGGTCATTAAACTAGCTCACTGAGTTCACATCTGAACTTATGTTACTGGCACAGGAAGGGAACATGGTCTTTACCGGGCCAAAGGACATCCCTTGTAAACAACGGTAGTTGTTTGTTTGTTTTTGCTGTTGTTGTTCATGTTGTTGTGACATTCTGACCCCAAAATTTCAACACAGTCTTTTTATGACCCCTCCTTCTGAACATGACAGGTGTCATTAATACCATACTGGAAAAAATTTAATTTTCCATCAGCAGTGCGAAATCTCATGGTGGCCAGGATTTGAAAAACAACAGTTGTCACATTCTTGAGGTGGTGTAACAAAATGGCTATGCTGCAAATTTTGGGTTTAAATATTGAAAATTACCAAAATTATGCATGTGCATAGAAAAATTGCAACATACCTCAATAAAACATAGTTTTTTTAATATTTGAACCACACACTTTCACCACAGTCTTTTTATGCCCCATAAAATGAACCCAGTAGGTGGAAAATTTTAAATTCCTGCTGAAGCATCATTTCATGCCACATATACACAAAAATATGTTTTGATCAGGATGTGAAAAATGACAGCTGTAATGTTCATGAAATGGTGTAAAAAATGGCTATGTTGAAAATTTGGGGTCAAAATACTGAAAATGAACAAAGGTATGAGTGTGCATAGATAAATTTCTATGTATGCTTATAACTTAGTATGTGTTATATATTTTTTACCCAGATGTTCCATATGGCCTTTTTGGGACCACACCTCATGAACACTGGTGCTGAAATTATGTAAATTCGGGCCCGTAAAGTGATTTTGCACAGTAACCATAAAATCACCTTCTGGGCCGGATTACAATAAGTTTACCTACATTGTTCATGAGGTGGGGTCCTAAAAACTACATGTTGAAATCTGGAGAAAATGTTTATCAAAATGACAATGGGCAGACTGGGTGGGCTGTAGACCCTTATCTGCCAACACTGTTTATGTATATATGTATGACCAGGTTATGAAGATAAGTTCAAAACGCCATTAAAATACAATAAACAGCACTTACTGTTTTCCTCAGTTACCAGTTTAGCATTGAAGAGTGAAGATGTGTCTTCAGGCCAGAGAGGATTATAGTGTTGGACCTCAGCTGCTGCATACGGATGGGATAAGGTGGGGTGTGGGGTGCTGGGTGCTGAGTGCTGAGTTGGGAATCAGGTGGGGGTGGGGTGGGGATGGTGACAAAAAATGTGAGACCATTTTCTTTGTTTGAAGAAACAAAGACGTCATGGGATTTTTTTTTTTACAGGGTCTGACACTGAGGACTGGGGACTGGGCACGCCAGTGTCGGCATGACACTTGGGGGACCAGGGGTGGGCACCTCGGTGTCCCACACTGCTGGGTCGGGAGGAGGGAGGTTGTCCAGTTTGACACTGTGGAGTGTGCATCCTAGTGTCATACAGTATAAATTGTGATGTTTGGGTGGCTGAACATAAGGAAGGGGAGGAAGAAAGTACCTCTGGCATTGGGATAAAAAGTGACAAATATTAGTGATATTTCTGCCATTATGGGGACCTAGAGTGAGAAGATCAGTGTTATTCTCACTCTAGGTCCATTTGCCCTCAAACTAGGTATAGTGGCAATGAATGTGCAGAGTGTTTAATTCTAGTCATCTCCTTGACACCATGAGGATGTATTTTGACATAACTACTGTTTATTTATTTATTTAGTTAAACATCAGTTTAGAAACCTTTGAGCCAGAGGCTCATTTACAAAGGTACCTCATCACAAAGAGGACATCAGAACAGTAGTACAAGGGACACAGTACTTACAAACAAAAAAGTTACAGTTCAATTACAATTTTGTTTCAATAGAATACAATCTCCAACGAAGCAAAAGATAACAAAAGGTGCAAAACTTATGGTCGGGGGAGCGCTGGTGGGAGTAGAAGGGAGGGAGATAGGGGAGGAGGAATTAGTAGGGAAAGGAAGGGGGGGGAGCCGCTCAGTGAGCATTGTCACTGTTGAAGGGGGCTACTGAACAACAAGGACAAGGGTTTATTCTTGCCATTATATAATAAAACATATGGCATAAATCAAATATGCCAGTACCCTAGTAAAAATATCACTGATATTTTCCCTCATGCAATTTAACCTTTTTGCATCACTTGTGGCTTCACCACTCATGATCACATAAGGTAAAACTGCAGTCAGTTTAAAAAAAAAACAGTGTTTTCTTTTTGTTTAAATTATTTAAATGTGAATTTTAGTGCTCTTAAATGGTGCTTGATTGACAGCACTGGAAACTTAAGTCCTTTGTCCACTTAAAAGATACAGCAAGGACAATCACAGTGCAAGCATCTCCAAAACTGCCCTGCCAACATGTCTCTATCTGTTATGGAGGTATCACCACATAGGTTCAGATTCCATTGGCCTCTCATTTGAGATTGCCAACAAGGGTACCAATTAATGGCAATTGTCTTGGTCATTTTGAGACGTGGACACCTGGGGCAGGATTTTCAAAGCATGGTGCAGGGCTTGCGACAACCTTTGCTCTTAGCACTTAGGTTCTGGTGGTGTGCCGAACTCATTTGCCACAACTGCACCCGATTTTACAGTCTCAGGTGTAATTATGACAGTTTCCACTATTTATGGCAGCCTGAGCCAAATATCTGGCGCAAGCTCCATAAAAGAGGCCCTCACTACTGCTGCAAGCTAGACCATAAAAAGTTGGTCTAACATGTGGCAATCAGGGCACGGGATTGAAAATCCTGGTTGCCAGCCAGGAGAATGCTGCTAGCCCCATGCACCATATGTTTAGTGCACCTAGGGCTTGTGTCATTCTTGCTGTTTAGAAAATCCTGCCCCCACTCTCTGAGAACTGAACTACAGTGAGACTACTACAACTCATTTCACATACTGGAAGTCAGTGAACAGAACTAGGCTGGATCTGAGCCAGCGACCTAGTGAAGAAATGCTCCTTCAACCGCAATGAATCCACTGAACCATCCAGTTCCCCTTAGGTTACCTCTGCCATTACTTTAATTACAAAATACATTTTGTGTTTGATTAAAAATCTTATTAAGCTAGTTTTCATGTTTTACACATTACTTCTTGCAGACATTCTAGAATGGTTACATTATTTTTATAGTACAAGTTCAAATGAACAGAACATTAACACAACACGCAGCAAGTAAAATTCTATTGACTCCATTTCAAACCAAAGATGGTACCATTACATTACCGGTGCAGACATAGAGAATACAGTAATACATGGGTGGGTGGGTGTGTGTAACAACAATTTTACACACACCTGAGGAGTGGGATGCTGATGCTACACAAACCCTGAGAGCAAAGCTTGAGCAGTTTATAAAGTTATCCCACACTGAGGGTGTGTGTACAATTCGAAGTTACACACCCACCCATGTTTTGTTTTTTTCTATACTTAGTAGAGAAGCATTTTTAATTCATTTGAGTTGTTTTTTTGTTTTACTGGAGGCAACTGAGTATTTGTTCATGTGCTGATCTCTGCACTTGCTGGATCTAGAGGCATCAGTTACAACTGTCTGGTTGTAATGCAAAATTACAATCACACAGTTGTAACCTAATTTTAAAAACATTTTGTCCAGATGTTAAAAATGCTCCCTAGTAATAATGCAAGCAATGATACCCAACAGGGTGGGTGGGTTTGGGCAATTTTCCTCAGCCTGCAACTAACTGTACTTAAGACACTAGTGGTCTTTTTCCCCCACAAGTATTGCACTTGTGTTTGGTTTCCGTGCTGGACACCTTCCCAAGCTCTGCTTGGTCACCCTTTTAACCTACCTGTCAAAGTGTTTCTTGATCATGTATCTTTGATTGCCTCTGTGTTCATCTTGCAATGCCTGTATATTGTTAACCTGAAACTCTGTACATTCTTACCTTGCCTCTAATTGTCTGTAATTGCCTCCATATTTCCTTGTAACCTATTGGGTCACACATGAAAATAATCATCTGTTTTGTCTAGTGTGCTTACCTAGTAAACAAAAGCTAAATAAAGAAATAAAATACTGGACCACCCAGGTGTATAATGAGGCCTGACACCACAGGTGGTAGGCCTTATAGCCCCTGGAAGGTCTGGTATTACTCAGTACTGCATCATGGAGGATGCTATTGCAGTTACAAAATGGGCTACACGTGGTATTTCTGTGAAGGATTGATAAAATACAAGAAAAAAAGTTTAAAAATTGCTAAAATGAACAGAAAGTTGTTTTATGGATACAGTAGTCCATCTACCGTTATACTTGCCAGTAGAGGACACCATAGTATTTCACAGGTAGTTTATTGTTAAGTTTACTGCTTTTTTTCCTATTTTTGTCAAGCCCTGTCTTTGTTTTAATGTCATTCCCTGCTGCTGTGAAACTTTTAATTTGTTTTAATGCTAACATGAAAGGAATACCAGACATATACAGTGAGAGACAAGTGAGGGAGCCTTGTCGATCAGTAACCAAGAGAGTCATGGTGAATTGGGCAGCATAGGTCCTGTTTTCTGTTTTTTCAGTTGAATGTGAGCAGGAGATGGGAATTAGACTGATTGTGTATTGGCAGCAGCATTTTGCAGAGCCACATAGGAGCAACAGATTCTGTGATATGATAGAGGTGAAGACAGAGTACAAGAGTAGCGAGAGAAGTGGTACTTTCATGATTTGTGTACCACAGTTGGAGATGTGCTGTCGGCTTGTCACTTTAAAGCAGGCCTGTGGCTGGGGGGGAGGGCATGAATAGGTGTATTAGAATGTGATACCAGTTTCTAGTATATATGGTTTGTGGAAAAATGGCAGTTTTATTTAGTTTCACTGCACTTCAGTTGAGATGGTGGGGGCCTGACTTGCTTACGTCTGTCGGTTAGTGAGCGGGGAAAAAATGGATGCTACTGAATGTTCAAATCCAAACTGGCACAGGGATACTAGTTTGTCACTGAGAATGGGAGGCTGGTAATTTTTATTTCCTGGTCCTCTGTTGAAAGTTAATGCACCCAACCCCCTACCAGCATGGGTGCCAGAAAATCAAAGGCCAGGAAATAAAAAGCCCATTTTCTAAATAGTATTACAAACATTTGCCAAAGCATTACAAATCACTGGAATTTAGTAAGTGTTTTGTTTTTGGAAAGCACAAGGCCAGGGACAGAAAATTTACTAGGACCACACCAGAGTGGGTATTTAAGGATGAAAAATGTAAATGCAAGATGAGACTGACCACAACCAGAATTGTGCCCCAAAATGGGTCCAAAATAATTTTGGCTTGTCTTATTTTAAGGCTCACCTTGGCCCTTTGCACATCCATAGTACAGACTATAACCTACTATCCTAATAGGTTCATAGGTAGTAGATTCAAGTCAAGTGCCCACTAGAGCCAAAGAAGACTTGTCACTTATCAGTGAAAATATTCCCATGCCCTATCTTCCATGAATTTATCCAGCCTATTCTTTTTTTTTGCCATAAAAGTTTTTATTTAGTTTTCAAAAAAGTCAAATATCATAACAGTCCAATACATTTCCAAAAGGCAGATGTATCAGTTATGCAAATACATAGGGTCCAAACATGAACGATAAGCAGGTAGAAGACAGATGAAGTCTATGATTATCCCCAGAAGTTAAATAAAGGTTAACAGAAAACAATTCAAGGGAAATAGAACAAGGAAGGGAGAATAACCTAGCAGTGCTTGAAAAATAACCCTTCACAATGATAACCTGAGACTGTATTCAGGTAATTTTGCTGAAGGCAATGGGGGGGGGTTAAGATAAGATACCTATAGGGGAATAAAAGGGACCATCAAGGAGAGGTCACTCCCTGGACATTGATTAGAATCAGGTGGGTATAATAGTAGAGGGGGTGATGAGTGGTAGGTCACTCTCACAGAGGGGGACAGGGCACATAATGAGATCCTGAAATCACCAACAGTGGTGTGGATTAGCCATCTGGGCGCTGCCGAGGGGAGGGCCTAGGAATGTGGGCAAAGAAGGGTTGCCAAATTCGGTCAAATAAAGGTAGCTTGCCCAGCAGTCTATGAGAAGTCTGTTCATAGTGGGCTGTTAAAGATAGGAGGTGGAACCACTCGTCTTAGGATGGTGGGTCAGGAGAGTGCCAGTGTCTAAGAATGACCCTTTTTGCTACAGTAAAGGCACAGTTGGCCTGGACACCTGGTATTTAAACAAAGCAAAGGTTGGTTGGGAAAGGTCAGGGAGAGCCAACTGAGGGTCTCATAACTTAGACAAAAGTATAATAGCAGAACTGGTGGCCCAGACCCTGAACCAGAAGGGGTAAAGGGAGGGGTATGGCAATAGAATATGTATCAACAATGCCTGAGGGGAATAACACCACCAGCAGTCACTGTTCGAAAGAAGGCCTGCTTTGTACAACCATAAAGGAGTATGGTAAGCCCTGTGGATGATCTTAAATTGTATAGAGTGGGCCTGCAGGTCTCTCAAGGAACAGATGGAGTTGAGCTAACCTTGATTCTACTCCTGAGGGTGTATATCAATTCCTAATTCTAACTCCCACTTGTCTTTGGGGCCTATCAAGAAAGGTTTCGGTGAAATCTTATCCCAAAGTGTTTTGAGTTTGGCCGTGAGATGGCAAGGATCTGAGAGCTTATTCAGCCAATCTTCAAGGGGGAGAGTGAGGGAAGTAGTGAGGTCACTGGAAACCTTTTGCTTGAAAAAGCTACGGAGTTGTAAAAACTGCCAAAAATGATAGGAAAGAAGGTGATATTGGGATTGAAGCTCCGCAAAGGAATGGAGGAGTCCAGATACGGGGTCAACTAAATGTCCCACAGGGGCTATTCCTTGCTGTTCCCAGTCTTTCCTGGTGAATAGGTGACTATCAGCAGTTAGGCTGGGGTTCCCCCATAAGGGTCTCCTTAGAGAAGTCCAGGAGCATCACCCCAAGTTGGGTGCATATTTGTTCAAAATAAAGTGAGTATAGCGAGCACATGGGGGAAATGGGAGATTGCAGGGAACAATCAGGGAAAAGCAAGGCCTGGGGGACTGGGAGGCAGCCCTGGGACAGTTCTAGTGTAAGCCAACCTAGTACTGTGGCAAGTAAGGAGGGGGCATAGCTCAACACTGCCTGTTGCAGTATGGTGAGGTCATGAAACAGTTTCAGATCCAGGAGACTTAAGCCACCCTCTGTCCCAGGTTTCTGTAGGGTGGTATATTTAACCCTAGGAGGTTTACCATTCCAAATAAAAGAGGAAACCTTGGAGGCCAAATGTTTGAAAAAATTTTGTGGTGGGCCAATGGGAGGTTGGAAATAATGTACTGAACTTTCGTGAGGATAACTAATTTTAATGCATTAACACTACCCCATAAGGATAGAATCAGTGAACCCCATCTGGAGAGGTCCACTTCCAAGGTATCTAGGGATTTTTGCACATTGGCTGATATGGTATCTGGCATAGTAATTCACAAAAGAGTCCCCAGACAGGTGATACCATGCGGGGACCATTGGAAGGGAAAGAGGGTGCACATAGCAGCCGTGCGGTGAGGGTTAAGTGGAAGGAGTTGGGATTTACTCTCATTCAGTTTGTATCCAGACAGGGTGACAAAGTGGGAAATAATTGGCTGAAGGGATTGAAGGGAAGATTCGAGGTGGGAGACAAATAGGGTGATGTCATCAGTGAATAGCACAGGTTTGTGGGAAGTAGAGCCCACTGTGATGCCAGGAAAACATTATCTGCTCTGATCCTGGCTGCCAGGGGTTTGATGGCCAAAGGAAAAAGGAAGGGGGACAGTGGGCAGCCCTGGTGAGTACCACAATGGAGGTCAAAATAGAGGGAAAGCACAGAGTTAGTCAGGACTGTGGCTTTGGGCATAGAGTAAAAAATATGAATTAGGGAGAGAAAGTGAGGAGAGAACGCAAATCGCTGCAGAGTTTCAAACTAGTAGGTCCATACTACCCTGTTGAATGCTTTCTCCACATCCAATGACAGGGTGGTGATAGGAGAAGGGGTGAAACTGGCCTCCCAGAGGAGTTCCAATACTCTACAGATATTAACCGAACCCAAGCAGCCCAGGACCAAGCCAGCCTGATCTACATGAACCAGTGTCAGAACAAGAGGTTGCAACTGTTTCACTCTGATCTCAGCAAAAATTTTGACATCTACATTCAGGAGTGAAATCAGGCAGAACTGAGAACAAAGGATGCCGTCTTTGCCCTTCTTTGGAATCAGAGTGATGATGACCTCAGTGAATGTCCAAGGGAGTCTACCGACCTTCTAGGCCTCATTAAATGCCCGAGTAAGGCACGGAGCAAGTTGATCCACAAAGATGACATAAAATTTGACTGGGAAATCATCAGGACCCAAAGATTTACCCTATGACACATTATGAATAGCAGAAATAACTTCAGATGACTGAATAGGGTGCATTAAGAAAGGAAAATAGGTCTCTGTTACCCTGGGCAATAAGATTCCAGAGAAAAAATAAGCAAGATGTTCAGGAGAGGGGTCTACTTCTGAAGAGTATAGCTGCTGGTAGTAATCAAGAAAAACTTGATTAATGTCCCTGGGTGATGTGACACTGACCCCATCAGCCCTCTGAATTTTCATAATGTATTTTTCCTGTGCCTGTACTCACAGCTGGGAGGCTAGTGGTTTCCCCAAATGCTCACCTGATTCCCAGTATTTCTGATTAAGCTTGTACAGGGCAAATTCAGTACAGTATTAAAGGATAGTTTCAATTTCAGTCTTAAGAGACAGTATCTGATATTGGAGGTCTGGGTGTCCAGCCTATTCTTAAAGGCAACCAAACTCATTGCTGTAACCACCTTAGTTGGCAAAGCATTCCATGTGTCCACCACCCTCTGATTAAACCACAGTCCTCTTCTAGTGGTCTTATATAACTCTCCCTTCAGTTGCAGGTGGTGTATTATAGTTATTTGTCCTGTATCTGGTTTTCAAACTGATCCTGAGGGTTCCCAGAGTACCTGATTTGTGAAAGCTTTATACATGTAACACAGATGCCTTCTAATGTTTCTGTTCGCTAAAGAATACAGTCCTAATTTTCTTTCTTTCTTTCTTTCTTTCTCAATTGTTTAACCAGGAGTGGCACACTAAGCTGAAAGCTTGTTTACAGGTGTGACCTGGGAACACAGGGAAGTTCAGTGACTTGTTCACAGTCACACAGGATGCAAGTGGGGGCTGTGGGATTCAAACCCAGGTCTCCAGATTTGCAGCTTAAAGCCTTAACCCACTGTGCTATACTGCCTGGAGTCTATCTGGATAACATTTATTATTGATATTTTTAACTTTTTTTGACATCCTCCTCTGAACTTGTTCTATAAGCTTTGTGGTGCCTATAGTCTGGGAGGTAGAAAGAGGTGTCCCATATTCTAAGACAGATCAAACCAATGATCTATGCATCAGCACCAAGACCTCCCTCCTCCTGCTCTTTATATTTCTTAGAATAGTACCCATTATCCTATTGGCTTTCTGTGTTACCTGTTTATTATGTGTCTCAAAGCTGTGTATTTGTGATACTCACACCCAGATCCTTTTCGTTTACAGTACTAGACAGTACTTTATTATTAATTGTGTACTGTGCTTGGGTATTACTAGACCCAAAGTGCTTCATTTTACACTTATACTTATTAAATTTCAACTTATGTGTGTCTGCCCAATGTTCCAGTTCTTTGAGCTGATTTTGAAAATGATTAAAAGCCTTCATATTATTAACAATAGCTCCCACTTTTGTATCATCCATATATTTTCGTAACCAGGCCCCTCTGGACACAAGCATACTGGACACGAATGTTGCAAACAAAAGTGGACCCAAAATGGATCCCTGCAGTACCCCGCTGGTCACTCCACCCCCATTCGGACATGTTACCTTTGACCGGAACCCTTTGCTTTCTATACTTTACCCATGATTGAATCCAAGTGATTAAACATGGATCAACACCTATTTCCACAAGGGTTTCAATTTACTTACTATGGGACACTGAGTCAAAAGCTTTACTATAATCCAAATTTGCAGTGTCCACCATGAAACCTTGGTCAAGTGCCTGACTTACTTACTTACTTACTAATGTTCAATTCTTTATTACATATCTATTTTCTATATTCATCCTCATTCTATTTCCTCCCCTTCTGGCATGACTACCTGTACTGAGTGGTAAGGCATGACAAGGGAAAGTTAGCTGGAGGTAACCACCCAACTAGTTCCTTTACCATGATTAGAGAATATTGTAAAGTATTTTTTCTCAACCCTTTAATAAATAAAAAACTAACCATTTCACTATGCATGCATCCCTGCTTTACACATTGCGTGGCTTACATGACCCATATGAAAACCATGTAGTGCTCCTATTGTTTCCAGTCTATCAGAAAGAGGGATTTTCCCATTTAGTTATGTACGGTATGTAATGCCCCAAAGTTGTGGCATCACAGAAAGTTTAAAATAAATAAATAAATTAAGGGTTCACAGGTGCTCAGGGTACCTGCTGTAGGTGTAGGCAGCAGGGTACTATGTTAAGGGGCCCCTGAGAATAAAAGATTCACCTCCTTGTAATGAGAAACTGTAAAATAATGCAGAAAAGTGCCCTGTGCACTTTATAGTATGGTCAAAAAGCAGATTTAAAAGCAATATATGTCACAATGGCCTGGATGGAATGCTGTGCTGAATGGCTCATGCACAGCATTCCACTCCAGCCAATCTAGAACCCTTGGAGGTTCAAGTTTAAAAAACAATTCTTCTGTTAGTCAGTTGTGGCTGGGCTGTGGAGTAGAGAGGATCACAGGAGTGCAACAGGGACTTGTGGCTTACCTGGAGTTGTGAAGCCGGTCCTGTTGACTCCGTGGTGATTCTCCTCCTCCAGTCCACTGAAGACTCCCTGCTCTGTGGTGTTCAGTGGTCGGTGGTGCCATCGGGGTACCACGAAGATGAAAATCATCCGTTTCATGCAGTTTGGGCTTAAGAGCCCCATTGTTTTATTGTTTTAGCACCCCCCCCCAAGTATTCATACAGTTTAATTCGGTCCCACGTCGACAGCCTTGCCAGCCGCATCGCGCCCGTATCACCGTCGGCCGTCTAAGGCCCCCTAGACGTCCCCCCAGCTGCCTGTCCATTTTCCCTCCCACTGCCAGCATCCCTCCCGCCTCCCTACTGCTCAGCAGCCCCAGCAGATGTCGGAGTGGTGAGTCGGTGGCAGCACAAGAAGAGTGCTGACCGCCTTTGTGAACAGGAGACTGTTTTTGTTTATTTAGAAAAGTGCAATAGGTGCCTAGAGGAGCGGCCGAGCGCCGCAGGGGCAGCGGGTCATAAGGACCCTATTAAATATTTAACAGGAGGTGGGGTTAGCGACGCCCATAAGGAGGGGCCGACCACCAAGGCCTTTATCGCGGCCTATGAATATTCATTCCGGGGGCGGGACTCGGGCAGAGCCTCAGGACTGAGTGGCAGCAGCTCTTAGAGAGCTGCATATTTAAAGGGGGCCTGCCGCTTGGAGCACTTAAAGGGGCAATCCAGGCCCAATAAATAGAGGAGCACCAGGCCCAATATAAAGAGGGGCACCAGGCCCAGTATTAAGTGGGGCACCAGGTCCAAAGTAACGTGGGGCACCAGGCCCAGTATTAAGTGGGGCACCAGGCCCAATGCAACGTGGGGCACTAGGCCCAGTATTAAGTGGGGCACCAGTCCCAAGATAACATAGGGTGTCAGGCCCAAGGTAAAGGTAGGGCATTAGGCCCGAGGTAAAGCTTGATACAAAAGGGAGGCCCCGGCCTAGTGGAATAGGGCAAGCCAGCCTAGTGGTACTATAGGGAGGCCCCGGCCTAGCGGAATAGGGCAAGCCAACCTAGTGGTACTATAGGGAGGCCCCGGCCTAGTGTAATAGGGCAAGCCAGCCTAGTGGTACTATAGGAGGCCCCAGCCTCAGCGGAATAGGGCAAGCCAGCCTAGTGGCTCATATAGGGAGGCCCCGGCCTAGTGGAATAGGGGCAAGCCAGACTAGTGGTACTATAGGGAGGCCCCGACCTAGCGTAATAGGGCAAGCCAGCCTAGTGGTACTATAGGGAGGCCCCGGCCTAGCGGAATAGGGCAAGCCAGCCTAGTGGTACTATAGGGAGGCCCCGGCCTAGCGTAATAGGGCAAGCCAGCCTAGTGGTACTAAAGGGAGGCCCTGGCCTAGTGGAATAGGGCAAGCCAGCCTAGTGGTACTATAGGATTCCTTAGCCACGACATACAGGGATAGCCAGATCCTATTCCAGAAGACCCTACATTTAGAAACAGGGGTTCATTTAATGGTGTTCGATTTGCCTATACTGTGAAACTACTGTAATTACTGTACTGCTTATGCTGAACTATTGCCCTAAGTACCCGAACTATTGTTCTAAGTACCTGAACTATTGTCCTAAGTACCTGAACTATTGTCCTAAGTACCCAAACTATTGTTCTAAGCACCTGAACTATTGTCCTAAGTACCTGAACTATTGCTCTAAGTACCTAAACTATTGTCCTAAGTACCCGAACTATTGCTCTAAGTACCTGAACTATTGTCCTAAGTACCTAAACTATTGCTCTAAACACCTGGATATTGGCCCTTATCAGTAAGAATTACTCCTGAAGTTATAAACTGCCCTCTTCCAGCGAATTATTGTATCATTCCACAGTTCTTTGGACATTTTTCAGTTATATGGTTACTATTGTATGAAGACAGTCTCAATCTTCTACTGCACTGCAGTCTCATAGTGTGGTCTGTAAAACCACGTACTCAGAATCAGTCTCTACTCAGAAGAAGACATCTTCTCAGAATTCTTCACTCCTGGAAGATCATCCATCAGCTCATCATGTTCGCCTGTGTCGTCCGCCGAAGTCGAGTCCGTCGCCAGTCGTACAAGTCGTACCCGCCGTTTCTTGTTTTCCACAGTTTGAAAGTATGTCCACCGAAATGCATCACGACAGCCATGCCAGTGTCATTCCATATGGTTCCTGTTCCAGATGTCCCGAAGTTGGTTGCCCTCTACAGAAGAGTGAGCTCATCCTGGAGAACCTAGTCTGCGCCCCTCCTGGTCGTTCACCTAAAGTCGAGTCCGTCGAAGCCCAGTACGGGATGCATCTGCCATTTCTTTGTTTTGTGTTAGTTCCTGATCCTAGGATTGCAGAGTCAACCATCATCTCTTCAGATTCTTATGGTTCCTGGTCCTGTCAGAGTTCCTTCTGAGTTTAGCTGGCCCTTGGAGCGCCGCAGCATCAGTCAGGTCATGGTAGTCCTCCACTGGATTCATCGCCACGCAGATCTTGATCTATCTTCATCCTTGGCAACCCTGGAAGTGGGTTTTGGCTGAGGAACCCTTTGTCTTCAGTGTGTTATCTCAGGAACCAGTTGCTCTGGTTCTACATTCTGGCAGTCTTGTAGAAAGTGGGCTTTTGCCGAAGAAATATATGGTCTGTTTACCAAACCTCTCACCACCCCACTGGCCTTATCTAGGTCTTTGCTGGGAATTGTGATTAGGGTTCTACAGTTCTGATTTGTTTCCCCTTGTAGCTACCAATGAAGAACGATGGTGTACACAAAGACGCCAGATCTCTGGACTCTTGTAATATCTGGACTCTTATGGAAATGTGTGATGATAACTACCCTAGTACAGTTCTGAGTAGCTTTTGTTACCTGATCCTCATCTAAGAGTATAGAAGTGTAGAATAATTTCAGAATAAGAGTGGCAGTAGGCCTAAAGTCTATTCTTGTGTTAGTAATCTTAGTAGTGGTAGATAAGAGTATTTCCCTGTTTATTGCCCTATTGTTCTCGGGCAATCCCTTCTTCCTCTTGTGACTGTGTCTCTCTACCCTTGGTACAAAATAAACGCCCTGCAGGCATTGAAGCACTAAGTTGACTCCTGCCTCTCCTTGTCTGGGTAAAGGTTATCCTATCCACATAATTCAGACCTTGGTGCCTCGCTCATCTCTTTTCACCACCTTTAGAGTAGAGCACTCTCCAGAGCACCTCCCCCAGCTCATCACATCACGAGCATCACATAAAATTTTTGGCGTAGTCGGCAGGATTGAGATAATTATTTATCCGAGGAGCCTAAAGTTGGAGTGGCTTAGTAAGAAGCACAGATGGAGCCAGGGTGTAGTAGTGAATTATCTGGGGGTGATAGAGAGTCAGCTGGAGGAGACTGAGATGGACTTAGAGGGAATATCCCACCATCTCCACTAACCATGCCATATTAATTTGGAGCACCATGGCTTCCATAGTTTTCCAGAGAGAAAGATGGGGATGGAACCAGCAACTTGGGGGAATTCCATTCAAAGATGCAGGCCATGTTTCGGCTATATCAAATCCCTGAGCAATAGCAAGTCAAAATTTTAATCGGGCAACTAAAGGGAGCTGCCCACCGAGAGGTCCAATCATGGCCGAGTGGAGCAAAAGCCACAGCGGACCAGATACTCCGGAGGCTACAGCAGATCTTCAATGCTAGGACTGTGTCTGACCTCAAAATGAAGTTCTTTTCACATACTCAGAAGTCTCAAGAGACCCTGAGAGAGTTTGCACTGAGTTTGCAAGAGATGCTACGAGCGATAGAGAGAGTAGACGCAGCAAAGGTCCGAGATGCAGATCGAGTACTGGTCAAAAAATTTGTTGAAGGAGTGCAAAGTGAGGCCCTGAAGAGAGAACTATGCATGCTGCATTTACAAAACCCCGAAGTCGACTTTCTGGATTTTAAGGAGAAAGCCATTCGTATATTTGGCTCAGGACATTCCAGAGAGGAGGCTCTGGCATATCCCCAAACCTCTATGGGAACTCAATGGTTGACCTACACTACCAAAGGATGGAAAGAAGACCATCTTTGGCAATCAAGACTCCAGCCAGAGGAAATGTCCTTACAAAGACAAGAACCGGGAAGAGAAGCTGTTGCCTACCCAAGCCGGCGTTCAGAACATGAGCAGATACATGAACCAAGGATACAGACACCGATATGTTCTGTACAAACTGACGCTAGACAACACTCGGAGATGACTGAGCAGATTGCTACACTGACCAACCAGATGGCAGAGATGTATAAGGAAATGCAGAGTTGGAAAGCTGGTTGGAAGAATGAGAGAAGCTTCGTTCCATCAGGAAAAGAAAATAAGCATGACCAAATGAACCACTGGAGAAGGAGTGAAGGGAGACGCTCCATAGATCAGTTTGATAGCCAAGGAAGGCCCATATGTCTCCGGTGTGGTGTTAGTGGCCATATAGAAAGGACATGTGGTCAACCAGTCAATAACACCTTAAATTTAAACAGGAATTCTTCGGGGATGAGGACCGACCCTCGAAAAGCAGCTGATCAGGTCCAGCAGTCCCACTAGAGCAGTCGTGTTTTGTTGGTAGAAGCCCAATGATACCAGTCAAGGTCAATGGCATCGAGCTTATGGCATTATTAGACACTGGATCACAGGTTACCACATTGCAAGGATGAGAGTTTCGAAGATACTGGACACCTAATGATCTGAAGCCACCTCTTAGAGCATGGGTACAGTTAATAGCGAGCAACGGTGATGAAGTACCATATTTAGGCTACCTAGAAGTCGATGTACAGCTAGGAAAGAATGTTCAATGCAACACAGGCATCATTGTGAGCGACATTGAGAGTGATCAGCTGCCACCACTAATTCTAGGGATGAAGATTCTACAAAATTGCTTTGGTGAATTAGTGAGCATCCTCCAGCAGCAAGCCAAACACGTACCTCAAGTGGAGAAACATGCCCTGCAACAAACTAGCTACAACTTGCAATGCCATCAACGATTCGCTAATGCCGAGGGTGAAATCAGTAAAGTAAAAGTGACGGATGCTAGACCAGTAACCTTGAAGCCAGGCTCCGAAACCACTCTTTGGTGTAATGCAAAGGTGGGCCTGAGGGGTCAAGATTATGATGCCCTAGTGGAACCTTACCCAATGAACAAGGAAGAACCAATAATAGTAGCTCGGAGTGTAGCTACGGTGATCAGAGGTAAGATACCAGTCCGAGTGCTAAATTATGGGACTCATGATGTACAGCTGTACTGGAACCAGCCGGTTGCTCAGATCCACATGGTGTGTTTACAGGACATTGTCGAAGCTGGGGAAGAAATAGAGAGAGTGCCTGAAGATGGGATGGAAAGTGATCAGAGACCAGAATGGACCAAGGAGATTAAAGTAGGCAATCTGAAGACCAGCATGAAGCAAAGAGCTGATGTTTTGAAAGTGGTTTTGCACTGAAAGGAAGCTTTTAGCCAACACCCCTTAGATTTTGGGTTGGCTCGTGGGGTACAACATCACATCAGTACCAATGGACATCTGCCTATCCGAGAGCACTTTAGGCCTATTACACCAGCCATGTACCAGCAAGTCAAAGAAATGATTAAAGAAATGAAAGAGGCTAATGTGATAAAAGAAAGTCACAGCCCTTGGGCAGCGCCAATAGTTCTGGTAAAAAAAACAAGGACGCTAAGATCCGATTCTGTGTGGATTATTGCAAATTAAATGCCATCACCCATAAAGATGCGTACCCTTTGCCTAGGATAGAAGATTCTCTTACGGCCCTTCAATCAGCAGCCGTATTCTCCACTCTAGATTTGACCAGCGGATACTGGCAAGTTCCTATGGCATCAAAGGATCAAGAGAAAACAGCTTTTATTACCCCCATGGGTCTATTTGAATTCACCAGGATGCCTTTTGGATTGTGTACTGCACTGGGAACTTTTCAAAAGCTAGTGGAACATTGTCTTGGAAGCCGAAATTTCGATACCCTGTTGTTATACTTAGATGATATTATTGTATATTCGAAGACTCATGAAGATCTTTTGTGTCACCTGGATGAAGTGTTCCAAAAATTGATCCAATATGGTCTGAAAATAAAACCCTCTAAATGTCATCTGTTACAGACTAAAGTGAGTTATCTGGGACATATAGTCTCCACGGATGGAGTGACGCCAGACCCAGAGAAGATTGACGCAGTAAAGAAATGGCCTGTTCCTACTACCATTGGAGAGGTCCGAAAATTCTTGGGATTTGTTGGATATTACCGAAGATTTATTAAGAATTTCTCCAAAATTGCTGTGCCTTTGCACGAACTCTTAAGAGGATCAGCAGAAGGTAGAGCTCCAAAGAATCGCCTGGTTACATGGGGTACTGAGCAACAAGAGGCCTTCAATCAGTTAAAAAAGATACTAACTGAAGCTCCTATATTGGTGTATCCAGATTATGCGAAACCTTTTCTGTTGTATACTGATGCCAGCAACAAAGGGTTGGGCGCGGTACTCGCACAAGAACAGAATGGTGTGGAAAGAGTAAAAGCCTACACAAGCAGAGGATTAAGAGGCTCCAAGTGGAACGACACCCGCTATAGCTCTTTCAAACTGGAATTTTAAGCGCTAGTCTGGGCTATCACCGAGAAATTCCGGCAATATTTAGCTGCCACCCCTTTTACGGTTTTCACGGACAATAATCCTCTAGCACACTTGAATACTACAAAGCTAGAAGCCCTCGAGCAAAGGTGGACCTCTCGACTCGCGAATTACCAATTTTCCTTAAAGTATCGCTCTGGTAAAGCTAATGCGAATGCTGATGCCTTGTCCCGGATGCCTGGACAAGGAGAATCAGAAATAGATGATGCCCTGCTGGAAAATATAGAAATGCCACCTTTTCTGCAGGTACCAACTGAGATTGTACAGGCATGTTGTCAAATTGCTCCCGAGTTTAAAGTGGAAGATCAACCAGAAGTGGATGACATGATTGCGAATCAAAAGAATCTATGGGTAAAACTACAAAGCCAAGACCCTATAGTTCGCCAAGTAAAAGCTCTAGTTGCTCAACAGAAGCGCATGACCCAAAGAGAAAGAAGGAAGCTGAACACAGAAGTGATGAAACTTTGGAGACACAGAACTCGTCTGACCATAGAAGATTATCGTCTGGTTAAGAAAAGTAGAGATCCTACCACAAACACAGAAGTAACTCAGATCGTAGTTCCAAAGACCAGTGCTTCTGTAGTGTTAGAGGCATATCATGATAATTCAGGACATTTTGGTCACAAGAAAACTGAAGCTATCATCAGAAGGAGATTTTATTGGATAGGAATGCTAAACGATATAATAAAATGGTGTGAGGAATGTCCAGCATGTAACTTAAAGCACAAAGAGAAGATGAATCAGAGAGCTCCTCTCCATCCAATAGTCAGTAACGCACCATTGGCGCTAGTTGCACTTGATCATTTGAATTTAGACCCTAGTACAAATGGACACATTAATTTCCTCACTATGGTGGATAACTTTTCCAAGTTCATGGTTGCAAGTGCAGTAAAAGACCTATCTGCTTGAACTACTGCCGAAACCTTTATGAGATGTTTTGTACAACCTTACGGATATCCTACAAAAATCCTAACAGATCAAAGAACGTCTTTCGAATCTCAACTCTTTAATGAACTTTTCGCCCTGTATGGAAGCCATAAGTTAAAAACCACTGCTTACCACCCCCAAGGTAATGGACTTTGCGAAAGAACAAACCAGATTCTCCTAGAAATGTTGCGAGCTCTACCGGAATATAAACGTCCCTTCTGGCCAGCTTTACTTCCCGAACTCACGTATCTTTATAATAATTCTATTCATTGCTCCACGGGTTATACACCTCATTATTTAATGTTTGGACAACATGGAAGACTTCTGATGGACTTAGTGCTGGAAGTACCACAAGAAGAAACTAAAATAAAGAAGCCAGTGACAAACTGGGTCCAAGAACATAATCAACGTTTACAGGAAGCTGGAAAAATTGTTGGTAGACACATGGAGCAAGCACGGCAAAAGCAGAAAACAAACTATGATATCAAAGCCAAAGCTACACCTCTACTTGTCGGAGAAAGAGTAATGTTGAAGAAGACCCAGAAATGCAGCAAACTCTTCAAAGTGGGAACCAGAACCTTATTATATTATCGAGAAGCCTTATCCTGAACTACTGGTATACAAGATCCAACAGGAATTTGGACATGGTACCAAGATTGTTCATCGTAACCTACTCAAAGCTTGCACTTTCAGAGACACTGTGATCGTTAAAGAACAGGACAGTCCTATGCCAAAAGAGAGGCAGGAGTTCACAAAAGACAAAATGTGGGAACTAGAATCACCAACCAATTGGTGTACAGAACCTTGGACTCGTACTTCATATATGCATTCCCTTGACCATTCAAATGGTGTACCAGTGATAGCTCCAGAAATACCGGATTTCCTGGAAAGAGAACGTATTGTTCAAGAACCTGTTGATTTCCAACCCCACAGATCCCAAAGGTAAAACGCAGGTATCCCTCCTAGAAGGTATATCACAAAAGCTTCTCAACTCGTACCTTGGTACAACAGGTAGATCTAATCCAAGTAATTTCCCTGACACAGTCACTTTAGGGTAAAGCTTCAAAAATTTACAGTATAGTAGATGTTTTAAGACTATTTTAGAGATATTAAGAGTGTTTTAATAACGTAAGACTTCATAGAGTGTTAAGTAAGATTTTAGAGGTTGCTACGATGATAGATTTTATAAAGTGTTACGGGAATACATGGGGACATGTATTTTTAGGCAGGCCCGAATCTGTAATGCCCCAAAGTTGTGGCATCACAGAAAGTTTAAAATAAATAAATAAATAAATTAAGGGTTCACAGGTGCTCAGGGTACCTGCTGTAGGTGTAGGCAGCAGGGTACTATGTTAAGGGGCCCCTGAGAATAAAAGATTCACCTCCTTGTAATGAGAAACTGTAAAATAATGCAGAAAAATGCCCTGTGCACTTTACAGTATGGTCAAAAAGCAGATTTAAAAGCAATATATGTCACAATGGCCTGGATGGAATGCTGTGCTGAATGGCTCATGCACAGCATTCCACTCCAGCCAATCTAGAACCCTTGGAGGTTCAAGTTTAAAAAATAATTCTTCTGTTAGTCAGTTGTGGCTGGGCTGTGGAGTAGAGAGGATCACAGGAGTGCAACAGGGACTTGTGGCTTACCTGGAGTTGTGAAGCAATGGCTGAAAGCAGAAGACACAGGCATGTGTTTCATCCTACACAGGACCCATCAGTGTGCCTCCTCTGTAACTGACCAGGGCCAGGATGAACCACTCATACATTCTGGTCTTACTGATTTTGGATCATGGTGGATTCCACAACAGGAAATAGTAATTTAAAAGGTAAAGAACCTCAGCTCAAAGGCACTGAGTCAAGAGTTACACAGAAAAAGTATTAACAATAAAGCCAGGTTTCATAGAAATGTAAAATTACACATATCTTCATAATGCAAATCATCATGGAAAGTATATATACAAATCACCATGAAAGTGTTTAGACTGATTCTGTTTTAAGCAAGACTGCGTGGTGCCAAATAGCCTCTTGCACACTCTGCAAAGGCTGAAAACAGAAGACACAGACACATTTTTAATCCTACACTGGACTTATCAGTGTGCCTCCTCTGCAACAATCTAGAGGAAGGAGGAACAAGTCATATATTTTTGCCCTACTGGTTTGGGTCACGGTGGGGCCCAAACTGGAAAAGAAATCTAAAAGCCAAAGACCTCAGCAGAAGGCATTGAGGCAAGGGTGACCCGGAAAGGGCGTCGGCAATAAAGCCAAGTTTCATAGAAATGTAAAATTACACGTATCCCAATAACGCAAAGCAAATGCTGCCTGCTTGCAGAGGTTGGAGGGCCCTGGTGACTTGTAGCTACTACTACTACTGCCACTGGTACTTAACACAGAGTAGGAGAAAGAAGCAATGTCCATGATTTTTTGTCCACTCCAAAGAAATCCCATACCACCAATGTTACCAATTTGGTCTTTCCTCTTGGCACTCTCTGCTGTTCCCTAATGGGTGGGCTAATGTTGCCTGCTTTCACATCACCCTAATCCTCTTACTCCACCAGTTCTTCAGTTTCATGGAATACTTCTTTCTGTACCATGTGTCCTGTGCCACCCATCTCGCTAGTGTCTTTATTTGCTGTTGTTTCAACTGCTTGTGTTTCCCCTTGTCATTTTGTGGAATCTTTCTATTTTATGGCTGCATGGGCAGAGCCCTGCAGACATTTTGCTATCACTGTAGGAGAGAGAAGGGACAGTGACCAGAGTCAATCCCAGTCTTCTTTTACTGTGATGCAGTCATTTGTCCACAGTGCACATCTTGTTGGTAGTGTGTGGTGTTTCTTCTGCCCCTCCGTGGCTGCAGTTCCTCTCCACAGCACAGTAGCTCACCCTCTGGGGGTGCACTATTTAATGCAGTACTTCTGCATTTCATGTCACCCACTGGCACAGAGCTCATGGCAGAAATGGTCACCATGCCCAAGATGGCCACTGTGTCTCAGTGCACATCCGCAAACTCTGGCAGCTATCTTGGATATGGCATTTTTCTTTGCTGTGAGCTCCGCCTTGATGGAGAACTTTTCCCCATGAGCTCCCTGACCTTTAAATCTCAGTTAATCAGTGTACCTGTCAAATATTCTGAATGTTGTTACTGCTGCTGATAATAGTCTCACCGACGCAGCAAAAAAAAGGAGCTTTCATGGTGGCCTGGTTTGTAGGTTCAAGACACAATACAATGTTATAAAAAAAGGTTCTGCCAGATTCTTGCTGAGTTCAATCCCTGTGACACTTACAAAGCCTTGAGACCTGTACTGAAAGAGAATGCTTACTCACATTCTGACATACCTGGTGAAAATCTAAATGTCCTCAATGCCATTCACATGCTCAGACAGTTCTCGTCCCATCATATATTCTGAATGTTGTTGCTGCTGTTGATATTGGACTCATTGATGCAGAAAAAAAGGAGCTTTCATGGTAGCTGGGTTTGTAGATTTAAGATGCAGCACAACATCCTAAAAAAAAGATCCTTCCACAGATTCTTACTGAGTTCAATCCCTGTGACATTAACAATGCCTGTGAGACCTGTATACTGAAAGTGAATCCATGCTGTTCACATGTGCAGACAGTTCTGGCCCGTGGTGAAACAGAGCATGATCGAGACCTGCTTCGGTAACCACAAAAGATGTTGAACCTGATGAAGCCTCTGATGCCCCTGATGAGGAAATTACCCTGCTACAGCACATGTCCAGTGAGATGAGTGAACTAGCTAACTCTGTACTCAGGTTAACATACATGGGGAAGAGAATGAGACCAAAACCTTTGACAGAACAAAACCAAAACCAACATCAAGGATTAAATTCTGACTGCTGCTAAAATGAGGACTTGTTTTACTTAGAGGCTCACACCATAATTGAAGAAGTGCAAGAAGGCTGCTGCAGAGAGTAAAAAAAGAAATGCAGTAACACACTGAAGTTTTAAACAATCAATAAAGTTTAATAAAGTTATTTTTTAAGAGTCAAAAATCACAAGCATCTAAAGCCTCTACAGGGTGAAAACATACCCAGCTCCCATAAAAGTGATATAAAACCACACTCTGACACAAGCTCCCATATAAGAGCATCTGCATAACTTATTGTACAAGTTATAGCTCGGTTTTTCTAACTGTGAGTCTTTTGCACAGTAATACATGGCTGTGTCTGCCACCTGCAGGCTGTTCATTTGTAAATAGAAATTGGAGCTGTCCTTTCAGGCCAAGAACCGGCTCTTGATTGTGGGGATATAGTAACCGCTAGAGGGGTTGAAGTTGTATGCGAGCTGCTTGAGTACTTTCCCGGGAACCTGCCTCACATAAGACACTTCCCAGCTGTGGATATCGAACCCACTAATCGCACATCTTAGCTGAACTGACTGACTGGGCTCTGTTATCTTCGGGATCAGACTGAGACAACACAATATTGGATTGAACACCTGGGAATATAGGAAAAGGAAGTGTTATGAAAATAATATTTATTTAATGGGAATGCTAACATAAAACAAACATAATAATAATAAAAAAGGTATAATTTATTAAATATGTACACTGCGGCAAGAAATCAAGAAAGACAAAAAGTGGCCCTAAAATATGCATATTTAAAAACAAAATGCTAATCTTTACTGTTCTTGGTGATAACTGAATGCAGAGCAGAGTCTCTGTCCCTCTCTCTGAGAGTACCCAGCATCATTTAAACAGCAGAAACTGGTCTCTGGTTTCCATATCACATGCCAGATGTCAGATGGGAGGAACAAGTCCGAAGGAATGCATGCCATCCCTTCTGACTTGATACTTGATGGGCGGTGGTTAGTTTTCCATAAATGATTTACTAGCAAATTGTCAAGTATCAAATTTGTCAGCTGTAACACTTGATTGGAACCATCCCAACTTCTCTGCCACTGAAGTATTAGCTAATAGATGTGTAAATGGCAGCAGTGGTTAACAGACTCACACAACGCACACACTGAGTAAAGTGCATATTAGGTGAGAAAGGGCTGACTAAAATAAATGAAGTGGAAAAGAGGAAACCTGTTCTGTGTCACTTTAACAGTGAAGTGCATTTGTACATTTGACGTGCAAAAATATTATCAAAACTAACTCCCTTTTAGAAGTGGTTTTAGATCATCAATGACCTTTGTGTCTGGAACAAATCTCTTGAGGCCCTTAAGCCCCTAGTAACACTTTGACAGACATGATACTTATTTTATGTATTTATTTAGTTTTTGTTTACTAGGAAAGTGCACTATACATACAATATCTACTTTCAGACACCATTGTACTTGTTCATATTTTTAGGTTGTCTGTAATCTTTCCCACTTTTTCTTTATGGTGGTGGTGGTGGGGGCAGTATCTTGCTCTGTTGACTTCTGCTACCCCTGTGCAGTGTCTGCATTTGATATCACAATATATAGAAACATAGACTTTGACGGCAGATAAGGACCACTTGGCCCACCTAGTCTGCCCATTTCCCTACCTATTGGATAAGCTGCAGATCCTAGTTTATCAACAGCCTACTTCTACCTACCCCCCACTAAAATTACCTTATGTCTGTCCTATGCATTCTTGAAATCTCCTGCTGTTTTTGTCCACACAACCTCCTCAGGAAGGCTGTTCCATGCGTCCACCACCCTCTCTGTGAAAAAATACTTCCTCACATTGCCCCTGAGCCATCTCCCCTCTATATTCAAATTGTGTCTCATTGTTCTTGCTCATCTCTTTTTCTGAAAGATGCTACCCTCTTGGAATTTGTTGATTCCCATGAGGTACTTCAACATTTCTATCATGTCCCTCCTCTCCCTCCTTTCCTCAAGGGTATACATATTAAGCTCCTTTAGTCTCTCTTCATATGGCTTCTGTTGCAGACCCTGCACCATTTTAGTTGCCATCCTCTGGACTGCCTCCATCCTATGTCCTTGTGGAGATGGGGGTCTCCAGAACTGCACACGTTACTCTAGATGGGGTCTCACCAACTGTCTGTACAGAGGGATAACAACTTCCTGTTTTCTACTGGTGATGTCTCCCTATACATCCCAGTATCCCCCAGCCATCCTTACTACCTTCTCACATTGCTTGCTTACCTTTAGGTCATCTGATATGACTACCCCCAGGTCCCCTTCCATTTTTGTTGCTGTTAATACGTCCCCCCCATTGTGTACTCTTTCCGAGTTTTTGTTTCCCAGGTGCATTACTTTGCATTTCTTTGCATTTAATCTAAGCTGCTTTACTTTTGACCATTCCTTCAACCTTGCCAAGTCCCTTCTCATCCTTTCCACCCCCCTTGTGTATCAACCTTGTTGCAGATCTTTGCGTCGTCTGCAAAGAGGCATATTTTTCCTTCGAGTCCCTCTGCAATGTCACTTATAAAGACATTAAAAAGGACTAGACCCATTACTGAACCCTGCAGTACCCCGCTGGTAACCCCCCTTTCTTCGGAGTGGACTCTATTTACTATTACCCTCTGTGTTCTGTTGTCCATCCAATCTTTTACCCAGGCTACCACCCTTGGACCCACTCTCAGGCTGTCTAATTTGTTTATTAATCTTTTGTGTGGGACTGTGTCAAATGCCTTGCTAAAGTCTAGGTAGGCCATGTTCACAGCCCCTCCCTGGTCTACTGCTTTGGTCACCCAGTCAAATAAATCTATTAGATTCATCTGACATGATATTCACACTGTGAATCCATGCTGCCTTGGGTCCTGTGCCCTGCTGGTCTCTAGGTACTCAAAAATTCTTTCTTTCAGAAGTGATTCCATCACTTTCCCTACCACTGTTAAATGCAAGTCTGGACATAGCAGGAGATACATGCTCAGTTAAACAATTCTTATTTAAAGAGGTGAAGGTTCAGTCTATAATAAGGGAACTGACAATTCTAGATATATCTAAATCATTTGGCTTGGATAATTTGCCAACTAGGTTGCTAAAATATGCATCCCTGTGATGGCGTATCCTTTGTCATACATTCACAATTTATCCATGAGTATAGGTGTCTTTCCTGCAGCTTGGAAACAAGTAAAAGTTATTCCAATGTTTAAGGGGAAAACAAAATGGAATTGGGCAATTATCGCCCAATTTTGTTGTTGCCCCAACTCTCAAAAACTTTTGAAAGACTAATTGCACAGCACATAAAAGATCATCTTGATTCCCAGTGTCTTTTAAATGACATGCAATTGGGTTTTTGAAGCTGTCATGGAACAACTAAAGCCCTGGTGAAAGTAGCAGGGGATGTTCAAGAGCCCCTGGATAGAAGATTGTTAGTAGTAGCATTATTTGTTGACTTGTCCAAAGCTTTTGACTCCCAGGACTATGACATCCTCCTGTCCAGGGTAGCATCCATCAGTTTTAGGGGTGTTGGAACAAAAGCGGTTGACTTCTTATTTGAAGGGTGATCCCAGCTAGTGTCACTGGGGTCATGAGTTTCAGGATTATGTCCTGCTGGATCGAGGGTCCCCCAGGGTTCAATTTTGGGTCCTTTATTATTTGATATTTATGTTCATGAAGTGCAATTTTCTGACCCATTAGTTAAGTACCATTTGTACGCAGATGACATGGTGATTTACACTGCTGATAGTGCCAAAACTCCTGTATGAGATGGGCTGCAGACAGTGTTTGATGAACTGCAGACTTTTCTTGACAGTAGTAAATTGGTGTTAAATGTGAAGAAGATGTAGACCATTTTATTAAATAGATTGGGAGGAGTTCTTGGGGATGTAAAGTTGGACCTGGTTGCCAATGGGGACCCCTGATCCAGCAGGTTCAGGTATATAAATACCTGGGATAATGGTTGGATGCCTCCTTGAGCTGGACTACTCACATAAACACTTTGGCTACAAATATAGGGAAAAGGTTAGGTGCACTATATAGGGTAAAAGAGTGTATGAATTTAGAGGTAAGAAAGCAGGTAATGGATCATATGATCCTTCCGCTGTTTAATTATGGGGATATTTTATACTCTTCGGGATCCAAAAAAGACCTACATAAGTTGGATGTCTGTCTTGGCAGGCTGGTCCGCTTTATATTGGGAGCTCCCAATTTAATGCATAAATGCTTGCTCTACAGACTACTTGGATGGATGCATCTACATGACAGTTGTAGTGAACATCTCCTGGCTTTTGTCCACAAGGGGTTGTTGAGTAAATTCCCTAGTTATAGTACAGAAAAATTGGTTCTTAGGGATAAAATTGACTCTTTAAGATCTGTAGGTATTCTAGACCTTGTTTTACTTAGACACAATATGGAAATAGGGAAACGATCAGTATTTTTTAGAGGACCACTGCTGTGGAATGGTGTGCCCCAAATATTAAGAATTATGGGAAATAACACATGGTAGGGGGATATAAAACACAGTTTAAGGACAATTAAGGAAAATACCAGGCATGGTTGTACCCCTTACTGAACTAATGATTAATTGAAACTGACTGCTGAACTAGAAAAGTAATAGAACCTGAGATACAATTATATATACAGTATTATTATACATGCTATGACTTTAAAATGTATATTATATATATTCTGTAATTTATACTGTGAATTTATTGTATACTGCTGTGTTCTAAGGATCTCATTGTAAATGAGCAGTGCTTAATTGAGTCTATCCAATTCATACCGTGATTTATGAATAAACATTTTACTACTACTACTACTACTACTACTGCTACTGATGTCAAGCTAACAAGTCTGTAGTTTGCTGCGTCTGATTTGCTCCCACTTTTGTGAAGGGGAATCACATCCACCCTCCTCCAATCCTTAGGTACCACACCATCCTCCCATGATTTGTTAAAAATGGTAGTCAGTGGTGTCACTAATTCTCCCCTTAGTTCTTTTAGAATTCTGGGGTGAATCCCATCAGGCCCTATTGCTTTGTCCACCTTCAGTTTTAGGAGTTCTTTCAGAACCCTTTCTTCTGTGAAAGGACTGGTATTGATTCCCCCTATCCAGAGTGCTTCTATTGACTGGATTAGGTACCTCCCTCTCCTCTCTTCTTCTTTTGTAAATACTGAGCAGAAGTATTCGTTCAGTATCCTTGCTTTTTCACTGTCCCTCTCTGCCCACTCACCCTCCCCTTTATTAAGCCTCACTATCCCTCCCTTGGTCTTTCTTCACCCCTTAACGTACCTAAAAAAGGTTTTATCTGCCTTCTTAACTGAGTTGGCAATCTTTTCATTGTTTGGGCCTTTGGTATTCTGACTGCCTTCGCCGCTTCCTTCTGTTTTAATTGGTACAGTTCTCTGTCCTGCTCCTTCTGTGTTTCCTTATACTTCCTGAATGTTATCTTTTTCTCCCTAACCATCCCCACCAGCTCTTTTGAGAACCATAGTGTTTTTTTCTTTCATTTTGATTTGTTTATTTGCTTCACACAAAGGCTTGTTGTCTCTGTCATGGCAGTTCAGATGCTTCCCCATTGTTCCTCCACCCCTCCTTTTTGCCTGTTTACTGGTGTTTTTCTGAGGCATTCTCCCATTTTGACAAAGTCAGCCCTCCTGAAGTCCAGTACCCTCACTTTTGAATGGCTTGTCTCTGCGGCTGTGTTAATCGTGACCACACTGTTTGGTGATCACTTGTTCCCAGATGGCTACCTACTTCTAGATTTGAGATCCTGTCTCCATCTGTGTTTGAGAGTACCAGGTCTAAGATTGCTCCCTCCCAAGTGGGTTCCAATGCTAGCTGTCTGAGGCATGCCCCCTGTAGGGCATCGAGAATAACCCTGCTCTTGGATGTGGCTGCAACAAAGGTGCTCCAGTTAACATCTGGCATTTTCAGATCCCCCATCAAAAATATCTTCCCTTTTTCTGCCATCCTAAGGATGCCGTCTATCATTTCTTTGTCCATTTCCTCCCCCTGAGATGGGGGGGGGTCTGAATAAAACCCCTGTGTGGATTGTGGTGCCATTTCCGGTCTCCAGGGTGACCCACAGTGCCTCCTCTCCTCCCTGTTTACCCATTAGTTGCATTGATTTGATCCCTTCCCTTATGTAGAGAGCTACTCCTCCTCCTCCTCTTCTACCCTCCCTGTCCCTCCTGTAGATTGTGTACCCTGGTATGTTGACATCTCAGCCATGGTTATCTGTGTACCATGTTTCTGTGACTGCCACAATATCCAGGCATCCCTCTTCCATATAGGCCACCAGTTCAGGGAGCTTGTTACCTTGACAATGTGCACTGGTACTCATTACCCTCCATTTTTTGATGGCCTTACCCCTTTTTGCCCCATCCCTGTTGTTACTGCCTTTGTCTTTTTCTCCATTTACCCCTACCCTTCTCCCTATCGACTTCTCTATCTTTTTTATTGTTTTTTATTTACTGTACTTTTTACCTGTTCTGGGATTGTCAGTATTTTCAGCCCTTGGTCACAGCCCCCTCCTACCTCCACCTCCAGTGGTTACTGCACTCTCCCAGTCACCCTGGGCTTGCCCCCCAGAAGATGGGGTTGTGACAATGGTCCCCTTCCAGTGCTGCACCACTGGTACTGGTCGGGAGAGCCAGTACCAGAGGCTGATCAAAGTCACAGAGGAAGGGCACCATGTAGACAACCCAGCGCAGAGTTTTGTCCCCCTGTGAGCAGGGGTGGGGACATGCAATGATGACCAACATCTGCCCTGCCCCTGAAGACATGCTGGCGTCAGTGTGGTGTGGTGAACCCAGCCTCCACTGGGTGCCTCTGTGCACCAGACACTCAACCCCCCTCCCTCCCAGAGAAGGAGAGCAGTCCTAGGGATGCTCAATCCTTCTCTCCCTGGCTGGCCTTCCAATGACCCATGTCCATTCCTGAACCTGGGTCGCCGGCGTCACAAGTTGAAATCCAACCGCAGCACCAGCAGGCCAGCTTGACTTCTCTATCTTGGTGTTTACCTCACAAAGTACACTGATTTTTTTGGGGGGGCTAGGATTTCCCTGCTCTTTTTCAGTGCCTCTCCCCTTGGCTAGTTTAAATGCTTGTCAATGAAACATTTAAACCTATCACCTAGGATCCAGGTTCCCCTCCAGGACAGCTGCAGACCATCGCACCAGTATAGGCCTGCATCCCTCCAGGAGGACCCCCAGTCCCCAATGAAGCCAAAATCTTGAGCTCTACACCCGTTTTTCAACCATTGATTGAATCCCATGGTGCAGAGCACCCTAGCCTCACCCATGCCATAGAAAGGCAGCACCTCCGAGAAAGTTACCGTGCGAGCTACTCATCTAAGGCCCCTCCTCAACTCCACAAGCTCCTCCTTTCCCAGCCCGATCATTTGTCCCTAGGTGGACAATGATGTCCAGTTACCTCCCCCATACAGCTGCTCCTGCGATCCTGAGGATTCGATCCCTGTCCCTCAAGCCATGGTGCCAGGTAGGCACCTTACCTTCCTCTCCCCACCTCCCACAGTTCTACCCTCCTAACAATGGAGCCCCCCACCAGGAGTTGTTTCCTTCCTCTTTGGGGTCCCATTGCACCCTCCTGTGGGTCTCCTTTGTGGAGGTTCCCAGCATCATCCCTGGTCTCCACTATGGGTGCCTCCATAGAGGAACCACACTTTGCCAGAATGGCATATGAATTATGGTAAGATACAACTGGAGGAATGTGACTCTGTTCCACCATCCTCACCCTCCCTGAGCCCACAGTGGTCCAACCACTACTCTTTCTTGGCAACCTCTGAGGCAACAGCAGTAGCCCTGGTGGTCCCTGGGTGGGAGAGGAGGTCACCCAAATCCTGGCCAACTCAGCCTGGAGATGAGCAACCTCCTTCCTCAGCCCAGAGAGATGCCTGCAGGAATGGGACAACACCGCATCCTCCAGAATGTCTCCCAGAAGACTGAGGCTCTGTTGACTGGACTACTTACTCTTTCCTCTGTTTATTTTTTCTTTCTTTTTTTTGTTCTCACTAGTTACTTACTGTCTCTGTGCCCTTTAAGCTCCTAATCTTCCTGTTCTGAGAAAAGAAGTTTCTATATTTCTCAGTAGTCTCCTCACTTGCTCAGAGTCAGACCTCCAGCAACTGGGGGAGATGGAGAGCTACTCTTTTCCTTCTAGGATGGTGAGTCTTGTGTGGCTCTGTGATCACTCACTTCCTGCTCCCAAACAGGAAGTTCCTGTTGTCAGTCAAGTCCTGTGCCTATAAAAGGATAACTGTTTTAGGGTGGGGGGTGGAGGGAAGGGGAGGGAAGAAGGGCAATATAGTCCCAGTAGATAAGTATAGTTATAACAGCTGCAGCTCCTTCTTCTTGGTGCCCTCTGCCTGTTCTCTGGCAGAAGCTATCTAGGGCAGTTTTTAAATATGGCTTTAACCTGACTTCCTTCTATCTAAGTCACTCCCCCTACTTTAAAGCTTTTTCAACAGTTAGTTAGTTGCACAGATAACAATTCTCTTCAGCCACCTGAGACAGACACATAGATAATGCACAGATAACAATTCACTTCAGCCAAGTCAGACAAACACACTAACTTTTTTTTGTTTTGTTTTTACCTTAAATTGAAGGTCCCAGTAGTAGAGTTCTAGTTCTTCAGTCCCAGTAGAGAAGTATAGTTATAACAGCAGCTCCTTCTTCTTGGTGTCCTCTTCCACTTGTAAGTCACCAGTTAACCATTTTAATGATGGTTACCATTTTTTAATATATTTCAAACTGTGGGCATAGCCACTAAATATGGAAATATATGCCTTGTATAGTACAACCTCTCCAGCAGTGATCCACGTTAGTGACATTAAGAATGCTTTGCTATAGCAGGCATTCAAAAAATGCATTGCACTACTTTCCAATGAAACTCCCTCCAGTTTCAGGCATAGGGAGCATAGTACTGTATAATTCCACAATGATTACCCAGCTTCTTTCTGGTAATTGATGTTGCATAGTTTTCCTTCAGTAATTTCTTTTTGTGGCTGAGTGGGCGGAGGGCCGCAGACATGTTGCTACCATTCTTTTTAGGAGCACTGTGGAAGCACGTGACTGGATCACTGTCTAGCGTGCTTTCACTATGCTCAGGTACTGTTCCACTCATTGCGTTTATGCAGCCATTCCCCTCCACTGGCCACATTAACACACCCCCTTCCCAGTGCACTACTTTTTATTCTGCAACTGCAGAAGTGATGGCCACTGTGCACAAGATGGCCACTTATGCAAATTGTGCATGCGTGAGTATAGAGCAGTTCTGCCATTGCCACCATCTTCTGCACGGTGCCCACTGGTGCCAGCCGTGCAGCGAGAAAAAGCTACAGATCTCCTTGTTTACTGACCCACATGAATGCAATCACTATTTACTCTGTGCAGATGTGGTGAGAGCTCCAAGTCTTCATTTACTTGCTCTGCGTGGCCATATCAGCTCTGACTAGAGCATGTTTTATTACCACTTTCAGTCTTTTTTGACCTCTAACATGCATTTGCCACAAATACAATTCCCAACTGTTCCACTTCCTCCTCCTCCTCCACAGAACTGCTCCTGCTATCACTTTTATCGGGTATATAATCATGATCCACCAAATCAGTTTGCTCTTCGTCCACCTGTGTCACTACCTGATGCACTCATTTCTTTTTCCTGAGTTGCAACACTTGCAGTGCCCCTGTGAGTGGTTGCTACAGTGTATACAATGTATGTGCTGTTTGACAGCTCTCATATTCCTCTACACTTGTATTCCCCACTGAGGCAGAGGGTCCATGAGCAATTCCCTTCTGCTTTGGGATTTTTTTTTTGATGCAACTAGATGATACCATGCTACCATCTCCTTGACCTCTCCCTTATTCCATTTCCTAATGCTTGCTACAGGACTCAACCACTGGGTTGATGAAGAGTTTGTTATTGTATTTTTTATTTATTTATTTACGTTTATTTTATTTTTTATTTGTATTTGTTTTTTATTACTATTTTATGGAATACCACCAAAGAGTACCAGTGACCAGGCACTAACTCACTGCCAACTGGTGCACACTTGCTGTACACTGCTCAGATCATACTGCCACAGCACAACTCAGGATGACACACACAGGCAGCTCAGACCTCAGCAGGAGGAAGGAACTATAGCAGCTTGGAAGAATGGGAAGACTGCCACAAGAAAAAAAAATACTTTCTTATACATTTGTTTATGGGATGCCACCAAGATGCCAAGGTTCAATGGCCAGACAATGGCACACTGCCAGCTGGCACATTCTTTCTGCCCACTGACCAGATCGCACCACAACAACATAGATCAGGACAACACACATGCACACACACACACACACGGAGAAAGAAGGAACTTCAGCAACCTGAGGGAATGTGGATAATATATTTATTTATTTTTTTCCTTTTTAAGGGATACCACTAAGGTGCTGACTACCAATGGCTGGGCACCAACATGCTGCCAGATGGCACACACTTGTTGCCCACTGCCAAGATCATGCTGCAACAGCACAGATCAGGATGACACACACAGAGCCTGCTTCAGGACCAAGGAGGAGGAAGGATCTGCAACAACTTGGGGAAATATAAAGGCTGTCACAAGAAAAAAAGTCTTTAAATGTTTTTTTCTTATGGGATACCATTAAGGTGCAAACTGCCAGTGACCATGTGCCAGCATGCCACCAGCAGGCACATACTTGCTGCCCAATGCCCAGATCACACTGCAACAGCACTGCTCAGGACACCACACACACACACACACACACACTCACACAGGCTGCTTCAGGATTCTGGAGGAGGAGATGGAAGAAGGAACTTCAGCAACTTGAGGAAGTGGAGATATTTTTTATTTTTACTTTTTTATGGGACGCCACCAAGGTGCTAACTACCAATGGCCAGGTATTGGCATGATGCCAGCTGGCACACACTTGCTGCCCATTGCCATGATAATACTTCAGCAGCACAGTTCTCAATAAAATGTATACTCAGGCTGCTTCAAGACTCAGGAGGAGGAGGAGGAGGAGAAAGGAACTCAGGTAGCTTGAGGGAATGTGGAGAATGTCTTTTATTTTTGCTTTCTTATGGGATGCCACCAAGGTGCTGATTACCAGTGACTGGGAATTGGCATGCTGCCAGCTGGCACACACTTGCTGCCCACTGCCCAGATCATACTACAACAGCACAGTTCTGAATGAGGCACATGCAAGCTGCTTCAGGACTCAGGAAAAGAAAGGAACTGCCGCAACTTGCAGGGTATGTGAGGACAGCCACAAGAAAAAAAATTACTTTATTTTTATTTTTTATGGGCTGCCACCAAGATGCCAGCTAGCAGTGCCCAGGCACCAGCATGCCACCAACTGCACAGGCTGCTTCAGGACTCTGGAGGAGGAGGAGGGGGAGGAGAAGGAATAAACCTCAGCAACTTGAAGAATGTGCAGTTCTTTTTATTTATTTATTTATTTATTTTTGCCTTTTTTTTTTTGATGCCACTAAGCTGCCAACCAGCAATGGCCAGGCACCAGCACAGCACCATCTGGCACACAGTTACTGCCCACTGCCCAGATCCAGTGTAACAGCACATCTCAGGACAACACACAAACAGGCTGCTTCAGGACTCTGGAGGAGGCGGAGACAGAGGAAGGAACTTCAGCAACTTGATGGAATGTGGAGTTTTTTTATTTTATTCTACTTTTTCATGGGATGCCACCAAGGTACTAACTACAAGCGGCCTGGCACTGGCATGCTGTAATATTTCACACACATGTGCTGCCCACTGCCCAGATCACACTGCAACAGCACAGCTCAGGAGAACACAAACACAAGCTGCTTCAGTACACAGGAGGAGGAAGGAACTGCAGCAACTTCAGCAATTTTAGGGAATGTGAAAACTGCAATAAGAAATAAAGGAAAATGTGTTTGACATTTTTACAGCTGCATTGCGATGATGCAATGCAGAAAATCAATGGAGACTGCTTGGGTGGGCTATGTGCTCCTACTGTATGTGGCACAATTTAATGTTGCTCTGGTTGTTTGCAGCATTTTCCTTGTGCTCTAATTTCTCGCATCCTGGGACATTCACCCTAAAGTGGATAACCCCAAAATGCTAATTGTACTCTAAATAGAGTCCATCTGTATAATAACTCAGCAAAAAATAAAATAATATTATATAGTTTAGGTGCCTGCATCAATTTAAATAATGTAAGCAATGCCTTAAGAATACTTCAGCTCCTTACATCAATAAAAAGTTACTCTGATCTCACCTCTATACAACAAGTTCTGATCAGAGCTACAACAGCTGCTACTGTAATATTAAGAATGATATGCATACCTCTAGCTGCAGCTGGCTTCTAACACTCTTGCACTGAGCTTGAATGAAGACAGCTGCTCCAGAGCCATTGTGCTAACTGAGCAACGAATGTGAAAGCTGCCAGTGCCATCAGTGAAAACCGATTGCTTAGCAATACTTGGAATCAAAGGGGGAAAAAACATATTACAGTCTGAGTACTTCTGGGGTGGGATATTCAGAGCGGATGCACCATGCGCAACAGGGATGCACCAACGCAAGTACAGAAATGTGCCATTGTGCGATATTCAGCGGGAGGTGGCTGCGCAGTGCAATAAGCAATGAGCCAGAGCGCAACAGTAATAAATGCATGTGCAACCGTAGGGGGCAGAACCATGAATAACATGCACAGTGTGATATTCAACAGCATGCGATGTGCACAATAGTGGAGCAAGCGGAAGTTGCGCGACAGCAGAAATGAGCCAAAATAAAAGGCAACAAGAGAGGGGAGGAAGAGCATGCCACAGGGAAGCCACAGGTGGGAGTGTGGAGACAGAAAGCCAGGGAGGAAAAAAAGGAAGCAGGGCACAGGACTGGGCTGGATCAGGACAGGGCCCACCAGAACTGTGCCAGAGTGAGGGTAGGAGTGGGAGTGCCCATGCCAGTGTGCTGAAAAGGATGTAAGAGTGCTACAGTGGACTGAGGTCAGTGGCAAGAGGCAGGACAGCCACAGGCAAACAGCTGGAGGTGAGCCCAGTGCAGGGGGAGCACCAGGAACAGACAGCGGGGGGAAGAGGACAACAGCCGCCTGGGGGGAACACCAGCTAGGGACATGGCCAGCGCCACCTTCCAGATGGAGGCAGTAATGAGGGGTGTGAGAAGGCAGGCAGTAGGGAGGCAAGGCCGTGGAAGGGCCCATCGGTGGTACACCCAGAACAGGCAGTACCAAGCCTGCACCAGCTTCAAACAGTACTCTGACACAGAGATTGTGGGCCGGTACCACCTGAACTGGGTGATACTGAGGCAGCTCTGTGAGCTGTCCAGTGATGAGATGCAGGCATCCACACGACGGAGCCATGCTCTGTCAGTGGAGATGAAGATGACAGTCGTCACATGCCTGTTGGCCACGGGCACCTTCCAGAGACCAACAGAGGACATGACAGGCATAACCCAGTCGGCTGCATCATGCCTACTCACACAATTCCTTAGCGCACTGCTGCCACATGCTGCAGAGTACATCCATTTCCCCAGCACACAGGCGGAGTGCACAGCACACATACAGGAGTTCCACAGGGTGGCATGGTTGCCTGGCGTGGTCCGGGCCATTGACTGCACCCATGTAGGCATCTGCATGCCACCTGGACCAGAGGGTGTTGCATACATTAACTGCAAGGGATACCCAAGCATAAACTGCAAGGTGGTGTGCTATGCCAGGGGGTGCATAACCAATGTCTGTGCCACGCACCCTGGGGGAGCACATGATGCCTTCATCTGGCACCATTCTGCACTGTGCCACAGGTTTAAGAGTGGTGACATCCCCACCAGCCATCTAGTAGGTGAGTATGCATATCACACAGGAAGATGTGAGCAGACATGGGGGGGTACATAATCAGAGGTGCCATGGCATAGCGATGCAGACCACCATTCTAATGCCCATCCTCTACACACAGGTGACAGTGGTTACCCACTACAGCCCTGGCTGCTCACACCATACCGGCACCCCATGACCCCACCGTAGCTACGGTACAATGAGGCACATGCCACAACACGGAATGTCATCGAGTAGGTGTTCAGGCTGCTGAAGGCACAGTTCCGGTGCCTGGACACATCAGGCAGTGCCCTACAGTACAGCCCCTCGAAGGCCTGCTGGCTATTCCTGGCCCACTGTATGGTGCACAACATGGCCACCGACTGTGGGATAGCCATAGAGGTCGAAGAGGGGGACAGTGGTGGGGACAATGAGGACACTGGTCCAGCTGGTGAAGAGCAGCCACCCCCTGGGTGATGAGACCCCCAGCTGATCCGGATGGCACAGCTGCACCAGCACACCGTTACAGAGGAGCACTTCGGACAACACAGGTAGGTCACAGGGCCATGCGCAACCACCAAGGACAAGGACACAGCCCATAAACAGGCAGGGCAGGACACCAGGGGCAGACAGCAGTAAGGGAATGGGTCTGAGCAGGGCACCGCACATGGCTGCAGGGATGGGCAGGGCCAAACACGACACATGCACACACACGCACACACACCACAACACATGCACAAGGGGTTAACGGCATACCAACCCCAACAGCCAGCCCCACCCTCACACAGGACCACACATGACCATGCCCAGTGGCCATCACTGTGCGTTCCTCAGATGCTGGGCACCATTGCACACTGGCGGACAGCACAACGCAGGCATCATCATGCACACGCCACAGTGGCCAGCAGCCGGGAGGGTGTGCACAGGGACCGTGTGTGTGCAGGGCTGGGTACCCCACCCGTGCATCACACAATGCACACCACAGTGCACATAGGGCAGCGGCAGACAGTGGCTACAGTGGGAGACAGGTCAGTCATGCGGCACAGTACCACGGCTGCCACGGATGCATGGACGGCTCCGCCAAGAACTGCCAGCTGTGCCAAGCTGACCAGTGGCCTCTTGGGGTGGCACTGACAGTCCCCCAGGAGTGACACTGCGTTAATGCGACCGTGTTCAAGCAGGGGTCTGCAGCCCACTGATCATGCCCGCCCCAGGCATGCTCGGTATGCCCACAGCCAAAGCCAGTGTCGACATAGCAGGTGTCGCATGGCACCGGGAATAGAGGGAGGAC
Organism: Neoceratodus forsteri; assembly: GCA_016271365.2. Taxonomy (NCBI): domain Eukaryota; kingdom Metazoa; phylum Chordata; order Ceratodontiformes; family Ceratodontidae; genus Neoceratodus; species Neoceratodus forsteri. The sequence goes on along the minus strand of CM057456.1, from coordinate 454,726,161 downwards.
ATGACACTGTGCAGTGTCTGCGGCAGCTGGGCACCGAACTGGGTGGCCAGTGTAGTCATGACAGTTGTCAATGCAGTAGTCTGCCTGTCAATGCCAGCAGTCACATCTGCCTGCTGCCGGGCCATCTCTGCCAGGAGCAATCCGTGGTCCCTGTTGCGCCACTCATCTGCGTGGTGCAGAACCACACTGAGTGCATCCACTACCATCACGAGCAACAATCTGCTGATCTAATGAAGCCTGGAGAAAACGGCTGTGTTCATCCAAGGGGTCATCCATTGGTCCGGCATGCTGTCTCTCATGGTGTTCCTGGCCCTGCTGGCCAGCATCCCTTGATGTTGGGTGCTGCACACCAGAGCCATGCTGGGGCATGTCCACATGTGGTGCACTGCCACTGCCCCCGACACTGTCCCCTCATTGCCATTGGCCGACTGCTGGCACTGACCCTCTGGCTGCTGATTGGGAGGGCTTACCAGTGCCGCTGCAGCAGCTGCAACAACTCCACCACCCTGGATGCACACCAGTGCTGCCCCACTGGGGCATACAGGCACAGGCTGGGACTGGGTTGTTATGCAGGCAGCCACGGTGGCATCATCCGCGGTAACACCCGTGCGATTGCCTGCTGTGGGAACATCCTGTGTCCCACATGTATCACTCTCTGGGACATGTGGTCCTTCATCATCGGTGCTGGATCCGGCACCAATCTGTGTCCCAGCACACTGGAGACCATGGGCAATGTCACGCTGGGATACAGGCAGGGCCTTGTCTGCACCCGCACCACCCACATCAGTCCAGACAGATGTGCAGGTATGCATTTGGCTGGTCCCTTGGACACCTGAGGAGGTGGATGGGTGATCCTCCATGTCTAGGGCCTCCCCCTCAGTGGACACACCCACCACTGTTGCCCCATGTTGACGATCAGGAGACATAAGGGAACACATTAGCGTTAGTGGCTCCGCCTTGCCTGTGGCATGCTCTCCACCACCCACACACTGACAGCACAGGACCTACCATGCAGTGATGGGCTGCCACCCATCTGGAAGCTGCCACCAGGAATGCCCACCCTCCTGTGGCATCAGACGGGATACTTCCAGCTGGCCCCCACCGGTGGCAGCATGTGTAGCCCTAATGGCAGCCACCTTGTCCTTGATCCATCTCCTGTCCATACCAACCTTCTTCTTGCACTTCTGCATGGACCGCTGATGGCTGCCATGCTGGTTCATGGCACATGCCATCTCACCCCATGCCACAGCATGGGCCTGTGTCGTTCCCCACTGTCCGCTAAGCAGCTGTTCCTTGTCCAGATATGCATCGAACAGGGCATCAGATTCAGCCTTGGTGAAGTTGGGCCTTCTCCTTCTCCCCCTTCCCTGTTCCTCCTCTTCCTCACACTTGGTCATGCTCACGCCTGTGGGAATGGCAGGTGTTACCTTGGACTGTGCAGTCCCACTCAGCCCTCCCAAACCACAGTCCCCACATCCCAACATCATGCAACCCACCACAATGGACTGCAATACCTAACCATGGCCTCTGCAGCCCCATGTCGCATTTATATAGGCAATGCATGCAAATGAGGGCAGATGCAACTGTAAGTGGTTGCTAATGCAGTGAATGTGCCGTGGAATGGCTAATGAGCTGATTTGCATATGCTGGCTGAATATCTCACTGTTGCACCTTGAGCAATGTTGGTGAGCATGTTCAGGCTATGGTGCAGCACTGTGACATGTGCAATCAGCACTGCACAGCACAAGCCTGAAGTGCTGATGCCGACGCCTGCGGCGCTGCTGATTTGCTGTGCATGGGAGGCAGTGCAGGGCATGGCCACCACTGTGCCTGTGGCACTAGTGAGCAGTTTGCCCGTGTGGCACTCGTGACTTGATGTGCTGTGGGCACCATGGTGCCACAGCGTGCTAGGCCACCACAGGGCGTCACACTCAAGCACCCTACCACGCTACATGCAGGGTGTCCCAATAACACTGTGGAGCACCGTGCGTGGACAGACCCTTGACCCTGCAGTCAACCTTTGCCCCCTAGGCATCATGTGTCCACATGGTTGCACCCCTATCGCACAGTCCGGTGACAGCGTGATAGGGACTGGCAGAGCAGTACCACGCTGCCTCCGCATGTGGGGCACGTGCACTACAGAGCACCATTTTGCTTGTGGTTTGAACAGGAAAATGCCGAGAACCAGAGCGCAGGTCTGGAGTGCCATTGAAATGGCAAACTTGGTGGCCCTGGTGGAGCCACATGCTGGTGCCCTCTTTGGGAAGGAACCCCTCCACAGGCCATGGACTGCTGTGTGGCAGAAGGTCTCAGAGGGCCTGAAGGAGGTTACTGGGATCAGCTGTTCAGCAGAGCAGTGTCTCCACTGCTATGGCGACCTCCAGCGGTGGGACCCTGACCGCCTGGGGTGTCTCTGCAGTCACGCGCCCAGTGAGCCATGCACGGCCAGGTAGGTGCTCCATCCCATCACTGGTAGTGTCCATCTGTCCGGGTATTGTGGTGTGCATAAGGCCATGCCACAGGGGGGTGGAGACTGTCTAGTGGGGGTGGTGGTGGGGGTGCATCATGGCTAGGCTGTGCAGGCACGCACACACCAAAGGGGGGCTTTGTTACTGACCTGTACTGATGTTTCCCTCTCCATGTTTGCACCCTAGGACTGGAGGATCGCCGTAGGGCATGTTTGGCCCAGAAACAGGGGAGAGCAGACTGGAGTGGGTGCAGTGCAGATGCAGTCGGGCCACGTTGGTGGGGCCATGGGCCAGAAGCACCCTGCTGGCCAGGATGCAGGTGAGTGCTGTGTTTCCCTTTACATCTGTGCATGCTGGGTTGCAGGGGTGGTGGCGTGGCGTGGCCACCTGCACTTGGCCCCACTGCCGTGCACACCACATGGTGCACTCAGCACTGTCCTGTAGCACTGCATGTGTGGGTAGGTGGTGCAGGTGGGCTGTGCATGCACTAGGTCCATGGCTGTGCCACTGCCTTCGCACCACATAGTCATTTCACTTTACGGCCATGTTGGTGCTGTGCAGGACATGGGTGGTGGGTGTGTGCAGCATTCTGCATGGCTATGGGTGCCTGGGTAGGTGGGTCATGTGGGCACAGACACTGTGGGTGGTCACATGCCATCACATAGGCGTGGCCCATGGCTGTATGCCATGCACATTGGGTGGGCTGCAGATGTCTGGCCAGTCACGCGTACTGAATCTGATCCCTTGTCCTAGGTGGACAATGCTGGACTGCCCTTGAGAGGAATGTACAGGAGCTTCTGCAGCTGTCAATGGCTACTCTGGAGCTGCTCCAAAGAATTGATTGAGGTGACAGAAGGAGGCACAGGAGGTGCCACAGGGACCGAAGTGGGGAGAGGGGTCACCATTAGGCCCTATGACACACGTGTTGTGCATTCCCCCCTGGACTTACCCTCACACCCCTTCATCCCACTCCTTGATGTACACCCTTGCCCCATGCCCACCCCCACCTGGTATGTGGCCCTCCCCCCCCACTTTGTACATAGTTTGTTTGTTGTGTTTTTTGTACAGTTCACACCTTTATTACATACTTGTTTGTTATGACAACTGTGGTGGTCTCTGACTTGCAGTGGGCATATGGTGCTTGGATAAAGTGGTGTGCATGGCATCAGGGGATGGTGCAGGCCTGGGTGTGTGTGTCCAGCAGGGACCTGCTTATGGTGTGGGTGGGGGACTCGGTCCCTGTCTGTGATATGTGTGTTGTTCCCTGTGCACTGGATGCCTGTGTGCAGTGGTCCCTGGTGCATGCGCTGTGTCCCTGGTGCCCCTGTCAGTATGTCCATGGCCCATGCAGCTGGCCCCCTTGCATGTCTGTGCTACGCACAGTCTGCTGGCATGTTATTGGTGTCTGTCAATGCCGGCCACCCTCTGGCCATGGCACAATGGCGGCTTGCCTCCTGTCACCAGTTTGTTGCATGTCTGCCTCGGGTGACACTGTGGGATATGCTGTTGTTGTCCCCCCTCCATGCTGTTGCTGGTGTCTGTTGTGGTGTCTGTGTTCTGATGTCTGTCACTTGTGCTCTGGCCACATGCTGGAAGTGGATGGCTTCATGGTGCATGCGCAGGATGGCTAGTACACCTGTGCCATAGTGGGGTGCAGGCCGTGGGTACACAGCATCAGTGGACGCATGCCAGTGGCCTTTGTTGCCCTGCTATTGTGGCCCTGTGTTGGGGTACCCTTGGGTCAGGGTGGGTGTTTGTCTGTGCCCTGTGTCACATCCTGTGTGGCGCATGCCTCCATGCACCACAGTGGTTGGCTGTACTGTCTGTTGGGGCCAGTGCTGGGATAGGGTGTGTGCATGGGTAGGTGTGTGGGGTGCTGTCCTGCTGGTGGTGGGGTCCAGGGCAGATCTTGTCACATGTGGGGTCCCTTGCGTACTGGTGCAGGGTCAACCTCTCTGCTGTGCCACCATGGGGGGCCGTGCAGGGCTGCACTGTGTCTGCAGTTGTTGCATTGGTGGCTGGTGCCGCCCACTGTGGGGTGCTCACAGTGGGGCTGCCATGCATGGCTCCATGGTGCACAGGGTTGCATTGTCACGGTGGGGGGGTGGCATGCATTTGGTGCTATGCACTGTTGGGTGCTGTTCCTGGGCCGGGTGTCTGGGGATCGCTGTACAGGGTGTGCTCTGCATTGGTGGGATGGGGTGGCACTGGGCGGCCAGCCCTCCTTGTGTTGTGGTCACTGCTTGCCAGGGGTGTGTGCTGGGGCACCATGCCCCAGCTGTGAATTCGGTGCTGGTGTTTATGGGCTGGTGGTCCATCCAGCTCACCACTGGTTGTGCAGTTCATGGGGTGCGGGGGGCGCTGTCTGGCCTGCTGCATGCTCCTCCGCCCATAGCTTCCATGGGTGGTGCACCCCTGCATCCTATCCCTGTCCTTGTGCATCCCTGGTTGTGCTACTGTGCATCTACCCTGCTCTACTGCGCATCCCTGGTTGTGCTACTGCGCATCTACCCTGCTCCACTGTGCATCCCTGGTTGTGCCATGGCACAGTTGGCACGATATTCAGCTGTACACCTTGGCCTGCACTATGTTTGAATATTGTGCGTGTTGCTTAGGGGTGCACTGCACTTGCGCCTGATCCTGCTCCTGCTATTGCTCTTCTTTGTGGCGCAGTCTGAATATCCCACCCCTGGTGTCTTTTTTCCTTTGATTCCAAGCTTTACTAAGCAAATGGTTTTTACTGATAGCACTGGCAGTTTCACCACTCAGATAGTGCTATGGCTCTGGAACAGCTGGCTTCATTCAAGCTCAGCACAAGAGTGTTGAAGCCAGCTGCAGCATGTCATCCTTAATATTGCAGTGGCAGCCATTGTGGCTGTGACCAGGGTTTGTTTTATAGGATGCCACCAATGTACTAACTACCAGTGGGCAGGCACTAGTCCAGCAGGCTGCCAGCTGACACACTGTTGCTGCCCACTGTCTAGATCCCACTACAAAAACAAAGCTCAGGAACACACACACACACACACACACACTGCAGTCAAGTGTTTAGGCTGACACATGCACACACACACACACACACACACTGCAGTCAGGTTATTAGGCTGCATAGTTGACAGCTTGGAGTCCAAGATTGTTATCTCACATTTGCCATTGAATAAATGCGTGACCCTGAGTAAGTCACTTAACCCTCCTGTTCATAAACATCTCTTTTTCGCTCTCATTCACTGTGGTTATCTCCCTGATCTTTTCTTAAATGCCATCTATCTCACTTGCTGTAAGCTCCCTGTACTCACCTAATGGCTAATGTCACTGTTCATGGCTTAGAAAGTGCTGCAGGATGCTACGTATAAGAAAGATGTACAGCTATTTTCATTAAAAATGTTGTGTTTTGATATATACAATAGTTAATTTACCTTTAAAACATTTTAGATCTTTTCACATACTCAAAATGTTATTGTGTGAGTCAGTCTTATGAGAAGCCTTAAAAATAAAACCAAAAACCTTGACATTTTTTAAAGTTCTTCTATATTAAATTTCGTCTTGTATTTATAACACACAAATATGTTTTAATCTTCAACTACATATTGAGATCCCGCTTTTCCCAGTTAAAATACATATTTTGTCATAAACAATATTTTAGGTTGGATTGTAAAGGCTTATTTTTTCTTTGCATAAACACTGTTCAACTAAAGTTAGGGTTGGGGTATGAGCCATAACAGGTAAGGGACGGGGTTAAAAAATTACAATTAGCTGGAGAATACAGCAAAAACTCTTACACTTTCTCTGTATTAAAGATGACCATTTCCCGGGCAGTACAAAACTGCCTCAATCACACTTCCTGAGGATTACAAAGAACAACCATTGCTTGAGAGCATACCATTCATATGTCCCTCATTATGAGGTACGTCTCTAATTTTACCTCTCAGGAGTGCTTTGTCCTGTACTTGTCCCACATTGGAAAGGTGCTGCCCACGTAGACAAAGTGCGGAATCTCTGACTTTAAAGCCAAAATTCTTATCATTCTATGACGCTAAAGTAACATTAAACTTTGAACAAATAAAAATGCTGGCATCCTCAGAGCTGTGAGCTTGCCTTTGCATGGTTCAGAATGTGTCCCTCATTTTGAAGGTCACTGTGCCCCACATTGTCCCTCAGTTTGAGCGTCTGTTGTCCTTATTTTTGTGAGAAAAGGTTGAGAGGTACAGCTGCAGTTAGAGATGTATTGCCTTGTACTGTGTAGGCAATCGGCAGATCACATCACAGGCAATGAAGCAAGCACTTAAAAGAATAAAATGACAAGTGGTTCTTTTATTCTTCTAAATGCACTCTGATGCTCAGAGCCATGAACTGCCACCATGGCACAAAGCAGGATGCTGCTATTCACAGCTGTATGCCTAATAGTACACAACTAACCCTATCACACTCGCTCAGGGTTAAAACCTGACAGTAAACTGCAGACTACAAAACTTATTCTGCAACAGTCCCATACCGTTAAAAACTAACATTTAACCAGAGGGTAATACAGTAAATGTACTCTGTTTCACTCCCTTAGGGTCAAAAACCAACAATTAACTGGAGAGTACAAACAGTACTCTGTCACATTCCCTTGGGGCTAAAAACTGACACATAAAAGAGAGTACACTAGTTAACTTACTCTGTTTCACTCTCTCAGGGTTAAAAACTGCCATTTGCCTGGAGAGTATGAAACTTAACTCTGTCACAGTCCTTTATAGCTTAAACTCCACCATTATTTGGAGACTGTCACACAATCAATTAGTACATGAGAGTAGAAAACTAACTGTCACACTCTCCAACCACTAAATGAACCCCCTCACTTAGGGTAGTGCTATCCCTTGCTATGTGAGAAATCTGGGTTCATAAACAGACTTGGGTCACTCAGGGGGCCAACAGGGGAAGTGTCTTTTATTCTGTTTTCTTTTTACTTTTTGTTTGTCATTTTGCAAGCCAAACATCATGTACAGTTGACTAATGTATGGAAGCATATTAGAGCACAATGAATAATGTACAATATCTCTTTCTAAGGACTGATATGTCATCTTCCCAGGTGGAACATATTGGGGGAACTATAGATGTTAATTTTAATATATTGCAAACAAATACTTTCTGAGAATTTAACAGGGAGAAATGTGCACAAATGTGTAATCATATATGTTTTTATGTTTGCTCACATGCACATGCAAGAAACAGTATGTGGCAGCTTAGGAGAGAAGGGGGTTGTGGAGGCGTGGTACTGTGGCAGCCAACAGAGGCACTGCATTTGGGGGCTTGCCACTGGTGGATCAATGGAGGCACAGTGTGCTGAAGACAGTGGCTTCCAAAAGTGCCACCAAGTTGAAACATTTTCACCTCAGCAATCAGGGACCACCTCATCATTGCAGCGTTAGTCATTCCGCTGCAATGAGGGAGCGACCCATCATTGCAGGGTGGAACGTTGCATACTGTAATATTGCTTGTGAATGCAGTGGCAAGCCACAGCCATGTTCACAAACAATGTCACAGAGCCTCCACAGCCAAGGGGGTGCTCAATCCCCCTCGGCATCATGCTCCCCCCAAAACAGTGTTTGTTTGCCGATGGGGGCCCAATCCCCATCGGCTTCAGTCCCCCCTTCCCAGTTTATTTAGCAATGGGGGCCACCCTGCGTGGGCATAATGTCCCAAAAAAAGTTGGTTTTGCTGGAGGAGGGCACCCAGTCCCCTCAGATCTTGCCCTTATGTGCCGACAGAGGTGCCCAATCCCCATTGGCTACAGCCCCCAAAATAAACACTAAGATGGCATGCTGAGAGCCCACCCAAATGTCCCAGTTAAACAAAAAATGGTCTTGCGATGTTTTTTTTTCTCCTGTAAATCAGAAAACTGTCCCTCGTCAAGTCCGGTGGCCCCTGCCCCCAACCTGCTCCCACCCTCTGTGCACCCTGTCTCCCCACACTCCCTCACCCCATACTTACCTCTGGAGCACAGTGTGATGATCTTCGGTGGACCGGGAACATGTCTGCACTCTTCAAAGCCGACCTTGAACTGAAGAAATGACAGTAAGCTGTATAATGGCATAAATAGGGTTTTTCAACTTTGGTGCATATCTCAAACATTTTTAGGAATTTTGGCACCAAATTTTCAACATGGGGTTATTGGGATACCTCCTCATGAATTCAGCAACTGTGATTGTGTTATTCTGTCCCAAAAGGTGATTTCACGGTCACTGCGGGGAGTCACCATTTGGGACTGATTAGCAACATGACAATGCCAGTGTTCATGAGGTGGGCTCTCAAAAAGTCTATTTTGCAAATATGGTGGAAAAAAATCCAAGAAATGACTGCTTTACTAGCGTGCATTGTGCATTTGCTACACACTCTCATAACTTCGCGAATTTGCATTATTTTCACTCCAGATTTTCAACATTGCCGTTTTTCCACACCTCCTTGTGAACAGTACAGCTCTAATTTTTCACATCCTGGCCAAAATGTGTTTTTGCACTTCTGTCGCAGAATAGCATGGTGGCTGTGGGAAATCAGTGTTCAGGACTCATTAAGAAAATCACAGTGACACTGTTCATGAGCAGAGGTCCTAAAATGCCTATGTTGAGAATTTTGTGATGAAAGTCCATAAAATTACTGTGTTATGAGCGTGCTTTGCGCAGTTTGGACACAGCCTCGTAACATCGCAAATTTGTAATATTTTCCCTCCAGATTTTCTACATTGCCATTTTTCCACACCTCCTTATGAACAGTACAGCTGTCATTTTTCACATCCTGGCTGAAATGTGTTTTTGCACTTCCGACACAGAATAGCGTGATTGTTGTGAGAAATCAGTGTTTGGGACACATTAAGAAAATCACAGTGATGCTGTTCATGAGCAGAGGTCCTAAAATGCCTGTGTTGAAACTTTGGTGATGAACGTCCATAAAAGGACTGTGTTATGCACAAGCGTTGCACAGTTTCCACATATGGTCAGAAGTGCAAGCATTTTTAATATTCCCACTATAGATTTTCAACATTGCCATCTCTTCACACCTCCCTATGGATGGTACAGCTGTCATTCTTCACATCTTGCCTGAGCTATGTTTTCGTATATGTGGTGCAGAATGGCATGGTCTCAGTTGGAACTGAAAGTTCAGGACACATTGACAAAATCACACTGCCACTCTTCATGAGAAGAGGTCCCAAATGCTTTCATGAGGTGGAGTCACAAAAAGGTCATGTTGAAAATTTGTAATGCAGATACCAACAAATGCCCAGGGTGTTAGGGTTTCTAACCATAATGTCCCACCCTGTACAGATTGACAGGCATTGGGGTGTGCCTTTGGATTGTTGACTGTACTGCTCATGCCATCCCACCCCCACCCCACAGCCACTGGCAGGCATCGAGGTGTACCTTGGACTCTTTGGCCCCAGACTTTACCTCATTCTCCTATACTGCACCTATTTCAGCATATGTCCTTATGGAATGGGGTGAATGTAAATCCAAACAACCCAAGGCACACCTCTACATGTGTTGGCATCTGCAGAATAGGGTGAGGTGACATGGCATGACTATCATGGGCCACAACCCAAACTCTTACCCCAATGCCTGTCCATCTCTACAGGATGGACGTGGGGTTAGTGTGAAGTTCAATACTTCACTGCCTTTCCTATTCTGCATCTGTCTCACTCCTGCATTTCCAATGTTAATACCAGCAAGCAAACATTCGGCATTGACAAATGCTTGTTTACCATATGTGGCTAAGCCCTCCAATGTCCCTCATAATCAAAAAAAAAAACCTGCAAAGCATAGGTCTCTCAAATAAGAGATTCTTAAAAAAACAGATTATATAGCACATTCTATAATCTTACTAACTTGACCGAGCAAAACAAAAAGAACATTAAGCACAGCTATCAGAAACATAGGAGATAGCTGAAACCAATGACTCTAGTTATAAACCCTAGAGATTTTTAAAACAGCACAATTGTTATGTTTAGATTTCATAACTCACACAATCCATTGCACTGTTGAAGGGATCAATGGCATTCAACATGGGGGCCTTGCAACCATTCATGCAGAAGGATGAGCATGTGCCATAACGTTCAATGCTGGAGATGAAGGAGTTTATATTGGTGGGAAAAGGCACCATATTGACGATACTACATATGTGAAATGCTCACTGTTAAAATTGCATTCTTCAGGAATACTATATCCCCAGACTAGACACAGTAATATTTATTTATTTAATTAGTTAGTCATTTATTTATTTATTTACTTACAATTTTGGTAACTGGGAGAAGCACACTGAGCCGAAGATCGTTTCTAGGTGTGATCTGGGGAAAAGGGAAGGAGGGTAATGCAAATATACAGGCAGATTACAATTAAGTAAAAAAAGCTTTCAAGTAAATAACAAGGTGTTTGAAGGTACAATTATGTGAGTAGTAGGGCTAGAATAATTCATGAGTTAATAATTGCACCTGAAAAATTGGTAGAGGCATAAATTAAGTAAGTAGTAGCAAAAATAAACAGGAAAGGTCTATAAAAATAATGCAAACGAAAGACCAAGGAAATAATACTATTTAATAGGTTCTAGACATGTGGAGAAACATATAGTGCATAAGGAGACAAATGAATAGGGGTAGAGAGAGCATAACCCCAGGCTGTCAAGAAGAGGAAGCACAGGAGCAAGAGGGAGGGAGGATTGGGATAGCATACATTGTAAGTAGTGAAGAGATGAGATAGATGAAGGGAAATTGCTAGTGAGTTCCAGAAGGAGGGGAGATGATAGGAGAAAGATGCCTGCCCAGAACTAAACAGAGGGTGTGGGAGAGAGAAGGTATGGAAATCTCTGGAGCATAGCAGGTGGGAAGAGAGGGATAACAGAAAGAGGAGAAGTGGGAGTCCAAACCAGAATTTGGAGATAAGGGTGGTACAGAGATGCTGCTGGCATAAGTGAAGAGAAGGAGTAGAGAGGGAAGAGTAGAAGGAGCTGTGTAGCGGAGGAGCATGACAGGCAAAATGGCAAAAGGTGTTATAGAGGAAGCCCAGTCAAGAGAGGGATGAGGCAGAGGTGGACCCACGACCACACTGACATAGCTAAAGTCAGGGAGGATCATTTTAGTAAGCAGTTCATGGCAGACATCAAGATAGAGGGAGTCTTTGTTCTGCTATATGGTGCCTAGCATGGGACAGAGTTTGAGGTGGAAATAGTCAATATGGTATGAGAAATTTAGATGATTTTGCAACCAGATGCCAAGATATTTGATAGCAGGGACAACATCAAGAGTGGGGCCATCAAGGGTGGAAAAGGAGGGGAGGGGAGGGGAGAAAGTTTGGCAAGTTTCTGTGCAGAACCAAAGTCATGGGCACAGTCTTCTTGATGTTTACCTTAAGCTGGTTTGCCTGGAACAGCGTAAAACCCTCAGAAAGTCACTTTGTAACTGAGACTCCACCTCTGGGGTTGAAAGCAGCAGTACTAGTTAACAATAATTTTAATAACTCGGTGGGCAGTTAGGACAACCCAAAACATTAATATATCTGATTTTGGTTTTGCTTTATTTCATTCCCAAGGCAAGAAAAAGGATTCTGAAGTTTTTAAAAGTTGTTGGTCTTTTGCTATGTAAACAGTCACATCAACAATCATGAATGTAAGCAAATCAGAGTGGGGGTGTGCTTCTAGCTATCAGAAACACATGCTGGCAACACCCTGACATATCTGCACTATAAATACAGTGAGTGATGTTAGTGTTTTCTCTCTGGGGAGAAGATGTTTGAAAGTTACAGGTGGCTGCATCTTTATTGTAGAGCTATGGAAATTACAACAGTTGTATTTAAACAAGGTCATAAAAATAGCTGACTGAATTTAAAATACCACAGTGAAGAATCTAAGATTATCAGGAATACATTACTGCTAAAAAATGGTAGGATAACATTTTTTGCTGGATAGCTAGTACTGCTGCTTGAAGGTCAGAAGCATACATATGGCTATGGGAAGTGACACAGACAGAAGAAACAGTAGAGTGATTTTTTTTCTCAAGCCAGATTGAATTGGGGAGGTAATCTGAGCAGTTTAGGAAACCATTATGTCTAGTGAATATGAAGGACTCTTGCAATCTTGCCAGGGAGGGGAGGAGTAATATAGGACTATAGTTGCCAGGAGTTGAGGAATCACCCCCTTTGTGAAGGGGGAACATACTGGAAACTTTCCAGGCCTGAGGAACAGTACCTAGTGTATAAGAGAGGTTCATCAGGTGGGAGAGTGGTAGAGCAATGGCAGGGGCTTAGATCTGGAGAAGACAGGGATTAAGACCATCCAGACTGGATTTGTGGGGACTGAATGAAAGGAGGGCATGGAAAACTTCCTGCACAGAACCAGGAGAGAAGCAGAAGCCCTTAGAAGGAGTGGGAGCAGGAGAGGCAGGAGGCACAGGGACTGAACTTGAAAGAACAGCCAGGTAGTGGAAAAAGAGTTGAGTATTGAAGCAACACAGGATGGCAAATCATCAACCAGTGTTGAGTATTGAAGCAACACAGGATGGCAAATCATCAACCAGTAGTGTGGGGAGAAGGTTTGGGAGGGGGATCTAAGAGGGAGTGAAGAGCCCTCCAGAATTTGGAGGGGGAGTTTGAGTTGTGTTGCAGGGTAGATTTGAAATATTGAGCTTTTCTTGCTCTAATAGCCTTCATAGATGCATTCCTTAAGGACCTATAGAGGTGGAGATCAGAGGGGTAAAAGAGGATTTGTAGCGTGCCCAGCACGATCACCCAACTTAAAAAGGTGGATGACATCAGCAGATATCCAGGGGTGGTGAGAACATCTGATCCTGCATCTTCTGGGGGGGAGAGTTAGTAGTCCACACCTTGTTTAAGATACAGCATTAGAGGGAGAGAGCCAAATCAATATCTGGGGCAGAGTAGATGAGAAACCAGTCAGAGGAGATAATCGTAGAGGAGGGCATCAATGTTTAAACACCTGATGGACCTAAGCCAGATGTAGTTTTTTCAGCTTTTTCCCACAGGTGCAGAAGAAGGGATGCGGGTCAGTGGAAACGACCGTCCACCTGGATTGGAGCATATTTTGTTCCTTTTTGCAGTTTCAGGGACTTTATTCAGTGCAGCAAGATGCAGGGCATTCAGGGAGTGGCAGAAGCTGGGATCTAAGGGAAGGAGAGGACTCAGATGCTGGGGAGAGGAGCTGCAGTGTCATTTGTTTCTATATCTTACAGAATAGGAAGCCGAAGGAACTAAATCTAAGGTATTGGGGCACAGTTGTAAGGCATGTACAGTCTTGGTATTTAATTTTTTTCCCTTTTGACTCAATTGTAGGTAATAGGGCACAGCTGGATGGAATTCACAGTCTTTGTTGTATTTTGTCATTTTACCAGGGTTAAGTGATTGTCTCTGGAATTGGAGCATAACAACTGCCCACCCCCCCATTCCACCCACCCCAGGTTTATACAGCTTTATAGGCTGCTGTTAGGTACTACTTCCTACCGGGAAGTAGGAACAGGTCAAGAACATCTAGATAATTCAGCCTATCTGATACTGTTTTTGCAGTTAAACTTTTTATTGAGTTTGTTGTTCATCCCAAAAACCAATACAACAAGTAAGTAAGTAAGTAAAATTTTATTTTTTAAGCGCTTTTCAAAAATCCAATACGCTGTACAAATGAACAACATTTAAAATAACAAACATATTATTAACAATAAAATCATTCTCCAAAAGCTTCTAAAACCAAAAAAGTTTTGAGCTCTGATTTGAAACTCTCGACGGTCAGGCAGCCTCGTATCCATAAACATCCAGGTTTAACCATGAAAAGAATCAGGATAAATAAAACAGTCAGGTTACAGGTAGAGTTTACTAAAAGTGTTCATTACTACATAAGCAAATATCATGGAACACACTCACCAGAGGTCTTGAATATAAGATTCCTGCTTAAATTGGGTGTCAGACAAGGCAACAGCCACCCTGCAGAAAAATTAAACAGATCACAAAGTCACAAAGCAATAACCAAAAACAAAATTCAATCTCAGTTATTTACAGTTAGAGATCCTAACAGCAATCTTCATCAGAACACTATGACTACTGTCCAATGTCTGTAACTTATTGGATATAGGGTGTGGAAAAGAACAGGGGTTATACTTCACCCAATCCCCATTTTGGGAGTTGTGTATTTAAGAAAAGCTAGCCAGCAGGTCTCAAATTCAGCTAATGTATTCATGGCTAGATGAGATAGTCAGTCTAGTAAAGGTAGCTGAGTGATTGAAGCCAGGATTTCTTGCAGAGAGGGGACACCTAATTGTCTCCATTTTCAGAGGACAAGGTGTTTAACTTGCATGGCTAGTAGTGCCACCCATTTGTATTCTGGACCAGAGAGGTGGGGGCCTTGGATTTCATCCCTAGTAATAAGAGTGGAGTGGACATTGGAATAACTTTGCCTAGCACTTGAGTACCAAGATGGCATACTTGAGTCCATATGGGCTGCAGTTTGGACATGACCATAGTATAGGTAACAAGTCGCCTAGTAGGAGCTGGCACCTCTAGCACTGATTATGATTTAAAATACCTACTTTATGAAGCATGGCTGGGGTCCTATACCACATATGTAACATTTTATAGTGAATTAGCCTGCTTCTCACATCCTTGTAGGACAGGTGCCCTAACCTCCAACACTCCAGTCATTGTTCTTCACTAAGTGGTGATTGCAGGGCCTGCTGTCATTTTGTCTTGGAGAGCTCTGATTGTGAGAGAAGGGAATCCCTGACTTGTGGGTAGATTTTACTGGCTAAGTTTTTTCTATCGGATATCCATCCAGGCACCAGGGAGGTGGTACCTCTGTGTGCCAACTGCTTCATATATATCTGGACAGCACTGCAAATCTGCAAGTATCTCCAGAAATCCCTCCTAGGGGAAATCCCACCATGACTGTAAATTCTGAAATGTTCCTGTCTGTGTGGACCCATTCATCAAAAGTTCTCCCATGGTACTAATACTGGCCTTAGTTCATTCCTTGCATAATATGTGTTTCCTGTCCATTAATATCTCAGTGTTATCACATAAAGGCGTTCGCTTCAGCAGAGTGAGATTTGCCCCCAGCTTTCAACCTAACTTGACCCAGTATGCAATAGAAGGGCCAAGTGTGGGATGGGATTACCAGGCTTTAGTTGGAGGATTATAGATCAGTAATGGAAGGGAATGGACCTTACTCTGGATGGCCTCCATGCAGATCTATTGTGGTGAGTCTCCCACCTGTGGCTGAAACCACTGGATTGTTTATGTAGCCTGACAGTCCACTTGTAGCCTTCAAACCATGCCAAGCTCCACCCTCCTACCTTCCAGTGGGCCCAGAGTTTATTGTTGCTGTATCAAGGATGTTTGCTCTCCCATAGGAATCACCCTATCTGTTTATCTATTCTATGCCACCAGTTAGCCAGGAACTCAAGGGAGATATGGGATAATAAAGAGAACATTTTGGAGGCAGTAACCATCTCGACTGCCGTGATTTTCCCAGCTAAGTTGAATTTGCATTTTCCCTCATCTGGTCATCTCTGTGGAGAGACTGGCCAGTAAAGGTTGAGGATTAGTTTCCCAGACTGGGGGCAATCTTGTTACCTAAGTAGATAATGCTATCTCAAGCCCATCGTAGACCTGAATTGGTCACCAGAGTAGGCATGCAGTGTTAGTTTAGGGGCATTACTTCAATTTTTGACTGGTTTATCTTGAGACCAGCGTGTGAGGCAAAATTCTTTAGTAATCGGAGAAGCCACCAATTTGGACACTAGCAGGTGAAATTCTTTTCTTTCCTGCCGGACAGATAAAGGATGGTCCTGCACAATACAAACCCGGTGTCTTTCCCAGAGACTTTCTTTCAGGTCATGAACTTTAGATAGGATGCGCTGCTTATCCAATGTTTAAGCTTTTAAAAATCAGAGGCTATGGTGCGGAGCCGTTCGGTGGCATAGGTCTCAGCAGTCGGTGGGCTTGCTCGATGATGTACGTCGGGCCATTGGGCAAGTGCCCCACTACTTATTTGCAAAACATCTGCATGAATTGTAATACACTGGGGCCATCTGCCTGCTCAGGCAACACCAACACCACATTGTTTCTTCTACTCCATGCCTCAAGATCTTCTAGTCGTTCCTCTAGCCTTTTATACTTCTGCCGTAGATGGCTAATCTCTGGATCAGACCTACTCCACCAGTCCTCTAAATATGATGTGCAGTCTTCTTTATTGCCCACACGGTGGGCAAGAGATTCCACCGATACCCTAATTTTTTTGATCGAATCCATAAGAGTTTGCATTGCAGCCTTTAAGGGACCCAGTTCCTCAAGGAAACAGTCTTCGGTTAATGGTCCTTGTGTAGAGGAAGGCTTAGATGCTGGCTGGCCCTTGGAATGTTCAGAGGCCTTGTTGGGAGTCGCCGGTGGTATGTGCCATGAAGGGTGAGTCCTCATATCCATGTCTATGGTGATGAGGAGAAATGCAGAAACTCCACAGATCAGCTGCAGGACCACTTCTCAGGTTTGTCCATGAAGCATGGGGTATAAAGTTCAGCATGTTAATAAGTAAAATATAATAATAATAAGCAGAGGGTCGAGAGAGGTCTGAGAATGCGACCAATCAGGTAACCATCACGTGAGCCCATGAGAGGTGCTTAATCTCCTTTCTCTGATTATGATCCCATGGATCTCCTTGTGTTGTCTATTTATGGCGGCCAAGGGTTCTACAGCTATCATGAAGAGAAGGAGTGATACGGGGCACCCTTGCCTGTTGCCTCTTCCTAGATTGAAGGAGGTGGACATTGTGGAGTTGATTAGAATTCTAGATGTGGGGTTGGTGTACAGTGATCAGAGCAATGCTCTAAAACTACTACCCAGTCCAATGTGCTGCAGTACTAGGTGGAGATAGTCCCACTCCAGAGAATCAAATGCTTTCTCAAAGTCTATTGTTATCATTGTCGCTGGTGAGAGAAGGGATATTGCTTCCTGGATTAGGTTTATTAAGAACCTGATGTGATCTGCGCTCTACCGGCCCTGTACAATTTCAACCTGTGCTGGGTGGATAAGTTTTGGGAGAACTGGATTTAATCTGTGGGCAAGTGCTTTTGTATAGATCTTACTATATACATTAATTAGGGAAATCAGGTGGTAACTGCCAGGTAAGGTTGGGTCTTTTCCCTTTTTGGGTAATATGGTAATGATTGCCTCTCTTAGGGTTGGGGGAAATGTACCTGCTACATCTGCTTCCA
Organism: Neoceratodus forsteri; assembly: GCA_016271365.2. Lineage (NCBI taxonomy): Eukaryota > Metazoa > Chordata > Ceratodontiformes > Ceratodontidae > Neoceratodus > Neoceratodus forsteri. Next base: position 454,708,464 of record CM057456.1, on the reverse strand, counting down.
CATACACCTGTTTCAGGATGGGGATATGGATGGGGCTAAAACCTGCCAAAACTCAGGTGGAAACCCATCTCCCCGTGGTGCTTTACCTGGGCAAAGAAACTTCAGGGCTGCGCTTATCTCTTCAGTTGACAGCAGGGCATCTAGGAGGGCTGCCTGATCTGGAGATATCTTACAAAGCACTACTGAACTCAAGAAAGCTTTAATGGTGGTGGGGTCTGCTTCTCTGGATGATGCTTTCAGGTGCATGCAATAGGTTTTTATTATTAGGTTTAGTTGTTCTGAGGACATGTGCACCTTCTCCATCACATCTTGCAAGCCCACTATGTGCTGTTCATTTTGTTGCTGCATGAGTCTATAGCCAAGCACCTTGCCTTCCTTTTGACCACCCTTCCAATATTTGTGTTTTATGTGTAAAATGGCTACCTCCACCTTCATTGCCAAGAGGGTATTTATTACAAGTCTAATCACTGTGATTTCTTTACCCAGGGGAGAAAGTGGAGTAGGGTGGGTCATGACCTTACAATTTTGTTCTTGTGTTTTTAGGATTGATTCTAATTGGAGTAAGTATTTCTTCCTATTCTTGTGCCCATTGGAGGAGTATCCTATGATCTTGCCCCCTATGGTGGGTTTAAAAGTCTCCCATGTGTTGCCTGCTGAGGTCTCATGAATGGGGTTTTCTGAGCAAAATAGCATCACCTCTCTTTGAGCTCAGGTAATGAAGTGTGCTTCTTTCATGAGCAAGGGGTCTAGTCACCAGGAGGTGGAAGTGAGACTTATGGTACCCCATAAAAAAGTGAGTTGTACTGGAGCATGATCTGAAATTACCATTGACAGTATTAAGAACATAAGAACATAAGAAAAGCATCGGCAGATGGGGACAATGCGATCCATATAGTTTGCCCTAGAAACTACCCCTCTCCCTATGCAGCCTTCATCCTAACTTGTCCTTTATGTCTGTCCCATGCAAGTTTGAACTCCCTGATTGTCTTTGATGCTACCACCTCCTGGGGCAGGCTGTTCCATGGGTCTATCACTCTGTGTGTGAAGAAGTACTTCCTGAGGTTGCTTTTGAACCTTCCTCCTATCAGTCTCATATCATGCCCTCTCATGTGTGCTGCCATGTTTTGTTGAAATTAGATTGCCTATCTGAGCTGCATTAAATCTCCTCATATACTTAAATGTTTCAATCATGTCCAATCTGTTTTTTCTGTGCTCAAGGGAGTATAGGCTCAGCTCCCCTTGTCTTGCTTCGTATGACCTGTGATGCAGTCCATGCACCATCTTAGTAGCCCTTCTCTGCACCATTTCCAAATGGTCAATGTCATTCTTGAGGTGAGGTCTCCAGAACTGAATGCCGTACTCCAAGTATGGCCTCACCAAGGCCTGTAGAGGGGCATGATAACTTCCAACTTCCTACTAGAAATATCTCTACTTATACATCCGAGGATGCCACCTGCTTTCTGTGTTGCTTTCTCACATTGTTTTCCTACCTTTAATTCATCAGTGAAGATTATGCTGAGATCTCACTCCGTTTGTGTCTCCTCAAGTTTTTCCAGGGTTCCTCTTTCCCAAGAGCATTACCTTACAATTTTTGATGTTAAATTGTAACTGCCAGTCCCTGGACCAATCTTCTAGCCTTCTAAGGTCAGCTTCCATGTTGTCTGCTCCTTCCCTTATGTCTACTCTGTTGGAGAGTTTTGTATCATGTCTGCTATAAATATGTTAAATAGAATCGGTCCCAGTACCAATCCCTGCAGGACACCACTGGTCACCCTACCCTCCCTTGACAATGATCCATTGACTAGCACTCTCTGGGTCCTATCATTCAGCCAGTTACTGATCCAGCTGGCCATCTTCTGACCAACTCCTGTATGTTCCAGCTTGTTGTTTAGCCTTCTGTGATGGACGGTGTCAAAGGCCTTTCTGAACTCTAGGTATACAACATCCACCGCCCCTCCCTGATCCAGTGTTCTGGTGACCCAGTCAAATAAGTTGATCAAGTTGGTTTAACAAGAATGTCCTGCTGTGAAGCCTTGTTGCTTTGGGTCCATTTGTCCAGTATCTGTTAGGTACACCACTATCCTCTCTTTTTAGTAGTGACTCCATCATTTTCCCCACAACTGAAGTCAAACTGACAGAGTGGCAATTTCCTGCCTCTTCCTTGTTTCTGCTCTTGTGTAACGGGACGACAATTGCCTGTTTCCAGTCTTGAGGTATTTTCTCACTGTCTAGTGACTTGTTGAAGAGCTCAGCCAGCGGTGTGGCCAGTTCCTCTCAGAGCTCCTTCAATATCCTATGGTGTATGCCGTCCGGTCCCATGGCTTTTTGCACTTTCAGTTTATTAAGCTCTTTTAGGACCCTCTCCCTTGTGAAGGGGTTGTATCTGCTCCCTGGGTATATTCCTTTGTCCTACTCAGTTTGGGATATTTGCCACTGCCTTCTATGGTGAAGACAGGGCAAAAAGACCTTCTTCAGCACTTCTGCCTTGTCCTCATCACTATCTGTCATCTCATCTTCCTTGGTTGCTAGGTGGACTATTCCTCCTTAATTTTTTTTTTTCTCTTGCATAGCTATAGAAGGTTTTGTCTCCCTTCTTAACACCCTGTGCTATTTTTTCTTCCGTCTGTGCTTTTGCCCTTCTAACAGCTTTCCCTGCCTCCTTTAATTTGTTATTGTATTCTTCCATGTCTGCTTCATGTTTTGTTTGCTTGAATTGTGTAAAAGCCTTTTTTTTCTCTTTGATTTTGGATGCTTCCTTGTGACAGAACCAGAGAGGTCTTTTCCTTCTTTTGGACTTGCTGATCTGCTTAGTGCATACAGTTGCTACTGTATTATTGAATCTATGATGACTTGAGTGGCTTGGTGAGATCTGAGCCAAAGGTCAAGCCTACTGTGGGAGCCATGCACCAGCGATTAACAGAAATAGTCCCTATATCTAGGGTGAAAGACTCGCCACACATCTGTTAGCCCTAGGTCAGTCAGTTGGCTGACAGTCAGCTAGCCTTTGAGGTGTGTGTCTGGGGATGTGGATCTGCAATCCAGTATGGGATCTGGAGTGAGATTAAAGTCCCCTCCTAAAATGGTGGCCATGTTATCTACTGCTGTACTGGTCAGGGTTTGGGCAATTACATGAAAAAAGTCAGGGTCATCATCATTGGGGGCGTACAGATTATCCAATAGAACTGACCCTGTCGAGGTACCAAGGAGAGCAAAGACCCATCTCCCATTTGGATCATGGACTTCTTTATAAGGGGTCCACTGTAGGGATTTGTGGTGTAGAAATACAAAAATAGAGCCACTCCTGGACTATAGCAGAGTGTGAAACCTAATGTCCATATCAGTACACAACAAAAAAAGGTCTGCTCAAAATGCTCTAAAAAGAAAAGCTCCCAAACATAGTTTGTTGCAATTAAAAAAAATGTTTCTTTAATGCATATATCCTTCACAAAAAGCTTCTGAAATGAGCAAAATGATCATTGGGTGTTCTTGTTGTTGCCCTGGAGGTGGTGTGCCAGTATTTTAAATGTATATGCATTAACAAACTATGTTTGGCAGCTTTTCCTGTTAAAGCATTTTGAGCGGACCCTTTTTTTTGCTGTGTACTGATTTGTGGAGTAGTATTGTTACTCCCCTTTTTCTGGTGGGGCTGTGGCATAGTAGGCTAGCCCCATCTAGTCCCTAATTAGGCAAGATTGATCTTTAGTTATCAGTTTGGTCTCCTGTAGGAACATAACTTGGGATTTACACTTTTTGTGAGGTGAGATAACACCTTCTTACATTTGATTGGTGTGTTTAACCCCCAGGCATTCCAGGTGTGGCAAATTAAGTCAGCCATAGTCTTGATAGGTAGGAGTCATGGATGGAAAGTTGGGGTGGAACCACAAATCAACCAAGCTGAGGGCTGAAGATAGAAGTTGATATAGTGCTCTTGGGAGATGTTCACAGCAATAGGTACATGAATCCCTATGCCAATATTGAGGATTTGTACCTGCTAAGTGCATATTGTCAATGAGGGGATACAGTAAGGCAGTTGACTGGGAAACTGCAGTGGAACACTAGGTGGAGAGATTGTCAACGCCATACGTGCCCTCAGAAGCCGAATTAGACCATGTGCTGCCCACATAACACACCCATAAATATCGAAAACATTGAACAGTCTTGGAGGATCTCTATAACAACAGAAGCTACAAACATCAAACCTATTTACATTCTTATGCATATCATCATAAGATACAGACTCAGTAGAATCCATGGGGAAGGGGCCGAAAGTCCAGCAGGACAAGCAGACCACCCCCTTGTCCCTGGGGGCATTATCTGCAAAGCTAGCATTACCCTCTGAGATTCCTGTGGTAGAGACTGCTCTACACAGTCTGGTAGGGCAAGTTTGAGCTAACTGGTGAAGAGGAAGAATAAGAAAATAAAAATAAAAAAGGAAACAGCATGTCAGGCAAACCTGTAAGTTCATTACAGAGTCCATGACTAAATAAGCTTCCCATGCAGGAATGCGTAGGGGCATTGGGGCATGGGGCACTAGGCCATGTCCATCAGTACTAGATCACTGCTCCGTCAAGGGAAGTATCTCAATCCAACTGTGTCCCTTCCCTCCTTTCCTCCATACCATGCCACTGTGCGAAATGTTTTGTGCTAAAGCGCGGGTTGGGGGGGGCCACTATAAGGTTAAATAGGCTTACAAGGGACCGGGCCATGCCCTGCGCTGTGACTCTTTGATTCAATGCACGCCAATTGAGATGTTGTCTTATTTTCCCTCTCAATGAGGGGACTCAGAAATAGGGGTTATCAGAGCCTAGCTTCTTCGGGGTCAGCATTTCATGGGCTAATGTGCTCTTTCCACAGCTGCATCAGTTGACATCAGGTAAACTCGTCATTCCCCCTACCGGTGCTTAAATCTGCCAGTCTGACAAGCTGTTAAATTAGATCCCTTGGGCCATGAAGGAGTACCCTTCTGACAATTGAAAATGTCCCCTGTACTCTAAAGTTCAAATCAACAATCTAGCATTCAGTAATCCACATAGTATTATATGGCCCATGATATTAGGTTGGTGGTGTACACTATGAGGCCTACTAGACTATTGTACATTGTTCAGGCATCAATAAAGAAAGAAAGTCAAGATACCAGTATCTTATAAAAGGCTGTGCAGAAAAGTCATGGATGAGCCTGCCATCCTGGTAGTTGTTATTGGAAGATGGGAAATGGGTGCTGGAGGGCTGATATCTCTGCATTACCCACAAAGAACTTTCCCAGCTTTTGTGCTGGGGGAGACAAAGCTTCAGCTATTGCACTGCTCTGAATGTGACTGGAAGGTATTTATTCCTCCCCCTTCTCCATCTCTCCAACCACAAAACCAAAGTTTAACACTTATCTGAAATCACCTAGCACTGGTGTTCATAGTGGAGTTGTTCGTAGGTTTTTCATCACTGGGTTCCATTATGCAGGCCATTTGAGCTGGCAGAGCAGGAGCAGGAGATGAATGCATTGGGTCTGATTTTGGCATCTCAGTACCAGCTGACACCACAGCCACCCAGGAAATACCAGCAGAGGATTCAGAGTCCAGAGCAGATGGTTGTTGTGGTCAATCCTTCATTGCCCAGTGGGGTTGTGATGTGTCTGGTGAGGGAGATCGCAGAGTAGCATACCTATTCCGTGCTGGGAGTGGGCCTACTGCATTGTCTTTCTTCCCTGGGCTGTTGTTCCTCTGCCATGGCTCTTAATAGATACCTGCTACTGGGGTGATCTCTCCTGGAGTGGGTGGTTCTGAGGTTCCATTTGTGATTTCTTCTCAGGAGGGCACCATCCTTCCCCATCGTCTCCTTCTTCAAACAACATGAAGTCTTGCTATATTATGACTATTGCAGTTTGCCCCAGCCTTAGAACTGCTCCGGAGGTGAAAGAGTTAACTTCCATGCAGAGCATGGAGCTTAGAGCGCGAGCTCGGTTCAGAAGCTCTGTTTGGCTGGTTTCAAACCGAAACCGTCAGATTCTTTACTCCGCCTCACTGAACAGTCGCTCCGGAGATTCCTCCTGTTGCTCGGTTCATTTCTTCGGTTTAAAGCGCTATTTCTCGGTTTAATTTAACCATGATTTCATTATTTTAACCGCAAAACCGATCGGTTCAGGCTCTGTCTATTGTAATCGTAAGTAATAGATAGGGTTTTTCTGTGTGGAACTTGTAAAAGTATTATCGGTTTGGTTGAACCGATCGATTTGTATTTAAATATAAGTTTAAAGCCTTTAAGGCTTTTTAGAGTGCGGTTCCCGGTTCTTATCGGGTTCTAAAAACGGATTTCATTACGTTTTTTTCCAGGACCCATAACACGGTTTGGAACTGATAAGGGTGTCTTGCCTGGTGCTGCCATCAAAAGGGCAAGTTGGTTGGTTAGGCTGGCGTCATGTCTGAGAAACCCAAAAGAAAAACCGGGCCCACTGGGTTTCAACACTGTAGTGTCTGTGGGGAAGCCTTTGCCAAGGCTGACCCACACACTACATGTGTCTATTGTCTGGGGTTTGACCCACCTCAATTCAGACTGCCAGATTTAGAAAATTTCCTGCAGCCACCCTGGACAAGAGAGTGGGCAGGCTCAGGGAACGAGAGGCCAAAAAGTCCGCTGACCCAGATGGCCAGCCCAGTTAGGTACCAACCGAACCGGAAGGAGTGCCCTCTGACCAGGGCGAGACTTCCTCGGCCAAACGAAAAGCTGGCTCTGAGGAGCCAGTTCCAGCAAAGAAATCTAAAAAATCAGCAGGTTTGGAGTCCAGAATTCCTTCTCCAACTGCTGCTGAGATAGCCAGGGCAATACAGATTGTCCAGTCCCTGTCCCCGGTTCCCTCCGAACCGCCACTGTCTGGCAAAAGGTCGGTTTGGTCAGTTCCAGTGGTTCAGGATTATGATATAGAAGAGTTCTATGAACCAGAGGAGGGGGATGAGGATTATGATCAGTGTGAATGTGATTTTGAAAGTCTGGATGTGCCCATTGAACTGACATCTCCCCAGACAGACCTTCAGGTGAGTCTCCCCTAGGCTTTCTGAGTCCCTTCTCATTTTTGTTTTATAAAAAGTTGCTGAGACCCTCCAGCTTCCCTTAGAGGAGGCGTTGGATGAGCAAGAGGAGCCTGACTATGTGGAGATGATGGATATCCCAGAGTCCAGGAGGTTGTCCATCCCTTTACATAAATCCTTTAGAAAACAAACAGTAAAATTTTAAAAGCTCCTAATTCTGTGCCTCCTGTGGATAAAAAGATGGACAGGAGGTACACTTTGTCAGGTCCTGATACAGATTTTCTTTCACAGCAATGCAGTCATGTTAGTAGTTCAGGCTGCAGCCTGTGATAAAGCTAATATTCCACTGGCTTCACATCCTCCTGACAAGGATTCCAGAAGATTGATGCCATGGCCAAAAACAATACATGGCAGCATCCTTGGGACTCAGACAAGCTAACTATATGGCTTATGTTGCAAGATACCAGAAATCTAGATGGGATACTGTCATGGCCTTAGCCAAACAGGTCCTTGGCCAGCTCGCAAAGGAGCTGGAGCAGGTGGCTTGATGGTATTGAGGCATCTAAGGTGCAATTCCATGCTGCAGTGGATTCTAATGATGTATCCTCTAGAGTCATGGCTACATCTGTGGCTTTTCGAGATTGGCCTGGCTCAGGTGTACTACTTTGTCACAGGATACCCAGTCTAAGGCTATGGATTTTCCTGTGGTGGGAAATTCTGTTGGGGAGCAGACAGAGAATTATATGAAGAAAATGGATGAATTTAGAACCACTTACAGGAGTGCAAGCCAAGGAACGGCAAGTCACTCCTCAGAGGCAGCCCCCAGGGGTAGGGGTAGGCCTTTTACAGGCCTTTTACTAGACTCCAGGCCCCTCCTCTTCAGCCTATGTACAGAGGGGTCTTCAGAGGAGAGGCAGATGGGTTCGAGCAGGCCTGCTCCCACCCCTCAGCTTAAAGCCCCTGCCAAACAGGCACCCTGATGGGATGCCCAGGGTCGGCTCTCCACTACCTGTAGGGGGCAGGTTGGCTCACTTCGTCCAGGACTGGTAGTCTTTAACTTCAGACAGGTGGGTCCTGGAAGTAGTGAGCCAGGGTCTGGTTCTCAGCTTCAAGAAATTTCCAAAGATGAGAACCAGATCTTTTCTACCTACAAACCCTTTAGAGACTCTTTCTTTGGAAACAGAAGTCTCAACCCTCCTGGCTCTCAGAGCTGTAGAAAAGGTTTCTCCCCTTCACCAGGGCAAGGGTCTGTACTCCAGGTACTTCCTTACCCCAAAAAAGACAGGAAAGTGTGCGCTATCCTGGATCTAAGATATCTAAACAAGCACCTTTTAAAGCCAAAGTTCAAAATGGTGACACTGGGAATGATTTTACCCTCCCTAAGGCCAGGGGACTGGCTAGCCTCCCTGGACCTCAAAGATGCCTACTTCCATGTTCTTATCAGAAGCTCCCATCGAAAGTACATCAGATTCGAACTGCCCTCAGGCCATTATCAGTTCAGAGCAATGCCCTTCGGCCTTACTTCTGCCCCAAGGGTGTTCACAAAGTGTCTGGCAGTAGCAGTCGCTCACCTAAGAAGGCAAAAGATTGCCATTTTTCCCTACCTGGACAACTGGCTCATTGTGGGTCAGTCTCCAGACCAGGTCAAATCACACCTACTAGTTACCCAGCAGCTGCTTACCTCTCTGGGGTTTCTTCTCAATCTTCCAAAGTCAGTTTTGGAACCTGTCCAGGTACTCACCTTTATAGGACGAGAACTGGATACAAAAGCAGGCCAGAGCCTTCCTTCCCTTGGAAAGGGTAAGGACCTTAGTGGCCCTGGCCGCCTCCTTCACTCTGCAGGTTTCTCGACCAGCAAGGCATTTCCTGCAGCTCCTAGGGCACATGGCTGCCTCCACAGCCGTGGTGCAAGGAGCAAGATTTCAGATGAGGGACATTCAGTTCCATTTGAGAGCTTTCTGGTCTCAAAGAAGAGATCCTATCCAAATTAATCCCAGTGACTGAACCCTGATCCAGGCCCTTCAGTGGTGGCAGGATCAGAGCAATCTGAGACAGGGGTGCCTTTCATCCCTCTGTCCCATTCCTTGACCCTTACTACAGATGCATCCCTCTTGAGATGGGGGAGCTCACATGGGCACCTCTCCACCCAGGGATTATGGTCCCCCAGGAATCTCTGCTCCACATCAATCTGTTGGAACTCAGAGCTGTTTTTCTAGCACTTGGTTTTCTCTGCATCTGTTCAGAACAAGGTGGTACAGGTCAGAACAGACAACACCACTACAATGTGGTACATCAACAAACAAGGGGGCACTCGGTCTTCAGCCTTGTGCACTGAGGCAATGAAGTTGTGGTCTCTGGCTTACTCCCTGAACACTTCCCTCATAGCAGTTCACCTTCCAGGCAAGGACAATGTCTTGGCAGATGCCCTCAGCAAGATTTCCCAGGGCCATCACGAATGGTCACTGGATCCCTTAGTACTGGGGATAGTGTTTGCCAGGTGGGGCACTCCTCAGATAGATCTTTTCGCAGCCCCAGACAATTATCAACTTCCACTGTTTTGCTGCAGGCCCCAGTGTTGGGCTCAGTTCCCTGGATGCCTTTCTCTCGATTGGGAAGGAAGTTTCTTTATGCCTTTCCCCCCTTCCCTCTCCTGTTCAAAGTACTAGTCAAAATCAGGTCTCAGCCCTGCAAAATGATCCTGATTGCTCCAGACTGGGCCAGACAGCCCTGGTACCCACTCCTTCTGTCCTTATCAGTCCATCTTCCCCTGTGTCTCCCCAGGAACTACAATCTGTTAACCTGTGCTCAGGGGAGAGTTTGGTATCTGAATCTCAAATCCCTCAACCTCAAGGCTTGGCTCTTGAGCAGTTAGAGTTTGCTGATTTGCAACTTTCTCAAAGTGTTCTCAAAATCCTGAAGGCTGCTAGGAAGCCTTCCACCAGGGCTACCTATAACTCCAAGTGGAAAAGGTTTTCCATACGGTGTTCTGGGAAGCATGTTTCCCCAGAATCTGCTGATCTACCTACTGTATTGGACTACATGGTCCATCTAAATTCTTTGGGACTGAGACCAGCCACCCTGAAAGTGCACTTGGCTGCTGTCTCTGCCTTCATTTCAGCAGGGAAGCCCTCTTCTCTCTCTGCTCATCCTGTATTTTCCAAGTTTTTAAAGGATTGCTTCACACCAATCCCATTCAGGGACCCTGCCCCGGCTTGGGATCTTAATGTATGCATTGCTCAGCTAATGCAACCCCTTGAGCCTCTGTCTTCAGCAGAGCTTAAGTATTTGACTTGAAAAACAGTATTTCTGGTAGCCATCACTTCTGCCAGGCATATAAGTGAGTTACAGGCTTTATCAGTAGAAACTGACTTTATTTCTTCACAGGGATAAAGTGGTCCTCAGGACTAACAGGAAGTTTTTGCCTAAGGTGGTTTCAGATTTCCACCTTAACCAGTCTATTTCACTTCCAGTGTTCTTCACTGACCATTCCTCCTCTGGTGAGAGGAGGCTGCACAGCTTAGATGTTGAGGGCCCTAAGTTACTACATAGAGCGTACCAAGGGTCACAGGTTTGACTCCCTCCAACTGTTTCTCACTTATGGTGAGGTTGGGAAAGGGAGACCTGCCACTAAAAGATCCATTGCCAGGTGGATCGTTTCTTGTATACAATTTTGCTATCAAAAGCTGGGTAAGGTTCCCCCCTCAGGCCTGAGGGCTCACTCTACCAGAGGTACAGCTGCATCTCTAGCTGCTGCTAGAGACATCCCTATCTTGGAGATATGTCAGGCAGCTACTTGGAAGACAGTACACTTTCACCAAGCATTACTCCTGGATATTCAGGCCAGGAGGGATGCTCAGTTTCAACACAGCCATGCTTCAAACCTATTCCCTAAGTAGGTTCTGTCCCTCCTCCATGGAGGTACTGCTGTGTAGTCTGCAATAGTCATAATATAGCAAGACTTCATGTTGTTTGAAGAAAAAATTACTCACCTTAGTAATGTTGTTTCTTCTAATGGAGTCTTGCTATATTATGACCTCCCCCCCAGCCTGCCCCTCTCAGAACTCCTACTTTGGGGTATGGGGTGGGTAGTCCTCTGTTGGCATTTATTGATGCCCTCTTTCATGTTTGGGTGTTGTGTTCATTTAGTTATTTTATCTTAATTTTTCTGGTCCACTGACTTGAGTCTTTGTGTTGGGACCAGTAAAAATGTGTTAATATATTAGTAGCCAGTTGGCTAGTGTAGGTTACAGCTTCCACACAGAACCTTAGTGAGTTTTTGCTCGTAAGATCTGATGGTTTCGGTTTGAAACCAGCCAAACAGAGTTCTGAACCGAGCTCATGCTCTAAGCTCCATGCTCTGCATGGAAGTTAACTCTTTCACCTCCGGAGCAGTTCTAAGGCTGGGGCAAACTGCAATAGTCATAATATAGCAAGACTCCATTAGAAGAAACATTACTAAGGTGAGTAATTTTTTCTTCTGTACCATCCATCTCAGTGGGTCGCTGGTGTGCTGCTGGCTGTCCTTTGACATTCTGAAACAGAATATTCCCTTGCAGTTTAGAGGATCCATTGTTTCTTATGTCTTGTGGCCAGTATGTCTGCAAGAAGTCCCCACCTCTTCCGGCATTGAAAAGTTTAGCATTGTGCCATTGAGGAAGACCCACATGGTGGGGTACTGTAAGGAAAATTTAAAACCAATCTAATGCATCCATTGTCGTGCTGTCATGTAAGCTCTCCTTCAGTCAGATATGTCCTTGGAAAAATCCTGGTATATCTGGATTGGGTAGTCTTGTCATTCTAAATGGCCCAATTCATGAGCTCCAAACATGATGTCTTGAAGGGTGTTGTAGTTAAGGAATTTAGCCAAAATTGGTTGAGGTCTGTCCCCTCATTTAGGCACTGGCACCAGAGTTCTGTGGGCATACTCAATATCGAGCTGGAAGTCCCCCTTGATTTTGAGGATTGTGGGGAAAAGGTGATGTAGAAACCCACCCTGTCTTTCATTTTGGCATCTTCTGGGAATCCCAAGATACAGAGGTTATTCCTCCAACTTCTATTTTCTAGGTTGTTGATTTTCTAATTAAGTAATTGTATTATTCTGTTTTGTTCCCACATGGTGCTATTTGAGTCCTCAATGGTCACATTGTGCGATGAAATCTGCTGCTCAGTGTGGTCTTCAGTCTGGTCTTCAGGCTATGAATTGCCAGAGATGTGCGATGTAGGGTGGCAGTCAGCCATTTGCAGCATGAGCTGAGATATCATTTCTGACACTGCTGTCTGGGGTTTCCCTACCATTCTGGAGTCAGCCAAGCTGCCATGTGGTCCAGAGTATTTCTCTGTTGGTATAGCCTCAAAGTATAGTCCTTTGTTCAATATTGTTTGGTCACCATGTAAAGTTTTCTGTAGGCTATTGCTTGGCTGCTAAAGTTAGGAAAGCAATTAAGCTGCCATCTTAGTCTTGGCATAACACCGCCCCACAACACCCATCTGTTACTTTAGCAGAGCACTGAAAGGATAATCTAAAAAAACAAACTCAACATTCTTGGGGTAGAGGGCTAAGCATAGCAGAAGCTATAAAAACATATAGGGTACAGGATAAAAGCAATATGACCAGGGGGCTAACTTTGGCAGCAAGAAAGATTAGCTAGGATAAAAGGAGGGTCATTGCCAGATCAAGAGGGAATGATGCAGGGAGTGGTGCAGTGCAGTGGATGTGGGGCAGCAGTATTCAGGAGGATGTTATGGATACTGCAGTGCTGCCCCATATGCAGGCACCTCTCTGAACTGAGTGCAGAGATTGCCTTTCTCCAGACCAAGCTGGCTGGAGTGCTGGGGACCTTCATCCCCACCTAGATGCCACAGAATCCACAGCCACCACCTCAACAGTTGCCCAGGAGGAGGTCTGGCTGAACTACAGATACTCAGGGAGGGTGGGGGGTCAGAGACACCCCCACATCTGGTTCAACTTGAAACTTCTTTTGCAGTCCTGGAAGAGTGGGACAGTCCCACAGGGGCACACAAGGTTGTGACCAGGGAGGATGAGTAGGTCCTCCATGAGAGAGACCCAGGAGTGGAGGGCAGTGGACCCTAGAAAAAAAGGAAACTACAACTAGTGGTAGACTCTACAGTCCAGGGAATGGATTTAGGCACAACAAGAGGGGTGGAGAGGGAGGTAAAGTGCCTTCCAGGAGGCACAGCTCAGAAGGAAGGGGAGTGGATCCTCATGATCATTAAAAAAGTAGCAAGGAGAGGGACAGATGACATAGCCAGGGATAAGAGGGACATAGACCAGGTACAGGAGGACTTCATGGTGTTAAGAGAGCAACTTGGGGAGGTAGTGAGCTCTGTAACATTCTTGGAAGTGCTACCTGTACACAGCAGGGGAAGGCTAGGAATCTCTGCATCAGAAACTTCAACACTTGGTTGAAGGGCTGGTGTGCAGAAAAGGGTTTTGGCTTCATTGGGGACTGGGGACCCACCTGGGGTGATGTGGGCCTGTTCAAGAGTGATGGTCTACATCTGTCCAGGGAGATTAGATTCAATATTTAAAGTTGATGTTAGTAAGCCATTGAGAGTTTTTAAATTAGAGACATAGAAACAGGGAGAAGCATTAAAATCATAGAGGATTTGATACATTGTTAAAGTGTTCAGTATGGATTTGCTCTGTAGGTTACTGATACAATTGTGTATAATATTATCACTAAATATAAAACTTGTTACTCCGTGTCAAATTGAAGTAACTAGTTCCTTAGCAATTGGGGTTGGATTTGCTACAAAATTAAGAACAACATGAATTAGTGGAGATATAGAAGCCAGAGGACGACACAGAAATCCCTTTTCTAAAATTAGAATCCAGTTAAACAAAAAAATACCTGTTATAAGTGTAATGGGGTTTGGAAAAACTAAATTTAGAAATTGTTTGTTGATTTCGTTAATAATGGGGGGGAATATAGAAACAAATCCTGGTCCTGGCAGAAATGGAGAAATTAAAGTTATATATGATAATGCCAGGAGATTAAGGGGAAAAAAACTGATTTAATGAAATCCTGGATATCTACAGAGACCCCAGAAATAGTGGCGTTAATAGAAACGTGGCTAAATAAAAACATAGACACTAAAGAGTTTGAACCTGAGGGTTTTTATAGTCACTGATTAGACAGGAAGGGGCAGAAAGGTGGGAGTGCTATTTTATTTACTAATTGGGAGCTTGGTCAAACTTCAATCTTATTTGCAGATCAGGTAGGAAAAATTGATTGGTTATTAATAAGGGTTTATAATTTACAATTAATAATAGGGGTTATCTGTGCTCCCCCCAGGACTCCCATAGGTGAGTCTGAAAATCTTGCATCAGTGATACAGAAAATTTGAATGGGCTGTCAATTAATGGTAATTGGTGACTTTAATGCCGCTTGGGGCAAACTGAGGGGTTTAGCATTGGAGAACAGTTTTAAAATATTAGAGGTAGAGCAGAAGATCATTTTTCCTACAAGGAAAACTACACAACTCAGTGCAGGAAATATTTTGGACTTAAACTTTGTTACAGCAAAAATTAGTATTAAGTCAATTGAAGTAAAACAGCCAATAATGGGGGACCATAGTTCAATAAATTGTTTATTCGTAGTTGAAGATAAAAAATGTCATCATATTGGAAATTCTCCTCTAAAAATAAATTGTAGAAATTTCAGAAACTATAATAAAGAAGCATTTGTAGCTAAATTGATCTTAGTAAGATGGGATAGATTATTTTTAATACCATCTGTGAATGTAGCGATTCAGGATTTTTCTAAATGGTTCTTAGAGTTATGTAATGAAACGGTCCCTTATCGAATATGTATGCAAAGAAAGTCTCACGTCCCTTGGGTGTTGGAAAAAATAAAAAGACTAATACGTGGAAAGGAATGTTTATGGAAAAAGGTAAGCAAAACCCTAAAAAAATGAAGATTGGGAAAAATATAAAACAGTTAGAAATCATTTGAAATTCCAAATAAAGAAATCAAAGCAAAATTATTTTGAGGAAAAAATTAAACAAACTTCAGATAATAAAAAATATTGGTCTTTAATAAAATCATTTGAAACCTCACAAACATATGGCCCTCCTATACAAATGTTAAGCAGGGGTGTTCTCCAGAACACAAGGTGTTCAACAAACATCTTAAATGATTATTTTGTGACATTGCCTGATTTAGATTTCACTAATTTAGTAATTAATGATGGAGTTAATGAGAATTTGAATATGGATGTGCCGAGGTTTAGGTTTAGGGTAATTTCCTGCAAGCAGATAAAAGCTGAGATAAGAAAGTTAAAATCTAAAAAGGCTTTTGGCCTGGATTTTATTGAAAATAGTTTTTTGAAGGATTCTGTACAGGTGATAGCCCCAGTATTGACTAAATTGTTTAACTGGACTCTAATTGAAGGTATCTTTCCTGATGTTTGGAAAAATGCAAAAATCATACCTATATATAAAGGAGCAGGGGATTCATTTCAACCTACTAATTATAGGCCCATTGCTCTATTGTCTGGGTTATTTAAGATTCTGGAAAGAGTAATTCAGGTACAACTTGTTGATTATTTAGAAAAACATTCATTGTTAACAAAACAATAATCAGGCTTTCATAAGGGATATTCCACGGGCACTGCACTCACCGATATGGTTGATATTATAGCATCAAAACTGGAGGGGGGGCTTTTGGTGGGTGTAGTGTTCGTGGATTTATCCAAAGCCTTTGATACAGTAAACCATGGGCTTTTGGGTAAACGATTGGCTGAGATCGGACTAGCTGAGGAGACAGGTAAATGGTTTGGGTCTTATCTCTCAAATAGAACACAGCAAGTTTGTATAAATGGAATACTATCAGATAAGTTAAGTGTGCAGAGAGGAGTGCCCCAGGGTTCCATCATAGGGCCAATATTGTTCTTGATTTATATAAATATGTTGTGGACTGTGTAAAATATTCAAATATTAATCTTTATGCAGATGATACCCTTTTTATTGGCAGTGGAGTGTACTTATAGAGAGATGGAGAAGAATCTACAGGTAGATTTTATAGGGTTGTGTAATTGGTTGACTGAGTTTGGTTTAATACTTAACAGTAAAAAAAACTAAAGTTTTTGGTAATAAACTAAAACATTTAAATAATAGTAAAGAAATAGTAAATATAAAAACATTACAAAATGAAACATTAATACAAGTCTCAGAATATAGATACTTGGGGGTATGGATTGATGCATCTTTAAAATTCGATTATCATATGTTAGATACCATAATAAAAGTAAATAAAAGGCTGGGTGTGTTTAGGAGTTCTTGCTTCTGTATGAATAGGCTTATGAGGGAACGGGTTATAAATCAACTTCTTCTTCCTGTTTTGGAGTATGGAAATCATATTTATGGTTTGGCAACAAAGAGTTTGTTATTAAAAAGTGATCAATTATACTATAGGATGGCAAGATTCATAACACAAAAAGATTATAAAACACATCATTGTGATTTGCTTAGTGAACTAGGATGGTTTACGCAGGATAGTAAACGTCAGATTACTTGGGCAACTCAAATTTTTAAAGTGGTAAAACAGGAACAACCTAGGTGTCTTTATGATAAATTGGAAATAAAAAAACATATTTATAACTTAAGAGATAATAATTTAAGGAATTTTGTATTTCCAAAAATCATAAATACTTATAGTAATTTAAGATTTTCTGTAATTGTTAATAGGTTATGGAAGATCTTGAAACCGGTAATTTGTAATCAAATTAATGATGTGAAAGCACTTTCAACTAGTCTGAAGATAGAACTAAAAGTTCATTGTGAATGTTATGGATAAGAATTTTAATAGAATTAAGGTGTCTGTATTTAATAATTATATGTTGTATTAGATTGTGAAATGTATGATATTTTGGAAATTTTATTTTGTAATGGAATGGAATTATTGTTTTATAGTTTGTGAATTATATGTTTTGATTTTGTTTATATCCTTAACAGGGCCATCTTGAAAATAGGACTATGTCCTAATGATGTGATATTCCACCTAAACTCCTGTCTAAAAATAAAGGTTTTAACTAACTAAAAAAAGGGAGGGGATGGTGGTCCTCAATGAATGGTTTAAATGCTTCCTTACCAAGTATTTAAACTAGCCAAGGTGTGGGTGGATGAAGCAGGAAGACATAAGTAGTCCACCCCTACAGGTTAGAGCAGTCAGAAAGGGGAGATTAGGAAGATAAGTTGATGCTGGATAAACCAGAACTCATTAAAAAGGCTATGGCACAGAAGGAGAGGAGGCAAGAGAAAGAAAATGGAGTCAAAAATGGGAGACAGGAGGGCAAAAGCAGGAATAGCAGGGGGAGAGGCAGTGAAATATGGAAGACCATGTATACAAATGCCCACAATCTAGGAAATAAAATCCCAGACCTGGTGGCCTTGATGGCAGAGGCTGACCTGGACATAGTGGCAATTTTTGAGATGTGGTACACTGGGAATCATGACTAGGAGGCAACTGTACCAGGGTATGATCTATACAGGAAGGATAGAGAGGGTAAAAAGGAAGGGGGGTGGCTCATTTTTTCAGGGAAGGCATAAAACCAACTGCAGTATAGGGTAGAAAGGAGGAGGCTAAGGCATTGTGGGTCACCCTTGAGCCAGGCAACAGCACATCAATTTGCACAGGTGTGATCTACAAGCCTCCAGCACAGGGTGAGGAGGTGGATAGGGTGCTGGTGGAAGAAATCCACAGGATTGTAGCTAAAGTGGAGGTATTGCTGCTTGGTGATTTTAATATGCCTGACATGCATTGGGCAATCCAGGTGGTTGCCTCAGCCAGGAGTACACATCCCGGAATCCATGCAGGGGGCAGGCCTCAGGCAGTTGGCGCTAGAACCCACCAGGGACACTACTATTCTAGATCTAGTACTAACCAATGGGAACAGAGTCAAGGAAATATGGGTGGAAGGACACCTAGGGTCCAGTGACCATCACACAGTATGGTTTAATATGGCTACGGGGTCGCAGTTAAGCCACACAAAGGTGAGGGTCTTGGATTTTGGAGGGCAGACTTTGTTAGGGTGGGGATATGTATCAGAGAAGGCCTAGTGAAAAAGGAAACCAGAAGGGGGTAGAGGAACACTGGGCACACCTAAAATGAGCCATAGTAGAGGTAACAAATCAGTGCATTAGGCAGAGAGACAAGGGCAAAAGAAGAAAAAAGCCACTACGGTTCTCAAAAGAGCAGGCTGGGAAGGTAAGGACCAAAAGGTTGCTTTCAGAAAATATAAGGAGACACAGAAGGAAGATGATAGGGGGTGTACCTAAATAGACAGAGGGTAGTAGGGAGAGCAGTTAGGAGTGCAAAGGTGCAAAAAGAAGTAAGGATAGCGCAGACAGTAAGGAAAGGGGATAAGTAAGCAATAACCCACAACAGGGTGTGCTATTATTATGAACATACAAATGTGCCAGCAGAAACAGGCCACCTGGTCTATCTAAGTCTGCTCGAGTGTGCAGCTAGCACCCCTAGTTTGCAGCTGCCCCACCCCTCTCCTTTGTCATTCCTTTGCACCCCACCTCCCCCCACCCCTCACTCTCCCATGTTCCCTGTTCCCTGCCCTTTAAAGCTGTTCACAGATTTACATGATACCACCCATTCTGGTAGTGCATTCCATTTTGCTACCACCCTCTCTGTGAAACAGTGTCTCCTCATTTCCCTCCTAAATCTTCCCCCCTCTATTTGTAGCCCGTGCCCCCTGGTGTCCCTCCCTCTTCTTGGCTTAAAGACCCCTTCTGCCCTATCCTTATTGATACCCCTCAGATACTTGAATGTCTCTATCATGTCTCCCCTGTCCTTTCTATCCTCCAGGGTGTACATATTCAGGTTTCCCAGCCTGCTGTCATAGTCTCTCCCCTCCATTCCACATATCATCTTTGTTACCCTCTTCTGCACCCCCTCCAGTATCCTGATATGACGCTTTAGGTATGGCCTCCAAATCTGCACACAATACTCTAAGTGCAGCCTTACCAGCAACCTCTAGAGGGGCAAGATCACCTCTCTCTGTATGGATGAAAACCCCTCACTAGGCACCCCAGCATTTTGTTCACTTTTGCAGCTGTTCTCCTGCACTGAGCAGTGTTGTTCATGGTCCCTGTTATCATTATCCCAGGTCCTTCTCCTCCTCAGTGATCCCCAGCTTAACCCCCCCAGCCAGTATTCTTTCCTTGAATTCTTCACCTCGAAGTGCATAACCTTACACTTCTTTGCATTGAACTCCAGCTGCTGCATCTCTGATCACTTCTCTAGCTTGCTTATGTCCCCCTGCAGATGCTTTTCCATCCCTCCCCTCCAGTCACCACTGCTCCAATTTTGGTGTCATCAGTGAACAGACTTACTTTGCTCACCACCCCATGTGCAATGTCTGATATGAAGAGCCCAAATAATACTGGCCTCAGCACAGAGCCCTGTGGCACCCAACTCATCACCAGTCTTGGAGTTTAGAGTTCCACTCTCACCACCACCTATTGCAGCCTCCCACTCAGCCAGATTGTAATCCAGTTCATCATTTTTGACCCTACTCCTGCACCAGTTAGCTTCCCCCAAAACCGCCCATGAGGCACTGAATGGAAGGCTTTGCTGAAGTCCAAGTAAAGAATATCCACCACATGACCCTTCTCCAGCTCACCTGTCACCCAGTCATAATATTGTATCAGGTTGGTTTGACAAGATTTCCCTGAAATGAACCCATGCTGCCTCACATCCTGGAGGCCATTGTCCTCCAGGTACAACACCAGTCTTTCCTTTAGTATCATTTCCATAAGTTTGCACACTATAGAGGTGAGATTTAGCGGATGATAATTACTCAGTTCATCCCTTGGTCCGCTCTTGTGTAATGGTACTACATGGGCCATTCTCCAGTCCAGTGGCATAGATCCCGACTCCAGTGAGGTGCAGTACTGATTAGCCAGCAGCTCTGCCACCACCTCTACCATCTCCCTCAGCACCCTGGGGTGGATACCATCTGGCCCTGGCACTTTGTCTGCCTTCAGTGCTCTCAGTCCCTCTAGGACTCTACTTGCCTCAATTCTTCCATCTGTTGCCTCCTTTACCCCAACCCCCACCCTCCCAGTCCATTGTGGTAGCGGTCCCCCTTTTTCTTCCATGAACACAGAGCAAAAGTATTCATTCAGTGCTTCCGCCTGCTCCTCCCCTGTTCCATCCACTCCCCACCCCTTTTTTGTCCTCACTATTGTCTCCGTGCACTTCCTTTTCTCCCTGATGTATCTGAAAAAATATTTCTCCCCCCATTAATTCCCTGTGCTAATCTTAGCTCCCTCTGGGCCTTGGCTTCTCTCACTTTTCTGGTCACCTACTTGGACCATCTTGCATACTTCTCCCTGTCCACTTCCTTCCCCATCATCCTACACCTCTGGTGTGCCTCTCATTTTGCCCTCACCACCTCCACTACCTTGCAGTTCAACCAGCATGGTTTTCTTGCTCTGGTCCTCTTACTCTGTGTCTTGGTGCAGGCTTCTGTTGCTTCTGTAATCCCCCGTTTAATAATATCCCATTTCTGCTCCACTTCTTCCATGCTTGCTTCCATTTCTTGCCTTATGCCCTCCAGTTTCCCTTTCAGTACTTCCTGCATCCTCCCAAAGTCTGCCCCACGCCCGAAGTTTATGACCAGAGTAACTGATTTCTCTGGCTCCCACACATCATGATATTTGAACCACACCATTTGGTGATCGCTGTCAGCTAGTGGGTCCTCCACATTTATTTCCCTTACTGCCTCCACATTCAAAAATACCAGATATAAAGTGTTCTTTTGCCTAGTAGGTACACTAACCAACTGTATCAGAAGACCCTCCTGGATCACATCCAGGAGAACTTTCTCTTTAGCACTGGAGGTGACTAGAATGCTACAGTCAACCCCTGGCAAGTTGAAGTCCCCCATGATGACCACATTCCCTTTTCTACATACCTTTTTGATTTGTCCTCCTAATTCCCTGTGAAGCTCCTCAGACTGGGATGGTGGCCTATATACCACCCCAAACCTCAGTTTCCTAACCCTTGAGTCTAGGAGCTGCAGCCAGATTGCCTCTGTTCTCCTTTCTTCCCCCTTGTCCCTTGTGCTTTTGAGTCCATCCTTCAAAAAGACTGCCACCCCACCACCCCTTCCCCTCCTTATGGTCCTTCGTGTATAATTTGTATCCTGGGATTGCCAGATCACAGTCCTGGTGCTCAGTTGCCCACGTTTCTGTGATAGCTGCAATATCCACCCATCACACTGCTAAGAGTGCCTGTAGCTCAGCTGATTTGTTGCCTAAGCTTCTTGCATTTGGTGAGACCAACCCTCCATCCTGCCCCTTCCCTTCACCAGCCTCCATCCCCTCCCTTCTACTCCCTCCCTTTTTGGCCACCCCAAGGCCTTCCCTGCTAGCCTGGGGGGGTAGGCTGTGACTTCACTCTACTGGGTCCCTGCATACCTGCTGTCCACTTGCCTCCCCCCTATCTAGTTTAAATCCACCTTTGTCACAATATACCTCCCCAGTCTTTGCTTTAATACCTCCTTCCCCTCTCCACTCAGGTGCAGCCTATCCCTTGCAAACAGATTGTTATTATCCCAGGTACTGCCCCCACCGCCCTCATTATGAGGCACAAGACTGCAGGCCGAGTGCCCTCACCACCCGGGTGTTCATTATTCCCCAATAACAGCACACCCTGGAGTGGGTTATTGTGCTTATAACATGGGGTGCTTGAAGAAAGAGAAAAAAATTAAGAGAAAGTGCTTAAAAACATTTGGAAATACAAGAAATGTCTATGTATCTTGTTGACCTATTAAATAGTCCCCAACTACTACTGCAGATTTCAGTGATGGTAGCACACAAATGCAAGAAAGTTACAATTTGCATGATTTCTGACATTTGGTGTTCACAATATAATTGTCAGGAGTGTAATTTGGCAGTGCTGTATAACACTTACACAGTGACAGAATTCATGCAACGACTGGTTCCCAGAGAGAAAGAGAGAAAGACACATAAATGCACACACACAAGACAGTGCCGATTCCATCAGTACTGCTCCCCACTCCCTCATCTTACAGTGGAAAGCTTATGCTCCTGCTAAATTATCAAAAGGGTCATATGCTGATAGCGGGTTGGACCTCTCTCGCACTTGCAGTTTTCATTATGTCCAACCCGCTGTGTGTCCGAGCCAGGGGGTGGGGGGAGAAATGGAGGGGAAGCAGCAGCGGAGAGAGGCAGTGACAGTGCTAAGGGGTCGCTCCCTGACAGAGACATACACCACTAACTAGAGAGACACTGAAAATGGGGCACACAGTAGGAGTCTCTCTCTGTCTCTCTCTCCCTGTCAGAGGACTGGTGAGCTGCTCGCGCTTTCTCTCTCTCTCTCTCTCTCTCTCTCTCTGTCACACATTCATAATGTTCGGCAGGGGATGGAAGCACAGTTAACTGTCCCTCACAGTACTGAAATTGTAAAAGTGCTGTATGGTTATCAGGATCCATGCAACGACTGGTTCCCATAGAGAGACACACAGAAATGCACACACACAAGACAGTGCTGTTTCCAGTAGTACCGCTCCCTGCTCTCTCATCTTACAGTTAAAAACCTAAGCTCCTGCTAAATTATCAAAAGAGTCATATATTGACAGTGGGTCGGACCTCTCTCACACTTGCAGTTTTCATTATGTCTGACCCGCTGTGTGTCTGAGCCAGGGGCCAGGGGAGAAACGGAGAGGAAGCAGCAATGGAGAAAGGCAGTAACAGTGTTACAGGGGCACTCCCTGACAGAGAAACACACCACTGAAGACAGAGAGAGACACTGGGCAGAGAGCAGCAGAGTCTCTCTCTCTTTCACTTGCCCTGCCAAAGGACCGGTGACCTGCTCGCGCTCTCTCTCTCTCTCTCTCTCTCTCTGTCTATCACACAGTCACAGTGTACAGCAGGGGATGGGAGCACAGTTAGCTGTCTCTCACAGTACTGAACTTGTAAATGTGCTGTATGGTTCAGTGACACACACAAAGACAGCGAGAGAGAGAGAGAGAGACAGATGACATTGCAGCAGCTTTCCTTTAGATTCTGTTCATACTCTCCTGTCTCTTGCTCACACTGTCTCTCCCTGCTGCACATCTCTCTCCATCTCCCTGCCACACACAGTGATGTTACATAGGACGAGACAAAGAGAGACAGAGAGAGAGAGAGAGAGACAGAGAGAGAAAGAGACAGAGATACAATTGTGTGGGACACGACTGCACTCCCTCTCCCCAGTCAGTGTGCGGTACCTGGAGATCCACAGGGTGGGAGGGTGGGAAGGCAAGACAAATATGGGTCAAGTGACCCAGGAGGGAAGACAAATCCCTCTCTCTGTGATTCCACCTAAACTCAGTACTCCCTCTCCACTTCCGTGTGCTGTGCCTGGAGATCTACAGGGCAGGTGGATAGGGAGCTGATTACTGCTAGCTAAGTTGACCATTGCAAATGGCTGCTTTTCACATTTATGCCATCAGAGACAAAACATGACCCATTGTGCCCACTGATTCATGATCCAGGGGACCTGTTCACCCTAACTGTGCTGTTAATGTGCATTATCGTATGGCCAGCTGATGGTAGTCTATCAATCAGCAAACTCTCTGTGCCTACCCCATGTTATAAGGTATTTTATCAGTACATTAGCGAAAAAAGGAAGGCCAGTGGAGGGATTGTAAGGCTTAGAAGGGAAGAAGGGGAGTGCGTAGAGGGGGACCTAGAAAAAGCATCAGTATTGAACAAAGAGAAGAGAGAGTCCAAGAGGAACTCAAAAAACTGAGGGTGGACAAAGCAATGGGGCCAGATAGCATACACCCTAAGATACTAAAACAACTAAGGAGCGTGCTACCAGCACCGCTGGCAGACCTCTTTGGTGAATCGCTCAATACAGGAGTGGTTCCAGAGGACTAGAGGAGGGCACATATAGTCCCACTTCATAAAAGCAGAAGCAGAGAGAGAGCAGTTAGGAGCGCAAAGGTGCAAACAGAAGTAAGGATAGCACAGACAGTAAGGAAAGGAGACAAGATGTTTAATCAGTACATTAGTGAAACAAGGAAGGTTAGAGGAGGGATTGTAAGGCTTTGAAGAGAAGAGGGGAAGTGGGTGGAGGGAGACCTAGATAATGCATCAATACTTAGCGAATACTTCTGTTCTGTATTCATTGATGAAAGGAAGGAAGAGAGGCCACAACTAGGTACCAGAAACAAAGTGGGAAGGGAGATGAACACCAGTCCTTTTACAAAAGAGATAGTCCTAGAGGAGCTCACACAACTGAGTATGAACAAAGCAATGGGGCCAGATAGCATACACCCTAGGATACTAAAAAAACTAAGGAGGGTGCTAGCAGCACTTCTGGCAGACCTGTTTAGTGACTCATTCAATACAGGAGTGGTTCCAGAGGACTGGAGGAAGGAACATGTAGTCCCGCTTCATAAAAGAGAAACAGGGAGGAGGCAAACTATAGGCCAGTCAGCCTCACCTTAGTAGTAGGGAGGCGCTTCTTAAGGAAAGGATTGTGGAACACTTGGAATCCAGCAGATCACAGGACCTGAGGCAGCACGGATTCTCGGCAGGGAGATCATGTCAGACAAATGTGATAGATTTCTTTGACTGGGTGACAAAGGAGGTGGATCGGGGGGAACAGTGGATGTCACCTACCTCAATTTCAGCAAGACCTTTGACACTATTCCACATAAAAGGCTGATAAACAAGCTGGGTAGCTGGAAGTGGGCCACAAAGTGGTGAATTGGGTCAGAAATTGCTTGGAGGAACTGAAAGCAGAGGGTGATGGTAAATGGGGGTCCAATCTTTGGAAAACGGGGTGACCAGTGGGCCAGTGGGGTACCGGAGGGATTAGTCCTGGGGCTAGTCCTTTTTAATGTCTTCATTAGCGACACTGCTGAAGGACTGGAAGAGAAGGTTTGCCTATTCATGGATGACACCAAGATCTGCAATAGTGTAGACACTCCAGAAGGGGAGGAGAAAATGAGGAGGGACTTAAGGAAGCTGGAAAAATGGTCCAATGTGTGGCAACTAACATTCTACATGAAAAAGTGAAAAAGCATGCACTTGGAGTGCAAAAACTCTGAGGAATGTCACAGGATGGGGGGAGTTACTAATGGTCACCAAGGAAGAAAGGGATTTGGGAATAATAATCTCAGAAGACCTAAAGGTGGTCAAGGAGTGTACAAAGGCAATGAGGAGGACCAGTAGTCTGCTAGGGTGTATAGGAAAGTGTATCAATAGCAGAAGAAGGGAGGTGGTGATGCCACTGTACAGAACATTGGCGAGATCTCATCTGGAATATGGTGCACAGTTCTAGAGGCTGCACCTCTGAAAGGATATAGACAGGGTGGAGGCGATTCAGAGAAGGGCAACTAAGATGATGCAGAGCTTGCAACAGAAGGCATATGAGAAGAGATTTTTTTTTGTGTGTAAAACCTTTTTATTGATAATAGTTTGAATACAACATCAAAAAAAGAATAGATGTTCCACATTAATATACATTTCACTCACTTTCTCATGACAGTTCAGCTTAACATGTTACAATCATGTGTACAGTCATGTATACCTTACAGGTGATGTACTCCGGAGTCTGCATCAGCCTTAACCTATATGCATAATTGACGGGGATGTCAGTAGTCCACTTCTAGAAGAGGTGCCAAGGGAGACAACTCCTGTAGTGATTTTATGATTTCTTATGTCCCCCCCCACAGCCATCCCATTCACTGTGATTGATGGAGGGCCAGGTGATCAAGTGGGGAAGGCACCCACAACAATTACATTTAGCAAGGGTGACCATAATTTATCAAACTTATCCCTTTGACCATTAGCCAAGAGCTCTGTCTTTATTCTGAGGTAAAGTTTACTCATTGTTGTGCTGTTAGGGTGTGTACCAACATTCATGACTGGGCAATTGTTTTCTTTGCATTGACCAGTGCAAGGGGCCACAATGTGCCCAGAGTTTTGTCTTGTGGCAAATAGGGATCCACCCCCAACAGTAGTTCCAATGGGGATTTGGAGATTCTAAAACCCAGGACCCCTGACATTATTTTGTAGATCTCGTGCCAGAAGGGAGCCACCCTTGGGCAAGTCAAAATTAGGTGTAGGTAGTCTGCCTCTTCCTGTGTGCACTTAGGATATTGGCCCGAGTTCTCCGGATGTATTCTCTGTAGTCGTTTAGGGGTCAGGTAGGTTCTGTATAAGAAATCTAAGTCTACTTGTCAGAGTTTATTACTCCAGGAACATAAATTCAATTGTTTTATAGCTAGATCCCATGTTTCTTTGTCCAGCCTAATGCCCAGATCTTATTCCTACTTAGCTTTTATGCCACTCGTGGTGTCTTCTACTGTACCCTGGATTGTTTGATAGTAAGTCATGAGGGGCTTGGAGCAAGGCTGGAGTCTATAGAGTTTCTCCTCAAATGGTGAAGGTGCCACCCAGCAGGGAGCTAGGTCTAGTTTTTCTCTAAGTCATTGCTTCAGTGTTAAGTATATGAAAAAGTCCCTGGGATGCCAATTATGTATTAACTCTGTGTACTCCTGTATTCTACCTCCCTTGTATAACTGGAGCGGGCAAACAATGCCCAGGTGTCTCCACTGCATCAGCCATTGGTGCATCTGTACAGTATTGACCCCTCTACTGTGGACCACTGTAAGTAGATTGGTATATGCTGACTGAGCATGGTCTTGACACACTCTTCTGTGCATAGCTGTCCACACCTTGATGGTGGCCTGAGTGCAAGGGTTATGTACCTTTGGGGGATTGTTCAGTGATAGGGATCCTGACAGAAAGTGTGTAAGTAATGGCCCTTGCAGTTGCTCCTCATCTAATCTCAACCAGGCTGGCTGGACCGCCTGTAGTCCTTTGGGAACGAAGGCCAATTGTGCTTCCCAGTAGTAGTGTTGGAATTTGGGGAGACCCAAGCCCCCACTAGTGGGCTGGAGCTGTATTATATTTCGCTTAATGTGGGTGGCCTTCCCTCTCCATAAAAACTTGTGCCCCACAGAGATGATCTGTTTAAAATGCAGTAGGGGAGCTACAACTGGGAGGGACTGGTAAAGATATAGGCACCTCGGCAAGACCATCATTTTTATTGTGTTCACTCTGCCTATCAGTGACAGAGGTAGATGTTGCCGTCTCTCACATTCCTCAGTCAGCTTTTGTACCAGTGGTCAGTAATTTATTACGTAGAGGGTTCCCACCTTAAAAGTAAGGTTGCTGACCAAGTATTTTAATTTATGGACCCTGACCAGTCCGCCCAGGGCCTGGGACAGCAGAGGTCTGTTTCTTCATCCGACGGGGAGTAACTCAGTTTTAGTTCACTTAACCTAGTGGCTAGATAGGGTGCCATACTCCTGTAGTAGGGAGTGCACCAATGGTACATCCTGTACTGGGTCCTGGAGATCTAAAAGTAGGTCATCAGTGTATAGCGCTACTTTGGGTTCTCTTCCTCCACCCTGGAATCCCTGAATGTCCCTGTTATTTCTGACAGCAGCCGCCAGCACCTCCAGGGAGAGCACATATAGCAGTGGAGACAGGGGGCAGCCCTGTCTCATTACCCTGCTCAGCGGAAATGGTTGGGTCAGTTCTCCGTTAATAACTAACTGTGCTGTTGGGGAACAGTACGTAGTTCGCACCCAACCCAATAGGTCCGGGCCAATCCCCAGGTGCCTCAGAGTTTCAAACATATACCCCCATTGTACATGGTCAAAGACCTCCAGTGCCAGTATTGCAGCCCCGTGAGCATGGTCGCTCTTAAGCCACTTATGGATCACATTCATTGTATGTCTGATGTTATGTTTTCTTTGCCTTCCCTTAACAAATCCTGTTTGGTCTGCATGGATCAATGATAGCAGAACAAGTCCAAGGCAAGATGCCACAGCTTTTGCTAGAATTTTGTAATCTGCCATCAACAGTGAGATGGGGTGGGAAGAAGCACATACTGTGGGGTCTTTCCCTTGTTTGGGCAGGACAGTTATTGTAGCTGACTGTGTGGATTGCGGCAACATTCCTACCTCCAGTCTCTCAATTAACATGTCCTGTAGAGGTTCCCCCAGCAGGGGATAAAAGCCTTGAAGAAATCAATAAGCAGCCCATCAGGCCCAGGGGCCTTGCCCCCTCTTTTAGTGCCTTCACTGCTCCAAGGGCTTCCTCTTTGGTCAGTGGAGCATCTAGTCTACCGGACCCCTCAGGGGCGAGCTTAGGTAGTGGGGCTTTGCTGAAGAAATTCTCAAACTGTTGAGTTTTGGGGGTGACCTCTGATGTATACAGCTTTCGATAGAAATGACTGAACTCTTCCCCAATCTGCCTACTGATTGGGTCAAAGAGTCAGATTGTGTTAGAATCTGGCCTATAGACCTCTTTCCCTCTTGTTTCTTCAGCTGCCACACCAGATATCCCCCCCTCCCCCCATCCCCATCAAAATAAGCCCAAGCCTGAGACAGGAGAATTGAGCATTCGATCAGCATAGTGCTCAGGGTGTTAAGTTCCCACTTCAGTCTTTGAACTACTCGGTATAAAGTTGTGGATGGTCGCTTCCTATGTGCAGCCTCACAGGTCTCCAATTTGGATTGGAGCTGTAAGTATTCCTTTCTGGATTTCTTTTTCTTATGGGCTGAGTAGGCAGTAGTCTGTCCCCTAATAAATGCTTTCAGAGTTTCCCAATGTGTCCCATGTTTGATATCCCCTCTCTTATTGTATTGCAAGAATTCCCTTATGCTTCCTGACATATAATTAACAAATTCTCTATCTTGTAGGAGCAGGGGGTCTAGTCACCAAGGTCTGGAACCTGGGGCGATCCAGCCCAGGGAGACTAAGGCCATCAAATATGCACGATCTGAGAATAAAATTGGGGAATATTTTGTGCCCCCCACCCCTAAGAGGAGAGTGGAGCTGACCAGCAGCTGATCCAGCCTTGGATAAGAATGATGCACATGGGAGAAAAAACTATAATCACGGCTGGTCGGATGCTGGTGATGCCACACATCAACCAAGTGAAAGACCCCTTCCACTTCCCTCAGGGCTTTAGCATTCCATGAAATCTGGATTGGGGTGGGGTTGGACCGATTGAGAACCGTGTCCATGACACAACTGTAATCTCCCCCCAAGATCCAGGGTCCCGGGTGGGAGGATATATCCAGTGCAAGTTTCTGAAAGAAGCCCGGGTCCTTCACATTTGGAGCATACATGGAACCCACTGATACATCCCCCATTCCTTCTATGGTGAGGTTTGCCAGGACATATCTCCCCCCAGAGTCCCATACTTCTCGGTGTATCTGTGCCCTTGTGCCCCTTGGCAACCAGATCACCACTCCCCTAGCCTTAGATGAGAAGCAGGATGTGAGCCACCTACCACCAAGGCTCCCTTCTGTTTTTATCTCTTCTTCACAAGACATGCGTCTCTTGCAAAAGAACTAACTGTGCCTTTGCCCTCTTAATCTCTGTCAACACTTTATTGCATTTGAGTGCAGTTTTTAACCCATTGACATTCCACGTTATGGCATTTACCAGATTACCCATTACCTATTCTTAGGCTAGGCATCTGTAAAACACACTTTGCAAACCTCCAATGGAGCATATAGTAGTACTCTGAGACCATTGTACATTTGTGGTACTATTCCTTTGTAAGTTATGAACTTTTCCCCCATAGCAGTTCCCCACTCCCCCCCTCACCTTCCCCAATTTTTAGCCTGAAATAAACACAGGGATATGCCAATGGGGCAACTCCTTCCTTCAACCCCCATGACTGGGCTAACTCACCCAGTCAGTTTCCCCTTGCAGATTGATGGCGATTAGTGCAAGTGATTAAGTATCTATGAAATATGTAACACTGGGCAACTATGCCCACCATCCGTGGACAGAGTTTGCAGCTTTGGAGAGAGTATTGTTCCCTCATCCTAACAGCTATGTAAAGAAAATACAACAACCCAGCAATGCTAGGTCCCCCTGCCTTCACGCTGGACAGAGAACATGGACAAGGCATGAGGGGGCTACATCGTGCAGCGTATAGGCCTTGTCCGTGCATTTCCCCATGTTGTCCCAACCCATAATAAAATGAACGTGCAGTGCTGAACTTACCACAGCAGCCCTGTTCCGGTGAGCAACACCTGAGTATTGCACTTCTCCAGCTCAATGTCATCATGCAGCTGCTCACGTTCTGCATGTCCCCCACTGTGTTGGTATCTGACAAGGCAACCAGGACCCTAAAAGGAGCGTGAAGCAAATACAAACCACCTTAAACTTATTAATTACACTAATATAGCATTTGAGTATATCCAAAAATGAAAACTTGCAGCTGTAGTGCATAACATCCCCCGAATAACACAGTATTATACAATGGCAGCAGACATTCCTGGTCCCTGATTGGTCAGACTGGGACTGGAACCGGGATGTTATCCCAGCATAACATCCCGGTTATAGTCCCACCAGAGTCATGACCGCATTAAAGTTATAAAAAAAATATATCCGCACATCTGTCCCTGCCGTCGCCGTCACCGCTTCCGCTAATCTCCTGGTGCAAACACACTGAGCACGTGACACACTGCTTCCGTCAATTTAACATTACTTGAATTTCTTTCTTCAACTTGTTCTCCCAGCACCATAACAAAAGAGAATTTAGTGTACCGGGAGAAGCAAGCACAACACAACCAGGAACACCAGGGTACAAGCAAAAAAAACATTCTGACCCCACACTGACCATTGCGATGTGACACCGTGACAACCGCCGCACTGTACACTCGCTGACTCGCCAAGCCTATTTGTTCTCTCAATATTTTAAAACTACATCCGCTACACCTCTCAACTGTGTTTTCATACCTTGTCGCTTTTTTGCACTCTGATAGGAACCGTCCACGAGTCAAGCACAGCAGGAGCTGGGGAACAAGAAACTACTGACCTGGCCACATGATGGGAAGAAAATGACAGACCTAAAATAAAATATAAAAATCACACAGTTCGTTGGGACACATAGAATCATTTTAAAAAAAACTACACGGTTGGTGGCACAGAGAATCATTTAAATTTGAGCTGACAGAGGAGACAACACTCAAATGCTTATATGGGGACTTGGCAGTGTGAGCCACAGTTACAATACAGCAGCTCCACCTGCTGGACAAAAAGAATAGGCACTATTTCTTTAAAGAGTAAACCTACGCTTTGGAAAAAACACTAAAATATATGGTTTCAAACCAACTTTTTCTTCTTTTTTCCTTCTCTTTAACTCATAAGCCATTGTATAATAGGAATAATGCCGTCTAGGGTGGGTGTTATGCTGGGATAACATCCCTTCTCGGGTGTTGGACGCCCTCGGCCGGTGGCCTCGGGCCCAACCACCCGAGGCGGGATGTTATCCCAGCAAAACACCCACCCTGTCTAGCATTATTCCTTTAATAACTTTCTGAGGGCCCCTTTCAACTCTGGGAGAGACCCCAAGAGCTACTAAGATCATGGTACATTTTGGGACTTGCCCTTTTTACACTTACACCCCCAGCCCTACAGAAAAAGTATGTAACCGAGGGATCCAGCAGGCTCTCTTTATCCCTCCCTGTTTTGAACACCCCAAGAAACTGGAGAACCTAAAGCAGTACAGGGTCAAAGTGCCACCCTCCAACCAGATGCCCCTGGGCCTGTTTTTGCATGACAAAATCTCTGCTGGTTTCCCCCCTTCCTGCCACCCTAGGTCCCCTCCACAAACAGTTTTCGATTCTGTGGCAGTCCAATTAGATGTTTTTGAGTCAATTGCTCAGCAGCCAACTGATACCCATGTCCCTAGACATGGTCGGGCTGCATGTGATCCATTGTTGCTTAAAGTGAGTGTTCAGTCAACTGAGAGAGGTGGGTGCCACATAGTTCAAGCCCCCGGGGCCCGACTGGGCTCCATCGCACATCAGCATGGAGCCATCAGTTGTTGCATCCTGGCATACGAGAAGTTACCCCTGCCTCCCTGGTAGCACTTAACTTGGAACGGTACCTTCGTAGAAAACTTGGAGCTGTCATTCAAAAATGTAGTCCCTAGTTACCCAGCTTCCCTCTGGGGCGTAGGCCCAGTAAAGACCATGCAGTGCAGATACAAGTAAAGGGCCATTGGGACCAATGATGAGGGCACACAGCATGTGCTGGGTAAGAGTCTTAAGGCAAATCGGGGTATACAAAATACACCTCCCCAAGCCATGTAACTGCTCTCCCCCCCCTAATATCAGGAAACAGGGTAGGACCTGATAGACAGCAAAGAGAATGGCTTGAGGATGGTAGAATCAGATACTCATTTGGCTGCTGTCGGGCTGGACTGGCAGGGTGGATCCCCTCCCATCTGCTTCACTGTCTCCTGCACCCACTTTTTGGCTTCCAAATAGTTGGTGAAAAAGTGTGACTTCCCTCCAAGACGATCCACCTGAAGTTTGGCAGGGTACAAAAGACAAATGACCAACCCATAGTGTGAAGTTTGGATTTCACATTGTTGAATTTCTGTCATTTAGTCTTCAGGTTTCTTCTGTAGTCCTGGTACACTGTTACCCTTGAGTTGTTGATCATCACAGCCCCTTGTATTTTGGCCGTGTTAAGCATGATTTCTTTATCCATGAACCTCAGATATTTGATAAGGCAATGTCTTGGTCGGTCTCCCGACTTAGGAGAAGGCCCAACTCTGTGTGTGCAATCTATTTCGAACGTGCTGGCCTCTGGAGGCAGTGTCAGGTGTTCCACAAACCAGCTCTGGAGACCTACAATGAGGTTTCTTACTTCAGTTTCCTCCAGCAGTCAAACAATATGCAAATTCGATTGGCAGGACCTATTCTCTTGTTTGTCTAGTTGCCCGGTCAATTCCTCCACTGCAGCTTTCATTGAGTTTCTTTCCCGGGATACCGAGTGAACGGTGTCCTCCAGATCACTCACTCTTTTTTGAAGCTCTAGTATTTGAGTTGTATGCATGCTGGTCATTTTGGAGAGCCCAGTTACCACTCATTGTATGTGGACCAATTGAGCAGTGAGGTTAGTGGACCCTGATCGCATCTTCATTTGCATCTTGGCAGGAGTATCCGGTACACCAGCTAGAGAACATTCCAATTCCACCATGCTGCACTCCTCCTCCGAGGCTTCTAGGGCCTGCTATCGGGTGTGAGTTTATGTCTTTTTCCCTCTGTTGCCTCAAATCTCAATTTGGACAGCTGATTTTTGGGTTTGCTCATTGCCATCAGTCAGTAGAAGCTTTAGTTGTCAAGGAATCTCTGGAGTCAGCGATCCATCCACAGATAGAACTATTTCAAAGATGATGCTAAGAGAGCACAGCTAGTCCCTAACCACCATCAAGCCAGCACAAGCCATATATGAGGAGAGATTAAAAGACCTCAATATGTATACTCTGGAGGAGATTCAAGAACGAGGGGATATGACTGAAACCTTTAAGTATCATAGGGCATAAACAGGTGCAATTGGGCAACATCTTTCAGTATAGGAGATGTACAAAAATGAGGGGGCACGATATGCAATTGGAGGGGGGCCAGATAAGGGGCAATATAAGGAAGTTTTTATTCATGGAAAGTGTGGTGGATGCATGGAACAGCCTACCCCAGGAGGTGGTGGGAGCAAACACAGTGTGGGGATTCAAGAGTGTATGGGATAGGCACAAGGGAGCCCTAGAGATGGGAAAGAGAGGCTAAATCCAATTATCAAGTAGGGCCAGTGGCTACCAGTACAGGTAGAAAAAACAGGCAGACTGGATGGGCCTAGCCAGCCTTATCTACTGTCAAATTCTCTGTTTCTATGCTTCTATGTAGTTAGGTGGAGAGTAAGACATATGTTCCTTTCTGACACAATAAGTCATTTAGTGGTCACTGAAGGCATGCAAGAGTACGAGCAGCAGCAATGTGGTGGGGGTGGGAGGAGAGCACCCAGTCCAGGACAGAATGGTTGATGAAGAGTTAATTTGGCCAGTTGGGTTCCTTGATTAGTTGATAATGGTTCACAGACTCTATCTTTTCAAAGGCAGGCTTGAGGACAGGACAGGAGAGGACCAGTTTAGGTTGAAGTCCCCAAGAAGAATAAGCTCACCAGAAGGGACTAAAGACAACAGAGGAGATGATATCAACAAGAGAGAAGGATAGATTTTGGGAGATGCATACATCACTCCTACAAAGACAGTGATGGAGAAGGGGAACTTGAGATTTATCAGAAGGAGCTCATGCAAGGAGGAGAGATATTCATAAAGATAGAACAGGATATATTTTAACGAACGTTAATGGCAATGCTGCCACCCCAATTGCCATGATCTTATTAAAAGAGGTGGAGTCCAGAAGGGATAGTTGGGAGTCAGAAACTGTAGAGGAAAGCCAGATTTCTGATATGCAGAGTAGGTCAGGGGACTATTGGGAGACCCAGACTTTAAGGGAGCCAAGCTTGGGAAACAGACTCCTTGCATTGAGGTGGCAATGTCTGAGGACTTTATGTAAAGGAGAAGGAGGGGGGTGTGGAAGGGGCAGGGTTGGTTTTAACATCACCTGCTAAGAGGAGGGGGAGAAGGAGGAGGAGGAGAAGATAGTGGTGAGACCTTCGCATTCTAAGACAATGAGTGGTTTTGGGTCTGGATGGAGGATGAAAGGAGAAACAAAGCCTGTGGAGGAGCTCAGAGTTGAGGGACTAGGAGAAGAGAAAAATGGTGTGGGACATAAGGGTAGTGTAGTGAGGGAGGAATGGGGAAGAGGTGGAGAAGGGAGAGGTGTGAGACGAGTGGAGGGAGAGATAATGTGTGTTTTATGGGGCCAGTACAGGGGGATAGAGATTGCAGGCATCTGGGATGGCAAAGAGGAGGGGAACTGACAGGAGTGGGAGATAGAATACTACAAGGAGGGATGAGACGGTATGGGCCATGTGTGGAAGAAAGAGGGAAAGCATTATGGGTGGAAGATTAGAAAGAGATGGAGGGAAGAGGAAGGGGGTTATGGGTGGAAAATTAGACAGAGATGGAGGGGGGAAGAGATAAATGGGAGAAGTATAGGACAGTAGGTAAGGAGAGTGGAAGTTATTAAAGCATAAGATAGGAGAGGGACAGAAGAGAGGCATACAGACAGAAAGAGGTGAGATAGTGTGTCTGTACTGAAACAAGTCAGAGAAGAGCAGACTAGGAGAAACTAGAATGTTAAGTGGGGAAGGAGCAGTCCAGGGGATCAAGTAAAGGGGGACTGCAACACTGCTCCGGGGTGGAGAATAGGAAAATATGCAACTTTAACATCCTATAATTCAACACCCGCCTCCCTGCCCACAATTATGGCAATGTCCAATTGTGCTTAAGGAAATACTAAGTGTTAAACAGTAATACCTGAGTAAACATTGGGGCCTATTCACAAAACATAGGTTTGCCTACACGCTGCGTATCTAAGTCAAAATTCCACACACCGCGGGTCCAGCACACCTCCGGTAGCATTCACAAAAAGTGGCCAAGCTCCTTGTACACATGATCCCCTGGCCCATCATGCAGCTATGTGCCACAAGTGGTCTTGGTGTGTGTTCGAGGGTCTGTCTACACTCTTACATTTACTAAGACATGGACTGCCGGGCAAGGGGGGGTGCAATTTACATGACTGGGACCCAGCTGTAAATATAAGTGCCCCCCATGCTGACACCCTCCAGCTGCTACAGGATGAGGACCACATCTATATTGCTGCCCCAGCCCACCAGGCAGACAGAGAGGGCTGGGGTCAACATTTCAAGCAGTCACCCATCCTTGTCTGACTGTGCATTCCTGTGCCATCCCAGGTTCTTGCTGACACACAGGTAGGGATCCACTTTGGGACCCAGAACATGCATCCCATTGGATGCCCACCCAAGTCCTGCAGTCTGTCCCCGTGTAGCTGCGCACCAGAGGGTGACCACAGACAGGTACCATATGGGTGCTCATGGTTGTGAATACCACACACCCTGCATCTGTCTGGGTTCACGTTGCTATGTAGATGTTATAAGCACATTTTGTTTTTAAAACCCACACCATTGTGAATAGGTCCCATAGAGGAGAAATGTAGCACAAGGCTGCAACCTATTGCTTAAGCATCAAAAGTGATAGTTCTCTCAGACACCAGAGACTTCATGATCTCTCTGATTTGTCTGAATCAACCTTGCTGGAGGATTCAGTTCTTGCTCTATCTTTGGAGCAGTTTCTCTGCCTCATGTGGCTCATTGAACAGAGGAATGTGGTCATTTCAGACCACATGGAGCCAGGCCAGTAGAAGAAGCTGGTACTGGATTTTTGATTTCTTACTGAGCTGCACACACAGTCAAATCCCTTGTACTGAGGACATGCACTGTACAACACGTCAGGGAATAAAGATACCTCTGCTTCTTCATACCATAGTCCTCACTGTCTCCTTGCCATTGCCAAGACTCTGTCACAATCACCTATCTGCATGTAGACAATAATGAAGGTGGGGCAGCTGAAGAGGTGGTCTGAGATCATAGAGGAGTTAACTCTGTATGCTTTTTTTGAGAAAGCTTGGTCAAAATCTGCAGTTCAAAGAGGCTTGGCAAAAACATGTGGTCAAAACATAATGCATCCTCTCAGGGATGCCTCAAACTCTCAAGTTTATTTCTCATTCCTGATTTTCTAGCATCTCCGGCTGCTGCCTGAGTGTGGTATTTTCTTTCATTAACATGACTGTCTCATCCTGTGATTTGAAAGATGATGATATGCCAGCTGCACTGTCTGCTCAGTAGCATCCAGTCTTGTTTCCAGCTTTGTGACTCTTGATGTAAGACTATCCAATTTGTAGTCCATGTCCTGCACAGTCTTAAATAGTTGACCCAGAGCGGCAGTGACCATAGAAAGCATCACATCTCCACTGGGCGGCCCACCAGAGCCTGAGGCTGCATCGTGTTGTTGCAGCCTGCTGTCTTTCGATTGCTGCTTTGGTTTGAAGAAGTTCCCCACAGGTGCAGCATGCCATGGTTCACCCATTGTGTAAAATTTTGTTTACGTAATGTAATAAGCCTATTGTGCTGGAAGTAATTTCCCAAATAAAAATCTCTGCAGGTTTTCATATTGCTCTCCCTCAGGAGCTGAAGTGAGGAGTGTTTGTTCTCCTCAGAAGCTAAGCCACTCCTCCTCAGATTGAGCATTTTAAGGGCAGCTGTCCTCCCTTGGGGTGTGGTTTGCACTGTATCCCACAACTTGATTGCCACCTGATGGAAGCCAGATGGCAGCACAGTGGCACACATTGAAGGGGAGTGAGGCAGCCACCAGATGTGCTGGCATGCCTGTCACATTCTCCAAGGGTTAAAACTTACCACTTCACATACACGCATGCGCATTATGTGACACTGTCAAGGAAGAAAATGGAGAAGAGAATCTCTGGTCAACCAGAATGACATGGGGACCACAGGGCAGAGCGTTGATTACATCTACTAACCTCGAAAAGAGGTGGTTGACTTTTAAGTCCCTGAGAATGTTTGTGACAGTGTTGGAGGGTACCATTAGTTGGGTCAGAATGGGGGCTGGATAAAAACCCTATGGAAAAATTTATTTTTATTTTATTCTTTTGGTAACCAGGTAAGGTCCTCTAGGCACAAGTGCCTGTTTTCAGGGGTGACCTGGGAGCACTGGGGCAGGTTAAGTGACTTGCTCTGAGTCACACAGTATGCAAGTGGAGGTTGTGAGAATAAAACCCAGATCTGCTGGATGTACCAAACTCACTCACAGCTCATTACTCTACTTCTAGGATAAAACTTACTCTGTCACATTTTCCAAGGGTTAAAACTTACCATACACTGAAGATTACAGACATAATTTTGGCACAAGCTCTCATTGTTAAAAACTGACCATTAACTGAAGAATACAAACCTAGCACTGTCACACTCTTTCAGAGTTAAAAAAACACAACCATTAACTGGAGAGAACAAACCTAGCTCAGTCACATTCTCACAGGATTAAAAACAGATCATTAGCTGGAGAGTACAAAACTAACTCTGTCACACTCTCTCAAGGGACAGAAAAAGTCTCTCAAACCAAATACGTTTTGGAATGTTATGAGATGGTCACATTCGGCTTTTGCTATGTCTCGTGAGGGCTTCCTAATATAGCCTAGTCCCTTTAAAAATGCTTCTATCATATCCAATGCACTTTAAAATGTTTCATATTCTAGGTAATAAACGTCCTGTCAGAAACAATATATTTATTTAATGTTCCCATCATACCTAATGTTCTTTTGAAATGTTTCCTATCTGGCCCAATAATCCTGAGATCACATTCTGTGCTCAGTACACTTTTAAAGGTTTTGCTACGGTCAAGCAAACTTTTATCTCCAAGCAGAAAATGACTATTTACTTTTCCCCCAACCTTTTGTATATTTTGAATCCCGAAGGTGACAGTGTTCCCTAATGTCTGACTGCTTTGTTTGAAAAAAGTTTGTGGTAACATATGGAGGTACAGCAACTTGTAGTCCATAAAGTCCCTACCCTACATGCTCAGTAGGAAGAACAAGTTATACTGTTTTCTTATAGCTTTGTGTCTAGTCTTGGCTTGAAAATTGACAAGCAACTTACAGTACAGTATGCATATTATTTTTGATAATAGTTTATGACATAAACCCACCCCTCATTCGTGAAGCTAATATATATATGTACTTCCTTATCCTGGTTATCCCTCCTATTGGTGGCCACATGCATTTATGTTCTCTTGCATTCTATTTTGTCCATTTCCACCTAGGTGACCAGTTTGTTTCAAGGCCAAGCAATTGATGGTTCTGACATATTATGGAATTATTGGAATTAACCAGTTTTCAGGCATTCAGTTGGTAGGATCTTGTATCAGTTTGCAGACAGGTCTGCCCTCCTCCATCTGCTTTTCTCCAAAGGAAAGAGGTGTTACACCATGAATCAACCCTCATTGTTTAGACCATCCTCATACTTAATAATTTATTTTTGCTGCACCCTGTACAGTACCATTCCAGGTTTTCTGTGGCTCTGTAATTATCCATAGGGTGTGAATTAAAACATTTGTGACACACACCCCAGGAGATTCGTGAGACTGAAGGCTGAATGTCCTTAACACCCTGGAAAGTGCATCTGAAATGTTTTAGTACACACTCAGAAGTGTGATATAGGGGTTGTAAAATGGATTTAGTGTGAAAAATATGTTTGTATGGCATAGAAATGACATCAGAGACCTGACCACAAGTCCATAGATAGTGCATGCATAGTCAGGTGACCTGTTTTAATCAATGATGGTTCTATATTGTTTCTTTCCATTTTATAAATTCTTCATATAATATTATGTCTAGAATGGTGAGTAGTACTTTAGGAGGGGTGATCATTCTCTTTATATACTGTAAGGGTGCAGTACTATCTCTTGAATTTGCTAATTAAGATCCATTTGATGCAGGGTAGGATTCTGGTAGCTTTTTCCACTAATCTTTGTTATTACCGTATGACTCCAGTTACATATGTGTCTCCACTTTTTTATGACTGCAGGGTGGAGCTCTGCAGATGTTTTACTATCACATAGAAAATTGGACTTCAGCAGATTACTAACGAACTGCATTAAATTGGAGTTTTATAGCAATCCCTCCATGCAGCAGTCTGTTTACCACACTATTTTTTCTCTGTTAGTCAGTATTTCCCAGTGAGGAATGAGGTTCACAATAATAGTACATGTATTTCAATCTTAATTTATGCATAACAGGACTTCTGTGATAACATGATTACTAGTTTAAGCTTGTTTTTATGGCTGAAAAGAAGAAGCATACAAGTATACTGGAGTTCCCCTTATTGCAGCTCTGAAGCTCTCAGTGTCTTGTTTCAGCAGATTACAGTGTCCCATTGTAGACAGTCCAAATACAGCTCTGCGTGCTCTCCTGCATTTATAGCTCTTTGAGACAGGTTTTTAGCTCAGAACTCAGCCTCTGCAATTCAAAATCAAGACTCCCAAGTACTGTGGAGGAATGCTGTGTATTTTGTTATAGTGTAATAAAAAAGAATGCATTTGCAAACTGGAAAATCACTGCAGTATAAAATAATTGTCTACAAATTGGCACTGAAGGGTGTGTGTGTGTGTGTGTGTGTGTGTGTGTGTGTGTGTGTGTGTGCAGAACTCTGTCAGAAACTCCTGACAATTCTTTCTGCTGCAGAGGCTCTCCCACCCCTCCCACCCTTATAGACAGAACTAAGTTTAACCCTTTATTATCCTGCTAGTTTACCTTCAGACTTCTTGTAACTTAATGGTATTCTTTTATTATACATGCCAGTTCTTTCCTGCATAGTACAACATGGGCTGATACAGTGCAAGCTTCCTTACAATATAATGGATTTAGTGCTGGTGAAAGGTGAGGGACTGACATCACTGGAAACTGAAACTCTCAGTTTATCTGTAGAGATAGGTACAGTGTGGGTAGAGATACGATGTGGTGAATGTAGTGATGTTGATTGGTGAGGGACTGATAGCTCTCAAGCCCCATTTATCCAGTGGTACATGTATAGTGCAGAGTTTCTCCACACTGTAATGAAATAAAGTGGAGGTGAAAGGTGAGGGACTGACTGCTCTGGAGACCTCTGTTTATCCACAAATACAGGTACAGTGTAGCATTTCTTCACACTGTGATGAAATGTGGTGGTGGTGAATGGTGGGGTGACTGACTGCTTTAGCGCCACCTGCTTATGCACAGGGATAAGTACAATGCCATACTGATGAATGTAGCAGTGGTGAAAGGTAAGAGTCTGACAGCTCTGGAGCCATTGGTTTATCCCAGGGACAGGTACAGTGCAGGCTCTTCATACTGTAATGAAGGTAACAGTGATGAAAGTTGAGTGACTGACAGCTCTGGAGCCCCAGTTCATACAGAGACAGGTACAGTGCAGGCTTTCTTTACCCTGTAATGAGTATAGTAATGTAGATAAGGGAATGACGG
Source organism: Neoceratodus forsteri (assembly GCA_016271365.2). Taxonomy (NCBI): domain Eukaryota; kingdom Metazoa; phylum Chordata; order Ceratodontiformes; family Ceratodontidae; genus Neoceratodus; species Neoceratodus forsteri. The sequence continues at coordinate 454,667,551 of CM057456.1, read as the reverse complement.
AAAGCTCTGGAGACCCCTGTTTATCCACTGATACATACAGAGTGCAAGATGTATCCATACTATGATGAATTTAATGTTGGTGAAAGGTGAGGGACTGCCAACTCTGGAATCTGAAGCCCTGTGATTATCCAAACAGGTACAAAGTGGGCAGATACAGTGGAAGCTTCCCCATAATATAATGGACTTAGTGTTGGTGAAAGGTGAGGGACTAACATCACTGGAAACTGGAACCCTCATTTTATACACAGAGATAGGTACAGTGTGGGTAGAGACAATACAGGCTTTTCCTAATTATGATGTGGTTTTTAGTGCTAGTGAGATGTGAGGGACTGACAACTCTGGAGACTGCAGACTCTTGATCATCTACAGGGACAGGTACAGGGTAGGTGGTCTCCATACTGTGATGAATTTAGTTTTGGTGAAGGGTAAGGGTCAGACAGCACTAGAGAATGAAGCCATCTATTTATCCAATGAGCCAGGCATGGCACAGGCAGGTTCCATATGTATTTATTGTTTGTGAAAGATAAGGGGCTTATAGCTCTGAAGAATAAAGCCCTCTGTTTATCCACAGGAGCAGGTGCAGTACAAGCAGGTAGAGTATGCGCGTGTGTGTAGATTATGAATGATTATACCAGTGGCAGTGGTGGGACTCAAACATGAATTTCATAGCACATACAACTGTTCTTCTGCTATTGGATCTGTGTTGTTTTAATATATTTTTTTATGCATCCTGTTACTATAAAAGTCTGTGCACATTTGGATTCATACAATCTATATATCCCCTACCGCCCCCTCCCACACACACTTACAAACACGTTTGTGTCAGCCAGGAACAGTGGCACACAATCTTTCATCTGTGCTAGATGTTTTCTTTCCTTTTCATTACTATCAATAATATCATTTTGCAGCCTTATAGGCTCTGGTTAGAGTTTGTTAAATTTGTCTCCACGTCCTACATAGAAACAGAGAATGTGTCAGCAGAAAAGGACCAGTAGGCCGAGCTAGTCTGCTGTATTTTCCCTGCCTAACACTACACCCAGGATTCTATTTGGTCACAGATGTCCCTCCTTTCTCCCTTATCTCTATTTATTATACACATATTTATATTTATTTATTTGAAAGGTTTCACCAGGAAAGGCCTATTGAGCTAGAATAGCTTGTTTCCAGATGGGGGAGAGGGAAAGGGGAAACATTTGAATAAGAGATCAAAGTAAAATATACATAGGTTTAAGCATGTACATACAAACTAGTACATTTAAAAATATTCCAAATATATCTGAGGTATAGGTAGACTACACTTGGCATCCAGGTATAACCTCTGGCATAGATATTCAAAGGAGATGCACGGTGCAAAGTGGAGATGCACCGCACATCTCAGTAAATGAGCGGAACTGCAATATTCAAAAGGGAGAAATGAGCCATACATCACCAGATGCATCATCACGCATCTGTAATGTATGTGGTGCATTCCCATGGATGTGCAGAGCATCTCTATATTGAGCCAAAATGTACAGCGCATCTGCTGCACATCTCAGAGATGAGCTGCCAAAATTAGACATGGAAAAAAGATGCTTAAATGGCCTGCCACCCACAGGCAGGCTGCAGAACTGCAGTCAAGCCATTGGAATACAGCCCTGTGAGGTGCACCAGGACATGCTCCAGGAACCCACACACAACAGTCATGCTGGGATGGATGAACCCTGAGCCACAGTTGCCATGTCACCACCAGCACTGTCCAGGGAGCAACCCCCCACACACACTGGACATAGACACCCAGTAGCCACATGCCAGTGCTGTCAGGTGCCCCTTGGACACACCAGAGGTGTGGACAGCCTCAACACAGCAAGTGTACTGAGGGCCATGGCCTACAACCATGCTGCCTACAGAGTGCAACCTGGCAGTGGCATGCACTCAGAGTGCCATCTAGGGAAATCATGCCCAGGTAGTCTGGTGGATGTGTAGCAGCATGGCACAGGTCAGGGACTGACCTGTGGCACACACCCATGGTGGTACACCATAGGTGCACACAAGTGGGACCCACCCACTAGTGTACCTGGTCACCCTCTGCACACTGCCATTCCTTGCAGTCATCACCATGTTCAACTCATATAGGGGGTACTGCAGGTGACTTTACACTGCATATGGAGCTCATGTATCACATGCATGGGGTATACCAATCAGACTGTGTCACTCTGTGCCCTCCCCTGTAACATGTCCAGGTGGGTCCCCATGGCCACTGTCCGAGTAGGTCCTCTGTACCCCTGTTCAATCCTGCACATGGCTGTGGGGTGTGACACTATACCTAGGCCAATACAGTCCACACTCCCACACACAAATATTCCATCACACCTGCCTTCTAGGCTGCACTTCCTCCTGTTCACCACTGTGGAGTGGGGGGGCAGCCCTGCAAAGCTGAAACTGAGTATGCCCAGGGTATGCAAATGGCCTGAATACATTCCAGTAGTGTGATGCAAATATGGGAGATGGGCTTGGAATGTGCAATGAGTACATTTGCATATCCTGGCTGAATACTGCTGTTTTGTGCACTGCACAAGTGTCTTTGCATCATGCATCTCCTCATGCTCTGCATATGGCTCAGATCACCTGCTGCGCTGCACATCTCCCAGTGCACATCTTCAGGATATTCAGTCAAACATGTGTGAGTGCATTTTATTACACATCTGAATATCTCATTCTTTTGGGCCGGCTCATCTCAGATGTGTGGCACAGGCACTTGTGCAAGTTTGCAGGGGACCTTTGAATATCTAGCCCTCATATATTTATAAAATGGGGGCGGGAGCTCCAGCATGACAGTAAACCATGTTATTTCCATTGCAGTGTGATATATGAAACAAATATCATAGTTAAAATAAATGACATTTATACATACTTTGCTGACGTCAGCTTCTGTTATTTTCACTGTGCCCACTAGTGTCCATAAACATCCTGTAAACCTCATTCCCTAATCTTCTTTCTGTATCCTGATTTAGATGTATAATGATCCTCACATGAAATGCGTGACAAAAATCCATCTGCTCTCTCATGCTTTCCCCGAGACTGCTGCCTGAAACTCTGACAAAACACCATGTCTCTGATCTCTTAAAAGAAAAAAAAAGTTTAAGAGTGCTATCAGCAGACTCAGAGTCGGATTAACTGTGCACATGTAAAGTTCTCTGGAAAATGAAGTCACTCCACAAAAACCCTTTCTGTCTTTCTGTAGCCGAATTTAAATAATAAACATGCCTATCTGAAGCTAAACCTAATTTAAAAGTGAAAGTGTCTGGCACAAGTAAAAGTTTTCTGTTGCAGGCAACAGTGACACAAACCAGAGCGAACACTAGCCTAACATGAACACTTAACCCCTGCAAAACTCAAAGAAAAAGCCAAACCTTCACAAACACATAGAAATATAAAACAAAAAGGTTGATTAACACACCCTCTGTCCCAGCTCTCCACACAAAACCCCACCCTCCCAGTGGCTACAGCCAATCATGCACCACATTCACACAAGCACCAACCAATCAGCATTCACACACAGGCAAAACCACCAATCACAACCCTCATACTAAGCCCATTCATGCCCAGTCACTCAGAGTACCAACACAAACCAGCATAAAGCACAAAAACAAAACAAAAAATCACAGAAGAGCTTCCACCCCTATTGTATAAATGGCACACATGATGAGCAGTTGTGTACTATGGAAAATATTTTCACTCCTGCAGACTGACCTCTGGATGCTCTCACTTGTGGCTTTGCTACTCGTGAGTATCCAGAAGTCACTCTGCAGGATTGAAAATATTTTCCATCTCACACTCCTGCCCATCATATTCCCTCTACTGTATATATCTGGCTCTAGATCTAGATCTAGATCTGTATATTCATTGCAAAAAAAACTCCATCAATGCATCAGTTAAAGGTTCTATTACAGTGACAAATGTCAGGTAATTCAATGCTAGGGTTACCAACCCAATGACCCCCCACACCCTCCACATGCCAACAGGTGTCAAGCTGTGCCTTGGGGTCATCAGCCCAAATTCTCACCCCATTCCATGTGTAAGGAAACTCAGATGGTACAGTATAGTAGAATGGGGTGAGAGTCAGGCCCAACAACCCCAAGCCTCACCACAACACCTGTTAGTATGTGTAGGGTTGGGGGTGGTAGGGTTGGGAACCCTAACACTGAATTTCCTGAATTTTGTTGCTGTAAGATTAATCCTAACTGATGCATTAATAGAGTTTTTTTTGGCCAAGAATTTCCTTACTTTTTGAGATAGTATAACAGTATCCTTATTTTTCTGTGGGAGCACAGGGTCCTTTGGACCCTGCACTCCAATTCCTCCATAGATGCACATACAGTGGCATCCCCCAGGATGAAATCCAATTCTGAAGCACTTTGCAGTACTCTGCAGAATGCTGCAGCACACCTACTGAATAAAGCAATGTAATTTCAATGGCAATTAGTCCCCTTTGTCATTCAGGAAAATGTGACACTGCCAGGATGAAGTGAATACCAGTTTTCTACATGACAAAAGGGACTAATTTCCATTGAAATTACATTGTTTTATTCAGTAGGTCTGCTGCAGCACACTGCAGGGTGCTTTAAAAGTGGGGTTCATCCTGGGGGATGCCACTGTATGTACAGTGGTAGTTATCTAAAAGTTAACTACCTCAAGGTAAAGGTAGTTATCTACAGGTTGACTACCTTGAGGTACTGGGAAACTTTTGTGTAATTACCACTGTATGTAGGTGTGGAAGCACAAGGCTCACTGGGCCCTGTGCTTCCATGTAGTGAACAACAGTGACAAAATTGTCAGCATAGCAAACTTATTACCCCACCTCATGTACCCTGGTACAGATAAATTGTGAAATGGAAGGCAAAACTTAATTATGCTCAACTGCAACACCATTCTGCACCACAGGTGCGAAAACACATTTTGGGAAGGATATGAAAAATGACAGCTGTACTATCCATGAGGTGCTGTGAAAAAATGGCTATGTTTAAAATTTGGCAGCAAAATATTAAAAAGTATCAAAGATATGCAAGTGTGGAGAATAAATTCAACAGACGCACATGACTCTGGCACTTTTAGGATTCCAAAGTTACAAGAGTGCATAGAAAAACATCAATGACCATGCATAACTGGGGTGATTTTGGTATTTTTGCACCAAATTTTCAACATGGGCTTTTTTGGACCCTACCTCATGAACACTGCCACTGCATTTCATTACTCCATCCTGAAAGGTGGTTCCATGCAGTGACAGTGAACTCACCTTTCTGGACAGAGTAACAGAATGACAGTGCCTGTGTTCATGAGGTGGGGCCAAAAAATGCCCACATTGAAAATTTGGTGAGAAAATACTGAAAAATGGCTGAGATATCAATATAAGTTTAATACACAATTCACAGCCATTATATGGCACTTACCTTGATTCTTCAGTTCATGGTTTGGCTTTGAAGAGTGCAGATGTGTCTCAGACCACAGAAAATGACAAAAGATGATCTCCAGTGGTAAGTATAGGGCAAGGGGGTGTGTGTTACTCAGTGAAAGAGTAAGGATGGGGAAGGGGGGACGGGGCGATGATGAGGGACCGTTTTCTTTTTTACAGGATTTTAAAAAAGTGCAAAGATGTCAGGGGACTGTTTTCTTTTTTCAGGCATGCTTTATATAAATAAACATTTCTGGACACTTGGAGTGGGCTCCCCAGTGTCCCACATTGGGGTGGGGCTACTGCCAACACCGTGATTGGGCACCCCATTGTTGGAAATGTACTGGACAGTTATCTTCTGTTGGGAACACTGGGAGTGGGCTCTCAAGTGTCCCACACTGGAGGGGAGGGTGTCTAGTTCCAACGTGGGATTGGGAACCCTGATATCAGCAGAAATATTTATTTTTAAATAAATATTTGGTATTTTCAGCTCATGAAGTAGGATTTTACTTCATATCTCATCATATCAAGTAAGATCCTACTTCGTATTATACCGATATGAAAGAAGAATGTCAGTATTAAATATAAAACACATTTTAAGGTGTTTTCAAGCAGTGAAGTGCAGGATGCACCTAAGGTGTCCAAATTAGCAAGCTACATGTGTTGGTTCCTCCCCAGATCATAATTTTGGGGGGGTTTCCAAATTAGAATTTTTCAGGCAAAACTGAAAAACAAAATGGTGGCCATATGAAAGAGGAATTTTCTCATGCAAAGCAGGATTCTTCTTTCATTTCATACAGCTATATTTTAGTTCTTGCTGAGCATGCTCAGAACCAATTTTTTCATATTTTTAAATTGTAATAACTTAAAAACCGCTCATTATTTTTTCACCAGACTAGAGAAAGGCACATCTATGAGGTTGTCCCTTTCTGCCCTGAACATTTCAGACCAAAAAAAAATTAAAACATCTGGGCTGTAGGCAAGTTCAAAGAAAAATCTCAGCAAAGTCAATGAGTGAAAACATGTTTAGTTCACCTCTCTGTAACTCGGAAACTACATATCCGATCAGAACGTAACTTGCCAGATCAAGAGATCTACCCCACAAGAATGCACATACCAAATGTTGTGCAAATCCATTGAAAAGTTACAAAGTTACTAAACGGCAACATTTTGATTTTAACTTTCAAGTGCCTAATCAAACCTAACCATAGGGGTGTGACTGCGCCTCTATAATTTATATATATATACAGTATATAAAATATATATATATATACACACACACACACACACACACAATGGGGGTGGGATCTCCAGAGTGACTATAACTCTTGTTATTTCCACTGGAGTGAGATATCTGAAGATGACATCAGCAAAGTTAAAATATCTGACAGATACTGACATACTCTGCTGATGTCACCTTCACTACAGCCTGCATTCTAAATGGAACTGTTTCACAAAACAGTTTCTCTTTCTCACTGAATCCTGCAGTTTACTCAATTAGCATTGCAAAAAACACTCATCTGTGTGCCATAGTGTTTATGTGACTCCCAGCCCATTACTGTGCTGATGTCAGCTTCACTACAGCCTGCATAATAAATGGAACTGCTTCACAAAATAGTTTCTCTTTCTCACTGTTGCCTGCAACTTAATTAGCATTGCAAAGGACACTCACCTGTGTGTCATAGTGTTTCTGAGACTCCCAGCCCATTCAGAAAACCCTCCCACACTCAGACGACACAGAGAAAAAGCAGAAAGCACACAGAAACAGAAGAACACAGGAAAAAATAATATTTTAAAGTCTCCATCCCCATTGTATAATAGACATATGATGTGTAGATCATGGATGAAATATTCTCACTTTTGCAGAGTGAGCTCTGCATACTCTCATTCATGCCTTCTGCACTCGTGAGTATTCAGAGCTCATTCTGCAGGAGTGAGAATATTTTCCATATCCCACTACTGCCCATCATGTATCCCCTATATATACACACTACTATACGTGCATACTTATAGACATAAATCATCTACATACACAAAAAACATATTAACACAGATAAAATTTCCTGGGTTAGCTGTTGTATATGATTACCTCACACATGCTTGAAGCTCCCCACTGTCTTTGACCCCACCACCTCCTCTGGCAGACTGTTCCAGGCATCCATCACCCATTCTCTGAAGCAGTATTTCCTCACATCCCACTTAAACTTCCCCCCTCAAGCTTCATGGCATGCCCACATGTTCTGGTACCCCTATTTAAGAGACTCCCCTCCTACTTCTTTTTCACCCCCATGAGGTATTATAGGTCTCAATCATGTCCCCTGTCACACTTCTAAAGCCTACTGAGTACATTTAGAGCTCCCTCAGCCTGTCCTCGTATGGTTTCTAATACAACCCTTGCACCATTTCAGTATCCCTCCATTGGACCGCTTCCACCCTGTTGATGTCCTTGTGGTGGTGTGGCCTCCGGAACTGGACACAGTACTCCAGGTGGGGTCTTATATGTGAGCAATAAAGGAGCAACACCACCTTCCTTCTCCTGTTAAAGCTCTCCCTCCCTCTGCACCCCAGCATCCTACTCGCCTTGCCTGCTGCTAATTCACACTGCCCTGCCACCTTGAGATCAGCAAATATGATCACCCCAAGGACTCTTTCTTGCCTGGTAAGTGTAAGTACTCCCTCCCAACTTATATACAGCTGCTGGGTTTCATTGCCCTAGGTAAATCATTTTGAGCTTTTTCAAACTGAAACTCAACCGCCACTTCCTAGACCTCTCCTTTAATTTCCCCAGATTTCTTTGCATTCTCTACACCACCTCCTGGGTATCCATCTTTTTTTCAGATTTGTGTCTAATCCTCATAGAGACAAACCTACCCTCCAGTTCATCTGTAATATCACTTATGAAGATGTTGAAGAGGACAGGGCCCAGTACCAACCCCTGTGGTACTCCCCTGCTTACTCTCCTATCCTCTGAGTGACTGCTGTTTAACACCACCCTCTGCCTCCTATCTTTCAACTAGATACCTAGAACACCACCTCCTCCCCCACCCCAAATGACTAAGTTTCTTTATCAGTCTCTTGTGTGGAACAGTCTCAAAGGCCTTACTGAAGTTCAGATAGGCCACGTCCACTGCCCTCCTCTGATTCCCCTCCCTTGTTACCTAGTCAAAGAAATCTATCTGATTTGTTAGACATGGCCACCCCACAGAAAGCAGTGCTGCAGATGGTGCTGCAGCTCATATGTCTCCAGGAACTCCATCAGTCTTTCCTTCAGCGGGGTCTCCATCAACTTCCCCACCACTGATGTGAAACTGACTGGTCTGTAATTACAGGCCTCCTCCCTGCTGCCAGTCTTGTGCAGAGGGACCACACTGGCCACCATCATTCCACTGGAACCTTGCTGTCTCCATTGAGGTGCTAAATGGCATCACCAGAAGGGTGGCTAGCAACATGATCAATTGTTTAAGTACCCTTGAGTGTATCCCATCCTTCTCCATATCCGTGTCTCCCTTTAGAGCTTCTTACCCACAGCAGGCTCTCTCTTCCATAAATGGACTTGTGTCTATACACCCTCTTCCTCTGTTGTCTATTAATGTATGATGTGCCATTCCCCCCATCCACTGTAAAGACTAAGCCGAAGTATTTGTTTAAAATGTTAGCTTTTTCTTTGTCTTCCTCTGCACACCACCCTCCCCCGTCTTCCGATCTCCACTATACCACCCCTTGCCCTCCTCTTTTTACTCACGTACCAGAAGAAAGTGTTATCCCCACATTTGACCTCATGGGCAATCCTTTCCACAATTTGAGTCTTTGTTGCCCTTACACTGCTTTCTGCCTTCCTTTGTATCAATATATAAACCTCCTTGTCTGCCTCCGTTTAGGTCTACTTGTATTTCCTGATAGCTAATTTTTTCTCCTGTATCACCGTAGCTACCTCCTTTAAGAACCACAGTGGCCTCTTTATCCTCATACTCTTGCTTATTACCTTTTTTAAATAGCTTGACATTGCCCTAGTTATTCTCTCATTTATTCTTTTCCAGTATGCATCCATCCCCACATCTCCCCCTTCAAGGTATTTCCAAAGGCAGTCTCCCATTTCTTTAAAATCTGCTGTTCTGAAGTTCATGACCCTTGTCAGAGTGTTTTTTACTCCTGGCCAATCCATATGTCAGATTACAATGTTCAATGATTGCTTGAACCTAGGGGGCTACCCTCTGTGACTTCTGTAATTTTGTCCCTGTTTGTACACACCAGATCTAGCACTGCCCCATCCCTAGTCAGCTCTGCAACCAGCTGCCTTAGAAATATCCCTTGCAGGGATTCTAGCATGACAATGCTACTAGTTATAGCAATGGTCTGAATGTTCCAATCCACATCTGGTAGATTGAAGTCACCTATTATTATTACTTTCCTTTGTTTGCCATTTTGCCTATTGCCTCCCCCCAAATTCTGCCCATATCCTCCGTTAATCCCCTGGCCCCATCCTTAAGCCAATCCATAAAATGTACAGCCCCTCTCCCCACTGTGACTTTGTATTTCTGTGGCCTTAATACTTTTGTTTACATATAAAAGCACCCCAGCCCCCTTTTCTCCTTCCCCTATCCTCTCTAAGCATGTTGCACTCCGGTATGGATGTTTCCCAGCTGTGGTGGTCAGTGCACCATGACTCTGTAATGACCACCATATCCAGGTCCATCTCTGCAATGTCAGGAATATTGTTTCCTAGGCTTCCTGCACTGGCACATATGGCTGTCCACTCCCTTTGTCCCTCCCTGCCCTTGCATTGCCCTACCTTCTGTAGCCCATCCTTTACCCTTCTTTTTTCACTGATACTGTTCTTCCCCTTTTTATTCTTTTTCTGCCCAACCTCACTGGTAGTTTCTTCTACCCCAATTCCACTTCTCAACTCCCCTGTCCCTTCCTACCCTTTGCACCTACTCTCCACTACCCCTGGGGAATTAATTTCCCTTGGGATATCCATCACTGCTGCTCTGTTGTCTGAGAGGCATTCACTGCCTCCTACATTTCTAGTACCACTTCTCTTGGCTAGTTTAAATGGCCATCAAAATAGCATTTAAACTTCCCACCTAGGACTGCCATTACCCTCCTGGATGGATGGAGGCCATTCTATTTGTACAGGCCTCTATACCTCCAGGTAGGACCTCAGTCCCTGATGTAGCCAAATCCCTCCTCCCTAAACCATGCCTTCAACCAGGTGTTTAAGTGCAGTGTGGTATGCCCTCTTCTCCACTCCACCTTGCACAGATAGCACCTCAGTAAAGGCCACTGTGCTTCAGGCCCCTCCCCAGCTCCCTACACCTGTCCTGCACCACCCCAACTTCCTCCTTTGCCAGGTCATTTGTCTCCAGATGGACAATGACATCCCACTCCCACTCCTTGCTTCCCAGCTGAGAGGTATGACTGTTTGTACAGAAAGAACAACTGTGCACTGAATGCCAATTGGGAACTCATGTGATGTGCTTTTCCAAAACATACACTTTGTTTTAATGAGTGCTGTTGTACTGAGTGGGAAATGTGAGGCTGATTGTGATGATAGCTTCACTTTTGTTCAATGCCGAGTGAAGAACAATGGACTGGCAGCAGGAAAGTAATTGATTGCTTCAGTATTTTATAGTTGTTGTGGCAGGTCAAAGAGCGAGGGAAAATCCCTTTGCATACTCATCCTTGCCATTAGGACACAATGTGTTACTCAAAGACCATCATTAACCAGATCTGCTCTGGGCATCTAGAGACTATCAGGAGCATTCATCATCCATTTCATCAGTAGTTGGACTCAAAGGATAAATACAGACAATTAATATATCTTGTACTGTACTGCATAGGTACTGAATATGTTTATATATTGCCAGCTTGCACTTCTATAGGTATGAGTGGCTTTATACATCCTTGTTGAGAGTAAGAACTGAAAAATGAAGCTAAGCAGTTCTGGGACCCCGAAAATGCTAAAGAAAACAATGACAAGAAAGAGGCATGTCATAAAATAAGTGCATCTTTTGCTATAAGGAAATAGTAAACGTGATTAGGTTAGAGTGTATTCAGTACGAAAGGAGATTTATACTGACTTAAAGCCCACATTCTGGACTTGCTCTATTGAAAGTCGTAGAAGAAATGATTCTCAGAGATAGTGAGTCATTCTCATGCCATCTTCATGCCTGACCCTATGAAATGGTTTATGTTGAACCTAGCGTCCTCCAGTTGCAATAGGGATACAGGTATTCAGCCACAACAAGATTAAAATGCCATTCTGTATACTTCATTTCTACATTTTCCTTTCTCACATATTAATAATTCCTTAGGAATCAAAATAATGAAACAGATAACTTTCAGAAGGAAAGTACAGTAATGGGATTTAAATACCTGTTGTATATATAATTTAAACTTTAGGGAACACTTCTGTATAAATAATCTGCTGAACAGAAATGCAGAAACATTACTAGAGGGAGGGGAAGGAAAGATTCTTCTTTTTTATAACCACGGGAGAAGCTTTCAGTTAGGGCAGCAGAGTAATTAGAGTTTATGACCTTGCACTTTAGTTCCAAATCTGAAAACTCAAGATAGATATAGTTATCTGGTGACACAACAGTTCAGTCCTGCAATGATATTGTTAGCAGAATTTCCCTTGCAAGGACTAAAGCAAAGACACATGGGTGCATCTTTACCTGCAGTACTTTCTACTGATGAATAATTAACTGATGGGAAATGGGTGTGTCAAAGCCCGTTGTGCTCCAGTTTGACCTTCCTTACAAGTGGCCACTGTAGACTGCAGCAAAAAAAAAAACATCATAAAGGGGAGCATATCTTACATAGCACTAAAACAACTCCCGAGGAAAAACTGAAAGAATACATTAGAGTATAAAAAATGAATCATAATGATGATATTAATATTTTTTGACAGTTAGGTGAACATCTGTCTCATATGACTCTAAAGTAGTTCTCTTTCTTTGGTGGAAAAAATTAGGCTGGCTGTCACTTCTCCTAAGACTGAATTCATAACAAAGTCTGGAAACAGGCCACCCATGACAACTATAAGCCAAAGCATCTGTATTAAGCTAGGATTATGTTCTCCATGGAATTTAATTACTTCCCCTTAAGAAAAGAAAAACAGTGATGCTGATTTATTTTGATGTACTATTGTAATTAAACAACAGAGCCCTTCATGATAATGTAGTTATAAGCTGAAGTCAGGTTTTTTTTTCTTTTTCATTCTTTTCTAATGCTTTTTCTAAGGACAAGGGCATTATGCAGCTGTCTTATAAACTTCTTTGTAAGGGCACTTTGTGCATTTTAATGCTCACAGATTGGGACAATTTTAACTCTCAAGCAGAATAGATGGGGCTGAGCTGCCTGGTCTTGAAGAACCATTTTTTTGCAACTGCATGTTATTTAAGATATATGTCTCACAAGTATAGTGGGTTTAAATTTGGCATACTGAACTTCAGCTGTGTTGAAAAAAGATATGTTGAGCTCATATCTGCTGCTGCACTATGTGAGAAGCAAAGTGTCAGTTGCAGTACAGTAGGTAATAAGGAACATTGAATCATAAATGGACTGAGGCACCATTCCTTTTCAAGTACGTACAGTGGTGCCCACTGTCAGGTTCCATCTTGTTTAGTTATGGTAAACAGGATGTTCAGCAAAGAACTGGCAAAAATTGATATAGGAGATGACTTGCTCATTGCACAATTGTCTTTAATTGTCTTGTGTATCCAAACATGATCAGTCATCACTTAGGAGATTGTAACAGTAGTGTCATAAGATCACATGACATTTGGGAACCTAACATGGGGCAACACTGTAAGAACTGTTCCTTCCCCAGTCTGTAGTGGTAACTTCTTGACAATCGTAACTGCCACAGAGTTACTTGTCCTGGGAATTGCTTGGGAAAATCAGTCAAATTACCAATGTGGAAGGTACTGTATCTATAATTGGCCTTGTATCTGTGAGTAATTATTTCATATTTTAATAATTATTTTACTTCATTTTTTGTTAATCAAGTAAGTTCTCTAGGTCAAAGGCTTATTTTTATGAATTAACCAACAATAATTCGGTTTGACGATGATGATAATAATGTTGATGATGATGATGATTATTAGACAGCAAACAAAGTCTGGAGTCCATTTTCATTGCTGTAACTATTTTGTGTCTCAGTTTTTCTTTAATGGGATGTGTAGGGAACTATTCCCCATTGACACTTCAACAGAAAATCATTTGTATGATTTACCCAGGTTTGCTCCATTGATTTTGCATAGAGTTGCTTCACCATAGGGATATTTCAGTTCTTGACTGATCTTGTTTTTTCAGTGCTTGCTCTTCCAGCAGTAGGCATTCAGAGACTATTGGGTGAATTTGGAGGACAGGTGACAAGAGACTTGAGTGTGACACTGCAGACAAAAAGCAACTTGGGTAGGTGATCCATATTTTTCACTGGTATTTACCTGGTTTACAAAACTGACAAGGATATCCATCAGTGATTTTGGTACGAGAACCACTGTTGTTTTTTCATTCCTACAATGATAGCTATGTCGCCCGTTCATGATGGTGGGCATCTTATCTGGAGCCCCATACAGGTAAAGGTACTGGGACTTGGCCAGTGGCAGACATAAGTGCCAAGCAGCAGAATTTCCTGCTTGATAAATTTCTCAATAGGTGAACAGCAGAAAGCAGCAGCAGGAAGTGTTTATTTCATTCTATTGCAGCAGCTGCACCTGCCTGCTGCTGGTACTCCTGTCTGCAGATTTGATATGCTTTGACCCCTCTCTCCCATCTTCTATGTCTATTAATTTACTTTTCACAATTGTGGTTTGAAAATTGCACTGCACACTTTTTTGCTATTAATGCATTACTGATTTTGTTGTATAACTATAAGTGATGTGTATAAATGTAATGTCTGTGGTCCCAGTCACCCTTCCCCCTAACAAAGAGCCTGCATGAGGTTCGAAGCACTGTGTCTTTTCCTGTTCTGATTTGCACACCATTAAATCCCGGGCAATGGGCATTAACTTTGGGTTTTCTTGCTTACTTAATTTTTGCCCACTGTCCTTTGCTGTTTTGGTCCTTATGTTTTTAGGTGCTGCATTCATTGTCAGAGTGCCACAAGAAGTTTTTTGTTTTGCATTGTTGCTGTTTTGCTTCTTGGGCAACCCATTTACTGATTTCCACAGTAGTCAGTTTATTATTGCATTACTAATTCTGACGGTGGATATTTAGTCACTGGTTGGAAAGCTCTTTGCTTCATTGGACTTCATTTTTTGGCTATTACTATAAGCCTGTATAGCTGTGTTTTTTTTGGAAAGCTACTGCTGCTGTATTACTTTATTCAGCTAACTTTGCCATATATACAGCAATCATTTTTCTTGGATGGAAGTTTGTAAATACACTCACCAACTACTGCTAGCAGCACTTGGCATTGGCCTTCTGCTTTTGGTTTGGGACGGTGTAGAATCATCTGTTTGCAGGACATATTACGTCTATTTCTACTGGATAGCATCCAGAAAGGGGCTGATATGAATCACTGCAGTGAAGAATCAAAGACTGAGATTACAGTCAAATTTCTGAAAGCAGCACGCTGCTAGGCACCACCAGTTGCCAGACAAGAGTTCCAGCGGACCTCAGAACAGGTAAAGAGATGGAAACAAGCAGGTGATATTTTTTCAGATGATATTAAAGGTCTCCCTAAGCATTCTGATAACTCACAGATCTAGTCAATAAATTTGAAAGATTAAAGATTTCTGAGGTTAATGTGCACTACACATAGCAACCCTCAAGAAATACAAGGAGACAAATTCAGCTCCTAGAAGTTTAAGAATTAACAAAACACCAAACAAAGGGTTCCTTAAGGATGAATATCAGAAAAGGTGGGAGACTGCATTAAACACCTGCTTAGAAACTTTGAAAGACATTTTAATTGACCACAATTCTGATAAACATGTGCATATTCTAACTGCCATAATGTCACTGAAGGGAAAAATTATAACGTCTAATGATACTGAAGAATTTGTTGATGTAAATAAAAGACTTCAGGACAACATTATGGTACGTGATAAAAAAAACCAATAATAACCAGAATGCAACATATGTTTAATCGTGACACTACAGATTATAATACAAGCCACATTTACCATTGGGGCAGTAGACAGTACTCCAAGTCATGGGGAAGATTGAAATAAAAAAATAGACCTCCATAACAGGAAAAATTCCCCCAAAACACCACCAAGACTAATAAGGATACGTCAGAACCTGAACAAAGCACAGCAACATAAGCCACAAACAGAGTAACATTTGAACAAAGAGGGTTGCCCAAATAAAGGAGCAGGCCCCATTGTCCCAAGGCCCACACAAGTGGTGTGGGAAAATCAAGAGGCAAGGAAGGGGATGGGGAAGGGATGGGGGAGGGCTATAAGGAAAGACATGAGGTCACAAAAAGGGGGACCTGATGAAGTCATAAAAGGTGTGGGAAAAAGGGTGTAGTGGGAAAAGTGAGGTGGCAACCCAGGAATGGCCAAAGGAGCCAAAGGACAGGGCTTAATCGGGCAGTCATAAGGGACTGCACAGCCAGGGGAGGTCACAAATTTGCTCCAAGAGATTTTTTCTCTGGAAGCACATCAGTTTGGCACATCAGATATTGAAGCCAGTGGGCATTTCTTTAGTCAGGTATTTCTGAGAAAAAGCTTAAGTTAAGGAATACATTATTAGCAATGAGCTGTGGACCAGAGGCAGCTGCATCCAGGCTGGGCAAGTGAGTACTTCAACACAGAAGAAAAGAGGTAAGAAAGCTTGTGTGGCAACATAAGATGGACCTGGAGGAGTCAGAACAGCAGCAGGACATATATGTGGTTTGTGGTGTAGTTTGGTTAGCTGTCCCACTGTTTGGGTTTCTTTGTGCTTGTTTTGTGAGTTTTTTATTTATTTATATAAGTTTAGGAATTACAACCCTTTGAGTCAGGGACTCATTTGCAAAGGCTCCACGTCATACGTTGAACTGTGGACAATACAGAGTTATAAACGGTACATAGACAAACAGGGACAAAAAATAGGATAATACATAGGTAGAAAAAAACTACACCACAGGTGCTTAAATTATAAGTCATATACTAAGAAACAGTGGTAGACAGTTTCAAATGGATACTAGCACAAATATGGAGTTATATGCAATCACAGTAGCAGTTTGATATAATATGGGTACGCAGCACAGATTTAAAAGGCCCCAATCTAGGAATGGAGAGGACAGTGTCAGGGAGGGAGTTCATCCATTGTGGTGCCCTGTAGCAAAAGGATCTTTGGAAGGTCATGGTCCTGGTGAATGGGATGTGAAAGGTAGTGGAGTTAGAGTGTCTTGTAGCCTGCATCGGCGAGCACATTTGTAGACAGTGGTGCCGGAGACGGGGGGGGGGCCACTAGGGCCATGGCCCTACCACTTTTATGATAGGTAGGGCATGGCCCTAGCACTTTAAAAATGTCAATGTCACGGTCGCGAGGGGGATGGACTGTCCTTTTCTTGTAGAAATCTGCCTAGCAGGAAAACTCCAGCCCAGTTGACAGTTTAAAACAGAGGCGCCGGAAAAAAATAAAAATGTTGCTTTTTGCCCGGTTTGCATCCACGGATGGTCGTTGCCATTGCCAGGCTTGCCAGCAATAGGGTGGTGGTCGGGGACCGGGGGGGAGGGCAGCAGGGGCCGGGCAGGCCATGCCGGCCACACCATGTAATGTAAAGAGCGGGGGGTGCTACGTGCGGTGCGAGTTGGTCAGCCAAATGCACTTTTTTTAGTGTAAAGACTGCTGGGCGGCTGTTAATTTTCTGCATTCTGCAGTCTGCCCCATGCACGCACGCACCCCACTGGATGTAGTATCTCCCGGTCCCGACTGGTGACTCCCCCACCAACTTCCGGCTGATCATGTGGGTAGAGGAGGATGGCAAGTGCTTTGTGGCACCAGGCGCCATGATTTCACACAGCACACAGCAGCAAGCAACGTGGGAGGGAGATCAGATGAGAGCGCAAATTCGCAAGTACCGCAGCTGCCTGTTTTTGATCTGATCGATCGCTCAATCGTCGGTCCATGCTGTCAGCGATCTATAGTCCAGGCCATGGGGGCTTAAAAGCTCATCAGCAGACTGCAGTTGGCTTGGCTAAAAAAAGGGCCTAAGGCTTGGTTTTGGGTGGCTGGACGCTTGCTCAGAGAGTCACGTGCTGCACTGGTTGGGTTGGGTTCAGAGTAACAGTCGGTCATTGCTCGCTCCTCACTCAGTGACTCGGTCCGTCGGTGGGTTATTTGTTATTGGTGGGCCACCACACCGCGCCAGAAGACTGAAGCAGCAAGCAGGATATTAATATATATTATAATTCCTCCAGTCCAGACCAGGCCCAGCCAGGACACAGCACAGGCAGCAGCCAGTAGGCCAGGCTCCACACTCCCTTCCCCAGCGGCCCAGCCTCATGGCACAACAGTGAATGGACTCAGTAAAGTCTCTGTGAGTGAGGAGGACAGTTATTCTCTCAGCCAGGAGCCAGCTCACTGGCTGTCCTTGTCCTCAAGAGACAATCATACCCGACCTCCTCCATCCTTCAGTCAGCCAACCAG
This sequence comes from Neoceratodus forsteri, assembly GCA_016271365.2. Classification (NCBI taxonomy): domain Eukaryota; kingdom Metazoa; phylum Chordata; order Ceratodontiformes; family Ceratodontidae; genus Neoceratodus; species Neoceratodus forsteri. The sequence goes on along the minus strand of CM057456.1, from coordinate 454,649,529 downwards.
GTCTAGGGAGCAGCTAGCCAGCGAGCATAGGTTCCACTCTCTTCTCACAGTCAGTGAGTCACTCAGTCACCAGTCTCTCAGGGGTGGGGTGGTGGTGTGTGGCTAATTGTTTGTTCACGTGGTGGCAGACAGTCCCTTCTGGCCAGGGCAGGGCAGCCTTCTCCAGTGCAGTCTCCACGCTCTCCAAAGCATTCTGGTGAGTCAGCTGTGTCTGTCACAGTCAGTGTGTGTGGCGTGCTGAGTGATTTGAAGAAAAAATGTTACTTAACTTTAGTAGGAGTCGGAGACAGTAGGAGTTTACAAATAGAGTGGCAGTACAGTACAGTTACAGTCCAGCAAGGAAAGATGTAATAAAGCTAGATAAAATTTATTTAAATGTGTGACATCACTGACATGGTGACTGCACACAGGGTTACCAATTCAGGAAGTTGGAACAGCTGGAGAATGAGATGAGAATTGTAGAGGTGCAAACTAAGAACTTCGTCTTCATGATGCATGCATGGAATGAAACAGACAGTCAAAATGAGCACATGTTATATAGAATTCATGGAGGCAGTGATATCTTAGCTAGGGTTGGGTCACTTGTGATGTCTAGGATAGGCAGGGCAGGAAAAGGAACATATTGAATTGCCTGAATGGCGTTGTTGATGCGTATGAGAACACAAGGAAAAGTATTATTTTAATTTTTGACCCACACATCCAGTTTCTGAACTGTTCCAACTTCCTGTGTTTGATGCCTAAGATTCACTTACTGTCGCAGGTACTGCTGTCATGACTGTGCCTAACATAATGTATATGCATTTCTTCCAGACTGTACTTTATAAAAAAGTGTGCGTCAGGAGAGAGAGGGGTTTGTTGCAACTTGCTTAATGCTTATCAGTGGACTGCAGACAGATATCTGTTACTTTCCCACTAGGGGGGGGCAGTGGTGTTCATGCAGAGTATCCAGGATATATTCATAGTTGTTATCCATCCATAGTTGTTGGAAAGCATACTGATGCATCTCTTGATGAAGCAGGTCATTCAAAATATTGTGATAATCGTATCTGTAGGATTTTATTACCCAGCAAGTGAATTGATCAGCAAGCTTGTGGCTGTGTTATAGGTTTAGTTACAGAGGTGAATGTCAAGTATTCCATTGTAGCAGTGCCACTGAGGGTACTGTCACTGTTTCTAAATATATGTGCAGACAGACAGTACTTTCTTAAAGGAAAGCTCCACACATCCTGGGCTCCTGCACCTGAAAAGCTAACCCTCTGGTTTAGCTTTTAACTACAAGAGTGGCATTTTCTTTTGTATTGAAGCGAGTGGTGCGTCACCGCACCTTTTCAGCAAATGGAGTGCCCCCTGCATCCTCCGACATCTGGATTTCGTATTTTTTTAAATTAAAATACAGCAAGTTGCAGTGCATGAAAGAAAAGGCCACTCTTGTTGTTAAAAGCCAAACTGGAGGGTTAGCTTTTCAGGTGCAGGAGCCAGGATCTGTAGGCTTTCCTTAAAAAGTATGTTTGAGAGAGATTTGTTGCAGCTTGCTTAATGGTTATCAATGGACTGGTGTCTGAGGTGGGAGGTGGAATAGGGTTCATTCAGATCGAAATAAGAAGTTAAATCGACCCAAAACACATGTTTATGTAAAATAGACAATGACAACTTTGTGTGCCGATCAGAGCACTTTTTCAAGGTTGACTATATTTGACTGTGCTCTCATTTGCACTATTAGCCAATTTTCTTCTACTTATGATCAGAGTAAGTCCAAGACTCCCCAGTCCCCTTCCAAAGAAATGTAAAAAAATAAGCATGTGGCTACTGCATCTTTCAAGTTCTGTAGTGCTGGTTGTCAGAACTTAGAACACATTAAGAAGGGCAGTGTGTGTCTTTAGTTTTTTGCAACCAGTGCCAGAGAGTGTCAGCCAGTGCCTGCCTGACCCCTACATCCTGCTGCTGCCTACTTACAGCCTGCGATGCCCTCACATGCCTGTGCCACCTACTGGGGTCCGTGAGCATTAACTATAATGTAAAGAACAACCAACAATGCAGTTGTTTCTATATTGATGTGTGGACCGGACTATATTCAGTGGGCACTGTGGAGAAGCCAGGAGGCAGGCACTAGCGAGCCATCCGTGTTTTCAGAATGGATGACTACCCATCTACTAAGGGGCTGACCTCCAAGTTTTAGTCGATCATGTAGACTAGTCAGTCCATATTTTGTTTCTGGGCTGCCAGCCTGCTCCACAGCCTGCTTGTGCCACCTGGTCTGCGAGCGTTGATTAGAGGAAGGTGAACACACGAACCACTAGTTCTTGGTTTTTTTAACGTGTGGACCGGACTGAGCATTCGCTATGTGTTATGGTCGGGTGGTTGGCTGCTGTTGTGTGGCACGTGGTTTTCTGTATTGCCATCTTGACAGTGGACGGCGGACCAGCGGTCATCTCTTCCTAGCAGTGGTGGAGTTTGTTCTGGCTTGGCTGGTGCAGATTCTGAAGACAGGGCTACAAGCTGCAGGACCTGGAGGACAGAGGAGGTAAGAAAAAGAAAATAATTGGTTAGCTTAGGTTTGCACGCTACGGCTATGTCACTTGTCTTTTTGTTACTTATGGCTGTTATTGCTTTGCAACGTATCTATAGTATATGCTTGCTTTCCTGAACAGCAAAGTGCCAGTTATGTGTAGTTGATGGTGAAAGGCTGCTCCGCTCTGCATGTTGATAAAGTATCAAGCTGGTGTACAGGTTCATTGCCTGTCCTATGTTGTCTTGAACAGTGCCTCCGTAATTGCATCACTACCTGTTGGAGTTGGGTGGACTTTATTTAAGTGATCTACAAGCCAATCTGTGAAGAAATGTTTCATGGCTTTTTTACATTACCCTTCCTGTCTTCCACTTTGCAGCTTAAAATCATTCTTAAGATTCCATCACCATATCATACTAAGCATAATCATTCCAGAAAGATGTTTCCCTTCTGTAGGTACTCTTAGTACCTAATTACCTTGTTGATGCCTTTGAAATATCTCTCAAGTTATGCTTGCTGTATGTCCCAGTCCCAGCCATGAAACTAGCTTCCTACTGGCTTTCTTGACACATCCTTACACAGACTGCATGCACTTCACTCAGGATATTTAATAGAATTAGTACATTTTTTAAAGCACTGTATTTGGTCTTAGCACTACTGGACACTATATTTCATAGCTGCAAAGCACAGTTACTGAAAGTTAGAAGTGGCCCTGGCCCTGGGTCATCAAAACTGTGTTCAAAAAACATTTTTAAGCCATAAAAACTGGGCTGATGAGGTTATTGCAATATGCTTGCTACTTTTATTTATATATATATATATATATATATGTATATATATATATATATATATGTGTGTATGTGTATATATATATATATACACATACTTACAAATGTCACAATGCCAGGACATGAAAAACCTCCAAGATCGGTGCAAAACCAGAATGGCTCATCAGGTTTTATGGCTTATTAAATCATTTTTTATCATAGTCTGCATGATTGTGATCCTCTAAGTACAATTGTTATTACTAAAACTATACTGGTGCTATACTGTCTGCACACACAAACAATACCCCAGTAAAGTGCCATACAGCCATCCTCAGTCAGGGGGGCTTTATTGACAGGAATATCAAATTGTGTGATGCTCATAAATATCAGCTTGCAGTCTGGGGTGAGTTTATCATAGTGATACATGATAGTTTACCTTGTCTAGTGTGGAGCAGACTAAATGCAGTAGTAATAATGGTAGTGCTGTAGATTTTCTTGCTAAGTTCTCATTTTTTAACATTGTGAGAATAGATTTACTATGTTTGTTTACATCTTTACGTTTCCAGATTTCTAGAAGACTTCAAATGGCAGGACAAAAATATAGATTCCAGAGCTCCATTCTGAATTTCATATCAAATGGTACTGTGCCCATCAAAAAGAACAGACTCAACGACAACATCAGTACATCGATTGCTACTGCAGCTGCTACTAGTAAGTCTTCAACTGAAGAAGACGACAGCAGAACAGAAGATTCATGCCGTGTAAGTTTTCTTTGATCATTTCCATTGGATTTTTGAGTGCTATTAATGAGTTGTGTGTTATACTTATGTTTTAGTACAAGATAGGGGGTGTTAGGCAAGACAGGTTAGGTAGAGAAGGTGACAGGGTAGGCTTTACCAGTGATGCAAAGGAAAAAAAGCTGGTGTTATAAACTTAAATATATAATTTGTTGTTTGTTATAGAGCACCATTCACATTGACTGTTCTTCTGCAAGTACCAGTGAAGTAGTTGAACTTGACTGTTGCCAACACATAATTGAAACAGGTGTCCAATCGTGAACATGACTTTTGCGAGGAAATCGATGATGGGGAGTTGCATGAAACGGACTTTGGTGGAGATAGACATCATGAATGATAAAGATACATCATGCTTTCTGGACTGTCTGTCAGAATATTTCACCAAAAATCCTGTACATTTGCCTGTAGCAAAGGTGGAAACCTCAGATACTATGGAGAAGGACCAAATCGCAGACCCAGGTTTTTCCAGTTTTCATGGTACAAAAAGTACAGTTGGCTTGTATTGTGTAAAACACGGAAAGTTGCTTTTGTAATATGTTATGTTGAATCCAGACAAAGTTGATCACTTGGTCAAAGTGTGGTGATCAGGCATTCCTTACTAAAGGCTTTCATAACTGGAAAGATGGTAGTAAATTGCTAGATGCTCATGAAAAATCAAACTTTCACCGTGAATGCACACTGAAGTTACAAAGTTTAAAAAAAGTACCTGTCAGTGTTCAGTTTGTCAACAAGACAGAAAAGGATCAAGACCTGCACAGACAATTTCTTCTGGAACACCTCAGAGTCCTATAGATTCTGGCTAGACAAGGACTTGCCATTCGAGGCAATACTGATGAGGATAGTAACTTTAAAAGAGTGCTGAGTGTTGTAGGTGCAAACCACAAGCTTGCTGATCAATTCACCTGCTGGTTAAAATCCTACAGATATGGCTCTCATGATATTTGAATGAGCTGCTTCAGATGTATCGCTGTGCTTTGCAGCAACTCAGGAAGGACATTGAACAGGCAGGTGTATTTGCTGTTATTGTTGATGAGACACGAGACATTTCTGGACTAGAACAACTCACATTCTGCATACGATGGGTAAATGAGGACTACACAATACATGAAGACTTCATTGGCCTATAGAAATTGAACAGGCAAATGCAGATTATCTAATGGGTGTTATGAAAGATGTGCTGCTCGACTTGGCTTCGACTTTCAGAATCTTAGAGGACAGACATATGATGGAGCATCTACATTTCAAGGAATGAATAATGGAGCATGTGTTCGATTAAGAACAGAACCCTTCTGCTATGTCATTACATTGCCTAAACCACAGCCTGAATCTGTGCCTTCAAGATGCAACCAAGTACTGTAATGGTATGAGAGATGCTTTAAATTTGTGCGGAGATCTTTACAATTTAATTCATTCCTCTCCAAAGCGTCTTGCTTTGTTCAACAATATCAGAGCAGCTTTTCCATCTGAACAAACACTTCAGTCCCAAACCTTAAAGCCACTGTGCCCAACAAGATGGACAGCTCGGAAAGCAGCTATTGATGCTGTCATCAATAACTATGAATACATCCTGGATACTCTGCATGAAGTATCGGAGGACAGAGGCAACACAGAGGCAAGCAAAAGGGCACCTGGCATGATTGCTGTAATGAATAAATATGACACTTTTTTCAATTTGAAACTTGGGCTGAAGGTTTTTTCGGCCACTGAAAACATGGCATATCAATTGCAAGCAAAGGACATTTCAGCAGAAGTTGCAATGAATATCCTCTCTGCAACCACTGCTTACTTCAAGCGAATGAAGTAGGATGATGAATTTGCTGCATTCTACACCTCTACCTTGAAGTCAAGTAGAAGGTCTCACTGCTCCACCAGTCCACCAAGAACAAGGCGACCACCAGGCGCTATGATGATTGCTCAGAGGCACATACATTTGCATCAGCTGAGGACTACTTCAGAAAGGAATACTTGCACTACTTGATATTCTTATTAACAAGATGAATGACCAATTTGAACAAGAAACTCTACATATTATGCTCAAAATTGAAAAACTTATTATTGGAGCAATCAATGCCTCATTCCTTTGGAGCCTTTTTGAGGTTGATGCAGAACTGCAAAGAGTGTATTCCAGGGACATAAATTTCAAGAAGCTGCAAATACAGCTTGAAATGCTTCCAGATACTTTACAGGTATATAATAAGTCAAAATCAGAGATGTGTAAAATTAAGACTGTAACCAAGCTATCTACAGTTAGGAGGTGCTACTTAATGTGAAAGGAGCACACTTACTTCTTGGTGAAGTGCATAGATTGCTACAGCTATACATCTAACTATTCCAATGTCAAATGCTACAGCAGAAAGATTAATTAGCTCCATGCGACGGATCAAATCGTGTCCACGATCTTCAACAACACAAAAAGACTGAACCATTTGATGTTCCTTCATGTGCATAAGAACATGTGACAGCATTGACCTATATGAATGTGCAAAACAGTTTTGTGATAAAAATGATATGCTCAAACAGTATTTTGGGCTGTGGTCTGAGACTAGAAATAACTGTTTCTTTCTTTTCTTCAACATACTTATCAATACAGTGGATGCTAACCTTGAACAAGACACTCTATAAATAATGAGGACCAGAGAGCCGTATGGCTCACAAAACATTTTACCATCATTTATTACTAGGAGGAACCTGCAGCAGCAGTGACCCGAAGAGATGCATGATGACATCTCATGTTATAAAGCCCAAAGACAGAAGTCAGCAATGACAGCAAGTTGCAACAAACCTCTCCACATTTACACAAGACCAAGTGCTCTCTGATCTTGTCTTCCTTATGATGAGCTGCTCCACATCCACAGGAACTGCATTTGAAATTCCCCAGCGTTGTACACTGATCTCCACGACCCACGACTGCTGACCAACCGCACTTACCTTACTTGTCTTCAGTATGCATCACCTGCTGTCTTACAAGCAAGAAGTATGACTGCTGCACCATTTCGAGTTCCTTTTTGGAAATGTCCATAAGCACTTACTGGGAACACTGCTGACTGTCCTGCAGGACTGCTCTGAAAATTTCTGTGACTGTGACAAAACCAATTGCCTGACAAGGAAGTGACAACACAGCTAGTTCAGCAAGGAAAAGGGTCTTTGAATTTGAACATTTACTTCACCAGGTCCATTCCTGTTGACTGTTGTCATCAATATGACAAAAACTAACCAAACAAGACACTATAAAATATGATGACCAGAGAGGCAGTATAGCTCAAAACAATTTGCAACACTTAATGCTGAGAGCCTGGCTCAGCCTTCAGCACGACCAGTTGAGTGTTATTGTCTCATGCGATACATCCAAAGTCAGAATTGCAGACAAACACAGCAAGTTGCAACAAACCTCTACACACACTTTTTAAAGACTAATTGCTCATTGTATTCCTTTTGATGGGCTGCTACATAACCAGTGCCACAGACAGTGCTTACATTTTCCCAATGTTGTCCACTGCTCTCAGGGACTACACTTACCTTATATGTTTCTCTTTCATGTGAATAACAATTATTACAAGCAATAATGCTATAGGACTGTGTGTGTGTGTGTGTGTGCCAGCGTGTGTGTGTGTGTATATATATATATATATATATATATATATATATATTTATTTATATTTATATATATATACACACACACATACTTGTATAGTACAAGTACAGGCAGCAAGTTATGGGTTTTCAGTAAGTGCAGCAAAATTGAGCAGCACTTCTGCATATTACATTACTAATCAGTTGTGAAAAATTTGCTTCTCTAGGTTTTAATGAGACTACAAACTTACCTATGCTATGCCTAGGGCCCCTGGTGTTCTGCGTGCAGAATTTTCTGATTTCATGGCAGGGCTCCTTGACTTATCGCGACAGCATTTTCTGATTTCTGTGGCATGATTTATTCATTTCTCTGGCAGAATGCAGTCCTGTCATTGGCTAAATATGATGTGATGTCATCGATGACATGACATCATATGCTGAGCATAGAGGAGGGGCTTCAGGATAAACGAGGTGGGAAAGAAAGCCTGACACTATGGAAAAACAGTATATTTATATGAAAATTCACCAAAACAATGAATTCTACGGCACTATATATATTCTGGCATGATGCAAATTCTGCAGAAAATTCCATAACCTAGAACCGCTGAAATTCCAGGGCCTTGGCTATGCCTGACAATTTATATGCATACTCAGGGTGTGAAATTCTATACCTTAGGTGCCCCAGGGCAGGCACTTTTGTCTCAGGACACCTAATCTCATATTCTCCTGCCTCTCATAAATACAAAAGCCTTTTCACTCAATGGATCTCTTATCTGAAATAAAAGCTCTTTTTACTCAACTGGAGCTAAACTATCAAAAATCTAAATAAAGAGCTACTGAGAGTTGAGGAAGCTATCTGAAATCTAAATAAAATTGATATTTTGGAGCTACTGAACTGTGTTCTAAAGACATAAAATCCAACTAAATAAAAAGCTCTTTCAAGAACTACTGTGAGCTGAGTTAGCTTAAAACTCATTAAAAGACTTTCAAAAAAGCTATTCTGAGGCTACCAAAAATCTAAAATAGTTTCTTTAAAGCCTAAATGGGAACTGTGAGCAAAGTTAGCTCAAAACTATATAAAACCCTCCTTCAACAGCTACTGTCCCTGTGGGCTTTACTAACTAAAATCTGAAAAGGAATTCTCTTACAGATATACTGCATTGTTGACTACTAAAATCTAAAAAGAATGACTTGTTAAAAGCCTTAAAGGACAAGTGTGAGCAAAGTTAGCTAAAACAATATCCTGTAAGAAGCACAACTAGTCTACACCCATGGGCTGTACTGACTAAAATCTGACTAAGACATCTCTTACAGAAACTGAAGTATTTTGGACTAAACAAATCTAAAGTAAAAGTCTCTTAAAGGGCAGCAGTGAGCCAAGTTAGTTAAACTACATAACAATCTCCAAACAGCTACTGTGCCTTGTGGGCTGTACTAACTAAAATCTAAGAAGGCAATCTCTTACAGATTTTGCATTGTTGACTACCTGAAATCTTAAAAACAAACAAAAAAAAGTCTAGTTATTAAAGCCTTAAAGGGCAAGTGTATGAGCAAATTTAGCTAAAATCTGAATAAAAGACCAGGTAAGAGCTAGTCTGTGCCTGTGGGCTGTTACTGTACTAACTTGGGGCGCATGTAAATAGTTTCTTGGGTAGAATCGTTTGCTGCTTACATGCCAAGTGTGCATGTACTTTTATATAAATTTCATACCCTGTGCATACTGTGTTTCAATCAATTATCTTTTGGAAGGTGAAACTAGAAGTGTTATTCAGTTATTGAAAACTTTATAGTAAAGTAACTGTTAATTTAGTTTACAGTTTTATAGACGCTATTAAGTCTGCTAGAGAAGACTCAACCATTTCATTTCTCCAGTTTGACCTTCATGTATCAGCATAGCACACTACTTGAGTCATAACTTAATACTTTTTTTACTGCACTATTGTTCTGACCTGCATGACTGTGTTAAATGTTTCAGTGAGGAAAATGATGTTCAGAAATAGTTCAGGAATAATATGGCATGAGAATTTTTATGAACATTAAGCAGTACACCTTGACTTGTGCTGTTTCACTACAGCTTTGTAACTTGTCTTACATTGTTAACTGATAGATGGTAGTAGTTAGATACTGTCAACTTAAATAACATGTTTTAGACAGCAAAATAAACAAGATTTTGTTCACAGTCCATTGATGAGGCAATGAGCATTAATCAAGTTGCAGGGAACCTCTATCATCACACTTTTTAATAAAGTACTATCTGGACATACATCTGCGCTGCTTTTAATTTTTTTTTCAGCTGTTCTCTGCAACAACTTCATGACCAGACCACCTCAGGTAACAGGTTAGCCCAGCACTGTATCTGACTTACAGAGAAAGACCACCTGCTTATGACCATCCAGTCCAGAGGACCGGTAATGTAAAAAGTATTTATTTAACATTTTAAGAAGAAAGTAGTAGTAATTGATACTTGCAAGCAACACACACACACACACACACCAGTCCACTGGGGTTTCAGAGCAAAAATGGTGGATGGTCACATGTTACATTATACAAAATATATACAAAAGAGGACCCCCCTTCCAAATTCACAACTTGGTGGGGGAGGTGCACTGGGAGCTGGTCATGGGTGGAAACCCAAAGTGGATAAGCAATTGACAATCCGGACCAACCAGGCAGCCGGCCCTACCACTTTTCAGAAGCTTCCGGCACCACTGTTTGTAGAAGCATCAGACAGTCTGAAGGGACTAATCTTAGTTGGATTTTTTTGGACAATAGGCAGGTCTGATAAAGCAGGCGCCACTGGAAGTTTAGCCATGATGACTGTTTGTAAAGTTCACAGGTATGTGTGAGGCACTCACAGCCAGTAGCAAGCCAGCAGGCTTTGTTAAGTGAGCGCTTAATGCTGGACAAGGCAGTGTTGGTGGCAGCAAGATATATGACTATGCCATAGTCAACCAGGGAAAGGATGGAGCTAGAGATGGCTAAACAGAGGGTGTCAGGTGGGAGATAGGGCCTGTATTTATATAGGAGTCCAATTCTAACTTTTATAGCAGAGCATGTCAAAGCTATATGCTTCTGGCAAGGGTTTATTAGGCAGTGGCTTGGATTGTTGGATCACTTGCTGCGTGAATTTTGTGGTGGTTTACTTAGGAGCATGTTTGTGGGGAGCCAAATGGGCAGAGGAAGCAGCATGGCAGCAGGGGCCATTTTTGGTGTAGTGGGTTTGCTCTTCTGTAGAGTGTTTTTTTTTTTGCCTGTTCTGTGGGGCTTGTTCGTTGGCTCCTTTGGTTTTGTCAGTGTTTTCTGAGTAGCATGCTTGTGGGGAGCCAAAGTACAATGGAAACAGTGCAGGAAACAAGGGGCCACAGTTTGTGACTGGAAGCATAGGGTTAGAGAGGTCAGGAGCATGAAAGGCCAGTCAGTGAGAGGGGGCTGACAGACAGGAGCTGTATTAGTTACAGGATTTGCCTGACTTAGGTGAAGCAACGGTGGCTCTGGTTAGAGAGGGGCAGGTGAGCAAGGATGCACCACGTGGAAACAGATGATGTCACCACCGGCAGATGTGGGCTGATTGGGGCACTGGGCTGAATGCTTTTGGCCATGCCAGTATAGCAGCACTGGCTGGGTGCTGAGAGAAATTTATAGGCCATGGTGCCCTGGGTGGGGTGCCTCATGGTGAAAGGTGGCACAATTCAACACCGCGTGGGTGGAGGGACCTGAGAAAGGGATTGGGAAGGACATTTTGGGGATATTGGCGGGAACCAGAGGCAAGGGGGGTGCAGGGGAAAGCAATTTGGTATCCCAGGCCTGACCTGGTGGCACGAGCCATGTGTAGGCAGAAAGCACAGTGGGCAAGGCCCAAACTGCAGATCTGCAGGCAAGGTTTAAAAAAAAAAAAGAAAACAACAAAAATGAGGCAAGTGGGTACAGAGGCATTAGTAGCAGCATTACGGTTTGTATAAGGTTACCCTCCCCACAGGGGGACCACCACCTCCCAGTTTTCATGGTATTCTTTTGTGTGTGGATCAGGGTTTTAGGCAGAGTTATAGCATGGAGGGAAAGACCCGGAACTATGAATCTGAGACTTGGGGTTTGAATCTCATCGACTCCCATTGGCATACGGTTGATCCTGAGCGTGTCAGTTAATATCACCTAGCCTTCCTCAAGGGAGATATTAACATGTGTGTATTTTTTCATTAGATAACCTGAAACAAGAGGATGTCACCAAGGAAGCTGAAACCGAGTATGGAGGCTTGCTATCAAGTGGTGATGGACCTGGTGGACAAGGCAAACCAATTGCTGGAGGTGGCAGAGCAGGACAGTGGGGAAAAGGGCACAAAGTGGAAGGGGAAACAGGGGAAAGGGCACTAGAGGAACAAGACGGTGCCAATCCTCCAGCTGGCCCAGAGCCCAAGACGGGGGTTCCCGAGCCAATGCCGACAGCTCCTCAACCCCCGTCTCCCAGTAACCCCAAACCGGAGCTAGTGCTGGCACCCGAGCCCATGCCAGCTCCTCTGCCAGAGCTTCATATGCCAGTTTTCCTGCCACATTCTCCAGATCTATTTCTGTCACTGCTGGTCCCAATGCCCGCATACAGCCCACCAGAAGAACCCAGGCCAGGGCCTAGCATCCCACAGCCAACCACAGCAGGTAATCAGGTGGTGACACTTGAGAGTAGTGTCCAAGAATATGTGGAGCAGATGTTAAAAGCCATGGGTGATAATGACATGGGGCAGTCAGAGAAGGTTTTTGGAGAAATAAAAGGGAAAGGGGAGAGGGTCAGTGGGGGGGGTGGGTAAAGCAGTCAGTGCTCCTGGTGTATGGCTCAGGGACCATGTGCCCATGGCCATGAAAGAAAAGATATGGAAGGGAGACAATGTCAACATTTTTGCCCAGGTGAACATCGACAACATGGATAAATACAAAGAGAAAGACAGTTTCAAAAAGAAAGACATGGTGGCAGCAGTAAGGCTACTAGGCAAGAGGGAGGAGGATAAGTTGTGGAAAGGGAAAACGTGAGACAGTTGGTCCACAGGTTTCACCTACATCATGGTGATTGTTATTGAGAAGCAGCTGGAACTAGCCACCCCACTCCTGACTTACTCGCTCATAATCAAGAATGCGTATAAAAAAGGGGGCCATAGTTGGCTGAAATATGACAAGAAATTCAGGAAAAGGATGGCACATTTCGGGGATGTGAAATGGGACACCAGGCAAATTGATCTTTGGCTAGAAATTTACACAGGGCCAACATAAAAAGGAGGCTGAAGGGGATAAAAAAGGGGATGTGACGTTGAAGGCTTGTTGGAGCTTCAACAAGGCATTTTATTTGTGGCCTAACTGCCGATTTTGACATGTGTGTTCCAAGTGCAAGGGGCATCATCCAGCATTGAAATGTAGATACAGCTGGTAAAAGGGTCCAGTAGTCAGGACATTTCATACCAGCAGCCTTTTCAGAACAACCAAGGTACCTTTAGGGGGCAGCACTGGGGGAGGGGAAGGGGGAACCGGGGAAGAGGAGGGGGGGGTGGAAGAGGGCACACCCACCACACTAGGCAGCAGGACAACTGAACGAACATCAGGCAGCGGTTTCCATCTGACCTCCACACCCATCAAGGTTGAAGCCTTAGAGAGGTGTTTGAGGGAATACCCAGACCAGGAGGTGGTACAAAGATTGTGTGCAGGTTTTCAGTCAGGTTTAAATCTACAGTTTAGGGGAATTAGGAGGGGACGAGGGCATGGAACCTCAAGTCCATACAGGGGAAAGAAGACTTGCTAGCACAAAAAATACAGAAAGAAGTATTAGTGCGGAGGGTGGAAGACCATTTGCTGCCCCCCCCACTGCCCAATCTGAGAATTTCACCCCTGGGCCTAGTACCCAAGAAACAGCCAGATGAGTACAGGGTGATACATCACCTGTCCTACCCTGATGGGAATTCAGTTAATGACTACATTGAGGAGGAAGATAGCACGGTAACATACACCACCCTGGAGAAGACAATCTGGCTAACCAGGTCTAAGCAGAGTGCTTGGTTAGCCAAGATGGACATAGCAGCTGCATTCTGATTAGTACCGGTTAGGCCGTCGGATTGGGATCTGTTGGGAATCCAGGTGGGGGGCATGTATTATTTCAACAAGGCCATGCCCATAAGGTACTCTATAGCATGCGCTACATTTGAGATGCTCAGCACATGGCTGCAGTGGGAGTTCCAAAACAGGTACGGTCATCAGACAGTGGTACACTACATTGATGATTTCCTCTTCATTGAGGAAGGGCAAAGGGAGATGAAAAGAATGCTAAGGGAATTCAAGGGTTTGTGCCATGAAATGGGGGTACTGTTAGTAGAGGATAAGACAGAAAGGCCTAGCTGGACAATAGAGTTCTTAGGGCTGGAGGTGGATACGGTCCAGGAGGTATTCAGACTACCAGAGAAGAAGGTCACTAAATTGCAGGAGCTACTGGGGAAAGTCAGATGTAGAAGGAGGGTGCAGCTCCAACAAGCACAGCAGCTTTTGGTGTATTTGAATTTCACTTGTAGAGCCATTGCCCCTGGACGCACTTTCAAACGGCATCTAGCATGGGCAACCCGGGGGGGGCAACACAGCCATACCATAAGGCAGACATCAATGAGGAGGCAAGGGAGGATTTAGGGGTATGGAAGCTTTTCCTCATGAAGTACAATGGACAGACATTCTGGCAGGAGGAGTGGGTGTATAAATACTGACCTGCAGCTGTACACCAATGTGGCAGCTGGGATAGGCATGGGGGTTATCTTCGGGGGAAATGGTTTGCTGAACCTTGGCTTGAAGAATGGGTATGGAAAGGGGTGATGAGGGATATCACCTTTCTGGAAATTTTCTCCATATTGATAGCCATGCTGATTTGGGGTGGGGAACTCCAGAATAGGCAAGTCACATTTTGGAGTAATAACAGGGCAGTGGTGGAAGTTCTGAAGAAGAAAAGGACAAAGTCCGACAGAGTCATGAGGGCATTGAGCAGGATGGTATGGCTAGGGCTGACATTGAACATGTCATTTAGAGTCAAGCACATTGATGGCATAGATAATATGATAGTGGATTCCCTCTCCCGATTGCAGATGGACAAATTTTGGGCCATCGCACCTGGAGCAGAGCACTGGCAGATCACCATCCTGATGTACATATGGATGATTGGATTGGGAGAGCCAAAATATTGTTCCACAACTCTTGGGCCCCCAGGACCCTTAGAGCATTCAAAACCTCTTGGAGGGCATTTCAAAGCTTCTGGGAGGAGTACGGCAGCCAGGTAAGTGGAGCAATGATGAGGGAGCAGGTGGTCAGATTCATAGTGGCAGGGTAGAACCAGAACATGGTGCAGGCAACCATGGGGGTTCATCTGGCTGCAATAGGGCAGATATGAACATTGAGAGGGTGGGAAGACCCTACTAAGGGCAACCTGGGCCACAGAATGATGCAAGGCTGGTTGTGGGGAACAGATAAGAGGAATGACAATAGGAAACCAGTATCAGAGGGGCTGATGACACAGATGATGGAGGCATTACACTGCATCTGCAGCTCAAGTAAGGAAGCCATGCTGTTCAAGGCCCTGTATGTCATGATACATAATGGGGCATTTAGACTTAGTGATGTGGTAGGCCACAGCAGAAAGGTGGATGGGGGGTCTACTTTGGGAAGACATAGAATGGGCCAGGGACATGATAGCAGTGCTATTAAGGAGGTCAAAGACAGATCCGCAGGGTCTGGGCATACAGGTGTGGTTAAGAAAACACCATAACACAGTCATCTGCCCAGTGGCGGCTCTGCATGTGTACGTGGCAGACAGCCCAAGTGAGAGGAGTCCCCTGTTATTCATACATGGGGATGGCAAGCCAGCGTCTGGGTACCAGGTGACAGCGGTGCTGCAGAAGAGCCTAAGATTTTTAGAGAACCTTTGGAGGGATATTCCTCCCACTCATTCAGGATTGGGGTGGCCTCTGTTATGGCAACACAAGACAACAGGCTGGGGAGGATTAAGCAGAAGGGCAGGTGGACCTCTGACTGTTGTTAAAAGTACATCCATAACATCAAGCAATAACAATGTCTCTTTTTTTCCCACAGCAGGTAAAATAGAAGAGGGGTAACCAAAAGGGGAGGAGGGGAGAGGGAAAAGGTGTACTATGCTAAACAGTGTGCTTATGATTATGCAGGGATGCCAAGGAAGCTCAAAGTATGGATCTGCAGGCATTTCTTTATACACTGGGTGGAGAAATGGGCAGCCAGGTGACAAGAGGGAAAGCAGCTGTACCTGAATAGCAACACGATCCGTTTGGTATGGAAAGGTCTATGGGGAATGAAGTGGGCCCAGCTACTACCAAAATTGAGGGAGATCAGGAAGTACCATAGACAGCCAGACCTGATCATGATACATCTGTGTTGAAATGACTTGAGGAAGAGGCCCTGGCTGGACATATTTTATCAAATAAAACAGGACCTTCGCAACATAAAGGAGTGGTGGCCAGAGGTTACTCTGGCCTGGTCTGATATCACACCCTGGAGGGTTTGGCAACAGGTGGAGAGCCACAGAGGGATGGATAGAACCAGGAAGTGCATGAATGCACAGGTGGGCAGGTTGTTTGATAGTATGGGAGGATTGGTCATACACCATGGTATACTGGAATGGGTAGAGAAATACTACCATGGAGATGGGATACACTTATTGGGCCTAGGCCTAGTCCTGTTTAACTCAGAAATTGCTGATGCCATCAAAGCATGGCGGTGCAGAGATGAACACAATAAAAAAAAACACAGAGTAAGGGGAGGGAGATGGAGGGAAAAGGGGGGGAGTCCACCGTCCATCACAAGCTGGAGGTGGACTAGTGAAAAAAGGGGGGATGAGGACAGGAAATAAGGAGGGAATAAAAAGGAAAACACTAAAAGGGTGACACAGGACTAATAAGTAAGAAGCAGGGGTACGGTGTGTACGCTCATACCCTTGTAGAACAAAAGAGGATGAGGCCGGCCCCCCCATGATGTATATGGGGGCAGAAGAAAATGAAGAAAGTAGAAGTGATGACTTGAAAAAAGAATGTGTCTGTATATAATGTACAAAATATTAATTGGAAGAGACTGTAAACTGAAAAGTGATGGAAATGTACCTTGTATTGTAAAAAATGATATCTTGCAACATTAAGTAAATTTATTGCCAAACTGAGCAACCACATACAACTTGTCTATGTCTTTATTGGCAGGGCTTTGAGGACAAAGAGGGTTGCCCACATAAAGGGGCAGACCCCATTGTTCCAAGGCCCAGACAAGCAGTGTGGGAAAATCAGGAGGCAGGGAGGGAGGGAAGGGATGGGGGGGCTACAAGGAAAGACATGAGGTCACAAAGGGAGTACCAGTGAGGTCACAAAGGGGATAGGCGATGGAGTGGTAAAAGTGAGGTGGTAAACCCAGAAATGGCCACAGGAGCCAAAGGAAGAGTTAACTGAGCAGTCATAAGGGACTGCACAGACAGGGAGCTCACAAATTTGGTCCAAGAGATTTCCCACCCACCCACCCTAAGAGAAGTAGCTTGAGGGCACTGTGGCAGGTGGAGCACAGTGGTTGGTTGGATGGATTGGACTGCCATAGGTGGATGGCAGAAAAAGGGGGGATGAGGATAGGAAATAAGGGGGAATAAAAAGGAAAACACTAAAAAGGTGACACAGGACCAATAAGTAAGAAGCAGGGATACGGTGTGTACACTTGTACCCCTGAACAACAAAAGAAGATGAGGCCAGGCCCCTCCATGATGTACATTTGGGGGGCAGAAGAAAATTATGAAAGTAGTAGAAGTGGTGACTTGGAACAGAATGTGTCTGTGTATAATGTATAATATATTAATTGGAAGTGACTGTAAACTGAAAAGCGATGGAAATGTACTGTGTATTATAAACAATGATATCTTGGAACATTAAGTAAATTAATTGCCAAACTGAGCAACCACACACAACTTGCCTATGTCTTTATTGGCGGAGCTCTGGGGACAATGGCCAGTTGACATTGTGCAGCCTCAGGAGGTCATGGATAGAACTGGCACAAAGCCAAAAACTCATCGGGTCCAAAAGATGGGGGACCAGGGTGGGGGGGCGGCAAAAAAAAACAAAACCAAAGTGCACAAGAACCAAAACAACATTTGTTGAGAGGCTGGGACAAGTATTACATCTATCTAGTGTGATACTTACAGAATTTCAAATATCAGTCCTCTCATGTGGTTAATCCTTTGTCCCTGAACCACCAGTTGATAAGTTTTTGTTACAAGATGATTTGGAAAAAACTTTCCATAAAATTAGACTTAGGAAATTCTTCTTCCAAAAAGAAAACATGGACAAAGATCTTTTGCTGTCCATCTCTGGGACCGTATGTAATGCAATCAATCCATCTGCAGCCAACTCTTCTCCTCTCCTCCCAAGATACATTTCGTTCAATTGACAACACAAGTACACAACACCCTAGTGGTGACATTTATGAAACTAGGAATTTGATTTTGAATGAAGCAACACAACCAAATAATGGAATTGATTTGGATGCCTTCCCAGAAAGTTGGGACCCGGAATGGGCACTTGAAAACTTTTAAGTTTAGGTCTCTGCAACGGAATGGAATCCTAGCTCATTTAAACCAAAGTCAACATTCTGTCCCCCCAAGAACATTTCTCCAGTCATCAGTACTTTTGAAAAACTTGTTCAACAAGAGGTGGACAGAATTTTGAAAAATGACTACATAAGTACTTACAGCAGTCTAAGGCCTGAGGAAGTTGCTGCTCTAACAAGAACTATCAAAAATGGACAAAATTACCATCAAATATGCACATAAAGGAGGACAAGTTGTTGTTACGGGCACCTCAGATTATCTTAATGAGGCTATCCTACAACTTGAGAATGCCAGTAATTATAGAGAATTAGACAACAATCCTATTTTTATTTATCAGAAAAAAAAATGACTTCCTTTCCTTTTACAGATTCAAAGGTACCATTTCTGAACAAGAGCTTCTGTTTCTGTCACAGAAAAATCCAGCAATCCTGACATTTTACCTCTTACCCAAAATTCATAAGGACCCTCTAGGACCACCTGGTCACCCCATTATATCTAGCATTGAATCCCTTACTGAGAACATCTCAAAATTCATTGACAGTTTTTTACAGAACATGGTGACTAAATTACTGTCACACTTAAGGGACACAAGGGTGGTCCTAGTGGCCCTTGAACATCAGTTTTTTGATGCTGGTTGTATGTGACTCACCACTGATATTGCGTCACTATACACCAGCATCAGACATCATCTGGGATTGAATGCAGTCTAATTTTTCATGGATTTATTTCAGACACAATCACTGCTTGATTCAGAATTTGATATTGATGCTTTGGAATTAATACTAACCAGCATTTTTTACTTTCAATTCTAAGTTTTTCTTACAGACATGTGAGACGACCATGGAGTCGTCGATGGCACCCTCATATGCCAACCTGTTTTTAGGTTGGTGAGAGAAGGTGGCCATCTACTACCCCTGTGCAAACCCATTCAATGACAAAATCTGTTACTAGGGTAGGTTTATTGATGACGTTTTGTGTATATGGGGGGGGCAGCAAAGGAAGCAGCAGAGTTTGTGAATTTACTGAATCAAAATGATTGGAATTTATGCTTCCATTTTCAGGTTGATCCCATGACTACCACCTTCCTGGATCTGAAACTTCATACCACTTCTGAAGGCACCATTACTACTGAAAAGTTTAGAAAACCTACATCAGACAATACTTTGTTAGGACCCGATAGCTGTCATCCACTTCATTTAAAATGAGGGATTCCCAAAGGTCAGTTTTTGTGGATTCATAGGGATTGCTCTACTATAGCAACCAATGATCAACATTCTGAAGACCTCATGAATAGATTTTTAGATAAAGGCTATGAACATGCAATACTAATAGAGGCAGATACCCACACACATGCCCAAGATCATATCACCCTTTTAATTCCTCAAAAAAGCTCAGACAGCACAGACAACAGGGTAAGCTTTATCACAGAGCACAACTCAGTGGCCCTGAAAGTAACTGGTTCATTAAATAGATTTTGGAATATCCTTCATGCAGATTCAGATCTGAAAAATAAGATTGGTGACCCTCCTATGGTAGTATATAAGAAAGGATGCAGTATTAGGAATGATGTCATGAGTAGCTACTTTTCAACTAAAACAGCAACACTTAAAACTTTCTTTTCAGGTCCAAGTGCAGGTTCACACCATTGCGGTAACTGCAATATCTGTAAATACATGATACAGGGAAACAAATTTATGAGTTTTAGCAATGGTTTTGAATATGAAGTGTGTGACTTAATTACCTGCCGAACCCCCTTTGTGATTTATGCTCTTTGGTGTGACTGCCCCATAATGTATATAGACATGACCACCCATCCTCTAAAAGAAAGGATTCAGGAACATATCCTGTCCATCCTGAATAAATACAATGATGCTCCAGTTGGCTGTTATTGGTGTATTAAACACCAAGCCTCTATGAACAACTTTAAAGTCATGGGCATTGCCCACATTAAAGTACACATCAGAGATGGCAACAGATGTGCAAAACTTTGACAACTTGAAAGCAGATTAATTTTTGCATTAAGGGCATTATATCCGAATGGTCTTAATGATGTCTGGGATATTCTGCCGTATTTGTAACTGTTTTGTCTCCTTCTCTTTCTTAAAGGTGTTTCTATAAGTAGTCCATTTACTTGTATTAACTAATTTTACTTTATTTTCTTCTTTTTCTTAGGAATCTTTGGAATTAGTTTGAAACCTTACTTTCTTAGGTGCTAAGCTCCTTCCAAGTATCCATTACTAGGAAATTAATTTCATTTGAACTACATACATATACATTTGAGCCGGCACCTGATACTTTTGAATGTTTGAAAAAATGAAACATTTGTAAAAATGAAATCTTTAGTACTATAACCAATTTATTTCTCCAGCTTGCTTGACCTTAGTACTTAATTACTTTTAAATGTTTAATTTTTTAATTTACTTTTCACCATTGTGGTTTGAAACATGAACTGCACACTTTTTTTTTTGCTATTAATTCATTGCTGATTTTGTTGCATACCTTTAATGATGTGTACAAATGTAATGTCTGTGGTCCTAGTCACCCCTCCCCCTGATGAAGAGCCTGAATGAGGCCTGAAGTGCTGGAGCTTTTCCTGTTCTGATTTGCACACCATTAAATCCTGAGCACTGAGCATTAACTTTGCATTTTCTTGCTTACTTAATTTTTGCACACCTTTGTTTGCTGTTTTGTTCCTTATGTTTTTAGGTGCTGCATTTATTGTTGGAGTGCAACAAGAAGTTTTTTTTCTGCATTCAGAGAGGTTCTCAGGTGCACTTGGAGGTCAGGTGATAAGACACCGAGTGTGGCACTGCAGACAAAATGCCACTTAGATAGGTGGTCCAAATTGTTCACTGGTGTTGACCTGGTTTAAAGACCTGACAAGGATATCCATCAGTGGTTTTGGTACGAGAGATACTGTTGTTTTTTCATTCCTGCAATGATAGCTAGGTAGCATGCTCAGATGGTGAGCATCTTATCTGCAGCCCCATACAGGTAAAAGTATTGGGACCTGTCCAGTGGCAGACATAAGTGCCAAGGGGCAGAAGCTCTCACTTGGTAAATTTCTCAATAGGTGAACAGCAGGCAGCAGCAGGACCTTTTTTTTTATTTCATTCTATTGCAGCAACTGCAACTGCCTGCTGCTGCCATTCCTGTCTGCAGGCTTACCTTGCTCTGACCCCTCTCTTCTATCTCACCTGACAGGGTAACTCTACCGTGGTGACCAACATTAAAGTACTTTTCTCTTTTTCAGATTGCTGGCAGTGACTTGGATGGGGTAGCAGACACGTTTAACTCAGCATGACAGGCAGCAAAAGCAGGACATTTTGCTATTTCTTTCTTTTACAGCAGCTGCACTTGACTGCCACTTGCATTCCCAAATACAGGCTTGATTTGCAGCAATGCTCTACCCCACCTGATCCAACAGAATAATGCTAATGTAATGGGCAACAGAAAAGTACGTTAATCCTTTCACAGTGCTGACTGTGATAGAATGGTGTAGTTTGCAATTTGCCATCAGTGCAGACCAAACGTAAGCATTCCACTTTCCAGTCACTCTCCATCTCTAAATTTTGACAGAGAGAGAGAGAGAGTAGACAATGAGGTCAAGTGCTGTCCTTCTTTGTATATTGGGTAACAGCATAAAACTAATATTTCAAAAAGTAATTTTTGCAAGTGGAAATGAAAAAAGAAAAAGAAAGAAGAGTAAAGGGACAGTTCCTTTAGATACATTGCAAATCAGCAGTCATTTCCATACATTGGATGGTATATTGCAGAGGGCATGGCTTGACATTTACAATAACAATTTGGAAATCAACTTATTTTCAGGGTTTTCTATAGGTGCTGTATAACTCTAAAGCTTGGAGAGAGTAGCCACATCCACTATAAAACAATCCTATATGTCCACAGAAAAATGCACTTATTATGAAAGAGTGTGCCCTAAAGAGCTGTAACAACTGAGTCCATCATGGCCACATATTTAGTTCAGCAGATCATTTTTATGGCTGTAGTAATAGCATTTCTTTTCTGTGTAGCTGAATGACTAGATTGTTTGCTGAGGGGTGCAGCAACTAAGAGGCTAACAAGTGTACCTATGATGTGAACATACTTTTTATTAAAGAAACTTACACCTTCTAGTTATGACAGCAGCCCTCATAAATTATAATGAAAGTAACACAGTGGATGTAGCAGACAACAATATGCCGCAGGTGTAAAATTGAGCAGAAGAACACAGGAACTCCATTCCACTACCTCTTACAAAATTGTACAATAGTTCCAACACCTCTGTCGTCTTTCTCCATTGACTACTATAGGAAAGTTCCTCCACCTAGAAATGACAGTTCCACCATCTAGATATGAGTCCCCCACTTAAACAGTTCCAATTTAAGCACTCGTATGCCAGTATTGTCACATGACCCTGCACTCTTTAAAGAAAGTCTACTTTTTGTCTCCCATCCCTCTTTGACTGAATCAAATATAACTGTCTTCAAGAATACGGTGCAAAGTAAAGGAATTTGTAACTGATAAACCTTTACCACAAATATTTTGCAGTCTCTTGTACTTGGAACAGACTTCATTCAGAGACCTCACTACAAAAAAGGACATTATTATTAAGCCCTCCGACAAAGGGGCAATGTTCTGTTTTGCTTATACAGATGTATGTAAGTGAAGTTATAAGACAGCTTGAACATATTATATGATGTCTAAAGCTGGATAAAAATTCCACTTGTCAATTTACAGAGGAGGTGGGTGATCTCATTAACAGTGGATATTTGACAAAAAAAGTGCCCTACTATTCCCATGTTTTGCATTTTACCAAATATGCACAGAAATGTGATCAACCCACCTGGGAGACCCTTTGTGTCCAGCATAGGGTCCATAATTGAAAAATGTTCAAGATATACTAAATTTTATCTTAAATAGATCATGTTTATCATCCCATCATACCTCCGAGACACACTGGATTTCCTGGGCAAACTGAGAAACCTTGTGTAGCAACTATTGGTCCATAATGCAATATATAATTCACCTCTGGGTAAATCGATGCCATCTAACTTCCTCCAGAGAGATCTGAAATACCTAGTTACTCTTAAGTATTTTGTCTTTTACAGCTCCTATTAACTTTAACTAAGGAGAACAGCAATGTGGACACTATTGCCAGCTTGTACACCAATATATATTTGGCTGGTGGGAACAGGAACTCATACAGTATCTAATACAGACATTAACTCTTACCACAGGGGGATAGTCAGATGCCATTGCTTTATTGAGTACATCATCATGGTATGAGATGGGATGAGGAGATGGTGGAAATGTACTATGGTTGAATGACAATAACCTTACTCTCTCACTTACCCACCAGACACACCCTACTACCATGTTTTTTCTGAATGTCATCCTGGAGGTCACTAATGACAAAAAAAACTGAGAAGTAAAACATAGAAAACTGACTGCAAGTAACTACCTGCTTTCTGCCAGTAGTATGCACCCAAGAAGCCTGATACATGGCACACCTATTGATCAGGTCCTCAGGATCTGGAGAAACTGCTTCAGTTTAGATGCAGATGAACAACAGGCACAGGATCTCAAAAATGGATTCAAAGAGAGGGGTTACTCAGCCAAAGCAATTAACAGGGCGTACATAAGAGAAAGAGACACAAAGAGAGAAAAATCTCCTTATACCAAAACTCAGGGCAGCCCAGAACACCAAACCTATATCTTTGGTGATTAAATATAAACTGTGGTCACTGGATGTCTGCAAAATTGTCTTGAAACACCGTCAGCTCATCAGAAATGAACCTGAGGTTGCTGCAATAGTGGGCACTTTTATCGAAGCATAAGTCAGTGATATAAGGGGTACATGAGTCAGAGATCTGCTGAGGGTCCTACAGCAGAGGTCATGAGGGCCAGTGGAAGTGCCCTCCCCCACCCCCTGAAAGCAAAGCAAGAGTCAGGGATCCACCGAGGGTCCTACAGCAGAGGTTGTGAGGGCCGGTGGAAGTGCCCTCTCCAACCCCCGAAAGCAAAGCAAGGTAATTTCACAGCGAGGAAACCATTGCCGCTCAGCCCTCCTAATCTGCTTGCCTGCAAGTAACTCCGAATTTAAATTTGGACTTGGCGCCATTTTAACTCGAACTCTAACCACTGCTCTTTACTAAAAGTCAGCATGGTAGTGGAGATAGTTTTTTTGTTTCTCCAGTTACTAGCTACCTTGTGGCAATTCTACGCTGTGGTGGAGGCTCCTTAATTAATGGCTGGCAAAATACCATTTACTGAGTACAGCGTTTTTGCTTTAACTATGTACTGGAAGCCCACGATGATGTGCATGTGAACCTAGATGCTGGAGGCTTCTTTATTAATTTCTGGCATAAAAACCTTCTAGGTAGTTGCTTTAAGTAATCCTTAACTAGTGCTATTTAGAGTGAGTACAAGATTGGGTTTCAAGCTGGAAATGGCCTGTTATTTTGTATGACTACTACTGGATGTAATTGTAGTGCAGTATTAGCATTTCTCTGTTCCCTTCCAGGCATCTCTCTCCACTTTTAAAACGTGTCCTCCCCCTCACCACAGGGTATAAAATTTCACCTGCCTCTCTGCTTCCCCACAGAGTCAGGGATCCGCTGAGGGTCCTGCAGCAGAGGTCGTGTGGGCCGGTGGAAGTGCCCTCCCCCACTCCCCGAAAGCAAAGCAAAGCAAGGTAATTTCACAGCGAGGAAACCAGCCCCGTTCAGCCCTCCTAATTTGCTCACCTGCAAGAAACTCCGAATTTAGACCCCACCATCACCCTTGTTCAACTCATCCTTATATAGACGGGGGCTGAAGGTTTTTATCCAATCAGCCCATTTTTCCATTTGCAGCCTATACCCTGTCTCCAGTAGAGGCAGCTCAATCTCTGTCTCTCTCTCTTCTCTCCCTTACTGTACTACTGGTTATCATCCACCCTCCCAACCCCCTCCTCCTCACCATGCTTCTTTTTATCCTCTCTCTCTCTCCTCTGCACTATCCCCTGTGCTCATTCTCCTCTCATCAAACTCCACTAACAGTCAAGCTTCTGCAGCCACTGAATACCCTATGCCCAGCTGGTTACCACCCCTCACTGTCCCCACTGCCTGGCATCCAGTGATTCTAGTACAGCACAACAGGAAGAACCCCTCCTGCACTGTGTCCCCCCTCCTCCCTGGGGAAGGGACCACCCCCAGTCCACCTATAAAATATACAACTATGACCTTTGCTGTACATGGAATACACGCACTAGTTCATTACTCCATCCGGTACTGCACCCCATGAAACCTATGAATCCTCTACCACTTCTCTCTTCTCACCCACTCCTCCTGTCAGACCCCTACGTGCTGCCCCTCCCTATCCCTTCCCTCTCCAAATTACCTGGAACCTCAGCCCACCTAGCTCATCACACCAAAAAATTGGCCAGGAACACCATGCACAGGTCCCTCCTCCTACTGCTCCTCCTTTTATCCGGCAATATCCATCCTCATCCTGGACCACTTGCAACCTCGACATCAAACCATATGCCCTACAATGGGCTCTGCATTGCCCACCTCAATGTCTGTAGCCTGCTGAAAAAGTGGGACTCGTATCAGACCTGGGTCCTCCAGCCAGATGTTATAGCCTTGAATGAAACCTGTCTCACACCCCTTATCCCGGACTCTTCAGTAGCCTTGCCCGGGTTCAAGCTCTGTTGTGCCGATCGGCAGGGAAAACATGGGGGAGTTGTGCCATCTAAGTTAAAGACTCATTACACTGTCAGCTACTCCCATCCCCCTCACCGATACCCGGACCATGGACCATCACACTAAAGCTCACCCAGGGCCACTCCCAAACCCCCCTTCTTATCATGGCAGCTTACATTCCCCCTAGAGACCAGAGAGAAGCCTTTCACTCAGTCCTGTCCTACCTTGCCTCCATCCCACAACAAAATGATCAACTTACTCTTGGGGACTTCAACACCAACTGGCTGGCCAAGTCTGTCACCCCGCTTATGGACGCAGCTACAGCCCAAGACCTCACACAAGTAGTCCCCTCTCCCACTCAGCTTGATCCCTGCACCGGAGCCTCCTCCCTACTGGACCTGGTCATCACTAACTGTTCCCATAAAATCACTAGCACCACAGTACTACCAATTATGCTTAGTGACCACTCCCCAGTTCTCTGCACATGGTCCTGCAAAATGCCCAAGATCTCCCCCAAGGTAATCATCCGTTGCAAACTAGGCCCAGGTAAACTTGCCCTCCTAAATTCTCATTTCAGGTCTCTGGACTGGTCCTTCTTAACAAATACCCTCAACTCTGACCTAGCCTTTGACCTTTTCGCTCGCACCTTCAACACTGTCTGTGACCAATATTCCCCACTCTCCAAAAGGATGGCCAAAGGCAACCCTGTCCCCTGGATCTCTGACAATCTCCATACCCTGAAACGTGCATGTGACTCTCTTTGGCACCTCTCTAATGAGACTGGTCACCCAGCTGATAGGCAGAGATACAGAGACACTCAGAACAAATGTACGTGGACACTACACAAAGCCAAGGCCGCGCACTACAAAGTTGCCCTCACTGCTACCTGGGGCACAGGGCACAAATTCTGGAACAATATCAAGGAAATCAGGGGCAAAAATCCTAATACCCTCACCAACCAGAGAGCAGTGGATGGACACCTGATTTCTGATGCCTCCAGCATAGCCTTGGCCTTCAACCAAGCTTTCACCAATCTAAGCCATGTCCTCCCAACAAACTTCTTCAACCCGCCCCCTGACCAACCCCCTCTCCCAGCCTAACCCTCCCTTCCACCTACGGTGCATCACCCCCAAGGCTGCAGAGACCTATTTTATAAGTGCTCTAAACTGCACTAGCCATAGTAGTGACTCCCTGGATCCGAGGCTTCTCTGGCTCACTCTCCAAGACGTACTCTACCCTCTCACCCATATTATCAACCACTCTCTCTGTCAAGGTAGATTCTCCTTCCTCTGGAAATCTGCCTCCATTACCCCCATATTTAAGAGTGGAGACCATGCTGACACCAATAACTACCGGCCCACCTCTATCCTCCCCCCCCATCCAAAGCTCTCGAGCGCATTGTCTATGACCAGCTCACTGACCACCTTAACAAACATGATCTTCTCTGTAAACAACAACACAGCTTCTGCAAAGGGCACAGTACTACTACCACCCTTCTGGAATTCACCATGCACATCCACTCAGCGTTAGACAAAGGCCACACCACTGGCGCTGTATTTGTTGACCTTACTAAGGCATTTGACACTGTCAATCACTCCCTCTTGCTGTCACTCTCTCCAACATTGGCTTCTCACAGGATTCCCCACTCTGGCTCACTGACTACTTAACAGGCAGGTGCCAACAGGTCAGAATTGGCACTGTCTTATCCAACAGGCTCCCAGTTCCCTTAGGAGTCCCCCAAGGTTCCATCCTTGGTCCCTTTCTCTTCAGTCTATACCTTAAATCACTCTCTAGCTCCTGCTGTTCCAGCCTACTACTATACACAGATGATGCTGTCCTTTATGCCTCCAGCCATGACCCTCTGCTACTCCACCAAACCCTCCAGTCCTCATTCAATGAAGCTGAATGGTGGTTCACTGCACAGCACCTCATATTGAACTACAAGAAGACCAAGTTCATGATTTTTTCCCATCCCCAGAGCGCTAAGCAGAAACTCTGCCTGCAGATTATAACTGCTGATCTAACCCCTCTCGAGCAGGTGAACTCCTTCAAATATCTAGGCATCACCCTGGACCCAGCTGTCAACTTTCTCCAGTACATACATCTCCTGTCCACTGCTCTTAATATCAGTCTTGGCCTGCTCTACCACTTTAAACACTGCCTTACCCAAGACGCCCTCTGACTTGCCATCTCATCCTCTATCCTCTCCCTTCTTGACTATGGTATACTCATTTATAGTGCTGCCTCCAACTCAGCACTAAATAGACTCCGTCTCTCCCTCAACAAGACCTGTTGCCTTGTTCTGAACTGCGACCACCTCACCCACAGCTGCACACTATATAACTCCACCAACTGGCTTAACCTGGACAATAGGATCAAATTCCACACCTGTCTTATGGCTAAAAAAATCATCCAAGGCTCTCCCCTCCAGGTATCACCCCCCTACTCTATCCGTCCACTGCCCCTAAAGTAACACATAGCTCCACTAAGAAACTTCTCACAATTCCCCGATGTCAAACCTCCCAATTTCAAAGGTCCTTCAGCATCAAGGCCCCCTCCTGGATGAATGGCCTACCTAGCTCCATCACAAATGAAAACTCTATTGGCCTCTTCAAGACCTACCTCAAGGGTCATCTCCAGTCCTCAAAGAGATGTGACTGCTACTGAACCGGCCACTCCTCCCCCCACCACAATGACAATGGCCACTGGCTGGCTTAACCCCCCCTTTTCAATTTCCTTCTACTAAATGCCTACCTGAGTCTCCATATGACTGTTTTGTTACTGATTTCGAGCCTCATTGTTGTACCATTTCCATGTATCAAAGTGTATGTTACCTTAATTTCTGTATTGTCCAATCTATGTGATGTGGAACCTTTGTAAATGCGTCTCTGGCTCAAAGGTACTTTCCAAATCATGAATAAATAAATAAATAAGTAAAATAAATAAACATGATAACATTTTATCTATGAATGTTTTCACCTTAATATATCATAAGGTTAAATGGCTCGTTTGTTAAAAATTATGTTGTGGATTGTTAACGGTTTAAAAGATATGATCAAAAGTAGAAAAATATTTAACTATGTAGATAGACTGAGATTTACTGTCTTCTGATTCAAGAAACTCATCATATGCAATATTATTTCCTATAACTTTCAAGGAGGTGAGGCCCAGGGGTGAATGCTCCATATTGACCTAATTACAGAAGTGTAGCTATTTTCTTTAAAAAATGATGGTATAACACTCATTAGTTCTATTATCAATGACCATGGTCAATATAGTATCTGTGAAATTTTATTCAATATTAATTTGTTCATGATAACTAATCTTTATGGCCCTGATGAAAATTCTCCTTCATTTTTAATGAGGTTTTTCTAAAGATCTCATCATATAAATCTCCAGTCATAATAGGAGGTGACTTTAATGTGGCACTAAATAACAGACTAGATACATCTAATATCCAAGTTGATAAACAACAATCGGCATCAGTAAAATTAATTGAATTCATATTGGATTATGGATTAATAGACCCATGGAGACATGTACAGTATATCCTACTACAACACAATACTCATTTTTTTTCCTGCGGTGTGTCAATCATACTCTTGGATCAATTTATTTCTAATCTCAGAAACACTATTATATAGCATGAAGGAAATTCAATATAGAGAAATACACATATCAGGTAATGCCCTGGTGGTTATGCCCATTAATACCAAAACTGTCAAGTCATTTTATACATTTAGTCTAGACCACACTTTATTGAGAGAGTCAGGTAGTTATTCTAAAATTAGACAGCAACTTCATCAATTCTTTGTTCATAATAACAGATATACCAGTTATAGTGGCATGGGATACTTTCAAAGAATACATCAGAGGAGTAACAATGACATACAGCTCTAAAAGGAACAAAGACAGAAAATTAAAAATGGAAACATTAGAAAACATTATTAAACAAAAAGATCATGTCTGTAAACTAACCCAAGAATCATTATTATTACAAGAACTACATAATTTATGAAATCAATTTAATAATTTAGCTGCTTATGAAGCAGAAAAGCACATATTAATGACTCACGCTAAATATTATGCATTAGGTGACTAACCTGATAAAATACTTTCATGGAAATTGAGGAAAGAATAGGAGTCAAATACCATCATTAACATAAGAATGAAAATGGTAGTCTCACCTCTGACCCAGATGAAATTAATCACGTATTCGTAAAATATTAAAACAACTTATATGCTTCAGAAAGAGGAGATGATACTAGTGACATAGACCTTTTGCTACAATCCATCCCTTTACCCACACTTGACAATACACAGATAATATTAGAGGAGGAAATCTCGACAACGGAAATTGAAAAAGAAATTAATGCCCTTACAAGTGGTAAGGCACCGGGCCCAGATGGCATGCCAATTGATTTTTATAACATTTTTTAGACCTAATAATTCCTCACCTCAAATGCCTTTTTGATTACATTTTGGAACAATATTCCCTCCCTACATCTTTGGTAGAAGCTACCATTTTACTCTTTAAAAAACAAAATAAAGACTATGCTATACCCAAATCGTATAGACTGATTTCACTCATTAATTCTGATGCCAAAAAATTGACTAAAACATTAGCAAATAAATTGGACTCCATTTTGCCTGATATAATTCACTCAGACCAAAATATCTTTATCAAAGGGAGACAACTTAGATCTAACATAAGGAGGACTATCAATTTGATAGATAAATTCAAAGATATAAATTATGCCACATATTTACTTGATGAGGAAAAGGCATTTGATAGGGTGAAGCGCAGTTACACAGAAACATTATTAAAACATATGAAATTTGGTCCAAAGTTTAAAACTTGGATTGACATATTATATTCAAAACTAACTGCTGGGATTAAGAGAAACAAGGACATTTCAGGAGCTGTTTATTTACAATGGGGAACTAGACAAGGTTACCAATTGTGTCCATTAATCTTTGCTTTAGTAATTGAACCATTAGCCATAGCAATTAGGACTAATAATAAGATTAAGGGCCTGGTGGTAGGAACAATGGGATATAAAATAAATGTATATGCAGATGATGCTCTAATATGTACTTCTAACCTAAATCAAATATATGCAGAATTAAATAATATACTTACACATTTTGGTTATATTTCTGGCTATAAGATTAACTGGAGTAAGTCTGAACTGCTAGAATCCAAAACACATGCCAACCCCTTTGAAACTACTCAAACACTTAAAAGAAAGGTTACTACATTCAAATATTTTGCTGTCAATATAGATCAGGTCCTCTCAAACCTATAGTATATGAAACCAATTTTGTTCAACTGATTTAGAAAATTAAGACCTGGATCACTTGGAAATCTTACTGTTGACTCTAATGGGCCATATGAACATTATTAAAATGAATATTTTGTCCATATTTTTATTTTTGTTTCAAACTATACCCATCACAATGAAGAGCATGTTTTTTCAAGGAAATGGAGAAGATTATTAAAAAAATTCTTGTGGAAGGGTAAAAAACCCAGACTTTAACTAAAACAACTGTATATTCCTAAAAATTGAAGAGGTCTTTACAAAACTTCTATTGGTATTATTTAGCAGAAGACATGACTACAGCATACTGTTGGTTTCATCATGAATATGACTGGGTGCCATTTCAGATCAAATCCTACTATACCCCATATAAAGGTATTAAACATGTACTATATGCAGGTTCCCATGAGACAAAGTTGCAAAATCTCTACACAAATACTGCTACAACTTACATCATAGGGGACAGAGTAATGAGACTCACTCACAATTAAAAAAGAAAATATATCTATTCACTCTCCCACATACCTGAGCTGCTTTTCCCCCTTTCTATAACAGATGCAGGATTGAAACATTGGTATCATAATATGCTGCAGGAAATAAATAACTTTTAGAATAAAAATGGATTAATTAATTTTGATACATTAAAACAAAACTTTAACCTTCCAAATACACAGTTTTTATATTTACTGATATGAAACTATATCAGGAAAAACTGGGATCTTTCAATAGTACCCCCAACAAAGTGAGTGGGAAGACTTGCTCACTCGACCTAATAACTCAAAACTTATTTCAAAAATTTGCATACTTCTGGCTTCTACATGTGGTATCAAATTGCAACAATTAAAGTCTAAATGGGAAACAAAAACTAACAGGGAACATTTCTGAAGATTTATGGGAACACTCCATCAGCTTATCCTCCAAACTTTTACAGATTACTTTAACATCCTACACTGAACATATTACACTTCCCATAGGCTGAATTTTATGACTCTGGACTATGTAAATGGTTGCCCGAGTTACAAATTAAATGGAGGTACATTGGAACTGCTGTTTGTGGAATGCCATCTGTTATATATATTCTGGACTAAAGTTCTGAATATATTATATCCAGATCAACTACTATAAAGCTGCAAACAACTAAAGAATGTGGTCTTCTTTCCTATGGTTTCACAATAAGGAATGTTAATCATCTACAGCAATGTTTACCCTTACCACCTTTCCCCACGAGACTTCAATCCTTGGATGCATCTCATGGTAAATATTCATAAAATTGAAAAAGTTCATTATGCTATCAAGAAAAAAATTAATCTTTTTGATATGATATGGTGAAGATTCAGCAAGTTAATTAGCTCTAGGGAGGTCTTATGCAACTTTGGATAGTACAGTTTTCCCTATAATATTTTTAGTGGCAGGAAAGAGAAAAGGCGGAAGGGGAGAAAATGTCTGTGAGTTTATGATACTGTTATTTTTGGTTTCTACTATCTGTGTATTTATAATGGGCCATTGTTACCCCATTTTATCAATGACTAATGGCTGAAGTGAACAGTAGTTTAAGTTATAATTTGTTAGTAATTGACCCTGCTGGTTTTCAGTAAAGATATTAAAAAAGAAAAACAAGAATGCCCTGAAAGTTGCCATGCATGTAGTCAGTGTGATGATAGCCATCTGCTTGTTATTATTTGTATTATATTTTTTTTTATCATATATCTTTTTATTGAATTTTTAAAATATGTCTTCATATATCCAAAAGATTGAAAAATAATCACAGCATAATCAAACTTAACACATTTAGCATAATACTAGACCATTACAGGAGAGGGAGGGAGGGGGAGAGAATTGGAAACAAGAAATACTTTACACTATTCAGCTCCATACTACATTATTATTATAAATGTTCATTTTGTTTTTAAACATAATCTCCCCACCCCAGTGTGCCAGAGAACCCTTATATTACAATATACTATGATATATATATATATATTAATATATAAAGAAAAATGGAGAAAAGTAAACCTGTTAACTCTTGACCATATAATCAAAGAAAATAAACAGAACAACAAATCCACCATTTCTTTTTCTGACAAGGTGGGTGATGTTGAAATATCCTGCTCCAAATTTGAAGAGTACTAAGAACACAAATAGTCAACTAATTGATCTACTTCAAAGACTACATAAACATTATTATTTTTGAAAATTTTAACTTTGGCTGGAGGAAGGAGAGAAAACTGAGAGCCCAGTTCAAGCACCTCTTACCAATACATTAAGAATTCCCTGCATCACTGCTGAGTCTGAAAGCTGAAGTCAGGAAAAATATAGTAGCGAAAACCTTTGTATTTTAAAGTCCCCTTTTATCTAGCCAGCTTAAATATAAAGTATCAATCAGAGTCAAATGCCTGAATTGCCATGATGGTAGATTTCAATGCTACTTTGGGATCTCCTCTTTTCTTTATAACTCTGAATGTTTTAGCTAACAATGGGGGATTGTCTAGCAGGAGGTCAAAGGTGGTGATCAGAATGTCTTAAACTAAATCTCAGGTACTTTCAAATTCAGCATCCATAGCATCAGGTATGCCTAATAAAGGAAAATTTATATGCCTCAGTTGCTTTTCATGTTGCTCTAGTTTTCTCAAAATATTAAAATTCTCTTTCATCACCCTATTTAAAGTGGCAGTAGTCACTTGTGAAGTAGCTTCCATCTGTGCAATTTAAACATAATGATCCATACTAGCTTTTTCTGTAACAGCAGCTTTTTTCTGAAACTTTTTTACCTCTGACTGGAGGTAATCTGTCTATTTCATTAGTGCCTCAAAGCGACGGTCATATCTCTTCGTCCATTTCAGCAGCTTATCTAAAGCCACCCCAAGACATTCAATGGAGTACTGTTTAGTCTGAGGAGATGACAAAGGCTGTGAGGTAGGTTTATTATCCCCTGCTCCTGCTATGTGTAGCTCCATTTATATTGCTACCAGACCCCTCTGGCTGCTTGGCTGTGGGATTACTCTAGGCTGCGGGTTAGTTGGGGTATGCATCCCCACTCCACTCTCCAGGCTGGTTCCAGACCAGATCCATTGGTCAAGAGGCACCAACCTAGCCAAAATGAACTCGGCTACCTGACTCCCTTTTCACACATCCAACATCCTAAAATTTCACAATACAGCCAAACAATGTTGTACCGAGAAAAAGAGAAAACACAGGTTGGCGTTTGAACAGGTAAGCATCCAGCAGTTACAGAGCCACCATCTTCTGCTGTATTGGGTCTGTATTACATTTGTGATATAAATATATGTTTAGACTTCTGCTTAGAAATACAGGCCAAGCAGAAAAGCCTCATGGGATATTGGATTTTTAAAGAAAAGAAAAATGTGCTGGCCTTGTTTGTTGTCACAGCTACCTTGCAAAAGCTGACTTCCTGGGACTATAATAAAACCAGGTTATAAAACAACCACTGCTTTGAAATCTAGGAAAGTGGCCATAACAGATTGCATTTTATGACCTATCAGGAGGTAGGCCAACTTCTGACAGATACCTGTGAAAATCCTCACACAGATAGGAGAAATAGCTTTCAGAAGTTCCTCTGAAGATCAAAGGGATAATTCTGACCTGCCATAAAGCTGTGGCTCACTAATTAAAAAGTATATATATAATTTTAAGTGGGATGCTTAACAATATGCAGATGCCTGTGACTAATTTGGTGCAGGAATGAGAGTGACCTCACAGCCAGCATCACCACAGGGCTGTGACCTCACAAGCTGGGTGGGCCCTTTTTCCCTCATTGATATTGTCAAAGCTGAGGGAACATTGTGCTTTTTACTACTGGACTCCTGAAAGAATACACACTTGTTCCAACTTTACAAGATGGTACGTAATTGTGTTGGACTTTGAAGAGACACTTTTACTTCTGGACTCTTAAGTACTTCTACCAAAGTTAGGCAATTTCATCACCATTACTTACTAACTGAAATTGGGATAGGATCAGTTACTCAGGAAAAAGGCTATTTGTTTATATGTGCCCTTTTCTTTTTATGACTGTACCATTAATGTTACATGTTCTTTGTTTTGTATTTTATTTACTATTTTGTAATTCTAGTAAACTCTGTTTTCCTTGAAATCCTGCCTAAGCCTTTTTCTCATTTTGAGTGTGAATGCTGAGACATTGTTAATAATTCTAACAGAACTGTTAAGCACTTACAGTGTGTTACCATATACAACAAGGTAAGAAAAATAACAAGGTCTCATTTGAGTCAGAAGGGGGATTGTGAACCAGGTGGTGTGCCCACCAGGTCAAGTATTGCACTACATTTCCCTAGAAGGTGTGATATTTGGTCCTGTTACCTGGGCATGTTAGTGAAAAAGGGTTCATATTTGACCCCTGGACTCGAAACTGGTAGTTGTTTGGACCCAAAACAGACAGGAGAGTTACCCCGTTTGTCTCCTGTTCACATATTGCACTTCAAGGTTGGGCATTGTGGGAGCAGAGGTCCTGACCTCCAGAGTGCATTTGTGACAGTCAGTACATGGATCTTTGGATTCTGCACATTCAGTAACCGTCTGTTTGGTAGCTTGGAGGTTCTAGGAGGCTGAAGATACATAAAAATATGATTTGCAAGACTTTATTCATGCCAGCTGATCACTCCAAAATGTCTGTACAGTAAGTTCAAACATGAAACCTTTAAGTTGATTAGAATTTGGCCCAAGAATGGTTCTCTGATTGGTAGCTTTACTTAAACATTTGTAGACTTCAAATTAATATGAAAATGTACACAATTTTATGCAGGCAAGCAAAAAAAAGAAGCATAAGTCAGGAAGCATTGGCAGTCCAGGAAAAGTTATAACATTTGCAAATACTGTTTTATTATTAACCATGTCAATAAAATAGAAAAAATAAAATTGTACAGGATTGGTTCTTATAAAGGCAATACAATCAAAAAAATCCTCCATCTGAGTTTCCTCTGGAAAAACAGTATTATGATTATGTAAGATGTTTTTCACCTGGTAATTCAAACTCTGCATCATGTTATTGTAAGCTACATTTCCTGTTTTTCACAAAATGTATCAAAACTTTATCATTTTTCATCCTGAGGCCAGCCTGAAGAGCACTTCTTATCCTAACAGTGTACAGTAAGAATTATTCATTTTGTCTTAGAACTGTATTCCTGTTGACCATTCTGTAAACAAGCTTGTGAAGGTTAAAATGGTCCTGTTTTTGAAAAGACTTGCAGTCACTGCAAGGGACTTGCAGCACAGAGTTAGAAGCAAGTGTTGAATTGTGTCAAACCTGTGCCACAGTGCAGTTTTAAAAAGCTGATTGCCACAACCCTCCTGGCATGAGTTCCTTGTGTGCTGCTGCAAAATTAGACCAGCTTCCCACTGGTCTAACTTTGTGTCAGTGTGGGAGCAGGTGTATGGGACTTGTCACAGCTTTGGCGCAAGCTGCGATTATATGAGGGCACTGTTGCAACTTGTGTCCAAGGTTATAAAATTCAATGAAGTTGTGACTAACCCTGGATGCAGGGGCAGCAAACTTTGCAGAGATGCAGGGCTTGGTCACAAGCCCTGCGTCCCCATTTGAAAATTGGGCCCAGTGTGTCTCAAGGTCAACCTGCTGTGTTCCAGTATGTTATTGAATGACTTGGGGACAAATGACCAGGCTTGAGAGAAAAGAGGTAGTTCAGGAAACTGGAGCGTGGTCGTAGGCAAGTAGCACAACCTGTTACTTTTTAAGAGGTGCTACCTGTCCATAAAAAGTGGTCTAGCAGAAGCCTCCACACCAGGGACTTCAACCTGTGGTTGAGGAAATGGTGTGGAGCACAGGGATTCAGATTCATTGGGGACTGGTGCTCTACCTGGAGGAACAGAGGCCTGTACAGGGGTGACAGCCTGCAACCCTTGGGGGGGGGACTGAGATCCTTAGTGGAAAATATAAATGTAAAATTAGTAAGCATTTAAACTTGCTGAGGTAGAGGTGGAATAAGGCAGGAAAACATAGACTGCCCCCCCCCGTTACACATGCTTTCAGGGTCAGCAGTGGGAATCCCAATGATGAGGAGTCCCAAAAGAAAAAAACAAAAATAGGTAACCAAGAGGAAGAGGGAGATGGAAAGGGAAAGAGGAAAGCAATTAGTGGAGGAAATGGGAAGGGCAAGAAGGCAAGAACAGGTGAGGTGGCAGTACAAAATAGAGAGCAATGTGTGCAAATGCTCAAAGTCTGGGCAAAAGATGGCAGACCTAGAATGGCTGCAGGATACCTTGACATAGTAGCAATTACAGAGACCTGGTGCAATGAAAACCAGGAATGGGAGGTAGTCATACCAGGGTATGTGCTGTTCAGGAGAGAAAGGGCAGGAAAAAAGGAAGAACATAAAAGCCATGCAAATACAGAGGAAGGGGCAGGGTAAGGCAGAGGCACTGTAGGCCACCCTGAAGACAGGAAAGGGGACCAGTATTAGGATAGGGGTGATCTACAGACCTTCAGCACAGAGAGATGAAGGAGATAAGGATAAGATAGAAGAAATTGAAGAGATGGTTAACAAAGGTGAGGTACTGCTAGTGTGGGACTTCAGTTTGCCAGATGTAGACTGGAACCTCACTGCTGCAGAATCAGTTAGTAGTGGGGAAATCCTCGACCCCTGCAGGGTGTGTTCGTCAGGCAACTAGTTAAGAAAACTACTCATGAGGGGGAGATACTGGACCTGGTACTACCAAACAGGGACAGTGTCACTGACATCATAGTGGGAAGCCACCTGAGGACCAGTGATCACCGTACGGTGTAGTTCAACATAAGGAAAAAGCCAGAACCTAACTTTAGGAGGGCCGATTTCAGGAAAATGGAAAAGTGCATCAAGAAGCCATACCAGGAATAGAGGATAAGAGTGGTGTAGAGGAAAACTGGACATAAATAAGGAAGGCCATTGAGAAGGCATCAAACCTCTGTGTCAGGCAGGTTAAGAAGAGCAAGAGAAGAAAGTGACTGCTATGATTCTCCAAGGAAGTCACAGAGAAGGTAAAGGAAATGGTGCAAGCATTCAAAATGTACAAGATGACATAGAAGGAAAAGGATAGGGAGATTTACCAGGAGAAACAAAGGGAGGCAGAGAATACAGGACGGAGAGCTAAAGCACAAAGGAAAACATTTCCAAAACATCAGAAAAGGGGAGTAAAACATTCTTAAGGTACATAAGCCTAAAGAAGAAAAATACGACAGGGATAATAAGACTAAAAGGGAAAGGGGGGAAGTGTGTAAGTGGACCAGAAGAAAGTTGACATACTGAATAAGTACTCTTGTTCAATATTTACAAAGGAAGGGTTAGGTGATGGGCCATAGATGGTAGAGAAGGGCATTAGGGGAAGGGAAGGGGACACTGGTCCATTTTGCACGAGGTCATAATGTTGATGTCAAAAATAGCATGGCAATCAATGCCACATTAGGGTGCAGTCTAAACAGGGAAGTAGGCAGAAACAGGAGCAAACTAGATGGATCATGTGGTCCCCATCTGCTGACATGATTCCTATCTTCCAATGTCACAAGGAGGACAGAGTGTACACAAACAATGTGGGAAAAAACACCGACCCAACCAAAAACAGCACACACCACTTACAAAATGGCTGTTTCTTAGTTTTTTTTTGTGGGGGCTCTGCCCCGCACCTCCCAACATATGGGGCTTCACTCCCCACAACACCCAGACTAAAGATAACTTACTCTGAGAGGATGCAGACTTTGGGGAAGTGAAGAAACTCACAGGGAATAAACTTTCCAAAAAAAAGAAAAAACACATGCAAAAGCTGTAATACTCAGAGACCTGAGAGGAACTGAACCATGGTCCCAGGTCTCCATCACTGCCATGTGCTGGTGCCCTAGCCACTGCACCAGAGGAGCAGCTCAACCAGGCACCAGACCACACGGCTACTTCACCCTTTCTTTCTTACATCACAAAGCAACATGGGTAGCAATAATTCTCTACTGCTGTTAAATCCCTGTTGCTCTAATTCCTGTCACGCTTTCCACAGCACGGTTCTTTCTGTGCTACTATTGTAGCACTATATTGACCCAGTACCAGACCCTCAATGGAGGAGAAAGAGTTCTCAGGGAATTAGCAAAACTAAAAGTACACAATGTAATGGGTCAGATGGGTTTCACCCCATGATACTGAAGGAACTAAGGAAGGAAATGTCTGCACCTCTGACAACCCTGTTCAAACTTTCCCTAGAAATGGGGGCAGTTCCAGGGGCTGGAGGAGGGCAAATGTGGTCCCACTACAGAACAGTGGCAATAGGGAGGAGGCGGGAAACTACTGATTTGTAAGCCTGACATCAGTAGTGGGCAAGCATTTGGAAATAATGTTTAAAGAAAGGATTGGGAATTCCTTAAAAACAATGGATTGCATGATCCAAGACAGCATGGGTTCATGGTTGAAGATCTTGTCAAACAAACCTGATAACATTTTTTGACTGGGCTACCAGAGAGGTGGATCAGGACGGAGAGGTGGATGTGGCCTAGCTGGATTTCAGTAAGGCCCTTGACACTGTTCCATACAGAAGACTCATAAACAGGCTAGGCAGCCTGTTAGTGGGTCCGACATTAGTAAAATAGGTACAAAGTTGGCTAAGCAACAGAACCCATAGACTGGTGGTAAATGGAGTTCACTCAGAGGAGGGCAAGGTAACCAATGGGGTGCCTCAGGGGGTCAGTACTGGGACCGGTACTCATCAATGTCCTCATTAGTGACATAGCAGAGGGGCTGGAAGGAAAGGTATTCTTGTTCGCTGATAACACAAACATTTGCAACACAGTGAACACATGAGAAGGAGGGTGAAGAAAATGAAGGAAAATCTAAAAAAGCTGAAAGGTTGTCATGGGTTTGGCAACTGGGCTTCACTGCCAGAAAGTGTAAAATCATGCATATTATTTGGGGGGGGGGTTATCAACCACAAAACAGGAAATGGATCTGAGGCCATCATGTCTGATGACCTGAAGGTAGCAATGCAGTGTGATAAGGCAGTGGAACAGGCCAGTAGGATGCTGGCGTGTATGGGGAGGTGTATCACCAGTAGAAAAAAGAGAGGTAATGTTATTCCTATATAGATCAATGGTGAGGCCGCACCTGGAGTACTGTGTCCAGTTCTAGAGGCCCCATCTCAGGAAGATCATAGATCGAGTGGAGGCAGTACAGATAAGGGCAACCAAAATGGTGCATGGCCTGCATTGAAAGCCCTACAAGGAAAGACTCAAGGAGTTACATATGTACTCACAGGAGGAAAGGAGAGAAGGAGAGACATGATAGAGACATTCAAATACATCAAGGGTATCAACAAGGTACAGAAGGATGGCATATTGCACAGAAAGAGATGCTCAAGGACAAAGAGGAATGATGTGAAGCTGGAAGTGGGGATACTTAAATGGGATGTGAGGAAATATTTCTTCACTGAAAGGGTGGTGGATACCTAGGGCAGCCTCCCAGCAGAGGTGGTGAGTACCAAATTGGTAACAGGCTTCAAATATTTATGGGATACATAGAGGGACCTTTGAAACAGGGCTGGGTGGGTAAGGCTGGGGATCAATTAGGGTTTATGGTAGAACAGTAGGTAGAAACTTTAGGCAGACTAGGTGAACAAGGAGGTCCTTTTCTGCTGACAGCTTCTATGTTTCTATGTTTCTATGGTATATTTTCTAATAAACCCAAAAAGCTTACAGCAATCATTTCAACAATATAACTATATGCACTTACAAGCCAAGGGATCCAAGTTTCATATAAAGAGTCACATATATTTTGTTAACCACAGAGAAGCAAGGGAGAAAGAAAGAATAGAAACAGCAAGTGAAGGAAGGGAGGTAACAAGGGAACTTTGTGGGACCATCAAAGTGGCCAATTCCTAGGTGTCACAAGAAAACTTTGATTGCACAATCAGAGAAGAGACAGACAAGTGGCAGAAAAGGAGATAACAAACTAGGTACTTGCTTTTAGCTTGCTTTGCATAACAAGTGGGAATGGAACTTACAGTACCCAACCCTGTCATACACACCCCTCTTTAAGAGGGAACCTTTTTCCTGGACTTCTGGATATTGGAGCTGGACTCAAACAAGTCAGAATCAATGTCATCAAAAGGAAAAGAGTCCTCAACATCTGAGGTCTCCTTTGCCTGTGCTCTTGTTATCACAGTTTCTAAAACAGCAGAGTTTACTCCCTTAGTGATTACTTAGCAAATCCTGGAAAGGCATTTCCAATAACCATAGCTGCAGGTAAGATTGGTACTACATCCATCTTCATTTGGTGCTACACTCCATTAATGTTCAGAGTAACTTGGTTGATGAGATAATACTGAGTGTCCTCATGGATGCAGCCGACCCCAGCACTTGATCGTTTTGCACAGTCTTTTCCCAGAACTTCAACATGCTTCAGCATCTGTCTACTTCCCAAATATATAAGTCGCTTCACAGTCTTAACTCCCAAGGCATTACTCAGGGTGCAAAATGATTTCCTCAGGGTCTTGTTCTCCTCAGTCTCTCATCAGCATTGGACACTGTGGACCAAGTAGTGCTTCTGGATTGCCTGGGGGAGCTTTATGGACTCACCAGTACTGTCATCAACTGGTTTGAGTCCTTTCTCATGGATAGAATGCAACGGGTAGTGATGAGGAATTTCCCCTCCTACCCGAAGCCCCTGCCTTGTGGAGTTCCCCAGGGTTCAATCTTGGTGCCAATGCTGTTTGCAGTGTACATGCTTCCTGTGGGTGAGTTTATTAGATGTTACAGCTTGGGTTTCCACTGCTATGCAGACAATAACCAGATGTTTATGTCATTTGCTCCTGGGATGAATGGCGCTGTGGAGATGTGAAATAAATATCTGCTCAAGATCCAAGACTGGATGGCCTCTAACTGGCTGAGACTCAGCCCCAACAAGACGGAGGTACTAGTGATCGAGCCTGGTCACCAACATGATGGGATTGCTGCTGGGCTAGGAACAGGGTTGTTCCTGGGACCTACCCAAATGGTGGTTCCTACTGGAGTGAGAAATCTGGGCATCATCCTTGATGA
This sequence comes from Neoceratodus forsteri, assembly GCA_016271365.2. Lineage (NCBI taxonomy): Eukaryota > Metazoa > Chordata > Ceratodontiformes > Ceratodontidae > Neoceratodus > Neoceratodus forsteri. Next base: position 454,607,242 of record CM057456.1, on the reverse strand, counting down.
GGGACTGACACTTCAGGATCAGATGTCATCCATCATCTAGAGTGGTCTTTACCACTTAAGGAATGTTGCTCAGATTAAAGCTCTAATTATGCCTGGTGACCTGCCCTCAGAGGTGCATACCTTTGTGACGTCAAGGTTCGACTACTGTAACATTCTATACTTCAGGGTCAGTGGTGGAGAGGTTCTTTGTTGCCTGCAGCTATTGCAGAACACAGTGACTAGATTTCTGACAGGCATTTTGAGGTCTTTCCATATGACCCCAGTCCTGTGTGACCTGTATTGACTGATGGTGAGGTGGAGAATCACCTTCGAAGTGGGCCTGCTCACCTATAAGGCTACGGGTTGGGCCCTCGCTAAATGAGTGACCTCTTGGCTCCAATGTGCCCTGTGTGCTCAATCAACACCTCTACTGAAGGCCTCCTATTGAGTATGAGGGCTCGATTGAAAACCTCGGGAGATCGTGCATTTCAGGTGGCTAGCCTAGACCTCTTGAACTCACTCCCAAGATCTCTAAGAGAGGCTCCATTGGTGGAGACTTTTAAGTGGGGTCTAAAGGCTCATCCATTTAGAGAAGCTTTAGGAAGCTAGTCATAATATATTTATTACTGAAGCACTGCTATTTTATTGAGATATATTATAGAGTTTTCATTGATATTGATATTTTTTATTATATACCATTATTTTATGTTTTTTCACTGTATCTCCAATTCTATAGAGCATGCAGAGCCCCTGGGATTGGCTGCTCAAGAAATTAACTCTTATTTACTTACCTTGACATTGGTTAAATACTTGCCCCCAATTTACTAAGGCCAAATTTGCTCCAGTGTTATCTTAATTATTTTTATGGCAGTTTCTTGCAATATGGCCTGGCTTATTACAGTTATAGCAAATAAAGTATTTGGATGCAGATTTGTTACCCCCATCAGAGTTCTTATCTAATCTGGATTTAAATTTGGAAAAAAGAGGGTCTTACCATTCCTTGGCTGTTACTTCACTGCTGCAGTACTTGATTGGCCATCTTATAGTCCTCAGCCAAAGAAATGGGCTTTTCCCCACTTTCTGGTCAGTGTTCTTTTCCCAAAGCTGTAAATCTGTATGAAGAATGTTGAATTGCTCCATTGCAAATATGTCAATGATGTGTGGGACTGGTTTTCCCTCTGGTTGTAGCCATTTGATGAGGAGTTGTCCTTGTGAGGTGAAGACCTCTCAATAACTGTCAACTGCATGGTAGCACTTCAGGGACTAGCATCTTTTCCTGCAGGTCTCTCCTGAGATGTGATATATTTTAAGGATTTCTTTTTTCACAAGGTCATAGTCTTTTGACTGTGCAGTGTTCATATTGATGTAGGTAAGCTAGGCTTTTCCTGTCAGAAAAGGTACCAGCCTTATTGCCCATTACTGTTTTGGCCATTAGCAGGCTCCGGCAATCCTTTCTAAAGTTGCCTGGTATGCTTCAACATTATCTGAGGGACACTGCTTGGTAAGTTTAATGTATTTTAAGTTGTTTATGTTTTGTTGGTCTGCTTGACCTGTACAGATTCTCCAGCTTTGAAAGCTTGCAAGGTATCCAGCCATTACTGCTCCTATCACTGCATCTCTTCTCTCTTCTCTTCTCTTCTCTTCTCTTCTCTTCTCTTCTCTTCTCTTCTCTTCTCTTCTCTGTTTCTCAGTCTCTCTTTGTTGTATATCCTGCCATTTGAAGATGGCAGACATGCTTTTAGTTAATGTCCCTGCCTGATCTTTTTTCATCACAGGTGGCAGCTGTACAGTCTCACTTTTGACTTTTGCTTCTCCTACTAGTTTGGTTGCCATTCATCTGGTAATCACTATTGGGCTTGCTGTTGCATAATCCATATCTTTCTTCTATAATTCCCTGATACCAGTTCTGGTACCTATGCACAAAACTCCTGTTAGAGATTATGCATGAAGCATATCCCACACGTGAGCTGTCATAGTGGCATACTTCAGGAATCATAGGCAGTCCAGGAGAAGTTATAAAAAGTAGCATTTTATTATTATCAATATCAATAAAACTGAAAAAATAAAACTGTACAGGATAATTCTTCATAAAACCAGTTAAACAAAAAAGTCTTCCATCTGAATATACTCTGGAAAAAACATTGCTTTAATTATATAAGATGTTTTTCCTGGCAGTTAAACCGCTGCATCCTGTTATTGTAAGTTACTGTACATCTCCGTTTTTCTCACAATATGTATCAAAATGTTGTAATTTTTCTTCCCGAGGCCAGCCTGAACAGCATATCTAATTTTAACAGGTGCAACAAAATAATACATTTTGTCCCAGAACTGGTTTTCTGTTGACCATTCTGTATACTAGGTTGTCGAGGTCAAAATGCATCTCAAGGTCAACTCCCTCTGTTCCAGATTATATTTTCTAATGCATCCAAATACTGTAGCTTTCTGCAATCATTTCAAAAATATAATTAAATACACTTGCAAACCAAGAAATCCCAGTTTTCACAAAAAGATTTATCTATCTATCTATCTATCTATCTATCTATCTATCTATCTATCTATCTATGTATCTTATAGTGGTGTGACAGCACCACTATAGTTAACAGCTGAGTGCTCAGTTTAATGTTAAAGCCCATTTTTTTGTACTTAAATTATTTCACAATGGTTGAATGGATTTGCATGATCTTTTGCATGATTAATCTCATGGTGTGGTTGCCTTAATGAGGCAAATTTTAATCCAATGAGTTGTGTGGTTTGTAATACACAGACTGTGAAAACTTGTGTAATTTACATGTTTTTTTGCTGTTTCTTTGATCACCTGCATCTCCAAAACTGTTTCAAACTATGGCTTGAAATTTTCAGGGTATGTAGTCTTTTCCCAACAGATGTGACTTTTTCTGGTTTAGTGAAAAAATATTAATCCATTCCAAAGTTATTACATTTAGAAGTTCTCATTATTTTCAATGGGAAATTATAGATGTTCAGCTTGAAAAAGGATCCTTTGTCACAGGCAAGTAATCCTTTTTTGCAGACAGGTCATCCTGTGTCATAGATAGGAAATCCATTTTCGAGCTGCTGCCATTTCGACAGTTAGCAAGGGAAACATATACATATAAGTGGTTGGATTTTAATCAACAAACATCAGAACTACGCTAAGCAGAATGCATTTAGCTAGTTCTGATGTTTGTTTGTGAACATTAAGGACACAAATATGTTTTCTTGTCACCCGAAATCCCAGGTGCCCAGCTTAGCAAGAGGTGCACTTCCCCTGCATTCTCTGTATAAGAACAGTGGGAATTCCTTGACTTGTACATCTGCAGCTGAACTTTAGCTGCTGGCTGTAGTTGACCTGTTTCCTTTGTCTTTGTTGCCCCTCCTCACTCCATTGTTCCTGGTGTCTAATGGATATTCTCACCCATGGATCGTGTCCTTGTTATTTTTTTATTCCCTGGTGCCTAGTGACACCTCCCCCACCCTTTAATCGCCATCCCCGTTTGTTCCAGTTTGATCCCTGGTGTCTGGTGGCAACCCCGGCCCTGCCATTTCAGGCACAGCCCTGAAATAAAGAAAACAGTCACTCAATTATTTTTTTTGATAAACCCGTAAAAAAGAAAATGATCGCTCACAGATCAACCCCCCCCAACACTTCACCTCCTTACACACCCCAGTACACTCCCACACATCCTCACTCACCTGAACAGGTCCCAGTTTCGAGATCTATTCTCAAATGGAAGGCATGTCTTGCTGCTGGAACCGGCAACTGCAATATGAGAAATTAAGATAAATGCAGTTCAATGTGTTTGAAAGGGGGTTTCAACTTTTTGCATAACTTTGCCATTTTTTAACATTTTGACCCCAAATTTTCAACCTGGTCTTTTGAGGACCCCACCTGATGAACAATAGGAATGTCATTATGCAACTCCTACCCAAAAGGTGATTTTGCAGTCACTTGGCAAAATCACCTTTCAGGTGGGATTTGGCAACATTTCCTGAAATTTTTCATGGGTTGGGGTTATAAAAAGGCTATGTTGAAATTTTGCGGTCAAAATTATTAAAAATGTCAAAATTATGACCATACATTGCAATTTCATTATGAATGCTCGAAACTTTGGGAACTTTAAATATTTGGACCCTTGATTTTCAACATAACCTTCTTATTACTGTACCTCATGTATGTCATAGCTTTCATTTTTCAAATCCTGGCCAAAATATCTGTTCACATCTGTGATGCAGAATGGTGTTGCAGTTGCATATGTTTTGGCAGGGATTTGAAAATTCTTTGTACTGGGTATATGAGGTGGGGTAATAAGATAGCAATGCTAACAATTTGTTCACTGTTGTCCCATAAATGGAAGTACAGGGCTTGGAGGGCCCTGTGCTTTCACAGCAACATACTACGTATACACATCTAGAGAGGGATGGGTGCTCCCACACACAAATAAGGATATGATTATACTATGTAAAAATGTAAGGAAATAAATTGCAAAAAACTTTGTTAATGTACTAGTTAGGGTTAAAGCAACAAAAAGAGGGAAATACAGTGTTAGGGCTTTCAACCCCAACATCCCACCCCACCCTGGATGCAGAACATGAGGTGTGCAGTTCACCATGAGGGTCTAACACTCATCCCATTCTCATTCATTGTATGCATCTATACTTATTTAATGAGAGAATGGGATGCGTCTCCGGTGTCAGACCCAATGGTGCACCTCACACATCATTTTTTGTCTCCAGGGTGGGGGTGGGGTGTTATGGTTGAAAACCCTAACACCGTATTTCCCTACTTTTGTTACTTTAACCAAAACTAGTGCATTAATGAAGTTTTAGGGTTGAGGAGCCATTTACATTTTAAACCTAAAATTTTGCACCTTAATAGCTTTGCAACCATTCAATGGATTTGCCTGAAATTTGGAACACATGATTAAGAACCATACATCGTGAGAACTGCCAACTTTCTTATTGTTTGTATGTACAGCTGTGGAGTTATTAAGTGTGATCTGTCCACTCGTTTATGCTTTTTTGAATTCTTTGCTTGTCCCTACAAGTCGCACAGTTTGCATGACAGGTCCAAAAACTTCAGGGAACATGTGGCCGGGGTCCCCGATGTGTCTTTTGAAGATTTCATAAAAATATATTAAATGGTTCAAAAGTTATTCAAAAAACAATTTCCCATTATAAGTCAATGGGAAAAGTTAACAAAAAGTTTGACAGTGTCGCAAATGCCCCTAGTAGTGTCGCAAATCTGCCATTTTGTTTTCAGTTGGTGATCAGAAAAATGCTTGGCATTTAAATTTGGGACCCTCTAGCAACACAATTCTTTTTGTGTTTACCTAGTCAGACCCTGAGTATGCTAGGCATGTCTTTATTTTGAGGTTAAACACCCTAGAAATATATTTTTCCAATTTCTGGAAAAAGTAGTGTCGCAAAATAGTGTCGCACTCATGAAAGTGTTGCAAATTTTTGCGAAAGCTTTCTCAAATCATGACACTACTTTGCGACACTGTGCCCAAAATAACAGGAATTCTTTGCCACCCTGCTGCAAATGAATGGCTGCAAATGTGCCTTTTGGTGGTTTGGTGACAAAATATTGCATGGATGCAAAGTTACAGTACTCTGAAGTTGACACTTTTTCCCATAGACTAACATTGCGGCATCCGCTGCATGACAGGAATGATTTGCCACCCTGCTACAAAATAACAGTTTGGTCTTTTAGACTGAAATTTGGAGGGAAGAAAGCCAACATCCCACAGATGTGCCTTTTGGTGGTTTGGTGAAAAAAAATATTACAGGGAGGCAAAGTTATGGCACTCCGAACTTCTCTTTTTTTCCCATAGGATAACATTATGGAGTTCGCTGCGCCTTTCTGGGCCCGTATCTCGGAAATGGTGTGAGATACGGACTTTTCATCAGAAAAATAAAAAAACTAGCCAGGAAAGTCATAAATCATATAACTTTTACATTTTTTTCTATGTCGTAATGGTTCCTGAGATATAAGCAATTTAGTATTCCAACTCCTCATTTTCTGCTCCGAGACCCACTATTATGCATACATTCTTTGTACTCACTGTCTTTCTCTATGCAGCTTTTGGGAAAAACCAGCCTGTGCGCTTACATTACTGTTACCCTTACCACTTCCGCTTGCAGTTCTGTACCCGTTTCACTTACCTTTCCATCTACACCACCATGTGCATTACCCATTGTGTTTTCATTTGAGCTTGCGTTTGCATTATTTTTACCATTTCTGTCTACAGTACTGTTTCTCTTTCTGTGTCACTTTGTGTCACCATGCGCATTACCATTTGTGTTTGCGGGCACTGTGTTACTATGTGACAAGACATCACGTCCCACAGCCACATTACATTTACTATTTCTCATTATCATTCTCAAAAAGAAGGGAAATTAGAAGCAAAGAACTCTCGTTTAATGCATCAGTTAGGGTTCTTCCACAGCGACAAAAGCAAAAATTTGGTGTTAGGGTTAAGCCCTCCTTGGACCCCAGCCCACCCCCAACCCGGCATCGGGGTGCACATTGGGGTCGTTGGTCCTAACCTCACCCCATTCTCCTGTACCTCTGCTCCTTTACGCATGTGATGGGGTGAGAGTTAGGTCGATGACCCCAACATGCACCCTGATGCTGGTTGGGGGTGGGCTGAGGGTTCAAGGGCTTTCAGCCCTAACACCAAATTTCCTAACTTTTGTCACTGTGGAACAACCTTAACTGATGCATTAATGGAGCTTTTTTGTTCTAATATATATATATATATATATATATATATATATATATATGCAATGCCTGTGAAAATACAAAATGGCAAATATTTGTGATATTCTCAGGGTGATCAGACCTACAGTGAGGATATCACATTTATCCTCACTGTAGGTCATTTATCCACACAGTAGGTCCAATACAGGCACTATCTGTATTTTACTACAACTGCTCACAAAGATTTTGATTGGTGGGAGCTGGCAGCATGAGCAGCAAAATCAGAATTCACCTGCTCACTTGCATGCCTGCTCCCACTGGACAGTATTATTTGTCTCCCGCAGCACACAGAACACTTTCACTTTCTTTGCCAGAGTTTTGATTTAATTACTGCTCAGTGATAAAATCAGAACTATGCCCCAAAAACATGGCTCTGAGTTCTTTTCCTCTCAGTGTAACACCCACGTTCTCACCTCCCTTCACATTCTGACATCTGCCACTCTCTCCATTCAGTACTCTTTGATCAAGCATGCCGGCAGCCAAAATGCATTGCCCAGCCTCTCATTAGGCTGTGCCTGCTCCCCACAGCTGCGAATATAAAATTACTCAGGCAGCACCATACAGCTTACTTCCAAATGGAAGTTTTATTATTGTAATGCTACACTAAAGACACTTTCATTTTCTCCACACAATTCCCATACTTACCTCTCTCCACATCTGTGTCTGTCTCTCATTGGCACTCTCAGACCACGCATTCCAGCAACAAACATCCATTCCCCAGCCTCTCATTTAGGTTGCACCAGGCTCACTCCCAAATGGCTCACAATACGAAGTGATGCACCGACACATAGAAAAGCATTACATAATGGAAATATCACTTGGTTACCCTCACAAATGCTTGGTACTACAAAAACAAAGAAAACAAATAAATTCTCAACAATAATGAAAAACAGAGAAAACTAACAGGGCACATTGCATAAATCAAATATGCCTAAAGCAAATCAGGGGTTCAGTCTTCCTTGTGGTTGCCAATCCTAACGCTCACCCCATTCTTTACACTACAGAAACATACACACCTAATTGGGTGAGATTTAGGGTTGACAACCCCAAGGAAAACTGCACCCCTAATTTGTTTTAGGCATGGGAGTGGGGTTTTAGTGTTGGAAACCCTAAAACCATATTTCCCTACCTTTTTGCTTTAGCCTGAACCTTACATGTTGTATTAAAACAGTTTTTCGCAAAAATTTCCTCACTTTTTGAGATAGTATAATTGTATCCTTATTTGACTGTTGGAGTGCTGGTCCCTCTGGGCCCTGCACTCCCATCCATCCATAATTTTTGAGATAGTGTAATCATTTCCTTATTTACCTGAGGGAGCACAGGGCTCTCTGGGCCCTGCACTCCCTTCCCTCCATAGATGCATATATGTATGTTGCTGTGGAAGCCCAGGGCCCGGAGAGCCTTTCGGTTCCATCTGTAGGACAACAGCAACTAAATTGTCAACATAACTTTTTAATTATCCCACCTTATGTAACCGGTGCTGAAAATGTTCAAATACCCACTAAAACATGATTCCGTACCACTGCAATGTCATTCCATGCCACAGGTGCAAAAGCACAGTTTGGGCAGGATTTGAAAAATGACAGCTATCACATTCATGAGGTTGTGTAAACAAATGGCTATGTTAAAAATCTGAGGTCTGAAATATTTAAAATTACCAAAGTTATGAGTGAGTGTAGTGGAAATTTCAACTGATGCACTTAACTTTGTCATATTTACATATTTTGACCCCAAATTTTCCACATACCCTTCTTATGACCCCCACCTCATGAACAAGGGTGGTGAAAATGTTCAAATCCTGCCCTAAAGGTGATTTTACCAAGTGACCACAAAATCACTCTTCAGGCCAGATTTTCATAATTCCACCACCATTGTTCATGAGGTAAGGTCTCAAAAATGTCATGTTGAAAATTTGGTGCAAAAATGGCAAAGATATGCATCATAGTTGAAACCCCAATTGAAATACATTGAACTACACTTATCTTATTTTCTTATATAGTAGTCATCATTTCCAGCAGCAAGATGTGTCTTTGATTGGAGAGTGGATCTTCACCCTGGGACCTGTTCAGGTGAGTAAGAGAGAGTGTGTGTGTGTGTGTGTGTAGGGGGGGAATTGCAGGATGGTGGGTGCTGAGTGGGAGGTCAGGGTGGGGACGGCAGATTGGCAAGGGACTGTTTTCTTTTTTTTAGGTTTTAAAACAGAAAAAAGACTTTGAAGGTGGGGGAATACCACTAGACACCAGAGAAAGAAAAAAATATCAACAGGGACAGTGATTGGAGGGTGAGAGTGCCACAAGACACCAGAGAAATATTTACTTAGTATGGGGATAGTGATCAGAGGGTGGGGGGAATTACTAGACACCAAATATAAAATAATTATTAGGATGGCATTCAGAGAGCTGGGGGTGCCATTGGGAAATGAAAGTACCTGTCTGAAACATGTCAGGCAAAGAGTTTGTCTGTTATCAATAAAATGGATTTTTGAATTTTTATATCCAGTGTGTTGATTGCATCCCTTCTAAAAGGTTTGTGTGTGGATGAAACTGGTTTTCTTCTCTACTTTGGTAAGTTTCCAAGCACCACATCCCAGTTCTCACTTCTTTGGTAAGCCAACACCAGAGAAATATTTACTCATTATGGGGATGGTGGTCAGAGGATGGGGGGGGACATTACTAGACACCAAACATAAAATAGTTATTGGGATGGCAATCAGAGAGCTGGGGGTGCCAATAGACACCATGGAAAAATTAAATAATTATGGGGATGGTGATTGGAGCATGGAGGGTGCCATTAGACACCAGGTAAATATTAAACAATTTAGAGACAGTGATCAGAGGGTTGGGGGTTTCCACTAGACACCATGGAAACATTAAATTATTACAGGTATGGTGGTTGGTGGGTGGGGGGTGCAAATAGACACCAGAGAATGATTAAATAAGTAAGCTGATGGTTATCAGAGCTTAGGTGGTGCCACTAGACACAACGGAACATTTTTAATAATTATGGGGATGGTGATCAGAGGGTCGGGGCACCACTAGACACCAGTGAAAGTTTAAATATTTATGATGACAGTGATTCATATGAACATTTCTGTATGATACTGTTGTTTGGACTTAGTACGAAAATGTTTGTATGAATGCAAATATCATGTGAAAATTTTTGAATGAATACAGTTATCTGGAAGTGCTTACTGAGCATGCTCAGAATCCAATATTTTAAAATTTAATAACTGTAGAATGGATTAATATGTTTATACCAAAGCAGCAAAAGGCACATGTTTGGAGCAAGCCATTTCCACCCTAAAAATTTCAAACCAAAATTACAAACCGTCTGGGCACTATGGGCTGACAAAGAAAAGCAAAAAAAAAAAAACCCAAAACATTCACTTCTTTTGCTATCTGTATCTCTGAATCCACACATGTAACCAGCACAAAACTTGAAACATCAAAGACCAACCCATAAGACTGTGCATGCAAAATGGTTAAAATATTAATAAACTTTAAATGGAAAAAAAAAAGACTGTGCATGCAAATTTTTTTTGCAAATCCGTTGAACAGTTGTGAAGTTATTAAAGTGCAAAAATTGGAGTTTAACTTTAAACTGTCCATTCAGTCCTAAATAAATGGCACTACTGCATCACTCTGTGTACGTGTATACATATATATATATATATATATATATATATATATATATTCATTGCAAAAATCTTAATTAATGCATCAGTTAGGGCTGAAGCAACAAAGGTAGGGAAATGAGGTGTTAGGGTTTTGAACCCTAACACCCCACACCTCTACAATCCCACCCTGACCTCCACACACTAATGGGGTCAAGGTGTGCCTAGGGGTTGTTGGCCCTAACTCTCACCCCATTCTATGTTTAAGGAAGCTGAGATGGTACAGTATAGGAGAAGGGGGTGAGAGTTTGGCTCAATGTTCCCAAGACACACCCTGACACCTGTTGGTGTGTGGACGGTGGGGAGGTAGGGGTTGGGGGATTAGGGTTTGAAACCTTAATGCCTCATTTCCCTACTTTTGTTGCTTCAACCCTAAGGGAAGCATTAACATAGTTTTTTTTGCAATTAATTTCCTTACTTTTTCAGAAAGTGTAATTTTATCCTTATATGTTTAGGGCCCTGCACTCCCATCAGTCTATAGTGTCTTGTGGTTGTACAGAGCCCTCTGTCCAATGTAACCATAAGTGTATAGACATTGTAATCAACCCTTATCTCCCTGTGGGAGTGCATGGCCCTCAGATCTCTGTGCTCCAATCACACCCCCATTACTCCATAATGATATCCATTTGTTGGACTCCAGTGCCCTACAGGCCCTGCAATCCCATCTATCCATAAGTGTACATACATTGTCATGAACTGTTATCTCTCTGTGGGAGCACAGGGCCATGCGGGCCCTGGGCCATCCAGGCCCTGTGCTCCCACTACTGCATAATGGAGGGCCCTGCACACCCAGTACTGCACAATGGTATCCATATGTGAGAGTGCAGGGCCCCTAATTGTAGAGATGCAGCACAGGCCTAGAGACATTCCAAGAAACCCCTGTGCTGCAAATGGCGCAATCTCTCAATAAACATAGGAACATTTGAAAAAATTCCACTGCAGTTGTAATTGTGGACTGGCAGTCTGCTTTGTTGCTTATGTTCAGTGAACAATCAGTATCTCTAACCATTTTTGAGATACAGGCGCTGAAAGGTACTGTGTCCACCACAATATTATCCTATGGGGAATTTCTAAACTTTTAAATGTTATAAGTATGGAAGTGATGTCAATTTTATCACCAAACCAGCAAAAGTCACATCTCTGGGGCAAGCCCTTTGTACCGTGAAAATTTAAGCCAAAAATCCTAACTGTTTCTTTGCAGTGAAGTGGCAAAGAAACAGTAAACTTTAAAAATCCTTTTTCACAAGGTGTCAAAATCCCTTTTTGTGATATGAAAAGGGATTTTGACACCTCATGAAAAGGGAGCTCATCTCATGAAAAGGGATTAAGGATAGGGCCATCTGGGCACACAAGTCCTAATCCATTTTTTCAAAGCGCAAAGGAATTTTGACACCTCGCATAAAGGAAAAGGCTCATGAAGAGGTTTTGACAGCTCACAAAAGGTTTTTTTAAAACCCTTTTGTGAGGTGTCAAAATCCTGTGAGCCCAGCCTCATGAGGTGTCAAAATCCTCTGCATCACAAAAAGGATTTGACTTGTGGAACCAGATGGTCTATTCTGATCCCTTCGTGAGTTGTTAAAATCCCTTTGTGTATGCAAAAAGGGATTTTGGCACCTTGCAAAAAGGGAATTCAGCTCATGAAAAGGGATTGCTGGCAGGTCATCTGTTCCCACAAATCCAAATCCCTTTTCATGATGTGAAAAGAGATTTTTACACCTCACAAAAATGGATTTTGACACCTCATGAAAAGGGATTGGAGTTGTCAAACCAGATGGCCCTGCTGGTAATCCCTTTTTGTAAGATGAAATTCACTTTTGCGATGTGTCAAAATCCCTTTTCACATCGCGAAAAGGGATTGGAAGCAAGTTCTGAAAAAGGATATTTAAAATGTTAAAATATGCATTCTGAGGCCACAGTAAAGTAAACCAAAGGCAGAGAACTGTGCAGGATGTCCCCATGAACAACAACCATAGTTAGATGTCTGCAGAAAACATTCCTGGTTAAAGTTATAACATTTTTTGGGGGGCAGGAAAAATGAAAACAAGATGGTGGCTTGGGGAAAGGGAATTTTTTCTCACGAAAGGGAGTTAATGAATCCCTTTTTGTGAGCTGTCATAATCCCTTTTCATGAGCCCTAAATCCCTTTTTGCACTGTGCAGCTATCCAAAATACTGAACTGAGAATGCTCAGAACTCAGAATTTCAAAATTTAATAATTTTGGAATGGATTCATATTTTGTCACCAAACCAAAGCTGTCTTGTTCTTTGGGGCAAATATATTTCTACCCTAAAGCATGCATACCAAAATCCCAAATGGTGCAGCCACAGCACTATGAGGAAAAAAAAGCTAAAACAAGCTTAAAAAGGTGACTTTCACAATTGTTTCACTATTCGCAGCATGAAATCCACAAATCCAGTCAAAAAGAACCTTGGTACATCAAAAGATATGCCCCACAAGACAGCACATACCAAATTTCCTGCAAATCCATTGAAGCAGTGCTCCCACATGTACATACCATTATGCAAAAAATTGGGCAAAGTGAAGGGAGTGCAGGGCCTGGAGGGCCCGCACTCTCACAAACACATACCAGTTGCCAGTTACATTACACTTTCTCATTCTGTGATATTCTGCAGCATTTCTGCATTGCATCCTGGCTGTCACATCTGTGGATAGATAGATAGATAGATAGATAGATAGATAGATAGATAGATAGATAGATAGAGACAGTGAAGCCTTCCAGGATTAAATGTAGTGTCAAAGGTTTACTGCATGACAAAAGGGATTAACTCCCATTGAAATTGCATTGTTTACTGCAGTAACTGTACTGCAGAATTCTTTAGTGCTGCACTTCATCCTGGAGGGCTCCTCTGTGTATGTGGTGTATATATATATATATATATATATAGATATATATATATATAGATAAATATATATATATATATATATATATACTATATATATATATATATATATATATATATATATATAGATATATATATATATATATATAAACACACATGGGATACTTGATGGGCATGAGTGTGATATTGCAAATATTGTCACTCTGCAGAGTAAGATATCCAGAGCTCACGATGCAGGAGTCACAATATTTGCCATAGCACACAATCTGCACATTCTGTATTTGATTTATACAATAGGGCTAGGAGTTTCAGAAGTACTGTTATGTTGTCTTGTGTTCTGTTCCTGTTTATGTGTTTGCTCATTCTGTGTATGAGTTTTTCTGAATGGGCTGGCAGTGTTATAAACTCTGGGAACCAGATGTGTGTTTTGCAATGCTGAATGAGTTAGTTTTAGGTAGGAGTGAGAAACAGACTATTTTGTGAAGCTGTATTCTTTAGAAGTCTGGCTGCAGTCAAGCTGAGAGTATCACAGTAATGGTAATGGGCTGAGAACAGCTGAGACTGTTTTTAGTGGCAATTGAGTTAGCTACAGGCAGCAGTGAGGAAAAGAATGTTCTGTGAAGCTGTGCTCTTTAGAATTCTGGCTGCAGTCAAGCTGAGAGTATCACAGTAATAAGCTGGAAGTTAGAGTGGGGGATAGGTGTGTTTTGTAATGCTAACTGAGTTAGCTTCAGGCAGCAGTGAGACCTCTCATGCAGTTCTGCATTTGTGTCTATGGTAACAACACAGGTGTTTCTTGCATGCTAAGGGGAAAGCTGCCTAGAGTGTTGATACCAGTGACCTTTGTGTGGCCTGTGTGTGTAAATGGCTGATATCATCACAGCAGAGCAGAAGGTAAAAATATCACACTGCAGTGGATGACACACTGTTTTATCTCATTCATTTATCACTCACCCCATTACACATATATATATATATATATATATATATATAGATTGCATGTGCCTGGTGTTTTATACCAAGAATTTTAATGCATGTTCCATGAGTGGAGTGATTTAACAATTAATTGCATCTGTATATAAATATGGTGATTTGCCATGGACATTTTATCTGATGAAGCTACTTGTTCAAAATTTTAGCTTGGAACCAGCTAAATACATTAACAAATGAATCATATTTATTCATGAGCAGTTTTGTGACTTTGTGGTGGGTGCAGTCCTGTTTTTGTATATATATATATATATATATATATATATATATATATATATATATATATATATACACTGTATATATTTATGTATATATATATTTATACAATGTATGTTTTGGGATAAAGGACAGTATAAAAGTAATATCTCAACCAGGTCATGAAGATATCAGTGATATCTTCACATGTGAAGATATCACTGATATCTCCATGTTCCTATTTGTCATCCTAATGAATCTGAAACAATTTGCTGTTCGTTGTCTATCACCTGTAACCTTGCCATCACAATCATCCTTTCACCTTGCTGACCACTGTTGAACATTTTCACTTTTCATGCCATCCCTCCGCAATCTTGAGTGCTAATTTCCACACATAAAAAAGTTCAAGTTCAAGTTTATTGCAGGAAATACTCCATTGAGCAAGCTCATTCACAAGGAGGTCCTGGTACACATACATTGGAATACTGACACAACATACAGATATAATTTCAGTAAATATATAAGTCAAGTACTTACAGGATACAGTGAAATTCACAGAGGGATGGAACCAATTGAGGCAGATTTAAGGGCAAACATTGGCAACATGAACAGCAAATCTAAATTCGTTCAAGTAGTTTAATAATTGGGCATAAAAGCGAAGGACAAAAGGAAGACAGGGTAAAGGATAGAGACATGGGACAGACTTTTTTATTTTTCTTTCATGCTTAAGTATAATGATCACAGGTAATGTCTAAACATAGGCAGATTAACTTATGAGGTACTAATCTATGATTGAGGGAGGCTTTATCGGCAGTGACAGGAAAAAACAAATCCCCATAAAATTCCATGATTCACAATACTTCCCCACTTCCATCTAGTTGATTCTGCCATCATTTTCAAATAAACAATAGCAAAAAAACTCTTATCTGGTTCATCCTGCCATTTCTTGTCATATTCCTGGAGCAGATACACTTCCACGTTCTCGTTTAAATCTGTAGCGTGACCAAGCACTTTTAATAAAGTAAACTGAGGTGCTCCTGCATGTTTAAAATAAGCACTGTCCCGGTGGAAGTTAGATCTGTCTAGTTTTTTTCTGTTCAAATTTGTGTCTGGTTTAGTTAAAAAGCTGCTGCTGGCAATGGGAAAAGAAGTGAAAGCGAGTCGCAGCTTCAGTGAACACATCGTGAGCTCAAGCGACTGTTGATATAGCAACACTCGCTCAGGCTCACAATGTCTTCACTAAAGCTGCAACTCAATTTAACTTCTCTTCCCATTGCCGGCAGCAGCTTTTTAACCAAATCAGACACAAATTTGAACAGAACAAAACTAAACAGATCTAACTTCCACAAGGACAGTGCTTATTTTAAACATGAAGGAGCTCCTCAGTTTACTATATTAAAGTGTTCAGTCACACTTCTCTTTCTGTTGCCTGCAGCAGTCTTTTAACCAAACTAGACACAACTTAGAACACAGAAAAACAGATCTAACTTATACTGGGACAGTGCTTATTTTAAACATGTAGCAGCTCCTCAGTTTACTATATTAAAAAAAAGTGGTCACTCACACCACTGCTTGACACCAGCTCTGTCACTCTACAATAACCATCAAAACTGCAGCTGCTTCTGAAAGTTGGAACACGAGTAAAAAGCAGCACAATCAACCAGATAACATTTTTTAAAGTAAATATTTCTAAAAACTACCCATTTTCTAGGAATATACAAAGACAGTGCCTCACTGTACACCTGTGGAGAATTGCATTAAGTAAGACAAATGGCAGGTTGTGTTGCAAGACAAAACAACATTGTGGGGGTTGTATTGGGGGGCCCAAAATGTATGTTGTATAAACAGAAGCTACTCATGAGATATCATGATATCATTGGCCTCTCATGAAGATAAATATGATATCTTCAGTCAAGCCATGTCATATCCTATATATATATATATATATATATATATATATATATTCATTGCAAAAAACTCAGTCAATGCATCAGATAGGGTTGATAGTACAGCAACAAAAGTTTGAATACTCAGTGTTAGGGTTACCAATCTCTACCACCTCACCACCCCACCCTCCACACACCAGCAGGTGCTGGGGTGTACATTTGCATCATCTGGCCTAACTCTCACCCCATTCCATTTGAAAACAAACTGATGTGTTGTAGTACTGGAGAATGGTGTGAGAGTTAGGCCCGATGACCCCAATGCAGTCCCTGATGCTTGTTGGTTTGTGGAGGGTGGGGGGTGGGGATAGGGTTGTAGGGTTTGCAACCCTAACACCAAATTTCCAAACTTTTGTTGCTGTACTGTCAACAATAAAGGATGCATTAATAAAGTTTTTTGCAATGAATTTCCCTTCTTTTTGAGAATCTATAATGTAAATGGTAAGTGGTATGTCATTGTGGGAGTGCAGGGGCCCTGTGCGCCCCTGACACTGCAAATTTTTGTGTAATGGTATGTATATGTGGAAGCGTGAACACTCTGGGCCCTGCCCTTCCACTTACACATAAGAAAGGGGACATAAAACAGGCCTAGAATCATGACAAGAAACACTTAGAATACTAATTTGCCAATATCTCAGTAACCATAGCAACTATGAAAAAATTCCACTGCAGTTGTATTCAGGACTTTGAATCCTCCACACGTACTTAGTCCACCAAAAGGTGGACTAAGCTGTGAGTAGGAAGAAAATCCCTGTCTCGAATCATTTTAGAGCTATGGGCATCGAAAGGCACCATGGGTGCCCCAATGTTATCAAATGGAAAATTTAGCATGAAACTGTGCAATGGGCGCTTATAACACATTGAAATTATTTTTAATTTTTGAACCAAATTTTCAACATGGGCTTTTTTTGGACCTCACCTCATGAACACTGGCACTGTGAATTTGTTAATCCAGCCTGAAAGTTGATTTTTCACAGCCACTGCGCCATTCTGTGTCACAGGTGCAAAAACACATTTTTGGCAGAATTTGAAATATGACAGCTCTACTGTTCATGAGAAGGTATTAAAAAATGGCAATGCTGAAAATCTGGAGTAAAAATATGAAAAATTGCTGAAGTTACGATCGTGCATAAAAACTGCACAATGCACGTTTGTAACGCAGTCATTTTTTGGAATTCTTTAACCAAATTTTCATCATGGGGTTTTTGGGGCCTGCCCTAATGAACAGTGTCACTGTGATTTTGTTAATACATCCCAAAAGCTGATTTTGCACACATACCGTGTCATTCTGTGCCACAGGTGTGAAAACACATTTTGGGCAGGATGTAAAAAATGACAGCTATACTGTTCATAAGGAGGTGAGAAAAAAATGGCAATATTTAAAATCTGAAGTGAAAATATAAAAAATTGGCAGTTATGAGTGTGCATAGAAACTGTGCAATGCACCTCGTAATTAAGTTATTTTTTGGGATTTTTTTAACCAAATTTTCATCATGGGCTTTTTGGGATCCCACCTTATGAACACTGGCACTGTCATTTCATTAATCAGTCCTGAAAGTTGATTCCACACAGCAACCATGAAATCACCTTCCCAGTCTGATTAATGACATGACAGTGATAGTGTTCATGAGGTGGGGTCTCAAGAACCCCAATGTGAAAATTAGGTAAAATAATTCCCAAAAATGGCTGAGATATCAACTTTAGTTGAACCTCTCCCCCATTGACTGCCATTATACGGTGCTTACCTGTGATTCTTCAGTTTGTAGTTCAGCATTGAAGAGTGTAGACATGTCCCAGTCCAGAGAAGATCACTGCTCCAGACCTCCAGAGGTAAGTATGGATAAGGATGTGTGTGTGGGGAGGTGGGAGCTCAGTGGGATGGCGGGGATGGGAAGGGGGTTGGGAAGATGACGAAGGACTGTTTTCTTTTTTAGAGGTTACAAAAAAATGCATTGGGGACCATTTTCTTTATTTAACAGGTTAAACATATATATCTATATCTATATCTATATATATATTTATATATATAGACTTTTGGTACACTGGGGTGGGCTCCAGTGTGCCACTTGAGTTGGGGATACATGCTGCTGACAGGGGGATTAGACACCACCGTCAGCAAAGAAAGAAGGCTTGGGTGGGCATCTGACACCAAAAGTGGGCATCCCAGTGTTGGAAAGATATAAAGTAGTAAAAAATTATTTGGGCACACTGGGGCGGGCTTCCAGTGTACCACATAAGTGTATGGGGGAAGGCATACTGACATGGGGATTAGGCACCCCAATGTCAGTGAAGAATCAGAAGGGGGAGACTACTTTGATGCAGGATCTTGCATCAAAGAGTTTGATGCAGAATTCTGCATCAAAGATAAAAGACGTCAGGAGGAAGGTTTTCTTTCTTTAACAGGAAATTTAAAAAAAATTAGGACAAACTGCGGTGAGCTCCCAGTGTGCCACATCAGTTGTGCTGGTGGTGGTGAGGGGGATTCCTGGTGCCGACATGGGAACTGGGCTCCCAGATGTGGGCAGAAAACATTTATTGTTATAAAACATGCCTCAGCCCTGCAAAGACATAAAAAGGAGAACATTTCCTTTCATTAGGTAACACCAGCAGGTGTTTACCTAAATGGGGGCCGAGGAACCAGGTGCTGCCATTATTTGGCTAAAAAGTGGCCATAAAACATTTTTTTTTCAGAGGAGAATAGACATGAAGTAGTGCCACAAATTGCAACAGTTTTTGCAAATTGTGAAAGAAACGGGTGTGACATTTTCACAGTTGCAAAAGTGTTGCATCCATTTCTTTCACAATTTGTGAAACTGTGGTGGTCCTGATAATGGAAAAGTAATTTCTGGGGGTCAGATTGCAAATCTGATCCCCCAGTGTGTTCCTTAGCCCTCGATTAGGTAAACACAACTGACAGTATATACCTAGGGGGTTGTAAATTTTGAATTTCAGCCGTTATTGTATGCCGTTAACTGAAAACTAGATGGCAGCAGTGTGACACTACTGAGGGCATTTTCAGCAGTAAAACGTACTGTTGGGACAGTACCAGGTGCTTTCGAGAGTCACATGTATTTTTTTCCCCCAATTACTATAATGGGAAATTTAAAATTTGAATAACTTTTGAACGGATTAATATTTTTTCACCAAATCTTCAAAATGCTCATCAGTGACCTAGATTGCATCTTCCCTGAAGATTTCAGACCAGACAGACAAATCATTTGGGCTGTAGCCCCAAACAAAAAAACATCAAACCCCTCATTTTTAACATTTTTGGGCTCTCTGCAGCTCCAGAACAACCCATTGGACCATAACACAACTTGGCAAAGCCAGAGATCTATAGTGCCACTCTGTGTATGCAAAATTTCAGGCAAATCCATAGTATATAGTATGGTTACAAAATTATTAAAGTGCAAAATTTGGGGTTTAACATAGAAGTGGCAAGCTAAATATAGCTGTACTACTATGCAGTGTGTATATATAAACACAAATTGCACAATTTCACATACCCCAATAATGCAAAGCATCATGGGAAGCATATGCAAATGCCCATGAATTAATTTGGACTGGCTCAACTTTAAGCAGAATTGCATGATGCCAGAAGGCCTCACAATACAATCAGCAATGGCTGAGAATAGCAGACACAGACACATGTTTCATCCTCATTTGGATTCATCAGTGTGCCATATCTGTATCTCAGCCCAGGGAGAGGAAGCCAGCCACCCTCTAGGGGATCTGATTTGTTAGGGTCATGGGCAGCCCAAAGTACAGAGAGAAGAGAACTACAAAAGAACCCAAGAGCTAATGCACTGGGGAATGAGTTATCCCAGAGGATATTGGCCATACAGCCAAATTTTAAAGAAAACACAAATTGCACATACCCCAATAATGCAAAACATCATAGGAAGCATCCATGAATTAATTAGGACTAGCTCAACTTTAAGCAGAATTGCATGGTGCCAGAAGATTTCGCCTACACATATATACATAAATACATACACATATCAATATATATATATAGAGAGAGAGAGAGAGGGAGAGAAAGATAGGGAGACAGACAGACAAACAGACAGACAGACAGACAGACAGACAGATAGATAGATAGATACATAGATACATAGAATGAAGGAAGAGAGATAACAAGGAGAAATTGTGGGACCATCGGTGTGGTCAATTCCTAGGTGCCACAAAAATAATTTGATTGCACAGTCAGACAGGCAAGAGACTGACAAGTGGCAGAGTAGGAGCGTACATAACAGAGCCTTGGTTTTAACTGTCTTTGCATAACAAATTGTGGAATGTTCTTAGCTAACCCTGTCACAGGCACCAGTCTGAGGATTATGTTCTCAAGCAGGAAAACATGCTGGTGAATTAGTTCACAGCCATCTGCAGCCTAAGCCATACAATGATATCTGTCTGGAGACAGCCCCATGTGGCATGTACTAATGCCACCACTGTAATATTTGTAAATTTGCTCTAACAAGTAGAGAAGTCAATCTTCCATAAAATAAGACAATATAGTTTAAACAAACTGTAACTTGCATTACTGTTTGTGGAGTTCTTGCTCCAAATTTTATGTGAGAAGAACAACTAAGAGAATGAAGGACAGGTTGCAGGAACATATTAGGGCCATCAAGGGCCACAAAAAGGAAAATACACTTAGCAACCATTTTACTCTTTGCCATGATGGTGACCCAAAAGAACTAAAATTCTCAAAAGGGGGCATGGCTAGCAGCTGAAAAGAGAAGACTCCTGACAAGGAAAACTTCAGAAGTTTTTAAAAGTTTTTTTTTTTAAATAAAATAGTTCCCAAAATTTACATAATCGGGACAGTATGTTGTCTCTTTGGAACTGGTGAATTTCACCTGTCATGGACCGCTGCCAAGCAGCTCCTCTCCTCACGACCACCCACTTGCCCAGAATCCAGAACCAATGCTAAAAACCCAGCACATAGTACTCTTTTGGACCTCATTCTGGTTAAAAAAAACCTTAGAAAATTTCTCATATCGGGATTTTTCACAATGACTTAAGTGATCATATGGCTGTTGTGTGCATAAGGTTAATTCCTAAGCCTGTTTTCTCTTCTAGAGTTTCGTATAAAAGGAGCTTCTGGAATTCAATGCTTCCGACTTTTTAACTGATCTAAGTAGGATCAGGTGGCAGGACTTCTGTCTTGCCTCTTCGGTTCCAGAAGCCTTTGACTTATTTCATGACTCTGTTTTAAAAATAATTAATCTGCATGCTCTACTGGTCAAAATTAGGACCAGAAAAAGATATTTTCCTATGGTTTACTAGTACCTTAAAATCTGCTTTGCTAAACAGAGATGCTCTTTGGAAGCAGGCACACAAATCAAAAATGCTGTAAGACTAGACGGCCTTCACAGCAGCCAGGAACAACCGTACAAAATTAATCCATGTTGAAAAATCTAAATATTTTAAGACAGCTCTGGATTCCTCTTCTAACAATGCAGTTAAATTCTGGCAAATCTTAAAAGAAATTGAAGGTCACCGTTCCACATCAGTCTTACCCAATAAAATAACTGTTGGTAATAACTCTTTCACTAGTCAAGGCAGTATCCTTGATCAACTAAATAATCACTTTGCAACCACAGGGCTTGCATTCAGCACCTCTCCAGTTAGCAGACTCTTCCGGTAACCTGATTTCAATAGCCCCCTTTACTCTCCTACTAATGTCTCTTCCTGCTTACCCAAGTTTTGTTTTTCTACCATTACCCTTAAACAGGTTAAAGATCTGCTAATCACCCATGACATCAAGAAAAGCACAACAGCTGACCTCCTTGAACCCTTCTTTCTAAAGCTGGATTACTATTACCTGGTACCTCCCATTACCCATCTTTTCAATCTCTCTCTTTTGCAAGGGGTTATTCTTCCATTGTGGAAAACAGCTCACATTTTCCCACTCTTTAAATCTGGTGACCCTGCTGATCTTAATAATTATAGACCTATCTCTTTGCTACCCATCCTATCAAAATTATTGGAAAACATTGTTAACCTTCAGTTGAGAGCATGTCTTGAGTCTAACAATGCACTTAACCCTCTTCAGTCTGGCTTTAGGCCTAAGCACAGCACTGTATCCACTTTGGCTAAAGTTACAAATAATTGTCTACTTGACTTTGATGCCAAGAATTATGTATCTGTATTGTTCTTTGATCTAAGCGAGGCATTTGATACTGTAGATCATAATCTACTTTTGTGCATGCTATGCAACAATTGGCCTAGATGAACCTGCCATGAAGCGGTTTTCCAGTTATCTACTAGGTTGTAGCCACCTGGTCTAAGCCCAGGGTGATTTCTCCCCCTTAAAAAGTGTTCATAGAGATGTGCCTCAGGGTTCTATCTTGGGGCCCCTACTTTTCACTATCTGTATCACAACATTTGATTGGCATGTGTCCATCTTTTTGCCGATGACTCTGTGCTGTATGTTGCCCGGTCCTTCCTGGAGTCAGCGTGTCTGAAGTTACAAAATGAATTTGACCTATTACAACAAAATCTGATCCAACTAAAGCTGTTGCTTAATGGCAAAAAGACTAAAGTTATGTCCCTCTCTCTCCGCGGACTAAACCGTTATCATGCACTCCTCTATTCAGCCACCTGGAAATTATGACTACCATAGGAGAGAGGATGGAAAATGTGGATAAATTCAAATGCTTAGGTTTTTGGATTGACTGCAAACTTTCCTTTTCTCTTCACATAGAGGAGCTGGCAAAGAAATTAAGACAAAGGTTGGTACTATTCTATTGGATTAAGCATCTTTTAAATCAGGACCTGAAATTAAGGCTGGTGATGTCAATGGTTATGCCCCTGCTT
Source organism: Neoceratodus forsteri (assembly GCA_016271365.2). Classification (NCBI taxonomy): domain Eukaryota; kingdom Metazoa; phylum Chordata; order Ceratodontiformes; family Ceratodontidae; genus Neoceratodus; species Neoceratodus forsteri. The sequence goes on along the minus strand of CM057456.1, from coordinate 454,584,016 downwards.
GACTATGCAGATTTCCTATGCAGCCATAGATGTAAATGTGCTTTAATAAAGCTTGTATACGTTGTACTATAGGGCTCTTAGATCTATAACAGACACTCCTTACAACACTCATCATTGCTCCTTCTATACTATTATTGGTTGGACATCTCTAACTACCAGAAGATCAAAGAATGCTGCCCTCTGGGCATACAGAGCCATCTTAAATAAACTTCTCCTCTACATCACTACAGTCTTAAAATGTACACCTTGTGTCTATCTACTCAGAAGATATACATATATCACTCTTGATGTCCCTAGGGTCAGATCTCTTTTTGGCTCAGTTGTACTGAGCAATATCATACCCACTTTATGGAATAAAATTCAAAATTCTCTAAAATTGTCTCATTTAGTCAGGATATCTCATTTCAGGGCCTTGCTGAGTGGCCATGTGAATGATGAATGTCACTATTATGTATTAATTACTTTTGCTTCACAAGTAACCTCACTTCTCCTATTCCCCTAGCACTTATCCACTGTACCCCCTCCCTGTCTACTTTTTTACTCTCTTACATGTTCCCTTTTCCATCTCTTTGCTACCGCTCTCCCTTAGTCCTTACCTGCACCTTGCATCACCTTGCCTTATGTAGGCGTACCTTTTTTTCATGTACTATAAATGATAGATTGTTATTGACATATGCATTACTTGTATCCTACATTTTTTGACATGACTATTTATTTTCCTTACTGTTTTATAGACTGCATAATTTGATCTGTTTTGGTGTTCACCTAGACCCTGTGTACGTGTCCTCCCAGGACCACCTTGTAAATGAGTTCTTCTCAATGGTGTATTTCCTGGTAAAATAAAAATTGAATTGAATTTTGGTGTGGTTCTCACAATGGTCAGACTGAAAAACTATGCTGATAAAGATGCAATGAAAGGGAAAGAGAAAGGGAAAGGGAAAGGTTCTGCAACTTCAGCTAGCAATTCATAGGGTAGCCACTCAATAGAGGAGATTCCTGGGGACTTGGAGGCCACAGTATGTGCAGTCCTGGAGAAGTTCTGGCAGCTCAATGAAAATATTTATGGATTCAGCACCAAACTGACTGTGATGGAAACAAGTAAACACTCTCAATTCTGACTAAAAAGTGTTAGATGACTCTTTTAATAAATTGAGGGTGGCAGTCCAAGGTGTTCTAAAAGAAAACAAGTTGGTGCAGGTGTATTTGGAGTATTTAGAAAATGGAGCCCAAGCAGCAACCCTTCAGTTCTTGGATATCCCCAAGGGTCTTGAGGGTCAGACTTCCATGGGATTTATTAACAAGTTAATCCTGAATCTTTTTCAAGTGCCAGCAGAGAACCTTGTGCTCCAGGCATATCACATTACCCCTCAACCCAAACCAAGAAAAATTGACTTACCCTAGACTGTGCATGCTTGGAATATGCTTATTCAAAAAATGAAAGCTGCAGAATCCCTGGCCCTATGTGATAGAACTGCATTAGACTGCATCCCTGATCTCAGTTATGCCACACGCATGAGGCACTATGACTTTGATGTGTTCTCAGTAGGGTTGTGAGAACTAGGAGTCTCACATGATCTCCAGCTCTGGGCTTGGCTAAAAATCCTATATTCAGGCATGGTTTTCTTTTTAATGACCCCAGCAATGCAGGACAAAAGTTGGAGCTCATCTGAAAAGACTTTGCTAAACAGTCAACAATGGATGACATAGTGGATGCAGGAGAAGAGACCTGAAGGATCGCATGTATAGGAGTGGACTATAAAGTTTATTAATTTTACTACCAAATTTTGAACAGTAAATCAGCTTATGAACTTCTGTCTAACAACTGGTAATAATATTTACTATGAGTCACAAGGAAACATAGAATTTGCTGGCAGATAAGGACCTGTCGGTCAACCTAGTCTGTCCATTGTTCCTTGCCTATAATAACACCACAGATCCTACTTAATCTCTGGCCCATTCATCTACCCACCTTCTCTTTCATAAGATTACCTTATGCCTAACCCATGCATTCTTGAATCCCACCACAGAATTATATGATAAGGGCGAGTCCATAATCAGGCCACACACAAAGAGTGAAGCAAATATCGCCTGAATCAAAAGGGCAACAGAAACAAACATAGATCACTGCAAACAGTGACAGTCCTCATCAAAAGAAGTAAAATAATTGCATAGCTTCTTTTTTTGCGGGGGGGGGCATCCCAAAAATTATATAATCAACTCCTGGGATGGGCGGACTTAAAAAAAAAAAAAAAAGAATATTTTACTTCCAACTATAGGACCTGAACCCAGATCCACTGGCTTTGTAGGAGGTGGCTCTTGCCACTATGCCAAATGGCCAGCTTTAGTGACACTATTACAGTGAACATGTTGATGCTGACCAGATTGGCAGTTCACTGTAATAGTCCACCTGAGACCCTGGCACTCTTTCCCCCAGGCCTGCATCCCCTCCCTGAATCAACTCTGACTCAGAGCTGATAATCATTCAGTTTGGGAGTTTGGAGCAAAGCTCCCTGATGAAAAAAGGACCCAGGTCTTCTGCCAGATTGATGTCAACCGCAACATGCGGTCGCCATGAATCTATCATTGTGATGTTGGTCAACAAGAAAGTTGTCAAACCGGCATTGTAGAACCAGGTTCATCCACACACCTTCCTACATCCTGTCATAGTGAGTGTAGTTCACTACTACACTCGCTATAAAGGATCCTTCACTGTGATACAATATTCACCCTAAACATGAGCGGTGTTATTGCGGTGAGCCGCTCAATAATACTCATCCATATAGGATGCTGCATCACACCACTGTTTTTCCCCCACCACCTCTGCTGGAAGACTGTTTTAGGAATCCACCACTCTTGCTGCACAGAAGTACTTCCTCACCTCTCCCCTGAATCTACTCACTCCAGTCTTCTTATCATGCCCCTTTGTCCTTGGGAGCCTTTTTTTCTGAAAAATACTTCCCATCTTGTACCACATTTACCAAGTGAGGTATTTAAATGTCTCTATCATATCACCCCTATCTCCCCTGTCTTCCAGGTTTTTCATATTTAGTTCCTTAAGTCTGCACTCACAGTGCTACTGATGCAGACCCTGCACCATTTTTTTTGCCCTGCTTTGGACTGCCACCACTCTGTATGGGTCTGTCTGGAGATATGGTCTACATAACTGGACTTAGTACTCTAGGTGGGATCTTCCTACTGAGCTATAAAGAGGCAATACCACCACCCTCTTTCTAATAATAGTACCCTTCCCTATGCACCCAGTAAAATGAAATTGTTTCTGTATTTAGTTTAGTTTAGTTTGTTTTTCTTGACTGGGTAAGTCTGGTTGACCGGGTATGGCAGCCAGTCCCAAAATTCTACCAGTTCTTGATGAATTGTCACATCAGAGTATTGTTACATATTTTTTAGGTTGTCCATCCTGCTTGCTAACTCAGTTTTCTGGAGTACCTCACTATTGCACAAAATGGTGGAGACCACATGATTTGGAAGGTGGCAGGTTGCCAACCTAGCTCCCTGAGTCAGAATCAATGACCATGACTCCAGAGGGTTCCAGTACAATTCACAAATTAGATGGTCTGGAAAGACCATGTCATCGGTGGGTACATTCCCTTCTCAAAGTCCTAGAGTGGTAAGATGTGGGTGCACACATTTACTCTAGGCACATTAGGTGCATATGCTCTGATACATAACAATGTAGATGTACATAATGAGGCAGATTATACCAGATCTAATGTTTACAGTTTTTCCCGTGTAGCTATATATTGAAAGTATGATGTCTAGACTGTTTTTTCAGCATTAAATGCAGACTTTAATGCTTTTGAGAGTTTTCATGTGTTTTTCTTTCCTGATGAAGGAATTTTTTTTGTAATCTGAAAGCTCAAACACCTATTTTCTTTTGTAATATCTATGTTGGTCCAACAAAAGGTATAAAATCATTTATATTTTTCTGGATCTTTCATTACTTTACAGGAAGAGAGGGAGTCTTTAGAGAAAGCATTCTTATAATATGTAAGGGGTTAATTCCCTCCAAGCAGTTTGTTTTATTGACTCCAGGGCCAGGTTATTGCCAAAGATCCAGTAATACTAAAGGAATTCTTTCACTGGACTTTTCCAATACATATTCTCATTTGCTCTTCCATGATCTTGCTGCTAAGGCCCATAGGTTAATAGGTACTGGACTCTATCTGGAACATTTCATAACTCCCACAGTGTTGTAACACAGAGTGATGGGATAAGTATTAACTGTAGCAACATTTCTTGAATGTATTCTATACCTGAAATAACCCATACAGAAAAGGAATGATCCATTTTCAGTTGTTTTATTCTCAAAGTCCCATTATTAAAGTCCTCCCTCCCACACTTCTGCAACTGACAATGCCACCTGGCTGCCTCTCACCCACCCCTTGCCCCCCCTTCTGATTCTCCCCACCCTACCATCCTCTCCTCCCTGATCCTCCTTGACCTCCTGTTACTGCCCCTCTTATCCTCCTACCCCCCTTCTGATCTCCATCCATGTCTCTTCCATGCAACATGTGTTATTGTAACCTAGGATGTGAAATGAATGTTATGACATGGAACCTTTTTAAAAGAGCCCTGGGCTCAAAGGTAAACTTGTAATCCTAGAACTAATAAATAAATACATAAATAAAATTTATCAGTATTTGGATCATTCAATAATTCATTTTCCATTTTCTATCTTTACCCTTCATTTTTTGCTCCCAGTATCCCTTCAAATACCCTTCAAATTACCCTACTTTTTGAGAAGTTTGTTCTGAACCATTCATTTTCCATTTTTTATCTTTCATTGTCAAAATTGCTCCCAATATCCCTTCAAATACCCTTGAAATGACTCATTTTATGAAGCAATTAATTATTCTGAACCTTCACTTTACATTTTTTTGGCTGTTGTTTTTCTGCAATTGCTGTATATAGGTTCAGTTTTCTCTTATTCATTAAAAAAGATACACAACATGAACAGTAGATGAATGCAATAGAGAGAGCAAGATAACAACTGAGGAGTAGCCATGCTAAAGAGCTCTTAACCTTAACTGTTTTCATTTTGCTTGTGAGGAGAATTATGATGAAAAAGTGGTGCTGAAACTAGTAAAAAAGACAAGGATACAGCTTAAAGTAAAACAGCACAAAAGGAATAAGCAGTCTTTTTCATCTGACAATGAGATGCCAATTTGGAAAAATGTGATAGATTGCTTTCTAACTGAAGTACCTGGTCTCAGGGAAGCCACTGCTAGAGGGCAAAGGCTGACAGATATGCAGAGCTCACCAACAGTTCATAGGGTTCCTTAAGCACTGATCCAAAGACAATAGAATCTTCTTTACCCCCTTTCCAGGATTTGGAAGCCCTATCAACACCTAGGTACTTTCTTGAGTTGGGAGTTTTGGCACCTGGGGGACCAGCGACAATGCTGCATCTAAGGGAGGCACCTGATAAAAATCCTCAGCCAGCAGTAGTGAGTAAAAAGTTGGATTTGGTTTCTGCTACAAAAGAACATAGAGATACTGGTATTGTTTCAACTTCACTGAGTTTAAATCAAGTTTCAAGTTCTACCATGACAACACCAAATAAATCACTTAAACAGAAGATAATGATTTCTCTGGTATGTCTGTGAAGGGGAAAGTAGACGTGACTTTTCTGCACATGAAAAAAAATCAATGTCGGGGATGCACCACCCACTGTGAGTTTAAGCCAAACATCTGCCTCTCCAAGGGGACTGACACTACTGACATTGTCCACATTGTCTCATAAAGTGGAGTTTAAGAATTTAAAAGGGGTTACATCCTCCTTTTCAGATGTCTTTTCCTTTCTGCAGGCATTTGATAAGAAGCTGGACATAATTATTAAAATGACTAATTATATCAACACTGAGCATACAACTATCAAGTCTGAGCTGAAACCTACATGGGGGAACAGAAAAATATCCAAAAAGAAGCTGTGGTTACTAAACAAAAAGTGTTTACTAATGAAGCGCTTTCCACTACTAACCTGAACTCTATGGTTGCACTTTAAAGGAAAACAGAGACAATGGAAAACACTATTCATTACAAAAATTTAAGGTGAGTAGGAATCCCAAAAATATGTGACAAAGGATTTGCTTCCCTCAGAGATCTTCTGAAAGATTTGTTTGTGTCTGTTCTGAAACATCTTGAGAATTGCTTACCTTTTGTCACTAAAACTTTTAAAGTCCTCTTTAGAAAAACATATTCCAACAAACAAAAACAAAACACCAATCAAACGCTAATTCCAACTCAAGACGTTAGTTTTCAGCTGTTATCCATTGACTCTACAGCTGTCTTTAATCAAACTCAAAATACTGCTGAGATATTTAAATATTCTTCAGGTCTAAAGCATACTATTGTATTCTCTCATGCATTTGACATGAATCGAGATTTCAGTCTTAGTACTGCAAGAAAGATTTGAGCTTTAAAGTACAAGGAAGTAACTTGCCACATGTATCTGGATATTGCTCCAGTAACACTACAATAATACAAACATGTTTTACAGTAAAATGATGCAGTAAATGAAACTGGAGCTAAAATTAAGATTCTTTATCCTGCAAAGTGCTGGCTTACTTATGGGGATGATAAAATACTTTTTTTGGAATCAGAGCATCTCAAAACATGTATTCTTGAAAAGAAAATTCAGAGACAAGAAGAGAAGCAAAAACTTGAATTGGATAATGAGGTAGAAAAGCCTCTCCTGGAGGAAAACTAGGAAGTCTGACTGACGTGAAAAGTGAATTTCTCTAAAGTAATGCACAGAGAATAGAAATAAAAAAATGTTGATGCCAATGGGCCCAGGAAAAGGGAAGGGGTTGACATTTATTGTTTTAGTTTTTTTTCAAACTGTAAGCTTCTGGCTTTATATCAATAATATAAATTTTATTTTGGGGGCTTACTACAGAGTTTTTAGTTCATATAAATTCCAATATTGTTTTCTTTCTAGCATTAAAGCTATACTCTGCTAAGCCAAACAACTCTTTGATGTGCTCCTTCAAATTCAAATAGAGGACTTTATTTTTGGCTTGAGAAAATGTATGTTACATTATAATTTACTAATATTAAAAACTTTAAATGTAAAATATTAAACTCTATGTGATGCACAAATATCTAACTTTAATGTTGTAAATTGATGAAATACCCACAAATGGGGGGCATGAACAGTAATGAATATTTTAAATTTCAGTGGTTTATTAATAAAAAATACATTATGTTTCAAGGTGTGCTGTGCAGCAATAGGAGAGTACATACTGTATATGAATTAAATACATATGTCTTCAGCTAAAAATTTAATTCACTTTCAATAATTTCAATGTGAACTACAAGGTGTGCATATTTGTTGTTGAAAACATTTTCTCAGTAGTATGTACTGTTCCTGTACATAGTAGTAATACATTTAAAAATGGAATTTAGTACATTAACGTTTCTCTTTGCTTTCTTGTGGTAAATTAATATATCAAAAATCCTCACAGACACAGGCTGTGAACAAAAAAAAATTACAGTGTATGGTTATACAAGCAATAATATCCAAAAGGGTGGAAGTTATTGGCCTATACCTGCCTGCCCATGGGGAATAATCAGGTCTAACCCCCACAGGCCAAGGGCCTTCTAGCCCCCTGAATGGACATAACTTCCAGTAATCAGAGCAATCTGATTGACTGAAAAGACAAAAGAGTCATGTAATTACTAGCCCTTAGAAAATGGGTTTGCTACACCTTGTTTCCTGATTGACTCAGAGCACATTATACCCGGGCGTGAATCAGGCAACATAGACTGGTTAATAACTAGTCCTGGTGCCTTCCTGCCTTTTTAAAAAACAAAATAAAAAAAAACCCTGAGGTCAAATAGAATGTTGAAATACAAAGCAGTGGCTATTTTGTTGTCCTCGCTTGGCAAGGGACTGAGCACTACCCCCCACTTGGTCATTTATTATTTGACTGCCACCAGATAAACTGTTTTTTTTTTGTTTGTTTGTTTGTTTTTATTTTGTGGTCTCCCTTTCTACTGCTGGTTCTGTGCTTACCAGAACATTTCTCTCAGTCTTTCTACAGGTGTCCCATCCCCACTCACAACAAGCTCTGCTACAGAGCTCTGCTACATTGTAGCAACTGTGCTCACTACCGACCAACTGCATGTCCTGTTTCCAGTCAGCTGTTTGCAGTCTTTTGCAACTGACACTGCTGTTTTTACCAGAAGTGCTCTTCTGGTCTCTCTTTAGTCATCCCATCCACCTTTCCAATAGGAGTCCCCTTGGGATGCACACACTGAAGCTGGTGGAATGCAAGTTGTCAATTTGGATCAGCAAATAATATCTGTCCCTTCCTGCGCATGTACTCCAGCCTACACTGTCACCCATGGTCACCCAGGTGACAGTCACATGGTGGTGGTGGGTCCCCTCTCCTGCCCAGGAAGGAGAGCACCCTGTGGGATGCTCAGTCCTCCTCCCTCCTTGGCCAGCCCTCTGATAACTCAGTCTCATTCCCGACCCTGGGTCATCGATATCGTGAGCAGTATCACCACCACTGTGCCAGCACTTTTTTTTTAAGGGGGAATAGTTCCTTTATTTGTTTTAGCTAGGAGCTGCCTTGCCCTCTGTTCCACCTCTGGGAGACCTTTATTTACATAAGCCCACCCCGCTGCTACTGCTCCTTTGCTGGAGCTTAACCTATAAGTTTGAATAAATTTAAATAGGGCCACCCTTGCCCTATACTCCTTTACTGGAGCAATTTGCATACATTTTAATATGCCTTTGAGTGGTTCTTAGTACCAGGTCCTTGCCCTAGCCCCAAACACAGCCATGACCATCATCACTGCACCTTCAGTGTGAAAAGAAACCTTCTTTATTTAAAATAGCAGTTCAGGTGGTCAGCACCTACCTGATGGTGTTACCCCTGACTCACCACTCATGCCAGTGGAGAGGTAGCTCAGGGAAGGTAACAGGAGAAGGTGTATGCTGGCTGCAGGCAAGCTGGAGGTCCTCCCTTGGGGCCTTGCTGGCTGGATGATCCTCGTGATCCTCACTCTCTGAAGATGTGACCCCGCTTGTGGGCACCATGGCCTAGAGACAACTATTTCCTTTTTATTTTAAATAAAATAACCAACAGGGCCATACAAAGCCCACACCACCGCTGACTGACTGCTGCTTCAAGGGGACCCACTAGCACTACTGAACCACTGACACTATTAGGACAACCACAACTATGACAGGGATGAAAGGAGAACCACAGCAACTGCTGCTTTAACTTTTACCTCCCTGAGTCCCCTCTCTCCCGCTGGCCATGGAACTTTCTCCTTTTTCTTTTCTTCAGGGTGCCTGACAGTGCTCCCCCAACTGTACTCCTTACTGGCCAACTGATTTTCAACTTCTGCAACAGCTGTTACTGGCAACTTTCAGCATCCTCCCTGGTGTTTAAGACACCAAGTCCCTAACAGCCAGGTAGGCAACCAGCTGTCCAGAAAGAGCTGGACCTTAGGGCTGGCACAGGCTTGTGCCATCTTAATGGAGTAGGCTGCAAGTAGGGGAAAAGAAGCAAAAGCAACTTTTAAACTGTAGGTATGCAGTTTATCCCCATGGGGCAACCAAGACAGAGAAGTACAGCACTCACCAAACCCAGGTAGGATGCGAGTCCAGGGTTACCAACCTAAATGCAAACATAACTTGGTTGCTCGCACTCCAGAGTTGAAGTATAACATATGAAGCTTCAAAACCACACTTGTTCTTAACCACAAAGCTATTTATTTGTAGCACAATTCACAAGTTTGATAGTTACACAGGTGCACAGCCATACACACATCATATTCCAGGTGCCCCGGTGCTTCACCATGTAAGGGTTGCATCAAGGGGTGGCTACCTGGAGTTTGATGAACCCTTTTATACTCAAAAATCAATGACCTCACAATTACATCTTTTTTTTTCAAAATTACATCGCATGATACATTCAATAATTAGAGAACTGATATTCCAACAGAAATTATTCTTATTTAAGAAAAAGTATTAAAGTCATTGACATCAGAAAATATAATACAAACAATGATTTAAATAAAAAAAGATTAGGTATACAACACTCTATGTATGTATATTAACTCATATATCATACTAGAGTATTCGATTCATATATTACATTTTTAGGGCTGCAGTGGGCTTAGCTCTGCAGACCCCTTGCTATGAGAAAAGTACTCCAGCATTCCTTCCAACCTAACAACATGTTGGAGTTTCAACACAGTCACCTCCACATCTGTGAAGCACTCATCTCACTGTCTTTATAGGCAGTTAAACTGCACTATTTTTATTGTAAATTTACTGTTGACGTGGCTGCCAATTTCTTTTTTTTTGAAGTATACATACCATCCCACCTGACCCTCCCTCTTAGCATCCACCACCTCACACAAACACACACACTCAGAAACATAATATTGACACTGGGAGTACCCAATCCCCCAGTGTCCTGATCATGAAATCCAGTTATTTATTCCCAGTCCACTATTGTGCATGAGTGTTTTTTTGCGCTTTTTTAAAAAAATACTGTATATTCAACAGTAGCACTTGGGGGTGCCCAATCTCCCAGTGCAGGAATCCTCATTTGTTTGTGTTGTTTTTCTTTAACCTGTGGCCATTGCACTCCCCCCCACCTGACTCTTCCACTCAGCACACACCAGTCTACACTCCCCACAAGCCCTTATTTACCCATCGGGGGGTCCAATGCCATAATTCTCTTGAGACAACAGACATGTCTTAACTCTTCAAAGCCAGACCGTGAGCTGAAGAAACAGGTATGCAGTTCAATGTATTTCAATGGTGTTTTGAACTTAATGGCATAACTTGGCCATTCTTTTATATTTTGGGCCCAAATTTTTAACATGCCTTTTTTGGGACCTCACCTCTTGAACAATGACACTGTCATTAGGCAAATGTGTCCAAAATGGTGATTTTGTGGTCCCTGCACAAAATCACCTTTCAGGCAGGAGTTGAAACATTTATCTGCTCTTGTTCAAGTGGTGGTGTCATAAGAAGGCTATGTTGAACATTTGGGCAGGGATATTCAAACTGCCCCAGGCTGTGGCACAAGCCTGAGCGCAGCGCAACTTGACTGTGCAGGGGGTGTTGACTGGGTGATATTCAACAGATCTGCTCCATGCACAGCATCATTGAATATCACACCCTGGCCACCCGCAGTGTGCATGGCACAGTGGCACTGCACCAGTGCAAGTGGCCAGAGTGGAGCTAGCACAAGTTCCGTTGCGCTATGTGCAGCAACCGCGATATTTAAAAGTGCACATGCAATGGGCCATAATCTATGCAACGTGCAAATGGGGCCATTTGCATGTCAATATGGCCCCATTTGTACGCAGGTGCCCAATCCTTGGTGACTTGCACCCCGGCACCCTGCCAGGCAGCAGCTGTTGGGGACCGATGCCCCCTGCAGTGTGGCAATGTGCCCCACAGCCCATTTGTGGGCTGAAGTAAAATATTAAACAATCTAACATCCTTGATGGTCCAGCTGGCCACTGTCAGCCCAATCGAGGGCTTCAGTAAAATAATAGAACTCCAATATCCCTGGTGGTCCAGTGGACTGCTCTCAGCCCGATCGCAGGCATTTGTATAAAAAACAGTATGGCCACTATCCCTGGTGGTCCAGCGGACCCCTGTCCCCACCAGCCCACTGATCCCCACCTCCCCACTCCCCCCCGGTCAGTGGTGGGCGGCAGCACCCCACCCGCCTGCCGCCCCGCTGCCTGCCGACTGACACCGTCCAGTGGGGCTGTATGCCCATTGGTCCCACAGCATGAGCCAATGGGCATACGGCTATACCGTACTACACATTCCAGATATGTGAATGGATCCATTCACATATCTGGAATGTGAGTCTGCACGGCTGCATGCCTATTGGCTCACGCTGACCAATGGGCGACAGTTCCACCAATGGTGTTGGGGTCTGTGGGCAGAGTGCTGTTGCCCACCACTGACTGGGGGAGTTGGGAGGTGGGGATCAGTGGTGGGTGGGGAGGGGTCTGCTGGACCACCAGGGATAGCGGCCATACTGTTTTTTATACAGATGCCCGCGATTGGGCTGAGAGCAGTCCACTGGACCACCAGGGATATTGAAGATCTATTATTTTACTGAAGCCCGCAATCAGGCTGACAACAGTCCACTGGACCACCAGGGATATTGGAGTTCTATTATTTTACTGAAGCCTGCGATCAGGCTGAGAGCGGTCCACTGGACCACCAGGGATATTGGAGTTCTATTATTTTACTGACACCCACGATCGAGCTGACAGCAGTCCGCTGGACCACCAGGGAGTTAGGAGGGTAATTTCTGTTGGTATGCCCATGATCAGGCATGGGGGATGCCACCGGGTGCAGCCAGAGCTTGGGTGGCCACCCACAGGTGGCAGCTGCCGTGTTGCACCCTGCAATACGGCAGCTCACCTGTGGGTGGCCATCCATTGTTCCTTTTTTTTGGATCAACTTAGTGCGGCGCAAGTAGGGGTTGTGCATACATGGACTCAGCACATCCCGGGCTGAATATCGGGATGTGCAGAGTGTGCATGGGCACGCCCCCCCCCACCTGCGCTGCACACATTACTGATGCACTCCGGTGCATCGGGATTTGTGCCAGGCACAATTCCTGTTTGAATATTGTGCCGGGGTGCATCAGTGGGTTGCACATGGTGCAACACTGTTGTGCCATGTGCAACCCTTTTGAATATCTGGGCCTAGGTGTAAAAATAGTAACAAAAAAACAACAAAATTATGAGCCTACATTGAATTTTGAGAATGCAGGCTTGTAATTTTGGTAATATTCAATATTTTTACCCCAAATTTACAACAAAGATATTTCTTTATAGCACCTTATGAATGTGACAGCTGTCATTTTTCAAATCCTGGCCAAAATCTTTCTCAATCTTGAAAGGTGATTTCATGGTCCCTGCAAGAAATCACCTTTCAGGCAGGAGTTGAAAATTTTGTCTGCCCTTGTTCATGAGATGGGGTCATCAGATGGCTATGTTGAAAATGTGGTGTTAAAATGTTCTGAAAAAAACTACAACATTATGAGCCTACACTGAATTTTACAAATGTTGCCTTGTAGCTTGGGTAATTTGCAATATTGTTACCCCAAATTTACAAGATAGCCATTCCTTTACAGCACCTCATAAATGTGACAGCTGTCATTTTTTAACTCTGGTCCAAAATGTGTTTTTGCATCACAAAATTGATTTTGCAGTTCCTGCACTAAATTACCTTTTCGGCAGGAGTTGAATATTTACTCTGCCCTTCTTCATGAGGCAGGGTTATAACAAGGCTATGTTTTAAATCTTTTGTACAAATATTATAAAACAACACATGTATGAACCTACATTACATTTTGCTAATGCATACTTATAACTTTGGTAATTTTCAATATTTTTACCCCACATTCCTGCAATGCAGCCCTATCGGCTCTGGCCAGAGTTTGTTTACCTAGTGAACGGGCTGTAAAACAGAAACCTCAAAAGTTAATCAGCCAACAAATCTTCTCTTGGTTGTTCAGTTCTATTATAAATTATATAGAAGAGGAGATTCCCCAATAAAAAGTGAAGAAATACAGTTGTGAAGTTGGGAGCTTAAACACATAGGAGCCATTCCATAACAGCATACTTTTGTGGAAAAACAAAATGTCCTGTGCTTTTCATACAAACTCTGGCTACAAAAGAAGAGAGACAAGAGACTGAATGTTTGTTTTGTAACATAGTTCAGAACCTATAACTAAATGCATAAAATGAGCAACTCATTCCTATACCATCTAACATATATTTCTTTCTCATTATTACAGAACAATATTTCATGGATTGGGGGCAGTGGGGGTAGTTTTTTTTGCTTTATTTTTGGTTTTGGGGGTTGCTAGTGTCCAGGACATCTTGTTTTTCCACAAAATATACTTTTGATGTTTCTGTTTAACAGTGCTGTCAAGGAAAGGTGTCAAAGAAACCAAAAAAAATCTGAACCATAATAGGGAAATAGCTTCTGTTTTAAACAGGCATCTACACATTTAAAAACAGTAGCAAATGTAAACTGTTGCCCCGTTGCTGCTGCACCAACACCATCACTTAGTGCTGTGCACAAATGGTCTTAGGACTAGCTCTGACTTTTTAATTTTCTATACCATTATCTTTGCCTAAATATTTTCTTTTATGCCATATGATAACCAGGACTTATTTTAAATCAACATTCAATAGCACTAAACTGTTTATAAAAATCACCATTTAGCACAAAAAAATCTTATTTAGCTCCAATGGTAACTGGCAGAACTGGCCCTGTGGGTTACCACTGTCCTGCACCCCCTGCATTCCTCCACTCACAGTGCCCCCACTCACACTCCTCTATGATGATGTGGTTACTATTTCAATTTAAAAATGTTGAGAGTGATGTTCTGCCAATGAAAACTTTTAAACCACTGTGTTTACAAGAACCAAGAGTCATTTGTTTCAACAAGAGCAGCCCCTTAGACAAGACCTAAAGCAAAACGTATTTGAACATAAGTAAATAGCTGTAGCACATAGCAGGTAACCTTGTGTAAAGAAGCTGCCCAGTGGCACCCAACTGGACCAGCCTATCACTCCACCCAGCTACACATCCTGGGCCCAGGAGAAAGAATGGTGTCTGGGGAGCCCAGCAAAGAGGGTGGTGTCTGGGGGGTGGGGATGGGTATCTAAGGAGGGAGAAGCATACAGAGGGATAGGGAGGTGCTCAGTTAGGCTGGGAACAGAGGTGTCTGTTGGGATGGGGCTGTAGGTGTCTAAAGTTCCAGGAATGGAGGTGTCAAAGGGGCAGTGGTGGGAACAGAGGTGTTGGGGAAGGGGTGGGGAGACTGTGGGGAGATTGAAGGTGTTAGGGTGGACTGTGAATGGGAGGCATGGGAAAAGGGCTTCAGGTGCCATGGAGAAGGGGGTAATGTTGAGGACTGTGGAGGAATGGGGAGATAGTGCTGGAAAGGGCTATGAAAGAAGGTGAGTCTAGTACCTGTGGAAGGAGGGGTAGCTAGTGTAGGGGAGCCATAGAGAGGAGGGGGCTAGTGTCTGGGGTTCTGGAGGATTGGGATATCAGGGCTGTGGAGGGATGGGTGAGTGCCAGGGCCCAAGGAGGGAGAGCATCCGGCCCTGCAGAGGATGGATGTGTATCAGGGCTCTGGGTTGTGGTGGTGTTGAGTGCAGGAAGGGTGCATGTCAATGAGTTGTCAAATAATAATAGATTGAGCAATGTTATGTCACGCAACCATGGAGATAGGGAGATGTCAAGGTGGCTGTGGAGGAAGAGTGTGAGGGTGTGTCAGGGGAGGACTGGGGGCTATTTTGGTTAGGGGATTTTGGGGGACTGTGGAGTGGGAGGTTTGTTGGACATGTGGTTTGGAGTTCTTCAGTTACTGCTTGTAGACAACACTAACTGTGAAAAAGTCAAACATTTTAATGTGGTGATCAGCTATGATCAGGTGTGTCTGCACACCTGCCTGATCCATCAACAGTAATTCCAGTATGTAAAGTCAAAAAGTAACCACGAGAGATTTAACAAAATTATAGCAGGCATTTAATGACTTGAAGATTGTATTAAAAGATAAATTATTAAGAAACATTTACCAAAAAAAAATAAAATTCTGAGAGAAATGACATGAGAAGCCAGACATATCAGGATTTATTGGGAAGTGCATTTACAATGTAAAAAGAATCTGTATAAAAACAAATCCAAATGTAAGAAAAAACTGACCATTTGCATATTTTGCTGTGTATGCAGCCAAATGTAAACCATAAGTAATCAGTTCTGATTTGTATTGGACTGAAACAAAAAACATTTATTTTACATTTATTAAAAATCCTAAAGTTATCCAGGATTTCTCATTTGTATATTTACCTTCAAATAAAGCCAAACGTAAGCACAAAAGACTCCATTAGGATTTTTCATTTCTGAACCTTTTTTTTGCCTTTTTTAAAGTCACAGAAAAAAGGGATTTCTAATTAGCATATTTTGCTATGTATGCAGCCAAACGTAAGCCACTAATAATTCAAGGAACTACCACTGGAAAACCTCTGGATTAAATACAATTTCAAGGGAATATAAGGGAGATTTAAATCTTAAGAAAAAATGCAAAAGAAGGTCATAGTCAATCCACATATTTTGGTGACCTCCCAGGGATTATTAAGCAAAATATTAACCCTTGCATACTGCATTGTGTTTTTTACATGCCTACCTGTCTGTGAGTTTATTTTATTTTATTTATTTATTTATTTATTTAAACATCAGTTTAATAACCTTTGAGCCAGAGGCTCATTTACAAAGGTACCTCATCACATAAAGGACAACAGACAGCAGAACAATAAACAACAGTTAATACAGATTCAAGCAAGTTACAATTCAGGGTTACAGTAGGCAATATACATATGTTTGTGAGGTGAGAATAGGACGGGACGATAAGAGGGAGAAGGGATGGGAGGAGAGAGGAGAGGGAGGGAGGATGTTAAAGGGAGGAGGAAAGCAGGAGGGGGGAGTGCTGCTCAGCGAGCATTGTCAGAACCCTTTTTTTTTCCTTTCTTCTTCTCAGCAGCAACACCTGTGTGAGATGAACAGGTGGTTTCTGAGGCTGAGTTTAAAGCTTGCTAATGTGGGAGAGTCAGAGATACTGGTAGGGCCAGGTTATACCAGGTAGGTGCTCTGTAGGGGAATGCCTTTGGCCTTGTGAGGTCCTAGCCCTTGGTATGAACAGAGCTGTTTTGGACGAGCTCATGGTGTTCAGCTGGTGCAGTATGGCGAATAGAGCCAGTTAGGCCAGTTGGAGATAGGCCATGCAGTGCTTTAAAGGTGAGCTGGCAGGTTTGATACATGAGCCGCTCATCCAGGTTGAGTAAGGTAGCCAAGGCATACAGCTGACATGTATGCGTATGTCTAGGTGCACTGGTGATAAGTCTGGTGGCTGTTCAGTGTGGGCGGACCTTGCTGAGAGCTGTCTGATCAGCTGACCCATGACCGGAGGCCATAGTCGATGAGAGATATGACAGAAGAGGTGACAGCAAGGCGGAGGGCATCCACAGGAGACATTTTTGTGCCGTAGAGAATGCCCAGCCGCAGGTTGGCGGCAGTGTTCAAGAAGGAGATATGGTCATGGAAGGAGGGCAGGGTCAAAGACAATTCCCAGGTATTTATAGGATTGCACAGGTTCGATGGGGATTTTGAGGTGGAATAGAACAGTGAGGGGAAATTTGCTGAGCTTGTTTTGGGGTGGGAGAAGAGCATTGTTTTGTTTTCTTTAGGTTGATTATGAGTCGATGCTCAGAGAACCAGGTTTCAAGCGGAATCAAAAGCAAGTTGGAGAGAACTCTGAAGCAGCGTGGGGTTACTATCAGAGGCAAGGAGTACAGCATCATCAGCATATAGCAGGATCTTGCCCGTGCAGGCACTGGGTAGCGAGTTGAGGAAAGGGAGAAGAGTAGAGGTCAAGAATAGAGCCCTGAGGGACTCCAGAGTGAATAGGGGAGGTGCTGGAGAGATTTCCACTAACTTTCACACATTGGGAGCGGGCTGAGAGATAGCTGGCACACCAGGAGACTGGTCCAGTGGCAAAGCCTATGTGGTCCAGGTTAGTTAACAAGAGTGGATGCGATATGGTATCAAAAGCTTTAGACAGGTCAATGAATACCACTCCAGCCAGGGCACCAGTGTCCAAGGAGGTGTGGAGGAAGTTGGCAAACTCCAGGAGAGCCGTATTGGTACTATGACCAGCTCTGAACCCATGTTGCTCAGGGCAAAGAACATTGTACTTTGAGAGGTAGTCGGAGACTTGAGTGGCAACAATTTTCTCCAGGGCTTTAGAGAGGGAGGGAGGATTGAGATGGGTCGGTAATTACCAGGCAGAGTCCTGTCACCACCTTTGTGGACAGGAGTAACCGTAGCAGCCCTCCAGACAGCAGGAAATTGCCCAAGGCAAAGGGATTTGTTAAAGATGCATGTGATAGGGGCGAGGACCTGATCCAGGACCTGACGTAGGAGGCAGGGATCAAGGGAATCATTACCTGTGGTGTTACCTTTAAAGGCTTTAAGGAGATATGGCCTAGTTTCTTGTAAGGTGACACAGCGCAGGTGGAACAAGGGGCGTGTGATGGGAGGGGTGGAACTAGGGGGTGGAGGACTGAAGAAGTTACTAGGGAGTACTGAGCTAAGGTCGGTAAAGGAGTTATTGAGGTGAGTGGCAATGAGGGTAGGGTCATTGGAGACAGTACCATTGATGTTAAGAAGTGTGGGAGAGGGGGACCGGGAGTGACCATTCAGCTGCTTGACGTTGTCCCAGAAAGACCTAGGGTTCCCCCAAGAGGAGGTAAGGGAGGCTTGGTAGTAATCCGCCTTTGCTTTACGGGTAGCCCAGGTGCACTGGTTTCTAGCTGCAGCATAGGTCTGCCTGTCAGATGATCGGCCAGAGGCAACAGCAAGGTGCCACAGATTATCCCGCTGCTTAAAAAGCCGCTTCAGTGCAGTGGTGAGCCAAGGAGCATATCTTACTTTGGACCTATGGGCAGTTATAGGAGCGAAGATGTCACAGGCAAAGTTGAAAGTGTTGATAAAGAAGGACAGGGCCATGTCAACGTTAGTTGCATTTATCATTGGGGACCAGTCTGTGTGAGCAAGGTAATTCTTTAGGTCATTCAAACCCCTGGGTCTAAGCCGCCTTCGAGAGGTGGTTTTGACTGAGGGTGTGGGCTGAGAGGTTACCCAGCTGAAGAGAACAGGGGAGTGGTCACTAAGACAGTCAGGGAGGATTTGGATATTGTGGACCCGGCTTGGCCTGTTAGTAAGGACCACATCCAGGAGGTGCTAGTGCCCCATCTGGGGTTGATTCTAGTGGGCTGGGAGACTAGTTGGGTTATATCAATTGCAGCAAAGGCCTCGCGGGTGGAAGAGGCTGAGGGGCAAAGCCAATTAATGTTCAGGTCACCCACCAGAATTTGGTCAGAGGGGTTGGGTAGGGAGGTAATGTAGTCAATTAGTGGGCCCAGTGCCTGAGATTGGTTTTTGGGAGGTATGTAGGCCATAGTAAGGAAGATAGGACCTCTAGAGGGGTCAGGAGATAGTTTGATTGTTAGGGTCTGGGCATGATAGTCAAGGTCAGGGGAGGGAGGGCTAGTCCAGTGAGCGGGTCCTTTAAGTAGATGGCACAACCCCCACCTCTCCTACCGACCCGGTCCAGCCGGTAGAGGGTGTAGCCAGGGAGAGAGAACAGGGAGTTAGGGATGGAGTCAGACAGCCAGGTTTCAACCAAGGCAACCACATCAGGTTTATGAACCAACATCCAGCAGTGTAGTGAGTCCAATTTTTTCAGGAGGCTACAGATGTTCATAGATGCGATCACGAAGTCCAGTGGATTTCGAGGGAGGCTAGTGTTGCGGCCCAGGATTGGGATGAATGTTGCCAGACAGAAGTAGGAGTAGGAGGAGGGCTGTTCTTGGGAGTAAGCAGTATGAGAGTTCGACGACTGAGGAAGGGGATGTGGGGTGTAGAGGTGCATGGGATAGGAAGCGTGTACAGACAGGATAAGCAAGCATGATGAGATGCAGAAGGGGCAAGGGAGTGAGCGAGGGGTGACCACACAATCGGTTGTAGGTAGGGGGCATGCAGGGTGAGTGAAAGCTGCAGGAGGGGTGGGGCAGGGTGGGATGTGGGGTGGGTTGCAGGCAAGTCTCTGGGGGCATAGGAACCGCTCAACAGTGGGGATATAGTACCCCTAGGGGAGGTAACTAAAATTAGGATTAGGGGAAGGAGGGGAAGGGGAGCGAGACGTAGAGTGATAGACATGCATGGCGGTAGTAGTGCCATGTTTTGTATTTTTTTTTGTAGAAAACAGCTAACACGGGCTGGGATGGTAGCTGGAGGGGGTAAGAGGTGGGATAGACCCTATATAGGACTGGGGGTGGTGGCACAGCAGTAGGATTGCTAGGGGGGAAACAGTGCCCACTGGTGGCCAGCAGGTATAACCTGCTAATGGGAAAGAGGGGACTTAGGTTCATGTGCACACAGAAAGTAACATCACAGGAAGTGACATGTGCAACCCCGAGCCAATAAAGCTATGCCGCCCTGGGTGGGTGGGTGGTTGGGGTGGGTGGGGCAGATGACGTGAAGCGTCGTCGGGCTAGCACCCCACAGCAGAAAGCCCTCCGGAACAATCAGTTGACTGTGAGGTAAGAGTCCTTTGTTGTACAGCCGAAAATGCCCCACGGTCGACTAGGGCAGGAGTAGAATGTAGAGCTGCCATTTACCTGTTCAGCCGGAGTTTCTGTGAGGGCTCCAGGTGGGAGCAATGATCCTCTGTCCCTGCCACAGTCGGCAGCGTTCAGTGCATGGGGGGGGTCCATCTGAAAAGGTAGCAAGCAGGGAGAATATTAGTATGCGCCGGGAAGATTACAGCAGATGATCCTTTGGCTTCACACTGCACATGCA
This sequence comes from Neoceratodus forsteri, assembly GCA_016271365.2. Classification (NCBI taxonomy): domain Eukaryota; kingdom Metazoa; phylum Chordata; order Ceratodontiformes; family Ceratodontidae; genus Neoceratodus; species Neoceratodus forsteri. The sequence continues at coordinate 454,563,549 of CM057456.1, read as the reverse complement.
CAGATACGAGTGCACCCAGTTACACTACACAATGTGCACCACTTAATTAATTCTGCCTAAAATTAATCTGCACAGTATACCAGCAAGCCTCTTAACTTAGTTTTAGTCTACACGTATTTTATCTGGCTTCCTTCAGTTTTAGATTTAAACAACACATGCGAATGGATAGTGCTACACAGGGAGCCCAGTTTGTTCAACAAACATATCGTTACTAGGGCAGGCACCTTCCTAAATACATTCACAGGTCACAGGTCTCCACCATCAGCTCTAACAGGCAATTCACTAACATCCCAAACCTATCTTTCAAGTACAGTTACTAGTACAGCTTTCTGTCGTTTGTGCACCCCAGAACACTACAGCACTAACAGTGATTAACTAGTGCGGTTAAATAGAGCAGTCCGCTTCCACATATGTACACATTTGATTTCATGCTACATTGTCCAACATGACGACCAACCCGAGTCCCCGACCACCCTCTCAGGTAGCACCCCACAGCAGAAAGCCCTCCGGAACAATCAGTTGACTGTGGGGCAAGAGCCCTTTGTTGTACAGCCGAAAATGCCCCATGGTCGACTAGGGCAGGAGTAGAATGTAGAGCTGCCATTTACCTGTTCAGCCGGCATTTCTGTGAGGACTCCAGGTGGGAGCAATGATCCTCCGTCCCTGCCGCGGTCGGCAGCGTTCAGTGCATGGGGGGGGGTCCATCTGTTCAGCGGCGTTTCTGTGAGGGCTCCAGGTGGGAGCAACGATCCTCCATCCCTACCCAGCGATCGGCAGCGTTCAGTGCATGGAAGGTCCGTCTGTTCAGCTGGCATTTCTGTGAGGGCTCCAGGTGGAGCAACGATCCTCCATCCCTGCCGCGATCGGCAGCGTTCAGTGCATGGGGGGTCCGCCTGTTCAGCCGGCGTTCTGTCAGGGGCTCCAGGTGGGAGCAATGATCCTCTGTCCCTGCCGTGGTCGGCAGCGTTCAGTGCCTGGGGGGGGTCCGTCTGTTCAGCCGGTGTTTCTGTGAGGGCTCCAGGTGGGAGCAACGATCCTCCGTCTCTGCTGCGGTCGGCAGCGTTCAGTGCGTGGGGGGGGTCCATCTGTTCAGCCGGCATTTCTGTGAGGGCTCCAGGTGGGAGCAATGATCCTCCATTCCTGCCGCGGTCATCAGCTTTCAGTGCGTGGGGGGGGTCCGTCTGTTCAGCCGGCATTTCTGTGAGGGCTCCAGGTGGGAGCAACGATCTGCCGTCCCTGCCACGGTCGGCAGCGTTCAATGCATGGAGTTACAGACATCATGGTGAGAATGGATAGACCTGAGCAAGATAGAGAAGAGGAACCAGTTGGGCTGGGTCAGGGAGGAGATGGGGTGGTCCAGCAATAATGCCATGGGGACAGGATTAACCAGGGTAGACAGTGTGGACCAGGACAGCCTTGGGCTGGGTGAGGGGGAACTGGGGTGGAACTGGGGCAGGGTCATGGGGAGCCAGGTAAGTCCAGAGCAGGAAGAGCTTGAGGGGGTGGTCCAGAGGCAGGGCCAGGGTAAGCAGAGTGGCCTGTATGGGGCAGCGTGGATGATGATAACCTGTAGCCGGGGAGAGGTGGAACAGGGTAGGGGTCTGGGAGCTGGAGGCCAGGTAAATTCAGGACAGCGAGTGCTGGGGGTGTCCTGGAGTATGATCATAGGAATTTAGAGAGACAGGATGAGCCAGAGCAGCCCAGACCTGAAGCTGTCCTGGGACAGGGCTGTGGGAGATGGGGGTGAAAAGTGTTCCAGGTAAGCTCAAGGGAGGGGGGTGCAGGGGTGGACTAGGGATAGAGCAAGGGCAGAAGGTGGCTGGGACATGGAGAGGATGTGGTGGTACTGGAGCAGGGCCATGGGAACCTGGGGGACCAACCAGGTCCAAGACACCCTAGGACTGGGGCAGCATAGAGCTGGGATAGTTAGGGTATGAGTGGGTAGAGGGAGGATTGTGGTTGTTCTAGCACTGTAGAGTAGCAGGCATGGTCCATAGGCAGGATCAAAGGAACCAGGGTGCCTCACAGGTGACAGCATAGATGAGGATGGGCTGATGCTGGTGTTGAATAGGGAATAGGCCATGTGAGCTAGAAGGGGCCAGGTAAGCCTTGGACAGGGGAGCTGGTGTGGTCCAGATAAAGGCTCATGGCAACTGAGAGAGCCAGAGTGGGCTAGAGCAGCCCTGGGATAAGGCAGATAGAGCTTGGGTTGTCCTGGGGCAGGGCTATGGGAGTTGGGTTGGGCAAGGTGCAGCGTGGAAGCCCATGGCAGGGTGAACCGATACCTTAGGCAGCGATAGTAGGTGAGGATGGGGGCTACTATCCACTCCACATGGTGGTTGTATATATTTACAGATTCCATTGATGATGATCCGAGATGGAGGACATTATCCACCCACGGGGTGGTATCATAGATTTACAGATGCCTTTGGTGCCGATTGGGGGGACACATACGGCCTAGTCTACTTCTGTTCTTTCTGTGTTTCTGAGAAACTACTGCACACATTGGTCATTTTTATGGCTGTGGGCAGAGCCTGCAGCCATTTTGCTATCTGTAGCTTGAAAATGGAGTTTCATGGAACACGTTTTTTGGACATTTCAATGTATTCTTCCACATCTACAAATCACTATGGCAACTAAAATAAAATAATCCCTTCTTTCTGTTAAGAATGTTAGAGACATAACTCCAAACTGCTTATCTGATGACCATTAGGAAACTGAAACAGCTTGTTAAATATTTTTTGCCTATTAAACTGGAGATTTGTTTACCCCTTCTAAATGCAGCTGCTTGCACATTTAAATGATTAGCAATTAAACATGTTTTGCTGCTAACTTCAGTTGGTTGGAGATAAATATTTTTCAAGAAAGGTTCATACCTCATAAATGTTACCCTTTCCCAGAATATTTTGTAAAGATGTACACTGTTTTTAACCTCTCAAGACCTATCTGATAAAATGCCAGGTCTTCAGTGAACTACTCAGACTAAATACATAAATTTAGTTTTGACAGAAAGGTCTGCAGCCTGCTTCCCAAACTTAACAGATATGAGCAACTGAGCTCTCTTATAGTAAGAGTGTGTGTGTGTGTGTTTGTGTGTGTGTGTGTGTTTGGGAGAGGGATGGAGAAACAGTCAAACTCCTGGCCAGGGGAGACCTCATCTAATCAATTAGCTTCCGGCAATCCATGAATGATGCAAAAGCAAATGGTTTGATACCTTTTATTGGATCAACATAGATGCAACAAAAATAACATACCATTTATAAAATTCCTGATCAAACAACTACAAACAGCAGACTGTTTTTTGTCATTTTTATAATATGATATGTACTGAGTGTGCATTTACTGAGTTTCTGAATCAGGGCCTTGATAAAATGATAACATTTATTTAACTGATTCAAGATTCCATCAGATGGACAGAAAAGTCTATGAGAATTTGTCTAAAACTAACAACTATAAGATGCAAATATAGCATATGTGTGTGTGTGTGTGTGTTATATGGAAATGACTTGTGATTGTTAATTTTGAGTATAGTTCATGAAATAATGAGCTTGATATTTGGTTATTTCCTATAGTCCCCCTTCTGCATAGCATATAAAACCAAATAATTCCAAGGCCATCGTGACATAAAATATTAATACTGAGCAGCAAATCAGAGCTCTTTTCCTAATAAAAGGCTGCTGATATAATAAATAAAGAACAAAGTCATAAATAAGGAACCAGTGGCTTATGGAAAAATCTACAGGGATTTGATTCTGCCTTTGTGGGGAAAATACAGGGAAAATGAAGACTTCTTGCAGAGTGATTGTTATTTGGATCTGGGAACACTGAATATTTCTTATCCTATATTTTGTATCCTGGATAGGGCAGGGGAGATGCTACATCTCATTGTCACAGGGATCTTCATTTACATATTTTTACACTGTATTTACTCAGGTTGTCCCAGATTAGATGCAATATCTTGTTTTCAGTGGGGTCATGATTTTACCATTTTTATAACGTATTTATTCAGGCCACCTAGTCCAGGGCCCCCATATTCAAAGGAGACACACAGTGCATCCTGGTGGAAAAGGGAGATGTGCTGCACAACTCCAACAATGCACAGCAGTGCAATATTCAAATGTGGGAATGGGCCAGGGCACACATAAATGGTATGTCATTCAAGACAAGGTGGCAATCCCATGCATATGCCATGCTGCAGCATATTCAGTGGGAATGTGCCCTTCAGAGTCCAGAGCACTGCAGCCCACAGTTAGGCCATGAATAACTGGCCTAACCCAGTCAGCCACCCACTGGCAGGTTGCAGATGTGCACCCAGCTGCACAGCAGCCTGGCAGCCCGGTGGACTAGAGGTACCCCCTTTCCATCCCCAATCTAGCCAACTCCATCCCTGAAAAGCTTCATAGTGTAGGCCCCCCCAGACCCAACTGTACCAGAGGAAACCATGGTCCATATCCATAGTCTAGAGGATTCCCATCCACCACCCCTGTACACAGACACCCTCAGTACCTCCCATACCCTACTTGTTGCAAAGACTGGCACTGCCCTACACACCCTGTCATGGCCAGCCATTGACTGCACTGAACCCTGGCTGGGGACCTGCACTCTGGAATGACCCAGCTGGCTGTACTGTGCATTGGGGCACCATACCAGCTGCAGATCCACCAGTGTATGCAGCCACATGCAAGTCCCTGGCAAACTGAACAGGGGATTTGCATACCTGCAATGCACACCAAGCCAATGCTGTATCTTCCTGCTGTCATACACCACTGCAAGTCCACACTCTTCCCTGTTCCCCCTGTGTAACATGCCACCCTCTGGACTGCTGAAGTATCCTGGGTGCCATGAGGTGCAGTATTCTGTAATGCCATTTGCATTGCATGCTTCAGGCTATAGATGGTTCATCTGCAGTTCCCAAATTGTACAAATGAATGGGAGATTGGTTGTAATATGCCTGTTTTGGGACTGTGTGAGTTGGTACAGCATCAACTATCACCCACACTGAGCAGTGCCATGCCACCAGGATGATGCATCCTCCTGCGAGTGCCTGAGGAGTATGGACACTGGGTGTTATCACCCACACACAGCTTGTGCTACATATAACAAATTCCAGCATCCTACTGTGAGTGCTCTGCCACCCACTGATAGAGTGATATGATCCCATTCTATAGCCAGTCATCACCATGGGATGGGCTGGGGGGGAAGGGAGGGTGGTGTCTGTGCACCGTTGAGGGGGAGCGGGGGCCACTACACTATGGACATGGACTGTAGGTGTATTCAGGTGCCATTAGGGATGGCATTGGGGTCTCTACATTATGTAACCAATACAGACTGGACTCTGGTATGATCGGAGCTAGTGGAATGGGTGGGGGGTGCCACTGTACCTCCAGAGACTTCAGGGTCTGTCCCACATGGGAGAAATTGGGGTTGGGGCTTGGGGAAAAGAGCTGCTCCAGCATATTCATCCCCATGCCAACATGCAAATAGGCTGGTAGTGAGCATGCATAAGGTCCCTTTGCACCCTGCATGCTCAATTAGTTCATTTCCATTCCTGGGCTGAATATCACCCATGGGGGCTGCAGTGCAGACTGGTATGTGACATGCATTCCCCCAGAAGGTATTCAGTCAGGGTCACCCTGCATGCACCTGACTTGGTGGCTGTCTGCACTGCGATTCCCCTCCAGGGTCACATTTTCAACAGGAACGATAAAGTCCACCAGGATGAAGTGCAGTGTCACAGGTTTACTGCATGACAAAAGGAATTAACTCCCTTTGAAACTATTGTTTGCTACAGTAACTCTACTGCAGAATTCTGCAGTGTTGCACTTCATCCTGGTGGGCTTCACTATATGCACACTCTGTACCGGTAGCACGTTCTCTTTGAATATTGTATCAGCGCCAACTGGCACACCCTCTTTGTGCAATGCATCTTTCGGCTCGTGCATCAATCTGGTACTTAAATATATCCCACAGATGTAAAATATTGTTTTTAGTGCTATCTTATTTTACACACTGCAGCATAATATTGTGTAGATGTAGAGCCCCACTGAAAATAAGATGCCATTTCTTTTGTGAACTATCCAGGCTAAAAATATAGCAATCAGCGGGCATATTCCAGGAAAACACATTGTAAATATGTGTAAAAGGAAGACCACATTGAAACTGCTTCTCCATAGATCTACATTGTGCAAATTCATTAGAAATAATGGGTAAAAGCATCCCAAAAGCTTTCTACAACCACATCAGCTCTGACCAGAGTGTGTTCTTTTTGTAAAGACTGCTTTGAGCAAACTAATTTAAAATATATCTAGTAATAATTTGCCTACTGACCAGTAACTATAGTGGGTGGAGACCATTTATTTGAATGTTAGCGAGTTAAGCATCCCTTTAATAGCTGGTTTTAAGGTAAGATGTAAGCACAGACATGAAACGTTAAATGTTAAATGCACTATGAAGTACAGGGTTTATCGCTGGATTTACATTTTGAAATCTCATATATAGTGTCAGGCCTATAAGTCAGCCTGAAAAGAAATGTAACTTTACAGTTTCAGCTGGTAATATCTGGCATAGGCAAGGAACTACTGAAGGAGTTGATTTAGCTTTGATTAAGAAAAATTATGCATTTTATTGCAGTATTTTTTCAATGAAGATAAACAAAAGATGTTGTACACAACTGCATTTAAAATTTCAGTTTATCTGTCATTTTGGTTATAAAGCTATGTGACTGTACAGCTTCAATATGTTTCCATTTCAGGTGTTTCTACACAGTGGAGCATCTGCACCCTTCATTTGTTATCTTATTAAAATTGCTTGAGTGTCAACAAAGACAAGTAATTTTTATTTATAAATGCTTTCATTTTGGGGGAGGCAAATAAAGATGCTAGACAAACATCTTTTTACGTGTCTTCAAATGCTATGTTAGCCCGTTTGTTGCCCTTCCCCATATGTGCATAGGAGCACGATGGGGACAGGGAGCAGGATACAGGTGGAGTGGAAGGTATCAGTGAGAATCTTATTGCATTCCCATCCTTCTGGCAGACTAGATGCCACGCACCATGTGGAGCAGAGGATTATGAGTACCGGTGTACCACGGTACATTAAGGGGCATCAGGAGGGCTGGCAGTTGTAGGATAGGGACATATGTGTGCCCCTCAGGTTGCCATATGCTGGTTGGAGGTGGCATGTAGTGGCTATGGCAGGCTTGTGAAAATGTTCCCCCTTCTTTGTGTCTCCTACTGTATATCCCTACCTTAAGGTGATGGCTGTGGTCCCTCCATTCAGCTATGCCAGATCTGGTGGTGCTGTGTTGTTGTTGGTGCAGCTGGTGGAGATCACACTGAGGTTCTGGCTCAGGCGTTTCTTCCACTAAGTTAGTACACTCCATATAGTGAAGTCCATTTACTCCACAAAAGAGACACAACTCCCAAACCCGCCACTAACTCATGAGACTCAACAAGTTGCTTCATTAGCCAGCTACCGTCTCCAAGCCCAAGATAGATCTGACGTCCAATAACAGTCTGATATTCTGAAAAAAAAAATTGACTAAACAAAATGAGACTTCAGCCCAGTCATAGAAGTGCAACTGAGTCATGACATGGGAAAACTGATGAGGAGGTAGCCAACATGCACAAAAACTGAGGTTGCCAAATGCTTTTCTCACACCATCTGTAATAGTGGTTATAAAATGCAGGGTTCTATTCAGGTCAGCCACATACTTACCTCAGTAATTTACTCAGGTCACTCAGGGAAGGGTCTGGCAAACCATGATGGATGAGACAGGGTTTTGTTTTGTTTACATACAATTGTTCCAAATTTCACTCCAGTTTCAGGCAATTGGTCTGTCCCAGACTTGGAGGCATTGGCAGTCTAGTGGGACTGTGGGGGAAACTTTGATAAATTGGCAGCAGGCACAATCATTGGCAGGTTGGGGAGGGAGGGAGTCTCTTTTTTGAACCAACAGACTTCACTATATGTGGTGAACTAACTGACTGGAAGAAACCGTAGAGCCAGACCTGCAGTGACTCCACCACCAGTGTCACTGGCACCAGCACAGCACCATGAGGTCCAGTATCACCAAATGGAGGGGTGCACAGGTTTTTCAAAAGCAGAAACAGCTTCCTTAAGGGAGGAACATAGTAGCATAGGATGGGAGACACAAGGGTGGGGAAGAGGGAAGATTAACAGCCAGGGTCCCAGTTTATAGTGTGTACAAAGTGGGAGGAGGTGATCGATCATGATGAAACATGATAGCGGAACAGCCAGTCAGGACTGGGTACATAAAGCATGATTAGTAAGAGGCAGCATAGCTCAGTGGGTTAAGGCTCTGAGCTGCAGATCTGGAGACCTGGGTTTGAATCCCATGGCTACCTAGGTGCATACTGTGTGATCCTGAGCAAGTCACTTAAACTCCTTGTGCTCCCAGGTCATATCTGGAAACAAGCTTTGGCTTAATGTCCTACTCCTGGTTAAACAATGTTCCCTTTCCCTTCCTAATCATCATAAAGCACCACAAACTCCATCATCATAAGTTAAATAATCACCATACATAAATAATAAAAAAACAGACTCAGACCAAAATTGGACCACTTATGAACAAAGAAGAAAAATTAGAACAAGACATGAAGGAAATGGCAAATATTCAAAACACCTACTTCTCATCAGTTTTTAATGAAAAACAAAATATAACATTACCAAATGATCATGGGGGACAAACTGAGAGCCAAAGTAAAATATAACAAGATGAGGTATTAACTAGATTAAAAAAATAAACCCAAACAAATCCCCTAGACCAGATGGACTCATCCCTGAGTAATTTTGGAGGTAGCAGAAGAAATTGCTCCCCCCTTAACACACGCCTTTCAGTCACCTTTTGATGATGGTACAGTAGTGGACATATGGAGAGATGCAGCAGTGATTCCACTGTATAAAAAAGGACAAAAATCAGACCTGGCCAAGTATCAACTTGTCAGTTTAACATCAATACTATCTAAAATACTAGGGGGCATTTTGAAGACTACATTTTCAGCCATATAGAAAGAGAGAACATGGGGGACCAAACACAGCATGTGTTCTCAAAAGGAAGATCCTGCCAGACAGTTTCTATGAGAGAGCTAGCAGGGCACTGGATTGGGGGGGGGGGGCAGGGGAATTGGTGGATGTGGTGTTTTTGGATTTTTCAGAAGCATTTGATAAACTTCCACATTTGATACTGGTAGAAATTCTCACAAAGATGGGGCTAGAGAAAAATATAGTACGCTGGATTCATTCATGGCTGTCAGATAGGAAACAGAGAGTATGTATAAAAGGGGTGTGTTTAAAATGGGCAGACTTGATTAGCGGGGGTCCCTCAAGGATCAGTTTTGGGCCCTTGCCTCTTCAGTATATATGTTACAACTATAGACTATAAACACAAAAATATATGGCTCACCAAATTTACTGATAACTGTAAGATGGGAACAATAATAAGAGACACCGAGGATGCGGAGCAGCTCCAAACTGCCCTCAATTATGTACATAAATGGACAGTTACAAATAAATTACATCTCAATAAAGACAATTGTGCCATTATGCATATGGGTAGAAAAAATCCTAAAAATAAATACCGTCTAAATAATACTACTCTAAAAGAAGTAACAGAGGAAAAACATTTGGGAATCATAATTACACAAGATTTACAATTTAAGACACATTATACTAAGATAGTAAAGAAGGCAAATGGAGTGCTCAACTGCATACTAAGGCACATATCAGGCAGAGAAAAGCAGGTGTTGTTGCCATTGTATAGCACCATCGTGAGACCAAACTTCGAGTATTGTGCCCAGGTATGGTCTCCATATAAGAAGGAAATAGAGAGTTCAGAGGAGAGCTGCTAAATCCATCAGAGGGCTCAAACACAAAACTTATGACACCAGAATGGAGGAACTAAACTTATTTTCACTGGGATATAGGAGAACTCGGGGGGGGGGTCTATATTTGCTGTTTAGAGCTCTCACAGATAGTAGCTTATGGGAAAATCAGGACCTAAAGTTTAGAGAGCAGAATTACAACACCAGAGCACATCCACTGCAGTTAAAAGCAAACAGATGCAATTCAATGAACAGACAAAACTGGTATAGTCAAAGGGTGGTACCAATTTGGCATGGACTTCCCCAGAGGTGGTTGGAAGCTCATCAATGAATATGTTCAAGACCAAATTGGACAAACATTTTAGAGGGAAATAAACATTGGGAAACTTGGCAAGCATTACAGATGCAAGTCTCATGGCTCTGAAATTACCTGTGATACCTATGATACCACAGGAGCTGATAGATCATGATTAATCATGATCTGTAACCAACAGACCACCATCCAGATGACCACAATTAATGATTTAGGGTTATTTCAGGTATTGCTCAATCATGATTAATAATGATTGAGAATAACCAACCCAACGTCAAAAAATACAGATTAATCATAATTAAAATTGAACATGCCATATTACTCAGGTATTGATCAATCATGATTAATAAGGCTTGTAAGGCTTCAAACTATCATGACAATAACCAAAAATAATGATGTATGGTTACTTCAGGTATTGATCAATCATGATTGATCATGAATTTGGAATTTGGAAAATCACAAAACTCCAGGAACAATCATGATCAGGAGGAGAAGGAGGCCACTGTGGTTCAGTAGGGAAGTGGGGGATAGCATCAGAGCTAAGAGGTGAGCATTCAGGCAGTACAAAACTACACAGAGTGAACTGGACCATGTGGTTTACCCAGATAAGCAAAGGGAAGCTGGGAGGGTGGTCAAAAGGACTAAAGCAAGAATTTAGGAGAGTATCGCCAAGGGGGTCAGGAAGGGGGACAAGACCTTTTTTAGGTATATTAGTGAGCGGAGGAAAGGCAGGACTGGGATACCTGGCCTGCTAGCTAAGACAAAGAAAAAGGTAGAGGGGGACCTGGAGAAGGCAGAATTACTGAACAGTTACTTCAGCACAGTATTCATGAGGGATGGGGGAAGGGTGTTATTGGACTAGAGGGAGAGGAGGGGGTAGGGGTGGAAGTGGGGCCATTCCAGGAAGAGAAGATTTCAAAACAGCTAAAGGGCCTGAGGGTGGACAAGGCCATGAGGCCTGTTGGGATTCACTCAAGGGTGTTGAGAGAGTTGGGTGAGGTGCTGACGGCCCCCTTGACCTATCTGTTCAATGAGTCCTTGCGCACGGGGGTAGTCCAGAAGGACTGGAAGTGTGCAGATGTGCTGCCCCTGTATAAGGGAGGGAGGAGGCAGGTCTAGAGCAATTACAGGCAAGTGAGTCTGTCATCGGTGGTCAGAAAGCTCATGGAAAAACTGCTCAAGGACAGAATCACTGACTACCTGGAGGCAAGTGACCTCCTTGATCCAAAGCAACATGGCTTTACTAAGGGCAGATCTTGTCAGACAAATCTGGTAGGGTTCTTTGATTGGGTCACTAGGGAGGTGGATCGGGGGGGTCAGTGGACATAGCCTTCCTGGATTTCAGGAGGGCCTTTGATACATTACTGCATGGTAGGCTGGTGCACAAAATGGAATGTCTGGGGCTATGGAAGGTGGTTATAAGGTGGGTGCAAAACTGGTTGGTGGGTAGAACACAGAGGGTGTTGGTAAATAGGGTCCCCTAGGATGAGTCGGGGGTCATGAGCGGCATGCCCCATGGTCATTGCTAGGACCCCTGCTGTTCAACATCTATATAAGTGACATAGCAGAGGGGCTTGAGGGTAGAGTGAGCCTGTCTGTGGATGATGTCAAAATCTGTAATACAGTGGACATACAGGATGGAGTGGTTAGGATGCAGAGGGACCTAGGGAAGTTGGAGGACTAGGCCAGGATGTGGAAATTATCCCTCACTATGGCAAAATGCAAAGTCATGCACCTGGGCAGAAGAAATGGGAGAACAGAATACAGACTGAGGGGCAAACCACTAGTGGTTACCATGGAGGAGAGGAACCTGGGCATCATCATCTCTCAGGACTTGAAGGTGCCTGGGCAGTGTAGCATGGCGGTGGCAAAAGCCAGCAGAGTGTTGGGTTGCATTGGGAGGGGAATCACCAGCAGGAAGAAGGAGGTCCTGATTCCCCTGTGCACCCAGCTGGTCAGGCCTCATCTGGAATATGGGGTCCAGTTCTGGAGGCCTTACCAAAAGAGAGATGTGGATAGGGTTGAGCGGATACAGAGGAGGGTAACCAACATGGTGAAGGGGCTTAGTCACCTGCCATATGAGGAGAGGCTGGGAGCCCTGGACACGTACCTTCTGGAATTGAGATGGGAGAGAGGGGACATGATAGAGACCTTCAAGTACCTAAAAGAGATAAACAAGGTTACTACTGAGAACCCCTTCCAACTGGAGAGATGTCCTAGAAAAAGGGGTCATAATCTTCAACTAGAGAGGGGCAGGTTATGGGGCAACATCAAAAAAGCTTATTTGCTGAGAGGGTGGTAGACACCTGGAACAGGCTGCCTAGGGAAGTGGTGGATGAGAATACAGTGGGAGGGTTCAGGAGGGCATGGGATAGACATAGAGGGCTGTTGAAAGGAGAGGAGGGATTCAGGGGCAGACCTAGGGGATGCTAGGCAAATGGGCAGACTAGGTGGGCCTGGAGGTCCTTTTCTGCCGTCACTTTCCTATGTTCTTATGTTCCTATAATGATCAGTAATTTGATTACTTTTGATAGGTGGCTGTTTAACATTGGTGCTTTATCATTATTATTCATTATATTTTTGGTGATTTTTCAGGCATGAACATGATCTTAAGCACTGGAATGTGATGATTTTTCATGATAGATCCCAATAAAATCACAGTCATTTTGACTGGGCACCCTAACATCACTTCTCATGTGAAAAAGATAAAACAGCATGCCACCTAAATTGTTCCCTATAAGAAAACAATAGCACACTCCAAAGTGTGGGTTATACTCTGATAAATGCACGCATAGGGGCCTAATGAGGCACGAAACCACAGGCCTGAAGTGTGGTTATCAGACCATAATAACCCACATCTATTTAAAAAAAAGAAATATATCAAAGTAATGTTATTTGGTTTACAAATTAGTTATTTCTTTAGTATGTGTCATTAGGGTGCTATATACTGTAGTTATTACCTGTGAACTAAATTTATGCAGCTTCACTTGTTAACTGTACATTACTAGTTTGTTTTACAGTTTTTTAACCCTTATTTGTCCTGTTGTCCAGTACTGGGATGTCAGAGATCATGCAAGGGAGACGTAGCAGTCAGAGAGTGAATGGATGAGTGGTGACCACTGCAGATTTCAGAGCTGCCATCAGTTCAGATTTGATGAGAGCTAGAGAGACACCAGTCAGGTACTCCCCATAATCTGGGTAAGTGCTGTGCTGGCTGGGCAAGAGAGGAAGCAGCATGAGGGGGGGACACAAATGACAGGACTGAAACAACACATAGCTTTTTTTTTAAACTGGTGCAGCAAGCAATCTCTTTTGTTAATATTCATTTAATTTCTGTGCAGTAAATAACATGGGGGTGAAAGCAAGTTAATGGGGACAAAAAATGCCTACCAACTTTTTTTATACACTTCCATCACTGGCTATATGTGCCGTATACAGGATTCAGTTACTATGACTTTTTTCTACATGTGGTTAATTCAAAAAGACATGACTAGAATGCCATTTCAGACACTCAGGTTTCAGGACTGTCTACCCATTTTATAATGAGTGATGAAGTGAGCTTAAAATAATGATGAAAACATTGGAATAACATTTTTATTCACATCTAATCATGTGAGGGTACATCTTGCAAGACATGTAAGCACATAATTTCCTCTTTTAGGTCACACTTTGGATGTTGGGAGTAACAGAAAAAGTATAGTTCAAGCAGTCATCATTTACTGTTATTTGAGGGCAAAATGAAAATGTTGTTACTTATGTTTCAGAGCTATTTGAGATTTTGCACTTTAAAAGAAAAGAATGGCGTTTCAGGTACAATTGAAGGACTTGTTCACAACAGTTTACCAGTATTTCAGTTTTCTTTCTGAAGGTTAATTTGCATTTGTCATGATTTTTGAAAGGTATTTGAGAATATATTGAGAGGTTTTCAATGGATAAAAACTGGTGTTTGAGGTACAATCAAAGTCAATTTGAATTGCTTCAAAATATTAAATAAAATGGTCCAGTTTTTACAAAAAACAGGGATAATCAAATTGAATTTGAAGGTTTTCATTTTAGGTGGAAAAGACAAGTGTTTCAGGTACATTGAAGGGATTGTTCCTAACAGTTTTTTACCAGTCTTTCAGCCTTCTTTTTGAAGGCTAATTTGCATTTTTCATAATTTTTGAAAGGCATTTAAAAATGCATTGAGAAGTTTTTCAATAGATAAACACTGGTGTTTGAGATAGAAATGAAGTCAATTTGAATTAGTTAGAAAATATGAAAACAATTGGACTAATTAAAAAAAAACAATAGTACTTGAATCAAATTTCAAGGCCTTCATTTTAGGTGTGGGAACATGTTATATATGTATGTTTATTGCAAAGCTGAATAAACAGAAAGTTTAAAAAAAAACTAAAATTATTGGCTCTGGAACATGTCCTGGTTAACCTAAAGGAAGGAGATCGTCTCCAGGCCCTGCTACAGTAAGAGTCAAGATGGAACCATTGGATCAGTTCCATAAAACCAGCAGGCTTAAATTCATTTTTTTTTTACCTTTCTTGGATAAACTGCTTATGTTGAATGCTATAACTGTATGATCCTGATACGGTTTATTTTCAGACACGAGGATCATTGCAGCCCTTATTGGACTTCATGTTTCATATGTCATTCATTTTTTTTTTTACCTTTACCTTCCAGATTTCGTAGCCTAGAGAGGGCTAGCCGGGTGCCAGGTGGGCATGGCGATGGGACCTGGTTCCCCATACCTCTGGCACTTGCCACCTCCGCGACCCTAAAAGCCGGTTGCGTAGCCTTAGAGAGGGCTGGCCGGGTGCCAGGTGGAGCGGCGATGGGACCTGGGTTCCCCACGCCCACCTACTGCTTCTTTGCCGCCTCCCGACCCTAAAAGCCAGACTTCGTAGCCTAGAGAGGGCTAGCCAGGTGCCAGGTGGGCACGGCTGATGGGACCTGGTTCCCCCACGCCACCTACGATGCTTCTTTGCCACCTCCCGACCCCTAAAAGCCGGGTAAGGATATTCCTCTGACTGGGGAAGCAGTGATCAGCTGCGATTGGCTTACAGAGCATTGTGCTAGCTCTGATTGGCCTCTGGTCTCAGACCCTGCTTCTGGATTGGTCTGGGCGATTGTTGGGCTTGCTGGGCTCGGATCCCATAGACTTGCACTGCTCAGTGCGAAATTTCGCCACCCCTCCCCTTCTGACCTTTATTAAATAGTCTTCCCTGTCGCACCCCTGCCTCTACTACCCTCCCCCTCTCCTCTCATCCTATCCTGATTGACTTGCTAAACCCCTCCCTCTCCCCCTGCACTCTCATTTCCCACAGCTAATTTCACTGTGTGATTTGCAGGTCTCGCACCTAAGTGTAACCTCAGCCCCCTGGCTTCTTTTTCCCCATTTCCTCTCTCCTGCACTGTTTACAACCAATATCCTTCACACCCTTTACCTCTCTCACCTAGCTATCATGTCTTCCTGTAATTATATTCTGCTACCCTTTCTTGCCCTTTCCTTGCTCCCTACGCTATGCCATCTTCCAATTTCCTCCCATCCCTCTCCACACTGTACTCTGGTCCTCATGACCAGCTACCCTTCATCTAGTATGGCTGCAATCCCCCCTAAATGGTGCCATCTGGCAATGGACTGTATAATAATGAATAAATATGGTGATGGCCTGGGTGTGACTTGGCACCTACTTCTGACCAATGCCTCTCAATGGGTTCCTAGATGCCTGCATTGGTCCTACTCACTTAATCAGCGGAGACGTACTACTATCTACTATGAACTGCAGCATTTGACTCTCAAACTTCTGCTCCTCTTTCTTCTAATGTCTGGCTATGTACACCCAAATCCTGGCCCTATCTTCTGTAACACAAAAAAGCCAGCCAAAAAGGTGGAGGGGCTCACTATTATCACTCTGAACATCTGCAGTCTCCTACCTAAACTGGCCTCCCTCCAAACCTTTGCCAGCCAACATAACCCTGACATCCTGGCCATTGTTGAAACTTGGCTGACACCTAACACCCCTGACCATGCCATATCGCTGCAAGGCTACAAACTATTCAGACTGGACAGGACCTCAAAATGGGGTGGTGGTTGTGCTATATACATAAAGGATTATCTTACATGCCTCCCTGTCCCGTTTTCCACCACTGATACTACTGTTCAGCTCCTCCCAATCAAGCTACTTCTTGGTGCCCACAACAAAGTCCTCACGGTTACTGCTATTTATATTCCACCAAAATATCCAAGGGCCGGTCTCCTGACTGTACTTGAATTTGTCCAATCTCAACCTACTGAGGCAGAGCTCCTACTCCTTGGTGACTTCAATATTAACTGGCTATCACCTGACTCAGGGTCAACTAAGGATGCCATCCTTGCTGCAAATCTCACACAGCTGATCAATTCACCCACTAGGAAAAACTATAAATCTGGAAACAGCACCCTTATTGACTGGATCCTTGCAAATCACCCTACTCGAATAAATAATGTTGCCGTGCTCCCGGACTCTCTAAGCGACCACTCTCCCATAAAATGTACTTGGTCAAATAAGTTCAGAAAACCTCCTCCTATAACCATCTCTAGTAGAGTACTACCTTTCGGCAACCTCACTCAACTCAAGGAAAATCTTAGTCAGAAGGATTGGTCTCCTATGTACAACACTCAAGATGTAGACGTAGCCCTAAATCACTTTATCAACATTTTCAATGCTGCCTGTGACTCCTATGCACCTGTAAAAAAACGTAAAGTGAAAGCGCTCTCTAATCCCTGGATCACTGCCAAGCTACTGTCACTTCTCAAAGGTAGGGACCACCTCTGGGCTATCACAAGAGCCACTGGCTCACTGTCTGACATCTTAAAGTACAAACAGGCTCAAAATCACTGCACCAAAGAGACTCGCCGGATGAAAAGTTCTTACTTCAAGAATGCCCTCTCCAACACCTGGGGGGAAGGCATATCCTTCTGGGACAACTTAAAAAATATTACAGGAAAGCAGGCTAAGGCCTCCCCTACTATACTTACTGCTGATGGTACTACTACCCTGGACCCGCTGGTCATCGCAAATACCCTTAATGAGACATTCACTGACCTCAGCGGTGTCCTCCCATCTGACTACTTCTCTAACACAGACACTCCTATCCCCATATCCCCTTCTGCCTCTCCAACCATCCCGCCCTTCCATCTCAAAATTGTTAAATCACATGAAGTCCATAAATACATAAAGAAGGCAAACTCCAAATCTCGGACAAGCAGTGACTCTATCGACCTTAAAATACTGTCCCTTACTTTGGATGAAGTTTTACTCCCCCTCACCAGATTATTCAATCTCTCCCTCTGCTTCAGTAAGTTCCCCAGTATGTGGAAAGCTGCTACTGTCACTCCTGTGCACAAAAATGGTGACAAGTCCACCCTGGCAACTACAGACCTATTTCAATACCTCCCCTCTCAAAAACTCTTGAGCGATTGTGGCAGACCAGCTTACGGACTACCTGCAGAAATATAACATCCTCTGTGCCCAGCAACATGGATTCAGACTCGGACATAGCACATCGACAGCCCTCCTTGAATTCTCAGGCGCTATCCACAAGACCTTGGACAAGGGACTCCTAACTGGAGCTGTGTACATTGACCTAACGAAGGCTTTTGACATGGTACATCATGGCCTACTCATCAGTCAGCTGCAATCTCTTGGGCTCTCCCTGGGCGCAGGGGCCTGGATAAATAATTACCTCACACAGCACTCCCAAGTTGTAAAAATAGGAGGTGTGCTCTCTGAACCTAAGCCTGTCCTCTCGGGAGTTCCACAGGGATCCATCCTAGGCCCTCTCCTCTTCAGCCTCTTCCTAAACTCCCTCCCTAAATCCTGCTCTGAGCAAATTATTCTCTATGCTGACGATGCTGTGATTCTATCCTCTCATAAAGATCCTATCCCTTATGCCTAAGCCTCAGCATGCCTCTTTGCTGGTGTTGAAAAGTGGTTTGTGACACATAAGCTAGTCCTAAACCATAAAAACAAAATCCATGCTTTTCTCAAGTCCACAAAACAAGAAAAGGCAAACACCACTCACCATCAACATCCATGGGATCCACTCTTGAACAGGTGGTTACCTTCAAATATCTTGGAATCACCTTGATCAGGGACTCACCTATGCAACCCATATCGATAGCACAGCCAAAACTATCAATCAGCAACTTGGGATATTGTACGGAACAGACAGCTTCTCACCTTACCAGCACTGAAGCTAGCTATTTCAATCCTCAATCATCTCAATTGTTGACTTAGCTAATTGTCTATGGGTCTGCCTCTACAAGTCAACAACGTGTTACAACCTCCCTTAACAAGGCCTGTAGGTTGCTCACTGGGGCTCATCAACATACTCACACTTGCAGAACTGTATGCTGAAACTGGATGGCTTCAACTCTCAAACCGACTAAAGTACCTTACCTGCCTTATGGCCAAAAAATCCATCTTGGGCCTCACTCCACCCTGCATTCAAGACCTGATATGCCAGAACACAAGTGTTCGACCCACCAGAAGATCTGAAAATCAGCCCCTTCAGGTCCCCCGCTGCCGGACTTCCTAGGGCCAGAGATCATTTGCCTATCGTGCCCCTTCCTGGCTAAATGCACTTAGCACCTCTATTACCTCCTCTACCTCTCTAGGTGCATTTAAATCTAGCCTATTCTCTCACCTTACCACCTCTAACTCCTGTGACTGCTTTGACTAATTCCTCTCTAGTTAAGTTGTTGCTCTCCTGCCCTATTTACCTGACAAAGGCCCGGTAGATGACTCCTTTTCCACTACCTGTGGTTGGCTCCTCCCTCCTTTCTTGTATACCCTATTCTTCACATTATCTTCCTGCTTCCCCCCCATTTGATTTGCCTATTGATTTAATGTGTTTCACCTCGTAATTACTTGTCCTTGCACTAATGTTTTCTTCTCTTTTTTGATATTTGTTCAGCCTATGTGTATAGTATTCCACAATGTACTTTACTTGTGTCATTCATTGTAATCTTATTGCTTGTACCTAATTTTACACGGAACCTTTGTAAAAGAGCCTTGGCTCAAAGGTATTAATTCCTAGTACTCAATAAACAATATGATATCTAATTATTAGAGTATTTGGTTGCATTTCTTATGAATTGTTCCCTTGTATATTGTAACCAAAAAGGTCTACCTGTTGATTTTCAGTGAAACAATTTCCAGTCTTGGTCTCATTATTTAACCTCAGGAGTTCGACTAAGTTTCTGTGCTGGATATTCAGACTGTGCCTGGCAGTGGCATAAGCCTGGGCACAGCGAAACTGGGCTACGCTGGGGCCAGGACCAGGACCAGGCGATATTCAATGGTGACGCGCCATGGCTCAGCACCATTGAATATGGCATGGTCAGCGCACATACTGTGCATGGTGCAGTGGCACTGCACCTGCGCAAGCCACAGAGAGGGAGCTCAGGGATGCACCAGTGAAGGTGCAGTTGCACTAGGTGCAGCATCTGCGATATTCAGCCGGGGGCATGCAAATGAGTCCATAATCTATACATGGCACAAATGGGGCCATCTGCATGCATTATGGCCCCATTTGCATGCAATGTGCCTGGCATCCCGGTGAATTGTGCCTGACACCCTGCCAAGCTGCTGACATCGAGCGTTGGCTCCTGGGTGGGCTACTGCAGTCCCCCCTCCACATGCCTGATCATGTGCAGTAGTACAGATAAACAAATACATATGCCCGATCATGGGCAGCAGTATAAATAAACAGAGCCCTATGCCCAATCATGGGAAGTAGTATACATATATATATATCCCTATGCCCGATCATGGGCAGTAGTAGAAATATACACATCCCTATGCCCGATCATGGGCAGTAGTACATATATACATAATCCTGTGCCTGATTGTGGGCAGCATTATGAATAGTCATAATTCTGGTGGTCTAGTGGACCCCCTCCCTCACCATATGCCCAACTGTGGGCTGTAGTAAAATGAGACATCAACCTGATGGTCAAGTGGTACAACCCTCCCACCCACCCACAGAGGCCTCTGGACACCCAGCACCCTCTCCTGTCATCAGTGGGCAGCAGCACTCACCTGTGTACTGCCAAGCTGCCCACTAAATGACAGCGTGCAGTATGATCTGTATGCCTATTGGGCCACAGTGTGGACCAATGGGCATGCAGACCATACTATGCTACATAAGACCAGATATGTGAATGAGCGTTCATTCACATATTAGTCCTAGTAATACAGTATGGTCTGCATGCCCATTGGTCCCACCGTGGCTCTAATAAAGCATACAGATCATACTGTATACTGTCATTCAGTGGGCGGCCGGGGGGTGCGGAGGGGTGCTGAAACCACTGATGATGGGGTGCGCTGGTGTGAGGGTCTCTGTGGTTGCAGGGAGGTAGGTACCACTGGACCACCAGATTAATGTCTCATATTGCTACAGCCCATGATCGGGCTTATGGGGAGGAAGGGGGTCCACTAGACCACCAGGATTATGACTATTCACAATACTGCCCGCGATCAGGCATAGGATCATGTATATATGTACTACTGCCCATGATTGAGCATAGGGATGTGTATATTTCTACTACTGCCCATGATCAGGCATAGGGTTATGTTTATTGATACTACTGTCCACGATCGGGTATGGGGTGGGGGAGACACTGGACTACCAGGGAGGTCTGGGTGCTTGTGGATGGTGTTCCCATTGGGCTGGTGGCTGTTGTGTTGCACCTTGCAATACAGCCATTTACCTGTGGGTGGCCAGCTTTTGAGCCTATATTTTATGGCTCAACTTTGAGCACCAGTGTGCGGCAGATGTAGGGGTTGCGCCAGCATATGCGCTACAAATCCCAGGCCGAATATCAGTATGTGCCACATATGCATGAGCACACCCCCTGTGTCTGAACTGCATACATTACCAATGCACCCCGGTGCATCAGGGGTTGCGCCTCGCAACATGCCCTTTTGAAAATCATGCCAGGGCTCATTGGGGGGTTGCACATGGAGCAACCCCTTTGAATATTCTGACATCTGTCTTTTCCTTTAATATGCCTCTCCCCCATTGCACTCCACACTAACCCTTCTCTTCCCTAACTTTTCTGTCTCTGACTCCCTTTCTTGCCTGCCTCCACCCTTTACTTAAATCCCTGTTATATATACACTGAGGTTTATAGATACTAAGGTTCAAAGAGAGCATGAAAGCCAAAGGCCCATGGGTGCTCTCATACTATTCAAAAGTCATAATATGTTAGCTAAGTATCTGATATTAAAAACGCATCCAACCTTGCTTTAAATTCTGTGTTGTTTTTACTGATAATACTGTAGCATGGCAATTTATTCCAAGGGTCGATTACCCTTAAGGTGAATAAAGTTTTTCTTCTCAAATAATTAAGGGTCTTATCAATTAATTGAAGTTGGTGACCTCTGGTATGATGTATATTATCCTTAAACTGTAATCCTATATCTAACATTAAGACTGGGTCCTGTATGACATTGTAGAGAAACAATAAGTCCCCACGTAACTGGTGAGTCTCTAAAAATAACAGATTAAGACTATTTAATCTATTTTCATAATGCATATTGTATATTCCTTTGCTATGTTTGGTAAATTTTCACTGGACTTTATCTAACTGGTTGATATGAGATTTCTTATAAAGGCACCAGAGCTGAGTCATATACTCGAGATGAGGTCTGGCATAAGCCCTAAACAAGGGCATCATTACCTTAGGATCTCTAGAAGAGATGTTGCATATAATGGACCAAATAACTTTATTAGTTTTGTTAACTGATTCATTAATATGATGAGCATATTCTATGTTATTAGAAATTGTTACCCCCAAGTCTTTTTCTTCTGTAGTTATCACAAGGGGTCAATTTCCCAGGACATATGTTTTCAAAGGATTCTTAGGGCCAAGGTGCATGACCTTGCATTTATTATTATTTAGCTTCATGCCCCTTTCTATAACCCAGGCAGAAATTTTATCTCGATCTCATTGAATAGTGTCAGAATTGTCTTTGATTATACAAGGTCCTCCAATTTAAATGTCATTCATGTACTTAATGGATATGGATAGACAGTTAGTTGTGAGATTGGAAATGAAGACTTGAAACAAGCATGGTCCAAGCACTGACCCCTGAGGTATCCCACTAGAGACATAGCCCACTTTGGATAACTGACCATTAATAATGACAAGCTGTGTGTGATTAGTAAGTCAATTGCAGATCCATGATATGATAAACTGATTTATATTTAAATTCTGTAACTTGATTTTTAAGGCCCAATGTGGCATAACATCAAAGGCCTTGCTGAAGTCTATAAAGATAATATCACATGGTTCTATAAAGATAATATCACATGGTGTCTTAATGTCCACTAACTGACTAATTGTTTCATAAAAACTCATTAAATTCATCAAGCAGCTTCTACCTTTCATGAAACTGTGTTGTTCTACATCTGATTTATTTAGAATGGGAGCTAAGATGTCTCTGACCAAACTTTCAAATATTTCACATAATGGTGATGTGAGGCTAATAGCTCGATAGTTAGCCCGGTCTAATTTTACACTCTTTTTATATATGGGGATTACATTTGCTGTTTTCCACACTTTTGGAACAAAACCGTTTAAGAGACATGACTATAATAAGAGTTTTAAGGGAACCACTAAGCAGTCAGTCAGTAAGTATAGAAAGTACCCAGTAATACTATCTGGTCCCATACATGTTTTGTCTTTCTGTAATAGTAATTTGTCAGAAATTTCTTTAATCTCAAAAGTAATAGGGTCTGCACCAATAAGTGGTGGGCAAGGCATGGGGGAGAGTAGTACCAGTGTAAATTTTACAGACCTGAGAGTAACATTTTTTACACATCTTTATACACAATATACACGATATATCTTTCTACTTTGCTACTATCATCCTTTGATACTTATTCATGAATTCCATTTTATACAACTCTGAAATCCCCCTTTTGCTATGTATTTCCACTTTTTCCTCACTCCTCTAATTGGTACAACTTCATAGTTATATTAATTGCTAATGAATGTCTTAAATCCTTTCTCTTTTTCTACTCTTAGAAAGTGCTACTATTTACTTCTGCTTGCTCTCTATTTAGAAGTGGCAATGTCTTTAAAAATTTCAATGTATTCTGGCATTCAGTGTAATGTTATGCAAGTTGTTTATTGTCAGGTTTCTGTAAAGTAATTTATTTACATTGCACTTGACAGTTATGGTGATATTTGTGCTACTCCGAGATCCTTGATAGATGCTGTGAGGTCAATGTACCTTTAAATCAAGGACTATAAATAATAGCATACGACTAGACAAACTCTGTTCCCTGTCAAAGTATTAATGTGACACAAAACATAAGTGAGTCTAGTCAGCTGCCATCCAGGGTCTCTGACAGCTGGGTGTGTTTCTTTTCTACTTAGCACTCTTTTGCAACAAGTTGTGCAGTTAGAATCTCTGCCTAATAAATAATTCCAGTATTTGCAGTATTAGGTGGCTGTTTTCTCTGTTTTTGCAAGTTCTGTTTCCTCAGACAGCAGCAACTAAGAGGCTGCCAAACGTACCCAGGATGTGAAAGCATTTTTTAGTAGATGGAATTCACAGGAATTCTTGTTCCCAATATCCCTTTCTGTAACATGCATGAGAGGTTCTGCTGCATTGTCATATAACATTGAATAATACACTGCAGGAACTTCCACCTCCTAGCTGTGGCAGACAACCTTGTAAACTGAGAGAGGAGAGTTCTTTCAAATTACACAAATAATGTGTGTTTTTATTTTTTGTAAATATGCTTTATGCATTTCAGCCTGCTGCACTAAGGGTCTGAAACAGATCATTGAAATATGAAATGGTTATACTGTAGACTACAGAAAGAAAGCAATTAATTTTTTTATGGAGGATAATCAGTTATAGAATACTGCTAAGTATGTGCAAATAAGCTGACAGCTTGTTTCATACACTTTTTTTTAGCAAACATAAGTCAGAGAAGCAGCACACACGTTCAGTTATTTCTTTTCAGATGAGGGGGAGCTGCAGGATTCTGCCCAATTTTAACACTTCTGCTGATAAACCTCATCTCTTTATACTATATAAAATAGGTTAGCTGTCTCTACAGCACATAAAACTTTTTGTCCCTGAACCTTAGGAAAAAGGTAACTGAAACCCAAATGTTACCTTTGTTTGATAATAAAGACATCATTTGTGACTATGCTTCTCAAGAATGGTTAAATAAGCTTGATGTTCTATACAACAAATTGGCAAGACTGATTTTAAACTGACCAAAATCAGTCACCATTACAAATGATACAAATGCCTAATGCCTATGGTGGTTGTTTTTAAAGAATCACAGAAAACTGCATAAGATCATATTTGTAGTTAAAAGTGTACATGGCTGAGCTGGCCCGGTGGTGCTGAGGGTTGATTCGCTGGATGACAGACTTCATGCAATGGCAGTGACCCAAGTTAGGGAATGGACTCTGATTGCTCGGGGGTCAACAGGGGTGAGGAAAGATTAAACGTCTGTAGATAGCTCTCCTTCCTCAGGGAGGGTTGGGATAGTGCTGCATGCTATAGACTGACACCCAGTGGTAGCTGGATGTCAGTACAGGTGCAAAGCCACGTAGGGGAGGGCCCACATCCAGGGCACAAGGCTGCCTCTGTGGAGGTGTAGCCAGTCACCTCACCCATTGCATGTCCGTGGGCCTAGGGAAAAACAAATAGAAAAAATCAGGAACTGACAGGGTCCATGATGGTCCAATGCATCCCTCTGCACTGCCACCCCAATGTCTGGATTGTGGTCCCGGGGGGTGGAGTAAGCCAGCGCTCCTCACCCTGTGTGGGGTAATCTGTGGGGGTCAAGCAGAGCAGGGGACGATCGGGGTCAGAGAATGAGCCCCTCTGAGGCAGAGCCAGAGCCACCTCAACTCTGCGGAGGTGGAGTAAATTATAAATTAAAAAAAAGTGTACATGGGTTAGTACTACAATACTTAACTGATCAACTGACCCCTAGGAAGAAAACATCTGCCCTCAGAACTGCTGCACAATTTGAATTGGTGGTTCAGGGAATTAAAACCCAATGAGCTACTGTACATATTTCTTTGCCCATTCTGCTCCTTATTTCTGGAATTATCTACCAGCAGATGTTAAAGTCATCTGTGAGAGAAAACCACCAGTATACACCTTCACCAAATGGTATAACGGCACTTTGCCTTCTTGTGATAACTGTTATGCAGAGGCCTAGGTATAACTCAGGCTAAGTGCATCTTAGCTGTTGGTAACTATCACTATTTTTAATTTTTTTTATTTTATTGTAAGATCAGTTTTACGACCTTTGAGTCAAAGACTCGTTTACAAAGGTACCTCGTCAAGAAAGGTGGGGGAGACGACAAATAGAGTGGTGTTAGGACAGGGATGACAGACAGGTTAGATACATAAAATATACATTTGGAGAGTGCAGACAGCGAAGCTGTACTGGAGCAAACTCGTGTAAGGTGCTAACATTGGTAAAAACAACAGGAGATACGTTATTCAATTAACAACATGTCACAACTAATATGTAGAGTTAAAAGAGGACGAGATGAGGTGCTTGAAAAGGTTAGAGAGGGCAGCTACAAACATTTACAGCATCGGTTGTCAATAATATGCTGGCGGAGGGCAATTTTGAAACGGCCAATGCCTGGGATCTTGGAGATGGTTTCAGGAAGGGAGTTAAACCAGGACGGGGCTAGGTGATGGAAAGATCTTTGGCAGCGGGAGGTCCTTGCTCTGGGAACGTTGAAGGTGGCTGCGGCAGCGTACTGGGTTGGCAGGGATCTAGCAGCCCGCTGCAGAGGTCCAGAGACCCCAGGAGGGCAGAGACCTGACATGGATTTTTTGGCCAGTAGGCAGGTTTGATATTTCAGTCTTTCCTCAAGAGTGAGTATTTTGTTGTGAGTATAGCAGACAGGTGTGGGTTCTGCTGTGGGCACCGGTAAGGAGCCTACAGGCTTTGTTGATGGAGGTCTGGACTTTGGATAAGGCAGAGGCATCAGCAGCTGCGTAAACCGGGAGTCCGTAGTCAGCCAGTGATAATACCGATGAGGTGATGGCAAGTTTTAAGGCGGGTTCGGGGAGACAGTCTTTGTGGCGGTAGAGAAGACCGATCCTGGAGTTCATTGCAGATGCCAAAGCTTTAAGGTGGGCGTGGAAAGTAAGGCCGGTGTCAAAGGTGATGCCCAGGTACTTGTAGGACGAGACCTGCTCCAGAGGGAGGGGCATGCTGGTGGTGATGTGGAGGGGAAAGTCCCTGGCATTGTTTTGCCGATGAGAGAATAGCATGGACTTAGTTTTCTTTAGGTTCAGGACTAAGCGGTGATTATTGAACCACTTTTCGGTTTGGAGGAAGGCGCTTTGCAGCATGACTTGGAGTGGGAGTGGGTCAGGGTGTGATGCAAGGATGACAGCATCATCAGCATAAAGTAAAATTTTACTGGAACAGGAGCTGGGGAGGGTGTTCAGGAATAGGCTGAAAAGGGTCGGGCCAAGGATGGAGCCTTGGGGAACCCCCGAGTGTACAGGAAGGTAGGGGGAGAGGGTCCCATTTAGCTTGGACTCTTTGGGACCTGTTGTGTAGGTAGTCGTGAACCACTTCAGGGGCCGCCCAGACCCAGTACGCTAAGGGAGTTTAGTAGCAGGGTGGCACACCGTGTCGAAGGCCTTGGACAGGTCTATAAAGACTGCCCCTGTGAGATGACCTTTGTCAAGTGCTGAGTGAATGTGGTGGGAGAATTCCAGAAGGGCAGTGGACGTGGCATGGCCAGGGCGAAACCATGTTGCTCTGGACAAAGGAGGTTGTAGTTAGTAAGATATTCCGAGAGCTGTGTGTTCACTATTTTTCTAAGGCTTTGGATGGGGGGGAAGGATGGAGATGGGCCTGTAGTTATTAGGCAGAGTGCGGTCCCAAGACTTGTGGATGGGGGTTACTTCAGCTTGCTTCCAGGCCTTAGGGAATTGGCCGAGGCATAGGGATTTGTTAATGATAAGCGTCAGCGGGGTAAGCATGACATCCAGCACGAGGCGAAGTATCCTGGAGTCAAGAGGGTCATTGATAGGGTTCTGAGAGGCGAGGGATTTTATTAAGAAAGGTTTGGCATCGTGGGGTGAGATCATACGGAAGTGGAATTGTGGCCTGGAAATGGGAGCGTGGGTGGGTTTTGCAACCGGGTCTGAAAAGTGGGCCGGGAGGACGGCACTTAAGTCAGTGAAGGTTTTGTTAAGGCAGTCAGCGATACAGGTGGGGTCAGTCGAGACAGTCCCATTTATGACAATCTGGGATGGAGGGGGGGAGCGGGTCTTACCATTTAAATCTTTAATGTTGTCCCAGAAGGCTCTGGATGAGCCCCAGGAAGATGTCAACGCAGCCTGGTAGAATTTAGCTTTAGCCTGCTTGATTGACCAGGTGCATTGATTCGGGCTGTCCCAGGCTAGTCTGTCAGCAAGCCTACCGGAGTCATTAGCTAAGTGCCAGAGGTTATCTCTTTTTAGTTGTAGGATCAGTGCAGGAGTTATCCATGCAGCAGTCCGTTTTTGTCCTAGGAGAGCTGAGGGTGCATACAGGTCACAGGCGAGGTTGAAGGCAGTGGAGAGGTAGGTTAGGCAGAGCTACGCCAGGAGCGCTGGCCAATGGGGACCAGTCGATATGGGCGAGGGTGACGCTTGAGGTTAGCGAGACCTCCGGGAGAAAACGGCGGCGAGGGGTCCTGCTGTACCCAGGGCAGAGGGTGGGGGAGGACCAGAAGCAGATGACAGGGGAGTGGTCACTGAGTGAGTCCGCAAGGACTTCAACGGAGACTATTTTATGAGGCCGGTTAGAGAGGATAACATCCAGGAGAGAGCTAGTTCCTGTGACTTTGTTAAGTCTAGTGGGCTGAGTGACCATTTGGGACAGGTCAAGGCAGCAAGCTCATTCTTCAAATTATCAGCCGACGGGCTGAGCCAATTGGAATTTAAGTCACCCATAATTAACTGTTCAGCTTTGAGGTAGGGTAGCCAGGTAGTCAAGGAGAGAGGTGGCCGCAGAGTCTTTGTGAGACCCCGGGGGTAGATAAGCCGCAGTTAGATAGAGCGGACCACGTCCAGGGTAGGGTGAGACTTTTAAGGTGATGGCTTGCACCCCATGGTTTAGCTCAGGATTGGGGAGTGCGAGCCCGAGGACCGAGTTGCGCAAGTAGATAGCACACCCCCCACCATGCCTGCCCATCCTATCGGCCCTGAAAATGGTAAAGCCAGGAAGGGAGATGGCAGAGTCAGGCGTGCGGGAGGAGAGCCAGTTGTACTTAGCAAGGAGAATATCTGGGAGTGTTAAGACCCAACATAGAAGGCTGCAGTTTTCTTAGGGAGACTGCATATATTAATGAAGGCGATTCAAGGCCTTTGCCATCTGTGGGCAGAGGCACAGTTGGGACAACCGGCCCGGGTTTGGGTTCACGCTGCCGGAGAGCAGGAGTAACAGGAGAATTAGCACCGCATGATGTTTGTAGTCGTGGTGGGTGCATATGTGGCCGACGGGACCTCGCCTGGGAGGAGCAGGGGATAGGAAGGGAGAGAACAACTGAGGGCGCTAGCCCGGGGAGGATCCACTTGTGAAAGGAAACACAATACTGAGTGTACCACATAAGTGGTTGGTGGGTGGGGGTGGCACGGTAGTCCAGGGTACGGGAGGGATTTGGGGGGATGAAAAGAGGGGTAGATGTGGGGTAATCCGATGGTGAAGCAGGGGATTGTGAGTGGGGGCAGTGTGCTTTGGGTGGGGGCTGGTTTATGGGGGATATAGAGGGGCAGAGAGAGAGCAGAGGATGCTGTAGCAGGAGGAGGGCCAGCATGGCAAGGACTATGCTTGGGTGAGACATTTCCCAATATAGAGCAAGAAGTGAGGGCAGGCTCCCTCTAGTGCTGGAACGATATAACCAGCAAATTGGAAAGTAGGCTGATTGGTTTTTGCACCTCATGTGACACAGAAAATACACTATATAAGGGAGAGCCGAGCAAGGGTGGTGGTGGGGGCGGCGGGGTTTATTCCAGTGCACCGACTGCAGAGGAACAGAGGGTGACGCGAGCCTAGTGGGAAAGGCGCCAAAGTCACATTCAAAAGTGCAGAGCAGAAGTCCACAGGTAGGCTGGCGGCTGGCTCACTGACTGTCACGATTTATTTTATTTTTTACTTTGTTTCCAGGCAAGAGTTTACCTTCACGGACCCCTGCGCCGACCGACGGCCCTCGGGGGTGGGGTGTCCCAGGCAGGTAAGTCTGCAGGAGGGCAGTTCAGCTTTGTTCCTCGCGACCAACGGCTCTCGCCTCGGGGTGGGGGTATCCTGGTGGTGGTTGCAGGATCCAGGAGGGCACTCTAGTGCAGCCTCACAACCTTCCAGCTCCTCGGGAGGGGGAAAGATCTGTGGAGAAAAAGCAGAGTTTAAGTAGGCAGGCAGGGGGAGAGCGATTAGGGGAGGCAGCAGGCGGGGAGTTTTGCAGCTGAGATGCGCGTGGCAGGATAAAGTAGGGAAAATGCTGTAGTGAGTCAAATAAATTAATTTATATGGACTACAGAGGTTCGGGAAAGGAGAGAAAAGAGCGGGCTGGCAATAAAACGGGCAGATGGGAGAAAAAAAAGAGAAAACTGTTCACAAAGCAGTACTTTAGGCTCAGAAACTAGGTACTAACAAAGCAAGCAAAACAGTGCAAAAAACAGGAACATCCTCAAATAAGTTCATACAGTCCCAGAAATGCATATGGTGACACAGTTTATCGGGTTTTTTCCAGTGCACCGACTGCAGAGGAACAGAGGGTGACGCGAGCCGAGTGGAAAAAAGGCGCCAAAGCCGCGATTCAAAATGCAGAGCAGAAGTCCACAGGTAGGCTGGCGGCTGGCTCACTGACTGTCGCGATTTATTTTATTTTTTTTTTACTTTGTTTCCCCAGGCAAGAGTTCCCCAGGCAAGAGTTTACCTTCACGGACCCCTTGCGCGACCAACGGCTCCTGATTTTTATTTCTTACAATGGTTTTTGGCTTTATATTTTGTGAATTATTCAAAGTAATTGTATGATATCTATTAATTCTTGTTATTTGTGGTTTTGTATTGTACTGCAAGGTTGGCAAACTGTTTTATGACTATACATCTGTGAGGACACCACCATAAATGAGACTTGTCTCAATGGTTATTCGTTAATAAATTGAACTGAATTTTTATGTATTTATTTAACAAAGTTTTACCAGGAGAGGCATATTGAACTACAATAGCTTGTTTCTAGATGTGTCCTGGAGAGGGGAAATGGGGAATACAATTGGTGTATACATAAACCAAGATACATAAAATAAATATCATACGATCACATAAAACTGAAACAATTACTGTTACTGCATGTCCAGCTTACTTTGTGAAGAATACAAAACAAACAGAAATAAAATATTGCACATCCAAATTTGAGATTAGAGATTAATAACATTAGCAGAGAACAGAACAGATTATGTGAAGGGAATATAGAAAGGCTGACTGAGGAAAGAAGCAGTGGGGAGAGGGATAGGATAAAGGGTGGAGGCAGACCTTCACCTCTCTGGGATGCACCTCCCGCAAGGGTCAGAATCAGCAGGGAACAACCCGAACTGAGAGTACTGGCTACACAGGCCAGCAAGAAGAGAGAAAAGGGTATAAAAGAGGAAAACAAACCCTTTGACCATCTGGAGTGGGAACCCCACAAGGGTCCAACACTGCTCAGTGCTCACCCAGTCAGTGTCATGGGATATTGACTTTCCTGGGGGGAAGCAGGAGTGGAGAACAGAAAGAATTTAGACATGGTTTTTAAAAGAAAAACAATGTGGGGGGACTTGGGAAGTGGGTCAGGTGCAGTTGGAACTTGGAGAAATGTAATTACAAAGAAGACAGGATAATGAATGAGTGTATGAGGCAGAGTGACTATCAAAGGGAAGGGAGTTCCACATTTTAGGAAAATGATAGGAGAAGGCAGCCAGACCTGATATGGAAGATTGGACAGGAAGGGCAAGGGTCCGGTAGCCAGAGTTGCAGAAAGTGTAGGTGGGAGGAGAGGTGGCGAGGAGGGCAGAGAGGTAGGAGGGAGGAAGCGAAGCCAGTACTTTCTGACTAGGGAGGAACAGTGGCCAATGTGTCTTGAACCAAAAGGGGGAAGGAGAGAGCAGTATAAATGTCACAATTGTGTGTATGGGGCTGACAGTCAAGAGCAAACTGACAAAAGAAATTGAAAAGGGTGTCCAGTCTGGTTAGGGTAGAATTAGGGTCTGTGCTGTAGACTATGTCACCATAGTCAAAGATTGGATAGTTGTCTGTATAATTTCAAGGTGGGTTGGTAAGGGGATGCAACCATGGTGTCTGTACAGAGCACCAAGTTTGGGATATAATTTTTTATGGATTGCATCCACATGTCCAGAAAAGTCAAGGTGCCTGTTGAGTCAGAGCCCTAGGTATTTAAAGGAGGTGACATCCTCTAACATGGACCCCTCTAGGGTTTGGAAAGATGGGGTGGCAGTGAGCCTTGTGAGTCTTTTCCTGATGCCAAGGGTCATAGAGACCATCTTATTGGCATTGAGGGATAATTGATTTGAGCAAAAACCACAGTTGGACTTTACTTGAAGTCCAGCTGAAGGCTGGTCTCCACATAAGATGTGAATGTGCTGGAGGCATACAGAACAGTATCATCTGCATACATATGAATATCTGTGGAGGAACAGGCAGAAGGAAGGTCATTTAAGAATGTCAAGAAGAGTAACAGGCTGAGAACTGATCCTTAAGAGACTCTGGTGTTGATGGGGGGGGGGATAGTTGCCTATCCTAACTGATTGAGTCACCGACAAGATAGGAGCAGAACCAGCTAGTGGCAGAATTCAGAGAGACCAGCTGCTGCAGGCTTGTGGAGTAGCAGAGTGTGGGCAACAGTGTCAAAGGCTTTGGCCAAATTGACAAAGATGGCAGCCCTGATCCATGCCACAAAGATTAGAATCAGTAAGCCGGGGAAAGGAGGCTTTGGTGGAGTGGGCCTTACAAAAACCAGACTGGAAGTGGGTGAAGGAGGAAGAATCGAGGAAAGGAGAAAGTTGTGCCAGTATGAGGTGCACTTGAAATCTGGCAAGGATTGGAAGCAGGGATATTGGGCAGTAGTTGCCTGGTTTGGAGGATGTGCCTCCTTTGGGTAGGGGTATGACTGTGGCAAGCTTTCAGGGATCAGAGATGGGGGCCAGGGAGAAGCAGCAGTTTAGAAGGGAGATGAGTGGAAGGGCAATGTTGGGGACAAAGAGATGAACGAGCTTAGGGTCAAGCCCAGATATTTGTTTTTCTGCTTTGGGACTTCCACTACAGTTACCTATGGTCCTGTTTTATTTGCCTTCCTGACACTGTCTCCTGAGGATTCTTTTAATTCTTCTACTTATTGCTGTTGATTATGTTATGGTAATGTATTATTTGGGGTTGTTGAGGATGGGTGTTTTTTTTGTGGTATACTTTTTTCCCTGGCTTCCCCTAACCCCGCGAACAGGATTTGCCTTGCTATGGTGACCGACCACCACATGCTCAGGGCTGGCCCTCCTGAATGGGGCCACCAGTGGTGGAGTTAGGTGGCCAGAAGGGTTAGTGCCGTAGCCGGCTCATCAGCGGGGAGCTGAAATTTTTTTCCAGGGTTTTTCAGGGGTGGGAACATGCAATGACAACCAGCATCTGCCCTGTCCCCCCTTGTGTGCAGGCACCAGAGTGCTTGTGGTACCCATAGCCTCCGCTGGGGGTCCACATTGCACAAGACACTCAACCATGCTCCCATCAAAGCAGGAGAGCAGTCCTGCAGATGCTTAATCCTGCTTTCCCCTTCTGGCCCTCTGACACCCGGATCTGTCACTGAACCCGGGTAATCAGAACCGCAGATGGACACCATGCCTCTGCACCAGGGGGCTGTCTTGGGAAGGGTGGTTTTAGTTAGTGTATGACTGTTGCATGTATGCTTAGGATAATTGATGTATTGGGGTGGAAGTTGGATGTATGAGAAGAGTTAGGTTTTTAATAATAGTTTTATTGAGTGTTTCTTTGGGGATTGGTTAGTTTTATTTAAGGGCATTGGTGCAATAGGGCTTTGGTTAGTGCCAGGGATGTGTCTGAGTTCTGGAACCCATCATATAGTTTACGCTACATCCCAGCTGTGTGACTCCACCATTTTGCTGACCTCTCTGTTCCAGCTACAGCATTGAGGCACTGTAGGGAGATGGGCATTACTAGGGAGTGTGTAGGTTGGTGGTGATGGGGTGCAGTGAGCTTGACAGAGGTGAGGGGTATTGGCATGGTCAGGAGATATCCTGGGGCTAAATGGAAGCAAGAGAAAGGCCAGACATGTTTGGTTTCCATTCCCAGGATTCCCACTGGACCAAGTGGGCAGACAGTTGGGGGGCCTGCAGCATCCACTAGTCCCTTTTCGGCCGTGCTATGTAATGCCAAATCGCTGAGAAACAAAACCGCTATTATGGCAGACTTGATTTCTTCAATCAGTCTGGCTTGCAATATACTGTAGAGACCTGGCTGGGTGATGATGCTGGGCCAGTTTTGGAAGTGGCTGTTCCCACTGGGTACTCTGTTCTGCACTGTCCAAAGAGGGAATGCTGGGGTGGGGGTGTATCCATCTGTTTTAGATCCAACTTGGGCTTCACTGTGCATCCATTGGGTCTTGCCAAGTCCTTTGAATGCATGGCAGTGCATGAGGGTCCGGGTGTGGGCTGCAGAATTCTCCTTGTTTACCGCCCTCTGGGGTCGGGAGGAGAGTTTCTGCAGGAGGTTGCGGACTTCATCATCGATGAGGTGTTGAGGTCCCCTAGACGGTTGGTTCTGGGGGACTTCAATGCCTGTATCAATGATGAATCCTTGCAATTTGGTCATGACCTTCTCCAGTTGATGACATCACTGCGCCTGATACAAGTGGTTACTTCTGTGACCCATCACCACAGCCACAGGTTGGACATGGTTTTCTAATAGGGGCTTGAGGCTATGAGCCTCAAGATTGATTGGGTTGTTTGGTCCCATCACTGCATGGTGGAGTTCTCATTTGCCCCCCCCCCGATAGTCCCCCTTCCCCCGTTGAGATCCCCATAGGGACTGTTTGTGTTAGCTGACTTTTCTAGTGTGACTGTTGCAGGCGTGGTCAGCATGGGAGAGGTGGTAGCCACCTATAATAAGGCAGTATCCAAGCTGCTCTATGCCATTGCACTGGTCCGTATATGACCCAGATCCTCTCACTTGAGTTCCCTCTGGTTTGATGGTGATCCCAAGGTGATGAAGATCAAGATTCAGAAGTTGGAGCATTGCTGACAGAAGACTCATTCCAAGGAAGACAAACTGGCCTTGTGTGCCCACTATTGTGAGTACCAAGGGGCAATCAACCATAGAAAGGCAGAGTTCCTGTCCAGGGACATTGCCACAGACAACAGAACATCTCAGCTTTTTAAGAATGTGGGCAAACTTCTTCATCCATTCTGTCTTCAACTGAAGAAAGCTTTTTCAATCACTTTATGTGATGAGTTTTCCCAGTTCTTCTATCCAGTTGGGTATCTCACCAGTGAGGCAAGTTTGGCCTCTCAGTGACCAGCATGGTATGAGCAGAGGCACTCCTATTATCTGGGAGGAGTTTAGACCAATGGAAGTGGCTGAGGTTATAGAGGTGATCTCAAAGCTGAGGCACACTTATTGTGAACTGGACCTGGCCCGACCCATTTCTTGATGAGATGCATCGAGACATTTGGTCCGGTGTTCACCAGGATTATCCAGTGCTTGTTGTCAGAGGGAATTTTCCTGATGCCATGAAGGAGGCACTAGTGAGATCCCTCTTAAAAAAGTTATCACTCGACCCTGGTGTCCTGGTGAATTATTGACCAATCTCCAATTTTCCATTATTAGGAAAGGCTGCTGAGAAAAAAGTGGTATAGAAGCTTGAGGAGCACCTTATGACCATTGACATCCATGAGCCATTCCAGTCTTTTTTCAGGGTTAGGCACAGCACTGAAACAGTGTTGGTTAGGATTCAAAATGACTTCCTCAGGGTGAGAGATGGAGACAGATCAGTTCTTGTTGTCCTAGATCTCTGTTCGACTTTCAACACCGTGGATCACATTGTGTTACTAGACCACATTAGAGAATACTGTGGACTCACTGGTACTGTCATCAGCTGGTTTGAGTCCTATCTCTTGGGCATGATGCAATGGGTGGTGATGGGGAATGTCTCCTCCTCCCCAATACCCCTGCCCTGTGGAGTGCCTCAGGACTCAATCTTGTCACCAATGTTATTCGTGGTATACATGAAACCCCTGGGTGAGCTCATTAGGTGTTACAGTTTGAGTTTTCACTGCTATGTAGATGATGCCCAACTGAATATGTCCTTTCCCCTGAAACACATGGCACCATGGAAATGCTTAACAACTGCCTGACAGAGATCAATGACTGACTTTCCTCCAACTGGTTGAGACTGAACCCAGATAAGATAGAGGTTCTAGTGACTGAGTTGGATCACATGTGTGATGGGAGTGCCTACGGAGCGGTCTTGGGACTGATCATGAGGACCGCTCCATTGATGGCTCCCCTAGGATAGGGAAGGGTGAGAAATCTTGGCATCATCCTGGATGACAGATTGACACTCGACACCCAGGTGTCATCTGTTGTCCAAAGTGGTTTTTACCACTTAAGGAATGTTGCCAGGATTAAACCCCTAATTCCACCCAAGGGCCTGACATCACTGGTTCACACCTTTGTTATATCTAGGCTTGATTACTGTTACACTCTGTACTTAGGGGTCAGTGGAGGGAATCTCCACCAGCTGCAGCTGGTGCAGAACACAGCGGCCAGGTTACTGACGGGCCTGCACACCTCTAGTCATACGACCCCGGTTCTGAGAGTTCTGTTTTGGCTGCCTGTCAGGTGGAGGATCATCTTCAAGGTGGGCTTGCTCACCTATAAGGCCCTATACAGACTGGGCCCTGGCTAACTGGCTGATCTCCTGACACCTGCATCCTCAGTCCACTCTCTCAGCTCCTCCACCAGGGGCCTTCTTGCAGTTGTGAGGGTCAGGTTAAAAACTTCTGATGACTGAGCCTTTGAAGTCACTGGTCTGGACCTCTGGAACTCATTTCCCATCTCTGTTAGGGAGGCCCCAATGGTGGAGGCTTTTAAAAGGGGTCTAAAGACTCCCCTCTCCCTTCTAGCCTTCTTGAAGTAATCGGAGCTATTATATTTTAAGACTATTTTTATTGATTTTAACACTGTATTGCATGTTAAATATTGCATTTGTGTATATTTTATCCTATTTTCATTTCACTTGCTGTCTTTCTTTTATGTAAGGTGCCCAGATCCTCTGGATTTGGGCGCCATATAAATGAATGTGCCTTTTCTTGCCTTACCGTACCCTTAAGAGGGTTAAAAGCTACGAGAGGCTTCAGGGTGTCAGCAAGACAGACAGGTAAGAGGGAGAAATGGGAGGTTGAAGAAGTGGGTGAGTAGGGGGTTGACTGTGGGGAGCAGAGCGGAGTAGGGAGGATAGAGGGATGGAAGCACAGGTGGTGAAGTAAATGTTGAATTCAGTAGCCACAGAAGCAGGTCAGAAATAGTTTTGTCACCTACCTTTAGGGCTGGGGCAGGGGACTGGGCGGGGGAGAATGGGCATGGACTGCCTTCCAGAACCTAGAGGGACAGTTAATGTTATCCTGGAAGTTGTATGAAAAATATTATGCTTTGGTAAGTCTGATGGCCCTAGTGCAGGCGTTTTGGAGTGCTCAATATTTAAGCAAATTCGCATGGATGTCTGAGTCCTTGTATTCCTTCCACACTAGGTATCAATCATGCTGACAGGCCAGCAGTTTGGCTGACACCCAGGGGAGGTGGGAGCCTCTGATCTTTTCCTGATGGGAGCATGTTGGTCCCAGATTTGTAAGAACTTGGGGCCCAATTCTAAGTTGTGAAATATGACAGGTGAAGTTGTGCCAAGGACCCTGTGCCTGATTCTGTAAGGGGCAGGGTCTCTGTAGCTAAGTCCTGTGACTTGGGCCAACCGTACAGGTATGCCAAACAGAGGACATACCTGAACAGTTGGCCATAAACCTGAAGCAAGCACACTGACTTGTGTAAGTGCTCCCCCAGTCTCAGTCCCCAAGCCTGAAAAGCTCCCAGTCCCCATCCCCAATACTGATTATAAAAATCCCGCAGGGCTATCAGCTGCCCCCGGTTCCCCAATAATGTGTAAATGAAAGCCCTGCAGGGCTGTGAGACCACCAGCCCCTGATCACCCATTACTGATTAAAAATGCCTGCAGAACGTTGCATTACCCCAGTCCTGATCACCATGTGTAGTTAACAACCCCGCAGGGCTGATCTCATTCCCCATTCCCAAGCCCTGATCCCTGAACCCAAGTCCTTGTGGTACT
The DNA here is from genome assembly GCA_016271365.2 of Neoceratodus forsteri. Taxonomy (NCBI): domain Eukaryota; kingdom Metazoa; phylum Chordata; order Ceratodontiformes; family Ceratodontidae; genus Neoceratodus; species Neoceratodus forsteri. The sequence continues at coordinate 454,525,949 of CM057456.1, read as the reverse complement.
GTAAAACTTAAAGATAATCAGATCCCATTATCCCTTGCAGTCTATTGCCCCACCCCTACCCAGCAGAACCCAGATCACCCCGTCCCCCACCCTCCAGCCAGTGACTGGCACAGCCCACCTCTCACCACCATGGCCAGCCACCGGCTGAGCTCCATATGAACACATACTACTGTAAATAGTATGTACTCAATGAATGACAGTTCATTCATTGAGTACATACTATTTACAATAATCTGCTGATACGGGCTCGGTCGGTGGCTGGCTGTGGTGAGGTGAGCTGTGTCAGTCACCAACTGAGGATGGGTGAAAGTGGAGGATCTGGTTCTGCTGGGTAGAGTGGGGCCACTAGACTACCAGGATAATGGGATATGATTATCATTTTAACTTTTACAGTACCCTCAAGGACTTGGGTTCAGCGATCAGGGCTTGGGGGTGAGACTGTCGCATGTGCTATTAACTATACATGGTGATTGGGACTGGTGGGTCCAATAGCACTGCAGGGGCATTTTAGTCAGTATTGGGGATTGGGGTCCCAAGCCCTGCAGGGCTTTTATTTACACATTATTGGGAAACTGGGGCGGGGGTTCGATAGCCCTGCAGGCTCTTTTTCTGCAGATTTAGAGCTGGGGGCTGGGGTTGGGGGGGTTGTATATACTGGGGGATTGGGGCTGCCTGCACACTGGTACAACCCCTGGTGGAAGCAAAGTACACTTACACCACCTATTTGCTGGTGTAACTGTACTTTGATGGATGTCCTCCAGGGGTTGTTTTAGAATAGCAAATTAGAGGAGTTGGAGGCTGCCATTCCAGAGTAGGGTGCATCTGCTGCCGTAAACCCCCTGGTGCCATGTCACAGGGGGGTTATGGTGTAACTGGTGGTGTAGGTCCACTTTGGCACAAGCAGTCTGCGACATGTCACAGGCTGCTTTGCAGAATACCGTATGTCACAACTGCTGGAGTAACTTGCTACCTGTACCATTCATTTTGGCACAAGTCAAGTTATGCCAGGCATAAGCTTTTGAGAGTCAGGCCACAGGCCTTAAAACAACTGAGGGCAGAATCGATTGAGGGGGCAGTGGAAATAGGAGACCAGTCAGTTAAGCTGTCTATCATGACAGCCACAGTAAACAGACCTTGATTTGTTTCTGAGACCATTTGTGTGTCTCTATCGTGTCACCTTCTCCTATGATTGGTGGGGTGGGGGAGGACTGGCAATGTTGTTGTAATCATATTTTTAACTGGTTGATAAATTACCACCTGGCATGTAGCAGGAGATTGGCTGACAGCACGTCTTGGATAAATAGGTGCAGATAAATACATGGAGAGCTTACTCAGAGACAATAAAACCACAATTAGACCTGCCGCTCTGCCTAGTTCTGGGGAGTACCAGCCTTGCAAGTAAAGGTTTGATCCCCATTTCCTGGAAGATGGAAGGATAGCAGAATTTACTTTAATCCTTGTCCTATGCCTGTACCATCAGACTACATTCCAGAGAGAGTTTGGCAAGATGGCATGGAGGTGGATGGTACTGCCGCACACCTCTAACGCCCTCTGGTGATGTCAGAGATACCAGTGTTTATGAAATATGAGTAAAGTACTGGTTATTAATTACTTTCACCATTCCTTAAAGTGTCCAAAACAAGCTATTAGTTTGATGCCACATATTTAACTGTATTCTACAACTGATGAGCCTCCACAAAAATAATTATTTTTCAGTGCATTGCTTTCTTTCTATAGACACTGGGATGTGAGCTGAGGAAATATAATTCGAACAGTGACACTTCCATTATGCGGGAGACTGACATTTTGCTCTTATAATACTAGATTAGTTATTATGGCTGTTTAAACTGAGATCCTGTTTCCCAATAAGTCACATGTCTCAAAAGCCTAATTTTTAACCTTGTAATGTCACATGTGTGATTTAACAGTTAGTGTGAAAAACAAAATTGAAAGTAGATTGTAACTCTTACAATTCTGAAATGGAGCAAGTTTTATTTTTCTTTGGGGTGAGGGTATTCATTGGAATTGTCAATTTACTCAAAGACAAGTGTCTCTAAATGGATTTACTGTATGCAGGCTACATACATTCACAGCAAACCTCTTCCTATCTAAGGGAAAAAAGGAACATGATTACATACAGAGGACAAACATACATATAGTCATTTAAAAAATGTTAATCGCAGTTTAGAATGGGATCAATACATTTAAATCACAAGTTAAAGCAGGAAAATAAAAATAAGATGTGCATGAGTGTCCAGCAGATGGGGAAAAAAAAATATATATATATATATTCTTTTTTGTAGATTTTTAAAATAGTATCTGAATCAGCTGTCAGTGAACATTGCAAGATGAGTTGATAACTGCTGTGTTCTGTGAGGGTGTGAACATTAGCGAATGCACACATCTCACAATCCTGCATGGGCATGCATCTCATGAAAACTACGGAAGTCCAGTTCTAAATGGGGCTTTCTGACAATTGAAGACTCATACTTGGACGCTACCTGAAAATGCAACTATAAATAAAAATCTAAATTACAAAAAAATGTAACAGGTTCACTTCTACCAACTTAGTAGGCAAAGTCTGTCCATAAAGGCAATGGATACAAAGTAATTTAAAAAAACAAACTAGGATGATAATTTGATCATTTGACGTAATTTTACAAATCCCTGCCATAGACCCGAAACACTTATTTATGATGATTTACATATAATGATTTATTTGCTGAACTTCTTATTACATGATACAATTTGAATAAAAAACTCACTCCATTTGTTAATCAATTGATTCTGACCAGAAACATAGAAACATATCATTTGTTGGCAGAAAAGGTTTTCTTGGCCCACCCAGTCTGCCCAAGTAGTAACCTATTAAACTGAAAGTGAACATCAGCACTGTGTGCAAGTATTTGTTCAACTGGATTCCAGAACTATTTAGTGCTCTCCAGACATGGAGAGATGATTTCTCTTTTTCCAATCTCATTTGCATTTTTGCTGATTAAATTATTGACTCTCTTTACAATGAACAATTGAATATTTAAAATGTAGTTGCAAATCTGGCACTCTTGGGTGGATTAGAATGGGAACTGTTGATGGCAATAAAAATCCCTGGTGCCAGTTGTAAACTCCTCCTGTCCCAAGCCCAGTACTGATATAGAAGAAGTACCCTACAAATCTATTTGTATGCCAGCTGTCCTATTCCCAGTATTGATATTAAATAGATACCCTGGCAGTCCAGTGGTGCCACGTCCTGTCCTGCCCTCCCCAACCCAATGCTAGTAATGAAATAAAAGAAAACACTGACAGTCTAGTGGTTTTCCAACCATCAAAATCCCAGAGCCAGTAGATAAAATCCACATCCTGATAATTTACTTGTAGCCACCTCCTGCCCCCTCACTGCTAGTGTGGATATATAGAAACATAGAAACATAGAATTTGACAGCAGATAAGGACTGCTTGACCCACCCAGTCTGCCCATTTCCCTACCTAATGGATAAACTGCAGATCCTAGTTAACCAGCAGCCTACTTCTTCCTACCCCCTCACCCCCTAGAATTGCCTTATGACTGTCCCATGCATGCTTGAATTCCACCACTGTTTTTGACTCCACATATACATATAACATATACATATACATTTAACCTGGTAGTCTACTTACAGAGACAACACCTGTGAAGCAGTGTGTTATGAAAGAAAAGGCAAGAGAGCAGGAATTAACGGCAAAAGTAAATTTATTTCATCAGTCCGAGTTAGGCAGCAGTTGACAACCCTGGTGTTTGGCTCGCACTGAACCTTTGTCAGGGGGTGGAGTCAAAACTGAGTGCAAATCACGGTTTAAACCAATTCATTGAAGTGACAACACCATATACCAACAAAGTGAAATAAAAGTAAAAAGCGGAAAACAAAAAAAATTGGAGCATTAGATGCAAGAAAGTTCTGCACAAAGTAAGGCGAACTTAAGATCCCAATTGCTGCATGAAGAACTAAATATTGCCAGGACTTTCAGTAAGACTGTTTTGCATGATTCTGTACCTGACATTGTGATTTTTAGCAGTGTAAAGTGCAAATTTCCTGCTCATTACTTTACTCTTGAACAGTTGTCTTCCATTTCTTGCTGTTTCCTTGTTTGCTGACCAATGTATCCAACACCGCCTGCTTTCTGACTCACCCGACCCTGGTGGCAGCACAGCCAGGGGCAGAGTCAGGTTGTGAGTTAAAATGTGGTGGCATCTCAGTGGCAGCCTCTAAGTGGGCAGCAAATTGTAAAGTCAGACTCTGTTTGAGGGTGGCAGCTTTAGGCAGCTCCATCCATTTTCCGTGATAACACCTACTGGGCTCTGCTGTTTCCAGCTACTGTCCTCTGTGCATAGCATCCACTAAGTTCTGCTGTTTGTAGTGCTGCACTCTCCCTGCTATCTGCCATGAACCTGCTTTATTACTGTGAAAACAACAAGAGAAGCACTGGACCTCGGAGAGAGACTAAGACTGTTAACACCCCAACTGCTTCATGTCCTACTAAGTATTGCCAGGACATTCAGTAAGATTCTGTTTTGCACAATTCTGTAACTGACATTGTGATTTTTAGTGTTGTAAAGTGTAATTTACCTGCTCATTACTGACTACTGAACAGTCATCTTCAGCTTCTCAGCTGTTCCCTGTTTGCTAATCACTGTAGCCTGCCTCACCCTGTTTTCTGACTTGCCTGACCCTGTTGGTAGCACAGTTGGGACACAGTCAGGTTTTGAGTCAAAACACTCCTTTTCCAGATGTGGTGGCATCTAAGTGGTGGTGGCTCAGTGGGGTGGCAAAGTTGAAAGTTGGAGTTTGCTTGAGGATGGTAGACTTACGCAGTCCATCCTCTTTCCCTGTGGTAACATCTACTGGGTTTGCTGTTTCAACTAGTGACCTCTGTACATAGCATCCACTGAGTTTTGCTGTATGAAGTGCTGGACTCTCTCCCTGTCTTTCTGCCATAAGCTTGCTTTATACAAAGAAAACAATTAAAGAAGTATGGGACCCCAGAAAGACTGGGGGCCAGATATTCAAAGCTTTGCGCGGTGCGCAAACCGTTTGCATGGGATTAGCATGGGAGTAATGCAGGTCTGCCATATTCAAAAGGTCAAATTGCATGTGCAAACTGCATTAGCACTGGGCAAACCATAGTCATATGCAAGTGGCAAAGTAAGCATGAATGCAGACGCTATGAGATATTCAGCGACTAGCGCAGCGTTAACATGTTTAGCGCGACATGGCGCGACCCTTAGCATGGTACAAATTACCTCCCAGGAAAAGCTGGTCGTAACCCTGGGCAAACAGCTTTGCATGACAATGGTGCTTTGCGTGGTGTTAGCGTGGGATTAGTGAGGCTTGCACAACCCTAACATATGATCATGACACTTAAAAAATGCCAGACATGGAGGCATTACATGCTCTGGGATTTTGATGGTTGGAAAACCACTAGACTATCAGGGTTTTCTTTTATTTCATTACTGCTTACTGCATTACATGCTGCTTACTGATGGCACCACCATGATGCCAACAGCTGCCACCAGTCCAAGCCAAGCACAGACAGTAAGGGGTGATCCGACCCACAGGAGACATCATGGTAGTGTGGCCATACAGCACACACCTGCAGACCATATGTCTGTGGTGACCCACAGAGGCCAGCACACACATGCAGTACTGTGGGCATGGTGGCAAGTGAGGGGTAGGTGTACGGGTGGCCAGACCTCACCACAGCCCAGGTGTGGCCACAAGGCTGGGACACATCATGCAGTGCACATGGGCCAGTAGTGGAATACCCCACCACCTGTGTACCTGTCAGATCTTACATGCCCCCCCAGCCACATACCGCACAACTGTACAGATGCCACAGCACACACAGCTGGCCATGTATATGTCACTGTGAGCATCTCATGCCACAGGTGCAGCATCTGTGGAGCACACAACAGTGAAACAGTACTGTCCACTGTCAGTAATCACCTGCAAGCTGGGCCTGTCACTGTATACAGTGCAGTGGTCATCACTGCCCTACATACCATAGGCATTGCTGTGTCCCTCACACTACTGGCTCCCTTGCCACTGTAGTGTCTGCTGTGCACTGTAGCATGGCCTACAATGTGACAATTGCATGCAGCACCACCACCGCCTGTGCCTATGCTGTGTTGTCCCCAGGGGCACACAATGCTATGCTGTACTGCATACATGTAGACTGCAGCAACCATCATGCACTGTCAGACTGACCTACAGGTGAAGCTGCGGCCAGACCTGGCCAGACCCTGTACTTCCAGACTGACCTACAGGTGGAGCTGTGGGACCCTGCAGTAATGCCGGGAAAACTGCATGCAAATCAGGGAATAATCGGATGCTAATTTGGTTGTTTGCCCAGAGACTACCTAAGTAGGCTCATTTGCATGTCACTTTTGAATATGGCAAATCTGAGTGCCGGGCAAATGTGTTTGCACCAGGCAAACAGCTTAGCTCCATGCTAAAGCCACACTAACGTGATAGCGCAGAGCCTATGGTTCAGGGAATATTATACAGTTCTGATCGCTGTTCTTTCACATATGCTGCTGCCTGCAGCTCTACAGGGTCCACGCATTTGCTGGTGCACACATTGGCCACATAGTTCATCTCTACCTGCCCTCACATCGCTGTGCACTGTGTTGATGTTGTGGTTTGCACTTCCTGGTTGCTATATTCAGTGCTGTATTATTCCAGGGCTATGTTTGCCCTGCACTCCCAGCCCAGTTTGCACGGCTTCATTCCCATGCTATATTCAGAAGTTGTTTGCCCCGGGCTATTCCTTTTGAATATAGCTTGCTTTGTGCTTTGGGCTAAGTTTGCCCGCCAGACAGTGTTAACTTAGCTCAGGGCAAAGTTTTGAATATCTGGCCCTAAGACTGTTAACACCCTAATTGTTGCATGCCCCTTTAAGTATTGCCAGGACTTTCAGTAAGACTGTGTTTTGTACAATTCTGTAATGACATTGTGATCTTTAGTGCTGCAAAGTGCAATTTTCCTACTCATCACTGACCCTTGACCAGCCATCTTCAGCTTCTCAGCTGTTCTATTTTTGCTGTTCATCGTAGTCTCCACCCCATGCTTTCTGACTCACCCGACCCTGCTGGGAGCACAATCAGAATGGAGTTAGGTGATGAGTTAAAAGACTCCCTTTCTAGATGTGACGGCATTTCAGCTTCAGCAGCTAAGTGGAGCATCAGGGTAAAAAGTGGAATTTGCTGGCGTTAGCCGGTGAAAGCTTGTGTTGGACCAGGTTCATTTAAAGTTTATTTTGAAACTATTTTATTCTTTATTTTTAAGTTTGATAAATAGTATTATAGGATGTTTGGTGGGAGTTTGGTTAGCTTCTTGCTGATTTGGGGGGAGGGGTGGTTTACTAATGTTCCAGTTGTTGTTGCACCAGCAGAGACGACTGCTGTAGTCTCATTGAGTGAAGCATTGTTTCTTGTACCTTGACTGATTGTAAAAACAATGAGCTTGAATTTCAAAGGCTGATACAGAGCTTGCATCAAGCCCTGCATCAAAGCCAGTTTTTGCACAGCTGTGACAAAATCCTTGGCTGCAACTGCACCCGATTTTCCATTATCATGCGCAATTGCAACAGTTTCCTCAGTTTAGAGCAGTATGCACCAAAGATTTGGTGCAAGCCTTGTGGAAAGGGTTCCCCAAATGGCATACGTTAGACCAGGGAAACACTAGTCTAACTTGCATCATTTGGCACTCGGGATTGAAAATCTCAATCATCGATCAGGATAATGCCACAAGTCACATGTGCCAAACAATTGATGCACCAGGGGCTTGTGGCATTCTTGGGGATTTAAAACTGAAGACCAATGTATTTATTTTTTCAACTTGTTTTACTAAGTGTTCCTTTACTACTATCCAAACATCAAAGGAGAGCCTCATGCTACAACCAGGCATCGGTGGTGCAGCTGAGGGTATTGCCAATACCAACTTTGCAAACATTCAAAATGACACTTACAGCACACTCCAGGATGCAAATTAAATAAGCTGGAAGTAAGGTACTTGCAAAATAGTAGAATTTAATGTGAAAACCACATCCACGTGACTGGACACAGTCATCCAAGTGCTATGGTCAGAGGACCTTTGTTAGGCAGTGGGGTTAACAAGTGATTGACATATTTAAATACAAAAAAAACACTGTGCTATCACCAGTTACATCACCAATCTCATACGTCATATTTAAAACATATATTTCAATTTACTTCAAATGAATTCATGCTCAGAATTTAATATTAAACATGTTCAACTTCACATTATAGTGATATTTACTAAACTAAATGGAAGAACACACAAAAAACATTGCTAACACTACTCTTAACATCTCTTGATAGTAGCTATAGTTACCAATATCTATAATCATAAATCCAGACATGCCAAGTGGCACAATGATGCTTGAAGGCAATGATCTATCCAAGGAATATTCTTACGTGGGGGATCTGTCACAGCCAATACCATGTAATCCGGAAAAAGAAAATAAGAGAACTACGGTTAGAATACCATTTCACTTATAATGAAACAGTACTGAAGGCAAATTAAACATTAGATACTACTACTGAATACAAAAAACATAATGCTCAGCTATGTCCATTTTTAATGTATAACAGTGGAGATTCCTGGCAATTAGTGATGTTGGGGTAGGGCAGGGGAAGAAAAAGAAAAAGAGGATTTAATTTGGCTGAAGTGTTTTTTTTTTGGGGGGGGGCTGCCTTTATTTCAAATCAGAAATGGCTGTAAGGTGCCAGCCCAGTGGCACTGAGGATTGAGGTACTGGACGCTACATCTCACGCCACGCCAGCAACACAGGTTTGGGAACAGGCCAGGGTGGTCGGGGGTCGGCAGGGGAGTGGGAGGTTGAGCATCCAGAGGACTGCTCTTCTCTCTCAGGCTGGGTGATGGGGGATTCCCGATGCAATAGCAGCCTCTGGTAGAGGCCAGGGGTGGCACTAGCATCAGGACATAGGAGGGGCAGGACAACAGCAGGCTCCATTGGTGTGAGGTGCTGAGGTATGACTGCGAAGGATGCCATTGCACACCACATCCCGGGGGGAACCGCCATACAAGGAAAATGGCCCTATCCCCAGTAGGCGATAGTGGGTCCAGGGACAATGCACCCACACCCAGCACTGGGACCTATATGCCATCTCTCTGGTGATCTGCCAAACCTGGATGCCCCACTAGATTCCTAGATAGAGTGCCAGATAGGAAGGTGGTCCCACCTCAGGGGACTCAGAGCAGGGGTGTCGAGTGGACCGTGTGAGGCAGAGAAAAGCTACACTGGAGAGACAGTGGTGGACTTCAGGTGCTGCTACTGAAATAGAACAGGTTCTATTATTGCTGTGTATACATCTTCAGCGCAGCACCTGAACAACGGTGCCAGTAAATCAGTGTGCCAGTGCTCTTCCCTGTATTTTAACATCATCTGCTCTGTGACTGAAAAGAGTTGCTGCAGTTATTGTTGAGCTCCCAGTTACCAGAGCTCTGAATTGGCCAAAATGGTTCCAGCTGTATTAGGGGAGCAGATTCAGTGCTTACGTCTACAGAGGAGGAGGAGGAGGGGCAGGACACTTAAAAGGCTCATGCTGCTATTGAAATATAAAAGGTACTTTTATTGCTGTGTATACATCTCCATCTAAGCACCTGAACAACGGTGCCAGTAAATCAGTGTGCCAGTGCTCTTTCCTGAATTTTAACATCATCTGCTCTGTGACTGTAAAGTGTTTGCTACAGTTATTGTTGATCTCCTGGTTACTGGAGCTCCGAATATGTCTATTAAAGTAAGGGGCACAGATACTCAAATGTGGAGGCCATCCATGGTGGAATTTGTTGGGATCAGTCCCATATTATGTTCACTTAATTGTTTTAATAGCTATATCAGAATGAACCAATTGTGGGAGTTTTACAATCGACCTTTCGACCATGATGGTTAGAATAGGGAGGTTTTTAAAATGGATATATAGGCCCCGAGGGAAATCTTTAAGAAAATTGTTGTTTTTTCTATGTCATTTATTAATATTGCATCTGATGTTCTGTGGAGATATACACCCCAATCCAGGCCCAGATCCATTTGGTTTGAGGGATGGAGATGCGTATCTTAATGGGGATTTTAATGTAGTGCACTTTAATGTTAGAGGTATAAAGGGGAAATTTGACTCCATTAAAGACTGGGTGAGGAAAAAGCAACCACAGATTATTGTAATGACAGAGACATGGTTAAATCAAAGGGTTAGTGATGCTGCTATTGAATTAGAACAATATCAAATGTTCAGAAAGGATAGAAATAAGAAGGGTGGAGGCATATTAATGTATGCAAACTCTGAGTTAGAAATTGAAGAGAAGGAGGACATTCTTGTGGAGGGGGGATTGGAATGTTAACCAATTGTTAGCAAATTTCCATATGTAAAATCTCTTTTATTAATGGGAATTTATAAACCACCTAAGGTTAAAAATGAGGTTCTTCTTCAGCTGCAAGGGTATTGTATGGAATATAGGGACACTCATGAGATTCTCTGGTTAGGGGATTTTAATGTTAATTGGGCTCAAATAAATCCCACCCGTCCCCTAACTGAATTACAGGAGGTGCTGAGATTAGTTCAAATAATAGAGGACCCAACTAGATTGAATAAGAAACAGTTGCAGAATTCCACAATCCTGGACCTTATATTTACAAATTGTCTGGAAGTTTATGGGAAAAAAGGGGTCCTGGCGGATGCCTTTTCAGATCATCAGGTCATATTTGCCACATGTAAGGACATAAAGGTGTCCCATAATCCCATTTTTGTAACTTGGAGAAGTTTTAAAAGCATTGATTATGTGAAATTTATGTTGGATTTAGAAAGTAGGAACTGGGATAGAATGGCATTGATTTCTGAGGTGTCTGAGGTCTGGTGCTATTTTCACCAAGAGTTCCTTGACATTGACAAATGCCATGCCCCTTTAAGATGCAGGAAGGTTAAGGCAACTAATGCCAGGTGGTACAATGCCTCCTTGCATGAACTGAAGATAGCAAGGAACAATAGTTGGGTAAGAGCTAAACGATCAAGTAAGGCTATTGACTGGCTGCCCTATAGACTGCTAAGAAATCAGTACACTAAGGAGCTCAGAAGAGTAAAACATAAGTACTTTAAGGGAAAACTTCAGTTGAACTATAGATCAAATCCAAGGCAGTTTTGAGGTATTGTGTCAGATCTTATGGGGAATAAATATAGGCACCAAATAATGAGGATTGAGTGTGAGGGGAAATCTGTACCTGTTGGCACGAAAGTAGTCAACGTGTTTAATAATTATTTTAATAGTGTGAGGGTGCAGACCCAAAATCATAGTTCAGGGTCAGTGATTGATATGAATAAGGAGGGTTTGGGAGATAAGTTAATGGCAAGTGGAGGCAAAGTCTTTTCTTCTGGTCACTTACTGGTGGATGAGGTTAGAACTGAATTATTAAGTATGGATGCCTCAAAGGCAAAAGGCTTAGATAATATTCCTATCAATCTATTGAAGTTTGCAGCTCCATGTATTGCATTCCCATTTGGCTTATGTATTTAATTATTCTCTTGCAACAGATAGTTACCCGGAAGGTGGCAAAAAATGTTCCAGTTTATAAGAGGGGTTCAAGGATTGAGATTAGTAATTTTAGACCCTTTCCCTGCTTTCACAGGTTTCTAAAATAATGGAAAAGTTGGTACCTAGACAGTTGAAAATAGGGGGGTAAATTGTTAAATGAGCATCATTGTGGCTTTCGATCAAAACACAGTACTCAGCCTGCTCTGGTAAAAGTGTTAGGGGATATCCAGCTGGGCCTGGACAGGAGGAAACTCAGTTGGGGCTATCTTTATTGATTTGCCAAAGGCTTTTGACACCCTAAATCATAATGTCCTCCTGTTCAGGCTCAGGGATTTGGGTATGGTAGGATCAGAATAGAAATGGTTTAGTTCTTATCTTACAAATAGGGAAAAAATGGTAGAAATTGGGGAATTTAAATCTACAGTACTTCTGATTAAGGTAGGGGTACCCCAAGGTTCTATATTGGGCCCCTACTTTTTAATATTTATATAACTGGCATAACATTTAGTGACTCTGAAGTTAGATACCACATCTACACTGATGATACATTGATATATGTGATGGGGAGCTCCCTGGATGGTATTAATGCTAAGTTACAATCTGCTTTTTTTGAATTGAAAACATTATTTGATTCCCTGAATTTGATTATAAATGTAAAGAACACAGGTGGTCCATTTTAGGGGTTCAACTATTTTATATTCACCCTTAGATATCAGGACCAAAACGGGAGAGAAAGTACAACAAGTAACAATTTATAAATATTTGGAGATGTGGTTAGATTGTAGGTTAAATGGGATATGCATTTGGATTGTTTATTGAGTAATCTCAGTAGGAAACAGGGAATGCTCTATAAACTAAAGTATTATACAACCAAAGAGACATGATGCAGGATTGTGGAAACTGTGATTTTGCTGGTACTGGATTATGGGGATTTGGTCTCCGGGGGGGGGGCATCGGGGTGGAGCTGGCTAGGTTGGATGTGATGTACAACAGGCTTGCCCGCTTCATCCTGATGCCCCCAGAAATACACATCATTGTGATCTGTATAGGACACTAGATTGGTGGTGTTTGGAGGAAAGGAGAAATCTACATTTTGCAACCTTCATGGGTAAAATAAGTGAGGGATTACGATCTTCTATTGGTATGCAATATGTTATCCCAAAATGTAATTTAGGGGTGGGTAGAACTTCTATTTTATGCAGGGGTCCCAAAACCTGGAATACTCTGCCATTGGATATGAGAGAAGGAAGTGTACTTATTAACCCTAGGATGATAACAAATTGGTTTATGAAGTCTATATACAGACTAAAACAGTGCTGACAACAAATTGGTTAAGGGGGGTTTCTTCATAAACTGTAGTAAGCATTATTGCTGATCCCAGTTAAGGTATTTTATATAAAAAATAATAGGAAATAAATCCTGATATAGTATTTTAATTTTGGATATTAGGTATTGTAATTAGATGGAACAATGTTCAATTGTTGTATTATTATAATTGTCAATTAAGCATGAAAATTGATTGTTTATGTGATCTGAGTAGATGTTTATATTTTTTCTTGTTTATATGGTTTTATTTTTTACAGTAGTAATTGTCATTGTGATTGCAATATTGTAATTGTCTGTCCCAAAAACATGTACTTAGATATTTAGATTGGACCTCCTTGGAAGTGAGTTTTTAACTCAATGGAGTGTATCCTATATTTTTGTTCATCTTGTTATGAATAAGAATAACATTTTACAAACAAACAAAGCGCCATTGAGTGACCACACCAGAGAGAGTCTGGGTGATAGAAAGGTAAGGAGGATAAACAAAGTAAAAAAAAATGGCTTTAAGACCCATGTTTCATTTAGGCCCCCAGGACTCAATCTCTCCAAGTTAAAAATCCAATACGTTTCTCTTTGAAGGAGTCGTCTTACCATATCTCCCCTTCTGAATCCCATATGTACACATTCTAAGGCCATGAGGAGGAAGCAGTTTATATCACCCCTTTGTAGCTCCCTAAAATGATTACTCACTGGGGTATTGATGTTGTCTTTTTTTATATTCCTCACATGCTCCTGGATGCGCTCTCTAATAGTTCTGTGCGACCAAAATAGTTTTTATGCAATTACACCAAAAGGCAGATAATATGAATTTGAAAGTGCAGTTTAAAAATGCATGAACTTCTGCCCTTCTATTCACAAGCTGTGGCTCAAAAATTGCAGATTGGTGGCAATATTGGTAGGTGTTACAATTCCCATATCTAAACATACCCTTTTGTTTGAGGAGTAACCAGTTTAAATATGACGGAGGTTTCCCTGGTGGTTTGTACTATGTACCAACCTATGCCTTAAATTTCTTCCTTTCCTAAATGTAACCCATGGTGTGTCCCCCACCATTTGTGCCAGGTTAGTATCATTCTGGATAATGGGACAGAATTTTTTGATTACAGCCCCAGCACTGCCATTGATGGAATTCAAGTCTTTGATGAAGGACAACAGGTGAATGTCATCACAGACTGCATAGAATGGTAAACGTTTGTGAATTTTTAAACTATAGTTCCATCCTGGTTAAACAACTAAAAAAACAAAAAAATTCTCTTTGCAGCTGCCTACTGTGCATTGTCTTCAATGATCCTCTCTCCATCTTGGAGCCAAACTATCCCCACTTCTTCCTTTTCTCCTGTATGTAACAGAAGAATTGTTTGTACCCTGAATTAATCCCTGAAGTGATGCGTAGTGCAGCTTATGCTTTTGCCAGTTGCCAGTTTCACTGTTCTCTTTGCTTCCTTGCATTTCTGTGTGTAGTCCTCACTTTTATTATCCCCTCGAGTCATTTTATATATACGGAAGGCTTCCCGTTTGCTTCTAATTGCTTCCTTGACCTGGGTCTCTTGTGTTTGCTCTATTTCATTCCAGACTTTATGCACAGCTTGGTGGCCTATAGGATGGCCTCTTTAACCTGCCCCCAGATGTCCTCTACCTCCTGTCTGTTTGGATTTCTGACAGTTTTTTCTTGACTAGCTGTTTCATCCTTCTGAAGTTAGTTCCTCTGAAGTTCAAGACCACAGCCCTGGACTGAGATTTAAATTCCTAAAGGGATAGCTTGAACCAAATGGAGTTGTGGTCGCTACTAGCCAATGACTCCTCAACCTTAACAGCACCAACATCCTCCGAGTTGGTGAGGACCACATTGAGGATGGCCCAAAGCCTAGTCAGAGTGTTCCCGGGTTGGGAGCCATGAAACGGCAGAGGTGCACAAGAATCTCAGGTGCTCAGTGACAACCAAATGCACCGGAATGACCAGTCACAGCACTCACCACATGCATTTTTGCAAAAGAAAACTGCAGTCTCAAGTTGAAGTTGAATAAGCTTTATTTGGTGTAAGAAAGAAATCAAATGCTTTCAGGTGCAGACAACAGAATACAGAAATCCTTTTCATGTTTCACCCAGTCATTGGATTTGTCAAAGATAAAGCACCCAGGTGTGGATACACTTAAATAACAAAATAATCAGTGCTTAAGTCAAGTGTTTATGTAATTTAAAGTGCTACTGCTTAAATACCTAAATTTATAATAAATATATAAATAACATATATGCAAACATTTGCCACCACCTAAAGTGCATTTTAAAGCCATTTTTCCTCTTCGAATACTTAAATGTATCCATTATTTTTTCCACTACTGTGTCCAAAATCTAAAATATTTATTTCTAGATACTTTTCAATAATATTTTTTTTTCATTTAAAATACATTTTCATTTCATAGGGCAACAAAGGGCAGATGGAGGAAAAACGAGAGAAGCCTGAGGGAGAATGTGTTGAGAGAATAAGGGAACACATAAGAGCATTCAAGAATGGAAACATGGATTATGTACTAGCAGTACACATGAGTGGGGTAGAAAATAAGGAGAACCACATCCTTAGATTTATAGGCATGGAACGTGTAACACTAGACCCCAGAGGTGGAAACAGGGATGGCATGCTGAATATGAAAGAAAACTATTGGATTTACACCATGGGAGCATATAAAGGGAAAGGTTTTAATGATCATCAAGGCCACTGATTTACGGTGATTAAAACAATTAAATTCCGTTTTCAAGACTTAAGATTCCGGAATTTCACCGGTGATTGTTACTCTAATTTCCGGATTTTACCGGGATTCTGTTATCAGTTTTTAGTATGTGCATAAATAATCAGAATTAAAGAAGGCTTCATATACAGAGCATTAAATAAAGCAAACTGAAAATAGTACAGGAAGGAATTAAAAGAAAAACACACTTTTTTATAGATTTACTGATCTGAAAGAAAATGCCAGATTCCATGAAATCTTCGTTTTTACCGGTTTTCAGGCAGCCCTAATTCCGAAATTTTACCAGATTTTCCGGTAAAAACCGAAAAACAGTGGCCTTGATGATCATATAGAGTTGAAGTCATTCCTAAAAAATAGGAGAACATAGTAACTGCACTTATATGTATCCATGATGTCTTTTTTTCCAGGTATACAATGATACAGTCCAAGAATGTGAATGAAGTGGCAGTTTCTTCCTCTGGCTTGCACCTCTTTAGATCCATATACAACTGACAAGATATACAGTGGAGAAGAACATTTCAATTTGGACTCTTGGCCCGAATACACAGTGAGCCTGTGTTTTTCTTAGTTGCATCCAACCTCTGGTTTTCTTTCAGCTGTACTTCTTTACCCTTTCAACAAATATATACATATTCATATATATATATATATATATATATATATATATATTTGTATTATACATCTTCCCTTAAGGTTATGCTGTTCAGTGCCACAGATGTTTTGTTTCCATTTAGTTATAAGGTCATCACAAAGATCACATAAGTGCTTAAAGCTTCCACACTGGCAATTCTCCAAAACCCTTTCCTGCCTCCCCCAGCCTCCCCATTTGCACTCTATTTGTAAATGTAACCCCCCCCACTGCCCCCCGTTTAGCAGAGGCTTCTCCTCTCACCACAAAACATCTAGGGGTAACAGAGGGGTGGGGTTTACATATCATAAGACATAGAGAAAATAGAGAAGGTGGCCACCATTAGGCTAGGTGGACCAAACTGTTATACAAAAACAGTCAACCAAGTGTGGCAACTACCTGGCACACACCTGGTGGAACCATTTACCATGTCCAGCAACCCAGGTCCCTGTGAGAAAATGTTTGCTCACAGTTATGCTAGGTTTACCCTTCTGGATATGGGCACCAAAGTAAATCCAGACTCATGGAAGCAATAACAACACTGTTCAAACCAGGCTGGGATTCTAGAGTGTGGCTTTTATTCACACAACAAAGTAGGAATAATACACAAAGCGAAGATGGACCCCCATGGGGCTACACATACTGGTATTGCAGATTTCTCCAGGTTACAGAAGTTCTTGAATTCCCATTTAGCATAAGGTAAAGAAACACAAAACAGTGAACACTGGTTCTGAATTTGACTATTGGCACATATGGCCGGACTAGTACTGTTCCATTTCCCACAGGAATGGAAGAAAGTGGTACCCATGACCACACTGAGAACATCCAGGCTCTACTCTTCCATAACCCACTAAACTGGGGTAGACTGAAGAAACAAAAATTCCAAACCCACTTCTCGTGGTAAATACTTCCATTAGGCATTGGCCAGATGCACTAAATGAAAATGTTCTGGTGCCCAAACTGAGCCCAGAGAGGTAAACTGGTTGGTCCAGATGGGGGGGTCTCCCACCTTTTGCTTCCAATTTTATACTTGGCCAGTCATCTGGTTAATAACACCCACACAGAAGAAAACTTGCAGTTGTTGTCTTGAAATGTTTCTCACACTTAACAAACTATGGACACACCCTGGGTGTCAAAGTTAAAAAGTTCTGTACTTGACCAGTCACATTCTTGTACTCCAACGTAGGCAGAAACTTTGCTTAGTACTGGGTGACTGGTCCCATTGACAGAGAAATTCATCCCAAGGTATTGCAGATGCCCCTGTGCTGAAAAGGAATAGATTTGTACTCACAAAGAATGAAGATGTACAAGGCAGCTTCACCAAACAAATGGATCAAGGGGGTTGCCCCTGAATCCTGGAGTTCACCCCATCCCTCCTGAGATGGGGCAGGGAAAACCTTCTGGCACAGGTCTCCACCACTTCAGAAAACTGTCTTTTTTGTTCTTCTTCTGGGGTGAGAACAAACTATGACAAAACAAAAAGGGGTAGCTCTTTGTCAGAGCTAATCTGAGGAGCTGCCCTGCAGCTGCAGCCTCCTTCTCGAGCTCCACTCTACAACTCACTAACTGAACATTCCAATTCACTCCAAACCCAGCTAAGACTGTGACTTATGTTGCTGCGAGAGTTCTATGATTACACCATCACTCCAGCTCATCTGAGACTGAAAGCAGACTGTGACAGTGTGAAACCCATTTACCTGGCATTTCACAGGCTGCCTTCCTTGCCTGCCACTGATTCTAACTGGGATTCTAGTAACTCTGGGGAACAAGGGGGTTACATAAATATTGCATCAAGATTATACCAATACATTCTGTCTCTCGGGCTTCTCTCTTTTTCCTCCATCTGCCCTTTGTAGCCTTATGAAATGAAAATGTAATGAAAATGTATTTCAAATACAAAACAGATATTATTGAAATGTATCTAGAAATAAATATTTTAGATTGTGGGCACAGTAGTGGAAAAAAGAATGGATAAATTTAAGTAGTTGAGGAGGAAAATGTTTTTAAAATGCACTTTAGGTGGTGGCAAATGTTTGTATTTGTGTTATTTATATATTTAGTATAAACTTAGGTATTTAATCAGTAGTACTTTAAATTACATAAGCACTTGGCTTAAGCACTGATTATTTTGCTATTTAAGTGTATCCGCACCAGAGGCATTATCTTTGACAAATCCCATGACTGGGTGAAACATGAGAAGGATTTCTGTACTCTGTTGTCTGCACCCAAAAGGGTTTGATTTCTTTCTTGCACCAAGTAAAGCTTATTAAACTTCACCTTGAGACTGCAGTTTTCTTCTGCAAAAATGCATGTGGTGAGTGCTGTGACTGGTCATTCCTGTGCATTTAGTTGTCACTGAGCACCCGAGATGCTTGTGTGGCTCTGCCATTTAGTCGCTAGTAATGTTTGAACAATGCACAGAATTCAGCATGCACCTGCATAAGCAATAATTGAGGCTACTTGGTCAGAAGAGGAACCTACACAGAAGTCCTTACCTGCTGTCTTTGAAAGTGCTTGTATATAAAAGCAATGCAGAGAATGCAAGTAGAAGCTGCAGAGGTTAACACTAGTACTAGCATAGTGAAAGCAGGTAGAATGGAGGCAGCTGGAATAACAGAGAGCCTGTTTGCGGAGTTAAGGAAGTCAGACATGTTTGGAACAAGCAGCATGGGTGGCATGCAAGGGAATATGGGAGGAATGCCCTCAGGCAACAAGGCAAGTTATGACAATATAACTGCAGCCTTTTTGCATATTAAAAGCTAGGAGAAATCACTGGCCCACTAAAACAATGCAGGCTTAATTGGTTGTTAGAAGATCCCCAAGGGGCCTTAGAATAATTAAGGATCTGATGTTTGGTCTAGAGGATGAGGCCTTTGTGAAAGAATGGAGGGACACTGGTAGTGAGGTAACTAAACAAATTCTAGTCAGAGCCGATATGGCTGTGTAGAGCTTTTAGGAGCTTTGAGGGCACCATGGCAGCAGTATTTTAATTAAATATATCAAAGCTGCAAAAAAGTAATTTTACCAGAGAAAGGTTTGTAATGGGCATGGCTGCCCTGTTACAGTCAACCAGCAAAATACAGGCAAAAGAGAGGTAGTTACCAGATTGCAGGATGCCATGGGGTAGTCCTGGGGAGATGTCGTCTACTGCACCTGTAAAAAAAGAGACAAGGTGGCCACAAATGGGTCCACAGGTCTTAGTGGGGGTTAAATATGGCAAAGAGGACAGGAGAGAAATTAAATTATACTTATCTGATGGGTCAGAGTCCTTGTCCTGTCAGATCTGTAAAGATAAAAGCAAAAATAGGTTAGTTAAGCAGGAAAAATATGTAAGATGAGCAAAAGTAGAGTAAAGGGTGTGTGGTTTGGGGAAGGGGCTTAGCTAAAAACCCATTTGCCAAAAATGGTGACCTAGTGGCCAGTATTTAGTAGCCAAAGTGGCTAGTGATGGCTAGTGGTGGCCTAGTAGCCTTTTTTGTCTAAATAAGGAGTGGCATTGGTGGTTGTGTGGGCTAGGAAATTCCTTGGGGGGATGCACTGTGTAGAATTATGCCCTAGTTGTCTAGTGGACTACCACCCTATGGGATAGGGCTAGTGTTCTTTTAAATGTATTAATGCCCTGCCTGGGGGTCTAGTGGTGGCTCTTTGAGCCCTTGAATATTGTGTGGGCATTGTTGGCAGCAAGATGATAATGATGATACGTTGGGGCTGCAGTTACAGCCTGTTGCTAGTGCTACCATGCTGATAGTGAGAGTGTGTACAGGCACTGAAAACTCTCAGCCCATATAGAGCTTAGGCTATGGCCTACTCCACAAGGGTGAGAGTATAGAAGGAAAAAGAAGTAAGCGGGAGGTGGAAGAGGCATGGAACACCTCCTCCCACCTTCCTGAATCACCACTCCAGCGGTATTGGTTATGCCCTATGAGGCTTTCAGAAGGCAGCCCTGGGAAAAGGTGCTGCCAGTGCAGTAAGGAGCTTTTATTCAATGCAGCCACTCTGGCAGCCCTGCAAGGCAGGGAAGGAGAGTATGCCAGGCGGCAGGAGCTGCTATTTAGTAAAGCCACTCCGTAGCATATGAAGAGCCTGTTGGGGGAGTTGTTGTGAAAGGAGCAGAGAGGAGGCAGCCTGCTGCTGGGGCTGTTGTGTAGTAAAGCCACACTGTGGCTAAAGCAAAGGGGGCAGTCTGGTGGTAGTGTAAGGCGGGGAGGCAGAGTGGGCAGGGTGGCAGGAGTCACTATTTAGTAAAGCCGCTGGGCCATACATAATGATTTCAAAACGGGCACCGCACCTTTAACTTACTGTCAACAGTGCTCAGATATGGAGATGTGAGGAGACATTTTAAACAGAGAGAGAGAGAGAGAGAGAGAGAGAGATAGACCCCAGGTAAGCTTTGTTTGGCCATTGGTACAGTACCCATGTATAAGGTCCATCTTGGGGCTAGTATGTTTCCCTGCTGTCCCAGCAGTTATAATGATTAATATCCAGGATAACTGTCCAATCTGGATTTGAAGCTGAGTGAGTTATTTTGTTATACTTTCTCCCTCCACTGAGTGCTGTGTTATCTCTGACCATAGGGCAGTGACTGCCCCCCCACCCAAGCAACACTGTTTTGCCTTGTTCTCCTGTTCAGTGACTGCCTGTTGTATTTCTGCTGCTTTCACCTGCCCCCCCAACTCCTGCAGTGGGGCACTCATCTCACCATGCCTGGACCAATGCTGAGGAAACTTTATATAGTTTGCTGTGACATAGCATGAAATTGTTAAGTTTGCAATTGTTCAATTTTCCCCAAATCACAAAAAAATCTGGCATAATTCATCAGCACTTTTTATTCCAGTGGTGCCACTGAACTCCAAACTGTGCATTTTTTGTGTTAATGCTTTTTATTAGTATATATAGCAGATCAGATACATACAGAGTGTCAGGTACGGAGCTAGTAAATATCCAAACACCATTAACTCCAGTTATGAGAAAAAGTACAGATATGACATTACACTCACATATTAAAATAGGCATTATGGCTATGACAAGATATATCATGAGGGAAGTCACAGGGAGAAGACAGCAGGGTAAAGCATCAGGTAGCTCCCCTAACAGGATACCAAGTTAGTTACAACTTACAAAAGGTGGACATAGAGAAAGAGTCTATGCAACCACAGGGGTCCTGATGCATAATCGCATCCTGGAAACAACAAAAGACTGTTATGAAAACAAACAAACATACAAAACATATGCTATAATATTATTATGCAAACAGCACAGAGGATAGTAAATTATCTAATATATAATACCAGCTCATGTACAGGTTGCATATAGCCATCTGGCACGCTAAGCAACAGTGCTTTCTGAAAACCAAACTTTGTAGGCCTAGGCCTTTACCCAATGCCTGCACAGGGGGAGAGATATGCTAGGTACGGAGCCCAGCATTGATAATACTGATCCATCTTTTTGGCTTGTACATGAGAAAGACGATCAATCTGGGCTAGTGGGGAGAGGGAGTTGAAAAGTTCAGAAATGGACGGTATCTCCGGAGTTGTCCAACGGCACAGAATAAGCCATTTTGCTTGTACACGGGGGAGGGTAAGCAGTCTCAGCTGCCAGTGTGACAACTTGACAGCCTCCAGGGGGAGCCCCAATATCCAGACCTGGGGATCTAGTCCCATGCCAGGGCCTAGGACCTGCTCCACTAGACCACACACCACTGTCCAAAAGGGATGAAGGTGGAGGCAGCACCATAAAATATGAATTAGGTCCCCCACAGAGGCATCACACTGCCAACACCAATCATTGTCCAGGATATGCAGACAAAATAGGTAGGATGGGGTGCGATACCAATGTGAGAGAACCTTATTCTGAATGAGCTTGCTTCTAGCATCAGGAAGTAGGGAGTGGGCATTGCACCAACAGGCTCACCATTGGGCTTCGGTGATTGGTGCCTGGAGGGCCTTTTCCCACTTGGTCTTTGCTTGATCAGAGCCAGAGGGAAGTCGACTCCGAAGGCTGGCATAGATGAGGCTAGCAATACCGGATTTATAGGAGAGCCACTTATATAGAGGGGAAGAACCTCCATGCTGTCCCGCTGGAAGTTTCCTAATGTACTGTAAGCTAAGACAGCACTGCATAGCTGCAAGTATTGCCAGAACGCAGCTTTCCCCAAGTGAAATTTGGAGTCTAATTCCTGAAAAGACTGCATGGTAAGGGCATCGGTGGTCAACACCTGAGCCAATTGAAAGATACCTTTGTTTACCCAGTCCATCCATGCGAGGGATTTCCCGTCGACCCCAAGGGAGTCATTGTGCCAAAGGGATTTTTCAGTTAAGGGTCAGGAGTTAGCCCTTAGTTTCTTGTGAACTAGATGCCAGGTATGAACTGAGGCAGATATTGTAGGGTGATCCAGCAGATTCGTAGGAAGGGGGTAGTACATCAGGGCCAAGATGGACAGCACCTGAGTGACTTCCGCTTCCATAGCCACCCACTGTTGGGCATCCAAGCCGGGCATGCAAAACCATGCCATAGTTTGGGCAGTGAGAAACACCCATTAGTACCCTTCCAGCCAGGGTAAGCCACATCCACCATCCCTCCAATGTGCTCTTAATTTTCCCCTGCTAAATCTGGGTTTAGAATTCTCCCAAATAAAACCAGAAAAGGTTTTGTCAGTGGCCTTGACCCAGCACACTGGCAAGGCTAACGGGATATGTGAAAGCATGTACAACAGCTTAGGTGCAGCTATCATTTTGATGGCTGCAATTTTGCCGGCCAATGTCAGATGGAGCTTACGCCAGCGGTCACACTCAGTTTTAATATCAGCCAAGAGGGGCTTACGGTTGATATCCCACAGTTTAGTCAAATCTTGGCCTATATGGATACTCAGATATTCTAATGAGTGTGCAGCCCATTGAAGCCCCAGCGGCAAGATCTGCAACTGTGTGCACTGATCATTCAGAGGCATCACCTCCATTTTGGAGTGGTTAACCATAAGCCCAGAGTACAGAGCAAGCCCCGACATCAGGTGGAGCAGCGGAGGAATAGACTGAGGAGCATCTGCCAGAGAAACTAGGAGATCTTCTGAATACATAAATGTGGAGTAAACTTGTCACCAACAGGGAAGCCCTTTCTATCCAGGGATTGGAGGATAGCGATCGCCAGAGGCTCCAATGCAATGATGAAAAGCAGCGGAGATAGGGCAGCCTTGCCTGGTACCCCATCAGAGAGGGAAGGGAGAGGATAAGGTGGAGCTAGTAAGAACCTGTGCGTGGGAATTATTGTAAAGAGCTGCTGCCCAGTGTCTGAATCTGGATCTGAATCCCATAGCCTCGCACCTGGAGCAAGAAATCCCACTCCAGGGAATTGAAGGCTTTCTCAAAATCTATTGTGACAGCTGCCACCTGTTTATGACAGTGGTCCACACAGGCCAAGATGTTAATTAGAGAACGTATATGATCTCTACTGTATCTGCCCGGGACAAAGCCTACCTAGGATGGATGTATAAGGAAAGGAAGGAGAGGGCTGAGGCAGGTGGCCAGAATTTTAACAAATATTTTGCTGTCCGAATTGATAAGAGAGATGGGGTAGTAGCTGGAAGGAAGGGAAGAGTGTTTCCCCTTTTTGGGAAAACCATAATTATAGTCTCCCTGAGCATAGGCGGAAATATTTCAGTGGAAAGGGATGAATTGAAAAGGTCATGCAACAGCAGGGCAATTTGGGAGGCTACAGCCGACCAGAGTTCAGGAGGGAAGCCGTCCCTTCCCAATGCTTTGCCAGAGTTCAAAGTTTACAGAGCAGTGATCACCTCTTGAACTGTAATCAGCTTCTATAGCAAAGCGGCCTGTTGAGTAGACAGATGTGGAAGGGGAAAGGAGTCCAGAAATCGACAGATTTCTAGAGGGTCTGACACACTGGAGGAGGAGTAGAGATTTTTATAGAAGTGCACCATTATGGCGTTTATTTGATCATGAAGTACCTGCACCAATCCCCCAGGGCCTTTGAGGCCAGAAATGTAAGACTCCACTCTTTGTTTGTGTAGTCTATAGGCGAGGACCCCCCACTCTCCACCCTGCCAAAACTTATGTTTCAATCTAAGTATGGCTAGTTCTGCCTTCCTGGTCAGGAGATCATTGATGTGGAGCTGGACTTGAGCAAGCTCCAAATGAAGGGGAGAGTGTGGGGCAGGGAAGGGGGGCTGTTTACATTGGGTTTCTAGGTCAGCCAGGCACTTTTCCAATGCTTTAAGCAGTGTTCCCTCTGCCGCCTATGACTGGCTGCATAGCCCATTATGGCACCTCTGATAGTAGCCTTCAAAGCTTCCCAGATGCAGCCCAGTTCAGCAACAGAGCGGGGGTTATCATTGAGAAATGCTCAACCTGGACTGTAAGCCACTGGGCAAATTCCGGATTGTGAAGCAACAGAGTGTCTAGGCACCAGCAACAGGAGAGGGGGGACTTATGACTGTGCAGCAAACACAGCTGTACCAGGGTATGGTCAGATATGACCATTGGGAGAATCGAGGAGGCATAATCATAGTGGAAAGCAGCCAGTAATCAAGGCAGAACAGAGAATGGTGGACCAGGGACATGAAAGTAAAATATTTATCCCTAGGGCGGAGAACCCTCCAGGCATCCTGAAGGCCCAGATCAGTGGCCTGTTGCTGAAGAGCAAGGCTGGCTCTCAGATGGTGGTCTGGAGCAGCTGCACTTCTTAGCTAGGTAGGGATCCAGAGGGATATTAAAATCGTCTCCTACAACCACTGGGACTGCATGGGAGGCCACAGAGGTGATGGCTTGGGCTAAGGAGTGGAACGTGTCAGGCTGTTCTTCATTTGGGCCATAGGTGTTGGCAATCACTAACAGCCCTTCTGGGGTATTAAAAAGAGCCATCACCCATCCACTAGAGTCACATTTGACTTTAAGGGGAGACCACTGCAGAGTTGAATTAAGTAAAATGGCGACCCCTCACTTGTGCGTATGGGCCGAGGAGGAAATGACTTTGTCAACCAACGCACGCTTGAGCTGATCATGCTTCACCTGTTTAAGTTTGGTCTCTTGCAGCCGGGCAACATCCTTTTTCAGCCTTTTAAGATGGGCCAACACCTAAGAACGCTTAGCCGGGGTATTTAAGCCCCGCACATTCCAGGTTGTAAAACAAACATCAGCCATGGCCTGCCAAGACAGACACAGCAATACTAGGAGGCAGAAGCATAAGTTAAGTAGAGGCTGAAAGGGGAAGCCGCACCCACCCCTGAGGTTGAGCGCTATGGCCAGATGCATACCTTATACTCGTGAAATATCCCTGTGCAGGATTGGATGTTACAATCAGAGCATGGTGTGCAAACAACCAAACAACAAACCAAATAGTATATGTATAACCAGAACAAACATAATTATATACAGCTGGCTGAGACTCAGCCAAAGGGTGACCCAGATGTATAGTGTCAGCAGCCAAGGCCACAAGACTCCATCTTGTTCCTCTGGTGGGTAAAGAGGTGGTCATCAATTGCATAAAGTGGGGGTCTCTTACTCCATGTTAAGAGGGGACCTAAGGAGAAATGGCTCTACCTCTCGTACAGTTCAGAGACCACGAGAAAGAGCTGAGGGGATGTTCTGCCACTGTTCAAGTACTAAAACCCCAAGAAGGCTGATCATGAGGCCTGAGAAGCCCTGGGATCTGGACAGAGCTGAACACAGGACTGCAGTAGGCTGGGACTCCATGGGGAGCCCATACAGGGCATCCCACTGCTGTAGGAGAGTAAGGATCACCAGCCAACAAATACCCAGGAAGCAAAGGCCTTCAAGAGCCAGTCGGGGGGGTATCACCCACAGACTTCAACTGGCCCCCTTTCCCTGTGCCTGCAATGCAAATCAAACATGTACTTAGCCCCAAAGTCAAGTAGGAGAATCCTGTGTGCCCAAAATCTGGGCCTGATCCACAAGTTTCTTGGTAGGACTACGCTGTGTAAAGCTTGCAGCGAGTAGTGGCCCTTGTGAATCCAGCATCATAGGAGTGTTGCCACAACATCCGCCCAAGATCTACTAGAGGTTGTGGGAGTTAGGGCGTTATCTTTGGGTTGCGAGTTATCCAGGCCAATCTCCCCCGATGAGTCCTGAACATCCAGCGACAAGGGTGTAAAAGGATTCTGAGTGAAATAGACCCACAGGTCAGAACTGGGCCTAGGATGCTGCTCTCCTCCAAGCCCCAAGGGACAGCTGACATGAGCTGCCGGGTACTGCCTTCTGGAGTGTCGGGCAGAAGGATGTCACTTTCTAGACCTCTGGGGTGGGGGGTAGGGTAACTTTGAAGATTTTCACTGCTGGCTTAGCTGAATTGTCCTTGGATGCTGGCTGGCTATCATCTGGCTCAGGGGTGGGAGGAGCCACTGAGGAGTCCATCGGTAAGTCATTGCCACGAAAGTCAGCAGGTTGTTTTGCTCAAAGGAAGTCCATAAGGCTTTCAGGAGTTTTGAACAGTAAAGGAGCACCATTGTAAATGACCGGCATGGTAGCAGGGTACCTTAAGGAGAAGGTGTAGTTATGCTTGTGTAGGATCTTACTAGCTGACCCATGCTCCTCCCGATGAACGGATAACTCCTGTGCGTAATCCTGGAATATTTGAATTTTGTTCCTCTGCCAGATGATAGTATTATTATTTCTAGCAGCCGCAGACACAACTTCTTTCTGTCGAAAGTCCAGGAATTTTTGCTAGTGGAGGCCTGGGTCTGTCGCCCAGTTTGGGTGGCAGTGCAAGCGAGCAATGGGCCCACTCAATCTGAGGCCTAAAATCTTCTGGCAGGCCCAGGAGGGGAGGAAGTGTCTGTTGTAGGAAGGAGACTGCTTTGCCTTGCTCAACCCCCTCAGGGAATCTCACAAATCTTAAATTATTGCTATGGCTTTGGTTTTCAAGATCATCAACCTTGTTCTGAAGCTGGTGGATGAGTCTGGCTTGCTCACAGAGAGTAGCTAAAACATCCTGTATTACTGCGTCATTCTACCCCAGCCGCCGCTCAGTGTGAAATATGCAGACTTTGATGTTTTGAAGAGTCTGGTTCTTTCCATTAACTGCAGAGGTAAGTTGGGCCATCTGGGCTATTACTGTAGCTGGGCGAACATTTGTTCTGTACGAGAGTTATCCCACATTGCTTGCAAAACAAAGGCCATAATCACAGTTGGGCTCCCGGGTTTCAGCAGATGTGTTTACCAGCTGTTGCAGGCACTCATGATGAAAAACCGTTGCACAGAGATGTGCCGGAGAGGTTCCGCTGCATTTTAACACAAACATGTTAGCGTAGAGGGAGACCCAACTGCTGGATTTTGTCGGATTAGTCCCCAATCATGGAGAGCTCAGCGGCTGAGTGGCCATCTCAGTTGGTGGTTGGCCATGCCCCCCCAAAACTGTGCATTTTTAAAAAAGGTGATATTTTCTAAAATGCACAATTTCAATGTAGCTGTGCATTTTAGACACTTCTAATTTGTGAAATTGTATAAAACTAAATTAAATTGGTGCACATTCACAAAAAGTGCCCCATAACAGATTTTTCTATTTTTTTCATGCTAATATTCTGGATGGAGGATGGCAGTCTAACTGCTATGCACCCACTACATAAACCACCTCCACTGTTCTTTACCTCTCAGGAGGAAGAGGGAAGATTCAGCCACAAATGTCAAAAATCACCCCCCAACCAGTGCTTACCCAAGGGCTTGGATAAATATGGACTCAGTTGCTCAAGTCTGGTTCCAAGTCTGAGCACAAGCTGCTGTGCCTGCTATAGGAATAAAATGCAGCCAGCCCATTTGTCACTTTTCACTTGTGTGATGGCTCCCCCTTCTCTTGATTACAGTTCTGGGCTCCTGTCCTGCATGCCTGGGACAGTATGTGATGGACTGTGAGGCTGCATGTTGGGTTACAGACTATGTGAAGCTCAGCATTCTCTGCACTGGTAAGCATTGTGTAGTGCGATGCCATTGCATTGGCTGCTCAGCTTAGTCTCACAAGGAGGATCATTCATGAGACTTAGCAGCGGCCAATTCTATCAAAGAGCAAGAAGTATTATCAAGTGACACAGCTGTCAGTGGTGGAATTCTATCTGACAGAGAAGGAGGGAGCTTGGGCATGTGATGAGCCAAGAGGTGCTAACATTAAAAACAAGTTTCAAAAACTCAAACCGTGCTACTCTTTCTTCACTGGAGTCACAAATTGCAGCATTTGATTCTAATTTGCAGCAGTGCTGCTGTTGGAAACTATCAGTCACCAAATCTGCCACACATAAAAGTGTAACTCCTGGCTCCCTCCCACCCCTCAGCATCCCACAAGTTTCCCTACTCTCGCCTACCTGACCAGCACCGTCACATTTGTTTTTGTTTGATTGTTATGTTAAAGGAGCAAACAGTACTTCCTTCCCCAAACAGGCTCACGTGCCTTTTGAGCACACCATCGCAGCCTGCGAGGCTGTTAACACTGCAAAATGGTCTTAAGAGTGTAGAACTGGTAGTGGCCTACTGGAGCCTGTCAATCATATGACCCAACCCATGCAGTGGCACTACATATGGCCGTATCCTGCCCCTTAGCCTAATACAGTCCTCCTTCTCTCTGCATGACCAGCACAGTTACCCAGCAATTTTCTAAAAGAAAAAGAGAATGGGTGTATCTTTTCCAAACAGGTTTACCTGCCTGTCGATCTCACCACCATAGCACGAGTGACTGTAAACTCTGGAACAGGGACTTAAAAGGCTAGAAAAAACAAACCAGTATTGAAAAAGGGCAAACAATTAAAATAGCTGTTAGAGTGGCATAAATGTAGGAAATGACAATAGATAGGCTGAACTAAACCCCAGTGCTTCGAAGCCCTGTGGGTTCTTTGTCAGGGGGAGAACCCACAGGAGTTTGAAGAACTGGGGTTTAGTTCATCCTGTCCATTGTCATTTACCACATCAAAGCCACTATAGCAGCTAGTTGAATTGCTTGTCCTGTTTGTGCTCTGGTTTTCTTTTGTTGAGTTGGTGCTGCATTCCATCTCTCTGAGCATCTAGTGTATTCTTTTCTTTCTCCTTAAAAGTCTAGGACTGATAGCATCCTATTGGACCTTATCAGTCAAGTGACCAACTCAAAACAATGATGCCACTGGTGACCACCTCCTACCAGTGATGAAAGTGAACAGGAACACACAGGAACTCAGTTCCTGTACCTTTTTTGTAGCAAGGACACTGGAATTGAAATTCTTAAACCAGCAACATAATGACAGTTTCTGGGCCTGTGACCTGAAATCAGGGTTTCCATAACAATATTTGACTTGTTCAACAGTGCTCTTTGCTAGAAATACTTCAATATATCTAACTGAATCTACTAGTGTCTAAACAGATAGATGTATCTTGATACAGCTGTCCTTCAGATTGAGGATCTTCACTCTGCATTTCATATTTGCCAATGGCCGAGTTCTTGTACTTCTTGTCTACCACTTGCGCCACTGCCTCCTACCCCTCAGAGTGCCACAGTCCTCCCTTTTCCTCCTTCTTGACCCAAACAGTCACCCAGCTATTTGCTGCAAATAAGATCATTTTAATCATTTGTTTCGTATATTGGATTACCTGCCTGTCGACCACAGCACTGCAGTTTAAGTACCAACAGGACCAACTTTTGTATTCTTCTCATTCCACGCACAGTTCTTATTTAACAGGTCTAGTTTTCTATTACATTTGCTTAAGAGGGTGTTCCCAAGATTCATAGAAAACCTTGCAAAGTACTAGCCATTATTTAACAGTGCTATCAAGATTTATAAAATGGGGAAAGAAATTCAAACAATCAGCTTGGCTATTGCAGTAGAAATATCTAATGCATGAATAACAACTAGTCCTACTAATTAGGATGCAATACCTGTTTGAAATCTGTATGGCAACCATAGAACTGTCAAATCAAGACTCAAACAACCACCACATTTTTGGCCCAGTAGATACCAAGAAGTGAAAAACAAAATAACTAAATTTGCTATTTTAAACAGTTCCCCATAGAAAAAAGTTCCATGTGTTGATGTTTGATTTTTTTTCACCAAACACTGTTAAGTTATTCAGTTTATTTGTTCTAGGCTATTGGGGCACACATCAAATTTCTCACCTACTCATTTCTGAGAAATCTCAGGATCCTGCTCACCAGCCACCTCCAACTACAGCTAATGAGCTAACCACTGGCTAACCAAAACTGTGACACAAGAAAAACAAGGAATACAGTCGCCTTGGCCTAAATCACTACAACCATGGTCCTATGTTTCCAAGCAATGTGGAGCTTTGGTCCTATTTTTAGCATTGCACCAGAGTTCTCTAATAAGGTTCAATGCATGCTAATTGTTCTCGTTTCATGCATTTATGAGGATGAATGTTGAGTATTTAAATTACACAATGCTATTTAGCTCATGCTACAATGTACTTCTACAAGCAACTCCAGACTGTCAGTGCTACAACTACTGACAAACTGTAATTAATACAGGATGGCCAGGGTCAGATTAAAAAAAAGACAAACTACACCTCTGCTGAGGTCCAAAGATTTATTGGGGGCCAACTACAAAGACCAAGGGCCCCACACAGAGTCTCAAGAAACTGTCTCTTACTGGCCACAATGACCACTTAGCACCAGTTCCTCACTAGCGACCCAACTGAGCTGTGTACAATGGGATCACAAGACTTGGCACCATGCATTTTTGCTTAAAGTAGAACCAGCATAATATTCTGTGATGATTTGCATATGCAGCCCATGATGCTTTGCATTGTGGGGGGCATGTGTGATTTTGTATTTCTTTCTCCACACGCTTGCTAGTGGTATAGCGACCATGTGGCAAAAAGCTTGAGTCACCATTTAAATGGCTTACAGGGCCATGAATTATGAGCAAGGCCCCTGAAATTCTGCGGTTCTGCGGTTGCAGAATTTGCCGCAGAATTTGCATCATGCGGCAGAATATATGTATATAGTGCCACAGAATTCATTATTTTTAGTGAATTTTCATATAAATATACTGTTTTTCCATAGTGTCAGGCTTTCTTTCCTATCTCGTTTATCCTGAAGCCCCTCCTCCATGCTCAGCATATGATGTCATCGATGACATCACATTATATTTAGCCAATGACAGGACTGCGTTCTGCCAGAGAAATTAATAAATCATGCCGCAGAAATCAGAAAATGCTGCTGCAGAAAGCCAAGGAGCCCTGCTGCAGAAATCAGAACATTCTGCCACAGAGCACCAGGGGCCCTGATTATGACCCACAATTTTACTTCTCCTGCCTGTTGAAACATACAGGCAATGGTACAGCAGGGCTGGACAAATTAGTGGGCTGATAGTTGGCCACTAGCTTTCAAATCTGGTAGTCAAACCAATTTTTCAGTGGGCATCATTTTTAAGATTCCTATACAGCAGTACTCCAACTGTGTGAAAAAAAAATCACTTTGTGAACAGGTGTTTAGTTGGCCACTAACTTAAATCTGGTAGCCAAACAATTTTTTTTAGCCAGTGGCCTTCTGGCTACCTGATTTGTTCCACTCTGCAGTGTGGGTGTTGGAAGTCTGTGACTGACCATCAAATATTCAGTCAGGGAAAGAGACTAGAGAAGGACCAGGCAATAACAAGCAGCACACATGAGCAGGCTTGGGGTGGGCCCCTGCTGCCAGGGACATATACACACCCAGCAGTGAATGCTACTGTTCTCCTTTCAAATGGAGAAGGGGAAAGACTACACTATTCCTCTATGTCAGTGTTACTGATACACTGCATCACATTTTGTTTATTTTTCTTATGTTCTGGTAACCCTACCTAATCAAGTGAAATGCAGCCCTTTATTTACCTTTATTGTTTTGCCCGCCCCCTACACCTGATTGGGTTAACTTGCTAAAGCTGTCTCTTTTAATTCAGGAGTAAAGCACTGCCCATATACTCTGTCTAGAACCAAATATTCTGTTGGACAGAATGTAGTTCCTCATCATGTGGCCCCTTAAGTTTGTGTAGTATACAACATCTTCAGTAGGTACCATTTATGTTGGTGTATATATAGAGAATGTCTCGGTATCATCAGTTCGAGCTGTTCATTCTGACAGCATGAAGAATGTAAGTGTCAAGATGGCCACACAGTATCAGCTCCAAAGTTAACTCTATGAGGTTGCATACTGCAGGAAGTTATAAAATGTGAACCCGGATGTTTTGTAGAAAGACATATCCAAATCTCTGCGAGCAGCAGTTAAATGTGTTTGCGTGTCAAACCATCTGGTTCTTCCTCAGAGCCTCTTCTCCTTTGTAAGACAAAATAATTATTGGATTTCTCCATCACCCATAGTTTGAAGGCATTCTTCAGCATTATTTCCTCTGGTTTTAACCACATCTTCTTGTATCTGTGCAAAAACCTGCATGCATCACTCAGAGTAATGAACCGCCTCTCAGCATTTTCTGTTTACAATTGACTCCTTTCCAACATACACAACAAACCTGCCAAACGCTTGAGACAGGTCTGGATTACTTGCCCTGTCAGGATCAGTAGTTTACAATGCAGGACTTTCCCTTCATGAACTGACAGTGTCGCAGAACTCAGAGTACAACTCCAAGAATGCATCGCTAAGCTTTCTGCTGTGTGGGGTGTAGCCTGCGAGCGAGCAAGTGATTTTCTTTAAACAACTGAAGTTTGCATAAAGCTTGGAGTTTTGTTATTGCCATCTTCTAGCAAGAAATAAGTTCACGTGGAGCAAGCCGTTCATATGGTATGCTATCATTTATTTTAAACAGAACTTGGCAATAAATTCAGGAAGAAAACTGACTTGCCTCTGCGTGTTGCTATAATGCAGAGATCGTATCTCACATCCCGGGTTTACAGCTCAGATGCCCCCTGAGCCCTGCCATCAAATAGAGAATATGTTGCTGTTCAATAGCAGTAATTTTTTTTAAACACTACATTAATTGTCAATGAAATAATGAAGAAACTATGCTAAATAACAAGGCACCCACCACTTCCGCACTTCCATAATAAAAAGAAGTGCCCCAAGTGGGTGTGTTTATGCGGCAGGTGGAGGGGAAGCTCCACATAAACACAACCATTAAAAATATGCCACAGCACTGTGGAAGCACACTGGATAGCAATCCTGTCATGTGCTTCCACAGTGCTACAGCGATACTGATTGATGGCACAACATCTGAGGAGCTCCACCCACGTAGCCATAAAAATGGATAGAATTAATAGTGAGAAAATCTACAGCAACTCAAAGTGTTATTGAACAGGACCTCAAAAAGAAGGAATAGACATTGCAAACCTTTTCTGGTCATTGGGACTTTATGAGATTTAAGGCTGAATTACAGAGGAAGCTATAGTATCAGGAAAATAAAGTGTGCACCACAAAGAAAAGAAAGTTTGCGAGAGACGAAAGGGATTATCAAAACGGACATATTTTCAGTTGGCCAAAAAATAGTCAAAGGGAAAAGAAAACCATCTCAGAACAGCAGAAAGAAAATGAAAGTGAGATTCAAACCAGTGTACACTTTAAGAAATAACTCTGGCAACCAATCAGCAGGCTCCAGAGCTACAAGTACTTCAGATCAGGCTCAGGAGACAAGTCTATATGCAATCAGATTAATTTTGTCACAATCTACAATGTGAGGTCAGGGGCTGTTAGGGAGATAACCCTTAAGCACTGGCATATTCTGGGGGTAGATTCTAGACTTAAAGATACAACAAGTGTTTTACCTAGAATGTCATATGTTACAGCAGGTGGGAAATAATCTCAGTCGAGGCAAGTTGTCAGGACTGAAAACACATTTTTGTGATATTTATTTACAGATGTTGAAAATTAAACAAATATAATAAAGTAAATAATGCAATATAAATGACCACTCTCCTTCAGTGGTTTCTTGAACAAACACAGCAATACAGTTCAAAATTGTAGAATTGCTATGATCTTATACCTTCTGTATCTCCAGACACCAGTGTACCTGCACTGTAGACCTTCTTTCACTCCATCCAAGGTTGATCTGCCTGAAGTCCTGTGCAGAGAGCTTACATACCCTCTAGGTGAGGTCACCTGACTATGCCCTTAACCTCAGATACAAAATATAAAAGTTCTAAGTTAGACTGGCTGACATTTGTGACCCACCACAGGTGCTCTATAAGTTAGCCTAACATCCTGTTATTTGTCATTTACTAAGCAGTAATTACTTAGCTATAATCCCCATTTTAGTGTTAATTACTGGGGAAATTACTTAGTAACCAGCAGGGTGTTTACTTAGTTACGTCATGATTGACAGAGGGCGTACTATAAAACTGGGACAACAGGGGGCTGGTCCATAAAGAAAACCATT
Organism: Neoceratodus forsteri; assembly: GCA_016271365.2. Taxonomy (NCBI): domain Eukaryota; kingdom Metazoa; phylum Chordata; order Ceratodontiformes; family Ceratodontidae; genus Neoceratodus; species Neoceratodus forsteri. Next base: position 454,491,353 of record CM057456.1, on the reverse strand, counting down.
CAGTAACCAACAGCTAGGTAAGAAGAAGGTTCTCTGTTTGTGTTTACCTGGTTATTTTGTTTATTTCCTGAACCTGCTTAAAACTTCCTATTAACACAATAAAACTATGTCAACCCTCTGACACTGTTTTATAGGGTGCACAAGAAAAATTAACAGCATTACAGACATGCAGTATCTTGTTTTATTTCTAAATATAGCCCTTTGGTATTTAAAATACTGAAACATTCTTAACAATACAGTAGAACACTTCTCTGAGAGTAATGAATATGCAAGGAAGCTCTTGCGGCCCCCTATGTCAGGGTTTTACATGGTTTTATAGTAGGGAATTTACAGGGAGTGAGAGTAGCATTAGGTGCGGTGGCTAAACTTGCCTAATTTACTGTACAACTGCTGATTCCTTTCTTGTGCTGCTTCTCGTTAAGTCTGGGTTTTTTTTCCAAGAGCTACCGAATCCTCCTCATTATTTTAGATAGTAGTTCCCTGATTTAAAAGTCAAAGCACCTTTCTTTTCAGTGCCCGATTCATCTGCAGCGCAAACTGGGCAAAAAAACCTAACTATCACTTTCATTTTAACTTTCCCTTTCTAAGCGGGTGGCTACAATTGCCAAATGCCACCCACCTGCATTCGCTGAGCACTACCTCCTGCTTCAGGGAAAACTTTAAATTCTTTGGCACAGAAAAGGTGCCTTTCCCTTTTGGGGATATTGCTTGGTTCACTTTTGCAGCACGAACTGAGCACTTTTAAACAATTTCTTTTTCAGTAGCATCCTCAATCACTACATTAAATAAAAACAAATTAAGCAAAAGGTCACAAGTACTGTCACAGCATGAGAGAATAAACTTCAGATGAGGCAAATTTACAGGTTTAAAACACACCTTGGTGTGATATTTATTTTTCAAAAGTTTGAAAATTAATAAATGAAAACAAAAAAATTGAAAAGAAAATCACTACTTAACATCAGTAGTTTCTCGCACAATATAGTTCTGGATTCTAAAGCTCCTAAGACCCTTCTCCATTTGCATTCAACAGCTTGTCTGCAGAAGCACCTCTCTCCTTCACTCTCAAGACTGAACTGTACTAGACTGAACTGAAGTAAACTCTGTGCAAAGGTTTTTATATCTTTTTGGTAGGGTCACCTGACTGAGCTCTTGCATGTCTGGACATGTTTCAAAACCAAGGGGAAGGGGATTGTGTTAATGGATTTCCTAGTTCAGTTAAAGGTACAGTGTATATATATCCACAGATATTGACTTTCTATATCTCTGATTCACAGTGACTAAGCTCTTTTATACATAGAACCATATACAGTGACAGGTTTATAGTGTGAATTTGTGAAAATACCTTAACGATTTCTTATAACTATTAATCATGAAATTATTATTGTTTTATATGGCTTCTGAGTCCTTTTTTCTTTAAAAAGGTTTTATTAATTGTAATCATTCCTGCTATCTCAAATAGCCTTCATGCTTTTTTGTACACAAAATGCACTTATGCACTTTACACAACACCTCTCCGGGTGTTTGGCACCATTCCAGGGACTGGATGAATGGAAATGGAAAAAGAATGAAATGAGAGAACTAGTAGGAAGTTTAGTAGGGACAGTAAAGAGTTATGCTAGGTGGCCAACCTAGGGTAAGGGGGAAAAAGAAGAAAAGCAAAGAGAAAAGCATTAACTGTTGTGCACAGACATTTTGGTAGCTAGGAAATAAGGAGATAGAAAAGTGGTCTATCAGTCACAACTGAGGGTGTAGCCTAACTCTGCCACAGGTACATTATCTTCTCCTGCATAATTTATTTAATGTAACTATAACAATACTGGGTATCTTTTCTTAACCTTGCACAGCAGCATTTACCATACTACATACATTGCATAAAAGGATCCTTTCATGCATGCTGCTTTCCTTTTATATCCAGATTCTTTTTAAATTCTAGGCCACTTTTCTTTATGGGACTGTTATCATTCTCTTATGTCCAAAGACATAAATCTTTTATACTCAATTACCACTATCAGGCACACCTTTTTAAGATGCTATTTTAGTCTAATTATCTCCATGGGACTAAAGGACAAAACAATTAGGAATAAGTAACAGTGGAAGATACAGTTAAAAATTATCGAAGATAGTAAAGTACTATCCTTGGTGGCCTACCTAGGATAGTAGAACAGAATAAAAATAGAGATTTATTTAAGAGGTACTGTTGCAACAGAAGTTTTATACTGAAGGTAGAGAAAGAAGGAGACAGGAAAGGGTCCAATAATCCAGAATCAAGGGGCTGTAGCCAACATCTGTCACATCATATAGAAGATCTAGTAACTTGAAAGACATTCTTGTTAGTTCAGCAATGGAAATTGAAAAAACCAAGGAATTGGTTGCTGCCCTCACTCTTGGGTGCAGAAGATGTGGCAATTGAAAGGTCTGCAAAGATATTCATGAGTGTAGCATGTTTCAAAACCCCCATGATGAGAGTATGCATAAGATCAAACAGATTATAAACTGTAATACTACCCACATGGTGTATATGGCATTTTGTACCTGCGATGCCTACTATGTGGGTAAAGCAAAATGAAAATGGAAGGCGAGAATAGGGGAACAATCAAGTATGAGCAATCAAGAATGGAAACATGGATGAGGTACTAGCAGTGCACATGAGAGGGGTGTAAAATATGGAGGACTATATACTTAGATTTATAGGCCTGCAATGTGTAACACTAGACCCCAGAGGGGTAGACAGGGAAGGCATGCCAAATACGAAAGTAAACTATTGGATTTACACCATGGGAGCATACTGTATAAAGGGAAAGGTCTTAATGATCATATAGAGCTGAAGCTGTTCCTAAAAAATAGGAGAACATACTAACTGCACTTATATGTATCCATGATGTTATTTTTTCCAGGTATACAATGGTACAGTCCAAGAATGTGAATGAAGTGGCAGTTTCTTCTTTTGGTATGCACCTCTTTAGATCCTTATACATCTGACAAGATATACAGTGGAGAAGAATATTTCAATTTGTACTCTTGTCCCGAAGACACAATGAGCCTGTGTTTCTCTTAGTTGCATCCAACCTATGGTTTCTTTTCATCTGTAGATCTATATCCTTTCAACAAATATATACATATATATTATAGTGGCACGGTAGCGCCACTATAGCCAGGGTTGAGCGGTCAGTTGCATACAAAAGTCAGATGTTTGGGTGTTAATAACTTTGGACCTGTTTAATGGATGTGCCTGAAATTTGGTATGCGTATTGGAGCATGGTAGGTCTCTTGATCTGCCAAACTGTGTATCAGTTGGAGTGCTGGTCTTTGTGTATAAAAGTGCTGAAAAATGCAAAATTATCAATTTTTGGAGGCACCTTTTGGTATTCTAAATGTGGTCCTGCACTGCCGTTGTGTGGTGTGCTATTCTGCAAGATAGCTTGTTTGAAAGAGCTTTGGTGGCCGAACATGCCACTTTTTGTTGGGTGAAAAAATATTAAGGCATTCAAAAGTTGTGGCACTTTTAAGTTCCCATTATAAGTCAATGGGAAAATTTATATATCTTGCGATCAAAGAATGGGGTTCTGGCCATCTAGTCCTGCCTGGCGATCAAAGAATTTGCAGCCTCAGGGTTCAAGAATCTTTGTCCCTGAGGATTTTCAAAATTATTTGATCACGAGGTCCACCATTTTGTTTTTTATTTTCTGATTGGAAAAACACAAATATCTCGGCTCAGAGGTCACTTCTGAAGTAAAACTTTGATGGGTTTTACTCAGTGGGCTCTGATCTATCGAGCCATGCCTTTGGTTTCATCCAAATCAGCCAAAAAATAGAGTTATAAGCTTTTAAAATCTTAATACGCAGCTCACTAATGATCTTTGATTGCGAGCCTACAAATTCTTTGATCGTGAGATTCTTTGATCGCAATCTTGCATTGCGACCTAAAAACATTAATATCTTGGCCCAGGGGTGGGCTAGGGACACAAATGAGGGTGGGATTTGCTCAGGAGGGTCCGTTCTATCGAGGCATGCCATTGATTTGGTTCAAATCGGTGAAAAATTTGTGTTTCACCATTTTTAATTCTTTGTTCATGAGCCTGCAAATTCTTTGATCACGAACCTGCAAATTCTTTGATTGTGAGATTCTTTGATCGCGATCGTGCATTGTGAGAGAGGGACAAGATGGCCCCATTTAAAAATCAATATTCTCAGCCCAGGGGTGTCCTCGGAAGTCAAATGAGGGTGGGTTTTACTCAGGGGACTTTGTTCTGTCAAACCATGGTGGTGGTTTACTGCAGTTCCTTCAATTTTTTGATTTATATTTTTTATTCTTTGTTCATGAGCCTGCAAATTCTTTGATCACGAGCCTGCAAATTCTTTGATCATGAGATTCATTGATCCTGATCGTGCATCGTGAGCGAGGACCGAGATTGCCCAAATTAAAAATCAATTTTCTCAGCCCAGGGGTGTCCTAGGAAGTCAAATGAGGTGGGTTTTACAAAGGGGGCTTCGTTCTGTTGAACCATGATGGTGGTATACCGCAATTTCATCAATTTTTTGATTTATAAGATTTTTAATTCTTTGTTCATGAGTCTGCAAATTCTTTGATTGTGAAATTCTTTGATCTCCATCTTTGATCACAAGGGAAGGACAAGATGGCCAGATTTTTTATAATGGAATAGATAGGGAAATTTTATCAATATTTATCATTGAATATCTTGGAAATGGTTTGGTCTTTTTGCTTGAAATTTGGAGGGTGTTTATGGCATGTCCTGTAGATGTGAATTATGGTGTTTATGTGTCAGACAAAATTTATTTTGTGGAGATATTATGTGATGTACTTTACATGTTACGGACAGTGTTTTGCTTGTGGTGGTGGCTTGAAATTGATAGGATACCTAGCTTTAGTGTCATGGATGTAGTTTTCAGTTGTTGTGTGTGTGTTAAATGTCAACAAGTACAGAACTGTGCCAGTCTGATGAATGAAAATCTCATACGTTAAAATGTTATATCTCGGACACGGTTTGGTCTTTTCACTTGAAATTTGGAGGGTGTTGACAGCATGTCATGTGGATGAAAATTACAGTTTTTCTGTGTCGAAAAAATTGTTTTGGCATAGATATGGCATGCTGCAGTTTACGTTCTGCGGACAGCATTTACTTGTGGTGGTGGCTTGAAATTGGTAGGATACCTAGCCTTAGTGTCATGGAAGCAGTTTTCAGTTGTTGTGTGTGTTAAATGTCAACAGGTGCATAACTGTGAAACTCTGATGAATAAAAATTTCAAATTTTTGACATGTCATATCTTGGACAAGTTTGGTCTTTTTCCTTGAAATTTGGAGGGTGTTAACGGCATGTCCTGTAGATGTTAATAGAGGTGTTTACATGTTGGACAATGTATTTTTTGCTGACATATTGTGTGACACACTTTACATTTTGTGGACAGCATTTTCTATTGTTCTACTAGATTAACATTTGTTTGGTGGCTGGCCTTGCTGTTGTGAATGTACTTTTTAGTCATTGGGTGTGTAATGTGGCCTGATACTTACAAGTTGGTGGGAGCACAGGGCCCAAACCACCAACTTGTGCAACTTTCTACTTTTCTATTCTTTCTTAAAAAGTAAGGAAATTCTATGCAAAAAAACTTTGTTAATGCATCAGTTAGGGTTCTTCTACAGTGAAAAACGTGAAGAAATTTGATTTCAGAGTTCCCACCTTGAACCCACCACCCTGTCCCCACCAACAGGCATCGGGTGCGTTGGGGTATCGGTTCTAACTCTCACCCCATCCCATGTAAACAAGCTGAGGTGGTGCAGTGTAGGAGAATGGGGGTGAGAGTTAGGCCCAATGACCCAATGTACACCCCGATGCATGTTGTTGGGGGTGGGATGGGGGTGAAGAGCAAGGGTGGGAACCCTAAAATTGAATTTCCTCACTTTTTTCACTTTAGAAGGACCCTAACTGATACATTAATGAAGATTTTGCATAGAATATATATATATATATATATATATATATATATATATATATATATAGATAGATAGATAGATAGATAGATATATATATATATATATATATATATATATATATATATATATATATATATATATATATATATATATATAGATAGAGATAGATATATGTTTGTATTATATATCTTCCCTTAAGGTTATACTGCTTAATGCCACAGATGTTTTGTTTCCTTTTAGTTATAAGGTCATCCCTGGTTAGCCTCACAAAATCCTTATAAGTGCTAAAAGCATCCAACACTGGCAATTCTCCAACCCCCAACCCCCTGGCCTCCCCATTTGCACTCTGTCTATCCAGACCAGTTTCAGGAAGGGCCATTCCACTGCGTCCTCCCTGGTTAGGTTCACCAATTCCATCCTCTCAGGCATGGACAAAGGGTTGATCATCCTGACCATTTTCATAGACCTTGCCAAAGCTTTCAATATGGTCTCCCACCCTCTGCTACTTCAATGTCTCTCAGAAGCGGGCCTAGCTGGCTCAGCTACCAACTGGTTCAATGCCTACCTCGCTGACAGAACTCAATCAGTTAGAATCGTTGACATCACCTCTTTGCCCCTCCCTATAGCCCCGGAGTTCCCCAGGGATCAGTACTTGGCCCTATCCTGTTCTCCATCTTTCTAAACAACCTCCCTCTGGTGTGCTCATCCACATCTATTCAAATGTACGCAGACGATACTGTACTTTTTGCCTCTGGCTTCTCCCCAGAAGAGGTAACAGCCAACCTCCAGGCTGACTTCAACAAGGTACAGTTATGGTTTAGCTCTCACCAGCTCTCTCTCAATGTGAACAAAACTACCACCATGACCTTCGGCACTCGGCAACGTCTAACCAGGCTTCCTTCCCCCGCTACCTTCCACACCCTTGATGGGATGGTACTGGAGGACGTCACTTCCTTCCGCTACCTCGGGGTTTGGCTCGACCGTCACCTATCCTTCTCCGACCACATTAATGCCATCATAAAAAAACTGCACCCCAAGCTCGGATCCCTTTACAGGAACCGCAACTGCCTCCCTCTCATGGCTTGGCTTGAGCTAGTGCATAAGATGATCCTCCTCTCTTTTTACTACTGCGACATAGTATACAGTGCCGCTCCCAAATCTACCTTATCCAGACCGGACACACTTTCCATGCCTTCTGTCACTTCACCCTTGATGCCACCCCTGCACCCATCACTGCAACCTCTACCATGCCCTCGCATTCCCTTCCCTCGAAAACCATCACCTGCAGCACTGCTCTAAATTTGTAGCCAAATTCTGGCATGACGCCCTGCCCACATATCTTTCTACCTTACTTACCCCAGCTCCCTCCCCTTCTCATGCACGCAGATCCCTCAATGACTGGAAGCTTCAAATCCCTAGGCAGAAAACCACTATTGGGCAATCTTCCTTCTCCTACTTCTTCCCCAAACTCTGGAATGAACTCCCTCCCCAAATTTGCCACTCCTCCTCTACCCACTCCCTGTCTTCAGCACTAGCAAACTATCTCTTGGTAAATTGCTCCTGCACTTAAGCCCCAAAGGTGTCCCCTTATATCCCCCCCTCTTGACTGCCTGACCAGCAGCACCTAGCTTACGCTATGGAAGCTGGCTTATCTATACCGACTTCAGCACTTCTTGTACATGGGCTTTGCCCTGTCCTAATCCCTACTTGATACTGCCTGATCCTCACATATTCTCCACTCAGTGTCACACCTCATCTGTCCAATACTATCTCATTCTGTAATATAATCTATGCCTGCCAAGTGTTGTTGTTGAACTGTACTGATTGTCTTGTCCCTTTTCCATCACACAATTGTATCCTGCAACTGCATAACTGAAACTTTCTCTGTAAACTGTTCAACTGAATCTGTCTACTGTATTGCTGTAATTGTGCTCAGCTACGTTTTACTGTTTTTCCTCACATATAAAACTCTTGATAACCTGGCGAGTTATCTCCCACTATACCCTCACCCCCCAGGCTGCACCAGGAGGCAAGCATCTTTTTGCTCAGTGTGCCATCCTGCTGAAACAATTTCTATAAATAAATAAAAAAATATTGTATTAAGATTATACCAATACATTCTCCCTCAGGCTTCTCTCTTTTTTTTTCTCCATCTGCCCTTTGTAGCTCTTTGAAATGACAATGTAATGAAAATGTATTTCAAATGCAAAACAGATATTATTGAAAAGTATCTAGAAATAAATATTTTAGATTGTGGGCACAGTAGTGGAAAAAGAATGGATAAATTTAAGTAGTCAAGGAGGAAAAATATTTTTAAAATGCACTTTAGGTGGTGGCAAATGTTTGTATATGTGTTATTTATATCTTTATTATAGACTTAGGTATTTAAGCAGCAGCACTTTAAATTATGTAAGCACTTGACTTATTCAGTGATTATTTTGCTGTTTAAGTGTATTCACACCGGGGGCATTGTCTTTTACAAATCCCATTACTGGGTGAAACATGAGAAGGATTTCTGTACTCTGTTGTCTGCACCTGAAAGGGTTTGATTTCTTTCTTGCACCAAGTAAAGCTTATTCAACTTCAACTTGAGACTGCAGTTTTCTTTTGAAAAAATGTGTGTGGTGAGTGTTGTGACTGCTCTTTCCTGTTCACCAGTTGGGTTAGTAGGCAGTTCTACAAGGTGTCCACCACCTTTTTAATCCTTGAGGATCTGGCAATCTGGATACCCCAGTCCATGCCGGGCAAGTTGAGATCACTGACCATCACTGTGTTCCCTATCCTTTGATAGCTAGGCCCTCAGTTATTACCTTAACTGAGTCATAGCTAGATCCTTCTATTCCAAATAAAAAAACATCAATCTGCCCAATTATTCCACTTTTAGATTAGACAGGAACAGATGAGGTGGTGGGGCAGTTTTATCTGTTCACTCAACTGTCCCCTGCTTTTTCATCAAGGCTGACACTATGGGGAACCACATTAATTCTGTTTTTGTTTCTATAATTTGCTAGGGAAGTGACTATTAGTGGGTTGTTTATATTGCCTACCTAAGTTTAACACAAACAAATGTGCCGGTCTAACTACCTTCATTAACTCTGGTGTGGATTTTGGCAAGTATATTCTTTTGGGAGAGATTAACACCCTGCTGGGGTGGTAGAAAAGGTGAAAAATTAAAACAAGCATTGTCCTTACAAGGCTTGATTCAACTTCAAAATGATTTTACCCTACAGTGATGTCGTTTTTGAGGTATTATCCATGCTTGATTTAAGTTTATGAGTCCCCTGATGTTCCTGTTTTACATTCTGGGTGTTTAGGCAACATTTTCTATGACCACTTAGTCACATTTTGAACTTTAAATCTCCAATCCCTTTAACTTCCCCCTAAGACTGTGAAACTGTCTTGTTTTCATAGTTTCAGTTCTGAAATTTTTATAAGACACCTAAATTGGGTTTCTTGGGGCAATATTTTTTCTTGGAAAAAATGTCAGTGATGCATGAGAATGCTTTGTAAAACAGCTGTTAAGAGTATGGGATTTGCATGTTGTTTATTGTAAAAAGGGTAAGAGCAAGGCATGTTCCTTGGCTCACTCAATTTATTGTGTCTCTGTTAAAGCATACAGACAAACTGTATAAAAAAGCAAACAAACAAAAAAAGTGAACACAGCTAAATCCTGGGATGCATTCTACAAATTCTGTAGCTTTTGTGTCTCACTTTTTTGCAGATCTAGGGAGTCTTACTTTGACTCAATGATTAATAAAAAAAATAGTGGTGTTTATTGGACTCTATTTGGAAGGAGGTTCCTAGGGTCTGTATTTTCAATTTATCTTATGAGGGCATGACTTTGTATATAATAGGGGATAGTAACAAGTTGCTCAATTCCTTCTTTACTGAAGATTTTCTGACCTTGTTATCCAAAGCTGGTCTGGATCTTCCATCCTGTTTACCATTGTTCTTTGATACATGTCCTTTTTACAGACCCAGCTGTTGTTGTTTTAAAAAGATTGAATGTGGCAAAGTTGCCAAACTGCTGAGTACTTTCAAAGCTGATTTAGCTAAGTGTCTGGACAATTTGGGCAATGTTTTGTTACAACTGAGTATTAATATTGTGGTCCCACCTTGATTTACCTATTTAATTAATTGTGCTCACTCAATCTTTCCCTATTGCTTAGAAATAATCCAAAGTTATTCCATTGCATAAAGATGGGCCTAAATTAGTGGTAGATAACTACAGTCCAATCTCCCATTTGCCTTTTATCTCTAAGTTCTTGGAAAAAAAATGTATTTACACAAATGACTATTTAGAACAGCATCAAGTATTCTGTGTTCATCAATCTGGTTTCCACTCCAAATGTTCAACACAAACTGCTCTTGTAGATTTCCATGATCTTGTTTCAGGTGCTCTTGATTCTGGTTGTTTTGTGGGTTCTGTATTTGTTGATGTTTCTTAAGCTTTTGATTGATTACTTATCCTTTACTTGTTTCTCATCGTTCATATTATGTTTTTTCACTTAATGTTATTAATTGATTTTCTTCCTATTTACACAGTAGTTTTCAGTCATTTTTGGGGATGGGTGTCTTTATTCTTCTCTTCCTATTATCACTGGGGTTCCACATGGGGTCTGTTCTTGGTCTTATTCTGTTTATTTATTTGTAAATCCTTTGCTTTCCATTATTCATAATTGTCTTTATGTGGAAGGTGCTGTTCTTTATTTAGCTGATAAATCAGTCCCATCCTTGTGTAAGATGTTAAAACAGAATTTTTACTATTTGGTGAATTGGTTTTCAGAAAATTGTCTAATTTCAAATGGTAAAAAAAAACTCAATATTATTCGGTTCACAACACAACTTGATTAATCTAGATTGTCATTTTACTATTTAAATAAAATCTGCAACTGGAAAGAGTCTCAGAATTTATGTACAGTATGTGGTGTTCTATTTTGATCCCTCACTTTTAAAACCCACATGGAAAAAAAACTATTTTTTTTAAACTTGAGCATGTTTGGGCCATTAAAAATGTGCCAAGAAATGCTCAGCTATAGAAGATAGAAGACATTTAGTGTCTCAAGCAATTCTTTCAGATTTACACAACGTGGACACCATTTACCATTGGGCTTACAAAGCTACATTTGGGTCTTTTAATACAGTACACTATCAACTCTTACATTTCATTTTTTTCAGTGGGATATTAATTGCTGTTTGTTGCTTTAAAAGTTAACATAGAAACATAGAATTTGATGGCAGATAAGGACCGCTTGGCCCACCCAGTCTGCCCATTTCCCTACCTAATGCATAAGCTGCAGATCCTAGTTAACCAGCAGCCTACTTCTTTCAACCCCCACCCCCTAGAATTGCCTTATGACTGTCCCATGCATGCTTGAATTCAACCACTGTTTTTGACTCCACAACCTGCTCTGGAAGGCTGTTCCATGTATCCACAACCCTCTCTGTGAAAAAATACTTCTTCACATTACCTCTGAGCCACCCCCGATCTTCAAATTGTGTCCCCTTGTTCTTGCACACCTCTTTTTTGGAAAGATGCTACCCTCTTGGACTTTGTTGATTCCCTTGAGGTACTTGAAAGTTTCTATCATGTCCCCCTTCTCCTTCCTTTCCTCGAGGCTATACATATTAAGCTCCTTTAGTCTCTCTTCATATGTCTTCCGGTGCAGACTCTGCACCATTTTAGCTGCCCTCCTCTGGACAGCTTCCATCCTGTCTATGTCCTTGTGGTGACTGGGTCTCCAGAACTGCACACAGTACTCCAGATGGGGTCTCATCAGCTGTCTGTAAAAAGGGATAACAACTTCCTGTTTTCTACTGGTGATTCCTCTCCCTATGCATCCCGGTATCCCCCCAGCCCTCCTTGCTGCCCTCTCACATTGCTTGCCCACCTTTAAGTCATCTGATATGACTACCCCCAGGTCCCTTTCCGTTTTTGTTGTTGTTAGTATCTCACACCCCATTGTGTACTCTTCCCCTGGGTTGTTGTTTCCCAGGTGCATTACCTTGCACTTCTTAGCATTTAATCTAAGCTGCCATACATTTGACCATTCCTCTAACCTTGCCAAGTCCCTTCTCATCCTTTCCACCCCACCTTGTGCATCAGCTCTGTTGCAGATCTTTTTGTTATCTGCAAAGAGAGACATACTTTTCCTTCCAGTCCCTCTGCAATGTCACTTATAAAGACATTATAAAGACATTGAAGAGGACTGGTCCTAATACTGAACCCTGCAGTACCCCACTAGTAACCCCCTTTCTTCAGAATGGACTCCATTTACTATTACCCTCTGTGTCCTATTCTCCAGCCAATTCTTTACCCAGGCTATCATCTTGGGACCCACTCCCAGGCTGGCTAACTTGCATATTAATCTTTTGTGTCGGACTGTGTCAAATGCCTTGCTAAAGTCTAGGTAGACCATGTCCAGAGCCCCTCCCTGATCTACTACTTTGGTCACCCAGTCAAAGAAATCTATTAGATTCATCTGACATGACCTTCCCACTGTGAATCCATGCTGCCTTGGGTCCTGTGCCCCTCTGGCTTCTAGGTACTTGACAATTCTTTCCTTCAGAAGTGATTCCATCATTTTCTCTATCACTGAGGTTAAACTAACAGGTCTGTAGTTTCCTGCTTCTGCCCTGCTCCCACTTTTGTGAAGGGGAATCACATCTGCCTTCCTCCAGTCCTCAGGTACCACCCCATCCTCCCATGATTTGTTAAAGAGGGTAGTCAGTGGCGTCACTAGTTCTACCCTTAGTTCTTTTAGAATTCTGGGATCAATCCCATCAGGCCCCATTACTTTTTCCACCTTCAGTTTTAAGAGTTCTTTCAGAATCCTTTCTTCTGTAAATGGCTGGTATCAACTTCAGTATCCAGAGTGTTGTTTTAGGTACCTCCCCCTCTTCATTTGTAAATACTGAGCAAAAATATTTTAGTATCTCTGCCTTTTCACAGTCACCCTCTGCCCAACCCCCTCCCCTTTATTAAGCCTCACTATCCCTCCCTTGGTCTTCCTTCGCTCCCTGATGTACCTAAAAAAGGTTTTATCCCCCTTCTTAACTGAGTTGGCTATCTTTTCCTCAGTTCGGGCCATTGCTGCTCTGACTGCCTTCCCAGCTTCCTTTTGCTTTAACTGATACAACCCTCTGTCCTGCTCCTTCTGTGATTCTTTGTACTTTCTGAATGCTTTCTTTTTCTCTTGAACCTTCACTGCCACCTCCTTTGAGAATCATAGTGGTTTCTTACATCATCTTGTTTTGTTTATTTGCTTGGCACAAAGGCTTGTTACCTCTGTGATGGCAGTTTTTATTATTCCCCATTGTTCTCCCACCCCTCCCTCCTACCCATTTGCTAGTGCATTCCTTAGGCACTCACCCATTTTGGCAAAGCCAGCCCTCCTGAAGTCCAGTACTTTTGCCTTTGTATGGCTTGACTCTATTGCTGTGTTTATTGTGAACCACACTGTTCGATGGTCGCTAGTTCCCAGATGGCTACCCATTTCTACATGGTTTCTCTTAGCCTCTAGGAGAGGACTACATTTACTTTCTCTAATTTATAAGGCTGTTAATCAATCTGCTCTATATTTATCTGATTATATGGTGGTTCATTCATATATCTATTCCATAAGGGAAGTAGAACATTATTGTCACCAAGTGCCTAAATACAGTATCTTTCCATTTACAGTACAGCAAACATATGTTTTGGGGCCCTCCAAATGTGGAACAGCTTAGCTCCAACTTTCTGAAGCTGTTCTAGTTTTAATATTTTGAAAATTATGTAAAAATAATATGTTAAATACAAATTGTTCTGTACATGTTTGCAACTTGATTGTATGATTCTGTTTTATGTCATTTGCATTTTGTTTAGTATTGTATTGTATTACTTGGCATGGGACATTCTGCAAACAAGAGTTTTATCTTATAGAACCTATCCTATTACTCTGAACTTTTAAATAAGCCAAAATAATAAAATAAAAGCAGGACAGTTCTTACAAGGATCATCACAAGGCCCTGGCCTAAACATGTACTCGCTTGAGACCAAATGAGAGAGAGAATGATTAAATGAAGACCTTCCAATTCCTGAAACAAATAAATGTGAACTTTGAAGAGATATTTATCATAAGCACAAATTCAAGGTCATGGCATTGTGAGTGGAAACTGAGAAGAGGAAAGTTTAAGAGGGATATGAGGAAATATTATTTTATAGAGAGGTTGGTGGAACCTAGGAACAATTTGCCAGCCAAGCGATAGAAGCCAGAACCATAAGTGACTACAAGCAGAGCTGGGACAGAGTGAAAACTATTGTGCCTACTCATGGCAATAGTTGCAAGAAGGAAAATGGGGAAGGGGGCAGTAAGGGCTAATAGCCTGGATAACAATTAGGTCCTGTGGATAGATTTACTGTAGGAATCATGGGCAGACTGGATAGGCCATCAATCTTTTTCTGCTGCCATTGTCTATGTTTCTATGAATATCTTCCCTTAGTATCCAGCACAAGCCATAACAATTGCTGAAGATGAGCTGGTATCTGTAATAATCATTTGAATGGATAGTGCCACTAATCAAACTATATGAAACATCATGGAAAGTATCTGCCTAGCTCTACTTTGAGCACATTTTGATCTAACAAATATTTCATTATTATTTATCTTTCCCCAAGTGTGGAACATTGTGAACAGGTGAGAGGTAGGGTTTGGAATCCTGTTAAATTTCCAGATACAGAAAGCAGTAGTATGGAGGAAATTCTGAACCAAAAACCGTGTTAGATAAGGTAAAGGTTTGACTTAAGCCTAACAGATGAGATTGATTTTGGTCTAATTTTTCCAGTGTTATTAGACTTGATAGTTTGCTACTTAAAGCATTCATATATTTTAGGAAAGAACCAATTGATCAAGGGAGGTAATAATGTAGTCTGCCTGCTTTTGTAACAAAGTAGAGTCAAATATTTATAAGGCCATACTTCCACATTTTTTCCTGTCAAAGAAGGGAAAAGCAAGCCCTCTTTATAAAAAAAATGGTAGTGAGAAAAGTCAGGCAAAAACTGTAGTCAACCTGAGTGATAAGGAAAGGGGGTGAGCTGGAAATCAAGTAAGGTGTGCAATGTTACAGTAAGTAGGGAAAACGGACAGACTTGGTGGGCCAAAAAGTCCTTATCTACTATCAATGTCTATGATATTGGCTGATCTACATCACATGGCTGTGTGATAAGATTTGTCTTACCACATGGCTGAATGTCAGTCAGATTAATAGTTGTCTTTTAAACTTCTACGAAATTTCATCCAGACATTTTCCTTATCTAAATATGCTTTTTTGTCAGTGCAATAATCCACTCTAGTGTGTATAGAACAATGGATCGTACTGCACAACCTGATGTGGGTTATAACTTACTTATAAAATGGGTAGGGGCAGTAGAGGAATATGATTTGTCAAAAGGTATAACCTGACCATGCATTAATTCTCAATTAATGCACAGTTGAGTGGCCAGACTACAGAGTTTGATTGACAGTAAGTGAACAGGAGTACTGAAATCATTCCACAGAGGGAAATTTAAAAACATTTGGGAGCCACTTTTTTCTTGGTTAGTGAGAACAATTACAATCTCTAAGCATTTATTCTGTTGGTAAAGTGATAGCCCTCCTGATCTGTAAATCCTTCCATTTACCGACAATGTCCTGTCGGCATGCTTGTTTCTCCATTAATCTTTTTTTGCTTTTTTTTGTTTTCTTTTTGAAGCATCCGTTCTGTAGTTCCCAAACAGTACACTGGCTGATTGCAAGATGAACATCTGAACTTCCCACAGTACTCCCAAGAACCACCTTGTAAATAAGTAAGTAAACATGTACTTTTTGAATCAGTTGCATATACTGTGTCTGACTTGGGAGCTGTGGTTTACTGAGCCATGACATTTTCCCAAATGACCAGAGCTGCAGACAGCATCATCAGGCTGGATGAAGAAGCCAGAAATGGCAAATGACAAGCAGGTGCTGAGGAGAGGGGCAGGAGAGCCAGCAGGTGCGAGGGGGGGGCAGGAAAGCCGATGACCATGGATAGCTACAATTACAGCATGTTGTACATTAAAAAACAAATGCAGTACAAAAATGTAGTACAATTAAATGAAAACCAAAAAGGTGAACACCAAAACCAGAACACATGCAGAAAACCACAAATCCAGAGCTCTCATTAGGACATTTCCACTCAGAGAAATGCAAGTACAGTGTTTCATTAAAACACTTTTATTTGACTGGCAACATAGGTCCATCATGCAGAGGAACTATTTTAGGACAAATTGAAAGAAAATGTTTAATTTTTTTCATTTTAGTAAATGAAGAATAAACACTAAAGGAACCCATTTTATAAGCAGAATAACCCACTCCAGGGCATGGGTTTATTGAGAATTAATGCACTTCCTGGGTGGTTGAAGGCACTTGGACTGTGTCATCATGCCTCACAATGCACATGCATGCCTTGTTGTGGGTTATTACTTATGTTGAGTCTTCTTTTATACCAAGGTGCTTCAAAGAATGGCAACACTTTATTTTAAGTTTCCTTAACTACACTTCAGGCAGAAGGTCACCTGGGGGTCAGTGACCATCACATGATATGGTTCAAGTTTGGTCAGCAGAAATAAATCATCCCATTCCAAGTCAAAAATATGGGACTTCAGAGGAGCTGACTTTGATGACAAGGCCAACAGAGTTAAGCTAGCCCTGGCAAGAAGAAATACACGTGAGGGGGTGCAGGCAAATTGGGCAAGCATTAAGGATGTAATACTTCAAGCAACATCCCATTGTGTTAGGGAAAAAGGCAAGAGCAAAAGAAGGAGGAAACCACTTTGCTTCTCAAAAACAGTAGCAGAAATGATCAGAGCCAAAAGATTGGCCTTCAGGAAATATAAGGTTATGCAGTGGGACAAAGATAGGGAGGCATACCAAAGTTCCCTAAGGGAAGCAGGGAAGGCTATAAGGCAGACAAAGGCCAAAACAAAGGAAACACTGGCACGAACAGTAAAAGAAAGGGACAAGACTTTCTATAGATACATTAGTGAAAGGAGAAAGTCCAGAGGGGGTATTGCTAAGATCAAAGGGGATAAGAGGGAGTGTGTGGAAGAGGACCAAGGAAAAGCATCTATCCTAAATAGATACTTCTGCTCAGTATTTACTGAGGAGAAAGTAGAGCAGGATCCACAGTTCAGCACCATGGATGCAGGGGGAAGAGAGGTGTGCACAAATCCCTTCACAAAAGAAAGGGTCCTACAAGAGCTCACTAAGCTCAGGGTGGACAAGGCAATAGGACCTGATGGCATACATCCTAGGCTACTAAAGGAGCTAAGGGTGGAACTAGCAGAGCCATTATCAGAACTGTTTAGTGATTGTCTGAGCACAGCAGAGGTCCCAGAAGACTGGAGAAGGACTCATATGATCCCGCTCCAGAAGTGTGGTTGCAGGGAGGAGGTAGGGAACTACAGACCAGTCAATCTCACCTCAGTAATGGACAAGATTATGGAGGCACTCCTTAAGGAAATCATAGTGCAACACCTGGAATTCATAGGAGCACAGGATCCAAGACAGCATGAGTTTATAACAGGAAGGTCCTGTCAAACTAATCTCATAGATTTCTTTGACTGGGTAACCAGAGTGGTTGACCAAGGGGGTGCAGTTGATGTTGCCTACCTTGGCTTCAGCAAAGCTTACAATACTGTTCCACATAGAAGATGGATTAATAAGCTAGGTATGCTCAGGGTGCATCAGAGGTTGGTCAACTGGGTGGAAAACTGGTTGATGAGCAGAAAATAGAGAGTGGTTGTAAATGGTATACAATCAGAAGAGATGCAAGTCACAAGTGGGGTACCTCAGGGATTAGTCCTGGGGCCAGTCCTCTTCAGTATTTTCATCAGTGACATTGCAGATGGACTGGAGGGTAAGGTTAGTCTGTTTGCAGATGACACTATGATCTGCAACAGAGTAGATGATCCAGATGGGGTGGGCAGAATGAGAAGAGATCTGGAAAAACTGGCACAATGGTCTGAAGAGTGGCAACTGGGGTTTAATGCAAAGAAGTGCAAGATCATGCACATATGGAAGAGAAACCCTTAAGCTACCTATAGGTTGGGAAGGGAGTTGCTGGCAATCACATGGGAAGAAAGAGACTTGGCATCATCATCATCACAGATGACCTGAAATCATCCAAGCATACCACTAAAGCAGTAGGTAAGGCTAGAGGGATGTTGAGGTGTATTAGTAGGGGTATCACAAGTCATAAGAGGGAGGTAATAATCCCTCTTTACAAGACACTGGTTAGGTCCCATCTAGAGTACTGCGTGCAGTACTGGAGACCACACCTTCACAAGGACATTAACCAAACTGAGGCAGTCCAGAGAAGTGCAACCAAAATGGTGAAGGAACTGCATCAGAAAACATATGAGGACATATTAACAGAGCTCAATATGTATACCCCAGAGCAAAGAAGGGAAAGAGGTGATATGATCGAAACATTCAAACATCTTAAGGGCATTAACAAGGTGAAAGAGTTTAACATGTTTCAGTATAAGAAAAATAGCAGGACAAAAGGTCACAGCTTGAGATTAGAGGGATGCCGATTAAGAGGTAATCTGAGGAAGTTCTTTTTCACAGAAAGGGTGGTGGATGCGTGGAACGGCCTACCTCAGGAAGTGGTGGATATGAATACAATGCAGGGCTTCAAACAGGCATGGGATAGGCATAAGGGAGCAATACAGATGATTATGACTAGATAGGTCTTTGACAGAGTAAAGGCCTATGGCACATTCATAAGGTAGAAAAAATGGGCAGACTGGATGGGCCTTGCAGTCCTTGTCTGCCGTCAACTTCTATGTTTCTATGTATAACTACGAAGTAACTACTATGTAACTTCTGTCTAGTTACATGTAACTATAATGTAATAGTTAACTGGTTTCACATTTGTGGTTTGGTGTGGTTACACAATGTGCATGAACTGGTAGTTACTGCAGTTACTGTTGCCTCCCTTCTGCCTTAAATCAGTTCTGTCTGACATATGTGTATGCTGTACTTTGCAACAGCTGTTACATGTGTAGTTACACTTCCAACATAAATCAATTTTTCTGTTGCACATTGCAACAGCTGTTACGTGTGTAGTTACAGTTCCTGCATAAATCAGTTTGTGCCAAAAGATAAACGGTTGTGGTTGCATGTATAACTACCACTTCATGCAAATTGTATAACTACACAGCAGTCAAATGTGAAAGTAATTAACAACTAGATAGTATTTACTAGGCAATAACAGTATAGTTACTTCATAGAAATGTGTGTCTAACTACATAATATACAAATGTGAAACTAATTTCCAACTACATTGTAGTTACATGTAACTACACAGTACTTACTTAGCAGTTTCATTGTACTTATACAGTAATTACAATGTACTTATGGACACTTAAAATAAAGAGTTACCAAAGAAACAAAACTTGACATACTTCTCTTCCTTTTTGGAGGGCATATTTAAATCAGAGCACTTTTAGAGCCTTTACCTGGATATGGGGGAGGTAACTGAGAAACTCAGGATTTGATGGCCAACATGAGGAGAGAGAGAGGGAGACTGAGATTTCAAGAACCACAGCAGAGAGACACCCAACAATGACTCTCCAACAGTCCTTGTGCATTTCAAAAAATAACCTGCATAAACCATGCCTAAATTCTTGTTATTGATATCTACCTCAAAGGAAGTGGGCACAGTACATAACTGCATTCACTTCAGGAAGCCATCAGAAATACATCTATACCAGTAAACAAACAGGATGTACTGTATCGTATAGAAACAAAAGCACACTGAAAAAACACAAGTTTTGATGTGAAACGGTGGCAGCAGGAGTTGCTACTGCCATCTTTGTTATTTTATTTAAAATAAAGTTTTTATCTTTCTCCAGGTTTCGCTGGAGTATGGATGCCTTTTCTTAGTTAGCCCAGCATTTTGGGACTTTACTGTACTGTATGGTAGATTGCATCCTGGAGATGAAGTAGTAACTAATAGGGATGTGTGGAATTTTCAAATTCTGGCAGAACAGAACTTTGCTGAACTTTTAAAATTCTCCCACAATTCTGCCACATTTCTTTAGAAGCAGAAGAGCAGAATTCTAAAGCAGAAAAATGTGAAATCAGTTTTCTGCTACATTTACCTATAATTATATTCCATAGATCACAATATTTTCCATTGAAATGGTTGCAGAATGATTTTCCACAGAAAAATGCTGTTCCACGGAATATAATTCCATGAATCACAGCAGGTGGAATTCTGCAGAAGGATGAGTGAAATTCCAATGGAATGGTCATTCCGCACTAATTCTGCCAGCAGAATTCTACATTCTGCAAAGCACTAGTAACCGACTACACCTTTTAGGTTTATACATACTGCAGTCTGACACAATATAGAGGATTATGTATGATCGCTCATACACAACAAGGGTATTTTTCAATCAAGAGGTTTCTATGGTAACTGGAGACCTCGAGAGTGCAGCTCAAGAGGTGTCATTACCATGGAAACCTCGAGAGCTGAAAAATACCCTTGTTGTGTATGAGCGATCATACATAGTCTTTTATAGTGCATGGAACTCATACAACAACTGCCCTTACTTTCCTGCTGATTTGTGTGGTGGTTTTCCCCTCCTCTGGCCTGTTTCACCACTGTGGCCATTCATGGAGGATCGCTGGTCACGCATGCGCACCCACCTTCTCAGTGTTATGCTGCACTAGCTATGTAGCTAGTGCAGCACAACAGCTACGATGGCGTAGCTAGTGCAGCATAACAATGCTGTCGGGAGCATGGAATTCCATGCTTAACAGCGTTCTACCATACACTATAACTTGTTTTACTTGCAGAAACAGAGAAACAAAGGTGATAGGCAAAATCTTACAAGAGATTTTATTTTTTTTTTTTATTTGTAATTTGTTAACTGGGTAGGACCCAAGAGCATTAGATGTCCATTTTCAAGGGGACCTGGACATTTAAACAAGGGCAACAATACAAAATAAATATACAATACAGAATACATATAGAATTCATTGATGTACACAGTAATCAGGTGACATTACACGTGCACATAGACATGTCCAAACAGTATTTTTAACACCATTTAAACATATTTGTTGAATCGATAGTGTTACGAAGCAGGTAAGTTAATCCAGAATGTAAAGGCTCTATAAAAAAGAACATTGGCCCCTGGAGGAACAGAAGACTGAGGGTCTTAAGAAATGAGTATGAGGAGTTCTAGTACTTGGGGAGCCAGCATCAGAGATAGCACTAGCAATAAATAAAAATCTAATCAAGACTGGGTAAAATAAGTAATGTGTGAGTCAAAAGAAGGCCAGCCAAGGTGTTTTTAAAAATCTGCATATAGAATCATATGGAATTGTAACTCTTTTCAAGTCAGTTATATTAGCATTGGCACAGACTGGAAGGCTATAGCCCATTAATGACAGGAACAGAGACTGAGCCAAGACTATCTTAGAGTGAGTGGACGCAAACAATTTGTTAGCCTAATAGGATGATAAAGATGAGTGTGTTCTGACTTAAACAGTTTGGAGATATATTTTTTTAAGAGAGTCTGGTCTGTAGTAAAACTGAGATACCTGAAACTGTTCATTCTCTCAACAAAGGTTTCACTCAAATCTTTAATTAAGTAAGGGGGGGGGTAAAGCCTTTAATTTTTGTTTTGTTCCAGAGTGCATATGCTTGGTTTTACCAACATTCAGTTGAAGGCCATTTTTAATAACCATTTTTTTGTGCCAATTCAAAGTCAGGCTACAAATATTTGATTATATCCCTGACATTAGATACCCTTCTGTACAAAGAAATATCCATCACATACATGATAATGTGGGCTTCAGAGCTATCCAAAATATCAGCTAGATCATTCAAGAAAACACTAAACAAAATCTGCCACAGGACTGATCCCTGTGCTACTCTGGTAGTGATTTTGATGAATGGAGAAGTAAAGGAATTCAAAGATGCTGATTGACATCTACCAGTAAAGTAATTCTGGAACCAGGATGCTGCAGATAGAAAGACCAACAGCTTGATGCTGGCAAACAGGTAACCATGGTACACTAGCTTTGGAGACATCTAGGAAGCTTGCACTGACTGTGTCCCCACTGTCCAAGGCCCTGTGAAAATCATTTGTGACTTCAAGCACAGCAGTGAATGTTCTGTGATTATACTGAAAACTATGCTGGCAAGTGGTTTGCAAATTCTCAGTATTCAGGAACTCCTTAAATTGATCAGAAACAATCCTCTCAAGGAACGTTGCTAACATGGCAAGCAGGGATATTGGTACATAGTTTTTGGTCAGGGTTCACTCTCCTGATTTATAAATAGGGACCATGGTTACCTGCTTCCACAATCTCAGGACCTTGCCAGCAGCTAACAGATGGTTGTACAAAGTACACAGAGCAGTAGCCTTTACATGAATGACCGAAGAAAATAATTTTATATCAATATTGTCCAGTCCCATTCTAATTTGTAAATTCAAATGCATATGGTACTTTAAAATGTCATCTGCATTAGGGATCTAAACTTAAAACCAGCATCTGAACCATCACAGCTAGTCCCAATCAGTTCAAGATCTGATAGATCAAGTTCAACCAATGGAGCAATTTTTGTGGCTCCACAAAAAGTGGTCTTGAGCCCTGTAGCAATTTCAATCAGATTTCTCAAGTTACTCTATTCATTAGTCAGAAGTGGCATTGCTGTGGAACTGGTTGTTCCCATGAGATTGTCTAGTATCTGTCAGTTTGCCTGTTGTCTGTTTGAATATTGAAATTGGGAGTTTAAATGATATTCAGTTTGGGTCTTCCCAATCAATTGTTTACATGTATTCCTTAAAGCTTTATATACAAGTAATGCTGGATTCTTATGTTGTTTCCTAAAAGTTTTCCAGAGCCTGTCTCTCTCCTTCATCAATTGTACCAGACATCTGGGACAGCTACGCCCCCCTCAGATGGTCCAGAGTCCAAGGTGCTCATCTACCATGTATCTCTCCCAATATCCTAGCCCACCTCCGAATCCGAGACAAGGCATGGAAAACCTATAAGACCTCCAAATCCCAGGCCGACCTCCAGACCTACAGAGCGCTCCACAATTCTAGTACTAAAATAATCCACCAAGCAAAGGCCAACTACTTCTAATGCGCATTCAATTCCTCCTCCCATTTCCTGTCTCGTTTCTGGAAGGTGGTCAAATCACTTCTATGCCCACCATCACAACCACCAATCCCGTCCCTGCAGGTTGGCGGTCACACCATCACTGACCCCTCAGCAGTTGCCGCCTTGTTTACCACTGTCTTCACTACAAGCCATGCTACTTCCAGGGCCACCCCACACCAAGCTCAGCATGCCCCCACTGACACCACATCTTGTGATGCTGCAGCTCAGCCATTCTCCTGCCTGCAAGTCACCCCTGATGAGGTACACAATGCACTGATTGCCCTTAACCCTAAAAAGGGAAAATGTCCCACGGGGTTGGACTCCAAAATGCTCCACCTGTCAGCCCCTGCCACAGCTCAACCCCTAGCTGCCCTATTTAACTTATCATTCATCCTAGCAGAAGTCCCCAATGAGTGGAAACATGCCACCGTATTCCCACTTCCAAAGGGTGGTGATGCCTCAAACCTAAGCAACTACCGGCCCATTTCCCTCCTACCAACCCTTGCCAAGATACAAGAACACCTGGTTCTCTCTCGCCTATCCACCTATCTGGACTCCTCTTCCTTCTTTTCCCCCTACCAGTCTGGCTTTAGGAAATCCTATTCCACTACCATCTCCCTTCTTAGGATTATTGACTCCATCCTCTCAGGGATGGATGCTTGCCACATCACTGCCGCCATCTTTATCGACCTGGCAAAGGCTTTCGATACGGTGACTCACTCTCTTCTCCTGACAAAACTTGCTAAGGCTGGCCTATCTGGCTGGGCCACATCTTGGTTCCACTCCTACCTCACTGGTAGATCCCAAGCTGTTCATATCAGAGCGTCCATGTCGGACCCCCTCCCAATCATGTCAGGAGTGCCTCAAGGATCTGTCCCAGGCCCCCTCCTATTCTCGGTCTTTCTAAATGATCTGCCTCCACCTGCACACACTCCATCATCCATATGTATGCAGACGACATCGTGTTATATGCATCCAGCCCCTCGCCCTCTGAAGTTGCATCCAGACTTCAGCATGACGTCATCACAGTCCAGCACTGGCTCCGCTCAAATAACCTCCTCCTAAATGCTAGCAAAACAGGCTCCTTAACCTTTGGGATGAGGCAGAAAATGTCTAGGCTCCCTTCAACATTAGTTTTTCACACCCTGGAAGGGTCCCCACTGGAGTCCTGCACCACCTTCAGATACCTCGGTGTCTGGCTTGACCAGCACCTCAACGTTTCTGCACATATTGACTCCTTACTTAAGAAGCTGCACCCAAGGCTTGGTGCACTTTACAGGAATCATGACAACATACCCCTTCCAGCCAGGAAGGTCATTATAAACAAAATGATCTTCCCAGTCCTTGACTATGGGGACGTAGTCTACAGTGTCGGCCCAAAGACCACATTAGCGCTAGGCTGGACCCTCTCTTCCACTCTTTTTGCTGCTTCACCCTAAACAGCCCCTACTCCACACACCACTGTGCCCTATATCAAGCAATGAACCTCACCTCACTTGACTATCGCAGGCTAACTCACTGCGCAAAAATTACAGCCAAGCATTGGTCTCAGCAGCTCCCTTCCTACGTCTCCGACATTTTAACAAACCCTAGCACACAATCATACACACTCAGAAACTCTTACTCCAGGTCCCTAGCTGTCCCATACCGATCTACCTCAACTGGGCAATCAGGGTTCAGCTACCGCATTCCCTTGCTATGGAACTTCCTCCCAGCTAACATTCGTCGCTTCACCTCCCTGTCGCACCTAAACTCCATGCTCCAAGATCATTTCGTCCCTACCTGTGCTTGTGTCTAGAAGCCTACCAACTACTAGGCAACTCTCTGAGAATGTTGGCACTTAGCAAATTTGTGATTCATCAGTATCTAACAATTGTCCACTCGTTTTATACTGTATCTCGCATGGCTCAAAATTTAATTTTGTTGTACACTTGCTGTATGTAACTGTGCAACCAACTGCCACACTCAATCCTGTATGTAGTGGTTTCTGAACCAAATGTTAGTGATCTTCCACAATGTTTTATTTAGCTTTGTTAACCGGGTAAGTACACTAGACGAGTTATATGCCTATTTTCAGGAACGACCCGGGAGAGTACAAACAGGTAATACAGGGTACAACAATACAGCAAAAGTTAGGTGAACAATTACATCTCATACTAGTTGAAACAATTACATATACACTTTGTGGTTAGGTACAATGAGTCGACAAAGCAGCGGGCAATATACAGTGCAGGTAGAGTAAGACAGTGATGATAGAATACATAGTGAGTTGACATTGAACAACATTGGCTATCTGAAGCATGAAGAGGTGCAGAAGGAGAGCTGGACAATGTATTCACTTGTCAATCCTGACTTCAAGTGCTTTCTCATACCGTACGTACTGTGATTACCAATTTGTCTCTCTCAGGCTACTACTAACATGTAACCAGATCCTAATGTTTAATATTTCTCCCACTATGTATTTTCTTGTTTATACTGTGTAAACTGTTCTCCTATGTTCTCCCCTCCCCCAGGACGCATCTGTAATTGAGCAGTACTCTGCTCAGTATACCTTCCTGGTAAAACGCTTAAATAAATATATAAATAAATAAATAAGACAAGGGGTGATCCATTCCTGATGTCTATTTTTAGTACACAAGTGATGGATAAGAGTAAAGTGATTACAAACCCTGTTAAATTCATGTGTAATATAATCCAATATCAAATCTACCAAGAGAATAGCATGCAAAGAAGTCTAGTGCATCTGTGAAACAGCATTCCTGAATGTGATAATTCTCAGATTATGAATAGATCTGGAGATTACATGTAAGGGAGGGGAACAAGTCGTCTGAGCACTCCAGTTGCAAATAACCAGAATGGTCAATTTAATTATTGGGTAAAGGAAGGGCTTGATGGATATGATCTGATCTAGAAATGACTATTCAGTCTACTAGGGACTCATTGTCAGCCTTGTAATTTAGTCTGGTAGCTGACAAAATTGCATGCTCAAGATTCAAGCTCTCAAAGTGATCTCTACCATTTCCAATTTAGTTTATCATTCCATTTAATATTGGCATCTCCCAGGAGAAGAATTTCTTTAGTGTCACATTTCAACCACCTGAACTCAGACAATAAAGCAAGTCCATCCTCAGAATAATGCAAAAAGTAACTAATGACAGGTGCTTGGCACCCACACCCCAAACATAACACGACAGAAAGCACATCACCCACCACAGAAAAGCAAGACTTATAATGCATTAGGACCCTACCCCCATTATTTTCTTAGCCTGTCATGTCTTAATAAACAAAAGGTTTGAATACCATTTTCTGAATTGGATATTCTGTTTGAAAACCATGACCCTGACACTGTCACCATATCAGAATTATTCCCAAACACCCATATACTGAGGTCAGCTTTTGTTAATATACTTCAAGGGTGGGATTTTTAGCCACCTGGACAGAGCACTTGTGTCCTTATTTTGGATGTGTAGTGCATCCATGCCAATGCATCCTGATGTATTGATCTGATTTGCACACATCTGGACGCATTTGCATAATTTCACATAGTTAATGGCAATTTCTGCTGCAACTGCAGGACTTGTTTTCATTTTCGAGACACAACTGCAAAAGTCAGACCGACTCTTTGTGGCCCAACTTTTTGTGGAATTCCACACTTGCTTTCAAAAAATAGATGCATTTCTTTGAAAAGTCCCACCACTAATGTTTACATGAACAATGGATAAAGCCTGTTTGGGGGTCACATTGTCTTTATCTTGCTCACCTGAGAAAGGACCATAATTAGGTTGAATGTTACCAGCTAGAAACAAGAGTAGCAAAACGAGGGCCTGTTTTCCAGTAGCTAGCTTGCATCAAACCAGTTCATTTTTAAATATATTGGTACTGCGGCAAAATGTGAAACTTGTGACTGTCTATTGCTAGCTTCAATAAATATCATACCCAGCTGTATGCCAGTGAAGATATATATGGTCCTAGATAGACAGTACAACCAGAATATTATGGAAATGCACTGGTAGGCAATACAGTATTGAACTTAGCTGAAAATGTATTAACATTAAATGATAATAAATCAAGAACAAAAAGTAATTTAAAATAATCCATTTTAACAGGCAGTTGGAGCACAGCAGATGCCAGTACTAATCAGAGAACAAGGCAGATCCTTGATAGGGGTAGCCATGCCCCTAATAATTGTAGAACATAAGATTACTGACTGTTTACATTTGTCAAGGAGGTGAACCTCAAATTGGTAGTGCTGCCAGGTTCCTAGTATGAGACAGAAACATTGGCAATTTATGTTAAGACAGCATAGATATGTACAACAGTGCACTATGACAAACATCAGAATATGCAGGTGTTCAGTATATAGCAACCATATCTCAGCTAGCAGTACTAGCAGTTATATAAGTCAACAGTGAACAGTGGAGGAGCCCAGGGTCCCAAAGCTTAACACAGAAACATAGAAACATAGAAGTTGACAGCAGATAAGGACAGCAAGGCCCATCCAGTCTGCTCATTTCTTTTTCTGCCTTATAAATGTGCCATCGGCCTTTGCTCTGTCAATGTCCTATCTAGTCATACTCATCTGTATTGCTCCCGTATGACTATCCCATGCCTGTTTGAAGCCCTGCACTGTATTCATATCCACCACTTCCTGAGGTAGGCCATTCCATGCATCCACCACCCTTTCTGTGAAAAATAACTTCCTCACATTACCCCTTAATCGGCCTCCTTCTAATCTGATGCTGTGTCCTCTTGTCCTGCTATTTTTCTTATATTGAAACATGTTAGACTCTTTCACCTTGTTAATGCCCTTAAGGTGTTTGAATATTTCGATCGTAGCACCTCTCTCCCTCCTTTGCTCTAGGGTATACATATTGAGCTCCATTAATCTAGCCTCATATGTTTTCTGATGCAGTCCCTGCACCATTTTGGTTGCCTTTCTCTGGACTGCCTCAATTTGGTTAATGTCCTTGTGAAGGTGTGGCCTCCAGTACTGCACGCAGTACTCCAGATGGGGCCTAACCAGTGTCTTGTAAAGAGGGGTTATTACTCCCCTCTGCTAACATGTGATAGCCCCTGCTGATACACCCTAATATCCCCCTAGCCTTACCTACTGCTTTAGTGGTCTGCTTGGATGATTTCAGGTAATCGGTGATGATGATGCCCAAGTCTCTTTCTTCGCTTGTGACTGCCAGCAACTCCCCTCTCAGCCTATAGGTGGTTTCAGGGTTTCTCTTCCCTATGTGCATGACCTTGCACTTCTTTGCATTAAACCCCAGTTGCCACTCTTCCAACCATTTTGCTAGTTTATCCAGATCTCTTCTCATTCTGCCCACTCCATCTGGATCATCTACTCTGTTGCAGGTCTTGGTGTCATCTGCAAACAGACAAATCTTACCCTCCAGTCCATCTGCAATGTCACTGATGAAGATATTGAAGAGGACTGGCCCCAGGACTGATCCCTGAGGTACCCCACTTGTGACTTGCATCTCTTTTGACTGTTTACTGTTTACCACCATTCTCTGTTTTCTGCCCAACCAGTTTGGCTCCCAGTTGACCAACTTCTGAACCACCCCGAGCCTACCCAGCTCATTAATCAATCTTCTATGTGGAACAGTATTGAAAGCTTTGCTGAAGTCAAGGTAGGCAACATCAACTGCTCCCCCTTGGTCCACCACTCTGGTTACCCAGTCAAAGAAATCTATGAGGTTAGTTTGACAGGACCTTCCTTTTGTAAACCCATGCTGTCTTGGATACTGTGCTCCTATGAATTCCAGGTGTTGCATTATCCATTCCTTAAGAAGTACCTCCATAATCTTGCCCACTACTGAGGTAAGACTGACTGGTCTGTAGTTCCCTACCTCCTCCCTGGTACTACTCTTGGGGAGCGGGATCACATGAGCCCTTCTCCAGTCTTCTGGGACCTGTTCTGTGCTCAGAGACTCACTAAACAGTTTGGATAATGGCTCTGCTAGTTCCACCCTTAGTTCCTTTTGTACCCTGGGATGCATGCCATCAGGTCCCATTGCCTTGTCCACCCTGAGCTTATCGAGCTGTTGTAGGACCCCTTATTTTGTGAAGGGACTAGTGCTCACCTCCCTCCCCACTGTGTCCATGGTGCTGAGCTGTGGGCCCTGCCCTACCTTCACTTCAGTAAATACTTAGCAGAAGTATCTATTTAGGATAGATGCTTTTACATTGTCCTCCTCCTCCTCACATGCCCCCTTATCTCCTTTGATCTTAGCAATACCTCTCTGGACTTTCTCCTTTCACTAATGTATCTATACAAAGCCTTGTCACCTTCTTTTACTGTTCATGCTAGTGTTTCCTCGGTTTGGGCCTTTGCCTGCCTTACTACCTTCCCTGCTTCCCTTAGGGAAGTTTGGTATGCCTCCCTATCTTCATCCCGCTGCATTCACTTATATTTCTTGAAGGCCAGCCTTTTAGCTCTGACCTTTTCTGCTGTTTTTGAGAACCAAAGTGGATTCTTTCTTCTTTTACGCTTCCTTTTCTCTCTAACACAATGGGATGTTGCTTCAAGTATTTCATCCTTTATGCTTGCCCACTTTGCTTGTACTCCCTCATCTGTATTTCTTTTTGCCAGGGCTGGATTAACTCTGTTGGCCATCTTATCAAAGTCAGCTCCTCTGAAGTCCCATATTTTTGCCTTGGAATGAGATCATTTAGTTGTAGTGGCCAAATTGAGCCATACCATGTGATGGTCACTGGCCCCCAAGTGACCTTCTACCTGGAAATCTGTGATCCTTTCCCTGTTAGTCAGCACTAGATCTAGGATAACCCTGTCTCTTGTGAGTTGTTGTACCAGTTGTTTGAGGCCCTCCCCCTGCATGGAATCCACCATGTGTCTAGTTCTGGCAGATGTTCCTGCTGGTATTGATCAATCTGTATCTGGCTTGTTGAAGTCTCCCATTATCCGAACCTTCCCTTTAGTTGTCTTGTTTTATATATCTTCCATCAGTAATGTGTCTATGTCCTCCCTCTGGTCTGGGGGCCTGTAGACAACCCCAGTTCTTATGGCTGTCCCATTTCCTGTTTCCAGGGTGACCCACAGTTCTTCTGGC
Organism: Neoceratodus forsteri; assembly: GCA_016271365.2. Lineage (NCBI taxonomy): Eukaryota > Metazoa > Chordata > Ceratodontiformes > Ceratodontidae > Neoceratodus > Neoceratodus forsteri. The sequence continues at coordinate 454,461,141 of CM057456.1, read as the reverse complement.
TCCTTAAGTGTATTCTGAATTTCTGTAGCTTTGATATTTTCATTGACAGACAGGGCCACTCCACCCCTTTTTGCACCTCGGTCTCTTCTGAAAAGTACATAGCCAGGTACTGAAGTCTTCCAAGTGTGGTTACTGGTAAACCACATCTCGCTAATTGCTACTATGTCTAGTTTAGCCTCTGTCATTATTGCCTGCAGGTCTGGGATCTTGTTTCCCAGACTGCGAGCATTTGTATACATGATTTTCCATTGTCCAGATTTCGGTGTGTTAGTTGTTCAGTGAGGTCTAGCATTTTCCCTGTCCATCATATGGGGAGCTGGACCTTTTTCCTTACCTGGTGATGCAAATGAACTGCAAACATGCTGCACTCCTATTTGACCACTAGCTGAGGGGGAGGGGTGTTCTTCCCATTCGACGTATGGGGTGCTGCACCCCTCTCCCCATTTGCTAGTTTAAATATTCTGCAAAGACATCAAACTTCTGCCCCAATGCACTGACTCCCTCCTTAATCAGATGCAGTTCATCAAATGTAAAGAACTTTTGCTCCCAAAACTGTTGCCAGTTCCCTACAAATTTGTGTCCTTTTTCCTGGCACCAGCCCTTGAGCCACATGCTTAGTTCCCCTATCTCCCCTTCTCTGACCTTCCATCCATCTGCGCCCCTCTCCAAGACTGGCAGGATCTCAGAGGAGGAGATGCCAGACAAAATGGATGATAGTTTGTCACCCAGCCTGGTTAGATGTTCCTTGGTCTCCACAACTGACCGGCTGGTGAGTTCATTAGTCCCTATGTGTACCAGGACATCAATGTTTGTGCAGTATATGTGCTGCAGGGCAATAGAGAAATGGTGAATCTACCTTGTGATCATACTCTAGGACAGCATGGCCATCTGATAGCTGACACCCACAGTGTGACACACTTGGGGCAGCAGCCCTTTGAGCTCCAGGCCACAGCCCACTGGGATACTAAAGGAATAGTGAGCTTTGAACAAGAAGGAGAAGCCCCACCCACAAAACAGAAGAAGATGCCCAGTTGGTGGATCTACAGCCGAAGGAAGGTTTGGTAATTGAGGAGGGTCATCAGGTGCTCCCACTGAACTGTAAAGGTGCTTGGTGCAGGGGAAGGGCTGCCGAAAACACAGGCTGCTTTAGTGCCCCCCCCGACCTGCTCCTGAAACTGGCATGCAGAATGAGGACTGAGACTGCACTAGGTGTGTTAACTTTCCACTGGCTTTGTAGAGCCTTGCCCATGGATCCTGTTCAGGCTAAAGTCTAACTCTGTTTGTTGGTCCCAGCCTAAATCTACCTCCTCCAATTGGTCCCTGGGGCTGCTGGTGAGCAGAAAAGGCTAGAACAACAAAACTTTTTCTGTGGTTAGAAACCAGGTCATAAATTTAATTACTCCTGTTGGTGTGAGAAAAAAAGAACGTAACTTCTTCAACCACTGTATGCTGTAATGTCTAGTGGAAGAGACTGAGATGAAAAGGAATATTTTTTTGTCATGGGGGCAACAGATGTGACTGTTGAGTTTGAAAGCCATCTCCCTTGCTTTGGCAAGAGGGTAAAGATAATTGTTGGGCCCAGGAAAGGTGCAGACTGAGTCTACAGCCATTACTATGTGTGAACCAATAAGGTAAGGTACAAAAACTGTTGCTTACTAGCATATGATCAGACTTATTGTGGTACAGACTGGAAATGCATGAAGTGGACAAGATGACAGATTGAGCACACAGGGGGAGAGGGTACATCTGGGTCTAAATGGAGGAACTTACTCTCCATCCAGAACCACAAGGAGGGAAGGACCATCTATTCATCCAGGGCCACATGGAGGCAGCCACTGTCTGTACATCCTGGCCCTCATGAAGTTAGGGACTATCTGTCCATCCATCCATTCCCACAGGGAGGTGGAGGCCATCTGTCCATCCATACATTCTTGCAGGGTGGAAGGTGCCATCAGTGCATCTGGGCCCACAGGAAGGTAAGGACCACCTATCAGTCTGGGCCCAATGAGATAGAGGGCCACTTTGTCCATCCATCTGAGCACACTAGGAAGGGAGAACATTCTTCCATGCCAATGAGGACAGTAAGCCATCTGTCCATGTAGACCCATCGATGGGTGATGGGATGACTGTCCAACCAGGCTTACATGGAAGGGGGCATTTAACTTTCACAAAGCTGTACATTTTGAACCCCATTTTTAAATCCCACTATCACCACCACTTTGTCACTTTGTGACACCCAATACAGAATGATGGGTACAACTTATTAGTGAGAGTTCTGATTCTCTATCAGCAGCTTGGAATAGCACTATGGGAGGCTTCCAGTGTGTTACAGCTCCAGTCTGCAGTTAGCTGCCAGAGTGGAACTGCAGAGTGCTGTAGGTTGAGTAGAAGCTGATCCAAGTGGTGATGGCAAGATTAATAAACTGAACATAAAGGAAAGGGTTATGATACATCTATCACATCTACTGTATTAAATGTCTAGCAAGCTTAACACAGTACCAAATAAAATATAGTGTCTAATACTTGCTGTTCTCTTAAAAGGATATGGTCAAGTCTTGCTTCATCATGCTCCAGGCTTGTCTTAAAAATATAAAAGAAGAACAACATTTTGGCAAGAAATTGAAATAGCTAATGCATTTACTAGCAGATATTATGTTGTATTATGTTTTTTTCCTTTATTTTCTTGCCCCAAAATTGAAATGAGATTTATTTTATAGTAGAGCTACATAGATACAAATGCAAACAAAAAGAGTGAGTTGAGATCAGTTGTCGGGCTGCCTGTCTGACTGTCTGTATGCATTGATTTACTGAAATAAGGATTTACTGTGAGAATCAGACATTTTAAATGCTGACTTTAAGAGTACAGTAAATATAACCACTAGCAAAAAGGACTGCTGTATATATTAACATTAACATCACCTGCTCTGGATCACCCTCGACATCCTGTCCCTTACCAAAGCTAGAGACCACGCCTGGAAGTCTTTCAAGCCCTCCAGCTCCCCTGATCACCAAAATATATACCGTACCCTATGTAACAGCTGTACTACACAAATCAGACTAGGCAAATCAAATTACTTCAAAGCCTCCTTTCAGGCTAACATAAATTGCCCGACAAAATTCTAGAAGGTGGTAAAATCCCTTTTTCCCTCCTCCCAACCAGCTCTAAATATAAACAGGGCTGTCATAAATGACCAGAAGCAGTGGTCTCTGAATTTAATGCCTCATTTACAAGCTGCACCTCTACACTGCTCTCCACTCCCCTCCCAGCCCAACCTCCCCGACCTCTCTGCTCAATCTCCTCCTCCTACTACTACCCCTTCTTTTTTCAGCAGGTTACCTCATCCAAAGTCTATCATGCCTTGCTCTCCCTAAACCCTCATAAAGGTAAGTGCCCCTCTGGTCTGGACTCTAGGATGCTACACCTGGTGGTCCCTGCTATCGCTACCCCTTTGGCTGACCTTATAAACTTCTCTTTCACCTTAGGATCCATCCCCAAGGACTGGAAGCACGCAACAGTCATCCCACTCAATAAGGGCGGTGATACCTCAGTCCCTGACAACTACCGACCTATCTCTCTCCTACCCATTATGGCCAAGCTACAAGAACACATAGTCCTCTCTCAACTCTCCACCTTTCTAAACTCCTTTTCCTTCTTCTCACTCTTCCAGTCTGGCTTCAGGAAATTGCACTCTACTGCCACCTCACTCTTCAGGCTCACTGATAACATCCTTGATGGTATGAACAAAGGCCTAATCACCGCAGCTATTTTTGTCGATCTAGCAAAGGCTTTTGACATGGTCTCCCATGCCCTCCTACTTGAAAAACTCTCATGGGCTGGGCTCTCTACCCTGGTCACGAGCTGGTTCCGCTCCTACCTGGTCGGCCGCTCCCAGGCGGTAAAAATCGGAAGCACCTGCTCATCTCCCCCTCCCAGTTACCTCTGGCGTGCCCCAAGGCTCAGTCCTGGGACCACTACTATTCTCTGTTATCCTAAATGATCTGCCCTCTGCTTGCCCACACTCATCCATCCCAATGTACGCAGATGACACAGTCCTGTATACGTCTTCCCCATCAACAGTAGACGTTGAGTCCAGACTACAGCAGGATTTTAACGATGTTCAGCTCTGGTTCCAAACAAACCAGCTTTTTCTCAATGCCAAGAAGTCGGTCTCTTTGACCTTCGGCACAAGACAGAGACTCTCTAGGCTCCCTGCTACCCCCTGCTTCCACACTCTGGATGGGATTACTCTGGAGGCCTGCTCCTCCTTCAGATACCTGGGGTGTGGCTCGACCAGCATCTCAACTTTTCTATACATGTCGATGTCATACACAAAAAGCTGCACCCCAAATTGGGCACCCTCTATCGGAGTCGAGGTTGCCAGCTAGCCGTGCTCTGGTACAGAAAATGATACTCCCTATTTTTGACTATGGTGACGTAGTCTACAGTGCCACTCCCAAGTCCATATTAACCAGACTGGACCCCATCTTTCACTCTTTCTGCTGCTTTGCACTGGATAGTCCACCTTCCACTCACCACTGTGCGCTCTACAGGTCCCTCTCCTTTACCTCACTCCACGACTGTCGCCTGTCCCACTGCGCCAAACTGACTGCCAAGGACTGATCCCTGTTCTTGCCCACCTATCTCTCAGATGTGTTGGCTATTCCTACCCCTCCTGTCCACCCCCATAGGAACTATGACACACGCACCTTGGTAGTCCCACGGGCGACCACCTCTTTCAGCCAGGCATCTTTCAGATACTGGATTCCCAAACTTTGGAACTCCCTCCCATCTGACATCAGACATATGCCCCAGTCTAAGCACTTCAACTGTCTCGTCATTTCCCATTTCACATCATCTTGTGCCCATGGGTAATAATTATGTTTTCTATGTTTGCAACAGGCAATTCACTTTTTGGGCTTCCTGTCTCTTATGGTCACACTGCCTGCTGTTCTCTGTTTTATTCTGTATATTTCTGTATTATTTGTTTTATTTTTATTTTTTCATGATTTACTTTTACCACTGCTCCTGTATTTACTCAAAATTTGTGTAAAACTGCTCAGCTTATATGCTGTCTGTATACTAGCTTCCTGTTAAGTACATACTTTAATATCCTTGTTATTCCAAATTATTGGATGTGTCATTGCCTATGTATGTACAGTTTCCCCTCTGCCCCCTTCCCCCAGGACACACCTGGAATCGAGCACTATTGCTCAGTGTGCCTTCCTGGTAAAACTTTTAAATAAATAAATACATAAATAAATAAGTCAGTTGCTGTAAGAATGAATCACTCCGGTTGTGAACTTACATCATTTTAATATGAACATTCTCGTCATTGGTAATTATAGAGGAAAAGATTAGAAAAGAATTTGAGAAAGATTAAATTACCAATTGTTACAGCATGCATTTAGAACAAAGGGAAACTATAAAACCATTCTCTCTTCACATTTCTCTGACACACACACACTGTTTGCATAAACTACACATATGTATTTCACATACACTAGAAACACACAGATTACAACCACATATATAAATACAGATGGGCACACATACTACACAGGCAACATAGAAATATCTATACATCCACAGATATACTGCATAACACACACAGACCACTTACATGCAAAAACACACATGCATGCACGCACATACAAAAACACAAAACCATGCACACATACACACACACACACACACACACACACACATATGCACAAACATGGGAAACCTCCATAGAAATTATAAAGCTGTACCATGGTGCTATAATGCATTGGGTGGAAGTGATGATGTTTAGTCAGTCAAACTGCATGCTCTGTTTCCACAGGGTTGATGGTCCACAATTCCAAAACAGAGAGCTACAGCTCTCCCAACTTCTTTATCTGCTCACTATAGGCCCTATTCAATAAGAAATCCAATACGCACTGATAAGGGTGCACATCAGGCCATGCAATTACATGTCATGTTGCTGTCCTCACTGGATGCACAGGGCTCATATACATGATCCCCTGAATGGCCCGAGCACAGCCACGTAGATCTGCACAAGGGTGGGGCTGGCTGGGGGGACAGATGTCTGCCAGACTGAGGCTTTCCAATCAGAAACCCCTACTGGGCCCTTGTTCTGGGGTCCGTAGGTGTCCTATCACAGGTAAGGGTCAGGTTTGAGCCCTTAGAGATATGCAGATGGTGCCACCACCTACCTGAACATCACCTCAGGCTAATGCACATCATTTCACCTTAGTAATTTCTTTTAGTCCCCCCCCCCCAACATCAAGAGCCTACCAAATTGGGCTTACAATAAACACGCCCTCCTGTTCTGTCTCCAGGATACAGGATGAGCATACTAGTGAGCAGAGGCAGGAAGGAGTTGGATAACTGGCTCTAAATACCTGTCTCTGATTAAAAGAGAAAAAAGGGAATTTGTTTTAAAGGGCACCACCACCATGGCAAGGCTCTTATTCGTGGTGCCAGTATGTGAATGTCCTGTAAATAAAAGAAAGATAGTTAACACATGAAAATTTACTTACCTTCATTCAGTCTTTTCTCTACAGTCTCTTTCCTTGGCTTCATCATGGGCTGGCCATCTGGTGGTGATTTCTTCTTCTGTTTCTGTTTCTTCTTTTTCTCAACCCCCCCCCCCCACCACCGCCCCAGGCAGCATTAGATCCAAGTCCTCAGGCCCTCAGGCCCCAGGGATGTGGGTCTGGCAGAATGATTGTAATGCATAGTGACCTCCACACTAGGAGGTCAAATATAAATAAAAGGTGTCCGCTGGGAGACATCTCAAAATGGTGCCATAGAAAACAAAAGGCTGTTTTCTTATTGCTTGTATCCCTGCCTGCCTTTTATTTTAGCATACTGGAAAGACAAATCAGCTCTGCTCCTCGGAGTCTGGTATTGAAATAAAAAGGAGCTTGCTGAGGAAGTTCAGAAGCTGTAAACATAGGAGCACTTCTGACATATTTATATGTTTTTTCCCTTCTCTGCCTTCACAACAACTGAGTATTGAGTTGACGGCAGTGACATCATGCAAGGAGCCCTGCATTCTTAGCTGGCAGACAGACAGTTATGAAAAAGTCGTGGACCAGCAAGGAAAATGCTGAGCCCTGAGACAAAAATCCTGCCAGCCTTTACTCCAAAAAGAAACAGGATTAATAATATATTTAGCTTAAACAAAGAAGTTTATTTACTAAAATACAGAGATTTACATAAGCCTTATGAAACTGAAGATGGGCTGGTATACACAATCCCCTGAATGGCCTCAGCACAGCCACGTAGATGGGTGGGCCTTGTGGTCCTTATCTGCCGTCAATTATTATGTTACTCTGAAGATAGTCAATCTGTCTTTGTTCTGGGTAAGGGAAAGACCTCACTGCTGAAGAGGAGTCACAAGCTGTAAGAGAAACAGGTTTCAAGCTGAGACCTTGTTGATCGTGCCAGAGAGAGAGAGAGAGAGAGAGAGAGAGAGATTCCTGCTGATTTACTTGATTAATCTAGTTAATCTGATATTTTCTTACAAATCACTGCCTGTACTGTCTGTAAAGAGGTCTCAAAGACTTGACTTTTTAAGAAACATTGACACTGTCAAATTAAACCATGCTGGCTGTGAGTTTAGCCAGACAACTGATGTCTGTTTTTCATTTGCAAACCCACTACCCTCCCACAGCGCCACAGTGAACCCTTGCTCCAAGGGAACAGGGGATCATGGGACATGGCAGTCTGTATACAGGCTACCATGACCTCAGCAGCAGACAAATGTAAAAATTGTGAAGGCTTGTGCCCTGCAGCCTGCCATTCCCCCTACCCCTCTGTGACATTGAGGGGGGCTGGGGTCCATGTCTGTTGGGCATTGTGTGGCAGTTGGAGCTCCAGTCAGAGGGGTGCACAGCCCTCTGGCTGGCTAAATGGAAAGCCCCACCTGACAGTGGCCCAGCAGGGTGCAAAAGACACTGTGCATGCCACACTCCACTGGACTTCCTTGGACAAGCCCACACACAGCCCCTTGCCCTGACTGGCAACGTAATTGCACATGTCCTCCAGCACACGGCCCAGAGGAGGGGAGCAGACCAGGTGTGCCCTGCTTGTGCATCCATAGGTGTCCAGACACCTGGGATGTGCATATCCTGGCCCTACGCACTGCATATTGAGACATGTAGCACCTAGATACCTTTCATGCATAGATCCCTATGTGTCCAGAGATGGTGGAGCCTAACTAGGTTAGGGGAGTGAGAGATGTGGAGCTACGTGAAAAATTGCACAGCCCCAGTTTGTAACAACCCCTTCCCCTCAAATTCATGTACTATATTGACAAATGGGGTAGGCAGGTCTCCAAAATATAGATTTTTTCCCCAATATGGTGAGGAGAAGTTTGTAGTATCCATGTGTGTGTGTGTGTGGGGGGGGGGGGGTTCCAATGAGTAAAAATAAATTTCATCAGCCATTGGGCTGTGGTTGGTGTGTGTGTGTGCATAGTTCCAGCCTGGCTTTTTGGGGGGATTGGAAGACTGAAACTCCCTTTCAAATACAGAGATGGGTCAGTACTGGGAGGTAAAGACAAAGATGGAAAAGAAGAGACAGAAAGAGAGATCAAAGTGATGCTATGGTGGAGGTTGGAACCAGTCCTTTTGGATGTGTAGGGAAGTATTGTAGCGGGTCAAGAACTATGCTGTGTGATTTATCAGCTTCCTGACTCAGACCCCACTCACCCCACATCATACTTTTAATTTATGCTAAAGAAAATTCAGCTATTCTGTCACATATCAGTATATTTTGTACAGTGATTACCAATGATATTTGTTTTTCATGCAAGTAGTTAAAAACTTTTTTTAATCACATTATTTTCTGTTTGCATAATGCCTTTTTTATTTCTTTCAATTTCATTTTTTAGTTACAGACGCAACATGATTTTCTACTCGTGTACATTAGGTCTGCTTATTGGCAGTGCATGTTTATTTTAGAAAGCATCTAGCTGGAAATCAGCCCTTGACCACTGAGGAAAAACAGCCACTTCTACACAGCAGCATCAAGGCATAATCACGTTTCTGTGTTTTAACTCAGCTCACATCCAAAGGCAATCAGTGAAGAGGTGTGGAGATAATACCCACAGATAGAACTGTTTGAGAAAGAGTACAGTGAATTAAGAAGGCATAGGAGGATGTTGATGATGACTCTGATCAGGCAGATATTTTGTTGTTACTCATCTATTACCCAAGAGACATGTGGCAGACATAATAAAGAAAAAACATATAATTTCACTGAATAAAATAGTACACATGGATACTGCAAAATATACAGTACATAATACAATTCCAAATCTTATCTAATGTTTACCCAAATGCTAGAAGGTTCTTCAGGAAGAATATGCTGTGGTTTCTTTTATTAAAATTCTCTTTTATCATAAACATTAGAAACCCACATTTCCAGGGTATTTGCCATGTAGCAGTTGAAGCATGAGTACATTATACCAGTACAGGTATAAAGTATTTTTTCACATATAGCTTTTTGCCCTTCTTGAGACCCCATATCTGTCCACACCTCCCTCCAGCAGGCACCTACCTCCCCCAGTGCTACCTGGTACAGGTCTCTAACAGTTTCCCTCCTGTGGAGGGGTTGGAGAGGGAGGCCTGTCCCTATCCTCAGCCATATGCCAGAGTTGCTAAAAACATTTGGGTGGTGGCATGGGCCTGGGGAGGTGCACAGAGCAGTGGTCCTCCTTCGGGTCACTTTTTACATTTTTCTCCCAGGCACCCCTGCTGCTTTAGAGTAAGGTAGGTAGGTAGGTACATTTTATTGTTCAGCATAAAGCAGCTACAATATATTTAAAACAGTACAAAACACAATTTAGAGTTACTTTTCCTTCTGTTTTATTAACATTGCTTAGTAGAGGGAATCATGGCACAAAGTCATCCCTTTTGTCCATTACATGTAGCATCCAACCTTACCATCTATTATTACACAAGTAAACCTGCTGTCTGACTGTCAGTTTTACCACTGTGTATATGTTATGCATTATTTCCCTCCACTGAGCTATGATTGACAGCTGTTACTGCAGCTATTGCTTTGTTATAGCTTTGTTTGGTGCTAATAATGCTGTGTTTAGTAAATATCTTTGATGCTTGTTGAAAGCTTTGGTGAAAAATGGAGAAAGAGGGCCAAATCCACCGCTAATTTGGAAAATTTGTGTAGATTTCTTTAAGGTCTTTTTCAATATCTGCCTAGTAAGTTGTCAGTTTTGGGCACAACCAACAAATATCAGAGTGTGCAACTTTTGGATCCCCACATTTGGTCCAGCAGGTTACTGATGTCTGGGAAGAGAACTTGGCTACTATATGTGGTGTTCTAATACACTGAGTTGTTACCTTCCAAGCAAATCTTTCCACTGAGTGTTAGATATCACTTAGTGCTGTTGCATGTGGATTTGCTCCCAATGTTTTTCTTGTAAGGGGTAGGTTTAATTTGCTAGACCAGTGCTGTTCTATGTTTGTCAGCATCTCTATCAATGGAAAACTCAAGGCTTTGTACAATACTGATATGAAGTGTACATATAACCCTTGTTTACGAGAGACTGCAAGAAGTGAGGTCAGTAGATGATTTGTGTCTGATTGGTCCTCGCTGCCCAGTTTGGGTCTGAGACAAGGAGAACTTGCAAATATCTGAAATGACCTGCATTTGTTAAAGATCAATTGCAGTGTTTTTAAAAAATGCTTTTACCATATTTTATTTGCTCACCATGGGGCCTATTCACTAATGCGAGTGGGGTTAGGTGCAGAAGGCACCTAACCCCACCATGCAGCTCCACAGCCTCAGGAGTTCCATGCGTTCCGGCCTTATTCTCAAACACTGCCAACACGCGGCTCCCATCCATGGCCCCATTTCCCCCAGCACACAGGTTCATGGGGGACAGTCTGGTGTGGAGCTGTGGTCTCAGGTAGGCAGCCAATCAGTTGCCCATCCTAGGTCCCTTGCTGGATCCACTGCACCCATGGGGCACCATGTTGGCGGCAGGTGCAGACATGTCTGCAGCACAGGGGGTTGGGGTCCCAATCGTGACTGTCCCCCAGCCCTCTCAATGTGCCCCAATGTCAGGGACGGGCTCAGTATGGGGTCCATTGACCCCTGCCATCCCCACTGCAGCCAGCAGCAGCATCTCAGGGGGCAACAACATTTACAGCTGCCTGCAGAGGGCATATCTGGACATGCCCCCCCCTTGGTGGTCTCCAGCCCACCCCCATGCAGAGCTGCGCATTCAGTCAGGGGTTCGGGTGCATGGGGGGCATGTTGGCATTGTGAATACCACAAAGGGGGGTGCAGTGGGTGACAGCGGATGAAGAAAGGTGCAGGGTGGGCTATGCACTGGGGTTATGTGGTGCATAGCTACCTGCACTGTTCATGAATAGGGCCCCACTTTGTATATATTGCAAGTAATATGCAGGAACAGTAATTTCTCATGTTCAGATGCTGTTTTACTGCCTGTCTTTTTTGAAGGCTTCATAGAAAATCCCTCATGCATTTTCAGACTAGGTGGCAGAGTTTTGAGTGAGTGCTGATTCCATTCAAGGAACAATGACATCATTTTCCTCAAGGTCCTGGCGACTCAGTACACCATATCATGACATTCAAAAATGAGTCTTTGCTTCCACTTCTATGGTGGAGGCCTGTATTAATCAAATTATTCCAGCAAAACACCATGAGTAAATATCTGTTAATTTCCCTAAACTGATTAGCACAGTATCACCCCCCCCAAAAAAAAAAACCATCAACAACATGACAGGCTCTTAACATGAACATTTTTGTTTCCTTTGTTCTCTTCATGCCCTGAATGAAGCCCCAACAGCTTCCTCCTTATTTTGAAGTATTATCCCTTAAAAAATACGGATTAATCTGTGAAAGTAACTGAATATTTATCTGTAAATATGTATATGTAATGCTGTATCAATAAAATTCAATAGGCAAAGATCCTCAGATGATTGACAGTAAACGTGAGTTGTTTCCATTTTGTAATCTGTTGTACGTGTGTGTGTGTGTGTGTGTGTGTGTGTGTGTGTGTGTGTGTGTTTGTGTACTGAGCTGCCAGGACCTTGAGGAAAATTATGTAATTGTTGCCTGAATAGAATGAGCATTAACCCAAGATTCCTCCAGCTGGTTTAAAAATGTCTGAGGGATTTTCTGTGAAATAATCAAATAGGAGAGCATTTAAATAGTATCTGTGCATGACAAATGACAATTTCTTTATTGCCTGGTTATCCTTATGTTATGGAAAAGGAATAAAGTTTAGAATATGTTTGTAATATATCTGCATTTAATCTTTAAAGCAATTTTTTTGTTTTAATTGTGCAAAAGAGCAGGGCAGTGGTTATTTGTGTGATTGATGGGGATATATATATATATATATATATCATTCCCATTGACTAAAACTAGGGACAATTAATGCTGGTCAAAGGATGGTATCATATGAGGTGTCACGGAAGGAGAGTAAAGCTAATTTATGCTGTCTATCTTGCCAGATGTGAAACCATGTGCCATGTACTTTTTGTTTATACTATCTGTGATATGTGCTGGGTTCAAGAATAATGCCTTGGACAAGGTTTAGTTAAAATTGTTTATTTTGATGTGTTTCCAGTGCACAGAGTAGGCTGAATCCAGCCAGGCTCATATCTGCCTTGATTGCGCTGTTTGGAAGTATCTATACAGATGCAGGAGGGCTAATCCTCCTTTATATTTGGGTAACTGCTAGTTACAGTAGGCTACTCTGGGTCAGGAATTGGTCCAGAGAAATCATGAGATGGGCTTATCCCATGTTATGAAATTTGATTGTGATGGTGTTCTTGCAAGGGTTTAAAAATAATACAGGAACCACGGTAAAAAGTTCATCCAAATAGCCTCAACACAATTGCAAAAGAAGAGTGGCAATAACATCTATGGGTTAGATTGGCTGTGAGAGTGTTTATTAATGGGGATTATTGAACTCATAATGGTTGCCAAGATTCTGGGCAATGTGTATACCCAAATATTTTATGGAAGACGGGTGCCATCTAAAGTTGTATTTTGTACAACGATGTTGCGGTAGGTGATATGTAAAATGTAAGACAGCTATTTAACCTACATTTAATTTGTAGTCAGATGGGAATGATACTCTTCCAGTATGTCCAGGAAGCAAGAAAGGATGTGTCTGGTTCCGTCAAATAAATTAACAGATCATCTGCTTAAAACACCAGTTAATGCATGTCTAACTTTAATTGTTTTAATTTGCCTAGTAGTTTGGGCTAGGGGTTTTACTGCCAGGTCAAATAAAATGGGGACAATGGACATCCCTGCCTTGTGCCATCTGTTACATTTACTCTATCAAAATGCTAGCTATTGGCTCTCACCATTGCCTGCAGGGTCTTTTATACTGCTGTGATTATTTGGATAACTTCAAGAAGGAATCTGAATCTGTACAGGGTGCAATGTAAAACATTTTCATAAGACCCTGTCAAATGCTTTTTCAGCATCTAGGCTTAGCAACAGAGTCTCGATTGCTGAGTCCTAGATGCATAATACAGCAAGGAAAGGGTTCTCTTTATATTATCCTGGATCAGATGCTGTGTAATGAACCAGTTTAGTCTTTGTGAATTAAGTTTGACAATATCTTTTCTAAGTGGTTTTTCGTTATAGTGCTGAATAACTTGCACTCTATATTAAAAATTGATATCAGACTATAAGACTCAGGTTTAATAGGGTTCCTTTTTTGTGGTTTTAGAATTGCCAACATGGTGACATCCTGCCATGAGGGAGGAGGTTCTTCTCCTTCATGAGTTTCATGAAATGTTTTAGGCAGTGTGGGTAAGAATATTTTTTGTGAGGCTTTAAATAATTTGGCTGAATAGCCATCTGGACCAGGGCATTTTCCAGTTCTTAGTCGAGTTAGTGCATCGTATAATTCCTATATTTCTGTTGGTGCAATAATATGTTGTATTTGGTAATTGGTTTCAGTCTTTTGGGCAATCGGTTTAAATGCTTCATTGGCAAGCCTTTAAACTAGTCAAGGTGGGGGGCACTGATAAGAAGAAGGAAAATCTCAGCCTCCCCTACAAAACAGGGTACTAAATGAGAAAAAGACCAAGGTAGAAAGGTCAGTGGGGGTTGCCGCTACAGAAGGTAAAGCCATCAAAAAATGGAGAGCAATGAGTACCAATGCCCGTAGTCTGGGTAACAAGCTTCCTGAATTAGTGGCCTTGATGGAGGAGGAAGATCTGGATATTGTGGCAGTCACAGAAACATGGTACACACAGAACCATGACTGGGATGTAAACATACCAGGATACACTATCTACAGGAGGGACAGGGAGGGTAAAGAGGAGGAGTAGCTCTCTACATAAGAGAAGGAATCAAAGCAACAGAACAAAAGGGTAAACAGGGTGGAGAAGAAGCACTGTGGGTCAATTTGGAGGCAGGCAATGGCACCACAATCCGCATAGGGGTTGTATACAGACCCCCTCTCAGGGGGAGGAAATGGACAAGGAAATGATAGAAAGTATACTTAGAATGGCAGATAAAGGGGAGATATTGCTGATGGGTGATCTGAATATGCCAGATGTTAACTGGAGTGCAGTTGCAGCAGCCACTTCTAAAAGTGGGGTTATTCTGGATGCCCTACAGGGGTCATGCCTTAGACAACTAGTATTGGAGCCCTCGAGGAGAGCAATCTTAGACCTGGTTCTCTCAAATGGAGATGAAGAGAGGATCACAGATGTGAAGTGGGTAGCCATCTGGGAACTAGCGACCATCGACAGTATGGTTCACAATAAACACAGCAATAGAGTCAAGCCATACAAAGACAAATGTACTGGATTTTAGGAGGGATGACTTTGCCAAAATGGGTGAGTGCCTAAGGAATGCACTAGCAAATGGGCAGGAAGTAGGGGTGGAAGAACAATGGGGAATAATAAAAACTGCCATCACAGAGGTAACAAGCCTTTGTGTAAAGCAAATAAACAAAACGAAACGAGGTAAGAAACCACTATGGTTCTCTCAGGAAGTGGCAGTGAAGGTTCAAGAGAAAAAGAAAGCATTCAGGAAGTACAAGGAATCACAGAAGGAACAGGAAGGAGAACTGTATCAGTTAAAGCAAAGGGAAGCTGGAAAG
Source organism: Neoceratodus forsteri (assembly GCA_016271365.2). Classification (NCBI taxonomy): domain Eukaryota; kingdom Metazoa; phylum Chordata; order Ceratodontiformes; family Ceratodontidae; genus Neoceratodus; species Neoceratodus forsteri. Next base: position 454,446,022 of record CM057456.1, on the reverse strand, counting down.
GCAGTCAGAACAGCAAAGGCCCAAACCGAGGAAAAGATAGCCAACTCAGTTAAGAAGGGGGATAAAACCTTTTATAGGTACATCAGGGAGCAAAGGAAGACCAAGGGAGGGATAGTGAGGCTTAATAAAGGGAGGGAGGGTGGGCAGAGGGTGACTGTGAAAGGCAGAGATACTAAACAAATATTTTTGCTCAGTATTTACAAAGGAAGAGGGAGGTACCTAAAACAAACAGTAGAAACACTCTGGATACAGAAGTTGATACCAGCCCATTTACAGAAGAAAGAGTTCTGAAGAGCTCTTAAAACTGAAGGTGGACAAAGCAATGGGGCCTGATGGAATTCATCCCAGAATTCTAAAAGAACTAAGGATAGAACTAGTGACACCACTGACTACCCTCTTTAACAAATCATGGGAGGATGGGGTGGTACCTGAGGACTGGAGGAGGGCAGATGTGATTCCCTTCACAAAGAATGGGAGCAAGGCAGAAGCAGGAAACTACAGACCTGTTAGTTTAACCTCAGTGGTAGGAAAATGATGGAATCACTTCTGAAGGAAGAATTGTTACGTATCTAGAGGCCAGAGGGCACAGGACCCAAGGCAGCATGGATCCTAGGGTAAGTCATGCCAGACAAATCTGATAGATTTCTTTGACTGGGCGACCAAAGTAGTAGATCAGGGAGGGGCTGTGGACATGGCCTACCTAGACTTTAGCAAGGCATTGACACAGTCCACACAAAAGATTAATATACAAGTTAGCCAGCCTGGGACTGGGTCCCAAGATGACAGCCTGGGTAAAGAATTGGCTGAGAATAGGACACAGAGAGTAATAGTAAATGGAGTCCACTCTGAAAAAAGGGGGTTAGCAGTGGGGTACCACAGGGTTCAGTATTAGGACCGGTCCTCTTCAATGTCTTTATAAGTGACATTGCAGAGGGACTGGAAGAAAAGTATGTCTCTTTGCAGATGTCACAAAGATCTGCAACAGAGTTGATGCACAAGGTGGGGTGGAAAGGATGAGAAGGACTTGTGAAGTTAGAGGAATGGTCAAATGTATGGCAGCTTAGATTCAATGCTATGAAGTGCAAGAGTAATGCACCTGGAAACAAAAACCCAGGGAAGAGTACACAATGGGGGTGAGATACTAACAACAACAAAATGGAAAGGGACCTGGGGTAGTCATATCAGATGACCTAAAGGTGGAGCAAGCAATGTGAGAGGGCAGCAAGGAGGGCTGGGGGATACTGGGATGCATAGGGAGAGGCATCACCAGCAGGAAAAGAGTTATTATCCCTCTGTACAGACAGCTGGTGAGACCACATCTGAGTACTCATGTGCAGTTCTGGAGACCCAATCTCCCAAAAGACATAGACAGGATGGAAGCTGTCCAGAGGAGGGCAACTAAAATGGTGCAGGGTCTGCACGGAAGACATATGAAGTGAGACTTAAGGAGCTTAATATGTATAGCCTCAAGAGAAAGGAGGAGAGGGGGACATGATAGAAACTTTCAAGTACCTCAAGGAATCAACAAAGTCCAAGAGGGTAGCATCTTTCAAAAAAGAGGTGTGCAAGAACAAGGGGCACAATTTGAAGATAGAAGGGCGGCTCAGAGGTAATTTAAGGAAGTATTTTTCACAGAGAGGGTTGTGGATGCATGGAACAGCCTTCCAGAGGAGGTTGTGGAGTCAAAAACAGTGGTGGAATTCAAGCATGCATGGGACAGTCATAAGGCAATTCTAGGGGGTTGGGGTAGGAAGAAGTAGGCTGCTGGTTAACTAGGATCTGCAGCTTATCCATCAGGTAGGGAAATGGGCAGACTGGGTGGGCCAAGCGGTCCTTATCTGCCATCAAATTCTATGTTTCTATGTTTCTATGTTTGTTACATGCAGGGAGTCAAAACATGTTCTGTACACCAGGGGTGGGATATTCAGAGCAGATGCGCCATGCGCAATAGGGATGCACCAATGCAAGAGCGGAAATGTGCCATGGTACGATATTCAGCAGGAGCAGCAACACAGCACAACATGCAATGCATCACAGTGCAACAGTAACAAATGCATGCTCAACTGCAGGGGGCAGAACCAGGAATAATGTGCTCAGTGCAATATTCATCAGTAGGCGATGTGCGCGGTAGCAGAGCAAGAGGAAGTTGCACGACAGCGGAAATGAGCCAAAATAAAAGAAATCAAGAGAGGGGAGGATGAATTAGCCACAGAGGAGCCATAGGTGGGAGCACGGAGACAAAGTGGCAGGGAGGCAAGACAGGAAGCAGGGGGCAGGTGTGGCCAGGAGGTGGACAGAGCCCACCGGAGGTGTGCCCGAGTGAGAGAAGGAGTGTGTGTGTGTCTGTGCCTGTGTGTGCAAGAGGGCCTGAGAGTGTCACAGTGGATGGAGGGCAGTGGCAAGAGGCAGAGCACACAGAGGTGAACAGCCAGAGGTGAACCCGGTGCAGGGGCAGCACCAGCAACATACAGTGGGGGAACAGGTAGACAGCCGCCCAGAGGGGGGAACACCAGCCAGGGACATGGCCAGTGCCACCTTCCAGATGGAGGCAGTAATGAGGGGTGTGAGAAGGCAGGCAGCAGGGAGGTGCGGCCTTGGAAGGGCCCATCGGCGGTATGTGCAGAATAGGCTGTACTGAGTACGCACCACCTTCGAACAGTACAGTGACAGTGATATCATGGGCCAGTACCGCCTGAACCGGGTGATTCTGAGGCAGCTCTGTGAGCTGCGCAGTGATAAGATGCCGGCACCCACATGACGGAGACATGCACTGTCTGTGGAGATGAAGGTCACAGCCATCATGTGCCTGCTCACCATGGGCACCTTCCAGAGACTAACAAGGGACATGACAGGCATAACCCAGATGGCCATGTCACGCCTACTTACACAACTCCTCAACGCACTGCTGCCACATGCTGCGGAGTACATCCGTTTCCCCAGCACACAGGCAGAGTGCACAGCACACATACAGGAGTTCCACAGGGTAGCACAGTTGCCTGGCACGCTTAGGTCCATAGACTGCACCCATGTAGGCATCCGCATACCACCTGGCCTGAAGGGGGCAGCATACATCAACCGCAAGGGCTACCCGAATGTCAACTGCCAGGCAGTGTGCAATGCCAGGGGGTGCATAATCAATGTCTGTGACACACACCCTGGAGGAGCCCACAATGCCTTCATCTGGCACCAGTCTGCACTGTGCCACAGGTTTGAGAGTGGGGACATCCCCACTGGCCATCTGGTAGGTGAGTACACATAGCACGCTGGACGATGGGTGGAGGCGTAGGGGGGTGGGGCATTTGCAGGGCTGCCATTGGAAATGGCCATGATGGCCCATGGCACAGTGATGCAGACCACCATGCTAACGAATCTCCTCTACACATAGGTGACAGTGGTTACCCGCTATGGCCCTGGCTACTCACACCATACCGGAGCCCCATGACCCCAGCGCAGCAACAGTACAATGAGGCACATGCCACAACACAGAATGTCATCGAGCGGGTGTTCGGGCTGCTGAAGACAAGGTTCCATTGCCTGCACACGTCAAGCGGTGCCCTACAGTACAGCCCCTCAAAGGCCTGTGGGCTATTCCTGGCCTGCTGTATCCTGCACAACATGGCCACCAACTGTGGGATAGCCATTGAGGTCAAGGAGGGGGACAGCGGTGGGTACGATAAGGACGTCGGTCCAGCTGGTGTAGGGCAGCTACCTCCTGGGAGAAGGGAACCCGGGCTGGCCCAGATGGCACAGCAGCACCAGGAAACCATCGCAGAGGAGCACTTTGGACAACACAGGTAGGCAACGGGGCCATGTGCAACCACCAAGGGCAAGGGCACAGCCCACAGACAGGGAGGGGTGGACACAGGGGCAGATGGCGTCAAGGGCATGAGAATGGGTGGGGGACTGCACACAAAGGCAGGGACGGGCAGGGCTGCACACGGCATGCACACGCATGCACACACACCACAACACATGCCCACAGGGCAACAGGCATGCTCACCCCAACAGGCAACTCCACACCCACACAGGACCACACACAACCATGCCCAGTGGCTGGCACTGCGCATGCCTCAGACTCTGAGCATAATTGCACAGTGGTGGACAGCACTATGCAGGAATCATCATGCATATGCCACAGTGGCCAGCAGCTGGGAGGGTGTGCACAGGGACCATGTGTGTGCAGGGCTGAGCCCTCACCCATGCATCTCACAAAGAACACCACAGTGCACACAGGGCAGTGGCAGACAGTGGCTGTGGAGGGAGATGGGTCAGTCATGCGGCACAGTACCACGGCCACCACGGATGCATGAGTGGCGCCGCCGAGACCTGCTGCCATGCCATCCTGACGAGTGGCCTCATGGGGTGGCACCAATGGGCCCCTAGGGGTGATGCTGCGTGAACTCAACCATGTCCATGCAGGGGTCTGCAGGCCACCAAACATGCCCGCACCAGGAGTGCTTGGTATCCCCACAGCCAAACCTGGCGTTGACATAGCAGGGGTCGCACAACACCTGGAATGGGGGGTGGACATAGCACTCTGTCGGGTGTTCAGTGGCTGGTCACTCAACCGGGTGGCCAGTGTAGCCATGACAGTCACCATTGCAGTGGTCTGCCTGTCAATGGCAGCAGCCACATCCACCCGCTGCTGGGCCAACTCTGCCAGGAGCATGGCATGGTCCCTGCTGCGCTGCTCCTCTGTCTGGCACAGAACTGCACTGAGCGCATCCACCGCCACCTCAAGTCGCATCTGCTGATCTATTGTTGCCTGGAGAAGACAACTGTGGTTGTCCAAGGGGTCGTCTGCATGTCCAGCATGCTGTCCCCCATGGTGTTCCTGGCCCTGCTGCCCAGCACCCCTTTGATGGTGGGCACTGCACAGTGCTGCCATTCTGGGGTACGTCCACACACAGTACACTGCCACCACCCCCCACCCCTGTCCTCATGCTGACATTGGCCATCTGCTGCCGCTGCCCCTCCAGCTGCTGTTTGCCAGGCGACATTGGCGCAGCCGCAGCAGAAGAAGCAGCCCCACCACCCTGGCCGCACACCAGTGCTGCCCCACTGGAGCATGCAGACACAGCCTGGGAATGGGCTATTGTGCAGGCAGCCATGCCTGCACTACCTGCAGAACCATCTGGGTGGATGCCATCCATGGGACCATCCTGTGTCCCACATACAACACTGTCCGGGACGTGTGTCACATCATCATCATCAGTGCTGAAGCTGGCCCGATCCATGTCCCAGTACACTGGACACTAAGGGTGGTGTTTCGCTGGGAAACAGGCAGGGACATGTCCGCACCCACACCACTGACATCAGTCCGGACAGATGTGCAGGTCTGCAGATGGTCTGTCCCTTGGACACCTGTGGAGGTGGATGGGCATTCCACCATGTGCAGGGCCTCCCCCTCGGTGGACATACTCACCACCACTGCCCCATGCAGACGTTCAGGAGCTGTAAGGGAACACAGTACCGTTAGTGGCTCCACCTGGCCCTGGGGCCTGCCCCCCCACCACCCACACACTGCCAGTGCTGGACCTACCATGTAGTGATGGGCTGCCACACATCTGGAAGCCACCACCAGGAACACCCTCGATGGAACAATGTTGCATGCTGCTGGCCACCTACTCCTCCCGTGGCATCAGGTGGGGTACATCCTGCTGGACCCCACCAGTGGCAGCACATGCCACCCTGATGGTGGCCACCTTATCTTTAATCTGCCTCCTGTCTGTGCCAACCTTCTTCTTGCACTCCTGCATGGACCGCTGGTGGCTGCCCTGCTGGTTGACGGCACATGCCGCCTCACCCCACGCCACAGCATGGGCCTGTGGTGTTCCCCGTTGTCTGCTAAGCAGTGGCTCCCTGTCGAGGTATGCCTCGAACAGGGCATCAGATTCTGCCCTGGTAAAGTTGGGCCTCCTCCTTCGCACCCTTCCCTGCTCCTCCTGTTCCTCTTGCTCAGTCATGCTCGTGCCTGGGGGATGGACAGGTATTACCCTGGACTGTGCAGTCCCATACAGCCCTCCCAGAACACTGTCCCCACATCCCTACAGCATGCAACCTACCTCAAAGGACTGCAATACTGATCCATGGCCTATTCAGCCTCAGATCACATATTTATAGTGCAACACATGCAAATGAGGGCAGGCGCAACTGTAATGGGATGCTAATGCAGTGGATGCGCTGTGGAATGACTCATGAGCTGATATGCATGTCCTGGCTGAATATTGCACTGTTGCACCTTGCGCAATGGTGTTGAGTGTGCTCAGGTTATGGCACAGCACTGTGATGTGCTCAGGGGCACTCTTGCCATGGTGCACTGTGGATGCCATGGTGCCACAGTGCAGTAGGTCACTGCAAAGCATCACACACATGCACCCTACCACGCTACATGCAGGGCTTCCCAATAGCACTGTGGCACTCTGTGCATGGACAGACCCTTGACCCTGTGGCTGACCTTTGCCCCCTAGGCACCATGCGTATGCATGGCTGCACCCCTATTGTGCAGTGTGGTGCCAGCGTGATAGCAACTGGCAGCACAGTACCGCACTGCCTCTGCACGTGGGGCACGTGTGCTACAGGGTGCCATTTTGTGGCTGATAGCTACAGCACTATGCCACACACCAGAGCACTCGTGTGGATGGCGATTGAGCTGGCAAACCTGGTGGTGTTAGTGGAGCCCCATGCAGGTGCCCTCTTTGGCCAGGTACCCCTTCTGAGGCCATGGAGAGCAGTGTGGCAGGAGGTGGTAGAGGGCCTTGAGGAGGCCACAGGGTGCAGCAGGAACACAGAGCAGTGTCACCACTAATATGGGGACCTCCAGTGGTGGAACCCCAACTGCCTAGGGAAACTGCAGGCATGTGCCCGGCGGGGCACTGTGCCATGGCCAGGTAGGTGCTTCATCACAACACTGGTAGTATCTGTCTGTCCAGGTATCATGGTGGTCATCAGGCCATGCCACGGGGGGGGGGCTGTACCTGTGTTGCCGGTGTTGGGGGTGCCTCATGTACACCCTGCACCACCATGTCATGGCTGGGCTGTGTGGGCAAGCATACAGCAAGGGGGGGGCTATGTTATTGGCCTGTACTGACGTTACCCTCTCCATGTTTGCACTCTAGGCCTGGAGGATTGCCATAGGGCCCAGTTGGCCCATGAGCAGGGAAGGTAGGCTGGAACCAGAGGTGTGGCCTTGTAGCCAGGGCACAGTGCTGGTGCCAGGGGTCAGCAGCACCCTGCTGACCAGGACACAGGTGAGTACCGTGTTTACCCTTACAATTGTGCATGGTGGGTTGCAGGGGTGGTGGTGGGGCATGGCCCCCTGTACATGGCCCCACTGCCATGCATGCCCCACGGTGTGCTCCACATTGTTCTGTGGGACTGCACATGTGGGTGGGTGTCACAGGTGGGCTGTGCATGCATTGGTCACCTGACTGTGCCACTGCCATCGCACTGCATAGCCATGACACTGTACAGCCAAGTTGGTGCTGTGCAGTGCATGGGCGGAGGGGGTGTGCAGTGGTTTGCATGGCTATGGGTGCCTGGGTAGGTGGGTCATGTGGGTGCACCCACTGTGGGTGGTTTCATGACATCACAGGGGTGAAGCCCACAGCTGTATGCCATGCACATTGGGTGGGCTGTGGGGGTCTGGCCAGTCACACATACTGACTCTGCTCCCTTGTCCTAGGTGGACAATGCTGGATGACCCTGGATCGTCACATTCAGGAGATATTGCAGGTTACCAGGGTCACACTGGAGCTACTGCAGGGCATGGAGTAGAGTGACCGGTGGTGGCACAGAAGGTGCCACAGGGAGCGCAGGGATGCGAGGGGCCACCAGTAGGGCCTGTGGTGCCCGTGCTGTTCCCTCCCCTCCCTGGACTGTCCCTCACACCCCTTTGCCCCCCCTTCTTACTATCCCCCTTTGTCCCATGCCCGTCCTCTCTGAGTTGTAGCCTTGTACCACCTCCCCCACTTTGTATATAGTACTGTATATAGTTCTTGTTCACTCTGTTACCTTTTGAAATATAGATAAGTTTCATACTACAACTGTGGTGGTCTCTGATTTGCAGCGGGCGTCTGGTGCCTTGCTGCAGTGGTGTGCATGGCATCTGGGGGTGGTGCCGGCCTGGTCATTGGTGTGTCTGCCAGGGCCCCTCCACTGGTGTGGGTGGGGGCCATGGTCCCTGTCTGTGGTATGTATGTTGTGCCCTGTGCACTGTATGCCTGTGTGCAGTGGTCTCAGGTGCATGCGCTGTGTCCCAGTCACCCTTGGCAGTGTGTGCCTGGCCCGTGCAGCTGTGCCCCTTGCATGTCTGTGGTACGCACGGTCATGCTGACCCCTCCACCACATGCATGTCTGCTGGCTTGACATTGGTGGCAGTCCATGCCAGCCACCCTCTGGGCAATGCACCCTGGCAGCTGGCGTCCTGACTCCAGGTCTATTGCACGTCTGCCTCAGGTGACACTGTGGGCGGTGCTGTTGTTGTCCTCCTCCATGCTATTGATGGTGTCTGGGGTGGTGCCTGTGGTCCACTGTCTGTCACATGTGCTCCAGCTGCATGCTGGCAGTGGACAGGTTCGTGGTGCATGCCCCACATGGCTAGCTCACCACGCCATGGTGGTGTACAGGCTGTGGGTACATGGCAGCATTGGACACATGGCAGCGGCATCTGTTGCCCTGCTATGTGTGGCTCTGTGACGGGGTACCCTTAGGACTGGGTGGGGGATTTGTTCGTGCCCTGTGTTGCATTCTTTGTGACGCATGCCTCCATGCACCACAGTGGGCTGCTGTGCTGTCTGGTGGGGCCAGTGCTGGGACAGGGTGTGTGCATGGGTGGGTGTGCAGGGTACCATCCTGCTGGTGGTGGCATTCAGGGTGGGCCTTGTCACATGTGGGGTCCCTCGGGTACTGATGCAAGGTTGACCTCTTTGCTGTGCCACTGTGGGGGCCATGCAGGGGGGCATTATGTATGCTGCGGTGGCGTCAGTGGCTGGTATCACCTGCTGCTGGGGGAACACAGTGGGGCTGTCATGCATGGCACCATGAGGCACAGGGTTGCATTGTCACGGTGGTGGTGGTGGTGGCATACCTTCAGTGCCATGCATGGTTTGGTAATGCTTCTGGGCCGGGTGTCTTGGGATCGCTGTTTCGAGGGTGGTCAGCATTGGTGTGGTGCTGTGGCACGGGAGGATCTGGCCCTCCTTATGTTGCGGTCACTGTGGTCCAGGGGAGTGTGCTGGGGCAACTTGCCCTGCGGGTGTGGACAGCTGACCCACGTCTACTGTTGGATCGGTGCCGGAGTTCATGGGCTGGTGGTCTGTTCAGCTCACCTCTGGATGTGCAGCTCATGGGGGGCCTTGGGGGGAGGTTGGGCTGTCTTGCCTGCTGCATGCTCCTCCACTCATGGCGCATCCATGGCTAGTGCACCCCTGCTTCCTGTCCTTGTCCCTGCGCATCCCTGGATGTGCTACTGCGCATCGGCCCTCCTCCACTGTGCATCACTGGTTGTGCCATGGCGCATCGGGTGCGATATTCAGCTGTGTTGCACAGGTGCGCCTTGGCCTGTGCTTGGTTTGAATATTGCACACGTTGCACAATGGTGCACTGCTTTTGCACCTGCTTCCACTGTTGCACAACTTTTTGGCGCAGTCTGAATATCCCACAGGAGTTTTGATTCTGGGCATTGAGCATAAAGGTCGGTATAATATCATATAAAGGTTTATGGAATTTGTGAGATTTTAAAAACCTTCTGGTTCAAAAGCAGACCTTTTAATTTAATGATAGTAGCCTGTTGCTGCTGTTTTGAAAGCCTAAAAGCCAGGGGTTTGGTTGTATAGGCATCTCCTTCATAGTACTTGTGTTTTACATATTGCAGGGCTTATTCTGTTTTCACTGTTAAACGATCTTGCATTTTGGTTTGGGTTTGTTTTATTCTAGACAGCAGGTGAAGGGGCCTCTTGATGCATGCAAAGATTTTGTATTTGGTCTCTTACCCTGATATTTGTCAGAAGGTAGCTAGCTAGATAGAATAAGTCAGGGGAAATATGAAAGGGGGTAGAGCAGGAAAGCTACATGGCAGCCAAAGGGAGGGGAGTCTGGCTGGGGAGGTAGGAGCCACGAGGCTACTTAAGGACCCTCACAGGGAGCCCAAGCCTCTTAGTTCCTTCAATCAGCTTGATTCCCACCCACCCAGCCTAGGAATGGGTGGAAGGCTGAGGACAGATATGGAGACTGGTATTCCATCATGGGAGTCACCTTATTGGTTAAGGAGGAATTTTTCTGGTCTTACAACAAGTTTTTTCCAGGTTTTGTGCCTCCTCTACCAGGACAGGGTCGGGGAGTACAGCAGGATGTCACAGTCATGTAAGTGGTGGCACAGTATTCTCATAGGTAGAGTGCAAGGGGATAATGGAGGGAACCTGCCACTGTCACAGATGGGCACCTCTTGAGGCTGGCAAGAGGTGAGACCCCACTGACAAGGGCCATGTGGGCCAGTCACAGTACAAATACCTTGGGGTTTGGCTTGCATCTGTAGCACCCTCTGATGGGGAAGGGGAAAATGGCCCAGGAGCTACACCTCATGCCTCAGAGGCTGGAGGCCCTCCAGAGGGCAGTGCCCATTTTAAGAAATAGCAGTTCTGCCCCAGAGGATGGGGTGTAGAGCACAGTAAAAGGCTTGCCAAGATGACTCTACAGATATGCTCATGTTACACTATTACTGTGTTATGTGGTTTATAAGTAAACGCATGACTGTGGCCATTTATTCCAAAACACAGCGCGTGACTCTTCTATTCAATTGAATGGGGTAAGGGGCCTACCAAGACAATTGGTTATAGAGTGTTATCCCCTTGTTGGTGGCAACGTTGCAGGAAAGTGTGATGTAGTTTCTTGATTGCCTGATCATAAAATATTCCCTAAACAAAACCCTCGTGCTGCTGTACCATTTGTTCAATTCAAAAAGTGACTGTTTTCTTATTTTCAGATACAGTCTCCTGATGGTGATTCTTGTCTTTAACTAGCTATCATTTATCAAGCCTGGTCCCAATTCTACGGCCCTGTCCACATTGAGCCCTGTAAACTGTTACCAGTCTAGTAAACCGTTACCGCTACCGCCAAAAACAATTCATGTCCACACTGGTAATGGTTTAACAGGCATTTTTAAAACTGATCTCAAGACCTGTAAGGATGTGGTCTTTAGATTGGAATGGGTAATGTTCTGGAGCCTGTAACATTATAGTTATATGTGTGGACGTGTGACCGTTTGGACCCTCCATTCACAGGGTCTTCCAAATAGATTAAAACTGGGAGAAATGAGGCGTAACGTGGATGCCACACTAATGTCTGTAACATTTTTAAAAAGGTTAATACCAGAATGCAGATGCTCCGAAATGGTAAGGGAGGTAACATTTTTTTAAACGTTACCACAGACAACTTTATAGTATGGACAGGACCACTATCTATGGATACCTGCACTGGTTGCTCTGATGTTTGCTTTGAATAATTAAGCTTTACTGTACTGTATGTATATTCACTAATTGTCTTTTGTGTTGTCCTTGATGTCTTTATTAGATTGCAATGTCATCTCTTGGCCAGGATATGTATAAACTCTAGTTGTCTTTGTTTTGCTATCCTCTGTGCTTTTATAAAGTTATATAAAGTTGTCTTATGGCCCTGTCACCCTTATAACAGAAAGTTTAATCTAAATGGGACTGCATGGATAACTGAAGTTTATTATCATCCAATGCTGCAGTAATACATGGCATAAAATGGGCATTTCTCCAGTGGGTGCATGTCCAGTAGTGATGGACTATTCCACCCCCTGCACTTTACTTAGTCATCATGTCAAAATAAAAAATAAAAATATGCATTTTGTGTAAAGTCTGCACTATGAAGTGGACGAGTTGGGTCTTCATTTAGTCTTGCGATGGTGAAACTTTGCCAGAGAAGTGCATTATACTTCATAAAATGTGAGCCAGAGAGCAGGTCACATAACTGATGACCTGTCCAAAAGGATGGTCACTCCGAACATGTTACATCAGCATGTTCCCTGTGGGGCTCCATGCTTGGGTAGGCAGTGAACAATAGGACGTGTCTCTTAATACTGAACAAAACATCTTATTTTGATTGATAAAACATAGTTGCTGCACATGTCTTTGCTCTGTTTGAGTGCTGATACTTTGTGAAAATGACTTGGAAAGGTTTTGTTTGGATCAAAAAATGTGACAGATATTTTGATTAATTTGCTGTGCTTGTTCTGTATCGCAATTGAATCTGTTGAGAGAGGATGGAATTAGCATGCAGTGTCAGTTCTGGTTTACTAAAGTTTTTTAATTATTATTTTTTCTAACAGTGCAGCTTTTTTGTCATAATGGTCTGTTTTGCTGGCCACTGATTATGTGTATGGGCCACAATATGTGCAATTTTGGAAGAAATACATTTTTTTTTAAATAGAATTGTTATATTTACATTATTTATATATATATATATATATATATATATATATATATATATAGTTACTGTGCCGGACAACAGTCAGAGTTATTTGTGTAGGGTTGTGAAACAACAGTCTGAAGCATTTCAGTGCTTAGGCAGCACACTTTTTAAGTAATACATATGTAACTCCATGGGGGCAGTACCTTTAAGGTTCTCTACACTCTAGACTTTAGCAAGGCATTTGACACAGTCCCACACAAAAGATTATTAGTCAAATTAACCAGCCTGGGAGTGGGTCCCAGGGTGGTAGCCTGGGTAAAACATTGGCTGGACAACAGGACACAGAAGGTAATTGTAAATGGAGTCCACTCTGAAGAAAGGGCGGTTACTAGTGGGTACCACAGGGTTCAGTATTGGGTCCAGTCCTTTTAATGTCTTCATCAGTGGCATTGCAGAGGGACTGGAAGGAAAATATGCCTTTTGCAGATGACACAAAGATCTGCAACAGGGTTTATAACAAGGAGGCGTGGAAAGGATGAAAGGGACTTGGCAGGTTGGAGGAATGGTCTGATGTATGGCAGCTAGGATTCAATGCAAAAAAGTGCAAAATAATGCACCTGGGAAACAAGAACCCAGGGGAAGAATACACAATGGGTGGGGAGGTAGTAACAACAACAAAACAGGAAAGGGACCTGGGGGTAATCATATCAGATGACCTTAAGGTTAGCAAGCAATGTGAGAAGGCAGTAGGGAGGGCCGGGGGTATACTGGGATGTATAGGGAGAGGCATCAGCAGCAGAAAACAGGAAGTTGTTATCCCTCTGTACAGACAGTTGGTGAGACCCCATCTGAAATACTGTGTCCAGTTCTGGAGACCCCATCTCCTGCAAGGACATAGACAGGATAGAGGCAGTCAGAGGAGGGCAACTAAAATGGTGCAGGGTCTGCAAGAGAAACCGTATGAGGAGAGACTAAAGGAGCTTAATATATACCCTTGAGGAAAGAAGGAGAGGGGACATGATAGAAACTTTCAAGTACCTCAAGGGAATCAACAAAAGTCCAAGAGGGTAGCATCTTTCAGAAAAAGAGACTTGCAAGAACAAGGGGACACAATTTAAAGATAGAAGGAGGGCTGTTCAGGGGCAATGTGAGGAAGTATTATTTCACAGAGAGGGTAGTGGATGCATGGAACAGCCTTCCTGAGGAAGTTGTGGAGTCTAAAACTGTGGGAGAATTCAAGAATGCATGGGACAGACATAAGGCAATTCTTGTGGGGGGCAGGAAGATATAGGCTGTTGGTTAAATAGGATCTGCGGCCTATCCTGTAGGTAGGGAAATGGGCAGACTAGATGGGCCTAGCGGTCCTTATCTGCCGTCAAAGTCTATGTTTCTATGTTTCTATGTTACACTTGCACATCAAGAGTGCCTGTCAGTGACAATGGGCCCAGTTTAACAATGCTCCTGACTGAACCAAGAATCTCATGATCACTGACTTCACTGACTCAGATATGAAAATGAACCTGTTCAAGACTGGTTTGGGGCCTGAAATACTATTTTTTTTGCAAAGATTTGTGTATAGTAAATAAGAACATTTCTGTAAACAGTGCTTATTGACTACAGATCAGCAGCCATCTTTCTTGCCTCTGGCTGGCATGATGATGGAGTCAGAGGGTAACTATCCAACAAATCAGGGTCAGAATACAAACATATGAAAATGCTAACAGAAACAGGCCTCACAGTCTATCAAGTCTGCTCAAGTGTGCAGCTAGCACCTTATAATGCTGCTGCTCCCTCTTACCCCCTATCCTGTTACCCCTTCCCTTACCCTATCCCAACCCACCCTGAAGCTGTCTACCATCTTGCAGGCCACTGCCTCACACGGCAAGGAGTTCCACTTGTCCACCACTCTTTCCATGAAAAAATATATCCTCATCTCTCTCCTGAATCTACGCCCCTCCAACCTCAGTTGGTGTCCTCTCGTGTCCCTTCCCTTTCTCCTCTGAAAAATCCTCTCTGTATTAGTCTTGTTTATTCCCTTCAAGTACTTAAAGGTCTCAGTCATATCTCCCCTGTCCTCCCTCTCTTCCAGAGAGTACATATTCAACTCTCCCTGCCTTTCCTTGTATTGCTTGCCCTCCAATCCCTGGATCATCTTTGTAGCTCTACACTGTACCCCCTCCAACAATCTGATGTCCTTCTTCAGGAATGGGTGCCCGTATTGCATGCAGTACTCCAGGTGGGGCCTGAACAGTGATCTATACAGGGGCAGAATAATCTCCCTACTTCTGGAGGAGATCCCTCTGGCTATACACCCCAGCATTTTGTTGGCTTTTGCTGCCACCCTTCTGCATTGAACAGAGTTGTTCATGCTCCCTGTTATGATCACCCCTAGGTCCTTCTCTTTTGTGGAGCAACCCAACTGAATCACCTTTAAATGATAATCCCTCCCCTGGTTCTGGGCTCTGAAGTGCAGAACCTTGCACTTCTTGGTGTTGAACCCCAGCTGCCATTTATCCGTCCACTCCTGCAGCTTATTCAGGTCCTCCTGCAACCCCCCGTGTCATCTACCACAGCTCCCATCATGGTATCATCTGTGAACACACTGATTTTGCTCCCATTTGAGATATCTGCAATGAAATCCTAAACAGTACTGGTCCCAGCATGGATCCTGTGGTACCCCACTCATCACTGCTCTCAGTGATGAGAGATCCCCCCATCACCACCCTTTGCAGTGTCCCCTTAGCCAATTCCTGATCCTGGTCACCATTTTTTTCTTGCTCTCACACACTCCAGCTTTCCCCAGAATCTCCCATGCAGCACTGAATCAAAGGCCTTACTGAAGTCCAGATACAGGATGTCCACAGCATGGCCCTTGTCCAGCTCCCATGTCACCTAGTCATAGAACTTGTATCAGATTTGTCTGGCATGGTCTGCCCGTGACAGACCCATGTTGCTGGTCATCCTGGATACTGTTTGCCTCCAAGAAGCTCACAAGCCTCTCCTTTAGGATGGTCTCCATGAGTTTGCCCATGATCGAGGTAAGGCTCACTGGCCTGTAGTTCCCTGGTTCATCCTTTGGCCCACTTTGATGGATGGGCACCACGTGGGCCATCCTTCAGTCCTGTGGTACACATCCTGTGTCCAGCAAAGTATTGAACAGGTTTACTAGTGGCCCCACAAAGACCTCTGCCAGCTCCCTCAGTTCTGAAGGGTGAATGCCATCTGGCCCAGGCACTTTGTCCACTTAATGCCCTCAACCCCTCCCACACCCTGCCCTTTGTAATCCATACATCTGTCATCCTCTCCACCCCACTTGCCTTAGGTATTTGTTCCCCTTCTCCTGTGTGAACACAGAGCAGAAGTACTCATTCAGTGCCTCTGCCTGCGAGTTAAGCCATGAGCAGGGGCACTTGAAAACTGCACCCACAAGTGTATTGCAGAATCCACAATATTCACCATTCTCCACAAAAAAATTGACATGTTCTGCAGTTTTTTGCAATGTTTGAATTTTTGCCTCAAATTGTGTACAAGTTATTAACATTTTCAATAAAAAGCTCTAAAACACATTGACAGTTTGACATGCAAACTAGGGTTTGGCTAAAACAGCAGTATAAGGTGAGGCAGGGTTTTATGTGACACCGCTTTTATCTTAATCCTTGTCTGGTTTGGTTTCAAAATCCACTGGCCATGCATAAGTACATGTAAGCCCTTAACATTTGATTTGTGATGAAGCTGGCCTACCAGAAAACTGTTTGTTGCACAGAAACTGAAACAATAGATGTGAGAAATGGTTCAAAGTATCCCATTCACTTAAATGGAGCCCTAACTATGAAGCGTTTTTGTAGGTGGTTGGCTAGGTTTTTTCACTGTGAACAGCCTTTCGTTCAGACTAGTTTTGATTAAAAAATTTAAGAATTTGGGATGATCATGCTGATTATAAACTTGAATATGCTCTTACAGGAGTTGGTGACAGTGACCCCTCTCTTAACAATCTACAACCTAAATGCTCAGATATAGACTGCAATAAAAACTTGACTAAATGTCTAAAAACAAGCTTCTAAAACAGATGAAATATATTTGAACACATATGTTTAAATAAACAAAAATCACTGCAGCCAGAGTAAAACAAAGGTAAATTACAAAGACCACTGACCACTGTATGGTGTAGCTAAATATATTGGTATGAGTTAATGGTTTAATATGTGATTTTAAACATAGTGTATAGTACCTGCAGTGTAAATTATGAGCAGTAAATATTTTAGCAATATTTTATTTTACTTGAACTCGATTATCCACCACTCTATCTGCTAATTGTTTCTTGCACCAAAATGGATGAATTCTAGAGGTGCAAGAAAAAAAACTTCTGCAGGTGGAATTGAAGCAAAAGTCACACTTTTGCTTCCTCAAAAGTTCAGAAATCCAGTTCTGAACTTTTGTGGAATTTCCACTTGCCCTGGATTGCTGCTGGGTGCTGATAAAATACTTAAAAATTGCAATCCAACATGTTTCTGAAAAAATAAAAACACAGGTTGCTAGTGGTCCCTTCCCCCACCCAATCATCAATCTGCAGTCGCCCACCCAAGGTTTATTTGAAAAAAAAAACCTGATGGCTTGTGGTCCCTTCCCCCACCCAATCACCTGCCTGAGTCCAGGCTATATTTATATTTGTAGTAATCCTCCTCTCCTATGCTTATTCCCTGTATTTGGTAAAATATCCCTGGTGGTCTAGTGGTCATGAACCTCCTTCCCTCCCTAATGCTGATCCCCATATGTAGTATGAAAAAATGTTGTTTGTTTTACCTATTCCCTCAGTTCCTCTCCCAAGCAAAATTCCATTCCCTCCCTGATAGTCTTGTGGTAGATCAAGTAGTTCCCCCCCCCGCCCCACACAGGTACTGTCCCTCCATGCTTCACCATCCCATATCAGAGCAGGCCACCAGCACAACCATTCACTCTCCTCCTTGGCCAGCAGCCCACTGAGCTATCAGTGAATGAGTGCATGCTTGTGCTTGTGCACATGCTCATTCACTGATAGCTCAGTGGGTTGCAAGCCGTGGAGGAGAGCAGAGAGCTGTGCTGGTGGCCTGCTCCATTTCAGGATGGGTGGAGCAGGGTGGGACAGTACCTGTGGAGGGGGTGGGGGGCACTACTTGATCTACCACTAGACCACCGGGGAGGGAATGGAATTTTGCTTGGGTGAGGAACTGAAGAAATAAGCAAAACAAAAATAATTATTTTCACGCTACATATAGGGATCAGGGATAGGGAGGGAGGGAGTTCATTACCACTAGACCACCAGGGATATTTTACTAAATATGGGGAGAGGAAAGGGAGTGGGGTTAACACAAATATGAATATAGTCTGATCAGATGGGGGGGGAGGGACCACTAGACGTCATTTTTTTTCTTATTTATTTAATCGGGCAGCGACTGGCTGGGGAGGTATTTAACATATTAGGGGGTAGAACATGGTGAAATTTTGCCCTAAACATTCTGAGGTTTTCCAATCCACCGCAGGTAGCAGATCAGAAACTTCCACGAAAGCTGCCAAATTTTTGTGAAAGTTTGGCTAAGGTGGAAATGGCAACTTTCACACACCTCTAGTGAACTACTGACAGAGCACTGTAAATAGACGTTGATCACGTTTCATTATTCTATATCTAGAAACAGACAAAATTTGTTGATTCTGGGCTTATTTAATATTGATTGTCTGTTGCTCACTAAATAGAATCTAGTTAGCATTGTATGAGGCAGATATTTATTTGATTTTGGAAGACAGGCAACACATTGATTAATTTAGTATTCATTTCAGGAGCATAAGCCTTTCTTCATGTTTAAAACACATCCAGGCTGCAATTTACTTATTTAAAAATGTATACTGACTAACATATGCTGCAGAAAACAATAAAATAATTTATTGTGTAGTACTGGGGATGTATAGTAGAACTCCTGTAATTTTTAGGGGTAGTCTCACTCCCATGGCCCCACCATGGGGGGTAAGCCAGGGCATGCCACTAGTGTCCTTTGGGGGTGGGGTGCCCACCCAGCAGCCCCACCCAGAGGTGTAAGCCTGGGCATGGCAGGAAAATGCATGGGGCAGGGCTGAGCTCCCTCCTCAGAGGGAATCAGGGGTAGGAACAAAAAAAGAAAAAGGAAAAAAGAAGTCCTGCAATTTTCTCACAATTTTTGCAAAAAAAAGTCTGTTATTTTACATAGCTTTTCCTGCAAGTTTCCAGTGACCCTGGCCATGAGGGTTTGTGGATTTGTAGTGGACTTAATAAATTTAAGCCTCCAGCCTAGCCTACAGCGACTGACAGTCCAGACTATTAATTGAGAGCTTCATTTCACCAACGAACAGCCAGGGCTGTTCCAAAACTGATTCAGATTGTTGTAGGTCTGTGTGAGATCATGAATGGAGTAGGTCTCTGTGTGTTGTTATGAGAGACAGCATGACACTCAGATGTTGAGAAAGACCACAGTCTGCCATGTAGAGAAAGAGACAGATTGAGAGAAGTGAGAAGCAAAACTCGTGGTGAGAAAAGGGGTTAATTTCATATTAATCCAGCAAACACTGAAGCTGAAGGTTGCAGCAATTGATTGAGAGACCTTTTCTGTACTGCAACTCAAAATCTGAAAAGTGACAACAGATAGTTTGGGAAGCAGTCCACCAAGTACCACTGTGCTGGTTACCACCACACACTAGGGTCATAATGCCAGGACATGATGTGTTGGGCAGATATCAGGTTTCCCAGGCTGAGCTGCCCTGTGCACATCCGAGGATCATCTGTGGAACATGGAGGTCAGGAGAGGCTTGACTGGAACAAAAAAAAAACAGCTATTTGCACCATCTGACACTAGAGGTCAGAAGGCTAGAGAATGAAACTAGCCAGAGAAGGATCCACCACAACCACATCATCAGCCCAGTGCAAGGGTTCTTCCCTAGTCTGGGAGAACAATGAGTAACCTAAGGGCTTGCCCTACACCTGCATTATGTTGTATCATAGTTGGGAATGCATTTAATGGATTGGACATCCAGCTGAGATTTACAAATACCACTAGGGGGGTGAGAACTTTAGGAATTGGGGTTTTGAGTTATTGTATAATCTGATTAATTTTAACTGCTGTACCACCAGCCAGCCATGCACAACAACATTGTGCCACCTATGTTTTCACTGACACTAGTAAGAGGAATGTGCTCTCCATTACAGTTGGGCACCAGCTGACAATACTGTGCATGCATGTGGTAGAGATGGACATTGTTATTGGGTTAAATATAGAAGGGCATTTGTAGCACAGCCTCTGGTTATAGTATTCAGCTGTGCCTAAAATATCAGAAGGTTGTGGTTTCTAGCACCACACCAGGAACTTGGGGTAAACCCTAATACTGACACTGTAGTGCAGCAAGAATGGGATTGCTGTAATCCTGAGGTACTGTCTTTCAGGTAAGACATTAACAATGGTTTCATCCCATATTCTGGATGTTGTTCAGGTGGACATTAAAGATCCCATGGCACTTCTTTAAAAAAAATATTGGAATTTCCCCAGTGCCTTGGCAAGATCTCCTCTCTCACTAAACATTATACCACCAACAGCTTAATCAGATTCGGTGTCAGTTTGTATCCGTATTCCACCCCAGATGAGGCTGAAAATAGGCAAAATTGCCTAACCCTTCTTTCTTTTATCTAAAAAAGGAAAAAAATATAAACCAAAAATTGAAAGGGTTTATGAAAAGCAGCCCTGTAAATCAAGGCTGGGCCTGAAAGGCACAGAAGAACCAGCTGAGACTGCACAAACTGCCTCATTGCTTAACCCCTTTCCCCATTAGAGACTTGTTGTGACCCTAGTACAGTCTCTGGGTTGGATTCACAAAACTCCAAGAATACCACAAGCCTCAAGTGCACTGAACATCTGGCACATGGTGATTGCGGCATTCCCCCGGCTGATAATCGGGATTCTAGATTCTGTGTGTCAATTGCTGCAGGCTAGAACAGCTTTTTCTGGTCTAGCTTGCAACAATCTTGGGTACCCATTTTATGGGGCATGCACCAAATTTTTTGTGCAAGCTGCCGTAAAGTGGGGAAAGTGTTGCAAATGTGCCAGATCTTCTTGACTTGGTTGCAGTTTGTGGGAAAGATTTCAGCACAGCTGTGCTGACCACAGGGACTGACACAGGGCTTGCTGAAGTGTGTGTGTGTGTGTGTGTGTGTATGTGTGTTTGGGGAAGGGGTGGAGAAATAGTCAAACTCCTGGCAAGGGAGACCTCATCTAATGAATTAACCGCTGACAAACCATGAGTGATACAGAAACAAATGATTTAATGCTTTTTATTGGCCCAACATAGATGCAACAAAAATAACTTATACCATTTATAACATTCCTGATTAAACAACTGGAAACAGAAGACTGTTTTTGTCATTTTATTATATGATATACTGAGTGTGTATTTACAGGGTTGCTGGATCAGGGCCTTGAAGAAAATAATAACATTTACTTAACTCATTCAAGATTCCATCAGGTGGACAGAAAGAAGTCTATGAGAATTTGTCTGAAAACTGACACCTATAAGAAGCAAAAATAGCATTTATGTGTAATATATATATATATATATATATATATATATTATATATGTATATATCTATATATATATATATATCTATATATATATATATATATATATATATATATATATATATATATATATATGTAAGTCGTGCCACTATATTTAGAGTTGAGATGTCACTTCTATGTTAAAGTCAACATTTTGCACATTAATAACTTTGGACACGTTAAAGGGATTTGCCTGAAATTTGGTATGCGTGGTGAGGCATGGTAGATCTCTTGACTTGCCAAATTTCATTTTGGTCGGACTTATGGTCTTTGCACACCAAAATGCTGAAAAATGCAAAATTATCTGTTTTTGGAGGCAGCTTTTGGAATTTTGGATGTGGCCCTGTGTGTCTGTCATGTGGTGTGCCACTCTGCTAGATGGCTTGTTTGAAAGAGCTTTGGTGGCCAAACATGCCACTTTTCATTTGGTGAAAAAAATATTAAGGCATTCAAATGTTATACCACTTTTAAGTTCCCATTATAAGTCAATGGGAAAATTTATGTATGTTTTGCGAACAAAGAATGGGGTTCTGACCATCTCGTCCCACCTGGTGGTCCAAGAATTTGCAGCCTCACGGTTCAAGAATCTTTGTCCACGAGAATTCTTTGATCGCGAGGTCCGCCATCTTGTTTTTAGATTTCTGATCATAAAAACACAAACATCTCGGCTCAGGGGTCACTCCTGAAGTAAAACTTGGATGGGTTTTACTCAGGGTGCTCCAATCTATTGAGCCATGCCTTTGGTTTCATCCAAATTGGTCAAAAATAGAGTTATAAGGTTTTAAAATCTTTGATCATGGCTCGCTAACAATTTTTGATCACGAGCCTGGAAATTCTTTGATCGCAAGATTCTTTGATCGCGATCTTGCATCGCGAGCTACAAACACAATTATCTCAGCTCAGGGGCAGGCTAGGGACACAAATGAGGGTGGGTTTTGCTCAGGGGGCTTCGTTATGTCGAGGAATGGTGTTGGTTTGCTTTCAATTGCTCAAAAATCATGTTTCACCAGTTTTAATTATTTGATCATGAGCGTGCAATTTCTTTGATTGTAAATTCTTTGGTTGTGAGATTCTTTGATCACAATCATGCATCGCAAGTGAGGGATGAGATAGCCAAATTAAAAAATCAATTTTCTCATCCCAGGGTTGCCCTAGGAAGTCAAATGAAGGTGAGTTATGCTCAGGGGTCTTCGTTCTGTCGAACCATGGTGGTGGTTTACCACAATTCCTTAAAATTTTTGATTTACAGCATTTCTTATTCTTTTATCATGAGCCTGCAAATTCTTTTATCATGAGCCTGCAAATTCTTTGATCGTGATCATGCATCGTGAGCAAGAGATGAGATGGCCGAATTAAAAAATCTAATTTCTCAGCCCAGGGGTGTCCTAGGAAGACAAATGAAGGTGGGGTTTACTCAGGAGGCTTCATTCTGTCAAACTATGGTTTTGGTTTCCCAGAATTCCTTTTAATTTTTGATTTACAGCTGTTCTGTGTCTATGGTTATATTATTATAAGGCAGAAAAAAATAAAAGGAATTTGATTGGCTGTCATGGTTCTGAGAGGGTTACTTTAACCCGCATTATAACATGAGTTGCTGTAGTCCCTCTGCATGGCTGTTAATCCCCAATATACACACAATTGCTGTGAAGGGGAGGCCAGCGGTATCAGTGGGCAGAGTGGATCTATTTATGTTCCTCATATCCCAAAAGTGAACGGCAGCCATTTGTAATTATGGAGAAGTGAGAGACCCCCATCGACTGCTGTTCTCCCTACTACCAGTGGAGCAAAACACACACCCCAGACATATCAGTGCCTGAGAGTAGAATTCTGTAGTGGCATGCAGGGAACTGTCATCCTTCTAATGTGGACATACAGGAGAAAGAGAGAGATGTCAGGTGTTGCTGTTTGTCTGTACCCACCCACCCACCCCATGGACCTCCGTGCCCTGCCACAGTTGAGCTCCCTGCCCTGCCACAGTTAACCTCCTCATACAATGTAGAGAAACAATCTAGCTGCAAAGACTTCTATAATGTTGATATTGTGTGCCAGTTTCCTGGCCCCCCCTCCATCATGGCTTGCTCAGCCATGTGGGCAGGGACAGAGAGAGAGAGAGAGAGACATGCAAAGGGAGATAGAGAGGGATGTGGGACCGGCTGCATGGATTTTTCCTGTGTCAGCTCCACCTGCTGTCATAGCACACCTTGGACCATTCCAATGTCAGTATGGCTACACATGGGGAGACAGAGACAGAGACAAACAGATCCAGCTTTTGCCGTGCTGTGTGGAAGCAGTACTGATCCATGCAGAAGCACAGACACCGGGAGCAGCACATAGGGCAAGACGGGGAATGAGTAGGACAGTGGGAGATGCACAGTGTAAGTGAACTATTGTTCAATGTCCGGTGTGTCTTTTTGAGTCATCAACTGTGATACTTGAGACAGAACCATCGTCACGTGGTCGGGTAAGAGAGAGAGAGCATTGAGAGAGAGAGAGAGAGAGAGACACACTGGGCTGCCGTGTGCTGCAAACTACATACGAAAGTGAAGACAAGAAGTGTCTCACTGTTTCTCTTCCTCTCTTTATGGACACATCGGCTGTCATTTAGTGAATGGGCAAGACTGAAATTGCACAGTATTCCAGTGGCCCTGACTTGTGTGCCAAACACCTTCTTTCAGAAAGACACACCAACATGGGTGAGAAAGAGACAGCGAGTACAACCCTTGCATACTGCAGTGCTGTGCCTCCGATCGGAGACAGAGATGGAGCTATAGATCAGCTGGAACAGCACGTATGTCACTTTTAAGGGGAGAGAGGTGGCATAAAGTGTAATCAGTGTGCATGTCATGCAGTTAAGTGCATCCTGTTTGTCTTTCTTTCTGTCTTCCCTAGTCAGTATTTCCTGTATGTGGTGGTCGGTGAACAGTTGCAGTTGTATGGGGGGGTTGTGCATCTTGTAGGAGACGTAGGAGTGCATGTTATACACAAGAAATGTCAGGGATCCTATCAAAATCTGTGACATTTTTATGTCCATTACAACACTCAGATATGCATTTTTTGTTGGGGACTATTTGTAAGGTGGCAGGATACAGTACCTTTTTTGCTGTTTAAACAGGAAAAAACACATTTTATGATTTTTTTGTTGTTTAAACGTATCCCACATGTTATAGAATTCTGTAACCCACTCTAGGGTGTGTGGTTATTGGGATTAATCAACACCCAGGTGCTGTGAGGACGCCGGCCTGTGGCTCTGCCTCACAACACACCTGGGGTTTTCATTAATCCTTCAATAACCTAATAATTTCGTCATGGGTTACTGCTACTTATAACATACGGTATATATCAGCAAAACGACTGGTGAACAGTAATCACTTGACTATTCATTAATGACTAATATACGAACAGTAGCTGCAAGTGGTAAAAAGGTGCCCAAACAGAACGAGAGACAGCATACCGAACTAATTTCAAGGTTAGGTAAAAATGTCAGCAGTAGCCATATTGAAATCCACCTTAGCGAGTGTACCCACGCACCCACCCAGGGGACACTGACAGTCGCACCATCAACTGCTTAGTAGCACAAATGGAAGTCTGTATAAGCAAAAGTACAGTGAACCATAAAACGGATAAATTAAATAACTAGAGTAGTGAATAGGTAACAAAGTATTGTGATCAGTGGCATAATCGCGAGTCTACCCACCCACCAAGTTGGAACAGTATCAAAGTCATATAGCAATCGGCGACCTCCCCAATGCAAGTGATGTGTCTCCCCACACTTTAATGAGAGTCGTATGCTGGTAACAGAATGCACACATAGTGCCAGTTTGTGTTGTGCACCTGAACTGCTTGTGTTTTCCCCCTCCCATCGATTTAGTTGCCTGTTTCTCCCGACATGTGCACCGCTTGTTTGCTTATTGATCCCCCCGTTGCAGGCAGTCGACTGGTTTCTTGATATGTTGGTGCACCGATCGCATGCACGGTGTCTCAAGTAATGCAAGCAGTGTGTCTCGGAATTCAGCCGGAGAAAACAGGACATGTGCCTGAGACACTTTCTCTGTTAGCGCAACATAGACAAGAGATACAGAGCAAGAGACAGACATGCTGCAAGGCAGTCAGAGCTGGAGCATTAAAAGGTGAGCGACTGAGCAGCACGTCATGTGGTATACATCATGCTCAGTAATTGAGAAGAGGTTTAACAGGGAAGACGTAATGTCCCCTTGTGCAGTAGTTCTCCATTCATTTGTCAATATACTCATGCCATTTTCTCTGTTACAGTGCCACGCAAGACATAGGCAGTCACAGGCACATACACAGCCAGTGCGGTGTTCCTTTCCCACAGAAAATGTGTCTGACAGCCGGAGAAAGATCAGTCCACTGCACAGTACTGTTAAGAAGCCAAGAAGTGCAGGCTGCTCCTTGATTCAATTGTGTGGACCACATTAACACAAACTTCTGTTTCCAGCACTATGTTTTCTGTGGCAGAACACAAATGTTTGTGGTACTGCGACCAAAAGTAGTGGAAAAACACAAAATAGTTCCAACATTTTTTAGGTGTCATTCCAGTACTTTTAGCTTGTTTCTGTACACATACAGTATATCCCATGTTATAAGCGCAATAACCCACTCCAGGGTGTGCGGTTATTGGAGAAAAAAAATATTAAGGCATTCAAAAGTTATGCCACTTTTGCTTGTTTCTGTACACATATAGCCTCATGCCTCACAACTCACCTGGGGTGTTGATTAATCCCCAATAACCACACACTGTGTTGTGGGTTATTGCTTATGGAATCTTACAGAAAGTGGATGTGGTGAGAAGTCACGGAAGAGAAAAATAATGCAAGTGACCAAACTAATTGTGCTGTAGTTGCAAGACTGTGAAACGTAGCCATTTTTTTTGTTCTACTAAGCGACTGTGCCCATCCACCCACTCAATGGACCGTGAAAATCCTAGCATATCCCCATTCAGAGCAACAAACACACACTGATTACACCAAAAGAAAAGTTTCCTCACAATCCGACTTCACAGACAGTGCGAAGCGGAGAAAAATACCTCATGTCCACATTCCTGTGGCTGCAGCACTCTGTACTGGTAGACTGACACAGAAGTGCTGAGCCCCAACATACAAGTGTCGCTTTGCAAAAGCCACCTAACTGAGGAAGGGAAAGTCACCATTTTCCTCCTCTCCACTCGGTATTCACATGAGCACCCAGTCATACCATGCCCGGGTTCCCTTGCCTGCAGCAATTTATTCAGGAGAGTGATAAGGCCATGCACGTAGTGTTTAGTGGACAGTACCTGCCTTTCCATTGGGTGTAGGATGATATCACCATGGAGGTGATCAAGGTTCCAACGGAATCACTCAGCCACATACTATCTGCAGTAATTAGGAAGCCGATAGCTGCGACTAGATGTCAGTGGAGCCGTTCATGGTCTGTTGACTACCTCTGCAAGTGACTGCATAATGACTGGGAAACAACGAGGGAGTCAATTGTACAAGACAGAAATCTGTGATTCTCTGTGGACAAGTACTATGTTGTGCGAGTCATGCAGGTGGTGAGCCACGTCAGGTGCACAATACAATACCCGACATTCGTCGTGGAGTGTAATCAGAGCGCATTATGTGCTCATGCTATCTCAGAGAGGTACACGATCTCGTGAAACAATGCAACAGTTAATGAAGTAAGTATCCACAGCCAGCAAGAAACTACTGAAAACAGCAGCATATGGTACAGTATATGGAAAAGAGACACTGCATGCTACAGCTCTGTATCTGTCTGTATGTCACCCTCCATCTGTACTATTAAACAGTGTATCTGCAAGATATGTAACAAATGAGAAATAGCAAAGACACATGAGTCTGCCCCCTTGATACTAGTATGTGAGCCTGTTTACTACAAACTTCTGTAACAAGCACTATTTTCCTGTGGCAGAACACACATGGATGTGGAACACCAGCCAAAAGTAGTGTAGGAACACTAAGTAGTCCCCACAGTTTTTCTCCTATTAATCCACAAGTTTTTGTCAATTTCTCATGATATCTGGCCCATGTTATAAGCACAATAACCCACTCCAGGGTGTGCATTTATTGGGGAATAATTAACACCTCAGGTGCTGTGAGGACACTCGGCCTGTGGCCTCATGCCTCACAATGCATCCAGGGTGTTGATCAAGCCCCAATAAACACACAACCTGTTGTGGGTTATTGCTTACATCCTATTCAAGCTTTCAGCGAGGGTGTGTACACTCCATGGACCTTGTAACTGCATGTTTCAATCAGGTCCATGGACGTAGTCAACATGTACAGTATGTCTGTGATTGGCTAGCATTTCAGGTAGGAAGAGTGATTAGTGAGGGGCCGTTTGTTTAAATGCCGTCAGTTCAACAAACAAGGCATTGTGTTTTTTCACTTTGGAGCCTAAACGGAGGAGCCTTGTACTGGAGTGGAACTGCGGGAGAGAGAGACCGAGGAGAACCATCTACCAAATCCTACAGTGGCATCTTTGTCATGGGTGGAGAAAGATCACCATACCGGTGGTGCAGAGCAGACATAGCACCATTGTTGTTGTCCTCCAGAGCAATGAGAAAGCGTAACATGATTTTGAGCTGAGGTCGGAGTGGCTGGTGGCTGCAAGACAGGAAGGGACCTGTGAGCTGAGCTGATGCGAGCTGAGGAGGACCGGACGAGAGGAGCAAGTGAGTTGAGGCTGCCACTGTATGCCTGTGTGGTCAGGAAGAAGCTGAGGCTCGATCGCTATCCTTTACATCAAAACTGAGCTGTATTTCATTATTTGTTTTTTTCTCTTGAGTGAGCCCGAGTCTCAGTCTGTCCCACTTCACTGCATGGCACTGCAGTCTTCTTGGCTGAGGATCAATTCACCAACTTATGCAAGTTCTTAGTTTTTTATTCATTCTCAAAAAGTAAGGAAATTCTATGCAAAAAAACTGTGTTAATGCATCATTTAGGGTTAAAACACAAAAAGTCAGGAAATGAAAAATCTTTAGGGTTGCCCCCCCCAGACCATACATTATCCAAGATTGACAGCTGTGGGGGTGTGTCATTGGGGTTGTGAGGCCTAAATGTCACCCCATTCTTATTTACTTTGGCTTGTGAATGTAATTTCAGATGGAATGGGGTGACGTTTAGGCCTCACAATCCCAATGACACACCCCGTCAGCTGTCAATCTTGGGATGATGGGCGGGTCTGGGGGAGGGGTAACCCTAAAGATTATTCATTTCCTGACTTTTTGTGTTTTAACCCTAAATGATGCATTAACACAGTTTTTTGCATATAGTCCCCCACTATGCCTTATGTATTGCATGTAAATCCAAATCATTCCAAGGTCATCTTGACATATGATATTAATACTGAGCAGCAAATCTGAGCTTATTTCCTAATAAAAGGCTGCTGATATAATAAATAAAGAACAAAGTCATAAATAAGGAACCAGTGGCTTATGGAAAAATCTACAGGGATTTATACAGGGATTTGATTCTGCCACTGTGGGGAAAACACAGGGAAAATGAGGTCTTCTTTCAGGGTAATGGTTATTTGGATCTGGGAGCATTGAATATTTCTTATCCTATATTTTGTATCCTGGATAGGGCAGGAGAGATGCTATATCTCATTGTCACAGGGATGTTCATTTACACATTTTTGCACTGTATTTACTCAGGCTGTCCCAAATTATATGCAATATCTTGTTTTCAGTGGGGTTATGATTTTACCATTTTTATAATGTATTTATTCAGGGTACCTAGTCCAGGGCCCCAGTATTCATACTATCATACTATCATACTATGAAGCCAGCAAATTAGGCCCTATGGTCTATTGAGTCTGCACGATGGTCAATGTCTTCTCAGGGCACCATTTGTAGCATCCCTTCCCCTCCCTACAGGGCCCCAAGGAGACACGCAGCATATTCCGGTGGAAAAGGGAGATGTGCCACTCAACTGCAGCAATGCACAGCAGCATGATATTCAAACATGCAGGATGTGCCAGGCACAAGGGAATGGGCCAGGGCACACACAAATGGTATGCCGTTCAAGGCGAGGGGGCAACCCCATGCATATGCCGAGCTGCAGCATATTCAGTGGGAATGTGCCCCTCACAGTCCAGAGCACTGCGGCCCACAGTTAGGCCATGTATAGCTGGCCTAACCCAGCCAGTCACCCATAGGCAGGCTGCAGATGTGCACCCAGGTGCACAGCAGCCTGACAGCCCTGGTGGACTAGAGGTACCTCCTTTCTATCGCCAATCTAGCCAACTCCATCCCTGAAAAGCTCCATAGTGTAGGGCCCCCCTGACCCAATCGCACCAGAGGAAACCAAGGTCCATATCCATAGTCTAGAGGACTCCCATCCACCACCCCTGTACACAGATACCCTCACTCCCCCCATACCCGACCTGTTGCAAAGACTGGCACTGCCCTCCACACCCTGCCATGGCCAGCCATTGACTGCACTGAACCCAGGCTGGAGACCTGCACTCTGGAATGACCCAACCTGCTGTACCGTGCATTGGGGCACCATGCCAGCTGAGGATCGACCAGTGTATGCAGCCGTGTGTACTGCCCTGGCAAACTGAAGAAGGAATTTACATACCTCCAATGCATGCCTTGCTGGTGCTGTATCTTCCTGCTGTCATATGCCACTGCATGTCCACACTCTCTCTTGTTCCCCTGTGTAACATGCCACCCTCTGGACTGCTGAGGTATCCCGGGTGCCATGGGGTGTGGTATCCTGTAATGCCATTTGCAGTGTATGCCTCAGGCTATGGATAGTTCATCCGCAGTTCCTCAATTGTACAAACAAATGAGAGATCAGCTGTAACATACCTGTTTTGGGACCTGTGTGAGTGGGTACAGCATTGGCTGAGCAGTGCAGTGACACCAAGATGATGGATCCACATGATAGTGCCTGAAGTGTATGGCAACTGGATGTTATCACCCACACACAGCTCATGCCTATGTATAACACATTCTAGCATCCTACTGCGAGTGTTCTGCCACCCACCGATAGAGTGGTATGATCACATTACAGAGCCAGTCGTTGCAATGGGATGGGCTGGGGTGGCAGGGCAAGGGATGTCTGTGCACCATTGAGGTGGAGCAGGGGCCACTACGCTATAAACATGGACTGTAGGTGTATTCAGGTAAAATTAGGGATGGCACTGGGGCCCATACAATATAGAACTGATAGAGCCTAGACTCCTGTACAATAGAGGCTGGTGGAATGGGTTGGGGGTGCCACTATACCACCAGAGACTTCAGGACCAGTCCTGCATGGGAGCAATTGGGGTCAGGGCTTGAGGGTGAGAGCTACTCTGGTGCATTCATCCCCATGCTAACATGAAAATGGGCTGGTAATGAGCATGCATAAGGCCCATTTGCAGCCTGCATGCTCAATTAGTTCATTTGCATTCCTCAGCTGAATATTGCCCATGCGGGCTGCAGTGCATAACGGTATGTGCCATGGATTCCACCTGGAAGTTATTCAGTCGGGGTCACCCTGGATGCTCCTGACTTGGCAGCTGCCTGCACTGTGACTCCCAACCAGGGTCACATTTTCAACAGTTACAATGAATCCCACCAGGATAAAGTGCAGTGTCACTGGTTTACTGCATGACAAAAGGGATTAACTCCTTTTGAAATTAAAATGTTTGCTGCAGTAACTTTACTGCAGAATACTGCAGTGCTGCACGTCATCCTGGTGGGCTTCACTGTATGTACACCCTGTACCAGTGGCACATTCTCTATGAATATTGTATCAGTGCCAATCAGTGCACCCTCTTTGGGCAACACATCTTTCTGCTCGTGCATTGATCCGGCACGTGTGTTCTGATTTTACACAATACAGCATAATTATGTGTAGATGTAGTACCCCACTGAAAATAAGATTCCATTTCTTCTGTGAACTATCCAGGCTAAATATATAGCAATCAGAAGGCATATTGTAGGAAAACACATTGTAAAAATGTGTAAAAGGAAGACCACATTGAAACTGCCTCTCCATAGATCTGCACTGTAAAAATTCATTAGAAATAATGGGTAAAAGCATCCCAAAAGCTCTCCAGAGCTATATCAGCTCTGACTAGAGTTTGTTTTATCTTGTAATCATTATCTGAATATTTAATAATTTGGAGTATAAGTTGCTTACTTTGTGGAGATTGTTACAGCATTGAGTTGGTTCATAGGTGGGTTGATCCTATGGAGATGGGGAGGTATTGCATCCCATAGGGTGGTAATAGACATACCCCAAGTCCCTTAACTTTGTTGAACCCACAAGTCAGAAGTTGCTACCACAACATCAACAGCAATGCAATGGCATCAAACATTATATAAAAAATATTTTCGGGGACAGGACAAGCCAGAGAGATTTCTATGTGGCTGTGTAGCAACAACCCAAGTGCAATACCTAATTGCTTTGGCAGTGCACCTTATTGTTTGTAAAGTAATAAATATTTATTAAACAATACTGTTGGTCTGTGCTAGGCAATTATCACAATTACTTGTTAAAGGCTGTAAAGGTACACTTCAGTGTATCTTACTGGATAGGCAGCACACATGTTTTGTCATGAAAGAAGTATTGTATAAAAAAATAATTTTGGTCTGTGTGAGACAGTAGTTGGATACTGTATTATATTTGTAGGGCTGTGAAGCAAAACTCCTATGCACCTCAGTGCTCATGCAGTTTTAACATGGCTTTCATCCCTGGTTCTTTAGGCCACTGGACTTGTCCTCTCTCTCCTAGCTGACTTGAAGCAACTGATTGGCCCCTGATCTCAGCAGCAAATAATATAAGTTTTGTCCTGCAACACTTTCAATCCAAATTTATGGCTGTATGTGATCGTTATGCTCCCCTGAGAAGAAAACAGAGTACAGGTCTATCATCTTCCCTGGATTTCAGCAGAGGTTATAGAGTGCCTCTGTACTAGAGGAACACCTTGTACTATTACAACTTTCAACCTTCCTTGACACCTCCTCCTTCTTCACCCCCTTTCAGTCTGGTTTTAGAAAATCTCATTCCATCCCAGCATCCCTCCTATGACTCATTGACTTCATCCTCACTGGTACAGATCAGGATCTGATTACATCTGTCATTTCTGTTGATCTTGCTAAAGCATTTGACACAGTGGCACATCTCTTCCTTCTGGACAAGCTAAAAGCAGCTGGCGTTTCTGACTCTACAGTCAGCTGGTTTCACTCTTACCTTGAGCATAGGTCTCAAGCTGTCCAGATAGGTAGCTCCACTTCATCACCAGTCCTAATCTGCTCTAGTGTCCCTCAAGGGTCTATTCTGTCTCCTATTCTCTTTTCCATACTCTTGAATGACCTCCCCTCTTTCTGTTCCTTTGCATTTATTCATATGTACTCTGATGATAGTTATTTTTGCATTAGGCTCCTCTTCCCATGATCTTACCTCCCAACCTCAGCTGGATTTTGACAACATTCAGAGTTGGTTCCAGTCTAACCAACTATCCCTCAGTCCAAAAAAAAGTCTCCATGACTTTTGGCACTCATCAGAGACTTGCTAGACTCCCCCCCCCTTCTTTTCACATCATTGATGGTGCTATTATTGAGGATGCATCCTGTTTTAAGTACCCCAGGGTCTGGCTTGACTGTCATCTTGATTGATCAGTTCATATTGATGCCATATGTCAAAAGCTTCACCCCAAGCTTGGTGCACTGTACAAGAACAAAGCTAGTATCCCACTTCGTGTTCACCATGAAATTGTTTTAGAGATGATTTCCATATTTTTGATTATTGTGACATAATCTATACTGGTGTTCCCAAATCCTCCCTTGCCAACCTGGACCCCGTCTTCCACTCTTTTTGTCATTTTGCTCTAGATTGTTCCCCACATACCCACCACTGCTCACTCTACTCCGACCTTTCATTACCCTCTCTTGATACCAGATGCCTTTCCCATTGTGCCACCTCTATATCTAAATTCTGGTTTGGTTCCTTTCCCCCCACCTTACATTCCTCTTCTCCTCTTCCACAGCTTCCTGCTATCCTCTACACAATAGTACTTCCCGTTCCCTCACTATTCCTTCTAGGAAATCTACTGTTGGTCAATATGCTTTCTCATACCACTTTCCTAAACTTTTGTCTTCCCTTCCCTTGACAATTCACTCTGCCTCTTTGGCTTTCTCCTGAAAGTCTCTCCTTAATGATGATTCTTTCCCCTCCTGCAAATGTGCTTGACTCTCCCCTCACCCCAACTAATTTTGCCCTGGCAATCTGTTTCTTCATTACCTGCATGTGTGTTATTCTGATATGGCCTACATTTTTGATTATGCTCCCTGATATATTGTATTTGCTGTATATGATTTTCCTCATCCCCTTCCCCTATGAAGCATCTGCAAACAGGCAGTTATCAGCTCAGTAGGCCTTTTCTGATAACACTTTTGAAATAAATATTGGATGTCAGTGGCATATGATGATGTGGATAAAGAAAAGGATAAAGGAGGGAAAGGAAAAGGCAAGGAGCTCAATATCAAGATAAGAAAAAGCAAAGATCATGCAAAGATCATAGCCCCCCCCCCCCGTGGTAGATAATCACTTGCCATTCAGTATCACAAGGCAGAAGCAGGGTGGCAATAACTGACATAGTTGATGCAATTCTAGATGAGGAAGGCAGGAGGACTGAACCTCAGTTTACCACCACAGTAGTTCCAACACCTAATGAGGGGGTGGCAGTTAGGAG
Source organism: Neoceratodus forsteri (assembly GCA_016271365.2). Classification (NCBI taxonomy): domain Eukaryota; kingdom Metazoa; phylum Chordata; order Ceratodontiformes; family Ceratodontidae; genus Neoceratodus; species Neoceratodus forsteri. The sequence continues at coordinate 454,412,279 of CM057456.1, read as the reverse complement.
AAAGATTGTTGAGAACAAAGGGTGATGGTGAGTCTGAGTAGACTAGTGAAGAAGAAGTACAGGAGATGGAAAATGACAATGAAAATGACCCACACGAAATACTGTAGGGGTGGTAAACCGAGGAAACAGAATCATGAGCTGCATAAAACAATTTGTTTCCAGGAGAAATAACATTGTGTTGCCATTGTATAGGAGCCTAAAGAGGCCATACATGTATTATGGATTACAGTTCTAGTTATCGTATTTGGAAGGGGATAAAATGGAACTATAGGAGGTTCAGTATATGTCCACAAAAATCATTGTGGGGGTATGGAAGGCCTGAGTTATGAACAAAGACTACAGAAGTTGTAAATGATGAGACTAGGAGATAGGCACATAAGGGAGACCTACTCTACATGTATGATTTCATGAGTGACTCTAAGTTAAAAGAAATGCTCCAGTAGAAAAGGGTGACACACAGACAACCAGAGAGCATAACAGGCAAATTAAAATCAGTAGTTTTAAAGCAGCAGTGCAGTGAAAACATGTTTTTGCAAAAAGGTAGTTCCAGATACCATTAATAAAAATATTAGCATTCTGGTCAAATCTACACTTCTAGATACTTCCAATGCTGCGCACCATGAGTTTTTTATTCTAAGGCCTAACCCTTACTAGTTCTACAATGGTGTTCCTATGTCAAGGTGTGGCGGCTATCTTTTTTTTTCAGGAAAAAAAAAATTAAAACATTAATGACATACTCAAATTCTGGTGGCACTACAACATTTACCAACAACTGAAACTGGGATATACCTAAAATATGTTATAGTGAAAAAATATATGGTCAGCGTTTTCACCCAATTTCATTGCCCTGCTGTTCTAAAACAAATACAACTATTGTATGTTTTTCTCCACACAAAGAGTACTGGTATTATGGAACAGTCTATAGCAGAGAGTGGTAGCTACTGAAGATGATAAAACATTTAACAATCAAATTGATAACATTAGTATGAAGGGGCGATCTTGGAGTATAACACTGAGAAGTGGGGGAGGGGCAGTCACGTTGGCTCCTTGATCATCTCCAGCCTATACACCATAGTATGAACCTTATAGTATGATGTGTCAGACACTCCCTGGGAAAATTATTGCAAAAACACATAAGTCAATAAGTGTGACCCCAACAGAAAGTGTCTCACCTCCCCCAATTCAGCATATGTCTCAATGTCCCATACATGCATAGGTGAGAAAGCACTTGAGGCAGCACTCAAAATGAAGTCAAAAAGCTGAAATAACTTCCACAGTCAAGCCATCCAGTGTAACAAAATCAAACCGAATCCACAGCACTAAGCCCAGTGCTTCACATCCTTAGTGTGACGCTTCATCAGGGGGCATGGCTATGGTGCACAGACTTGTAATTTATTCAAATTAATTAAAGTGATATTTACATATATGCATCATGCACCAACACACAACTGTTAAGACATCCATACAGACTGCATACTAAATAAAGTGTTCTCCCAAAAAACGTTGACTGAAACTTACTAAAATACAATCAAATACATGCAAGCAAGTTTTTAAAACAAATATAAATATAGCAAAATGCATTTTGCAAGTGTTAAATTCCAAGATTCAAAGGTAATGCCAATCAATGAAAAAAGGAGAAGGAACACAAAATGGGGACAAGGGCAAAGAAAGAAAAGGGGCGGTTAAAAGAAGTTCAGTAATTCGTATAATTACAAAAATTAACAGAGCAAACAAAATAGCTGTGAAATATAGCAACCCATATAACTAAAGCGCTTCATAAACAAATGGAAGGGGGGAGAGGAACCGTGGATAGAGAAGTAATGCCATTACAAAAATCCACCCATTAAATGGGACTAAATACAAGAGGGTACATCCATTTACTTCCACATGTTCGATCCCTATAAATTCAATGTCAGCTGGATTCTGATTTCAACAGTTAGCAAAATGATATCACAAAAATCAATCCATCATGCAGAGCTAGTACAAAAAGGTAACAGGGAAATGGGGGGGGGGGATTGAAAACAAGGGGAGGGGTGGGGTGGAGGGTAAATAAAAAAAAAAAAGTAAATCCGAACTATCAATCTACAAATGGCCTTTATAAAAAAGCATAATGACCAGGCTTTCATCTAGACCTACAGATATACGAGCTGTAAGAGGATAAATCTATTTGGATTCAGGCTGCAGCAAACATCTCACTTCATCACCACCTCATACATTTCCTTCCACATGTCCAATCCCTATTAATTCAAAATCAGCTGGATTCTGATCATGACAGTTAGCAAAATGCAGCCCAATGGGAGCACAAACACCCTCCCTCCCCAAGGTGAGACAAGTGTCCAGTGGGATGCTCATCTCAGCTCCTTCTACTGGCCCTCCAGTGAACCAAGATCAGTCCCAAACCCAGGTCTCTGGTATCACAAGTGGTAGCACTATCAATGCAACAACAGGCCAGCACACACACAGTGCTCGATTTTCTATCAGTCCCTAGATTAGCACACGGTATGCCAATCCACAGCTGTGGCAAACTCCAAGTGCATCAAGGACCCTGCACCCAATTATAGAAAAATGGGAGTCCCTGCACCAAAGTCCCAAGAGTTGTTTTGCCACAGGGTTGTGACAAACCTTTGGCTCACTTGAGGGGTTTGATGGAGGGTCCCATTAAGCCCCCCCAGCTCTGTGCAGCCCTAGTGGTGCCACAGATTTGTGGGGGCGGATATGCGTGCAAGGTCAGCACCAGGAACAAAAGAACCAATTGGGGTGTCATAGTGGATGACGAGGGAATGGCAGCAGTGGCAGAATAGAGAGGTGTCACCCAGCAGAGGTGCCATGCCTATTTGAACAGAGCCAATCAGCCTGGGTACACAGGGGTTAGCACAGACAGGCCCTGTTCTGGACCCCAGGTGGCAACAGCTCTGGCATCTGCCTCATGGTGACACAGTCTCTGACACTGTGATTGGCATGAGCCTGCCTCCATACAGTGGGCTGTGTACCAAGGGAATGTTGCCATGCCCAGGGAATGTTCCTGTCCAACGACTGTACCCCACAACCTGCAGCCACTGCCACCCACTGCATGAAGGGGACTGAATTACCTCTTGGGTAGGTGCCAGAGCTGTTGCCACCTGGGATCTGGGACAGGGCCCATTCAGGCCAATCTCCATGTGTCCAGGCTGAGTGATTCTGTCCCAGTGGGCATGGCATCTCTGCCGGTTGCCACCTCTGAATCCTGCCACTGCTGCCATTCCCCTGTTATCCACTATGGCGCCCCCACAGGTTTCTTTTTTCCCCCTGTATGGTGCATCCCTCATCGTACTGCAAGCCCCCTATGACCTGGAGCATGGGCACTTCTAGCACAGAGGTGGCGAAGGGCGACTTCATTGCAAGGCATCCCAATTTTGATGCAGTCTGTGTTCGAAAATTGAGATTGCCACAATATTTGGAATAAGGTGCCACTTACACCAAATCCTTTTGGCGCAGGTACCTTGCACCAAATGTCAGGCTTTGAAAACTGAGCCCACAGTATCTAATTGTGGTAACTAATTGTTACTGTTGACTAAACAGTAACAACTCCTTAAATGACAGACTTTTCAGTTGCCCATACAAAAATAACCCAGAGTGCAAAAATTCTCTGATTCCACCTTGTGTGCAATAAAATCAATATGCTAAAATGCTGAAAAAATGGTTGATATTGAGAGGGGAACCCATAATACCTTAGGAGGTTCTATGAGCTTAACAATAGAGTAGTGGCATCTCAGGGATTATCTGATTCTCAACCCATGACTTCTTGAACATGTCGCTCAGGCAGTTAGTGGCCAAAAGGCACCCACAAGCCAGTCAGCCCCACTTCTGTGTGCTGAGGCAAACACTGTACAATGTGCATCAGCAACTGGAAGTAAATTATTCTTTTTGCAGTGTAGTTATGGAAAATATGCAAATGCTAACTGATTATGCTCTCTATTAATCTATCCAAGAAACCACAGAGTACAAAATTGCCAGTTTACTAGATCCGCAGTAAAAATGAAGATTCCCAGCACCACATTCCAGACTGACTCCAAGAACTTAAACACTGATGAGTAGCCACCTGGCTTGAGTCACTTAAAGACTCTCCTTTCTCAGGGGGTCTTATCAACTGTATCTGCCTTCAGTCACTGCAAGCCAACTCTTTATATGATAGACACATTTTGAATATCTAGCAGCCTACAAGGTGGACTGCTGTACCTGCTATTCTGCAGGTAACAGTGAGCATGTCAGACTGCCATCAATGTTTTTAGTTTTGGATTTTCATATATTTTATAATACTGAAAGCAGCTTTCTAATGCATGTCATACTTTTACAGTAATAAAGAATGAAATAATTTAGTCTAATAGATGATTTTATATATATATATATATATATATATATATATATATATATATATATATGTTATGCTGGCATCTTTTTCTTGGACGTCAGTGACCACTGCTTTATCGGAGGAGTAAGATCAACCAACAAACCGACAATTACATCTAACTTTTCCCTGAAGAGATCAGACGCAACTTTAATCTAGCCATCTATCTTAATGATCTGAAACTCTATGTGCTGGCAGGAGTTTTATTTAGCCAAAACAGTCACTGCCGCCTACAGCATCTTCCATGACATACTGTCAGGGGCTCTCAAGAAGCATGCGCCCCTGACTAAAGTCTGAGCCAAGAATAAATCCTGCAAATGGTTCTCCCCTGAGATCAGGTCATTGCTCTTGGAAAGGGATAAGCTTTGGAAAAAGGCACATAAACTGAACACGCCCAGTGACTGGAATCTGTTCAGAAAGACATGAAACCTATTCACTAAGTCAATTAAAGAAGCCAAGGCTTCCTTCTTCCGCTCAGAACTTGACTCTGCCTTCAAGAGCCCGTGCAAGTTCTGGAGCACTATCGGGGATCTGATGGGCCACTCCTCAAGTAATTCCCTTCTGAACAAGATAATCTCCGGCAATACCACATTCAACGAAAGGACGGAGATCCTAGACTCCTTCAGTAACCACTTCGCAACCGCAGGTCTGCCTTGACAACTCTCCAGCATGTAAGATGCGCTCCCTGACAGACAACTTCCTTTCAACACCCCCAGCTACCTTTTCTCTATTTACGCTTCAAATTGCTTCCATAAAAGAGGTTGAAGATCTATTACTTCAACTGGACACCAGAAAAAGTGCATGCGCTGACTCACTAGACCCATACTTACTTAAAATCACCTACCATGTCCTAGCTGTTCTCATCACCCACCTATTCAATTTATCATTGTCCCAGGGTATCCTGCCACCTGTTTGGAAGACTGCTCATGTCATCTCTCTCTTCAAATCAGGTGACCCATGCGACCTCAATAAAATTATATGCCCATTTCCCTCCCAGTGTTATCTAAACTCCTTGAGAAAATTGTGAATGTACAATTAAGGTCCTATCTTGACACAACAAATCTATTAAATCCCATGCAGTCTGGGATCAGAGCCCAACACAGCACCATCTCAGCACTGACTAAAGTAACTGATGATTGGCTGAGAGCCCTTGATTCCAGAAACTTCACCTGTGTGGTCTTTCTGGTCCTAAGCAAGGCCTTCGTCACAGCCGATCACAGCCTCCTCCTGTTCTCCTTACAAATCATAGGAGTGAACCCCTCCTCGCTGCACTGGTTCACTGACTACCTCTCAGAGAGACTTCAGCAAGGCGAAAGTGGAAGGTGAACTTTCCCTCTCAAGCCCCTTCTAAGAGGGGTACCACAGGGATCTATTCTAGGCCCTCTCTTTTTTGCAATCTACATTAATAATATTGACAATTGCATAAAAAAATGCCAATATCCACCTGTTCGCAGACTATACCATTCTCTATGTTAGTAGGCATACGCCGGATGCTGCCTACAACAATCTCCAAGCTGAATTCAACCTCCTGCAAAGCCAGCTAATTCACAAAAAACTACTCCTGAATGCTAAAAAAAAACAAAAGCGATGCTCTTCACTCTGCTCACCCATGTAATCAACCCGGCAGCCTGTGGGTCCATTCCCAAAATAACCACAATACTAGGTGAAAAGCTGGAATTCATCACAAAGTTCAAATATCTGGGAGTATGGATTGACAACAGATTCTCCTTCACCAAACATATCGAGGACTTGCTAAAAAAACTCTGACAAAGGCTTGGACTTTTCTTCAGAATAAATCAATTCCTTACCATAGACGCCAAGATATAACTGGTCCAATCCACCTTCTTATCTCTGGTCGACTATGCTGATTTCCTGTACAGCCACTGCCCCAGCTCTCATTTAACAAAACTGGACACGCTGCACCACCGAGCCTTGAGGTTCATCACAGGTCTTCCCATTACTGCTCACCACTGCGCGCTGTGTGCTGCTGTGGGGTGGACCTCCCTTACACTGAGGCACTACAAAAATGCTGCACTTTGGGCCTACCGTGCTCTCGCAAAAAAATTACCCCCCTACATCTCTGGCTGCCTACCTTTAAGCACAATAGGAAAATATGCATTTAGAAGCATTTCATACATCTCTCTCAAAATACCCAAAGCAAAATCTCGCTTCGGTCGAGCGGCAATTACTGTTACGCTACCCACCCTATAGAATAACTTACAAAGAACTCTTAAACTGAGTGCCCTTGTCTCCTTACCCACCTTCAAGGCATTATACTCCCACAGAATCACAGAAGTTTGCAACTGCTTCACTCGCCCAACACCGGCGTCCAAACCCACTTTGGTTCGCCCTACGGCTTGAACCTGCTTGCAGCTGCCTCCACTGTCTTGCCTTCCCCAGCTTCCTGTAGTATCTTCCCTGCTTTTGACATTTTCAGTATAATCCACCCCGTTTCCCTTTCTGGCCGGAGCTCCCCCGGCACTTTAGATTGAGTTACCTTTTCAATGTTCCGACCTCTAGCAGTTGCACCCTGCCACTCTGCAAGCATTACACACACCCTTCCTACTCCCCTTTATTCCTCTCCTTCCACCTCTGTGTTATCTTATTTCTTATCTAGCCCACTGCTGCAGTCATCGTTCAACACGTGTATGTGCACTATACCTTGTATTTGCTATGCTGATGCTATCACTCACTCATATGAACCCTTGCATTGTACTAGCTATATTTGTATTACCTGGATTTTCTTATTCATACGTAATATTATCCCAGGGCTCTGCCCATATTGTGAATGTACTATCACTGTGTGGAATGTTTTTACTTTGTATACATGTTCTAACCAGGTCCATCTTGCAAATGAGCTTTGCTCAATGGTGACCGCCTGGATAAATAAAGACTTTGATTGACTGATTGATATATATCTACATCTATATCTATATCTATATAGATATAGATATAGATATACATATATATATATATTATCTATATATATATATATATATATAAATATATATATATATATATATATATTATAGTGGTGCGTCATGCCACTATAGTTAGGGTTCAGCGGTCACTTACATACTAAAGTCAAATGTTTGGGCATTAATAACTTTGGAGTCAGTCAATGGATTTACCTGAAATTTGGTACACATGGTGGAGCATGGTAGATCTCTTGATCAGCCAAATTGCATTTCGGTCAGACTTACAGTTTTTGCATACAAAAGCGCTGAAAATGTAAAATTATCCATTTTTGGAGGCAGCTTTTGGGATTTTGGATGTGGCCCTGCATGGCCGTTATGTGTCATGCTGCTCTGTGAGATGGCTCATTTGAAAGAGCTTTGGTGGCCCTATATGTCACTTTTCATTTGGTGAAAAATATTAAGGCATTCAAAAATTATGCCAGTTTTAAGTTCCCATTTTAAGTCAATGGGAAAATTTATATGTATGTTTTGCAAATGAAGAATGGGGTTCTGGCCATCTGGTCCCTCCCGGCGATCAAAGAATTTGCAGCATCGCCGTGCAAGAATCTTTGTCCCTGAGAATTTTCAAAATTCTTTGATCGTGAGGTCCGCCATTTTATTTTTAGTTTTCCGATCGGAAAAACAGAACTGTCTCGGCTCAGGGGTCACTCCTGAAGTACAACTTGGATGAGTTTTACTCAGGGGGCTCTGATCTATAGAGCTATCCCTTTGTTTTCATCCAAATTGGTTAAAAATAGAGTTATTAGCTTTTAAAATCTTTGTTTGCATCTCGCTAATGATCTTTAATTGCGAGCCTGCAAATTCTTTGATAGCAAGTTTCTTTGATCGCAATCTTGCATTGTGACCTATTTTCACAAATATCTTGGCTCAGGGTGGGCTAGGGACACAAATGAGGGTGAGTTTTGATCAGGGGGGCTTCGTTCTATCAAGGTATGCTGTTGGTTTGGTTTAAATCGGTGAATAAAACACGTTTCAAAATTTTTTATTCTTTGGTCATGAGCGTGCAATTTCTTTGATCGCGAGCCTGCAAATTCTTTAATCATGATCGTGCATTGCGAGTGAGGGATGAGACGGCCAAATTTAAAATTATTTTTTCTCAGCCCATGGGTGCCCTACAAACTTCAATGAGGGTGGGTTTTGCTGAGGGGGCTTCATTCTGCCCCATCTGAATAACAAAAATAATGTATTAAATATCCCTGGTAGTCTAGTGGTCCCCCCCATTATAATAAAATATATAATCATGTGTAATGTCCTGGTAGTCTAGTGGCCCCCCATGTGTATTTTTTTACATCCCTGGTAGTCTAGTGGCCCTCAGAGCTGTATAAAATAATTATTACTGTTCATATCCCTAGTAGTCCAGTGGCCCTCCAATCTGTATGAAAGAATATTCATTTTACATATCCCTGATAGTCTAGTGTCCCTCCATCATAATAAAATGAATGATTTCTATTTCCTGGTAGTCAGTGGTCTCATCCCCCACCCAGCCATGCCAGCCACTCAGCACCTTCACCCTTCCCCAGACGGCGATTGCACAGCTCACTCTCACCTCCATGGTCAGCCATCGATTGTGTATGCAAAAGAGGTGCTCAGAAATATTTTCAGAGCACCTCTTTGCATTAATGCTCATAATGCACACAGTCGGCAGCTGGCCATGGAGGTGAGAGATGGGCTGTGCCAGTCACTGACTGGGGAAGGGTGGAGGGTGCTGGGTGGGCTGGCATGGCTGGGTGGGTGGGTGGTGGGCCACTAGACTACCAGGAAATCATTATTTATTTTATTATGATGGGGGGGCACTAGACTACCAGGGATATGTACAATGAATATTATTTCATTCAGATTGGGGGACCACTAGACTACCAGGGATATGAACAGTAATAATTATTTTATACAGCTCAGGGGGCCACTAGACTACCAGGGATGTAAAAAAATACATATGTGGGGGGGGCACTAGACTACCAGGACATTACACATGATTATATATTTTATTATGATGAGGGGGCACTAGACTACCAGGGATATTTAATACATTATTCTTGTTATTCAGATGGGGCAGAACGAAGCCCCCTGAGCAAAACCCAGCCTCATTGAACTTTGTAGGGTACCCCTGGGCTGAGACAAAACATTTTAACATCTGGCCATCTCATCCCTCACTCTTTGTTCGTGAGCGAGCAATTTCTTTAATCGCAACCCTGCAAATTCTTTGATCGCGAGATTCTTTTATCGCGATCATGCATCATGAAGGTAAGACAAGATGGCTGGATTAAAAAATCTATTTTCTCAGTCCAGGGGTGCCCTAGGAAGTCAAATGAGGGTGGGTTTTGCTCAGCGGGGTTTCGTTCTGTTGAACCATGGTGGTGGTTTGCCGGAATTCCTTACATTTTTTGATTTATAGCATTTGTTTTTCTTTGTTCATGAGCCTCCAAATTCTTTGATTGTGAGATTCTTTGATCGCCATCTTTGATCGTGAGGGCAGGACAAGATGGGCAGATTTTTTATAATGAAATAGATAGGGAAATTTTACCAATGTTTAACATTGAATATCACAGAAATGGTTTGGTCCTTTTACTTGAAATTTGGAGAATGATTACGGCATGTCCTGTGGATGTAAATTACTGTGATTACATGTTGAAAAAATGTTTTTGCCAGAGATATGGTATGGCACAGTTTAAGTTCTGCGAACAGTGTTTTGCTCGTGGTGGTGCCTTGAAATTGAAAGGATACCTAGCCTTAGTGTCATGGATGTAGTTTTCAGTCATTGTGTGTGTCAAATGTCATCAGGTGTGGAACTGTACTAGTGGGACGAATGAAAATTTCAAACTGTGACATGTTATATCTCGGACACGGTTTGGTCTCTTCACTTGAAATTCGGAGAGTGTTGACAGGATGTCCTGTGGATGTGAACTGTGGTGTTTATGTGTCGGACAATTTATTTTTTGTGGAGAGATTGTGTGGTGCAGTTAATGTTTTGCAGACAGCGTTTTGTATTGTTCTACTGCATTAACATTTGTTTACTGACATAATGTGGCTATCTACAAATCCTTGGCTCCCCGTGTACCAACAAACCTCTATTAACTTCCGTCTTTCGGATGAGACGTTAAACCGAGGTCCCATCTGCCTGGATTGGTGGTAGTTCAGGTGGATGTTAAAGATCCCATGGCACTTATCGAAAAGAGTAGGGGAATTTCCCCGGTGTCCTGGCCAAATTTCCCTCATTCACTAAAAATACCACCAACAGCTTAATCTGGTTCAAGGTCAATTCATCTGTTTCCCCCTCCCCCGGGTCATGCCTGAAAATAGGCAGGATTTGTCTAGTGCACTTACCCGGTCAACAAAAGCTAAATAAATAAATAAATAAAAAACTGTTAACTCTTTACAAACTGTGTTATGTTTTTTGTTTTGAATGACCCATGGACTTTTGTTTTTTTCCCCCCTGGGCAATGCAATTTTCTCTGAAGATGTTACTTGCTACATGCTCTCTGTCTCTGCCTTACTGTTACACAACCTCCTGTACAAATTGTATATATATTTTTTTGAAGCTGTATACTGTACCTTATATACAAATTGTATATATATTTTTTTGAAGCTGTATACTGTACCTTATGTAAAGTTGGTGGTGTACTCACCCTGGGTTGCCCCTGAAAGAGGGACCTCTGGTCTCAGTGGGCTTACCTGATTAACAAAATCTAAATAAATAAATACTGGCTGGTTGTGCTGTTGTCAATGTACTTTTTAGTCATTAGCTGTATAATGTGGCCCAACACTTACAAGTTGGTGGGAGCGTGGGGCCCCACCAACTTGCACAAATTTCTACTTTTCTATTCTTTCTTAAAAAGTAAGGAAATTAAATGCAAAAAACTTTGTTAATGCATCAGTTAGGGTTATTCTACAGTGACAAAAGTGAGGAAATTCAACATTAGGGTTCCACCCTTGCACCCCACCCCACCCTGCCCCCATCAACAGGCATCTGGGATTGCGCTGGGGTTGTCGGCCACTCCAGGCAGCTTAGTTCACCTTGTGAACAACATGAGAATGGAGGTTTTGAAGTCATGATTACAACTGCAGTGGAATTTTTTTCATAGCTGCAACAGTTACTAAGATATTGGCAAATTAGTGTTACAAGGGTTCCTTTTTAGCCCTATAGGGCTGCTGTATGGCTCCATAGTTATGTGTAAGTGGAAGCACAGGGCCCGGAGGGCCATGCTCTTACCTACATATACCAGTTACCAGTTATATTACACTTTCTCAAAAAATAAGGAAATTCATTGAAAAAATATGTTAATGCATCAGGGAGGGTTGAAGTGAGAAAAACAGGGAAGTGAGGCATTAGGGTTCATACCTTAACACCACTCCTCCATCATGCTCTACCACCCCACCCCCACCACAGACCAACAGGTGATGGGGTGTGCCTTGGGGTCATTGGGTGTAACTCTCACCCCATTCTCATATACTGTATTATGTGAAGTTTGCCACACATGAAATGGGGTGAGACTTAGGCCTAATGATGCAAAAGGCATGTCTTGTCAACTGCTGGTTGGTAGTTTTTGGTTGTTATTTTGTGTTAAAATGTTTTCTTCTCAGCCATATAAGGCTGCTCTATGGCCCCATAGTTATATGTAAGTGGTGGCCCGCGCTCCCACAGACATATATCATTATGAAAAAAATGGGCAACTTGAAGAGAGCACAGGGCCCGGAGGGCCAGTGCTCCCACCAACACATACCAGTTATTAGATACATTACACTTTCTGAAAAAGTAAGGAAATTCATTGCTAAAAATGTTGTTAATGCACCAGTTGGGTTAAAGCAGCAAAAGTAGGGAAATTACACATTAGGGTTGACACCTTAAAACCCTGCTCTCTCCTCACACACTGTACCACTGTGGTCCACCCACACCCAACACAGACCAGCAGGTAATGTGGTGTGCCTTGTGGTCATCAGGCCTAACTCTCACTCCATTTTCATATACTGTATCATGTGAGCTCTGTTACACATGGAATGGGGGAGAGACTTAGGCCTAATGATGTGAAAGTTATGTCTTGTCAACTGCTGGTTGGTAGTTTTGGGTTGTTATTTAGTCTTAAATGGGTTTCTTTTCAGCCCTATAGGGCTGCTGTATGGCTATGTAGTTATGTGTAGGTGGGAGCGCAGGACCCAGAGGGTCCACGCTCTCACAGACAGATATCATTATGAATTAAATGGGCAGGTTGAAGGGAACACAGGGCCTGGAGAGTCCACACTCATAACCAACACATGCCAGCTCTCAGATACATTACACTTTCTGAAAAAGAAACACCCTGTAAATTAGGAAAATGTTCAAAAAGCACACTTTTAACTCTTTTCTTTTGGAATAATTTTTATAATAGCAATAAGGCACTCCCATGAGCTAGAGTGACAGTCAGGCAATTGCCCTAGAAGGGCAGTATAGTACTCAGCTGATCCTTGAGCTACATCATGCTCCTAGTGGGTGATTAACAGACTGTTAATCTAACCCCTGGTCATGCCGTATTAGCTAAGTGAATGCCTCCCCATCCTGTATGAATACCAGGAAGCAACAGCAAGGACTTGTTGTGGCTCATTTGGGGAATGGTGTCTTTCCATGAATAACAGGTACTGAACTGTGATGTGGGCACCCATAGTCTAAATGAACCTGGAAACGTTATCAGCATAAGTCTGTGGTACTATAGATATATATTCTAATGCTAGGAAGTTGTTTAACATCATTTGGGGAATGACCTCTCTCAAATCACCAGGCACTGGATCCTGAGGTGGCAGCCACAGCTCAGATAAACCTTTAAACAGTACTGTTAGGTGTGCCTGATAGCACACTGATGCATCTTTTGGCAGTGGGCATGTGTACGCCTCTATTTGTGGAATTCCCTATCTTCTTGAAACACTAGCTAGTAGATCATCAGGTAACATTAATAGCAAAAATGAACTAGAAAACATGCCCATTGTAGGTATCTGACATCAGTGTTATATATGTGTACGTGTGTATATATATATATATATATCTATCTCAATCATTAATCTAGTAACTTGCATGTTATTAGTGAGAGAATACTGGCTCTTTCCCAAAAGAGAACAGGTAGTGTACACTAATGTTGCATGCACTGGCTAAATTGAACCCCTAAACATGTAACTGTAGCATGAGTTCATGTAGCCTTCAAAATTTAATGACATATTGAAAGAAGATTCATAAGACATTTAGTAGAATAAAATAGTCTTTGTTTACATTTTCATAAATAAAATAAATGAAGATGAATATTTTGTACAGAAACTTATTCAATCAGGGAGGATGCAAAAAAAAACTTTCAATGCTGAATAAATTAACAAGAGAACTGTGTTGCTTTCACACAGTGGGTGGGAATCACAAAAGAGATGTGTTTAGTGCAGCTGATATGTGCTACCGCTGTGATTGTTCCCAAACATGATTCACAAAGGGCAGGCTACAGTACTGTATATTGAATTTGTGCAAAAAAATCCTGGTAGTGTAGTGAAACCACTTACTATACAAGGAGAGACTGAAGGACATAAGGATGTATTCACTGTAGCAGAGGAGGGAGAGAGGTGACATGGTCAAGACATTTAAATACTTAAAGGGTATCTATGAAGTGCTTGTGGGGAGCCTTTTCCAATTAAAGGAGTGACTTAGGATGAGGGGACATAAATTCCAAATCGGGGGGGAAATTTAGAGGAAACATGAGGAACTACTTCTTCACTGAGAAGGTGGTGGACAACTGGAATGGGCTGCAGATGGAAGTTTTGGGGGAGAGGATGGTGGGAGGGTTCAAGAGGGCATGAGATAAGAACAGAGGGCTGTTAACACAGCGGGAGAGGAGTACAGGAAAGGTCTAATGGTTATCTAGGCAAACTGGGTAGACTAAGTGAGCCTGGCAGTCCTTTTCTACCATCAGATTCCTATGATAACTGTCTTTTCAAAATCACTGGTAGTCTAGTGGTACCACCCCCACCCTGCCCTGACCTGATCAGATTGACTTATGAAAGTATAAAGTATTGTTAGTGGTACAGTGGGCTGCTGCCCCTTCCTCTACCCCCCCACTCACTTAGGCTTGTTCATCACACAATGCTCTCTCCATACCAGCATGTGCAGATAGTTGCCGGGCAGCACAGCCCATTTGCAAAAGGGTTACAGCTGATTGCTGACTGAGCTGACAGTGAAGTACAGTGTATAGTATGTCTGCGAGCCCATTAGTGGACCTTGTCGACCATTAGGCTTGCAGTGTGTACTGTGAGCTGTTATTCAAAACTTAGTGAATGACACAGGTCATTCCCAAAGTTATGAATGAAAGCTTACAGTACACACTGCAAGTCCATTGGTCAATAGGCTACACTAATGGACTTATAGGCATACTGAATGCTGTCATTCAATTATAGCATAATCAGTGAGGAGATGCATTGGTTTGTGGAAGAGCTGTAGTGCCTGCTGACTATCTGCACACGCTGGTATGGGGGAGTGTGGAGTGGGGTCAATGTGCCTGAGTGAGTGTGTGGGGTGGGGCCACTGAACAGTTCAGTTGCATAAGAACTTACTGTAACAGTAGGTCTTTGAGAGTATCTCTTGCAGCAGGTCATAACGTGTGGTATTCAGCCACAGGCATCATCTCCTTCAGATGAATTTCACAGCAGTCAACCCCTAGAACCTACCCCTAGCACCATCTCTTGGTGTTCACCTGGCAGGTATGAAAGGGTGAGGTCCCATTCACTCCTTAGTTCTTTTTCCATCCTGGTGACCGTATGTGTAACCATATCTCAGGGCCCTCATGGAAACCAGGAGGGAAATTAAGGCAGCGGTTCATGGAGTACTAGAGTCAGGAGCAAGAAACCCTTTTGAAGCAACAGCAAGGGGGAAGGAGGGTGGGGCTGCATGACATTCTGCAAGAGATACTCTCAAAGATCTACTGTTATGGTAAGTTCTTATGCAACCATACTACCTTCTTTGAGGCAATCTCTTACAGCAGGTTATAACGTATGGGAAGATTTCTAAGCTGTTGTTATGGCCAGCGGGAGTAGAAAGTGAGTTATCAATGCTCAGGACAGTAGGCCTTGTAGGACAGCCTACCTAGAAATGGTTTGCCTCTTAGAAGTGATGTCTAGACTGTAATGTTTAGTGTAGGTATGTACAGTAGGCCTTGTGGAGGCTTTGCAAATATCCAAGGCCGGATCGCCTCAGAAATACACCATAGAGGAGGCCATGCCTCTGGTAGAATGTGGTTTTACAACTCGTGCAAGAGGTATGTCGTATTTAGCATGAATAAATGTAATGCAGTTGGCCATCTATGTGGACAAGCACTGTTTAGAAATGCTGACACCCTGGTTTCCAGAGGTGAAAAGAAACAAAAAATTGCTTTGATTTTCACAACATGGAACTGCAGAGAAGGTAAATACTCAATGTTCCATGCACATCAAGAGCATGAAACAATGCTTCCCCCAGATTCTGAAGCTCCACAGAGTATACTGGCAATTGGATGATCTGATTTAAAGTAAATTCGGAAACAACCTTAGTCAGGAACACTGTGTTAGTGTGTAAAGACACGTGGGCCCAGATATTCGAAAGGGTTGTGCCCCGGCGTGATATTCAAAAGGGAAAAGTGCGGCACAAATCCCGATGCACTGGAGCGCATCAATATGTATGCAGGCGCGGGTGAAGACGTGCCCATGCAAACCCTGCACAGCCGATATTCAGCCGGGATGTACGAGCCGGCACATCATAACCCCTACCTGCGCCAGCACAAAGTTGATCCAAAAAAAGACAACGGATGGCCACCCACAGGTGAGCTGCCGCGTACAAGGTGCAACCACGGGCTTGCCACCTGTGGGTGGCCACCAGTCTGGCTGCAGCCTGGCGGTGCCCCTGCTCCGATTGCAGGCATTTGTAAAAAAAAGAAGAAATCTGTCAAATATCCCTGATGGTCCAGTGGACCGCTGTCTGCCCGATCGCGGGCATTTGTGTAAAAAAAGATTAATGTCCAATATCCCTGGTAGTCCAGTGGACCGCTGTCTACCCGATCGCGGGCATTTGTAGTTAAAAAGAAATAATACCAATATCCCTGGTGGTCTAGCCGTACCCCCCTCCCACCCACCACACTGAGCGCCACTGCCCCGCTTCCCCACTGGTCAGCTGGTGGGCGGCAGCACCCCACCTGCCTGCCGCCGCCACCATCGATTGACACCATTGGTGGTTGCACACTCCATTGGTCCACAGCGTGAGCTGACGGGCGTGCAGCCCATACCGACTACACATTCCAGATATGTGATAGCTTGGCTGGGATTTTAGCGCAGAGGTATTGTCTGCGACTATGTAGTGAGGGGAGGTCCATAGATTGGTAAAGGTCACAATGGTGTGTGGAGTAGGGACAGTTTAGTGCAAAGTGGCAGAAGAAATGGAAAAGAGGGTCCAGCCTGACTAAGGTTGACTTAGGGCCAGCACTGTAGACTACATCTCCATAGTCGAAGATGGGGAGAATCATTTTCTGCACAATGGCCCTCCAAGCAGGTGCAGGGATGCAGTCACGATTCCGGTAAAGTACTCCAAGCCTGGGATGTAGTTTCTTGAGTAAGGAGTCGATGTGTGCGGAAAAGTTGAGGTGCTGGTCCAGCCATACTCCGAGGTATCTGAAGGTGGTACAGGCTTCTAGTGGTGTCCCTTCCAGGGTGTGAAATGTGATTTGAGAGGGGAGCCTAGATAGTCTCTGCCAAGTGCCAAAGGTTAGAGAGACCATTTTCTTGGTGTTAAGAAGGAGATGAATTGAGCGAAGCCATTGCTGGACTGAGATAAAGTCTTGCTGCAGTCAGGTCGTGACCTCTGAGGGTGAGGGGCCGGATGCATATAGCACAGTGTCATCCGCATACATATGGATTGAGGAGTGTGGGCAAGCAGAGGCAGGTCATTCAGGAAGATCGAGAATGGGAGTGGGCCTAGGACAGAACCTTTCAGTACGCCTGAGGTGACCGGGAGAGGTGCTGAGGTGGAGGAACTGATACGGATGGATTGGGACCTGTCAGCAAGGTATTTTTTTATCATGTAATATTTTATTGAAATTTTCCAATTTTCATTTTGTTCACATAATACATAGAAGCGTATTCATGATAAGCCTCAGTCACTGACAAACAGCCACAGGATGACTAACAATACTGCCATTTTACAGGATACATCTTAATTACCACATTGCTCTAAACTGTATCACTGTTTTACAGAATCCAAATCTCAACTGGCCTTAAGGAAGACCTAAGCCATATGTGAGACAGATTAACTGCAGCAGTCTTTAAATGGACACGAGCATTTGTTGAGACATAAAAACCAGTAAAGCATTACCTTACAGCACAGGCCTCTCAATTATATAATGAAATTATACTAACTAGGTTCTCCTGATCAATTTATACCCAATAATCCCACAATGCAATGCTTAAACTATTCATAGGATCAGGATTAAGAAGGAAAAAGAAAATGGAAAATATAGGGAGAAATAGCTATAGATAACAGAATGGAGAAAGAGCATAATAGGGGTTACACACCATGGAGGGGGATACTTTATAGTTAGCATACCACCCTAGAATCAACTTTGCTAAGAAGTAATAGGCGGGTTTTGTAGTGGCGGAGGATATACTCTGCAAATGTGGGAGTGTAAGTAGGCGTCCCATTTTGAGTGGTAGTCAACAAGTTTGCCTCTAGCTGCTGCCATAAGTCTCTCAAAGGTGGCTAGCTTGACCATGGCTGCCCGCCATTGAGAATGTGTGGGGGCAATGGTTGGCTCCGTCTCACCAGAATAGCTCTCTTTGCTTCCATGACAGTGACCAGGACTCAGGCTTTATTAGAAGGAGTAAGTGCATTTACTGAGAAGGTGTCCCCTAGCAGTAGGGAGTAATGTTGAAGACATAGTGAGTGACCCACTATAACGGAACAGTCCTTCAAGACTAATGTCCAGAAGGTATGAATTGTTGGGCACAGCCACAGTATATGATATAAGTGGGCCGGAGAGGAGCGGCATCTCCAGCAATTGTCTTGTGGGATTATCTTTCGCCTGTAGAGGACTGAGGGAGTTTGATACCATCTGAGGAGAATTTTTAATTGAATCAATTGGCTCTTTGAGTTTACATAGGCTGTATGTGCCAATCTAAGACATTCCGACCACTGCTGTGGGGATAAGGTGTGGGAAAAATCCTGTTCCCATGCGGCTTTGCTAGTTAAGGTGACATCCAGTTGGAGTCCCTAAGAGTTCCATATATAGCGCCTACAAGGCTCTGTCAGCAAGGTATGATTGGAACCAGGAGGTGGCCTACTGGATAGACCGCTGTTGGTGAGTTTGGTTAGGAGTAGGGAGTGGGAGACTGTGTTGAATGCCTTGGCTAGGTCGATGAAGACGGCTGCTGTGATGTGACCAGCATCCATCCCAGTAAGGATGGAGTCAGTAATCCTGAGAAAGGAGGTAGTGGTGGAGTGGGATTTCTTAAAGCCAGGCTGGTAGGGGGGGAGAAAAAAGAGGAGCTATCCAGAAAGGGAGATAGGTGAGAGAGTACCAAGCGTTCCAGTAATTTTGCGAGGATTGGTAGGAGGGAGATGGGCCAGTAATTGTTTGGGTTTGAGGGATCCCCACCCTTAGGAGGTGGAATTACGGTGGCATGTTTACATTCAGAGGGTATTTTAGCACAGGAGAAGAAGAGGTTGAAAAGGGAGAACAGGGGTTTGGCTATGGCAGGGGCCAAAAGGTGGAGCATTTTGGAGTCCAGCCCAGTGCAGCATTTACCCTTACTTGGATTAAGGGAAACCAGCGCATTATATACCTCTTCTGGGGTGACCTGTAGGAAAGAGAAAGGCTGAGTTGGGGGGGTGCCCCTACCACCTAGCACTCTAATTTCTGTTTTTTTCCAATTTGGTAATATGTTTATGATCCAATATCTCACATCCATAGAGGATTTGGGAATTGTATTTTGCATCTAGGGATCTCAAAAGTGGAACAAGTGAATTGCCACCATATTTATAGCTAAACCTGATTTTTGGGACAGGTGATCAAAATGGCATGCCTCATATGAGATTGTCCTGTGACTTCCACCATGCAGGGCTTGAAGAACTATGGAAGGCAGTAGGACCGGGGCATTGAAATTATCCTGTTTTTCTCCCATTAGACTCTGAGGGACCACTGTAGGATGCTCATATTCAACCTGGCATTGGGGCCATCAGGATCATGGCCACAAAATGTCCAAGGGGGTGGAGATAGTCTCTTGCAGAGATCAATCTGCAGGATTCTAAGCTGAACACTAAAGCAATCAGGACTTCCACCTGAGATATGGGCAGAAATGCCTTTCCCATGGAGCAGTCCAGCACAGCTCTGATGTATTGAAGGCATTGAGTAGGGTCCATTTTGGACTTCAGATATTTTACCACAATCCCTATTGGGTGAACAACTGTAGGGTTTGAGAAAGCATATGGCAATTGGTGTCTGGATGATTCTTTGAGGAGCCAGTCATCCAGGTATCAAAAGATATAGAAGCACTCCCTTCAGAGGGGCATTATGACCACTGCAAGAGATTTTGTAAATACCCTCAGGGACGAGATAGACCGAGATAGACCAGTGACAAAATGGGAGCAGGCAGTGGGACCAAATGAGCAGCCATTGATGAGGGGTGTACATAGGACCCCAGGATCGTCGATGATGGTGCCAGTGGTAAGCTGTGTGGTGCAAGTTGATGGTTCCTACAGCTGAATCCGACACGTAATGACCTGCTGCAAGAGATTGCCTTGAAGAAGACCACCAGGGTTACCTTGTAGTTTCATATGAAATTGTGATCTGGTTGGGTTAAGTTTTTGTTGGTGGAGGCAAGTACAACTAGACTATGAGTGATTTTGGGAAGAGTATTTTCATTACGTGAATACGGACGGGGGGGTTACATTAGACTGCCAGGATTTTTTTTGCGCAGATATTGTAAGTATGTGGATATGGGCAACTGAAATGTGCTGAGTGCAAATCTTTGTGAATCCCACCTGTTTTAATTTTTTTTTTTTTTTTAAAGGAGGATAAAAAATTAGGGAGGATACAAAGAAGAACAACAAAAAATGTTAATATTTTTGAAAAAATGTGAAAAGAAAAAGTTGTGTTTTTTTCACACATTGGTTTTTGTTAACTAAGCTTGACAAAATAAAAAAAATATTTTTTGAAAAAATTTGAAAGAAAATGTGTTTCTTTCACACACAGTTCTTTTTGCCAAAGTTTGACAAAAAAAACCTTTTTGAAATAACATTTGGAAAGAAAAAAAATGTGTGTCTTTGACACATTGGCCCAGATATTCAAAAGGGTTGCGCCATGCGCAATAGGGTTGCTCCAGCGCAAGTCCAAAAATGCGACATTCTACGACATTCAGCGGGAGGCAGATGCACCCCCCAAATCACACTGAACAATAGCGCAATGATAATGAATATATGCGCAACTGAAGAGGAGAACCATGCATAAATGGCAGTGTGATATTCAACAACATGCACCATGCGCAATAGGGGAGCAAGCGGAAGTTGTGCGATAGCGGAAATGAGCCAAAATAAAAAGGAACAAGGGAGAGGCACAAGAACGCTACAGGGAAGGCACATGAGGCTAAACTCTAGCCACACAAACAGGGCAGGAGGGACACACAGGGCAGGCCAGGGGAAAGGGCACCCTGAACACACAGGCACAGGGAAGGTGTGGGGAGCCCCAGCCAGTGCAGAAGGAGGAAGTGCCACACAGCACAGAGGCCACCACAGGAAGGTGTTCCCGGTGCAGGGGAAGTAGCAGCCAGGACAGCAGTGGGAACACAGAAACAGCTGCCGGGGGGTGAACACAAGCCAGGGACATGGCCAGTGCCACCATCCAGATGGAGGCAGTAATGAGGGGGGTAAGAAGGCAGGCAGCAGGGGGGCATGGCAGTGGAAGGGCCCATCAGCAGTATGCCCCCAACAGGCAGTACTGAGCCTGCACCAGCTTCTAGCCGTACAGCAATACTGAGATTGTGGGCCGGTACCACCTGAATTGGACAATTCTGAGGCGGCTCTGTGAGCTGTGCAGTGATGTGATGCAGGCACCCACATGACAGAGCCATGCTCTGTCAGTAGAGAGTAAAGTGACAGCTTGCATGTGCTTGCTTACTACAGGTACCTTCCAGAGACCAACAGGGGACACCACAGGCATAACCCAGTCAGCTGCGTCATGCCACCTCACCCAATTCCTCAGCGCACTGCTGCCACATGCTGCGGAGTACATCCATTTCTCCAGCACACCAGTAGAGAGCACAGCAAACATACAGGAGTTTCACAGGGTAGCATGTATGCCTGGCATGCTAGGGGCAATAGACTGCACCCATGTGGCCATCCACACACCACCTGGCCCTGACTGGGCCTCATATATCAATCAGAAGGGCTATGCTAGCATCAACTGCCAGGTGGTGTGCGATGCCAGGGGGTGCATAATCAATGTCTGTGCCTCGCACCATGGGGGAGCACATGATGCCTTCATCTGGCACCAGTCGACACTGTGCCACAGATTCAAGAGTGGGGACATCCCCACTGGCCACTTAGTGGGTGAGTATGCAAACCACACAGACAAACATAGAGCTTGGGAGGGGCATGGTCAGAGGTGACATGGGTAGTGGCCTACATGGACCGAGGCAGGGTGATGCTGATCATCAAACTAGCCTCCACCCTCTACACACAGGTGACAGTGGATACCCACTCCGTCCCTGGCTGCTCACACCATACCGGCGGCCCGTGACCCTATCGCCGCAACACTACAATGAGGCACATGCCACCACATGCAATGTCATTATGTCATTGAGCGGGTGTTTGGGATGCTGAAGGCACATTTACATTGCCTGGACACCTCTGGTGGTGCCCTACAGTACAGCCCCTCAAAGGCCTGTGGGCTATTCCTGGCCTGTTGCATCCTGCACAACATGGCCAACGAATGTGGGATAGCTGTACAGGTCAAAGAGGGGGATAGCGATGGGGATGATGAGGACACCGGTGACGATGGTGATGGGCAGCCCCCCCTTGGGTGACGGGACCTCCAACTGCTCAGGCTGGCACAGATGCACCGGGACACCATCACAGAGGAGCACTTCAGCCAACCCAGGTAAGTCATGGGGCCATGTGCAACCACCAGTGGCAAAGGCGCATCCCACAAACATGCATGGACACACATCAGGGGTGCATGCCATCAAGGGAAGTGGCCGGACATGGAACTGCACACACCGCCAGGGATGGGCGAGGTCTAACATGGCATGCGGTCATACACACACACACACACACACCTCACCAGATATGAACAAAGGGTAGGAGGCACGCCGACCCAGACCGCCACCCCTAGCCACACACATGTCCACAGACCACCACGCCCACTGCCTGTCATTGTGCGTGTGTCAGATGCTGGGCACCATTGCACAGTGGTGTACAGCACAATGCAGGCATCATCATGCACACGCAACAGTGGACAGCAGCCGGGAGGGTGTGCAGATGGAATGTGTGTGTCCGTGCAGGGCCGGGTACCCACCCGTACATTGCCCGCTGAATGACACAATGCACACAGGACAGCATCAGACAGCAGCCATGCTGGGAGACAGGTCAGTCACGTGCCACAGTGCCACGGCCACCACGGATGCATGGGCGGCCCCACCGCGACCCGCCAGCAGTGACAGGCTGACCACTGGCCTCATGGGATGGCACCGACGGTCCTCCAGGGGTTCCACTGTGTGAATGCGACCATGCTCGCGCAGGGGTCTGCAGCACACCAGCACCAGACAAGCTCGGGATGCCCACAGCTGAACCCAGTGTCGATAAGGATGGTGTCGCACGACGCCAGGAACCGGGGGGTGGACATTGCACTGCACGGTGTCTGCGATGCATGGGCAAATAACTGTGTGCCCATTGTGGCCATGACAGCTGTGAATGCCTGTGTCTGCCTTTCAATGGCAGCGGTCACATCCTCCTGCAACCGGTCCATCCCTGTGAGGAGCAGAGCGGTGTCTCTGCTACGCCACTCCTCTGCCTGGTGCAGAGCCGCACTCAGTGCATCCACCGCCGTCACAAGCCGCATCTGCTGATTGACTGATGCTTGCAGTATGTGGGTGTACTCATCCAAGAGGTCATCTGCCTGATCGGTATGCTGTCCCTCAGAGTGTTCGGGCCCTGATGCTCATCGCCCCTTGAGGGTGTGTGCTGCACACCAGGGCCAGTCCTGGGCATGTCCAGAGGTGGTGCACTGATGCCGCCCCCTGACACTGTACCCCCATGGCCATTGGCCAACTGCTGATGCTGCCCCTCTGGCTGCCGCTCCCCAGGGCTCAATGGTGCTGCCACAGTGGCCGCAACAGTCCCACTGTCCTGGACACACACCAGTGCTACCCCACCGGTGCACACAGGCACAGGCTGGGACTGTGATGACACGCAGGCCTCCATGGCGGCACCACCCACAGCCATGGCCGTGATGTCACCTGCTGTGTGGCCATCCTGTGGCACACATGTGTCACTGCCCATGACATTAGCTCCATCATCATCAGTGACAGATCCGGCACCAGCCGAGTCTCAGCATGCTGGCATCCATGGATGCCGGCATGCTGGGACACGGGTAGGGCCTCCTCCGCACCTGTTCCACCAACATCAGTCCAGGCAGGCCCACTGTCACCCTGACCCCCATATTCCTGTGGAGGTGGATGGGCCCTTCTCCATCTCCATGTGACTGGCCTCAGTGGAGAAGCCCACCACTGCTGACCCATGCAGATGCTCAGGAGCTGTAAGGGAAAAAAAGTAGCATTACTGCATGTGACCTACCCTGCCCCCCCCGATAGACAGACCATGACCTACCATGCAGTGACAGGCTACCACCCTTCTGGAATCCACCACCCGGAACTCCCTCAATGGCACAGCACTGCATGCTGCCAGCAACCCTCTCTTTCTGTGGGGTCAGGCATAGCACCTCTGGCTGTCCCCCACCAGTCACAGACTGTGCTGCGCTGATGGCAGCCACCTTCTCTTTAATCCTCCACCTGTCTGTGCCCATCTTCTTTTTGCACTCCTGCACGGGGCGCTGATGGCTGCCATGCAGGTTTACAGCACGCACCACCTCCTCCCATGCAGCAGCACGGGCCTGTGGTGTTCCCTGGCGTCCGCTGAGAAGCGGTTCCTGGTCGAGGTAGGCCTCGAACAGGGCATCTGTCTCAGCCTTTGTAAAATTTGGCCTCCTCTTCCTCCCATGACTCTGTTCCTCTTCCTCCACCACACGCTCGGTCATGATTCATCCTATGAGAATGACAGGTGTTACCTGTGACTGTGCAGTCCCATGTATGTCCCAAACACAACAGTTCACACTCCCCAACAGGATGGAACTCACCGCAATAGACTGCAGTAACTGACTATGGCCAGTGCAGCCCAAGGTCACACTTTTATAGTGCAACCCATGCAAAGGAGGCGAGGCGCATCTTTAAGTGGATGCAAATGCAGTGACTGTGCCATTGAATGGCTGATTAGATGATTTGCATATGCCGGCTGAGTATTGCGCTGTTGCGCTTTGTGCAATTGTGTTGAACTTGCTGAGCCAAGGGCGCAGTTCTGTGACATGCGCAGTACACACCTAACTGCGCATGCCCGGGTTGATGACGCAGGCGCCTGCCACACTGGTGATGTGCTGTGCACAGGAGACAATGCAAGGCACAGCAACCATTGTGCCAGTGGTGCTATGGCGCTGTTCACCTATATGGCGCTGTGGCACTGGGGCATCATAGGCACACTGGGGCAACAGCACTGTAGGCCGCTAGAGGAGGTGATACACAGGCATCCGATCATGCTACACGCATTGGGTTCCAGTCGCGCTGTGGCTGTCTGTGCGCCAGAGACCCTTGACCCTGTGCCTGACCTTTGCCCCCTAGGCACCATGCATCAGGCATGGGTGCACCACTATTGCGCTGTTCGGTGACAGTGCGATAGGGAATGGCAGCACTGCACCGTGCAGCATCTGCATGTGGCAGGACCACCCTGCAGAGTGCCATTTTGCTTGAACCGGACAGCAGAGATGGCGCAGAGGTGTGCTGTGGTTTGGAGCCAGATTGAGTTCGCCAACCTGGTGGCGATAGTTGAGCCCCATGCTGAGGCTTTATTTGGGGAGGCATCCCTGGACAGGGTCAGGAGTGTGGTATGGCAGGAGGTGGCCGACTCCCTGGAGGAGGCCACCGGTATGGGTTGGACGGCGGAGCAGTGCCACCACCGTTATGGGGACCTGAGGCACAGGGACCCGGACCTGCTTGCCTGCCTGTGGGCACATGCCAGCAGGGGCACGGTGCCACGGCCAGGTAGGTGCAACATCCATACACTGTTCTTGTCCATACGGGTATTACGGTTGCATGTGTCCGGCACATGCGGGGGCATCCGGTGTTGGCCATGGTGGTGGTATCGGGGTGTAGGGTGGGTGGGTCTGGCTGTGTGGGATTGCACACACATGGGGGCTGGGGGACTTTGCTACGGGATTGTACTGATGTTCCTCTTTCCATGTTTGCACCTTAGGGCCAGAAGAATGGCGGCGCAACAGGGAGGGGAGGCTCTGCATGTTGGAGCTGAGGGACAGGATGGGTGATGGTGGTCCATGGCGCATGGACCAGCCTGCTGATGGTGAGTGCCTTACATCCATGATTACTACTGCATGCTGTATAACTGGGCGGGCAGTGGGGCATGGCCACCATCCACTGACACCACTGCCATGCATGCAACTTGTTACAGTAAGCACTGTCCAGTGGCACTGCATGTCTTGGAGTGCATCAATGGTGGTCTGTGCATGCACCGTTACATGGCTGTGGCACTGCCTTCACACCGCATAGCCAAGTCACTGTACGGTCATGGTGGTGCTGTGCAGGACATGGGCGGTGGGTGTGTTCAGTGGTCCGCATGGCTGTGGCTGCCTGGGTGGGCAGGTCTTATGGACACAGTCACTGTGGGTGGTCGCACACCATCACAGGGGCGTGTCACATGGCTGTATGCCATGCACAATGGGTGGGCTGCAGGGGTATGGACAGTCACACCTATTGACTCTGCTCCCTCATCCTAGGTGGCCAGAGACTCCTGCAGATCCAGCAGGACATTCAAGAGCTGTTGCAGGTGGTGAGGGAGACGTTAGAGCTCCCACGCCGAATATACTACCACAGGGTTAGGAGGAGGAGGAGCTCACATTGGTGCTAGGAAGAGGAGGACCGGGGCAGCCATTGAAGTCCCCATGCCCCGACTACCACCTTCCCCCTTTGACCCACCCTCACACCCCTTCTTCCCTCTCCCATATGTTCACCCCTGCCCCTTACCTGCCCCTACCTGTTATGTGGCCCTTCCCACACTCTTGTATATAATTGTAAATAGTTTTACTCTACATTTTTTCAATATATACATTTTGTTATAACAACTGTGGTGGTCTCTGATTTGCAGTGGGCTACAGGTGCTCAGCTGCAGTGGTGTGCATGGCATCAGGGGTTGCACGCATGGGCGTGTGTGTGTGTGTGTGTGTGTGTGCAGAGGTGAACTACCTATGGTGTGGGCAGAGGGATCAGTCACTGTCTGTGGTTTGTGTGTTGTACTCTGTGCACTGGATGCCTGTGTGCAGTGGTCCATGGGGCCTGCACTGTGTGCATGTCACCCCTGTCAGATCATCCATGGCCTGTGCAGCTGACACCCTTGCATGTCTGTGATATGCATGGTCTGCTGGCGTGTCAGTGGTGGCTGTCCATGCTGGATAACAACTGTACCGGGCACAATGCCAGGTTGACTGCCATCACCAGTATGGTGCACGTCTGCCTCCGGTGGCACTGTGGCCTCCACTGTTGTTGTCCCCCATCCATGCTGTCGCTTGTGCCTGTTGCAGGGGATGTGCTCCAGTGTCTGTCACTTGTTCTCCGGCAGCATGCTGGTGGCATACAGCTTCATGGTGCCTGTGCAGGGTGGCTGGCACACCTGTGCACTGTAGGGGTGCTGGCTGTGTGTACACGTTAGCCATGGCCACACGCTAGTGGCTTGGTTGACCCACTACTGTGTCCCTGTGTTGGTGTGCCCTTGGGTATGGGTGGGTGTTTGTCCATGCACTGTGTTGCATCCTGTGTGGTAAATGCCTCCATGCTACACTGTGCATGTCTGTGCTGGCTGTTGTGGCCACTGCTGGGATGGGATGTGTCCTTGGGAGGGTGTGCAGGGTGCTGTACCACTGGAGGTGGGGTCCGGGGCATGCCCTGTCACATGTGGGGTACATCGTGTGCTGACGCATGGTCAGTCTCTCAGCGGTACCTTGGGGGGGACATGCAGGTTGGCACTGTGTATGCATCTGTTGCATCGCTGTCTGCTGCCGCCCACTGCAGGGTGCCCATGGTGGGGCTGCCTTGCATGGCTCCATGGTGCACAGGGTTGCATTGTCACAGTGGGGGTGGTGGCATGCATGGGGTGTCCTGCACTGTTGGGTGCTACTCCTGGGCAGGGTGTATGGGGATCATGGTGAAGGGTGTGCTCTGGATTGCTGGGATGGTGTGGTATAGGGTGGTCGGCCATCCTTGTATGCCGGTAACAGCTTGCCAGGGGGTGTGTGGGGCACCATGGCCTGGCTGTGGGTTGGTTGCTGGTATACATGGGCCAGTGGTTATTCCAGCTCTCCCCCAGTTGTGCAGTGCATGGGGTGTGGGGGACAATGTCTGTTCTGCAGTGTGTTCCTCTGCCAATCTGTGGCATGGGTGCTGGGACCCTTCATCCTTGGTTGTGCTGTTGCATTGCTGCCCTGCTGCTGGGGGCATCCCTGGTTGCACTATGGCACATCTGGACTGCTCAGCTGAACATCCCTTGTTGTGCTATGGCACATCAGATATGCTCAGCTTCACCTCCCTAGTTGCACTATGGCATAGGTGGTGCGATATTCAGTCATCAGCCGTAGGCGCATCTTGGCCTATGCAGTTTTTGAATATCACGCTTCTTGTGCATGGGCGCAGCAGACTTGCGCTTGCTCCTGCTGTTGCACACTTTTTGGGTGCAGTTTGAATATCTGGGCCCTTGTATTTCATTAATGGAGTTTCACAAAAAAAAAAAGAAAAGAGGCGCACTGTGTGTGATGCGGATGTGCTTGCCCTTGTCCTGTGATGAGGGCACCTTGGGGGAGCTGGAGGAAGTGCAAGGGTCCACAGGGGATTTAGGGGAAGTCAGGAGTAGATTGCCCCTCCTCCTCAGTTGTTTCAGTGGGAGGGGCATCCTCTGGAGATTCATGCTGCTGAAGAAGGTGGAAGCCCAGGTCCATGTCATGGAAATGCTGCAGGCCATGGTGCACAAGCTGTTGGATGCCCTCTGAGGCCTTCTATTGTCCCTCTGCCAGCCACAACATGAGGTTGTGGGTGGTCTCCTGCACAGCAACATTGGTCTCTTCTTGCTCACACGGTTCATGTACTGCACGAGAGAGGCCTTTATTGCTGTCTGCAAGACCATGGACAGCCACCATAGCCATATGCCCAACATGACCCTGGTGCTGGAGCAAATCAATTATCTCAGCTTGTTGAGCAATTAGTGTTTTCTGATTCTGCACCAGCATCTCGGTGCACCGGGCTGCAGCTTGACTGCTGTCTTCTACAGCCACGAGCAGCCAGCTGAGAGACTGCTGTGTGTTCTCTGACTGCTCTAGTAGTGCTGAAAGAGAAAGGAGATATGTAAATAAGTATGACAAAGTGCTTGTGTTTTAATTTTGTGATTTATATTTTTAAAAGTGCACATTCGTTTGCTGTTTACTACTTCTAGGGTTGAACAGCAGCAAGCAATGCTGTACATCAAGTCCACGGTGGTGATGTACTTATGTTAAGAACAAGTTAAGATGCAATGCATAGCTAGCACAGTTCATACAGTAGATCTGTGACTTTGTGGTTCAGTAACACAAACTGGATTGTTTCTTTGTTGTTTGGATAGTGCAGTTCAAGAGTAATATGCACAAGTACATAGTTAATGTTGTGATTGTGGATGGTTGACAGGAAAGGAGAGTCTAGGCATGTCACTATATTGCCCTGCAAGCTATATGGTGCATGTTACAATGCTGGGGTGCAGATCATGAAAGAGAATAGGGAAAATAAAGGATAAACAGCACTGCATGCACTTGCAAGATTCAATAATATTGCACACTATTAAGCATTAAAAAGTGCTATGGCACACCAATTCACCATTTTTTTGTTTGGTGACTTAGATATGGCTTACTGTGTTTTTTCCTGGTATTGATTGGTGTAGTGGAAGTATATTGTGGTTTTCATCAGAAAAAAGAAAACAAAACATGGTTATGTTAGTGGAGGCACTGCTTTTGAAGTACAGATCTTTATATTATTTATGGTGTATTGCAGAGTGCTGCTCTGTATAGAAATACATCTTCTTGAAAATGCTGTTCTGCCACAGTTCAAAGGTCATAGATTGTGATTGTGCCTTTCTGTGGTAGAACAGCATTCTAGCATGTCTAAAGACTGTGCAAGTCAGTCTCTTTGTGAAAGAGAAAAAAACATAATGGACACACTTTACATAATACCATGTAGTATTAACAATACAGGATGAGCAACTTTGTGCATAACCAATCTGTTCTTGTATCTTCGGGTTCAGATTCCCACAGATGTCTCAAGCTTTGCTCTTGAGGTCAGAGAGACTCAGAACCCATATGTGGCAGAACACAGTTGTTGCTCATGGTTGACTATCTAGTACTTTTTATGTTCTATCATTTTGCTGTGACTATGAAGTAAGGCAAAACTGTCAATAATGTGACTTCTGAACTGTGTAAGCTGATTCATTAAGTAAGCAATAATACCCAACAGGGTGGGCATTATTGGGCAATACTGGACCACCCAGGGGCAAAATGAGGCCCGATGCCACAGGCAGAGGGGCTTATAGCCCCTGGAAGGTCCAGTATTGCCCATACCACCCACCCTGGAGAGTATTATTGAGCTTAGAATATGGGCACAGTATTTTTCTTTATGTTTAAAAACACTATTCTTTCTGTTTATGTGTGAAAAGTCTTAATGTTTTTATGTTGTTGTTCATTAAATAGTTCCTCCACCTCCATTTGCATGCTGCTTTCTTTTTTAACCTAAGGATGTGTGCCCTAACATAGTCTGTGTAGTTATGAGTTTGTTGTCTTGGTTTCATATCTCTGCCCCACCCCTGCAGTCACAGGAATTCATTTGTTTGTTAAATGTTTATGTTTTTTAAGGTGTGCATTGATTGCTTTATTTATTACTCATAGAGTCTTTAAGAAAAGTGGTTGTGGCAGTTGTCCAGAGAGTCTGTCGGAGTTAGGAGTGGTGCTGGAAGTCTGGCAATCCATGGAGCGGGAGCCACTTGTTAAGCACCAGAGTGGGTGGTCCCTCTTTTGTACATGAACTGGACCCTCCAGTGTCATTTTTTCCCCCAGTTGTGAATCTCCTCTGGATACCAGCACAAATAAGAAGAGTAAACCGAGTGGGTTGTTGAGTGGGAACCGCTCTTTAAGCAACAGAATGTGTGGGCAGCATCTGGAAAATGGGTACGAGACAAGAGCGAGGAGAGAGCCACATTTCAAAGTAAGCGCAGTTTGGGAAATTGCTCAGTTTTGTTCTCATTCTTCTTCTTTTATAAATTTCACAAGTGTTGGTCCGTGAATGTTATGTTTTTCATGGTGGTGGTGGTGCCGTGGGGGGGGGGTGGCATAAGTTGCTCGTTAACTATTTAAAAAAAATGGCATCAGTTTGAATTGTGTACCCAGTGCTTCAGCCAATGAGGAAGCAGACTGGGCACAATGATACTTGGCTGGGCATGAGGCAGGTCTGGGCTGGCACTTTTTATTTGCTGGGCATCTATTGAAAGTAAATGTACCCCTCATGGCAGGGGTAATAGCCAATCAGAGCCCAGCAAATAAGAACCAATTTTCTAAGACTAATTAGAACTAGGAAAAAAAATACTGATTAGACAAAGTACATACTGAAATATATACTGATGAACAACTGTTTCATAAAATTACTTACCTTTCTTTAGACATATGTTGCTTATCTCAGGGTGTGCTGTTATTGAGGATTACAGCATGCCTTTGTGTACTGTGCAGCATGATGCTACAGACTGAGTGTTTTCACAGTACCCAGGTGTGCACCATGTAATAAGAACAATAACCCACTTCAAGGTGTGCTATCATTTGACATTATGAAATGGGTACAAGGAATGGTGGCTGCTCATTAACCAATAACAACTTTTAGCTGTTACGTTAGCCCAACACAATGAGCAAGTTGCAAGTGCAATGCTTACTAAATGCAGTAATTTCATGCAAAAAAATTTCCATTTTCTTATGACAAGGCACTCTAGGGGGAGCTTAATGGTGGTGCAACATTCTTTCTCAGTTGCTGAAAGCAATCAGTTATGCCTCATATTTCAACACACTCAATGTAGACCATTACCATGCCCTGATGCACCTCCTGTCATGCCCTATTGCGTATATAATAGCACACCTTGAAGTGGGTTATTGTTCTTATTACATGGCATTTTATCAAAACAAGGAGGAAAAAACATACAGTAGATGTGTTCTGTGCCTGTTTAAAGGTTCAAGAAACTGTCTATGTACTGTCAGTTGAAGAAATGCTCCACATACCACTTTTTAAAAGGATATTAAACTACCCACAATAATTTTAAAATGTGCTTCTTACCTTCAAGATTTTGGTCCACACAGCAGACTGGTCAGTTGAAAGAAAACATAAAGTTTTGATTTAACACTTTGAAAATATATAATGCTACAGGTTTTTGGTATTCTGTGGAGATTTGTTTAAACATGCAACCTTTCAGCTCATTACTTGGGAAAAGTGTTTTCCAGTGCCCCCCTCCTGCTCTTGTATAGTGGTGGTCATAGAAAAGTTTATCGGTACCCTGGTATACCCCGGCAGGTGTGGAAATACCAAGTGGTAGGTCCTGACTTGTCATTAATGTGATACTCGGTACTGCTGTACTGTGGTAGTGTGGTAGCTGATTAATTAATATAATTCCCATAGTTATCTGATTAAATGCACCAAGTAGCACTGTTTGTGGTTAACTTTATCTGCAGTACAGTACAAGCCACATTAAACTGTTCTGCCAATGAGTTGCTTTAGCATTTCTGTTTGAGTTGTATAAGTGTTGCTGAATCTAGCACAAAACCCTGCACACACTGTTTCTTAAGAGTTACAACTGAGTTTTGCATTGCATTGTGACTGAGTTTCAGGGGCATGCTAACTGAGTAGCAAAAACATTTTATAAAAATTGCTCTAGATCTGATTAAGTGTTGATTAAGTGTTGGAAAACAATGCAGTATGAGTTGCCAATGCACTGTCAATGGTAAAAAAGAATGCTAAACCAACTCTTTGGTGGAACAGTTTAATGTGACTTGTACTGTCATTTCAGTATTCCAGTAGATACCCCCACAGTCCACAGTGCATGTCAGGTATACTGTATTGTTTCCCTTTCACTGCTTTTTTTTTACTGCTCATTCCTGGTCCCAACCTGACCATTTATTCCCCCGCCTGCCCTCCACTCATCATACACTGTTACACAAACTGAAAAAATGAAGTAATCTTTCTCAGTTTTCAGCTACATGAATTAAGGATACAGTCAGTGTTATGCGTGATACTAAAAATGTAATGTAGTAATGAAAATGAGACACAGGCCGTTCAAGCTTGCTATGAGCTGAGACACCAAGAAAATTTGTCTCAAAAGTTAATTATGTTTTCATTAAACCCCGACATTTTTCCATATCTGGTTTCTTCTGGGAACTGTAAATGAAATGTCAACATAGTTTTTACACAATGTATAAAATCTTAATTTATAGTTTGACCACATCTTTAAAGTAAGCAACCAATATGAGTGCCAAGCGCCAAAATAAATTAATCTGAGCCACCGGCATTGATTTATTCCTTTCATAGGAAGTACAAAATGCTTATTAATAAGTATGCTGACTGATAAATAGACTATTTTACATTGGTATGATAGCAAGCTCTTATTCTTCATTGCTTGCTTTTTAATACCTGAAGAATGCATTAAAAACACCACATTTTGTAGCTGCCAGGCTCTCAGCTAACTAAAAATATCCAGAATGTATTGTAAAATCTTGAACAGTGGTGCCACCACTCTGTGGTTGAGAAATGGAGAGTTTTATTGTAAATTCAAGAATCCTGCATTGGAGCAGGATTATTTGTCACAAAGCAGAAATACTTTTAATTTCCTTGCCGCCACACTGTGACTTATCTACCGATTTCCTTATTAAAGAAATATAAAGATAATATAGTATTGTCCTGGCTAGCTGGCATAAGAAATATAAAGTAGTTTTGTCATCCATCCCAGGAGCTGAAGTAAAGTGGTAAAGGATTTTATTTAGTTTGCTCAAGCAGACATTCATATTTCATTGGGAAAACCCTCAATTTACCTTTGAAACAACATGCTTGTAACTCTACTGTACATAGCACTGTTAAGCATTACAATCTGACACCCGAATGCAGTTTTAAAGCTGCAGCATATTTGACAGTTAAAGCTGAATGGTCTTCTCTTGCAGCCCGATTAGGATGCCACTTACAGTATATTCAGTTGAGAGTTGAATGTTTCTTCAGAACACTATTGTGAACACATTAAAATGTTTATGTGGTTCTCTCTTTAATTATCAAATATTTCATTATAAAATAAGCCTGAAGAGGGGAGCATCACATACAAAATCATTGTTTCTAGTTGGGGATTGCAGCAAAAATAGGTGGGCAGGGCTAATTAATATTGTATCACTAAATCATTCAGCGTAAATTGGTTATAAAAATTAAAAATGATTAAAGAAGCTGTTTGCTATTCAGTACTTTTATACAGTGGCCTAGATATTCAGATCAGTTGTGCAATGTGCAACTGAGGTGAGCCAGCGCAACCACAGAACTGCACCTCCGAGCCATATTCAGCTACAGTGTATGCGTAGAACAGAGGTGCAATGTTAATGTATGCAGCACAAGTTCAAGGGGGAGTACTCATGAATATGAGGCGCAATGGCATATTCAGCTGAAAACCATGGCGCAAGTCTGGAGCAAAGCACAGGATGCTCCAGACAGACTTGAGCATATAAAAACAGGCTCAAACACAGGCACAGCAGATGGACAAGCCAGAGCAGGATACAGCAATGGATGCAGGGCCATTTCTGATGGAGTGGGTAATGAGGGGTGTGAGGAAGAGGGAGGAACACCAATGTGGCTGAGTAAGGGCCTGTTGGCAGTACACCCAACACAGATGGTACCGTGCCCGCCTCACCTTTGAGGATTACAGTGATGTGGAGATCATGGGCTGGTACCAACTGAACAGGGCAATTCTGAGGAAGCTCTGTGAGCTGTGCCATGATGAGCTGCAGGCACCCACCAGACGGAGTCATGCCATGTCAGTGGAGACAAAGATGACAGCAGTGATGTGCCTGCTCTCCACGGGAACCTTCCAGACATCAATGGGTGCAACCACAGGGATCACCCAGTCAGCCACATCCTGCCTCCTCACACAGTTAATCAATGCTCTGCTGTCACATGCTTTGGAGTTCATACGATTCCCAAGCACACAAGCAGAGCATACAGCAAACATGCAGGACTTCCAGATGGTGGCATGCATGCCAGGAATGATAGGGGCCATAGTCTGTACCCATGTGGCATTACGCACACCACCTGGCCTGGAGGGGGCAGCATACATGAACAGGAAGGGGTACCACTCTGTCAGCTGCCAGGTGGTGTGCAGTGCCATGGGGTGCATCACCAATGTCTGTGCCACACACCCTGGGTGCACACATGATACCTTTATCTGGCAAAGTTTCATCCTGTGGCAGAGGTTTGAGTGTGGGGAGATCCCCACAGGTCACCTGTTAGGTGAGCAAGGCATGGGATTGTATGCAGGTGCAGCCATGCCATGGGCAGAAGGCGCTGGCACAGAAGGTGGGGACAGGTGGCAGGGGGCAGCAGGGGTGAGGTGTGTGAACAACCAATGCAATGTGACAACCAAATCCTCTCCCCACACACATGACAGTGCATACCCACTGAGGCCCTGGCTGCTCACCCCCTACCGGCACCTGTCCACTGCCATGGAGGAGAGGTTCAATGAGGCACACACCGCCACATGCAGTGTCATTGAGTGTGTCTTTGGCATGCTCAAGATGCAGTTCCATTGCCTAGACAGTCAGGTGGTGCCCTACAGTACAGCCCGTCAAAAGCCTGTGGTCTATTCCTGGCCTGCTGCATGCTGCACAACATTGCCATTGACCATGGGATAGCAGTCCAGGCAGATGAGGGCAACAGCAGTGATGAGGACAGTGATGATGGGCTGGAAGGGGTGAACAGCCACCCATGGGGAGGAGGGACCCCAGGCTGGCAGGACAAGCCTGGAGGCACAGGGCCACCATCACACAGGAGCACTTTGGAGACCGGAGGTAAGTGGAATGACACACCTGCCATGCCTGCATGGACAACCACCCCACCCACAGTGGTGGACGGGCACACAGGGATGCAGGCAGTGACACAGGTGAACACACAGCATGCATGGTGAATGCAGGGCCACACAGAGACACACGGACAGCACTATGCACAGGTATGGGCACACACATACACATTCACACAGGCTGCAGGACATGGCATGGATCAGACACATGACACCAGCGCACAGGGACAGCCAGCACAGAGCTGTCCTCATCACACTCACACCACAAGTTCCAGCAGCCTGGCCAGCACACACAGAGGGTGTGCCCCACACCCCACATGTATACCACCACACTCACAGGGTGACACCACACATGTGTGCACTCAGCAACAGCAGCGGTCAGCAGGAAAGGACAGCACACCCAGCAGGCCTACTGCATGGTGCCACAGCCACCACAGCCACTGGGGAAGCCA
This sequence comes from Neoceratodus forsteri, assembly GCA_016271365.2. NCBI lineage: Eukaryota > Metazoa > Chordata > Ceratodontiformes > Ceratodontidae > Neoceratodus > Neoceratodus forsteri. The sequence goes on along the minus strand of CM057456.1, from coordinate 454,376,042 downwards.
CGTCCAGGCCGTGCATCAGCCACAGGCTGCACAACAGCCACTGAGGGGGTGTCCAACACACTCATAGGGTGGAGGCCTGAGAAAGCAACTGGGTCCTCCCTGGGGTGTAGAGCCCAGCAAATAGGGTGGCACTGGGGGTGTCTGAGATAAGCACATTGGAGCCTGGCATCAGCCATGCAGGGGTCACCAGATGCTATGTCTGTGGTGTGGAAGTGGCACTGCGGGGAGTCCGACACACATGGCCACACCCAGAGGATGCCTGTGATGTGAATCCAGCCACAATGGTACCAGCTATGCAGTCCAGTGATGCAGTCATGGCCTCCCACAGCTGCCAGACTTCACCAATAAGCTGCGCACAACAACTGTCCTGCCGCTCGGCCAGCTGACGCACCTCAACCTGCAGTGCATGGATCTCTGCCCCAACCATTGCCAGGTTGTCCACAGATGCCCGCAGGAGCCGGGTGTGCTCATCCAGCTGGTCAGAACCCTGCACAGCCTGGAGCTTACTCCAGCCTGCTAGGGGTGATGTGGCATACTGGTCAATGCCCTCTCCTCTGTGGATGCTGCACAGGGGACTGCACAGGGGATGGTGTGGCTAAGGGCACACTGGATGCAGCCCCTTTGGCATGCTGCCTGGTGCTCACTGCATTCCACTGCTGCTGTCCAGCCATCTGCTGGGCCATCCCTGATGCAGCCGTGCCACCACAGCACCCCCCCTCACCAGGCACAGCGGCGGTGCTACACACACCACTATGCGGCCATGGACATGGGGCAGCTGCATGGCTGCCGGTGTGCCACCAGTCTCCAACAGTGCCTGTGACTGTCCCTGAATCCTGGCCAGCACTCCAAGGCTGGTGCCATCCATGATCAGTGTCATATCTTTATCAGAGTCAGACGCACCACCCAGCTGCGTGTCCATGGACAACATGAGCAGGCCCTCATTGAGAAGGAGCTCTGACAGCGTGTTGTCTGACTCCAGGCCCAGTAGGTCCAGCAGCCCCTCACTGTCCCTACATGGATGGTCTCTGTCCTGGATGCCCATGGACATAGATGACACCACCTCCTCCAGTCATATGTTGGCATTTTCATCCTGTCCCACTCCACAGAGATGTGATAGCACTGGAAAACAGAAACACAGAGTCAGCGTAGGTGTAGCAACCATGCAGGCAGAGTCCATGCCTTGAGGTGCATGATGCTATGGCCATCATCCACCGGTGCACCGTGCATGGCTGCATGCCACACTGACACGGGACATGCAGCATGATGGCCAGCACACCTGCATGGGACAGCCCAAATCCCCCCATGCAAGGTAAGTGGTGACTCACAGTGCCATGAGGGGCTGCCACCTATCTGGAAACCACCATCAGGGACACCCTCTATGGCAGCATGGCTGATGGTGGATGCCATCAGTTCCTCTGCCGACATTAGTGCCATTGCGGTGGGGGGCCCTCTGCCCATCCTGCTATGGGATGCCCCGATGGTTGCCACCTTCTCCTTAATGCGGCATCTGTCCATCCCCACCTTCTTTCAGCACTCCTCTGGTGCCTGCCATGGGCATTGATGCAGGTGGCCACTGCATCCCACCTGGCTGACCTGTCCTGCAGTGTGCCTGTGGTGCCACTCAGCAGGTCCTCCCTGTTGAGGTAGGCCTTGAACAGAACCTGCTACTCCTCCTTTGTGAAATTGTGCCAGTGCTTCCATGCAAGCCCCTGCTTCTCTGCTCCCTCAACCTCAGACATAATGCTACCTGTGGACAGTGACAGAAATGGATGTCAGCAGTGGCATGGCATAGACAGGTGCTCCATTGCAATGTCAGCATGGGCCTCTCAATCCCAGTATGTGCATCCCCTTACCCAAATGGCTGCAATACCAGTCAATGGCCTGTGCTGCAGCATGTTGCTTTTCAAGCGCAATGCATGCAAATGAGCCTCAGTGCAATTGTAATGTGATGCTAATGAGCTTGATTGTGCTGTGCATATCCTCATGAGATTATTTGCATATGGTGATTGAATACCACGATTTTGCACCATGCTCAACCTGGATGTGCTGGAGCAAACATGTGGCACAATACCAGTGCATGCAGTGCACATGTGTGCCATGTGCAGCATAGTTTTCAGTGACCTATCATGTGACCCTATGTGTTGCATGATAATCCACCAGTGCGTGTGTAGTGCTGGTCATCCACTATACAACCACATGCATCGCAGCATGATGGACCATGGCTCAGCCACACAGGATGCACCATGCTGCCTACAGTGCAGGGTGGGGGCATGTGCACCATTGCACAGGTTCACACCTTGTGCTGTCAAGGCCATGGCCATGACCCCGTGCACCCTCCAAGCCATGGCACTGTGTGCATGCACAGTGCTGCATGATACAATGCCACAGGGCACACCAATCGCCCATCCACATGCTGTGTGGTCATGTACAGCAGTCCACTATTGCACAATGTACATGGGCTGCACTGCGTGCATGCTGTGTAGGCCACAACACTCTCGGCTGTACTGTTGAACCAGTGCCATGGCAGGCATTCACGGGAAGTCATGTCAGGCCCAGAACTGGATGGAGGTTGAGATGTGCAGCCTTGTTGCACTTGTGGAGCCCTTTGTACCCCAGCTGTTTGGGCAGGTGCCCTTACAGCAGCTGTGGTCCAAGGTGTGGGAACAGATTGCCACAAACATTGAACAGTGCACAGGAGTGCCACACACCTTGGAGCAGTGTCAGCACCACTATGGAGACCTGTGGAGGAGGAATCCCAGATGCCTCAGATGGCTCTAGGCATGGGTGCAGCATGGCACTGTGCCACAGTCAGGTGGGTATCCACATGCATCATGCCTGCCCATGGTGTACCTGCCCTGGGCTTTTGGATTCACAGCATGTGCAGTTGCTGGGGGGGGCATGGTTCTGGCGGGTGCTGCGTGTCCTGTATGACCACCATGTGCACTGCTGTTGTGTGTGTTACTGTCATACAGGCACGATGGCCAACAGACGGGCAGTGTCCTGTCCTGTGCTGTGACAGTTGTGTGCTGGGGGGATGTTTGCCTGATATTCCTCTTATGTTCACATCTCTCTCTCATACATCCACAGGTCCAGAGCAGCCATGGATGTCCAGTGGCATGAGGGCAATGCTGCAGGCACATCAGCTCAGCAACAGCCAGGTAAGCTTGTTTGTGCTGCTGTACTGTGCATCAGTGGTTCTCTGTAGGTCACAGGATTCCATCCATGGTCACTGCTGCCATGCATGGACACTGCATGGGTGGGCGAATGGCCCAGTGGACATGCCAGTGCTGTGCTGCATGTGCGAGTACTATGTCCATGTCCATGTCCACTGTGCCACTGGGAGGGGTTGTGCGCACAGACACCACTGTGTGTGTGGCCACATGGTGGCTATGGTCAGCATCGTGTGGCATGCACATGCACTGCTGCACCTACTGTACTGCTGTGTGTGCCTTTCACATGTGGTGGCCTGTCCACCATGCTGTGGTGTACTGTGTGGACGGTTGGTGCATCCCTCCATACACGGGCCCTTGGGGTGCCATCCACTGGTGTGTGCCTCTGCTGTCTGGTGTGCACATTCATGTGGGCTGTGGCTCCATCTGGCATGTTGCTTATCGCCTGTTCTGTCCATTCTCCTAGGTCAGGCCAGTGTTCGTCATCAAAGGTGGAGGGCGACGCAGCTGCCGAGGGCCTTGTCCATCCTCCTTGGCCAGCAGAGGAGGACCAATGCACTTGTGGCCAGGATGGTGAGAGTTGGGCAGCACCACCTGAGAGAAACTGTGGCCCTGCGAAGGGACATTCAGAGGCTGGAGGCTGCAATGCATGGCAGGTGTTGAACTGCCCTGTTCCTGTTGGGGCCCAGGTCCAAACTTGCCCTGCACTTCCCCTGTTGCCCTGCCCATCCCCACTTCCCACTGTACAGTCTGCAGGATCCTATCCCCCACATACCATGTTCCCTCACCCTTCTGTAACCCTGTTTTACACTGTATTTAGTTGCCCTGTTGGCACTGTTTTGTTCTGTGAGTAAATCCTTTTTGGGCTACAACATCTGTGTTTGTGTTTCATTTGCAGGTGGTATGTTGAGCCATGCTGCAGGTGTCTGTTGGTGTGCTTGGGCATGTCCCTGGTGTCCCACTGCTGTCTCCTATGGGCGTTACTTTTATGTGCACTGGGCCTGTGTGCCATGTCCCTGTTCTGTGCATGTCCCTGTGTGGTGGGTGTTGTGCTGGCCTCTGCTCACTCCTGAGCCTTGTGCCCTTGTTTGCCTGTGCTGCCCTTCTGTTTGCATGGTGTGCTGCCCACCACCAGTGTGCCCTGCAGTGCTGTGCCCTTCTCCAGTCTGGGTAGCAACCCATGTGCCCCTGGATGGCTTGTGCCTCCCTCTCCCCTGTGCCACTATCTTCTGTGTTCTTGTGTTGTCCTGGGACCATGGCCACTGTCCCCTGCAGTGATGCCAGTTGGGTATGTGTTGTGGGGCTGTAGCGCTGGTATGCCATCAGTGCTGATGGGTTGGTTGTCCTAGTGCTCTGTGCCACTGTTGGTGGACCAAGTCCTGTTTGTGCCATACCATGGTGCCATGTGGTGCCTTAGGGATGGTGTGCCCTTGTTGTCTGTGTCTGGCCATGCTGGTGGTTCACTGTGCTCCTGTGCTCCTGTGCAGCCCTGCCATTGTGTCCCTGTTGCCTGTTGCCCTTGCTCAGTACACTGAGTTCAGTTTCCTGACTTGGTCCCTTGCATTCCTGGTTGCATCAGTGCATGTGTGATTGCACTATGGTGCATCATTGCTATATTCAGTCTGCTTTGCTCCAGCGCATGCTGGTGGTGCAGCCTCTGAATATGGCATCCGTTGGTCCATGGCACATCTACATTGTGCTGTGCTGTCCATTGCACACCCCTTGGGTGCAGTTCTGAATATCTAGGCCAGTATATTTACTGACTCCATATATGGAGAACAACATAATGTCATGCTGCTTACAATAAAGTAGCAATTCACAAAAGTTATGCTTCACAATACATTTCACAAGTTTCTCTATCACAGCAAGTGACAGATACCAAAGAGGAGAGTGGTAGGCAATATTTCGGACTGTGAAAGATGGGTGTATTTTAATGTTCTTGTATTGTAGCTAAGGAGAAACAGGATGGTATGTCCTGTATTTATGCTCTTATGGCTAAAAATGGTGCTACAGTACACACTTGTCATGAATGTGGTGTGAATTAAGGTTATACATCACAACCCTGGATAAAAAAGTGCAGTAAAGATTAGACTAGAAGTCAAGTACAGCATTTTGATACATGCATTTATGAAAATAGTGTCTTGACAAATTCATCCAGATACTGACAATGTATGCATCAAGATGTGGTACTTGAACTTTAACTTTTAATGTAAACTTTTTATGCACTTTTAACCCAGAGTTTTGATGAATAGCCTTATTCACAGCTGATTGCGGACTGCTGAACCTACTCTATGCAACACCCATAGTGTGGATAATGTTACAGATGCTGACCATGCATTTAACAGTTAAAATGGGAGGGATGTCTTCTGTTTGAGAAGATCAGCTGTCTTGAACAGCTGTCCTCATAAACTTTAGCCACTATCAGAGTGAGCCTCTGTGGGGGGGGGCAGCAGAGTGCCAGATCGTCATGCCTCCACTTTACTGGTCAGGCTATTAAAGGAGGGCAGCTCCCAGTGGTGCTAAGGAATAATAAACAAAGTTCATGCTCTCCATATCTGTCTCTTTCCCTATTCATTGAAATTTAATGTGTACATATTATTAAGGATGATATCTACATAAGGTCTATAATAATGTGAAAAAAATGTTGTAAGTTCATTTTATTAGAGGAGGTCTTTTGTCAGAGCAGGACAGCTGCCTTAATAAAATATAGTCCATATTTAGAGATGATTGCCAATAATATACACACAATATTCTGAATTTCCACAAATAAGGGTCATATTTGAAAAAAACATAAGACATACTTTTAGTGTATTTTACAATATTGCCTTTATTCATGGAAATTCGAAGTGTGCATAATATTGGCAATGGTCTTCAAATATGGGCTATAATAACTTGTAAAAAAAATGTTCCATTCATTTTATCGGAGGGGGGTCTTGTTAGAGAAGAACAGCAGTATCATGCGAGTCCTGTATGAGTGGTTCAGACCCTGATGGTACAGACCAGTCACATGCTACAGTACGGTATAGGACACTCACTGTACGGGTTGGTACTCTATCACTGAGTCAGTAAAGATATTCAATCAGTTAAGATCTTTTTCATCCAAATCAATAGTCCCTCCAATCACCTGCAAAAATCAACCCCCAGAACACCCACTTGCCATAGCAATCTTTGAGATGCAATCCCCACATAGTGAGATTCCGAGATGAAGAAGAATGAGGCAAGATACAAGGAGGAAGGGGAGAGTAGGCAGAGCAACATACGGAAAAAACTCTCTCTGTACTAAACCACTCACCCCTCTCCCCCACACCTGACCATGATATGTAATATGTAATCCCCCTCCCAGCAAACCCTACTCTTGTACTCACCTCCCTCTTCCCCCCTGAGCACTCCAAAGAATGTACATATTCCCCTGTAGAAAATGAAAAGGATCTCCTGTAAGTGAAAGACTTGGTCCTCAGCCAATCAGGTCTTCCTATTACTAATGATGTCTTCGTTCATTGCTAAATTCATTCATTCAGTCAGATACTTATTGTACCAAATAATAGAGATTATGTCTCTCTGCAGCATGGGAATGTTTTCTTTCTTCAGAAGTACAAGTCAGCTTTGGGGGCGGCTTAGGGGGTACAAAGAAAATGGGGGACAGAGGAGAGCTGGCTGGCGGAATTGTTTACATTTTACTGGGTATACAGTGGAGTGGGTAGAGGTTGGAGGTGAGTGGGTTGGCTGTCAGGCAGACTAGGGAAGGGAATTTTGCATTGGAATGGGAATGCTGATGAGTGATTTGGATTTTTTTAAGTTTCGATATTTGGGGAAATAACCTGTGCTGGTATTCTAAGCTCCAGCCTGAATAAAAAAAAGTTGTAGGGTGACAAATTAAAGCTGCAAACCCATCATGTGCATATTTAATTAAATAAACCCTAACATTGTTTAATTAATATCAGTAGGCAGAATAAAAACTCAGTTACCTCTGGTAACTCTATTGGGCAAGATTCGACTTCAGGAATGATCCATTAATTTTACCTGAACAATGTATTCCTGAAGTTAGTGCTAATATCACCATTATCACGTATCAGTGTTCCCATTCATATGCAAAGTTCCTCTCCCCCACCTGCGTGTCAAACCAATCAACTCAGGCCTCCACGCACCCACTGCAAGTTATATTCTACTCTTCTATCTGAGGCTGGCTACTGCAAATGATTGTTTTAATCCAATAGTACACGTGCATTAGCATTTTCATTAATGAATTGATCTTTAAAAAAAATTAAAAAAGAAAAGCAAATCTGTGATGTTTACCTAAAGTTATCTCTTTACCATACATTTTCAGTTATAAACTTCAGTACAGTCTATAGGTTATACAAATGAGCTGTGAATGAGCCTGGTAAATCCAGTTGACCTGGTTTTGATTCCCATGACCTCCACTTGCATACTGACTAAATCTGAACAAGTTTTTTAACCTCTTAGTCCTCAGAGCTATCAGATCACTCCTGAAAACAAGAACTTGTGTCTAGTGTTCATTTACTGATAACCAAAGAATAATGAGACATTGCAATTGTATTTTATGCATGCAAGAACCTGTATATATATCAGTACACGGCAATAGAAATTTCAGAACATTAACACTTAGTCAAACTTGTAAACCTGAGGACATTAAATGGGATTTTAATAAGTGAAAAAAAATACAGTATATACTGCAAATAAAAAAATGCATATTATGTCCAATCATAGCATGACACCTCGCTTTGAATCAAAACAGTCAGATAATATTCACAACTATTATTATTATTTTTTTTTTAGCTGCAAATATTAGGAACAGTCTGCAAATGTATTTACTCAAAGAAATGGAACCTTTAAATTTGGGACCAACTCAAAGTAAGAAAAAAAATATACATTCCAAATAGTAATACTGTATATGCATAAATACCAGTATTATAATACCATAATGCCATTACCTGTCATGTTCTATTCCCGCAGCTCTGGCTATTTTTAAAGGGTATTATACCCAGCAATAATACCCAACAGGGTGGTGGGCAGTGGGCAGTACAGACCGCCCAGGGGCTTAATGAGGCCCGATGCCGCAGGCAGAGGGTCTTATAGCTCCTGGAAGGTCCGTATTGCCTATACCGCCCACCATGGAGAGTATTATTGCTCTTAAAAAATGGCCTTGTCTGTAAATTTTGATTAAATAAAAAAACTAGAGGAAATTAGTTTTTGAATAGAAAGATTAGAAAAAGAAAACTTTCTTAAGGTTAAGTAGTCCCTGCCTTTTTGTGCTGTTCTATCTCCCATCCCCCCCCACACATAGAGCCATTCCCTTCTACTTACCCCCCCCACACACACACACTATTAGCTTGAGAGATGGTGTTTCTTGACATGTTTTGCTAAACTTGCCATTTTTTTGGTGCTTTTAAGAAAAGAGTACAGATGTTCATTTCCCGCAAGCTTTTTTTTTTTCGGAAGATGCTGCCATTCAGCACATGACCTTGTGTGACCCTGTTTGTGAAAAATAGGAGGTGGAGAATTTTGAGGTGACACAGACAGCAGCAGTATAATTTTTTTTTAACTTTTAGACCTCACTGGTGTTATTTTATGATTTCTAGGGTAAGTGTATGTGAAAAGAGACAGCCCCTTTGCTGGTAAGTTACTTAGCTCTTGGCATGTGTTGTGCTACCGATCGGCATCGGGGAATGTGATTCAAGAAGGAATTACGGTCTATAAGAAATGTTGGGGAAAAAGAAAGCCGATCCATCAGACTTCTGTTGTGAATGCGCCCAGAAGAACTGAAAGAGGGAGAAAAGGTAGTGACATTTTTCAGGGAAATGTGTTGAGTTTATGGGATTTCAGTTATGGGGCTGATTCTATGCTGGCTGAAAGGGGTATCTGAGTGAGTGGTGGGATCATGCTGTGGAGAAGGGGGAGCAAGAGCAGGAGAGCACTGCTGTCGGAGATGAGCATGTTGGGAGAAACTCCAATTTCTCTTACTCCCTAACCACAGAATAAAAAATCTCTACTGTCTCTTAATGTTTATTTTTTAAATATAGTGCTTCACATTTAGTGGGGATTCAGTTGTTAGAGGACTGTTTTTGGAGCTGTACATTACTGTGAGCAGGATCAGGAGCAGCACAAGTGATCAATGTATTGTACTACACTACAATTGTTTTTTTTTTTACTGAGACTGTTTTTTTTATCTTTGAGAAACTGGCAGTGTGAGGGAAAGGTGGAGACTTTAGACTATGTGTGTCTATAAATGGGTGTTTTGTGTGTGTGTATGTTCTATCTCTCGCTAAGTGAGGGTGAAAAAATGGCAGGGATTTCAAATTTACTGGGGTGCTTTTGGCCAATGAGGGGGCAGTGTGGGCACAAAGATTTTAGAGTGGGTAAAGGGGCACTGGGGCTGGTACTTGTTATTTCCTGGGCATCTACTGAAAGTTAACGTACCCCTCTTGCAAGGGTACCAGCCAATCAGATGCCAGGAAATAAAAAGCCAATTTTCTAATATACATTGGTTTATACATACTGTAATCAGAAACAATCAATTAAAGACTGAGTGAATAAAGTGAACTAGGTTTACTCATCTCTAGACAGAGAAAGCCATTTGTTACAGACATAGTCATCTCCTACAGGGGAGGACAGGGTAAAAGCACTGTACTGGCTCAGTCTTTATATGATTTTTGGTTTCCAGTGTCCCCAACTGCTACAATAAAGGGTTGATTTGCACCTAATTTGTAACTTATATTGCTGCAGTTATGTGCCTGATAGGATGCTGGGATGCATAGGCAGGGGCATCACCAGCAGGAAAAGGGAGGTCATAATTCCACTATACAAGACACTAGTGAGGCCCCACCTGGAGTACAGTGTACAGTTCTGGAGACCTTACCTATGTAAGGACATAGACAGGGTAGAGAAGGTTCAGAGGAGGGCAACAAAGATGGTACATGGATTGCATAACAAGTCCTATGAGGACAGGTTGAAGGAACTGAACATGTACTCCCTGGAGGAGAGGAGGGAGAGAGGGGATATGATAGAGACATACAAGTATCTTACAGGGAGGAACAGGGTGCAGGAATACACTATTTTTAAGTGAAAAAGATGTTCCAGGACTAGAGGACATGGGATGAAGTTGGAGGGAGGACAATTCAGAGGAAACATGAGGAAGAATTTCTTCACAGAATGGGTGGTGGACAAGTGGAACACCCTGCCAGAGGAAATGGTGGGGGCTGAAACAATCATGGGATTTAAGAATGCATGGGATAGACATAAAGAAATTCTGGAGGTCAGGGTTAAGGGGCAACGGACTTCTAGGAAAACATAAACTGAACTTACCCGCTTAAATGGTCAGACTGGTTGGGCCATAGGCCCTTATCTGCTGACACTGTCTATGTATCTATGTATCCCTCTAATTAAAGAATACCTACTGTGTGTATAGAGTGAAACCATATTCACTTTTTGGTTTTGGGAACTTTTTTTTTGTTTTTACAACTGATTCTATCTCCCTGTATACATGCTGTAGTTTGATTTGAATTAAAAGATTTAAGTATGGTACAAAGTCTTTATAAAACATACGTCCAGAATCAGAATGTGGTCTAAACATATTCAGAACTGAAACTGTTAAGTGGTATTCATAGAGGAGCAGTATCCTCACAATTAACATCATCATCAAATAAGCAACCTGAGGACCAACAGGAGATGTCCCTGGCTGAATCCACCTTCCATAAAATATTATTTATGTGTGGCACCCCAGCTAACAGTCTTAAGCTCTCTTATTCATCTTCAGTGGTATACAAGTTTGTAACTAATGGTTGACATATATAGTACATAACCCCGTGTTCTCACTAGTGTGTGCATTCATAGAAACATAGAAGTTGATGGCAGATAAGGCCCACAAGGCCCATCCAGTCTGCCCATTCTTTCTACCTTATGAATGAAAGACATTTCTACATTGAAAGAGCTCAGAAATCTGAGAGCAAAAAAAACAACCAAAAACAACAAAACACAGAGTCACAGTCACAGAAAGAAGATGTGCCAAAGGGAGCACACATGGAGCCAACTGTACCAGTGACTGAGTGCTCTCGACCCCACTCTCTCTCTCTCTCTCTCTCTCTCTCTCTCTCTCTCTCAAGTCTCAGAACAGAATATAAGAAAAGGATCCTTCCAAGAGAAGCCACACACTCCGTAACAGAACCAAAAATGACATTCATTTCATTCTGTAGTACTTCATGGGATGGGCAGTGGGTAAAACCTGTTCCTGATAATCTCTAGGATCATATTCTTAATAATCATACAGGCTATCAGAGCTGTTACTATGGTTAACTGCTAAGATACTCATTTTCTAACCATAACAGCACTACTACAAACTGACTAAAATGAAAAACAGTGTCGGGGCGACCTATTTTAACCCAACTGAAACACCCTAAAAATCATTTTTTTATTCTTGTCTTTACAAAGTAATGATTAGATTTATTCAATAATTATGTGCATTGCTACTAGGTATACATTTCTATTGAGGCAGTTATCTAATTCTGAATTTTTAAAGACTGTAAAGTACAGTGTTATTGCAGTGACCTATTTCTAACCCAGTATAAACAAATAAATTAATTCATTGTTATGCTACAAAATAACTTTACATAATATCAGGTATCCAGTTCTTCATTCCTACTGCACAATACCATCCTTAAAGCAACACTGTTTAAAATTTCTTTTATGTTTAACAAAGAACAAAAAAAAAAATTGTAGGAACTTTCTCCAATGAAGAAATTTAATCCATGTATTCTTTAAATTACTGCAAGACCTCTGGGTGCTTCACTTGTTTGAATAGCACTGATACAGGCTGATCAGACACTAAGTCAGTTTTCACAAACTGCATCTGAACTACAGTGAACGCATTGAGATGAGTAAGCACATTTGGAACTTCTGTAAATGTAGTCTATTTAGTATATTTTTATACACAACAGCACTCGTATTATGAACAAGTTACATACACATAAAGGGAAGCCAAATAGAGACAGTGGAACTGGCACCAAATAATCACCCATTTTTATAGCCTAACCAAGATGATACTTATTAAAGGAGAAGTCCACCTAAACCTTGAAAAAAATATATGTTGTGCAGAGTGTTTTAATTTGTATGTGAAGTTCTAGTGTTTCCTTCCCTCTGACTAGTATTAAGAGTTTTTCCTAAATTAGCTTCCTAGCTTTAGAATAGTTTTATGACCCCTAGGGATATTCATCATTGACAGCTTAATTGTATTTTGTGTTCCCATAGTGCATCTTGTCTCATGTGACAGTGATGTAAGACAGACCCAACATTCAGCACACACATGCCAAACAAACTAAATATCTTGGAAGCTTTACAAGCTGCACAAAAATTACCAGCAGCAAAGTTTTTCAGGTCAGTAAGACCTTTATGATGAGGGTGGTCACCAAGCTGAATTCTACACATTTTAAAATATTGCCATCTCTACTGTTGTCAACTGATTGTAAAGCAATGCTTTCTGCTGGATTTATGGTCTCTGTAACATCACCATTACATGAAACAAGGTGCATTGTAGGACAAAGGAATCCAATTAAGCTGTTTCATATGGAGATCTCCAGGGGTTGTAAAACTACACTCAAGCTAGCAGGCTAAGTTAGGAAAAACTCCTAATACCAGTGAGAGGGAAGGAAACACTAGAACTTCACATACAAATTAAAACACGCTGCGCAACACATATTTTTTAAAGTTTTGGGTGGACTTCTCCTTTAATAAAACAACGTTTGAAAAAATTGCCTTTTTCTTGACACAGTTGAAACATGTATTCTGAAAATAAAAAAAATCTCTGCAATTTGTAAATGAAGAAAGGTATAAATAAAGAACAAATTACAAGCATGGACAGGGCTGTTTTTGAAGACATGCACATTACACTGGTTTTACCTGCACTGTAGCTGCCATTTAGCTCCACTCTTTTGGAATAAGGATATGCTTGCTAGAAAAAAATATCTCCAGGATAAAAAGGAAAAAAAAAAATAGGAAAAAACCTTTTTGGTTTGTTTCTAATGCATATTTTAATGAATATACTAAGCAAACACATATTGTACATCATTACTGGCTGTGATTCTGAGAAGTAAACTGAACTTTTGCTCAACAAAACCATACCCTAATGAAACATTATACCTATTCTTCATTAGATCCTTTCCAAAATCAAATCTAATCACTGCTAGAAAAGGAAACACTTGCTGTGTGTCTCAATATGATCAAGAGGGTAGCATCTTTCAGAAAAAGAGATGTGCAAGAGCAAGGGGCACAATTTGAAGATAGAGGGGGAATGGCTCAGGGGTGATGTAAGGAAGTATGTTTTTATGGAGAGGGTGGTGGACAGATGGAATGGCCTTTCTGAGGAGGTTGTGGGATCACAAACAGTGGGGGAATTCAAGAATGCATGGGACAGACATAAGGCAATTCTGGTGGGGGTAGGAAGAAGTAGGCTGTTGGTTAACTAGGACCTGCAACTTATCAAATAGGTAGGGAAATGGGCAGACTGGGTGGGTCAAGCGGTCCTTATTTGCCATCACAGTCTATGTTTCTATGACCTAGTATTTATGACTACCTTATGTGATGATCCAGCATTCGGTATTAGTGTCCCTTTTTGTGCTCTCTAGTATCCCAGCTGAACCCTCCCAACTTGGGATGGGAGCAAATAAAAGAATATTGTCCTTATCTCTACAGTACTATGTAGATAGATAGATAGATAGATAGCTATGCCTTCTTAATACTGTTGTGATCTAGCTATTGGATTGTCTTTCATCATTGTTTGCAAACACAACCCTGTAAAACTTATTAAAGTGTTTCTAGTACTGTTTGTTGGCTGATTAGTACCTATCTTATCCATAATTAAAAGTACTGTATGAGTGAAATCACTGGACCTCTCCAGCAATTTATATTTTTTGTACACGTGGTGATGTAAATGCAGTTAGTATTAGTGAAACATCTGAAAGAAAGCTGCACACTTCCAAATCCCAACTTGCCCGATGAAAAACAATGAAAAGAAACACTAATTTTAGTAAGTGTGTTATATTTGCAAGACATACAAAATACCATTGAAAGAAATACACAATAACTTTGAGATCATTGAAACCTGCAGTGCCACAATGTTACCAAATATTACAGAAAATTGTTACAATGTTGTTTTTCATTACCCAAGCTGGGATATAGAGCCATGCATGTTCTTTCTGAGTGATACACACAACTATGCACAGTAGTTGGTGTTTGCAATAAAGAACTATTTGAAAGTAAGCATTAAGCTGCTCAAAAGGAGACATTTACAAGGAATTAATGCATGATTTGGGGGGGGTGCACAAGGCCGAAGGCCGAGTGCTCCAACCACCCAACTATGCATTCATTCCTTGTAAATGTCTCCTTTTGAGTGGCTTAATGCACTTGTAACATGACAAATGCTAGGTGAATATTGTGGTGTTTAAGTTATAATTACAGAAATATGTGCATAAACTATTATTCCACTTGACAAACCATGCTTCACTTGGAAGCTGTATGTGTTTTCTAACATGCGTGTGCTTGTTGTACAGCCCACAAGCATTTATGTAGTGCCTGAAAATTTTTTACACTTCACAGCATTGTATTATGTTGTTAAATACAGATTAAATGGTGATAACTCCTTAAACATTTACAATTCTAATCAGCAGTTCTATTGTGTTCCCCTCCGTTTGTACCTCACATTCATGTATGTCACTAGTGCATTGTGGGGGAAATGTATACACTCCTTCTAACTTCACAATACATACACACTATTCCAACGAATAGGTGGTATGAAAAATACATTCTATCAAAGGCAAGGGGTGTCTTACATGCACAAAAGTGGACAGGACTGCTCCCTTCAATACCTTCTGGAAAACCCACTGACAGCACATTTACAGTGATTACTACAGTGTCCACCGGGTGGATGGGTGGGCAACAACAACATTTAGTTTTCAATTATGTACACTGCACAAAATACTGTACAATTCAAAAGTCAGGTGACTTTACAGGTTCAGGGACCCTGACTGTACTACCTCCGTGAACATTCTCGCCATCGTACCATCTTTAGGTAGGATTCCTCTGGCAACATTACACGCTGAGCGATGCTGGCTCTCCTACATCCACGAACATTTTTTCCCTTGCACCACCTTTAGGTCGGACTCCTTCAGGTAACAATATGCCACTGTGCTCCTTTTCATTCTCTGTGTCTCTTCCATGCTGTGCGCTCCTGACTTCAATTACAGGATCCTTGTGGGAGTACAGTACGCTGCAATGCATTTCTAAGGAATTAATGCACGGCTACATTGCGGTCATATGATCTGTTTGATCCCATTAGTTCTCAGTATAGCTGTAGTACTATTAATGCCATGTTACAACACAAAATAATGCCCAACATGTTCCCTAACTGCCATTTTTACCTAAGTTGGAAAATACTTGCTTCTGCTATTTTAAGTCAGTGTTGTTAATTACTAATAATGTTAATTGCTTTCAGTTTTGTTAAACTTCATTAGTAGGGCAAAGAAAGCTATGACTTTCTGAGTCAGACAAAACTATACATTAACACAGTGCCAGTAAAAAAGAAATGGCACAGTGTGTAGAACTATAAAGAACTTCAAAACCCAGATAGGCCAGTTTTATCCTCTATGGCCTCTCACTGAACATAATTGTAAAACAAAGACTATGGGCCTGATTCTCAAAAGGTTATGTCTTGCGTAACTTGACTTGCGCCAAAGAAAATGATACAAGTGGCAAGTTACACCAGCAGTTGTGACATACGGTATTCTGCAAAACAACCTATGACATGCTACAGGCTGCTTGTGCCAAAGTGGACTCATGCCACCAGTTACACCTTTAACTCCATGTGACATGGTGGTAGGGGGTTTGCAGCAGCAGTTGTGCCCTAGTCTAGAAGGGCAGCAATAAAGTCCCCCAGGGTGCTATTCTCCAACAACCCCTGGGGCAAAACTGTTAATGTAAGTTACACCAGCATATAGCTGGCGTAACTGTGCTTATGCCTCTGGAGGTTGCCTGCATATGCAGCCTGCCCATCCCCCCAATGGTATGCCACTCTCCCCCCTAACACTGCCCTGACCCCAAAACACAAAAGCCTTGCAGGGCTAAATCTGCCCCCCCATGCCCTGACCCAGAGACGGCATGGTAATGCCCTGTAGGGCTATCCATGCCCCCCAATACCAAAAAGCCCCATGGGGCTGGAGGATGCCCCCAACCACCAGTACATGTAAAATATCCCCGCAGGGCTGTCGCTTGCCCCTGACCCTAAGTACAGTAGCAGCCACAGACACTGCCAGCTATTTCCCAGAATTTCTGTGATATTTCCAGATATATCTCCTGCTTTCTCCATTTCCACAGTAGGGGCAGCAGAGAGAAGTTCTTTAGAAATTTCACGAATTATCTGGAAATAGCTGGTAATGTCTGTGGCTACTACTGTACCATAAAGGAAACCCACAACCCACAAGCTGCAAAATTCCCCCCATCCCCGATACCCTAAATTGTGGCCATTCACGAAGTCCCGAGTATCCCTGGTAGTCTAATGGCTCACCCCTCCCACCTGGCAACACCCGACCACATGCTCCCCACCACAACCCATTTTAGGTTGGTGACTGGCACAGCCCACCTCTCACCACCACAGCCTGCTGATGACTAAACACTGCAGGATTGAGTACTGTACATGCCACGTGTTTGTACAGCATGCATTCCTGCAGTGTTCAGTCAGTGGCTGGCAATGGTGGTGAGAGGTAGGCTGTACCAGTCATTGGCCTAAAATGGGTCCTCGGGGAGCAAGTGGTCAGGTACTACCGAGGTGGGAGGAGTGAGCCACTGGGCTACAGAGGCACTGGGACAGTGAATAGTCTGGTTGAGGGACAGATGAGGAAAGTGCAACGTCAGGTGTGGGTTCTCTTGACAACGGGGTTAGAGAATGCGGCATCCCTGTGGGACTATTTTCCATGCACTGGGGGTCAGGAGCATGTGGCAGCCCTGTGGGGCTTTATGGACAAGGGGGATCCGGGCATGGAGGGGCATTTGCACCCTTCACACCAAGGGTTGCAGCTTATGGCAAACCCTTCAGGTACACCCTTTGTATGGTATATCTGTGGGTTTGTCACAAGTTGCAGGATTTAGCTGCCATGACCCTGCCCCTTATAGAAACAGGCACAGGGTCCTTGGTGCAACTGCACCCCTCGCATATCGCAACTTGCAACATGTGTAGAGGTGCTTATAGAACTGGGCACTATGGCTTCAAGAAATCTGAAAGCAAGACCTCCCCCAAACAACAAGAATCACACCTCCTATAAGTACCTGTTGTCATAGTGACTTCTTCCTCTTTCTTAAACAAACTTACACCTATTAACTTCAGAACAAAAGCTGTGAAGGGATCAGTCTACCCTCCCAAAAAAAAAATGGCTACTTAGACTAGTGAGTCTGAAAGGCCTGCATGTGCTAATCAAAATCTTCCATTTAGGGGTGGCTTTCCACAGAAATGGCAATGAAAAAGTACACACTATCCCAGGGCATGTAAGTGATTTACTTGCTCCGTTGATCATTCTGAAGGTACTCATACATATGGCACAGCATTTAAGTTGTACTACTAAGAGAAGTGCTTCAAAGGGAGTGGGTGTTGAAGTGGTTACAGTTCTTAAATTGGTCTTCCTGCCTAGTCTATGGACCAGGGATAGATTTAAAGACAGTGCCCCATGGCTCTCTCTGCTCTATATTCATTTTGTAAATAATTAACAATAGTCACAGGCATGTGCAGATTGGGAAAGCAAATGTGCTTTATTCAGAGAGAGAAACAAATCCATAGATAAAGTGAGAGAAATAGAAAGAGTGAGATAACAAGATAGGACAAAATAGATAAATAGGATAATAATTGGGCATCCCATTGTCAGGCTTCTAGGGAAACAGGAGGGCTACTTGGAAGGGGGGGGTGAGGGCTCAGAGTGAGACAAGTAGTACCAGGTATGGGCACAGATCATGAGATCTATTTTAAGGAGGTACTGAATGGCCTGTAATTAGTTGGATCTTCTCTGTTTTTTTATTCGTAATGATTGGAATTAACATATTTACTTTACAATTTTGAGTGACCTCTGCTAAATCAATTATTTTATCAAAAAACTTCAGGCAAACCAGTGTCCAGAAAATCATTGCCAAATTATATTCTTCTGCAAGAATAGTGTTGAATCCCAGAGCCTTCCCTGATATCTCTAAGTCCATTTCACTTATTGGCTCACATATTGTACAGTACAATACCATTTTATTTATTAATCAGACATTCTTAAAAGCATTTAAAATTAACTGTTTGGAGTTTTCAGTATAGCTAAACAGAATCTGACTGTATTTAAAGCTAAAAAGCTGGAACATATTTGGACTTATTTCCTTCCATTCTATAAGCTTTGAAAGTATTTGTTATTTAGTAGATTTCATACATTAGCTTTCAAAGTTTGTAGAGCATACACACACTATATGCACCCCAAAGAACGGCAGCATGCTTTCTAGTACATTTTTCTTGAAAAGTGTATTGCAAACCTGCTCCAGATTTTTTAATATAGTTGTTCATGAAATGTTTGACTTTGTTTCACATTCC
The DNA here is from genome assembly GCA_016271365.2 of Neoceratodus forsteri. Lineage (NCBI taxonomy): Eukaryota > Metazoa > Chordata > Ceratodontiformes > Ceratodontidae > Neoceratodus > Neoceratodus forsteri. The sequence continues at coordinate 454,357,265 of CM057456.1, read as the reverse complement.
CACTAAAAATGTTTCTGTAAAAACATATTACACACGATACACATTATAGAGTATCTACAGCTGTTATAAAATTGCTGCCTGTCTAGCTTTTGGCAGTTTTAAAAACAATGAGCTCTTTCAGATTTAAGGGATACGTGATATTTGTCAATCTTCATGCAAGCAATTATGTACAGAAATATGTTAACTGGGTCAACTGCCCGTTTTCATAAGATACAGAGGAGGTAATAAACATTTCTTGACTTTCCTGAAACAGACCCAGCTGTGGATCTACACTGTCCCAATTGATATATGGAGAAATAGACACATGATGTTATGCAGAAAAAAAAAGACACTCATTATGTACACAGTTTTCTGTCTATTTGTTCAAAAAGGAATTCTTGTAATTGACTTGTTCTCCATTAGAACTGTCTGAAGCTGGTCTCCCTGTGTACCATCCTCTGAGAAATGAAGTCCTTATTTTGTGATATGAATGTTGTGCTATCTTGGAGAGAGTTTGTATAGAAGTGCCTAATTCTATTTTCATTACCACAGTTATATAAATAACATGTATGTGTCCCTCTAATTGTAAATGTTGGTACAGTGTAAGCTTCATTGCCACTCTGGAGGAAGGACCTGGGGGGGGGGGGCTTGAGAAATGGTCAGTAGGGATATGTGTTAGGGTCAACCTGAAGAACTCTATCAATGGCAAATGTCACTTCTACCCTGTAATGGCTGTTAACAGTGATGACAGCAATCACTGCAAATGCCCGTTTCTGAGGGAATCTACATTTTTGAGCAACAAGGTTTGTCAGGCTGGCCCTAAAACCTTTCAACTGAAAAATGGGTCAAGATAGTAACATCTGAAAAGGTATGAGTAAAAGAAAATATGCCCCTTGAAATGGATGTGAACCATCCATTTCAATGCAGATAACACTACAAACATCACTAGGTTTGGGGGATCAAGGAGCACTAAGGTTTCTTTTTTTGGGGGAGGGGGTTAGTGCTTAATCAGTACCATTCCTCCAATCCATGTCACATCAGTAGCACACCATCCACCCCCTACCTTGTGTCTGTCCTCCAGCTGTGTTTGAATCCAATTCAAAACACAGACTGAGCTGCAAAAGTTAGTAGCACTGGGCAATAAACTCAGAGATCAGGTGTTTATCAGCCTTTTAAACTAACGTTAAACTAAATGAAAAAATACACTAGGAAGCAATAGGATAAATGAATTATTTTCATTTTCCAATATTCAAAAACAGACCAAGTCTGTATTTCTATAAGCACACAAAAGGTTAAGTTCAGCCTTGTGATTTCATTAGATTCCTTGCATCCATTTCCAAACTGAGAACCAGTTTTTCTTGCTTTTGGCTCTGGCTGGCCACCTGGGGGTTGGGGTTGATTTCTTGTTTCATGTAATCCTTTTCAGACTGGCTGTCCTAATGAAAGTATTCATTGAGTTGGGGGATGAGGAGAAGGGTCTTCATTTATTTCTATGTTTAACAATCTGTTCTATGAGATGATATAGCATGAAGCAATGTCATAACTGAATATCCAATGTGAAATCCTGCTTGAGCTCCTGAAAAAATATTTATTAACCATAATTAAATTTTCTGTTCTATTCTATCCTATCCCATTTTATCTTTGTTAAAAGGGCACTGTCTGCAAAAGCTGTCGGTAGAATGGCCTAACCCCCCCTTATTATGTTCAGCCTTTCTCTTTAGTATTTGCTTTGAAATGAATTTGCTGAGACTCATATACTGTACACATTCAAATCATGGGCACAGTAGTTAAATCACATTACCTCAGACATAGCAAGATGTGAATAATGGCACATACAGGGATGTACAAAAATAGCCCAGGCATGCATTCATATTATTAATTTTGCTTTACAAAACACAATTATAAGGTGCTAATTGAAATGTGCTTAACAACATAGTCCCTCGACTTTGATGATTTGTCTGCTATTATTTTGGCAGCTGCCCAAATAATAGCAGACTAACTGAAGGAATTCAATATGCTGCCATTGGGAGAATGTTCAATCAGCAACACTGTAGATGAAAAACTGAACATTTTGTCAATATGCAAATGTATGGCTAGTGTGGTAAAATATATTTATGGCATTGGGACTGATTTAAACACACAGCAGCCTGCTTGGAACTTCAATTTCTGTCTTATTGGGAAGCTTTGAGACATTTCTGTCAGTGGTGACACTGCAGTAGTGCCAGCCTGAGACAGAGAGCTTTTGTCAGATTACATAGAAACTTGTGACATAGAGTATTTCAATCTTATCTCTAAATTCTCAGCTTCACACCAAATTATCCAGTTTTTCTTTACTTAATATGGATGCTTGCACTTGATATTAATGTGACCATGTTGAATTCCTTCAGTTGATCTACTATTAATTCGGCAGCTTCACAGACTGGTTCAATTGGTAAGACTACCTCATTTTGCATGTTTACATTAGCACCTTATAACCGCACTGTGTAAAGCACTTTGTAAGTAAATTTTCACCAACTCAATGTTTTTGTTACAGTATGTATCAGGGTGGTTTGTTGAAATATGCTACATATCGATACACTGTAACAAATCACACAGACATGTCAGGTTTTGCTATAAGCAGAACTGTCACTCATGCATTCATTCATTCATTATTTTTCCATTTACTTATTCATTTTAATTTTTCATAGTTCATCTATATTAAGAATGACATAGGTTTGTTGCTCTGGCCATAGACCCCGTGCTGTACACATGATGCTGTAAATCATGCGTTGTACCAGGATGTAGAGTCCACATGGCACATTGCCTAATGTTGTATTTTTTCTTTTGCAAGTAATCTGGCTGACATACAGTATTAATAATGTTAAAGTGTTGGAATTATTACAGTTTCCACATGCCCTGTGGTTCTTCAAATACTGTAGCTGGGAGATGAGCTCCCCAGGACGGCTGCTATAACTGTGGAAGGAGGAGGGAGGGAGGGAGGGAGGGTGATTAGTAATAGAAGTGAGCATGGAGCACCTTTATAGGGAAAGGCTGTAATGACGTTAATATTCTGCTCCACCTTTTACTTCTATTCTTTCAGAACATACATTGTCGGAAATGCAATCTTCTGGGTAGATGTTTGTTTTTATAAAGAAAAAATATGGAGTGAACCAAAAGCCACAGGATTCACCATGCCAACCCACCCTACTAGAGGAAGCATGGGAGCAGTGCCAGAGGTAGTGCTGTGATAAAAAAAAAGCTCACAGGGAAAACAGCAGAATTATTACATAAAATAGCTTTTTGGGAATGCATCTGAAAGTGATAACATCTTAGCACAGCTGGGGAAAAACAGTAATATAAGGTAATGTATTGAACCTGGCTCATCGGAGCTATGAAAACAGGCTGTAGAAAGAGAAGGTATGAGGTCTATAGAGAAGCTGAATGGGGCAAATAACGAATGAGTCAAAATACATTATTTCAAAAAATACAGCAATGGTGCCCTTACTAAGTACCCATAACATAGAGAAAAATGTATGGGCAACCATACACAGCAAGGCTGTGTTTCCATCGAGGGGTTGAGATGACAGCATATGAAACTCAAGAGCAAAGCTCAAGAGGTCCATACTGTCATCTCAACCCCGAGATGGAAATACATGCTGAGTTGTGCGTGGATGACCATATTTTATTTTTTATAGTATATGGTTTTTACACTAGCGTGACAGACCCCCACTGAAGGGAAAACAAAAAATCTTGCAATTTCTTTGTTCTACTCACATACCAAAATCAAATTTCCAGACTTTTGAAAGGTAAAAGGTATGACTTTGGGCACTGGCTAGTTAATAAATAGTTAGGTGAAGAATAAATGAGAAATTTAAAATTGCATGACCTTTGAACTGTGCATAACAACTGTTCAGAATACGCATAACAACACTTTAGAATATGCATAATGGTTTAGAATGTGCTTAACAATGATTTTGAGCAGGCTGATTTTTATACATAACAAAGGGTAACCATGTGCTATAGTGGCTTCTATCTTGGACCTTACACTCTGGCCTCAAAGAATATTCAAATGTGTCTATGAATAGCAGAGTCCCAGTTAACAATGCTGAGATATAAATGGTTGTCTAATGGGACCTGACATACTGTACAAGCCTGTCTTAGGATGGGTAGGATGGTGACTCCAGTGGCTGTTTTGCACTATTTTTATCGAATCAAAATCTCCTCAGAAGTTTGGAGTTTGGTCTGCAAGCATGATGAGCCTGACTGATGGAGTCCATGGTCAAAGGTTAGAAATGTGAAAAACAATAAACATCAATGCAGCTGATTTGGACCATGACCCACTGTACTAAACTGGAGTGGTGAGGCACTGGCATACACAGAAATATTTTTTTAAACATCACTACACTACTGAACTACAGGATTCAGAAAAGTACACACAAACAACACAAAATGGCATTGTCCACTGCCAGTTAATGAGTAGAATAATGTTTTAATTTTTGACAAGTGAGGAAACATGCAGAGTGCTAGAGAAAGGAGGATGCCATGTGGTCACACAAGACATGGGCTAGTTTTCACACATGCTTCATCGTGGAGTCAGACAGAGATTAGAGACAGATGTAATATAAATATTTATTTAATTTGGTGACCGGGTAGACCCACTGAGAACACGGCAGTCCCTTTTTCAATATCTCTTGCAGTCATTAAAACAAATATAGCAAAAAGTGCACATCAAAATTAGGATCAGCCGTATCACAGCCACAACTGATTTAAAATAAAAAAAAAATCTGCAATATCTTATTAAAAAAAAATTTAAATAAATAAAATGCTGTAAATAATGAATACATTTTAGCAAAATCAACTGAATTGCTGTGTAGAACCAAGTACTGAGAGAAAAATGTACATCAATCAGCCTGTAATAGACTACTATTAATGTATTAGCTTGGAATAAAGGCAAAAGAACAATGTTGCACTTAGTGATTCATAATGGGGAGGTCAACGTGTGTCACATCAGAGGTCAATCAAAAGCATTGAACACTTTTTAATTAAGAATACATACTCGCTTACAAAGTACCACAGTAAGTAACAAACAAAATATGAAAGACAGCTGATCAAATGTAATATTCCATTCGTGTACACATCGGCTGGCAGATACATACCAACTGATGAACACTACTGCCAACTCTGGTCCATCCTGATCTATTGCTATTACATATGATTACATATGATTAGGCATCTTTCTTATTGGGTTTGTTACTCACTGGGGTCAATTATATTTTGAGCAACACAGTCATTGTGACCCTCCTATGCCTATTGTTGTTTAGTTCCTTGTAGCTCCACAGCCAGCAATTTATTTATTGATTTATTAGGTCTAGGATTACAATACCTTTGAGCCAGGGCTCTTTTACAAAGGTTCCACATCAGGTTACAATTCAAAACATAAGACATGTAAGTCAGATTACAAATTCAACACATAGGACAAGATTACAAAAGTGTAAGCTAAACAGAGTTATAAAGCATCCGAGAAACAAAACAAGTTTTGGAGGCTAGGTTACAAGGAGATAGCAGATTTAGTGCAGAGAGGACAGAGGACAAGAGAGAGGAAGAGTAGAGGGGGTGGAGAGCTATAGAGGAGGAGCTCAGCCAGAGGAATTGTCATAGACATAATATGGGGAAGTGCATGCTAAGGGGTATCCAAATGCTAATTGGAGAGAGAACTGCACAAGGTTAGGGAAATATTCATGGGGTCAGCTAGTGGAGGCAGTCACAGGAGCTAGAAGCAGTGAGAGAGAGAGAGAGAGGCATAGCCTTGATTTAAATCCACCAAGAGTAGGAGTGGAGGAGATGTAACTGTTTAGACCATTTAGACAGCTGGGCACCCTGTAGGCAAAATATCTTTGACCTTGTGAGGTACGACAATGTGGAACCTGCAAGAGCTGTGATTCAGACCTCCTGGTTGAGGGAGGTTATTGCTAGAGTTCAGGAGTGCACACACTCTAGGGGGCAGAAGGCCCATAGTTATTTTCTTTGACATGATGCAGGTTAGGTATTTTATCCAGTTGGTGAATTGCAGCCATCTAGTTTGTGCATAGAGGTTGCATGTATGTGTGAGGTGGTGGGATACAATGAGAAGTCAGCAGGCCTTATTGAGGGAGGTGGATATGTGTCTAAGAGTGGTAGCGGAGGCAGAGCCATAGATGATAAGCCTATAGTCAATAATGGAGAAAACAGAGCTCTGAACAGTGACAGTCAGAGCTTCTGGAGTAAGATGTTGCCTATGCCGGAAGAGAAGGCCAAGCGAGAACTTACTGCTTTGGCTACAGAGTCAATGTGGGCACTGTAAGTTAGATGAGGGTCTAGAGTGATCCCAAGGTACTTAAATGCTTGAATCTGTTCCAGGGCGACTCCATGACTCATTTTGATGGATAGGGGGTGCAGCTTATGCTTGTTATGAGAGCTGCTGAACATCATAGACTTTGTTTTCTTATTATTGAGGACCAGATAGTGATTTGAGAACCAATTTTCAACAGATATGAAGCCAAGCTGAAGGTTGTCTTGTAGAGACTTAGGATCCTTGTGGGAGGCAAGAATTACAGCATCATCTGCATAGAGGATGACTGTTTTGAAGCAAGAATTTGGAAGGGAATTCAGGAACAAGCTGAACAGTAGGGGGCCCAGAATGGACCCCTGGGGTGAACAGTCCTGGTATCAAAGTGGACATCTGCAATTTTTCCTCTTTGAGACCGGTTCTCTAAGTAGCTTTTGAACCAGGCAGTGGAGTTGGGAGAGAGCCCAGCTTTCAGAAGTTGCATGAGTAGCAGGCGGTGATAGACAGTGTCGAACGCCGTTAGTCAGATTGATAAAGATGGCCCCAATTAACTGACCATTGCCCAGTGAGCTGTGAAGAATGCCAAAGAATTCCAGTAGGGCAGATTAGGTGCTATGTCCTTTCCTCAAGCCATGTTGCTGGGAGCACAGGATAGTGTATTTGCCCAGGAAATCTGTGAGCTGATCTGCTGCAATAAGTTCAAGGGCCTTGGAGAGGGGTGGCAATATAGAGATCAGATGGTAGTTTCCATGAGCGGCCCTGTCACCACTTTTATGGACAGGGGTAACACTGGTGGATTTCCATTTGTCAGGGAACTGGCTGATCCTAAGTGAGAGGTTGAAAATATATGTCAGTGGCTGTAACACCTCATCAAGGGTGAGGGACAGCAGTTTAAGGTCAAGTACATCACTGCTGGATCTGGATTTGGTGATGGCTTTGGAAATGTACAGTAGTAGCCACAGACATTGCCAGCTATTTACAGATATTTCACAAAATTTCTAAAGAGTTTTTCTCTGCTGCCCCTACTGTGGAAATGGAGAAAGCATGAGATATTTCTGGAAATATCATAGAAATTTCGGGAAATAGCTGGCAGTGTCTGTGGCTGCTACTGTATTTGTGGGCATCATACATCTTGACTGCTTTGAAGTAAAAAGGTGGGTGGCTAGAGGAGGAGGAGAAGTCATTGGGGGAGGAGAAGGAGAGTCATAGTCCTTGAAAAAGTCAGAAGGGTGAACACTGCTGAGATTGGTGAATGCAGTGTTGAAGGCATTTGCCATGATTTTAGGGTCAACCGTAGTATAACCATTTATGTTGAGCAAGGTAGGGGAGGTTTTTGGCTGCTTCCCAGTGACCTCTTTAATATTATTCCAAAATGCCCTCCTATTACCCAGGTATACATGAGAGTGTTCTTGAAGTAGGTAGATTTCTTTTGCCGGGTAGATTTGACACAGCCATTCCATGCACGTTTATAGTTTTGGATGTCAGTTTCTTTACCAGTGGTTCTGGCCAGATCCCAGAGGTGATCTCTAGATTTTAGTTGATGTAAGAGATCGTCCGAGAGCCAGTGATTGCAAAGGGCTTTGACTTTGCACTTTTTAAAAGGTGTGTAGGAGTCACAGGCTGCACTGAAAGTGTTGATGAAGTAATCCAGTGTAGTATTTACATCTGTTGCTTTGTAAATAGGGGACCAATCTTGGAGGTTGAGACATATTTTGAGATGTAAGAACTGCCCACGTGGTAGTACTCTACTAGTGATGATATTAGGAGGGGGCTTGCAGAATTTGTTTGACCATTCACAGATGACAGGGGAATGGTCGCTAAGTGAGTCAGGGAGGACTGAGGTATTTGTGATATGAGTTAGGTGACTGGTAAGAATCCAATCCAGGAGGGTGCTGGTGCTGGATTTGTAGTTTTTTCCTGGTCAGAGAGACAACCATCTGGGTGAGCTTGGCCAATGAGATGGCATCCTTATGGACCCCTGCATCAGACACAAGCCAGTTTATATTAAAGTCTCCAAGCAGAATCATTTCAGAGTCAGGAGGTTGGGACATGGTGAATTCCAAGACAGCGTTAAGGCCATTCTCTTGTTTTTTCGGGGGGCTATACACTGAGGTAACTGTGAAGGATTTGTTATGGGCACCTAATAAGATTCTGATAGGGAGAATCTGAGCAGCAGTGGCTGGGAGGGGGCAGTGATGGGGTGGCCCAGTAGTGAATCTTTAAGGTAAATTGCACATCCACCACCTCTTTTGGACTTCCAGTCTAGCCTGAAAACAATGTAGCCTCAAGGAGCGATAGCCAGGTGTGAGATTGTGGGTGTAAGCCAGGTTTCTACAACTGCCAGGATATCTGGGCTGTACTGATTGGTAAAGATCTGTAGGGCACCCAGCTTGGGGAGTAGACTACAGATGTTGAGAGATGCTATGGATAGTGCTGCTGAGGGTTTTTCCTGGTAGATAGAGCTGGAGGTGATTGGGCCAGGGTTAGGATGGGTGTTTCCTGACAGCAGCAGGAGGAGGAGCACAAGATTCAGGCTGCACCAGTGCAAGTTTCTGAGTGTGAGTCTACATGCCTGTTTTTTGCAGGAACTTACATTAGGTTGATGGCAATGATCCCAGAGTGATGGCACATGAGAGAGTGATGAGAGTGTCCAGGGCCTGTGTACAGTGGTAGGCGGGGACTGCCATCCATTTGCAGAGGGGAGCACCCGGGGGTCAAGCTCATGATGGAGAGTACCTGAGTGATGATAGGCAGTGCCAAGTAGGATGCTGGGGGGGGAGAGGGGAAGCAAGCTCCAGGGAGGAAGAAAAGGGGAAAGAGAGATGAGAGTAAGAGAAGCAGAAACTGCAGTGCATGGAGTGACATGGTGTGACAGTCAGGAGGATTATATTGGGTAAGTGTGCTTATAACTGGGCCTTCTAGTGGCTAAAAGATATAATCTGTTAATGGAAAAGTCAGAAAAATTAAATATTTAAACTGAAGAAATTCAGCACTGAGTATTAAAACAGACCAGATATCAGAAGCAATACTGGATTGGGGGAAAAAAGGTTAAATAAGCTGGCCGATAGTAGTGACATAGTCCAGTCAGGAAGAATTTTGAAATGCCTGGCAGGATGAGGAACCAAACACGGAGCTTGGGTTCCACAGACAGCTAATAAGGGCTACCCAAGATAAAGGCAATTGTCTTTAGAAAACTGACAGACAGCCATGCAGCCTTGAGTTCCTGGAATGCTTTCCAGGCCGTACCTGCTAGCAAGGGCTCAAAGAGTGTGGCAGCAGGCTCTTCTCACCGTGGAGGTGTGTAGACCCCATCTGAGGGGCTGTTAGTCCAAGGGGCTTTGAGGTTGCCTGCTAACAAGGGCTTGGGGAGTGTGGCAGCTGGCTCTTCTCACTGTGGAGGTGTGTAGACCCCTGTCTGAGGCACTGTTAGCCCAAAGCTCAGCATGCAATTGATGCTCAGCACACAAGACTTCAGCCAGTTTTCATGCATGCTTCATCAAGGAGTTGTAAGAATATACTCACCACAAGCACTTGATGTATGCAAGGTACATCATGACTACAAGCTTACCCACACACACATCACATGCACAAGGCACATCATGATTACCTGTATGCTCATGCCGTGCAGAACACACACACATACGCACACGCACGCACGCACACACACACAATGGGGGGACACATTACATATAGAGCTAGGGATGCACACATGTAGCTAGAGAACATTTACATAAGTTTAGTATACGTTTACATACACATAAGGCTAGGTGATTCTTTATTCTTGCACAGAACCTAGATACAAGCTATGAAACTGCACTGCTTCTGAAGCATGACCTTTACCCTATATATGATCTTGTAGGGGACAGACAAAATAACATAAATAATATTCTAGGTTAGAACTGCACTGCTATTTTGCTGTGATAATGTCGGAAATATAATGATATGTTTACCTGGGAGCACCCTCTACAGCTAAGGTGCCATGTGCTGACATAGCTATATTTATATGGATAGACCTTTCAAAAAGCATGATGATACATTTACAAAAATGTTTCCTCCATAAGAACACATCATTGACATAAGCATATTCTTATGACTGGAATGCTACAATTGTAGCTTTCAAAAGGGCAACTGAGATAATACTCTGCTGCCCCCCCCAAATTGACCAATAGAGGTAAAAGTAAGTGTGATCATCACATGCACATGAACTGGTTAACTAACACCAGACTAAGATCTTACCAGGGCATAAAAACTCTTTTCCCATGCCCCCTCTCTGAGGAAATCACAGGCAGACCATGCATGACACTGCAGTGTTCGAAAGAACCAGACTCCCGGGTACTTATGTTACATAAACAGTATGTGATGTATAATGACTATCCTATAAGCAAGCTAGTAAGATAAAAAAAAGAACCTTGTGTTGCTTTTATGATTGCTTCTGATTCTTATTATTAGCCTTTGTCAGTCCTAGAACCTGTAACAGAAGTATTGTATATTTTGTTATGGTGTAGTAATCTCCTGGCATTCCCCAAAGGGTTACATTTCCCTGCAGGTAACTAAGGGTTTGTTAGATCATAATAATGAAGTCAGAGGGTGTCTAACAGAGCCCAGCAAAATACCCAACACAGTCAGTCAAAGCACAGAGGCAGATATAACATTCCTATGTCTTACAGCTATTAAAACAAATATTGCACAAAGTGCCCATTCAAATTAGGATCAGCTGCATCACAACCACAATCGATTTTAAACAAAAAATATGTCATATCTTATCAAAAGGCAGAAAATACATTTTGGCAAAATTAATTTACAGTAATTGCTATATTGAATCAAGTCCAGATATAAAAAATTACAGTTGCTCAGGCTGTAACAGATTACTAATAATGCAGTAGCTTGAAATAAAGTCAAAAGAACAAAGTTAATTCCACTTAGTGATTCACAAGGGGGAGGTCAACACGAGCACCAGAGGTCAAATAAAAACATTCTTGCAATTATTTATACACTGTACTGTATATGGAAAAAATCAGATAATACAATGAGGGTGTTAGCATGTTAATTGTTTATTTGAGCACCTCTGAATGTTTCTGATGACATTTAAACAGCCCACATACAGTACTGCAGCTCTAAAAAGAACAGGAAGTAAAACCTTTGGCTTCAGCTAAAAAAATGTAATGTATGGATGTAACAATCCATGCCACCTGCTGGTACACCTGTAAATAAATAAATAAATACTCTGTCACTTCAGGGGTTCATGAGATGCTGTCACCACCACATGGATTACAGAGGAATTGCATTGCGAGAGTAACTATACTGGACTGAATAATCATAATATGTGCCACAGGGAGCCCTACCCCGAGTGGTACACTGCCACAATTAGTGGTATACCAAGTGGTATACTGCTGCACCAAGTGGCATACCACAGTACCATTAAACTTTTCTGTAACCAGCACTGTACCTCTGCACTCTTATGTTCCATTGTAATATTTTGAAGTTATACTCATACTACATTTTTTTTATTTCCAATTTTACATTTAGCCTATGACATATGAGCAACAGGTACGTTTGCTTAAAGTATACTACTTTGTAGTGCTGGACTACAACTTTATGGTCATGGGTTAAGTTGGTACATTTGTCTGCCTGTGGACATGTAGAGTTGCAGGATCTCACACTACATGTGGTTGTTGGTATAGAGGGGTGGCAGTCATGCATCAGGCAAATTTGGTCTACACCTGTTACATCAGTCTCTAGAATGTGTTGAATCTTGACATGAGACAGATAGAACAGTTGAGAACATATTTGCAATTTTGAGATTTCTGTATATTAAATTAATCTTCACTTACCATGATGTTCCTCCCTGATGCAGCAGTAAGCAATGTGAAATATAATGCCCCTGAGAAAACAAATGTGATACTGCCATAATCATTTATTTGACATGTCCCCGAACTTCAACCCCCATGCATCAATAACCAATAATAAATTAAATGTCCACAATCTCAGATCCCCAATGCAGTCATACTCATTTTTGGATATGATGTCTCCCATCTCTGTTGCGTCTACTATGGATAGTTACGACCATATCCCCTCTTGTGGTGGTATTTATTTTATTTATTTATTTAAAAGTTAATAACCGGGAAGGCACCATGAGCCAAAGCTCATTTCCAGGTGCCACCCGGGGGAGGAGGTAATGGGGGGCAACAGATATAATTAGCAAATATAACACAATAACAGGCAAATGGCAAAAAAAGACAGTCCATGTAAAAAAAATACATTAATATAAACAAGAAACTATGTACAATCATAAGTAAAGTGGGAAACTATGTACAGATATATATAAATTAGATAATATATGCAGTAAATACAATAAAGAGCAGAGCAAATGTACAGTCAATTGTCCTGGAAGGGACTGGAGTTGAGGAATATTGAGGTCATAGGCTAGGAAGGGGTGCAGCTGCAGGAGGTAACTGGGGTAGGTCTGAGTAGGTGCTTGAGATGATGAAAAGAGGGTGAAGGATGGGTTGAGAGGGGAAGGTTGTTACAGATGGAGGGGAACAGGTAGGAGAAAGTTTACCAGCTGAGGTATGCTTACAAGGAAGAGAAAAGGTATGGGCACAGCTAGAACAAGAGTTATATGGAGAGGGTGATGCAGGAGAGAGGACTGAGGTAAGGTAAGTAGGGAGAGACCCAAACCAGTACTTGGCAATGAAGGTAGAGCAGTGAGAGGAGCTCCTCTGCACAAGTGAATGGAGGGAGAGGGTGGAGTATAGGTCACAGTGGTTTGTTAGCAGGGGAGAGTTGGTGGTGAACCAACAGAAAGCATGGAATATGACTTCCAGTTTTGCAAGAGAGGTGACTGGGGCAGCACCATAAACTATTTCAGCATAGTCAAAGGCAGGGAGGATCCATTTGAACAATAGGTCACGTTTTACTGGGAGGGACAGGCTGGCTTTGTGCCAATGGAGAAACCCAAGTTTAGGGTGCAGCTTGGTGTGGAGTGCACTGAAGTGAGAGGAGAAATCAAGGGAGGTGTCAAGCCAGACACCCAAGTATTTGTAGGTGCTGACATTGTCAAGTAGGGCATCCACTGCTGCAGAGAAAGCAGGCAGAGAGGGAAGTTTGGCAAGTTTTTTGTTTTGAGCCAAAAGTCACTGCAACATTTTTTTTCGGTGTTAAGTTTAAGGCAGTTGGCATCAAACCAAGCTGTGACTGCTGAGAGGTCATGTTGAAGGTGGGATTGGACGGCTTGAGTGGATGGGCCAGAAAGAAAAAGGACAGTGTCATTGGCATACATGTGGATGGAGGAATGGATGCATATGGAAGGAAGGTAGGTCATTAATAAAGAGGTAAAAGAGAACCAGCCCAAGACTAAAGCTATGAGGTACACCAATGAGGATGGCAAGGGTGGAAGATGAGATGTTATTGATAGAGTGATTAGGAGCAGCCTGGTATAGTGGCCCCATGCCCCCACCAACCCTACCCTAAAATAATCATTTATTAATATTGCTCTGTTGTCTGATATCTGCTACAGCATAACCAAATATTAATAAAATTTGCATGATCTCTCATACCCAGGGCAGTCATACTCATTTATGAATATAATCACTTCTCCAATCTCTGATGCTATCTCTATGGTTAGGTAAGAACATATCTAGACTTGTGATGCTATTGTGGTCTGTGCCCCGCGACACACAAGACCCAAGCAGGTAGTGCCTACTGTCCAGGTCCTACCCCCCCACACCCCCATATTATATGACAGAGCCAATACTGGCACAGCTCTCCACTCACCTTCATGGATGGTACTGACCGAACTGTTGATTGAGTCCAGCACTGTATAGTGTGCATGCAGTTTGCATGCAGCATACAGTGCCAGATTAAAATAATTTTTCAGTTGATGGCTGGCCACGGATTTAAGAAAAGGGCTGTGCTGGTGCTGGCTGTGTTACCTGAGACCGAGTTAATAAAAACTGGAGACAATAAACAATTAACTCACCAATTGCTCTATGTGTGTTGTTAGCAACTCTTCAGTTGTTCACTGAAGCAGGGACTTATACTGCTGAAGCTGTAGTTCTATTGAATGTGATGTTAGTACTCTCCCAAAAAACATGAAACCAAATAACATAAAATTTGCAGAAATCACAACTCATGATAGAGGAACTTGAATACAGTATTTTTTTCACAGAATGTGTAGAATGGTCTGAATTGATCTTTAAGCTGTCCCCATAAGTTTTGTTTGTATGTAACATCAACTATACTTAGATGACAGTCACATTCAAACACATGGTCAGTAATGTTGTGCGAAACTGAGAAATGTCATTACATTAATATTTTGTGAAACTTACGCATTTCATGAAATATTTTGCAGGTGTGAAATGAGAAATTTCACCCAAACATTGTGAAATTTCACCCAAAAATTTTAAAATATTGCCCAAAAATTACACAATTTCACAGTGAGATGTGAAATTTCACAATTTTTGGGTGAAATTTTGCAATCTTCAGGTGAAATTTTGCATTTCACACCAGCAAAATATTTCATGAAATGCACAGATTTCACAAAATATTTTACACAGCAGAATTGCTGATTTCACAGCAATTTTGCTGGTGAAATTTAATTTCTCAGCATCTCTAATGGTCAGAAACTTTGTGCAATCTTTGTGACAGAGAAATGTCCTGTTTTTTTACATTAATAGTGTAGGGACAGCTGAGAGAAACTCTTTAGAAGTTTCACAGCATATCTTGAAATATCTGAGCATGTCTGTGGCTACTAGTTTAGAAACATGTTATGTTTCAGTTGGCTAATGAAAAGAATGTTGCAACAACAGTTTAAAACAAAACAAAAAATATAGACTGTGTTATGTTTTAAAAAGATATTGGCACAGTTTGTTATAAAGGTACTTATGTTGTTCAATTGGAGGCCTCCCACTACCTGCAGCATCTTGAGAAGAAGATGAACCTGGGCGGGGCTCCTCTGGTATTGAGTTTGGGCATTCAGCAACTGTTGGGGCAGGTGCATGGGCCACAGGGAGCTCAAACATGATTATGTCTTCCAACATACCCTCTGTGGCCTGTTCTTTACTCCCAACAGCACCCTCCAGATGTTTGTCTTCCTCTGCAAAATTCAGAACATTCACAATGTTATAGGAATTGTGTCTGTTTTGTTACATGCACAAATTAATACAGATATGGGGAGCTATGTGCTATGAGGAAACATTCTATAGCCTGTGATCTATTTGCTGTTGTGTGTTATATAATAGAACTCAGCTGTTTCCACTACAGTTAAACCATGAGTTTGTTTTACCACAGTGTGGCACAGATCAGTGACCCTACCCATTGTAGTGGATCCTGCTATCAAGTGACAAATGTTGTACAGATACATTGACCTATCTCCCTCCCCACCATCAAAAAAAACAAAAAATGAACAAAAAAACTGCTTATAGTCCTTGAGAAGTGAAACAGTTGTTACATTATAGAAATGTGATTATCTTGTTATTCACTCTGTGTGTGTATTGATATCACTTTAATAAGAAATTACTGAAGTGGAGATGACTGTTGGTCACCCTGGTTGGGCTGTGAAACTGATAGATCAGTGCATCTCCAGATGTGCAGTGTCCAATGTTGGTAAACACAGCCCCAGGCATGAAAATGGAGCCATGAGGTATGCAAGGCACTGTGGGGCCATTTGCATATCATTATGGAGCCATTTGCATGAGGCTTGCAGAGATGTATCCGGCAGAATGTGCTTGGCTTCCTGCAAGCGTGGTAGTGCCTGAGGAAAGAAATAACCCCCCACCCCCTTACCCTTGAGGTAACCCCACCTGATATCACTGTTGCAATATGAAACAGTATGACCAGATTAGATATGACAGTGGTCTGACCCTGCCTGCCTAAATTCTTGATATCACTGAGCAAAAACCTATAGGGCAGCTGTGGTATTGTAGTGCCCTCCCCCCCAGTGTACCAACTGGAATGCAATAGCCACATAGAGCAAAAAGTATCCCTGGTGTTGCAGTGGACTCCTGAGGAAGTTGTACTGCCACCATGTAAATTTCTGGTAGTCTAGTGAAACCCCACTCCATGGTCTGTAGCCTGAAGCAACATTAAGTTGAAGTCTCTGTTTTATGCTGGTGCCTACCCACCCTGTCCTAATGCAATTGCTGTGGTCAGTGAATCACAAACATTTGCTGCTGGTACACTGTTACCATTCCTCAGCAACATAGGGAACTCACAGATCCTGCTGCTACTCTCCCAGTAGTGGTAAAATGTCAATGGGCAGTACAACCCACCTGCAGTTTGCCACAGATGTATGTGAGATTGAGTGGTTAGTGAATGACAATGTATGTTACGACTGTATGGCTATTGGAATACCCTGTCAACCAATGGGCTTGGAGTGTGTACTGTGAGCTTTTATTCACAACTTTGTGAATGACACAGGTAATTCACATAGTTGTCAATGGAAGCTTACAGTACACACAGTAAGCCTATTGGTCAACAAGTTCTAGCAATAGGCTTATAGGCATACTGTGTACAGTCATTTAGTGACAGGTAAGTTGATGGACAGTCATGGTGGTTTGTAAGTGGATTGTGCTGCCTACTGATGCTGTGGGCATGCTGTGAGATGGGCAGCAGGGTGAGGTGTGGTTACTGAGTAGTTTGAGGGCTGGAAGATCCACTGAACCACCAGCGACACTTTAGACTTTCATACAAAAGTGTAATTGGGCTAGGGCAGGATAGAGGGGGTTATAGTTTACAACCAGGGAGTTATGGACAGAATATTTGCATCATGGGGACACAGGCATGGAGGGGAGTTCCATAAGACTATCATGGATTTTTGGAATTTTGTTTTCTTGTGGGGATATGGGCAGAGGCGGGGGTGTTGATGGCCTGCCAGAGTCGGCAGGCTGCTATGCTGCTGTTTGCAGTACAGCAACTTGCCTGTGGCTGAACACTAACTTAAGTGTACTGTTTGTACACCTAACATTTGGAGGAACATCTTTTGAGTTACTGCAATGATGTGCCTCCAAGGTGGGTTGTGAACAGGAATGTGACCTGTATGCATGGACACTCCCCCTGCACTGCCAGTCTACATGTCTCGAATATTATCATGGGTAGTGAGTGGTGCAACTGGGATGATCTGGCACATGTGTGATACACCAGCCCATCACTGCCCTTTCACAATTGTGTTTTGCACAAGCATTAGATGTATTGTCACGTGTCAGATGCGCTGGGTGCTTTTGTTTTGTGTATGTGCCTACATAGTGTTTGGTGTGAATTACCCATTTATGAACACAATCTAGAAATACAGGGGGTACACTGTGTTTATCTAACAATAAAAGTGACATTAATTCAATACCCTTTTCCCCTGGTGCAGGAACTCAACTATGTGTCTTATTTCAGCATGAGCAAGGCGTGTTACTATCACACCATAGCTCACCTCTTTTTATTTAATTTTCTTTAAAGATCATTTTGAAACTGTTCCACAATCATTATGCTGCTGATATATATATATATATATATATATACTGTATATATAGGCTAGTGATGGGCAACTATGCACAAACAATGTGTAATGCCACCGAGGGGTAATGATTACCTGTGACCTCAATAGCGAAGCTCGAGAGGTCCATGGGAATCAGATCCCCGAGGTGGCACAATGCACTGGTTGTGGACAGAGTTGCCCATCCGCTAGTCTATATTGTGTGTGGGCATGAATCCCCATTTCGAACACTGCACTTTGCTTTCAGTGAACTGGTGTGTGGGGGAGGCACTTGAGGTTTGGTGGTAGGCTTAGATTACTGACACAATGTGCTGCGAATGTTTCTGCAAGTTTAAGTTTAAAAAACAACTTCCAGCTTTATTGGATAGGGGAACTCAAGTATATGGCAGCATTCCAAGTTGTTCTGCTGTAGTAGTGACATCACTACTGCAGCACAACAACGTAATGATGTCACTACTGGAGCAAAACAGCATATTCCAGACATGGAATTCCATGCCTGACAGCATGCCACCATACACTATATATATATATATATATATATATATATGCTACACTCTGACTTTTGCTCACCAGCAGAGTCAACCACCAGCAGCTAGGAATCTCTCTCTCCTGATTCTCTGGGACTGGCACGAGGTGCAGCCATTTTACTTGTGCAGCAGGGAAGCTTGCTTGTTCTGTTTTTGAGAGAATAAAGGAAAAAAAACATTCTTTTAGTTTGTGCTTAATTAGTTGTTACTGCTTTGCAACCCAGCAGCAGGAAAAATAATATATAGTGGTTAACTGCATGTGCTGATGTCACTAATCAAGCCAAATACCTTGCAATGCTATCATGTAGTACATTTAGTCTATCTTGTAATATTCCAATACAACATTCTGGGACCTCTAGATTTCAAAAGTCACTTTCATTGGGAAACAGAAAAAACACAATGGCTATATTTTTCACATGAAAAGTATGTGCTATAAAACATGTTAAATAAACAACTTTATGCACGAGTAGTATGTTCAGTTATCTTGGGGTTGTGATTTCTATGGACCTTTTGAGGGTCGCTCTTGAGGTGAGAGGGAAGAAGATGCCCTGCTTGGCAGGAGAGACTGCTTTTCTATAGTTGCCCATTTAGTGCCTTGTATTTGTTTCAGTACAGTATTGCTATGAAAATGGTTAACAGACTTGAGGCCAGCTATTCAAAACTTAGCCCTGGGGCAAAATTAGCACTGCACACTGTGCTAAATTAGCCTGGAACCATTTGCATGCTATATTCAAAGGAATAGCCCTGGGGCTAAAGCAGCTGAATATAGTGTGTAAATGAAGCTATGCAAAGAGGGCTGGGAGTGCAGTGCAATAATAGCCTGGCAAATAAGACATCTCTGAATATAGCATCTGGGAAGTGTAAACCACAACAGCAGCCCAGTGCACACATACATGGGGGAAGGTAAAGGTGAACTACGTGGCCAATGTGTGCGCTAGCAAAGAAGTAGATGCACTAAAGCTGCAAACAACAGTGCAGGCCAAATACTGCAGAACTGTGTTATGGTTCAGGCAGGTCTGCACAGTGCAAATAATATTTGCACAACCTTTGCGCAGGGCTGACATGTTCACCTGGTGCTAGGACGTTTGCCCAGGGCAAAAAATTGCTATATGCAAAACTGACATGCAAATGAGCCTACTTAGCCAGTCCATGGGCAAACATCCATATTAGCATCTCATTATGGCCTGATTAGCATGTAGTTTGGCCAGCGCTATTCCATGGTCCAACAGTTCCACCTGTAGATCAGTCTGGAAGTACAATGGTAGGCTGGGTCTGCTCACAGCTTCACCTGTAGTTCAGTTTGGAAGAGCATGGCGGTAGCTACAGGCTACATTTGTACACAGCTGCATAGACTATTGTGCCTCAGGGGACTACACATCACAGGCACAGGCAGTGGTGCTGCATGCAATAGTAAAACTGTAGTTCCTGCTACAGTGCATAGCAGATCCTACAGTAACAAGGTGGTCGGTTGTGTGAGGGACACTGCAATGCCTATGGTGTGTAAGGCAGCATTGACTGCTGCACTCCACACAGTGACAGGCCCATCTGGCAAGTGTGTTGTGACAGTGGACATTAATGTCATGTGGCCCACAGATGCTGCACCACTGGCATGGGATACTCACAGTGACATACACATGGCTGGCTGTATGTGTGATGTGGTGTCTGTACAGATGTGCAGTATGTGGCCTACAGGGCACATACCATCAGAGAGGCACACTGGTGTTTGGGTATTCCCTACACTGGACCATTTGCACTGCATGGATGGTCCCATTCCCTACACTGGACCATTTGCACTGTGTGGATGGTCCCAGCCTTGTGGCAGCACCCAGTATGTAGTGCAGCCTGGCCACCTGTACACCCTTCCCTCAACACCCTTCACACCCCTAGTGCTGCATGAGTGTGCTAGATTGTGTTGGTGTACCCCAGTGCAGGGACTGGAAGTGTGTGCTTTATGACAATACCACCATGGTGTCCACTGGGTGCTGGGGCATCCAATAATGCCTGCCATGGCTGGGACCAGTGCTAGATGATGGCAACATAGGAGGTGCCGTCCGTGAGCTGCATGTTTCTTCCATGTCTGGTTTCTTCTTTCAAAAGTCATGCAAACTCACTTTTGCCCAGCGCTAACCACCAATAAATATAAAAAGTAAAACATGGGGAAGTCTGGGAACTTGGATTTTATGCATGCCCTTGGTGTGTGATGCCCAGAGATACAGCTCTCGGGCTTTGCCCTTGTGGTTTGTGGGGCATCCACACCTCAGGTGCGCATAAAATCCTCATCAACCACACTTCCCCATGTATTATTCTGTATTTTATCACCTTGTTGTCCAGGTAAGCTCACTGGGCCAAGGCACATTTTCAGTAACCACCCAGAGCCACTACATGTGTGGCAGAGATGATGCAAAATAAATACATACCATTAACAACAACACACAATTCACAATGTGCAACATAGTGCCACATTGCAAATCATTTCTGCTGCAGGTGCTGTTTCATCTCAGTTCTATCAATGGCTGGATGGTTGGCTTCTAAGCAATATTACTGTATTGTATTCCACAGTTTGGATGCCTGTACATATGGAGTGGCCCAGGGTGGCTGACCGCCCACACTGCCTCCTCATTGGATGCATACAGCCTTGTTCTCTGTTGCTGCTGTGTCCACTCCCCCCATTCTTTGTTTGCCCAGAGTTAAGACTACCTTTTCCAGGGTGGTAATTTGCACCATACAAAGTGTTGCACAAAGTTGGGCAAACACACTTTGCAAGGTGCTAATGCACTGAATATAGCATAGTGCCTGTATGCATGTACATTCCCCCTCTCTTAGCACATTGCATACATTGTACCTTTGCCCAGTGCTAAAGCAGTTTGCCCACGTTATTTGGCCTTTTGAATATAGGGGACCCTCTCAAACCCAGCACAAACCTGGTGCTAATGGCTTGTGCCCACAGCAATTTTAAATATCTGGCCCTGGTGTCTAGCATACAGTTTAGCAAGAATAATAATATTATGTACTATTGAAACTAAAGGATTACAAACTGTATGGATAGCTAGTGTGTACTGCATGGTGATATGCTGTTATATGTGGAATTATATTCCGGCTTTATGCTTCTTCTTGCACAGTGCTGAGAATATTGTGTTGTTCTATTGCGGTGATGAAATCACAACCCCTCTGTGAGAGAAGACACTGTTTCTGCATAGATTCCCATTTTAGTATTGTCTGTGTATACTTGCCTGTTCAAATTCTTGTGAATACATATGCTTTTTTTTATAGACACCAAACAACAACTCATTCTCAAGAGATTGATTAGTAGATGTTGAATGTAAAACAACCATATACAAAGAACACCTAGGTGGCTGTTAATCAAGATAATATAACTGGCTGTGACTTCATTATTGTTATGATAAGTGTGATGACAGTAAAGATATTTTTTCCCATAGAAAAGGAGAAACCATCTGACACTGTGCTGCATTAGTTGACCATTGTTAATGTGGTGGTAATTTCTAATACTTTGCAAACTGTCACAACAGCGAATCAGTTATGAACTTCTGCTGATTTATTATTAATTATAGTTAGAAATATACACATGACCATGGTGATGGTCACCAAACTCTGGCTTCCCTGCTGCATCACAAAGCTGATACACCACTTTGTACCAGTCCTGGTTCCTCATGTGGATGTGCCCAGCACTCTTGCTCTTGTAGAATGTCTGTTGGACAAGCTTCCACTTCCTCTGACACTCATCATCAGTGTGTTGAACACCTTGCTCCACCAAGGTGTGACCAACCTTTCAAAGAAAAGAGCATAAAATTATTTTTTACCTATATATATGATTTAGTTACAATTTTCTACACTGGCATACTGAGAGGAAATAATTTATTATACAATGTGGTAAATCGAATGAGCCAAATCCTGTATTTTGATTGGCTGGCTGGCACCTTTTCAGCATTATAAATCCTCCAGTGTACCCACTGGAAAAGGTGCCAGCCAACCTTTTTACCAAGATCAGTACGACCCTCCCAAAATCAAAACATATACTCGCCATCTTTATTCCCCACTAAAATGCTCCACAAGTCCAGTCCACAACTCAAGTACATAAACTACACTGCTCTCCTGAAACAATTGACAGAAAAAGTACTCAAGTGAAAAAAAAAAAACAGCACCTTGTACTAGCCTAAATCAGTTCCTGGATGGGACAGTCATCCTTGCCACCTCCCCAGACACATTTCTTCCTGTAGTCTGAGTCCCTTTTAATTACCTGATACCACATTCCCTACAGCTCACAAACCACAGCTCTGTGCTAAAACACTCATAGCTGAAGCCTCCCTCCATGTCTTGTCCGATACTGCTCACCACATACCTCTACACTTTCCATTTTTTTTCTGCTCCGGCTCCAGTACCACTTACTACCCGACTCCCACAGTGTCTTCCTGCTCTCTCTCTCACGATTGCCCATATCAGAGGACTATTTCCTCCCCCCCCACGCAACAATAAAAATATAAAAAAAAATATTTAAAATGAAAAGAAAAAAAAAGTTTTCTTTTTTTCAAAAAATGAAATGGGGACATTGTATAATAAAAATCTATCCCTCCAGGGTGTGGGTATACTGGAGTATTCACCACAACTGGTGTGGTTCATTCACTCGGCTGCACCTCCTGACTGAACCACACCAGCCGTGATAAATCCTCCAGTATGCTCACACCCTGGCGGGATAAATTGCTTAATTAAACTACAAGTTGAATAGCATTCCCCCAGGAAGAAACTTTACTGTGAGCATATATTGCTAGGAATATTGCTTTTAAAAAAGGTAAGTTAGACATACTAGTATTATTGTTCAAAATAAAATTCTAATGATTTTCTCAGGCATAGTATGGTATAATACCCTTTGGCTGTTATTAAAGACTAATCTACTAATGAGGATCTACTATGAAAGAAACTGTTATGTCATCACCTGTCTACATATGCAGACACTGACTCAGAGTGTCAATGTATTGATTGCACTACCATTGCTTACTTTACCTTTTTCTGAAGAATGCATATTTTTCTACTAAAAAAATGCATTAAGATCTCAATGTTTTGTTCACCCTTGCCCAAGTGCGTGACAGGGTAAGTTTGGTCACCCTCATCATTATTCCAGGGTTGGCATGTTTTTGCATGGCTAGAACGAGGACAAGAACCTCTACATCCCACCAGTTTTGGGGCATTTTCAATGTTTACATTTCTCAGTTGTGTGCGGAGAAAAGTGAGATAATAAAAACTTATTTTTTGGCACTCGATGGTAAGTTCAAACCATTTCTCAAGTGAATAGCTTAACATTTACAGTTAACATCCCCGACAACAACTAGATAGAAGATTTTACTCTGGGAGCTTGTACAGAATAACTCTGACAATGCCCCATGTTATGGAAACACTGACTAGTGTATTATTAAGTCACATACACTACGCAATTGAACATTTTTACATTGATATTTAACTTCCCTGGCAGCAACTATGGACATGATTTATCTGTACGTTGTTGCATGGTAACAATATGACATTGACTCCCCCCTTCCAAACATGACTCACGGTATCCTAAGATCACACCAGATGCCAACTGAACACCTTAACATTTACCACTGAGCTGCCTGACAACAACAAGAGAACAGATTCAGCTCTGTAAGTTTGCACAAATGTACTGTGACAATGCTCCATCCTATCCAAAAACATAGCAGTGTATTTTGAAGTCACAGACACAGTCAAGTAAACTGTTTAACACTCCCGTATCATGTCCCTGACAGACACCACAGACACGATTCAACTGTGAGATGTTGTATAGAACCACTACATCAATGACTCACCACCACCATCACACACACACACACAGACTTGAGGTGCTGGATGCTAAGATTGCACCACATCTCAACTGAACACCTTGATGTTTACGGTTAACCTCCTGAACAAGAAATGGAGAGAAAATTCAGTCCTGGGAAATTGCCCAAATCTTCTGTGAAAATGTCCCACCCTAACCAAACAACAAGTTATATATTGTAGAGCAACACAGATAACCCAAATGTCATCACAGAAACAATTTATCTCTGGTACATTGCATGGTACTGCTACAGCAGTACTCCATCACCCCTAACCCGCACACCTCAACCCAGCAGACATGAGGCACTGGACTGTAATGTCACTCTAGATTCCAAATGAACATGTTAGCATTCACAGTTTATGTGCCCAGCAATAGCTTGAAAGAAGGTTCGAATGTACAAGGTTACATAAATGTACTTTGACAATACTGTATTCTTCTCAAGCAGTGAGCAGTGTATTGTACAGTCAGAGATACAGACCTAGTGAACAGTTTACTATTACTGTATGCTGTGCTGAGAGAAAGCACAGCTATGATCAAACTGTTATACATTGCATGGTACTACTATGGCACTAACCAACACCCCCCTGCCATCCTCCCCCTCAGGGCTGAGATGCCACATTATAAGATAGCAAGACATGTGAACTGAGCACCTTAACATTTATGCTTAATGTCTACAACAACAACAGGTCAGAAGAATCACGTCTGCTATCTTGCACAAACGTACTCTGACAGTGCCCAACTCTAACCAAACGCCAGCTTGTGTATTCTAGAGTCACATACACAGCCCAGGTGAGCAGTCTTCCATCCCTATGTAACCTGCCTGACAACAACCATGCACACTATTGAACTCTGTGATGGTAAATTGTACCACTATAGCACTGTCTTACTCCCTCCGTACCACAAACAGGATGAACTGTATCCTAAGGTAAAAAAAAATACTAGTCCGGGCCCAGACGGTATTCATCCATTTTTTTCTGATCGAAACCTCTATAAATATTTCTATACCTTTGTCAATTATCTTCAACAAATCTTTACAAGAAAGCATTGTACCAAATGATCGGTGTTCAGCAATACTTACTCCAATATTTAAAAAAGGCAATAGAGGTTCTGTGCAAAATTATCGTCCAATTAGCCTGACCTCAGTGTCTGGTATATTAATGGAATGAGTAATGAAGTCTCTAATAGATCGAGGTTGTAAAAAATTAGGAATTTATGATTCAAATCGGCATGGGTTTACTCCCAAGTATTCCTGCACCACCAATCTGATATCTTTTTACAATAAGATAAGTACTCTACTAGATGTGGGTATCCCTACTGATGTAATTCTTTGGACTTTAGTAGAGCTTTCGATAAAGTCTCACACGAAAAACTCATTACTAAAATGCACAATCTAGGTTTGTCACCTGATATTGTCAACTGGACTTTAAACTAGTTGACAAATCGTTCTCAGAGAGTCAGAATTAATGATATCTTGTCTGATTCGGGTAGTGTAACAAGTGGTGTACCACAGGGGTCGGTCTTCGGACCAACATTGTTTAATCTCTTTATCAGTGATTTACAAACAGGGCCAAATAACTTCATGGTTAAATTTGCAGATGATACTAGATTGGGAGGCAAGGTTAATAATCAAGAAAATATTTCTGCATTAAAGAAGGATTTGGAAAAATTAACACTTTGGGCAAATGAAAATCATATGCAGTTTAATCAAGACAAATGTTTAGTAGTGCATTTCGGTGTAAGTAATCCAAAAACAATATATTATATAAATGGACTACCACTTCACTCATCAAATTGTGAAAAAGATTTAGGGATATATGTTAATAATAAACTTACATCAAATGATCACTGTGTTAGAACTGCTTGCATGACCAACAGACTTTCGAGGCAAATAAAATGCACTTTTGTTAATCGCACTGAACAATGCCTTATTCCATTGTATAGGGCATTCATTAGACCATATGTAGACTATGGCTCCCCTTTCTGGAATCCAAACCCAAAAAAAACATAGCAATTCTTGAACAGGTTCAAAGGAGAGTAACTAGAATGATTCCAAGATTAACAAACTTGGATTATCAGAACATATTAAAAGCTACTGTTCTCTTATCTCTTCAAATTAGAAGATTAAGAGGTGATATGCTTATGGTTTTTAATTCAATAAATTCACCACATCTAATGGAAAAATGTGGTCTAACACTCTCCAAAAGGAGACATGTTCCGAGACTGCATAATAAACAGCTTGAAGTAAAAACTTATAAAACCAGCAAAAGGGGAAACTTTTTTCCAATAAGAGCATCCATTGTATGGAACACCTTGCCACCAGAATTGGTAGAGGCAACTAGTGCTACTGTCTTTAAAAAGAAATTAGACGTTTGGTTGAGGGATAATAGATAAATAATGTCCCACATAGTGTGGGGAACAGTCTCAATGGGCTCTAGCCTTCTTCTGTTCTTTCATACCAAGTAATACCAAGTAAGGTCACACCACATCCCAAATGAACTCATTTACATTTTTGGTTAACCTCCCTAACAACAACTAGACAGAATATTTAACTCTGGGATGTTGCACTAATCTAGCATTAGAATGATGTGCCCTACGCAAACAACAATTGGTGTTTTTAAAGTCACAAGCACATGCCAAATGAACACTTTCACATTACTGCATGACATTCCTGGCAGTGACTAGAGACACAATTTAACTATGGGAAGTCATATGGTGCCACAATAATATTGCCTCCCTTTCACATCTCCCCACACATACATTCAGATATGAGGCACTCTATCTTAAGGGCATACCGTATTCCAACTGAAGACCTTAACATTTACAGTTAACCTCCCCGGTGACAATTACACAGAAGGTTGAACTCTGGGAGGTTGCACACAATTACTTTTATAATGACCCACCCTACACAAACAGCAATTAGTGTATTATAAAGTCACAGATATTATCCAATTGATTACTTTACCAGTACCGTATATCATTTCATGAAGCAATTCCGTATGATTGAACTCAAACATGTTGTATGGTACTACTATTGTTCCCCCCCTACATATGAGGTACTAGATAGAAAGGTCACACCACATGTCAATTAAGCACCTTAACATTTACAGTTAATGCCTCCCCGCAACAACTAGGCAGAAGATTCAGCTCTGGCAGCTTATGCAAAGCTACTCTGGCAATGCCCCACTCTATTCAAAGACCAACTTCTGTATTCTAAGCTGGCTCACACACACACGTGAGCAGTTTTGCATTCCTGTACAACCTGCCTGACAGAAACCATGCACATTATTAATCTCCTGTACATTGCATGGTGCCTCTATAGCACTGAGCCTGTCTTCCTCCCCCACCCACATAGGCATGAGGCACTGTGTTGTAAGACTGCAACACATCCCCAAATAAACACAGTAACATTCACAGTTAACCTACCCAACAACAACTGAACAGAGGATTTAAGCTTGAGACCTTGCAGAAATGTGCTGCTGTAGCACTGCTCCATCCACCCCTCCCTTCCCCACCAGACATGAGGCACTGGATCCTTAGGTTATAACCAAGTAAAATGAATATGTCAAGATACACAGTTAAGCTGCACAGCAAAAACTAGACATGAGGTGCAAGTCTAAGACTTGCAAAAATGAACTTTGATAATGCCCTACCCTGTTGAAACAGCAAACAATGTATTCTGCAGTCAGAGGCACAGCAGAGTTGAACAATTTTCCATTACTGCATGATGTGCCTGACAGAAATCACAGACACAATTAAACTCTGAAATGTTATATAGTACTACTATGGCAGCTCCCCTTCCCCCACCACACACACACAAGCAGACATGAGGTATTGGATAGAAAGGTTACACCACATGTCAACTGAGCACTTTGACATTTATGGTTAACATTCTCAACAGCAACTAGGGACAGGATTTAGTTGTGGTAACATGCACAAAGGTGCTCTGGCAATGCCACACCCTTTTGAAATACCAAGTTCTGTATTGTTAGCGGAGACACACAGCACAAGTGAACAGTTTTGCATTCCTGTGTAACCTGCCTGACAGAAACCACACAGATGATTGAACACTTGCACATTGCATGGGACCAGTATAGCACTAACTCTCTTACCCCTCCCCTCTCCTCCCTTCCCCTGCACAGGTATCAGACACTGTATTGTGAGGTCACAACACATCTGAAATGAACACATTAATATTAACAGTCAACCTCCCCAACAATAACTGAACAGAAGATTCAAATTTGGAAGGTTGCACAAAAGTACTGTGACAATGCCCCCACACTACCCAAACACAAAAAATGTGTATCCTAAAGTCACAGACACAAACAAACTGAATATTTTTTCATTCCTGTGTAACTTCCATGAGAGGAACTACAGACAGAATAAAATTCTGGGATGCTGCATGATAGCACCACAGCACTCCCCCCTCCCCCAACCTCACACATGAGGAACTGTATCCTAAGGTTGTGCCATATACCATGTAAACATGTTAATATTCATGGTTAACCCACTCAGCAACAACTAGGGAGAAGATTATACTGTATTACCTTGCAGAAGTGTATTCTGACTATGCTACAGCCTAAGTAAGTGGATCCTAAGTTCAAGCCACATGCTAACTGAGCACTTTGCCTTTTATGGTGAGCCTTTCAGGAAACAACTAGGGAAAAAAGTTAACTGTGGCACCTTCTACAGAACCAGTCAAAAAATGTAAACAGCTCAATAAACTCCTGACAATGCAATTGTAAAGCAACAGACACAGCCCAGGTGAACAGCTATCTTTTAAACATGTAACAACAGTGACAACAGCCAGACAGAACATTCTATCACAATAAGTTGCATCTTTGAGTGTGCACATTGTGTATGTGCAAATAATTTACTTTTTTGACCAGATTTTTTGTGGATCTTAAAAGAGCTGTTTGAGCTCTATGCATGCTAGGTACTGCAGATATAGTGAGGTACACATTCAGAGCTGTGCAAGAATTCCATCTTGGAGGTCCCCAAGAAAAATAGTGTTACCTGCATTTGAAAGATGCACACCATCTTGTAGGTATAGCCAATGTTTAAAATGACAAATTTGGGGGTGACGCATAGTTTGCATTCCCATAACATGAAGGAAACCAGATATTTGGATGTTCACCTTACGATGTGATCTTTCAAGTCCAGAGCAGTATTCCTCACCTCCCCCAGATCATCCACTCTGTAATGTCTGAATACAGAATCTTACAGGCAGGTAACATCTCAATAAAAGTCTGCAAGTCTGATTCTGTAGCCTCAGTTAAGTCTACACCCCTTTTGCGGCCCAAATCATTACCTCCAAAATGGATGAGGAGTATGTCTGATGAAGGGTGTGTTTCCAGTAGCTGGCACATGGTTGGTATGAGCTGCTATCATTGCATGTAGAGATGCAGCAAAATAAGGTTTCCTCAGCAAAATTGTTGCAAAATCAGCAATTTCACTGGGCAAAATGTTTCACAAAATTGTGGTGACATTTCACAATTTCACCCACCATTTAACCTGTCGCCACTGGCCACAATGTAAATTGGACCCCCACACACACACACAAGTTGCCCTGCACCCTCCATTTGTTTCATTTAAAAAAAAACACCCACCTCCTTCACTCCCTGGTGTGTAGTGTTTCCCCCAGCAATCACTGGCCATAAATATTAATAAGCACTCCCCCCCCAAAGTTACCCTGCCACCTTCATTGTTTTTTTTTAAAAAATAATATATACCCTTCACTCTCTAGTGTCTAGTGGGACCGCCCACCCCATCAGTATATAGCAGCACCCACCCAGCTCCTCCCCAGTACCCCAAATTGGGCCACCAGCACAGCCCTCCACTCACCTCCATGGCCAGCAGCCTGACTGAGTGCCACTGAGAACTTGAATTAATGAATGAGAGTGTACAGTGCTCATTCATTCATTCAAGCTCTCAGTGGCACTCAGTCTGGCTGCAGGCCATGGAAGTGAGTAGAGCTGTGCCAGTGGCAATCAGGATACTAGGGCAGAGCTGGGTGGATATTCTGCTGAAATGGGGTCGGGGTCTCACTAGACACCAGGAAGTGAAGGGTATATATATATATATAACAATGGAGGCAGCAGGGTAACTTTGGGGGGGGGAGTACTTATTAATGTTTATGACCAGTGATGGCTGGGGGGGCACTAGACACCAGGGAGAAGTTTGAACATAATTTCACTGCAGGAGGTGAAATTATGCTCACAGGTGGTGAAGGTTTGCCGTGGGTGGTGAAATTTCACCCCCTGGGTGCGAAATTTCATCGACGAGTGAAATTTCGCTGGCTTGGGGGCAACATTTTGCTCACAACCAAGGGCACAATTTTGCATTTCGCCAAGAAAAATATTTTGCGTAATGAGTTATTTACGTAAATAGTTTGCTCGGCGAAATATTCCAATTTTGCACAACACTAATTGCATGCCACCCTTGCCAAACCATAAGACTTTGCAGTTTGGTAGCTGAAAGTTATTGCCAAAATAACTTGCCCTTTCAACTGTATCTGCCCCTATCACAAGGCTACTCCCCATGATCCAAGCACAAACTCTGGAGCTTTCTGACATTCTGAATCTCAAAAAAAAGATCCTGGTAAAGACAGCAATTTCAAAGATATGTTTCTCTTTCTACAGCCCTCTGCTAAGTGATTGGTATTTCTATGACATGTAACTGTTAGAGTAGAAAATAGCTGACTCATATGACAAGAGATAGTGAGGCCACATAACATTGATTTCTTTTTCTATGTGAGCACCAATCAGGTTATTAATTATTATTGTTATGTCTACAGAATTGTTTTTCATTTACCTCTTGTTTATTAAACATTTTTTTATTTTGGGGGGATAATGTAGATGTTTGATTGGTGACATCTTGTAGCATAGCAATATTAAAGGTTCCTTTTGGACATTGTCTATCTGTATAGACTGTGACAACGCCTCAGTTCCCTCTCTTTTTGAACAGAGCTTCTGTGTGGTGAGAGTGCCTTTTCTCTATCCTTATAAAAATTCCATTTAAGTCTGTCAGAAATCTTCTAAAAATACTGAAAACAAAAGGTAGTTCATTGCAGTGAGTTTGTGAACTATGGTAACTTAATTTGCTGTTGTTGCTTAAGATAAAGACAAAATAATTGAAGTTGTTAACTGACTGAGCTTTTTAGTTGCTTCTCCATGGACAGCTGTCTTTGTCTTAAACATTTAACAGCTTGAAAGTGGGAGACATGATAAGTTTGTTAGATATATTATTTTGAAAGACAGAAAAACTGATTTAGACAAATGTTACTTTTATGTTAACTCATCTAAGCAAAATACATTTTAAAACTGTGCCTTTCCATGCTGTTCCTGTGTAGAGAAAAAAAGTGCAACCCAGTGAAAGTTTACTATGATAGATTTAAAAGAGTTATAACATTAGAATGTTACACAATACAAACTTGGGAGAAGTAGCACCTGAAAGTACAGAAAATCCAATTTTCATATGTATTGTTTTGTTCATATGTATGTTTAAAAAATACTGATTTCTGTGGTGTGTGTATGAAAGTATGCAAATCCTTGTTTACGAGCATGCAAAATCCATATTTATGACTCATGGCTAAAGGGGATCCTATTTTGCAAGCTGACAAAATCCTTGTTCGTGAGACTATCGCGAGGAACATGAACAAAATATCATTTTTTAAAACAAAAAATATATATTTTTTGTGTTAATTTTATAAAGTAAATGTAAATCTGTGTGACTTTGGATGCTATTCAGGTTATTGCTAACAATGCTAGCTACATTTTTATCATTAAAATACAATCTTAATGATCCCTGTTCATAAGCATGCAAAATCATTGTTTGCGACTTGTGGTGAACGGGGTTCCCTTTGCATGAGCGCCAAAATCTTTGTTTGTGAGACTATCGTGAGGAACGTAAACAGAATACTATTTTTAGAAATGAAAAAATACTTTTTTTGTTAAGTTTAGTAAGTATATGTAAATCTGTGTGACTTTGGATGCTATATAGGTCACTGCTAAACATATTTACTACATTTTTATCGTTAAAATACGATCTTGGTGATCCCTGTTCATGAGCATGCTAAATCCCTGTTCAGGAGTGAGTCACGAACGATGATGCATGTTCATGAGTAGGCAAAATCCTTGTTCGTGAGAATCTCATGAGAATCGTGACCAGAGAATTTGTTTAAAAAGGTTAAAAGAAATTTTTTGAGCGATCAATTTTGAACTTTTGAACTTTTAGATCTCCTACTGCTTGCCATATGTTTTTATTGTGTCATTGTGATGTTTAGGTCATATATCTTTAATTAAGTATAATGTTTGGGATCCTTTGTTGTAGTGTGCAAGATCCTTGTTCTTGAGTGAGTCTCGAACAAGGATCCATGTTCACGAGAAAGCAAAATTCTTTTTTGCAAGAGCCTCACAAGTAATCAGACCAGGAAATCATTTTTAAATGTTTGAAATTGTTTTTCTAAATTTAGTTTCACAGCTTACACATCTTGCATGATGAAATATGAGTTATTATGTATAAATAATGTTTGGGGATTGTATTTTAAAGAAATGGCATGTTTGTGATCCTTTTTAGCGAGCATGCAGAATCCACAATAGTGAGAGAGTCATGAAAAAGGATTCATGTTCATTTGCAGTGAAAATCCTCATTTGTGAGAATTTTTCCAGAATGTTTTTTTCAGAATTTGTCAGTTTGTATATTTTATTTACTTGGAAATAGGCATTTTTCAGCACAAATGAGTTTTTTATGTATTTCCAATGTCCAGTTTACATATTAATCATTTTTTTAACTTCCACAGTGTTATTACAAATATTTTTGCTCTTTATGGTGACATAGTGGGCACATTTGCTATTAGGGAATGTCGTTAATTTATTTACTACCCCCCCACCTCCCAGTATGCACAATGGCCACTCATAACTATTGTAATCAATGTGAAAAACAGTACCTTGATTACACAGTGGGTGTGGGAAATAATGGACCCTATTCATGAAAGGTGTGGATGGGCTCTGTAGTTTGTAACAGAGGCACACAGCCCATTCCCTTGTGGCTGTGCATAGTGTGGCCCATCTGTGCAATGTACAAAACAGGGCTGCCTCCACCAATGTGTCCAATCCTCAGCTGTACTCGGGTGGGCTGGGAGTGGTCAGCTGAAGACTTCAGCCTCAACATTTTGTCCAGTGTTTTGTGCATTAGGAAAAATGTGGTGTCCTGTGAGTGTAAGAGATCCACTACAGGACCCAGTTTTGGCTGCTGATTTGATACATGGCTGGGTCTGCAGTCCCACACTGGACTGTTCCCCATGAACCTGTGCACTGGAGGGGTGGGTCCATGTAGGAGGAGCTGATCAGGGACCAACGTTTCTGTATCTGGTGCCCACATGAATCTCCCGTAGGTGTGTAGCTGTTTGGGGGGTATGTATAATTCACATGTACCCTCACCCACTTTCATGAAAAGTTTTTAAACTGCCAGAAATGTTAAGTAGCTCACAGAATAGGTGTGCTTTATCAGAAGAAAGAGTAATATGTAAAAGCAGTTGGGGGGTAATGGAAATGCACATCATAGGGCACAATTGTTTAAGAAAGGCAGCCAACAAGGATTGGCCTCTGCATAAAAGCCCGACAGAAAGATAGGTAGCAGAATAGGTAGCCATGGTCAAGTGTTATATAAGAGTTGGGAAACAGTGGTGCAGTTCTTTTCTAAATTTAAAGTGAAGAAAGGGTGTTCTGTATTCTGTTTGCTGTATGACAGTTCTCATTGTTTCTAATTTAGTTTTGTTCTTTGTCACAGACATTATTTGAAAACAAAAACAAAGCATCACAGTTCAAGAAAAGTTATAAAAATTATCATTGTGCTAAAAGTACAACTACTTTTGAAGCAAAGGAGGTATTTTGGAGGTTTTCTCTCATGTCAGAATGAGAAAACTAGTATTCTGTATAAACAAAAATGAACTGAGTGTCATTCTTTTAAGAGCACAGTTTCTAGAAAAGGTACACTTGCAAAAAAATGTGGCCATTCTTGGAAACTGTCTTTGAAGAATGGTGAGAAGAAATCTGTCTTCCTCAAAAGACCCGCACTAAGGCCACATAAGGCAATACAGGCTACTTCAGTGAAAGACAGAAAGAGTGTTGTTACTGATAGCTGTGGTACTACCCACAACAACAGAGCTCATGACTTCAAAGGAATGGTACATACTGCTAGGATTGAACGTATAATTTCACCAGTTGTCAGGCGTAAAGGAAAGTGAAAAGGAAACTTTCTGTCATGAAACTACGTTTGAGGGCAAGACACTTTGTGAATATGGCAATGAATATACGGGCGCAGCTGTGGTCTGTTATGATGTCAGCCATTGATAAACTGAGTATCAAAATTGAAACCATGAGAGATAAACTAATACCATTTGAACAGCTAAACAAACACAACTTTTGTTTAGTGTTTGATGGTAAGTGGATGCATTGTGAACATTCTGAGGCATATTTTTGGGAGGAGACATATAACGTTCATGATAGTAAAGTTACTTTGGCACTGGATGAGTGTGGCAAAGTACAGAACATTTTACTTGTGTCACGTGGTGATAATGTCATAGATGAAGACGATGACACTTCTGTGGACATTCCATAAAGAAAGTCACATGCTATGAAATGGCCTTGTGATGACATGTGCAATGTCAGGGAAGAATAATTCTCTGTTATTGAGATGTTCTTTAACACATTTCTAAGCACAAAGAGATGTTTAAGGCACAAACTGTTTGCCACTATTGACAAGTGTGACATTAGACCAATGAATGATTTGATGGGACATTCACTTGCTTGTTTGCAGTCTGGTGCATGTGAGAGTATATTACATCACTTTTGTATGATTGCTATACACAACTCCGGGATGTAGAGAATCATGCAACAGCTGTATCATATGAAATGTGCTGTGAGAGACTTTACATCTTTTAATTCTTTGTTGAATGATAGTGATGTTGATGGTGTCACTGAGTTTGTTAAAGAGTTACAGCAAAAAAATAAGTTGAGGCAGAGGACTACAACAGATAGTACCACAGACATCATACAGACTGGCACACTGCAAGAAACACAATTGCTAAGGATATTTGGCACTGAGATTGCCAAATCTGAAATTAATAAAACTCAGAAATTTGACATTGTCTGTGTCTCCTGTGAACAGCTGTTTTACAAGGAACAGTCCATTCATATTGACCTATACAACATTTCATGATGGAATGAGATGTGGGGTTGACTTGTTGCATATTTGTTGCTGAAGACAGACTTTGACTTACAGGGCACAGTTTCACTATGTACATACTGTCACCGTAAGATTAAGTCTAACACTTTGCCTCCTAGGTCAGTACTAAATGGAATGGAATGGCAGTACAGAAGGCTCCTGCAGTAATTGCTGGCTTTAATTTGTTTGAGAGAATTCTAATTCAGACAATGAAGCCATTTCAGATAATTCTGCAGCTGAACTCTAAAATGAAATATTTGCAGCAAAAAGGGCTGATTAAGTCATTAAAGGGCTTTATCATGTACCAGCCTCTACCACTGCAGGAGAATGCACACATCATCTCCAGAAAGAGCAGTGTTGTCATTTTGGTAAATGGTGTGCTGACTAAGGCCAAAACAATATGGCAGCAGATTGTGAATGTTAAAAAGGTCAAACATGATTTGCAGTATCTGAAAGAACACAATCCATTTTATGTGAACATTGACATATGAACACTTGTTGATGGTCCTAAGCAAGTTGATGTACATGAATGTTTTAAGGCCATGATTGAAAAGGTTGAAGTTGCCACCAATGAAAATGTGTATGAATAATACACTATCCACCCATTACATGGAAAGGATCCAGTGGTGGATAATATTTGTTTGTACCAGATGAAGCAGGTAGAGGGGACTCCTGTCAATATCTAGGAGAGCACACCTGAGGCACACTGCTTTCCTGATCTGTTTCCACATAGCACAGGTGGACATCTGTATGAGCATGAGATACATGTTCCTGGAGCTGAGTACAGAGCTTCAAGACTGCTGCATTCTGATGGCAAGTTTTGTAGAAATCTAGCATTTGTCTTCCACCTTTTGTGGGCAAGTGAACCAAGCATTTATCAGTGAGCATTGCACACACATTGTGACTGAGTACAGAATTTCAGAGCATGACAGCTGCACAGTTGATCAAGAAACTGGAGAAGAAAGATGAGATGCTACAAGCTAGTCTTTCTTCAGTTCTGTCCAGTAAGAGTGGCACCAAAGCTTACTGGTGCAGATGGCACTCTAAGGTAATGTGCATGTTAAGACAGTTTGGTCCAGCGACATTATTTATCACACTTATTTGTACAGAGTACTACTGGGATGGCTTGGCTGACCTTCTTAAATGGGCAAACTCAGATGTGGATGGCATACAGAGTATGACTCTTGGTGAGATGTGCTCACTGGATCTGCTCTCAATGTCACGGTACTTTCAACACCACTTTCAGGCACTGTTGAAATTTATGCTATCAAAAATCAATCCACCTCTTGGTATTGTTGAACACCATTTCTGGAGGATGGAATAACAAGCACATGGAGCACCACACACACACACACACATGCTGTTGTGAGTAAGAGATGCTCCACGGATTCATGACAGTGATGAAACTGACATTCTCAACTTCATTATGAGATATGTGACATGTTAAATTCCTGGCTAGTGTGGCAGCACAACATTGTGGAAGTGGAGCAGAAATTTCAGTGACACTTGTGCTGTAAATACTGTTGCAAAAAGGTGAAGAACTGAGGAAACTGGTATACAAGATGCCAGTTTGGATTCCCTAGATGAGTCTGTCAGAGTGCATGCTTAAATTATGTTTTCTCTGCTATGCAACATAATCTCAAGGCTAAATCCACAAAATGAGTGTATGAGTTGCCACACAGGGAGTCAGATGTATACATCAATGACTACAGTCCTGCTCTGTTGATGATGTGGCAGGCCAACATTGATGTCCAGTATGTTGCTGACAACTCAATGGCTCTGGTGAGGTATGTTACTTCATACATTACCAAGCATGAGCAAACCTGTTTACATGAAATCTGGGAAGAGTTGTTGTCTAACTGCAACAGGTCTAGCTCTTCTCGACTGTGGTCACTTGGATTAAAAACTCTGTCACACCAGAATTGTGGATCATATGAGGCTAGTGACCATCTTACTGGTACCTGCCTCTATGGCAAGTCCAAATCAATCCACTACTTGAATGTGAACTTCAAAGAGAAGAGACATCGCGTCCTTAGAAGTCATAATGAGATTGAAGAGCTTGCTGCAACCAGACCAACAACAACAAACATACTGAAAAGCAGCCAGATTGATAATTACTATCCACAAAGCCATAGTGCTATGGATGATTTATGTCTGTTTGAGGTTGCACAATGGTATGACTACAAATGGGATGTCCCTTCTGACCCTGCCAAGCACCTATACAAGGTCTCGGGGCTAGAAGGTTCTCTAGTGAAGAGATGTAAACCATGGCTGATTGATCACTGTAAACTCAGCTTGGCAACTACTGAAAGTACAGATCACTTTTGCTCTTCTATTTCTGTTCAAACCATGGAGAGATGGGGAACCTCTGAAAGGTGCATGTGACACTTATGAAGAACAGTTCGATTTGAGCTATGAGTCTTTCAAAAGTGAAGTGTCAGCTGCATATAACAAGAGGCTAGACCTCAAGAAAAACAACTTGAGAAAACAAGGTAACAACTGGAGGAGGATACTCTAGTGAACTCACAGGAAATGGTTGATCCTGAGGGTGAAGGAGCACTTGGTGCTCCCCTGCCTGCAAATGACCCAGCTGTGTTGATGTCAGAATCTGAAAGTGCTATGCAACAAAGTACATACTTTACTAATGAATTGGGCAACATTGTAGAAGAACTGAATACTCATCAACAAGTTATCTATGCCACAGTGATGCATGCTGTTGAGCATGGCAGGAAGCACCGTAAACAAAAATGCTTGTGTGACAAACACATGCCAATTAGAATGTTTGTTAGTGGTGCTACTGGCACTGGTAAAAGATTTGTGATTGAAGCAATAAGCGCAGCAGTTCATAGATTTACTGACACACCAACATCTGTAATTGTATCTGTGTTAACTGGTCTGGCAACTTACAATTTAGGCAGTGTCACTCTGCATAGGCTGTTTATGCTGCCAGTTGAACATGGCAAGACTGGAGAGTACAGGAAGTTGCCTTGGAAGTCGCAAGTGAAATGAAGGCCATGTCTGACAAAATGGAGCTACTAATTATTGATAAGATCAGCATGGTTTGCAACGTTCTTCTTACTTACATCCACCTACATCTGCAGGAGACAGTAGGCAGTAATTAGAATGTGCCATTTGGTGGCAAAAACATTGTTGTTTTTGGAGATCTTCTCCAGCTAGCTTCTGTCAATGGACAACATGTCTTCACAACTCTTTCAGTAGATGAAGCTAAAAAGACCATTGGGTGCATAGGTGGAGTCAATGTCTGGGAGTTCTTCTCTTATGTTGAACTGTTCCAGAATATGTGGCAGAAAGGTTATGTCTCTTATAAAGCATTACTTGATGAAGCTCACATTGGTCATTTATCAGCTTCTCGTTTGCAAGTGCTATGGACACTTGTTATCAGTAGGAAAGACAGCTCTATGCATGATGCATGCAAGTTATTTACAGAGTTGTAGAACAGTGGACAGTGCATTGTATGCTTGTTGCCAAGACTTAAGCAATGTGTTGAGTGTAACCAGATTATGCTGCAAAGAGAGCAGCAACCTAATATCACAGTGACATCACTTGCTGTGATAGATGGCATTAGTCAAACACTCACAATGGTGACAAAGATGGTTGATCATCTCAAAAAACTGACAGCTGATGTTTCGTGAACTGCTGGCTTAGAAGCAGTTTAAACATTGTGCAAAAATGCATGTGTTATGCTATGGAGGAATCTTGATATTGATCATGGACTTGTTAATGGAGCAATGGGCTACATTGTTGATTTTCAGTACAATGTCCAGAAGATATTTGTTGATTTTGTCATTGTGAAATTTGACTGCCGTAACAGTTTTTTTTTATTGTCAGATGCACTGTGAAGTTTCAGATTGTGAAGGACATCTATGTCATGCATAAGCAGTTTCCACTGCATCTGGCTTATGCTGTCTCCATTCAGAAATTGCAAGGACTCAGCATGTTTTTCCCCAAAAATAGTTTATCAGTAAATAGATGTGCATAGATTACAAATGAGTACATGCAATGTTGTTATACCATTCCATACAGAGTATTTGTAAAAATATGAAAGAGAACTAAGACCACATAGAAGAGCATATAACAATTTGAATTATGGTAATGTGGAGTATGATAAGCCTGGAAAAACATAATGGTCCACATAGGAAGGCAGAATTAGAGCATAGCACTGACCATAGTCTGAGACTCAGATGGGGAAATCATTGTCTTCCACTGCATCCAGCAACGGGCACCAGACTTCAAAAAATGTAGGGAGTTTACCCTGTGCACTCAGCTGAGCTCTTTCTATAGCCATACAGGATTTTAAATTCTGTATTCATCTGGCAGTCAAAGAGAGAGACAGGGGCAGCCACTCTTGGGCTATCATTATCCTTGCATTAATAAGTGCCAGAGACCACAGAGGATTATGTGACTTCCACTAAGGGTAGACTGGATCCACTT
Source organism: Neoceratodus forsteri (assembly GCA_016271365.2). Lineage (NCBI taxonomy): Eukaryota > Metazoa > Chordata > Ceratodontiformes > Ceratodontidae > Neoceratodus > Neoceratodus forsteri. The sequence continues at coordinate 454,317,456 of CM057456.1, read as the reverse complement.
AAATTAGTATCTCAAGGGGAGATCTAGAAGGAAGATATCCCAGCACCCCACTCATTATATCATGGACAGTGTGCCAGAAAGGGGCTACCTTGGGGCATGTTAAGACCAAGTGCATAAAATCCACCTCAGCCATCCCACATTTTGGACAGAGTTCAGACCTTGAGGTATCCATGGCATGTAGCCTCTTAAGGGTCATGTATGCCCTGTGTAAGAAATTAAATTGAATCTGGTGCAGTTTATTACTGTGAGAACAGTTCAAGTAATGGGAACAGGCCAGTCTCCAGGTATGCCGGTGTATAGGGAGGAGCAAGTCCATGCTCCACTTGTTACGCCTGGTCTCTTGCAGATTTTGTAGGTGACCTTGAATGATGTGATAGTATACTGAAAGGGGCTTCTGACCTGGTTTGGGCCTAAAGAGCTCTTCGTCTAGAGGGGAAGGCTCAGATCAAACATACGGTTTACAGAAAGAAGTCACTCTGGTGTATCCCCCATTCATTACTAAGTGTTGAAAAACCTTTCAGTGTACCTCCCTCAAACAATTGACTGACAGCTAAGATGCCTTTTTTCCTCCATGCCCAGAGTTGTTGCACCATTGCAGGAGAGTGGTCACCCCTACGGCACAGTGTCACAAGCAGATTAATGTAAGGGGACATGGTGCCATCATGTCCAATACACTGGTATGCTTGCATCCACACCTGCAGAGAGATGGCAGTGAAAGGACTGATCACTGGTTCCACACCAAGGGCTCCCAGGGCAAAGGACTCAGCCTTGATAGTGCAATTGTTGAAATAGGTATGGGCATCTTCAAGGATGGCATGTCATATGTTGCTTTGTTGTGAGTCAGAACTCTTCCTTGTCTGTAGATACTGAACCTTGCAGAGAATAAGGTACGTGCCAATGTTAAATACTGCAGCTCTGATTCCTGTGCCTAGATACATTCCCATGTGAAATGTGTCCATGGATACAACATACATGTTGAAAAGTAAAAAAATATAAAACTTCAGTGTCTTCACCAACTGCTGTCCATGGCAATCAGTCACTTAGTGATCAGATCAGGTCACCACCTGCAAAGAAGTGCATTCATCTTGAAAAACTGCCAATATTTGACAATAGCACTGGAGTGAACTACTATGCCAATTCTGCAATGCAAACTCTTTTGCATATGCCAGAGTTTGTTCAGCTACTGAGTGCTGCAAAGTCAACAACTCTTTCTGATGCACTGAAAAGATTCATAAGAGGTAGTCAAGAGCAAGTACCTAGCTTGCAGAGTTTAATTCCTCTGTGGCTCACTGTGGCAAACTATCCTGGACAAAGGATGTTTGCTAACAATGCACAACAGGATGTGACTGAATTCATGATGGGTGTGATAAATAGCTTAGCCAATGACGTTATTCCACTGAGACAGTTCTTCACAGTGAACTATGTGTGTAAGACACATGTTTGTCATATGGACACATTTAGGCACAACCAACTAATGACATGCTATGTCTATCTGTCTACATTCCAGATGAAAAATCTGTTAAGTTGTGCAGATTGTTTAGAAATGCAAATACTGGTTGGGAGTGCTGCAGATGTTTTTGAAGTACTGTATGTTCTTTGTGGGTGACTGAGTTCAGTTCATATATCATCATTGTTCTTCAGCGATTCAAGTCACAAGGCCTGAAAGTTAACACACCTATTGCTGATTTCATTGCTGGAAGAACTATGTTCTTAGGCAATCAGTTTGACACACATGATATCATTTTCCATCATGGACCTTCTGTTCGGTCAGGACATTATTTCACATGTCATAGATTTAGAAGTGGATGGGTGGAGTGCAATGATACAATGTTTACTATAAGAGAATGATTGCCTAGGAATCTAAAAGATGCATATGTCATCATTCTCTGTAATATACAGTAGATGCTGTCCAATTCATTGAGGAGTGATTTCAGTTAGAAACCTCTTGGGTGTGACACACTATTTGTGTGTGTGTGTGTGGGGGGGGCATTAAGCTGTCATTGTCACTATGCTGAATAAGCTTATTGCTGCTGTGGAGCGATATAGTGCTATGCTCAGGCAATTTTATGTGTTGTGTCACAGAAACTGTACATCTGATCCATCAATGTTGCACCATATGACAAGTGGCATGCTCTGTGGATGCAGTCATGTAGTCTATGTAGTTTGCACTGTGTGCGTAGTGCAATACCTAGTTAGAAAATGGGGGAGGTGTTCCCCTTGTTTAGAACAGGACTGCAATTAGCTACTACTGAATGTTTTAAGCTATCACACATTGGCTGTTAATGAAATGATGTGATAGTCTGCAAAGCATGTAACTTGTCTAGTTTGACTAGAAAAAAGAACAACATGCTTAGTTAAGTGTTAGCATGCGCTGCTGATTACTTAACCTCCTATCTATGCCACCTCTGGTTATACATAGCAGAATGCAAAGAGGTATGATATGCAGGGCCCCATTAAAATCATTCACAATGACATGTTACTTTTGTGACTAGTTCTTATCTATTATGGGTCCACAAGGTGCCTTCAAGTCTTAGACTATGTGGAACTCTTGAAGTGTGGCTCTAAAACATTGTTGGGGTGCATTCCACTTGCCATGAAGTATGTCATATTTGGTCAGAATAGTACTGGTACAGCCAGCCCACTGGTGTGGAGGGCTGAGGCAGTGATGCCTTACTTTCTGCCATGCTGGCAATCTGTGTTCTCTGTGCAAGTGTGTCATCAGGGGCCGGCCAGGGTGGGAGAGGATCAAGCATCCAGAGGACAGCTCTCCTCTCTCAGGGAGGGTGGGGAGCAGAGGCCAGTGATTGCCTGACACCTAGCAGAGGATAGGTGTTGACACACCTGGCCCTGTACAGTGAGGCATGGAGGTGGAGCAGTCCGCGGTCATGTGGATGCGTGCATGGCATACCCATCATCAGCATTGCACATTCCACCACTGACAGAAAAAGTAAAAAAATGGCAGCCCTGGTTAAACAGCTTGACGGCCATCCATTGGGAACGTGCCACATCTGTAGTGCATCACCAATACTGGATCTGGTCCTGGTGGGGAGGTTGAAGTGCTCCCCACCACCCAGCAAAGGGAGGTAAGCCATGGGGGTGGAGCTCTGATGGTCCAAAGTATGGAGAATCATGCGGGATGTCCAGTGACTAGAGAAATATGGATGCCAAGTAAGAGGAACCAACCAGGGGACCAGGGGGAGAAACTGCCAAAAGAAAACCCCAAAAAGAATAGTACTGTTACTGTCACTGGCCCACAGAAACAGTATGACAATTTTCTTGTTTATCTCCATTCTTATTGAGACACATGAGAGACTCACATGTGTCCATAGCAAATTCATTTGTGACCTGCTAACAGTTAAAAATAGTGTGTCTTCTACTGTTATGCTCTGCATGAGTGACCCTGATGTCTTTACTTATGAGACTGACATGAGCACAGTCCAAGCAGACTTGAGGGAGCTGGATGGCACTTATATGTCAGCAAGTACAGTAAGTTATATCTTGGCACATGTAGTTAGATGATGCTGACCCATTACATGACTTTCGCTTTAACACTGACATGTGACTCATAATAATTTCTGTGACTGGTTGTTATCTATCTTGGTACACAAGGTGCCTACAACTCATACAGTATGTGGCACTCTTGATGTATTGCTCTAACACTTTTTGGGGTAAATTCCACTTGTCATGAAGCATGTCATACTTTGTGTGAATAGTACTGTTACTGTTAGAGGACTACAGAAACAGTATCACACTTTTATTGTGTATCTCAGCTGTTATTGAGAGACATGGGAGACTGATATCTGCTCATAGCAAATTCATTTTCAACTTGCAGACAGTTAAAACTAGTATGTCTTTTCCTGTTATGCTCTGCATGAGTGACCTTGATGTCTTTACTTACGAGATTGACATGAGCACAGTCCAAGCAGACTTGAGGGAGCTGGACGGCACTTATATGTCAGCAAGCAAGTTATATCTTGGCACATGTAGTTATATGATTCTGAACCACTGTATGACTTTAGCTTTGACACTGTCATAGGTTCATGACAATATGCAATGATGAAAACTGATAGTTGCATGACATGTTGATTTACTGGACATGACTGCGCAACCACCAAACTGCGACTCAGTATTATTAATATGTACATAAATCTGACACTGGTTTAAGCCTGGTAGGATCCTGCTGTTACATTTGTTTGCATTTCCTGTTTATAAAAAAAAGTTATGTTATTGTGCATTTTTTATAGATGTCATGTTATGTGAGCACCTTTGACTTTTAATGTTTTGCATAACATTAAAGGTTATTTAGCAAGTTTTTGCTGGTTTATATACTGTATATACCATATATATATATATAGATAGATAGATAGATAGATAGATAGATATAGATATGCAGATTTGCACAATTGCTATCTTCATTGTAACAGAAGGGTACTTGTGCATATCTAAACTGCAATGCAACTGATTAGTGTATTCCTGCTCTTTTCTAGAATCGCCTCTATTGAGAGGTCGGGTAAGGAATTTTCCAGTTCAAAAACTAGTTGTTTAAATGACTCTGGACAGAGTTTTGGAACCTTGGCTATATTTCACATCTCTGGCATGTGCTGTCATGTAGTTATATGCACAGTAAGTTAAACATGAGCTTGAACTGTTACATGTGACACCATGTAAGTCATGCTGTATCTGGCTGTGGTGACACTGCAGCAAACAGTGTAACTGCTAACTGAACTGCAACAATATTGGTGTGCTGTGCTGCTTGTGTTTGGGATACATGTGCAAGACAACCCTACTTATGTGTATCTGCATTACATTTAATGTTCAGAGTTTTTGTACACTGTTTGTAATATATAAGTTGATGCAGTGTACTTCACACATTGACATGTATTCCATTTCAGCAATGTTTACAGTGAACTGTGGTTTCAAAACCCTGTCCTTTTGCTTAATGATTATGTATCTCCAAGCTTTGTTAAAATAAAAATAAGTTCAATTGGATAGTTAAAGTATTGTTATCATAAATAGGCATAGCAGATTAACTTGTAAAAAACATAGTAAGATATTGAAACTCATGTCATTCTCAAAAAAAGTGGTATATATAATTGCTAATTATGCAACTGTGATATCATGAAAACAATGTGTCTTGAATGTAAGTATTTATTTGTCAAAGATTTTATAAGTCATATAATAATTCCATAAACAAAGCATATAACTAATATAGTAGTAATGTGAAATATAATATTGCTAATTAGGCCAATACCACCACTATTTTTTATAACTATAAATATCTATGTTTAATGATTCTGCTATCTATAAAAATAAACTCTGAGCACCTCAATATACTTAGCTCAGTAAACATAAAGCTGTAGATGTGTTTTGTAAAGTCTTTAATATAAAATTAATATATTATTCAATATAGTTAATACTGTGATAATAACTTATTGGTAATCACAAAAGAAATGTACCTTTAAGTATATGGGCAATGCCATGCTGCGTTTGTTTTTAAAAATAAAGGAATATTTTTTTGGGGGGGAATGAAAGCTATGTGATGTGTGTTGATATAAAACACATTGGAAGACCACAATTACAATAATGTTTTTATATCTAGTGCAGGAAAACTGATTTTTCACCCATCCCAGGAAAAAACATCTGATTCGGCAATGCCTCAATTGGAATTTCTGAAATAAAAATTTTAAAACTAATTTTCTGTGTCTTGTGTATTATTTAACAATTTAGTTCTGCTTAATATATGTCATATTGCCATGGTGTATAGTAGAGTACTGTTCTATATAGAAATTCATCCTTTTGTAAATGTTGTGACACAGTTTAAAGGTCATGGAAATGTGATTGTACCCTTCTGTGGTAGGACAGCATTCTAGAGCCTCCAGAGACTGCACATGTTGATCTCATTGTGTAAGACTAAATAACAAAATGCATACATTTCACTTAACACTATACACTATAAAAACAGGATAATAAAATGTATGCCTAGCCAGTGTATTCTGTCACCTTGGGGATCTGATTACTACCAGCCTGTCAAGCTTTGCTCTAGAGGTCAGAGACAATCAGAACCCCTCTGTAGGCAGAACACATTGGTTGTGCATAGTTGCCCTTCACGGTTTCTCTATGCTACATACAGGTAATATCAAATTAAATTTTGTGACTTGGTGTATGGGATTTGACACTGTTACAACAGTATTCTATTGACTTACATGCCCCACCCTCTCATTCGCCAAAGAAAGTTAAAGACTGTCTTAAGACAGACTTTTTAAAACAACAGCAATATGGCACTTGTTGCACTTATGTTAATGTTTAGTGCATTACCTATAGAGACAGGTGACAGTCGCCTATGTCTTGTGCCACATCATACCCATGGACAGTGTAAAGCATACAATGAACATAACAGCTTGTTCAGGCTTTATCACTTTATTTAGTTGTGTGAATCTATGACACTGACATAATGAAATGAATTTACAAAATTCCTGTATCACAAAAGGGACTAATTGTTGTAGTGATAACATTATAGTGTATGGTGCAGTGCTCTTATGCATGGAATTACATGAATAAACTATGCTTGTCCTGCTGCTGTAGTGATGTTATTCTGTTACTCTGTGGCAGTAGTTATGTCACTATTGCAGCAGAACAACTTGGCATGCTGCCACATGGTTGATTTTCCTAGCCAATTAACATGGATGTTTTGGGGTTTTTTGTAAGCTTGAACTTCAGAAACATCTGTAGCATGCTGTGACAATAATGTGTGTCTAGCACCAGACCTCAAGTGCCCCCCCACCCTACAACCACCAGTTCAGTGAAACAAAGTACAGTCTCTGGAATGGGCATGGATGCCCATCTACTATAAAATATTGTGTTTGATCAGTCATGCACAAAAAAAAAGATAATCTTGTAACTTAAGATTTCCCTGGTAACTGAGTACCTCTCCTGCTGTGTTAAGAAGGTAATTGACTTCCAGTAAAACCTCTTGATACAAGAATATACTTGTTGTGTATGAATTCTCATCCACACTCCTCGGTCTTTTCAGCATTATGTCTATTATAGCATGTGCCATGCTGTCATAGAATATTGTTATTTTTGCTGGCCTGATGGCGTTGAGGGTTGAGGCACTGGGCACCACACCTCATGCCATGCTGGTGACCCAGGTTTGGATGCGAGCCCGGGTCATCGGGGGTTGTCAGGGGAGGGATAGGATCGAGCATCTGGTGGACTGCTCTCCTATCCTGGGGAGGGATCAAGGGTTTCACCACTCTGTAGCGGCCCCTGATGGTGACCAGGGGCACTACTAGAGTGGTGGCAGTATGGGGCAGAGCACGGTGGATGTCGGCACATTGTGTCCTGATGTCATTGCACATCCACTCTCTGAAGGGGAAGTTAACGGTGGAAAATATCGGGGGGCGATCTTGGTGGCTCATGGCCATGCACCGCATCCCTGGACCCGAGAGAGGTGCTTGTCCAGGGTACATTGCAATGTGGTCATCCCTGGTTCTGTGGGTTCGAGTGTGGCCCATGTGCATGACCAGGTTGGGGGGTGCAGGCAATGGTGGCCAGAGATTGTGGGGGTCAGCTCCACCATAGGCGGAAAAAGTGTTAAAAAAAGAATATTGTTATTTTTTGTGTTAATATTCACAATCTTCTCTGTTATTCATATTGATATAACATGTAAAGTGTAATAATGGTGTATGTGAAAAAAATAATGTCAATAGAGGATTGCTTCAACAACAACAGGTAAATAATAGTCTGGTGAGGGTGGGACGTAACATGTCATGGTGTAAAATATGGTCCTTGTAGTGGGGGGGTACTCAGCCGTGTGTTATAATAATAATGAGAAAAAGAGAACACTACCTTGAGAATATGTTGCATATTTTACAATTACAGCACATTTTTACATGGTGGTACAAAAAGATTTAATGTTTTTTTATATCTTTCTCAAATAGTAAGGAAATTCATTGCAAAAAAACTTTGTTAATGCAACAGTTAGGGTTGCTATTAAAGTGACAAAACTTGGGGAATATGGCATTAGGGTTTCAAGCCCTAACTCTGCACCCCCTATTCCCAACACACACATACATGGAAGCAGGGGAAGCAGCAAGGCAACACAACCAGTGAGAAACAGCCAGCATCAGGTAGGAAAAAAAAACATACAGCTATGTAAACATAACACAAGAGACATTCATCATCATGGTTCAGCAACTGTATGAGCTCTGCTGCTATCCCAGTGTCTTGGGGAGTACACCCGCATGCTGTGCAACCATGGGGTATAGCCCACTGCTTTAACTGAGCTGCAAATTTGGTGACATCCAGCAGACCAGACCTGGGTTTGAATCCTACAGCTTCCACTTGCATACTGTGTGACCCTGAGCAAGTCACTTAACCTCCTTGTGCTCCCAGGTCGCTCCTGTGAAAAAGCTTTCAGCTTAGTGTGCTATACCTGGTTAAACAACTAAATAAATAAATAAATAACTGTGCCGCAAACTTAAGCATAGGGATTTTGTGGAGTAGGGTCCAAAGGTCCCTACGTGCCCATTTGATGTAATATTTAGGTTTTATGTGACACTGCAACAGATGTACAACAGGACAGTTCAGTACTGTGAGAAAATCACAGTACTTTCAGAGCATACAATACATATCCACTGCATGTAGTGCAGCATAAAGTTGTCTATAGTCATGTAGGAACACAAGAACTGATAGATGTTCTGCTGTTAGATCATAACATATTGTTAAACAAACAAGACAGTATCTGGGAGACTGCGGTAGTAAACCAGCTGCTGGCACCACATGTACTGCTCAGACAACAAAACAGGTCTGTACATGTGGTTATGCAGTGTCCAAAGCATCCTGAGCTACCTTAGGATGGAAAGTCATGTTGAACTACCGCTAAGGAGCACACACATACTCCGTCTGGTTCAAAGTATCTACTTTATATTTCTTTTGAAGTATGAGGCCTTTTTCTCATGTGTTCACTGAACTATGTAAACTCTATCTCTTTGAGAAACAATGGTTAGCCATGACAATACAACAATCTTGCAGTGTTATGCATGTGTGTCATATCAACTCAGTCTGAAAAAAAAAGTACAGCAGCAAGGTATCATACAGACTGTGTTATGGTTGGATAACAGCCCACTTTTGGTGCATTAAAACATAAAGTCATGGTAACTCTTTGCACTGCCTGAACAGCTACATTAACCCACTATAATGCTGTCACTGTAGTGCCTCATTAGAATTATGAAATGGATATGATTTAGTTATTTGAATGTATTTTAAAAAGATACTGTTATTCTTCTGCTGTTCTACTGCACCTTTCTGGTAGGGTAAAGCTCCAGCTGAAAGGACCTGTAAGCTAATCATGAGGCACCACACATTATACCCATTTTATAATGTACAATATATCACAATCTGTATCACCAGTACATATAAAAACAATTTATTGATGACAGAAATGTATGCTTTAAAGTGTCTACAATCAGATACTCTGTGTGAGACATGGTTGTCTATTACAATATAATCTATTGTACACTGCACTTCTATAACCTGTAGGGAAAATATTTATATTTTTGACAGATATGAATGTGTTGTAACATGGTATTGGAACTACATACTAATCAGCTTAACACAACAATGCAGAACAGACACCATGGCACAATTACAACATGTATCAATTACCTGAAACACTGTAAGGGTTGGGTAAAAAGAAACACACATTTGGATGCTATGCTAATAACAACATTACAATGTGAATGGAGGATCTATTTCAACCATTTCTAAACCTATATATATATATATATATATATATTCTAGCTATGTTTTCAATGGAAAGATGTATACATAATTTAAGATTTAAATCCTTGGGTTGCAGTGCATGCAGTGGGCCATCCCTTATAGTTGCACAGCATGCGGGTGTACTCCCCAAGACACTGGGATGGCAGCAGAGATCATACAGTTGCTGAACCACGATGATGGATGTCTCTTGTGGTATGTTCATAGAGTTGTATGCTTTTTTTTCTTACCTGATGTTGCCAGTTTCTCATTGGTGGTGTTGTCTTGCTGCCTCCCCTGCTTACATGTATACTAGTGGAGTTGTAGTGCCACTACAGTTAGGGTTCAATGGTCACTTCTATGTTAAACCCAAACATTTGCACTTTAATAACTTTGATACCATTCGACCTAGTGGCATGAAATTTTGCATGCCCCATTGGAGATCAAAGATCTCTTGGTGTGTCAAGTTTTGTCCCAGTCGAATGTACAGGTGCAGAGATACAGAGCATCAAGAAATGTGAAAATCACCATTTTTGTGTACATTATATGTCTTTCCATTTCTCAGAAATGGCTTGGGCTTTATTCTGAAATGTTTAGGATGTATTGGGCTTGGATCACAAATGTGCCTTTTGAAGGTTTGGTGAAAAAATATCAATCTGTTCAAAAGTTATTACATTTCAAAGTTTCCCTTTATTTCCTATGGGAAAAATTAGATATGCCATGCGGAAGTGTGTTTCTCTTTTGCATAAGTGCCATTCTGTTTCACAAATGTGAAATTCTCTTTCAGGGTTCTCCTATCTTGTTTTCAGTTAGTGAGGCAGAAAAACTTAAGTAATTTAAAAAGTAGTGCTGCTAGGTAAGCACCAACGGTTGGGTTTACCAAGGAATAGGATTCTGGGGTCAGTTTGCCCCAATAATGCCCAGAAATATGTTCATTTTGTCTGCAGATGTATTTCTGCCACAAATTGTGGTGGTTGTTTTGCAAAACAAAGGGAAGTTTGTTTAGCAAATTGTGACAAAATCATACTGTTTCATGAAACAAGGAAGGATGTCTCACAGAACAGCTGCCACAATTTTCAGCACAAATATGTCTGCAGACAACATTAAACTTTTTGGGGGCAAACTGACCCCAGAATTGGATTCCTCAGCCACCAATTAGGTAAACACATGTTGGTGTTTACCTAATACCAGTATTGTTCTATGGTTTTAAAGCCTCTAAGGGGAAGGGGGCTGAGGCAGGCCAATAGCATATATGTTCCAGCATCAGTGGTCCCAATCCCTGTGTCAGCAGTAGAAGCCCCCCAGCACTGTGGGACACTGGGGAGCCCACTCCCAGTGCCCTGAGATATGTATCCCCCCCAGCAGTGTCGGACACTGGGGAGCCCACTCCCTGTGTTCCAAGATGTGTATCCCCCCAGCAGTGTGGGATACTGGGGAGCCCACTCCCACTGTCCCGAGATATGTATCCCCCAGTAGTGTGAGACACCGGGGAGCCAACTCACAGTGTACCAAAATATGTATTTAATTAAAACATGTAAAAAGAAAACAGTCCGCTGACATATTTTTTTAAACCTGAAAAGAAATGGTCCTTCATCGTCCCCGCTGTCCCCTCCCCATCCTGACCCTCCCAATGAGCACCCACCACCCCACACCCCCTTACCCTATACTTACCTCCAGAGGTTGTAGTCTGTCATGTTCTGTGGACCAAAACACGTCTGCACTCTTCAAAGCTGAACCACAAACTGAGGAGTCAAGGTAAGTGCCACATAATGTATCTCAAAGGTGTTTTTAACTTATGTTCATAACTTTGCCATTTTTAGGTATTTTTCCACCAAATTTTCAACATGGACTTTTTGGGATCCCATCTCATGAACACTGCCACTGTCATTTCATTAATTGGACCTGGAAGGTGATTTTGTGGTTGCTGCATGAAATCACCTTTCAGAACTGAGTAACAAAATTTCACAACCAGTGTTCAGGAGGTGGAGTCCCAAAAAGGTCATGTTATAAATCTGGTGAAAACATTCCTAAAACTGTTAATTTTTTATAGTTTGACTCCAAATATTCAACATAGCCATTTTTTCACACCACATCATAAACAGTACAGCTGTCATTTTTCACATCCTTTTTTTTTGCACCAATGGCGTGTAATGGCATTTTAGCACGTATTTTAAAATTTTCACCTATGGGGTTTGTGATTTTCAAGGAAAGTGCATGTGGCAAAGACTTTATTATTTATTTAGTTTTTGTTGACTGGGTAAATGCACTAGACAAATCCTGCCTATTTTCAGGCACGAGCTGGGGAAGGGGAATACAAATGAATGCCGACTGTCCTTGAACCAGATTAAGCTGTTAGTGATATTTTAGTGAATGAGGGAAATTTGACCAGGATACCGGGGAAATTCCCCTACTCTTTTCAATAAGTGCCATAGGATCTTTAACATCCACCTGAACTACCACCAATTCAGGCAGATGGGACCTCGGACTCAATGAATCAGCAACTGAAGCAGGGTCAGAGACAGTGATGCCATTGAGTTTGAGGATGGGGAGGCTTGATTGGTAGGTGAGTCAAAGACTGAGTAGAGTACTTTCCAAATGGAAGTTGGTGTTTGTTTATCTTGATGCAGATGTTGCCTAAAGTAGCTTGCATTGGAGAGGTGGATGGCCTTAGTACAATTGTTCCTAAGGGTTTTGTAAACTTGGAGGTCAACTTGGGATGGGGACTTCTTGCAGTGGTACCAAGCTTTGTCCCTGGCTCTGCATTTTGCCAGCAGGTCAGCAATTATCCAAGGGTGATGAAGTCTTCTTACTCTGGATTTCTTTAGTGGGGTGTGGTGTTTCCAGATGCGGAGGAATAGGCTGGAGAAAAGAAATAGGGCAGAGTCAAAATCATTGGCTGTAAAGATGGGTTGCCAGTCTGTCTTAGCAAGATCATGTTGGAATGCAGTGGCATCAAGACTGTGGAGGGGACAGGACCATATGTGTTTGGGGGCAGCATGTGGAGAGTGAATCTTGCATATGCAGAAGGTGATGCAATGGTTGCTGAGAGCATCAGGGAAGATCTCAGCCACAGTGATATGGTGTGGGTGAGAGGACAACACCCAATCGAGCAGTTAGTGATTTTGGGAGTGGGGGGTTATACGAGTTGGTTCATGGATCAAATTTGTAAGGTTTAGAGCTTCGATTTTAAGGAGGGTGGGCTTAGAGGAGAGGAAGAGCCAGTCCAGGTTAAAATCCCCTAGAAGCAGCAACTCACCATTTGCTGTGTGAGATGATATAGAAGTGATGATGAAGATTAGGGTGTCAGTTGTTGTTTTATGTGGAGCATAAAGAGCACCTATATAGAGCGGGGTCAAAGAAGGAAGGGAAAATTTTGCTGGGATAACTTCATGTGAGGAAGTGTGGGATTCTTTTAAGGGTAATAGAGCAGGGGAGAAATTGTCTAATGTAAAGGGCAAGGCCGCCACCTCATTTGCCTCGGTCTTGTCAGAATAAGTTGAAATCCGGAATAGAGAGGGCAGAGTCAGGGATCCTGGCTGATAGACAAGTTTCTGTAGCACAAAGAATGTTGAATGGGTATTGGGTGTCCAAACTTTAAGATAATTCATTTTGGGGAGGAAACTGTGAGCATTTAAATGAAAGGTGTGAAGGCCCTTGGGCAAAGAAGTAACATTCAAAGTGGTGCCTGAGTGGGATTGGACCGAGTTAGAGGTGGTACTGGTAGAGATGGGACCTGGGTTAGGATGGACATCTCTGGAAAGAAGTAGAAGGAGTAAAAAAGGGGGTAGATAAGAGGGATACATGCACCTTCATAATTGTGTTGTTTTTTTATTATTTTGACCCCAAATTTTCAGTATAGATTTGTTACGAGCCCACCTCATGAACTCGATATGTGAAAATGTTCAGATCTCAGCCAAAACATCATTCCATGGCACAGATGTGAAAACACACTCTGTCCAGGTTTTTAAATATGGCAATTGTTATGTTCATGAGGTGATATGAAAAAATGGCAATGTTGAAAAATTTGGGGTGAAAATATTTAAATTTACTATAGTTATGAGCAAGTGTTGTAAAATTGCAATGTACACTCATAACTTTGTTGTTTTGTAATATTTGTACCCAAGATTTCTAACATAGCCTTCTTATGACCCCACCTCATTAACAAGGGTGGAGACATTTTTTTCAGAACCCACAAGTAAGGTGATTTTGCACATCAGCAATGTCATTCTGTGACACTGGAGCAAACACACATTTTGGCCAGGATTTAAAAACTGATGTTTGTCACATTCATGAGGTGATGTGATAATATGGCTATGTTAAAAATTTAGGGTCAGAATATGTAAAATTACCAAAGTTATGAGCGTGCATATGCTCATAACTTTGTCATTTTTAAATATTTTGATCCCAAATTTTCAACACTGCCTTCTTATGATCCTACCCCATGAACAAAGGCCATGAAAATTTTCAAATCCCATCTGAAAGGTGATTTTTGCCAAGCAACTGCAATATTGCTTTTTGGCCCTGATTTGCATAATTCCACTGCTATTTTTGATGAAGTGAGGTCCAAAAGAGGCCATGTTGAAAATGTAGGGTCAAGAAACACACAACTTACAAAGTTATGCATCACAGTTGAAACCCTCACTGAAACACATTGAACTGCACTTACCTAAGTTTCTCATATTGCAGTCGCTGGTTCCAGCAGCAAGACATGTCTTCCATAGTAGAGTGGATCTTTGCCCTCAGATGTGTTCAGGTGAGTCAGGGTGTGTGGGGAGGTGGGGTGTGGGGTGGTGGGTGCTCAGTGGGAGGTCAGGGTGGGGTGATCAGATCAACGAAGGACTGTTTTCTTTTTTACAGGTTAAAAAATTAAAGATTGATGGTCTTCTTTCTTACAGCTACCATTAATATGGGGCTGGTGATTGGAGGTTGGGGGTGCCACAAAACACCAGGAAATGGTACCATACACCAGGGAATGGTTATCAGAGGGTGGAGTATGTGTCTAGACAACAGAGAAAGTACCATACATGAGGAAATGGCAATCAGAGGGTGGGAGTCATCACTAGACCCCAGGGAAAAGTACCATGGGTGCAAAATCTGTGATCCTTGATAGCAGATAGACCTTTGAAGATCAAGTGTCATCTATAGTCAGCAGTGGTTTTTCCACTTGCAGAACATTGCACAGATTAAGCCCCTCATTCCACCAAAGGACCTGCTGACACTGGTGCATGACTTTGTGACTTCTAGGCTCAACTACTGCAATGCTGTGTACTTTGGGGTCATGGGAGGGACCCTTTGCAGACTGCAGTTGGTGCAGAATGCAGCAGCCCAGTTTCTGATGGGCCTTTTGAGGTCCAGTCATGTGACTCCAGTCCTGCGAGCCCTGCACTAGCAGCCAGTCAGGAGGAAGGTCCTTTTCAAGGTGGTTCTTCTCACCTATAAGGCCCTATACAGATTGGGTCCTGGCTACCTGTCAGAGCTCCTGACACCGGTGTCTTCTGCCCGCTCCCTCCGCTCCTCCTTGAGGGGCATCATGGACAATCCCAGGGTTCGGGTCAGGACCTCAAGAGATTGCACTGTCAATGTCTCTGGGCCAACCCTGTGAAACTCACTTCCATCTGCAGTCTGGGAGGCTCCCTCAATTAAGGTGTTTAAGGGGAGGATGAAGGCCCACCTCTTCAGCCTGGCTTTTTACTGCTGATGCCATCTTATATCTTGGCCAGCCCCTTGAAGACTGACCTCTTGAAACCTTTTAATGCTGCTGTATGATACTTTTTACATGGTTTCAGTAAGGTTTTAGTTAATGATTTATTTACTGCTGTATGTTGATTATTTATGTTTGGTGCACAGAGCCTCAGGGATTGGGCACCTTTTAAATACAATTGCCTTGCCTTGCCTTGCCTTGGTAGGGTCCCAGTGAAAAAGTCCCACAGCTTGTGGCAAATATGGCTGTGTGGAAAAAGATGGCACACCTGAGAGGTTTGACGCAAGCTGCAGGGTGGTCAGGTGGTATCTGTGCCCTTAAAAGGAGACCCACTGGGAGGCTGCCTGGGTCATGGGGCATGGACAGTGAATAGGGAGGGCTGGTGACACACAGATGGGTGATGGAAGGGGTAGCACCAGCACCCTGATGGGGCTTCAGTGGTGCCACTGTGGTGCCAGTGTGCTGGGGATGTCCACATGTTGGACACTATGGGGGGAAGCTGCAGAGACTGCACCACGAAAGGCTCCCTGTTAATGACTTTGTGTAGTTTGTGGTTACAGGAAGGGTTCACTAGACTAATACAGTGCCAACAACTGCAGGCAGGCAGCAGCACATGTTCTCTCCTGCCCAGAGAGGGCTCTGGTGGTGGCACATGGAGCCTTAGACCAGCACCTGGCTGGTTTAACTGTCCAGGACTGTGTGCCCTCTGGGAGTGTTTGCTAAATCCCTCTGTTGGAGATACAGCAGTATGCATATGCTGCATGCCCCCTAGCACCTGGGGCCAACCATACTCTTGGCACAGAATTGGAGCAAGGTCAGTCTGTCACACAAGGTCTCTGGTTTGGTGCAGGGGGCCTTCCTGAATTGGGAACTCCACAAATTGTTGTGCAAGGTGCCCCTTACACTAATTCAGTTTGATGCAGGCATCTTATACCAACTTTGGAGCTTTCTGAATTGAGTCCCATGTCTCCAAAAGCACATTTCAATACAAAAATGCATACTAAACCAGATTACTTTTCTTTTAGTACGACTTTTTTTCACCATAAGTTTCAAACCACAGACTAAACTCTACCACTTTCACTTTCTCTGCCATCCACCCACCCACATGCCTGACCCTGTAAATCTAACACATTCAATATACACCAAAATAAATACATGTCAGCTTAAAAGCTCCCCCAGCTAAATGTTCCCCATGCTCTATCGACACAGTGGAAATCTCTTATTTTTTTATTTAACAGTAACTGGTTTGCATTCCTAATCACCTGCCCACCAGCACCCCTCCAGGCCTGCTTGACTCAGCTCCCAACCAATAAACACAATAGGCAGACCCAGTACCATTCTTTCTCAACCACTCTGTTTTCACTGTCCTATGCCCTCATCAGCAACCTGGCTCCAAAAAGAAAAAAAAACACCTTTTTTTTGGCTTCATGCTGAACTGTGCTCCTGCTCCACTTCTGACTTCATCACTTCCACCGTGTCTCTAATGTTCCCCCAGGTTCCCAGTCCATCAGATGCACTAAAACCCATAGCTTCAACTTGCATAGTGGTGCTTACTTTTAAATTAAGTGCCACAGAAAACTGCTGCTCCAGCTTCAGGAATGTGGTGCTTTCAGGATGCAGATTCCTTTTGTGATTCCACCTCACCTCATCCCAGTGCCAGTCACTCACCCAGAACACTAGTAAAAAAAACACATGCTGCCATTCAGAATATAAATAAACTTTTACAAGGAATAACAAGATCTCCAATTGAGAAGCTGGAGCTCAGTCCTCAAAATGATCCTTCACTTAGGAAACCCACCATGTTGCTTTGAAAAAAAAAGCCCTATCACCAACCAATCAGCTCAGATGTCCTCAACTATGCATGATGTCCTGACTCTCCATCCATAACAAGGACTTTGACATCCATAGCCTTAAAGCACATTTATATGGCATATCACAAAGGAAACCAACACAAATAACTTTATTTTTTAACCCTTTCTTACTAAATTAAAAACATTCTCAATGTCCTACCCTATTTTGCAAATGGGATATGATGGGGGGAATTGTGTGATACCTGATTTATCTATATTCATCCTGTTTGTCCTCGGATACCTCACTTGTGGCTTACGGTACTCGTGAGGTTACCCTGAGGTGAAACAGCATTTGTATAGAGAGAGAGAGTTAAGGAACTAACTACTTACTTCTAAACCATATTCACATAAACTGAATGCTACCACATGCAACAGCTAGTTAGATAAGCTGCGGTAGTTTTAAATGTAGTTTAAATGTAGTTTTGAGGGAGGCAGTATAGCACAGAGGTTTAAGGCTCTGAGTTGCAAATCTTGAGACCTGGGTTTGAATCCCACAGCCCCCACTTGCATACTGTGTGACCCTGAGCAAGTCACTTAACTTCCCTGTGCTCCCAAGTTGCACCTGTAAACAAGCTTTCAGCTTAGTGTGTCTCACCTGGTTAAACAATTGGGGGGGAAAAAATTATAAAAGGGATTGTTCCAGTCTCAAAGCAAAGGAGGAAAAAGAATCTGCATTTATATAGCACTTTTCATACACACTGTATCCCAAAGCACTTTACAAGCAATGCTGGACTGGTAGTGAAGTGACTGAACATGTAGTGGCAGCCATTTCACACACATCAACAACATTGGACAACTGCATGAACCAGTTTAATGGGAAGGTGAATGTTTGCTAGGACACTGGGGGGGGGAAGCGTCCTCTTGTGTAAAATGCTTTTGGTTCTTTTACTACAACCTGGATAGCACAGGAGATGGGTGGAAGGGACCTCAGTTTAATGTTTCATCTGAAGGACAGCACAGCACCCTCATAGTACTGCAGTCAGGTGTCAGCATTTAAGTATGAGCACAATCCCATTGTGGAGCTAGAACCCACAGCCTTCAGGTCCAGAGGCAGATGTGCTACCAACTGAGCCACACTGCCACCTGTTGGTACAAGGAAAGTAGATCTTAGATAGTAACTTTAATCTAACATTCAATTCATTTGAATAATTAAAGACTTCAAAAACAAACAAAGCTTATTATTGTTAGGATTTTGTTTTATTTTTCTTTTTTCTGCATTATCTCTTTACAATGTGATATATCCTCTCCCCCAATATATCAGCATAATTAAAATAGTCACACATTGTTTAATTATAATGAAGATATTCAGATCATTATTGTCTTTCACAACATGTGTCCATGTGCATTCAGTGAATTCATGTATTTGAAGGTTTATGAATGTGTCACTACCATAGTTTCAAAGTCAACATCTGATTATCAGAAAATCCTTCCTGTAGCATTTCTCCAGGTACTGCTCCATCTCGCAGTCTATCAATTCTTTCCTGTCTTCTTGCTAGGAGAAATTCTTTGATCAGCATAAAAAAGGTGTATTTTTACCTTCACAGGTGACAAGGCACTTAGCTGGATATGGAATCTGAACAGTGGCTTCAAGTCTTTGTGCTGGTCCTCCCAATATGCCTACAACCTTGTCTTCTCGCTTGAATTGTTTTTGAAATATCTCTGTAGATTCAAAGCTTGTGTCCTTGAAAGTGCAAAATTACCTTTTTTCATGCATTTTGAATAATTATGTCCCTATCTATGTCAAAAGTTGAGGTGAAAAGAATAGTAGGACAATCTGTATTTGGTTTCTGCTGAAAATCCATTTCACTGGGCTCAAAGTTATTATGGGTTGCCAATAAGTCTATGGGCCAGATTCTAGAAGAGGTTGCAATCGCTGCAGGGTACTTGCAGCAGGGTGTTTGACGCAAGTGGTGACTTACGCCAAACAGGGGGGAATTTGTGATTCTGGAAAGCTGGCTGCTACAAGACCTGGATGCAACAAAGTTAGACCAGCTCCCTCCTGGTCTAACTTTGCATCTGTGGGGATACCCTTTCCATGGGGCTTGTGCCAAACCAGTGGTGCAAGCTGCCATAAAGTGGAAAAATGCCACAACTGTGCCAGCCCTTCTAGAATCAGACCACCTTGTGTCCAAGGGCTTTGGCACAACTACGTCACACTTTGCAGTAGATGCGGGGCTTGGCACAAGCCCAGCATCCACCTTCTAGAATCCAGCCCCGTGGTTCTAATTCTTATGTGGGAGCCTCCTGATGGCTTTTGTAACAAATGGCAAGTTATCATGCTGCCAGTTTAAAGACTCCACTAAAAGCACTTTTAATATGCCAAGTAATTAACAAATGTGTCTTAAAGTGGTATTGGCAGTCCCACAATTATCAAAATTTTATATTCCATAAATTTTTCAGCTTTTCTATTTCCTTGGCTGTTTAATTGAGTCTCTTGTAGTGGAGGTAGAGACAGCACTGACTGTGAGCCTTTTATTATGAATTTCATGAAGCTCAGCATTTGTTTTTGTTCCTTTTAATCTGCTCAATTTCACCTGTTGCTAGTTTCAAAGCAAATTTGGTTACAACCGTGTGCTCAAGAAAAAAAATCAAGTTTCAAACCCCAGGAATCCATCATTTAAGTTTAACAAATGCAATCATTCCCTCGGAATGAGCAGCCCTGGAGCTTTAAGGATTTTATGCAAATTAGGGAATTTGGAATGAAATTCAAGCTCTGCTGAGTGGTCATGCTCACCCCTGCACTATAACGTCAGATTTATTTCTCTGCCTGAAGGAAGCAGTCGCCCCAAAGTCTTTTCATCAACTTCAGACCAGTTTACAATGTATAATTTGTAAAATTTATCATACCTTACTGTTTAGTTATTTTATCATAACTGTCTTAGTTTGGTTGTTTAATGAGTATTTCAACTTTTTCTCTGGTTCCCCATCAGTTCCCAGGAACTAGAGAAGAGCGTTTTTGTGCTGTTTCTGCTTTTAGGGAACTGCTTCAAAACTACTTTATTTCCTCTTAATTACTAAAATATTAAACTGATTTGCAGATTTTACCGTTTACAATGCTTGATTACTCTTTATATAGGAACCAAGGCGATATTTAACAATTCAGCCTCACAAAAATTTCTGTTAGAGTATTTTCTATTAGTGGTTTCATTTTAAGGGAACTGAACCACATTTCAAATACTTTTCATCAATGATTTGTCTTCCTTGGTTCATCAGTGTTTGGCATGACTGATAGACCCAAAATGAAGATGGGACATGTAGACTTTAAAATTTATGAACTTTGTTTCTGACTCCTGGCAAAGGCAGACTGTCATGAGTTGTGCTTAAAGTGCCTGGGTCCAGATCATGATTTTAAGAATTGTGAGTGTGGCAGAGGTGTCCCCCCCATCCTTTCTCCCACATCAGGACCATTCGGCTGATCTAGTCCCTACTTTCCCTTTTAAAACCTACTGCAGTAGCATCTCTAACTCTTTTGAGGTCTCCCTTGACCTATCTCATTTTTACCATTATGAGGGGGTGGCCTCCCCTTGTAATCTCTTGAAAAATGTTTCCCCCTCTGTTTATATCCTTTCCTGTGTCCTTGACAAAGGTTTTATTTGTAATTCCAACACCTCTGAGGGGGATTAAAAATATAGCACCCTAGTGTATCACTTTGTACATGCAGAGAAAATTAAAGAAATACCAGGGTACAGGAACGTCTGAATAAACAGGTTGTTTTGAAAGTAAAATGCTTTGTTATCTTGAAAGAAAAATATCTTGTTGCTTTGAAAGAAAATTTCCTTCTGAACAAGCATCTCTCACTTATAGAAACACCTCACAGCTGTTATAAAGTAAGTTTTTCCCGCGAGTGTGTGTAAACAAATGAGGTTCTAGGTCTTCTAGATGGAACAGGCATCTGCAGTATTTATGTAACCTAAAGGCTGCTTTGAGCAATTCCGCTCATTACTAAATGCACCTCATGGTTGTTTAAAATGAAGAGTACAACCAGCAAGTGTTCATAAGGAGCGAGCTGTAGCGCTGAGAAATAGAGCTTTGGTCCCACTGGATAGATCAAGGGCAAGGCTCTTACGGGGACAAGAAAATAGGGTAAAGGAGCCATAAATAGGCTTGTTTCTTTACAAGAATTGAGGGGAGAGACTGCTGTTTCAGAAAGGATTACTTACGATTGGGAGTTAAAACAATCTGAAAGTTACTATTTGGGCCCAATTGATATTTAGAGCTGCTGGTTAGCGTAAATACCTGTATTAACTCATGGAGGCTGTGCTTAAAATATAGAGACATAAAACACAATACCTTAGAAGCTTATAGGCTTTTTTAAGATAAATTAGGTTTATTTTGTGAAGATATAGCGTAATGTCTCTTACCTGAAGACTTCAGTGTGGGACTGTTCCTTAGGGGAAATCGGGGACAAACAGAGGCTCATTTCAGTGTCTTGTAGAAGTCATGGACTGTCCATAATACTGTTCAGGGGGCATAGCCATGACACCTAGAGGACCATTAAGTATTTAGCAGGCTAAAAGCACAACACCTAAGACTTTCTAAGGGTAAATATAAAGTAAATACATTACATAATGTATGTGTTATATGTTGGTCTGGCTGATCCACCAACTCTATGTATTAGAATAGAGATATAGTTGTTTTTAGAATGGGGTGGATCAGCTGACCATATGACATCAATGCTGAACTGTATATATTCCCTCTGAAATTGTAGTGAGACAGAAGAGTCTTAGGTAGCAGCAGGGAAAATTCTGCATCCTATTAGCACAGAAGATAGTGGAAACACTTAGGTTTGGAAAGTGTAACCTTCCACCCTGTGGCAACACAAAAAAGGTTTGGGAGTTGTGTTGAAATTGAATAGCTTTATTTTGATTTATAGAGTGAATTATTTTTTTATTTGTTTATTTTGTTGTTTTATTTATTTTGCTTACATACTGCTGCATTCATAGCTTTAGAGTGCTTTCTTGAAAATAAAATTCACACTATCATACTAGTGTGTTCTAAAGCTGAAAATTCTCTGTGTCTGAGTTATTTGCCACAAAAGATTTCCACAGTTGGTGTTAGAAGAGGAATCGACTGGTTGTCTGTGGTAGCAGGGGGAGACCAATCTGGGTGTCTGACCAGATACTACTACAATAACTAAATCAGAGATGGCCGAAGGAGGAGCAGAGAAAAAGCAAGGAGCGGTCACCGATACCAGAACGGCCATGACGGGAGAGCCACTGTATGCTGGCTTGCCAGCTGAAACCCGGAGAAGGACAACAGAAGTTGAGAGTTCTGAGGATGATGAGGAACCAGAGACTAAGGAGAGATCCCAAGAACCATGAAAGGAACCACCAGAAAGTATGGCTGATCTACTCCGCTGGTTGATGAATTGACAGATAGAGATGGAGTGACAGAGGGATCTAGACCTACAAGAATGAGAGAGGAAGCAGAGAAGACAAGACCTCAGGTGGGCTGATACCATTCAGATGTTTAACAAATGTGGACAGGACAGGGGACCAGTAGTGAAGAGGTACCCACCAAGCCAAGGAACATTAAAATCACTAAAATGACTGGGTCAAATGACATTGAGGCCTATTTGACCATGTTTGAGAGAGTGGCAAAGGCTTGTGGGTGGCCACCTAGTCAGTGGATGATTCGTCTGGCACCATATTTATCCGGCAAGGTGCAGCTGGACTATGGGAATATGGACTCATGTTTAAGTGACGATTATGATCTTGTCAAACAGGAAATACTTAAAATGCTACAATATAACAGCAGAGACTTACAGGCAGAGATTTTGTGCACTTTAATATAATACTGCAAACCCCCTCCAGAGAGACTTATACAAGGTTGAAGGAACTTTGTAATAAATGGATGCAGCCTGAAGGGAAGTCTCGAACAGATATCATGGAGACATTCATCGTAGAACAATTCTTACAAATTTTGCCTCTGGAGGTGCAAATCTGGATTAAAGAGCATAACCCAGAATTTTGCAGATGTAGCAATCACTCTGGCAGAAGACTACCTGGCCGCACATCAGTCTGTTAACAAGAGAGAACAGCGATCTCCTGAACCTCCTGCCAATAAGAGTTCATCTCCACTAGTAAGACCTGCTTATACCTTTCAGAATAAACAGTATGAAAACAGAACTGGCCCCAGTGGTAAAACCTTTCCCCCTAATATAGTGTGCTGAAACTGTCAGGGACAGGGGCACCTAGCCAGGTTCTACCCTACAAAAAAACCTGATGTGACACATCTGGCATTATTAAATGATGGGTATTTCTTTACCAATGTGACTATTGCTAACCAAATTGTATTGGGATTTTTTTGACTCGGGGAGTAAAAATACCCTAGTTAGACATGACCTGGTGAGACCCCTAAAGAAAGGAACTCCTATTCATGTGGTATGTGTACATGGGGACAGAAATCTGTACCCTACCACTAATATAGACATTACTGTGGAAGGAAAGACAACACAGGTCATGGCAGGGGTTGTACCACGTTTGCCTGTACCCATTATATTGGGTCATGATTTTCCTGACTTTTCCACACTAATTATGGACAAAAATGTGTTAACAGCAGTAACCACTTGTGCCCAGAAGAAAAAGGAACTATTGTTGGGTGAATTGTTTCCTTTTGAAGGGGATGTGGTAGATGCTCCTGGTAAAACCAGACAGACGTTGAATTCCAAAAAGAAACAACAACAACAATGGTGAAGGAATCAGCATGGTATACCAGAGGACATTAAAACTGTGTTAATGATAAAATAGCTGATAAACAAAGACAGGATGGTACATTAACTTCCATTTTACAACAGGTGGGACAAAACGGAGTGCCTGGATCTCTAGAAATAAGAATTAAGAATGATGTATTATATAGAGTGTGTAAGAAACCAAGGACAGAAGAAACAACTGAACAACTATTGGTACCAAAATGTTTTAGAAAGGACATTGTGTTTTTGGGGCATGATTTACCTTGGGCAGGGCATGCAGGGAGGGACAAGACCCTGAGTAGAATAGTACAGAGATTTTACTGGCCAGGCATACATGAAGACTTTAGCCTTTATTATCAAGAATGTCAGGATTGCTAATTAACTGTCCAGGTAGGAAGAAAGGAAATAGTACCCCTTGTGCCAATCCCTTTAGTAACAACACTTTTTGAGAGAATAGCATGGATATTGTGGGATCCCTTAACAAGAGTAGTAAAGGAAACTGCTTTCTCCTAGTGGTGTGTGATTATGCCACTAAATATCCTGAGACCATCCCGATGCGCACAGTCACCACCCCTAAGATTGCAGAGGAGTTGGTGAAATTCTTTAGTTGGGTTGGCATCCCAAAGGAGATACTGACAGACAGAAGGAGTAATTTCAATACCACACTGCTAAAAGAACTGTACTACCTTCTAGGGATAGTGGCTATGCGCACCTCTCCGTATCATCCCCAAACAGATTGGCTCATAGAGCAATATAACCAGACACTCAAGAGGATGCTTAAAAAATGTATTCAGGATGAGGGAAAGGACTGGGACAAATATTTACCTTTTCTTCTTTTTGCCTATCTTGAGGTTCCCCAGGCCTCAACAGGTTACTCCCCGTTCTCATTGCTTTATGATAGGAATCCCCATGGACCACTAGATGTGGTAAAAGAGCGTTGGGAGGAGGGGAAGGACATGAAGCATCCTGGGATAGCATCCTATATGAAGGAACTTCGGAAACGCCTGATGAATTATACCCAAAGAGCCCATGAAGTAGGAGTACAGGCCCAAAAAACTCAGAAAAAGGAGTATGATCAGGCTGTCTCCAAAACAAAAGGGTTTATAGAGGGAGATCAGGTTCTGTTATTGTTACCTACTTCTACCAATAAGTTACTTATGAAGTGGCAGGGACCCTATAAAGTGATACAGCAGATGAGACCTGTGAAATACCTGATAGAAACACCAGCTAGGAGACAAAAAAGGATGATTTATCATGCAAATCTCTTAAAAAATGGCATGTTAAACCTGAGCCAACCACGAGTTTGTTAGTCCTCCCAGAAGTAAAAGAGAATGAATTGGACCTGGCCTATGACTAGTTAGAAAGAGAACAGGGATTTAAGGATGTTATTGTGAATACTGAACTGACACCAGATCAAAAACAAGAATTGTTATATTTACTGGAGGAATTTCAGACTACATTCATAACTGTACCAGGGCATGCTGTAGGGGTGGAACACCAAATCCATACAGACACAGCCCCTATTAGAAAAAAACCCTATAGGTTACCCTAGCGGGTCAGGGAAAAAGTACAAGAGGAAATCAAGACATTACAAAGGCTAGGCATTATTGAACCATCTGAAAGTGCCTGGGGTTCACCCATTGTAGTAGTTCCCAAGAAAGAGGGAGAAATCAGGTTATGCCTGGATTTCAGGGGGTTGAACCAGGTATCAAACTTTGATGCATACCCTATGCCCCGAGTGGATGATATAATAGATAAAATAGGAAATGCTAACTATATCTCCACTCTGGACTTGACTAAAGGATATTGGCAGATCCCTTTAGAGACTACAGCCAAAGAGAAAACAACATTTTCTACCCCTATGGGCTTATTCCAGTTTTGAACCATGCCATTTGATCTCCATGGTGCACCAGCAACATTTCATCGATTTATGGATAGGTTGCTGGCACCACATCATAATTTTTGTGTGGCTTACCTAGACGATGTTGTTGTGTTCAGTACATCATGGCAGACCCATCTGGCCTAGAGAGGTATTAACATCTGTTAAACATGCAGGATTGACAATAAACCCATCAGGATATGCTTTGGCACAAAAAGAAACAAGATATTTAGGATTTTTATTGGGAAATGGGCTAATTAAGCCAGAGATCAGTAAAGTGGAGGCAGTGGCTAATTGACCAGTACCACTCACAAAGAAGCATTTCCATTCATTTTTGGGATTAGCTGGATATTATCACAGATGTATCCCTAACTTTGCTACCATTGCTACCCCTCTAACAGATCTTACAAAAAAGAAGTCTGGGAATAAGGTAATTTGGTCTCCAGCACGTGAGCAAGCTTTCCAGCAAATAAAAGCTGCTCTGTGTTCATCCCCCATATTAAAAAGTCCCAATTTCAGAGAGGGCAAGTAAGATGGTACAGGGCTTGCACCACAATACATATGAGAAGACATTGAGGGACCTCAATGTGTATTTGCTGGAGGAGTGAAGACAAAGTAAAGATATGATAGAGACCTTCAAGTATCTTAAAGGCATAAATAAGGTGCAAGTGGGTGACATATTTCAGTATAGAATGAGTACAATAACAAGAGGGCACAATATAAGATGGGGGGGGATAAAGGAAATATGAGGAAGTTATTCTTTTTCACTAACAGGGTGTTGTATACATGGAATGGCCTGCCTCAAAAGGTGGTGGGAGCAAGCACAGTAGAGGGATTCAAGCATGCTTGGGATAGGCATAAAGGAACACTAGACATGGGAAGGAGAGGCTAAGCTGATGCCCAAATAGGGTCACTAGCTGCTGTTACAGGTAAGGAAAAAGGGAAGACTAGATGGGGCTAGTAGTTCTTATCTGCCATCAGTTTTCTATGTTTCCAACTTTCCCACATGAGTTCCATGCTCTCAATGAATGGTGTGATGAGGTCATGCTACCATGTTGGCTCCGAACAGAGTTTGTTTTTTCTGCATTCATTCTTGTCGCAGACTCTATTTGATCTACATCTCCCCCCCCCCTTTTTCTTACTTCAATGATTCCACAGTGCCTCTCCCAGACATATTTGAAACACAGTACTGTTTTGGCCCCCATCACTTCTGCTGGAAGACTGTTCCAGAAATCCACCACTCTCAGTGAAGTAGTTCCTTGCATTTCTCCTGAATCTCCCCCTTCCAGCTTCAAAGCATCTCCCCTTGTTCTAGAGCACCATTTCCTCTGAAAAATACTCCCTACCTGCACCTTATTTACCCCTGTGAGGTATTTAAAGGGACACTGTCAGCCCTTTTGGTATCATATTATTTCTATTAGGAAACCCACATTTTATAATTGCTTACTTTCTCTAACACTCATTATCGTAGTAGGTTGTTTGATCTGTTTCCTTTCTTAGTAGAACTGAAAAACATGGGGGAATGGTACAATTATACCCAGCCTTGTTTTGCTTCAAATCCTTTATCCACTCTTATTGCATTCATCCTGAACATAAGAAGCACACCCCCAAACAGTACAGTCGCTCTCAATGATACAACAGCCTACACTGCTCTCACAGCAATATAAGTGGCTAGATTGTGTTAGGGGCATTCCAGAGTCCAGAAAAGATGCAGTGGAAGTTGATCAAAGAAGGTAAACAAACACTTTTTTTTGTGGTAACAACAGTGTGGTGAGCAGTATGTATTTTTCTTTTAAAAGGAAAAAAGGAGTCAGAATCAAATTACCAGTTACATCAGAAATCTCTATAGAATGTGAGCAGTCATAACATATGTTTTTTAACCTAGTGACAATCTGAGGCCTAAGAGAGTTGACAGAGTCCCTTTAAAGGTCTCTGTTATATCACCCCTCTCCCTCTTCTGCTCCAGGATGTAAATATTGAGGTCATTTAGCCTCATAGGGCTTTTGATACAGACTGTGTACCATTTTAATTGCCCTCTTCTGGACCGCCTCCATTCTGTCTATGTCCTTTTGGAGATTTGGTCTTCAGAACTGGACACAATACTCATGGTGGGGTCTTACCAGTGATTTATGCAGGGACACCACCACCTCCCTCTTTCTGGTGGTGATACCCCTTCCTATACACCCCAGCATCCCACTAGCCTATGTGACTGTCCTGTCACACTGCCTGGCACCTTTAGGTCATTTGATATGATTACTCCCAGATCTCTTTCCTGTTTTGTCATTGTTAATACTACTACACCCATTTTGTACTTTGCCCCTGGATTTCTGTGCCCCAAGTGCATTATTCTGCACTTTTTTGCATAACACCCAGATGCCATACCATTGACCACTCTTCCAGTGTTTTTCAGGTCTCTTTTCATTTTTTCCACCCCCTCCCAGAGTATCCACCCTATTGCAGATCTTGGCATCATCTGCAAAGAGGCAGACCTTCCCTTCCAACTCCTCTGTAATGTCACTTGTAATGGCATTAAAGAAGACCAGTCATTGCACTGAACCCTGAGGTACCCTACTAGTCACCTTCCCTTTCTCAAAGCAAACTTCATTTACTACTGCCCTTCACCTCCCAGCCTCTAACCAATTTCTTACCTAGTTTACCACCTTGTTACCAACTCCTAAGATACCTAACTTGCTTACCAGTCTCCTATGTGGAACAGTATTGAAGGCCTTACTGAATTCTAGGTAGACCATGTCCACGGCTCCTCCCTGATCTAATTCCTTGGTCACCCAGTCAAAGAAATCTATCAGATTTGTTTGGCATGACCTGCCCCATGAATCCATGTTGTCTCAGATCTTGTAATCCATAGAATTTTAGATAACCTGACATCCTTTCTTTTAGCAGTGTTCCCATTAATGTTACCACTGCCGACATCGGGCTGATGGGCCTATAATTGCCAGCTTCTTCCATGCTGCCTCTTTTGTAAAGTGGGACTACATCTGCCCTCCTCCAGTCCTCCGGGACCTCTCCGATCTCCAGTGATCTGTTAAACAGAACTGTCAGAGGTGCTGCTAGTACCTCCCTAAGCTCCCTCAACACCCTTGGATGCACCCCATCTGGCCACATGACTTTGTCCACTTTCAAGTTAGTGAGTGCCTTCAGGATTCTCTCCTCAGAAATGGGACCAGTGTCCACTTCTCACCTACCACAACCCCCATTGATTATTCATGGTCTCTCCCTTTCCACTTCTACTGTGAACACTGTGTAGAAGTATTTGTTTAAGATGTCTGCCTTTTCTTGGTCACCCTTTGTACAGTCCCTACCCCCCCATTTAATTTTACAATCTCTCCCTTTATCTTCTTTTTCTTGCTTACGTACATAACAAATTCTTGTCCCCTTTTGATACTGCCTGGGCTTGTCTTTCTTCAGTTTGTACCTTTGCACCCTGTACTGCTTTCCCATCTTCCCTCTGTTTCTCCTGCTACTCCTTTCTATCCAGCTGCTCCCTCTGTGTCTCCTTGTACCTTCAGAAAGCAACTTTTGTGCCTTTACCTTGCCCCACCTCTTACAAAAACTATAGCTGTCTCCTGTTTCTTTTGCTTTTGCTCACTTGCTTGATACAGAGGTTTGTTGCCTTCACCATTCCCTCATTTAGTTTGGCCCACTGCTCCTCCAATTCACTGGAAACCTCCCTCCCCATCATGTCGTCCCTGAGGGATGCCCCAATTTTTATAAAATCTGCACTTCTGAAGTCCAGGACCCTCATCTGTGTGTCATCTAATTCCGCAGTCATCCTTATGTTGAACACTGTATGGTGGTCACCGGTCCCCAGGTGGTTTCCCACCCTGATGTCTGCAACACTGTCCCTGTTAATGAGAACCAGGTCCAGTATTGCCCCATCAAGAGTGGGTTCACTGATTAGATGGCTGAGGAATGGCCCCTGCAAGATTTCTAGGAAGTCTCTGCTTCTAGCTGATGCTGCAGTTTGGAGGCTTCAATATACATCCAACAGACTCAAGTCTCCAACCAGGTGCACCTCCCCCTTTCGGCTATTTTGCCAATTACTTCCAACAGTACTGTATCCAACTCCTCCCTTGTGCCAGAGGTCTGTAGATCACACCTGTGTGAATAGCAGCTCCATTACCTGACTCAAGGTTGTCCCATAGCACCTTTAGTCCCTCCTGAATTCTCTGTATGCCTGTCATTTTTATACTTGTCTTTACATAAAGCACACCACCCACTCCTTTCCTTCCCACCCTGTTTTTCCTGAACAGAGTGTAACCTGGTATGGCCATGTCCCAGTTATGGTTGTCAGTGCACCATGACTCAGTAATGGCCATGATATCCAGGTCAGCCTCTGCCCTGATGACATCTAGGTCCAGAATTGTGTTTCCTAGATTACTAGTATTAGCATACATGGACTTCCAGATTTTGTAATCACTTTGCTTGTGGCCCCCCTTTTTTCCTTAATGCCCCCATCTTTCTCTCACCCTTTTGAATGATTTTCCTCCCTTTTCCAATTTCTATCATCCTGCTACTTTGATTAATTTGCTTCATGGAAGGGTCACTCTACTCATGGGATCTCTCTACTCTCCATATCAGCCTGTTGGGGGGGCAGTTACTGTCTCCCCAATTTCTTCCACCACCACCTTCAGCCACCTTAAATATTCATCGAAGTAACATTCAAACTATCCACTGAGGACTAGAGTTCCTCTCATGGATGGATTGATGCCATAGCCCCTGTATAGTCCCCTATCCTCCCAGGTGGGCTCCCAGTACCCAATGTAGCCATACCCCTCCTCTCTGCACCATTCTTTATATCTTGAGTTGGAGGACATGGTGTGCAGTTCCCTTTTCTTCCACCTGTCATAGACAGGCAGCACCTCCAAAAAGCTACTAAGTGTGCTGCCTCTCTAAGACCTCTTCCCAGTTCCCTGAACTGCCCCTGCACTATTCCAGTTCAGTCTCTAGCCAGGTCATTAGTCTTCAGGTTGACAGTGACATTCAGCTTCCCCTTCTTCCCTGCCCTTATGAGCTCTAGGAGTTGATTCCCATCTCTCTGGGGTGGGGCCCCATGTAGAAATGTGTCCTTCCTCTCTGTGCCATCTCCTATTCTCAGATCAGTCCCCCTGAAGATTGAGTCCTCCACCAGAAGCTGTTTCCTCCTCCTATGGGGTTCTTTCCCCTCCCACCTTGGGGCTTCCACTATGGAGAGCCCCACATCTTCCCTGGCCACTACCAGAGGTGCCTCATCTTGGCAGTCCTGCCCCACCAAAGTACCATAGGAATTTTGAAGTGGTACTGGTTGAAGAACATGCCTGTCAGCCTTCCAGAGCCCATGAACCCTACCCTTCCAGAGCCCACCATAGTCCAACTGTTCCTCCTACCTGGCATCTTCCGTGGTACCAGTGTCAGCCTTGGTGGTCTCTGGGTTGGGAAGAAGGTCCTCCAACACCCCGCCAGCTTGGCTTCAAGTCTAATGACCCTCTCTATCAACCTATCTATCTATGCAGTGTCAGTGGCTCAGTAGGTAGCACACTTGCCTCTGAGGCCGGGAGATCAGAGGGCTGTGGGTTCAGTTCCCGCATCTGGCACTTGGATTAATATCCCAGTACTGACACCGTAGTGCAGCATGAGAGGGGTGCTGCACTTCTGAGGTGCCGTCTTTCAGATGAGATGTTAAACCGAGGTCCCATCTGCCTGGATTGGTGGTAGTTCAGGTGGATGTTAAAGATCCAATGGCACTTATCGGAAAGAGTAGGGGAATTTCTCTGGTGTCCTGGCCAAATTTCCCTCACTCACTAAAAATACCACCAACAGCTTAATCTGGTTCAAAGTCAGTTGGCATTCATCTGTATCCCCTTCCCCCGGGTGTGCCTGAAAATAGGCAGGATTTGTCTAGTGCACTTACCTGGTCAACAAAAATTACATAAATAAAAATAAAATAAATAAATAAACCCAGAGAGACACATGCAGATGGGGCAGTACTGCACCTCCAGAAGGTATCGCTAAAAACTGCTAGCCCACAGCCACTGCAGTTCATTACATCCCACTTTCCCTGTCTCTTCTTTCCCTGTGTTACTTGGAAATCCTACTCCTTATGATGTGTATCTGAGAAATAGAGAAAGTCTGTTGTTAGAGAATATAAAAACTAAAAGAAATGAAGGTAGTGATAGGATTAATTTTGTCACCACATATAATGTTAGGGAAAACCAGATTAGGGATATTATTTACCAGCATTGGCATGTCCTGGGGTGGACAATAGATTAAAAGAAACGGTAACAGTCAAGGCAAGGATGGCATGTAGGAGGGCAAGAAACTTGGGGATGTTTTGGTGTCATCGGTAAAGGAGGTGGAGAAGCTCAGAAATTGGCTGCCCCCCCCACCAATGGCGTGTAGAAAATGTAGTAAGTTTAAGTTTTTTCCGAGCATATATGAGTGTAATATGTTTTGAAACCCCCATGACATTAGGATGTATGATATAAAGGGGTTTATAAATTGTGATACAATAAATGTTGTTTATTATTCCTTCTGTACATGTGGTAGATACTATGTGGGAAAGACTAAGAGAAAATGGAAAGAATGAGTTGGTGAGCATTTAAATGCTATTAAGAATGGCATTATGCAGTATGCCTGGACCCAGCATGTAAGAGATTTGAACAATTTGGAGAGTCATGAAGTTAAATTTATAGGAATTGAAAAGGTTAGATTGGGCCCTAGAGGAGGTAGTATTGAAAATCTCTTAAGTCAAAGAGAGAATTATTGGATATATATGATGGGAGCATATGAAGGCAAAGGTTTAAATGACCGTATTGAGCTTAAACCATTCCTAGAGAAAATGGGTTTGTAATAATAGCTCTTAAAAGCCTCTTTACTTCATGAATGAGATTCTTGTAGATACTAGTTCTTTCCATTTTTCTCAGAATATTATCCATGAGTGTCCCTGTCTAGAAGTGGTTAAAATAAAATAAAGCCAAAAAAGAGTAGGAAATAGTGATTATATTAGATATGTAAGATATAATATGGTATAATTTACAGTTTGTTAGTGCGATTGGATGTGTTTACCTCCTTCTCTTGGCAACTCTTTTACCTGCCCTTTTTTGTCTTATAAAATCTTAAAATAACCCCCTCAAATAAACCCTTCCCCTTCCCCGTCCCCTTTCCTTTTCCCTCTTCCCCTCCCTTCCTGCCCTCCCACCCCTTCTTTCTCCTTCATTCTTATTCTTATTTTTCTGTTTATAACTAGTTTCTGTTTCTTCCTTTTTTCCTCCATCTCCCTTTTCCCTCCTTTCCTTCCCACCCCTTCATTCCCCTTCCCCTCCCACCCCTTTCTTTCCCTTAAGTTTAATGGGATAACATTGATGCATCATTTGACATGTTTTTATCTTCCAATTGCTGAGAATAATTAATTAAAATTAATTTGTAAATAATAGAAATGTAGATGTACAGGAATCTGCCTCTGGATAATTTAACAAACTTCTGGTTTTTATTAACCACATGTTTGGGTTTGATGGTTTAAAAACACTGGGTAAAATAAATATATCTAACTGTATAATCTGTATGTATAATGAAAATATGATGAAACTTGTCTATAGACAAAAACATGTGGTTTCCCGTCCCCTTTTTAAGATTTAACCATTAGATGTGTATGTGTATAAAATATTGTGGTAATTAAATGGAGCATTTGCACTTTAAGTAGGGTCATATGACTTGGAAAGGATGTTATTTAAGCCACTCTGCATCTGTTGGTAATTACTTTTGACAAAGCCCATGTTCGAGTGAAACATGCGTGAGGAGTTTTTCTGTGTCTTTTTGTATTTTGCACTCGTAAGTACTTGTATGTATCCACTGCTATTTAGCAAGTAAAATAAGCTAATCCACTATTTTTGTGTGTGGAGCATTTATTTCTGTGTCCCTGTGGTGTGCCAAGACTGCCTCTTTTTATGTGCTGATTCTGCCTCAGAGTACCCATCCCTCTGTGCTGCTCTATTCGGCTGATTCCCTTATGATGTGCATTAGTCCCCTCTGCACTCTTTCCTGCAGATAGGTTGCTGCTCCCAATACTTGTATTGGCCTGTTTCTATTCTTTGACTCGGCCCTTGTGTACCCCTTACTTCTGATCTGTAAAATGCCTACTTCCACATACTAATCAGGCCAAGTCGCTTCTCAGGTTCTGGTTACGGGACTATCACTACCAGTTTACAGCCCTTCCCGTTGGCCTCACCTCAGCTCCAAGGGTATAGAAACATAGAATTTGATGGCAGATAAGGACCGCTTGGCCCACCTAGTCTGCCCATTCCATTATAGGAATTGAAAAGGTTAGATTGGGCCCTAGAGGAGGTAGTATTGAAAATCTCCTAAGTCTATTAACAAAGTGTCTAGCTTTGGTGGCATCAGACTTAAGAAGGAGAGGGGTAGTGTTTTTTCTTTCCTGGATAACTGGTTGATCTCAGGAAAAATACAGCAGGAAGCAAATTCCTTTATACTAATGACTCAAAATACATTGGAGGAATTGGGCTTCCTCATAAACATTCAAAAGTCTCAAACAGAACCAGTTCAAGTCCTGGACTTCAAATGTGCAGAGCTGGATACCCAGCAAGGAAAGCCATTCCTTCCTCTAGAAAAGGTAGTAAATCTGATTTCATCTACAGAATCCTTCAAAGCAAGCCAACCAAGTCCTGCAAGGGATTGCCTAAGGTTACTGGGTCACATGGCCTACACCACAGCAGTGGTACCAGGAGCCAGATTCCAGATGAGAGATATTCATTACCATCTAAGGGATCAGTGGTCTCAAAGGTGGAACACCCTATCCAAATTGGTGCCTGTCAAAATAACCTTGTTAAGGGTGCTAGAATGGTGGAAGGTGGTATGCAACGTCAGAGAGGGTAACCCTTACTCCAGCAATCCCCTGCAGTCATTTTCATAGCAGATTTCTCCTTCCTAAGTCAGGGTGCCCATCTGGAGGATTTGAGAGTGGCACATGAAGTACACAGGAGACTCAAGAGCACATACATCTCCTGGAACTAAGGGCAGTATACCTGGCAATGCAGGTTTTTCCTTCCAGATCACTTGTCAGTCTGTCCAGATCAGATCAGAAAGCACCATTACCATGTACTACATAAACAAGCAGGGAGGAACAAGATCTTCCAATCTGTGAACAGAAGCCAAAAACATCTGGAACCTGGCATATTTCCTTGATGCGCTGCTATCTACAGTGCACCTACCAGGGAAAGAAAATGTACTAGCAGACTCACTGAGCAGGATCATCCAGGGAAATCATGAAAGTACCCTGAACTGGCAGGTGCTACTATCAGTGTTCAGAAGGTGGGGTACACCAGAAATATATCTGTTTGCCTCCTGTGAGAACAATCAGCTCCCACTTTTTTGTTGCAACCCCCATTAATGGGTTAAATCCCAGAGGAGGCTGTAGTCCTCAGCTGGTCAGGGTAGTTTCTCTATGCCTTCCCTGCTTCCCAATTTTACTGAGAGTACAGATAAAACTGAGAAGGGCATCAGCAATAATGATTCTAATTGCTCCAGACTGGGTCAGACGAGTCTGGTACTCCATAATCCTGTCCATCTCCAGCAGACAACCTATAAACCTGCTCCTGAGACACAATCTTTTAACACTGTCCAAGGACAGGATAACATTCCCAGATCTGAGAATTCTATGTCTCAGAGCATGGTTCTTGAGGAGTTAGAGTTCTCTCGGCTGAATCTTTCTGAGAAAGTTATGGAAGTACTTCAGGTTTCCAGGAAACCAGCAACGGGGAAAACTTATGCTTCAAACTGGAAAAGCTTGACTGATCCAATGGCACAGAGGGCTGAGGTGCTTCTGGCACCTTACCTCTACCAAACTGGTGACCTGAGTTCGGGATCAAGCTTAGACCACTGGGACTTAGCCAAGAGGGGAGGACTGGGAGAAGATTGAGTGGCTGCTTGGCAGCTCTCCTCTCCTGGATTAGGGAGGTGAGTCTTCCCAGCTTTTGGCTGCCACTGAGTGCGAACTTGATGGTAGCATCAAGCAAATGGGGATAGCACTAGGCTGGGTGGGTGGAGTGGGGCCACCAGTTTCTGAGTACATGCACACCTCCACACGCGTGCACAATCATGTTGCCAAGGCCACAGGGAGTAAAGGGGTGAAAACCAGGGTAAAACACCATGGGCTGCATTTTCAAAGCTCTGATAGATCGCCACAAGTTGTGGTGATCTAGGGGCTTCACCACATCCTGGCTGTATCAGGGGCTTTGTGCCATATTCAGGTACAACAGGGTCCCTATGCCAGAAATCTGGTAATTGCCGCACCCCCAGGCATGTGTCAAACCAAGTGGTTCACCTTCGGGTAATGCCACAGGGATCCAGTTGCCCTCACTGAACACAACCAAATGGGTGGCAGGATGGCTGGGGTTGGGGGGCACACACAAAACTAGGAAGTGGTGTACAGGTGCAGCATAGGGCATGAGGCGGCACAGTTGCTGTTGGGGAAGGGGTGGGTGACCATGTCAGTGTGGTTGCACCCAGACATCCTATGGCAGTCCTATGGCACCATGTTGGCACAACCCTGGCTGCAGTCCTCAGTGCCATGCCCATGTGGGGCCCTGAGCTGTGTGTCGCTATACCTCCCCATTGTCTACTGTGTGCCTGTGCCTATCTTATGCCATGATCAGCACCCCCACTGGGTGCAACCACATTGACATGGTCACCCCACTTCCCCAAAAGCAACTGTGCCACCTCATGCCATATGCCACCCTGTAAATGCCTATTATGGTGCACTACCAACATGTCTCCACAGTGTCTGGAGTGGTGTAAGGGGCTTATACCAGGTTTTCCATGGCCTATCTCCCACACCTTGCTGCAGCCATGGTGGGGTTTCCTGCATCCTAGAAAAGGGGATGTTGTAGCCCCACCATGGTGTAAGCCCCTTGTGGTGTGGCACACCCTATGTTTGGCCACAAGGGTGGCACACCACCACAAGGATGCAGCGGTTCATGATTCAGACACAGACCACATTACTGAATTGTGAATGCCACATCTTTTGGTGCAAAGTGCTATTTGTGTTACAAATGTTAATGCAAGCACCTTGCATCCCTTGTGGGGCTTTGATAATCCCCCTCCATGTCCCCCCACTGCTGTATATGCCTGCCCTTGGGACTCTTGGGTCCTGCACCATATGTATCCCTGCTGATATGACAGCAGGGAGAGGGCAGATGGGGCTGGGAGTCCTCATGTCCAGGCCCGACAAAAGGTGAGAGGTGGTGACAGAGGGCAAAAAGTTAAATGAAACAAAATGGAAAAGATTTAACTTATGATGCTCTCCAAAACAGATCAACCTCCTCTGGGCAGCTCTGCCCTTAATACTGGACTAGCTAGTCTACCTCCAGTCCTTAGGTCTAAGGCCTTTAACTCTGGAGGTGCATTTGGCAGCAGTATCAGCTTATATATCAGCTGGCAAAGACATGTCAGTGTCCTCACAACCTATTTTCAAAAAGTTTTTTTCAGGGTTCTTAGTCACCTGCCCCCCAGTGTGGGAACCTGTTCCTGCCTAAGATTTGAACCTGTGTATTGTCTAGCTAATGAAGGCACCCTCTGAGCCCATGTCCACTCCTGCACTGAAGTATGTCAATTGGGAAACAGTTTTCCTGGTGGCAATGACATCTCATAGAAAGGTAAGCAAGCTGAAGGCCCTCTGTACAGATCCTAACTACATAGTTTTCCATAGGGACAGGGTAGTTCTGTGGACAAAGAGGAAATTCCTCCCAAAAGTGGAGTCTGAATTTAACCTGAATCAATCAGCTGCCTTTCAGTTTTCTTCACATGACAATCCAGCTCAGGTGAGCAAAAGCTTAACAGTCTGGACTTGAAGAGGGCTCTGAGCTACTATGTTGACCACACAAAGGATGTCAAGTCCACTGGCACTCAGCTGATTGTTACCTATGGTGATGTGGGGAAGAGAAAACCAGCAACCAAGAGAACAGTTTCTCAATAGACAGTATCCTGCATGCAGTTCTATTATGACAAAGCTGGTAAACTGCCTTTCAGAGGGCTCAGGGCACATTCTATATAAGAGGCACCTCTGTCTCTGTGGCAGTATCAAGGGGTGTCCCTTGCCATGAGATTTTTAAAGCAGCTACCTGGAAAATAGTGCACACTTTCACAAACCATTACTGTTTGGGCATTCAGTCCAGAAGGTATGCCAGTTTGGGCACTGCTGTCTTGCAGAACCTTTTTCCTAAATAGATCTGTACCCATCCTCCCAAGTTACTGCTATGGAGTCTGAAGTAGTTAAACTTAGGTAAGGGATTCCTGGGGATTAAAGAAAAAATTACTCCCCATATTAATGTTATTTCTTTCAAAGGGATCCCTCACTTAGTTTAACAATCCTTAATCCCTGCCTTCCCTTTGTTAAACTTAAGTGAGGGATTCCTGGGATTTGAAGAAAAAAATACTCACCATAGTAATGTTATTTCTTCTAAAATGATCCCTCACTATGTTTAACAATCCTTAATCCTTGCCTTTCCTTCCCGAACCTGTTAAAAGGTCCATACAATTATCAGTTCCTTCTCTAAGTGCTTGAGCATTACTTGTTATATTGCTTCAACAACTGTTGCTAAGTGATCTATGTGACTTAGTTTTTTTCATAACAAATTGTTCTGCCTTGTTTTTATTAAATTTAGAACATTTTTGAATGAAAATTTCTAGAATTTTTTTGTTGCCATTTTGCTAGTTTCATTGGTCACTGCTCACCCTAGCTATAGAAATAACTCTAACATTGTAGTGCAGGTGTTAGCGTGACCACACAGAACAGTTTGAATTTCATTCCAAATTCCACAGTTTGCATAAATTTCTTAAAGCTCCAGTACTGCTCATTTCTTCTTGCAATTGTTAAACTTAGTGAGGGATCCCTTGGAAGAAACAACATTACTTCACTGAGTAATTTTTTCCTCTGGTCCATTTTTGTAAGTACCTGAAACAGGTTTTGAAAAGTGAATGTGACGTCTTCTGGGAGACATTCTGGAGGCTGTGGTGCTGCCCCATCTGCAGGCACCTCTCTAGGCTGAAGGCAGAGGTAGCCAGTCTCTGGGCTGAGTTGGTTAGGATTCGGATACCTCCACCCCCACCCAGAGGCCACCATATCCATACCCACTACCTCTAAGTTTGCCCAGCAAGGGGAGTGGTTGGATGATGGTGGGCTTGGGCAGGGTAAGGGAGGTCTGTCAGAGGAAGATCCCCCAGCAGGTGACACTAAGGAATTCCTATGCTGTGTTGGAGGAATGGGAAGGCCCACAGGGTCATCCAAGATTGTGCTTAGAGATGATGAACGGGGTCTCTAAAACGGAGCTCCAAGTGTGAGTGGTGGAGGACCACCAAAGAAAGAGGAAGATACTCCTTGTGGGGGACTCTATTGTCCAGGGAGTAGAGCTAGGAGCAGCAGGAGAGGGGGAGGATGGGGAGGTAAAGTGCCTACCAGGAGGCAAAGCTCGGAAGAAAGGAAAGTGGATACAGGGGATTGCTAGGGCAGTAGCAAGGAGGGGGAAGCTCAATGTTATTGTCAATCTGGGGACAAATGACCTAGCTGAGAACAAGGCAGACATAGTAAGAGTACAGACATAGTTCAGGGAACTGGGGAGGGGCCTGCGGCTGGTAGCAAACTCTGTAACCTTCTCGGAGGTGCTACCTGTCCACAGCAAGGGGGAGACTAGGGAACTCTGCACCAAGGACTTCAACGCTTGACTGGACAGCTGATGCAGAGAGCAAGGGTTTGGCTTCATTGGGGAATGGGAACTCACCTAGAGGGACGCAGACCTGTATGGAGGCAATGGTTTGCATCTTTCCAGTAAGGGGACCAATGTCCTTAGTGAATGATTTAAATGCTTCATTGGAAAGCATTTAAACTAGCCAATGGGGTGGAGAAAAGGAGCAGGGTAAATCATACTGCTCACCCCCACAGCTTAATGTAGACAGCAAGGAGGACACAAATATGAATGTAGCCAGAAATGAGGAACAGGAATGTAGATTACAGATAGGGACACCAGTACCAGTTAAAAAGGGAATGGAAGAGGTAGGAAGGTAACATAAAAAAGAAAAAGGGGTTGGGGGAAAGAAGCAGGAGGGCAAACAATGGGATGGGGGCAGGCAGCAAAACATGGAAGTCCATGGTTACAAAAGCCTGCAGCCTGGGAAATAAAATTCCAGACCTGGAGGCCTTGTTAGTAGAGGCAGACTTGGACATAGCAGCAATAACAGAGACCTGGTACACCACTAATCATGACTGGGAGGTAAATGTTCCAGGGTAAGCTCTATTCAGGAGAGATAGGGGGAGTAAAAAAAGGGGGGGGGGAGAGTGGCCCTGTACATAAGAGAAGACATAAAAGCAATGGAGGTGCAGGGTAGACAGGGTGGAGGCTGAGGCACTGTGGGTCACCCTTGAGCCAGGCAATGGCACAGCATTCTGCACAGGGGTGATCTACAGACCTCCAGTGCAGGGGGAGGAAGGGGATAGGATCTAGTGGATCAAATTAACAAGATGGTAACAAAAGGTGAGGTATTACTACTGGGTGATTTCAATATCCCAGAGGTGGATTGGATGATCCCAGTAGCTGCTACATCCAGGAGCCATGACATCCTGGATTCCCTATAGGGAGCAGGCCCCAGACAACTAGAGAGTGATTCCAGCAGGGACAGGACAATTCTGGACCTTGTATTGACCAATGGGGACAGAGACACAGACGTCCAGGTGGAAGGTCAGCTGGGATCCAGAGACCACCACATAGTGTGGTTTAGTGTGGGTACAGAGATGCAAGCTGATCACACAAAGGTGAAGGTATTGCATTTCAGGAGGGTGGACTTCGATGAAACGGGTAGATGTATCAGAATAGCCCTGCAGAAGGGGGAGGTAAGGGGGGGCTGACAAACAGTGAGGGCAACTAAAGGGTGCCATAGTGGAAGTGACAAACTGATACATCAGGTTGGTGTCCAAGGGGAAGAGGAGGAAGCTACTATGGTTCTTGAAAGAGGTGGCAGACAAAGTAAGGGTTAAAAGGGTTAATTTCAGGAAGTATAAGGGGACCCAAAGGGAGAAAGACAGAGATGTGTAGCTTGAGTGTCTAAGGGAAGCCGGGAAGGCTGTTAGGAGTGCAACCACATGGACTGAGGAGGGACTAGCACAGACGATGAAGAAAGGGGACAAGACATTCTATAGGTACATCAGCAAAAGAAGAAAAATCAGGGAAGGGATAGTAGGCTCAAAGGGGATGAAGGAGAGTGTAAGGAGGTAGACATAGAGAAGGTGGAAATACTGAATAAATACTTCTGTTCAGTATTCACTGAAGAGGGTGTGGGTCAGGGACCACAGCTGGGCAACAGATGTAAAGGGGGGGTAGAGGTGGACACCAGTCCATTCATAGTGGAGAGAGTCCTTGAGGAGCTCACAAAATGGAAGTTGGACAAAGCTATGGGGCCAGATGGCATACACCCAAGGATATTAAGGGAGCTGCAAAAGGAACTATCAGCGCCTCTGGCAGCCATGTTCACAGAGTCACTCAACACAGGGGTGGTTCCAGAGGACTGGAAGAGGGCACATGTAGTCCCTTTACACAGAAGCGGTAGTAGGGAGGAGGGAGGGAACTACAGGCCAGTCAGCCTCACCGCAGTGGTGGGGAAAATCAGGGAGGCACTGCTGAAAGAAAGAATAGTGGCACACCTGGAAGCTAACAGTGCCCAGAATCTAAGGCATGGGGCACAAGGTGGTAGACTGGGTTAGAAACTGGCTAATGGACAGGAGGCAGAGGGTGGTTGTAAATGGGATCCAATCCAGGTGAGAGGGAGATGACCAGCAGGGTACCTCAGGGATCAGTCTTGGACCAGTCCTGTTCTATGTCTTCATTAGTGACAATGCAGAAGGGTTGGAAGGAAAGGTCTGCCTGTTTGCAGATGACATCAAGATCTGCAACAAGGTGGATATTCCAGAAGGGGTTAAGAAAATGAGGAGGGACCTGGGGAAGCTTGAAAATTGGTCTGAGGTGTGTCAACTAAGGTTCAATGCAAAGAAGTGCAAAATTAATGGACATGGGAAGAGGGAACCCTGGGGAAAGACATAGGATGGGGGGGTGCTGATGATCACCATGAAAGAAAGGGACCTGGGGGTTATCATTTCAGATTATCTAAAGGTGTCAAAACAGAGCACAAAGGCTGCAGGGAATGCCAGTGGCATTCTGGGATGCATAGGCA
Organism: Neoceratodus forsteri; assembly: GCA_016271365.2. Lineage (NCBI taxonomy): Eukaryota > Metazoa > Chordata > Ceratodontiformes > Ceratodontidae > Neoceratodus > Neoceratodus forsteri. The sequence goes on along the minus strand of CM057456.1, from coordinate 454,275,352 downwards.
GAGGTATAACTAGCAGAAAGCGGGAGGTGGTGATGCCATTGTATAAAACACTAGTGAGGCCTCACCTACAGTACTGTGTGCAGTTCTAGATGCCACCTTCACAAGGACATTGACAGGGTGGAGGTGGTCTGGAGTAGGGCAAACAAGATGGTACAGGGCTTGCACCACAAAACATATGAGGAGAGATTAAAGGACCTAAATCTGTACTCACTGGAGGAAAGGAGGGAGCGGGGTGACATGATAGAAACATTAAAGTACCTCAAGGGCACAAACAAGGCACAGGGGGGAGATATCTTTCAATGTAGAAGGAGTACAATAGCAAGGGGACATGATATGAAATTGGAGAGGGGCAAGTTAAGAGGGAATGTAAGAAAGTGTTTCTTTACAGAGAGGGTGGTGTACACATGGAATAGTCTGCCACAAGAGGTAGTGGCAGCGAGCACAGTGGGGTGAGGGTTAAACATGCCTGGACTAGGCACAAGGGAACCTTGAGCTGGGAAGGAATTATTTATTTATTTGCTTTTGTTAACCAGGTACGTACACTAGACAACCAAGTGCCTATTTTCAGGTGCGACCCGAGAGAGTTACAGAGCATACAGGAAACATAATACAGAGTCGAGGTAACATACAGGAGCTGCAGGGTCCAACAAGTGGGAGGTACAGCTCAGGCTCAAACATGGTAAGGCAAGCAGTCAAGCAACAGGTTACAAAACAGCATAGGGAGGTAGAAATAAATAACTAATAACTAATCACAGCTCAAAATGACATTAGAGAAATAACACGAAAAAGATTAACATCAAAAAATTGTTGCAGTACAAGTTAGTAATTACCTTAAAATAAATGCCTACCATGGGGAGATAGTTAAAACTATACAGAAGGAGGTGAGTACTGATAAGACAGGATCGCCTTTCAAAGAGGGGGACGGTCAGTGCCTTAAGCAGGTTTTCAGAGGAGATTCATCAGTGGCCATTCAAACAGCTCTCCAGGTGGCTCCCTCAGAGAGTCAGGGGAGGGAGAGGGCACGTAGGGTCTATGTGGAACATAGACAGGCCGAGGCAGTTTTGAGGAAGCTCCATAGGGATGTTTTAAAGCAGGGGTGGGAGGGAGAGGCATGAACTAGGGCAGGAAGGGAGTTCCACATTTTTGGCGCATGGACAGAGAAGGCCCAGTCACCTGTGAGGGTGCGGGTCCTGGGAACCAGTCGGGTCTGTGCAGCATAAGATCTTAAATGGTAGGCAGGGATTCTGTGTTTGAGGGGAAGGGCGAATGCCGAGGGAGTGGCTGTTCTGACTATGTTATCTACAAAGTTGCCAAAGACAAAGGCATGGTGCTTTTCAGGGGGAAGCCACTCCAGCCGTGAGTAGAGCTCACTGCGATGTGTAAGGCGAGGGGCAGAGAGTGCAAAGCGGCATATATTGTTGTAGGCAGTGTCCCATTTCACAAGACTACAGTTCGGTACAAGAGCAAAGGCAGCGAGCTCATAGCAAAGTGTGGGAAGGAGTATCCCCCTGGCTATGACGAGTCGGGCAGCCGGGGTGAGGCAGTCCTAGGCTTTGTAGGCAAGGCCAAGCTTGCCATTCGAGGCTTTACAAATGTTCTGAATATGCGTGGTGAGATCAAGTTGTGGATCAAGGGTAACCCCTAGATACTTGACAGAGTCAATGACTGGCAGGATGGAGCCATTTGCTCCATAGATTTTTAGAGGTGCTGGGCAGGAAGAGGTGTTAGCCACAGACCCAAATAGCATGGCCTGGGTCTTCTTTAGGCTGATAAGCTTGTGGCCCTCAAGCCAGTTCTGGATATGAATGAAATCGGAGTTTAGCTGAGAGATGATGATATTGATATCGCGGGAGCTGGCCAGGATAATGAGGTCATCCGCGTATAGAGTTGGGAGCCCGTGGGTAGTAGCGGAGGGTAGTTCATTAATGAACAGGGAAAACAGAATGGGACCAAGGACAGATCCCTGGGGGACCCTGCAGTTAACTGGGGAGAGGGCTGAGAGGATGCGGTTGAAGCAGGTGTATTGCTGCCTACCAGCAAGGTAGTTGGAGAACCATTCAAGGGCTTGGTGGGAGAATCCGAGGGAGTGCAGTGTGGAGTTGAGGAGGGAATGGTCAACCCGATTGAAGGCCTTGGATAGATCGAGGAATATGGCAGTGGTCATATTACTTTGGTCAGTCATGGACCTGATCTCAGAGGTAACCACGGCAAGCACCGTCGATGTACTGTGCCCTTTTCTGAAGCCATGTTGGGCAGGGGAGAGAACAGTGTAACCCTGGAGGTAGTGGGAGAGTTGAGAAACAACTGCCTTTTCAAGGAGCTTGCAGGTGGCAGACAGTATTGCTATGTGGTGATAGTTACTGCTATCTTTGGGGTCGTCTTGTTTGTAAACAGGGACAAACTTGGCAATCTTCCATACATCGGGGATGATCCCGGAGATGAGGGAAGAGTTAAAAATATGAGTGACTGGTCAGGCAAGGAGGGGAGCCCCGAGGCTAAGTAGTTTTGGTTCGAGGCAGTCATATCCAGCCCCTGTGTGGTGGGAGAGTCCAGCCAGGAGTTCCTGGGTCTCACCAACTGTGATCCGTTTGAGGTAGAAGGGCGGACGGGGGGGGGTTGCCCTCTCAGCGGTTCAGGGGCAGAGAGTTGGGGGGTAGCCGGCAGGTCTGAGAACATGAGGTTAAAAGTGGTGGCGATGGTTTGGGGGTTATTGCAGTTGGTCCCCACGATATGCATGTTGCTGAACTGCTCCTTGGCAGACCCTCCAACAAGGTTTTTGACGTTTTTCAAAATGCGCCGGGGGTTGTTAGCTGAGGCAAGCAGGGCAGATTTGCAGTACTTGCTTTTTGCGGTACGTATAGCTCTCTTGCAGGCATTTCTGAGTTGCCGATATTCAAGGAGGTTGTTGTCATTGTGGGAGATCTTATGTTTTGCCCAGCATTTGTCTCTCTGCTTCGTGAGGGAGAAAAGGCCTCCATGGAGCCACTTTGAGACTGTGCCTCGCACCCTCCTTTTAGTGTGGGGTGCGTGCCTGTTTTGCAAGGGAACAAATACAGCTAGGAAATGATCCAGGGCAGCTACAGGGTCATTTGTGGATGTGACCCTGGACCAGTCAACACGTCGTAGGTCCTCAAGGTATTCGTTGGGTGTAAGTTTGGAATAGTCCCTCATCTGGATCACTCTGCTGGGGACTTTGGGTGAGTTGAAGCCCCATATGCAGTAGGTTGGGGAGTGATCTGATATTGCATCAGGGAGGATCCCAGAGTGGATGATTTTATCCAGTCTGTTGCACATGACCCAGTCAATGAGTGACCCTTTGTCCCCCTGGGAGGAGGGCCTTGTGGGTTCCGTGATGATCTGACTGAGGGCAAGACCTGAGAGAAGAGGCTCGAGCTGCTTAGCATTGGGCCCCATCCAGTTTAGGTTGCGGTCCCCCAGGATTAGCAGTTCGTTTGAACCAACCTTATCCCTAAGTTGGTCCAGTAGAGAGGAGAGCCCTTGAGTACCCCCTTTTGGAGGGTTGTAGGCGCAGACAAGATGCACCTTCTTAGTGTTCCTGAGCAGTTGGAGGGTGTGAAGGAACTCACAGGCTGGGGATGCAGGGAGTAAATGTGCAACTGTCGTCACATTTAGGTGCACCTTATAATATAGGAGCACACCCCCCCATGCTTACTGCCCACCCTATCCTGCCGGACAAGGCTGTAACCCGGGAAAGCACAAGCAGAGTCAGGAATGCAGGGCTTAAGCCAGGTTTCTGTGATGCCCAAAATGTCAGGTTAGTAATGGGCCACCCAGGCCATTAGTTCTGCCAGGTTTTGGAGGATGCTGTAGATGTTGAGGTGTGAGATTTTTAAACCTTTGGTGGTTAGCCAGGTTGAGGGGGGCTTGAAAGCAGCCAGGGTGGGTGGGGGACCTTTGCAGCTGTCTAGGTTTCCATTCTGTGCATGAGGGGCCATGGCCCTAGCTCTTGAATCCTGCCAGTGAGCATGAGGTTCCCAATGGAGGAAGGATCACGTTGGAAGGGGAAAAAAGGCAAGGTCAGCAGTTTAAGGCAAAGTGTGGGCACCTTCAGGTGCTGGTTTGCAAGGGTGCCTATGTAGTTCTGAGGTCACACCCTGCCAGCAGGGCAGGGGTGGAGTAAGTTAGAGCTCCCAGTTAGCGTGCCCTTGGGGTAGGTAGCCGGGAGTCTCAAGAGAGTTTGGGAGAGAAAAATGGGGGGGGGCAAAACTTTAGAGGGGTGAGGCTTGCATTGGTGCCCGAAAGGTAGTTCTGTTTTAGAGGTCGACTAATAAGCAAGAGGCTGGGAGAGAAGGTGGGAAGGGGTGTGGGATCAATAGTTAAGAGGGGGGAAGGCTTGTGTAAGTTCCCAAGGGTAGCTCAGTTCTGTTGAGGAAGACTGACTCTGTATTGTACTAAAAAGGCAGTGTCGATGGAGGATGCCCCTAGTGGAGAATCAGTATAGCCTGCAGATGGCAAAGTGGGCCGATAGGTTTTTGCCGTGTCACGTGATCAATGGTATATAATGCGGTGATGACCATGGGTGGTGGTGGGGGCGGTGGGGCAGCTAGCGAAGCCGGCAGGGTCAAAACTCCATACAGCACCAATTCAGAGGAGCAACCAGCGTGGCGGAAGAGCAGACCTGGTGTTGCTGGTACATTTCAGCTCATTACAGACTCTAGTTCTTTTGTACAAAATTCAAAGAAAAGCCTTGTGTGGTCCAATTTAGAGACGCTATGGTGAGCACCCCAGGCTAGCACTGGCTCGTGTCGTGGAGTAAGTACCTTCATTTGGATCAGGCTGGGGGTGGGGTGGGGGAGGACAGGTACAGCAGCCCTCCACGACCTCCGTGGCGGGACCCTGGAAGGATCGGATGCACCTTCATTTGGATCAGGCTTGAGGGGTGGGGGTGGGGAGGCAGGTACAGCAGCCCTCACGACCTCCGTGGCGGGACCCTGGAAGGATCGGATGCACCTTCGTTTGGATCAGGCGTCGGGGGTGGGGGTGGGGGAGGGCAGGTACAGCGGCCCTCACAACCTCCATGGCGGGACCCTGGAAGGATCAGATGATGAAAAGCCACTGACCAGATAGGGTCTAAGGCCACAAACAAGTATAGAGTTTACAGGCAGACTGGATGGGCCTAGTGGTTCTTATCTGCTGACAATTTCTGTGTTCTATGTTTCTATGTTTCTGTAACTTCTTTAAAGTTCTTAACCTCTGGTTTTGGTAGGCTGTCTATAGCAGAAGGCTCTTTCTGGACAGCAATTAACAAATAAGCAGAGATAGTGACTTGAGTGCTGTTCAGTGAGTATTCTTTAATAGGTTTGAGAGATATACCTTCTTCAATTACAGTGGGAACTGTGACCTTAGCAATATCAGCAGCATCTGCCATGGAATCTATTGTACTCAGTATCCAATATCGGGACTCACCCTGGGGTTTACCTTCCTCATGCTGAGAAACAAGAATGCCTTTAAAAGACTTCTGTATAGCCATCAGGTCAGAGAAATGTGGACTCAGCATAACTGGAGTGGAGCTGGCCCCTTGTAGCCATTGCTTGTCAAGCTGCAGTTTTTGTCACCAGGCTAGTTGACAGCAGCACAAAAAATTATCTATTGGCCCAATTTACTGGAGTGTATTTTCATTTCATGGGAAGAGGATTTCTTTTTACGTTTATTTTTTTGTATTTTGTTTAGAGCTACAGCCCTTTTTTTAATGCTGAATTATAGTTATTTTTCTGCTGAAGAGTTGCAGAGGGTTCACAAAACATGACTGCTCTCAGTCACCATCTTGGGAATACCTGCCATAATTTTTAGAAACATCAACAAAAGCCTCCTACTCCTTACATGTCAGACAGGCATACTTTTATGAAACAAGGGCAACCTACAATGTACGACCTGTACCTGGTATCCTGCTAGCAGCAATAAACTTGTCAGGCAGGCACAGTTTTCTGAAACTCTTTTGGCCTACCATGTGGTCAGCTCTGCTACATCTGCTGTTCTATCAAACACAGTAAGCGCAGCAGGCCCAGTGGCGCAGAGGGTTGAGGCGCTGGACATCACACCTCGAACCACGCCGGCGACCTGGGTTAGGGAACGGACTCGGGTGCTGGGGGTCAGCAGGGGAAGGGGGAGAATTGAGCATCCATAGGACTGCTCTCCTCCCTGGGGTGGGTTGGGGATGCATGGTCACTCTGCAGCGGCCCCCAGTGGAGAATGGGAGCACAGCAGAGGGATTGCATTAAGGGGAACACCACAGAAAAATGGAAATACCACTCTGGGGACTGGCCAGATGATGGCTGCCAGCTCCGGACACCTCTGAAGACTCCCAGGAAGCCACAGAAAGCCTCAGCAGTGCCTGGGACTGAGAAAAAATAGTGTGCCATTCTTCTCCCCACTGGTGCCTTCCCCCTGGGAAGAGAGGGACGCACCCGGTATAGGGTTATGCTGGGCTATCCCGAGAATGGCTGCCGATCTGAGGTAAGGTGGCTTGGGGAAGATAGTAGGAGGATGTATGAGGGTCATGGCAGCCCAAAGGAGAGGCAGCTCCAGAGCACAACGGGGGTATAAATAGAATATACAAAAAACAAAACAAAAAAAAAACAACACAGTAAGCATGTCTGATAGGCATAATTTTTGGAAATACTGGTAGTCAGACATGTGGGCTACTGTACCTGATATTCTGTCAGCAACAATAAACATGTCAAAAAAGCAGCATTTTTGGAATTGTTGGTAGCCTACCATGAGGGCTAATGTACCTGCTATTCTGCCAATAATAATAAACATGTCAGACAGACATATTTAAACACTGGTTGTCTATCATGTGGGCTGCTATACCTGCTCTTCTTCCAGCAACAATAAACTAGTTAGACAGGCATAATGTTTTAAAGAAGTTTGGGCATGCCGTGTGGGATGCCACACCTTTATTCTGCTGGCAACATTAAACATGCCAGGCATGCATTCAATCTGGAAATGCTGGTGGCCTGCCATGTATGCCACTGTTACTTCTATTCTGATAGCAACAATAAACATATAGCATATGATGAAACATTTTGAACGTTTTGAAGAATAGAATTCAGTAACAGCATGTGCTGTTGTGCATGGTTTACAGCTGACAGTCATTGATCATGTATGGGAGTTGTCTGCTGTTGTGCATGGGTGTATTAGCCAATCAGAAGAATACAACAGACAACTGGCAGAACATTAGAATTTTGCAACATTCCACAATCTGTTACGTTTCACAGATTTCAAAAGTTTACATTTAAGCATTGTATTTTTGCCACAGTGTTTCTTGCAGGTAGCTTGACAGTTTAAGACTAAATGATTTAAAGACTTTTTTTCTTTCCCCTCACTGTCCAGTCTACAGAAAATAAGTGTTAATTAAATAATGTTTAACATTTTTTGGGGTTTAAAAATGTTCCATCACACCCTATGAAAAATAGTGACTGGGCAGTAAAAGCACAGCAGAACTATAATTCCATCTTGGGATTCTGATGGCATTAGGTCACTTGAGCATCCCTTTCATGGTTTCCTTGATGGAATCTTAGCTCTGTTGTACATGTTTCCCCAGCCTTTATTCTATATGTCAAACAAGCATACATTTTGTAAACACTGTTGGCTAGTCCTGTGCAGAATTTTCAAATCTTGTTTGAATGGAATTCTGGAAATTTTCAAAACTTCCATCTTAGTCTTCAGAATACCTTTAGAAGAAGAATAGTAAAATTCAGGAACTGAATACAGTATATATACGGAAATTTCAGTTTTGCTCCAAAATTCCATGATTTAATATTGTTTTCTGTACAACACATCTCTGCAAGCATTATACAGTATGTGAATTAGTTTGAAGCAAGTGAGTGATTTTCATCAGAAATTTACCCACCTGCTTCCTAATGGCCCTTAGACATGGGGAAGGGGGGGCTCCATTTGATGTTTTGATAGTTATCTATTTAGAAACTGTCCCCATGTTAGACAGTTTACAATGACTCTTCAAAAAACCTAGGCCTCCATTTTACCACATTTTGTTTTCCATGATTCACTTCACAAATCAGCAGTTTAAACAAAACATTACACTTTACTGGGCTGCATTCTGTGGAAAGCTCTGCAAGATTTCACCTAGCAGTTCTGAAGCTGAATGGAAATTCAACCATAATTCAGATGGTGGAATTCTGCATTCTACATAACACTACTGGAGCCTACTCCATGGGTTGCTGGACCTGCTGTTCATCTAGCAAATATAAACATGTTGGAAAGCCATGATTTTTGGAAACAGTCACAGCCTAAACAGATGGACTATTGTGTGTACCTACATTATTATGACTGCAAAACCATAAGCCCCCCCACCTCAGCACACTTCATTTCTTTTTTATCATTCAATAAACTTTATTGATTTTATGTCAACAAAACAAAGAATAAAAATTCAACAGTACAACTAGTCATAAAAATCACAATAAAAATTCACAGCCGCACATATCCCGAATGAATCCCACCAACTTTTCACCCCCCAGCAGCTCAGGAAATCTCCAGCAGAGTTGCAGGACAGACCTCAGGGTTGATTCTCTCTCAAAACAGAGGGGCAAATATATAGATAGGAGATCAGACATCTGAGAAAATATCAAGGATGAAGGGAAAGGGCCTAAGACTGCAACCTTGCAGGAGAAATATATAAGAGAGTGTAGAGTGATTCCCATCATCACTAAAAAAGGTGAGGGCATTTTTGCATGGAAGCAGTATGTTTTTCAAGCATGAGGGCAGTCATAACTTCATGATGCCACTCCTAAGAGGAAGGCACTGAAGCATCCTTCCAATGATGCAGAATTATCTTTGCTATGGTCAAAATCAAAGACATGTGGGCTTTATGAATATTAGCCAAATCATGAGGGAAAAGGCCCACAAGACAAATGTCAGGAGTAAAATGATCCTCCAGTCCCAGGTATAGATTCAGTGCCTTCTTAAAGGAAGTCCAAAATGGCGCCACCTTCACACAATCCCATAACATATGAAGAAGGTGCACTTCAGAAAAGTTGCATCAAAAACAAACTGGTGAGGCTAATTTACTCATTTTATGCAGGTTTACTGGAGTATGGTAAAGATTGTGAAGGACATGAAACTGAGTCAGCCTCAATCTATCCTGCTTGACATATTTATACAAATTGCTCCAAACTGAGAGCCGAGTTGTCACCATCAGCAGGAATGCCCAACGCCTGCATCCAATAATGACAGATACTGGAAGGGGTGTTACCATCTAAAGATTGAAACAGTTTGTAAAAAGCAGACATCATATGTGGCTACAACTCTGTTGTTAAGAAAAACATCAACTATGGAGTGATCCATCAACTTCAATGGTCTAGGACCCAGGTGCGATAGAATGGCTTGAGTAATTTGCAAGTATTTAAAATAAAGTGTATTGGGGAGATGGAAGCAATCACAGGTAAGTTGAAATGATAAAACTTTGTCACCCTCCAATGAAGAGGCAAACGTCAGTTTCATAAACTGCATGCAAAAAGAGGAGGATATGGGGTGGCATGCAATCCTAATACTGGGTTTGCCCACAATGGGTTGTGCAAGAGCTCTAGACCAATTCAGTCCCAGGTAGTGCTCTAGTTGCAGCCGCACCTTCAGAGACCAGCCCACATGTGTGAGGCGCACCTTCCATGGAAGTTGAGAGCCCTTAACATACAGTAAGCTGTGAAGCAGAAGCCAGCACATTTCATTTCCAATCACAGTACTGAAAGTGCAGTCAGGAAAAATAGATGGGAGAAAACCCTTTTTAAAAAACATAAACAAAAACTTAGCTTACTTCTAAACATAGCTCTGAATACTGAAATTAAAAAGCAGGTTCTTAGCTCTCCCCACTCCCTCAACATATATGTCAGCCTACCTGTCCCTTAATCGATTCATGCATAAAGTTTCATTTTGTCTTGCTGTGTTTATAGAAGAAACATTCATACAAATGCACCATGGAGCTGGCAGCCAAAACGTTCATACTTCCATACGTGGAGATGCACCCCTATGCTAGCACATTTCATGATGTCAGTACAAGAACAGCACGGGGCACACTCCATAGACTATAATGGGTTCAGTTTTTGCAGGCTTTTTTTGTATACTTTTAAGTGCCGATTTTGACAAAGGAAGGCCATCACTCAACTAATAAGATCCTTGTTAGTTGAACAGTGACCTTCCTTTATCAAAATCGACACTTAAAAACATAAAAAAGCCTGTAAAAACTGCCCCCATTATAGTCTATGGAGCATGCCCATGTTCTGTTCTTGTACTGATATTACAAAACATGCTAACGTGGGGGCATGTCTCCATGTATGGAAGTATGATCATTTTGGCTGCCAGCTCCACTGAGCATTTTTACGAGTTAATTTTCTATAAATACAGCAGGATGAAAATGGAATTGTATACACAAATTGATTAAGGGGCAGGTAGCCGCTATATATTTTTTTGGGGGGGTGGGAACGTAAACACTAGAAACCTGCTCCTTAAGCACAGTACACTGCACACACATTCATGTTGTAAGATTTTGTTTCATTAATCCAGTTTCTCTATCACTTCCAACCACACCTACTGTATGAGTCTTCTTAACACAACATTTCCAAAACTATCTGTATCCAGTTTTTTTTTCTACTTGTGGCTGAGGTTCTTCACTGCACTATAGAGACACATATGACTCTTTCCCCTAATGAGATAGGACTGAATACTGATACCATGTTGCACACCAGTACTTCCTGCAGAGCTGCAACCATGTATTCATAAGTTTGTAGACCATGAGACCTGCCCAGCTATTTACCCTGCCAGAAGTAGAGGTGACTTCACCAGCACAGCACCGTGCTTGGTTTCACAGAGTATTATGCATCAAATTTGCAGTGGCATCACTTCACAAGGTTTTCATGAAGTGCAAAGTTCATAACTTTACCACATCCCTAACGGTGGTGGGTAACTTTACAAAACTTTACAAAAACTCTATTACTCAAGATACTGATCCTAGAACTAAAAGATAAAAAGATTGATTAACACAGATTATGTATTTTGTAGCCTGCAACAGCTAACCAGTCCCACTCATTTGCCAAATCTGGCCTCACGTGTCTACTAGTGACTTTCACCATACAGTACAAAAGTCTGTTTCATAGAACAAACTAGTGTACAGCAACAGATCAGCCTTACAGTAGGATCAGGTAATACCAGTTCATCAAACCACTTCACCACAATGATATTGCTGCTGGTACTACTGAAACTTTGCCAAAGGTATACTGATATAATATGACCTTTAACAAATGCAGTGTTTTTCTCTGAAAAACGTCAAGCCTAGTGTTTTCCTTTTCATGTACTACTGGACTAATTAGATTGCTGTAAAATTGAAATTGAAGCATGAAAGCATGACTGTGAATTGTCTCACACAGAATAAAGCCCTATCCTGCACCATACTCTTTTACAGCTCCCTGACAAGGTTCCCATGGCAATGATGGTGACCTCGATCCTAATCAAAGAAAAAAGAATAGACAAACTGACAACTAGTTTTTTGTGACTAGTTGCAACTGCAAAATTGTATTCAAAATAAAATCTCAGCATTTTAAAAATATTTCTTTTTTAATAAAAGTACCAGTTCTTATTCCTGTTAACTGTCTCTGTGACTCAGACTGAATAAACTGAAGCTAAACTGCCACAGAAATGAACCAGTAACCTCAACTTTAGCACATTTTGAACATCTAGTTAAAAAAACTAGCAGTTACTTTTTTAAAATGCTTCTGCATAAACTTGTATTAGATGAATAGTATTATTTCTATTACCCATGTGTGCTATTTCTATGCTCTTCAGATTCAAATAATATGAAGTTAATTAAGTAGGCTTGTGCTTCTTTTCCTATGTTAAACACCCTGCACCAGTTATTACAAAAAAACAAAACATAATGCAAATGTTTTCCTATAAGTTTTTTTATACACCTCCAGTGTATAATCACCTCATAAAACTCTTGAACTTTGCTCTCAAAAGATACAGGTTATTGTACACCTCGGGTGTGTAAAAAAACTTATAACACACAGTTGTATATGCATTATTCTGTACTTTGCAATCCAGAGAGTGGCTAATGACACCTGTGTGCAGAAATCATGTACATTTTCACTGGACAGCACTATAAAGTAATTTCTGTCTTCTAAAATCAGTACTGTCTTGGCATAGGAATCTATATCTGACACAGGATATGAAGATGCAGCTTGCATAAGTTGTGCCCACCTACAGAACAAACTCTGGTCAGAGCTGATAGGGCTGCAGCTGATGAATTTGGGTAAAAATATTGAAAATTACCAAAGTTATGAGCCTGCATTAGCAAAACATTATGTAGGGTCATAAATTTGTTGTTTTGTAATATTTGTGCATCAAATTTTCAACATAGCTTTGTTATGTCCCAGCCTCATGAAGAATCGCAGAGCAAACGTTCAACTCGTGTCTCAAAAGTGATTTCATGCAGGGATGGTTGAAATCAACTTTCGGGACACAAAAACACATTTTGGGCAGGAGTTGAAAAATGAAAGCTGTTGCATTAATGAGGTGATGTAAAGATATGGCAACATTTAGGGAAAAAATATTGAATATTACCAAACTTACAATCCTGCATTTGCAAAACGCAACATGCCTCATAACTTTTTTGTTTTTTTGTTTTTAAATATTTTTATACCAAATTTAGAACATAACCTTCTTATACACCACCTCATGAACAGTGGCAGAGAACATTTTCAACTCCTGCCTGAAAGGTGATTTCATGCAGGGACTGCAAAATCACCTATTGGGATGTAAAAAAAAAAATTGGCCAGGATTTGGAAAACGACAGGTGTTGCATTCATGAGGTGCTGTAAAGATATGGCTATTTTGTAAATTTGGGGTAAAAATATTGAACATTACCAAACTTATGAGCCTGCTTCCTCAAAATTCAATGTTGGCTTGTAACTTTGTTGTTTTTTAATATTTTTATATCAAATTTAAAACATAGCCTCCTTATGATCCCACCTAATGAACAGCGGCAGAGAAAATTTGTAGTTGCTTCCAGAAAGGTGATTTCATGCAAGGACCACAAAATCACCTTCCGGGATGTGAAAAAAAAACATTTTGCCCAGGATTTGAAAAATGACAGCTGTCACATTCATGAGGTGCCATATAGATATGGCCAGGTTGTAAATGTGTGGCAAAAAAGTTCAAAATTACCAGTTACAAGTCTGTGTTCACAAAATTCAACCTAGACTCATAACTTTGTTTTTTTTTTTTATATTTTTACACCAAATTTAGAACATAGCCTTCTTATGACCCCACCTCATGAACAGTGGTAAAGAAATTTTTCAACTCCAGCCCAAAAGGTGATTTCTTGCAGGGAACACAAAATTCTCCTTTGGGATGTAAAAAAACATTTTGGCCAGGATTTGAAAAATGACAGCTGTCACATTCATGAGGTGCTATAGGATGTGGCTATGTTGTAAATTTGGGTTAAAAACACTGAAAATTCCCAAAGTTACAAGCCTGTATTTGCAAAATTCAAGATAGGCTCATATTTTATTTTAATATTTTGACTCCAAATTTTTAACATAGTCATCTTATGACCCCATCTCATGAACAGTGGTGGAGAACATTTTCAGCTCCTGCCTGTAAGATGATTTTACACAGGAATTGTGAACGCATCTTTTGGGACAGATTTACCTAACATCAGTTGTATTGTTCATGCAGTGGTGTCCCAAAAAAGGTATGTTGAAAATTTTGGGCAAAAATAATGAAAAATGCCCAAGTCATGCTATGAAGTTCAAACCCCCATTGAAATACATTGAAGTGCATACCTGATTTCCTCTGTTTGTGGTCTGGCATTGAAGAGTGAAGAAGTGTCTGTGGCCCAGAGAGGATTATGGCATCGGACCTCCGCTCGATAAGTAAGGGCTTGGGGGGCATGTGGGATTGTGGGGCCTGACTGGGAAGGTTGGTGGGCAGAGTCTTGGCCACAAAAGACATTGATGGACAGTTTTCTTTTTACAGTTACTAACAATGCAAAAAGAGTGAGGTGAAGATTTCAGCACTGGGGCATTGGGCACCCCAGTGTCACTATTAAGTTTGAAAGAGTGAGGATTTTGGGTGGGGGTATTAAAATCATTATCGCAACTCTGGGGGATTGGGCACCCCAAGTGTCACTCTTATGTTTCTGGGGGGGCAGGGTGGTGGGGGCTGAGAGGGAGCTACTGTATATATCTCCTGTGGCTGGGTCATTCTTCTGGATGCACTGTTCTGCCACTGTCCAGTGAGGGGTGGTCTGGTTCACATGGCAGGATTGTGAACTTCAGGGGAGAGGTGACCCATATATGTGGGGAGGGATCTGTCTCTGTTGGGGATGGGGGGCCATGTGAGGGGTTCTTGACATTGCCACCATTGCCATATGCTTTTCAGTTGTCCACCCATGTGCCACTGTGCCAGACAGTGGCAGGACTGTTGCACAGCTGATATCCAACCTCCAGTGCTCAAAGGGTCCAGCACAGTGTTGTTCCGGTACAGCCTGTACCCATGGCACCTATACTCCATATGGTGCATCCTGCAGAAATGGTATGCAGGTGGTCTACAGCAACCCTCCATGTGGCATAGGACTATGCATGCCATGCACTGGATGAATGCATTTCCTGTAATGAATGCATGTGTAGGGGTGATGCACATTCTGTTATGCAGACATGCCCCTCCACCTGTACATAGCACTGCCATGGTGCAGCTCCATGTGGGATGCCTATGCATGCCTCTGTGTGTGGTACCTGCATGCCGCATAGCCATGTTGTGCATGTGTGTGGTACACATGTCCTTATGCACACATGTGCGCAGTGTGCAAATGATGGATTGTTCATGCATAAGGTCCTATGCCCCCCTATATCATAGCTACATACACATTCACATTTCTAGCAAAGGTAGCAGAAAACCCTGCCCACTGTGCCTCATGGTTTCATTTCCACCACTGGCACATCTTGTAAGCATGCTGGGTTTCTAGCAACTACACCAGCATGCTGGCCAAACGCCTTCTCCCAATTACTGTTTCACTGGAATTTTTAATTCTGGTTTCTGCCTGCATTAACCCTACGACTGCTGTAGAGGCAGAAGCTATCTGTAAACCAGAAATGCAAACTAGCTGTACTGCAATGATATATGTAGAAGGGGGGTATTACTAATACGCCATGCTGCTGCTGCTTCCACTGGTATTTTATTCAGTTGTAGGTCTCACTGCCCTCTGGCTTGCGGTTTGCAAACTGCAAATGGCTGCATACTTGATTGCATAGCTGACTGCTTTTTTCATCTTCACTTAACCTTCACCGGTATGCTGGGCATCTAAAGTGGCATGCTTTTCCAGGTGCTAGAAATCTGACATCTACAGTGGCATGCCACTCCAGGTGTCAGAAACCATGCTGCTGTAGACGCCAGGTTTTTGGAAGCTGCAGACCACTGCCGGTGCTGGGTTTCCAGCACCAAAACCAGCATCCCTGCCAGTGCTGGAAATTGCTACAATCCCTTTGTCTCCTTCTCCCATACTTAATACTGCACTCAAGGGAGTCAGTAGGAGTTTGGTAAGTGAAGGCCCAACCACTGTTGATGGCGATGGGCTGGTATCATGGCTTGCTGAGTTAATGCACAGTAGCCAAACTTTACAAATCAAAATAAAGGCTTGTGCCTTCAGGCTATAGCCTGTCAACTCTCATGTTGAAACCAGTAACAAAAAAAAAAAAAAACGATAGCCTTCCATCTGGAACACATGCAAAATGCGCTGCTTTTTTTGCTACATACAGTATTTTACTGGTTCTGGACATTCCAGTTCTAGCATTACAGATTTCATTAATCAGAATCTGAATTTGGTTCTGATGTTCTGGATTTTACCAGATGGTTCACCTCATCATGGTCTGGTAAAATCTGGAACATCTGGAACTGGTAACATCAGGAATGGAGCAATAACAGTTTCCGCCTGTTCTGGTTATGCTGGAGAGAAAGGCAACACATCAACAGTCTCTGACTGTCAGGGATATCCCTGATTCTGCCTCAATAATGTCTTTGGTCTCCTCCTAACTGCCACTTTTATTACTGAAAAGGATCTGAAGCATATACTACTGCCAGAGATTAATACTGTCATCTATTTCTCCTTCATGCTTTTCACACTAAAACCCACCTCAGAACAGTCTTTTTGAGATGATATTTCCATTGTGTAAGGAGCATCCACCATTTTGGTCATCTGCCCCTGATTTTTTAAGTCCTGTCCCTGATCTTTATGATCTCATAGGAGGCTGAGAAGTATGGGAACAGCCATTTCAGTTTTAACCTGTTCCAGCACTCCAAATTTCAGCCAGACAGGCATGTACAGTGAACCCACCAGGCTGAAGTGCAGTGCTGCAGAATTCTGCAGTAGTGTTACTGCAGCAAGCAATGCAGTTTCAATGGGAGTTAATCCTATCTGTCATGCAGTAATCCTGTGACACTGCGCTTCATCCTGGTGGGCTTCACTGTAACTGTTATTTTGCTAGATTCTCCCCAGCTTAGAACATTGGCCAATACCTCTCAACTGTCCCTGTTTTTCAAGGAAGTCCCTGATTTTTGCATTGCACATTTTCTCTGTCCCTCCTAAATTTGGCATTTTTGTCACAAAATGTAAAGATCTGAATCATAAAATCATACCAGACAATAATTTTATAGTCTAGTTCTCCATTAGAAAATGTTTTTAATCACAAAACCACTTCTTTTAAGAGCTTCACCAACTAATACTACCTTTTTAAGATGTGTCCCCAATTTAGGTCATGAGTCCTTGAGTTTGTTCTTGATTTTTAAGGTGGGGGGCTGAGAGGTATGCATTGGCCCAGGACCCTTTTTGTACTTTTAAAAACCTACAAACCCAAACATCACAGCAAAAAACACTGCTGTCCTTACCCGGGGCTCCACAATCTGCACACTCTGTGTTCCCATTCACTTTCAGCAGCTCCAGCAATATTTTCTTATGTCTGTCTTGGTCCATTCAGTTGAGTCCCTTTGTCCAGTTTCCTGATTTGTATGAATCAAGGGAAATAAATATTCCTTAAAAAGAAACCCTAAGGCAGGATGCCAATCCGTGTCTCTCTGAATTGTCCCCTGCCGGTGCTGCCAGCTTGCACAAATGAGCTGCTCCTGCAGGCTACAAGGGGTGTGGTGGTGGGCTACTGCCACTGGTTTTCTTACTCCATAATAAAACTCATCAGCATTGTGGAGGGTAAAGAGCCATAGCTGATGATGGTGGCATGCTGCTGATGTTGGTCGAACGTCTTCCAACCAGTTTCAATATCAGGACAGTCTATGGTCAGGGCTCCTGTAGCCTTATCACAGCTACAGTAATATTTCCCCAGTGCTGCACCTACTTGAGATGGGAGCAGCTGAGTGCACAGACTGGAAGGTCGGGGCTACCACGCTGGACCAAGTGTCACTTCCATGCCTGTTTCTAGTACTTGAGCAGGAGTTCTGTGGCTGTCTCCCCTAAGTTCATGCCCTTTCCTAGTATTTGAACCAGAGTTCTGTGCCTGTCTCCCCTGAGTCCCTCATCTCACAACTATCATGCCCCTGAGCCCCCACCTCACAACTATTGTTTCTGGTGGGGGGTGCAGGGTGGTGGGTGCTGAGAGAGACAGTCAGTTGGGGGGGATATCAATAATTAAAAAGAAAAAATAAATAAATAAGTCGGTGGTCAGGGCACACTCTTGGCATGTCCAAGCTGGCCATACACACCATAGCACATGCGCAACTATTGGCACATGCAGAGTGTGCCATGATCGCTGATTTTTTTTTAAATTTAAATCATAGATATTCCCCACCTGACCCCCCACCAACAGCACCCACTACCCTGCAACCTTCCCCCCAGAAATATAAGAGTGACATTGGGGGTGCCCAATCCCCCAGTGTCATGATCAGGATGCCCGAGATATAGGGAAAACAAAAATAGTACAGAGCTCTGTAAACAAGGAACACAGTGCTCCAGAGATGCCAGGGACTCAGATGTTACTGTACTCAATGTCCAGCAGTTTGCTTGTTCAGAAGGAATGCTAGGAATGTGGGAATCCTTTTATGTAGCAAGAGGACTGCAGAGCTCTTCCCACTGTAGCCCTAAAAAGGGATCCTAGAGACCCAACGCTAAAAGAGCTGCTTTTTTAACCATAAACAGAATTCTTTTGAGTAGGGGATAAAAAGTGATTTAGCTCTTAAAGCTTGACTGCCTAAATGTACTGAGATTATCCTTGCAGGCATGTATACATACATAGGGCTAATACATAGTATGTAGTGGCCCCATACATGTACAAGCCTGAAAAATCTCAGTACATTAGCAACTCCTCTCCCCCTATTCTATTACTAACTCCATAGACCACCTGCAGCTCCATTCCATACCTCATGCCACCATTCAGCTATTTTTAGGGGCAGGGCTGCAGCGCTCAGCAGCTGCTCAGCTCATATCAGAAAGTTACAAACCAGGCTTTCCAAGCTAAATTACTTTTTATCTTCTGCACATAAAAAAAACCATTTATGGCTAAAAAACCTCCAAGGGCAAGCAGCTATATGGTATGGGTTGTACAAGTTCAATGTAGAACCATGATACCCCTCCAAAACGGTGGGTGCAGATTGAGGGCAGCAAGCCCTAATGTACCAGCACAAGTCCAAAGCAAAACTACACTCCACAGTTCAGAAACAAAGCACACTCACCAATAGAGATGGATGTTTCAGAGCTTTAATACCTGTAAAGTGAATGTGCTGTTAAGTATTGACCACAACACCACTTCGCCCTGGCGCTTCAGGAACAAACCCAGGTGGTCATCACCTAACAGCACATTCACTTTACAAGCATTAAAAATTTGAAAAATCCATCTCTACTGGTGAGTGTACTTTGTTTCCAAATTCCGGAGTGCAGCATTGTTATGGTATGAGTTGCCTGCCTGGAGCATGAATCAGATTTCTGGACTTGTATCTGTCTCTATGTGTCTGCGTCTCTGTGCAGTATACAGATGTTGAAAAGCACTCTCCCCAACACATTCCCCCCACCCCATCAGGACTTGCTTCAGTGGCAGTTTCACTGTACAGATGCTGCATTAATGCATATCCTGACCATTTAAACAGTGGAACAACTTTTTCTGGGGGGAGGTTACTTACTAAAATATCAACATAGTCATCATTTTTGGTCTGTTTGCTTCATTTTTATCAGTCTGTTCTGAGTCCATGTTATAAGCACAATAACCCACTCCAGGGTGTGTGGTTATTGGGGATTAATCAACACCCCAGGTGCTGTGAGGACACTCAGCCTGCAGCCTCATGCCTCACAATGTACCCAGAGTGTTGATTAATCCCCAGTAACCACTCACACCCTTTTATAGGTTATTGCTTAAATACAGATGCTAAAAAATATAAGGTCTCTGAGGCTGACTTCCTAACTCAATGTGATGAACAGTCCCATAGCTCCAGCAGCTGTGTTCACAGTTAATATTCTGATATTAGGAGTGTGGTTATCGTAATCACTACCAAGGTCTGCAAGCACATCTTATTCAGACATTCTATCTAGGAAATATTGACTTCATGAAGGAATGGAGGAACTAGTCCCATAGCTTTGGAAGCTGAGTTCTTAATTACAGTCAAGATTTTGTCTGTTGTCCTGTGATAAAGCTCTGCAGTAAATTGCATTTAAGCATTCAAGCAACATGGGTAACAAAGTTAAGAATGTGCTGGAAATTAAAGCGCTTTTTTCCAAAATCTTCCAGATGCCCTAAACAGATAAAGGGTTGAGCAAACCCTTTTGGACTCAGAGGCAAAAGCTTCTGACATTAAAAATAAGCAGCACTGCTGTAAAGGAAAGAGTAAACAGATTTATATTGGGGAAATTGGAAAAGCTTCCTAAGGCTACACTACCTCCCAGTGCTGAAAAGCAAAGAACAAAATGGTGATCAAAATACTGAATCACCAATCTTAAATTTAAATACAATTGAAATACAAGCGAGGGCAGTGCAGGAAAATCTGGTAGAGTGCTCTGAAACTCTTGAGCTAGTACCAGGGTAATGACCATAGCTTCCAGGAATACAGAAACAGAGATACCTGCTAAATGCATTCAGCAGAAGACATGCTAGAAGAGGTGAAATATCCCATGGCAGAAAGAAGTAGACTGGAGATACTGTATGTGAGTGAATTACCATGCCAAAAACAGGACCTTTAAATATCCTGTTCCATATGTTTTGTACTGTATGATCTTACTACTGTATACATTTTAGGCCACAGCAGTGTCACTGTTCAATCCACTGTATAACAAGCATTTGTCAATGCCGAATGTTGATTGCGTTGGTCTGTTGAGCTCGCTCAGTGGCCCTCTGTCACTGACTCAGTCTGTTTGTCCCGGTGCTGCTGGCTGCTCTTTTGTACTGGGCTGCTGCTTGCATTGGCACCTTGTTCTGCTGAGGAAGAAATCCACAGCTGTCCCGACAGAGCTCCATTGAAGTGGCTCACTCCCCCATCTCACTCACTCATTCTGTTTCTCCTGGCACTGCAGGCTGCCCTTTTGTTCTGGGCTCCTGCCTGTGTTGGTGGCTTTTTCCACCCACAAAGAAATCTGCAGCAGTCCTGACAAAACTCCGTTGAGCTCGCTCACTCCCCTTCTCTCACTCACTCATTCTGTTCTACCGGTGCTGCAGGCTGCCCTTTTCTACTGGGCTCCTGCCTGTGTTGCTGCCTTCTTATGCCCACAAAGAAATTTGCAGCAGTTACAATACAGCTCTGTTGAGCTCACTCACTCGCTCATTCTGGTTTTCCTGCCACTGCAGGCTGCCCTTTTGTACTGGGCCCCCACATGCATTGCTGCCTTTTTCACCCACAAACAAATCTTCAGCAGTCCCAACAAAGCCCGTTGAGCTCATTAACTCCCCTCCCTCACTGGCATTCTGTGTCTCCTGGCGCTGCAGGCTGCCCTTTTGTACTGGGCTTCCTGCCTGCATTGGCGGCTTTTCTGGCCAGAAAATCTGAAGCAGTCCGACACAGCTCCAGTGAGCTCCTCACTCCCCTCTGTCGCTCTGTGTTCCGTTCTGCCGGCGCTGCAACTGGCCTTTGTACTGGGCTTCTGCCTGTGTTGCTGCATTTTTTGCCTACAAAGAAAACTGCAGCAGTCACACTAGAGCTCTGTTGAGCTCACTCACTACCGCTCTGTCACTCGCTCATTCTGTTTCTCTTTGCGCCGCAGACTGCGCTTTTGTATGGGGCTCCTGGCTGCATTGGCACCTTTGTCTGTCCACAAATAAATCTGCAGCTGTCCTGACAGAGCTCCGTTGAGGTAGCTCAGTCTCCCTCTCTCATCGCTCATTCTGTTTGTCCTGGCGCTGCAAGCTGCCCTTTTGTACGAGGCTCCTGCCTGCATTGGCACCTTTTTCTGCCCACAAAGAAATCCCAGCAGTCCTGATAGAGCTCCGTTGAACTCACTAAGTCCCCTTGTCTCACTTGCTCGTACTGTTTCTCCCACTGCTGCAGGTTGGCCTTTTGTACTGGGCCCCTGCCTGTATTGATGCCTTTTTTCTGCCCACAAAGAAATCAGCAGCAGTCCTGACAGTGCTTCAGTGAGTTTGCTCTCTCCCCCTCCTTCACTCGCACTCTCGTTCTGTTTCTCCCAGTGCTGCAGGCTGCCCTTTTGTACTGGGCTCTTGTGTTGGGGCCTTTGTCTGCCCACAAACAAATCCGCAGCAGTCCCGACAGAGCTCAGTTGAGCTCGGTCACTCCCCCCTCTCACTCGGTCGATCTTGATGTGTCCCAAACACTGATTTCCCAGAGTGACCGTGCTATTGTCCGGCAGAAGTGCAAAAACATATTTTAGCCTGGATGTGAAAAATGACAGCTGTAGTGTTCATAAGGAGTTGTGAAAAAATGCCACCGTTGAAAATATGGCATGACAGTATTACAAATTTGCAAAGTTACAAGGGTGCGCGGAAACAGTTCAATGCATGCTTGTAACACAGTCGGGTCATGGAATTTCATCACCAGATTTTCAACTAGGGATTTTAGGACCTCTGCTCATGAACAGTGCCACTGTAATTTTTTTAATCTGTCCTGAACACTGATTTCCCACAGTGACCACGTTATTCTGCGCTGGACCTGTGAAAACACATTTTGGTCAGGATGGGAAAAATGACAGCTGTACTGCTTATAAGGAGGTGTGAAAAAATGGCACTGTTGAAAATCTGGTGTGATAATATCACAAATCTGCGAAGTTACAATGGTGCGTGGAAAGTGCGCAATGCACAACGTGTAACACAGTCAATTGATGGGCTATCATCACCAAATTTTCAACATGGGCATTTTAGTAATTCTGCTCATGAACAGTATCATTGTCATTTTCTTAATCTGTCCAGAACAGTGATTTCCCACAGCGATCGCTCTATTCTGCGCTGGAAGTGAGAAAACACATTTTGGCCAGGATGGGAAAAATGACAGCTGCACTGTTCATCAGTATGTCTGGGAAAAAGGCAATGTTGAAAATCTGGAGTGAAAATATTATAAATTCGATAAGTTACGAGCGTGCGTGGCAACTGCATAATGCACGCCTGTAAAACAGTCATTTTATGGAGTATTGTTACCAAATTTTCAACATAGGCATTTTAGGACCTCTACTCATGAACAGTGTCACTGTCATTTTCTTAATCTGTCCTGAACACTTATTTCCCACAGCAACTATGCTATTCAGCGCTGGAAGTGCGAAAACACATTTCAGCCAGGATGTGAACAATGACAGCTATACTGCTCACAAGGAGGTGTGACAAAATGCCAATGTTGAAAATCTGGCATGAAAATATTGCAAATTAGCGAAGTTATGAGCGTGCATAGTAACTGCGCAATGCACGCTCGTAAAACGATCGTTTTTTTTTATTTTTCCCACCAAATTTGCAACATAGGCTTTTTGATAGCCCACCTCATGAACACTGGCACTGTCGTTTTGTTAATCGGCCCCAAAGGGTGATTCCGCGCAGTGACCGTGAAACCACCTTTCAGGGCCGATTAACGCCATGACAGTTGAAGAATTCATGAGAAGGGGTCCCAAAAACCCCATGTAGAAAATCTGGTGAAAAAAAATCCCAAAAATGTCCAAGATATGCACTAAAGTTGAAAAAACCCTATTCATTACATTATATAGCTTACCGGCATTTCCTCAGTTCGCGGTCGGCTTTGAAGAGTTCAGACGTGTTCCTGGTCCAGCGAAGATCATCGCGCCAAGCTCCGGAGGTAAGTATGGGGTATGGGGGTGTGTGGGGAGGTAGGGTGTGCAGTGGGTGGGTGCGGGTTGTGGGAGGGGGGCAGGGAGACTACGAGGGACTGTTTCCTTTTTTCAGGGAATAAAAACCAAAAAAACATTGCTGGACCATTTTTTACTTTACAGGGGCATGTGGCACGCTGGGGTGGGCTCCCAGTGTGCCACCGGAGTCTGGCTTTGTGGGGGCAGCTGTAGCCGATGGGGAATTGGGCACCCCCATCAGCAAACAAGAAAAGGGGCATATGGCATGGTGGGGAGGGCTCCCAGAGTGCCACCAGTGGCTTGTTTTTTTGGTGGGGAGGCAGCTGTAGCCGACAGGGGATTTGGCACCCCCATTGGCAAACAGAAGGGGGGAATTCCTTTCTGCCGACGGGGATTGGGCAATCCGTTGGCAAACAATAAAACTGGGAGGGGGGTTGGTGACAGTATGCCAACTGGGAGTGGGCTCCCCTGTAGGCAAATAAACATGGGGGGGTAGATATTGTTTGTGAATATGGTGGCAAGCCACTGCCATGTTCACAAACAATATCAGACATCCTACATCCCGCCCTGCAATGTCGGGTCACTCCCTCATTGCAGCAGATGGCTGACGCTGCAATGACGAGGCAGCCCCTGATTGCAGCGGCTGATTTTTTAGAAAGTTGTGGCACGCTGGCTGAACTAGTGTCAGCAGCAGTGTGCCATGGCATTGGAGGATGGGGGACAAGCCTTTGCAGGCTGTGGGGGCATTGGGCACAACAGTGCCATGCCTCCACAACCTGCTTGTGGAGAAACCTGATGCAACATGTTTCTTGTGCATGCATGCAATCAACATAAAAAGCACTAAGTAGAAGTTAGAAAAGGATCACAGCATTCTGAATTCTCCCAACAGAACATAATAAAATAGTCAAAGAATTCCAGAAGGGCTTAACAAACACACATGGCTTCAGCTTGACAGATAATGCTAAAATCACTAAATCTGTCATAAAACTTTAATGCAAACAGCCTGTTTTTTCTATTGCTCTTTAGTGTAGAAAACATAATTTGGAAGGCTTTTAAATGCACTTGGTCTGGTGGTGTAACACTCTGCTACCTGTTACTAGACTAGTATCTGAAGTTTAAATGTTTATTTATTTTATTTAGTTTTTGTTGACCGGTTAAGTGCACTAGACAAATCCTGCCTATTTTCAGGCACGACCTGGGGGAGGGAGATACAGATGAATGCCAACTGACCTTGAACCAGGTTAAGCTGTTGATGGTATTTTTTAGTGAATGAGGGAAATTTGGCCAGGACACTGGGGAAATTCCTCTACTCTGCTTCCTGTGAGCAGGGGAGACCCATTTGCTGGTGACTCCAAGATGGCTGCTGTTCCAGATCCTGGTGGAGGTGGTGGAAATGCTGCTCTCTGTCCCCAGGTTCCAGCTCCTGCTTTTCAGCCTATTTCTTCTGCTATGGATTCGTCTGTTTCACGTGTGGGTGGACGGCCATCTCTGTGTGAGATGGCCACTCTGGGAGAGTTGTCGGAGGAGGTGGATGCGTGTCTAGTAGTGTGGAAGGCCTCACTACTAGCAGAGGATGTTTTTTTCTGATGCCGTGTTGAAAATGCCGGTTGGTGAAGGAGATGAGGTTTTTCATGAAGCTCTATCGGTACCGGAGCTGTTGGTACCAGAGAGGTCTACAACGGAGTTATTAAGAACTGCAAGAAATTCTAATTTATGGAGTGAAGGCAAAGAAATCATGGTGGAAATTTCATATATTGTGCCGCTTGTTTTGCAAAGCTCTACGTCATACGCTATCTCAGCTGAGCAGTCTGACAAGCTGCCAGTGAATATTGACAGCAGGAATGAGGAAGTCGTCAGTCAGCTCCCTTTAAAGAAGATGGGTGAGTGCGTTACTGTTTCTTCCAAGGCTTGGAAAACTGAAATGAGCGTGCCGGCTGGCAGGTTAATCATTGAGAATAGCGAGTGCCGAAAGCCGGGCACATCTCTTGAGACTGCCATTGTCGGTGAGCCAATTTTGGCTCTTTCTGAACTTTTCAAACAGCCTACTGCGGCTTCGGTGCTGCAACATGCGGATTCAAAGTTTCAAACTGCTATAACTTTGTCAAAGGAACTGGGTTTTGTGTTCCATCCACAGTTGCCTTCTGGCACTGCACAGACTGAGGCCCATCTTATATCATATCAAACAAAGGTTAATGATCAACAAGGAGTGACTGAATTTAGTTTTTCTCCGCTGGTTACCCCTAAACACAATGCACCTTTACTAAAAGGGTCTACAGCTATTGCACAGGAGTTTTCCCAGTCTAAAAAATGTGTGGCTAATTCAGAATCTGTCCAAATACATCAAGGAAATGGGGTTTCTAGTATACATGATGCTTCCTGGTCCCCTCAGAAAGCATTACAGGGAGCTGGATGGGAGAAGGGCCCATCAGGGATTTGGACCCCGGATTCAGCCTGGGATCCTTCACTTAATCTTCAGACTCCTGAGTGGCGGCCAAAGACTAATTTACAGAGTATCCCTTCTACTTTTCCTGCTACAGCTATGCCAGTACAAACATCTGTACCTAATCTACAACCTTTTCCAAAGGTGGACTTGGCTTCAGGATCACAGGCTTCAGCGCAAAAAGAGAGTGTGGGGGCTTCGGAGCCTATAACTAAACCTCTTTTATCTGAACTTTTTTCAAAATCTAGAAGGGAAGCTGCACCTAGATGGAACGCAGTGAGAATATGCTACAAAGGTGGCCTGGATGTCAGGCCCAATAGACATTATGTGGGGAAATATTTAATTAAGGATTCATTGAATTTTTTACCAAGAGATGTTTCTGCATTTATAAATATTTCCAGGGAAGATAATTTTGACATTAGTTTTCATTCAGCTTATAATTTAGACCTCTTCTGGGAACGTTATGGGCAAGTTAAATTTTCCCCTATATGGACTCCCTTCTTGGTAATTCCACTTTCTAAGCCTTTAATCAAAAATGTCACAGTGATGTTTAGGAATGAGGGGGTCCATGTGGAATATATTACTTACTGGCTTTCCCAAAAATGTGATATACTAAGTGATCCAGACCCTATTTTGGACTCTGAGCAGTTTGGACAGGTGGGTGGAAATATAGGGTGAAGCTTAGACAAACGGATTCCGGAATTGAGCATATTCCAAATGCTTTTTTGTTGGGGAGAGATCGAGGGGTATGTTTTTACAGTGGGCAACCCAGGGCATGCTATAAGTGTGGAGCTAAATCTCATCTTTCTAGCGTGTGTGACCAGCCGAGATGTGAGAATTGTAGGGAAGTGGGTCATATCATTATGCAGTGTGCGAACCACACGAAGTGTGACTTATGTGAGGATTTAGGCCATGCTTTTAAAGATTGCCCTTAGGCTGCTAAAAATAAGGCCTCTTGTGGTAGTACAGACTTAATCATTCAGCAGGCCCAGGATGCAGTTTCCAAAAAAGTGGAGACTAAGAAAATGGATCCTCCTCTTCAGCAGGAATCCTTAGATTTAGTTTCCCAGTTCAAGGCCCCTTGGCCCCCCCCTTCCTCCTACTTCACCTTCCCCTTCTGTAGTTCCAACTAGTATTGTCAAAATTGAAGCAGAAGTGGTAAATCTTCTAGATCCTGTTTGTTACACTGATACCACAGAACCAGAACAACCTACTAGGGACAGTGTAGGAGTATCTTCCCTTCCTCCACGTCAGTCAAATAGACATGTGAAGTCTGGGGTTGTTTCTAAAAATGAATCTTTTGAATCTCCAAATTCTTACGTTGCTTTGTTTACCTCTTGGGGGGATTCAGAGATGGATGTTGGAGACTCGGACTCCAAAAAATCCTTTCAAGGTGGTATGAGAGCCCCTATAGAAGATTACAAGGAGAGAAAAGGAGGAAAAATAGGTTGTTTCCTTTGTTTTTTTCTACTTTCATGGCCAGGTTTATTTGGGGCTCTCTTAATACACACAGTCTGCTTAACTTTGCTAAAAGATGAGCTGTTTTTCAGCTCCTTAGAGACCAATCTTTGGGAATATGTTTTCTCCAAGAAACCTGGATGTTTGCTCAAGAACAAATTTTTTCCTTCAAAAGGACTGGCCTTGGGGCCTTCTTTTGGTCCTTTGAAGGGCAGAGCAGATGGGATAGGTATTTTGTTTAATTCTTTTCATTTTGTGTTACTCAAACTAATTGAATTGATTCTGGGAGAATTTAATTAGTGATGGTCTATGGCACTTTAGAGCTTGTAGATTTATTAATATTTATAATCCCCAGACAAAGGCTCTTGAACTGAGTACATGAAACTAATTCAACCCTTTTGATTTCTTCCCTTACTATTTTTTGGGGAGGCAATTTTAATTGTACTCTCTCTATCAAAGGTGGGGTAAACAAAAAAATCTATTGTGACTCAAACTGTTTAGCATCAATTATCGAGACAGGCGATTTGGTTAATTGTAACTCCTCGGTAAAACTAGATTCTAATTTTACTTTTTTTAAGGGAAAAGTTGGTTCTATGATCAATTATCTATTCCTTTCAAAAATACAGAAATAGGAAATTTTAATATAGTCCCTGTGGAATTCTCAGATCACCTCTTAGTGTTGGTTGAAGTGGGCACTTTCCCCTCTGTTGGGAGGAAATCTTCGAGATGGAAACTAAATATCTCCATCTTGAAAGAAGCTGTGGTAATAAACTCAATTTCCCTTATATTGAGGGCCAGGCTGTCAATAGCATTTTTGTATTCTGATTTAGGTATTTGGTGGTTGGAAACGAAGCAAGATTGTTGTTCTTGTTTTCAAAAATATGGTAAAAGAAAACGGAATTCTGATTTTCTTTCATATTTAAAGTTAAGGTCTCAGTTGCAATACCTGATTACCCTAGCCAATACATCTAAGTATGATTTTTTGGATCAAATTCAACACATTAAAGATCAAATGAAACTATATCAATATAATAGGTCTCAAACTTTGCAAGCGGTCCTTACTAATCACTCTACTAAAACAGTTTTTGGGGATCCCTTTGCATTATGTAAAAAACTAAAGGATTCTACAGCTTTGGAATATCTCATGTGCAATCAGATTAAGGTGGAGGACGCAGGGGGTATTAATTCTATTATTAAAGATTATTTTGATAGTTTAAAACCAATTTCGGAACCTTCTGTTTTTGAGATTGCACATTATTTAGGGGTGCCTCCTGACCTTTTAGAAGCCCAGGAGAGGGATAAATTGGAAGTTCCTTTCTCCTGTCTTGAAATTGAAAGGGTTATTAAAAAATTAAAAGATAATGTAATGCCAGGTTTAGATGGCCTTCCAAATTCTTTTTATAAATCTTTTCAAACAGACATCACGGCTTGTTTACTTTTAGTTTTTCAATTTTTTGTCTCTAAAGTTCAGTTCCCAGATTTTTTTACAGAAGGACTATTGATTTATGTATTTAAATCAGGGGATAAAGGAGACCTTAGGAACTGGAGGCCCATTACTATTTTAAACACTGATTATAAAATATTTGCCTCATTGTTGAACAATAGGTTATGATTATTGGCTGGTAAAGTTATTTCTCCATTTCAATATTGCGGAGTCCCAGATAGGAATATCCAGTCGCCTTTAATAATCATTAGAGAGGTAATAGAATATTTATCTTTAGAAGGGAAGGCTGGTTTTTTGCTATCAATTGATTTGGAGAAAGCTTTTGATAGGGTTAACCAGGGATTTTTATTTCAGTTCCTGGAATTTCTTGGGATCCCGATTTCATTTGTTGGGATGATCTGGGCTTTATATAAATCATCTAAAGTCTACCCAGTGGTTAAGGAGCATATAACAAAGGGAATAGAAATAAATACTTGGGTGCGCCAAGGGTGCCCTTTGAGCCCCTTGCTATATGTTTTTTCATTACAGCCTTTCTTACGTGCTTTAACTAACCCTCCCCGCTGGGAAGGGGTACATAAACCTTTATCAAATGATCAATTATTGGTACAGGCTTTTGCTAATGATGTTTGCCTTTTTTTAATTCTCAGGAGCAGATAGCAGAATTTTTTACAGAATTTTCTCTTTTCTCTTCTTTGTCAAATGCTAAGCTTAATCGCACAAAATCCAAAGGTCTTCTGATAGGGAGTGTTATTCATTTTCCTATTTTAGTTAATAATATTTGTTTCTCTATCGAACCTATAACTATTTTGGGTGTTCTTTTTGGGCCACAAAATTTGCCATAAGATAACTAGGATTTAGTTTGTAAAAAGGTTGAGGGGAAAATTGCTAGGTGGAAGCAGTTTAAATTTTCCAAACTCAAAAGAATACAGGTTCTAAAACAATTTATTTTACCCTGTTTACAATATATTGCCCAAATGTTTCCGGTACCTACTCAATATGAAGTAAGAATATATAGTTGTTTCCAACTTCTATGGAGGAATAGACTGAATCCAGTGAAAATATGTTATACATATTTGGCTAAGGACAAAAGGGGTTTGGGTATGGTGGACCCAGTTATTTTTTGTCATGTATTGTTTATTTCACTTAATTTAAGGAAATGTTTTTATTTTCAGTTAGTCGAGATAGGTTTTGGATTAGGCAGTCTCTAGAGCGGTATCTGCAGGCCTGGATAACTTATGCTCCTAAAATTCATCCACATCTTCATTTCCCAGCATATTTCTGACCTTCCACACAAAAGCTGTATAAATGTCAGGTGTTAAAAGAACAAATTTCTTCTTCCAATACGAAAGATCGTTATAGGATGATAATGGCTAGAGTCTATCCTACTGACCCATGTTTTAAAAATTGTCCCTCTGCAGGTGTTAAAAATATTTTAGAACAATTAAATCACCCCAGACTCCCTATGTAGATGTGGGAAACCCAGTGGCTCATCATGTATGGTCGTTTAAATGTGAGGGGCACGGCTAAGTATAAGGCTAGGGAAGAGAGGAATTGTCCTTTTCCTGGTTGTATAAACCAAGAGGAAACTATGGAGCATTTTTTCTTGTATTGTTCTTTTTCTAAATCAATATGGAAATATGCTGTTAATAGATGGAATATGCCTTGGTTGTTTCTTATTAATTATGAGACTTTAATTATTGGAATAGTGCCACCTGCCTACAGATATATATGATAAACACACGTCATTAATTTTTTGCATGTTTAGATTTTGTTTATGGCAATTACGATGTCAATGGGTAATTTATCAGAAATTGAGTACAGTGGAAGGGTTTTGTTGTTATGTTACGAATGAATTATTGAAAGTTTATTTGAAAGATAAACAAATGTATAACGTTGATAAAGTAAATTTTTGGTGGAGGGGTTTTTCTTACATTATTAAATATAAATAACTTGGATAGTTAACCTTCCTCCCTAACCCCCCCCCCTTTTTTGGTGGTTTTTTTTTTTAGGCAGTATTACTGTTTGGTAATTATGAATTTTTTCCTTTTAATTTGTGTCCTTTCTTATGTTTTTTCCCCCTCTACCTTTTCAGTTTCATTGTAGTTTATTATGAGGATCAAGTATCATCTTTATTGTTTCATGTGATTTCCTGTATGTATTATTATAAATAAAAACACCCCTACTCTTCAGAGGGGAACCTCTATCCAAGATGGCAGACGCACCCTTGCCTGCTGTGGAGGAAGCTATGGAGGTGGGAGACTTGGTCTCGACTCCTGCCTCTGATTTCGTGGAGACCTCGACTGCAATTGCAGATGTTCTGCAAGTTAATGTTACTGCTTCAGGATCTGAAACATATATACAGGATGTAGTGCCTGAACCTCTGCTATCTCAAAATAGAATGAACTCTCAAACTTCCTTGCCTACTGTTGCCATAATGGAGGATCTTTCCTCCTCTGACCCTGATGTTGCCTGCTCTGCAGAAAAGGAGATCCAGGAATGTTTGGCCATGGAAGAATGCCATTTTGCAATTACCAAGATGAAATTGAATCAAGAACTTAAACGGATATGAGCTGACAAATTTGAAGTGTGCACTCCTCCTGCTGTGTCTGGTGGTTCTAGGGGACAGTCCATGGTGACGCCTCTAGCAATTGCTGTTCTAGCCTGTTCAGAAGCTCCTAGCATGTCTACTACTGCTGCTTTACTGCCCGCCTCACAGATGACCACAGTGAGTACTGCTTCTGCTCTGTCTACTGCTTCTGCTCTGACTGCTGCGACAATGTCTCCCTCTACGTTAGTACCCCAAGTTGTGGATCCCTTTGCAGCACCTACCTGGACTGTAGATTTGGTGTTGCGAGGTGCTGGCTGGGTGCAGGAGCCCGTTGCTGGGCAATGGATCTCGGGTCCATCTCCTATGCAGTTCCCCTGCCCTGAAGACTTCCCTGAGCTGCAGCATGCATCTGACAAATCTGTGGCTTCTCCTGACCCCTTGTGTTTACCTAAGGAATTGGAGCTAACGTGGAACCCAATATTAGACCATTTACAGGGTTCTCCACTTCAGGCTTCTTCTTCTAATATATTTCTAGAGACTCCAGCTCCAGTATCACTACAGCTACCCCCTAAAAAGGCTGAGCCGAGTCGTTCTTTTTCATCTATGTTTAAATTCCTGATTCAGGCTGCTAAGAGGCATAATGCTGTTTGCTTAGCTTACATGGAGGGGTTACTTGAGCCTCCAGATCGTGTGTATGTGGTGCGTACACTTATAAAGGATTCTTTAAAATTTTTTTCTTATGAAATATATGCTCTGATTCACATCTTAGGTGAATCCACTTTTGATATAAGCTTTCAAACGTCTCGTGGCTTGGAGCATTTTTGGTGGAAGTATCATGCTTTGAGGAACACTGCCCTATGGACCCCATTTCAGACTGTTCCCCTTTCTAAACCAGCTTTTAATACTATTACTATTTTGTTTCGGAATGAGGGTGTTGATGTGGCTGATGTCGTTTACTGGCTGAAACAGCGTTGTAATGTCCAGGGTCAGCCTGAAGTGATTTTGGATACAGAGAATATCTGGACTGGGGGCTGGAAGGTTAAGGTCTTGTTACACACCAATGAATCTGGTCCTATACACTTACCTAACTCTTTTTTTATAGGTCATGATGGGGGGGGTCCTGTTTTACCCAGGTCAGCCTAAGGCTTGTTACCAGTGTGGTGACCCCTCACACGTTAGCAATGTGTGTGATAAGATGAAATATAATATTTGCCATGAATTGGGTCATGTGGGGGCTCACTGTCTGAATGAGTGTAAATGTAACCTTTGTGACGAGATGGGGCATACGTTTCAGAATTGTCAGTGGGCTGCTCATAACCAGGATTTTCATGATGGTGGAGTAGACCAGCAATTTATTATTACACAAGCACAGAAATCTCATATCCGGGCCACCTTGGTTGCACCACCTCCTGTAGTCACACAGCCCATATCGCAGGTCTCTGTGCCTGTTGTAATCTCAGGTGTACAGCCTCCAGTGGTTTCTTTTTCTGAAAGACCCATGGTTGAGACTTCTCCTACCCTGAACTTGCCCAGTCTATTTTGCCTGTCTCTGACCCTGTTCCAGGTCCAAGTACTATGCCACCCCCCGAGTGCCCGCTAGTATTGTTCATCGGAGGTAGATGAGGAATAGCCCTCAGGTATTACCATCCCCTCCATTAGTTCTGGAGCCCCCTCCTGTGCCCTTGTCTAATTCTTTTGAGCTTCTCCAACCTGTCTCAAATGATGCTGGAGGCGAGTCTGACTCTTCCTCCATTGCTTCTTCCCTCCCTGTTGGAACCACTGACTCTGAATTTCAACTTGGTACTGGTCTTTCTCAGAAGCGGAAGGCTAGAATGAAGCTTAAGGGGAAAAAGGTGGTTGGGAAACAGAAATTGTAATGTGTTTCTCTGCTCTGTTTCAGTGCTATGTCTCACTTTGCTTGCCATACTATTAATGTAAATAGTGTGAAGCGTATGGCAAAAAGGAGATTTTTTTTTTCCTTTCTGCGGCTTTTGCCTTTGGGAATTTTTTTGTTGCAGGATACTAGAATTCATACCACACAAGAGATCTGACAAGCACAGCAGGACTGGTTATTGGGCCCTTCTTTTTGGTCTATAGGTCAGGACTCCTGTGCGGGACTGGGGATTTTAATTAATATCCCAGAGTTCCGCTTGCTTAAACTATTTGATGTGGCCCCTGGTAGAGCGCTCATTTTAGATTTTATACTTGGGCCCTGTCCTTATCGGGTGATTAACATTTATGCCCCTCAAACTAAGACTGCACATATAGCTTGATTTTCTTTACTTCGCCCTTACTTGCACACCTCTTTAAAAGTTCTATTTTCTGGTGACTTTAAGTGTGGTTTAAGTCTTCATGATAAGAGCTCTTTCGCTACTACTAAAAAGTTGTTTTGTGATTCTCATGAACTGGAGAAATTGGTCTGCACCGCTCTTTTAACTGATGCCTATTACTGTTTTACTAAACAACATACTCCTACATTTCAAAAGGGTAAACTGGCTACTCGAATTGATTTTGTTTTTTTGTCCTGTACATTATCTGTTACTTCTGCCATAGTACAAGCTGTTGTGTTTTCTGACCATAAACTGCTTTCTGTTGGTCTTGGCTCTGCTGTCCCTTTCCGTAAAGGTCCTGGACCTTGGAAATTCAACACATCTTTGTTACAAGTCACGACATTCATGCAGTCTCTCTTGTCCTTTATTCAGGCCCGTAAATCTGTCTTTATATGTTATGAGGACCCTATTCAGTAGTGGACTGATACAAAGCATGATTTGGTCCTTTTTTTGAAAAATTATAGTCACCAGAAATGTAGAAAGGAATATTTGAAATATTTGCAGAAGAGGGTACATTTTCAGTCACTGTTAACAATAGCATATACGACGGGGCAAGACCTTTCTCAGCAATTACAATTAATACAGGGTGATATGTTGAACTTCCAATCCAAGCAATC
The DNA here is from genome assembly GCA_016271365.2 of Neoceratodus forsteri. Lineage (NCBI taxonomy): Eukaryota > Metazoa > Chordata > Ceratodontiformes > Ceratodontidae > Neoceratodus > Neoceratodus forsteri. The sequence continues at coordinate 454,241,270 of CM057456.1, read as the reverse complement.
ACAACTTTATCATCAACACAAATTTAGTATTGCGGGAACACGTAATGTTGTTTGCCTTTTTGAGTCAAATTCCAGTCAAATTGTCCAGAAAACTATGACGTGCCTTACTAATTCTGTAGGTACCTTATGTACTTCTCAGTCTGATATTTGTCAAATTGTGACAGATTATATGACAGCCCTATTTTCTCCTCTCCCAGTAGTAGCTGGTGATCCTGTGACCTTGTATAGTGACCTTGATATTCCAGCCCCTTCACAGCCAAGTTTGGACCAGGCATGTTTACCCATAACGGAGCAGGACCTGAAATTGGCTATTTCCTCCTTACCCTTACAGAGGACTCCTGGTCTGGATGGTCTCCCTGCTGCCTTATATAAGGTGCTGGGTGACCACTTGGTTCCAGAACTTACATCTGTGTTTAATTCCCTGTTAACATGCAAATTTACCCCCTTGGAATTTGCGAAGGGTACTTTGATTTATATATACAAGCAGAAAGGAGATATTCACTCTCTTGAGAATTGGCACCCTTTATGTATGTTAAACACTGATTTTAAGTTATTAACGAAAATTATAGCGCGTTTGTGGGGATTGCAGAGGTGGTTTTGCATCCTACGCAATCATGTTCTGTGCCTAATAGGAGAATCTCTGACCATTTGATTCTCCTTCGAGAATTATTTTCTCATGGTTATGTGGACATGGTTTCGGGACTTGTTGTATCAGTGGACCAGAAGGCAGCTTTTGACTCTGTTAGTCACAATTTTTTATGGGAAGCATTTCATTTTTTGCATGTGATGTAATAATATGATGGATTCATGCTTTCTATAGAACGGCTACTGTTGCGCCTATAGTGAATGGTTGGGTGGGACCAATGATCCCCATTAAGAGAGGGGTTCGTCAAGGCTGTCCTTTGAGCCCTTTGTCATACGTATTTTTTCTAGATGTTCTGCTTAGCCGTTTGAATGTCCATCCTCAGATTCATGCTATCTCTAGTTCTGCCATGCTCTCGCCTTATAAGGTTATTGCTTATGCAGATGATGTTTGCCTCATTGTAGCCAATGAGGCCTCTGTAGTTATTTCTCTTCAGGAGTGTTCCACTTTTGGTGATTTTTCTGGTGCACTTTTAAATTTTAATAAAAGCTTGGGTATTCGGTTAGGTTCTACATTAGCCCCCTTGGATCATATTGGCCCTTTACGACTAGTTGAGGGTCCTATTCATATTTTGTTTTTTTTTTGGGGAGGGGACTGTGGATTCAGATTTTTTTAACTGGAATGCTAAACTACAACAAGGTAAACTTAAGGTGGCCTCTTGGAATAGGGGGCAGATTGGGAAAAAGAAATGTGTTTTTCTGATTAAAACCTATCTGATACCGACCTTTCTCTATTTGAGCTATATATTCCCTATCCCTAAACAAGCTGTTTTTTCAGGCTCTCTGGGGGAGCAGGTTAAATCCAGTAAAGCGGAATGTTACTTATTTACCAATTACTGCAGGTGGTGTTCACATGATTAATCCTGTGCTATTTTTTACATGTATTTTTCTCACTGCAAATCTCAGGCCTTTGCTGATCAATACTCAGAGGGGGGTGGGAACCTTGGTTCTATGACTCTTGCAGGTTATGGTTTCATCAGTGGGAATGCAATTCACTAAAAGTGCTACGACAAACTGCTGGTATACCAATTTACGTTAAACATATGTTTTTACGTTAGAAACAGTGGAAGATATCTGCTCAGATGTTATTAAATCATTCACATGAAGTTTTATATAATGCTTTACTCTTGACTGTTTGTGCTATACAGTTGCCGTTCGAAAAGTGCCCTAGCCAACACCTTTCTTCCCTCTTGTCTCTGTTAAGATGCAAGAGGGTGCCTGCCCATATGTGGGATTTCCACTGGCTGTCTTGCCATGAAAGGTTTAATGTAAAGGCAAATCACAAACATAAGCAGTCTCAAGACCAAATGTGTTCTAGACTATTGTGTATTACTGAACCTGAAACTATTTCTCATTTATTTTTTGACTGTTCTTTTATTCAGAATTGGTGGTCTTTTTTGGCACAGGTTTGGGCTACTCCCTTGTTTCAGATGGTTTCTTATCTGAATATTGTATATGGAGTTTTTCCCCCAGTGGTCGCTTTGGAACATGGATACCCTGAACCTTGTTTTTGTTATAGTCAAATGGAATATCTGGATGGTACGCTGTCTGTTTACTTTACAGCAAAAAGACTGCTCTTACTTGGAGCTTGAGAAAAAAATTGTACAGGACCTGAAGAACATTTATGTGCATGAAAGTATCTTATTATCTGAGGTGACACTTCTGGAACTTTGGAAGGCTCTTCCTTGGATAACAGACTCAGATTTTTGCAGTTGCTTGATTGGCTAAATATTAGTTACCTTTACCTGCGTTTTCTTTGTTTTAGTTTTCTTTTTCTGAGTTTTTCTTGTTTTTGTATCAAGTTTTGTTTATTGTTGTACGATTTATGTTTCAATAAAACTTTCCCCTACTCTTTTTGAGAAGTGCCATGGGATAAACTACCATCAATCCAGGCAGATGGGATCTTGGTTTAATGTCTCATCTGAAAGACGTTATCCGAAAATGTTATTAATAGAGTGATAAAAGTTATTTGGTGTTTGCTTGTAATCACTCTAGAGATGGGCCATCTTGACAGTAGACAAGCAAGCTACTATGTCTTCTAATTGCTACAGCAGTAGCTGCTCTGGTTCTCTTTGGCACTGTTATCATGACGGTATTAAGCAGGTGGTGGAAAAGAAAAAATGAGAGCACTAGCCACAAGTATGGTCTGCAGAATGTATTTTTCTATTTTTGTAGAAGATGATTTTATTGAACTTTTCTATAAATAACATCTAAGAAACAACAGCTAAAATTTTTTTTGCAATACGCAGAAGTAACAGTATTATACCTATATGAAAAATCGATCCATGACACACTAGACAGTTTTGGCCATATCTTCACCACAGTATCTCAAGCTATAACCTATCAGGTTTCATCCAGAGGTGTTCTAACTTTAACAAAGACAGTGATCTTGAAGCATTGCTGTAGCATCACCTACCAAGGCCAAGGTAAAAGGGATATGGGAACAATAATAAAGAATACAGATCCAAAGACATCTATTGGAGCCTTATATGAAGGAGGGGGGAGGGGCTGCTCTAATGAGCAAAAGAGAAAAACATTCAAGATATATAATGTCCACAATCTGTGATACCCAACTTCCCCAACCATGGCACCCATGCTTTGTAAAATGTATGGAGACTTAAAGGTGAAGTGCTAATACAAAATGTTGAAATGTTTATGTATTGGTAAACATCTGCCTAGTCAATTTATTTCTGTAAGTTCAGTTGTTCTGTGATGTTAGTCAGGGTATCTTTCTACATATATTTACTATGTTGACTGAAGTTATCTTCTGCCATTGTGAAACTTGTGAGGCAGAGTGAGCAGTTCTGCACTGGGAGTCTATTACATCACAGCCTCTACTGTCAATTGCAGTTTGCTCATTCAGATGCTGATTTCAGTGACACTAATCCAACAGCGTAACTTTAGAAATGGCTATTGGAAAGATTTGTTTTTATAGTAATGATGTATTACACTTTCACATGTTGATTATGTAATCGAGAGAAATACTAACCTGTGGAAATCAGTTCTGAGTTAGCTACAGAGTGTTTTTTTTTCCCTGTCAGCTGTCCCTAGATCGAATTTCTGAGGGGGCTGTCAGTGTTATCTGATTTAGAAGAGGTTGTCAGTCTCTGCTGCTAGACGTGGTCATGATATGATTCTTTACGAAATTGTTAATTATTTGGAGTAATAAATTCAAATGTCATTATCTTTATATTTTTTCTTGTTTTATGGTGTTTTTGTCACTCATCAATTGGTATAGTGTAAGTGTGTTCAGACCGTGGTGTCAGTAGGTTGTCAGTCTGTTAAGTTTTCGGCTAAGAAACATTTCGTTGCATTTTATTAGTTTTCTTCATTCATAGTGGTATTCTTTCATTTTTCATGCACGTGTATCAGTACTTGGAGGCATTCATTGGCTCTGATATTACGTCTTTTATGTTCAGTACATGTCAATGCTAAATGTAAGGTTTCCAACATAATTTACTGATCGGGACTACTAAGATATTGAGGTCCCGTTGAGAAACGCACATAGTTCTGATTTCTGGTGAACAGCACATTTCAGTCAGATTTAGTTTTTCCTTTGTTTTTGCTCTTTTCTTTGGTCATATGCATAATTTGTCAGAATCAAATGAATGCATCCTGCCAGAGATTCATTTATGAAGGAGTGTGGTGTCTGGCATTCAGTAGCATTTCCACACAGTCAGGCTCTGACTTGTCAAAGTAATTTTGTATAGGCTAAAATAGATAACTGTGCATATTGTAATCAGTGCAGTGTAAATGGATAAGAGGCATTCTATGGACTGAGTCATACATGTTTATTATTCTGTAGCATATGCAGATAGCGGAGCATAAAAGATAAAAACAGAGGGTGGGATATTCAGAAGGGTTGCACCATGTGTAACCCACTGATGCGCTCTGGTGTGATATTCAAAAGGGAAAAGTGCGTGGCACAAATCCTAATGAGCCGGGGCGCTTCAGTAATGTGTGCGGCACAAGTGGGGGGGGCGTGCCCATGCATACTCCGCACATCCCGATATTCAGCCCGGGATGTGCTGAGCAGATGCAGGCACAACCCCTACCTGCACCTCATACAGCTGAGCCAAAAAAAAAAACAGGAGCAACAGCTGGCCACCCACAGGTGAGCTGCCATATTGCAGGGTGCAACACAGCAGCTGCCAGCTGTGGATGGCCACCCAAGCTCCGGCAGTACCGTCCGTCATGGTAGCACCCCCCATGCCCAATCATGGGCATAAGTATTGAAATAAAAAGTCCAATATCCCTGGTGGTCCAGTGGACCACTTCCAGCCCTATCGTGGGCATAAGTATTAAATTAAAATCGTCCAATATCCCTGATGGTCCAGTGGATCGCTTCCAGCCTGATCGCTGGCATAAGTAGTAATTTAAAATCATCAAATATCCCTGGTGGTCAGCGGTACCCTCCTCCCCACCCGCCCTGAGTTCTACCACCTCATCCCGGTCAGTGGCAGGCAGCAGCTCCCCCACCTGCAAGCCATCTGGCTGCCTTCCACTGACTGACTGCATACAGTACAGCTGTACACCCATTGGTCCACAGCATGGGCCAATCGGTGTGCAGACCATAAAGTACTACACAGTCCAGATATGTGAATGAATCCATTCACATATCTGGACTGTATAGTATGTTAAGACTGCATGCCCGATTGGCCCATGCTGTGGATAATAGTAATACAACTGTACTGATCAATCGTGAGTGGCCGTGCTGTTGAGGGTGGGGAGCTGCCACCACCACTGACTGGGAGAGTGGGGTGGTGGGACTCAGCGGATGGGTGGGAGGGGGGTACCGCTGGACCACAGGGATATTGGACATTATTAATTTAATACTTATGCTCACGATTGAGCTGGTAGCGTCCACTGGACCACCAAGGATATGAACTTTATATCATATGTATGCCCGCGATTGGGCATTGAGATGCGTTGCCCGGTGGGGGGGGGGCGTTGGTCCCCGACGGCTGCTGTCTGGCAGGGTGGCAGGTGCAAGTCACCAGGGATCTGCACACCTGCATGCAAATGGGGCCATAATGACATGCTAATGGCCCCATTTGTGCCTTGCATGCATTATGGCCCCATTTGCATGTCCACTACTGAATATCATGGTTGCTGCACCTAACACAAAGGCACTTGCGTTAGCGCATCCCCTGCTTCTCTCTGGCCACTTGCGCTGGCGCAGTGCCACTGTGCCATGTGCAATGTGGGTGGCCACAGTGCCATATTCAACGGTGCTGAGCCATGGCGCAGCACCATTGAATATTCCCCTGTCACCACCCTGGCACATTCCAGTTGCGCTGCACCCGGGCTTGCGCCACAGCCTGGTGAGGTCTGAATATCCCAGCCAGAGTTTCATTATATAGTTTCAGGGCAGGTGCTGGACTCTGACTTAGTTTATATATTAATGAGTGGAAATACTGGACTGGAAGCACTACATGCAGATAAAATAAAGGAAAAAAATAATGTAATATTAGGATTTGTTTCTTTTTTACCTTTTTATTCCTTGTTATAAAAAAAAGGACACAGATTACAATGCACAATAGTAGAATTTTGACTGCTTCACAAGGGACATTTAGAATACATTAACAAAAGCTTGACAATGCAAGAAAAGTAAAAGACAGGGCATTAACATCAGATTAATGTTAGTAGGGTTTATCATTTTCTACACAGGACTGCAAAGGACTAATAAGCACTTTAAGCAGTAGTTCAGAATTAGACAACTGTCAGTCACAACTTACATTCTATACTTTTGATCAGTATACCATTTCATTAGATACACCCTTACATGTGCAGGGCTAAAACACATCTAACAAGAGGCTGTACTGTCACTTAGCACTGTATATAAAATGTGAAGTTTTGTGTGGTTCCCATCATAAGAGCACTCACTAATTCCACAACAGTTCTAAAACTCCCAATGATTCAGCCTAACATTTACAAAGATAGTTAACTTAAAATGTTAACTCCCCAAATCAATTAATTTGGAATTCACCACCAACATCAGTAATTAAACCAAGGGGGGAGGTCAAGTTTCACGCACACCACTTGGACTGCTGTGACTAGCAGCTGAAAGCCAGGAATGTGGCTCCAGGGATCAGGGAGGGAGTGATGTCAGATGAGCATGAGCATGTAATCAAGGCAAACAGGCTGGAGAAACAATCGATCCCAAACAACAGTAACAAGCATTTGTCAATGCCGAATGTTGTCTTTCTGACATTGGCATTGGTAGCACAGGAGTTGAATGGAAGCATAATAGAAATGGCAGTGAAGTATGAAAGTGGCGTCAATTCCACATCACCCTATAGAGACTAACAGGCACTGAAGTGTGGCTTTGGGCATCGGCCAAAATGTTCATGGCATTTCAGCTCACCCTAACCTAAAGTGTAACAAATATCGCTTTGTACCTTGGGTTCCTTTGGCCTTACACTCACCCCATTTGGCCATAATGCTCATGGCATTTTACCTCACCCTATCCTGCAGACACTGACAAGTGCTGGTGTTCGGCTTTACAGTCACCCCATTTCATAAGGATGTACGCTGAAATGGGTGCAGCATAGAAGAATGGGGTGAACTGTGGGGCCGAAGAGTTCAAGGCACACCTCGATGCCTGTCAGTGGCTTGGGGGGGAATGGTATGATGTGAGCATGACAGCCAGCAATGCAAAGGCACACCCCTGACACCTGTTAGTCTATACAGGGTGAGACATTATGGTTAGAAATCCTAGTGCCCCGTCCGTTTGTTGGTATTTGCACTAAAAATTTGCAACATGGCATTTTTGTGACCCCCACCTCATGAAAGTGTTTAGGGCCTCTGCTCATGATTAGTGGCTCTGTAATTTTGTTAATCTGTCCCGAACGTTGATTTCTCACAGTGACCGTGATATTCTGCACCAAATGTGGGAAAACATCATTCAGGCAGGATGTGAAAAATAACAGCCGTACCATTCATAGGTAGGTGTGAAGAAATGGCAGTGTTGAAAATTGTGAGTAAAAATATGAAAAATGGTCAAATTTATGAGCATACATACAAACTGCGCAATGCACACTCATAACACAGTCATTTAGTGGAATTATTTCACCAAATTTTCAACATAGGCATTTTGGGACCTCTGCTCATGAACACTGTCACTATGATTTTCTTCATCTGTCCTGACCGCGCCACTGTGCACCAGTTGTGCGAAAACACATTTATGGCAGGATATAAAAAATGACAGCTGTACTGTTCAGAAGGAGGTGTGCAAAACTGACAATGTTGAAAATGCTGAGGAACATATCAAAATCAAGTTACGAAAAGTACATGGAAAACTGGGCAAGAACGCACGCTTGGTAAATATACTCATTTTGGGACTTTTGTCAACAAATTTTCAACATAGGCATTTTAGAACCTCTACTCATGAACACTAACACTGTGATTTTCTTAATCTTTCCTGAACACTGATTTTCCACAGCGACCGCGCTATTCTGTGCCGGTAGTGCGAAAAAACATTTCAGACAGGATGTGTAAAATGACAGCTGCATTGTTCATAAGGAAGTGTGGTAAAATGCCAATGTTGAAAATCTGGAGTGAAAATATTACAGATTTGCGAGGTTATGAGCATGCATGGAAACTGTGCAACACACGCTCATAAAACAGTCATTTTTTTGATTTTTTTCAACAAATTTGCAACATAGGCTTTTTGAGAGCCCACCTCATAAACAGTGGCACTGTTGTTTCATTAATCAGTCCCAGAAAGGTGATTCCGCACAGTGACCACAAAATCACCTTTTGGGACTGAATAACGCCATAACAGTGACTGAATTCATGAGGTTGGGTCCCAGTAACCCCACGTTGAAAATTTGGTGAAAACTTTCCCCAAAATGCCCGAGATATGTACCAAAGTTGAAAAAACCCTTTTCATGCCATTATACAGCTTATCGGCATTTCTTCAGTTCGTGGTCGGCTTTGAAGAGTGCGGGCGTGTTCCCCGATCCACGAAGATCATCACGCTAGGCTCCAGAGGTAAGTATATGGGGTGAGGGGTGTGGGAGGTGGGGTACGCAGTGGGTGGAGTGCGGGTTGGGGGGCACAGACAGCGAGGACCGTTTTCTTCTTTTCAGGGTTAAAAAACATTACAGTCATTGTGGGATAGTTTTTCCTTTCAACAGGTACTATGCTGGGTGGGATCCCAGCATGCCATCTACATGTTTTGGGGTGCGGGGACTGGAGCCGATGGGGACTTGGCACCCCTGTCAGCACATACTGGGGACGGTCGCATGAGCCAAGGGGGATTGGGCAGCCCCTCGGCACACAAGAATTGGGGGTGAAAACATGCTGATGGGGATTGGGCACTCCTGTCAGTAAATTACGTTATGAGGGGGCATGCCAACAGGGGGATTGGGCACCCCCATCGGCTTTCTAAAGGACTGCGTGAGGCAGTGACTGTCCCTCAGCTTCCCCATCACTGCCGCCATGACAGGGACACCAGCAGTAATTGACTGCTGCAATCAGGGAACGCCTCATGGCGCTCCCTGATTGCAGCAGCTACTTTCTTTCAAGGTGGTGGCACGTTTTTTCAACTGCTGTCATAGACAGCATGCTCTGCCATTGGTGCCACAGAGCCCGGCCTGAAAAAGCATGTGGAGCCATTGGCTGCAGCAGGACAGCACCTCCAAAACCCGCTTCTCCACTGAAGCAACCACATTATGTTGTCTGTGCTGCGCTCGCAGGACAACATAAAAATCAATGTAACCTGTGACAACATTGAGAGTGTGTAAATATTGTAAAATGTCTTATTAACTAATGCTTTCTTTACCTAATGAAATGTCATGATGTAAGGCAGTAGAAAGAATACTGACATTTATAATTATAACAGAGTCTTATTACATTTCAACTTTAAAGAACTTAAACATTGATGAGGAGTCAATTTTGTACTGGGCAATGAAGGTTTAGGAGTGGTTGACATTGCCTTATGTGACAGTTTGCCATTTATGCTGCTGATTATCCAGTGTCAGCACTTCAAGAGCATTCTGTTCCTAAGGGGCCATCTTTACTGACAAGCAGACAAATCTGTCACCCAAAATTGTTGTGAGACTTACATTCATAAAAATGAATAGCCGGGGCTGGACCAGTGGCACTGAGGGTTGAGGCGCTGGATGCCGTGCCTCTTGCCACACCAGTGACTTGAGTTCGGGAACAGACTCGAGTTGCTCGGTGGTCAGCCAGGGTGAGGAAGGCTCAAGTGTCCACTGACAGCTCTCCTTCCTTGGGGGTAGGGAGGTCACAACATTGTGCTGTAGACTGACACCCAGTGGAGGCTGGGAGTCAGCACAGGCATGATGCTGTCAACAGGGGGGTGGACCCACGCACAGGGCATAAGACTGCCTCCATGGAGGTGGAGACAGTCACCCTGCCCATTGCACATGTAAGGGTTTGGGGAGAAAACTGGTGGAAAAAGGACGGAGCTGGTAGGCTCCATGATGGCCGGCTGCACCAGCATCAACCCCCGGCAATCTGGATATTGGCTTCCGGGGGTGTGGGGTACACCAACGCTCCTCATCACTGGCCCTGTCACGGTGAAGGGTAACCTGTGGGGGATGGTCAGGCAGGATGGGTGCGGGATATGCCAGTCGGAGAGATGAGTTCCCTCTGAGGGAGTGGCTGGAGCTGCCTGCCCACTCCGAGGAGTAAAATGTATATGGAAAAAAAATGAATAGCCACCTAATTCCACACAAAAACATCACATCTTTGATGCCACAGACTAAAGAAGAGTCTGCATTGGACAACCTGCCTGAATACATTTCTGGTTCCAATATAGATATTAAAGATGGAGAGGGGGGATTCTAGTATAAATAAAATAAAGATAACTAATTGCATGACATTGCTGAGTGAGTCATTTTGCTTGACCCCCTTAAAACAACTTCAAGACCATCCTACTCAGTGATGTTTTCCAGTAGACCTAACTTCAATCACTGCAAGCCACCTCCTCCTCCTCCTCCTATGGTGCCTACTCCACTATACTTAGCTTCAGTCATTGTAAGCCTCTTCCTCTTCCTCCTCTCGGTCCTTCTCCTCATGATTCTACTACACTGTGCCTTACTTTAGGCATTGTAAGCCTCTTCCTCCTCATGGGCTTACTCCCATATACTTAGTTTCAGACATTGCAGGCCTCATCCTCTGCCTCAGGGGCCATCTCCACTCTATCTATTTTTAGTCACTGCAGACCTACTCATCCTTACATTCCAGATACACATATAAATAGGTTTGCCTCCTGAAAAGGCAGACTCAATTGTCCCTGGCCCTGAACAATGGAGTGGATGCAGGCAAGGGTAAAAGAGGCAGGGAAGGGGGGAGGGGTTGGGGGCTGGGGAACTGAGCTGAGGACAGGTCAATCAAGGAGAGAGATGGACAAGGGGACTTTGGAAGGGTGGAGCCTCATGACATCACACATGGAGAAGGGAAATTGATTGGGTAAGGGAAGAGAGAGAGAGAGGGGTGAGCAAAAGGGAGTTTAAAAGAGGCAGGCAAGGCAGAGAAAGCTCACAATTTTGCTTTTGTAAAATTTCTTTACATGAAAGCACGTCAGTTGGCAATTACGCTCATATAGTACATCAGTGTGGCAGCTGATTTTAATTTTTCTTTAGCTTTTTGAGCCAATGAGAGATATTTTTTGCGGTAGCTTGTTGATCCAGGCAGGGGGTTTGGATAACTATGGTGATTTTGTTGGTGAGTCAGTTGTTTTGCTGCAGGGGGGTAAGTAAAAGAATGCATATATAGGATATATGGCATTGGTGGGCTATGCAACAGTGACGCTGGCTGCAGGGGATTTTCATAGTGCATAAAGATAATGAATGAAGGCATTGAGGTGAAGCAGGTTTGGTGTAGTATTAACAGCATGTGTTAGTGGTGAGAACAGTTTTGAAATGTAACAGCTTGTTCTGAAATAGGAGTCACGGCCGACATGGTTGCTAAGGGTTTTTTAGTTCATCTGGGGCCGTGCGGCAGAGCTGTAGTCAGGAATACCATCAGGTTAGAAGGAGGTGATTGTGATCTGCATTGTGTTCAAGCATGGTAACACAGTGGCCAGAGGTTTGGGAATGCAAGCCGCAGGGCAGGAATGTATGGTGAAGGTGCTGGTAGCAGTATCGTGCCTGCAACAGCAGGGAGAGTTGGTATGTTAAGATCACATGAGGATTGTTAGGACCCCTGAAATGGTTGGCATGGTAGTGGGTTGGATAGCTGCCTAGGGGGTAGGGGGTGTGAGTTGGGAAGCCTAGCAGGATCCGAATTGTAGGGGATACAACTGGCTGAGAGAGAGATACAAGCATGGCTGTGTGGGTTGCGGTGGCACTAGCTCAGGTGCTTAAACCCTCAGTGAGTACTTGAGAAGAGGGCAGAGGTAGAGTCGGGTTCTATGCAGGTCGTCAGAGAGAAAAGGCCTGGGAGCAGATCACCGGATGGGGTATTAGCGGGGAGAGGAGGGCCCAGGTCTGAACTGAAGCTGGTAGCTTACTGTTTAGATTGAAACACGGTCCTGCACAGAGCTGTAGGTGCAAGTCCTAGAGGGTGAAAGACAGTGGTGCAAAGAGTAGCAGATGCTGTGCTAAGGGCACGCCGACTGCATTGGGGACTCCAGGGGACAAGGGGATTTTACAGTGTCCATATGGGAGGCTGCATTAAAAGAAAAAAAAGCCGATTAGGGACTTACATATCTTTCCACCGGAGCCTAATGGGTGAAGCAATTCTAGGAGGTTGCCAGCCCTCCCACCCACTGAGTGAGGGTAGGAGGGACCCAGAGGCCTGACCACCAGTTTCTGACTAGACATGCGGTCACCATGTAGGTGAGCTTTGGTTTGGTGGATGCCATTTTAAAGAGGGCAGGTGACCATGAGGTGGCCGCCATCTTAGATAAAGGGAGACCTAGCTCCCGGCGGGAGAGAAAATTGAGATTCAGGAGGGGAACTGATTGAAGGATACTGTGGAGACAATGCCGCAGTGGACAGGATAATAGACATTGGTATGAAGGGGCAGGGTTCAAGCCTTGCTGGAAAAAATGTTTTGTTTTGGCAGTCTGATGTGGGTAAGGGAGAATATTATTAAAGCGCCCATATATCGGAAGAATAGACACTAGGATGTACAATGATAGCAAGTTTGAACAGGCAGAACTGTTGCTTGCCATACATTTGGAGAATAGATTCTAGGCCTGTGATGCTATCTGGTAAGAGCAAGTGGTACAATTGACATGGTACCATACATAGCCAAGGGCACAGAAGAATAAAGAAAACAAGCATCAAAATAAAAAAAGGGGGGCAGGGGAGGGAACATGCATAAGACATAAACACTAGATGTTTCAGTAAAGGCAGCAGGAGGAGAATGTCCGATGGGGGGTTAGGCCAAGATCCCCTGGCCCAGCCACCATTTTAGAGATGTTGTCGGCTGCATGGCAGCCACCATTTTAAGACGGCATGTGACTGGGGGGGGGGGTTACAACTGGGATGGGGCAGATCTAGTCCATAGGAACTATAATATAATAATAAAAAAAAAAAAGATACAATAATATTATGCAAAACTGCTATAAATTGGGGATGGAAGACCAACATTGTACAGCGGTACACGGTGGGTTGTCAGAATTTTGTTAATAGGTACGAGGTGAAAGACAGGAAGGTACCGAGGGTTAATGTTTGATTAAAGTCTCGCTGAGACACCCGAGTAGTACAGGACCTAGGGCCATCCACGTGGGTAGGGGAGGTATTTAAAAAAAAGGGGGAACAGGATGGGGAATGGGTTTTCGGCCAATGAACCATTTGGACTGCTGGGGAGCCACCTTGCGATACTTCAAAAAACAAAAAGTCAAACAAAACAGGAGACAGTTTATTTAGGAATTTCATCGGGGGACAGGGTAAGGGCATTTAAAAAAGAACAAGGGGGAGGGGTTTGGGGGAGGGACATTTGAAGGAGAAAGTCTGACATTTAAAAATTAACAGTTTCTGCTTAATTTCAGCGTCAAGTGGCAGAGCCGCACAGCTTGGCACCCAAGGAAGGACCACCATTGAAGAGGAAAATTACAGAGTCGTTAGGGACTGTGGTGGTGAGGGGGCAAACAAGGCCCTGGATGAGCATAGAGGAATGCCAGAGGGGGCCAGAGAGGAAAGGGTGCTGAAAAAGGGCACATTAGGTGGGTTGGCAGAGGGGCACTAAAGGTTTATATAGCCAGGGGGCAGGAGGCCCGGGCCACCACCGACACGGGTCACAGAACCAGTGCCTGGTCTGCTAACACCCAACCACCCTCTGATTCCACAGGTCTCCATAGAGGTGACAGTGCTTTCCTGCTCCCACAGCAACCCCCAGTCCACTGGGCAGCGGCCATCAATGAACCCACTAGCTCAAGCACGGGCGGGGCTGTCCCTGCAACACAGGAAGGAGGGGCCGCATATCAGAAGGGAACTTCTACATGGTGTGAGGAATGGTTGGTAAGCACCTGGGGAGAGAATCAGGAGGGGTGACTCAGATTCTAGAGTATCAGAGAAGGGAATTACGTCAGAGAAAAGAATAGAGCCAGGAATGAGTGGGGCTGGGGGGGAACTTGAAGCCTCCATATGTCTGATGTTCCTTTTACAGTTTTTGTACCTGAGCTGATAATTGAAGGTTACCATGCTTTTCACGGGCTGCTGAACCTGAATACAGTCACAGGGTCCACATAAGAAAATTTTATTTCATGTTATGCTACTAAAAGTGAGATAGGGAAATCACCCCAGAGCATCTTTCCCCCTGTAGGTCATTTCAGCATTAAGCACTGTATAGTTTCTATGCAAATGAAAAAGCAGAGGGAGATCCATGGCAAGGTTTGCTCTCATGGCTCACTCCCATAGGAATCTGACACAGTTTATGAAAGGTATGGGTATGTGGGGGGGTGGTGAGATGGAACAGTGGAAGTGCAAAAGTGTCTGGTGGCATGCAGGAATTAGTCAAAAGGAAAGGTTGGGCAATATGACAGAGGCCCGGCAGGGTAGATGTGAGGGTGTTGTTAAGCAGGGTGATGGGTTTCAGCCCACAGATCTGGAGAAAACCAGACAGAGTAATAACATAAATAAATAAATAAACAAATAAATGGTGGTTAGCTGGGTACCTTTGGCACCACTCAGGAAACAATCAATAACGGACGATAATCCTTTCAGTGTGAAAGGTGATATAGGTGCAGGGAAGGATGACAAACAGCGTCTAGAGGAGGTGTCAGAAGCGAGGGTTCCCCGGGCACCGGATAAACAGGTGGTCTGAAGCAACAGATCAAGTAAAAAAAAAAAGAAGGGATCCTTTATTTACTCCTTAGATAGAACTGCAAGGGGGTTGACGGGACCACAAAAATGAGAGCAACTATTGCGATGATATCCATTGCACGTGAACATTGCAAACACAATCCGGTGCATCTGGCAGATTAGCAGAACGACTTTAGTTACCCTTTCCACGGCCAGGCTAGACCATTTCAAGTTATCAGTTAATGAATAATGGGGGGCCACTGCTGGGGGTGTCATAGCCATTAAGGCTCACTCAGATGGGACATTGTGCCTGTTAAAGGCTTTGTGGGCATATGCTGCAGAGTGAGGTATTAGGGCTTTTTCAGCCTCTTTTGCTGAAGATTAATTGCTTCCCACCCATCCGTCAAAATGGAGAATGGGGAAAGGTTTTTTTTGGGGGGGCTTGGATGATTTGTCAAAGGTGGATGGCAGTAAGATGTTGGTGGACTGCCAGAGGTGGATGGCAGAGGGGAAAAAGGGGGGAGGGATAGGGGAATGACAAAGGAATATGTGGACAGGAAGAAGCAACTGAAGGAGGAAAAAGTGGTCTCAGTCTACACCGTTAACTACAGGAAACAGAGGAGAAGATGGCACCCAGGTTTTCATCTGGCAAAAGGGGAAGAAGAGGAAGAAAGAAGGGATTGAATAGCTTGCCCCTGTGGTGTTTGGCCCAGTGGGCTGCCTTTAGACATCTACCCTGTGTTAGCCACATGCCCTTACAGTCCAAAGGGAACAGACTGCTAGGTATTATGTCCTGGGTGTAATAGGGCAGGTGCAAAGTGGCAGAAGGGTATAAAAGAAGGGGAAAAGGCTAAACTTTTGGTGGGGGCAGGTCAGTCATTTACAGTTGAGTTTCATGGAATAGGAAAAGGAAATGGGATTCAGACTTTTAGCAGAGCATAATTACGCTAATAGTCTGTTGACAACGTATAATGAGTAAGGGGGTTTAGGGAGTAACACAAGGACCAGCAGTCCCCTCTTGGGGTGCGATCATATGGTCTCCGTGCTCGGATTTAAGGAAATCAGTCAGTCACAGGAAATAGGAGTGGGCAGCACCACAGTGTAAATATCACATTGCCTGCCAGGCCCGGCAGTGTATGGTCAGGGGTTTTTTGTTGGGTAACTGGGGAATAGGGACTCAGGCCATGTAGCCCTGGGAAAAGGACAATTGGGTATACAGCAGCCAGCTGGTGCCCACAGTGAAGAAGGGTGGGGAAACCCAGGGGTCCAGCCCTTCCTGACAAAGTCAGAGGCTCCAGTTACACCAGGGGGAGCAGTTCAACAAGGAACAGCCAGGGACAAGGGACACGGCTAAGTCACGGGCCCCTAGTACCCATAGTGAAGAAAGGAATTTGTATCCCAGGGGAGGTCCTGACAGTGACTCCTCTCTCCCCATATGGAAAAGACAAGGACAGAGGTCACTGAGAAAAAGGGAGGAGTGCAGGAGAGGAGAATAAGCACATACAAAAAAAAAATATGTGTGTATATAGATATATATATATGTATTATAGTGGCGCTGTCGCGCCACTATATGGATAATTAATGATTACATTACTAAAGTCAAAAGTTTGGACGTTAATAACTTTGGACCTGTTCAATGGATTTGCCTGAAATTTGGTACATGCGTTGGGGCACACAAGATCTCTTGATTTGCTAAATTGCATTTCTGTCAGAGTGCCGGTCTTCATGTATGAAAGTGCTAAAAAATGCAAAATTATCCATTTTTGGAGGCACCTTTTGGCATTCTTAATGTGGTCCTGCATGGCCATTGTGTGGCATGCTGCTCTCTGAGATGGCTCATTTGAAAGAGCTTTGGGGGCCAAACATGCCGCTTTTTATTTGGTGAAAAAATATTAAGGCATTCAAAAGTTATGGCACTTTTAAGTTCCCATTATAAGTCAATGGGAACATTTATATGTATATCTTGCTATCAAAGGACGGGGATTCTGGCTATCTCGTCCCGCCTGGCGGTGAAAGAATTTGCAGCCTTGTGGTTCAAGAATCTTTGATCCCAAGGAATTTCAAAAATTCTTTGACAGCGAGGTCTGCCATCTTGTTTTCAGTTTTCTGACTGCACAAACACAAATATCTCGGCTCAGGGGTCACTTCTGAAGTAAAACTTCAATGGGTTTTACTCAGGGGACCCTGATCTATCGAGCAATGGCTTTGGTTCCATCCAAATCTGTCCATTAGCTTTTAAATTCTTCATTCGCGGCTCGCTAATGATATTTGATTGCAAGCCAACAAATTCTTTGATCACGAGAATCTTTGATCGCCATCGTGCATCGCGAGCAAGGGATGAGATGGGCAGATTTTAAAAAACATTTTCTCAGCCAAGGTGTGCTTTAGATTGTAAAATGAGGGTGCATTTTGCTCAGGTTGCTTTGTTCAGCCCGATCTGCATGTCCAAAATAATGTTATAACTATTGCTGGTAGTCTAGTAACCCCCTTAATAAAATATTTATATCCCTGGTAGTCTAGTGGCCCCCCAATAAAATATATCAACCATGTAGTGCCCTGGTAGTCTAGTGCCCCCCAACCCCTGTATTTTCAGATCCCTGGTAGTCTAGTGGCCCCCTGAGCTGTGTTGTCTTATTATATGTAAATGTTTATATCCTGGTAGTCTAGTGCCCCCAGAATAATGAAATTTTCAGAGTGCCTCTTTGCATTACTGCTCGTAATGCAGACAGTCAGCGACTGGCCGTGGAGGTGAGAGGAGGGACGTTGCCAGTGGCCAGCTGGCACGGTAGGGGTGCTGGGTGGGTTTGGATGGATGGGTGGGGGTGGGGGACACTAGACTACCAGGTATAATATTAAATCATTATTTATTTCTTTATGCTGGGGGGGGCGCTAGACTACCAGGGATATAGACATTTACATATAATAAGACAATACAGCTCGGGGGCCACTAGACTATGCACCCTCATTTTACAGTCTAGGGCACTCCTGGGCTGAGAAAATCAATTTTTAAATCTGGCCATCTCATCCCTTGCTCTTTAATTGCGAGTGAGCAATTTCTTTGATCACAAGCATACAAATTCTTTGATCGCGAGATTCTTTGATCACGATCATGCATCGCGAGCGAGGGACGAGATGGCCGGATGAAAAAATCAATTTTCTCAGCCCAGGGATATTGTAGGAAGTCAAATGAGGGTGGGTTTTACTCAGGGGGCTTCGTTCTGATGAACCATGGCAGTGATTTACCATGATTATGAATATTTTGTAAATTTCAAGAGTTTAAAATCTTTGATCGTGACCCTGCAAATTCTTTGATCGCGAGATTCTTTGATCGTGATCTCACATCATGAGCAAGGGACGAGATGGCTCAATTAAAAAAAACAATTTTCTCAGCCCAGGGGTATTGTAGGAAGTCAAATGAGGGTGGGTTTTACTCAGGGGGCTTCGTTCTGTCGAAAACATGGTGGTGGTTTACCACAATTCCTTCTATTTTTTTATGTATAAGGTTTTTAAATCTTTGTTCATGAGCCTGCAAATTCTTTGATCATCAGTCTGCAAATTCTTTGAAAATGAGATTCTTTGATTGTCCTCTTTGATCGCGAGGGAGGGACAAGATGGCCAGATTTTTTATAATGGAATAGATAGGGAAATTTTGGTAAATTTTGATATTGAATATCTTGGGAAAGATTTGGTCTTTTGACTTGAAATTTGGAGGAAAGAAAGACAATATCCCACAGATGTGTCTTTTGGTGGTTTGGTCAAGAAATAGTACAGGACGGCAAAGTTACGGCACTATGAAGTTGACAATTTTTCCCATAGGATAACATTACGGCATTTGGCGCATTACAGGAATTCTTTGCCGCCCTGCTGCAAAATAATACTTTGGTCATTTGGGCTGAAATTTGGAGAAAAGAAATACAACATCTGACAGATGTGACTTTTGGTAGTTTGGTGAAATAATATTACAGGGCGGCAAAGTGACAGCACTCTGAAGTTGACACTTTTTGCCATAGGATAACATTATGGCATCTGTTGCGTCTTTCAGGGCCCATATCTCGGAAACAGTACGAGATATGGACTTTTTGTCAAAAAATTGCTTACCCCCCCAAATGAGGGCTAAGCATAAAGCTATCCAGGAAAGTAATAATTCATACAGAATTTTAATATTTTTCCTACGTCGTACGGTTCCTGAGATATAAACAATTTAATATTCCAAGTCGTAATTTTCTGCTCCGAAGTCAATTATAATGCATGTATTCTTTGTTTTCAATTTGTTTTTTCAATGCAGCTTTTGGGGAAAAGAAGTGTGTGCCCTTTTGTTACTGTGTCAGTTAGCGTTTCCACTTGCACTTCTGTTATCGTTCGCATCACCGTTCCCGTCTACGCCACTGTGTGCGTTGCAGTTTCCTTTTTCGTTTGCACTTGCATTTCCATTTTGTTTCATGCTACTGTTGCTGTTACCGTTACCATTTGCATTTTCAATTGCGGTACCATGCCCATGCGTGTTATGGTATGCATTTTCGTATGTGCTTGCGTTTCTGTTTCTGTTGACTTTATTGTTGCTGTTACTGTTACCATTTGCATTTACAATTGCGGTACCATGACCTTGCATTTAACAGTTTGCGTTTCAGTATGCGCTTGAGTTTCTGTTTCTGTTGGCTTTATTGTTGCTGTTACCATAACCATTTGCATTTACAATTGTGGTTCCGTGAGTTTGTGCATTACGGTTTGAGTTTTCTTACGCGCTTGCATTTCTGTTTACTTTGGCATTATTGTTGCTACCACTGTTACCATTTGCATTTTACAGTTGTGGTACCGTGAATGTGTGTGCTACAAGTTGTGTTCTGTATGCACTTCTGTTTGATGTCTCCGTTTATGTAACTGTTTGCTTCGGTGTCACTTTACGTTTGCATTTCTATTAACATTTGCTTTACCATTTACGTTTGCTTTGCCATGTGCATTACCATTGCCGCTTGCATTTGCTTTGCAGTTCCTGTTACTATGTAACAAGACATCACGTGGCGGGAGCACAGGGCCCAAAGGGCCCCACGCTCTGCTACTTTATTCCATTCACTATTTATCATTCTCATTCTCAAAAAGAAGGGAAATTAGAGGCAAAAAAATCTGTTTAATGCATTAGTTAGGGTTGTTCCACAGCGAAAAAAGTGAGGAAATTCGGTCTTAGGGATGAAATCCCTCCTTGACCCCTCCAGCCCACCCCCCAACCAGCATCGGGGTGCGCATTGGGGTCGTTGGTCCTAACTCTCACCCCATTCTTCTTTACCTCTGCTTCTTTACACATGTGATGGGGTGAGAGTTAGGGCTGACAACCCCAACGCCAGACCCAATGCCAGCCGGGGTGGGCTTGGGAGTCAAGCGTCAACCCTAAGACCGAATCTCCTCACTTTTTCATCATGTGAAACAACCCTAATGGATGCATTAAATGGAGTTTTTGCTCTAATATATATATATATATATATATATATATATATATATAGCCCAGAGGGGCTGGTATTTACTCTAAAGGTGGTATGGCAAAGGGAAAAGGAGGCATTGAACCACAAGGCGGAAGAGGAGGTCAGATGAGTGACCTGCAGGGGAATTTTTTAGTACACAAAGTGAACAGACAGGATCCAAGTTAAGTCTACCAGGAAAGGAGTATTGGGATGCCTGTGGCATGGAAGTGGTTGTGCTCTTTCAGGAGGTGATAAAAAAAATGGAAAGGAGGAGAAGTGCACCCACTTGGGGGGATAGCCCACTGTCCATCGCAAGCTGGGGGTGGACTCATGGAAAAGGAAAGGTGTAGGTGCACAGGAGATGGGCATACTGCTGAAGGTGGACAGCAGGTCTGCCGGGACTGCCGAAGGTGGATGGCAGAGAAGAAGAAGGGGCACAGAAAACAGGGAGGGGAGAGGAGAAGGGGGTGGCAGAATTTGACTCAGAGGGCCACAGAACAACACCAGACAGAATAGTAGTATGGATGTACACGCATATCCAACAAGAGAGAAGAAAATGAAGAGAGCGCCCCCCCGGATGTATGTCTGGGGGGCAAGAAGAGAAAACAAGAATGAAAATGTGGTTATGGATATTGTGGCAGCCCCCCAGCTTTAAGTCGGGGGGGCGAGATGGGCAAACAATGAAGAAAGTGTGGTTTATGGAAACTGTGTATAGTAATGATAATTAGGAATATAATTTTATAAAATATGATGATGAAAATATTGTGGAAGTGAACATTTGGAAGAGAAAATAATAAATGAATTGCCAGCTGAGCATCCACACAATTGGGAGTCTGTGTTTCATTGGACAGGGCTCTAGGGACAAGTTGTTGAAACACTCGTGGCCTAACGTGGTATACTGGACCGAATATTCTGTCAGAAACAACATGTCAGACAGTCATAATGTTTTAAAGTACTGGCAGCTTGCTATGTTGGATGTTGTGCATGCTGTTCTTCCAAAAGCAGTAAACATGTCAGGCTGGTATGATTGCTTGAATTACTGCCAGCTGAGCATGTGTACTGCTGTGCATGCTCTTCTTTTAGAAACAATAAACATGCTGGACAGGCAGAATTGTTTGAGACAAAGAGCCTACCATGTGGGCTGCTGTTCCTGCTAGTCTATCAGCAACAATAAACATGCATCATTTTTATGTTTGCTTGCACGCATTTGCAAGAAACACAGTGCCATCATCCGAGTTTTTGTAAGTGTGGCACCCTGTCTTCCAGTTCAGTCAGTGTGTTTGCAGGTGTTGCCACAGTTCACTGATGAATGCTGCAGCTGTCTATGACAGCAGTTGAAAATGCAGTGACGTACAGTTGAAAGGGAAAGATTGCTTCAGTGAGCAGCGATAAGATAGTGTTGATTAGCACATTGCCAGCAATTCTGCTTCTATACATCTCTGCTTTCTCTTCCTGGAACATAAATTCAGTTTGAAGTGAACTTTTCCTAGGACTATCATTCCAGGAGGAAGCAAGTGACTAAAATGACATCCTTGGAATGTTTCCAAAAAAGATCTAATTGCCATCCTTGGAATGTTGAGTCTGAGTTCAGGGTAGGAGCGGCATTGACAAAAGCAGGAAAACAGAACCCCAAAGAGACTGAAAAAGTAGACGCAGTTGTTGTCTGTTGGCACACCTGATCAGTATTGTAATGATAGTCCCCAATCCTCTGAGTGTCTCTGAATAGCACTCCCCCCCTCACCCACCTCACACAGTGTGGCTGACAGTGGTGCCCAATCCCCCATCGAATCCACGCTCCTCCTCCTCCAGAGTTCTAGGTGCCACGCTGGGAGCCCACCCCAGCATGGCATAAGTGAGAACGGCGATGGGGGTGCCCAATCCCCCGTCAGCTCCACTGCCCCGCCAAGAGAATCTTCCAGCTGCCATGCTGGGAGCCCACCCCAGCATGGCACAAGTCCTGCATTGTCTTCCTAAAAAGAAAACAAATACCTGAAAAGAAAAAATGGTCCCTCTTTGATTGTCTTGCCCCCCAACCCGCACCCACCCGCTGTGCATCCACCTTCCCTCACCCCCACTTCACCCCATACTTACCTCCAGAGGCTGGCAAAACGATCTTCGGTGGACCAGGAACACATCTGCACTCTTCAAAGCCTACTGCGAACTGAAGAAATGCTGGTAAGCTGTATAATGGAATAAATAAGGTTTTTTCAACTTTGATGCATATCTCAGACATTTTTTGGCACCAAATTTTCAACATGGGGTTTTTGGGACCCCTCCTCATGAATTCTGGCACTGTCATGGTGTTAATCAGCCCCGAAAGGTGATTTCAAGGTCACTGTGTGTAACCGCCTTTTGGGACTGATTTACAAAATGACAGAGTGACAGTTCATGAGATAGCCCCCGAAAAACCCTATGTTGCAAATTTGGTGAAAAAATTCCCAAAAATGACTGATTTACAAGCGTGCATTGCGCAGTTCCTACACACACTCATAAGTTCACAAATTGTTTATATTTTCACTCCAGATTTTCAACATTGCCATTTTATCACATCTCCTTATGAGCAGTACAGCTGCCATTTTTCACATCTCACCCAAAATGTGTTTCCGCACATGTAGCGCACAATGGCGCAGTCGGTGTGTGAAATCAATGTTCGGGACAGATTAAGAAAATCACAGTGACACTGTTCATGAGCAGAGGTGTTACAATGGCTATGTTAAAAATTTGGTGACAAAAGTCCATAAAATTACTGTGTTATGAGCAAGCATTGGGCAGTTTCCGTGCACTCTCGTAAGTTCATGAATTTGTAATATTTTCAGTCCAGATTTTCACCACTTGCATTTTTCCACACTTCCTTATGAACAGTACAGCTGTCATTTTTCACACCATGGCCAAAATGTGTTTTCGCACTTCCAATGCAGAAATGCATGGTCGCTGTGGGAAATCACTGTTCAGGACAAATTAAGAAAATCATAGTGACACTGTTCATGAGCGGAGGTCCCAAAATGCCTGTGTTGACAATCTGCTGTAAAAATTCCCCAAACTAATTACATTACGGGTGTGCAATGCACAGTTTCTATGCACGCTCGTGACTTCACCAGTTTTTTTAATATTTTCACTGCAGATTTTCAACATTGCCATTTTTACACCTCCCCAAGAACAGTACAGCTATCATTTTTCACATCCTGTTCAAAATGTGTTTTTGCACCTGTGGTGCCAAATGGCGTAGTCACTGTGCAAAATCAACTTTCGGCTAACAAACTGATATTGCCACTGTTCATGAGGTGGGGGTCACAAAAAAAACATGTTGAAAATTTGGAGTGAATATACCAATGAAAGCCTGAGGCGTTAGGGTTTCTGACCATAACACCCCACCCTGTAGAGACTGACAGGCATCAGGGGTGTGACTTGGGATTGTCACCTGTAATGCTCATACCATTCCACCCCACCCACACCCTGCAGACAGTGAGAGGCACCTAGTTGTGCCTTGGACTCTTTGGCCCCAAAGTTCACCCCATTGTCCTATACAACACCCATCTCACAGTATTTCCTGATGGAATGGGGTGAACATAAGGGCCAAAGACCTCAAGACACACCGTGACACTTGTCGGTGTCTACAGGGTAGGGTGTGGTGAGCTGGCATGGCCGTTATGCCTGACGACCCAAAGGCACACCCCAATGCCTGTCAGTATCTACAGGGTGGTGGTGGGGTTGGCTTCAGTTCAATACTTCACTGCCATTCCTATTATACACCTCTGTAACTCCTACACTACCAATGCCAATGCCAGCAAGCAAACATTCGGCATTGACAAATGCTAGTTTTAAACTGTGGCAGTCTACCATATGGGATGTAGGCATGGGTGTGAGATTCACACTAGGATGATAAAAGTTGTTGAGTATGATGGCGTGAAGGAGAGGTGAGTGAGTAACCACTAGGTTACTTGCAACATGCAGTAGGTAGGGTTGGGTAGACTAAAAAGGTTGTGAGGCCACTGTGGGCCATCATGTACTATATTTTATGTACTCTAGGCTGGTACCTGCACAAGCAACAATAAACCCATAAGACAGCCATAATTTCTTCAACCACAGTGATCTACTATGTGAGCTGCTGCACTGACAAATTTGCTAGCAACAATAAACTTGTATAACATTTTGAAACAGTGATGGCCTACCATGTGGGCTGCTGAATCTGCTCTTCCTTCCAGCATCACAATGCATTTCAGACGCACATTATTTATTAGAATATTGGTTGCCTACATGTGTGCTGCTGTACTTGCTATTATGCCAGCCACAACAAACATATCAGACAGCCATATGTTTTGAAACCATTGGTGGCCTACCATGTGATCATCTTCACATGCTATTCTGCCTCCTCAGCAACAAAAAACATGTCACACAAGCATAATGTCTGGAAATAGGTGCAGCAAAATTAAGAGCACCTCCCTCCCAACCTTCGCTCATTTCACTTCCACCAGCACTGAGAATGTAGAACATCTGTGTGAAGACATTTTTTCAAACCCATATCACATTCAAAAAAGCTCAGATCTTTATGTGCAAAGACAGTATAACTGCATACATCCTGTACTGTATCTATGCTATAAAATGTTGTTTTTAACCCATCTCACTTCCAATCACCTTGGAGTACTCTAAACACAACCAATAAGAATAGTTGCTCTAAATTAAGCAATGCTTAATTTCTGTCTGGTGTTATTTACTGCATAATGGAGACACTTTTTACTTCTTCCTCTAGCAGTGTAAGACTAAGCACTGTAAGGAGGGCTTACATGGTTCTGTCCTTGTACTTTCTGCAGCAGTGATACCATTTAATAAGCCTTTTACATGCCTTCTGACCTGCCCAGTATTTCACCCCTCACAAATTAGAGCAGACTTTTCTGGCTGAGCACCTTGTGTAGTTTCGCTAAGTGAACTACACCCTGTTTCGGCAAAGTGGGATCATTTTGCGGTGTCTTTGCAAAAGGAAACATTTGTGGGTTTGTCACATCTTCTTCAGTGTAGGAGAACATAGAAATATCTCTTCTTGTAGCACTCTCTCAGCTTGGCAGGAATGTTGTGAAAATTATCCTTCCTGCTTTTGACTGTGGTGATGTGGGATTGATATAGACACACATCAAAGGGGGATTATTTGGTACAGGGTGTATCCAAGTGCCCTAATGACACTCATTGGGGTATATTTGCAAAAGTATATAAATATATCTTTGTTGTGTGCTACAAATTTTTAAAAATTGGATTTGTGTTGTGAAAAAAAACAAACAAATGAAAATAAAAGAGTTCTAAACCATAGGTATATCATGAGATAAAAATAGAAGGACAGACCAATCATGAATATAGAAAAATGACATGAGAATGAGGGTAATGGCATGCTCATCAACAGGTTATAGAAATGGTAGTCTAATTTTTTGTAGAAACACACACCACTAGCTGATCGACTGACATAACTGAAGTCTATGGTGGAGGCAAACATAACAGAAAATACAGTATTCATTTCTTTTGAAGACTTCTTTTCATGTATAGGCATGCTGATGAGAAACACTCTACATATTGGAGAGAATCACTCACTGATGCAGAGGAAATAGCAGAGGCACTAAAAAGGTATTTGTGTCAATGTTCTGAGCACAGTGTAGCCAGTATAAGGAGGAAATTATTAAAGAGGCACAGGCCAAACAAAAAAGAATGTTATGCAGGTGTTACACTAAAATTACTAAATAATTATATAGAGATTGTAAATTCATGAAAACACCAGGGTCCAGCTGGCATCTGAACAGTTTCAATGATGCTGCACACATGCAAACCACATAAAAAGAACCACAAAAGGCAACTTTGAACAACAAAATGTTGTATTGAATATATCCACCTTATGAGAGCCCCTAGTGCCTCAGCTTAGTGCCTTCATGGGGGCGTGTTTTACTTCTTAGTCATCAGTGCATCCTTAAATACTATACAAAAGTTGTGACACCACAATTAAATAACCAATCACCTTTAAATAACAGAGTTTAAAGCTCATATACAGAATCTGTGTGCCCTAACTTCTAAGCTTATTCATTTTGTACCTCATATGCATCACACCATTGCTGAAACACAGTCAAACAAACACAAATTCTGTTACGCTGAAAAGGAAGCATACACTGACGGTCATAACCCCTTAACAGTTAATAATTCATTTTTAGTCATAGTCTCTTCTCAACTTAACATTCATTGTTCATTGTTCAGGTTCTCCATAGTTGGGATACACTGAATATTCATTTCAAGTTTAAATTAAATAAGATGCTACAACAATAAATAAATAAATGAATGCAGGCTTTTAACAGCAAACAAGGTTGGAATCCTTTACTTACTACCTAACCTCAAAAAATGCTGCAAGAGAAGCAGGAGAGAGATAGAGGTAATTGGTTTGTAAGGTCTGTCCAGGACCTTTGCATCAGGATCATACAGGCCATCTGTACTGGAAAGTAGCCTAACACATACCTAAAAGGAAAAAGAATATAATTTAGTAAGACTACACAGAAAAATACAGTTTGAAAACAGACCAATATTTAGTAGCAGATGATTATTTAAACTTTTAGGAAAGGTTTTAGGTCCCACCTTTCATTAAGACCTATTTGATTCACTGTGCTTTAAATATCAAAGAACTTTCTCTCTGTAACAACAGATTGGATCTATTGTCTTCTCTTGGGGGACACTTAACATGTTCTATTCTGATGAATTTAAAGCTACTTGCATCATATCTATGTACATGAAAGAAATGTCTCCCTACCAATGTATCCATCTTTTTGTTCAAAATTGATCGTACATGTTCTTGTATCCATTCATTGAGAGGTCTTAGTGTTTTCCCTATGTAGTGCTTATTGCAACTACACCAAAGTATGTGTACAAGAAATGTCATAGTACAGGAAATGAAATCCTCTGTCTCAATAT
This sequence comes from Neoceratodus forsteri, assembly GCA_016271365.2. NCBI lineage: Eukaryota > Metazoa > Chordata > Ceratodontiformes > Ceratodontidae > Neoceratodus > Neoceratodus forsteri. The sequence continues at coordinate 454,214,020 of CM057456.1, read as the reverse complement.
GTGCACCATTTGGTAATGTCAAATCTTTACCAGTAGCCATATATTGGCACAATTACATCTTTTGCATTTGTGGTTGCCCACAGGTTTACTCAGTAGCCATGTGTTCATTGGTGTTCCTTTTCGGTAATACTGGCTTCTAACCAGTTTTTCTTTAAGATTTGCAGTCCTTCTAAAAGTAATTCTAGGTGTGTCTGGTAGACTCTCTTTTAGTTTTGGGTCTCCTTTTAGGATATCCCAACATTTCCAGACAATATTTCCTACTGCTCCTGATACCTTATTATGTTCCAAAGAACAGGTAATTTCCTCATTAGTAACCTCAGATGTGTCATTCTTAGTTTTATTATTCAATAAATCTACTTGATTTTTACTCTGTACCTGTCTCAGAGCTTCAGTCAGTATTTCACTTTTGTAACCCCTTTCTTTAAACCTTCTCAACAATTCATCAGCTTGTATGTTAAACTCTATATCATCAGTACAGTTTCTTCAGATTCTAATTAGTTTTCCATAGGGAATTGATTTTTTGAGTTTATGTGGATGGTAACTATCATTTTGTAAAAGTGAGTTGGCAGAGGTTTCTTTTCTAAAACCTTTCGTGCTTATTTTACCTGTCACCTCATTGCCCATCAATGTGATATCCAAAAAAAATCTATCGATGTGTCATGCATGGTTGAGGTAAATCTGAGATTCAAGGTATTATCATTTAACCATTTTACAAACTCCTTGGCTCTTTCTATATCTCCTGCCCAAATGCATAAGCAATCATCAATATATCGCCCCATTTGATGATATAGTGATAGTGCAGGTTCACATGTTGGTTTAGTAGGAATTCTTATTCCCACAATCCCATGAAAAGATTAGCATATGAAGGGGGCCATAGAGGCCCCCATAGCTGTTCCACAAATCTGGGCATAAAATTCATCATTGAATTCAAAGTAGCTGTGGTTTAACACAAACTCTAAGGCCTTTAGCAAAAAATATCACTGGTGAATCTGTCTCTCCTTGATCATGTATCAGAAAGTGCTTTGATGCCTCAATTTCATTTATATGGCAAGTTGAGGTGTAGAGTGCCTCTACATCGATGCATATCCACATATATTTAGATTCCCATTTAGTGCATCCAAACTTTTATATCGTATCACCCATATATCTCAGGCATGATGGTAAAGTTTTCGTACTGTGCTGAAGAAATAAGTCAACAAACTCACTTAAATGCTCAGTAATTGAGCCTACCCCTGATATAGTTGGTCTCCCTGGGGGTTCCGATAGTTTTTTGTGTATTTTAGGCAGGCTGTACAGAGTGGGAATTAGTGGAAACTCACAGTAAAGATATTTAAATTCATTATTACTTATATCCCCACTCTACACTGCCTGATCCAACAGCCCACCTAGCTGTTTTCTATACTGTGAAGTGGGATTACCCCTTAACTTCTTACAGTTATTGACATCAAACAACAGCTTTTCAACCATTCCCTTATATTTCTCATGATTCATTAAAACAATATTCCCACCCTTGTCAGCATTCTTAATGACAATACTAGGTTCACTACATAATTGTTTCATGCTGTTTTTTCTGCATATGTCAAATTTTTAACATCATTCTGTCTTTCAGATTTATCCAATAACTCTCTTATCTTAAATAATACGGTATTCTCAACTACGCTGATACTATTATTAAATGTTAAAGGAGCAAAGTCAGATCTATTTTTAAATAAAGCATCCCACATCATGTTGAAGTCCATTGTTCTTATTCCTGGTGGGCTGCTGTCTTGATCCCTAATTTCTGAAATGAGTTCCAAAAGTCCATCTAAATTAATTTCAACAGCACTGGCTGACATAGAGTCTTCTCTCACTTCCATTTCTCCTATGTTCTCCACCATAATTTCATCTGGCAAAATTAAATCCAGCCTCTCGTCAGATCCAAGCTCCTGCTGTGTTAGATTTTCAGTATAGCCCATGTTAGCTGTTCCTGATTTGTTGTACTCAGCAAAGAAAAACTTTAACTTTATTTTCTGAAATAATTTAAATAGATCTATAAAGATCTGAAAATGGTCAATAGGGGGCGTTGGTACAAAATGTAATCCTTTACTCAGGAGAGAATATTGTGAATCACTTATGGCAAAATCATTCAGAATCACTATTTGTTACTCTGTTTTTTGGAAATCCTCAGTGCATATATTTTGTTTCCTGAGTTTCCTTCCTCCTTTCCTTCCTTCTCCTTCTGGTACTGTATCTGTTAGCACAGTATCTTTGCTCTGAAAAGTTTGTGCTGTGTTTTTTGAGGTTAAATCTATGGTAACAGTTTTGATGCTTTTCTTCTGTGTAGACTTGTCTGCTGTTTTAAGTCCTGCATTTCTAACAACACTCTTACTTTTGTCTTGGCTCTTATTTTTGTTCCTATGACCAAAGCTTCTTTCCTTTGATCTCCCTCTACTTCTTGAATGATTATCTTTCTGGACCATGTATGTGCACCCTGAACTATATTCCTCAGCATCTCATAGTAGTTTTGCTTGTTTTCTGTCAATCACTTCTTTCTCATGTTTTTGTATTTTATTTTTCAAACTCTTATCAAGCTGCTGGAAATCCTTGTGGTTCCTATATCCTGCAACTTCTAGTTGTGCTGCTTTTAATTCTGCCTGTAATTCTAAATAGTTCTCAGTATCTTCCTCAATTATCAGCTGCCTATAGGCTAACAAGGCTGTTTCTGAGATTTTCAACCAGGCAACTTTTCTTTTAAAGTTCTCTAAACCACAGGAGGGTGTTTTCATAACCCTCAAACCTTGCAGTGCTTGTTTTCTGTCTTGATAAGTCCCAAGCGATGTTATATTGTAACTGGCATTTATTTCTTTGATTAGTAAATGCTTAAGTGTGAGGAATGAAACTTTAATGTTACCTTCGGTATGAATGGCGTTTGTCTTGGTTCCCCCAGTCACTCCACTTTCCAAACTACAATATAATTCTTGTTTACGCTCCAACAATGATGCTAAGATTTCCAGGTAGAAGTTCTCATCTTCTCCTTGTGCTCCACTAGTTCCTGGATGTGCATCAGACATAACTAGCTGAATCCTGAGCAATATTTAAAAGTTCTCCTTTGTTTGAGATAACTCACTAAGTTCACAAAGGCTTGTGCAGTTTTTAAGCTCTACAGGCTCTATAAATTGCAGTTCGGCTGTTCTCTGGTTCCCAAACAGAAACTTAGCCCTCATAGAAAGAAATGGTTTGCATCCACCTGAGGGTTATAGATCTGTGGTGCTTGGCCATGTGTTTGAGCTGATCATAAAATACTTGGTAGTTCAGCACATGGAAGAGGATGATCTATTTGTTAGCATATACTGAGGCACAGGACCCATGGCATCATGGCTCCACAGTGGGAATGTCATGTCAGACAAATCTTATAGATTTCTTTGACTGGGTGACCAAAGTAGTAAACCAGGAAGGGGCTCTGAACATGGCCTACCTAGACTTTAGCAAGGCATTTGACACAGTCCCACACAAAAGATTAATAAACAAGTTAGCCAGCCTGGAAATGGGTCCCAGGGTGGTAGCCTGGGTAGCCAGGGTAAAAAACTGGCTGGACAACAGGATGCAGAGGGTAATAGTAAATACAGTCCACTCCAAAGAAAGGGGGCTACTAGTGGGGTACAGCAGGGTTCAGCATTGGGGCCGGTCCTCTTTAATGTCTTTATAAGTGACATTGCATGGGGACTACAAGGAAATGTATGCCTCTGTGCAGATGAAACAAAGATCTGCAACAGGGTTGATACATGGGGTGGTGGAAAGGATGAGAAGGGACTTGGCAAGGTTGGAGGAATGGTCGTCAAAAGTATGTCAGCTTAGATTCAATGCAAAGAAGTGCAAAGTAATGCATTTGGGAAAAATAAACCAGTGGAGGAGTACACAATGGGGGGGAGGTACTAACAACAACACAAATGGAAAGGCACCTGGAGGTAGTCATATCAGATTGCCTAAAGGTAGGTAGGCAATGTGAGAAGCCAGTAAAAAGGGCTGAGGGGATACTGGGATGCATTGGGAGAGGCATTACCAGTAGAAAACAGGAAGTTGTCATCCCTGTGAGCAGACAGTTGTTGAGACCCCATCTGGAGTACTGTGTACAGTTCTGGAGACCCCATCTCTGCAAGGACATAGGCAGGATGGAGGCAGTCCAAAGGAGAACAACTAAAATGGTGTAGGGTCTGCACCAGAAACAATACTAAGAGAGACTAAAGAAGCTTAATATGTATACCCTTGAGGAAAGGAGGGAGAGGGGGGACATGATAGAAACTTTCAAGTACCTCAAGGGAATCAAAAACGTCCAAGAGGGTAGCATCTGTCAGAAAAAGAGATGTGCAAGAACAAGGGGGCACAGTTTGAAGATGTGGGGGCAGCTCAGAGGCAATGTGAAGAAGTATTTTTTTTCAGACAGTGTGGTGAATGCATGGAACAGCCTTCCTGAGGAGGTCATAGGGTCAAAAACAGTGGGTGAATTAAAAAATGCATGGGACAGACATAAGGCAATTCTGGTGGGGGTAGGAGGAAGTAGGCTGTTGGTTAACTAGGATCTGCAGCTTATCCAATAGGTAGGAAAATGAGTAGACTGGGTGGGCCAAGCAGTCCTTATCTGCCTCAAAGTCTATGTTTCTGTGTTTTAATGTAACATGGCTTCACAAAAGGAAGATCCTTCTTAACCAAGCTAATTTCCTTCTTCAATGAGGTAACAGATAGGAAGGTGGATAAGGACTGTGTGATGGATATAGTTTATCTCAACTTTAGAAAAATCTGTCACACTGCACCATAGAGAAACTTCATACAGAAAGTAGCATTATATAGTATGGAGTCCACATATTGTACAGGAAGTGGATAGCAAACTGAAGGACAAATAGAAAATGCAGTTCAAGTCACATTAAACTGTCCCACCAATGAGTTGGTTTAGCATTATTTTTTACAGCTGGCAATGCACTGGCAACTCCGACTTCATTGTTTTTAACATGTAACCAGCTGAACAGCAATGCTTATGAAATGTTTTTGCTACTTAGCTGGAATGCATCTTAAGCCCAGTCACAATGTAATGCAAAACTGAGATGCAACTCTTAAGAAACAGTTTGCACAATGCTTTGTACTGAATCCAGCAAGACTTATGCAACTCAGTCAGAAATGCTAATTCAGTTTATTGGTGGAACAGTTTAATGTGACTTGTACTGTAGAAAGCAATGCTGTTTAATAACTAATGACTTGGAGGAAGTGGTTAACAGCAAGGTGTTAAAATTTGATGATGGCAATAAATTGGTTAGAAGAGTAGACAATGCAGAGAGAGAGAGAGAGAGAGATGTACTACAGCATGACTGGCAAGGATTAATGGGCTGAAAAACTGCGGCTTAAATTTAATGTGGAGAAGTACAAAGTACTACACCTGTTGACTGAGGAAACTAGGTGTGGTGGAACAGTAGACAGTGCAGTGAAAGAGCCTTGACCACTTAACCAGTAAACTTGCTTTTCCCCCTCACTCTCAAGTCATCCAATACCACCCTCTTTCACACCATGCTAACCTTGAAAAGAGTATCTAAAGTGTCTAGGTGAGGATGGAAACTTGTACATACCCACCTTTCACCACCGCAGTTGTCCTATGTCTGAATGAATGAAAGCAATTGCACTAATTTTAATCAGCTGCACTGGCAGTTGGGTCTGGAGCAAGGAGGTGGGCATATCAGGATCTGAGATGGCAGAGCAGGGCATGCAGTAAGCCAGCTGTTCTCCATTGGCCCAGAGTCTGGGTGGATATTTAGTTGCACCGGCCAGAGAGATGAAATAACTGAAGTGTACCCCCTGAGTGGTGTCCAGAGGCTTTATTTGAGCCCTACGGCTATGGATCCCAACCTTTCTCCTTGCAGCAAAGGATCTGAATGATGCAATAAAAAATAAATATTTTGGCATCCATGCCAATTTCCAGTGTCAGTGGCTCAGCAGGTTGCCCACTCACCTCTGAGGCCAGAGGATCAGAGGGTTGTAGTTTCTATCCTTGCACCAGGAACTTGGGATAAAATCTCAATACTGACAATGTAGTACAGCATGAGGGGGTTCTGCACTCCCGAGATGCTATCTTTTGCATGGGACATTTAACCAAGGCTCTGTCTTCTTGTTCTGGTGGGAGTTCAGGTAGACATTAAAGATCCCATGACACTCTTTGAAAAGACGAGGAGAATTTCCCTGGTGCCTTGACCAAACTTCTACATTCACTAAAAATACCATCTACAGCTTAACCTGGTTCAATGTGTCAGTTTGCAACTGTATCCACCAGGGACAAGGATGAAACTAGGGCAGAATTACCTTGCCCTCCTTTTATGATCAACAAAAACTAAATAAATAAATAAATTTGGATATGGCAGTTTTTATCTGGACTGCAATATGCCTAATCCTCTTGTCTCATGGAGCAGGAGTTCAACTTTGGTACAAGGCAGGGCTTCCTCTTGAAAGTCCATTGTCCTTCTCCTGCACGCCTTTCCCTTATAAAGCAATACGTGCCCACACAGCAGGTCAGGAAGGATTGGGCATCCTTGCCCAACATATCTATCTGGGACTGGATATTTATGGCCCAGTATGCACCTTTTCTGGACTGCACTGTACCATGGCAGATATTGCATAGGGAACATGAAGACTGTTTCCTCATACATTCTTAGGACAAGAAAACTGCAAACCAAAGGTGAACCTCTATGGAACACTAAGGTTGAAAACTCTTATAAACATGTTATAAAATATAGTGGCATGGTAGCACCACTACAGTTAGGGCTGAGCAGGGGTTTCTATGTTAAACCTCAAATTTTGCATTGTAATGTCTTTGCAACCATTCAACATACTGGCACAAAATTGTGCATGTGTGGCCTCAGGGGTAGAGCTCTTGAAGTACCAAGTTTCATGGCAGTCCGATGTACAGATGCCGAGATGTGGATAGCATAAAAATGTAAAATAAATCACTGCTTTTTCCTGATATTTGTCATCACCTTGCACCCAGACAGTTTGGAAATTTGGTCTACAGTTTTCAGAATAGAAAGGGCCTGGCTCACAGATGTGCCTTTCACTGGTTTAGTGAAAAAATATTAATCTATTCCAAAGTTATTACATTTTAAAATGTCAGTTCTGAGCATGCTCAGTACAGTCTTTTGGATAGCTCCTTGAAACAGAAAAATAATTTGGTCCATATGAAATAGAATCATTTTTGTATTCTTATGGGGCCAATCTCTATTTGTGGGAGAAAATCCTTTTTCATATGCCTACCATTTATATTTTACTGTTTAAACTTACAAACATTTAAAGTACATAAAAATATTGTCTTAATAATATCTTCAGATTTTTTATGGGTCGCTTAATGAGTTGTAAGGCATTGATAAGTAAGCCGAAACTGAATATCGGCTTGACACAAACCATTAGAAAATGTATTAATTTATTGCAGTGAAAACTGCACACATTAAGCAACTCATTGCAAAATGCTAAACCAGTGAGTTGAAGGAACAGTTTAATGTGACTTGTACTGTACTATTGATCATGTTATATGAGGCTTTCCTCTTCTCCATAGAAACTTTCTAAAGATTCTCTTCAGATTTGGAAACCAATCCTCTTTTGAGCATGACAATATGTTTTGCATCACAAACATAAAATGGGGCAATGCCATCATCTTAATGGTCTCTATACATCGCCAAAGTGATAGGGATAAATGCAGCCAATTATCCAAAAGTTTGTTATTTTTCCTTTTGCTGCTTCATAATTTGTTTTTATGCCAGTATTTTGATCTGCCGTTAAAGTAATCCCTAAGTATTTTATTTTTGTTTGTATAGAAAAATCATTAGCAAATTCACAAAGATATTAGTGCCATGTGTTTGCATTGGTTACCAATCAAAAGTTCCTCATAGTCCCCTATTATGCAAACTTCTGGTTTGAAAGCCTCTGAGAGGCCTCGAAGAGGGTCCAATTTGGATTTAATGATGGTCCATAAGGGTGTTGCTTTACTACAATCCCAGATGATATGTAATAATGTACCAGGGCATTCCTTACACCTTGAACAGAGATTAGAGGAAAGTCGCACCATTTTGTGAAGCCTGGCCAGGGTGTAGCACATGTCATGGAGAACATAGAATTGTAAAATGCTGTATCTGACCCACTTCAAATCTTGGTATAGCTGTGACCAGATTTTGGACCCTGATCAAGTTATTGAGGAGTTTAAGGAAGCACCTGATCCCAGAAATAGTGTGGTGTTCCTTGCAGTTCCTCTATGCTATCACTTAGAAGGTGGTAGAAGAATGAGATGAGATGAGTTGAGATGAGATGAGATGAGATGAGATGAGATGAGATGAGATGAGAATAAGTTAGAAATGGCTGGGAGAAGTGGGCCTACTAAGTTCTGTTCCTAAAGCCCTGACCCAAAGAGTTGTAGTAAAATATGTTGTAGTTGGATGTTTTTGAAGCACAAAGATGTGGGGAGATTAAATTGTGCACATGCTGTTTGGAATGAAATCACTGTGTGTTCTTGTAGCGAATCTATGACCCCAAGTTGGATATCCCATGGCCAAAAGTTATATGGGAGAGGAGATCCTCCTATCTTGAAGTTGAGGTTACAAAAGATGGGATGAGAGACATCTCTTGCTATGGGTATCTGGAAAGTGGCACAGGGTTGAGCGTGCACTCGAAGTGTTGTCCCAATAGGTAAGTCATAGAGACTTTTGGGTAGATTCTTAAAGGAGGTATATATGAAAGCATTGAGAGCTATACCATGTAAGGACCCAAGGACCATTCTATTTGAAGCCACAGAGGGTAATATTGTGCCTGATTGGCATGTGTCATGGCCATCAACCAGTGTGTGAGGACTGAGCAGGTAATAAAGAAGTAATAAAATAGAAGATCTGGTAACTGTAGGCCTCCCTTCTCTCTACTCCTCTGTAGTTTAAAGAGGGCCCTCCAAGGCATCTTGCCAGCCCATATAAAGTGAGATATGAGTCTGTGAGCTTGTGCAAACCAATTTTTTGGTAAGAAGAGAGTCGTCATCTGTAAGGGGTACAATATCTGGGGGAGGACATTCATTTTCACTACATTTATTCATCCACAGAGAGAGTGGGAGCATGGCCCAGTGGGACAGATCTATTTTGAGTTGGGCAAGGGTTTTATCTAGAGTGTATTGTTTCATCTTGATATTGGAACAGGAAAGATATATCCCCAAATATTTTAGTTTATCCTTAACCCAACAGAGTCCTAGGTGAGAGACGTCTTCTGAAAATGGGTGAGCGTTCAGAGGCATTAGTTTCGTCTTAGATATATTAAGCTTATAATTAGAGAATTTGCTGAACTCTGTAGTTAGTTCAACTGTGGCAGTGACTGATGTAGAAGGATATGAGACATGCAGTAGTATGTCATTGGCATACACCGAAAGTTTATATTGGAGAGAACCGATAGATATGCCAGAAATGTCAGGAGAAATACTGATACAACTGATAAGTGGTTCCAGATATAGGTCAAAAAGAAAGGGAGAAAGTGGACACCCCTGTCTGGTACCTTGCTGCAGGGTAAAGGATTGTGAAAGCTGGCCATTACAAAGTACCCATGCAGAGGGCTGTGTACATAGAATCTGTAGCCACTTGATGTACTGTGATGGTATATTGAAGTGGGGTAGTAAATAGAACAGATAGTCCCTGGAGACCCTGTTGAATACTTTCTCTGTGTCCAGGGAGACCAAGGCAGATGGGACTCAGAGATCAAGTAGGCCAGTTTAAGCTGGCCCGGTGGCGCTGAGGGTTGAGGCGCTGGTCGCTACACCTGGTGCCACGCTGGCAACCCATGTTCGGGAATGGGCATGGGTTGTTGGGGTCACGGGAGGAGATGGATTGAGCGTCAGAGGACTGCTCTCCATCTCGAAGTCGGGAGTTTCAAGCGGCGGTGCTTTCCCGACCCCTAGCGGAGGCTGGGGATCGACAGCACACAGCCGCATGCCAAGGGGAGGCGGGATGTGGCAGACACGTGACTAGCGTGTGCATGGGAGCGTGCGCGCACTCAGTCACTGGCGTCATTGCACGCCATGCCCACCGGGAGGAAAATCAAAGAAAAATGGGAGCCCGGCAGCACGACGTCATTCCCCGGTGCCATCCCTGGAGGGCGCCTCCCTGGCATGGATCCGTTGGGGTGGGTTGAGTCGATCCCCACCACCCTGCCGTGAAGGGTAAGTCGCGGGGTGCAGAAGGAAGGGGGTCTCATGTCCAGGGATGGCGACAGGGGAACGACGGAGTGCGGGGGGGTTGTAGCCGGAGCTCCGAGGAGAGAAAAATAACACCCCAAAAAAAATAAAGTAGGCCAGTTTACGCATGTGGTCCGAGGAGACCCTACCCACCATGAAACCAACCTGTTCCCTGCTTATAAGACCTTGCCAGACCTTGGTCAACCTGGCGGCCAGGATCATAGCAAGTATCTTCATGTCCACATCAATTACGGAAATAAGGCGGCAGTTAATAACTTGGAGTGGGTCCTTATCTGGTTTGGGGAGGACCACGATTGTGGCCTCCAATAAAGCATAATCTGAGATACCATGGTTAAACATATAATTATAAGTTTCTAGGAGGACAGGTACCAGTTGTGTTTTGAAAATTTTACAGAATTCTATGGTATATCCATCTGGTCCTTGGGCTTTGTCTAATGGAAGGGAATTAATGGCTGATCTTATTTCACCAATAGAGATAGGTACCTTGAGCGAGGCTGCTTGGCTGGCATCCAGTTGAGGGAGTTGGACCATCTGTAAAAAAGTGTCAGCTGCTGATGGGTTGAAGGGGAAGGTGGGTGAGAATATAAAGTTTTATAATACTCCTGGAAGCAGTTCACTATCTCTTTGGGGGAAGAAACAATTTGTCCTCCAGAGTTTTGGATACATGGGACTATTCTGTTGGAGGCCTGTGCCTTGAGACGCAGAGCCAAAAGTTTTCATGCCTTGTTCCCCCTGGTCAAAATAATGAATTTTGGAGCGTATAAGGAGATATTCAGCCTTTTTGGTAAGGATTGAATTGTAACTGGCTCGGAGGATTTCTAAAGCATTAAGCTCTTCTAAAGTGGGACGGGTGGAGAGTGATAATTCTGATCACCTAATTTCATATAGGAGAGTGGAGGTTACCTGGGAGGTGATCTTTTTCTTGACTGTGGCCAGGCTGATAATTTTCCACTGCAATGAACATTTAAGAGCTCCCCATAGAATATCTAGCTTGGACATAGTGGGGGTGTTAATACAGAGAAAGTTGGTAATAAGATTTGTGAGTTGGGATACCAAATAATCTGATCTAAATAGTTGGCTGTTGAATCTCCATACTTTATCCTTGGAAAGAGGCTGACCAGGACTCCAGCATAATAAAGAGGGGTGATGATCTGAGATCACCTTAGGTAGGTAGTTGCAGGATGATACTAATGAGAGCTGCCCAGTGTCCAGAAGAAAATAGTCAATTCGAGAAAACAAATTATGATGAATAGAGTGAAAATAATATTCCCTTTGAAGGGGAAAAAGTACCCTCCAAGGGTCTATTAGACCCACTGAATCCATAATTTCTCTGATGGCCAGTTGGCCAGTTGTGCTTGAGAAAGGGACAATAGGTGACTTCTCAAATGATCTAGGATGTTGCAGTAAGCCAAGTTTCAAACACTCCCAAGCACAATAGGGAAGGAGGACCGTGGGATCAAATTGTTCATGAGGGAAATAAAAAAAGGAGTTTCCTCTGTATTTGGGCCATATATAGAGCCAAGTACCACCTCAGAATGACCTAGTAGAGCCCTGATCAAAATGTATCTATTCCGAGAGTCTACAGTGGTATCCAGCAAATGAAAGGGAACCCATCAAGCTACAGGGATTGCCACATACTCTTTCCGAGTGTCAGGCCCAATCTTGAATGCTTGGCCCACCCAGGACCTTCTAAACTGAAGAACCTGGGAGGGGGGGCAGATGGGTTTCCTGAAGAAATGCTACATCTGTGTCTAACTTGTGGAGATGTAGCAATATCTTGGGATGCTTAACCAAAGACTGAACACCTTTCACATTCCAGGAACACATTTTATAGTTAACTATCATATTGACATTATTTGCTATTATTTAACCTGTAACCCTGCAAGACACCAAGAACAAACATGTCAAAATTTCCCAGAGCAATAAAAAAAAAAAGAAAAACCCTATCACACTGCATACTTAACCCCTACCCACCCTCTCCCTTTCCTTAGTTATCCCCCTCTGCCTCCCATCTCCCTAACCTATCTCCCAGGTCCCTACACTCACAGCAATTATAAACAATCCCTTTAAGGGTTCCCCTATGGCATGGGTTGCCTGACTGCAGCCCACGAGGAAAACAACTGAACAGAAAAGCTGTCCAAGAAAGTGCAGAATAAAGAGCTGCGAGTGCCCCTTCCCCTTGCTCTAAATCGTAACACCCTGCTAAGGTTGTAGATTCAGTCTGCTCTTCCCCACCCCAACTCTCAGAGTAACATTAAAATATTGAAACAATGACATTGTAATTGCCTAAACTTGCAACTAATAGTGAAATGCAGTAGTACTGTGACAACGCTGAATAACAAGACCCCTCTTAAAATGGGGGTTCAAACTAGATCTCAAAAAATTAGATACTATTATCCAGTCCTTTGAGATAGCAAAAAAAAAAAGGGAAAAGGGAGAAAAAGGAAAGAAATGTAAAGTAATAAAAAGGAAAACGGAATATTCTATATGTCCCCCTTTTACTAGTACCCAGAGTCCAGAGCTTGTTAACCTGATTCAGGTAAGGGGGTAATTAAATGTCAGATCAGGGCTGGAACCTTGCTAAAATGTCACAGCATTGTGGGTCTGGTGTCATGAGTGGCTGTGAAGAAAAGAAAAAGGCTGTATATTAATCCATGAGCCAGAGAGAAGCACCAGTGCTCGATCGCGATGTTCTACTGCCCTCGTGTGGTGATCCGGAAGAATGAAAAGTCATGAAAAGCTCAGGAAACTTCTTCACATGTTCGTGTTGATTACCAAATTCACTGAAACCCAGCACCAGACCTCAACATACACTGAACGGATCTGGGATCAAGGCTTGCAGTTCAGGAAGGGCTTGCTCAGTGGTATCAAAATTGTGCCAGGTATTTTTATAGTAGACAGAGAGCCTCGGCAGATACTGTACTTTATATTCAATGCTGGCAGCTATCAGTTTTGTGACCATCTTGTGATATGCTGCCCTCCACTGCCGAATAGTTGCTGGAAGATCCTGGGCGAACCGTAACTGTTGGCTTTCCCATAAAATTTCCTGGAGTTCCCTGACTTGCCCTAAGACATATGTGTTATCCAGGTAGTTGAAGAATTTAAGTATCAGGGGTCTTGGTGGTTTCCCTGCAGCTGGCTTAGGACTAAGTGAGTGGTGGGCCCTCTCTATTACGTATGTAGTATTGTTGGGAGAGGGCCCGGCTATTCTGTAGAAATGTAATCAGTGCAGCTCCCTCCATGTCCTCTGGAAGGCCGAAGATGAGAATATTGTTGCGGCGACTTCGGCCTTCCAGGTCCTCTAGCATAGCTTCCATGTGGTGCAGTTTTTGTCTCAGTGCAGGGAGCTCAGGCTTGATTGTGGCTTTCCAGCCCTCCAGTGATGGTGTCCTGGCTGCCACATCTTTAATCACGTGGGAGGCATCGGTAAGATTCCCTCATATCGATTTGAGCTCCAAGGTTAGATCTTGGAGGGCTGTATGAAATGGTTGCAATTCCTCCATGAAGCTTTGTTTGGTGAGGGGACCCAAAGCTTGTGGAGTTGTAGAAGATGTGGCTACTTTAGGAGCAGTGCCAGGTTGGCATCTGGAGTGTTTTGGGTTTTTTTTAGGCATCTGCGGTGGAGTATGTGGGGGTGGTGCCTGGCGCATTTCTGCTTCCATGCCTCAAGTAGGCCTCAAGGAGCGAACTGAATGTTCCACTTAAAAGATGCCTTTAATCATGCCCAACTTCACCTCAAGTGATCTAGCAGGCTATCAGAAGTTGACTGATGAGAAGACATGCACAATTGATAAAGGTAAATCACAGAATATACTATAAAATGAGAGCTGAGGTGGGAGCCGGTCCTCCGAGCTGCTAGCCCATCAGTGGCACCACGTGATCCTCAAATCATTTTAATCTTGATGTTATGAAATTTGATTCTATTTTCCTTTCTTTTCTCTGTTTTATTTGGTATGAAATAATGTGACCTCTTGTTGTAGCCTTGAAAGCATCCCACTGAGTCAAGACGGTTGTAGTGTCATTATAGTTGTTTTGCCAATAATCTTGTATACAAGTCCTCATTTTGTTAGTAAAAGTTGTGTCTTTCAATAATTCATTATCAAAAGACCATATTTTATTGAATCTTCTATCTTTGTCTTCCAATTCAATTTCAAGCACTGTAAGGGTATAATCCAATATAAATATTGAGTCTATATCTGTATCAATTATATATTTGACTAAATTTTGTGACATGAAAATGTAGTCTATTCTTATAAATATTTTTTTCTTATTTATTTTTTTATTATATTTTGGTGACCGAGTTAGCCCACTGAGCCCCGGAAGTCCCCTTTTCAGGGGCAACCCGGGAATAACAAAAAACAAGAAGTAAATATAGCTTTAGTGCAGGTTACAGAAGTCACAACAATGCAGTTAGGAAATCAGAGCTGATGAATAGCAGTACAAAAAGTGATGAGTAAGTTGTGCAGCAGTAATAACCTTGAGCTATTAATTAGCAGGTTGACATATTGTTGGGACAGTGTTGGAGGATAGGAGCAGGGGTAGTCATTTATCTCAGGGGTCATATCAGGAGTCGCTGCAGCAGCAGGAACTGGTGACCACAAGGTGGGCCTTAAGCCTAGTGTGGAAGTTTTTGATTGTTGGGACTTCCTGCACCCCAGGCAGGAGCTGGTTCCACAGAGTGGGCACGGTAAGGGCAAATGACCTACCGCCCACTTTGGTTCTAGTCCTGGGGACGTCTAGAAGAATTCAGCCCGATGTATGGAGGTGTCGGTGATTGGTCTTGAGAGCAACGAGGCCAGAGAGGTGGGACCGACTAACTTGTGCGCTAGACAGAGCAGGGGGTACTGGAGGTGTGCATCCAGATCCAGTGAGGGCCAGTTTAGGAGAGATAGGGAGTCACAGTGGTGATCCCTAGGGTTGGCCAGGGATGCTAAGTGAGCCACCTTGTTGTAGACCACCTGTAGTCTGTGCATCTCCAACTTTCCCAACCCTTGCACAACTGGGGCAGCGTATGTGATTGTTGGGAGGAGGACGTTGGTGGCGATTGAGATTCTAGCTTCAGGTACGAGCTGGTCTTTCAGCCGGTATAGAATGCCTAGTTTCCCGTGTAAGGTTTTGGTGACTGAGTCCACATGGTTCTTCAGGGTGAGGTCCTGGTCCAGGGTTAGGCCAAGGTATTTCAGAGAGGCACTACTTCTAGGCTGTTGCCAGACACAGTGGTGAGTTGTAGGTGATGTGTTCTGTCCTGTCCAAGGTATCTGGGAGCAAACAGCATTGCCTTAGTTTTGGCCGTGTTGAGGATCATTCTGTTCTCAGTGAACCAGTGTTCCAATACCCTGAGGTCATCTTGGAGTTCATGGCTAAGGTCACCCAGATTGGCGGCGGACCGGTAGATGACTGTGTCATCTGCTTACTGGATGACAGAGCTCCCAACACAGTGGTCCTGAAGTTCATTAGTGAACAGGGAGAAGAGGAGGGTGCTGAGTATTGACCCTTGAGGTACCCCTCTTTTAGTGGGAGTGGCCCAGAAATGGCATCCTTCCACTTTACCCTCTGCGTGCGGTCTGTCAAGTAACTCTCTAACCACTTTAGAGCATGGCAGTCAAGGCCTATGTTGCACAGCTTAATGAGTAGGAGACTGTGGTGGACCAGATCGAAGGCCTTGGAGAGGTTAACGAAGACCGCACCAGTGGGGTGCCCTTGTCCATGTCTCGGAGTACATCTGTTGCAAGTTTGGTCAGTGCTGTATCTGTCCCATGCCCAGTTCGGAAGCCATGTTGGGAGGGTGCCAGGAACTTATGGACCTCCAGATAGTCATAGAGTTGCCCATGGATCAGTTTTTCCTGGATTTTTGATAGGATGCAGAGTAGGGAGATTGGTCTATAGTTGCCAATAGACTCCCGGCGGCCGACCTTGTGGATCGGAACCACGCGGGCCTGTTTCCACTGTGTGGGGATGATGCCCTCTTTCACAGAGTGGTTGATGAGCCAGGATAGGGGTCTGGCTAGGACCGGGGCCTCGTCCTTTAGCAACTTGGGGTGAATCCCATCGGGTCCCCCCCGAGCCAGAGATTTTTAGGGTTTTAAGTTGTGACAGTACCTCCTTTGGTTTGACCAGTCTTAGATGAAAGGATGGGCGACCAAGGTCAGGGGGAAATCATGTGTTTAGGTCAGTGATGAGGGTGGGTAAGCCAGTCTTGTATGAGTCTAGGTTAGTAAAGTGGTTGTTTAAGGAGGTGGCAATTAAAAGGTCATCCTGAGTTAATTGCTCATTGACCTTGATGGGGCCTGGTTCGGACTTGCCCTTCCCCTTTACCAGTTTGTTGATGTGAGCCCAGAAAAGTCTGGGGTTCCCTAGGTTGTTTTTCTGAAGGCGTGTGACGTACTCTCTTTTTGCCTTTTTTATGGCCAATTTGCATTGATTCCTGAGGGTTTTGTATGTCACAAGGTTGCCCTGCAGGGAGGAGTGTTTGAACCTTAGCCAAGCCTTGTCGTGGTGCTTCATAAGGGCCTTTAGAGGCAAGGTAATCCATTTGAAGCAGCTGCCCTTAGCATGAAGTTTTTTCATCGGGGGCAAGGAGGTTAGCTGCCATATTAAATGTCCTCTGGAAGAAGGCCACGGCCTTATCCAGGGTAGGGAGTCTCTTGATTGGGCTCCAGTCTAGGTTGGTTAGATGATCGGAGAATTGTTTGGGTGTGTAGTGGGTGTAATCAAAATGAGTATATTTTCTGCCAGTTATATTTTGATGCCTCCAAGAATCAACAAGAAGTTCTAGATCCAAGACATTATTTAATTTCTTAGAAATAGTATTGTTTCCTTTAGTGGGATTGTTAGACTTAAAGGTATTAGAAGAGCACTGAAGCCTCCAGCTAATACCATATTTGACCATTGTAATTTTTGTAATCCCTCACTTATTTTACTTAACTAAGTTGCATAATGATCAAAAGGGGCATAACAGGAACCTACTATTATGATTTGATTATAGATTTTTAATTTCACTAATACAATTCTACCTTCTAAGTCTGTAAAAGTATCCAATATTGTGTACTGTCGATTTTTCCTTATTAGTAGAGCTACCCCTCTACTTTTTGTAGTTCCTGTACTATCTACTAAATCCCCTACCCATTTTTTCTTAAGTTTATTTATTTCTGTTCTATCTAAATGAGTTTCTTTTAGGCAAATTATATGTGTGTTTGTTTTTTCTGATGTAAGTTTGAACTTTGGGTCTCTTTATTTTAGATATTTGCCCATTTATGTTTAATGATACCACTTTTATATTATTTAAATTCAACAATTTTATTGATCTTTAAAAACCACACAATAGCATAGGTAAATAATAAACATAGCCTAGAAGATTGGTTTCCACTATAATTAAGAATTTTATAACAATAATATTTATTTTCCACAATACGTAAGATACCCCAAAATATTTTCCTTCCATTAATATTCTGCTAATTTATTTTACATGTCACTATATTTTTATCTTTCCAACTATGTAACCCCTTCTGAAAAGAAAAACCTAAACTACCCCTAAACTTGAGTAAGTTTGTCCTAAAAATACAATAGAGCATAACTTTCACTTGCTTGGCCACTCGATAGACCTTCCCTACCTAACTCCCTCCTTCAGTTTAATAATCGGTCCTGTAGTGTCTTGTAAATACATCTGCCATAATATTTCAAAGACTTCTATCTCTAAGTCTCTTTCCCTTGCATAGTCTTGTGAATTTAACAGTCCTTCAGTTCTTCAATTCATCGGTTCCTTAGTTCCCCCAGTTCCTTCCCCCATCCCCTCTTTCTCTACTCCCTAATTCTTATATTTTCTTTAGCCTAGAATGAACATAAATAAAATGACAACTGAAAAGGATTAAGAATTTTAATTTTAAGGTCTTCAAATGCTTCTTCTACTGTACTGTAAACCATGGCCCAGATATTCAGAGCAGTTGTGCATGGTGCAACTGAGGTGCGCTGGTGCAAGTACGGTATTGTGTCAAGGAGCCATATTAAGTAGGAGCCAGTGCGCAGTGCAAAATCCATTGTGCCAATGCACAGCTATAATGAATGCATGCGCAAGAGCAGGGGGCATGCCCATGAATATTCAGCACAGTGGCATATCCAGCCAGTGGAGCAAATCGAAGTTGCTCTGAGCAGACTTGTTCCTATAAATACAGGGCACAAACACACAGACAGCACTTGCGCCAGGGGTGTGAGAGAGGGTGAGTGAGAGAGACAGACAGAGAGAGAAAGAAAGAGAGACACACACATAGAGACAGACAGACAGACCAAAGCACACACACAGAGGGAGAGGGACAGAGATGGTTTTGGAGTGGGAAAGAGGGGCAGAAAGACAGATGCACACACACACAGAGAAGCAGTGCACCAGAGTGGCACACAGCCAGCAGCCAGCCACCCAGGGAGACAGTGGACAGCAAGAGCCATGGACAGTGTGCCCTTCATGATGGAGGCCATAATGAGGGGTGTTAGGAGGCAGGAGGAACAGTGACGTGGCCAAGGAAGGGCCCATTGGTGACATGCCCGACACAGATGGTACCGTGCCCGCATCACCTTTGAGAACTACAGTGACACTGAGATTGTGGGCCAGTACCATGTGAATAGGACCATTCTGAGGCAGCTCTGTGAGCTGTACAGTGAGGAGATGCAGGCACCCACCAGACTGAGCCACACCATGTCCGTGGAGATGAAGGTGACCGCCGTAATGTGCCTGTTCGCAACGGGCATCTACCAGAGACCAATAGGGGACACCACAGGCATCATCCAGTCAGCCACATCCCACCTCCTCACGCAGTTCCTCAATGTCCTGCTGCCACGTGCTTCAGAATTCATTCATTTCCCCAGCACACAGACGGAGTGTACAACAACCATGCAGTACTTCCACAGGGTGGCATGTATGCCTGGCATGACTGGGGCCATTGACTGCCCCCACAAGGCCATCTGCATGCCATCTGACCCTGAGGGTGTGGCATACAT
The DNA here is from genome assembly GCA_016271365.2 of Neoceratodus forsteri. Taxonomy (NCBI): domain Eukaryota; kingdom Metazoa; phylum Chordata; order Ceratodontiformes; family Ceratodontidae; genus Neoceratodus; species Neoceratodus forsteri. The sequence continues at coordinate 454,194,810 of CM057456.1, read as the reverse complement.
CAATCGGAAGGGGAGCCTGAGTGTCAACTGCCAGGTGGTGTGCAATGCCACGGGGCACATCACCAATGTCTGCGCCACACACTCCGGGAGTACACATGACATGTTCATCTGGCACTGCTCTGTGCTGTGCCACAGATTTGAATGTTGGGACATCCCCATGGGCCATCTAGTGGGTGAGTATGGCACAGGCAAGGGGTGATGGGCAGAGCAGACCTGGGGATGGGGGTGGGCAGGGTGTGCAGGGTGTGCAGGGTGGCATGGGAGCCAGGGACAGGCAAAGGGCACAGCATAAAGTAGAAGAGGGCTAACCATGTCAAGCTCCACACAGGTGATAGCACGTATCCACTGAAGCTCCGGCTGCTCACCCCCTACCAGTGCTGTCATCTCCAGCAGAGGAATGGTACAACGAGGCACACGCCAGCATGTGTAACATCATCAACCATGTCATTGGCATTCTGAAAGCTGGATTCTGTTGTCTAGACAGGTCAGGCAGTTCCCTACAGTACAGCCCCTCAAAAGCCTGTGGCCTTTTCCTGGCCTGCTGCATATTACACATGGCCATTGACTGTGGGATAGCTGTTGAGGTTGTTGAGGTTGTTGAAGGTGACAGTAGTGGGGATGATGGAGGCAATGGGCCGGAGGCTGGAGGACAACCACCCCCTGGGCAGAGGAATCCCCAGCTGCACCAGCAGGCTTGATGCCACTGGGACATCATCGTACAGCAGCACTATGGAGCACACAGGTAGGTGGTGCAGTGCACATGCATGGGCCACACAAACAGGTACAGCACACATGCAGGGGCATGCATGGCAATGGGCATGCACACACAGAGGTAGGAGACAGGGGAGTCAGTGGCACACAACCACACACATCATCACACACACACACACACACACACACACACACACACACACACACACATGCACCCACACACCCAGGCATTGGTACATGGCGTGGATCAGAATCATTGCACCGGTGCACAGGCATAACTGATGCTAGCCTGCCCTCATCACACCCATGCCACATGGTCCAGTGGCTGGGCAAGCATGCACACAGGAGGCGTGCACCACGACACACAGGCACAACACCAGTGGAAGGCGCACACACACCACCCATGTGCACACAGGGCAGCAGCGGCAGACAGTGGTCAGGGCAGCCCGTACATCAGGACTGCTGCACAGAACCATGGCCACCATGGCCATGGGGTGGCCACATCGGGGCTGATCAGCAGCCACAGGCTGCACATCAGCCATGGGGGGTTGCAACAGTTCCCCAGGGGTGGAACCGTGGGACTGTGACTGTGTCCATGCGGGGGTATGCAGGAGCCCAAACCGGCCATCCCCAGGCATGCCTGGGATGCCTATATCACAGCACGGCATTGAATGTGATGGGGTCTCCTAGTGCCAGGTTCATGGGATTAACAGCGCACTGCAGGGGGGGGGTCGCCTGTGCATGGCCACACCCTGTGGCAGCCAGTAACGCAAAGCCATCCATGATCACAGTGGCAGTGAGATCCAAGGATGCAATCGTGGCATCCTGCATGTGCTGCATCCCAGCCAGGATCTGCACAGTGCCCATCTTCTGCTGCTCAGCTAAATGGCACACCTCCACATGCAGTGCATGCACCCCAGTGGCAAGCAGCACCTGTTGCTAAATGGATGCCCACAGCAGACAGGTGTGCTCAGCCAGCAGGTGGGCATCCTGGGGCTCCCAGGTGTGGCACCGATCCACTTGTGGTGACTGGCCACGCTGCACAGCCCTCCTCTCTGGTGGACGCTGTACAGTGGGGTCTGCAGGGTGAATGGGCACAGCAGGTGCACTGACAGTAGACCCTGTGTCCGACTGCCTGGTGGCACCCACAGCTTGCTGCTGCCACCCATCCAGCCACAGTACATCACCCAGTGCCTGCACGGCTGCACCACCACTACCACTGCAGGGCACAGCCGGGGTAGCACACACCACTACACCCACACTGGAGACAGGCAGCTGTTCTGCTGCAGGCAGAGTGCTGGTTGTGCTGTCTATGTCAGAGGCCAGCAGGGGCATCTCACCCATGATATTGCCCATGCTGTCCAGGATGTGTGATGTTGTCATCGGAGTCGGACCCCGCCTTGATCTGTGTCTCTGTGCATAGGACAACAAGACTGGCTTCCTGCAGGAACACATCCAGGGCATCGTCTGACCCCAGGTTCAGGACATCCGCCTGCACTGTGGTGGTAAACTGCAGCCTGTTGGGCCCCCAGATCCTGGTGGAGGAGGACAGCTGGTCCTCCGGGGCCATACCAGTGTTCACGGTTGCTGCCGCTGCCGGCACCCCATCATCTGCACTGAGGCATGCTGGTGCTGCAAGAGAAAGAAAGGCATGTCAGTGATGCAATGCTCACATTGCCCCCCCATACACTGCCGCTGCATGTGTCCTGCGGCATGGCATGTGTGTGGGTGTGCACACATGCACATGACATGCATGCCAGCTGCATGCACACCAGCATGTCTGCACACCGGCTGTGCATGGCAGACAGACTTACCATGCAGTGATGGGCTGCCACCCTTTTGGAATCCTCCTCCAGGCACACCCTCAGCCATGGTGTGGTGCATGGTGGCTGCCACCAACTCCTGTTGCAGCGTCAGTTTGGGTGCATCCACAGGCCCTCCTCTAGTGGCAGTATGGGATGCCCGGATGGCAGCTACCTTCTCCTTTATCCACCGCTTGTCCGTTCCCACCTTCTGACACTTCTGCACTAACCGCTGGTGGCTGTCATGCTGGTTGAAGTAGTCTGCCACCTCCTCCCAAGCACCAGCACTGGCCTGTGGTGTGCCCGTAGCACCACCCAATAGGGGCTCCCTGTCCAGGTAGACCTCAAACAGGGCATCAGTCTTGGCCTTTGTGAAGTTTGGCCTGCACTTGTGTGCAGGCCCCAACTCCTCGCCCTCCTCATGTGCCGACATGTTGCTGCCTGTGGACATGGACAGCACAGTGTGACAGTGGCAGCATCTCCCTGGTCTGTCCCACCATGCAATGCTGTCAGCTCCCAGTGAGCTGCAGCAGCATGCACAAGTTACCTATCAAGGTTGCAATACCGGTCCATGGCCTGTGTTGTTCCATGGCACTTATAAGGTGCAACACATGCAAATGAAGTTGGGCGCAACAGTAATGACATGCTAATGCACCCACTGCACCATGCATTGGCTGATGAGCTCATTTGCATGTGGTGTCTGAATATCACGATATTGTGCACTGCTCAATGTGATTGCACAGGAGCAAGTCACAACTGTGCAATGCACACGCATGCACAGTGCACAGGCCCACAGTGTGCATGTGCATCATGGCATCATGGCATCAATCATGTACTATGCATGAACAACGCAATGCAGTGGCATTGCACATGTTGTGCATGGGCCAGCTACGCGCATGGCCATGCATGGGGTGCCGTGCCCTATTGCACATGTGCACAATGTCAGTTGACCCCTGACCCCTGAGTCGTACCTCTGAAACCTGTGACTCCACGCAGCCATGCCCATTCCATGCATCTCTGGCACTGCGTGATGTGCGTGCACTGTGCTTGCTACCCACGCATCACACAATGGGTACATGGTGTGGACACATGTGCCTCCCACCTCCATTGTTGCCACTGAATGTGTTCAGCTCAACATGGTGCAGCCAAGATGGAGGAGGGCCCAGAACCGGTCACCTGTTGAGTTGGACAACCTACTGCCCTGTGTGGAGTCCCATGCCCCCCAGCTCTTTGGGCAGGTGCCCCTGCAGCAGGCCAGGGGCATTGTGTGGCAGGACATCACCACAAGCCTGGAGCACAGGACAGGGGTGCCCAGGACTGGGAAACAGTGTCACCACCATTATGGGGACCTCATGCAGTGGGACTCTGAGTGTCTGAGGAGGCTACAGGCACGCGCCAGGTGAGGGGTCATGCCACAGCCAGGTAAGTCATCTCATGTTGCATGTCTGCCCTGGTGCTGTACTGTGGTGTTGGCTTGGCTGCCTGCCATGCCCTGCAGAGGTGTACACTGTCATCATGTGCATCGTGGTGTGGCATTGCCAGCTTCCGCTTGCATTGTGCTGCAGCCGTGCAGCCATGCGGGATGTGTCCGACAGAGGCACACCCTGTGCACAGGGGTGGAGGTGGGGGGCAGCTACTGTTGTTGGTGCCTGATGTGCACCTGTCTCCTTTCCATTCCCAGGCCCTGAGGACCATCGTAGGACCCAAGCTGCAGCAGAAAGTGCAGGAGCGGGACTGGCACCAGCAGGGCCGCAGAGGGCAGGTAGGACCTGTCATGGTCCTTTGCACTGTGCATGGGGGTGGTGGGGAGAATGGATGTAGGCATGGCTGCCTGTGCCTTGTGCCATGGCAGCTGTGTGTGTCACACTGTGCGTGGTGTGTTCATTGGACACGTGTGCCAGCTGTTGGTGGTGTGGGTGTGCACCTGGCTGCCACAGTTGTTGCTGTGGTGCTGCTGGTGCACTGTGCCATGTGACTGTCATTGCGCAGTCGTGTGGCCATTGTGTGGCAGGAACCACTTCTGTGCAGTGTCATGGTACGCTGAGTTGCTGGCTGGTGTTTGCCCACCCCCCGCGGGTGGCCATTATGGGCCCTCCAGGAGTGTGTGTTCCCACTGCCAATTGCGCACAGTGGGTGGGCTTGGATCCTTGGGACATTGCACTGATCACATTTCCTGTTCCTTGTTATAGGTGTCCTGCAGTGAAGACCACCTTTATTGATGTTGTCGAGACTGCTGTGCCAGACCCTTCTGGTGGCCTCCCAGATACTAGAGATGGTTGTCTAGGATAGGCAGATGCTGGTGGTGGAACGAAGGCAGCATCAGTATGCCAGGGCAGCCAGATGGGGCCGTTGATAGTTTAGCCCGTTTCCCCTGCTATACCTCCCCTATCACTCTACAGACCTTGTTCCCTGTCCGCTTCCCTCACCTTACCTACCCTTTCCCAGCTCCTGGTTTTTGTATATAGTTCAATTCAAATATATATTTTCTGACTTACCTGCCTGTGTCTGTGTCTGCTTTGCAGGTGGCATGAGGAGCCATGCTGCAGTGGCCCAGTGTCTACCCATGAGGTGTGCATGTGCAGGGGCACATGCTGTGCTTCCATGGTTCACTGCTGTATGCTGTGGTGTGTCCCACTATGGTGGTGTCCATCCCCTGGGTCAGTGGCTGTGCCTTGGGGTGCCCTTTTTTTTTTTTAGTCTTTGGTAGTTGGGTAAGGCCCACTAGGCACAAGTGCCTGTTTTCAGGGGTGACCTGGGAGCACTGGGTGGTTAAGTGACTTGCTCAGAGTCACACAGTATGCAAGTTTAGGTTGTGAGAATCAAACTCAGGTCTGGTCTGCTGGATGTTCCTCTAACCTCTAGACTATACTGCCAGCCTTTGAGCCAGTTGTTGGGGTGTGTGGTGGTGGCACACAGCCATGGTCATTGGTCAGGTGCTGTCTGCACGATGTTTTGGGGCCCCTGCTTGGTGTTGTGTGGCCTGTCCCATGTGGTCTGCCATGCTTCCTGCCACTCGGCATGTTCCGTGCCTACTGTGTGGGCATCTTGTGCGCCTGTGTGGCGTGTGTATGCTTGGCTGCATGGTCCTGAGTGTGGCCTGCTATGGTCTGTGGGGGACACGGCCAGGGCCTGTGAGGGGGCTCCTTTGGTGGCACTCCATTGGCAATTGGCACCTCCTGTTGCCTGCTGTCTCTGCCACTGTTGTGTTCTGGGGTCAGGTGTCTGGGTGCCTGTAGGTGCCCTGCTGGTGGCGGCCTCCTGTGGCCTGTCACTGTGCTTCCCTGGCACCGTCCCTGGGTCTGTTTTCTGTGCTGTGCCACCCTCTGTTGCTCTGCTGCTCTGCTCCCACAGTTGTGCTGGAGCATCTCTTTTTGAGCCATGGTGCAACTCTGCCATATTCAACTGGGTTGCATTGGAGCAGTTCAGCCTGTGCAACCTCTGAATATGGCTTCTGATGCACCATGGCGCATCAGCTTTGTGGTGCACCGGACTTGCTCCGGGCTTTGGCACATTTCTGAATATCTGGGCACACATGTTCACCACCGATTATTACTTTCATTTTAGCTGGCATGATCACTGTTGCTCTAAATCCTTTTAACCAATGTTTACTCCTTATAAAGTCAGTTATTTTCCTCATTTGAACTAGTTCTGTTGGAAGATCATTGTAGATTGCTATATTAACTCCCTGAATAGTTATTATTTTCTTTTCATAAACAGCTGTCAGGAGATTTTCTTTATCTACTGTTCTCATAAAGTTCAGCATTATAGGCAGAGGTGGTTCTGTATCTGTTGGTTTTGCTCTTAATCATCAATGTATCCTGTCCACTTTAAATGTAATCTTGTCAGGTTCACTGTCCAGATATGCTGCAACCACAATTTCGAAAGTTTCCATTAGAGCTGTTGTACCATTCCATGCTTCTGAAACTTCTAGGATTCATATATTCTTCCTCCTAGCTCTGATTTCAAAGTTTAGAATTTTTTCCTTTAATTCGCCATTAGATTTCTCTAAGGCAGAGAGCTGTTTAGGCATCTGAATGTTTTCAGCTGCAAGTTTATTTACTGTTGTTTTTATTTTATCCATTTCTTTCTTAATGTTTTTTTTATGTTCATCTAATAGTTCCTGAATCAAACTGAAATATGTTTCCAGTTTATTTTGTTGGGAAATCATCTGTTCCATTTTAAATGTCATTTTGCTCATCTGGGAAAAAAGTTTTCTTGCCCATGGGTGGGGGGGTCATCATCTTCACTCTCTAATTCTTCCTCACATTCTTCCTCTGAATATGAGATGTCCAAGCTAGTCTCTTCTACAGCAGTTTTATTTGTTCCATCCTGTGTATTGGGAACCCCTTTATTTGACTTGCCTGATTCTTGGGGATTTGCATTGGGTAATAAATCACATTTTTGTCTTGGTTGCTATTAACAGAGATTTTTATGGCAGGCATTTGCAGTTCTGTTTTTCCTTTTCCTTTAGAGCTTCCCTCATTTTGGCTATCTTTCACTACCTGAGGCTCCTCCAGATCTGTTTGGTCAACCTTTTGGTTATTTTGTTTGTCCTGGGCCTCAGGTAAAATTTTCTACCCTCTGTTTGCAACTCTGTAATTGCTACTTCTGCTTCCTCAAAAATAGAATCAGTATCTGTATTCAAAATTGTAGGTTCTGAAACTCTTACTGGGTTTATTTTCTCTAATTGATCTTCTTCCCACACATTCTCTGTAATCTTATCATTCTTATTTATTTATTTTTTTAATGTCTCGTTAGGCCTTTGAAAGGAGGGCATTCCAGTGGCTTCCACTGAAGCCAACATATGGCCCCTTGGAATATAAATTTCTTCCAACTTCTCATTGGCCTTTTCTTTTGACATTTTCTTTTTATTTAAACCAGAAAGACGTTCATTCATTATAAACAAAGGGAACATCCCTGTATTTTTACCTTCTGGAGGGCCAGTCTCTCCTTGACATGCAGCGTCATCTGTTTTTTCCAGGGGTGCACCTCTTCTTTGGATCTGGACTTTCCTGGTTACCATTACTGATGCCTGAGTCTTCTTCATGTTTTTACCTTTGCCATGTCAAACGCTCAATAAGCCTTCCAGTTCTTTTTTTAGATTTCTTCTTCATCTGTCATAAAGTCTTTGCTTTGCATTACTTAACTCACCAGTAATGCCTGCTTTCTCTTAGCATAACTTGTCCACCAGAATACACTGCTTCTCCGAACCTTCAACTGAGGTATGGGTAAATTCAAACAATATGAGGGAAGCGACGACGGAAAAACTTTGCTGACGTAGTCAGATTTTGTGGATACTAAACTGGGAGGCAGGATTTAGCAGAAGGTCTCATCTGAGTGTAGCCGCATAGCATTTTCAGCAAAACTCCATTGTGCCTCCACCTCCTCCTCTGTGGACGGAGCTCCTCTACTTGCTCAGAAACTGCTCTTCATTGAGAACAGCGATAGCATTAACACACAGCAAAGACACCTGGCTCAGTGAAAACAGCATAAACCCATTGCCATCCCTATATGTAATGTTTCCCTGGTGCTAGGTGGCACCCTCACCCTTCGATTGCATGCCTCATATTTGCAATATATAATATTTCCCTGGTGTCTAGTGGTGCTCCTCCCACCCTCCGATCCCTTTCCCTTATTTTTTTTAATGATTTGTTTGAGATTTCATATATAAACAATACAGATAAATAGGCACAAAACACTGGTACATATGCATCACACATCTGAGCCTTAGCCTGGTATACAGACATCAAGAGAAGTGATTTAGTACATACCTTTCCTGGGGTCCATATATGCTATAAAGGGGTTCCAGCACTTGTAGTAAGTGGCCATATTATCTCCTACCTTCTGAGAGATCCTATCTAGGGAGGTTATTGCCATGATGGAGTTAAGTAATTCCAATAGGGTAGGGGTACATGTGGTTCTTCGCTTACATAGAGGAGTCTCTTAGCCTGCATTCCAAGCAGTGATAGCCATCTTCACTCACCTTCTGAAGAAAGGGTGGCATAACCCCAAAGCGCAGAGGCTGTGATAGAAGTGTGGGAGCTAAAAATCACACTATGTGTTTTTGGTAGTTTTTATTTTTGTAAGTATTTATAACTTATTTTGAATAAAAAACTACTCTAATTGAATATCTTGAAGTCTGGCATGCTGGTTTATCTTACTCGATAGCCATCTTCTCTTCAGGATTGAGATATGGGGTGTGGGCAGGGCTATCACTAGTATCCAAAATTCTGCAGTAGGTGGGATGGGTTTGTGGGTGATTTCTGCAGCTAGGGTCCACACCTGGCTCCAGAAGGGTTGTGTGTCAGCACATACCCAGAGTATATGATGAGGATCTCCTGCACATGATGAGCATCTCCAGCAACAATCATTAGGAAGGAGTTTAGCTTTATAGTACACCTCTGGGTTCTTATACCATGAGTGTAGAATTGTATTCTGCATGAGCTGACTCCTGCGGTCTAGATATAATTTACAGTATGTATAGAAGTTGAATAGGCCTGCCACTGTTGGTCAGTGATCAAGGTATATAGGGCCTTCTCCCATGTTTCCTTGGATTCTGGGGACTGACTAGGAATGCTACTCCTAATGACTGAATATATCTGACTAGCCACCCCTTTTATAAGAGATAGCCACCCTTGTAAGCTGCCAGGTCAATGGTTGCTAGGAAATTTGTGAAGATGTGCCTGGACTGTGCTCCTCATCTGCAGATATCTCCAAAAGTCAGGCTGGGAAATATTAAACTGTGTGTTAATGTTCTGGAATCAGGCAACCTGTTCAGTGGATGGGTCTAGTACATGTTACAGGATATGCTCATTCCTACCCACTGATATTATGAGATGGGCTTATTCTCTGAATAAGCTGGTTTCCTCACAGGGGGTATATTTTAGGAGGACTGGATTTGTTTTTAGCCTGCTTTGGGTTTTTGCCCAGTATCTGATAGAGGGGCCTATGGTTGGGTGTGACTTAAGGCCCCATGGGGGATTGTTATAAAGCAATGAGGATAGGACCTGTAGGGCAGGCTGAGCATCTTCCATCTGGAGCAATTGTGGGAAGGATTGGGAATGAGGGTAAAACCATTAAATGGTTTGCACAGTGTGATAGGCCATAGTATATCCCTCAAAGCAGGGCAAGTTCCACCCTCAGATTTCCAATGTGTCACCAGCTTGTTGCAGCTATACCTGGGCTTCTTACCCTCCTGGATAAAGTTGACAATGATCTTATCAATTTTGGCATACCAACGGGGGGGGGCAGAGATATAGTGCCAGGTGTGACATAACATACAAACATTTGGGGGAGGTCATCATCTTAATGGCAGCAACTTTTCCCGCCATTGTAAATTGCTGTAGCTTCCATCTGGTAAATTCTGTATCTTATCTCAATAAGGAGTGGCTTAAGGTTTAAGTCCCATAACAAGGGGCATCTTTAACTATACAGATAGATACCCAAGTATGTGATACCATCTGGTGCCCACCTCAGGTTATGGTGGTTATCCATATCCTCCTTACACAGCTCATTTAAGGGCAGTACCTCGGTCTTACTTTAATTGACTGTAAGTCTGGATATATGTGCGAAATGGTCTAGCATATCAAGCAGGGGTTAAATAGATAAACTTGATGTCAGCTAGGGGGACTAAAAGGTTGTCCACATACATGACTGTGGAATAGCTACTTTGCCCTATTGTGACTCCCAGTACCTGTGGGTGTTGCCTAATAGCTGCAGCTAGATGCTCTACTGCAAGCACAGAGAGAAGCGAGGATAGAGGACACCCTTGCCTGGTACCTCTGCCCAGAGGGATGGTGGTCTGATATAAGGGAATTAGTAAGCATCCTTGCTGTGGAGGCCATGCATAATCCCATATAAGATAGCACTTACTGTAGATAGTCCCACTCCAGGGAGTCAAATGCTTTCTCAAAATCTACAGCCAGTGCTGCGCTGGGGTGGATAGGGATTGGGCTACTGTGGAGATATTAATTAGCAACCTAATGCGGTGAGCACTTATTTTGTCCAAGGATGAATTCCACCTGTGAAGGGTGTATCAATTCAGGTAGCAGGGGACTAAGCCAGAGGGCACGTATTTTTGTGAAGATTTTACTGTCCAAGTTGATCAGGGATATGGGTCTGTAGCTGACTGGGAGAGTAGGGTCCTTCCCTTTCTTAGGGAGGATAGTTATCACTGGTTCTCTGAGGGTGGGTGAGAACCAACCAATTTCTAGGGCTTCTGAGTATACTAAACTCAACGGTGGGGGGGGGAGCAACAACCAAGGAGAGGTGCAGCCATAGGTCCACTGTAAACCAATCTCCACCAGGGGTTTTGCCTGCCTTGAGTGTGCATATGGCCTCCTCTACCTCCTTCTCCTCAGTTATGGGGGCATCCAGCTGAACAACCTGTTGGACAGTGAGATGGGGGATATCCAGTGGGGCTAAAAACTCTTTTACCTTTGTGGGGTTAGGGATTTGAGATGAGGAGTATAGGGTACCATAAAACGTCTTCATTAGTAAATTTATCTCTTGAGTTTTAGTTTGGATATGACCGCTGGTGTCTTGCAGGCTCAAAATGAATCTCTCTCCTTCTGCTTCCTCAATCTATATACTAAGACTTCGCCTCCCTTTCCCCCTACCTCCCAGTACCTATGTCTTAGCCTGAGAATGGAGTTCTCTGCCTTCTGAGTGAGTATGTCAATGATATCCATCCACAGCTCCAGAATTATTTGGCCTAGAGGGGAATGTTGGCTGGCCTGTGGGGTTGATTTGATTTAAAGGCAAATTCCACCACCTGGTGTTCCCCTTCATGGGCTGCTAAGTGTTACTCTGGTGCATGCCTTCTAGCAGCTGCATAACCCATTATTCCTCCTCTAAGGGTGGCCTTAAATGCCTCCCAAGTATTCCAGAAGGTTGTGTCTCCAATGGGATTCTCCTGGAAGAAAAGGGCAGCTGTCTTCTGGGCCCAAGCCACAAACTCTGGGTCCCTAAGGAGAAGTGGGTCCAACCTCCAGGATGTGGAAATTTGTCATGGGGGGCCCAAAAAAAGTGCAGTTGTACTGGGGCATGGCCAGATATTACCATGGGGGCTATTTCAGATATGGGAGAAGCCTGAGTCACTTGAGGAGAGGACAACCAATATTTCAGGTGACTATGGGACCCATGCACTTGGGAGGAAAAAGAATAATCCCAGTCTCAGGGATGGAAAACCCGCCAAATGTCCACTAGCCCTGGATCCCTCATCAGCTGTAAGAGGGCAGCCATACCTCTAATATGTGGTTCAGTCCAACTGGCACTCCTGTCCAGTAAGGGATCTAGAGTGAGATTAAAATCCCCACCCATAAGAATTGGAGTTGGTGTAGGGGCACGGGTGTTTATTTTTTGAGCAATATTATGAAAAACAGTGGATTATCTATATTGGGGCCGTAAATATTCCCCAATAGCAGAGGCAATTATGGGGTAGCCATCAAGACCAAAACCCATTGGTCTTGTGAGTCTTGCTCTGTGTTTATAGGGGTCCACCTTAGTTTCTTATGAACCAGGATGGCTACATCTTTTTTCTGGGTTGGGTCCAAGGAGTGGAATACCTGTCACACCCAATCCCTTGCTAATCTCATATGGTCTACATGGGTCAACTTGGTTTCTTGGAGGAAGGCGAGGTCTAACTTAAGTTTCTTGAGGTGGGGGAGCACCTGCTTCCTCTTGACTGGAGTATTAAGCCTTCTCACATTCCAAGTGGAGCAGGAGATCTCACCCATTTTCAGACCAAGGGGACATACATATAAAGGGTGTAGGTGTCAAAGGGAGATCAAAAGTCAGACCTAGCTTCCCTATATTAGCCAGTGGTATACCCATAACCATTATCCTCAGTAAGAACACTCTGTTATTAAACCCCTCCAACATGCAGTTTGGCATTATATAACCAGCACACAGCATCACATTAACCTTAACATTACCAACACTACTATCTACATAACCATAACCATATAAAGAGGCCACAGCCTGAAGTGTTGAGGAGTAGAGGGGACTGTAGCCCAGCAACCATGGTCATCCAGGTTTCATCTTGTCTTCCGGGGGTCTCTTCTTTCCTACTCCTCTCCAGGTAGTAGCAATCAGAGCCAGCAAAAGTTCATGGAGATGGAGGTGATGGTGTGGGGGGATGTCTGCAGGCGAGATCGTATTCCCATCTTAGTAGCAGCTGATTGTAAGGGGGCTAAAACTGGCACTGGAACCAGATGTATCATGGTCCTCATACTTAGGGTATCATATCATGGGGGAATCTAAGGGGGGTAGTGGGGGGAGGGGATACCTTCTGCTGTATGGGTTTTCCCGTTGGCTGTCTGCCAGAGGCTGGTTAAGACCGGGCTTGGGTGATTGCTTCCTCCAGGAAGGGAGGTGCCTACTATGTTGCTGCCAAGTCTCCCTTAGGGACATTGTGAAGGCACACACAGATGATGGGGGGGTGGTCTACACCTCCCATCGATGTAAGAGATTGTAGCAGGAGGCCCTGGAAAGATGTAGGCTAAATAGACCTGCCCTTTGTTCTAGCATCATCTATTAACTTCAGGGTTCCAGTACCATAGGACCTTGTAGGGGTGCATGTTGTCATGAGCGAATGAAGAAATATGGAGTACTCATCAGGTCCGTCTGTATGTCTGCACCTTCCTACAACAAACAAGCAATATTCATAGCAGAAGCAACTCAGAAATTACAGCAGAGCACAAAGACCAGAAGGGGAGGGTTGTAGGGGGAATCTGGGAGACAGTACCCAAACCCCAGCTAGAGTCTTTGGGCATTATGACCAATCCTTTGTCTGGTTCCCAATTAAACTCATTTCAGGGCTAGCGGGGGGCTATTGACCTCAGCTCCTGCATTTCTAAGATTTCTATGCATCACAGACATTACACATGTACAATGTCTATCAGCATTTATACATCCTACAGTATGGCTCTGCAGTGCATGCCATACATTGCTCTATGTGCTCTGCTAGATGCCCTCACAGGGCCAAGATGGAACAGAAATGAAAGGGGGGGATGCAACCTACCACTGCCCCTTGCCATGAGCCTGTGGGGTGATCTACTCAACATGGTGGAATGGGTCTCCTCTAAATACCCTAACCTCCCCCACATCCCATAACAACTGATTAACAGGCACTTATCTGACTTCTTCATCCACGGTCTCCGGATAGTTCAGCGGTGTCCCCAGCTGTGGTGACTACTGGTGGAAACAGGGTGCTCAGGGGTGCCTGATCCAGACCGTAAGCCTCAGCAACAATAGTCTCGGTGGGTTAAGTAGCCATAACCCTCTATGCCCAGGTAGTGGATGTATGTTTGGTGGGGTTAGAAGGGACGCTTACCATGTTCATGAACTCAGAGTTTGGAATTAGGCATTTCATAGAGGGAGAACAGAGTGCCACAAATCTGTTGCACCCCAGCCTTGGAGCTTCTTCATTGCTATTTTGGTGGTGTGGATCTCCTTCAGGGCTCCAGAGTCCAGTCCTGTCAGTTGGGTGTTCTCTCCAGTCATGTTGCTTGGAGGCCTGTCGCTTGTGGTTGCATGGAGGGAGAAACCAAACTTTTTCTGCTGCTTCGATCTGGTGCCTTCCCTCCACCTACTCTGCAGTGGCCCAAACATTCATGCTGGGTCCTTTGTAGTTGGGCCGCTTGCTGATTGGGATTCCGGGGCACCTCATCTCCTTTGACCATGTTCTGTGCAAAAAGTACATAATGTGCTCCTGGGTCTCAAAATTCAGTGGGACACTATTACGCATAATCCGCATGATGGCTGGGTATCTCAGTGAAAAAGTCAATCCCAGGCATTGCATGTGCTTCTGAGCCTCCGATCTTTGCGCCTGTCTGCTAACTCTTTAGAATAGTCCTGAAAGATGGAAATTCTACAGTTCTGTCACCATATCAGGCTGGTGGATCTAGCTCCAGCCTGCTCTCAGGATGGCATCCTTTTTGTCGGTAACACAGAAACCTGGCCAGGAGGGGCCTCGGCTGTTCTCCCACCTTGGGCCTCAGTGCCAGAGTTTGATGAGTCTGCTCATTATGCAGTATGGGCTGTCTGTGGCATCTGAATTAACTCAGGCAATACTGCTTGCAAGAAACCAGCTACATCATTTTCTTTGGCTCCTTCTGGGAAACCTAGGAACCGGAGGGTATTCCAGCGGCTCCGGTTCTCTAGATCATCAACTTTGCTCATGAGCTATGGTATGGCCCTATTTTGCTCTTGTCACTGCAGTAATCTCTTGGATGGCAGCTTCACATGCTGTGACCCTCTGCTCCATTTGGAAATGTCGGACTTCAATATTCTGGATGGCTGCAGTGGTTTGATTTGAGTCAGCGGTTACTTTTTCATTTTGGTCATCAGTTGTGCAAACATGAACTGAAGCTCTTAGGGTCCATGTTGCACACAGTCTCTGCCTCCATGCTTCCAGCTTAACAGGCCTGAACAATGAGGGACCTCGATGTTCAGCTGTGGCTGTTCCAGTAGGAATAATGAATAGCCTAGGTCATTCACTGATGCTCCTTCTATCTCTCCAGGTAGATTTTATTCATTTTAATGCTGCCATTTACGGATAATTTAGGATGATTTGTCTGGTAGTTATGAGAGTCTCTGAACTACATGTCCAGTTTGGTTCAGAGCTAAGACATGCCCCCTTTCCCCTCCATCCCCTTATTGATATATTGTATCCCTGGGGTGGAATATTCAGAAGAGTTGTGCATGGTGCAGCACAGCTGCACCATGAGTAACCCACTGATGCACCCCAGCACGATATTCAAAAGGGGAATGTGCCTGGCACAAATCCCGATGCGTCGGAGCGCATCAGTAATGCATGCAGCGCAAGTGGGGGGGACGTGCCTATGCATACTCCTCGCATCCCGATATTCAGCCCAGGATGTGCTGAGCCCATGCATGCGCAACCCCTAATTGTGCTGCACACAGGTGAGCCAAAAAAAAAGAAGAAACAGCTGGCCACCCACATTGCAGGGCACATCACGGCAGTTGCCAGCTGTGGGTGGCCACCCGAGCTCCTGCGGCACCTGCATGGTAGTGACCCCCCATGCCCGATCGTGGGCATATGTAGTGATAACAACCCTCCCACATCCATGGTGGTCCAGTGGACTGCTCGCAGCCCGATCGTGGGCGTCAGTAATATATTATGACAAACTAATCCAACCCTGGTGGTCCAGCGGTACCCCTTCCCCACCCACACACACACTGAGCCCCACAGCCCCGCTCCCCCCCGGTTAGCGGCGGGTGGCAGTTCCCCACCCGCTTGCCGCCCCTCCACCCGCCGACTGACTCCGTACGGTAGAGCTGTATGCCCATTGATCCAATGAGCATGCAGCCCGTACCATACTACACAGTCCAGAAATGTGAATTATGGCCTCATTTGTATGTGCACTTTTGAATATCGTGGTAGTTGCGCCTATCGCCTATGCGCCTATCGCAACGGCACTTGCGCTAGGGTATTCCCTGCTCCACTCTGGCCACTTGCGCTGGCGCAGTGCCACTGCGCCATGCGCACTGTGGGTGGCCATAGAGCGATATTCAATGATGTTGTGCCATGGCGCAGCTCTGTGGAATATCGCAGTCAACAGCCCAGCGCATCCAAGTTGCGCTGCGCCCAGGCTTACACCACAGCCTGGTGCAGTCTGAATATCCCACCCCTGGTGTCTAGTAGCACTCCCCTCCCTCCGATCGCCCTCCACTTGTTGATATAATGCATCCTGGTGTCTAGTGTTGCCCCACCACCCTCTGATCGCCATCCCCTTATTAATATAATGTATTCCCAGGATGTAGTGGTGCCCCCACCCTCAGATCACCATACCCTTATTGATGTTCTCCTAGTGTCTAGTAGCATCCCCCACCCTCTGATCACTGTCCCCTTAGTGATATAATGTATCCCTGGTATCTAGTGGTGCCCCCATCCTCCAATTCCTGTCCCCTTATTGATATAAATTATCTGATACAATAATTAGCATCTGGAACATCCATGCCCCTCTAAAAAGAACTAGAGTAAAGTGCAACCAGCTCCCGTGGATTACAGATGACCTCCTGGCCCTCTGCAGAGCTTGGAATAAATCTTGGGCTACCTACAAGGCCCCCCCTTCCATCACTCCTTCAAATCTACAAGTCCCACAGAAATGCCTGCACCAAGGCCATAAGACTAGCCAAATCTTGTTTCTTCAAATCCCAGCTGCAGGCTAGCTCCAACTCCCCTTCGAACTTTTGGAAAATTCTTCACTTACTCCTCGACCCACCCTCATCAGACACACCCCTCATTCTCAAACATGAAAGCCAAACTATCATGGATCCAGTATCTATTGGCCAAATCCTGGTTTGCTGGCCGTAGGCTTCTCCTAAACTATAAAAAAACAAAGTCCATGCTGTTTACCCATGCCCAAAACAAGTTTAGCAGCCACCCCCTGCTCATCCATAACTCCCAAAATGAATCCCTGGAACAAGTATCTACTTTTAAATACTTGGGTGTTACCCTGCAATCTGGACTCACCTACCACGAACACATCCGCTGACTTAGTATGGCTATAAATGTGCGTATTGGTCTGCTCCACCACTGCAAACACTGTCTCCCTCCTGAAGCCCTACAGCTAGCCTTCTCCTCCTCTGTAGTGTCTCTCATAGATTACGGAATCATTACCTATGGTGCAGCTGACAGCACCTCCCTTACCAAAATCAGGGTTTCCTTGAATAAAGCCTGCCGGCTGGCCACAGGATATGACTGGTGCACACACACCTGCATGCTCTGTGCCCATACAAATTAGTTAAACCTCGATCAGCACCTAAAATATCAGACCTGTCTTCTTGCCAAGAAGATCACAGCAAGGGTCACCTCCCCCCCGCCCTTTTGGCACTGTTTCCCCCTCCGCGCAGCACCAGCCGCACACGTCACATTGAGAAAGTGCTCTACCAGGTTCCCCACTGTAAAACCTCCATGGGTCAGAGAACTTACAGGTACTGCACCCCCAGTTAGCTGAATTCACTCCCCAGGCCAGTCCTCTCAGCTCCTACCCTGAGTCTGTTCAGATCTCTTCTCCGTGGCCACATCTCGGAGGACTCAACCTGCAACTGTACCTGACCTACCTCCATCCCAAACTGTGCCATGACAATGGACCCTCTTGGTCTTGCCTCCAAAGTGCTTGTCCTTGGCCTCTGTCTGACTGAGGCCTCAGGCCAATCATTGGTCTGCAGTACATGCACTTGCATGTTTTAAAATTCTCTACAGCAACTGCTTTATTGTATGATCACCTCTGTAGATACTGTAGAATGTATTTTGCCTCTGTACTTCATTTGTCTCTGACTGTTATAAATATCCTGTACTGCATTTGCCTGTTTGTCCTACACTCTGTATCAATTTCTGCACTGTAACATCTGACACTGTACGTTTTGTATTGTTTTTCTATGATGTGGAGCCTTTGTAAAGGAGTATCTGACTCAAAGGTATTAATTCCGATATGTCTCAATAAATAAAAATAAACAAAGTATCGCAGGCACCGTTCACACTTTCTTTACAACCTGCGTCCTCCCTATCTATCTAACTCCTACCCCTGCAGGTCCTCCGCCCCTCCTCTCTGGCCTTGGCTTCAAATTTCCCCTCATTTCCTCCTAAAAAGTCTTCAAGGCTATAATGTCATTCAATCTCTTAAAAGCTAGTCCTGACAGCTCACACACCAAAATTCTTTGCTTATCTGTACCTGCTATATCGCCCCCCCGGCTCATCTCCTAAACCTCTTCCTCACTACTAGCACTGTTCCCCAGGCCTAGAAAGTGGCAAAGGTGCTCCCCTCCAGAAAGGTGGAGACCCCACATCTCCCAGAAACTACAGAACCATTTCTCTCCTGCCTACTTTTACCAAACTCCAAGAGTCTCATCTACTCTAGGCTCCTGGAACATCTCTCAGATACCAACTGTCTCTCTCATTTCCAATCTGGCTTCAGGAAGCAGCATACCACAGTCTCCTCCCTATTTTGCATCACCGATCATATCCAGACAGCCATGGACAAAAGACTAGTAACTGCTGCTATTTTAGTGTATCTAGGAAAGACCTTCAACTCTATCTCTCACCAACTCCTGATCCAAAAACTTCTTTCCTCTGGTCTGCCCCCTTCTGCCACAGATTAGTTCAAATTGTACCTCCAAAACAGACAACAATCTGCTCAAGTAGGCAATGCCCTCTCCCCCATTTCCCTATCCAAACCGTCATTCCCCAAGGATCCATACTAGGCCCTATGCTATTCTAACTCTTTATTAATGATCTCCCATCCATCTGTTCCCCCTCCAATATCCACATGTATGTGGATGATACCATGTTATACTTCTCTGATCCTAATGCCACTGATATTGCTACCCTCCTGCAGCATGCCTTCAATAAGGTGCAGACTTGGTTCAGACAAAATCAGCTCAAACTTAATTCCAAAAAATCTGTCTCCATGTTTTTCTTGTCAAGACAAAGGCTATCCAAATCACAGAACACCCCTGCATTTTCCACCCTGGGCAATTCTCGACTAGACTCAGTCAAGGCTTTCAAATAACTTGGGGTCTGACATGATAGTAACCTTGACTTCACTGCCCATATTGATTCCATCTCCCCAAATTGCATCCTAAACTAGGTGCCCTCTACCACCACAAGAACCGCCTGTCCTTGTCCACCCCCCACAACTTAGTCACAAAAACTATCTTACCAATCTTTGACTATGCCAACATTTTTTATTATTCCGCTCCCGGCATGTCCCTTGCTAGACTCAACACCCTTCTAAACTCATTTTGCCATTTTACCACCCCCCTCACTCACCAATGTACTCTCTATTTCTCCCTTTCCCTACAGCCACTACCTGCTAGGTGTCATAGTCATAGCATCTCCTTCATTTCCAAATTCTGGTTTGGACCTCTACCCTTACCTCAACTCCTGCCTCCCTCCAGTCAGTTCCTCCACATACTCCCTCCGATCCAAGGATGATCATACTTTTTCCCTCCCCATTCACACTCTTGCTCAGGCAAGGCCAACTTCTCTTACAGTCTCCCATACTTCTGGAATCAACTCCCTTGGGACACTTACCATGACCCAGCTTTCTCTGCCCTTAAATCCCAGCTCCAAGCTGCCCCACCTCTGCTTGCTTCTGTTTTTTGCCTCATCCAAAATCACACCAACACCCTTCCCCTCCTAGCTCCTCCTTCTTACTTAGTTTGCACCCCCCATTGCTCTTACCTAACCTTAATTGATCAACTGCCTCTGTATATACATTGCTTATATTGGTTGTAACTTATCTATTCTTGTATTAGTACAATTATATATTCAACCCTTATCTCTTTTGTGTTTGCCTGTATCTTTACACTTGTACTGATCCTCTTTAATTATTTGTTATTTATACTACATTATATTTCCTTTGCATATTTTGTATTATACATGCTTTTTCTTTGTTTGTTCCCCCTTCCCCGGGTCGCACCTGGAAACAGGCTTTGGCTCAGCGTGTCTTTCCAGGTTACTAACTGTTAAATAAATAAATGTAATGTATCCCTGGTGTCTAGTGGCAACCCCCACCTACCAGTCACCATTCCCTTATTGATATAATGTATCCCTGGGTGTCTAGTAGTGCCCCATCCTCCAATCGCTGTCTCTTTAGTGATGTAATGTATCCATGGTGTCCAGTGGCATCCACCACCTTCCCATCGCAGTCCCCTTAAGTATGCTTTTCCCCTGGTGCCTAGTAGCACACCCCACCCTCAGATCACTGCCCCTACATTAATATTACCTGTAGTTAAGAAAACTGTTTCTCAATGTATCTTTTTAATGAAATCTGTAAAAAGGAAAATGGCCCCTCACTGTTATGACCTCCCCCCACCCCAGCTTCCCACTGAGCAGCCCCCAACACACTGTCACTCACCTGAACACATCTCAGGGCAAAGGTCCACTCTCTGATCCAAGACATGTCTTGCTGCTGGACCTGCTGAATGAATATGAGAAACCAAGGTAAGTGCAGTTCGATGTATTTCAATGGGGTTTCGAACTTTGATGCATAACTTTGCATTTTTGCATGTTTTGACCCCTAATTTTTATCATGGCTTTTTAGGAACCCCACCCCATGACCAATGGCAGTAGAATTATGCAAATCCAGCCCAAAAGGTGATTTTTGCGATCACTTGGAAAAATCACCTTTCCGGCAGGATTTGAAAATTTTCACTGCCTTTATTCATAAGGTGGTGTCATAGGAAGGCTATGTTGAATATCTTGGGTCAAAATTCAGGCAGCCCTTGATCTGGCCGTGTAGACTGTGGCACGACTGGAGAAGTCAGCCAGTCGCCCGACTCAGCTCCCCTATCCACACTGCCTGGGAAGCCATTTCTTCAGTCAGCCCTTGATCGGGTTGTGTGGACTGCAGCATGGCTGGAAAAGCCAGCCAGCCGCCTGACTCAGCTCTCCCATCCACGCCGCCTGGGAAGCTGTTTTCTCAGGTACTGTCCTTGACTTTGCCCGGGAACACTGCCAACTTGACCATTGGCTCCTGCCTCTTGCACCTTGCGTTTGATTGGCTGGCTTAACTGTGGCAGGCCTCAGGATTGGTTACCTGATCTGCTCCTTCTCGCTACAGCTTTTCTTTCCTTTCAACCATTTACTTTGGTGGATTTTTAGGCTGCCATAGCTGAAACTCCTCATTACAAGCTGCTAAGTTAATTTAATTCTGTGTGGATTTTTGTTTTAAATTTATTGCAGCTGGGCTTGTTACACTTTGGGAGATGAACATTCTCTTACTGTAAACAATGTGACAGGCAAAATGTTTAGTCTGACTTTATTATAGCACTGTGTGTTAAACTGTTTTATCTAACTGACTGTCTCTCAGTGTAAACTAATTTTCTTTCCTTCTTTTAATCCATTTCCTGTTGGCGCCAGACCAACTCTCTCCCACGCTCCCTCTCTGTCTCTGCTCTTAAATCTTTTGTGCTTCCCCAATCTAAAAACCCTGCTGACCAATTAACCTTTTAGCCTGCCTTTTTTCTATGTCCAGGTCCACCTCGAAAATGAGCTTGCTCAACGGTGATCGCCTGGTTAAATAAAGACTTTGATTGATTGATAGAGGTCCATATTTTAACTTCTGCCCTTCTGCTCTTTCTCCCTCCAGGTAGCCCTTGATTGGGCCATGTGGACTGTGGCATGGCTGGAGAAGCCAGTCAGCCACCCGACTCAGCTCTCCTATCCAGGCTGCCTGGGAAGCTATTTCTTCAGGTACTGTCCTTGGCTTTGCTTGGGAACACTGCCGACTTGACCATTGGCTCCTGCCTCTTGTGCCTTGCTTGGGATTGGCTGGCTTAGCTGTGGTAGGCCTCAGGATTGGTTACCTGATCTGCACCTTGTTGCTATGGCTTTTTTTTCCTTTCAGTCATCTGCTTTGGTGGATTTTTAGGCTGCCATAGCTGAAACTCCTCAGACTTTGTACAAGCTGCTAAGTTAATTAAAGTTAATTCTGTGTGGATTTGTGGCCCTCACCCCCATCCCCTCCCTAGGCCCCCTTTAAATACATTTTTGCACCACCCATGGACAGGGACTATACTCCTATTGGTGGATGTCACTCTTGGCTATTATACTCCAAAAAGATCACATAACTATGCTGAAGATTGCATAATGATAACTTTCTTTTACCTAAAGGGCGATAGTTTTTAGATTTCTTTTAAGATTCTCAACTCTTAGGGCTTGGTTCTCTGTCTAAGAATTATCAGTCTCTTGTTACCCCAATTACTATTCCCTGGAGTCCTGGAGGTACATCTGCAATTTTTGGTAGCTTATTATTTTGGACAGTAAATAAGCAGGTACATTGTATGTCCTTTTATTCCTCAGAACAGGGTTTGAAATGTGTTGTTACTAACCTTGTGAACAGGATCAATGATGAGGGCCCTCTAGCACATCCCCGTATTATATATTCTTCCTGTTATGTCTCCTTGATGGTCAGCTGGTACCAGTGCACTTCACTGTTTCCACATTAGAACCTGACCCGTCACTGGGCTTCCTGGATATACCTGGTTTCTTGGAATTCTGTGAATGGCTAATTGAACTTCCCTTTCTGGATCATTATCTGCAGTATCCAGAGCATACAGTAACTGCATCTGATAGTGTAATGGTATTTATGAACTTGTTAGTTTCCCCTTTAGTCAAACAGCTGCCTATGAGCTTTCTGGTCAGGATACTAGTCTATACTGTGTTAGGCCCCTGTGGAACCCATTCGGATAACCTCCCTATCTGCCCTGAACATCTTTGCAAATGTAAACGGACCAGACCACTCAGACTGTTTTTAGCCATTCTAATGAAACTCTTGCTGTTACTACTGTTATGTTTTGGAAATGTTGAACTAAACCCAGGTCCCCCTGTGACTATATTATCTCCAGCGGACCTTGCTTGTGTTAAAGGCATGAGCTTTGTGCACGTCAACACCTGCAACCTGCTAAAGAAGCTTATCTCTATACAAGTATGGATTAGCCATACTAAGCCTGATGTACAGGTGGTCTCAGAGACCTGGCTCAGACCTGATACTACAGACCGTGACTTGAATATTCTGTCTTATATAATATTCAGGAAAGACAGGAATATGGGGGGGGGGGGGCAGTCATACATGTCCAAGACTAATTCTCAACTTCTGTTATTAACTCTATCTCTATCCCTAAAGAATTTGAAAGCCTTGCTCTAAAAATTGAACTTTCCTCATCTGTCTCATTATGCGTCGTAGCTTGTTATAGGCCCCCTTCGGCAGGATACCTGCTACTGGACCACTTAAACTATTTAATAGGTACTATGACAACGGAGAATATTGTCTTGGGCGATTTTAATCTTGGCTGGCTCGCTAGTGCTTCTAAACCTCTTAAAAACACTTGTGACTCCCTTGGTCTAACCCAGATTATTACTGAACAAACACATCCTAATAAGAAGAACCCTAGCAAGAATACCTTATTGGATATTATCCTAGTAAGCAAACCCCATATGTTTACTCATGCTAGCATATTCTTTATGGATATCAGTGACCACTGTTTCATCGCCTGTGTGAGATCTGTCACAAAACCAGCCTCTACCTCAAATTCACTATTAAGAGATGTTGTCGCAGCCTTGACCCTTGTAGTTTTCTATCTGGCTTGCAGAACTCAGTGAGCTGGCAGAAATTTTACCTAGCCAAAATGGTAAACAGAGCCTATGACATTTTCCAGGAAATACTGTATCTGGCTTTGGACAATCACGCATCCTTGGTTAAGATCCATACTAGGAAAAGATCTTGCCCTGGGTTCTCAGCTGATCTAAAGACTGCACTGCTTAATTGTGACTTTCTTTGGAAGAAAGCCCAGAGTACAAAACTACTGGCTGACTGGATCCTATTCAGGAAGGCTAAGAGCTTCTGCACCAAGATGGTCAGGGGAGGCTAAGGTAAGCTATTACCGGGCTGAACTCGACTCATCCACTAAATGCTTTACCAAATTCTGGAAAACACTAAAGGAAGTGGAAAGTCATATGTCTTCTAATTCCCTACTTAAAAAAAATAACCCTGAATGGCACCTCAGTCACAGATAAACCAACAATTCTGGAAATCCTAAATGATCATTTTGCCACTGCGTGGCTAGCCTTTAACATGTCTTCTGTTAATAACCTATGCTTGCAACAAAGTGTTCAGAACCCAAACTACCCAGCTATGGTTGGGTTGAGGAAGGGGGGCTGCTTTCCCATTTCAGCCTGTTACCCTCAAAGAAGTCAAAGATCTACTGATACAGTTAGATATAAGAAAGAGTGCTGAAGCAGATCTCATTGACACCTACCTTCTAAAACTTAGTTACCACATCCTGGCTGTGCCAATTATGCATCTCTTAAACCTATCTCTATCCCAGGGCAATCTTCCTATTATATGGAAAACTGCCCATGTTATACCCCTATTCAAATCTGGTGACATCGCTGACCTGAAAAACTATAGACCAATTTCCTTACTTCCTATCCTATCAAAACTGTTTGAGAAAATAGTGAGTATGCAACTATGGAACTACCTGGAAGATGCAAACTTTCTAAACCCCTTACAGTCATGTTTTAGGCCTCATCACAGTACAATCTCAGGCCTTGCAAAGGTGACCAATGACTGGCAGAATGCCCTGGATGCCAAAAACTTTGTATGTGCTGTGTTCTAGGACTTCAGCAAGGCCTTCAACACTGTTGACCACGACTTGCTTTTAGTATTCCTCCATCAGCTTGGCCTTGACCTCTGTGCACTGAGATGGTTTTCAAATTACCTTTCTGACCATCAAAAGCAGGTGAAAGTGGAAAGAGAACTGTCACCATTAAACTTATTGAGGTGTGTTCTGCAGGGTTCTATATTGGGACCCTTGCTATTTGCATCTACATCAGTTGTATTGATGTTGGGATTAACTCTGCTGATATCCATCTATTTGCTGATGATATGGTTCTTTATGTAGCCAAACCTACTCCTGCAGCAGCAGGTATGGACCTACAACAAGAATTCAATCAGCTGCAACTTCATCTACTGAAACAAAACACGTCTTTTGAATGTGAAAAAGACAAAGACGATGCTCATTTCTCCCTTATCAAATGCCACTACCCAGAGTGCTCAAGGATCCCAACCTCAGGTCCTTACACTGCTAGGCGAGATCCTGGAGTTTGTAACCAAGTTTAAATACCTAGGAGTATGGATCGATCACAAACTTTCCTTCCTGGATTATATTGAAGAACTGATAAAAAAGCTTAAGCAAAGACTTAGCTTCTTTTATAGCATCAAGCACTTTCTTACCCAGGATGCCAAGAACAGACTGGTTCACACAACCTTCCTTTCTTTATTGGACTGTGCTGATTTCCTGTACTGTCAAGGTCCCGCTTCTATGCTAGCCAAACTGGACATGTTGTACCATACAGCCATAAGATTTATATCAGGTGCTCCATATTCTACCCATCACTGCTCCCTTTATGCTCTAGTTGGATGGTGCTCTCTGAAATACAGGAGACAAAGAAATGCCACCTTCTGGACATATAGACCTATCATAAATAAGCTGCCCCAGTATATATCGGACTGCCTTCCTTTATCTGTGGTAGGCAAGTATGCTCTGAGGAGTTCCTCTTTTATCTTATTAAATATATCCAAGATCAAAACATGTTTTGGAAGGTCAGTTATAAGTCATGTGTTACCACAACTTTGGAACAATCTTCAAAAGACCTTAAAGCTGAATTGCCCCATCAACCTACCTGTTTTCAAAATGCTCTATGCTCGAGCTATCAAGGAATCTTGTAACTGCTTCCCTAAAGTTGTTGTTCTGGGTGGGTGTGTGATATACTTTTGTCCAGGATGGTGTATACAGGCACCTTCACTCACCCCTATGGCTCCTCTGTATCTGCCTTTTACATCCTTATGCCTCATGGTGTCTTGACAGGATGGCCCCTTTCTGCTTTACCATTCTGACTTCACTTGCCCATATTGAGCTGAGGATCTCCCGTTGATGTTCCGTGGCTTGTGCATTTGCCACATGTTTGTTGCATTGAACCCTGTAGCATAGGGTGTCCACCTTATGGCTACATCCAGCTATCCACCTTAGAATGTTCTCTATTAACCTTCTTGTTGGTGCTCTAAGCTCCTCTGGCCTGCATCTTTTCCCTTATATGTCCTTCCTGATCTTTTTTATGTCCTTATAGCCAGTGCCGTTATATCTAGTACTACCTTTGTAATTTTTTGTATACTTAATTTTACTTTTTTTGTACTTTTATTTTTAGTTTTGTTGGTCCTTTGCACTTGCCTTGTTATATATTTTTGCTCATTATCCACCTTGTTCAACTACTGTTGTATTATAATGTATTCCCTTTCCCTTCCCTATGCATTGATGCTTTGTATTCTGCCCAGGTCTATCTTGAAAATCAGTTCTTCTCAATGGTGTCCGCCTGGATAAAGATTTTGATTGATGGTTTGATATGTAAAAATGGCAAAGTTATGCACATACTGTATGTTGACATTTTACTACTCTCTCACATAACTTTGGTAATTTTAAATATTTTGACCTCAAATTTTCAACATTGCCATTTTTTTACATCACCTCAAGAACATGATAGCTGTCATTTTTCAGATCCTGGCCAAAATGTGTTTTTGCACCTGTGGCGCAGAATGACGTTTTGATGCCGAGGAATGATGTTTCAGCAGGGATCTGAACATTTTCACTACTGGGTTCATGAGGTTGGGTAAAAAGAAGGCTATGCTGATAATTTGGTGTACAAATACAGTAAAATGCCCAGGTTATGAGTGAACGTTGCAGTATTTCAACGTTCACTCATACCCTCATTAAATTTCATTATTTTGACTCCAAACTTTTAGCATATCCATTTTTCCACACCACCTTATAAATGTGACACGTGTCATTTTTTGTCTCCAGGATAAGATGTGTTTTTTATCTTCTGGTGTGAAATGACATTTCAGCCAGTATATTATAAATGGTACACGTCATGTTTATGAGGTGAATTGTAAAATGATTATCTTGAAAATGTGGGGTCAAAATTGAAAAAAACAATATATAATTGTTAACAAACATTGTGTGTAGTTCCACTCTTGATCCCAATAGGTATGCTTTGTGATCCCATGCTGGTGAGCACAGTTTGGGGGTGAGCTCAGTGACCCAGCTGGATGGTGTGAGGGTGGAGGGATACTGCTGTTATGCAGCACCCCCCCCCAGCAAGGGAATGAAAGGTGCAGAGTTGTTTGCACAGGCCTGGGTACCATATAGTGAAGGTAACTATCCTCTTTGCATAGGGTTCTGGCCTCTACATCCCTGGGTGGCAGAGTGCCCTGTGCATTGTCTGACAGATGCACTCTTTGTCCTGTGTATATGTATCTGCAGCCATATGGAAGCACAAGCACCACAGGGCCCTACACTTCCATAGCCCACCAGACAGTCACATGAATTCTTCACATTTGTCACTTTACTGATGTGCAGGGCACTTGCAGCCTTGCACTTCTGCAGGAGGATGGAGTCTTCCCTTGGTGCAGTCATCAGGTCCTGAAGGGATCTGCATAAATGAGGATATGATTCCATTATCTCAAAAAGAAAGGAAATTCTTTGCAAAAAAACTTTGTTAATGCTCCAGTTAGGGTAACTTAACACCACAAAAATAGGGAAATGTGGCATTAGGGTTTCCAACCCTAACTCCCAACCCCCCCAAGCAGCAAAAGGAAAAAACATTATAGGTTTTCAGTCTCTGGAGTATTTGTAAATCAGTGGTGGGGTCTTCCTTGGGGTTCTCAACCCTTATACCCACCCCTTTTCCTGAACAAACAACATCACACATGATCTTTTTCCTTTATGAAATGCCCTACATGAAGAAAGCTATCGCAAATTGCAATGGCATCATGTGGCAAGACATACTTCTCTACCTTAGAAGAATGTATCACTGTGAGGCACTGGCTTGTACCTGTATCTTGTGCTTCAGACTGCAGGCTATGGTCTGAGGGGAGGGATAAGCATTATAGTACACAACCCCAAGCAAGATCCCACCAGTGATTCGCCAAGGCTTCGGAGACCTATAACCCTAATATTTTTTTTCCTTCTCCTACTTGTGGGGTGGAGGTGAGGAGTTAGGGTTGGAAATCCTAATATCACATTTCTCTATTTTTGTGGCATTACGTTCCCTTAACTGGTGCATTAACAAAGTTTTTTTTGCAAAGAATTATTTAATTTATAATACATATACTGTATATTATAATAAAAGTAAGTAAAAAAATACAAAATCCTTCCCCCCTTCTGTATATGGACTGTTCCACTTTTTCAAATCTAGTATGAGAGACCCTCTTAGTTTTATGTTATCGATCCAATTACTGATTGACTGAGCCAACATTTGTGTTAGTTACGAGTAGTGGGCTACCTGTACAATGTGAAAGGAATTCCTAGCAATTTCATTTGTACCTAAAGATCTGAACTGTGCTTTCTAAAAAATGAAGTACTGTAGACTGGGCCAGTATATCAAAATACTATAGAGACATAGGTTTCCTTAAGTTCTTTTTAATGCTGTGGGTGGAGTCTACAGGCATCTTATTGTCTATAGCTGGATAAAATTGAGGATCGTGGAACACATTTTTGGACTTTTCAATGTATCCTTCCACAACTATAAATCACAGTTGAAATAAAATGCTCCCTTCTTTCTGTTTAGAATGTTGGAGACAGCACTCCAAGCCACTTATCAGATGGCCATTAGGAAAATGAAACAGCTTGTTAAATATTGTTTGTCTATTAAACAGGAGATTTGTTTACTCCCTTCAAAATGTAACAACTTGCACATTTAAATACTTAGCATTTAATCATTTTCCTTCTACTACTGTGGCTTCAGTTGGACTGGTATTGTCTTTCAAGAAAGATTTATACCTCATAAATGTCACCCTTTCCTGGCAACTTTCCCAGCAATGAATCTAAAAAGATTTACACTGTTTTTTTAACCTCTGAAGACACTGTCTGATAAGAACTGTCTCAGACATATGCTAGGTCTTCT
Organism: Neoceratodus forsteri; assembly: GCA_016271365.2. Lineage (NCBI taxonomy): Eukaryota > Metazoa > Chordata > Ceratodontiformes > Ceratodontidae > Neoceratodus > Neoceratodus forsteri. The sequence continues at coordinate 454,165,806 of CM057456.1, read as the reverse complement.
ATCTAGACTAAATATATAGCAATCAGCAGGCATGTCTTACTATGCTTTTTCAGAAAAAATATATTGAGCTACAGAAAACACACACACACACACACACACATACACACACTCATGCATGCATGCAAGCACACACACACACACATCCTCATGTCCACAACATTCAAAATCAATACTACAATCTAATATGTTATAAAACAATAATGAAACTGTTTATGTCAGTGAACACAGTAAAGTTCAGTTTACAGTAAATTTCCTTTAAATAATTCGTATCCTGTATTTTGTATCCTGAATAGTGCAGGGGAGATGCCACATCTCATTGTCATAGGGATCTTCATTTTACACATTTTCACACTGTATTTACTCAGGATGTCCCAGATTAGATGCAATATATTGTTTTCAGTGGGGTCAGGCATATTCTAGGAGAACACATTGTAAAAATGTATAAAGGGTAGACCACATTGAAACTGCCTCACAGCAGATCTACCTTGTGCAAATTCATTAGAAATAATGGATAAAAGCATCCCAAAAGCTCTCCACATCCATATTGACTTTGACCAGAACTTGTTGAAAACTGGGGGCAGATTTGCTTGCAGAACACTCTACTAAAGTCTGCATACAGTTCTTTTTACTTGCTGCACATACTGTATATTTTGAAAACCAATATTTTAGAAATGCAAGCCAAGGTCAGGGCTCACTTCAATTTGGATTTAAAAATGAAGGCTTGATATGTGCACTAAAAGGGGCTTGATATGTGCACTAAAATGACTGAACTATAACACAGTAGAGCCACTTTTTGTAATTTGTAGTAACTAGGGAAAAAAACAATCACAGTGTTTTTACTTTTAGTCTCATAGCTTGTCTTAGAATTTGATTAGGGAAACCCTGATGTTACCATATCATTATATAGTGTATATTGTCCCTGGATCCCCACCCAGAAATATCTCAGACCATTGTTTTGTTGCTTTTGGAAGCTCACTGGCAGTATTTATTTATATATAAAAGGCATGACTAAATTCATACATTTACATCCCATTTTGGTCTAACAATTTTATATTTACAATTCTGGACATAACAGTCCCTGATCTCTTCTGGAACATAACAGTCCCTTCCTCCTTCTCATGTGGCTCTTCTTCCTGGCTCTCCTCCTCTTGTGACACTGCTTCTCAGGGGTCTGGACACCATGATCTGACCCCCCTTTCCATCACCATAACCAGGTACCACCTTACCTGGACCTTCCTTTCCACTAGACGTGAACACCGCTGATCTACCCCCTAGTTCTATATCCCACCCCCTCCCCCATTACTCCTACACCTGGTTTCTCTTTGTTCCCAGCCCATGGTACCTACCACCTTCCTCCCTCTACCTACCACTTTTTTTCCTCTAGCTCCCACCCCTTCCTCCTTCCCCCCATACTCCCCTTTTTCCATCCTCTGATCTGCCAGCAGGGCTCCACCTAGCACCCCAGCATTGGTCTCCCAGTTGTGGCCCCTCCCTGCCCATGCTGGGCCCCTCAGCAGGTGCCTTCTCCTTGCACCTCTCCATCCAATGCCTATACTACCCTTTTCCTCCCTTTCTTGCTGGGCAGGTGGGCGGGAAAATTAAAACAGCAAGAAAGAGAAGCCAATTTTGGGTTTACCTGGCCTTAAATACCCCTAAGGACCCTTATCTCAGGACCCTTGCTAGCCCCACCCCACGGCCAATGGCCAGCGAGCTCTGGTCCTGTCATATGACTCTCCTGTGAGGTCACCAAACCTCGCCCCTTCCCTGCAGCCCCCGCCCTCTCCCCCAATCCCCTCCTCCTCCAAGCAGTCCTTACTGGCTGGCTACCAGGACAACCTGGCTTGCCTTTAAATGGCAAGCCCCATTATCCCTGGATCCCCACCCAGAAATAACTCAGACCATTCCTTTGTTGCTTTTGGATGCTCAATGGCAGTATTTATTTACATATAAAAGGCATGATTAAATTCATACATTTACTTCCCATTTTGGTCTAACAATTTTATATTTACAGTTCTGGACATAACAGTCTCAGATCTCTTTTGGGACATAACAGTGCCTTCCTCCTTCCTGTGTGGCTCTCCTTCCTGGCTCTCCTCCTCTTGTGACACTGCTTCTTGGGGTCTGGACACCATGATCTGGCACCCCCCTTTCCATCACCATAACCAGGTACCATCTTACCTGAACCTTCCTTCTCACTAGGTGCACTGATCCACCCCCTAGTTCTATATCCCACCCCCTCACCCATTACTCCCATGCCTGGGTTCTCTTTGCCCCAGCCCATGGTACCTACCCCTTCCTCCCTCTATATGCCCCACCTTTTTCCTCTAGCTCCCACCCTGTTCACTGACCCATCTCCAGCTTGTGATGGAAGATGGGGCTCCCCCTTCTGGGCTACCCCCTGAAACCTTTTTTGTTAATTTCTCCCACTAATTCTCTGAACAGGCAGAGGAACAAACCCATACCCAACTCAGTCAGATGACCCCATCCTTCTGATACACTGCCTCCTCTTCATACAAGATTCCCTATGTGTAATGTGGACCCCCCATCTCCACCACTGCCCTGGCCACCTTCCTGTTCAGTCACTTCTGGGCCACCTCCATGGCCTTTGGATTCTTTGGCCCCTTCCAAACCCTCCTAGAGGTATTTCTGACCAGCCTAAAACCACTCTGGGCCATTAACTCTTCACCTTTTCCAAGTCTGCAATTATATCTTTCATCAGGGATCCCCAAGTCATTGCCTCCCAGGTGTACAATGATGCAGTCTGGCTAGTCCCAATGCACATGCAGATCTCCCAGTAGGAGGAGGAGCAACTGCTACCACTTCATGCCTCTCAGGCCCTTCCATCATACTCTTGTGTGCCCTGCACCCAGGCACAGCTACATCCCTATCTTTGGGGTGGCTGTGAACCTCTCTGCCCAATATATGAAAGAGTTCTCCATGATCCATACCTGCCACTTGGAATCTGCTGTGGGAAGAGAAAGGGACATCCATTAGCCATTGTCAACACCTCACATAACGCTTGTAGCAATTTGACTTCCATCTCCCCACCCGCTTGACCTTGGCTTCCCCCACCCCAGCAGCAGCTAGCTCTGTTGCTGCTCCAATCCTAAAGGAATGAGAGGCAAACTGGGAGGGGTCCTCCCCTGCAAATGCAACCACCTTTTTTAGCACTGCTCCCACCTGATACCCTATCACCAGGGATCCATCCCCATGAATGAACCAGGCCCCTTTATGTGGCCCCCGTGTTCTACTATACTCCTTCATGGCCTGGACTGTGCAGGGTTCCCCATTTCCCTGCCTGCAGATCTCCACAGTGGCCCCCCCACCCCATGATTTGTCTTGGACCTTGGAAGCTGGATGACCACCCTCTCCATCTCCACCCACACATTGTGCTCCTGTAAATCCACCATGGATGCCCCTTTTCATGGTGCCACTATCTCCGCCACTGTGAAGACCCCCCTGGCCAGAACTGCAAATATGGCCCGAAACAGACAAGCCTCATTCGTGGAGTGACAGATGTGATCCAGAACCTGCAGCAGTCTCATGAGCAGGGTGCCACAAATGGGCCTCCTCCCATCCTGTCGCTTCCCTGCCCCTCTGCTACCCTATGACCATCCGTTTCATGGCCCTCCCACCCACCCACCCACCACATCCAGCCATCCTCGCTCCTATCACGCCCAGCTGATCCCCACCAACTGCAACACCATGGTGGTGTGGGCAACCCTCCTCCCATTTATTTACCACACAGTACCTCACTAAATGCATGTTCCTTTTGTACTGGCTCCCCTGTCCCCATCCTTTCCTGCTCAAAAAACCTGGAAGCATTCCCAAGCACCCACGTAGGCCTTCAAAGTATTACCTGGCCATGACCCTCTATACAAAAACCTGGCTGTCCATCTCTAATCCCCCACATCCATGTCAGGACCCTGGTCCGTGTAGGTGTGGCCTGTGGCACTAGCTCCCAGAAGCAATCTACATGTAGGTGAGAGAGACAGTCAGCCACCTCATTCTGTCTCCCCTCAATGTGCTACACCTTAAAGGACAAATTCAAGTGCAGGCCCAACAACACCAGAGCCCTCAGTACCCACCCCACTGATTCTGTATGGCCACTTTTCCTGTTGATCACCTCGACCACCCCTTTGTTATCACACCAGAAAGAGATGCACTGCCCTGCCATGCGCTCCCCTCGAATTTCCAACTCCACACAGATGGGGAATATCTCGAGAAATGTGATGTCCCTGGTCAGACCCCATTCTTTCACTCCTCTGGCTATGCCTCTGATACCTATTCCCCTGGAAAGTAGTTCAGTATACCAAGTCCCCCCTCCGCATCAGTAAACAGTTCAAGGTCCGCATTTCAGCCCATTACTCCTGCCAGAAAGTCACCCCATTATATGACTCCAGGAAGACCTCCCACACTTGAAGGTCTTCCAGCACCCCTTTACTAATGTCTACTCAGTGGTGTGGCTGTTTGGCCTTACCTGTAGCCTTCCCCAACTGCCTTGTAAAGGCCCTGCCCAGGCTTACAGCCTTGCAGGAAAAATTAAGGTGCCCCATCAGCTGTTTTACCTGTACCAGCGGCACCCTCCTCCTCCCTCCCACTAGCGCAAACAAACCCTTCAAGTAGAACACCTTGTCCCTCTGCAGGTGGAAACACTCCTGTTTGGTGTCTACTTCAATCCCCAAAAACTCCAGCTTGCTGAGCCAGCCCCTCCGTCATACCCACTGCCAAGGGGATCCTAATGACAGTGTACATGTCCTGGAAGTCCAGCAACATCCTTTGAGCTTCTGCCTGGCTTTCCACAATCAGGAGGAAGTCATCAAGATAGTGAACTACCCTTCTGTGGCTGTACCATGACCCAAATACCCACTGCACCCATGTACTGAAAACCTAGAACATCGAGCAGGCCACAGAGCAACCCATGGACATTGCCTTATTGAAGTACAGCTCACCATTGAACTGGAAACCCAGCAGATCCCAGTCAGCTGGTCAGACTGGCAACAGACAGAAAGCAGATTCAATGCCCATCTTCACGAGCCATGACCCTCCAGCCACCTGTATCAGCTGGACCGCCTGCTCCAGAGAAGTGTAGATGACCATGCTCAACTCCTCCGGGATCCCTGCATTCACCAACCTCCCTTCAGGGTAAGACAGGTGGTGGATGAGCTGGAATTCCCCCACTTGCTTCTTAGGCACCACCCCAAGGGGTGACACCCAGAACTGCATGCAGGAGGGTTCTCCCAGTGGGCCCTCCACCCTCCCCACCCTGACTTCCTTCTTGATTTTTTTCCCAAACTATGTCCTCCTTTCCTTTTACTGAAACCAAATTCTTAGCCCGCATCCCAACCCATGACCCCTCGAATCCTAGTGGAAAACTCCCCTTAAGCTCTTCCCTCAGCAGGGCTGCCCCCTTCTCATTTGGGATACCGCACAGTCCATGCTTCCACCATGCTCAGCTTGATGGGGTGCATGCCAGTGTGTGGCCCCACCGCCCACCACCTGTTCCTGCCCTAACTCCAATTGTAGTTGGAGGTGAACCCCCTACCAGGGCCCCCCATCCTCTCCTGGGTCTCCCCCGGCCTCCTTGAAAAGGCTGCTCAGCCAGCTGCCCACTGGCCTGCCCACTCTTGTCCCCAACCTGCCTGCACACTGTTGCCAGGTGCGATCCCCTACATTGTGAGCAAACATGCTGAAACTTGCAGCTCGGCCGTGTGCATGACACCCTGTTATAAGCCCAGCATGCCTTAGCCCCCCTTTCCGGGGATGCCCACTTCCCCTGATCTGTCACTTGTCCCTTGGTTGTCCCAGACAGCGTCCTGACCCACAACTTGGCATGGGTGCAGTCCCACCTCAGGTCCTCTTTTACCGCCATCCTCCTTCGGAAGGCCTCATCATATTTGAGCCACCTGAGACCCAACTTTGCCCAACAGGCATCCCAAACAATGGCGATGTATGTCAGCAGCAGTATTGCTAGGTCAAGCTCTTTCTCCAATACCAGCATGCTATAAATTATGAAGCCCGCTTGCCACATTTCTATGCTCTTCCCTTTTAGCTGGGCCTCCTCCTCCTTATGCCCAACCACTGCCAGCACTACCACCCTCTCTGACTTGCCCACTGATTCCCTCTGCTCATACTTCTTGGCCGTTTCCTCATCCATCAGCCCAAATATATCCACATACTCCCCCTTCCAAATCTTTTCTTTTACTGATGTCAGCATGTGGTAGCCCAGCATAAAACCAGGCTGGCCCCTCGTACAGCTTCCGAGTTCCCCCGGAGGTGCCCACACCCTCCTTCTCACCCTTTTTACCCTCCTTGATGGCTTTTAGAGTTCGCTTCAACTTTGCAACCCCATCCGCCCCCATGTCCCCCAGCAAACCCTCCATATATTCTTTCAAATAAGCCTCATTATTCATGTCAATGTCATCCTTACCCCCATCCGGGCGGGGCCCAACCAGGACCAGGGCGAGTTCCTCTGGAGGGGTGGGCACCCCCCGCTTCAACCTCTTGTTCCCTTTTCTGGGTCTTACCCCCTCATCCCATTCCTTCCTCTTCCTCTGTGCTTCCTCTTCTGCTTCCCTTTTCTTTGCCGCCTCCATCAACTCCGTCATCTGCACCATTAGCTTTCCTGCTTCCACCAGCATGGCTGCACTTGATACTGGGTGTCATCTTGTCAGATGCCTCTAGACTGCACAAGAACACAAAGGTCAGGCCTCAGTTCAGCAGATCCTCCCATACCCCTCAGCCTCCCAGGGCATGGCTGCCCTAATAGCATGGCTGAGTTACAGCACCACTGCGCCATCTGTCATGCCCAAAACCAGCTCCCATGCTCCGCTGTCCCCCTCATATTCATGGGCATCCAAGCCCCTCTGTCACCCTTCATGAGCCCAACCTTTTGCCACACAGCCTTGAAGGCCCCCTTGCACAAACCTGTGTCCCTCCTTGAGGCCAAAGCCCCTAGTTAGCTGCCCCTTCCACCGGCCTACTCCCTGCCAGCAGCCTCACTCCTGCCCAGTTCCCATTTAATGCAGTCTTGCACCACGCCTTTCGATGCCAGCCACCCCTTCTCCACTGTAGGCCCCTTGTTTCATTCTTCCCCCCCAAAGCAGCCTCTGCTCCTGTGCTTCCAAACTGGGTTTGAGTAAATGCCCTATAAATCTCCACCAATAGGGTAGTATCCTATGTGGTTCTTGCAGCTTATTATACTGCCCAATTCTCCTTCTCGTGCACCCCCAGGCAACCGCCTCTCATGGCTCCGTATACTGACACACATACTAATGCCTCATAAATAATACCTTGTGTCGGGAATCCCCGCTTTATCAAAAATAGTGTGGAATACAGCAAACACATCTCCCATGATATAATAAACCCAGCTATAAAGCACTTGCCTTCATGCCATTGTTGCCATCTTATTTCCTTCCCCTTTGTATATTTTATAGTTATATATTTTTTGTTTGTTTTGCTTTTGTTTAATGGTAGCTACTGCCCATGAAGGCAAAAACCGCTGTTCCCGTGGTGATCACTCTCACCTCTAACCCCCTCCAGGCCAGGCCACATGGCAGAGGCCTTACTCACCATGATACCCGCTGTTACCTGGTCTAAGCAATGGTCATCCGCAGGAAAAAACAGCCTTCATGCATCCCCCCATCTTATCCAGTCTTTCCATGCGAGCGCACATCCCCGCCAGGCCCAACATGGCATCTTTGTCATGCCACCAAACCCATGGCTCATTTCCCTTCTGGCCTGGTCACTGGCCACCATGCAGCCCTTTGTACTTGCTGCTTCCATGCCCAGGCCTAACCACGCTGTCCATGATCACCCCTCGACCAGAGTTGTCTCCCTCCCCCCTTCCCTGCTACTCCTGTTTGGCAAAAAATGGCCCCCAAATCACCGGCTGCTCCTGCAGGGTCAACTCCCTTGTCTCTGGCATCCTGCGCACTGGCCTGGCATGTGCTGCCAGGCTCCCAGCCCATAAGTTACCTTCTCACCCAACCACTTGGCCCAACTGGCCACACAATAAAATGCCTACCTCCCGGGCCTCTCGGCTCTCATCACCATCGTGGGCAGCCTCCCACTTGCCAGGCCCTTTGCCCGAGGGTTCAGCCATGCTGCCGAGCAAAACACTGGCAGACAGGACCAAAGTGACAAGCGTGGCCCCTCTGCTGGCCTCATACCACCGAGTCAAATCTAGGGGCTGGGCTGTGCAAACTAGTCTCACTATACCACAAAAATGCATTAGCCCTCTGTACACTGAAAAATGCCACAAGCGCTGTTGGATCCACCATCTGTGTGCCTCTGAGAGGCAGATATGCAGCCACTAAATTCATCAGGGCTTTGTCAGGCCTCGGACCCACCATCTGATTCACCTTGACCTGCACATCGACTCCCACTGCTGGCCCTGTCCTACCTCCCTTCTTGAGGAGGCCACCCTAAGCCAAACTAAACCCATCACAATGCAAATACAGCACAAACTTCTCCTCCAGCCATCCATGGCTAGCCCTGAGGCCTGCCCCACACTGGAAACCCACCGTACCTATCCAGGTTACCACAAAGACCCCCTAGCCTACCATGCCTTACCTTGTCACTGCCAAGCAATGTGCTGAAAAATTAAAACAGCAAGAAAGAGACCAATTGTGGGTTTACCTGGCCTTAAATACCCCTGAAGGACCCTTACCTCAGGACCCTTGCTAGCCCAACCCCACAGCCAATGGCCAGTGAGCTCTGTCCCTGTCGTATGACCCTCCTGTGAGGTTACCAAACCCCACCCCTTCCCAGCTGCCCCTGCACTCTCCCCCATCCCCTTCCCCTCCAAGCAGTCCTTTCTGGCTGGCTACCAGGACAACCTAGTCTACACAGTCTACAGGAGGGACAGGGTGCGTAAAAGAGGAGGAGGAGTAGCTCTCTATATAAGGGAAAATATTAAAGCAACAGAACTAAAGAGTAAACAGGAAGTTGATGAGTCACTATGGGTCACCCTGGAGACAGGAAATGGCACCACAATCCTCATGGGGTTGTGTACAGACCCCCATCTCAGGGGGAGGAAATGAACATTGAAATGATAGAAGCATCCTTAAAATGGCAGAAAAAGGGGAGCTATTGTTGACGGGGGACCTGAATATGCCAGGTGTTAACTGGAGCACCTTTGCTGTAGCAACATCCAAGAGCAGGGTAATTCTCGATGCCCTACAGGGGGCATGCCTCAGACAGCTGGTGTTGGAACCCACTCGGGAAGGAGCAATCTTAGACCTGGTATTCTCAAATGGGGAAGCAGAAAGGATCTGAGATTTAGAAGTGGGTAGCCATCTGGGAACAAGTGACCACCAAACAGTGTGGTTCTCAATAAACACAGCCATAGAGTCAAGCCATACAAAAACAAGAGAATTGGACTTTAGGAAGGCTGACTTTGGGAAAATAAGAGAGTGCCTTAGAAAAGCACTAGGAAATGGGCAAGAAGGAGGGGTGGAGGAACAATGGGGAATAATCAAAACAGCCATCACAGAGGTAACAAGCCTTTGTGTGAAGCAAATCGATAAAATAAAATGAAGGAAAAAAACACTATGGTTCTCAAAAGAGATGGCAGGGATGGTTAAGGAGAAAAGGGTAGTATTCAGGAAATATAAGGAAACACAGAAGGAGCAGGACAGAGAACTTTATCAGTTGAAGCAAAAGGAGGCAGGGAAGGCAGTCAGAATAGCAAAGGCATAAACTGAGGAAAAGATAGCCAACTCTGTTAAGAAGGGGGATAAAACCTTTTATACTGTAGGTACATTAGGGAGTGAAGAAAGACCAAGGGAGGGATACAGAGACTTAATAAAGGGGAAGGAATGTAGGCAGAGGGTGACAGTGAAAAATCAGGGATACTGAACTAATATTTCTGCTCAGTATTCACAACAGATGAGGAGGGGGAGGTGCCTAAACCAAACAAGGGAGAAACTCTGAATAGGGGGTCGATACCAGTCCATTCACAGAAAAAAGGGTTTTGAAAGAACTCTTGAAACTGAGGGTGGACAAAGCAATGGGGCCTGATGGGATTCACCCAAGAATACTAAAAGAACTAAGGGTAGAACTAGTAACACCACTGACTACTCTCTTTAACAAATCAAGGGAGGATGGAGTGGTACCTGAGGACTGGAGGAGGGCAGGTGTGATTCCACTTCACAAAAGTGGGAGCAGGGCAGAGGCAGGAAATTACAGACCAGTTAGTTTGACTTCAGTGGTAGGGAAAATGATGGAATCATTTCTGAAGGAAAGAATTGTTGAGTACCTAGAGGCCAGTGGGGCACAGGACCCAAGGCAGCATGGTTTCACAGCAGGAAGGTCATGTCAGATGAACCTAGTAGATTTCTTTGACTGGGTGACCAAAGTAGTAGACCAGGGAGGGGCTGTGGATATGGCCTACCTAGATTTTAGCAAGGCATTCAACACAGTCTCACACAAAAGATTAATATACAAGTTAGCCAGCCTTGGAGTGGGTCCCAAGGTGGTAGCCTGGATAAACAACTGGCTGGACAACAGGACACAAAAGGTAATATGGCAGGAGTCCACAATATGAAGAAAGGAGGGTAACTGAAGGCACCGCAGGGTTAGTACTGGGACCGGTCCTCTTTAATATCTTTATAAGTGATATTGGAGAGCACCTTGAAGGAAAGGTATGTCTCTTTGCAGATGACACAAAGATCTGCAAGAGGGTTGATACACAAGGTGGGGTGGAAAGAATGAAAAGGGACTTGGCAAGGTTGGAGGAATGGTCAAATAAGTGGCAGTTGAGATTCAATGCAAAGAAATGCAAGGTAATGCATCTGGGAAACAAAAACCCAGGGGAAGAGTGTACAACAGGGGTCGAGTTAATAACAACAACAAAAATCGAAAGAGACCTAGGAGTAATTATATCAGATGACCTAAAGGTGGGCAAGCAATGTGAGAAGGCAGTAAGGAGGGCTGGGGGGATACTGGGATGCATAGGGAGAGGCATCAACAGTAGAAAACAGGATGTTGTTATCCCTCTCTAGAGACAGTTAGTGAGACCCTAACTGGAGTACTGTGTGCAATTCTGGAGACCCCATCTCAGCAAAGACATAGACAGAGTGGAGGCTGTTCAGAGGAGGGCAACCAAAATGGTGCAAGGTCTGCACCAGAAGACATACCAGGAGAGACTAAAGCAGCTTAATATGTGTACCCTTGAGGAAAGGAGGGAGAGGGGGGACATGATAGAAACTTTCAAGTATCTCAAGGGAATTAACAAGGTACAAGAGGGTAGTATATTTCAGAAGAAGAGATGTGCAAGAACAAGGGGACACAATTTGAAGATAGAGAGGGGCGGCTCAGAGGTAATGTTAGAAAGTATTTTTTCACAGAGAGAGTTGTGGATGAACGGAACAGCCGTCCTGAGGAGGTTTCGGAGTCAGGAACAGTGGGAGAATTCAAGAATGCATGGGACAGGCATAAGGCAATTCTAGTGGGGGGCAGGAGGAAGTAAGCTGTTGATTAACTAGAATCTGCAGCTTATCCATCAGGTAGGGAAATGGGCAGACTGGGTGGGCCAAGCGGTCCTTATCTGCAATCTAATTCTATGTTTCTATGTTTCTATGTAACCTAGCTTGCCTTTAAATGGCAAGCCGCATTATCAACAGTGAACTATTAAAAGAGAAATATTACTTATTGTATCTACCCTATTTTTCATAATGACATCTTCATTTTTAAGTGTCATGCTGTCTTGAATTCCAGTGATGATTGTCAAATGCATTAATGTTGTTTTCATCAATTAAGATACCTCTGTATAGTGCACGTCAATGACTTTATTAAATGCCAATCATCATTTATGAGCTTATACTTACTACTTATTAATCCCTCTACCACTTAATAAACAAATATTATCTCACACTTTTTTTTTCAATTAATGTGTTTCACCTCCTCCCCAGTCACGGGAGCAGCCGAATGCCCCTGGCCACCCCAGCCCCATCACCCAGACTTTCCACTGTTATTTACAATCATACGTCCACTGTGTGGCCCGGTTGCTCACCAGATACTGGGCCATGCAGCAGCCAGAGACAGCCAGCTGAACTGGCAAGTGAGTTTTTCCTTTTTTTTCACCCCTAGAGGAGTGGGCATGCAATGCCACCTAAGACAGCTGTAAGCACACTTCCACGTGCAGGATGTCTGCAGCTACCCCTTATCCTTGCCTCAGACATGAAGGTCCAATGTCAGCCTGGCCCCCCAGCCATCATTAGGGCCAGGCATGCACCCGGTCCATGTCCTGCCATCCTCAGGAGAGGAGAGCTGCCCTCAGGATGCTCAATCCTCTCCCTCCTTGCCTAACTCCAAGCAACCCTGGTCCACTCCCAAAAGAGGATCAACAGTATAGAGGCAGGTGTGGCATCCCGTGCCACTGGGACAGCATATAATCTCATGTATTTAAAACAGAAACATCAAAAATTACTAAATAATGAAACAGAACATGAGATATGGAGTCTGATTTTTACAGCCTTTCTCAGAAATCTTTATATCACACTTAAGTTAATGTAATGCTCTTGGCGTATTGTAGATTTCCTACCAGGATGGGAATCCTACATAAGATCCATCAATAATTTTATATATACAACTAATGTGAACATTTAGAAAAGCCTTTCAAAGATGTTATCACACTCTGTAGTATAATAGCATACTGTGCAGTGTATTACTTCTCTTACAGTACCCAGATGATGTCACTGTACAATATTCAAGTTTTAAATGCTAGGAAATGCTGTGTTTATCTTTTATAAAACTCTTTGTATAAACATAAGAGAAGGCTCAAAGTGAGTCTTCATATTTATCTCTCTCATGAGAAAAACATCACTGTCTTTGAGCTGCACCACTTGTCTGCTATTTGATCTTGCAGTCAGCTGGAATATCAGGTAAATTGGGCTAACTAACTTTGAATGATCTATTATTATCTACATATATTATGGGATGCTTATTAAAAATAGAGTTCTGCATGATTTATGTCTTGGTAGAAAAGTTTATAGAAAACTAAGTGTGTCTAATGGGGGGGGGGACACCATGTGGAGATATTGATCTACAGATACTGTAATGGAAAAGGTCAAGTAATCTTACAGTTGACTGGAAAAACACAAAATCAAGCAATTTACTCTGATATCAATCTGACATGAGTTGAAAGCCATCCCAAGAGAAATCTATTAGGGTTCATTGTCATTGATTTCCAAGCCTATGCTTTTTTTTTTTTTTTTTTGGTGGGGGGGGGCTTTGATGATATCATCACTGAAAATCCCCTGTAAGGATATGTCTTTCATAGGTCCTGTGAGTTTGAGAGGCACAAATAATAGAACTGACAGAAGAAAATATAAAAGAAAGTTATAAACAACATCTGATCATTTGTTCAATTTAAAGCGTACCATGGCAAAGATAATGCATATCTATTTGATAAAGGCAATACAATAAATATAGAAATATGTCACTATAAAGGATCCACAGACAGCTTGTGATAAAAAGTAAATGACTTAACTTGTTCAATTAATTGAAAATGAGAAAAAGAATAAATGTGAATTTTCCATTTACCAAGTGATAACTGAAACCAAGGTACAGGGTGGCAGGCAGTTCATTTCCTGTGAACAGTTTTTGCTTCACTGACTTCAATCTTGCCACCTGCCACACCACAGTTTAGTAGTTCCTTTACTTTGCAATCATGGCATAAGTCAGCTAAGGTAGTGCACTGCAAATTGCTTCATATTATACAAGAAAGTCTCAGGAAATAAATCTATACTATGAAAACTGCTAAAAGTAGTTAATTAACTTCATACTAAAGTATTATGTAAATTATTTATGTCAGCTAAAAATACTTCAAATTAAAAACTTGAAACATAAAAAGTTCTGACAGCTAATGAAAAATTTGTGTACCTCTGGGAATAAATATGGGAGGCAGAAAGGCAGGAGAGTGATGAAATGTCAAAGCAATTTCTGGTAATAACCTGTCATACTTCTCAGGAAAAAAAGGCTGACACACAATGAATTATGTTTACTTTTCATTTATTTTGAAGACAAATTGGCCAGATTTCTTGTACTTTCGATTTCATAGTTAACTGTATATTCAACTTTTAATCAGTCACCAATAATAGAGAATTTCATAGTGGTGCTGGATATTTCACATTTGCTGTAATAGGACGTGAAAAGCATTTTTGGGGTGAGTTTCTTTTTGAAAAGGGGGTAAAATACTTATTTTTTTATGTTTCCACATCTCTGTGGCAAACATCCCCTTCTTAAGGCAGGTTTATCAGATGCATTGGATAGCATGGAACCTGATTAGACCAACAACTATATTGCACGTTTCTGTTATAGCACATAAGTAGGCTTCTGATGAGGTGACATGTATGGCCCTGAAAGGGGGCACACTATCACTTTTTTGTAGAAAATCTGTTGACCCACTAAACAGTTTTGCACTACCCAGAAGGTCTGATTTCCGATAACTATGGCAACAAACATTCTTTCTTTTTAATCTAAAGACTAATGAATTAATCAGACAGGGCACTTGCTCACAGCTGTCTATTTTCTGTGCTCATAATTCATGTAGTAATATACAGGAATTTTGATGAGAAAGGAATCCAAAAATTAGTGATCGAGGAAAGCTTTATGGTATATATCAAATTCAAAGAAATCACTTTCTAGCCTAATGTGTCTAATTAAATAGTTTCCTGAGGGAGAATAGCACTGATGGGTGTAGAGTATAAGAAGGGGTAGCACTCTGGCTAATAAGCTTGGATATGTGTCTGTATTCAGATTGGGTGTAGTTACAAATAGGGGCATGCAAGTAATGAACATTAATTCCTCAATACTGCAAATAATGGGGCATTTGTTAGTGAGTCAGTAGCACATTAACTCCACTATTTATAGTATTAGTATGGCAAGGAACCTATGTCACACTGGTTTAAGTCGGGAAACAGAGACCTTGAGCAGGCCCTGTTGTGATGCTCTGTATTTGCCAAGTCTGGGGGTGGAGTCAGAAACCCACAAAGGTGTGGGGATCCCAGAGTACCTTGACATCAACGCACCATGTGACAGGCAATCAGCCCAGAAAACGCAAAGAAGGAGTAAGATGTTCTGAACTCTGAATCCATGTCAATAAGCTTCCTGCTGCATACTGGACCAACTGCAGATGGTGCAGCTGGTGACAAGGTATGCCCTTATAGAGCACATTGCAGTAATCCAATATGGATGTCATAAGGGCCAGCATCAATGTCCTCAGCTGTACTGGATCAAAAAAGTGGCACAGTCTAGAAATATTCCTAGAATTGTAGAAATTGGCAGTCTCTGTGCTATAGTATCAGTGAAATTCCTATCAGTGCATTTCATAGATGCCTTGTACCCCAAGGTGTTGAACCAAATGATTGGCTACCAGCCTTTCAAGATCTTTAGCTTGGAAGCCAGCCAGCCAGTGCAGTAGTAGTGCTACTGCCTGCTGCAGTGATGACCTGTGTTCAGGAATGAATGCAGTGCATCAGAGGGTTGGCTGGAGGAGGTAGTATGAGTATCACACAGACAGTACTCCTCCTCAGGGTTGGAGGGTTGTGGTTTCATGACATGCCAGTGACACCTAGAGGAGACTGAGTGTGGAACAGCCAGGGCCACTATTCAGTGGTGGAGGCTACAGCAGACATCTGCAGGTTTGGTACTGGAGTGTGCCTGATCCGAGCTGACATCATTGCACGTCCACACCTGCTGAGGAAAAGTCATGGAAGGAAAACCCTTGGGCTTGCTGCTCTGTGAAGCCCTTGGACCTTTTCCTGAATGACGTCCCAGGTGTAAGCCTTAGCTGGGGCCTCAGGTTGATCATGGTGTCTTCCCTCAGGGAGCCCCACTGAAGTGGAAAAGCTGCAGGCCTCCCAGTCTGGACAGCCGGATCCATGACACCGATTTGACAACAATGTTGACGACCGAAACTACAGTGACAGATTTATGTTGACCACAAATTGTGGTCGGCATAAATCCATCTGGTAAGCTGTCTTTTTTTTTCAGGAGTCTTACAATCCCCCTTCCATGCAGGAGGCTCTGTTCCCCACATATCCTGTCCTTTAGGATTATCAACTCCAAGTCAGAGTTGATTTGGGGTGGGGTGCAATACCCAGGTAAAGCAATGCCAGGGTCCCATGAGTACATTACAGCATCAACAGTGAATTGCCACTGTAATGTCATTCGCTGTGCGATTGTCACAGTTCACATGGCATACATGGACAGCCTGGGGGGATGCCTGCTACAAGGTTCAGTCACTGAAGACAGGGTACATCCCACATCTATAAGCCAGGAGCAAAATCAGAGTTACAAAAAAAGAACTTTAACTTTGAATGGCTAGTTGGAGACCACTCTGAAGTTTGTTAACAAATCAGAATCTAAATACCTATTGGATAGTTAGATCAAATCTCCCCCACTAGTATGGGGAAGGCAATCTCGATGAGCCAAGTGCCTACTTCTGCCTTAGTAAAACCAAGTAAACCAAGTAAAGATGGCTTCTCAAGAAGGGTCTCACCACTATCTCATTAAGAAAAAGGGTGCGGGGGGGGACTCACTCAAAGAAGCATTATTAATTTCCCCAAAGACCAGAACCTCTCAAACTCATTGCTGCTTACATTACTCATCACAATCCATTCTTCCCCTTCCATCCCACTCAGTGTGCCTTTCCTGGTCACCAATTTTAAAATTAATATATACAATAATGGATGGGGAAGTGTGCTTACTGAGAAATTAATGGTTGCCCAAGGTATGGGATGCTACATAAACCCTGAGGGGTTTATTAAAGCATCCCGCACTGAGGGCAACCATTACTTCTCAATTTAAGCATGCTTCCTTATCATTTATTATTTATAATTGCTGCTCAGCAATTTTTGCCACACTTGATTTTCCTATGTCTGAGACACACACACAGACACAGACACACAGAGACACACACATACACATACACACTCTCCATCTATTTCTCTCTCTCTTTTTATTGACTATTTGATTTGGTGTTTTCGTTTTTGGTTTTTTCAGCATTTTTGATTTATTTGGCTTCTGGTTTGTCCCCTTCCATTGGTGCTTGCCTCTGAAGTACATTCAAGGCATTTCCGGTGGAAGTTTTTCTTCGGTGCGACTGTAAACTGCTCAGTGCAGTTTTTGAATGGCAGGAACAGCCAAATGGAATAAGGGAGAGAAGAACTGTTTAAAAATATTTAAAAAATAGACACGCTGTCCATGTGGTGGCTCCTCGTTGAGTGGGATGGAGGAGTTGCCATGTTTTTGTTTCTGGTAAGCCTGCCCAGGAAAAGAGCCAATTAGGATGCGGCTTTTGTCTGAGTGACATGGCGTGTGTTTGCCGTTATAACCCATGGGTTATAATGGCAAATTATAACTGGGGTCAGCCTATGGAAAAAATTGCTGACCAGTTATTATAAATAAATAACTAAATAAATACCGTACATAAATAAATAACCCACACTTCAGGCTGTGCCTTGAGGAGCCAAGTCAGCAACATTTCCAGCCTAGAGATGGTGCTTGTCAAATCTGCAAAAATACTATCAGTGATTTGTAACTTTACAATGGAACGCACTGATCATAAGCAATGACATAGAATCTAGCTGACAATAAGTCCACAAACTCCTGAATTTTATAATGTACTTCATTTTAAAAAATGTTTATTGTTCACCCATATAATAGTTGCTGGTCTAGAAATAAATCTTGATTTCTGTTGCATCAACTGTTACAATAATCAATAATAGAAACTACACACATCAAGAAAAAAATGTTCTCTTACTGTCACACACATGCACCCTCTCTCTCTCTCTCTCTCACTCTGTCAGTGTCTCCCTCTCTCTCTCTCTCATGCACACTGTCTCTCTTTCACTTTCTCTCTCTAATTCTAAAAGATGACAACCCAGCTCAATGTACAGATAAAAGCCATTTTGTATCAATGCAGTTCAACATACAGTGGTAGCCAGTGACAAGACACACTATATATCTGGATATATCAAAAAAATCTCACAGAAATACAGTTGAAATTATTAAAATGACTGAGGAGTTCATGTTCTATATTGCAATACTATATATATATATATATATATATATATATATACTGTATATACTCTGCATCATGTAAATGGTTATCACGGTTAATTAAACAAGCACTTGTCCCCAGATACCCCAGACAATAATAGACACAGAAACCTGTTGTGGGTACCCGGATTGGCCATCAGTTTTATTAACAAATCTCCAGTTCTTACATCCAAACTTATCGTCATCGTCATCAGTTCTTTCATATTCATTTATTTACATTTTTTCTCCCTTTCAAAACATTCCCCATATCCACTTTGTTTATACATGTATATATACATTATTGTATTTTATCAGTCACTCTTAATCCCCTTTTCTTCTCCCCCACTCCATGTACACTTGGGAGACTGCTCTCTTCTCTTCTCCTCTCCTCTCTGAGCACTAGTGTACACTAGATGCCCTTCTTCTTCCAGCACTTGCAGCCTTCTGTGTCCACTTGTCCTCCTCCCCACCCCTCCAATTCTTTATTTCCTTCATCTCGACCATCCACCACTGGTCGTACCTGCATGCTACAGCATACCCACTACTCAATGTTCATCTCAACCTTAAAAACCTACTCCAACCATGCACGTGCGGTTGGCCCATGAATTTTAAATTTGTGTGAGTGGGGGGGAATTCTCTAAATGCAGTAAAAGTGAAATCTGAGACCTCTTGCAGCTGCATTTTAACCACTTTAGCCCATCCCTCGCTGTCCTATCCCATCCCACATCCAATCATGTTATCTCTCTCTCTCTCTCTCTCTCTCTCTTCCAGCCCCTCCGTGACCTCACTTATGAGGTCACCAGCTCCATGCACCCCTCCCTTGTAGCTGCCAGCTGGATGCCCCATTGGTTGAGACCCAGAGAACAACAGGGCTTGCCCTTTAAACTAGCAAGCCTCATTGTTCCCAGATACCACAGCCAATAATAGACACAGAAACCTGTTGTGGGTGCCCAGATTGGCAAATATTTTTATTAACAAATCTCTGATTCTTACATCCAAACATATCGTCATCATCATAATTTCTTCCGTATCCATTTATTTACAAAGTTTTTTTCCTTTCAAAACTTTCCCATATCCACTTTGTTTATACATATATACATTATTGTATTTTATCAATCACACTTAATCCACTTTTCTTCTTCTTCCCCTCAGAAGCACACCTGGGGGACCGCTCTCTTCTCTTCTCCTTTCCTCTCTGGGCACTAGTGTGCACTAGATGCCCTTCATCTTTCAGCACTTGCGGCCTTCTGTGCCCACCTGTCCCCTCCCTCCTCTTCCCCCCCTCCAATTCTTTATTTTCTTCCCCTAGAACTGCCTCCAGCTCGCGAAGGATGGCAGATCTTCCCCCCTATTTATTGGGCTCTCTCCTTCTGCCAACCTGCAATGCGGTCCTCAATCCCTGTATTAAACATATCATTACCTAAACCTGACAAGTGAACCCTGTCTCCCCTATAATACTGGTCGTCCTTTTCGTTTATGTTCCTCCTAATGACCTTCCCCCTATACTTAAAACCATGCCCCCAATCTCTGATTCATTTTCTGCCTGGCCTTATCAATAGCCCTGTGGCTCAAAGCATGTCTCCACACCCTCCTGAGCACCATATCTGACCAAACTAGGGTGACCTCTGGACACCATTGCTTAATTTTGTTAGTGTCATATTTAGTATCATAAAAGATGTCCGGCCAGGGTCTGGAGCCCAGGTCAGTCCCTCCCAGGTGGATGACCAATAAATCAGGCTCCAGGTGTGTCTCCCCCTACCGCCCATACTGTCATCAGTAAACGTGCCCACTTTACTCCTATAACTCCTCTCCATGTAAGTTTACATTGCCTGGGATACCGATAACAACTGCCATCCCCTTGGCAGCTGTGCTGCTCTCCTCTCAGCCCAGTAAATGAAGGAATGCCAACATATCCAAACCTCCAAACACATCTTGCACCCTATTAAAACAGCAAAAACTCATGAGAATGATTCTAGCTCCTTACCACCACTAACCCCCAGCCCCCCCATGCCTTAAGTTCACTACTTATATCTATAAGAAGAAAAAACAGAGAAACAGTTAGCATCTCAATCCAGTAAAGGTCTCACATATCTCTTATAATAATCTGAAGACCAATGACCGAGCATCTTCAACTCCTCCCATGATCCCTCTTTTGCCACGGCTTATGAGGCCACCTCAATCCAAAAAGGAATGTGAAGAATGTCTCTTGGGGTCCTCCCCAGGAATTCAATGCCTTTCTTTAACACTGTTACTACCTGCATGCTTGTTACTGCTTTGTCATCTCTCTGTGTTTAAATAACAGCCCCATCCTTCTGCCATGCCCTGTGATGTACACCCGCAGAGCTCAGACCAGACAGATGTTTTAATTGTAAAGCTTTTTTAACACAACCTTGAACCCCTGTCCCCTCTGATCTGTCTTTGATCTTTAATAACCAGATGTACCTCCCCCTTTCCCAAGTCAGGTCCTCCTACCATAACCCCCTCGATGTGTCACCCCTGCCGCAGCCTACTACTTCACTGACTCAGAAAGCCCCATGCTACATTACCATACATATGGTACCAGATAACAAAGCTTCATTCCTGGACCTGTACACCCACAGCATTGCCCTTACCAGGTCCACCAATCCTGCCTCTGAAATTGGTTGTCTAGAGTCATCGGCCTTCCCTTTCATTCTAAGCCACCCATGCATCATCCTGCACATGAACATAGAATTTGACGGCAGATAAGGACCGCTTGGCCCACCTAGACTGCCCATTTTCCTACTTAACAGATAAGCTACAGATCCTAGTTAACTAACAGCTTGCTTCCTCCTACCCCCGACTAGGACTGCCTTATGTCTGTCCCATGCATTCTTGAATTCCCCCACTGTTCTTGACTCCAGGACCTCCTCAGGGAGGCTGTTCCACGCATCCACAAGCCTCTCTGTGAAAAAATACTTCCTCACATTACCTCTAAGCCATCCCCCCTCTATCTTCAAATTGTGCCCCCTTGTTCTTGCACACCCCTTTTTCTGAAAGATGCCACCCTCTTGGACTGTGTTGATTCCCTTGAGGTACTTAAAAGTTTCTATCATGTCCCCTCTCTCCCTCCTTTCCTCAAGGGTATACTTATTAAGCTGCTTTAGTCTCTCCTGGTATGTCTTCTGGTGCAGACCCTGCACCATTTTGGTTGCCCTCCTCTGGACAACCTCCACTCTGTCTATGTCTTTGCGGAGATGGGGTCTCCAGAACTGCACACAGTACTCCAGATGGGGTCTCACTAACTGTCTGTACAGAGAGATAACAACTTCCTGTTTTCTACTGTTGATGCCTCTCCCTATGCATCTCAATGTCCCCCCAGCCTTCCTTACTGCCTTCTCACATTGCTTGCCCACCTTAAAGTCATCTGATATAATTACCCCCAGGTCCCTTTCCATTTTTACTGTTGTCAGTATCTCACCGCGCATTGTGTACTCTTGCCCTGGGTTTTTGTTTCCCAGGTGCATTACCTTGCACTTCTTTGCATTGAATCTGAGCTGCCATACATTTGACCATTCCTCCAACCTTGCCAAGTCCCTTCTCATCCTTTCCACGCCATCTTGTGTATCAACCCTGTTGCAGATCTTTGTGTCGTCTGCAAAGAGACACACTTTTCATTCCAGTTCCTCTGCAATGTCACTTATAAAGACATTAAAAAGGACCGGTCCCAGTACTGAACCCTGCGGTACCCTGCTAGTAACCCTCCTTTCTTCACTGTGGACTCCATTTACTACTACCCTTTGCATCCTGTTGTCTAGCCAATTTTTTATCCAGGCTACCACCTTGGGACCCATTCCAAAGCAGGCTAACTTGTGTATTAATCTTTTGTGTGGGACTGTATCAAATGCCTTGCTAAAATCTAGGTAGGCCATGTCCACAGCTCATCCCTGGTCTACTACTTCGGTCACCCAGTCAAAGAAATCTATTAGATTCATCTGACACGACCTTCCCATTGTGAATCCATGCTGCCTTGGGTCCTGTGCCCCACTGGCCTCTAGGTACTCAACAATTCTTTCCTTCAGAAGTGATTCCATAATTTTCCCTACCACTGAGGTCAAACTAACTGGTCTGTAGTTTCCTGCCTCTGTCCTGCTCCCACTTTCGTGAAGAGGAATCACATCCACCCTTCTCCAGTCCTCAGGTACCATTCCATCCTCCCATGATTTGTCAAAGAGAGTAGTCAGCGGTGTCACTAGTTCTACCCTTAGTTCTTTTAGAATTCTTGGGTGAATCCCATCAGGCCCCATTGCTTAGTCCACCTTCAATTTTATTAGTTCTTTCAGAACCCTTTCTTCTGTAAATGGACTGGTATCAACCCCTGTCTTCAGAGTGTTTCTCTTGTTTGGTTTAAGTACCTCCCCCTCATCTTCCTTTGTGAATACTGAGCAGAAGTATTCTTTCAGTATCCCTGCTTTTTCACTGTCACCCTCTACCCACATTCCCTCCCCTTTATTAAGCCTCAGTATCCCTCCTTTGGTCTATCTTAGCTCCCTAATGTACCTATAAAAGGTCTTATCCCCCTTCTTAACAGAGTTGGCTATCCTTTCCTCGGTTTGAGCCTTTGCTATTCTGACTGCCTTCCCAGCCTCTTTCTGCTTTAACTGATAAAGTTCTCTGTCCTGCTCCTTCTGTGTTTCCTTATACTTCCTGAATGCTATCCTTTTCTCCTTAACTTTCCCTGCCACCTTTATTGAGAACCATAACATTTTTTTCCTTCATTGTGTTTTGTTGATTTGCTTTACACAAAGGCTTGTTGCCTCTGTGATGGCTGTTTTGATTACTCCCCATTGTTCCTCCACCCCTCCTTCTTGCCTGTTTGCTAGTGCTTTTCTGAGGCACTCTCTCATTTTCCCAAAGTCAGCCCTCCTAAAGTCCAATACTCTTGCTTTTGTATTGCTTGATTGTATGGCTGTGTTTATCGTGAACCACACTGTTTGATGGTCGCTTGTTCCCAGATGGCTACCCACTTCTAAATCTAAGATTTCTCCATCCCCATTTGAGAGTACCAGGTCTAAGATTGCTCCCTCCCGAGTGGGTTCCAGTACTACCTGTCTGAGGCATGCTCCCTGTAGGGCATCAAGAACGACCCTGCTCTTGTATGTGCCTGCAGCAAAGGTGCTCCAGTTAACATCTGGCATATTCAGGTCCCCCATCAACAATATCTCCCCTTTTTCTGCCATTCTAAGGAAGCCTTCTATCATTTCCTTGTCCAGTCCCTCCCCCTGAGATGGGGGTCTGTATACCACTCCCATGAGGATTGTGGTGCCATTTCCTGTCTCCAGGGTGACCCAGAGTGTCTCATCTGCTCCCTGTTTACTCTTTAATTCTGTTGCTTTGATCCCTTCTTTTACATAGAGAGCTACTCCTCCTCCTCTTTTACCCTCCCAGTTCCTCCTGTAGATTGTGTATCCTGGTATGTTGACATCCCAGTCATGGTTCTCTGTGTACCATGTTTCTGTGACTGCCACAATATCCAGGCAACCCTCTTCGATCAAGGCCACTAGTTAACAGGGAGCTTGTTACACAGACTACAGGCATTGGTACTCATCACCCTCCACTTTTTGATGACCTTATCCCTTTGAGCCCTATTCCTGTCCTTACTGCCTTTGCCTTTTTTTAGAAGAAGAAGAAGAAGAATCAGCATTTATATAGCACTTTTCATACATCCAAAGTGCTTTACAAGCAATGCTAGACTGGTAGTGCAGTGACTGAATGTGTGGTGGAGGTCATATCGCACATCATCACCCACACACAGCCTGGATAATTGCATGAACCAGTTTATGGGAAGGGGAATGTTGGCCAGGACACTGGGAATGTTCTCTACTCTTTGTGAAGAGTGCCCCTGGGTTCTTTTACTTCCACCTGGACACCCACCAGGACAACACCAGGATGGGCAGAAGGGACCTCGGTTTAACGTCTCATCCAAAGGACGGCACACCCCAGCAGTACAGCACCCCCCCAATACTACACTCAGATGCCAGCAATTTTTAGGTGCAAGTCCAATCCCGGTGTGGGACGAGAACCCATGACCTTCTGGTCCAGAGGCGGATGTGCTATCAACTGAGCCACATTTACCTCTGTCCTGCTCCCTAATGACTTCTCTACCTTGGTGTTTACCTCACTAATTACTATGTTTTGTGGGAGGAGGCTGGGATTTTCCTGCTCCTTTTCAGTGCCTCCCCCTTGACTAGTTTAAATGCTTGCCAATGAAGCATTTAAACCTCTCACCTAGGATCCTGGTCCCCCCCCAGGACAGATGCAGATCATTGCACCAGTATAGGTCTGCATCCCTCCAGGTGGCTCCCCAGTCCCCATTGAAGCCAAAACCCTGAGTTCCACACCAGTTTTTCAACCATTCATTGAATTCCCTGCTGAGGAGTACCCTAGCATCACCCTTGCCATAGACAGGCAGCACCTCCGAGAAGGTTACCATATGTGCTACTTGTTTAAGGCCCCTCCCCAACTCTACAAACTCCTCTTGCACTGCTCTGATCCAATTCCTAGCCAGGTCATTTGTCCCTAGGTGGACAATGACATTCAGCTCCCTCCCTCATGCAGCTGCTCCCATGATCCGGAGGATTCGCTTCCTGTCCCTCCAAGCCATGGTGCCAGGTAGGCACCCTACCTCCCTGTCCCCTTCCTCCCCCATTTCTACCCCATAATGATTGAGTCCCCCACCAGGAGTTGTTTTCTTTCTCTGTGGGGATCAATGCCACCCCCCCTGTGGGACTCCTTTGAGAAGGTTCCCAGTGTCCTCCTTGGTCTCCACTGCAGGTGCCTCCATAGAGGAACCACTATCCACCAGAAGAGCAAATTAATTGTGGAGAGGTACAGCTGGAGGGATGCAACTCTTTTCCACCACCCTCACCTTCCCTGTGCCCACCCTGGTCCAGCCTCTCCTCTTTCTTGGCAACCTCTGAGGTAGTGGCATTGGCTCTGATGGTTCCTGGGTGGGGGAGGAGGTTTCGCAAATCCTAGCCAGGTCAGCCTGGAGACGGGAAACCTCCTCCCTCAGACCAGAGAGGTGCCTGCAAATAGGGTAGCATTGCAGCCTCCAGAATGTCTCCCAGAACACTGCTGCCCACAGCCATTGCACTGCACCACCCTATCATGTCTTATTTTGTGCCCCTCTCCTGTTTCTCTGTATGCTTACTCTCCTCTCCTTACAACTCTCACCATTCCTGTTCTGGGACAGCAAATTCTATATTCTTCAGTAGCCTCCTTCTTCCTTGCTCAGTGTCAGACCACCAGCAGCTGGGGGAGTGAGCTATTTTTTCCTTTAGGGTTGACAAAACCAATGTTTCCTATAATCCTTCCCTTCCTACTGCAAACAGGAAATTCCTGTTGACAGTCAAATCCAGTGGCTATAAAAGTAGAACTGGCTTAGGGTGGGTGGGTGGGATGGAGGGCAATTAGTAAGAAAAAGCCTAGCAACAGGAAGTTGTAATTTGAGTCACCTGCTTTTCTAGTGTCTAAGCCACACCCCCAATTAAGCTCGCTCTCCTTCTACTGGTTTAGCAAAGTAAGTTGATACATGCTGTTCATTGGGTCCCCCCATCTTTTCATGCTGCATACCAAACTGATGGTGGCCAGGTGCACCCTCATCATGACATGGGCTATCCCTTTTTGTCACCCATGCACCACAAACTTTCCTACCTGATCCTCTGTCACTGCCCCACTTACCTCCATGTGGTTTCCCTCTCTGCAGTTCTGAAAAACTCGCCATGACCCCTTGTATGCCTTTATTGTCCTAGAAGCCCATGAGTTATGGAGCAGCAACTTGGCTCCCTCCAGCCAATCTCCCATATGAACGCTGGTACTGGTG
Organism: Neoceratodus forsteri; assembly: GCA_016271365.2. Classification (NCBI taxonomy): domain Eukaryota; kingdom Metazoa; phylum Chordata; order Ceratodontiformes; family Ceratodontidae; genus Neoceratodus; species Neoceratodus forsteri. The sequence goes on along the minus strand of CM057456.1, from coordinate 454,139,915 downwards.
TCCTCTGTGCCTCTGCCCTCAGTGCAATGGCCCGAAATCTGTCCAGCTGCAGATGGGTGGGACTGTCAGCAATGTCGTTCTGCAACCCTTCAATGTGCCTAGTCCTAAATGACATATTAAGCCTGAGACCCTGCAAGACTAGCTGGCATAGCACTCTCATAATGGTCTTGGACATGCCCCCCCCCCCCCGTTCGACATCTCTACCACTGCCTGGTTATCGCACCAGAAGGTGACATTTTGGTTTCTTAGCTCCACTCCCAAGATTAAGTTGCTGATCCATATCTGTAAAATTTCCAACAGGGTGATGTCCTTTGTGAGGCCCATTGCCTTTCATTCCTCTGGCCACACCTCCAAAAACCACTTTCCCTTACAATAAGCCCCCATACCAAACCCCCCAGCCACATAGGTGTATAGCTCCAGGTCTGTGTTAAATATCCAATCATCTTGCCAAAATGTTGTGCCATTAAATTCCCTCAAAAAGTTTTCCCATATTTCTAGGTCAGCCCCAGAATCTTTTGATATGTCCACCCAGTGGTGAGGGTTCGTAGCCCCCTTAGTCGCCCTAGCTAAACATTGAGTAAACAAATGTCCTGGTCCTATTGCCCTGCAGGCAAAATTTAAATGTCTCATGAGCTGCTGAAGTTGCTTCAACTGTACCCAGCACCTTCAACATGTGGTCTGTAATAGTTGCCTCAACCTGTCCATTTTATTATCTGGCAAGCAAAATAATTCCCTCTCAGCAACAGTTTCAATGGCCAAGAATTTGATATGTTGGCTAGACCCTTCCATTTTGTCAGCGGCTAACAGTACCCCCAGCTCCTGGCACATCCTCTGGAAGCATGCCAACATGTGCTCCATCTCTGCTTTTACCTTGCCTATCAGAAGGGAATCATCCAGGTAGTGAATTACCCCTACATATCCATGCTTTCTCTGAAATACTCACTGGAGCCAGCTGCTAAACAGCTCAAACGTTGCGCAGGCAATGGAGCAACCCATTTGCATGGCCTTATCAAAATAGTATCCCTCCCTGACTTTGAAACCCAGTACATCCCAATCATCTGGGTGGACTGTCAACAGTTGGAATGCAGTCTCAATCTCTGTCTTTGCTAGCCATGCTCCCTGGATGGCCCTGATGAGCTGTAACACCTCCTCTAATGTGGCACAAGTGCCCTTACTGACATCCTCCTTGATGTAGTCATTTACTGATTCCCATTCAGGAAAGGATCAATGGCATATCACCCAGAACTCAACCGGCGACTTTTTTGGAACCAGTCCCAAAGGGAATGCTCTCAAGTTCTCCAAGGGAGCCTCTGAAATGGCTCCTCTACCCCCCCATTGCATCTTTCTTTATCTTCCAGCCTAACACGTCCTTCTTCCCTTTTACTGACCCCAAATTCTTTGCCATCCTGCTTACCCTTAGGCCATTTAAGTACAGCCTAAACCCTTCCTTAAAACCTTCCATCAATGTCCTGGCTGCCCCCTGTCAGGGTGGTCCCTTGCCTTTTCCTCTAGCACTGACTGTCTTGTCAGGGTTATTGCCATATGAAATTGTCCCTTGCCTGCTCTCCCTGTCCCCTCATGTTGAGCCCTACTGGTTGTATCCTTGACCACCTCTGGACTCCTTCCCCCGGTACCCCTTTCCCACTGCTGACCCCAAACCCCTCCATGCCTCCCCGAAAGGGATGACTGTTCTGTGGGTTGGTTACCCCCCCCATTGCTCATACTGAACCAGTTGGTCTGACATTTTGAAGCTGGGTGGTTACCCCCCATACTTTGAACATGCATGCCTGAAGTGGCACTGGAGCCAGGAGCAAAAGGCCCTGTTATAGCCCCAGCAGCACTTCTGCATCAAGCTGTGTTTCTCCTCCCATTCTCCTTCATTGTTCCCATTGCTGGTCAAACAATCCAGCCACATGTCAGATTGCCTTGAGTCCCATCTAACATCCTCAAATGTAGTCTTCCTCTGGCAGAATTGTTCATCGTACTGTAGCCAATTATTCCCACCCCGCATCTTTGCCTTTCTAATTATCAGGGAGTAAATGAGTACAGGAATTGACAGGTCTGGCTTTTTCTCAATTACAATTGCCATATAAATCGTAAAACCCACCAACCATGAATCCCATGTCTTCCCATTGTTCCCGTGTACTCCTTCCCTTTGCCCAGCAGCACCACTGCTACTACCATGTCCTTCTTGGCTACGCATTCCTTTCATCATATTTAGTGACAGCCTCTTTACTTACCAGATGAAGATGTCAACATATTCCCCCTTCCAAATTGTTTCTTTCATGGTAAAGGGCACATGCTCACCTATCCGTATGCCTGGATGACCTATCTCCTTCATGCCCTTTCCTTCCCTCTGCAATGTTCCCTGTTCCATTTTTTTCACCTCCTGCTTACTGTTTTTAATTACTGCTAATGCCTTTTCAAACTGCCACACCCCATTCTCACCATAGCCCCAAGCGTCTGCCCCACATATTATTTAATACGATTACTCGGATTGGGGGCTTCATTACCTGTTTTCAGGGCAGGCTCCAGGGCAGGGGCTGGCTCTGGTGCTGCTGGTCCAGCTGGTGCATTGTTGTCAGTCGGTGTTAGAGGTGCTGAGAGACCTGGCCGCAAAGGCGGTCCCACCTGGTTCTCAGGTTGTGGTGGCATCAGGACAGGTAAAGGTAAAGGGGTAGGCTCAGCATTGGAGTCAGTGGCTGAGGCACAGGGGCAGGCACTGGCATGGGTGGGGTAGGTGCCCCAGACTCCTCTAGCACTGGACTAGCCGGGCCCCTAGGGGGCTTTTTATTGCCCTTGTCCTTCTTTCCCTTCCCTGCCTTCCACTTTTCTCCTAACCTATCCTCCAGGCCCTCTGCCAGCTCCCAGATTGTATTTGCCTTGTTTGCAAGGTTCACTATAGCCTGATATGCATCTTCCTTGGTCATTTTGTTTTTTCTTGGGGCCATTCTGAACTGCTTGTCTCAATGGGTGCTGTAAAACAAATCCAGACGATTAATCAACATATAATATCTACAGTGTCTTTGCCTGGCCTATGAGCTTCCTACAAGCTGTCCCTGCCCACCCTTCTGGGCATCCCCCCGCTGGGGCTGCCAGAGTGCAGCAGGAATATTTCTCTCCCCCTTTTTTTATATACACCACTTGTTAGCCCTGTCCCCCCCCAATCCATTGCTCGATCATCATTCCCCAAAATTGCCGCTGGCCTGTGGTTACAAAATGGCTCCTGCATATCAAACATATGTGAGGCCCAGGTGCCACCTTCATGAATTGTAATTAAATGTATTGCTGCTGCATGGTCCTGGTGGCTGCCCATATATCCCCCTGTAGCCTTCCCCTCTGTTGCATAGCCCTGTCTGCCAGCCACTTACCCTCAGGCCTTATCACATAGCTCCTTGCACTCTTGCAGCTTCAATCTCCCTTTATCAACCAATTTGCATCCCCATACCTCGAATCAATAGCTGCTCCAGTCAACTGAACTCTGCTTTCCCTCACTGGGCCTCTGCACCACTGTGTAAGATTTCCATGCTATTAATCCTTCCCCAACCACACTGGGTAACTGTACATAATTACCTGGCCCACAGGCATTGCTCAGTTGAAACAGCATATCAGAACATTCTATCAATAGAACATCTAACTAAACACAACCTCCTCAGCCAGGAACAGCATGGTTTCCGGACTGGCCATAGTACCGTCACTGCACTTACTGAGCTCACCACGTTCATCCATGAGGCCCTTGACCAAGGCTCAATCGCAGGGCAATCTATGTGGATCTGACCAAGGCATTTGACACAGTCAATCACAAACTACTGCTTTCTGTCCTTCAACAACTAAATGTGGTCCCTGAGGCTACTGCCTGGTTCAAGGATTACCTCTCAGGACAGTCTCAGCATGTCAGGATAAACACCACCATCTCCACCTCCAAAACAGTTTGTTCAGGGGTCCCACAGGGGTCAATACTTGGCCCATTGCTCTTCACCCTATTCTTAAACTCTCTCCCTAAAGCATGCAGTGGTCATCTACTACTCTACACTGACGATGCAGTTCTGTACTGGAAACACCCTCAACCAAGCGCCTTCCAACTGGACCTTCAGGGTTTTTTCGGGGAGCTAGAGAACTGGTTCACTGATCACTGCCTGATCATCAACTATAACAAAACTAAGTCCATGATCTTTGTGCATTGCCAAAGCCCACATAGTCAGACGGCACTCCTAATTAAGAACTCACTAGGCACCCAACTGGAACATGTTACAAACTTTACATACCTGGGTATCACATTGGATACCTCCCTCTCCTACCATAGTCACGTCCAAATTCTCTCTTCCGCTGTCAACACTAGAGTGGGCATCCTCTACAGACTCAAGAACTGCCTACCTGCACAGGCCATGCAACTTGCAGTCACCTCCTCCATCCTCTCCCTAGTTGACTATGGGATAGTTATATACGGCTCAACTGAACCCATCACACTAAGCAGTATAAACACTGCCCTGAATAAAGCCTGCTACCTAGTTACAGACAGTGACAGACTAACCCACACCTGCGATCTTTATACCCTGACTGGTTGGCTAAACTTCCAACAAAGACTAAAATACCACACCTGCATTCTCGCAAAAAAGATACACCTCCAGCTAGCCCCCATCGGCCTACTCCCCATTATCAGTGCAGCCCCCATCAGGCATAAAACAAGACTCACAGCAAACCCATCATTTCTGGTCCCCCTTTGTAGAATATCCCTAGGGCAAAGATCCTTCCGCTACCGTGCCCTTCTCTGGCTCAGCACATTACCCACCCACTCTCCCAGTCCCATAACATCTCACTATTCAAATCAGGCCCTAAAACTCAACTAATGGAGAGTGCTAAATGTGACTGTGGCTAACGCTGCCCACCCTCTTTGCTCCCAAATCCTCCACTTTTCCTGACACAGGGACTCCCTAGACCCTACAAAACAGCATCCTATAAATTTCTGTCTAGGAACTCCAAGAATGCTACCTAATTACCTCACCTGCTAAATAAGTTCTAGCCTGGACTGCTCTGTCAGTACTGAAACTGTAAATACTGCCAGTCTATGTTCGTCTTTACTGTATTTGTTTACCCTCCACCCCCTGTAACTGACGTGGAGCCTTTGCAAAAGAGTTGCTCTGTCAGTGCTGAAACTGTAAGTACTGCCTGTTTATGTTTGTCTTTTACTGTATTTGTTTACCCTCCACCCCCTGTAACTGATGTGGAGCCTTTGCAAAAGAGTCTGTGACTCAAAGGATTGTAATTCCAATTGTACTCAATAAATAAAATAAATAAAAAATAAATAAGCATATAAATTGAGCACCAATCAAAGTGATCAGCCAGTCCTTATACCTGCTCCCCAGTGTCCCCTGTTACTACTGTGGGTCCTGTGGCCAAAACAAAATTAAAAAGAACATTTTTGTTGTAAATCTTGTTCAAAACACCAACCACACAGGGACAAGACTCTATCTCCAAACCTAGCCCAGTGATGTCCTAATCCTCCACTTCTACCACAACACTGCAGGCCTTATATGCCATGACAACGTGGCCAGGCCCTGGCATGGCGGTCTGTTCCGTGGCCCTGCTTACATTGGTACTTGTGCCCCCCAGCCTGTATTCACTAACCCAGTCAGACTGAAGAGTAAACACCCCAAATTTTTTTTTGTTTATTTGTTTTTGTCTTGCTCGCCCCCCTCGAGTTCCCTCATGAGGTGTCTGGCACATATGTGGCTCAACCCTCACTTCATTGTCCTTACAGCCCGAGTCCACCTGCTGCTGGGAGAGAAATCTTTAAAGGTCTTCTCTGCTCATTCCTGCTCCCGTTTCCACAGAATCCTGGGGCTGCTACCTGCCCTGCCACCCAAGCACTCAGCTTGCCGGAGCACTACCTCCTCCCCCCCTTCATCACCAATTTTCCCCAAAGCTCCCTGGCTCAGCAGTGTATATGCAAGAGTGCCATTTTCCTATAACCTTAATGTTGTGCAAAACTGACCTCTCCTAAGCTTGATCCCCTCTAAAGAGGCTGCCAAAGACCGAGCTCCGAGCTCCAACTCCTAACCAGGTATTCAAGGGAAAAAACACAGAGACGCTTATCCAGCACGCCAGCAAGCAGCTCCCAAACCCCCTGGAAGCACTAGAAGCCTACTCACTGAGTGTGACCCAGGCTCCTACGTCTTTTTCTTTTTTTCTTTTTCTTTTCCTTTTCTCAACCATAGGTGGAACCTCCGCTTCCCACAAAAGGCCCCCTTTTGTTTGTTTGGTGCCAGCATCAAAAAGTCACAAAACACCTCAGCAATCAGAGCGCCAGCATGCTTAACCAAGGACAAGCATAGACAGATCCATTACTTTCTGTACTCGCAAGACACAAGTCACCATAACTAAACCAATTGGCCCACCAAATGAAACAGAGGCCCACACCACCAACAGTTTGGCACCAAAAACTCAAACACACAAAGCAAACAAATACTTGCTGTACCCGTACAGCCTAATTAGGAAAACACCACAGCATAAATTCTAGTTTTTCCTACCTGCACAAACAGGTCACCCATATTTAAACATTTTTGTATACCTTACCTTATCCTCAGTAACCCTCACCCGGCAGGCACTGCTCCACAGCTGAGCACACTAGCAGTTTATTAAAACTATATTTATGTAAAAGTTTTTATATTTTTATAAATGATATCACCAATAATCAGTGCAGTACAAGGCCAAAATCTTAACTTTGGCCCACTAATTAAGGATACTGTTTGCCAATCAGACGTGCCAACTAGAGTCAATTAAATTCTCTAAATGCAATAAAAGTGAGGTCTGAGACCTCTTGCAGCTGCTTTTTAACCCCTTTAGCCCCTCCTTCTCTGTCCCATCCCTTGTCCAATCATATTATCTCTCTCTCTCTCTCTCTCTCTCTCTCTCTCTCTCTCCAGCCCCTCCCCTACTTGACCTCACTTATGAGGTCACCAGCCCCCTACCCCCTTCCCCTGTAGCTGCCACCAGGACACCCCCATTGGTGGAGGCCCAGAGGACAACAGAGCTTACTTTTAAACTGGCAAGCCTCATTGTCAATGCTGAATGTTTGCTGATGGTATTGCTGTTGCAGCAGGTCTTGCTTTTACTACTTTTCTACTATGTATTTAATCAGGATAGAGCAGATGAGATGCAATATCTCATTTTCAGTGGTGTCCTGCTTTGACGTATTGTTAGACTGTAATTACCCAAGATAGGGCAGCTGAATGGCAATATTCTACTTTTTAGTGGGCTCCCACATTTCAACACCAAATGTCAACAGTCTTTTTATGACTTGACATTATTTCAAGACAGGTGGAATTTTTAAAATCCCATCCAGAAAGTGATTTCGCTGTGTGAATGTGGAGAAAGTTTTGGAGGGGATTTGAAAAATGACACCTGCCGTGTTTAGTAAGTGGGATAGCACAAGGGATATGTGGAACGTAAGGGGTCAAAATCTGCAAAAACAGTAAGTGCTGGAGCAATTTGTTTCCTCATAACTTCGCTGGTTTTTCACAGTTTTACCCCAAATTTTGAACATAACCTTTTATGACCACTCCTTCTGAGACTGTCAAGTGTCATTTACAAAACAATGACTGAAATTTTATTTTGCCCTATAAGTGTTAAAACACATTTTGGGTAGGATTTGAGAAATGACAGTTGTCACATTCATGAGGTGATGTAAAAAAATGGGTATGTTGAAAAGTTGGGGTCAAAATATTTAAAATTATCAGTTACGAGTGTGCATTGAAACATTGGAATGTATATTCATAACTCTGTTGTTTTCTCATATTTTTACCCCAGATTTTCAAAATAGCCTTCTTTTAACCCCACATAGTGTGAGTACACGTCAAGAACAAGGGTGGAGAAAATGTTTGAATCCTGCCCAATAGATCATTTCGTGCCACAAGTGTAAAAAAACATTTTGGTCTGATTTGAAACATGGTAGTTGTCACATTCATCGGGTACTGTAAAGAAATGGCTATGTTGAAAATTAGGGGTCAAAATACTGAAAATTACCAAAGTTACAAGCCTGTGTTTGTAAATTTCAACATAGCCTCATAACTTTTTTTTTTAAATATTTTTATCCCACATTTTTGACATAGATTTCTTATGACCCCACTTCATGAACAAGGGTGGAGAATATTTTCAACTCCTGCCTGAAAGGTGGTTTTGCACAGTGACCCTAAAATCACCTTTAAGGACAGATTTGCCTAATTTCATTGCTATTGTTCATGAGGTGGGGTCTCAAACAAAATGCAAGTTAAAAATTTGGGGCAAAAATATTCAAAAATGACCAAGTTATGCCACTAAGTTCTAAACCCCATTGAAATACATTGAACTGCATACCTGAGTTCCACAGTTCTTGGTCTGGCATTGAAGAGTGAAGACATGTCTGCAGTCCAAAAAGGATTATGGCATTGGACCCCCGGTGAGTAAGTAAGGGCTTGGTAGTGATGTGGGGTGGTGGATACTTTCTGAGAGGGTCGGATGGGGGGACTAACAGTGGTGGCAACAACAGACATCAATGGATGGTTTTCTTTTTATAGATTATATTGTGAAACAAAACAGAAAGGCACAAGGGACTTTTTTTTTAGGTGGCAACACTGGGGGATTGTGCAACCCCAGTGTTGGTGTTATTTTTGTGGGGTGGTGGTGGGTGCTGAATGGGAAGGTTGGGTGGGAGAACTAATGGTAGCAGCAGCAGCAACATACATTTATGGACAGTTTTCATTTTCACAAGGTATGTTACAAAGCAAAAAATAACGTGAAGGACGGTTTTCTTTATTTCAGATGGTGACACTGGGGGACTGGACACCCCCAGTATCAGTGTTCTGTGTGTGGGTTAGTGAGTGCTGAGTGGAAGGGTTGGGTTGAGGGACAGTAATGGTCCGATCAGCAGCAGGCATTGATGGATGGATGGGTTTCTTTATTACAGGGTATATTAAAAAAACTGTGAGACAGGTTTCTCTATTTTAGGTGGCAACAGTGGGAACTGGGCACCTCCAGTGTTTCTGTTATGTTTGTGGGGGTGATATGGTGGTGGGTGCTAAGTGAGAGGGTCTGGTGGGGGAAAGTAATGGTGGTGGCAGCAAAAGACTTTGATGGATGGTTTTCATTTTTGCAGAACCTCAGCAGGTTGATCCTGACAGATCAGCTGTGTTTGTTGGGTAGAATTTATGTAGATCAAAGGAAATTGCCAACCTATGGTTGGGTCATCTTTCTCCTTTGAAATACATAAAGTTTCCACTGAACAAGCGAAACAGTGTCATGATCATCCTGGCTGATGACCGGTGTGACACTGACGAGCCCCTTGCAGACCACTTTGCATTGGACTGACAGTGTCACACACCTCAAATGCCGCTGTGCTAATACAATGTTTGCAGTGTGTGTGAAACACAGTGAACATAAAAACCGAGCCTGGAATCTTAAAAATTGGCTTAAGAAATATTTATATTCTTCTTTTCAACATTTTAAACCTCCCTGAAAATACAAGGTTGGCGTTTTTACTCTGAAAAAAATCACTCACTATAATAAAATTAAGTTTAAAAACTTTTGTGTTCTTGTTTATAATTTTTTATGAGTTTCTGATTTTCTATGACATTTTATAACTTGCACAAAGTGTTTGTCCAATGTACCTACAGTAAAATATTATCTTCTTAAACTGAAATCAAGGAAAGTTAGGGGTTGGTGGAGGTACTGACAACAGCCAAACTGGAAATGGACCTTTGTGTAATAATAACAGATGACCTGAAGGTAGCCAAGCAATGTGAGAAGGCTGTGAGGAGAGCTGGAAGGATGCTGAGGGGCATAGGGAGAGGCATCACCTGTAGAAAACGAGATGTGGTGATACCACTGTACAGACAATTTGTGAGACCTTATCTAGAGTGCTGTGTTCAGTTCTGGAGGCCACATCTCAGAAAGGACACAGACAAGATGGAGGCAGTCCAGAGAAGGGCAACAAAGATGGAGCAAGGGCTATATCAGAAACCATATGAGGAGAGAGAAACTGAAATACCTCAATATGTATACCCTGGAGGAAAGGAGGGAGATGGGGATGTGATAGAGACATTTATTTACCTCAAGGGGATAAACAAAGTTCAAGAGGGTAGCATCTTTCAGAAAAAGAGATGTGCAAGAACAAGAAGTTACAATCTGAGGCTTGAGGGGGAGACCGAGGGGCAACATGAGGAAATATTTTTTTCATGGGAAGGGTGGTAGATGCATGAAACAGCCTCCCTGAAGAGGTCAAAGGGGTAGAAATGATAGGTGAGTTCAAGAATGCATGGAATAGAGAGAAGGCAACCCTAGTGGTAGGAAAGGAGAAGGTAAGCTGCAGATCAATTAGGATCTGTAGTGTATGCAGTAGGTAGGGAAATAGGCAGACTGGTTGAGCCAAGTGGTCCTTATCTGCCATAAAATTCTATGTTTTTATGTTACTATTACTAGAAGGGAGAGTGAAATGTTCAAGATGCAATTAAGGGCATAACATGAATAAAAAGGCAAGGAAAAGCTAATTGTATTAGTACAGTGTTCTACCCATAAAGGCTCAGGGCACTTCACAGTAAGCAAATCAGTTACAACAATACAATAAAACAAACTATTCATAAAACATTTACATTTGGGCTGGCAGTATGGCCTAGTGGTTAGAGTAACACGCTGTGAATGAACTCTATCTGTACATCCTACAGACCTGGGTTTGATTCCCACAGCATCAACGTGCAAACTGTGTGACTCTAAGCAAGTCACTTAGCCAACCCAGTGCTCCCATGTCACCCTGAAAACAGGCATTTGTGCCTAGTGGGCCTTATCCAGTTACCAAAAGAATAAAATAAAAAAAAAATAAACAGTAATATTCAAACAGAGGTACAACTGATAGCTGTTCAAGGTTCAATAACATATGCTATCTCAAATATCTGGCACAGCACAAAAGTAATATAATCTCTTTACAATGATCCAGTGATCAGACTGGCTGGGACATACTGCAACAGCTGCAGGTGATTCACAAAGACACTTAAGAAAACATGTACTAGGGTCATCAGATGGCATTTAACTCTGGAGCTATTTTAGAGTTGAAAAAAAAATCCGCCACAGCCAACACATGATGTGCCACTGTCAGCCTAGATTGTTTCCCCATCCACAGCTATCAGCAAAGTGCCATTTAAAGATGGCAACCTAATGTCCTCATGTCTTAGAATCAAACCTTGAGGACCTGGTTCCATCTACAACAACCCCTCTTGGTTGGATTCAGGCTCAGCCAGATGAAGGTTATCCAGTCTACAATTTTTTTGAGGCATGTTTCCAGAACAAAGACTGCCTGTCACACATTTGATGCAAAGAACAGGTACAACTGAGTATTATCTGCATAACAGTGAAAATGCATTCCGCACCCCTAAATGACATGCCCCAATTGTAGCATGTACACCACAAAAAGCACAGACACAAAATCAACCCTGGGTGAACTCAATAGCTGATTGCCACCAGCCACAATAAGAAGGCCCCCATCTGGACCCACCTGTGCCAGGGTGAGAGTGTGAAAGATAGACACTGATTCAGTTCATATAAGGTAAAGCATGCTTGCTGCATTATTTTCTTTCAACAAGGTTCCACAAATGAAAAAACACAAGAAAATAAAAATAAATAAAAGAAAATAAACCATGACATAGCTTATACAGGATGCAACCATTGGGATAACATAACATCGCTGGGATCCTTTTCTCATCTGTTCTTCAGACTGCTTTGAGGACATGAAGACTGCAACCTTTCCCCTCGCAGACTCCTGGCAGACTAAAAAAATCAAAGCTACGTGCAACTGTTTTCAAGGCTCTGGGCCGAATGAAAAACCAATGCTGTCAGCAACTGAAAAACAGCTTTTTATATCATCCTCCAGCCTTTTTCCTATTGAGTGAAACTTTTCATTTATACTAAATCTGGCTTTCTCAGACACCAAACCACTATGTAGTAGATAACATGTTCAATGAACTTACGTAATCAAACATATTTTATACTATATGTGCTGCATAGCAACAGTGTAGCAAAAAAATGCTCATATTTTAAATGCACAAATATTTCACAATGGGTCTCTGTTTTTATATTAGCAAATGAAACTTTGCTAGATACCTATTACATTGTTGGTCACTTTGAGCCATGCTGGATGCATTTTAGAGGGTCTTGAAAAGGAAACCTAGATTAAAGAAGAAAAACAAAGGGGGGTCTGCAGGTGGCCAGCCTAACAGAATAGGGAGAGGATAGTACAGTGTAGAATAGTTAGAATGCTGTTGCAACAGGCTTTAGAAAAACAAATTAGAATAGAGTTTGTTTAATATGTAAAGAAGAACTGCTTTGAACCTGCAAGTCATTTCTCCCAATAGAAGCTGTTTTTTAAGTACTAATCAAAATTCTGTTATTGTTCCATCTATAAAGGTCTTTTAGTAGCCTCAGCGGGTGTTTCTGCTTTACAATCTGGTGTTAAGTATAATTTTAGAACTGTATGACATAGTATATGTCCCAAACAACTTCAGAGTTCTATAACAGAACATATCTGCATTGTCCCAAAAACAGAAGTATTGAACAGGGATATAAACTACATCATACAGTTCTAACTTGGTTCTTACCAGCAACATGTAAATTGGAAACACACACTAAGCTAAATGAAAAGTCCAGTTAGCTATTGCAATAACACAAATTTGAACCAGTATTTAAAAAATAGCTTCTACTGGGAAAGTAAACTTACAGATTCAACGCAGTTCTCCTTTAAATAGGATAACCAGTCCTATCACACTTTTTTTGAGAATGTTGAGAAGATTTTAATTTTTTCCCACTAAATAAAATACCCTGGTCTCTTTCTTTGGCAGTTTTAATGATTTTTGTACCATTTCTAAAATAGCTATGCTGAGCATTACCCCTTCCTAAATGCGTAACTTTACACTTTTGATATTCAGTTCTGTATTCACCTCAGCCCAGTTGGTTATAATGTTAAGATCAAACTGATTTTTTTTTTTACTTTCACATTCCAGTCTGACCTCAAGCCCATTTTGGCATCATTGGCAAACATGAGTATATTCCCTTGCCAATATCCATATTAAAAAAAAATATGTTGGTTCAAGGACTGAACCATGAGGTACACCACTCAATACTCTACATCTGGATGAATGATGGCCATGTAGTTTGACCCTCAGAGCCCTAGTCTGTAATCAATTTTCAACCTGATTGACTAGAGTCAGACCAATTCCTTTTTCTTTTAATGTGAAAATAATTGCTTTGTGAGGAACTTTGTTGAAGGCTTTAACATAATCTAATAAAATATCAAATGGGGGACCTTTATCAAGGCATCTACTAACTTGGTCATAAAAGATTACAAGATTTACCGTGCATGAATACCAACTACCAAACCTGTCTTTCATTAATTTATTATTTCTATTATACTTTAGTTGTTCAGTTATTGAGTCTATAATTACTGGTGACCCCAAATATCAACTGGATTTCTGGTTTCTTCAAATGCCATAATAATGGGATTTTGGGTTATTATTTTGTTGTTTTAACCAGGTATAGCACACTAAGCTGAAAGCTTTTTTACAGGAGCGACCTGGGAGCACAAGGAGGTTAAGTGACTTGCTCAGGGTCACACAGTATGCAAGTGGAAGCTGTGGGATTCAAACCCAGGTCTGGTCTGCTGGATGTCACCAGATTTGCAGCTCAGAGCCTTAGACCACTGCGCTATACTGCCTCCTATTATTACACTCCCAAAAGCCCTAATAATCCAAAATCCGGTTATTACAGCACTTCAAACCACTTTCACTTTCACCGCAGTCTGTAGTGTGACCAAGCAGTTCAGTATTCGAAACAACATTGTACACATTTTATTTATTTTATTTATTTATTTATCAAGTTTAGGATTACAAATACCTTTGAGCCTTGGCTCTTTTACAAAGGTTCCACAAAACAGTAGTATTTGGTATAAGAAACATGTAAAGCTTTTTGTTGTACTTTCATTTGTGTATTTTTCTGAGCTGCTGAGTGTGGATAGAGGAGAGCGAGTGACTTGTTGGCTTCAGAAGACTCGACACAAGTGTTAACAAGCATTGCTATAGCTTGCTATAATGCTTGCATCGAGTCTTCCGAAGCCTCTGAGTCACTCATTCTCCTCACTCTACACTCGGTGGCGTCTTCTCAGGAAAATAAACAACTGAAGGTACAACAAAAAGCTTAACATGATTCTTATAGTAAATACTGCTGTTTTGTGGAAAATGTGTACAATTTTGTTTAGAATACTAAACCGCTTGGGCACACTACAGTCTGCAGGGAAAGTGCAGGCAACTCAAAATGAAAGAAATCCAGGCACCAACAATTATAAAAAATAAAGAATAGGCAAGTGTGTATTTATGGATTTTTTTGCACACCCTCAGTGTTTGATGACCACATAAACCTCTCGAGGTTTATGGGTCATAAACACTTTGGGTGTGCAAAACAAATCCATACTACACACTTGCCTATCCATTTTTCTCTATTTAATAAAAAAAAATTCAATAACTGTATAAATTAATGAAGTCAACCTAATTGTTCAATAATAAACACTTCCATATTGTGATTGTTTCTTAGAAATCAGAACTACAGAAGTATAAATGTCATTACGACATTATTTAGTAATACAAACATTTACAAATCATTATATGGAAATGACCTAATTTCATACCATAGGTGTGAAAATACATATACAATATCTTTGAAAAGTACAAAACTGTATTGATACATGTTTATTATCACACATTACATAGATACACACCTAACATAGCTACATCACCATATAGCTGTATCAATATGATCTATTCATGTAGAAATTATTCCAAACTTTCACTTACAAAATCTAGCCCTATTGGTTCAAATGTCAGGCCTTTTAAAAACAATGAGTGAGATTTTCAAAAGTCATGAAATGGACACAAATGTTTGTAATGGTATTAGAATTACAGTATAACATAAATGTACATGTGGATGAAAATGTGCTAGACATTTGCTAAATTGTCTGAAACAGAACTGAAATTCAATACAAATGTAATAAAAAAATCAAAGAAAATGTTTCTTTAAACCACTTTGGAAATGTAAATAATCTTCAAAAGAATGTGTCTCTCTGCTTTAGTATGACAATTCCATTGCATCACTGCACACTCAAAGAACAAGCACCAACACCAGGTTCAATGAAAACTAATAGTTGTAATACTTACAACCACATGTCCAGCACTTCACACCCATCACAGAAGTAATAGCTCACTCATTAGCACCAATCAGTTTCATGCATTTGCACTATATGAGGGAGTCTGGTCTTGCGTTACAACATACTTTCTATATATTTATAAAGCAGGTGATACTCCTTAATCAATTATTGATATACATACAACACCCAGTAAACATTTAAACAGTATTTAAAAACACAAGTTCTACCTCAATGATACAGCAACCAATTCATTTGTTAGACAATGAAAATGAACTAATATATGTGCACATAGTATTTGGTATAAGGCAAATGTTATTAAATAGGCTAGGGATACCAGACCATCAAATCACACCATTAATTAATATATACAGTAGTGTATGGTAGAATGTTATCTACCAAAATCTATCTTTTTCCAAGGTTGTTATATCATCAATGTGATGTCACTTTGTTGTTAGCCCATCAATGGTATGTCACATCGATGGTATAACAACCAGGATTGATCAGAAAGTAGTGATCACCATGGCAACCGAGCATGACACATATCTTACCAACAAACAAAAAACTGTCTGTGTACTCAAAGTAATTTTGTATTATTTGTTTCTGTTCTATTTTACCTCTGATGACTTAAATTCAACTCAGGCAGCAATACATCTTGCAAAAGGGCTGGCTCATAGTCACGATGGCCCTGTAGTGAAGTTTCCCAAGATTCAACTCTCCCACCACATGATTGCTACAACCTATCGAACTGTTGGACACTTGGTTCTTTACAAAATGCTTTTCTGTGTGTTCAAAACTTATGTGCTGTATTGTTGTTTTTATTTTAACGTTTCTGTTTTGAACTGTAATTTTGACCACAACTGGGATAGTCCCTGTCTTCATGGGGCTTTGGACCAAATGGCTGTGGTGGTGAGAGCTGACTGAGAGGGAGAGCAGCGCAAAGAGAAAAACGAAGGAAAAGTAAGTGCAAATTTGTAGTAACTAGTGCCCATATAGTATAAAAGACAGTGGATGGGAACCAGTTATTAACAATGCTGAGTCCCCATCTCAAGGTCATCATGACAAATGTAAACCTCTTGAGCTTCTCTCTCTCAGTTTACTATGTTGTCATAATGACCTCTTGATGGAAACAGAGTGTTGTTAGCAACTAGTTCCCATCCATTATCCTGTAGTGTGTATATGGATATACATTCAGAATTGTTTGGTCATGTTTTGTACTGGAAGGTCAAAAGGACAACATCTAGAATTCTGCTCCGAGAAGTTCAGACAAAGATATTGTGAGCCAGAATACCAACTTTCATAGTATATTCAATCATACCAGTCACATTTTCAATACTTTGGAGCCTGGAGGTCAGAAAGGTCAATTCATATTGATATGCTCACAGTTACAAAACTCATTTAGTTATTTATCCTCCATCACCTATTATATTACATAATAACTATATTACTGTACAGTCTACTCACTAGTTTGTAATATGGTGGTCACAGGTCAAATCAATGGAATGCTCATGCACTTTCATCAGTGACCATGTAAAAATGCTTCCATCTTATGTGAGAGACAGTAAGGATATTCAAAATGTTAAAGAACAGACCCCGCTCTATGTCCAGAGGATAAATTAAATTCCCAAGTCTTGGGTTCTTTTCAAAAGCATGAAAGCATCTTTATTTGCACAATATTAAGAACACAGGAGGTACATCCCCCCTCCCCCCCCCGGGTGTAACAAAAGAAGGCCTGATGATTGTTTCACATCCCTTCGGGTGCTTTTTCAAGGGATCTGTTCTTTCTTAAAATCCACCACTATTTAAACACAACATACTGTATCTATCCAAAATGCAAGTCTGTATTAAATAGTGAATAAACAATTTAAATTAGCATCACCTATCAACACAACAATACAAGATATATTTACAAGTACATAGATAGTATAATCAGGCTCCAGAAGGACCTTTTTCAATTTGTTAGCTTGGAGCAACCAATTGAATTCATTTGTTAGTCAAGTCCTTTATCACAGTCCATTAAATGTATTGTGCTTCATACAGATTTCAATTCCTTTTGTACAAATGGTTGTTGTTGCTCCTTTTAAGAGTTAACTTCCTCATTAGTCCTTCTGTCATCTGAGTAATTCCACTTGTTTTAGTTTTGTGATGTGCATTTCAGAGTCCCAGAACACCCAGAACAGCACATAGTTACACTTTAAAAAATACAAAAACAGCCTACATTAATCATCTACTACTGTATATACTAAAAAAGATTTAACTTCAAACCTCCCATTTAAGCCTGGAGGATACAGGGCATTTAAATCACAAATCCATATAGATTCCTTTTGCAGCAACAGGTTATCTAGCCCCCCCCCCCCCCGGGACTCAATCCCACTTTCTCAATTCCCATATCAGTCCATAGGTGTTGATCTGCATTTATTGCATTTTTGATATTCACAGCTAGTACATACCTTTTATTTTCATTAGCAATATCTCTTACATATTCACCCACCCTAGATTTGAAGGTGTATCTAGTTTTGCCTATGTAACACTTTCCACAGGGACAGTTAACCATATATATGACTGCCTCTGTATCACACATTATGAGATCATTTCTCTCATAAGTCTGTGTTCCTGTTGGATGCTGAAAAGTTTTAGTTTTCCTCACATATCTGCAAAACTTGCACCTTCCACATACTGTGCAGCCTCTCGGAGGTTCAGCATTAAAAACAGTTCTTACAATTTCCTCATTTCCCACCCTTTAATGAGTGTACCAATCTGTCCTGCAAGTTTCTACTTCATTTGTAAACCATTGTTGGTAATTTATTTTTATATTTGGTGCCAAGTTCTAGGTCTGTCTCAATGATATTCCAGTGTGAATTAATTATATCTCTAATGCTGTGGGACTTGCAGGAATAAGATGTTATAAATTTCAATTTGTTCTGTACACTCCCATTATTATTATTCTGTCTGTTTTTATTCCTATCTGGATCTAAAAGTGTAATTCTCTTCTATGCTTTTGCCCATTTTCTTGCTGGGTCCAGTACTGTTGGACTATAACCCCACTTCACAAATCTATCATAGAGCTCATCAATTCTTTTTTTCAAAATCCTCATCTTATGTACAGTTCCTGTGTACATGCAGGAACTAACTCCTTGGAATATTATTAATGGTATATTTTGGATGCATGCTTGAGGCATTTAAGATAGAATTTCTATCTACTGTTTTCCTGTATAGGTCTGATACAATTTTACCTTCCTCTGTTTTCTGCAAGATCACATCTAAATATGAGATTTTATTTAAATCTGAGTTTACCATAAACCTCAGGTGTGAGTTTGAGGTCTGTAGATGGTCCATAAATTCTGCAAGTTCTTCTATGGTGCCCCTCCAGATAAAAAAGAGATTGTCAATAAGTCTTTAATATTGCACAATTTTCCTAAAGAACGGATTCAATACAGCATTCAGTATAAAACATTGTTCTCATTGGCCTATATATAAATTAACATAACTGGGTGAAAATGTGCTGAAAGAACACAGGATACAACAAGAGTGGATATTATGTACAATAGACATCGAGTCATTGTACACAAATATTCCACACTGTGAAGGGTTGGAAGCCTTACAAGAATGTTTTAGGAAACACTGATGGGTTAAGTTTGGTCAAATGTGAATTTGTTTTGGAATGTGCCAGATGGATGATAGAGTGCAATGTGTTTACCTTTCAGTAATCATTTTATCAGCAAACAAAGGGAACAGTGATGGGGGCCATGGTTGTCCCCAATTATGCCAATTTGTACTTTGGCACCTGGTAATACAAAGTAGTTGTATCACCACAGGCCAACCCTTTTTTTGGAAAGGTTGGCCTGTGGAAGCATTTTATTGATGACATCCTGCTTATTTGGAAGTGGAATGAGACACAACATAGTGAATGCATTACCCGCTTTGAAAACACCAACAGGAACCTAAGAGGTATGGTAGAAAGCAGTACAACATCTAGACTCTAAGTGATGGACACTTCAGCTCCCATCATTTTTGAAAAATAACAAGTTGTCCTCTCTAGGAGTGTATTATAGTATCAAAAATATGTTATTTTGCTAGCAAGAGGGCCTAATGTCACTGCTATGAATGTTGATGTCTTTCAAGTTTGATTTTATTTTTGAATTTAGGGTCCTGGCCCCTATCCATGCTTAAAAATGACTTACACGGGAAATAGTTCCAGTATATAGTGTTTTTTGGAATGTTCCACATCAGTGGGTTAAACCTGGTATCTGACACTAATAAGGCCCCGTATCTAGACAATATGATTAATAATTCACATTCTGGTCCCAGTCCAAGTCCCCTTTGTGCCTTTGTATCTCCCAGATTGTAAATGCTGGACCGCTCAGCTTTTACATCCTTTGGAGATTATCAGATGTCTCTTCTAACAGTGTATTGCATTTGTAGAAATGTGTCATTTAATTGTTAAACAGGGGTTGTTGCTGAACTGAACAATTGCATTATATGTAAAATTAGGAACTGTTGATCCACAACATGCATCTCATGAAAATTCAGATTTCTGGATGACTTTGTTTAAAAGTTATAAACCATTTTGTTACCCTGATTCCTCCGCTTTTTTAAAATTTAATAAACTTTAATGAGAGTTTAAAGACTACAAAAACAGACAAAGGACAGAAACATATAAAGAACATTAACCTCACAAAAGCAGAAATTGGAAAAAAAGGAAAACATATCCAAATAGCATAACCCCCCCCCCATTCCCCCACCGGTACTCCAGAGCACAAAACAAGAAATTAATACCAGAAGAATAATACAATGAAATAGATACGAAATCAAAAATACAAAATACTAAAAAGTTTTTCATGGAGAAATAATCCACAATCCCACTCTAAGGAAACATTATGGTAGCGTGCCCTTCGAATAAAGCATTTGATAACAATAAAGTGTGCAAGGTTTCCATGTAATTTGATATGCAGCCAGGTGGTTCACCATTTTAGCCACTATTTTCTCCACTTGAAAGGCACACAATGTTTCTTTATACCATTCAGTAAAGGTCAGGATCACCTGATCACCCCAATGCTTCAAAATTACTTTTTGGCTTAAGTGGAGATTAAAGCCAAGTAATTTTTTTGTGTCCTTATTAATTTACCTTTAGAATCTCCAGTTAACAAATGTCTGGGGTGAATGTATGGTCCAGACCCAAAAGAGGATCAAGCTTCACTTTTGTCATCTTCCCAAAAGGTGTAACACTACTACATTCCCAATAATAGTAATGATCCAGGACCTTTCTGACATGGAGTACAGAGTCACATTTGATACAATTTTACAGCTCTGCTTGTTAAAAAAGGCTAGATTCAGTGAAGGGCTGATGATGATATCTTTTGATAGTAATAGGGGTGCAAATTTTAGGATGGGTGCAGGGTGAAATTTCTGTGAGAGATGTGGTGTATAACATTTTTGGAAAAGTGTGGGCCATACATTTTTATAAGTGGGTTGGCGGGGATTTGAGGAGATGTGAGGAAAACAGATTTCAAAAGGGGTGTTGCAAATTTCAGGATTGGTGGGGTACACATTTGGGGGAGTGATGAATACATTTTGGTAAAGGTGTGGTCATGATTTTTGAGTGGGTCACAGGTCAAATATCTTAGAAGTAGTATAAGATATGTGGTATGAATTTCAGAAGGAGAGCTATGGGGGTCACATGGTTCTATGGGAAAAGTGGATACAAATTGTGGGAGGGCTGAAAGCAATATATATTGGGATGGATATGGGTGCACATTTTTGGAGGGATGTAGAGGAATAATTTCAGGAGGGCTGTGGGATGCAAAATATGGGACTGGTCTATGGCACAGATGTTGTGAGGGGTATAGAATGTGTAATAAAACAGCAGAATAGGTGGCTAGACAATATAGAATGGAGCCAAACAAAAATTAGCAAGGTTTTTACAAAGACCAGGCAGCTCAGCTTCCCGGTCAGCACAAACAGGCATGAAACAGCCCATTACAAAAAAAGTTTATTTCTTTAAAGCAGAAAATATGTTAAAATCCAAACAGAAGCAGTGTTCCACGGTGCAGCAGGTACAAAAGATCCACCCCTCCCTCAAAACAACCAAATGTTTTTGTGCCTCTTACGCTTTTTCAAGGTTGGATGGGTGTTAGTGAAGATGTACTTTTAAAGCCCAATACTTAAAGTGACAGTGCATGTGCATACATTTCCAAGTGAAAACTAAGGGCCAGATACTCAAGACTTTGTCCTGGGGCTAAAATAGCACTGACCCCGCAGGCAAACTTAGCCCGGAGCACAAAGCAAGCTATATTCAAAAGTAAATACCCCAGTGCTAATCCTGCTGAATATAACAGTCTAAGGAAGCCAGTCAAACTGGTCTGGGAGTGCAGGGCAAAAATAGCCTGGGAATAAGACAGCACTAAATATAGCAACAGGGAAGTGCAAACTTCAACTGCAGCCCATTAGACTCTGCAGCAAGCCAGTGTTGCAGGTGGAGAACACTGTGTGTGATTGCACAGAGATGTTTCACATCCACTGCAAACACATCTCTCAACCTTCTGCCTCATAAATCAGGGACAAGGCTTAAACAATCAGGGACAATGGTTTAAAATCAGGGACACACCTTACAAATTGGTGATATCCACTCAGGAAGCTGGTAGAATAAGTGGGTAGTGTAAAATGCATTTTCTAAGGAAGAACATGTCTGTAACATTAATGTCTGACATGATGTTATGCTGACAACCCCCACTGTTTGGTCATGGAAACACAATATGTAGGAAGGACAGAGTAAAGGTTTGAGGTAAAATCAGGGACAGTTGAAAGGTATGACTGCAAACAACAATGTAAGCCACACACTGCAGAACTGTGCTTAGTGTGCTATGCTGCAGTGAGGTTTGCCCAGGGCTAACCTGATTGCACAGTGCTAACACATTAGCATAGTGCAAACTGATTAACCCGGGGCAAACGGGAGCTATATTCAAAGCTCCCATGCAAATGAACCTACTTAGGTAATCCATGGGCAAACAGGTATATTTGCATCTCATTAAGTGCTGCTTAGCATACAGTTTTCCCAATGCTACTGCATGGAGCACAAAGCTCCCCCTTTTGGTTAGAATGGAAGTACAAGCTGGACGCTGCAGGCCAAGACATACCCACAGCGTCCCCTGATTGTCGGAATAGAAGAACAGCCCGGAAGCAGCTGGAACTGTGTGCTGCCAGGCACAATGGGCCAGATATTCAAAAGAGTTGAGCCATGCGCAATAGGGTTGTGCCTGCGCAAGTCCGAATTTGCGCCATTCTGTGATATTCAGCAGGAGGCAGTTGTGCCTCCAAAATCATGCTGAGCAACAGCGCAATGATAATGAAGGCATGCGCAACCAAAGGGGGAGGAACCATGCATAAATGGCGCATTGTGATATTCAAAGACTTGCTCAATGTGTAACAGTGGAGCAAGCGGAAGTTGCACCATAGCGGAAATGAGCCAAAATAAAAAGGAACAAGGAAAAGGTGCAAGAATGCTACAGGGAAGCCACATGCGTCAGAGGCAGAGGCAAAGACAGGGCAAGTGGCAGGAACAGGGAAGGCCAGGGAAAGGCCACAGGAACAGACAGGCACAGGAAAGGTGTGGGGAGACACACAGCTCAGAGGCCAGCACAGGCAGGTGTACCCGGTGCAGGGGAGGTAGCAGCCAGGACAGCGGGGGGAATAAAGTAACAGCTGCCGGGGATGTGCTAGGATATGGCCAGTGCCACCTTCCACATGGAGGCTGTAATGAGGGGGGTGAGAAGGCGGGCGGCAGGGGGACGTGGCCGTGGAAGGGCCCGTCGGCGGTATGCCCCCAACAGGCAGTACCGAGCCCGCACCAGCTTTGAGCTGTACACAGATACTGAGATTGTGGGTCAGTACCACCTGAACAGGGCAATACTGAGGTGGCTCTGTGAGCTGTGCAGTGATGTGATGCAGGCACCCACACGACGGAGCCATGCCCTGTCAGTGGAGACCAAGGTAACAGCTAGCATGTGCTTGCTCGCCACGGGTACCTTCCAGAGACCAACTGGGGACACCACAGGCATAACCCAGTTGGCCACGTCATGCCACCTCACCCAATTCCTCAGTGCACTGCTGCCACATGCTGCAGAGTACATCCATTTCCCAGCACAGCAGCGGAGCACACAGCAAACATACAGGAGTTCCCACAGGGCACACATATGCCTGGTGTGCTAGGGGCAACAGACTGCACCCATGTGGCCGACACGCCACACCACCTGCAACAGGCTGTATACTATGAAATCACAAGTGGCCATTCCAGCATCAACTGCCAGGGTGGTGTGCGAAGTGCCAGGGGGCACATCATCTATGTCTGTGCCACGCACCCTGGGGAAGCACACGATTCATTCATCTGGCACCAGTCAGCACTGTGCCACAGATTTGAGAGTAGGGACATCCCCACAGGACACCTAGTGGGTGAGTATGCAAACCAAATGGACAAATCTAGGGCCTGGGGGGGCATGGCCAGAGGTGCCATGGGTAATGGCCTACATGGCTTGGGGCAGGCCGATGCTGATCACCAAACTAACCTCCACCCTCTACACACAGGTGATAGTGGATACCCACTCCGTCCCTGGCTGCTCACGCCCTACCAGCGGCCCATGACCCCATCGCAGCAACGCTACAATGAGGCACATGCCACCACATGCAATGTCATTGAGTGGGTGTTCGGGATGCTGAAGGTATGTTTCCGTTGCATGGACACCTCTGGTGGTGCCTTACAGTACAGCCCTCAAAGGCCTGTGGGATATTCCTGGCCTGTTGCATCCTGCACAACATGGCCAACGAATGCGGGATAGCCGTACAGGTCAAAGAGGGGGACAGCGATGGGGACGATGAGGACGCCGGTGATGATGGTGATGGGCAGCCCCCCCTTGGCCGACGGGACCCCCAACTGATCCGGCTGGCACAGCTGCACCGGGACACCATCACGGAGGAGCACTTCAGCCAACCCAGGTAAGTCATGGGGACATGTGCAACCACCAGTGGCTAAGGCACAACCCATAAACACACATGGACACACACCAGGGGTGCATGCCATCAAGGGAAGTGGCAGGGCACAGAAGCACACACATAACCAGGGATGGGTGAGGATTAACACGCCACATGGACGGACACACACACACGCACACACACACAACACACCAAATGTGCACAGAGGGCAGGAGGCACACTGACCCAGAATGCCAACCCTAGCAACACACATGTCCACAGGCCACCATGCCCACTGCCTGTCCATGTGCGTGTGTCAGATGCTGGGCACCATTGCACTTGAGTGTAAAGCGCAATGCAGGCATCATCATGCACATGTAACTGTGGACAGCAGCTGGAAGGGGTGTGCTGGTGGACTGTGTGTCCGCATGCAGGGTAGGGTACCCACCCGTGCACTGCCCACTGAAACACACAATGCACACAGGGCAGCACCAGACAGTAGCCACGCTGGGAGACAGGTCAGTCTCATGACACAGTGTCACGGCTGCCACAGATGCGTGGGCAGCCCCGCTGAGACCCGCCAGCACTGGCAGGCTGACCACTGGCCTCATGGGGTGGCCCTGATGGTCCCCCAGGGGTTCCACTGCTTGAACATGACCGTGCCTGTGCAGGGGTCTGCAGCACACTGAACATGCCTGCACCAGGAGTGCTCGGGATGCCCACAGCTGAACCCGGCATCGACAGGGTGGGAGTCACATGACACCGGGAATGAGGGGTGGAGAGTGCACTGCATGGTGTGAGCGACGCATGGGCACCTGACTGTGTGCCCATTGTAGCCATGACAGCAATGAACGCCTGTGCATGCCTGTCAATGGCAGCGGCCACATCCTCCCACAAACGGTCCATCCGCGCCAGGATCCATTCGGTGTCCCTACTGCGACACTCCTCTGCCTGCTCCAGAGCCACACATAGTGCTTCCACAGACATCGCAAGCCGCATCTTCTGCTGGACTGATGCTCGCAGTAGGCGGGTGTGCTCATCCAAGAGGTCATCAGCCTCCTCGGCATCCTGTCCCTCAGGGTGTGCAAGGGCCTGATGTTCAGCACCCCTTGAAGGTGGGTGCTGCACACCAGGACCAGGTATGGGCATGTCCACAGGCGGTGCTCAGACGCTGCCACTGTACCCTGTACCCCCAGGCCCGGTGGGCAACTGCTGATGCTGCCCCTCCAGCTGCCGCACACCAGGGCTCAGTGGTGCCACCGCAGTGGCCACAACAGTCCCACTGTCATGAACAGACACCAGTGCTGCCCTACTGGTGCCGACAGGCACAGCCTGGAATTGTGCTGACATGCAGGCCCCCATGGCGTCACCAGCCACAGCCATGGGCGCGATTGCCCTGGGTTGTGTGTCCATCCTGTGGCACACGCGTGTCACTGCCCATGACGGTCGTGTCATCATCACTGGTGCTGACTCTGCCCTGCCACAGTACGCAGCATGCTGGCATCCATGGACGCCAGCACGCTGGGATACAGGCAGGGCTTCCTCCACACCTGTCTCAACGACATCAGTGTGGACAGACAGGTGGCCCCACTCTCGATGGTAGACCACACATACCTGTGGAGTGGATGGTCCCACCTCCGACTCAGTCCAACTGTCCGCAGTGGACAGGCCCACTACTGCTGACCCATGCAGATGCTCAGGATCTGTAAGGGAAAGCAAAGTAGCGTTACTGCATGTGACCTACCCACCCCCCCAGACAGACTATGACTTACCATGCAGAGATGGGCCACCACCCGTCTGGAAGCCACCACCCAGAACTCCCTCTATGGCACTTTGGCACGTGCTTGCAGCAAGCCTGTCCTCCACTGGGGTGAGCTGTACCACCTCCAACTGTCCCCCACCTGTTGCAGCATGTGCCACCCTGATGGTAGCCACCTTCTCCTTTACCCTCCTCCTGTCTGTACCCATCTTCTTCTTACACTCCTACATGGAGCGCTGGTGGCTGCCATGCAGGTTCACGGCACGTGTCACCTCCTCCCATGCAGCAGCACGGGCCTGAGTGGTGCCCCACCGTCCACTGAGCAGTGTCTGCTGAGCCAGGTTGGCCTCAAAAAGGGCCTCAGTTTTGGTCTTAGTAAAATTCGGCCTCCTCCTCCTCCCACAACTGTTGTCCTCCTCACCTAGAACGTGCTCGGTCATTATGTAGCCTGTAAGAATGGCAGTTGTTACCTGTGACTGTGCAGTCCCATGCATGTCCCTGAATCCACAGTCCACACTCCCACACAGCATGCAACTCACCAATAAACTGCAGTAACTGACTATGGCCACTGCAGCACATTGTCGCACCTTTATAGCGCAATCCATGCAAATTAGATGAGGAGCAACTTTAATTAGATGGAAATTGCAGTGCTGCGCCATTGAATGACTGATCGGATGATTTGCATATGATGGCTGAATATCGCACTGTTGCGCTTTGCGCAATTGTGTTGAATGTGCTGAGCCAATGGTGCAGTTCTGTGACATGCGTAGTACACCTCACTGCGCATGCCCAGGTTGCTGACGCAGGCGTCTGCCGCTCTGATGATGTGCTGTGCATGGTAGGCAATGCAGGGCATGGCTACCATTGTGCCAGTGGCGCTATAGCGAAGGTCATTACATGGCGCTGTGGCAATGGGCCTTCATAGGCGCAATGGCACAACTGCGCGATAGTCCACTGTGGCGCTGACACACAGGCAGCCAATCGCGCTACACGCATTGTCGTCCGATGGTGCTGTGAGTGGCCTTGCGCCAGGGACCCTTGACCCTGTGCCCGACCTTTGCCCTCTTGGGGCCATGCATCAGGCATAATTGCACCTCTATCGTGCTGTTTGGTAACAGTGCAATAGGGAATGGCAGCGCTGTACCGTGCAGCATCTGCACATGGGGTACCGCGCTGCATAGCACCATATTGCCTACTATAGCATTCACAATGGCACGGAGAAGGGCTGCTCCCTGGTCTGCAATTGAGTTGGCCAACCTGGTGGCCACAGTTGAGCCACACCATGGGCATCTCTTTAGGGAGGCCACCCCGGATAGGCCTAGGTCCCAGGTGTGGCAAGAGGTGGCCACAGCCCTAGAGGCGGTGACTGGCAGGGGCAGGACAGCGGAGCAGTGCAGGCACCGATATGGTGACCTTCTGAGGAGGGAGCCAGAGTTAGTGGCCAGACTACGGTCACGTGCCAGGAGGGGCACGGTACCACGACCAGGTAGGGGTTCCGTCAACACACTGTTATCATCCATATGAGTCACATTGTTGTTTGTGTCCAGCACATAGGGGAGGGACTGTATGGGATTGGCCGTGGAGGTCTTCACAGGGTGTGGGTGGGTGGGTCTGGTTGGGTGGGGGCACACTCCTTGGGACAGGGGGACTTTGCTTTGGGACTGCACTGATGTTCTTCTCTCCTTTTTGTCCCCTCAGGCCTGGAAGAGGTATGCCGCTTGAGGGCAGAGCGCAGGGCGGTGGAAGCCACAGCCAGGCAGGCGTAGGGTCCACAACGGCCACCCGACCGTCCCGATGAGGTTGAGTGACAGATGTCCATGATTAATATTGCATGCTGTGTGACAAGGTGGGCAGCGGGGCATGGCCACCATTCATTGACATCACTGCCATGCACACCACTGGTTACGGTCAACACTGTCCAGTGGCAATGTATGCCTGGGTGTGCATCACTGGTGGTGCATGCATGCACTAGGATCATGGCTGTGCCACTGTCTTTGCACCACATGGCCATGTCACTGGATGGCCACGGTGGTGCTGTGCGTGACTTAGCTGGTGGGTGTGTGCAGCATTCTGCATGGCTGTATGCACCTGGGTGGGCATGTCTTGTGGACGTGATCACTGCGGCTGGTCACACACCATCACAGTGGTATATCCCATGGCCATATGCCATGCACAGTGGGCGGGCTGTATGGGGCTGTGCATTCACACCTATTTACTGTGCTCCCTTGTCCTAGGTGTGAGACATCTGAGGGAGATTAGAGACACCCTGAGGGAGCTACCCACCCTGGCCCAGGAAACAGTGACCATCCTTCGGAGGGTCGATGAGGCGGGAGCCCTGAGGAGGCGCAGAGTGAGGGGGAGCCAGAGGCTGGACCGGCATGGCCAACATTAGTCCCTTGTCCCTGACCTCCCATCTCCCCTGGACCCACCCTCCCACCCCTCCTATCCCATCCCATTTGTCCACCCTTCCCCTGACCACCCTCCCTTTTTGTGTCCCCAACCACATGTATATAGTTGTTCTTATTGTAAATAGTTGCTTTATTTATTTTTATAATACATTTAACTTTTCTATGAATACCGTGGTGGTCTCTGATTTGCAGCGGGCTATAGGTGCTCAGCTGCAGTGGTGTGCATGGCATCAGGGGTGGTGCAGCCATGGGTATGTGTGTGTGTCCATGTGAAGGTGTCTATGGTGTGGGGGTAGATATCAGTCAGTGTCTTTGTTGTGTGTGTTGTTCCTCGTGCACTGGATGATTGTGTGCAGTGGTCCATGGCACATGCTCTGTGTCCATGGCCTGTGCAGCTGACACCTATGCCTGTCTGTGACCTGCATGATCTGCTGGCATGTCAGTGGTGACATTCCCTGCATGGCGGACACTGTGCCCGTCGCTTTGCTGGGTTGCACATGTCACTGGTGTGGTGCATGCCTGGCTCAGGTGGCACTGTGGGCAACACGGTCATTGTCCCACCTCCATGCTGTGGGTTGTGCATGTTGCAGGAGATGTGCCCCACTGTCTGTGGCTTGTGCTCCAGGTGACTCATGGTGGGGTATTGGTCCATGGTGCCTGCACAGGGTGGTTGGCACTCCAGTGTCATGGTGGACTGCAGGTTGTGTGTACATGGTTTACATGGGCCCACTATGGGGGCTTGGTTGCCCCACCACTGTGTCCCTGTGTTGTTGTGCCCTTGGGTATGGGTGGGTGTCTGTCCAGACCCTGTGTGGCATCTGGTGTGGTGCATGCTTCCACGCACCACTGTGGGTGTCTGTGCTGGCTGTTGTGGCCAGTGGTGGGCTGGGGTGTGTTACTGAAATACTGTGCGGAGCACTGTACCACTGGGGGAGGTGTCACTTACATGACCATCCAATGTGGGGTCACTCTTGTGCCAATAGCGCATGGTGGTCTCAGCAGTACATCGGGGACTGTGCATGGTGGCACTTTGTCTGCCGTTGTTGCATTGCCGTGTGCTGCAACCTGCTGATGGATGCTCATGGTGGGCTGCTATTTGCATGGTTCTATGGTGCATAGGGTTGCATTGCCACTGTGGGGTGGTGGCATGCATGGGGATTCCTGCAGTGCTGGTCACTGCTCATGGGGGGTTGTCTGGGGGTCACGGTGCAGGGTGTGCTGTGCACTGGGGGGGATGGTGTGGCACAGGGTGGTCCGCCCTCCTTGTGTGCCAGTCACAGCTTGCCGGTAGGTGTGATGGGGCACCATGGCCAGGCTGTGGGTTGGTTGCTTGACTCCATGGACCAGTGGTTATTCCAGCCCTCCCCTGGTTGTGCAGTTCTTGGGGTGGGAGGGGGCGATGTCTGTTCCGCTGTGTGTCCCTGTGCCCATCTGTGGCATGGGTGGTGGGCCCCTACCTCCCTGATTGTGCTGTTACATTACTCTGCAGCTGGGGGGCTCCCTGCTTGCGCTATGGCGCCTCTGGACTGCTCAGCTGAACATCCCTTGTTGCGCCATAGCGCATCATATCTGCTCAGCTTCCCCTCCCTAGCTGCACTATGGTGCAGGTTGTGCGATATTCAGACTTTGGTTGTAGGCACAATTTGGCCTGCTCCTTTTTTGAATATTGCATCTGTTGCACATGGGCGCAATGGACTTGCACTTGCTCCTGCTATTGCACACTTTTTGGGCACAGTTTGAATATCTGGGCCAATCAGTGCATACATACCCCACAACGCCTTGCCTCCTGAATCAGAGACAAGACTTAAACAAATCAGGGACAAAGGACCAGAATCAGGGACACATCTTCAAAAGTAAAGATATCCACCCAGACAGCCAGTAGAACATGGAGCATGGGGCATAGTGCAAAATGCAGTTTCTAATGAAGAACAAGTCTGTAACTTTAATGCTTGACATTAGTTTGTTCTTACAGTTTCCACTGTGTAGCCATGGAAACACAGCTGTGAGGAGGGACAGAGTAATATTATGAGGGAATTTCAAGGAGGTCCCTGATAATCAGGAACAGTTGAGAGGTATGCACCGGACCCATTCACAGTCGAATTAAACATAACGTCCCTGGTAGTCTAGTGGTCCCCCCACCCCCTTGCCATGACTCCCGACCCATTTCCTTGTAATATATGTTTTATTTCCATGGTAGTCTAGTGGTCCCCCAACCCCCCTGCATGACTCCCAACCTGTTTCCTTGTAATAGAAGTTTTATTTCCATAATTGCTATGGGCTGTGCAGGCTGAAGCTGTGTTCTACAACTCTAAGAACTGACTTTTGGTAAAGTGACATTCAGCAAAGGTTTAACTTGCAGAGTGTATCCATACTAAAAGAAGTTCCAGGGTCAAAGTTAGCTGATAAAGAAACCTTTTCATCAAGGGCCAGACTCAGCCAGAGTTCTAAGTGAAGAAAAGAAGACCCACTTCTACAACCAGAAATATAAGTATTCCTTTTTAATTACTTTCACTGATTTTAATTAA
Organism: Neoceratodus forsteri; assembly: GCA_016271365.2. Lineage (NCBI taxonomy): Eukaryota > Metazoa > Chordata > Ceratodontiformes > Ceratodontidae > Neoceratodus > Neoceratodus forsteri. Next base: position 454,109,054 of record CM057456.1, on the reverse strand, counting down.
TAGTCTTGGTAATTTAAATTGGCTTATCTGGGAAAGTAAGAGGGAATCTACTTTTAACTGCATAATCTGGGTATATAGCTTAAAAGCTTTGAATTAAAAAAAAGAATTTTGCATGATTTGAAAAGTTAAACTAAGTTTTACAAAAGTAGTACAAATCACTGATGCAATGACTTATTGTCAGTTCTCATAGAAAATACATTTTACATGCAATGAAGTTTTAAACAAGTTGTATACAAAAATAATCTCAGATACTGATCTGATAAGTATATGTTCTTATGCATGAAAGTTATGTTAAATACTAAGTATGATAAAGGTAGTATAACTGTTACCATTTATTATGCTAAGTATTATTTATTCCTTTACATTGTTTGTCTGCTAGAATTTGTTTTATTAGTTGCTGGATTTTCTGAAACAATTTTGTTGATGTTTACAAGATTAGGCTTAATATTTATGCTAATTATGAATATTTAGGACTTGTACATATGTGTAAATAAAATATTGATTTTTCATATAATTATAAGTGTGGTAAGCAGTGTCATTTGCCATTGTACTTGAATCTGGAGAGCATAGGATAATATCATATTTTAATTGTTATTATTTTGGGTAATTTATAAAATAATTTTTGGATGAGGCCCAATGTAAATCTAAGTGCATTATTATAAAAAGTGATATTATAAGTCTTTGTTCCAACAACCCTATCTAGGGTACCAGCATAAGGGGAAGTACACCAGGTACAGGGGAACACAAGTAGCTACGCACACCAAAAAGGAGAAGCTAGGAACACTGTATCAGTGTGAAGAATACATAAGTATTTCCAGGTAACACAGAGAGTATAGAAGCTGGGAATGCTAAGAGTGGTGAAGTGCAGTGGCTGTGAGACAGCTATTTTCAGAATGACCCGATGGAGACTACTGCTCCCTCTCTATGCCCCTCACTGGGCTGATGGAGGAGGTCACTAGGCTATCGATCAAGTTGGTTGGGATTCAGAGGACCGATTCCCCTACCCAGGGAATACTGAGTCAGACTCTGTTACCATAGAGGATGCCAGGGAGGAGGAATGGCTGGACTACAGTGGTCTCTAGAAGGGTGGGAGTGGTGGCTAAGAGACACATTCCTCAACTGGTACTACTACAAAATTCCTACACTGCTCTGGTAAGGCAGGACTGCCAGGACAAGGTACCCATGGTAGTGGCTGGGGAGAATGTGGGGATTCTCCAAATTGGAGACTACAAGGAGTGAGGAAGAGAACCTCAGAGAAGGAGGAGGCAACATCTGGTGGGGGACTCAATTGCAAAGGGGGTGGATTTGGGATAAGGAAAGGTAGTGGAGAGGGAGGTTAGGTGCCTACATGGCACTATGGCCCAGAGGGTTGGGAAGAGGATCACAGGATCGCTAGGGAAGAAGGACAGTGGGAAGCAGAACCAGTTGTCATTGTCCACCTGGGGACTAATGACCTGGCTAGGGATGGGGCTGGGATATTGCAGGGGCAATTTAAGGTGCTGGGGAGGTGTCTTAGATAGATAGCACAAGAAGTGGCTTTCACTGAGGTGCTTCCTGTCTTTGACATGGAGGAGGAAGAGAGGGATCTCCACACCAAGAACTTCAACTAATGGTTGAAGGAATGGTTCAGAGAAGCAGGGTTTGGCTACATTTGGGGACTTTAGATCCACCTGGAGAGATAGGGGTCTTGACAGGGGTGATGGTCTGTATCCATCTGGGGATGGAACTGTAGTCCTCAGTGGACAGTTTAAATGTTACCTTAATGAAAATTTAAACTAGCTCAGGGAGTGGTGGAAGAAACTGGGGATCCAGTAACTGCCCCACCCCCATAGGCTAAAGTAGAAAGTAGGGAGAACCTGGGGAAAATAGAATCCCACAGGATGAAAATTAATAAAGGAAGCAGGGTGGTAGAAATGAATAGGTATGAGAACAGAAGCATTAAAAAGAGAGGGCAGAAGGAGAAAGGGAAAAAGGAAAGAATGGCAGTAACAAGCAGAGTGGTAACAAAATACGGAATGATATGTGTGTGAATGCTAGAAGTCTAGGCAATAAGATTCCAGACCAGGAAGCTATAATAGCAGAGGCTGACCCAGATATTCTGGCTATTACTGAGTCATGATGAACTGAAAACCATAACTGGGGCATGTCCATACCAGGCTATTCTCTGTTCAGGAGGCACAGGGTGAGAAGGAAAGGAGGGGTGTGGTGCTTTATATAGGTGTAGACATAAAAGCAATGGAGAAACAGGGATTACAGGGGAAGCAGAGGTACTGTGAATCACCAGAAAGGTAGTAAATGGAGTCTCTGTTCACACTGGAATGACCTCCAGACCTCCAGCACCAGGTAGCATTCAACAGATATAAGGAGATGCGAAGGAGGAGGACAAAGATGTGTGTCAGGGGACATGGGGAGCATGGAGAGCAGTAAAGAGGGTGAAGGTGCAAACTGAAGAGAATATAGCCCAGTCGGTGATGAAGGAAGACAAGACATTTTTTAGGTATATCAGTGAAAGGAGGAAGACTAGGGAAGGGATCATAAGATTAAAAAGGGAAAGGGGAACTGTGCAAAGGGGATTAGGAAAAGGCACACATTCTGGGCAAATACTTTTGTTCAGTGTTTACAGAGGATGGAGAAGGGGAGAGACCACCAGAAAAGTAACAGGAGCATTGGAGTGAGGTGGACACTAGCCTGTTTTCAGAGCAACGGTTTCTGAATTGACTCAGTAACCTGAAAATGGACAAGGCATGAGCCAGATGGGATGCCTCCAAGGGTACTGGGAGACCTAAGGGATGTACTGGCTGCACCTCTGACAGTCCTAGTTAACAGCTCATTGACAGGAGTAGTACCAGAGGACTGCAGGAGGGCAGATGTAATCCTATTTCACAAAAGTGGTAGCAGGGAAGAGGCTGGCAATTATAGGCCAGTTAGCCTGACTTCAGTGGTGGAAAAATTAATGGAGTCACTACTGAATAAAAGAATCATCGAATATCTTGAATCCAGTGGGTTACAAGACTCAAGGGAAGATGGATTCAAGGGGAGGAAGTCATGTCAAATGAAACTGACTGGTGGCTAAGAAATTAGATGAGGGTAGAGCAGTGGCTGTGGCCTACCTAAAGTTCAAAAAGGCTTTCCACACCATTCCACACAGGAAGCTAGTTAGCAAGCTGGGTAGCTTAGAAGTGGGTGCAAAGGTGGTAAACTAGGTAAGAAGTTTTTTAGGAGATAGTGACAGAGGGTCGTGGTAAACAGAGTTCACTCAGAGGAAGGGAGGGTCACATGTGCCTCAGGGGTTTCTATGTGAGAAGGGTGACTTTGTAACTGTAACTGCCAAACCGAATCAGCGAGGACAGTGCACACAGTGGAAGGGCATCGGGGAAAGAGAATGGCCGCAGAAAGCGTGAGAGCCACCACACAGAGGAGGGCGACAGCAATCAGGGGGGCCAAGAGATGGAGCACAGGTACATGCATGACTGACAACACAGCGACTATGGGAGGAAAATAAATGCTATCACCACTACTAAGGGATGCATATGGAAGGGGGCGTGGTGAGGTGTGGACAGGGATGGAACACCAGTGCAGATGGTCGCTGACGGCGAGAACCATGGCAAAGGCAGGAAAGTGGGTACACCATGCAGGGGGCACAGGCCACAGTAGATACAGTTGGTGGCGGCACTGACACTGTGCAGAAGTAGACAGCACATGGCAGCACACAGTGCAGTGGCAGAAAGCTGTGCTGGTGGGAGGGTTACCACAGAGAAGCACTGGAGCTTGTCACCACATGGCCAACCATGCCAATGGCACACTGTGGGGTGTCGATGGCATGCCGCCTCAGGTCACACCCGGCTACATCTGCATCTGGAAGTTGTAAGCTAGGCCTCACAGGTAGTCAGGTGGATCCAGTTGCCATAGTCTGCCACGATCATCTCAATACAGCGGGTGAGATCCTGATACCACCGCTTCTGTGCTGCTGCACCCTTGCTGGACAGAAGCTGCTCTATGCAGATGCCAGTGAGCTGTTCCTCCTCCATCAGACACTCAGGGAAGTGCCACAAGCTCAGACTGCTGGAATCCAGCCTGGTGCAGAAGCCCTGGTGCCAGCCCTTGACGGCGTAGTTGGTATGGGCGAGGCCATCCAGGGTGGGCTGGTACATGTTCTACTGTGTGACCTGGAAAAAGAAATGCCTGCGGCCTGACTTGTTCACCTCCCTGCCAACCCACATCTGCTCCATGTAGTCCAGTAGGGGACTGAACAACATTGCATTCTCCTGGTAGTACTGGCGTACCAGAATGTCACCATAGGCACCCTCCAAAGCATCCACAGGCATGTATGCCAGTGGTAGGAGCATGCAGACATTCAGGGTGAACTCCCCATTACTGGCACACAGAGCACGCAGATTGGGTAGTGGCTGTACCCTGCACCGCATTGTCTGACAGTAGTGGAAAAAGCATTCATGCACAGTGACGCCTTCAAAGGCAGCTGTGAATGCCCACCAGGCTGCACACTCAAAGTCTAGTAGTGCTGTTGTCAGACAGATGTCACCAACAAGCCACGGCAGCTCCCCAAACATGGCTGCATATGTACACTCCATCTGGGATATCATCAGGACATAGACTGCTGGCAGCACGGCGTCCATCCACAGACCATGAACAGTACACATCTGCATGAACAGTGGTGGTGTGCAGCGGAAGGTGCCATCCAGGAACTAACCATTGCAGCTGGCAAGGTACTGCAGGGCTTTCTGAGTGGCAAACATGAGCACACAGTCCTCCCCAGGGCCGCTATCATGTTGCAGGAATGTGGCACCCCCGGAGTGATGGCATACTCAGGTGGCACTGCTAGGTCCTACAGTGATGTGAGTGTCACAGGTCCCCCCTGCACACCTGCCAGACACGCTGCATGGTGCACGTTAGGAGCAGCAGTGCGGGCAGCCATCACGCTATGGCATCCGGCACCTCTGTGGTGCACTGCACCAACACCTGTGCAGTGCTCCCCATGCTGCTGCATGCACATTCCCATACATTGCTGAGTACCTCCCAGATGTCCCACTTCCTAGTTAGGGTGCATGGTTATGGGGCCAGCTGGTGTATACTATTGTGTCCACCTCAGTGTGTCCCTGGTGGGGCAGCTGTGCCGATGACTTTGGATACATCTCCAATAAGTCTTTTGTTTCACCTCCTTGTCCCTCCAGTAAAGGTATCCATGGTGCCAGAGGAGGGTCTTCCTGTTCTGGCTCATCATGACACTGCAGTCTGTCATCGTGCAGCTGTTCCCCAGTTGAGTGGCCTTTGCTTCTGCATTGCCCCCTTATATGGGCGGGGGCAGTCCCAGTGGGTGCACACCTGTGTGTGCGCCGCTGTGCATGCACCGGCATGCCCCATGTCCCCGTTGCATAAAAGGTACAGTGCATGGCTGTCAAGCGCATTAGGTGGATCTGCATCTGATGATGGTGGTGTGCCCTGGCAGCTGTGGGTGTGTTGGTTGGCAACATGTCAGGAGTCCATACAGGGCTGGAGTGTTCAGAACAGGTATTTTGCACTGCACTGCTCAATATATGTATTAATGTTTGTAGTCCCTGCCTAGTGTGGTCAGCGATTGCTCTGCTGTGGGCTGCCGTGAGGTTTGAACCCACAGCTCAGTGGCTCACAGCCTGAATCCTGTGTCGGAGGCGAGTGCACAACGCATGCAGCACCCTTGTGGTATCCTCGTCCAGAAGCTGCCTGCCCCTGTTTTGGTGCACCTGGTCGGGGGGTTTTGGTTCCTGCTATGGCCATGTGGGGTGCTTCAGGTGATGTGGCATGGCATGGAGGGTCCTGCTACTGGGAGGTACTCATGGGGTGTGGGAGGGCCCTCTGCTGGGCTGCTGGGCACTTGATGTGCACACGTCCATTGTCCTAGCCCATTGCAGTGCTGGCCTTTTTCCCCTCACCTTTATTCCATTCACCATAGTGTAATTCACCCTAGAGTCAGTCAACCAAATGGACCATTCACCCTTAAGTACCATGCACCTGCAATGAACGGTTGCCCAAGTACCTCCTGCCCTGTTGGAGAGTCTCGTGCATGACAGCCACCCATCGGACAACTTGTCCATATGCTGTGGGCCCTACATGGCTGCACCCAGGATCATGGTCTCGCCCAGGGGTGGTTGCTGAGATACCTATTCCAAACTGGAGACAGCCCTTGCCACAGGATACTGCCTCAGGTATCATTGCTGGGACTGGTCCTCTTAAATGTCTTCATAGGTGACATTGCAAAAGAGCTGAAATGGAAAGTCTGTATCTTTGCAAATGACACCAAAGTCTGCAGTAGGGTGGATACCCCGGGGGGGCTGGAAAGGATGAACAGAGCCCTGAGAAAACTCAATGAATGGTCAAGGGTATGACAGCTGGGTTTCAGTGTGAAAAAGTGGAAAGTAATACACTTGGGCACAAAAACCCAGGGGCAGAGTACAAAATGAGATGAGAGGTAATGACGACCACCAAGCAAGAAAGACACCGGTGGGTGATCATATCGAATGACCTAAAGGTGGGCAGGCAGTGTGACAAGGCAGTAGGGAGGACTAGTGGGATACTGGGATGCATAAAGTGGGGTATCGCCAGCAGAAAGAGGGATGTGGTATTGCTTCTGTATAGAGCACTAGTAAGACCCCACCTTGAGTGCTGTGTCCATTTCTGGAAACCACATCACTGGAAGCATATAGACAGAGTGGAGGTGATCCAGAGGAGGGCAACTAAAATGGTGCAGGGTCTACATCAGAATCCCTATGCAGAGAGGGAAACACTGTTTAACCAGGAGTAGCACACTGATCTGAAGCTTGTTTCCAGATGTGACCTGGGAGCACAAGGAAGTTAAGTGACTTGCTCAGGATCACACAGTATGTACCTAGGTGGCTGTGGGATTCAAACCCAGGTCTCCAGATCTGCAGCTCAGAGCCTTAACCCACTGCACTATACTGCCTTAGTCTTAAGGACCTAAATATGTACACTCTGGAAGAGAGGAGGGGGGGTATGATAGAGACCTTTTAATACCTCACGGGGGAAACTAAGATACAGCAGGAAGTATTTTTCAGAGAAAAAGATGCTCAAGGACAATTGGGCATGATAAGAAGTTGGAGGAGGTAGATTCTGGAGAGATGTTAGAAAGTACTTCTTTACAGAAGGACTGGTGGATTCCTGGAACAGTCTTCCAGCAGAAGTGATGTGGACTAAAACAGTGATGGGGTTCAAGAATGCATGGGATAGGCATATGGGAATCTTATGGAAAGGGAGGGGTGGGTGAATGGGACGGAAATCAAGACGGATCTGCAGTGATACTCTAGGTAGGGGAAAACTGGGTAACTATGTTGGTAAAGCACTCCTTATCTGCTGTCAAATTCTATGTTTCTAAGGATCATGGGAACAATCACTTATTGTGCACTTTGAAGGACGGATCATATTGTCGCTGAAGTAGAATAAGCTTTTGCAACAAACACATCCATGTACACTTTTTGGGCCTAGCATGCTGAGACAATGTGAAGCATGGTGAAATGTTATATTTGTTCATCAGTTATTCGTGAGAGAATCTTTGAAAGGCAACATCTTCCACAATGGAGAAGGACTAAAGATCAAGAGCACCATTGCTTCTCAATGAGCTGTGAAATGAATGTCAGGGCACTTGGTACTGGCAGAGGGGTGCAACACAACATGGTCCCCTAATATCCGCAACATGACAATACATTTATTGGAGTCAATAACAATAACTTAATAGAATCTTTAATTATTTAAAAGTATTTTGTGTTTATGTGACAAGACATGATTTCTGAATGCACTAATAATAATAATGATAATCTTTATTTATAGGGCGCCTTTCAAATACCAAGGTGCCTAATGAGTTTAAAATCATCAGACAAGCATTTCAACAACATATAAGATATGCTAAATCATTAACAATATCAAACAGCTACTCACCAAATGCTTGGTGCCATTAAAAGGTTTTCAGCACTTGCTTAAAATCCTCCATGGTTGTGCACTCCCGTAACCAACAGAATAGAGAATTCCAAAGCGTAGGGGCTGCATGCATAAAAGCTCTAGCCCCAGAAGATTTCAAACACAACCTTGGAATCTCAAGCAACCCCTCATCAGCTGAGTGGAGTGACCATTCAGGACAGTAAGGGACCAGGAGCTCTTTCAGGTAATCCGGGCCCTATCCGTGTAGGGCTTTAAAGGTCAGAAGACTGATCTTAAAGGTGACCCACCACTGAACTGGCAGCCATTGCAGTCCACGTAGAACCGGTGAAATGTGACAGGATTGAGCTAACCCCATCAGAAGCCGGGCTGCTGTATTCTGCACTAGCTGCAGGTGACAGATTTCCACCCCTGGCAGCCCTAGGTAGAGAGAATTGCAATAATCTAAGTGCAAGAACACAAAGGCGTGGATCAGAATGGGAAGATCACCAGACAGAACAAAGTGCTTAATCCTGGTGATATTCCTTAGATGGTAAAAGGAAGATTTCTCGACAGCCGACACCTGAGAATGCAGGGTTAGCCCTTTGTCAAGTACTACCCCAGGTTTCGCACCTGTTCAGAGGTCGTGAGAGATATGCCCCCAAGAAAAATTCTGGAGGGTGAACCCACCCCCAACCTCACTATCTGGTGACACTGATCCACAACCAGCACTTCAGTCTTACCCGAGTTCAACCTCAACCAACTTAAATCCATACACTCCTGGATTTCTACGAGACAGCTATTAAAGACTGAGAGAGCTCCATCCTGGTTGGGTGCTAAAGAAAGGGAGAGCTGGGTATCATCAGCATAGCAGTGAAACCTCAGCCCATACCTTCTTACAATGTCTCCAAGGGGCAGCATATACATTGCGAACAACATGGGGGATAGCACCGACCCCTGAGGAACCCCACATGACAGGGAAACTGGGTCTGAGGAATAAACCCCAGATACCACTCTCTGCGTTCTTCCAGTGAGGAATGATGTTAACCACCTAAGTACTGTACCAGCCAGGCCACAGATGAACCTCAGATGGTTGAGCAAAACCCCATGGTCCACAGTGTCAAACGCTGATGAGAGAACTAGAAGAATCAAGATGGAATAGCTCTTCCGCTCTCTGGCCATCAGGAGATCATTGAGCACCTGGACCAGCGCTGTCTCAGTACTATGCCTCTTTCAAAATCCAGACTGGAGGGGCTCATAGATGCCATGGATGGTCAAATGGTCCTCCAGCTGTGCAGCCACAATTTTCTCAATCACCTTCCCTAAAAAGGGGAGGTTAGAGATTGGTCTGTAGTTTGCAAGGCAGTCTGGGTCCAAAGAAGCTTTCTTCAAGAGTGGTGTCACCACTGCCTCTTTCAGGGAGCTAGGAATCTCACCTGTTTCCAAGGAGCACCAGGCTTTCCAAGCTAGGACTGAACCAATGAGATCGAGACAACCCAAAATCAGGGAAGTAGGTCCTGGGTCCAAACTACAGCATGTAGGGTGCACACTCTGGATGATCCGCATGACATCCATGAACACTGGCCGGTCAAAGGTACTCCAGGAAAATCAAGGTGCAGTGGTCTCACGCTGATCAAAAGCAATGCCCATAGAGAGTGCTGATTGGAGTTCTGCCCTGATGTCAGCCACCTTATTCACAAAGAATCAAGCAAGTTTGTCACACTCAGCTTGCGAAAAACTTTCCAAACTTGCAAACAGGCTGGGTTGCACAGTCTGTGCACAGTTCAGAACAGCTGAGCTGGTCAATTCTGAGCGGCTGCAATCTCCACGTACAGGAACTCTGCCTTCTTACGGGTGATTGCAGATTGATAGATTTGATAATGGTCCATCAATCTAAGAAGGTCTGCATCAAGGGCAGACTTCCCCCAGCAACACTCTAACCTTTGTCCTAGTCGCTGCATCTCCCTCAAGGTCCCATCGAACCATGAGGATCGACGGCGATGGGAGAGAGGATGAACTCGGACAGGAGCAGTGAAATCCAGGGCTGATGAAATGGCCAAGATATAAGCCTTCGCGAGATCCTCTGGGTCATTGTTTGCCACTGAGAGGGATGAGAGGGATGAGAGATCAAGCACCGCTGCTAGGCCTTGAGAGCTTATATCTCGTAAAGGATGGTACCTGACCATCTCCCCAGGGGTAGACCTATAAAGAGGGTGCTAAAGCTAAACCCCACAATGTAGTGATCGGACTATCCAACTGGTTCCACCCCCAAGTCAGAGGCTTTGATTCCCAGGAAGAAGACTAAGTCAAGAGAGTGACCGTGTTTATGAGTGGCAGTAGTAACTATCTGTGTAAGGCCCAGTGATGTCATCAACTGGAGGAAGGGCTGAAGAAATTGCAAGTATTAGTCATCGACCCAGGCATTGAAGTCACCCAGGACCATCAACCTGGGCGACATAGAAACATAGAATTTGACAGCAGATAAGGACAACTTGGCCCACCCAGTCTGCCCATTTCCCTACCTAATGGATAAGCTGCAGATCCTAGTTAACCAGCAGCCTACTTCTTCCTACCCCCACCCCCCTAGAATTGCCTTATGACTGTCCCATGCATGCTTGAATTCCACCAGTGTTTTTGACTCCACAACCTCCTCCGGAAGGCCGTTCCATGCATCCACAACCTCTCTGTGAAAAATACTTCCTAAATTACCTCTGAGCCGCCCCCTCTATCTTCAAATTGTGCCCCTTGTTCTTGCACACTCCTTTTTGGAAAGATGCTACCCTCTTGGACTTTGTTGATTCCCTTGAGGTACTTGAAAGTTTCTATCATGTCCCCCCTCTCCCTCCTTTCCTCGAGGCTATACATATTAAGCTCCTTAAGTCTCTCTTCATATGTCTTTCGGTGTAGACCCTGCACCATTTTAGTTGCCCTCCTCTGGACAGCTTCCATCCTGTCTATGTCTTTGCGGAGATTGGGTCTCCAGAACTGCACGCAGTACTCCAGTTGGGGTCTCACCAGCTGTCTATACAGAGGGATAATAACTTTCTGTTTTCTACTGGTGATGCCTCTCCCTATGCATCCCAGTATCCCCCCAGCCCTCCTTGCTGCCCTCTCACATTGCTTGCCCACCTTTAGGTCATCTGATATGACTACCCCTAGGTCCCTTTCCATTTTTGTTGTTGTCAGTATCTCACCCCATATTGTGTACTCTTCCCCTGGGTTTTTGTTTCCCAGGTGCATTACTTTGCACTTCTTAGCATTGAATCTAAGCTGCCATACATTTGACCATTCCTCTAACCTTGCCAAGTCCCTTCTCATCCTTTCCACCCAACTTGTGCATCAACTCTGTTGCAGATCTTTGTGTCATCTGCAAAGAGACATACTTTTCCTTCCAGTCCCTCTGCAATGTCGCTTATAAAGACATTGAAGAGGACCGGTCCTAATACTGAGCCCTGCGGTACCCCACTAGTAACCCCCTTTCTTCAGAGTAGACTCCATTTACTATTACTCTCTGCTCCTATTCTCCAGCCAATTCTTACCCAGGCTGTCATCTTGGGACCCACTCCCAGGCTGGCTAGTTGTATATTAATCTTTGTGTGGGACTGTGTCAAATGCCTTGCTAAAGTCTAGGTAGGCCATGTCCACAGCCCCTCCCTGATCTACTACTTTGGTCACCCAGTCAAAGAAATCTATCAGATTTGTCTGGCATGACCTTCCCGCTGTGAATCCATGCTGCCTTGGGTCCTGTGCCCCTCTGGCCTCTAGATACTCGACAATTCTTTCCCTCAGAAGTGATTCCATCATTTTCCCTACCACTGAGGTTAAACTAACAGGTCTGTAGTTTCCTGCTTCTGCCTTGCTCCCACTTTTGTGAAGGGAAATCACATCTGCCCTCCTCCAGTCCTTGGGTACCACCTCATCCTCCCATGATTTGTTAAAGAGGGTAGTCAGTGGTGTCACTAGTTCTACCCTTAGTCCTTTTAGAATTCTGGGATGAATCCCATCAGGCCCCATTGCTTTGTCTACCTTCAGTTTTAAGAGTTCTTTCAGAACCCTTTTTTCTGTAAATGGGCTGGTATCAACTTCTGTATCCAGAGTGTTTCTACTGTTTGTTTTAGGTACCTCAACCTCTTCCTTCGTAAATACTGAGCAAAAATATTTGTTTAGTATCTCTGCCTTTTCACAGTCACCCTCTTCCCACCCTCCCTCCCTTTATTAAGCCTCACTATCCCTCCTTGGTCTTCCTTCGCTCCTGATGTACCTATAAAAGGTTTTATCCACTTCTTAACTGAGTTGTCTATCTTTCCTTGGTTTGGGCCTTTGCTGTTCTGACTGCCTTCCCAGCTTCCTTTTGCTTTAACTGATACAGTTCTCTCGTCCTGCTCCTTCTGTGATTCCTTGTACTCCTGAATGCTTTCTTTTTCACTTGAACCTTCACTGCCACTTCCTATGAGAACCATAGTGGTTTCTTACATCGTTTCATTTTGTTTATTTGCTTCACACAAAGGCTTGTTACCTCTGTGATGGCAGTTTTTATTATTCCCCATTGTTCTTCCACCCCTCCTTCCTGCTCATTTGCTAGTGCATTCCTTAGGCACTCACCCATTTTGGCAAAGTGACTCGAACGCCAAGTCGACGGTGAAGTCAGCAACTTCCTGAAGGAAATGTTTCTCATCCCTGGGTGGATGGTAGATGAGGGAGATCTGAAAACCTACAAATCATGAAGATGGTAATAAATAGCACTGCCTATAAAGCCCCAAGGCAATTGTCCACATCCAGGATACATAGTACCACCTCCAATCGAGTCAACCAGGATGCAGTTTTCTTACTACAGTTTCTGTCATTGACATGCTGCAAAATTCTGCAAGAATACCATGTACTATAATACAATGGCAATTACTCAGATTTGTCATATAATAAAGTGTGACATGCTCATTACAGAAAACGACACCCTGGCTGACTTTGCTGTATTATTGTGAAGGATACCAGTCCTACTGTATCATCTGTGCAGTGTGCAGGCAGGGAAGAAGGTGGTGTCACCCACGTGCCGTAGTGACATATCATGAGAAAAATGTGATTTCTGATGCAGGGAGGAGGAGAAGGGTTATGATGAAGAGTATGTGTTTAATGAAACCAAACTTCAATTGTGTTTATTTTAATGAAATTATTATTATTTTTTATTATTCTTAAATTTGGCTTTATTTATATATTAAGAAACCTATGACTTTGGTGGATTTATAGTGCCATCTGTAAAATATTTAATTACCAAAGAGAATCTATTTATTTATAGGTACACTGAACTGGCAATGGTGCAGGTCAGAAAGGGGTCTGCTTCAGCAGATGAATTGGGTGCCAGGTTGGTATCTGTGAGATGATTTTTTTGGGGGGGCACTGTGGAACAATATGCCTCCATATGGCATTAGACAAAGCAGCAGCCATTGTATATGAGATGATAATATAAACTGATATAGTATGATATGATACAAAAGAAGAGAAGATGTAAGCAATAATACCCTACAGGGTGGGCATTATTGGGAAATACTAGAATGCCTAGGGGCATAATGAGGCCCGACGTCAGAGGCGGAGGGCCTTATAGCCCCTGGAAGGTCTGATATTTCCCAATAATGCCAATCCTGGAGGGTATTATTGTGCTTAGAAAATGGCCATCTAAGTAAATTTTTATGAAGTGGTAAAATAAGAGAGGAAAGGAGTGTCAAAAATGCATAAAAGTATTAGAAAAAATTGTTACTTTAGAAAGTAGTCCGTAGGCTGTCCCAAGTCCTCTTGCTGCTCCCTACAGAGCCATTCTGGTGGATTGACTCCTTCCCCATGCACACACACACACACACACACACACACACACACTCCTCTCACAGATTGCGATCTCAAGAAGGAGTGTGGATAAAAAAACAATACCTGTACCAGTTTTGGGATATTTTAAAGTTAATCTCCGTTTATTCAAGATTGTGGTTTGTTTGTTTTTTTGTTTCGTTGTGGTGGCAAGTCAGAAGCTGTGTGTGGTCACAAGTCAGAAGTTGTGTGATGAACTTGTGACCTTTGACCACAATGAAAGTTGTAGTGTATCTGCTGCAAGGGAGGTTTGCGAGGTACATGATTTCTTTTAGGTAATATGAAAAGAGTGTGTTTTCTATTACTTGTTTCCTGCTTTTTTAAACTGCACATGCAGGATTAAGCTGCTGCTACTGATAGTTTTATTGTGTTTGTGGTCACTGAATTATGTGAAAGCGCGATCTGGAGAGTGGTGCCATTTTAAAACAAGACGGCTGTTTTCACTCTTCTGACTGAAAAATAATGACAGCCTAAGTGTTTCTTTAACTTTTATTAAGTGCAAGCTGGTACTAAGAGAAAGAATGTTGGGGGGGGACAGGGACAGACCAATAGCTCTCGCTAAGCGGGAGAAAAAACATGGTGGGGATTTTAAAATGTTACCGGCTGCTTGCAGCCAATGAGAATGCAGGCTGGGAAGCATGGTAGATGGGTACATTGTGAGGTGGCAGTTGGGCTGGTACTTCTCTTTTGCTGGGCGTCTACTGAAAAATAGATGCCCAGGTTGGAGAGAGTTTCAGCCAATCACAATAGAGAATGCATTCTGGCCATTTTCTAAAAATAGAATAATAGACAGGGGACTGTGTATTGCAAGGGTGTAATACCATTGACAGGTTCTGGTTGCATAGGAAGCTCAAAAGTGAAGCTCAAGAGGTCCCCATGTTCCCAGAACCTTGAGATAGTATTACGCCTGAGTAAGGAACAGTCCCCTATCTGTTATTTTTTGTAATATTTGGATCCTATTGAAAATGCTAGGGCTCTGCATTCATTAGCCACTGTCCTGGTACAACGGCCACCTGAGCACTGTACTGAACACTCACTCCTATCAAACAGTCTCTTTGAACTTCTACCCCTTGCATAGTGCCTCAGTTTGTCAGCTTCGCTAGGGAGCGTGAAGGTAGCAGGGTAGTGTGAAAGTAGGATCCACCAGATAATAGTTTAAATGTAAAAAAAAAAAAAACATACGGCAGAGAGTACAAGGGTTACAGATTACTTTTACTAAGTGAGAGAAAGAGCCGTCATGTTTTTTAAACTGTTCTGTCCACCAACAGATAAAAAAGCAGCCGTACTTCGGTGGTGTTTGGTTGTTTTAAGCGATGCATGTGCTGCAGTACTTTGCTCTTTTTGTGTGAGGGGGAGTCGGCTTTCACTGTACATGACAGTTACAGTGAAAGCCAACTCCCACTCTGCACATGCCATTGGTGAGCTCACGCTGCTGTCTTTCAGTGATAATACTATTGTTCAGAGCTCCCAACGATAGTATTACAAGTGCTGAACAATAGTATTACAGCAGGGGAGCAATAGTATTATCAGGCCAGCGACAATGCTATTATCAGTTTGGTAAAGGTGTACTACAATGATTTTTTTTGTGGGTTAGTGCCATATTAAAATGATAAATCCATACATTACAATACGATATTATATCCTTTTTTATTGTGTTATTATTTTTATGTACCAAGAAACATGAACTATTAAAACAAAGTTATGGAACATGATTTGTACTTGCCACTTGACAGCCTACACTCATGCTGTTTTTAGAAGCTGCTAATAATGAGGGTAGGGACTTTGAAGAACTGGGCACTGAATGCAAGATGATTTTTGGGGGGGAGAACTAAATGGTACATTTTTGGATGAATCACTTCTATCCTGATTAGGGGAAATTGAAGAAGGAAGGGGGAACCTGGTGTGCTTCTGGATTGCTTAGGGTGGTTTCATCACCAAATGCTCTAAATGACTGGCAAGGAAGGCTGCTTGTACTGCAGTGGAAGGAGTGGAACCAAAGGTTTTCTGGGGGCTAATGAACCATGTTTTGTTTTTTATGGCTGTATTATCATGTACCAAACCCTTGTCTTCAGAGCCCCATGACCATAACTCCCTGTTGTTATTCTATCATGTCCAACTCCTTTTGCACTACTACTGCTTAAAGAACTTGCACATGGTGAAACTACCATGGTAGACTATCTGCTCCCCCCTCCATCTTTTTCTCCTGATAGTCTCTTCACATTTTCCACATACATCAACAAATGATAAGACAATGTAGCTACCAGATGCTAACAGTAATGACACAATACTCATCAATTATTCTTAGACTCCCATGTGACACAATTGCCCAAGCCAATTGATTTGTCCACCACCCTCTCCATGAAGAACAATTTCCTCACATCTCTTTTGAACCTAGCCCTGGTCCATTTGTATACATGCCCACTAGTGTAGGTCCCATCACTGGAACAGCAGCTGAAAGTCAACCCTTTTTATCACCATGAGATACTTAAACAATTCTTTTATATCAGTTGTGTACTTGAACAGATAAAAATGTATTGATCAGGGAGGGGCTGTGGACATGGTC
Organism: Neoceratodus forsteri; assembly: GCA_016271365.2. Lineage (NCBI taxonomy): Eukaryota > Metazoa > Chordata > Ceratodontiformes > Ceratodontidae > Neoceratodus > Neoceratodus forsteri. The sequence goes on along the minus strand of CM057456.1, from coordinate 454,092,721 downwards.
TACCTAGACTTTAGCAAGGCATTTGACACAGTCCCACACAAAAGATTATTATACAAGTTAGCCAGCCTGGGAGTGGGTCCCAAGATGACAGCCTGGGTAAAGAATTGGCTGGAGAATAGGACACAGAAAGTAATAGTAAATGGAGTCCACTCTGAAAAAAGGGGGGTTAGCAGTGGGGTACCGCAGGGTTCAGTATTAGAACTGGTCCTCTTCAATGTCTTTATAAGCGACATTGCAGAGGGACTGGAAGGAAAAGTATGTCTCTTTGCAGATGACACAAAGATCTGCAACAGAGTTGATGCACAAGGTGGGGTGGAAAGGATGAGAAGGGACTTGGCAAGGTTAGAGGAATGGTCAAATGTATGGCAGCTTAGATTCAATGCTAAGAAGTGCAAGGTAATGCACCTGGGAAACAAAAACCCAGGGGAAGAGTACACAATGGGGGTGAGATACTAACAACAACAAAATGGAAAGGGACCTGGGGGTAGTCATATCAGATGACCTAAAGGTGGGCAAGCAATGTGAGAGGGCAGCAAGGAGGGTTGGGGGATACTGGGATGCATAGGGAGAGGCATCACCAGTAGAAAACAAGAAGTTATTATCCCTCTGTACAGACAGCTGGTGAGACCACATCTGGAGTACTGTGTGCAGTTCTGGAGACCCAATCTCTGCAAAGACATAGACAGGATGGAAGCTGTCCAGAGGAGGGCACTAAAATGGTGCAGGGTCTGCACTGGAAGTCATATGAAGAGAGACTTAAGAAGCTTAATATGTATAGCCTCGAGGAAAGGAGGGAGAGGGGGGACATGATAGAAACTTTCAAGTACCTCAAGGGAATCAACAAAGTCCAAGAGGGTAGCATCTTTCAAAAAAAGAGGTGTGCAAGAACAAGGGGGCACAATTTGAAGATAGAAGGGGGAGGCTCAGAGGTAATTTAATGAAGTATTTTTTCACAGAGAGGGTTGTGGATGTATGGAACAGCCTTCCAGAGGAGGTTGTGGAGTCAAAAACAGTGGTGAAATTCAAGCATGCATGGGACAGTCATAAGGCAATTCTAGGGGTTGGGGGTAGGAAGAAGTAGGCTGCTGGTTAACTAGGATCTGCAGCTTATCCATCAGGTAGGGAAATGGGCAGACTGGGTGGGCCAAGCGGTCCTTATCTGCCATCAAATTCTATGTTTCTATGTTTCTATATCTCCCTTTTCCTCAGGCAAGTACATGTTCCATCTGCTCAGCCATTCCTCATAGGACCATCCCTGCCTGACTTGCCCACTCACCACTTCATACTGAGTTTTCCTAGAGAAATTGCACTTTTTCAGGTGAAATCGGGCAAAGTCATGGTGAAGCTGCAACTCTGCATGACTTCGCCTGAAAAAGTGCCCCTTCACCTGCCAAAAATTTCATGAAGATGGCACTTCACACTTCATGAATTTGTCAAACTTTGCAAACTGATTTTCAAACTAGAGTTTGCCAGCTTTGCACATCTCTACATTTATTATTCTGGTAGCCCTCTACTGCACTGATTCCAGATGATTTCTGCCATTTTTAAGATGAGGGCTTTAAAACTGCACACACATATTCTAGGTGTGGTCTTACCAGGGATCTGTAGAGGGATAGGAGTACCTCCTGCCTTCTGCTTATGAAGCTCCTGCAAATGAAGCCTAGCATTCTGATTGTCTAATGATTACCTCAAGGGCTATTTCCTCAGTTGTGTACTTGAACAAATAAAAATGTATTGGAAACAAAATGTAAATACACCTACTCTTCATGCTTGGCCCTGACTCTTACTGGCCATCCTATTAACTGCAGTTTACATCTGATTGTACAGACCTCTTTCACAGTGATAAAGGATGTGTTTTGCTTTGTAAAACAGACAGAGAAGCCAAAGACAAAGCATGCCAGTACTGAAGACATGTGGATCATCAGTGTGTCTTGTGGTGGTGATGCTACGCAAATTTTGAGCTAAGTCTATGGCCCTGTTCACACTACAGCGTGGTAACTAAAAATGTTTTAGAAAACTGATTAATTACAGTGCTGTAGTGTCTATGCTGTAGTATCTGCACTAGAGCCAGCATGTTGCAAACCATTTTTAAAGATGGTTTACAGCATCCTCACTACTGCCTCCAGATTGATTTAACTTGGAAACAGTTCCCATGCACTGACATGAAGGAGAACCATGACTTATCTGCACTGCAAGTAAGTCCGATTTAGCTGTTGTAACATTTTTAAAACCATGTTTAAGCCCAAGTCTTCTCAGGGTTTAAGCACTTTTTTTCAAAACATGTTACAATCCATGATAAGTGTGGATGCAAATTGTGCTACAGTGATTTAGAATGGCTTAAGCTCCTTAAAACATTTTAAACACAGTAGTGTGAACATGGCCTAACATGACTGCTTTGTTGTAGTTAGGTGTTACATTTGGTGCTGCAGAGTAGCTATAACTATGTTTATTAATTCTGCAATATCCATAAGGTAATTTTCTGCAGTATAAAGGTACAGCATAGTATTTTCAAGACTTGATTTTCGCATTAGGATTAATTTTGTAAACAGTAATACAGCAACGTACAGTCATCCCTCTGTGAAGCAGTGTGGTCAAGAGGATGAAGCATCTACTTGAGACAGAGAGTTAACAGAGTCACCATACTCCTTGTGTACATCACTTAACCTTCCAGTGTTCTAGTCCATTCAGCTGCAGCAGCTGGACTGCACTGAAAATGAAATGATGTGTGCCAACTGTGGATATCCTGGGTAAAATAGTTTCAAAAGTAAAAAGTAACAGAAACATCAATTATTATAATAGTTGTTTTAAATATATACCTTCTGTTTCACAAACAGCAAGCTTTCACTGTTTTAGCATGAAAGGATGTTATAAACTGTAATCATTTTGTTGGGAGCAGTTATACTGCATGCTAGGGTCTGCAGCAGTGTGTGCATGGTTAAGGTATGCTTTCAGTGGTCCTTCACTTTGGGAGGAAAACAGCAGTGAGAGAGTTCCCTCAGGCCTCCAATACTCCAGTGGGACTTGTATTCATGACTCAGCTCCTCGTTTGTGTGTGCTCCAGGCCTGCATTTGTGGGTGAGCACAAACAAGTCTGTGCCTCTTAAATAGCTTCTTCCAGTATGGCTTTTGCCTCCCAAACTGCCAACTCAGCACTCACAAATCCAGTCTGTAAGTCACAATCTCAGTTTGCAACATGCCAACTCTTCCAATATGCTGCTGACTGTATCTTAAAGTCACATGAGCCATTTAAAATCTTCATCCATGTAGCACATACAAAACATTTAATTAAACTGCCAAAATATACTACTGGGATGTCATTCCTGCAGTACCTGTCACCGATGAGTCATTAATATTCTCAAGGGATGCTGCCATAATTACACTATACAACCATGCAACATATCCTACAATGAAACTAAAGAAATGTACTGCAGACTTTTTAAAAAATCTACATTATTCCATTGAATTTTAAGCTTCTTTTACCCTTAATATACAGTACTTACAGTATGTTACTATAATATCTTGCTTTTTGATTTATTTTCATGTTTTATTATTCTGATTATGATGTAGTGTATCAAACCAGATGCTATATCCTTTCAGAAAATCATGCTATGATCATTATCTGCCCCAAATACAGATTATTGAATTATTATTATATTGAAACTACAGTGAAGCCTACAAGGATGAAACACAGTGTCACAGGTTTACTGCATGAAAAAAGGGATTAGCTCCCATTGAAATTGTATTGATTGCTGAAGTAACTCTACTGCAGAATTCTGCAGTGCTGCACTTCATCCTAGTGGGCTTCACTGTACATCTTTGTGACTATAGCAACATTAACGGACAATGCAACCAGCTTCATCAGAACCAGATTGAATTAATTGCAACAGGTACTTAATATGTGAGTGACTTAGAGGAATGCAGCTTAGGATTTCTGTGGTTAGCATCTACAGTACTGCATATGGGATTTAACGTAAGTAAAGTAAGGCAAACTGTGTTAGGTCAGGAGCATAGGAAGTGCTAATGAATACTATACACAATAGTGTTTAGAATGGATTTAAAAAGTAAAAAAAATATAATTGGGTAAAACCAGTTGGGTGATCATTCATTAATACAGCAGAATGCACAGTCATCCTGGTCCTAAATTGCACCAGATTTTTAGTAGCCACATCACAAAATGAGCAAATAAATCCCCCTGCACTCAAAACTGACTTGCCATCACACACACCTTCCACCTTTTCTTACTAAAAACAATCAACTAAGCCCTAAAAATAAAATCACCCTAAAAAAAACAGAAACAAATTATTTTTCTTCGATCATCACAATCTCCTTGCACACATAAGCAAATTAGGAAAATGAAGTACTGTTCATGGATATCATTTCTATTGTTTGTTTGTTGACCATGAAATATTCCCCTCCTGTCTTTGCCTGCTTAGCAGGGAAATCTGTGCCGATTACCTTGCTACTGATAAAAGTGAATCTCTGGCTCCACAAGAATGCTATTTGTGTGTGTGTGTTGGAAGGTGAACATTTCACCAGTGGAACTGTGGAGAATTTAGAATTTCTATATTTCATGGTAACAGTCTATCTGTTGAATGTGGGAAAAGGCAAAAAAAAGGGTGAGGGAGGGAAGCAATAGCATAAACAAAGAGGGGAAGGTTGGAAAACACAGTTACATGGACAAAGGCAGACACAAACTGACTAAAGAAATCCCTGAACTGCATTGCAACATATGAATTTGAAATAAGTATGGGTGTTTTCAAGAGAAATCTAGAAACCACAAACAGCCTGACAGGTTCAACAGTTTTTACCTCATTTTCATTTAAAATAAGTGGGACGGCTTTGAAAATGAAATTATGTAACTAATGTTTTTATAACAAAAGCGTGCAACACATGGTTTTCATTGTCTTTTATTGTTTTAGCTGCCCTAGTTACCACATTATGGACTTTGTTTTGTCTTCTAAGTCAAACTGGAAGCACATTTTGATGAAAGGTCTTAATTTTTATCTTTTAAAATAATTGAATTTCATTTTTATCCATTTTAAGTCAGACATTTAAAAGTAATTTTATAAGTGCAATAAGACACTCCAAGTGTGTCATTATGGTGATAAAATCATATTTCCCAGGTGCATTTAATGGCATTTAGTTGCATCTCATGCCTAACAAAGCACAAAAGGCATGAAATTATATCACCGTAATGCACTCCTTGCCATATCTTATTGCTTACAAAGCTGCCTTAAAAAAGGGTTAAATTGCAGAGGCTATTAAATTATTCATTTATCTATTTAAAAGTTCTACTAGGAAAGCATACTGAGCTGATGAACTGCTCGATTCCAGATGCATCCTGGGGGAGGACGGAAACAAGGAGACAGTATAAACAATAGCATACAGTATACAGTAAGGGACAGTACATTTTACACAGATACAAATGTTATAGGACTTTATTTATGATATAACAATCACAGATAAGTTACAGCAAGTCCAAACATTACACAGCCAGACATTTCAATCTGACAGCATGATCTGATATCCTTGCTGGACAGGTTAGAAGTGCTCAGACCTAAGTAGGGAATGGAGGGATTAGGTGCATGCACATGTGGACTTGAAGTGGGCTTTGTGGAGAGAGTTGAGGTAGTGTGCAAAGGAGGTGTGATGAATGGCTGAGGGGAGTGAGTTCCACAGTTTTGGCATGCGGTAAGAGAAGGCTGCTTGGCCTGCAGTGATGGACTTATATGGGAGGGTGAAAGTGCAGGTGTCATGGTGCCTGTGGAAGTGTGAGGGAGGAGGCACGAGTAGGGCTGCAGAGAGGAACGGGGGTCAGGACTGGGTCCAGAACTTGGCCATAAGCCTAGCACAGTAGGACAGCCTTCTTTCCTGAAGAGAGGGGAGGCCCAGGGATTGGTAAAGGACAAAGTGGTGGGTACTGGGAAAGCAGTCAAGGGCAAAATGGCAGAAAGAGTGGAAGAGAGTATCCAGACTGGTTAGGGAAGTTTTGGGAGTGGCACTGTAGACTATGTTGCCATAGTCAAAAATTGGGAGAATCATTTTCTGTACAATAGCATGGTGAGCCTGCAGCAGGATACATCCACAGTCATGATAAAGGGCACCCAGCTTGGGGTGCAGCTTCTTGTAGATGGTCTCGATATGTACAGAAAAGTCGAGGTGCTGGTCAAGCCAGACCCTGAGGTATCTAAAGGAGGTGCAGTCTTCCAACTCTGTCCCGTCCAGGGTGTGGAAGGTGGGGAGAGAAGGGAGCCGAGAGAGTCTCTGCCGTGTGCTGAAGGTCATGGAGACAGTCTTCTTAGCATTCAGGAATAGCCAATTAGATTGAAACTAGAGCTGGACATTGTTGAAGTCATGCTGAAGTCTGGATACCACATCAGAGGATGGGGGCCTGATGCATACAGGACAGTGTCGTCCACATACATGTGAATTAATTTTTTTTTCCCAATTGTTTAACCAGGAGAGACACACTAAGCTTAAAGCTTGTTTACAGGTGTGACCTGGGAGCACAGGGAAGTTAAGTGACTTGCTCAGGGTCACACAGTATGCATGTGGGGGCTGTGGGATTCAAACTCAGGTCTCCAAATTTGCAGCTCAGAGCCTTAAACCACTGCGCTATACTGCCTCCCTTGTGGCCATGGATGTGTGTGGGCAGGCAGAGGGTAAATCATTGAGGAAGGTGGATAACAGCAGCACACCAGGGACTGAGCCTTGGAGGACACCAGTTGATATCGGGAGTGAGGTAGAGATGGAGTTTCCAATCCTGACAGACTGTGTTCTGCCTACAAGATAGGAGTGGAGCCAACTGGTGGTCTCCCTAGAGAGCCCAGCAAGGGAGAGCTTGGATAGGAGGAGAGGGTTAGATACAGTGTCAAAAACCTTTGCAAGGTCAACAAAAATGGTGGAGGTGGTGTGGCCTTGATCCATATTGGTCATAGTCAGTGAGCCTCAGGAGTGAAGTGGTGGTGGAGTGGAACCTCCAAAACACAGACTGGTAAGGTGTGAAGAAAGAGGTGAAGATGAGGAAGGAGGAGAGCTGGGAAAGGACTAGGTGTTCCTGGAGTTTTACTAGGATGGGGAGGAGGGAGATAGGGTGGTAGTTATTGTGGGAGGAGGGGTCACCACCTTTCAGCAGGGGGATGACAGTGACATGTTTCTACTCAGCTGGGGTGGAAGCAAGAGAGAGAGAAGGAAAGATTGAAAAGTGAAGCCGGGGGGGAGGCAATGGCTATGCCCACAGTTCAGTGGGTGGAAACTACCAGCCACACCTCCTTTTCTGATCTGTTTTCTTTGCTGCAGCTAGAAGCTCTGCTGGGGCTCTGCCCCTCCCCAAGTTTTGACTGCCACTTTCCCTTTGTGCGTTTGGGCTTTCTGTTTAGTTTGATCCTTCAATGACTTTCTAGGTCACTATTTTATTTTCCTACTGTTCCTGGATACAGCATGTGCATCCCTCTTTCCCTTGGTTAGCTACTCTTGCTGCACTTCTGTCCTCATGTGGTTCTTCTTTTTCTGTTTTGGTTTTTGGTGTTTTTACTAGTTCCCAAAGCATGTCCTATCTATGTCATTCTGCTGTTCGGGCTTGTGCTATTTTAGGTTTTCCATTTTGCTTTTCATACCAGGCCACTTGAAAACTTCTCAGTTCCACTTCATTCCTCCTCAGTTGTTTTTACAAGGCTTCCTGGCAAGGCAGCTGCTCCAATTCCTGCTCTGTCATTTTAGTTAGTTTACTCAGCATTTAGCACCATAGTCTTAGTGTGTATACAAGTGCCAGCCTTTTCTGCTGAGGCTGGATTTAACCACTCATTTTGCCCTTTGATGTGCATTCAAATTGCAGTATCGTTTCAGTCATTGTATTTTCCATTAATATCAATCATCAGTTCAGCAGTCATTATTCTGTTAGGATCTTGCCTCAGGGTTTGCCTGTGGGTGGACAGCTCCTACTCTCCTTGAAGTCCACATCTTGAGGATGATTCCCTCATCTTGGATGGGGGTTCTTCTCTGTAGGCTGCATGTCTCCCACTGCATCTCATTGCAGTTCCACCAAGTGGTAAGGTCCAGCTCTCAGGGGAACACTTTACCAGTGCAGACCTTTGGTCTGAGGCACCTCATGGTGTAGCATTTAAGACTTCAGCTGCCAGAGGGTGGATCCCTAAGTCCACAGGGTTCCTTTAGCTGTGCAAACTACATCACTAGGACCTCTGAAACTTATTCTCCTTATATCTATCGAAGGTCCACCTAATCTTATTCCATATCCCCTTCCTTTAGTTTCCATTCAAGGTTAGGCATCCTCACAATCTTGAAGCTGGCAAATAGCCTTTCAGTAGCCACTACTCTCCTCATTGCACACTTTGAGGAGAGGGTCTCCTTCACAGGGAACTCCTATTAGCTGCAGAGAGTGACTCATGGGGCCCCACAGTGTTATTCCATTAGAAGGATAGAGAGAGAGAGAATTATTCCTCCAAAATCTTCCCCTAAATTTTGAACTCCAAATTAGCATTCTGAACTGTCACAGTAATATGTTTTCATGCAAAATGAGATGGTGGCCAAGACCAAAGATCTCCAGAGATTTCCTCCATAGGTTTTTTTTTCTCGTGTGAGTGTTGAAGGCCATAATATAGTTATATATATTTAAGTATAGTGTTTACCCTAGTAGTAGTAGGTTTTTCACTGTAAGTTGGGGTTGGATGGTGGCTCTTTTGTCCTTCAATCCTGCCATTCCGTCTCTCCTTATTGAAGTCATCCTTCTGTCTGCTATCAGTTACCAGTTGCTGTCAGTTCATTACTCCAACTAATCTCTGTTTGTTATGTATCATGACCAGCTGCTGCCAGTCAGTTCTCCATAGTCTCTGTGTTCACCACCTTCTTTGCAGTACTATTGGTCTTCTTCCTAAGGACCTTTAGCCTAAATGAATTATGTTCTCAATGCATCTCTACAGGTGGAACTCTCCTCAAGAGAGGTCTTTTGCCTTTATGGTACCGTGATAGGGTAATAGTCCCTCATGGGTCAGGGAGTGTGAACAGAGAAAGTATTCACATACTGTATAACAGTCAAACAACACATTCATTCAACTATCTTCAGATTTTCAACAATGTTGCATAAGCATAACTCCTCAATTAAGTTGTGTGCATGCATTTAAATAAGGGACTACACCTGCATTTCAGTGGGTAAGAGCTACCAGTCACACCCCTTTCCTGAGTTATTTTACCCAGCTACATCCAGCCTCTTTCAGAAACATTGTTTCTTTGCTCTGCCATCTTCCCCTCCTCCTCCATCAGTGTGCCTCTTTCCTTGGAGCTCCTTCCAAAGGTACCTTAGCCTAAAGGAATGATGATCCCATTGCACCTGTAGGGGTGGAATCCTTCTGAAGAGGGCTATTTTGCCTTCATTGTACCCCAACAGTGTGGTAGTTCCTCATGAGACAGAGAGTGTGAACAGCCAAAGTATTCAAGTATAACACTCAAACAACACATTTATTCAACAACCTTTAGACTTTCAGCAATGTTGCATAAGCATAAGTCCTTACTTAAGTTACACATGCCCACTGAAGTAAGTTGTTACACTTTCCTCCAGAGGTCACATGTTTGCATAACATGGTCAGGACGAGAATGCAGTTAGCAGCAGTGCAGTCCACTGAAAGTCTTGTTTGAGAGGTGATTTCACAATTTAGTTTAGTTCATAGCTTTTACTAAATAAAGAACCTTAGATCATTACTAGAAGACTATCTTAGTGCAAAGACAAACATAACAGGTGCAGTCAGCATGTGTGCGGCACTCAGTACTTGCTCACTAATATGAATTAACTAGAAAAGTGTAATGGTGTTGATGAAATTAAGAGCAATGCCAGTGAACTAGTACTAGAAAAGAGAGAACGGGGAAACTATTATTTTATTGTATGCTACTTAATTTTTATTTAAGAAGACATAGGTTAGAACTGCCTTACTTATTTATCAATACATTATGAATAAACAGTTTACTTATAAGTTAACTGTAATCAGTTGCTTGTTATTATTTGTAATTAATCCATGGTCTTCAACCTTTCTGAACTGCTAGGTAATTTAATCTGGAATCTTCAGCTGGGAAGGATAGAGGAAATACAGTAGTTTTCTTTTTTCCCCCCAAGTGGTAAAGTATATACTAAATATACTATTTCCAATGCTGCATACTGCTTGAGAAACAATAAATAAGATCAAGATCTGATAAGTTAGGTAGCCAGAGTTATGACAAAACGCTTCTAAAATACTTCAGGTTTACAAGAGAAGCTTCATTCTTCTGAATGACAGTCCTATGTGCTCTATGGAACAATATAATGCTCTAGGCCAAAATGTGTTGAAAATCTAATGAAATTCCAAGTACCCTCTCAGTGCTCCATGCAATGTTGACAGAACATGTTTAAACACTCTGCCTTCCAATCATAATTGAATGAGCAGCCTCATTCTGCAACTAGCATGGTTTATCCATCTGTGTTTGTGGAGAAATATTGCTCAACCTTCTTGCTGATCTTTGAGGAATCTTCACAACTAGTCTGCCAGATTAATACAAATGTTGTTGACTGCTCCTGTAGGTCCTACAAAAAAGTTCCAATAATGTCACAGCTAAGTTTATTTTATTCTTTGTATGTTTGTCTAAAATAAGTTTGTTAACATTACATTCTATTGGTTTCAGTGAACGGGATTTAATTATATTAAATTATGTATTGGTAAGAATAACTGCATATTGTATATTTATTTAAATAAAATTATGTTTCTAGCTCTAATGGTTCCAAAATGTGCTTCTTTGAAAGATACTGTTTGGGACTTTCAATGCCCTAAGGGACTTTGTTACACAATTCCACCACATTTTCACAATGTGCTAAGGGTGAGAGAGGTAAGATGTTGATAGCTTCAGTATGGCTTCAGGTTGGAGCCAATGCATTTGATTCAGCATGAGAATTTGACTGAACCACTTTGGCTCCCTATGCGATAACAAGGCAGTGCAAAGCATAGTCCCATTTTAATATCAGATTCACCATAGAGCATAAGATAACAACATAAGATGTGCAGACAGGAGGAAGCAAAGGCTCATTTAGCCTGTCTGTCACATGCTCAGCAGATGGTGCCAATAAACCCTCTTTTATTTAAATAAATATCCAATCTATTTATGCCCTTGATGCCACAACACAGTGAAAAAGCTCACTCACATACTTAGCATCTGGATGGCAGATACTGTAGCTTAGGCATGGTACTTGATAGACTTTACCTAGATTAGTTAGGGAAATAATTAAAAAAGCTGCAAATCTTCTCTTATTCAGCAAATACCACAAACAAAAGCTACTGTTGCAGAAGATACAGTAGGTTTTATTTTAGTTGGCAGGAACAAAACCATGAGAAAAAAAAAACCTCTGTCCAGCTGAACAAGACAATGAAACGCAGTAGGCCTATGAGACCAGCGGCTTTCTTAGAGAGGGAACAGGAGGGGAGAATGTGTTTGAACAGTGGCCAGCAAGGGAATAAGGTAGTGGCAGTCTTCCAGTGCCCAATCAACCAAAACTACTATGTATTTTTACTAGAAGGTCAGGGAGTTTAACTGAATTACAGCATTTTTTCAGTAATTGCATTTTTTGTCTGAAAAAGCAGACCATAGTACAATGACCCCCTGAGGCTTGATTAAGGAGTTGCCTGGCAAGTGGTTAGTAAGTCGGTATGTGTTGGCAGTCTGGCAGTGCCCATGTTTCCACAAGAAAAAAAAATTGATTACGCACAAAAAATACATTTTCTTTTTAAAACTACAAGAATAAGGAGGACTGCTGCCTTTTTTTTTCTAGTAATGGCATTCCTTTCAAGATTAATCTGTGTGTATAGTACAACAGAGATCCCTGAGGCCTGAAGTTAGGACAATGTTCAAAAAGTGATTGCCAGCTGGCAACCTGCTACTGCCCTGGTACTGATATTAGATACATTTGTGGCTTCCTATAAAAAAAGAAAAACATAACATATTTTTTTCTTTTCATCTTCCTGCTCCCAACTTCCTATGATTCCACCTGTAGTGTTGTGTGTGTCTTCCTTAGATGAGCTAGTGTAGTGTGATCTGAGTAGTGGGAAATAGCCTGGCCATAACCTGCTGGCACTGTTTTGGCATCTGATAAAAAATAAAAAAAATAACATTTTTTATTCTTTCAGTCTTCCTGTCTTCATGTTCCCAACTTCTCAATGTTCCTCATCTGCTATTGAGCTTGTCTGGCTGAATTGTGCTACTGTAGTGTGTTATGGATGGTGGGCATCAAGTCCATATCCACTGGCAATCTTCCGGCACCTGGTTGCTGCTAGTAGGCACTTTTTTGGCATCCCAGAAAAAATTGTATAATTTTTTCCAGTCTTCCCATTCCAAGCTTCCTGAGATTCACCCTGTAGCATTGTGTGTACCCTCCTTAGCTGTGCTAGTGTAGTGTCCTCTAGTCAGTGGGCAGTAAGTGGATGTCAGATGACAGCCTTCTGGTTCCCAGTCATTGTTTGTTGGCAATTTTGTGGCATCCTGTAAAACTAATAATAAAATACAATTAATTTTCTCTTCCAGTCGTCATGAGCCCAACTTCCTGATGCTCCTTCTGTGGCACTGTGTGTGTCCTCCTGAACTGTGCTAGTGTGATCTGAGCAGTGGACAACAAGTGTGTGCTGGCTAGCAGCCTGACAGTCTCTGACTACTGGTATTTGACACTTTAGTGGCATTCTATGAACAAATATAATTTTTCTTTCTGACAGACTTCACATTCTTCCAGGTTGCTGAAGTATTCCTGTAGAGGTCTGGGTGTCTCCCTGAGCTGGGCTGATACAGAGTGATTTGGGCATCAGCTAGCATGTGGGTGTCAGTTGGCAGCCTTCAGTGCCTAACAAGTGCAAGATGGCACTTTTGTGTCATCCAATAAAAAATTGGAAATAAACAAACAACATATTTTTTACTTCCAGTATTCATGCTCTCAAATTTCTGAGATTCTTCCTATAGCACTGTGTGGGCCATCCTGAGCTATTCTAGTGTAGTGTGATATGGACAGTGGGCAGCAAGTGGGTGTCATCTGACAAACTGCCAGTGCTTGGCCACTACTTGCTGGTACCTCTGTGACATCAACAACATAATATTTTTAAAACTGGTATTTGGGGGCACCTAACCAGATTAGACACTCTGTTTAACTCCTTCTGTCATTTTGCCCTTTATGCTCCATCACGCACTCATTACTGTGACCTCTACCATGCTCTCTCCCTTCCTCCACTTGCCAATAGGTGCCTCACTCATTGTGCCAAACTCATTTCTAAAGTTTGGTTAGGAGAACTTCCCTCCTACTTCTCATGCTCACTCTCTTTCCCCCCACCCTCTCCCACTTCCTCAGATCCTCTGACACTCACACTTTGTTGGTCCCCCATCGAACCACTCTCTTCAGCCAGTCAGGCTTCACCCATCATTCCCCGCTAATCTGAAAATCCCCCCAAATATGGATTCCTCCTCCTACTACTCCTACCTTGTCTCTGTCTTACATAACTTTCACTCATCTAACTACTCCTTCTTTATCTCTCCTTAACCATCCTCCTATACCTCTGCTCCACTCCATGACTCACATGCCCTAATAAACCTTCCTCTCCCAAGCCTGCTTCTCAGCATGCTCTCCTCTCCCATCACTGCCTACCCCCTCATCCCTACCCCTAACCCTCTTCCATTACCAACTTGCCCCTGCTTAGCTTGGACCTCTGGTAGGGTTCTTAGCATCCTGCAGCACTTGGCAAGCCTCCTCCTACCCCTCCCTTCCCCCTCTCTTCTTTTTACCCTACTTGTTCTCACCTAAATCTGCCCTCTGTCAGGATTCTTCACACTTTGGTGATGTCTACTCTCAGCTAAGTTTCTTCCCTCCCTCCCTCCTTTTTTTCCTTTCCTCTTATATCCCCCCATTCCCTCTGCCCAACTTGTCCTCTCCTAATTCTACCCCCTGTCAAGGTTTTCTGCATCCTGGTGGGGCCCAGCACTGGGAAATTACTCTTCTTTCATTCCTCCCCCCGTTCTTTCTACCCAACTAGTCCACACCTGATTCTGTGCTCTGGCAGGGTTTTTAGCATCCTGGAGTGGCCTAGTCTTAGGCAAACTTTTTCTTTCCATCCTCTTTTCTCTTTTCTCCTTTCCCTTAATCCTTTTTTTCTCTCTTCCCAACTTGTCCTCACCTAGTTTTGCCTCCTGGAAGGGTTCTCAGCTTCCTGGAGGGGTCCAGCATTTGGAAATGACTCTTCCTTCCCTCCCCTTTCCCCTCCATCCTTTCTACCTAACTCATCCTCGCCTGACTCTGCCATCTGGCAGGGTTTTCAGCATTCTGAAGAGGCTTAGTTTTAGGCAACATTCTTCCACTCCTCCTCCTCCTTCCCTTTACCATCCCTTTACCATCCCTTCTACTATCCCTACCCAACTTGTCCTTGCCTATGCCTGCATCTTATTCTAAGTCCTCACCTCATTCCACCACTTGCAGTGATCTCCACACTCTGAAGGGGCCAGTTCCAGGTATAAATCATCCTTCCATACCTTATCCCTTACACCACCTCTCCTGCCTCCCCTCTACCCCCTGCACTTAAACAAAGGAATTAGTTCATTTGAGCTAATAAATTGTACTTTTTGTTCTATCTGAGGTGCTCCCAGATTGCAGTAGCCCTGTGTTAACTTGCCCCTCGCAAATTATTTTTTGCTCACTTTCCTCCGGTAATGTTCCCCCTCATCTTTATCCTCTCATTTCTCCTGCTGGTTTCCCCTGTCTACCCCTCTACCCTCCTTGATGTCCCCTCACTGCACCTCATTCACTTGATAATTGCTAAATAATCTGCCTCTTAATTGTGATCCATTCCTGCAAAGAATTGGCTCCAAGGCTACATTAAATTTCTGTACTATGTTCCTCAGACATGCCACTTGCAATTAAAAGCATATTCCACAGGTATGATATATTTAACTGTATGTTATGCCCATGAATCATTCACATATCTGGAATATGTAGTATGGTAAGGGCTGCATGCCCATTGGCTCATGCTGTGAACCAATGAGTGTGCAGCCCTACTGAGCTGTCAGTCGGTGGGCAGTGGGGTGGCAGGCGGGTGGGGTGCTGCCGCCCGCCAGCTGACCGGGGGGGAGCGGGGCAGTGGGGCTCAGTGGGTGGGTGGGGAGGGTACACTAGACCACCAGGGTAATAGGTCATTTTATATGTTTTACAGATGCCCACGATCGGGCAGAGTGTGGTCCACTGGACCACCAGGGATATTAAACGGGGGGGTTATTATACTGATGCCTGCGATTGGGCACATAGCGGTCCACTGGACAACCAGGGATATTAGAGGGGGATTTTTCTTTTAGACAAATGTCCACGATCAGGCACATAGCGGTCCACTGGACCACCAGGGATATAGGACAGGAGGGATGTTTTATTTAGCCAGATGCCCACGATCGGGCAGCACTCGGTCCACTGGACCACCAGGGATATTGAAGGGGGGGTTTATGTACACAGATGCCTGTGATGGGGCATGGGGGTACTGCCGTCAGGTGCGGCAGGAACTTGGGTGGCCACCCACAGGTGGCAGCTGCCGTGTTGCGCCATGCAATGTGGCAGCTCACCTGTGGGTGGCCATCATTAGTTCCTTTTTTTTGGGGCTTAACTTTATGCAGGCACAAGTAGGGGTTGCACATGCATGGCTCTGCACATCCTGGGCTGAATATCGGGCTGTGCAGGTTATGCATGGGCATGCTCCCCCTACCTGTGCCTGCATACTGATGCGCTCCAGCACATCGGGATTTGTGTGGCACACTTTTCCCTTTAGAATATCAAGCCAGGGCACATCAGTGGGTTGTGCATGGTGCAACACTGTTGCACCATGCACAACCCTTTTGAATATCTGGGCCGTGGTGCAAACATATTAAAAAACATTAAAGTTTTGAGCTTACATAGAATTTTGTGAATGCAAGCTTGTAACTTTGGTAATTTTCCATATTTTACCCCAAATTTACAACAAGACTATTTCTTAATAGTACCTCATGAATGTGACAGCTGTCATTTTTCATTTCCTGCCCAAAATGTGTTTTTGCATCCTGAAAGTTGATTTCACAGTCCTTGTGAAAAATCACCTTAAGGCCAGGAGTTGAACATTTTTTCTGTCCTTCTTCATGAGGCAGCATCATAACAAGGTTATGTTGAACATTTGGTGTAAAAATATTAAAAAAAGAATTTTTGACCTGAAAGTACATACTCAAATAGAAATTTCAATGTTGCAGGCAATATGTTAACCAAGAGATTGTGCCTTTTACCTGAAATGTAGAGAGACGCTATTGTCTTCTATATTTTTTTCTCCTTCCCAGTCTTCTGCAGCCACACTGCTTCGGGCTCTCATGCCAGCCTCCTGACCCACCAGCTGACACCTGCTGTCATGTATCACCCATCAGAGCTCACTTGATCTACTGACTTATCAGGCAGTCACTCCTGACACCAATGGCCTGGGTTCATCAGACAGGGGAGAGGCAGGAACAGTGCACTGTGCAGTTGGGTGGCCTACCTGAGGCCATCATCTAGAGCTGCAGCAGAAAATTTTCCTCCACCCATCCCCCCCTATTTTGTGTCACTCCAGTGGTGTCCAGGGGGCAGGGGCATTCAGCAGAGTGTGGTCACCCACACTGCCAAGAACACCTCTGCAGAGCCACCACCAGGAGCTACTGTTTCACCAACATGCAACTGAATGCTTCCCCAGAAGGGAAGCATCCAAAGGACACTCTTGACTCTCTCCTTGATGGACTCTGCTCTTGATGTCAGGGATCAGAGTAAGACCCCAGGTTGCCAGTGTGCCAGAGTGATACCTCATCACTAGACACCATGAAGCCAGCCTGCTCACTTTTTTAATAGTTCACTTGCTCCTATTTCCAATGATCTACTTGTCAAAGTTTATTTATTTATTTAGCTTTATTGACCACGTTATAATGCCTATTCTCAAGTAAGACCTAGGAGAGTTACAAAGCAAGGCAATAAAGGCAAGCATATCACAACAATAACACAGAAACATTCAAGACAACAGGAAGGTATGGTGGCATAACATGACAAAAACTACAATAAGAGGTGCAAAAAGTCCAAAGTGCAGAGATGACCAGTAACAGAACACATACTGTAGATCAACACATTGTACAACACAATCACTAGCTTATGCTGTACAGCCAGTGTCAAAACCATTTGAGTTATGTGCACAGGAAAGTGCAATGGGCCCAGGTGCAAGAAGGGGGGAAATATACCTAAATTAAGTGCATATGCAGGCACAGTCAGCTTTCAGGAAGTCCCAGAGGGACCTCTTGATAAGTGTATGGCAGGAGGCACTTTGGACCAGGACTAGAAAGAAGTTCCAAAATCTAGAAGCACAGATAGTGAAGGCCTGGTTACCTGAGTTAATACGGGTCTTGGTTACAACCAGCAGGGGCTGATTTAAGCCTAAGAAGTTAGCCTGAGTAAAACACTTTTAACTCATTGCCTCCTAGAAACACCTGTAGGCATCAGCAAATCTACTGCAGTGTGTCCCAGAACACATACAGAAGTCACCTACAGACTTCCTGTGTGCCCTAGAAACATCTGGAGAAGTCTCACACATTTTTTAATATTTCTTGCCAGTCTGAATTGATTAGAATTGACTGCATAGTATCATTAGAAAGGTAATGTTGTTCTGAACAACTTTGCCACTGACACTTTGTGTTTATCATGTTCACATTAGGAGTTATTCACATTTGTTTATGACATTTTGTCAATCTAAAACCACCTAAGCACTTTGAAGAAAACACACATTATGGATATCTCAGCCAGTATAAAACAAAAACCGAATTGAGTACAGTTGATTGCATAGCACCATTGGAAAGGCAATTTTGTGTGGAACAACTTTGCCACTGATATGTTGTGTGTATCATGTATACTTTAGGAGTTATATGCATTTTTTTTATAGTATGATGTGTATGGTTCCGATTTGTCCCTCAAACCTCACCAACACACTTTGACTCAAATGGGGAAAAATTATGTTTAATACTACAGAAATAGCTGTATTTTTTTACAAACAAATTATTAAAATTACATCTAATGTCTGGATGCTTAATTTGATGTTACATATTTCCCAATAAAAAAAGGTTTATGGTGCATTTTTTAGAGGAAAAAATATTTTGTTTTGCTGTTTCGACCAGCATAGAAATACAACTAAATTATCCATTATTCCTTCTATACCACCATTAGAAAGGTAATCTTGTGCTAAACAATTTTGCCACTCATACTTTGTGTCTAACGCTTACATTTTTTGTGCTATTAGCATTTGTTTGTGGCATGACAATTATGGCTTGATTTTGCTTAGAAAGGCCCAGGATTCACTGTTAACAGTATACAGGAGACAAGTGCTGCAACTTCAGAGAGCTCCTGTGGAGGCAATGAGTTAACTGACCTGCAAGGATAGGAGGGGTAGCAGATTTGATGACCTTGTCAACAAAAACAGCACAGGGCAAATGAACAACTGTTTGCTGGGGATAGCCATCCTAGTGTGCTGTAGAGTTTGCAGTGATGCGTGAGGTGGGCATCAGAAAAGGCAAGCCTACAGATATTATTGTAGGCTATGTCCCATTTATTTTGCATGGATTTTACAACATTGATATATGAAATAAGCCCATAGTCAATGCTGAGGAGAAGGGTTTATCCACGTGAGTGCAAAAAAACCAAAGGGCAACCGTCATGAGGGTGATACTAAAATGCTGATGGCAACCATGTCACCCAGCAATTGTGCCACCCAACTGCCATTGCACCCAAAGCACTGGGGCACATCAAGGCTGTTTGCGGGGTGCTTTTCACCCACATCTCGCACCATGGGGGATTTGCCCTGGCACCCCCCAAAACATTAATGTAATCACCTCTGGAGGTGGATTTTTCAATGAGGGAGGGCAACACCAGTATGGTACTCTGGGTGTACAGAGTTCTGACAACCAGTTTGCCACTGTGAGTGTCAAACTGGTTGTGGCACACCAATGCGTGTCGCCCTAATGCCATTGCATAGGTGATTGGATACTGAGGAGAAGGAATGCATGAAAATGGCAAGATAAGTTGTAGGTGTAAGGATATACTTTGCCCTATAGACCAGGCCCAGTTTGCAGTTTACTGACCTACAAACATTAGGAATGTGAAAAGAGAAGTCTAGCAGACAGTCAAGAGTCACACTAAGTTGTGAAAAGGAGAGCAAAGTGATAATGTGGGACCCGTCAGCACTAGTAACTACCAAGGTTTCTGGACAGGAATTAAGTTTACCTCAGGACCCAAAGAGCATAGCCTGCATCTTCTTAAAATTGAGGACCAGACTATTTGCAGTGACCCAGGACTGGATGTGGTGGCAATCAGCATTTAAAAGAGATTTAACTGCAAGTTATCTGCATCATACACAGTAGAGCTGCATGAGTCACAAGGCAGGTGCTCAAGGGAGATTGTTTATGTACAATGAAAATAAAATAGGTCCTAGGATGGAGCCCTGTGGGACAACAAGCTTGACAGGAGTGAGCACAGACAATGTTCAGTTGAATTTAACCAGCTGTTGTATGTCATGCAGGTAATTAGAGAAACAGGAATTAGCATGAGAAGACAAACCAAAGGTGCTAAGCTTGTGACGTAGAGACTCATGGTCCACCATGTCAAAAGCTTTTGATAGCTCAAACAAAATTGTCCTTGAAAGTTTTCTGTAGTCCATAGCAACACTTATTCCAGAAAAGAATATGGCAAGGGCAGTGGAGATGCTGTGACCTTTCCAGAAGCCATGCTGCTCTGAGACAGGCAAGTCATATGAACAGAGATATTCTGTTAGTTGAGAAGCCACGACCATCTCAAGGAGCTTGCTGATCACAGATAGGATTGCAGCTGAGTGGCAATTCTCCATAGGTTTTGTGTCACCTTGTTTAAATTCTGGAACTACCCTTGCAACCTTCTATAAATCTGGGTAAACCCCTGTGAGTAGGGAAAAGTTAAAGATATGAGATATGGATAAGGCAAGGAGGGGATCACCTATACAAATGAGTTTAGGTTTCACGTTGTCAAAGGCAGAACAGATATGGGGAGAGATCACCTAGAAGTTAAGCAGTTTTAGTTGCTATAATGATTTTGAGGTAAGAGGGTGGTTGCTGTTGTGTGGTGGTGGGGGAGGGGGAATTGGAAGAAGTCTCAAGGAGGTCCCTGAGTAAGAGAGCTAGAGAATTTTGATGTGGAGGAGGACAGATCAGAGAACTGTTTGTTAAACACACTGGCTATCGTGAGTGTGTTATTACTATTGCTCCCATCTAGGTTGAGTTTGTTCAAACACTTTGAAGCAGAGGAACCAACCACATTTTTTATGTTCTGCCAAAAAAAATGGGGATCCCTAATTGAGACGAGGTGAATGGACCTGTAGAGCTCATTTTTTTCCAACATATCTTCTTTTTGTAGACATTCCTGGGTTGTCTGTGCTCAGGGACATTGGCCATGACTTGCATGGACTTAAATCTAGCCTAGGATTTATCCCTGTATTCCATAAGGGATAGCAGGTTAATATGGAGTCAATCAGTGACCACACTCCATACTTTCCTTTTGATAAAGGGAGCATGTTTGTCCTGCAGGGATGAGGTTTAATAAAGTCAGACCTAAATGGCTGACTACAGATATTAAAAGGAAAATAAACAAACAGAAAAGATCCTACAGAAAGTACAAAAGCCATCCTAATGACATCAACCTTCAAGTAAATAAAAAGGACATTATAAAGTGTAGATCTGCTATTATAAGAAGTAAGCATAAGTTTAAACTCACTCTAGCCCATAACAAATCAAATCCAAAAGTATTCTATGGCTACATTCATTCATTAAAAGGAAGGTAGAAAGTAATAGGACCCCTAAAAATAAACTCTGAGCCAACTGATAAGCCTGCTGATTTAGCAATGAACTTCAGTAACTACTTTGCAGCTGATTTTAATTGTTCAGATGATCTGGGGTTCCAACTGACTCCATACTCTAATACCTGCAATGAACTGGATGTAATACTGTTTGCCCTGGACAAAATTTTGCCCTGGGCAAAATTAAAAGAGAATTGAGTAAAATCGACTCCCACAAAGCACCTGGTGTAAACATATTGTCCCCTTGACTATTAAGAATGTGGCCCACATAATGGCTAAGCCAATAAGTATA
This sequence comes from Neoceratodus forsteri, assembly GCA_016271365.2. Classification (NCBI taxonomy): domain Eukaryota; kingdom Metazoa; phylum Chordata; order Ceratodontiformes; family Ceratodontidae; genus Neoceratodus; species Neoceratodus forsteri. Next base: position 454,071,541 of record CM057456.1, on the reverse strand, counting down.
ATTTTTAGTTCTTACTTGTCCATGGGTTTAGTACCAGATGATTGGAAGGAAGCAATAGTCACCCTCATGTTCAAGAAGGGAAACAAACAGTTGCTCATTAATTACAGGCTGATCAGTCTGACATCTATTCTGGGTAAAGTCATGGAACATATCCTGTAAGATTAGATCCTAGAAAGCATTAATAAAGAAGGATTGATGGACAGGATGAAGACGCAGCATAGTTTCACTAGAGGGCACTCATGCATAACCAACCTTATTTCATGTTATGATCCGATCAGCGACCTCTTAGATCAAATGTACCTTGCAATGTGATTTACCTGGATTTTAGCAAGGCTTTTGATAAAGTACCTCATGATAAACTATTACCAAAGCTTAACAACCTAAATATTTATGGTAGAGTAGTGGAATGGATTAGCCACTGGTTAATAGGTAGTGAACAAAAGGCAAAAGTCAGTGGTATAGTGATAGAGCCCACATCTCTGTGATTGTCCTAGCCCCTGTTAAAAACAGTCTGACTTTTGTCAGATAACTCATGGGGTGTCTTTAAGCAATAAACCATGACGGTGTTGGCTATTCTGAGATTTACCCACTCCTGGTGTGGCTCAGCCACAAAGCTGCAGGCTGAATGGCCAAACCATGTCAGGCGTGGGTAAATCTTAGCATAACCCACACCTTGGAGAGGTTTATTTTGAAAAAAAAATTATTGCAATTACACAATTGTTGTCTGTTGAATAAAGGAAAAAAAGTTAAGGTTATATGCTTTTTTATATAAAAAATACATAATAATAATAATGCTAATATTCCTATGCCAAATGAAATATTCAATGCACTGGTTTGCTATTTATGACTCTTAACATTTTATTTTGTGGCACACAAGTTTGTAAAATAATCAATTAAACTGATTTTTGCTACTACTTTGTGAGGTACTAAGTTAAGAGCTGTAAATTCATGTGAAAGCTAAGTTAAGAACAACTGGAAAATTATGTGAAAACTAAGTTTAGAAATGCAAACTCATGTCAAAGGTTAACATGAAATACAATGTTGAATTGTCTCTATCTGTTTTATTCACAGTGAAATGAAATGATGCTGTTTACTGTTCTTTACTGCTTTGGGCACTGTATTGAATGTTTATATCAGTAGCTTTGGCTGCAGTTTGTTGAGTCGTGGAATGCCATTCCAGGGGGTGCATGGGGGGGTCTGTGAAGTCTAAATGAAAAATGAGAGGAAAAAATTAGTTGCACACTTCTTTTGTGTGTACTGGTTATAAACACTGTAAAATGTGTTTCTTTACTGCACTAGTGCTGCTCTATCTCCCCTTTGTCCCCCCACCCCCTCTTGACTACCCCTGCCCCTGCATTTCTGCACCCTCCCTCTCCTCCCTTAATCTCTTTCCACCACCCTTAGTCACTTCTCCTTGTTCTTCCTGTTCCCTTCTCTCGGCTAACCCCTTCCAGTTTCTGCTTCTGTCTCCTACTATGCTGTCTCCACTCCTCACCCCTGCACTTACATCAGGGGTCTTTAGATTTTACCCCCCCCAATAGTACAAAGCCTAACTCAGGCTGCTTAACTTTTCACCCTCCATCTGGTTTCCCCCTCATTCCCTACTCACCAACTCTTGGCCTTGCCTTCTGAAGCCCTTGACAAAGTCATCTCTCTGATCACTCCTTACCATATGTCAACTGCTGGTATTCCCAATGATCATTTGTAACCAGTTGGAACTTGCATCATGTAATTCTGAAGCCTTGTACTCACTGCAACATGGTAGCACTTATTTTAATATTTTATCTTCTTTCTATTTGCACTCTGAATTCTGTACCTGGCCACCCTGTCTATTGTACAATGTATATTGTTGCTTGTTTCCCTAATTCTATGACAAGGAGACTTTGTAAATAAGCCCCTGGCTCAAAGGCTGTAATTCCAAGACTTCAGTAAATAAATAAATTTGATCATGTCTAACCTGTGTATCAGTGACAGTAGAAGTTTACCATCCCGTAATTGGCTAGATTGCCTAGGGATTGTCTTAAATGTTGGCTGTCAGTGCTTGATTGGATGTTACTGTCATGTGCTTCATTCAGTTGCTGCTGGTTGGTGCCAGTTTGCAGAGTCCTTGGAAGTTGCATGGAGGTATCAGAAGTACAGGTTTGATCATGCTGGTTGTTTCTGGAGCTATTTCCAGGGAGAAAAGTGCTGTCTTGCCCATCTTCATCTGCATTATTTACCATTACATTTGGAGGTACCGTATGTGCTGACTGCAGAGGATGGTGTTTTGGATCATTGTCAGAGGTTGTTTTTAGGGAGGTGAGCAGTTAGACATTCCCCTGGTGTTTGCACAGTGCCATTTTTCTTGACTTCTGTTGTTAGGGTCCTTTTGAATTGTTGGAGTGCCTCCTGATATGACTTTTCCCCACTTTTGAAAGTCAGTTACGCTGGACTTCCAGTAACTTTTTGATGAAGGACTCGCTTTTAATGCCTGTGATTGCCATTATCTGTGAGCCTCCACCCCGAGTCGCTTAGCAGTGTTACGGCAGTAGCCCTCAGGGAGTGATTTGTAAAGATTTTACTCAATCCAGCTTCTTTGCAAATATGGAGAAGCATGATACCAAGGTAATTAATGCCCATGGGCTCTGCTGTGTATCATAGGCCCATACTATCTAATATTGTTTGATCCAGTTTTTTAGGGTGGCAAAATAAAGAGGGAGGGCTTGGAGGGATTTCTGATATGTACTTGATGTAGCTTTTGATTGGGCACAAATAGTCATGAGGTTGCTTGAACATGTAGCCTCTTGTACATTGGTGGGTGGGGTCATTATGCTGCTTATGACTTATAGACTCTTCATTAAAGCTTTTGGATAAATATTTTAACCCATTGTCACTGTTTTTTTAGCTCAAATGAATCAACTTTAAATTGCCTCACACCTTCGTTGTCTCTACAGGCAAAGTGCAACTGGATATCTTTACAAACTTTCCTCACCAGACCAGTGGCAGTATCAGAGAAACTGCTTTGGAGTGCCGGATACTTGACAGTTCTGCTATGGTTAATGCTGCATGATGCTCCGTTCAGTCTTTGCCTTGCTTTCTATATTTTTTGACTAAACCTTTAAAAATATTGTTGGCACTTGTAAATTCTAGGTCGGCTATAAGATTTACTGTATAGATCTGCTGATTGGTGGGTCATTTAAGTGCCTGTTTAGGCCAGATGTAAGGTTAACACAGCTGCTCAAGATATATTAATTGCCTCCATTGTTCCTAACAGTACTGTAATACTGACATAAAATGTTAAGACATTGGGCTGAAATTGTTCTTAGATCAACTGTAACGTGTTTTTGCTTACACCAGTCTATTAATACATTAGGTGCCCACTGTGTTTGTTTTAAGGTGGTTTGTTCATGCCTGTCAAGCTCTAGTTGAACCGTTTCATCATCCATGACATCTAGGTGATGCTGTTGCTTTATGCTTACAGGATCGGACAGGACTGTTGTTGTGCTGATGTCTGAGAAGTTCAAGTTGCCAGCAGTGGAGGGAACTGAGGTGGCTGGTGGCATGACAGCTGTTTGTGGGTCAGTGCCATGGTGGCTGAACTGAGTGATACTGGCGCTGGATGAGTGCCGGTAACAAGCATGTTTACTAAGCTTTGATTTGCAATTTGAGGAAAGTTCGGTGATGGTTCAGGCAAATTAGTAAAAATGTTATCCAATTTAGCTGGATCAATTAAGTAAAAGCTTGTATCCATTTTTAAACGACCATTTTGTTCCATCGGCTGGTAAGCGGCAGTTCAATATGGTGGCTGTTCAGGTCTGAAAAGGGGTGTCTGAATGATTTAGCAATGGGGTGCTTGAGACTGCAGTTAGCTGGCACCTCTTCCATTGGTAATATTATAATTTACAATGGCCTGGAGGTGCCAGCTAACCAGTCAGGTGACGCTTTTAAAAGGTCCCATTGGATAATTTTTATTAAGCTTAGCCTTTATCACTGGTTTTAAAACATGTAGTCTGCAAAAGTTAAAATCTACTAGTCTCACCAATTGCTGGTACTGAAAATCAATCCAGACAGCTTGTGAAGTTGTCAGTTGCAATGTTCAACATTATCTCAGTGTATGCCTATTTGCTTTCATACTGTTCTTTACATTCTCTCATATGTCAACAGTATGATTGCATTCATAAAAACTAGTTGAGCATTTAAAGCTAACTCAGCTGTCAAATACCTATATCTGAAATGAATGCATTCATATACCACATGTCTATGATCCTTTACAATTCTGTTCTTATCTCATTTATACGAGCATGTCTTATCTGTACAAAAAAAATAATTCTCATTATATGAGCAATTGTTTACTTTGCTTTTACTCCTGTATATTGTAAAAAAAAAAAGTCAGTTATCCATTCACTGATTAGATGCCATTTCAAGGTGCTCACTCAAAAAATCAGCTACTTATATGGACATGTTCCATAAAGACAGTTCTTTCTGTTTTGGTGATATTTGTCTAGTGCACTTACCTGGTCAACAAAAACTAAATAAATAAATAAAAATAAAATGTATTTTATTTTAGAAATAAGTCACAGAGAGCTCCATTTACTACTGGAAATTTTAGTATCCGACCCGAGAAGAGGCTCTGATGTTGTAATAAATGATGACATGTTGTGATGAGATCACTGTCACCATATGTCTTCATGTCCATGTAATATGTAACTACTCCTGCTGCATTATCAGTTTATATGATTTGAAGTAAAACCTACAACTATAGGTTGCCCAAATAGTAGAATAACTATTGCTACTAATACCAAGGACATTGCAATAGTAAGACACAATCTGAGCTGAGTATACATTCTAGTTCTGTCTCTTGCGTTCTACAAGGCATGAGCTGGCAACTTATTATATTCAATCTTAAATGCCTTAAGGCAATCACATACCAATCATACGGTTTTATAGATACCTTGCATACATTACATTTTTGCATGCATAGAATAATAGCGTGGCAACAAATGCCACAAGCAAAACAGCATGCACTACAATAAGGCTGGGAAATACACTGACCTACAGAAAGAGCGCACGCCATTGAAATAAATGGGCTACTCTTTTTTGTGGGAGGCTTTGCTCCTAGCACCCCTCAATGTGGGGGTCTTCACCTCCACACCCCCTGGAATTAAAATAACAAATTCCGGGGGTGGGTGGACTCATGAGAAAGACGAGAGGGAGGAACTTTAAAAAAAAAAAGACAGCAAAAGTAGTAGCACAGGAGCACCTGTGGGGAATGGAACTACAGCCCCAGGTCTCCTGAGTATGCCATGTGCTGGTGCCTTAACCATTCCACCATGGGAGTGGTAGGACCAGGCACCCAGCACACAGTAACTTGATGTCTTTCTAGTAATCCATATAGCGACAAGGGTAGCAGTAATTCCCTATCACTATTGTACCCGTCACTATAATTCGTAGCATGCTCTTCATAGAGCGATTAATACCGCGCTATATTCCATGCACTGTACTGACCTGGTGGGTACATTTTCTGACACATTGCCATAATAGCCAAATTAAAGATAAAAAATATCACCAGTGTAGTGGATCCTTGCTTCGGGGTATGCTGTTATGCCTATGTATCCATATATGAACACACTACTAATATTGTGACTTCAGGATGTGTACTTGAGATGAGAGACAAAAAGTCATAGATGCACTGATATTCATTACACTAGACTCAGAAAAAAATATATAAACAAATAAAAGAACAAAGGAGTACTGATAGAGGTAATAGTTCACTCATGGTCCTGAATTTAAATCCTTCAGTAGATACAATGTGAAGATTGGCATAAAATACTGCTTAGTCCTGGGTCATCATTTAATCCCCTGTGTTGTAGTGCTTCTAATTCATGAATCCAGTAGGCTTCTCTTTGTAGTAACTTTTTCTGTAGGTATCCACCTCTTCCCAATTGCTTGATTGTTTCCAGTCCTACAAACTTCAGCGTGGCTAGTGATCCATGATTTCTGTCTTGATAATGCTTAACCATAGTATACAATGGATCTTTTAACTCTAATCACTGTTTTATGCTCACTAATCTGGTGTTTCAACTGTCATTTTGTTTGGCCAATATAAATCATGTCACAGGAACAAATGAACATGTACATTACTGATGCAGACTTGCAGTTTAGTATATCATTTATCTCAGCCAGCCTGCCAGCACAGCGGTAGTGCTACCACTTGCAGCACCGATGACCCATGGTCAGGAGTGACCACAGGAGTCAGAGAGTCGACAAGGAGGAGGAGGATCAAGCATCCCAAGGACAGCTCTCATCCTCCAGGGAGGGAGAGGATCAGTAGCCACTGTTAGCTTGATCCCTAGCTGTGGCTGGGGTTGACACACCAATGCAGCAAAATGGAAGGGGCAGAGGTGGGGCAGACACCCAGCTTGCTGTGCACCTGAGCAGTCATGACACAACCATTGTTGTCATTGAATGTCACTTCTTCCATGCCGGGAAGATAACCAGAAAACACTACTGACGAGTAGGATGACACCAGTCTCTCACAGATAGAGCTAGGCGAAGTGACCCCAATTCGCTCTGCGAAGTGAATCGCGAAGTGAAAGTGAATTCATAGAGTGCTTCACAATGCAAAGCAGAGTACTTCACATTATAATGGGTAACACAAAGTCCATTGAAAACAATGACTTTGCGCGATTCCTCCTTCCCAAACCAGTACTCTACCAATTCTTAAAGTAAAGTACATTGAAAGCAATGTACTTCACCTCACTTCGCCTTGTTTTTAAGCTCCAAAGGTGAATTTTGCTGTGATTCATGGGATTTCAGGTCACATGTGCTCTAGATTGTTCTGCACTGCCTCAGTTTGGGGTAGTGTGTGTAGGAAGCTGTAGGAGGCAGTCTGCTCTGAGAGCTCTCTGTGATTCAAACCATCTAAAAGCTATTAATAAAGCCTTTCTGAGTAATTTGTTTTGCTGAAGCTTTAGTTCATCGATTGTAGGAAACCCTGTGCTCATATCATCGAGCGTTTATTGTTTGTGTATGAATTTTGAATGTTAATGTATGACATTCAGTCTGTGTACTGAGAGACACTGGAAGTGTGCTTTAGGGGAGGGGCGTATATGGGGTGTAGGTAGATTAACTTGGAGAAAAAGACAGTTCTTTCTGTTTTGGTGATATTTTTCTTTTATAACTGTGTTAATGTACACACAGTAATATTTTCAATAATTTTTTTCATTTGTTTGCTGATTAACGTGGTGAGCAGTGCATAATTTTAGTTTGTTTAAAATAAGTGGTACTATTACTGAAGTTTTCAATTTGCTATGCATTACTTAGTGTGTGTGTCAGTATGTGTGTGATGCGTGTCAACAAATCAGACACCTTTTATTGTGCCACATAGTAATTTCAGCAATGTGAACCTGCTATCCACTGCAGCTGTGTAATTTTTGTACTTCATTGTGTTATCTTTACTGGTACTAGTACTAGTGACTTTTACTGCAGCAGTGCAAAACACTGCCCCCTCACGCCCACCCCAACCAGCAATGGTATTCTTTTCCAGATTTGAATTTCTGATGGTGAGCACTGGTTAGGTGTTGTGCCTTTACATCTGCATCTCTTCAATGAGCAGCGCAATCTTAATCTGTCTATGCATTCACATCTCTTTAGGGCCCAATCTCCATCTGCAACTTAAGTCACAGTTCTTTCTTTGGCTTCCCTTCAGAGTACTGGACTGGTGTGGTGCATAATTCAGCATGAACATTATTCTCATTAATATGCTTTTTTTTAGTCAGGACCATCCTCACAATTCATTCGTGATACAAATCATGTTCTTCATCATCATGGTCACAAATGCAGTCACAAATCACTATTTCTGATCACGTCACGAATCACATCATTAATTATTTTACTAGTTACTTGGATATATTGTAAGCCTGTTTTGTAGTATCTCTCCAGGCTGCACCACCCCACCATTGTACTCATTAATAAGAGTTTTTAAGTCAGGGAGATTTGTGCTACAGCTCTTCGGGGACATACAGCCGTAGGCATTCATGTTCCCAATACAGTTCCATATTGCTTATCTCACACTGTCGACACCGAGTCACGTTCTTCATCATCACGGTCACAAATGCAGTCACAAATCATGATTCACGATCATGTCACAAATCACAACATTAATTTTTTTTACTAGTTACTTGGATGTATTGTAAGCCTGCTTTGTAGTATCTCTCCAGGCTTCACCACCCCACCATTGTACTCATTTATGAGTTTTTAAGTTGGGGAGTTTTTTGTACTCATTAACAAGAGTTTTTAAATTGGAGAGTTTTATGATACAGGCTCATATCATCAGGGAAGAACAGCCATAGGCATTCATGTTCCTTCTTGTGCAGCATGTGAGTTACAGTACTGTAAGTAGTGGTGGTAGTGGCCTAATTCACTCCCGCAAAGTGATTCACGAGTACTCCAGAACTGCTGAGCACGCCACAATGTGAAGTGGAGTAATTTGCCTCTAATGAGTAACGGAAGTCCATTGAAACCAATGCGTTATTCCACCTTCTCCAAACCACTTCTCCACCAATTTTAAGATGAAGTACATTGAAATCAATTTAATTCACCTCACTTCGCCATGTAATTGAGCTCCAAATGAAATTCTGCAGTGAGTCATGGGATTGCAGGTCACATGGGCTCTAGATTGTTCTGCACAGCCTCAGTTCTGGCCTGGGTAGTGTGTGTGTAGTGGTAGCTGGAGACAGTTTTGCTCTCATAGCTCTGCAATTCAAAACCCTTAAAAACTGTTTAAAATGCCTTTTTGAGTCTTTTTTTTGTTCAAAATTTAGTACATCAATTGTAGGAAACCCTTCTCTGCTCATATCATCGAGTGTTTATTTTTGTGTTTATTGTTGTGTGTGGATTTTGAATGTTAATTTAGAACAGTCAGTCTGTGTACTGTGAAGTGTGCTTTGGGGAAGGGGCGTATTTGTGGTGTAAGTACATTAACTGGGAGAAAAAGGCAGTCTTTCTGTTTTGGTTATATATTTTTCTTGTATAACTGTGTTAATGTACACACAGTAATATTTTCAATAATTCTTGACATTGTTTTGCTGATTGTTGTGGTGCAGCAGTGTTTAATCTATCTGTTTAAAAACATTTGGTTATATTACTAAAGGTTTTCAATTTGACATGCATTACTTGTAGTGTGTGTGCGATGCGTACCATTAAATCAGACACCTTTTATTGTGCCACAGAATAATTGCAGCAGTGAGAACTTGCTATCCACCGCACCCGCATGAATTTTTTATACTGCTTTGTGGTATCTTTACTGGTAGTGGATTGTAACTGCTGTGCACTAATCCCCCAACTGGCAAAATGTATTCCTTTCCAGATTTGAATTTGTGACTTGTGGGCACTGGTTAGGTGTTGTGCCTTTCTGTATGCATCCCTTGAGTGTGCAGCACAATCTTAATCTGTCTGTGCATTTGCAGGCTCCATTAATTCTGGGAGACTACATTTCTTGTCACTTGGTTCTTTATGCACAATACCTTCTAGGCATGGTTCTGTGCTAAGTATAGGCCAATTCTTCTAACTACTCCTAATCACTTTACTGACTTCCTCCATGTACATAGTGCTAATGGATACAGTGCTAATTTTCTTCTTCTGTTTCAGGTTTTTTCTGTAATAATTTCTCTCTTCGTTTCAATCTTTACTGCATCTACTAATTCCCCTGGCTCATACCCTCTATTAAGGAAACATTGACACATTTTTGTCATTTCTTTTCTTGCTTCCTGCATCTCTAAACAATTTCTTTTGACTCTGAGTAGTTGCCCATAGGATATGTTGCTTATTACAATGGTATGCACAGTTACTTTTCCAGTGCAGAATTGTGTTTCTCTCTGTTTTTTTTTAGACAATGTAGTCTCCAGTCCACCCTTATTTGTTGTTAATATCTCCAAGTTCAAATATTCAGCTTTGCCAAAGTCATGTTTCACTATAAATGTCAAAGTCCTAGCTTGACCATTAATATATATAATAAAGGTCAATCAGTCACTTTCACTTCCTTTCCATATACACAGTGCATTGTCAATAAAACATACCCAAAGTTTAATGTTTTTTCTCCGCATAGTTCTGTTATTGTCCCAGATGTACTTGGTCTACTAACTACTGATATAAAAATTTGCTAATGAGTTGATGAATGTAATCCCCATGGCTTTCCCATGGTGTTGTTGGTAAAATGAGCCATTGAGAAGGAAATAACTAGATATTAGAGTCAGATCTGCTAATTTGATAGTAAATTCTGTAGGTTGGTACATATTTTGTTTACCTATGGTATTTGTCAACTGTTCTCTGTAAAACATATTTAGGAGAGAATTTAAAGAACGATGTGAAAATGACTAGGCACGCACTGAGGTAGCAATGTTAAACAATGTGACAGACAACAGGGGCGGTACCAATAGATTGGAGGAGGGCAACAGTAGTCCCACTCCATAAATCTGGTGACAGGAAGGAGGCAGGAAATTACTGCCCAATGAGCCTCACTTCTGTTGTGGGGAAATTAATGGAATCATTACTCAAAGAGAGGATACTAGCATTCCTTGAAGCCAGTGAACAACAGGATTCCAAACAGCATGGGTTCACCACAGGAAGATCCTGCCAAACAAACTTAATCGGATTATTCAACTGGGTTACAAAGACAGTAAATAATGAGGGAGCGGTTATTGTAGTCTACCTGGACTTTAGCAAGGCCTTCAACTCTGTCCCACACAGAAGGCTGATCAAAACACTAGACAACATGGGGGGGTGGGACCCCAAAATGGTAACATGGGTGAAAAATTGGCTGCAAGGTAGAACACAGCGGGTGCAGGTAAATGGCACACTGTCAACAGAACAGAGATTAACCAGTGGGGTACCCCCAGGGATCTGTACTGGGGCCTCTGCTTTTCAATATATATATAGCAGACATAGCAGGAGAGCTCAAGGGAATGGTATGTCTATTTGCAGATGACACCAAGATAAGCAATTGGGTAGGCTCCCCAGTAGGGCAAATGAACATGGAGGCTGACCTTAAGAAGCTGGAGGAGTGGTCTGTAGCATGGCAGCTGAACTTTAATGCCAAAAAGTGCAAAGTCATGCACATAGGGAGGGGAAATCCAAAAAAGGAGTACTTCTTGGGGGGAGAAAAGCTAGCAACAAGCAGACAAGAGTGCGACCTAGGAGTCATTATATCAGATGACTTAAAAGTGAGTAGACAATGCGAGAAGGCAGCACTCAAGGCCAGGGGCATGCCGGGATGCATTGGGAGGAGAATCACTAGCCGGAGAAGGGAGGGAGGTCATATTTACCACTATACAGGGCACTTGTATGCCCCCACCTGGAGTACTGTGTCCAGTTCTGGCACCCACAGTTTAAAAGGGACATTGACAGAACAGAGACAGTGCAAAGGAGGGCAACAAAAATGATACACAGAATGCATACAATTCCAAATGAGGAAAGACTGAGGGCATTGAACATGTACTCTCTGGAACAAAGGAATGAGAGAGGGGGAACATGATCGAGACCTTCAAGTATGTCAAGGGAACAAAATAGGTCTAGGTTAAGGAACTGTTCAAGGCAAATGAGGGAGGCAGAACCAGGGGTAATGATCTTAAGTTAAAAGGTGGTAAATTCAGGACTAACAATAGAAGGTTATTTTTCACAGAAAGGGTGGTGGATGCCTGGAATAGCCTGCCGGTGGAGGTGATGAGGGCCACAACAGTGGTGGGGTTCAAGAATGCATGGGATAATCAGAAAGCTATAATTCAAATGAAGAAGTAGAAGGGAGCGGGTAGTAGAAACACATACACCATGGGCAGACTAGATGGACCTTGAGGTACCCTTCTGCCATCACATTCTGTGTTTCTGTGTTTCTATATTTCTATGTTGCTATGTTTCTATGTATCTATGTATCACTAGCCATCTGGATTACTTTTCAGTGCCAACAATTAGTGAAATTAGTAGATTTTAGCTTTTGCAGACTTCATATTTGAAAACCAGAGATAAGGGCTAAGCTTAATGAAAAAGAAACTGCATGAGTAGAGAGGTGAAAGTCAGATTGTTTTTAATAGGGTCAATCACAAAGATGTGGGTTCTATCACCAACTCTGTTTTTTTATGCAGTAATAGATTATATTTAATAACTGGATGCTTTCATACACTTGAGATTGACTTTGTTCACACTGTTAAAAACAATGTGGTGTCCACAACAGCAAATGTATTTAAGCTGGAACCTCGTAAGAGAAGCTTTTCTTTGAGGAAGGCATGGTTTAACAGAAACATCAGCAGTGACATGATGCTACATGTGTGCACACGTCATCCATGCTCAGGCATCATTAAAAGAATGTGATGTAAAGTAAAGATAGATTAAGGAAACCAGTTTAAAGAAGCAAGCATTGTGACGAAGTCTATGGATCAGGCAATTGAGTCAAGAAGAAACTTTGTTGCTCTTTCATGGACATTTATGGAATGCATCTGTGTTTTCACCTATTACACTGTGTAGTTGTTTACTAAGTTCTAGTAAAGAAAATCAGGTAAGACTGACATTAGTAGTATAAGTTCATATATCTCATCAAATGTTACATTTCAGCCAATCAGTGCATGCCATGTCATTTGACAGGTGGGCATGGCCTAAAATGGACCAATCAGAATTGCCTTTTGTTTAACTGGAAGTCCCTCCCCAAATGTGTTGGCCCCGCCCACTTCTGCTGGAAATGACATACGCTCGAACCCGTGTCCTGCCCCCTTGCACAGGAAATGACATGTGCTTGAACCCATGTCCTGCCCCCTTGTGCAGGAAATTACATGCACTTGAACCTGTGTCCCACACCACTTGTGCAGGAATTGACCTGTGCTGAAACCCTGAAAGTGACATAACACCACCATTTTGTAAGCATCCTATGCCCCACCTTCTCGTGCACCCCTCAAACTCCTGCCATGCCATCCTAGCTCAAACCTGAGTCCCACCATCCTAGCTTGAACTCCTGTCCCCCTCCTTTCTCCTGCACCCCACCATCCTGGCTTGAACCCCTGTCCCTCTTCACCATGCCCCCACCCCACCCCAAAAAATAAGTTAGGGTTTGTGTAGTGTCATGTACCCTCTTTCGGCTTGGGGGTATAATTGCAGGGCATGTATGTGTTTTTTTAATTAGGATAGTTTCAGAATGCTGTATCTAGGAGGCAGCCTCATCATGCAGAGGTTTTGAAGAGCTGTTTGGAGACCCCCACAGAGGGAAATCCATCTGCCTGTGTAAGTACCCCTTTTCTGTTTTATAACAAACAAGGTCTAAAATAATTTAACATGCATCTGTAGGCCTGTGTAAAACTTGTATCAAAATGTTACCTCTATGTTTATGTATTTGCATGTACCATTCATAAGCTAAAATGGGGACCTCCATGTAAATAAGCTGGTTCAACAGTTTCTCTGGATAGCATTGCAAATGCTGGCTGTGTGTGTGTATGTGTGTGAAGATTTCTGTATTTACAGGGATCTGTAAAATTGTAGATATAAGCTTTTGTTTTACAAATAAAATAGCGTGTTTTAAATTGAGAGCAAGAAAGGCTAAGACTCTGTTGTGTGTGTGAGTGTGTGTGTGTGTGTGTATGGGGGCCTCCAGGTATGGGGATCTGCATGTAAATAAGCTGGCTCAACAGTTTATCTGGATAGCAAGGCAAATGCTAGCAATCACAAACTGATCATTTATACCCCATCATGAATTACAGGATAAAATACATTTGAATCAGAAACTAATAATTTATACCCCATCATGAAATACAGAATAAAATACATTTGAATCAGAAAAAAGGAAGACACATACCTATAGTTCTCCACTCAGCTCTGTGTAGTATCAGGGAGAAGGCTAAATGAAATGTGAGTGATATTTATAATGTTTTTAAAAAGGGGGTGGGGGCTACAATAGATATGTCTGTGGCACATGTTACCATGTATAGTATGGTGGGTGTGGTGATGGTTCTACCAAGGAGTGATCCATCTTACAAAGCCATATATAAACCCTGCAGTTGAAGCCAGAAGGCACAGCTTTTTGAGAGACTCCTCAGAGCTTTCCGTGCCCTGAGCGGCACCCACGAAGCCCGGCGACACCAGCGCCACCATCACCGACCTCTACCGACGCTTCCCTCCCGCCCTCCTGGTCCTGCCTCCTGGATCCTTGTCAAGGTAATCACTGCCAAACTCCCTCAACCACCCAGCTTCTAGCACCTCCTCTGATTGGTGCGCTCTCTGCGCTGATGGCCCCTGATTGGACCGGAGATCAGCCCTCTCCTTCCAATTGGAGTGCCTGTTCAGCTGAGCCAGCCAAGCTGCTACCCGACCCACGGAGCCCTCTAGCCGGACTACCGGAGCAGCCACTAGCCTGCGGATATGCTCTTCATCTCCTGGACTATTTTTGGCCCACCTCACCACCCCCTCCCAGGCCACCTATTAAATACGCTACTTACCCCACCCCTTTCTACCTACTCCAATCCCTTCTCACATGTACTAGCCCTCCCCCTCCTCCTCTGCCCAGCTATCTATTTAATGCTTCTCACGAGTGATTCTCTTCTCTCTCTATCTACATTACCCACATTAGACAACACCTCTCCCCACTCCCTACCCGTGCTTCCTGCACTTGGAAAAATGGCACAAACTACAACCCACCTAATTCTAATCTTCTCCATCCTACCTTTCCTCTCCCTTTTAACTCCCCCTCTAAGTTGCTACCCTGCATCCCCCCTCTGCTGCATTGACTCATCCTTCAAATGCCCCCTATAAGTCCACAGCATCTCTCCCACCCACCATCTGGTCCTGTTTCTCTATGAGCCCCCCTCCTTGGGCTATTCCTTTGGCTACTTCCTGGTCCCTCTCTTCCAATCCAGAGCCCACTTTCTCCACACTGCATCCCCTACTACCTTCCCCAAATGGCACATGGCCAAACCCTTGATACTCCATATTCTACGCCACCACCTAACCCTTGCCCTACTACTACTGGCCGCAGGGGATATACAGCCCAATCCCGGCCCTTCACCAACTCCTGGCCCCGGCTACCCCCTGCCAAACCCCTCAACCATGGCCACCTCTGACTCTCACTCTGGCTACCTTCCCTGAGGTTTACACCTACTCCACTTAAATATTCATAGCCTAGCTCCCAAACTCGATCTGCTCCAGGTTCTAGCTGCCCACCATGCCCCTGACATAATCATCTTATCCAAAACCTGGCTAAACCCAAACCTCCCAGACCATACCATCGCTATTCCAGGGCTCACCATCACTCAGCAAGACCGGCCCACCAGAGGAGGAGGAGGAATGGCTATCTACTCCAGCTCAGCCCTTCACTTTTCGGGCTCTCTTTCAAAAGCTGAACCCAAAGCTTATGAGCTGCTTATGGTTAAACTGACCCCTCCCTCCTCTTCACCCATCTTTGTGGTTGGTATTTATTGCTGCCCCAGTACTCCAGCCACAGCAGTCACTGACCTTTTTTGCCAACTCATGTCTCTTGCCCAGTCGGGTGAACTATATGTAATGGGTGACTTTAACCACAACTGGTTAGCCCCCACTTTCAACAAAACCCGAACCAAGATATCTGCCCTCAACCTTACCCAAACCATTACGGAACCCACACAGTCAAACCATAAGACCGGAAACCACTCCCTTCTTGACTGGTCGCTAACTTCCCATTCACACTGCGTCATCAGCTCTGGCATCCTTCCTGACTCCCTTAGTGACCACCATCTAATCTACTTGGTCTGCAAAATCCACAGAGTCAAATCCCCTCCCAAATTTATATTCCAATGGTCATACAAATCCCTAAACCTCTCCCCTCTCCTGGAAGAACTAGCCCTCTCAAACTGGGACCCGATTTTAAGCTGCTCTAACATGGACACTGCCCTTACACACTTCCAGAACACCTTCCTTACCACCTGAGACAAATACTCCCCCCTGCGCCGAGCTAGAGTCCAGGGGTCTCACCTTCCCTGGATATCACCTGAGCTGATAGCTTGCTAACAAGCCCGGGACAAGGTCTGGCGCACTTACAAATCCACGCTCCTTCCAGGTGACAATCTCACTTACTGCATGCTCTGCAACAAGTGCCCAAAGGCCATCCGCTTAGCTAAGGCCGAATATTTTAACAACACCCTAAACGCAAATCTTGGGAGGCCTTCTAAATTCTGGAAAGTCATCCACCCCCTTTTCTCCCAAAATTCAAATCCCTCCTCTCCTCCATGCCCAAGGGACCCTACACTCTGACCCCCTTAAAGTAACCTCCAAGTTTAATTTCTACTTCACCACCTGTGCTACGACCCTCCTAGATTCCCTTCCTCCTGTAACCATACCCACTCCCCAGACAGCTACCCCCCTTATGCCTGGTCATAACCCCTTTTCCTTCAGACGCATCTCCCCCATCGACACCCTAGATGCCCTCCACACCCTGAATCCCTCTAAAGGTAAATCTCCCGATGGTCTCGACAACAAACTCCTCTTCCTATCTACCACTGCCATCGCTACTCCACTCATGGCCCTGCTAAATCTTTCTTTCATCACCGAGTCCCTCCACACTGAATGGAAGCATGCCACCGTCCTACCCCTCCCTAAAGGAGGTGACCTTACCTCCGCAACTAACTACAGTCCCATCTTCCTCCTCCCCACTCTTGCCAAACTCCAGGAACACTTAGTACTATCTCAATTCTCCAACTTTTTCTCAGAAACTAACTTCTTCACTCCACTCCAGTCCAGTTTTAGAAAAAAACACTCTACCACCACCTCCTTACTAAGACTCACTGACTCCATCCTCTCCGGGATGGACAAAGGACAAATCACTGCTGCTATTTTCATCGACCTAACCAAAGCATTCGATATGGTATCCCACTCCCTCCTACTATCCTGCCTATCAGGGGCTGGGTTAGCAGCATCCGCCACAAAGTGATTCAGAGCCTACCTTCAAAACAGAACTCAAGCCACTGAAATAGCTGACTACACCTCCCTCCCACTCCCTATTGCCACCAGCGTTCCCCAGGGCTCAGTCCTAGGCCCCATCCTATTCTCCATCCTACTAAATGATCTGCCTAACTCTTGCTCCACTACCGCAATACACATGTATGCTGATGATATGGTCCTCTTCACTTCCGGCCGTACCTATGAAGAAGTCACCTCTAATCTTCAGACCGACTTCAACAAAGTACAAAACTTGTTCAACTCCAACCAACTCTCCTTAAATGCCAAGAAAACTGTCTCTATGTCATTCGGCAGTAGACAGAGACTATCCAGACTTACATCTCCACTGATCTTCCATACCCTAAATAACACCATCCTTGAAGACGTGCCCTCCTTTAGGTACCTGGGGGTTTGGCTTGATCATCACCCCTCCTTCTCCCTACACATGGACGCCATCCTATCAAAACTGTGCCCAAAGCTTGTTACCCTCTATAGAAACTGGTCAAGTCTCCCGCTCCCTGTGAGATGCAAAATAGTTCCGAAAATGATTCTACCATCCTTCGATTACTGCGATGTTGTTTACAGCTCTGCCTCTAAGTCCACCTTAGCTAGACTGGACCCCCTCTTTAATGCTTTCTGCCGCTTTGCCCTCAATGCCCCCCGCACCCATCACTGTGAGCTCTTCCATTCACTGGCCCTTCCTTTCCTGAGTAACTGCGCCTACTTCACTGTGCTAAATTTGTTTCAACTTGGCTCGGTTCCTCCTCCCTACCTCGTATCCTCCCTATCTTCCCCCTACCCCCGCCCTCACCCTCAGGTCTACTGACTCCAGGCTATTAGCAATCCCTCACAGAAGGACCTCCACAGGCCAATTGGCTTTCTCTTACCTCTTTCCTAATCTCTGGAATGGCCTGCTGGCCCAAATCCGCCATTCTTCTTCCAAACACTTGCTATCTTCTTCCCTCACTAACTTCCTTGCACCGAATTGTTCCTGCCCCGACCTCCCTCCCCTTGATGGATTCTCTTCACCTTCTGATCTCCTCCTCCTTATGTGCCTGACCAGTGGCTCAGCCTTTGCCTAATTATCTGGCTTATACACTGCCCCAACAACCACTGCTCTTACTGTCTCATTCTCCCTCCCTTCCCCAAACCTTCCTCCTCCCCTAAATACTCTAGTGCAAGGGTTCTCAAATGGTGAGGCCAGCCTCCCTGGGGAGGCCCCAAACTCTTCCAGGGGAGGCTCAAGCAAGTCAGAAAAAGTACTGTATTTAAATTTTGGGTTTTATACATTTTGTGCTAAGAGATGATGCAAACTGAAAGAGGATAAAAACAGTAGATGAATTTTATGCATTTATTTACTAATAGGTGACAAGGGGAAGGCGAATGAGCCAAGGCTCATTTCAGGTGTACCCAGGAAGGGTAGGGAGTGAATATATTTCAAAAAGTGACTGCAAAACAATCAAGAAATATACAATGGGCAATACTGCAAATAAATATGAACAATAAACTAATAATGAGTGATGGTAATTGATCAATTTGTAAACTGATGGCAGAACAGCCCAAATACAAGGGTTGAGCATAGAAGTGCTAAGTCCAATAGCAGGAAGGTGCAGAGTAATCCCTGAGAAGTTGCTTAGGAGCAGGGAAGGATGGTGAGAGGCAAAGTATGTAGGAAGGTTATTTCATATACAGAGAAACAGAGAAAGTAGTCTGACCATGAAGGTACTGCAACAAGGGGTAATGATGGTTCAAAAATGAAAATAGCCAAGCAAGTGTTGGTTGTGGGGATGGGGTTACAATAAGCTGAATAATAATATTTATTTTATTTATTTGTTATTCAGATAACACCTTTGAGCACAGGAGCTCTTTTTCAAAAATTCCAAGTCAGTATAAGACAAAGAACTGAATGTGAGCCAAGTACTCAAAGGGGTTTCAATTTATTCATGGTGTACTGTGCAAAGTACGGTATGTCATTTTTCTTTGGGGAGGCCCAAGATTATTTCAATTTTTGGGGGAGGCTCAAAATCTTTTCCATGGATTTGGGGAGGCTCACTGTGACAAAGTCTGAGAACTATTGCTCTAGTGTTTACATTACAGCCCTGCCACCTCTCCTCTACCCCAAATCTCCTACTTTCATCTCCTGCTGCCAACTTGAAGTTCTTGCTTCAGTTAAATCTCTGTTACTGGCACTTATATATTCACGTATAATCCTAGATGTGTATTCAATTATGTATTACACTTACCTAGAGGCTCATGTTCTGTACTTCTCCTCAGGTAACAAGCTCATATGTAATCTCACTCAATTATTAAACAATTGTTGTATTGCTCCATTCCATGCTCAACCTATTGACTGCTGTATGTATATCATCGACCCCCATGTTCCCCCACGCTATTAATTCGTGAGATCATATCTTTTGCTCAGTGTGCCTTTCCTGTTGAAACATTTCAATAAACAATAATAAACACTGCAAAAAAATGCATCAGAGAAAGTTGTGGAAAAAAAATCCATGACACAGCCAAAAGGCGCCTCTGCCCAAGAGGTGGATGATGATGATGCAGCTACAAGCAGTCAAGCCCAGGCTAAGAAAGATAAAGAAAATGAAGAAGATGAAAGAGTTGCCTTGATGAGGTAGATTAATTTTTAACATTAAAAAAATGTGTGAGTGGTGACATGCATACATGGTGTAACTGAGGAGATGAGTTAGCAGTAGAACAAAATCTTACCTATAATGAGTCACAGGACCAATAGTGTTTTCTGTTTTACTTAAATAGACTGAAGGATTTGTGATGGAGCAGCAGTCATATTTTGACAGCATGGATTGGCAACTTTCCACAAATCTACTGCTCAACTGTGTTTGCTGTGTGAAAGATACAAATGCGGTTGTTAATGAGATGTGTGAGGGCCAGTATGTTAGAAATACAGAGAGTGATAGAATGTTTCAAAATGTCACAGAACAGGCTGTGATCACAACTCAACCCTCTTCTTCTACTGAGATTAGACAGGGTTCCTCATGTGAAAAACCAGGCCTCAGTAGTAACCCCTCCAGAACTGACCATGATATGTATTGTAAGTACGTTATGTATCATACCATCCGTGGTGTAATTGCTGCAGTGATAGAGAGGGTGACACATGCTGAAATGGTTGATGCCTATCTGTGCTAGATAGATGACCCTAGTCAAAAAAAATCATTCTTGTATCACTGATGAATTGTCAGCTAAAGAATTATACAGAAATGTTTCTGAAGCCACACATATAGGGCAACTTATGTCTGTGATTTTAGCAATAGCAATGAAACAACAGGGCTTACATTTGACTGACAAAACACTACAGCATATCAGGCATGTTTTAAATGATGTGAAAAAGGTTGATGATCCCAAGTGGTATATTAAAAATAGGTACCACCAGACAGACAGAAAGATTAGAAGAGAGGCCATACGTCTGGTCAGCAAAGGCCCCTTTAAAAAATGTCTAAAAAGAAATTCAGGGACCCTGTTCACATTGTAAAAAACATTAACCCCCCTCAAAACTGTTACATGTAAACATTTCAGTACCAAAAAGTGTCATATTTTATTTTACAGATAATCAAATGGGATGCAAGTACAGAGAGAATCCAAAGACTTATGTATCTGATCCTAAGCCATTATTGTCATCCATCACTGTTTGGCTCACCTCAATATGAAATTTGCCTTTGTGAGATACATGCAGCCTCTGAACTGATGATGTGTGCCCTTCCAGAAATATGGGAGGATACAGATAAATATATGAATGAATTGGTGTTGCCACTTGTAGAAAATGTTAAACTGTTTGTCAGTATATTTATGGGTGACAATGAATGCCTTTGTGGGCTTTACATCATGATCATCATAGTCACATGTGTGTGTACTATAAGGCAGAAAAAACCTTGTGATATTGTACGTGTTGTTAACCTGGCTTCTCTGCTTGCTGGAATGATCCAATGGTCAGTAAAGGGCCCTTTAAAAAAAGTTCTATAAGGAAATTCAGGGACCCTGTTTATGTTGTAAAAACATTTACTTCCCACCCCCCAAAAACTTACTTGTTACCATTTTAATATTGTTCATGTTGTTACTCTGGCTTTTCTGCTTGCTGAACTGCTCCATGCAGTGAGAGGTCACTAAAACATAGTGTTGTATGCTTTTTTCCATAGTATACCACAATGAGAAACACCCTGTCACTGTGTCCAGAGGCTTATTTACCAACTAGTCAGACACAGAGTTAAACAACCTGGTTCAAATCTACCTACAGGACAACCACTGTCTGTACTTTTAGAGACATGCCAAGGACTTTTTGATGTTCTCCCAGAGGGACCCCAAAAGGAAACTGTGGATTATTTTAAACAAGAGGGTGCTACTCTTGAGGAATCAATGTATAAAATTGCTATTGAGTTTATGCATAATCCTTATGATGTGGTACACTTTTGTGGTGTTATCTTTACCGCTGTTACATTTTTAGTGTTTAGTCTGCAGAATGGTGGGGGGGAGCTGAGTCAGTCATCATATATTTTGCTTCTTTTATCGCTTTTGTTGTGTTTCATAAATCTGATTTAGCATATGCTTTCCCTAAATAGTGTATTATGATGTACTTTCAGATGGAATGTACAGGCATGCTCCCGATAGTCCAGTCAGTCTTGATGTCTACAATGTACCATGTGATAAAGGACATTTTAAAAGACCCCGTATTCTTTGGAAAGCAGTTTGCATTAAATGTCTGCTCTGAAGGTGCAGCTACTTCACTGGCATAAAGCACACTGACTCTGATTAAAGAGTTGCCTCACTTATTGTGGACACTATATACTGAAGTAATGGAAAAAACTAACCAAAGAGCCGTATGTAAGGTGAATGACATTGTAGATGTAACAGCTTTTCTTAAAAATCAGTCTGATTATTTTGAGTGGCACATGGCATATGTGTGTATGTTTTGTGCCCGCCTCATCACTAGGGGGGAAGTGGATGAAGCCCATGCTTGTGTAAAACATGCAGCTCAAAAGTTACTGTCTCTGGGTATTGTAAAACATGTAAAACTGGAAGTGTAGAAAACAAGATTTATGTAATCATTGAATGCTGGCTATGTGTTATAATGCATATAAAGTAAACTTTAAAATAATGTTATGACTTGTGTATGTATAAATAAAATATAATCATGCATTGCACTTTGTGGTTGTCATAGTGTTTTTAAAGAATAAAAACAGCACATGCTTTATTTTACTGGTGACATGAGTTTTGCTAGCTAACAGATGTATCAGGGGTTGACGAAAAGAAGATTAATGATCACCTGTTCCAGAATATAAATTTTAATGTAAAAAAAAGTGGGTAGTTTCACAGGGATGACTCAGCTGTATAATGCTGCAAAAAAATTTGATAAAGGTGTCACCAGGAAAGGTGTTGCAAAATGTCTTGCTAAGCAGGACCCCTATTCATTACACAAAGCAGCCAGAGTCTGATTAAAGAGAAATCCCATCATTGTTTCTGACATAGACTGACAATGGCAAGCTGATTTAGTAGATATGAGTCAATATACAAAGTACAATAATGGGTTTAAGTACATACTGATGTGCATCGATGTGCAGTCCAAGTATGCCTGGGTAGTGACTTTAAAAGACAAATCAGGCAAGGCAGTGATGCAAGCCTTTAAAACTATTTTTAGAAGTGGACACACACCTCAGAAGTTGCAGACTGATCAGAGTAAAGAGTTTCTAAATGCCTCCTTAAAGATCCTATTAAAACAAAATAAAATACACCATTTTGTGACAAATAATGAAGTTAAGGCCAGCATTGTAGAAAGATTTAATAGGACACTGAAGTCACGCATGTGGCATTACTTTACAGCCCAGAATACTTGGAAATATACAGATGTGTTATCAGACCTGGTGCACAGCTATAATCATACTTATCACAGAAGCATTAAACACAAGCCTGTGGATGTTAACCCTTCCAATGCCCTGGGTGTATGGAAGATCCTATATGGTAATACTGTTCTTGGCAAAAAAACTAAAGGGTACCCTTCAGAAAGATGATCACGTGAGACAATCTAAGCTAAAAGATGTGTTTGAAAAGGGATAGGAGCAGACATGCACAGATGAGATATTTATTGTGATGGAGGTCTTAAAGACACAGAGACCCACCTATAAGGTAAAAGACTATCAGGGGGAAGGCATCAAAGGAACTTTTTATGCAGAGGAGTTGAAAAAATTTAACCTGATGAGGACTGAGTGTGTAGGGTGCAGAAAATCCTGACAGAGAAAAAAGCGTGGCAGAAAAACTTGGTATCTGGTAAAGTGGCTATAGTGGCCTGATAAATTTAATAGCTGGGTTGAGGCAACACAGAATCAGATAAGGGTTGAAATGCTCAAAAATGTTTTTTATATCACCTTGCCCAGCAACACCTGGCACAACAGTTTCCCCAACAATACTATATCCACTTTTACAGTAAAGTTACCACAAATGCTTGAACTACCTGGTGAATGGGAAGCGGGCTTAGCAGAAATTCAGTACCCTCATACCTGGAACAATGTGCCTGCACAGAAAAACAGGTTCGGTATGCTCTATCAGCCTCTAAGTGTAGCCCACAGTAAAACACCACCAACCAGCCCCTTTGTTGAGTCAGAAGCATTAATAATTCCATCGGGCTATTATCCAAACATGGCAAGTGTTATTAATCAAGTTAATAAAAGCATATTTAAAGCAAATAAACTGCCAGTGGTTTTGGAACAACAAGCCATCGGGAGAGAAATAATCATTGACAGTGACATCAAATGCATTTTGTTTATGCATGGGGAGTTACAGCACCTTTTGGGTTTTAGCAGACTCGAGGTAGGTGTAGGAAAGACTCTAACAAAGAACCCTATGGATATTAATGGGGGCTTTTACACATTATATATCTACACTGGCATTATCACACATGAAATAGTGGATGACAGTCTAATGCCTTTGCTGAGATGCGTACCAGTCAGGGGCCAGGGCAATGAGACAGTGACTGTGACCTATGATAAATCCCATTATCACACAGTCAGTAAACATCAGATCTATACAGTCACTATTGAAACAAAGAATGATCAAAATGAACCTGTGCCATTTCGATTTGGAAAGGTGATCATGAAGTTGCCTTTTCGCCCCCAGAGAGTGCTTTAAAATTTAAACAAGGATGGTGATCGTTCAACATTATGGGGACCCTGTCTTGTACATAAGCTATTACAAGGCACAGGCAGGATATATCCTTCCTGGCTTTCATGGACTTTCTGCTATGTATGGTTCTGGTATAGGAGGGATATTTCAAAGTCTGTTTAGAAAAGCAATTCCATTTTTAAGAAGGGGGTTTGAAATTGCAAAACCACATCTACAAACAGCTGCTAAAAGTATTGCAAAAGGTGTTGTGGGGCATGTGACTAGTGCTGTCACTCAAAAGATGTCAGGGGGTGAAAGCCTACTCAGGGTGATTGAGAACTGATTGTATTCAAGAGAGGTAGAAAGAGAAAGCGCAGAGTACACCATTCGCTTCTCATCGGACCTCCAGGGTACTTTAAAAGAGGTGTTTCAAAACACAAAACTTTACATAAAATAAAGTGCTCAAAGGACCTTCAAGGGGGTGTAAAAAAAGCAGAGACCTGTTCTAAAAACCAAAACATGGCTTTCATGTACTGTAGCTCTGAAGAATGCCAAAAATCAGAACTGGACTTGTTTGCTGTTGCTCCCACACAGACAAGCATTGAAAAAAACATTTATGTAGAGATACCCCCTCTGGCTGCCCTTTCAGAAAACTCACCTATTGAACTTTATATAGCAGGGAATGGTGAAGACTATTTGGATCTAAACAACATGCTTCTTTACCTAGTTTGCAAAATCACTGAAGCAGATGGTGATGATATACCCACAGCGGCCAAAGTGGGTCTTATAAACTACCCAGTGACCACCATTTTTAGTCAGCTGGATGTGACTGTCAGTGATCAGCTCATCAATCAGAGCAATAACTGTTACCCCTGAAGGGCAGTCATAGAATCTGTGCTGAACTTCAGTGAAGAGGCCCTTTCTACCCAATTCACTGTAGGATTATTTTACAAAGACACCCCATGGAAACATGTTATCACAGACAGAGCCGGTGACAATTAAGGTTTTAATAAAAGAAGCTCCTTCACACATCTCAGTAGAGGGGTAGAGCTGCTGGGACACTTGCACACAGACTTGTTTTTCAAGAGAAACTGATGCTGAATGGTGTGGATATTAAAATTAAACTGACACATAATAGGGACAGCTTTTGCCTTATGAGTGGAGATGCTGAGCCTTATAAGCTAATAATCATGGCCACCTCTCTGTTTGTCAAAAGGGTTAAAGTGACCCCTGGTGTTCATCTGGGACATTCAGAAGCCCTGCTGACCTCCAATGCTAAATACCCTGTAGGCAGAATGGGAATTAAAGTGTTCAGCCTCCCTGCAGGCAGCAGTGTCTGCAACCAAGATAATTTGTTTTTGGGACAGTTACCAAAAATGATGGTCGTGGGATTTGTTGACAATGATGCTTTTAGCAGTTCCTACACTGAAAATCCATTTAACTTTAGACATTATAACATTAATTTGTGGCTCCGTATCTGGACGGTGATCAAATCCCTGCTGAACCTCTGCAGCCCAATTTTAGAAATGGAAATGCTATGAGAGAATATTTTAATCTAGTACAAGCAGAGTAGAATCTATGAAAGATCAGCCATTAGTTGTCAACCATCAGGAATTTACCCAAGAGTACCCACTGTTTGCCTTTGAGCTCACTCTGGGCCAAGAATGTGCTGATCATTGCTCTTTAATTAAAACTGGGAACCTCAGAACTGAGATCAGATTTACAGAAGCCCTTCCACAAACAGTTAATCTCATTGTCTATGCTGTGTTTGATAATGTCATTGAAATAAACCAGAGAAGAAATTTCATTTTTGATTATATGTGATAAACGATAAAAAAATGAACACAAAGCAGCTGGAAAAAATTGTAACCAATGACTCCCACATCCATGATGGCTTTCTGGGCATGTTTCCCTGTGATCTGCTACCCAAGGAGAGACTGAGAAACCTTACCACAGTACTAGTCATCAATACTGACCCCCATGACCTACCTGGACAACACTGGTTAGCTGTATACATTTCAGAAAATGGGGCTAGGAAGTTCTTTGACAGCTACGGTTTTCATCCTGACAATTCTGCACAAATGATTGGGGGCTTTTTAAACAGAAATGCAAAGAACATTTTGCACCAAAACACACAGTTGCAAGATACCTTCTCTACCACTTGTAGATTTCACTGCATCTTTTTCTTACATCACAGATGCAGAGGACTTTCTTATGATCAAATTCTAAAAATGTACTCTAATGATTTGTTAAAAAATGATGGCATAGTAACTAGTTTTGTATGTCACCCTTTCAGACATCTAAACATGTCAGGGCATGTATCAGTGAGGTGGCAACATGTTCAGACTTGTTTGTCTTGTAATTAATCTAAAATATGCAACATCTTGTAATTTTATTCAAAACCAGTCACTTTTAAAATCATATATAAACACTCATAATTGTGTGTCTCTGTCAGTTTTTCTGGGGACCTGTGTTTAAACTTGGAGGGGGGCACCTGTGTTTAAAATTGTCAGATATGTAATGTCTTTAATAATCACAAAAATATCTAAAATCTAAAGGTATTTATTATAAAAAACATGTCAATGAAATATGACATACATCAGTGGTAACATCATGGATAAGATATAATAAACAGAAGCATCTCCTGTTAAAAAATGCACACTATATATGACATAGCACTGAAATAGAATTATGATAAGCACCTCTTTCGAAAAAACATGTTAACATATTTAAATATGAGGTAGGCTAATGTGCATCAATATAAACACTTTTTTTAAAAACAGGATTACTTATTTAATATGAGGTAAATGGTTAATATAGGCTGTGCACAACAGTCACTAAGGTAGGATTACATATTCAATATCAGGTAAATGGTTAAAATAGGCTGTACACAGCAGTCACTGAGGTATAGAACATTCAGACACAGAGGTGGCATTTAAGTTTTATATAGTGAGCCTTGCAGGTTTTTTAAAGGACTTTCATCTTTTGGGTGTCACTGACCATTGGTTAACTGGAGGCGGCTGTGGGTGTTTTGCATCAGCTGTTTTAAGACTTTCCAGATAGCTCCTGTTTGCTGAATGAGCAAACACAGAGTTGGGTATGTTAGACTCAGCCATTGCTTTGACAAAAACATCCCAGCCCTTTGGCTTTCTGTGGTCAGGGATTGTGTGAGTGGCTGTAGCCGCCCTTATGAAATCGACAATATGAGACCCAGAAACAACAGTACTTTTATACATTAATTCCCCCTTATCACTCCAAAAAACAATATCCTTGTTCTTTGCCATATGCTTTAACAAAAGTTCAGCGCTGGTTTTAGACTGATGAGAAACACTACTTAAAATGTCTTTTTCCATAGCACTCAGGGCAGAAACTGTTTCAGCAGCTGCCGAAGGGGGGTCAGAAACTGATTCACTCTCAGGCATGAGTAAGGTCAAACTGGTTTTAGCTTGTTCTCCTTGTCTTACCAAAGTCAGATAGTGCTGTAACACAGCAGAGTACATTTTGGCTTTGTCATAGTCTGATAAATCCGTCCAGGACAGTATAGGTCTCATTTCAGTGCCCAAACTGCTAGTTGCAACTTTTCTCATATCCTGATCAGGGTAACATAGAAACAGAATTTGACAGCACATAAGGACCGTTTGGCCCACCCAGTCTGCCCATTTCCCTACGTGATGGATAAGCTGCAGATTCTAGTTAATCAACAGCTTACTTCCTCCTACCCCCAAGTAGAATTGCCTTATGCCTGTCCCATGCATTCTTGAATTTTACCACTGTTACTGACTCCACAACCTCCTCAGGAAGGCTGTTCCATGCATCCACAACCCTCTCTGTGAAAAAATACTTTCTAACATTACCTGTGAGCCGTCCCCCCTCAATCTTCAAATTGTGCCCCCTTGTTCTTGCACATCTCTTCTTCTGAAAGATGCTACCATCTTGTACTTTGTTAATTCCCTTGAGATAGTTGAAAGTTTCTATCATGTCCCCCCTCTCCCTCCTTTCCTCAAGGGTATACATTTTAAGCTGCTTTAGTCTGTCTTCATATGTCTTCTGGTGCAGACCCTGCACCATTTTAGTTGCCCTCGTCTGGACTGCCTCCATCCTGTCTATGTCCTTGCAGAGATGGGGTCTCCAGAACTGGATGCAGTCCTCCAGATGGGGTCTCACTAACTGTCTGTACAGAGGGATAACAACTTCCTGTTTTCTACTGTTGAGGCCCCTCCCTATGCATCCCAGTATCCCTCCAGCCCTCCTTACTGCCTTCTCACATTGCTTGCCCACTTTTAGGTCATCTGATATAATTACTCCTAGATCTCTTTTGATTTTTGTTCTTATTAACTCACCCCCCACTGTGTACTCTTCCCCGGGGTTTTTGTTTCCCAGATGCATTACCTTATACTTCTTTGCATTGAATCTGAGCTATCACTTGACCATTCCTCCAACCTTGCCAAGTCCCTTTTCATCCTTTCCACCTCCACCTTGTTTATCAACCCTGTTGCACATCTTTGTGCCATCTGTAAAGAGACATACCTTTCCTTCCAGAGGACCGGTCCCACTACCGAACCCTGCAGTACCCCGTGTAGTTACCCTTCTTTCTTCACTGTGGACTCCATTTACTATTACCCTTTGCATCCTGTTGTCCAGCCAGTTTTTTATCCAGGCTACCACCTTGGGACCCACTTCAAGGCTGGCTAACTTGTATATTAATCTTTTGTGTGTGACTGCGTCAAATGCCTTGCTAAAATCTAGGTAGGCCATATCCACAGCCCTTCCCTGGTCTACTACTTTGGTCACCCAGTCAAAGAAATCTATTAGGTTCATCTGACATGACCTTCCTGCTGTGAAGCCATGCTGCCTTGGGTCCTGTGCCTCACTGGCCTCTAGGTACTCAACAATTCTTTCCTTCAGAAGTGATTCCATCATTTTCCCTACCACTGAAGTCAAATTAACTGGTCTGTAGTTTCCAGCTCTGCCCTGCTCCCACTTTTGTGAAGTGGAATCACATTTGCCCTCCTCCAGTGCTCAGGTACCGCCCCATCCTCCCATGATTTGTTAAAAAGAGTAGTCAGTGGTGTTACTAGTTCTACCCTTAATTCTTTTAGAATTCTTGGGTGAATCCCATCAGGCCCCATTGCTTTGTCCACCCTCAGTTTCAAGAGTTCTTTCAAAACCCTTCCTTCTGTGAATGAACTGGTATCAATCCCCCTATTCAGAGTTTCTCTCTTGTTTGGTTTAGGTACCTCCCCCTCCTTTTCCGTTGTGAATACTGAGAGTAATGTTCATTCAGTATCCCTGCTTTTTCACTGTCACCCTCTGCCCACATTTCCTCCCCTTTATTAAGTCTCTGTATCCCTCCCAAGGTATTTCTTCACTCTCTAATGTACCTATAAAAGGTGTTATCCCCCTTCCTAACAGAGTTGGCCATCTTTTCCTCAGTTTGTGCCTTTGCTATTCTGACTGCCTTCCCTGCCTCCTTCTGCTTTAACTGATACAATTCTCTGTCCTGCTCCTTCTGTGTTTCCTAATATTTCCTGAATGCTATCCTTTTCTCCTTAACCATCCGTGCCACCTCTTTTGAGAACCATAGTGTTTTTTTCCTTCATTTTGTTTTGTTGATTTGCTTCACTCAAAGGCTTGTTGCCTCTGCGATGGCTGTTTTGATTATTCCCCATTGTTCCTCCACCCCTCCTTCTTGCCCATTTGCTAGTGTTTTTCTGAGGCACTTTCTCAATTTCCCAAAGTCAGCCTTCCTAAAGTCTGATACTCTTGTTTTTGTATGGCTTGACTCTATGGCTATGTTTATTGTGAACCACAATGTTTGATGGCCACTTGTTCCCACATGGCTACACACTGCTAAATTTGAGATCCTTTCTCCTTCCCCATTTGAGAGTACCAGGTCTAAGATTGCTCCCTCCTGAGTGGGTTACAACACTGAGGCATGCCCCCTGTAGGGCATCTAGAATGACCCTGCTCTTGAATGTGCCAGCAGCAAAGGTACTCCAGTTAACATCTGGCATATTCAGGTCCCCCATCAACAATATCTCCCTTTTTCTGCTATTTTAAGGATGCCTTCTATAATTTCCTTGTCATTTCCTCCCCCTGAGATGGGGATCTGTACACAACCCCCATACGGATTGAGGTGCCATTTCCTGTCTCCAGGGTGACCCATAGTGACTCATCAGCTTCCTGTTTACTATTTAGTTCTGTTGCTTTAATCTCTTCCTTTATATAGAGAGTTACTCCTCCTCCTCTTTTACCCACCCTGTCCCTCCTGTAGACTGTGTATCCTGGTACGTTGACATCCCAGTCATGGTTCTCTGTGTACCATGTTTCAGTGACTGCCACAATATCCAGGCATCCCTCTTCCATCAAGGCTACTAGTTCAGGGAGCTTGTTGCACAGACTGCGGGCATTAGTACTCATCTTCTTCCATTTATTTTTTATGGCCTTACCCCTTTTAGCCCCATCCCTGTCCTTTTACTGCCTTTTTCTGCATTTAATCCTGTCCATGCTTCCTACTGACTTCTCTACCATAGTGTTTACCTCTCTAACTACTGTGTTTTATGGGGGGGCTGGGATTTCCCTGCTCCTTTTCAGTGCTCCCACCCTTGGCTAGTTTAAATGCTTGCCAATGAAGCATTCAGACCTGTCACCTAGGATCCTGGTTCCCCCCTGGACAGATGCAGACTATCGCACCAGTATAAGCCTGCATCCCTCCAGGTGGCTCCCCAGTCCCCAGTGAAGCCAAACCCCTGAGCTCCACATCAGTGATTAGTTTCAATGTGATCCATCTGTTGCTGAGGCACCAAATACATTTTCTGAGTAAAATCCATTATCTGTTAGCCAGCAGTCCGGTGATCAAAGGAATGGCAATTCCTAACAATGTCCCTATAAATCCACCTGTCTGGTTGACTGTTTTCTTTTTCCTTTTTAAGGTTATTTGTTTATCGCGTAAAGCTTTAATGACTCTCCATTTTTTTTCAGCAAACCTAACTGTTTTGCTGAAAGTGGAATATTTCCTTTCAGAGTGTTTAAGGCTATCTCAGCTAAAGCTGATATCAGATCATCAGAGGCTGAACATAACATAACTTTTCTTAAGCTGGGAGGCCCTTTTACAAGTAACTTTAGGACAGGCAGAGTTCTCTGCAGTCTTTCAGACATAATGACACTACAGTATCATATATTTTTAGAAGCCGAATGTGTTTTTCTCATGACATATGTCACAGGCCCCTCAGGGGGAAACAACCCACTATGCAGTCTATATTCATCTGGTGTACTGGATCTTAAATTGACCAATAAATAGCCATGAGGCTTTCTTGTGGCATCGTCAAAAGCTTCTAAGAAAAATTGTGTCTGACCAGGATACATCTGCCTAGCCAGAGTTATGATCTGCAGCTTGTCTCTGGGATTTTTAAACAAAATCTTGTATTTGGCATTTAGGGTGATGGTTCTGCTTTTTTACCTTGACAGAACACATTCTGGACAATTAAAAATATTGTCAACTGTTTATGATGGCTGTACTTGGTAAACCCATACTCAGCTTCACTATTTTGACAGGCACAGTCCATTAAATCATCTATAACAACAAACTTTACCTTCCTGGGGGTAAGAGACCATTGTCAGCAAGTGACATCAGTAGCCCCACCACAAATTTAATCTGCGGGAACTTTAACAACAATTCATTATACAAAGGTTACCAACAGCTGTAGAACCAGACAATATTTTCAGGCTTGTGTGATAAAGTGGCATCAAGATTTTCCAACAACTATTTTATAAATAAGCTCTTCCCACTATTAGAGGGGCCAGTCAACAAACAAGTAAAGGGATGCTGCAACCTGGTATCCATTTTTCACAATCAGTATCCATGAGGAAGTGTTTTAAAATTGGCTTGTAAAACACGCGTGTCATAAATTACTCTCTGGGTCTTGGACAGCGTTTTTGTTTCAAGGGACCACTGCTTTTTATTTCTAATAATACTGGGTTGATTCACAGTAATTTCTTTAGAGATCTGTGACCCTGTATAATCAAAGACCAGGTCCTTCAGACTTTCAAAATTAATATGTTTACAGCTAGCTACATTAAGGGTAAAACCTTTCACTTTAAGAAAAACCTCTCCTCTGGACAGCTGGTAGCTGTACGTTTTTGGACCTGCAGAAAAAACTCTGTAATGTGCTCATCTACAGGAAGCTCACTGGTTAGCTCCTCTAAATAATCGCTCAGAGGTGGGGTCCAGTCACCTGGTATGGACACAAAAATTACAGTGTTAGTGTCATGTTAAAGGCACCTGTTCTGTAACTTATCTAACAGGTAGTAGAGTTGAACTCTGGCATATGCTGTTGTAAAACTAGCTATAAATATGTTGATTTTATTAAAATTGGTTAGTGGTCTTTGTTGTACTTCCAGCTTAAACAAGTTGTTTCATCATCAATGAAACAGCATGAGATAAAATGATAGTAAGGGGAAAACACTTACTAAAACAGCTTGTCATGGTCTTTTACTAAGCTTGTGGTCAGCAAATTAGCTCTCTGCCCAAATTTGCCCCAAAGAGAATTTAAAAACAGTTTAGATATCTGCAGCCTTGCAGTGTTAACAGCTATGGCCACAGGGTTCAAATGTACATTTTCCCTTTCAGAATACTGTTGTATGTACCTGACTTTATCTGCTTCATTTTTTAACCCATAAAAGGAAACCAGATGCTTCTTAATTGCCTTTTAGATACAGCTTGATGTAGTCTACAAAAAGCTCTGTGCATGACTCTTTAAAATGCTAAACTTCATAAATGTTAATGATTTTGTAGCCTTTTTTCCAGTGCCAGGTTTAGTTCTACAGTACAGTAGGTACCTGTCAGTGCCCTCTGTTCATCATTGTCTGTGCACAATGTTGTTTGAAGTCTGTCTTCAGCGCATTCACGACATAATGTTAACACAAGTTTTTTTCCAATCCTGGATGGCAGCACTAAAAAAAAAAGGCCTCTAAGGGGTAAGACTTTTACTTTTGCTAAACCAAAGTACTGAGTGAGGCCATCAAAATTTTCATAAATGATGTCAGGATGACCGACTTGATACCATTTGGTTTTGTTAACAAAAGGGTAGAGGCTGGAAAAATTGTAATAGTGTATTTTCTCATCAGGCTGTGTCTTATAGTACAGACAAATGGCATTTGTTCTCCCCCAAACAGTGACTGCCTAGGTTCAAGTGGCTGTGGTAGCTGCCTGTCCCTCAAGAAATTATTCAAACCCTGATCTGTAGCCAGCATTGCTTTCCATTCATGTTCCCACAATACTCTAACAGCAAAACTTTGCTTTTTAGAAAACAAAATTTGTCGATGGTCTTGTTGAATAACTGTCTGAAACTAGTCCCTGTCATGTGGTTTCTATCTTTTTCACAGTAACAGATGTTGCAGCTGTGAAAAAAACAACCATTAAATGCAAATGCTGTGTGTATTCCATTTATTAAAGCATAACCAAACAAAAAGTAAGGCCCTACCTTAAATTCACCACCCCTTAGAGTGTGCTGAATAGAAATGTTTTCTTTCTCAGATATGTACATAAGCCACTGAATAGCTGGTGTGGAGTATCTCTTTATTTGTCTGTGGTAGTCATCTGAGGGGAGAACAGCAATAGTGCATTCTTTCAAAAATTAAAATCTATACATGGCCATA
This sequence comes from Neoceratodus forsteri, assembly GCA_016271365.2. NCBI lineage: Eukaryota > Metazoa > Chordata > Ceratodontiformes > Ceratodontidae > Neoceratodus > Neoceratodus forsteri. The sequence continues at coordinate 454,037,848 of CM057456.1, read as the reverse complement.
CAGACTGAAGCTATCGTGACATACTGGAAGGGGTCTAAGGATACTGTTTCATAGTCTACTGTATCACCATCTGACTGTTTTAAAACACTTTTGGCTGTCATGTTCATCACTTCTTTACTAAATCTGTCACAGGCTTGTTGAAGAAGTTCAACATCTAACTGACAATAGTAGTGAAGCTCTCTTTTTAGATCAAATTTTCTATGTTGGTTAACTAGGTACCATTGCATGAACTGTTGCTTTTCTGCAGGCAGCATATATTCAGAACCATAAAACTGAGCATCGGGCAGGGTACCTACATAATTTTCATTGGCCTTGGTGTTAAAAAAATGGGGAAAGTAACCTTTAGCAATCTCATTCTCAAATCTAAGGGCTGCAGGGATGTTTGCTAGTTTTAAAGGAAGAAAACAATGACTGTCGATAAATCTGATGTGCAGGGATGGCACTGTTACACAGAGTAATTTTCCTTCTTGGGTGAGCAATTTAATATCAATTCTTTCCTTGACTAGCTGGCTAACAATAAAATAACTGTCATAGCCTTTGGCATTGTGTGCTATAAATGTGTAGTGTCTAAATTGTGCATCGATAAAATGTCCTACAAAATCTTTTGTACAATCTTCTCCTTCAAATTCCCAGGACCTCTTCCCATCTGATTGCTTGGCATACACAAAATTTGGTATGTGAGTCCCAGTTTCTTGTCTGGCCTCAAAATAAAATACTATGTATTTCTCAGAGATTTTTACATCTGTGAGTGATGACATGTAACACAGATGTTTGTCTGCAGTCATGAAAGACCCGCATCTGTCACACTGAATTAACTTACATGTATGAGAACCCTTGTAAAAGATAAAACATTCTTTACACAGTGATGGCTTTACAAGGCACCATACCCACATCAGAACTCAGCTAAATGCCTTTCTAGGCATACTAAAGACCTACAAATCTTTTTACAGTAGGGGCACAATGCAGTGTCAGTTTCCTGTTCAATACAGTTTGGTTGAAAGCAAACTTTGCACTGTAGTGCACAGATGTGATGTTGCTTGTGGCTGTAGACTACATGACAGTATTCACAGAGGTATCTGGCTCCTATAAATTTCTTTATATCTTTTATACCATAATAGTGATTGTCATGCAGTAATACAAATAGCGTTTTAGGAAGTCTTTCTGACCCCATCGAAAATATTTGCCAGTTTCCTTAATTATGATATAAAATCTTACTTTTGACTCCTAAAAAATGTTCAAACTGGGGCACATCACTAAAAGTGACAGGGGTTTGGTCTGACAAACCTAGCTCAGCATGCAATATTTTAGCCTTATTCAGCAACTGACTGTCATTCATGTGTGGATTTAGGAGTGCAAGAATGGGCCACCAAAACCCAAACTATTATCTCTGTTATTTAAATCAATCAAGTATTGTCTCTTTTTTTGTAAAATCCTGCTATACAAAATAGAGCTCTGTGTCTGTCTAGCCCCAATCCCCACCTCCACCCCCAGGCAATTCCTGATAGTCATTACTACGAGATGTATGGTGTCATCAGCAATTGCTCTGTAACAGATCAGCTATCTGATCTAAGAAGGTGGCTGCATTTAACTCATTAGGTCATGTTTTCCTTGAGAACAAGGGGTGATTTAAAGAGTCAGCATTCAAGCGTAACTGTATCAAGTCTCCACAGTTTGTTTGTCTCATCACCCCATCCAGCAATTCTTGAATAGCCTGATGTATTGCAGCAATGACCTCTGTAAAATACTTTATTTTATCTAGCTTCACAAAGCAGTATCGCTCATGAAATTCAATAGCCCTGAACTTTTTTAAAATATGTTCATAATGCTGCATGCTTTCTAAAAAAAATTAGGGGGCTCCCTGTTTGCCAGCTCATCATCTTGCACATGTACAGCAAGCTGGTTTTCTAATTCACCAGCTTGATGAACATCAACAACATGATGTAATACCCTACAATGTAATATTTTCCTGGCACGCTTTACTTTCCTTTTCTTTTCAAATTTTCTCTGATTGCTTTATTTTTTACTCATATTTTTCTTTTTTGACCCCATTTGTTATTTTTTTCATTTTATTTGTTTTTTCATTTTCATTTATTATTTCATTTATTACTTCACTCAGCATGTGAGATCTTCTGTTTTTTTCACTTTATTTATTTTATTTTTTTTACCAGCTTTTCCTCCAATGTCCTGACCTTTTCAAACATTTGGGCCACATTCACAGTCTGTTTCAGCTCTTAGCATGAGTACTTGCCTGCACATATTACGGAAAATATACTACTTAGCAAAGTACCTTTACAAAACTCAGATTTAAAAATCTGATTATCATAATCCTCACTAGATAATCTGCTGCCTATTACCATGCCATTGAACAAGACATCAACTGTAGCAAGTAAACAGCTCTTTGCTAGATTTACTGCTTCAAGGTCTTTCTCTCGAAACCTTGGATGTGATGACTCTTTGTCAGAAACCCTCGCACTGCTGCTCATGGATGGCTGTACCTCATCACTGAAATTAACACAAGGTCTATTTTGTTCATAATTCACAGCAGCAGAAACTTGTGAGCATTTCTGGGCCACTTTACAAGGTCTTTTGTTCCCTCTCTCTCCTGAAGAACCTGCAGGATTTCTCGCAGTTGTAGGCAAAAATAGAAAATGCCCCATCACTAATTTTGTATTTTCAGCATTATACTATATGACAAATTTCAAATGTAAAACCTGCAACCTTTTTCTTACTCCATCTCCCTCTAAAAATATAAAACATTGCAAAACACAACAAACAAGCTTTTCTTCAACTTTGTTGGGATAGCCCAATACATAACAAAACAGATTATCTTACTTAAATGTTTTTAAACATTATATGGGTAAAAATTAAGCTCTAAAAATCTGCAATAAAAGCAATACCAAAACAAAGACAAACAGGGAAACAAGCATTTTTGACAAGCATCTAAACTAATATTCTTGGTTAAAAATAAAAATACACACCTTCTGTAGTGATCATAGAGTCAGTAATAGGCTGTACACTATTCATCTCTGCAAGCACTTTGAAAAAGTCTTCAGAGGGAGATTCACTCATGTTACCCCAGGAATCCATTATTTTTGATGGCTTAATGCTTTTTCAAAAATTCTACAGCTCAAGATGTATTTTTGGTGGTCTAGCTCTAGTCTTTTGTTTTAAGCACAGAATGTTCAGCTCTTTATATGAAATGTGTGTATCCATCCCCCAAGTACATGGCTAATACTGAAAAAATGTCTGAACATCTGGCACTGTCAATCCAACCCCCCCACCCATCTCCATGAGAGAACAAAATATATAAGGCCTACACAGCTCCTTACCAGGCTTTGTGTTAACTTCTTGCGACAGCTGGAAGGTCTCTAATGCCTTTCCATTCTGCTAAAACTTTTGTCACAGTCTAATTAAAAGGTATACAGACTGCTTTTTAAACCCAAATAATCTTATAGCTTAGTTATGTTTTAAAATGTGCAATAAAAAATCTTGTCTTTTTCTAAACAGCTGCATCCTTTAAATTAGTAATTCAGTGTAACAGCTTACATTCCACTAATCAAAAGATGAAACTTATTTTGTTTTTTCTAAAAAAGTATATCATGAGAATCACCTGTTGTTTTTATTTTTCTCTTTTACACAGCAGGGGTCTAGAAAGGCTATTCATTCTCTGTGTAAATGATAAACAGATGTTTTTTTCTCAGTCTTAAAACACGAAGAGACATAGTTTATAATAAGGGCAGTTGTGTGCCAGCTTAGTTATAATGTTTTTATAAGTCAGAATGGAAATTGTGTCTTTTTCTAAAACAGCTGCATCCTTTAAATCAATAATTCAGTATAACATATCTTACACAATCCCTTCAAAAGATAATTGTTATTTTATTAAAATGTTTGTTTTTTCATTTACACAGTAGATTGTCTAGAAAGGGGCTATTGATTTTCTGTGTAAATGAAAAATAAATGTTTTTTTCTGAGTCTTAAAACACACATAAAAGTTTTCCATTTTTCTGATTCAAATGTATTTTATTCTGTATTTCATGATGGGGCACACATTATTAGTTTCTGATTCAAAAGTATTTTATTCTGTAATTAATGACGGGGTATAAATGATTAGTTTGTGATTGCTAGCATTTGCTTTGCTATCCACAGAAACTGTTGAACCAGCTTATTTATATGCAGGTCCCCGTACATGGAGGTCCCTGTACACACACACACATGTGCACACACACACAAGAGCACACACACACACCAGAGTCTTAGCCTTTCTCGCTCTCAATTTAAAACACACACATTTTATTTTAAAACAAAAGCTTATATCTACATTTTTGCAGATCCCTGTAAATACAGAAATCTTCACACACACACACACACACACACACACACACACAGCCAGCATTTGAAATACTATCCAGAGAAACTGTTGAGCCAGCTTATTTACATAGAGGTCCCCATTTTAGCTTATAAATGGTACATGCATATACATAAACATAGAGGTAACATTTTGGTACAAGTTTTACACAGGCCTACAGATGCAAGTTAAATTATTTTAGACCTTGTTTGTTATAAGACAGAAAAGGGGTACTTACACAGGCAGATGGATTTCCCTCTGTGGGGGTCTCCAAACAGATCTCTGAAACCTCTGCATGATGAGGCTTCCTCCTTGATACAGCATTCTGAAAATATCCTAATCAAAAAAACACACACATGCCCCAGCAATTATACCCCCAAGCCAACAGGGGGCATATAACACTACATAAACCCTAACATATTTTTTGGGGTGGGGTGGGGGCATGGTGAAGAGGTACAGGGGTTTGAGCCAGGATGGTGGAGGTGCAAGAGAAAGGAGAGGGACAGGAGTTCAAGCTAGGATGGTGGGACTTGGGTTCGCGCCAGGATGGTGTGGCAGGGGTTCAAGGGGTTCACAAGAAGGAGGGGCGTAGGATGCTCACAAAATGGTTATGTCATTTTTGGGGTTTCAGTGCTGGACATTTCCTGTGCAAGTGGGGCAGGACATGGGTTTGAGTGCATGTCAATTCCTACACAAAGGGGCAGGACACGGGTTTGAGTGCATGTCATTTCCTGCACAAGGGGTCAGGACATGGGTTTGAGTGTATGCCATTTCTGGCACAAGTGGGCAGGCCAACACATTTGGTGAGGGACTTCTGGTTAAACAAGGGATGCTTCTGATTGGTCCATTTTAGGCCACACCCACCTGTCAAATGATGTGGCACATGCAGATTGGCCAGAAGTTAACATTTGATGAGATATATGAACTTATACTACTGACATTGTTTACAGTTTTTCATTTATGTGAGATGTGCTTGTAGATTTTACATATCCAGAACCTGTGTACTAGTGAAGGTTATGTTTAAATGTCTTCTACTTGAACCTTGTTTCTACTAAGAAAGCTTCAGGAAGACATTGACTACTGGAAACTTCAGAATCATTCACTGGTAGCTAGACTGGAAGGAATAAAGATGATAGCAGCCTCCAAGCTTCTACCCTGCATCTGCCAACTCCCCTTATCTGTTTTTGCTTTGTAGTTTACCAGTTTAAGTTTAATTTATTTGTTCAACAATAGGTCATTACAAAGTTCCTGTAAAATACAAACTACAATACAGTGTAATACGAGAATTACAGGCAGAAATGTAATATTGTGCAAAAAAACAGCTTTCAATATTATACCAAATTCTATGATTTTCCTCGGATTAAAAAATAATTAAAAGTGGTCCCCCCACCCAAGAAAATTAGTAAATGACATGGAATAATAGAAATAGATCCCAAGCAAGTCAGAACTGAGAGGCTCCATCTGAACACAGAAGTCCATCATGTTATGTAACCATGATTATAAGTTTTTATGGGTCAGTGCCCTACAAGTGCTGTTATGGTATAATTAATTTAATTTCAGAATCACAAAACAGAGCAAAAAGCTAAATAAATGAATAAATGAGTGGAACTCTTGGCTGCTTCACAAATTTTGATACCAAATGTGAGGTCCATAAAAGTAACTGTGCCTTTTGTATATAAATATTTGTGCTTCAGAACATCAGCTTCAGTAACTTAACTATGACTCAGTTGCCTCATAATTCTTATATCTTTGATGAGCGAGGTGAAGATAAGATTTGTAAACAGCATGTCTATATAAAGAGTCTCTCAAAATACGTTCACCTCAAGTCACCCCACAGTGGTTCATAATGTATACTGTATCAGTGAAAAAAGTAGGATAAAGAGATAAAACAGCATTCATAACATCCTTCTCTCCTTTACCAGGAGTATTTTTAGAACCTTTTGAATCTGCTGCATGCTTATTGATAATGCATGTAAAATGACAATGTACAGCAAAAATAACATCTTATATAAAAAAAGAAAAAGGTGTTCCACTGTAGGCCTCAGATTTCCATTAGTCACTAGAACAGTGTTTTGTGGGAAATTAGTAGAGGGGGATCTCAGCTATTTCAATCAATCAATCAATCAATCAATCAAGTATGGATCCCTTCTCTTATTCTTGGAGTCAATTAATTCCCCACACCTTCATATTTAAATGTAATGTTAAATGGTGATCATAAAAATGTAAATATTCTGAGCCATTTTTATTTTACTCAGTTTGGGCAAATAGCCACATTTAAGAAATGTTCATTAAACGGTCCACTTCGATGCCGCCGTAGTGACAAGATAATACGGTCCACGCCATGTCAGATCATAAAAAACAAACAAATGTCATCTACATTTCAGGTGGTTTATTGTAACCATTTCAGTCTCTTAAAAAATTATATATTCCAGTTTCCAAACTGAAGGTTATCTCACTTAAATTCCAGATGAATCTTTTAAAAAAAAAAACTGCTGCCAAGTCCAAGTAGTGTATATTTCTTGCTGCATTTAACCCTTAAGCAACTGACAAAATGAGATTGCATAGGATCCCGGACCAATACATCAGTCCACAGCACAGCAAGGGTTAATGGCCATTTAGTATGGTCCGGCAGCACGTCTGCTTCATGAGTTAAAATACTTAGCAAACAACTTTTTAGCCATTCAACATGGTCCAACAAAGTTATTTAACTTAAAAACCTTTTTTTAAATTGTACCTTTATGTAAGGGAAGTGTTTTCCTTATCGCAGCTCATGAACCAGTTCAGTGAGACACCAGCACCCATAAGGAGGAGTATCTGCTCCTAAGGAAGTCTATCCCTACCAACAAGGATCCATGGCATCTTGCAGAATATTTTTCAAACAACCTTGTTTAGTAAAATAACCTTCTTGGGGATCTTTCCTTCTCTTCCCCACATCTAGCCACATAAATGAATCCAGGAATCTGTTCCCGCTGTCCTATTCCAGCACAGAATAGCTGCAATGCTGCAAAGAGATAAGAGAAAATGCTCCTCTAAGGATAGCATTTTAACAGAAATAAAGCAGACCCACCAGCCCCATAGGCAATAATGGCATAGCTTCCATTAATAGTGTTTAGGCATATGGCATTTTCTTTTCAATTTCTTCCAGAATTCAAGCCAATGATACTATCTTCAGCTCTGTGAATCACAGTTTGCCAAAGTCCAAGCTGCAGGATCAGTTTAACAGTTTTCTTCAGAAACTTTTAAATGACTTTCAATACCTGACCCAGCAGCAAGACCGCAGGGCCATGCATACACCTTGGGTCAGTTCCAAAAAAACAGCAGCACAACACTACTTACAGCCATCCATGTGCATAAAAAACTATAGACTTTAACCACACCATCAAATCACAAGAAATTTCTATTTCTATGGTGCACTGGCATACTATGGGCAACCTTGTCTGCTTTAAAAGTTCAAAAACGCTGACATAAAATGCTAACTCGATGTGAGTATCAGAGTCAGAAAAAAAGACAAAGCTTTCAGAAGCAGACATGCAAGTCGATCAAAGCATTAAACACTGCAATAAATAAAACTTTAGTAAAGAACTTTTAAAAAGCTTTAAAAAAGGAAAGGACAGCATTCTTTGTTCAGGTGTGGCGCGGAACAGCATTCCAGCCATTTTGCTGCTCTGCCCCCCCTTATAGTTTACCATGATTGATACACGTCAAAGACATTTTTTTGTAGGAAGGTAAGCGGCCACATCTCAGTAAAGCTAATTTAAGGGCGCATTCATGTAAAATAAGATGAGGGCCCCACTGGATTAAGGCTTAGCATCTGACCATTTTGATGGTACAGATCCTGCAGAGACTCCTGAACAGCCCCACCCCCATGGTATGATATGGGATCAACTTCAGTGGTAAGTGGCCAGTCTCCTGTGGTATTCTTACACTCTGAAACTCCCAGAATTATGCAGTGCCACCCTACTCTTTCAACCTCAGTTAAAGGTTAAAAGGCTAAAGAAATTGCTTAAAGTAGACTGCATTCCAATGACTTGGGCCCTCCTGTGGCATAACTCAAGGTGCAAAATAGGGATGTCCCATTGTCTTGAAAATCCTGGGAATGCAAAGGAATTGTCATATTATCTGGTGCAGTTAGAGATTACTTATACTCTTTCACTTCTTTTAAGACTAGATCCCAGCAGCAGCATCAACTAGGAGCAGATTTATCCTGGACTCCCTTCAGGGTGCCTTCCTCAAGCAACTGGTCATGGAACCAACTCAGCAGAAGGCAATACTGGACCTTGTGCTCACAAACAGGGACAGTGTGATGGGGGTAACAGTGGGGGAGCACCTGGGGAACAGTGACCACCAGTCATTGTGGTTTGAAATCACAGAAAGAGCAGAACCAAACCACACAAAACACGTATCCTGGATTTTAGGGTGGCAGACTTTGGGAAAATGGGGAGATACTTGAAAGAGGCATTAAGGGAATGGGACAGGAATCAGGGTTGAGGAACAATGGGCTGTATTTAAATGGGGATTACAAGAACAACAGAATTATGCATTAAGCAGGTTAGCAAGAGGAAAAGGAAGAGGAGACCATTATGGTTTTCCAAGAGGTAGCAAAGAAAGTGAAAGCCAAAAGATTGCATTCAGGCAATACAAAAGACACAGGCAGAAGGGGATAGGGAGAAGTACCAGGAGAAGCAAAGGGAGGCAGGGAGGTCAGTAAAGGAAGCCAAAGCTCAGACAGAAGAACACATTGCAAAATCAGTGGGTAGAGGGGACAAAACCTTTTATAGGTACATAAGTGAAAAAAGAAAGACAAAGGGAGGGATAGTGAGACTGAAGGGGGAGGATGAGGGCCACGTGGAGGATGACAACAGTAAAGCTGACATATTGAACAGGTATTTCTGCTCAGTCTTTACTGAGAAAGAGGAGGGTAATGGGTCTGAAGGGAGTACAAGGGGTGAGAATGGTGCAGAAATGGACACAAGTCCCTTTACACGAGAAAGGATCCTGAAGGAACTGGAAGTATAAAGAGTTGATAAAGCAATGGGGCCAGATGGGGTGCACCCCAGGGTCCTTAAAGAACTAAGAGAGGTGGTGGCTGAACCTCTGGCTATCCTGTTTAGCCGATCACTGGAAACAGGGGAGGTACCCAAAGACTGAAGGACAGCAAATGTAGTCCCCTTATACAAAAGTGGGAACAAAGAGGAAGCAGGGAACTACAGACCAGTCAGCCTCACCTCGGTAGTGGGGAAGATCATGGAAGCACTACTGAAGGAGAGATTGGTGGAACATCTGGTTGTCAATAGACTACAGGACCCAAGGTAGCATGGTTTCACCAGGGGGAGGTCATGTCAGACCAACCTCGTTGAATTTTTTGATTGGGTGACTAGGGAGGTGGATCAGGGGAGGGCAGTGGACATGGCCTATCTGGACTTCAGCAAGGCCTTTGACACTGTGCCACATAGAAGACTATTACACAAACTGGGGAATATGGGTGGGCAGGACAGTAGTGTGGTGGGTAACTGGCTGGGTGGCAGGACACAGAGGTGGTGGTAAATGGCTGTCACTCCACAGAGGGAAGAGTGACCAGTGGGGTACCACAGGAAATCAGTGCTGGAACTGGTCCTATTCAACATCTTCATCAGTGACATCGCATGCAGGACCTAGAAGGCAGAATTTCACTGTTCGCTGATGACACAAAGCTCTGTAACAGAGTAGACACACCAGAGGGTGTAGACAGAATGAGAAGGGACCTGCTGAAACTTGAAGAATGGTCAAGGGTTTGGCAGTTGAAATTCAATGCAAGGATGTGCAAGATAATGCATATGGGGCACAAAAACCCTGGCACAATATATCAGTTGGGGGGTGAGGATATATCATGCACCAAGCAGGAAAGGGATCTTGGGGTTATCATCTCTGATGACCTCAAGGTAGGGAAACAGTGTGAAAAGGCAGCAGGTAAAGCAAATAGGATGCTGGGATGTATAGGCAGGGGCATCACCAGCAGGAAAAGGGAGGTCATAATTCCGCTATACAAGACACTAGTGAGGTCCCACCTGGAGTACAGTGTACAGTTCTGGAGACCATACCTATGTAAGGACATAGACAGGGTAGAGAAGGTTCAAAGGAGGGCAGCAAAGATAGTGCATGGATTGCATCACAAGTCCTATGAAGACAGATTGAAGGAACTGAACATGTACTCCCTGGAGGAGAGGAGGGAGAGAGGGGATATGATAGAGACATACAAGTATCTTACAGGGAGGAACAGGGTGCAGGAATACACTATTTTTAAGTGAAAAAGATGTTCCAGGACTAGAGGGCATGGGATGAAGTTGGAGGGAGGACAATTCAGAGGAAACGTGAGGAAGAATTTCTTCACAGAATGGGTGGTGGACAAGTGGAATACCCTGCCAGAGGAAGTGGTGGGGGCTGAAACAATCACGGGATTTAAGAATGCATGGGATAGAGATAAAGGAATTCTGGAGGTCAGGGGTAAGGGGCAACAGACTTCTAGGAAAACATAAACTGAACTTACAAGCTCAAATGGGCAGACTGGGTGGGCCATAGGCCCTTATCTAGCAACACTGTCTATGTATCTACGTATCTATGTAGATATGGCCTCTGACAGTGGTAGTTTGGACAATATTTGCAAGTTTGCAGCATATTAGCCTTAGCATCCCCCATCTGTCAATAGCCTGTCACCAATGCCAGGGAGAGAACCTTCTTCTTCATAAGTGTGCCTCTCCTTTCAAGATTAGGGCTGGACACATTTATCACATAATTCATAACTCCTTTCCATTGCAGACCACTAAGGTGCAGAATAACTGAGAAGGGTAACATGGGGCACATCTCACGGAGAAATGGGCATGCTGTGGTCTCAATGCTAGAATGGCTTGCAAAAATGACTGCAGTGGACTCATTCAAAATAAAACATTACACAGGTGGTAGAGAAACACTCATGTCCCCCACTGTCTTGGACTAATGGCTGCAGACACAACTGCTGGAGGTGAGACTCTTCAGGGGGTATCATTGTACTACATAAACACCCTTTGGATTCATCAAAGGCTCACTTCAGCCTGTAACTGCATCTAATTCAATGTGTCCACCATTTTCTCTATGATAGCACTTTACTGTTCCTGTATGGTCACTGGTCACTGAGTTTCTTTTATTTTGTGCATAAATTCCTGAATTTGACTGCTTCACTATTATGTTGAAACAATCTGTAAGTGTTTACCTTATGGTGTCTAAGCTTGCTATATTGTTGTAACCTGCATTGTTGTATATCCCTTGCAGTCTTACTAAATTCTTTGTAAATCTTGTCTTCTGTCTGCATATTCCATGTAAATCTCCTGGGTCACAGCTGAAAATAGGCATATGTTTGCCGAGTGTGCTTACCTGGTCAACAAAAGCTAAATAAATAAATATGCTGTGGGATTGCCCTTTTTGGAGAGGGATTACTCAGGAGTACCAGTTCATTTGGGAGTTGTCTATCCCATGGATAATCCTTTACTTTTTATCCAGGTGTTCTCCATCTCACATGTTACTGCTTTCTCTTAAGGTAGGTAAGTGGCTGGTTGTACTCAGTGTAGAGGCCACTATACTGAACCACAAAGTCTCCTCAGTGGTTCAGTGGAAAGCCACTGTTGGCCTTCTAGCTACTGTACCTTTGAAGGACTTGGTCATTTTTCCACTTGTACCTTACACAAATAACACATTAAATAGCTGGTCTATCCATCCTTCCCACTGTGTACTCCACCACCTTCTCCCATGTTGGACACAGGTAGCACTCAAGGCTTCAGTACCAGCATAGTCCTCTGACTGAGGGTGAATACTGGTGGAAAGTGGCCATCTAGTTTACCTGCTACCCTGAGCAGGCACCAGTGTAACTGAATTGTCATTGGCTGGTTCAGGCACCATGGCAGGTATTGGGTTGCTATACTCTAGTCATCACTGCTGAAATCAATCTTCTTCCTTGTATCAGTCTGAGTTGTTATGTTATTCCATCTAATCTGTAGAAGCTCAGGCACTTTGTCTGTTAGGGATGCTTTTAACCTTCTCTAATTGTTTTTAAACTGTATTGATTTAGTTCATGCTACGTGTTAAATGGAATTGTAATAAAACATTCAACTGCAAACTATTATAGATTGAGGAATGTAAGAAGATTAGCCCCAGTGTAGCAGAGCAAACATAACAGGGCATGCGGTAACAGGAGGTCCTTTACATACCTATATGTTAACAAGGTAATCATGGGGGTGATAAACCACTGCACAGAAAGTCTGCTCAGCTTGTGCAGCACAGGCATGATGTGCTTAGACCTGGAAATCAAGCAAATGAGGAGGCAGTATAGCACAGTTGTTTAAGGCTCTGAGCTGTAAACCTGGAGACCTGAGTTTGAATCCCACAGCCCCCACTTGCATACTGTGTGACCCTGAGCAAGACATTTAACTTTCTTGTGCTTCCAGGTCACACTGGTAAACAAGCTTTAGCTTAATGTGTCTCTCCTGGTAAAAAAAAAAAATCAGCCACACTGCCATATTCTTGACCAGATTCAGGTGATGCATCAAGTCTCCAGAAAGCCCTAGATATGGAGTGTGAAAGTAGTCAAGGCAGGATGCATCAAATTCATGTACCTGTATAACAAAGTTCCCATGGGTTAGAAAGGGCTTTAACCTGGCAATGTTGCGACAATGAAGAAAGCCACAGTAAACCACCACTGTGACCTGAAATTCAAATGCTAGCTTGCAGTTCCATATATCTCTCAGGTACCCCATCTTATTTGGAGCGCTGAAAGGGACAGCATTCAATAATGGCAACTTGGTGTCAACATCCCTACTGCCTGCCCATGGGGATCTGAACAAAACATTGTACCTCCATTTGACTGGGTGGAAACAAGCAGGTAATGGCCATCCAGACATTGATCTCAGGCAGTCAGCAACCTACATCAGTAACAGGATCTGTGCTGACTGGAGCAAAGACAAGTACAACTGAATATTATCTGCATACTGTAGCAGTGAAACTTTATGTTGTACTGTCAAACAACCTCCCCCAAATGTAACAGACGCAAAGGCAGTAAACAATGTTGGGGACAGTTATGAAACTTGAGGCCCAAAGAACAAGTAAAGAACTGCTGTCTTTCATTAGCAGTTGCCTACCATCACCCACAGCTCCCTGTCAGTATGGAAGAACTCAGGCCAATGCAGAACTATGCTGGAGAACCCTGCAGAAAACCTCAAGTTGTCTATCAGGAGAACAACTGTAGAATGCTGTCCTCTCACAAGGAGGAGATTAACACCCATACCAGTGCAGTCTCCATGCTGTGTGTCTATATGAAAGCCAACTGGAATGGCTCACAGATGTTGTGAGTCTGCTGGTGGGCTTTAAGTTACAATATCAGTACCTTCTTCACCTAGTTCTCCAAAAAGGGAGGTTCAGAACAGGCTTGCAATTTGCAAAGATCTCTGGGACCAGAGGTGATCTCTTCAGGAAGGGTTTCACTACCGCCCTCTTCAGAGTGACAGGAAAGTAGCCCTCCTTCAAAGAACTCTGGACAGTCGCAGCCATAATTAGCACAAGGATGTGTCAGCAGTCCACTAACAGCTGAGTCTATCCCAAAAGGACGGAAAGTAGATGATGCTATAAAGAGAGCAGTTGTAGCTGCAAGGCAGGGAGATGAGAGTAAAGTGGCAAAAGAAGCAAAAAAGAGGCTCATTTCTGCCTAAGGTAGGTTTAAAAATGGCACGTTAGGCCGCGAACATATACTTAAACATCAGAAGAATCATTTTGAGAATGATTTCACATCAGACTGAAGGTGGAAGGCAGCACTTACTTTGATACGATGCACCAAGTTTGTGGATGACGTTACAGACTTATGGATATAAGAAAATATAGAATGAATTTAAATTAAGCTTTTAATGCAGTGATCAATAAAATAATGTAACTAAGCTGAAAAACTGTAATGGACCTCAGGTTCTAGCATGATGACAAAGATACTACAATGTGTTGCCATTTTATACTGTATGAACATGGGACTCAGCACATGCCAGGTCACTTACCTCAATCTGTTCCTTTTGTGTAATGATTGCCTTTTTCTGCAAGACTGATCATTATAATTATCTGTGTCCCAATTACTAAGACAGAACAAATTACCTTTAGTCTAAGTAAGTGGCCTATGTGTGCTATGCTCTGTTTGCATCTCTAAGTAGTCTGCACCTTGAATACAGCTGGGGAAATTAGTGTCAGCATGTGCTGTATGACTGCAAGGTTTGTGTACCACTCTTCCCAAGTGAAGAAAATCCTTCAGTATGCTATGCGTATTATGGATATTTACGGTATATTCTATAGCATGCTGTAGAATATGAGACTAGTATTTTCTCCTGCTGCCAGTATTATATTTTAAATCTCTTTCATTTTTATGTTGTATTATTGTTATGTAACTGATGTATAGTATGGTGTAATGTTCCCATCACTCTTTTTGGGACATCTGGTATGCAGAGCACTATATCAAACTATAGTCCCATGTTCATATGATTGGACCCAGGCATTTGGAATCCAGTTTGCATTTCAGCACAATTTCCCCATTTAGGAAGCCTTGAGTTTCAATGCAGGGATTAATTCCCCCCACCACCCAACTCTCTGTCGTGACTCAATAACAACAGAGCCTATGCAAATCACCAATCCAGTTGTGTTGGTGATTATTCAACGAGTTAGCCCTCATACAGGGGATGTAAATGAAAATCTCAGTACATTATTTTATCCAGGCCAATGGGTCAGGTACCTGATTGGACACCCGGTGTCCAAACACAGACTATCAGGTGACGGGCCATCATCACCCTCACACTGAAGGAGTTGCCCCTTACCACCACAGCCTCCAAATCACCACCTGAACAGCAAGCAACACATATCTCCAAGCAGAATTCACCCTGCCCAGTATAATACTCCAGTTCCTAGTTCAACAGACACACTGTATTTCCAGTTCAGCATACTGTCCCTGCCCTGATCACTAGTGCAGCGTAAAGCCTCTCCTGATCCACCAGTCCAGCAAAATGCACTCACATGACCCCTGATCCTCATTGCAGCCCTCCCCCACTTCTGTTGACAGATTCTTGTCCCTGGTATCTGTGGTTGAACACTCACAACATGCTTGCAAGGGTGGTGAGCCATATCATTATGTGCATGAAAGATTTAGATATTTTGCAAATGCACTTGATCACTACTAATGTGGCAGTTTTAGAGTGTCAATAGTTTGCACTCACTTAAAAGTAACCTCCATTTCATTTGCAAAAACCCATTAAATATGATACCCCACATTTCTTTCTTACATGTATTAAACTGAATTGAACCATATATTTTATGCTATAGAATTCTGGATTTTGTGGTAGAAAATGGCACACATTTTTAATTAAACCTCGGCCTGCTAAGCAGAGCACAATGTTTATCTAAAGTGCAGTTTATGATCTTTCTAGTATTTCGACACATTGATATTAACAGCTGTTCAGAATATTTAATAGCATTTACTAGGCAACAAATCAGTATATAATTGCATATTTGATGACTATAAACATCAGTCTGAATTTATTGTTATAGTATAAACTTGTCATGAAATGCATTTTTAAAACATTAAAGAGGGACATTTTGTTTATTGATTTAAAAATGTAATTATGATTATATCATATCAGCAATTTTCCTTAGACTAGTATCAATAATTGATAAAATCTTTATTAGTTTTGAATACATTTCTTAGAAACATATAATTATAAGAATCTCCCATGGGCACAGGGATGTTAATAGCTCATTAGTTATGATATAAAGAAGACAAAACAAGATTCATAATCCTATAGTTGCCACATGTTTAGCTTGTATTAATTTCATATATTCTTTGCTAATAACACTATTTTGCAAACATGGATGGTTGTAAATGTGCATCAGCCAGACTAGAGGGAAGTCATGCAGACATTAACAAATTTGATAAAAGTTTATGACAAATGCAGGTCTTTTTTACAATGAACGCCTACCTCCATAGTTCTCAGTTTATTGTGTTGCCCAAAGTATCACAAAATCCCTAAACCCATCTTTTATACAAACTATACCTGTTCTAAGTTTGTATCACAAAGTTGTGAATGTTACCTATTTGTTGGTTTCAGAACCAGTCAATAAAGCAAAAAAAAAGATCTCTCTTTTTGACTTTAGTTCTTTGTTTTCAAGATGCAAAAATGCAGTTTTCACTTGTGAAAAACATTTTCTTCATGTGTGACTTGATTGCCATGGGTAAATAAAAGACATATGACAAGACAGTGCAGGTAGAGATGTGAAGGTCAAAATTTAACTTCAGTTTTCTGCATCACTTTATCTCAGTCTATGTGCTACCCATAAAATCTCCAGTGATGGTGGTCACAACAGGGACAGCACTCTTGAGCCAGGTTAAGGCCTGCATCTACCAAAGTACGTGAATGGTTTTCAGCAGGGCTGCCCTGGTCACAGTGTGCCTGGGTAGTATATTTCCATGGTGAATGTAGGTCTGTAACAACAACATTGGTGGCATCCAAAACAGAATGTGCTGATGGCTGCTCACATATTAGGAGCTCCTCTACAGCAGTTTCTAAATCTTTTAGAATGCTCCACCACAAGGATGGAAAGGGATTATAATTTACCTCTAAGGGTTTAGCCATGGGATCCCTTCCACTTTCGTATACCCAGTTCTTCCCCTGCTCTCAGACATTTTATAGAGGGAGAGTGAGGGGGTTTGCTTCATTCAGGTCTATGACGAATGATTTTTAAACTCTTTATTCAGACTCAGGCTTGGAGGGGAGACACAGGGCTGATACACTTTCTTGTCAGGTGTCTGCCCAAGACCGCCCTCCCCACCCCTCCCTCCCAGAAGTCTGCAAATTTATAGGGAAGACCTGCCCTGCAATTGGAGGAAAAGGCTGCTGGTGCAGCTCATGTAGTTCTAGCCACTGGGGTTGGATTTAAATGCCGGAGAGAGGAGCTTAGGGAGTTGTTCATTTTCCTTACATGTATAATGTTGTACTGCACCTAGTAACAGAGTTACTGGTGTACAGTGGGACTGTCTCTAGGATTAGTGGGAGACCTGATTAGGCAGTAGGGGTATCTTGGAATAGGGGGAACCTGGTGGCTCACCCAAGGAAAACTATTTGAAAGGGATGGAGCCACATATCATTAGGGCGGCATCTTTGGGAGGGTAGTGGGGTGCACAGGGTGTGGAGCAGCCATGATACTGGACTGGGCTTGGAAGTTTGGTGGTTGCCCAGTGTGCTACCAGCTGGCACAGCTTAGGAGGAGGTTTTGGGATGAGGAGAAAGCTGGGGGAAGGGAGGTGGTATGGTTGGGGAAGAGGGCTGGAAATCTCCCACAGGGTTGCACCAAGCACTGGGGGTGGGGGTATAGGGAAAGGAGTGCAGGATAATACTCGGGGGTCACATGGGCACCCTGGCAGAGGGGGCCCAAAAGGACACTGCCAAGGAAGCAGGCAGGTAACTGGGGACCCTCACAAAGGGGGGACGGAGGGACAACATTCTCAGGGAAGTAGGCGGATAGCCAGTGCTGGACAGAAGGAAGCAAGACAGGGAGGTGGATCAGACCTTATACTTAGTAACCGCTTCAATTCTCTTCTTCTGCTCAAGGATGGGGGTGTGATGTAGCCACGGCAGAGGTGGTTAGAGACGGAAAGGGTGTGGGAGTGGGGGCAGGAGGCAGGGGCCAGATAGCAGGAAGAACAGGGGGGACCTGGAATGCAGGAGAATGGGGAGCAGTAAATCGGAGCAGGGGAAGAGGGAGGAAAGCGCAAGGAGAAGGACCAGTTGGGAGGAAAGGTAAAGAAGGACCAGAGTACAAGGATGATTCAGTAAAGAGAGCTGAGGGTTAGGCCAGGGGCACGATGAGCAAGGAGGAACTAAATGGAGACAGGAAGGAAGGAGGATGAGCCAGGCTAGTTTAGCAGATGGGGAGAAGGACCAGTTGCAAGCAGTGAGGAATTAACAAGGTACAGAAGGATACTCGGGAGGAGGAGGGAGGCATGGGATTGTAGGGAGGGAGTGGCCAGGGTGGAAATAAAGAGCAGGTGTTATGTGACACCCAGATAGGGAGGAACAAGGAGC
This sequence comes from Neoceratodus forsteri, assembly GCA_016271365.2. Taxonomy (NCBI): domain Eukaryota; kingdom Metazoa; phylum Chordata; order Ceratodontiformes; family Ceratodontidae; genus Neoceratodus; species Neoceratodus forsteri. The sequence continues at coordinate 454,019,401 of CM057456.1, read as the reverse complement.
CAGCTGGGTGGAGGGCCGGTAGAAAGGATGAGGGACATGGAAGGGGAAATGGAGGAAAAGGTGGTCAGAGTGCTCCTGCTGGGGATTCTATGATCAGGGTATCAAATGGGATAGGGAGGGAGAAGCCTGGCCAGTTAGAACAAGATGCTTCCCTGGACTAACGGTGCACAGGGCTAAGCACAGGTATTTCAGCTGGCAAAGGACTGGGGGTTCCCCAGACATACTGGTCCACCTGGGCACAAATGACATTGAGGAAATAGCGAGCTAGAGATACAGGCAAGATTCAGGAGCTCGCCAGGGTCTGTCATGACATAGGATGCACAGTTTCCTTCTCAGAAATCCTGCCAGTGCCAAGGGCTAGTGGGAACACAAAAGAAAAATTAGGGAGATAAACCAGTGGCTCAGGGAGTGGTGTGAGGCCAGAGTGTATGGGTTGATGGGGGATTGGGGGGAGACCTGGGAGGATAAGGAGCTGTATGCTAGAGATAGACTACATCTCAATTTGGAGGGGAGGGGAATCCTTAAGTTGAAAATGGAGGAGTTCATTGGTGAAAAGTGGGGTTTAAACTTGTGAAGCGGGGTGGGATGGGAGAAAAGGCAGTCAAGGGGATGCCGATAAAGGAGGGACTCTGTCTCCACCCCCCTGGGGACCAGGAGGATTGCAGGAAAAGACCAACTGGCAAAGTGCAGACCAGGAGAAAACAGAATCCCCAAGGGAACACGAGCAGGGGAAATGAAACTATAGGGAAAGGGTGGAAGGTAGTCCTGCTAAATGCCAGGAGCTTGGGCAATAAAATGCCTGAGCTCCAGGTGATGTTAACTGAGGGAGCAGTGGATGAGGCAGCGGTCACTGAGACTTGGGCCACTGCAAGACATGACTGGGACCTGAACCTGGAGGGTTACACTATGTTCAGGAAGGACAGGGGGAGGGGGAAGGGAGGGTAGCAATGATAGTAAAAAACTGCATTGGCATGGGGGAGTTGAGGAGGTGGAGGGAACCGTGGAGGCGATTTGGGTCACCTTGATAACAAGGGGGGGCAAGAGAGTAAAAATAAGAGTGGTGTATAGACCCCCTGCCCTGGTGGAGGAGCTGGAGGACAGTCTGGTGGCAGATGTTAGGAGACACTGCAGACTGGGCAGAGGAAAGGTGGTGGTGTTAGGGGACTTAAACATGCCAGGAACAGACTGGGAGACTATGACATCCTCTGTGACCAGGAAACAGAGGTTGTTGGATGTCTTTCAAGACGCTTTCCTAACTCAGCAGGTGAGGGAACCGACCAGGGAGGCACAGGTACTGGATGTGGTCCTGGCAGACAGTGACCAGATTGGGGGCATGGAGGTAAGGGACCCATTGGCGGGGAGTGACCATGCCACGGTCTGGTTCTGCCTGGACCTAGGAGGGGTAGAAGGCTGCACAAAGGCGGAAGTAACTGACTTCAGGGGGGTGGATTTTAAGGAAATAGGAAGGATCCTTAAGGAGCATTTGGATGGGATTGGGTCAGACATGGACGCTGATAGTAGGTGGGAAATCATCAGGAGAGGGGTGCAGGATGCCCAGCACCTGTGCAAGAGTAAGATGAAAATGCTGGTGGGCCCAAAACCCTGTTGGTGGACCAGGAGGTCCAGGAGGTGGTGCGGGAAAGAAAGCAGCCTATAAGAAATTCAAGTGCTCAAGGGTGAAAGGGATCGAGGGAGTATGAGCTGTTGGCTAGAAGGGCCACTAGAGTGGTGAGGGGCCAAGGCAAGGAAGGAGCAGAACCTGGCCAGGGAAATTAGGAGAGAGGAAAAGGGTTCTTTAGATACATTGGGGAAAGACGAAGGTGAAGGGCAGATTAGCAGGATTAAATCAGGAGAGATGGGCACAAGACCCAGAGGACCAGGCTGAGGTACTAAATGAGTACTTCACCTCAGTTTCACCAGGGAAAATGGGGATGCTGCATCATACATGGGAGGAGACAGAGATAATGAGGAGGGCCCTACCAATCGGCAGGTCTGGGGAGGGGGCATCACTGGCAGGTGGGAGGGCTAAGCAGGAGAAGAGGTACTGGAGTGGAAATCACAGAGAGAGTGAGGGAAGCCCTCAGCTCCCTTAAGATGGAGAAAGCACCGGGCCGGATAAATTGCATCCTAGAGTGCTGAAGGAACTTGCAGATGTCCTGGTGAAACCCCTAGAGCTTTCACCATCTCTCTGAGGACAGGGTGGGTGCCCCAAGACTGGAAGGTGGCGCATGTAGTGCCTATCCACAAGGGGATCAAGGGAGCTGGCAGGGAACTACAGGCCTGTCAGCCTGACATCAGTGGTGGGCAAGGTGATGGAGGGCATTGTCAAGGAGAGGCTAGGGGCCCTGGATAAGTCAGGGTGCCTGGACGATAGACAGCATGGATTCATCCCGGGAAATCGTGTCAGACAAACCTGGTGGAGTTCTATGACTGGGTGACAAGTGCCTTGGACCTGGGTAGACCAGTGGATGTCCTCTTTCTGGACTTCAGCAAGGCATTTGACTCTGTTCCTCACGTGGGCCTGTTGGATAAACTAGGAGAAATGGGGTGAAACCAGATGATCCGATGGATAGACAATGGCTCCAGGACCGGACCAGAGGGTCGTGGTTGGTGGGATAATCTCTTCCCCAAGGAGGGTCATTAGTGGAGGTCCCACAGGGATCAGTCCTTGGGCCCTTCTGTTCAATGCCACGTATCTGACATAAGGACAGGAATCAGGAGTGAGATGAGTCTCTTTGCAGATGACTCGAAACTGGGGCAGTGGTGGATGGGGAGGAGGAGGGTGGCTCTGCAGGGGGATCTGGAGGCTCTGGAAGATGGTCTAGAAAGTGGAAGCTGAGGTTTAATGCAGGAAATGCAAGGTACTCCACCTGGGGCCAGAAACCCAGGCCAAGTGTACACCCTGGGGAAATACTACAAGTCTCAATGGCTGAGAGGGACCTGGGGTGGTGGTGGATGTCAAGATGAACAACTCTGAGACTTGTGGAGGGCAGCAGCCAAGGCCAACAGGATGCTGGGATGCATCGCTGGGATCACCTCCAGAAGGAGGAAGTGATACTCCCTCCTGTATAACTGTGGTGAGAGCCCGCACCTGGAGTACTGCGTGCAGTTTGGAGCCACACTTAAAGGGGACATTAACCTCCTGGAGAAGGTCAGAGGAGCAACCAAAATGATTTGGGGCTTGGGACAGGGACCTATGAGGAGAGGCTCAAAGAGCTAAATATGTACACTTTGGAAGAGAAGGGACGGGGGACATGATAGAGGTCTTCAGGTACATGAAGAGGGTAAATAGGGGAGGAACAGTGAGGGTGCTTCGAAGGAAGGAGGAAGGGGCCACTAGAGGGCATTGGTGGAAGCTGGAGGGGGGAAGATTCAGGGGAGAAAGGAGGAGGTGCTACTTCACTGAGAGGGTGGTAGAGCCATGGAATGCACTACCTAGGGGGCTGGTGGAGGCAGAAACAGTGGAGGGGTTCAAGAGGGGGTGGGACAGGTACAGGGGAAGGGTTCAGGAAGCAAAATCCAATGCAGCAAGAATATCCGGAACTGGGAAGGGAGAAGCCAGAGAAGGCGAGGGGGACAGCAAGGTCAGCACCCAGGGTGGGGGCTGACCAAACGAGCAGACACGAAAGACCATTAGGCCTATTCTGCTGGCATTTTAGTATGTTAGTATTTAGCTGGACATTTTGGTAAAAATCAGAGCCAGGGTGCAACTAACAAGGCTCTTGTGATTACGAATTATGATCCCTTCTCTTTGTTGGGAGGAAGGAGCATAAAAAAAAATTCTGAAAGTGCTACATAGGAACTGCCATGGAGTTAAGGGAGCTTTCTCTTTTCAGTTTTAGGATAATTTAAACTGCAGAAAAGGGTCTCTTTAAATATTTACTGCTTCCCCATGGTGGTTCTCCACCTTGTAGCTTTTTCCAGTCTAAATTCTCTCTACCTGCTCCTGCTACGGGGCTACAGATGCCAGTGTAGGCTTACACTGTGCCTGCCCTTCTGCAACATGATTTCACCAGTCTGCCTGCCTGAAACTACAGTTGCACCCTGGATCCCACAATATATTTATATTTTAATTAGAATTGAAATAAAATCCCATTATGGACAACTGTCAAAACTCATTCACCTCCACAGCCAACTATTGATTTTCTAAACGTCAAAGCACTTGATTGTGCAAAAAAAAAAATCTTAATGTTCCCACACCCTGGTAGCAGCCTGCATATGCTTTCCTTTCCTCAGTACGCAGTTCTATGCTGGCTAAAGCAACATGCACATCCCACTCTCTTCTACAGCCAGCTGCCTTTCTCAAGAAGGACAGTGCTTGCAGGCTTGCTAGCTCTGTAACAGTAAAACCAGCAGACCATGTGATCAGCTGATTTCACTATTGCAGAGTGAGCAAAGGCATTTTATGCTCTTTCATTCATAAGAAAGCTGCTGGCCATGGGGGAAAGCAGGTTGAGCCAGTTGCCTTCTCTGGCATAGACTTGTTTGCTGGGGGATATATGCAGGGTGGTGCCAGGGAAGGGGAATATTAGAATTTTTTTTCATGCAAGCAAGTGCTGTGACAATTAAACAGATGACTGTTGGCCATGGAGGTGGGCAGGTCATTCTGGTCACTGATACTGGGATTTTATTTAAAATCTAATTAAGATATCAACATGTTGTGGATGCTGCAAGGGTGGAATGGAAATTCTAATGGAGGATGGGGACAAGGTTTACATTTAACTGGACTGGGTTGGAAGGGGAAGATAGGTTGCTATTTATTTATTTATTTATTTATTTATTTATTTATTTATTTATTTATTTCTGTATTGACTGATTGAGTTACAGACATATACAAATATGTTATACTGAATACCTGAATATTTGGTACCCAAATATATTATTCAGCCTGAATATTAGAGATAAGGTACTGTCACACCCCTACTGGAAATGACACTGAAATGTGTGCAGCATGCACAGTTCTTGATCTCCAACATCAGTGATTGGCTGCTGCAGGTCAAGTGGCTTGCCAACAACTTCAACATACTCAGTGTGTTCTCCCTGTAAAAATGTTGTTATGACGTCAAAGTGTCAAAATGCTGGAAGGAAACTGAATTCCTTTGGATCTGTTTCACTGGTGTCCAAAACATCAGATTTCAGCATGTTCACCGCATGTAAATTTGTCATTGACTCACCCTTACTGGGGGGGGAGGGGGATGCTTAAGGGGGAGAGATAGATGAAGTTGCATCCTGTGGATGCACCTGCACCTGTCCCTTTAAAAAGCTTGACTGTTGCCTCTTAATAATATTATAAAAGCAGTTAAAAATGTGAAATCAATTGATTTGTGCTTGATAATTTTTTTTTACTTCTATTAGCTTATTAAATGTAGCAAAGTAACCAGTGTATAATGGTTTTTTTCTGACTTTTTTTCTATTTAACATAAAGAAGATGCAAATGGGGTAATATTAAAAGAGACAAATGGCTTCCAAAACTAAGTAATTCGACTAATACAGCTATCATAAGTTTAAAAGGGAGACAGGACTCATGGCCTATCCAGGCCATCTCCCACTTTTCAGTAGTTCAATCTATTTGTTATTGTCCCATCATTATGATTTTACTTTGTTTGTTAATACATCATGAGGAACTACTCTGCTCAGCATAAGAGTAATCTTTTGCATGTTCTTTGGGTGAGAGCAAAGCAGACAGACAGAAGAATTTTATTAACTATTGAGCATTCCATTCTGAGTAATTATTTCACCATAATTACATGGGGTAGTTTCCCCCAGCTAAAAAAAAATCTCTTATTTAAAACCGCTAAACAATGTTTTTCAAATATTTATTTTATTTTTGTTTTTTGCACCTCCCTGTGCCCCATGGCTTACCATTCAATCAGTCCCCTTCTGCCTGCCTGACTCAACTCTTGATGCCATCCCACCCTCCAGCTTCCCCATGTTGTCAGTCCCTCTTTCAATTCAGACTTAATGCCTACCACGTTGCCTCCCTGTTGTCACCAGAGAAGAAGTACCTCTGACATTAGAAGGGTGTCGATGTGGTGTGAGAATAGTGCACAAAGTAATCAGGTGGCATATGGAGACATAGAGAGCACTCATCTGGCACTCTACAGGAGAATAATTCCCCATTATTCTCCATTTGTCCACCAACCTCCTACATGAGGGTGCACATTAGGCATCCTGGGGGTGTAGCATCCAATGTAGTATGCTGCCATCCTTGCCAACAAGCTTGCTTCCTCCAGGTCCCCAATAAGAACTTGTCTAGGAATGGAGAATGCAAAACAATCCCCAATGGGGAAGACAGCATCCATATGGATACTCTTCACCCTCCCAACCAGCCATTGTTACAGTCATCCCTGGCATTGACCAGAATCACCAGTAGGTCAATCAAGCATCTCACTAGTTACTTCCATTGTTAAAAGTCTTTTCATAAGTGCATAAAGACACTTCAGAGATGTATAATTATGGACAATAATCACTTCTTTTGTGTGCATATAAAGAATCTTGGCTGCCCAAAGTACCTAAAAACACACACCCAGTGAGGCTGGCCCAGTGGTGTGGAGGGCTAAGGCATCTGTGCCTTACCTCCTGCCATGCTGGCTACCCATGTTTGTGATGCAAGTGGGCCACCAGGAGTTGGACAGGGAAGGAGGGGGTCAAGCATCCGGAGGCCTGCTCTCCTCTCCTCTTCCAGGGAGGGGTGGGGATGGAGTCAGCTGTTTACCTGGCCCCTGGTGGTGGCTGGGGGCTGGCACAATGGACCCACAAATACAGGGGGAAGATGCAGGGCAGACACCTGGCATGCCATGCATAGAAGCATGTGCAGTTTGGCCTTTGGCATCATTGCACACCATCACACCATGCTCAGGGCCTGGAAGTAAAACATTGATAAATCCTGACCAGCGAGATGATGCCAGCACCTCAAAGGTGCTGCACCCAGCCAGTCAGCACCTTGTGGAAGCCAGAGGTTGTGTTAGTTGCTTACAAAATGAATAGCCATGCAATAATTGGAATGCAAATAACAGAACACATATCTAGGCCAGGATTCACAAAGGCTGGGGGTAGTGGTGTGGTATGTGCTAACCGGAGTGGGTGGGGGGTTGGGGGGACCACTACACTATGGAAAATAATTTATTTTATTAATGGGTGGGAGATCAGGGGATCGGGGACCGGGGTGAGACCACTACACTATGGAAAATAGTTATTTTGATTTACAGGTGGGTTTCATGAGATCGGAGGACTGAGGTGGGATTGCTACACTATGAAACATAATTCTTTTGTTTTACAGGTGGGGAATCATGAGATTGGGGACTGGAGTGGGACTGTTAATCTATGGAAATTAATTATTTTCATAATGGGTGGGTGATCAGGGGATCGGGGACGGAGGTGGGTGGCCGCAGTACCTCCATCAACCACTAGGGTTACACAGATTATCACCAGGTTTTTTTGGTGGTAATTTGCTCCACACAAGGACCCTCACAAAAACCCTTGCATGGAGCAAATCCTTTGTGAATGGGATTGTAGGGGTATGCAGGTCTTCTCCCCCTCATTTGCATTGCTTCCCCCCTTACTACTTTGCCTGGGTGCAAACCCAGTTTACAGGGGCTAACTGGGCTTGTGAATACCAGCTATTCACAAATCCCAATTTGCCCCAGTCAAACTGGGTTTGCACCCAGACAAAGATTTGTGACTCCTGCACCTAATTTAATATTCTTTGCATAAAACTTCATTAATGCACCAGTTGGGGTTCAAATCAATGCCACACAAGTAGAAAAATGTGATGTTAGAGTTTCCAACCCTACCTCCTCACCACCAGCCCCCCCCCCAAGCAGCAAAAGGAAAAGACATTAGGGTTTTGGTTCTCCAAAGCCTTGGCAAATCAGTGATGGGGTCCTCCTTGGGGTTGTCAACCCTAATGCTCACCCAACAGCTGAGTAAACAATGTCAAATGTGATCTACTTTCTATATGGAGGGCCCACTGTGCCCTGTATGAAGAAGGGTACAACAGATTATTTGGCAACATGTGGTGACATGTACTTCTCTGCCTTTTGAAAACTGTATCTCTATGAGGTACTGACTTAGAGCTCTATCTTTGCTTTGCACAGGAGACTACAGGTTTGGGGGGAGAGATGAGCATTAGGGTTGGCAACCCCAAGGAAGACCACACCACTTATTTGCCAAGACTCTGGAGATTCAAAACCCTAATTTGTTTCCTTTTTGCTGCTTGGGGGTGGGGGGAGGAGTTAGGGTTTAAAACCCTAACACCACAATTCCCTACTATTGTGGCATTAAATGGAACCCTAACTGGTGCATTAATGAAGTTTTCTAAAAAGAATTTCCTTTCTTTTTGAGATGGTGGAACTTCATAGTCATTCACACAGGTCCTGAATGCATAGGGCTCTTTGGGCTCTGTGCCAAGGGAAGACTCCATCCAACTACAGAGGTGCAGGGCCCTTGTGAGCTCTGCAGTTCCATGCAGCAAGGGATGTCAAGAATTCATGGGGCTGTTTGGTGTGCTGCAGAAGTGCAGGGCCCTCTGGTCCCTGTGCTTCCATCTGGCTGCAGATACAGATGTGCAGGGAAGAGTCCATCTGTCAGCCAATGCACAAGGCTGTCTGCTACCTAGGGGTGCAGAGGTACAGAGCCCTATGGTAAGAGGATTGTTGTCTTCACTATATGGTAACTGAGCCCATGTGGACAATCCTGCAGCTGTCATTCCCTGGTTGGGGGAGTAGCATAATAGTGCCACCCCCCACCCTCACCCTATACAGCTGTGTCACTGAGCTCACCAACAGCTCATCAGCACTGGATCACAAACCATACATGCTAGGGACAAGACTAACTTGAGAGGCAAACTACCTTAAAGTGTGTCAAGGTGTCATAGATGCTTCTTGTAATGCTATGTAGGTGACCTCAGGATGGACTGGAGCACAGGTAAACATATGTAAATCCAAACTGTTTCTGTGTGTACTTCTTCCAAAATACTCCCAAGATGTTCAGTCCTGATCTTAAATGCTTATTAAATAAAACTGCAGATTATGAGAACCTATGAAGCTGCAGCTTGGCCACTTGAGCTATCACAATGATTAGACACAGCTGTCAATTTGTTATAGTGTATGGAACTATGTCAACACTGTGAAGGACCTTGCGGCACCAGTGGCATTTAAACTTTATGTCCCTACTTCTTGGATCATATTTTGAATTGTCTTTATTAAAATAAAAGTATTTTGGACAGTTCCAGTAGGGGGCACTGCACATCTAGGTTAGCATCCTTTTGATGAGATGTTATATCTGCTAATATCTTGTGGTTGCCTATGTGGAAGTTAAAGATCTTTTAGCACTTATGGTAAGTGTTAGAGATTTTCCTCAGTGGCATGGTCAGCATTCCCCCTTTCAATGAAACAGGCCAAATGTATCACCTACCACCCTTACACCCCCACACAGCCACATACATACCTGGGAATGAGCTACTACAGCACGGTGTACCTTTCCTGGCCAAAACTTACTAATAATTAAATAATTCAGCCCTATCACATTTGAAGAACTCGGATATTGATATAGTGATAATGTGATGCTGGGGAGGTTGTACGAGAGAATGATGGCACTGTGGGTCCAGCTCAGGACCTTATCAAAAAGTCAGATGCAAAAGACTTAATTTTCTGCTCACAGCACCATTATTCCCAAGGACAACCTCCCCAACACCACAATACTGATATTATAGCAAGTGGAAACTTTATAATAAAAACTGGAGAAAAATGTAGATGATCCTGTCTGTGAATTGTGTAACCAAAGAAGTGTTTATCCAATACAGAACTGCAAGGAATTAGATGTTTTTTTTTTCCAAGAAAAAATTGTTTTCTAACCTTTCAGTAGTTTGACAGCCCATTTAGTTTGCTTTTTGGTTATTTGCTCTTTACGTTCTAAGATTATTCTAATGTTGTCTTCTTTATTCATTTGGATGAACTAGGAGTTTGACACTGTGTTTACTGGCTTTAAAGTTAGCATGTAACAGAATGTTCATGGGATGAACATTAGGTCAAAATCTCAATAGCATACCTAGTGTACATTTACCAGCTCATTAGCATATCTAGTGTGCCTTTATACTCTGATAAAGGCTCACTAGATAAGTGATCTAATTGGCTGAGCAGGTCTTGGTTTGCTATAATATCACAATATATGCCTGGTGCCACACTACCTTATGGAAAACAGTGCACTTTAACATGCTGATGACCTGTGTTCACATCCAGATACTGGCCCTTGTACACTGGACAGCACAGGCAACACTAAGCATCCTTCTAGTATGTCTCCTGACTTTTTAGACAGGAATTTGCAAGGGAAGGAATACATGATTCCAGACTGGGGTGGGAAGGGTATTTAATGAAGGACATAGTCAGAGGAGGACATCATGCATCATACATCCAGATCTGTGTCAGCAAGTGTCAGTCGTACTGTAGTAAGGTTAGTGGACCAGATCCTTGCTTGCTTCCAACTATGCAGAAAGATCTCCAGTGTCAGGCTGCATCCTAATGGGGTGCAAGTAGGACATGAGGGGGAGGTGCTAAAACAGAGGGAAGCACAATGGTGGTGTGCAGGCAATTGCAGCTGGGTTGCCCAATACCCAGTGTTGCATCTGCAGTGGAAACCAAGGAGGATGCTGGGTCCCTCCACAAAGGAGACCCACAGGATGGTGGCATGCTATCCCTCAGGGGAAGGAAACAACTTTTGGTGAGGGACTCAATCTTTAGGGGGTAGAAGCGGGGGAGGAAGGGGAGAGGAAGGTAAGGTGCCTTCCTGGCACCATGACTTGGAGAGACAGGAAGCAAATCCTCAGGATTGCGGAAGCAGCTGCACAAGGGAGGGAGCTGGATGTCATTGTCCATGTAGGGACAAAAGACCTGTCTAGGAATGGGATCAGAGCAGTGCAAAGAGAAGTTTGTAGAGTTGGAGAGGGGCCTTAGACAAGTAGCATGTATGGCAATCTTCTCAGAGGTGCTGCCTGTCTTTGGCAAGGGTGATGCCAGGGTACTCCACACCATGGGATTCAATGAATGGTTAAATAACTGGTATGGAGCTCAAGGTTTTGGCTTCATTGGGGACTGGGAAGCCACCTGGAGGGATACAGGCCTATACTGGCATGATGGTCTGCATCTGTCGGGGGGACCAGGATCCTAGGTGATAGGTTTAAATGTTTCATTGGCCAGCATTTAAACTAGCCAAGGGGGGGAGGCACTGAAAAGGAGCAGGGTAATCCCAGCCTCCCCCCAACAAAACACAGTAATTAGTGAGATAAACACCAAGGTAGAGAAATCATTAGAGAGCAGGACAGGGGTAAATGCAAAAAAGGTAAAGGCAGTAAGGACAGGGATGAGGCTAAAAGGGGTAAGGCCATCAAAAAATGGAGGGTGATGAGTACCAATGCCCACAGTCTGTGTAACAAGTTCCCTGAACTTGTAACCTTGATGGAAGAGGGATGCCTGCATATTGTGGCAGTCACTGAAACATGGTACACAGAGAGCCATGACTGGGATGTCAACATGCCAGGATACACAATCTACAGAAGGGACAGGAAGGGAAAAGGAGGAGAAGTAGTAGCTCTCTATGTAAGGGAAGGGATTAAAGCAAAAGATCTAAATAGTAAACTGAGGGAAGATGAGGCACTATGGGCCACTCTGAAGAAAGGAAATGACACCACAATCCGCATGGGGGTTGTGTACAGACCCCTATCTCAGGGCGAGGGAATGGACAAGGAAATTATAGAAGGCATCCTTAGAATGGCTGAAAAAGGGGACATATTGTTGATGGGGGAACATGCCAGATGTTAACTGGAGCACCTTTGCTGCTGGCACATCCAAGAGCAGGGTCATTCTTGATGCCCTACAAGGGACATGCCTCAGAGAGCTATTGTTGGAACCCACTTGGGAGGGAGCAATCTTAGATCTAGTACTCTCAAACAGGGATGGAGAAAATATCTCAGATTTAGAAGTGGGTAGCCATCTGGGAACAAGCGACCACCAACCGTGTGGTTCACGATAAACACAGCTATAGAGTCAAGCCATACAAAAACAAAAGTATTGGACTTTAGGAGGGCTGACTTTGTGAAAATGAGAGAGTGCTTCAGAAAAGCACTAACAAATGGGCAAGAAGGAGGGGTGGAGCAACATGGGGAATAATCAAAACAGTCATCACAGAGGCAACAAGCCTTTTTGTAAATTGAATCAACAAAAGAAAACAAAGGAAAAAAAACTATGGTTCTCAAAAGAGGTAGCAGGGAAGGTTGAGGAGAAAAGCATAGCATTCAGGAAATATAAGGAAACACAGAAGGAGCAGGACAGAGAACTTTATCAGTTAAAGCAGAAGGAGTCAGGGAAGGCACTCAGAATAGCAAAGGCACAAACCAAGTAAAAGATAGCCAACTGTGTTAAAAAGGGGGATAAAGCCTTTCATAGGTATAATAGGGAGTAAATAAAGACCAAGAGAGGAATACTGAGGCTTAATAAAGGGGCAGGAATGTGGGCAGAGGGTGACAGTGAAAAAGCAGGGATACTGAATGAATATTTCTGCTCAGTATTCACAACAGATGAGGAGAGGGAGGTACCTAAACCAAACAAGAGAAACACCTTGGATAGGGGAGTCGATACCATTCCACTCACAGAAGAAAGGGTTCTGAAAGAACTCCTAAAACTGAAAGTGGACAAAGCAATGGGCCCTGATAGGATTCACCCCAGAATTATAAAAGAACTAAGGGGAGACCTAGTGACACCAGTGACTACCCTTTTGAACAAATCATTGGAGTATGGGGTGGTACCTGAGGACTGGAGGAGGGTGGATGGGATTCCACTTCACAAAAGTGGGAGCAGGGCAGGGGCAGGAAACTACAGACCAGTTAGTTTGACCTCAGTTGTAAGAAAAATGATTGAATCACTTCTGAAGGAAAGAATTGTTGAGTACCTAGAGGCCACTGGGGCACAGGACCCAAGGCATCATGGATTAACAGTGGGAAGGTCATGTCAGACAAATCTAATAGATTTCTTTGACTGGGTGACAAAAGTAGTAGACCAGGGAGGGGCTGTGGACATGGCCTGCCTAGATTTTAGCAAGGTATTTGACATAGTCCCACACAAAAGATTAATATACAAGCTAGTCAGCCTTGGACTGGGTAAACAATTCACTGGACAACAGGACACAAAGGGTAAAAGTAAACAGAGTCCACAGTGAAGAAAGGAGGGTAACTAGTGGGGTACCACAGGATTCAGTACTGGGGTCAGTCCTTTTTAATGTCTTTATAAGTGACATTGCAGAGCACCTGGAAGGAAAAGTATGTCTCTTTGCACATGACACAAAGATCTGCAACAGGGTTGAAACACAGGGTGGGGTGGAAAGCATGAGAAAGGACTTCAAGGGAGATATGGAAGGTGGCCAGGGTTGTCCCCATTCTCAAACAGGGCAACCCTAAGATTCTTGACAACTACCAACCAATAGCAATATTGTCTGCTATCAGTAAACTTCTTGAGAAAGCTGTGGCTGGACAACTCATGGAGTATATTCAGTCTCATGAGCTGTTGTATCCTGAGCAGCATGGCTTTCATAAATGGCACAGTACATCCTCTGCCCTTGTCATTATCGCATCTGGGATCAGAGCTGCCATGGACCAGGGTAAACTCTCTGGTGTCATCTTCATCGATCTAGCCAAAGCCTTTGATCTAGTTGACCATGCTCTATGCTGTTCTCAGCTTAGGTCCTTTGGCTTATCACCCCATGTACTCTGTTGGTTCACCAACTACCTACTGGGCAGACATCAGCTGATCAAATACAGTAAGGTGCTCTCAGATGCCACTTCTGTGTCCTCAGGCATTTCCCAAGGTTCAGTCCTGGAGCCCCTGCTCTTTTCCATCTTTGTCAACAATCTACCCTCTACCTCTTCCTGTTGTAGGTCCATTCTATATGTTGATGACCTGGTCATCCTCACCCATTCTAGGGACATTGGGGTCATAAACCACCAGCTGAGTGAGGTCTTTATGAGTATCCAGTCCTGGATAACATCCCACAAGCTGGTCCTCAACCTCAAAAAAACCCAGGCCATGCTCTTTGGGTCCCTGGCCAAGATAAAAGCCTCCCCTGCCTCTTCATGTATCTCTGGTCTTGACAGTGCTCCTGTCCTCATCACTAACTCCATCAAATACTTTGGAGTGACACTTGACCCTCAGCTCAACCTTGGACTCCATATCCAGAATGTATGCAGCTCCGTTAACTGCAAACTGGGTCTGACCTATCAAGCAATCTCACTTCCGCTGCTTGCCTTGTGCTGGCTAGAGGCATGTTTCTCCCCTCCCTCTGCTTTGGGCTTCTCCTGTTTGCTTGTACATCCAAAGCCCTCCTCTCTAGGTGGACCATCACCTACAACAACATTTGCCATTTTGCCCTTGCTGCCCCTCGTCTCAACCACCACTGTGATCTGTATAGTAATCTTAATTGGCTCTCCCCACCCAATTACTTAAATTTTGTCCTGGGCTGTTTCACTGGCAAAGTCCTTGGTACTGGCACCCCCCCGGATTGGTGGAGCTCCTCTTGCCAGTTGCCTCCTCCTCGTGCTCCCTCAGATCCCTAGACCCTGCTGTTCTTAGGATTCCTGCCACTCACACTAAAATAGGGGACAGAGATTTTGCCTCATGTGCCCCTAGTATATGGAACTCCCCTTCCTGCCCAGGTCCACTCCTCCTCCTCCCATGCATGCCTCCGAACCTCCCTGCAGAATCATTTGAAGCTCTCCTCAGTGTGTGGTTGTCCCAAACCTCCATAATCTCACCTGGTCCCCCTGCACTGAACATCCTTCCTATGGTATAGCCTGCCTGCATGGTTTTTGTCCTGAACACAATTTATATACCCTATGTATTAGGTATTGCTCTGACTGTGCCCCCACTTTTTAGGGGTTCTATACTGTATATAATTTGTATATAATGCGCTGCTTGCAGCCTTGGAGACTTGATATATGTGCTCAGACCATTTGCGTGTACCTACTGACTATGTGATACTTCTGTTTTCCCTGACTCTGTGTAACTGCCTAAAGTGTATCATGTTGTCCTATGTCATATTTCCTTGTACTCTCCCGGGTCATACCTGAAAATAGGCAAATGCCTTATCTAGTGTACTTACCTGGTTAACAAAAGCTAAATAAATAAATAGGTTGGAGGAATGGTCAAATGTATGGCAGCTCATATTCAACACAAAGAAGTGCAAAGTAATGCACCTGGGAAATAAAAACCCAGGGGAAGAGTACACAATGGGGGTGAGCTATTAAAAACAACAAAAATGGAATGGGACCTGGGAGTAATTATATCAGATGATCTAAAGATGGGCAAGCAACATGAGAAGGCAGTAAGGAGGGCTGGGGGTATACTGGGATGCATAGGGAGAGGTATCAACAGTAGAAAACAGGAAGTTCTTATCCCTCTGTACAGACAGTTGGTAAGACCCCATCTGGAGTACTGCGTGCAGTTTTGGAGACCCCATCTCTGCAAAGACATAGACAAAGTGGAGGCTGACCAGATGAGGGCAACCAAAATGGTGCAGGGTCTGCACCAGAAGACATGTGAAGAGAGACTAAAGGAGCTTAATATGTATAGCCTCGAGGAAAGGAGGCAGAGGAGGGACATGAGAGAAACTTTCAAGTACCTCAAGGGAATCAACAAAGTCCAAGAGGGTAGCATCTTTCAGAAAAAGAGATTTGCAAGAACAAGGGGTCACAATTTGAAGATAGAGGGGGGGATGGCTCCGAGGTAATGTTAGGAAGTATTTTTTCATGAAGAGGGTTGTGAATGCTTGGAACAGCCATCCTGAGGAGGTTGTGGAATCAAGAACAGTGGAGGAATTCAAGAATGCATGGGACAGACATAAGGCAATTCTAGTGGGAGGGGTAAGAGGAAGTAGGCTGTTGGTTAACTAGGTTCTGCAGCTTATCCATCAGGTAGGGAAATGGGCAGACTAGGTGGGCCCAATGGTCCATATGTGCCATCAAATTCTATGTTTCTATGATAGATAGATAGATATAGATAGATAGATAGATAGATAGATAGATAGATAGATAGATAGATAAACAGACAGACAGAGACTGACAGAATGACAGAGAAATTGAGAGGCAGATACAGGCAGACAGATTAGGGGATTGGCAGCTCATTATTCTCACTGCAGACTGCAGCACAACTTCCAGCTGCAGCTGCAGAACTCAAGAAAGTCCCACTGTTTTTATGCAGAGAATGTGGGTGAATGGTTTCTCTCTCTCTAAACTGGGTACTGTGGATTTTGGGGTGACCACAAAAGGTATTTCTGGCAAGTTTAAAGAAACAAACAGCAGAATCTAGCTAAATGGCTCCCATTTAGCTAAGTTCAGGTGTTAGTTTAAAAAAAAAACAGACATTTTTATCCATTTTCAATGTTTATGAGTTTAAAATGGAAAAAAAAATGGTGACTGACATGACCAGCATTTTTTTAGCATGAGAGGTAAATCATGAAAATAAGCACTTGCAGAAATCTTTTCCTTACCTTTCAAATTTGAACGTTAACTCAGAAATCATTATACACACACATATATATATATATATATATATATACATATATCTTTTTCAGTTCAGGGAATATATGAGGTCATTAACTCATCTTTTAATGACATTCCAAAAGCTGGCCATATTTGTCATCATTACTAGGGTCCAAGAATTATATATTTAATGTATATATATATATATATATATATACTGTATATATATATATATATATATATATATGAATATACAGTATAACTAGTTTGTATTACTTGTTTTGTTTAGACTTGTCCATTTTGTATTAATCTATAAAATGATAACCACATTTTTCACATATTTCTTTTTGATCATTATTTATATAAATTATTTGTTGTACTTGCTGTATATCAATCGTCTAATTTAGCCAAACCTCAAAAACCGATGGGTTAGTATCCTTCCACTTTAGCAATAAACATTTTTTTCTAATAATACTCGAAATGGTAATAAATCTCTGTTAATAAATGTCTAAATAGTCCTTTACAGGAATTATTCCAAATATAGTTATTAGTGAATAAAAACTGATTGTTTTTCCCACCGTTTTAGATATAATGGTCATTATTTTACTCCAGAAATCAGTTAAAAAGGACATGAATGAATCAAATGAATCAACGGCCAGAGGTTTGTGCACATCTTGGACATTTATCTGAAATTTCTGTAGTAAAGGAATGTAATTTAGTCGTTGTATAATAAGTCTGGTGAGCAGTGCTAAATTGTATTTGTTGTAATTTTGAAGCTTTAGGGCCAGATATTCAAAACTTGGCCCTGGGGCTAAATTAGCACTGCCTGGCGGGCAACCTTAGCCCGGAGCAAAAAGCAAGCTATATTCAAAAGGAAATAGACCAGTGCTAATCCTGCTGAATATAGCAATCCAAGGAAGCTGGGCAAACTGGTCTGGGAGTGCAGGGCAAAAATAGCCTGGGAATAAGACAGCACTGAATATAGCAACAGGGAAGTGCAAACTGCAACTGCAGCTCATTAGACTGTAGCAAGCCAGTGTTGCAGGTGGAGAACATTGTATGTGATTGCACAGAGATGTCTCACAGCTACCGCAAACACACCTCTCAACCTCATGCCTCATAAATCAGGGACAAGGCTTAAAACAATCAGGGACACAGGTTTACAATCAGGGACACACCTTAAAAATTGATGCTATCCACTCAGGAAGCTGGTAGAATAAGTGGTGTACTGTAAAATGCATTGTTTAAGGAAGAACACGTCTGTAACATTAATGTCTGACATTATGTTATGCCTACAACCCCCACTGTTTGGTCATGGAAACACAATTTGTAGGAGGGACAGCAAAAGTCTGAGGTAACTCCAGGGATGTCCCTGATAATCAGGAACAGTTGAGAGGTATGGCTGCAAACAACAATGTAAGCCACACAGTGCAGAACTGTGCTTAGTGTGCTATGCTGAAGTGAGGTTTGCACGGGGCTAACCTAATTGCAGAGTGCTAACACATTAGCCCGGTGCAAACTTGTTAGCCTGGGGCAAACCGGAGCTATATTCAAAGCTTCCATGCAAAACAGCCTACTTAGGTAATCCGTGGGCAAACAAGTACATTTGCATCTCATTACGTGCTGTTTAGCATACATTACCATGCAGTTTGCCTGGTGCTACTGCATGGAGCAAAAAGCTCCCCCTTTTGGTCAGAATGGAAGTACAGGCTGGATGCTGCAGGCCAAGGCATGCCCACAGCATCCCCTATTAGTTGGAATGGAAGTACAAGCTGGAAGCAGCAGGAACTGTGTGCTGGCAGGCACAGTCAGTGCATACAACACACCCATTCAGCTGTGCAAGCAGGACATATATATATATATATATATATATATATATATATACATATCTAAACAGACACACTGCCCATGGCCATACATGCCCTGGAGGATGCCTCCCCCAACAACACAAGTACCCCACTGCAGTAGTGGGTGAAACACAGTGGGGGGACACAATGCATGGAGCAGGCATAAGGCAAACCTGCTGGGGGCAGGGGGATGTCAGCTGTAGGGTCACTGGGCTGTGCAGTGCAACTATCCAGTATATAGGGACCTGGGCAGACAGGGTGGGCCAGGCAGCCCTTCTCAGCCATCATGTCCCTGTTCCCATGTGTGTGGGTTCCACTCCCTGGTAGTCTAGTGGTCCGCCCACCCCCCTGCATGCATCCCAACCCCTATTTGAAATAAAAAGCAGTCTGTTTCCCTGGCAGTCAAGTGGTCCCCCAATCCCCTCAGTATGCATCCCAACCCCTGCTTGAAAAAAAAAAACAGTCTGTTTCCCTGGTAGTCTAGTGGGTCCCCACCCCTCACATGCATCCTGACCCCCATTTGAAATACAAAACAGTCGGTTTCCCTAGTAGTCCATGGTCCCCCACCCCGCATGTATCCAACCCCAGTATAATATACAAATAGATCCATTTTCTTGGTAGTCTTGTGGTCCCACCCCTCGCGTGTATCCTCACCCCCATGTATGAGCAACAGATCCATTTCCCTGAGAAGTCAAGTGGCTCCCACCCCCAGTATGCATCCCAACCCTGCTTAAAAAAACAAACAGTCTGTTTCTCTGGTAGTCTAGTGGTCCCCCCACCCCCCCAGCACGCCAGCTGCCCATTGAGGTAGGAAGGAGCACTCCTTCCTACCTCAGTCAGTGGCCAGCCATGGTGGTGAGTGGAGGGCTGAGCCAGTCGCCAGCTCCATTCTGGGATGAATTTTAGATGGTTGGGGTGTCACTGCTGGGTGGGGGGGCACTAGACTACCAGGGAAACATATCTATTTCTATTTTAAATGGGGGTCAGGATATGTGCTGGGGGTAGGGGGACCACTAGACTACCTGGGAAATGGATCTATTTGTACATTATACAGGGTCGGATATGTGCAGGGGGAGGGGGACCACTAGACTACCAAGGAAATGGATCTATTTGTACATTACACAGGGTTGGATATGTGCTGGGTGGGTGGGGGACCCCTAGACTACCAGGGAAACAGACTTTTATTTCAAACGGGGTCGGGATGCATGCTGGGGTGGGGGGACCGCTAGACTACCAGGGAATTGGCTCTATTGTTATATTAAATGGGGTCAGGATACATGCTGGGGTGGGGGCCACTACACCACCATAGCATGCCATGTTATTCAGTGCTACCAAGGGTCGGGGATCGGAAGGGGGAAGGGGGGTCGACACGGAAGTAAACTCCCTCCCTTGCATACATTATATTTAGCGTTGGCGCTAACACCTAGCGCCGGCACTAAATGTCCTTTTCAATATAGAAGTTGGGGGCAAATTCGGCGCTAGTCCAGCGCAACGGATTTGTGCCCCATGCTATCTTTTGAATATCTGACCCCTAGAGTGAATTGTATATGAATTAATTATCTGTTGCCATAGTTCTGACATCATTAGGATTCCTAGATCATTTTCTCATTTTTTAATAAGCTTATTTTGATCAATTTTTTTTAAAAGTCATTATTGTATAATATAGTAATGAGATGAGTTTAGCTTTTTCTTTTTTCTCTTGCAATACTTTTAATAAAGGTGATTCATTTTTTATAATTTGAATATTTTATTTCAGATAATGTTTTAATTGAGTGCATTGATATAATTAAGAATTGGGTAGTTCATGTTGCTGTTGTAGACTTATAAAAGATTTGACATGTTGGTTAGCTATAAATTGATCTAATTCTTCAATTCCTTTCTCTTGCCATATTTTAAAGTTAAAGCTTTGAGTTGAAGGAAAAAAATTCCAGTCCACAAAAATTGGGGTATATTTGGAAATTAATAATTGTTCTTTAATAATTTTATGTGCTTTTATGCAACAGTTAAAAGTAATTTTTTGCCGTGCCAATTATCCTTCAATCTTTTTGATTTATAGGGCAAAAAGAATATAACAAATTTCTTAGATTGGGGTAAGTCTCTGAATCTTGTTGTACTTAGGTAGATTTTGGAAGTTCATTACATTTATTTATCCAGCTCCATATTTGCACAGTTTGAGCTGCTATATAATAGATCTGAAAATCAGGCAATGCTAGTCCTCATTTTGCTTTTGGGAGGGTAAGGGTTGCATAAGACATTCTAGATTTTTTTATTTTTCCAAATGAATTTGGTTATTATTGATTTAAGTTTATTGAAATACACCTGAGGAATAGGTATTGCCGAATTTGATAATAAATATGAAAGTTTTAGTAAAATCTTCATTTTAACTGTGTTTATTTAGCCTATTAAATTGAGTGGTAAGGAATCACATCTTGTAATTTCGTGTTGCATTTCTGTATGAGTTATTTTCATAATTGGCTTTAAATAGATCTGGTTATTTTGCTGTTATATTTATACCTAAATAATGAATTTATTTTGAGGTTTGCTGGTATGTATATTGATTCAGCAGATTAATCATATTGTTTGATTGTAATTTTAGTAATTTTGATTTTGTCTGATTAATTTTATAGCCTGAAGCTTTTTCAACATGTTCTGTTATTATAAATTCTTTAATTGATTGTTCTGGTTGAATTAAATATAGCAGTGTGTTGTCTGCATATAAACACATCTTATGGATAGTGTTATTTATGTTGATTCTGTGTATGTCTGGGTTTTCCCTTATCACTATTGCCAATGGCTCTATGATCAAAGTGAAAATTAAGAGTGAAAGAGGCAGCTTTACCTAGTTCCCCTCCGTAAATTAATTGAATCCAACAAATTGTTATTGGTGCACATTTTTGCTTCTTTATTTTTATATAGTAATTTAATCCAACCACTGAAGTGGGCTCCCACCTCCATTTTGTGTAATATAAGTAAAATATGAGATCACTCAACAAGGTCAAATGCTTTTTCAGCTTCAATAGCAAAAATAATTGCATCAGGATTTTTATTTGCAAGGATGATATTAAAAGTATGTCATATTTTCATATGATGATCTTTTTATAAAACCATTTTGATCATGATCCATCAAAAATGGAACAATGTCTTCTACTCTTTCAGCTAAGATTTTTGTAAAGATTTTATAGTCCTTGTTGAGTAGTGCTATTGGTCTATAGGACGCGCACTTCAGTGGGTCCTTGTCTTTTTTCAGAAACACATGTATAATAGCCTGTCTAAATGAATTTGGTAGCATGTTATACATTAAGAATGAGTTAAACAGAATATCTAATTTAGGAATTATGGTTGATTTAAATTTTTTATAGAATTCTATATCAATGCCATCTGGCCCAGGTGATTTATCACTGGGAAATGCCTGCATTGCTTCATCAATTTCCTTTTGAGTAATAGGTTGATTCAGTCCAACTTTTTTTATCATTTGTAATGTGTTTTATTTCTATTGTTTGGAGAAATTTTTGAGGTTCCTGTGAGTCCCTCTCTAATTTATTTATTTATTTATTTATGTATTTATTTATGTCTTTGGTAACCGGGTGAGTAAGTTGATCTAAAGGACCAATTTCAGTCATGACCTGGGCCACACAGGTGGCAGCAAACATTCTCCAGAAGTAGTAAAATACAGAGAATACAAAGATATGATCACATCACAGATACAATGTAGTTAAGCTAATAAAGACACAAAGCAACTATCAAGCAGTACAAGGTGAACACATGCACTAAACAGGATGATTCAAGGTCATTACACAAATAGCCACCAGTAGATACATGCTAAATGTGACAAAAAAATACAACTCACACAAGCTAACATGCCTAACAGAAGTCGAGAGACAGAATCAGTGAGAGAGAGTGTATTGGTGACTGATAATAGAGCAGGGCAGGGCAGGACAAAGAAGCAGTAGTACTAGGGAGCAAGGATACATAGAAGAGCAGAGATAAGCAAGGCAGAGACAGATTTTGACCTTATGACTGTGCAGTGAAACAGCTGCAAGTGGATTCAGTCATGAGCCAGGATCTTAGATTAAATTTAAAGGAGAGGTGTGAGGGGTACAAGTGAACAGATGATGGTAGCCTGTTCCATGGGGATGGAGCAGAGACAGAAAAGGCCTTACTTCCTATAGCAGTGGTAGTACATGGGACTATAAGTGGAGGACTGGAGGAGGCCCTGAGGCTCCTAGAAACCACCCTATCTGTTAACAGTGAAGTGTAGGGTGACTGCTGTTTGCTCCTGAGTGCATTATCCACTAGGCAGCCGAAGGCATAGGAGCCACACTAGGGATTAGTAAAGTACACAATGGTGGGTGGAATTGAGGATTAGGAGAACAAAGCAACAGAGTTGAAAGCTGTATTTAATCAAGAACATAGGGTAGCAGACATAGAGGAGTAGACAGGGGAGCAGTAATTGAGGAGGAGTAGTAGGTTCCTTTGCACAATCACAAAGTCAGCTTCAGGGTACAAGAGTTGTTTGATACGGTAGGCAGCACCTAATATTTGGTGAATTTTCTGCACAGTGGTAGTCATATGTTCATCAAAAGTAAGGGAGGGGCAGAGAGTGAAACCTAGATATTTGAAGGTAAGAACATTTTCCAGGGGTAGGCCAGATGGGGTGAGTACCAGGAGGGAAAAGGTGGATTTGGTGACCTTGGCTAGGAATGGTTTAGAGCCAAAGAGTATGGCTTTCATCTTTTTTACATTAACAAGGAGTTTGTTGGTGAGGAACCATTGGTGTTCGGAGGCATAATTTATACACCTGCTGATAAAATTCTGCAAAACATCTATTAAACAATTGTGGCATATTAATTATTTTTTAATTTTTTTTATCATGTATTGCTAATATTGAGCCTTCTTTTAGCCTTTTTTTTGTTTGCTAGGCAAGCAGTTTTAATGGTTTATCTGCCATAACCAGATAATTAGCTCATGTTTAAAATATTATTCGATTATATTGATTCCTTTTTTGTAACAGATTCATATATACTGCATTATTTAATGAAAAGCTATGAATATTTGTTAAATCATGAATTCCCTTTTCCAAGGTGTTTAGTATTTTATTTCTTATGTTTTTCGCAGTTCTGAATATTAATGACTTTTCCCCGGTCCAGACTTTAAAGCATTCCCATATATTTATACAATGTATATCTTCTGTCATATTATTTTGAAAATATTCAATAATCTCAATCTGTATTCTTTCATTAATATTTTGTCTTTGTAAAATGGTTTGATCCATTCTCCATATGTAATTGTTTTTATTTTCTATAATCTTTACCTTAAGTATGCAGGATGAATGGTCCAATATAGTTATCCCCAGTTAGTGTATGTCTATCACTGAATGCATCAGAGTCTAAAACAAATCAATTCTTGTATATGATTGTTGAGAAGATGAAAAATAAGAATATTTCTTTTTATTTCTGTCTTTTTCTTTAAAAGGATCTATCAATCCTAAATTTATTTTAAAGATATTTATTATTCTATGGGACATCTTCTGTGAGCTATCCAGTTGGTATGTTTTATCTATTGCTTCCATTGCAATATTAAAATCTCCGCCAATGATATAAGAAGCATAAAATGTGGCTAATATTAAAAAAAAATCATTATAGAAACTAGGGTCATTCTGATTTAGTCCATAAATAGTTGCCATAGGATATTAGAAATTATATAATTGTAGTTGTGTAATGATATATCTTCCATGTTGATCAATAACTGTCCTTATAATAGATGGTATAAGTTTAGATTTATTTGATACAATCATTACCCCTCTTGGACAACAGGTATAATAACTGCTGTTCCTGGACCCCATTTGTTTGTAAACCAAGACATATCCTTTTCTGTAAGGGGCATTTCTTGTAATAGGGCTAAATTACCATTTGTTTCTGTCTAGATTCTTTATGATTTTATTTTGTTTTGTTCTATTCTGCATGCTTTTAACATTCCATGTAATTATATTAAATAAAGATCCCATTATCTGTTATATTACATACTTCCTCAAACCCATCTTTAATATATATAGATATTTCCCATCCTTTTCTTTACTGTTTCCTGGACCCCTTGCCAAATCAGTAATTAATTTATTTTCCAATTGAGTCAGTGGTCTCTTATCAGAATTTAGAATTGACCTAACTATTCCCCCCTCCTCTAAGCTACATAGCCTATTGTGCAGCATTTAGCCAGACCCTGTGCCCCCCTAAAATCAGAGATTATTTAATTGCCATCACTGTACACTGATTGGTACCCCTGACCTGAAGCCATCCTCATTTCTATGTATTAATGTTATAACTTTTTCATTCACCTCCCTTCTATCTTATTGGGGTGCTTTCAAATTTTATATACTCTTTATAGTGTAGTGCTAATCTGAATCTGTCTTCTTTATACTTCATATATAACCTCACATAAAACTATACCAAGTAAGAACAAAAGAAACTGATATACATATGTGTATTAATTTTTTAACCTAAATCATTGCATATAAGTATATGCAAACATCAAAACAAGAGACTAATATCTTATCGTATGCAACTATTCCTTTGTCTTTTTTTTTTAAATTCATAATCATCCATTAATATTAGCCTCTCGGCCATGCTCATGTAATCCAAGTAAAGCCAAAGTTCATCCATTAAGAGTATCCCTTAACCTCTTATTATATGTTCCTTTACAACATGAATTATAAAAAGTGTGTGGAGTTTCAACTCTCTCTCTCTCTCTCTCTCTATATATATATATATATATATTGTTGTTTCCTTTTAATTCATAGCCATTCATTAATATTGGCCTCTCGGCCATGCTTATATGATTCAAGTAAAGCCAAGGTTCATCCAATAAGAATGCATCTTAACTTCTTATCCTATGTTCCTTTACACCAGGAATTATACTGAGTGTATCGAGTTTTAGCTTTTTATATATATTTTTTCCTTTTTATTTAGCTGTGTTGTTGTCTATTTTATCATCTTATTAAGTCGCTGTGCTGTGAGTATCTGCTTGTGAAGTCTAAGACTCAGATCCATAGTTAGAGGTATGTTCCTTGATTGATTGTGAAGGCTGAGTGTTCTCATAGGTACTTTAAAATGACTCCATAGCCTCATCGGGGTCACTAAATGTGTGCAGCCTGCCATTCATTACAAATTTGATTTTTGCAGGGTACATCATTGAAAACCTAATCCCTCTGTTGTAGAGTTGCTGTTTCAAAGGGATGAATAGCTTTCTTTTATTTGTGGTTTCCATTGAAAAATCGGGATATGCATTGAAACTAATGTTCTCTGCCTTTAACTCTTTAGAAATTCTGGCCTGCTCCAAAATAGCCTCTTTGTCCTGAAATCTATGATGTTTGATAAACACCATTCTATGGTAGTTGGAATTCCCTGCAAATCTAGCCCTTCCCCCACCCCGGTGGACTCTGTCCAGAATAACATTTTCCTTTGCTTACTTCCAATTCAAAGCTTCTGTTATCAGTTTCTCCAAGTTGGGTAGGGAGTTTCCAGTTCCTTCCATGCCCTCAAGTATTTTACATAATCTCATATTACAGTGTCTCGTTCTCTCTTCTTGTTCAGCATTTTTTTCGAGCAACCCCTGCAATTGTCTTTCTAACTGCTTTATTTTAATGGGCATTGGCAGTGTTTGATCCTCCATTTTTGACATTCATTGTTCTAATTCATCAGTCCTAAGAGTTAAATTTCCTAACTTAAAATGAGTTTCACCCAGTGATCCAGTAATTGATGATAAAGCATTTTTTTTATTTGGCCCAGAGACTGTTTCATATCTTCTCTCATGACGTTTACAGCTGTTAATATGCTTTCCTCATTATCTTGTTTTTTATCTTCTTTTTCCTCACATTCAGCCTGAGCTCTAGTATCATTAGAAAAGTTAAATAAACCATGCATGGTACATATTGTCAAAGTTTCAGTGTCATTTAAGTTGCTAATCATGTTTGAAGCCCTATCCTGTATATCTTGTGCTTATAGCTCAGAAGAAGAAGATAAGTCATATTACTGCTACAATCATTTTCTGAATCCTCCACCTACTATCCATCTTCAGCCAGTATATGTACTTCTGACACTGGCTCTGTGCTTGTATCTCTATGTTCCTTTTCTAACTGTTCAGCTGCAAGATTTGTTCTTCATCCTGCTGACTCATTGCCATTATTTAAGCCTTCATCCTTTTTTTCAATGCTGTGATCTACTTTTGGGATTGCACCCCTTTGTTTATCTTCCTTATTCATTTCAGCATTCTGTAGTAAGTTAAAGTAAGCTAAGATTTTACCTTTCTTCAGTTGTTTTTGTGGAAAAGGAGAAGAAGGAAGTGGGGAAAGTGCTGTATACATTACCCTATGAAGCACTGTTAAGTCTGGCAAACTAGGTGAAAGATGTTTTGCATGTGATCTTGCACTTCGTGGTACTCTCATCTCTTTAAGTTTTCTTTTGTACTGAAAGTGTATATCCGACAGATCCTTAGCTCATCTTATCATTTTAGACATCCCTTAATGTTTCAGTCCTACATGAAATGTAAACCATGTGCTCTATTAAACAAGAAAAAGTATGTGTGCTATTTCAAAAAAAAAAAAAAGCTGAGGTGCCTCCATCAGGTGTGCCAGCATTGGATTCATCCAACCATCTTTGAAGTCTGACATAAGACACTCAGACATTCCTCATGGGTCCCTCATAAATCATTATAACTCTAAAATGTATAATATTTTTTCACCAAACCTTTGAAAGGCACACCCTTGGCACATGCCCCTTTAAACCTGAACATTTCATGAACAAATTCCACATGATCTAAGCTATAGGTGACAGCAAAAAATACACAATCTGAATTATAGGGAATTTCTTTTACATTTTTTGGTGTTCTGTATCTCAAATACTGCACAAAATGCCATTAAAAACATTTTACATCTTGATACTCTGACAGCCTGATCACTCATGTCAAATTTTGTACTATACATACGAAAAGCAAATTGTGGTGCTCATTACATTTACAATGTCCAGTTTGATGCAAGTAGCCAAAATACAGATGAAGAAAATCAATAGAAGTAGAACTTCTAGGTTGCTACTGCACTGTCCCCAGCCCTTGTTTGTGTGCAAAAACTTCCAAAGATGCAAACAGCTTACCTTTGCTGTATCAAAATGCTTTATTTGTGATGAAACAGGTGCTCAGTCATATTGCATTTCATAAAAAGTGCCAGTGCCAAATAAACTCATAGGTGGATGGTTTCGCGTATGGAAACTACAAATAAACACACACCGGCACTCACTGAGTGCTCCAGCAGCCTTTGCTTGCCAGAAGCAATGTGCACAATCATGATGTGTGCTAATCAGCTGATGTTTCATCAAGAAGGCTTCCTCAGAGCTGATTGGCTGGATTACTTCATTCACTCTTATGCCATGTACTACTACTTATTCACGACATAGGCATTATCAGCATGCAACTATTCAAAATATGAGTCTCACTCTACCCAAATAATATATAATATCTTTTTATTCAAATCCAGTTTTGTTTTGTTTCTCTTATTAATTGGAATGATTCATCCCAGAATATATATTAATTTGCTCCTGAAATACATTTCATAAACTGATCATCCCAAAATAATGAATTAATTTGCTCCTGAAATACGTTTCATCCAACTAGTAACGTTTCAGAACTCAAATTATGTTCCTTCATCAGACTTGGAGCTTATTTGTTTCACTGTAAAATTAAGGAAACAAAATAAATATTAAGTTCACAAATATGAGAGATGCATCTCTGAAATTCATATAGGAAAAGTTAAGAAACAGGTGGAACAAACCTGATTAGGGACCTAATGAATATGCGTGTTTATGGAGCCGGGAAGCTGCGCTTTCTCTCAATGAGTAAGATTACTCATTAGTTTTCTGTCAATAAATGAAAAACTATATTGAGTGTGTATCTAAATATTATAATCAAATAAAGTTCACTTTAAATTGTTTAAACTTACTGAAAGTTCCGATTAATTTAAATTTAGTCCATAGGACTTGAGCATTATCAGCCAATGCTCGATTAAACTCTGTAAAAGAAATAATCAGTTTTAAAAGGTATAATCAGTTTTAAAGCTATTACCTTCAAGGATGAAAAATTGTAAAAATTTTAATGATTGTTACCTTAACTAAGGGTTTTTTAAAACCTTTCTTCTCGATTAGCTCCACAGATTTAAACAAAATCAAACGGCAGTCACGTGAACGCTCCCGGTGCCATTGCATGCTAAAACTTAGTGTAACACACAAATTGCACCTCTCAGGTGAGCAAGAAGGGCCGGGCCACATAAGAACACACCTGAAGGCATGGATTTGATTACCAGCATGCAATCACAGAACATACATACTCATACAGACAATATACTATAAGTAAATATCTTTTTCTTTTATCTACTCAAGACCTGTTATAAACAATATTGTAGAGGCAGTTCTTCATTCTTCCCCCTCGGGGTCAGTGTTCCAAGTTTAAAAATCCCAAATGACTCTCATCTTGATAGTTTGTTCAAAAAGTCTTCTCTTCTTGCTCCCAGCTCCACCTTCTGTAGTCCTGTAAAGTGGAGATTTGCTGGTGATCCATGATTTGCTGCTGCAAAATGTCTAGCCACTGCTCTGTTTTCCACATTGTTTTGAATTGCTAACTTGTGTTCACATATTCTCTATCTCAGCATATGCATTGTCTGCCTCGCATACCCAAGGCCTCGTGGACATGTCAGGAAGTAAATTATGCCAGTAGTTGAACAATTTATAAATGAATTTATGGAAAACTTTTTCCCAGATCTTGGATGTTTAAAGTCCAGGGAATCTGTCATATTATGACACTGGGTACAATGGCCACAGCAAAAATTCACCTTTGAGGCCAGTGGTAGCTACATTTTGTGTTGGACTTTCACTGTTTCATGCAGGCTGTGCACCAATTTTTCTTTCAAATTTGCACCTGTTCAGAAAGTCACTCTCAATTCTTTGTTTTCAAATGTTTCACAGCTTTGTAACACTGCCCAGTTTTTCTTTATTACAGCTGATATGATATTATTCTGATTCCATAAGTTGTTTCAAAAGTGATTGGTTGTATTTCTGATGTCTTACTCATTGGTATTAGTAACTTCTTCCTTTCGTGTACTTTTGCCTTTTTCATACTGTTTTCCACTTTTTCTGGGGGTACCTCCTCCTCTTTAATCGCTGCACCATTTCATTTGAATGTTTCTGAAAGTCTGTTTCTTTGTTGCAAATCCATTTCACCCGATACATTTCTTCCACTGGTATATTATTTTTCAGTGTCCTCGGATGGCTGCTTGTGTAATACAGCAGACTGTTGTGGTCAGTCTGTTTTCTAAACATCATAGTTTGGATACTGCCCCCTTCTTGCAAATTGTTATGTCTGAAAAGTTTATAATGTCCACGCTGTTTTCCATTATAAACCTCAGATTTACATTTGCCTGGTTCATTAGCTCGAAAAATACATTTAACTCTTTTAAGGGTCCGTTCCAAAACATAATGCAGTCATCTATATATCTTTTCCAAAAGGTTGAATATTGTTTGAATAATGCATTTTTGTACAGAAAAGTTTCTTCCCAAGTACCTTCATAGAGGCTTGCCAGACTAGGGGCAAAAGTATTGCCCTTCGCAGTACCATTAATATGTTCATAAAATTTGTTTTGATACATAAAATAGATTGAGTCTAGCACCATTTTGGTCATGTCAATAAGGAATTCTGTTTCTTTTTTCTCAGAATTTCCACACTGGTTCAGGTACTGTTTAAAGGCTGCAATGCCTCCTTGGTGTGGTACATTGGAATAGAGACTCTTGTTATCAGAAGTCACAAGAATGGTTTCTGGATTCATTTGAACTTCTGTCAGGGCACATATGACATCACTGGTATCTCTAATGTATGACTTCAGTTTAAGGACTAAGGGTTGCCAGTGACAACCTATTAGTTGTGAAAATGGTTCCATTGATTACCCAATTGCAGCTACAATTGGTCTACTTGGCAGGTATGCAGGGTCCTTGTGAATTTTGGGTAACAGATAGAGACAGAGTTTTACTGGATTCTGTTTCTTTAAATATTCACACTCTCGCTGATTTAAGCGTCCAAGTTGTTCACCCTGTGTAATGAATTCATATGCTCTCACCTTTATCTGTTCCGTGGGTCTGATGGTAGTTGCCTATAATATTTCTCATTTAACAATTGCTTTTCCATCTCTTTCTCATACTTATGTCTCCCCCACACCACAATAGCTCCCCCCTATCCACTGGTTTTATAAGCAATTTGGTATTGTTTTGTAGCTGTTCCAGTGCTTCTCTTTCTTTTCCTGTTAAGTTGCATTAGTTTTATTGCCACACTCTCTAGTCAAAAGTTTTTTCTGCATCTTTAGCTACCAGAGCTATGAATGTATTTACTGCCTGATTGGAGTAAATAAAGCATCTAGTGATCTAATACTAAGCTTGAATAAGAAAGCAAGAAGGGACATATAAACTGTACAGAAGGAGATCGAGAAAATGGAGACAGAGACTAAGCAGAATGCAGTACCATCAGAGGTAGATCTACTGTTTAAGAAAATAGACACAGATATCTATGTTTCAAGAAGAATTTAAGAACCATAAATAGGGCAAACATGAGTGTGATGGCAAGGAGTATGACAGAGGCCAGGTATACAACTGGCAATGTAAGACCAGGAGAGAGCCATATAGATACAAAGGGGACCCACAGAAACTTCAAGAAAATAATTTAGCATCATCTCCAGAGAGTCATGTAGAAACAAACAGACGAAGAGTTTTTTTACAAGAGTGGGGGGAGAAGGAATAACACAAGGGGTACCCCCGCCCCAACCTCCGCAACAAAATTATAATATAGACAATCAAAGTATAAGACAAGGAGGAGGAGGGGGAAGGGGAAATGAAAGAGGTAGAGGCAGAAGGCCCTTGGAACAATCGGGACCACCCAGGAGGTCCAATTTGAACAACAAGTATCAATAATAAACTTGACAGAAAAAATGTTGAGCAAAGACCAGGAAACAATATTGAAAAAGGGCCTCTCTTTTGTTCCAAATTCAAATACAAATCCCTTTCAGGTTCATGTTGACCTATATAAATTTTACAGACAACTTCACTTACGCTGTTTCTTTGACAAACCTGAACAAGTTAGTCTGCAGCATCACATGATGAACATGACTAGCCCAGCATGTTCGAATCCTGCTGGGAACACTGAACAAGTGAGTACAACACATTCAAGAAAGAAGTCAGTATTTTGTCCTCTGACTTACTCCAACCATGCAGTAAATACATTCACAGCTCTGGTAGATAAAGATGTAGGAAAAACTTGACTAGAGAGAGTGAAAATAAAATTAATAGCAACTTAAAGAGAAAAGGAAGAGAAGCACTGGAACAGCTACAAAAAAAATAAAATGCTTATAAAACCAGCGGATAAGGGGGGAACTATTGTGGTGTGGGGGAGAAATAATTATGAGAAAGAGCTGGAAAAGCAATTGTTAAATGAGAACTATTATGGGCAATTACCATCAGACCCCATGGAACAGATAAAAGTGAGAGCGTATGAATTCATTACACAGGGTGAACAACTTGGACACTTAAATCAGCGAGAGTGTGAATATTTAAAGAGACAGAATCTGGTAAAACCCTGTATCTATCTGTTACCCAAAATTCACAAGGACCCCAAAAACCCGCCAAGTAGACCAGTTGTAGCTGCAATTGGGTCATCAGTGGAACCTTTTTCACAACTAATAGATTGTCACTTGCAACCTTAGTCCTTAAACTGAAGTCATATGTTTTAGATACCAGAGATGTCATATTTGCCCTGACAGAAGTTCAAATGAATCCAGAAACCATTCTTGTGACTTTTGATAACAAGATTCTCTATTCCAATGTACCACACCAAGGAGGCCTTGCAGCCCTTAGACAGTATCTGAACCAGTGTGGAAATTATGAGAAACCAGAAACAGAATTTCTTATTGACATGAGCAAAATGGTGCTAGAATCAAACTATTTTATGTATCAAAACAAATTTTATGAACAGATTAATTGTACTGCAATGTGCACTACTTTTGTCCCTAGTCTGACAAGCCTCTATGTACAGTAGGTACTTGGGAATAAACTTTTCTGTACAAAAATGCATTATTCAAACAATATGCAATCTTTTGGAAAATATATATAGACGATTGCATTATGTTTTAGAATGGCCCCTTAGAAGAGTTAAATGTATTTTTCCAGCTAATGAACAAGGGAAATGTAAATCAGAGGTTTGTAATGGAAAACAGCATGAACATGCTCAACTTTTTAGACATAATGATTTAAAAGGATGGGGACAGTATCCAAACTATGATGTTTAGAAAACAGACTGACCACAATAGACTGCTGCATTACACAAGCAGCCATCCAAGGACATTGAAAAATAATATACCAGTGGAACAAATGTATCGGGTAAAATGGATTTGCAACAAAGAAACAGAGTTTCAGAAACATGCAAATTAAATGGTGCAGAGGTTCGTGAGGAGGGGGTACCCCCAGAAAAAGTGGTAAACAGTATGGAAAAGGCAAAAGTACAAGATAGGATGAAGTTACTAACACTGAAGATTAAGACATCAGAAATACAACCAATCATTTTTGTAACAACTTAGGAGAATCAGAGTAATGCCATATCAGCTGTAATAAAGACAACATTGGCAGTGTTACTAAGCTGTGAAACATCTGAAAACAAAGACTTGAGATTGACTTTCCAAAGAGGTGCAAATCTGAAAGACAAATTGTTGCACAGCCTGCATGAACCAGTGAAAGTACAACACAAGATGTGGCTATCACCGGCCCCAAAGGGGAATTTTCGCTGTGGTCATTGTACCCAGTGTCATAATACGACAGAGTCCCCGGACTTT
Organism: Neoceratodus forsteri; assembly: GCA_016271365.2. Taxonomy (NCBI): domain Eukaryota; kingdom Metazoa; phylum Chordata; order Ceratodontiformes; family Ceratodontidae; genus Neoceratodus; species Neoceratodus forsteri. The sequence continues at coordinate 453,986,136 of CM057456.1, read as the reverse complement.
AAACACCTAAGATCTGAGAAAAAAGTTTTCCATAAATTCATTTATAAATTGTTCAACTACTGGCATAATTTACTTGCTGACATGTCCATGTGGCCTGGGGTATGTGGGGCAGACAAAGCCTATGCTGAGAGAGAGATTATGTGAAAACAAGTCAGCAATTTGAAACAATGTGGAAACCAGTGTAGTGACTAGAAATTTTGCAGTAGCAAATACTAGATCACCAGCAAATCTCCGCTTTACAGGAATAGAGAAGGTGCAGCGGGGAGCAAGAAGAGGAGACTTTTTGAACAACATAGCAACATAGAAGCTGATGTCAGATAAGGACTGCAAGGCCCATCCAGTCTCCCCATTTCTTTTTCTACCTTATAAATGTGCCATTGGCCTTTGCTCTGTTAGTGGCCTATCTATTCATACTCATCTGTATTGCTCCCTTATGCCTATCCCATGCTTGTTTGAAGCTCTGCACTGTATTCATATCCACCACTTCCTGAGGTAGACCTTTCCATGCATCCACCACCCTTTTTGTGAAAAAGAACTTCCTCACATTACCACTTAATTGGCCTCCCTTTAATCTCATGCTGTGTCCTCTTGTCCTGCTATTTTTCTTATATTGAAACATGTTAGACTATTTCATCTTGTTAATGCCCTTAAGGTGTTTGAATGTTTCGATCATATTACCTCTCTCCCTCCTTTTCTCTTAGGGTATACATATTGAGCGCCTTTAATCTGTCCTCATATGTTTTATGATGCAGTCCCTGATTAATTTTGGTTGCTCTTCTCTGGACTACCTCAATTTGGTTAATGTCCTTGTGAAGGTGTGGCCTCCAGTACAGCATGCAGTACTCCCGATGGGGCCTAACTAGTGTCTTGTAAAGAAGGATTATTACCTCCCTCTTCCAACTTGTGATACTCCTACTAATACACCCCAACACCCCCCTAGCCTTACCTACTGCTTTAGTGGTCTGCCTGGATGATTTCAGGTCATTGATGATGATGATGATGCCCTAGTCTCTTTCTTCCCATGTGACTGCCAGCAACTTCCCTCCCAGCCTATAGGTGGCTTCACGGTTTATCTTCCCTATGTGCATGATCTTGCACTTCTTTACATTAAACCCCAGCTGCCACTCTTCTTATCATTTTGCCAGTTTATCCAGATCTCTTCTCATTCTGCCCACCCCATCTGGATCATCTACTCTGTTGCAGATCTTGGTGTCATCTACAAACAGACAAACATTACCCTCCAGTCCATCTGCAATGTCACTGATGAAGATATTGAAGAGGACTGGCACCAGAACTGATCCCTGAGGTACCCCAGTTGTGACTTGCATCTCTTCGGACTGTATACCGTTCACTACCACTCTCGGTTTTCTGTCCATCAACCAGTTTGCCACCCAGTTGACCAACTTCTGACCCACCCCAAGCCTACCCAGCTTATTAATCAATCTTCTATGTGGAACAGTATTGAAAGCTTTGCTGAAGTCAAGGTAGGTGACATCAACTGCACCCCCTTGGTCCACCACTCTGGTTACCCAGTCAAAGAAATCTATGAGATTAGTTTGACAGGACCTTCCTGTTGTAAACCTATGCTGTCTTGGATCCTGTGCTCCTATGGATTCCAGATGTTGCACTATCCTTTCCTTAAGGAGTGCCTCCATAATCTTGCCCACTACTGAGGTAAGACTGACTGGTCTGTAGTTCTCTGCCTCCTCCCTGCTACCACTCTTGTGGAGCGGGATCACATGAGCCCTTCTCCAGTCTTCTGGGACCTGTCCTGTACTCAGAGACTCACTAAAGAGTTCTGATAATGGCTCTGCTAGTTCCACCCTTAGCTCCTTTAGTACCCTGGGATGTTTGCCATCAGGTCCCATTGACTTGTCCACCCTGAGCTTATTGAGCTCTTGTAGGACCCTTTCTTTTGTGAAGGGACTAGTGCACACCTCACCCCCTCCTGTGTCCATGCTGCTGAGCTGTGGGCCCTGCCCTACCTTCTCTTCAGTAAATACTGAGCAGAAGTATCTATTTAGAATAGATGCTTTTACATGGTCCTCCTCCTCACATGCCCCCTTATCTCCTTTGATCTGAGCAATACCCCTCTGGACTTTCTCCTTTCACTAATGTAGCTATAGAAAGTCTTGTCACTTTCTTTTACTGTCTGTACTAGTGTTTCCTCAGTTTGGGCCTTTGCCTGCCTTACTGCCTTCCCTGCTTCCCTTAGGGAAGTTTGGTATGCCTCCCTATTTTCATCCCACTACATTCCCTTATATTTCCTGAAGGCCAGCATTTTGGCTTTGACCTTTTCTGCTACTGTTTTTGAAAATCAATGTGGTTTCCTTCTTCTTTTGCACTTCCTTTTCTCTCTAATACAATGGGATGTTGCTTCAGGTATAGCATCCTTAATGCCTGCCTACTTTCCCTGTACACCCTCTCCTGTATTTCTTTTTGCTAGGGCTAGCTTAACTCTGTTTGACATCTTATCAAAGTCAGCTCCTCTGCAGTCTCAGATTTTTGCCTTGGAATGGGATGATTTAGTTCTAGTGGCCAAATTGAACCATACCATGTGACGGTCACTGGCCCATAGGTGACCTTCTACCTGGAGATCCATGATCCTTTCCCAGTTAGTCAGCACTAGATCTAGGATAGCTCTGTCTCATGTGGGTTGTTGTACCAGTTGTTTGAGGCCCTCCCCCTGCAGGGAATCCACCATTTGTCTAGTTCTGGCAGATGTTCCTGTTGGTATTGACCAATCTGTATGTGGCCTGTTGAAGTCTCCCATTATCAGAACCTCCCATTTAGCTGTCATGTTTTGTATATCTTCTAACAGTAAAGTGTCTATGTCCTCCCCCTGATCTGGGGGCCTGTAGACAACCCTAGTTTGTATGGCTGCCCCATTTTCTGTTTCCAGGGTGACCCACAGTTCTTCTTGCTCCTTATGAATATTCTGAATTTCTGTAGCTTTGATATTTTCATTGACATACAGGGCCACTCCACCCCCCCTTTTTGCACCTTGGTCTCTTCTGAACAGTACATAGCCAGGTACTGAAGTCTCCCAAGTGTGGTTACTGGTAAATCATATCTCGTTAATTGCTACTATGTCCAATTTAGCCTCTGTCATTATTTCCTGCAAGTCTGGGATCTTGTTTCCCAGACTGTGAGCATTTGTGTACATGATTTTCCATTGGCCAGATTTCAGTGTGTTAGTTTGTGTCCTTTTTCCGCACTAGCCCTTGAGCCACATGTTTAGCTCCCCTATCTCCCCTTCTCTGACCTTCTGTACATCTGCCCCCCTCTCCCAGACTGGCAGGATCTCAGAGAAAGACATGCCGGATGAAATGGATGATAGTTTGTCACCCAGCCTGGTCAGGTGTTTCTTGGTCTCCACAACTGACCAGCTGGCGAGATCATTAGTCCCTATGTGTACCAGGACATCAATGACTTCTCTTGCTTCCTGAACAATTTTAGAAATGTGGTCAGTGTCTCTCCATGTTGATGTACCTGGGAGACATCTGACCATTACTCCTGACTGGAGATAGGTATCAGCTCCCCGAATCATGGAGTCTCCTATGATCAGAAGTGTTTTTGATTTCCTTTTTGTTTTTTTTGTTTTGGTTCCTGTTTTTGGCGAGTTTTGTTGTGCTACCTCCTGTGCTGCAGCATCCTGCTCTGCAGTGTCTTCTGCCCCTTTGTTTGATTTTGTAGATAGAGGCAGATACCTGTTTGTAGTTTTTATATGGTTTGTGGAGGTAATATGCTGGACAGCACCAAGTGATGGGGCACCTGATTTGCTCCTCCTAACCACCTGTCAACCTCCCTGACCAACTACCCGCCGTGGTCGAGGTGCTTCTGTTGGATGTTGGGGGAAATGGCGGGTGGTTCTTATGATATATTTCCTCTTGAATATGCAATTTGAGGTGTGCAATCTCTGCCCATGCTGCCTGGAGCTGAGCCCTTAGCTTTCCAATGGCCCAACATGTAGGACAGTGTCCTAAATCTTGTAAAACTACCCTTCTGAAAAGTGTTAGGCAGTACCTACAGTTAATGATATCCATTCTAGATAAGTTGCTGGGTTTATAACCTGGTCAGAGTAACTTGAAGGAAGAAAATGAAAGCAAAAGTTTGATTTTGTGTTTTTTTGTTTGTTTTTGTATAACTTTTTATAACAAGTTAAATTACTAGTGCCCCTGTAAATGAGGCCACCATGTGGATATCCCACTGATCCGCCCCTTCCTGCTTTGCCACAGGAAATGTCACTACTGTGCTACCCTATAAAAGGAGTGTAGTGTGGGGTGGTTTGTGGATGGGGGTGGGTGGTGGGGCCCTTCCCCTGCTGGAAAAGAAGAAACAAACTGTCAAGATGACAATCATTTTGGATTTTTAAACTTGGAACACTGACCCTGAGGGGGATGAATGAAGAACTGCCTCTACAATGTTAATTATAACAGATCTTGAGTAGATAAAAGAAAAATATATTTATTTTTAGTATATTGTCTGTATGAGTGTGTATGTTCTGTGATCACATGCTGGTAACACCCATGTCATGAATATGTAGCAGTACATGGCATAAGAGTGAATGAAGTTATCCAACCAATCAGCTCTGAGAAAGCCTTCTTGATCAAATGTCAGCTGATTAGCATGCAGCATGACTGTGCGCAATGGCTGCAGGAGCACTCAGTGAGTGCCGGCATGTGTTTATTTTGTAGTTTTAGTATGAGTGACCATTCGCCTATTTGTTTATTTATGTGGCACTAGCACTTTTTATGAATTGCAAAATGACTGAGCACCTGTTTCTTCAGTTTCTGCATATTAAGATAGGGTTGCGGTCAGTGCAGAAGCAACCTAGAAATTCTACTTCTATTGTTTTTCCAAATTTTGTACTATTTCATCAAATTACACCAAAGTTATTAAGGTACAAAAACTGCAGTTTAACATTGAACAGCTTACTTAGCTCTAACTATAGGGGTGTTATGCCCCTATAATACATCATAAATTAATAACAGAGCACATATTGGTATGTAATTTACTTCATACATGAATCACACAGCACATATCAATATGTAGCATACATCATAAATTAATCACAGAGCACATATCAATATGTAACATGCATCATAAATGAATAACAGTGCACATAGCAATATGTAATGTACATCATAAAAGAATAACAGAACACATATCAGCCAGTAATATGCATCATGACTGAAAAACAGAGCACATATCAATATATTATGTACATCTTAATGAATAACAGAGCACATATCAGTATTTTCTTTCTTTTTTAAGCAGTTTTTGGTCAGGTAAGGCACATTAAGCCAATGCTTGGTTCCAGGTGTGTCCTCTAAACAGAGGTAAGTTAATTGACTTGTTCATGGTCAGAGAGTATGCAAGTGGTGGCTTTGAGATTAAAACCCAGTTCTTCAGTTTTTCAGCTCAGTGTTTTCCAACACTATGCTATGCTGCTGAGTGAATATCAATATAAATAACTGGCCATCAAGTATTTTATTAGTAATGGCCAATTATTATTTGCTATAATAACCAGCCGATTATTATGGCAAACAGGAGGACACAGTAAGCAGTTGCTTAAGACACCCAAGCACAGCATAATCACAATAAGTCAGCAATTTTGTAGGTTTCTACTTAATGCAAACTGTCATTGCTCATAGAAGCTGTACTCAAAGAAAACACTGCTACAAATAATTATGTTTATCTCACTCTTCAGTTGTAATTCCACAGTCCAACCACTTCCTCTCAGTACCAGGTCAATACCGCGCATGAAAGACAGCGCTGTATTAACCACACTCTATAGTGAGCACCAGGATTAACAGTGACAGGGTAGAACAGTAGTAGGGGAATACCGCTACCCCAGTCACTGCATACTTAACTAGAGAGTGGATGAATAGCTGTGTGCTGGGTGCCTGATCAAACCGCTTCTGCTGAGGTGTGGCTAGGGCATCAGCATATGGTGCAGACAGGAGACCTGGGACCATGGTTTAGTTCCCCCCTCCAGGTCTCCCCTGCTACAACTTTTTACTGTGATTAAAAAAAATACCCCTCTCCCATGTATCTCCCCATCCTGGGGTACACCATGGAGTTTGTTATTTAACTTATTGTCTCCTAGCAGATGCCTGTAGTCATCAGTAAAATACACTGGTGTGTCCTGAGGACACCTACAGAAGTCAGCTACCAACTTCCTGTGTGTCTTTGCAATGTCTGAAGATGTTACTTATATATTTTAATATATAATATAACAGAATATAATATATATTTGATTGAATAGCACTGTTGGAAAGGTAATTTTGTGCTGAACAACTTTGCCTCTGATATTTTGTGTATATCATGTATACTTTAGGAGTTATTCACATTTGTTTATGGTATAGTGTATATGGCTTATATTGCCTATTTTAGTGAAAAAAAATTTTTTGCTGTTTCAACCAGCTCAGAAAAAAAATGAAATGACATATTATTATTTGCATACCACCATTGGAAAGGTAATTTTGTGCTGAACAACTTTGCCACTAATATTTTGTGTATATCATGTATACTTTAGGAGTTATTCGCATTTGTTTATGATTTGGTTTATATGGCTTATGTTGCCTATTTTAGTGAAAAAAATATTTTATTTGCTGTTTCAACCAGCACAGAAAAAAAATGAAATGACATATTATTATTTGCATACCACCATTGGAAAGGTAATTTTGTGCTGAACAACTTTGCCACTAATATTTTGTGTATATCATGTATACTTTAGGAGTTATTCGCATTTGTTTATGATATGGTTTATATGGCTTATGTTGCCTATTTTAGTGAAAAAAATATTTTATTTGCTGTTTCAACCAGCACAGAAAAACAACAAAAGTACATATTAGTATTTGCATACTACCATTGGAAAGATAATTTTGTGCTGAATAAATTTGCCACTCATACTTTGTGTCTAGCACTTATGGTTCTTGAGCTATTAGGATTTGTTTGTGGCATGCTGACTATAGTCTGATTTTGCTTAGAAAGGCCCAGGATTCACTGTTAACAGTATACAGGAGACAAGTGGTGCAACTTCAGAGAGTGCCTGTGGAGGCAATGAGTTAAGTTTGTGGTGTGTGGGGGGAAAATCCCCCCACTCAGGAGTTGTGGGGGTGAAGCTGCCCTCAAAAAAACATAACAGCCCATTGTTTTGAATGGGCATGGTGCATGAAACAGGTCAGTGTTTTTCCTGACTCTGTTTTTGTTGGATGCTGTTTGACTGCAGCATTTTTAGCCACACTGTTTTGACTTCTGGTGGAATGATCCCGTGCCCTTCCTCTCAAACTGGCAGTATGATCATGTAGTAGAATTGGAAAGACAATGGCATTCAAAAAAGACATCAAAGTAACATGTAAGCAAAATGGAGGTAAGCACATTTTTCTCTCGGGGGCCTTGCCAGAGTCACCAATTCACTCAAGAGCAGGAGAACAGGACTACTACCCACAAAACACAGAGTGATCTGAAACTGTTCAACAATTTCTTAAAGGAGACAGGTAAAAGTCTAAATTATACAGCACTATCAATATTGGGGGAGGGAAACTGAGCGATAGTAATTATATAAAATAAAACATGGGGTGGTGTGATTACTTGAATTTAATTCACACCCCTGGTGTATGATGCTTATATAAACACCTCAAGCTTCACTCCCAAGGCTTATGTAGCATAACACCTTGGGTCTGTATGAAACTCTCGTAATGCACAGGACCCCATTTATTATTCTATATGTTTTGGGGGGGACTTTTTTACATGGCTGCAGATGATTATAAAACTTGCTGTTAAAATCTATAGGTTATAACAGCAAACACACACCAGCTCAGAATCACTCACCCATGTGGCATTGTCCACAAGTGCCATCGATAATAATTAAAACAAACTCAACCAGTGTCAAAATAGTTTGTGTCAGAGCCAACACAGTGGTGCTGAGGTTTGAGGTGCTGGACAGCACACCTCACACCATACTGGCAACCCATGGTCAGGAGTGAGCTCAGGGTGCTAAGGGTTGACAGGGAAGGGAGACAATTGAGCATCTGATGATGGCTGTCCTCTCCTGGGGTGAGAGGGAATGTTGTCCTTGGCTGCCTCCTGCTGGAGGCTGGGTTGCAGCATTGGAGTCAGGGCATCAAATGCGTGGCTACATGGTGCTTGCATGCCTACACATGCATGCATTCATGGCCCTGGGGGTGGGACAGAAAAATGGAAAAAGGGTGACCACAGGCTCTGTGAAACCCTGCCAGTCAACCAGCATCCTGCTGCACTGCCAGATAGCCAGAAACAGCCTTGATCTGGACTTGTACTGGGTGGAGGAAGATGGCCCTCCCCTTCCTGGCCCCTCCATGGGGGGAAATCCATGGGGGATACTGGGGCTCAGTGGTACCGGGGAAGTGGTGGACAGACTTAGGTGGCAGGTAGGGTGAAGGGTGGAGGAATATAACAACAAAAAACAGTTTGTGTCATCATGTTTTCTTTCTCAATACAATCACTTCACAAGATCAGTCTACACTCAGCTCCTTGCAACTGGTGCAGAACATAGTGACCAGGTTGCTGACTGACCCTTCAAGGGTCAGTCATGTGACTTCAGTCATGTGCAACCTTCACTGGCTGCCTGTGAAGTGGTTTGCTACCATTAAGGTTGATTTACTAACCTGACCCTGTGACTACCGGGGGGGTGGAGTGCATGTGATGCAAGATGCATGATCGGTGGTTAGATGGCAGCATGAGGAAGCTGCCTCTCTCCTCTCCAGGAACACCACCTCAGTTAATGGAGTGTTTCTAGCATTTTCATTTACAGAAGTTATTGCCTTAACTTTTCTTTTACTTGCGGTTACCTCTACCGGTGAGTTGGCATTAGTGAAGTCTTCATTTGGTGGTCTGGTCAGCATCACCGAATCCAGCCTGCAAGGTTATTTATCCTTCTTTGCCTCTGAGCCTATAGCCTAAAAACATAAGTGGGAGCTGAACCTGCCAATGGTGGCAGCATTTATTCTGACTAGCAGAGCAGGTTTGTTGGAGTAACTAAAATCAGTTATGGCTAAGGTAGAGATCGCAGCAGTCTGAGGGAGACCTCAGCATAGGTCCAGAAGGACACAGGGAAAAGTACTTTGCTGCATTACTTTTGACCAGTACTCAGAAGGTCGATAAAAAGTTACTAAATAAGGAAAGGTTGCAAGCAAACCTGTCTACAGGCTCCACGGACCAGAAAATAACAAGATAGGTACTGAACTGTTCAGCTATTACATAAGTCATCTCCTTTTACCTGCTATTATTTTCCTATGAACTACAAAAGTTGCTGAAATGAGATTTAAAGGAAGGGAATGCTGGTTGTTGTGAATAAAACTTACAGATATTATCAACCATTGGAAATTAAATTAAAAAAAGGGTAGAGGTACCACAGTAATTAGAAAGACCACCAAGTACATGTCAGAAAGGGAGAAGAATATAGAAGACACTCAGAAAAGACTCTCAAAATTGTTTCAAATGTGGGCTTAAAGCAAAAAGAACAGTTACTGTGAGGCAAGGGATAAAAGTAATAAGTAAAAAAGGAATGCTAGAAGAGGCAAATAAACAGTTTAAACAGTCAAAACTACCATTTAAAAATGGTTGTGCTTTGTCTAGTTTTATTCAAAGTAAAATGGTACCTAAATCACATTCAGAACCTGACAGAAAAAAGGAAAAAAAGGGGAAAGTAACTTCTAGTTCTAGCAAAGCAGAAACTAGTGGTTCCTTATCAGAAATACAGTCAGCCTATGCTTCTGCATCTGCAACTGCATATCAACCAGATGAGGACACAAATTTAGAAATACCAAGCAAAGAAAATGAAAGCATTCCAGCTGAAAAAGAAGGTGGAAGTAATCCTAATTATGAGAAAGAGTCTCCACTTCCCTGGTCCTAAAAGATAATTAACACATTTGCCTTATTACAGGAATCTCTGGACAAATTACAACAAGTGCCAGAAGCCTTAATAATATATCTCACAGAATAGTCACCATGAATGCTAAGATTGAGGAAGGCATTAAAGAAAATTAATGACTTAGAAATAAAGCAGTCAGACTTGGAAGAAGCTGTCACCCCAATGAAATAAGAGATTACTGCATTAATAAAGCAATATAGGGTACTAAGAGACCAATTTGACGATCAGGCAAACTGTTCTAGAAGGAAGAACATATGGATCTTTGGTATTTTACTTGAATGGGACAAATATCTTTCTTTGAAAGAAATCATAAGGGGCGTTTTGCAAAAACTGTTACGGGCTGAAACTAACATCCCTACAATAGATATATCTCATTGGTTGGTTCAGGGAGAAGAAGTAGGGGCAGGAACAGCAAGACCAGCCATAATGAAACTCCTGACAACAGAGAAGGGAAAGACTGTATAATGCAAGCCTTTTATAAATCCAAAAACTTTAAATATAAAGAGCAGAGTATTATTTTCAAGCATGACTTTTCAAAAACATCAGTGTGATTGCTACAGATACTCTGAGGTGTCTGTGTGTAAAACCAACTTGACTGATTACTTTTTTGCTGTTTTAACAGTAGTAGGTGCACAATAGCACTCCTCTGGAGACAGGAACTTGTGGGCTGTTACTTTGGTATCTGTGGGACCTCTCCAATCCCTTGAGTGGAGTCGTAGTTTACTCAGAGCACTGTGAGAAGGTGGAGGTTGTCACCAGCTCCCAAGGATCTAGCACCACACAACTTGCTGTATCTTTCAGGTTAGGGGCAAGGGAAGTGCTCCTTCATTTTTTAGCAATTCCACTACATGAAGTGACACTAGTTTTTAAACTGTGAGGCTTTATTTTTCTGGGGCTGAACCTACGAGGAGCTGGAAGTAAGCAAATGTTACATCCAGTCCTCATCCTTGTATAAACTGAGTGCCCGGGAACAGTAGGAACAGTGTTCATGACATCTGACTGTAACTCACAGATAAGTCCCTTAGGGCTTGTAAGGTAATGTATAATTAAGTAACCTATTATTCTAGCTCCATCATGGCTTGTATGATGGATATAAATATTAAAACATTAGAAGGCGATATTTGAACTAAGTGTATTGTATGCTACATGTATATATTCCTGAATCCTGTAGTTACATCTGATAACTATATCTACACCAAATGTAACTACATTAAGACTCTGGAACATGACATAAGCAATTTTGGAGTTCAGCTAAAAAGTGTTAAAACTTCATAACAGGATATGCTTCATAAAATCAGTATATTGGCACAAGCATCTGAAGTGAATCGACAAAGCACTTTGTTATAGCCGGCAGCAGACAGTAATGATGTGGTTACAGGTGCTTCTGATATCATGGGGGAAATTAACAACAAGAGGCAGGAAAAAAGAAATAGGAAGGATGAACAGATAGACCCCTCATCTGACGATAATAGTGAGGCTTGGAATGAAGTAGTTAGCAAACACAAAAAGAAAAGGGTAGAAGAGCCATGAACTTTGAAGTACCTTTATCAAATAATTTCTCTACCTTAGAATCCTTCCCCTCTATATCTAACAATGGGGGAGTTTCCCAGGAACCTGAGAATCAAACAAATATGGAAACTGAGAATGCCCAAATAGAGGCGGACCATTTACCATCTACTAGTCAGCAAATGCATATTACTGTTGAGCCTCCTGCACCATCACTTAACAGTCCCCCTACCTCTAGCAACTATATAAACAACCCAAGACAAATTTACCTATTAGAAACATAGAAAACATAGAATTTGACAGCAGATAAGGACCGCTTGGCCCACCCAGTCTGCCCATTTCCCTACCTAATGGATAAGCTGCAGATCCTAGTTAACCAGCAGCCTACTTCTTTCTACCCCCACCCCCTAGAATTGCCTTATGACTGTCCCATGCATGCTTGAATTCAACCACTGTTTTTGACTCCACAACCTCCTCTGGAAGGCTGTTCCATGCATCCACAACCCTCTCTGTGAAAAAATACTTCCTTACATTACCTCTGAGCCACCCCCACATCTTCAAATTGTGCCCCCTTGTTCTTGCACACCTCTTTTTTTGAAAGATGCTACCCTCTTGGACTTTGTTGATTCCCTTGAGGTACTTGAAAGTTTCTATCATGTCCCCCCTCTCCCTCCTTTCCTCAAGGCTATACATATTAAGCTCCTTTAGTCTCTCTCCATATGTCTTCTGGTGCAGACCCTGCACCATTTTAGTTGCCCTCCTCTGGACAACTTCCATTTTGTCTATGTCCTTGCAGAGATTGGGTCTCCAGAACTGCACACAGTACTCCAGATGGGGTCTCACCAGCTGTCTATACAGAGGGATAACAACTTCCTGTTTTCTACTGGTGATGCCTCTCCCTATGCATCCCAGTATCCCCCCATCTCTCCTTACTGCCCTCTCACATTGCTTGCCCACCTTTAAGTTATCTGATATGACTACCCCCAGGTCCCTTTCCATTTTTGTTGCTGTTAGTATCTCACCTCCATTGTGTACTCTTCCCTGGTTTTGTTTCCAGGTGATTACTCTGCACTTAGCATTGAATCTATGCTGCCATACATTTGACCATTTCTCTAACCTTGCCAAGTCCCTTCTCATCCTTTCCACCCCACCTTGTGCATCAACTCTGTTGTAGATCTTTGTGTCATCTGCAAAGAGACACTTTTCCTTCCAGTCCCTCTGCAATGTCGCTTATAAAGACGTTGAAAAGGACTAGTCCTAATACTGAACTGTGCGGTACCCCACTAGTAACCCCCCTTTCTTCAGAGTGGACTTCACTTACTATTACCCTCTGTGTCCTATTCTCCAGCCAATTCTTTACCCAGGCTATCATCTTGGGACCCACTCCCAGGCTGGCTAACTTATATATTAATATTTTGTGTGGGACTGAGTCAAATGCCTTGCTAAAGTCTAGGTAGGCCATGTCCACAGCCCCTGCCTGATCTACTACTTTGGTCACCCAGTCAAAGAAATCTATTAGATTCATCTGGCATGACCTTCCTGCTGTGAATCCATGCTGCCTTGGGTCCTGTGCCCCTCTGGCCTCTAGGTACTTAACAATTCTTTCCTTCAGAAGTGATTCCATCATTTTCCTATCACTGAGGTTAAACTAACAGGTCTGTAATTTCCTGCTTCTGCTCTGCTCCCACTTTTGTGAAAGAGAATCACATCTGCCCTCCTCCATTCCTCAGGTACCACCCCATCCTCCCATGATTTGTTAAAGAGGGTAGTCAGTGGTGTCACTAGTTCTACCCTTAGTTCTTTTAGAATTCTGGGATGAATCCCATCAGGCCCCATTGCTTTGTCCACCTTCAGTTTTAAGAGTTCTTTCAGAACCCTTTCTTCTGTAAATGGGCTGGCATCAACTTGTATCCAGATTGTTTCTATTGTTTGTTTTAGGTACCTCCCTTCATTTGTAAATACTGAGCAAAATATTTGTTTAGTATCTCTGTCTTTTCACAGTCACCCTTGCCCACCCTCCCTTTTTATTAAGCCTCACTATCCCTCCTTAGTCTTCCTTTGCTCCCTGATGTACCTAAAAAAGGTTTTATCCCCCTTCTTAACTGAGTTGGCTATCTTTTCCTCAGTTCAGACCTTTGCTGTTCTGACTGCCTTCCCAGCTTCCTTTTGTTTTAACTGATACAATTCTCTGTCCTATTGGGGGATTCCATAACTAGATTAATCGACCATACAGTCTATGGTCAGGATAAAGCAAATAAAGCTTGCTGTAGCTTTGAGGATGCTAAAATAGCTGACATTATTCCCATGATGGACAATATACTTCGCAATGCTGGAGACAACCCTTTAGTAATTTTGCATATAGAAACAAATAATATAAATAATACTGCCATTAACATCAAATCTAACTTTGAATACTTATGCAATATTCTGAAAAACAAGGGTTATTCTATTACCATCTCTGAGATCCTACCTGTTCCTAGAGTGGGCTATTATATAAATAGAAAAAAAATGATAATAATGAATTGCTGCACAAATGTTCCCTTACTAATGGTTTCCAATGCCTCACACACTGGGAAGAATTTAAAGGCAGACATAATCTATTTAGCTGGGATGATCTTCACTTAAGCAGACAGGGGAACTATCAACCTGGCAAACAAAACAAGAACCACATTAACAAAATGTTAAACTGAATGTGCAGTTTAACATGGGACCATTCTCCACCAAGCCTTCAAAAAGCCATAACTCCCTTAGATTCCTGTCTACCAATGTTAGAATTCTTAATATACTTAAACTCTCCCAACTACAGGGATTATGATTCAGGAAGCTCTTGATCTGGTGAGGCAGTGCCAGTAATTGGCTTAAAGAAATACCAGACTATACTCTATGCGATAAAGACAGAGAAGGAAAAAAGGGGGAGGAGTATATATATATATATATATATATATATATATACACACACAGTATATCAAAAACAACATTAAATTCAGTATCTATCACTTTTATCACCAGCTACATCATTAGAAAATAAATGGATTGAATTGCATATTGAAAAGAATAAAAAAATTATTATTGGAAATTGTTACAGCCCCCCTCACTCCGATGAGGAGTATAATAATGCTTTAATCAAAGAAATTGCATACATGGCTGAAAAATGTAATGTTGTAGTTCTCAGAGATTTCAATTATCCAAATATTAATAGGGATCTATTGGTTAGTTTTGGTCATAGTGAAACATTAATTACTGACTCTCTTGTCTCTGAGGGTCTTTCCCAGCTAACAACACTACCAACTAGAGGAAACAACATACTAGACCTTATCCTTACAAATATGGATACTTTACTTAATGATATTATTTACAGGCCACCCATAGGCACAAGCAACCACATTGTAGTTATAGGTTCTATCTGTTGGCCACCCCTAGATCTAGCAACCCAGTTGTCATCAAAAATGATAAGATAGTTAATTATCTCTCGATAAATAATCAATCAAGTAATATCAGATGGGCAGGGGAACTTCAGAATCTTGATTGTGAAAATGCATGGAAATTTATAAAAAAATGATATTAATGAAGTTGTGGATAAATTTGTACCGATCAAAATTAAATATAATAATAAAGGAAAAATTCCCCCATGGCTCACAGGTATGGTCAAAAAATAAATCCAAATCAAAGAAAAAGCCTACTACAAACTTCAAAAGGAGAACACAGATGCAAAATTACAGTATATATAAACAAGAACAAATTAAACTAAAAAATCTCATAAAATCTGAAAAATACAAACTTGAATTTAAAATTGCACATATCAAAGATAATTGTTAAATCTTCTATGCATATATAAATTCCCCCCAAAAAAATGCCACAGTAATAGTGAACAACAGAATTTCAAATAATGATCAGGAGAAGGCGCTAGCCTGTAATAACTGCTTTTCCTCTATGTATAATCCCAAATCCAATCCATCTGATCATCCTGCCCCATTTCATATGATCCACAACTTACTATTGACAAATAATAACAGCTTTACCAAAACTCAAAGTGAGCAATTCACCTGTAAATGCAGCACCATCATTGGCCATACCAGTTACCATCTTAATTAATGAATCAATCTCGTCACCTTATGTACCCAAAGACTGGAAAAAATCAACAGTGTACCTACTTTTAAAAAGGGTGACAAAGACCAGGTAAATAACTATAAACCAATTAGCTTGGCATCAGTCCTTTGTAAAACACTGGAGCAACTGATAAAAACTAAAATTGAGGAAGAATTAAAAATTATCCATTATAATGATCCAACTTAACATGGGTTTACTCCAAGGCAGTCATGCACTGCCAACCTTGTCTCTTTTTATAATCAAATCAGTGTAATCCTAGACAACAGAATACCAGTAGATGTCATTTTGTTAGATTTTGGTAAAGCTTTTGATAAAGTCACACATGAAGAACTAATCAATACATTAAGAAAGATAGAACTCACACACCAAATTACAGACTGGGTTAATAACTGGTTATTAGACAGACTGCAACAAGTTAGGATCAATGGCAATATTTCACCACCAGAGGAGGTTACTAGTGGGGTTCCCCAGGGCTCTGTGTTGGGGTCGACTCTTTTCAACTTATTTATTGGTGATATTAATAAAGATATCTCTAGAAATATAGTGAAATTTGTGGATGACATAAAAATAGGAGGTGAAGTCGATACACCATTTAAACAACATGTACTTGCACAAGATTTGAACAACATAGTAAAATGGGCATGAGAAAACAAAATGACACTTAATCAGGATAAATGGGTTGTCCTTCATTTGGGTCTTAATGATCCCCATCATAAGTACACTATTATTAATACAATATTTAAAAGCGTATACAAGGAGCATGATTTGAGGGTTATTATTAACAATTCACTTCCATCTGTTGAACATTGTAAAAAAAATTCCCAAAATGCCAATAGGATTCTTAATTGCATTAAGTGCTCCTTCGTAAACAAAAGCCCTGGTTTAATTCTTACATTATACAGGACTTATGTTAGACCCCACCTAGACTTTTGTTCACCATAATGGAACCCCCCTTTAAAACAGGATATTAAACTGCTGGAGAGAGTACAGCAAAGGGCTACACAATTAATGTCCTCTCTAAAACACATGGAATATGAGGATAAACTTCATACTGCTGGCTTAGTAATCTTACAAGATAGACATAATCGGGGTGACCTATTACTACTATACAAAACTCTTAAAGACCCTAATTTGATGGAATAATGTGGCATCCAAACATTTAATCATCCTATCCCCTTAAGAAGTTATAATAAGCAAATTACAATATCTCTGGCAAATACCAATGAAAGGGACAGTTTCTTTACCATAAGGGCTGCAAAATGTTGGAATTTGCGTCCACAAAATATAGTAGATGCCCCCAATCTAGACAGTTTTAAAAACAGACTTGATCAGTACCTGAACTGGAATAAACATTAACATATTTGCCCACACTCTTGTGGAAGACATACAGTACTCAATGGGCCTATGGCCTCCTTATGTCTAATAATCCTAGTATATCTGAGTAAACAGAGAAAAAAGTTTGAGGATGTCCAGCAAAAACTGTGAAAAGAAGGAATAAAAGCTTACATGGTTTACCCAGCTACATTGAAATTGTTATTGAACAATCAACATCTGTTCCATAATTCTGCCATGGAGGCAATACAGGATTAACAAATTTGACTAACTGGAATGTTTTCAAATTTCAGCTGAACAGTTATGCAGTTATAAGACTGTTTGGGCTATTATGATAATACGATGGAGTGGCAGAGGGGGGGTGGGGCAACCACTATCATGCTATTGTCTGCAAGGGTGACAATCAAAGTATGCCAGATCAGGATCTTAGGCATACAATGGGTTGGATGATGGAGGGGGGGGAGGGACTAAGGAGAGGGGAGACTTAACTGTTAAAAGACAGAAGGTATGTAAGTTTACCAAACATTTCATATTTTGGGTGCTTGTATATGCTAAAGGGGAAAATATAACACAAACAAATGGGTATACTTAATGGTGCAACTTGAAATATTAATGGATTAACGTATCCAATTAAAAGAACAGGAATCCTGACCAGGATAAAAAATTAATGACAAAGAAGTAGATAAACTAAAAATAAAACGATGGTCAGGATCCCTGTTCTATTCAAAAGGCACAAATAAGAAAAGTGTAGGGGTAGCTATATTGTTTTGTAAAAACTTTAAAGGGAAAATAATAGACTATACAGCAGACAAACTGGGAAGAATGATTCTGGTTAAAACTGAACTGGAGGGAAAGGAAATTATATTTGGTTCCATACATGCACCATTTAAGGGGTACAGTAATTTTTTAGTGGAACTCAGCAAGTTAATTTATAAATGGGACTATGGATATCTTATTTTGGGGGGAGACCTGAATTGCACTTTAAATAAGAGTTTGGTTAAAACCACTGCTGGATCAAGGTGGGATATATACAAGGCTAGGTTGTTACAGGGTTTGCTTGATACACATAACTTGGATCTTTGGAGAGAATGTAATGGGATGGAGAAAGAATTTACTTTTTACTCTGCAAGACATGAAATGTTCCCAAGAATTGATTATATATTGATGTCTAGAGAACTAAGCATAAATAGCCTAATAACAACTGCCAAAATAGAAACACTATTAATATCAGACCATAGCCCAGTTAGCTACAGTATGGTGCAAAGGACAAAAAGGAAAGAGGAAATATGGAAATGTAATAATAACTTATTGAAAGATCAAATGTTTAAACATAAGTTGTTCAGAGGTATAGAGAACTTTATAATAGATAATGAGATAACTGAATACAGTATAATAAAATCATGGGGTGCCCTAAAGGCAACTATAAGGGGTGTAATCATTTTTGAAGCAACCTGGAGAAACAAGGAAAAACTACAGACAGAGGAAAACTTAAAAGACCAACTTAAAAATCTAGAATTAGCATTCCAAAGGGGAAATTCCTCTAAGGAAAAAGAGTTAACTGAGCTTTGAAATTTATTTCTAATACAGGTATGAAAATGAAGTGCAACTGGGCTAGATATAGTAAAAACTGAAAAACCAATAGTGAGGTGGTGGGGAAAATACTGCCAAAAAGGCTCAGGCTGCAAAGCAAGAAAAAATAGAAATAACCTCAATAATAAATAAAGAAAGGATATTCTTGATCCAGCAAGAGGATGTATTAAGGCATTGGGAGGCAGTATAGTGCAGTGGTTTAAGGCTCTGAGCTGCAGATCTGGTGACATTCAGCAGACTAAACCTGGGTTTGAATCCCACAACTTCCACTTACATACTGTGTGACCTTGAGCAAGTCACTTAACTTCCCTGTGCTTCCAGGATGCACCTGTAAAAAAGCTTTCAGCTTAGTGTGCTACTTCTGGTTAAACAACTAAAAAAAAAAAATTAGGGCATTTTATTCAGATTTATATGCATCAGGATGCAATCCAACAAAGCAGGTTGTTAAATATTATGATAAAGATGGGTTAAACAAATTGGCCCAGATATTCAGGAAATGCGCCAAAGCATGGCACAAGTCCAGCACAGTGCAAATCCGATGCGTCATGACACAACAGATGCGATATTCAGAAGTTTTGCAGGCTGAACTGTGCCAGCGCAACCAGGTTGAATATGGCAGAGTTGTGCCATGGTGCAAACAAAGTTGTACCATGGCGGAAAAAGAGATGTTCCAGTGCAACCATGGGAGTAAAGCAGCAGAGCAACAGAGGGGGCACAGCACAAAGTACAGACCCAGGGACAGTGCCAGGGAAGCACAATGACAAACCACAGGAGGCTGCCACCAGCAGGGCACAGCAGGGCACCCACAGGCACATGGACACCTGACCCCAGAACACAACAGCGGCAGAGAAAGCAGGCAACAGGAGGTACCAAAGGCCAACAAAGGCCACCAAGGGAGCCCCTTCCGCAGGCCACTGGCCATGCCCCCCCTACCCAGACCATAGCAGACCACACCCAGGATCATGCAGCCAAGCACACACATGTCACACAGGCACACAGGAAGCCCACACAGTAGGTACGGACCACGCCGGGTGGCTGGTAGCATGGCAGACCACATGGGACAGTCTGCACAATGCCAAGCAGGGACCCCAACACAGCGTGCAGAAGGCACCTGACCAAGGACCATGGCTGTGTGCCACCACCACACATGCAACCACCACACACCCCAACAGCCAGCCTAATGGCACCCCAAGGCACAGCCATCAACCCAGGGGATGGACACCACCACAGTGGGACACACCACTGCTCACAGCAGAGAACCACAGAAGCAAAACAAGTGCCCCTGCACATACACACCACACAGACACTGGGCCACTGCAGCATGGCTCTTTATGCTACCTGCAAAACAGACACAGACACAGGCAGGTACATCAGAAAATATGTATTTCAAGGAACTATTTACAAGAACCAGGGGCTGGGAAATGGTAGGTAAGGTGAAGGAAGGGACAGGGAACAGGGACTGTACAGTGGGGGGGGACTGAAGGGGGAGGTACAGCAGGGGAAACAGGGGTAAACAGGGGCTGAACTAATGGCGGCCCCATCAGGCCACCATGGCATGCTGCTGCTGCCTCCGCTCTGCCATCAACAGCTGCCAGACCTGGATGACCACCTCCAGTGTCATGGAGGCCACTAGCAGGGTTTGGTGCATCAGTCTCAATAGCATCGAGCGAGATGGTCTTCACCGCTGGACACCTATAGCAAGGGACAGGACAGATGATCAGTGGAATGTCCCAAGGAACCATGCCCACCCACTGTGCACAATGGGCAGTGGGAATACACACCCCTGGAGGGCCTGTAATGGCCACCTGCAGGGGGGGTGGGCCAACGCCAGCCAGCAACTCAGCACTCCACGACATTGCACAAAGGTGATCTCTGCCACACAATTGCGCAATGACAATGACATGGCAAAGTGCACCGGCAGCACCACAGCAACAACAGTGGCAACCGGGTGCACACCCACCCCACTGACAGCCAGAACACGTGCCCAATGGATGCACCACAGTGGCATGCTCCATGTGCAGTGCAACACACAGCTGCTATGGCACATGGCACAGGTGGCCATGCCAGCACCCACTCCCCCCACCACCTCCCATGCACAGTACAATGGACCATGACAGTGCCTACCTGCCCTCTGCAGCCCTGCTGATGCCAGTCCTGCTCCAGCTTGTCCCGCTGTGCCTGCTGCACTGCTGCAGCAGCCTGGGCCCTCCGATGGTCCTCAGGTCCTGGGAATGGAAGGATGACAGGTGAACATCAAGAACTGACCACAGCAGCTGCCCCCGACCCCTGTGCACATGGTGTGCCCCTGCTTGACACATCTCACATGCCTGTATGGCTGTATTGCAATGCAAGTGGAAGCTGGCAATGCCACCCCAGGATGTGCATGACAACAGTGCACCCCCCCTGTAGGGCATGGCAGGCAATCAAGCCAACACCACAGTACAGCACCAGGGCAGACATGCAACATGGGATGACTTACTTGGCTGTGGCATAGCTCCTCACCTGGTGCATGCTTGTAACCTCCTCAGGCACTCTGGATCCCACTACATGAGGTTCCCATAATGGTGGTGATACTACTCCCCAGTCCTGGGCACCCCTGTCCTGTGCTCCAGGCCTGCTTTGATGTCCTGCCACATGGTGCCCCTGGCCCGCTGCAGGACCACCTACCCAAAGAGCTGGGGGGTGTGGGGCTCCACACAGGCCACTAGGTTGGCCACCTCAAAAGGTGACCAGTTCTAGGCCCTCCATCTTCATGCCTGCACCATATTCAGTGAACTGCATTTGATGGTGAAAATGGCAGCCAGAGGTGCACGTGTCCACACCGTGTACCCACTACAAGATGCATGGGAGCATGCGTAGTGCACACACATCGTGCAGTGCCGTAAATGCACAGAATGGGTGTGGCTATGTGGGGTCACAGGTTCAGAGGTCTGACCAGGGGTCAGGGGTCAAGCAGCACTGAGCAGATGTGCAATATGGCACAGCACCCCATGTGCAGTCATGCACGTAGCTGGCTCATGCACAACATGCGCAATGCCACTGCATCGTGCTGTCCGCTCATGTTGCGTGATTGCTGCCATAATGCCATGCCACGCATGCACACTATGGGCCTGCGCAGCGTGCATGCATGCACATTGCACTGTCGTGACTTGTTCTGGTGCAATCCCATTGCGCATGGTGCAATATCATGATATTCAGACACCACATGCAAATGAGCTCATCAGCCAATGTGTGCTGTAGTGGGTGCATTAGCATGTCATTACTGCTGCGCCCAACTTCATTTGCATGCATTGAGCCATAAAAGTGCCGCAGAACAGCACAGGCCATGGGCTGGTATTGCAACCTTGATAGGTAAGTTGTGCATGCTGCTGCAGCTCACAGAGGGCTGACAGCACTGCATGGTGGGAGGAACCAGGGTGATGATGCCACTGTCACACTATGCTGTCCATGTGTACAGGCAGCAATGTGTCGGAACATGATGAGCACGAGGAGTGGGGGCCTGCATGGAAGCGCAGGCCCAGCTTCACAAAGGCTGACACTGATACACTTTTTGAGGCCTACCTGAACAGGGAGCCCCTGTTGAGTGGTGCCGCAGGCACACTACAGGCCAGTGCTGGTGCGTGGGAGGAGGTGGCAGCCTATGTCAACCAGCATGGCAACCACCAGCAGTCAGTGCAGGAGTGCTGGAAGAAGGTGGGAATGGACAAGCAGTGGATAAAGGAGAAGGTCGCAGCCATCCAGGCATCCTGTACTGTCACCGGATTAGGGCATGTGGATGCATCAGCCACCATACACTGCACCATGGTGGAGGGTGTGCCAGAAGGAGGATTCCAGACAGGTGGCAGCCCATCACTGCATAGTAGGTCTGTCTGCCACACACAGCCAGTGGCACAAAGGTTGCATACACAGGCATGCTGTGTGCATGCAGTCGGCATGCATGTTGTGTGCATGTGTTCACCCATGTGCATGCCATGTCGCAGGACACATGCATCAGCAGTGTAGAGGAGGCGCATGTGGGCATTGCATCACTGACATGCCTTTCTTTCTCTTGCAGCACCAGCACACCTCCATGCAGATGATGAGGCACCGGCAGTGGCAGCAGCCGTGGATGCTGATATGGCCCCCAAGGACCAGCCGTCCACCTCCACTGGCATCTCGGGGCCCGACAAGCTGCAGCTTACCACCACAGTGCTGGCAGGTGTCCTGGACCTGGGGTCAGATGAGGCCTTGGATGTGTTCCTGCAGGATTCCAGCCTTGGTGTCCTCTGCACAGAGTCACAGATCGGGGTGGGGTCCAACTCCAATGATGACATTACACTTATTTTGGACTGCATGTGCAACATTGTGGGTGAGAAGCCCTTGCTGGTCACTGACACTGGCAGCAAGCCCAGCACTCTGCCAGTGGTGGAATAGTTGCCTGTCACCATTGCAGGTGCAGTGGTGTGTGCTGCTCTGACTATGCCCTGTGGTGATGGTGGTGCAGCTGTGTAGGTGCTGGGTGATGTACAGTGGCTGGACGGGTGACAGCAACAGGCAGCAGGTGCCACTGGGCAACCAGACACAGGGCCTGCTGCCGGTTTGCCTGCTGTGCCCATTCCCCCTGCAGACCCCACAGTGTAGTGTCCACCAGAGAGGGGGGTTGTGCAGCATGGCTGGTTCCCACAAGAGAATCAGCATCCTGCCTGGGAGCCCCAGGAATCCGACCCACTGGCTGAGCACATCCATCTGCTGCTGGAGTCCATTCAGCAACAGTTGCTGCTTGCCACTGTGGTGCATTCACTGTGTGAAGAGGTGCACCAGTTAGCTGAACAGCAGGAGAGGGGCACTGTGCAGATCCTGGCAGGGATGCAGCACATGCAGGAGGCCAAGAATGCATCCTTGGATCGCATTGCCATTCTGATCATGGATGGCTTTGCATTGCTGGATGCCACAGGGCATGGTCATGCACAGATGACCTCACGCAGTGTGCTGTCCACCCCATGAACCCAACACAGTTGACACCAGGCTCTGATGTAGGCATCCCAGGCATGCCTGGGGCTGGTCTGTTTGGGCACCTGCACACCCCCACGTGAACATGGTTGTGGTCCAATGGTTCCACCCTTGGGGGCTTTTGCAACACCCCGCGTATCTGATGCACAGCCTGTGGCTGCCAATTGACCCTGGCACAGCTGCCCCAGTGGCCATGGTGGCCATGGTTCTGTGCAGTTGTCCTGATGTGCAGGTCACCCTGACTGCTGTCTGCTGCTGCTGCCATGTGCGCACATGGGTGGTTTGTGTGTGCCTTCCATTGGTGTCGCGCCTGTGTGTCACTCTGCACGCTGCCTATGTGCATGCCTGCCTGGCCACTGGACCATGTGATGTGGGCATGATGAGGGCAGGCTAGCACCGGTTGCACCTGTGCACTGGTGCAATGCATCTGATCCACACCACATACCAATGCCTGGGTGTGTAGGTGTATATGTGTGTTTGTGTGTGTGTGCATGTGGTGCTGTGTATTGTTGTGTGCCACTGACTCCCCTATCACTGCCTCCCACCTCTGTGTGTGCATGCCCATTGCCATGCATGCCTCTGCATCTGTGCTGTACCTGTTTATGTGGCCCAGGCATGTGTACCACACCACCTACCTGTTTGCTCCATAGTGCTCCTGTGCAATGGTGTCCCAGTGACGTCATGCCTGCTGGAGCAGTGGGGGGTCCCTCCACCCAGGGGGTGGCTGTCCACCACCCTCTTACCCATTGCCTCCATCATCTCCACTACTGTCATCCTCATCAGTCTCAACAGCTATCCCACGGTCAATGGCCATGTTGTGCAGTATGCAGCAGGCCAGGAATAGGCCCCAGGTTTTCGAAGGGCAGTACTGTAGGGTACCACCTGACCTGTCTAGGCAACAGAACCAAGCTTCAGAATGCCAAAGACACACTTGATCATGTTGTGCATGCTTGCATGTGCCTCGTTGTACCATTCCTCTGCTGGGGATGATGGGCAGTGGTAGAGGGTAAGCAGCCAGGGCCTCAGTGGGTATGCACTGTCACCTGTGTGGAGATTGACATGGTTAGCCCTCTGCTGTTCTCTGCTGTGCCCCTTGCCTGTCCCCGGCACCAACACCACCATGCACACCCTGCCCACCCCCATCCCTAGGTCTGCTCAGCCCATCGCCCCCTACCCGAGCCATACTCACACACTAGGTGGCCTGTGAGGCTGTCCCCACATTGAAACCTGTGGCACAGTGCAGAGCTGTGCCAGATAAATGCATCATGTGCACTCCCAGGGTGTGTGGCGTAGACATTGGTGATGGGCCCCATGGCATTGCACACCACCTGGCAGTTGACACTCAGACTCCCCTTCCAATTGATGTATGCCACACCCTTATGGCCAGATGGCATGTGGATGGCCACATGGGTGCAGTCAATGGCCCCAATCACACCAAGCATACATGCCACCCTGTGAAAGTCCTGCATGGTTGCTGTTTGCTCTGCCTGTGTGTTGAGGAAATTAATGAATTCTGAAGCATGTGGCAGCAGGGTGCTGAGGAACTGTGTGAGGAGGTGGGACGCGGCTGACTGGGTGATGCCTGTGGCATCCCCTGTTGGTCTCTGCAAGGTGCCCATGGTGAGCAGGCACATGACGACGGCCACTTTCATCTCCATGGACATGGCATGGCTTTGTCTGGTGGGTGCCTGCATCTCTTCACTGCACAGCTCACAGAGCTGCCTCAAAATGACCCTATTTAGGTGGTACCAGTCCACAATCTCGGTGTCACTGTAGTTCTCAAAGGTGATGCAGGCATGGTACCACCTGTGTTGGGAATACCACTGACAGTCCTTCCTCAGCCATGTCACTGTTCCTCCTGCCCCCTCACACCCCTCATTATGGCCTCCATCATGAAGGGTACACTGTCCATGGCCCTTGCTGTCCACTGTCCCCCTGGGCGGTTGGCTGCTGGCTGTGTGCCACCCTGGTGCACTGCTTCTGTGTGTATGTGTGTGTGTCTGTCTCTCTTTCTGCCCCTCTCTCCCACCCCAATGCCACCTCTGTCTCTCTCCCTCTGTGTGTGGGCTTTGGTCTGTCTGTCTGCCTGTGTGTGTCTGTCTCTCTGTCTGTCTCTCTCACTCACTCCCTCTCACTCACACCCCTGGTGCAAGTGATGTCTGTGTGTTTGCACCCTGTATTTATAGGAACAAGTCTGCTAGGAGCAACTTCAATTTGTTCCATACTTACACCATGGCTTCAGGGTTGATTATGCCACTGTGCTGGATAATCATGGGTATGCCCCATGCTCTTGTGCATGCATTCATTATAGTTGTGCATTGGCAGAATGGATTTTGCACTGTGCACTGGCTTCCGCTTAATATGGCTCCTTGGCAGAATACTACACTTGCGCCAGCGCAACTCAGTTGTGCCATGTGCAACTGCTCTGAATATCTGGGCCATTGACTATAACTGAAGCAGAATCATTAACTCAATCCATTACTGGTGCAGAAATTAAAGAAACAATGTACAAGATGGCGAGATCCAGATGTCCTGGTTTAGATGGCTATACGCTAGAGTTCTATATAGCCTTTGAAAGAGTGTTGTTACCCCTGTTGGAGTTGTTATTTAACCAAATACAGAAGACTAACACAAATCTAGATTATTTTTACTCAGCATATTTATTACCAAAACAAGGAAAAGAAAGAAATAGAGTGGCAAATGACAGGCCACTTGCTATTTTGAACAGTGACTATAACATTTATACAAAAATTATAAATAACAGAATTTTGACAATGTTACCCAAAATGATATATCATAACTGGACAGGCTGTATACCTAATAGGAATATACAGCCTGGATTATACAAAATTCAGTTCATTATTGAATACTTAGAAAAAAAGAAAACTCAGGCAATTGTTTTGGCATCAGGCACTAAAAAAGGTGTTTGATATGCTAGAATGGAAATATCTGTATGAAGCTTTAAGAATCTTTGGGTTTCTGGAACAATTTACAGAGCATATTAAAACCATATACAGCAAGCAGACAGCACAAATTAAAGTTAACAATTTTTCCTGAACTATAAGGCTGGGTAGAGGGGTGAGACAGGGATGCCCCCTATCCCTGACTCATTTTATTA
Organism: Neoceratodus forsteri; assembly: GCA_016271365.2. Lineage (NCBI taxonomy): Eukaryota > Metazoa > Chordata > Ceratodontiformes > Ceratodontidae > Neoceratodus > Neoceratodus forsteri. Next base: position 453,959,575 of record CM057456.1, on the reverse strand, counting down.
TTGGGCTAGAATTATTGCTAAATGATATCAGAACAAACAATAAAATAAAATGAGTGCAAGTGGGTACTTTTTAAACCAAACTTAGTGCTTATGCTGATGATCTGTTACTAATGTGGCAAGAACCTGAAACAAGTTTGGAAGAATTAAAAAGGGTAATTAAGAGAGTTTCTGGAATTGCTGAATACAAAATGAATGAAAAAAAAACAGAACTGTTCTTATTTATTATACAATGGCAAAGAAAAATGTCAGTCTCTGACTGGTCAAGCTGGCACTGAAGCCATGATGTTATCCTGGCATAACATCACAGCTCTGGTGCCAGCACACTTATGACTGCACTAAAAAGTAAAAAAAACATAATTCCACTGCCTATGAGCAGCTTCAGTGCTACTCGTGTTCCAAAAGACCAGCACAAACTAACAACTCCAACACCCGCCCACCCTCACTACAGACCCCCGGCAGTTCACAAGCACCCTGAACAACAACTTCACAGAACCTCAGTCACCCACAGAAAAAGCAACACTGTGGCAGACAAAGTATTCATCCACACCCCCCGCCCGAACTGAGCGGCTTCACTGAAACAAAAACTGATCCTGCTCATGGCATTTACAGACATAACTTAGAAATATTATAGAAATGTTCACTTACAAAAGAAAGAAATCTGAATGCAGCGCACATTCCAATAACGTCGGTATTGCTGTGCCTTCACTTTTCAGCCGCCCTGAACTGACTGAGCTGACCGGATGCTTTGAGAAACAGCTTCACTTTCAGCTGTCCCGCCTGCCCGAACTGACTAAGCTGACTGTGTGCTTCTGTTGTTTCTGTTACTTCTACTGGTGCAAAATACAGCTGTACCAGAAGAAGAACATCGATACCCCAAGTGCCACTACAATCCTTGAACTGTGGGGGGGGGGGAGAGGAGTGGCTTCATGAGATGGGGATGAGTGGCTTCATTAGACAAGAACATAGGCACCTTTCTAGCTTTCTAGCAAACAGTGAAACAGCTGTGAAACAGGCTAAGAAATGTATGGGGGCAGGGGGGTGCAAGGGTTACCAGAACAAATAACAAGTGTTCACCCAATGGACATATCGTTTCAGAGGGAGAGCTACAGCCATAGTCTGTTTCGAGGGTGAGAGCCACAATAACAGTAGGAGCTCCACCTAGTGGCCAAGATAAGCAAACCTACTTTCCTTCTTAGTATCCCTACACATTGAAACAAAATAAAAAAAATGTATTTTAAATGACTTTTTTCTTTTTATTTCTTTTTCCTTTTACAAACAAGCCATTATATAATAGGAATAATGCACTTCAGGGTGTGTGTCATGCTGGGATTATGTCACGTCTGGGGTGATTGATTGCAATCGGCCTGTGGCCTCATGCCCAATCACCACAGGCGTGACATTATCCCAGCACGACACACACTCTGTCATGCATTATTCCTTTAATATAACTCAGCCAGATATGATTAAAAACAAGATAGCAGCTAGAGCACAAGGAAAATGTCTTAAACATTTAGACATTAATACTGAGGGCCAATTAGTAAGATTTTATGAACTAAATCACAAAGAAATTCTTATATCTTAAAAAGAACAAGTATTTGTCAATGCCGAACGTTCATTTGCAGGTATTTGCAGTGGTGTTTGGCACGTATGGTGCTTTAACCTAATGCCCTGTGCAATTGCTGGTATTTGCACAATAAATTTTCAGCATGACCTTTTTGTTACCCCCATTGTGCGCTACATAGGCGGAAACACGTTTTGGGCAGGATGTGAAAAATGACAGCTGTACTGCTCATAAGAAAGTGTGGTAAAATGGCAATGTTGAAAATCTGAAGTGGAAATATTGAAAATTCGCAAACCTACGAGCGTGGGTGGGAACTGTGCAATGCACGCTCGTAAAACAGTCATTTTTCGGAATTTTTTCACCAAATTTTCAACATTGGCATTTTAAAACCTCTGCTAATGAAAAGTGTCACAGTGATTTTCTTACTGTGTCCCATACATTGATTTCGCACACCGACTGCGTCATTGTGCACTACATGGCGGAAACATGTTTTGGGCAGGAGGTGAAAAATGACAGCTATACTGCTCATAAGGAGGTGTGCTAAAATGGCAAAGTTGAAAATCTGGAGTGAAAATATTGAAAACTCGCAAACTTACGAGAGCGCGTAGGAACTGCACAACGCACGGTCGTAAAACAGTTAATTTTAGGAATCTGTTCACCAAATTTTCAAAATAGCCATTTTAAGATCTCTGCTCATGAACAGTGACACTGTGATTTTCTTAATGTGTCCCATACACTGAGTTCGCACAGCGACTGTGCCATTGTGCGCTACATGGGCGGAAACACGTTTTGGGCAGGATGTGAAAAATGACAGCTGTACTGCTCATGAGGAGGCATGGTAAAATGGCAATGTTCAAAATCTGGAGTGAAAATATTGAAAACTCGCAAACTTACGAGCGTGCGTAGGAACTGCACAACGCACGGTCGTAAAACAGTTAATTTTAGGAATCTGTTCACCAAATTTTCAAAATAGCCATTTTAAGATCTCTGCTCATGAACAGTGACACTGTGATTTTCTTAATGTGTCCCATACACTGAGTTCGCACAGCGACTGTGCCATTGTGCGCTACATGGGCGGAAACACGTTTTGGGCAAGATGTGAAAAATGACAGCTATACTGCTCAAAAGGAGGTGTGGTAAAATGGCAATGTTGAAAATCTGGAGTGAAAATATTGAAAATTCGCAAACTTATGAGCGTGCATAGGAACTGCACAATGAACACTCGTAAAACAGTCATTTTTAGGAATTTTGTCACCAAATTTTCAACACAGCCATTTTAAGACCTCTGCTCATGAACAGTGTCACTGTGATTTTCTTAATGTGTCCCATACATTGAGTTCGTACACCGACTGCGCCATTGTGTGCTACATGGGTGGAAACACGTTTTGGGCAAGATGTGAAAAATGACAGCTGCACTGCTCATGAGGAAGTGTGGTAAAATGGCAATGTTGAAAATCTGGAGTGCAAATATTGAAAATTCGCAAACGTACAAGCGTACGCAGGAACTGCGCAATGCACGATCATAAAACAGACATTTTTAGGAATTTTTTCACCAAATTTTCAGAATAGCCATTTCAAGACCTCTGCTCATGAACAGTGTCACTGTGATTTTCTTAATGTGTCCCATACAATGATTTTGCACACCGACTGCGCCATTGTACGCTACATGGTCGGAAACACGTTTTGGGAGAGATGTGAAAAATGACAGCTCTACTACTCATAAGAAGGTGTGGTAAATTGCCAGTGTTAAAAATCTGGAGTGAAAATATTGAAAATTCGCAAACCTACCAGTGTACGTGGGAACTGTGCAACGCACGCTCGTAAAACAGTCATTTTTCGGAATTTTTTTACCAACTTTTCAACATTGCCATTTTAAAACCTCTGGTAATGAACAGTGTCACTGTGATTTTCTTACTGTGTCCCATAAACTGAGGTCGCACACCGACTGTGCCATTGTGCACTACATGGGCGGAAACACGTTTTGGGCAAGATGTGAAAAATGACAGCTGCACTGCTCATAAGGAGGTGTGGTAAAATGCCAATGTTGAAAATCTGGAGTGAAAATATAGAAAATTCGCAAACTTACGAGCGTGCATAGGAACTGCACATTGAACACTCGTAAAACAGTCATTTTTAGGAATTTTGTCACCAAATTTTCAACACAGCCATTTAAAGACCTCTGCTCATGAACAGCGACACTGTGATTTTCTTAATGTGTCCCATACACTGAGTTCGCAGAGCAACTATGCCATTGTGCGCTACATGTGCGGAAACACATTTTGGGCAAGATGTGAAAAATGACCGCTGCACTGCTCATAAGGAGGTGTGGTAAAATGGCAATGTTGAAAATCTGTAGTGGAAATATTGAAAATTCCAAACCTACAAGCGTGCGTGGGAACTGTGCAACGCACGCTCATAAAACAGTCATTTTTTGGAATTTTTTTACCAAATTTTCAACATTTCCATTTTAAAACCTCTAGTAATGAACAGTGTCACTGTGATTTTCTTACTGTGTCCCATACATTGATTGCACACACCGACTGCGCCATTGTGCACTACATGGTCGGAAACACATTTTGGGCAGGATGTGAAAAATGACAGCAGCACTGCTCATAAGGAGGTGTGGTAAAATGCCAATGTTGAAAATCTGGAGTGAAAATATTGAAAATTCGCAAAGTTACGAGCGTGTGTAGGAACTGCGCAACGCAGACTCGTAAAAGAGTAATTTTTTGGAATTTTTTAACCAAATTTTCAACACAGCCATTTTAAGACCTCTGCTCATGATCAGTGTCACAGTGATTTTCTTAATGTGTCCCATACATTGAGTTCGTACACCAACAGTGCCATTGTGCGCTACATGGGCAGAAACACATTTTGAGCAGGATGTGAAAAATGACAGCTGTACTGCTCATGAGGAGGTGTGCTAAAAGTCAATGTTAAAAATCTGGAGAGAAAATAAAAATTCTGAAACTTACTAAAGGCAGTATAGAACTGCAAATGAACACCGTGAAGACAGTCATTTTAGGAATTTTGTCACCAAATTTTCAACACAGCCATTTAAAGACCTCTGCTCATGAACAGTGTCACTGTGATTTTCTTAATGTGTCCCATACATTGAGTTCGATAATCGACTGCGCCATTGTGTGCTACATGGGCGGAAACATGTTTTGGGCAGGATGTGAAAATGACAGCTGTACTGCTCATGAGGAGGTGTGGTAAATGCCAATGTTGAAAATCTGGAGTGAAAATATTGAAAATTCGCAAAGTTACGAGCGTGTGTAGGAACTTCGCAACGCAGACTCGTAAAAGAGTCATTTTTTGGAATTTTTTAACCAAATTTTCAACACAGCCATTTTAAGACCTCTGCTCATGATCAGTGTCACAGTGATTTTCTTAATGTGTCCCATACATTGAGTTCGTACACCAACTGTGCCATTGTGTGCTACATGGGCAGAAACACATTTTGAGCAGGATGTGAAAAATGACAACTGTACTGCTCATGAGGAGGTGAGGTAAAATGGCAATGTTGAAAATCTGGAGTGAAAATATTGAAGATTCACAAACTTAAGAGCGTGCGTAGGAACTGCACAACGCACGCTCGTAAAACAGTTAATTTTAGGAATTTGTTCACCAAAATTTCAACATAGCCATTTTAAGATCTCTGCTCATGAACAGCAACACTGTGATTTTCTTAATGTGTCCCATACACTGAGTTCACACAGCTGACTGTGCCATTGTGCGCTACATGGGGGGAAACACGTTTTGGGCAAGATGTGAAAAATGACAGCTGCACTGTTCATAAGGAGGTGTGGTAAAATGGCAATGTTGAAAATCTGGAGTGAAAATATTGAAAATTCGCAAACTTACAACGTGCATAGGAACTGCAAATGAACACTCGTAAAACAGTAATTTTCAGGAATTTTGTCACCTAATTTTCAACACAGCCATTTTAAGACCTCTGCTCATGAACAGTGTCACTGTGATTTTCTTAATGTGTCCCATACATTGAGTTCATACATCGACTGTGCCATTGTGCGCTACATGGGCGGAAACACGTTTTGGGCAAGATGTGAAAAATGACAGCTGCACTGCTCATAAGGAGGTGTGGTAAAATGCCAATGTTGAAAATCTGGAGTGAAAATATAGAAAATTTGCAAACTTACGAGCGTGCATAGGAACTGCACAATGAACACTCGTAAAACAGTCATTTTTAGGAATTTTGTCACCAAATTTTCAACACAGCCATTTAAAGACCTCTGCTCATGAACAGTGTCACTGTGATTTTCTTAATGTGTCCCATAAATTGAGTTCGTGTACCAACTGCGCCATTGTGCGCTACATGGGCGGAAACACGTTTTGGGCAGGATGTGAAAAATGACAGCTGTACAGCTCATGAGGAGGTGTGGTAAAATGGCAATGTTGAAAATCTGGAGTGGAAATAATGAAAATTTTCAAACCTACTAGCGTGCGTGGGAACTGTGCAACGCACGCATGTAAAACAATTAATTTTAGGAATTTGTTCACCAGATTTTCAATATAGTCATTTTAAGATCTCTGCTCATGAACAGCGACACTGTGATTTTCTTAATGTGTCCCATACACTGAGTTCGCAGAGCAACTATGCCATTGTGCGCTACATGTGTGGAAACACATTTTGGGCAAGATGTGAAAAATGACAGCTGCACTGCTCATAAGGAGGTGTGGTAAAATGGCAATGTTGAAAATCTGGAGTGAAAATATTGAAAATTCACAAACTTAAGAGCATGCGTAGGAACTACGCAACGCAGACTCGTAAAAGAGTCATTTTTCGGAATTTTTTAAACCAAATTTTCAACACTGCCATTTTAAGACCTCTGCTCATGATCAGTGTCACAGTGATTTTCTTAATGTGTCCCATACATTGAGTTCGCACACCGACTGCACCTTTGTGCGCAACATGGGCGGAAACACGTTTTGGGCAGGATGTGAAAAATGACAGTTGTACTGCTCATGAGGAGGTGTGGTAAAACGGCAATGTTGAAAATCTGGAGGCAAATATTAAAAATTTGCAAACGCATTTAGTGTGCGTGTGTGAGGAACTGCGCACCCACGCCGTAAAACAGTCATTTTAGGAATTTTCACCAAATTTTCAACATAGCCATTTTAAGATCTCTGCTCATGAACAGTGACACCGTGATTTTCTTAATGTGTCCCATACACTGAGTTCGCGACAATCAACTGTGCCATTGTGTGCTACATTGGCGAAACACATTTTGGGCAAGATGTGAAAATGACAGCCGCACTGCTCATAAGGAGGGTGGTAAATGGCAATGTTGAAAATCTGGAGTGAAAATATTGAAAATCGCAAACTTACGAAAGCAGTATAGGAACTTCACAATGAACACTGTGAAAACAGTCATTTTTAGGAATTTTGTCACCAAATTTTCAACAGTTTCATATTTTACACCTCCTGCTCATGAACAGTGTCATTGTGATTTTCTTAAGTCCTATGCATTGAGTTCATATACCGACTGCGCCATTGTGCCCTACATGGGCGGAAACACGTTTTGGGCAGGATGTGAAAAATGACAGCTGTACTGCTCATGAGGAGGTGAGCTAAAATGGCAATGTTGAAAATCTGTAGTGGAAATATTGAAAATTCCAAACCTACAAGCGTGCTTGGGAACTGTGCAACGCACGCTCGTAAAACAGTCATTTTCGGATTTTTTTACCAAATTTTCAACATTGCCATTTTAAAACCTCTGCACGAACAGTGTCACTGGTGATTTTGTTACTGTGTTCCACACATTGATTGCGCACACCGACCGCGCCCATTGTGCACTACTACGGGTCGGAAACACGCTTTGGGCAGGATGTAAAATGACAGCTGTACTGCTCATATGAGGTGTGGTAAATAGCAATGTTGGAAAATCTGAGAGGAAATATTGAAAATTCACAAACCTACGAGCGTGCGTGGGAACTGTGCAATGCACACTCGTAAAACAGTCATTTTTCGGAATTTTTTCACCAAATTTTCAAAACTGCCATTTTAAGACCTCTGCTCATGATCAGGGTCACAGTGATTTTCTCTCTTAATGTGTCCCATACATTGAGTTCGCAGACCAGTGCCATTGCGTGTGCGCTATGCATGGGCAGGAAACACATTTTTGAGCAGGATGTGAAAATGACAGCTGTACTGCTCATGCGAGGAGGTGTGGTAAAATGGCAATGTTGAAAATCTGGAGTGAAAATATTGAAGATCATTAACTCACGTGAGTACGCGGAACTGCACAACGCATGCTTGTAAAACAGCTAATTTAGGAATTTGTTCACCAAAATTTCAACTATAGCCATTTTAAGATCTCTGCCCGCGAAAAGCATACTGTGATTTTCTTATCAAACCCATACACTGAGTTCGCACACCGACTGTGCCATTGTGCGCTATATACGGGCGAAACATGTTTTGACAAAGATGTGAAAAAATGACAGCCGCACTGTTCATAAGTGAGGTGTGGTAGAATGGCAATGTTGAAAATCTGGAGTGAAAATATTGAAAATCTTCGCAAACTAACGACGGTATAGGAACTGCAAATGAACACCGTAAAAACAGTATTTTCAGGAATTTTGTCACCTAATTCTTCAACACAGCCATTTTAAGACCTCTTCTCGTGAACAGTGTCACTGTGATTTTCTTAATGTGTCCCATACATTGAGTTCATAATCGACTGCGCCCATTGTGCGCTATATGGGCAAAACATGTTTTGGGCAGGATGTGAAAATGACAGCCGTACTGCTCATGAGGAGGTGTGCTAAAATGGCAATGTTGAAAATCTGGAGTGAAAAAATATTGAAAATTGGCCAAACATGAGCGTGTAGGAACTGGCGCAACGTATATTCTGTAAAAGAGTCATTTTTTGAATTTTTTAACCACATTTTCAACATAGCCATTTTAAGACTCTGCTCATGATCAGTGTCACAGTGATTTTCTTAATGTGTCCCCATATACATTGAGTTCGAGACACCAATCTGTGTCATTGTGCGCTACATGGGCAGAAACACATTTTGAGTAGGATTTAAAATGACAACTGTACTGTTTATGAGAAGGTGTGGTAAAATGGCAATGTTGAAAATCTGGAGTGAAAATATTGAAGATCGACAAACTTAAGAGCGTTGCGACGGAACTGCACTAACGACGCCGTGAAAACAGTTAATTTTAGGAATTTGTTCACCAAATTTCAACATAGCCATTTTAAGATTCTGCTCATGAACAGTCACTGTGATTTTCTTAATGTGTCCCATACACTGAGTTCACATCGACTGTGCCATTGTGCGCTACATGGCGGAAAACATCGCTGGGTGATGAAAATGACAGCCATATCTGCTCATGAGGAGGGTTTTTGGTAAAATGGCAATGTTGAAATCTGGAGTGAAAATATTGAAACTGCAAACATAATACGAGCGCAGCATAGAACTGCACAAGGAACACTCGTGAAAACAGTCATTTTAGGAATTTTTTCATTAAATTTTCAACATTGCCATTTTTAAACCTCTGGCAAATGAACAGTGTCACTGTGATTTTCTTACTGTGTCCCATACACTGAGTTCGCGACACCGACTGTGCCATTGTGTACCACATGGGCGGAAACACGCTTTGGGCAAGATGTGAAAATGACAGCTGCACTACTCATATGGAGGTGTGGTAATGCCAATGTTGAAAATCTGAGAGAAAATAATAAAATTCTCTAACTTACGAAAGCGCATAGAACTGCACAATGAACATCAGAAACAGTCATTTTTAGGAATTTTGACACCAAATTTCAACACAGCCATTTAAAGATCTTCTGGGCTCATGAACAGTGTGTCACTGTGATTTTCTTAATGTGTCCCATACATTGAGTTCATACACCGACTGTGCCATTGTGCGCTACATGGGTGGAAACACGTTTTGGGCAGGATGTGAAAAATGACAGCTATACTGCTCATGAGGAGGTGTGGTAAAATGGCAATGCTGAAAATCTGGAGTGAAAATATTGAAAATTCGCAAACTTATGAGCGTTCATAGGAACTGCGCAACGCACACTAGTAAAACAGTCATTTTTAGGAATTTTTTCACCAAATTTTCAACACAGCCATTTTAAGACCTCTGCTCATGATCAGTGTCACTATGATTTTTTAATGTGTCCCATACATTGATTTTGCACACTGACAGCGCCATTGTGTGCTACATGGGTGGAAACACGTTTTGGGCAGGATGTGAAAAATGACCGCTGCACTGCTCATAAGAGGTGTGGTAAAATGGCAATGTTGAAATCTGTAGGAAATATTGAAAATTCCAAACCTACAAGCGTGCGTGGGAACTGTGCAACGCACGCTCATAAAACAGTCATTTTTTGGAATTTTTTTACCAAATTTTCAACATTTCCATTTTAAAACCTCTAGTAATGAACAGTGTCACTGTGATTTTCTTACTGTGTCCCATACATTGATTGCACACACCGACTGCGCCATTGTGCACTACATGGTCAGAAACACATTTTGGGCAGGATGTGAAAAATGACAGCTGTACTGCTCATGAGGAGGTGTGGTAAAATGCCAATGTTGAAAATCTGGAGTGAAAATATTGAAAATTCGCAAAGTTACGAGTGTGTGTAGGAACTGCGCAACGCAGACTCGTAAAAGAGTCATTTTTTGGAATTTTTTAACCAAATTTTCAACACAGCCATTTTAAGACCTCTGCTCATGATCAGTGTCACAGTGATTTTCTTAATGTGTCCCATACATTGAGTTCGTACACCAACTGTGCCATTGTGTGCTGCTAAGGCAGAAACATTGAGCAGGATGTGAAAAATGATGAACTGTACTGCTCATGAGGAGGTGAGGTAAAATGGCAATGTTGAAAATCTGGAGTGAAAATATTGAAGATTCACAAACTTAAGAGCGCATGGAACTGCACAACGACGCTGAAACAGTTAATTTTAGGAATTTGTTCACCAAAATTTCAACATAGCCATTTTAAGATCTTCGCTCGCGAACAGCAACACTGTGATTTTCTTTAATGTGTCCATACACTGAGTTCACACAGCGAATACTGTGCCATTGTGCGCTACATGGGCGAAAAACACGCGGCAAGATGTGAAAAATGACAGCTGCACTGTTCATAAGGGAGTGTGGTAAAATGGCAATGTTGAAAATCTGAGTGAAAAATATTGAAAATTCGCAAACTTACAACGCATAGGAAAACTGCAAATGAACATCAGGAAACAGTAATTTTCGAATTTTGCACTTGAATTTTCAACACAGCCATTTTAAGACCCTGCTCATGAACAGTGTCACTGTGATTTTCTTAATGTGTCCCATACATTGAGTTCACATCGACTGTGCCATTGTGCGCTACATGGGCGGAAAAGCTTTTAAGTAAGATGTGAAAAAATGACAGCTGCACTGCTCATAAGGAGGTGTGGTAAATAACGTTGAAATTCTGAGTGAAAATATAGAAAATTTGCAACCCACGAAGATAGAACTGCAATAATGAACACTCAGAAACAGTCATTTTAGGAATTTTGTCACCAAATTTTCAACACAGCTATCAAAGACCTCTGCCCGCGAACAGTGTCACTGTGACTTTTCTTAATGTGTCCCACATAAATTCGAGTTCGCAGGCCAATCATGCCCATTGTAGCAATACATGGGCGGAAACATCGCTTTTGGGCAGGATGAAAATGACAGCTGTACAGCCCATGAGGAGGTAAAATGGCAATGTTGAAAATCTGGAGGAAATAATGAAAATTTTCAAACCTACTAGCGTATGTGGAACTGTGCTAACGACGCCAGAAAACACAATTAATTTAGGAATTTGTTCAAATTGATTTTCAATATAGTCATTTTAAGATCTCTGCTCATGAACAGCTTACTACTGTGATTTTCTTAATGTGTCCCATACACTGGAGTTCGCAGAGCTATGTATTATAGCGCCATATGTGGAAACACATTTTGGGCAAGATGAAAAGACAGCCGTAATTCCTCATAAGAGTGTGGTAAATGGCAATGTTGAAAATTCTGAGGAAAATATTGAAAATTCACAACTTAAGAGCATGCGAGAACTACGCAACGAGACTCGTAAAAGAGTCATTTTCCGGAATTTTTTAAACCAAATTTTCAACACTGCCATTTTAAGACCTCTGCTCATGATCAGTGTCACAGTGATTTTCTTAATGTGTCCCATACATTGAGTTCGCACACCGACTGCACCTTTGTGCGCAACATGGGCGGAAACACGTTTTGGGCAGATGAAAAATGACAGTTGTACTGCTCATGAGGAGGTGTGGTAAAATGGCAATGTTGAAAATCTGGAGTGCAAGTTATTAAAATTTAGAAACGCATTTAGTGTGCGAGGAACTGCGCAGAACGCACGCCGTAAAACAGTCATTTTAGACCATCAGTCTTCAACATAGCTATTTTAAGATCTCTGCTCATGAACAGTGACACTGCGATTTTCTTAATGTGTCCCATATTGACTGAGTTCGCATTGACCAACTGTGCCATTGTGTGCTACATTGAGGAATCACATTTTGGGCAAGATGAAAATGACAGCTGAACTGCTCATAAGGAGGTGTGGTAAAATGGCAATGTTGAAAATTGAGTGAAAATATTGAAAATTTGCAAACTTACGAGCGTGTATAGGAACTGCCAATGAACACTGTAGCCAGTCATTTTAGGAATTTTGTTTCACTACCCTCAACAAAGCCATTTTAAGACCTCTGCTCATGAACAGTGTCACTGTGATTTTCTTAATGTGTGTCGCTACATTGAGTTCATATACCGACTGGCGTCCATTGTGTCTACGGGCGGAAACACGCTTTGGGCAGGTGGATGTGAAAAAATGACAGCTGTACTGCTCATGAGGAGGTGAGCTAAAATGGCAATGTTGAAAATCAGGTGTAAATATTGGAAAAATTCCAAACCCACAAGTTGCTTTGGGAACCTCAGCAACGCATCGTCAGAAAACAGTCATTTTCGGAATTTTTACCAAATTTTCAACATTGCCATTTTAAACCCTGGTAATGAACAGTGTCACTGTGATTTTGTTACTGTGTTCCATACATTGATTGGCAAAGACACCGACTGGCGCCATTGTGCACTACATGGTCGGAAACACGTTTTGGGCAGGATGTGAAAATGACAGCTGTACTGCTCATAAGGAGGTGTGTTAAAATAGCAATGTTGAAAATCTGGAGTGGAAATATTGAAAATTCACAAACCTACGAGCGTGCGTGGGAACTGTGCAATGCACACTCGTAAAACAGTCATTTTTCAGAATTTTTTCACCAAATTTTCAAAACTGCCATTTTAAGACCTCTGCTCATGATCAGGGTCACAGTGATTTTCTTAATGTGTCCCATACACTGAGTTCGCACACCAACTGTGCCATTGTGTGCTACATTGGCGGAAACACATTTTGGGCAAGATGTGAAAAATGACAGCTGCACTGCTCATAAGGAGGTGGTAAAATGGCAATGTTGAAAAATCTGGAGTGAAAATATTGAAAATTCGCAAACTTATTAAGGCAGTATAGAACTTCACAATGAACACTGTAAAACAATGGTGTCATTTTAGGAATTTTTGTCACCAAATTTCAACAAAGTTTACTAAGACCTCTGTCATGAACAACAGTGTCACTGTGATTTTCTTAATGTGTCCCATACATTGAGTTCATATACCACTGCGCCCATTGTGCCCACATGGGTTGTAGAAACGTTTGGGCAGGATGTGAAAATGACAGCTGTACTGCTCATGAGGAGGTGAGCTAAATGGCAATGTTGAAAATCTGTGAGGGAAATATTGAAAATTCCAAACCATAAGCGCGTTTGGGAACTGTGTAACGCACGCCCGTAAACAGTCATTTTTCGGAATTTTTACCAAATTTTCACATTGCCATTTTAAAACCTAATGAACAGTGTCACTTGTGATTTGTTACTGTGTTCCATACATTGATTGGCGTGACAATCGACCGCGCCATTGTGCACAATGCATGGTCGGAAAACAATGCTAAGTGATGTGAAAAAATGACAGCTGTACTGCTCTGTTATGAGGTGGTACAGAGCAATGCTGGAAATCTGGAGGAAATATTGAAAATTCACAAAACTCATTTGAAGTGCATGTGGAACTGCTGTGCAATGCACACTGTGAAAACAGTCATTTTTCTCGAATTTTTCACCAAATTAAAACTGTTATTTTAAGACCTCTGCTCATGATCAGGGTCACAGTGATTTTCTTAATGTGTTCCATATTATTGAGTTCGTGACAATCAACAGTGCCATTGTGCGCTACATGGGCAGAAACACATTTTGAGCAGGATGTGAAAAATGACAGCTGTACTGCTCATGAGGAGGTGTGGTAAAATGGCAATGTTGAAAATCTGGAGTGAAAATATTGAAGATTCACAAACTTACGAGCATGCGTAGGAACTGCACAACGCATGCTTGTAAAACAGCTAATTTTAGGAATTTGTTCACCAAAATTTCAACATAGCCATTTTAAGATCTCTGCTCATGAAAAGCGACACTGTGATTTTCACGTCCCATATTTGAGTTCTCTTACTGTCGTTTATTGTGGCTATATGTCTGAAACATGTTTTGACAAGATGTGAAAAATACAGCTGTACTGTTCATAAGTGAGGTGGTAAATGGCATGTTGAAAATCTGAGTGAAATATTGAAATTGCAACCACCGACGGCATAGGAACTGCTGCAAATGAACACTGTGAAAACAGTAATTTTCGGAATTTTGCCTAATTTTCAACACAGCCATTTAAGACCTCTTCTCCTGAACAGTGTCTGTGATTTTAATGTCCCATACATTGAGTTCATATTCATCACTGCCCATTGTGCCATGTGGGCTGAAACATGTTTTGGGCAGGATGTGAAAATGACAGCTGTACTACCATGAGGAGGTGCTAAATGGCATGAGGCAATCTGAGGAAAATATTGAAAATTCAAAAGTGTAGAAGGCAGTGTAGAACTGCTAACGCAGACCAGAAAGAGTATTTTTTGAATTTTTAACCACATTTTCACCACAGCCATTTTAAGACCTCTGCTCATGATCAGTGTCACAGGATTTTAATGTGTCCTATACATTGAGTTCGACATCAACTGTGCTATTGTGCGCTTGTGGCAGAAACACATTTGAGCAGGATTTAAAATGACAACTGTACTGCCATGAATGGGTAAATGGCAATGTTGAAAATCTGGAGGAAATATTGAAGATTCAACTACGAGTGTATGAACTGCACAACGACGCTGAAATAAAGTACTTTAGGAATTTGTTCACTAAAATTTTCACATAGCCATTTTGATCTTGCTCGTGAACAGTGTCACTGTGATTTTCTAATGTCCCATACACTGAGTTCATACATCGACCGGCATTGTGCGCTATATGGGCGGAAATGTTTTGGGCAGGATGAAAATGACAGCTATACTGCCATGAGGAGGTTTTGAAATGGCAATGTTGAAAATCTGGAGGAAAATATTGAACTTCGCAAATATACGAGCGCGGTATAGGAACCGTACAAGGAACACTCGTGAAACAGTCATTTTTAGGAATTTTTTCATCAGTTTTCAACATTGCCATTTAAAACTTCTGGCAATGAATGTGTCACTGTGATTTTCTTTACTGTGTCCCATATACTTGTGCTCCCAATCACTGTTCCATGTGTATTGCATGGTAGAAACACGCTTGGGTAAGATGTGAATGTGACAGCTGTACTTACCTATACATAAGGTGTGGTAAATGCCAATGTTGGAAAATTGAGAGAAAATAATAAAATTCTAAACTTACGAGCGGCATAGGAACCGCACAATGAACACTGGAAACAGTCATTTTAGAGTTTGATACTTAACTTTTCAACACAGCCATTTAAAGATCTCTTGCCATGAACAGTGTCACTGGATTTTCTTTAATGTGTCCCATATACATTGAGTTCATACAATCGACCGTGCCATTGTGCGCTATATGGGTGGAAACATCGCTTTGGGCAGGATGAAAATGATATATACTGCTCATGAGGAGGTGTGGTAAAATGGCACGCTGAAAATCTGGAGAAAATATTTGAAAATTGCGAACTTATGAGCCGTCATAGGAACTGGAAAGAATCCACACTCAGTAAACAGTTTTAGGATTTTTTCACCAAATAACATAGCCATTTAAGACCTCTGCTCATGATCAGTGTCACTATGATTTTTAATGTGTCCCATACATTGATTTTTGCACCGACAGCGCCATTGGTGCTACATGGGTGGAAACACGCTTTGGGCAGATGTGAAATGACCGCACTGCTCATAAGGAGGTGTGTAAAATGGCAATGTTAAATCGTAGTGGAAATATTGAGTTCCAAACCTCAAGCGTGTGGAACTGGCAGTGCACGCTCATAAAACAGTCATTTTTGAATTTTACCAAATTTTCAACATTTCCATTTTAAAACCCTAGTAATGAACAGTGTCACTGTGATTTACTGTGTCCCATACATTGATTGCACACCCACTGGGCGCCATTGTGCACTACATGGTCAGGAAACATATTTTGGGGTGGATGTGAAATGACACGTATTGCCTGAGAGGTGTGGTAAACGCCAATGTTGAAAATCTGGAGTGAAAATATATTAGCACCCGCAGTTACGAAAAGTGTGTGTAGGGAACTGGCAACGCAGACCTCGTGAAAGAGCTATTTGAATTTAATCAAATTTTCAACACAGCCATTTAAGATCTCTGCTCTGATCAGTGTCACAGTGATTTCTAATGTGTCCTATACATTGAGTTCAGACACTAACTGTGCCATTGTGTGCTACGTGGGCAGAGTCATATTTTGAGCAGGATGAAAAAGACAACTGTACTGTTTGAGGAGGAGGTGAAATGGCAATGTTGAAATCTGGAGAAAATATTGAAGATTCAGAACTTAAGAGCGGCGAGAACTGCACAACGACGCCGTAAAACAGTTAATTTTCGGGAATTTGTTCACCAAAATTTAACATAGCCATTTTAAGATCTCATGAACAGCAACACTGTGATTTTCTTAATGTCCCATATACACTGAGTTCATTACAGCGATTGGCCATTGTGCGCTACATATGGGCGAAACACGCTTTGGGCAAGATGTGAAAAATGACAGCTGCACTGTTCATAAGGAGGTGGTAAATGGCAATGTTGAAAATCTGGAGGAAAATATTGAAAATTCTCAACTTTCCAACGTGCATAGAACTGCAAATGAACACTGGGAACAGTAATTTCTGACTTTTACCTAATTTCAACACAGCCATTTTAAGACCTCTGTCATGAACAGTGTCACTGTGATTTTCTTAATGTGTCCCATACATTGAGTCTACATCGATTGTGTTATTGTGCTACATGGAAACACGTTTGGGCAAGATGTGAAAATGACAGCTGCACTGCTCATAAGGAGGTGTGGTAAATGTCACCTGAAAATCGGAGTGAAAATATAGGTAATTTTAATTACGAGCGTGTATAGAACTGCACATGAACACTTAAACAGTCATTTTAGGAATTTGTCACCAAATTTTCAACACAGCTATTAAAGACCTCTGCTCATGAACAGTGTCACTGTGATTTTAATGTGTCCCATAAATTGAGTTCGTACCAACTGCTCCATTGTGCTATATGGGCGGAAACAGTTTTGGGTAGATGAAAATGACATGTACAGCCTGTGAGGAGGTGTGGGTAATGGGCATGTTGAAAATCTGAAATAATGAAAATTTTCAAACCCACTAGCGCATGGTGGAATGTAATGACGCCTCAAAACACTAATTTTAGGAATTTGTTCACCAGATTACTATATTTTAAGATCTCTGCTCATGAACAGCTTATTAATGTGATTTTTCTTAATGTGCCTGTAGTCTGAGTTCGTAGAGCAACTATGCCATTGTGCGCTACATGTGGAACACATTTGTGCAAGATGAAAATGTGCGCTGCACTGCTCATAAGGAGGTGTGGTAAATGGCAATGTTGAAATTTGGAGTGAAAATATGAAAATTCACAAACTTAAGAGCATGCGTAGGAACTACGCAACGCAGACTCGTAAAAGATTCATTTTTCGGAATTTTTTAAACCAAATTTTCAACACTGCCATTTTAAGACCTCTGCTCATGATCAGTGTCACAGTGATTTTCTTAATGTGTCCCATATACATTGAGTTCGCACAATTTACCGGTGAATTTTGTGCGCAACATGGGCGGAAACACGCTTTGGGCAGGATGTGAAATGACATACTGCTCCATGAGGAGGTGTGGTAAAATGGCAATGTTGAATCTGGAGGCAAATAAAATTTCAAACGTGACGAGGTAAAAGGTGAGTGCCAATGCATCGCCGTGGTGAAACAGCCGCCTTTAGGAATTTTTTTTCACCAAATTTTCAACATAGCCATTTTAAGATCTCTGCTCGCTGAACAGTGACACTGCGGATTTTCATGTGTCCCATACACTGGAGTTCTCGACACCAACTGTGCCATTGTGTGCTACATTGGCGGAAACACATTTGGGCAAGATGAAAAATGACAGCTGCACTGCTCTAAGGAGGTGGTAAATGGCAATGTTGAAAATCTGGAGTGAAATATTGAAAATTTGAAACTTATTTAGCGCATATAGAACTCACAATGAACACTGTAAAACAGTCATTTAGGAATTTGTCACTAAATCAACAAAGCCATTTTAAGACCTCTGCTCGAACAGTGTCACTGTGATTTTCTTAATGTGTCCATACATTGAGTTCATATACCTATCATGCGCCATTGTGCCCATGGGCGGAAACATCGCTTTTAAGCAGGATGTGAAAAATGATAATGTGCTCGCGAGGAGGTGAGCTAAAATGGCAATGTTGAAAAATCTGTAGTGAAATATTGAAAATTCCAAACCCACAAGCGTTAAGTTTTGGGAACCGTGCAACGCACGCTCCGTAAAATAACAGCGTTATAGAACTGCACAATGAACACTGAAAATGTCATTTTTAGGAATTTTTTCAATTTCAACATTGCCATTTTAAAACCTCTGGCAATGAACAGTGTCACTGGTGATTTTCTACTGTGTCCCATACACTGAGTTCGCACATCGATGTGCCATTGTGCACCACATGGGCGAAACACGTTTTGCAAGATGTGAAAATGACAGCTGCATCATCATAAGGAGGTGTGGTAGTCAATGTTGAAAATCTGAGAGAAAATAACTGTTCCGCAACCCAGAGCGCGGTATAGTAGTCCGCACAATGAACACTGTGAAACAGTCATTTTAGGAATTTTTTCACCAAATTTTCAACACAGCCATTTAAAGATCTCTGCTCATGAACAGTGTCACTGTGATTTTCTTAATGTGTCCCGTATATTGAGTTCATACCGACGCCATTGTGCGTTATGTGCGGAAACACGCTGGCAGGATGAAAAATGACAGTTATACTGCTCATGAGGAGGGGTGTGTAAATGGCGTCGTTGCATCTGGAGGAAAATATTGAAATTGCAAACTTAAGAGCGCTCATAGAATGCGCACGCATACCAGTAAACAGTATTTTTGGAATTTTTTCACCAAATTTCACCAGCTATTTTAAGACCTCCTCATGATCGGTGTACTATGATTTTTAATGTCCATACATTGATTTTGCAGAATCGACAGTCAGTGCTACATGGGTGAAACACGCTTTGGCAGGATGAAATTGACCGCTGCATTGCTCATATGGGTGTGGTAAATGGCAATGTTGAAAATCTGTACTGGAAATATTGAAATTCCAAACCTACAAGCGTCTGGAACTGTGCAACGACGCCATAAAACAGTCATTTTTTACCTTATTTTCAACATTTTATTTTAAAACCTCTTGTAATGAACAGTGTCACTGTGATTTTCTTATTGTCCCATACATTGATTGGGTACATTGACCGCGCCATTGTGCACTACATGGTGGAAACACATTTTGCAGATGTAGAAAAGCAGCACTGCCCAGGGAGGTGTGGTACACAATGTTGAAAATCTGAGTGAAAATATTGAAAATCGCAGTTACGAGCGTAGGTAGAATGCACAATGCAGACTCATAAAGAGTCATTTTTAATTTTTAACCAAATTTTCAACATGTTTTTTAAGACCTCTGCTCATGATCAGTGTCACAGTGATTTTCTAATGTCCCATACTGAGTTCACACTGCACTTTGTGCGCAATATGGCAGAAACATTGGGTAGGATGTGAAAATGACAGCTGTACTGTTCATGAGGAGGTGTGTAAAATGGCAATGTTGAAAATCTGAGGAAGATTAAATTCCAAACCTAAGCGCAGTATGGAACTGTGTGAACGATCAGAAAACGTCATTTTTCGAATTTTTTTACCAAATTTTCAACATTGCCATTTTGAAACCTCGGTAATGAACAGTCGCTGTGATTTTCACTGTGTCCCATGCATTGATTGTGCATCGACCGCGCCCATTGTACTACATGGTCAGAAACACGTTGGGCAGGATGAAAATGACAGCGTACTGCTCATAAGGAGGTGTGGTAAATGCCATTGAAAATCTGAGGAAATATTGAAATTTGCAAACCTACGAGGTGTGGCTGTGCAACGCCACCATGTCATTTTTTAATTTTTTCACCAAATTTCAAACCCAATTTTAAGACCTCTGTATGATCAGGTCACAGGATTTTCTTAATGTGTCTCATACATTGAGTTCGTGACACCAATTGTTATTGTGCTCCATATGTGCAGAAACAATTTTGAGCAGGTGAAAAAATGACAGCTGTACTGCTCATGAGGAGGTGGGTAAATTGCGTGTTGAAAATCTGGAGGTAAATATTGAAGATCACAAACTTGTATGTGTAGGAACTGCACAACACACCGTGAAACAGCATTTTAGAATTTGTTCACTAAAATTTCAATATGGCCATTAAGATCTTGCTCGTGAACAGACACTGTGATTTAATGTGTCCCATATTCTGAGTTCGCACACGACTGTGCTATTGTGCCACATGGACGGGAAACATTTTGGGCAAGATGAAAATGATATTGCACTGTTCATAAGGAGGTGGTAAATGGCAATGTTGAAAACTAGAGGAAAATATTGAAATTCGCAAACTTACGCGGCATTGGAACTGCAAATGAACATGTGAAAACAGTAATTTTCAGGACTTTTGTCACTAAATTTTAACACAGCTATTTTAAGACCCCTGCTCATGAACAGTGTCACTGTGATTTTTAATGTTTCCGCATTGAGTTTGTACATCGACGTGCCATTGTGCACTTATATGGTGGAAAATATGTTTTGGGCAGGATGTGAAAATGACAGCTGTACTGCTCATGAGGAGGTGATAAATGGCATGTTGAAAATCTGGAGGAAAATATTGAAAATTCAAACAATTGAGTGTGTGTAGAACTGCACAAGGAACACTGTGAACAGTTATTTTAGAATTTTTTCAATTCTTTTCAACATTGCCATTTTAAAACCTTCTGGCAATGAACAGTGTCACTGGATTTACTGTGTCCCATAGACTGAGTTCGACACCACTGTGCCATTGTACCACAGGGCGGAAACACGTTTTGGGCAAGATGTGAAATGACATGCACTACTATAAGGAGTTGGGAATGTCAATGTTGAAAATCGAAATATTGTAAAATTTTACTAGAGGTGCATGAACTGTACAATGAACACTGTAAAACAGTATTTTTAGAATTTTGTCATCAATTTTTCAACAGCCATTTAAAGACCCTGCTCGTGAACAGTGTCACTGTGATTTTCAATGTGCTATACATTGAATTTGTATACCGACGTTTATTGTGCGCTACATGGGCGGAAACACGTTTTGGGAAGGATGTAAAAATGACAGCTGTACTTGCTCATGAGGAGGGGAAATGGGGCTGTTGAAGTCTGAAGTGCAAATATTGTTCGCAACGATTATTGTGCATTGAACTGCGCACCATCGCCATAAAACTGTCATTTTAGAATTTTTCACCAAATTTTCAACATAGCCATTTTAAGATCTCTGCTCGTGAACAGTGATTGTGATTTTCTTAATGTGTCCCATACACTGAGTTCGCACGACGCCTGTGCATTGTGCGCCATGGGCGGAAACATCTTTGGGCAATGAAAATGATAGCTGCACTGCTCAAGAGTTGTGGTAAATGGTAATATTGAAAATCTGAGTGGTATATTGAGTACTGCAACCACGGTATATGAACTTCACAATGAACACTCGAAACAGTCATTTTAGGATTTTGTCATCATTTTCAACACAGCTACTAAGACTTGCTCATGAACAGGTCACTGTGATTTTCTTAATGTCCCATACATTGAGTTCGACACCTCACCGCGCCATTGTGTGCTACATGGTGAAACATGTTTTGGGCAAGATGAAAAATGACAGCTGCACTGCTCATGAGGAAGTGTGGTAAATGGCAATGTTGAAAATCTGGAGGCAAATATTGAAAATTCAGAACGTTATAAGCTGTAGCGAGGAACGTTAATGCGATCATAAAACAGTTATTTTAGGAATTTTTTCACCAAATTTTCAGAATAGCCATTTCAAGACCTCTGCTCATGAACAGTGTCACTGTGATTTTCTTTATGTGTCCCATGCCAATGATTTTGCACACCGACTGCTCCATTGTACGCCATATGGTCGGAAACACGTTTTGGGTGAGATGTGAAAATGACAGCTCTACTACCTTGCAAGAAGGTGTTAATTGCCAGTGTTAAAATCTGAGGAAATATTGTACCGCAAACCTACCAGTGTACGTGAACTGTGCAACGACGTCAGAAACAGTCATTTTTCGAATTTTTATCATCTTTTCAACATTGCCATTTTAAAACCTTCGGTAATGAACAGTGTCACTGTGATTTTCTTTACTGGTGTCCCATAAACCGCGCGTCAAGACATCCGATCGTGCTGCATTATTGTGTAATAGTATGGACAACACGTTTGGGCAAGATGTGAAAATGACAGCTGCACTGCTCATAAGGAGGTGTGGTAAATGCCAATGTTGAAAATCTGGAGGGAAAATATAGAAAATTCGCAAACTTACGAGCATGCATAGGAACTGCACAATGAACACTCGTAAAACAGTCATTTTTAGGAATTTTGTCACCAAATTTTCAACACAGCGATTTAAAGACCTCTGCTCATGAACAGTGTCACTGTGATTTTCTTAATATCTCCCATATATTGAGTTCGTGTACCAACTGCGCCATTGTGCGCTACATGGGTGGAAACACGTTGGCAGGATGAAAAATGACAGCTGGTACAACCTATGAGGTGTGGTAAAATGAAGAAAAATCTGGAGGAAATAATGAAAATTTTCATACCTACTAGCGCATGTGGAACTGTGTAACGACGCCTGTAAACAATTAATTTTAGGAATTTGTTCACCAGATTTTCAATATAGCGCCATTTTAAGATCCTGCTCATGAACAGCGACACTGTGATTTTCTTCATGTGTCCCATACACTGAGTTCTCAGGAGCAACCATGCCATTGTGCCACATGTGCGGAAACACATTTTGGGCAAGATGTGAAAAATGACAGCTGCACTGCTCATAAGGAGGTGTGGTACAATGGCAATGTTGAAAATCTGGAGTGAAAATATTGAAAATTCACAAACTTAAGAGCATGCGTAGGAACTACGCAACGCAGACTTGTAAAAGAGTCATTTTTCGGAATATTTTAAACCAAATTTTCAACACTGCCATTTTAAGACCTCTGCTCATGATCAGTGTCACAGTGATTTTCTTAATGTGTCCCATACATTGAGTTCGCACACCGACTGCACCTTTGTGCGCAACATGGGCGGAAACACGTTTTGGGCAGGATGCGAAAAATGACAGTTGTACTGCTCATGAGGAGGTGGTAAAATGGCAATGTTGAAAATCTGGAGGCAAATATTAAAATTACAAACGATGAGTGTGTGAACTGCGAACGCATCGTCCGAAAACAGTCATTTTAGGAATTTTTTTCAAAAAATTTTCAACATAGCTATTTTTAAGATCTCTCTCATGAACAGTGACACTGCGATTTTCTTAATGTGTCCCATACACTGAGTTCGCACACCAACTGTGCCATTGTGTGCTGGCATTGGCGGAAACACATTTTGGGCAAGATGTGAAAATGACAGCTGCACTGCCTACAAGTGAGGTGGTAAAAATGGCAATGTTGAAAATCTGGAGTGAAAATATTGAAAATTCAAGAAACTTACGAAATAGCAGTAGTTAGGAACTCTCACAATGAACACTCAGTAAACAGTCATTTTTGGAATTTTGTCACCAAATTTTCAACAAAGCCATTTTAAGATCTTCTGTTCAATGAACAGTGTCACTGTGATTTTCTTAGTGTCCCATACATTGAGTTCATATACCGACTGCGCCATTGTGCCCTACATGGGCGGAAACACGTTTTGGGTAGGATGTGAAAAATGACAGCTGTACTGCTCATGAGGAGGTGAGCTAAATGGCATCGTTGAAAATCTGTAGTGGAAATATTGAAATTCCAAACCCACAAGCGCAGTTGGGAACTGTGCAACCATCGTCAGAAACAGTCATTTTCAGATTTTTACCAAATTTTCAACATTGCCATTTTAAAACCTCTGGTAATGAACAGTGTCACTGTGATTTTGTTACTGTGTTCCATACATTGATTGCGCACACCGACTGCGCCATTGTGCACTACATGGTCGGAAACACGTTTTGGGCAGGATGTGAAAATGACAGCTGTACTGCTCATAAGGAGGTGTGGTAAAATAGCAATGTTGAAAATCTGGAGTGGAAATATTGAAAATTCACAAACCTACGAGCGTGCGTGGGAACTGTGCAATGCACACTCGTAAAACAGTCATTTTTCGGAATTTTTTCACCAAATTTTCAAAACTGCCATTTTAAGACCTCTGCTCATGATCAGGGTCACAGTGATTTTCTTAATGTGTCCCATACATTGAGTTCGTACACCAACAGTGCCATTGTGCGCTACATGGGCAGAAACACATTTTGAGCAGGATGTGAAAAATGACAGCTGTACTGCTCATGAGGAGGTGTGGTAAAATGGCAATGTTGAAAATCTGGAGTGAAAATATTGAAGATTCACAAACTTACGAGCATGCGTAGGAACTGCACAACGCATGCTTGTAAAACAGCTAATTTTAGGAATTTGTTCACCAAAATTTCAACATAGCCATTTTAAGATCTCTGCTCATGAACAGCGACACTGTGATTTTCTTAATGTGTCCCATACACTGAGTTCGCACACTGACTGTGCCATTGTGCGCTACATCGGCGGAAACATGTTTTGGACAAGATGTGAAAAATGACAGCTGCACTGTTCATAAGGAGGTGTGGTAAAATTGCAATGTTGACAATCTGGAGTGAAAATATTGAAAATTCGCAAACTAACGACGTGCATAGGAACTGCAAATGAACACTCGTGAAACAGTAATTTTCAGGAATTGTCACCTATTTTCTCAACACAGCCATTTTAAGACCTCTGTTCATGAACAGTGTCACTGTGATTTTCTTAATGTGTCCCATACATTGAGTTCCATAACCGACTGCGCCATTGTGCGCTATATGGGCGAAAACATGTTTTGGGCAGGATGTGAAAAATGACAGCTGTACTGCTCATGAGGAGGTGTGCTAAAATGGCAATGTTGAAAATCTGGAGTGAAAATATTGAAAATTCACAAACATACGAGCGTGCATAGGAACTGCACAAGGAACACTCGTAAAACAGTCATTTTTAGGAATTTTTTCACCAACTTTTCAACATTGCCATTTTCAAACCTCTGGTAATGAACAGTGTCACTGTGATTTTCTTACTGTGTCCCAAACACTGAATTCGCACACCGATTGTGCCATTGTGCACTACATGGGCGGAAACACGTTTTGGGCAGGATGTGAAAAATGACAGCTGTACTGCTCATGAGGGAGGTGTGCTAAAATGTCAATGTTAAAAATCTGGAGAGAAAATAATAAAAATTCGCAAACTTACGAGCGTGCATAGGAACTGCAAAATGAACACTCGTAAGACAGTCATTTTTAGGAATTTTGTCACCAAATTTTCAACACAGCCATTTAAAGACATCTGCTCATGAACAGTGTCACTGTGATTTTCTTAATGTGTCCCATACATTGAGTTCGTACACCGACTGCGCCATTGTGTGCTACATGGGCGGAAACATGTTTTGGGCAGGATGTGAAAAATGACAGCTGTACTGCTCATGAGGAGGTGTGGTAAAATGCCAATGTTGAAAATCTGGAGTGAAAATATTGAAAATTCGCAAAGTTACGAGCGTGTGTAGGAACTGCGCAACGCAGACTTGTAAAAGAGTCATTTTTTGGAATTTTTTAACCAAAGTTTCAACACAGCCATTTTAAGACCTCTGCTCATGATCAGTGTCACAGTGATTTTCTTAATGTGTCCCATACATTGAGTTCGTACACCAACTGTGCCATTGTGCGCTACATGGGCAGAAACACATTTTGAGCAGGATGTGAAAAATGACAACTGTACTGCTCATGAGGAGGTGTGGTAAAATGGCAATGTTGAAAATCTGGAGTGAAAATATTGAAGATTCACAAACTTAAGAGCGTGCATAGGAACTGCACAACGCACGCTCGTAAAACAGTTAATTTTAGGAATTTGTTCACCAAAATTTCAACATAGCCATTTTAAGATCTCTGCTCATGAACAGCAACACTGTGATTTTCTTAATGTGTCCCATACACTGAGTTGACACAGCGACTGTGCCATTGTGCGCTACATGGGCGGAAACACGTTTTGGGCAAGATGTGAAAAATGACAGCTGCACTGTTCATAAGGAGGTGTGGTAAAATGGCAATGTTGAAAATCTGGAGTGAAAATATTGAAAATTCGCAAACTTACAACTTGCATAGGAACTGCAAATGAACACTGTGAAAAACAGTAATTTTCAGAAATTTGTCACACTAATTTTCAACACAGCCATTTTAAAACCTCTGCTCATGAACAGTGTCACTGTGATTTTCTTAATGTGTCCATACATTGAGTTCATACATCGATCTGCCATTGTGCGCTACATGGGCGGAAACACGTTTTGGGCAGGATGTGAAAAATGACAGCTATACTGCTCATGAGGAGGTTTGGTAAAATGGCAATGTTGAAAATCTGGAGTGAAAATATTGAAACTTCGCAAACATACGAGCGTGCATAGGAACTGCACAAGGAACACTCGTAAAACAGTCATTTTTAGGAATTTTTTCACCAAATTTTCAACATTGCCATTTTAAAACCTCTGGCAATGAACAGTGTCACTGTGATTTTCTTACTGTGTCCCATACACTGAGTTCGCACACCGACTGTGCCATTGTGCACTACATGGGCGGAAACACGTTTTGGGCAAGATGTGAAAAATGACAGCTGCACTACTCATAAGGAGGTGTGGTAAAATGCCAATGTTAAAAATCTGGTGAGAAAATAATAAAAATTCGCAAACTTACGAGCGTGCATAGGAACTGCACAATGAACACTCGTAAAACAGTCATTTTTAGGAATTTTGACACCAAATTTTCAACACAGCCATTTAAAGACCTCTGCTCATGAACAGTGTCACTGTGATTTTCTTAATGTGTCCCATACATTGAGTTCATACACCGACTGTGCCATTG
The DNA here is from genome assembly GCA_016271365.2 of Neoceratodus forsteri. Classification (NCBI taxonomy): domain Eukaryota; kingdom Metazoa; phylum Chordata; order Ceratodontiformes; family Ceratodontidae; genus Neoceratodus; species Neoceratodus forsteri. The sequence goes on along the minus strand of CM057456.1, from coordinate 453,932,388 downwards.
TGCGCTACATGGGCGTAAATACGTTTTGGGCAGGATGTGAAAAATGACAGCTATACTGCTCATGAGGAGGTGTGGTAAAATGGCAATGCTGAAAATCTGGAGTGAAAATATTGAAAATTCGCAAACTTATGAGCGTTCATAGGAACTGAGCAACGCACACTAGTAAAACAGTCATTTTTAGGAATTTTTTCACCAAATTTTCAACACAGCCATTTTAAGACCTCTGCTCATGATCAGTGTCACTATGATTTTTTAATGTGTCCCATACATTGATTTTGCACACCGACAGCGCCATTGTGTGCTACATGGGTGGAAACACGTTTTGGGCAGGATGTGAAAAATGACCGCTGCACTGCTCATAAGGAGGTGTGGTAAAATGGCAATGTTGAAAATCTGTAGTGGAAATATTGAAAATTCCAAACCTACAAGCGTGCGTGGGAACTGTGCAACGCACGCTCATAAAACAGTCATTTTTTGGAATTTTTTTACCAAATTTTCAACATTTCCATTTTAAAACCTCTGGTAATGAACAGTGTCACTGTGATTTTCTTACTGTGTCCCATACATTGATTGCACACACCGACTGCGCCATTGTGCACTACATGGTCGGAAACACATTTTGGGCAGGATGTGAAAAATGACAGCAGCACTGCTCATAAGGAGGTGTGGTAAAATGCCAATGTTGAAAATCTGGAGTGAAAATATTGAAAATTCGCAAAGTTACGAGCGTGTGTAGGTGCTGCGCAACGCAGACTCGTAAAAGAGTCATTTTTGGAATTTTTTTAACCAAATTTTCAACACAGCCATTTTAAGACCTCTGCTCATGATCAGTGTCACAGTGATTTTCTTAATGTGTCCCATACATTGAGTTCACACACCGACTGCACCTTTGTGCGCAACATGGGCGGAAACACGTTTTGGGCAGGATGTGAAAAATGACAGCTGTACTGCTCATGAGGAGGTGTGGTAAAATGGCAATGTTGAAAATCTGTAGTGGAAATATTGAAAATTCCAAACCTACAAGCGTGCATGGGAACTGTGCAACGCACGCTCGTAAAACAGTCATTTTTCGGAATTTTTTTACCAAATTTTCAACATTGCCATTTTAAAACCTCTGGTAATGAACAGTGTCACTGTGATTTTCTTACTGTGTCCCATACATTGATTGCGCACACCGACTGCGCCATTGTGCACTACATGGACGGAAACACGTTTTGGGCAGGATGTGAAAAATGACAGCTGTACTGCTCATAAGGAGGTGTGGTAAAATGCCAATATTGAAAATCTGGAGTGGAAATATTGAAAATTCGCAAACCTACGAGTGTGCGTGGGAGCTGTGCAATGCACACTCGTAAAACAGTCATTTTTTGGAATTTTTTCACCAAATTTTCAAAACCACAATTTTAAGACCTCTGCTCATGATCAGGTCGCAGTGATTTTCTTAATGTGTCCCATACATTGAGTTCGTACACCAACTGTGCCATTGTGCGCTACATGTGCAGAAACACATTTTGAGCAGGATGTGAAAAATGACAGCTGTACTGCTCATGAGGAGGTGTGGTAAAATGGCAAAGTTGAAAATCTGGAGTGTAAATATTGAAGATTCACAAACTTACGAGCATGCGAAGGAACTGCACAACGCACGCTCGTAAAACAGTTAATTTTAGGAATTTGTTCACCAAAATTTCAATACAGCCATTTTAAGATCTCTGCTCATGAACAGTGACACTGTGATTTTCTTAATGTGTCCCATACTCTGAGTTCGCACACCGACTGTGCCATTGTGCGCTACATGGACGGAAACACATTTTGGGCAAGATGTGAAAAATGACAGCTGCACTGTTCATAAGGAGGTGTGGTAAAATGGCAATGTTGAAAATCTAGAGTGAAAATATTGAAAATTCGCAAACTTACGACGTGCATAGGAACTGTAAATGAACACTTGTAAAACAGCAATTTTCAGGAATTTTGTCACCAAATTTTCAACACAGCCATTTTAAGACCTCTGCTCATGAACAGTGTCACTGTGATTTTCTTAATGTTTCCCATACATTGAGTTTGTACACCGACTGTGCCATTGTGCACTACATGGGCGAAAACATGTTTTGGGCAGGATGTGAAAAATGACAGCTGTACTGCTCATGAGGAGGTGTGATAAAATGGCAATGTTGAAAATCTGGAGTGAAAATATTGAAAATTCGCAAACATTTGAGCGTGCATAGGAACTGCACAAGGAACACTCGTAAACAGTCATTTTTAGGAATTTTTTCACCAAATTTTCAACATTGCCATTTTAAAACCTCTGGTAATGAACAGTGTCACTGTGATTTTCTTACTGTGTCCCATACACTGAGTTCGCACACCGACTGTGCCATTGTGCACTACAGGGGCGGAAACACGTTTTGGGCAAGATGTGAAAAATGACAGCTGCACTACTCATAAGGAGGTGTGGTAAAATGCCAATGTTGAAAATCTGGAGAGAAAATAATAAAAATTCGCAAACTTACTAGCGTGCATAGGAACTGCACAATGAACACTCGTAAAACAGTCATTTTTAGGAATTTTGTCACCAAATTTTCAACACATCCATTTAAAGACCTCTGCTCATGAACAGTGTCACTGTGATTTTCTTAATGTGTCCCATACATTGAATTTGTACACCGACTGCACCATTGTGCGCTACATGGGCGGAAACACGTTTTGGGAAGGATGTGAAAAATGACAGCTGTACTGCTCATAAGGAGGTGTGGTAAAATGGCAATGTTGAAAGTCTGAAGTGCAAATATTAAAAATTCTCAAACGTACGATTGTGCATTGGAACTGCGCAAGGCACGCTCATAAAACAGTCATTTTTAGGAATTTTTTCACCAAATTTTCAACATAGCCATTTTAAGATCTCTGCTCATGAACAGTGACACTGTGATTTTCTTAATGTGTCCCATACACTGAGTTCGCACGCCGACAGTGCCATTGTGCGCTACATGGGCGGAAACACGTTTTGGGCAAAATGTGAAAAATGACAGCTGCACTGCTCATAAGGAGTTGTGGTAAAATGGTAATATTGAAAATCTGGAGTGGAAATATTGAAAATACGCAAACTTACGAGCGTGCATATGAACTTCACAATGAACACTCGTAAAACAGTCATTTTTAGGAATTTAGTCACCAAATTTTCAACACAGCCATTTTAAGACCTCTGCTCATGAACAGTGTCACTGTGATTTTCTTAATGTGTCCCATACATTGAGTTCGTATACCGACTGTGCCATTGTGCGCTACATGGACGGAAACACGTTTTGGGCAGGATGTGAAAAATGACAGCTGTACTGCTCATGAGGAGGTGTGCTAAAATGGCAATGTTGAAAATCTGTATTGGAAATATTGAAAATTCCAAACCTACAAGCGAGCGGGAGAACTGTGCAACGCACGCTCGTAAAACTGTCATTTTTCGGAATTTTTTTACCAAATTTTCAACATTACTATTTTAAAACCTCTGGTAATGAACAGTGTCACTGTGATTTTCTTACTGTGTCCCATACATTGATTTCGCACACCGACTGCTCCATTGTGCACTACATGGTTGGAAACACGTTTTGGGCAGGATGTGAAAAATGACAGCTGTACTGCTCATAAGGAGGTGTGGTAAAATGGCAATGTTGAAAATCTGGAGTGGAAATATTGAAAATTCGCAAACCTACGAGCGTGCGTGGGAACTGTGCAACACATGCTCGTAAAACAGTCATTTTACGGAATTTTTTCACCAAATTTTCAAAACACCCTTATTAAGACCTCTGCTCATGATCAGGGTAACAGTGATTTTCTTACTGTGTCCCATGTCCCATACATTGAGTTCGCACACCGACTGTGCCATTGTGTGCTACATGTGCGGAAACACATTTTGGGCAGGATGTGAAAAATGACAGCTGTACTGCTCATGAAGAGGTTTTGTAAAATGGCAATGTTGAAAATCTGGAGTGAAAATATTGAAAATTCGCAAACGTACGAGCATGCGTAGGAACTGTGCAACGCACTCTCGTAAAACAGTTATTTTAGGAATTTTTTCACCAAATTTTCAACATAGCCATTTTAAGATCTCTGCTCATGAACAGTGACACTGTGAGTTTCTTAATGTGTCCCATACACTGAGTTCGCACAGCGACTGTGCCAATGTGCGCTACATGGGTGGAAACACATTTTAGTCATGATGTGAAAAATGACAGCTGCACTGCTCATAAGGAGGTGTGGTAAAATGGCAATGTTGAAAATCTGGAGTGAAAATATTGAAAATTCGCAAACTTACGAGCATGCATAGGAACTGCACAATGAACACTCGTAAAACAGTCATTTTTAGGAATTTTGTCACCAAATTTTCAACACAGCCATTTTACAACCTCTGCTCATGAACAGTATCACCGTGATTTTCTTAATGTGTCCCATACATTGATTTAGCACACCGACTGCGCCATTGTGCACTACATGGTCGAAAACATGTTTTGGGCAGGATGTGAAAAATGACAGCTGTACTGCTCATAAGGAGGTGTGGTAAAATGGCAATGCTGAAAATCTGGAGTGGAAATATTGAAAATTCACAAACCTACGAGCGTGCTTTGGAACTGTGCAATGCACACTCGTAAAACAGTCATTTTTCGGAATTTTTTCACCAAATTTTCAAAACAGCCATTTTAAGACCTCTGCTCATGATCAGGGTCACAGTGATTTTCTTAATGTGTCCCATACATTGAGTTCACACACCGACTGTGCCATTGTGCGCTACATGGGCGGAAACACGTTTTGGTCAGAATGTGAAAAATGACAGCTGTACTGCTCATGAGGAGGTGTGGTAAAATGGCAATGTTGAAAATCTGGAGTGAAAATATTTAAAATTCACAAACGTACGAGTGTGCATAGGAACTGTGCAATGCACGCTCATAAAACAGTCATTTTAAGGAATTTTTTCTCCAAATTTTCAAGATAGCCATTTTAAGACCTCTGCTCATGAACAGTGTCACTTTGATTTTCTTAATGTGTCCAATACATTGATTTCACACACCGACTGTCCCATTGTGCGCTACATGGTCAGAAATACGTTTTGTTCAGGATGTGAAAAATAACAGCTGTACTGCTCATAAGGAGGTGCAGTAAAATGGCAATGTTGAAAATCTGGAGTGAAAATATTGAAAATTCACGAACTTACGAGCCTGCATAGGAACTGTGCAACATAGCTAGTAAAACCATCTTTTGGAATTTTGCACCAAATTTTCAAAATTGGGTTTTGGACCCTTCCATGAATGATATCACTGTCATGGTGTTATTCAGGCTCGAAGGGTGATTTCACGCAGTGACTGCGCCGTGACTGCGAAATCACCCTTCTGGCCTGTATAATGCCATGACAGTGAATCATTCATGAAAAGGGGTCCAAAAAACCCTATGTTGAAAATTTGTTGCAAAAATTCCCAAAAATGCCTGAGATATGCAATAAAGTTGAAACCCCCCTATCTAGCCCATTATACAGCTTATCGCATTTCCTCAGTTCACGGTCGGCTTTGAAGAGTGCAGACGTGTTCCCGGTCCACCAAAGATCATTGCGCCGAGCTCCAGAGGTAAGTATGGGGTGAGAGGGGGTGTGGGGAGGCTGGGTGCACAGTGGGATGGTGCAGGTTGTGGGAGGGGGGACTGGGAGAATTGCCATGGGACCGTTTTTGCTTTACAGGTGAAAAAAAAACCAAGACTACATGGGATGTTTGCCATGCTGGGGTGGGCTCCCAGCATGGCAGAAGGATGGCTGGGGGGGCTGAGGAGCCAATGGGGGATTGGCACCCCATCGCAGACAACCCGTGACATTTGCCACGCTAGTGGGCCCCAGCATGGCAGAAGGATGGCTTGGGGAGCCGTGGAGCCGATGGGGATTGGGCACCCCTGTTGGCAGACAACATGGATGTTTGCCATGCTGAGGTGGGCCCCAGCATGGCAGCAAAGATTGGGGGTAGCAGCGTGACGCGGGGGCGCGATGTAGTAAGCTTGTATGACAGCGGTGGTTTTCTTTTCTGCTTAAGACCACCACTGTCATAGACAGCTCTCACACCCATTGGTGCAGGACCATCCCCCATGCTCAATTGAGCAGTGGATTGAAAGGGAGAGGCACACCTCCAAAGTGTGCTACTCTCCCAAAACGTTCCTTGCGCATGCGCGCAAGCGAACGTAAAAACGTAATGAATGGGGCAAAATATCCCTTTCTTTGTGGGGCAAGATACAAACTATAAAACATGGCAGCAAGTCCTTTTTTATCCTATGAGATGCAAACAATATTGGCTCTGATTCCTTCAAATTGGTTCAAACAAATTAACAGAATATTTAACAAATTTATATGGAATAATAAAAAGGCAAGGAGTGCTTGGCATAGATTATGCTTAAGAAAAGGAAGGGGTGTGGCTATCCTGTCCAGACAGTGATGTATGCTATACTACCTATTTAATGAAGATGGCAATTAAAAGGGCTTTTACAGAAGAGCAGGAATTATAATTTGATCTGCTGGATATAATAATAAAATAATACATAGTGAAACTACTGATATTAAACATATCTTATTAACTGCAAAAAATTATTCAAAGTCTAAAAGCCCTCTGATCAAAAATATATCAGATGCAATTATCAGATTTACCAATAGAGCCAAATAGATGATACAATTTTCCCCATTGAATAAAATATGGGAAAACCCAAACTTTAAAATCAATGGGAAAACTCTTGAGAATAAGGAATGGGAATCCAAAGGAATAAAAATATAGTAAGACTTTTTGTGAAAAAAGTATTAAGCTAAACTGGACTTAATTCAAAGTAAATTCCAGTAAAAGATATTAATTCTCTATAGTTTAATCAATTAAATAGTAGATATGAGAAAGACTACAGCAGATAGGAAAGAGCACCCAATAATAGGGACTTATAAAGAGAATTAACTACTGTACTGAAAAATAACCCAAAGAAACTATTTGCTTGGTTAACCAAGTTAATACAAACACCTTATAACATCTTGTATAAACAAGTAATGCTGAAGTGGAAGTTAAGTATAAATGTACAGAACAGCAGTGGCAACTGGCCTGTGATTCAACAGAGAAATACAGACTTAGTAGGGTAAAGCTATAGAATACAAAATAATAAACAGAGCCTATATCATGCCAAATCAACTGCATAAAATGAATACAGAGATGCCAGACACCTGTTGGCATTGTGGAGTGGGTAAAGCAGATATATTGTAGTTATTTTTGAATTGTAATTTGAGTTTTTCCTGGTGCAGATAGTCCTTCAGACTTTTAGAACAAATCAGGATTATGCTTTCAAATTGGGATGATGCCAAATCTACAGTACTGGAAATGTACAATGATCAAGGATTAAAATCAGAACATTTTATTTATTTGTTTTTGTTTACCAGGTAAGCACACTAGACAACCAAGTGCCTATTTTCAGATGTGACCCGGGAGATTACAAAGATAAATTCAAGAATTACAATGATACATTCAGGTACAACAGGCAGACAATAAGAGCAAGTGCAAATAAGGGCAACAGTCATAAACATGGTAAATGCAGCAACATCAGGGGACATTTACCTACCCAGTGGTAGGAAGATAAAATCATAGTACAAAGGAGGCAGGCAGTCAGCTGAGTTTATATTAGTGAGAGCAAATATAATATCTGTCAAAAGGTTGCTCTTAAAAAATTGGAAATGTGATTCAGCTCACACACCATTTCCATTAATTGAATGGAAACAAATATTTTTGAGCACTTTACATAACTATAATTATGTTTCCGAATTTAAGAAATTATGGGACTTATACAATAAGAAGGTGGAGAACTGGGTGCAGCAGGATTTTATTTTTTCCTGAAAAGGGGCATGAATTTGTTGACTGTACTTTGTGATATTTTCCAATAATAATATGTATATTTATATGGTTGGTATTTGTATTTAATAGCAAATGACATGCACCCAAATGTATTGTAATTAATCAATTCACTTCTGTAAATTGATACATGAAATAGAAATGAAAAATAAAGAAAACTTTTATTTGCAAAAAAAAAAAGTTGGTTTACCATCCTATAAAGCCCTACATGGGTTGGGCCCTGGCTATCTATCAGATCTTCTGCATCCTCTCCTGTCCTTATGCACCCTCTGCTCCTCCTACAAGGGTCTCCTGTCGATTCCAAGGGCCTGGCTTGAATCTAAGGGCCTGGCTTGAATCCTCTGGGGATTGTACATTTGAGGTTGCTGTCCCTATAGTGTGGAATATTCTGCCTAGGGTACTGAGGGAAGCCCTCTTGGAGGAGATCTTTAAAAGGGGATTAAAGGCATACCTATTTACAAAGGCTTTCAAGGACCGTAATTAGTCTCCTGAGATTTCTCTGTAATGCAGCTATTGTTTTAATTGTAATGACTGTAATTCTATTTATTTTATTTGTATTATCTATTTTAAGCTGTTATTTATTTATTTATGTATTATTGTATTGATTTTATCTATTTGCCTGTGTATGCCTGTACAGTGCCCTGAGCCTCTGGGGACAGGCTCCTTATGAACAGACTTACAGTGTATGGTAGAACATTATTATTAACTGAATTTGATTGATTCACAGCATTGTTGTACTATCGATATGATGTGATGTCACAATGTTGTTGTACCATCTTGAGTATGTCACATCAATGGTACAACAACATCGAACATCTTTGCGTATGAAAACTAGACAAAGTTACGCTCTTTGGAAATGGCTGCAGCAGTGAGAAGCTGGCCATGAAACCATGTGTCACAGATATAAACTGGCAATGTAATGATCTAATGTCAAAAGTGTGTGTAGCATGATTTATTTTAAAAAAATGTATATGTCAGAGTGGTAGACTGTTGATGGACTGGGGCTTGTTCTTTGGGTTGGGGAGGGGTTGAGGGGAATGCTTTTGATGGCAGTATTGGGGAAGGACAGTCATGCTCAATAAATGCTTTGTGTTTGTTTAGCTGTTGCCCATACACTGTTAAGGCAATGAATGGGCAACAGTGAACAACAACACTGTTGCTATGTTCATTTCTTGAGGTTTCATGACAATGTAAACCTCTTGAGTTTTGCCCTTGAGGTTTACTAGGTTGTCATGACAACCTCTCGAAGTGAACATGGCATTGTTGTTCACCGTTGCCCGTCTATTATTTTCTATATTACTACTACTACTCCTCTCAAATTGAGATAAAAAAATGGAATATGGTAGCAAGATTTCACATCTGTGTTCATAGGAACTACTGTGATTTTTCACCTATTCAGTTTATTTGAATATCTCCATGGCAACTTCAGACCGGAGCAGAATTCAAATAACAATCTTTTAACTAAACAGAAATCTTCAGACTTTTTTTTCACAGTTACTCCAATAGATTACCATTAGATAAGTTCTTACTTGCTTGCATTTTTAATGCTTTCCCTTATAGCTTTTTGTTGCTGTTTTCAGCTGTTTGCCTCTGCAGGTCAGTTAAAGAAACCATGATTTTTGCACAATACAGGTTCATTTATTTTCAAATCTATAAAACTGCACAATATTCAAAAATGTCGTGTTCTGTCTTAAACAGCATTTTCTCAGTTGCCTGTCAAATGTTAACTGGAGCACAAACAAACTGGCACTGCACCACAAGATATTTTACTGTCTGAAAAAAGATTTCATTTAAGTTAATGTACTGACAAAGCACTGAGTGCAGTGCATACATACTAAATCAGTATTGTAAGCAGAAGAAATTTACAGGCAGTGGCTGGAGGACAAAAAAGGAACCACCAATCTGTCATCCCAACTGATTTTATGTGATGATTTCTCAAGACTCCCAGATGATGGGTGCTGATACCCTTATAAATCAAGTGTTTTAAAGATACAGTGCAGAATTAAGCAGATTAAAAAAGAACAACATACTGATATGTGAGTAGGTACTAATCTACCAAACTTATTTTCAGAGCAAAAATTACAGAGGAAAAAATATTAAACAGTAAGGGCTCCATTCTAAAGATTTAATTTGAAAACAATAAAGCCCAGAACTTACTGAGTCAGAAGCCAGACTCCGATGCTACAAACATGCTGCCCCATGCATGGTAAGACCTTGCAAGCGGCTCACCTGGATGTGTAGTCTGGTTAGGACATCACCCGAAGAAACAGGTGTCTGGAAGGGAATGAAAAAACAAAGGCATGTTATCAGCATGAAATATATACAGAATTCATTTAGAACCACATCTGTATTAATTAGGTATTGGCCTGATATTAATTCATTCATTTAACCCTGGTGGGTAATATCCTCCCAGTTGTACCATCTATAATGCTTCTCTTCTTAGTATCAGAGTATTTAGGCTCCCTTCCCTCCTTCCCAGTTTATCTTTTTTAAGGCTGCAAAATTTAAACATATGATTTACAGGATATGTCTGGGAACTCACATGAAGGGAGAGGGCACTGATTTCATTTGTCTTCTAGATGGCCCAAATGTGCTCACGAAGCCTAGTCTTAAAAGGGTGGAAAGATTTGTCCACATAAAAGGATTCATAAGAACAAATGGCCAGATAGACTATCTTATTTGAGTCACAGTTAATGAACTGTTTAATATCAAATTACTTCCTTGCATTAACAGTGGTAAATTGGCTCATCTTCTCAATGACAGGACAGTATTTGCACAGTCCACACAGGAGGTATAGAAACATAGAAACTGATGGCAGATAAGGGCCACTGGGCCCACCCAATTGGCCTATTTTTTTTATCTTTATTTTTGCTGCTGAACCTATTTGATGTGTAACACTGTCTCTTCCCTGCTCTTCATTACCCCAATGATTCCCTTGTGCCTATCCCAGGCATCTATAAACCCCACCATTTTCGCCTTCACTGGAAGGCTGTTTCAGGAATCCACCACCCTTTCTGTGAAGAAGTAGTTCCTCACAACTCTCCTGAATCTACTTCCCTCCAGCTTCATATCCCTCATCCCTTGTTCTAGAACACCTTTTCATCTGAAAAATTCCCCCCACATGTACCTCATTAACCCATGTAAGATATTTAAAGGTCTCTATAATATTCCATCTCTCCCTTGTCTCCTCCAGGGTGTACGTATTGAGCTCCTTTAGCCTCTCCTCATAGGGCTTTTTATGCAGACCCTGAACCATTGTGGTAGCCCTATTCTGCACTACCTCCACTCTGTCTATGTCTTTCCTGAGATATAGCCTTCAGAACTGGACACAGTACTCAAGGTGGAGTCTTACCAGTGATCTATATAGGGAAAACACCACCTCCCTCTACCTACTTGTGATATCCCTACTTATGCACTCTAGCATCCCACTAGCCCTCCTGACTTCCTTGTCTCACTGCCTGGCCACCTTTAGGTCATCCTATATGATTATCCCCAAGTCTATTTCATGCTTGGTCATTGCCAGTATCATTCCCCCATGTTGCACTCTGCCCCCAAGGCCTCTGAGACCCAAGTGCATTATTTTGCACTTTTTTGGCATTGAAACCTAGCTGCCATACCTTTGACTGCTCCTCTAGTTTTTTCCAAATGCATGCCCATCTCTTCCATGCCCCCCCACCCCCACAGTGATCCCTCTCTTATAGATCTTGGTGTCATCCACAAAGAGGCAGACCATCCCTTCCAGCTCCTATGCTATGTCACTTATAATGATATTAAAGAGGGATGGTCCCAGCACTGACCCATGAGCTCACCCAGTCACCCTCCCTTCCTCAGAGAGAATTTAATTTACTACTGCCCTCTCTCGTGGTTTTTCTCCTCAGTTTTAGGCTGCCAGTTGTGCATACACGTATCTCCCAGGTTTGGTGCTCACTTACGGTACATTTCTGGGGGGGGGGTTAAACAGCAGTTATGGAACATTGGGTCAAAGCAAATAATACTCCAATGCTTGGTCAGTATTTTTCCAATGGCTGCAGACTGCCTGCCATATGTTGTGACCAGATTTAAGGCTTGTTCCTTGGTAGCTCTGTGGTTAATAACAACCAACAAACTCTCATGCCTTGTGAAATATGATTTGGTCTCAGCTTAGTCAAGGATGTCATTCCCATAGCCTCTCTGCTGGAATCTACTCCTCATCTGCTTACTTTGCTCATGGAAATCATTCTCATTGTTGCAGTTTCTCTTAATTCTAAGGTACTGTGATTTGAGAATGTTCTTTAAAAGGTGCTATGGATGGCAGCTGGTCATGTAGGAAAGTGTTCCTGTCTGTAGATTTGTGGTATAGGTCAGTACTGAATGTACCATCTCCCTTTTTTGTAATGTGATGGTCCAGCAAGTTGATATCAGTCTGACTGGCATGAACTTAAGATTTGAGTTGGTGCTTTCAAGAAATGCCACAAAGTCATTCAGTGCACTTCTGTTGCCCCTCATACCAACAGAATTACATCTATATAGTGTCTCCAGAGGTCTATCCCATGGTAGTACAGGTTAGCCTCTGGGCTGTAGACTACTTCTTTCTCTGTTACTTAGATAAAGGTTGATGTAATTGGGTGCAAATGTAGCCTCCATAGCTGTGTCTTTAACCTGTAAATAGAATGTATCCTGAAACAAAAAGGCATTAGGGTGCAGGACCAGTTGGGCACACTCATACAGAAATCTAGTTAACTGAGACCCAGAGTTGATGCTTTATTCAAGACAAACCACAAAGTTATAACAGCTTCCTGATGGGGCACATTGTTGTTGAGGGCCTCACTATCTAATGAGACCAACCTCCACTCCTATTCCAACTGTAGATCCTCTAGGAGGCCCAATACATCTGTAGTAACTCTCAGATATGATGGGAGGAACTGCACTATGCTTTTGATGTGAGGGTCCACGAATTGTGATAGTTGCTATATCAGACTGCCAATGCCGGCCACTATTGGCTGCCCTGGAGGGTTTATCAGTCATTTATGCACTTTAGGTAGTACATAAAATAAAATCCTAATTAAGTGTTAAACCAAAAGAAATCTGTATATGCCTTCTGATATATACCATTAGACAGAGCTTCTAACAAAAGGGCATCCACTTGTGAATTAATCTCTGGCATGGGATCTGTCAAAAGGAAGCAATAGAAGTACTCATTCAAACCTATTATGTTCTTCCACATATTTTGTGGTTTCCATGATAATGATAGCTGCATCTTGTATGCTCTTTTAATAATGATGTTCTTGTCCCTTTCCAGAGTGTCTAGTGCTTCTCTTTCTTCTTCAGAAATTGTGTTATAATGATAACTGTCATTATTACCATTAAAAAGTTCTTTCAATTCTGCTTCACATTTACTCTCAAACATGAATGCACTTTGTAAAATCACAAATTGTAGGGAGAAAAAATAATGTGACCTACTGGGAATTAAACCCAGGCCCCTGGAATACTGTTTCTAGTGCCCTAACAACTGAGCTACAGCCTCACATGGTTGGCCCTGACCCCCAGACACACTTCGTTTTTCTGGTATGGCATATCCTGCAACTAGTAATAACCAAGATGACAATTAGATGTTTATTGGTACAGTATTAGCCACTGCTGAAGAATTTTAAATCACAAATTGTAGTGAGAAAGAAATAACGTGACTTATTAAGAACTGAACCCAGGCCCCCAGTGAGGAGGAATGGTGTAGCCTGTAGCTCAGTGGTTAGTACACTGGGATGGTGATCTGTGAGCCTGGGTTCAGTTCCCAGTAAGTCACATTATTTCATTCTCACTACAATTTATGATTTAAAATTGCTTAGCAGTGGTCAATACTGAACCAAAAAACAACCACTACACTTTTATTGTGTGGAAGATAAAGCATTGAAAGCAGTTTGAATCTGGGCATATCTAGATTACTTCTTATTCACTAGCTTATGTTTTGAGTAATATCCATGGTACCTGGTTCCAATAGGTATGATGCTGAAGATAGTATATTACTGGCCTCAGTGGTCTAATTTTGTAACTGTCTCAGGGTAGAAGAATCGTGAACTTGTTCTCAGCCCATTTCTTGTCTGCCCCAGAATAAAACCATTTTCCAAAAAGAAACCCAGGGGGATCTAGCAACAAAAAAGAACTATTTAAAACAAGAAGGATTGCCTTTAAAAAGACCAGCCCCTTTGTTATTAGCCTGGAAGCTTAGAAGGAGGGACAGAGAAGAAAGAGGAAGGGGGAAATGGGAAGGAAGGAAGGAAGGGGTGGGGTTTCAAAGAAGTGGTCAGAGGGTGCAGGCCAGATAAAGAAAAGAGGGCCGGCTCCAGAGAGGATGACCTAACAAAAAGGGGTGGGGCATAAAGAAAAGGGAACAGGGGATAGGTTGAAGGGAGAGAGAGAGAGAGAGAGACAGAAATAGAGCAAAGGGCTGGGTGGTGAAAGGGGGAATATAAGGGCTGCACAATGGAGCTCTCTCTTACTTTTGCTAGGCAAAAATTTGATTTTGTTAGCACATCAGTCGGAGAGTTCCAGGAAGATTTATGGGTAAGGCAAGTTTTTTAATTAAAAGGGGTGATAGTCATATGAGGCTTAAAGTATAAAAATAAATTAAGAAAGAAAGAAATACTGCAACAGTGCAAAGGGCAAGTTTAAACACTGGTAGATTGCAACAAAAAAAAATGCTTAAAAACAAAAGATATACAGGGGGTATACAGTATATAGCTATAGTACTGAAGGTAAACTGAGCTATGGGGTGCAATAGGTAGTTAAGTACCTCATAAATTGCTGGTAGAGATCTTAAAAAATGGGGAGAGGGTAGGCAAGTTTAAAATGCATGTAAGACGGTGTTTATTCTAGAGGTCCCTGAAAATGCATAATGGGTAGCACATTTGTCATTGGGGGGGCGAGAGGGAAAGTATAAGAGGAAGCCAACCAGGAGAATGTTGGAGGGGTGGCTGGTCATGAAATAAATGGGGAGGCCAGAAAACACCGGCATGGGAGTGGATGAGTGGTTTTAAACCAGGCGGGTGGTCCAGTGAGGGCAAGAGGACTTAGCAGTTTCTAAGAACATTTTGAGGTGCTTCATATCAGTCCCCATTGGTTTGGAAAAGGTAGTTCAGGGAGTGAGCAACCAGAGGCAGTGGAATGACGTTGGGAGGGGGGAGGGAAAAGGCAGGACTGGTGAAAAGGTGTAGTGGCTGGAGGTGGAGAGAGCGACCGCAGTTTTTGTGGCACAGACAAGGACCACTAAGGGTAAAAGCCATAGGCAGTAGAGGGAAAGATGTGACCAGGAGGTCAGGTAGCTGTACGGGAGAGCTGCGGGGGGGGCTGTATCTCCCTATCTCACCACAGTCTCAATCCCCGCTTCAAAATGAAAAAAAAAAAATGCATGACTTCAGGTAAGATGGGCTGATGTGGCCACAGTGGGGATGCCATCCTGAAGTGGGGAGGTGGATAAAAAAAAAAATTAAAAAGACAATCCATGGCAATTTGGAGCCCTCCACCAACTTTATAAATTGCTTTAGGACCATTTTGGAAATCCCAAACATAGTTACTCGGCAATCCTGAGTGGGGGTGCTTTTGCTTTAAAAGGCAATCCTTCATAGATTTGAGCCTGTCACCAAGAGATAGGATTACACAGGACAGCGTTTACACCCCCATCATAATTACTTGGAAAAAACATGCAGCTAGGATCCTCCGAGAGGCAAGAAATAGGTGGGGGGGTTCTTGCACAAAATGCTGTTTTTAATTTAGTCCATTACAATATTGGAATTATTGCAGATGCCATTGTGAAGGAAGGGAAGATTTGGTGTAAAAGGCTGGCTGGTTTGAAGAAACACAAGGGACCCCATGGGCGGCTGCAACCGCCATTTTGGGGAATAGTATCGTGGGGGGGAGACATACAGATAGAAACCTACAGGTCCCTGGAAAAGCAAAGGGGTGTATTGTTGATGGCTGATATATTACAAAAAAAAAGACAGAAGGGGATTGGACAAATACAACACATGGGCTCCTAGCAGTACTCAGGTTGGGTGCTATCAACAAAGGGATTCCTTTTGACTACAAAATTTGATATAGACAGATAACAATGGGGAAAGATATGGATAAAACACCTAATATTAATGTAACAATTATATAAGGATAATAGATATATCTATCAAGAAAAACATTTTTTAAGGATAAGGGTTTTGAACTGCAGCAGTAGTACCAGCCTGAATGCTTTTGACGTTGGGGGCAGCATTATGGAATGCAAGGGGAGTTTTCTGGGAATGCAGGAAAGGGCCAAGAAAGCAGTTGTGTGGTGGGCCACCATTCTGTGTCAGGCCGTGTTGTGGCTGCCATGTTTAGGAAAACAAAAGGGGTGGGAATCCAAAGCGTTCACTGGCTCTACCGATTCAAACTGAATAGTAAATAATATTAAAATAGTATACTAGAAAGTGATCTTTCATTTACGGGGGGATGGTCACAGTTACCTATCAGGGCCACTGAATAAATCAACATACTATTGATTAAATAGGTTTAATTAAAAAAAAATCCACTGCGTTGCTTCCACGGTGACATGCTGTGGTCACAGTAGGTGGGATATTGTAGGTGGGCATTATTGGGATGCATGCTTCCTTTGGCATTGAATCACAGCCATGTAGCTCTTCTGTAGGAGGGGATGATTTGAAAAATTTGGCAGCCAAATCATTAGACTCAAACAGCATTTGTCATTATTTACATATGACTTCCAAGAGGTTAAGTTAGTACCTAAAAATATGGTTACAATTGCTAGGGCTGCACCTTCAAAACTTTGATAATGAAATATCCTATATATTGCAAAAGTATAGTTAGCTGAAGTTTTTCTTAACAACACTGGTTTTGTAGTTATAAGCTGAGACTATATAAGTACTAACATAGCTTGGAGAAATCTCCAGAGTTTAAAAAGTCAGTGGGAACTACCTGCTCACTCCAGGATGAGGGCTTACCATGAAAGCATTCCAGATAGCTTTCCCTGCAAGACATGGCCGAGTTAACCTTTCTGCGGGAAGACTATTCAAGCAAAAAACAATGATAAAGAAATTTGCTGTCATGGTGGGTCATAGGCTGCTTAAATAATCCCATTATTGGCTTTAGATATTTGAAGAATGTAGGCCATGTTGTTTGGTATGTGCCAGCACTCGGTGGTGGCCAAAATGAATTGCAAATTTGTTGCTTTGATAGCTCTCTTGTGTGAGGAATACAGGAGGTTTCTTTCAAATATCTATGCATTACATTTGCCCCACTCTTGAATTTTTCACTTCTCTGATACTTATTTGTTGTACCAGGAAAAGGCTCCATTGAGTGATGCTCATGTACAAAGAGGTCCTGGTTAGAGCAGGGAAAAGTTAAAAATATTCTCAGGAAGCATGTTACAGAACACACACAATGGGCACTAGATGCGACATTGTGGTTAAAGATGGCAGTAGAATCATAATGCAGTTGAAATACAGAAAAAAGAATCATAATGCATACTAAAAAAAATGAAGTAAGAACAGAAATTAGGCATGGAAAAACAATGTGACTAGTACAATAAGGCAGGAGATATATAACATGGTGGAGATACAGCAGACGTGGGGTGATATCATGGTATAGCAGAAAATGCCAGGGGTTTATCAGCAGTTACAAACATCAATGCAGTGGACAGCAAGAAGCATGTTATAAGCATTCGGCTGGTCAAAAAACCAAGCCGTAACATGTGTCATAGCTCATTCCAGAGGGTAGGAATGAGCCAGCTCAGTGCATCTTTTCCTATAATTGTGAGGTGTAACACTATTTTCTCCTGACTTTATATCAGGATGGAGTTTTTCTACAGAACAGTGCCATGATGTGAGATACGGTGGGTAGGCCATGATATAGGGCCTAGTAGGGCCACATATAGTATTAAAATAAAAATTTTATTAAAGAACCAAATCATTCCTAATGGGTGCTATTATGGAGCACAGCATTTCCGGCCTAAGCCGCTGGGGGTGCAGATTGGATTATGACATTTTTAAGTCTGGAGAGTGGATACTGTACGCTTCTGACCTTTAACACCAGTCAGAGAGTATGAGGAGCTTCACCCCCACTTTAGGATAACATTTGAGTGGTTGGGGGACAGTCAGCAAGGGGTGATACAGCAGCACTCTTAGTGAGAGATAGAGGGGAGTGGGTGGGACAGCAGGGGGTGGGACAACCTGGTTATTTCAGGACTACTTAACTGAAGGGAATGGTTTCAGCCTGGGAAAAGTTTTTGCCATTACCCACTTCACCTTTGTTGTGGTGGTCCATGGGTTGGAGAAGTATTGTAATCTTTCACCATGGCATCTTTGAGTCCTAGGCTTTGTTCCTCAGGTCAGGGGAGAAGGTCTCTACTGCCATTGGAGGGACAGTATATTATGGTATTGGGCAGCAGTACATTACTCAAAAAGAAATGGGGGATCTAGAGGCAAAGGGACACAGGCGAGGAAATATTGGTGAAGTAATGTTGAAGATGGATATTGGGGGCCAGAGATGCCACTGGCAGGGGGAAAAGAACAGAGGGTCCAAGGGATGGATAGGAATTTATGGGTTTTAATAATAGGTGCAGAAAGAGGTTGTTAGGCTCCTTGGACAGAAAGTGAATAAATTAAGAGTTTTGGGGGATGAAATAAATCAAAAGACTAGTAATGCTTCAGATGGTGCAGTGAGTTTTGGATCACTGGCACCTTGCTTGCAAGGTTATGGGGCTGGGGCATGTGTTTACACATCCTCTGGCTAGAGCCATGGCAAGTGCAAAAGAGGGCAACACCATGGGGCGGGTTTGAGTGTAGTGGTCGGGGAGTACATGAAGGTAAGGGAGGAGAGCTCTTGAGAGTGTTTCAAGCTGTCAGAGCTCAGTGCAAGATAGATGTAAGTGGAGCAATCAGGGATCAACAGGTAACCAATGTCATGATGCTGGTATAGGAAAAGGATGGCCCAAGCCACCATGGAGGCCCACCTGGTCACCACAGGTGCCATAAGTACTGCAAAAGCTTGGGAGGTTCCAAGTAGGGGAGTAATCAGGAATAGCATGATGATGGGGTATCAGAAAAAGAGTGGGTTAGGAGAAGGTCCATATCAGAATAGTTGTTCTGGGGGGACATTTGGAGGTGCTGCCACAGGTCTGCCAATATACCTTTGAGGTGGTTACTCTGTGAGGGGGGGTTGGTTGTTTGCTCACCTGAATCGATAAGGCGCAACATGGAATCATGGTCAGGGTTCAAAAAGAAGGAAGCATGGCCCCAAGGGGAGAACCCGGGTAGATAAATATTGCATTTATTAATATTGGAGCAGACTCAGAGGCTGCAGCCAAACTGGGGTTGAAGGACGGCTTGAGAAATTTGAGCAGGGAAACACCCAGCTGCTATAAAAAGGGCATCAGAAATGGGAATCACTAAGCAAAAGTTTTGCCTATCCACAGGAAACAAACTGAAATGAGCGGGGGGGCAGTATGCATATAAAAATAAGTGGTTCACATTATTTGTTTATATGTTGTAGAGAACAGCTGCAGGAAAAAAGTATTGGAGCATAAGATGTTCCCGAATATGGTGTGCTGAGTGACGGGCTGAACAGAAGCCCGGGGGGGGGTACAATTGATTCTGGCCCACAAAAGGTATGGATCTGATGGAAGGATATGGAAAGGATGCATCTGGGTGCTCTGTCATGCCATGATGGATGGGAGCTGCCAGACCAACCCAGAACCTAATTGCATTATTGTACATTGGGGTGACAAGTGATTTAGGTGCATGTTTGTGGTTACTTATGTTTAATCAAACACTTGATGACCACAGAGGCATAAGGGTTGGGGTCTAGACTCATGATGGGTAGTAGAAGATGGTAGTAAGAAGGGTAGGGGGCACGGTCAAAAACACAAGGTCATAGAGAGGGACCAGAAGAGGATGAAGTGAAGAGGGAAATAAACAGTTGTCAAGGTTTGGGGGGGAGTGATGGTGGCAGGATGACATAAGGAAAATAATAGCCAGGTTGTATAGAACAGAGGGGCCCAGATGGTGGAGAGGGGTAAACACATTGTCATCACAAAAAGCGAGAGGGCATGGATGCATGGTTGAGGACTTCATCAGAAGGAAGGAATCTGGGGGGGGAGCCTGCCTTCCAATGCAAACTGGAGATGAGCTAGTGGAATAATGAGAAAGAAAATATTTTCGGGAGGGGAAGGGGGGAATTCTGGAGTTACACCAAGGTGGGGTGTAAAAGGAAAAGGGGTGTGAACACCCAGGAATAGAAAATGGGGGACAGGAACTGGACCTGGCCCAGACAAGAGGAAAGGGTGTGGACACCCAGGAATGGAAACAGGGGGCAGGAATTGAACCTGGCCCAGACATTAAGAGATAAGCACCTCTGGTTTACATCAGTGGGTTAAAGAGAAAATGGACAAGAAAGAAAGACCCCTTCAGGTTTACATCTGAGGGTTGGGGGGAAAAAAGTATGATATAAATATGATATGAAATGTGTTAAAAAATGTAATCAAAATATGTTATAAATTGTGATATTTCAAATAAAGAGAATATGAAAATAAATGTTTTATATATGGTATTGAAAGGAACTTATGTATTTATTTATTTATTTATTAGCTTTTGGTGACTGGGTAAGTGTGTTAGGCAATTTAACCTGCCTATTTTCAAGCACGACCCAGGAGAGTACAGAATACAAAGATACAAGATTAACAGTAGAAAATGGTACAGTATTTAGTATTGTTGATGAAAAATCTGAATGACAAAGTTTTAATAAATGGTATGCCAACTGAGTAACCAAAAGCAATACTGGGTGTGGTGTCCTTCTTTGGGTGAAAGGCTCTAGAACAAGAAGGATTGTCTCTAAAAAGACAAGCCCCTTTGTTATAGGCCTGGAAACCTAGGAGGAGGGACAGAGAAGAAGGGGGAGGGGGAGCTGGGAAGGAAGGAAGGGGCGGGGTTTTTGAAGAAGTGGTCAGAAGGGGAGGGCCAGATAAAGAAAGGGGCCCAGCTCAGAGGATGGCCTCACAAAAGGATGGGCATTAAGAAAATGGAGCAGGGGATAGGCTAAAGGGAGAGAGAGAGACAGAGAGAGAGCAAAGGGGTGGGTTGTGAAACAAAGAGATATAAGGGGCTGCACAAGGGAGCTCTCTCTCTCACTTTTGCTAGGCAAAACTTTGATTTCCCACCTGCCACCCAAGGAATCATGGGATACAGTGAGGGAAGAGTGAGAAAGAAAATATTTTCAGGAGGGGAGGGGGAGAAATTCTGGAGTTACACCAATGTGTGGTGTAATAGAAAAAGGGGTGTGGACACCCAGGAATAGAAAATGGGGGACAGAAATTGGAGCTGGCCCAGACAAGAGGAAATGGTGTGGACACCCAGGAATGGAAACAGGGGGACAGGAATTGGACCTGCCCCAGACATTAAGAGATAACCACCTCAAGTTTACATCAAGGGGTGAAAGAGAAAATGGACAAGAAAGAAAGATCCCTTTGGGTTTACATCCAGGGGGTGGGAGAGGGGGAGAAATGTGTGATATATAAATGTGATATGAAATGTGATACAAAATGTGATCAAAATATGATATAAATTGTGATGTTTCAAATAAAAAGAATATGAAAATAAAGAAATGTTTTAAATATGGTATGTAAAGGAACTCAGTATTGTTGATGTAAAATCTGAATGACAAAGTTTTAATAAATGGTATGCTGACTGAGCAACCGAAAGCAATACTGGGTGTGGTGTCCTTCTTTGGGTGAAAGGCTATAGAGCAAGCCAAACTTGATGGATTGAAGTGTAAAGATCAAATCTTTACAAGAATAGAAATCAGAGAAACTATTTAATCTAACTCAAGAGAAAGTCAGTGCGATTAGATGGTTTCACTGAGGAATTTTATGTGGCATTTCTAGATAATTGCCTTCCCTGGATGGAATAAATGATTACATAATTGGTAAATAGCCTGGAGAAAATTCCAAAATCATTGGAAGAAGCCAAAGTAATTCCTATACTAAAAGAAGGTAAATATTTTTTTAAATCAGAGAGTTATAGACCGATAACCTTATTGAATATCAATGATAAAATAATTGCAAAAGTAATAGTCAATTGAATTAAAGTGGCCATTCCTGAGGCCATCCACCAAGATAAGTTTGGATTCATCAAGTGAAGGACTTTATTCCAGGCAAAAAGAAGAGTCCAATCCTTTTTTTTCAGTATGTGAGATCTCAGGGATTATGCTATTATGCCATTGCCATTGACACCACAAAAGCCTTTAATGTTTTCGATAGACAATTCATGACTCAGTGTCAACAGGAATGGAAAATTCCTGACTTTCTGTTAAGACTGATTATGTTATTATACAAGAGAACAATAATTCATTTTTTAATCAATTCATATTTAATACCATTATCTGAAATAAGGAATGGGGTACATCAAGGATGTCCTCTCTCACCTGTTATTTTTGATCGCTGTTTAGGGCCTTTTTTTAAACTGTATCACAGCCAATCAAGCAATCAAGGGAGTTTATTATCAAACTGTCAGCATCAAGGTAAATGCTTTTGCAGACGACATGCTGTTGATAGTTAAAAACATTAATTCATCTTTACAAAATGTCTTGGGAGAAGTTGACAAATTCTCAGTGATATCAGGCTATAGAATCAATAAACAAAAATCAATAATAATGAAATTATTTGATCCAGAAGATCTAGTCAACCATTCTTTGATAAAAGACTTCAAATGGGTCTACAGAACAAAATATTTAGGTACAATGCTGGTCAACAACCAAACAGGTTTTATTAACATTAATTTTGATCAAGCAAAAGAAAAAAGAAAAAAATATTCTTAACAATTGGCACACCTTGTCAATTTCCTTATAGAGAAGGGCTAAAACTATACAAATGATGGCCCTGCCTCATTTTATGTCCTCATTACAAACTATTATTGAGATACCCTCGACTGTCCAGTTTGACGACCTTTACAAAGTTTCTGTGGAGGTGAGGCAAGCCACAAATAGCCTGGAAACTATTAATGATGTCAAGAAATGTGTGTGTGTGTGGGGGCGGGGGGAGTTATGGTTGCCTGGAACAATAAATACAGAATTTTAAATGTCCAGTTTAAAATTGTTTGGGAGTGGGCATTTCAAACCAAGACTGAGTCAAGGTGGGAGCAAGAATTAATTTTTGACAAAAAATAAAATAAATATAAATTCATTTATTATAGACTCTTATAAAATCTGGAAGGGTTTACCTACTTTATATAGTGTCATGGCACCAATGATTGACAAAGGTTTTAAAAGATTCCCAAAGGAATTCTTTCCTTGTACAGCACTCAGTATTTGGAGTAGCAGAACCATATGACCAGAGGGGGTGAAGTGCAAAATTAGTAAAATAAGTTTATCAAGTTTTCAATGCTGGGACCAATTAATCAGGCAGGGAGTGTTTTGTTCATATACTCAGTTTAAACAGTTAAGTTCAGTATATAGTAATGTTATTTTTTTAATCTATGCAACATTAAAGCAAAAATTAAATTCTTTACTTAAAGAATTTGACATGGATCCACATTCCAACTTGAATCTTATGATAAGAAATCACATGGCCATTTTAAAATAAGGTAACAAAAACTATTGCAAATATTGTATGCCAGTTTTATAATTCAGAAAAAAAGATTCATGGATGGATCTTAGTAAGAGATGGTATAAAGAAATGCAAGTAAATATTACTGACCAGTAATGGAAACGTTTTAGACTGAGTGCTGGCAAGCATTATATTTATGAAAAGGACAGGGTGACACAGGAAAAAAAACATATAGGTAGAGCCTATTATACTCCACTATGAATAAATAAATAAATTAGCTCTGGCAATAGTTTATGTTGGCACCAGTGTGGGTCCAAATGAAACTTATTTCATTGTTTGTGGAATTGCTCCTTCATTCATGATTGGTGGAATCAAGCATCTAAATTATTATCATCTATATTAACAAAACAATCCCTTTAGAATTTAAGTTGATGATTTGTAATGACATAACTAATATCAATATGGACAAGAAAGAACATAAAATTCTAGCTCTGGGAGCTATGGCAACTAAAAGACTTGTTCTTAAACACTGGAATGCCAACAGCTAGGTAAATTGGAATATGTTACATGAATTGGCCTCTCTAGAAAAATTGGGGAATGAGGTATATGAAACTGATGACCTTTTGGGGGACTCAAGGAAACAAATAGAAAAAAATCTTACCACCCATGGTACACCTATGAGCTATAATAGATTACCAACTACAGTTTATTCTAGATCAGCCATGTATACCTTTCAGGACAGCTTACATTTATGATATGTTTCCAAATATCTTAACTAAGCTCTCTCTTTTCTGGGGGGGGGGGGAGATAATATAATTTTATGCTCAGAAAGTATGGAATGATGATTTGTCAAATATGTGTAAATGTCAATAAAATATTTTTAGAAAAAAGTATATTAAAAGAGCAGACAAGGGTGGAACTGTCATTATCCTGGACACCACAAAATATGTGGAAGAATGTAATAGGCAGCTTTTGAATGAGTGCTTCTATTGCCTCCTTCTGTCAGATCACACAACAGAGAGCTTAAATCACAAGTTGATGCCTCTTTGTTAGAAGCTGCGTCTAATGGTATACTATCTGAAGACATATACAGATTTGTTTTTTGTTTGAATATTCAATTAGAGCTTTATTTTAAGTGCTGCCTAAAGTACATAAACAACTGGTAAACCATCCAGGGCACCCAATAGTGGCTGTTTTTAGCAGTCTGATGGAGCCACTGTCACAATTCATGGATGCTCACATCAAAAGCATAGTACAGTTCCTCCAATTGTATCTTAGAGATACCACACATGTATTGGGCCACCTGGAGGACCTACAGTATGAACAGAAGTGATGGCTGGTCTCATTAGATATTTAGGATTTCTACACCAGTATACTCCATAGGGAAGGAATTATGGCTCTGTGTTACTGGCTTGAATCCAGCACTGCTTTTGGGTCTTAGTTGAATTTCTGTGTAAGTGTGCCTGGCTGCTCTTGCACTCAAATACCTTTTTGTTTCAGGATACATTTTATTTACAGGTTAAAGGTATGGCTATGGGGGCTACATTTGCCCCCAAGTATGTCAACCTGCATCTATGTTACTGGGAGAAAGAAGTAGTCTATAGCCATGAGGCTAACCTTCACTACTATATGATAGCCCTCTGGAGGCACTATATAGATGACATTCTGTTGATATGGAGGGGCAGCAGAAGCACACTGAATGAGTCTGTAGCATTTTTTAAAGCAGCAACTGAAATCTTAAGTTCACAGTTCATGCCAGTTAGAGTAATATGAACTGCTTGGACCTCTGCATAACAAAAACTTAAGATGGTAGAGTAAAAACTGACCTATACCACAAAGCTACAAACAGTCTCCTACATTTGTCCAGTTGCCACTCACAGCACCTTTTCAAAAATATTCCCAAATCCCAATACCTTAGAATTAAGAGAAACTACAGTGATGAGAATGATTTCCCTGAGCAAAACAGATAGATGAGGAATATGTTTCAGCAGAGGGGCCATGGGAATGACATCCTTGACCAAGTCAACACCCAAGCAAACTCCACAAGTCATGAGAGTTTGTTGGTGGTTAATAACCATACGGCTACTGATGAACAAACCTTAAATGTGGTCACAAGATATGGCAGGCAGTCTGCAGCCATTAGACAAATAGTGACCAAGCACTGGGGTATTATTCTCTCAGATCCAGTGTTACATAAGTATTATCCAAACTGACATAAGAATGTACAACAAGCGAGCACCAAACCTGACTGATAAGCTTATGCGATGCTGGTGTTACACGAGGTCCCTGCACCCTTATTGGTACCCTCAGAGGTACACCGTAGACAGCTAGTGCTTAGGCGTATGTTATACTAACATATAGGGCTAAGGGCATCTACTGTACAAGAGTAGATGTCAGGATATGTACGCATTTTGTTGTAATACACTTTGCCTGATAATACATATATATTCTTCTATGTATTTTCTATGTGTTTCTTACTTGTAAGATGCCAGAACACCTGTGTCCTTGGAATAATTATGATATATAAGTCAGCATTGCCACCTTTTGGTGATTTGTACTACTACACTGAGTTATGTAAGACTCTGAATAAGAACTCTTTTGTTTCACAAACTGATGACTACTACAAAATTGTATAATGTTATCTTGGACCATGGAGCCTCCTCTAATTTAGCCAATAGAGCTCATCTCTGTAACTAGAAATGTTTCTATCTTACAGTAACCATAGTAATTATCACAGGTATATAATGTGATACACTAAGTTTTGTACCTCGGAGATCCCAAGAGACACAAAGAAACCTCAAGGTATAGGGAATGCTTAGTACTGGCTCCCGGTTCATATTGATAAGAACTGCTTAGGGCAACTGTGAGTTTATCCTTTTTGGTAGTAATAAACAAGTTTATTACTCTTATACAATGTGTCTGTGATTACTTGCATTCCCAACATTGCCAAGAACCTGAAAGCAAGGTTTATTCCTCCAGACAATTGGTGACCACATGTAGGCAATATTTGGTGTTCGTAAGTTTTCACTTGTTGTTATCATTTTTTCCTTTCCCACGGGGACAGTAGGTGCACATTCCCGTATCACCTCTCCCATTTTAAAACCAATTTGCAGTCTCTTACAAAGTCTGACTGTTTTCTTTTTGGGTGTTGTCGATGCCGACTCAACTCACTCCATAACAGCTTAGAATTGTAAGCCTACAAATCTTACAGTAGCCCGACTGTGCATAAAGTGCTACTGCTGTGGATTGATACATAGCACAGTGCCTTTTTCACAGTTTGATTTTTCATTCCCTCCCACACAATGGCTACGGTATCAAATATCTGTGCAGAACTGAGACTCGATGTCTCAAACTTCCTTGCCTCCCATGGAGGATGGGCTGACTTTGTCCAGGACACAAGCCAATCCGACAACCCTATACTGGGGATTTCAACCCAGTACACAGAGATAAGACAATCAACCAATAATCGTCAAGCTAAAGGGCTGATGGTCGCGACTCTCTACACTGCTCTGGAAGCCTCCAAAGCAAGGTTTTGAACCCTTGATCTGCAAATTTTGTCTCTTAAGCAACAGATGGGTTTGTAGGAAATGGAATGTGTTAGATTGCAGCAGAACTTGGAGTCTGAACTTCAAACTCTGCAGAATGAAAAGGATTCACTTTTGCATCATTCAGCTCAAGCTGGAAAACAGGAACTTTGTATGTTGAAGCAGGAGTGTGAAAGTTTGAGACAGGATAAGGGACAGGCATTGCATATGAATGACTTGTTAAGTACTGCAACTGCACAGTTGAGTGAGGAGATGGGAGAGCTACAGGACGAGATAAACCAGGTATGTAATGACTTAGAAGTGGCTACTAGGGACAATCGCGAATTGAGCACCACGCAACTGTGAGTCATGCTGAATGTAAAAGTAAGATGGTGAAACTGCACCATCAGTGGGAGGTTCTGGCTGGACATGTTAAGGCAATGGGAGGTGTAGCCCCTGCCTTACACACATCATCTGAAGGGGAGTTATCAGATGATGACATCTCTCAGTACAATGCCCAGTCACACCCCTGCTATGGCCCAGAATCCCCACCCAGCCATCCACAACATGGCGGATCCCCACTCCACCCACACCATGTCATACGTCATTGACGTCGTGATGACCATCATGGAAGATGCCAACATGGCAGCCCCCATGATGGGGGAGAGCAGGCCCAGGCTTGGTCCCGACGGCACCACCAATAGCCATTATTAATGTGGAAGACAGGCAAGAGACAGAAACGATGAATGAAACTGCAATAGATAATGTACCTCTTCCTGAGAGGAGTAAACAGACCATGAAAACCCAAATTAGGCAGCTTCTACAAGAGGTTGGCACTCAGGATGGTATTGTTCATACTACTGCCTAGGCTGCAGCTCAGGCCACCTCAGATGGCACCCGAGACAATCTATCTCTGCCTGATCGACCCAATAATCCCCTACAAATGGCCTACTCTGTTCAGCAGATAGCTGACAATATCGGTCGGATGAACCTGTCCGACAATCTCAGCTGTCACTTAGAAAAGGTATGTTCTAAATGTGAAATGCTTAGCCTCACTGCAGAATATCAGGTCCAGATACTACGCCAAACCATCGATCCTAGTTTGTGGGCCAAACTCCCCGATGCCATCCGCCAGGATGGGAACGCCACCTTTGATGAGGTTGCAGCTGAGCTAATTTCTGTTCACAGCCCAGGTGTAGTAGGAGTGATGCTTGCATACCCTGTAAAACAGAATGCAAAGGAAAGTCCAGTGACTTACCACCAGAGACTTTGGATGGACTACCAAGCAGGAAAGCACCTGGCACAAGAAGCTGCAGATGTAGATCTTATTGAGTATAAGACCCTGTTCCATAGCAACATGATTCCTGCAGTATGAGAAAAGGTAGAGCCAACCACCTACCCCAACATGGACAGGTTTGCCGACATCCTTCGGAAAACTGAGAGAGTTTACCAACTCTACATCCATGATCTGGGCTCCGGTTCCAAGAAAGTAGCCGCCGTGGAGCCTATTTCAGAGGCTGTGACGAACTACACTGTGGAAGGGCAGCCCCAACACCAACAGGCCCTCCCAGCTGATAACCAACACCCCCAACAGGCCCAACACCATCAACAACAACCACAACAGCAACAGCAGCAATGGGGTGGGAACCAGAATTCGCATAAGAATAAAAAGCGCAAGAATAAGGGTAAACAACAACAACAAAGAAAGGGCCCTTCATATAGGGAGATAGCTGAGGAAAATCAGAAATTCCGAGAGCTCCTGGGGCAAGTGTGCTCTGTGTCAGATGCTGTTACCACTCAGGATCTTGCAGCTGTACACCTGGTGACCCAGACCCCATTGGGCCATGGTGATACTAGAAGTACAGGCCTTCAGGCCTACACAGGCCTGAACCTGGAAGCTCCTCCCTATATAGCATTGGTGCAGCATGGTGAAGTGATTCAAAGAAGCCAGGCCCA
Organism: Neoceratodus forsteri; assembly: GCA_016271365.2. Taxonomy (NCBI): domain Eukaryota; kingdom Metazoa; phylum Chordata; order Ceratodontiformes; family Ceratodontidae; genus Neoceratodus; species Neoceratodus forsteri. The sequence continues at coordinate 453,903,466 of CM057456.1, read as the reverse complement.
ACCTCTCCATGCTCCCAGCAGTACAGATTGACAATTACAGGCCCCAGTGTGGATTGTAAACAAGCTGGTCTTGGATACAAATGGAAAGCCCTGCACCGAGGCTGAGGTCAGGGGCCGCCTACTTGATGTCTTGCTAGATACAGGTGCGGCTGTGTCTGTATTACATGATGAACACCCAGACACATCTCCTTGGTCCACCGGATGGAGGACCAACATGTCAGGAGTAGATGGTACTAGGTTACTGCATACCGATCTCTACCTCTGCCGGTAGAGCTAGACCATTTAAAGGCCTCACACACCTTCCAACTGATGGTAATGCATGATCATCCTAGTATCATATGAATTAATTTTCTTGCACCACATGGCTATGTGGTAGATCTAGCTAACATGCTATTGATACAAATTCAGGGTCAGTACCACACTATCTTGATCCCTGTTTCACACGTTGTGGCAACAATATCTGTTAACAACAAAGAGTAGGATGTCATAGATTTGTTCAAAACCCATGAGCTTTTCCAAAAGCTTCTCTCCATTTTGCAGTGACATTTGGAAGTGTTTGCAATCAACAAACATGACTGTGGCAGAATGCACACTGTCATCAAAGTGCCAGGCCCAGCACATGAGAGGCAAAAGCAGTACCCTTTTCCAACTGAGGCCTTGCCTTCTCTTAGAGAAACAATCAAGTCACTTCTCAAGCAAGGAGTAATCAGAACATGCGTTTCTACTGCTAAATCTCCAGTGTGGCCCAAGAAAAAACCCACAGGCACCTGGAGACTTACTGTTGACTACAGGAAACTGAATCAGGTTACCCCAGATGTTCCCCAACTGTGGCATCAGCACCCGATGTGCTACGACTTTTGACCCCTGACCTGAAATGGTTCAGTGCCCTGGATATCTCCAATGGTTTTTGGTCATTACCATTGACCCCCAACAGCCAATATAAGTTTGCCTTCACCTTTGAAGGAAGACAGTACACGTGGACTTGCTTACCACAGGGATTCCATAACAGCCTGTCCCTGTTCCATCTGCATATGATGGACGCCCTTGAGGGTTTCTCTACTCCCCAATGTCTCTTGCAGTATGTGGATGACCTGTTGCTGGCAACTGCCACACAGGAACAACATCTGGATCTCTTTTATGAACTACTGACTCTCATTCAGAGAGCAGGTCTGAAATGCAATCCAGCAAAAGCACAGCTATTTCAGAAAGAGGTACTCTTTCTGGGTTTAAAAATAACTGACCAAGGTCGAAGTCCTGCCTGGAAGAAGATACAAAGATTGCAAGACTTGCCATTGCCTACCAGCGTGGCAACTCTCTGACAGTTTCTAGGTATGGTAAATTATTTGAGAGATTTTATCTGTGATTTTGCTCAGAAAGCTGTTCCTCCATATGAGCTATTGAAAAAGCACATCCCATGGACTTGGGGCCCCATACCTACCCAGGCTTTGACATCACTGAAGCAGGCCTTGGCCTCTGCCCCAGCTCTGGTCAACCCCAATCCAGCACTACCATTCTGAGAACTGAGGGTCGCGAGGGCAGGAGTCCACAGCCCTCCCCACTTCAGGAGCGACCCCCCCCCGCGGACCACGCTGAATCTGAACTCGGAGCCAGAACTGAGGGTCGCGAGGGCAGGAGTCCACAGCCCTCCCCACTTCAGGAGCGACCCCCCACGGACCATGCTGAATCTGAACTCGAGCCAGAATTGAGGGTCGCGAGGGCAGGAGTCCAAGCCCTCCCACTTCAGGAGCGACCCCCCCCCGCGGACCACGCTGAATTTGAACTGGGAGCCAGAACTGAGGGTCGCGAGGGCAGGAGTCCACAGCCCTCCCCACTTCAGGAGTGACCCCCCCCCGCAGACCACGCTGAATCTGAACTCGGAGTCAGGTAGCCACCGGAGGGTAGAAGCAGCTCTCTCTACTAGGAATTTTAAAATTGGCGCCTTTTTGTGTGTTCAGTCAGCTGTAAATGTAACCGGAGGTGCAGAGAGGCTTTAGACAGAACTTTCACCTGGGCGAAGTTAGGTTAAAAAATGGGAGTTTCTGGCTACCTCTGTAAAATATTGCAAGTTCTGGGGTGTTGAGTTGAATTTGCTCAGGGTTGGATTAAAGTGCAGGAACCTGTGGTAGTTGGGAAAAGTGAGCCCCTGACTGTGTAATTACCGCGCTATAGCCTAGTCGCAGGGAAGAGAAACAATCAAAAAAAAAAAAAAGTAAAATCAGAGGTTTTTCTTTCTTTGTCTGCTTGTGAAACTCCTCCTTGTAATCCACAGCCCCTACTTAAACAGCCTTTTTTCTTACCTCCGCAGAACTGAGGGTCGCGAGGCAGGAGTCCCAGCCCTCCCACTTCAGGAGCGACCCCCACGGACCACGCTGAATCTGAACTGAGCCAGGTAGCCACGGAGGTAGAAGCAGCTCTCTCTACTAGGAGCTCTAGCCCGCCTGCCCGCGCCAGGCTCCCACCACCACCACCACCCTTGGTCAGCTCCTCCTTATATAGAGGAAACCCTGTGAGCTCTGTAACCAATCAGCCCACTCTCCCATTAGTCCCTTATACTTTCTTACCACTAGCAGCCACCGGCGAGTAATTCTGTCAAAACCCCCCACTGAGTGTAAAAGGATAAACAAAAAAAAACAAAACAAAATGCAGTTCCTCACTCCAATCATCATGTTGCTTTGCATAGCTACTGCTTCCCTCCCGCCCTTACCGAAACCTTCCCTACCAGACCCTTTACCACTTCACCCCTTAACTACCAAGCTTGCCCCACACTCCTCCCGCACCAATGAATCACAACTGGCCTCATGGGCATAATTGGATCCTGGGGCCTCTATCCTCCCCTCTTTCCATGCTGCGATACCTACCTATATCTCCACTCTTCTCAGTCTCAAAGGTAAGCTCAGCAACCTCTAATCTCCCCACCCACAGGGGTTCACCAGTAAAGCTCATCGCCTCCTAAGGCACACCCTCGTTTTCTTCTCCTCCTAGCCGGGGACGTTGAATGAAACCCGGGCCCCCAGGCTCCCACTGCTGCCCAACTCGCACCTTCACACCCCTCCCAAAGGGCTCAAAATCATCCACCTCAATATATGCAGCATCCTAAACAAATTGGCAGCCCTTCAAACAACTGTCCTGACCCTGCGCCCGGATATTATAATCATCACTGAATCATGGCTGAAGCCCCACCACCGGGACGAAGAATTCTCAATACCTGGGTTCTTTCTAATCCGCCAAGACAGACAGGGGAGTAAGAAGGGTGGTGGCACTGCCATGTTTGTCTCCACAAATCTCCAGTTCTCAGTAATCAATCTGTCATCACCCATACTATCTATAGACTCCCTCCTAATCAAACTCCCCCTTCCCCACTCCATCCCTGTTTACATAGCTGGGTCCTACTGTACGCCTAACACACCACCAACTAGCATCCTGGAACATTTGGGAAAACTGAGGGCCCTTACTGAGGGCGGCGAACTCTACATCCTTGGGGACTTCAACCAGAACTGGCTAGGCTGTGCTGCCTATAAAATGCGTTGTCAAATAAGTGCACTCAACTTGCACCAGCAAATAGGTGAACCCACTCGACTAAATCGCATATCAAATAAACACACACTACTAGACTGGGCACTCACTACCCACCCTCACAGGATAATTAAAGCTGGCATTCTACCGGACTCCCTCAGTGACCACCATACGATTTTCTTAGTGCGCAAAATCTTCCGTCCTCCAGCCCCACCACCCCGCATGCTGCACAGCAGAGTTTATAAAACTCTGGATCTGACTGCGCTACTAAATGACCTTACCTCCATAGACTGGTCCTTCATCCCTAGAGCTTCCTCCATAAATGAAGCCCTGAACTACTTTTCTACAAATTTCCTCACCATCTGGGACATACACGCCCCACTAAGGAGATCCAGAATCAGAGGTTTACACTTCCCCTGGGTAACAGCAAGCCTTATGGAAAAACTCCAAGCCAGAGACCGTGCATGGAAATCCTTCAAGGCCTCTGGTGCTCACGCGGCCCAGCAACATTACCGGTCTCTGCGTAATGCCTGTACAAGACTCATAAGGCAGGCCAAATCAAATTACTTTAAAACGGCTCTCATCAATAACAACTCCCACCCTTCCCAATTTTGGAAGTCCATTAAATCACTTCTCACCCCACCTCCCAACCTCCCACCCCACTCTTAACCTCGAAGGTAAAATCATCTCAGCTCCCAGTCTGGTAGCCACCGAGGTTTAATACCTACTTCACCTCTACTACTTCCTCCCTCCTCTCCTCCTACCCCACCCCATACCCCACCCCTACCCTTAGTGCCCCTATTGTACCCCCGTGACCCCAAATGCTCCCCCCCGGCCACCTTTTCACTCCGCCCAGTCACTCCCGGCCAGGTGCAAAAAATCCTTCTCTCACTAAACCCTTCCAAAGGTAAATGTCCTTCAGGTCTGGATTCCAAAATGCTCCTACTCTCTGCACCAGCCATAGCCCACCCTCTAACCATGCTCTTTAATCTGTCCTTTAAAATAGGGGCAGTCCCCTCAGTTTGGAAACAAGCCACAGTCATCCCACTGCCCAAGGAAGGGGACCTCTCCTCCCCCTCAAACTACCGGCCAATATCTCTGCTCCCCATCCTAGCCAAAATCCAAGAGCGCCTTGTACTATCCCAACTACACCACTATCTGGATTCCATCTCCTTTTTCACCCCCTACCAGGCTGGGTTCAGAAAAAATCACTCCACCATCACCTCCCTCCTTCGCCTCACTAACTCCATCCTTACAGGCATGGACAAAGGGGAAATAACAGCAGCCATTTTTATAGATCTGGCAAAAGTGTTCGACACGGTCTCGCATCCTCTCTTGCTATCTAAACTTGCCCAATCCGGACTGTCTAATGCAGCAAAAAACTGGTTCCACTCATACCTTTCAGGGAGGACACAAGCTGTACGCATTGGAACGGCGCAATCCTCCCCTCTCCCTGTCACCAGTGGTGTACCCCAAGGGTCTGTGCTCGGCCCGCTGCTATTCACAATATTCCTCAACGATCTGCCCTCTGTCTGTACACAAACTGCCATTCATATGTATGCAGATGATACAGTACTATTCACCTCTGGCCCAACTGCGACCGCCGTGACAGCCGTTCTACAAAAGGATTTCGACTCCATCCAACGCTGGTTCCTCGGGAACCAACTATTCTTAAACTCAAAAAAAATGGTCTCCCTCACCTTCGGCTCCCGGGCCAAACTAACCCGGCTTACTGAACCACTTACATTCTATACCCTGGACAGAACACCTCTTACGACCAGCACCTCTTATCACTATCTCGGCATCTGGCTAGATCAGCACCTTGATTTTTCAGTGCACATAGACGCTCTTCATAAAAAACTGCATCCCAGGCTTGGCGCTGTCTATCGTAACAAGTACTGCATCCCGTTACCAACCAGACTAGCAATAGTCAAAAATGATCCTCCCAATTATTGACTACGGATGTGCTGTCTACGGCGCCGCCCCCCTCACATCGTTAGTCAGGCTCGACCCCCTATACAACTCCTTCTGCCGGTTTGCCTTGGACCTTCCTCACAATACCCACCACTGTGTACTATACCAGTCCCTCGGCCTCCCACCACTCCAAAACCGGTGACTGCTGCATGGGGCTAGAATCGCTGCCAAATTCTGGTCACATACGCTCCCTTCCTACCTATCTGTTTCCCTATCCGCCTTCTCTCCACCTACATACAACCTCAGGAACATCGACTCCAGGCTCCTGCATGTTCCACATAGATTCACCCGATCAGGTCAGGGAGCTTTCAGTTTCAGACTGCCCAAGATATGGAACTCACTGGCAGCAGACATTAGACATTCTACCAGCACTCCCCAACGAAATGCCCTTCTCAAATCACATTTCGCGACCTTATGCTCTTGCTTTCCCCTTCTCTGAATCTCCTTGGACAATGCCTAGTCAACCTACTCAGGTACCTGCACAACTCCTACCCTTTCAACCTACTTATGCTCCAGTCTGAGCCCATTTTTTCTTTCAAATCTCTGTCTCATAGTGCTATTAATTGCATATTACTGAACCTATTTACTGCTGTAAGCTGTACATACGCTGTACCCATTTTGTATATACAATCTGTCTGATTATATTGTTGTATTCTATGTACTACTGTACCACTGTCTGTCAAAATCTTGTTGCATATGTAATGAACTGTTCTTGTCATACTACCTCACCCATGTAACCCCCTACCCCCAGGGCGCATCTGGAATCGAGTGGTACTCCACTCAGTATGCCTTCCTGGTAAATCTATTAAATAAATAAATAAATAAATAAATATAGATAAATAAATCTGGAATGTGCCACCTCTGACATTGCCATGTCAGCAGTACTGGCTCAGAAAGTTCATGGCACCCTGAGACCTATTGCATATGCATCACAGCTCTTGACCCCATTGGAACAGAAGTACAGCCTTTGTGAAGGAACCTTCTGGCCACCTACCAGGGTGTCAAGCACTTTCTGCATATCACTGGGTACTCTCCACTGATTATCAACACCAACCACACCCCAACTACCTTTCTGCTCTCAGACAGAGTGAAGGACGGATCAGTCTCCAATACCAGGCTGACACACTGGTCACTTCTTCTCCAGAATAGAGACATACAGGTACACCCATCAAAAATTCCATCTGTGCTGGCTCATGGACTCCTTTTCCAAGGAGAGCCCCATGACTGTACACTACAGTCACCTGATCTTCCAGATCCAGGTCCTTTCCTCCCTGCTACGCCACAAATACTTGACAACACCTCTTCGTGTTGTATCTTTACTGATGGTTCAGCATCTTACTATCAGGGAGAACAAATTGTAGGGATGTGAATTCTAATGATTTACCCCTATGGGAACACTGTTAAAATATCTAAGCATTGCAGTGTAGCATCATCACAGTATGCAGAGATGGCATCGGTGGCCTGTGCCCTCGAGTTAATCCAGCATGGGACTGAGGCTACCATCATCTTTACAGACTCTAACTGGGTTTGTTGTTCTCTTACAGAATTCCTTCCTTTCTGGCAGAAGAACTCCTTCCTCTCCTCTGCTGGCAGCCCAGTGAAGTACAAGGAATTGGTAATATACATACATTCACTGGCTCAAAAATTTGCACACAAACTCTATGTACACAAAGTCAAAGCTCATTCCCCTCATGATCCCTAACATGCCTTCAATGACACAGCAGACACCCTTACCAAGGAAGGGGCCCGAGGGGGGAACACATGGATGATGGACCATCCAGAGGCCAATGCGGCTGTACATATTGCAGCACTCAGGAAAAAACCTGAACTCTTTTCTCCCCTGGACCTCTCAGGAGCCTAACATGTTCATACTGAACTCAAAGAAGTGTTCAGATTCCTTGACAAGAGTACCAAAGAGAAACTTCCCACACATAACCCCTACCAGAGACATGAAGGTAAGTTACACTTGTCAGCAGATGACAAGATGATCTGGTACAAGCCAGATGATCCCACCACTAAGTTGCGGGTGGTCCCCAGACACCTCGTGTCTGAATTTTTGTACCAAGTGCATGATACACCCACTGGTGGACCCCCGAGAGTGGAAAACACCCTCCAAAGGCTTAAGACCACCGCCTGGTGGCCTGGTGTCACCAAAGATGTCAAACAGTACATAGATAATTGCCTTGTCTGTGTGCAAAACAAACCCATCCCCACCAAACGAAATGCCAAGCTCTTACCACAACGACACTCTGGCCCTTGGCATGCCATACAGATTTTATTGGCCCTTTGACTAATACCAACAGAAATAACAAGTATGCTCTGGTGGTATCTGACCTCTTCTCTAAGTGGGTTGAAGCTTTCCCCGCTAAGACATGCACTGCTAAAACCACTGCCAAAATCCAGGTGGAACAGATTTTCTCCAGGTGGGGCCTACCTCTTAAGGTAGACTCTGACAAAGGAACAAGTTTTACAGGTGAGTTAATGAAGGAATGTCTTGAACTCCTTGGAGTTCAACAAATGTTCCACATACCCTACCACCCCCAATCTTCAGGTCATGTACTTCATGTACCTCCCTCTAGTATCTGGACACCTAGGGACCAATGCTACCTCATGTATATCACTATGCCAAGTAGTACCAAGGCAAAACTGTGTCATGATGATAACCATGTCTGTAACCACTGTCTGTAACCACCTTATGCTTGAACAACCTATGTAATCAAAAGTTTTTCTCCACTGTATTTTATCTTGTATTGTTATCCCGGGTCGCCTCTGAAAAAGGGACCTTCGGGGCTCAGTGGGCCTACCCGGTCACCAAAATTTAATAAATAAATAAAAATAAATAAGTAGAGAAAGCCAACAGACGGATTACACAAATGCTTTCCAAATTCATTGAGGACAATCCCAAAACCTGGGATTCCCTACTGCCGTTACTCCTTATGGCAATTAGGAGCACACCCTCAGCCACCACCCAGCTCACACCCTTTGAAGTGATGACTGGAAGACAGATGAGATTACCTGAACACCTGTTGTTTGATCAGCACACTCCCACTGCAGACCATGTGTCTGTAGATCAATATGTGGAACAACTTAGGAAAGACCTCATACACACACACTTGTATGTTGCCAAATGCATGGGCAAGGCTCAGCAACAATCCAAAATACAGTTTGACAAGCACGCACAAGAAGTGAATTGGCAGGTTGGAGATCAGGTAATGGTACTCCGATTTGTACATCCCACCCATTCCTTCTCCAATAAATGGGAAGGCCCATAGCCCATTGCCAACAAGCTCAGTCCGGCAGTCTATCAAGAAAGACTCCTCCATAACAATAAACTGACTGACAAATTGTTACATGCAAAGCAACTGAAGCTGTATAAAGGAGCTTAATTACTTTTCCTCACCCCATTGGGCGGAATAGTACTAACTTACTAATGTTTGATTTTGCTTTGCAGTTACACTGACAAGATGGCTATCTTGTTCCATTATCTCCTCATCTCAGGAGTTATCCCCTGCATCCAAGGCACGGTACCGAACCTCCTACCACACCTTGATCATCCAGCATCTCCTTCAGAGGGAGTATCCATCAATATACCCGATAGTCTGATTACTGTCCAGGAAGGTTCTGATGGTTGCCTCACTGCCTCAGTTGTTGCTCCTGATAAATCTACCCTACAAATTGAGTGGCAACCACATCGCAAGAACAAATTCTCCCTGTGTCCAAACTCTCCAAAGGAACTTTCCAGGGGTGGCCCAGTGCTAAATTATCCCCAAATAGTTCTCTGTCCTTGCTACAAACTGCTCCCAGACATTCTGGTTTATACAACATTACTGCCTTAATTGGTCCTTCATATTGTAATTCTTTGTCTAAGGATTCTGCTTGAAAATTTTGTGCTGTACACCACATTGCTTCTGCTGTCATGTATCTCTCTGTGCTACCACTGTGCTATGTCCAAAGCATATCCCTGGTCCCCATAGTGGTCTAACAGCCAGTGCCCTCCCTGGTTCATTGATTAATAACTTACAATTTATGCATATACCTGTGTTGTTTAATCTTACTTACTGGAATATGAAAGAATTTGGTATGTGTCACAATACTAATATGTCAGCATTTTATAGTATGTTATTGCTTGATAGATTAGCTGCATTTCAGATATGCACTCAAGACCCTATTGCCGGGGTCCATACTAATGAACATAGAGGCAACTTCAGGAGAAAACCCAATCCTGATGATCAAAGTAATAAATGTAATACACGTGAAGTTGACAGTTCTGATGTCACAGGTGCAACAGGAACTGTCACAGGCCTTTTTTGTATGGCTATGTCTATTTGGAATAAAGCAGACATTGCTGCTATCAAATCTCATACTGCCAAATTTTTGACTGTTTTGGTTAATAATATACTACCCCCATTATTGCATGGTGTAGATGGCCTTAGTCAGGAAGAAAGATACACTGTATACAACATGCATGACATTGCTAAGTCATTTACAGACTCTAAAGACAAGATTAACACACTCATTGCACAGAACAACGAAGAAGCAGACAAACAATACATTGCTAGAGAAATCCTCTGCTCTGCCTATGGCTCATACGTTATCACTACCATCAACAATCTCTTCCATGATCTAGAATCTGGAAGAATCCCTGATATCATACATGATAGACGCATTTCCAAATGATATTGTCCACGATGTAAACCCCCTAGCTGTATTGCTATGTGTATGCAACCATCTCTAACCATTCCTCTTTCTACAACTAGGAATCTGGGGTTTGTGACCAGATACCCTAACACTGGTCCTTGTTTCACTGCTAAGAAATGTTCCATAAGAGATACGATGTTTGTTTCTTTTACTATCTCTTTACCATGCTTTGATCCCGCTACAGCCTTGTTCAACAAGCATGCACTGGTACATTCCATTGGGCACCTGGATGAAGACATCTACAGAGAACGCCTGAATCTACCGCCTCTACTGGTATTCCATCCTTTCCTGGACGCCTGGGTGGTTCCGCACACAGACTGTTGTGCAAAGAAGCAATACATTTACTTGTGTCGATGTGATGTATTTGATGTTATTCAACCTATCTGTGGTTATTCTCCAGATAGCATTGATGGGACTTTTACCATGGATGATGACATCACCACTAATGGCACGGACTTCTTGGATTCTACTTTGGCTACGGTTAAGCTCTATCAGTCATATCGTGAGGAGGTTCATCGCTTGTCAACACGGATTTCGAATATGACCTACACCTGCCCTGTACAGTTGCAAAAGTGGAGACTCCCTATTGTTCGCTCTCAGTACAATTCTGATGGGGAGTACTGTGTGGTAACTAACTTTAAAAGCTATACTTATGGATCTGTGACATGCGTTATTGAGAACCCCAATTTCTGTTTTGTACCACACCAGAAGACTGTTATTGGACATACCATTATAACCCCCATTCCCCTTATGGATGCAGACATCATTGATGGTAACCCCGATTATCTGCTCACACTTACAGAATATTTACCATATTTTAATGTACACATAGACCCACTCACACTTAGGTTAAAATCACTTTTAGACAGGAAAGACACACACACCTCATCCACATCAGCAGTAATATAACCAAGGCCAATGAAGGCCTTTTGTTGATTAATGATGGTGATATGAATAATGCATTGACTAACTCCTGGTTAGAAATTACTTTTAAAGGTTTTGTGATTATACAGGCATTTTTGATATTTTTCTTGGCTATCATGCTATGCTGCCTATGGCGCACACTGTGCCAACACTGTGAACAGCTCGAGTTCCTTTACAAAGCTCACATGTCGGGTTTGTAAATAATCACTGCTCCCTGACCTTTCCCTAGATTTGCCTGTGTTGCCTTGGAGGCAACAAGGAGGGAATGTTACACGAGGTCCCTGCACCCTTATTGGTACCCTCAGAGGTACACCATGGACAGCTAGTGCTTAGGCATATGTTATACTAACATATAGGGCTAAGGGCATCTACCGTATAAGAGTAGATGTCAGGATATGTACGCATATTGTTGTAATACACTTTGCTTGATAATACATATATATTCTTCTATGTATTTTCTGTGTATTTCTTACTTGTCAGATGCCAGAACATCTGCGTCCTTGGAATAATTATGATATATAAGTAGGCATTGCCATCTTTTGATGATTTGTACTACTACTACACTGAGTTATGTAAGACTCTGTATAAGAACTCTTTTGTTTCACAATCTGATGATTACTACAAAATTGTATAATGTTATCTTGGACCATGGAGCCTCCTCTAATTTAGCCAACAGGGCTCATCTCTGTAACTAGAAATGTTTCTATCTTACAATAACCATAGTAATTATCATAGGTATATAATGTGATACACTAAGTCTTGTACCTCGGAGATCCTAAGAGACACAAAAAAACCTTGAGGTGTAGAGAACGCTTAGCACTGGCTCCCAGTTCATATTGGTAAGAACTGCTTAGGGCAACTGTGATTTTATCCCTTTTGGTAGTAATAAACAAATTTATTACTCTTATGCAATGTGTCTGTGATTACTTGCATTCCCAATATTGCCAAGAACTGAAAGTAAGGGTTAGACCTCCTGACACTGGAAAAAATAAAATTGAGGAGAAAAACTATAGCTGGCTACCACAGTTACCAAATGGTATCTCCTTGTGTTGATGGTGCAAATACTGCCCTGTCATTAAGAAGACAAGCCACTATACCATCTTTAATGCAAGGAAGTCATTTGATATTAGAGACTTCATTAACAGTAACTCAAACAACATAATCTATCTGGCCACTGCTTCCCGATGGGTCCTTTTATGTGGCAAAACCATTCACCCTTTTAAGACTAGTGTTGATGAAAACATTAGAACTATCCAGAAGAAAGATGAAACTTATGCTATCTCCCTTCATATCCCCTCCTAAATTGATCCTGTAAATTATACACAACCCGTATTGATGGTGTTTAAATTTTATTGTGTTATTTTATGTTGTTCTTTTTAATTTTATGTATGTGATTGTATGGCACCCAGAGCTTCTGGGATTTTGCACCCAAAAAAATAAAATTTGCCTTGCCTTGCCTTGCCATTTACATTTTGCAGCCTTAAAAAGTGAAAGTGGGAAGGAGGGTAGGGGACCTATATACTCTGATACTAAAAAGATAAGCATTATAGATGGTATAGCTGGGGAGACATTACCCACTAGGGTTAAATGAAAGAATTTATATTATGCCTATACTTAAAAAAATTAATATAGATATGTATTTACATGAGTTTTGTATATACTGTATTTCATGCTGATAACATGTCTTTTTTGTTCCTTTCCCTTCCAGACACCAGTATCTTTGGGTGACCCCCTGTACAAGCTATACAGCCAGATGAGCCACTCACTAGGCATCACCATGCATGGGGCAACATGTTTGTAGTCCCGGATTTTAGCTCTCGACTCGGGAAGTTTTTGGCTTTGATGTTCTAAAATTAAGCCTTTAAAACTAAGCCTCTGTTTTTTTTTACTTTCATATCTTTATTGAAAATTTTTATCACAAAATTCAAACATACAACACACAACACATCAGAAACTTTCATAGTAATTATTATCCAGTTTAAGTAGAAGGTATAAATAAGAATGTCATAGAAGTAAATTAACAATAAAAAATGCATAAAATCAATAAGGAAAAACCCTAATCTCATCCCCCATCCCCCCAAAAAAAACCTAAGTGCAAGGGGAAAAATATTATTTTTAAATAAGTGACAATATGACAAAGTTTCATTTACATAATGAGCAGACATCAATAATAAAAATAAATTACGTTATTAAGGAAACAAGAAAATATATATGGGGGTATTTACCTTAAAATGTAAAGAAATGGGGAACGCACACTAACATATTTCAAAGCTTGTTTATCAAGTTACGTAATTTGCCTCAAATAAAATGAAATCTTGATAATTTGTTATCCATAATGCCAATCACCTTAATCAGAAGTAAATTAGATCTAATATTATGACTCCATTCTTTAAATAACAGAAAAGTATCCATTGTCCAATGTTTCAGGAATATCCGTTTTGTTGAAACGCTTATCAACTCCATAGATGCTTTATCAGTCAGAGAGAAACTGTCATCCAGATTACATAAAACAAATGAAATCAAATCTGCACCTAGTTTATCATTTATTTTATTAATTACTTTAACTTTAATTTCTTGCCATAAATCTTGGGTGGACTAACAAGCCTAAAACATATGTAAAAGAGAGCCATCTTCTGTTTTACATTTTTGGCACAACTTGCAATCCTGGAACCCCATTTTGAAAATCTTGTAAGGAGTTATATAGACATTATGTAATGATTTAAATTGGATTAATCTTAAATTACATAGAACATAAAAGTTGTCGGCAGATAAGGACCGCAAGGCTAATCCAGTCTGCCCATTTCTTTTTCTACCTTATAAATGTACCATCGGCCTTTGCTCTGTCAGTGGCCTATCTATTCATAGTCATTTGTATTGCTCCCTTATGCCTATCCCATGCCTGTTTGAAGCCCTGCACTGTATTCATAGCCACCACTTCTTGTAGTAAGCCATTCCATGCATCCACCACCCTTTCTGTGAAAAAGAATTTCCTCACATTCCCCCTTAATCGGCCCCCCTCTAATCTCATGCTGTGTCCTCTTGTCCTGCTATTTTTCTTATATTTAAACATGTTAGACTCTTTCACCTTGTTAATGCCCTTAAGGTGTTTGAATGCCTCGATCATATCACCTCTCTCCCTCCTTTGCTCAAGGGTATACATATTGAGCTCTGTTAATCTGTCTTCATATGTTTTCTGATGCAGTCCCTGCACCATTTTGGTTGGCCTTCTCTGGACTGCCTCAATTTGGTTAATGTCCTTGTGAAGGTGTGGCCTCCAATACTGCACGCAGTACTCCAGATGGGGCCTAACCAGTGTCTTGTAAAGAGGGATTATTACCTCCCTCTTACGACTTGTGATACCCCTACTAATACACCCTAACACCCCCCTAGCCTTACCTACTGCTTTAGAGGTCTGCTTGGATGATTTCAGGTTATCAGTGATGATGATGCCCAAGTCTCTTTCTTCCTTTGTGACTGCTAGCAACTCTCCTCCCAGCCTATAGGTGGCTTCAGGGTTTCTCTTCCCTATGTGCATGATTTTGCACTTCATTGCATTAAATCCAGTTACCACTCTTCTGACCATTTTGCTAGTTTATCCAGATCTCTTCTCATTATGCCCACCCCATCTGGATCATCTACTCTGTTGCAGATCTTGGTGTCATCTGCAAACAGACAAGCCTTACCCTCTAGTCCATCTGCAAGGTCACTAATTAAGATGTTGAAGAGGACTTGCCCCAGAACTGATCCTTGAGGTACCCCACTTGTGACTTGCATCTCTTCTGACTGTATACCATTTACCACCGCTCTCTGTTTTCTGCCCGTCAACCAGTTTGCCACCCAGTTGACCAACTTCTGACCCACCCTGAGCCTACCCAGCTTATTTATCAATCTTCTGTGTGGAACAGTGTCAAAAACTTTGCTGAAGTCAAGACAGGCGACATCAACTGCTCCCCCTTGGTCCACCACTCTGGTTACCGATTTAAAGAAATCTATGAGATTAGTTTGACAGGACCTTCCTTTTGTAAACCCATGCTGTCTTGGATCCTGTGCCCCTATGGATTCCAGGTGTTGCACTATCCTTTCCTTAAGGAGTGCCTCCATAATCTTGCCCACTACTGAGGTAAGACTGACTGGTCTGTAGTTCCCACCTCCTCTCTGCTACCACTCTTGTGGGCGGGATCACAAGACCCTTCTGCAGTCTTCTGGGACCTCTCCTGTGCTCAGAGACTCACTAAACAGTTCTGCTAATGGCTCTGCTAGTTCCACCTTTAGCTCCTTAAGTACCCTGGGATGTATGCCATCAGGTTCCATTGCCTTATCCACCCAGAGCTTAGCAAGCTCTTGTAGGACCCTTTCTTTTGTGAAGGGAGTAGTGCTCACCTCCCTCCCCCCTGTGTCCATGATGCTAAGCTGTGGGCCCTGCCCTACCTTCTCTTCAGTAAATACTGAGCAAAAGTATCTATTTAGGATAGGTGTCTTTACAGGGTCCTCCTCCTCACATGCTCCCTTTTCTCCATTAAGCTTAGTAATACCCCCTCTGGACTTTCTCCTTTCACTAATGTATCTATAGAAAGTCTTGTCGCCTTCTTTTACTGTTCGTGCTAGTGTTTCCTCAGTTTGGGACGTTGCCTGACTTACTGCCTTCCCTGCTTCCCTTAGGGCAGTTTGGTATGCCTCCCTATCTTCATCCCGCTGTGTTCCCTTATATTTCCTGAAGGCCAGCCTTTTGGCTCTGACCTTTTCTGCTACTGTATTTGAGAACCAAAGTGGTTTCCTTCTTCTTTTGCACTTCCTTTTCTGTCTTACACAATGGGATGTTGCTTCAAGTATTGCATCCTTAATGCTTGCCCACTTGTAATGCTTGTCCATTTGTAAATACTTTGCCATTGTTTTGACCAATCCAAAGTTAAGTTCTTAACTGTGTTTTTCCAAAATACGTTCTGAATGGGGTCATCTGAGAATTTGCATTTTAGTAAAATTTGATAAAGTGAGTATAGCAAACAAGAAATGGTGATCAACTCGATAAAAAGCTTTTTCTGCATCCAAGGAGACCAGTGCCAATGGGAGTTTGGAAACCTTGGATGAGGGAAAAAATATGAGACAGTTTCCTTAAATGACTAGAAACTTGGCGAGATGGTATGAAATCAATTTGATCTACGTTGATTAAAGGTTGCCATATATCTTTAATTCTTCGAGCAAGAATATATGCTAAAATTTTGATATCACAATTTATTAAGGATATAAGGCAGTAGTTAGTTACTCTGTTTTTTGGTTTATTAGGTTTGGGTAAAAGGATCAGGATTGCCTCCAACAAGGAAGACTCAGTAAGGCCATGAGAAACAATATAAAGGAAACCCTCTTTTAAAATGGGAAGTATGGTATTTTTAAAGGCTTTATAGAAGTTGAAGGTTAAACTGTCAGGCCCTGGAGCTTAGTTAATTTTAAGAGAATCTATAGCTTCTTCTATTTCTTGGTCTTTAATATGGGAAATTAAATTGTGAGCCTGTGAATAACTAATTCTTGGTGGGGTAAAGTTATTTAAATAAGTATCAAGCTCATCTGAAGAGGGGGGTTCTGTATTGGACCATAAAGAAGGGAATAATATTCTGATAGGACCCTTTAGGGATCTGTAATAACTTCATTGCTGTCTTCAAAAATAATGGTCTCAACATCTTTTGATCGTTCTAGTCTTTTAAGTCTATTAGCTAGAAGTCGACTAGGTTTTTCTCCTATGTCCATATAAGAGGCTTTAGACCTTATAATGAGAAATTTCACTGCATCTTTAGTTATAATCGTAAACTCATCTTTTAATGTCTGAAGTTCTTGGTTTTCCTATACTGAAAAGGACTTTAGATCTCTTGAATCCAGTTGATCTATTCTAGCCATTAATTGTTCCATCTTCTCTGCTTTCTGGTATTTAATCTTTGCTCCAAACCTTGGAAATTCTCCTCTCAACACACATTTACAAGCTGCATAAACCAAATCTAATTTGTCAGAAGACTTTGGGTGGGATATTCAGACTGCATCAGGCAGGGGCGCAAGCCTGGGTGCAGTGCAACTGGGATGCACCAGGGCATGGACCAGGTGATATTCAGTGGTGCTGTGCCATGGCTCAGCACCATTGAATATGGCACTGGGGCCACCTGCACTGTGCACGGTGTCAGTGGCACTGTGCCAGCGCAAGTGGCAAGTGAGGAGCAGGGGGATGCGCAGGTGCAAGTGTGGGTGCACTAGGTGCATCAACCATGATAATCAGTGCTGGGCATGTATATGAGGCCATTATGCATGCAAGGCACAAATGGGGCCATTTGCATGTCATTATGGCCCCATCTGCATGCAGGTGGGCTGATCCCCAGTGACTTGTGCCTGGTACCCTGCCAGGCTGCAGCTGTCAGGGACCAACGCCCCCTGCCCCTCGGCAGGCAATGTGCCCCAACACCTGATCATGGGCATATAATAATTAAATCCCCAGTGGTCCAGTGGACCTGCCCCCCACCTGATCATGGGCTTTAGTTACATTTACATTCCCTGGTGGTCCAATGGACCCAATCCCAAGCCCAATCGCAGGTTTTAGTTGTATTTAAAGTCCCTGGTGGGCCAGCGGTACCCGCCTCCCCACCCGCCCACAAAGACCCACCACCTTGCTCCCCCCAGTAAGTGGTGGGTGGCAGCTCCCCACCCATAAGCCACCAGGCTGTACACCTATTGGTCCATTGCATGGGCCAATGGGCATGCAGACTGTACTGTACTACACAGTCCCAAAATGTGAATCAACCAGTCACATATCGGGACTGTGTAGTACAGTATGGTCTGCACACCCATTGGCCCATGCAGTGGACCAATAGGCATACAGCCGTACTGTATGCTGTCAATTGGTGGGTGGCTGGGCAGCTTGTGGGTGGGGAGCTGCCACCTGCTGCTGACCTGGGGGGAAGTGGGGTGGCGGGTCTGAGTGGGCTGGTGGGGATGGGGTTCCCGCTGGTCCACCAGGGAATTTAAATACAACTAAAGCCTGCAATTGGGCTGGGGATCAGGTCCACTGGACCACCAGGGAGTGTAAATGTAACTAAAGCCCATGGTCAGGCAGGGGGGACTTTAATACAACTAAAGCTCATGATCAGGCTGGGGATCTGGTCCACTGGACCACCAGGGTATGTAAATATAACTAAAGCCCATGATTGAGCTGGGCATCAGGTCCACTGGACCACCAGGGATTTAAGTTCATATTACACCCATGACTGGGCAGGGGAGCAGGTCCATTGGACCACCAGGGTGTCCATTACATTATTTGCCCACGATCAGGCTTGGGAACAGGTCCACTGGACCACCAGGGTTTAAATAGGATATGCCCATGATTGGGCGATGGGGTGGGGTCCACTGGACCACCAGGGATAATATATTTATATGACCACAGATGGGCGATGGGGGGGCACAATGCTGCCTGGGCAGGGAGCATGTGGACTGTGTTCTGGGTGGGTGGGTGGCCACCCACAGCTGGTGGCTGCCATGTTGTGCCCTTCAATATGGCAGCTCACCTGTGGGTGGCCAGGACTTGTTCCTGCTTTTAACAGGCACATCTTTGCACCCTTCTGTGTGGCGCAAGGTGGGTTTGTGCCTGCATATGTGCCACACATCCTGGGCTGAATATCGGGATGTACTGCATATGCATGGGCACGTCCCCCCCACTTGCACTGCATACATTACTGGTGTGCCCCAGCACATTGGGAATTGTGCAGCGCACCATCCCACTTTGACTATCGCACCGGGGAACATCAGTGGGTTACGCATAGTGCAACACTGTTGCGCCATGTGCAACCCCTTTGAATATCCCACCTTTTGTATTTATAACCCAAAAGGAATTGATGACATTTTCCTTGTATTTTAGAATGGAATCATGTCTTAGTAAATTGCTGTTAGGTCTCCAGATGAAATGTTTTACATAAGGGGAGGGTAATCTAAGCTAAAGATAAATTAAGAAGTGATCAAAGTTCTTGGGTGGATTTGGGTGTCCTCAATAAAGGGCAAAATATATTTTGAAATTAAGAAGTAATCAATTCTGGAGTAGGGATTATGTACAGGGGAGTAGAAAATATATTTTCTAACTTCTGGGTGGCATGTTCTCCATGGAATGATTAGGTTACACACACCTAATAAATCTTGTAGGGCTCTGGTATCGAGTTGCATAGCATTGGTGACTGGACTAGATTTGTCCCAGAAAGGTTCCAGTGGATTGTTTCAGTCTCCTCCTAAAATCATGTTGGAAGAAATCAAAGGTGAGAGAATAGAAATAAGTTGCATTAAAAAGGTAGCAGAGCTGGAGTTTGGACCATAGATTGAGCCCATTGAAACCTCAAATTAATTGATTTTAACTGTTACTAAAATATACCTCCCTTCTGGGTCAGCCATAGTTTTAGAGAGCTGAAAATCTAGAGAAGAGTAGTTTAAAATTGCAACCCCACATTTTGCTGTATGTTTTCCTGCCCCACATACCAGATTATACTTAACTATTTTGAGAAGCTCAAGTTCTATTACTAATAAATGCATTTCCTGTAGAAATAGCACCTTAATGTCCAAGGAGTGAGAATAATGCAAACTTTGCATTCCTCTTATTTTTGAGCACTTTCCCTTTACATTCCATGACACCATTTTTATTTTAACATTAGACATTATATATAATACAAATTATCAGAATTCTGATGTAAAACTGAAGGAAAAATATAATATACCAGAAAAATAAAATAACTCCCCTTGTATCCTCCATTCCCAGCTACTCCCAAGCATTAACTTAAAATATATAATAAAAATGACTTCCAAGTCCCACAATGTCCCCGGTCCCATAGACCAAACTCCTCATCACTACTACAGCTGTGATGAATCTCACAGACACTGCACATCTGGATTCAGTTTAATTGAATATTATTGAAACTAAAGCTACTGAAATTGCTTTATATAGCTTGATGAAAAAGATAGTTTAATTCTAGCTGAGTTTACAATTGGTTGCCTTCCTTCCCAAGTTAGAAGGAAGATATTAACTTAATAAGAGTTCCATTTTCTCAAAAATTATCAGACCATTCAAAAAGTAGAGTTTACTACCTTGAAGAAGAAAAATGTTAGTTTTATAAAATATTATATCTAAAGGTAGACATCCTTTTCAATAACATTGCAAGGTTCTGATTTTTAAATAATTCTTTGCTCTGCAAATTTTGCTCCAAACTGTAAGCTCTAAATAAGTCTGGTAAACTCACAAATGAGTATGCTTTTTCAAATTCACTTAGTTCTTCACTGTATCTTTAAAACACTTGACTTTTAAGGGTATCAGAACCTAATATCCCAACCTCTTGAAAAAGCAAACGACAAAACCAGTTGAATTGCTGGCTCAAAGGTTAATTTTTTCCTGCAACCACCATCTATAAATTTCTACTTACAATGCTGATTTTGTATGTGTGTCTGTAATGCATTCAGAACTCTGTCAGGATTGAATATGAATAAAATCTTTTTTTCACAGTAAAAAAACATTGCAGTGCAATGCCAGTGTGTTTTCACTCCAGTTACAGTTTTTAACTTGGCACGTATTCTCTAATGGGAGAGGTCTTGCTGCTTTCAGTCCTGTCGAATGTTAAGCATGAAATAAAACTCAGACCTGTATTTTGCACTATTCTCCATTTTGTTTCTATCACTGATGTTGGTAAAAAATCAGTCCCTAGCAATTACATAAAACAGTCCACGTGGAGGAGTGCCAAACTTGAATTTTATAAACTCCTCTCCATTCATTATTCTATAGGAAATGTACATCATAGATTGACAATATATCACATATTTGTATGTAACGTACATAATAAATGAACAACACATCACATATCTGTATGTAATGTACATCAATAAGGAACAACAGCACATATCAGTATGCAAAACACATTATAAATAGAAGAGCAAATCACATATCAGTACAGTATGTACAGTACATCATAAAAGAATAACAGAGCACATATCAGTATGTAATGTACATTGACATATGTACAGAGCACATATCAGTATACAGTGTACATCATAAAATAATAAAAGGGCTTGTATCAGTACATAATATACATCATAAATGAACAAAACACATAGTATGAAATGTGCATAATAAATGAATAACTGAGCACATATCAGTATGTAATGTACATTGCACCTGAATAACAGAGCACATAGCAGTATTTATACAATATGGGTGAGGACATAATTCAGAAAAAAAATAACTGTATTTTCACTCATGTTGTATAAATCAGGCATGACGTAGACACTGTGATTTTTTCCTACATTTATACACATAGGGCTGGATTCAGAGAAGTCTGCTGCAAGCTGCAGCAATGGCAGCTTGCAGTGACCTGCCCTGCACCCTGGCCCATGCACCCAATTCAGGATTGGAGGAGGTGCAACGGTCTGCGTCCTGCAATTTGTGGTAGCTGCGCAAGGTAGGGCACAGCACCAGGAATGCCGCAGGTCGCAGGACAGCAGTTGCGATGGGCAAGGGCCGCCATGACGCCCCCATGCCCACCTCTGAGGTCCTGTACAGTGTGGGCAACAGTCCCAAGCCCCCTTGCCATGGACCCCCCCAGAACATGGACCCATACCTGCCCTGGTGGCCCAGTGGTCCCCCATCCCCTCAACACACACGCCCAGTGGCTGCATTAGTGACTGGCCCAGGTGGTGAGGGAGGGCTGTGCCAGTAGCCAGCGGGGTATTGAAGGGTGTGGGGGGCTTTCACTGTTTGGTGGGGGCCACTAGACTACCAGGGTGTTACAGGAATGGTGGGGGGATCATGCCCCGGGGCATGGGGGGCTCGCAATGTGTGTGTGGGAGGGGTCTGGGCATTGGAGGTGTGCCACACACCCTGCCTGGCACTGTGCATGCCATGCCTGTGACCCAGAGCCCATGGGGGGTCCATAGCCCACAGGGTTGTGGGACTGGGGCACAGTGGCAACCTCCAGTGAACAGCAAAGACCAGTTAGTCTACCTTTTTGTTGGTGTAACTGGTCTTTGACAGAAGTTCACTAGTGGCTGTCTCTGAATCCCATCAGTGGACGTAGTGGCCACCCTACCTGAATAGGGTGCAAATGCTGCCAGAAACCCCCTTCTGCCATTTTGCAAGGGGGTTTCAGGTGCATAGGTGTTGTTGGGCGTAGGCAGCCTGAATCCCGCGGGGACACAACGCAGAACGCTAGTGCGACTTGCGCCATATATGCCAACGCAAGTTGCCTTGCATCCTATGTTGGCTTCTCTGAATCCGGCCCACAGTATCTATCTCAATACCTGGTATTTTCACAGTCATTACATCAGTATAACCTCTCCTCAGCACTGTTGTTGGTTGGAACTACTTTCACAGACCTTAGATCAATAATTTGTCTCACCTGTACAATCACCTGTTCCATGCCAGAAGTTCCCTCAAACCCCATGCTGCAGCAGACACAGCTCAGCTTCCTCACCAGATGGACTGTTTGTCATATCTTCAAGGTAATTATATCTTAGCAATACAAAATAGTACCATAATATTTCACACACCCTTATGTTTCAAAATTAACATATGTGCTTTATATCTCCACAGGTGGACAGTATGACCAGCATGACAGTGATTCAGACTACCTGAAGTCTTGCTACATTATATAAACAATGAAGTGTAAAGAAACACATCCTTCTAACAGACATACCAGAAAAATGAAGAACACAGAAAGTGAAGAACTCACATTTTCTGTTTTTCTATTGCTGTTCTTTTCCTTTGTTGTTATGATCCTAAGTCGAAACCAAAAATAAACTCCTATTCAACATCAGTGAAGTAAACTGGACAAAGTCA
Organism: Neoceratodus forsteri; assembly: GCA_016271365.2. NCBI lineage: Eukaryota > Metazoa > Chordata > Ceratodontiformes > Ceratodontidae > Neoceratodus > Neoceratodus forsteri. The sequence goes on along the minus strand of CM057456.1, from coordinate 453,880,527 downwards.
CCTAAAATACACAAGCACCGATTTTACAAACAATATCCAAATGACTTAAACTGAATTTATTTCACCCTCAAACATACACACATTTTTTTTTTAAATACTGTTAGTTCCATGGTATGACAACTCAAACTCCCAGCAAAACCCAGCCCATAAACAGCAAACCACCAATAAGATCTCATGCTACTATAATGCTGCACAGCAGCAACCAATGAAATCACCAACTAACCACCCATTCGGACTAACAACCAATAGCATGCAGCAACTGTCAGCCATTAACAGAAACAAAAAATAAATTCATCCATAAAAATGGAGAACGACTGTGATGAGGCACCAATACATAAAATAACACCAACAACACAGACGTTCACTCTCACAGAACTAGAACACAAAATCTAAATCCAGGACAACCCCTATTGTACAAATTGAACACATGATGGGCAGGGATGGAATATGGCAAATATCTACACTCATGAACAGTGACCTTGGGATACTATGCTCCACCACTCTTGAGGTATCCTGAGGTCACTGTTCACTTATGTAGATATTTTCCATATTCCACCCATGCCCGTCATGTATCCCCTATTTATGCAACAGGTGTCAGGATAAAAACTGCCACATAAATCAGTTAATCTGAGTCACTGTCTAGATAAATGGGGTATGATGTAACCACTATGGTAATTTATTGTGATTAATTACATCATACCCCATTTATCCACACAGTTACTACATCACCAACTGCCCCCCCCATTGGCCTGCACTACTTCCAGCTCACACATTATCTCAGAAACCCAAAACGTCTCTTGTTATATTCCTCCTGATCCCCACCCGCCTGCCTCATTGTCCCACTGACAACCTGCCCCAGCTCTTTTAACAACAGACTACCTTCCCACACACAAGAATTTAAAGTCCTAGTTGTTTTTCCTCCTTTTCTTTTAACTACCTCTGCTTCTGTTGTCCCTGTTTCTTGAACAGCATGCTGCAGCTGGTTCTCACTACACCTCCTCAACCACTGCTTCTCTCGCAGGACCCTCTCCAATTGGCTTTATCGGCTGTGGACTCCCAGAGCTTCCTCCTCAAAAACAACTTTCCAGCAAACAAATCAAGTCTAAGGCAAGGTGCACGTAAATTACTACAACATAAATTATAATTGACTAGCAGACCACATATCAGCATATAATTTACATCATGAACGAATGACAGAACACATATCGGTATATAATGTATAGTACATCATAAAAGAATAACAAAGCACATCAGTATATAATGAACATCACGAATAACAGAGAAAATATCAGCATGTAATGTATATCATAGAAGAATAGATCACATCAGTATGTAATGTGCATTATTAACAGTGCACATATCAGAGTGTAATTTACATCATAAAAGAATGACAGAGCAAATATCAATATATAATGTACATTACAAAATACATGAATAGAAACATAGACAATGAGAGCAGAAAAAGACCAGAGGTCCATTAAGTCTGCCCAAGTTCTCTATAATCCCTTGAATCTAATGTTCCTCCAGTTTACTAACCTTCCCCGTCCTCTTCTTATTCTCCCCCTTGGCCCTGTCACCCTGGCAACCACTATTCCCTTCATTCTATCCCAGGCCAGCTTCAACCCCCTGATTGTTTTCCAACCCACCATTTCGGTGACAGACTGTTCCAAGGTTCCACCACCCTTTCCATAAAGTAGTACTTCCTCATGTCCTTCCAGAACCTCCCTCCTCTTAATTTTACCTTCGGTTCACATGACCGCAAGTTGATATTAAGGTTTACTAGTTCCCAACAGTTCACTTTGTTAATTCCTTTAAGGAACTTGCAGGCCTCAATCATATCACATATCATGAGAGAACTGAAGTTAGCTCATGGGAAAAAAGTAGGGGAAAAGGACATTTTTAAAACTATTGGGGAAAAAAGGAGTACCAAGGATGGGATTGTTAGATTAAAGTGGGAGGAAAGTAGTGAGAAACAGGTGGAGACACTAAATGAATACTTCAGCTCCATTTCCACTAGGAAGAAGGATGTACCTATGCCATAGGGAAAAATAAGGGTTCAGAAGGGAAGGGGGTGAAACAGACAGAGCAATTCAGGAGAACAAGGTTTTAAAGTGCTTCAGGGCCCTTAGGGTGGACAAAGCTCCTGGTCCAGATGGTGTGCACCTGAGAGTTCTGAAGGAATTAGCGGAATTCCTGGCAAGCCCCCTGGGAGACCTGTTCAACACCTTGCTGGAGACAGGGTGAGTGCCACTAGACTGCAGAATGGCACATGTGGTACCTCTTCACAAGAGTGGACCCAGGAATGAACCAAGTAATTACAGACCAGTCAGCTTTACCTCCATTGTAGACAAATTAATGGAGACCATACTAAAGGAGAGACTAATGGATCTTCTGGAGGTTAATGGGGCCCAGTTCCAAGATGGCATACGCCGGCGCAAGCCAAGTTACTCCAAACCCCATGGCATAACTTGTGACCTTCACCATGTGTTACACTGTTCTCTATTCCAAAAGGCATATTGCGCCATGTCGGCTGTGGGCTATGCCAGCCATGGGATATGCCACCCACTACGCCACAACCTGCAATGACATGGTGCAAGGGTGGGTTACGGCAGCAACTGCATCCTATTCCAGAAGGGTGGCTGCCATAACCCACTACCACAATTCCAGGAGCTGCACTGGAGGAGTAAACATAGAGCATCTCGGAGATGCTGTAAGGGGAATCTGTCGGTGCCATCTGATGGATGCCCACTCTCCTGCACCATGACAAAGGTCCTGCTGTGCTCTCTGTGCCCCCATGAACATGACTATGCCTCCCACCCCCCAGAATGTTGGGGACCTCAGGGGGTCCATTCTCCACTGTGCCACCCCAAACTCGGGTGCCACCTGTCCAGCCCCCCATGCCCTTTCATGTGTGCTGTGCTGTTCCAGGGTGGGGGGGCTCCGGGGGGCAGTCCACTGCGGGCTGTGACTTGTGACATGTAGGGATTTTACACCATGCCAGTGACATTAGCCTATGCATGTTGCAAGTCACACATCATAAGTGCCGGGACTCTGCCACTCTTAAAATATGGTGCGGGGTCCCCGGCGTAGCGCCGAATGTCGCAACTAACATAAGCCTGCGAGTTGCAACATTCATCCTGGAATCAGCCCCTGGGTCACCAGGATGAAAGGCATCATGGGTTTGTCATAGGAAGATCCTGACAGATCAACCTGATAGACTTTTTTGACTGGGTCTCAGGGCTGTAGACAGGGGCCAGGCAGTTGATGTCCTGTATCTGGACTTCAGCAAGTCCTTCGACTCTGTGCCAGATGGGAGACTACTCAGTAAGCTGCAGGACCTGAGAGTTGGGAAGAAGCTAGTAGGGTGGGTCAAGAGCTGGCTACAAGACAGAAACCAAAGGGTGGTAGTGTGGGGGGGGGGAGAGTCTCAAAGCCTAGGCTTGTAACCAGTGGTGTCCCACATGGCTCAGTGTTTGGCCCAGAGCTGTTTAACATCATTATTGGTGACATAGTGGATGGGGTCAAAGGTAAAATCTGCCTATTCATAGATGATACTAAGCTCTGTGGGAGAGTGGAGGAGAACCAGGAGCTCAGGGAGGACCTGACTTGACTCGAAAAGTGGTTTGGCATCTGGCAGCTGGAGTTCAATGCCAAGAAGTGCAAGGTCATTCATCTGGGAGCTAACAATCCAGGTTCCAGTTACTGGTTGGGAGGGGTGTCCAGTTCTGAGGAGGAAAAGGACCTAGGGGTAATCATCACAAGGGACCTGATGCACTCTGCACATTGCCATAAAGAAGCAGCCAAAGCTAACAGGATGTTGGGATGCCTTGCCAGAGAAATCACCTCTAGGGAAAGGGAAGTCATCCTGTCATTGTACAAGTCATTGGTGAGGCCACACTTGGAGTACTGTGTGCAGTTCTGGTGCCCATATCTGAAAAAGGACATCAAATTACTGGATGGGGTGCAGTGTAGGGCAACTAAGATGATCCAGGGCCTGCAGGACAAACCCTACGAGGAAAGGCTGCAGGAGTTCAATATATATTCCCTTGAGGACAGAAGAGAGAGGAGTGACAATGATTGAAACTTTCAAGTACCTTAAAGGTATAAACAAGGTTAGTACGGTTGTCATATTCAATGTCAGGGGGAATTGATCCACTAGAGGGCACAGTCTAAAATTAGTGGGGGAAAGATTCAAAAGGGAAATGAAAACGTACTTTTTCACAGAAAGAGTGGTGTCAAAGTGGAACAAACTGTTGGATGAGGTGGTATCTTCGAAAACAGTAAACAGCTTTAAATGGGGTTGGGACCGAGTTAAAAGGACAGTCATATCAGATGGGAAGAAGGGTAGGGGATGAGAGGGGGAGGGAGGAAGACTCTTTGTGGAAAAGGGTAGGGGGGTAAGCTTCAGCAAATTTGACTGAGAGCTGCACACTCGAGCAAACTAGATAGATCAAAATGGCCTGTTTCTGCTTGCATTTTCACTAAGTTCATGTTTCTCCCCTCTCCCTTCTGATCTCCAGTGAGTACATATTTATCCTTGAGACGCTCCTCATAGGATCTGCTCTGCCTGCCCTGAATCATTTTTGTTGCTCTGTGCTGCACTGTCTCCAACCTATCCTTATCCTTTCTGAGGTGAGGATTGCAGAACTGGGTTCAGTACTCTAGGTGAGGCCTCACCAGGGATTTTTAGAAGGGAAGTATTACTTCTTTTCTTCTGCTATCAACACTCCTCCCGATACATCCCAGCATCCTGTTAGCCTTGCTATAGGCCTTGTTACACTGACTTGATTGCTTAAGTGAGTTGCTGATGATAACTCCCAGATTCTGTTCCTCAGTTTGTGGTGCTAAGTCTCTCCCTTCCAATCCAGTACTCCATCTTGGGGTTCCTTTTTCTTAGGTGCATTACATTGCACTTTTTGGCATTGAGTTTTTACTGCCAGACCTTTGCCCACCCCTCGAGCTTTTGTAGGTCTCTCTGCATTTACCTTATCCACCCTCCCACATAGTTTTGTGTCATCTGCGAAGAGACGCAACCTGCCCTGGACTCCTTCTCCAATGTCATTAATTAACATGTTGAAGGGGACTGGACACAAGACAGATCCCTATGGAACCCCTCTCGCAACCTCCCTCTCTTCTGATTTAACCCCACTGACCACCACCCTCTGCTACCTCCCCTCTAGTCACTTACCCACCCAGTTCACTAGGGGTTTAGCAGCACCCAGGTCTTCTGTCTTCTTGAGTAATCATTTGTGAGGTACCAAGTCAAAAACCTTGCTGAAGTCAAAGTACAGTAGATCCACAGTATGGCCCTACTCTAATTCCTTTGTCACCCAGTCAAAGAAAACTAACAGGTTAGTCTGACAAGACCTTCCTACCATGAAACCGTGCTGTTTGCTATCCTAGATCCCATTTCTCTCCAGGTGGTCTACAAAGTCTCTTCGATCAGTGACTCCATCAGCTTCCCTATGATAGAGGCTAGTCTGACAGGCCTATAGTTCCTTGACTGCTCCTTATCCCCTACTTATAAAGCAGTACAACGTCTGCCACCCTCCAGTTCCTTGGAACTTCCCCAGACCTAGATGAACTGAACAGATTTGCCAGTGGTACAGTCAGCTCTGCTGCTAATTCCCTGAGAATCTTCAGATGCAATCCATGTGGTCCCGGGGCCTTATCTATCATAAGGGCAGGCAGCCCTTTCAGGACCCTTTCACTAGTAAGCAATGCCTGTCTCATTTCCGTGACTCTGTTGGTGGCCACTTTGATGCCACTGTCTGGCACAGACCTTCCATCCTTCTTAGTGAAAACTGAGGAAAACTAGTCATTCAGGACAGTGGCCTTTTGCCCATCCTCCTCTACCACCCTCACCCCTTCGACTAGCATTACAATTCTCCCACCTTTTTCCTTTTCTCACTAATATATCTGAAAAACTGTTTTTCCCCATTCCTGACCTCCTCTGCGATATGCAGCTCTGTGTCTGCTTTCACCTCCCAAATGGCCTTCTTTGTCTTCCTATTTTTCTGTAGATGATCCTTCCATTCTACCTCACCCTGATTTTCCTTGTATTTATAGAAGGTCTTCTTTTTGCCCTTACTGCTTCCTTGGCCCTTGCTGAGAATCATAGTGGTCTTTTAAACCTGTTTTTCTTCATTACTGTTCCTTTGCATACCTTAGATGCCTTGAGGATGGCCCCCCCTTAATTGCCCCATCTCTCCCCTACCCCACCTATAAGCGCCATCCCTACTAACTTATCCCTGGCCAGTTCCCACATCCTATCAAAGTCTGCGCTTCTAAAATCAAGAACTTCAGTACTTGATTGTGGCTTGCCTGCACCAATTGCCAACCAAAACCAGGCAGAGTTATGGTCACTGTTCCCCAACGGCACCCCTACTTCCACAACTCCCACTATGACCTTAGTTGGTGAGCACTACATCAAGGATTGTGGTCTGCCTGGTAGTTTCCTTAACTAGCTGCACCAGTAGACAGTCTAGGAAGGCATTCGGCAAGGACTCACTCCGGGCACTCTTGGCCACTGGGACATCACAATCAATGTCTGGCAGGTTCAGGTCTCCTACCACGGCTACTTCTCTTTTTACTACCCCTATTTCAAGTTCCTCTCTGAGTTCTCTGACCCTTTCCATTCTTGCACTGGATGCCTATAGATCACCCCCAAGCATACTTTCCTACCTGAGGCTGCCGTGAGTTGCACCCATACTGACTCTGCCTTCCCATTGCTACCCATAATGCAGCCATCTTCTACCGCCTTGATGACCTCCTTGACAAAAAGGGCAACTCCTCCCCTCTACAAGTTCCTCTATCCCTCCTGAACAGTCATCTTCTGATCATTATCTGTTGCCCACATTTCCCTGATGGACACAAGGCCCACCTCAGTGTCTGTCATCAGCACTTGGAGCTTGCTGAGTTTGTTATCTAGGCTCCTGGTGTTAAGGCATATCCTCTTCTATCTGACCCTTGCTTTAACTTTGCTACTGTTCTTTTGTTTTTCATGTTTTCTTCCACCCTTGTTGGTGCTTTTGCTTTTTGTTTTCCCCCTCACTACTGCCCATTCTGTTTGTCCTGTAAATAGTACAGCTCTCTTTGTACACTCTTATCTGCTACAGTCCCCGATGTGTGGGTGAGTACTATCTAAGATCCCCTTCTGCTCACCATCCATCATGTTTAACCCAGACCCAGACTTCCCCACAGTCAGTTTAAATGTCTGCTATAGATGTCAAACTTCTGCCCCAGCACACTGGCCACCTCTCTCATCAGGTGAAGTCTGTCACCCTTGAAGAATCTCCTGTCCTAGAAGTTCCCCCAGTCACCCACAAAGTGAAACTGCATGTCTCAACACCAACACTTAAGTCAACTGCTAAATTCCTCTATTTCAGCACTCCTTATCCTATTCTGCCTCCTCTTCCAGCCTCACACAGGGAGGACTACAGAAAAGGCCAGGGAAGCTGACTGTGCCACCAGTATGTCCCCCAGTCTATGGAAGTTCAGCTTCACCATCTCCACTAACTGGTTTGGAAGATCATTGGTACCCAGGTGTACCAGCATCCCTGCTCCCACTGCTCCCTCTCCACCATCCTCCCTATTCTGTCTAAATCTTGGATGATTAATGCTGTATGCAGGCATTGGACCATCCTGCTCCCATCCGACCCCTCCTCTATTACCCTTTCTACCCCCCCAATCACTGAGTACCCAGCCACTAGGACCTTACTGGCAGCCCTGCCCCCTCTTGGGTGCCGTCACATTGTCCAGTCCTTTCCCTTAATCTAAACTGGAGTCCCCCTGGTGGAGTCTGGTACCTGAACCTCCTCCAGGGGTATGAAGCAATTTGCTATCTGGATGGTACTGCACTGGACAACTTCCTTATGGCTACCCCATCCGTCGTGCCCCACCAATCTCAACCCCCCTGGAACAGTGGGTCTCTAAGGATTGGGGATGTTGGGGGTTGAGCTTCTGCTGAGCTGAGCATGCAGCCGAGATATTTCTACTCTTGCTGCTACAAGCTGAGCATCGAGCTCTGCTGTGGTCCTGCAGATGGGGCAGCGTCCCCTCCTCGAGAGCACATTTCTGGAGAAGAGTGCCCCACAGTCCCCACAATGGAGCATCTCCCCTCTGAACCCTATCATTAAAAAACTGCATTAGTGAGAGAGAAACTTCACTTAAAATTATCTTAGTTTAGATTGTATTGCACACCCAGATAGGATACATCTGCCACAAACAGCTTTTGCACAGAATACAGGCATGTAAGTTTCCCTATAGAGGATGCCCAGATACAGTAACAGTGTATGATTCAAGTAAACAGAAACATGACCTGGAACTATCAGGTACTCTGGCTGTTCCACAGATATAGATATGAGAAAACATAGAAACATAGACGTTGACAGCAGATAAGGACTGCAAGACTCATCCAGTCTGTCCATTTTTTCTACCTTATGAATGTGCCATAGACCTTTATTCAGTCAATGGCCTGTTTATTCATACTCATCTGTATTGCTCCCTCATGCCCCTACCAGGTCAGTGTGTTGTATGCTCTACAGCGCATGACATGACCATGTAGTAGGAACAGCATGGTAGGGAAGAGCGAGAGGGTGCAAAACTGCAAAAGGATGTATGCGCTGTAGTGTATCTTCTCACTCTTCTCTGCACAGGATAAGGATCCTGCTGGGATGAGAGTGCACCGAGCAGCTGCCGTGCCTCAACGGGATGAGCCACCAGCAGCAAGGGAGGTAGGCAGTGCGTTTGGGACTGGGTTTCAATTCCTGGTCCCAGACGCAAGGATTTTTACATATTTTGCACTTTGTGTGATCTTCACTGTTAATCCGCTCCCGGAGATAGATATTTTAGTTGGGGGCGGGGCCCCCCGCAAAAAAAAGACTTATGCCGCTGGCAATATATTGTGCTGTATTGGCAGCACGGTATATTGATGCGGCATAATGTCTTGCGACATTATGGCCCCATACACTTTATGCCTAGCCCATGCCTGTTTGAAGCCTTGCACTGTATTCATATCCACCACTTCCTGAGGTAGGCCATTCCATGCATCCTCCGCCCTTTCTGTGAAAAAAGAACTTCCTCACATTACCCCTTAATCGGCCTCTCTATAATCTCATGCTGTGTCCTCTTGTCCTGCTAATTTTCTTATATTGAAACATGTTAGACTCTTTCACCTTGTTAATACCCTTAAGATATTTTAATGTGTAGATCGTATCACCTCTCTCCCTCCTTTGCTCTAGGGTATACATATTGAGCACCATTAATCTGTCCTCATATGTTTTCTGGTGCAGGTCCTGCACCATTTTGGTTGCCCTTCTCTGGACTGCCTCCATTTTGTTAATGTCCTTGTGCAGGTGAGGCCTCCAGTTCTGCATGCAGTACTCCAGATGGGGCCTAACCAGTGTCTTGAAAAAAGGGATTATTACCTCCCTCTTATGACTTGTGATACCCCTACTAATACACCTCAACATCTCTCTAGCCTTACCTACTGCTTTAGTGATCTGCTTGGATGATTTCAGGTCATCTGTGATGATAATGCCTAAGTCTCTTTCTTCCCTTGTGATTGCCAGCAACTCCCCTCCCAATCTACAGGTGACTTCAGGGTTCTCTTCCCTATGTGCATGATCTTGCACTTGTTTGCATTGAACCCCAGTTGCCACTCTTCTGACCATTTTGACAGTTTTTCCATATCTCTTCTCATTCTGCCCACCCCATCTGGATCATCTACTCTGTTGCAGATATTGGATTCATCAACAAACAGGCAGACCTTACCCTCCAGTCCATCTGCAATGTCACTGATGAAGATATTGAAGAGGACTGGCTCCAGGACTGACTCCTCAGGTATTCCACTTGTGACTTGTATCTCTTCTGACTGTATACCATTTACCACCACTCTCTGTTTTCTGCCTGCCAACCAGTTTGCCACCCAGTTGACCAACTTCTGATCCACCACGAGCCTACCCAGCTTATTAATCAATCTTCTATGTGGAACAGTATAGAGAGGTTTGCTGAAGTCAAGGTAGGAGACATCAACTGCACCCTCTTAGTCCACCACTCTGGTTACCCAGTCAAAGAAATATATGAGATTAGTTTGACAGGGCCTTCCTGTTGTAAACCCATGCTGTCTTGGATCCTGTGCTCCTATGTATTCCAGGTGTTCCACTATCCTTTCCTTAAGGAGTGCCTCCATAATCTTGCCCACTACTGAGGTAAGACTGACTGGTCTGTAGTTCTCTGGCTCCTCCCTGCTGCCACTCTTGTGAAGCGAGATCACATGAGCCCTTCTCCAGTCTTCTGGGACCTCTCCTGTGCTCAGAGACAAACTAAACAGTTCTGACAATGGCTCTGTTAGTTCCACCCTTAGCTCCTTTAGTACCTTGGGATGTATGCCATCAGGTCCCATTGACTTGTCCACCCTGAGCTTAGCGAGCTCTTGTAGGACCCTTTCTTTTGTGAAGGGACTTGTGCATACTTCCCTCCCCCATGTGTCCATGGTGATGAGATGTGGGCCCTGTCCTACCTTCTTCTCAGTAAATACTGAGCAAAAGTATCTATTTAGGATAGATACTTTTCCTTGGGCCTCCTCCATACACTCCCCCTTATCCCCTTTGTTCTTAGCAATACCCCCTCTGGACTTTCTCCTTTCACTAATGTATCTATAGAAAGTCTTGTCCCCTTCTTTTACTGTTCATGCTAGTGTTTCCTCGTGTGGGCCTTTGCCTGCCTTACTGCCTTCTCTGCTTCCCTTAGGGAAGTTTGGTATGCCTCCCTATCTTTATCCTGCTACATTCACTTATATTTCCTGAAGGCCAACCTTTTGACTCTGACCTTTTCTGCTACTGTTTTTAAGAACCAATGTGGTTTCCTCCTTCTTTTGCTCTTGCCTTTCTCCCTAACACAATGGGATGTTGCTTCAAGTATTGCTTCCTTAATGCTTGCCCACTATGCCTGTACCCCCTCTCCTGAATTTCTTCTTTCCAGGGCTAATTTAACTCTGTTGGCCATCTTATCAAAGTTAGCTCATCTGAAGTCCCATATTCTTGCCTTGGAATGGGATGATTTAGTTCTAGTGGCCAAACTGAACCATACCATGTGATGGTCACTGGCTCCCCATGTAACTTTCTACCTGGAGATCTGTGATCCTTTCCCCATTAGTCAGAACTAGATCCTGGATAGCCCTGTCTCTTGTGCGTTGTTGTACCAATTGTTTGAGGCCCTCCCCCTGCAGGGAATCCACTGTGTGCCTAGTTCTGGTGGATGTTCCAGCTGGTATTGACCAATCTGTATCTGGCATGTAGAAGTCTCCCATTAGCAGAGCCTCTCCTTTAGCTGTAACCAAGAAATATATATATTTTTGTTTTGTTCTCCCCCCCTCCTTTTTTTTGACAAATAAGGTAGGACTGAAATGATTTATTCCCCACCACAATGCAAACCCTCAAACAAATAGAGGAATTAACTCCTCACCACAATGCAACCCCCCAAACAACTGAAAGAATAAACTCCCCACCACAAAACAACAGAAATAATTTACTCCCCACCACAATGCAACCCCCAAACAATACAAGTGTACCTAGTATTAGATGAAAAGCGGTCCTGGCTGATGGCTGACTTCCTGGCTGATTCAAGGGATTCCTCCCCCAAGACACTGCGCACCAGGTCTTACAACTCCCTAGACTTAGCATCTCTCCTGGCGGACCTGGGAAGGGTAGACTGGTCCTGCATCACCGAAGCATCCTCCATTGATGATGCCTTTAATGATTTTAAAATCAGATTCCTCAAAGTTTGGGACAAGCACACTCCTTTGCGCACAAAACGAGTTAGAGGAGCACATCTCCCCTGGATCACGGCCGACATAATTAGAAATTGCCATACCAGAGACCATGCCTGGAAAGCTTTTAAGAAACTGGGATCCCAGGCCTCCCTCAATACCTATAGAGCCCTCCGAAATGCTTGCACAAATAGTATTCGCCAAGCAAAAAAGTCCTACTTCCTAGCTACCTTCAGTAAAAATTCTAACCACCCTATGGACTTCTGGAAATCCCTCAAATCCTTGCTCTCTCCCCTAACCCAACCACCTCTCCCCTCACTTCTAATAAATGGCACCCTCATCTCCAACCTCAGCTGTGTCGCGGAAGCATTCAACATCCATTTCTCCAGCTGCTCAAACACCCTTCTATCCCCCCTCCAGAATACTCACACCCCGGTCCACCCACACAGCACCCACACCCCTCGAACTCACCCCTCAATCCCACCTTTCGTGTTCCAACCAATTTCCCCCACAGAAGTCCTCCACTCCCTACGAACGTTGAACCCAAATAAAGGCAAATGCCCCTTGTCTCTGGACGCCAAGATGCTATTCTTGTCTGCCCCTGCCATAGCCACTCCACTGGCCGCACTCTTCAACCTCTCCTTCTCTCTGGGCAAGGTTCCAACATCTTGGAAACTGCCCACTGTCATACCCCTTCATAAAAGTGGTGACCCCTCCTCCCCAGGCAACTACAGACCTATCTCCCTACTCCCGATCCTGGCCAAACTTCAGGAGCATCTGGTCCTGTCCCAACTCTCCCAGTTCCTTGACACCTCCTCCTTCTTTTCTGCCTTCCAATCCGGCTTCCGCAAATCCCATTCTACCATCACCTCCCTACTACGTGTCACCGGTGACATCCTCACAGGTATCGACAAAGGGCACATCATCTCTGCCATATTTATTGGTCTAGCCAAGCTTTCGATACCATCTCACATCCCTTCATCTCTGCAAAACTTAAGGGCGCGACCTGAGCTTCACTCATCTATAGACTGGTTCCGAGACTATCTTGCGGGAAGGATGCAAGCAGTCAGACTGGCCTCGCATACATCAATCCCCTACCAGTCAAATCTGGGGTCCCTCAAGGATCAGTCCCTAGGTCCAATACTCTTCTCTATTTTCTTAATGGCCTCCTGCTGCATGCTCACTCTTCCATTCAAATGTATGCAGATGATACAGTTCTGTATACATCCGGCCCCTCCACAAGCAGCGTAGCTCCTCTCCTACAGGAGGACTTCACAGCCATCCAGCACTGGTTCAGGAAGAACCAGCTATCTCTAAACCCTAAAAAAAACGGTGTCGCTTACGTTTGGCTCCCAACAAAGACTCTCCCACCAAACCCTGTGTCCTCCATTCTCAACCCTGGAAAGAGCACCCATTGAGCAATGCACTAGTTTTAGATACCTAGGTGTCTGGCTTGACTAACACCTTGACTTTTCCTCTCACATAGATTCCCTGCATAAAAGGCTGCTACCAAAACTAGGGGCACTCTACCGAAACAAAACCTGTCTCCCCAAGGAAATGAGGCTCACCATAGTCCAAAAAATGTTACTCCCGGTACTTGATTATGGTGACATAGTATACTCTATCGCCCCTGCATCCACCCTAGCTAGCCTAGACACTCTGTTCCACTCCTTTTGTCGTTTCATCCTCGACGCCCCACAATCCACGCACCATTGTACTTTATATAACTCTCTAGCCCTACCATCTCTCCATGACCGTAGATTAATAAATTCGCTAGGTTTGCCGCTAAATTCTGGACCCGCTTCCTCCCCCCCATCTTGAATCTATCCTATCCCAACACCTCCCCAAGTGCATCTCCTAAGAGGCACAGATCCCAGACTCCTACATATCCCATTTATGCAGACCACCAAAGGCCAGTCAGCTTTTAAATTCCGAATCCCACAGATCTGGAATGCCTTCCCCGCCCCTATCAGACATGCACACAACCCTGGTCTCAGCTCCAGTTTTCTCCAGGCACACTTCTCCTCCAGCTGCTCCTGCTAATGCTGCAAGTTTAGCCCTCTAATTTAAATAAAAATGTACAGTAATCATTCCTGTTATGTGCATATCTGTCTGTAATCTACTGTACTACTATACCTGGAGTACCTGTTACACTGTATTATATTTGTACAAATCATATGCTATTGTTTCTTTTACAATCTCTGTACTTGTACTTGTTTCTATTATTTGCCATGTACTGGGTCTAGGCCCCCAGGTTGCATCTGGAATCGAGCATGTTGCTCAGTATGCCTTCCTGGTAAATCTCATAAATAAATAAATAAATAAATAGATGTCAGTCAACATCACAGAGACTGTTCTGAAGGATGACACCTGCTCCACTTACAGAGAACATATCAATATGTAACATACATCATAAACAGAGTACAAATTAGTATGTAATGTACATAATAAAAGAATAACAGAACTCAGCATGTAATGTACATCATAAAAGAATAACAGAACACATATAAAGATGTAATATACGTCCTAAATATATAACAGGGTACATATCAGTATGTAATGTACATCTTAAATAAATAATAGAGCACATGTCAGTATGTAACATACACCATAAATGAACAACAGAACAAATGTCAATATGTAATGTATGCAATAGATGAATAACAGAGTTCATTAGTATTGATGAAATGGGTAAGAAATTTTATATACTCTGATTGGTTGAGAGGTGCCATTGGCCATTTTCTTATGAGTGCATTTTCTACTAACTGGTACTTTTTCAGTCAGTCAGGTTGCAGTGCAGCCATAGATCCATGCCTCCCAGAAAGTTTTAAAAATATTTCTGGCAGCTACGTTAACTAAAGTAAACACTCATTACTTGTCCTAACCTAGAAACTACATGTAACCCCCCTATAAATGGGGGTTCCTAAAAGCCTCCTAGGAGCTGCCTAAGTGTTCCCCCTGGTGGTTGGCGTTCGGCACTTAAGCCGTTTGAAATGGCTCGGTGAGTGCTTGTAGAGCCTCCACGTACTGTCTCTCTAAGAGCCGTCTCCTTGTAGACAAAATCATTGTTTATGAGGGGGACTGTGTGTTTCCCTGCTCGAGTCCCGCTTGAGCTGTACTGTAATTGCCCCTCTTTGTGGTCACTGAAAGCGCCAGGGGAGCCCCCTCGATAGGTGTAACTATTTGCTTGAAATCATTTAGAGTGATAGTGACAATGTAGTTTTGTTTAACCTGCTTTTTGTTGCAGATGGGACTCTGTGTGCTGTGCCCTCCATCTTGGACCAGGACAGTTCAGGGTCCAATAGGGCGAGGTATCTAATCTGGAGTAAAAAGCAGCCAACCAGAAACCAGGACTCTAGATGGAGCCGGCTGACAAATGGCGACACAGCTTGTAATTCTGGGAAGTGGCATTCTGGGCCATGGCCATTTGCACCAATGAGGGCAGTAATAAGTGACTGGCATCTGCAGCCCTCCAATGGGATTGGGTGGTGCCGAATAGAAGACTTGTCCCAACTGCCAAAGGGGCAGAGGCGCTGTGGCTGTGGTGAGAAGGAGCCCAAACCTGCGCCATTAAGTCTTTTCTTGGTGGCATTATTGTGTAGTGAAGGCCAATTCGGGTGGCTCGGTCGCCATAATACTCGGACTAAATCCGCGGGGCAGCAGTCACAGGAGGCTGTGCAGAAGCACAGCTACCTAGCAGGCTCACCCTGTAAAGGACTGGAGAATCTGCTGAATCGCGCTCGGTCTGTCAGTACAGTGAAGCTGCAGTGAGATGCCCGCATAGCAGTGAGTTCAGTCGGGTCCTAGAAGCAGCTGCCTGGTATGGTACCCCTCTGTTGTTTTCCATATAAATGTGTGAGGATGCCTTTGAAGCTCAGGCTCAGCCCTGCAAGTGGTGAAAGGGTGGTTCTCTGCTGGAGTTGTGAGTACTGAATCAGGGTAGCTCCCTGTTAAAGGTTACAAACAAAGGCAAAATTGTTTTGTTGTATTGCTGACTGCACTAATTGAGCTTTCTGGCTCCATCTGCTCTGCTCAGGAATTAAATGCTCGCTTGTGTCAGGGCCCCAACCAGCTGCATCGAGGAACTAGCCATTAGGGCTTGGGTACCCATAGACAGTAATTAATAGGTTAGGCCTGTGCACAGAGCCATAGGTAGATTTTCATATACTGTAGTGGTAAGCTAATCAACCTGATTCCCCCAGGTCCTTGTTATCTCCCCTCAAATAAATCAGATTGCTTGTTTGGCAAAAGTACACTGGCTAGTCTGTGTATTAATGGTGAAATACTGCACAGTGAATGTGGTGTAACTGTACCTTACTTTCCAGGGGGTCCCCATAGTGAGCTGACTGGTTCGAGCTGAGGGGTAAGTGTATATGGTAAGGACACTGAAATTGAACTGCGTGGGCCACTAGTGGGAAGAAAGGGGGGTTGCAGCGACCCAGAGGGCTGTGACTGAGTCAACCTCAACTGTTCTAACCCCAACCTCTGGGTGGAGGCACCCGATAAAAGGATCTGGGCCCCTCACCCTGCTACAGTTAGGGCAGGCAGGGGTAGTAGCCCTTAGGATAGCGTCCCCTGGGGGTTACATACATATTTGAACATTTTAGAACAAACCCATGCATGCCAAAATACCCAATTAACTATTAAGATTCATAAGAAACTCTAGGAAGCACACAATATAGAGGACTGTGTATGAGAAGTTATACACAACAAGGATATTCTTGTATCGAGAGGTTTCCTTAGATGACCTCGAGAGCTCAGCTCGACCAGTGCTCTGTTACCAAGGGAACCTCAAGATACAAGAATATCCTTGCTTGTGTATGACTGCTCATACACAATCTTTTATAGTGTATGGGCAGTCACCACATTGAAAATCACACAAAGCCAGCTAATGAAGACAATGGAGTATTGAAATTTTAACATTTTCTTTTTTCTTTTTTTAACTGACACAGTGTGCTGCAGATGTTTCTGCAAGTTCAGGTTTTTTTTAAAAAAAAATTCTAGCTTAACTGGATAGAGCAAAGCAACTATGTGGCAGCATTCCAAGTTTTTTCTGCTGCAGTAGTGACATCGCTACTACAGCAGAACAACATAATGATGTCACTACTGCAGCAGAACAAGCATATTCCAGGCATGGAATTCCATGCATGACAGCATTCCATCATACACTATAATGTCTTATAATGTTTTGTCACATACAGTGCTCCCTCCTTATAAAGAACCCCTCTATAACAAAACTTACTCTTATAGTGAACAAATTTGATGGCTCCCATTTTTCACTATGTAGACATATTAAAACCTTGCTATAGTTAACACCTAGCTATAGTGAACACATCAGCTGGCTCCAGAGGTATTCACTATAGAAAAGGAGCACTGCAGATTTGTTGTGGACATGTAATCCTTGCACCAAGTTGCTGCAGCTACATCTCATGCTGTTCATCTCTCCTCAGCCTACCTGTCCACCTGCCAGCCCACCTTCCCAAATATCACATTCAACAGTTACGCTGTCTATAGCAGTTTGATCTGCCCCCTCTCCCTACTCATCTCTAGCACTTTAATATTGCAAGTTTTCTGACCCCCCCCCTTCCGCAGCATTAAGCACAATTGCTGTCAGAGACATGCACCAATCGGGACAGCTGAAAACAAAGGTGTCACACATAATCTTGAGCCTTGAGCTGGTGATTTTCACAGACACATTTGCTCAAAGCTGCAGCTCTAGTGCCACAGCTTTTACTAACACATGCTGGCATCATACATAGATTACACAGAAATTGCCAGCAGATAAAGGTCCCTTGACCCACCCAGTCTGCCCATTTTCCCTGCCTGCTCCAATACCGCAGATCCTACTTGGTCTCCAGCTTCACCCACCCACACCCATTCCCAACTAATAAAATTCCCTATGCCTATCCCACATGTTTTTGAAACCCGTTACAGATTTTACTTTGACCACCTGCGCTGCGAGGCTGTTCCCAGCATCCACCACTCTTTCTGTGAAGAAATACTTTCTAATATTTCCCTTGAATCTACCACCCTACAGCTTCATAGCATGTCCCCTTGTTCTTTAGCATCTTTCTTTTAGAAAAAGGCTTTCCTCTTCTACTCTGTTTATACCCGTGAGGTATATGAAAGACTCTGTCATATCCCCTCTCTCACTTCTTTCCTCTAGGGTATAAATATGCAATGGTGTAGCAAAGAGCAACAGAGCTATGAACAGATGGGAACACAGTTTTGGAATAGTACTATCAGCATTACAGTTGTAAGTGAATATACACTGTAGAACAATGTGAATGAGGGAGGCAGAATACCACCGTGAAGGGCAGCAAGGACTTTCTACTTGCTAGCCACATCTAGAATCTTCCCAGTCTAATGTAGAGTATGAACACTGCTTTTTCTTAAACTTTAACAAATAAATCTCTACAATTTGTAAAGTTGAAAATTTTATTATTTCAAAAATTATACTAATAGGACCCATTTTATGAACATAATAAAACACACTGAGGTGTGGGTCAATGCCTGATAAAAGCACTTCCAAGGTGCTAAAAACCCTCGGTGCAAGCACCTTGTGCCTCATAACACACCTGGGGCATGCTCCTCTTAGGCAATGCCTCACACCTCATTGCATTTAATTACTTATGCTATGTACATCATAAATGAATAACCAAACACATATCAGTATGCAATGTTACTTGAATACTGGCTGCAATTTGTACTGTAAATTGGGTTAAAATCGAAAAAATAACTTTTAAAACCATGATCCATAGACTTGCATGGAACACGTCCATGCGCTAGTCCTATAGTGACATTATAAAAATAAGGAATTGTGGGGACGGTGTCCAAGATCAGGAAGTGGAAGGGATCGAATGGTTAGCCCCCTCGGGGGCAAAATACAATCCCTTCCCTTCATTAGAGGAATGAAGAAATAAATTCATGACTACATTGTAGGAACTCCTCTTCAGGTAAGGGAGCCTCCTGATCATTTTGCTCGAACAGGACAAAATATGGGAAAGGTGCTCTTTAAGTACAGGAGGGTGAAATTGCTTGGCACTGGCAGTGTGCCTATAACTTCCCTCTGGCTGTTCAGACTGAAAACAAAGGTGGCTGTTAAAATGCCAAGAAAACTAAAAGTTCTAAAGTGTACATCAATCTTCTTTTTATGCTGTCTCCATGTCAGCTCTTGTGTTTACCTGTGCAGTAGACAGATCTAATGCACAGCTAACAGCCAATCAGATTGTAGGATTTTCCTTTCCCATTTTATAAATGTGAGTAACAGAGCACATTAACAGTATGTAATGTACATCATACATGAATAAAAGTGCACATGGTATGTAATGTAAATCATAAATAGCAAAGCATATATCAGTATATAATTAATGGCTTTCATTTTTTTCAATGTAAAAATCTGTGTGTTAAATACCGTAACACCTGAGTAGGTGTTACAATATTCATGTGTTTTCTTCCCCTACGACTGCGCTCGAAACACTGAACAAACACAGCTCGAGCTTAAAACGCTCCATTTCTCTTCACACACTACTGACCACAAAAACCTCGGGCTGCTTCTTCAGTGGGTCGGGAGGTGGTAGATATTCTTGCAGTGGGAAGGAGTAAAATGGAAGCTGGCGATGTGAGGGACAGCCTGAGGCCCTTACACGGCGGACAGCCATACGGGCGCCATGCGGCTCTTCAGTGCTGCTGATGGAGGACCCAGTTTAAACTAAACTTCTAAAAGAAATAAAGTCACCCTTCAATTATAAAAAACAAAATATGGGGTGCAGTGTGTTTTACTTGAATTTACACACTCCCTCATTGTTAGATAGCTAATAAACCCCTTGGGCTTCGCCCTCGGGGTTTATGTGCTATCCAACAACTTGGGAGTGTGTAAATTCTCGTAACACACTGCACCCCATACTTTATCCTATATTTAATGTACATCATAAATAAACTACAGAGCACATATCAGAATGTAATGTACCTCATACTTGAATAACAGAGCCCATATCAGTATGTAGTGTACATTATAAATGGGTAACTGAGCACACATCATTATGTAATGTTCATCATAAATTTATAAAGTAAACTGAGACACCAATTTCTAGTCAGCATGATAAAACTCATTTTCACTTTGTTGTGTTTATACAATGTAGGTTTTAAAGGTGATGAGGTGGACAAAAGGGGTCATAACGGGGAAGGAAGGAGCGAGCAGCAAGAGTGTTCCTGTCTTATTACCCTGTTGGCATATCTCCATTGGGTGTGTCAAGATTGTCCCAAGAGACAGAGATTGAGAAATATAGTTTTCTTATGAAAAATAATTTGGACATAAAGAGCTAGTTCTTTTTACGGCTGAAGAAGAATCTCAGCCTACAGTGCTGCCATGCACAATATCAACTGTCTAAAGCACCCACAGAAGTAATAACTTAACCATGCTATCATTTTGTAATATTTTCAAAATTTGTTTATTAGGGCTGGATAGTGTAGCAGACCAGTTCGTACTGTGATCAGAGTAAGGAATTACTTTGTCATTGAAGCCCCCCTGGAAAGACCACACCACCTCTTTTTTCATGGTTCAAACCATCCAAAGTTTATTTGGCTAAGAAACCTTTACATCTATGTCCATCATTTTAGATCCACACTTTCATTACATTTTATTTACAACATCCTGGGTTCCAATGACCCACATACACCATACTCACATTACAACATTTAGGCCGAGGCCTTCTGTCCAATTCTTCATGCAGCCCGGGTGTGGCTACCCGGTGCTGCCCTTTCCATTTCTTCTTCAGGGTTCAGGTGTCCCCCCCACCTGACACCCCAGACCTATTCCCCCTGAGGTGATTACCCCATAGAGAGTCCACCCCGACCTAGCCATACCCTTCCTATGGCTCAGCTCCTATCCTTACCTTTTTTCTCACTAGCCTATTTGGCCCCTTCCATAGCCCATATGGGCTTCCCCATTAAAAACTAGGTCCTAGGCCCCCCTTAGCCTCACCTGGTCTCTACAGCCTCCCTACTGGCTCCCATGAATGCTACATTACCCACCCCTGACAGATTCACCTCATCCTTTCTGTACCAACCTGGAGTGTTGTGCCTGATTAAAACCCTGGGCAATGCAATCACCTCCCGTCTGCCTTGCCCACTCTGCTAGCCTATGGTTCACCCTCTTGCGTGCTTTGTCAACTGCCAGCAGATTCATTGCCCCCTCCAGCTTCTCCGCTGGATCATCTCTGACCAGGCAAGGTCCACTCATGGCCATCGGGCCTTTATCACGGACAGGTCCTTTCAGATCATGTGGACCAAGTCCATCCAAGGCAACTTGCCTAAGTCATTGCCCCCTAGATGTACCACAATCAGGTATGGAGTTGGGTGGAAATGGTTCCCTTCATCCAGCAGCAGCAGCAGCAAGCCCATCCACCTCAGGCCCCTCCGGCCCAGCCATACGATCCTTGTCTATGCTGGATCCTGCCCCAACTGTATTCCCCCTATAGTGATGCGGGGCCAAACCTCTGTCCAGTGGATGAACAAATGCCCCACTATCTACACCACCTTTGCCTGGCCAGACCCTAGGAGACACAAATTACAGAATGTTAGTTGTCATAGCTGAATGTACCTCTTGTACGCTTGCGATGACCATCTACCTACCTTCTGAATTTCCCGTGGTGTCCCCACCGAACCCAGCCATGTTAGAGGTGGCACCTATGCAAAAAGAGTGTGATGAGAAACTCCCAGGCTCCTCCACCAAGAAAGTCATACCTTTCTTTAGTATTGCCACAACCTGGGAGGCCGTGACCAGTTTCCCGCCACCATGCCGGAAGAACATCCCTCTCCCTGCTGGCTAGTACTTCCAATATCTGCCTAATGTGGCCACCAGCAGGTTCCCTTCCCTTCCCATTTTCTAAAGCTCCACCATACATCCCCTGCTCACCTGGTCTGTTTTTGACCACCTCAGCCAAATCATGGCCAAGGACTCTAACCAGGCAATGTCTTCTGTATGTAACCCGCCCCCCATGTCCTTACTTGTTTTCGCCACTATCCCCCCCAAATGCCTCTTTATGCAGTACCCTGAAGATGGCCTCGAACAGCTGCTCTTCCTGTGCTGAGGAGCAGACGCATGGCAACACCACTATGAGCCACTCCAATAACTCTGCTCCAATGGGCCTGTGTCCATCTGCCCTCCTACCCTGCAGTCTCAGCTACCCTTGATGCATGCACTGCACCGCCAGAGCTCTGTTATGTGCCCCCCACCCACTTGCTTGATAGACCAGCCCAATGCGAACCAGGTAAACCCCCATCGTAGCCCCAGATATTCCCCCTCCCACTTTGACACCATATACCTCATGATCTGGGCTTCTGTTACAGGGCCGCTTACCTCCAGCCTGAGACCCCCTTGAAAAACCTGGAAGCTCCTCCATGCCGCCTCATTGGCCTTCAGCATGTTTGGTGCCCAGGCACCCTGAAACAGTAGCTGGGCTCCTTCCAGCCAATCTCCCAGAGTTCTTGCAGTACCCAGGATCTCTGTGCCATGGCTGATGGTGCCAGTTCCTGAAACCTGTCCAACTGGAGACGTGAAAGGCTGTCAGCAGTATCGTTCCTCACCCCCTCTACATGCCTAGCTGTAAACATTAGGTTGAGCCTTAAAGCTTCCCAAATCAACTACCTTTCTACCCTTAGGGCCACCTCTGCGGATCCACACTGCTTAGTCATGCTGGTCACCACTGCCATATTATCACAACAAAACAATATTTTCTTGTTCCACAGCCTATGCCCCAAACCCTTAAGGCTACCCAGATCGGGAAAGCCTCCAGGAATGTGATGTCCCTGGTCAGAACCAACTTGCTCCACCTGGGGTGCCATGGCTCCAAGATCCATTCTCCCTGGAAATATGCCCCCAGCCCCAGCCCCCCCCCACAGCATCAGTAAAGAGCTCTAATTCCTCTCCTGATGTCCAGCCCTCCCTCTAAAAGGTGGTGCCATTACACCCTTGTAAGAACCTTTGCCAAGCCAAGTGGTCATCCCTGATCCCTGCAGTCAATTCCACCCAGTGATGCAGTAGTCTGGCTTTTGCCGATGCTCTCGTCAGCTGCCTGGTAAACACCCTGCCAGGGGCAATTGCCCTGCAGGTGAAATTCATATGCCCCAGTAGCTGCTGGACTACCCTGAGTTGGGGCCGCTTCCACCCCTTCATCCTCCGCATGAGTTCCCACAGTTTGTCCACCTTGTCCCCCAGTAGGCGAAAACATTGTTCATCCAGATCCAGTTCTATGCCCAAAAATTCCAACCGCCGAGCAAGCCCCACCATTTTACCCTTCACTAGAGGAACTCCCACCCTTTCACATGCCTCTTCGAATGCTAACAGCATCCTATAGGTGCCTTCCTTGGTCCCCCCAAAGAAGAGAAAATCATCTAAATAATGTACTACTGCCCCAGAGCCGTGCCTCGTGGTAAAGGCCCATTACAGCCACGTGCTAAACATTTTGAATGTGGCATAGGCCACGGAGCACCCCATGGTATGGCCTTATCAAAGTAGTACTGCCCTTGGAACTGGAAACCCAACAGCTCCCAATCCTCTTCTCTAACTGGTAGAAGACGGAAAGCATATTCAATATCCATTTTTTGCCATCCAGGCCCCACCCCTGGCGCTGATCAAGTCCACTGCCTTGTCCAAAGTGTTGTATGGCACCGTGCAGTAAGCCATGGGTATCCCATCATTGACCGACTCCCCCTCCAGGTAGGAGAGGTAGTGGATCAGGCGAAATTCCCCCCTGACCTTCTTGGGGACAATCCCCAATGGAGACACCCTTAGATTATTGAATGGGGGAACCTGGAATGACCCTTCTATCCTGCCCGCCTCCTTTTCTTTCTTGATTTTACTCTCCACTACCTTCCCCTTGCCCTTGATGGATGCCATATTTTTTGCAAGCATGGCTTTCTGTACCCCCAAAAAATGTAAGTTAAAACCTCTTAAAAACCCTTCCCTCAGTATATGCCAGGCCTTCTTGTCGGGGTACCACTGGGTCCACTCTCTGACCACCTCCTCCATAATTGGTGTCTAGGCCAGTGACTGGCCCCGTTTGCTCCCCACTCTCCTCTCTTGATTATCTCCTCCCATGCCCCCCTCTTCCACTCTGCCACCTGAAATGGCCTTCCTGACTCCCATGCCCTCCCCCCTTATTTCCTCCAGACTGCTCCCCTCGAAAGGGCTGGCTGCCCATGCCACCTGTCTGCCTCTCCCCTTGTGCCTTGCATCTGACAACCGGGTGGGCCCCTCCACACCCCGAGCAGGCATGTTTAAATTTTCAAGAGGCCCATGTGCAATTCACTTTGTTGTACACCCAACATGCAACATGCTTTCGCCCCTCCCATACCTTTTCTCTCTTTGCTCCTTGCACCTCCTGGTGCAGACAGCATCCTTATCCACAGCTCAGCAAGTGTTACATCCCACCTGACATCCCCATGAGAGGCTACTCTCTGCTGGAATTTTTCATCATACACCATCCAACCATAGTCGGACCCGTGCAGTCACATCCCCTCAATAATGGCCGAGTACGTGAGCAAAGGGATGGCCAGTTCCATTTTTTTCTGCAGCATTATGGCATTGAAATGCATAAAACCTTCCATCAAGGTCCCAAATGTCTTCCCCTCATTTGAAATCTCCTCACTGGTCTTCCCGACGATGGCCAAGACCACCGCCATCTCTGAAATCCCCACTGACTCCTTCTGCGCGTACTTCTTTGCCGTGTCTTTATCAACAAGGGCAAACATGTCCACATACTCTCCCTTCCAAATGTTTTCCTTGGGATCTGGGACATATTATCACCCAGAGTCATACCCGGAGGCCACCCATACGCTTCCTTGTCGGCCACCCCTCCTGTCCCTGCTTGTCCTTGATCTGTTTTCTCTTTCTGCAGTTCCCTCCAGGTCTTGTCTACCTCCTCCCACCCTTTATCCCCTTTCTCCTTCATTATCCCTGTCAAGTAACCTTTCAGGCTCCCATCCACCATGATGTCCACCAATGGGACTTTACCCTCTTCCGGATGAGGCTCACCACCCTCGTCCGGGCTCTGCCTGGTCGTCCTTTTCCTGGCCCTCTCCTTGTTCACTGGTGGCTCCTTCCTTTTGTCTGCCTTCTTCTCTTTCTCCTCAGCTGCCCTAGATTTTTCCAGGATCATCTGCACCTGGTCCATCAGCTATGAAGCCTTGCTATCCAGTGTCTTGCTGGGCTTCTGCTTTGGTGCCTTTTTTGGTGTGATGCTGCTAAGACAAATCTGTGACAGTTAGGTAATGCCGCCCCTTCATTAGAAGTATTGATTTTCTTTCATTCTTTTTTTTTATATTCCCTTCCCTCCCTCCTCCCCCCACTTCCAGAGCCAGGAATCCCCGTAGTTTACCTTCGGCGATATGGAAATCTCCCCAGGTTATGCATGCCCCATAGGCCACCCACCCCGAACTGCACTCCTCCTTTGTCGTGGGTATCCTCACTAAGGAGTGACTGCCCTTATAATGTTGCTGGTACTGACTCTCCAGACTGTTCCCCTAAACCTGGGCTTATTCCTGAGCTGCCTGGGCTCTCCTTGAAACCCGCCCTTCTAAGGCCAGGGCAGCCAGGCACAACTCAGCTTTTGCCTGTTCATGCAAAAGCATGGTGGCTTTCCCGCCCTGGCTGCAGCCCCCATTCTGTCCTCCCCTGCATGCCCCCGCCTTTGCTCAATGCCAGATAGCATGGACCCAGCACCCACGGACTTGCCCAAACTAGCAATAGTGTTCCTTTTTTTAAGTGTGTGTGTGTCCCCTTTTGCATTCCCTCCATCCTGTGCTCACGCCCCATAGGTGCCTGCAGGCTTCCTGACCTTATGTTGGCCAGGGCATCCCCTCGCCCAAACCTTGATGCGCTGTGGTAACATGCCTGTGCCCCCATGCCAAGGTGAGGCCCGTGCCCAAATGTCCTAATGCTCCTGGCTCCTCTGTTTTTTTTTTTATTTGTTTTTGAAAGAAACAGTCTCCTCATAGGCCTGTCCCCCTAGTACCTGCAGCACTGCTACAACATAGCCACTTTTCACCCTTTTCCCAATACAAAATGCCGCTGGGCAGCTGGTGGCACAGGCCCCAATCCTTCTTCCTTCCCCTGTGATTCTGATCCTTATGGAGGTACCTCCCTTTCCTGTTGGCTCACCTTCCAGCCAACCCCCGCCACATGGCCCCAAAATGGTGGCCACTCGTGGCCTCATGCCAAAAAGTGCATGCCTCCTGGGCCTCCCCATGTGTCCTCCAGTTTCCACTTTCCATTCCGCGTGTGTAACTCCTTGAGAGGCCTTCTACCTAGTCAGGCCTTTCTCATATCTTTGCTTTGTTAACCCCTTCCCCTTGCCCTAGGCTCTGCTGCAGGGCCAGATGCCCACAAAGCCCCCTTGTCCAGTACATCATGCCATGATCTATCCAGCAGTAGGCACCCCAGCCAGCCTCCCTCCCTACGCTCCTCTTCCCAGTCTGTGCATTCCTCCAAATCCCCTATTCCACGGCTGGACCACATGGTCACTGACCGGGAAGCCAAATGGTGTTCTGCAAACTCTCTTATTTTGTGCCCCTGCCAAAGCATTTTTGAGCCTCCCACAGCACATGCTGGACTCCTCAGCTAATCCCTGCTGCTCTCTTGTATCTCGTCCTCTTCCAGGTGCCAGATTTCCTCTCTCCAACCACCTGGTGCCCCAGGCACACTGCTAGTAGCAAAATTACCAGCACACAACTCCCAGTCCTTCTGAGCACTGCATGCGACTCGCAATGGGCAAAACGGATGAACAAAATTAGCTACAGCCGCCCGCTCAAGCCCTCCCATATTGCGGTCACCAAACAAAGCGCTCACATGTTCACCATCACAGGCTACTTTTACCTTGCACAAAAATGCTGTAATTCAACTGAGAAGGGAAAAACAAGAGACAAAAACAGCAGTTATTCCTGTGTCAAACGACTGGCACCCTATGCACCTACTATTACCTCCTCAGCGTTACTTCTTAAAAGTAATGGTATTTGCCTTAAGCTTAGCTTTCTGAATCTTTTCATTACTCATTTAAACATTTAGCTCTTTGTTTTGTGGGTAGCATGCCCTTGGCCTCCACAGCCCATCTCGGCCTGCTCAGCCCC
The DNA here is from genome assembly GCA_016271365.2 of Neoceratodus forsteri. NCBI lineage: Eukaryota > Metazoa > Chordata > Ceratodontiformes > Ceratodontidae > Neoceratodus > Neoceratodus forsteri. The sequence continues at coordinate 453,853,631 of CM057456.1, read as the reverse complement.
ATGACCCCACACCTTACCTGAACAAACCACAGTTTCTTAAGTCCTAAACTCCAGATAATCCTTTGCAAAGTGAATAAATTCAGCTGCAGTAGAAAAGAGGACTTTCCCCTCTCGGTAGGCCCTTATCAACCCCCCTTAGCTCCCCCTCTTCCTGTGCCCCCTTGGACAATGCTAAGCTCTACCCCCCAGTTCCTTACCCTCCCTTTCTCTGACCTCATTCCTGTTATCCCTCCCTTTGTGCCTCATTCCTGCCTGGCTTCCCTCCACCCTCTTCCCTTTGTGTTCCCTTCTCTAGCTCCTCTCCCCCCTTCCCCCTGCTACTCTGCCTCTCTCCCTTCCTTCCCAGTGGGCCACATGACAATCTGGACTACCCCTTGATTGGGGCAACCTCTTTTGTCACTGTGCCATTAGAATGCTTAGGGGCAGTGCATGTGGCCAAAAATTGTAGTTTACTAACTTGGTAAAGGTGATTGTAGTAGTATGTCTCCATGGTACTCCACAATCCTTACTCATGGGTTTATGTTTACCTGATAGGCTGATGATGCACATGTGACTTTGATTACAAAACATTTGGAGACCTCCTTTGCTCAGTATCCTCCCAGAATCCACAGTTTGAAGTCTTCCAGAGCTGTGTCATTATTCATGAAGGATTTTAAGGAGAAAACCTTGCTCGTGCCTCCAGAGAAAATAGATAGATAGTTTCATAACACATAGTCAAAAATGAGTGTGAACACTCCCCTCTGAGAGAGACTGCATCCTTCACACAGTACCTTAGACCACTGAGCCACCCTGATGCTCAGGTCAATCTTCAATGTCTTTGTCAGTCTGAAATGTACAGTATAAGGAAGCTGGCAGAACAGATTCTAATAACAACAGGACTACTAGCCCTAGTCCCTACTGGTGGCACCTGCACAGAGTCAGAAAAAGAAGAAGAAGGAGAAGAAGTCCATAATTATGGACCCTGTGATTTATGGACCTGGGTTCCACACCCCTGCTACAGTTACATATTTGGTCATTCGGATTCTGCCAATAGGGTTGGCCCTGGAGTGCCATACAGATATACTACTACAATAACCTTTACCAGGTGAGTAAGCTACCATTGTAGTATGTCTATCTCTATGGCATTCCGCAGTCCTCACTCATGGGTTCCTAACAAGCAGTGAACCAGAATAGGGTGGGGCAGACCCTGTTTAACCACTACCTAAGTGTTTTCTGGTCCAGCTAATGCTCGACCATGGCTATTAAGTTCCCTTTTTGAGAGACAGTGCAGATGTGAGCCTATATGAATTCCTCTCTAATATCTATGCCCCTTAGAGTACAATTTGCACGATAGTTCTAGTACTTGTTATAGTATAGATTACTCAGGACACTACCATCAAAGTTATTGTTGTGTCTGCTTGTGTGCCCAGGATGCATCACCTACATTATCTGGTGGATCTCCAGAACATTGAATGTTCTCATAGTGGCCCTTCTGTGCTTTGCTGTCTAATGCCTTGTCTTCAGGTTGCTGGGTGTCAAAACAGAACTGATAGTTCAAAGGCTGAGAATGATTATTAACGCATGGCATAAATGTGAGATCTCACTGTCTGTGGAGTCATCTGTACGTACTTAGAGTAGCTGTACCAATGCTGTCTACTCAGGCGTTGCTAAACTGTATTCCCAATAGGGCCCATATGATCATAGTCCTTGTTTAGCTTGTTCATTGGATGTCGTATCTAGACTGTGACTGGAGGAGCTCCATGGACATCCTGCAGGAGACACTTCCCATGTGGACTCCTAGTGTCTGCCCCCTAGTGCTGGGTAATGTGTTAGGATGTATCATGAGAGGTTCCCCAAGGGTTGCCAGTTAATGGAGTAGTGTTATTATCCTTATCTCATTCGTACTGTAAGAGCTTTAGCAGTAGTGCCATAGTGTGTCTTCCAACAGGCCAAAATAGTCTGGACCTACTACTATAAAGGTATATGTACAGTGTAGCCACTGCCAGAGGGGTTGACTGTAGTACTTGATTAGTGGTGTCTGCATAAGTGTATTGAACTGTAGTCACTGGTGAGAAAGGTAGAAATGATCGGTGTAGCCGCTGAATTAGCTGCTGAACTGTGGTACTTACTGCAGAGTGCTGTCTCTATATAGTGAAATAGTGTAGCCTAAAAGGATGGGACTGGAGTGACAAACTCTAGTCAACTGTAGCCCTAGGTAAGACAGGTCTGTATGTACAGTTTAACTGATGCAATAGGGGCTGAACTGAGGTGCTTACAGTAGAGTGTTTTCTCTATATAATGATATACTGTAATGTAGCCTGAAAGGGGGTACTGGAGCATGAGTGTCAGCAGGCATACTCTGTGTACTTTGCCAGGTACAGTAAAATCTGGAAAATTCAGGGGCAATATGAGCCTCAGTCAGGGCAACAAACACAGAGCCTGATGTACCTGAAGAACTGTTTTCCCCTCCTTAGGTGCTTTAGTGTGAGCTTGTGAATGCTCTTTGGAAGATGTGTGGGTGCTATACTTAGAGGCCATGATTGTATGAGTGACCCAATCAAGTGTGCATGTGTGAGTGCTGGTATGAATAAACTTCTGTAAGGTTGGCTACCTTAATGTGGTACAGAGGCATATTACTATATATCCTAAACATTGTAACTGAAAGCTAGCCAACTTCTGTCTGATTGGTAGAGTGTGTGTGTGTGTGTGTGTTTTAGATGAAATAAAATGTTATAACTCTATTAGAATCATTAGTTTACTATATATTGCTGACTGAAATGGGAGTGGGGCAATGTTTGTGAGGCAAGGCTGAACATCTTTTGGTTTGTGTTTCCAGTGGGGGCAACAGTTCCATCAACTCCCCAGTACAAGTTTAAAATTCTTAGCTACACCCTTGTACTAGAGTGGGGCCCTGGTGTGTTACATAGAAACATAGACTTTGATGGCAGATAAGGACCTCTTGGCCCACCTAGTCTGCCCATTTCCCTACCTACAGGATAAGCTGCAGATCCTAGTTAACCAACAGCCAATTTCTTCCTACCCCCCACAAGAATTGCCTTATGTCTGTCCCATGCATTCTTGAATTCCCCCACAGTTTTAGACTCCACAACCTCCTCAGGAAGACTGTTCCATGTGTCCACCACCTTCTCTGTGAAAAAGTACTTCCTCACATTGCCCCTGAGCCCTCCCCCCTCTATCTTCAAATTGTGCCCCCTTGTTGTTGCACATCTCTTTTTCTGAAAGATGCTACCCTCTTAGACTTTCTTGATTCCACTGAGGTACATACAAGTTTCTGTCATGCCCCCCCCTTCTTTCCTCAAGGGTATGCATATTAAGCAAGCAATAGAGCCTGGCGAGGTGTGGGTTATCTCCGCAATCAAACATGCCCAGGTGAATTTGTTGGGCACCAGGCGCTTGCACTGAGTGCCTTATGCACCTGGGCGTGCTCTTATCAGGAGATAACCCACACCTCAGAGTGTCTTATTGCGCTTATAAAATGGGCCCCCCAAATAATTATAAAAAAAAGAATAAAAAAGTTAGAAATATTAAAAAAAAAGGTTTTAATACAAGAAATAGTAAAAAAATAGTCCCCCTGTAAAAGTACTGTCATGATTTGCACTAGAGGGCTTTATATATACAGTATATTGGTCATGTTGTGTGGCTATCATTGCTACAAAGACAGTTTATGCTCACCTGTGAAACACAATTCATGGTTATTATTTTATTCATGTTTGAGAAGCTTCTGCTTTCCAAAGGCTGTTTGTGGGACGAGGAAGTAAGTGGCCCGAATTGTTTTGTGAGGGCAGTGGAGCTGGTCCCCTTCCCCACCCCCTCCCACACCGACACCCACACAGAGACAGTAGAACCACGAACACAGGCTAGTTTATCTAATAATACCATTTCTGTACTTGCTGTGGAAAGACTGAGAGCATGCTGTCATTTTCTGAGTACTATCGGGTTTTTCCGGCAGCGAGTGCGTCTCTTGGGGGCCGCCATAGCGAGGAGCTTGCATTTTTCAGCACTGTGGGAAACGGCAAAATAACTTTTGATCGGATGGTTTACAGTGAATGTTTGACTTGTAATCGAGTAGACGAGGTGATGGTAAAGATGTTGAAGCTTTTTTTTTTTCGGTATCATTTGAAATGGCGTCATGGCAGCACGTGCTCAGCCCTCACTGGATGACAGGACACTTTAAGAGAGCGAGAAAAAAGGTGATACTTTTCATATTTTAGATGAGCGGCAAGTGATACTTACAGTATGATGGTAAGGAGTTTTAAAGGTGGCAACAGCGACAGATATTGTATTTCTTGCGGGGGGGGGGAGGGCTGCAGCTGGCACCGAGACCGGAGCTGGGTCACAGCGATGGGATGTCGCGCTGCGAGCTGTGCCAGGCTTTGTTTCTGTTTTCAGCCGGCACAGCTCACTGATCCTGTGCTGTTGTTGGGCTGGGGAATGAAGGCTAGTGCCGGTTGGCACAATACATGCTGATAAGGACACGGCTGAAACTAGGTTTCAGCCAATCAGCATTGTGGATTTTTTAAGCCCATTTTATAAGCTCCATTAGTCTCTCTTTGTATGGCTTCTCTTGTAGACCCAGCACCATTTTAGTTACCTTCTTCTGGACTGCCTCCATCCTGTCTATGTCCTTGCAGAGATGGGGTCTCCAGAACTGGACGCAGTACTCCAGATGGAGTCTCACCAACTGGCTGTACAGAGGGATAACAACTTCCTGTTTTCTGATGGTGATGACTCTCCCTATATATACCAGTATCCCCCCAGGTATGTAAGTCCCTGCCAGGATCAGAGCCACTGATCCCTACCCACTAAGCTGAGACCAGTAGACTGTGACACCTAGCTCAAGGCGGGTGTTGGATTATAGTTTCCTCATCCACTGCTTTGCAAGCATCATGATAACAATAAGCAGAGAAGTATGAGGATATGAGAGTATGAAGTGCTGTACTTTGCTTGCATGGCATTCGTGGTTTTAATGTTAGGAATGTCCCTTGTCCTGTCCTCAGTGATCAGGGTTAATTAAGTGATGAAGAGGAGTGTTGGTGTCACTACTAGAAGCTGCTGCAGTAGGGGCTCCAAGGGGTCACTAGCCATGGCTGACTGTGGGTGTCTCAGTGGAGTGGCCACTATACAGTGGCCACTTGAGGGTCACAGAATTATCTACAAGAAAATGGAATGAATTGAAGTCAGCCACAGCATGTTTCTGTGGGGCCACTGGAAGGGGGGGGGGCCACATGAGCATTCCCAGTGCCTTAGTCTGTTAACTGAGGGTAGAGAGTGATAAGTGTAGCACTTTTGATAGGGTGTGAAATCCAGTGGTTCTGTACACCCTGCTGATAGTAGTAAATGTACATATATAGTGTTTGGGCTGTTAGAGGTGTGTGTATGTGCAATCATATGGCACATCATACTGACACTTCTATGTTGGCTGGCCCTGCTGCCCATAGCTGGTGTGTTACCACTGAATGCCCTACTTGACCTAGCACTGCACCCTGGTTTAAAGGGTGGGTGTGACAGTTCCCATGTGCAGGGGTGTGTGTGTGTGTGTGTGTGTGTGTGTGTGTGTGTGTCTAGATAGACAGATAGATAGATAGATAGATGGATAGCTACAGATGTGTATGTATGGGTAGGTGTCTCTATCTGCCATCACATAGGGCAGGTGGATAGGGGATGAATATGCCCCACATTTCTTTCTTGATAGTTCACTATTGTTTGTGGGTCCATAAAATAGAATTTCAACACCCCTGCATTAGGAGAACTATGCTCGTAATAGAACAAACCAAGTGGGTGCTTTCCTCTGCTGCTTGTCAGTGAGGCTGAAATGGCTCCAAAAATTATTATTAAGATTAGCTTTTGGTGGGCATGCAGTTCAGCCAGTATGTGTAAAATAAGGCTAGCATCTGATTTTTCACTCCACTTATAGTTTCCACACTGCAGCCTGATTAGTTGATAAGCATATGTAACACCCCTCTGGGGAGAGAGTGCAGTGGTCCCCAAGACACACTGTTGTTTGCCCTTTTAGGGTCCTTGGGATGAGAACACTTAATGGGTTAAAACATTTCCTTCCTTTGGAGGAGCTAGTCAACCATTGGCTGGGAGCACCTCTGGGGGGGCAGATCTCCTTTGGTCTGTGTGGGAGACTGGGGCTGAGGGAGTGAGAGTGTGCTAAGGCGGGAGTGAGAGTGATTGCCCACTCTCACAGGATCACCATTTGTGCTGTTTTCTGCGAGAGGAAGGACAATCAATGCCCAGTAAGTATATGGTGGCAGATGCTGATTGTGAGACCTTGGTGGGGCTGTGAATAACCAGATTGAGGGAGGGAGTACCCAGTTGCTTCATCATGGATGCAAGGCAATTCAAAAAAATTCAGAATGTAAGCTGAGCCTTGAGAGAGGAGAGCCAGTCGGGACTTTGTGTCCACAGTGGGATCCACCACTAGCCCTAAGTCTCAGGGAAGGATGGAGGCTGAGAGGCAGATTTAGCTGAAGGCATCGGGGAGAGTTTAAGAGGTACTGCTCCTAAGGTACATGCAGTCAGCAGTAAGAAGAGTGTCAGAGCACTGAAGTGTCTATATACAAGCAGTCAGTCTGTGAGGTTGCAGTATCCTAAATTTGGGCTGCAGTCTGGAACAGAGATTTGAAGTTAATGAGGTGGGAGTGTGAGGGGGATCCTGCCTAAGAAGTATAGCCTGCTGTGGGAAGCTGGCATAAGTTATGATAGAGATACATAATGCTGCCTGCAAAATTTTGCAAAAGCAAAGAAGATCAGTTGTGTGATTCCCGTAATCTTTTGGGTCTTTGAAATGCCCCACAGAGAGGACTATGGACACTAAATGTATGGACATATCCCAAGGAATATAAATATGCATAAGCGCATGCCCAGTAGAACGGCTCCACTTTCTGAGCACTTTTAAAGTACTTTTAGTTCCATTTCTGAAAAGTAAGCAGTTTCCCTGATTTCAGCTTTCTTTCTGATATCTGAAAATATATGTAGCTGAACTTGGGTATGTATTCCACACACAAGCCTTGGGACCCTGCATAAGGAAGTGCAGCATGGTTAAGAAATGGGATCCTGGAGGGTCATGCGAGACCCTCTCCAGGATCGATTTGAACATTGTGCTCTGATTACATGGTGGCACACAACAGGAAAATGCAACGCAACAGCGAATCCAGGAAAGCAGTGAATGCCAGGCCAGTGAACACTCTCTACGCAATAAAAAAGGTAATGTTCCAGTTGCTCTACACCACTTGTGGAGCAGACCCTGTCATGTAAATGAGGATTTAGAGTGCAAGCTTCACAGACAGCATGATCTAGCGTCACCAGAAAAATTGTACATATAGAATGATAGTTTTACAGAACAGGTTAAAGTATTTAATTGATGGAGCAAAGTTCATCTCCTAAGGGAGAACTAATTGCCTTATATAGTTGGATTGCCATATTAGTAGAGCAGGAGCTGAGGCAAGTGTGTTGCAGCCTACTTTGATGCACATGAAAAACTGAGGATTCTGGGAGGACAGGGAGCAGAGGAGGTCTCCAAATGTTTGAAAGTCGCATGTGCATCATCAGCCTATCAGGTGAACATAAAGGATATGGATTGTGGAGTGCCATGTAAGCAATAAGACACAACAGTGTGTTCATTAGACATTTCTAATGCATGGCCAGGGGCATAGTGAGATATGAGGCCACAAGCCAAGTGCCTTCAGCCCCTGACTGTGTATTAGAAATGTCTAATGCACACCCCAGAGTGTCTTATTACACTTATAAAATGAGAATGTAATATTTGAAAAAAACAAAAAGACAGACAGACAAAATCTGTGTAAATCTGAATAAATATTATGGCCAGATATTCAAAAGTCGCCAGGTACACAGTGCAAGTGCCTGCGCTGCACAACCCAGATGCGCTGCCCAAAAAAACTGCCATATACCAGACGCTGCTGAATATACCATGGATGCACTATAGTGCAACCGTATATGAGCTGCAAAGAAGGGCAGAACTGAATATAGCAAGTGAAGCAAGTCTGCCTGAAACTGGAGCACCATATCAGTGCTCAGGGTGGGCCATGAGCACAATGCAAGTGCAGAGACAGGGGACCCTGCAACCATGGCCATGGTGAACAGAATGGCACTGCACAGGTGCAGGATGGGCACTGCACAGCACAGCAGGGGCACATGATATGGCAACACACACACAGAGGCATGCACTGTGTCCAGCACATGCTGATGGCACGGCACTGATGAGGGCATGGATGAAAGGACAGAACACTGGGGATGTCAATGGACAACATGGCCAGCATAGGCACTGAGATAACAGTGCCAGGTAGCCAAATGTGCCAGATGTGTGTAGGCCACATAGGGTACACACGTCCAGGGGCACCAAGTGTGGCAAACAGCACAGCAGTGCAGCATGGCTCATGGTGCAAACCCCATGAAATGCACAGCACTGGGGGAGAGACACACTGAACATGCCACTGTGGGCAACAGTGGGTGACAGCAAAGATGCACCACAGGGATGAGAGTGGAAGCAGGGCGTTGGTCTATGTGGGTGAACAGGGAGGTCATGCACCACTGGACATGAACAGTCAAGTCATGCAGCCCAAGGGGCAGTGGCAGAAGCAACAGAACAGCAGACATCAACCACAGCACATACTCAACCACAGACACAGGGAGTGTCCATATAAAAGGTTTTAATGAAACACACAATCACAATGGTAACACAAATATGAAGGAAAAGCAAAAACATCAAAAAGTCCAAAACCGGGGTGTGGCGGGGTGAACAGGGTACAGGGAATGCAGGTGGGGCAGATAACTACAGGAAATGAAACAGGGAAGGGGAGGGATGTAGAGGTGCACAACAAAAAAAAAATGTCCAGACAATGCCAGTCCAATAGCAACACATATTTAAGACTGTTGCTGGTCCCCGTCAAGGGGTCAGTTAATCTGGCTCATCCACCAGAGCACCACAGTCTGCTCTCTGAGAGCTCGCAGTATTGCCCCCTGCCATTTGAAAATTGCCCCCTGCCTGCGATGTATCATGGTCAAAATCCCTGGTGTGCCTCTGACCTGGTCCCATCTTCCACCTCCACACTGGCCCATACCATGGGCACCACCCTCAGCAGGTTGACCTGTGTGGTGAAACAGAGGACATGCACTCAGTGCCACTACATACACAGGCTATTCCCCCCACATGGGATTGATGCACTTGCTGGACAGTGAGGGAACACAGCCACGGACCCAACAATGCACCATGCACACAATGGACTGGCAAAATGCCACACATCTGTGCCACACAGTGACCTGACTGTGGGACAGTGCAAGGTGAAGTGCATGCAATGGACATTACTGTGGGACATGACGCCATGCCCACTCACACCATATAGGGCCAATAGCCACGTGCACCATGTCTGGAGGCCCAGTGGACCATGCATGTGCCATACTGGGTACCCCCAGTCCTGATGGGACACAGACAATGCATTGGACACACATGGGCATGGTGCACAGTGGGACTGCCACACGGCACCAGGAAAATGGCTACAGTGTGCCGACCAGCACACCTGGGGCATACACGGCTAGCAGCCAGGGGCTGCGGTGGACACAGAAAACCCACATCACTCCCACATCCACCTCAAACAATGCAGAACCATAACAGAAAGGCACGCCTACCTGCTGCAGGAGGAAATAGCACCCTGCATGGCCCAGCACCCACTGCCCATGGTCCCCTGGTCCTACTATGCTCATAACCTCTGACTGCCACCTGCTTGTGCTCTTCCCCACCTGCAAAGGGAACAGAATGGAAAGGAAATATGAGCAACATGCTGCCACCACCACCCCAGCCCCCCCCCAGCAACACTACACAAAATCCCATAATACCCCCACAAACCCCTCAGCGCCCACAGGATACATCAACACCACCCCTCAACTACAGAAACAGCATGCAGGCTATGGCAGAGTGCACAAACAGTTTGCATACCTGGTTGTGGCACATTGCCCCTGCGGGCATGCTCCTGCAACACCATCAGCAGCTCATGGATCCTCCTCTGCAGGTCCCCGTATTGGTGCCTGCACTGTTCCCCAGTAAGAGGCACCCCCATCTTCCTCACAAGCCTGTCTGTAACCTAGACCAAGATCTGAGACCTTGCCTCCTGCAAGGCCTCTTCCCTGAACAGCTGGTCCTCCACAGGCTGCACTAATGCCTCAAGGTTAGCCAGCTCTGTGTTGCACCAATTGAGTGCCCGTGGGCCCGCTGCCCCTGCACGTGCCATGGGCAATACAGTATGCCAACTGACAGTCTCACTTCCAGCATGCAGCACTGCATGCCATATGGCCTGCTCATGGCCGATGCGTGATAGGCATGCATGCGACAGCCAGCGTTGCACGCACATACACAATGTCCGTGGTTTGTACAACACTGTGCATGCGTGGTGCCGCAATACTGGGCAAGAGGATGGGGTCATGTCATGTGCATTGCACTGCGTGACTGAACTGGTGGCCATATTGGAAACATCGCATCATGCCACACATCAGCCAACAGAGTCATGCATGGACATGGACATGCGCCGTGCAACATTATGGCACATGCCCCGCCGCACATGTCGTGTATGCGCTATGATGTGCTGCACTGTGATGCACAATGAATGGCCAGGAAATGGCTGGTTGCACTGCCACACATGTCATCTGCACATGCACTGAGATGTGCAATGCAGAAGTACTCGGCCCAAATACATGTGCAGGGCAAATTGAGATGGGCTGGGAACAAATCAGCTATATTCAGCCAGGATATGCGAATTGCCGTATTGCCCAATCAGTAGTACAAGTCCCCACATTAGCATCTCACTACAGGCTGCACAGACCCTCATTTGCATGTGCTGAGCCATAAATGGGCTGCTCTGCACCACCACACACACCACTGGTGACCAGTAGGTACTGCACCTTGGAGGTTTGTTTACCAGAGCTACACTGTTGATGGGTCTCTGGCCAGGAAGAATCCATGCCTGGGAGCAATGCAGTATGACTGTGTACTGTGCTAACGCCCATCACACTTCCACCCCACAGGCATTAGTATGGTAGAGGAGAAGGAGGAGGTGAGATGGAGGAGATGTCTGAGCTTCACAGATCATGAGCTGGGGACCCTAGTCGAGGCCTATGTCTGGATGGAGTACCTCCTGTCAGGGAAGACAGACACACAGCAGGAGAGGTCACAGGGATGGGATGTGGTGGCACAGGCTGTAAATGACCATGATGTGTACAACCACAGCCCCCAGGAGTGCATCCAGCACATGAACAGTGAGAAGACCAGGACCAGGGAGCGCCTGGCAGCCATGCGGTTGTCCCTGCATGCCACAGGGGGTGGGTCATGCACCGCGCCACCACTAACATCATGGGAGGAGGTGCTCACATCCACCCTGTCCCAAGCATCTTTGGAGGGTGTCCCTGGAGGTGGGTTCCAGACAGGTGGAGACCCTGCACAGCACTGTGAGTATGCATGTGTCACAATGTCTGCATGGCTTTGTGCTGTGATCCTAGGTGTGCAGATCATGTCACAGATGGCTGCACACTGTGTCACCATGCTGCTGTGCAATGCATCCACCATTGTACATCCCCTCCATGAGCATGCAGTGTCCCCATGCAGCCCATGTGTGATGCCATGTCAGGCTGTGTCACCGGGGACATCTGTCTGCTGAGTTGGGGTGGCCAGTGGTGGTCACTGTCCACCTGTGTACATGTGCCATGTTCATGTATGTCCACACACATGATGGTGCAATGCACTGTAGTGGCCTGTCACTGTTGTCAGTGTGCCCACATGCAGAGGGCAGTGCCCCTTGCCTGGGGGGGGACCTGTGCACAACCATGGCACAACGGCTGTACACATCACAGAACCATGTGTGCATAGCTCTGTTTCATACAATGCACACAACACACGGTGATGTGGGTGACACAGGTCACAGTGAAGGTACATGCCATGTGTGGCAGTGTCCGCACAATTGTGCATCATGGTACACAGCCCAATGTACACCTGTCAGTGGGCATCCATAGACATGCCGGCCTTACCATGCATACCTGTCTGCCTTACAGCGACATCATGCCTTAGAGGAGCTGCAGGGCATGTCCCACAGGCAGAGGGTCCAGCAGAGGAAGTGGAGTAAGAACTCAGGCCATCAACATCAGCTGGGATTGTGGCCGATGTAGGCAGGGAATACATGTTCCAGGACCTGCTGGGTTTTGTTGGTCTGAACACCCTGCCTGATATAGATTTGCCTGATGATCTCATGGTTCTGGCACCTGCCATGGAGGATAATGATGATGATGATGATGATGCCACACAGCTTGAGGTGATGCCACACAGTGGTGCCACTGCCACAGCACAGGTGGCCACATTAATTGTGAGAAGACAGGGTGGGACACCCTGCACCCACGCACATCCCCAGTCAGGTTGCCCCACTGACAAACACACCTGTGGCAGGTGTGGGTGGCCAGGTACGGGGTGTGACTTTGGGGACATGGGCTGTCACCCTGGAGCAGCAGGGCACTGTGCAGCAGCAAAGTGCCGTCCATGCACATGACATGACTGCACAGGGACCCACTGTGCCTGCCCACACACAGTCCCTGCCTGAACAGCTGCCAGCCATGCAGCATCCACAGGCCATGGATGTTGAACTGCAGGCTGGTACAACACCCACCTATCAGCATCCCCCACAGGACAGGTCCCCTGTTGATGGGTTTGATGAGCACACCCGGCTCCTGCGGGCCTCTGTGGGGCATCAGGGTGCACCCAGGGAGGTGTGTCAAGGCCTGCATGTCTAGGTGGGCATCATGGATGACCATGCCTCAGTTGGGCACTCCTGGTTGGTTGGTGAGATATGCCAACTGCAGGAGGACATGATCGCAGGCTTTGAGAGGGTAGCACAGACCATAAAGGTGGGCTGTGCCACCCTTGCACCCTACAAATGCAGGAGTGCCTGCCACACACCGCATAGTGATATGAGCACTCCCACCTCACAGCGTAGCATGTCCCAATTGCTTCTGATGCCATTCCCTGCCTCAGGTATTCCCAACACCCCTTGGTCCCATCTGGACTTCAGAAATGAGACACCCATGAACACAGGGTCATGGTCTCATGGGTCTACCCCTGCTAGCCCTGTTGGGTCCCTTGCTGAGGTGACAGCCACCCCAGAGGGGGGCACCCATCTTGGGCATGGCTGCCCACATGTCCATGGTGGCTGTGGTAAGTCACAGTGATTCAACCTGTGTACAGTTGTCATGGCACTGTCACCATTCAAGCATTGTTTGCCCACACACCCTGCTGTGTGTGCCCAGGTCTGCATGTGGGATCACACACATGGGCCTGTGGTTTGCATGTCCATCCTGTCCTTGTGGTGTTCTGGGCTTGTGCTGGGTACTGCTGCTGCATTGTCTGGCATGGGTATGATGAGTGCAGCCTTGTGTGTCCACTGTGCATGTGTGCGGGCATTATCCACTGATCCAAGCCATACACCACAGTGCCCCATGTAGGTGCAGACATGACTGTATTGTTGTGGCCACACCTGCATGGTTGTGTACCTCCACAACTGTGGACCTGTCAGCCATGCTGCATCTGCCAACCTTTGCATGTTGTCCCCCCTTCCCATATGACATTGCACAGCCCCCCATTGTCCCACTCTGTTACCCACCTGCATTCTTTAAAATGCTCCTCCACAATCATGTCCCTGTGCTGCCGTGCCCTGGTGACCAGCAGTGGGTCCCTACAGTCATGGCGGTCCTGCCTACCCCCTGTCTGTGGCACCTCATCCTTGGAACTGTCACCTGAGTCAACCTGGACATGGATTCCATGGTCTACGGCCATATTGTGTAGCACACAACAGGCCAGGAATATGCCACAGGCCTTCTCTGGACTGTACTGTAGGGCACTGCCAGATCTGTCCAGGAATCTGAATCTCATTTTAAGAATGCCAAACACACACTCAATGATATTGTGTGTCATGGTGTGTGCCTCATTGTACCAGTTCTCCACCATGGATGAGGGCTGGCATATGGGGGTGAGCAGCCACGGCCATAGGGGGGTATGCACAGCCACAAGTGGAAGAGAAAATGCATTAAGGGTACATCATGCATTCACAGGTGTGCTACAGCCCTATGTTACTGAATGTTTGTCATTGATCTGTGTGGCCCCACCCTGGCTGTCCCACACAGACCATGCATACAACATCATGTCAGTGGGTGCACTGCATGAGTGTTGCATGCAGGGCACTTGTCTTGAACACCATGGCCTCCCACGGCCATGCCCTGCTGTTCACATGCCCTGCCCATGCTGGTACACAGCCACTGTCCTGTCCAGCCATGGTTCTCTGTAGCACCACGGTGCCTGCGTTGGACCCAGGCCCTGTACCACCACATGCCTGTATACATGTGCATGCTGTGTGTGTCCCTGGCCATGACCCCCCCCCAGCCCAGCACACACCTGCCGCATGCATGGGCCATCAGCCATGCTGCTGATCTTGAAGTGGGTAGCCATCTGGAAACAAGTTACCACCAAACAGTGTGGTTCATGATAAACTTAGCTGTGGAGTCAAGCCACACAAAAGTGAAAGTGCTGGGCTTTAGGAGGGCTGATTTTTGTCAAAATGGGAGCGTGCCTCAGAAAAGCACTAGCAAACAGGCAAGAAGGTGGGGTGGAGCAACAATGGGGAAGCACCAAAACCACCATCACTGAGGCAACAAGCCTTTGTGTGAAGCAAATAAACAAATCAAAATGAAAGAAAAAACACTGTGGTTCTCAAAAGAAGTGGCGGGGAAGGTAAGGGAGAAAAAGACAGCATTCAGGAAGTATAAGGAAACACAGAAGGAGCAGGACAGAGAACTGTACCAGTTAAAGCAGAAGAAAGCGGGGAAGGCAATCAGAATAGCAAAGGCCCAAACCAAGGAAAAGTTAGCCAACTTGGCTAAGAAGGGGGATAAAACCTTTTATAGGTAAATTAGGGAGCAAAGAAAGACTAAGGCAGGGATACTGAGGCTGAATAAAGAGGAAGGTGGTTGGGCAGACAGCGACAGTGAAAAAGCAGGGATACTGAACAAATACTTCTGCTCAGTATTCACAATGAAAAAGCAGGTGGAGATGCCTAATCCAGTCAATAAAAGCACTTTGGATAGGGGGTTGATATTAGTCCTTTCACAGAAGAAAGGTTTCTGAAAGAACTCTTAAAACTGAAGGTGGATAAAGCAATGGGGCCTGATGGGATTCACCCCAGAATTCTAAAAGAACTAAAGGAAGAACTAGTAACACCACTGACTACCCTTTTTAACAAATCATGGGAGGATGGTGTGGTACCTGAGGACTGGAGGAGGGCAGATGTGATTCCCCTTCACGAAAGTGGGAGCAAGACAGAGGCAGAAAACTGCAGACCTGTCAGTTTGACCTCAGTGGCAGGGAAAATGATGGAATCACTTCTGAATGAAAGAATTGTTGAGTACCTAGAGGCCAGTGGGGCACAGAATCCAAGGCAGCATGGATTCACAGCAGGAAGGTCATGCCAGACAAATCTAATTGATTTCTTTGACTGGGTGACCAAAGTAGTAGACCAGGGAGGGGCTGTGGACATGGCCTACCTAGACTTCGGCAAGGCATTTGACACAGTCCCGCACAAAAGATTAATAAATAAATTAGCTAGCCTGGGAGTGGGTCCCAGGGTGGTAGCCTGGGTAAAACACTGGCTGAACAACAGGACACAGTGGGTAATAGTAAGTGGAGTCCACAGTGAAGAAAGGAGGGTTACTAGTGGGGTACCTCAATGTTCAGTACTGGGGCCAGTCCTTTTTAATGTCTTTATAAGTGACATTGCAGAGGGACTGGAAGGGAAAGTATGTCTCTTTGCAGATGACACAAAGATCTGCAACAGAGTTGATATGCAAGGTGGGGTGGAAAGGATGAAAAGGGACTTGGCAAGGCTGGAGGAATGGTCAAATGTATGGCAGCTTAGATTCAATGCAAACCTCTCTGCTGTTTGCTTTTAGGACACTAACAACATATTTGTTTAGAATCCCAACCATATCTTCCTCGTTACTCCATATTTTATTATTTGAAGCAAGTGGGCCAATATTATTCTGTGCTCCTTTTAAATTTCCTATATAATTATAAAATTGTTTCCAATTGTTTTTTGTCTTTTCAACCAAGTTTAATTCTAATTTTTGTTTTGCCATGCGGTTATTTTTTTTGTTTTCTTTGCTAATTTTTTAAACTTATTCGGGTCATCTTCTTTGTTGGTTCGCTTATATTTACAATAAGCTCTTTTTTTCTTATTAATTAATTTCCTTATCTTACCATTCCACCATTGAGGAATCCTATGGTGTTTTTGTTGTTGTATTTATACCTCAAAGGTACCCATGTATTTGTACAATACTCAATTTCCTTTATGATGCGCTCCCAGGTTTCTTCAAGACTACATCCCTCTAGAGACTCTTTCCATTTCCAATTACTCAGATAGGTTCTAATCCTATCATAATCTGCTTTAGCAAAATTTCTAAATGTTGATTTGCCTTTGATTACTGTGTTAATTTTATTTATGTTGAGTAACACCATATTATGATCACTATCACTGAACGGGGGTTGAATTTGAGGAGTAGAACAATAATTATTAATATTACAGTAGGTCCAAAATATTGTCATTCCTGATGGGAGATGTTACTAGTTGCTCTAAGTCATGTAATACAGTAATTTCAATAAAACTTTTGTTTAAGCAGTCCATTGGCTGTGTAATTCATCCAGTTTATATTCGGGAGATTAAAATCCCCCATCAGTATGAAGTCACCTTTAATTTCAATGTTCTCTAACTCTTCCAAGAAGAGCTGGTTATCAGCAAATTCCAGGTTAGGAGAACGATATGCCAGTCCAATTGTCATAGCACAGTACTGTCAGCTATCAACAATTTAACCCAAACAATTTCTGTATCAGACTGATTCGGGTAAAATTGATGTCCTCTAAGGTGTTCCAAGACAAATAATTCTCCTCCTTTTTTTGTCTTTTCTACTCTTGAGGAATGTATTATATCCTGGTATACTAGTGTTCCATTCATTGTTAGTAAACCAGATCTCAGTGACCTCACGGATATCTGCTTTCAAAGTATTCAGTGTATGCTCAAGTTAATCCATTTTATTTGGTAGACTTCTGGCATTTAAGAGTAATACCCTAAGTTCTCTGTTCTCCTGTACTATCTTTGTTTGGAGTTTACTAGATTTCAGGTCATCATCCTTATTTTAGTGTAAGTTATTTTTGCAGATTGGTCCAGCAGTATTGCTTATTTCTTGTTCTAGTTGAGAGAAATAATTTTTCTGGGTTGGTAAACTAGATAATACAATGTACTCCTCAACCCCTTCTCTCTAGTTTAAATGTTTCATGAGGCAGGATGCAATCTTTTCCCCTAGTAGCTGACTTCCTGACTTATTGAGATGTAAACCATCCAGACTAAAGAGATAATTTCTGCCAAAGAATTCTCCCCAATGAGGTAAAAATTCTAATGATTGATTTAGACACCACTGCCGTAGTCAGTTAATAATGTGCTTAATTTTGCATGTTTGCTCATAGGTTGCCCTTGGAATGGGACGAATTTCAGAGAATATTAACTTACTGCTAAGATCAATGAATTTATTTGTTAAGTTAACAAATTCTTGTTTCACTTGCTGAGCACTTTGTTGTAATACATTATTGACTCCTGCATGAATTATTATAAGTTTTTGTTCTTTTGTACTACCCAAAATATTTGGAGCCATTTTAGTGATATGAGACAGAATGGCACCCCTAAAACAAGGTAACCCGTGAAGTGGGCACATGAGGAAGGGCGCCATCCGTTACGGTGACTCCTTCCCGGCACAATCCACTCACAGCAATGGAAATGTAGGGTGACCAGATGAGGGGTTGGGCAAACTAGATGACAGGATGTCATTATACATACGTGCTCGGTGGGTGGGAGCGAGCACAGCAAGTGTGGGCTGGGAGAGGTGGAGAGGCTGTAGGGGGTAGTGCTGCAGTTGCTAGTCGAGCTGCATCATGGCATCGGGGATTGGCTAGTGGCTGGGGTGGCTGAAGTACTGGGTTTGGGTCTGGGCATTGGTGTGATTTTTTATTGTGCCCAACCAGAACCTTTTTGTTTTTACTGCTTTCACCCCCCCCAACATTCATCCCCTTGGAGTTGAGAATCCTTAAGTAGGGGTGTGGGAAAAAGCAGTAAAATCTGTCCTGCACCATTGTTCTGGTGCGCTTAGAGCTGTCAGAGTGCCAAAATGTGTTCGGCACTCTGACTGAGTGATAATGGTGATCGCTTTAGTCGTCACTGCTATCACATAGACCCCTAAAACAAGACAGAGTTCTATTCTGTTTATTCAGATCACAGATAATTCTGTCAAGTCCCTTAACCATGGAATTCTCCAGAACATAGATTTGTTCCATATTACAGCTTGGGGGGTGTATATCCATACCTTCCTCAGTGTTGGGCTGCTCTACTACTGTATAGTCTCATGGTTAATATTATTGTGTAATGTCATTATAGGCTCAAATGTAATTAACTGAGCTGTTGTTGCACAAATCAGTATTTTATTTAAAACATTTGATTGTACTTTATCTACAGTATCTATGTTGACCTCTGTTTCCAGGCTCTGTGTATCAAAATTTAATAGGGGGTCAAATCTGTTTTGTACTGGTAAGTGAAACTGACCCGCCCTTCATCCTTTTTTAGTTTTGGATAGTTTAGCACTTTGGACCTGGTACCACCTATCTTCTGGACTGATAACCATATCATCTTCTCATCCTCTTTTCCTAATAGTAATATTGTCTGAGGACTGAAGGAGGAGAGATACGTCTGAGTGTATCATTATTGGGGGGGGGGGGGTATTGTGCCAGCCATGTGATGTAATATGGTATCTTGGTTCATAATATTCATTCTGACATTGTATCTATCTGCCATATCCTTTTGACTTTGCTCTAAGTCAGTCAGTCTTTTGTTAAAGTATGGAATCTTAGTAGTCACATTTTGACTTTCTATGCATTTAATACAGGTATACCCCTGTTGCAGCTCAGTATCCAAGTCAAATTTATACATACAACACAGGGAACATTTAACTCCCCTATGGCCATCCAAAGTTTCAAGAATGTCCTCCATCATTTGTTTAATACAAAAACCTCAATACAATCAAGTTTCTAAGGTCTTGGCTAGAAACAACAGCTAAGTGTTGTACCAGAGAAAGTTGGGCCTATATTATGTTTGTCACAATGATCCATAATTATTACTACACTTGTTGATCTCACCTTGTTTCCTTCCTTGGTCTTACAAGCTCCTTGGTTATTTAACTCGGTGCACCCCACGAAAACATGCAAAACAGACGCGTGTCTTTGTGCTCAGCAACGCGTGCTCGCCCTGCTTGGGCTCACCCTGCTCACTGCAGGGCTTCCTTATGAGAGTATCTGTGACCCAGGAAGTAGACTCAGGGGTTACAGAACACTCCATGTGCAAATAAAGCATTTTAGCAACACCAAACTGTTAAAATGACCACTAAGAAGTGGCTTAACAATACAGACATGCCAGACACTGTTTAAAAATTAAAACTGCCCCAATTCTGTTGAGTTGTAGTCTCTAGGTGAGTCTTAGGGAACTACAGCTCCTCAACCTAGTTCCTTTTTCAGTCTGGGGCTCCAGGAACTTGCACTAGTGAGCGCTGCCTTAGTCAGCTAATTACAACACAATTTTAGTAAGTTTCATACAGAATCACAGTGTAAACTGCTGTAGGCACTGCTAGCACTTGTGCAAGTACACAGTGGTGAAAACAGTTAATTACTATGGTCATACACTCTCATTCCATCAGACAGCAGTCACCTGATTAGGTGAGATGAGGGTCTTTGCCAGTCGAAGTCTCTTGGTCCTGGACAGCATATCCTTTTCATGAGTGGCATGGGGGGATGGAGGGTGGATGAGTGTTGACTGGATGAGAGGGGTTGATCAGGGCTAGGAGGTAGGAGGCTGGGAATGGGATTGGGCACATGTGATCATGTGGAAGAAAGAGTTCTTAATCTTTGGATGATTTCAGGCCTGGTGAAAGGCCAAGGCTGCCACTGCTCTTTGGGGAGGAGGGAAGGGTGGTTCTTTGTTCAAACTATGCAGGGCTGGCTGGGGAGAGAAGGGTGGTAAGATCATGATTTATGTGGGAAGAGAAAGGAAACATTTCAAAAAAGTAAAAGCACTTTGAAATAAGTAAAATTAATGTTGGTGTATCTGAGTTCAAGTCTGCTCATTGTGTTATTGGCCTCAGGTTTGTTTCTATGAGTGTGTGTCTTTTGCACTGTTTTGTTGGTATCAACTATGTCTCTCTGTGTCATGGTCCACAGTTCAAGTTGTTGGAATCAGGGACTGCACTTTATATTGTTTTTTTTTTCAAGTGAGTCTTGTTAGCTTGCAGGATTCGTACAACAACATTTTTGTTGACAAACGGTCGTAGATCCCTTGGTACAAGACTCTTCTTAGAAGGCAAAAGAGCCGAATACAGTGATTCTATTGGTGGACAGTGGTGGGCACTTAGCACCTCGGACAGTTAAATAATTTCTTGTTCTGCACATACACACTGATAAAAGTAAAGCTAGCTGAAACTAGTTTTGGGTTACAATACAAAAAATGCTTAGTATTGCACAAAAATAAAGATGTGTCAGCTGTATAGCTTGGAAAAATAACTGCGCACGTTATCAGGCCTGCATAAGCAATACTACTACCATTAGGTCCAGAGGCTGCTGGCACATAGCCCTTTTAGGATACTACAATCATATGCATATGTGTATTACATAAGTACATAGTACTACACAATATACTACCTTGCTAAGCATATTGGGCTCTATGCACAATGCCAATGCACCTGCGGAAACAGGGCCCGTTATCATCATATGCTTGAATGCCACGGAGAGGTACCCATGTGGCATTCACAAAGGGAGCACACAGAAGTTACATGCCTGATTCTCCAGCTGCATGGACAGCAATGCACCAGGATGGTGGGGGGGGGTGCCTGCACTATGGAGCATGCACAAAGCTGCAATGTGCTGCACACTGGGGGGCACAGTAGGGTGCAGGCTACACCAGGGCAGACCCTGCCATAACCCACTGCATGCCCCCATGGTCAGTGCCCACCAAACATGGGGGACCAGGACAGGGCCCTTCATGATGCCACTGCACAGTAGACAGATGGAGAGGGCAGGGGCAGTGGGACAAGCAAATGCCTGACATAGCACTGGGACATTATGTTGCAGGGGGGGTGCTGAAGGGGGCCAGACAGTGACACAGTCCTCCTATGGTGGCTTGGGGGTATGGCCGCAGTGTGGTGGGGCTCAACTGCTGTTGTGGGGTTGCAGGCCGGGGGCAGGTTCCTCACACAGTGTGCTGGAGGGGTGCTGGGAGCCAAGGTCTGGGCTGGTGGGCAAACTAGCCATAGGGGACATGCCATGCAGGTCTGGGTGCCTGCAGTAGGCATGCACTACTCTGGAGCTGCACCTCACTTCACAAGGGATCCACTGTGGGTCCCTAGATGGGCATTCCATTGGATGCCCACCTGGGCCTACAACACTTCGATGAGCCACCCTGCAGAGTCCTGCACACCAGCGGTGTGGAGTCTCAGACAGGTGGGTGCTGGTTGTGAATACCGGCATGTGCATACCTGTTTGGGGGTACACAGCTACGCGGGTAGGATATGTGACTTTTTCACGTACAACCTCCCCAATTGTGTATAGCACCCATTATGAATAAATGTACATGTACCATATGCTGCACTAAACAAAGAGTTGTGGGGTGGTCCAGGTCTACATATTTCCCTGCTTGTTGCCTGCTAAACTGGCAACTCAAGATGGTGAGTTAGGAAAGACTGGGCAGCACAGCTGTCTGCGATGATGCCTGAGGGTTTTGCATAGGCAGCAAATGGTACAAATAAGAATCAAGATAGACTGTAAAATGACAAAGGCTTTAAAAGAAATTTCTAACACTGTATGAGTTAAAACAAGATGTAAATCACCATCACATATTAAATCATTTAAATCTTTATTAGTTTTCTCAATAGTATCGCTGATGTGTAAAGGATTATCTTTATTATTATCATTATTATCTATTATTATTATCTAAAAGGATTTAAGATTCAGGGTGAGTGTGTCAATGTGCACATTAAAAATTTGCCTGTACTGGTCTCTAGCATTCAGATAGTCAGGGTCACTGTTAAATGTAGTCGTGTTCAGGAGTGGGTACAGGGGTGATCACGGATTGACTAAGAATGGTTCGTTTATGAGGCACAAAGTAGAAATTAGGAATGTCAACACCACAAGTGAGATGTCCATAAGAAAAGTTTTGAAGGTTGGTCACAGCACAATGTTGTCCATCTATATTGTATGTTATTTTGACTTCTTGCAGACGCCACTTGGTGAGTTGTACTGGACACATGATAGAGGCAAAGAACTGCAGATATCCAAGTCATTGGATGCTGGATGGTTGGATCTGTTTTGTTGCATTAGTGGCATTTTAGGAGGTGCAGTAACATTTTGCTCATTGAGTCCATAAATGGAGTAACCACACACTGGCGTAGCTACATGGAAAGCACCACACCTGCACAGGTTATCAATAGCCCTTTACTGAGCAACAGTCTGTATGAGGCACCAGCCAGGTTTGCAGTCAGAATACCAGCAATGGAGGAAGATTGATTTGTTGCTTGTAGATGTCTTCTTCTTCTGGTAGGCTAGAAAACAGTTTCAACTGATTTACACGAAATCCTGATCAATGCCATTTCTCCAACTTCTAGTTATATTTAATAACCTTGTTTTTCTATGAACATTTAATTTCCATGTTGAGTCACACTAATGTTGGTAGCAGCAAAAAGGGTTAATATTACTACCAACACTCTCTGGTGAGCCATGAAAGAGCCTTCTACCAGAGTGAGTTTGTTTTTGTGGGAGCGGTGTGCATTTATCACCATTTTTACGGAGTTATCCTTAATTATAAAAGATTGGCATAAAATCATTAACAATGTAACAGACATTCAAAAATAGTTATCTGCCTCCCATGAACATTTCAGTATCAGGGCTCCCAGATCTACAGGGACATTTTTCCCCTAGATTTGCACTGGTTAGACAGGATAACAAAGCAATTTAGCTGCAATAGAAAGTAGTGCAATCTACAGGAAAACACAGGAAAATTATCCTGGAGTTATAGTGAAAATTCTAAATCAATCTGAGAGCACTGCTGTATTTTCTTTTATGCATTCTTTTTTTATTTAAAACAGTTGTGAATCAGAGACTGCTGGAGTGTAAGGAGGCTCCATTTCTCTCCCCCTTGACATCCTATTATTCAAGGAGATCGACATAGTCATTGTAGTGGGCAAAGAATGGATTTTACCTGTTTTTTATTTTCTGCTTACAGTTAAACTATCCAGTAAATTTGGTCAATTTGTTTTACTGGGAAGGTTCATATTTCTCCCCCTGAACTGCATGCCATTGCAGAGGGGAGATTGGCGTGAACTTTTTAACCATGTAATCCTATTTACATAAAATCAGCTGACCATAAAAATAGCCAGAAAACAACATTGTATGCACTAGAGATGCACAAACAGATATACACAAATCACAGGGAAAAATATTGTGCATAATAACATTTCAAGAAACATTCAAATTAGTCTGAAAATATAAATTTCATTTCCCTGTGATTATTGAAAAGAAAGAGTGTTTGATTACAGTGTATGTCATCCCAGCCAGTCACATCCTCTCTAGTGAGGCTGATGTGACACAAGACTCAGAAGGTAAATTAACCCTATCTCAGTCATTTTGTTTCCTTTTTGTGAGAGAAACTTTTTGCAGAAAATTACCCCCCCAACTGCAGAACGTGGATTACAGAAAACCCAACATTTTAAACCTCTGATGCTTAACTTGCAGTATGACATCAGTAAGCCTGTTGCTTTACATAATAGGGGTATATTATGAGTTGGAACCCCTTGCAATTGAGATGACACAAACTGTGCCATTGTAACAAGCAATCCACAAATAACTTCAAATAAGCAAACATTACATGGAAGGAGGAAAACCTTTTCATTTCTGTGCCTCCTACCTTACCAAATTCAAATTATTAAAGGCATTTTGAGCTGTCTGGACTCCAAACACATTTACCTATTGCAACATTCTGCATTACAACCCCCTACATTTGAAACTATTCTAAATTCCATCTACTCTGAAATCTCCAAGCACATTCTCTGCCATCAGAAATGCCACATCACACACACTCACATTTTGCCACTTTCTCAGACCATTTTCACTACGTACAAAAACAATTTTGACATCTGTTCTCTCCAGACTAAGATCATATTTGTTCTGAAAATATTGTGTATGTGTGGCATCTCCCCCATTTATTTTTCAGAAACTACATTTGTGAAACGGATTAACCTATGTTGTAAAATATATAAAGCAACCTGTCTCTAATCAGTCTGTGAGAACCAAACAACAGCTTGCCCCCTAGCAAAGAGCTAGAAGCACATTTTTTTTTTGTGCTTTGTTATCTCAATGGCAGCTTGCTGAAACCGTGAAACCTCACATTGTTATGTTGAACAAGAGAGAAAAAATAAACTTTCAGCAGTTTGAATTCAGATAGCTCACTGCAGGACAACAGATTTAAAGAACACATTCAGTTCATAGGATTTTTAGTGCACACTAAAGCAAGGAAACTTTTTTCTTTACACAGCAGACTACAATCATAACAGTTAGCTGTATGTGATGTGTGTGATGAAAAAAGAACCACCCTGATGTGTCAGATCAGGCTTAAAAATGATTTAGAATCTTAGGAGAGACAAAGAATGGCTGGCCAGCCCAAAAATAGAGAAAGGTTTGACAAAATAAAAGGTACAGTTAGATAAGTTAAGAGATTATGTGGCATGCTTTAATTCCAGTTTTACACACCTCACCTTGTTAATGAACACCACTGCTGAAAAGTGGCATTGCTTCCAGATTGATCCAAAAACATCTTTTTGTTTTATAGGGTTAGACCTGGTCCCCCTGGATCCCATGACTGTTTCTGCCCTCGGGCACCTACAGTGTCCCAAGACTGGCTATCACTCTCACTATCCTCCTCTGAAGACAGCATTTCTGATGGAGGGCAAATAGCATAGTTTTCATATGACCCATCTTACACGCCGACTGATCCATACTGCTTTTAATCTGTCCCTTATAAACCTGATCCTGTCTCTTTTGTCCATGCTGCTTTCCCAATTCATTCTGACATTTCTTTTATCCCTGCAACCTTGCAACCACTCTGTCTTTTACTTCCCTAACACATTCAAGTTCTTTCTGATGCTCTTTCTCACACTTTTCAATTTCTCTTTGCAAACCCTCCTCTTGCTCACACACTTCCCTGAATTTGGATCTAACTCTTTTCTCAGAGCCAGATTCTCAGACTCCACTGCTTTTGATAAAGCATATGGTGCTGCTACCATAACACCTTTCTGGTCATGTTTCTTGGCTGCAGACTCCGTCTCCATGTACAGTCTGCTCATATACTGTACCAGATCAGTCTGCAGTTTTCCATCCAGTGCAAAATCAACCCACCCTGCATAGGAGAACTGGAAATTTAAGATATCTACTTTGAGCTCAGTATTAATGGCAATTGTTGGTGGTTCCCCTTTACTGCACTAACTGAAAGTCTGAGGCATACTGGTTCATCTTGACCCCAACAGCTTGACAGTCACACATTCTGGGGGTTGTCCTAATGGTCCTCTACTACAAGCCAAAGGAGTGGCATAGGTTCAAACACTTTTGTGATTCCCAATCCTGTTCACTTGTGTACCTATTGGTGTATTGGTTCAATTCTGTCCAAACAGGTGATTCCTATGGTCACCAGTTTGTTAGCTGGAAGGATTCTAGACCTGTTGGCAAAACACAACACAGAAACTCAGGATATCACAGAGAAAGCTTATGCCAAAACATGCAGAAAAACAGTGTACCTGCTGGGAGCTCAGAAACCTCCTGACACCATGGTGTCGTCATGCAAACTCAGTGAAAAACAGTCTTTCAGACATTCTTTTACCATAGAGAAAAGCTTGTTACTACGTAGCAGACTCTTCCAAGAAGGCAGAAGAGTGGAATACAGTGATTCTATTGGTGGACAGTGGTGGACAGTTAGCACCTAGAACAATTAGATCATTTCTTGTTCTGCATATACACACATACAATGGAAAAATAACAGCGAGTGGTATCAGGCCTGCATAAACAATACTACTACCATTAGGTCCAGAGGTTGCTAGCACATAGCCCTGTTAGGATACTACAATCATATGCATACGTGTATTACATAAGTACATAGTACTACACTATATACTACCTTGCTAAGCATATTGGGCCCTATGCACAATGCCAATGTGCCTGTGGAAACTAGACCCATTAGCATCATATGCGTGAATGCCATGGAGGGGTACCCATGCAGCATTCACAAAGGGGGCATGGAGCAGTTACACTCCTGATTCCCTGGCTGCATGGACAACAATGCACCGGGATGGTGGGAGGTGCCAACACTACATGGCATGCATGAAGCAATGATGAGCTGCACACTGGCGGGACGCAGTAGGGTTCAGGCTACACCAGGGCAGACCCTGCTGTAACCCACTGTATGCTCCCATAGTCAGTTCCCACCAAATGTAGGGGACCAGGACAAGGCCCTTCATGCTGCCCCTGCACAGTAGACAGAAGGAGAGGGAAGGGGCAGTGGGACAAGCAAGTGCCTGACACAGCACTGGAACATTATGTTGCTGGGTGGGGGTGTCGTGGGGAGTCAGACAGTGACACAGTCCTCCTACAGTGGCTTGGGGGTATGGCCACAGTGGGGTGGGGCTCAGCTGCTGTTCCGGGTTGCAAGCTGGGGGCAGGTTCCTCACACTGTGGTCCATCAGTGTGCTGGAGGGGTGCTGGGAGCCACTGGCAGGGCCGGTGGGCAGACAGGTCATAGGGGACATGCTGTACAGGTCTGGATGCCTGCGGTAGTCATGCACTACCCCAGACCCGCATCTCACTGCATGAGGGATCCACTGGGGGTCCCGAGACAGGCATTCCATTGGATGCCTGCCTGGGCCTACAACTCCTCCCCGATCCACCCTGTGGAGTCCTGAACACCAGGAGTGTGGAGCCTTGGACAGGTGGGTGCTGGTTGTGATAGACAGAAGGGCTAAGTTTGTTCACAATGTTGAAGTACATTTTGGACTTTTGGTGGGCATTGTCCAAGATTTGAACAGCAAATCGATGAAGTTCAACCAAATGTTCCTGTAACTGATTTACACAGCTGTTCTGGCAACCTCATTTGCCAACCAGTCATTACCTCAAAGGGTGTATACTGAATAGACACTGATGGGGTAACCCCAATTGCAATTAGGAGTAAGGGCAACAGAGTATCCCAATGCTTTGGGTTCTCATTCACCAATTTTAACATCATTGCCTTGGTATGCCTATTGGTTCTGTCTATAGCACCAGAAGCCTGATGATAGTAAGTAGGCCATCCATGGATATTTCTCCCAGAAGGGCAAATCTCATAACTTCCAGCAAGATATCCTCTGTGGACAGAGATCATTTCATCACCAATAGGCACCTTCATATTTATGAAAGACAAAGGAAAAACCAAGAGGAGGGTCTTGGGCCCCTCCCTCTTCAGTATGTAAGTGCTAACCTTTTAAAATGCTGATGCATTATTTTTATGCAGACGTGTGCTTTTGGGAGTATTGCCCAACATCTACTGCTACTGCTGCCAAATGTGCCATTGGCAGGGTAGGATTGTAAACAGTCCTATGGCTGCCAGCCACACATTACTTGATTTTGGAAAAAAAAAACAGAGAGAAAAGGTGTCCCCATCTTCACTAGTAGGCTAGAAAACTGTTTCAACTGATTTACATGAAATCCTGATCAATGCCATTTCTCCAGCTTCTAGTTGTATTTAATGGCCTTGTTTTTCTATGAACATTTAATTTCCATGTTGAGTCACACCAGTGTTGGTAGCAGCAAAAAGGGTTAATATTACTGCCACACTCTCTGGTGAGCTGTGAAAGAGCCTTCTACCAGAGTGAGTTCATTTTTGTGGGAGCGGTGTGCATTTATCAACATCTCTGGGGAGTTAGCCTTAATTATAACAAATTGACATAAAATCATTAACAATGTAACTGACATTCAAAAATGTTTATCTTCCTCCCATGGACATGGCAGCATCAGGGCTCCCAGATCTACAGGGAAATTTTCCCCTAGATTTGCATTGGTTAGACAGGATAACAAAGCAATTTAGCTGCCAAAGGAAATAATTCAATCTACAGGAAAACAAAGGAAAATTGTCCTGGAGTTACAGCGAAAATTCCAAATCAATCTGAGAGAACTGCTGTATTTTCTTTTATTTAAAACAGTTATGAATCAGAGACTGCTGGAAAGCAGTTAGTAATGAGTGTGGGGGTGTAAAGAGGCTCCATTTCTTTCCCCCTTGATCTCCTGTTATTCAAGGAGATCGACATAGGCATTGTAGTGGGCAATGAATGGATTTTAACTGGTTTTTTTTTTTTTTTTTTGCTTACAGTTAAACCATCCAATAAACTTGATCGATTTGTTTTACTGGAAAGCTTCATATTTCTCCCCTCAAACCACATGCCATTGCAGAAGGGAGATTGGCATGAGCTTTTTAACCATGTAATCCTATTTACATAAAATCAACTGACCATAAAAATAGCTAGAAAACAACATTGTATGCACCACAGATGCACAAACAGATGTGCACAAAACGCAGGGAAAAATATTGTGTATAATAACATTTCAAGAAACATTCAAATTAGTCTGAAAATATAAATTAAATTTCCCCGTGATTATTGAAAAGAAAGAGTGTTTGATTACAGTGTACATCATCCCAGCCAGTCACGTCCTCGCTAGTGAGGCTGATGTGACATAAGACTCAGAAGGCAAATTAACCCTCTCTCAGTCATTTTGTTTCCTTTTTGTGAGAGAAGCTTTTTACAGAAAATTACCAGCCCCCCCCCCCCATTGCAGAACTTGGATTACAGAAAACCCAACATTTTAAACCTCTGATGCTTAACTTGCAGTATGGTATCAGTAAGCCTGTTGCTTTACATAATAGGGGTATATTAAGAGTTGGAACCCCCTTGCAATTGAGATGACACAAACTGTGCCATTGCAACAAATAATCCACAAATAACTTCAAATAAGCAAACATTATATGGAAGGAGGAAAACCTTTTTATTTCTTTTTATTCCCTTACCAAATTCAAATTGTTAAAGGCATTTGGAGCTGTCTGGACTCCAAACACATTTACCTATTGCACCATTCTGCATTACAACCCCCTACATTTGAAACTATTCTAAATTCCATCTACTCTGAAATCTCCAACACATGATCTGCCATCAGAAATGTCACATCACACAGACTCACATTTTGCCACTTTCTCAGACCATTTTCACTATGTACAAAAACAATCTTGACATCTGTTCTCTCCAGACTAAGATCATATTATTTCTGAAAATATTTTGTATGTGTGGAATCTCCCCCCATTTATTTTCCAGAAACTACATTTGTGAAAGGGATTAGCCCACATTTTAAAATATGTAAAGAAACCTGTCTTGAATCAGGCTGTGAGAACCAAACAACAGCCTGCCCCCTTGCAAAGAGCTAGAAGCACATTTTTATGTTGATTGCACCGCATTTGCAAGAAACATAGTGCCATCATCCAAGTTTTTGGAGGTGTGGCACCCGTCTTCCAATTCAGTCAGTGTGTTTGCAGGCGCAACCCCAGTTCCCCAATCACTGCTGCAGCTGTCTATGACAGCAGTTGAAAATGCAGTGGCATACAGTTGAAAGGGAGTGCTCCGCTTCAGTGAGCAGAGCTCTCCCCCCTCCACATACACACACACATGCAAGCACGCATATTGCATGCTGATGCACTCCCTACCCCCCACACACACACACTGTGTGGCTGACAGGGGTGCTCAATCCCCCATTGGCTCCACGCCACCCCCCCACAACAGCTGTCCAGTTGCCATGCTGGGACCCCAGCCCAGCGTGGCAAGCTTTAAGAGGCCGATGGGGGTGCCCAATCCCTCATCGGCTCTAGCCCCAAACAGCTTTTTCCAGCTGCCATGTTGGGAGCCCACCCCAGCGTCAGCAAATGTCCCGCATCGCCTTATTAAAAAAACCTGTGAAGAAGAAAAACGCCCTTGCAGCTCTCCCCCCCCCACAACCCACACCCACCCACTGTGCATCCTGCCTCCCCACACCCTCACCCCATACTTACCTCTGGAGCTTGACGTGATGATCATCGGTGGACCAGGAACATGTCTGCACTCTTCAAAGCTGACCGCGAACTGAGGAAATGCCGTAAGCTGTATAATAGAATAAATAGGGTTTTTCAACTTTTGTTGCATATCTCAGCATTTTTGGGCATTTTGTGCTCACATTTTTCAACATGGGGTTTTGGGACTCCTCCTCATGAATTCTTGAACTGTCATGAGATTAATCGGACCCAAAGGGTGATTTTCTGGTCACTGTGCTAAATCACCTTTTGGGGACCCATTAATCTAAACAACACTGACAGTGTTCATAAGGTGGGCTCAAAAAGCCTATGTTGAAGATTTGGTAAAAAATTCCTAAAATGACTGTTTTACTTAGGCTAAGTATGCCAGTAGTTACTTATGCACGCCTGTGAAGTTCACTTAATTTTCTATATTTTCATTTCAGATTTTCAACATTGCCATTTTACCACACCTCCTTATGAGCAGTACAGCTGTCATTTTTCACATCTCACCCAAAACGTGTTTCCGCCCATGTAGCGCACAATGGCGCAGTCAGAATGCGAAATCAATTTTTGGGACACATTAAGAAAATCACAGTGACACTGTTCATGAGCAGAGATCTTAAAAAGGCTATGTTGAAAATTTGGTGAACAAATTCCTAAAAATGACTGCTTTACGAGTGTGCATCGCGCAGTTCCTACGCACACTCATAAGTTCGTGAATTTTCAATATTTGCACTCCAATGACTTCCAAATACCTAAACAGCACATACAAGCAAGCAACACTCGGCCTTGACAAATGCTTGTTTTTTGTGCTGCGTTACCTCAATGGCAGCTTGCTGAAACCTTGAAGTCTCACATTGTTATGTTGAAGAAGAGAGAAAAAATAAACTTTCAGCAGTTTGAATTCAAATAGCTCACTGCAGGACAACAGATTTAAAGAACACATTCAGTTCATAGGAGTTTTAGTGCACACTAAAGCAAGGAAACTTTTTTCTTTACACAGCAGACTACAATCATAACAGTTAGCTGTATGTGATGTGTGTGTTGAAAAGAGAATCGCCCTGATGTGTCAGATCGGGTTTAACACAGAAACACAGAAATATAGACTTTGATGGCAGATAAGGACCGCTTGGCCCACCTAGTCTGCCCATTTCCCTACCTACAGGATAAGAAGCAGATCCTAGTTAATCAAAAGCCTATTCTTCCTAACCCCCACAAAAATTGCCTTATGTCTGTCATATGCATTCTTGAATTCTCCTACAGTTTGAGACCCCACAGCCTCCTCAGAAAGGCTGTTCCATGCGTCCACCACCCTCTCTGTGAAAAAATACTTCCTCACATTGCCCCTGAACCACCCCCCCATCTTCAAATTGTGACCCCTTGTTCTTGCACATCTCTTTTTCTGGTAGATGCTACCCTCTTGGACTTTGTTGATTCTACTGAGGTACTTAAAAGTTCAATCATGTCCCCCCCCCCTTTCCTCAAGGGTATACATATTAAGTTCCTTTAGTCTCTACTCATTTGGCTTCTTTTGCAGACCCTGCACCATTTTAGTTGCCCTCCTCTAGACTGCCTCCATCCTGTCTTTGTCCTTGCGGAGATAGGGTCTCCAGAACTGGATGCAGTACTTTAGATGGGGTCTCACCAACTGCCTGTACAGAGGGATAACAACTTCTTGTTTTCTGCTGGTGATGCCTCTCCCTATACATCCCAGTATCCTCCCAGCCCTCCCTACTGCCTTCTCACATTGCTTGCTAACCTTAAGGTGATCTGATATGATTACCCCTGGTCTTTTCCATTTTTGTTGTTGTTGTTCCTACCTCCCCTCCATTGTGTAATCTTCCCCTGGGTTTTTGTTTCCCAGGTGCATTATTTTTTTTTTGAAATCGTACTTTATCCTCCTTCCCTCAGCCTGCCTCCTCCGACACTTCGGCGATGACCCACGAACATCCCACTACCCGCAACCCTACATGAACAGTCCACAGGCCCCCATGGAGCCACGGCTTACCCCACCGGGTGGGGACGAGGTAGGGACAACCCATCAATGTAGGTTTTGTCGGCCCTGTGGACTGTCAAGTGGGCAGGCAAATGCTGAGCACGTCCGGGTCCTCGCTTCCTCCCAGGCAGGGGCAGTCTCTTTTCCATTTTTCTCCTCCCGGCAGACTCGATCCCCCTGGCGTCATGGCGCATACGTCGACGTCCGCTCTGCTCAACGGCCACCCGGCCAATCCCTGCAAGGACTTGCACTTCCTCGAGCCTCCGCCCGGGGTCGCACAAGTGCCGGAATGCGGCCAAATCCCACCCCGGAGTAGGCGAGCTGTCGTCGGATGCTCAAGCCTAGCTCCCCCCGGCCGACCCACCGGCTACCCCCGCTCCTGAACCCGGGTCGCCGGCGTGGAGCAAGGTGTGGCGTTCAACGCCTCAGCCCTGTGCGCCACCGGGCTGGCTCCAGGTGCATTATTTTGCACATCTTTACATTGAATCCAAGCTGCCATGCATCTAACTATTCCTCCAACCTTGCCAAGTCCCTTTTCATCCCTTCCACACCTCCTTGTGTATCAACCCTGTTGCAGATCTTTATGTCATCTGCAAAGAGGCATACTTTTCCTTCCAGTACCTCTGCAATGTCACTTATAAAGACATTAAAATGGTCTGGACCCAGTACTGAACCCTGTGGTACCCCACTAGTAACCCCTCTTTCTTCAGAGTGGACTCCATTTACAATTACCTTCTGTGTCCTGCTGTCCAGCCAATGTTTTACCCAGGCTACCACCATGGGACCCACTCCCAGGCTGGTTAATTTGACTATTAATCTTTTGTGTGGGACTGTGTCAAATGCCTTGCTTAAGTCTAGGTAGGCCATGTCCACAGCCCCTCCCTGGTCTACTACTTTTCTCACCCAATCAAAGAAACCAATTAGATTCATCAGACATGACCTTCCCACTGTGAACCCATGCTGCCTTGGGTCCTGCACCCCACTGGCCTCTAGGTACTCAACAATTCTTTACTACAGAAGTGATTCCATCACTTTCCCTACCACAGAGGTCAAATTGACAAGTCTGTAGTTTCCTGCCTATGTCCTGCTCCCACTTTTGTGAAGGGGAATCACATCCACCTTCCTCCAGTCCTTAGTTACCACACCACCCTCCCATGATTCGTTAAAAAGGGTAGCTAGTGGTTTCAGTAGTTCTCCCCTTAATTCTTTTAGAATTCTGGGGTGAATTCTGTCAGGCCCCATTGCTTTGTCCACCTTCAGTTTTAGGAGTTCTTTCAGAACCATTTCTTCTGTGAATGGACTGGATCGACCCCCCTATCTAGAGTGCTTCTGTTAATTGGATTAGGCACCTCTCCCTCCTCCTCTTTAGTGAATACTGAGCAGAAATATTCATTCAGTATCCCTGCTTTTTCACTGTCCCTGTCTGCCCACCTGCCATCCATTCTATTCAGCCTCACTATCCCTCCTTTTGTCTTTCTACGCTCCCTGATGTATCTATAAAAGGTTTTATCCCCCTTCTTAACCAAATTGGCTATCTTTTCCTCAGTTTGGGCTTTTGCTATTCTGACTTCCCTCCCTACTTCCTTCTGCCTTAACTGGTACAGCTCTCTGTCCTGCTCCTTCTGTGTTTCCTTATACTTCCTAAATGCTATCTTTTTCTCTCTGACCTTCCCTGCCACCTCTTTTGAGAACCATAGTGGCATGTTCTTTCATTTTGATTTGTTTATTTGCTTCACACAAAGGCTTGTTGCCTCTGTGATGGCAGTTTTGATGTTTCCCCATTGTTGCTCCACCCCTCCTTCTAGCCTATTTGCTAGTGGTTTTCTAAGGCACTCTCCCAACTTGCCAAAGTCAGCCCTCCTGAAGTCCAGTACCCTCACTTTTGAATGGCTTGATTTTGTAGCTGAGTTTATTGGGAACCACACTGTTTGGTGGTCACTTGTTCCCAGATGGCTACCCACTTCTAAATCTGAGATCCTCTCACTGTCCCCATTTGAGAGTACGAGGTCTAAGATTGCTCCCTCATGAGTGGGTTCAAAAACTAGCTGTCTGAGGCATGTCACCTAAAGGGCATCGAGAATGGCCCTGCTCTTGGATGTGGCTGCAACAAATGTGCTCCAGTTAACATCTGGCATATTCGGGTCTCCCATCAACAGTATCTCCCCTTTCTCTGCTATCCTAAGAATGCCTTCTATCATATACTTGTCCATTCCTTCCCCCTCACATGGGGGTCTGTATACAACCCCTGTGCAGATTGTGGTGCCATTTCCAGTTTCTTAAAAATGATTTAGAATCTTAGGAGAGACAAAGAATGGCTGGCCAGCCCATAAATAGAGAAAGGTTTGACAAAAGAAAAGGTACAGTTAGATAAGTTAAGAGATTATGTGGCATGCTTTAATTCCAGTTTTACACACTTCACCTTGTTAATGAACACCACTGCTGAAAAGTGGCATTGCTTCCAGATTGATCCAAAAACATCTTTTTGTTTTTCAGGGTTAGACCCAGTCCCCCTGGATCCCATGACTGTTTCTGCCCTCGGGCACCTACAGTGTCCCAAGACTGGCTATCACTCTCACTATCCTCCTCTGAAGACAGCATTTCTGATGGAGGGCAAATAGCATAGTTTTCATATGACCCATCTTACACACCGACTGATCCATACTGCTTTTAATCTGTCCCTTATAAACCTGATCCTGTCTCTTTCATCCATGCTGCTTCCCCAATTCATTCTGACATTTCTTTTCTCCCTGCAACCTTGCAACCACTTTGTCTTTTACTTGCCTAACACATTCAAGTTCTTTCTGATGCTCGTTCTCACACTTTTCAATTTCTCTTTCCAAACCCTCCTCTTGCTCACACACTTCCCTAAATTTGGAGTCTAATTCTTTTCTCAGAGCCAGATTCTCAGACTCCACTGCTTTTGATAAAGCATATTGTGCTGCAACCATAACACCTTTCTGGTCATGTTTCCTGGCTGCAGACTTCATCTCCATGTACAGACTGCTCACATACTGTACCAGATCAGTCTGCAGTTTTCCGTCCAGTGCAAAATCTTCCCACCCTGCATAGGAGAACTGGAAATGTAAGGCATCTAATTTGAGCTCAGTATTAATGGCAATTGTTGGCAGTTCCCCTTTACTGCACTAACTGAAAGTCCGAGGCATACCAGTTTATCTCGACCACAACTGCGTGACAGCCTCACATTTGGGGGGTGGTCCTAATGGTCCTCTGCTACAAGCCAAGGGAGGGGCATAGGTTCAAACACCTTTGTGATTCCCAATCCTGTTCACCTGTGTACCTATTGTTGTATTGGTTCAATTCCACCCAAACAGGTGCTTCCCATGGTCACCAGTTTGTTAGCTGGCAGGATTCTAGACCTGTTGGCAAAGCACAACACAGAAGCTCATGATATCACAGAGAAAGCTTATTCCAAAACATGCAGAAAAACAGTGTGCCTGCTGGGAGTTCAGAAATCTCCTGACACCATGGTGTCGTCATGCAAACTCAGTGAAAAACAGTCTTTCAGACATTCTTTTACCATAGAGAAAAGCTTGTTACTAGGTAATGGACTCTTCCAAGAAGGCAGAAGAGCAGAATACAGTGATTCTATTGGTGGACAGTGGTGGACAGTTTTTATTTTTTTAATTTTTTTATTTAGTTGTTTAACCAGGAGTAGCACACTAAGCTGAAAGCTTTTTTACAGTAGCGACCTGGGAGCGCAGGGAAGTTAAGTGACTTGCTCAGGGTCACACAGTATGCAAGTGGAAGCTGTTAACACATAGAACAGTTAGAACTTTTCTTGTTCTGCATATATACACACATGAAAGTAAAGCTAACTGAAACTAGTTTGGGGTTACAATACAAAAGATGCTTAGTATTGCACAAAAATTAAGATATGTCAACTGTATAGCTTGGAAAAATAACTGTGCCATCAGGCCTGCATAAGCAATACTAATACTGTTAGGGGTCAGATGTTGCAAGTGCATAGCCCTGTTAGAATACTACAAATCATATGCACATGTGTATTACATAAGCATATAGTACTACACTATATCCTACCTTGCTAAGCATATTGGTGCCTATGCACTAATGGGTGGAAAGTACACACCAAAGGTGCATACCCCACCTGCATAGCTCAGCTGCCCTGGACCAGTGCAAGACACATGGTATTCACTATGGCATGCACCCACATGGCACTTGTCCATGGCCGTGCCCTGGCTCACAGACTATGCAGGGTGGCCAAAGGTGGAATAGCAGATACTGGTTGGCATTCAAATGGATGCCCATCCTGGGTCCCATAGTGGATCACCTGCACGTGAAGGCATGGGCCTGGGTGTGTGAATACCCAACACAGGCACCTGGACTCATGCAGTCATGCCCATTTGTTCTGCACTTCCCCCTGCCTGACACCCACCTCTGTGTCCATGCCCACCCAGTGAACAGATGTCTCCCTCTACCAGCACCACCGCCCAATGACTAAATGCACCCCCCACACATGTCTGCCCCATCCCCGTGTGTTCAAAACATACTCCCCCAACACATTGCAGCCCTGTCCCGGTATGTGCAAATCATACCCCCTAACACATGGCTGTCCTGTCCCTGGTATAGAACATGTCATCCCCCCCCGCACACATGGAGGTGACCTGGTCCACACTGCCCCATCCCCCAGTCCTGGTACCCAAGCTGCATCATTGCTGGCCAGTGGCCCCCCAACCCCCTTCGGCACTTACAACACCACCCCCAGGCCCCCATACCTTCCAGTCAATACCACAGCTCAGGATGGCCAGCAGCACAGCCCTCCAGACACCTCCATGGCTGCTTGCCATCTGATGCAGGAACATGCTTCTGTATATAGGCAACACACTCCCAGCATCAGTTGTGTAGCTGGCAGCCAAGGAGGTGTGCAGAGGGGGTGGTGGTGTTGGTACCATGGGGGGTTGGGGAGGCCACTGGCCACCAATGATGTAGCTGGAGTACTGGGTTCAGGGGTTGGGGTAGTGTGTACCAGGGCACCTTGGTATGTGTGAGGCAGAGGGATGATTTGTTCTACATCAGAGATGGGGCAGCCATGTGTTGGGGTATCATTTGCACAAACCAGGAAGGGACTGCAATGTGGTGGGGGAGGCTGATGTGCACATACAGTACCAGGGTGGGGCAGACATGTGTTTGGGGTGGTATGCATTGGATCAACGGGGATGGGGAAGATGTTTGTGAGGGGGGTCTATGTGATAACGGCGAACGTCTAAAGGCAATCACCATTATCACTCAGTCAGAGTGCTGAACACATTTTCGGCACTCTGACAACCCCGGTGCACCAGCACAATGGCACCAGGACATATTTTTACTGCTTTCTGTAGGTGGGCTGTGCCCCCCACACACACCCTCATGGGGGGCTTCGCACCCTGCACCCTCCCACTTAAGGATTCTCAACTCCAGAGGGGTGCATGTTGGGGGTGGTGAAAGCAGTAAAAAATAAAAAGGTCTGGGCTGAGCGCACTAAAAATCGCACCAGCGCCCGGACCTGAACCAGGTACCTCAGCCACACCACCCACTAGCCAATCCCCAACACCATGACACAGCTCCACCAGCAACTGGAGCACCACCCCCTACAGCCTCTCCACCCCTTCCCAGCCCATATGGTGCTCACTCCACCCCCTGCACGCATACATATAGCGACATCCTGTCACCGCAGTTTGCCCACCCCTCATCCGGTCAACCCTACCCTTTCCATCGCCATGAGTGGATTGCACTGGGAAGGTGTCACTGTAATGGACAGTGCTCTTCCTCATGCACCCACTTCATGAGTTACCATGTGAGGGCATGTGCACTGGGAGTCCAAGTGTGTATGATAAGTACTGCCAGTACCTGTGCAGGTGTACTGTTGTGTGCGTGGGGGCTGCCACACTGCTGCTCGGGCCAGGCAGGGGTCCTGTGTGTGCAGAGCTGGGCACATATAGCAGTTACAGCAATGATCCCCCTGGTGTAACTGGCACCTTCCTCCTTCCTACACCCCCCGGGTACATCACTATAAGTCTTGGTGAATGATGCATAATGCAAGCATGCCCCAGCATGCCACCTGACCACCCCTGGTGCATTGCTGCCTGTGCAGCTGAGGGATCTAACACATAACTGCCTTGCGTGCCATTTATGAATGCCACCATGGGTCTGTGGGACCCCCCGCTGCATGGAATTCACACATAGCTCTGCCTATGCACCCAGTTTCCATGGCACATAGGCATAGTGCATAGAGCCCATTATGAATAAATGTATATGCAGCATATGCTGCAATAAGTATAGGGTTGTGGGGTGGTCCAGGTCTATAGTCTCTTTGTGTCACAGTCTTCAGTTTGTGTTGTCACTGTTAGCTTGTTGTCAGATTCCACACCTTTTGTTGCTAGTGTAAGATTTGTGTCTCTGACATGGTCCACACATTGTGTTGATAGTGCCAGGTATGCCTGTCTCAAAGTCTACATTTCTTCATGCTGAAGTTGTGTGTCTCAGTGTGTCAGAGTCAGCACTTTAAATTCCTTACAATAAACAACATATTTTTTTTAAACAAAAATACAACTAAACCAATGAAATACCTTTCAGAAATAAAAAAAATATATAAAAAAACAGAAAACAGAAAATTAATCACTGCAAAATGTCTATAACAATCACCTATGTAACATAGTATATTTTGGACTTCTCAAACTTAAAATATTTTCAAATTCAGAACCAAAATAACTCATTTATTATGTTTTTTGTTTTATTTAATTTTTTTAATTATTCCCCAGCATCAAGGATTAAAATTAAACTAAATAGGCCTAATTAAGATAAAAGGTAAAAATAAGAACAACAAATAAGAGAAAGAAAGGGACAGCTTAAGAAAATAAATGTCAAAGACATCTTATTGGAATTCATACCTACTTCTCGATATGTACTAGTTACATATAGAAAGTTCACATACTTTATTTTAATCAAAGCCCTGTTTGTCTAGAATTAAACATAAATAAATCCAAAATAGGACTCAAATCCACCTGATCTACAGTACAGATCATGGGCTTGATTCACAAAGATCGATGCATAGCTGATTCACAAATGGGTGGGGTCCTGGTGCCAAAGTCTCACAGCTTCTGTCAACTCTTGCCATGTGCCAAAGGCAAGGTGCATGGGAGAGGTAAGTCGCATGCTGCAGGGTGGTCGGGCAGCATCGGCGCCCAGTAATATGAACCAGCCTGGAGGCTGGCAGTGTCAGGCATGATGGGATGTGGGTTGAGGAGGGAAGGTAGGGTACAGATGGGTGTTGGGGGTGCCAACAGGTCT
The DNA here is from genome assembly GCA_016271365.2 of Neoceratodus forsteri. Lineage (NCBI taxonomy): Eukaryota > Metazoa > Chordata > Ceratodontiformes > Ceratodontidae > Neoceratodus > Neoceratodus forsteri. The sequence continues at coordinate 453,814,046 of CM057456.1, read as the reverse complement.
CCAAAGGGGACATTGCAGGATGCAGTTGTGCCTCTGCTGTCCGTGGGGTGGTTGTCTGCTGCATGCCTGGCACCATGGGGGGCACTTGCGTGCACTGCACCATTTGGCATGAGTGCTCTGGGCTCTTTTGGGGTGTGGAATACTGCAGACAGGCAGTGGCACAGGTGCTGTACAACCCCACCAAGGCTCCAGGTGTGGCAGAAGGGCACTTAGACCACCTGTTGGGTGGTTTAAGTCCTACTTTGGTCCTGCTGGCTGTCAGAATCCCATTTAAGGGTATTTGCAGCCAGCATCCGCTGCAAGCCCCCTAGCACCCTGGTGCACCACTGACCTCGGAGAAAGCCTGGCGCATGGCCAGTCTGCCACACAGGGTTCACTGTGTGCCACAGCTGCCCTTTCAGAATCGCAAACTCCACAAGTTGTAATGCAAGGTGTCCCTTGCATCACTTCTGCTTGATGCAGGCACCTTGCATCACAATTGGAGTTTCGAGAATCAAGCCCCATAAGACAATCTTTGTACTCTGAGGGCCTCTACAAATTCAACTTTCTATTCATTAAAAGTTGAAGACCTTTCCTCTATTTATAGCTAAAGAATTGCATTTTTAGCGGCACTTGAAATTAAGGCTATTTTGAATTTGTCTTATGTGTCTGTCTAAATGTCTTTCCCTGTTAAATCTATATATTAAACATGTTTTGATATTCCAACTGTTGTAAATTGATGGTATGTCCTTAGAAAAGTTTCTAATGTCTGATTCACATTTTTAAATATTATTACAGTTCCAGGATACATGCAGAATTTCACATTTTGCATTTCTGCATTTTGGGGCATTCTTATCCATCTTAAAAATATGCAAAAGAGTAAAATATGGTTTTGCAAACATTTAAACTGGATAATCTTATGTTTAAGTGCTGAAAAACTTTGAGGGAGAATTCCAAAAGTTCACCCCATTTTCATTCAGCTGTATCTTTCCTCAGAGCAGTAGACCAGCATATAATATGATCTGTTGCTTGTCCATACAAATGTGTATAGAAATAAGAGCTAGGATTTTCAATTAAACTTTTCATCAAATTCTGTGTTCACATGGGAAATAAACATGGTAAAAATTCCACCATATACAGTAATTGAACAATTACATATTTTTTTTTTATCATAGAATCATTTTTTTATTATTCATTAGTTACATTACATGAACATAGAGTTATACATGCTTGTGTGACACGATACCTCATTTCCAAAACATATGAGTGCACTTGCTTAAAACATAGAAAGAGATTGAGCAGAATGGTACATTTACAATTATGAAGGAAAGTGATGTAAACCCATATCTACCTAAACCTTTACGGTAAAAAAATCTGTGACAGCTACACACTGCTACAGGGGTTCCTAAAGGAGAGACAGGATAGAAATTACAAAGCCTACCAGTCGCTATAGTTGAAAAAGCCAATTCCCTCGACTAGCAGCATGTAACCTGGTCTATAGATGTTGGAAGGTTATAGAGGGAAGAGAGAAAAGTAGGTATAGGAAATGGCATGGGTGGGTTCTGACATGTAGGACAAGTCCCGTACTATACTTAATCCATATTTTACAAGTGACACCAGCCAGAAGAGAGCCTAACATGGTAAGATTATTCAGATGGGAGGGTTACTAGAGGGAGGGAGGGAGTGAAGCTCAACAAAGAGAGGAATTAAGGTATGCTTCCCATTTGCGGTAGTACAATGGGAACTGTCCTCTGTTAGCCAGAGTGAGCCTTTTGAAGGTAGCAAGCCTGGCAAGGGCAGATTGCCATAGGGAGATATCGGGAGAAGAGGGTTGCCTCCAGGTCATAAGCAAAAGCCGTTTGGCTTCCATGAGGACTGCTAGGATCCAGTTTTTATGCTATGGTTCAAGTTGGCCCAGGGGAGTAGTATCTCCCAACAGGAGCATAGGATTGGAAAGGTCAATAGGTTGCCCCAGCACCCCGAAGCAATTCATTGCTACCACAGACCAGAAGGAGACCAGAGCAGGACACTGCCAGAAGAGATGTAATATGTCAGATGGACTGTGCCGGCACCTCCAACACTCTGCATGAGGGAGAACGTCCCATTTGTGGAGAGCCACTGAATTAGTTGGCTCCTGACATCTTTATAAGTAGAGTAAGCCCTTTGCAGGCAGCAGGATCACACTTCTGGAGTGAAAGGGTAATTCAGATCTTGGCTCCATGCAGCTCTACAAGGTTCCATGTGGTCAGGTTGTGCCTCACACCAGGTACTGTAGAACTTCCCAGTCAAACCCCGGGAAGAGGATTTTAAGTGTAGTGTGGACAGCCAGTGCCATTTAGTGTCAGACAAGTGGGACCAGCTAAGGGATTGCATGGCACTGTTCAGCTGCAAATATTTCCAAAAGTCATTGGACTGGAGAGAGTAATGGGTTTTAAGCTGCTCAAAGGACATCAGTGTGGTGGAGTTGGGCATAAACAAATCCTGAACAATTCTATTCCCTTTATTGTCCCATGATGGCCAATTAAAAGGTTGAGTATCCATCATTAAGAGCTGATTCTGCCGGAGGTTAAGATACCAGAATGGCAAAGAGTACGCTCTCTTTGTGGTCTTGGCTGCAGCCATGAGCCAGAACTATGCTCTCTTGGTTTCGGCCATGACTGGTGTAAGCTTGTTGAGTGGTAGAGGGGCATTGGTTAGTAGTAAACTGAGAGGAGTCCCATGTAAAATTTGGACTTCAAACTGAGTCCATAATGTAGGTGGGGAAGAAAAGGGAACAAACCATTTAGTAGCCTGAGCCAACAGGAAGGACTAATGGTAGCCTTGTAGCCAAGGGAGTCCAAAGCTGCCCCTGGACCAATGGACCCATAGTTTATGGATGCTCCAATGAGGCTTCTTGCCCTCCCAGAGAAAATAGGAGATTATCTTGTCTAAGGGGTGAAAGACCCTGTCGGACAAGGTAATAGGGAGGTTATTAAGAAGATATGTTACTCTAGGTAGGAGCAGCATTCAGATCACTGCCACCTTACCAGGAAGGGAGAGATTGAGCCTGCACCAGCGGGATACTTTGACTGCAAGTTGGGATATAAGGGGACAGATTTTTCTGGATTCTATCTGCTTCCAATCGAAGGGTATGAGTATACCCAGGTAAGATAGACAGTTGGGAGCCCAGGTCAGCCCTAAGTCTTGTAGACAGTCTTTGGTGCAAGCCGCATTGAGTGGGGTGACACTGGTCTTTTTTTGATTAATTTGTAAGCCAGACATTTGAGCAAATGCTTGCAAGATCTCCAAAACTGTATGGAGAGATTTCCCAGGGATGTGTTGGAGTAAGGAGTAGATTGTCAGCATAAGAGGCAGTCAGGTATGAGTGATCAACCACCTGTATGCCTTTAATCTCATTAGTGGCCTGTAGTTTCTGGGTAAGGGGATCTAGTGCCACCAGAAATAGCAGGGGGGAAAGCGGGCACCCTTGTTGTGTGCCCCGCTGCAAGGAAAAGGGTGGAGAAATATCCTTATTGGTTAAAATTCTAGCTAAGGGCACATTGTACAGCACTTGAATCCACTGCCTGAAGTATGGACCAAACCCATAAAGTCAGAGTACCTCATGCAAGTAAGGCTTCTCAACAGAATTGAAAGCTGTTGAGAAATCTATTGCCATAGCTGCCATAGGGGTGAAGGAGGCATGGCCAGCCACTTAAGATTGAGAACCAATCTAATATTGTCAGCTGTGGCCCTGTCCTTAGTAAACCCAACTTGGGATGGGTGCACAATGGAGGTTATTATGTCCATCATCTGGCTGGCGAGTATATTAGCTGCAATCTTATTATCAACAGAAATAAGGGAGATAGGGCGATAGCACAATTTAGCGGATCGTCAGTTTTTTTTTGGGGAGGAGAGTGATCATGGCCTCGCATGGTGGGGGGGAGGGAGCCAGCCTCATGGGCCTCTTGAAGGGATAATAGCAGTGGGGCACTAATTTCTGAGCTCATGAGCAGGTATAGCTCGGTGGTCATACTGTCTGGTCCCCGGTGACTTGCCTTTGGCAAGCTGGGATAAAGCAGCCTGTAGTTCTGTCTCAGAAAAGGGCCTATCTAATGCAGCCTTCACTGGCTCTGACAACTGGGGAACGTTAACAGTAGAGCAGAATTCCTTCAGTAGATGCTCCAGTTGGCTTTGATCAATTGATACATGTGACTGGTATAATTGCTGGTAAAACTGCTGCACGCATTTGTTAATCTGTTTAGGATTTGTGACTGTTTCACCTCTAGAATTCCTGAAGGCGTGAATACGGGAGGCAGCTTGTTGCTTCTTTAAGTGAAAGCCAGGAGCTTACCTCCTTTGTCTTCCCCCTCCCAGTAGGCATGTTTATTCCTTGTCAGTAGCCATTCAGCTTGTTGTTGAAACATTGTGTTAATGCGGTATTTCATACCGACTATCTCCCTTAGAATCATCTAGTCAGGACTGCATGCTGTAGAGGCCTTGAGTTTAGCCTCTAAAGTTGACAATTATGTCTGGAGATGGACCAGCTCTGCCCTCTGAGCTTTATTTCTCTGAGCTGCATATGCAATAATATGCCCACGAAGGACAGCCTTGGACACCTCCAAAACTGTAGCAGCCGATGTGTTCATGGTGGTATCATTGGTGAAGTAGTCTTTGGCCGTATTCCGTACCATAGTCTGAAATAGGGGGTCCTGAAGAAATAGGGTGTTGCAGCACCATCTGGTGCCTGAACCACCCTGCCCTGAGGGCATGTAGGTACAAGAAATGGGGGCATAGTCAGAGATAAGGATGTTATCTATCTTGGAGGAGATGATTTCCTGGGCTGTTGGAGAGTTAGCCAGCCAGACATCTATTCGACTATATGTGGTGTGGGCTGTTGAAAAAAGGAGTAATCCCTCCCCGAGGGGTTGTCCCTGTGCCATACATCAATCAATCCCCAGTCCTTCATCATCCCTTGCAGAGTGAACACCGCTTTGGGGTACGTTTGGGGAGCTGGTTTGGACTTGTCCAAAAATATGTCTAAAGTTAGGTTAAAGTCCCCACCTACCATAATAGGGATGTTAGGGTAGCCTTCTGTAAGAGAGTCAAGGGCCTGGTTAAGGTCCAGGAAGAACTCCGGGTTGTCCATGTTAGGGCCATAAACATTGGCCAGCACAGCATGACCCCTGGGGTAGGAAAAACTAGCTGCTATCCAGCAACCATAGGCATCAGAGGCCACTTTGTCCTTTCTCCAGAGACATGTTTTCCGATCTAAAATAGCTACACCTTTAGACTTGGTTCTTGCAGAGCTGGCAATCACAGTGCCCACCCAGGACTTTTGGAGCCACGTTACAGTTCTTGCAGTGAGGTGCGTCTCTTGGATGAACGCAATATCTGTCTGTAAGGATTGTAGGTGCTTAAGGACCATAGATCATTTGGTCAGATGGTTCAGGCCCTTTACGTTCCATGACATGAGCTTAACCCCGGCCCTCAAATTCTGCATCTCTGTTTCTTAAATCAAAAAGTGTATAGGTACTCACTGCAGGGAACCAGTGGGGATAGACAGTAGAGACAAACAGTTAGCCTTGAAGGTAGTAAGGAGGATCAGTTGAGAGAAAAGAATGAGGTAGGCTATCTTGTGAGAGGTGTAGCAGAACTAACCTATTGATAAAGAAAGACAGTCAGGTTAAATGTACCAAATAACATGCACTTCAGTTATATATAGTGTTAGGTTACAATTTTCAGAACTATGTCCACTAATGAGTAAACCAGGCTATATATTTATAAAGCTGTTAACCACTAGCTTATCCAAGTCAATAAAAAAGACAGAATTAAGTAAGCAAAAAGCTAAAGGTGATTGGGATGTGCATGAAGGTGTTTATCCTCTACCCTTGAGGAGAGGATTGCACAGCCGTGCTAGCCAATGGCCTATATGGGGAAAAGTGGAGTTTGACCAACTAGTCTCGCAGAAATCCATTCCCAGCTATAATATCTCAAACTAGTTTCCCCACCTTGTAAAACAGTGGGTGAGACAACCAGAAGGAAGGAAGTGAGGGAAGGAGGAAGAAGGGGATGTGAACTAGAGGAAAGGTAGAGGGGTCAGGAGGAAGGTAAATGTAGCTCGTTGCCTCAAAGCCTCCAAAAGACTGGCCTGAAAGCCAGGTGTTCTGTATACTACTGAAGCTTTGGAACTAGCCCAGGTGCCCTCTGTAATCTCCCAAAGTTAAATAACAAGGAGAATAATGGTGCCCAATGGGACAAAAGAGGAAGACTTAACTAAAATAGGGTAAGATAACCTGCCCGGGAGGAGGGGGGGCTCGTGGGCACAGGGAGTATTAATGCACAGTAGTGAGGCTGACCTCTTGCACTGCAGGATGCCAGGCCATTCCCTTAATTATATGAGTAGAATACCCTCTAAGAACACATGTTGGGGATCTAGCCTGCTCATCCCAGTGCCTCATCCATTGAAAAGATATCCCACCCACTACAAATGCCATTCTGAGTGCCAGTAGATGAAGTTAAAGCATTAAAGTGGGCTCAGGACAGAAATAAAATATAAACTGTAGGAGGTGCAAAAAAGAGATCAGTCCAGTGGGGCTGGCTCCCTAATGTTGGAGTAACAGGTTGCTGAGTGAGGTGAGTCTTTAGAAAGCACTTTGCCAAAAGTCAGTAGCCCAAGCTTAATTGGCAAGGTCATGGGGTCTCACCCATCATCCTGGTCTGAATAAAGGTCTGCCCAGGAGTTGATATCCACAACTTCCATGATGAGCTCATCTGGAATGTCATCAGTTGTGGATTGGTGTGCTGTGAGGGGTTCATCCTTGGTTAACTTGGCAGGTGGAGCAGTTTCTGGGCCCACTGAGGCTGGATCGTGATCGCTGTGTGAACGCTGGTTAATTGGAGTCACTTGGCCTGAACCACACTGTGTGGGGGGGGGGAGGAGGTATGAACTGGGTGAGACTGTGCATTTGGTGTTCTGCTAGCAGATCCCAATGAGTTTGTGGAGTGAGGAGGCCTGGGAGGTGTAGTTAGCCACTGGACCATCTGGTCACTAATATGGTCCTCCTGAGAGCTGCTGCCAGAAAGATGGTTCCCCCTTCCATGACCCCATTGCCCTGGGACCCACAGCTTCCTGGGAGATGTAGTTTTGAATGGCATCCAAGGCCAGTGTTTGGAGACCCACATTTCTATGTCTTGAGGAGTCTTGGTGATTAAGTCCTTTCCTTCCTGGGAGACATACAGGTAGGCCAGGTTATGAAAGCCATACTTAAAACCTTGTTCTCCTAAAAGTTTTTGGATGGGTGTAAATTCTTTCCTGTGGGCCGCCACTTCAGCAGAGAAGTCTCTAAAGAAAGACACCTTGGCCCCATGCCACCAGATTTCTTCTCTGTCCCCAGCTTCTCTTACAACTCTTTCTTTTGTGGAGTACTTGAGAATATAGGCTATGATAGGCCATGGCGATGAAGTAGTAGAGCGAGAACAGCCAGGGATTCGGTGTGCCCTTTCCACCTCTATCTGGCCCTGCCACCTATCCCCTAACATTTTGGGGATTTCCTCATTCAAAAAGCGTTCTGTATTTGAGCCCTGTGATCCTTTGGGAATACCGAGGATTCAAATGGTATTGTACCTCCCTCAGTTCTCTTGATCCTCGGCCCTTCTCCAAAGCGTAGCCAGCTTGTCCTCATGTTCTCAGAGTCACTGCAGAATTCTGGCCTGACTTGATTCCAAGTCCTCTGTTTTTTGCTCCGCTACATTCATTCTGTCATTGAGCACCCACACCTCAGCAACAGTGCCTGTGAGGGTCATAGATAAGGAGTCTACCCTGGTGAGCAGCGTCTCAAGCAGGGCTGTGATGTACTGGAGAGAGCTACCCACATCAACTTTTTGGGAGGAGGGCTCCATGGATATTGCAGCCAGGCCGACTGGAGGATAGTTAGAGGAGGCCATACGATGGGTGGAGCAAGTCTGCGTACCATTATCTGCAACAGAAATATGATTTAGCAGCACAGCTGATTAGGAGATCACCGTTAACTGTGAGGAGGAGTACGCCACCATGCGGTCACAGCCAAGGGTCCGCTAGGAATGATAGTAACCACGAGGCCGAGTTAGGTACAGTCCGGGTCACAAGAGGGCCTGTGCCAAAGGATGATTTTCTGGCTCCCTAACGCAATAAAACCCACACTGATCGAGTAGGTAGGGGCTAAGGAGGCATATTCTTGCCTCAGGGAGGTAAACTGCCTCTGGATGTCAGCATAGTGGCTTGGATTGTGGTAGCTGGGGACTGAGCTAAATGCTTAAGCAGCCATCTTCCTCAGCATCCGCCATGCCCCCCAACAATTACATTTTTAATTTGGAGTAAAAATGTTGATCTGAATCATTTAAGGTATTCAATTGTATTCAATTGTCAGACCAGTCATCTTTTATCAGGACCGGGCCAACAGAAGTTAAATTTAGATTATGCCAAAATGGCTGTTGTGTACATCTGACAAGCTTTAGTCTCATCTCTGTTAATTGTGTTAAATATTTTACTTGACCCAGTGAAGATTAAAGTTATCACTTTGTTTTATTGCTAAGTATGTTTCTGTGTTGGGGTCCCAACTTTATCTTGTTACTGTAGGGTGTGTCTTTTTGTGGCAGACAGGGGGCTAGGTATTCAAAACTTTGTGCTGAGTGCTGATTGCACCACAATTGCACCACATTTGTGCCTAGCTGCCATATTCAAAAGTCCAAGTAGCACTGGTACAATGGGTTAGCGCTGGCTCAAAAAGCTAATGTATGCATGGGGCAAAGTGAGGGGCAGGGACATGCATACAGGCACAACGGTATACTCAGAAATTTATCATGATGCAACATGTGTTAGCGCAGCCCCTATTGCAACACTTTTACTGCCCATAAAAAGGTAGTCTAAACTCAGGGCAAACCACAGAAGGGGACATGGATACCTGATGGCAGCTCTGCTGGAAGAGGAAGAGTGGGACCAAGCCCACACTGGACCACTCCCTAGTCCAAGGAGGAGATACACTGCACACAGAATGTGCCGGCTCAGAGTCTCATTCAAGACACTGACAGATGACCACCTTGTGGGCCAGTACAGACTGAACAGAGTCATGCTGATGCAGCTGTGTGAGTTCCTGCATAAGCAGCTGCAGCCTACCATCCAATGCAGCCATATCTGGTGAGGAAAAGGTGACACCTGCAATGTGCTTTCTATCCACTGGGACCTATAGACCCTGGTTGGAGATAACATTGGCATGTCACAGTCGGCTACCTCATGCCTCCTGACCCAGTTCCTGGATGTCTTTCTGCCACATGCTGATGAATTCATCATATTCCCCAGCATGGTAGTGGAGTGCAGAGAAATAATGCAGCAATTCTATTGGGTTGCGCACTTATCAGTTGTACTTGGTGCCACTGACTGCACCCATGTTGACATCCGTGCACCACCTGGTGATGCTGGAGACACATTCATTAACAGGAAGGGCTACCACTTCATCACTTGCCAGGTGGTGTGTGATGCAACTGGGTACATCTTCAATGTCTTTGCACAGTACCCTGGCAGTGCCCATGATGCCTTCAACTGGCATCAGTCATGGCTGTACTAGGCATTTGAGGCTGGCGTAAGAGTTTCGTTTAGTTTATTTGTTTATATAGTGCACTTTCTTAATTGCAATTCAAAGTGCTGCACAAGTGAGAATACATAAAACATTTAAAATATGTAATACTTAATATCAAAAATAAACAGATATTTGCAGTTTAAATGAATAATATTCACTGATATTGACTCAGTTAATTCACTGAAGCAAACACTTCTCTAAAAAGAAATGTCTTTAGCTCCCTCTTGAAGGCATTTACTGATAGGGCCTCTCTGATGGATCGAGGAAGTGAATTCCACAGGGTTGGTGCCATCATCAAAAATGCTTGGGCACCAAAAGATTTCAAACATACCCTGAGAATCAGAAGAAGGCTCTCAGATGATCGGAGGGGACGGGAGGGGAAGTAAGGCCTTAGAGGGTCTTGCAGGTATCTGGGCTCGAGTCCCTGTAGGGCCTTATAGGTCAGCAAACCGACCTTGAAGGTGATCTGCCACCTAACTGGCAGCCAGTGCAAAGAGTGGAGTGCAGGTGTAATACGACAAGACCTTGAGAGGCCTGTGAACAACTTGGCTGCCGCACTCTGCACTAGCTACCGGCGACGGAGTTCACTCCAAGATAGGTAAAGGGCATTGCAGTAGTCAAGCTGGGAGGTCACAAAGGCATGCACCAGTGATGGCAGATCACCCGAGGGAATCAGGTGTCTAATCCTAGCAATGTTTCAAAGATGGTAAAATGCACTCTGGACTACAGTTGACACTTGAGATTTAAGCATCAAGCCGCGGTCCAGCACAACACACAAAGATTTTTCACCCTAGCCAAAATAAGCAACTGGGAGTCCCTGATCCTAAGACTGGAGACCTGACCAGATTGCACTCCCATCTTCAGGCAGCCAGGTTCTGCTATGAGTACCTCTGTCTTGTCCGGATTCAGCCTCAGCCAGTTGACTCTCATCCAGTTCTGAATCTCAGTAAGGCACTGATTGAAACTCAAGACAGCATCCTGCTGTCCAGGTACAAAGGACAGGTACAGCTAAGTATCATCTGCATAACAGTGAAAACTCAGCCCATACCACCTTATAATATCCCCTAGCAGTAGCATATACATCGCAAACAACATGGGCACCAAGATGGAGCCCTGCAGAACCCCACATGGCAGGGGAAGTGGTGCAGATAAAAAGATACCAAGCACCACCCTTTGCATCCTGCCAGTGAGGAATGAATGGAACCAGTTAAGGACTGCCCAAAGGTGCTCCAACAGCACCCCATGGTCCATGGTGTCAAATGCTGCTGAGAGATCAAGAAATATAAGGATGGAATGCTTTTCTCAATCTCGTGACACTAGGAGATCATTAAGCACCCGAACCAGGGCAGTCTCAGTACTGTGCCTTTTTCTGAAATACAACTGGAGAGAATTGTATATGTCATGAGTTGACAAATGATCATCCAGTTGAAGAGCCACCACCTTCTCAATAACCTTTCCCACAACAGGAAGGTTAGAGACCAGTCTGTAATTGGCTAGGCAGTCTGGGTCAAATGATGATTTCTTTAAGATGGGTCTCACCATTGCCTCCTTCAAGGGCTCTGGGAAGGTCCCCTTCACTAGAGAGCACTGAACTATCCCAGTCAAAACTGGGCTGATGGAGTCAATGCAACCTACAAGAAGGTGCATCGCACCCAGATCCAGACCACAATAAGCGAGCCTCAGCTCCCAGATGACCTTCACAGCATCCGTGTCCATCAACTGACTGAAATCTGACCAGACAGAAAGATTGCCCTTGACCCCCAGCCCGCCACTGAAAGCCCCAAAAGAGGACGCTGACTGAATCCCCGATCTGATGGAGGCAAACTTATCAGCAAAAAACAGAGCAAAGTCGTCACAATTTCATTGTTAAAACGCTCCCACAGACTGAAGACAGGCAGGATTACATAACCTGTCAAAAGTCCGAAAGAGCTGAGCTGGTCTGTTTATTGCTGCAGCAATTTCCTTGGACAGGAACTCTGCCTTCTTAAACAAGATTGCTGATTGATAGTCCCTGTAATAAAACAACAAAATAAGCTTGTCCCCACCAGACTGGGACCTGACCCCTCATCTTCAACTGATGTGAAGTGAGGGGTCAAACATGAACCAGTGTGATTGAGTCCAGAACCTTGGTGATCACCCTGTTTTAGGTTGACACCATCTCCCCTGGCTCATCACAAGCACTCAGTACACTTGATAGGTCCAGCATCGCCATCAGACCTTCTCGGGTCAAATCTTTTAAAGGGCAGTAATGGATCATCTCCATAGTGGAAGGTCTATTGGGGGGCTTCGAATGAGAACCTCATGGTATGATGATCAGAACAGACTACTGGTTCCACCATAAGGTCAGTGACCTCCACTCCCAGCGAGAAGACCAGATCCAATGAATGGCCCCGTATGTGGGTTGCAGAGTCAACCACCTGTGTCAGGCCCAGCAAATTCATTAGCTGGAGGAAGTTTTGTCTAAATGGCGAAAATTCATCATTGATCCAGGCATTGAAGTTGCCCAAAATAAGCCATTCAGGTGACTCCAACACCAGTTCAACAATGACAATACCCAATAGACACCTTGTCAGTGAGTACCTGCATCAGGCACAACCAAATACCCCCCAACGGCTGGACAGTGCCATGAAACAGCAGACAAGGGAGGTAGAGAGGAGGGGGAAGGGAGTGAGTACAGGTAGACATGATGACCCATACAGTAGGGCCTGCAAACAAGTAAAGGTGAGTGATACAGTATACACCTGTTAACATGTGCTAATGTTTCCACAGGGGACCGTGCCTATACTTTGAGACCCTGGTCCCTAACACCAGTCCTCTGGCTAGCAACAATGGCTAAGGAGAAGTACAATGAGGCACACACCACAAGAATGACTGTAATAGAGTGAGTCTTTGGCATGCTCAAAATGAAATTCCAATACCTGGGACGGTCTGGTGGTACCCTACAATACACCCTTCAGAAGGTATGCTGCATATTCCTACCATGTTGTATGTCGCACAACATGGCGCTTAACAGTGGAAAACATGCACCTGAACTTGAGGTACATGCAGACAGTGACCCAGAGCCAGTGGTCAAGGGGATAGTAGAGCAACTTGAAAGGCATGACCCTCTCATGTCCAGGAGGTCCCAAGAGCACTGGAGCAACATTATCGGAATCCTAACACAGATGGCCAGGTGAGTGAAAACAACATGAACAACAAACGTGTTCAAATGTATATTTGCAATAGAAACAGTAGAGTGGCAGACACAGAACGGCACAGGAGTGTAAGAATGGAAACCAATAAGCATGTCACACAGGTGATACAAGGAATGCGGTGGGAAGTGGTCATGAACATAGAGGTGTATGTGAAGGATGCAGGTAGTTGAAGGGTGCAAGAAGGTGTGGCACACACATGTCATCATTGCTGTCTCCCACCACGGACCCTTACAGACTCCCTACCTCGTAAATGCAAGGGGGTTGTACTGTTGGCTAAGGAGCCAATAGGTGAAGACTGTGGGGATGGGAAGGCCCTGGGATAACCTTCACCACCCAAGGTTCCATGGTGTTCCAATGGATGATGGTGTGGCAACAGTGCTGGCTGACCCCAACCTTCCACCACGTGCAGTGGAGGCATGCCGGGGGACAATACAGGCATGGTGACATTGTGTGCTGTTGTTGTCCCACTGTCCAGCCATCACAACATTCCCCACTGTGGCTGTGAGGTCCCTCACAGCCCCAGTGAACTCACCAAAGATCTGGTGGAGGGCATTGAGGTGATGTGCCTGATGCTCCTCTGCACTCTGTTCTGCCTGCAATAGGCTGGCATTTAATGCCTCCCAGAGTAGGGACAGTTCCTGCTGTACCTCTCTCCTGAAGGCATGCATCTCCTGCTGTGCAGCAGTCTGTGACTCCACTGCAGAGCAGAGGATCTGTGGGGATCCAGGACCTCTAGTTCCTGGGGTTCATGAGCACCCTGGACAGTGGGTGGGGGTTGCTGGGGATGATCACCAGGGTGGGAGCAGCAAGCACCCTGTGTGGCTGCCTGCCACCCAAATGCACCATCCGCTGGGTCATGCATGTCATGTGTGCAGGCTGCCTGGCCAGCAGGATGTCCGCCCACAGATGGGTGTCACATGTGCTGGCTTGTTTGTGTGGCTGCAGACCTGTCAGGCACAACAGTGGTGGTGGTAGTGATGGTGGTACTGGTGGCATAGATAGGAGCAGTACTGGGGGTATAGACCACAGGGGACTCTGGCAGCACCAAAGGCACTGGTTGTCTGGCTAGTGAATTTTTTAGGTCAGCACTGTGACCACTGCTGTCTGCCTCTGGCAGGTCTTCCAATTCAATACCGAAGTCTTATGGTGAGAACCCCCCATGGCAATGTTGCCAGTGTAGTCCCTGGTGGGGATGTTTGTCTCATCTTCTCCATCCTCATCATCATCTTCAATATCAGTGATAGCTCCAAGGCTTGTGTCCATGGTCACACCCACAGCTGATGCCTATGCCAGTGGCCTCCACACCCCAGATGTTGATGGTCCCTCCACCTTGTCTGCCTCCACATAATTCCCTATTGCGAGTCCATCACCCTGCGCTGTGGAGCAAAAATAAGACTGTGAGTGGCCTGCACATGGCACAGTGGTCCCCCACCAGCCACACGCAACACACACCAGTGCTGCCAGTGCCACACAGTGCAAGACAAAACCTGGCGTGCACAGCCTACACACCCACACAGCCAAGGTGAACACACAACTACAGTAAGAATGTGCATCCCAGAGGCCTGCAATTGACCAATGCCAAGTATGACCAACATCACACACACACGTGCAACCCACCACTAAAAGAGATGTGATAGTATTAGCATATAGTGACACATGTGGCAGCATGCAACACCACATGGTGAAGGAAAACCCACTGGCAAGGTACACACCATGTGCAGAAGCACATGGTCAGTGTTTGCAGGAAACACCATGAGCAAGTGAACATTGCACATGCTGCAGGTCCGTCAATGCACAGTACACAAAACCAGAGTCTGCCAGACTGCACACAGGCCTACACAATGCACACATGTACAGAGGTCAAGCCAGCTGTATGCCACACCACAAGCAGAGCCAGCTGTACCCCTACGTGGTGACATGTATAACTGTGGTGCTGAATGACCATGTACTCACATGCGTGGTGTAACGCCAGTGGTGTTTCACAGCCACTGCTGTCCACACCTGCCACGGCCACTGTCCGGATGGTTGATGCTATCATCTCCATGATGGGGTCTGCTGTCCCCAGCAGCGTAGGTCTTGGATGTCCCCCAGTGGTGTGCTGTACATGGTGGCAGCATGCCTCCTCCTCTTTGACCCCTCCCTGCATTTCACTCCACCACTTTCATATGGCATCTATTGTGTGTCCATGTCCATTCACTGCATTGATCTCTGCAGTGATCTGATCCCACATCTCCCTGACAGTGGCATCTGTGTTCCGGTACCACAGCATAGCCTGCTTCTTTGCCTTGTAGCCATCATCCAGGGCCTTCAGCTCCTCCTGATAGAACTTATATGAGCACAGCCTTGCATATCCATCAGAGGCACCCGTGTGGGGATGAAGGTTGACAGTGGTCAGTAGCTGTCTTGTAGAGTGTGTGTGTGTGTGTGTGTGTGTGTGTGTGTGTGTGTGTGTGTGTGTGTGAGTGAGAGCCATTACACACAACAGAATGGTCACAGCATGTCATTGGCTGCTGGCATGCATCACAGGGATGTCGGACACACCCCACAACACATGGCACACAGGCTTGACGATGTCCTCCGCATGACTGACTGTCATCTGCCACAGGACAGGGTTTGTGTGCGACAATACAACAGCCACAAGACTGTACTGTGAGGGCAGCACCAGGATCACTGTTCTGTCTATGGCCCAACAGGTGTGTGGCAGTACTGTGCTGCATGGACTGGTGGGGCTGGCAGACTGCATAATGTGCCCTTGTTGTAGGGGAGCATAGCATGGGATACATATTCACATGATGGAGGCATAGGGTAGCCATGTGAACAGTTTTGTGTTGTGATTCCCTCCCCTGGGACGTACTGGTACCCTGTGGATGCAGATGTGCATCCATATGTGTGTCACGGTGTGCGCAAACAGAGACACAGTCACAGAGTGGACATGTGTTACTAAAGAACAACAGTGCAGTGCTGTGACCATATACACCTGCATGCTGGGCCTGCTGCATCACAGTGTGCAGTTGTCTACAGCAACTGACACAGTACATCCCAATTATGTTCCCACACACATATTGTAGTGCCATTACAGCATAGCAGAGCGCACACAGTGTTGCAATAATATATAGCACTGTAATGACTGAGGGACACCTACCTCTAGCTTCTGCATTCATTTCCTAGGACATGCTGGGGCCTAATGTTGTGAGCAAACAACTCCTTCTTCTGCCTGCAGTACCTGTCAGCTCTGCAGGTGGAGCTCAGGCAACCCTTAAATAACCTGGCCAGGCAATCCACATAATAATACATGCAGATGAGGCTGTAGTGAGATGCTAATGTGGTGGGTTGCACTCCGATTGCCAGGGTAAGCTCATTTGCATACCACCTTTGAATATAACAAATTTTAGTGCTGAGCAAATATGATAGCGCCGGGCAAAGATTTTGCACTGCAGCGTGATACTATTTGATTAGCACTAGGCTACGTCATTTTGCGCCGCACCCAGGGAGCATGCACGATGATGTCATCATGGTGGAGGTCATGCAAGGGTCACGCATGCTCACTAGTGGCAGTCTGGCCTAGCATGGCGCTATTGTATTTTGCACAGTGCCATACACAGTTAGTGTGGTGCTAGTATACAAGCACTTCATTTTGTGGCCTACACTGCTCCAGTGTGCAGCAGTGTTAGGGTGTTGGCAGTACAGCTGGATTTAAAGAACATGGCAAGCAGAAGCCATTCCAGGGCCATGGTGCAGAGGGACCAGATGTGGGGAGAATTTGAGATGGCCAGTCTGGTCAAACTGGTGATGGCCAGGGAGAGGCAGTTGTTTGGTGAGGTATCTGAGGAGGACAGGCCACAGTGCCAGGTGTGGGCCTCTATTGCGCACAACCTGTCCCACCTCATGGGTGTTGACTGTAATGGGGAGCAGTGCCGGCACAGATAGAACAACCTGCAGCACTGGGAGAGGGCCAGACTGGAGTGATTCAGGTGTGTGGTACAGGATGGCACTGTGCCTGGGCCAGGTAAGTGGACACCTTACTTAGAGCTGTGTCTTTTGCATGTCAGTGGGTGTGGGCATCCACATACACCTACACCTACACATATAGGTAAAGTCCAACCCTGATTATCTGAACTGCTTGGGAGACATCAAATTATTTCAGATAACTGAGAGTTCAGATGATCGAGGTTCCACTCTTTATATTGTAGCAAGCTAGTCTATCCTTTTTAAAGTTGCCCTCCAACTATCTCTGACTAAAACATAAAGCAAACTAAATAAGCAGCATTCTTGTATACTTACTTGTCTCGCTGGTCCCAGGCATGAGCTGAGTGGCAGCATGGTAGTGCTGCTAGTCCTATTCATTGATCATCTAGTTCTATGGTCCGCTTGCTCACTCTGCAGGTTATTATTCAAGCAGAGACAGAAAGTGTGAGTGCCAATAAATTGTGCTCCTGGTGTCCTGGCGTGCTGCGGTGGGGTCTAGTAGTGCTAGGTAAGACACTTAATTTGAAGGTGAGCTGCAGCTATATCAGAGAGTAGGTATAGTCCACCTGAGAGTTCGGTGTGCTGTGGTGGAGTAAGCAGCCATGTGGTCGGATGGGGATCAGGGATCAGAGTATGGTGCTGCCGGTTGCCTTCGCTGCACTCTCTGGTGCTAGTTCTTCAGCTCTCTCACCATGCAGTATGCCTGAGATTTATGACATGCTAATCTGCTTGTTCTCTGCGGTACTCCATGTCAAGACTGTTCAGAGGGCCTGAAGAGTGGTCCAGCCATCCTACAAGGTACAGTACTGTAAAGGGGAAAGCAGTGTCACTGAACTGAGAGCAAGGAGCATTGTAAATTGTAAATGTAAAGTGGACAGTGATCTTACAGCCAGCTTCAGCGAAATAATGATCTTATTTCCCCACATTCACCTTCTTTCTTCTGGCTTTCATATGTGATTGTTTTGCTGATCGCTCTGTTTGTGATTGCTGACAGCCGTGAATTGCAGTGCTTAAGAATAGATTAGCATAATAAACTGTTAACGGCAGTCAGCACTTACAATAGGGTACACAAAGCCAGTTCATTAGATCGGGAGGTTCAGATTAAAGGGGGTCAAATAAATGGGGTTGGACTGTACATTTGTGTCTAGGTGTCACTGCACGCATGCCTGCAATACTGCTGGATATGACCCTGGCAGGGCACTGTGTGCAGCACTATGGATACAGTGTTGCCCATGTGTGGGCCGACAGTGCCTGTGTCTGTGGGTGTACACATGATGTGCAGTGCTAGACCCACATGACAGTTCATGGGTTGGGCAGGCACTGGCTGTTTGACACATGTGCAGTGCACCTACAGTGCACATGTGTACCATGCGGCAGCTGCTTCTGGGGAGGGCACATTGCACTGCCTGACAGTTGCACATTGTGTACCTGGCACAGGTTGGGGGATATGGTTGTTCATGATGGTACTGACCCTTGTACAATCCCTTTCCTCTGCAGACTGCAACACCAGGTGCACGGACAAGAGGCGCAGTCAGTGAGGCCGGGGGGGGGCCATTCAAGCAGATGTAACAGGCGGTGATGGACAGCTGGAAGTGGCATGTAAGTATATTCTACTGTTGTTTACCTGTGTAACATACCTTGCAGGGTGGGGTGGTTTGGTAATCTGTAGAGTGCTGTGTCACACATGATTATGCAAGTGCCCTGTATACTGTCACCGGTCCAGGGTGCAAGAGGACATGGGTTGCCCATGGCGATGTGCAGCTGGGGAGGGCATCGCACATAAGTTACACTACCTGTAGTAAGGTGCACCTGGACACTACCTAGCCTGCCCACACTGCCTGTGGGCCTCTGTTGTGGCAGCACATGGCTCCATACAGCCCTGCAGTGCTGAAGCATGTTGTGTCTGGCATGCATGCACCAAGTGGGGGTTGTGCTGTTCACGTCGCACTAGGCTATGCGGGCACTAAACCCCCTTGGTGCTGCTGTCCTGCAGTGACACTTCTGCACCCTGAGTTTGGCATGCCAGCCATTCACTGGCCCTGTGTCACATCTGTGTCTGTCATGTGGTGGCATGGGCTTGACAGCCACCTTGCACCCTGCGCATCGGACTGCACGTGGTGGCCTACAGTACACCTTGGATATGTCGGTCACCAACATTGTGCTGACTATGGTGCACTGTTCCCCAACTGTGTTCTCCATCAAGGATGTTGACTGGCATGCTCACTGTACACGTTAGTGTACACATTGTTGTGTGCATGTCCCACTCATATCTCTCATTTGTGACAATACTCATTCTGATGTGTTTTATTAGTGTTACTGTAGGGCTGTTTAGGGGATTGATATGTGTACATTCTGTGTATAGTTTTATTTTTATTTAAACTTTTGTTAACCAGGTAAGTGTTATGAGCCAAGGCCCTTTTTCAAACATGACCTGGGACCATAATTAGAGTCAAGGGTTCCATGTGATAATGGCGACTGCCTAAAGGCAATCGCTGTTATCGCGAAGTCAGAGTGTCGAAAACCTTTTCGGCACTCTGACACTCTTGGAGCATGGAACAACGGCAATGGGGACTTAGAATATCATGCTTTCTGAGGGGGGGCTGCACCCCTCCACCCCCCACTAAAAGACTCTCAACTCCAGGGGAATGCATGTTGGGGGGGGGGCGAAAGCATGAAAAATAAAGGTTTGGGCCAGGCACAATAAAATCACATCAGCACCCAGACCCGAACCCAGTACCTCACCCACCCCAACCACAGGCCAACCCCCGATGCCATGGCGCAGCTTGGCAACCCACCGCAGCACCACCCCTACATCCCCTCCTCCCCCTCCCAGCCCACCCGCTTCCCCCACGCATGTGCATGTACATATAGTGAAATCCTGTTGCTCAATTCAACCACCCCCACATCCGGTCACCCTACGCTCCCCATCACCATTCGGGATTTCACCCTGAAGGTGTTGCCATTACGGATGGTGCCCTTGTACACACGCCTACATCACGGGCTACCGAGTCAAGATGTCACACATCCCTTACAGCGCTCAGAGCACCAGCATTATGGTGCTGGGCAATCAGGGCACCAAATGTAGGATTTGCTGCCCCTTCACAGAGGTCTGTCTTCCCCTCCCGGAGTATGGGGTTGGGGGGCACTGCTACAGTGATCGGTGACATTGCCAATTGGCTCCCTAATTGTGCGGCTCTGGAACGCTAACGCATTCCGAGGGTGGAAGTGTTACACATAAACAAAAAACAGGCAACACATAATACAATATGAATATACAATATATTACTTTAAAAGCACTCCCATTTTAAAGAGTTAAAGTAATGTTTCTTCAGAAGCATTTAAAAAGTGGCATAACAAGGGGTTTGGTGTAAACACAAAGGAAGGTTATTCCAGTGAATGGGGTAGTAGTGGAATAAGTATGCGATCCCATATTTGAACTTACATTAGGAACAGAGCGTTTAAGTAATCAATTGGAACATAACATCCTATCTGCTCTCCTTAGATTTAACATAGAAAATAGAGGGGAGTAAGACCCTAACCCTAAATCATTAGGAGTCAAACAACTTAAGCTATAAAGACAGCCTAAATTAGAGGGTAACCAGTCAGATAATGTATACAAAGCACAGTGGTGCATATGAAAGTGTACTTTCAAGGCAAATCTGCAAATGGCATGGAAAGTTGTGGTAGGTAATAGCATATCTGACAGACAATCCCTGAAACAAAAAAGAGTTCTAATTCAAAATAGATACTAATACATTATTAGCAACAGCAAATCTGGCTTGTTCAGTCAGTAGACTCTGCAACTTGAACAGAGTCCCCAGTCTTTGGTTAATATGTCTACAAATCAATTTTATGTGAATAGAGTGAGACAGACAGGGGTCCAATAGGATCTCTAAGCATTTGATCTGGAAAACCTGTTCCAATCCAGTCCCAACAGCATCCTGGACTGCAAGAGGCATACTCCTAATCAGTCTTTGTTTAGACCCAAAGAGCATGGTCTTTTGTTTTTTTGCTGTTCAAAAGCAGGTGATGTTTTCTAAGCTACAAATCAAGAACCTGAAAATCACTATTAAAGACTGAATTTATAATATCCACAGAGGGAGAGCTGCTATAGAGGATAATGTTGTTGGTTACATTAAAATCTCAGTCCTATTAAACAAAGATGACAGTTCATCCATGAACAAAGAAAATAAAAGGGCCCCAGGATCTATCCCTGGGGTACCCCTACCTCCATCATTCTACCCCTGACAGTACCCCCTGATAGCAGACTCTGAGAAGACATCCTGTAGGGTAGTTATTTAACCAATTACATGGAGAGTCCAATGAGTCTGAGATTCTTCAGCCTACCAAGAAACAGGCAAAGATTAGCCAGGTTAAAGGCCTTGGACAGGTCCATGAACACAGCACAAGTGAGTCTTCCCCCCATCCATCGCCCTACTGATGTGGTCTGTGAACCTGACCAAAGCTGTCCCAGTACCATGCTGCTTGTGAAAGCAGTGCTGCTCAGAAGACTGAGTGCCAACAGAATCAACGAACTCTGCAAGTTGTTCGTTTACAATTTTTTCCAAATGTTTGCTCAAAGATGGAAGTTAAGAGATGGGTCGACATCTATCTAGGCCAGCCATTACACCTCCATTAAAGGTCATAGGAAACAATTTTTACACCTCTTGATGCCCTCCAGGTGCTCTTTTATTGACTACCCAGTATTCTGATGTGTTTTTGATCTTTTTGATTAAATTAATTATCTAATTTTGTTGCCTTTTTAAGTACCCTGAATATCTCTCTCCTCAGCAGTTGATGATCTCTATTTTCACACTGCCTGAATGTTCTATGACATCACAAACTCCCATTCCAGGGGTTACATGCAGTACCTACACCTGAATTGGTACCCCCAGTGGTACACTGCAG
Organism: Neoceratodus forsteri; assembly: GCA_016271365.2. Taxonomy (NCBI): domain Eukaryota; kingdom Metazoa; phylum Chordata; order Ceratodontiformes; family Ceratodontidae; genus Neoceratodus; species Neoceratodus forsteri. The sequence goes on along the minus strand of CM057456.1, from coordinate 453,792,409 downwards.
ACAGCTAGCATTTAGGTATATGTTATACTAACATATAGGGCTTAGGGCATCTACCGTATAAGAATCGATGTCAGGATATGTACGCTTATGATTGCTATATGCTTTACTTTCTAATATACACATGTATTTCTTGCTTACAAGATGCTAGGACACCTGTGTCCTTGTAGTGTTATGATTTATGAGTCGGCATTGTCATCTTCTAATGATCTGTATTACTACATGGCTATGTACAAAGTGTACCTCTTTGTTTCCACAAAGTGATGACTATAACAAAATTGTATAATGTTATCTTGAACTGAGGAGCCACCTCTAATGTAGCCGATAGGGCTCATCTCTGTAACTAGAAATGTTTCTATCTTAAAGTAACCATGGTAATTATCTAAGGTATATATTGTAAGACATTATGTCTTCTACCTCGGAGACCCCAGGAGACACGGAGATTCCTCGAGGAATGGGGTATGCTTAGCATTGGCTCCCAGTTCCTAATGGTAAGAACTGCTTAGAGCAATTGTGATTTTCCTTTTGGTAGTAATAAACAAGTGTTACTACTCTTATGCAATGTGTCTGTGATTCCTTGCATTCCCATTATTGCCAAGAACCTGAGAGTGAGGTTTAGACCTCCTGACAATTGGCGAACATGTGCAGGCAATATTTGGAGTTTGCAAAGTTTTCACTTGTTGCTACAACTTTCCCTTCCCAAGGCGGACAGTAGGTGAGCATTCCCACATCACCTCTCCAATTTTTCACCCACTTTGTAATCACTTGCAAAGTCTGACTGCTTACTGGGTGTGGTCGATGCCGACTCACCTCACCCCACAACAGTTTTGAATTGCAAGCTTACAAGTTCACAGTAGCCCGCCTGTGAACTACTGCACCTGTTGTGGATTGATACACAGCATGGTGCCTTTTCACAGTTTGATTTTTCATTCCCTCCCACACAATGGCTACCGTATCAAATATCTGCACAGAACTGAGACTAGATGTCTCAAACTTCCTTGTCTCCCATGGAGGATGGGCTGAATTCATGCGGGATGCAAGTCAATCCGAAAACTCCATACTGGGGATTTCAACCCAGTACTCAGAGATGAGACAAACAGCCAGAAAGCGAGAAGCTAAAGGGCTGTTGGTCAAGGCTCACTATGCTGCTTTGGAAGCCTCCGAAGTGAGGTTTCAAACCCTTGAACTGCAGATCTCATCTCTCAAGCAGGAAATGGGACTGCAGGAAACTGAATGTGTAAGATGAGAGCAGAATTTGGAGTCTGAGCTCCAAACTCTGTGGAATTAAAAGGATTCCATTTTGCATCATTCTGCTCAGACAAATGAGCAAGAACTTTGTATGTTGAGGCAGGAGTGTGAAAGTTTGAGACAGGATAAGGGGCAGGCTTTGCAAATGAAAGACTTATTAAGTAGAATAAATGATCAGATGCGTGAGGAGTTGAGAGAGTTACAGGATGAGATAAACTAGGTACGTAATGACTTTGGAGTAGCTACTAGGGACAATCACGAATTGAGCACCGCATATGGAGTGTTACAGAAGCAGATGCAGGATGATGTGGATCAGAATGTTGCAAAAGTTAGTCGTGAGGATTGTGAATACAAAATGGTGAAACTGTGCATCAGCGAGAGATGCTGACTGGTCACGTCAAGGTGATGGGAGGTGTAGCCCCCACTTTGTCGATGTCATCTGAGTAGGAGGAGTCATATGACAACATCTCCCAGTACAATGCCCAGTCACACCCCTACTATGGCCCAGTAACCCAACACCACCATCCACAACATGGCGGACCCCAGTCACATGACATCACATCCCTACATCATCAACGGCATGATGACCAATATGGGCAATCCCAACATGGTGACTCCCATGATAGGGTGGAGCAGCCCCAGGCCTATTCCCAACAGCACCACCAATTGCCGTTGTTAATGTGTACAATAAGCAGGAGATAGAGAAAATGATTGAGAATGCCGTAGGCAATGTGACCATCCTGAAGAGAAATAAATGGGTTCTCTGGACCCAGATTAAGAAGTAGCTACAGGAGGCTGCTACTAAGGACCAGGACGAAGGAGCTGCTGTTGTGACTGGACTTTTTTACTGGGACTATATTTCCTTCCTTCCCCCCACCCAAAGCCAGTTCTACTTTTATAGGCACAGGATTTGATTGACAACAGGAACTTCCTGTTTGGAAGCAGGAAGTGAGTGATCTCAGAGCCACCAAAGACTCACCATCCTAGAAGGACAAGAGTAGCTCTCCGTCCACTGCCCCTAGCTTTTTTATATATATGTTTTGTATAGTCTTTGGTAATTGGGTAAGGCCCACTAGGCACAAGTGCCTGTTTTCAGGGGCGACCTGGGAGCACATAGCTGCTGAAGGTCTGCCTCTGAGCAAGCAAGGAGACAACTGAGAAGTATAAGATCTTCCTATCTCAGAACAGGAAGATCAGGAGCTTAAAGGGCACAGAGGCAGTTAGTAAGTAGAGAGAAAAAATAAATAAATAAACAGAGGAAAGAGTAAGTATTCCAAACAAGCAGTGAAGGGGCCAGAAATAAGACATGACAGGAGTGGTGCAGTGCAGTGGTTGTGGAACAGCAGTCTTCCAGGAGACATTGTGGAGGATGCAGTTTTGTCCCATCTGCAGGCACCTCTCTGGGCTGAGAGAGGAGGTTGCTCATCTCCAGGCTGAGTTGGCCAGGATTTGTGGGACCTCTTCTCCCATCCAGGGACAACTACGGCCACTGCCGTTGCCTCAGAGGTTGCCAAGAAAGAGGAGTGGTTGGACCACAGTGGGCTCAGGGAAGGTGAGGGTGATTGAACAGAGGTGCATCCCTCCAGTTGTACCTCTCCACAATTCATATGCCATTCTGGAAAAGTGTGGTTCCTCTATGGCGGCACCTGCAGTAGAGACCAAGGAGGATGCTGGGATCCTCCACAAAGGAGACCCACAGGAGGGTGGCATGGGACCCCACAGAAGAAGGAAACAACTCCTGGTGGGGAACTCCATTGTTAGAAAGGTAGAACTGGGGGAGGAAAGGGAGATGGAGGTAAGGTGCCTGCCTGGCACCATGGCTTGGAGGGACAGGGAGTGAATCCTCAGGATTGCTGGAGCAGCTGCACAGGAGAGGGGGCCGGATGTCACTGTCCACCTAGGACAAATGACCTGGCTAAGAAAGGGATCAGAGCAGTGCTGGAAGAGTTTGTGGAGTTGGGGAGGGGCCTTAGACAAGCAGCATGCATGGTAACCTCCTCAGAGGTGCTGCCCATTCATGGAGTAGGTGGAGGCTAGGTGATCCATGCACCATGGGATCTAACTCAGTGGTTGAAAACTGGTGCAGAGCTCCAGGGATTTGGCTTCATTGGGACTGGGAGTCCGACTTGGAGTGATGCAGGCCTATACTGGCATGATGGTCTGCATCTGTCAAGGAGGAACCAGGATCCTAGATGATAGGGTTTAAGTGCTTCATTGGCAGCATTTAAACTAGCCAAGGGGGAGGCACTGGAAAGGAGCAGCAAAATCCTAGCTCCCTCAAAAAAGTCAGGATAGTAAGTGAGGTAAACACCAAGATAGAGATGTCAATAGGGAGAAGGGCAGGGGTAAATGGAGAAAGTGACAAAGGCAATAAGGACAAGGATGGGACAAAAAGGGGTAAAGCCATCAGGAAATAGAGGGTAATGAGTATCAATGCCCGTAGTCCCTGAACTGGTGGTCTTGTTGGAAGAGGAATGCCTGGATATCATAGCAGTCACAGAAACATGGTACACAGAGAACCATGACTGGGGTGTTAACATACCAGGGTACACAACCTACAGGAGAGACAGGGAAGGGAGAAGAGGGGGAGGAGTAGCTCTCTATGTAAGGGAAGGGATAAAAGCAACTAAACAAAAGAGTAAAAAGGGAGGTGCGAAGGCACTGTGGGTCACCTTAGAGACTGGGAATGATACCACAAGTTGTATGGCACCACAATCCATACAACCCCTGTATGGATTGTGGTGCCATACTACCCCTGTATGGCACCACAATCCATACAGGGGTTGTATACAGACCCCCATGTCAGGGAGAGGGAATGGACAAGGTCATGATGGAAGGCATTCTTAGGATGGCTGAGAAAGGGGGAGATACTCTTGATGGGAGACCTGAATATGCCAGATGTTAACTGGAGCACATTTGCTGCAGCCACATTCAAGAGCAGGGCCATTCTTGATGCCCTACAGGTGGCATGCCTCAGACAGCTAGTTTTCGAACCCACTCATGAGGGAGCAATCTTAAACCTCATACTTTCAAATGGGGACAGTGAGAGGATCTCAGATGTAGAAGTGGGTAGCCATCTGGGAACAAGTGACCACCAAACAGTGTGGTTCATGATAAACTCAGTTACAGAGTCAAGCCATACAAAGGTGAGGGTACTCGACTTCAGGATGACTGACTTTGGCAAGATGGGCGAGTGCCTTAGAAAAGCACTAGCAAACAAGCTAGAAGGAGGGGTAGAGCAACAATGGGGAAACATCAAAACTGCTATCATAGAGGCAACAAGCATTTATGTGAAGCAAATATATCAAAATGAAAGAAAAAGCCACTATGGTTCTCAAAAAAGGTGGCGGGGAAGGTCAGGGAGAAAAAGATAGCATATTTCTGCTCAGTATTCACAAAAGAGGAGGGGGGGAGGTACCTAATCCAATTAACAAAAGCACTCTGGATAGGGGGTCAATTCCAGTCCTTTCACAGAAGAAAGGGTTCTGAAAGAACTCCTAAAACTGAAGGTGGACAAAGCAATGGGGCCTGATGGAATTCATCCCAGAATTCTAAAAGAATTAAGGGGAGAACTAGTGAAACCACTGATTACCCTTTTTAACAAATCATGGGAGGATGGTGTGGTACCTGAGGACTGGAGAAAGGCAGATGTGATTCCCCTTCACAAAAGTGGTACCAAGACAGAGGCAGGAAACTACAGACCTGTCAGTTTGACCTTTGTGGTAGGGAAAGTGATGGAATCACTTCTGAAGGAAAGAATTGTTGAGTGCTTAGAGGCCAATGGGTCACAGGACCCAAGGCAGCATGGGTTCACAGTGGGAAGGTCATGTCAGATGAATCTAATTAATTTCTTTGACTGGGTGACCAAAGTAGTAGACCAGGAAGGGGCTGTGGACATGGCCTATGAAGACTTTAGCAAGGCATTTGACACAGTCCCACACAAAAGATTAATAGTCAAATTAACCAGCCTGGGAGTGGGTCCCAGGGTGGTAGCTTGCGTAAAACATTGGCTGGACAACAGGACACAGAAGGTAAATGGAGTCCACTTTGAAGAAAGAGGGGTTACTAGTGGGGTACCGTAGGGTTCAGTACTGGATCCAGTCCTTTTTAATGTCTTTATAAGTGACATTGCAGAGGGACTGGAAGTAAAAGTATGCCTCTTTGCAGATGACACAAAGATCTGCAACAGTGTTGATACACAAGGAGGTGTGGAAAGGATGAGAAGGGACTTGGCAAGGTTGGAGGAATGGTCAGAATTATGGCAGCTTTGATTCATTGCAAAGAAATGCAAAATAATGCACCTGGGAAACAAAAACCAAGGGGAAGATTACACAGTGGGGGGGAGGTAGTAATAACAACAAAAATGGAAAGGGATCTAGGGGTAATCATATCAGATGACCTTGAGGTTAGCAAGCAATGTGAGAAGGCAGTAGATAGGGCTGGGGGGATACTGGGATATATAGGGAGAGGCATCACCAGCAGAAAACAGGAAGTTGTTATCCCTCTTTACAGACAGTTGGTGAGACCCCATCTGGAGTACTGCATCCAGTTCTGGAGACTCCATCTCCGCAAGGACATAGACAGAATAGAGGCAGTCCAGAGGGAACTAAAATGGTGCAGGGTCTGCAAGAGAAGCCATATGAGTAGAGACTAAAGGAGCTTAATATGTATACCCTTGAGGAAAGGAGGAAGAGGGGGGGATATGATAGAAACTTTTAAGTACCTCAGTGGAATCAACAAAGTCCAAGAGGGTAGCATCTTTCAGAAAAGAGATGCAAGAACAAGGGCACACAGTTTGAAGATGGGGGAGTGGTTCAGGAGCAATGTGAGGAAGTATTTTTTCACAGAGAGGGTGATGGACATGTGGAACAGCCTGCCTGAGGAGGTTGTGGGGTCTCAAACTGTGGGAGAATTCAAGAATGCATGGGACAGACATAAGGCAATTTTTGTGGGGGTAGGAAGAAATAGGCTGTCGGTTAAATAGGATCTGTAGTATATCCTGTAGTTAGGGAAATGGGCAGACTAGGTGGGCCAAGCAGTCATTATCTGCCGTCAAAGTCTATGTTTCTATGTTTCTTTGAATGGTCCACACTACGGCTGAAGCCGCAGCTCAAGCTGCCCTGCTGGGTACCTGAAGAACTCTACCTCCGATCGATCGTCCCAATAATCCCCTACAAATGGCCCACTCTGTTCAGTAAATAGTTGACAGCATTGGTCTGATGAGCCCATCCAACAACCTCAGTTGCCTCTTGGAGAAGGTGTGTGCCAAATGTGAAATGCTTATTCTCTCTGTAGACTATCAGGTCCAGATCCTATACCAGACCATCGATCCTGGCCTGTGGGCGAAGCTCCCTGATGCTGTCCATCAGGACAGCCATGCCACTTTTGATGAAATAGCATCTGAACTCATCACTGCACACATCCCAGGTGTGATGGGAGTGATGCTCGCATACCCTGTGAAACAGAATGCGAAGGAAAGTCCAGCGACCTTCCACCAGAGGCTCTGGATGGCCTACCAAGCAGGGAAGTACCTTGCAGGAGAAGCCACAGATGTGGACCTCATTGAATACAAAACCCTGTTCCTTGGAAATATGCTCCCTGCAGTGTGAGAGAAGGTAGATCCATCCACATATCCCAACACAGAAAGGTTTTCCGATATTCTTCAGAAAACAGAGAGGGTTTATCAATTCTACTTCCATGACTCAGGCACTCAGGCTCTGGCTCCAAGAAGGTAGCTGCTGTGGAAGCCATTCTGGAGGCCACAAGGCACTACACAGTGGAGGGGCAGGCCCAAGAGAAACAGCCCCTCCCCGCAGATAACCAACACCCCCAGCAGGCCCAACAACAACAACAATCCTGGGGAGGGAACCGGAACTACCTCAAAAATAAGAAACACTACAAAAATAATAAGGGTAAACAACAGAGACCAGGCCCTTCATATAGGGAAATAGCCGATGAGAACTGAAATCTCCAAGAACTCCTTGGGAAAGTGTGCTCCGTAGCGGATGCTGTTTCAGTATGGTCCCTTGCTGCAATACAACCAGGAGAGCAGGCCTCCATAGGCCATGAGGATATGGGAAGTCCAGGCTCTCAGGCCCCTACAGGCCTGAACCCGGAAGCGGTCCCCTATATAGCATCAGTACAGCATGGTGAGATGGTTCACTGGAACCAGGCCCAGAGTCTCTTTCAAGAGCTTCTCTATGCTTCCAATGGTACAGATTGACAATTAAAGGCCACGGTCCATATTGTTAACAAGCTGGTCTTGTATACAAATGGAAGGCCCTGCACAGAGGCTGAGGTTGGGCACCACCTACTTACAGTACTGCTGAATACAGGCGCAGCTGTGTCTGTATTACATGATGACAACCCAGACACATCACCTTGGTCTACCAGATGAAGGACCAATATGTCTGGTGTAGACGGAACTAGGCTACCTGCATATGGCTCCATGCTGTTACCTGTGGCACTCTGACACCTGAAGGCATATCACACCTTTCAGCTGATGGTACTGCATGTTCACCCTAGTATAATTGGAATTGACTTCTTGGCACCACACAGCTGTGTATTAGACCTAGCCAACATGTTACTGATACAAATTCAGGGACAATATCACACCATCATGATCACTGACTCACATGTGGTTGCAACAATCTCCTAAAATGACACAGAGTATGACATCATAGATTTGTTTAAGAACCATGAACTTTTTCCAAAGCTCCGTCCCATCCTACAAAGGCATCTGGAGGCATTTGCCACCAGCAAGCATGATTGTGACAGAATGCATACTGTCATTGAAGTGACAGGCCCAGCACATTAGAGGCAACAGCAGTACCCCTTTCCACCTGAGGCCTTGCCTTCTCTTAGGAAAACAATTAAATCACTCTTCAAGCAAGGTGTAATCAGGACATGCATTTCCACTGTGAATTCCCCAGTGTGGCTTGGGAAAAAAACCAGGAGCATCTGGAGACTTACTATTGACTACAGGAGACTAAACCAGGTCACCCCTAGTTGTGCCCCAACTGTGGCATCAGCACCAGATGTGCTACACCTACTGACCCCTGACCAACAATGGTTTAGTGCCCTGAACATCTCCAATGGTTTTTGGTCATTGTCATTGCTCCCCAAAAGTCGAAATAAGTTTTCCTTAACCTTCGAGGGCTGGCAGTACAAGTGTACCTGCTTACCACATGAGTTCCATAACAGCTCCTCTCTCTTCCATCTGCACATGATGGATGCCATTGAGGGTTTCTCTACACCCCAGTGTCTCTTGCAATATGTGGATGACCTGTTTTTGGACACAGCCAAACAGGAAAAACATCTGGATCTCTTAGACGAGGACAGGCCTCAAATGTAACCCAGCAAAAGCACAACTATGTCAGAAAGAGGTACTCTTTCTGGGCCTGAGGATAACAGATCAAGGCCGAAACCCTACCTGGAAGAAGATACAGGGATTGCAAGATCTGCCACTGCCCACCAGCGGGGCCACCCTTAGGCAGTTTCTAGGTATGGTAAATTATTTTAGAGGTTTTATTTGTGATTTTGCTCAGAAGGCCACCCCTCTGTATGAACTACTGAAGAATGATGTCCCCTGGACTTGTTTACCCATTCATACCCAAGCTGTGATGTCACTGAAGTAGGCCCTGGCCTCAGCTCCAGATTTTGTCAACCCCAATCCAGCCTTGCCATTCCATCTGGAATCTGCCACCTCTGACATTGACATGTCTGCAGTGCTGGCCCAGAAGGTCCATGGCACCCTGAGACCCATTGCATATTGCTTCACAGCTTTTGACCCCAGTGGAACAGAAGTACAGCCTTTGTGAAAGGGACATTCTGGCCACCTACTGGGCTGTCAAACACTTTCTGTATATCATTGGGTACTCCCCCTGATTATCAATACAAACCACACCCTGACAACCTTTTTGCTATCAGATAGAGTAAAGGATGGGTCAGTCTCTAATACCAGACTGACACATGGGTACCTCCTTCTCCAGGACAGAGACATCAAAGTTCACCCAGCCAAAATACCATCCATGCTGGTGCATGTCCTCCTTTTCCAAGGAGAACCCCATGACTGTACACTGCAGCCACCTGATCTACCAGATCCAGGACCTTTCCTTCCTGCTGCACCACAACTACTTGAGAACACCTCACTGTGTCATGTCTTCACAGTTGGATCAGCTTCCTATTATCAGGGAGAACAGATAGTGGGAATGGGCATATTTGTAGTTTACCCTTTTGGTAACACTGTTAAAATTTCTAAATGTTGCAGTGTGGCATCATCACAGTATGTAGAAATGGCAGCGGTGGCCTGTGCCCTCAAGTTCATCCAGCATGGAACTGAGGACACTATCATTTTCACAGACTCTAACTGAGTTAGTTGTTTCCTTACAGAATTTCTTCATTTTTGGCAGAAGAACTTTACCTCTTCCGATGGCACTCTGGTGAAACACAAGGAACTGGTAATTTACATTCATTCACTGGCACAAACATTTGCACACAAACTCTATGTACACAAGGTTAAGACCCACTCTATACATGACCCATATCATGCCTTCAATGACACTGCTGATACCCTTGCCAGGGAAGGGGCCTGGGGGCACAGCTGGATGATGAACCATCCAAAGGCCAGAGCAGCCTTACACATAGCAGCGGTCAGAAAGAAATCTGAACCCTTCTCCTCCTTGGACTTGTCAGAAGCCCAGCATGCCGACTCTGAACTCAAAGATGTATTCAGAGTCCTAGAAAAAGGTACTGAGAAGAATCTACCTACCCATAACCCCTACTGAAGGCATGAAAGTAAGTTACATCTGTCCCCAGATGACAAGCTCCTTTGGTACCAACCAGATGACACCAGCACTAAATTGTGGGTGGTCCCTCATCATCTCAGATCTGCATTTCTGCACCAAGTGCATGATACCCCCACTGGTGGACACCAGGGAGTGGAAAATGCACTCCAGAGACTTAAGACCACCAACTGGTGGTCTGGTGCCACCAAGGATGTTAAACATTACCTAGACAACTACCTTGTTTGTGTGCAAAACAACCTCATCCCTACTAAACAAAATGCCAAACTACAACCACAAAGGCATTCTGGCCCTTGGCATGCCTTACAGGTTGATTTTATTGGTCCCCTCACCAATACCAGTAGAAACAACAAATATGCCCTTGTGGTAACTTATCTTTTCTCTAAGTGGGTTGAAGCTTTCCTCACTAAGAAATGCACTGCAAAGACCACTGCCAAAATCCTGGTGGAACAGATTTCCTCCAGGTGGGGCTTACCTCTCAAGGTAGACTCTAAGAAGGGAACCAGTTTTACAGGTGAGTTGATGAAAGAAGCCCTTGAACTCCTTGGATGTCATCAGAAGTTCCACATACCATACCACCCACAATCATCAGGTCAAGTTGAGACGGCCAACAGATGGATAAAACTAATGCTTTCCAAAATTATTCAGGACAATTCCAAGGATTGGAATTCCCTATTGCCATTACTCCTTATTGCAATTAGGGGTATGCCCTCAGCCACCACCCAGTTGACACCCTTTGAGGTGATGACTGGTAGAAATATAAGATTACCTGAATACATGTTGTTTGACCTGCATACTCCTTCCGCAGACTGTGTCTCTGTGGACCAATATGTGGAACAACTCAGAAAAGACCTCATACACACTCATTTGTATGCTGCAAACTGCATGGGCAAAGCCCAGCACCAGTCCAAAATTCAGTTTGACAAACACGCACAAGAAGTGGTTTGGCAAGTTGAAGATCAGGTAATAGTTCTCAGATTTGAGCATCTAACACATTCCTTCTCCAATAAGTGGGAAGGACCCTACCCAATTGTCAATAAACTCAGTCCTGCGGTCTATCAGGTTAGACTCATGCAAAACAACAAACTGACTGACAAATGGTTACATGCAAACCAGTCAAAATTGTATAAAGGAGTATAATTCTTTTCCTCACCCCATTGGGCAAAATAGTACTAATTTGCTAATGTTTGATTTTCCTTTTCCGATACACTGACAAGATGGCTATCTTGTTCCATTTTCTCCTCATCTAAGGAGTTATCCCTTGCATCCAAGGCACGGTAAAGCACCTCCTTCCTCACCTTGATCCACCTGCAACTACCCCAGAGGGAGTCTCCATCAATATTCCCGACAACTTGATTACCATTTAGGAAGGTTCAGATGCCTACCTCACTGCCACGGTTGTTGCTCCTGATAAATCTACCTACAAATTGAGTGGCAAACCAAGTCTCAAGGACAAATACTCCCCGTCTCAAAACTCTCCAAGGGAACATTCCATGGTTGGCCCAATGCAAAATTATCCCCAAATAGTACTTTGTCCTTTGCACCAAACCTCTCTTAGACATTCTGGTTTATATAATATCACTGCCTTAATTGACCCCTCCTATTGTGATTCACTGTCTAAAGATTCCGCCAGGAAATTTTGTGCTGTACACAACATGGCCTCAGCTGCCATGTATTTATCTGTGTTAGCCCCTACTGAGAAACAAGTTATGGAATGTCCAAAACAAACCCCTGGTCCTCGTAGTGGTCTCACGGCCACTGCTTTACCTGACTCACTGATTAACAATTTACAATACATGCATGTACCTGTTTTGTTTAATTTGACTTACTGAAATATGAAAGAATTTGGAATATGTCATACTACTAACACATCATTGTTTCATAGTACTTTGTTACTTGATAGCTTGTCTGATTTTCAGATTCATAACCAAGACCCTATTGCCGGGGTCCATACCACTGAACATAGAGGTAATTTTAGAAGAAAACTTCAAACAGATGATCAAAGTCATAAAAGAAATACACATGACACATCTGATGTCGCTGGTGCAAAGGTACCCTCACTGATGTCTTTGGTACTGCAATGCCTATCTGGAATAAAGTGGACATTGCTACTATCAAAGCACATTCACAGAAGTTTGAAACTGGTATGATCAATGACATCGTACCCCCATTATTGCACGGTGTGGATAGCCTTAGTCAGGAAGAATGATACACTGTATATAATATGCATGACATTGCTAAGGCATTTGCAGATTCTAAAGATAAGATTAATGCCCTTATTGCACAGAACAATAAGGAAGCACATAAGCAATACATTACCCCTGAAATATTGTGCTCTGCTTATGGATCATATATTATCACTACCATCAATAATCTCTTCCGTGATCTGGAATCCAGCAGAATCCCTGATATCATACATGATAGATGCATTTCTAAATGGCATTGTCCTTAGTGCAAATCCCCTAACTGTGTTGCCATGTATATGTTACAGTCTCTTACTATTCCTATTTCTACTGCTAGAAATTTAGGATTTGTGACCAGGCACCCTAATACTGGTCCTTGCTTTACTTCTAAGAAATGTTCAATTAAGGATACTATGTTTGTGTCTTTTACTGTTTCTTTACCACATTTTGATCCTACTACAACTATATTTGATAAACTAGCATCCATTCACTCCATTGGGCACCTTGATGATGACATTTACTGAGAAAGCCTTGACTTGCCTCCTCTCCTGTTTTTCCATTCTCTTCTGGATGCATGGGACACTCCGCACAAGGATTGTTGTGCAAAGAAAAGGTATATTTATTTGTGCCAATGTGACGTATTTGATGTTATTAAACTTGTATGTGGATATTCCCCAGCCAGTATTAATTGGTCCTTTTCCATGGACGATGACATCACCACCAATGGCACAGAATACCAGGACTCAACATTGGCTCCAGATGATTCTCAATTGTACCAGTCTTACCAAAAGGAGGTTCACCGCCTGTCAACATGGATTTCCAAACAGACTTATACTTGCCAGTACAGCTACAAAAATGGAGACTGCCTACTGTTAAACTGCAATATAATTCAAATGGTGAATTTTGTATGGTAACTAATTTCAAACAGTTCACATATGGAGAAAAGACATGCCATACTAATGATTCTAATTTCCATTTTGTACCTCATCAAACTACTATTTTTGGGGACACGGTTATTACCCCAGTTCTTCTTGTGCAACCTGATATCATTGATGGTAACCCTGATTTTCTGCTTACTCTTTCAGAGTACTTACCCTATTTTAATGTACACATTGATCCTTTGACTTTAATATCCCTTTTAGACAGGAAGGGCACCATTCTCATCCACATCAGCAATAATATGTCCAAATCTGATGAAGCAGTATATGACCTTATTAAAGATGATAATCTGAATAGTGTACTTACTAACACTTGGTTAGAGAGTACCTTTAAAGGTTTTGTTATCATACAAGCATGTTTGATATTTGTTCTTATTATCATGCTTTGCTGCCTCCGGCACACATTAAGTCAACACTGTGAGCAGCTGGAGTTCCTTTACAAGGCTCATGCATCGGGTTTATAAAAGACACCTGCTATCTCCACTTCCCTACTCTTGATTGTGTTGCCCCTTTTGAGGCAACAAGGAGGGGAATGTTACATGAGGTCCCTGCACCTGAATTGGTACTCCCAGTGATACACCGCAGACAGCTAGCATTTAGGTATATGTTATACTAACATATAGTGTTAAGGGCATCTACCTTATAAGAGTAGATGTCAGGATATGTATGCATATGATTGCTATATGCTTTACTTTCTAATACACACATGTATTTCTTGCTTACAAAATGCTAGGACACCTGTGTCCTTGTAGTATTGATATGAGTCAGCATTGCCATCTTCTGATGATTTATATTACTACACAGCTATGTACAAACTGTACCTCTTTGTTTCCACAAAGTGATAACTATAACAAAATTGTATAATGTTATCTTGGACTGAGGAGCCACCTCTAATTTAGCCAATAGGGCTCATCTCTGTAACTAGAAATGTTTCTATCTTACAGTAACCATGGTAATCATCTAAGGTATATAATATAAGACATTACATCTTTTACCTCAGAGACCCCAGGAGACATGGAGATTCTTTGAGGTATAGGGAACGCTTAGCATTGGCTCCCTGTTTCTAATGGTAAGAACTGCTTAGGGTAACTGTGATTTTCCTTTTGGTAGTAATAAACATGTTTTATTACTCTTATGCAATGTGTCTGTGATTCCTTGCATTCCCATTATTGCCAAGAACCTGAGAATGAGGGTTAGACCTCCTGACACAGGTCATTCAAATGGATCGCATGGAATTGGAGTTACTGATGTCATAGAATGTCTTAGAAATATGAAAATCAAGTGCACCAGCTGGTGAGGTGAGTGGAACTCTATGTAGATCTGAGGGCACCCCAAAACTAACTTTATTTATCAAAAGAAATCATCAAAGCATATCAGAATAAATAACTGGCATGGAAAAGATTATGGAAGGGCAGTTAACTATACAAAAATCATTTCCTATCTCCTTTAAAAATGTACTTTTTGGTGGTTTATTTCCACTGACTCAGAAATGACCAGTGACGAGATAAATTAAACACCTTAGTTAAAGGAAAATAAACATGGGCAGCAATGAACTTTAAGAATCTTGGTTTGAGATTGTCACCTCCAGAACTTTTATTAGGAGACAATTGTTTAAGTAATTTCAAAACCAGTTTTGGTTAAATGACTCAGAAATAGAGAGAGGGAGATTGATTCCCCCCTGATTTTAACTGAACAGGCTATGCACAGTCAATGCTGGAGAAAGCTTTGGCATAACGAGACGGATTAATAAATGTATTTAAAAAAGCCTCAGATATTTCATTTGGATTAGTCATTATGTTACCATTAAGTTACAAAAATGCAGACTGATTCACAGTATTAGGAGCTGTGAGGGTCTTAATGGCTGACTACATTTTTTAACTCATTCTGCTGTTTATTTAAATGATAATCTGATTTACTTAGCCTCAGCTTAGTTTTACAGGTATTCCTTAATCTACGATAGTTATTAAAATCATTTTTGCTCTGTGATTTTTTATATTGATTCCAAGCAGAGTCCCATGATTTCGTCAACTGGAATAAATCTGGCATGATTCATTGCTCCCAGGTCACCCCTGAAAACAGGCACTTGTGCCTAGTGGGCCTTACCCAGATATCAAAGACTAAAAAAAAAAAATTATTAACAATCCCTCTAGCCCTTCTTGTTTTTTTTTTTTTTAGGTTAGTGGTGATCCATTTATTAACAATCCCTCTAACCCTTTTTGTTTTTGTAGAGTGTAAAGGTGATATCTGAACACTGTATTGTATCTTTGTGATTTGGCCAGTATTTTGGGTGGATGTGTATAATGACACTGAAGAGGGTGCATCAGTTGTAGAGTGTGTGCATATTGGTCATGTCTGGCTATGCACCTGTTCTCCATGTGTGCAGTGCATGTTGTGTCCACTACCATTCCACAGTCATGTCAGACCGTTTTATGTGCTCAGCTTATATTGTGTACTGTACTACAGGATACACATACTACCTGTGCTGTGGCCATTTTTACACAGTGTACACTGTACGCTGGCCATATGGTATGTCATGCCTATCCTGTGGGCAGCTGGGTGTGTGAATTATCTGGTTTCTTCAGTTGCATGTTTGCCCACAGAATGCATGCACCACATGGTATGCCTCTGACCTGGCTGTGGTCCCTGTGGACATTGTGTTTACACAGTGGTGTGACAATGTGTGAGCCATCTGTATCACACATGCAGACCAGCACCACTGCACTGTGCTGTTCTGGTGTGCCACCATGTCAGGGCTGTGCTGCACACTGTGGCAGGAGAGGTGAGGTTGCTGCTGATGTCTGGCTAGGTGGGGTGTCATGGCCCTGGGGTAGTGTGGCTGTTGCATGTCCACACAGCACACTTGTGTCATGGTCAGGTCTATGGCTGTGATGGGGGGTGGCAACATCTGCACATTGTCTGATGCATGGCCCTGTGGATTGCCGGTATGGGCCATAGTCTGTTGACATGTGACAATTGGTTGAGTGGTTTCAGGTTGTGATGTTGCATAGTCACCTGGCTCTACCTTCTGTTCCATTGGGAAGCATATCCCACCCATTCTATCGCAACAGTGTTTTGTTGTTGGTCTGGGGCAGTGTGTTGTTTACTTGGGGGGGGCTGTGTAGCTGTACTGTGACAAGGTCTACATTGGCCATGCTTGGGGTGTCGTCCCATCTGTGGTAGTAGTAGCACTGGCCTTCCAAGCCTTCCCGTCTGTGTGGGATGGGCATGTGTACCATGGGGTTTTGTGCTGCTGCATATAGGCACTGGTCAGGAGGCATGTGTACTGTTCCCATTTTTGGGTACATTGGTATTTATTTATTTATTTAGCTTTTGTTAACCAGGTAAGCACACTAGACAAGACAATTTGCCTATTTTCAGGTACAACCTGGGACAGTACAGGAAATTACATACTTACACACTTGGGACAACATGGTACATAATTAGGAACAGGTTACACATCATGAGACTACAAGGTAAGATTACACATCATGAGACTACAAGGTAAGATTACCTAGTGAGATTACTGTACATACTTACACACTTGGGACAACATGGTACATAATTAGGAACAGATTACAGTTATCCAAAAACGAACTCACATGTCACCTGCAAACCTCATAATGTAGATGGATACCCAAAGTACAAGGCATATGAGGCACATATAGTTAGAAGTGTAGCAGTAGGATAAGCGGTGTATCAGTTATGGAGCAGTACAAAAATACTACATCTTAAGGGCCAGCTGTTATGTATGGGTGCAAGTGCTGACATATGTCACAGGGGTTTTTGGCACCCGCAGGCCAATGAAATTTTAAGATGGCTCCATAGGGAAGAGCGCAGGCTGCCCTGCGAAGGGGCACTATGGACCAGGGTTGGGAAGGTGTTCCAAAGTTTGGGGGTGCATGCTGCAAAGTCCCTTTCACCCATTTGAGTCCTAGTCACAGGTACCTTGAGTGTGGCAGACCCCTGAGACCTAAGGTGATATGACGAGGGGAAAGTTTGGGCCAGCAAACATGCCACCCCTGGAGGGGTACCCGTGTTGAGGACCTTTCCAGTGAAGCAGCCAAGAACAAAGTCAATGTGCTTTGTTGGCGAGAGCCAGTTTAACTTATTGTAGAGCTCACAGTGATGAGTGAGCTGGGGGGCCAATAGGGCGAAGCGGCATACTTTGTTACTAACATACTAACATACTAGCATACTAAAATGCCAGCAGAATAGGCCTAATGGTCTTTCGTGTCTGCTCGTTTGGTCAGCCCCCACCCTGGGTGCTGACCTTGCTGTCCCCCTCACCTTCTCTGGCTTCTCCCTTCCCAGTTCTGGATATTCTTGCTGCATTGGATTTTGCTTCCTGAACCCTTCCCCTGTACCTGTCCCACCCTCTGAACCCCTCCACTGTCTCTGCCCACCAGCCCCCTAGGTAGTGCATTCCATGGCTCTACCACCCTCCTCAGTGAAGTAGCACCTCCTTCTCCCTGAATCTTCCCCTCCAGCTTCCACCCATGCCCTCTAGTGGCCCCTCCTCCTTCCTTCAAGCACCCTCACTGTTCCTCCCTATTTACCCTCTTCATGTACCTGAAGACCTCTATCATGTCCCCCAGTCCCTTCTCTCTTCCAAAGTGTACATATTAGCTCTTGAGCCTCTCCTCATAGGTCCTGTCCCCAAGCCCCAAATCATTTTGGTTGCCCTCCTCTGGACCCTCTCCAGGAGGTTAATGTCCCTCTTAAGTGCGGCCTCCAAAACTGCACGCAGTACTCCAGGTGCGTCCTCACCAAGAAGTTATACAGAGGGAGTATCACTTCCTCCTTCTGGAGGTGATCCCCTAGCGATGCATCCTAGCATCCTGTTGGCCTTGGCTGCTGCCCTCCTACAAGTCTCAGAGTTGTTCATCTTGACATCCACCACCACCCCCAGGTCCCTCTCAGCCATTGAGACTTGTAGTATTTCTCCAGGGTGTACACTTGGCCTGGGTTTCGGCCCCAGGTGGAGTACCTTGCATTTCCCTGCATTAAACCTCAGCTTCCACTTCTAGACCATCTTTCCAGAGCCTCCAGGTCCCTGCAGGGGCCACCTCCCTCCTCCCCATCCACCACTGCCCCCAGTTTCGAGTCATCTGCAAAGAGACTCATCTCACTCCTGATTCCTGTCCTTATGTCAGATACATAGGCGTTGAACAGAAGGGGCCCAGGACTGATCCTGTGGGACCCCAATAATGACCCTCCTTGGGAAGAGACTATCCCACTAACTCGACCCTCTGGGTCCGGTCCTGGAGCCAATTGCCTATCCATCGGATCATCTGGTTTCCCACCCCCATTTCTCCTAGTTTATCCAACAGGCCCACATGAGGAACAGAGTCAAATGCCTTGCTGAAGTCTAGAAAGAGGACATCCACTGGTCTACCCAGGTCCAAGGCACTTGTCACCCAGTCATAGAACTCCACCAGGTTTGTCTGACATGATTTCCTCGGGATGGGAAATTCACTCAGGTGGTGATTGATGACCCCCAACTCAGGGGAGTGAGACAGAATAACCAGATCATCTGCGTAAAGGATTGATTTACAATGGGCAGTGGTTTCAGGGAGATTATTAATAAAAATGGAGAAGAGCATTGGTCTAAGGACGGAGCCTTGGGGGACCCCCATTGTTACTGGGATGGGACCTGAAAGCTCTTTGCCAAATTTAACCCACTGCATTCTACCATGTAGGTAGTTGGTGAACCAGCTGACAGCAGTAGTGGAAAGACCAATTGCTCTAAGCTGAGTTGACAGCATGGCATGGTTGACCAGGTCAAATGCCTTCAAGAGGTCAATGAAGAGAGCCCCTGAGAGTTTACCCTGATCCATGGCCTCCCTAATCCATGATTAAACAGTAACTAGGGCTGATGAGGTACCATGCTCCTTCCTGAATCCATGCTGTACAGGAGTCATTATGTCATGCGCCTGTAAGTACTCTGAGAGCTGCCCTGCCACAACTTTCTCCAGAAGTTTGATAGCTGCAGACAGGATGGATATGGGGCGACAGTTCTCTGTCAGTTTAGGGTTCCCCTGTTTAAGGATTGGGACTACCCTGGCAACCTTCCATATGTCTGGGATAACTCCAGTTGCCAGGGACAAATTTAAAATGTGTGCCACCAGAGGTACCAGCCAGGGGGCACCAAGACTGAGGAGTTTAGGTTCTAAGCCATCTTGGCCAGCACTTGAGTAGGGGGAGAGTCCAGCTAGCAGTTTCTGCACCTCTTGAACCACCACTGCCCTGAACAGAAAGGGCGGGCAGAGTGAAGATGGTGCTGTGGGCTGATTGCCGCTGACACCATCATCATTTGGGAACGACGAGGTGTACTCCGACGGATCCGAAAAATAGTGGTTGAAAGAGTTGGCAATGGTTTCCAGGTTGTTACAGCTGGAACCATCAATTATCATATCAATGGACTCAGTGCTCTGTGTACCACTCACAACGTGTTTAATATTCCTCCAGAACCTTCTAGGATCCCTAGCCGAGTTCAGTATAGCAGATTTGCAAAATTCACTCATGGCAATCCTTATGTTCTTTTTGCATTCATTTCTGAGTTTCCTGTATCTCAGAAAGATAGCTTGGTCAGCCGTGGCTTTAAACTTGGCCCAGCACTTATCTCTAGTGTTGGGGAGGGCCAGGAGACTACCATGAAGCCATTTAGTAGCCATCCCCCTCACCCTCCGTCTGATGAGGGGGGCATGTTTCTCTTGCAGGGCCCTTAATGAGATAAGAAAGTGACTGACAGCGGATGCGGAGTCCTTAGCATTCTAAACTGCAGCCCAATCCGTGTACTTGATATCATTATGAAAGGAGGACAGATCAAACTTGGAGTAGTCTCTGATCTGGATAATTTTATGGGGAATTTTTAGAAGTGGTATCCTCCAGACACAGTACACCGGGGAGTGATCAGAGATAGAATGCTGTAGGATACCCAAAGATCTGATCCTATCAGGTCTATTTGTCATGATCCAGTCCAGGAGGGAGCCCTTACCACCATTTGTAGGGTATCTGGTAGGATCCTTGACAAACTGTGTCAGAGAGAGACTGGCAAGTGACGGTTCAAAGGCTTTAGTGTTGCCACCCAGCCAATTTAGGTTGAGGTCACCCAGAATGATTAGCTCAATCTGCCGTGTTACTGCACCAGCTGCACCAAGGAGACCAGTCAGTCCCTCTACGCCTCCTTTTGGAGGATTGTAGGTATATACAATGTGAATCTTTTTTGTCATCCCTAGTAACAGTAACGTATGCAGAGCCTCACAGGGGGACTGCATGGTCTGTTGATCAGGAAGGGCATGGTGGTTGGGACATGTTCTCCTCCCCTGGGGCTACATCCTGGGGTCTGCATTGCTCCAGATTGTCAGCACACCATCCTTGCATGGTCATCATTCCACCCATAGGTTCATGTCAGAGCTCACTGTGGGCCAGGTGGCTGGAGGAAACCAAGGGATGTGACAACTTGCTGAGATGACTTGTGTGACAGCAATGAACTATAATTGAACATCGGTCGGTCCTGATAAGTGAGACCAGGTGTGTGGTAGCCATCCTGGAACAGAGACTTCCTGCACCCTCCCAGGCCCAGCTGTCTAAACATTAATCGGCCTTTTCCCTTGTTATTCACCTTTCCCTGCCCCCCCCCGTTGTTGTTGTAGTCCTTCTATTGCACATAGTTTGCTACTGTTTTGTTTGCTGTTTCTCCCTTCCCCCCACCAGTTTGGTTTTTCATTATCTTGCACATAGTTGGATACAGTATTGTTTGCTGTTTCCCTTCTCCAGTTTAAAGCAGCAGTACTACGAAATCAGAAAGTGAGCTATCAAAATTCTGTTTTTCGATTGTAAGCATGCGGCCAAAGTTCCAGTTTCCATACCTGTAAATGTTTTTTCCAGTCATCTTTAATTTTTTAGATATTTGCAATTTATTTGAATTGTTGTAGCACTACAATAAATATGGCGGCTGACTAATTTTCAGCTGCGCTTTTTCTACAGGTCACATCACATCTTTTGACAACAGCAGAGGGACCCTCTGCTGACCATTCCCGATGTCCCTGCAAGTCATTCACATGTGCAGTTGGTAGCTGAGTGGGTTCTAGTGCAACATGCTTAGTGACAGAAATGTAAACAAAAGCAGAGAATAACTGAGCAAATTACTCGGCGATAGTACAATGCCGGCGAGAAAGAGTACCAGGTATATGATTAGCAGGGCAGAAGGAATAAACTGTCAAAAAAGCGCAATTTTTTTTTCATAGTACTGCTGCTTTAATATTTCTTTCTATTGTAAATAGTGTGTTACTGTTTTTTGTGCATTTTCATTAATACATATTTTTCTGGTTCCAGTCCTATGTCCTGTTTCTTTATTGGGTAACTGTTGTCAGTGTCACTACTGTGGTTTGTTGCACCTACTCTCCATCTAGTTCACCATGGCGGATGCCATCCTGGCATGTCCTGTTGTGCTGGTCCCACAACAGCTCTCCCTACACTGTCTGTGGCTGTGCATGTGGCAGTGGTTTGTTTTGGGCATGGTGTGTTTGTACTCCACATGGCTGTCACATTCTGTTCTTCATGTGTACCCTTCATGCCATATGTGTGCTGCAGGTGACATCTGTCTTGTGTCTGCCCATGGTCTTGGTCTGTTCCCTATTCCTTGGGTGCACCTCGGCAGCATTGTCTGGGGGGGCCTTGGTCTGTGGGACTGTGTGGGGCTTTATCCTTGTGGCAACAGCAGCTGTCCATCCCTCTGTGTCCACCCACTGTATACCCTGTGGTGTGCAGTCACCTGCTCTGTGTTGGGGATCCTTGTCTACTCCCTCTGTGAACAGTGGGCACTGTTTGGGTCCATGTGGCCTCATAAGCATGGCTTGTCCTTTCTGAGGGTCACATCACCACTGTCCTATCTCTGCACCTTTTCCAAAGTTCACATTGATAACATGTTGCTACATTTTTTGTTTTCTCTTTACTGTTATTTTATTTGGTTCTTTTGTTTTTTGCTGACATTGCCTTTGGTGGTTTATTTGCTGCTGTTTGTGTTGTACACTGCTGTATGCTGTGGTGTTCACATTTTGGGCTGCACTTCTATGCATGTGCCCCCAGTGGTCATATTTCTCCTGTGCACTGTGCTGCTGTTGCTGTTTGCACTGCCTGGTTGCTATATTCAGTGTTGTCCCCTTTGTTATTTTCAGAGCTGTCTTGTTTGTTGGGCTATTTTTGCACTGCATCTCAGCCTTGTTTGCACAGCTTCATTTGCATGCTATATTAAACAGATTTAGCCCTGGGGCTATTCCTTTGAATATGGTGTGCAAATGGGTCCAGGCTAATTTGCACTGCAGGCTGTGCTAATTTTGCTGCGGGGCTAAGTTTTGAATATCTGGCTACTTGTCTGTAATTTGTGGTTTTATTCTGTGCTTTATACAATTCAGAATATAATTATTTGAATTATCAAGGAATAATCCATGGTGAGGTGTGTGAAAATATTGCGATAAACATTCTGGGTAGGTTGTGAGGCTCAAAGCACAACTGAGGGCCTTTAGTCACCCAGAAAGTGAGGATATTGCAACACTGATGAACACCCAGAGCAGATTATTACACTTATAATATTTGTAATGAGTCCAAAAGTCTTTGAATTGTATTGATTTATTTTGTGTTGTACTCATCTGTAACCATTTGCACTTTAAAACTGGCACCAGACTTTTGAGTAAGTGGGGGCAGTTTATTGGCTTTGCCACCCAAATTGGTATGATGGCATGTAAATTAGTATGATGATCATAGAGGTAAATGACTGGCTCAGGAAGTGGGGAGAAGAAAGTGGGTCGGAGGTGTTAGAGAACTGAGAGGGAGTTTGGGAGGATAAGGAACTATATGCCAAGGACAGACTTCATCTTACCCTGTTAGGGAAGGAAATTCTTAAACGGGGGGTGGCGGACCACATTCAAGAAAGGTGGGTTTAAACTTGTGAGGGGAGGGACAAGGGGGCTGGCTCTGAAGCCCTCTCCTCAGGATGAGGGAGTAGCTTTCATACCTGGGGAAGAGGGGGATACAGACTGAGGAGGAAGTTCCAGGAGGAGCAGAGGGTGGCTGGAGGCACAAGGAACCCAGGTGGGGTTTGACTAAGGGGATCAGGGATAAGGGGGGGTGATGTTAGTAAATGCCAGAAGCTTGGGAAATAAGTTACCAGAGTTCCAGGCCATGCTGTTTAAGGGTGGGGTGGGGTGGATGTGGCAGCGGTCACAGAAACGTGGGCCAACAATAGCCATGACTGGGACCTAAATTTGAGGGGGTACACTATGCTTAGGAAGGATAGAAAGGAGGGCAGAGGGGGAGCTGTGGCAATGTACATTAGAGAAGGCATAGAAATTGCTAAGGTAGAAGAGGCAGAGGGAAACATGGAGACCTTATGGGTCACCTTACAAAACCCCGGCAGGAGGTAAGGTCAAGCTGGGTGTTGTATATAGGCCCCCCGAGATGAGTGATGTTCTGGAGGATGGGTTGCTGGACAACATTATTGCCCAGTGTGGACCAAAAGGGGAGAGAGTGGTGTTGATGGCGGGACTTAATATGCCAGGTACTAGCTGGGGAACCATGTCCTCTAAGGTGGCTAAGGAGCAGAGGCTGCTGGATGGCTTCCAGGATGTGTTCTTAACACAGCATGTGATGGAGCCCATGAGGGAGGGACATGTCTTGAACATGGGCAACTGTTAAGGGACCTGGTTGTAGAGGATCCCCTGACTGGGAGCGACCACGATACTGTCTGGTTTCAAACTAGCATGGGGGAGGGAGGAGGGAGAGATCTAGGTCACTGGTCATGGATTTCAGGGGAGCAGACTTTATGGACATGGGAAATATTCTCAAGGATCACTTGAAGGGGATTTCAACAATGACAGACGTGGAAAAGAGATGGTCATAAAACGGGGACTTCATGAGGCAGTCAGGACCTGTGCTAAGGTGAATCGTAAGGGAGCAAGGTCATATAACTGTTCTGGTGGACCAGTTAAGATCAGGTTGCAGTCAGGAAGAAGAAGGATGCCTACAAAAAATGCAAAACATCGAGAGGGGAATGGGACATGGAAGTGTACTGTCTTGCATCTAGAAAAGTCACCTGGATGGTGCGGGGCGGAAAAGTCCAGTAAAGAGCAGCAGCTGGCACAGGGAATTTGGGGAGGGGAAACATTTTTTTCTGGTACATAGGGGAGTGGAGAAAAACTAAGGGCCAGCTTGGCAGATTGAGATCAGATGGTGAGTGGGTGGATGAGGGGACAGGGCAGGCGGATGTATTAAACGAGTACTTCACCTCGGTGTTCACTAGGGTGGCGGATGGGACAGTACAAAAATTGGATTTTTATAAAACAAGGCATGAGGGTGATAGAAGCGGTAGTGCATGGGATGGGGGCAACAGAAATGGAGCATAAGAGAGGGAGAGGCACCCCTGAGGTAACACACCAGGCCAAGGATGGAAAGGCCAGCAAGGTGGGGGGACGGATGATGCTATCTCCCCTGAAAGGGTGTGGTAAGCCCTTAAGGCCCTGAAGAAAAATAAATCTTCTGGGCCAGATGGCATTCATCCGAGAGTGCTCTGGGAGTTGGCAGACATACTGGTTGCACCCCTGGCAGAGATCTTCAGCAGGTTGCTTGAGACAGGGAGGGTACCTAGGGATTGGTGTGAGGTGCATGTGGTGTCAATCCATAAAGGGGGTTGAGGGAAGTACTGGTCAACTATAGACCCATCAATTTGACCTCAGTGGTGGGAAAATTAATGGAGAGTATACTGAAGGAATGATTGTGGGTGTTCTTGACGGAGGAGGAAGGAGGGCTGGATAGTCGACAACATGGGTTTGTGCCAGGTAGATCATGTGAAACCAATCTTGTGGAGTTTTATGAATGGGTAACATCAGAACTGGATGGGGGAAGCTAGTGGATGTAATATTCTTGGACTTCGGCAAGGCATTTGACTCGGTCCCCCACAATGGACTGGTGGAGAAACTGACGGGGTTGGGAGTGGGCCCATTGATGGTCAGATGGATAGGAAACTGGCTAGCTGGATGCATACAGAGAATAGTGGTTGGTGGGGAGCTCTCGAACCCTAAAGAAGTCGGTAGTGGGGTACCACAGGGCTCAGTCCTGGGTTCGATCCTGTTTAATGCATACATATCTGACATCAGAGCGGGCATAGGGTGTGAGATGAGTCTCTTCACTGATGACTTCAAGATGGGAACAGTAGTTGAGGGGGAAGAGGGGAGGTTGGCCCTGCGAGGGGACTTGGACACCCTGGAAAGGTGGGCTCACACATGGAAATTAAATTTCAATGTCACCCAGTGAAAGGTGTTACGTCTTGGGCAGTGAAACCCTAAACACAGGTATACCCTGGGAGGGGAGGTGCTGGAGGCCTCTTCTGGGGAAAAACCCTAGGGGTCCAGGTGGATGCATGTATGAATAACTCTGAGCAGTCCAGGATAGTGGCTAGCAAAGGAAACTGGATGTTGGGATGCATTGTAAGGGGGACCACCTCTAGGAGCAGGGAAGTAATTCTGCCACTGTACAATGGACTGGTTAGACCACACCGCAAATACTGTGTATAGTACTGGAGACTGCACATGAAGAGGGGCATACAGCTCCTGGAGAGGGTACAGAGGAGTGCTACCAGGATGATTCGAGGCCTGGGGGAGTTAACATATGAGGACAGACTTGAGGAGCTCAGCCTGTTTTCATTGGAGGAGAGGAGAGTCAGGGGGATATGAACGAAGTCTTCAAGTACCTCAAGGGAATATATAGGGTAAACATGGAAGGGATCTTAAGGCTAAAGGAGGGAGATATCACCAGAGGGCATGGTTTGAAGTTGGAAGGTGGAAGGATGAGGGGGGAAAGAGGAGGAGGTTTTTCACTGAGAGAGTGGTGGATCATTGGAACACGCTGCCTGGCAAGCTGGTCCAGATTTCCATGGTGGAGGGCTTCAAGAGAGGGTGGGACAGATACAGAAAGGGGATGTATCGGAACACAAGGGGAGGCCTCGGTTCCCAACATGGGATATGAGGTTCGAGCAGACTTGATAGACTGGAAGACCTAATCTGCTTTCAGTTAGTATGTTAGTATGGCATGGGGGTCATGGCAAAGGGTCAAAGTTAATGGCAAATTGTGGGAAATTCATACAATATGAAAATGTTTGAAATGAGGGGGTTGGGTTAGAGAAGTGCTATACTTTTATAGCTACAAATGGCAGGGGGTATTTCCAACAAAGTACTTGTCAGCACCTGTGCCAGATAAACTACCAAGGACAGTCATCCAGGGTCCATCATAAAAGATAAGAAGATACTGAGAGGCAGAATAGCATAGTGTTTAAGATCCCTGAGCCGCAAACCTTGGGAACTAGGTTAGAATACAACAGCCACCACTTGCATACTGTGTAATAATGAGCAAATCAGTTATTTTTAGTGTACTCCCAGGATACACCAGAAAACAAGCCTTGACTTAATGTGTCTTTCCTGTTCAATAATTGTAAAATTAAAACAAATGAAGACATTTTCTAAATTCTTTAATGTGCAGATTAAGAATCTTGAAGTGGCAGTCCAGTTTGCAACCATACTCCCCTCCCACCAGTTAAACAAAAAAAGTATTTTTTTATCTATCATGTGTATGGGCCAGTACTACAGGACCGAATTGGTTTTGCTGTTTCTGGAGCTCATCAATTGTATGTAACTTCATTCAAATGCATGCCACAGCATTCACCTACTGTAAACCATCACACCACCATCACAGCCCCACAACCCTCCCACTTAAATCACGTCATGCTTATTAAGTCACCCACTGCACTAGAAGACATTGTTTTACTCATGAAATGCATCCCAAAGATCAGAAATTGTGTTTTAAAAAATGGTTGAATTACATTTACAAAAATGTTTTACAATTTTAATGCTTAGCCCTCAGTATATATTACCCCACGGAAGTGGTTCCTTTATTTATTATGAAACATTTGTTTCACATATTTTGTGCTAGTCAGAAAATACACTTGAAATAAAAAGATTGAGATCCAACAGGTTTTTGAATTTGTGGTTCGTGAGTCACATCTCTAACAGTTATACTTGTTACTTAGGGGTGTATTGGCACAGACTCTTCCCTGTATGCATTATCTTTACAGATTACTGCAGGTACCACCATGGATATACATTTTTAACTCTGCTGAGTTACAGAAGTCCCTGTATTGTTTAGATAATATTTTAATTGCTTACTATCATGTGTGCAATTGCCTGGAAAGAAGGTTGTCTTTAAATCTCAATTGCATTTTTAAATTTAATCGAAATCTCAGTGCTTTTATATGCAATTTTGCTTGCTTATTTATTTCTGTATTTGTTTATTTATTTATTGTTATTATTAACCATATACTTTCACTAGAGCACAAGCTTAGTTTACAGGAATGACCTAGGAGTTCATAATCATATTTATTGTTTCTTATTGTACATTATGTTTGTTTTGTATATAGGTGGAACCAAATAAGCATCTTATAATGCAGGTCATTTCAAAGATAAACACAATAAATATATATCTATATTTTTCTATTCGTCTAACCTAGATGCATCACTTTTTATTTTCAACATAGGCATTCATCTGCTATTGTTCTGCGCACTTCCCAAGCATGTCCAGGTCAATCTGCATTACATCAACCTCTTACTGAGATTCAACTATCCTTTCAATGTTGGAGTCATCATCAAACTTGGCAAACCCAATACTGGTGCCTACCTCCAGATCACTTACACAAATAGAGAGGGCAGGCAGAGACTCTGAAGAGACCTAAAGACAAGCAATGATGTGAAGGATAAATAAACTCAATGGGATTAGAGGACTAAGTGTGCCTGAGAAAGGCCCAGAATAATGTAAGACAGTAATATGTAGTAATATCAGGTAAGGGGCAAAAGAAGGACATGCATGCCCATGCATTAAGTTACAAAGCAGCTAGAAAATCAAACAGCTTTGTTATTTTTTCAGATATAAGGATTAAATGAAGCCAGCATTGTGATCTCCACAGTATATACTATGGAAGAAAGGGAAACTTCTGTTCTAAGAAGTTGCCAAACAATTAGCACGCCTTATTAGCATGATAAAAACATCAGTTTACATTGCCAGTCAGCCTGCAAAGAGCCTATCAAAGGAGCCCAGGGAGAAAGTTCACAACGTCTCAGTAACTCAGTGGCAAAATCTCTAAAGTGCCAGCACATTCAGTCTAATCACTTTATTAGTTTAATTACTTTTCAGTCTTTAAACTTAATGAAGGTATCCCAACTGTCTCCAGGGACACATAAAACACCAGGAATGGCCACTGTGGAGAAAAAATATCAGTCTAGAGAGTGTCAAACTGCCAGCATGATTTACAGAGGAGAAGGATTGAAATGCAGTGTTGTAATGATTTAGCAGCAGGCAGAATTCAGAAAACTAATGAAGATCATCAGGAGACATCATTTTCCAGCCATCAGCCTCAAGTGACAATCCCTCTTTAATTATTACTAGTTGAATATCTGAAACATACAATTAAAGGCTGCTTGATTTTTTTATCAAAGGATTTAGTGTAAGTAATTATTTCAGTTTCTATAGACCTGGTGTCTATCTATAGACATATTACTTCTAGTTTAAATTTTAAAAATATGAAAAGTGAAAGATTCATCCTGAAAGTGATGCATAAAGCCACAAAGAAAAAATAATCATTAAAAGTAATAACAGAAGGCACTTACTTTGTATTAAATTTACTGTTTGAGTGCTGAATATATCTGGAACACATTCAGTGTCAATATGGGGAGACAGAGAGAGAGAGAGAGAGAATAAATGCTAGGAAAGTGTAGTATATGAGGATATAATGCCATCAAGGGGGCTAAGTAGGCAATAACTCACATGCCCGATAGGCAAGTGGGTTTATTGAGCTACTTAGCTCCCAAGATGACATTATATCCTCATATATGACACTTTCCTGGCACTTGCTTTATACTGTATAATACATTAGAATGTTTGACATATAGAGACAGAGACATGTGCAGTGCACATGCAAGTTATTCACATTAACCTCCCTTTAGTTTTGCCTGAATTAATATTAAAATAGAAACAGCTACAGAAGAACAAAGTTAATATGTTTTCATACACACTGCTAACTCGCATTTGAAGCAAACAGATAGTCTGGTTCCCTGAGAAGCAAAAGAGAAGGAGTTAATTAAAAAATAAATTGAATGCGAGACTGTTTCAGTTCATGGCCATAGCAATTCCAGTACACTCACCTTCAGCTGGTGCTGTTTCCAAGCAATGGTCAGCCACAGGCTTGGTATAATTAAAGTCTGATTTAGAAAAGAAACACAGGTGTCAGGAGCTCCAAAAGTAACTAAGATCTGCCCCTCACAGTAACATATCTGTAAATAAATAGCATAACACTGGTGATAGGGAAGATGTTTTAAGGTGCACATGGGTGATTTTACTGTTGTTCATGTATTAAAGTTTCATACATTTGCTTAAGAGAATATCTTCATAAAAATGATAAACTGTACTAATGATGTTGATGAAATACAATAAGGCAGATCACCTGACCCCTGGAGATGTATAAAAAGGGAGTCCTAGAGAGAGAGAGAGAGAGAGAGAGTCAGAGAGAGGCTCTCCAACCTGAGCTCTGAACTGAAGGAGGGAAAGCTGAGTGAAACTCACCAAGAGGAGAGTATACAGCAACCAAGGAAAATGTTCTTAGCCTTAAAGAGCCAGACATTGCAAGTAAAAAGGAAATCTGCCTTGTTTTCTTTTCAAGTAGATTTTTTTTTTTGCAAAAATACTTTATCCTGACAAGAACTATCAACCATTGTGCCTTCTGTTCTACTTATCATTTGAATAAAAATATGTCTAAGGGCATTTATATCTTATCACCAGTTTACTGCTATCTTTCATGCCCACACCCCCATGACAAACAATATTTATTGTTTCATTTGCATAGCAATTATTTTCATTGATGACTACATAGATAGTCAATTGTAGTCAATAACATGTTGTATTAATGGTGTTTGCCCTTTAAGGGGCAGACCAGGTTGTCCTGGTGCACCCCTTCCCTTTCCATCAAGATGGTGTGCTCAGAAGGGAAGGGGGAAGGAAGGGGAGGGCAAGGGAATAGAACAATGGGGCAAGAAACAGAAAGGGGAGAGGCAAGTGGAGGTGCATAAGGGATAGCACAGGAGTGGTTCAGCCACTTTTCCTGGAGTTTTGATTTACTTTGGAACTATAGCACATCATACTGGCAGATTTGTTTGCAGCAGAGGTTTGTTGGACCAGGATAAAAAAGGTAAGGTAAAGAACAGTGGTACTAAGCCAGAGATGTTTTTAAAAAAATATATATATATATTATTTGTGGATCACATGGTAAAAAGATGGGTTTAATTATTATTGTGGAAGAACTACAGTGAAGTGAATTATTACTCTTTGACCATGTGTAAGGAACTAGTATTGAGTTGTTTTGTGGTCGACTTTCTTAGTTTAACTTTAATTTGCCAGAAAGGAATGGTAGCTAGGAGATATTTGCAGTAATCTGTGACTAGCCTGGTATTTGCCCATAGGGAGAGTGAAGAGAATGCTGAAATTGCTAGAATCCTGGAGACAAGATGCATGGTAGAAGAACAAGAACAGGTAACAAAAAAACGTTTGATTGTAATTGGGGCCCTCGCCTAGGAGGGCAGCGGGACTCATATGGAATAAGGGAGTGAGCAGCAAGCATGTTGTTTGGCCAGTGGTTGCCTATGAAATGAGGGAAAAGCCAGGACTGAGAAGCACAACAGAATGGAAACAGAAAAAATCGCAAAGGCGAGCTGCTTTGGGAAAAGAGTGTGGAGGAGGTAGCTGCTCGGTGAGCTTTAAAAAAGTAAGAGGTGTTAAGGCGAGAAAAGGGGCTGTGCTGGGTTGCTGGAGAGGGTGCAGACAGGGCATCTAGGTGATGGCTTGGGTAAGAAGGCATAGAGAGAGGAGCGAGCAAGGGGCCGAATGAGGGCCACAAGCATGACGTCGCCCACTGTGTGTCAACCAGGAGGGATGGTGGATCATTGAGAAGTGGAAGCTCATGTGTTGGGGCCAGATGGGGGCTGCCTTCCTACATGGGTCAGAATGTAGATGTGTAAAGATGTGTATTCCACCCCCCTCTCCTGCTTCTCTTCTCCCCTCAACTTCCTCCCTACCTCTCTTCTTTCCTCCCCATCCCTCTCCATCTAACCTTACCCTTCGGTCCTCACCTTAAACATATGTATCTTGAACTTGCCTTATTCTGTATTAACTGTTGTTTATTGTTCTAATGTCTGTTTGTCCTCTATGTGACGAGGTACCTTTGTAAATGAGTCTCTGGCTCAAAGGTTGTTAAACTGATGTTTAAATAAATAAATAAATAAAGGGGCCTAGGGAAAGGGCAGAGCTAGGGATGGCTAGCGGGTGCCGATGGAGCCATGTGGCATGATGTCACACGCCATTCTTCAGGTTTAAGAAACCGAAAGGCAGCCTGTATCGCCGAGGACATTAGGGACCTGGGCCTGGTGGGCTGGTAGTTTTACGAGCCTCAGGTAGGATCATTGAGAAGTGGAAGCTCATGTGTTGGGGCCAGATGGGGGCTGCCTTCTTACATGGGTCAGAATGTGGATGTGTAAAGGGGCCTAGGAAAAGTGCAGTGCTAGGGATGGCCAGCGGGTGCCGATGGAGCCATGTGGCATGATGTCACATGCCATTCTTCAGGTTTAAGAAACCGAAAGGCAGCCTGTATCGCCGAGGACATTAGGGACCTGGGCCTTGCAGGCTGGTAGTTTTACAAGCCTCAGTGTTTTGATTGGGAAGGCCAATTAAAAAAAAAAACACAGTGAAGTGAAGGGGAGCACGGTGTGTGGGCCGACAGAGGCAGCTCATTGGTGTAGGGTCACACACCAAAATGGAGCATAATTTTGCTAGGGGGAAGAAGGTCGGTAATCAGGAGAGACACACATGGATGGGGGACATGGAGGACAGCGGCTATTAAAAGGATGCCACATGCTGGGGTGGAAAGCAGGACACTGGAGGCTGAAGAACAGCAGATACTTGGGCCCTCAAGGGGCGGGGGTGGGAGGATGGAACCGAGAGGCTACATGGCATGTTTTTGGGACATAATAGAGTGGGGGAAATGAACAGGCCTTCAGGGCCTGCATCCAGAGGCATGTGTAGTCATGCTGGGGGGAGAATGTATAGGCCTAGAAGGCCATAAGATGGAGTGCAAATGGTGTATATCGGCCCCGGGCAGCCAGAGTCCATTTGGGGGGCACAGAAACAGCTGGGGGCAGAACAAGGGAAGGGGAAAGGGGTGTCTTCACTGCATGGGAACAGAGTTAGGCCTGGACAGCCATAGGAAATGACGTAGAAAAAAATGGAATAATAATTAAGAAAAGGAGGGAGCCATTATTTGGCACCATTGGTCGACTGTTTATCTTGGGAAACGGGGCCAGGTCATAGGGAGAGTATTATGGGCTAAGATAGTTAATGAAATTCTCTTTTCTTTCCTTCAGTGTTTCCACAGTTGGCTGGCAGCAAGGAACATGGCCCCAAAAAAAGAACAGGCCTTCAAAGAAGGATGCCTATAGGGCGATAGTGGAGCTGACAGAGAAAGCCAATAAAATGTGGGAGCTGGTCGAAGTGGAGGAATGGGGGAGGCCTGGGGAGAAAAGGAAAGCGGAGAAGAGAAAAGAGGGCAGGGGGAAGCGACTGGCTGGGGGGCCAAGCAGCCTGGCCAGGACACAGCCACTGATGGAAGGGCCCAACAAGGTGGCTAGTCCAGCACCCCTGCACCCTGTTAACCTGGTGCCACCAGTACCTCCCAAGACCAGTTTGGTTTTCCCCCAGTGGAGCCCAGACTGGATACCCAGCTCACAGTGGTTCCTCCACAGCCACTAGAAGAGCAACCACCCCCCGACCGCAAGGCACAATACTGGGGCATCAGGAGGACGGCAGGCAGCCTGGAGTGGACAAGGCCACAGGTAACACACCTGGATCTGTAGGGGACAGCATCAAAGAGTATATAACTCAAATTATTTCGGCACTGGGGACAGGTGATCTGGGGCAGATGGAGTCGGCACTAGCAGAGATTAGATCAGAAAAGGAAGTGCCAAAAGAAAAAGAGGAAGGGGTGGAGAAAGAAGGAAAAGGAACAAGGGAGATAGGGGCTCTGGGGATGAGGGTGGGCGAACACATACCGTTAGCCATGAAAGGCAAAATATGGAAGGGGGAGTATGTGGATATCTTTGCCTTAGTAAGCCATGAAACGGCAACAAAATATGAGGAGACAGAAAACATAGGGAAGAGTGAGATGGCAGCAGCGGTAGTTTTGTTAGGAAAGAAGGAGGAGGATAAATTCACGAAAGGGAAGACCTGGGAAGGTTGGTTCGTAGGTTTTGCTACATTCTCAGCCATAGTATTGGAAAAAAGGCAGGAGTTGGGTATCCCACTCATCACATACTCCTTGATAATAAGGAAGGCAAAAGCAAAAGGGGGCGTGGGGTAGATATACTATGATGAATTCTTTCGGCAATGAATGGCAACATATGGTGACGTAAGATGGGACATGAAACAACTGGACTTGTGGTCAGACTACGTAACCAATCAGTCCACGCCAGAAGGGGAGTTTGGGAAGAAAGGGGCCATGCCACAGAGATGTTGCTGGGCCTATAATAGGGCCTTTTGCTCTTGGCCACAATGCCATTTCCAGCATGCCTGTTCAAAATGTGGGGGATCACATCCGGTGAGCAGATGCAGGACGACATGGGTCCAGGGAGGCCAAGGATCTGGGGGGAAAGGTTTAGGTCATCAGTTTTTTCAGGAAGGGCAGGGATATAAAGGGCATACATGGAATAGAGGGGGAGGGAGGGGACATGCAAATAGAGGGAGTCAGAATCATTGGTCAGCAAGGCCAGGCATCGACCAGAGGGGGAGACCTCAGCAGAGGAAAATAAATGAAGACAATGGAGCAATTTCAAGAAGCTAGAACCCCCATCAGGATAGCAGCATGGAGAGAATGGTTAGACAGATACCCGGATAAGAAAATGGCAGAAATGATTAAAAAAGGTTTTTGCACAGGTTTTTTGTTGCAGTGTGTGGGCCCAAGGCAAGCCAGAGAAGCGAACAATCTGGGATCAGTGAGGGGGAAGGAGGAAATGTTAAGGCAAAAAATAGAGAAGGAAAAGGCGGCAGGGAGAATAGAAGTACCATATGATACCACCCCCCATTGCAGAATATGAGGATTTCTCCTTTAGGTTTGGTCCCCAAAAAACAGGAAGGTGAATACAGGGTGATTCACCACCTATCCTTTCTGGAAGGTGACTCAGTGAATGATTTTATCAGCAAGGAATATAGTAAAGTGACATACTCCACTCTAGAGGACGCAGTCCAGATTATCCGGGCAACTGCGGATGCATGGATGGCAAAGACAGACATAGAGTCAGCTTTCAGATTACTTCCAATTAGAAGAGAGGATTGGGACCTGTTGGGCTTTAAAATTGGGGGACAATACTATTTTGACAAGGCCATGCCCATAGGCTGCTCTATAGCATGTGCGACATTTGAAGCATTCAGCACATGTTTGCAGTGGATATATCAAGAAAGAACTGGTCATACAACAGTGATTCACTATTTGGATTATTTCCTTTTTATAGGCAGTGGCAGAAGAGAGAGAGAAAAAAATGTTGGCCAGCTTCCAAGAGCTATGTAAAGAACTAGGGGTCCCATTGGCACCTGAAAAAATGGAAGGGCCCAGTAGGGTGTTAGAGTTTCTGGGTATTGAGATAGATGCCCCGGGGGAAATATTTCGGCTACCAGACAAAAAGTGAAAAATTGAAGGAACTGATTCAGATACATACCAGTAGAAGAAGAGTACAACTGAAACAGGTACAACAAGTATTGGGACATCTGAACTTCGCGTGCAGGGCTATTGGGCTGGGAAGGGCTTTCACCAAAAGGTTAGCTAGGGTTACAGCCAGAGTGGCCAGACCATATCATTAGGTAGACATGACAAAGGGAGTCAAGGAGGATTTTAAAGTGTGGGAGGAATTCCTGAAGGAATATAATGGCTGCTCCTTCTGGCAGGAGGAATGGGTATATAACACAGACCTTGAGCTATACACAGATGCAGCTGGGGGCCTAGGCGTGGTGGCCTACCTGAGGGACAGATGGTTTGCAGAACCATGGCCATTAGACTGGGTAAGGGATGGTAAGGTAAAAGACATAACATTGTTAGAGATCATGCCCATCTGGGCATGCACCCTGGTGTGGGGGGAAGAGCTACAGGATCAAAAGGTGAAATTTTGGTGTGACAATAGAGCAGTGGTAGAAGTCCTGAACAACAGGGGAGCCAGGTCAGAGATGGTCATGCAAGTTTTGTGACTTCTAGTGCTAAGGGCATTGCAGTTGAACATGTCATTCAGAGCAAAACACTTAGAAGGGGTACACAATACCCTGGCTGACAGCCTTTTCCGTCTGCAGCTGGAACGTTTCCTGTGGCTGGCACCAACAGCGGAGGAGCAAAAAATGACCATACCAACGAACATATGGGATGTTGGCAGGAAGGAGCAGAAATGTTGTTCCACAGTTCATGGGCACCATGGACTCTGAGGGCCTACGATGGGGCCTGGTGAGTGTTTCAAACATTCAGGGCAACACACCACATGGAGGTAAGTAGGCCACTCACAGAAGAACAATTGGGGAAGTTCACCATAGAGCAATTGCAAAAAGGAACAGCCCACACCACAATGGGGGTCTACATGGCAGGGATTAGTATTATCTGCAGTCTAAAGGGATCAAAGGACCCAACAAAATCAATGTTCATCAGAAGAATGATGCAGGGATGGGGTAGGTTAAAACAAGGGACAGTGGATAATAGAAGACCAGTAGGGGAACAGTGACTGGTGAAACTGAAGGATGTGTTACCGGCAATTTGTAGATCGAAGGCTGAGGCCCAGTTGTTTCACACGATTTACGTGGTAATGTTCGCAGGAGCCTTGAGAGTGAGTGAGGTGGTAGGCCATGGCAAGCAAGACAGGGAAGTGGGTTTAGAATGGGAAAATATAAGCTGGGGGATGAAAGAGATACAGCTCATGATCAAGATGTCAAAAACAGATCAAAGGGGACAGGGTTGCATGGTAACATTAAGGAAGCATGTGGAAGGCGCAGTGTGCCCAGTGCAGGCTTTGTGGGCTTTTGCCGCAGAGAGGGGGAATAGGACAGAGAGATTATTTCTGCATGGGGATGGATGTAGAGTCACAAGTTATCAAGTCACAGCATTGCTCAAGAAAGGCATGCAATTCCTGGGGGAGGATCCAATTAATTATTCTTCCCACTCCTTATGGATAGGGGCTACCTCACAGTGGACAGCGGCAGGTGAGACAGTGAATAATATTTTGGAGAAGGGGCACTGGCAGTCGGCCAGTTATAAAAGATACATTCGAACACTGTAGTGTGGAGACTAATGGATCACCTATGTTTTTGTTACAGATTTGGAGCCACGGGGGGGGGGTAGGGAAAGGTGATATGATGGTAAGAAACCAAGACCATATATAAAATATTTATTTTTGTTTAAACCCTATAGGAAGAGGGAGGAGCACGGAAGTCTGGAACTGCGGCCACTCTTATATTTATTGGGCAGAAAAGAGAGCTGAGAAAAAGGCTGGGGGAAAACAACTTTACCAAGATGTGAAGCAATGTAAACTGGTATGGCATGGCATCCGAGGGATGAAATGGGCACAACTGCTCCCCACCTTGAAAGAGCTGAAGGAGCAGCGACCCATTCCAGACTTAATTATTATACATTTAGGGGATAATGACCTTGGAGGCAAGCCATGGGTGGACACATACATGCAGATAAAAAGGGACTTAGGGACAGTACAGCAGTGGTGGCCTGAGGCATGCCTTGCCTGTTTGGATATGATACCAAGGAGGGTTTGGAGACAGGAGCACAGCCATAGAGCTGTGGATAGGGCCAGGAGAAAGATGAACAGAAGGGTAGGGACACTTGTAAAGAAAATGGGAGGACAAGTAATACTGCAGGGCATGGAAGAGTGGGTGGAAGATTTCTACAGGTCAGATGGTGTGCACCTGTCAGATCTAGCCATAGATATGTTCAATACAGAAATGATGGGTTTCATAGAAGCATGGAGGAGGCATGCAAAATACGGATAATAAAAAAAAAAAGGGGGGAAGAGAAGGATTGGAAGTGGTTTCCTTGTGGTATGGGGGAACAATACCCTAAGTGAGGGGAAAGCCAGTCATCCAACGTAAGCTGGAGACTGGCTAGTGGGGATAAAGGGGGAAGGAGGGAGGGGAAGAAAAGGAATAAGATGAAAAGAGGAAGAAGCTGAAGGAGAAAAGCGGTCTCGGTTTTCACCGTTACCTAACAGAAAGGAGAAGTAAAAGGCACCCAGGTTTTCACCTGGGGGAGCAAAAAGAGAAAGAAAGAGGGATGATCAGAGATTGATATATGGATGAAAATAAATGAGATTGTGAGAGATATAAGAATAAAAGATGATAAATGGAACATGGAATTATGATATATAAATAAATTAATTGCCGATCTGAGCACAACAACAAACAATGGTCTCTGTCTTTTTGTGAGGGAAAAGGGGTGAATCCAGGACAATGGTGTTTGCCCTTTAAGGGGCAGACCAGGTTGTCCTGGTGCACCCCTTCCCTTTCCATCAAGATGCTGTGCCCGGAAGGGAAGGGGGGAAGGAAGGGGAAGGCCAGGGGATAGAACAATTGGGCAAGCAACAGAAAAGGGAGGGGAAAGTGGAGGTACATAAGGGACAGCACAGGAGTGGTTCAGCCACTTTTGCTGGAGTTTTGATCCCTCTCACCCACCCTACAACATAGAGCAAGAGGGGAAGACAGTCAATAAGGGACTGTATGGTAGGTCTGTCAAAGGTGGATGACAGACGTGTCCGGTAGGACGATTATTGGACTGCCAAAGGTGGATGGCAGAAAACAATATGGTTATTTGGACTGCCAAAGGTGGATGGCAGAGAAAAGGGGGAAAAATGGGGGGAAGGAGGGAAGGGGGAAGAAAAAGGAATAAGACGTAAAGAGGAAGAAGATGAAGGAGAAAAGCGGTCTCAGTTTTCACTGTTACCTAACAGAAAGGAGAAGAAGAAGGCACCCAGGTTTTCACCTGGGGGAACAAAAAGAGGAAGAAAGAGGGATGATCAGAGATTGATATATGGATGAAAATAAATTAGATTGTGAGAGATATAAGAATAAAAGATGATAAATGGAACATGGAATTATGATATATAAATAAATTCATTGCCGATCTGAGCACAATAAACAATGGTCTCTGTCTTTTTGTGAGGGAAAAGGGGGGAATCCGGGACAATTGCTCATTTACTTTCATTTGCTAAGATTTGTTTTATTTTGTTTAATCACTTTAATTCATTTTAGTTTTAATCAAGTAAGTGTTTTATA
The DNA here is from genome assembly GCA_016271365.2 of Neoceratodus forsteri. Taxonomy (NCBI): domain Eukaryota; kingdom Metazoa; phylum Chordata; order Ceratodontiformes; family Ceratodontidae; genus Neoceratodus; species Neoceratodus forsteri. Next base: position 453,753,799 of record CM057456.1, on the reverse strand, counting down.
TTTTGTGCGTGAGATTTTTGTGTTTTTGGTGAGGTTTTTAGTTGTAGTGGTGGAGTTTAATTGCTGTGGTATTTGAGTTTATTTCCATCATATATTACTTTCAGGGGTGTCAAATATGGGGAAATAAATGATGGCTTTCAAACTGGGATCTGAATCACGTCAGTGTAAAATAATATTTTTAGTGGTACAGTAGCTCCACTATAGTTAGGGTTGAGTAGGCACTTTAATGCTAAACCTCAATTTCTGCACTTTAATAACTTTATAACCATTCAATGGATTTGTATGAAAGTCTGCATGCATTGTCTCATGGGGTAGATCTCTGAATTTTCAAAATTTCATTCCAGTCAGATGTGCAGAGTCCAAGATCCAGATAGTATAAAATGTGAATATTTCTGAATTGTTTTCCCATTGGTTTTGTTGGGTTTTCTTTGAATTTGGCCCAGACAGTTTGGAATTATGGTCTGAAATTTTCAGGTCAGAAAGGGGTTACCCCACAGATGTGCCTTTTGCTTGTTTGGTGAAAAAATATTAATCAATTCTAAAGTTATTTAACTTTAAAATTTCAAAAAAATGTTTCTGCGCATACTCAGTAAACACTTCAAAACATCTGCATGAAACAAAGCATCTTTTTTTCAATTTGGCATCAGCCTTTTTCATGAGGGGGGAAAATCCTTTTTCATTTGCTGCCATCTTGTTTTCTGTTTTACCACCATAAATTCAACTTTCAAAAGCCACAAAAATGACATTCTGGACGGTGACCAACACATGTAACTTGCTTATTGAGACCCTGTTAGCTGGATTCTGCATTTAACTGTTGGAAAAATACTCTCGAAATTTATTTTTTAAGATTATAAATATTTTTTTGTAACTTGTGATTCAGAAAATATTCTTTTTTTTGAGTCACGAATCACGAAAAAATATTTATACTCTTAAAGGTGAAATGAATGATATCACTTATTTGGATGACTGATGCAGATATCACATTGTTCAGTAGTTAGGAAGCTGTCCTAGTGTAAATTTTGTCAAGCTCACAAGTTTTAATCATCTGTTTTACGCAATTTCAATAATTCTGCCATGAAGCTCTGTTTAAGTGTTTCTCTGTAGTGCTGTGGGGAATGTGAAATTTTGCCGGTGACCATTCCGCCAGCAGAATTTCCACCAGAATTTCAAAGGTTCTTCTGTGGAATTCTGCCTACTGTGACCCACAAAATAATATTCTGTGGAAAAGCATTTTTCGATGAAAAATTATTCTGCAACAGTTTCCACAGAAAATATTGAAATCCATGGAATAATATTCCTCAGAACAGCTTTTTTACTGTGGAAAATCATTCTGCAACTATTTTCTGCTGTGGAATTCCACCATTCCATTCCTGGCAAAATTCTGCAGAATTTCATTAGAATTTTGAAAATTCCACAGAATTTCATTCTGCCAGAATTTGAATATTCTACACAACACTATTTATCTGCAAAGTGGTATGCAGTGCATGGCTTTGCTGACGTAACTAACTCTGTGACATGAAAGCAGGCTGGCATGCACCAGGGTGGTGCTGCAACTTGTAAAATGTCAATGCAGAGATATAGAGACGAGCACTCATCCCTCGATAAAGCACACAAAGAATATTTCAGTGAGATAAAGTTCTTTATTGCATCAGACTTCCACAAGAACACCAGTGCAGAAAAAAAACAAGCTTTATATTTTGCCCCCTACAGAGCTTTCTCAGAAGATGCACTCACAGGGGTTCTGAGTGATTTTAAACAAATCTCAGGTAATCATATCAAATAATTATTTCTGGCTTCCTATTGGTCAAGTAACACTCTGTCACCCAAAATAGCAAAAAAAGCCACATCCGTAATACAAATCATGCAAATAATGTCCCTTGGATCATTAAATTAATTGTAGAACTTTGAAACTGTGTTTAGCAGAATATTTTTCACAGGTAGAGGGTGTTAGCTGAGACTTTTTTTAGTTTCAAATGTACCAATAAAACCATGATTATTTTCCACTTTCTAGTTCAGAATATGGCTTGGATCAGAAAAGAGCATAATATGTAAAGAGTATTGTAAGAGCTTTTTGTGGATTTTGCAGATATTGAACTTAGATAGCTATTGTGCAGAGTTGTGTTGGTGATGGGTTCACACTTAGAGAAAATGGTATTTTGTTGTATTTTTGTATATGTTGTATTTGTAAATATTTTCATGTGAAGCACTAATGGGTTAGCGTTTGACTAAGCAATAAAGTAACTGTATGTGAATTAGGCATACAGAAATACTAATACTAATACTAAATGTTTAGTTAAGAATATGACTTTTAAGAAATTAAGTTGAAAATACCAATAAGAATGTATTTTACATATTATAAGATACTGCACTTTAGAAGGCATCTTCTTGAACATAATTTGTGTTTATTTTCTTTAGGACCCATGGTTATGTAGAAACATAAAGACATAGAAGTTGACAGCAGATAAGGATTGCAAGGCCCATCCAGTCTACTCATTGGAGAAAATGGATTTAAAAATACTAGTCGGATGTGGAATCAATTAAACAGCATAAAAAAAGTGAGTCATAATTTTGGTCTACTGATTGAAATTCCAAGTATTAAAAAATAAGAAAGTATTTATGGACAGTGACACTTACATACACATGTATATATTTTTTATTGGGAATTAAAAAGCAATTCTCCTGAAGAAGCCTGAAATCAGGTGAAACATTGAAAACATAGGCCGCATGAAGAAAAAATGAATAACAGCTATGCATAAATTCTATATTGGGACTCTGTCCATTTTTTCATTGTGCCACTACCTCCATTTTTGTGCAGAAAACCTGACTGGTTATCGGACACACCAGGGAGGCAGCCTGTGAATTATTTAATTAATTTCCCATGGAACAGCTGGAGATTCATTTCCAGGATTGAACGAAAATTGTTGGGAGTACCTTACCACCTTTGGGCATGGATATCTTGTTGCATGGCAATCCTGTTATGTGACTTCAGCTGCCATATCCCTTCTACCTGCATTTGCAGGAATGAGTGCTAACTGTTATTCTTGAAGGATATTTTTTTTTCTTGTGTGTGAAGTATAGGTACAGCTTTTGAAACCAGCCAATGACTGGAAAAGACAGTTTGGGGGTAAAAAAGAACACAGGTGCGATGGCTCATTTTTACATCAACATGTCAAGAGTGCTCATACTGGGGCTTGGAAATATTATTTTTCAAGCAATGCCACAACTACAGATAGGTCAGAACTACTCAGAGATAGCTTTGATTAGAACTTGTTTTGGTAGCTTACCCTGTTTGCTTCTACCCAAACTCACGAGTCAGTCCAGTCTCATGCGAAATTCATTTATTGCATACAGCAGCAGTGTACAGTTTAAAAAAAAAAACATTAGTCCAGGAAACACAGTCTTGCTAGTGCAGTCACTCAGTTTGTGGTTTTAAAGTACAAACATGTTTTGCCATTCAGCTCAGAAAGACCGGCAACACACCTGGGCCTCCTGTCCTGTTCAGGTGTGTTAATTGTCTATGTAAGTTGAATACCAAAATATTTTTGTACTTTAAAACTGAAAACTGAGTGACCGCCCTAGCAAGATTATGTTTTCTGGAGTAATGTGGATGTTTTTTAACTCACACTGTTGCTGTACACAATAAATAAATTTTGCATGGAACTGAATGGACTAATAAGTTTGGCAGAAGTGAACTGGGGAAGCTACCCAAAAAAGTTCTAATCAAAGCTATCTCTGAGAAGTGCTGAACTTTCTGTAGTTGCGATGTAGTTTGAGAAGCTTGGGGCTGAAACTTGGGGATTGGTGGGTGAATTTTCCATTTTGCCAATATGTATGCATGTACCAAGGTGCCCAGTGGTGGACCTGACCAACCCTTATGTGGCAAAGCATCAGGGCACCTTGGTGCTGTTGATTTACTGTCCATGTGAGTGCCTGCACAGGTTGTTTTAGCCACAATATATTTGTAATTGTTCCCTACGACCGAGACCCAGGAAGGAGTTGGAGCAGCAGCAGTGACATTGTTCAGTCGATTTTGAGTTTTACACAGCTTAACCAAGAACTCTGCACTCTGTGAGAGATTCTCAGGCTACTTTGGCTGGGTTAGGGGAGGGTGTGGTGTTGTCCAGTCTGGCTTGACTGTCCTGGCTGTGTTCACAAGCAACTGTAGCTGGTTTGTATTTGCTTCTCTTTTGAGTGTGCAGTGTTCTCCTTTTGTGGCTAATCTAAACAGAGAAACTGGTTAACAGATAGCAGACAGAGAGTGGTGGTAAATGGGGTACAATCTGGAGAAATTGGCTGAGTAACAGGACACAGATGGTGGTGGTTAACAGAGTTCAATCCCAGAAGAGGGGAGTGGCCCATGGGGTACCACAGGGATCAGTACTAGGACCAGTCCTGTTCACTGTCTTCATTAGTGACATTGCAGAGAGGCTGAAAGGAAAGGTCTGCCTGTTTGCAGATGACACCAAGATCTGCAACAGGGTTTATACTCCAGAAGGGGTGCAGAAAATGAAGAGGAACCTGAAGAAGCTTGAAAGATGGTCTGAGATGTGGCAACTGAGGTTCAATGCAAAGAAGTATAAAATAATGCACCTGGGTAGAGGGAACCCTGGGGAGAGCTACAGGTTGGGGGGAGGAGCTGACTGTCACCTAAGAGAAAAGGGACCTATGGGTTATCATCTCTGATGACCATAAGGTGTCAAAGCAGTGCACAAAAGTGGCAGGGAGGGCCAGTGGCATGCTTGGGTGCATAGGCAGGGGTATCACTAGCAGGAGGTGGGAGGTGGTGAAGCCATTGTATAAAACATTGGTAAGGCCTCACCCAGAGTACTGCATGTAGTTCTGGAGGCCACACCTGTGCAAGGACATAGATAAGGTGGAGACTATCCAGAAAAGGACAACAAAGATGGTGCAGGGCTTGCACCACAAAATATATGAGGAGAGACTAAGAGACCTCAATATGTACTCACTGGAGGAGACGGGACAGCTGTGGGACATGATTGAAAGTTTTAAGTACCTCAAGGGCATAAACAAGGTGCAGGTGGGGACCTTTTCCAATGTAGAAAAAGTACTAGAACAAGGGGGCACAATGTGAAATTGTAAGAGGATAGATTAAGAGTTAATGTAAGGAGGTTTTACTACACAGAAAGGGTAGTCGACACTTGGAATAGTCTGCCACAGGAGGTAGTGGGGGCAAGCACAGTGGAGGGGTTTAAGCATGCCTGGGAGAGGCAGAGGGGAAGCTTGAGAGGGGAGGGAGTGAGGAAAAGCCATTGATCATGTAGGGTCAGTGGTCACATACAATGTATAGGGCTTAATGGCAGATTGGATGGGCCTAGTGGTCCTTATCTGCTGACAATTTTTATGTTTCTATGTTTCTCGAGGGAAAACATTTTGATACAGATGCTCATATCACAGTCACAAATGGTACCTTACAGTGAGAAAAGATCAGACACTATTCGTGGTCACCAAGCGGTTTCGTAGAGAACTCTTCACATCACAATGACAGTCTCATGCAAGTTTTATCACCGCCAAACAGTTGCAGAAGTGCCATGAGAAAGAAAAAAATCTGTGAAGATCACAGCAGGCATTCTGATCTGCACCCTGCTATGTCTTTTGAATCATGCCTAAAACGATAAAATACAAAAGCAAATAACATTTGATTCCTTCAACTTCATGGATAACTCATAGCTGCACTTCCCATCACACTGTACTGTAGTCTGACAGCTGAGTGACTCTGACAGCTCAGCATAGAGGCTGTGATGTGCGTGTTGTTTTGCAGCTTGAAAATCAGTGTGTCACCACCAACAGCACAGTCCACAGAAGTGGCGGTTTTCCATTGAGCCCTTATCTGAACAAAACATGGCAGGAAAAAAGCTATTAGTCTAAATAACCATGGAAACAATATCTGGGATGCAGTCACTGGACTGGATTACAAAAGAGACACAGTACACAGACAAAGTTTCCATGAAGATTTTATTACATTTCACCTTTAAAAAAATAACATTTCAAGGGCATTTCTTCAACAGTTAAGTGCAGAATCCAACTAACGGGGTTCCAATAAGCAGGAGACATGTGTTGGTTGCTGTGTAGAATGTCATTTTTTGTGGCTTTTATCCTCTGATCACTGTCCCTATGAAGAATATACATTTCCCAGATGTCTAGTGGCACCCCACCCGCCGACTGCCATCCCCTTAAGTTATTTATTTTTCCTGGTGTCTCCCACTGTCTGATCCCAGTCCCCAAAATGATTTACTTTATCCCTTGTGTCTAGTGGCACCCCACCCTATGATCATGATTCCCATTAATCTTTTGCCTTTCTGTAGTGTCTAGTGGCAACCCCCACCCTCTGATCATTGTTGCCATAAATGATGATTATTTCCCTGGTGTCTAGTGATACCCCCCCCCCACCTTTCAGTTACCATCCATGTGAAGAATGTATGTTTCCCAGGTGTCTAGTGGCACCCCTACACTCCAATCAGTAACCCATTAAGTTATTTATATTTCCTTGGTGTCTAGTGGCACCCCGCACCCTCCAATTTCTGTCTCCATAATGTTTTATTTTTTATACCTGGTGTCTAGTGGCACCCCCCCCACCCTCTAATTGCTGTCCTGACCTGAGATAAAGAAAATGGTTCTTCTATTTTTTTTTTACCTGTGAAAAAGAAAACTGTCTCTTTCCAATCTGATCCCCTACCCCATCTACCACTCGGCACTCACCATTTACACCCCCCAGTACACCCTCCCACACACACACACACACACACACACCCTCACTCACCTGAAGAGGAGCCAGGGTGAAGATCCACTCTTAGATTGAAGACATGTCTTGCTGCAGGAACCGCTGACTGCAATATGAGTAACTAAGGTAATTGCAGTTCAATGTATTTCACTGGGGTTTTCAACTTTGATACATAACTTAGCCATTTTTGCATATTTTGACACCAAATTTATGGCATTTTTGGGACTCTGCCTCATGAATAATTAACAGTGGAATTCTACAAATCTGTCCAGAAAGGCAATTTCATGGATGCTTGGCAAAGTCACATTTTAGGCAGGATCTGAACATTTTTGCCACCCTTGTTCTTGAGGTGGGGTCATAAGAAGGATAAATTTGGGATCAAAATAATTAAAAGTGGCAAATGTATGCACATCCATTGAAACATTGTTACACTTACTCATAAAAATAGCTATATATTTATACCACCTCATGAATGTGAAAGCTGTCATTTTTCAAATACTGGCCAAACTGTGTTTTTGCACCTGTGGTGTGGAATGATGTTGCAGTGGTGTGAAATCACATTTTTGTGGGGATTTGGAAACTTTCAGTATCGGGTTCATGAGGTGGAGGTAATAAGAAGGCTATGGTGACAATTTGGTTATTGTTTTTCTAAACCTGTAAGTGCAGGGCACAGAGGACCCTGTGCTTCCACAGTAAAATACATATACTAGTCTATGGAGGGATGGGAGTGCAGGGCCCAGAGAGCCCTGCTCTCTGACAGGAAAATAAAGATGCAATTAGACTATCTCAAAAATTATGGATTGATGAGAGTACAGGGCCGAGAGGTCCCTGTACTCCCACAGCTAAATAACAAAATGCTTATACAATGTTAGAAAGTAAGGAAATTCATTGCAAAAAACATTGTTAATGCACTAGTTATGATTATGTGCAAGAAAAACTCCAAGACAGCTATGTAAGAGTATGTCAGGGGTCTTCAGCATAACAACCTATATGACCCTAGACAATTCTGGATCCAGATAAATAACCTGCTTAGGGGTGGAAACAGCACCTTGCATGGTCCAATAGTGGTCAATGGTTAGACTATGCATGATCTTCTATCTGTGGTTAATGCCTTCAATCTTCAGGACAAATATAAGAATGACATCTCTACTCCATCCCCTGCTCCCATTAATCCCTCCCAATCTGCTCTTCCTCACACTGAATTTCACCTTCCACTGGTGTCACGAAAGGAGGTGCTCTCTCTCCTAATGAAGCTAAAATCAGAAGGCTCTGTGGGACCAGATAGACTTGAACCTAGTCTACTCTTAGGTAAATTAAAATGGATTGGTCTATATTCTGATGTGCTTGCCTGGTTCTACCATTACCTAACATGCCATACCCAGATGGTCAAATGGCATGGAGCCTTGTCTAGGCAGCTACCAATTACAGATGCTGTACCTCAGGGCTCAATATTAGGTTCACAGCTATTTTCCTTGTTCATCAATAATTAGGGTAAAAATTGTGGTGATAGTCATATCATTCTACACATAGACGACACCATTCTATACAGGAGCTCAAATGATTCTAAGGCTCTCAGTTCTCAGCTACAGACTGACTTCTTTGCCCCTGAGAAATGGACTCTGTTGAACCAGCTGGTGCAAAATGCCAAAATAAAACAAAGGCTGTTCTGTTTGGCACCAGAAAATTAGGCCCTGATAGATCTGCTCTACTCCCCCTCAAAACCTCCTCTGGCTCTCATGTTGAGGTTGTAGACACAATACCTTGGATTGGCACATGATCAAGCCCCTACCTTTCAGTCCCATGTGGATCAGGTCACCCACTCCATCCACCAAAAATTATGACTACTATATAGATTAAACAGCTACCTACTACAGGAGTCTAGCATCACCATAACAAACAGTGTACTAATACCTAAGCTAATTTTTGTTGCTCTTGTTCTGCAGTCCCTTTGCAAATCCGAGAGTAATAGAATGCAATTGCTTTATCACAAAATAGACTGTTTCACTACAATGACCCCACATAAGAGGCACCACTGTGAGGTGCTGGCCTCCCTAAACTGGCTGTCTTTAGCACATCAATTACAGTATTCTACACTATGTACTTAATTCAAACCACCTGGACCGGCAGGTCTACTTGTCCCTGAACAGCATAATAGAACACTATGAACCTTCTTCAAAAAAACTGCTAGAGGTGCCTAGGATCAGGACCACAGTGAGGAGCAATTCATTCACCTATGTGGCTCCCAATCTATTGAATGTCCTCCCGGAACCCCTACAAAGGGCGAATTCCCTAGACAGCATGAAAAAGGGGTTAAAAGTGTACTACTGTACCTAGAAAAATGTCTCCATACATTTTATTGTTGAATGACCCCATCACTAAATATGATGTAACTGCAATGCTTGCTTAATGTAAAGTGTTGTATGTTATATTGACTTCTGAGACATGGTGTGCTATCGTCTACATAACAGCTGTTATTAATTCATGTCGATTTTCTCATTCCACCTATGTAAAAGTGCTTACTGTGACTATTTGATTGTATAATTGTCTGAAATGAAATATTACCCCAACTGTATAACTGTTATTAATTCTGGGTCACCCCTGAAATAGGGACATTTGTCCAAATCGGTTCACCTGGTTACCAAAAAGAAATAAATAGTAAATAAATAAAAGTGACAAAGTAGGGAAATGTGTTGTTAGGGATTCAAAACCCTAACATGCCACCCCCACAACAGGCGTGGGGTGTGCCTTGGGATTGTTAACCCTAACGTTCACCCCATTCTCATATACTGTACTCATCTGAGCTTATTTATCAATAATCAATCAATCGATCAATATTTATAAAAAGCACAGTTCCATAAAATGACCAAAACACTTGTACAATAAAGTATTAAAATACAATATATAAAGACGCAGTATAAAAGAACTGAGTAAAAGTCTAATAAATACAGCTTACAAATTAGTTAGGATCTGAAAAAGGAAGGTTAAAAAGATGGGTTTTAAGAGCTGATTTGAAGCTTCCAAAAGTCAGGCACTCTCTTACCCGACAAGATAGAGAATTACACATTTACTCATGGAATGGGGTGAGAGTTAGGGTTGACATCCCCAAGGCATACCCAATGCCTGTTGCTACCTGCATAGTGGGGGTGGGGTGTTAGGGTTGGAAACCCTAACACCACATTTCCCTACTTTTGTTGCTTTAATCCTAACTAGTGCATTAACAAAGTTTTTTGCAATTAAAATATATATTATATTGGTGCGGTCATGCCCCTATAGTTAGGGTTCAGTCTTCACTTCTATGTTAAACTCAAACATTTGCATTTTAATAACTTCACAACTATTCAAGGGATTTGCAATAAATTTTGCATGCACCATCAAGGACCATAGATCTCTTGGTGTGGTGAACTTTGTTCCAGTTGTGTGCATGAGAGGAGAGATACAGAGGCCTAGATATTCAAAGGGGGTTGCGCCTGGTGCAACTGAGTTGCACCGTCACAACCCCAGTAATGTGCCCCAGGGCAAAATTCAAATGGCAGACTTGCGCAGAACAAGTCCTGATGTGCTGGGGTGGAATGTCAATGAATGCGGTGCATTCGAAGGGGGCGTGCCCATGCATATGCAGCACATATTTCCAATATTCAGCCCGGCATGTGCGGCGCATATGGTGGCACAGCCCTTAGATGTGCCACATGCTGGGGCACAAAGTTGAGCCCGAAAAACACAGCTCAAAAGCTGGCCACCCACAGGTGGGCTACTGTACTGCATTTTGCAACACAGTAACCGGCAGCCATGAGTGGCCACCCGCCCACCCATAACACTGTCCACAGGCACACGTATGTACCCTGGTGGTCTAGTGGCACCCCTCTCCCTGCCCATAACCTGATCACTGATGAATAAAGATGTTGTCATTCCCTGGTAGTCCAGTAGTCCTCACTCCCCGAGCTCTGATCCATGTATTCAGATAACAAACCCAGTCCCTCGTAGTCCAGTGGTCTTCCTTCCCTGAGCCCTGATCTGTGTTATGATAACAATCTCATTTTACCTGGTAGTCTAGTGGTCCCCATACAATGCTGACCCATTGTTTTGCTGATGTCTAATGGCACTCCCACCTTCTGATCATTGTTCTCATTGTTTCCCTATTGTGTAGTGGTACCCCCCCATCCTCCGATTGCTGGCCTTATTTATGTTTCATTCCCACAGCTGTCAGTTTCATACTGTGTGACCCTGAGCAAATCATTTAATTTGCTTGTGTTCCCAGGTCAGACCTGGAAACTAGCTTCAGCTTATGTGCCTTTACTGGTTAATAAATTTCCCCATTCACCTTTCCCTGGTGTCTGCTGGAACCACAAACTTGTGATCATCATCCATGTTGCTTCTCTGGTGTTTAGTGGCACCCTCCACAGTACAATCCTGGTCCACATAGCATCCCTGGTATCTAGTGGCCATCTGATTGCTGACCCCATGTGGGTTTAAAGCCCACAGAACCGAACTGCATACTGTGTGACCCTGAGCAAGTTGCTTAACTTTCTTGTTCTGTCAAGTCAGACCTAGAAACAAGCCTCGGCTTATGTGCCATTCCTGGTTAAACAATCTCCCCTTTGCCCATTTACCAGGTGTCTAGTGCCACCTTCACCCTCTGATCACTGTCTCTGTTATTTCCCTGGTGTCTAGTGGCACCACCCACCCTGCAATCACTGTCCCTGTTATTTTCCTGGTTTCCAGTGCCCCCCCACCCTCTGATTGCTTACCTCTTTGTTTCCCTGGTGTCTAGTGGTACCCCCCACCTTCTAGTCATCGTCCCCATTGTGCTTCCTTTGGCCAAAATAAACAGAACTGTCCTTTTTCCCTGTTAAAAAAAGTGCATTTCTGATCTGCCCCCCCACTACTACCACCTCCCACTCAGCACCCACCACCCTACACCTCTCACAATCCCCACACACCCTCACTCACCTGAACAGGTGCCAAGGTAAAGATCCAGTCTCCAATGGAAGACATGTCTTGCTGATGGAAATGCTGACTGCAATATGAGAAAGTAAGGTAAGGTACAGTAAGTTCAGTTAAATGCATTTCAATGGGGTTTTCACATTTAATACATAACTTTGCCATTTTTTCGTAATTTCTCCCCAGATTTTCAACATGGTCTTTTTGGAACCCCACTTTATGAATAATGTGAGTGGATTCATACAAATCTGGCCTAAAAGGTGATTCCACAGCTGGTTGGCAAACTCACCTTTTGGGTGGGATTTGAACATTTTCACTGCCACTTCCTCAGTACCTGCAGGAAAGAAAGTTAAACAGAAATCAGACCTAGCTATTTAAGCCCCTCCAGCCTTTTGTTTGGGAATGGTGCCTTTCCTTAGTGGTGCTCTGCTAAAATAATAGCTCAGGTTGTTATTGACTGGTATTGATTTAATTTTACTTTATTTCTTTTTTTAGCTATTGAATGGAGTACAATTTCGGGCATTGGGGCAGCGGTAACTGGAGTTCATGTCAGCTCATTTACAGCAGTTAACAGACTGACTCCGGAGCTGGTGTGCGTGAAGCCCAACCCACTCTCCCCATTCCATCCTTCCCAGGATCATCCACTTTTATACTGAAGCAGGAACTGTCCGAAACCAGCTGGTTTACATACCCAGGCTGCTATTGTAGCACAGCACCACTAAGATAAGGAAGGAGAGAGGGGGAGACAACACTGATAGCAGAGGGTAAAAAATCAATGTTTTTACTGAGGGGTCAGAAACAAGAATCTGTTTAAAGGCAGGGGCTATGTGATTATAGGTAAAGACTGGGTACTGTAGTAATTTTGTAACTAAAATCCTATTGTTCTACAGCAGGAAAAGGGCTTCTGTAGTTTTCTGTTTGTTCCTAACAGTTGTTCACTAACAAAAAAAACTTGATTCTTGAAAAAGGCAGTGAGGGTATAACAGTAGCCTATAAAGGGGAAGGTCGAGAACAGACATGATGGGAGTGGTCCAATGCAGTGGCAGTGGGGTGGAAATCTTCAGGGAGACATTATGGAGTTTGCAGTGCTGCCCCATATGTAGGGACCTCTCTGTGCTGAGGGAGGGTTTGCTTATCTCTGAGCTGAGTTGGCTAGGGTTTGGGTGGCCTCCTCCCTCACTTAGGGCCACCAAGTCCATGCCCACTGCCTCGGAGGATGCCAGAAATAAGGGGAGGTTGGACAAAGGTGGTATCAGGGAGGCTGAGGGAGGCAGGACAGAGGTGCATCCAACCTGAGGTTGCACTACACAACTCCTACACCATTCTGGCAGTGTGGGACTGTCTTGTGAGGACACCTGAAGTGGTGGATAAGGTGGATGCAGGGATTCTTCAAAGTGGAGACCTCCAGATGGGTGGCAAGGGACCCAAGAGGAGAAGGAAGCCACTCCTGGTGGGGGGCTCTATTATTAGGGGCTAGACCTAGGAACAGAAAATAGGGAGGTCAGGTGCCTACCTGGTGCCACAGCTTGGAGGGATAGGAAGCACATCCAAAGGATCGCTGGGGCAGCAGGATGAGAGTGTGAGATAGATGTCATTGTCCACCTGGGGACAAATGACCTGGATGGGAATGAGGTGAGTGCAGTGCAGAGGAAGTTTGCAGAGTTGGGGAGGGGTCTTAGACAGGAGGCATGCATGGTAACTTTCTTGGAAGTGCTACATGTCTACAGCAGTGTGAAGGTGGGAATTTAATGAATAGCTGAAAAGCTGGTGCAGAGCTGATGGATTTGGCTTCACTGGGGACTGGGGAACCACCTGGCGGGATGCAGGGTGATGCAGGGAGGATGGCCTGAATCCACCTGGGGGGAACCAGAATCCTTAGTAACAGGTTTAAATGTGTCATTGGCAAGCATTTAAACTAGCCAATGGGGCTGGTGTAAGTAAGCAGGGAAAAACAAACTGCCCACCCTAACAGGTTAAAGTAGACAAACAGAAAGATACTAGGGCTGAGAAATCAACACAAGAAACTATAAATGGGGATCAAACAAGGGGTGACATAGAGGGAAGACATAGGGATAAGTGGGGAGCTGGGATGGGCAAAGGCAGTCAGTGTGGCTCAGTTGGTAGCACATCTGCCTCTGGACCAGAAGGTCATGGGTTCTCGTCCCACACAGGGACTGGACTTGCACCTAAAATGCTGGCATCTGAGTGCAGTATTACAGGGGTGCTGTACTGCTGGGGTGTGCCATCCTTCCAATGAGACGTTAAACTGAGGTCTCTTCTGCCCATTCTGGTGTTGTCCTGGTGGGTGTCCAGATGGAAGTAAAATAACCCAGGGTGCTATTTGCAAAAAGTAGGGGACATTCCTAGTGTCCTGGCCAACATTCCCTTTCCCATAAAAAAAAAAGGTTCATGAAATTGTCCAGGCTGTGTGTGGGTGTTGATGTGTGATATGGCCACCACTACACATTCACTCACTTCATTACAAGTGTAGCATTGCTTGTAAAGCACTTTGGGATACACTCTGTATGAAAAATACTATATAAATACTGATTCTTCTTCTTCTTCATCAAAACATGGAAAGCCATGTGCACAAATTCCTGCAGCCTGGGAAACAAGATCCCAGACATAGTGGCCTTGATGGCAGAGGAAGACCTGTACATTGTTGTGGTAACTGAAACATGATACACAAGTAACCTTGACTGGGATGTTACCATACCAGGATACACAATCTTCAGGAGAGACAGAGAGGGCAAAAAGGGGGGAGGGGTGGCTATCTACATAAGGAAAGGGATCAAATCAACTGAGTTAGGGGAAGACAGGAAGGGGAGGAGGCACTGTGGGTCACCTTAGAAACAGGAAATGGCACCACCATCCACACTGGGATTGTCTACAGACCTCCAGCACAAGGGGGGGGAGAAATAGACAGGATATTACTGGAAACCATCCACAAAATGGCCAAGAAAGGGTACGTGTTGCTGGTGAGGGACCTAAACATGCTGGCTGTAAACTAGAACATCTATAGAGCGGCCACTACCTGGAAGAAACACACATGGGGAGAGGTGGACACCAGTTCATTCATGGAGGGGAGAGAGTCCTAAAGGAGCTCTTGAAATTAAAAGTGGACAATGCAATGGGGCCAGATGGGATATATCCCAGAATACTGAAAGAACTAATGGAGGTACTAGGGGCACCACTGAGAGCCCTATTCAATTAATCACTGGAGGAGGGAGTGGTACCAGAAGACTGGAGGAGGGCACATGTGGTACCACCACACAAAAGTGGGGGCAAGGTGGAGGCTGGGAATTATAGGCCAGTCAGTTTGACATCAGTGGTAGGGGAAAATAATGGAATCCATGCTAAAGGAAAGGATTGTGGCATACCTCAAAGCCAGCAGTGCACAAGACCCAGGACAACATGGATTCACAGCAGGTAGATCTTGTCAAGCACATCTAACTGACTTTTTTGACTGGGTAACCAGGGTAGGGGATCATGGAGGGGTGATGGACATGGCCTACCTAGATTTCAGCAAGGCATTTGACACCATCCCACACAGGAGCTAGTAAACAAGCCAGGCAGTCTGGGATTGGGTCCTAAGGTGGTAAACTGGGTCAGAAATTGGCTGAGCAACAGGACACAGAGGGTGTTGGTTAATGGAGTTCAATCCCAGAAGAGGGGGTGACCAGTGGGGTGCCACAGGGCTCAGTGCTAGGGCTGGTCCTCTTCAATGTCTTCATTATTGACATTACAGAGGGGCTGGAAGGTAAGGTAAGCCTCTTTGCAGATGACACCAAGATCTGCAATAGGGTGGAAACTCCAGATGGGGTGGAAAAAATGAGAAGAGACCTAGGAAAATTGGAGGAGTGGTCAAAAGAGTGGCAGCTCAAATTCAATATGAAGTAGTGCAAAGTCATGCACTTAAGGCATAGGAATCCTGGGAGAGGAATACACAATGGGTGGGGAGATACTAACAACAAAACTAGAAAGGGTCTAGGGGGTAATCATAATGGATGGCCTGAAAGTAGCCAAGCAATGTGAAAAGGCAGTGGTGAGGGCCGGAGAGATGCTGGGGTGCATAAGTAGAGGCATCATCAGTTGAAAACAGGAGATGGTGATGCCACTGTACAGACAATTGGTCAGGCCACATCTGGAATACTATGTTCAGTTCTGGAGATCACATCTCTGAATGGACATTAACAGAATGGAGGCAGTCCAGAGAAGGGCAACAAAAATGGTGAAAGGAATGCACCAGAAAACATATGAGGAAAGATTAAAAGACCTCAACACCCTGGAGGAAAGGAGGGAGAGGGGGGGATATGATAGAGACATTCAAGTACCTCAAAGGCATAAATAAGGTTCAGGTTCAGAAGGGCAGCATCTTTCAAAAAAAAAGAGATGTGCAAGAACAATGGGTCACACTATGAGGCTGGGGGGGGAGATTCAGGGGTAATGTGAGGAAGTATTTTTTTCACAGAAAGGGTGGTGGATGCATGGAATAGCCTCCCTACAGAGGTCGTAGAGGCTAAAATGATAGGTGAATTTAAGAATGCATGGGATAGACAGAAGGCAACCCTAGTGGTAGGAAAGAGAGGGTATGCTGCAGATCATTTAGTATCTGGAGTTTAAGTACATATGGAAATGGGCAGACTAGGTGGGCAAGGCAGTCCTTATCTTCTGACGTCATCAAATTCTATGTTTCTATATTTCTATGAGGTGTGGTCATAAAAAGGCTATGTTGAAAATTTGGGCTTGAAATATGCAAAAATGGGGAAAGTTATGTATATGTATTGAAATTTTGCTACGCTCACTTGCAATTCTGGTAATTTTCAATATTTTGAGCCCAAATTTCAATGTAGCCATAGTTTTATTGGATCTCATGAGCATGATAGCTGTCATTTTTCAAATCCTTGCCAAACTTTATTTTTCACACCTGTGGCATGGAATGACGTTGCGGTGGCACAGAATCACATTTTGCCAGGGAATGGCACATTTTTACTTTCAGGTTCATGAGGCGGAATGATAATAAGTCTATGGTGATAATTTGGTAGCGGTTTTAGAAAAATTGGAAGCACAGGGCCTAGAGGGCCCTTTGGTTCCACATTAACTTAAATATATACACATCTATAGAGGCATGGGAGTGCAGGATCTGGAGAGCCCTGTGCTCCCACAGGCAAATAGTATATGATTATACTATCTTAAAACTTGTGGCTGGATGGGAGTGTAGGGACCAGAGAGCCCTGCAGTCCTATAGGCAAATAAGGATACGATTATACTTTTTATTTCAAAAAGTAAGGAAATTTATTGCAAAAAATTTTGTTCGTGCAGCAGTCAGGGTTAAAGCGACAAAATACAAATGAGGTCCCACCCTGTAGGCAGCAACAGGCGTAGGGTGTACCTTGGGGTTCTGAGCCTTAACACTCACTTCATTCTCATACACTGCATCCTTCTCAGCTTATTCACTTATGGAATGGGGTGAGCATTAGGTCTGACAACCCCAAGGCACACCCCATGCCTGTTGCTTCCTGCAGGGTGGTGGTGGGGTGTTAGTGTTGATAACCCTAACACCTAATTTTCCTACTTTTGTCATTTTAACCCTAACTAGTGCATTAGCAAAGTTTTCTGCAATGAATATATAGATATAGTGAAACAAGAATAACAGCAACATGAAAACTGATATATTGAGGTACTGTACAAGGTAATATTATCTAGTATAGTACTAGTACATCATCATTGTATCTTCGCATAAAAGTATGTCATCATACTGAGAATCCTTATATGACATGAAAGTGAAAGTGTCCACCCAAATCATTGTCTCTCAGAGCTGTTGTTCAACTGTGACACCTTTCTGAGTCTTTCATTTCTACTTTTATACCACAGGCATCATCATTTATATAATTTTTCTAGCATTATTGTTTTCCTGACAGAACTCTTTTGCTCACCATACACCACTTCATAAGTTACAGGACCTGTCTGTTGCCTGCATGCCCAGCCTCCATGATTCCAGTTTTATTTTGTGCTCAGAGCATCTGTTTTCAGAGTGGCATTAGCAGAAGAGCAGCCATGAATAACTATAAATGCTCTGAGGCATCAATGCAGTTTTCTTGTCTTTTCTCTTTTGGCTGCCCACATAACCTGTTCCTTCCCCCAGCCTACAGTTTCACTACTGTGTCACTTAGTGGCAATAACAGTACCTGTATTCCCACAATCTTGGCAACTGCTTGTTCAGTCCTGGTCTTCCATACAGGTCCCAGTGGCAGTGCTGAGGGTGTAACAGATACAGATACCAATGATTGAGTTGCAGGTTGGTAATAACTTCTTAGTGATTATTGGTAAGGGAGTGTGTGAACTGATCACAGTGGCTGTCCCTAGCAAAAGCAGGAGCCTTTCAGCTGATTTTTTTTTCACCTACACTGTAGGCAGAGGGTCAATCTACCTCAAACATACAGTATGTTGTATAAACTGAAAATAACATGGTCTGATTGAAGAGCTCATATTTATCTTCATTCAAGTCCCTTAAGATTAAGACATATCACTTGTGGCTTTGCCACACAAGACATATCATAACATCAGTGGCCTCTCAAGAAGATAATAATATTGTATTTATTTATTTATTTGCTTTTGGTAACTGAGTAAGTGTGCTAAGCATAGAGATGACTATTTTCAGGCATGTCCCGGGAGGGTACATGTTGGAGTGCATAATAACAAACAGTGAGACCAGTACAACAATGAGTGAAACAAAGGGTTACAAGTCCAAAGTACAAATAGTCAGTGAATCTTCAATCAAGCCATGTCATATCCCTTATTTATGCAATAGGCACGGTGGTAAATTCAGTGTGATGAATCTTGTTATCTGAGCAGCTATATGTATAAATTAAATTTATGCATATAGTGGCTATGTCATCAAGATTTGTACACCTAGTAACTACATCTGCAATACCAGCCTGCTGATCTACTGTACATTCTGCAGCCAAATTAGCAGTTTTACATGCCAACAAACTCACCTGTGCCCCCAGCATGTGCACACACCAAAACCCAACTCACAAATCACTCAGTACCAGTCACTGCACTAAGAACCCTCACCAAAATGGTGAAAAACTGGAAAAAAAAATTTAAAAATCTAAAACCGTTTATTTTCAGACACAAAGTTCACGTATCTAACCACCAAAGCAACCAAATAATAAACTCAGGACTAGAAAAAAATATCACTGCAAGTCAGTGACAACAACTTTCACCTAGAATTAAATGAAATACTGACCCAATTTGAACAAGACCAAAAACCACTTCTAGACCCAGATACAGAGACCACCACCCAACAAAATGAACCAGAGCATTCATTGTAACCCAGAACAAGCACTGCCTCACTAGTGGACCAGGCTACAGTACAAAAATTAATTGATGCAAGAAAGAAACCAACCAATACAGTCAGTAAAACCCAGGCTGACATTAACATGCTGACCAGCTACCTCAAAGAAACATTCAATATCAACCCCCCCCCCAAAGAGATACATCCAGCAGAACTGGACAACTTCCTATCTCACTCCTTCATGCATTACAAGAAAATAGATGGGGCACCCTATGAACCATTTACACTATGAGCTACATTTCAGAGTATCGAGAGGCATTTAAAGTCTAAGCACTGCCCTGCATCACTTTCTACATTACCAGCCTCCAAGACAACAAGGCAAATACTAGTATGCAAGCAGAAAACCTGGAAAAATTCAAGCAGAGCAAACAAGCCTAGAGCAGCTGACGAGTTCTCTGACAGCCTAATAAATAAACTGTACCACTGCAACCAACTTGGGCCACACACACCAGAAAATCTGCTAAGCACCATGTGGCTTATAGTAACCCTCTGCTTCAGGGTAAGAGGTATGAAATGAGAGCCATCAATTGGGGTGAAATTGAACTAAAAACAGATGAAAGTAACCAAACATTCCTTGTCTATACAAGAGAAAGGCAGACAAAGACAAGGCCTGGATCAAACCAAAAGAAACAAGAAAACTCAAACCAAGAACATGCAAAGTTGAAAATGACACTGAAAGATGCCCTCTTGCAAACTATCAAATATACAGGAGCCACTGACCACAGCAAACAAATTACCCCCATGCCCCCTTCTTTCTGGTAGTCAACACAAGTGCCAAGACAACAATACTGTTAACATGGTATAAAATCCAACCAGTGGGTGAGAACAAGCTGCCTACCATTGTAAAAACTATGATAGCAAACTCAGGCATCCACACAGACAAACGACTTACAAATCATTCATCGAGAAAACACCTGGTGCAAAAACTTGCAGAGAATGACATAGCACCTACAGAAATTATATAAATATCAGGTCGTAAACAGCTATAAAGTCTGAATGAATATTCAAAAATAAATGAAACTAAGCAACAGCAAATTAACACCCTCCTCAGTGGACAATGATGCCAAAAAACAACCCAGAGCAAAAGCCAGAAGCCCTCAGCACAGTACCCACCAACTACCAAGAGCTGTTTGAAACCTGTATAAGCAGCCCTACCATCAACACAAAAGATGTAACATTCAGTATAATACAAGGTAAGCAATTACAGCAGTTAAAAGAAAACAGCTCCCCACCCCACCCCCAAAAACTAATGGTCACCTCCTCACTCCAGTACTAACATACAAAAAGTTCAAAATCAACTCAATTTTTTCTTTTCTTCTGTCTTGCCCCAAAAAAAAAACACACAGGTAACATGTACTACTCATACACAAGAAAAAGACCCATGGTCATAGAATCAGACAATGATACAGACTGAATCTACTTCAGGCAAGATGGGACCTCAGAAAATAAACTATAGCTTTCTAAACAGCAGTTACATAACAGTTTGAAAATGTTATTTGCTGTTCTAGTTTAGAAAAACACAGCATACTGTATGTTCAGCTTTGGTGGTACACCTCTGCAAAAGGACATTTTAATAGCTGCATTGTTTTTCCTTTGCACAACATAATAAAATCTATTGAACACAATGCCAGCCTAGTATCTCCTTCTCCTCCTATTCTTTAAGTAGAAAATTAAAAGATTCAATGTTTTCTACCTTTTCCCCTTACTTTCCACCATCTCTCCTGTTTAGAAATGCACTCCTAAAATAAACTTGTAAAAGGAAGAAAAAACATAGACCACCCTCCCTAAAAATGTGCAATACCTATTGCCTTTGGGAAAAAAAAGTTTATGTAGTGTTCTTACCGTGCATTTCAAGGCTGTGCATACAAGTACTCCACAAAGCCATAACAAAATCAGAACACAATTAAAACAAAGTAAAATTAAGTAATCCCATAACAAAAAATCGACTCTTCAATGTCATAATCCAAGAAAGTAAAACAGGAGATACTGAGTAATCCATCACAGTCAAAAAGAAGACTGAAGATGTGTTATGCTGAATAAAGCCACCAACGACTACCTCCACTGCATAGCCAACTCCGTCACGTTGCCCCTGAAAAGCAGACCAAAAAAGACCAGTGAACAGAACCACTGCAACCAATGTCTTCATCTTAGTCCATGAATGAAAGAAATCCACTGCAACAACCTTCATTCCATTCTCCCAGAAGAAATAATGTTTCTCAGGACTCCTGATCCACTGCCTCACAGCCCAGATGACAACTGCACTCCTTCAACCCTCCATCGATGGTCCTGATGCTCTGGTGATCCACTCCCCAACCTCAGTACATCATCCCTCCACTGCTCCAAGGCCTTCTCCCACTCTCCATCATGCCCAGACCACACTAAAGATGCCAACTCTGCAAACGCCACTCAGAAGATCCTCCTCCAATAGTGACTGATGCCCAACTGAAAGAAAACTGCACCATTCACATCCGCCACACCCCTCACATACTAAACTTTGCCCTCCAACCAGTCACAGACATTTTCCCATCATCTCCCATCCAATTACAACACACTTACATATGCCCATTCACAGTAACCAGCCAATCAACGACTACTACAAAAATCCCATTCAAACTATATGAACACTGTGGAGTAACACACAAACAAAACCAAAAAGTCCCACAAAGAAATAAACAAGCATTTTTCAATGCCGAATGTTTGCTTGCTGGCATTGGCAGTGGTAGTGTAGAAGTTACAGAGCTGCGTAATAGGAATGGCAGTGAAGTATTGAACTAAAGCCAACCCCACCACCACCCTGCAGAGAGTGACAGGCATTGGGGTGTGCGTTTGGGTTGTCAGGCATAACGGCCACGCCATTTCACCACACCCACCCTGCGGGCGCAACCAAAGCGTCCACGGTGTTCCTGAGGTCTTTGGCCCTTACGCACTCCCATTTCATTAGGAAATATGGTGAGATGGGTGCGATATAGGAGAATGGGTGAAGTCTGGGGTCAAGAGTCCAAGGCATACCCGATGCCTCTCTCACTGACTGCAGGGTGTGGAATGGTATGAGCATCACAGGCAAGAATCCCAAGTCACACCCCTGATGCCTGTCATTCTCTACAGGGCTGGGCGTTATGGTTGGAAACCCTAATACCTCAGGCATTCGTTGGTATTTCACTCCAAATTTTCAACATGTTTTTTGTGACCCCACCTCATGAACAGGGGAATATCAGTTTGTTATCCGGCTGCTTATGCACAGTGACTACGCATTTTAGCATCCAGGTGCAAAAACATTCGAACAGGATGTAAAAAATGACAGCTGTACTGTTCATGGGGAGGTGTAAAAAATGGCAGTGTTGCAAATCTGTAGTAAAAATATTAAAAAAAATGGTGAAGTCACGAGCATATATAGAAACTGTGCAACGCACACCGTAATATAATTAGGTTGGGGATTTTTTACAGCAGATTGTCAACTCAGGCATTTTGGTGCCTCCGATCATGAACAGTGTCACTGTGATTTTCTTTATCTGTGCCGAACAATGATTTCCCACAGCCACGCATCTCGCTGAAAGTGTGAAAACACACTTCAGCCATGTTGTGAAAAATGACAGCTGTACTGTTCATAAGGAAGTGTGGAAAATGCCACTGGTGAAAATCTGACTGAAAATATGACAAAGTATGAACTAACGAGGGTGCGTGGAAACTGCAAATGCTCACTCATAACACAGTCATTTTATGGACTTTTGTCACCAAATGTTCAACATAGCCATTTTAAGACCTCTGCTCATGAACAGTGTAACTGTGATTTTCTTAATCTGTCCTAAACATTGCTTTAGCACCAACTATCATCATTAATACGTACATGAAAACACATTTCTGGGCGACATATGAAAAATTGCAGCTGTACTGTTCATAAGGAAGTGTAATAAAATGGCAATGTTGAAAATCTGGAGTGAAAATATTAAATTTGCAAACTTATGAGCATGCATAGGAACTGCTACGCATGACGCTCATAACACAGTCATTTTAGGAATTTTTCACCAAATTTTCAACATAGCTATTTTAAGACCTCTGCTCATGAACAATGTCACTGTGATTTTCTTAATTTGTCCCATACATTGATTTCGCACACCGACTGCGCCATTGTGCGCTACATGGGCGGAAACACATTTTGGGTGAGATGTGAAAAATGACAGCTGTACTACTCATAAGAAGGTGTGGCAAAATGGCAATGTTGGAAATCTGGAGTGAAAATATTGAAAATTCGCGAACTTACGCGTGCATAGGAACTGTACAACTCACGCTCGTAAAACAGTCATTTTTAGGAATTTTTTCACCAAATTTTCAACATAGCCATTTTAAGACCTTTGCTCATGAACAGTGTCACTGTGATTTTCTTAATTTGTCCCGTACATTGATTTCTCACACCGACTGCGCCATTGTGCACTACATGGGCGGAAACACATTTTGGGTGAGATGTGAAAAATGACAGCTGTACTGCTCATAAGAAGGTGTGGCAAAATGGCAATGTTGGAAATCTGGAGTGAAAATATTGAAAATTTTCGAACTTACGAGCATGCGTAGGAACTGCGCAACGCACGCTCGTAAAACAGTCAGTTTTAGGAATTTTTTCACCAAATTTTCAACATAGCCATTTTAAGACCTCTGCTCATGAACAGTGTCACTGTGATTTTCTTAATTTGTCCCGTACATTGATTTCGCACACCAACTGCGCCATTGTGTGCTATATGGGCAGAAACACATTTTGGGTGAGATGTGAAAAATGACAGCTGTACTACTCATAAGAAGGTGTGGTAAAATGGCAATGTTGAAAATCTGGAGTGAAAATATTGAAGATTCACGAACTTACGAGCCTGCGTAGGAACTGCGCAATGCACGCTCGTAAAACAGTCATTTTGAATTTTTGCACCAGATTTTCAACATGGGGTATTTAGGACCCCTTCTCATGAATGATGTCACTGTCATGGTGTTATTCAGGCCCAAAGGGTGATTTCGTGCAGTGACTGCAAAATCATCCTTCGGGCCCGACTAACGCCATGACAGTGACATCATTCATGAGAAGGGGGCCCAAAAACCCCATGTTGAAAATTTGGTGCAAAAATTCTCAAAAATGCCTGAGATATGCAACAAAGTTGAAACCCCTATGTAGCCCATTATACAGCTTACCAGCATTTCCTCAGTTCGCAGTCGGCTTTGAAGAGTGCAGGCGTGTTCCGTCCACTGAAGATCGTCGTGCGAGGTCCGGAGGTAAGTATGGGGCGTGGGAGGCAGGGTGTACAGTGGGTGGGTGCGGATTGTGGGAGGGGCCAGGAGACTACGTGGGACCATTTTTCTTTACAGGTAAAAAAAAAAAAAAACGGCGCAGGACATTTGCCACGCTGGGGTGGGCTCCCAGTGTGGCACAAGGATGGTTGGGGGTCTTCAGCCAACGCGGGGATTGGGCACTCTGCCAGCTGTAAAGATGGATTGCCACGCTAGGGGTGGGCTCCCATGTGTGGCACTTAGTACTTGGGGAGGTGAGGACAGGGAGCTGATGGGGATTGGGCACCCCATCAGCTATATCATTACTTGCCACGCTGGGGTGGGCACCCAGCGTGGCATTTTGAAACTTTGGAGGGAGGTGGGGGGCATGAGCACAACCGAAGATTGGGCACCCCGTCGGCTATTCAGTGTGTTTGTGCCGTGCGGGGGGGCAGGGGCGCACATGCCTGTGTGGCGTCTGTGTGTGTGTGGGGGGAGCTGCGCATGAGCAAGCGATATCTTATCGCTGCTCACTCAAGCGTAGCTCCCCCTTTGAACTGTATGTCACTGCATTTTGGAGCTTGTCATAGACAGCTCCAGAATGCATTGGCTTACAGGGTCTGCGCCTGCCAACACACTGACTGAATTGGAGGAGGAGGTGACACACCTCCGAAATCTCCGATGATGACACTATGTTTCTTGCGCATGCATGTAAGCAAACATAAAAATATACATACACAAATCAAAAAAAAAAAAAAAAGAAAGAGCCCTATTGCATAAATTGAATATGCAATGGGGGCTCTGTCATATAAACAATTTATTTTCACTCATGCCCGGTGACTTTGGGTAAATCACTCAATGCTCTGCATTGCTCTGCCACTCGTGAGGTTAGTGGGGACTCGTGAAAACAAATTGATAAATAATGGCCCCCATCACATATGCCTTTTTTAGGAAATGTTTGTGATGATATTAAATGGCACTTCTCAGTGATATATACGTAAGCACTAAGCCACGACGAAGGTGGCATCTAATGCTGGATTGATGCATGGTTGGGGGGGTTGTGGCCCGAGGCCGGCAGCTGAGGGCGAACAACCGCCCCACCATGCATCAATCGCATTAGATGCCACCGCCAGAGTGACTTAATGTGCTTGTAACATGGGCCGTGGGTCGGTGGCGGTGCCAGGAGGGTGCCCGCTGTAAGCGCCGGGACATAGCAGTTGGAGTCACTGCTATCTTGGACAACTTTTCCTCCACTTTCAAATCACATTACCGAACAACATTTAGATACTTATGCACTCCACTACTGCACTACCTGCAACTGGAGAGCTCACTGCGGCCAAAATAATTGTCCCAGAAATTTTCGCTTCTGTGCGGGTAGCAGCGTCATACCCGCCGCTGGAGGTCTGCAGTGCACTACTCAATGACCGCGATCAGGGCTCCGATTGGGATTTGCATAGGGCTGGCGCTCACTTCCTCCTGTCTCCTCCTGACTAGTCTGACACTGGCATATCCCACCTCAGCACTCTCCTACCTCTCACTTCTGTCCGCCGCTGGCTGTTGTCCCCACTCCGCATTTCCATCCTTGGGTGCCTAGTCTGCCTCTCAGGGTGCCTGTCTTGCCTGACTTGCTCTCGCTCCCCACCTGTGCCCAGTGCTGTTAAGCTGGGGGTCTGGCTGCTTTCAGTACTACCTTATCGGGCACGGCATATATCATGAATTAATACCCGCTCCGACTTGGGTCTTGTGATGCTGTTCTGCCAATCGCTACTGCCCGTTTCGCCTCTCTCATTAATGCCATGTTACAATGTATGCTTTCTCCACACTTTATACAAAACATCCAGTCTTCTGTTAGCAGTGGTCACGATGTTTTCCATGTGCATGGCAAATGAGAGGGTATCATCCAGGGTATCATCCAGAAAGATGCAAAGGTATTTAAAAGTTTGCACTTGTTCCAGATTTTGTCCCTTTTTGTTCAGAATGACCAGTGTGGATATCTTTTTATCAGTTGTGGGCCCAAGAAGAGCAGTTTACTTTTTTTATAGTTTAGCACCAACTTATTGACAGTGGATCATTTTTCCAGGTAAACAATATTGGTCTGCAGGTCTGCAGTGGCTGGTATTTCTGGAGAAAATGACTGCATCATCTGTATATAGTAGTACCCTAGTAGACCAGCAGACCTCAGGTTGATTATTTAATAAACAGTCCGAATAGGAGGGGGCTAAGTATTGAGCCCTGGTGCACCCCAATTGAAATGTTTCTTATGTCTGAGAGAGAGCTAACTATGTTTACTCACTGAGATAGGTCAGAGAGGTAGCTTCAGAACCACATTACCATGTCCAGTGATAGGCCAGTGGAGGAGAACTTGTCAAGCAGCAACTTGTGATGAACTAAGTCAAAGGCCTTGACCGGGTCAATATAAATGTTTCCAATCATGTCTCCATTGTCAGTAGAGCAACGACATGCCATGATTCTACATATTCTCACTGAAGGTTGCTACCGCTTAGAGCCAGCACCAGCAGCGTGAGCAGCACACTTTCACTTTCATTGGCTCCACCTCTCAGCCACTGTAAGCTTCTATCCACAAGTCTGTCACTCTGCGCATATATTACTTTAAAAAAAAAACAGTAACCATTTAAACGAGACACCCCCAATACCTACATAATCTCAAGCCCATCATGTGTGTAGCTCTCTCTATAAGACCAACTGTCGCTCCCACTCAGACCCAACTGGCACCAAGAGTGTACTTCCCCAGACATTGCAGCTCTTTGCCCAACTGCTTCACAAACCCTCACCCAGCACCACAGCAAACTGTATTCATCTACTAGCCATGATTGACACTAAACACAACCACACAGTAATGTAGTGATGCAGCACACAAAAGCATGAACCACATCAGTAAAGAAACACCCATTCATCCTAACTTCCACACCATTTGGCCACCTGAAAAGGTACAAATTAAACAAAAAATGGCTAGCTAACTAATTAAGAAAACAGAAAACAAAACGTGCTGCATAAATGAAATATGCCATGCCCAACAACAGAAATGTCAGTGTGATTTCTCCTTCATATACAGGACTTTGACTAGGTCGAAATACTCTCAGGAGAAATATCACTGATATTTCTGTTGGAGGCATGATATATCCCATAAATATATACATATTATAGGGGCACAGTAGCACCACTATAGTTAGGGTTGAGCAAGGTGCTCAGTGTTAAACCCCTAACTTTGCAGTTTAATAACTTTGCTGGGGTTTGTCAGGATAGCCCAAAAATATGCATTTTCCATTGATGTGCTATGTTGTGAAAACATGGACAGTGTCATGATGGCATCTTGTATGGTTTCTGAGATCTGGTTACCCCTTATTTTGTAAATTTCAATTTTTTTCACTTACTTAACATAGTTTTTTTGTGTTATTTTACTCTTATGTACAGGCTACATGGTACTGAATTTCTGCACAATACTTTTAGGGTAAATCTGTTCTGTGCTGAGGTAGTGCCCTTCGAAGGTGTGGTGAAAATGTATTAAATGGTTCCTGAGTTATAAGGATTTAAAAAATAGACGTTCCACATGAACCAGACATTTCTGGTTCATGAGAGTGTTTTTTACTTTACAAATCTGATGTATCATAAATCAAAAATGTAAATATAGCAACCAATTGTTTGTGATCCTTTAAAATGCATTGTTTCTATGCCCTCAGTGCTGTTACTGTCAGACATTACAAGACCCCCCTCCCCACCCTCATAAATCAACTTTCACTTTGTGTACATACCTTTGCTTCCAGGATTAGTTAGGTGCACCTTTTTATTTACTTATTTATTGTGATCTCAGATTACAACCTTTGAGCTAAAAGCTTATTTACAAAGGCTCCATGTCATAAAAGAAACAAACATACATACAATTACAAGTTAAACAAGTAAACACACAATGGTGATAGCTAAATGCCACTACATTCAGAATGAATGGACAGAAACATGAACAAAATAGTAATTAACAGTTACTAAGAAAGAGCATATCAAATACATCAAACAGTGGATATTAGGCTAAACAGCAATACAATTTAAGAGAAGAGAGACAATTGAGAGTGGGTGCAGTAAACCAGAAGTTGGTTAACTTTGTCAGATGGCAGGCAGGGATATACGGGGGGGAACATTGTCATACTGTGGGCAAGGGTTAGGGAAGAGGACAGAGGGTGAGGGAAGGAAGGAGGGGGGATGGAGGGTAAAAGTGGTGGTGGATTAGTAGAGAAGGTGGAAGATAGGGTAAGCAAGGGAGTGAGCCTTGGGAGGAGGGGAGATAGGGGGAATGGAGGAGATGGGAGGGAGGAGTGGTCAGAGGTGTGGAGGAGTGAAGAATAAGGGGGAGTGAGGAGTAAGGAATGGCAGAGGAGGTGAGGGATGGGGTAAGTAGCAAGTTGGGGATATGCTGAAGTGCAAATTCCTCAAATATTCACAGGTGGCAATGGAAACATGTAAAGGGAAGCAGGTGCACTTCATTTGGTTCATGAGGTGTGATCAAAGTTTAGGTTTAAAAAGACCAATTTTTGGTTCAGTGAATAAAGCAGGAGGGAGGGAGTTTAACAAGAGTGGAGCCTGGTAGCTGAAAGATCTCTGGCCCTGCGAGGTACAATGAAATGGTTGGTTAAATTGGTTGCTAGTTGATGCTCTTTTCAGTCTTACTGGGTCAACTGGACAAAGCAAGGAACATATACTGGAAGTCATAAGTCCAAGGACAGCGTTTTAGCCAATAGGCATACCTGATAGTGAATTCTTCACTTCAGGTCTAGCCAGCCTGTTTGATGGTAGACGTGGCAGGTGAGTGTTAGTCATGGGGTACCTAGGGCTAGCCTGCAGGCTTTATTCAGGGTAGTGGCTATATGCTGGAGAGTAGTGTCAGGGGCTGAGCTTTATACGACACAGCCTTAGTCTATTACAGCTAAGACTGAGCTGAGGATTGCTAATTGAGGTTCTTCTTTAGTTAAACAGTGCCAGTGCCTCTAAAGCTGGACAAGTTTGCAGTTTGCTGACCTGGCAACTAGGTCTACATGGGTAGAGTAGGAGAGGAAACTATCTAGGGTGACCCCGAGATATTTAAAACTACTGATTATCTTGAGAGTTTTGTTTTGCTTGTTCATATGGTTATTGTGGATGATTTGTGGTGATTGTGGGTTGAGGCAAAAAGCATTATTTTTGTTTTCTTTGTAGTTTAAGACCAGTCTTGCTTTACAAAACCAGTCTTCCACATTTTTAAAGTCATGTTATAGCCATTGTTCCAAGGTGGTGGGGTTTGGGTGGCTTATGAATAACACAGAATCATCAGCATAGAGTAGTATTCTGTGTTGCCATGCTTGTGGTAGTTGATTATGGAAAAGGCTGAACAATAGTGGACCTAAAATGGATCCATAGGGACCACAGTGCTCACATGACATGTATCAGAGAGTGTGTTGACTATTTTTAGCTTTTGTACACGCCCGGAGAGGTAGCTCCTGAATCAGCCCAGTGAGGCTGGTGATAATCCTGTGGAACTTAACTGAGTCAGAAGGAGCTCATGGTTCACTGTATCGAAGGCCTGGGTGAGGTCTATGAAGGTAGCACCCGTCAAGTGCCCACGATCAAAAGCATCATGTATGAACCATGTAAACTCAATTAGTGCTGTTGTAGTGCTGTGGAGCTTCCTAAAACAATGGACACTTAATTACACATTTTTTGTTTACTTTTTTAAATAATTTAATCAGACACTGTAATTGGTAAATTAATTAGCTGAGCAGTGAAATGATTGGTTCTCATTGTAATGATGTCACAGGTGATAAGACTATATATACCATGTTTGAAAATGCATTCACTATCTCTGAAGAAGCACAAAATGTCAGGTGAAACATAAGCGTTCCTGTAATGTTGTGATGCCTCTGAGTGAAAATAAGCTGAACTATCACTGACTGTGTGAACTACTTTATTCTCTAAGCTGCTCTTGCAAGGGTGAGTTGCTCTCCTCTACCATTTATCAGCTTCCTAAAACAATGTTGTTGTGCACATTGCAGTAGATATTTCTTGATATCATCTACTAAATGGTCATAGACTATTCTTTCAAGGGCATTGGAGATGGATGGGAGGATAGAGATTGGTCTACAGTTTGTATGGGTTGCCCTATCTCCATTTTTAAGGCTGCATGGCAAAGCCATGCTGTCTTTTTGCTATGAAGTAGATTAGAAGAGGGACTTGCAGGACAGCTATTGTGTGTATTTGCATGGTGCTGCAGTCATATTCATAGCATTGGTTTTCCACTGCCTTCCCCTCTGCTTACCTCACAACCCCCTCTCCCTCTCCCTCCTGCAGGGGCATTGAAGAAATAGTTCTGTAGAGTTTTTAAAAACACAGGATATGAGCACCAGTTTCTAAGTTTATTCTGCTGTCAGTTGATGATCGACTGGCACTAGGACCCTGGGCAACTCTAAGTCAAAGGCAGATGTTGATTGAATTTCCAGTCATGCAGTGTTACTTTGATTGAATTTCCAGTCATGCAGTGTTACATTACAGTGACCTGCTGCAGACTCAGGAATAAACTGCTTGCATTTTTACACAGATCTAGGTAAATTTACATAGATAGCTGTTTCTAAATATTGATATAGTTTCCTTTCATGATTCAAAACAAGTTTGTCTTTCAGATGTTTAGTACTGTAATCCCCTACTTTCTTGCCCAAGAATACCAGAATGGTCTCTGCTATAATTTGCAAAACTTTTCACAGTAGAGAATTGCATAAAACAAATACCTTTCAATACAGTTTGCAGAAATAATTATTTAAATAGTAGTAGGACAGTGCTGGAGGGTGGCGATGGTTATTCAGGGATGATATACTTTTCAGGGAATGCAGAAGGGAGAGGATGTGTTGGTGGGATTAGAAGGAAAAAAGACTGAGGGTTCTAGCAGTGGTCTGTAGGCTAGGACAGACCTTGAGGGAACAGGCTTCAAAATGAGGTGTGGGTACTGGAAAGCAAATATATAGAGGTGGTCAGTACCAGTAGATCCAGCTATGTATCCAAGTAGCACCCACAACCTCCTTAGTCCAGCGAAAATCTGTTTAAACCTAATCTTAGCTTTAAATGGTAATATTTTACATTTTGGGAAAGAGTTGCCCCCTTGAAAAAATCTTGATGCATCCCTGGTGATCAACAGTGCAGAAAAGTACCAGAATTCTGTGTGAAAAATCTACTTTATATGGTGCAGAACAATTCACAACTGCTCACAACTCAGGTCAGATACCTCTCCTCTACTGGTTTTGCAGGACTACTGCCTCATCACCCTCCTGATGATGTAGTAGTCCTGTAAAACTGGGCGAGGTATCTTATCATAGCTGTGGGGGTTTGTAAATTGTTTTGCTTCTAATAAAGTTGATTTTGCCACAGAATTGTGGTGCCTAAGACTTAATATTTTACATTGGGCAGTTTGGTGGTGAAGCCGAGATTGCTGTCCCTTTGAGTGCATAAAGGTAGCCTAGCACCTAGATACTCAATTAGGTAAGCTACAGTAGCTGAGTTTTTGAATGCACATTCAGAGTGCCCCCCCCCCCCACCATGGCACCCACAACAGGATTTATGCCAGCCACTGTGGAGCGACAGGTGGGGCTAATAGCAGACAGGGTCAAATCCACCATTGGGGTAAGCTCTAAAGCCAGAGGACTGGGTGTGCAACACCGGGTGGAGGATGGTGTATTAAAAAAAGAAAGTGTCTCTAAGTAACTCTAACTGTTCACTACCCCAGTTATATTTTCAGTGGTGCTCCCCTGGTTCAGATTTAGGGAAATCATCTGCTGGCTAACTTGATTGCTGTGTTTCACAACTTGCTAGCTTCTTTAAGGTACTAGAAGCATGTGCAGAATCTGGAAGGGGAGGTGTAGTCTTCCTCACAGCATCATCAGTGTGCAGACTCCTCTGCCCTCCCCTGTCAGATGCTCCATATTACTACTGCTATGCCTTAATTGAGCAGGTGACTACAGGAGAGATCGCTGTACACAAAAGAAAGGAAGAATAGATGTGCAGAACAGCATGATATAGTAACCTACTGAAAATGCCAAGTTGCAAAAATCCAAATACTTCAATTAATTCAAGGCAGATTAGACCACAGGCACACACCTCTGTGTGCAGGGTATATGAACTTTAATGGAGCAGGTGCACTGTGGGAGGGTGAAGACTTAAGGTAGCCAGGATTTATATAATATTGCTCCCTCCCTAAAATTATGGATCAGAGGTCAGGAGGGAAGGGGACCCATCATTGACATATCAGTCACAAAACTATGGGGGTTTAGGTGGGTTTGGAGGTATCTTTGACTTCTGGAATGCAGTGCCAGGGAACCAAACCTATTTAACAAAAAAAAAAAAGATTGTTGTGAAGGGTGAGAAATGATTGCTTTGGGAAGAGGGTGGATAACTTAAGGACGTACCTTAGGCTACCCAGGGAACTTTTCGGGAATTTACTTTTTTTCAGGCCCAAACATGGAGTCCTGAGTATCTACAGGAGCTTGCCAACCCTCCCAGTTGCCTTGTAGTGCTGTGCTGCTGGGGATGTCTAATGTCTCTGCATTTTCAGCCTTCCCCTCTCCTAGCAGCTGTAGTCACCATCAGAGATATTGATATTTCATGATGCATTCATGCACTGATGTAGTGACTAGCTGATCAAGTGTCTGTATTTTTCTGGGTGGTGGTGGTGGTGGTGATTGCTCAGGACAATAAAACATTGCAATGGGGCCTATCCATCACTTCTACAAAGCTGCACAGTGTCAGAGGTGTTGAGACCTAAGCATTTGGTCAAACCACAGTTTTGTGTTTGGGGGTAGCTGGGGTACCATGAACCAGCATTGAACTGCTGGCAGCTGGGAAGCAGTGACCACCATGACCTCAATCTATCACATGGTCACTGCTTAGAGAAGGGTTGAGGGGAGTGAAGTGCTGCATGCCATAGTGCTGAGTTGTTGCCCTTCACATAGGGATACCCACAACAGGGTGAAAACAAAATTGGACGAAGGCGATCAGTGCACGGGAAAACAGGCAACAGCAAGATGCATGCCCGGCAATTGCATTGTGTGCCTTGCTGGTTAAACTGCATGTTGGGCCCCATTGCAGGGGGCTTCATCCCTGCACCCTCTTTAAATAAATATAAACATCCTCCAGCCTGCACTTAAGGGTATGGACCTAAGTTGGGGCCCCACTTTCCTGTCCACCCACAATTGCCGCTGTATTGAAGTCCCAGCCACCCAGGTCACAGTCTTCTATAGCACTTCACCTACATGCCTTCACCCTAAGCCCTGTGTCCACCTGATGGTATATACTTTCCATGCAGGATCAGGCTCCTTTCCTATCTACCCTTTAAAAGGCCATTTTAACAGCTGCACCAGTGAGTGGCAGACCCAAAGACTAAACCTCCCTTTGCCACAGTGTGAGTGTGAAAGGAATGACAACAGTAGAACTATACTTACAGGTATGCAGATTGATCTGCTATTGCTCATTGCTTTAATTCTTTTAAAAGTCAATTGAAAATGTTAAATGGGTTAGTTACAGGCTGCCTCGATAGCCCAGAGGAACTGCACCATAAGGTCAACCTAAATTTGAGAGTAAGCCTGAGTCTCCAATTATTGGCAGCCTGGGGATGGAATATTTGCCTTCCAACTCCCATAGCAACCCCAATAGTGGCCTAAAGAGGTCATCAGATGCATGGGGATTCAAAGGTTGCAGGGAGGTAGGCTAAGGGGAGGTTGCAATGAGTGCTGGATGTGCAGTTGATGTAGCTGGAGCAAGGAGGGAGAGGATTTTGTGTAGGCAGTGTTGAAATGGGGGGGTTGCTTGATCATCTGGTTAGGGTCTGCTCTGCACTGAGGCACTTAGGGCAGTACTCCTGCAAGGCAACTTTCAGTCAGTCTCTCTGTCATGAATGGAGTGTGGGCCAGTAAGGATATTACTTTTTTGGGATGGGATGGTTTGATTAGCTGACTGGGTCAGAAAACATGACTGGGGGTTATGGGGGGGTAACAAAGATTACTGCAGGAAGTTGCTACTTTTTTGTTTGTTTTATTTTATCCTCTATTACCATATATCTGCTGCTCTTACCTTGATGTTAAAGAGCAACTCTGCACTTCAGTACATGACTTAAGATAAATAAGATCCAGCTGTTTACAGTTTACTAGAAAATACAATTTTTTTAATTGTCTATGTTCCTTTACAAAATTTACAGTATATCTTGACAGTCCATATGAAAAGTCTGTATAGAAAACATTTGCCTCTTCCCTGTGAACCTCACAGTGCCTTGAGTTTTTAGTGCTCACCATGACAAACTGTGATATCACAAACAGCAAAGATGTGGTTAGCAGGGGAGAGTAAGATACATTTTGAAAAGACTTAGTGAAAAAAGTGCTGCATTACCTACACTATTTAGTAGACCAATGGCATGGGGGAATAAATAACTAGAAAACAAAGTTAAAACACAATTGGTATAAATCTAGTGTTTTTAAGGTTTTTATTATAGTAGGGAGATGCTCTTTAACTATCTTTTCAACTTACTCCTATGCTGTATAGTACCCTTTGTATCTCTCTGCTCCCTATTTCTACTCATGCTGCTATAAGTACCTCATACTTACTTAGTTTTACCTTTATTTCCATAGGTCTGGCCAGATGTTGGCTGTCTACCTTTCAGATAAGTATCTTGTTTAATTCTGACTCCTATAATCTCTCCTCTAGGACCTCAGACCCTTTGCATCTCCGCAGCCTTCTCTGTACTTTCTTTTTGGGTTCTACCAGATTATCCCAAACCCAACAGAACCCAACTCTGTGCATTGTGACTTGAACAGAGCAGGTAAGTCACATTAAAATCAGGGGTCAAAACTGAGTTTTGCAGCCCCTAGCCAGAAGGGCTACTGACTGGGGGAAAATCCCCACAGAATTTTCTACTATCCCAGTTGATGTACTTACCGAAGTGTTACCCTCTGCAGCACATGCCTGCAGGGCTACCTAAAGGAAAATCATAATAGCTGCATACAACATCTACCAGCATTTGCTAGTGGGATGGTGCCAGTTTTGACCCAGACAAAGGAAGTGGGGTTAGTGTCGCAGGCTGGAGGGCTAGTGTCTGGGAAGGTAGGTGCTAGTGTTTAGGGCTTTGGAAGGTGGGTAAGCTGCGGTCAGGGGCTTTGGAGGGATGTAGGTAGGAAGGAAGGAAGGGGGTTAGTGTTATGGCACATGGAGTGAGATTGCAGAAGGAAGGGTGTATGCATGCCTCTGGTGTTTGATTAGGTGGTGTCCAGGAGGACCTTGCAGAGAAGGTGTGCAACCAGCATATGGTGATTCTCAAATGGCTAAGGAGGAAGGGAGTGTGGCTTATTTTTATTTATTTATTTATTTGAGTTTTGGTGACTGGGTAAGTTGACTAAGATGGTATACACCCCAACAGTGATATTTCAACTGCGGGGTCCCCTACAGTGACTACAGTGCCACATCACTGTAGGGA
The DNA here is from genome assembly GCA_016271365.2 of Neoceratodus forsteri. Classification (NCBI taxonomy): domain Eukaryota; kingdom Metazoa; phylum Chordata; order Ceratodontiformes; family Ceratodontidae; genus Neoceratodus; species Neoceratodus forsteri. Next base: position 453,718,033 of record CM057456.1, on the reverse strand, counting down.
ACCCACTGGAACCCAGCACTGTCTATCAGGGGTCCTGCACCCCCTCTTGAATCAGCTCTGACTCAGAGTTGAGAATCCTAAGTGGGGGTGTGGGGTGTAACTGGAGGGGTGTTGGTACGTTCCTGTGACTGTGGGGGTGGGGTGTTGGATGTGGTGGTACAGTCCTGTGTCTAGGGCTGATTGGTTCAGTCCTCTGACTGTGGGGGGGTGGTACAATCCTATGACTGTTGAAGGGTGGTCATTGCTGTGACTGATGGTGGAGGGTGTCAGCACTGTGACTGTCAAAGTCTTGTGATAATCAGGAAGAGGGTCAGATATGTAACTGTCAGGTTAGGGTGTCATGTATGTGACTGTCAGAGTGAGGGTTATTCCTGTGACTTTTGGGAGGTCTGCTTCTGCAGAGTTCTACAGCTCTGAGGGACTGAAGTATTTGTAGGAAGTTGTACATATGGCAGGAAGGTTGTATAAGGTGCCAAACTAAGTCGCTGTTTGGGGGGGAGTCAGTCTCAACTGTGTGAGGTGGTCTTCAGTGCTGTGATAGAGGTACATTGTTGTGACTGTTAGGAGTGGGGATTACTGCTGTAACTGCCTGTGGAGAGTGTCATCCGTGTGACTTTAGGGGGTATGGGGACAGTGCTGTCATGGTGATGGGGTGTAGTAATGTGACCGTTGGTAATGGGTATCAGTTCTGTGACTGTCAGGGGTGGGTGCCCAGTGCTGTGACTGACAGTGGAGGGTTTCAGTCATGTGACTCTCAGAGTCCTGTAACTGTAGGGGTGGAAGGGTCAGTCCTGTGATGGTCAGTAGTCAGTGCTGTGGCTATAGTGTAAGTAGTGTAGAGTGGTGTGCACTGGAAAAGGTGGTGCATGAGCAAAGCTGCCAGCTTGTAATAAGAAAAGAAAGCTCAGCACTTCTAGATTCAGTGCAAGATTTAGTTTCTGGCAATCTGCTGGTGTGCACCCACTAGCCCCAGTGCTTCAACCCTTCAATGGTCCTTCAGGGCGTGGGTCTGAGGAATACAAATATGCATCTCATTTATACAGATCTCTTAAAGTGATATACACCACACACTAAAAACAATGTGCAAGTTAAGCTGAAAACACATGAGTAACTTGGTTACAAACATTTCATTATTCTGTTTTTTTGTGTTTTGTTTTTGACGCTCATGGTAAAGTCAATGGTATTAGTATACTGCTTAAATTAACCATGCCTCTGTATCTGTTACTTCATTTAATTTTGTAACTTTCTATCTAAAGCAATATTTTTTTTTTACCTTTTATGCTATACTATAACCCTTTCTATTTCTATCCTCTTTATTGTTCCCACTACTGCATTTACTACATATTAACCTTTTTCTCTTTACTTTCACAGGTCTCACAGGATGTGAACTCCTTCCACATCAGATAAGTATAACGATATGTCTAACCTTTCTTATTCTTCTTAGTAACTATCTACAAACTGTGGATCCTTATTCTACAGGTCTAAGAAACATTATCCCTTTAAGACTCCTCCCTCTGGCTTCATAGTACCCTGATAGTAGATCCTGTACATATTACCTATACTTGGTAGGTTAACCGTAACCCCCGTTATGGGAGAGTTGTGTATATGTGTTAAGGTCATACATACTGCAGCATTTACCCACCTCCATAAACATTTTTGCCTTGCTAGTTGACTCAGGCAGGCTCTCAGCCATGTCCCCTCCTCCCCTGTCTGCCACTCCCTTGTCCCAGACCACTGAGTTCAAAGTTCCCCATGGATTGCCCTCCCCCTATGATAGGGCCAGGAAGGGGAGAGCCATCCTCCACCCAACCAGTCACTCACATCTAGAACTGAGCCAGTCATCCAGGTTGTAGTGTATGGCTGAGGTAGGTGGGTAGCCTCTGCTAGCCATTTCCACATTCCCCCACCTTTGGATTACTGCCTTCACCTGGGGGAAGAAAAGGTCAAGTCAGCATGCCTTCCCACCCAGGGACAGGACAGCTATCTGATGAACTGTCAGTCTTCTCTCTGACCCTAGGCAACCTAAGCATGTTCCTGAACTTGGGTCACTGATGTAGCGGGAGTCAAGGCGCACAGTGCCTTATCCCTCCATACCACAGGAACAGGCCGAACTTATACTGCAGCAAGGGAATTATTTGTTATTAACATGGCAGGCCATCAGATAATGATGGAGACACTGCACACCAGGGAATGATTTTTTATTAATGGGCCCAGCAGTTAGAGTATGGGATGCACCTGTGGACACCAGAGAATGTGTTACCTATAACAGGGCCAGAAATCTCAGGGGAGTATTGTTATTGGAAGGCAGTTCAAAAGAAATATTTAGCTGCTTGAGGTTTCATATCAAAGTAATGTCCCTGTAGATGGCTCCTAATCCCCGTAAAATAGCATTATGCAGCCTTGTTGGCTCTGACCAGATTTTGTTGAAAACAGGAAGTCATTACCACAGCTTTCCATAACCTAGGGAATTTTCCAGAGATGAGGGATAGGTTAATGATTCTTGTCAAGGGAGTTAGTACCTCGTCAAGGGTTTGAGAAAGTAGTTTGAAGTCTAGTCCATTGCCACTATGCCTAGATTTTCCTAGTACCTTCTTTAGGTATTTCTTAGCTTCTGTTTTTGTAATTACCTTAAGGTAGGATGGGGGGTGGTTCTGTTTTACTTTGAGAACATGATTCTGAAATCTGAGGCAAAATTATGCAGAAATGACAAACATAGCAGCAATTTTCTGTGTTACTTTAAAATGCATTTTAGTAAAGGAAAAATAATATTAGTCTGTGACCAGTTTATGGGGACAGAGATTTTAAGGTGTTTTTTATATGAATAAATGGTGCTAAAAAAAGATGGGCTTGGGGGGACCCTCTCAAAAATGTGAGCAATTGCCACTAGGTTGGCAAAGTCATGGTGACCACCCAAAAACTCTAAAATGGCATATCTCAGCTCATAGTTGTCATAAAAAGCTGTATTTGGTGTCTAAATTGGTATATATCCTTAGCCGAGGCTACAGGAGGGCGCACCCCTGCCCTGAGCGCCCCCACCGATGACCCTGAGCCACCCCGACCGCAGGTCAGCTGCCAGGAGGCGCACCCCGCCTGAGCGCCCCCACTGATGACCCTGAGCCACCCTGAGCGCAAGCCGAGGCTACAGGAGGGCGCACCCCTGCCCTGAGTGCCCCCACCGACGACCCTGAGCCACCCCGACCGCAAGCCAAGGCTACAGGAGGGTGCACCCCTGCCCTGAGTGCCCCCGACAACCCTGAGCCACCCCGACCGCAAGGTAACTTCCACTGCAAATGAAAAGCAACGCACGGCCTGTCTCCCTTTGTCCTGATTTTGAACTTGGCGCCTTTTTTCACAGCCTGGACTCTTTCATTCCCCAGCACATATATGAAATAGCTTGTTCAACCTGTAAAGTGAAAGAGAGCTTCTCCAACTGCTGCCGAATCGTACTGAGGGTTTTTTTGTTGTTGTTTCTAAAACAGTCGAGTAGTGTGCACCCTGCTAACATGAGGGCTGGATATTGCATAGTGAACTGTAACAGTCTTTTGACTTATCTTTTGGCTGCTTTACCTCAAGTGCAAAAGTGCCCAGAACCGAACTGTCTCCCTCGCTCTGCTCTAATTTTGTCCCAGCTGAGGTTGAGAGTCCTGGAGACATGCAGTTGGGAGCAAGAGTCCTGATTTTATTTTGTGCAGCTCCTTGGCTTCTTGGCTTGCAATGGCCAGTCGGCATGGGAGAAAATAGTGCGAACTTCAAAGCGCTAGTTGCTTCAGCCGGGAGTGAGACCTGACCGGAGCTCTTCTCTCACCTCAGGGTGTGCTGAGCCGGGCCACTGCTCTAAAAGACGGGCTTGCCAGCCGGCAGCTTTCACGACTGCTCCCATCCGCCCCACACACCCACCCTTGTCCGGCTCTAGCTATATGGTTAGGCCACGCACCGAACACGCCCGAGGTGGATGCAAAATTGCTATCTCCTCAGTTTGCCATTAGCAGGTTATATTCTGCTACAACTAGAGGGTGTATTGAAATAAATAATTACTTCAGACTGCTCTTACTCAAACCAATAAGATACATTAAACCTTACTCCTCTCCCCTGAGACATTGTTTCTTTCTTCAACACAGACCATTTTTCTAAGGACACTCTTATTACACTCAATATGGCCATTAAGACTTATGCAACACTTCTACTAGTGTCCATTTTCCTTAACCTCTTATTGGTCCAAGTCCTACACAGCCTTCAAAGAAATCCATTTGGCTGTAGCCAAACTATTACCCCTAAGCTCTCCCTGTTAGAAATGTCTTTTCGACATCCCCGTGACACTTTCCCACTTATTATTCCACATAAGCTCATATACCACTTAGCCTATTCCCTACATAAATCCTTGGTGAGCAAAATTCCTCTGCCAACTCCTTTCACCCATCGTAAACTGTGGCACCTCCTCCTCCTAGCATTACTATTAGCTGGGGACATCGAGCTAAACCCGGGACCCGTAACAACAAACTGGCCACCTAATAATGCAACATGGCTAGACTCCAAGGGACTACGAATTGCATACATGAATATTAGGAGCCTCCCTCACAACCTAACCGAACTTGAGGCATGGGTTGCACAGAACCACCCTGACATCCTCTGCCTGTCTGAGACCAGGTTAAGACCCTCTACTGCTGACCCCCTATGCGCTCTACCTAACTACAATCTCATCAGGCAAGACAGGGCCACCTCTAAACGCGGGGGTGGAGTTGCCATCTACTACAAACAACACCTGCTGCTAGTCCAAAACACACTACCTACCCTATCTCTCTGTGAAGTGCTCCATGCAACGCTTCTACTAGGCTCAAAGAAGTTACACATAATTTGTGTCTATAACCCTCCTGCGGGAGGGACAAAAGGCCTAGAAGATCTCCTCTTACTAGTAGACAGCACCATAGGCCATAACGAAGTCCTCATACTGGGTGACTTAAACCTAAACTGGGCTAGCAAATCGAATCAGGCCTCCCACACCTTAGTACAAGGCCACAACTTTCATCAGCTGATCTCTGACCCTACCAGGGTTAGTGCCCCCTCGGACTAGCATGCTTATTGATTGGATCCTTACAAACTGCCCTGACAGCATCAGTTGTGCCGGTACTCTTCCAGATGTAATCAGTGATCACTCCCCGATCTATTGCATCTGGCGCTCAAATAATAAACCATCTCCCACCCCTAAACTCATCACATTCTGCAATCTCTCTAACTTCAATCCTATTCATTTTACACACGACCTCTCAGCAATTGACTGGACCTCCATTCACACCGCATCTAATGTCCAGTCTGCCCTTGATAGTTTCCTTGCAAAATTTGGTCAGCTCAAGACACCCATGCCCCACGGATCACCAGGCGCTTTAGTGGTACCCAGACTAAGTGGCTAACAAAGATCTACTAACCCAGATAAAGGCCAGAGACAAGGCCTGGCGTTGTTTTAAGTCCACAGGATGCAATCTGACTACATCACTACCGCTCACTGAGAAACACTTGCAAAAGAAACATCCATCTATCCAAAGCTCTTTCTGCAGGGACCTTCTAACAAAAAGCCTCTGGGGACTCCAAGAAATTCTGGACCACCATAAAACCCTCCTGGGTTCTAATCACAAGGCCCATTGAAATGACATGCTGTTAAATGGCATACATTGTAACAACCCGTTAACCATAGCTAACACCTTCAATCACCACTTCTCAGATTTAACAAGCTACCTGACCTCCTTCCCCACTGGTCTCACTGCTCCACCCCAATGCGACACCAAACCTCCACTTCCGAACCCCCCCTTTAGGTTCCAGAGCATTCAAAAAAGAGAAGTACTACAATTGCTACTCTCCATCTCTGACAATACCAGCCCAGGATCGGATGGTCTTGAACCTAGGCTCCTGAAGGTTATGGCCCCCTTCATAGCTTCCCCACTAACCAAAATCTTCAATATGTCCCTATGCTGTGGTACAGTTCCAAATATATGGAAAATTGCTAAAGTCACCCCTATTCCTAAGAAAGGAGACCCAAAGGAAATCAAGAACTATCGTCCCATCGCTATACTCTCTGTACTAAGCAAAATCCTTGAAAAATAAGTTGCCACCCAAACAATAGAATACTTCCAAAATACAACCTCCTTTCTAGCTCCCAACACGGATTCAGAAGGTCACAGCATCACCACTGCCCTGCTACAAACTGACAAGTGACATCTATTCCTCCATGGACTTAGGCCTCATGACAGGCTAGTTTTCATCGACCTAACCAAAGCATTTGACCTGGTCAACCACACACTTCTCTTGCCAAACTACAGTCATTTGGTTTCTCCTCAGATACCATTACCTGGTTCAAAAAGCTACCTGACTGACAGACAACAGGCTGTTGTCTTCAATTCAACCATCTCAGATCCTGCACAGATCCACATTGGAGTACCCCAGGGCTCCATACTTGGTCCTCTGCTTTTCACTATATTCATAGATGACATCCCGTTAACTGCACCGAACTGCTCATCTCTGCTCTATGCAGACGATTTGGTTATCTACCACAGTGCAAAAACTGCGATCACCCTTAATCATCCCCTTGCCGTGGACTTTGCGAGTATCCAAACCTGGCTCACTGATAATAAACTAGTCCTCAACTCCAGCAAATCCTGCTCAATGCTGTTTGGCTCGCCGGCCAGACTCAAATCAAATCTAAATCCCCTTACTATCTCATGCGGACGGCTCCTCTACCCTCTGCCAAATCCTTTAAATATCTTGGTGTCACCTCAGACGAATCTCTTGACCTTGACCTCCATATCTCCACTATCTGTAAGTCCATAAACGCCAAGATAGGAAGTGCCTATCGCACCAGCTACGCCCTCACCCCTCAAGCCAGATTAGCTGTGGCTCAAGGCTTCCTTCTACCGGCTGTAGCATATGGCTCTGCAATCTACCTATCTGCATCTAAATCCTCCCTCCATAAATGGGATACCACTTACAATAGCATCTGCCGCTATGCCTCTGCATCACCGCATTTCAAGCACCACTGCCAACTCTATATGGACCTAAAATGTCTTAGCCCCTCCGCCTATCGTCTCCAGTCCCTTGGATCATTAATTGACTCTGTCACCAGAACAGGCCTCCCCCTATCCCTTTCCTCTGCTCTGGAATTACAACCTCTCACCTATGAACTACGATCAACTGAAAAAGCCCTTCTGCACATTCCAAGATGCAGAACAAACATGGGTGCACGCGCCTTCTCTCATACAGCTCCTAAATACTGGAACTCTATACCCTTCTCTATCCGTCAAGTGACCACCCATGCTACCTTTAAGAAACTAGCCTGTGAACACTTGCACACCATAAACCCCTGCACTTGCTTTAACCCACCTTGAACCTTCACCCCTCCCTGCTCTCTTCTACATCTCCAGACAATCCACCTCCCTGATACTTCTTACCCATCCTCTCTTAGTCCTAGCCTGCTCACTCTCTTACCCCCTTCCTCTCTCCCTACTTTTCTCTCCCTCCCTCTCCACAGTCTTGGCACTTATTGTACTGTACCTCACTACCTATTCTCCTTTTGAACTATTTTCCTGTGTTACCCATTCCAATCTGTAACTTGATTTCACAGTACTTTTACTTTCATTATTCATTTTGTCAATGCGCTTGTATCTACTATTAAAACATTGTTTTTTACTCTGATTTGCACTGCTTTCATGTGCTGTGTCACATGTATATTGTTTGTCTGTAAACTGTCTTCTCCCTGGTCATGCCTGAAAATAGGCATTGTTTGTCTAGTGCACTTACCCGGTTACCAAAAGCAAAATAAAAAATAAATAAATAAATAATATATGTATATATATATATATTAGAGGCAAAAAAATCCATTTAATGCATCAATTAGGGTTGTTCCACAGTGACAAAAGTAAGGAAATTCGGTGTTTGGGTTGAACCCCCCGGACACCTCCAGCCCACCCCCCCAACCGGCATCGGGGTGCGCATTGGGGTCATCAGCCCTAACTCTCACCCCATCACATGTGTAAAAAGCAGAGGTATGAGGAGAATGGGGTGAGAGTTGGGACCGGCGTCCCCAGCGAGTAGCCCGATGCCAGTTGGGGGCAGGCTGGAGGTGTCGGGGGAGTTCAACTAACATCAAATTTCCTCACTTTTGTCGCTGTGGAACAACCTAACTGATGCATTAAATGGATTTTTTGCCTCTAATTTCCCTTCTTTTTGAGAATGATGACAAGAAATACTAAATGTAATGGGCGTCCAGGGTGCAAGGCCCTTCTGGCCTAGCTCCGCCATGTGATGTCTTGTGACATAGTAACAGGAACAGCAACAAATACAAGTTAGAAACACAAATGGTAGCAATAATGAAAATGCAAGGGCAAAGACAATGCAAAGGGTAACTTATCGGTGGCGTACTGAGGAGCGATAAGACTGACAGATGCAAACGCAAGGAAACAGTAACTGTAACAGTAACAAAGTGCATACCCTCTTTTTCTGAAGAACTGCATAGAGAAACACAGTGTGTACAAAGAATGTATGCATTGTAATGGCAATGGAAGCTTAAAACGAGCATTGGAAGTACTTAATTGCAAATATCTCAGCAACCGTACGACGTAGAAAAAAATTAAAATTTCACAGAAATCACTATTTTCCCGGCTACCGTTTTGAATTACATATCATAGAATATGCAACTCATGATGAAAATCTGTATCTCACACCGTTTCGAGATCTGAGCCCCAAAAGTGCGGCATACACCACCATGATAGCCTATGGGAAAAGCATGAACATCAGAGTACCATAACTTTGGAGCCGTACAATATTTTTCACCAAACCATGAAAGGCACATCTGAGACATGTTGGCTGCCTTCCTCAAATTTCAGGCCAAAGACCTAACCATTCTTTTGCAGTAGGTGAAAAGAACTCCTGTAATTTTGGCCATAGTGTTGCAAAGTACTTTCATGATTTCAGAAAGTTACAGAGATTTGCAAAAGTGTTGTGAGCACAAAAGCACTTTGCAAAGTACTTTCAGAACTTTGAAAAACATATTTCTGGGTGTTTAACCCCAAAATAAAGACATAGCTAACATCCTCAGCCTCCGACTAGGTGAACACAAAGAAGATGTGTCCCTAGAAGGTCCCAATTTTAAATGCCAAGCATTTTCTGATAACCAGCTGAAAACAAAATGGCAGATTTGTGGAAAGTACTAGGTCCATTGTGATAGTAAAAGTGCATTTGTGAAAGTGTCAAACTTTTTGTTAACTTTACCATTGACTTATAATGGGAACTTGTTTTGAGCAACTTTTGAACCATTCAATATTTTTTCACAAAATCTTCAAAGGCACATCAGGTACCCGGCCGCATGTTCCCTGAAGTTTTGGACTGGTCGCTCAAACCGTGCAACCTGTGAGGCAAAACAAAGAAATCGTAAAGAGGCGTTATTGTGCAATTCATTATCGGCAATAACTCCACAGCTGTCTCTGACCTACCAGGGTTATGTGGCTCCTCGACTAGTACATGCTTATTGATTGATCCTATAAACTGCCCTACAGCATCAGTTGTGCCGGGTACTCTTCCAGATGTAATCAGTGATCACTCCCCGATTCTATTGCATCTGGCGCTCAAATAATAAACCATCTCCCACCCCAAACTCATCACATTCTGCAATCTCTCTAACTTCCATCCTATTCATTTTTACACGACCTCTCAGCAATTGACTGACTCCATTCACACTCGCATCTAATGTCCAGTCTGCCCTGATAGTTTCCTTTGCAAAATTCTGGTCAGCTCCAAGACACCTATGCCCCACGGATCACCAGGCGCTGTGGTATCCAGACTATGGCCAACAAAAGATCTACTAACCCAGATAGCCAGAGACAAGGCCTGGCGTTGTTTTAAGTCCACAGGGATGCAATCTGACTACTGCTACCATCCTTACTGAGAAACACTTGCAAAGAAACATCCATCTATCCAAAAGCTCTTTTGCAGGACCTTCTAACAAAAGCTCTGGGACTCCAAGAAATTCTGACCACCATAAAACCCTCCTGGGTTCTAACTCAAGGCTCCATATTGAAAATGACATGCTGTTAATGGCATACATTGTAACAACCTGCTAACCATAGCTAACACCTACCTTCAATCACCACTTCTCAGGGATTTAACAAGTTACCTGACCTCCTCCCACTGGTCTCACTGCTCCACCCCAATGCGACACCCAAACTCACTCTGAACCCCCTTTAGAAGTTCTAGAGCATTCAAAAAGAGAAGTACTACAATGTTACTCTCATCTTCATAATACCAGCCCAGGATCGGATGGTCTGAACCCTAGCTCCTGAAGGTTATGGTCCCTCTCATAGCTTCCCACTAACCAAAATCTCAATATGTCCCTATGCTGTGGTACAGTTCCAAATATATGGAAATTGCAAAGTCACCCCTATTCCTAAGAAAGGAGACCCAAAGGAAATCAAGAACCATCGTCTCCATCGCTTACTTCTCTGTACTAAGCAAAACTTTGAAAAAGTAGTTGCCACCCAAACAATAGAATACTCCAAAATACAACCTCCTTTCTAGCTCCCAACACGGATCAAGAAGGTCACAGCATCACCACTGCCCTGCTAAAACTGACAAGTGACATCTATTCCTCCATGGACTTAGGCCCATGGACAGGCTTAGTTTTCATCGACTCTAACCAAAGCATTTGACCTGGTCAACCACACTTTCTTCTTGCCAAACTATAGTCATTTGGTTTCTCCTCAGATACCATTACCTGGTTCAAAGTTACCTGACTGACAGACAACAGGCTGTTGTCTTCTAATTCAGCTTATCCCAGATCCTGCACAGATCCACATTGAGTACCCCAGGGCTCCATACTTGGTCCCTGCTTTTTTCATTAGTATTCATAGATGACATCCCGTTAACTGCACCGAACTGCTCATCTTCTGCTCTATGCAGACGTATCGGTTATCTACCACAGTGCAAAACTATGATCACCCTTAATCATCCCCTTGCCGTGGACTCTGCTGGTATCCAAACCTGGCTCACTGATAATAAACTAGTCCTCAACTCCAGCAACTTCTAGCTTCAATGCTGTTTGGTTTGCACGGCCAGACTCAAATCAAATCTAACTCTTTACTATCTCATGCGCGGACTGCCCTCTACCCTCTGCCAAACTTCTTTAAATATCTTGGTGTCACCCTGGACCTAATCTCTTGACCTTGACCTCATATCTCCACCATCTGTAAGTCCATAAACTCCAAGATAGGAAGTGTCTATCGCACCAGCCACGCCTCACCCCTCAAGCCAGATTAGCTGTGGCTCAAGGCTTCCTCTCACCGGCTGTAGCATATGGCTCTGCACCACCTATCTGCATCAAACTCCTCCCTCCATAAATGGGATACCACTTACAATAGCATCTGCCGCTATGCCTCTGCATCACCGCATTTCAAGCACCACTGCCAACTCTATATGGTTCCAATGTCTTATTCTCCGCCTTTATCGCTCCAGTCCCTTGATCATTAATTGACTCTGTCACCAGAACAGGCCTCCCCTCATCCTTTCCTCTGCTCTGGAATTACAACCTCTCACCTATGAACTACGATCAACTGAGTAGCCTCTTCTGCACATCTCCAAGATGCAGAACAAACATGGTGCACGCGCTTTCTCTCATATACAGCTCCAAATACTGGAACTCCTATACCCTTCTTCTGTCCATTAAGCTAGACCACCCATGCTACCTTTAAGAAACTAGCCTGTGAAACTTGCACACCATAAACCCCTGCACTTGCTTTTAACCCACCTTGAACCTTCTTCACCCTCCTTGCTCTCTTACATCTCCAGACAATCCACCTCCTTGATACTTTACCCATCCTCTCTTAGTCCTAGCCTGCTCACTCTCTTCCCCTTCCTCTCCCTACTTTCTCTCCCTCCCTCCACAGTCTTGCACTTATTGTACTGCACTACTACCTATTCTCCTTTTGAAACTATTTTCCTGTGTTACCATCTCCAATCTGTAACTTGATTCTCACAGTACTTTTACTTTCATTATTCATTTTGTCAATGCGCTTGTATCTACTATTAAAACATTGTTTTTACTCTGGATTTGCACTGCTTTACATAAGGTGTGTCACATGTATATTGTTTGTCTGTAAACTGTCTTCTCCCCTGGTCATGCCTGAAAATAGGCATTGTTTGTCTAGTGCACTTACCCGTTACCAAAACAAAATAAAAAAATAAATAAATAAATAATATATGTAGATCAGAGGGTAAAATTCATTTAATGAATATGGTTAACTTGACAGTGATAGCAAGGAAGCTGGTGTTTGTTGGTCCGACACTCCAGCTACCTCCAACCGGCATCGGGTGCGACAGTCATCAGCCCCAACTCTCACCCCATCCATGTGTAAAGAAGAGAGGTGAGGAGAATGGGGTGAGAGTTGGGACCGGCGTCCCCAGCGAGTAACCCGATGCCAGTTGGGGCAGGCTGGAAAGGTGTCCGGGAGTTCAACTAACATCAAATTTCCTCACTTTTGTCGCTGTGGAACAACCTAACTGATGCATTAAATGGATTTTTTGCCTCTAATTTCCCTTCTTTTTGAGAATGATGACAAGAAATACTAAATGTAATGCGGCGTCAGGGTGCGCGGGGCCCTTCTGGCCCTAGCTCCCGCCATGTGATGTCTTGTGACATAGTAACAGGAACAGCAACACAAATACAAGTTAGAAACACAAATGGTAGCAATAATGAAAATGCAAGGGCAAAAGACAATGCAAAGGGTAACTTATACGGTAGCGCACAGGGGAACGATAAGACTGACAGATACAGAAACGCAAGGGGAAACAGTAACTGTAACAGTAACAAAAGTGCATACCCTCTTTTTGCTGAAGAACTGCATAGAGAAACACAGTGTGTACAAAGAATGTATGCATTGTAATGGCAATGGAAGCTTAAAACGAGCATTGGAAGTACTTAATTGCAAATATCTCAGCAACCGTACGACGTAGAAAAAAAATTAAAATTTCACAGAAATCACTATTTTCCCGGCTACCGTTTTGAATTACATATCCCATAGGGCTATGCAACTCATGATGAAAAATCTGTATCTCACACCGTTTTCGAGATACGAGCCCCAAAAGGCGCTGCATACACCACCATGATAGCCTATGGGAAAAAGCATGAACATCAGAGTACCATAACTTTGGAGCCGTACAATATTTTTTCACCAAACCATGAAAAGGCACATCTGAGACATGTTGGCTGCCTTCCCTCCAAATTTCAGGCCAAAAGACCTAACCATTCTTTTGCAGTAAGGTGGCAAAGAACTCCTGTAATTTTGGCCATAGTGTTGCAAAGTACTTTCATGATTTGCGAAAGCTTTCACAGAGATTTGCAAAAGTGTTGTGAGCACAAAAGCACTTTGCAAAAGTACTTTTTCCAGAACTTTGAAAAACATATTTCTGGGGTGTTTAACCCCAAAATAAAGACATGGCTAACATCCTCAGCCTCCGACTAGGTGAACACAAAGAGAATTGTGTCCCTAGAAGGTCCCAATTTTAAATGCCAAGCATTTTTCTGATAACCAGCTGAAAACAAAATGGCAGATTTGTGAAAGTACTAGGTCCATTTGTGATAGTAAAAAGTGCATTTGTGAAAGTGTCAAACTTTTTGTTAACTTTACCCATTGACTTATAATGGGAACTTGTTTTTTGAGCAACTTTTGAACCATTCAATATTTTTTCACAAAATCTTCAAAAGGCACATCGGGTACCCCGGCCGCATGTTCCCTGAAGTTTTTGGACTGGTCGCACAAACCGTGCAACCTGTAGGCAAGAGCAAAGAAATCGTAAAAGAGCGTTATTGTGCAATTCATTATCGCTTAATAACTCCACAGCTGTATAGCTGACTGGTACGAAACTTGGCAGATCCCAAGATCTACCATGCCCAATTGTGCATACCAAATTTTGGGCAACTCCATTGAACAGTGACAAAGTTATTAAGGTGAAAATTTGACCCTTTAACCTTAAAAGTGCTACTCAACCCTAACTATGGTAGCACTCCTGTGCTACCATAATATATATATATATATATATATATATATATATATATATATATGTATATATATATTCATTGCAATAACATTCATTAATGCATCAGTTAGGGTTGAAGCAATAAAACAGGGAAAGGAGGCATTAGGGTTGACCCTAACACCACCACCCTGCCACCCAAACCCACCCACCCACCACAGACCTAGAGGTGGCGGTGTGTGCCTTGGGGTCATTGCCTAAATCTCACCACATTCCATGTGTAACAAAGCTTACATGATACAGGTATGAGTGAATGGGGTGAGAGTTAGGCCCGTGACCCAAGGCTGCCCCATCCCTATTGGTCTGGTGAAATGAAATGGGCGGGGTGGTTGGTGGGGGGTGTTAGGTGTCAACCCCATGCCTCATTTACCTACTTTTGTCACTTCAACCCTAGCTGATGCATTAACAAAGTTTTTTTGCAATGAGTTTCCTTACTTTTTCAGACAGTGAAATGTAATTGGTAACTGGTATGTGTTGGTTGGAGCATGGGCTATCTGGGCCTATGCTTCCTTCAAGTTGCCCATTTTTTTATGTGCCATATTAAATAATTTTAACCCCAAATGTTTAACATAACCTTCTTATCACCTCACTGCATGTATCCAGTACAGAAAACTTTTAAATCCCTGTCGAAATGTAATTCTGCACAACTGTAATGCCGTTTTGCACCAGAGGTGCGGAAAAACATTTTTGCCAGGATTTTAAAAATTGCAGCTGTACTATTCATGAGGTGGTGTGAAAAAATGGTAATGATGAAAATCTGAAACCATGAAAAATTGGGGAAGTTAAGAGCATGCGTATAAACCATGCAATGCACGCTTTTAACATGATCATTAGTTCAAATTTTTTCACCTAAATTCAACATGGACTTTTGGGGACCTTCACTCATGAACAGAGGCACTGTGATTTTGTTAATCCATCCTGAAAGTTGATTTCACACAGCGACCATGTCATTCTGTGCCACAGGAGCAAAAACACATTTCAGGTAGGATGTGAAAAATGACAACTGTGCTGTTTATAAGGAGATGTGAAAAAACGGCAATGTTGAAAATCTGGAGTGAAAATATTAACAATTGGCGAAGTTACGAGTGTGCGTACAAACTGCGAAATGCAAGCTCATAGCAGTAGTTTTTTGAAATTTCTTTACTAAATTTGTAACACAGGCTTTTTGGTACCCCTCCTCATGAACAGTAGCAGTATCATTTTGTTAATCAGTCCCGAAAGGTGATCCCACACAGCGACCAGAAAATCACCTTCCAGGACTGAGTAATGAAATGACACTATCTGTCCCAAGAACCCCATGTTGACAATTTGGGAGCAAAATTCTAAAAAAAGGGCTTAGATATCAACCTACATTGAATTCCCCCATTGACTGCCATTATATATCACTTACCTTTGATTCTTCAGTTTGTAGTTTGACTTTGAAGAGTGCAGATGTATCCAGAGAAGATCGCTGCTCCCAAACTCTGGAGGTAAGTATGGGGTAAGGGGGGTGCAGGGAGGTGGGTGCTCAGTGGAAGGGTGGGTATTGGGGAGGCAGGACTGGGGAGACAACGTGGAACCATTTTCTTTTTTTCAGGTTTAAAAAAACATAAAACACTTTGGGGGATGGTTTTCTTTATTAACAGGTATTTTTCAACATTATTTATTTGGGCACACTGGGGTGGGCTCCCAGTGCACCATATTAGGGAGGAGAGAGGGGGATATATGCTGACATGGGGATTGGATAGCCCATGTTGGCAATTGAACAGTACCACTTTTGGGGGGGGCATCATCTGACACCGTGAGTGGGCATCCTGGTGTCAGAAGCATTTAATTTTAATAAAAAAAATATATATTTGGCAAACTGGGTGGGCTCCCAGTGTGCCATATTAGTGTTAGTGGGGAGAAGATACATGCTGACACAAGGATTGGGAACCCCGATGTTGGCATTTAAACGTTAAGTAATCCACCATTGTGGATCCCCGTTCCCGAGGCCATCCCATTCAAGAGGTGGGATGAAGACCAGATCCTATCTGATCATCTAGTCTTCATCTCACAAATGGGGATTTTGACACCTCACAAACAGGTATGTTGACAGCTGGCAAAAGAGAATTTAAAAATAAACAATCCCCTTTTGTGAGCTGTCAAAATCCCCTTTCACCAGGCGATCCTCTTTCCTGAGGTGACAAAATCCCTGTTTGTGAGCCAATCCTTGTTCTTGAATTAGGGCCATCTGGTCAGAAAATTGCAATCAAGGATTTTGACAGCTCGTGAACAAGGACTGGCTCACTAAAAGAGAAAGCTCGTGAAAGGAGATTTTGACAGCTCCCGAAAGATGTTAAAAAAAAATCCCCTTTCGCGAGTTGTTAAAATCTCCTTTCGCTAGCTGATCCCCTTTCATGAGCTGACAAAATCCCTGTTTACAAGCCAATCCTTGTTCATGACATAGGGCCATCTGGTTCGGAAATCGTCATCAAGGATTTTGACAGTTCTCGATCAAGGAATTTGTCACCTCATGAACAAAGATCGTTAGCAAGTGACGATCAAAGATTTTTAAAATTGAAAATGGCCATTCTTGACAAAACCAAATAAAATCAAAGCCATAGGTTTGTACAGGGCATGTCTCTGGACAAAACTCGTACTTGTAATGCCACACAGCTCACTTGTGGGAGAAGTTAGAACATTTAATTTGTGGGGGAAACTGAAAACAAGATAGCTTGCGAAAGGGGATTTTTTCCTCATGAACGGGGATTTAATAAATCCCCATTCACGAGATGACAAAATCCTTGATCGTGAGCCAAATTCTCTTTTGCAAAACATATATATAAATCAAAGAGTGAACTGAGCATGCTCAAAACTCGAAAATTCAAAATTAAATATCTTTGGAATGGTTTAATATTTTTTCAACTAACTAATGCTGGATTGTTCTTTGGTACAATCTCTTTCTACCCCAGATATTTCAGACCTAAATTCTAAACAGTGTGGTCACAGCGTGATGGGCAAAAATCAGCAAAAATGGGCAAAAACAATAAAAGGGAAAAATGCGTTTTCTGGCGCTTCGCTGCATGAGAACTGCAAATCCGATCAAACCAAAAGTTGCAATATGAAGAGTTCTAACATCTGAGACTGAGTGTTCTGAATTTTGGGCAAATCCTCTAACTATAGGGGAACAACTGTGCCCCTGTGCATATATATATATATATATATATATACACACATACACACAGATAGATATTTTGTTTTATTTTTACCAAGAGAGACATGATAAGCTTTCGGCTTGTTCACAGGTGTGACCTGGGAGCACAAGCAAGTTAAGTGATTTGCTCAGGGTCACACAGTATGCAAGTGAAGGCTGTGGGATTCAAACCTAGGTTTCCAGGTTTGCTGCTCAGAGCCTTAAACCACTGTGCTATACTGCCTCGTCAAAGATCTATCTATCTATCTGCCTATCTATCTATCTATCTCTCTATCTGTCTATGTATGGGATATGCCATGGATCCGGCTGAAATATCTCCGATATTTATTTGAGTGCCGTGTGAAGTATGTTATAATGAGTGCCGAAGCCACAAGTGATGTCATACTTCACACGGCACAAGAATAAATATCAGAGATATTTTAGCTGGACCCATGGCATATTTCATTTAAGCAATAGTTTTCACTGTATTTTTGCAGTTTGTAATATGGTTTTAACTTTATTTCGAGTAGTTTTTTTTAATTATTTTTACATTTTAAATTGTTGGGCATGAGGAATTTGAACATTGTATTGGGTAGTCTGTTTCTGATTGACCATTAGACCCTGGGAAAAATGTTGTAATTGGATGGAGGTGACCGGTCTCATGTGGGATGTGTGTTGTGATTAGCTAGAGGTAGATGAAATGTGATTAGTCAGGGGTGTGTCTGCTAGGGGGTGTGTGTGTGTGTGAGTGGTGTGTTCATTGATTGGGCAGGGTATATATGTGTAGACTGCACAGTTTCATCAGTTGACGGCCCGTGGGCCTAGCGGAGTGTGGCTGCGTGTGCTTGCTCTGTTTTTGGATGATGCCATGGATGTTTGGGCCTTCGTGGATGTTAGTGGAGCAGCGGGTCATTGTGGAAGGGGTTCAATCAGAGTGCCTGGTGTTCGGCGTGCTTTTAGAGGTGTCTGGTACTGATGGATGTAGTAAGTCAGTCTCTTTGTTGGAGCCAGCAATGGATGTGGTGTGCTTGATGACACGGGGCGAAGGAAGGATCGGTCATGTTTTTGGATTACTTGTGGCCATCAGGGGGACCTTTGGATTTCTTTATTTTTTTTACGGGATGATGGAAGGCTGTCATGTCTTTTTGGAGAATTTTGTTTATTGTGGCGAGGCTTGGATATATATTTTTTTTTACATTTCTTTTTTTGGGTGGGTTATCATTTGGATTAAGCAAAGTCAAGGACAACTGGATTTTGCTGCAAGAAAGTTTTGTTTGTAAAACTGATTTGAAATAGTGCAACAGGATCAGTGCAACGAAAGGTAAGTGCACATTTTTCGGATTGAGGGTTGCTAGGGGTGTTAGGGTGAGGCTGAGAACTTGTGTTAGTTTAAAGTTTTTAGAAGCATTTTATTAAGAGATGGCACATTAACTTTATTCAGTAAAGAAACAACATTTTTAAATGGCAAGAAACTATTCTGTTCTAAGGTAGGTATTACTCTACTACTATTGCATTTCTGTTAACTGTTAGAAACATGTGTAGAATTTTTTTTTTTTTTAGTACAAAGGTTTCAGTAATAGTCTTTGTATTGCTTTTTTTTAAATAAAGTCCACATTGTGTGATGGGTAGTCCACAGTTCCTTTGGTTGGGTTTGCTTTTCTTTAAGATTAAGTCAACATTGTCTGATTGGTAGTCCACAGTTCCTTTTATTGGGTTTGTCATTTTTTTTTTACTCAACAAATGTTTATTAGATTTTGATTAACACACAACATCCATTACAACAAAAAACAAAACAAAACACCTGGAACCCAGGGTATACAGCCCAAAACTGGCTGTATGAACTATTTACAATCCCATGTATATACATACCCAGCAGGAATCCATCCCTGTGCAGCACATATATCAATAAAGACCCCTGTATAAACATCTACAATCCACTTTGCCAAAAATAACATATTATCAGTAGATGTAGACTAAAGAAATAAATCAAAAGCATTTCCCCACTCGCATGTAGAAGAAGAAGAGTAAAAGAAAAGAGGAAAGAAAAGGGGAAAGAAAAAAGGAATCGGAACAGGAGTCAACACTCAACGTTACCCCTGTACTATCTCAGAGTACCAAACCTAAGGGTGCAAGTCCAAAAGGAAGCACCTAGGGTTAAATCAGAGGTGGAGTCCTACATATCCCTAAAGAGAGAGAGAGAGAGAGAGACCCATCCCATTTATTCTCTGGAAGGTATACAGTCTAGATCCCCAAACCCTTACTTGGATCCCAGAAAATCTATATAATGACCACTTTGCTCTCTCCATGAACCAAGTGTTAATCAACCAGATCTCTTTACTAGAGATACACGAAAAAACAAGCCCTTACTACTCAGAGCATGACAGACGGACCTGAAGTAGTCTCTGGGATGAATAGATCGCTTCTAAAGCTGCCCACCTCTTAGCATATAACCGTTTATTCCCCTCACTCCAGAGCTGTCTCTTTATCCTACCCAATATGACCAACAAGTCCCGCACCCACTGGCCATAAGAATACTCCTGGTCGTCTTTCCAGTGCTGAATTAGAAAAGACTTGACTAATGCCGTCGTCAGAGCCAGAAGAAATTTGGCCAGGACTCCAGGGACTTTTGGAAAATCACCCAAAACACACACCTCTGGGGTGATGAACTCTGAGTAATTCATCAGCGAGTCCATACGCTGTCTGATTTCTAACCACAAGGGGGAAATTTTACAACACTCCCACATCACATGAAGCAAATACCCGATTCCCATCCCGCATCTGAAACAGTGGTCCATCTGCCTAAGCTTCCTACCACAAAGTTTGCCAGGGTAAAATAGAGGTCAGACACAATAAAATACTGCATGGTCCTGAACTTAGGAATTGGTATGTACCTATGGCCTTTCCAAACTGAGTCCCAGACAAGATACTTGGGAGCCATTACCTTCTCCCAATACGCCACCTGTATGGGCGAGAGTGGACTAACAAACTCCAACAACGTCCTATAAATCTGAGAAAGGGCGTTTGCCTTCGGCTCCACTGCCTCCAGGAGATCCCATGTAAATGACCCATCTGAGAACCCTCCTATCTTTCTCACCACTGACTCCAACAACCGAATCAGTTGTAATTTTTTGAAAAAGGGCATCCCCTCCATGAAGGCAGGAATAACAACCCTTACACCCTGAATAAGATCCCTCACCTTTAAACCCCTCACCTGGTGGGCCCATCGATCGCTTATTGCCCGCCCCCCAATTTCAAATGTGGGGTTACCAACCAGCGGTTGGTCCCAGGATTTCAACTGCAATTTCCTTTGTGCCGGGGAGAGAAAGGACCACCACGCCCTCAGTGACTTCCCAATCGGGTTCCCACCCTCTTTGCTGAAAGCCTTTACCGGGTTAACATATATCAACGCCTCAGGCGAGAAGCCACGCTCTCTCAGGATCTGTCTCTCAATTTGTAACCATGTTGG
The DNA here is from genome assembly GCA_016271365.2 of Neoceratodus forsteri. Classification (NCBI taxonomy): domain Eukaryota; kingdom Metazoa; phylum Chordata; order Ceratodontiformes; family Ceratodontidae; genus Neoceratodus; species Neoceratodus forsteri. The sequence goes on along the minus strand of CM057456.1, from coordinate 453,697,349 downwards.
GATATAGGCTTCCCCTACATTCTCCCTAGCCCAACGAAGCATACAGCCCAATTGCCCTGCCATATAATATAATAAAAGATCAGGCAATTTGATCCCACCCTCAGCTGGGAGCAAGCAAAGTAATTCATATTTCTTCTAGGTGGCTTAAAATTCCATAGGAAGTCCGAGAGAAGCTTCCTAATAACCTTGAACCAAGTAGTATGAATATCATACGGGCGATATATAGTGGTATAGGAGCCTGGGCAGCATATTCATTTAATAAGGCCGAGTCTAGCCGTAAAATTCAAAGGAGCTTGTTCCATCTCAATATATCTCCCTTATTGCCGATATCACCCCTCCATGTTTGTATCAGCCCTCTTTCACTATTTGTCAGAACTCAGATACCCAGGTATTTTATCTCATCCGCCTCCACTGGAGGCAAAATGAGCAAAATCCGCCCTGAATACATGTGGGGTCAAGGGAGAACTTGAGTTTTGTTAAGTTCAGCTTATAATTTGACACCACTGAAAAATGCCCAATCAAACCTCGTGCTCTCTCAAAACTACTAGCTGGGTCCTCTAGGTGTAACAAGATATCATCTGCGAACACTGTAAACTTAAGTTCCCTCCCCCCTACCCTTATCCCTTTGATAAGTTTGTCCTCCTTAAGGGCTCTCAACAGGGGTTCTAGATAAATATTAAATAATATTGGCGACAGGGGACATCCCTGTCTAGTCCCATTCTTCAACAACACTTCTTGTGAACTGTACCCATTGCATAAGACCCTAGCTGTAGGGGCGGCATAGAGGTGTTCAATACCCTTGAGCAAACCCTCCGGAAAACCCATCTTCCGCATTGTGGTGAACAGAAAACCATGGGAAACCCTATCAAACGCCTTTTCGGCGTCAATGAATAAAGCTAGAGGTAATTGGGAATCTGATGCATGGGCAATTATATGATGCAGCTTCCTATGGGTGTCCTGAGCTCCCCTTCCCGGCATAAATCCCACCTGCTCCTCACTAATCAAAAGTGGCGCAATACTCAGTATTCTATTAGACAAAATTCTTGTTAAAATCTTGATATCCTGGTTCATTAAAGCTATAGGTCTATAGCTATCAACCCTATCCCTAGGTTTATCTGGCTTGGGAATGAGGGAAATAAATGCTTGGTATAACGGCGGATGGAGCAACCCCTCTTGCATAATGGTATTATAGAAGTCTAGTAAAAGAGGAAGTATCGTCTTAATATGTGCTTGGTAGAATTTCGCCATAAGACCGTCTTGGCCTGGGGTCTTGCCTTCATCGGCAAAGACTGCACCACCCCAGTATCTCAGCCTCGTAATGGGAGCTGCAATCCTACTAGCCTGTACTTCATCCAAAACCGGGAGGATATTCCTCAAGAAAAGCATTCACTTCCTCTTCTCCTACTATATTTCCCAATCCATATATGCTAGTGAAATAGGGACGCAATCGTCTGCTATTCTTTGAGGGTCCACTATCAAATGCCCCCATACCAAATCAGTGATAGTTCTACTAGCTTCCCACTCCTGATCCTGGCCGCTAGCAAGCGACTCGGGACATCCCCTGGAGGAGATATTTAGCCTGCATCCTATCCAGCCAATATTCTACCTTACCATATCTAATATCCGCCCATTCCCCCTTAGGATTTAAGTTCTCTATCAATTTCCCTGAGGACCCCTCCAAGTGATGAATAGCTATCGCCCCAGAATAAATTCCTCCTTTGCCTTCCTCAGTCTATTCCTTCTAGCTGCCAAAGTCTGAACCGCTTCATATAATACCTTACATGTCGGCCACGCCAGCTTTTGGTCTTGTAAGGATGGTAGTTGAGACTGAATGAACTTTCAAATGCTCATCAAGCTCCTCCTGGACCTTAGGTTCCGCTTAGCAACAAATCATTCAGTCTCCACCTAACTGGCTTGGGAGGAGGCGGGACTTGGTTCCCACAGCAGCAAGATGGGGGAATGATCCGAGAGAGAACCCTAGTCTCAGTCATCATACCCTTCACTTCCCTAAGAACTGCGCTACTGACCAAAGAGAAGTCAATGCGCAACTGGGACTTGTGAGCCCCAGAATAAAAGGTCATGGTGTTGCCCTTCATGGAATGGGTCCTACACAGATCCACCAGAGCTGTCGCCTCCACCATCTTATTCAAGGCGACCTGGGCTTTGGTTAAAGGCTTACCAGATGGAGGTATTCTATCCTCCCAATTGCTGGTGCACACGTTCCAGTCCCCAGCCAAAATAAGTAGCTCTGTAGGCAAAGCTGCAATGTCACTTTCAATGGAGGCAAAAAAATCTGCGGAAGAAGGAGTGGGACCATAAATGGAGGCCAAAGAAATTGCCTTGCCAGCTAAAACCCGAGACAAGTATAGCCCCTACCATCCTCTCTTAACAACCCCTGTTCCATCCTAAAGGGACAATTGTTTCTTATTAAAATCGTACCCCTGAAGCTTTTTCTTACCCTGCCCATACACTTGACCCACCCATAGTTTTGAGGCAGCTTAATTCCCTCCGTCAGTAAATGTGTCTCCTGCAAAGCAGCTATATGCTCTCAAGTAGTTGATATGCCTGAGAATGACCATTCTTTGCGTCTACCTCTAAGCCCTTTAACATTCCAAGAAAGTATATTAATATGGACCATTATCCATCCACTGAATCATAACATGGGATCCAATCCACCCTAACCTTGCCTTTCCGCCTCTCTCCTGCACAGCTGGATACTCTCTCTCTCTCTCTTTCCCAAAAGCCCAATCCCACCCTCCCCTGCCCCGATCCTTGATCGCCCTCCTAAGGTTTCATCGGTTGTGGATGGGCTTTCCTGTGGTTTCCACTCCACGCCTGCCCTCCCTAGCCCTATCTCTGAAGAGACACCAATCTCCTGGTTTTGCCATAACCCCTCGTCTCGCCAGCGCCCTCCCGGTTCACATATATTCCCCTAACAATTCAAAAGAACAACACAGAGCAAAGCAATGCCCTGTTGTGAGTCCCAAGCCAATCTCTTCACACTGGCAACTGGTCCTAACCAGGGCTGATTCCACCACATAGGGAGGAGTCTGCCAGTACCCTCTAACATGTTCCCTCAATAAAAATGGACGTCACCGACCCTTAGAATATACCCTCGGACCGCTACCCCCAGACCAAACCCCCACCCCCTCAAAATCTCTCGAGCAAACCCACACAGTTCAAATAACCAAAGTGTGATCCCAGCAGATACCACCCAAAAAGGAAAAAGAAAAAAAAAAGGGAAGAAGGAAGAGGCAGGCAATATAGCCCTAACTAGCTTAAGATTAACAACTCAGCTCAGCTGTATAGAGTCCTTGTCAAACTGAAGAAAAGTCCACATAGCCCAACTTCGTCCGGGCAGTCCACCTCAGGTCGGAGGTTTAAATAAATTAGGAAGTTCCATATGCAGACTTTCCAGCGCATCTCTCGCGGTCAGATACTGCTTTTCCCCGGATTGCAGTCTCACCACTAGTGTTGCTGGATACTGTACACGAAATTTAATTCCGGCTAAATACAGCTTCTTCTTAATCTCCACATATTCCTTCTGCTTCTCTCCAATTAAAGGGGTTTGATCCTGGAACATCCAAAGGGTCGCACCATTCCATTGAAGAGGTTTAATCTGTCTGGCCTTCCATAAAACGTGCATCTTCTCTTTAAAAATTAAGAAGTCATGATGATCCTCTGGGCCTCTACCCCAGCGTAGAACTTCCCTTAAGGCACGGTGGGCCCTTTCCAAGTTATATGTTTCTCCATATGGTGTCTGGCCCAAGAGCTTTACTAGCAAATCCTGAATAAATGAGACACAGTCCGCCCCCTCAGTCCTTTCGGGCAACCCAGCCAGTACCAAATTATTTCTTTGGCTTCTTGCCTCCTGATCATCAATCCGAGCTTCCAATTTTTTAATTTGTTTCTTGGCCACAATCAGCTCCTGCTCCATAGACATCACTTTCCTCTCCTGCGATGCAATCTTGGCCTCTGCATCCCCCATACATTGAGCCAGGGATTGCAGTGCCGGTTTAACTGTAGCAAAGTCCACTACCAAACCTTGTAGCAATTTTTTAATTTCTTGCAGGTCCTCGTTTGACTGACCCGTCGCCCTCCCTATCTATATCTCCTTCTGGTTCCACAAGGGTGGGGACTGAGACTTAGGTCTCTTAGTCTCGTGGGATCTTGCCGCTGGGAGCTCAATTGCCGGGCTCCATCCATTACTATCAGCACGACATGGCTTGTGGCTTCAACACACGCGCCTAGCCGGAACCTTGCGCCGGTATCCCAGGGCAATTAATGCTTCGGCTATCGCTCCAACTCACGATCGCTAAAGTTTACAGCCCCTCTTGAATCAAAAGCAATCGAAACAGGTGGACCCCTGAGGAAATAAACCCAAAATTTCGTAGCTCGGGCCTAGGAGCGGCGAGGAGGACGTCCGACTCGTCTCAGCACATCACGTGACCGGGTTTGTCATTTTTTTAAATAACATCCACATTGTCTGATGGGTAGCCCACAGTTTCTTTTTTTGGGTTTGGCTTCTGCTGTGTACAATACTAGGATATAAGTCCACATTGTTTATTGGGTAATTTCCATGTGTTTCCTTAGATTTTCCAGATGATGGTAGGGTTTATGTCATTCTCGTTGGAGTCTGTTTACCTGTGGAAGAAGGAAGAAAATATTAGTGATGGTTTTTGAAAATGTTTACTGGGTGTGGGACTGTGTGATATTTTAGGATGGTGAGGCATTTTGGGGTTTGGTTATTGCTAATTGGGGCTACAGACGTCATGTATTGAATTCTTTTGCAAAGGCTATTTTTTTTTATTTTTTAAATGGCTGGGTTTGGGTGTGGGTTGCCTTTGTACTTTAATCGTGGTCACTGCTGGAGTCTTCAGTCACATAGATTCTTTTTTTTTTTGCAACCTTTGCCTTATCTGTGGGTGGATACAAGGTTTATTAGTGTCATGGAAATGATTCTATGATGTTTTTTAGTGAGATGGGTGGGTCGGTGGGGTGGGGGGGTGCTTTGCACTTACCTTGATCTATTTGTATGGTGATGTTTTTGGCATTGAAGATTGGATTTGTAAGGTATGTTTTTAGGCTGTTTCTGGGCCTGCTGCTGTAGTTGCTGGATGCACAGATGTTGCTGGTGGTAGATAGGTATGGTGTGGGTTGATAAAAGGTTCCTGGTTGTTCTCCTTGATTATGCAGTATCGAAGATATATATTTTTTTTGCTGGTCATCATTTAGTTTACAGTAGTCGTTTATGCTTACAATACTTTTGTGGCCAGTTACTTGCATTATTTCTTTTGATGGGACTCCTGCATTGTTTAACTTTTGAACTATGTGCTTTCATGCTGAATGATTTGTAAGGCGCTTTTCTATTAAAATGTTACTGTTAGCTAACATCTTTTTTAACTATTGTTCCAATTTTGTTAATGCCCAGTGATTGATTTTTTAACCAAGATGCTGATGTTTTGTCCAGTTGTTGATTGGTGTTTATAGTAGGAGGATTGGGGTTTCCTCTTGTAGGCAGACTGCTGGTTATTTGGCTTTGTATACTCTGTAGTTGGATTCTGGGCATTTTGTCTCATTCTGTGGGTTGCTGTATGCTCTGGGTTTAATTCTATGAATGTCCTTTGGGTTTTGGCCAGTTCTTGCTTTTGTGCATCACTCTCAGCTGTATTCTAGGTACTCGGTGTTGTTTGGATCTTTTTTAATGTGACATCTCCCCATTTGAAGTCACTTACTTCTGTATTTCTTCGGAGGCCAAAAAATGTGGTACATATTAACCATATAGTGTTGAGTAGTGCTTGGGGGTTATAAGGACCTAGCTGCTGATTTTCATAGAGAGTTTCAATTAGTTCATCAGTTAGCTCATCAGCAGTTTGTCCTCTGCGTCCTTTGCCTAGTTGTTTTAAGTTCTTTTGTTTGGCAGATAGGACTTGTCCTGTTTTTTCAAATATGAGGTTTGTTGACAGTGAGACAGGGTAACACTTTGCTCGGAGGTGCCTTTCTATGTTTTAGAAGTGGGAGCGTAGTGTTAATGGCTCGTATGGTGTTTTGTCTTTTTTTTGTGGCTTCCATGAAGTATCTGGCTAAAATGGTGTTCAGTTCATTGGGTGGAATGCTGTTGATTCTCCGTTGTTCAGAGTAGTTGTCCGCTAGATAGCGCTGTATTAGCGAAACATCTGCTGCTGTTTTTTTTTGTAGTATTCTTGTTTTTACTGGCATTTATGTACGCTTCTGTTTCTAGTGTTGTGAGATCATGCATCATGAAAGCTGTGGTGCCGCTAGTTTTTTATCTCTCTTCTGCTGGTATCTCTGTTGTGTGTTCTTCCAAGAGCAGGTTGTTTTGTGTGAAGGCTTGCATAAGGTTGTCACACTATACCTCAAAACTAACATTTGCTGAAGTCATTTTTACCTATTTTTTCTTCAGAGGAGGTGTTTCTGTTGGTCTTTTGTTCGACCGCTTGATGTGCTGTTTGTGACAGTTAAAGCCCAAATGGGAGCTCTCAGAATCGTACTGTTTGTTCATCAGGGAATGTCTCATGCTGGTCTTGTCCTACTGATAGGGAGAGTGAGCACACCTGAATGTTGCATGTGGCTGGTGGAAAGAGGGCTCTTGCAGATTGTGCTCTGCCAATGAAAGAGTTTTTGGGGGCTTTGCTATGTGCAATACTTGTCTGGTTATTAGCTAGAGTGAGAATAAATGATCTACAGTGAGTATAAATGTGATATTCTCACTGTAAGTCTAAGCAGACAAAAATACTGCTGTTATTTTCTACTTTTTATCCTCACCCCATTGCATAAAAAAATACATATACATATATATATATATATATATATATATATATATATATAAATTATAGGGCATGGTTCACCCCTATATTTAGGGTTGAGAAGGCACTTTAATGTTAAACCTCAAATTTTGCATGTCAATAACTTTGAAACTGTTCAATGGATTTGCACGAAATTTGGAATGCACTGTCTGGTGTGTTAGATCTCTTGATTTACCAAGTTGCATTTCAGTTGGGCATACAGTTCTTGCATAGCAAAGTGCCAAAAATTGCACTTTTCGCCACTTTTGTGCATTTTTTGCCTGTGGTGCTGTGCAGACACCATGTGGTCTATTGGTCTGAAACATGGGATATGGAAAGAGCTTGGACCAAGGAACATGCCAACATTGGTTTGGAGAAAAAATATTAATCCTTTCAAAAATTATTAAATGTTTAATTTCCCATCATATCCTATGGGAAAATGTATATGTATATTTAGCGAAAGAAGAATGGCAATCTGCCTATCTACTCTTCCCTCACAGCTGAAGATTTTGCATGCTCATGGCAAAAGATTTTCTCGCGGGTGAAAATGTTGCTGTCTCACGGCTGAAAATTTTTTAAAGGTGTAAAAACTTTAGAACTACATGTCTCATTAACGGTTAGGTTTTTTAACTTGACACTTACAGGGTGTTGAGAAGATGCCCAAAATATATGAATTGTGCTGTTTAGGTGTTGGGGAATTATTATAGGGGTGTGGTCATGCCCCTATATTTAGGGTTGAGTAGGCACTTTAATGTTAAACCTCACATTTTGTGCGTCAATAACTTTGCAACTGTTCAATGGATTTGCACAAAATTTGGAATATGTGGTCTGGTTTGGTAGCTGTCTTGATTTTCCAAGTTGCATTGCAGTCGATCATAAGGTGTTTGTGCAACAAAGCACTACAAAATGCACTTTTAGGCACTTTAATGTTAAACCTCAAATTTTGCTCATTAATAACTTTGCAACTGTTCAACAGATGTGCACAAAATTTGGACTGCATGGTCTAGTGTGATAGATCTCTTGAATGCCCAAGTTGCATTGCAGTCAGACATAAGGGCCCAGATATTCAAAAGGGTTGTGCATGGCACAACAGTGTTGCACCATGCACAACCCACTGATGTGCCACGGCATGATATTCAAAAGGGAAAAGTGCGCCGCACAAATCCCGATATGCCAGAGTGCATCAGTAATGTATGCAGGCACAGGTAGGGGGGGCGTGCCCATGCATAACCTGCACAGCCCGGGATGTGCAGAGTCATGCATGCACAACCCCTACTTGCACCTGCACAAAGTTAAGCCCCAAAAAAAGGAACAAATGATGGCCACCCACAGGTGAGCTGCCACATTGCAGGGCACAACACAGCAGCTGCCACCTGTGGGTGGCCACCTGAGTTCCTGCCACACCTGGTGGTGCCCCCATGCCCCATCATGGGCATCCATGTAAATACATCCCTGTCCAATATCCCTGGTGGTCCAGTGGACCCCTATGTGCCCGATCGCAGGCATCGGTATAAACCCCCCCCGTCCAATATCCCTGGTGGTCCAGTGGACCGCACTCTGCCCGATTGTGGGCATCTTTAAAACATAGAACAGTCCTATTACCCTGGTGGTCTAGTGTACCTCCCTCCCCACCCGCCCACTGGGCCCCACTGCCCCACCCCCAGTCAGCCCGGCGGCGGCAGCACCCCACCCGCCTGCCGCCCGCCGCCCGGCTGACTGACAGCTGACAAGGGCTGCCGCCCGTGGTTCTGGCATGAGCCAATGGGCATGCAGCCCATACCATACAACACAGTCCAGATATTTGAATGAATTCATTTATATATCTGAACTGAGTAGTACGGTATGGACTACATGCCCATTGGCTCACGCTGTGAACCAATGGGCATGCAGCCCTACTCAGCTGATTTGCACAAAATTTGGAATGCATAGTCTGGTGTAGTATATCTCTTGATTTGTGAAGTTGCATTTCAGTTGGACATTCGGTGTTTGAGCAGCGAAGCGCCAAAAAATGCACTTTTAGGCACCTTAATGTTAAACCTCAAATTTTGTACATTAATAACTTTGCAACTGTTTAATGGATTTGCACAACATTTGTAATATTGAATCTGGTATGGCAGGTCTCTTGATTTACCAAGTTGTGTTTCAGTCTGACATACGGTGTTAGCACAGCGAAACACCAAAAAATGCACTTTTAGGGGCTTTAATGTTAAACCTCAAATTTTGCACGTTAATAACTTTGCAACTGCTTAATGGATTTGCACAACATTTGGAATGTGTGGTCTGATATCATCAATCTCTTGATCTGCTAAGTTGCATTTTGGTCGGATATACGATTTTTGTGCAGCGATGCACCAAAAAATGCACTTTTTACCACGTTTGTGCATTTTTTGTCCATGGTGCTGCGCAGGCACCATGTGGTCTGTTGGTCCAAAACTTGGGACGTAGAAAGAGCTTGGGCCAAGAAACATGCCAGCATTTGTTTGGTGAAAAAATATTAGTCTGTTCAAAAGTTATTCATCTTTTAATTTTCCATTATATCCTTTGGGAAAATGTATATGTATATTTTGTGAAAGAAGAATGTCAATCTGACTATCTAGTCTTCCCTCACAGCTGAAGATTTTGAGTGATCATGGCAGAAGATTTTCTCGCAGCTGAAAATTTTGCTATCTCATGGCTGAAACATTTTTAAAGTTGTAAAAATTTTAGAATTGCAAATCTCATTAACAGTTTGGTCTTTTTACTTGAAATTTACAGGGTGTTGAGGGGATGCCCTAGAGATGTGAATTATGCAGATTAGATATTGGGGAATTATTATAGAGGTGCAGCCACACCCCTATATGTAAGGTTCAGTAGGCACTTTAATGTTAAACCTCAAATTTTGCACATTAATAACTTTGCAACTGTTTAACGGATTTGCACGGGTTTTGGAGTGCACAGTATGGTGTGGCAGATCTCTTGATTTACCAAGTTGCATTTCAGTAGGATGTAGAGTGCTCGTGCAGCGAAGTGCCAAAAAATGCACTTTTTGGTGCTTTAATGGTAAACCTCAAATTTTGCACATTAATAACTTTGCAACTGTTAAACAAATGTGCACAAAATTTGGAATAGATGGTCTGGTACAGTAGATCTCTTGATTTACTAAGTTGCAAGTCAATTGGACCTACAGTGTTTGCACAGTGAAGCATCAACAAATGCACTTTTAGGCACTTTAGTGTAAAACCTCAAATTCTGCACGTTAATAACTTTGCAACTGCTCAATGGATTTACACAACATTTGGAATGCATAGTCTGATATGGTACATATCTTGATTTACCAAGTTGCGTTTTGGTTGCACATACAGTTTTTGTGAAGCGAATCACCAAAAAATGCACTTTTCACCACTTTTGCATGTTGTTTGTCCATGGCACTGGGCCATGTGGTCTATTGGTCTGAATCATGGGACATAGAAAGAGCATAGGCCAAGGAACATGGCAGCATTTTTTTAGTGAAAAAAATATTAATCCATTCAAAAGTTATTACAATTTAAAGTTTCAATTATATCCTATAGGAAAATGTATATCTATATTTTGCAATGTCCATGGGGAAGACCAGATGTCCCTAGGGAAGACCAGATGTCCCTAAGGAAGACCAGATGGCCCAAATTGAGATGACCATATCTCCATAATGGTTTGGTCTTTTTACTTGAAATTTGCAGGGTGTTGAGGGGATGTCCTAGAGATGTGAATTATGCTATGTAGGTGTTGGGGAATTAATTGTTTGCAGAGATATTCAAAGATGAAGTTGACATTTTTCCCATAGGATTACATTGCGGTGTGTGTCATGACTTTTGGCACCATTTTCTCAGAAACGAAGTGAGACAGACTTTTCACTACTGATGACTTAGATCACCTTTAGATGATCTATGCCACTGGGAAAAGATTTGAAATTGGAGACTAAGCCTATAGTTGAATTTTTTTCGAACGTCGCATGGTTCCATGAGATATTGTGAAATTATTGTCACAAGGGTTTAAAGAGTACCTGTTCAGTGCTTTTCAGTGCCCATATCTCGGAAATTATGTTAGATACAGGTTCAATTGTTCAGTGTTGCGTGATGTACTTACTGTCACAATTACAATGATATTCTAGGTTTTTTTCTACCTCTTACGGTTCACAAGATATCTGCAAAATACTTTTACAAGGGATTGGTGCCCTACCGGGCTGCTGTATGGCTCTGTAGCTTTGTGTAAGTAGGAGCACAGGCCTGGGGGACAGATTCATATCGTTATGCAAAAACTGGCAAGTTGGTGGGAGCGTGGGTCCCAAAGTACCCGCTTTCCCACCAATACATATGTTTACTAGTTATATTACACTTTTTCAAAAAGTAAGAAAATTCATGGCAAAAAAATGCATTTAATGCATCATTTAGGGTTAAAGTGAGAAAAGTCAGGGAGTGAAACATTAGGGTTGAGCCCCTAATCCCCCCTACACACCCCGTACACCCATCCTCCACAGATTGACAGATGCCGGGGTGTGCCATTGAGGTCATGAGGCCTAAATCTCACTCCATTCTCCTTTACTGAAGCATGTCAACCTGCTTACACATGGAATGGGGTGAGAGTTTGGTCACATGGCCCCAATGGCACACCCCATATAACAGAGCGTGACCGCACACCTCATAGTGATTTATCTAACTTATAAAATGTAAAAATTGTTTTGGAGGGGGTTAAAAGTGCAGGTGTGCAGTTGTGCTCTGATATACACATGGTCATGTGATGATCAATATCCCAATCAATCCCAAACAATTTCCTTACCCATTTTATAAATATATATATATATATATATATATTATGGTAGCACGGTAGTGCTACCATAGTTAGGGTTGAGGAGCCATTTCTATGTTAAACCCCAAAACTTTGCACCTTAATAACTTTGCAACCATATGACAGATTTGGCTGAAATTTGGAATACAGAATCAAGAACCATAGGCCTTGGGATCTGCCAAGTTTTGTAGTGGTTGGGTATATGGCTGTGGAGTTATTAAGCGTGATCTGTGCGCACATTTATGCTTTTTCTGGAATTCTACGGTCACGCCTACAGGTCATACAGTTTGCATGACTGGTCCAAAATCTTCAGGGAACGTGCGGCCGGGGTCCCTGATGTGCCTTTTGAAGATTTCATGAAAAAATATTAAACAGTTCAAAAGTTATTCAAAAAACAGTTTCCCATTATAAGTCAATGGGAAAAGTTAACAAAAAGTTCAACAGTTTCGCAAATGCATTTTTACTTTCGCAAATGGGCCTGTTACTTTCGAAAATCGGCCATTTTGTTTTCAGTTGGTGATCAGAAAAATGGATGGCATTTAAATTTGGGACCCTCTAGCAACCTAATTCTTTTTGTATTCACCTAGTCGGAACCTGAGGATGCTTGCCATGTCTTTATTTTGTGGTAAAACACCCCAGAAATATGTTTTTCAAATTTCTGGAAAAAGTACTTTCGCAAATTACTTTCGTGCTCACGAAAATGTCGAACTTTTTTGCAAAAGCTTTCGCAAATTGCGACAGTAATTTTCCATCTGTGGGACAGTGACAGCGATTCTTTGGCACTGCGCTGCAAAAGAACCGTTGGGAGTTTTGGGCTGAAATTTGGAAGGAACAGAGCTGACATCTCACAGATGTGCCTTTCAGTGTTGTATTGAAAATATTACACAGCGGCAAAGTTACGGCACTCCAAAGTTGACGGTTTTTCCCATAGGATAACATTACAGCGCCCGATGCATTACAGAAATTCTTTGACACCCTGCTGCAAAATAACGGTTTGGTCTTTTTTCCTGAAATTTGGAGGGAAGACAGCCAACAGCCCACAGATGTGTCTTTCAGTAGTTTGGTGAAAAAATATCACATGGCGGCAAAGTTACGGCACTCCAAAGTTAATGTTTTTTCTCATAGGATAACATTACGGCGCCCGATGCATTACAGAAATCTTTTGATCCCTGCTGCAAAATAACGGTTTGGTCTTTTTTCCTGAAATTTGGAGGGAAGACAGCCAACAGCCCACAGATGTGCCTTTTAGTGGTTTGGTGAAAAAAAAATTACAGGGAGGCAAAGTTATGGCACTCCAAACTTTTCTTTTTTCCCATAGGATAACATTACGGCGTTCACCGCGCCTTTCAGGGCCCATATCTCGGAAACGGTGTGCGATACGGACTTTTCGTCGGAAAATTTCTTAGCCCCCAGATTCAAATTAGCCAGGACAGTTGTAAATAATATGACTTTTAAATTTTTTTTCCATGTCGTACGGTTCCTGAGATATAATGTATTTAGTATTCCAAGATCTCATTTTCTGCGCCGATACTCATTGTTATGCATACATTATTTGTACTCACTGTCTTTCTCTATGCAGGTTTTGGGGAAAACCAGCCTGTGCGCTTACATTACTGTTACTGTTGCCCTTTCCGCTTGCGGTTCCGTACCCGTTTCACTTACCGTTGACGTCTGCGCCACCATGTGCGTTATCCTTTGCATTTTCATTTGCGCTTGTGTTTCTGTTATTTTTTGCTATTTCTGTCTACAGTACTGTTTATCTTTCTGTTTCACTTTACATCACCATGCCCATTGACATTTCTGTTTGCAGGCACCATGTTACTATGTGACAACACATCACGTGGCAGACCATTCCCGTCTATGCCACCATGTGCGTTACCCTTTCTGTTCTCATTCGCACTTGTGTTACCATGTGTGCCACTGTTAGCATTTCTGTTTGCGTTGCTGTCCCTGTTAGTATGCCACAAGACATCATGTGGTGGGAGCACGGGGCCCTCCCGCCAACGCATTACATTCACTATTTCGTTATCATTCTCAAAAGAAGGGAAATTAGAGGCAAAACTCCATTTAATGCATTATTTAGGGTTGTTCCACAGTGACAAAAGTGAGGAAATTCGCTGTTAGGGTTGAAAACCCCTTGCACCCCACCCCCAACCGGCATTGGGGTGTGCATTGGGATCGGGGTCTAACTCTCACCCCATTCTCCTATACTTCTGCTGCTTCACATGTCATGGGGTGAGAGTTAGGGCTGATGACCCCAATGCACACCCCAATGCCACCACGTGCGTCATCCTTTGCGTTTTCATTTGCGCTTGCATTTCTGTTACTTTTTTGTCATTTGTGTGTACCGTACTGTTTCTCTTTCTGTTTCACTTTGCGTCACCATGCCCACTGACACTTCCATTTACAGGCACCATGTTACTATGTGACAAGACATCACGTGGCACACCGTTCCTGTCTACGCCACCGTGTGCTTTACCCTTTCTGTTCTCATTCGCGCTTGTGTTACCATGTGTGCCACTGTTAGCATTTCTGTTTGCATTGCTGCTCCTGTTACTATGCCACAAGACATCATGTGGCGGGAGCGCGGGGCCCACCGCATTACATTCACTATTTCTCATTATCATTCTCAAAAAGAAGGGAAATTAGAGGCAAAAAACTCCGTTTAATGCATTAGTTAGGGTTGTTCCACAGCGACAAAAGTGAGGAAATTCGCTGTTAGGGTTGAAAACCCTAACTCCGAATTCACCCCCAGCACCACACACACACAGACACACACACACATTCAAGTATGGGGGAGGACCAAGTCAACACAACCAATGACAGACATCCAGCAGCAGGTGACAGAAATAGCAAACAATTGTCTAAATGTACTACGAGACATCCCCACCCACCTGACCAGGTACTGCATGCTCAGTGGAGATCAACAGCAAAACTGAGGCCATGTACACCAAATGTACACATCCCGATTGCAGCTGCACAACGTACCACACTTAGTAGTTGAATGGCCTTACCTACCGATGTCTCTACACCAGACCACACCACTTGTGGTGGGCCACCTGAGCAATAGAGTTCAGCAAAACCAAGGAGTTGTACAGGTATAATATCTCTAATTATAACAATGGTTTGAGAAATGCAGCTTTCTAATTGACTGTAAACATTGTAACAGCCTTATGTTTAGTTTTTATTAACATACATGTAGAGCCTAACCATATGATGAACATGGTTTAATGTTGTTTAAAAACAGTTTTATTATGATAGCAATAAGCCACTCCCAGGTATTATGTTAATGGTCAGTTTATCACTGTCTAGCGACATGTGGCACTGGCTATGCCTCATTCAACATTAAACCCTACAGGGTGATTAACAGACCATTTAACATAACTGTTGGTCATGCCTTATTGCTTAATTGTCTTTATGAGTAGATACTCTCCTCTGCTAGGCACTGCAGCAGCTTTGCAACACAGTGTCCCACCCAGTTACACCATACACTGTCTAGTTACTGGAGAATGGCTGTGAATATGAACTCATGAAGATGAACAGTGTAACTTAATCATTACAGTCATCGAAACCCTAGTGTGATTATAACTGACAGAGTCAGTGATAGAGGATAACCCCTGCTGTCCTAGTACACTTACCCCATTGTGAGTTAAATCAATACTAAAAGACATTCTGTTTATATCCACACCATACCTACTTGATTCCTGTTGTACCACAATTAACATAGTTATCACTTTGATAGCATCAGTGACAGAAGTGTGGCAAACCCAAACAGTAGGCATACAGCCTGAGTATGAAACAACTGTTAAAAAAATCACACTGTGTCCATAAGTGGCATAGATCACTCATTGCAACAATAGTAAATGTATTACTATTTGAATAAGTTAGTCATCACAGATGCAATGACATTATCTTTATCAGGTACAACATACTCAGTAAGTGCCTCAGGAAAATCTATCCTATATACATCTCCGATACAGGTACATCATTGTTGGCTCAGTAGTGCTATGATATTTAGAAGTTGCTTGGCCTGATCCATGCAATTACAATGTTTCTTACAAAGAATACTTACTGCATCTTTAGTATTGAAACACACTAAAGGTCTATGTATGTACATCAGCAGTACACCTTCATCAGTAAGAATGCATGTGATACTGGCAGTACGAATTTCACAGCGTTGAACAGGCAATGCTTTTCCATACATTTACATCAGCCTCTCTATGTTGAGTAAACCATTGCAGTAAATGTACTAAATGTACTACTATGTAAATCACCTACTAAATGTATCACTACTTTTATCTTGAGCATGCTAGTGTCTTGTAGTTAATTTATGTGCTTCTCTTAATTAATGTATACTCACTAGTGTTAAAACCTTTATACAACTGTCATCATGCACCTTCAGCATTTATATTGAATAACGGCACAGTACCAGTTGTGGTGTGGTGTGGGGCATCGGTAGGTAAGGCCATGCAACTACTAAGTGTGGTACATTGTGTGCAGCTGCAATCAGGGATGTGTACGTTTGGTGTACATGGCCTCAGTTTTGATGTTGATCTCCACTGAGCATGCAGTACCTGGTCAGGTGGGTGGGGATGTCTCGTAGTACATTTAGACAATTGTTTGTTATTTCTGTCACCTGCTGCTGGATGTCTGTCATTGGTTGTGTTGACTTGGTCCTCCCCATACTTGAAGTTGTGTGTGTCTGTGTGTGTGTGGTGCTGGGGGTGAATTGGAGTTAGGGTTTTCAACCCTAACAGTGAATTTCTCACTTTTGTTGCTGTGGAACAACCCTAACTAATGCATTAAACGGAGGTTTTGCCTCTAAAATATATATATATATATATATATATATATATATATATATATATATATATATATTATACAGGCATGATAGTGCCTGTATATTAGTGTTGAGTAAGCACTTTTATGTTACATTAACATATTTGCACATAATAACTTTGCCTGCTTTCAACCAATTTACATGTAATTTGAAAGCATATTCTCTGTGCCAGAAACTCTTGATCCTGTAAATTTCATGTAGATCAGTTTTGGGGAGGCAAAGTTACTGAGGTGCAAAGAAACACAAAAGTCTCGGTTTTTGGAAAATGTTAAGACTTTTTTTGCCACCTGATAACTAAAAAAAATAGGAAGCTTTGAAACCTGAAACTTTCAGGTTTGATAGATATTGGTCCAAGGTGTGTGCTTTTGTGGCTTTTAAGTTCCATTGTTAAGCAGCTTTTAAATATTTAATAAAAAATTTCAATTTCTGAGCATGCACCATTCAAAAAATCCATGTTCTATTTATAACTAAATGTTTAGAAAAGCAGCAGTTTACAGTATACAACACAGCTGTCTTTAATAAATGACAGCTGTGTTGTATAGTGCAACCCCTGCTGCTGTTCTACTGTGCATTTTAGGCCCACTAGCATGACTGTGCCTTCATTAAACTATCTGCACACCGGGGGGTGCAATCCCCACTGGCAGTGTGTGTATTTATTTATTTTATTTTTTTGTTATTTATTATTCTTAGCCAACACTGGAATGCCCACTCACTGGTGTCAGATGCTTCCCCCATGTGCAGTCCATTGATTAACTAACACTGCGAACAACGGGGGCCCAATCCTCATGTCAGCATTTATGCCCCCCATTAGCAGTGGGGGACACTGGGGAGTCCACTCCCAGTGTCCCAGAAAAATGTTATTAAGTTCCCTGGAAAGAAAAAAATGTCATGCGATGTCTTTTGATTTTTTTAACATGAAAAAAAGAAAATGGTCCCTTGTTATCTGCCACCGTACCCCCAACCAAACCCTCCCACTGGGCATTGTTCACCCCCCCTTACCCTATGCTTACCTCTGGAGGTCAAAACACATACAACAGAGCTGTCTTTAATAAATGACAGCTGTGTCATATAGTGCAAGTACTGTATAACACAGCTGTCTTTAATAAATTACATCTGTGTCATAGAGTGCAAGTACTATACAACACAGCTGTCTTTAATAAATGACAGCTGTGTCCTATAGTACTTGTACTATAGGACACAGCTGTCATTTATTAAAGACAGCTGTGCCCTATAGTGCAAGTACAGTGAAGACTATCTCTCCCTGCAGCAAAGGAATAATGAGCAGGCAAGGCAGGGGGACCGACTGTGTTGCAGATAGACATGTATGGAGCAGGAGGAGCACTGATCAGAAGTACATGATCGATGGAATACCTGGTAACCTGACCTGTGTCAATAAGGTGCTGTTATTCTTATGGAAAAGAAAATATGTACTGTTGTTTATGGCAAAGGACTAATAAGCAGGCAAGGCAGGGGGACAGACTGTATGTTGCAGAGAGTCATGTATTGGGCAGGGGGAGCACTGATCAGAAGTACACAATCATCAGCATCAGATCTGGTAACCTGACCTGTGTGAATGAGGTGCCATTTTTCTTATTTAAAAAAATATGTGCTGTTGTCTGTGGCGAAGGAATAACGAGCCGGCAAGGCAGGGGAGCAGACTGCATGTTGCAGAGATTCATGTATGGGGCAGGGGGGCACTGATCAGAAGACAGCACGGTACTATAGTCATATTTCAGCATGGCAGTGTATTAATTTATTTAATTTTATTCTTTATAATAATTTGTATTCTTATCCGACACCGAGATGCCCACCTCAGGTGTCAGATTCTTCTCCCCTTTGCGTCCCCTTAATTTGTGGACACTGCCGGCATTGGGGGCCTACCCCCCCAGCAGTGTGGGACACTGTGGAGCCCACCCCCAGTGTCCCAAAATAGTTTTATTTTTTTAATCCATCCTGAAAAGAAAAAAAGTTCCACAACATCTTTTTTTATCTGGAAAAAAGATAATGGTTGATCATTGTCACCATTTCCCTACCACCAACCTGACCCTCTCTCTGAGCACACACCCCCAACACCCCCCTTACCCTATACTTACCTCCAGAGGTCAGCTGATGCCATCTTCTATGGACTGCGACACGTCTGCACTCTTCAAAGCCGAACTGTGAACTGAGAAATACAGGTAAACCTTATAATGCATTTCCAATGGCGTTTTGAATGTATGTTGATATCTTTGTAATTTTTTAACATTTTTTCCCCAAATTTTCAACATGGTCTTTTTGGGACCCCACCTCATAAAAACTGGCACTGTCATTTCATTAATCAGGCCTGGAAGATGATTTCACAGGCACTGCACAGAATCACCTTTTTGGATTGAGTAATGAAATAACAGTGTCAGTATTCATGAGGTGGGGTCCCAAAAAGGTCATGCTGAAAATTTGGTGAAAAAGTTCCTAAAAATGGTTGCGTTATGAGTGTACATTGAAATTTTTCTTCCCAGGCACATAACTTTGGTAATTTACAGTATTTTGAATCCAGATTTTTAACATACCCAACTTTTCACACCGTCTCCTGAGCAGCACAGCTGTCATTTTCACATCCTGTCTGAAACGTTTTCACACCTGTGGAACAAAATGGGATTTCAGCAAGGATTTGAACATTTTTGCCTATGGGGTTTACAAGGTGGAGTCATACGAAGACTATGTTGAAAGTTTGGGGTCAAAATATTACAAAACAAATCATTTATTAAGTGACCTTGTTTGCAGGGATGAATGTTACACCCATGGGGAACACACTGCCTTACTGTGCCAGTGAGTTGGGTTCAGGTGTGAACTCAGTCAGCTGCTTTACTGGGACAAGGCTGATGGGGCAGGTGCTGCAACATGTAGCATCAGTCACAGCCTGGGTAGGGATGGAACAGTGTTTTGGCATGGACACCACACCCTGTGGTGGGTCAGTGAACCTCACCCATAAGCTATTGACATGTGTGCTAGGGTCTGCTGTGCCCATACACTGTGTCTGGACTGCCTCCAATATTGTATTTATCTAATTTTGCATGGGTCCCAAAAGAGCCCGCACAAATGAGGATACAATTCAGGGACTGTCTGCAATATTGTATTTATCTTACTATACAGTTCAACCATCACAAAAAAAAAAAATTATTTGCAAAAAAATACATTAATATAGACATCAGGGTTGTAAAACTACAAAGTGTACAAAGATGGGAAAAGAAGAAACAGTAGGGATTTGGGTCTCTGGAGTATTGACGAATCAGTGGTGGGGTCTTACTTGGGGTTGTCAATCTTAATGCATATCTCTACCCTGGATCAGACGAGGTCAAATGTGATGTCTTCACACAGGACCCTTAGGACACTGCATGAAGAAAGCTCTGACAGATTATGTTGGCTATACTGTATCATTATGAGGCACTAGACTGGAGCTGTATCTTGTGCACCAGACAGGAGGATATGGGCTGGGAGGGGTGGCATTAGGTCTGACAACCCCAAGTAAGGCCCCACTAATGATTCACCAATACTTCGGAGACCCAAATCCCTAATGTATTTTTCATTTCCCATCTTTGTATGCTTTGCATTTTTACAACTCTAATATCTGCACTAACATAGTTTTTTTTGCAGATAATATACACATATATATATATATATATATATATATATATATATATATATATATATGTAATGGTAGCACAGTAACATAGTTAGGGTTGAGTACCCCATTTAAGGTTAAATGGTGAAATTTTGCACCTTAATAACTTTGCCACCATTCAATAGATGTGCCTGAAATTTGGCAGGCACAGGGCATAATCATAGGTCTTGGGATATGCCAACTTTTGTACTGGTCAGATATACGGCTGCAGAGTTATTAAGCAACATTCTGGAGCACATTTACACTTTTTTGCACATTTTTGCTCATGTCAAAAGGTCACACGGTTTGCATGACTAGTCCAAAAACTTCAGGGAACGTGAGTCCGGGGTCCCTGATGTGCCTTTTTAAGATTTCATGAAAAAATATTGAACAGTTCAAAAGTTATTCAAAAAACACAGTTCCCATCATAGTCAATTGGAAAAGTTAACAAAAAGTTCAACAGTGTCGCAAATGCAGTTTTTAGTTTCACAAATGACCCCGTAGTATCGTAAGTCAGCCATTTTTTTTCAGTTACTGATCACAGAAATGCTTGGCATTTAAAATTGGGGCCATCTAGGGACACAATTCTTTTTGTGTTTACTTAGTCGAGCCCTGAGGATGCTAGGCATGTCTTTATTTTGGGGTTAAACACCCCAGAAATATGTTTTTGAAATGTTTGGGACAAGTAGTGTTGCAAAGTAGTGTCACACTTGTGACACTTTCATGAGTTTTTTTTTTTGTGAAAATGTCACAAATCACGACACTACTTTGCAACACTATGGCCAAGATGACAGGAATTGTTTGCCACCCTGCTGCAAAAGAATGGTTTGGTCTTTTGGGCTGAAATTTGGAGGGAAGATAGCCAACATCTCACAGATGTGCCTTTTGGTGGTTTGGTAAAAAAATATTGCAGGGATGCAAAGTTACGATACTATGAAGTTGACACTTTTTCCCATAGACTAACATTGTGGTGTCTGCCGCACTTTTTCGGGGCCCGTATTTCGGGAATGGTGCGAGATACGGACTTTTCATCATAAAAATGCATACTACGTCATACGGTTCCTGAGATATAAGCAATTTAGTATTCCAACAGCTCATTTTCTGGTCCCAGTCCCATTATTATGCATACATCCTTTGTAGTCACTGTGTTTCTCTATGTAGCTGTTGGGGAAAACCAGGTTGTGCACTCCAGTTACTGTTACATGTAAAATTTCCACTTGCATTTCCATACCTGTTTGCATTAGTGTTACCGTGTACACCATCATGCATGTTATCATTTGCATTTCTGTTTGAGCTTGCATTTGCATTACTCTTGCTATTTGTATCTAAAGTACCTTTTTTGTTTGCATTTTGCTTTGCATCACTGTGCACAGTACCATTTGCATTTGCAGCCACCCTTCTGTTTTTCGTCTGCATTTCTGTTTGTCTTTCGTTTTGTGTCATTTTTTGTTGTTACTGTTACCATTTGCATTTCCAATTGTGTTCCCATGCCCATGCGCATTATGGTTTCCATTTCCATAAGTGCTTGTATTTGCATTTGCTTTTCTGTTTCTTTTGGCGTTATTGTTGCTATTACCATTCCCTTTTGCATTTACAATTGCGGTACCATGACTGTGCGCCTAACGGTTTGCGTTTCTGAACACGCTTGCATTCAAGTTTCTGTTTCTTTTCCTTTGCTTTATTTTAGCTGTTACCATTACAATTCGCATTTCCAATTGCAGCACCATGACTGTGCATGTTACGGTTAGCATTTCCATACGCCGCCCTTGCATTTGCATTTCCATTTCTGTTTTCTTTGACGTTATTGTTGCTGTTACTGTTACCATTTGTATTTACAATTGCGGTACCATGACCGTGCTCATTACGCTTTGTGTTTCTGTAGGTGCTTGCATTTGGGATTCCGTTTCTATTCCCTTTGTCATTATTGTTGCTGTAACAGTTAACATTTGCATTTACAATACCAGTACCATGACCGTGCACATTGCCAGTTGCATTTCCGTATGCACTTGCATCTCCATTTGCACCACTGTTCACTTTGGCATCACTTTACGTTTGCTTTACCATTTATGTTTGAGTCACCATGTGCGTAACCATTAGCACTTGTGTTAACCTTGCAGTTACCATTACTATGTCATGAGACATCATGTGGTAGGAGCGTGAGGCCTGAAGGGTCTGTGCTCCCATCACCACATTCCATTCACTATTTATAGTCCTCATTCTCAAAAAAAAGGGAAATTCATGGCAAAAAATTCCATTTAATGCATCAGTTAAGGATGTTCCACAGCAACAAAAGTGAGGAAATTCAGTATTAGGGTTGAAAGCCCACCTTGAACCCCACCAGCCTGCCCCCCAACCGGCATTGGGGTGTGTGTTGGGGACGTTGGACCTAACTCTCACCCTATTCTCCTATACGTCACCTTGTTGATACATGTGATGGGGTGAGAGTTAGGGCTGATGACCCCAATGCACACCCCGATGCCGGTTGGGGGAAGGGGCTGGGGTGCAAGGGGGGCTTTCAACCCTAGCACCAAATTTCCTCACTTTTGTCACTGTGGAACAACTCTAACTGATGCATGAAATGGAGTTTTTTTGCCATGAAAAAATATATATAGATATAGATATTGACATAAATATAGATATAGATATAGATATAGATATAGATATAGATATAGATATATATGCATACATGCATACCTTGGAATACATAGGAATGTGATGGCAGAAAAGGACCGCCAGGCCCACCCCATCTGCCCAGAGTGCCTAGAATTCAACTAGGCTATATATATATATATATATATATATATATATATATATATATATATATTTATTTTACTGGCACAGTAGTGCCAGTATAGTTAGTATGAAACTGTGCTTCTATGTTAAAGGCCCATCTTTGAACCTCAATAACTTAGGAACTGTTCAACAGATGTGTATGAAATTTGGCATGCATAATCTCAAGGGGTAGGTTTCGTGATGTGCTACATTCCATTGAGTAGTTTCTGAGACACAGAGTGCTGAAAAAACAGAAAAATATGTACTTTTTGACATTTCTTCATCCACTTGGATCCCAGACAGCTTTAGGTTGTGGTCTAAAATTTTCAGGTAGACAGCCTTTGCCACATAGATGTGCCCATTAAAAGTTTGGTGAAAAAATATTAATCCAGTCAAAAGTTATTCAATTTTTAATTTTCCCATTATTTCCTATGGGAATATTTATGCATCAGGCATGAAAGTTAGTAATTTTTGGAAAATACTGATGTATTTTGCTCACATAAATCTGAATCTTTGAACATTAATAACTCTGGAACCTTTTAATGGTTTTGCATGACGTTTGGCAAGCATAATGGCCAGGGGTATGTCTGTTGATATGCCCAATTTTGTGGAGAAATGTTGAAGAGGTGCAAAGTTATTAAGGTGCAAAATATGAAAAACTGGAAAACTGTGAAATTTACAAAAAAATGTACTTTTAATGATGTTTGAGACACTGTATCTCAGAAACCACAAAATAGGTTTATATAAGATTTACATCCTGAAGAGATCTGCTTCTAGAGCGTATGAGTTCCAGTTTGTGTATTCATCTGTAGAATGGTGCCAAAGTTGTTCATTGTTTAAAGATACAAAAAAATCTGAAAGACTGTGAAAATGACAAAATAACAGTCACGTTTAAGGATGTTTGAGACACTGTATCTCAGAAAACACAAAATATATTATTTCATATATTTGAACAGCAAACCCCAAAAAACTGCAAATCCTATCTGCATTCTCTAGTCAGTATTTCAAAAATCAGTTTATTTATACTTGATGAGCATTGAAAATCCTTTCCACCAAGTGGAAACCTTTTTAGATGTATGAACCACTAAATCTGAAATATACACTTTCTCCATAGCTGACTGTATAAAATTCCCCACCATCTCATAAGGCATTAGTCATTGGTACAATACCCACTAACATCTGGCCTGCCATTGATTAAAATTTTAAACAGCAACAAAAAATAACCAGTGTCTCTTTAGAATAATAATTCCACAAATTATAAAACTGCCCCAAGACCAAATTATCATAATGTACAGTACACTCCTTAACCATTCCATATTCCATTTAGTGGCAAGGTAATCCCATAGAGATTTTGCATAAGAACAGTGAAATAAAACATGTTCCATGGCTTCTTCTTGATTTATACAAGTCTCATAGGGACACCTCCTTTCAGGTTTGGCTTTATACTTCACATTCCTGCTTACATTTATCCTTCCATAAACTGCCAACCAAAGAAATTCCCACATCTGAATAGGGATTCTCACATTGGTCAGCTGGGACAAAACTCCTGGGATTTTGGAGGATGGACAATTTTTGAAACATGGCTCAGTTGGGTAAATTGAAGACATAAGTACTTTATACAGCTGTGGCCCTGAATTTCCAATAATTTGTTGTGTTGATAAACTGATTTAAATAGTTTTTGAGCAGCAGGTGTAAACCATTGTGGAATATGAAGATGACCAGACAATTTAGGGGGAGATGTCTGCCAGTTTGCAAAGTATTGGGAAAAAAGTTATTTAATCCAATAAGAATACATTGCATCTCCAGGAATCAGGCCACATTTGATGGACTGAGAAAAGAACAAAGTGTGAAAAAAGACCGCTGGGTCTACCATGCCAAGACCTCCTTTATCTTTATTGTAAATATGTGTATTGCTGTTTAATGGAGTTCAATCTAGTTTCCCATAGCATCTGGAAAAAGAGGCTATATAATTTAGTTTCTAACTGTATAGGAAGTGGAAAAATCATAGCAGTATAAAGAATCATAGGGATGATAAATTGCTTAATAAGTTGTATGCGTTTAAATTTAGTCATCCTCCGACGTCTCTACCTTTGAATCTTAAGTTCCACTAGAGCTAATATGGAATCCCAATTAAAAGAGGGAATGTTTTGTGTTTCAAAATAAATGCCCCAAATTTTTAGAGGCTCTGAGGAGATTAATATCCCTTCTATAATAACTGGAGCAGGGTAGTTAGATCCAATTTTCAGGCCTTTGCTCTTTGTCCAATTTAATTGAGAGTAAGAAAAAAAGAATAAATATTCATAAATTCCAAAAAGGAGGGCACTTGAGTATAATCAGATAAGAATAAACAAACATCATCCGCATAAGCATGCATATAAAACACCCTTCTGTTTTCTGGCCCGGACACTCCCAACCATCTGGGGGTTTCCATTTAGAGAAAGATAAGGGGATTCAGTGTGAAAACGTAAAGGACAGGACTTAGGGGGCAACCTTGCCAAACTCCTGTCATTATTGAAAACACTTCTGTAACCTGATGTCTAATTACTGGGTGCACTACTGCTCCATGATATAGAGAGATTTAAGCCACTGTATTACTTGCATCAGAATGTCATATGTTTCTAAGGTTAGGAAAAGAAAGGGATGGTAAACCCTATTGAAAGCTTTATACTGCTCTACAGAAATAATGCACCCAGTCCCCCCTTTTAAACAACATAATCAATAAGGTATCTAATAATCATCAAGGCCTGCTGAATCTTCTGATTGGGTAGACCACAAAACTGCAAAGGGGACAGTGCCAAATTCGCATTGTGTTTAAGCCTAGTGTTAATAACAGTAGCCAATATTTTGAAGTCAGAATTTAAAAGTGGAATTGGTATCCAATTATCAATAGAAGACTTATCCCTGGATTTAAACAAAAAAAATCAATAAGCACTCTGTAAACCAAATGGGGATACAGCAAGTAGTCATAAAAAAAAAAAAACTTTTTCTAAACAAATTGACAGTGGTTCTGAAAAGGTTTTATAAAATTCATTCGTCAGGCCATCCAAACCAGGTGATATACCATTCTTCAGAGTTTTAATGGCCTGCTCAATTTCAAGGGCAGTAATGGGTCTTGTCAAACTAGATTTGCTATCTGAGACAGATGGAATAGGTATTGTGTAGAAGAATTGCTTTATTACATCCTCTGAAGGGGGTCTGAAGGTTTATGGGGAGAGATAAATTCTTTATTAACACCATTTAATGCCTCTATAGAAGTCACAGTGGCCCCCTCTTTAATTATCAAGGATTCTAAAAAGGTGGAGTCCTTGAATTTTCAAAAAGCTTTGAAAGGATCTCCATGGGGGGATTTCTTAGTCCCATTTTAAAGCAGAGCATTCATTGTCTGTGCTCTACCATATTGGTACTTCACCATTTCTTTCTTAAGTAATATAATTTGGTTTGTGTAGTCCAGTCTAGAGGTATTAGCAATGGAGTATGAATTCTGAAGCTGTTGCCTAAGTTTTAAATATTTAAGAAATTTAATGTTTTCACTGACTTTCCCATGTTTCAAAAAACTAGATTTAAAATCTGCTTTGGAATCGGACCACCAATCCCCTAAATCCTTGTACAAAAAGCTGACAGATAGACAAGCCTCCAGTATATTTGTTATTTGACCAACTATCCGGAGGTCAGCTAGGATGGAAGAATTTAACTTCCATCTTGTCCTAACACAT
The DNA here is from genome assembly GCA_016271365.2 of Neoceratodus forsteri. Taxonomy (NCBI): domain Eukaryota; kingdom Metazoa; phylum Chordata; order Ceratodontiformes; family Ceratodontidae; genus Neoceratodus; species Neoceratodus forsteri. The sequence goes on along the minus strand of CM057456.1, from coordinate 453,670,781 downwards.
GACTGCTCTGGAACACTAAGAAAAGAACAATGCAATAATAAATTATCTGAAAAATTAATCAACATAGTCTGAAATCAAAATATGGTAAAGATTTAGAAATATACATGTGATCAATGGTAGAGGTGAATTTATTTCTTCAAAAAGTAAATTTGGGTCCAGAACTCTGATACACACTACAATTTAAGAGCTCTGCCACATCTACCAATTTCCTCAGTGAGTTTGAATCGCAATATACCTTCTTCCCCTGGCTCGTTAGTCCACCAGAAGAAGATTTTATACTGCAATTGAAGTCTCCACATAAAAAAACCTTATATGAAGTAATTAAAAAAGGCTGTATTTATTTCCACTTGCGATGCCAGTGACCTGGGTTCGGGAATGGACTCGGGTGCTGGAGGGCCAGCCGGGGAGAGAAGGTTGAGCGTCAACTGACTGAGGGTGGGGACATGACCCGGCGCTTGCTGACCCCTAGCAGAGGCTGGGGGCATGGCAATCCACAGAGTCCCACTTATTAAGGAGGCATGGTGAATGTTGACGTCAGCCTTACGTTGTGGCACACCATGCCCCAGGGGAGAAAATGGGAAAAAGAACCATGTAGCCAACCTGATGATGGTCGCTGGCTCCCATAGCCGTGAGACTGAGGACAGTGCATGCACCATCCCCAGCAGCACCCCAGAACAGGTTTGGCGCTGGTCGCCAACACCGACGCCATCCCCCTCAGAGGGGGGGACCCACCCAGCAAAGGGTTACATCTGGGGGTCACCTGGGGGGGCTGCTATATGGGGGTGAAGAGGTGGCTGCTCTAAGGCAGTGCAGCTCAGAGGGTGTAGGTGGCCTGAAGGAGAGGCCGGCCCAGAGCTGGGAGGGAGCATAAAAAAAAAAGGCTGTAGACTACCAAAAAGAGCCACCCATTCAGATTTGACCTGTGAACCATAAACATTGATTAATCTGCAGTGTATCATTTTCCATAAACCATCTAATATCAAAACTCTCCCTGGAATTAAATCTATTAATTTGATAAGAGTAAAATCATATAAATTAAAATAAAAAACTTACACCATCAGCTGGTGCTGTTCCAAATGACCAATAAGAAGGTCCCCAAACCCATTCCCTTTGGAAAAACCTTGCCTGGTCAATACTAAACATCCAGGTTTCTTGCAAAAAACAAATATTAATAGCATTACTATGAATATAGTTATACACTACATATCTCCTTCTGGAATTTAACAGGCTATGGACATTTAATGAGCCAATGTTGAAAGGAGCCACTTATTTAAGCAGTACCAGGCTCAAGACTCCTTTTTCCTCCTTTTCTTTTTCTTCACTTTATACTCTGAGTAGCACTGTGATGGAATACTATTTTCTGTTTTAGTAGATTGGGAGTCAGAATCCCCAAGATCCATCTCAGAGTCCCAGATTGGGTGGCAAAGGTGGAAAAGGGGGTTTTGGATTCCACTTCTATAAGGGGGTTGGACAGGGCCCACCTTATGATTCCTAGCTGATCTTCTTACTGGTATGATGGTAGAAGATGGTTGACTGGAGTGTGTAGAAACATCTTCTATAGGGTCAGTATAACACACTGGCAATGAGGAGTCAGTAAGCAGAGTTGAAGAAGAGAAAAGGCTGGGGGGATTGACAAGTTCTAACTCTGTTTCCAAGGGGAGAACAGGAGAGGAAGGAGGCTGGTGGTCGTCTTTCAGAGGAGCTAAGGTTGGGGGATCAGGGACTAAGGAAGTAGTGGCTTGGGGAGAAATATAATCCTGTGCTTGCTGTATGAGAGATCAGGACTCAAACAAGTAGCCTTATTCTTAGCTGCCCAAGAACATTCAGAGAAAATGTGACCAGAATCTTCACAAAGATCACACCTAGTGTGATTTGCCCACTGAAAAGCAATATGTCCAGTCTCCCCACAGTTATCACACCTAGGCCTGTCACATGAACTAGAAAGGTGAGTTCTTGATCCACATTTGTAACAGGCCTGAGGCTGGCCAGCATAAAAACAAACACCTCTATCATGCCCCAACAAAAAGAATTAGGAATGTGTTCGATACCAGACTCCGTTTGCCTTAGTTTAAGCTTATAACACCATCCTCCAGTCCAAAACATCTCTGTATCTAATATAGCATCTGGAGGACTCATTACATCACATTTCTGGCTCAACCAGTAAGTTATGTCCACTACATGGACCCCTCATTTTGGAACATTACAGTAACATGTTTAATCAGTGGTTTGGTCAAAGGAATAACCAGAAAGAGGGTCTATGTAGGGGAAAACGTAACTTGGCTGTACCTCTCCCAGAATAAATCAAGAGCATAAGCAGAGCAGAAACTAATTATCAAAATTGTCCTCCCTTGAAATGTTTATGAATGCAAAGATTTCTCTTGGGGAGAAGTGCAGAGATTCCTTTGGTAATAATTTGCCCATGTAATGCCTGTCTGGTCGAACTTCCAGGCGTCCTTTGTATTGGATGTGTACAGCATTTCGCCTTGGAGCTGCTTCTTTTCTACTTTTAGAAAATAGATCCAAAAAAAGTGGTTTCTGTGTTTCTGTGGGAACTTGTGGGTTTTCCTCCACAAGGAGAGGTATCTCTGAGGCCATACTAGTGGCAGAAGGCCATACAGCAGGGATCTATGGCTGTAGACTTGATACAGTCTCAGAATTTAATGTCTTATTTTCATTTGTCAAAATTGTAGTCAATAAACCTGAATTTAAAGCAGGGTGTGGGACATTGGGATGCCATTCAGGTGACGTCTGAGTGAAATTAAGCATTGGGTCCCAGTCAGGAGTGGGAAGCCAAGTGCCCTAAGCATTCTGTGTCCAACCAGCCTCACTCAATGCCTTCTGAGAGGACCAGGGCTCACATGCGGTCGCTGTGGGTAATGAATCATTAACATTCACCCCCTTTGTAGTGAGCGGGGATTCCAAGTTCTAATGCCCTAGGCTAGGCCCTAGTACTATAGGAGTTGCAGAAACAGGTAGAATTCATCTATTTGTTGTTGTCAATGCTGTACGATTGTCTTTGTTTTCTTCCCTCATCCCAGATCGAGATACAGAATGTCAAGAAAAAGTAAACACAGTCATACCATCCTGATTGAGAGGGGAAGTCTGATAAATCACTTTATTCTTATCATTAGTGGGGTTTGCAGCCGGCTGAGCACTATGAAAAATAAACCCAGCAGCTTTAGAGAGGTTTGGAACATGGGGTTGTGTAGTACCATTTGAATTTTCATGAGATGTAGTCTCCACTAGTTTCCCTTTCCCTCTGAGTTCTGTTGCACTATCAGGGACTGCAAAAGGTATTTCCGAGTGAGGAACATTTTGTGTAGTTAAATCTATCGGCTTTTGGCATGAGTGAACTTGCACACCTATACTGCCAGCCTCAAGTGTTTGTTTCTCAGTTACTACAGAAATTACATTAAAGAGAGTAATCATAACAGACTCACCCAGCCCTGCTGCTTTCTCAGAAACTTTCACATCATCTTGCAATGCAGGCCCAATGACAGGTGGGCTGGGAGTTTTGACAGACGGTACGTCAGTCTGTAGTTGGGCGAGTTGCTCTATCAAATGCCCTTTTTCAGATAAATGTCTCTCATTTTCTCTAGTCAACATTTCTTGTATGGATTCCTTCAGCAGAAATTCAGCGGTTTACTCAGGAGCTAAATCAACCTCAGACTTTTGTAGCCTTAGATCCTCTGTTGAAATAAATATCTCCTTATCACATATATCCTTTAGATCCGAAACAACATCCATGAAAACTTTAGATTAGTCCAGTAAATCACTAGCGAGAAGGATTCTCTCCCCTTCATTTGGGATGTCCTGCTCCACTGGAGTGCCGCACGAAGTGGCCATGGCTCACAATCAGTGGGTACCCCTACAGCAGAATAGAGGAGTTTCCATGGTGTCCTGGCCAAATTTTCCCCAGTCACTAAAAATACCACCAACAGCTTAATCTGGTTCAATTTCAGTTGGTTACCATCTGTAACCCCCCCCCCCCCGGTCACAACTGAAAAAAGTACTTTTAGTCTCAGTGGGCCTACTGGGTCAACACATTTAAATAAATAAATAAGCAGGAGAGAGAGACCTGTGGGTTATCATATAAGATAATCTCAAGGTGGCCAGACATTGAGAAAAGGAAGTTGGGAGGACTAATGGGATGCTGGGGTACATAGGGAGGGTTATCACCCGCAGAAAGAGGGAATTTGTGTTGCCTTTGAAAAATAGTTGGTAAGACCCACCTTGAATACTGTGTCCAGTTCTGGAGAAATCATCTCAGAAAGCTCATAGACAGAGAAGAGGCAATCCAGAGGAGGAAAACTAAAATGGTGCAGGGTCTGTATCAAAAGCCCTATGAAGAAAGACTTAGGGATCTCAATATGTACACCCTGAAAGAGGGGAGATAGAGGGGGATATGACAGGGGCAAAACAAACAAACTGGGACCACTCCAGATATGGCTGCAGCACATAGCAAACCGAACTGGAACCATAACAACAAACCAGGCTGAGAACAGCCTTACCAGAAAAAAGCCATACACTGATCACAAAGCAAAGTACATATAATATTTCATTATGTGCAGGCAACATCATGATCATGATTAAGCACCTGCATTAGGTACAAAACATTGGGTGGCTAGTCCCCAGTCTTGCACACTGCTTGTACTTAATAAAGTATCTGTGTACTTTACTTCACGGTCAGTATATGACTCTTTTCTGGTAAGGCTGTTCTCAGCCCATTTCTTTGTTTTGCGATATGATAGAACCCTTTAAATACCTCATGTGGGTAAATATGGTACAGGGGGAGGTATTTTTTTTTAACAAAAGTTGCTCAAGAACAAGGGAAAATGCTATGAAGCTGGAAGAGGGTAGATTCATGAGAGATGTGATGAAGTACTTATTCACAGAAAAAGTAGTGGATTCCTAAAACAGCCATCCAGTGGAGATGGCGGGGATGAAAACAGTGCTGGGGTTCAAGAATGCATGAGATAGGCACAAGGGATCATAGTGGAAAAGAAGGGGGTGGGAGAAAGAGATGTAGGTCAAGTATGGTCTGCGGGAATAATATAGGTCTGGCAAAATGGGCAGACTTGGAGGACAAAGCGGTCCTCATCTCCCATTAAATTCTATGTTTCTCTGTATCTATGGTATTACCAAAGGCTTCCAGAAATTTCTGTATTTGAATCCCAATGGCCAGAATCTCCTTTTCTTACACAAATCAAATCATTTCCCTTTTTTCTCCTAGACCTTATGTATCCCCCCCCCACACACACACACACACACTTTCATGCCTCTGCCCTGGCAACTCCATGATTTTATTTTTAGTTAGGGCTGGTCTGCATAGCAGACCAGCTCCTATTTTGTTTAAAGTCAGGAATTGTTTTGCTGATTTCCCACTGAAATGCATTGGGGGACTGAGATATGATTTTTTATGGCTGTCAGCGACTGAGTAGTGTGCTTTGCTATTGCTCCTTGCAGTTGTCTGTATGGCTTTTCTAACTTTTTTATTGGCTGCAAGGTGAATAGTGCATGACAGCCTGATGAGCAAATGGGGAATCTCACGTGAACATACAGATGACCTAGACAATACACTGAAGAAGTCTTCAGGTTGTTTAACCTAGCCCCTCAATCAAGAATGACAATGAATTGGCTCAGAGAAGAAGTACTAATAAACTCTCAGACTGCACAACTACATGACTGGAAAGCTAACCTTTATTCTTCTTCTGAAAAAAATGAAATCTCCTATTTAAAACTGTGAGTTTTCATGCTACTAAATTATTGCAGTGTAAAAGGATAATGAATTGCAGAACTGTGGCTCCATTTAGTTTTATAAAATCAATTTTACACACACTGTATCCCAAAGGGTTTTACAACGCACATGAGTTCCAAACTGATTGCACATAAAATGTAGACTAGAACAGAAATACTGGTGACCAGCCCGACCTGTCAGGGACCTGACTGGACCAATGTCCATCTCAACCCATCAGAAAATAAAACAAATCTGTACTCTTTCCCCAAAGGTCTGACAGAGCTGGTGCCCAACTTGAACCATTAAAAATCTGTCCCTCTCCTCCCTCCAACTACCTTACTTTTCCAGTAACCAGCCCAACCATTTGGAACAGAAAAGAGTATTTCTCTGTCTCTCAGACAACCTGATGGGTATAGCATGCAACCCAGCCTGTCAGAATAAAAAAAATACACCCACCCCAAGACAACTCCAAAACAACCTGACAGATCCAGTGCCCAATGTGGCCAGTCAAGGCATAAAAAAAATCTGTCCCCCTTCCCGCTAAACTGCCTGACAGGCCCAGTGCCCAACCTGGCCCATCAGGAAATAAAATAAAAAACTTGTCCCCCTCCCTCAACCACTTGACAGGTCCAATGTTCAAACTGACCTACAACGGATTAAAAAAACACGACCAACAACCTAACAGATCAAGTGCCAAACCCAGCCTGTGAAGGAATAAAAGAAATATGTCCCACTCCCTCCAGCTACCCAATGAGTCATAAGCCCAATCTAGCCCATGTACTAATCCAAAAACAGATAAAGAGGAGCAAATCAGTGAACAGAAGGTGGAATAGGTTTGGTAGTAAAACACTGGTCTACCCATGCCCATCCAGTCAGGTCACAGTGAGGGGCTCAAATATTGCATGGGAAGCTTTGGGCTGCTGTGACATAGCTGATATTACTAGCCTGTTTGGGCATCTCCACATCTTCCTGCCCACAGCACACTAGCATGTGAGACTGGAGTGAAGGGGCAGATGGTGAACACTTCTAAGGCTGCAACCCCATGTGCCGGTGATCCCTGCTCCACCACCCACCCCTCCTTTGCTCGCTTTTTTCTTCTCTTGGTGCTCAATCTCAGCTCAACACTCTTCTCTGCACATATATGGGGATCACATTACAATGCCAACCTGCACGTTTATTTATTTATTTATTTATTTGCTTTTGTTGACCAGGTAGGTGCACTAGGCAAGAAACCTGCCTATTTTCAGGCATGACCCAGGAGAATACAATTTACAATAGTACAATAAGATAACAAGGAGTACAAATCACAACAATATAGCAAAGGCAGTGGAGAATACATGTGGAAAAGCACCATGACACAGCAATAATGTCAACATTAATAACATCTTAGTAGTACCATAGGCAAGAATAACTATTAGAACAGATATACATAGATTGCAAGACAAACTGAGTACCAGGTCCTGTGTCCAATGTAGTGGAGACAAAAGATAGGTAGTCAACATACACTATAGCAATCCAGAAGAGGCAGGATAGGGCTGTAGTGCAGGAGAAGCCCGAGTACCTTAAGTGCAGACGCAGTCACCTGGCACGTTTAGGTGGGAAAAAGGTGCAGACTTAGATGTTTGGTGGGTTGTAGAGGACTTCACATGAAGGGAGAGTGAATTTCAGAACCTTGATGCAAAATAGGAAAAAGCCTGCTCCCCCATTTTACTGGAGCATGGCTGAACTGAGAGCAAGGTGGAGGAGGAGGACCTGAGAGTTCGAGTGTGGGAGACAGGGGTCAGCATATCAGCCAGGGCAGTGGGGTGAGGTGTTCTGTTTAGCAAGTCCACAAAGCATCCAAGCACATATGACCAAAGGGCACTGGGGGACAACCAGTTCAAGGTTGAATATAGCTGGCAATGATGGGTAAGATGAGGAGATGATAAGTCAGATCCGCAGATGTTATTATATGTCACATCCCACTTATGAAAGGACCCCGAAGCTGGCATGGGAGAGTACTGGAAGAGCATACAATAGTTGTGGCATCAACACACCTCTCACCACAGAGATCCTGGCAGCTGGGGTAAGGGAGTGACACACTCTATAGGCTGCTCCAATCTTGGTTTTAACAAAGCTGCATACCTCCTTGACGTGAGAAGCAAAGTCCAGACCTGGATCTAGTGTAACACCAAGGTATTTGAATGTAGAAGTATTCAAGACAGGAGACCCATCGCAGCCATGGACTAGAAGCTTAGGGGACTCTGTCAGTACTTTTCTAGAGGACCCAAAGAGCATGGCCTGGGTCTTGGGAAGGTTTAGGTGTTGATAATTGGAGGAAAACCAAGATTGGAGGGTTTGAAAGGCAGGTGATAATTGTTGGTTGAGTTCAGCTATTGACTTGGAGACAGTGTAAAGAACCAGGTCATCAGCATACATAATGGTATTACAGAGAGGGGAGGGGTTTGGAATGTCATTGATGTAAAGTGAGAAGAGTAGGAGCCCAAGAATAGAGCCCTGAGGTACGCCAGAGGAGATAGAAGCAGGGGAAGAGAGGACCTTGTAGAAAGAGACAGTCTGAGAACAATTATCAAGATAGCTGCCAAACCAAGACAAGGTAGAAACAGAGGTGGCGAGAGATTTCAACTTGTCCAGTAGTAGGGGGTGATAAACCATATCAAATGCTTTGGAGAGGTCAATGAACACAGCTCCAGTTAGTAACCCCTTATCCATGTTGCATTTAACATTGCTAGTAAAGAGGGTAGGGGCAGTAGTAGTGCTGTGTCCAGCTTTAAAGCCATGTTGTGTAGGGGATTGAAGATTAGTGTTAAGAAGGTGTTCAGAGACCTGCCGATGTACAACTTTTTCAGCAGCTTACTGAGCGTAGGCAGGAGAGAAATGGGATGGTAGTTAGATAGAATTTTGTCATCCCCTTTCTTAAACACAGGTATGGTCCTGGCAGTTTTCCATACTGAAGGGACAAAAGCTGAGGAGATACATAGGTTAAACAGTCTTGTATCCGGTCAATAAGGCTAAAGGTGAATTTTCTAAGAATCCTTGGATCTAGACCATTAGGACCTAAGTTCCTGGAAGCAGGAATCATCCTTAGTAACTTAAGGACTTCTTGGCGCGTGACCGGGGTCAGCAATAGCTCAGTGGATGTGCACAGTACCATCTAAATAAAGTAGAAACTCAAATATCAATACAAGCACAGAGGCCAAAAAATAGTTGGTTACCCAAAATAGGCCAAGGTGAGGAGCTAGGGAAATATTCCACATGACAACCAACAGTGGTGAGAGCCGGGCAGCACATCAGGGGTAAGCAAAGGAAGGGGAAGAGAGATATGGAAGTAAAATTAAAGGTCTTTACGTAGAAGTCTCTCCCACACTCGTTATGTTCATTTTCCTTCTCAAACTATGCTAATTGTACTGTAATACATTATACAGTTCATTTTGTACTACAAATGCTTATTCAGATGTTACCAATGATGACTACTGCTGAACTGTATGTATTTAGGAGGGCTGCTTATTTGAGGCGCCACTCACTCAAGGTCTTGAGCGTAAATGGGATGGTGACTGAGACTGTAATGCAGTACATAGTGGATAACAGTAAAAGTGACATGGTCTGGTCAGGAAATTTACATAAGTGAGTGCTGCAGAGGCTTCGATGTAAAGAGCAATAACTTGTACTGCCTTTCTGTAATGTTTGAATAATTTTTAATGTCAGCATCTCAATTTCTTGCAGGTCTTGCATGTATTGGCACCTTACTGTCACAAAGCTGCAAGGCAGTATTCAACTGAGGTCCTAATTCCTATTTTTTCCAGTGTTTTGAACATACTTTATTACTGTGAGTTTATTGTTCTAAGCTATTATTCCCCTCACCCTGGATAGTGCAGGCCACTCCTTTAACCATCAACTGTGCACCCCCCCCCACTAAATTCACATGATAATTTCCTAGGTGTGTAGTGTGCTGTACAAACAATATAAGATAGTGACAACTGAGTGGTTTGCTCACGCTACACAGGGAGCAAAGTCTACACCCGATACAAAACATCACGAGGTTCATTTAGCCCCATAAACAGATGTTCACAGAACAGTTAGAGCTAGTTGGCTTTCTTTTTTCTTCCGCATCTACCAAGCTAGACATTGTTTCATAGGTGACCCCACCCCCCAAAAAAAGAGAGAAATAAATCTTTTATTTCTTTGGAATTGCCTTTACAATTTAGCACATTTAAAATATTACACACCTCAGCTGGATAAAGAAAAATAAACATCATACATACATATTCAGAGGCAGAAAATAAAATTCTGTAATACAGTCACACAGTGCATTTTACACCACCACCAGCTATGTCAGATAAACAGCCATGCAGTGACTCACTAGCTGAATAAATGTGATTTGCTTGAAGACAGAGTGCCAAAGAAATGAGCATTCCGTGTAACACAGTCCATACTGAAAAATGTATCAAGGTAGCATCAGTGAGTCGCAGCTCCACTTGGGACCTTGGTGCAATGTGTGATAACTATAACTGCACACTATACTTTTGGTGACCTTTGTTGTTGTTGCTTTAAAAAAAAAAAACACAAGCCACATGATAATGACAGCACTGTCAGTGCAACTCGGTAAATTTCTCTCTCCATCACCCTCTCCTTCTGTCTGTCTGTCTGTCTCTGTCTCTCCACACTTCTTACAGTAAACACCATGAATGTCAGGAGCTTAAAAAAACAGTAGATTTAATTTGTGCATATTTTGATGTGACAGTATAGCTGTTTCTGAATTTCTGCGTGGAAATCAATTATAAAAATACATAAATCTCTGCAATATATGTGCAGATGACAGATATGTAACTGTGCCTTTCAATTTGATGATCAATGCATTTGGAGTGGCACAATTCTGCACTAAAAATACTACTTTTATTTTCACTCCTGACATTCTGGATAAATATTGTGAGACATGTAGAGAGAGGGGGAGATGGATAGAGACATTTACACAGGTGTGCTGACAGTGCTGTCATTATCACACGGCTTGTTTATTTTAAAAGAACTATATTAAAGTTACCTAAAACTCTAGTGTGCAGAGATGTCATACCTTGCACGGAGGTCCCGAGTGGAGCTGCAGTTCCTTCAGTATAGATATGGAATGCTCATTTCTTTGTCAGTCTGTTTACAAGCAATTCACATTTCTTCAGCTAGTGAGCAACTGTGTGACAGTACTTATTGTAAGTCCTGTACCTTTATAAGGGTATATTCTGTGGTACTTTTCTTAACAATTGTTTCAATTCAATTCATTAATTGTTGTAGGATTTAATTAATTTTAATGTTTTTTAGTTATAATGTTTTTATTATGTCATGTACAGGCGCCTTGGTTTTGGAAAGGCGCCTTTTATAAATAAAGTTTGACTTGACTTGAACAATATTGTAAGAAGACATAGTATTAATATAATATGCCCCTTTTACAGTGAACTGTGTTCTATTGTTAAAGTAACAACATAGCTGGTGCAATTTAACTTACATAGTGTTGACTATTGTAAGCATAATAATGGGACAACGTTGTAAGGAGTTTTCTGAAATGAGAAGTGTAGGAACTTGAAGCCAGGTGCAAAATAGTGACAGTAACAGTAATACCTGTACTGGTGCTTTTCCAGGAAAAAATAATAACATTTGCATTAAGAGGATACAGGTTACCCTTGACCTTGTTGACCTCCCACTGACTGAAACAATGGAAATAGGTTGCTGATCTGTGGGAAATATTTTGTTGCCTTAGGTGTAAGGAATTACATCTCTTTTCGAGTACACAGAAGAGTCATGTGGCTGTTGCATGAAAGGGAGCATGGTTCTGACTCAGTCTTCCACCAGGCACTGCAGCCTGAGGGTCTGTATTAGGAATAAGTTTGATTGTTTTTATAATATTAGTGCAAATTGATGTTTGGTAATATATTATAATAACTGGCAGGCCCATTTTCCCTAAGAAAACCCAGGTTAATATTTGCCATAATAACTGGCTGGTTATTATGGCAAACATGCACCGGGTTTCCCTGACTGTGCCCATGTGCTAGCTGCTGTCTCCCTTTACTCGCATTGGACACCTGCCGTAACCGCCATTCAGTGGCAAGTGAAAGCAAAGATTTCTTTTTATTTTATTTTATATAACTGCTGTGGTGAAAAAGCACCCACCAGCAATTATATAAAATAAAAGATGGGGCAGTGTGTAAAACTGGATTTTACACACACCCTCAGTGTGGGATGCTTCTCATCCCTCACCTCGGGTGTGTGTAAAATCTCGTAACACACACCACCCCATACTTCATTCTCTATATAGCAAGTAATAAAATAAAAAAAATAAACAGGCAATGGAAATATAGCAACATAATTTGATTAAACAATGATCTAATAAGAGCATATTAGCTCCACTTGACCCTTCGCTTGACCCTTGTGACCTCCCATTTATACGGTTGGTGAATATGCACCTAAATTTAATAGATAGGTATGGGTTAAAAGTAAGACCAGCAAAATAAAGTACTTATTTGTATTAAATAATTGTTCTGTTAGGATTGTGTGTGTCAAGTGCCCTTATTTTATTTTTATTTTTTTGTATACCAAACAACTGGCACTCAGTTGATATTGTAACACAAGGGGAACTGCTACAAACTGTGGTAATAGCTTAACATTATCTATCAATAGCTATTACCTTGTATCCACTGTTCTCAAATGGACCATTGCATCAAACCTGTATATTGTGCTTACTATTGTTGCTTGTATCAAATCTGTTTCATGTGTATTACTGTTACCTTGTACTCCACTGTCACCCTGCACCATGTATTATGGCCAGGGTCATGCCTGAAAATGTTCCCTGGGATCAGTGCACTCACCTGGTTATCAAAGTCATAAATAAAATAAATAAATAAATAAACAGTTACACATTAGGTCACTGTGACTCCCATGACCTCCAGTCTCTAGGATTATATGTAAGTAATAAGCCATGACAGGATGTACATTTCAAGGATTTTAATGCATGCTCCAGGGGTGTGCTAAGGCACGAGGCTGAATGCCAAGTGTCCTTGTGCCCCTGGGAAGTGTATTAAATCCTTGAAATGCACACCCTGGAGTGGCTTATCACACTTTTAAAATGGACCCCATCATAAAAGAATTACTGCACATTCTTGCTGATAAGCCAAACCACGTATAAACCGCTCTCCCCCTGAAATGCCATACTCCAAAAGTAAAAAGCACACTGACTCGTGCATAAGCTGACTGCAAATTTATTTCAAATTTTGGTACAGCAAACAGCATCACACGTTAGAAAAATATTAATGGTAGTGCTTCACAGTAAATCAAATAGGCACACAAGTAAAGTGCTTCAGTGTTGCAGTGCAGTGTTAAAGTGAAAAAAAAATGTATAAGGATACGGTAACTTATCTAAAGTCCAAATTCCTGTCCAGTCAGTAAAAACCAGAGGCATTCATTGATGACTGCTTCACTGCCTCACTCCTCTGATTCTTCCTCCTCCTCAACATCCAAAATGCCAGAGATACTGAGTGCCTGTAAATGTTTGGACAGGAACTGATCTGTTAGGAGGTCATCAGTGTAGTCCTCATGTTCCTCCTGTTCCTCTTCCGGTGCCTCAGTAGCAATGTCTCCATCCGCATATTCAAATGGCATCATCTTCTGTCCTGTCCATGGCATTGTTGATACCACATTTATGGAATGATCTGCGGACCATATCGACAGAGACTGAGTCCTAGGCTTCCACAATCCACTGGTACACTATATCCGGGTCAGATCTCTTGAGACTGCTTGTTTTTTTTACAGTTCCTGCCCCAGAACACATCCACTCACTCCACAGATGTCTGATCCTATCTTTATAGGGTTTGTTCAGACAAGCATCAACTGATTATAGAATGGTATAGAATGGATGTCAGACTGCCAGGTATTACACAGAGGTCAATTTTAGATTTTTTTGCTACTTTTTTAACACACTCGGTCAAGTGTGCACAAAATATGTCCCAGACAAGAATTGAGCACTTAAGATTGCAGTGCACTAGGATGTGAGCTCCAAACTCCTTGTTGCCAGATCGTCACCAATTACTCATCCATCCACCCTTTGTGATTGGGGTATGCAAATATTCCGGGGGGGAGTCATTGTTTTGGACATTGTCTTCCATTTAAAAATGACAACTGGCCATAATTTGGTCCCATCTGCTAGGCATAATAGGACAACGTGGCATCTAGGGAATAGTAAAATGTGTTTTTTCATGTCCTGTTGTGTGAATTAGCACAGTCTTACTCCCCACTGGATTTACAGTCCTGTTACCAGGCAGGTCAAACATCAAGGAGGTTTCATTCATGTTGCCTATCTGTGACAGGTCATAATTGTGTTGGTGTCTCATTTTTAACACAAACTGCTAAAAACTGTTCACCTTTTGTTTGCGATCATGTGGTAGTTTCCGGGATATTTTGGTACGCTGTCTGAGAGTCAGCCTGTGATGCTCCATAAACTGTGAGCACCACCCTGCTGATGCCAAAAAGACTCTGAACCTATGGAGCGGTACTTGTGCTCTTTTGCCATCCTAAGTGCCTGCATTTGGATGGCCAAGTGGATAATGATGTAGCTGATCTGACGGCATGCCAGAACCCATTTGTTTAGATCGGACTCCAGTTGACTGAAAGCAGGTCAATCCCTACAGCATGCTTTCTTTGTTTTAAGCATCTCACTTAATGCCTCTTTTTGTCTTTGCCAGTCTTGCACTTGCTTCTCATTAATATTTTTTATTTTTATTTATTTATTTAGCTTTTGTTGACCGGGTAAGTGCACTAGACAAATCCTGCCTATTTTCAGGCACGACCCGGGGGAAGGGGATACAGATGAATGCCAACTGACCTTGAACCAGATTAAGCTGTTGATAGAGATAATAGAGAAGTGCCTGGCTGCAGCAGAGTTATTGGAGCTCTCCACATATTCCACCACACGCAGTTTAAAAGCTGCATCGTAAGAGCTCCATTTTCTTTAAGTACCAGTATTCATTTTGGCATTGAGTGTGATGGGTGTACTGTATTGAGTCTGTTTTATTGAGAACTGGGCACCAGTAATAGGGGATGTGATAGTGAATTGCATTTGATGGGATGTCTGATTGAATTATTGACAAGTACAGTTTGACCCGCATATCAGCCAAGACCCACGATGTGCACACCGAAATTTGATCAAACATTCTTGGCTTATACACGAGTATATACTGTAGTTCAAGTCAGTCTGATATGGATTAAAACTTGTTTTCTATTTTCAAACAACTGTACAATACATTAACTCTAAAACTGTTAAAAATTTGAAAAAGAAGTCTCTATTAATGCATAAATAGCATATTTCAGCAACAGATTAGTTATTTGCAGTAAAAGTATTTATTAGTAGTGCTAGTTGAAAAAATATATTTTCTTTGTAACATGCAAATTCTCATATGAATGCACTGCAACATCTGTAAATTTGTAAAAATAAGCAGTGTTTAAAACTTTACTTTCATTACACTGTTGTAATATAGTTTCTTTGAAGGCAACATTCTCTTATTTATAGGATTGAGGTGAAATGTTGGTAAGAAAAAACATGTTACCTTGCACTTCAAATCAGTACAAGTACTGCCTCTTAATGGAAGTGTGTTCAAAACTTCAAACTTGCCAGGATGCCTTTTTTTGGTGGTGGTGGTGGACGTGTGAAGGTGGGTGGTAGATTTCACCTCAGAATACCGATATATGATTCAAATGTATATGCTTTTATAAACTTCAGGAATGTGTTTGAGTAGTTTGGGTCTGCTTCTACCTATATACAGTAACTGTGTTTTGCCAAGTTTTTATCTTTGATAATAAATAGAATAATAGATAGATTGCAATGGATTACAAGGCTGTCATTCCATCAAGAGGTTATGGGGACATAGATAACCTCGAGAGCAAAGCTCGAGAGGTATCTATGTCCTCAGAACCTCGAGATGGAATTTCAGCTGAATATTTCACTGTAACCTATTTTTTATTTTTTGTAGTATATGGATGAGAGAACCTGGCGAGGTCTTACTTGGTGAAGCTTTGTGCAGGGTGACATGTTGAATGGGGAATCGGAAAGTTTTGCATTTTTTTGTGGAGAGCTAAACAGGAAAGTGCAGGAAACAGTTCTGTTTAAGCAAGAGGCAAAATGTAGTTACACTTCAATGGAACATGTAACTGTTACACGTTTTTCTTTTTTAAAAAGAAAAAAGGAAAGTAAGGTACTGTTCAGTTACATCGGAGCCGGCCTTGAAATCCCTCATGCTGACGCTTGGAAAAGCCGGCTCGTGGTCAGCGCAAGGCATCAGGCTGCAGTTGTGCATTTGTTTCAGAGTGATAATACTATCATTAAAATGAAACAATGGTATTATTGGGAGTGAAGTATGGTATTATTGAGAAGCTGGTGTGTATTACAAGATTTTTTTTGCATTGTTTTCGATGCAATTATTTTAACGATCCATATATTACAAAGTATTTTTGCCTACCTTCTTCTTCCTGTTTTTTTCTCTGCTTTTACACACATTTAAGAAATGGAACTTTATTATGGAACGTTTACCATGGAACACAGGGATTCAAAATGCTCTGTTCAACTTGTGGAACGTTCCTCTCCTAACATACTGTACACACACACAGACACACAACAGAGGCCTCTTCTACAACCACAGACTCAATTGTCTCACTGCCAGGGAAAGCAGAAGAGCTTTACCTGGTGATCATGGTAAAGACAGAAGGTGGATTTTCACTGTGAGCAAAGAAACAATTGTAATGAAAACTATTAACAATTCTTAATGTTTCTGATTTGTTTGTGTGTGTAAGGAGAGTGTGATGATCAAGAAAACAACATTTTATTAATTTGTTTTATTTTTTTATTTAAGGTAATTTTATTTTTAGGGCCCAGCTGAAGGTTTTACAGTGTAAAGGGAGCAGCCATGTTTGTGATGGAAGATCAGCTCTGGTTGTAGCGGGACTGATGGGAGATAGTTCTGGTTGTTGGAGGACTGATTTGTTAATTGTGTGATGTGGTTTATAATAGTATCTAATACTGTTACGGATGCAGTCTTACTGTTTTTTTTTTCTGTAGCTCAAATTTTAAGTCCAGTTGGAATTTTTTGCCACTAGCTGTGACTTAATTTTCCATTCCTGTTTCATGTGATATTATGTTGGAAAGTGCTACTCTCTGTAAGGCAGGGCACTTAATCACTTAGCTTGTTTTGACTCATATATGACTGCAAATCTGCTCTGCAGTGAGCTGTATTTTATTTATTTTTCTTTACTATTGTACATGTTATGTTATTTTTGCCTATGCACCCACCAGAGATGCAGAGCAATATTTGCCCCCTCTTTCATTTTATAACTAATTCTTCTCTTGCATTCCACTTTCTATTTTATTTTTATTAACTTCATTCCTCTCACTTAAAGCTGAGTATTTCTTAACCTTATTTCACTCCACTTATTAATCTGTTTCTGGCAAAAAATGTGTGCTGATACAGTTTAGTGCCATCTTCATTTCTGCTTCTTTTTCTTTCCCAAACTTTTATTTTATTTTTACCTTTCAACACACACTACTTTTCAATTTTTTTTTTTATTTTGGTGTAATCGGTTTAATAAATAAAATGCTTTCTATTCACCCCTCCCAAGCTTTTCAAATGGCAGAGTTACTTATTGTTTTCCTTTAGATTTCTGTGCATCCACATCATATTCAGTTGTTGGGGTTACTGCCTGGTAAACTTCCTACAAGCGAAACTTTACATCCCTCCCCTTTACAGGCAGTCCCTCACCTTTTCTTCCAAAACTGCATATACCCTGATGCAGGATCATTGGAATGGCTTGCTTATTCATACGGGGGTTGGTGCAATGCATGCAAGCCACTGGCATGATGTTTTTGTGTAATAGTATTTCATGGTAGGGTCAGAACAGACAATTACATAGCTGTTGGGGCATAGGTTTTTATGAGGAGTGGTTTTCCTTCTAAACATTTATTTTTTGCCAGGAAAGACATTCTGAGCTGGTAACAGCTTATTTTCAGAAGCTTCCTGGTCGGGGAAGGGGGGAACAGTACAAAACAGGAAATATCATAAAGTGCATACAAAAAATAAACAAAATAAAGAACAGTAACACCTCTCTTAGTTGTTTTGTATATTTATCTGACCTGTTATTTAACTGTTGGTTATGGTGTGTGTTTTCCCTGGATATAGAGAGTACTGTGGCATTTCTGATTTATACGTCTATTTTCTAGTGAAGACATCGGAGTTGTCTGCCTTTTCATAGGATTCCAGTTCATTGATTAAAAAAAATCTTTTGTCTTTTTTTTTTAATCAGGCACTTCACTTACACACAGCATTATATAGTTACACCATTTCCAGCTGAGTGGTATGTTTTGTTATAATTCATCAGTTTCCTTGTTTAGGGTGTGCTGTTTCCATCACTGATCCTTTATTTTTTTTCTTTCTGTAGTTTCTATCACAGTCATATTTTCCTTTCACAGCCTCTACATCTTAATTAGCCCCAATGCATTGTGTCATTTTGCTACATACTTGCTTCTCCCCTTTCTCATTTTTCTATATTGGTATCTAATACTGTTACTGATGTGGTCTTACTGTTTTTTCTTTTCTTGCAGCTCAAGTGCTAACTCCAATTAGAATTTTTTGCAACTAGCTGCAACTTAATTTTCCACTCCTGTTTCATGTGGTATTATGTTGGAAAGTGCAGGAAAGTGCTACTCTCTCTAAGGCAGGGCGCTTGACTACTTCACTTGTTTTGGTTCATACTGTATATGACTGCAAATCTGATCTGCAGTGAGCAGTATTTTATTTATTTTTATTTATTACCATATATGTTATGTTATTTTTGCCTTTGCACCCACCTGAAATGAAGAGCAATTGAACACATCACCTATTGCCACTGGAATTGCTCTGTATTTGCCCCCTTTCATTTTATAGCTACTTCTATTCCATTCCACTTTGTTTTATTTTTATTAACTTCATTCCTCTCACTCAAATTATGTGTTATGTGGAATAACTCCCATTGTTATTATTTTTTATAAAAAGTGTCAACTGTGCAGAAACATTTGTAAAAAATGTATTATAATAGTGAAACTTTTTGAAATGTTATTTGACTTACCATACTCATGCTTGTCTACCCACTTACTCAATCTCCTACTTGTTTCTGTCCTTGTACTAACTAATTCCAGTTGCTCCTTATCAAGGCGTTGTTGATTTTCATATTGTGTGTGCCTAGGGTGGAGCAGCAATAAAAGGCAAACTATGCAATACCCTCAATAACACACCTATCCCAGTTCACTTTTACCTAACACCCATTTCTTATGCATTGTACAGTAAGATCTTCCTTTAGAAGAACAACTTGTAATGAAATGTGTAAGAGTTACATTGACATTTCGGTATATGCACTTTTATATAATGCTAATTATGTGTACCTGCGTACTGTATAACAATCTCTAAAATCTCTAAAAAAATCAAACACATCAAATGTCTTTGTGAACATGTCTCAACATTGTGTTTATCTTCCACCTTGTCACAACATATAGTTGTCTCAGCAATGTTTGCAGTTAAGGTACATTACCTTTGTGTATATGATGGCCCGGTTCTGTTGAATTGATTGCTGTAACAGTGCATAGAATAAAATGTAAAACATATAGGTAACTGTAATACAGATGGTGGCATTAGTTTTTTCTCTGCTCTTTCTCAATATACCATACTTTGATTCAGTTACTGTATGCAATGGTAATCCACGTATATGTTTAAGCCCATGAAACACCCATATCTAGTTAAACAAAATGATTATATTAAATGCACGCTGAAAATAGAAAATAGAGTTAAAAATCAACATTTTGACCTTAGGTCTTCTTCAGGAAATATCTAAAAGAGAAAAAAAAACAAGTTCGTGTAGAGAAGAGGTAAAATGAGAGAGATTGTATATATGTGGAGAAAGAAGAAAGGGGAGGCTCAGGGAGAAGGCGTGATAAATGGTAAAATTAAGAGAGAATCTGTGAAACAAAAAGGTGATGATGGGAAAGATAAAGCATAATGGGAGTGAAAGAGCTGGGGAAGTTCCCAGGTGGGGACTACTTAACAGGGCCTAGTAAGAAGGCTGAAGGGTGACAAATGTGTGGGAAGGAGAGAGAAATGGAGACTTATGGTGAAAATGAAAAATAAATTAAATGAGTACAAAAACAAATAGACTTTAGGGAAAAAAGGGATGGCTGAAAGATGTTAGTGGAAAATAAGTCTATCATTTAAACCAGAGGGCTGCTGGGAGCCAAGGCGGATGATCAGCTTGGCTTCCATGTTTTTTCTATGGTCAGGATCCCAGAAGCCCTGCTGAAGGACACAAACTGAAAGGTCATTGACACTGTGGTCCCTGGAGATAAAGTGGGATACGATGGGTTTAGCAGTTTCACCATTCCTGACTGCTCTGCAATGTTCCCTGAAACGGTCAGCAAGATGCCTACCAGTCTCTCCGATGTAAATAGCTGAACACTTCCTGCAAAGAATACAATACACCACATTAGTGGAGGTGCATGAGAACTCCTTGGTGATGTTAAAAACACCTGTAGGCCCCCGAATCTCAGTCACACTGGAAATAAATTTGCAGGTGTAGCAGCGAGTCCTATTGCAAAGTTTGGTACCTGGGAGGGAGGAACTGTTAGGAGTAGATAGGCTGCTTTTAACCAGGAGGTTCCACAGGTTAGGTGGCCGGTGGTAGGAGGCAATAGGTGGTTCTGTAAAGGAAGAACCAATGTTAGGGTCAGTTTGCAAAATGGGAAAGTTACTAGTGATGATCCTGTGAAGAGAAGGTGTGCTCTGATGGAAAGGAAGAACTAGTGGAATTCTCATTGTTCTTGTGTGACAGTATCCTTCCATGAGGGTCAAGGTTACAGGGCATGTTCACTGACCGGAGAGTGCTCTGTCCACTGTGCTTTAGGGTATCCCTGTTGATAAAAAACTATGCATTATTTGGGTCTGCTCAGCAAAATCATCCTCTTCACTGCATAACCTGCGAAGTCTAAGAAACTGTGAATAAAGCAGGCCATTCTTGACATGTTTAGGATGGAAGGAGCTGTGGAGGAGGAAACTGTGTGAGTCAGTGGGTTTGTAATAGACTTATGTCTTCAGACCAGTGTTCTGGACAGACAGCTGGATATCCAGAAAAGACAGTGTAGAGGAGGATACATCAACAGTGTATTGAAGGAAAGGATGGGCCATGGTAAACTTGTCAAGGAAGACTTGAAGGGTCTCCCTGGAGCAGGAGGTGGCCCCCACACAGTCATCAATGTAGCATTTTTAGAGTTCAGGTGCAGTCCCTGTGAATGAGAGAAAAAAATGTTCCTCCACCCAACCCACACACAGATTAGCAAAGCTGGGACCCATCTTGGTACCCATGGCAACTCCACTGAACTGCTGAAAAAAACTGTTATTAAAAGAAAAAGCATTAAGTGTAAGAACCAGTTCTGCCAGATGAGTTAGTGTGTGTGTGGGTGGCTGCTAGACTTCCCGCTTATTCAAGAAATGCTGCAAAGCTGTCAGACCATCATCATGGGGGATCACTGTGTAAAGAGATTTGATGTCCATGGTGAAGATGAGCTGATGACAGTCACTGAATCTGAACCTGTCAAATAACTGGAGAGCATGGTTAGTGTCTGACATAGGAGGGCAGGGACTCAACAAGGGGTCTCATGAGGCCGTCCAAAAATGCAGAGATGTGGGATGTGGGGCAGGAGCAGGCAGACACTAGGGGCGACCCGGGTTACCTGTTTTGTGGGTTTTGGGAAGGAGATAAAACCTGGATGTCTGGGGATGCTGAACTATGAGTCTCTTAGCAGAAGCAGGGAGCTCTTTGTTTTCAATAGCAGAGGTGATGGTGGTGGTGACCTCGTCTGATAGTCAGCAGTAGGGTCCTGTGGAAGAGAAGAATAAAACCTGGTGTCAGAGAGTTGCTGTGTGGCTTCAGTGATGTATAGCTCCTTTTGCCAGACCACAACAGCACCTCCCTTATCAGCTGGTTTAATAACAATGTCATTCCTACATTGTAGAGATCTGAGGGTTGCAAGCTCACCAGGTGTCAGGTTGGAATGGTTGTGCCTGCAATGAAGATTAAAGTTAGTGGTGTTTTCCATGCATTGGTTAACAAAATAATCAGCAGCAGCAAAACTCAATCTGCTACTTGTTTCTGTCCTTGTACTAACTAATTCCAGTTGCTTCTTATCAAGGCGTTGTTGATTTTCATATTGTGTGTGCCTAGGGTGGAGCAGCAATAAAAGACAAACTATGCAATACCCTCAATAACACACCTATCCCAGTTTACTTTTACCTAACACCCATATCTAGTTAATGTGTTTGCAGCTGTAGTGGCTGTGCCAGTGCTTGTTGTAATAATTGTTTCTGTGGATGGCTGAGCTGTGTCTACAGCAACTGATTTTGTATCATGCTTTGGGCTGCTCATTTCAATTGGAGTGACTGAATATCAATGACCTTATTAGAATTGAAAGCTGTCATTCCTCCTGTGGCTACCAATGTGGATTGCTGTGCTGCATAGGATTTATTGTGTCCATGACAACTGATTAATTTCATTGCTTCCCAGAGAGGTGTTGTGTAAAGTGCATCAGTACATTTTGTGTACAAAAAGCATGACAGCTATTTTAAATAGGAATAAATACAGATAATAAAGCCTTTTTAAATAAAAAGGATTCAGAAGCCATATAAAAACAATAATAATTTCATGATTAGTAGTTATAAGAAATCCTTAAGGTATTTTCATAAATTCACACTATAAAACTGTTACTGTATAAGGTTCTATGAGAATATGGTGTACTTTATAAAAGTGCTTAGTCACTGTGGGTCAGAGATATATAGAGTCAATAGCTGTGGATATATACACTGTACCTTTAACTGAACCAGGAAATCCCTGACACAATCCCCTCCCCCCCTGGTTTTGAAACATGTCCAGACATGTAAAGGCTCAGTCAGATGACCCTACCAAAAAGATATAAAAACCTTTGCATAGAGTTTACTTCAGATCAGTCTAGTAGAGTTCAGTCCAGTGGGGCTCAGCCCTGAGAGAGGAGAAGAGAGACAGACAAGATGTTGAATGCAGATGAGAAAGGTCTTATGAGCTCTAAGATCCAGGGCTGCAATATGGAAGAAAGTACTGTTGTTAAGTAGTGATTTTCTTTGCAATTTTTTGTGTTTTCATTTATTATTTTTTGAACTTTTGAAAAATAAATATCATACCATGGTGTGTTTTAAAGCTGTAAATTTGCCTTGTGTGAAGTTTATTCCCACACGCTGTGACAGCCAGACAGAAAAGATGGGTCTTTAAGGCCATCTTGAAACTCTCCATGGTCCGGCACTCTCGAATCTGGTGAGGTAGAGAATTCCACAGGGTAGGGGCTGTGCACACAAAAGCTCAGGACCCAGATGTTTTCAGATGTACCCTGGGAATTTCTAACAACCCCTCTTCAGCCGAGCGGAATGGTCGGCTGGGACAGTAAGGATTCAGAAGCTCTTGCAGGAAGCTTGGAGTCTGTCCATGCAGGGCCTTGTAGGTCAGAAAGCTGACCTTGAAGGTGCTCTACCACTGTAGAGGCAGCTAGTGCACACAGCACAACATTGATGTGGCTCGAGTGAGGAGCATCCATCAAAGCCATGCCACAGCATTCTGCACCAGCTGCAAGTGGTTGATATCAACCCCCGGAAGCTCTAGGTAAAAGGAGTTACAGTAGTCCAGGCACGAGGTCACAAAGGCACAGATCAGTGTCGAAAGGTCACTGGATGGAACAAGGTGCTTGACCCGGGTGATGTTCCTCAGATGATAAAATGAGGACTTGACTACTGCCAACACCTGTGAATGCAGTGTCAGCCCATCATCAAGAATCACCCCAGGTTCCACACCTGTTCAGAGGAAGGTAGTTGGTTACCCCTGTGCCAGAGCCCAGAGGGGAATCCTGACACCGACCCCTCTATCCAGTTACCTGGATCCACTACCAGCACCTCAGTCTTATCGGAATTCAATTTCAACCAGCTGAAATTCATCCAGTCCTGGATTTCTATGAGGCAGCTGGTAGGGACTGAGATCACACTATCTTGGTCAGGTACAAAAGACAGGTAGAGCTGGTTATCATCTGCATAACAGTGAAAACTCAGCCCATACTGTCTCACAATGTCTCCCAAAGGCAGCATATACACCGCAAATAACATTGGGGACAGCACAGATCCCTAGGGGACTTCACATGGCAGAGAGAATGAGTCCAAGGAAAACATCCCTGACACCAACCTCTGAGATCTGCCAGTGAGGAACAATTGAAACCATCTGAGGACCAAACTTGCCAGGCCACAGATGACCCTCAGGTGCTTTAGCAGCACCCCATGGTCCATGGTGTCAAAAGCTGAAGAGAGATCAAGAAGCACCAAGATGGAATTGTGTTTCTGATCTCTTGCCATTAGGAGATCATTGAGCACCTGAACCAGTGCAGTCTCAGCACTATGCCTCTTCTGGAAACTGGGCTGGAGAGGAATAAAGAGATCATTGATGGTAAGATGGTTCTCCAGCTGCATCGCAACTACTTTCTCAGTCACCTTCCCTACAAAGGGAAGGTTAGAGATAGGCATGTAGTTAGCAGAGCAGTTTGGGTCAAGAGAAGCTTTCTTAGGAGTGGTTTCACCACAGCCTCCTTCAGGGAGCTACAGAACTCACCCATCTCTAAAGAACACCAAACAGTCTCAACAAGGACAGGGCCAATGGAATCTACACCCCCCATTATAAGACGTGTTGGGCTCTGGTCCAAAATACAGCACATCGGCCACATACTCTGGACAATCTGCATGATATCCATGGTCTCCAGCCAGTCAAAGGATGTCCAGAAAGACCGACGGGAGGTGACCAAGCACTGACCACCACCAACCCCCATAAAGTGTGCTGGTCGGATCTCGGCCCAGATGTTGGCCACCTTATCAGCAAAAAATTAAGCAAACTCATCACACTAAACTTGCAAAAATGCATTTTGAACCTGCAGACAGGTTAGGTTGCACAACCTGTCCACAGTTCAAAAGAGCTGAGCTGGTCAATTCTGAGCTGCAGCAATCTTCCTGGACAGGGACTCTGCCTTCTTATGAGTGATTGCTGATGGATAGACCAGGTAATGTTCCATCAATCTAAGGAGGTCAGCATCGCGGGCGGATTTCCACCTGCAGTGCTCTAACCTTTGTCCAACTCATCTCAACTCCCTCAAGGTCCCATCAAACCAAGGGGACCACAGGTGAAGCAGGAGAGGACAAAGGTGGAGAGGAGTGATAGAGTCCAGAGCTTTCATCACAGCCTTATTATAGGCCTGAACCAAAGTCTCTGGACCCTCACTTGCACCTGGCAATACTGATAGGTCTAATACCGCCAGTAGGCCATAAGGGATCAAATCCCTCAAAAGGTGATATCTGACCAGGGTGCAGGCCTATGGGGGGGGGCCCGGACACTGAACCTTATGATGTAGTGATCAGACCATCAGACTGGTTCCACCACCAAATTAGAGGTCTCCATCCCCAGGAGGAAAACCAAGTCGAGTGAGTGACCATGATTGTGGGTTGTAGAGGCAATTACCTGTGTGAAGCCCAAGAGTTTGTAAGTTGGAGAAAATTCTGGCCAAATTGTGAGAATTTGTCATCGACCCAGGCATTAAAGTCACCCAGCACCATCAACCTAGGTGACTCAAATGCCATGTCAATAATGAAGTCCATAACTTCCTGTAGGAACAATTTCTCACCCTTGGGTGGACAGTAGATGAGAATGATCCTACAAACCCCCCTGTAACCACAGTACACTTAAATGATCTGGATTCCTCAACTGGCACTCCTACAAAGCTCAATTCTGATCTAAAACAAATGGCTACATCCCCTGCCCCTGCAGGCCAATCTCAAGTGATGTATCACCTAGAACCCGGCCAGAATAGCCGCCTCCAAAAAGGGGCCAGCATTATCATCCAGACAGGTCTCGGTGATGCAAGCCAGGGCTGTTGTCCCAACAAGATCTGCAATAATAGCTGTCTTGTTCCTAATAGATCTGACATTGCATAACACCATTTAACTTGGACAAGATTCCAGGGCCAGCCAAGCTACTGGCCCAGAAACACTGGAGCTCTTGGGTATGGGGACCAGATATGGAGAACCATGTTCTGGAACCCATTTTGCCAGGTTGAGGGGTCTTTTCCCCTCCATTCCCCAGCAACCTACCTTGGGGGATAGATCACATCTATTCTCCCTCAGCCACAATCCCATACATGCATGGATAAGGTTTCCTCCACCACCACCCTCTTCTCTCCCCACATTCCTTCTCCTTGTCAGGGAGAGCAAATACATGCAGCTATGTCTTCATATCTCTACTAGTGGCTTGCTTACATGGCCTAATGCCCCAGTGCCATGATCTCCTAAGCAAACACCCCAAACTATACACACAGAGTGAGAGGAGACTATGCGCAATGTACTGCCCCTGAGCTCCCCTCAGATGGGTGACCATCTCCCAGGGTTCACCTGGAGAACTGCTTGGTTGATGCCACAGTCTTTTTCACCAGACTTATGCCCCAAAGTGTGTTTTTGTTGTTATTAAGTGCTCTGTATATAGTTAGCTGTTCTGGGACAGTTCTTAGTGTAGACTGGGCATGACCCATTATGTGTGTTGATAAATGTACTATGTACAGAAAAATGGAAGATGGTGAAGTATCAGTGTACCTCTCCTCTGGCTTCTCTTATCTTGTTGTGTGGGTGGAATTGGGAGCTTGGAAGGCCACTTACTCTTTGTGCTTGTGCTTCTTGGTAAGGTCACACCTCACCTGGAGCATCTATTTTTTGTGACCACATCCTTATACATAATATTGCCTAATGATAATAATCATGGGTGAACTCATCTACCATACATGGAATGTGAGAGGGCTGAACTTCCCGGTCAAGCAGAAGAAGGTCCTCTCACATCTCAAATGTGCTCAGGTCTCAGGTGGTCTTTCTCCAGGAGACCAAACTCATACACAAAGACCCAACCATGATGGTCAAAGACTGGGTGGAACAGGAGGTGCATGTGGGAGCACCTACTAGAAAGAGGGGGGTGATGATATTAATTCACAAGTCACTTCAGTGGGGTCTGGAATCCACTGTAGCAGATCCAGAGAGGAGGTGGCTGTTAGCCAGTTACTTGACCCCTCAGGGGCTGATTGCCCTATGCAATGTTTATGCTCTAAATCATGATGACCCAGTCTTCTTCCATACTCTTTCTGGGGCTATAGGCTCCTTTATTACACCCTTATGCCCCCCCTCATTTTGAGGGGGTGATTTCAACCTCCCTCTGTCTCTCTGTATAGATAGGAATGACACTAGCAAGGAGATGCACGAAATGAGGTCAAGGGCACTACACCAACTCAAGCAAGAACATGGTCTGTCCGATGCATGGTATCTCTTCCAGCCCTGAGTGAATGATTATACATTCCACTTGGAGGCCCATGCATCGCACAGCAGAATTGACTTCTGGCTGACATCCCACCCGGTGACAGAAGTTTTCCTTAGCTCTGATATACTCCCCAGACTGATCTCTGACCATGCCCCGGTAATGCTCAATCTGACATGAGGAACCTCCCCCCCCCCAGAAACAGACTTGGAGATTAGACCTTACACTGATACCAGGACCATATTTTGCCCCTTGGATTAAACAGAAAGCACAGCAATTCCTGGTACATAATCCCATCTCTTACACGTTAGCTCAGACTACCTGGGAGGCCTTTAAAACTACACTTAAGGGGGAGGTGATGGGATATGCCTCCAGGAAAAGAAAAGAAAGAGACCAGCTATTAGCCAAGCTACAGGAGAGACTAACTCAGGTGGAAATGGAATATAAAGTGCTCCCCTGTCCCTCACTCCACTCACAGCTGGGCAGAGAAGTCTTGGCCTGACATGGGAAATTATCAGTTATTAACTAAAAAGGCTGAGGTTGCCATTCTATGGCTTCATTATAGATACTGGGAAGGGGGAGCTAAAAGTGAAAAGGTACTTGCCTCTCAGTTCAGAAAACAGCAGGAAGTGAGACACATACCAGGGCTTACAGATACTCAGGGGCACGTGGTAATTTCACAGGAGGGGATCAGCACTATAATGACCCCATTCTATTCTGCCCTGTATACTTCAAAACATAATGTACCTACCCAGGCCACTCAATCCTTTCTGGAGAACCTCACTCTCCCTAGACTTGCTTCACAGCATGCACTACTACTTGAAGCTCCCATTGCAGAAACGGAGGTCCGAGAGGTCATTATGGCCCTACAGACTGGGAAGTCCCAAGGGTGACATGGTTTTCCAGCCAATTTCTATCAGGCCCTAGACCACACCTCTTCTGATGGTGGCATATAAAGAGGCTGGCTCTACTGGCTTTTTTCCACCCGCCATGACAGAGGCTATCATAACCATCATCCCCAAAACAGGGAAGAACCCTTTGTTGGCAGGCAGATATAGACCCATCTCTTTAACAAATGTAGATAGCAAGATCTATACTAAAATATTGGCCAATCGACTTAGTCCCCTACTCATTTACCAGATCCACCCCTCCCAGGTGGAGTTTGTCCCTGGCAGGCATAGCACTGACCATGTCTGCTCATTGCTCAACATTATTCACACCTCAAAGACTCTAAACACCCCAGCTGTGGCAGTGGCAGTAGATTTTGAAAAGGTATTTGACTCCCTTGAAATGGAGTACCTTCAGGCAGCGCTTGCTCATCTGGAGGTGGGAGAATGCTTTACAGCCTGTGTCCAGATGATCTATACTAAACCCCTGGCTAGAGTTCTCACAAATAAACT
Source organism: Neoceratodus forsteri (assembly GCA_016271365.2). Classification (NCBI taxonomy): domain Eukaryota; kingdom Metazoa; phylum Chordata; order Ceratodontiformes; family Ceratodontidae; genus Neoceratodus; species Neoceratodus forsteri. The sequence continues at coordinate 453,642,206 of CM057456.1, read as the reverse complement.
TCTCTTTGACCCTTCCCCATTGGGAAGAGGGACATGTCAAGGCTGCCCTGTCTCTCCCCTCTTGTTCATCTTAGTAGTAGAGCCCATGACTGCAGCAATCCGGCAACACAAAGGCATAAAGGGGGTGATGGTGGGACAGGAAGCTTATTCCACCCTGTTGTACACCGATGATCTTCTTATCCCATTGGAAAATGCATAGACTTCTCTTCCACCTCTCCTTGAATCTTTGGACAATTTTGCAACTCTCTCTGGGCTCTGGCTCAACCAGTCCAAGACAGAGGTAATGCCCCTTAGTTCCCAGTGCCTGCAAGTTGACATTGAAAGTCTCAGACTCCTTTGGGCATCCCAGGGACTCACATATCTGGGGATTAGAGTCACCCCTGAACTGACAGAGCAGTGGAATGCCAACCTACAGCCACTGATTCAGAGCACTAAGTTTGATAGGTGGAAGTTGCTCAGGCTCACCCTGGCTGGGAAAATCGTGGCCATTAAAATGGTCACAGCCCCAAAATTCTGTTATATTCTCTCACATATTCCCCTTGAACTACCTAAAAAATGGTCCCAAGATATAGACAGACTAATAGGGGATTTTCTATGGGAAGGGAGTAGGCCTTGTTTTAGTAGAGCCATATTAAGGGCCCACTGGTCAAGGAAAGGGTGGGGGCTACCCTGACCTTAACACTATAAATTGGCTTTTCAGGCTATACAAACTTTTCACTGGGTTCATCCCACTACTGCTCTATCCCCACAATGGGTGGATATGGAGGTGTCAGTTGCCAAAGTGGCACAAGCTGCTTCCCTATTGCACTGCAAAATGAAAGGTAACCCACATCTCCACCCCATAATAGACTGCTCAGTGGCGTATTGGTATCACCTCCACAGGAAACTTGGGCTATCTGCAATTCCAGCAAACATCAGTACCATGTGGCAGAACCTGACCATCCTAATAGATGGCACTGTAGTACTTTAGCCACACTGGCTAGCCAAGGGCACTGCTAGGGCTGATGATGTAATTGAACCCTCACTCAATAGAATTGCCCCTTTGGAGAGCTCCAGGTGAAATGGAGGCTGCACCAGGAGGATTTCTGGAAATATCTCCAACTGAGAGATGCCCTCCGTCCCATACTGAAAATCTACTCAGGCCCCCAGTTACCATCAGACATAAACAACTGTATATCCCACCCTAAGGGGCTGGCAGGTAAAATATACACCAAGTTGAGGGATGCTCTCCCACACCAATTGGATGTATCCCAAATCACTTGGGGAAAAATTGACAGGTAGTAATATCTCAACACATCAATGGACTCAAGAGTGGAAGGATGCCCATGCATGGTTCAGAGACACCCGTAGTCACCTCATTCAGAATAAGATGTCCCATGCTTGGTACCGCACACTGGTGGTGCTCCACAGGGCCAAAATCCTAGATAATGATAACTGTTGGAAATGCAATGCCCCAGCTGGGACCTATATCCCTTACTCTGGGATTGTCCCCCTTATCCAAGGACTGTGCTTGCAGCAAAGGTCCTCAAATGGCAGATACCTTCCTCTCTCCTTCTTCCTCTTCTTCTTTCTTGGAATAAAAGCTTTTCCAGCACATTTTAAACCCCTTGAGTATAGGTGGCTTGCTCTCCTGGCCTTGCAGACCAAAAGGGCCATCTTGTGTAAATGGTGTTCCACACAGGTTCCCACCACTGTAGAGGTTCTGGCTTCTCTTACTGTACTGGCAGAGCTCAACAGGCTTTCCCATTTGCAGCATAACTCAATTCCCAAATTTTTGCTATGTTGGGCACCATACATAGCATATATGAGCCCCCTCTGCTGATATAGGCTGACTCCAACCAGATAGTTAAGATGGACTGTACTGTGACTACTGATGCTATCTTCCCACACCTACTCACCTTATCTGTCTACCCTGAAACTGCCAACTCTGATTTGACTGACATTCATCACTCAGTCCTTCTACTCGGGTTGGTAGTACCAGGAAACAACCACTGTACATAGTTTCCATAGCTAGCTGGTGTACTGATGAAGATAATGATGTCTCAGAGCACAGGTTCTTTGTGCTTTTGTTTTGCTCTTTCTTTGTAGGGGGCCCGCTTATGATGACTTGGAGATTCACCTTTATAGACCATGATCCTACAGGGTTCCCTGAAGTTAGTCCCAGGATCTAGGTGGAGTCTGACACTGAGAGGCCTCCTTATCTACGGGTCTGTACCTAATTTCCTCATTTAAATCTCTAGAAAAGTCACTGACTCCATACTAAGCTCTATGTCTACTTGCCACTGGCTAGTTTTGGTGCCTATATTGTAACTTTCTGCCCCTCATAGTAGTTTCTGAGATACTTAAGATAGGCCACTGTCTGATTATGACCCTTCATCATATATTTGTAGACTGTACAGTAACTGTTTTTTCTTTTTACCATACAGTTGCTAGCTTGACCAGTTATTATAAGTCTGCACCCTGTAACCGACACAGATGATGTTGTGAGCTCTGTCTGAATGTTAATTTCAGAAAACTAATAAAAAGCCTTAAAAAAAAGAAACATAGAAATATATACATAGAAATATAGAAACATAGAATTTGATGGTGGATAAGGATTGCTTTGCCCAGCTAGTCTGCCCTTTTTCCCTACCTACTGAACAGTATCACTGCTGACCCTACTTGATCTTTGACTTATCCCCCCTTGTCTTATCATTGAGCTTTCCTTATGCCTATCCCATGCTTTCTTGAACCCCGTTACAGTTTTTGGCCCCACCATCTCCACTGGGTGGCTATTACAGGCATCTACCACTCTCTCTCTGTGAAAAAGTATTTCCTCACATTTCCCCTTAGTCAACCCTCCTCCAGCTTCATAGCATGATCCCTTATCCTCAAGCATCTTTTTTTTCTGAAAAATGCTTCCCTCTCAAACCTTATTTATACCTGTGAGGTACAGTATTTGAAAGTTCCTATCATATCCCCCTCTCCCTCCATTCCTCCAGTGTATACACATTTAGGTCCTTCAGTCTGTCCTCGTAGGGCTTTGATGCAGACCCTGCACCATTTTGGTTGCCCTGCTCTGGACTGCATCCACTCATTCTATGTCCTTCCAGAGATGAGGTCTCCGCAACTGGACACAGAACTCCAGGTGAGGCCTCCCCAGTGATCTATACAGGCATAACACCTCTTCCCCCTTTCTGCTTGTAATCTCCCTCCCTATGCACCTCAGCATCCCACTAGCTCTCCTGACTGCCTTGTCACACTGCCTAGTCACCTTTAGGTCATCAGATATGATAACTCCCAGGTCTCTTTCTTGTTTGGTCATTGTCAATACCCCTCCTCTCATTTTGTACTCCTCCCATGTGTTTCTCTGCCCCGACTTTATGATTTTGCATGTTTTTGCATTGAAGACCAGTTGCATACCCTTGACCAGTCCTCTAACCTTTCCAGATCCCCTCTCATCCCCTTCCCCTGTGTGTCTACCCTGTTGCAGATTTTAGTGTCATGCATGAACAGGCAGACATTTCCCTTCAGCCTCTCTGCAATGTCACTATTAAAGACATTAAAGGGGACTGGTCCCAGTACAGGGTCCATGAGGTACCCACTGGTCACCCTCCCTTCCTCAGAGTGAACTCTGTTTACCACCACCCTCTGTCTTATAGAAACATAGAAACTGTTTGCAGATAAGGACTGCTAGGCCCATCTAGTTTGCCATTAACCCCTATACTTGTTTGTGGCCTCTGACCCAAACCGGCCAATGCTTTTTCATCACTCCTTCCCTCCTCAAGGTTCCCTTGTGCCTATCCCAGGCATGTTTAAAACCCTCCACTGTACTTGCTCTCATCACCTTCAGTGGTAGGCTATTCCATTTGTCCACCAACCTCTCTGTGAAGAAAAACATTTTCACATTTCCCCTTAACCTGACTCCCTCCAATTTCATATCATGCCCCCTTGTTCTTGCACTCCTTCTACACTGGAAGATGTCTCCCCCCTGTACCTTGTTAATGCCCTTGAGGTATTTGAATGTTTCTATCATGTCCTCCCCCCCAGTCCCTCTTTTCTTCCAGTGAGTACATATTGAGGTAATTTAATCTGTCTTCATATGTTTTAAGATGCAGCCCTGTATCATCTTGGTCACCCCTCTATGGATTGCTTCCACCCTGTCAATGTCTTTGCAAAGGTGTGGCCTCCAGAACAGTACACAGTACTCAAAGTGAAGCCTCACTAGTGTTTTATGCAGTGGTATTATCACCTCCCGCCTCCTGCTAGTGATACCTCTGCCTATGCATCCCAGCATGCCACTGGCCTTCCCTGCAGCCTTTGTGCTCTGCTTTGACACCTTTAGGTCATCTGAAATGATGACCCCCAGGTCTCTTTCTTCCTTGGTGATTGTCAAACCCCTCCCATCCTGTTTGTTTCCCCTGGGTTCCCTCTTCCCAGGTGCATGATTTTGCATTTCTCTGCACTGAACCGCAGCTGCCACACCTCAGACCATTTTTCAAGCTTTCTCAGGTCCCTCTTCATTTTCTCTACCCCTTCTGGATTATCCACCCTCTTGCAGATCTTGGCATCATCTGCAAACAGGCAGACTTTTTCCTACAGCCCTTCCATAATGTCATTGATGAAGACATTGAACAGGACTGGTCAGAGGACTGATCCCTGAGGTACCCCGCTGGTCACCCTCCTCTCCCTAGATTGGATCCTATTTGTCACCACCCTCTGTCTCCTGTCCACTAGCCAGCTCCTAACCTAGTTTACCACTCTGTGTCCCATGCTCAGACTAACCATCTTTTAAGCAGCCTTTTATGTTGGTTGGTGTCGAAGACTTTGCTGAAATCGAGGTAGGCGACATCCCCCCCCCCCGATTTACTTCCTACATCACCCAATCAAAAAAATCTATATGTTTTCTTTGACATGACCTTCCTGCTGTGAATTCATGCTGTCTTGGATCCTGGGCACTGTTGGCTGCCAGGTTTGCTACAATTCTTTCTTTCAGCAATGCCTCCATGATCTTTTCCACCACTGAGGTTAGGCTGACTGGCCTGTAGTTCCATGGCTCCTCCCTACTTCCTCTTTTGTGTAAAGGGACTACATTTGCCCTCTTCCAGTCCTCTGAAACCACTCCTGTGTTGAGCGACTCTGTGAATAAAGCTGCCAGAGATGCTGCTAGTTCTGTACACAGCTCCCTCAATATACTCAGGTGTATGCCATCTGGCCCCATAGCTTTGTCTACCTCCAGCATCGAGAGTTCCTCTAGGACTCTGTCTACTGTGAATGGACTGGTGTCCACCTCTCCCTCCCATTTTTGCATCTGTAGCCCAGCTGTGGTCCCTAACCCTCCCCCTTGTCAGTGAATACTGAACAAAAGTATTTATTCAGTATTTCTGCCTTCTCCTGGTCTCCCTCCTTACACTCTCCTTCATCCCCTTTGAGCCTTACTATCCCTCCCCTGGTTTTTCTTCTTTCATTGATGTGCCTATGGAATGTCTTGTCCCCTTTCTTCACTGTCTGTGCTAATCCTTCCTCAGTCCATGCCTTTGCACTCCTAATGGTCTTACCTGCTTCCCTTAGACACTCAAGGTACACGTCCCTGTCTTCCTCCCTTTGGATCCCCTTATACTCCCTGAAACTCAACCTTTTAGGTCTTACTTTGTCAGCTACCTCCTTCGAGAACCATGGTGGTTTCCTCCTTTTCTTCCCTTTAGACACCAACCTGATGCATCAGTTAATCACTTTCACTATGGTGCCCTTTAGTTGCCCCCACTTCTCCTCAATCCCCCCTCTTACCTCCCCCTTCTCTAGGGCTACTCTGATACACCTGCAGGTATCCATTTCAGGAAAGTTGGCCCTCCTGAAATCTAATGCCTTCACCTTTGTGTGACTAGCTTGCATCTCTGTTACCACACTAAACCACACTACGTGGTGGCTGCTGGATCCTAGCTGATACCCACCTGGATGTCTGTGACTCTGTCCCCATTGATTAGTATGAGGTCCAGAATCGCTGGGTCTGTGGTGGTAACACTCACTAGCTGTCTGAAGCCTGCCCCCCTGTAATGAATCCAGGATGTCACGGCTTCTAGATGATGCAGCTATTGGGATTATCAAATCCACATCGGGGATATTGAAATCTACTAGCAGTAATACCTCACCCTTTGATGCCATCTCTTGAATCTGATCCACTAGATCTCCATCTCCTTCCTCTCCCTGCACTGGAGGTCTGTAAATCACCACTTTGCAGATTGCTGTGCCATTGCCTGGCTCAAGGGTGACCCACAGTGCCTCTGCCTCCCCTTGTCTACCTTGCAATGCTGTTGCCTTAATACCTTCCCTGATGTACAGGGCCACACCCCTCCTTTTATACCACTGATCCCTCCTGAACAGAGCATAGTCTAATAAATTAATGTCCCACCCATGATTGGCAATGTACCATGTCTCCGTTATTGCTGGTATGTCCAGGTCCACCTCCAGGTCTGGGATTTTATTTTCCAGGCTTCTGGCATTTGTTACCATGGCCTTCCATTTTCTGCTGTCCCTCCTCTCTCTGCACCTGTTTTTGCTGTCCTTCTGCCTCCTCCCCAGTTGCCTTTCTTTTGTGGCCTTGATTCCTCTGCTTCTTCCTTTCTTCCTGTATCCACTGTTTTGGTCCTGAACTCCTTTTCCTGCATGTCTGTCCTGTCTGCTGTATCTTGTGGGGGTGGGCTGCTCAAGTTACCCAGCTCTTTTTTGCCCCCAGGCTAATTTAAATACCCATCAATGAAACATTTAAACTGTCCATTGAGGATTGCTTTCCCCTTCCTGGACAGATGTAGTCCATCACCTGTGTACAGGGCTGCATTGTTCCAGGTGGTTCCCAAGTTCTCAGTGAAGCCATACCCCTTCTTACTGCACCAAACCTTCAACCATGTGTTAAAGGTACTGATGCTGAGATTCCTATCACCCCCACTGCTTTGGACTGGCAGCACCTCTGAAAATGTCACTGAGCTTGCTACCATCCCCAGGTGCCCTCCCAGCACTCTGAAGCCCTGTTTCACTTGTTCACCTGTTCTAAGCTTGCCTTGCTACTGGATAGATCATTTGTTCCAAGGTGGACAGTGACCTCCAGCCCTCCCCTCCTTGCCACCGCTTCAGTGATTCCCTTGATATGTTCACCCTTCCTCTGAACTGTGCCTCCAGGAAGACACTTGACCTCCCTTTCTTCTCTGCTGTCCTTTCTCAGATTCAATCCCCAGACAATTGAGTCTCCCACCAGGAGTAACTTCTTCCTCCTCCAGGGTCCTCCACCCCCTCGCCCTGGGTCTCCACCTTGGGGGACCTTCACCTTCCCCATGATCATAGCCCCGGGTTCCCTTGTGGGGGTCTCCCACTCCTCCAGGACAGTGTTGGAGTTCTTGAACTTGACTGGATGGAAGATGTGCCTCTGCCCCCCTGTCCCTCCCTGAGCCAACCATTATCCATCCTTCCCTCTGCCTGGGTGTTCGGTGAGGCAATGGCTGGGGGCACAGTGGTCTCTGGGTGGAGGTGAATGTCTCCAGCATTCCTGCCAGCTTGGCCTGGAGTCTGGCAACCTCCTCCCTTAACCTAGAGAGGTGCCTGCATATGGAGCAGCACCGCAGTTCCCAGAATGTCCTCCTGAAGACTGCGGCTCTGCATCTACTGCACCACACCACTCCCTGCATTTTTGTTTACTGCCCTTATATTGATCCTCTGTAATCTGTGTGTGTGTGTGTGTATGTGTGTGTGTGTGTGTGTGTGTGTGTGTTTTACTCACTCACTGCCTCCCTTCTACTTTTCTTCTCCTTCACTCTTTCCCTCTCAACTCAGTCTATTATGCATGTTCTTTTAACTGTGCCTAGTGCAGGTCCCCTCAGCTTCCTGTGTAAAGCCTATCCCCAGCCCCTATGAAGACATGCACCCCCGTATGTAATATCTGCTGTCTGTTTTCTGATGCTGTCTGCTCTGATAGGTTGTAACCTTAGACCCTCCCTACCATGTCGCTATGAATGTGGCGTACCCGGGGGGGGGGATTGGAGTATGGTGGGCTAGCCTCACTGCTTTCACCCTTTGAGAGGAAAGAAACAATTAGCTACTGCTTAACTCACCCTTTATGTGCACTTTCCACAGCTGACTAAGTAAGAATAATAAAAAATAACAAGAATAAGGAGCCTTTGGGCTTCTATCTGATTTTCCCACCTTGCTCTGTTTCTCCAAATACAGGTCCCTGTCCCTTAGCCAATTTATTACCAAGTTTACTACCATTGGTCCCACTCCTAGGCAACCCAGCTTGCTTACTAATCTGCTATGTGGAACAGTGTTGACTGATTTGCTGAAATCAAGGTAGGCCACATCCTCCACTACTCCCTGATTCAATTCCCTGGTTACCCAGTGAAAGAAATCTATTAGAGTCAATTGACAAGACCCCCCAATGAATCCATGCTATCTCAGGTCCTGTAAGCCACTGGATTCAAGATATTCCACTATTCTTTCCTTCAGTAGTGATTCCAATAATTTCCTCAACACTGAAGTCAGGCTGACTGGCCTATTATTGCCAACCTCCTCCCTGCTACCACTTTTGTGAAGTGGGACTACATTTGCCCTCCTCCAGTCCCCTGCAACCTTTCCCATCTCCAGTGAGAGGTAGAACAGGACTGTCAGAGGTGCAGCCAGCACCTCCCTGAGTTCCCTCAGTATCCTTGGATGGATCCCATCTGGCTCCATTGCTGAATTCACTTTCAGATTTGCAAGTTCCATCCAGACTCTCTCCTCTGTAAATGGACTAGTGTCCACTTCCCTTCCGTCAATGCTCCTGTTACTTTTCTGTGGCCCTCTCCTTCTCCTCCTTCTATGAACACTGAACAAAAATATTTGTTCAAGATGTCTGTTTTTTCTTGGTCCCCCTTCACACGGATCCCCCCTTCCCTTCTTAGTCTTGCAATCCCTCCCCTGGTCTTTCTCTTTTCACTTACATACCTCAAAACTGTGTTGTCTCCTTTCTTTACTTCTTGGGCTATTTTCTTCTCAGTTTTTGCATTTGGACTCCTAACTGATTTCTGTGCCTCAATCTTTTTCTCCAGATACAGGTCCCTGTCCTCCTCTTTCTGTGTCTTCTTATACCTCCTGAATGCTAACTTTTTTGGCCTTACCTTCTCAGTCACCTTCTTAGAGAACCATTTCTGTCTTTTTTATCCTCTTGCCTTTGCTTGCTAGCCTGTCACCGAGGTTTGTTGCCTTCTCTATGTCCCTTTATAGTTTCACCCAAAGTTCCTCCACCCCACCCAAGTCCTGCCCCCTTCCAGGGCATCCCTGAAGCATTTCACTTTTTAAAATTAGCCCTCTTGAAGACCAAGACCCTCGTGCTTGTGTGGTTTGATTCTGCCCCAGTCCTTATATTGAACCACACAGTATGGTGATCACTGGCCCCCAGGTGGCCACCCACCATGACATCTGCAACACTGTCCCCATTAGTTAGTACAAGGTCCAGTATTGCCCCCTCATGAGTGGGATCCCTAACTAGTTGCCTGAGGAACACCCACTGCAGGGAGTCCTGGAAGTTCTTGCTCCTAACTGTAGCTGCTGCTGGAATGCTCCAATCTACATCTGGCAGGTTGAAGTCACAGACCAGCAGTACCTCCCCCCTATTTTCCATCTTTTGAATAACTTCCTCCAGAACCATATCCAACCCCCCCCCATGCTGGAGGTCTGTAGATTATGCCAGTATAAATAGTGGCTCCATTCCCCATCTCTAGGGTGACCCACAGTACTGCTATCCCTCCTGTATTCCATGTATCTCTGTCACTATTATGATATCTGTCACATAAAGAGCAACACCTCCCCCCTTTTCTCCTATTCTGTCCTTCCTGAACAGAGTATAGCCTGGTATGGCAATATCCCAGTCATGGTTCTCAGTTCACAATGTTTCTGTGATGTCCACAATGTCTAGGTCAGCCTGTGCCATAATGGCCTCTAAGTCTGGAATTTTATTTTCCAGACTTTGAGCATTGGCACACATGTCCTATCAACTTCTAGTGCCACCCTACTCATCAGCCCCCATTTTCCCTTTTGCCCTCTATCCTTACCACCTCTGTTCTCATTCCCATCTCTCTTCATTACTTCTAACTTGTTTTTCTTTTTGTTAGATACCCTTGGGGATTTGGCTACCTTAGGTGTTTCCCTGCTGACTACTCCAGTTTCGGAGGGGGGGCAATTTATGTCTCCCTGCTTCCTTCCACCAGCCTCCTCAGCTACTTTAAATGATCACCAATGTAACATTTGAACCATTCCCTGAGGACTGCTGCCTTTCTCCTGGATGGATGCAGGCCATCTCCCCTGTACAGGCCTTTATCCATCCAGATGTGATCCTTGTCCCCAATGTAGCCCTACCAGTCCTCTCTGCACTATTTCTTCAACCACTGGTGAAGATCCTGGGATGAAGTACCATATCCTCCTTCGTGTCATAGACAGGCAGGACCTCAGAAAAGGCAACTGAACTTGCTACCTGCCTAGGACCCCTTCCTCACTCCCTGAACTCCTCCTGAACTATTCTCTCCCCATCCTGAGACAGGTCATTTGTCCCCAGGTGGAAAATGACATCTAGAACCCCCTCTCATCCTATCCTGCTGCCCTAGTGATCCTCAGGATCAGCTTTCCATCATCTGAACTGTGGCTCTGAGTAGGCAACTTACCTCCCTCCCTTCCTGTCCCCAAATTTGTCCCTATCATGATGAAGTCCCCCACCAGGAGTTGCTTCCTTTTCCTCCAGGGTCCTCTGCCACCCTCATTGGGGTCTCCACTATGGAGGACCCCACATCCTCTCTGGTCACTACCTTGGGTACCTCCTTGTGAGTGTCTCACCCTACCAGAGAGTTGTAGGAGTTGTGTAGTGTTACAGGTGAGGTATGAGCCTCTGTACCACCACCCTCACCCTTCCTCAGCTCACCTTAGTCCAGCCACTCCTCCTGCTAGGCATCCTTTGAATTAGCAGTAGCAGACAAGGTGGTCCCTAGGTGGGGGTGGAGGTTCACTGAATCCTAGCCAACTCAGTCTAGAGACTAACAACCTCCCTCCTCAGCCCAGAGAGCATCACATAGATGGGGCAGCACCAGAGTCTCCAAAAGGTCTCCCTGAAAACTGATGCCCCATAGTCTCTGCACTACTCCCATCATATACTGTATGTACAAGCCTATTGTGATCTCAAATGTACATTTGCAGGGACAAATATTTTTTTTATTTAGTACTTGAAGATCAGTGCCTGTCAGTGTGTATATACTGTAAACAGACTTATCACATTTAGTTCTCCTGACAATTTTTCCAACCTCTTCTTTGTATTGGGCATTTTCCTGCCAGCCCTCCTCATCTGCTGGCACCTCTTTGATTTTCCATATGGAAACATAACAATTGAGGGATGCTTCTCAGGGTACCTGGGGAGTGGGGACGTGTGGCTTTTGCCAAAAAAACACATTCCTCTGATCCTGAATCACTGTTACCAATGCTGTAATCCAGTGGCATGTCAATGCTATATTTAAAATTGATTGTTGTTGTTTATCTTCACCATTGACTGCCTGTGTATGTTTATCATGGCAGTCAAGCACTTTGATTTATAATCATTTGCATCATTTAGAGGTTTTCTCTGTTCATCTGTTTTTATTCTGATCAAATTTCTGACTATCTAATCTTAGGGTTGCACTCTGTTTTTGTTTAAGAATTAATAAGACCTTGCTCTTTAATTGAATTGGCCAGCTTACTCTGTAAACCTTTGGAGTCCACAAGAGACTCTACATACTTTGAGGATCATTCTCTTTAGCTGTATATACTGGTCTTTTAAACTTTAAGTTAGAGGAGTTTCACTAAAACAGTTCCCATGTGTGTTCTCACAAGTTTTGAAGTACTAATAATTTAAGACTGGAAAAGAGAGGCCTAGCCTTGATATCCAACAGTGGCCAATAAGGACATATCCTGAATTGTGGGGCCCATTTCCCTGTCAAGTGATATATTATGCTTATCTAATAAGGAGTAACCACAGAGGGGTAAGGGTAACTGGAAAGACTTTATTTCTCAAGCCGTTTGATGCTCTGATTGGGGTATTTTTAAAGGATATAAATAAAGCCAAGTATGTTAGAGCCATAGGTACTCTGGTAACAAATAGTGGTTACTTTAAATGTTGACATGATATACATAGTCTGTAACCACCTCCTATTTGTACGGTAGAGGGAATGAAGCAGGCCTTGTGTATGTACCTACATTAGAACTGAATAAACCTGAGTTTAAAAAAAAGATGATTAAAAGAACAAAGACTCAATACAGAACAATGAATTTTATAAAAGTGCACACAACAGAGCAGGATTCCCCTAGAAGACCCATCATCTTGGGATTGGCTCTCTGACAAGCCACTTTCAAAATTCATGGACAGAAATGTGCTTGAAGTGGTAAACAAATACAACCTCATATGCAGGATACAAGTGTGAAGTGGTTGATAACGCTGATATGAACAGTAATTGGTTTCGGCAGTTTTAGATATTATTTCATCATATACCAATACACCACATGATGAGAATTTACATGCACTCTATTACCATCTTGAGTCAACTACTCCACCCTCAAGATGATAATAGAGGGCATGTAACTTCTCATTATGTGGTATATACTAAATTACCGATATACCACATCATGAAGATTTGCCCTCTAATATGATCTTGAGGGTAGAGAAGTTGACACTCCTCCCACTAGCCTTTTGATCAAAATGGCTGAAGTGGTACAGTGGTAGCCAGGGCCATCAGTGACAATAAAAAGGCATGTATTTTACTGTCTGCAGCTAAACCGATTGACCTATGGCTAGCCATGGCTAGCAATAACTAAGGACATCATTATTGATGTGAGTGCCTACCGTTGTACATAAATGTAATGGTTCTGTATTTCAAAACAAGCATTACCTTCAAATAAAAGAGATTTGGATGCACCCAGCATTGCAAATTTATATCTGACAAAGTGGAGGGATTAGACAATTCGACATCGGGATTGTAATCTATTTTTTGACAAACTGGACATATGTCTTCATTTTTTGACAGTGTTCTCATTGTGTCATGGAGGTCCAAATAAGAGTTATTACTCTTTGTTCAATATCTGGAAAAGAGCACCAAAAATCTGAAGTTAATGGTCAATTAAAGATTAAAGTAATACAAGGACATCTCTTAGATATTTTTTTAAAGATTTTAAAGGTAATTTGTTCATGGAATCATATAGAAAGACCACCATCCATAATAAATTATTAAAAGCATCAAGTTGCCACCCCAGCCACACAAGTGAGAACATCCCCAAATGACAATTTCTCTGTATCAAGAAAATTTGCAGTTCAGAAGCAGACTTCATGCTGTATGGTGGTCTGATGGTATGCAGAAGAAACTTCTTGAGATGGGTTATCAAGAAGTGGTGAAAGACAGGGCAAAACAGAAGGGGATGCTATGCCAGGGATAATTTTTTAAAGCTAGATAATCTAACAGTTAAAGCAAGAAATGGGTCCAAAATGTGTGACTATTTTTAATATAAGGTCCAGTCAGCTGGAAAAAAACTGTCATAAGCATTGGCATGTTTTAAAAGATTAAAAGATGACCCACTTTTGGAGAAATATGTTGTGTATCCTCCACAATCTATATATAGATGAGCTAGGAGCATTAGTGACTCATTGGTACCCAGTTTGCAAGTAGCAGTCTATAGAAATGGGATACCTGCACCACCTAGTGGTTGCTTTCAGTTCTGAAACCACAAATTGTATTCCAGCATAGTCAATATTTGAAGTTTTACACACACCCTGCTAATGGTAAGTCAGCAGTAATCAGAGACCACACTACTTGCAGTACAGAGTCAGTTGTGTATTTGGCTAATTGTAAATGTGGGTGTTTAATTAATTAATTAATGTATGCATGTATGCATTTGTAATATTTATTTATTTGTTAACCAGATGGGTACACTGATCCAAGGGACCCTTTTCAGGCATCATTCAGGCCATAAAGATGGCACAACAAGGGTAATGAAAAGTACATGCATGACAAGACATAATATATTGTTAAAATATGGTTAATGATTCTATACTGTGACAACCATCAGAATGTTTAAAATTAGAGTGGGGAGCACATAAGGGCCATAATGATAGAGGGGCTCAAGAATGCTCTAGGGTGGCATCTGAGGGACAATAAATATGATAAAATACTGGGGAGTCCAACAGGATGCAACACAATATCACAGATTTTTGCATAGAAAAATGGATCAACTACAATTTAAATTGCTTTGTTTCTTGCAGCAACTCTGCTGCAGAATTCTGCAGTGTTGTATTGCATCCTGGTGGGCTCCACTGTGATTACATTTTATTTCATTGACATAGAGAGGAATGAAATTGAAATAGGAGTAGGGAATCTGAAAACTAATCTCCTGAGATGAGAGTTCTCTTGGATTTTCAGTCCAAGGGCAAGGATATGGCCTAGTTTGAATGGTCGTGTTGAACTTACTCCACTAAAATGTATCCATGTTTATGTTAAATTTAACATGTTGTGTTTTATTTTCACATTGTAGATTTAAGAAGCCCTCATTGGAATCTCACTTCAAAGCTTATCAAATGCAGAACCAGCTATGTTCTACATTTAGAAATACATCTGCAAGCTATCAAGATACAGAACTATATGTTCTGATAAATTAATCAGAATGTAATATCATTACATGTGACTTATCTATATATATTTACTTGTTTGTAATTTACTATATGGATTCCTTTTTACTGCTCCTTTCAGTGATTGTGTTATTATTTCACTAACACTATTCTTTATTATGTATATGATTGCACCCCATATTGTATGACAGCACTATCCCATTAAACTGTGATATATAAAAGGAAAAGGCACAGGTACCCAAAGCATTGTGATAAAGTACAAAGGGCATGTCAAAAACATTGAGCTTTGGGGGCTGCTGTCAGTAGTTTTCCAGGTATGTTCAGTTGCTGTTTTGAGTGTCTTTTAATCTTTTGCACTGTGTACAGTCCTTAATAAAAAAAAGCTCATAGCACAAATATTGTGCATTCGGTGGTGTTATTTGAGCTTGCACTGTTTTTCTTTTCATTGTTTGAGAACTGGAAACACTGGACAGAGGAAGCGGGGATACCACTAGGCTCTTGGATTAATCAGGGTGGTGTTTTGATCAAGAGATGCACAGGACGACAAGCTGTGAAAGCTACTTGCAGTAGACATGGAACCAGTGGACTTCTGAGTACTAATGAACCATAATTTATTTGGTAATAATACCACAAGACCAGCCCCAGTTCTCTTTCAAGTATAGGCCCACCACTGCAACTCCCATCCCTTATCCTGACTTCTTCTCCACCACCACTGATTTCAAGAACAGGAACTTAATGGAACTAGCATTGTAGAACCGTTCTGTTCTCCTTTCCTGCCCTGTATTCCTTTCTCCTTCAGTTCTTTTACTCATAGTTTCAACATGACACCAAGGCAGACGCTCACACAGAACTGTCACACACACAAACATACCCTCCACCTCACCCTCAATGAGAAATCTATGTTTTACTGCAGTACCCTAGTAAATATAGTTTTCACATGCAGGCAAAAAGAACAAACTCTGATCTGAGCCAATATGGCAGTGGAGAGCTTTAAGAAACAGCAAGAGCAGTGAACAGAATATGCTGTGCTCTTGCTGCACAGGAGTCAGCCATAATACTGCAGTGATTATAGTACTGCACATGCATGATACTTGCACATGTGTAGTTTGGCCCGTAGTCAGCCTTGTGCAATGTGACAGTGCTGACATAACTACGTGTAACAACGCAGTCCCCTTGAGGTACTAGAATCCCATTAGTGCTAGCCTTAGGCAGGTAGAAAAAGGCAGCTGGTGGGGAGCTCATTAGGGGTTTTCTACATAATGACATCATTACTCAGCTAGCCTGAGAGAAGCAAGCAATAACACACGACGAGGTGTGGTTTATCGCCTGATAAGAGCACGCCCAGGGGTGTACTAAGGCACGAGGCGCTTGCGCCGAGTGCCTTATGCCACTGGGCGTGCTCTTATCAGGCGATAAACCACACCTCGGAGTGTGTCACTGTGCTTATAAAATGGGTATCCTACAGTAAGTAAAAAAAAAGGAGGAAAGAAAATGTCCAAAATGTTTTTAAAAAGAGTGTTTTAATACAACTTATAGGAAAAATAGTCCCCTATTACTGTACTGTGCTGTATTTCAGACTGGCTAGCTGACCAGTAGAGGGTTCTTTTC
Organism: Neoceratodus forsteri; assembly: GCA_016271365.2. NCBI lineage: Eukaryota > Metazoa > Chordata > Ceratodontiformes > Ceratodontidae > Neoceratodus > Neoceratodus forsteri. The sequence goes on along the minus strand of CM057456.1, from coordinate 453,625,969 downwards.
CATTCAAACACATAGTGCTGATGTTAGTATCCCACCCTGCTCACCCACCCCACACCTGTAGAATATTTTTTAACATTAACTAGGGTGTTGTGAGGTGTCAGTCTGTTCCCCCACACACTCCTCAAAAATATGATTTTTCTTCTGTTGTGTGTGTGACCCAGTAAGTGCTAATGAGTTTCAGCTAGAGGATTGGGCGCAAGCGTGTCTCTCGTCAGCCAGTGCATTTTGTGCTCTTGGGATAGCGCTTCTTGATTGCGATCATCGCGGTTAGTGTCAGTTAACACCCTCCGCCCACACACAAAAACACAAATCCCAAGAATATGCTTTTTCTTTGTGTGTGTTTTCCGTGTCTCGGCAAGTGATCAGTGACTTTTACTGAGAAGATGGGACCGAGGCCAGTATGAGGAGTTCGCGGTTGACAGAAGTTGGTGCGTGAGTGAGGAGGCGTTGCTGTGGCAATGCACGCCAAGGCACGAAGCTGCGAGTTGAGGACGCTTCTGGTATCGGCAACTTCTGTTGAAGAAAAATAGGAACAAGGTAAAAATGACATACCGAGGTTGTGTGCTGTCAAGGAGGAGGGACGGGTGGAGCAGAGCTGAGCGGGTTGCTGTGGCAACACACACTTGCAGTTACTTGCAGTGAGCGCAGTTGCGATTTGAGCTCGGTCACAACGATGTCACGCCTGTAAGCTGTGCCAGCCTGTGTTTCTGTTTTCAGCTGGCATAGCGCACTGATTCTGTGCAATTGTGAGGCTTGGGAGTGGAGGGTAGTGCCGGTTGGTACAATACCAGGGATTAAGGACACGGCTACGAGGGTGAAACAGCCAATCAGTGGCTTCGTTTTTTTTGCCCATTTTATAAGGATGATTATGTCATTTAGAACTCTCACAGCAGTATAACCATTTTAGAGTTAGCTACTCTCAGAGAGCTTAGAATGTTCATCAGTAAGTTCAAGTGTGGCAGTTAGAGTGGCAGGAGGTCTGCCACTGGGGCTTTGTCAAAGAGAGTCCTGTTATTTCTCATACTAGTTTGGTAAAATCTTCAGTTTGCCTGCAGGACTCTTTAGTTTCACTCCATGTGGAGTGAGAGGGAAAGCTATTCTTTGGGATCCAAGGGACAATCCCCTGAAGTTCACATCTGCCTTAAGGAAGAACAATGAGTAGAATCTGACAGCTACCAGAGAAAGTAAGGTGCCTTTTGTTCTTTCCATGACTAGGAGGAAGGAACAACTAATCTGTGAATACAGAATATGAGACTGTTCTCTAAGGGAGTTGTCTGAGGTGTATGTGCTCTAGATAAGGCTAGATCACACCAGTCAGGACCCCTTTCATCACAACTGTGCTGAATTTAAAGTTAAAGTTGGGAGTCTTTAGCAATTCATTGGGGATAGGAGACTCATTTGGTGTAACCCTGTTGAATGGCAGAGGCTGTTTGGGGCAATGGGTGTGAGGAATGCCATCTGGAGTTTCAGGCAGGGCTAAGTGGTTCATGGATGGCACCAGTGTTCCGTGGGCAAAGACCATGCACCAGGAGGATTTTAAAGTGTGTGGCACATCCCATAAATATACACTTTGGAAATGGAAATGTGTGGAAAATGTTTACAGTGTGTGATACATCCCACAGATATACACTTTGGAAAAGAGATAGAGATGTTTTTGTGGAAAACAGTACTTACTCTCTACTTCAAGTCATAATGCTCTGTTGTGACATCATAATCTGTTGTCATGAGAGTAACTGTGATGTCACAAGCATTGCATTATGACCTCAGGTAAGGATACAACAACATAAGTAGATGAACTCTTCAGGAGCAAAAATCCTGTTTTCATGCAAATGACCTCAGCAATAAATAATGGGGAGGAGGAGGAATAAAGAACTACTCTGAAATACAAGCTGAAGTTTATCTAAATATTATGTTTTGTTAAAGTTCTCCTCAAGGTTTCAGCTGATCTTAAAGCTTATTTTTCCTTGCATGTTTAATCATTGTCATTTACTAATGCTAACATAGACACACAGAGATTGTTTTAAAATGAAACTTCAGTTGGAAATAGCTTTTCACAGGGAGTGAGCTTTCAAGTAAGTGACATTTAACCTTGGAATGGCTTTCTTTTGGTGGAACTTATGCTGTCTTGTTTAGAATTTCACTTAAATGGTGTGGTAATTTGCAAAGCTGAGGCTGTTTAGAAGTACATCAGGAGTTACGCCAAACAAATGTAAATATCTCTAAAAGTATACAAGTTGCAGATAATAAACCTGTGTGAAAGTTGTTCAGGACAAAAAGACCTTTCAAATGAGCCTATTAATTAAGAAATACAAAATCACACATGCCCCCACAATGCAAAGTATCATGGGCTGCATATGCAAATCACCACAGAATATTATGCTGGTTCAACTTTAAGCAGAAATTCATGGTGCCAAAAGGCCTCTCACACAGTTTGCAAAGGGTGCCAACAGAAGACTTAGACATGTGTTTCATCCTACCAGGACTCATCAGTATGCCTCTTCTGTTTGACACCCCAGTGGAATGAACCAGCTACCCTAAGATGGTCTATCTGAGTTATGTTGTGGTGAACCCAATTAGGATGAAACACATGTCTATGTCTTGTGTTGGCATCCTTTACAAACTGTGTGAGAGGCCTTTTGGCACCATGTATTTCTGCTTAAAGTTGAACCAGCATAATATTCTGTAGTGATTTGCATATGCAGTCCATGATGCTTTGCATTGTGGGGGCATGTGTGATTTTGTATTTCTTTGAAACTTGGCTTCCTGGTCAAATGCCCTTTGGGGTAACCTTTGCCTCGGTGCTTCTGCACAGAGGTTCTTTGTCTTTTAATTTTTTTTTTGTTTTAATTGGGTTCACCACAACATAACCCAGATAGACCATCTTAGGGTAGCTGGTTCATTCCACTGGGATGTCAAACAGATGAGGCATACTGATGAGTCCCGGTAGGATGAAACACATGTCTATGTCTTGTGTTGGCACCCTTTGCAAACTGTGTGAGAGGCCTTTTGGCACCATGCATTTCTGCTTAAAGTTGAATCAGCATAACATTCTGTGGTGATTTGCATATGCAGCCCATGATGCTTTGCATTGTGGGAGCATGTGTGATTTTGTATTTCTTTGAAACTTGGCTTCCCTGCCAAATGCCCTTTGGGGTAACATTTCCCTCAGTGCTTCTGCACAGAGGTTCTTTGTCTATGAATTAAGCTTCACTAATGATATTTTTTTAAACTATGAACATCTGATTATCTCAGTTTTCATTTTTCATAGGAGTCATGCCAAACAAATATAAATATCTCTAAAAGTATAGATGTTATACTTAAACCATCAGTGTAAAAGTTGTTTATGAGAAAGTACCTTTCCAATAAGCCTATTCATTAAGCTGCATTAATTATATTTTTTAAACCATGGTCATCTGATTACCTGAATTTTCATTTTTTTCATAATTGTAACCTTATGGATGGCTATATTTAAAAAAAAAATCTAATGAATTCAGATTAGTGACTACACTTATTTGAAAGGTTGTTTTGTCCTGAACAACTTTCACGTTGGCTGTATATTGGTAACTTCTATACTTTCCAAGATATTTACATGAAGTTGTTTGGAAGACCATATTTTACAAAACATAAAGAATTCAGATTAGTGATTAGTCTCATGTGAAAGGTCTTTTTGTCCTGAACAACTTTCACCTGGTTGTTTTTGTGCACTTTGAATAGTTTTAAAGATATTTAGATTTGTTTGGAAGGTGTGCACATTTGCTCTCAGAGAAAAGCAGCTAAGAAAGAAGGGAGTATTTTTTAACTGCCATAGAGATTTGCAGTTATGGAAGTATACACTGAAAAATACTAAAAATGTGTTCCATGGAAATCCCTTTTTTTCAAGCTAAAGCAGGATGGCTGTAGGCTCTGCCCACAGCCATAAAAAGAAAGATTACTATCTGTATCACTGTACTGCATCACCAGCAGTCAATACAAAAATGCATTTTTCAACTAAAGCTTTCAAAACTTCTTCTGCTCCTGTCTCAGACTACTCAGTTTACTCTGCCCTGCTCCAGCTGCAGGTGGTAAAAATAAAAGTCAAAAAGATAGATTTCTGTGCCCTCTAGACCACCAGCACTCAGTACAAATATTTGTAAAATACATTTTTCAAAACTTCCTCCTGCACCAAATTCACTCTGCTCTTCTCCTAGTGCACGGCCTGCCAATTTTTGTGATCAAAAGTCACCCATTTTCACAAAAGAAGTTTCTTCCATAGATAGGTACTTCCCCATGAGAGAGTCATATTTCATCCTCTGAGAGGAACTGGAAATTCTACTGTAGTTTATTAAACCATAGTGAATTTCCCACCTGGCAAGGAGATGAAATCACAATATTTTTGAACTGAATGATAATGCTGATGTTTCACTGCCAATCTTATGGGATTCATTTAAGGCCTACATATGGGGCCTATAATCTCTTTTTCAGCCCACAAAAAGAGACTTAGAGAAGCAGAACTAAATAACCTGGAGAAAGAATTTAAAACAAAAGAAACTCTGTTTAAGTCCACAGGGCCAAAAATGCAAGTCTGCACAGAGATATCACACATCTTAAGCATGCAATCAATACTATATATAATCATAAGACTATGTATGCCCTATTTCATTTAAAGCAAGCTTATAGGGAAGCCACGGAGTCACAGGGTATGTTACTTGCACACAAACTTAGAAAGCTGTCAGAGGTAATTAAGATTGCTTCTGTCAAAGACAAACAGAATAAGCCATTTTTTACAACTAACCAAGTCATAAACGAGTTCAGAGATTTTTACTCCACATTATACAAATCCGAATGTCAGTTTATTCCTGAAAATCTGGACTTGTTTCTGCATAATTTTTTTCCTACTTTCTGTTTCTGTGCAAGATAAAAAGGCCTGAACAAACTCATTTCACAAGGAGAAATATTGAAGACCATACATTCCTTCCCTACAGGCAAAGCTCCTAGGCTGGATGGGTTAACTGGGGAATTCTACAAAGCTATTAACCAGTAGCTTGCTCCTACCCTTCTTAGAGTCTTCAGTAATGCATTTGTTATTGGGTCTTTACCCCCCCTCCCCACTATGAGAGAAGCTACAATAATAGTACTGCCTAAGAAAGACAAGAATCCCATGCTGTGTGAGGATTTTAGGCCAATATCGCTTATTAATGTTGATTGTAAAATACTTGGCAAGATTTTGGCTAATAGATTGAACACAATTATCCAGACGTTCATACATCCAGATCATGTGGGTTTTGTGGCAGGGCATCATAGATACATAGAAGTTGTCAGTCGATAAGGGCCTTGTGGCTCATCAAGTCGGCCCTATCCCTCTTTCTAATGCTTAAGGTTCCCTAGATGCTACAAGCTCCCTCTTCACCCTAGCTTGATAATGCTCAAGTGCCTATCCCACACATTCTTTAATCCTTGAACTGTGGCCACCCCCACCACTTTTTGGATGAGACTGTTCTACCTCTCCACCACCCTTTCAGTGAAGTAGAATTTCCTCAAGTTCCCACTAAGTTTTCCACCTTTTAGTTTCATGCTGTATCACCTTGTTCTGCTATTTCCCTTCATGTGAATGATGCTTCTCTCTAGTACCCTGTTGATCCCCTTTAGAAATTTGAAGGTCTCTGTCATGTCCTTCCCCTCTCTCTTTCCTTTCCTCCAGGGAGTACATATTTAGAGCTCTGAGTCTCTACTCATATGACTTATACTGCATCCCTAACACCATTTTTGTCACCCTCTTCTGTATCGTCTCCATCCTGTCTATGTCTTTTTGGAGATGGGGCCTCCAGAACTGAACATAGTACTCCAGATAAGGCCTTACTAGGGAGTTATACAATGGTACCACCACTTCCATCCTTCTACTTGTTATACCCCCCTCCCTATGCACCCTAGCATTTTGTTAGCCTTTCCAACTGCTTTGTCACACTGTTTAGCCACTTTGAGGTTGTCTTCTATGACTACCCCTAGATCCCTTTCCTCTGTGGTGGCCTCCAGTGTTACCCCATCTAGTTCATACTCAGCCCTAGGATTCCCTCTCCTAGGTGCATAATCTTGCACTTTTTTTGCATTGAAACCCAACTGCCATTCCTTGGACAATTTTCTAGCTTCTTCAGATCCCTCCTCATTTTTTCTACACCTTCCTGTGTATCTATCTGTTACATAGCTTTGTATAATCCATGAACAGGCTAACCCTCCTTCTAGATCCTCTGCAATATCACTTATGAAGACATTGAAGAACACTGGTCCCAGTACTGATCCCTGGAGTACGCCACTTGTTGCCTGTCCCTCCTGTGAGCTAACCCCACTTACCACCACTCTTTGTGTTCTGTTACTCAGCCAGTTTCTAACCCATGTGACCACCTTTGTCCGCACCCCCCAGATTTGCCAACCTGTGGATTAGTCTCCTGTGTGGGACTGTGTCAAAGGCCTTCCTGAAGTCCAGATAGCCCACATCTACCACTCTGTTCTGGTCTATTTCCTTTGTCACCCACTCGAAGAAATTAATCAAGTTGGTCTGGCATGACCTCCCTGCAGTGAATCCATGTTACCTTGGGTCTAGCAGCCCCCTTGTCTCTAGGTAGTCCACCAGCCTTTCCTTAAGTAGGGTTTCTATCATTTTACCTACTATCAAGGTCAATAAAATAAAATAAAATAAAACTGACCCAGTGGTAGTTTCCTGCCTCCTCTTTGCTAACACTTTTGTGCAGGGGTACCACTTGTGCCCTCCTCTACTCCTCCAGAACCACACCTGTTTCTAGTGATTAACTAAAGAGTTTAGCCAGAGGTTTAGCCAGTTCCTGCTGCAGCTCCTTTCGGATCCTCGGGTGAATCCCATCGGGCTCCATAGTTTTATTCACCCTAAGCTGTTCTAGTGTTCTTTTTACTCTGTCCTCTGAAAAGGTATAATATCTACCCCTTCTCCCTGTTTGCCCTTCTCCATTAATGGGGGACCATCCCCATTGTCTTCTTCCATGAATAGGGAGCAGAAGTATGTGTTGATGATGGTCGCCTTGTCAATGTCTTTCTCCACTACCCTGCCTCCCTCCCTCTTCCCTAAGTCTCACAATCTCTCCCCACCTGTCTTCCTTCTCTTGCTAATATACCTAAAGAATGCCTACCCTCATTCCTTCACAGATTTAGCTAGCTTTTCCTCAGTTTTGGCCTTTGCTCTCCTTACTGCCTTGTTCACTTCCTTTCATTTTCCTAAGTATTCTTGCCTGTTCTCCTTGCTTTGTGTTGCCCTGGACCTCAGAAATCCCATCTTTTTTCCTCTTACTAGCTCTGCTACTCCCCTCGAGAACCACAGTGGTTTCCTCTTTCTTTTGCTCTTGCTGCAGGGCCTGGCACAATGGTTTGCTACCAAAGTGCAGGGCTTCCCTTATCTTATCCCACTGTTCCACTATTCCTTTTATGTCATTGTATCCCTACATGGCCTTCCTGAATTTGTCCTTCATCTTACTTAAGTCTGTCCTCCTGAAATCCAAGATTCTAGTCCTTGTGTGGTTAGCCTTCTGTGATGTCCTTATGGTGAACTCCACAGTTTGATGATCACTAGTTCATAGGGTCTCCCCCAATGTGACTTCCTCTGTCCTGTTCCCATTGCTTAGGACAAGATCCAGAATAGCATTCTCCCTCATAGGCTCCCTCATTAGCTGTGTGAGACCTGTCCAATGCAGGGATTGCAGGAATCCCATACTCCTGAATGAGGCTGATGCCAAGATGCTCCACTCAACATCTGGCAAGTTAAAGTTACCTATCAGCAGCAATTCACCCCTTTGTTGCCATGTTCTCTATAGTCTCTAGCAGTTCTCTGTCTACATCCTCTGCCTGCCCTGGGGGCCAGTATATCACTCCTGTTCTAAGTACTATTCTTCTCCCCACTTCCAGGGTTACCCACAGTGCCTCTTCTTTTCCCCCTTGTCTTGTGGGACTATTGCTTTTATCCCTTCCCTGACATACAATGCCACCCCTCCTCCCCCCTCTTGCCTTCCCTGTCCCATCTGTGCAGCATGTACCCTGGAATGGCTAGCTCCCAGGCATGGTTACTATTGCACCATGTCTCTGTGACTGTCATGATATTCAGGTCTTCAGAGGCCTTTAATGCCACAAGTTCCAGGATTTTGTTACCCAGACTGCAGGCATTGGTGCCCATAGCCTTCTAATCATGGCCTCCTCCTCTGCTATAACTTCAGTACCATTGTCAGTGTCAGTGGCTCAGTAGGTAGCACACTTGCCTCTGAGGCTGGGAGATCAGAGGGCTGTGGGTTCAGTTCCCACATCTGGCACTTGGGTTAATATCCCAGTACTGACACTGTAGTGCAGCATGAGAGGGGTGCTGAACTTCTGAGGTGCCGTCTTTCAGATGAGATGTTAAACCGAGGTCCCATCTGCCTGGAATGGTGGTAGTTCAGATGGATGTTAAAGATCCCATGGCACTTATGGAAATGAGTTGGGGAATTTCCCCAGTGTCCTGGTCAAATTTCCCTCATTCACTAAAAATACCACCAACAGCAAAAATCTAATTCAAGGTCAGTTGGCATTCATCTGTATCCCCCTCCCCCGGGTCGTGCCTGAAAATAGGCAGGATTTGTCTAGTGCACTTACCCGGTCAACAAAAACTAAATAAATAAAAATAAAATTCCCCTTATTCTGTGTCTGCCCCTCTGATACTTTACATGAGGTCCCTCCTTTTTTATCTATTGCCACTCCTTGCTCATGGCCATGCCTGTTTCCTTTAGTCCGATGTTAGGAGGTTTCCCTTCCATATGCTGATCCTTCGTATTTTTCTGCTTCAGCCTCATTTAGGTCTTCATAGATCAGATTTGTTTTGTAAAATTATTCATGTTCTACATACAGCTAAAGCAAATGATTTACAGTGCACAAGACAAAACTGCTGGGAGTGCATGTAGGGAAGTGTAGCTACCCCAACTTCAACTAGAGCCACAAACAGAGCACTCAGAGGTATAATTTAACTGCAAGATGCTGTAAGTTTATTTTGCCTCTCAGTGCCAAACCTCAGCACTTTGGTGAATGTCTTCATCAGGGGGTGGCCCCTGATGAAGGCATTCACTGAAGCGCTGGGGTTTGGGACTGAAAACAAATGTTTTACAGACTGTTCTGCTCTCTGTGGATGCCAACAATGCATTTTACATACAGAGTGGGAATAGCCAACTAAAATTTTGAATAAGTATAACTGAGGGAGCTATTTTTGTAATTGGATCCAGGTCTTATGCTCAGAGGTGTATGCTAGGGTGAAAATAAATGGATTCTTCTCAAATAGGTTCCCCATTGTTAGAGGTTCAAGGCAAGGGTGCCCCCTTTTGTGCCTTTTATTCGTTCAAGACCTGGAACAACTTCTTATTAGTTTGAGAACATCTACCACAATAACAGGCATAAAAGTAGGAAGAGATCAAAATATTTCTGCTTGCACAGATGATGTGGTCCTTTCTAACACAAACCTATAGTTGCCAGTATCCTCATCTCAACAATTATAAAGGAATTTTCATGCTTCTCAGGGTTCAAAATTAATTTTTAGAAATCAGATGCTTTTATTTTAATAAAACAGGTAGACAGGTCTATCTTTATTTTCCTTAACAACAATATTAAAATTGCTCCTTGGGGATCAAGTTTTTAGGCATTACACTAACCCCGAACATTTCCCAAATCATCTCCCAAACTTTTAACACACTTACAGAAAAGATGGATATCAATATTATAAGGTAGAGAAAAATGCTTTTATCATTCTGGGGTAAAATTCAGGCCTTTAATATGATGATCACACCGAAGGTTTATTACCTTATGCCACATCTGCCAGTTCATATCCCTACATGCTATTTTAACAAGATGTATACCTTGATCTGGAAATTCTTATGGGACAACAAACCTCCATGGATCTCCATGGGGAAGTTACAACAACTGAGAAACAAAGGTGGGTTTGGTTTACTTAACTTCAAGCATAGACACAATGCATTCATTGCTGCACAATGTGTCAGATCATTATGGTTAAACACTACAAGATATTCCATGGTGGGTTCAGTTGGAAAAGGCTATACTTAAAGGGAATCACCATAGAGTAGCTTTGTTCTCAGATTCCACTATGGCCATTCAACTCAAATCCTATATTATGCAAAGTATATAAATCTTGGAAAAGTGTTGCCACAGCTTTAGAGTGGATCCTAAGACTTCCCTGCACAGCAACATCTGGGGTAATCATATTTTAAAGATAAATGTCTAGACTGGCCAACTTGGAAGGCAAAGGGTATTTCATTTTGGATGACATTATAGATCCAGTTACATTCTCTTTAATGTCCTTTTCACAACTATCTCTTAAATTTAAATTACCTAGAACTGAATATCATAAATATCTCCAACAACGCGATATGCTTAGAGAACAAATAAACAATGAGGTTAACTTCCCCTCAGTTCATGTGTTGGACAAAATCTGTAGAACTAACAATGGGCACACAAAAATATACATAATGCTTACGGATTCTAAATCAGATCCTGTTGCAACACTAATAAATAAATGGCAGCATGAATTGCAAGTCCAGATATTTCAAACAGAATGGGAGGAAATGTGGAGCATGATGCTAAAAGCATGTAGAGAAGCCAACGGTAGGCTCATCCAATATAAGATAGTTCTTAGGTGATACCATACCCTGTGTAAAATGGTTAAACCAGACCTTTCAATGGAAGAGGCATGTTGGAGATGTTTAACGGGTAAGGGCACATTATCCCTCATAATGTGGTCATGCTCTCATTTATTACCTTATTGGAGGGGCATAATGAGAATATGAGGTAAAGTAAAAAAACGTAAGATTGCATATTCAGGTAAATTTGCAATTTTTGGGGAGCTGCTAAGAATTATCATACTGCTCAGAATCCCAAAATTATGGATGCTTGCAGCATTTATTACAGCACAAAATATGATTCTGAGGCATTGGAGGGACACAGAGGTTCTGACAATGGAGGAATGGCTTCAAGACCTTTATACCAGAGCCAGCTATGAAAGAGTGGTGTATGTAAATATGACAAGGCTAGATAAATTCAACACTATATGGGAACCATTTTTTTAGAAACACAAGAATTTAAAATAATCAGTCCATTATACTGGTAATAATGTTCATTAGGCTTCATTGTAACTATGTTTTTCCCCATGATTTTACCTCCTAGGAAAAAACACAATAGCCATGTACTACATAGATAATGGTGGAGTGTTGTTAACCTTAAGATGCATTTGGTGATCCAGTTAATGTATCTTGATTGTATGTTACTTATAAAGTTTTGTGCAAGTATGGTTAAATGTTATTGTTTATTTTTGAAAATTCAATAAAAATTAAGGATTATAAAAAAGAGAGAGAGAGACTGAAATGATACAGAGATGTTTGCAGCACAAGGAGTTCTCAATTTCTGATATTTCTGATTGGCTGCTGCTGGTCATCTGTCTTGCCAACAGCTTGAACATGCTCAGTGTATGTACCCTATTAAAATACTGCATCTTAAAATTCATATGCTTAAGAGCCAAAGGGAAACTGGATTCCTTCAGGCCAGCTTCACCAGTATCCATAACACCAGATTTCCAACAGTTACTGAATTCAAATGCAGCATCAGATCATTCTTAGGATATGGTGGATGGATGCTACTTCTAGTGGAGGAGCATAATCAGTGGCATCCCTTGGGCATCAGTACAGGAGCTACTACTGTTTAACATTTTAATGATCTGGAAAATGGGATCTCTAGCAGGCTTCTCAAAGCAGCAGAACATACTAGTTGGCAAAAAAATTCATCATATAGTTTTTTTTAGCATAAATGTATATCTCACATCCTTTGGTTCATTCTCAGTGTATTTTTAGTTTACTCAGAAAGTTCTTAAACAACTGTTATAGCTTGTTTTGTAATTAATGACTCACATCATTAATGATGACACCACTCGCAATTTTTAAAAATCAGTTCTGTTGAGGTTCCCCATTGAATGCTTGTGCTAGATTCATACTGTGGCTGTATTATGATGGTGCTACCACATGTTTCTGATGGTAAACAGCACAGCACTGTACCAAGATATTTAATGTTTTGTGGCAAGCATGGCACAGAGAAGGACATTTTACAAATTTCAGAATCTTGTTTCCTGGTTCAGGAATAAAAGAAAACAAAAAGAAAAATAAGTTTCTTGATATTTTTGACAGGAAAACATTGCTGAAAAAAAAAACTATATGGTGACTAACAATTACAGCTGCATTAAGTTTAATGATGACACAAATTTGGCCAGAGTCATACACTCCCTGGAAGAACAGGACAAACATGAGGAGGCTGTGAAGAAGCCTGACAGTTTATCTGATGGCTAGATTATGAGATTCAATGCAGTTAAATGTGGTGCTCTGCTCTGCTTCGGTGATGTTGATGAGCACCAAGGTCCGAATGAGTTATGATAGATGAGATCAATCCAACAAGGAGAGGCAGAAGTCATCCAATGAGGCTGATGCCCGCTGGGCTTTATGTAACAACAGGGGTAGGATGACACGGTCACAGGAGGGGTAAACAGAACACTAGGGAACACGAACAGTCACTTCTTATTCCACATTAATAAACAACTAAACTGGTACTGACTCTCTAGGAATGCAAGTTTTAGAATCAGGAACCTTAATTGTATACTAAAAACAATGTTCAGAGGTGCACCTTAGCCTAGAGCCACAATACTCAATGTCACTTCTTAGACCCAGTTATAGTATAGTAGTACAATACTCTATGTCACCTTTAGTACTGCTTGAGGTATAGGAATACAATGGCTACCCCTTGAAAGGCCTTAGAGTAATAACTCAGGTCAATTACAGCAATGTCCATGCAAAGACAATACAGAGTCCAATCATCATTGAAGTCTTCTGTACACCATTGCATAGAGTTGGTAGCTACAGAGATAGGTATAAGGAATTTCCTATGACACTCAGATATTGGTCCCAGCACCAACCTAGATAAGGCCACTGGGGTGGTGAGAGATTTTTTAGACAGACCATAGGTTTATCAGCATAAAACCCACTCTTTATAAAGCTGCTGGCAATAAGGACCAAGAGGAACAGGTTCCTAGGATGGACCCACTGGAGAGCTATCAGAATCAAACTAGATGAGAAGGCTCCCCAGCCAAAACCCACATTGGGGCCACCACAGATGGAAGAGAACAAGGAAGATACTTGGTGATGAATCCACTGGAGGATTACCAAGGACTTGATGATGCTGTGGCAATTCTGATACAACCAGGAACCAGAAGAATCTGAGGTGAAAATGGATATCCAATGCAACCAGGAACCAAAAGTATCTGAGGTGAAGATGGATGATTCTGAAATGTCAACACAGGAAACTGGAACAAAACAAAAAAATGGCAGACATGTCCCACACTGGGCTTAGACGGACTTGACTTGTGGAGAATGACCAGGGGATGCAGACAAGGTTCTTCCAGGACAAGCACAGTCTTCTGAGGGCAGCCAACTTCAGGACATCTGGATCAGGAACCAAGAGATGACACTGGAATGGTCGAAGTGATACACTTGGACTTCGGTGTACTCGACTTCAAACTGAGGAAAACAGGAAACGACGGGTGCAACTTGCATGGGTTTCAATGTACTTGACTTCATTGAACTTGACTTCAGTGAATGACAGATGTGGTCAATGATCTTCTGGGTGGATACCTTCTGGAGAACAGAGATGTTAACGGATGTCTTCCTCCAGGTAGAAATTGATTTCGTATGAGTAGGATAGCAGGCAACACCATGGAGCAGTATTGTGACAGAAGATTGACTCTATCCACTTGTGTAGGCAACACTAGAGCTGGCAGATACACTTTTACACTGCACCAAGAAAACTGTCTGCTGCTTAGGTAATTTGCCAGGGACAGGGGCAAATCACCAGAATCTGAGGTAATTGTTCATTGCAGGGGCAATTTGCCAGGAACAGGGGCAAATTACCAGAATCTGGGGTGATTGTTTGTTACAGGGGCAATTTGCCAGGAACAGGGGCAAATAACCACAGTTTCAGGGCAATTGTTCTTTGTAGGGGCAGTTTGCCAGGAACAGGGGCAAATAACCACAGTTTCAGGGCAATTGTTCATTGCAGGGGCAAATAACCACAATCCCAGTAACAACACAGTCTTGGTACTTTACAATAGCACAACAGTTCAAATACACATATTCAGTCCTTGACAGTCACTAAATAACAGTTGTGTGCTTACCATCTTTCCTTTTCTTTTGCTGACCCTTCCCAGAATTACTGTTTTTGTGGGTCTCTTTTATACCAGGATCTGGCTACCACTTTAGGAACTTTTGGGTGAATGCCCTTTTCAATATGGGCCTCTCTTGCCCTCATAACTGCTGGACCTACTAGCAGAGCCCCTTTGAAATGGTTGAGGCCTTCACTGCCCCCCCTTTCCACCACTGGACCTAACGCTGCCCCTCCTTACTATCAAGGGCTCTTTGCTACCCCTTGAACCAATGGGTCTAGCTTTGCCCCTTTAATTCCTGGGCATAGACTGCCCTTTTTAACTCTGTGGGCCTGGTCAAGGCTTTTTCTGTCAATCCTTCTTCCTTCCCCACCTTTATTCTGCCCACTCATGAATATTCATTAAATCCTCTATGGGCCTCTATGGCAAGCCACTCCCTGGTGGGTGTTGCCGTGCCCAGAATATTTTAAATTTATAGATGGCCCTTCTCTTCCAGTCCTACAATGGCACTTGAGTGCCCAACAAATAAAACATTTGTTTTTAAATACTTCTGGTGGTCAGCACTCTTCACTGCGCTGCCACCTGACTCACTGCTCCAGCCTGAGGTGAAGAAACTGCTTCAGGGAGGAGGGAGGTATTTTAGCAGTGGGGGGGAATCATTGGGAGGAAGCAGGCAAAGTGGCAGATGGCTGGGGGCCTCTGGAAGGCTGATGACCTTTTTGTCAAGATGCAGCTCTTCTCTGCTGCCACTGAGGGACCAAAACACACGGAGAGAAAATAAAAAAATAAATGGGGCTAAACAGATCTCACACAACACACAGGGGACCGGGATCTTCTGTTCTTTTTGGGACCACTGGACTCAACTGCAGGACACAGAACAGGAGCAGAAACAGGAGCACTTTACAGGCGTCTTCACTGGCTGGAGGAGGGGAACCACCACAGAATCAATAGGACCAGCTATACAACTCCAGTTAAGCCGCAAGTCCCTGTTGCAGTCCTGTGACCCTCTCCACTCCACAGCCCAGTCCAATCTGCACAAAGAAAACAGTTCTCTACTTGAAAATGTGCTTGGGGTTCTAGTTCCAAAACCCTGAGCCCATGCCCACACCAACAGCAGGAATTCAAATGGGCACCATGCGCTGGCCAGGGACGGTGGTCCCAGCTTGCAGGTGCCCACTCTCATGCTGCCTACTCTGGGGAGGGTGGTGGAATGGAGCAGTCAGGCAGCAGAGAGAAAGAGAAGGAAAAAAAGCTTTTCTCTTTTTTTTCCACACAGTGGCCTGTCTGATGATTCTCTTGGGGGGAACACTACAAAGGGTTGCAAAACACAACACCTCATCTGCCCCACAACACTACAGGGACCCTGGGGCAGTCTAAATCCCCTCCTATTTTTGTACTGTGGTGCCCCATGCTTTTAGCCCCTTACTTTGGGAAACTACGGATTTGGGCACACCTAAAAATACATCTCCCCATGTATTCCCTTCTAACATTCTATACAAAAACATTTCTTAACTATTACTTCTATAAGTGTTTATAACATTTCTAACACGTTAATATTTCACTTAAAGCTCTGTGTGATCTTACTTTAGTTAAAACACTCTTAAAACATGTATAACTTTCAGTAGAAACCTTCTAATTTGCTAAACTAAGTGACCGTGTCGTAGGATTACTCTTAACATTCCTATCTATGAAAGGATGATAGAAGTTGGGAGGCTTCCATTATGTATCTTCTAGAAGGGATAGCAGCATTAAATCTTTACGATCTATGGGGTTGTAAACCTACAGGTTCTGGAGAAATGCATTCTGGTTCAAAAAAATCTGGCAGTTCAGGATTTACTCCAAGTACAACAATTGGACGATGGAAGGAATTTACACTGGAAGTGCGAATCAAAGGCTCTCTTCACCAGCTGGTTGGTGATTCCAGTCCCAACATTCCATCCTTTTTAGACTCCTGCCTCTCCTTTGGCATAGAACTGTTCTTGTCTTTGGCCTGAACAGTGTCTCTAAAAGTACAGGCTTTTGGATGATTCCAGTGTACAATCTTGGTAGCATTCCCTGTTTCTTTTTGAATCTTGTATACAGATAACTCTAGATAAGGGACTTCCAATAATGCGGTATGGTTCAGCTTCCCATTTTGTAGCCAACTTGTTGCATTTTTGAGTTCTTTTTAACATTACTCTCTCTCTTTCTCTCCTATTTGTAGGGGTGTAGCATTTGCCTTAGCATCATAGTTTGCTTTCTCTTTCTGGTGCACCAGTTCCATATGCTTGCCTACAATTTGTCCAGCCTCTTGCAGTCGTTGGTTATGCTCTTGTACCCAATTCATAATTGGCTGTTTGGCCATGGCTTCATCAGGCTGTACCTCTAGTACTAAATCCATCGGTAGTCTTCCATGGTGTCCGAACATTAAATAGTGAGGAGTATACCCAGTAGAGCAATGAATAGTATTATTATATAAATAAGCAAGTTCAGGGAGAAGAGGTGGCCAGTAGGGACGTTTGTACTCAGATAAGACTCGTAATATTTCAAGCAAAGTCTGCTTGGTTCTTTCACAAAGTCCATTACTTTGGGGGTGGTAGGCCATGGTTTTCCAATTTATGACTGCCATAAAGAGCACACAGTTTGTGAAAGAGCTTAGACTCGAAAGAGGTTCCTTGATCTGTAAGGACTTTGGTTGGATAGCCAAATGGTCACACAAAACATTTTAGGAAAGTTTCTGCTGTAGTCCAAGTGGAGAGATCCTTGTCTGCACTGGCAATTACAAATTTTGAGAAGTGATCAACCATTGTAAGAACAGACACATAGCCACTAGTGCTTGGTTCTAACTTCAGATGATCTAAGGCAACTCGTTCTAATGGTGCACTACTGATTACGGGGTGAAGAGGTGCTCTTGGGTCACTTTTCTCTCCTATATTTAAGGCTACAGGCTGAGAATTCCTCACACCACTTTGCAATATCATTTCTCATTCTGACCCAATAGAACCTTCTCCTAATGGCAGCCTCTGTTTCCTTATGCCCAAAATGTCCCGAATGGTCATGGTATTCTTCAAGTACTACTGGTGCACTGACTTTGGGGCCAATGATTTGAGTCAATGCACGGTGAATAGTGGGGTCTCTGCTTTGTTTAATAAGGTGAAAGTCTTCTACAGTCAGATGGGTTCTATGCCTCCATAATTTCATCACTTCCTGGGCATGTTTCTTTCATTCTTGTGGGGTAAAACTCTTTTGCTTTAAAACAAGAGTTTTGACTTTTTAACAGTGGGATCCTGATCCCGTAGCTGAACCCACAAACCTTTCTGGTCTGCGATTGTGTCAGTTGCTTCCAGTTAGCTTTCAAGGCTCAGTTCTGGAGAAATTTGGAAGCAGGCTTGCACAATTTCTGGTACCTGAAGGAAAGGTTGCATCTCTATATTTTCTAAGGAAGTGTCATCTGTCTCTGTTTCCATCTGTTCAGGCACCCGGATAACACATCTGCATTTACATTAGCTTTGACAGAGTGGTACTTAAGGGAGAATTGATAGTTTGCTAGCCTGGAAGCCCATCTCTGTTCAAGTGCTTCTAGTGTCACCGTATTTAAGTGTGCTAAAGGATTGTTGTCAGTGAAAACTGTAAAGCCAAATAGTGACAGAACATTTCAGTAATGGCCCTTACCAATGCCAAGAATTCAAGCTTAAAAAAGCAGTAGCGGGCATCATTCCACTCTGAACCTCTCAGTCAGTGGCTTGCATAGGCTATCATCCATTCAACACCAGCTTGCTCTTGCACTAGCATTGCACCCAGTCCCTTGTTGCTGTCATCTGCATACAGAAGAAAGGGTTTTGTGTAGTCAGAATAAGCCAGGATGAGAGCTTCAGTCAGTATCTTCCTCAATTTGTTGAATGCCTCCTGCTGCTCAGTCGCCCATCTGACAGGATGGTTTTTAAGGACACGGCCTTCTGTTGATCCTCTTAACAGTTCATGTAATGGCTCAGCGATCTTTGAAAAGTCCTTGATGAATCGCCTAAAGTAAACCGCAAAGCCCAGGAACTTTCTGACATATCTGACAGTGATGGGAACAGGCCAATCCTGATCAACTTTTATCTTCTCTAGATCTGGTGACACCAAGTCTGAGGAAACTATATGTCGCAAGTAATTTACTTCTGACTGTAACAGATGGCATTTGGATGGCTTTACTTTGATGCCATATTGGATTAGTCATTTTAATACCTCACCCAAGTGCAACAAATGTTCTTTGTGGGTTTTAGAGTAGACAATGATATCATCTAGATGTAGTAACAGGATATCAAAATTTTGGCTCCCTAAGCAATGCTCAACCAGTCTCTTGAAGGTTCTGGGAGCATTCTAGTGAATTCAAAAAAGACCCATGGGAGTGATGAAAGCTGTCTTCTCTTGATCTTCAGATGCCATGGAGACTTGTCAATATGCACTGGTAAGGACTAGGGTAGAAAACACAGCAGCAGATTGAAGAGTGGTGAAGGAATCCTCAGTTCTATGCAAGGGATAAGCATCTTTGTGGGTGATGGTATTCAGTTTCTGATAATCAACACAAAATCAAATTTTGCCATCCTTCTTTACTAACACAACAGGGGCTGCCCACAGACTATGACTCTCTCCAATCACTTTAGCCTCCTTCATTTCCTTGACCATTTCTTTAATGGGCTGATACATTGCTGGTGGAATCAGCCTGAAGCGCCCTCTGATGGGAGGATGTTGATTCGAACAAATGTGATGTTGTACAGCGCGAGCTAGTCCGAAGTCCAGCAGATGCTTGCTGAAAGCTTCTTCATGTTTGAAGACTACCTTAAGTACATCTGCCTTTTGCTCTTCAGTGATTTCAGGGTTACCAAGATTGATCTTTTGGCCCACTCTGGCATAACAGTATCTCTTGCCTTCCTTGTACGGCCTCTGGCTCTTCAGTCTGTGCAGCCTCCTTTTCAGCCTCAATGATATCCTGGATGCGCACTGTATACAGTTGAGTGACTGGCTGGTTGCAGTAGAGTTGCATTTCATGGTTTCCATAGTTTAGCACTCTGATGGGAATTCACCACTTGGTGATGGTAGCCACACTAAAAGCCACTATTATGGTTATTTTATTTATTTATTTATTCGCTTTTGGTAACCGGGTGGATGCACTAGGCATAAGAATGCCTATTTTCAGGCATGACCTCGGTTTCCTCTTTCCCACTAGGATACGTCTCCACCAAAGCATCGTAGTCTTGATCCCTCAGGCCCACCTTCACCTTGCACCACAAGGTGGTCTCCATTCCTGGCTTCAGTGTCATTGGCTTGGCATCTGTCACACGGACCTTACCAATCCCACCATCAGCATTGTCAAATCATTGGTGGCATTGCAGAAGGTTACTAGTTGGCTGTAGGGCATGTTTATCAACCAGAGGCAATTACTTGGCCTTTTGTTGGAGAATCTGTACCAGATCTTCAAAAGAGTTCTGCAGGAAATTCATGCCAAGAATCAGTGGTGGCAGGTTATTGCTTTCCATATCACTGATGATGATGCCTTGTCGGTCTTGGGTATTCTTCCCCAACTGGATATTTGCTTCAAGGTACCCCAGATAAGGTACTTCAGCTCCATTACTTGCTATCAATTTTATCCATGACCTCGGAGGTGGTTTGAGATCTTCAGGCATCCAATACTTCCAGAAATATCACCCCTGCATGGTGGTAACTTGTGATCCCATGTCCAATAATGCCATCAGTTCCACTCCGTCAACTTTCACTGGCACCATCAGGCTCCTGGTGATGAAGCAAGACTGGTCTATTGAGCTGGTTGGACATGGTTGTCCATCCTTCCAGAATCGGTCCTCATCCCCTAAGAATTCCTGTTTAGCGTCAAGGTGGTATCAACAGGCTGATTGCATCATTGCCAAGGCTCCTAGAATTCTGTGGCCACAGAATTTTGCACAGCACTTGCAACCTACTGCAGAACTTCTTCACTGCCACAGAATTCACTGTTCTTGGTGATTCTTTATTAATATGTCCATTATCCATAAAACCTGGTTCCCTTCCCCTCTTTTCATATCCAAAACCCCTCTATGCTCAGCATGTGATGTTATTAATGCTATAACATCATACATTAGCTAATGAAATGGCTGCATTCTGCCACAGAAATGAACAGCCACTTTCTACCACAGCACTCACTGCCAGAGGTGGTAGCACAGCACATCAGACATGGTGATATTTCCTCAACCTGTACTACAGCCTAAAACAATTTTCAGTCTTATGTTATTACACTAGGGCCAACTTAAACAAAACCTTGACAGTAGTATTGACCTGTTAAGTCCATACTTTACTTTGTACAAACTTATATTTGCCTTTAAGGTATAGAGATGCCATCCGCAATGAATAACTGGTAAAATGAATGAAGTTTTAACCTGTAATTTTTAAGACAAATAATTATGTCCAGAAAAGTGGAATATAATAATGTGTAGATCTGTTGAAAGAATAGAACTGTTACCTAAATAATTGCGCTGTACACATTTTTTTTGAGGATATTGTTTACATATTGTCACTGGTTGATAGAATCACCTGAAAGTTATGGAGAAATGTTGTGTGCAGGGCCAGCTGTTGGGCCAGAGGGTAGCATGTTGTGTTCCCGTGCCAGCAACTCAGGTTCAGAGATGAGCTCTGGGGGTAGCTGGGCAGCACAAGGATTGGGGGAACACATCACCACTCCAAGCCTGGGAAGGTATGGTGCAGTGTTCTGTCACACTGGGACACATTGTGATGGGCTGGAGAGCTTCATCACACAATGGGTTCACATGCATGTCATGGCCTGATGGTATTATGTAGTGTGTCAGGGGAAACAGGCTGGCATGAAAAATGAATTTTGCAATATCTCTTTTATTCTGTTTATTGCATTTCTAAAGGGACCTGTATGAATGAAGATACAATTTCATGGAAATTAAAATATATATATATATATATATATATGCACACACACACACACACACACTTTGTATGTATGTTACAGATTGCATATAAATATATAAGTGATACACAGTGGGGTCCTCATGAGTGGTATAGATTCCATGAGTATAGAAATACCTTATTTATCACTTAAGATCCCCCTCTGTACATTTCATTTATGCAATAGGCTAGGACCTTAATGGAAAGACATTTTTGTTTTTGCTTTTTTAGACATAAAATTATTTTTATAAGTCTTTTATTTGTTAACTAGTGTTACTGTGCTTTCCCCATCCTGATTGCTATAACCACTGCCAAAAAAGTGAAGTCAGGATGATAAGCTGACACTGTGATGTGATAGTTCATTAGTGCCACAGAACTTCCGCAGAAATTACAAACCACCGCCGCAGAAGTTCAGCGGCAAATAGTAGTCTTGCCGCAGAACTTGGTCCCAGTGTTCTGCAGAAAAGTAGGGGCCTTGATCATTGCTGTACGTGACCACTGATGCTGCACCAATGACAAATCAGTTTCCCTTGGCTATCAAAGTGATCCATTGGGTGCCTTCCATCACCTCTCCTTGGAGGGTCTGAGTGATCGCTGACTCTTTTCTCTCTTTCAACCTGGTTATGGGGCACCTCTCTCCTCCATCCTTCCTTGAGGCCCTGCACCTTCTGACAGACCTCCATCATCTAACAGGTCAGGGTGGAAATTTGTTTGACCAATTTGGAATTTGAGCATGAGTTGGACTGGACAGAACTGGTTGGTGCCTGCTCCATTTGACCATACATTTGACCATGATTGAGATGATAGCTTGGGTAACCCATTGGTTCTCTTTCATATTCTGATTTTTGCAGGGAAAATTCCTTAGACTGAGGTTCTCTTCTCCATGAGTGCTCTCTGGTCCACCTTTCCATAGGGTACCCTGGCCACATAGATCCAAGTGGCATTGCCAGTTGCTGATAGGTCATAACTTCTTCTCCCAGGCATCCTGAGCCTATGATCTTAATCACCTTCTCCTTGAAATCCAAGAAATCAGCCTTGGGATCTTGTAAGTGCAACATTTTTAGCTCTCTTCTCAAAGTCTCACTGTGCACCCCTTCCACAAAGTTCTCAACCAGCACACGGTCCTCATCTCGGACTTCTTCAGCATCTGCTCACTCGATGTCACTCAAAAATTTCTGCAAACTTAGGGCATACTCTCAAAGGGTCTCTTGGGGCCTCTGAATGTGGGAGAAAAACTTCATCTTGAGGTCTGACACCGTACGCATATTGAATATCTGCTGCAGCCTCTGCAAAATCTGCTCAGTGGTAGTTTTTGCTCCAGCTGGCCAGGATTGTACTTCTCAATGGGCTGCCCCTTTCGGTTGCCCAATCAGAATTTTCACTTTTTGCTGCTCTGGGATCTGGTACAGTTTAAACATTGTCTGCATCTTCGAACAAAACTCCCCTAAGTTGCTGGTTCTGCCTCCGTCTCTTCCCCTGAGAATTGTGGAAACCATGGTGCCCTGAAGTAATACAGCATATTTAATGGTGATGGAGGCATACTCTCTTGGTGTTCATCTCTTTCTCTCCCAATCATTTCACCATCTCCTCCAGACAACGCACTGCTACCCACTGGCTCAATTGGCATCTCTCTCTCTAGGAAATTCCAGCTTTGGACTCCTTGGACAAATAATTATCTAATCCTGCCAACTATGGCAAATTTTTTTTCTGGGGTGCTGTACTCTGCTTCGCGATGGTGGTGAGCACTGAAGTCCAAATGAGTTAGCATAGATGAAATTTATCCAACAAGGAGAGGCAGGAGTGGTCCAATGAGTTTGATGCCCCCTGGGCTTTATTTAACAACAGGGGTAGGATGACACGGTCACAGGAGGGGTAAACAGAACACTAGGGAACATGAATGGTCACTTCTTATACCACACTACTAAATAACTAAACCGGTACTGACTCTCTGGGAATGCAAGTTTTAAAATCAAGTACTTAAATTGTATACTAAAATAAAATGTTCAGAGGTGCACGTAGGCCTAGTGTCACTGTACTCTACATTACTTCTTCAACCCAGTTATAGTATAGTAGTACAATACTCTATGTCAACTTTAGTACTGCTTGAGGTATCGGAATACAAAGGCTACCCCTTGAAAGGCCTTACCATAATGACTCAGGTCAATTTCAGCAATGTCCATGCAAAGACAATACAGAGTCCAATCATTGTTGAAGTCTTCATGTGCACCATCGAGTAGAGTTGGTAGCTACAGAGATAGGGAGAAGGAATTTCCTTTGACACTCAGATATTGATCCCAGCACAGACCTAGCTAAGGCCACTGGGGTAGTGAGAGGTTTTTTAGACAGAACATAGGTTTCTCAGCATAAAACCCACTCTCTTCAAGACTGTCGGCAATAAAGACCAAGAGTAACAGGTTCCTAGGATAAGCCCACTGTAGGGCTATCAAAATCAAACTAGATAAGAAGGATCCCCAGACAAAACCCACTTTGGGGCCACCAAGGATGGAAGAGAACAAGGAAGATACTTGGTGATGAATCCACTGGAGGAATACCAAGGACTGGATGATGCTGTGGCAATTCTGATACAACCAGGAACCAGAAGAATCTGAAGTGAAGATGGATATCTGGTGCAACCAGGAACCAGAAGAATCTGGGGCAAAGATGGATATCCAGTGCAACCAAGAATCAAAGGAATCTGAGGAGAAGAGGGGTGCTTTTGAAATGTGCACACAGGAAACTGGAACAAAACAATAAAATGGCAGACACGTTCCGCAGTGGGCTTCGATGGACTCGACTTGTGACAAACAACCAGGGGATGCAAATAAGGTCCTTCCAGGAGAAGCGCACTCTTCTGAGGGCAACCAACTTTGGGACATCTGGATCAGGAACCAAGGGATGACACTGGAATGGTGGAAGTGATGCACTTGGACTTCAGCGTACTTGACTTCAAACTGAGGAAAATAATAAACAGTGGGTGCAACATACACAGGTTTCAATGTACTTGACTATGGCGAACTCAACTTCAGCAGACAACGGGGACATGGTCGATGATTTCTGGGGCAGATACCTTCTGGAGACTGATTCCGTATGAGTAGGATGGCAGACAGCACCATGGTGCAGTATCGTGGCAGAAGATTGTGTCTATCCACATGTGTGGGCAACACTAGAGCTGGCAGATACACTTAACACTGCACCAAGAAAACTGTTTGCTGCTGGGGTAATTTGCCAGGGACAAGGCAAATTACCAGAATCTGGGGCAATTGTTCATTGCAGGGACAATTTGCCAGAAACAGGGGCAATTTACCAGAATCTGGGGCAATTGTTCATTGCAGGGACAATTTGCCAGGAACAGGGGCAAAATTACCAGAATCTGGAGCAATTGTTTGTTGCAGGGGCAATTTGCCAGGAACAGGGGCATATTATCGGTATCTGAGGCAATTGTTCTTTGCAGGGGCAATTTGCCAGGAACAGGCACAAATAACCACAGTTTCAGGGCAATTGTTCATTGCAGGGGTGAATAACCACAATCCCAATAACAACACAGTCTTGGTAATTTGCAATAGCACAACAGTTCAGATACACATTTACAGTACTTGACAGTCACTAAATAAAAGCTGTGTACTAAGCACCTTTCCTTTTCCTTTGCTGACCTTTCCCAGAATTCCTGTTCTTGTGGGTCCTGTTTATACAGGATTTGGCTACCATTTTAGGAACTTTTGAGTGAATACCCTTTTCACTCTGGGCCTCTCTTGCCCTCATAACTGCTGGGCCTACTGGCAGAGCCCCCTTTAAAATTCTTAGGGACTTCGTTGCCCCTCCTTATTACCAACGGCCCTTTGCTGCCCCTCAAACCAATGGGTCTAGCATTGCCCCTTTAATTCCAGGGCCTGGACTGCCCTTTTAACTCTGTGGGCCTGTTCAAGGCCTTTTCTGTCAATCCTTCCTCCTTGACCCACCTTTATTCTGCCCACTCATGAATATTCAGTAAATCCCCTATGGGCCTCTATGGCAAGCCACTCCCTAGTGGGCATCTCTGCACCTGGAATATTTTAAATTTATAGATGGCCCTTCTCTCCTGGTTCTAAGATGGCACTTCAGCACTGAACAAACAAAACACTTATTTTTAAATACTTCTGGTGGTCAGCACTCTTCACTGCGCTACCACCTGACTCACCACCCCGGCCCGGGGTAAAGGAGCTGTTTCAGGGAGGCAGTTTAGCAGTGGGAGGGAACTGTCGGGAGAAAGCGGGCAAAGTGGGGGGCCTCTGGAAGGTCGATGACCTTTTCATCATGATGCGGCTCTTCTTTGCCACCGCTGAGGGACCAGAACACATGAGGAAATAATAAAAAAATAAATGAGGCTAGACAGAGCCCACACCACATGCAGGGGACCGGGATCTTCTGTTCTTGGGACCACTGGACTCAACAGCAGGACACAGCACAGGAGCCGAAACAGGAGTGCTTTACAGGTGTCTTCACTGGCTGGAGGGAGTCAACAGGACTGGCTCCACAACACCAGGTAAGCCGCAAGGCCCTGTTGCACTCCTGTGACCCTTTCCACTCCACAGCCCAGTCCAATCTGCACAGAGAAAAGGGTTCTCTACTTGACAAAGCGCTCAGGGTTCTAGTTCCAAAATCCTGAGCCCATGCTCACACCAATTGGCAAGAATTTGAACAGGCACCACAAACTGGCCAGGGACAGCAGTCCCATCACATGGGTGCCCAGTCTGATGCTGCCTGCTGTGGGGGGGGGAATGGAGCAGGCAGGCAGCAGAAAGAAAGAGAAGAAAAAAAAACTTTCATTTTTTCTTCACACAGTGCCCTGCCTGACGATTCTCTTTGGGGGGGGGAACACTACAAGGGGCCCCAAAACACAACACCTCATCTGCCCCACAACACTACAGGGACCACGGGGCAGTCTAAATCTCTTCCTATATTTCTACTGTGGTGCTCTATGCTTTTACCTCCTTACTTTGGGGCACTACAGAAGTGTAAAAGTGGTACTGTACACCTGTGGAAGAAAAACAAAGTTGACATTTTATCATAGTAATTGTATGTAAAGAGGGACTCAGCATTACAATTCACATTAAACTGTGAAACCAATAGAAAGCTTTAACATTCCCAGCTGAGATGCATATATGTTTCTGGGTCCAGCACAAAGCAATTCAAAAACTGTTACACAGAAGATGTAACTTGGTTTTCATTTGCACTGTAACGGAACTAGACCTAGGTGAAATTAACAAATTTCTATTTCAGCGATTTTTGGTGAAATTATATGAAATTTCACAAAAGTTTGTGGAATGTTCTGAAATTCTTTAACTGGTCATAACATGATCAGTATTATAACTGGAGATCTGAAATGAGCCATGTGTATTGTTTGAAAGAGGCCCTAAAAGGATGCCATGTTCCATGACACAGAGGAGGGGCAGGAAAGCTATAGGGGCTCAAAGTCTGGTAATTTATTATTCATGTGAACATTTCTGAAAATATTTTTATGCTTACAACTTAGACATCTTTGGAGATAAATTCTTGAAAATGTATGTGAGTACTTTCTTGAAAGTGTCATAGAAACTACTAAATAGAGAAGTAATTGGTGTCACAAACCCACTCAGCAGGTCAGCCCTCTACTCCCAAAGTGCCAACCTCTGAGCACAGTCTTGTGAACAGTTAACAGAACAAGGTAACCCTCTTGTCTGTTTTTGTGGATTCGACTCAACCTTTGGTCTCAAGTCTTGGAGGGATTCAAAGTGTGAACCTCTTATTAGTGCACCCAATATACAGGCTCAGATAATTCTGTCCTCGGGGGGCCAGATATCTTTGCCTACAGGCACCTAACCAGGTGTACAGAAATGAACCCTTAAAAACCGTAATAAAAGACCTCAGATTTAAAATGCCTATCTTTTTTTAGTTTGGTATCACCATTCAAACTTATGTACAGTGTCTGCTTTAACCATATATACTCTACTTGTAAAGGAAATAAATCAAAGACAGACCAAGTAAGCTCTAAAAATAGAGTTTTACTACAATAGATAAAAAATATGTAACACATAAAATACAGAACTATTATATCACAAGACATACAAATCTCTTAAACAAAACAGGTTTTAACAGTGCAATACCTACTACAGTACTTAGATTTGTCTCGCTCTCTCTCTGAATACCTGCTTAAAGTGCTCATAGATGTTTCTTTGTTAGAGTCTAGATAGAAGTGTCTCTGAAGGAAAATGGAATAATGTTTAAAAGCTGGATTTCCCCACCTATTTGCATGAGGTCACCAAGCTCCTCCCTGTCAGAATATATAAAAAATATATCTATATAAAAACAGGATGTCTTTTCCAAGTATTAAATTCTGCAACCTCAACATAACTCATGTTCTTCAAATGACTCTCTTTGATCTTATGATAACTTTCCCCCTTCCAGGACATGAAAGCATCTTTTATGACTTCGCACTAAAACGTCACAACCTGCTCTTCTTCCTCTAAGCATTATCAAAGTTTATGATTTTCCCTCTTAGCAAATACATTTATCCAATAACCAATCAGCTTAGCTGTGCACTGTGCACCATGGCTTGAAGGGTCTAATTTGGCCCGCAGAAAAAAAACAGGAAACAAGTTTTCCACAGTAAGCAATATGCATTGAAGTTTGTTTAAAGGGTTCTCTAGGGTCCCAACTTCGTTGGGGCCCTACATTTCAACTAGATACAAAGCCTGAGTCACATATTTGGCTTGAATTGCTTTTAGCAAAGGCCTTACACTATTAGCCACAAATTTATTATTAAATCTGGCTAAAACTACAGCAGTCTGTTTCAATTGTATCAATGATGTTTTAATGTGCTGAGTCCACTGACAGGTATTTGCAAATGTAATACCAAGATAAGTGTAAGTTTTAAGTTTTCAACACCTGTTTCCCCACCAGTCAAGAACCTTTCGTTCTATTGGATCCAAAGACAACAATCTCACTCTTATTTTCATTTATTTGTAAGCCGTGTTAAGAGGCAAGATCATTTAAAATATCCATTTTTTTCTGGAGACCTGATTTAGTTAAGGCTATCAAAACAAGATTGTCAGCATATGCAAGGGCTGGACAGCACCTTGCAACAATAGTTGGAGAGTCTGATAATGATTTAAGCAACTCTTCTAGTAACTGGTCTATGTAAGTGCTGAATAAGACTGGTGCTAAAAAGCATGTTTGCCTAACCCCTTTGTTTGTGGAAAATCTGGAAGATAGAAGGCCATTAGTACCAACCCTAATCTGGGCCTAAGTATTTGAGTAGAGATTTCTTATTGCCTGAATTAGATCTGGATGAAAACCTTTGTTGTCCATACCTTGCCACAATTTAAATCTTGAGATATTATCAAAAGCAGAAGTGAAATCGATGAAAGCCACAAATAACTTTTGCTTCCTAAGTGTAATGTATGCCTCAAGTAAGTGCAACAATACAAACCAATTATCTAATGTGCTATAACCTGCTCTGAAACCTGCTTGAAGTTCTGAAATAGTTCCTAACTGTTCTAACTGTTCAATTTATTTATTTATAATAATTTGGGCAAATAATTTCCCATTGATGTCCAGCAAAGAAATAGGTCTGTACATCTTGGGGTCATCTTTATTACCTTTTTTGAAGATGGGTACAGTAATAGCTTCATTCCATTAAGGCGGTACCCTATTATAACTATACATTGATTAAACAAGGTTGTAAGTAGTTTAGACCAAAGAGAAGGAGCCATCTGATTAATTTCTGGAGGTATTTGATCTGGACCTGGAGCCTTTTCTTTTTTAAGCTGGTTATTGCAAAGTAGGTCTCTTTAATGGTGATTGTCAATGGTTGAATAGTATTGTTTGATTTACACCAATTATTTACCATATCAGATAATTCTGGGTCATAGAATAGCTTTTCAAAATGCAAGACCCATTTTTCCATATGTGTGTGAGAGTCATAATAATTTTTACTGTTATCTGTGCCTTTGGCCACTAACAGTCAGAATGTTTGACAGTCGTTTTAATGTATTGCTGTAAGCATCTGGTCCCAATTTTTCTGTTGACAAGTTCTCTGCTTGTGAGTCAGAAACTCTTTATAAGCTGGTCTTTTGTTGTTTAAAACTCTGTATGCACTCTTGGAATTAAGGGATCTGGTAACCCTAGTTCATTTTGTTAGTTGATGCTTATACTTTAAACAACTTGTATCAAACCATGTATCAAAAGTAAGATGGTCAGCCCATCTCTTTTTTTCTTTTCTGAGGAGATCGGATAGGTAAGACATTTCCTAAGGATATTGAAACATTCAATGACTAGGGTATGCAAGCAGTCATACGTCTACTCATCTTTAAGAATATTATCAAGTGTGGTTACAGCTCCTTCCACTAGTGGTGCAAGCATATCTAGTTTACCTGGATCCCACCTAATTTTGGATTGACCTCTAATCTCAAAGGTGTTTACAGGGTGTGATAGTTCAGGATTGGGGGGCTACTCTCCAAACTAAATCACTGGTGAGTGATCACTCTCACTTCTGGTAGGGATCGATAAAAAATTCCATACTTCCATACTACCATTCCAACAAAGCAAATCTAAGGTGGATGACCCCAGGGAGTTACTATAATTAAAATTCCATGGGAAATCCCCCCAAATTCTGCCATTTAGGGGAGCTAAGTTGAACATTTTTAAGAGTTCTATTAATTTTTTACCTGACACATTTAGTCTGAAGACCATTGCATGCCTCTTAAAGGCAACTGCATGGCTGTGTACCCAGTTATGGACCTCACAGTCTGTATAACCATCAAAAGTGCCTATACAACTGTTAAAATTGCCACTAACCAGGATGTTATTGCATCCTGTACTAATCCAGCTATAATATAAAGGTGTTCTAACTCATCCTAAAGTTTGTCAGTATAGTGTTTGGATTGTATATAAGCATTTATTAAACAAAATGATAAGTCCTTAAATGGACCAAAAGAACTTGTGCAGTTGCATTACTTGCTATATGTGAAACCTTGAGGTTATCCTCTATTTTAACCCAGATTACTAGCCTGTCTGAGGGCCTACCAGATTTTGCATTTTTTCCCCCCAGGAACATGAAATCAACTATATCCATTTAAGGAGACATCAGTGGAATTAAGGTGCCATGTTTCTTGCAAAACATTATGTGGTGTAAATTAATAAAAAACTCTCCAGTCAGTATCTGAAAATGTTGGTACTAATCCTGAGATGTTTCAGGAAATAAGGGCCCATTTGTTCCCATATTGGCCATTGGTCAGAATTGTGATGGAATCAGTGAGTAGGATTCAGACAGTAACAGTGTTGCAAATCTATTTCTGGTAGATACATTGAACACAATTTGGGGTTCAGCATTAAATGAGTTGTTACACACCTGATTTATACTAACTGACTCAATTGTGTTTGAATCCCCATTATTTTTTCTTCTTGTATCCACATTGTCCCATTCCACAATATGGATACCCAGACCATCCAAAGTTGACAAATGTCCTGATAATCTAGAAAGGCCTCTTGTGAGAACACAGTTATAAGTATTTGATCACTGTCAGTATCTGAGCTAAAGCGGCCAATCAGGCCAAAATTGTCAAACAACTTTGGTATAGCAAGAACGTGCTCAAAACGATCCTGCAGGACAAGCTTAAGCTTCTGGTTATTTTCACCCTGGCCCTTTAGATACCAATAATGGCCAGGGTCCTGCATTCCCAATTTTTAATTTGAAGAGCAGACTCACCACCACCAGGGCTATTTCCCATCAGAACATTAGATTCCACTATATGTATCCCAGTTTCATCCAGAAGTATAGCCTTCTACAGGATCTTATCTGCCACGTCCTTTGCCTGTAGCAGAACATCTAATCGAGAAGCATCAGCATTGTAAAAGCTTCTAGCTACATCAAGAATTTTAAGTTCCTCAGCTCTAATTTGTAAAAAAATGTGTAAACAAATGCAATACGGCATTTCTCAACTTGCGATCATTTTCCATAGGCAGTGGCTTAAAGCCAAATATGGAAATCTCAGAATGGGTGTCCATGCTTTTGGTCACCTGTGGGTTCAAGGAACCCCTATTAATATAACTAATATGGTAGCCCCTATGTCTTAGGACATAGTTACTTAACCACAAATGATTTGCTAAATGAGCTGAAGTACAGAACAAGAAGATGCACTCAGCACCATGTGCATCTCTGTCATTCCAGACTTGAGCAAGGTCTTCCTCAGCAATATAAGAACCAGAGATGGCCCATAGAAAATTTACAATCTTGGCCTTATTATTTGCACATGAATGGTTCTTGTCCCATGTTAATTCATAAAAACACAGGATTGTACAACTGTCTAAATCTAGTTTAGCTTGTTTCACCTCTGACTGGGGTTGTGAGATTTCCTTATTATTGTTAGAAGATGAATTCCATTTTTCTATTTCTTGTCTTAAAGCTTTTATTTCACTCTCAAGCGTATTACATGTTTTAGTAACCTGTACTAATTCAGCATTACAAAGCTGTATAATAGATTATTTGTCTGTTTGAGCCTTTGATTCGGCTACCAGAATCGATTGCCCCAACTTTTTTTAGTTTCCAATAAGGGAGTTAGCTCCTGCATGTCTACCATTTTTCTAGTTTGATCATCATTATTACGCACTTTTGAGGTGCTGGTCCTTTTTTCCTTTCCCTTCCTTTTACCTTTATATTTTGGAGGTTTCACCACCTGGGTATTTTTGCATACTTCTCCTACTTTTCCCTTGTTCTTGAAAATATTTCTTGCCATGGTTCAATCCTGAGCAAGGATTTAAGTTGTTTTCTTTTTTCTTTAGGATGGAAACTCACTTGAGTGGTAATTAATGATTGTATGGAGCTGGAATAGTAAATTATATGAGAAGTACATTTAGTTAAGAACAACAGCCTGTGAGGGTGACTTGCCTGTTGGGATTACATTCCCTGCCCCCTGTTTTGCAGGATGTGACATAACTTCTACATTGAAGGAACTGCAACTACCTTACCAGCAGCGCAGTTGCATCCTGAATGTGTGTTTGCTTAATATGCATGGCACTGGAGATGTTGTGAAGTTTTA
Source organism: Neoceratodus forsteri (assembly GCA_016271365.2). NCBI lineage: Eukaryota > Metazoa > Chordata > Ceratodontiformes > Ceratodontidae > Neoceratodus > Neoceratodus forsteri. Next base: position 453,593,776 of record CM057456.1, on the reverse strand, counting down.
CTTTGTGGCAAAGTTCTGGCCAAGTTGTGAAATTCACCATAGCGAATAACTTCATGAACTGCCATCTTCACCACTTTGCCACTTCCCATTGAGTTTCCCTTGGGAAATTACACTTCTTCAGGTGAAATCATGTGATGTTAAGGCAATGTTAAGGTGAAGTTGCAACATCACCTTAACTTTGCCTGCCAAAAACTTTACAAAGTCAGCATTTAGCCCTTCACAATTTTGGCAAACTTTGCAAGTTATTTTGTGACATAACGTTTGCCAGCTTCACTCATCTCTAAGTTGGATCAGTGGTTCCTAGCAGGAAAATAGATGTTCCTCTTTGTAAGATGGAAACTCACTTGAGTGATGATTCATGGTGGTGTGGCATTTGAATAGTAAACTATTAAAGTACATTCAGTGAAGCGAAACTATTTGTCAAGGTAAATCACCTTTTTTGATTAGATCCATAGTCATCTGTTTTGAAGGTTGTGACACATCCTCTGCATCATAGCATCATAGGACCTGCAACTCCTTTACAAGCAGCTCAGTGGCATACTGAATTCATGTTTGCTTATTAAACATGGGATAAATGGTTCAAATCCTAGTAGGAGCATGCAAGTTTCACTTTTTAAAATGGAAACTCACTTGAGTAGTGATACATGGTGGTGTGGAGTTGGAATAGTAAATTATATATGAAGCAAATCTGCTTGGAGTTGATCCCCAGTTGTCCATTTTGCAGGCTGTGACATAACCTTTACATCACAGAAACTGCAACTCCTACTCCTCTATGAGCTACTCAATGGCATACTGAATGTGGGGTTGCTTAGTAGGCAAGTGATCAGCAGTTCTCGTCCTGGTAGGAACATAAATGTTGTTTTTTCCGTAAGATTAAAACTCACTTGAGTGATGATTCATGGTGGGTTTGAGTTGGAATAATAAATTACATAAGAAGTAAACATAGCTGAAAACAACATTTTGTGAAGACAAATCATTTGATGGGATTAGATCCCCATGGGTCTGTTTTGCAGGTCATGTCACAAACACTTCACCGTAGGAAATGCAACTCACTTACCTATAGGTCAGTGATACACTGAATGTGTGTTGCTTAACATGCATTGTATGAGTGGTTTACATGTGGGTAGCGATATCTTAAATCCAGCAGGGACTTAAACACTTTTTTCAACTTTTATTAAGATGGAAGCTCAGTTCAGTAGTCATCTATGGTGGTGTGGACTGAAATAGTAAGTTATATGAAAAGCAAATTTAGCTAAGAACAACAATTTGTGAATGTAAATCACCTGCTAGGACTCAATCCCCAGTCACCTGTTTTGATCAAATTAACTGCAGTTACTTGCTTGTAGTTCAGTGGCACACCAAATGCATGTTTGTTTAGGAGGCAACAAATCAGTTGCTCAAATCTGAGTGGTGACTTAAGCATTTTTAGTTTTTTTTAAAGATGGAAACTCAAGTAATTACTGATTCATGGTGGTGTGGATTGGAATAGTAAGTGATATGAGAAATAAATTTAGCTAAGAACAACAATTTGGGAAGGTAAATCATCTGCTGGGATTAGATCCTCAGTCACCTATTTTGCAAGTTGTGACATAACTTATAAACCATAGGAAATGTGATTTACTTCCCTGCAGCTCAGTGGCACACTGAATGTGTATTTGCCTAATGGGCAAATAATCAGTGATTTAAATTAAGGTAGGCATAGTTTAAATCCTGGCAGGGACTTCAACACTTTTTTCAAGTTTTTCATTAGACGTAAACTCACTTGAGAAATGATTCATGGTGGTGTGGTGTGGAATATCAAATTATATGAGAAGTAGATTTAGCAAAGAACAACAATTTGTGAACGTAAATTGCCTGCTGGGATTATATCCCTAGTCACCTATTTTGCAATTTGTGATGTAACATCTACAACATAGGAACTGCAATCTGCTTGCCTATTGCTCAGTGGCATGCTTAATGTATGTGCACTTAGCCAAGGAAGCATCAGCAGTCCAAATCCCGGCAGGGACTTAAATATTTGCTTTGATTGTTTTTTTTTGTAAAATGAAGACTCACTTGAGTGGTGATTCATGGTGGTGTGGAGTTGGAATAGAAAATATATGAGAAGTACATTTACCTAAGAACAACAAGTTGTGAAGGTATGTAGCCTGCAGGGATTAGATCCACAATCACCTTTTTCAGAGGTTGTGACATACCTCTAACCAAAAGGAACTGCAACTTACTTATCTGCAATTCTGTGACACAATGAATGCACGTTTGTCTAATCAGCAGCCCAAATCCTGACAGGGACTTAAACATTATTTTAAAATTTTCTGTAAGATGTAAACTCACTTTAATGATGATTCATGGCTTTGGGGAGTGGAATAGTAAATGATATAAGAAGGAAGTGTGAAGGTAAATCACCTGCTAAGATTAGATCTTCATTGTCCAGATTTATAGGTTGTGCCTTAGCATCTACACCATAAGAACTGCAATTACATTACCTACAGCTCAGTGGCACACTGAATCTGCATTTGCTAAGAAGGCAAAGAATCTGTGGTTTAAATCCAGGTATAGTACATTGTATATTAGGGAGGCAGTATAGCGTAGTGGTAAAGGGCACTGAGCTGCAAACCTAGAGACCTGGGTTTGAATCCCGTCAGTCCCCACTTGCATATTGTGCGATCCTGAACAAGACACTTAACTTTCTTGTGCTCCCAGGTCACACCTGGAAACAAGCATTGGCTTAGTGTGCCTTTCCTGGTTAAACAATTTCCCATTTCTCAATATTAATACATAATTACTTCACTCTTTACAGACCTTATTTTTCACATTTAGTACCATTGGCACTTTGATTTTCGGTTGCTGTTTAGATTGGTATCTTTGGTGAGTACCTTAATTCTGTGTGAAAATGAAAAAGCGGGTCATAAGAGGCAGTGGCAAAAGCAGATCTGCCTTGCAGCACAAGGGCATAGCTGGATGATCAGGCCTACAGCAGGCACATCATTCAAAGGAGGTGCTGGCAACACAACTCCCAGCAGGAAGCAGTTTCAGCATTCCACAGTCCATACAAAAAACAACAAAAAGTTGGGCACATGTAATGAAAGACTGTTACGACCAGAGAGTAAAAGGGAAGGAATGCAAATTTAGTCACAGATTCTCCCACAACAGGAGAAATAAAGCACTGATGGCAGCAGTATTCACAATGAAAGGGAAATCTGTGCTCTGATCCCAAATACAGCAGCTATAAAATATGATGAGAGCCACTAATGTGAAGCTGTTGGGGTTGCCTGAAGAACCAAAGGGCAGAACGTGCAATGTTTTTGGAGAGATGGCTGACAGAGGCTCCAGGGTTGTGGAATGCATTTGCTATTATTAAGGCTTACGGTAGCTCTGCTGGGTGAGCTCAAGCCAGTGCAGAGGCCCCTCGGACAATACTGATGGTCACCTCTTCCTCAACTGCCTGAGGAGATCAGACCCATCATGCAGCCATGAAGCAAAGCCCAGTGATGATGGGAGGCAGAGCCTGCTATTCTTTCTCCACTACTTGTACACCTCTTATCTTAAATAGAAAACTTGAGGGCATCACAACTAAACAGAAGCAAGATGACATCACCTACAGTTTCAGCTTTCCAGCACAGCTCCAATTATCTCTGATTAACAAAATGTATTCCTATCCAGATCATGACTTATGGGACGTTGTGTTATTAAGTTGTTGGAGTAGGGACTGTATAACCAGGAGACAGGGGCTGAACTAGAGGATGATCATGGGTAAACTGTTTAAAATGTAACTGTTACCTTACATTTAAGTTGTTGTTTCTGACAGCATGTGGTTTAAATAGGGATATGAAAAACCTTTACTTAGTTATTGCTGAACATTGACTGTAGTCGGTGGCATAGCCTATTTTTACAGGACTGTGAACTCTTTATGGATGGAGAGGAGGAAGTTCTATTTTTAAACTTGAAGAGACAGTTATCTCAGTCATAATATTTCTGTTGCATGAAATATGTTCCAACATGGCAATTCTTCTTTCAAGTGATGATTTTAACAGTTTGAACTCTGATCATAGGGAATTCTAGTAATTTGTGTAATTTCATCTGCATACTCACTCATCAAGATGGTGGGGTCTGGTTGAGGAGGCTGCCTTTGCTCTCAGTCTGGGGAAGCCTGAAGGGACACTGGGGCCCAGTGATCTACTAGGATCCAGTGTGGAGTGATGCTGCTGGGCTACAAGGAGAAACTGGGGTAAGTTGATTATTGCACATAGTTCTACCTTGAAGTAAGACAAATGTATAATGCATCAAGAATTTAAAAGTCTGTATGCTGTTTTAGTTCTGTTATACTGTTCTTCTTAAAATAACTGACAATCTGCTATGGGTCTCCTTGGATATATCATTTTTCTCCTTAACACACTGCATGTGATAAAAATAGCCGAGTTGGCTGGCACAGTTTACTGTGATATACAGATGGATAGATATAGATAGATAGATAGATAGATAGATAGATAGATAGATAGATTTATTTTGAACTTTAAGAGTGCATTAACTGTAATTATGGCTCACAAAGGGCTTTCTGTTTTATGAAGTTATTATATTGTTTTGTGCCCCCCCCCCAGCTGAGGTACCAAACAAGGGATTCTTCTTATGTATCCTACATTGACGTGTATAGTGAGAGACACATTCTGAGTTTGATGTCTTATGTTGTATTACACATCTGTGGATGCTTTTTATCTTGAAGCACTGCAGAACCAGCCATGATACAACACAGTAGTTTGCAGTAAGTGATATTACACAAAACACTGCATTACAAAACGACTTAATTTCTGCTGAATGGCACCATTCCCTGCAGTATACTTTCACATTGTGTGATATTTCTTTGCCTAGTGCACTTACTTGGTCAACAGACACTAAATAAATAAATACACTGCAGTATTACTGCATTACATCCTGGCCGGTGTTCCTGTTTCTGTTTTTGATGCATTATATTACAAATTCAATAAACAGAGTAGAAAAGGTGCAAAACCAAGTAATTGGCATGCCAGTACATTGTGAAGTGTAGTGTAGGTCCATCATGTCTGCTTTATAAGTCAGTGTGATTGAGTAGTCTATGCTTTGCACACATACTACTTTAAAGAGGTTCCCTACCAACTCTACTAGCCAAGGTATCTAGTGATTCTTTTGGTAAAGTGCTCCCAGGTCACCCCTGAAAACAGGCACTTGTGCCTAGTGGGCCTTACCCATTTACCAAAGACTAAAAAAAAAAAATATCAATCAATCAATTGATTTATTGATAGGTAAAAATACCATTACAATCACAAACATTTTAAAACTATATCACAATAAAAACAGATATCAGTTAAATAAGATACAATACTATACATAATAAGTCAAACAAATGTTGCAAGTTTCATACATTTCAGTGGAAAAGATCAAAGTGCAAAGAGTATTCAGGGTCTTGTTATACAACATCCATCAATTAAAGGTAAATTGAACCGAGAAACTCAGCTAAACCACGTAATTTTACAGTATCATTTGATGCAAAAGGTCTTATATTATTAAATTAGATGGTAAATTCAGATTGCCAAGTATTTCCCCCAGCCCTCTATTCTTTCTTTGGTTAAAAATAGGGCAAAGGCCAGCCCGATGATGCTGAGAGCTGAGGCACCGGACGCCTTACCTCACTCTACGCCAGCAACCCGTGTTCAGGAATGAGCACTGGCCGCCGAGGATTGGCAGGGGATGAGAAGGATTGAGCATCTGAGGGACTGCTCTCCTTCTCTGGAGAGGGGGGCGTCAGTGGTCAGCTCTAACTGGCCCCTAACGGATGCTGGGGGGCAGCACACCAACGCTGTAGAAAGGGGCGGAGATGGGGCAGATGCCTGAAGGAGCATGTGTGGATACATGCACACTCTCTCCACCGGTGTCATTGCACGCCACATCTCCAGGGGCGAAGAAGTGGAAAATTGGCTCCTAGTTGGGCAGCATGAGCTTCTGACCTTCACAGCCCAACCCCGAATGGTGCTTCCTCATCTGGATCCTTACAGGTGAGTTGAGCTAAGGGGGGGAGGCTCCTCACCACCCCACCATGGAGGGTAAGCCATGGGGGAATTGAGGAATTTGGCCTGATGTCGGGGGTGCAGGCTGGGAGGTCAGTCGGGATGTATAGCTGACCAGGGAGCCACATGGAAGAAACAGATAGCTAAAGAAAAAATGAGGGCAAAGCAAGCCCACATGTTTTAAATCATCTTCCTATCGTCTCCTACACTTACAGAATGATGAAGTAACCTCAGCTCTTCTTTGAAGGTAGAAAACATAATTTGCTTTATATAATTCCATCCTAAATCTGGAACTCAAGTGCCTATTTTCTGGTTGTGTCAATATATGCAAGTAGGGTTCAAGATGATGTGTGAACTTGATTTGTTTATACCACCTAAAGCATTTCAATTCATCTAATCGAGAATAAAGTTTTTTGCTATGTCTGTATCCCTGATTCTTGTAATCACCTTGTTTTTAATTTCTTCCCAAGGTTGAATGTATACACAGAAACATAGACTTTGACGGCAGATAAGGACCACTTGGCCCACCCAGTTTGCCCATTTCCCTACCTACTGGATAAGCTCCAGATTCTAGTTAACCAACAGCCTACTTCCTGCAACCCCCCACTATAATTGCCTTGTGTCTGTCCAATGCATGTTTGAATTCCCCCACTGTTTTAGACCCAACAACCTCCTCAGGAAGGCTGTTCCATGTATCCACCACTCTCTCCATGAAAAAAAATGTCCTCACATTACCCCTGAGCCGTCCCCCCTCTATCTTTAAATTGTGCCCCCTTGTTCTTACACATCTCTTTTTCTGAAAGATGCTACCCTCCTGGACTTTGTTGATTCCCTTGAGGTACTTGAACATTTCTATCATGTCCCCCCTGTCCCTCCTTTCATCAAGAGTATACATATTAAGCTCTCTCAGTCTCTCTTCACATGGTTTCTGCTGCAGACCCTGCACCATTTTAGTTGCCCTCCTCTGGACTGCTTCCATCCTGTCTATGTCCTTGCATAGATGAGGTCTCCAAAACTGCACACAGTACTCCAGATGGGGTCTTACCAACTGTCTGTATAGAGGGATAACCACTTCCCTTTTTCTACTTGTGATGCCCCTTCCTATGCATCCCAGTATCCCCCTGGCTCTCCTTACCGACTTTTCACATTGCTTACCCACCTTTAGTTCATCTGATATGACTACCCCCAGGTCCCTTTCCATTTTTGTTGTTGTTAGTACCTCCCCTGCTATTGTGTACTCTTCTCCTGGGTTTTTGTTTCCCAGGTGCATTACCTTGCATTTCTTTGCATTGAATCTAAGTTGCCATATGTCTGACCATTCCTCCAACCTTGCCAAGTCCCTTCTCATCTTTTCTACCCCTCTTGTGTATCAACTCTGTTACAGATCTTTGTGTCATCTGCAAAGAGGCATACCTTTCCCTCCAGACCCTCTGCAATGTCACCTATAAAGATGTTAAAGAGGACTGGACCCAGTACTGAGCCCTGAGGTACTCCACTAGTATCCCCCCTTTCTTTGGAATATGTCCCATTCACTATTACCTTCTGTGTCCTGTTGTGCAGCCAGTTTGCTACCCAGGCTACCACCCTGGGACCCACTCCCAGGCTGGCTAACTTGATTATTAATCTTTTGTGCGGGACTGTGTCAAATGCCTTGCTAAAGTCTAGGTAGGCCATATCCACAGCCCCTCCTGGTCTATTACTTTGGTCACCCAGTCAAAGAAAGCAATTAGATTCATCTGACATGACCTTCCTGCTGTAAATCCATGCTGCTTTGGGTCCTGTGCCCTGCTGGCCTCTAGGTACTCAACAATTCTTTCTTTCAGAGTGATTCCATAATGTTCCTACCACTGAGGTCAAACTTACAGGTCTGTAGTTTCCTGCTTCTGCCTTGCTCCCACTTTTGTGAAGGGGAATCACATCTGCCCTCCTCCGGTCCTCAGGTACCACCCCATCCTGCCATGATCTGTTAAAAAGCATGGTCAGTGGTGTCACTAGATCCTCCCTTAGTTCTTTTAGGATTCTGGGGTGAATCCCATCAGGCCCCATTGCTTTGTCCACCTTGAGTTTTAGGAGTTCTTTCAGAACTCTATCTTCTGTGAATGGACCGGTGTCAATCCCCCTACCCAGAGTGCTTCTATTGTCTGGTTTAGGTAACTCCTCCTCATCTTTTTTTGTGAATACTGAGCAAAAGTATTCATTCAGTATCTCTGACTTTTCACTGTCTCCCTCTGCCCATCTCCCCTCTCCTTTATTAATCTTCACTATCCCTCCCTTAACCTTTCTATGCTCCCTAATGTACCTTTAAAAGGTTTTATCCCCCTTCTTAACTGAGTTGGCTATTTTTTCCTTGGTTTGGGCCTTTGCTAGTCTGACTGCCTTCCCCACTTCTTTCTGCTTTAATTGATACAGTTCTCTGTTGTGCTCCTTCTGTGATTCCTTATACTTTTTGAATGCAGCCTTTTTATCCTTAACCTTCCCTGCCACCTCTTTTGGAGAACCATAGTGTTTTTACCCGCTTGTTTTCTTTTTTTGTTTCACACAAAGCTTGTTGCCTCTATGATGGCAGTTTTGATTTTTCTCCATTGTTCTTCCACCCCTCCTTTTTGGTCATTTGCTAGTGCATTTTTCAGGTATTCACCCATTTTGCCAAAGTCAGCCCTTCTAAAGTCCAGTATCCTTGTTTTTGTATGGCTTATCTCCATGGTTGTGCTCATTGTGACGCACACTGTGCAGTGGTCGCTTGTTCCCAGATGTCTACTGACTTCTAAATTTGTGATCCTCTCTCCATTTGAGAGTACCAGGTCTAGTATTGCTCCCTCCCGAGTGGGTTCCAACACTAGCTGTCTAAGGCCTGCCCCCTGCAGGGCATCGAGAATGACTCTGCTCTTGGATGTGGCTGCAGTACATGTTATCCAGTTAACATCTGGCATATTCAGGTCCCCCATCAACAGTATGTCCCTTTTCAGCCATTTTGAGAATGCCGTCCTATCATTTTGTCGTCCATTACTCTCCCTTGAGACAGGGGTCTGTATACAACCCTGTGTGGATTGTGATGCCATTCCTGTCTCCAAGGTGACCCAGAGTGCCTCTTGTCCTCCCCTTTACTTTTTAGTTCTGTAGCTTTGATCCCTTCCTTATGTATAGAGCTACTCCACCTCCTCTTTTACCTTCCCTGTCTCTTCTGTAGATTGTGTACCCTGGTATGTTGACATCCCAGTTATGGTTCTCAGTGTACCATGTTTCCGTGACTGCCACAATATCCAATTGTTCATCTTCCATCAGAGCTACTAGCTCAGGAAGCTTGTTTCCCAGACTACGGGCATTGGTACTCATTGCCCTCCATTTAATGTTGGCTTTATCCTTTTTTCCCCCATCCCTGCTCTTATTGTCATTGTCTATTTTTCCATTTACCCCTGTCCTGCCCTGTGTTGAGCTCTGTACCTCAGTGTTTACTTTACTACCTGCCATGTTTTGTGGGGGGAGGCTTGAAATTTCCTGCTTTTTATCAGTGCCTCCCCCCTTGGCTAGTTTAAAAGCTTGCCAAGGAAGCATTTAAACCTATCACCTAGGAGCTTGGTTTCCTTCGTGGACAGATGCAGACCATGATGCCAGTATAGACCTTTATATCTCCAGGTGGCCCCCCAGTCCCCAATGAAGCCAAAGCCCTGTGCTCTGCACCAGTTTTGCAACCATTCATTAAACTGCATGGTGTGCAGTACCCTAGCCTCACTCCTGCCATGGACTGGTAGCACTTCTGAGAAGGTTACCATGCTTGCTACCCATCTGAGGCCCGTCCCTAACTCCACAAATTCATTCTGCACTGCACTGATCCCATGCCTAGCTAGGTCATTTGTCCCAAGGTGGACTATGATATCTAGTTCCCCTCTTCTGTGATGCTGCTTCTGCAATCCTGAGGATTCACTTCCTGTCCCTCCAAGCCATGGCACCAGGCAGGCACCTTACTTCCTTCTCCTCTCCCTTTCCCATGTTTACCCCCCTATCAGAAGCTGTTTCCTTCCCCTGTGGTGTCCCTTGCCACCCTTTTGTGGGTCTCCCTTGTGGATGTCCTCAGCATTCTTCTGGGTCTCCACTGAGGGTGCCATCATAGAGGAACCTTGCTCTGCCAGAATGGCATATGATTTGTGTAGAGGTACAACTAGGGGGCTTTGCCTCTGGTCCACCACCCACACCCTCCCAGAACCCACTGTGGTCCAACTGCCCTTCATACTTGGCAACCTCTGAGGCAGTGGTTGTGGCAGTGGTGCTCTTTGGAAGGGGGAGGCCTCCTTAGTCCTTGCTAGTTCAGCCTGGAGGTGGGCAACCTCCTCCCTCAGAGCTGACAGTTGCCTGCAAATAGGACAGCAATGCAGTTTCCAGAATGTCTCCCAGAAAACTGCTGCCCCACAGCCAGTGCATTGCACCACTCCCCACATGTCCCTCTCCCTTATAATATACAATATGTATATATATATATATATATATATATATATATATATATATATATATATATATATTATTATCTGTGGTGTGTACCTACCCTTTTTGCACTGTGCTGGGTTATTAAGGATATGACAGTTCTGCCCCAAGACCTGTTGAGGAAGTGATGTCAGAACTGTGGCTATAAAGGAAATGCCACGCCTGGGGGGGCAGGATGTGAGGTAGTACACAGCCACTGGTGACTGTTACAAACAATCAAATACACAACTGGTCCACCACCCTGGTGAGTATTGCCCTTTATAGTAATTCAACTAACACCACAATTTACTAGACCACGGCTCCTGCACAAACCACTCTACTGAGTCCAGGGATAAAAACTTAACTTCTTAGCCAGCAGGACACTTTTAAAATGTTGCAAAAATATCCTTCCAAATCCTAGGTCTCAACCCCAACAATCAAGCAAATTCAGTTGTATCTCACTCCCTCTGGTTATAAAATTACTACACTTTTAATGGAATCCTGCAATTCTCTGCTTAATGCCAATAAGGAAGAAAAAAAAAAGAAACTTTTTGTAGAAAGTGTAGCTCCCCTTCTTAACAAGTATTATGCCTTACCAGGTTTCCAGGTCCTAAATGGAGTTATAGTTAGTTCTTTGCAGTGTAGCAATGTTCTCAGCTTCCAACAGACAAATCAAAGTCAATCTGACTGACTTAACATCAGTTAAAAGATTTCCAATGCCCAGAGGGAAAACTTTCTTTCTTATCAGATGTAAGGAGGGGGAGAGGAAGCCTTTCTCCAAGTATTCCAACCCCTCCTCAGTGCACCAGCAAGGAAGTCATAAGTCTGAAAGGAGGAAGAGCTTTAACAAAAATAGAACTCTTCTTTCCAAAGCCAAGGACTCCAAAGAACACTGGACCAATTCAAGCTGTAGTACAGCTGTAGGTACCGAGTGGGGGACCATTAAAAGATGTCTGTATAGCTTGTTAATTGGAGTTTCTATATCCCCCATACACATATGATCATATTAGTTTTTTCTTTATTTATCTTTAGTTTAAGATCCTTACATAAACTTGAGAAAAGGTTCAGTTTTCTTTGGAGTACCAGAAGTGAAGTTGAGATAAGAACAATGTCATCCATGTACACTAATAGTGGTACTGATCTTTTGCCTATCTTGGGGGAGTGAAAATCAGAACTATCCATATTTTCCAGAAATTAATTGATGTATATTTTAAATAGTGAGGGTGCCAGTAGGCAACGCTGCCTAACTCCTAAATTTGTTCAAATTTGGAGGTCTTTTGCCCATATTGGTTATATTGAATCATATCCCAAGTCTCTGAGTATAATCTCATAATAATACTAGCTAGTTCTGGATCCAGTCTGTATTCTTCTAGTTTTCTTCGTAAGATGCTCCTGCTTATACTGTCAAAAGTGGAGGAGAAATCAACAAAGCAACAGAAGAGTTTATGGGACTTGACCTTAATATGCTTCCAAATAAGATCATTCAAAACATAACAATGCTGAATTGTAGACCTCCCCAATCTGAATCCATTTTGAAATTCACTTAAATGGAATTATTCTCCATCCAAATGAATAGACGCTCCAATAATATTTTAGTGAATAATTTCTGGGAGGTGTCGATTAAGCTAATGGGGCTATACATTTTTGGATCATTATCTCTCCTTTCTCGAAGATTGGATAAATGATGCTACCCCTCCAGCTTTTAGGTATCCTAAGACATTGAATTACAGCATTCAGTAGAACTTTGAATATAGGGAGCCATCAGAGTGGAAAAATGTTATATACATCTCCTATGATGGAATCTGGCCCTGGAGCTTTATTTGAGATAAGTAACAAAATTGCTGCATCAATTTAGTCCTCATCAGTACAGAATGGGATGGAAAAATATCTATTTACTTTATTAGAATTATATTGAATAAGTCAATTATGTTCCTCAATAGAAAAATATAATTTTTCAAAGTATAATGTCCAGGTACTACAGTACATGTTACATAGGCTTCCACATTCCTAGAGAAGGTGTTATAGCCCGTGGCTACTTGTTTTCAAAAGGACTAAGTGTCCTTTTGTAGTACAGCTTTCCTTAATTGTCCCCACCTCTCTGTATTGTGTTTATGTCTCTCTTTCCCTGGCATTTCTTTATGCTCTTTCCTATGTTTATTTATGGTAGAAGCCCTAGCCTTTGAATCTATGACATCCCTTTTCAACTGTCTTATCTTGTGACTTAAATTTTGCTTGGCCAGTTTTCAGGTTTTATTAAACCATGATTTGCCAGACGCTTTGATATTTTGATTAGGAACTTTGTCTTCAATACAATGGGGTCTGATTAAAATATTAATTTTATGCCATTTATCTAGGAGATCATCATATTCTATTTCAGTAAGAAGCAATTCTCTTATCTCTGGCAACTCCCCATTTTCAAGTAGTTCTTTAAAATTGTTAGCTATATGTGTGCCCCATCTAACTCTTCGCTGATTTATTATTTTCAGATTTCCTGGTTTACAATCTGAATTTGTAAGTGAATCCATTGCATTTGAGTTTATAAGAACCACAATCAGAAGACAGGTTGATTCATTATGATCTAAGACTTCAAAGTATTTTACAAATTTAAGGGCTTCTACATTCACCCAAGCCAAATCAATTGTAGAGGAACCTCGAGATCCACAGAATGTCAGGCTTCCCTTTTTATAGCTGGGTGAACATCCATTTAATAGACATATGTTCAAGTCTAGCATTAATTTAGACAAAGTTCTCCCTCTGTCATTGGTTATAAGATCTTCAGTTAACCTTTGGCATGTAATTTTGCAATCTATTGTTTGTAAGGATGACAAAAAGCCTCCATACAGGTTTTCATTAAGTTTTTGAAGAAATTCTAGCATTAAAGTTCCCAACTATTACAGTAGGAAAATGAGGCAATTTATTTGTAATTTCTTCTAATGAACTTTTCAGTTTCAAATTGCTTTAACCATACTAGGGGGGAAATATGCATTAATAATAAACATATTTCCATTTTTTCCTTCCAGTTTCAATAGCAAAATATCATTTGTGTGGATCTCAAGTTTTCTTATCTTACAGTTGAGTCAGGTCTTTACAAAGGTCATAAGCCCAGCTTTATGTCTGCCATATTTCCTTTCCCTAACAGCAGATATTACATAGCTCGAAGAGCCTAGTAACAAAGGGTGGAAGATGTCAGCACACCATGTCTCTTGGAAGCAAATCACTTTGTTTCCCATTAAGAACTCCTTTACCTCTGGGTCTGCAAGTTTGATATGTAAACCCTCTATGTTCCATGACAGTACCTTAAGTTCCCTAAGTTCTAATCTTCTTATAGATATGGTTGTTAATGGATGCATAGTTCTCTGCTGTGGTAGTCAGTCATTTCCTACACGCTTCAAAGGGGAGAATCGATTGCTTCATAGAATGTATTTTTATCAGACTGATAGGTCAAATTTCCTTTAAGTAAAGGAGTTTTCAGACTGAGTGGCTAGCATGCAAATGCCAAAGGGTCCAATCTGTTTGCAACAGTAAGGAGGGCCTTTGCTGTGTGCAGATTTTTAGATGTGACATCAATTTGTGTTATGTTACTATACCGTTCATGTATGGTTTGCCATTCTATAGAGTTACTAGATGTATGTATGTGTAAGTTTCTATCCCAGAATGTAATCAGGTCATTTCTGATCTTCTTAACTGTTTCTTCTTGCAGTGTCAGTGGCTCAGCAGGTAGCAGACTCACCTTTGAGGCTGGGAGATAAGAAGGCTGTGGGTTCTATCCCCACACCAGGAACTTGGGTTAATATCCCAATACTGACACTGTAATGCAGTATGAGGGGGGGTGCTGCACTTCAGAGGTGCTGTCTTTCAGATGAGACATTAAACCAAGGTCCCATCTGCCTGTTCCAGTGGTAGTTCATGTGGATGTTAAAGATCCCATAGCACTTCTCAAAAAGGGTAGGGGAGATTTTATTGTAAAGCAAGTCTCAATTTCTGTGGTTACATCTTATACATTAGTGAATTCATAATAATCGTACCATATTGCATCAAACATTCATGCATAATCCAAATTTTACCTTTTGTTATCACTTACTTACTTACATTTAAACTACTTCCTACACCTCTCTATTTATACTTAATAAAATAATTAAACCCTTTCCACCAATGTAACACCTTATGTGATGAATAAATCGATACATTTTTAGCATAAACTTTCTCTAATTCCTGTGACACTAAAAGGCCCAGACCATCATATGACATTTTCTTTTGGTATAAGACCCAATGGCATCTAGCCTGCCATAGATAATATCAAATGCAAAAGAAAAATACCAATAATGTATCCTGATGCAAGTTTCTAAACCTTAAATCATATTTCCCCAACACTAGTATCTCATAGATCAGGTGTTTAAGCCACTACATATCCCATTTAATGGCTAAGTGGTCCCACATGGCAGGGTATATGAACAGTCTAATTGGAAATGTTTCATAGATTCAGTTTTATCTATACACTCCATGTAGGGACAATTTCGTTCTCCAGGACCTTGTGCTTAGAATTCCCCCTTAGGTTCAGCCTGCCATAAACTGTGAGCCATAAGTTCTCCCACATTTTTGGGGGTATCCTGGGGTGTATGAGTTGTTTTAAAATTAATGGGTTGTCAACAGTGGGACAATTCATGAAACTGAGTTCTAAGGGGTATACTTTAATTAGAATCTCTCTATACAGTTGTTTACTGGAACTGTTTTGTATAGATGATTTTGTGACATACCATTTACATAATTTTTGTGCTGCCGGTTTGAAATTGCTTGGCATATGTATGTGATGATTTAGTTTAGGAGCTACTCCACTCCATGCTTGAAAATATCTTTTCTAAAGGTAATCTTATCCAAGCGCTTTGAATTGCTCCTGTCCAAGTCAGCCCATTCTGTACCATCTGCAAAATGAATAAGACATGCAAAAAGATCATTGGGTCTATCATTCCTAGTCCACCCCCAGTTTTGTCTAGGTATGTGAAACATCTTTGAATTTTTATGTTTATTTTTTGGTGAATAGATTTATTCCAATTATCCTCTGGAAGATTTTGTGGTCCATACACTATACCTAATATTTCTATTGGTTTCCTCATTCACTAAAAATACCACCAACAGCTTAATCTGGTTCAAAGTCAGTTGGCACTCATCTTTATCCCCCTTCCCCGGGTCATGCCTGAAAACAGGCAGGATATGTCTAGTGCACTTACCCAGTCAACAAAAACTAAATAAATAAATCATTTGTCAGTCTCCCATCCAAAAATTGCAATTGTTCTGCATTCCCACTCTTGCTTATTCTGTAAATCTTTTTGTCTGATAGTTTCTAAGGCCCAGATGTTCAGAGCACTTGACAAAGGCACAAATGAGTTGCACCAGCACAAGTGCAAAGATGCGCCACTGAGTGATATTCAAAGGGAGCTGCGGTGCAGTGCAAATACCATTGTGTCAATGTGCAACCAAAACGTATGCAGCACAAGTACAAGGGGGCATTCCCATGAATAAGTGGTGCAATGGCATATTCAACGGGAGAGTATGGCGCAAGTCAGGAGCAAGCCCCAGGTTGCTCCAGGCACAATTGAGCCAATAAATATAGGCTCAAACACACAGACAGCAGATGTGCAACACTGAGCCCAGTGAGAGAGGAAGTGAGAGAGAAAGAGAGAGAGAGAGAGAGACAGTGCCAGAGAGGCAGAGAGGGAGACAGACAGACAGACAGACAGACAGACAGACAGGGAGAGAGAGAGTGACAGTGACCGATGGATGGACTGACATAGTGAGAGTGGCACCCAGGGAGACCCAGTGACTGAGCAATGGACAGTGGCCCATTCCTGATGGGCGCCATAATGAGGGGAGTGAGGAGTCATGATGAACAGTGGTGTGGCTGACAAAGGGCCCGAAGACAGTATGCCCAACACAGGTGATATCATGCCAGGATCACATATGAGAACTGTAGTGACACAGAGAGTGTGGGCCAGTACCACCTGAACAGGGCTATTCTGAGGCAGCTCTGTGAGCTGTGCAGTGATGATATGCAGGCACCCACCAGATGTAGTCATGCCATAACAGTGGAGACTAAGGTGACAGTTGTGATGTGCCTGCTTGCCACAGGAATCTTCCAAAGACCAACGGGTGATACTTGGGGCATCACCCAGTCAGCCATGTCCCACCTCCTCACCCAGTTCCTCAATGCTCTGCTGCCACATGCTTAGGAGTGCATCCAGTTCCCCGGCACACAGGCAGAGGGAACAGCAAACATGCAGGAGTTCCACCTGGTGGCAGGCATGCCAGGCATGATAGGGGCACTAGACTGCACCCATGGCAGCATCCACACACCACCTGGACCAAAGGGTGTGGTGTACATCAACCAAAAGGGATACCCATCCATCAACTGCCAGGTGGTGTGCAATGCCATGGGGCGCATAATCAATGCCTGTGCCACACACCCCAGAAGTGCACACAATGCCTTCATATGGCACAGTTCTGCACTGTGCCATAGGTTTGAGTGGGAAGACATCCAAACTGGTCACCTAGTAGGTGAGTAGGACATGTGCCAAGGTGGCTGACAGATGCGGCCCCAAGGGCGGGCGAGGGAGGATGGGGCGGTGGGTGATGTGGATGTTGTGGCTGGGAGGGAGTGGGTGGCAGCACAGCACAGGGATAACCATGCTGTCACCCACATAGGCGACAGTGCATACCCACTGAGGCCATGGCTGCTCACCCCCTACTGGTGACCATCATACCCCGTGGAGGAACGATACAACGAGGCACATGCCAGCACGTGCAATATCATCGAGCGTGTCTTTGGCATATTAAAGATGTGATTCCATTGCCTAGACAGATCAGGCGGTGCCTTACAATATAGCCCATCAAAAGCCTGTGGCATATTCCTGGCCTGCTGCATCCTGCACAACATGGCCATTGATCGTGGAATAGTAGTTGAGGCAGATAAGGGCAAAAGCAGTGGGGATGATGGTGGAGGAGTGCCGGAGGGTGGTGGGCAGGTGCCACTTGGCAGAAGAGACCCCAGAATGGTGCAGAAGGCATGTCAGCACTGGGACACGATCATAAGGGAGCATTATGGACAACAAAGGTGAGTACACAGACACACAGGCATGGCCCACATAGCACAGCACACGCCACAGGAGACGGGATGGGCACAGTAGTAGTAGGCATGCTGGGACGGGGGCATACATCAGACAGGTCAGGGTCATGCAGACATACACAGCAGCACATGCACAGGGTGAGGGACATGGCATGGATCAGATGCATGACATTGGTGCACAGGCAGCACCAGTGCATGGCTGTCATCATCATATCCATGCCACATGCCCCAACAGCATGGTCCACACACACACACAGGGGGCAAGCAGCACAGCACACATGTGTGCCACCACATGCAAGCTGCTCCACCACCCCCCCATGGCTGCATGTGGCAACAGCAGTGGATGGCAGGGCAGGGCAGTGGACACAGCACACCAACTGTGCAGTCCCATGACTGCCATGGCCATGGGGCAGCTGCGCTGGGGCCGGCCAGCAGATGCCTGCTGCACATCGACCAGGGGGGTATCAGATGCCCCCCAGGGGTTGATGTGCAGGACCGCAACTGAGTCCACACAGGGGTGTCCTGGCTGCCAAACAGGCCTACCCCAAGGGTGTCTGGGATGCTAAAGTCTGATCCTGTCATCCGCCATGCCAGTGTCACCAGATGCTGGGACTGTGGGGTGGACAGTGTACTGCACGGGGTCCTCTGCATATGGCCAAGCCCAGGGGCCACTGTCGCTGCCTGCCTAGCTGCAAAAGCACTGGCCATGCAGTCCATTGATGCCACAATGGCACAGGTCATAGAGTCAAAAGCTGCAGTCATGGCCTTCTGCATTTGGGCGAGCCTGTCCATCAGCTGTGCATCACTCCTGTCCCACTGCTTGGCCATCTGGTACACCACTGCCCGCAGTGCATGCACCTCACTAGCAAGCAAAGCCTAGTTCTCCACGGAGGCCCACAGTAACTGGGTGTACTCCAGCAGCCTCTCAGCCTCCCAGTCTTCATGGTCTGGCCACTGTGCCTCTGTGCAGGGGGCGGGGTTACGGCACACTGCTGCACAGCCTCCCACTCAGGTGAATGCTGCACAGTGGGCCGTACAGGGGCCACAGTGTTTCCTGGTGCAATGGCGGTGGGCACTGTGGCATGCTGCCCAACATCACCTGCATCCTGCTGCTGCCACCTAGTTGTCTGCTGCCGCACCCACAGCACCACCACCACCATCCACACCGGACATGGCTGTGGCGACACACACAGCCACACTGGTGGGGATGGGGGAGTGGCTGTGGGGCTGTGGGTCCAGCACTGGGACCTGCTTGTGCCTGTGTGGCAGGTAGGGACATCTCGGCCACCACGGCCCCTATGCTCTCCAGTGCCAGTGTGAGGTCATCATCAGTGTAGGATGCCAGGCTGAGCTGGGTCTCTGCACACCACACCTCCGGGCTGTCATCATGCAGGAACCCAGCCAGGGGGACATGCGACCCCATGTCAGGCACAGCCACAAGTCCAGCCCTGCTGAGGCATGACCTGTCCCATCTCTGGATGCCCATTGAGGTCAAGGGTTGGGTATCCGTGTCCACAGCCACCTCCACCCACTCCTCTGCATGGAGGCGTGCTGGTGTTGTAAAATAACAGTGTGTCAGTGGAGCAGCCAACCCCCATGGCCACCCCCACCCCTCCTCAACCTATCCCCCCCCAGCCCGACCCAGACCACACCCTCATCCAGCCACACCCATGCCACTGTTACCACCCGCCGCCATGCCACACAGTATGTCCACATCCACAAACGCACGGGGCGGTGGGCATGGCCTCGGACACATCCACATGACATGCCCACAACAGGCACACCTGCCAGCCGGACATACTCACCATGCAGTGTGGGGCTGCCACCTGTCTGAAACCCACCACCAGGAACGCCCCTCCACTGCAAAGCGGCTGATGGTGGATGCCACAAGCTCCTCCATGGCAGTCAGCGGAGGCATGGTCACTGGACCACCACCGGTCACCCTGCAGGATGCCTGGATGGCCACATCCTTGTCCTTGATATGCCTCCTGACTGTTCCAACCTTCTTCTTGCACTCCTGGGTGGTGCGGTAGTGGTGCCCGTGTGTGTTCACAAACTGAGCCACCTCCCCCCAGGCTGCCGCATGCTCCTGTGGTGTGCCCATTGCCCCACTGAGTAGGCCCTCCCAATCCATATTGGCCTCAAAGAGGGCAGTGGTCTCAGCAGCAGTAAAGTTTGGCCTGCGCTTGCGAGCAGGCCCCTGGCTCTCCTCTCCTTCACCTCCCGACATTATTCCACCTGTGGACGTGGAAAACAGTGAGGGTCAGTGCCTGCACCTTGCATTGTAGTGCACAGTAGCAGTGTGAGATGAGGCCTTGGACCCCCATTTTGCCGGTCACATACCTGAGTGGTTGCAATACCGGTCTGTGGCCCGTGGTGTAATGCAGCGCTTTTAAGGCATGAGTCATGCAAAGTAGCCTGTGCACAATTGTAATGATATGCTAATGCACCCCACTGTGCTATACATTAGCTCATGAGGTGATCTGCATGCGGCATTCAAATATCGCGTGATTGCACCATGCGCAATGGAGTTGCACTGGAGCAAGTCTGGCATGCACTACTAGCACATGCGCACTGCACGGGGAGTGCTGACCTCTAACCTACGGGTCCCTGCGTGACCCCGTGACCCCACTAGGCCCTGGCACACTGCACATGCCCAGGACTGTGCTATTGCCCTGCACTGCACAGTGTCCGTATGGCCACATGCTGTGTAATTGCGGCCCTGTGTACCCTATCGTGCATTCTGCACATGTGGCAGGCACGTGTGCTGATACACGGCCATGTTGATCTCTAACCTAGCAGTTCAGCATGGCACAGAGGCACAGCAAAAGGGAAGCCAACTGGTCCGCAGTTGAGCTGAACAACCAGGTGGCTGTAGTTCAGCTGTATGAGGGACAGCTGTTTGGCCAGGTGCCACTGCAGCAGGCCAGGGTGGAGGAGTGGCACCTTTTGGCAGATGCACTGGAATGGCGCACCAGTGTTGGACACTTGGAAGAGCAGTGCAGGCACCACTATGGTGACCTGTGGAGGAGGGCACCAGACCACCTGCGGTGTCTGCAGACATGCACCCTGCGAGGCTCAGTGCCACAGCCAGGTAGGTGTGCTCATGTTGCTGTGATGGCCACATACCATACTGTGGTGTTGGCAGGGTAGCATAGCATGGCTCTCAGAGGGGTAGAACATTGGACTGGGGTACAACACATCGAGCATGGCTGCTGCATCAGTGGCAGCCATGCTGGCATGTGGGCTGATGGACAGGGGGGACACCCAGTGCCTAGCGGGCTGTGTGGTGGTGGAAGGCTACTCCTGTGTGTCTGTGTTCTGATGTCCACCTCTCTTCATTCCCTTCACAGGGTCATAAGACCATAGATGGGAAAGGGTGGTGGCAGAGGCAGCCAGGGCGGCACAGCCAGGTGGGCAGCAGGTGGCTCCAGCTGCACATCACTGGGCAGGTATGCATTTCTACATTCCTTTTCAGTCACTCAGTGGGGTAGTGGTGAGGATTGGGCAAAGCCATGGCTGCCTCTGCCATGTGCTGTGATAGCTGTGTGTGTGTGTGTCATATGGTCCGTTGTGCGTGCCACTGCATGGCATATCTTGGCCACAGTGTACCAGCTGTTGGTGAGGTAGGCATGCACACGGATGCCACCAGTTGTGCTGCGGTGCTGCTGTTGCTATGTGCCATGTGCCTGTCATAATGCAGTCCTGTGGCTGCTGCACAGCTGCATCTGCCTCTCTGCACCACCGTGGTGTGCCGTGTTGTTGGCTGGCATTGTCCCTCCCTCACGGTCGTCCATTCTGGGCTCTCCACGGGTGTGTGGTACCACCATCCATTGCACGCTGTGGGTGGGCATACGTCACTGGGCCATTGCACTGGTTACCTGTTTTGTCCCACGCCATAGGTGTCAGATGGTGTCCTGCTCCATGTGCTAGGTGGACACATACCACGCTCCTGAGGCAGATCCTGGTGGTCATATGGAGTGTGCTGGTGGCTGTGATCTCCCTGCAGTGGATGTCAGCAGCAGAATGGAGGAGGCAGAGAGGTGGTGTGGCAGCAGGCAGTGGCCACCGTTGAGGTTCCCTGTTCATATCCCTCCTTACCATTGCTGGTCCTGTTCCCCATCAGTCCCCCTTCCCATTGTACAAGCCCTGTTACCAGTCCCCACCCTTTATTGTCACTCCCCTGTCTCTTCCCCATTACCTTGTTTGTTGGTGTTGTTGTTTTACTCTTTATTCTTCATTTTTCAGCAACATGCCTGTCTCCGTGTCTGCTTTGCAGGTGGCGTATGGAGCCATGCTGCAGTGGCACTGGGGGGCAATCTCCTGGTTTGGTGGGTGTGCTTTATGCCTGCAGGGTCACTGTGGGGGTGTGGTCAGGGGTGGGCAGCGGGGGGGTGTGGGGGTGGCACACAGTCATGATCCTCCTGCTGGACCGGTCTGCATGCTGGGGTGGGGTGTCTGCATTCCCTGTTGAGCGACCCATCCTGTGGGGTCTGGCCCCCTGCCTGGGCCCTGGCACCACTCATGCCCAGCGTGTGGGCTGCCTCTGTGTGTGTGTGGAGCATGGGTGTGTGTGGCACCAGGGATATGGGGCTAGACACTGATTGCAGTGTGGCAGTGGCCATAGTTGGCTAGCTGGTGGGCTGTGGGAGGCACCATTGGTGGGCCTGTGTTGCCAGTGTCCCCTCTAGTCCCCAGCTGGCCATGCCACCATTGTGGTCTGGGGTACGGTTCAAGGGCATGCACTTGTCCACCGGCAGTGACCTGGCTCTGGTTGCTTTGGTGCACAGGACCCCTGCTGGTGGCTGTGCCCCTTTGTGTGTTGGGCATTTATCCCTCATGCTCTGTGCTTGTGTGTGCACTGGTGTGCCCTGCTGGTGGGATCCTGTGCCCATTGTCACTGTGTTTCCCTGGCATTGTCCCTGTGCTTCTTGTCTGTGCTCTGCACTTCCCTAGTTGTGCTAGCACATCTCTGGTTGCGCCATGGCGCAACTGTGCCATATTCAGCCATTTTGCGCTGGCACACTTCAGCATGTGCAGTCTCTGAATATGGCATCCATTGTGCCATGGCGCATCAGATTTGCACTGCCCCAGACTTGCGCCTGCCTTTGATGCATTTCTAAATATATCGACCTAAGACCTTTTCTACTCTTGCCTTGTCTGGCTCTTCTGCCCTATCCAAAATTCTATTAATGGGAGTTACTGCATCCTTTAATATTGGTACCTTCTGTGGAGGGAGAAGGAGAATGCCCCCAATGCCTAGCATGGCATTCTTTTTCCAGATATTATTTGTCAACTCCTCTGAGTGACATAAATCAGGATACAGTCCTGGAATCATTGATTGGGTGGTCTCATAATGCGAATACCTTCATGGGATCCCTGGATGCCCAATAATTGAGACATCCAAATCAGCAGGAGTTCTTGCATCTCATCTGGGAGTTTGGAAATCCCATGACTTTCTATCAGGTATTCATGTTCTCCCTTAGTGTCCCTACCATGATCTGCCAAGGCTAGGCAAGAAAGTGAAGTTTCTTTTACATTTCTATTCCCGGATGGGTTTGTTATCCTATTTTCCTCCAACTTACAATTTTCTAATCCTTGTATAGTTTCTTGAAACTTCCTTTTCTCTTGTTTGTTACCATTATTCTCTTTATCTACCTCTATTGGTGGGCTATCAATAGACTTTGTCTGAGTAGAAGTTATCATGACCTGAGATTTATCTATTAAACTTATGAGCCTCCTCAGCTGGGGTAGTAGTTTCCACTGTTTCTTCTAGCTTTTCCCTGACTTGTTTATTAATTTTGATTTCTTGTCGATATTCCTTTCCCTTCATCATTTTATGTGGAGTCTGCCTTTGATATTTATTCTTAGAGTTTCCTCTCTTTCCCTTCCTTTTTAGGCCCGTGGGCAGAGACTACAATTCTATTGGGATCACTCTGTAGCTCTGAAAATGGCTGATCATGGAACCTTCTGTTGGACTTTTGGGAAGTATCCTTCTGAAAGCCCAATGGAGCTTGAACCCCTTCTCCATGATCGGCCACCACGGAATAACAGCCGCACTATTTTGGCTGTTACTTCTGCATTCCGGTGCATGAACTGCACATGCACAACTCGCGCATGTGCAGTTCTGCTGGTGCCATCATGTGAATGGCAAAATGCCATTCATCGCACCTGCACATGCGCGAGTGCTGTGCATGTGCATTTGTGTTGCTGGCACCAGCTCTATGGATTTCTGTGCCCCCCACATACACCAGCTCAAGTGGCATACTGGAAGCTCACCCCAGTGTGCCGAACTATTTTCTTGTGACCACCCAACTCATGTGACACACTGGGAGCCCACCCCCATTGTGCCCAAACATGTTTAATTTCATCCACCGACATTGGGGTGCCCAATCCCCATGTTGACATTATGCATACCCTTCTCAGCCATGCGGCACACTGGGAGCCCACCCCAGTGTGTCTAACTTTTTTCTACCCCCCCACCAACATCGGGGTGCCCAATCCCCATGTCTGCACTCTGTACAACCCCCCCCCACACACACACACACACTTATGTGGCACACTGGGAGCCCATCCCAGTGTGCCAAAATATATTCTTTTTTATTTTTCTTCAAAAGAAACTGGATCCTCATCAGTGCTCCAGTCCTCCTCCCCATCCCCATCCTCCCACTGAGCACCCACCTCCCCATACCCCCTTACCCCATACTTATCTCCAGAGGTTGGCACTGTCTTCTTCTCTGGACCAGGACATGTCTGCACTCTTCAAAGCCAAACTGTGAACTGAAGAATCTAAAGTAAGCTTGCTATAATTTCATTCAATGGGGTTTTCATCTTATGCTGAAAAATCAGTCATTTGTTTGAATTTTTGCCCCAGATTTTCAACATGGGGTTCTTAGGACACCGCCTCATGAAAACTGTCACTGTTATTTTGTTACTCCGTCATGAAAGGTGATTTCACGGTTGCTGTGTAGAATCACCATTCAGGACCGATTCCTGAAATGGCAGTGCCACTGTTCATGAGGTGCAGTCCCAGAAAGCCCATGTTGCAAATTTGGTGAAGAAATTCCCAAAAATGACTGTTACGAGTGTGCATTGCGCAGTTTCTATGCTCACTCCTAACTTCACCAATTTTTACTATTTTCAATCCACATTTTCAACATTGCCATTTTTGCACACCTCCTTCAAAACAGTATAGCTGTCATTTTCCACAACCTGACCAAAATGTGTTTTTGCACCTGTGGTGCAGAATAGCACATTCACTCTGTGAAATCACCTTTTGGGACAAGTGAACAAAATGACACTGGCACTCTCCATGAGGAGGGGTCCCAAAAAGGCCATGTTGAAAATGTGGTGCTCCACCTCCAAAAAATGGCCAAGTTACACTAGGGCGTTGAATAATTCCTAGGTGCATGTGTAACTTTGGTCACTTGGTAGCTCTCCACAGCCCTATCGGTGCTGGCTAGAGTTTGTTTCTTTTGCTACTGTTTTTCCTTTTGCAGGTGTCCTCATATAACATTCACATAGTGTGTCTTTGTTAAATGGGGCAGGCAGATTTGCTTGTGTTGCTTTATTAGTCCTTTCTTGATCTATAGTCAGAACAGATTTGTCCTGAGTAGTTATGCTATTCTCTTCCTTTGTCAAGTAAGTTTTTGTTATTCCATCTAATAATATTTTATTATAAAAGACATCTGTCCATATACTGGAAATCTCATATTTAATAGCTGCCAAATTTTCCAGAATAACAATGTCAGCATAATATCTGTTTTTAATAATTGATAACATTTGTTTGGCTATCAAAGAGCTTGCTGTAAAATCCCCAGCATTTCTAAAATATTTCTTGTTTTATTCTATTCTAGCTCCCTTATGCTCTACATTCTGTTCTTTCTCCTGTCTCGTATCTGCTTTCTTCAGAGTCCTCTGTGGCTCTCTTTCTTCATCTAAAGATTCTTTTACTTGAAGGGTATCTTTTTAAGCCCTCTATGGTGGAGTCTAGTTCCTTTAATATAGTGTCCAGTTTGACTTGAGTGTCAACAATGCCCTTTATGGATTTTCTTATGGGAACTCTTTCTGATAGTGCTGAGTTATCAGATTCTGAGTTATAATAGGATACCATGGATTCAGTCTGAGTGCTAGCTCCATATTCTGACATAGAATAGGGAGAAAAGACTGGTGGTAGATTCATTACATTTCTGCTTGTTTCATTATATTTATTTATTTCAAAGGAATCCCATTCCCTTGAGCAAATGGATATGACCTCCTCAGAAGATAAAGTAATTTCTTGAATTGGAGTAGTATCAAGATTTGTATCAGCTAGTGTTGCTTTATCCTGAATATCCTTTACTAAAATAGGGGTAGAAAGATATTGTGGTGAATTTTTAAGTGACTTGCAAGGTTCAGTAATTTTAAGTTGTTTCTCCCTGCTTGATTTGTTTTTCTTTTTTGGCCTTTTCTTGTGTAACTTTTTTAAGGGGTGGCTAAAGGAGAGATATCATCTGGAAAGTTGTCTCTTTGTTCTACACTTCTCGCTCTAGGCGGAGTAACACTTTTCCCACTACTTGTATGAACCATGATATGTTGAAATAAGATGCCTAAACACTACTGTACCAAATTATCACTGGTTCTAAAAAAGTAATTTAAACAAAAACATCTCAGGGCAATAGCACACAAAAACACACAACAAGAAAATCTCTTATAGTGTTCTTAAATTAATTGATAGGGCTTTCAGGCAGATAATGTCACCCACTTGCCCAGTTGGATAGCGAGATGTTTCTTACTTTGACTTCAGTTTCCTTTGACTTCTTTTCTACTTCCCAAGCTCCAATAGCCTTCCTTAAGTTCTCCAGAAATGTTTGATGGCTCCAAAGAAAGTCATCCTTTAGAAAGTCAAAATAACTGGATATCAGGAATTCTAAGTATTTAAATGTCCTCAGTGCAATTACAATAAATTATTCCCCCAAATTTCCTGGGCCTTAGTATCCTTCAAGGCAGTGTTACTTGCTGTCTCCTTAAATTTTTGATTATAGAGCACTTTGCCTGCTGAATCAAGCTAAATAAAAATGAGCAAAAGCAAACACAAGGTCAGAAATCCATCCTTCCAATACCAGTATCCATTTTAAAATAATTGAATGTAGATATAGAGTCTGTTTAAGCTTGTCGATATCTCTGAGTATACATAACACTGATATAATCTTCCATCTTAGCCACCTTTTCTCCAAAGTAAACATGATAAGGGCTACCGGCCTTTCCTCATAGCTTTGTTGCCATACACAGGATCATTTTGGTGGCTCTAGTCTGCTCTGCACCCTTGAGTGCTTCAATGTGCTTTTTGTAAGGAGTAGCCATAAATGGCAAGCAATACTCCTAGTGGGGCATGACCAGGGCTTTGGAAAGTGGCAGGATTACTTTCTCTACCCTGCCAATCACCCCTCCTCATAATGTACCCCAGAATTATGCTGTCCCTCCTGACAACTACTGTTCACTGCTTGTCATGCATCAGTCTGTTGTTTGTTATGACCTTCAAGTCATTCTCATCCTCCCCTGCAGTAACACTATCACACCATGTAGGTGTGCCTCTGGTTTCCTCCCCAAGTGTAACACCTTGCATTTTGCTGTGTTAAATCAGAGACTCTAGAAATCAGACCTACCATGTCATCCAGCTGGTTCAGGTACTGCTAAAGACTGTCTCCATCCTCAGTACAGTCCACCACCCTTACCTGATTAGTGTCATCAGCAAAGCACTAACAACCTGCCAAAGGCCCCATATTCTACATACTGTAGTTTATGAAAATGTTAAACAACAGAGGTCCTAGCACTAGTCCCTAAAGAACTCTGCTGAGTATCTCTTTGCACTCAAGGTAATCCCCATTCCATACAACATTCTGCTTCTTGAAACAAGCAGCTTAGCAGTCCAACTTTAATATGTTTCATGTATCCTTTGGCCAGCAGCTTGTCATGCACCATAATATCAAAGGCCTTGCTGAGGTCCAGCTCAGTGCTGTGCAGAAACTGTGAATTTGTAGAAATGTTTTGAAATTTGGCAATTTTCACAACAATTTCCAAAATTATGCTTTGGCAAATTCCAAATCATCCAAATGTGTCTGCTGAATTTTCATTTGGTTCCATGAAATTTTCTGGCTGTATTAATGGAATGAAAAACATAAACTGCATAATTACAGTACAGTTCTGTGGAATTCCATTCTGCAGTTTAATTCATCAATCCACAATACATGCAGTCATTCCTTAGTTCACTGACCAGTTCTGTGGAATTTCTTTCTGCAGTTTAATTCATTAATCTGAAATTCATATGTTCATTCTGTAGTTTGAAGTCAAAATTTTGCAAAAGCTGACAAAGCACTTTCTGAAATTTCACAGAAGCAAAATTTTGACTTTTATAGAATTCCATTGACAGAATATTATTTTTGCAGAACACTACTTCAGCTACACTATGCCTATGGCCCTGCACCTGTCATCATCTTTGCTATACCCCTCAAAGAAAATGATCAGTTTGGTTTGGTGTTATCTGCTCCTCATAAAGCCATGTTGAGCAGCACATGATCCTTGGCTTCAACCAAATATTCTGTAATTATGCTCTTGATAATAGATTCAAGATCTTCTCCAGCACTCATATCAGGCTAACTGACTGACAGTTACCAGGGTTCAGCCTTACTCCTCCTAATTCTGGGGACCACATCAGCCACTTTTCAGTCTTCCTGCACTGCACCTTTCTAGATTCATAAAAGATCATGGAAATTATCCTGGCTGATTGATCCCTTTAGCACCACTATGGTCCGGGGAATTATGCCGTCTGCCCATAAGACTTACTTGGCTTAATCATTGTCAGGTGAGTTTCCAGGGTGACTGTGATCTCCACAGGCCACGTAATGACTACCCCTGATGCTATGGGTTCCCCTAAATAGCAACCTTCTACCTCTAGAATCCTTTGGTGTACACCAAAGCTAAGCATTCAGTCAGCATCTCAGCCATCACCCCGTCTCTCTTACAGGTTCCTTACTTCCCCCTGTTGTCAAGGGCTCAGTCCCCTTATTTACCTTTAATCTTCCATATACAGTATGTACAGGTAGAAGGCTTTGGTTTTGTCCACAGCTCCAACTACTATTCTGAATTCTGGTCCCTCCTTAGATTTCTTAATTTACATTTTATAGTTCCCTCTATGTTGCTGTGTACACCTCTCTAGCGAGAAGGCAACCCATCTCTTTCCTTCTTTCTTTCTTTCTTGACAATTTTTTCCTCATTACTTGCACAAATGCAGACCACTATGGCTGATTCAAGTACCATCTTCAATGAACCACAAATGTGTTCTGCATTACCACCCTTATGCTGCTACTACAGAGCCTTGGACATCAGGTCATTCATCTTGGCAAATACCACCTTTCTTAAGTTTCAGGTCTTTGTGGCTGAGGGTCACCAGGTAGGTTACATTGCCTGGTTGTGTTCATTGCCTCCCATCTGCTCCTTGATGTTCACAATAGAGATGACCCCATCTCCACTTCAAAGAACTCATTCAATGGTGGCCTCAAATCTAATCCCCTCCTCTCTTTCGGGCATGCTGCTCTAGGCGGTAGTGTTTGAAGGTAGACAGGAACTTATTCTTGCTAGTCTGGGCAAGACCTTTGCTCCATGCTGTATTTTTGCACAACATTTGCATTTTATGGAATACGGTTGCTGACAATAAACTGAGAATGCAATAGCAGTATGCATGGTTTCTAGCCTGTGATATAGTTTGTGACATGGTATATCCACTGTTTGGAGCTAGCAATCCTTGTAACTGCACTGTGTCCCTCATGTGGGTGTAACATTAGTGACTGTATGTCAGCCTGTCACTACCTTTTCCATTTGCTCAACCCTGATAAACTCTGTGGCACTGTTTGTCCCGATGTCCTTATTGTCTTCTACAGCTAGCTCCTCATTTGTAAAGAGAGCCACTCACCCCATCTCCTTTTCTGTCAGGTCTATCTATTTTATAACAGTCAATCTTCCTCAGTCCTTGGTCCCACTCAATCTCTCCCACTCTAGATTTTTGCAAGTGCCACTAAGTCTTGGTGTTTGAAATATGTCAGAACCTCTAACTTGCCCATTTTGCTGGCTATAGGCCTCATATTGGTCTGCATAGAAGGGAGGATAATTTCCTTTTTATGCTTCTTCTAGCCACCCCCGGTCTCCTCTCTTGGTATGCCTCACACTACTATGCTGTCTTTTCCTTGTTGATTCCCTACATCAAAGGTAGTGTAAATTGTTCAATTAAGATTATACAGTATGTTAATCACTGAGACAGAATGGCATCAATCTCAGACTCCTGACAAGAAATTCCTACATCAGTCCTTAAAAACAGCTATATTTCTCTCCAGTCAGAACACAACTCTATCCTCCTCCTTTGAGGATGTTTTTGAAACTTACTTATAGCCTGAGCATTTAGTAACATTTAAACCAGATGCAAGACCAAATAAGTCCCCTCTATAAATGTTAACACATGCTTCTTCCCACACATCTAGATGTTATCCAGTGTTGCCTTTCCTAATGTAAATATCTTCATTAACCATGTATTATCCTAGTTCATTGTTATAATCTAGCTAAAAAAAGAGGCACACAGTATATTTGGCTTACCTAAACTACTGAAAAAACTTGGAAAACCTGATTGTGAGTGACTAAATTTCATTCCATACATTAAACCTGCATGGAACTACTTTAAAAATGTAAAACAATAACCAGAGTTTATGGACAGCATCTCCCAAGCTATATTAAATATGGCATTTGATAGCCTGGATATTATATTGGGAGGGGAATTTAATCTTACCCATGACCATTTCTTGGATCACTTCAACTCAAGGCCCGAACATCATTCCCATTAATTGGCGGCTTTCCAGAACCGTATGAGCCTACACCAATTATCAAATATATGGAGAGTCAGTCAGCCTGCAAGAAGGGACTACATTTATTTTTCAGTTGCAAAAGCCATGGCCAGCAGAAATGACTTCTGGCTGACCTCCCCTGGGGTAACTACACTTCCTCAGGCCTCTATTGCCCCTCTCTACATCTCTGACCATGCTCCTATCATTCTTAGGTATCCTGTACAACACCATCAGTCCACCTCAGTGCAATGGCACCTAGACACCCTACCACTTCAAGATTTTGACTTTAAGCAATGGTTAATGGCAGAATCATGACTCTTCTTTGGGGAATAACCCACCAGTCTCCACTACCCCAGTGGGGATATGGGAGGGTACAAGCCACAATGAGAGGGAAGGTCATAAGTTATGCCTCCCATAGGAGGAAACAAAGAGAGCAAGAAGTGGAGAGACTAGAAAGGGAGCTGAAAGAGAACAAGAAGTTATACAAGAAAGACCACAGGCAGCTGCAAAACCTGTCTCTCATATATGACATCACCATATTAGGAATCCAGCTTAATTCCCTAGCAACCAGAAAAGCTGAACTACAGCTCCAAAAGGACAAATTTAAGTACTGGGTATTGTCATCAAGGCACAGGTCGGGAAGCATAGAGAAAACCCAGGAGCAGTTGTAAAATTCCACAAAACTGTTTATTTGTAGTTGCATTAACATGAAATAAAATAAACCTGTTCAGAATAACTATATACAGAAGCAAAATAAAATCTCTTGTGAAAAATCTCCCTTGCAGCTCAGCTTAGCTGTTTTTATAACTCGTTTCAACCCCCATCCTTTGCAAGCATCCTGTCCTTTGTAAATTTCAGGAGCTACTAGAACATTGAGAACTTCCTGAGGTCCCCACAGCAACTGCAAAAGGCTCGGGCATTTGCACCCAAGTAACCTCTAGCTTTTTACAGTTATCGCAAATTATACATATATACATTTCAACAGTAACACAATTTTCTAAACAAAAGAGATCCCAATATCAACTGCATTTTCATACATTGATTCTCATACATTTTATATTAACAGATATAGATATGCAAGGAAGAAAGACAGCAAGAGAAAACTGAGAGACAGTGAGAAGCAAAGGATTGTGAGACTGTTCGGGTTAATCAAGTCCAAAGTCTCACAGGAAGATTTGGTTGCGCAACCAGACAGAGAAGGGATAGAAAATGAAAGAATACAGATCCTTCTATTTAAATACTTTCTCCAAAACACATGGGACAGGGTCCTATTCCACCCTTTCACAGGTATGTGGGGGGAAAAAAAGAAAATTGCTAGCCTACAGGCAATGGAAGCAACAAGCAGACAGACATATTGAACAGCTGGCAGATAACTCAGGCAGGAAACTTACCTCTCCCAAAGATATTAGAAACATAGAAACATAGACTTTGACGGCAGATAAGGACCGCTTGGCCCATCTAGTCTGCCCATTTCCCTACCTACAGGATAGGCCGAAGATCCTAGTTAACCAACAGCCTATTTCTTCCTACCCCCCACAAGAATTGCCTTATATTAATGAAACAATGGTGGCTTTCTATAAGAACTTGTATACCTTTCATATAAAATGGGACAAACAAGCTTTTGACACTTTTGTAGCAACCTTCCCATACCCAAGCTATCAGACAACCAATGAAACATCCTAGATTCCTCATTCACCCAGCAAGAACATAAAGAGGCCATCCAGATGATGGCCCCACATAAATCTCCTGGGAGTGATGGATACCCCGCAGACATCTACTGGATAGTCCTAGAGTCTGTATTGGCTCTCTTGCTAGCCATGTTAGAAAAGGTTCACCAACTGCAAACTTTACCCCTCCACCTTAAGTGAAGCCATAATAACAGTGCTCCCTAAGGAGGTTAGGGACCTCTCCAACCCCGCAAGCTATAGCCCAATTTCCCTAATAAGTGCAGACACCAAAATACTGGCTAAAGTGCTCACAACTAGATTAAAACAATACCTCACCTCCCTAATGCGCAAATCTCAAGTAGGATTCGTAAAAGGTAGAGCAAGTTCTGACAACCTAAGAGATCTCATAACTTTAATTCAGTCCACAGCCAATATTGCCACACCCACTGCTGCCTTGGCAGTGGACTTCGAAAAAGCTTTTGATTCTGTAGAATAGGAATACCTGAATGTGGTACTGGACTGGGGTAACTTTGGGAATAACTTTTGCACATGGATCCGTACTGTATACCAGGCCCCAACAGCAAGACTGTTAATGAATAATGTCCTATCTCCAGCTTTCCAACTCCATCGATGGAATAGACAAGGGTGCCCACAATCCCCACTCCTATTTGTCCTGGCTATGGGGCCTTTGGCCACTGCCATAAGAGCACACACACAGATTTAAGGCCTTAAAATAGGAGGGGGGAGTGCAGTACCAAATTATCTGCAGACAACTGCCTACTACTGACTGAAGACATAGGGAAGGGCTTCCCGCATATACTGCACACTGTTAACATCTTCACCAAAATATCAGGTCTATGAATAAATATGGGCAATTCTGAGATCTTACCACTGAACAACATCCCCCTACCCACAATGGCTTTAGCCATAGGCCTACCATGTGCAAAGGCAGGAAGCTGATACCTGGGCATACAAATTCCAAATAATATTCAGAAGCTGATCCCAGCAAACCTGAATCCTTTGGTACAGTCACTGCAACAGGAGATGGACAGCTGGTCACACCTAAACCTGTCACTGGTAGGCAACATTGAAGCTATAAAAATGAAGGTTGCTCCTAGAATTTATTACATCCTATCACATCTACTGGTGTTAATAGCTGCTATCTGGTTTAAGATAATCAACAAGCTAATAACAATTTTCCTATGGGGCATGGGAAAGCCCAGATTCACATGTTTAAAGACTCTCAAAAGGGGCACCCAGCATGGGACCAGTTAGAATCCTCATTATTAGGCATGGCTCACCCAGTGGTATACCTCACCTCCCTGCTCCCCAAACAGTACTCCTCATGGTTCATTATTAAGGCTGCCCATGCAACTTTGCAGAAGGTAGGACGGTTAGCACAAATATGCCCACATGCAGCAGTATATACCACTGTATGGCTTAAGCCCGGTATACAGATAAATAAAAGGCTGATACATTGGGAAACATGGAAAAGTAGAAACATACACAGGATCCAGGACCTCTTAGATCCTGACTCCCGCACACTGATGTCCTTTCAACAAATGCAGAAAGCATACAACATCCCTAAGACAGAGTTCTATAAATATCTTCAGCTCAGACGTGCGTACACAGCCTAGCTAAAGGAAAATTGCACCAGTAGAGTGTACAAAGGTGGTACCCCCCCCACTCCCCCAATTCCTTCCCTTTATCAAACTAGCTGGGAAAACCAAAGGAACTAATGGGACAAATCCTAGGGATGAGTAGTGTAGCCACTCCTGACCCCTCCTCCAAAGCGAGAGATAGATGGCAAAAAATGCTGGGCAGGAATATTCAGGATAATTAATGAGTGGGGTGTTGGAGAATGGCCCAAAATAGGTTCATAGGTTCATAGGTTTATACGAGCTCGAGGGACAAGCCCATAATGAACTCGCCATCCTATCCTGGATGGAAATCATATTTGCTGTTACCCATAAAGAGATCTAGTTTTGTTTTGAATATTTGTAGAGTACTACTATTTACCACTTCTACAGGCAATGCATTCCAGGTAGGTACCACTCTCTGAGTAAAAAAAGATTCCTACTTGTAGTTTTATTAATAGATAATTTTAATTTGAGTTTATGTGACCTAGTAAAATTTGTATTTGTCTGCCATTCTAGACATATAGTTTCGGATAATGTTTGATCCCTCGTGGCTTTATATATTAGACAAAGATCGCCTCTAAGGGATCGATATTCCAAGGAATAAAGATTCAGTTTCTTCAGCCTTGTACTATACGAAAATTTTTTATAATCAAGGACCTGTCTAGTAAATCATCGCTGAACCTTTTCAGACAGTATTTTATCCTTAATTAGGGTTGGAGCACTAAATGAAGAGCAATAATCAATATTTGACCTAATAACACTACAGTATATAGGGACTAATACTTCAGGTTCTCTAGATTTAATGTTCTTCAACATACAGGTAATAATTCACTGACATTTTTGAGTAGTTTTGTTCATATGTTCAAAGAATTTTAAATTGTTGTTAATTAGAACACCTAAATCCTTTTCAAAAGTTACTTTGTCCAATAAAATATTATCCAAAAAGTAATAGACTAGTCGATTATTTTTACCAAAATGCATTACTTTGCATCTGGTAGTATTAAATATTAATTTATGTTCTTTAGCCCATTTGGATAGTTCATTTAGATTATCCTGTAACATAGAGGCAGAAATATAATCATTGACAATACACCCCAATTTAGCATCGTCTGCGTATTTATTTACCCAGACACCATTTTTGGTTTTCATGCTAGAGATGAGAATGTTGAACAAAATTGGGCCTAACACCGACCCCTGGGGTACTCCACTGGTCACCTGACACCAGGTTGAGGTATAACCTCTAATGCTTACTTGCCTTCTGTTTGACAACCAAGCTGAAATCCAGACAACTATGTTTTTGTGCAAGCCAAGGTTGTATTGGCATTCTATCAAAATTTTATGTGAGACAGAATCAAATGCCTTTTCGAAGTCCAGAAAAACCACATCCACCGGGAGTCCTGCATCCAAGGCAGCACTAACGGGTTAGAAAAAGTTAATCAGATTATTCTGACATGATCTGCCCAAGGTAAAGCCATACTGTGTTATATCCACTATTCCATTAATATTAATGTGTGTGTTTATTCTATTCATTATAAGTTTCTCCATGACTTTTCCTATACATGATGTTAAATTAATGGGTCAGTATTGCTCCACTTTTTGCTTAGTTCCTCCCTTATGAATTGGTATTACCAAGGCTTCTTTCCAGACATCTAGGACCTCAGCATAGTTTAATGATCTTTTGAACAGTAATGATGGGGCGCCTGCCACTTCATATGAAATTTCTTTTAGGAAAACAAAAGGAAATCCGTCTGTTCCTGCTGAAAAGGATGATTTAAACAAATTAATGGTGGAGTAAACTTCAGGAATTGTTATTTCTACAACGCATTGGTTACAATTATAATCAGAATCATTAAGAGTTTCTTTAGTTTTAAAATGACTACTGAAATATTTGTTAAACTCAATAGCCATTCTTTGTTCGTCAGAAATCAAGTTGTTATCTATCAATATTGAGCCAACTTTAGAAGAATTATTTCTCATAGAGCCAATGTAGTTAAAAAACTGTTTTTTGTTGTCTTTAGTTGTTGCCAGTCTAAGCTCTAATTCTTTTATAGGCCTTTTTATTGCTAATTTAGTTTTATTTGCTTTTTGTTTAAATCGGGTCCAGTTGATTTCTGTTTTCTGCTTTTTATATTTAT
Source organism: Neoceratodus forsteri (assembly GCA_016271365.2). Taxonomy (NCBI): domain Eukaryota; kingdom Metazoa; phylum Chordata; order Ceratodontiformes; family Ceratodontidae; genus Neoceratodus; species Neoceratodus forsteri. Next base: position 453,557,861 of record CM057456.1, on the reverse strand, counting down.
TGAATGCTCTTTTTTTAGCTCTTTTGATCTGGAATGAAAACCTCGGTGGTGGTCTTTTACAATTATGGTATTTGTTACATACTGGTACCCATTTCTCTTCCCAAAACCTCAGTTTTTCCTGAATTTTATACCATATTTGTTCTGCTGGTAATTCACTAAGTTCATAACTCCAGTTCCATTTTTCTAAGTAGGCTTTTATTTCCTTATAATTGGCTTTAGAGTAGTTGCACATTTTAGTAATACATTTGACGGCTACCTTATAATCTTTAATTGTCCACAATACCATATAGTGGTCACTATCAGCTAAGGGTGGCAAAATTGTGGGTAAATCTACTTGGTCATAGATGTTAGTGAATATTAAATCCAATATATTCTCCTTCCTAGTGGGTTTATATACTAGTTGATCAAGACCCATGGATATAACTGTTTCCACAAATTTAGTTTCCTGATAACAAGAGCCTGATAGTGTAGCCCAATTGATTGCTGGGTAATTAAAATCACCCATAAATATGATATTGTCTAAATGGTTTAATTTAAGTAAATAATCCAAAAATAAACTATTACTTGCCTTATCTAAGGAGGGAGAGCGATAACAAAGTCCTAAAATTATAGCTTTCTGTTCAAAGGTTAGCTTCACCCACACACATTCAATGTTATCAGGATTTGGTAAATCAGTGTACACTTCATGACAGGTTATTCCTTCTTTAATGTAAATTGCAACTCCCCCTCCTTTAGTAAGTTCTCGATGTTTGGTAAATAGTGTATATCCTAAGATATTTTGCCCCCATTGTTCTTGATTAAACCATGTCTCAGTCACCCTACATATACAGTATCTACCTTGTTATCTATTAATATTAGGCTAAGCTCGTCCATTTTATTGGTTAGACTTCTTGCATTTAGTAATATAATATTAAGTTTAGAATGTTGTACTGTACTGTTTTGATCCAAGAGAATATCTACTGGTATTCCTACCTCATTATTTATGCTTGTTATGGGTTGTTCTGAAAAGAATGCATCAATAGACACATTACTGACCTTCCCACCCCCCCCCATAAGTTTAAATAAGAAGCAATCTCTTGATTAAATGATCTACCTAATAATTCAGATCCTTTTTTATTCAAATGCAGGCCATCGCTTAAGAGTAAGTGCCAGTTATTATCAAATTGTTCCCAATGTGTCAAACATTTTATATTCTGCTTTAGACACCATCCTCTTAACCAGTTGTTGACCTTTTTTATCTTAGCTGCCATATAAATATCGGCCCTAGGTGCAGGAAGTAATTCTGAAAATATAATATGTGCTCCCTTCTCGATTAATAAATTTGTAAGCCCTACAAAGGCTTCTTTAATCTGCTGTATGTTTTGATTTTTAATATTATTAATTCCAGCATGTATTATTACCATTGGTGCAACACTGCTATGTAAAATCTGTTTGGACATCTTAGCTATGTCCTGTAATTTTGCCCCACGAAAGCAAGACAATGTGTGTGTTGATTTATTTATATCACATATTTGTCTGTCCAGTTTAGAAATCATAGAATCTCCCAATACAAAAATTTCTCTAGTATTATTCAAGTCCATGCTAGAATTTAGGTTTGGTTGATCCATCTGAGCATGTTCATTAGTACAGAAAACCTCTGTGTTTTTTGCAACTCTGGTTATGATTGCTTCATTCAGAACATTTGGTTGGTCGACCTGGGCATGTTCATTGATTACACTGGAGCACAAATCCTCAGTGTTATATGCATCGCTAGTTATAATTGCTTCATTTAAATCAATAAGGGGATCAAAACTGTTGAAGGTAGGGCTATTAAAACAGCCTGATTGTCTCCTTTTTTTGGCTGGTTTAAAATATTGCGCTGTAAACCATGCCTCCTCCTTATCCATTAATTCCGTCTCATGCCTACGTCTTTTACGTAAGATACTGTCTGGCACAAGGTGAACTGATGTTGGCCCAGCTATAGTTTGACAGCCTATAGTAGTGGTATCTGGTACCTGGAGCCTTTTCCTTGTTTCTATCTGATTTTCTTCTAGTGTCTTTAATCTATAATCGAATAATCTGATTTCCTCTTCTAATTCTTTATTTTTATTGCACTTTAGACATGTAAAAATCGTGCAAGTAACTAAGTTAACATCAAGTTTATACATGTTACATTTCGTGCATAATGTAGCTATCCAACCATCCACCGTTTTAATCATAGACTCCATTCTTATTTTAGTTAAGTTTAAAGGGATGCACAATTTACCTTAGTTTAAAATTCAAATTGGGGCAGTATTTCCTGTTTGATCAGAGTTTTTTCCTTCCGCCAAAACACACCGAACACGCCAAACACGCGCTGACGCGCGTGTCTTTGCGCAAGACTGATGCGCTTGCCCTGCTTGCTGCAGAGCAGATTTAAATAGCCCTCTGGGACCCGGAAGTAAAGCTAGGGTCACCAGGCTCGCCCCAAGTGAATGATTTATTTAGAAAGTCCTATTCCAGGATAGGAACAAAAGCGAGCTTATAAAACTCAAATAGCTCTGCTGTTATATGTTTCTAATGCGTGTGTAGCGCTGGAAACCACACTCTCAGGCTACCACCCCTCTTCCTAGCTGGTTTTATTAGCTAGGGCTCCAATTCTTCACACTGTAGTGAGTCCACCTGTTAAAACAGTTTAAAATACACAAATTTTCACAGTGTTTGTTATATAAAGGTATATTCAGTCACACAAATCACACAGAGTTTCAGCGTGCAGCCAAGAACTAGCAGCAAGACTTGCTCACCACAGGGCAGATGTAAATAGCCCTCTGGGACCCGGAAGTAAAGCTAGGGTCACCAGGCTCACCCCAAGTGAATGATTTATTTAGAAAGTCCTATTCCAGGATAGGAACAAAAGCGAGCTTATAAGACTCAAATAGCTCTGCTGTTATACATTTCTAACGAGTGTGTAGCGCTGGAAACCACACTCGCAGGCTACCACCCCTCTTCCTAGCTGGTTTTACTAGCTAGGGCTCCAAAAGGCCTGCAAAGATGAAAAGAGCTTGCTTATACAAAAGAAAATTATCCACTTATGGTACTGTACCCAAACTCTCCTTAAAAAGATGGGATTAATATCCTCAGACCAATGCTGGCAATGCCAGGCAACAAAGGCAGATCTGCTTCAACATTTTGTGGCAATGTCATACGAACATATGAATGTGCCAGCAGAAACAGATCACTCGGTCTATCCAAGTCTGCTCAAGTGCGTAGTCAACACCCCTAGTTTGCAGCTGCCCCACCCCCTCCCCTTTGCCATTGCACTGTCACCCCCCACATCCCCCACCCTCATGCTGCCCTGTTCCCTGTCCCATGCCCTTTTGAAGCTGTTCACAGATTTACATGATACCACCCACTCTGGTAGGGCATTCCATTTTGCTACCACCCTCTCTGTGAAATAGTGTCTCCTCATTTCCTTCCTAAATCTTCCCCCCTCTATTCTTAGCCTATGCCCCTTGGTGACCCTCCCCCTCTTTAACTTAAAGACCCCATCTGCCCCATCCTTATTGATTCCCCTCAGATAATCGAATGTCTCTATCATGTCCCCCCTGTCCATTCTATCCTCCAGGGTGTGCATATTCAGGTCTCCCAGCCTGCTGTCATAGTCTCTCCCCTTCATTCCACATATCATCTTTGTTGCCATCCTCTGCACCACCTCCAGTAGCCTGATATCACTCTTTAGGTATGGCCTCCAAAACTGAACACAATACTCTAAGTGCGGCCTTACCAGCAACCTGTAGAGGGGCAAGATCACCTCTCTTCACCTGGATGAAAACCCCCTCACTATGTACCCCAGCATTTTGTTCATTTTGCAGCCACTCTCCTGCACTGGGCAGTGTTGTTCATGGTCCCTGTTATCATTACCCCTAGGTCCTTCTCCTCCTCAGTGATCCCCAGCTTACCCCCCCAGCCAGTATTCTCTCCTTGGGTTCTTCAGCCCAAAGTGCATAACCTTACACTTCTTTGCATTGAACCCCAGCTGCCCCCTCTTGGATCACTCATCTAGCTTGCATAGGTCCCCTTGCATCTGCTTCCATCCCTCCTCTCCATCCACCACTGCTCTGATTTTGTTTTCATCAGTGAACAGACTTACCTTGCTCACCACCCCATGTGCAATGTCTGATATGAAGAGCCCAAACAATACTGGCCCCAACACAGAGCCCTGTGGCACCCCACTCATCACTGGCCTAGGAGTTGAGAGCTCCCCTCTCACCACCACCCGTTGCAGCCTGCCACTCAGCCAGCTTGTAATCCAGTTCATCATTTTTGCCCCTACCCCTACACCAGTTAGCTTCTCCCCAAGCTGACCATGAGGTACCGAACTGAAGGCCTTGTTGAAGTCCAAGTAAAGAACATCCACTGCATGACCCTTATCCAGCTCACCTGCCACCCAGTCATAATATTGTATGAGGTTGGTTTGACAAGACTTCCCTGAAACAAACCCATGCTGCCTCACATCCTGGAGGCCACTGTCCTTCAGGTATGACACCAGTCTTTCCTTTAGTATTGTTTCCATGAGTTTGCACACTATGGAGGTGAGACTTACCAGACAATAATTACCCAGTTCATCCCTTGGCCTTTTCTTGTGTAATGATACTACATGTGCCATCCTCCAGTCCAGTGGCATACATCCCCACTCCAGTGAGGTGCTGTACAGATCTGCCAGTGGCTCTGCCAACACCTCCACCATCTCCTTCAGCACCCTGGGGTGGATACCATCTGGCCCTGGTGCCTTGTCTACCTTCAGTGCCCTCAGTCCCTCTAGGATTCTACTTGCCTCAATTCTTCCATCTGTCGCCTCCTCTGCCCCTGTCCCCACCCTCCCAGCCCATGCTTGTAGTGGTCCCCCCTTTCTTCTGTGAACACTGAGCAAAAGTATTCATTCAGTGCTTCTGCCTGCTTCTCCCCTTTTCCATCCCCTTCCCACCCCTTTTTATCCTCACTATTGTCTCCTTGCACTTCCTTTTCTCCCTGATGTATCTGAAAAAGTCCCGCCCCTCATTAATTCCCTGTGCTAATCTCAGCTCCCTCTGGGCCTTGGCTCCTCTCACTTTTCTGGTCACCTCACTGGACCATCTTGCATATTCCTCCCTGTCCACTTCATTCCCTGTCCTCCTAAACTTCTGATGCACTACTTGTTTTGCCCTCACCACCTCCACAACTTCACTGTTCAACCAGCATGGTTTTCTTGCTCTGCTCCTTTTACTCTGTGCCTTAGTGCAAGCTTCTGTTGCCTCTGTATCCCCCCATTTAATAATATCCCATTTGTGCTCCACGTCCATCTCCTACCTTATGCCCTCTAGTTTCCTTTTCAATATTTCCTGCATCCTCTCAAAGTCCACCCCCCTGAAGTTTACCACCCGAGTAACTGATTTCTCTGGCTCCCTGCACATCATAATGTTAAAACACACCGTTTGGTGATCGCTGTCGGCTAGTGGGTCCTCTACCTTTATTTCCCTTACTGCCTCCCCATTTGACAATACCAGATCTAAAGTGTTCTTTAGCCTAGTAGGTACAGTAACAAACTGTGTCAGGAGACCATCCTGGATTGCATCCAGAAGCACTTGCTCCCTAGCACTGGAGGTGACTGGAATGCTCCAGTCAACCCCCAGCAAGTTGAAATCCCCCACGATGACCACCTTCCTTTTTCCACATACCTATTTGATTTGTCCCGCTAACTCCCTGTCAAGATCCTCAGACTGGGACAGTGGCCTGTATACCACCCCAAACCTCAATTTCCTACCCCTTGAGTCTAGGAGCTGCAGCCAGATTGCTTCTGGTCTCCTTTCTTCTCCTTCTTCCCTTGTGCATTTGATCCCATCCCTCACATAGATTGCCACCCTACCTCCCTACCCTCCTTACAGTCCTTCCTGTATCATTTGTATCCTGGGATTGCCAGATCCCAGTCCTGGTGCTCAGTTGCCCACGTTTCTGTGACAGCTGTAATATCCTCTCTCCACACTGCTAAAAGTGACTGTAGCTCAGCAGATTTGTTTCCTAGGCTTCTTGCATTCAATGAGACCACCCTCCATAATGCCCCCTTCCCTTCACTAGCCTCCATCTCCTCCCTTCTACTCCCTCCTTTTTTGACTGCCCTGAGTCCTTCCCTGCTAGCCTGGGGGTAGGCTGTAACTCCACTCTATTGGATACCTGCCTACCTGCTGTCCACTTGACACCCCCCCATCTAGTTTAAATCCACCCTTGTCTCAATATACCTCCCCAGTCCCTACTTTAATACCTCCTTCCCCTTCCCTCTAAGGTGCAGCCTATCCCTTGCAAACAGGTTGTTATTATTCCAGGTACTGTCCCAGCCACCCACAACCCCATACCCATTAGTTCAACACCATTCTACCAACCATGTGTTCAACTCTCTAATCCTCTCCTTTCTCGCTGTGCTTCCACAGGGTACTGGGAGCACTTCAGGGAAGGCCACAGACTCCCCAGTCTCCTCACACAAACTTCCTACATCCTCAATCCTCTCCCTTGTTACCCTCACCATTTCCTCGCTAGGTCATTTGTCCCCACATATACCACAATGTGTCACAGTATCTGAACCTTTTGGGACCAGGTGATAAAAGAGTGTGAGAACATGTTAAAGGCCAAAATACCACCTTCCCCAGCCATGATCCTCCTGGGTATTCCTAACTCAGAGGCGCAGCTCAAAAAAACTCAGTTACAATGGCCAATACAGGCCTCAGTCAAAGCAAAGAGACCACTGTTAATGAGATGGAGAACCTCTTTGGCATCAAGTCTGGGTGAATGGTGTAAAGCCATGGAAAATCTGGCAATTAACTCCAGACTAATGTATTAATCAATGCAGAGCACCTCTACTTATCATAGGGTCTGGGGCCCATACCTGACATATCTAACCTCCCAAATCCTTGGCCCAAAATCAGACTGTAGAAAGGACATGCTGAAACCTCCATGAGTTCCATAGCACATGGCCTATTTGTTGAACCAAGCTTTTACATAACAGCCCAAGTGGGAACCACAGGGTTACTCTCCCTCCCCATAGCTTAAGTTTAGTGATACTGAACCCTAGCCTTACCTGTTTACCTGGTCAAAGAAGTAGTAGCAACAAATATAAGATATGTTACATGTACTGTTAAGCATAACTATGTACAGTAAGATGTGTAAAATTCTTGTAGCCTAAGGGAAAATATACACCAAGAATGTCAGAAATATGTTCCTGCTTTGTAATATTGTTTATGTGAATATTTTGGATACTCAAAAAAAAAAGATTAACTGCAAAAAAAATTAAAAACAATGGGGCCGCTTCTAAAAAGGTTACGTATGGCACAAAGTGACTTGCACCAACAGGAATGATGCAAGTAGCACTTTGCACCATTAGTTGTGCCATTTGGTATTCTCTAAAGCAGCCTGAGACACTGGACTTGCACCATGGTTATGCCATAACCTTGATGTGACATAGTGCAAGGGGGTTTATGACAGTGGCAGCAGCAGCAGCAGTGTTCTACACTGAAAGAGCTCAGTCGGTGGCTGGCCATGGTGGTGAGAGGTGGGCTGTGCCAGTCACCAACTGGGTATGGCTGGTGGGGAGTATGGTGGTCTGGCACTGCCGGGTGGGGGCCACTAGACTATCAGGGCTAGAGGGGCTCCAAAAATGTTCTTTTTAATACTTTTAAAGCCTGACATGACATTTTATTGGTGTTCAGGGATCAGGGCTGGGGGGGCGCTAGCCCACAAGGGCTTATTTTATTCAATAATCATGGATCGAGGGATGGGAGGTGGTAGTCCATGAGGGCTTATTGTATTCAATAATTGGGAATCGGGGCATGGGAGGGTCTGTTAGCCCTGCAGGACTTTTACTTTCATATTATTGGGGATCGGGGCATGGGGGGTAGGGGCCATGGGGTTGTCCTATAGTCCTGTGGGGCTTTTACACATTACTTAGTGGGGATAGGGACACGGAGGGGTGCTTGCACCCTTCCAATATCAATGCAGCAGGCTTACAGCAACCTGTTCAGCTATGCCCTCCATTTGGCATACAGTTCGGCTTTGCGCAGTTGCAGGACTTAGCCATAGGGACCCTGCCCAATACAGAATTGGGCACAGGGTCCCTGGAACAACTGCATCCCTTGTATGTCACAACTTGCGACAAGCATTGGTGTGCTTTGAGAATCAGACCCAATATGTAAAGAAAGTGAAGGTTTGAGGGGGATAATAAGAACTGGATCTCAACTGATCTACTTAATTGCTAATGATAATGTAATAAAGCATGAGTCACCTTCAGATCCACAAGTAAGATTCAAAGTTCTAGTGAAACCCCAGAAACAGAGCATCACTAATCAGGAATGTCAAAGTCATCTAATATTCTAACCACTGGGAGACATGCAGTAGATTCTCCTTCATGTCTAATTTGACTATCTACCCTTTTAGATTTCATTGCTTTATTCTATGTTTACTTTTTAGCTCAGATACGTGTATCTACTAGACTGTATATGTAAGCATATAATAAATGTATGAGTCATGTGTATAAAGCTTTTTAAAGCCACATTATTTATTTCTTGACTAGCCTGTAACTATTGTACACTGTTGCTGTTAAGTTCCCCCAGGACCTAATTGGAAAGTGGATTCTACACCTTCATGAGGCTATGGTTATGTACAAAAAAGTTTTAACAATTAGATGTAGCCTGTACTGTGTTTACTCTTAAACATGCTTACACTTCCAAGTAGGAATTAAGTAATGTTAACAATTGCCTTTACATTTTGGGTCCAACAAATACAAACAACTGCAAAATAAAGCTGCCAATTATAGTCTTCCTGATGGGTGCCTCAATCCCAACAGATGTACTCTCATGTTTAACAAGCAGCAACATCCACAATATGTTTGTGCCAACTTATTTTAACAGTGGGACATTCTAAGCCCTTACAAGCTATTCATATTTTGATGAATGGAAAAAACTTGTATTACCCTGTTCAACCACCACAGCTATGCAGAAAATTATGCAAAGGATCCTTAGTCTTGGCGGGATTCATCACATTACCCATATTTTGGGGCTCTGCCAACCTAATCTAGATATAGACAAGGAAGGACATGTTTGCTGGACAGAAACTGGAGAGAAAAGAAGGAGAAAAGTCACATACATAGGTAATTACTTCTACCCTCACTTCTTCTGATGTTATTACTCACGTTAGAATGCTACTTTACAAAGAAGCAGCTCAATAGTGGTGGTCCTGTGTGTTGGTAGGTACCTGTTCCCTATAATAGGCAGGTACTTCAATCATTTAAAACCAAGCCAGAATCAGGTCAATAAAATATTTAGAATCCAAGTACAAAGGTAAATGTGAGCTCTCATCCTGCAGCAGGCATTTTACGAATTGCTATGATTAATGAATCTGAAAGAAACAGAATGGCACATCACAGCAGTATGATACAGCTTCTTGTTTCCTTAGAGCTCTCTAATGATCCATCATGGGAGACACACAAACTGACTACAAAGTTACATTGATGGGAGTCAGGTATTAAATTGGGCAAGAGTATAAATATATCCTCTACTTACAAACCACAGATCTACAAAGAGAAGATTCTGCTAAAATGTGATATTAGGCTTTCTAGAAAATGACATGTCTTTCAAGAATCAATAGATGTTTAAATAAGCTCCTAACCAAGAGGGCATTAAGAAGGAGAGAAAATCAAACAGGAATTTGAATTGGGCTGCCTTCCTTGGAAAAAAACATCCAAATGAGCATGAATGGGCATTACTGCATTAAGACAAGGCTAACACCAGCCAGATCCCTCCTTAGCCCTTGTTAGGAGGTCAGTACAAAGCCACAATATTGTATCAGACTTTTTGAGTAGTACAATGGTCCCGTCCATTAAAAATATTATATTTCTTGACATACAAATATGCTTTAAACTATGAACATTCTTTATTTATTTTGAGATATTCCCCTTCCCCACACATATACAAAAGTTGATAAGCTTCTCATTAAGACTAGATGCCATTTTATAATCCCCTCCATTGCAAAACATGAAACATCCCTACTCCCCAACAATAGAGAGAGAGAGTCTAATCTGGCTTAGATTTTTCCTTTATTAGTGAACATTGGTTTATGGTATCTTGGAAGCTTCTGTAGCCCATTTTATAGTACCAATCAAATGAAATCTCTCTGTAATCACAAGAGCGATAGATGTTTTATAGCATGATAGAATGTACAGTTCTGAACTGTCATTTACTCCAGATGATTTCAACATCTCAAAATAAAAAAAGCAGTTTACTATCCACATATAGCTTCGAACGCTCACAACACCATAATTATTCATTGCTGTTACCTGTGAAATATGTGTAGTGTAGTAGTAGTAGTAAGCTTTGTTCATTAACCAAGGGCCATTACAAAACCCATAAATCACCTTAACCCTTAGGCTGCCGGAAGATTTAGAACGCATAGGTTTTTAGGACAAGATATCTTGTCGGCGGCAGCCTAAAACATTGCATAATACAAAACATGCAAAACATTTGTTCATTTCAGAGTGACAGCCATATTCAAACTCAAAAATAAACAATTTAGAAACAGAGAAAAGAAAAAAAGAAAGAAAAAAAAACAATTAGCGCTGGGCAAAATCATAATGTATGCAAGGGGCAAACTGACATGAATACAGGCGTAATGTTATATTCAGCGACTAGCGCATGCAAAGTGGTTTTGCATGACTTAGCACGGTACTTAGTGCAGTGCATATTACCACCCAGGAAAAGCTTGTCTTAACCCTGGGCAATCAGTTTTGCGCGACACTATGGCTTTGTGCAGTGTTTGCATGGGTTTTGCGTGACTCTAACACATAAATATGACACATAGTCAAAGCCAAACATAGAGGAAGCATGCTGCTAACTGATGGCATCACAATGATGCCATCATCTGCCACCAGTCCCAGCCATGCCAAGCAGTAAGTGGTGAACCTGCTGCCAGTGGACAGCATGGCAGTGTGGCCATACAGCACACACCTGTGGACCACACTTCTGTGGACACCAACAGATGCCAGCACACACACATGCAGCACTGTGGGCATGGAGGATGTTGAGGGGAGAGTGTATGGGTTGCCAGGCTGTGCCATAGACCAGGTGTGGTCACAAGGTTGGGACACATAATGCAGTGCACATGGGCCAGTATTGGGAATACCCCAACACCAGTGTGCCTTTCAGATAATATATGCCTCCCCAGCCACATACCGCACAGCTGTACAACTGCCACAACACAGAAAGCCAGGCATGTATATGTCACTGTGAGCATCCCATGCCAGAGGTGCAGCATCTGTGGGTCACACAACAGCGTAACAGTAATGTCCACTGTCAGTAAACACCTGCAGGTTGGGCCTCTCACTGTGTATAGTGCAGTCATCATCACTGCCCTACACACCATAGGCATTGCTGTGTCCACACACACTACTGGCCCCCTTGCTACTGTAGTGTCTGCTGTGCACTGTAGCATGATCTACAGTGTTACAGTTGCATGCAGCACCACCACCATCTGTGCCTATGCTGTGTTTTCCCAGTATAGCTGCAGGCAGCAGCGCATGTGGAAGTAGTGTTCAAAACTGTATAATATTCCCCAAGCTGTTTGCGCAGCGCTAAACACATTTGTGAGGGTTTAGCGCAGGGCTAAACAGTTAGCCTGGCGCAAACTGCATGCAAATCAGGGCATAATGAAATGCTAATCTGGATGTTTGCCCACAGACTACCTAAGTAGGCTTATTTGCATGTCACTTTTATAGATGGCAAAGTTTTGATCCAGGCAAACGTGTTTGCACTGGGCTAACGGTTTAGCCCTGCGCTAAACCCGCACAAACATGTTAGCGCTGCGAAAACAGTTCGGGCAATCTTTACAGTTTTGCACACTGTACTTTCACATGTGCTGCTGCCTGCAGCTGTACTGGGTCCATGCATTTGCTGGCACACACATTGTCCACATAGTTCACCTCTGCCTACCTTCACATCGCTGTGCACTATGTTGCTGTTGTGGTTTGCACTTCCTGGTTGCCATATTCAGAGCTATCTTATTCCAGGGCTAAGTTTGCAGTGCACTCCCAGCCCAATTTGCCCGGCCTCATTCCCATGCTATATTCAGAAGCTGTTTGTTCCAGGCTATTCCTTTTGAATATGACTTGCTTTGTGCTCTGGGCTAAGTTTGCCCGACGGGCAGTGCTAATTTAGCCCCCGGGCAAAGTTTTGAATATCTGGCCCCTTAGCTTCTAAAACTTGGCCCTTCAGGAAGAAACTGTAGTTTAGTGGTTAGAGCACTGAACTGTGACCTAAGGGCAAGAGAAAGGGGCCAGAAGCAAATTCCATTTGGCTTTGACTTGGAGCATGAAAACTGGGTTCAGTTTTCCAAGTTTGCTAAATCAATTTAGATCCTAATGTAATGATTTGCATAGTGTAAAATACACTACAAATGGGAGGTGGGGGTTGGGAAAGCCTGGAGGTCAGCAATGAATCTTAATTATAGTATGTAACTTTTTGATGATGCTGTTGGCATGCATGTACTGTTGACTACTGTTTGAGTGTTGTGACATAGAGCCCAATTCACAAACCAGCCCTACAAGTGTTGCAAGCTGTGCCAAGCAGCAGCTTGCACTGATCTCTGGTACACCAGGGATCCTGCGCCTGATTCCCATATGGGAGAGGTCCTGCTGCCAACCCCCCATGGGTTGTGGAAGCCACTCCTGTGCACCACACAAATGGCACATGGGCAGAGTTTGGCGAAGGATGCTGCATGTGGGAGCTGTTGGCAGTGAGGTGGGGTGACCCATGAGCATGTGTACTGCCTTGAACCTGTCAATGACAAATGCCTGCACAACTCAGTCATGGAAATGTGTGTGGCACAGTTACTCTGTAAGTCACACCCCAAGCACTAGACTGGTGGTAGCACATGTGCCAAGACAAAGACTGCATCCCTTATTGTGATGTTTGTTCACCATTTTATTAACTGTGCCCATGGTCCTTATGGTTTCTGTTTGTCCATCAGACTTGTTAAGCCTTTGGCCTCTAGTTCAGGCACTGAGACAGTCTGTGCTCCCACCAAGCTCTGTCTGTGGGAGTAGTGCAAGGGCATTAGACCTGCTTTTGGCTGGTCTAAGTCCTGTGGGTTTGGCTGGCTTCTGGAATTGAGACTATGGGAATGGTGCAGTGTGTATCTGTTGTAATCCCCCTACCACCCTGGCACACCCCTGCTCTTGAGGCAGGCCTGGTGCACAGCCAGTCTGGATCAAGGGGTCGCCACCTTGCCACCGCTGCCATCCGTGAATGGGGAACTCTGCAAGGTTTGTCACAAGGTATCCCTTCCGTCACTGCTGTTAGACCCAGGCACCTTGCTTCATCTGCAGGCCTTTAAGAATTAAGCCCCCATTCTGCAAAGTCCAGTAGGTCTGTTATAGCCCATTGTGGGCTACAATAATAGTTGCACACTATTCATTGCTGTTCTCGAGTTATATACCCCTCATAGTCTCTGACTCTCTGCTTTCCCTCATACCTATTACTATATTTATCCTTGCAGCATCATAGTTTTTACAATTATAGTTTTAAATTATAATTATTATTTTATCTCGTTGATTATTTTTATGTTTTATATATTAGATAAATAGTAATATGATGCTGACAGCAATATAATATAACATTTATTTTTAATACTTAAAATGATTGTTTTATCTATAAGACTAGAAAACATGATTTCGGAATGAACACAAGATGATGAGTTGTGAAGATGATAATTAAAAGCACTGTCTACAGAGTTTCAAGGCAGACAGGAAATTGACATTGCCCATGGTGCTCATGTGACTGTGGTGGCAATGGTCAGTGGTACTGTACCATTTGGTGAGCAGTTTGCAGACCCCACTCCGTACTGTGGTTAATACAGATTAATTTAAATATGTTGCAGTCTACCCGACGGAATGATCAGCATTCCCTGGTTGGACACCACTTTCTCAGGGAACAGTGATAAGTTTCAAAACATAGAAACAGAAAAATAGAAGTTGTCGGCAGATAAGGACCTCTTGGCCCACCTAGTCTGTCCTATATTCCCTACCTTCTGTGCCACCGCAGACCCTACTCGATCTCCAGTCTTCTCCCCCCCCCCATCTTGTTTCTAAGGACCCCTTGTGTCTATTCCATGCATGCTTGAATCCTGTTACCATTTTAGCACCCACCACCTCTGTTGGGAGGCTGTTCCAGGTGTCCACCACCCTCTCTCCATGAAGAAGTATTTCCTCACATCTACTCTGAGCCTACCCCCTCTAGCTTCATAGTGTGACCCCCTGTCCAGGAGCATCTTTTTCTATGGAAAATGCTACCTTACTGTATTAATACCTGTGAAGTATTTGAACATTTCTGTCATATCTCCCCTTTCTCTCCTTTCTTCTAGAGAATACATAATTAGTTCCTTGAATCTTTCCTCACAAAGCTTTTGATGCAGGCCTGCACCATTTTGGTAGCCCTCCTTTGTACTGTCTCCACCCTGTCTATGTCCTTCCAGAGGTGTGGCCTCCAGAACTGGACACAGTACCTGAGGTGTGGTCTTACCAGTGATCTAAACAGGGGTAGTAAGTACTACCTCCCTCTTTCTGCTGGTGATGCCCCTCCCTATGCACCCAAGCATCCTGCTAGCCTTCCTCACTGCCTTCTCACAATGCTTGGCTACCCTCAGGTCATCAGAAATGATTACCCCAGGTCCCTTTCCTGTTTTGTGGTTGCTAATACCTCCCCACTCAATTGGTACAATGTCCCTGGGTTTATGTACCCCAAGTGCTTGATCTTGCACTTTTTTGCATTGAAACCCAACTGTCATTCCCTTGGCCATTCTTATAGCTTTTACAGATTGTCCTTCATTCTTTCCACCCCCCAGTGTGTCCACTCTGTTGAAGATTTTTGTGTAATCTGCAAATAGGCACACTTTCTCTTCCAGCCCTTCTGCAATGTCACTAATAAAGACATTGAAGAGGACCTGGCTTAATACTGACCCCCTGTGGCACCCCACTGATCATGATCACCTTGCCTTCTTCATGTTGGACCCCATTTACTACCACCCACTGACTCCTATTGCTTAGCCAATTTCTTACCTATTTTACTACTTTTGGACCCACCCCCAGGTTGCCTAGCTTGCTCACCAGTCTGCTATGTGGCATGGTGTTGAAGGCCTTACTGAAATCCAGGTAGACCACTTCTACTGCTCCTCCCTGATTCACTTACCTGGTCACCCAGTCAAAGAACTTGATCAGGCTTGTCTGGCAAGACCTCCCCCATGAAACCATTTTGCCTCTGATCCTGTAATCCACTGGCTACAAGGCAATCCCCAATCCTTTCCTTCAGTAGCAGTTCCAATACTTTACCCACTACCAAAGTCAGGCTGACAGGTCTGTAATTTCCTTCCTCCTTCCTATTTCCACTTTTGTGTAGTGGAACCACATTTGCCCTCCTCCAGTTCCACAGAACCACACCTCTTTCTAGTGATAGGTTGTACAGAGCTGTCAGAGGTGTAGTCAGCACCTCCTTGAGCTCCCTCAATATCTTAGGGTGCACCCCATCAAGTCCCATTGCCTTGTCTACTTTTAATTGTGCTAGCTCCCTTAGGACTCTCTCCTCTGTAAAAAGACTAGTGTCCATCTCCCTTCCTTTTATGCCATGTCTCTTATCTTTGGCCCATCACCTACCCCTTCTTTCATAAATACTGAACAAAAGTAATTGTTCAATATGTCTGCTTGTTTTTGTCATCTACCTCACAAACCCCTCCTTTACCTTTTAACCTGACTATCCCTCCTTTGGTCTTTCTCTTCTTGCTTATATATCTGAAGAATGTTTTACCCCCTTCTTTTACTGACTGGGCAATATTCTGCTCTGTTTGTGTCTTTGCACTCCTAACTGTTCTCCCTGCCTCTCTTTGTTTCCCCTTGTAAATCTGCCTATCTCCCTCCTTCTGTGTCTTCTTTTTCCTTCTAAATGCTAGTTCATTTGCCTTACTTTATCTGCTACTTCTCTAGAGATCCATAGTGGTCATTTTTTTCTCTTGCCCTTGTTAACGTGCCTGACACAGAGATTTGTTGCCTTTTCAATGCCCCCCTTTATTTTTGCCCATTGTTCCTCAGCCCCTCCCAGTTTCCCTGAGGCATTCTCCCATTTCCTTAAAGTCAGCCGTCCTAAAGTCCAGGACCCTTGTTTTAGTGTGGCTCAATTCTGACCCAGTTCTTATATTGAGCCACACTATACAGTGATCACTGGTCCCCAAATGGCCACCCACTGTGATGCCAGAAGCACTGTCCCTGTTTGTCAGTACCAGATCCAGTATTGCCCCCAATGAGTGGGTTCCTTAACTAGCTGCCTGAGGAATGCCCCTTGCAGGGAGTCCAGGATGTCCCTCCTTCTGACTGTTGCCACAGCTGGTAGGCTACAACCCACATCCAGTAGATTGAAGTCCCTCACCAGCAATACCTTTCTTTTGCATGTCATCCTTTGGATTGCTTCCATCATATTTTTATCCACCTCTCCCCCCTGTACTGGAGGTATGTAGATCACTCCTGTTTTCATAACATCTGCATAGAAATCTAAATAACATTATAATTAGAATTCCATCTGTTAAAATATGTGAAGATTACATTACACTACAGTTTCTGCATTATTATTAGAAAATAAAAATGGTACTAAGAATTCCAACAAGATACCAAGCACTCTAAAAGCTGAAAAAGGAATCCAAAAATCTAGGCTGCTATTGCAAAAGTCAGCTTTATTTTAAAGCTCAGAGAAGTGAAAAGTAAAGTTCATAGTGGATTCATAGCTGACTCCAAAATTACAGTGATAAAAGGGTACAGAATCCCATAACCAGTCCTTCACTGCTCTTGCCTGCACTTCAACTATATCAAAGTCTTCCTCAGGGATTACAATTGTTATTTATTTGTTTCCCAGACATACAGTAAACCGGTTGGATGTACTAAGCAAAGTGTTTTGTCAGTAATCAAATATTATGGCTTATGTCCTAAGTAAATGTTGGTTGTTATTTTACATTTTTTGAGAATATACTGTTTCCTTCAGATGTCCCCCATATATATCTTTTTCCTATCTCGTTTTCTTTTTATTTTATTTTACATCACTACAGTTAATTATAAATAGATGCTGAGCCCATCTTCTTAGGGCAGGTATTACACTCCCAAGTGTGAAGCATTTTGTAGAGAACAACATTTGGGTTAACACTTGCCATTTTGATAATATAAACCAAGCATTACTATCTTAAAAAATCAGAGATGAGATCACACTGGTTTTCAACAGATCAAGGTAAAAGTGACTTTATAAGGTTTATTTCTTCATAAATGTTAAGATTTTATTGTGTATTAGCAAATTATTCTACTTTTTCACTAGTAGAAATATATATTGTCTGTATTTTGTTCCTTTTTAAACCACCCATTTTTCTTCACAGTAATATTAGTAAGCACACATTTCAGCCTTCTCGTTTGATATCCCTTTTGAATTGCACATATATAAATTTGTTTTTTATACCAGTATATTTTGCTACATATTTTGCATTTTATTGTTACCATGCTAAAAAAGATGTACAGTAATGCCTGATATTGCACTATATATTGAGAGTGAGAAAAAGGGCTCTAGACTAACAGTAGCTTATTCATTTGCAGTAGCACTTTTCCTGTCTAGCTATTGCAAAGGGGGTATATTCTGAGCATATGTAGTTATTATAAAATGATGATAAAATGTAACAAGTAATACATGGCACTGGATACAGTGCTGTGGTAAACTTAGTTGGATTACTATTACATTTAACAGCTTAATCTGGTTCAAGGTCAGTTGGCATTCATCTGTATCCCCCTCCCCCGGGTCATGCCTGAAAATAGGCAGGATTTGTCTAGTGCACTTACCCGGTCAACAAAAAATAAATAAAATAAAAAAACTAAAACATTTTGGACTATGGACCAGTGGTGAGAGACAGCCTTGCAAATGTATGATCAGACTTAGCAATTTAAATATTTTTTTCAGTTCGTGTTCAAGAGATATCTGCAACAATGTATATTAAATATGTCTAAGTCAAATGCTCATCAATCAATCAATCAAATCTTTATTTATCCAATCAAATCTTTATTTATCCAGGCGAACATCATTGAGCAAAGCTCATTTGCAAGATGGACCTGGTAAGGTCAAGGTTCAGTTACATAAAAAATATAGTACAATTCAATGAACACAACACAATGAGGAAACAGATTATACAGGATATAATAGCATAGAGGATACCAACACATGGATATTTATAATTATGTAAAATCTATTGATACCAATTTACATATTTACATGAAATAAGGAATAGACAGAGCAGAATTTGGTCGTGGAGTGAGAATATGTGGTGATTGAGGTACAGAGTATAAAGTATAAGGGGGTTTGTCAGAGGTGCAGGAATGGACGGTGTGCGTTCTGGGTGGAGGAGGAGGTGGTACTGCAGGGAGAGGTGAGGCGGAGGGTTATTACAAAGAGAGCTGTGTGGCAAAAGAGAAGAGATGGTATTGATGGTCTTAGTAGTGACTGTTGGCAGGGCTGATAGAGAAAGAGACAGAGGGGAGGGGTGCAAGTAGGCAGTGAAGGAAGATGGAAGCCGGTGTTGGGGGAGTGGGGAATGTGTCAGGGGGGAATAATGCGGTATTATATGATGGCATAGTAAAAGAAAAATAAGAAGAAAGGTATGAAAGCAGAATCTGGGAAGTAGCGGAGAGCATCGGAGGATGGGACAGACTAGGAGATGAAGGAGAGGAAGAGGATTATTCTCTACTGCTGTCGGAAACAGTTACATCTTTCCTTGATAAGCCTGGAGTACAGGGATTTGAAGGATGCAATGGATATGGGTTTGCTCACTTTCAGTATTTTCTGCATATTGTTCCACAGGGAGGATCGCTCATGAATTGGAGTTAACACAATTACGGTGTTTTAACATGATCATTTCTGTCTTGGTATTTCTAAAGGAATTTACCATTCCAGCATGTAATGTTACAGGAATTTGGCTGCTTACTAATGAATGGTAGCTGCTGTCACATTCTGTTCCATCCCATTTTTAGTCCTCATTGTAATAGGAGAATGTGTCCATTTACCAGCATTTTTATGACACAGTTCTTAAACAGCACTGGTGCACTCCTAGCTGGACCCGACATCACAGAAGGTCATCCCAGCCTTCTGGTTAGGTAGCATCCCTCAAACCCTTGCATGATCTTGCATCCCTGCAGACACCAGTGGAAAGAAAATGCTTCAAATTCAGCCAGATGTGCACACAGGGCAAGAGACATGATGTGGCATTATCTGCATAACAGAGGTACAACCTGCAGACACATAGGACACCATGCCACACATTGGTGGAAGGAGTCAAACAGCCACAGTGTAATTTGTGTGACATACCAGGGACAGCATCACTGACCTGAACAGTGAAGGACTGCACATACAGTGAGTGTACCATGATGCAATGGAGAGCATGGCTGAGATGTGCAAGGGGCACACAACAGTGGCAGCCATGCCAGCTGTGGGAATGCAGCACACGTACCACAGCACCAAGCTGGAGCCTGAGCCAGTGTGATGGCCCATGTGCCTTGGAGCCACACACATACACCCAGTGCCCTGAAGACAAGCCATGCAGCACACATGTCAGGAGAGGTCTGAAGGCCCACAGGCATCCATGGGTCACCTTTGGAGGCTGCAGGGGCAGTCTCAAGCATACACACACGCTTCTCACAAAACACAACTGTATATGGATGGGACTGTCATACCGCACTGTGTGCAGTGATAGTAACACATGTGAACAACAGTGTTGCACATGGGTATGTGCGCTGCATACTGTAATGCTGTCAGCAAACACGGTGATGTGGCATGTAGAATTGCATGAAGGACCCCCTAGTCCAGTAGCTGCTGGCCACACCCTCGGTACAGAGTTCCCATCCATACAGAGCAAGTGCAGGAGCATGGATTCTGCAAAGACACAATTGGGATTAAATGTATGCATGACCCAGCCCACATACAGTAGAATAATCATACACCAGTCATCACTGTGTTGGTCAGACACTATGAACTAAGTAGCACAATGTTGGTTACATATGTTAAAAAAGAGTCAGTACCACCAATGCCCACACTGCCGCTGACCCCATGGCACATATGCCCATGTCTGTTGTGATGCAATGGCATGACAGCTAGTTCATATAGCCCTGGATATGGAACTGTTGCATGCAGACTACCATGGGTGTTGTATGATGCACATGGCATGACACAGTGGTGTACTGGTACTACATTGGCCCAAACCCACCTCCGAATGACATATATGCACACAATGTCCTGAATAAATGGCACAACAAACCCAACTGACACTGATGGATGTAACCACTGGGACTGTGAGCATTACAGCAAACTCCCTGGTGCACCAGGTCAACCACACAGGAGACATGCCACTGCATGGTAAACAGCATGCCACAGCACAGTATACACAGACAGGGCAGCATACCTGCCACAAGTAGATGCACAGTAGTAGACTGCACAGTCCATGTCACACCACAATGCCAGTAGTGGGGCAATGCACCAAGTGCAAGGTGAGTGTCCCCAACCAAAACTGCATAGCTGATGCCCCCACAAGCATGTATGCAGCAGGGAAGTTCACACATGGACATCTATCTCCAACAGCAGAAGTATGTAGCATAGTGTAGACATGCAACCCTGAGTACAAAACACACAATGCAGGGTACTTACATAGATGTCTGTTTGGAGAATGGCTCCATTGTGCCCCATCATGGCCTGGTGAGTCCTTGGGCCAGATCTGATTACTCCCCTGCTGTACCCAGCCTCTGGCCTGGCCTTACTGTCTGCTGAGGTCTGTGGAGGAGGAAAAAGGAGATGTGATTAATATCATGCAGTGGATTACACTGCACTGTACCATGAACACTATGCAGTATACATGCCCATATGCCAGTACTGTGTACCAGATGCCACATGTGCATGTTGCGGATGGACAGGATCAAGCAGGGATGCATCGTACCATTGTGAACAGCTGTGGCTCCACACACAGGCATGCCATTTCCCGATCACAGCAGAAATGATACATCCCACTGCTGTAGGCATGGCCTGGCACAGTGTATGCTGGCCCATATAGTGTCTGTATCCTATCATCTTCCCTTCCCTGTATAACATACCCATACATGTTATCTTCATTCCCTGTATTCCTCATAATATGCTTGGATGCATGCAGTACCACATCGCATACAACAGTGGCACAAGAGGCATACCACTGCAACTGTAGGGGAGGGCAGGACACCACAGGTGTAGCCATTCACAGTGGCAGGTACAAGCTGACACATCCTCTGCGCTATAATAGTACCCCATGTGTTACCTGGCATATGCATGATAGCACCATAAGGTATAACACAGAAAGTGCACATGAAACAAACAGTGGTCACATCCACATCTGTTGGGTACACCTACCAACACAGCTACATGCAGAACATATATGATATCCTCTTGGACCGTACCAAACAATAGGCATTAAAATGCTGTGTGTACCATACACAGTAACCACACCCTGAATAACATTCCGTGAAACTATATATTTCCCTGTCACCCACCGCGACACTGCAGCTATCCCACTGTGGTAGCACACAACTGTGCTGCCATGGCAGGTGCATGCCTCAGGGATCCACTGTGAGTCACAGGGCAATGGGGGCATTAATTGGGACAGTGAGCCCATACACCTGCTTACACAAGATCAGGCCATACAGTGGAGCAGTTTCCATAGGACAAAGGGAACACAACAGGGACACGCAGGTACAGTGCACATTCCCTCAGGGACAGTACCCCAGAGGTACATTATCATGTAACAGTACTGCACACGGGACGCTACCCAAACCATACATAGAGTCATTTGTACTTACCTGGCCTTGGCACCATGCCACTCTCCACCATCACTCATAGTTGTTGCAGGAAACATGCCTCCTTCCTTTGCAGGACATTAAACTTGTGGCAACATTGGTCACCAGTGCATGTGACCCCTGTGGGTCTTGTCAGGTGCTCCCCCACAGATGTCTACACCTCACACCTTGACCTGTCAGACCCTGATGCCTCTCCGAGTAGCTGGTCCTCCCCGGCCAGCACCAGATCAGCCAGTAGACCACCTCTGCAGCACAGCCCTTCTTTGTCTGCCAGTCATTTTGTTCTCCTGCCCAGGTCTAGTCCTCAAACCAAGCTTTTGCAAGTTTCAGGGCTTTATGGGTGTATCCTGTCCATTTGTGTAAAATGTTGCCTGTTACCACCATGCTAACACTGAGTTGCACATTGCAATGTGTGCTTTTGGTTGGGAGTGGATCCTTGAACATGCACAAAGCATAGGGTGACACCTGAGCAGGGTGCAAATTTACAGTGGGCAGATGCACAGCCTTGTGATGGACTGCACACTAACATTGCACAATGGCATGGCGCACACAGCTGTACATTGTGATGATGTTGTCTGCAGTGTGTGACAGCTTGTCTGCGCTGCATACTGATGTTATACTAGCTCAGGCACAGTGCTAGCACAACAACACTAGTGGGGGCGAACCTGTAATATTCAACCAATGTATGCAGATGAGCTAATTTCACAGTCAAGGGCCAACACCCATATTAGCATATAATTGCTGGGATGTGTGCATTCATACACCAAGAACATATAAAAGGAGCAAAGTGCACCACCTAGAATCCACAGAAGAACTGCAGGTGGCTAGAGGTAGGTGAATTATGGAGTGGTCTAGAAAGGGACATGGGTAATCATGCACTTGTGTGTATGCTGTGTGCAGTTTTTACATTGGAATTGTCGAGGTGGTAGAACTCTCACATCTAGATCTATTGATGATGGTGTTGTCATGTTTAAAAGTGGAGGATCTCTCCTATAGTAGCCAAAGGAGATAAATAACAGAGAAGTGGCTCTCTCAAATAATTACCTAGGAGGTGGTGGGCTTGAGTTCTTTTGAGCTCCTGACCAATTTAACTCATGTCTGTATGTGCCCTTGTCTAT
Organism: Neoceratodus forsteri; assembly: GCA_016271365.2. Lineage (NCBI taxonomy): Eukaryota > Metazoa > Chordata > Ceratodontiformes > Ceratodontidae > Neoceratodus > Neoceratodus forsteri. The sequence goes on along the minus strand of CM057456.1, from coordinate 453,534,842 downwards.
GGCTGAATCTACACATGGGCAGACCCATTTCAGGCAGACTACCAGCTGAGTTATGACATGCAATGCTGGGACAGCTACATGTCCATGACTGGGGCAGTGAGGGCTTTACCTCAATGTACCTTTCATCTGTGTTTCGTCATGTGTATGCACTGCTCACCTGTTTTCCACTCCCATGTCTGACAGGTACCAGAAATGGCACAGAAATATTGCAGGCCTAACGCTTCTTTGAGGATGAGTCATAGGTGCTGGTACATACCTAAATGACCAGGGTGGAGGTCATGTCCTAGAGGAAGAGCACAAATGCCCAGGTATAGCAAAGCTGAGTAGAAATCACAGATATGGTAAATGCTGTTGATGGCCAGAACAGACTCATGGAGATGGTGTATAAGCACTTCAGTGACATGAGGAGGTGGATAAAAGTGGTCCTGTTGACTGCTCATATGAAGAAGCACATGAGAGGCAGGAGTCCACTGGCATTGGTGGCTGTACATTCCATGGTCCTGACAGAGGAGGCAGTAGCCTCCACCCTATGGCCTGGGGAAGTGATGGGAATGCCATGAGGTGGCTAAGTGCCACTCCAGGTACTTGGATTAAATCCTTATACTAACACTGTAGTGCAGCATGAGGGAGGTGCTGCATTCCTGAGGTGCCATCTTTCAGATGAGACAATAAACCGAGGCCCCATCTGCCTTTTCTGGTGGTAGTTCAGGTGGATGTTAAAGATCCCATGGCAACTCTCAAAAAGAGTAAGAAAAGTTTTTATTGTGGAAATCACACAATACTAGGGACAATATATACATGACTATTTACATCCTTTATACATGTTTCCTATAAATTACTCTATTATTCTAAACAATTTATTTGTCCCTCTTGGTATGGCATATCTACAAATCTTTATATATGTCCTTCATTCTAGACTCCCATTGTCTCTTCTTATACTGTCATCCTTATGCCCCCCCTTTTTTATTTGAACCACTCCATGCAGTGCTTCCATAATTTTTCCAGCATTTGTACAGTTTCTTTATTTTGTTCTTTTTTATATATCTGTTGAGTTTGACCTACAATTATTCTAACTAACTCTTGCTGTGATATATGCTGTTGTTATAGAGGCCAATGACACCTGGATTGCCAAATATGGTATTTAATAATACAGTAGAAGCCACCTAATCAGGACGCAGATAATAGAGACATTTGCTTTGTTGGGATGTTCCACATTAAGTGACTGTGTTATCCTATAGAAGCTGCCATTAGTTAAATGGGGCACCCCTGCCATTTTATTGGGATGATTGTGTACTTACATACCACACATGCCCTGAGTTGTTAACCCCCTACTAATCCCTTGTGATGGTCTTTGTATTAATCCGTTTAGCACCTTTTACCACACCTGAATAGGTGTCAATAGCTGTTTCCCTAGACATCACATTCCCTTCCTGCTTGGCTGCCTTCTATCCACTCTATAGTCTAAGCATTGTTTTTTTTTTTTGTTTTGTTTTTTTCATGTCTGAGCAGTACATTAAGAAAGTCGCAGATACTATCAGACAATGGCGCATGAGAGAGTGAGAGTCCCATACTCACACGGACACTAGCAGCGACTGTTGTGTAGCACAACTCTGACTGTCACATAGAGGAGGATACAGAGAGAGAGAGAGAGAGAGCATGAACTTTGGGCACTGTTCTCTCCTCTGTTCTCTCATCTCCTTTGTGTGTGTAACGAGAGAAAGAGATAGAGAGAGAGAGAGAGAGAGAGAGAGAGAGAGAGAGAGTTAGAGTGTTAGAGCCCCATGCTTTCCTGACCTTGAACAGACGCTAGCAATGGATGGAGAGAATGAAGGCACTGTGTGCAACTTCACATTTTGTTTAATGCTGTTGCAGATAAAGAGAGGGAGAGCTTCATGCTTTGCTGACTCGAGAGAAAACATGGAGAGATTTTTCAGCTACAAGCCTGCAAAGTATGAGGTGGCGGTGGGGACGGTGATGGCGATGGGGGGGATCACAGGAAGAGTAAAGCAGCACTGTGAGCAAGACCAAAGCCATTTTAATGGCTTCTGATAAATGGGACAGTCACTTAACTGGGATAAAAAGCCTGCCACAGGGGTGTCCCGATTAAATGGCTTCTACTGTACTGCATATAAGATGCAGGGTACTGTATGGGTATTTTACCCAGGTACCTGTGTATAGGCCGAATATTAAAACCTCCTAAGTCATTTTGGTAAAATTATCATCCTGCACTTTTTGTGCCAAAATAGTCCAAAATGTAATAATATAAGGACAGTTGAAAAGCAAATGTTCCTGAGTTTCCAGGATCATATTATACAGTTCTCTTGGACAGTATCACTAAAAATACCACCAACAACTTAATCTGGTTCAAGGTCAGTTGGCATTCATCTGTGTGGGAGTGTAATTAAGGAGGGGCAGCTGCAGAAAATGGGGTGCTAACTGCACACTCAAGCAGACTTGATAGACCGTGTGGCCTGTTTCTGCTGGCAAGTAGTAAGTATCGCTCCTCAAGCCTTTTGAGTTTGTGGTTATTTTACACCCCAAGTTTACCATGGCATGATAGCCATCTTGTATCCCATAAATATCTAGGAATTCTCTGGTCTGTAAGCTATTTTATAATTTGTGGAAAAGTTTGTAGAGTACCTTTAGGAAAAATTATTTGTTCTGAAAAATTAGTTAATAAGAGCTGGTCATACAACAAATGCCTAAAGTTTTTAAATCTTCCATCTTAACTTTCCAGATTCTGAATTTTTGTATTGCTACTCTAACATAGTCTGGAAAGGCTTCAGCTGCCATTTTAAATGTCCATTGGTTTAGGGACCATTTGGGTAGCAGATTTTTCAACCATTCTGTTCCCCCAGTTTCTCCATATAGTCGGTATTTTCTTTAATAAAGGTACAATATTAAAGCCAGAGTTCTCAACTTTTTCCTCACTTGTTCCAGCTATCGGGGGATCTGTGGGATGTGGACAGCTGAGGAGGACAAAATAGGGGCACAGCAGAGGATGGCAAGAGCACCATTGAAGGGAAGTTCCTTGAATTGTTTATTTCTTTTTTGTACCTACTTTTAGCTAATCTAGCAGCAGGGTGACTTGTGCATTTTGTTTTTGTTCATAGCTGGTAAAGGGCATAGAAGGCCAAATGAAGGGACAGCTGCTATTTTGGGAAGGGTTGATTGTCTCATGAAAGACCGGGAATAGTCCCAAACCCACCCTCCCATCCCTCCATCCCCAGGCTTTCTCCATTTATAGGTATACTGCTGCCTCCTGATTGGGGGTGCACTGGGGTGAAGTAGGGGAGGACTGGATATAAGCTTGTTTGGCAGTTTATTTGTAGCAGCCAGTCCTACACTGCACTGACTCGATTTGACAAGTTCATTCAAACTCACTAATTCACTCATGATGAAGGGACATTTCTAGTCAAAGGGTTAGATTTTGTATAGATACTGCAAATAATGCATAGACTGCTCTGTAGGAAGCAGTGCAGGATTGTGAAGAAGTGTAAAGTCTTGTATAGATACTGTTTATAGGGCATCGATTGCTCTGAAGGATGTAGCACAAGGATGGTAAAACCATTGGAGGTATCTCAAGGGTTAGAGCATCATTGGAGGAAGACAGATGGAGTTGGTCAGGGATGGATACACCAGAGGGTGGGAGGGTTCTAGTGGGGGCAGTTGGGGGCAGTGAAGGGAGGTGGTACAGGGGGAGGCAGGATGCAAGGGGGGATAACACATGTAGATTGTGGGATGCAATGGATGTAGGGTGGCAGTTTGGACGTAAATATTGTGGAGGCTAGGAGGGTGCCCAATCTGTAGCAGGTTGAGGAGGCTGGAGGAGGAAGTGCTGTGACTTGGTAGAAAGTTGGAGAGGATGAGGGAAGGGTGTGGTCTTGAGGCAGGATGGGCTCATCCGGGGAACAACATGAGGGCACCACATGAGAGGAACAGTGGTTCAAGGAAAGGGATGGGGAGGGAATATAGGAGCACAACAAACAAGGGGCCTAGCATTACTGGGAAGGCTAGAATCAGGGGAGGGAGCCAAAGCACAGCCAGGCAGGAAGGGTAGGAAATAGGTTTGCTGTGCTGGTGGACAAGGAGGGGGTGTGCAATCCCTGGGGGAGAGCAAGAGGGGAAGGGGAAGGAAATCCACAAGGGACAGGAGTTTGTCAGAGGAGCAAGACAGGGGCGAGAGGAAGAGAAACACTGCTGGTCAGGATGAAGAAAGGGGAAGAGCAGAGGGTGGACAGGACAGAGAGGAGGGATGTAGAGGATTGGGAAGGAGCAGTGAAGATAGCAGGTAACAGGATGGGGAAAAGGGGGAATGGTGGAGATAGTGAGGTGGCATGCTCTAGTAATGGATACCTTGGGAAAAGGGTGGGGTGGGGACAAGAAACGAGGAAGGGGGTGTGCTAGTGCTGGGGGATTCCATACTTAAAGGGATCAGAAGGGTCTGCAGGGGGAAAGACATTGAAGAATATGGGTGGAGGTTATACCCGGGCTAACAGCAGAAAGAGCAAGGCAGGCAGTTCTTAAGTGCTCAAGGAGGGGCAGGATGAAACCACATGTAGTGGTGCATGTGGGCACTAATGATCTGATGGGGAGACAGTGGAAGTAGTGAGGAGGTTTGAGGAACTGGGAGAGCTATGTGAGGAAGTGGGGGAATCAGTGGCCTTCTCAGTGGTGCTCACAGTACCCTGCATGAGTATGGGAAAGAAAGGGAGGATTGGGGAGTTCAACACTTGGCTGGGGGAATGGTGTCGGTCTAAGGGTACGGAGTAGTGGGGGACTGAGGCAGAACCTGTGACAATAAGGATCTATATGCAGGGGATAGGCTGCACCTGAGCAGGGAGGGGAAAGATGTATTAAAGCAGAGATTTTAGAGATACATAATATCAAAGATAGATATAAACGAGGTGAAGAGGTGGTGTGAGGGCAGCTAGTAAGCAGGGATCCCAGAGGAGAGAGCTGAGCATGCCTACTCCCAAGCTATCGAAGAGATATTTGGAGTGGGGACACAAGGAGGGGTCAGGAGGGGGGGGGACCAGGGTGAGGGGGCACACAGGTTGGTGGGTGGTCCCACTAAATGTGAGAAGCTCAGGTAACAAATCAGCCAAGCTACAGGCTCGCTTGGCTGTGGGGAGGGTGAACATTGTGGCCGTCACAGAAACATGGTCCACCCAGAACCAGGACTGGGATATGATGATCCCAGGGTACAGGATATTCTGGAAGGACAGGGCTAGGGGGAAATGGGGGGGTGGCAATCTACATGAGGGAGGGAGGAGATAAGGTGTATAAGGGAGAAGGGGGTGGAAGGCAGGACAGAGGCCCTATGGATGCAGTTTCAAGACTCCAAAAGAAAGACACTGATGATAGGGGTAGTGTACAGGCCACCAGCTCAGGGGATGACCTGGATAGGGAATTGGCTGAGCAGACTTGAAGAGTCTGTAGGATGGGGAATACAGTAATGGTAGGGGACTTCAACCTCCCAGGGTGAACTAAAACATCCCAACCACCATGTGTGGCAAGGAGCAGATAATACTAGATGCATTTCAGGACTGCTTGCTGGTGCAATTGGTCCACGATCTGACTAGGGTGAGTAGGACTCTGAACCTGGTATTAACAAATGGGGATGCTGTAAGGGATCTGGGAGTGGATGACCCCCTGTCTGGGAGTGACCATCACACAGTGTGGTTCACACTCAATATGGGCAGGGAAAAGGGAGGAATGGGTACCAAGGTGATCAATTTTAATGGGGTGGACTTTAAAAGGATGGGGGAAATTTTCATTGAGCATCTGGTGGGAATTCAGACATGCATGAGTGCCATTTAAAAATGGGATACCATTAAAAAAGGGCTAGCAGAGGCAGATGAGACTTGTACCAGGACACAAAGCAAGAAGGGTAGGCCAAAGAAGTGAAGCTGGCTGACATGGGAAGTCATGGAAGGGGTGCAGGCCAAGAGAAAGGCATTCCAGAGGCTTAGGAAATTGGGAGGGCAAGGAGACAAAGATGAGTACATGAAGAGGTCCAGTGAGGTTACCAGGCTTGTCAGAGTGGCCAGGGCTTCCAGAGAGCTGAGACCAGCACAGGGAATCAAGGACAGGAAAAAGGACTTCTTCAGGTACATTGGAGAGAGAAGAAGAAACAAAGATCAGATTGTGAGGATTAAGAAGGACAGGGGTGGGTGGAGAAGGGGGAGGACAAGGCAGAGGTACTGAATGAGTACTTCTGCTCTGTGTTCATGGAGGAAAGGGGAGGGCAGATACCACATGGGAAGGGTGGAGTGGGCGGAGGGTTGGGGGTGACAGATATCGGGATTATAGAGGACAGTGTGCTGGAAGGACTAAGGGAGCTGAGGGTGGACAAGGCAGTGGGACCGGACGGCATTCACCCTAGGGTACTTAGGGAGCTAGCAGAGATCCTGGTGGGACCACTGACAGACCTGCTCAGTACATCACTGGATACAGGATGCATGCCACAGGACTGGAGGATGGCCCATGTGGTGCCCATTCATAAAAGTGGCCCAAAGGATGATCCAGGCAATTATAGACCAGTGAGTCTCACTTTAATCATGGGGAAACTCATAGAGTCAATCCTAAAAGAGAGGCTAGTGACCTTTTTGGAAGATAATGGTCTCCAGGATGGGCATCAACATGGTTTTGTTCAGGCAGAACCTAGTTGAGTACTACAACTGGATTACTAGGGAGCTGGACAGGGGCCATGCAGTGGACATCCTGTATTTGGACTTCAGCAATGCCTTTGAATCGGTGCCGCATGGGAGGCTAGGGGGGAAACTGAAATACATAGGGGTGGGAACAAAAATGGTCAGTTGGATCACCAGTTGGCTGAGGGGTAGGCAGCAAAGGGTGGTGGTGGTGGGGGGGGAACTCTCGTCACCGAGAGATGTTAAGAGCGGGGTGCCCCAGTTATCGGAACTGGGACCGGTATTGTTTGGGATATTCACTGCTGAAATCTTAAATGGGATCCAGAGTAGGATCAGTTTGTTCACAGATGATACTAAGATTGGTGCTGTGGTAGATGACATAGAGGGGTAGAGGGGGCTGCAGGAAGACCTGACCAAACAACAGAAGTGGTCAGAGACATGGCAGTTGGGGTTCAATGCCAAGAAGTGCAACGTCCTGCACTTCACAGCAAGGAACCAGGGAAGAAAATATCAGTTGGGAGGGGTACAGTTGGAAAGCACCATGGAGGAAAAGGATCTAGGGGTACTAACAACAGGGAGTATGAACCACTCAGCTCAGTGCAGGAAGCGGCAGCAAAGGCAAACAAGATGCTGGGGTGCATAGTGAGGGGAATCTCCTCTAGGCACAGAGAGATGATCCTTCCCCAGTACAGGTCACTGGTCGGGCTGCACCTGGAATACTGCGTGCAGTACTGGTCTCCATTTCTGAAGAAACACATCAGATTTCTGGAGGGGGTGCAGCATAGGGCAATGAAGATGATCCAGGAACTGGAGGGAAAATCCTATAAGGAGAGGCTGGGAGAGCTGGACATGTATTCCCTGGTGGAGAGGAGGAATTGGAGAGATATAATTGAAACTTTTAAATACTTAAAGGGACTAAACAAGATTAATACAGAAGGGATTCTCCAGATCAGAAGGGGGAGGGACACGAGAGGGCATCAGCTGAGACTGGAGGGGGAGAGTTTCAGGAGGGAAATCAAGAGACACTTTTTCTTGGAAAGGGTGGTAGGCAAAAGGAATACTCTGCCCAAGGAAGTGGTATCATGTAGAATGGTAGGAGGATTTAAGAGGGGGTAAGACAGAGTGGGGGGGTTGTTATGAGGAGGGGAAGGTATACTCATTTCAGTTTTGAACTTTGCAATTTATTCCATGCCAAAGATCTTTTCCCACAAATTGCTAGCTTATGTTCCCAGTTAAGTATATCCATTTCCTTTGGGCCAAATTTTATCCCTAAGATTTCCGCCTCAGGGACAATGGTTGCTTCTCCCACTGTGAACACTTTCTCTAGTGTTGATTCTCTTATGGCTAGTACAACACGTTTCTTTAAATTTATGCATGCTCCTGCTATTTTAGAATATTCTTGGATTATTTTGAAAGCTGTTTGGCTTTCCCTTTCATTTTCCAAAAACAAGCACAGTTCATCAGCATAGGCCATAACCCTTAAGGGTTATGTATTAGATGTCATTGATATACCCTGTGTGTGCTTATCTAATAATATTTTACTAATGTGAATGTCTATATTGAATGTGTATAACAGTGCTCAGTGGGTACCACTGCCATACATCTCTTTTAATAGTAATTTTTTGCCCTATTATTTCATTAATTAGTGGAAAAAATAGGCTTGTGAATATAATAGTGTAAACCACTGAATAAAAATATCAGGAATCCCATAAAAACTTAATATCTGTAATAGAGTAACATGAAAGACAGCATCAAAGACCTTTTCCTGATCCAAGGCCAGTACATATCCTTGTGTTTTCCCCATATGGCCTCTGGAAAAAAACTTTCATAAGCAAAATTAATGGCACATGTCTGTAAAGTGGAAATTAGATTTTGTGCTACTTGTCCTAATCTATGACATAATACTATAGAAAATAGTTTGAAATCTATATTGAGCAATGAGATAGGGTTCCGGTTATTGATATCATCCTATTCTCTTTTTTATGTAAAAGTATCAAGAAGGCCTTAGCCATTGGTTCTTTCATGCCCAAATTTTGTAAAATATCATTAGAGGTTTCCACTAATAAGGGGATCAAAATATCTCAAAAGGTTTTATAAAAGTTTGGGCTTAGGCCATCTGGGCCTGGGGCTGTATTCCCCTGTAGCTTATTTATTGCCCTCAGTATTTCCTCCTCACTAACTGGTGCAGTTAAATGATTTAACTCTTCCGGTTGTATTGGACTAATATTGACGTGTGCCAGAACATTCCCTTCTGTCAGCACTGGTGTACCAAACGAGGAAAAATGTCACTTTCATATTATTTCCAATATATTGACAAAGTCATTGTATATTTTTCCTGTGTGATCCTTAATAGCATCCCACTCTTCCTTTTGCACTCTAGAGTGACAATCCTTGAAACTATCCAAAGGAGTCTTTGTACCCTGTGTACCTGTTAAATGTTCCATTTTCAAGAATCTAGCCCTATCATACGGGTAGTCTCGCATCTCTGCTTTAATTTGCTGTATTTGTATAGAAAGATCCAGACGTTTGATGTTTTATAAAGATATAAGTTTAAACAGTCCCTTACGGAATTTTAGGAATTGGAAATATACCTTATTCCTTCTTTGCATTCCCCAATTTTGTTATAACTGTTGAATCATAATTTTAGTGTCCAGCCACAAATCTCTGACTGTCTCATACCATACTGCTACCATGGCTCTAGCTTTTAAAAACTCTTATTGTTTGATTTGGTATTTTTCGGTCTGTCAAAAGCTCATTATTCATGTGTCAGTAACCTGGTCCCATATTTTTTTTTTAGTTAATAATTTTTATTAAACTTTAGTTATGCTTACAAACAGCAACACAAATTACATCACAACATTCTAGGTCTAGGTCAAAGCATCTCAATGTACAATGTAAATGAGCAATGGAAGGAAGAAACAGAAGTGAGGGACTAAGGAGAGAAAGAAAAAAAGGGGGTCCCCTAAATTCTCTGACCATGGAACTGCACAATAACGAGTAATACAAGAACAATTAACATAAACAAAAAGAAAAAAGTAAAGTAACCTGGTCCCATATTATTTGTATGTAGCTGCCCTAACATAATTGGTAGTTCTAGGTGATCTAAGGTAGCATTATGTTCAGTATCTGCTTTTAAGACTTTTCAATATTTGGAAATAAGTAAATAATCTATTCTAGATGAGGGGCTACCTCTATGATAGGCATGACTCCCTTGTTGTTTTAACTGCCTATAGGCATCTTTTAGAGCAGCAGTAGTCAAAATTTGTTTTAAAACATTAGTATCACAGTACAATTTTGAAGTTTTTCCAGTTTTGTCCCCTAACTCAAGGGGGCAATTAAAGTCTCCCCCAGAATTATTTTCCTGTCGGTGTGCAGGTATGGTTGAACCAACCTAAATAGTTAACTTCTAAGTGTTCTTATCTGTGGGGTATAAATCACCCCTACCCTGAGATCTTGTTGTCAAAATTGTACATTCAAGAGAAGAGCCCTTCCAAGGTCTAAATCCATAACATTCTGGATTTTAACCTGCCCATTAAACATTACCATGACTCCTGAGCATATCTGCTCCCCCAAAGACCATACAGTTGGCCCCCATGGCCAAGATTTCTGGGCCTGGTGAATGTTTGCTTCTGATCATAGCCTGGTGTCCTGAAGCAGGCAGATAGTTGACTGAGAGTCATATAAGGCTTGAAATGTGATGCATCTTTTTTATAGTTCTTTATACTACTCACATTCAGTGAAATGATGTTCAGTGTGTCCCCTTTTAGATTAGTCATGGGGAGATTGCACGTAGGGTCCCCTTAGAACTCTCCAGATTTTGTCGTTGTTTTTTCCTTTACTTTACGTTTTTCTGCCAAGTCCCCTTCCACATCAGAAGTATCTTTACATGAGGATGTGATGGATGATTCAGAATCCTCTTCATCCTCAGCTGGGTGTTCCTGCAGTACAGATTATTTATTTGTATTGTTTGTCCCATCCATTTTTGGTACTTTGGATCTGGGGATATTTTGAGACGACCTTCTCTTGCCCTTAACCATCTAGAATCCATCAACTGGGGGGGGGGGCGTGGCATTACAGTCTCCAGCTGGATCTTGGTAGAAGGGGTCTCTTGCTCTTGTTCTTCGTGGCTGATATCTGCTGTTCCACTTCCTCTTGTATAGTCCCCTGATTTCTGTTTGAATTGTCTGCTAAAGTTTCTTCTGTATCTTCAGGGGTAGTGACAGGTGGTGCTGGTAGCAAATCACTCAAAGATTGAGCCTGTGGGGTGAATGTAGTTGTCTGTTTTTCTTGTGCAGCATGCACTATATCATCCTGATTCCTGAATGTTCCATTATTATGTACAGCTCTGGACACTGTGAAAACAAATGGCCTAGTTCATCGCAAAAGTTACACTTTGGTGGACTTCTACAGCAATTGCTGGTGTGACCTGTTTGTAAACAAAAGTTACCGACCAAGGCATCACATGCATTACTTAAATGAGCAAAGGAGTCACACCTGTGGCATGTCTTGGGCTGCCCTGGGTAGAAACAAAACCTACGTTCTAGTCCCAAATAAAAACCACTTGGCAAGAGTACAGGTCCTTATTCAGCCATACAGAGTTTTACTTTAATTTTCCATCTCTCTGTCCAGATGTTCTAGCTGTCATGTATGGCTACAGGTCTTTCTAAGACATCTGTCCTTTGTTTCACCCAGTATAAAATGACTGAGATATGTACTTTCTGATTACGATATAGCACTGTGATGGTTTTTACTGAGGATCTTGTTAAGGGAATTACTATAAATGAAGTCCACAGTCTAGTTTGTTTTAAACCAGAATATTTCTTCCAGAACGTTTCCAGCTGCACAAGGGTGTTAAAACACATCAAAAATAGTGTATCCTGAAATCTATATCAATGCAAAGATGTCTGAGGCCAAAAACTGCATTGATTCTTTTAATAGTTTCCGGGCCACGTACACCCTTTCTTGGAGCCATATCTAGTTCACCTTTGTATTTTAATCTTTCAGCATTTCTCTGAATTCTGGGCTTTCCTAGATTGGAAAATAAATCTGTCATTGTAAATCTGGGATTGGTCTGTGGCCTGGCTGTACTGGATTGTGGGGAAGGGATACTGTACCTTCTTGGCGTCCTAGTCCCATGGAGGGGTTTTGTCCCCCTTGATTCTCCCCCTCATTTTCCATCATTTCTGCCCATAAGGTGGAAGGTATGAGCTGATTTTCTATCTCACTGTGCCCCCCCCCCATATTAGCCCTTGAGATCTTTGGCTGAGGAACCTCATTCTGGGGTTGGGATTTGCCCTTTTCCCCCACATTCATATTATTGCCTTCATTAATATTTCATTCTGTTAAATTCACAACAGTTAGCACAGTACCTGGTGGTAGAGCATCCTACTCCGTGATGTGAGCCTGTCCAGTCGCCTCCTTTGTGTTAGCAGCTGTCTTTTGCTGCTGCATTATAACTGCCATGCCTTATTTGTCTGGGCCCTATGTTTGCATCTGTGAAAAAACTTTCTTTCCTTTTACAGCCAATCCCAGAATCTCTGTTGCTGTCGGGGGATCTCCAGGGAGCCAGCGCTTTCCATATGGTGCCAGTTCCCACCCTGTGGCTCATAAAGCCCTCTATGGTGACCAAGATTGTACTGTGTCAATCCTTTGCTGATTTTTTGTGGTCTGGGTCATATTTTCCATGCTCGCCTCACCTGGTTTAACAATCTGGTCGGTGGTCTGCTGTTTCTTTGGCAGCAGTCACAATATTGAAGCTCTGCGAGCCTCTGCATCTGTCAGGGTCACATCCCTTGGTGCCCTTGGCTTTTGCTCTGTATCCAGAGCTGCCATCAAGGCAGCTAGTACCTGTGAATTTCTCTCCATTTCTGTCTCCATACTAGTTTCCATCTGTTCAGCTTTTGTAGCAATCTCCATTGGTAAGTCTCCTTACATTTGTTCTTCAGGAATCACCATGGAACTACAGAACATCAATTTTGTCTGCACTTAGCCCATAACTCCCAAACCTCCTACTCCTTCAGCATCCACCTCTGCACTGTCCTCCATTCTGCCGACTGGAGTGACACAGCACCCCCTACCACACAGCAGGGGAATTTTTATTATAACTTCAAATCAAATCAAATTAAACAATACATGTTATAAATCATATAAATAAATGGTGAATCGTTACAGAAAATAAGTATTTCAGTCATACAGAAAAATAAACAAAATATAATTAGAACTCCTGCAGTATTCAATTCATACTGTTAATATAGTTAAGGGAAATCCCCACTCATTAAATTAATACACCTTAGATAGAACTTTCTTTTAAAAATAAACCTTCCACAATCTTGTTCAATCCTGTTTTTTTCCTTTTTACCTCAAAAAACAATTTATGACTGGCCATACATGTTGAAGATACATGAAAATTAAAGTAAAAAGAAAATATTTTATAAGTGTTTTAAAGTGTATACATCTAAGGTGAATCAAAAATAAAGGCTAGGTACAGTATAAACTCATAATCATAATGATGGGAATAAATTTCATTGTTATATTGAGGTAATCCATGGAGGTAAATTTCTCCATCAGTCACTGAATTTTTGATCTGGAAATTCATTCTGCTCTTTCTCCCTGATGGTCTTAATAGTTTTAATTATCTGCTGAAATAGTTGTTCTTGAACCAAAAAAAATGTTGTAGGGACCATTTGCAGCGAGGCTGCCAAATGCAGTATTTAAGACATATCAAAATAAGTCTGATTGTACTAGGGTAAAATTGTTTCCACTGTGAGGGAATGATACCCAATAATAGGGTGTCTGGTGGAATATTATGAAAGGGACTCCAACCCCAGTTTTTTTTGACCACTTGCCAAAAGGTATTAATGTAGGGGCATTCATAAAAGAGCTGGTTTATAGTCTCGGATATTTGTGCTTGTAGATCTGGGGCAATTGCGTTCACTTTTGTCTTTATGTTTTAAATTAATTTTAACACTTAATTTCTGATGAGCACTTATCCATAACACATCCCACATGTGGGGGAAGGGGTCCTGAGGTTAGTTAAGGTATTTCTTATCTCCACTATTGTAGATTCTGGTTTGGAAATGAAGGTAGGAAGCTCAAAAAAGCAGGGTTTTTTTAAATTTATTTAAACATTTGGTAACCTGGAAAAGCACACTGAGCCAAGGCTTGATTCCAGCTACGACCCAGGGGGAAAGAAGCAGTGGAAATACAGACAATAAATGCAGAGAATTAGTTAGCAGAACAATAGCAGCTAATTAAAATCAATACAATACAGCAGTGAGAGCAAAAACATGACATGATGAATCTCTAGAGGTGAACTATTCAATTGTAAGTGCTCTACATAATCAATCTTTAATAAGTGCCGGGGAGGAATTATAGGAAGGTAAAGTCAGCAGAAGTGCTGGGTTTAGCTCAGCTGTGATAGCAACATAAAGGTGGAGGAAGTAGACATAGCTGTTGCTTGCAGCTAGAGTGAGAGAGTGAGTTTCTAATAATAGGGGTAAGTTTGCTCCACATTTAAGGAAGCCGTTAGGAGAAAGCAGCTTTGCCCCCTGAGGAAGAAGGTCGGGGCAGGGTGAAGGATCTTTCATTTCTGTGCCTGATTTCATAGGAGGATAGGGAGTCTGAGGATAGACAGTCCTCAAGATAGGAGGGAAGCAAGGTAAACCAGTACTTACAGTAGATATAAGGTTGAGGGCGTGTATATAGCACCTGTGAGATAAGGAGCTAAGTGCAAGGAGGGAGTAAAATCGCAGTGGTGCGTGCATAGGGGGGAGTTTGTAGTGAAGCGGCAAAATGAGTATAGAAGGGTATCCAGCCTGGCAAGAGTGGTTACAGGGGCAGAGCTGAAAACCATGTCCACATAATCTAGTAGGGAGATGATCATTTTAGAGGCAATTTCACATCTGGCAGGTAACGGGAGAGAGAGTTCCTGTTACGGTATAGAATGCTGAGTTTGGAGCACAGCTTGGAGGTGAAAGATTCAATGTGAGTTGAAAAAGACAGATGGGGGACCAGCCAAACACCCAGGTACTTGTATCTGGTGACTTGGTCAACTGGGGAGCCATCGAGAGAGGTGGTGGGGGGGAGGTAGTACAGCTACATTCTGGGCAGAGCCAAAAACCATTGAAATACTTTTGGTGACTGGTATGAAGTCATAAAAGGTTGCTAGTATGAAGTCATAAAAGGTTTTCCTGGTCATAGTTTTTAGTAACTTTCCATTGTTTCAATTTTGAGAAACAGTGCTGAAAATGTTGTGGCATATTCTGAAAAGACTTCTGTTTGGGCATTACTGAATTTAAACCCCAGTCCTTAAGCATGTTATTTGAGCGATCTAACACCTAGGCCATCCATAACATGGGGTTTTGTGATAATGCTGATTTTATGTTAGTGTAAAGGAAAATACTAAAAAAAGAAAACCAAAAGACTGAACATATGTAATCTCCCATTGGAAATAGGTAAGTAAGTGACTGCTCGTTTAACCGGGTTGAGTCTGCTACGCCATAAACAAAGGAAAAAACAGCTATATAACTCTGTTTCTAAACATCTGGGAAGAGGATAAATGTGGCTAAGATGTAGAAACATGGGTACTAGGACAGATTTTATGAGATAAATGTGTTTATTTTAACTCATATTCTAAGTATTCCAAATCTCAACCTTTTCAGTTGCAATATTCAAAATACCTTCCCAATTAAGCATGACTAGATCCCCCTTACCAAAGTGCATCCCTAAGATTTGTTTGTGGTGTTTTGGTTGTAGGAATTCCCATTACTGAATCTACATTGGGTTGATCCATGTCTATAGTTAAACATATACTTTTAGCATAATTTAGGTTTGTCACTGACACTGATTCATATTCTGTGAATATACTTTATGTAGGAATTGCTGACAGTGTGACTGCCAAAATTAGAATCAAGTCATCCACATATACCAATGTCTTAATTTCTGGGTCCTGAATAGAAACAGATAAACCATTTATGTGCTCATTTTCTGGCATGAATTAGAGGGGTCCAATGTCAAAATGTACAAAGCGGGACTCATGGGACAGCCCTGTTGTACCCCCTTTTTTATATCACATCTATTCCCTATCCAACCATTAATATAAGGATGTACTGATGCTAAAGCATAACATTTCTTCACCCATGTTATAAAAGAATCTGGAAAACCATAGCTTTGCATACATAGCAACAAATAAGGGTGTGCAACAGAATCAAAAGCTTTCGATTGATCAAGGCATAACATGTGGCCTGATATTTTCCCTTCTGTTCCCTTTGCCATAATTTCTCTGGTAAGGATTAAAACATCTAATATTTTCTTCTCTGGTACTGAGCAAGCTTGTGTAGCATGTATTATGTATGGTAATGTTAAAGATATTATGTTACTGAGAAGTTTAGTGAGGATTTTAAAGTCACAATCTATGTTCCCCCTAAGGTGTGCGCATGTGCACCCGCACAGCAGTCAGAAATAACCCGCACACAGCTTTAGTAGTAGCGCACAAAGCAGCTGAAAGGGATCCTCATGTTCATGAAGTAGTGACTACAGTCATCACTCAGATTTAAGACTCAGACAGGAGGACATGAAAGTGAATGGGAAAGAAACATTGTATGTCCACCTCTGAGGCCACAACTCATTAACTTTAACAAGCCAGGAAGCCAGACATCTCACTCTTGTTCCACTTATTGAACAATGGAACTGCTCTGCAAAATTCCAACCAATTGGCTTTGCAGTTACTGCAATGTTTTGGCTTGACACCTCTTTCCAGTAAGACAGTACTTGATAATGAACAGTACTCCTGCTTTTCACAGAAGGATGTTTTATTTGTTTGGTAGATTTCCCAACAAAGCAATGCAGAGATTCTCTGACATAGGGTGTATATTATATTATTTCAGTTTTAAAGTTGCACAGCTTCAGTGTAATCTGCCTCCTCCCCAAGCAGCGTCTGACATACAAAATGTGTTTATAATGGATTTAAAGCCTCACCATTGAAAGTGTGTTCATTTTTTTCAGTACAAGACTACATATGTTTAGAGAGATGAGGTTGCTTCTCTTTAAAACAGGGTCTCACATTATGCACACATTTGAGATTCAATGAATCAGTGCTTGTAAAAGGTTGCCCATGTTGGCTACATGGGGTTAGTAATTCTAAAATGGACAACAAGAAATAGCAGTGTAACAAATGTATTTTGCATTTAATTTCATAAATTCAGACTGCTCTTAGTATTCATCCAGAATGGAAGAGAATTAACCTCCTAAATGCATCTCCTCTCTCATATCACACTGACTCATTCACTACATTGCAAAAATACATTTGTAAACCCCCACTGAGCTTGACAACACCCAGCATAGTCATTGTAAACCATACCTAGGGTAAATGACATCACATACAATTTTGCATGCATCCATCAAAGATTGCATTGCTAAGTACTGCTTTAAGAAGCTGTCCAACCCTAAATACCACATTGCCATAACAGTATTAAATGATGTGCTTTTGGAGTTGGCAGAGTTGTCTAAGATGTTTCAGAAAGTGGTCTAACAAGTTGAAGCTGTACAGATGGCTAGGGCAAAAATAAAAAAAGTTCAGAAGCCAGTACCTGGGTGAAACTGTCTACTGGAGCCCACCAGTAAAACTGCTTTTGGCTAATTGCACAGCTGAAGTAAGCACAATAGCAATTTTGCAATTCATTGGCCTGTTATGTGACCATCTGGACAGCTGATTTCCTGCAGGTGAACTTTCTAACTGATCTGCCTTTGATTTTGCAGCAATGCCATATTGCAGCTTTGAGTATGGCTTATCAAATATTGACAGACTGTACAGCAAATATCAGGAATATTTATTTTAATCAGTGGACCAGGCAGAAATTGTTAGCCAGTACAATGACTTCAAATTTATAGTTGCTGAAAAAATAAAGTGAGGATAATTAAAATCCTTTACTGACATGATCCACTTTGCTTTGACTAATGTGCAGTACAGCATGGTGGCTAAACTTACTGATGTATGTGCTACATTCCAAGCTAAACATGAAGCTATCATGTATAAATGTTCCTACACAGTCTTATCATTCCCCAGAAGAGATTCTCCATAGGGAGGTGCAGAGTAAGAAGGCTACGATAGCACAGAGAAAAATCTTGGGAGTGATAGAGGATCACGTACTGAAGCAGAGAGAAGTATGGCTGAGTAAGACCATAACTATCTTTGGGTGGAGGGTTTCACTCAAGGATTCTCATAGGAAAGTTAGGGAAGATTTGTTGCTGCTCTTGGAAAGAGCATTAGGATTTTATATCTCCAGAAACATGGTGGAGTCCGTAAAGTTATATGGAGACCCTGAGCCCACAACACAGATTGATATTACATTTAAAAATCCTCATACAGCTAGCACCTTGCTTTCTCTGGCCAGCAAGCTGGATTGTTTGGAAATACATTTAGTTAACACGTTAAACTTGGGTGAAGTCTTTTCATGATTTAAACAGACTAAGGATAGTCCAGAATCAATCTTAGAGACAGATAACCCCCGATTGACTTTGGAAACCTAATTGACCCTAATACCTACTCGCCGCTGATGTTATTGATCAGCCTGACAAATGCAGCCTGTAGATAATATCAAACAATGAACTCTGAATGCTAGCTAGATTTGGATAGGGGAGCTGGGGATCAAGATGTGGATGTCCTTTCTATACTTTCATGGAATATTGAGGGCATCCATCTTAAAATAATTGACCCCGAAATAGTGAGATTTATGGATAATTTTGATATTATTGGACTGCAAGAAACATGGTGTATAGAACATGTAACTCCCAAATTGTCTGGATATTCTATCTTTACTCTGCCAGCAACTAAAGATAAAAAGTTTGGAAGGTTTAAAGGGGTTATTTCCTTTTTTATCAAAACTTTGTTAAATTTTCAGATCACTAACATTTCTACTAAGTCAGAGGGTATTTTGGCTTTAATGATTAGCAAGGGACAAGAGAAGATCATTCTCTGCAATATATACTTGCCCCCTCACAATAGAGCTACTGATCCCGCTGACCTTTTCATATAGGATCTGAAAATGGCACTTAACGAATTGTCAGATAAGAGTATACCTTGTCCTATAATTATTTTGGGAGACTTTAATGCCAGAATTCCTTCTCATTTCTTGGTCTTGGAGGATGTATATTCAGATATGATCCATACAATATCTATAATTAATCCAAATATCTCATATACTAGGACTGCTGAGGATCTAAAATCTAACCTCAGAGGTAAGGAATTGCTAGAGGGCTTAGCCAGTAGAAATTTCTGTATTTTAAATGGTAGAACTCAGGTCGATCTAGTTGGATCCTTACCATGTAGAGGACCTACTGGCTCTTCAAACCCGTGATTAGGTTTGGACCAATTTGGAAGCAGTAAAGCTGATCCAAAAGTTAGAGGTCATGGATAGATTGGAATCAGCACACTGTGCTATTGTAATTAACATCAAATGCCTTTTGGAACTTTAGGAGTGAGGCACAACAGGAAGAGAGTCTGAAGTCATAAACAAGAGAAGGATTGGATGGGAGCCAATTCATCAAGCTAGTTTCAAAGAAATTGGTAGTACAGGAGTCTTAGGTAATATTCACGAGTTGGTCCTGGACAAAAGTAAGTCCTTTAATATTTTGGAGAATTGGGAACTATTCATTCTTTACTCGGACCTAGATGTAAAATAATGTACCATCCTAGGTCCCTTTATAAAAGTCTTAGTTTAATTTGGTATGCCTACAGGCAAAGAAAGAATTTGGAGGAAAACTAAGGCAGCATAAGAAAAAGAAGTCTGCAGCAGATTTTAAATTGCTAAAGACTGAAAGAGAAAATATAGGAAAATTCTTGAACGGAGAGACATAAACATACTCAGGGACTTTAGGAAAACTAGGGCAGGCTGTTTTGGATAGGGATGGAAGGCGATTTTGGAATATTGTTGCCCAGTGATATAAGATATATGCCAATAAGATTGAAGCCTATATTACACCTGAAGTCTGGGCATCTCATTTCTCCAAGCTCTATTATTCTCATGAAGAGCAGGAGACACCTGATGCTTTCAAAATACAGGAGGATGACATTTTTTCCAAGACCTATCTTGATCACAGAGGACGAAATCTGGATGGCACTGATTGGCCTTAAGACAAATAACACACCAGGGCCAGATGGGGTCCTAGGTGATCTCTATAAGGTTTTCACCAACTGATGGATTCCTTTTCTTCTTTTACTGTTTAATGGCCTGGTTTAGGGGTACTCTTACACTACCAGTTGGGCAGGTAGTGTTATCTTCCCAATTTTTAAAAAAGAGGATCACTGACCCAGGATGTATAGGCCTATTAGTTTGATAGATGTTTCACAGAAGATTTTGTCTAGGATAATTTTGGGCAGATTGCTGTCATGGGTCAAGGAGAACTCAGTATCAAATGAGGCACAGAACAGTCTCTGGAAGGACTGTTCTACAGTACACTAATATGTGCTTCAGCACCTGATCTGGAAGGATATTAAAGTGAGAAAAAAACAGATTATATTGCTGTTTTGTGGACTTCTCCTCAGCCTTCGACAGCATTAGTAGAAAAATCCTTTGGGCTACATTAAGGGATCTGAAGTTGGAGGCCTCACTTCTTGATGTTATTAATAGACTCTATGAAAATATGTGGGCAAGGGTCCAGTATAATCAATATGGTCATCTAACTGATAGATTTGAGACAAGTGTGGGGGACAGACAGCGGTGTATTTTGGCCCCCCACTCTATTTAACATCTACATTAATATAGTCTTGGATCAGTTAGTTAACCCAGATTTCCATACTGCAAAAATTAATGATCAAAGGATTGAATGTTTAGCATATGCAGACGATTTAGTCTTGCTCTCTACTTCAGTCCTAGGTCTTAAAAGAAAACTGGCTCACTTTGAATCTCTCTGTTCTCAAAGGAAACTAAAAGTTAATCTCAGCAAGACCAACAATGCAGTTTTTGGCTCTCAAACCAAGAATACGGTAGGCTTTAGGCTAAACAGTAACCATATAGACACTATTAAGTGTTATGATTATTTAGGTGCCCATTTTGCTTATAGCCTATCTTGGACCAAACATTTGGAGGCTATTCAATTTAAAGTGTGATCTTCTGTAAATGCCCTAAAAATATTTAACAGAACTATGGAGAAGTCGTCGGTGAGCGGGGTATTAAGAGCTGTTAATGCCAGACTAAGAACGATCATGTTATATGCCTCTGAAATCTGGGGTTATACTAAGGTTAGAGAATTAGAAATAATTCTGAATAAACTCTATAGATACATCTTAATATTTTTAAATGGAACTCCAAGCTGTATTCTTGCCTTGGAGGTAGGACAACGTTCCTTGACTTTTCTCATCTGTGAACGACAGATTCTCTTTCTGTTGAAACTTTTTTTTTTTCCCCTACAAAGATATCCCAGAATGAGTGTAGTGGAAGCCATCAAATTGGCCAGCATGGGATATGTACTTCCCTTTATTCAACTTATTAAGGAAACAATAATGCCAGCCAGATTGGGCCACCTCTTATATCAAATTTACACGAAGACCATTTGAGGAGATTAGGCAAGACATCAAATTGAGGCTTATTGACTTAACACAGCAATTCTTTCTATGTTCAACTCTCCAAGCTTAAGCTATATGGATTTTATAAAAAAAGTAAAGATTTCATGGGGATATGAGCCATATCTCTTTTTAACCTGTTCTAAACAAAGAAGAATCTATACAAGATTTGGAACTGAAAACTATAATGCTCAATGCATTCATTTTAGACAAAAGAGAGGGGGTACTTTTTCCATATTGTAAATGTGGAGTGGGGACTATAGATGATCTCAAACATGTGGTACTCTTGTGTCCTATGCACGAATCAACTAGAAAAAATTGCTGGGGATATCAGCCTTCCCTGGAGGATCTTTTGAATATTTGTTTACTATGAAAGAGAAGAACATAGAAGAGATCGTTGCAAGATTCTTCATCTCAACTCATTTGTAAAGTTTATTACGGGGACTTGAAGTTCTGTGGAGGTTTTTTATGTGAAAAGATACTCTGTTAAATTGAATTGCGCTGTAAAGATATTTAAGTTCCTTGTTGATTTATTTATTGTCTATTTATATTTACTATGTAGTTTGTCCTGATTTTATTATACTGTAACTGCTTTATGCGGAACAATAAATTGTACTACTACTACTACATTCCAAACTTCTAGTGCTGACCGTGAAAGAGGCTTCAGCTTCATGAACTGCATTAAGAGCAAACAAAGAAACCGCTGAAGAAAGCCATTTAGATATCCTGATGCGTACAAAATTGTTTTTAACATCTGGTGGAAAAATGGATCTTAATAAAATATAAGTCCACTGGAAGAATGGGAAAGACAGGAGAGAAAAACAGTAAATGTTGATTCCTTAGCAATGCATCATCAGCAGCACTCCTTTTAGATGCATGCAAGACTCTTTAAAATGTACATAGTTTACACATATTTCCAGTTCATACTGTTATGGCACACAATGCACATCCAAGCTTCGGACTGTGTCAGAATGTATATTTATACTTTGCATTGAGTATTTGAGTGTTTGATTATATTTTCTACGGTTTACTGGTAATAAAACATATCACTTGTTTGGGCCACCCAATTTGCGTACATGAATCAATTTTTTTGCACAAAGTGCCGCACACACATATCAGTCACCCACCCACAGAAACTAAAAATTAGAGGGAACATTGGTCACAATTCAATAATGAAATAGGTCTCCAATTGTTCAGCATTGCTTTTTCACCTTTTTTGTATGTGAAGATAATTAATCCTCGTGATATTATGTTCAGTATGGTCCCTTCTGTCAACATAAAATTGTAGACATTTGTTAGGTCTTGTATTAACCCTTGCAATATAATTTTATTGTAAAGCTCTACTAGCAGGCCATCTATGCCAGAGGCTGAATCTGTCTTAAGTTGTTGTATAGTACTGTTAACTTCAGTTGCTGTTATTGGTTGTTGTAAAATATTTAAAAATTATTATGGAATTTGAGGTAGATTTTGTTTTTGAAGACAATTTAATATTTTCTCTTCACTTATGTCTAGTAATTTGAAAGCATTCTGAATGCAATATTCAGCGATTTTTAGAATATCTTTGTTGTTTGTTACTAATTCGTCTTATTCATTTTTCAAAAATGGTATCATTCTTTGTTGCCTCCTAGAATAACAACTGTCAAATTGATTTGTGAAGAAGGACTTGCCCTGAGTCCCACATTTTTGTTCTTGGTTTAAAAAAGTCATTCTGTCATATTGGCACTGTGCCATATTGTTTTTAATCTGTGTAATTTGGTCCAAATAGTCTATATTTGTTGTATTTTGGAGGGTTATGAACTGATAAAGTTCCTTTCTTACTGTTCTGTATGTCTGGTTATCTATGAGTCCAGTTTGTAATAGTAGCTGGCTTAAAAAAAGGGTGTCACAAAAAACTTTCTTTGTTCGAAGACCTGTGTCTGAATGAAGTCATCCACAGTTAAAGTTCCCTGCAAAAATGATTAGCCTGGATGTAAAAAAATAAGGCTGCACAATTTTAAGTAACTCTACTCTCCCTGCTTTAGTGTGCCCTTCGTATATGTTTATTACCCTAAAATCAATGTTATTAAAGGCAATATCCACCAACAAGGTCCGTCCTGGACAAATATCCACTAGCTGTGTCATTTTCATACTTTCGTTATTTATGCCTATGCCCAGACCACAACACCGATCCTCTCCAATGGACCACACTCTCTGATCCCAAAACCAAGAGGTCTCAGCAATTGTTACTTCCCTATCTGTATGGAGTCTGGTGTCTTGTAAAAAACACCAGATCAAAATAATTTTCAGCAAAATAAGTGAAAGTTGCCCCTCACTTTTTATTAGACTTAATACTATTTGGCCCAAATATTCAAAGGGATTGTGCATAGCGTAACCCTGCATTGCACCCCTGTGGGATATTGAAAGGGCTGCTAGGTGCAGCTCAAATCCTGATGCACCAGGGTGCAATGTAATTGTATGCAACACAGATGAAGGAGGCGTGCCCATGCATATACAGCACATCCTGATATTCAGTCCAGGATGTGCAGTGCATATGCTGGCACAACCCTGCTGTGTACCACATAGGGGTCTCAAAGTTAAGCCTGTGAAGAGTAGGAACAACTCCTGGCCACTGACAGGAGGCTGCTGTATTGCAGGGTGCAACACAGCAGCTGCAAGCACCCACCCACCCTGCACACCATCCACAAGCACACATGGCTCCCTAGTAGTCTAGCAGACCCCCCCTCTCTATTTCTCAATCTCGGTAACTGTAGATTAAATATTCCCCAGTAGTCTAGTGGACTCCCCCTCCTGAGTCCCCGATCATGGTAATTGTCTAATAAATCATTCCCTGGTAGTCTAGTAGACTCCCTTCCCTCCCAATTCCCTGATCACAGTAAAGCACCTAAATTAATTCCCTGGTGATCCAGTGGCACCACCCCACCCCTCCACCCACACAGGACCCCTCACCACCCACACCCCCTCATCATTGGTGGGCAGCTGCAACCCACCGAGCCATCCACTGAATGACAGGTACAGTATAGTCTTGCAGGGCATACTGTACAAGACAGTCCCAAATATGTGAATGACTTCATTCACATATTTGGAACTGTCTAGTATAGTATACCCTGCAAGCCCCTACTGTACCTGTCATTCGGCAGGTGGCCGGGTGGTATGCAGGTGGGTTGCATCCGTCCAGCTGATGATGGGGGTGTGGCCTAGGTGAGGGGTCCTGTGTGGGTGGGAGGGTGGTGCCACTGGATCACCAGGGAATTAATTTAGGGCACTTTACCATGATTGGGAACTCAGGCAGGAGGGGGCCCACTAGACTACCAGGGAATGCTTTATTAGACATTTACTGTGATGGACCTGTTCTCATTATTGTAAAACTCAATAAATTTTAAATGGAAAAGAAAAAAAGACATTTACCACAATTGCAGCTACGAGGCAGGGGATGCCCCAGGACCCCCACTGTGCACACCTCATGCTGTGTGGGGCACCAGCCTCAAGTCGCCGTGCTGCCCTGTGCAAGGCATGCAAATGGGGCCATAATGACATGCATATGTCCCCATTTGCACCTTGCATATATTATGGCCTAATTTGCATGCCCTCTGCTGAATATTGCAGGTGATGCACCTAGTGCAACTGCATTTGTGCTGGTGCATCCCTGCACTCCCTATATGTGGCTTGCGCCAGCACAGTGCCACTGTGCTGTGCACAGTCCGTGCCATATTCAATGGTGCTGCACCATGGTGCATCAACATTGAATATCACCTGGTCCTGGCCCCTGCACATCCCAGTTGCACTGCGCACAGGCTTGCGCCACTGCCAGGTGCAGTCTGAATATCTGGGCCACGGTATTTAAAGAAGCAATTTTCAAACTGTAGAAATCCATAAGAAAAAAGAGAATTTAAGTAATTATCTGGTATCGTAATTTTTCTTTTTCATTCTCTTTCTTGCTTCTGCTCATATTTTCCATTTTTTCCCTGTATTAGGTTTGGGATCAGATTTGTCTGGTTCTTCTGGATCAG
Organism: Neoceratodus forsteri; assembly: GCA_016271365.2. Classification (NCBI taxonomy): domain Eukaryota; kingdom Metazoa; phylum Chordata; order Ceratodontiformes; family Ceratodontidae; genus Neoceratodus; species Neoceratodus forsteri. The sequence continues at coordinate 453,509,622 of CM057456.1, read as the reverse complement.
AGGGCATCTCAACTTGAGATGAGGCCACTGAAATTGAGTCTGACTCCTCATCCATCTCTGTCTCCCCCCACTGGAGAGCAGTATATTGATTTGAAAGTGGTACTGGTCCAGTGTCCTTAGTTCGGTTGGAAAAAGTTTTATTTGTTCCTTTGGAGACTATCTGAAACTCTTCTCCTTCAGTTGAGTGGGCATCACTGCACAAGGGGGTTGGATTCTTGCTGCTGGTGGATCCCCTTCTGGTTGTATTGTACCAGAATTAGGGTCTATATGAGTAGGGGGCTCTGCAGACACTGTAATGGGGGAGTCTGACATTCTCCTGCTAACAGGTCTGCTGTTCTGTGTGCATGCAGCTTTATTTATAAAAATCCTGTTCAGTATATTCTGCATTGCTGGTATTGTGGGTTGCCCAGGGACGTGTAAATTAATGTCCTTCTTCATCACATAGATTTCACTTCGGGGTGGCTATACAATGATACCCTGCATGTCCAAACATCCCACATACAGAACATTTAATTTATTTCACAATTTGTGCTGATATGCCTAGAGGATCCACACTTAAAACATACTCGTGGTTGCCCTTGGTAGAAAATTATTCCCTTATCTCTACCCAGGAAAAAAAAACAGTTCAGTAGGTGTTCCATACCTTGCAGTGAGCTTCTTAGCTTAATTTTAAATTTCCAGCCCCCCTGTCCAGAACCCTTCCTGATCTATAATGGGTTCTGGTGTACCTTGAATGTCACATCTCTTCTCGAACCAGTACGTGATTTCAGTTAAGTTCACCCCTTCATTTCTGAAAAGTATAGTAACCACCTTTATTGAGGGTTTACTCAGGGGAATGGCTTAGAAGTGAGTCCAGATGGAATCATTTTTTTGAGCCGAGTGAATCACCCAGAATTTGTTTAGTAGATCCTCAAACCTAAAGCTGATATTATATGTCATTTCCCCCTTAGCATGGATGAAGGCATAAACTGCTGACTGTAGGAAACCCATTTTTTTTAATAATGTCTTTCCCCACAAAAAACCTATCTGGAGGGCATTGCATTCCCCCTAAGTACCTTAGCCTCACTGCGTGCCACCTTTTAGCATTTTCAGCAGGCTTTTGTAATAGGCTGGCATATGTGGGTCTCTTCGGTTCTGACAGGGACTCTGCTGCAGCAGTAATTGCAGTCTGTGGATTTTAGGGCACTGTTACAGCCTCCTCTTTGTCAATTTCAATTATGGATTGCATTTCATAAAAGATTTCTTATGCTGATTCAGAAGATAAAGTTAAATTATTATCTTTTTGGTTGGTGTGTTCTTCTGCTTGGTTCTCTTTTTCCATCTGGTCTTTATTTGATCTAATTTCAGGCTGCAGCTCTGTATGGTCTGTTCACTGACATGCTCCGGGTGCGAGTGCTATGCCTTGGGTTCTTCTGCTGGTTTCTGACCGGGTGTGCCTGGTAAGGGAATGTCCGGGACCCAAATGCCATTTGCTGCTCTTTTCCATGCAGCTGATTCGAGAGCTGCTTCGAGCAATTATTTTGCACTGGTGGCAGCTTCTTCTTCCCCAGCTGAACTTGAGGTTTGATCCAGGGCATCAGTAGACACGCCAAACCAAGAAACTTGCTGGAGGGTAGATTTCTTCCCTAATATCACAGGGGACAAATTGTTGAGATGTTTTCTCTTCTCTTCTTTTCTTCTTCTAGTCTGTGTTTTTCTTGTGACTATTCTTTTTCGACTTTCTGGAGTTGTTCTTGCAATCTTTGTCTTTTCACCTCCATAGATATCTGCAATTTTTTCTCAGCTGTGTCAATAGTTCCTCGTCCATTATATCCATTTTTTTCTGATGGATTTACTTCCATTCCTGTATTCTCTGATGACATTGGGCTATTAGGAATACCCTCAGCTTGCATAACATTGTGCTCTCCACCATGCCCTGGATCAGACTGTCCAGGATCCTCCATCATCTGACAAAGGTTCCCTCTACTGTTGAGTAGAGGAATGTTTTATTAGATAATACAATATAAGTCAAACAACATATTCAAACAAACATAAAAGAAGCAAAACAATGCAATGGTATAATTCAAAGACCCCTCTTAACAAAAAGAAAAAGAAAAAAAAAGACAACGTCAAAAAGAACATTAAGATACTCTAATGTGGTCAAATATTTCATAAGCATTTTATATTCCTGACTTCTTCCATTTGTCAACCTTTCAGGTTATTGGTACATCAGAATTTGTAATCCAAGGAAGGCCCTTCCATAATACTAATAATTTCTCTCTTCAGAAAAGGTTTTTTTCTTTGAGACATAACTTCTTTAAATCAAGTTCTACTTTTTGTAAAATTCCCACGTGTTCCCACTTTTTGCTGCAATGTGAAACCACATCTACCCAACCAAATCTGCCATTAAAAACTAATGATTATTACTCTTAGGGTACTTATATGCCATTTTTGCCATTCAGGTGAAAAGGTTCCATACATAATATTTTCATACGTCCCTGTAGAGAATATGTTTTCCCCCCATTTCTGAGCTACTGTCGAGTAGGGGAATTTGTTGGGGAAAAGGGAAGTATTATTCCAGAACCAAAACTTTACCAAAACCAAGGATCGCTGATCATGTCATAATGTCCAACCAAATATATGCCTCTGCTGATACTACATTGCAGTCTTAGGGGTTCCAGAAAAAGGACTGCCAGCCTTTTCAGAGATAATCCAAACGTGCTTTTGAAAGAGTAGTCAAATCTGTTGCATAACTCCATCCAAGAGCCACCTGTATATTCTTCACAACCACTTCCAAAGGAACAAAATGCTGTTGAAGCACCCATTTTCATCTTGCTTGCCACAAATAATATTCAAATATGGAAAAATAATAGGGAGATTCTCAACTGTAAACTGATTCCACTTCTGAGATAATGTCACATAAACCAATTCAGAATGTCAAATTCTGAAATAGTGCCGATTCTATTTTTTTGCAATTAAGTCCCAAAACTGCACCGCATATGGACAGTCCAAAAATAAATGTTCTTGTGTTTCCAAGACATGTTGACAACATTGCCTCAAACAATACCGTTCTGAAACTGTTTTGTGTTTGTTGTTATTCTTCACATTCAATTTTCCATGAAGCGTCAACCATACTACATCCCATACATATACCGGCAAACATTTATTTAGAAGTTGGTGAAAAATCCTCAGATTCTGCTGTAGAGTGCAATATGGTATAAGTCAATACTTCCTGACATGTTACTGATACCATCCTATCATAGAATTTGTGTCTATTTTGAAAACATGTCATATCAAACGGCACCCGCCATGCAATAATCTGTAGAAACATTTCTTTAACTTCTTGCGGAATAAGTTGTACACATGACAACAATCTACTTTTCCCACATTCCCAAGCCAGGCAAGGTACAGTCCATTCCTGCAGTGGAACATATCAGGGAAACTGCACTGAGTATGTGCCTGGTCCACTATATTATAATGCAGAAAAACACTATAATAGAAAGCTACAGGATGTATCATCTCTATTCAGCCTTCCTGAATGCTCCTATACATCACATTTCTTTTAATCAGGTTCAATCTGCTGCCCCAAAAAGTCCTAAAAAAAGACTATACAGTCTAGTGAACAAGGATTTGGGGGGGATATAACTAATATACAACAATATAGGAACTAACAAGGTTTTTATCAAAAATATTCTTTTTCATTTCAAAATTGTCCCATAGATCCATCTCTCCATCTTCCCTTCCACTTTCTTTAGTTTATCTTCCCAATTCAAAACTGCTGAATTATTCTTTCCAAATTTAACACTCAAAATTTCTATGGGATCTTCAGTGAGTGATATTCCAGCAAAACAGTGTTTATCTAAGTCACTAAGACCTAATCGAAACCCTTTACTCTTATCTTTATTAATTTGTGAACCAGAAACATCAGAAAAGTTCTGAAGGTGAGTCTGAATTACTGTTTTCTCCATAAAATCATGAATCAAAAGAACCACATCATCAGCATATGCCAATACCTTCAAAGGTGGGGTATCTGACATCAACCTAATGCCCTGTATCTCTTGGTCACATTTAATAAGTTGGAAAAAAGGGTCTATCATATATATAAAGCAAGAGGCTCATTGGGCAGCCTTGTTTCACACCTCTACAGACACTAATACATTTTCCTGTCCACCCATTTACTACAGGCCTCACCGTCACACCTCTATATAAGCATTTAATCCAACCTCATATTTTGGGGGGATTCCATAATGTAATAAAACCAAAAACAAATAATTTTGATCAAGAAAATCAAAGGCCTTTTTTTGATCAAGGCTAAGGACAAGTCTGTCTTCCCCACATTTACCTCTATGAAATATTTCTCATAAATTAATCAAATTCCCTTGAATACTTGTCCTAGGAATAGTACAACCCTGTTCTTTACAAATCAAGATGTCTGCACAAAGTGCCAACCAAGTGGATAAAATTTTACTCAGTATCTTCATGTCATCGTTCATGAGACAAATAGGTCTCCAATTCTTCAACAATGTCCTATCACCTTTTTTAAATAATAAGATTAAATCTGCCTCCACTAATGAGTGGGGAATATCATCAATAAGTACTAATTTGTTATATAAACGTGCCAATTCCATACAAAAGACGTCACAACAAAACTTATAAAATTCAGCCGTGAAACCATCAGGGCCCAGAGTGGAATCATTTCTCAATTTCTGTATTACTCCCTTGACTTCATCCAGAGTAATTGGAGCCATCAAAGTTACTTGTTGTCCACCAGACAAAGTTTTAGGGTGCAATTTAGTTATGTACTGGTCCGTATGAATAGTAACCGGGGAACGACTAAAGAAATTTTCTACATCATCATTTACTATAGATAAAATACCATCTTTATCAGTAAAAAGGATATGTCACTCATTTTGCAATTCCCAAATGATTTTATTTTTTGAGTTCTGTTGACTCTCTTTAAACAGGTCCAAAGAACTTTTATTCGAGATCATTCCAAAACAGAATTCCTGTTGCAACATCTTAACCCTGTTATATTGGTAAAGATTCATTTCAGTTCTAATCTGCTGTATTTGAGAACTAAAATCTAGGCCAGTACTGTCTGCCAAGGAAACAACCTATGAAACTGTTTTCTATGTTGCAAATATTTGAAATACCTATCCCTATTTCTTTTCCCTACATGTTTCAGAAAAAAAGACCTATATGCTGTCTTAGTATCCAACCACCAATCAGCTAAAGAATCATACATACATTGTACTGAAATCTGTGCTCCCCATAACTGGTGAACTCCTGTACCTATCTCTTCCTGGTCCAAAACAGAAGAATTCAATTTCCAGGAAGGCTTCCCCCCACTAAAAGAGTTGTCCCATTGCCAATTAACAAGAACAGCTGAATGATCAGAAAAACTGAAGTCCCTAATTTCTGACCTTGTAACACTTAGCTTGTGGCAAACAAAAAAATAATCAATCCTAGTTTTCAAAGACCCTTTCTGAAAAGTAAACCCCCCGTTGCCTAACAAAACCAATAATCATCCTGTAGCCATGCTATTCTTATTTCCTTCAAGGCATTAGAATCACAAAATATCTTACTCATCAGTAGTCCATGATCCTCTTTTTGAAGACTACAATTAAAATCCCCTTCCCGAACCACAATCCTTGAAGTACATAAAAAAGGCTGAATTTTATGAAAAAAATCAACCCTCAAAGCCTTCTCCTGAGGTGCACATGAGTTAATAAGGCAAATTATCTTGTCTCTATAAGTGATATCCAAAATCAAGGCCCTAACAGGTACTAAATCGATAAGCCTGGTAACCTTTAAATCCATATTAGAAAACAAGATTCCCAACCCATCACACCTATCTTGACCCTGAGACCAAAAACTAACCCCTTTCTGCCAGCTATTGGAACAATGTGCTATTTCTCTAAAGGGTTTTATCCTGGTATCTTGAAGCAGTATAATGTCAGTGTGCAGTGAGCTCAATGCACATAAAGCTACATCCCTCCTTGTACTGTTCTTGATACTATTGACATTTAAGGATAAAACCCTTAAAAGATTAATGAGAGGAAAAAAAAGGGAACAAAAATAACAATCCTATCTCACTACCTTAGACCTAGTAGGCCATCTTTTCCTCCCTAAAGTGCCTTCTTCCAATTCTGACAAAGTACCAATGGAAGAAGCCACAGAAGAGGAGTCGGAACCCGAGTCCTCCTCCACTTCAGAGCCTTCCATTGATGTGTCAACTGGTAGAAGAGCAAATTTGTTAGAAAGAAGCGTACCCCGTTTTGTAAACATGCGTATCTCTTTACCTTTGGGTTCTGCAGGAGTGTGTAGTTTGTCCCTCATCCTTTTCTTATACTCTACCTTCTTAAAAGGCTCTACAATAGGTTGGGGGGGTATCTGAATAGCAGACTATACCATCAATATCCTGCTTTCCAGCATCTGCACCATCTACCACCATCTCCATATCTATTTCCTCAGAAGCAGGCAGAGGTAGTGTCTCCTGATTCCCACCTGCTAACAAAGTCTCACCAGATGACCCCTTCTCCTCCTGAAGAACCAAAACAGGCATGTTCTCCCCTGGTAGAAGGTTGACTCCCATGTCCCCTACCGGACATTGGGATTCAACCTTCAAAGTTGGTAGGGTTAAACTGGAGGTCAGAGACTCTGAAGACTTAAATTCTGTTTGTGGAACAGGTGTCTCATCTCCTTAAGTATGTCCTGCATCCATTTCTCAGAGGCTAGTGCACAACTCTTTTTCTGTACTTGAGTGATCAAAACCTCATGAGAAAGGTTAGCAGCCAAGTTGTGGGAAACCCAGGGACATTTGACATATGAATGACCCCGTTCTTCACTCAAGTTGCAACAAAACATATTTTTACAAGTGGAAGAAAAGCGACCAGTTTCCAGACAATGAGAACATTTTGGGGTGTCACAGACATTACTCAGATGGAGCCGGGAGCCACACTTATGACAGGACTTAGGCTGACCTGCATAGAACAAAGAACCTCTGTCCTTACCCAAAAACAGATAACTAGGTAAATGTGCAATACCATTATTTGTCATAAACAGTTTGCATTTCACCCTCCACCCACCTGTCCAAAATTGCTCTGAATCTATCACTGGGGAGGGATGTTCCAACACCTCACACTGCTTTTTAAGCCAGTACAAAATATCAGCAACATCTACCCCCTCATTCTTGAAAATAATTGTAATGGTACATACAGCTGGCTTAGTAATTGGGATTGCCAAAAATGGGACCCACAAAGGAGTGTCCTTTAAATGGTTGTACTTAGTCCTAAACCTATCTAAAGCCTCTACTGTTTTAAAACTAATGTCATAATTATAGTTGTCAGTATGAATCAAAGCAAACACATCAGAAGCATAAAACTTCAAATAATCCTTCAACAACCGTCTCCCAACATACACCTCATCCAGTGGATACTCCAGTCCCCTCTTCTACATTAAGTGAATTGCATTTCTCCTCAGAGCAGGTTCCCTAGTGTTAGACTTAAATAAATCAGCCATCCTAAGCAAAGGCTTAAACATTTTCTGCTTTTGTGGATCATGCAACAAGTCAACACCTATCCCTACTGGTAAAGGTTCAGTTTGTTTCTGGGGATGAGAAATGGGAGAATCAGCATTATTATCAGTAACAGGCAATGGTGCAGGTGGGTGCATTCCATTTGAAACCCCAGAATCATTTATAGTGGCAAGTTCCTTCACAACATCCCCCCCTGCTGCAAGCAACAGAATGTACCCCTGTGGTGTGATCTACTACAGCAGAAACTCCTAGATGTGTCCCAGGCAACTGAGGAACCCTCTGTTCTATGGGAATAATTTTCCCCATGGCAGTAACGCACTGTCCATTATAATCCTGCACTGTAGGATCCACAGGGTCTGGCAGCCAACTCATTTCCCCCTGAATCCAGCCCGCAGCCACTAAGGCCTTCTCCGGACTCATTCCATCATGGTCCCCTGTCAGAGACAACAACTTTCCTTTCTGATATTTCCCCATCATCCCCAAAGATTCACTTATCTGGGGTCGCACTGCAGCAGTCCGGTTCCGTGGTTCAGTATACAAAAAATTTTCTGGTTCCACACCACGCTGACAATCCCTTACTTCCTCCTTCTCTACCGAACATATGGGCACCTGCTGGTCAGTCAAAATTCCGGTGCATATAATCACAGCTGAATATGACTGCTCTCCAAGGGATACAGCCAAAGGCAAAACTATCACATTCACTGAATCTGAGCCCTGAGGTTCCCATCTGTCACCATCCTAATCGCGATCGCCTTGGGTTACAAAGTCAACGCCAACTGGCAGGTCGGCATCCAAAACCATACAGGAATTTTCCACAGGGTCAGACAATAGCGGTGAGAAGTGAATTACAGGCTCTTCAGTCTCTAGGTTTGCCGAGGCTGGGGAGGAGACCTGCTCCTCTGCCTCCCACACATCCTTCTCCTCCTCCAAAGTCTGGGACACAGTGGTTATCCCAAAAAAGGACAGCAGCTCCCTCTACCACAGAGTAGGGGATTCCCTCAATGTCCTGGCCAAATTTCCTCCATTCACTAAAAATACCACCAACAGGGGCATCCATCTTTATTCACCCCCCCCCAGGATGAGGCTGAAAATAGGCAAATAATTGTCTAGTCCTCCTCCATGGTCAACAAAAACTAAATAAATAAATGAGAGCCAAGTGGAGCCAGCCCAGTCTTGTGAGTAAACGACTGTGCTCAGACTCATAAAGCATGTGTATATGTGTGTGTGTGTGTGTGTGTGTGTGTGTGCATACATACACCAGAGCTATGTGACACATTGGGTGTAGGCCACACAACTGTTTCCATTTCTCCTGGTGTGTAGCCATCTTTGCGGTAATCCACTACTGTGTCCCATGTGTCATTGCCTGTGTGCTAACTGGTGCAAGGGAGTATGATCACTGGTGATAGGGTGTGCACTCACTGGTGCTGAGATGTGTGCCCATTGGTGATGGAGTGTGTGCTCACTGGTTCTGGAATGTGTGCCCATTGGTGATGGGATGTGTGCTCAGAGTTGTAGGTATGTGTGGTATGTATGGCCACAGGGGATATGGGTGGTGCACCATACAAACAGCATGGGTGTTGTTTCACTGTATGCTTAGTATGCATGATGCCTCAGCCCCCTTCTGGCCATCAGGGAGCCCATTGGAACACGCCCATCATTAGGGCACCAAAATGGAAAATTTGCCGCCCCCTTCCTGAGGTCTGCCCTACTGGAGTTAGAATAATTAGAAAGGGAGGTATGGGGGCACAGCCCCCCCCCCCACAAAAAGACTGGATGACAAAATAGGGGCTTGGCTCCCAGATGATTGGGCGCATCCCAACGGGCACATTCCGGTGGTGGAACTGCCTCAGCCAGCACACATATATGTATGGTACATTGCTATATCTCTCCTCTCTTCTCTCAACAGCTCACCGTGTTGTGCCATACATGGTGGAGGATGCACTAGGTCCATTTCAATGGCAGCTGCCCTTCCTGGTCACCTGTGTGCAACTGTTGACCAACAACAGTGAAGAGGAGGAAGAAGATGATAATGATGAGACTTCTTTGAGGGCCTGGGATAAGAGGGGTCTGCCCCAGACCGGGGGGGGGGGTTGTTCACCCTTGCCAGCCTCCATAATAGTGGGATCCAGTCTCTGTCCCCATGTGGCACTGCAGTTACAGTGGTTCAGCCTCCACAGCCCCTGGCACCCCATGACCCCAGCTCGGGTATGGCCATCACCCTGCCACTCCCAACCAATCCCACAGGACAACCACCACTGTGTCACTCTATGATCTTTCCACCAGCATGGCCATAGACTGCCATCAAAGGCCCATCACACCAGACTGGCTACAGCAAGGTCTCAACACCTACAGCTTATCACAGCACTGACCACAGTGCATCCCTGGGCCACACAACAGCCAAGGGTGCAACATGACCCTGTCCCAATGGAAATTCTGGCAACAGTGGGAAGCAGCTATCAATCAGCAGCTGCTGCAGTCTAGCAAGAAGGTACAGAGGGCTGGCAGTATAGCCTAGAGGTTAGAGTAACAAGCTGTGAATGAGCTTGGTACATCCATCAGACTTGGGTTTGATTCCCACAATCTCCACTTGCATACTGTGTGACTCTGAGAACGTCACTTAACCATCCCATTGCTCCCAGGTCACCCCTGAAAACAGGCACTTGTGCCTAGTGGGCCTTACCTGGTTATCAAAAGAATAAAATAAAAATTAAAAAATAAATAAAATACAGAGTGTTGTACAGCAGAAACTAACACACATATGCCACATGATTCACAATGACATCCATGACCTGTGCCAGGATATTGTCACCAGCATGGATCTCCTGTGTGCCACTGTACTGGAGGCCACTGTCATAGTGGAAAGCACTGCAGGGGCAAGCCATAACCCCTACCTGTCCAGTAGGAGTACTATCATCCCGTGGTTGACAACACAGCATGCACCCACATCATGCAGTACCAGACCATGAATGCTCTGCACATCTGGGACACCCAGGACACCGAGAACATTGTGCACACCAGGACACAGCCTGCTCCTCACAGAAGTCAGTACCCTATGGGGCAATTGTTGGGGGTGGGTAACACCATCTCCATGCTCATCCCCCATATTGTGGATGATGACCCCCCAACCATACCAGGTACAGCACACACATACTTTCCATACCTGGGGAGGTGTTAGGGGATTCATGTAAAGTGCATATTTCCCACTTTTTTCAACATGTGCTCCCTCAGTCCCCCCTCACACTACCTATGTGTCAGCAGCCCCTGCCCCTACAGCCTATCCCATTCATTTCCCTTCCCTGGCTGGACGACTTATATTTCTGTTTACCCCCTCTTGGAACCTCCACCTGTCTTGCACGTATATATGTTTACACCCACCAGAATGGACTGTATATGTGTTTATGCTCCATTTGCAAACCCCTTCTGGATGGTCTCTATCTTAGTTACCCCCTCCCCTTTTGGAACTCCCCTGCCTAGATCACATGCATATTTGTATATGTCTCTTTTGATAACTCATGCTTGGATTGCCTTTACATATGTACTGGTATTATTCTGTCATAATACATTGACTAAACACATTACAGTCTCCTGAGTGGTCTGTACTCACCCTCCATGTCCAGAAAGGGCTGTTATTGGGTGGGCTTTGTACTCATGGGCCCTCCTGGCCATTGTAGGGTCATGCCAGTTGAGCTGCTCCTGTATACCCTGGCCCTATGGCTCTGAATCCACTGCACTGTGTTCCTCTGGGCCAGCATGCGCATCCCACAATTGAGTGCCATATAGTTTAGTATACAACAGGCAAGGAATATGGCACAGGCCTTCTGAGAGGTACTGCATGGCATCACCAGAAATATCAAGGCACCTGAACCACATCTTGAGCATTCCAAAGACACGCTTAATGATGCTGCACATGACGCTGTGTGCTGCACTGTACCTGTCTTCTGCAATGGATATGGGTCATAGGGCAGGTGTGAGGAGCCAAGGACATGGGATATGTACTGTCCTCTGTGTATGTAAAGGGCGCTGGTTATTGTCCTCATCAGCAACATGGAGAAGGGAGAAAGAGGCCTTTGGAGTATACTCACCAATGAGGTGACCACTACAGATACCCCCCCTTTAAATCTCTGGCATAGAATGAAATTGTGCTAGATGAGGGCATCATGGGCACTGCCAGGTACTGTGCCAGGACATTGATGATGCAACCTGTAGCATAACACACCACCTGTCAACTTATGTAATGTTACCCCTTCCTATTGACATAGGCATCCACCACTACACCAGTGGATGCCCGGATGGCAACATTAATGCAGTTAATGGTACTGAGTGCAGATGGTAGCTGTGCAACTCATAAAACTGTTGCATGGTTGCTGTTCACTCAGTTGGCATGCTGGGAAATATTATGAACTCCACAGCATGGGCCAGAAGGGTATCTAGGAACTGACACAATGGTCAAAAGGTTGCTGACTGAGAAATATCTGTTGTGCCCCCCACCAGTGTGTGGAATGTTCTTCAGGCCAGTAAGCACACAGCAGTCATCACCTTTAACTCTTCAGACATTGCATCGCTGTGGTGGGTGCCTGTCCAGAGATGATCATGGAGCAGCTCACACAACTGCATAATCATGGGTCTGTTGCGCCTGTACCAGCCCATGATCTGGTCATCACAGAGGACTTTGAATGTGGCTCATGGATGGTACTTCTGTTTGCAGCATAGTGCCTACATGGCCTGCACCTGAACCCAGGATGGGCACTGGCCCACTCTTCATCATCCATGATCTGCTGCATCATGTAAATGATGTGTGCTGCCATTTTGAGCCATCTTGGTGTGTTGCCTGCAGTGTCTTCCCCAACCTCTGGGTTTTGCCCAGCTAAAAGAAAAACACATCCTCATTTCTTGTAAATTTTATTTATTGCCATGTCAACAGACAACTCTTTTCCTGTTACTGTTAGGGATCTATGTGTTTGCTTTATTTTTTTTTCACTGTCTGTGCTAGTCCCCTGTAGCTATCCTTGGGGTCTCTATTTTATGGTTGTTGAAATCTCATTGTCAAGGCCACTGATTTATGATGATTATTGTCGAGGCCACTGATTTTCAGTGATTAAAATAATGACATCTGTCCCTTCTACCCATCTCAATGTGGGGTCACTTGAGTATAATAAAGATGAATGTGCTCCCCATATCCTCTACCCCCCCCTTCTAATGCTCACCCAAGCACTGCCACAAGTATGGTTTACTCAAGTACTCAGGATAATTTATAAATTTCTGTGGTAGGGCAAACCTCCTCGAAGGGCACTGAATAAATTGAATTGACCTAAGGTTAGAGGGGGGCTGAAAGTCCCTAACTTTTTCTTGTATTATCTTGCTATACATTACACTAGATTTTTCCAATGCATTAGACTGGAATTAGAGGATCAATCTCTCCACAACACCCCACACTGGTTAGCAATAGAACATTATCAATGCTTACAGTTGGGACTAGACATCCAAGCTTTACTGTATATTCCCCACAAGAAACTTCCCTGATCCCTGGTAGGTACCCCTATAGATATGCCATTGCAGGCCCACAAACAACTGCGCTCTCTGCTCAAGGTAAGATTCCCAAAGGGAATCCTGTTACTCAGCCCCTATTGGTAAACCCACATTTTTAGACTGTGTGTCAATTATTGACTAAGCACTTTTGGCCTTTCCTAGAAGTATGCATAGTGGAATGTCTTCTACAAAATGGCAAGTTGCTTACGTTTCTGAAGGTTCAAGTGAAGTATGGGTGGCTCTCCTCAATATGCTTTAAATATTTTCAGTTGACCCATATGTTGGTCCATCATTTTGGGTCTGGTCTGTGGCACAAATCATATGAAACATAGATTCTCAGTCTGGCTTTAAAAGCACCTGCATCTCATACCATCTCTTTCCGTTATAACAAACTACATGATGCTCTCTTCGATAAGGAACTGGAGCAATTTTATTATTGGGATCAAGTCCTCCCCCATCCAATAGCCAACGTAATTGGTAATATGGAGGAACACTTACAGATATGTGAAGTGGGACAGATACTGTTTTATGCAGTTTCAACTTCTTCATAACCTTTTTTACACTCTGGCTATACTGTATAGAATGGGAAAGCTCTCGTCCGATATTTGTTCCAGATGTAATAAAGCCTGTGGAACATTATTCCATATTTTTTGGTCCTGTGAGAAGGAAACACCCTTCTGGGAGACTACATGGTGCCATCTGGACCCACTGTTGGGCTTGACCTCTGCTTTTTTACCAGAAGTATGCTTGTTAGGGTTTTTTGAAGAAGAACTAATTGGCAGTGAGAGACCCCACATAGCTTTGATATTGACCTGTGCCAAAAAGGTAATTCTTAGGCACTGGTGTGACCCAGGCTCTCCTCAATACATAGAATGGAACAGAGAAATTCTGCTTGCACTGCAAGTGGAGTGGATTATTGCCAGTCTTACAGACAGACTAGATGGTTACAAGTTCTGTGGATTTACTGATCTGGTATAAAATGCCAAATTCCATTAAATTCTTTGTTTTCACTTGTATGCAGGTACTGTAGTGCAAATTCAAGGATTTTACTGGGCTTTCCAGGGAAAAAAAAACAATAATCACTGGCCTTGCTCATTGTCAATGAGAGCTGCATTAGCATATGAGAACATGATAACACATTACATCACCCAATTATACCATGTATAACAGTTGTGCTGAAAGAACAAGTATCATAAAAAAACTCTCTAGAAACAAAACAAAAACTGAGTATAATTTAAAGGGAAAACCCCTGAATTACAACTCAGACAATTTGTAAAGCTAACTGAAGATAAATGTAGTATTTCACACCTTGCTGCAAAGTGTTTTGTGAAACTCTAAATAAGCAGACAAGCATAATGTGGAGCCTAAAGGGTGCTGACACATCATGTTCTCATATGCTAATGCAGCTCTCAGGGACAATGAGATTTCAACAACCTGAAGAAGAAGGCCCCCCCCCCCATGATAGTTGCAGAAACTACCATTAACAGTGAAAATAAACTAGAGCAATCATATATATCTCTAATACCTACATGAAAAGAGTTGTCTGTTGACATGGAAACAACATTTACAAGACATGAGGTTGTAGTTCTCCTTTAAGACCACCTTTTTATAAGTGGTATTTGCTCTGTTCTATTTGACCTGTGCAATCCCATTTGTACAGTTCTATCATACTGAATACCACACTACACATGTTATACAGGTCACCACCCCCACTTTGAGCACTGCATACATTACCTTTGTGCTAGTGCTAATAGCTTGTGCAGTGATACTCTCTGAATATAGGATGCCAGCTCTTAACCAGCACAGCACAAGTGTGTCAACTTTGTGTAGTGCACAATGCTTTGAATATGGGGGCCTATGTGTTATAGCTAGTACTGTTTATTCCTCGCCTAAGTTTTAAAGTAAGTGGTTTTAAAGAACCTGCCCATCTGTTAATGTAACATTCTTTAAATAAAGAACTAACCCTGGCAAGGGATTTTAATGCTGCATGGGGGTGCCTGAAAGGGAAAATACTAGAAAACAGTTAAAAACACTTGAAAATAAATAGAAACATAGAATGTGACAGCAGATGGGGGCATCTCAATCCATCTAGTCTGCCAGGTTTCCTACCCCCCTCCCCTATAGGCTTATGTCCTGATGATAGCCTTGTGTCTCTCCCATGCAGTTTTGAATCCCCCAACCACTTTAGCCTTCACCACATCACGGGGCAAACTGTTACAGGGTTCTAACACCCTTTCTGTAAAAAAGTACTTCTGCATATTCCCCTGAATTCCCTAACCCCCTTTCAACCTCATGTTGTGCCCCCTGATTTGTGTGCAGTCTCTGGTCTGGAAGAGGTCCTGTTCCTGCACCCTGTTTATTCCTTTGAGGTATTTGAATGTTTCTATCATATTTATCCCTCTCTTCATTGCTCGAGTGAACACAAGTTAAGTTCACTCAGTCTCTCCTCATATGGCCTGTGGTACAGGCCCTGACTCATCTTTGTAGCCCTCCTCTGCACCATCTCCAATCTGTCTCTATCCTTTCTGAAGTGTGGCTTCCAGAACTGGACAGAGTATTCTAGCTGGGATCATACCAGAGACCTACAGTATATTGTGAAACATCTTTGGCACAAATAAAATGATCTAATGTTCAATTAGAAAGGGGAGACTATCTAGCCAAAGTAACATACTGAATATGTTATTTATTTCATGCAAAATAAACTTTGTTTCATCAAAAGTAAAAGCCCCAAACTTGAGAAACCATAGTATGTTGCATTGCATCATAAATATAGGAAAAACTTGCCAAATCCTAGTAGAGAAATTATAGTTAAGTGGAGATATTTTAGCCAATATAATGAAACAGCACTTGAACATGTTCTTAGTAAAATAAATTGGAATAGAATATTACTGATTTTAGACTTGGAACTTGTAGTGGAGGAATTTACAAATTTATTTGGGAAAGTCTGTGATGACATATCTTTTAACATAATAAAACAAGTAAAAAAGCATGTGCCATGGGTTACAGAAAACATAAAAAGAGACATTAGTATTGGGGATAGACTCTGAAAAAATGAAACAAAACCTTAAAACCTGAAGAATGCATGAAATAAATGTACAAAATAAAATAATGAAGTACAGAAAGAGCCAACATACTCATCATCAAAACAAGATCAGTATAAATCAAGATCCTAAAAATTACTGGTCTCTAATAAAAACATTTAAAACTTCAGTAACAAATTCCATAAAAATTCAAATTGAAGAAAAAGACATGTCCAAGATGTAAAAAGATCACCTGACTTAATAATTAAATAGCTTGTTGATTTGTCCAGTGTTTCTTTTCCCATGGGCACATCTATGAAAGCAAAGAAATCTTTGGTGTGAGGTGGCATCGAAAAAAGATTTTTGAAAAGAGTCCATAGATATAACCACATCAATATTACCTGAAGTATTCAACTGGAGTTCAAGGGAGGGGACCTTTTCATCTGCATGGAAATATTACACTGTAAATAACAAAAGTTGTATTTTATGGTAATTATTTTGCTGTAATTCTTAAACCAGTATGACTGCTACAGACTTACACGTGTATCTTGCCTCCATGTTGTATGTGCTGTATAAGATATTTTTATGCAGTCCTTGCATAAAGGAAGTTTCCAGATAGAGTGATGTAATGATTGGTCTTCACACTCATAATGAGACAGTTTTCTTCTTCCTGAATAAAGTGAATTTATATAAAGTTTAGGTATGAGAAAAGTAAGGGAGTTGCTCTCTACTGAGATATATGAACATCTGCATGCTGTTTACCACTCAGAGTGAAATTAACTATTGTTTATTGAAATGACTTAATGTTTAATAAGTCTTGATGTCATATATTGTGAAATGTATCAGACCATTCAGCTATGAAGACATCTGCAGCTGTGACCATGGCAGTTTTTTGATAAGAATAAGCTTAGTTAGGGAATATAAAATGTCTGCTTGAATCTTAGTTTAGGAGAGCTCCAGGAAATGTATAATGGTTAACCATGCAGAGGAAGACAAAGCTAAATGCAGAACCTGCTGATGAATATTTGGAAGATTTCTGCCTTTGGTATATCTTGATTGGTTGTATGTCATTCTATTGATATGTCCAAATAAAGGTTATGTAGAATAACCATCACTTGGCTTGGGCTGGATCCTTACATATTCTTAATAATATAAGGTTGATAAGGCAACAGAAGTCTTCAAAAGTTGCTCTGATTTTCAAGGGAGGTGATTCAACATCTCTATCAAATTACCACCCTATTGCTCTGCTGACCATTCTATAAAAAAATTAGAGAGATCAGTGCACAGTCAAATTTACACCCACCTGGAAAAAATATTCCCTGATAATGAAATAGCAATCAAAACTTAAAAAGATCCACTCCATAAACACTGCTCTCACTGACATATTACACCTGGTCACCTTTTGTTTTAGATAAGTGAGGGACTGTGGGCACAATGATCAAGGACCTATCAAAGGCCTTCAACTTAGTCAGCCATAATCTACTTATAAGTAGACATCAGGATATCCTGTAGGCATTACTAAGAGGTGTGTGGTTGGCTTGGATCATACCCAGGACCACTGGGAAACTGCAGAATTTCTTGGCAAATTTTGCAGGGATTTTTTCCCAAAACTTTTGCTGGAATTTTGCAAGACTTTACATATATTTTGCTGGGATTTAGCGGGCTGTCATGCATGCATTTTTCTCTGTGAGGTACAAATATGGGTTTTCAATCTCAATTGCTTTGTGATGCATATTAAAGATAGCCATAAAAAGGTATACGTTTTTATTAAAAGAAAAACACACAAACACAAGGACTGATCAAAAAACAGTATACTTCTTAATAGTAGCATCATTATCAAATCAGAAGTATAATAAACCAAATAAACAGTATTCTACAGTAAAAGTATAGTACCACCACCACCACCCCAGATCGTCAAGCAAGTATTTTATCATAGAATGAGCTGCAACTGTTATCCAACTAAGATTTACTATATCTTTAGAATTTCTTATTGTACTTCAACATAAGAAGTAGTTTAATGTTGTCGTCTATCAAACTTCTCCAATTATCTTTTAAAAGGTCTGTGTACAGCGATAAAGTCTGTTCAACATCTGCTGTGCTTAAAAGAAGCCAGATATATATCTTTTTGCCACAGCAGTAAGATGTGTCAGTGTATCACTCTGTGCTTCCCATCACTCAGCAATATTAAAATCTTCACTGGGTACTGACTGGGCAAAAGTTCTGTATCCATGCCACTCAAAGTTTGAAACACTGGCAAGAAATGGAAGTTCCTGGGTGTATTTTGATTTTTCTTTGTCCAGTGTTGGCAGCTGCTTTGGGTCCAAAGATTCTTGCAGCTTTAAATGTGCTGAGTGGCAGATGAGATTTTAAAATTCGGTCCAATTTCAGACTGCTGTCCAACATAAACTTCTGAAAAAGGTTGACACAGTTTTGATTTTCCTGTGACTGACATCTGGACAACATTTCAACAGTATTTGTTCTATATTCTGTTTCCCCTGTGGTGGCACAGAAGTCCAAAAACATATGTACATTTTGCACCCTTCCAAATATGGAGTGTCCCTGTGGCTGGGTGCTTGACTGTAATTGTAGAATAAGATTAATGAGTTCAGAACAGTGTTCTGACACAAAAGTAGCCTGTGTCACCAGCTCTGCTGCTTTGCCTTTTAGCAAGCACTTCAGGCGCTTCAAGGTTGCTGCATCAGATGGCAGCATTTCGACAAATACTGTTAACACGGGCAAATAGTTTGCCAAATACTGAACAGCATTCACCCAGGAGCACCACTGAGTTTGCACTGCATATACTGGCATCTTGGGTACGATGCCCTGCTTGGATTGCATGAATTCAAAGTACTGATGCCTACGCATTGCGCTCTGGCAAAAGATTTTCTTGACAAGGAAAACAGTAGTGTTCAAGTCTTCCAGTGTGTCCACCCAGACCTCCAAGACCAAATTGAGGAGGTGGGCAATGCAAGTGACATGCACTGCATTTGGTAGGGCACAGGACAGAACAGTTGCAAAAGCCTTGTGCACATAACTCGCACTGTCCGTGACTATGGCAAAGACTTTATTGAGGTTCTCTCCATTAGTGTTTAGCACTTTTAGCAGGGCTTGAGATACTGTGGTATTGTTCACATGATCCAAAAACTCAACACCAGTTAGAAGTGGCTGCTCCCCAACATTCAGCAAAGGTTGTGCCAGAATACCTAACATGCTATGTCCACAGGCATCTGTTGTCTCATCCAGGAAAATGAAGAGATCCTGATCCTCCACTGCCTCTTTCAGGGACCATTCATAATCAGGCTGTAGTTCTTGGTGGTATGTGCTCTGAAGTTGTGCTGGTCCAGGAAGACTACCACCTTGTTTTGTGTGCTCCTTTAAGAATTCTTGAAATCTGAAAGTCTTCTCCAGTGGGATGTCTGCATGGGTCAAACAGTGAACAAAGTCCAGAACAAATTCCTTTTCTTCAATGGATGTTTCAGTTGCTTGGCTGAAACAAGAAGTCAGTGACTGCTGGCATAGTGGTGTACCTGGGAAGA
Source organism: Neoceratodus forsteri (assembly GCA_016271365.2). Taxonomy (NCBI): domain Eukaryota; kingdom Metazoa; phylum Chordata; order Ceratodontiformes; family Ceratodontidae; genus Neoceratodus; species Neoceratodus forsteri. Next base: position 453,490,024 of record CM057456.1, on the reverse strand, counting down.
AGAAAAAAAAAAGCAGTCAAAATATTATATCTTACAGGGAAAAAAAATGTAGGCCAGACCAGTGGCATGGAGAGCTGAGGCACTGTGTGCCTTACCTCTTGCCACACAAGAAGTCAGTGACTGCTGGTACAGAAATGTACCTGGAAAAAAAACCCAGCGATCAATATATAATATTTTACAGGGAAAGATAAACTGTAGGCCAGCCCAGTAGGATGGAGGGCTGAGGCATTGTGTGCCTTACCTCCTGCCACACTGCCAACCTCTGTTCAAGAACAAGCACAGGTCACCGGAGGTCAGTGGGGAGGAAGAGGACTGAGTGTCTGATTGACTGTTCTCTCCCGAGTGGGAGTGGGAATATGTCTTGCTCCTTTGCTGCTGCCACCAGTTGGAGACCAGGTGGTAGTGTTAAACTTTAGCAGTAAGAGGTGGATACAGGAACAAGGCATATGCACACCTCACACACAACAGCTTATGTATGCAATGGGAGAAAACTGAGACAAACAATGGTGGGTGGGGGGGGGATAGGGTTCCACAGTGCTGGAAAGGTGAGATGGACTTGGGAGACAGAGACAGGGCAGATACCAGCTACACAATGTGCACCCAGGAGGGGAAAAAGAGAATATGGAAAAAATTAAATAAACCGCAAATATCTGTGTGAGTAGTACTTACTTTGCAGATTTTATTTTGCTGCTTCTTTTCTTTCCTGATGTTTCTGCAACTTCATATGCATGTCAACTGTATGCTTCTGCACGAAGTTGATAGTGTGGGTGCAAGCACGACAAAAGAGCAGTACTCCATCCTCATAAAGATCCTCTTGATACAACTTAACCCGATCATGGGTGAGCACAAGATACGAGACAAGATGGTCCTTGGCATCTTCACAGGAATGTCGGAAGAGCTTTGGTGGTGCTGATGTGGACATGGTATAGTTTAAACTAAAAAACCAAAATGATACCAAAAAAAAAATTAAGAATTGAAAGAGAGAATCACTGCATAGAGGGAGGAGAGCTTTCCTTGGGATGCTTGATCACCCCATGTCACACCACTAGCTTGTACCTCACTTTTTTAAGCTGGGCTGTTTTGTTTCAAAACCTCAGCTCCTGGAGTTGCCTTGTTGTGGCATTGAGCTTGCCCATGGACTTAACTAGTATCCATGGCACCAAAGACTCCAGAAATTCTGTTTTTTCATGCTACCTCTCAATTTCTTTTAACCTGGGCACTATATAGAAAACAGGGAGCAGGGGTCGATCTTAACATTTTTTTACTAGACCAAACCCTATCAACCAGGGCAAGTGCAGCTAACTCTCTACTTGCCCATCTTGACTAGTGCAGATTTTCATGGCTATTAATGAAGTTAAAAAAGTCTCTACTTTAGCAGGCTCTAATCCTCATACTTATCTCTCTCAATGTTCCATATGGCCTTGTGTGATTAACAGCTCATTAAAAGCTGCAATTATCTGGCAGTTCAAGAAAGGAATCCCACAAAAGAATCAATGTGAGTCATTATCACTCAATGTTAAGACTTTCAGCTAGAGTCCAGGGTGTGATCAAGGGTACAGTGCTGTTAAGTCACTAGGTTCCACTTTTCTGAATGTGTCTCTATTTGTCCAATATTATTAAAAACAGTGCTCCTCATTTATCTACATTTTGAGTGTTTGTATCCAGCATTTCAGTAACAAAATGCAAAGAGGTATACAGGATTGGCCCTGCAGGTGGTAGATTTTATCCCAGCCTCACCATAACTTCCCTCTCCCCTCCAAATCTCTTAACTCTGTTCTTTCCCTGGACACCACTACAGACCAGACTCTGAAATGACCATCCCCAGATCCATAGCTGCCATTACTATCAGGTATAGGGGGTCCCCAGCTCTTCTAAATGGACCATGTCAGCCATCAACATTCATACAGTCCCACCCTTATCCTACCCAGCATATCCTTTCATCCTAAAAACAAATCTTTGGATCATGTATGGTGCAAAAATAAACCTTGATGAAATACATAATTTGAAAGCTTGAAATAGGCATTCCTGGGGTGCATAGATCATCCTATACAGAAATAGAGACAGTATAGTGTTATGCCTGTTTCCCCATGGCTGATGAAAGGACGATGTTAAAGAAATATATGTTATTGTTGAGACAGAGCATAATAAAATCAATGCTTTTAAAAATTAAAATGTCATAGTTTCTATTTCCCAAGCCCCTTAGGTTTGTCTAGCCCCCACCCCAAAGAAACCTTAGATGTGCTCCTGGCTCATTTGAGACTGTACAAAAACTTGCAGAAGTGCAGATCACCAGTTGACTATAGTGCGGGGACTGAGAGTGTCTTTCTCTACCCGACTCTGTTCATTGCCCTATGGGTGGTGGTGAGGTGCATGATGATGTCTGCTATTGTGTGTGCAGAGCTGGGACTGCTTGATTGGACATCTGCTGTTGTGATGTCCTCTTTCTGTTTGGTGGGGGGGCAGAAAGAGGAAGAGGAAGAGAGGCCATGGTACAGAACAATGGGGGTGGGGGCTCACTGTGTGTGATGGCATTGCAGTTTTTGTCTGCCGGGGAGCTGGAAGCAATGTGGGAGCAGGATAAATGTGCAATAATCAGAATATTTCTTGGCTTTGCTTGCATTGATTCCTGTATATGTGATCAAAATTTACCATTATATTTAAGGGATAGTGCAACCATCTATGGGCTAGTGCAATTTTGAATCAACTTGCCCTGCTGGCTAGTGCAAAAAAAGGTTAAGGTTGACCCCTGCACAGGAGCAAAGCTGCATGAGTTCACATCAGCTTGGCCTATCCATTCATTCTCCAAACCACAGGACTAAGCACAGGAGCGACACACAGACTAAGCACAGGGAGCAACGCATGGAATAAGCATAGAAGTGACCCAAGGACTAAGCAGAGAACGATGCAGGGAATAAGTACAGGAACAAAGCATGAACAAACCACAGCAGCAAGGGACAGACCAAGTCGACTGGCATACATGTTGAAAAAAATTGTTCTGTGCCAGTCTGCTTGACCGCCTCACCCTACTCCCTCGGCAGAGGCCAGAAAAATGTTATCCAACATGTGTGCCCAGTGTGCTAGGCCCACATCTCCACCCTCCATCAATGCAGAACCACAGGAATGAAGCATGAACAAATCACAGGAGCAAGGAACAGGCCCAGTCAGCTGGCATACATGTTGAAAAAAATTGTTCTGAGCCAGTCTGCTTGACTTCTCTACCCTACTCCCTCAGCAGAGACCAGAACAATTTTGTCCAACATGTGTGCCAGTGTGCTAGGCATGTCTCTCCATCCTCCATCTCAGAGGAACTACAGCAGAAAGGCATGAACAAACCTCAGGAGCAAGGGACAGACCTAACAACCGACCACTGGAGTGCTGGATGGAGTCAGACTGGCATACATGTTAAAAACTTGTTCTGTGCCACTTGGTTCAGCCCACAGCCCACTCACAAGCCACCCACCATTACCAGAGGAAAGAACAATTTTTTCCCACAGGTACACTAGTCCACTCGGCCCGATCCTCCATCCTCCTTCAACAACAGTCCACAGGAGCCAGGGACAGACCCAGCTGACTGGCATACATGTAAAAGAAAATTGTTTTGTGCCACAGACCACAGGAGTAAGGGATGGGCTGGCATACATGTAAAAAAAACCTGTTCTGTACCAGTCAGCTCTGCCCATGGCCCATGAGCAGCCCACCATTACCAGAGGCCAGAATTTTTTTTCCCACAGGTTCACCAGTCCACTTGGCCTGATCCTCCATCCTCCATCAACAACAGACCACAGGAGCCATGGATGGACCCAGCTGACTGGCATACATGTAAAAAAATATATTTTAAACATGTGTGCCAGCCTGCTCAATCCTACCGTTCCTCCTCAATCAGCAACAGACCACTAGAGTGCTGGATGGAGCCATTCTGACTGGCATACATGTAAAAAAAATTGTTCTGTGCCACAGACCACAGGAGCCAGGGACGGACTGGCATACATGTGAAAAAAAAAAACTGTTCTGTACCAGTCAGCTCTGCTCACAGCCCAAGAGCCACTCACCATTGCCAGAGGCCAGAACAATTTTTTTCCACAGGTGCACCAGTCCACTCAGCCCAACCCTCCATCCTCCTTCAACAACAGACCACAGGAGCCAGGGACAGACTCAGCTGACTGGCATACATGTAAAAGAAAATTGTTCTGTGCCACAGACCACAGGAGCCAGGGACGGACTGGCATACATGTGAAAAAAAAAAACTGTTCTGTACCAGTCAGCTCTGCTCACAGCCCAAGAGCCACTCACCATTGCCAGAGGCCAGAACAATTTTTTCCACAGGTGCACCAGTCCACTCAGCCCAACCCTCCATCCTCCTTCAACAACAGACCACAGGAGCCAGGGACAGACTCAGCTGACTGGCATACATGTAAAGAAAATTGTTCTGTGCCACAGACCACAGGAGCCAGGGACGGACTGGCAACATGTGAAAAAAACTGTTCTGTACCAGTCAGCTCTGCTCACAGCCCAAGAGCCACTCACCATTGTTAGAGGCCAGAACAATTTTTTCCACAGGTGCACCAGTCCACTCAGCCCAACCCTCCATCCTCCTTCAACAACAGACCACAGGAGCCAGGGACAGACTCAGCTGACTGGCATACATGTAAAAGAAAATTGTTCTGTGCCACAGACCACAGGAGCCAGGGACGGACTGGCATACATGTGAAAAAAAAAAACTGTTCTGTACCAGTCAGCTCTGCTCACAGCCCAAGAGCCACTCACCATTGCCAGAGGCCAGAACAATTTTTTTCCACAGGTGCACCAGTCCACTCAGCCCAACCCTCCATCCTCCTTCAACAACAGACCACAGGAGCCAGGGACAGACTCAGCTGACTGGCATACATGTAAAAGAAAATTGTTCTGTGCCACAGACCACAGGAGCCAGGGATGGACTGGCATACATGTAAAAAAAAACCTGGTCTGTACCAGTCAGCTCTGCTGACGGCCCATGATCCACCCACCATTAACCAAAGGCCAGAACAAGTTTTTTTTAGACAAGTGTGCCACTCAGCTTAGCCCATACCACTATTCGTGAACAGATGCAGATGAGTGGTATACATGTGCCAGTCAGTTCAGTCGTTCCCTTCGTCAACTTTAACAGATATATTGAGCATTTTTGATTACTTAAACACAGCATTCCCACTCAGTGAAGACAGTCCAGCCCTCCATCCACTTTCCTAGACATGTAGCTTGCCCTTTCCTACTGCCACCTTAACTTCCCAACCTCTATAACAGACTTTTCCCAACCTCTATAACAGACTTTTTTTAATATTAGAAGGGTACACAGTACACAACACTTTGCCTTACGGGCAATATCCCCTCTCCCCAATAACTCTCTCTTCCTTCCACTATCCCTACCATCATTTCAGCAAAATAACAGGGTATACAGTAGACCTCACTGCAGTTTGTTGAACAGGAAACCCCCTAATTAATTTTATCCTCCTTCCAACCTCCCTGCCATCATTTCAGCAATTAAAAAAAACATACCTACTGGTGGAAATGCAGAACAATGGGATGGCACAGCTCTCTTGCAGGTAGTCCAAATCAGGCAAAGGCTCTTTTTTCTTCTGTAAGCAGGTCCTCCTCATTCCCGATAATCTGGTGTGGTGGAGGCAGATGGCAGATGGGCAGGCTACACACAGATAGCCAAATTGCACACAGCCAAGTGAAAACAGCTCTTTCAGTGATTTTTGCTGTGTGACAAGGCTGGAAGTGGCCTGATGCAACTCTGTGCAGCATGTCTGGGGGTCTGGCTGCATTGAGTTCTGTGCTCTGAATCCGATGTTCTCCTTGCTCCGATAAACTCCTTCCAGCTCTCTGTCTGCTCTCGCTCTCCTCCTTGACCTTTAACAGCTGTCCCCCCAGCCATCCACAGGTATTTACCTGTCTTTGGTGGACCTGAGTGGGCACAGAGCTTTAAAAATGGTGCAAACTTTAAACAGTGCTGCCTTGTTTCTTAGTGGCTCTTGTTTGTGTGACACGTCATTCCACCATCGTCACCAATGCGTCACACACTGAACAGGAAGGAATTCACTAAGCCACTCGCAAATGAAACAAAGCCATTAAGGCAGAAAGACTGCAAAGCAGAATGCTGGGCATGCTTACATGTTGGACTTTTTGCGGAGACTGCATGTTTTCATGGAGCAGACTTAAAATTGTGGTCTCCGCTAAAACATTGCGCTGAGATTTTCAAGTGGCCCTGATCATACCTACGGTAAGTGGGTGAATGCAAATTGTTAGCATAGATGGAGCCTTCTCAAATTAGCTAAGGGAGAGCCCAGGGACTACCACAAAGATCAATACTAGGCCTGCAGTTATTTTTAATTTATGTAATCTCACTATCAGATCAAGTTGTTTTGTCAGATATTCATCTTTATGCTGACAATTCTGTCTCAGTGACCTCAGACAATAGTGCTGGAGTTCTCGAGCTTATGTTGCAAGCAGACTTCATACTCGTGGAACAGTGGTTCTATAATTCCACACTGGTAATGAACCACAATAAATCTAAAATAATGCCTTTTTTTCTCTCACTGAATAAAAGAAATGAAGGGTCAAAGCTAAAGATCAAAATGAGTAATGGGGGAATATTTTACTCAAGTACCAGAGTACAAAAATTTAGGAATTTGGATTAACCAACATTTGAAATTCAATGTTATGTAAAGAATGAGAGCAAGATTTTGAGAACAATTTACTCAACAAAGAACTTAAGAGATTGTGGGCTGTAACTCATTAAAATAGACCACTAAAATGGCCTGTTTAAAGGAGATGGTTATAAACAGCACAAACACAAGCCTCAGATAAGCCACAGAAACATGATGGACTATGGGTTTGCATAATGTAAAGGCCTGGAGAAAATCCCTGTAACTTTGAAGTCACCCTATCTATAGCTATGACTTTTAAAGGTGGTCAAAATATTTAGAGGTTTTCACACATGAACATTATGAGTATGATGAATGTAATGAATTTGTACTAAGTTTTATCTGATATCTTCTATTGCCTATTTTTCTTAGTTGTATTTTCATTATATGTTTTGAATACTGAATAGATCCATTAACATGTATCTGATATTTCTTTATTTTTTGTATTTAATTCTGCAAATTTTCTATTTGTGTATTATTATTATGGTTATATTGATGGTCTGAATATTGGACTGATAGCTGCTATAACATCTGAGAAGCACTCACATAAATTATTTATATAAATTTTTGTTTAGATGCGAAGAAGACACCATATCAGAGTTTACCATATGAGATTTTAATGAGGTCTAATGAGATTCAAGTTTATTGATTGATGATAATTTTAGCTTTACCTATTTCATTTTTTTTTCAATTTAGGGGTTGTAATTGTAGGGCCCTCTTTGCTACGCTTGCATTGTTGTACTAGATGAAAGCCTAATGAATGTTATGAGTTGCTGATGCTCGATGAAGGTCTCTGGGACGTCTTATGTGGCAACATAATGTTACCATTATACTTAGGCAAACACCTTTTTTTCCATTTTACCTTGTAGAGGAAGGGAATTATGAAGTGGTTTGGTCTTATTTCCAGGACAAGAGGTCTGAGATGTGACTTATAACCAAAAATACTTAGGGATGAATGTGGTCTTTAATATCCTGCTTTTTGGGACACTTTGATCCATTGAAGTTATGACTATAACCTTGTCCTTTTTTTCTGGGCTTGAATGTTCATGACAAAGGACATCAATACCTGCTCAAATGACCTAAAGCTGATATTCACTTTCATCCCCTAATACTGGAATATTTAATGGCTGTAAGTCTAGTGTGTTCGACTAACTTATGGAGCTCACTCTGGGAGAGGTTAGTAGTCCTGTATGGGATAATGGATGCTATTTTGGTTTACATGAGGCCTGAATCTGTTGACCTTTAGTTTTATTCATAAATGTACATATTTAGAAAACCAGAGGAAAATCAGAATTGAACCCTTTTCACTGCCATTTAATGAGTATTTGTACTCTGACTCACACAATGTAGTTTTAACCTAGAATTAAGAATCTTACAGAAGTTGAAATGTATGGTGCATATGTCTGAGCTGCTCTTTTTTAATTGTGCTTTTTAATGTTATGGACTGTCTATATTTGATGAATTGTTTATTCATATAGTGTATTTTAATTGTTTTAGAATGTTACCAAGTGAACAATAAATCAATACTGATACTGATATAAAGAATATGACAAAAAAGCTAAATAACCAATTGGGAGCATTACATCATCCTGCATTCCTAAAGAAATACATAAGACAATAGCAGATCAAATGCTTTTACCAGCTCTTTACTATGGCTGTCACATGTAGGCAGGGTCCACACTTGCAAATGAAATTTGGTAACGGTTTCCAAACCATTATGGAGCTTACGATGCTGCTGCATCCACACTAGTTGGAACCATGTCTTAACATGGTTATGTGCCCATCCACACCTCCCAAAATGAAAGCATGTTTAAATACGCTGCCAGCTGGCTTGCCAGTGTAGATAAGATGCTGCATCACGGGTGCCAGGAGGATCACTGGCAGAGAACATGAATTGGACACCCATACACACTGGTAAATGAAAACGTTTCTCACTTAAACCATTTTCAAAACCGTGCTAAAACCCTGATTGTATCGGGGGTTTAAACATGTTTTTTGGACATGGTTCAATAACATTACCAGTGTGGACCCAAACTGTGTTCCCAGATTTTAAAAAGTCACAGGGTGTCTGTAACGTTTTAAGATCCTCAATGTGGACAGGGTCTTATGGTCACACAAACAAAACCAAACTAAGCAGATTAGACATTGTTTTAATAGGACAGCAAGAATTGCTCTATTATGTGATTATAAAACACATTAATATAGTCTGTATAATAATATGGATTGGCTTCCTCTAAAATAAAGGCAAATGTTTCTGTGGGTGATTCAGGTTTGTAGGTTATTGAAGTAAAATAATCCAGAACAATTTGTAAGTAACTTGTATAGAAATAACCATAAGTATTTACTTCAGAAAAATTGAGTGATTTTTAAGTACTGTACCAAAGACACTGTATGGTAAAATAACAATTGCTTATACTGTATTAATCGTTTAGAATTATGTGATCAATCATAAAACTGCCAGCTATGCCTTAAATGTTTCCCTATACCTTTAGCACTTCAGTGAAGTACAAATTATCACATAGATGCAATTGTTTCAAATGAATGCTTTGTCCTGTGACTAGACTGACCTGATTGAATGTTAAATGCTATGGATATTTTTATTTTTATTTATTGAATCTAGGATTACAAAGACCTTTGAGCCAAGGCTCTTTTACAAAGGTTCCATGTCAGAGGCAAATACAAAACAGGGTTGATACACAAGATAAGAGAACAGTAGTCTTGGTACAACAATATATAATGATTAGAGGCAGGAACAATAAAGACATGGTACAACAACAATTTGAATTGGAGATAGGATCAATAGAACACTCCCATTCAAAGCCAAGTAGGAGACCTATGGAATGACAGTAAGACCTCGGTAGAGAGGTGGACAGAACAGAGAACAAGGGGGAAACGAAGGGAAGGGAATGCAGAGATGCAGCTGGAGGCAGTTGTCAGATGAGGGGATAAGGGGTAAAAGAAAAATGGGTGAAGGGGAGGAGGGGTGGGGGACGGTGGAGAGAGGGAATAGGGGAGGGTAGGTGGTGAGGGTAGATAGGATAGTAAGTGCAAGTGGGGTATGAGCTGCAGGGAGGGGGGAAGATATGGAGGTTTCAGCAGCTGGACAAGCCAGCTCAAGCATAAGTGTAGCAGTCGCAGGAGCTCAAGATAATAAGATGAAGCCATAGGCAAGTTTTAAAGGTACCAAGAGCAGGAGCTGAGGTGATGTCAGGGCTAAGCTTATTCAGCCAAAGTGGATCCATGTATGCGAATGCACATTGTCCCTGAGCAGTGCAGCAGCAAGGGATTTGAAGGAGTTGAGTTTTAGACCCCCCTGGTAATCTGCAGGCTGTTTCTGCTGTTGTGGAGCAAGATAGTGTCTCCCAGTGGTGCAAAGCCAAGGCTGATTTTCTTAGCCATTATGCAGGTCAGGAACGTAATGCGATTAGAGAGTTGGAGCCAGCTAGTTTGAGCATACAGATCACAGGTATGTGTAAGTCGGTGTGCCCCAGAGACTAGCCAACATGCCTTTTTGAGGGCTGTTGAGATGCACCTGAGGGTAGACCTAGTGGCAGAGCCATAGAAGAGATGTCCATAGTCAATAATCGAGGCCACGGAACTCTGAACGGCAAGCTTCAGAGCTAGGGGTGTGAAATGTTGTCTGTGCCTGTAAAGGAGGCCAAGGCGTGTATTTACTGCTTTAGCCATGCTATCAACATGAGCCTTGTAGGAGAGGTTGGAGTCAAGCAGTATCCCAAGGTATTTGAAGGAATAGACCTGTTCCAGGATAGTCCCTTGCGCAGTGGAGATAGTTAGGCGGTGAAGCTTGTGTCTATTTTGAGAGCTGCAGAAGAGCATAGACTTCATTTTCTTTTGGTTAAGGATGAGCCTGTGGTTAGAGAACCACTTCTCAATGGCACTAAAACCAACCTGGAGATTTTGTTGTAATGATACGGAGTCTCTGTGTGATGAGAAGATGACTGCATCATCTGCATAGAGGATGATTTTCTCCGTGGAAGATTATGGTAAGGAATTTAGAAATAGGCTGAAAAGTAGCGGGCCAAGTATAGAACCTTGGGGAACTCCAGAGTGAACTGGTAAGGCATCAGAGAGAGTAGTGGCAATTTTTGCCCTTTGTGTGCGGTTTTCCAAGTAGCTTTTGAACCACTGTGCTGAGTCTGAGGAGAGTCCAATATTTAGGAGTTGGCTGACCAGTAGCCGATGGTGAACAGTATCAAAAGTCTTAGAGAGGTCAATGTAAAACTGCCCCAGTAAGAAGGCCCTTGTCTAGGGAACTATGTACAGCACCAGTGAATTCAAGAAGGGCAGTAGAGGTACTGTGTCCCTTTCTGAATCCATGCTGTTGATCACACAACAGATTGTATTTGACGAGATGGTCAGTTAGCTGGTCTGCTACGATACGTTCAAGTGCCTTGGAGAGAGGGGGGTAGAATAGAAATCGGGTGATCGTTAGCATGGTTAGACTTATCATCACTTTTGTGAACTGGAGAGACAGTAGCAGCTTTCCATCTGTCCGGGAATTGACTGGAGCGGAGAGAGAGATTCAGGATTTTGGTTAAGGGACGTAGAACTTCCTCAAGAGTGAGCAACAGTAGCTTGAGGTCAAGGGTGTCACAACTTGCTCTGGATTTTGAGATGGCAGCTGTCGCGCATTACACAAGTTGATCTGCTGAAAGTAGAAGTTGGGGTTGTTTACCAGGGAATCACGGGCATTCAAGGAACAGTTGTCGTCATTAAAGAAGTCAGGGGGAGGATGGCACTAAGGTCAGTGAAGGCTGCGTTAAAGGTGTTAGCAATTGTCATGGAGTCAAGCGTAGTGACACCGTCAACAATCAGCATAGCTGGGGGGGTTTTGATTGTTTTCCTGTGATTTCCTTGATGTTGTTCCAGAAAGCATGACCATTGCCCCAGGTGTTTGAGAGAGATTCGTTATAGTAAGAGGTTTTGGTAAGCCGGATGGCTTTGGTACAGGCATTATGGGCTTGTTTGCAGTTTTGAATGTCTGATGGCTTGCCTGTGGCTTTGGCTACTGCCCAGAGGTGGTCCCTAGCTTTCAATTGTGGGAGAAGCTTGGAGTTTATCCAGGGGTTGCTGAGTGTTTTGACTTTACATTTTTTACGCAGGCGTAAAGAGGTCACAGGCCTTGTTAAAGGTGGCAATGAAGAGGTCAAGGGCCACATTGACATCAGTTGCATTGTAGATTGGTTGCCAGTTTTGAAGACTCAGGTATTGTTTGAAATGGGAGAGCTTCCCATGAGAGAGGACCCTACCATGTATGATAGTGGGAGGTGGCTTGAGAAAATTGATGGACCATTCGCAAATGACTGGGGAGTGGTCACTGAGGGAGTCTGGGAGAACGGAGGTATGAGAGATACGGGATGGGTGAGTTGTAGGTACCCACTCAAGCAGAGTGCTAGTGCCGGTATTGTCATTTGTTCTAGTAGGGGTGTTGACCATCTGTGTGAGGCTGATGTACTAATGTAATTACTTTCTTATTTGATGTACTAATGTAATTACTTTTCTATGTTTAATATCTACTAAGGATGGATGAACCAGCTCTGTTGCACATCAGAACTCTTCTGAACTAGACTGCTTCAACTCAACTCTAGTATGCAGAGCCTTTCAGGGCTTGAAGCTAGTTGTCAAGTCAGCCTAGTTCGGAACTGCTGGTTAAGTTTAAAGCTGCAGCCACCAGTTCCATTGGCATGTTGTGAGCTGTAATGAGGCATCATTTCTCTTGTTTACTTTGGGTGCACAGTGCATATGTCAGCAGGGGTCTGAATTAACAGGGATAACTTACTTTGGAAAGGGATTTCAGAAAGGAGAGTCAGAGGACTCAGGACAAGAGGGGATTTCTTAAAAAATGTGTCAAGAAAAAGTAGAGAAACAAAATAAAAAAGGTGAATTAAAAAAACTTACTAACATTGAAAGACTCGTGGTCAACAACTTGGGACATAGGGGAGCCAATTATGTGGAAGTTAAAGAGACTGGCATCTAAGCTAGCCAAAAGTGTCTCACCTTACCACATCACCACTCCTGTAATTCTGCAGGCAGCTCATTTGGGGGTTTATACTTCCATGAGTGAGACATGATCAGGCAGCAGCAACATGTATCTTTTCTCAAACTTGACTTGCCAGATGAGAACAAGTGCTTGCGTTTGAAAATAAAATAAGAAAGAAGGAATGAGGGATTAGACTAAAAAGGTTATACTTTGTTCTTTTTGTTTTGACAAAGAAGAGAGATGCCTGGTCTGCTGGCAGTCCATTTAGATTTTTACAGCTGCAGTGGGCATAGGCCTGCAGATGTTTTGCTTTGAGAAAAGGACTCCCTGCATAAATTACCTACCAAACAATGTGACAGAGTGTTAAAAACAGTGTCTTCCACTGAAGCCTCATTACTACACTGTCTGTGTGTGTATGGGAGCTTGAGAGCACTATTTTTCCTCTGCCTTAAGAAGTTAATTGAGCCCTCCTCAGTACTGCCTTTTTTGCAAATTGAAACCTCTCCAACAATTGAGCTTTCCCCAGTACTGCCTTTTTTGCAAGCTGAAACCTCCTCCAACAATTGAACCTTCCCCAGTACTGCCTTTTTTTTACAAGTTTAAACCTCTTCCAAAGTGTTTTATGGGCCTTTTTTTGTTTACGTTTCAGTGCTTAATTTACTACCTTTTGCAAACTGAGAAACTCCTGCTTTGCTGGTATCCCCTCCCCCACTCATCCAGAGGTGTGAATTCCTTTGTTTCCTAACCATGCTGGTTGAATTTACTTGCTTGGTTGTCCCACAATATGAAAGCCTTATGTTTTTGAGTAGATGATCCAACCACCTCAGTTTCCCCACTCCCCACCACACCACCAACACAAGTAGAAACCATATAGCACCTGACGTAGTTTATATACAGATTGCATGCAGCAGTAACTGATGCTGAGATAAACTCATATGTCTTCTGCTATGCAATGGGGGGAAGGGGAAGGAGCATTGTTGGAGCAATCACAGACATGTTTTATAAATAGCTGCCTGTGCTCCATGGTGTTTCCAAACTAGTTTATATAAACCATTCCAATGCTGCATATATTATTTCATTTAGGGGCTACCCAAACACACTATAAGGTGCAGTTCCCTTTCTATTACTTAGTACTGGTGCAAAAACTGAAAGGGACTAAGAGGGATACCAAAATGAGTGCAGACAAAACTACTTTAAACAGTGACAATTCTTAAACACACACACACACACACACACACACTACCCTAAGCAGAACACAGCTGAATAAGGTACCAATATTTAGGAAACTTATTACACTTACCCAGAGACTAGCACTGTGACTCCTGGCTGCTGTGTTCTTGCTGCTGTGGCTGAGCTGTAATAAAGATCCTGTAACAAGACACTGGCCTCCTGCAGGGGCTATTAGACATCAGAGCAAAGAGCACCTGGGAAGACTCTCTGGGACAAGATGCAATAAAAGAAACCCAAATGGCAGCCCCCATGGGCCATAAAACAGCCAGGGAAAGTTAGAAAAAACTCCTCTCACAGCCTGAGCAGAAAAAAAAAGCACTGGGGTGAAGTAAGAACACAAAAAAAGGTAATAATGCATATATTTTCCTGATTTTAACATGCAGTTTTCCTTTAATAATCCACAACAAGGTGTGGGTTAGAATGGGATTTACCCATACCTGGCAAGTGACCAATGATGCCAAGCAGGTATAAGTCCCAGTTCACTCTACACTGTGCAGTGGATTACTGTGATTGTACAACTGGTAGAAAGTAAAGAATTAAAAAAGTTATTAAAATACTCAATTTCTAGAGTGGAGCATAGGTGCAAATGGGATGAGGTATTGGGCTTACCTTTAGATGTCAGGTGTCCAGGCATATCCCTGTCTAAATCAGTCTTATCTTAAATCAAGGCAGTAGTCATTTCATAGAACCATGACAATGAAACTGATTCTGCAACTGATAGAGCTGTGATGGGCAGCATATAGCTACAGTGGCGTGAAAAAGTATTTGCCCCCTTCCTGATTTTCTCTATTATTGCATATTTGTCACACTGGATGTTTTCAGGTCTTTAGAGAAAATGTAATATTAGATAAAGGGAACCTGTGTGAACAAATAACACTTGTTTTTTTTTTTAATTTCACTTATTTAATGAAAAAAAGTTAACCAACACCAACTGGCACTGTGTGAAAAAGTAATTGCCCCCTTACACTTAATAACTGGTTATGCCACATTTAGCTGCAATGACTGCAACCAAACACTTCCTATAATTCAATATCAGTCTTTCACATCGCTGTGGAGGAATTTTAACCCACTCTTCCTCACAGAACTGCTTTAATTCAGTAACATTTGGTAGGTTTTGAGCATGACCTGCTCGCTTCAGGTCCTGCCACAGCATCTCTATTGGGTTTAAGTCTGACTTTGACTAGGCCACCCAAAACTTTAATTTTACTTTTTAGCCATTCTGATGTGGACTTGCTTTTGTGTTTTGGATCATTGTCTTGCTGCATGGCCAACTACGCTTCAGCTTCAGCTGACTGAAGGATGACCGACATTCTCCTTAAGAATTTTCTGGTACAGAGCAGAATTCATGGTTCCTTTAATTATGGCAAGTCATCCAGGTTCTTAGGCAGCAAGCATCTCCACACACCATCACAATACCACCACCATGTTTGACTGTTGGTATGGTGTTCTTACTGTGGAATGCTGTGTTTGCTTTTACGCGAGACATTATGGGATCCATGTCATCCAAAAAGTTCCACTTTGACTCATCTGTCCATAGAACATTTTCCCAAAAGGCTTGTGGATCATCCAGGTGCTTCTTGGCAAATGAGAGACGAGCATTTATGTTCTTCTTGGTTAGCAGTGGTTCCGCTTTGCTACTCTCACATGAAGCCCATTTTTGCCCAGTCTCTTTCTGATTGTGGTGTCGTAACACTGACCTTAGCTGAGGCAAGAGAAGCCTGCAGTTCTTTGGATGTTGTTTTAGGATCCTTTGAGACTTCCTGAATGATTTTACGCGCGCCTTGGAGTAATTTTGGCAGGCCGCCCACTCCTGGGAAGATTCACTACTGTTCCAAGTGTTCTCCATTTGGAGATTATGGCTCATTGTGGTTCGATGGAGTCCCAGAGCCTTAGAAATAGCTTTGTAACCTTTTCCAGACTGATAGAGGGCAACAAATTTTTTTTATGATCTTTTCAGGAACTTCCTTTGATCATGGCATAATGTGCTTGTTGAATCTTTGTGCTGGCAACATGACTCTGATGGTAAGGGTCAAAATAAGTGAGATTTATATTGAGCAGGGCTGGCTGTAATCAAGCCTGGCTGTGTTCAATCAGCTGACTCTAATTATCCCTTTAATTGGGTTGATTTAACTAGGGGGCAATTACTTTTTCACACAGTGCCCGTTGGTGTTGGTTAACTTTTTTCATTAAATAAATGAAATAAGTAAAAAAAAAAAGTGTTATTTGTTCACTCAGGTTCCCTTTATCTAATATTATATTTTGTCTAAAGACCTGAAAACATCCAGTGTGACAAATATGCAATAATAGAGAAAATCAGGAAGGGGGCAAATACTTTTTCACGCCACTGTAGCTAAATTCTGGCATCAATTTCTGTCTCAAGGTTTTGTGAAATGTCTTCTGCCTTTCTTTATTGCTTTGCTGCAGAGATGTCAGAAATGATATTGCTGGACAGCTGACAGCTGGGTAGCCCTTCACATCTACATAGAAAATAAGTTATTAGACATACCTCCTGACGTATAGGGTTGTTATTCCTTTGGTTTCTTTCAAAAACATTGCTCTTCATCTTAACAAATTTGAATTCAATAGACCAGAATCTTGGTCTAATTTAAGGCAATTGTATGACACAGGTTTATTACTAACAAATCCACAATGCAGCACTAAATATAGAGGTATCCCATGAGGTGGGTGCATGGGGAAGGGCACCATCCATAACGGTGACTCCTTCCCAGTGCAATCCCTCATGGCAGTGGGAGGGTAGGGTGACTGGATGAGGGGGGTGGGTGAACTGGGTGACAGGATGTCACTATGTGTACGTGCATGTGGGGGGGAGAGCATGGCGAGTGTGGGCTGAGAGGGGGTGGAGGAGCTGTAGGGGGTGGCGCTGTGGTGGATTCCCGAGCTACGTCATGGCATTAGGGGTTGACTTGTGGTTGGGGTGGGTGAGGTACCAGGTTCAGGTTTGGGTACTGGTGTGATTTTATTGCGCCCAGCCCGAACTTTTATTTTTAATGCTTTCACCTCCACATGCACCCACCTGGAGTTGAGAACTTTAGTAGGGGTAGGAAGTGGTGGGTGGGGTGGGGCACAGCCCCACAGAAAGCATTAAAATACATGTCCTGGCATCATTGTCCTGTGTGCCGAGGGTGTCAGAGTGCCAAAAATATTTTCAGCACTCTGTGCGATAACGGTGATCGTCTTTAGGCTTTCACCGTTATCACATAGGACCAAATATAGAGAATACTGAATGGGCAACTATGCACAATCAGTGTCTTCTGCCACAGAGGGATTCTGATTCCCTCTGACTAGGAGAGTGAAGCTTGAGAGGTCCATGGGAATCAGAACCCCGAGGTGACAGAACACATTGGTTATGCACAAGGTTGCTTATCCTTTAGTTTTTATAGTGTATAGTAGTATTATGTGAAATGTGTCAATTGTGTTTTTTTTCTCTCTTTTGTAATGAAACTGACTTGTGAAGTTTTTAGAGGTTTCACTACCCTTTCTTTGAAGAAATACTTCCTCGCAGTACCCCTTAGTCTATCCCCTTCCAACCTTATGTCATGCCCCCCGTTCCTGGACATCTCCTTTTCTGACTACCCTCTAGCACCCTATTTATGCCTTTTAGCTATTTGAAGGTTTCTGTCATATTACCCCTGTCTCTTCTCTTCTCCAGGGTGTGTATATATATATATATATATATATATATATATATATATATAGACTATACAATGGTGAGCTGTCAGATAAATGATTTATCTACACAAGTGCTGTCTGACCTCGGGTAACTTCACGAGTGGCGTAAGCCACGAGTGAGGTGTCCGAGGTCAAACAGTACAAGCGTAGATAAATCATTTATCTGACAGCTCACCATTGTATATTTCATTTATGCAATAGGGATGCTTCTTATCAGTGCGGGAACATTTGGTTTTGACTGTTTATCTTCTTTTTTAAATGATAATTTCTGGGACTTTCGGTTAACTTTCCTGGTGTATGTCTATTTAGCGGGTGTATGTTATTAAATGAAACACCACTCATTTTGTAGAGAACTTCTTGCTGAACAAGTGTCATGGTGACAGTATCATGCTACCTTTTTTGTTTTAAAGTTATTCACATTTGTTTGACTAAAAAGGGAAACAAAAATGTAATTTTATGCTGTTGTTTGCTAATTATAAAAAAAACTAAAAGGTATTTATTAATGAAACGCCACTCATTTTGTAGATATTTTCATGCTGAACATTTTTTGTGCTCATAGTACCATGCTATCATTTTTAGTTTTAAAGTGATTCACATTTGTTTGTAGAAAAAGTGAAAAGAAAATTGAATTTTATACTGTTTTTTGCTAATTATGAAAAAACTAAAAGGTATCTATGAATGAAACACCACTCATTTTGTAGATATTTTTGTGCTGAACATTTTTCATGCTCACAGTACCATGTTATCGTTTTTCATTTTAAAGTTATTTATATTTGTTTGTGTGAAAAGTGAAAAGAAAATAGGATTTTTTGCTGTTTTTTGCTAATTATAAAAAAAACTAAGAGGTATCTATAAATGAAACACCACTCATTTTGTAGATATTTTTGTCCTGAACATTTTTTGTGCTCACAGTACTATGCTATCATTTTTCGTTTTAAAGTTATTCACATTTGTTTGTCAAAAAAGTGAACAAAAAAGCTTTGATTGACAGTTTGAATTTATCCCACATATGTGGGATAAATTTAAGGTGGTTAGATTTATCCCACATATGTGGAAATAAATGGATTTATTCAATGGCTTTTGGTCTCACACCTATTGCATAAATATATATATATATATATATATATATATATATATATTTACTTATTGAGGTCTCCCAGTCTCTCTTCATATGAGTTTTAGTTCAGGCCCTGCAACATCTTCTTTGCCTTTCTTTACTGCCTCCACTCTGTCTACTTCCTTATGGAGATGTGCCCTCCAGAACTGGACACCGTATTCCAAATGAGGCCTCACTAGTGATCTGTACAGTGGCATCATCACCTCCTTCCTTCTATTGGTGATACATCTCCCTGTGCACCCCAGCATCCTACTGGCTCTCCCCATAGCCTTGGTACATTGTTTAGCCACCTTTAGGTTATCCAGTATGATTACCCCCAAATCCCTTTCCTGTTTGGAGACCATCAGTTTGTCCCCCCCCCCCCGTAATTCTCCCCTGGGTTCCTGCAACCCAAATACATGATTTTGCACTTGTCTGCATTAAATCTCAGCTGCCACACTTGGGACCATTCCTCCAGTTTACCTAAGTCCCTCCTCATTTATTCCACCCTTCCTGGAGTGTCCACCCTGTTGCAGATCTTAGTGTCATTCGCAAAGAAGCACACTTTCCCCTCCAGCCCCTCTGCAATTGCACTTGTGAAGACATTAAACAGGACTGGGCCCAGGTCTGATCCCTGTGGCACCCTGCTGGTCACACTCCTTTCCTTACATTGAGCACCATTTACCATGATCTCTGTCATTCAACCAGTTCCTAACCCAGTTTATCACTTTGTAACCCACTCTTAGGCTGCCCAGTTTGTTCACAAGTCATATGTGGAATGGTATCGTAGGCCTTACTAAATGAAATTCATGTTTATGTTTAAGCCCATGAGACACCCTTATCTACTTAATGCATTTGCAGCCGTAGTGGCTCTGCCAGAATTTTTTACATTCCAATCAGTGCCATGAGGCTAACGTGATCAGCCAGCAAGTGCTGAACAAAATAAAAGCAACTGTTGTTAGAGAAGAACATTTAAAAATATACATATTTTGGACAAATAATATTCTTTTTACTGATTGGGGAGAACGGGAGCAGGGAGTCTGATTTAGGGGGCATACTGTCTTACTGATTTTGGGGGGGAGTACATGTCTCACACTCTGTGTTCTCCAGCTCTGCATCTGAACTACTATGCCATAATTAGTGCCTGATTTTCGGGGGGGGTGGGATTCCAGGAGGGAGAAATTAGTCTCAGAATCTGTGTTCTCCAGCACTGCACCTGAACTACTGGGCCACACAGCCTTAATAATGTTTGGGGGGAGATCACTTCTTAGACTCCTTGTTCTTCAACTCTGAGACTGAAGTTCTAGATCATAGTGCCTTACTGTTTAGGGGGGAGGAGCACGTCTTCAACTCTGTGTTTTCCAGCTCTGAACCTGAATTACTAGGCCATAGTGGGGGGAGGGGTCAAGTCGCAGACTCTGTGTTTTCCATCTCTGGACCTGAACTACTAGGCCTTAGCATCTGGAAGGGTTCACATCTCACATTCTGTGCTCTCTAGCTCTGTGTCTGAAATATTAGGTCATACTGCCTCATTGATTTGGAGAACATCATATTATGTCTCACATTCTGTGTTAAAATAAGAACAGAAAATAAGAGAGGGTGGGGGGATTTTTCACGTGTTTCTCTCCAGCTTTCCCTGCTCTGCTCCCACCTAGCTAGGCTATACTGGCATGAAGATAGTGAAATTTGGATGGTGTGCAACAAAATTAAATAAAAAAATGGATACAGAAAATATGGAATATGTGCCCACTGCCAGCAGTGTTGCTGAAAATAACATCTCAAAAGGGTGGGAGGGATGGTCTGGGACCCAATCACATGTCCAAATCATGCTGCCTCTCTCCCCAAAAAAAGTACACCAGACTCAGGGAAGGAACTGACACAAAAATACAGACACAAAGTCTTTTTAAAAAGTTGCATTTTATTATTTTATTTAACAAAGGGATCTAAACAAATAATTTTGATGCATTTCTCAAACTCAAATAGGTTAAAAACAGATCTAAAATGAATTAAAGTAACTCACAGTATATCAGAACCTTTTTAGAATGAATCAGAGACAGAATCCGAAACAGGTCGCTGCTGGCCCACCCATCCCTATTATCTACTCACTTGTATAGCCTATGTACTATATATGTAATTTCAAATACCAAATTTTAATGTAACACGTAAATTATGTAATCATGCAGGACTCCCTTATAAATAGGACTTGTAGTGCTAAACACATTGGTACAGTAAGGCATTTGCATAATGTAGGATGTAAAGCAAGTCAAAGGGAATGAGCTGAAAAGTTAAAATTTGAGAACATCGCTTGAAGGAGTCATGTGATACTACTGCCAAGGGTTAAGATACATCATCACAAAATGTCCTAAAAAGAAGGGGAATGGCCAGCCATCATGCCTTAGCCAATGGGGGCAGTACACAACTGAGTTTGTATGGGGCTAACAAGGTGTAAGAACCCACTGATTCAGGAAGCACACTATCTCTGGTGTCTGGCGAAGGCTGCTCTTATATGTGAACTTTGTAAAAAAGGTCTTGGGACTAATGCAGCTTGAATCAATG
The DNA here is from genome assembly GCA_016271365.2 of Neoceratodus forsteri. Classification (NCBI taxonomy): domain Eukaryota; kingdom Metazoa; phylum Chordata; order Ceratodontiformes; family Ceratodontidae; genus Neoceratodus; species Neoceratodus forsteri. The sequence goes on along the minus strand of CM057456.1, from coordinate 453,468,771 downwards.
GTGACACATTGTGTTACAGTACCTTACTACACCCTTAGCCCTGGAAGTGAATGGTAAATTACAACAGGTGGTGGCTGGTATTGTTTCCTCCTTTCAGGTTCCTGTAGTATGGGCCATAATTTCTCAGGCTTATGGGACAAGAGGGACTTCTGAGTAAACTAGCAGCACTGGTTACCATATTAAAAACAGCTAAGGTCCAGAAGGACATTGACTTGAGGAATATGTTTCTATTTTAGGTAATAGAGTTGTTTGTTCCCCCTCAAGGTGAGGAAAATGTCTCCCAGGCATTAGGAAGAAGGTTAAATAGCAGTGGCTAGCAACTGTCAATCAAATTCCAGAGACATTATCTTAAATACTAGAAGGCCCTGTGTGCCTGTTTGTGCGCCCTCTTATCCTACCTGTTGTGGGGTTGCCCGCTCCAGTGTTGTGATGCAGCCCCCTATGGTGTTGACTATGGGCATTGTGCCTGGAGGCTGTGGGAACAGATGTTGTAGGTAAACCTTTCCTGGATGTCACCTATGTGGTCTAGATTGCTGAGCATAACCTGTCCGTAGCAGTCAGCTTCTGGCACTGGACTGTGTGCTCCTGCTGTGCACATAGCCTGTCCCACTTGAGCTGCCTAACACTGGGGTAATAAATGTGAAGGAATCCTCTGGGTGCCCCATTGTACCCTTGTCTATCCCAGCCTAATGGGCCCTCATCCCCACTGTCTTTGCCATGCCTTGCCATGTTCAGTCCTGTGGCCACCCAGGGCAGAACATGGCACTGTAACCATGCTGCCAACCTGTTCCACATAGTGGGTGACTGTTGGTGGTAAGCAGTTGTGTCTAGATGTATGGCCCCTCCAGGTACACCTATCTGGTAGGGGCCACTGTGGTGACTGTGGGTGGGGGTGTGCATGGTTGCTCTGGGTGTCTTGGTCACTGTGTCCCATGTGTGTGGCTGACACTGTCTTCTGCCTGATCACGTGTGGCAGGTGTTATGGCACAGCTGCCGTGTGGCCTGGTCCCTCACACAAGTCTTGGCTCCTACTATCCGCCATCTTCTTTCACTGATGCCATCCACTCCTGCAGATTACCTGTGGTCAAAGGAGATGTGGTATGGGGCAGTGCATGTTGAATTACTAAGCTGGTGTTGTAGGGTGATGTGCACTGGTGGACTGTACTACTGACCTACCTAAACATGCTTGTATCCAGCTGGCTGTATAGGTCTCAGAGGTCACAGAGCCCATGCTCTGGTCTATGGGGCCCCCTGCTGCCTTGGTACCAGGTGATGGGTCAGCCACTGGTTCTGCAGAGAATGATACAGGTACAGTTAGCAGGGCAGTGTACAATGGCCTTACCATGTGTGACTGTGATGTAAGTAGCATAACTCACTGGGTGTCCAAGCCCTCCGTCTTACCATACAGTGCTGCTTGTGGCAGGGTCTCTGCCTACCATTGGCTCTATCAGTAACAGGGTACGTGTTTGCATGGGTAGGCTCTTGCCTGTGACCATCTGGGACTGCTTCCAATAGGCTACAAGACTCAAGGCAGCATAGATTCATGGGGGGGGGACAAACAAATCTGATACATTTCTTTGACTAAGCGAGCAAAGAATTACATCAGTTGGAGTGGTGGACATGGCCTACCTATACTTCAATTTTTTTTTTTTTTTTGTTGACTGGGTAAATACACTAAACAAATTCTTTCCTATTTTCAGGCACAACCCAGAGGGAGGGGGATACAGATGAATGCCAGCTGACCTTGAACCAGATTAAGCTGTTGGTGGTATTTTTAGTGAATCGGGGAAATTTGGCCAGTTCACCAGGGAAATTCCCCTACTGTTGCACCAGGGGCTCTTCTTCCTGTGAGCAAGGATGGAGAAGCCCACTTTGGATCTGAACAGAGGAGGAGGAGGTGAAGCTGGAGAACGTTCTGTGAGGGTAACTGTTTCTACTGATGGATGTGCTACTAGTTTGTAGAAGGAATCATGACCCAAATCTATGGACTTGACAGGAGATATGGAAGGAGTTCAGGAGAAAAGTGAATCAACCACAAATTCTGATGTTCTACTCCGAGAGTCACAGCTGGTTGTACAAATGGCAGAGCCAGCCACAACACTTGGAGCTCAGGTAACCCAAGAAACTTTAGAAGAAGATTTATTACAACATGCTATAAAGTCCAATAAAGAGTTCCTTCTTAAATTATTGCAAGAGGAATAATCAGATAGTGATATGCTTGACATTAATCAGATGAGTCAATTTTCTATCCCCTCTCAATTCTCTCTCCCGTGGCTTAGGTTCTATGTGATAACAGTGAGCACCAAACAGCGACCCGCTTTATCGCGATGTCAGGGCAGTGAAAACAATTTCACCACCCTGACATCCTTGGTGCATGGAGGAACAGCGCCAGGGACTTGATTCTTTTGCTTTCTGTGTGGGGGTGGGCCCCCCCACCCCCTCACATGGGGGCTAAAACACACATTCGGGTCAGGAGCAACAAAATGCAGTAGTGTTCTGGACCCAGACCAGAACCTCGTACCCCATGCGCCTGCAGAGGAGACCAACCCCCGATGCCACAGCACAGCTCAGCAGCGAACCACAGTGCCACCCCCTGCACCCTTCTGCTCCCTCTCAGACCATGCTCGCTATGCTTGCTCCCCCACAAGTGTGTACATATAGCAACATTCTGTTGCTACAGTCGCCCACCCCACCACATCCAGTCGCCCTACCCCCCATCACCATTTGGGCTTTCACCTACATCATGTCACCATTTCAGAAGGCACCTTAATTCAGGCACTGATGTCACAGGCTACCGTGGCTTACACAGAGGAGCAAAGACCTACCGCAATTGATATTTCAACTACTGAACACTCTTTTTCCTTACAAGAAGGCAGAAAAGAAGGAAACAAACCTTAGACTTGGTCCCCAGATGCCACATTGAAAGCAGCAGGCTGGAAGCAAGATCATGGTTCTAAAACATGGACTTCACTGGGCCCGGTTAGCACAGTGCAAATAATCAAAAAATGTTCTTCATAACATAAGTGCCCAACATGGACACATAGGTACCTACCAGATCTTCAAACACTTTGCAGCCAATCGGCTCTTCAGATTTTTCCACCCAGGCTGCTATAGAATCCACTCAGCATACGGGTGCTTCATCTCAGGAGGACAACTTGCAGAACTCTATCCCGGGCCTAAATGAAGGACATTCAGGTACCTCCAATATGGGGGAGACTTCTACTGAACAGCCTAGACAATTCTTTATGGATGACCTGTGTAAAAATAGAGGGGAACCAGCACAGTGTAGAAATGCTGTTACAGTAGATTAAAATGTAATGGGGATGCAATAAATGCTCCCGGGAGGAAAACAGTTTTGCACCAAATGCTTAAAGAACAAATGGGCATTCACCCTCTGAACCGTTTGCAGTTATTCATGTGAAAGAGGAAATCATTTACTATATCAGTTTTAAAACCAGTCATACTTTAGACAGATTATGGGAAAGTATCATCAGGTTCAAAACTTATCCCTATGGCAGCATTTTCTTCCTATCCCCCTCAGCAAACCAGCAGTCAAAATAATTACTCTTTTATTTAGAAATGAAAGTGTTAGCATTGCAGATGTACAATATTGGTTACAACAACGTTGCACTGTTTTGGAAACCCCCAACCCCATACTAGATGAAGACCTAGTATGGACAGCTAATTGGAGAGTGAAAGTACAGATAAAACAACTTGATACAGGTCCATCTTCCTGGAAGCTTTCACATTGGCAGGGACAGAGGTTTGTGTTTTTATCAGGGGCAGCCGAGAACATGCCATAAATGTGGATCACATATTCATTTAAGCTCAGTTTGTAACCAACCCAGGTGTAACCTTTGTTTAGAATTTGAGCATGTTAGCTTGGGATGCCCACATCCCCTCAAGTGTAATTTGTGTGATGAGGGTGTTCACACTTACAAAAACTGTCCCTGGGCGGAAAAAAAAAACATTTGGATAGGGTGGTACAGGACCCTGTTCACTTACTGGAAAAATGTCAGGTGCAGGCTCTCCAAAAGAAGGAGGTTTTAGTACAATTCTCTGAAAGTTGAATTCCTCCCTCTGTTCCCCCTCCTCCAGAGGATGATCCCTCCCACAAGGTTTCAGCAGGCCCCTCTAGAAATCAGGTAATCTCTCAGGAGCTTCCTCCCCTCGCACACTCCCCTCCTGAAGTGGCCAGTAATAGTATAAATATGCCCCCCAGCAGCCCCAATTTACCATTGTGGACACCAAGAAAAAGAAAGAGGAAAAGGAAAGCTGACATCACCCCTCCCCAAAAGCACCATGTAGTGACTAAAAACCGATATCAGTCCCTAGCAAAAAGGAGACAAGGGGGGGGGGACACTGAGAATGACGGGGATGACTCTGACTCATCCACAGTGTCCTCAAGGTTGGATCCCTCGTCAGATTCTCAGTCAGAAGTAAGGACAGAGAAGAATGAAAAAAGTCATCAGAAAATATCCTGACACATTCTTGCTAGCAAAACAGAATGAATCAACAACTGTCCTCCATAACCTTGAATGTCTGCAGTATAAAAACTTACAAAAAAAGACTCACCACCCTTCCGATTCTGAAGGATTTAGCAAGAGGTATCACCCTTATCCAAGATACAAGAATTAAAGCTATTCGTGAGGTCTCCCAGGTTAAAACACAATGGACACTGGGGCCTTCCTTTTGGTCACAGGGCACTGATTTATGTGATGAGGTGGGTATTCTGTTGAAAGGTTTTCATTTTTCAGTACAGGGAATAGTTGCTACAAGCCCGGGACGTTCACTTTTATTGGATCTCTGTAGAGAAAAAGAAAAATTCATGTTTATGCACCCCAGAGCATTGCATCTTGCTCTACTCTCTTCTCTCAGATTCAACCTTACTTGCGCACATGTAAACATGTTATGCTGGGAGGCGATTTCAGTTGCCCCTTATCTTTATCAGATGGGGTGGTCGTAACAAAAAACTATTTGGAGATTCTACCGGGTTAAATACAATAAGCAGAACTGCTGGGTTAATGGATGGGTATGCATCCGTTCACTCTAAAGGGGCAAAAACATTTTTTAAAGGCCCACTGGCAAGCTGAATTGACTACATATTTATTTCAAATTCTTTACATGCCACTCATGCCCAAGTTATCTTCTGTGAGACATCAGACCACTTTGCAGTTACTTTAAATAGTACTATAGAATCCTCCTGTTCTGCTTTCCCATCTAACCATTCCTGTCCGAGATGGGTGTTAAATAATTCTCCTTTGCTCCAACCTGATATGGAAGAAAAACTATCTAATTTGCTGGCTGCAAGATTCTCTGTGATAGATGTTTTTGACTCCTTAAGAGATTGGTGGATTGACACAAAAACTGACTTAAAGTCCTTTTTCATTAAACAATCTGTTAAAAAATCTAATTCTGCCGATTTGCAATATCTGAAGCTCTAACATAAATTAAACAAAACAATCTCAAGAGCTCATAAGCAAAACTCAGATTTACTCACAGAAATACAAAGTATTAAAGCAGAAATAGTAAAATTTCAATACAATAGGGCCGAATCTTTAAAACTTGATGCTCAATTTGGCACTGAGGGATCAAGGCCTTCTCTTGATATTTACAAGGGCTGTCAAAAAAGGCTAAATCATACTAAAATCAAAACTGTCCTGTATCCTCAGTCTAATAAATATTATACAGATCAGAATAAAATCCAAAATGTACCTCAAACTTATTTGCAAGACATTTTTGGCACTCCCTCTACTGCGGCAGGTAACACAAGCTGTTTAAAAGATTTAAAAATTCCTTAGATTGACCAAAAATCCCTGTCAGATTTAACAGTGCCAGTTACTCCATTAGAAATTGCTTCTGTTTTTAAAAAACTAAGTAGAAATTCTGCACCTGGTATGGATGGCCTCACTAGTGAGTTTTATATATATATATATATATATATATATATATATATATATATATATATATATATCATGCAACCTATTTTCCCTTTTTGGCTGATGTATTTTCCCATATTCTCTCCTCAGAGTCATTTCCAGAAACTATGTCACAAGCTTTAGTAATGCTACTATTCAAAAAGGGAGACAGAAGGGACTTAACTAACTGGAGGCCAATTAGTCTCCTCAACGTTGATTACAAAATCCTAGCATCTTTATTGTTAGCTCAAGTCTATAAGGTCACAAACATAGTAATCAGTAAAATGCAGTTACACGCAGTGGAGGGAAGATCCAGATTTAGTAACTTGATATACTTAAAAGATTTAATGTCCCATATCCCTGATTCAGGCCTAGCAAGACTTGTTCTGGCCTTGGATCAAGAAGAAGCTTTTGATCGGGTTGATCATAATTATCTTTTCAATGTACTAAAAGTCTATCACATTCCAGATAAATTCATCCGATGGATCTCATTATTGCATAGTTCTGAATCCATCATCCTTTACGTTAAAGGTGTTTGGGGGGGTTTGGAAAAAAAGGGGGGGTAAGGCAAGCGTGCCCACTCAGCCCCCTGCTTTTTGTCTTCGAAATAGACCCTTTGGTTAGGAAAATCTCTGTAAACCCAGGGATCCCCTCCAACTCTTCTATCAGATGGCTCTTCTGCCCCAAATGTTAGTACCTATGCAGAAGATATTTGTATCTGCACTACTCTCAAACTTAATGAACAAATGTTTATACAGGACATACATTTTGAAAAAGCATCAGGTTCAAAGTTAAATTATGAGAAAAGTCAAGCATACATTTTTCCATCCATGCAGCAACTGATGCTCCAGAGCACATTGTTAATATAAAAACATCCTCTCAAGCTATAACAATTCTGGGAGTTTAACTTGGGAGTCCAGATGATACTTCTCTAAATTGGTCCCAGGCTTGTCAGCATGCAGAACAGTCTCTTCTTGGAAATATAGGACTACAGCAAAAAAGAAAAAGGTTTCCCTTATATATACCCTGATTATCCATATTTTTTTGCATATTGCTTATATTTTTCCTGTCCCTTGTAATTTGGAATCTAAAGTAATGAATATTTTCTTCAAAGGATTTTGGGGAAGCAGGTTAAACCCCATAAAAAGAGGACATATGTACCATGATTATCCCCTAGGTGGAGTACGGACGGTCAACCCTATATTATTTTTTATAGTATTTTTTTCTACTTAAACCTTCTTCCACTACTATCCCAAACTATTCCATAGAGTTATGGTATATGAATTTTTTTCTAAAAATTTTCTTCGGTTATGGACAACCATCCCCTCATCTCTCCCACGTAATTTAAAAAAGCTTAACCTCCCATCTTATTTATGTTCTGCTTGTGTGGAATTAAAACTTTGGCAGATCACCACTGGATGCTACAAAGCAACTCCAGAAGAGCTTTATATGCCTTAATTTTAAATGAAAAGTTCTATGAGCCTCCACATGTATTACAAGGTTATGACTCTAAACTCTCAATAATTTTCTCAAAACTCATAGATAAAAGATTGCCTTTTAAGGTGTGGGATGTGCTATGGCTGTCTTGTTATAATAGGTTAGGAGTTAGAAGCACCCATAAACACAAAGTTGTGTAAGAATGTATATGTCCTAGGGTCACTTGTTAGGAATTGAAGAAACCCAGGAGCACTTCTACCGAGACTGTCCCTTTTCTAAGAAATTTTGGTCCCTAATTCTAAGGACTTGGGATGTAGAGAATAGTTTGCTTTTAACACACAAAATCCTAGTGTTAGGTTTATATCCCTCTTCAATGAATAAGTATCATCCAAGCAACTTATGCTTTCCTTCTCACTTTGTAAATATTATTTATGGCAAGCAAGATGTGCACTTGTATTACAACAACAAGAATATGAGCAGCAACAAATTTTGACACAGATTAGCCAAAATTTATTGACAATTTACAATGAAGAATTCAAAAAGAATATTGCAAAAGCAAGATGTCTATGGAAACACTTTGGTTCCTGAATATTATGGATTAACATAGAAATTAAGAATTAAACAAGAAAAGTATAAATTGTATCTAATATTTCTGTCTGTAGCAATTGTATAAGTGTGAACCCTGAATACTGATGTCTGAATTTTGATTTTGTTTTCTTAAATAAAAAATTTCCCTACTCCTTTTCTAGAAGTGTCATGAGATCTTTAACATCCACCTGAACTACCACCAGAGCAGGCAGATGGCACCTCGGTTTAACATCTCATCTGAAAGATGGCACCTCAGGCATGAAGCACCCCTCTCATGCTGCACTGCAGTGTCAGTATTGGGATGTTAACCCAAATGCCTGGTGTGAGGATAGAACCCCAAACCTTTTGATCTTCTGGCCTCAGAGGTGAGTGTGCCACCTGTTGAGCCACTGACACTGCCAATAAGGTTTTCAACACTGTTACATACAGAAGACAAGTAAGCAAGCTGGGTAGCTTAGAAGTGGGATAAAAGGAGGTAAACTGGATATTGGTTAGGGAAGAGGTGACAGACAGTGGAAGTAAATGGAGTTCAGTCTGAGGAAGGGATGCTGACCACTGGGGTACCTCAAGGATCAGTGTTGGGACCAGTCCTTTTTAATGTCTATAAGTGACATTGCAGAGGAGCTGGAATGGAAAGTGTGCCTCTTTATGAATGACACCAAAATCTGCAACAGGGTGGATGCTCTGGGTGCTGTGGTGGAAAGGATGATCAGTGACCTGAAAAAACCTGAGGAGTGGTCAAGGGTATGGGAGTTGGGTTTGAATAAGAAAAAGTATAAAATAATGCACTTAAGGCACAGAAATCCAGGGGCAAAGTACAAAATGGGTGGAGTAGTAGTGATGATAATCAAGCAGGAAAGATACCAAGCGGTATTCATATTGGATGACCTAAAAGTGGCCAGAGAGTGTAACAAAGCAGTTGGGAGGGCTAGTGGGATGCTGGGGTTCCTAGTGAAGGTATCACAATCAAAAAGGAGGAGGTAGTGTTGCTCCTGTACAGACCACAGGTAAGACACAAGTTTGAGAACTGTGTCCACTTCTGGAGACCAAGGGCAAGATTTTCAAAGCCCCCATGCAAGCTGTGACAATGGCAGCTTGCACTGAGTGCAGTTGCATCTGGGACCCCGCACATGGATTTCTATTCCACAGGGTCCTGGTGCCAAAGTCCAGCAGCATGCGGCAAAGGTGGCTCTACACCAAACGGATGGCACACCCACCCAGAATACCGCAATGGCAGCAGGGTGTCTGTGACACCCACAGATGGGGGCATGATGCAGGCTAGAGTGCTCCTTACACCACCATGCCTCCTGCAGCCCCCCTGATATGGCAACCGGCACAGCCCTCCTCACCCCACCATGGCCAGCTGCCAAATGCACTGTCAGTGCATGTACTGTACACCATATTCAGTACGCACACTGACAGTTCATACACTGGCCAGCTATGGTGGGGTGGGGGGGGCCGTGCCAGTCCCCAAATCAGGGGTATGGATGGGGGGCAGGATTGTGGGCATTATGTGCCAAGTGGGGGTGCACCAGGGCACCAAGAGGAGTATGTCTAGCACATGGACAGTCAGGGTGAGTGGGGCCACTGGATCTCCAGGGAGCACCAATCGTAGATGGATTGGGCAGGACACACAGCGGCATATACCGGACGACCCTCCCAGGAGCTGTCTAAGTACCATTAGACCAGCCCTTCACTGGTCTAAAGGTACTTGGCACTTAGTTCCTGGGGAGGCCTTTGAAATTCTGGATCTGAGGATTGCAGCAGTCTGGGTCTGCTGCAAGCCCCCTAACACCATGCCGCAGCCACTTTCATGGTGCAAGGCAGGTGCTGGCACACTTTGGCACAGGCAGCCTGCTGGGTGATGCAGGCTGCATTTGAAAATAGCACTTGGCACAGCTCTTGGCACAAGGTGCCTCTTGAGTCAGACCTGTTTGACGCAAGCACCTTGTGTCAGTCTATGGCTTTTGAAAATCTGGCACCACATCTCCAGAAAGACATAGAGTGGAGGTGGTCCAGAGGAGTGCAACTAAAATAGTGCAGGATTTGCATCAATAGCCCTATGAGAAGAGACTAAAGGACCTTAGTATGTACACCTGGAAAGAGAATGGGAAGGGGGGATATTACTGAGCCCTTTAAATTCCTCATGGGAGCAAATAAGGTACAGGAGGGAAGTGTTTTTCAGAAGAAAAGGAGTTCAAGAACAAGAGGGAATACTTTGAAGCTGGGGGGGTAGATTCAGGAGAGATGTGAGAAAGAACTTCTTCGCAGAAAGAGTGGTACATTCCTGAAACAGCCTTCCAGCAGAGGTAATGGAGGTGAAAACAGTGGGCCGTGTCAAGGATGCATGGGAAAGGCATAAGTGTAGCCTAGCAGAAAGCAAGGGGAGAGGGAAAATGATTAGTGTCTGCAGTGGTACAGTAGGTAGGGATAAATGGACAAACTGGGTGGGCCAAATGGTTCTTATCTGCTGCCAAATTCTGTGTTTCTGTGTCACATTCCAGTTTCCTCCAAACTAACCAGATTTAGGTGCCATGTACTCAAAGGCCTTTTAGACTGTCCAAAGACCATTGTACAGGCCTAGTTTTGCATCACACTGGTGGAAATTACATATACTTTCCATAATATGGATGCTCCCTTGGTGTAATATATGACTTTTTTAGATATGGCTATATTCAGATTGTTGTCACCCTTTGGTAAGCCCAACACCTCTTTTTAAAGTGTGTTATAGGTTTTCAGAATTGTAGAAACCCTGCACACTTTCCTTCCTGTTTAATACCGCATTATATTCATCCCATATATTATGAGAAATAATGGCTAAGGGAGGTTTTTAGTGTCTTATGGGTAGATATACAGGTGATGTCCAAACAGACACATTCAAGAAGTGAAGAGGATGATATCAAAAGGTGGTCTTCCTAGTCTGTTTGCAGCAGAAGGGGAGGATAAAAGAAGATAGTATATTTATTTATGTTGTTTTTGATAACCAGATAGGTACATGAGACAATTCAATGGCTATTTTCAGGTATGATCCTGGAGGATATGGAACAAAATTGCATTATAGAACAAACAAATACAAAGACAAATTCAGAAAGCCCTCAATTCCAGGGATAGTCTGTGAAAGGTGCAGAGTAAAAACAATAAACAAATTACCATTATTGCACAGAGTACAAAATATGATGATCAGGTGCATTGTGAGATGTTGAAAAATTTAAGGTGCTAGAGTATTAGCAAGGAGAGAAATAATGGGCATAAAGTAGAGGAAACCATTGGTAGGTTGGCACGTGAGGCACGGAAGTGTACAGAAGCTGGGGCTAGAAACAGTTGCAGGTTGTAAATAATGTGAGATAAGCCTTCAGCGCAGCTTTGAAAGATGATAGGGTGAGAGAGCTACGGACTTTGGAGGGAATGGAATTCCACCGTGGGGGGGGGGAAATGAGGAAAAAGCCTGGTCATCCAGTTTAGTTAAACATTTAGGGACAAAAAGTGAGGTGGTGTCCAAGGATCTGAGAGTATACATAAGGTGAGCACCATGAATTAAGGAAATTGAGGTGACTGGGGTGTCAGATTGGTGTAGCTGGGATAGCTTGCAGCTGTTAGTAGAGATTTGTAGTAGTCAGGGAGCTTGCTTCTCCAATATTTGTCTGCTATGGTAGCCAAATGTGAAGCTATATAAGCAGCTATGCAGAGGTAGAGGAAACACCAGTGTAGAAAGAGATAAATAAACCAAACAATATGGGTAAAGGCAGAATAATTTTTACTTAAATGGACATGCAGCAAATGGTGACTAAGATAAAGCACTATAGCATAAGTGTACATATTGTATCTGTTGAGATATGACACTAAAAAACAGTAATAAAAATAAAAATACAGCTACTTGTAGGGATGGGCGAAATATATCTTCTGCCAGCAAAATGCTAATGAAATTCAATTTTGTGTCAATTAAATTTCATGAAATTTCCCTGAAAGTGCTGTGACATTTCACCAACATTATTTGAGTTATTTCCATTCACTTTTAAACATGTGTCCTAACTGCACACGATTCACAACAATGACTTTACCAATGTCCAAACAGAAGTGTACCAAGTTGAACATTTCTGTCTGTAAAGGTGACCGACTTATAAGCCTCCAAATGTTCGGAAATGTTAAAAATTTAATTTCACAATTATGTAAATTGCAGAATTTTAAGCCCCTTCAGCTTTACAACTAGAAAACTGAATATCAATTATTTTGTTAGGTTCATTGACCCTAAATAATAGGCTTTGAGGTCACCCCCATGGTCCAACAACCAAGCATCATGGTGCCACACTGATGAACTGGGATCAAAAGCAAGTCTGGAAAGTCACATTGAAAGGCAGACCATGGCCAAGACAGCTGCTGCTCGGCAGTGCATCTTGGTCAGGGAGGGTTGGCAGCAGGTTTCACTAACACAGTGACCCCTGTGGCTGGGCCAGGGAACTTGAATTTGCCACTGTGGTTGTGCAAGGCTGGCAGAGGTACCACCCTCACCAGGGAGGTGAGAAGGAAAGGCATGTGGGAGAAAAACTTGATAGCCAACTGAATGATGGCTGAGGTCAGCCTGATCAGGGTATAACCCTGTGAACAGGTTATATCTCTGAGAGAAGAACTGCTAGCTGGGTGAAAAAAACAACATGGACAAAAAAAAAAGATGAAGCTGTGTGTCAGCTCTCTAATCTCTTCCTCAAAAGCTGGCCAAGTAATAAGCAGCCAGATATTCCAAAATAACATCAGTAATTAAAGTTGAATTTCATGAGCTTTTGTAAAATTGTGGAATGCTGTGATATTTTTATCAAAGCCATGTTCATACATTTTACCCAGTCATACACTTGACTTGTCATTGTAGAGGAAGGTAAAGGCTTGGTAAAGAGGCAATAACACAGTATTCAAAAGAGACACCATAGTAAAGGTATAGTGGTTCCAAGTATCAGGTCACTATCTTGAGTGATGAACCATGTAGACATGGGCATCACTGTGCACTATCTAGCCTGTATTCTTGCAATATACTAACTAACCACTAGAGCTCACTGATTTAATGACTTATAGTAGCACATGCACATGCAGCATTGTTTCAGTATAGTGCCACCTGCTGACTATCTAATCCTACGGATAACAATGTATATTTTTACTATTTGAAAACAGTGGTTCTAAGTGAAACTAAGCCTTACAACTAGTTGCAACTTAGACAATTGTGACAGAGGTAGCTGGATATCTTTAGCCATGATAGGGCATGATGCTGGGCTTCACTGTCATAGGAGTGTTGGAGGGGCATTGCAGGGCCATGGTGCTAGTGCAGGTAAAGTGATTCAGTGATGAAAAGTGCTTTGTGGAAGTTACATTCTACAAGTAGAAATGTACTGGCATTAACTATTATGCATCCATGAATTTTTGAGCTCATTTTGACAATTAGGTAATTTCTGAAGTATCCACAATAAATTTTAATCTACTAAACCATATTTATACAGCTTAATTAGATTCTAGGACATATTTACTTTGGCATGCATGCCAAATCTTGGGTGTATACCTGCAATGGAACTATAAAATCCACATATTTTGAAAATGTTCACACAATTTAATAAATAATTGAATTGTGAAATGTTGAACTCCTGTAACTTGAAAGTTATGTAACCAATAGAGATGTTGCAAAGTAAAACTTTGCCAGTGAACTTTGTGCAAAGCACAAAAATTTGCACTTCATGGAATTCACAGAGTTTTGAAAATCTCCAAAATTTCGACTTGCATGATTGGCTCAAAAATTCCATCAAAATTCAGTTGTTTTCCCGTGAAGCGCAAATTTTGCAGGCAAAGTGTAAAATTCAGGGGCAAAATTAGCAGCCACAAATTTTGCAAAAATGTTCTGCAAAATCCACAAATTAACTCACGGGGTGAATTTCACAGACTTTGCACATCTCTAGTAACCAACTATTCCTCTATTTAGCAGTTTCTAAGACTCTCCCAAGAAAGAATGCATAAAGATTTTCTTTTATATTCCTCCAAAGGTGCCTATGTTGCAAGCACAGAAATAGGTTCACAAATGTTCATATGAAAAATACATTGCCAAACTGTGAGCCCCAATAACTTCCCCACCCCTCATCCAAATGTCATAAAACTTGGCATCCTTTAAGAGCCACATAGTATGTACTGTATACCAACTTTCAGATTTCTATCTCTAAGACTGTCGAGGGTATGACCAATTAAAGAAGTTCAGAACATTTTGAAAAATGTTGTGGAATTTCATGAAATTTGCAAAATTCCATGAAAATTCAATGAAAATGAAATTTGCTAATTACACTTAGCCCTAACTTTTTTGCTGTTCAGTACTGAATTATGGGAATTATCTTTCCTTCATACTGTATGTCTGTGTATTAAAGTTTTCTACAACCCTAAAATGTATTTCATTATGCAGTGTTGCCACTGGGGTTCTTCATAAGACTTGTTCCTTTGACTTGAGGAGGGTGGCAAACATACCTTCTCTGATGAGAAATTCACAGCACTACTATCAGTAGATCTGCAAAGTGGCTCCTAATCTGTCTCATATTGATACTGTAGCTTCCCCTCCATGTTATCTGAGATCGGTTCCAGCACTGTACAGCTACAGTATTACCTACGGTAATTTGACAGCATTATGAGTGAAATGTTGTCATTTTGCAGCTGTAAAAGACTTAGATGAAATGCAGAAAACATGGAGATTAATTTCTTTTATGTAATCAGTTTAAGAATATAGTTGGGTGTTCATATGTAATTGTTGTAATTATCATAACTGATTGTACTAGACAGCGGTGTTGGCCAGGTCACCACTGTAAATGAGATGACACTCCCAGTTGCCTCTTCTGGTAAAATAATAAATTAGATTGAATTCTGTGGATAGTTTGTACCATTATTTATAGCTTAAATCAAAGTATTCTGGGAATTCTTGAAGAAAATAATCTCCAAGCAGTACACATCTAGCTGCATCCATTAGTATACAGTGTGCAGTAAGTGTTATCCTTTCAGTAATTAGTTACTGCTATAAAGAGATAAAGAACATTAAGATAATGGGATCAAGAAATTAATATCCCATCAGACTTGCCACTGTGAACATGATGATTGGAGAAAAGGGAACTCTTTTTTTTCTTGCAGAAAGTAGTTCTTTATTAAATTCCCAGTGCTTGCATGTTGACATGAATAAATAAATATAGAATGCTAACAGAATTGACAGCGTATTATGTACTAACACTGAAAACAATATCTCAGTTTCTTTAAATTGTATTTATTTATTTATTGAAGTTTTACACTGGAATAATTAGCATCTTGTCCACAAGGGGTATTGTGGGAAGTCAGCAGGCAGGTGATATAGATAAAAGCAAAACAATCAACTGTGTACAACACAGAAGTTAGTTTTGGTAAGTTAGGTAGGTAGGTATATAGTTAGTTAGTTAAATCAATAGCACTGGAATAGTTTCTTTTAGAGGCATCACCTTATTTTCAAGATGGTCCCAGAAGCAAAGAATACCAACAAAATACGAAAAGGAAGCACATACATCAATACAGTAAAAAACATAGAAACACTGAATTTGTTGGCAGAAAAGGACCGTTTGGCCCACCAAGTCTGCCATGATGGACCCTGCCTAGTTTGTCTCCACAGATCCTAACTGGTCTCCAGTGACCCTCCGTCCTCCCTGCCCATTTACTAATATTTCTTTTTGTCTACCCCACACATGCTTGAAGCCCTCTACTGTGTTTGCCTACAACACTTCTGTTGGTAGTCTCCTACAGGTATCCATCACTTTTGCAGTGTAGTACTTATTGCCTCACAGCCCTCTTAAACTCTCCCCTGGTTTTATCATATGCCCTTTAGTCCTAGAGCTCTTCCTCATTTGAATAAGACTCCCCACCAACACCCTGTTCATCCCCTTGAGGTACATGTAGGTCATATCATGTCCCCTCATGCTCTTCTCTCTTCCAAGGTGCACATGTTGAGATCCCTCAGTCTCTTTTCATCTGGCCTTTAGTACATCCCCTGCACCATTTTAGTTGCCCTCTGCTTAACTGTTTCCATCCTGTCTATGTCCTTTCTGAGGTGCGGCCTCCAGAACTGGATGAAATACTCAAGATGGGTTCTTAAAAGTAAGACATAGTATGGCAATACCACCTACCTCCTACTGCTGGAGATACCACTCTGAATGCATCCCAGCATAGCACTAGTCATACCCATTGCTTTGTCACACTATGCTGACAATTTGAAGTCATCAGATATGATAATCCCCATGGTCCCTTCCATTTTTAGTGACTGACAGCACCTCGCCCCACCATGCCATACTCAGTTTCTGAATTCCTAAACCCTATGTGCATAACTTTGCACTTTTTGGCATTGAACCCTAATTGCAATGTTTTTGACCACTCTTTCAGTTTTCCAAGATCCCTACATATTCTTTCCACCAGCTCCTGATTGTTCACCCTATTACTAATTTTGGTATCACAACAAAAAGGCAAACCTTCTCTTCCAGTTCATCTGCAATGTCATTTCTGAAGACATTCAAGAGGATCCATTGCAGTAGTGAGCCCTGCAGCACCATGTTGGTCACTGTTCCATCCTTAGAGTGAGTGCCATTAACCACCACCCTCTGTTGCCTATCCATTAACCAGCTTCTAACCCAATCCACCACTTTGGAACCCACCCATCAGTTGCTCAATTTCTTAATCATTTTCCTGTGCAGCACAGGGTTGAAGGCCTTAGTAAAGTCTAGATATGCCATGTTCACTGCCCTCCCCTGATCTATTTCCCTGCTCAACCAGTCAAAAAAATCAATCAGGTTTGTCTGGCATGATCTCCCCCTTCCCACATGAGTCCATGCTGCCTTTGGTCTTGTAGAGCATAGGATTAAAGATATTTTGCCAACCTTTCCTGTGACAGTGTTTCATTAATTTCCCCACTGCTGAGGTAAGGCTCACTGGCCTAGGGTTGCTAGCCTTTCCCTGCTGCCACTCTTAAGTAAAGAAACCACATCTGCACTCCACCAATCCTCTAGAATCATACCCGATTTAAGTGAGCTGTTGAATAAGCCAGCATCGGGGCAGGTAACATCTCCCTGAGTTCCTTTAGTACTCATGGATGTATCCCATCTGGTCCCATAGCTTTATCCACTTTCAGGGCTGCAAGCCTGTTCAGGGATCTCCTCCTGAAACAGAATTGAGTCTGCCACCCCCTTTCTTCTTGCTATTCTGGAGTGGTCCATCTCCCCCACTGTGAAAACTGAGCAGTAACCTTTACAGGATGTCTGCTTTTTCTTCATCCCCTTCTGTGCAGTCTCCTTCTACAGCCCTCCATATCTTCACTATCCCCTCTTTGTTCCCTCTTCTCACTTATGTATCTGAAAAAAGTCTTATCCCCATTTTCTACCCCTTTGGCTATCCTTTCCTCTATCTGCACCCTTACACCCCCACTGCCTTATCTACTTCCCCCTATTTTACCTGGTACACCTCCCGGTCTTCCTCCCTATGTGTTTCCTTATACCTCCTCAGCACAGCTCAGCACCATGGACACAGGGCGGAGGGAGGTGAGCACTACTCCCTTCACAAAAGAAAGGGTCCTACAAGAGCTCGCTAAGCTCAGGGTGGACAAGGCAATGGGACCTGATGGCATACATCCCAGGGTACTTAAGGAGCTAAGGGTGGAACTAGGACAGCCATTAGCAGAACTGTTTAGTGAGCCTCTGAGCACAGGAGAGGTCCCAGAAGACTGGAGAAGGGCTCATGTGATCCCACTCCACAAGAGTGGTAGCAGGGAGGAGGCAGGGAACTACAGACCAGTCAGTCTTACCTCAGTAGTGGGCAAGATTATGGAGGCACTCCTTAAGGAAAGGATAGGGCAACACCTGGAATCCATAGGGGCACAGGATCCAAGACAGCATGGGTTTACAAAAGGAAGGTCCTGTCAAACTAATCTCATAGATTTCTTTGACTGGGTAACCAGAGTGGTGGACCAAGGGGCAGTTGATGTCGCCTACCTTGACTTCAGCAAAGCTTTCGACACTGTTCCACATAGAAGATTGATAAATAAGCTGGGTAGGCTGGGTGGCTGAAGTTGGTCAACTGGGTGGCAAACTAGTTGACGGGCAGAAAACAGAGAGTGGTGGTAAATGGTATACAGTCAGAAGAGATGCAGGTCACAAGTGGGGTACCTCAGGGATCAGTCCTGGGGCCAGTCCTCTTCAATATCTTCATTAGTGACATTGCAGATGGACTAGAGGGTAAGGCTTGTCTGTTTGCAGATGACACCAAGATCTGCAACAGAGTAGATGATCCAGATGGGGTGGGCAGAATGAGAAGAGATCTGGATAAACTAGCAAAATGGTCAGAAGAGTGGCAACTGGGATTTAATGCAAAGAAGTGCAAGATCATGCACATAGGGAAGAGAAACCCTAACGCCACCAATAGGCTGGGAGGGGAGTTGCTGGCAGTCACAAAGGAAGAAAGAGACTTGGGCATCATCATCACCGATGACCTGAAATCATCCAAGCAGACCTCTAAAGCAGCAGGCAAGGCTAGGGGGATGTTAGGGTGTATTAGTAGGGGTATCACAAGTCATTAGAGGGAGGTAATAATCCCTCTTTACAAGACACTGGTTAGGCCCCATCTAGAGTACTGCGTGCAGTACTGGAGGCCACACCTTCACAAGGACATTAACCAAACTGAGGCAGTCCAGAGAAGGGCAACCAAAATGGTGCAGGGACTACATCAGAAGACATATGAGGACAGATTAACGGAGCTAAATATGTATACCCTTGAGTAAAGGAGGGAGAGAGGTGATATGATCGAAACATTCAAACACCTTAAGGGCATTAACAATGTGAAAGAGTCTAACATGTTTAAATATAAGAAAAATAGCAGGACAAGAGGACACATCATGAGAATAGAGGGAGGCCGATTAAGGGGGAATGTGAGGAAATTCTTTTTCACAGAAAGAGTGGTGGATGCATGGAACAGCCTACTTCAGGAAGTGGTGGCTATGAATACAGTGCAGGGCTTCAAACAGGCATGGGATAGGCATAAGGGAGCAATACAGACGAATATGGATAGATAGGTCATTGACAGTGTAAAGGTGTGTGGCACATTCATAAGGTAGAAAAAATGGGCAGATTGGATGGGCCTTGCGGTCCTTATCTGCCGTCAACCTCTATGTTTCTATGTTTCGTCAATGCCAGCCATTTTTTTCCTTTACCACCACGGCCACTTCCCTAGAGTTCCATAATGGTTGGTCTCTTTTTCCTTTTATTCACTTTCTTCACACAAAGGCTAGCTATGCCCTCCCTTATTTTCCATATTGTTCTGCTCCCTGGCAATCCACCACCCCCCCAAACTAGGCAGTTTCTCAGACAGTTTCCCATTTCTTTAAAAAATGTCCTCCTAAAGGCCAGGGTCCTAGTGTGGTGATCACTGGTACCTAGGGAACTGCCCATTGTGATGTCTGTAGGTCAGAGCACTGCCCATTCCTAATGGACTTGTTGACTACTTGCCTGTGAAATGTCCCTTGAAGAGAGTCATGGATGGTCCTGCTTCTTGACAAAGCTGCAGCCTGAAGACTCCAATCCACATCTGGTATATTGAAGTCCCCAACTAGCAGCACCTCCCCTTTATTTGTCATCCTGATGATGTTTTCCCCAAGTGCCTTATCCAGACCTTCTCTCTGTGCTGTAGGTCTGTATACCACCCCTGAATGGATAGTGATCCCAGTTCCTGTCTCCAGAATGTCCCACAGGACCTCCAGCCCTTCCTTTTCCTCCAGCTGCCCATGTACCTCCATAGCCTTTTCTCCCTCCCTCCCTCAAATATAGTAACACCCCTTCCTTCTCTGTCTCTCTTGAACAGAATGTAGCCTGATATGACTATATCCCAGTCATGACTGCAGTACACTATGACTCCCTTATGGCCACCATATCCTCTGTCTATCCTAAATGGCCTGCCCAGTGGCATATAGCAACTGCTATGAATGCTGGCTTATACCATTAACCTGCGCACTTTCCTGATTTGCACTTAAATACTGTCGTCACTGTCTCCAACTTGTCTTCTCAGAGCACTATGGCTGTCTAGTTTTGTACACCACTGTATTGTTGCAACCTGATCCATTTTTGTTTCCTTTTCTTTTTGTACCTGTTATGGATTTAACCCTATGTATGTAACCAAAATTTACTCAAATGTTGCAATCCTTGTACCTTGTAACTGTTAATCCATGTCTCACTATTGTATGTATACTCTGCTCTTCTTCTGTAATCCCCCCCCCCCAGGTCGCACCGTGACACGAGTATCCTGGTTGCTCAGTGTGCCTTTCCTGGTGAAACATTTCAATAAATAAATATCCAAGCAAGCCTCCTCCATGATGGCCTCCATGTCCAAAATGTTATTTACCAGACTCCTTGTATTTGTAGCAATGGCTCTCCATACCTTTATCCCTCCCTACTTGCCTGCCAGCTTTCTTCCGCTTCCTTCTTGAGCTGTTCCCTGGAGTTCCCCTGATCCCCCCATCACTTGTTACCTTCTCTGTTCCCTATATCCATTACTCTCTTCTTCTTGCTTTCCTGATTTATACCTCCAGTGACCTCTGTCTTGTCCTCTGTTCCCTGAAGCTACCCCTGACCTCCTGTTTCCTTATGCTCACTATCCCTTCCCTTGCTTTTTTCTTCCCACTTACATACATGAAGAAAGTGTTATCAACTTTAGCTACCCCTTAGGCTATCCTTGCCTCTTTTTGCACCTTTGCTCCCTTCCCTACCCTTTCTTCCCCCCCCCCTTTTTCTACTAGGTATACCTCCCTGTCTTCCTCCCTCTGCTTTTCCTTATACCTCCTGAATGCCTCCCCCCCTTTTTTCCTTTTCCTCTTGGACACTTCTCTAGAGAACAATAACAGTCTGCTTTTCCTACTACATTCATGCATTTCCTTCACACAGAGGATGGTTGCTTTAATTATGCCCTCCCTTATTTTTCCCCACTGTGCCTGTTCCAACCCTGGCAATCCCCCCCACCCCCCACCACCACCACCATGAGGCAGTTTCTGATGCAGTTACCCATTTCTTTAAAATATATCCTCCTAAAGTTCCGGACCTTCATCCTTTTGTGGTTTGCCTCTGTTTCCATCTTAAAGAGGGACTCTGGCAAAAAAGTGCTACATTACAGAATTAGAATAAGCATACCCCCAGCAAATCTCTTACCAAAAACTAGAGTTCTACATTACTTCATTTTAAAGTTATGAGCTATTTAGTAACCCTGATTTCACTACCTGTTCAGAAAAGCCTGTTTCATTGAAGAGCTGCTGCGGATGTCATCTCCTGAACTTACAGTTTAGTCTTCCCTGTCAACAACAAGCTTATATGACCTGTTTCTCCAAAGTTTTAAATATCATGTGCAATAGTTTTCAAAAGTAAAATAGGTAGCACCATTCCAAAAACATTGCTATAAAAACTATGCGTGTTTTATGTTTTGTAACAAAGCTGACAAATTTGTATTTTTTTAATGCCTTTTTGATGTGGTCCACTTCTCCAGGGTTGCTGAATACTGAGTCAGCATGCCTCCAGGCTGCTGATACCATTTAGAGTGCTACTCTACTGTGCCTGTTAGAAAGTTGAAGTGCTGCTAGTAATGTAATGTTGTTAACTTCATTGCTGTTTGTCAGTGTCTGCTATACAATACATTTTAATAGGGGCCTTATACAGTATATGTTAATTCCTGCTAAGGGTGGAAGTGTTAGCCCTGTAAAATTATCATTTTAATTTAGAGTACAACATAGATGAACCTGAATTTAGGTCAAGTAACAGCCTGACAGGGAGAAAACACAGGGCTGGCTAAATTAGAAACTGCTAGAAAGGTTTCAAAACAGCATTACCTCTCCCACTACCATTAACAAGGAGATGGAATAATTGTTTTAAATTGCAATCCTGAGAAATCACCTCAATTGAATGATAGATGTGAATGATCTCAGCCTTTCACCACATCAGAAAGTTATTTAGTCTGCAAACTTCACAGCAGTGTGCTATGACCCAGCATCCAGCAACCCTGGAAAAAAGGACCACAACAAAAATGCACCAAAAAAAAATTGTCAACTTTGTTACAAAATCTGAAACACACATAGATTTTAAAGCAAGGTTTATTGAATGGTGCTGCCTGTTTTACTTGTGAAAACCATTACACACAATATTTAAAACTTTGGAGAAACAGGTCCTATAAGCTTGCTGACAGGAAGAACTGGAATGTGAGTTCAGGAGATGACATCATCAGCAGCTCTTCACTAAAATTAGCTTTTTTGAACAGTCAGTGAATTAAGGGTTCTAAAATTACTTGTAACATTTAAATAAAGTAACTTAGAGATCTAATTTTTGCATGAAGCTGATTGGGGTTATGTTGATCAAAATTCTGAATTTATGGATGCCAGAAATTTTGACCATAGTCCCTCTTTAATGTTAAACTACACTATATGGTAATCACTGGTACCTAGGGGACTGCCCACTCTGATGTATGCAATGCCATGACTGTTTGTAAGCACCATGCCCAGCACCGCCTGTTCCTAGTGGGTCCCTTGAATATTTGACAGAGAAATCCACTTGTAGATAGTCAGGGGTGGCCATGTTCCTTGCCAAAGTTGCAGTGGAAGGCTCCAATTCATGTCTGGCAGACTGATGTCCCCAACAAGCAACATCCCCCATTACTTGCCATCCTGATGATGGCTTCCCAAAGTGCCTTGTCTAAATTCCTGTGCTGGAGTCTGTATACCACCCCTGTAAGGATAGTGGCCTCAGCTCCTACCTCCAGGACTACCCACAGTACCGCCAGTCCTACCTTTTCCTCCAGGTGCCCCTGTATTTCTATAGCCTTGATTCCTTCCCTAACATATATAGTACAACCCCACCTCCCTTCTCTGTCTCTCCTGAACAGAAATTAGCCCAACATAGTCATCTTCCAGTCATGGCTGTCACTTCACCATGACTCTGTTATAGCCAGAAAAAACAAGCTAGCCTCCACCATGATGGTCTCCAGGTCCAGAATTGTATTTCCTATACTCTGGATTGGCACTCATAGTTATCCATACCTTACTCCCTTTCTGCCTGCTTCCCCCCACCTCCTGCCTCTGCTTTTCCCTGGATCTCCCCGACACACCTCTTGCCCTTGTTACCCTCTCACTTTCCTGTCTCTATTACTCCTGTTTTCTTGCTTTTCTGATTTATACCTCCATTGACTTCCATCTTGTCCATGTCCCTGTTCTCTTGTGCCCCTGCCCTGAGGGAGCTTTCTTCCCTCAGGCTCTCCCTCTCTGCTGCTTTATCACCTGGTTAGGCACTTGTTGCCCATTTTGGTTTTATGGCCTCCTCCTTGGATAGTTTAAAGTAGCATTTTGACCTCCCACTAAGGACTGTGGTCCTCCTCCTGGAAAGATGCAGGTCATCTTTCCCTTAGAGGCCCATATACTCCCAGGTAGGCCCCCAGTCACCAATGTAGCTGAAGACCTCTGTCATGCACTGTGCCTTCAACCAATTGTAAAAAGTCCTGGTGCAAAGTGTTCTATCCTCTCCCCAGCTGTATACAAGTACCAGTTCAGCAAAGGTTGCTGTGCATGCCAATTATACTAAGGTTCATACTAAGGATGTTGAGGAGCTGAAATGCAAGGTGCCCATGAATGCTCCTATAGTGTTCAGTTTTCATAATAACTAAGCTTTCCACCCGCTAGTATATATTTGTCTGGTTTGAACTTAAACTCTTTTTCTGTTTTACTGATTATTATCAATCAATCAATCAAGTTTAGTTTATACTGGAAAGAATGTGAGCAAACATGCCCATTTTCACGGTCATTCAGGTTACAGAGTGTCATAACATATACAGCAAAAGAAAAATACAAGAGCAGAAATAATCATATTTACAGCAAATTTAAATACTAATTAAAACAGTCATAAATATCGGTGAGGATGAGGGAGGTAGACAGTGGAGAGGAAGGTAAAGATGAAACAGTAAACACAGAGCTGGGAGGAGAGGCTGCGGGGGTGTGTGGATGAAGAAAAAGGAGGTGACGTAAAGGATGCATTTAAGGGAAAGGAGTGGAACCTCACAACTGCTATATGAAACTCACCACAGGTGGCACTTACAAGAGTAACTCTCCAGGAGCAAATTTTTTTTTGGAGGCGATAAATAAGGGGATGGAGCCACAGGACTAGGTGCCAGGAGGTAGGTTGTTGTAAAGTTTCACACCCTGACAGCAGATGGAGTTTTGCATGTGTGTGGTATGAAGGAAAGAAACCTCAAAAATGTGGGTTGTGCTCCCTCTGCTGCCACGCTTGGGGGCAGATTTGGAGAAAAGGTCCAAAACACTTGGTGGCAATAAGTTAAGATTAACCTTGTGTAGAAAAAGAAGCCCTGTTCTTCAATAATCTCCAACTCTCCATCAATAATATATTTAACAACGTACTATGACTGCTTCTTGTTATGTTTTGTATTCTGACGTGAAGCTTTTGGAAATGAGTCTCTGACTCAAAGGTTGTAATCTGATTTTTCAATAAATAAAATAAAATAAAATATAATAATAAAAAAATACCCTCATTCATTTCAATGTGGCATGCCCCTGCACTCTCCCTTGCCC
Source organism: Neoceratodus forsteri (assembly GCA_016271365.2). Lineage (NCBI taxonomy): Eukaryota > Metazoa > Chordata > Ceratodontiformes > Ceratodontidae > Neoceratodus > Neoceratodus forsteri. The sequence goes on along the minus strand of CM057456.1, from coordinate 453,444,219 downwards.
TATGTCATAATGTGCCTGAGCTTGGGGAAGTGGATATCAGCTTCACAGGGGGGCATAAGCTTAACTATAGTGGGTATTCAATAGTCTCCATACCACTCAACTGTCCCCGAATGCACAGGAAAGCCCTCATTTTACCCCTGAAATCTGTTCTGCCCCTCATCCATCCCTCATGGAAAACATGCTGCTCACATAGAGGATGTCCTGTAAATTTAGACTTTAAGGAAGGGGCTCCATTTCAAATTTCGGCAGAGGGGGAGCCAACAACCAATGGAAGCCAGGAGTTAATTAGCCCCTAGGCAGCAAGCTCTGGAGTGTCTGGAATGTTTCTAAAAGATAACAAGCATTTGTCAATGCCGAATGTTTGCTTGCTGGCATTGGCATTGGTAGTGTAGAAGTTACAGAGCTGCATAACAGGAATGGCAGTGAAGTATTGAACTGAAGCCAACCCCACCACCACCCTGCAGAGAGTGAGAGGCATTGGGGTGTGCCTTTGGGTCATCAGGCATAACGACCATGCCATTTCACCACACCCTACCCTGCAGACATTGACAAGTGTCACGGTGTGCCTTGGGGTCTTTGGCCCTTATGCGCACCCCACTCCATCAGGAAATATGGTGAGATGGGTGCGGTATAGGAGAATGGGGTGAAGTTTGGGCCCGAAGAGTCCGAGGCACACCTTGATGCCTCTCACTGGCTGCAGGGTGTGGGTGGGGGTGGAATGGTATGACATTACAGGCAGAATCCCAAGTCACACCCCTGATGCCTGTCATTCTCTACAGGGTGGGGTGTTATGGTCGGAAACCCTAATGCCCAGGCATCTGGTATTTTCACACCAAATTTTCAACATGGTTTTTTTGTGACCCCCACCTCATGAACAGTGGCAATATCAGTTTGTTAGCTGAAAACTGCTTTTGCACAGCGACTATGGCATTTGGCACCACAGGTGCAAAAACACATTCCGAACAGGATGTGAAAAATGACAGCGGTACTGTTCATGGGGAGGTGTAAAAAATAGCAATGTTGAAAATCTGCTGTTAAAATCTTAAAAAAACTGGTGAAGTCACGAGCGTGCGTAGAAACTGTGCAACGCACACCTGTAATGTAAATAGTTTGGGGATTTTTTTATAGCAGATTGTTAACACAGGCATTTTGGGACCTCCGATCATGAACAGCGTCAGTGTAATTTTCTTTATCTGTCCCGAACAATGATTTCCCCAGTGACCATGCATCTCTGCACTGAAAGTGTGAAAACACATTTTGGCCATGTTGTGGAAAATGACAGCTGTACTGTTCATAAGGAGGTGTGGAAAAATGCCACTGGTGAAAATCTGGACTGAAAATATTACAAATTCATGAACTTACGAGGGTGCGTGGAAACTGCGCAATGCTCACTCATAACACAGTCATTTTATGGAGTTTTGTCACCAAATTTTCAACATAGCCATTTTAAGACCTCTGCTCATGACCAGTGTCACTGTGATTTTCTTAATCTGTCCCAAACATTGTTTTCGCACACCGACTGTACCATTGTGCGCTACATGTGCGGAAACACATTTTGGGCGAGATGTGAAAAATGGTAGCTGTACTGCTCATAAGGAAGTGCGGTAAAATGGCACTGTTGAAAATCTGGTGCGCAAATATTACAAATTCGTAAATCCTGACAGCTAAGTAGAACTTCACAACGCGGCGCCTCCTAAAACAGTCATTTTGGAAATTTTTTCACCAAATTTTCAACATAGCCATTTTAACACCTCTGCTCATGACCAGTGTCACTGTGATTTTCTTAACGTGTTCCATACGTTGATTTCGACACCGACTGCGCCATTGTGTGCAGAAACACGCCAGGCTTAGATGTGAAAATGACAACTGTGCTGCTCATAAGGAGGTGTGGTAAAATGGCAATGTTGAAAATCTGGAGTGAAAATATTGAAAATTTGTGAACTTACAAGTGTGCATAGGAACTCTGCAATGCACGCTCGTAAAACAGTCATTTTTAGGAATTTTTTCACCAAATTTTCAAAATAGCCATTTTAAGACATCTGCTCATGAACAGTGTCACTGTGATTTTCTTAATGTGTCCTGTACATTGATTTCGCACACCGACTGTGCCATTGTGCACTACATGGGTGGAAACACATTTTGGGTGAGATGTGAAAAATGACAGCTGTACTGCTCATAAGGAGGTTTGGTAAAATGGTAATGTGGAAAATCTGGAGTGAAAATATTAAAATTTCACAAACTTATGAGCGTGCGTAGGAACTGCATAACGCGTGCTCGTTAAACAGTCATTTTTAGGAATTTTTTCACCAAATTTTCAACATAGCCATTTTAAGACCTCTGCTCGTGAACAGTGTCACTGTGATTTTCTTAATGTGTCCTGTGCATTGATTTCGCACACCAACTGTGCCATTGTGCGCTACATGGGCGGAAACACATTTTGGGTGAGATGTGAAAAATGACAGCTGTACTGCTCATAAGAAGGTGTGGTAAAATGGCAATGTTGAAAATCTGGAGTGAAAATATTGAAAATTCGTGAACTTACTAGCGTGTGTAGGAACTGCGCAACACAAGCTCGTAAAACAGTCATTTTTAGGAATTTTTCCATCAAATTTTCAAAATAGGCTTTTTGAGAGCCCACCTTATGAACACTGGCAGTGTCATTTTGTTAATCATTCTGGAAAGGTGATTTCATGCAGTGGCTGCGAAATCACCCTTTGGGCACGAGTAATGCCATCACAGTGACAGCATTCATGAGAAGGGGTCCCAAAAACCCCATGTTGAAAATTTGGCAAAAATTCCAAAAATGCCTGAGATATGCAATAAAGTTGAAAACCTATCTATTCCATTATACAGCTTACCGGCATTTCCTCAGTTTGCGGTCGGCTTTGAAGAGTGCAGACGTGTTCCCGTCCGGCCAAGATCATCACACCAAGCTCTGGAGGTAAGGTATGGGGTGAGGGGTGTGGGGAGGCAGGGTACAGTGGGTGGGTGTCAGGGAGGGGGTGAGAAGCCGAGGAGCAGTTTTTATTTGCAAGTTTTTATTTGCATTTCTTTCTTTATTGAGACAATGAGGGATGTTTGCCACGCTGGGGTGGGCTCCCAGCGTGGCAGCTGAAAGGCTGTTTGGGGGGGCTGGAGCCGATGGGAGATTGGGCACCCCCGTCGGCTATAACACATTTTGCCATGCTGGGGTGGGCTCCCAGCGTGTCACCTGGATGCTTGGGGGAAGAGACAGTGGAGCGACGGGGGATTGGAACACCCGTCGGCCATAACATCATTTTGCCATGCTGGGTGGGCTCCCAGCATGGCACCTGGATCTTTGAGAGCGTGCAGCTGATGGGGATTGGGCACCCGTCAGCAGTACAGTGTGGGAGGGCGCGTGACACAGTGTGCGCAGAGCGACGTGTGTGTGTGTGTGTGTGTGTGTGAGGGGAGCTCTGCTCTCCCTTTCAACTGTATGCCACTGCATTTTCAGCTGTCATAGACAGCTGGAGCAGTGATTGGCACTCTGCGACCACGCCTGCAAACACACTGACTGAATTGGAAGAGGCTGACACACCGCTAGAAAACTCGTATGATGGCACTATATTTCTTGCACATGTGTGCAAGCAAACATAAAAACGTATTTGTTAAGACTGAAAAGTGATATGCAAATCAGGAAAATGTCAAATATGTAAGATTCATCTGTCTATACCCCTGAGCAGTGAATCAGATGTTGGCTTAAACCCACCCAGTTGCTAACCAATTTTTTTCCTGGCTGAAGTTCTGACTCCCCATCCCCAAAAAAAAAAATAAAACTGTGTCCTAATTTCTCTCCTCAACTCCATTCCATTCAATATCCATCCCATATGGGTCAGGAAGCTGCCCAAAGGTGCAGAAAAGTGAAAAAACACATCAATATTTTATTCCTTCTTCCTTCCCCAATCCCCCTGTAAAAAATTATTTACTTTTTCTTACCTGGCCATCTGGCCAAAACCTGTGGCCTAACCCAGTGTGCCACCAGCCTGGTTTTCAGTCTGCCCCTCCTCCATCCTTCTGCCAGAAGCTGGATGCTTGAACCGACCATTCCAGGTCCCCAATGTGGTCTGCAACTAAGTCACCTCTCCAACCAATCCCACCTAACCTGTGTTCATTGCTTCTTGCTTGGTTACTGCCATGGCTGCTGCTGCACTGCACTGATCAAGGCCTATGAAGGCTGCCAACACCACTGTCACTGCTGCTGCAAGGCCTAGCTTTCTGCCACAGGGGGCCCGTACTGTTTTTTAGTGAGGAGAGCCTAGCAGAGTAAGTAGGTAGTCTAGTTTTGAGTTAGCTTCTAGCTCACCCCCAGCCCCTTCAGCCATCAAGGGAGGCAGAGACTCAGTAAGAGTAGACCACCAAAAAGATGCCACCACAACACTGCTATTGAGAGTTCAGTGTTCACTGACTCCTCCAAGCTGTAGTGTGCAGTCTGTCTACTCTGTGGTGGGAAAGAGAGTGTCCCACTCATGTGACTCATGTGCTCTTGCTTGGCTGGAGCTCCTCCACATCATGTGTGATGGCGCTGTCGCTAATAGGTGGAGAGAGTGGACAACACAAAAAAGGCAGTTGAGTCAGAAGTGCACCTGCAGCATGAGCGCAAAACAGTCCAAGGGGACACTTATTGTGCAAAAGATTAAATCCAAATTTAATGTCATTACTGTCACACTATAAGAACAACCTAGGCACAAATGCGGGGGAGGTCAACTGTCCCCTCTGCCTCCACCTAAATGGCACCCTGCTTTTGGTACAAATTAATTCTCAGGGGCTAACATCAGTACAAGTAAATACAATGGTTTCCACTGTGTTCTGTGGTACTGTATCGCCATGTTTCAGGATGTGTCCTGATCATTATGAGGATTAGTGTCTCTCATTGTCCCTCATTTTGAATGTCTGTGTCACTCATTTCAGTGACAAAAAGTGAGGTATTGTGCATGCTTCTAAGACTCTACTCAGCACAAACAGTGCTGAGCATGGCCATAGTGTACATGCTCCATTCAGAATGACAAAGAGAAAGTTTGGGCTAGCAGTATAGCCTAGAGGTTAGAGTAATGAGCTGCGAATGAGCTTGGTACATCCAGCTGGCCTAAGTTTGAGTCCCACAACCTCCACTTACACACTGTGTGACTCTAAGCAAGTTCTTAACCTCCCCAGTGCTCTCAGGTCACCTCTCAAAACAGGCACTTGTGCCTAGTGGGCCTTACCCCGTTACCAAAGACTAAAAAACAAAACAAAACAGAAAGTAAGTGAGCCATACCAGTCATGGAGAAACACAGTTGTAGCACTAAATATGAATGAGGGGATTTGCATGGCCCAAAACAAAAAGGTCAAGCTTCACAACACAGACGCCCTCTTTGCACATCTGGAATGGGGGATGTTGGCTGACTATGCCCTAGGCATTTAATGCGGTAAGCAAACAATACTTTACAAATTAATGGCATTTTAATGACAAAAATCAAAAGCCATTAAACAACTTGCAAAAGGATCAGAATTAATGAGTTTACTAAATTTTAATGAGACATTAATGAAAAATGTATTTTAATGGCTCTATTTGCTAGCAGTAGTATGAGAAATATAAATGGATGTGTTATTTACATGAGATTTGCGCCAGCTTAGTTGTTGCACACATGGCAAGTGTGCAACATCTGAACCTGATGTGATTTCTAAATGACGTTCTCACCAGCTTAACTGCTGCACTCATGTCAAGTGTGCAACACATGAACCTGATATGATTTTTAGAAGATATTCACACCAGCTTACCTGCTGCACACATGTCAAGCTTACAGCATGCAAACCTGATGTGATTTTTAGACCTGGTTGATGTAGGTTAAGTTTGTATATGCTAACCACATGCAAACATTGCACAATTAAGCATGTGGCATGCATTCTGCATGTACGCAGCACACTTATATTTCTGTAAGGGCTATCTTGATCTGGTGTTCCTACTGCAGAGTCTCCTGTGGACTATCTGCAGATATCTGCAGATGCCTAATGTAGATGCATAACTCCTGTGCTGTCTCACTCACATGCACAGACATGAGCATGCTAGGATATGATGGGAAAGTGAGGCTTTTGTAGTGCTCCTCTTTGAAGGCACTAAGCCTCTGGCTTAATTTAGCTGGCAATGAGGTAAACTACTTATTGTATACCAGGTGCCCCAGTACTTTATTCCACTCTGGGCATCCTGATGGAGCATTACAGAGTACCACAGCTGCAACTGTATATAATGTATCATGTATATAAATGTATCAATTAAGGTCCATTGATACTGTATGTTACTACTATACCAGTTGGAAAAAGCAACAATTTTTACATTAGCAATATACAATTAAAGACATCTGTAGTACTGTACATGATTTGTTTTTTTTTCTTGTGGAAATACTGTTGCTTTCCAAGTTTGCAATACCATTATTCTGATGTCAGGAAGTCATAATGTCATTGATCTGACAACAGACTGATGGTATTACAACTTTATTTGTTGTTTCTGCTGCACTCTCACTACATATTCAAACCAGCACTTGCAGACTATTGAAAGCCATGATTCAGTTTGTTGCTACCAAGGAGATGATGTGCTGTGGGATGGAAGAGTAGGTAGCGGCACATCACGGATGGGATTATATGGCTCAACAAAAAAAAAACTCACTTGAATATTTCAATGTGTCTGCTGCTGTTGCCATGATGAGGTTAGGGGCAGAATGACAAGTCAGTATCTGTGAAGAGTAAATGTCATTGGCATGGAGATGATGGGCTTGATTTTCAAAACCCCTAGAATGATGCAAATCCCCGGTGCACCAATCATTTGCCATACGGGGCTTGCAGCATTCTCATGGCCAGCGATCAGGATTTTCAGTCCCGGGCACTAAATACCACAAGTTACATCAACTTTCCCCCGGTCTAACTTGTGCCATTTGGGTGACCCTTTTTACAGGGCTTTCCCCAAATCTTTGGTGCAAACTACAGTAAACTGAGGAAAGTGTTGCAACTGCACCCACCAATAGAAAATTGTGTGCAGCTGCGGCAAAGGTATTTGGCAAAGCCACACCAAAAAATGCCTTTGCTCTATGTTAGCCTTTGAAAATTGAGCCCGATTTGTGATTGACAGGAAAAATGGCTGGTGGTACTTTGCAGAGGAGATTATACAGTTCAGGTAAAGAAAAAAGCAAATGTATGCCTTTTATTTATTTATTGAGAAAATCAGGATTACAACCCTTTGCATCATAGACTCTTTTGCAAAGGCTCCTCGTCAGAATAACATAATATACAGATATTACAACGAGCAATTAACAAGGTGCATGAAACAATCAAAATGGCATAATACATACTGAATAACAGGGGAGAAATGAATAACCTGTTTCATATAGATTCTGTGGGTAGAGACAACCCAGAGTCGAGTAAGACCAGAAACAAATGCAGTGACATGACATTGAACCATAGTAGTAAAGATATAAGACATCTGTACCATAATAATAAGTACATACAATGTTAATGCAGAATGTGACTTGTCCCATAATAGTAAATACATACAATGTTAGGATAGAAGGCAGACTTGCTGAGATATGGAGCAAATTATACAGTCCAATTATATCATACATAATGAGTTGGGGGGCCGACGAAGACAGGAGTTGTGACAAGGGATGAATCCTAGTAGCAGTCACAGGACAAGCTCTCTGAGAGAAATTTCCTGAAGGTGGTTTTGAACGGGCCAGTCTTAGTCAATGCAGAGATTGTAGCAGGTAGGCCATTCAGCCAGTAAGGGGCACGATGAAAAAAGGCTCTTTGACCCAGGGATGTTCTGCAGCAGGGAACAGTGAGGGTGGCCTTGGAGGTACTCCTGGAGGCCCTTGTTATGGGAGAGGGCTGAATAAGGTTATGTAGTCCATGCAGAGAGAGTTTACACTGAATTTTCTCAGCCAGGAGGCAGGTGTGATATTTAAGACGGCATTCAAAGTTTAGCCAGTTTGAATGAGTGTAGAGATCATACATGTCGGTGCATTAATCACAGCCTGTCACCAGATGACAGGCTTTGTTCAATGCAGTCTTTATTCGGCATAGGGAAGTACTGTCTGCTGAACTGTAAAACACAATCCCATAGTGCAGTACTGAGAGGACTGAGGATGACACAGCCAGGCGAAGTGCATCACAGGGCAGACAGTGTTTGTGCCACTATAGAAGTCCAATTCTGACATTGATGGTGGTGCAGAGGAGATGAATATGTGCATAACAGAGGGAGGAGTCAAGGCTAATACCCAGGTATTTGAATAAGTTAGCCTGCTGAATAGGGGAAACTTGGGAAGTGTGGACTAGCAAAGTAGAGTCACTGAGTGGGTTCTGGCGGTGGGAGAAAATCTTTGCCTTGGTTTTTTGTAGTTTAGAACTAGATGGTGCTCAGAAAACCAAGCTTCAGCTTCAGAGAAGTACTTCTGGAGGGCATGCTGGAGGGGTAACAGTTGGGGGTGGCTCCAGAAAAGGACTGCATCATCAGCATATAGAAGTACTCGACCAGAGCAGGCATCAGGTAGGGAGTTAAGAAAAAGGCTGAATAGGAGGGGGCCCAGGATAGAACCCTGGGGGACCCCAGAGAGAACTGGGAGGCTGGATGAGAAGGTGGAGTCAATTTTGACTTGCTGGGTCCTATTACTTAGGTAGCTCCCAAACATATTACACAGAAATGTTAAAACCAGATAGAGACCAACACATTAACAAAAACAGCACATGAGTGTTTATCTGTTACTGCACTAAAATTCCATCCCTGGATTCGAGTGACATCATAAACCTCTCAGTCTTTGCGCTGAAAGTTTATGATGTCACAGGAATCCCTCAATGAAGTTACAGCACCATAACAGACAGCCACTTATGTGTTATTCTATTTTTACAGGGGCACTATTGATAGTATCACAACCATCAGACACCCCTTGTTAGTGCAGAATCAAAGTATTTATTAAGATTTTTTTATCATAAAAAAATGTTCATGAAACCTAACACTAGTTATGTGAAGTATAGACTTTTCAGACCTAGATGCTTCCAACAAAAATTTTATGTAAATCAGAAACTAATTGCACTTAATCACAGATTCTCAGCTACAAACTCCAGCAAAGCTGTTTAACTTTCCAGTGTTTCACAGATACATTTTTATAGTAAAATTGTTAATTTCATGGGCTTGTAATGCATTTAAATTTGTCTCAGCTAGAAACTTCAAAGAACTAACATAATGGAATTTCAAGGAAGAGTAAATGAGCAAAGCAATAATAAGATTGTAAAGATGGCTATGATAACTGTGACATCAAAGGTAAGGAGACAAAAAAGCAAATATCAGCAAGGGATTCATGCATGTTTGGCACTCCATACTCCTCTAATTTTGACCGTTTCCAGTGCATTACTATCCTGACTGGGCTTGCATTTCCTGTTATCCTCAGATCACTATTTCCTGCAGCATTAATTATCTTAAGTGCTTTTTTACTGTTTCTGCTCTCCTTTCAAATATTTTGTGCTACTCAAGATGCTTCTACGCTTAGTATATTCTGGATTGAGCCTACTGTATATTCCCAGGGTTATATCTGCATATCTGTGATTAACCTGTGTCACAAGTAGCCCTAGACTCTGTTATGAACCTATAATCTATTAATATTGTCTCAGATCATTATCTCTTGACCATTGGGCTTACTAGATTTTGTGTCTCTCACCTGCTGTCATTTCTATCACTAGCCACTATTTCCTCGGCTAGCTACATTTTTGGATATTCCATCCATGATAAACACCTACTGCCGTTTGCTTCTGGATCTTCTGTTCACCCCAGCCCTACAACATAGCATCTCTGCTCTCTTGAAGTCTCTGTTGTCCTTCCTAATGGCTTTCCAAGACTTGACCAATGTGTCTTATACCAGGTTATATCCCCTGTCACAACAGTGTGCATTATCGGTGATAAGTTATTATCACTGATAATTTATCACCACAGGATAACCAAATTGGCTCATGGTGCTCTTTCAGCTTCCTGTTTGAGCTATCACTGAGAACTATTTGGCTACACTATTTTTCATTTACTTTGCATAGAAACATAAAAGCATAGAAATTGTTGGCAGATAAGGACCTCCAGGCCATCCAGTCTGCCCTTTTCCCTACCTTTGTTAGTGGCCATTGACCCTACTTGGTCATCAACTTTAGCCTCTCCTTCCCACCTGTAGTGCTCCCTTGTGTCTATCCTATGCATGTTTAAATCCCCCCCATGCTCGCTACCACCACCTCCTGGGGAAGGCCATTCCATGCATCCACCACCCTTTTCATAAAAACACTTCCTCACATTTCCCCTTATCCTTCAATCTCATATCTTGCCCCCTCACCCCTCATTCTTGTATTTCCCTTATACTGAAAGATGTTGCCTGCATGCACCTTGTTTATGCCTTTAAGATACTTGAAGGTTTCTATTATGTCTCTCCATTCCCTCCTCTCTTCCAGTGTATACTGTACATATTGAGGTCCTTTACTCTTTCCCCATTGGTCCTCTGGTGCAAGCCCTACACCATCTTAGTTGCCCTTCTCTGAACTGCCTCCACCCTGTCTATGCCCTTGCAAAGATATGGCCTCCAGAACTGTACATAGTACTCCAGATGAGGCCTCACCAACATTTTGTACAGTGGTGTCACCACTTCCTTACTCCTGCTAGTGATACCCCTTTCAATGTATCCCAACGTGCCACTGGCCCTTCCTACAGCCTTTGTACTCTGCTTGGCCACATTTAGGTGATCTGAGATGATAACCCCCAGATCTCTTTCATCCCTAGTGGCCATCAGCCACTCCCCTCCCATCTTGTAACTTTCTCCTGGGTTTCTGCACCCTAAGTGCATGATTTTGCACTTTTTCACATAGAACCTCAGTTGCCACTCTTCGGACCATTTTTCCAGCTTTCCTAGGTCCCACCTCATTTTCTCCACCACACTTTGGTCAGGTTAATTTATTCATTTAATCAGGGGCTGGGGTCCTACCTAGGTGGATGGAGGCCTGTACAAAGGAGATGTCCTCCATCTGAGAGTGGAATGGCAGTCCTGAGTGGAAGATTCAGATGCTACTTTGATGGGCGTTTAAACTAACCAAGCTGGGAGGCAGAATAAATGAGTTAGTCAGAGATTCCTCCCAGAGAACAGAGCAGCAGAGAGGGAGCAGCCCTGTGGAAATGAATTCCCCAGGTGCAGATGGACACAAGAGCAAGAGGAAGGGCAGGGCGGGTGAGTCAGGAGGTGGATTTAAAGCTGTGAAAAGGGTTAAGAAGGGTAGTGAGAGGGATATAGAATAAGGGGGAGGACAGTACCAGGGAAATAGGAGGGGCAAAACATGGAAATAAAAGGGTAAGACATAACAGAGAGTGAAAGGGACACAAGTGGTGGAGAGGCACGTGTGCAAATGCAAGGAGCTTAGGAAATAAAATTCTTCATCTTGAAGCAATCATTGCAGGGGCAGACCTGGATCTGGTAGTCATAACAGAGTCATGGTGCTTTGGCAACCAAGTGGGGAAGTGGCCATACCAGGCTACACCAAGTTCTGTAAGGACAGTATAGCAAGAAAAGGTGCAAGGGTTGTTTTGTATGTGAGGGAAGGTATAAAGGCTACAGTGATACATGGACACCAGGGAGATAAAGACGGTCTGGATGTACTTTGGGTCAACTTACAGACAAGGCCTGGGACCTTAATCTGCATGGGGGGTGGTGTAAAGACCACGGACACAAGGCAGAAGTTAGACAAGGTTGTAGGAGAGGCCACTGGTAGAATGGCAAGCAAAGGGGAGGTATTGATTATGGGGGGCTTTAATCTGCCGAACATTGACTGAAGCATTCTGGCTGCAGCTACAACAAGAACAGAGCCATCCCTGACTCTCTGCCAGGGGCATTTTCTCAGGCAGCTGATTACTGAACCCACCAGAGACAGGGCAGTGTTAAACCTTGTATTTATAAACAGGGACAGTATTGTAGATGTCACAGTGGGTAGTCCCCTGGGTACAAGCAATCACTTTACTGTGTAGTTTGGCATACAGATTGGGCAAGAGAAAAAACACACTAAGACAAAGATCCTGGACATCAGGATGGCACATTTTAAAGAAATGGGAGACTGCCTCAGCAAATATGTTGAAGGGGGGGATGGCCAGTGGCAGTGGAAACTCAAAGGAAAAAGATCAAGAAATAAATAGCTAAGGGAACAGCATGCTGTTTGTAGGAAGTAAGTAGGGCTATGCAGAATGCAAAATTCTGCCATCAGATTTGCAGCAGAATAACAATTTTGCTTCTAAAATACTTTGCAGAATTACTTTTTAAATTCTGAGAATTTCAAAAAGCATTTCTGTGCAAACTGCAGAATAATTTTCTGCAGATCATGTAACCTGCAGGATAATGTTCTGCAGATTGTGGGAAAAGAATCCACGGTTTATATGAACTGCAGATTATTATTCCATGAAAAAAACTGCATTTTGAAATTTCACAAATGATGGAAATCAGCAAAATTTTCTAGCATTTCATGGAATTCTGTTCCATCAGAAATGCAACATTCCGCATAGCCCTAGAAGTAAGCAATGGCAAGAGGATGAAGAGTCCATTATGGTTCTTAAAGGAGGTGGCTAAGGCAGTAGGGGAAAAAAACAGATTTAAGGAAGCACAGGGAGACCCAGAAGTAGGTGGACAGAGAGTTATATCTGGAAAAGCAAGCATTTGTCAATGTCGAATGTTTGCTTGCTGGCATTGGCATTGGTACTGCAGGAGTTAGAGAGATGCATAATAGGAATGGCAGTGATGTATTGAACTAACGCCAACCCCCACCCCCACCCTGCAGAGACTGAAAGGCATTGGAGGTGTGCCTTTGAGTCACTGGACATAACGCTTATGCCATTCCACTTCACCCCACCCTGCAGACACTGACAGGTTTTGCGGTGTGCTTTGGGGTTTTCGGCCCTTATGCACAACCCATTTCATAAAGAAATAAGCTGAGATGGGTGCAGTATAGGAGAATGGGGTAAACTTTAAGGCTGAAGACCCCAAGGCACACTTTGATGCCTGTCAGTAGCTGTGGGGGGGGAGAGAATGCTGTGAGCATTATGGCTGACGAATCCAAGTCACACCCTCGACGCCTGTCAGTCTCTACATGGTGGGCTTTACAGTTGGAAACCTTAACACCCCAGGTGTTTGTTGGTATTTTTGTCCAAATTTTCAAAATGGGCTTTTTGGAACCCCACCTCATGAACAGTGGCACTATAATTTTGTTACTCAATCCTGAAAGGTGATTTCACACAGCAACTATGCCATTCGGCGCCACAGGTGCGGAAACACATTTTGGGCAGGATGTGAAAAATGACAGCTGTACTGTTCATGAGGAGCTGTGAAAAAATAGCAATGTAGAAAATCTGGTGTGAAAATATGAAACAATTTGCAAAGTTACGAGCATGCTTAGAAACTGTAAATTTTTTGGAATTTTTTCACCAAATTTTTAACATGAGCGTTTTGGGCCCCCCATGAATAGTGGCACTGTGATCTTGTTAATCTATCCTAAAAGTAGATTTTGCACAGCGTTCATGCCATTCTGTGCCTCAGGAGCGAAAACACATTTCAGGCAGGATGTGAAAAATGATAGCTGCACTGTTTTTTTTTTATATAAAGTTTATTGAAAGTTCAACAACTACAGTAGACAGGGTCATGATATCTAAGAAATTTAGACATATAACAAAGCAGGTTGCATGACCCCATCCCCCTCCCCCCTGCCACCTCCCCAAAAAGCACCACCCCCCCACACAGTCCCAAGGCATGACAATCCATACTACATAGTAACCTGAAAAGAGAATATTAAATGGTGTATAACGTATGTAATGGGGTCCAGATCCTTTCATATTTGTATTTGTTATTATTAATACTCGAAATGGTCTTCTCCACTCTAAGATTAAATAATAACTCATTAAGCCATTCAGAATAAGAGACAACCTCAGTACTCTTCCAATATTTAAACATCATCTTTTTAACTGACATAGAGATCAAGGCAAAATGGAACTTGTGCTTGTTAACTGAAATCTGTGAGTAATCCCCGAGAAGGCAGACCTCTGGAGTGAACAAATCCATCAGCCCAAGCAGTGGGTCAGCCTTGTCCTTAATAGCCTTCCAAAGGGGAGCTATCTTGGGGCATTCCCAGAAAATATGAAATAAGGAGCCTTCCACTTGAGTGCACCTCGTACATATATTAGAAGATGTTACTCCCCATTTGGCCAGTTTCTGCGGATAATGATAAAGGTTGTGGAGGATATAAAACTGCATTAACCGTAGCCTATCTTGTGTTACAAAATGATGGCAGTTATTCCATATAGCCGTCCAGTCTTTGTCGCAGTGTGGGAAAGACTCAGACCAAACCTCTGTGGGTCAAATGGCTCAGGAAAATGCCAATCATACAAAATATTATAAAGTTTGGAGGTACTCTGGGGGGAATTAGCTAGTGGGCCCAATTCAGACTGGAAAGAGAATTTGTAAAATAAAGGGGGACCATCTTCAAACTTCTTAATGAGAAGGTGTCTAAGCTGAAGTACCTTAAAGTAATCACTTTCCTGAAGCTCAATTTCACAACAATGTCTTCAGCTGATAGCCAAGTACCATCCTCCTTAGAGTGAAAATAAACTCCTCCCCAATCTAGGTAACCACCTAGGGATGACATTTTATTATCTATTTTAAAAGCTGGAGAGTTCTAGATCGATTGCGCCACATCCAAACAATTTTTATATTTTAAGAATCCACACAACTGCGAGTGAATCCTCATAGAAGTTGCTATTGTGGTATCTTATAATTTCTTTGGTAGACAGGCAATATTGAGGAATAATAATGCGGAAGTGGATATATTAGCAGATCAGATCATTTCCTGTTCTATTTTGAGCCATGTGGGAAGATAGGCAGAGGGATTAGGGTCCATCCACCTGAGGTATTTAGCCACGTTACAGGCCCAGTAATACATGCATAGGTATGGAAGCCGTAAACCGCCTTTAGGCTTAGGCACCACGAGCTTATAAAAGGCTAATCTTGGTTTCTTTTTGGACCAAATGAATTCACCTATCAGACTCTGGGCCTTTTTAAACCAACCACCCAGTAAAAAAATGTTGAGTAGTTGGAGAGGGTATAATAAACACGGCAGAACATTCATCTTAACCAGGTTAACTCTTCCCCACAAAGAAATAGGTAGGACCGACCATCTGGCTAAATCGAGGGCCACCGTGGATAGTAATGCCTCCATGTTATACTTAATAGTAAGCTGCGTGTCTCTAGTTAACACAATGCCCAGATACCGCAAGGAGTCCCTGGACCAGGATAGGCCTAGGGCTGTAATACCATTCTTGAAAACTTTGTGGTTTAAAGGAAATACGATCGACTTCCCCACATTTAACTTATAATTTGATAGTTTGCTGAATTGCTCGATAATGCCCAACATGGCAGGAATAGATGTTTCTGGGTAAGAAAGCTGCAAGACCAAATCGTCTGCATAAGCAGCGACTTTAATTTCGATGCCGAGAATGGTAAGCCCCTGAACCTTTGGACATAGGATTAGCTTACGGATTAACGGTTCCAGGTAGAGGTTGAAAAGTAGGGGAGTGAGAGGACAGCCCTGCCTAGTACTGGAATATAAGGTAAAGGCCCGAGAGATTACACCATTCCCAGAAATTCTGGCAGTCGGATTCTGATAGAGAGCCTTTACCTGTGATTGAAATTGTTGTGGAAAACCAAAGGAATTTAACGTTTGGAGTAAAAAACTCCAATTAACTCTGTCAAAGGCCTTCTCGGCATCCAGGGAGACCAGTGCCACAGGAAAGGGACCATCCCTGGACACCTAGAAGACATGTGAGAGAGTACAATGGTGGTCTGCAGATGATCTTCCTTTCATGAAACCCACCTGATGCGAACCAATTAAGTCGGTAAGAACCAAACTAAGCCTATCAGCCAGTATTTTAGTTAAAATTTTTATATCTTGGTTCAGTAATGAAATGGGTCTGTAACTCTCAACACATTCTAAGTTTTTATCTGACTTCGGGAGGAGCACGATAAGAGCCTCAAATAGAGTGGAATCTACTTGCGCACCTGTTAAGATATAATGGAAAAGGGAAAGAAGATGAGGGGTAATTTGTTCCTTAAAACATTTATAAAAATTTGCTGAAAAACCATCCATTCCAGGTGTTTTGTCCGAGGGCAAACCCTGTATCACCTCCAAAATTTCTAACGTAGTAATAGGAGCTACAAGTGTCCTACACTGAGACTCAGAAAGACGAGGTAACTGAGCTTCCGCTAGATAGAAGGAGAGAGTAGGGACAGAAGGCGGATTGGACATTTCTCCGTATAAATGTTTGCAATAACTGACGAACTCTGAGACAATCTCCTGGGGGGAAGATCTCAGAGCTCCATCTATTCTAGAGCAAATAGGAGGGATAAATCGGACGGACTCCAATTGCTTAATTCTCTGGACCAACAGTTTACCCGCTTTTCCCCGTAGTCTATGTAAGAGGCCCTTGTGCATAAGATAGCGAATTCTGCTTTTTCATTAAGCATGCTTATATAGGAATCCCTCAACTTTGCAAGATCTTGTTTAGTCTCGTTGGATGGGTTTGATTGTAAATTAACCTCTAATGCTCTGATCTGGGCCAACACCGCCTTCTGCTTCACCTCCCAACCCCTTTTCCTTGCCAAAGCCATCCCAATTAGGATGCCCCGAAGATATACTTTAAAGGCACACCATAATATATCTGGCCTGGTATCCTGTGTAGCGTTCAAGTCAAAAAATTGTATAATATTCTCCCTAATACAGTCTGTGCTCTTAGAGTCCTTGAGCAATTGGTCAGTGACAGCTGCACTGTTCATAAGGATGTATTAAAAAATGGTAATGTTGAAAACCTGGAGTGAAAATATAAAAAATTGGCAAAGTTACGAGTATGTGTAGAAAATGCACAATGCACGCCTGTAACGCAGTCATTTTTTGGAATTTTTTTACCAAATTTTCAGCATGGGCTTTTTGGGAACCCACCTCATGAACAGTCATACTGTTGTTTTGTTAATTAGTCTTGAAAGGCCATTACACGCAGTGACCATGAAATCACCTTTTGGGACGGAGAAATAAAATAACAGTGACATGTTCATCAGGTGGAGTCCCAAGAACCCCATGTTGAAAATTTGCGGCCAAAATTCCTACAAATGGCTGAGATATCAACCTAAGTTGAATCTCCCCCATTGACTCCCATTATACAGCACTTACCACATTCCTCAGTTTGTAGTTCAGCTTTGAAGAGTGCAGATGCCTCCTGGTCCACAGAAGATCACTGCTCCCGACCTCCACAGAGTAAGTATGGATGGGGGGGTGCAGGGAGGTGGGTGCACAGAGGGAGAGTTGGGGTGGGGGGACTGGGGAGATGATGCTGAATGGTCTTCTTTTTTACAGTTTAACAAACACAAAAAAAAGACTCCGGGGGACCGTTTTCTTTATTTATAGGTTAAAAAAATAAAAACACTTTTGGGCACACTGGGGTGGGCTCCCAGTGTGCCACATGAGTTTGGGGGGACACAATGCCAACAGAGATTGGGCACCCCCATCAACAAGCTTTGGGGGGAGGGGAAACATGATGCTGATGAGGATTTGGCACCATCATCGGCAAAGAAATTGAGTTTGGGGGGTTGGGGTCATCCGACACCGGGACTGGGCACCCCTGTGTCAGGAAAATAAAAAAAATGTCTAGACACACTGCGGTGGGCTCCCAGTATGCCACAATGTGGCTGTGGAGGGGGAATACATGCCGACACAGGGATTGGGCACTCCCCATGTTGGCTTCGTGGGAGTGCGTGGCTGGTGGCAGGAGTCGCCATTGTGGAAAGGCACACTGTGGCTGTTTTATTTATTGAAATGCTTTACCAGGAACAGCACACCGACCAACTGCTTGTAACTCCGGCCATGCACATTACTGTGCACTGTAATGAGCATGGCTGGAGTCTTCTCATCTGCCGCTGTAATGATGAAACTGCACCTGATTGCAGTGGCAGATTTGTTTCAACTCTGTGGCTCTCTTTGAAGTTTGCTGTCTTCCCCAGCATGCTCACTGATTGGTGGCTGAGGGACACACCCATTAAATCATCCTCTGCATTGGCCACAACACTGACACACCTCTGAAATGTGCTACTACCACAAGATGTTTCTTGCACATGTGTGCAAGCAAACATAATAAAGGATGGTAGGAAGAAGGTTTAGAGCAGCTGAGACACAGGTAGAGAAGAGGGACTACCAAGGAGGTCAGAAAAAGGGATAAGACTTTCTTCAGGTTTGTGTATTTTATATTTTAACAGGATATGGCACGAGGCAAAGCTTGTTTTCAGGGCTGCCCTGTGTTACAAAGTAACATTTCATACAAAGCAAGCAGTTCATACATACAAACACAGTTGAGATAAATACATACATCACAATTACAAAGTAAGATAGGAGAATCAGTTTGTGAGTGAAAAGAGAAAAGCAAGAAGTGAGACAGTGAGAATCAGGAGGAGTAGGGGGGCACTGCGCAGAAGAGGATCAGGAAATGGTTACAATAGTCACACTTTATTTTAAGTGCCAGTTTCAGTGCAACTGCAGGGTAGGTAATCATTAACTACATGTAATAGAGGTAATTACATGGTTGTTGCATGTAACTACATTGCAACTGCAATACAGTTACAGAATACTGTAGTTACAGTGTAACCACAGTGTAGTTAAGGAAACTTAAAATGTAGCTAATAAAATTTTAATTGAGTAGTTCTGCTCAGTCTTCACAGTTGGAGGGGCAAAATGTATGAGCAGGCACTGGAGCGGGGAGTGGACACAAGTCCATTTTCAGAGGAAAGAGTCTAAAGGGGATTGGAAGCCCTAAAGGGAAACAAGGCAATGAGACTGGAAGGGATTCATGAAAGGGTTCTAAAAGAACTAAGCACAGTGCCCTCTGGCAACAATATTCAGCACATCACTGGTGACAGTGGTAGTTCCAGAGGACTGGAGGAGGGCCAATGTGGTCCTCTGCATAAGAGTGGCAGCAGGGAGGAAGCTAGCAGTTATAGGTCAGTCAGTCTCACATCAGTGGTGGTTAAATTAATGGAGATCTTGCTAAAGGAGAGGCTACCAGAGTACCTGGAGGCAAATGGGCTGCAGGACCACTAGTAGCATGACTTCAAAGGGGGAGGTCATGCCAAACAAATCTCAAGAATGTGTGGAATGGTACCTGGTTAATATACCTAGGCAAAACCGCATGTGAAAAAAGAACGCAGTCAAACAGCTAACAGTAAAATAGCTACAAGGACAGAATAGCGAAAGTACATTACCGCTATCCTTGTAGCTTTTAGGAAAAGAGGGGAAAGCCTTTGGTTGGTGGTGTGCTGCTGAGCAGCTTCCATAGATCAGAGGCTAGAGCTACAGGCGGGGGGGGCAGTGGAGAATCAGTGTCCCAGAGTTTGATTCCCTGTCCCGGGACATATGATTTTATTTTTTTATTCTCATGTGTCCCTTTACCCTCCTGAAGAATCCAACCCCACTCCCCCTGAGGTTTCTCCCCATGCCCGGGTTTTGTCATCCCCCCCAGAGTTAGCTATTTTAATTGGTGGTTCGCGAGTGCAATACCCCTTAATGGAGGGTATGGGGGCACCCCACTTAAATATAAAATTGTGTCTTATTTGCCATGGTTTCAAAGGTAGTGCTCACTGTTTTTGTAACAGTGTTCTGCTGAGTGCTGCCTTTGATTGCAGCATTTTGGTTGTGTGGCTTTCGAGTACGCTTTGAATGTTGGTAACATGATGACCCCGTACCGCATGGAATAGGCACATGGGTCATAATAAATAGAGGAAAGGGAGGCAGGGAGGGACACTGGTGACCAAAAAGAGTCCATGGTGTTGGATTAGGCAAGGAAAAACTGGGTAGACTGGGTAGGCCTACTGGTTCTTTCCTGTTGACAAGTTCTATGTTTCTATTTATGTATCTTATTATTTCCTTTCTCTCATTTATAGAAATATTTTCACTGTTCCATTTCATATCTAGCAATTTTGCTATATCTAGCAATTTTGCAATTAAAACTTGCTAGGCCTGTCTGTCTGCCAAGGCTCTGAAATCTCGACAACACAACCCAGACATGGAGCATACACTCCCCAACCAGCACCCATGCCAAATGGCACATAGGTGTCTCACTAGACAGTGTACCCCAGAGGCAGTCTCCTTCTGACTCTCAGCAGCTGCTGCAGTCTGCTGTAGAGTTGCCATCAGCTGCACAATGCCAGCAGTGACAACCCTATGGTGAACACTGACCCCATGGAATGGTAGGTCGGGGTCAGGCAGCACAGCAGCAACACCATCATCCATGGGCACTCTCAAAACCCCTGGGCATAACCTGGACATTCCATTGTCCAGCCAGAGGCATGGTCATGCACAAGTCACAGTGACCCTGTGCCCGTGGACATCACACTTTCCCTCCCCACAGCCCATGGCCCCCTACACACAGGGGTCATGGACGCAAGTACCTGCACATCTGTGGCAGACAGAGAGCTTGGGTATGGAAGCCACCCCTGCTTTTCCCATTAATCCACTTCCCCGTCCTGTGTTCTGGTTTTGTTTTCGGAGGCATCCCTATCACTATAGCTCTGTCCCACCTGTTGCCCACACTGTTATTTTCCTGCTCTATTTTGCACTTTTTATATACTGTCACTTAGCATTTTGTGTTTACATTACAGTTGTGAAATCTACAACAGTGTCCCTTTATTTTGGTGCCCACCTGCTTCTCTTTGTGATTCCTCTTATGATGTGGACTCTGGGTTCCTGGTCCCTCCTGGCCATGTGGGGGGGGGTGCACCTATTAAATTGCTCCAGTATCACCTGCACCTCTGGCTCCATGTCACTGTCACTGTTTTCCTCATGTACTGGCATGCCTATCGCATGGAGTGTGCCATGTTGTGTAACATACAGTAGGTTAGGAATATGCCACATGCCTTGTGATGAGTATACTATAGGGCACCACCTGAATGGTCCAGGCACCAGAACTGCATTTCCAGCATGCCAAAGACGTGATCAGAGATGCATGTGGTTGTGTGTGCCACATTGTATCTGTCCTCGGCCACATTTGAGGGCTGGAGGACTGGTATGAGGAGCCAGGGTGCAAGGGATAGGCACTGTCCCCTGTATGGTAGAAAACATATGATAACACCTGTTCACACTGTAGCTGCCCACATCCACAACACAGCCCATGGTCTGTGATGCATCCTGTACACCTGTCCACCCTCCACTACCCACCCTCCCTTCCCTCAGTGAGGCATGACTGTGCTGTGTTACAGCAGTGTACCCCTATGGGGGATTGGGAGGGGCATGTGGCATGTACTCACTGACATAGTGTCCACTGGGTATTTAGCCACCTTTAAATGCCAGACATAGTATCAAATTGTGCCATATGAAAGCATTGGGGCACTGCTGAGGTACAGTGCCAGAACATTAGTGATGTACCCCATTGCATTGCACAGCACCTGGCAATTGATGAAGTGGCATCCCTTCTTATTGAGGTAGTCATCTACCCCATCACCAGTGGGTACCCAGCTGGCACCATAAGTGCAGTCAATGGCACAGAGTACTGCAGATAGAAGTGCAACCTGATAGAACTGCTGTGTGCTCTGCTGCTGTGCTGGGGAATACAATAAATTTGCCAGCATGTGGCAGCAGTGCATCTAGAAATTTGGCCAGCAGGCATGAGGTGACTGACTGTGACAATCCGATGGTATCACCCACCAGTGTCTGAAATGAGCCAGTGGCTAGGAGGCACATCACAGCCATCACCTTCTGCTCGATTGTTATGGCATGACTGCACTGGGTGTCACTGTACAGCTGCTCGTGCAGGAGCTCGCACAACTGCTGTAGCATGGCCCTGTTGAGATGGTACCAGCCCACCAGATGGTCTTCAGTGAGAGTCTGTAAGGAGACTCATGGCCAGAACCTTCTGTGCAAAGCATATCACCTCTGTGGCCTACAGAGTGGACCAGGGTGGCTTCTTCCCTCTCCTCCACCTCCAGAGCATTTACAATTAGGAACAGCATGTGAGTGTTGAATACAGCCATTTCTGCTCTGGCTGCAGTGTCACTGGCTGCCTCTAGGGTTTGCCTGCAGTAAGCCAGCAAAGTTTTGAATATTGGGTCCCAAATGTCTTAAATATTTAATAACCAAACTATATCAATCAATCAATTTTTATTTCTAAAGCGCAAATCTTATTGTGAACCAATACACTTTGCATTAAAACAATTAAATCACAAATATACAGTAGTGACAGTAAAACAATATATAATCATTATAAATCAATAAAATTATTTCTATTCTGGGAATGCTATACTAAATAAGCTCTCTCTTAAAATGCTCCAGACTTTGATTCTCACGAATAGGGCAAGGTGGATAGTTCCAGAAAGTTGGGGCCACATATGCAAACATAGGGCTCCTGATGACTGTAAATGAACTCCCAGAATCCCCAGCAATCCCTCATCCATGGAGCAGAGGGGGCATGAAGGGTGGTAGGGTTGAAGGAGGTCTCGCAGGTAGCTGGGCCCCTGCCAATGTAGGGCCTTATAGGTCAGCAAACCAACCTTGAAAGAGCCAGTGCAGATAGAGATAATCCTATCGATGTTCCTCAGATGGTAAAATGAGGTTCGGACAACAGCTGACTCCTGATATTTAAGTGTCAGTCCTCTGTACAACAATATACCAAGATTCCTCACCCGATCTGAGGAAAGTAATTAAGAGACTCCTAGCCAAAGCCCAGAAAACAGTTCAGATTGCATCCTCAGCCCCCTGCGACCAGGTTCCAGCTCCAGCACCTCAGTCTTGTCCAGATTCAACTTCAGCCAGATGGACCTCATCCAACCTTGTATCTCTGCAAGGCAGCTGTTAAATACCAAGACTGGCTCCTGCTGCTCAGGTGCAAGAGACAGGTATAGCTAAGTATAATCTGCATAACAGTGAAAACTCAGCCCATACTATCTTTTAATGTCCCCTAACCATAGCACATACATTGAGAACAGCATGGGGGAATAAGATACAGCCCTGTGGAACCCCACATGGCAGGGAGACAGGTGCAGAAGAAAAGATCCCCAAGACCACTCACTGTGACCTGCCAGTGAGGAAAGATTTAAACAATTTGTGGACTGTACTCGCCAGTCCACAGCAAATCTGCAAGCATTCCATCAACACCACATGGTCCATGGTGTCAAATGCTGCTGAGAGATTGAGAAGAATCAAGATGGTACATCTTCCCCAATCCCTCGCCATCAGGAGATTATTCAGCACCCGGAAAAGGGCAGTCTTGGTACTATGCCCTTTCCTGAAACCAGATTGGAGAGAATCATAGATGCTGTGAGTTGTAAAATGGGTCTCCAGTTTAGCGGCAACCACCTTCTATAGTTAGCCAAGTAGTCAGGGTCCAATGAAGGTTTTTTCAGGAGTGGTTTTACAACTGCCTCTTTCAGGGGTTCTGGAAGAAAACCCTGTCACTAAAGAACTCTGAACTATCTTGGTTAGGATTGAGCCAATGACCTCAACGCACCCCACTCAGAGGCTCATTGCTCCAAGGCCCAAACTACAGCAAGTTGGCCACAACCCTTGGACGAGCTTCACACCATCCTCGATGTCCAACTGATTGAAATTGCACCAGACAGCCTGAGTGCCTGTGACCTCAAGCCCATCACCATAAGGCCCATTAGAGGGTGTTGACTGGATTTCCTCCCTGATGGTGACAACATTATCAGCAAAGAACAGAGCAAATGTATCACACCTTACTTGTGAAAAAAGCTCCTCTGGACTGGAGACAGGCTGGATTTCACAGCATATCAACAGTGAGAAAAAACTGAGCTGGTCTGTTAGTTGCCGCAGTAATCTCCCTGGATGGGAATTCTGCCTTCTTACAGGAGATTTTTGATTGATAGTCTCTATAATGGACCATCAATGAGCTTGTCCACCTCCAGGGCAGTCCTCCGCTAATGCTGCTCCAACCTTCAACCCCCCCTCCTCCTCCTCCTCCTCATCTCCCCATCAAATCAGGGGACCTCTGGTGCAAGGTGAGGGGTGAAACATGGACAGGTGTGACAGAGTCAAGGGCCTCAGTCACGACCCTATTATAGGTCACCACCAATTCCCCTGGTTCCTTGCATATGCTCATCACACCTGATAGGTCCAGTTCCACCATCAGATTATCTGGGGCAACACCCCTTAATGGGCATTACCGGACCATCTCCATAGGGGGAGGTCTATTGGGAGGGCCTCAAATGAGAACCTCACTATATGGTGGTCCGACCATGTGATCGGCTCAACCATAAGGTCAAAGACCTCCATTCCCAGCAGGAAGATGAGATCCAATGAATGACTGTGAATATTGGTTGCAGAGTTAACAACCTGTGTTACACCCAATGAACACATAAGTTGGAGGAAGCCCTGTCCAAACTGCAAGAGTTCGTCGTCGATCCAGGCATTGAATTCCCCCAGAATAATCCATCTGGAAGACTCCAACACCAGACAGGTGATGAAGTCCGTGACTTCCTGCAGGAATTCCTTCCCATTCCCTGGAGGCTGGTAGATGAGAAGGATTTTGCAGCCTACACCTGCAAACCCTTAAACTGCCACACATTCGAAGGATCTCGTTGTTCCCATTGAGAATGCTGTGAGGTTCAAATCTGATTTATAGCATATTGCCACTCCCCCCCAACGATCTACTCTCAGGCAGTGTATCATCAAGTACCCAGCCGGAACGGCCAATTCCAACACAGGGCCGGCACTTTCATCCAGCCAGGTCTCAGTGATTCAAGCCAGATCCGATGTTCCAACAAGATCAGCAATAACTACCATCTTATTCTTAATAGATATAGCATTGCACAACATTGCCCATATGACAGAACTGATGCGCAAACACCGGCCCAGTGGTGCTGAGGGTTGAGGCGCTTGATGCCACACCTCATGTCATGCTGATGACCCCAATTCAAGAGCGTGATTAGGCCACCATGGATCAGCCGGGGGAGGAGGTAGGACTGAGAGGGGATTGAGCAGCCATAAGGAAGTTCTTCTTTCCCAGATTGGGGAGGTTAGCTTTCCCAGCCCTTGACTGTCACCAGTTGGAGGATCAGTGGAGGTGCCAGGCAAGTGTGGGGCTGGCACTAGGCCAGGTGACTGGAGCAGGGTCATTGCTGTTCTGGCATGCATGCGCACCTCCATGTGCATGCGGGACTGTGATTGCTAGGATCCCAGGGAGTTATGGGGAGGAAACGGGAAAAGGCCTATGTC
Organism: Neoceratodus forsteri; assembly: GCA_016271365.2. NCBI lineage: Eukaryota > Metazoa > Chordata > Ceratodontiformes > Ceratodontidae > Neoceratodus > Neoceratodus forsteri. The sequence goes on along the minus strand of CM057456.1, from coordinate 453,418,923 downwards.
CCCCTTAACCATATGTGACAGCCCTCCAGGTAGCCCCCCTGAGGGCCCATTGGCAGGAGTAGGTAGTAACAGGTGGGCAAAAAACTCTATGAAACAAAAAAGCAATGTGCAAAACATGATAAACTGCAAGTGCATAAGCGTGATAAAGTGAGAACACATAGACTAACGTGATCTGGTGATCAAACTATTGTTAAACAACAACTGTGTGCCAGCCAGATATGTATATAACAAAACTATTGCATTTTTACTGATTGCTACAGATACTTAGCAGGGACCCCAAGTAACTGAGGATGTTAACCTTAAATTTCAATTGTGTTCTAAATCCATGGTATTCTCTTCTACACAACATAGAAACAAAGAAGGTGACGGCAGATAAGGACCACAAGGACTATCCAGTCTGCCCATTTCTTTTTCTAAATTGCGAATGTGACATCGGCCTTTGTTCTGTCAATGGCCTATCTATTCATACTCATCTGTATTGCTCCCTTATGCCTATCCCATGCCTGTTTGAAGCCCTGCACTCTGTTCATATCCACCAATTCATGAGGTAGGCCGTTCTATGCATCCACTACCCTTTCTGTGAAAAATAACTTCCTCATATTACCACTTAATCGGCCTTCCTCTAACCTCATGCTGTGTTCTCTTGTCCTGTTATTTTCCTTATACTGAAACATGTTAGACTCTTTCACCTTGTTAATACCTTTAAGGTGTTTAAATGTTTTGATCATATCACCAATCTCCCTCCTTTGCTGTAGGTAAACATATTGAGCTCCGTTAATCTGTCCTCATATGTTTTCTGATGCAGTCCCTGGACCATTTTGGTTGCCCTTCTCTGGACTACCTCAATTTGATTAATGTCCTTGTGAAAGTGTGGCCTCCAGTACTGCACGCAGTACTGCAGATGGGGCCTAACCAGTGTCTTGTAAAGAGGGATTAATACCTCCCTCTTATGACTTGTGATATCCCTACTAATACACCCCAACATTCCTCTAGCCTTACCTACTGCTTTAGTGGCCTGCTTGGATGATTTCAGATCATCTGTGATGATGATGCCCAAGTCTCTTTCTTCCCTTGTGACTGCTGGCAACTCCCCTCCCAACATATAGGTGGCTTCAGGGTTTCTCTTCCCTATGTGCATGATCTTGCACTTCTTTGCATTAAACCCCATTTGCCACTTTTTCGACCATTGTGCCAGTTTATCCAGATCTCTTCTCATTCTGCCCACCCCATCTGGATCATCTACTCTTTTGCAAATCTTGGTGTCATCTGCAAACAGAGAAACCTTACCCTCCAGTCCATCTACAATGTCACTGATAATGATATTGAAGAGGGCTGGCCCCAGAACTGATCCCTGAGGTACCCCACTTGTGACTTGCATCTCTTTTGACTGTATACCATTTACCACCACTCTCTGTTTTCTACCTGTCAACCAGTGTGCCACCCAGTTGACCAACTTCGGACCCACCCCGAGCCTACCAAGCTTATTAATCAATCTTCTGTGTGGAACAGTACTGAAAGCTTTGCTGAAGTCAAGGTAGACAACATCAACTGCTCCCCCTTGGTCCACCACTCTGGTTTACACCAGGTTCTGTGACTATCCTTTCCTTACAGGGCAGCCTTCATAATCTTGCCCACTACTGAGGTAAGACTGATTGGTCTGTAGTTCACTGCCTCCTCCCTGCTACCACTCTTGTGGAGCAGGATCACATGAGCCCTTCTCCAGTCTTCTGGGACCTCTCCTGTGCTCAGAGACTCACTAAACAGTTCTGATAATGGCTCTGCTAGTTCCACCCTTAGCTCCTTCAGTACTCTGGTATGTATGCCATCAGTCCCCATTGCCTTGTCCACCCTGAACATATCGAGCTCTTGTAGGACCCTTTGTTTTGTGACAGGACTAATGCACACCTCCCCCTCCCCCCGGTGATGGTGCTGAGCTGTGGGCCCTGCCCTACCTTCTCTTCAGTAAATACTGAGTAGAAGTATCTATTTAGGATAGATGTTTTTACATGGTCCTCCTCCTTACATACCCCCTTATCCCCTTTGATCTTAGCAATACCCCCTCTGGACTTTCTCCTTTCACTAATGTATCTATAGAAAATCTTGTCACCTTCTTTTACTGTTTGTGCTAGTGTTTCCTCAGGTTGGGCCTTTGCCTGCTTTACTGCCTTCCCTGCTTCCGGTAGGGAAGTTTGGTATGCCTTCCTATCTTCGTCCCGCTTCATTCCCTTATGTTTCCTGAAGGCCAGCCTTTTGGCTCTGACCTGTCCAGCTACTGTTTTTGAGAACCAAAGTGGTTTCCTTCTTCTTTTGCACTTCCTTTTTTCTCTAACACAATGGAAAGTTACTTAAAGTATTGCATCCTTAATGCTTGCCCACTTTGCCTGTACCCCCTCACCTGTTTTTCTTTTTGACAGGGCTAGCTTAACTCTGTTGGCCATCTTATCAAAGTCAGCTCCTCTGAAGTCCCATATTTTTCCCTTGGAATGGGATGATTTAGTTCCAGTGGCCAAATTGAACCATTCCACATGATGGTCACTGGGCCTCATGTAACCTTCTACTGGAAATCTGTGATTCTTTCCCTGCTAGTCAGTACTAGATCTAGGATAGCCGTGTCTCTTGTGGGTGGTTGTACCAGTTGTTTGAGGCCCTCCCCCTACAGGGAATCCACTATGTGTCTAGTTCTGGCAGATGTTGCTGCTGGTATTGACCAATCTGTATCTGGAATGTTGAAGTCTGCCATTATCGGAACCTCCCCTTTAGCTGTCATGTTTTGTATTTCTTGTAACAGTAATGTGTCTATGTCCTCCCCCTGGTCTGGAGGTCTGTAGACAACCCCCATTCATATGGCTGTCCCATTTTCTGTTTCCAGGGTGACCCACAGTTCTTCTGGCTCCTTATGTGTATTCTGAATTTCTGTAGCTTTGATATTTTCATTGACATAATAGAGGGCTACTCCAACCCCCTTTTTGCACCTCAGTCTGTTCTGAACAATACATAGCCAGGTACTGAAGTCTCCCAAGTGTGGTTACTGGTAAACCATGTCTCACTAATGGCTACTATGTCCAGTTTAGCCTCTGTCGTTATTGCCTGCAGGTCTGGGATCTTGTTTCCCAGACTGCGAGCATTTGTGAACATGTAACCCCCTTGTTCCCAGGGGTTACTAGAATCCCACTTAGAATAAGTGGCAGGCAGGGTGAGGCAGCTTGTGAGATGCCAGTTAAATGGGTTTCACACTGTCACACTCTGTTTTCAGTTTCCGCAGAGCTGGAGTGATGTTGTCACCTTAGAATTCTCTCAGCAGCATAAGCCACATTGGAATGCTAGCTGCAGGAGTTAGCAGTAGAATGTTGGGGGAATTCAATTCAGTCTTCAGGGGTTGTGTGTTCTCACCCTAGAGATGAACATAGAAGACCATTTGTGAAGTGGTAGAAACCGTTCCTGGGAGGTGTTCCAGTGCCCCATCCCCGGAGAGATGGGGAAGAATTCCAAGATTCAGGGGCAATCCTCAGGTTCAGCCTGGAGAGGGTGAAGCTGCCTGAGAGTCGTTTTTGTTCTGTAAGTACCTGAGACTGCGTTGTGAGAAAAAGCCTTGGGGCACCTGTATACCATGGTGAGTTTTTTCTCTGACAAAGAGACTATGTTCACCAAGACTGTGTTTAAGTAAAAGTGTCTGCCTACTGTGGGGTCAAAGGAAGACTTGCCAAGTACAGAACTTTTAGATTGCGTATGACTTAAAAGCATCTGCAACAGTGGGGGTCTAGGGTAAAGACATAGCCACATACGGAACTTTTAAAGTCAGGACACCTCCATAGAGTGAACTGTAGAATGTTAAATGTGCAAAACATTTCTAGAGAGCATCTACAAACAGTGTTTTGAAGAAAGGTGTTGTAACCAGGTGAATGGCCGAGTATAGATTTGGGAGCAAAAGGTGTGATACCCCCCCCCCCCGGGGTAACCAGGTTTACCTATCCGGGTTCATTTGGGGCACCTATGGTTTCTCTTTGCACATTTGACCAATGCCTGAGGAAAGCATCCAGATGTGGGGTTTTGGATTTCCCTGAGAGCTGGAATGTGCTTGTGGGAGGTTTAGGGAGCCACCATCATTCTCCATGCAATATGGAAAAGTGTCCTAGTACTGGCCAGGTTGCCAAGTCAAGGAAAAAGAAAAGAAGTATACCGGTTCAGGATGTGTGTGCCCAGATCCATTCAGAACCTAAGGGTTTGTTGTGAGGAAGTATGCTCTGTACCTCTGTAATCTGCATTACCAGTGAGAGTAGCCTTGTAGGGGTCCATCTTTGCTTTGTTATTCTCTGTGTTATGTGAATAAAAGGCACACTCTAGAATCCCAGTCTGGTTTGGACATTACAGTTATTGCTTCCAGTGTCCAAATTTACTTGAGTACCACTGATCAGAAGTACAAACCTAGCATAATGCTGAGCAAATGTTTTCTCCCAGGGACCCAGGTTGATGGCCATGCTAAATGGTCCCCCCAGAGTGAGCCAGGTAGTTACCACACTTGGTTTGCCTGTCTGATGATGGCAGGCCCTGTAGTAGAAGTAATGGGTCAACAGAAACTATGAGATATTTGTAGTGACTACCCCCACCCCTCTCGGTGGCACCTAGAGGTGAGAGGAGCAGCCCTACTAGTAGAAAGAAGGGGGGGCAGTGGGGGGAGGTTACAAAATGGGGGCATCACTGGGATTTGTTTGGAACTGGGGAGAGAACAGGAAAAGTTTGCTCAGGTTGTGGCTAGCATTTTGTCTGTCTGGCAGTAGGTAGCCCAAAAAATTTGAAGCTTTGCACATAAGGGATTGATCAGAGAAGTGCCATCCATATGTGCTGCTGTGTGCCTGTTGTTCATGTGCTGCTGTGATTGTGCCTACATTTACCACAGAGCTGTAAAGCCAGATTGCGTGTGCCCGTTGTCCTGCATCAAAAATAATATTTGCCAGCTTTTAATTTTCAAGTTTTGACAAGAAAAGTATGGAGAACTGTGGGAAACAAAGAGACATTTGTGCCATAGAAGTTTAAAGTGCTTGCTGTGTGGACCGGGGGAGTTGCTAAGGAAATTGCCATGAAAAATGGTTAAAATGGTGCTAACGCTGAGGAGTTACAGTTGAAAAGAAAAAAAGTTGCTTTGCAGTTTGAATTTTGCCTGCTCGACGAACGCCATGGAGGAGAAGAGTACGTGAAGAGAGAAAGGCTAATTTGCATGGCATCGAGTGAATGATGAGACTGCAATCAGTCCCGCCACCAAGTCAGCTTCAGAGTGCTGCCCAGTGTTCATTAGGGAGACAGCGAGTGGTGTGCAAGCTGGTTAGCCAGGAGGAGTGTCGCAGTGGCTGCAAATGTTATAAAAAGTGAAATATCAGACTTTTTTGTTTTAAATCAGGCTCAACCCATATTCTGATCGACTGGGGAGAAAGCGGGGTGTTCGCAAGGACAATTGGCAAGGCTGCCAGCCTGTTTCAACCCAGAGGCCTCCAGGATCAGCTATAGGCTGAAACTTCCATCGTAAACGCCAGCTACTGATTCAGTGAGTACCATTCAGCAAAACTGATCTCAAACTGTGTGTGATTTTTCTAGAGCCAGCTGGATCTGTGTGTAAACAGTGAGATTGTTTTTCAAAGAAGGACTGTGTAAAGATAATCAAACCTAAGCAAGAATTCTGAGCATTAGACTGTGAGTATGATTATGGATTCAGCAACAGTGTAATTTCCTGAGCAAAGTGAGAGACTGTGGGTTATATGAGAGATGCAACAAAACAGGCAATCCTGTTCATGAAATACTGTGGCTTTATTGACTTTAAGCAAGAAAAAGTGATCGGAAGCTAATTTAAGGTCCTAGAAAAATCATATAGATGTACTGGGGAAGCAAACCGGTGCAGTCTGTGCAGTTTGAGTAAACTTTTTCAGAATGCAGTAAATCAGATGTGCAGTGGCTTGAGTCAGATACAGAATGTTGATGTACCAGTAGTGCTGCCATCTCCATTATAGGGTGGGGTAGTAATGTAAACACCGCAGCAGGAGAGCCATTTTATGAAACTTTTACCAAGCAAAGTGAACTTTGAGACAACAGTGAACTTTTGTGTTTTTCTGCAGTCATGGCTTCGGGATCATCCCACTACCTGGATCATGCCCGGGCTATGATAGCGGAAGAGGTTAACGAGCTAAAAGAAACAGAGAGATGTTTCTATGGTGAATGTTTGCCTCCTCATGTTGCGATTCCTGGATACCCTGTGAGAGTATGCATTATGTGCCTCAAGGCTAGAAGGGACGTCTTCACGATTCCTCACTGTTCTGGGTGCTTAGAGAAGCAAGGCCTAACTAATGCACCCAAGATTTGTTTGGCTTCCACATGGACAAAGCTTCAAGATCCTGCAAATGGCAGTACACAGCACCAGATGGAGCCTGTTGGTGGAAGCCCAGCAGAGTGTGGCACAAAGCAAGAGGGTGTGGATGTACAGGCAGAGCAGTGTCCTTGTGATGTCTCCATGTCCGGGTCACAGATGGACAGTGTAGATGGAGAATCAGTAGATCCATGGAGAGAGGGTCTAAGTCCTAGTCTCATAGGAGAAGATGAAATGTGAGAGACCCTAGATTGGGAGGTGTCAGCCTCCGTGCCCAGTGAAGAGTGGACAGTCTCAGGAGTGAGGACAACTGTTCACTCTTGGGCTCAGATCCTCAGTGAGAAAGAGGAGTAGGGGGAAACTATGTATCCGTATGATGAAGGTGCTAGCTCACAGTCTCGGGCTCTTGCCTCAGAGGAACCAGAAGAAGAGATTGGTGACTCCACAGCCCTGTCCCCACAAGGAGGAGTCAGAGATCTGTTTTATGTAGCATTGAGTATGCGACATTGGCAGAATCAGGACTGGCCGCTCCAAGCCAGACCAGTGGTCTTGAGCTGATCAACAGTAGTAAGGAGGAAAGACTGGTTTGTAGGAAGGCAAATGAGATCTATGGAATGTCCTTTCCTACCTTTTCTCAGAGAGTCTGGGAGGAGGTTAAGAGAAATAGGAAAGCCTAGATAGTGGAAGAGGCAACTAAAGACCTGCATCCAGGTGCAACTCGATATGTTAGAGACAAAGCTGTCAGAGACAGATTCAAGTATTGGAAAGTGGGCAGGACACTTCATAGACACTGTATGAATTGTGGACAGAAAGGACAATGGGACTTTCTACAATGTGAATTATGAGCACCCAGATGGAGTAATAATTCTTGCACCTGACCCATTGTGGTACTACCCTCATTGCAACCAACTTCCTGCAAATGTGCCCATGCCTACCAAGTGGAAAGCAGAGCAGTGGTAGCCAGTGCTGCCATCCAGCTGTTGCCATACCCATGTTGTTCCACCAGTCTGGTGTTCCAGGATCCAAAGGTGCACCCAGATTCATCAGCCTTGCAGTGTGCCTTCCAGTTCCAATGCCTGGCCTTCCAGATGACATCAGCCAGAGATGACATCAGTCCAGCTGTTTTCTGATTCATCGCCTGGGATTTCAAATAACTTCAGACCAGCTGTTCCTTTCCTGTTCTAATGTTCCATCTCCAGATGACATCATCCAGAGATGACAACCACCCAGCAGTTTTAAGACATGCCATCTTGTCATTTCCAGAAGATTTCCACCCAGCTGTATCTGAAAAATGCTGCCAGGGAGAGTCTTCGGCTGGAGATCCAGGTGCTGTTCCATTTTCTTTCTTCAAGGGACTGGTAAGTCCAGACATTTCTTACCTTATTGACATTGCAATACACATCCAACACCTGGCAGACTACAAACTGTTTGAACTGTCCACAAAGCCTCTCCTCTTCGGGACTACAGTACTATAAGAACAGTGTTTCACCTGGCTCCGGCCCAGGACAGACTCTTACTTGGACTTACCTTCGAGCACTGTTGTCATTAGTTGGGACAGTTAGGGCATTCCACCCCCAAAATGTGTATTGTATATAATGTTGATGTTTTTCTACCACTTGCTACTGTTTTCTACTTTTCTAAAAAAATATTTTTGGGGATTCTCCAGGGTTTTGATGGTAAGGATTATGATTGTGTACTGTGTTTGCAGATTAGGGGTGTGTTTTTGTCTTTTCTCTTTCAGGTGGTTCCTGACAAAGACAGAAAAGAAGCAAGAAGAGGATTGGGGGGACTCATCAGAGTTTCTCATGTATTTTAAAGTGAGGTGTTTAAAGTACTGTGTAGTTGTTAACATGTGTTAACTTTTTATTCCACAGGTGTAGTTGTGGAGGAGTGTGGGAGTGTTATGCTGAGGTGTAATGTTAGCTCCTTGGTTTGGTTTGCAGGTGTCCAGGGATGGGGGGAGGTTCCCCTGTTTTGGGCAGTTTTGTTTCTGGTCAGATAGGTTTTTCCTAGAGGGTTAGGGGGATAGACAGGCTGTGGTCCTGACTGGCCATAGGGGCTGCAGTGCTGGTCTGTTAGGGCTATGCTCTGGACAGTTCTTCCAGGGTCACTGGTTACCAAAGTAAGATCATAGTGTAGGGGCAGATGCATCAGCCAATGACCTCTAGGCCCTTAGTGTTGCCTGCCTGTGCCTGGCACATGGTAGGAGAGGGCCTGATCACCCCTCTCCGTAGGTAGCACATAGGGTAGGATGGTCTGGTGCTGGGTAGGTAATGACTGCAAACAGTCATTTTCCTGGCCAAGGGTGGGTGTAACCCCCTTGTTCCCAGGTGTTGCAAGAATCCCACTTAGAATCAGTGGCAGGCAGGGAGAGGCAGCTTCTGAGATGCCAGTTAAATGGGTTTCACACTGTCACACTCTGTTTTCAGTTTCAGCTGAGCTGGAGTGATAATGTCACATTAGAATTCTCGCAGCAGCATAAGCCTCATTGGAATGCTAGCTGCAGGGGTTAGTGGTAGAAAGTAGAGGGAATTCAATTCAGTCTTCAGATAGTAGTCTGCATGGAGACTCAGGAGGGTGAGGAGAGCTGCAGAGTGCAGCTCCTCAGACCTAGCTCTGAGAGAGAGCTACTTAAGAAAAAGGGGTTGTGTGTTCTCACCCTAGAGAGAAACACAGAAGACCATTTGTGAAGAGATAGAGACTGTTGCTGGGAGGTGTTCCAGTGCCCCATCCTCAGAGGGATGGGGGAAATTCCAGGATTCAGGGGCAATCCTCTGGTCCAGCCTGGAGAGGGTGAAGCTGCCTGAGAGTCATTTTTGTTCTGTGAGTACCTGAGACTGTGTTGTGAGAAAAAGCCCTGGGGCAACTGTATACCATGGTGAGTTTTTTCTCTGACAAAAAGACTATGTTCACCAAGACTGTGTTTAAGTAAAAGTGTCTGCCTACTGTGGGGTCAAAGGAAGACTTGCCAAGTACAGAACCTTTAGATTGTGTATGACTTAAAAGCATCTGCAACAGTGGGGGTCTAGGGTAAAGACATAGCCACATGCGGAACTTTTAAAGTCAGGACACCTCCATAGAGTGAATTGTAGAATGTTAAATGTGCAAAACATTTCTAGAGAGCATCTACAAACAGTGTTTTGAAGAAAGGTTTTGTAACCAGATGAATGGCCAAGTATAGATTTGGGAGTGAAAGGTGGGATACCCCTCCTCTGGAGTAACCAGGTTTACCTCTCCGGGTTTATTTTGGGCACCTATGGTTTCTCTCTGCACATTTGGCCAATGCCCGAGGAAAGTACCCAGATGTGGGATTTTGGATTTCTCTGAGAGCCGGAATATGCTCGTGGGTGGTTTAGGGAGCCATCATCAATCTCGATGCAATATGGAAAAGTGTTCTAGTACTGACCAGTAAGCCAAGTCAAGGAAAAAGAAGAGAAGTGTACCAGTTCGGGCTGTGTGTGCACAGATCCATTCAGAACCTGAGGGTTCATTGTGAGGAAGTGTGCTCTGTACCTCTGTAATCTGCATTACCAGTGAGAGTAGCCCTGTGGGGGTCCATCTTTGTTTTGTTATTCTCTGTGTCATGTGAATAAAAGGCACACTCTAGAATTCCAGCCTGGTTTGGACATTACAGTTATTGCTTCCAGTGTCCAGATTTACTTGGGAGCCACTGACCAGAAGTACAAACCTAGCATAATGCTGAGCAAATGTTTTCTGCCAGGGACCCAAGTTGATGGCCATGCTAAATGGTCCCCCCAGGTGTGAACCAGGTAGTTGCCACACTCGGTTTGCATGTCTGAGGATGGCTGGTTCCATAGTAGAAGTAATGGGTCATACAGAAACTGTGAGATATTTGTAGTGACTACCCCCACCCCTCTCAGTGGTGCCTAGAGGTGAGAGGAGCAGCCCTGCTAGTAGAAACAAGGGGGCCGATGGGGGAGGTTACATACATGATTTTCCATTGGCTAGATTTCAGTGTGTTAGTTGTTGGGCGAGGTCTGGCATTGTCCCTGTGCATTGTATGGGGACCTGGAATTTTTTCATTACCTGGTGATGCGAATGAACTACAAACATGCTGAACTCCTGTTTGACCACTAGCTGAGGTGGGAGGGGTGTTCTTCCTGTTCAATGTATCGGCTGCTGCACCCCTCTTCTCACTAAATATATCAATATCACAGTAAAGAGATAAATGGCAGGGGATAAATGGCATTGCTCCACAAGGTTAAAATCCTGTCATTTCTAGTTGTTACAGTATATCTGAAGGGGATGGCATAAACATTACAAACACTATATGGAAAGCTGGATCTGTTTCCTTCTAATTATGTTTATTTGTGATGATTTTGGATGTGCAAGAATATGACTGTTAACTTATGGTTTTTAGATTCTTATTCTGTAACCCGGTTTTATCTCTGTAATCAGGCACCAGTAACAGGACAACTTTGTAAGTAGGATTTTATGTCCTAACAGTCTTTTATCCTATATAAAAATGAAGATGTTTATTTGTCTTGCTGTCTGTCTGGTTGTCTATCTATCTATCTATCTATCTATCTATCTATCTATCTATCTATCTATCTATCTATCTATCTATCTATCTTTCTATCTATCTGTCTATCTATATATCTATCTATCTATCTATCTGTCTATCTATCTGTAAAGTTCATTGAGAAAACAGACACATCAGACAACTTTGCAGCACGTGGTCCTCATGCAGGCTTTTTTGAGTCCTTCTCATTAACTCATGAATCCAGCATGCTTCACATTTTTGCAGCAGTCTAACAGTGACTCATCCACATTTTGGTGTCGTCACATGTTCTTAACTGATAAATCTGAGAGCTACTACTGACCTATGTTTTGCTTCCTTATAGTGCTTGGCCATCAAGAACTGTATGTTGCTCACTTTGGTGGCCATTTGGTGTTCCTCTGTCCTCTGTTTAAGGAGAATTTTTGGCATGGCCCAAGGTGATTCCATGTCAAAAGAACAGAAAAAAACACAGTGGCGACCACATAAGTGAACACAAATGAGCATGATCAAATACAAATATCAAAAACAGTGAACATCAAAACAGCAACTTCATTTTTAAAAAGAATATAACTACAAGAATCCCAAATCTTGCTCCATTTTACATTTCATGAATAACACAAAAGAAGCGAAATACAGACACCCAGAACACTGAAAGAGACACTGCTAGATTCAAACCCAAGACAGAACACTAGACACAACTACAGAAACACCCTACCTACATAACATCCTACTCTACCTACTATGCTGTGATGCAACCATGATTCCAACGCAGCCGACAACAGCATTCATTCGTTCGCTATGGAAACAAGAAAATAATTGCTCAGTATCCAACCACTAATATATGACGTACACTATATTTTTTGCACTGGTGGCTTACACCCCCTTACCCCATCGAGGGGAATCCCCCCTCCAACATTCCTTACTATTAATAACCATCTCCAAGATAATTACTACTGCAGGGTAAATACTGTCCCAACACAAGTCACTTTGCTGACATTACATTCGCTATTAAGCACAACTCGCTAAAAATGACACGTGCTATTCTTCCATCATTCAAACTGAGTCACTTAAATGCATTCATTCGACACAATACTGCCCAAGACCTGTAAATTCCTTCTTTCAGGCCCAGTGGACCCTATGCATAGCAGCAGACACAGTGAACATGGCCTTGGCCTGCAGCTTGAAGCAGCAAACCACTGGGGAATGGCCTCAGACCTGTAGCTTACAATGATGGCACATAGCTTCAGACACATGGAGCATGGCCCCAGACCAGTATCTTGAAGAACGTGGGGTATGGCCCTTAACCTGTAGCTCGGCCTTGTGTCAAGAGGGTAGAGGGTGGCAGGGGGGGGTGTTATGGTTGCAAATGCTAACACCACATGTCCTGACTTTTGTGGCTTGATAACCTTACCATATGCATTAACATTGTTGTTTTGCAATGAAGTTTCTTACTTTTTGAGACAGAAGTTTTAAATGTAGAAATTTTGCACAGAGCCCTGTTGGCACTGCAAAAGTACTTGTTTTATACAGCCCTGCCAAAACAGGAGATGAGTCATGATTTGCTTGGCACAGGGTTCTGTGGGCTCTGCATGAAGTAATAGGTAAGTAGCAACTTGTTTGGTGCCGGGCCCTTTGGGGCCCACGTGAAGAAACAGACAAGTGACATCTTGCTTCACTGTGATCTCTACATAACCTGTGTAAAGTAACAGCTGAGTTGTAACTAGTGGTGGGCAAAGTGGTCGAAATTCACTCCGCGAAGTGATTCGCGGAGTAATGTGGAATCCACGAAGTACCCGCAACGTGAAGTGAAGTACTTCGCGTTATAATGGGGAACATGAAGTCCATTGAAAACAATGACTTTGCATTATTCTGCCTTCCCCAAACCACTTCTCCACCAATTTTAAGGCGAAGTACATTAAAATCAACGTACTTCGCCTCACTTTGCCTTGTTTTTGAGCTCCAAAGGTGAATTTTGCAGTGCTTCATGGGATTGCAGGTCACATGGGCTCTAGATTGTTCTGCACAGCCTCAGTTCTGTGTAGTGTGTGTGTAGTGGAAGATGGAGACAGTTTCCTCTCAAAGCTCTGAGATTCACATCCTGTAAAAGCTGTTAAAAAAGCCTTTTTTGAGCTATTTTTTTGCTCACAATTTAGTACATTGATTGTGGGAAACCATCCTGTGCTCATATCATTGAGTGTTTATTGTTTGTGTGTGGATTTTGAATGTTAATTTAGAACAGTCAGTCTGTACACTGTGAAGTGTGCTTTGGGGGAAGGGCACATCTGTGGTGTAGAAGATTAACTGGGAGAAAAAGGCAGTCTTTCTGTTTTGGTTATATTTTTCTTGTATAACTGTGTTAATGTACACACAGTGATATTTTCAGTAATTCTTGACATTTTTGTGCTGATTGTTGTGGTGCAGCTGTGTACAATTTCAGTTTGTTTAAAACATTTGGTTGTATTACTAAAGGTTTTCAATTTGCTATGCATTACTTGTAGTGTGTGTGCAATGAGTGCCATTAAATCAGACACCTTTTATTGTGCCATAGAGTAATTGCAACAGTGTGAACCTGCTATCCACTGCACCTGCATGAATTTTTTGATACTGCTTTGTGATATCTTCACTGTGCACTACCCTCCCCCTCCCCCCCCCAACCAGCAAAAGGTATTCTTTTTCAGATTTGGATTTGTGACTTGTGAGCACTGGTTAGGTGTTCTTGTGCCTTTGCATCTGCATCTCTTGAGTGTGCAGCTCAATCTTAATCTGTCTGTGTGTTTGCAGTACACCATTAATTCTGGGAGACTTTGCATTTCTTGTTACACTCTCATTTCACTTTGTCAGCACTGGGGGATTTTCTGGACACAAGGCAGTAGCATTTTGGGGATGCACATTTTTTCTGATGACTCTGTGTGTGACCACTGCATGCATGACAGAGTGCACCATTAATTCTGGGAGTCTTTGCATTTTTTGTTACCCCATCATTTCACTTCATCGGCACTGGGAAATTTTCTGGACACAAGACAGTAGCATTTTGAGGATGCAAATTAATTCTAGTGACTGTGTGTAACCACTGCATGCATGACTGAGTGTGCCATTAATTTTGGAAGACTTTGCATTTCTTGTTATGCTCTCATTTCATTTTGTCAGCACTGGGGAATTTTCTGGACACAAGACATGAGCATTTTGGGGATTCACATTAATTCTGGTGACTGTATATGCAAAGGGCTGCCAGTATTGTTGTCACTTCACCTTACTTCGTGTTATGGGAGCATGACAATGCAAAGTAATAATCACAAGGCAAAGTGAGCCTTTTTCCATTGGCCACTCCGTGTAGCGGAGTGACGTTGCGAAGTGTCCACTTTGCGGACACTTCGCTGGAAAAATTTTAATTCCTTGCATCTCTAGTTGTAACCTACTGTATGAATACCTCCAAAAATATTTCCTTCTAACAATAATTCAGTCATGTTTTAGTAGGGTCTATTCTGTAAGAAGATCTGAAATGCAAAGGCTAAAAACACTGTATCACAGGATAGGGCATTTCAACGGAGGTGCGTCACCATGGGAACATCACTGCAAGGTATTATTATCTGTAAGGTGGCCTTCTCTTGAGGGCAGATTATCATATTCCTCACTGTGCCTTGCTTTTAAGCTCCAGCAAAATGGCGCCCCTCCTAGCCTAATCAGCACATTAGCTCCTAAAAGAATGGGAGAACCCTAAGATACTCTGGCTGCTAGCTTATCCAAGTCCCCAGTGTAAGGACTTCCCTAAGGCTCTGGTCCTACACTGCCTTCATCCCTCACATCTGGAATGGTCTCTGTAGCAGTGTCCAGGAATGTACCTCCCTTGGGGGCTTCAAGAAGGGTCTTAAGGCCTACCTGTTGGAACTGAGCCTCTGCACCTGCTACATATGGGAGTCAGCCAACTCCCTACCGACAATCTAAGCTCATTGGGACATCAATCTGACTGTGACTGTCTGGGGTATAATAGTACCTCTTCTCCTGTTGATGTTGATTGTAATTAACCTACCACGGTATCATTGAATGGGTCAGTATGTCTATATTGACTGTTAATTGAGAAATTACCTGTATGTATTTTGTTATGTTTACAAATGTATGTAATCAATTCTGGGTCACCCCTAAAAAAAGGACTGTTTTGGCCTCAGTGTGCCTACCCATTCACCAAAATGTTAATAAATAAAAATAAAATAAAATTATATGAATACCGCTTTCATAGACGTTCCAGATCCAGATGCCTCCCAGCTGGAGAAGGGCAAGATTGTGGATGCAGTGTTCGTGGACCTCTCCAAAGCTTTTGACCTTGTGAACCACAACATCCTCTTGTACAGTTAAATAAGCATCGGGGTTTCCATTGAAGTGTGCAAATGATTTATGTTCTACATATCAAATAGGAAACAGAGGGCAGACGTGGACGTTCACCTATTAGATAACCTACCAATAACTAGAGGATTCCCACAGGGTTTGATCCTGGGCCCTCTACTGTTCCTAATATATATTAACAAACTGCCAAATTTCATCACTCATGCAGACTTTTTGTGTGGCCTGGGTCCAAATACCAGCTAAGGCACTTGTTACTTTCTCTCTTGTGTTTGTTTGTGTTCTATATATGTGCACACCCTTGGTATGAAAATGTAATTATCTGCACAGCACTGGGTTGTGCATTGGAGAAAGAGTAAGGTGCTTCTGGGAGTCATAGATTTTCAGTTGCCTTGGTGGTATAGCAGGTAGTGCAACCAGAATGGTATTCTGGGTGGCTTAGGTTCAAACCCCATCTAAGGCATTTATTTATTTCCCTCTTCTCTCTATAATGTTCCCTTGTTTCTTTCTTTCCTCTAGTGAGTCCATGTTCAGGTTCTCCAGTATCTGCTGGTATGACAACCACTGCTGCCTCTGAATCATTTTTGTGGCCCTTCTCTGCACTTCCTCTAGCTGTTTTATGGTCTTTAATGGTAGGGGTTCCAGAACTGTGGGCAGTACTTCAGATGCAGGTGCACCATGGATCTGTGTAGAGGCAGTTTGACCCCCCATCTTGTGATAGTGAACCCTCTATTAACTCAAAATCATGTGTGCCCTTGCTGCTGCTTTACTACAATGTGTAGAAGGGCTCAAGGTGTTAGTAAATGCAGTCCATTGGTCTTTCTCCTCCTTGGAAACTATGATGGTTCCACCAGCTTGTGCTGCATCCTTGGGTTCTTTCTGTACATGTCCATGACTCTGCACTTCTTGAGAATGAACCTCAGTTGCCAGATTCTGGACCATGTGTCCAACCTTTCTAGGTCTTCCCTCATGTCTCTGACCACTTTCTCAGTGTTTACCCTCCTGCAGAGCTTGACGTCATTCGTGGAAAGACAAATCTTGCAATAATGCCATCCCCAGTGTCATGAATGAACACACTGTACAGCATCGCCTCAAGCACCAGCCACTGTAGTATCCCAAGATGAAATCCCTCTTTGCTGAGTGCCTCCCCCACTCACCACTGTTGGAGTTCTCCCTCCAAACCAGTTTGCCACCCAGCTAGTCATATTACCCATTACTACTAGGTCAGCCAACTTCTTGCTCAATCTTTTATGGAGGGAAAAAGTCAGAGGCCTTGCTGATATCCAGATTCAGCATGTCTACGTTACCCACTGCCTTTGTAACCTAGTCAAAAAATGTATCATGTTCATTTGACATGATCTGTCTGCCAGAAACCTATGTCGTATGTTGCTTGCTATCCCATTTGTCTCAAGATATTCATCCATCCTTTCTTTAAGAATGGTTTCTATCAGCTTGCTAATGATTGATGTCAAGCTGAATGGTCTGTAGTTCCTCAGCTTTTCCCACAGCCCCACTCTTAAGTAAGGGCACTACATCCATAGTTTTCCACTCATATGACAGTCTGTCTGAGTCTAGGGATCTACCGAACAAGTGGCCTGTGGGGTTGCCGATACTGCTGCCAGCTCCCTCGGTATCACTAGGTACATACCATCAAGCCTGGGAGATTTATTCAACTTAAGGGCCACTAATTGCTTAAAGACCCTTTTCACCATGTTTGGTTTCTCACACATCTTTACATCCCCTTCCTCCTTTGGCATATTCTACCCTGAAGTTTTGGTCCATCTTAATGAATACTGAACAGAAGTATTCATTCTTCTGCCTTTCCTTCACTGTCCACCACCCACTCTTTTTCTTTTTTCAGTTTGACAGTGCCTCTGTTTGCCTTCTGTTTTCCTGGATGTACCAAAAGCATTCTTGTCACCCTCCTTGAATCCATCTGCAGTTCTTAATTTGACTCCCACTTTGGTCTTTCTCACTTCTGCACTGCCTGACTTCAATTTGTCCAAGCAGTCCACTCTGTTCTCCTCTCACAGAGTATTATTCTAACTTTGGAAGGAACATTTTTTTCCCTCACAGCTGTTACTACCTCCCCAGTGTACCAGAGGGGTTTCTTGCATCTGTTCATCTTACTCTTTTGCTTCATATGGGTGTTTGTGACTTTCTACATCCTTGTCCCAATGATGGACTGGTTTTCCTCTACCCTCTTGCCCCTTCCCAAGCTTAGCCAGATGCTCTCTCAGTTGCAATGGTTTTCTGGTGATATTCTTGATTGTTTTTCATGCATTAGAATTTTAAATATTTAGTTTTTGTAGGGCTTAGTACATCTTTCATCATGGTTTTTACAATTAGGCAAGTACATGTAATCCACTGCTCACCTATCCTCCAATCAGGAGGTGTTGCTGCCATGGATGGGCCACAAGTGTGAATTAAGAGGTCTATTTTCTGGTAATCCTCCACTCTGCAGTCTGTAGCTGAAGGGACAGAGCATAAGGGCATCACACTGGGGGCGTCATCTGGGAAGTCAGTTGTCAGATGGCCATGATTCCCAACAGCGTGCACCCTAGCTTCTGGTAGCTCTATCTCTCTAACACTAGGCATTGTTATACATGACTTGCATGTCATTTGGCTTATCCCTCTGTGTGTGATATTATAGAGTGTTATCTATTACCCCCTTTTGTAACCACTCTTCCAGTTTGGACCTATTTCCTAGCCATTTATTAATGTGTTTTTGGCAATGATTTTACTCCATCCCTGTTACACCCTGCAATCTATCCTCTCCCTGTCTGTGTGGCACTGATTTTTTTAGTGCTTATTTTAACACAGCAAGTCAGAATCCACAACTCAATCTCACAGGAAGCAGTGGTTGACAGTGGGGTCCCTCAGGGATCAGTTATGGGCCCTGTTTTGTTCAATATATTTATTAGTGATCTGCATGAACATACAGAATGCAATATAGTTAAATATGCAGAGGATACTAAAATAAGCACTGAGGTTGACAGTAAACTGAAGTTTCAGACACTAAAGCAAGATTTAAAATAAATCGAAATGTGGGCTAAACAGAACAAAATAAAATTTAATTTTTAATTTATTTATTTATTTACTGAAATGTTTCACTAGGAAGGCACACTGAGCAATGGGTTGCTCGTCTCCCGGTGCGACCTGGGGAAAGGGGTACAATAAGGATGAGTCATTTTACATTCAAGTTACAAAGATCAACATAGCATACAATTATTTGAGGCAGTTGTTACAAACAGTGTTGCACACATATGTAATTTGTGAGAACAATTAATAAGTGCAATGGTAATATGTGAACAAGTGCTATCATGAAATAAGGGGTGAAGGAAAGAGAGGACAAGATGACAGATAGTGCAGAGTCATGTCCCAGAGAGACCCCTTCAGGATGCAGGGAACCCTGCAAGGGGACAGAGGACTGGAGTAGGGATTAGATAGGGAGTAAGTATTATTAACACCTAGGAGGGGAAATAAGGTCTGATACAAACAGAGAACCTTCGGGATGCAATGGACCCTGCAAGGGGGCAGAGAAGTTCAGGTGATTGTAAACCCTCCTGCAGTTAGGCATTGTAATTATAGAGGGATAATGAGAGGGAGGGAATGGGAAATAACACCTGGAAGGGGATGAGGCCTGATCCAAAGAACCCTCCAGGATGCTGGGAACACTGCAAGGGGGCCTGGAAGGCCAAGGAAAGGTAGATGGAGAAGAAAAGGTGAAAAGCCTAAGTACTGTAGGACCCCTTCAGGATGCTGATAACTCTGCAAGAGGAATGTGAAGGCTAGGGGGAAAAGGGGGATAGTGTGGGGGAAGGGAGAAAGGTATGAGAACTAGCACATAGGAGAGGCTAGGGTCAGTAGAGGCAGTAGAGTCAGTATAGGCATTGGGTAAATTCTGAAGTGGATGAACTGTAACGAGAAAGATGCAGGAAATTAAGGTGGGTCATGACAGGAACAGTTAGGTACAAGATAGTTGGCGAGGGCAATGTTGATGGAATACAGGGAGGAGGAGTATCGGATTTGGGGAGGTAGAGAGTTTCACATTTTTGGGAAATGTTGAGAGCACCCAAACTGGTCAGAGAGGGTGTAGCAGTGGGGGACAGTTAGCGTGCGAGTGTCGGTAGATCGGAGGGAGTGGGAAGGAGGAGGGGGTGTTAGAAATGAGGGGGAGAGGTAGGAAAGGAGTTCACACAGCCAATGTTTAGCGGTGAATTTAGTGCTGTGTGAGAGGCATCTATTTGTAAGGGAAGGGAAGGGAAGGGCTCAATAGAGGTCACAGTGGTGGATGCGAGAGGGAGCATCAAGGGCAAAGTGGCAGAAGGAGTTGAACAGTGTGTCCAATCTGATCAGGGAGAACTTAGGAGCAGCACCATACACGATGTTGCAGTAGTCAAAAATGGGGAGGATCATCTTCTGGACAAGCTCATGCCTAGCCGCAGGAGGGATGCAACTGTGGTTCCTGAACAAGGCACCAAGCTTGGGGTGCAATTTCTTCTGGATGGCATCAATATATCTAGAGAAGCTGAGGTGTTGATCTAACCAAACCTCAAGGTATATGAAGAATGAGGTTTTCTCAAGGAAAGCCCCATCAAGAGTGTGGAAAGTGGGCAGGTAGGGAAGCCTAGAGAATCTCTGCCTTGTGCCAAAGGTCATGGAGACTGTCTTGACATTGAGGAATAATTGATGGTTTGCAAACCAGAGCTGGACCTTATTGAAGTCATGCTGCAAGCTGGATGTAACCTCAACTGGGCATGAGACAAATGTATACAGGGCAGTATCATCAGCATACATATATATGGCGGAGAGGGGGAGCAGACAGATGGCAGGTTATTAAGGAAGATGAGGGATAGAAGGGAACCAAGCATGGAGCCCTGAGGGACACCAGTGCAGATCAGGAGGGGTGGTGAGATGGCATCTGTGATCTTAACTGACTGGGTTCTATCAGTAAGGTAGGCCTTAAACCAGTTAGTGGCAGAAGGGGTTAGACCAGCAGATGAGAGGGAACCAAGGAGAAGGGAGTGGGAATCATTGTCAAAAGCCTTGGCAAGATCGACAAATATGGCTGAGGTGATTTGGCCATTGTCCATCCTGGAGAGGATGGAGTCCGTGAGCTGAAGTAGGAAGGTGGTAGTAGAGTCATCTTTCCTGAAACCAGATTGGAACAGGGTGAAGAAGGAGGTATCAGATGGAAAGGAGGTGGGTAGAGAGAGGACAACATGTTCTTGCAGTTTGGCTAGGGTAGGGAGTAGTGAGATGGGGCAATAGTTGCCAGGGGATGAGGGGTCTCCACCTTTAGGTAGGGAGAAGACAGCTGCGTGCTTCCATGTCATAGGGACAATGTTGAAAAATGTACAATGACACATCTTGGAAGGAATAATCCTGATTTCGAATATATGATAAATAATAACATAATCAAACCAGTTAGAACTGTAAGGGATCTTCAGGTAGCCATAAACGATACTCTAACACAAAGGAATCATTGCCGTAATACTGCTAGAAATGCAAATAGAATCATAAAGAGCATTCATGAGGCATTTGTAACAAGGAGCGAAAACTGTACTATTCCATTATACAAATCATATGTTAGGCCACATTTAGATTATGCTGCTTCATTTTGGTCACATCATTTAGCACAGGACATTAAACTATTGGAAGGAATTCAAAAAAGGGCCACTAGGTTAATCCCCAGGATGAAAGGCATGTCTTATGAGAACAGACTGGTGGGGTTAGATCTCTACGATTTGGAAATACGTAGAAAGCAAGGTGATCTACTCATGTTACACAACATTGTGAGGGAAGGAAAGATGATGGACGAGTGTAATATTATCTATGCAGTGAAACCAAATTATCTAAGATCCCATAAAAAAACAGCTAGTTATTTAAAAGACACACACTAACAGAAGAAATCATTACTTTACAATAAGGGTATGTAGAGTATGGAACTCGATGCCACAAAATTTAGTGGATATCAGTGATTCTAGTAAATTTAAGCTAGAGTTAGACAAATTTCTGTTAGGGAGATAATCCCCGACATGGAGTGGAGAAGCAGTCCCAATGGGCCTGGAAGCCTTTTTCTGCCTTAGAATACAAAGTAATACAATGAAATTATTTTGTAGTACTATCACTACCCGTACCCTAATTATAATCTGTCTAGGTGGTCTCATGCTTGTGCTAATCAGGGTAGCCATCTCTTCACAGCTTGTACTGTAGTTTCACCTGTTCTAGGTAGTCATATGGTATTCAGCATTTACAGCCTTTCAAGTACTGCCTGTAACCTAGTTGCATCCTAACTATGTGGTCCTGTCCTTGTACTAATTTTTGCAGCCTCCCTAGCACTGTCTGCACCCTAGTTATACATTTTCTAGGCCCAACCATTGTATTGCTTCAGCCTTATTAGGCTGTCCATCCCCTAGTTATACACTATCTGTGTGATCTCCTCATAGTGCTAACTGTTCATTTTTTGGTTGACCACTCGTTACAATTTATTTTCAGGTATTGTTCTAGTGGTTATAGTCACTCCATAGCTGGGTGTTCTCTATGTTTAGTATGTCTGTTCTATACCTTGGTCTGTGTCCAGTTCTTTTTTATTGGCTTCAGACTACCTTCACTGCCTTATTAACCAGTCTTAACATGTTTTTATTTATTTTTATGCTCACTGTGTGCACATGAAGTGAACATTTTGTTATGAGATTGGGTTTTGAGAGGTGTGACACTGTCAGTCCAATGAAGAGCAGTGTGCAGGGGGTTCATCTGTGTCAAACCAATCATCAGCCATGATTATCATGACACTGTTCTGGTTTGCTCAGCAAAAACTTTCTGTAGTTAAAAGGAGACAGCCAGCTAAATCATAGGGTGGCTCTTTCCTTTGATCTACATAATGCCACCCAGCAACCACAGCTGATCTGTCATGATCAACCCCCTGTGATCCCCCCCCCGTCATTCCTGCCTCCAGCTGCAACTCCCCAACCCTGCCCATTTTCATTGTGTGACACTGGGGAGCATACCCCAGTGCCACCAACCATATTGTAAACCCTCCCACAATCCCTTTTGGCCCTTCTATGTTAAAATTCCAGCACAGGGGTTCCCCCATGTAGGCTGCTACCCCCACCTTGCCCATTTTGATTGTGCGACACCAGGAAGCCCACCCCTGGTGCTGCCAAACATAACACCAACACTGGAGTATCCAATCCCTAGCGTCAGTACCTGAAATAAAGAAAACCATCCCTTGTAATTTTTTTAATGTAAAATACACCCTGTAAAAAAGGAAAACATCTATTGATGTCTCTTGCTACTGCCATTACTATCTCCCCACCCAACCCTCCCACCAGCAGCCTCCACTCACACCCCACCAAGCTCTTACTTACCTACCTACTAGGGATCCAATGCTGTAATCCTCTCTGGACGGGAGACACATCTTCACTCTTCAATGCAGGACCACAAACTGAGGAAATCAGGTATGCAGTTCAATGTATTACAATGGGTTTTGAACTTATCATCATAACTTGGTTATTTTTGAATATTTTTGATCCAAATTTTCAACATGCCTTTTTTGGGACCTTACCTCATGAACGATGCCAGTGAAGTTAGGCAAATCTCTGAAGAAAGATGATTTCATGGTCATGGCATGAAATCACCTTTAGGGCAGGATTTGGAAATGTTCTCTGCCCTTGTTCATGAGCTGGAGCCATAAGAAGGCTGTGTTGAAAATTTGGGGTACAGATATTAAAAAAATAACAAAGTTATAAGTCTATGTTGAAATTTATGAATGCAGGCTCATAACTGGTAATTTTCAATATTTTGATACCAAATTTTCAACATAGTCATTTCTTCACTGCATCTCATGAGTGTGACAGCTGTCATTTTTGAAGTCCTGGCCAAAATGTGTTTTTGAACTTCTGGCACAAAATCACCTTTTGAGCAGGATTTGAACATTTTCTCCATCCTTGTTCATGAGGCGGGGTCATAAGAAGGCTACAGTATGTGGGGTCATATGAATGCTATGTTGAAAATTTGGGGTACAAATATAAGAAAACAACAAGGTTATGTGTCTGCTTTGAATTTTTTTAATGCACGGTTGCAACTGTGGCAATTTTTGATATTTTTACCCCAACTTTTCAACATAGTCATTTTTCACACCACCTCATGAATGTGACAGCTGACGTTTTGCAAATCCTGGCCAAAATTGGGTTTTTTTTCCACATATGTGGTGCAAAATCACCTTTTGGACATGATTTGAAAAGTTTCTCCACCCTTGTTCATGAGGTGGAGTCATAAGAAGGCTATGCTGGTTCATAAGAAGGCTATGTTGAATGTTTGGGGTAAAAATATTAAAAACTAAGTTATGAGTATATGGACACGCACGTAACTGTGGTAATTTTCAGCATTTTGACCCCCGATTTTCAGCATAGTAATTTTTTTGCACCACCTCATGAAAGGGGCAGCTGTCATTTCTCAAATGCTTACCAAAATGTGTTTTCACGCTTGTGGTGTGAAATCACCTTTCAGACACAATTTAAATATTTTCTCCACCCTTGTTAATGTGGGTGGTCATAAGAAGGCTATGTTGAAAATTTGGGTTAAAAATCAATGAAGTTATGAGTGAACATTGAAATGTTTCAATGCACACTCATAACTGTGGTAATTTTCAGTATTTTGAATTTTGACCCTAGATTTTTAACATAGTCATTTTTTTATTCCACTCATGTATATGATAGCTGTCATTTCTCAAACCTTATCCAAAATTTGTTTTCACACTTGTGGCACAAAATTATGTTTCAGCCATTGTTTTCTATATTACACCTGTCATGCTCAGAAGCAGTGGTCATAAAAAGAGTATGTTGAAAATTTGGTGTAAAAATTTGAAAAACCAACTAACTTATGAAGAAAAGTTGAATTGTCCCAATATCCACTCAGAACTTTATTTTTGCAGGTTTTGGCCCCTAATGTTCAACATATCCCTTGTGTTATCCCGTCTCCTGACCATGGCAGATGTTATTTCTCAGATCCCCTCTAAAATGTGTTTCCATTGGGCTGGCAGTATAGCCTAGAGGTTAGAGGAACGAGGTGTGAATGAGTTTGATACATCCAGTAGACCAGACCTAAGTTTAATTCTCACAACCTCCACTTGCATACTGTGTGACTCTGAGCTAGTCACTTAACTGCCCAGTGCTCTCAGGTCACCCCTGAAAATAGGCAAGTGTGCCTAGTGGGCCTTACCCAGTTACCAAAGACTAAAATAAAATAAAAACAAATAAAATAGTCACACAACAAAATCACCCTTCAGATGGGATTTTAAGAATGCCAACTGTCTTGATCATAACATCAGGTCATGAAAAGACTGTTGGATATTTGCAATCAAAATGTGGGAGTGCACTTAAAAGTAGATATTGACTCTCAGCTGCCCTGTCCTGGGTAATTACAATCTAACAATGTGTAAAGCCAGGACACCACTGGAAATGAGACATTGCATTTCATCTGTTCTATCCTAGGTAAATATATAGTAAAAGAAAGTGTACAAGCAAGACCCAGTACAATGGCAATACCAGTGACGAACATTTGGTATTAACAAATGCTTGTTGGTTCTTGCTTCACTTCTCTGCTTAATGATTATTCTGTCTGGTTCTAGTTACCAACTTGTTAGCTTCTAATTTAAGTTATTCTGTGCTATGTGCCTAATGTAGTTCCTTCCATGGTATTGTTGCCTTCTTTAGATCAATATGTTTTTGCCTCCCTTGATTCTCCTCCACATTGTTCCTCTTTTCACCTCCCCATTTTCTTCTTCCCCTTTCTTCCCTGTCATCCTTTCTTTGCCATTCTTCATTGCACCTCTCCTATCCTTATTCAGGCTTGTCTCCATTCCTTACTATCTATAGATTTTAATTCCTCCACCATGCCATTTCTTTCTTTTCTTCTCACTCTCCCTCCCTGACACTGTCCCTCACAGATACAAGTCCTACTTTACAATGCTTCCCTTTATCTTGCTTCTCCTGCTGTGTGGTGATGCTGAAATGAACCCTGGCCCTCCTTCCTCCAACCCTGTCTCCTCTTCTCCCTGTCTCCCTAAGGGCCCTAGCACTTTCCACCTTAATGCTAGGAGTCTTCTGCTTAAATTTTACCTTCTTAGAATGTAGCTTGCCCAGCATATTCCTAATATACTTTGTATCATCAAATCCTAGCTCACCTCTAGAGTATCTGCTAAGGAGGTAGCCATCCCTAATTACAACATCCACAGACAAGTTTGTGATAAACATGGTGCACGTATTGCCCTCTACATCAGGCAGAGACTCACCTGCTGGATTCACTTAAGTGATATTATTCCTTCCTCACATGAATTTCTTCTGGCTAAGCTTATTTTCCCCTCCTGTTTACCTATTTTTTCTTGGTGAAGTCCATGCCTCCCCCAAAGCCTCTCAGTCTGTACTTTATGATGCTATCATCTCTCTGGCCTCTATTTCATCTGGTGAACTGATTATGCTAGGGGATTTCAACATTATATTGGCTCTTCCCTGCTGCTAAACCACATATTCTGAAGATTGATTATCTTAATCTTTCTCAACATATAACTGTAGTGATGCAGCTTAACCCCCACTCTACCAATATCTTTCTTCTGGACTAAATCCTCTCCTCCCGTTCTCAACAGATAGTTGCTGCTGGTATATTTCCTGATGCCTTTAGTGACCACAACATGATGCAATGTATTGAATTATGGAAATTCAACTCACTTCCACCCCTCCAAAATTTATCTGGTCTTGGTTGCTTCACTCACTAAATCTTGACTCTCTCCTCTTTGAATGCTCCCCTATCCTCCCTACATCTAACATTGTTGAGGCCCTCTCCTATTTCTATGTAAAATTCAAGCAAGTGTGGGACATGCATGCCCCTCTTAAAAAATTCCCATGTAAGAGGACCTCACCTCCCTTGGATTACTTCTAACCTCACCATTCTTTGCAGGTCATGGGATGCTACTTGCCTTTGCTTCAAATTGTAACTTTCCCTGTCTGACTTCCTAAGCTAAAGGATTCTTAGAAATTCTTGTACTAAGACTACTAGACCAGATAAAGGTAGATATCTTGCTATTAACTTTCTGAATAATGTTAAGACTCCTTCCAAATTCTGGAAGGTGCTTAACTCTCTTTTTGATTCCCCTTCCCTGTTCTCCTCTCCCATTTTAGTCATGCTATGTGTTAACCCCCTCTGCTAGGCTTGCCATTGCTCATGGAATACTTCTACCCTGAGCTTATCTATGGTGTTGTTACAAATGTTGCCATGTCTAAGTCAAGTCTTCACAGGTGGGATGTCACCTATAACAATATTTGTCACTAGGCATCCTCCTCCCACCGACTGAAACATTACTACCTCCTCTACTCAGACCTGAGATGGCTACCACCTAACACATCTTGGCTTTATTCACTTGGTTCTATCATTGACAGTGTTATAAGATCACAGACTCCTAAATCCCTTTCTAATCTTCTTCTTCTCCATCATACATCCTGCTAAGGCTTACACTCTGTGGAAAAGTCCCTTGCTTATGTCCCTAGACACAGTACCTCCAAAGGTGCCAGTGCTTTTGCCTGTCAAGCCCCCCAATTCTGGAACTCTCTCCCCTTAACTATCAGCCATGCTCCTTCACACGACACCTTTAAGAAAGAGCTACATGACTACCTCATCTCCTCCAACAAATGCTCCTGCTTCAAACCCTCTTAGCCCCTCCTACTTACATACCCTATCATCACCCCTTACCACCGAAAGACTTTTCTCAACCCAGAGCACTTATTGACTAATTGGCTAATTACACTAAATGTTTTGTAGCTTGGTATTGTTCTAATCTACCTTAGCCTACCTGATAGCAACTTGTTTTTCAACTAAACTCTTGGATCCACATCTGAACGTCTTTTCTCTGCTGGACAATGTTGCCTTACCACTGTCATTATAACAAATTGTTTTGTTCCTGGATGTTATTCCTTTGTATCAACATTACTGACATCTTATTGTATTGTTTGCTGTTTTGTACTGTACCCTTCTGGGTTGTGCCTGAAAACAGTCCTCTCCATGGCTAGTGCACCTACCCGGTAAACAAAAACTGAATAAGTAATAATAAATGAATGGTGTCCTTATCTATACCTCCTCACAAGTTGCTTAACATTTCTCCTCTTCCACAGCCATTTGCTCTTCCACCCTTACCTTAGTCTACTCCTTCTCATCCATCTTTTGACCTCTACTTTGACTTCTCTCCCATCTCTTCACTGGATAACTTATGTGTTCTGTACCCCCTTAACCTTTCCAAATCTCATAGCTGATATGGGTTGGATCTAATTGTTCTTTACCTTTTTGTCCCTGCTATTGCCATCCCGCTCACTCACCTGCTCAACCTCTCTTTCTATCTCAGTTCTGTACCTCAATCCTGGAAGTTTGCCATCTTTCTTTCACAAAGATGGGGACCCTTCCTGTCCTGGCCACCATTAGCTCATCTGTCTTCTCCCTCCTCTTGCCAAACTGCAAGAAATGCTTGTCTAATCCCAACTTACAGATGTTCTTTACTCATTTCAATTCCTCCCACCATTCCAGTCTGGCATCCTTAAAAATTGCTCTACCATCTCCTATCTCCTACATGTTACTAACTCAGTCCCCAATTTTATGTAGAAGGGACACATCACTGCTGCCATTTTCATTGACCTGGCTGAGGGTTTTGACTCAGTAGTCCATCTGCTACTTCTGTATAAACTGTGTGCCACTGATCTTTCTACTCCAGCTGTCAGTTGCTTCAGGTCTTACATCTCGGGCTATCCCTACTTGGTACAGGTTGTTATGCACTGTCTCACCCCTCCCTACATAGTCTGGAGTACCTCAAGGCTCCATACTGGATCCTATTTTCTTTTCAGTCATCCTTAATGACCTCCCATCTGTCTGTATCAGCTTGCAAATTCATATGTATGCAGATGACACTGTACTTTTTGCCTCAAGTGCCTCGGTCTCTTCCCTAGAATTATTGCTTCAGCGTGACTTTAATAATATCCAATGCTGGTCCCAAACACAGGAACTTCAGGTCAATACCAAGAAGACAGTGTCTATGACCTTTCATACAAGCCATGATCATGCTAGGCTTCCCTGTTCAGTAGATTACTTCCACCTTGGATGGCACTTTCCTTGATACTGTTCCCAGTTTCAAATATCTATGTGTGTGGCTGGATAATAGACTCAGTTTCTCTACTAACATTGATGCCATTCTCAGAAAGTTCTGGCTAAAACTTGGTGCCATTTATGGCAACAAGGATTGTCTACCAATCCCAGTCTGCTGGGAAATAATCACTGAGATGATACATATGGTGTTCAACTGTGCGGATGTAGTATATGGTGCTGCCCCTTCCTCTTCTCTTGCCAGACTGGATACACTTTGCAATGCCTTTTGCCACTTTACTACTGAAGATCTCTTTCTTACTCATCACTGTCACAGGTATACTAGCCTCTCATTAGCTCCTCTGGCCTCCTTTCTCCTTATTCACTGTGCTTCATTTATCTCTATACACTAGTTTTATTGTTTGCCTATCTGTTCTCTCTCTCCCAACTCCTCTTCTTCTTTTGCACTTCCCTCTAGAGACTCCTGCACTTTCTTCATCCCATATTACAAATCTGCTGCTGGCAATCCACTTTCTCCTCTTAACTTCCTTCTACTGGAACTCCATCTTCCCACACTTCACCTGTCTCCTTCTATCTTTCTCTCAAACACCATCTTAAACTTTTTTTTGCTCACTTTTGCTCTTGCTCCAGTATTGGCTAATCTGCCCTTGTTTTCCCACCAATCTAATTTACTTCCTCTGCTTTTTTATTTGTTCCAGTACTTGTTATTCCTATTTTCCATTCCCTTTCCCCTGTTTTTGCCTCTGCAGGTTAGTCACTTTATCATAGGTCCAGCTTTACCCCTGTCTCTCGCTCAGTTATTTTATTCATTGTTAAACTACTTAAT
The DNA here is from genome assembly GCA_016271365.2 of Neoceratodus forsteri. Lineage (NCBI taxonomy): Eukaryota > Metazoa > Chordata > Ceratodontiformes > Ceratodontidae > Neoceratodus > Neoceratodus forsteri. Next base: position 453,389,748 of record CM057456.1, on the reverse strand, counting down.
TATGTAAATTCCTGACTGACTGTTAATTTCCTTTGATATAGCTTGTTTATTGCTGTTTAACATCCTTGGTAGTTCACTTATGCTTGTATACTTTTTTTTTCTCTTTACATTGACTGTACTTTACTTTTGAGTGTGCTTATTTCCAAATCTCCATTCTCTTGGGTCACACCTGGTATTCAGCCTTGGCTCAGTGTGCATTTCCTAGTTATCGATTTTCAATACATAAATAAATGAATAAACTCAAAAAACCAAAAATGACTTATTTTTGTATGTTTTCCTTGTGCTATTGACTGTATTTTTCTCTTTGTTTTGTGGGTCACATGTTTCCAAGCACACATGCTATAGTTTATGCAAAAGCTGAGTTTGTTGAAATCAGCATCAGTGTTATTTCAAGAGAAACACAAAGGCTTGTTTGTTTCAGATAAAATACTGACTTACTCTTTGTGACCCATGGGTAACCATGTCTGGGTTCACATCCCTGCCTGATGACTGTACAGGGCCCACTGGCTTGAGGGATCGGGGTCATTCTTTCTTCTGTGGTGGAGGGAGGGTTCATCCAGGAGCAAATAACAAATAGTTTGTTGCCTCCACCAGGAAAGAATAAGTGGGCCAAATGTTGTGTGCAGTACCACCCCCTGGGTTGCAGTACAGAAAAACATAAGAGAAACCAACAGGAGGGAGCAATATGCCCATCTAGCCTGTCTACACATAATTACTGAGTAATATTAACAAATCCACCTGTTTGTAGATACATATCCAGTTTGTCTTTAAATGTAGCTAAACATTAACAGCATAAACTTCCTCTGGTAAAGAATTCCAATGAGCCATCACCCGCTGTGCAAACCAATTCTTTCTTTTAGTTGTCCTGAAGTGTTTCCCTTGATTTGGAGATTATGCTGCTTAGTATCTATACTACAGACTCTCAGATCAATACCTAGGCATCATTTTAAGTCATAGTTATTTAGAGAAAACTGTCATTAGGTCACCTCTCATTCACCTCATCTCCAAGGAAAAAAGACCCAGTGTACCCCACATCTTGTGGAGCCCAGAACTGCCTGAAGTACTTCAAGTGATGTTTCACTAGGGATCTATAAATAAGTAAAACAACATTTTTGTCCGTACTTGTAATATTCTTCCAAACACATCCCAATATTGTATTGCATTTTGCAATGACCTCGTTGCATTTTTTTCGGGTTTGAGGTCCTTTGACACCAACACCCCCAGGTTCTTTTCACTATCTGTGGATCTCAGAGTGTAATTTCCTAGATTATACATCACCCCCATATTTTTCTTCCCAAAGTGCATCCCCACACACTTTTCAAGATTGAACCTCATCTTTTTATCCATTGCCCATGTGAACAAATTATGTAATTCCTCTTGGAAATCCTTGATTTGTTCACTGGTTTCACCTAAATGACCTATTTTAGTGCTGTTTGTGAACTTACTTATCCACCCTCCATGCGTGATATTCATACGAGTCATGTAGATGTTAAACAAAGTAAGGTGCAACACTGAACCCTGAGGAACCCCGCTCATCACATTCCTCTGCTCAGACTTGATTCTATTTATCCTAACAAATTGTGACCTATCTTTCAACCATTCTTTAATCCATTTTATAATTCTGATGTCTAGATTGTTGTCCTGTAAGCATTTAATTAGTTCAGCATGGGAAACTGTATCAAACACCTTGGCAAAATCTAATTAAACCACATTAGCTGGCTTTCCTTCCTCCAGAGCCTTGCTCACTTTCTCAAAGAAGCCAATCAGATTTTTCTGGCATGGTCTGCCACTCCTGAAGCCATGCTGGTTTTTGTCCCACAAATCCTTGAGAGTCAGGTGATCTTCAACAAATTTTCATAGTGATGTCGCCATGACTTTATATAGCACAGTTTGAGGCTAACTGGCTTATAGTTTTCCATTTGTGCCCTACTAACCTTCTTGAAAAGTAGCATGACAATGGACATCCTCCAATCTTCTGGCACCTCCCACAGATCTGAGGATTTTCTAAAAATGTATTTTATTGATTCAGCTACTTCCAGGGCCATGTTTTGTAAAAACATAGAATGTAAGTTATCTGGCCCTTTGTAAAAACATAGGCTGTATGTTATATGGCCTTGGGATTTCCTTATATTTAGACATTTCAGGGCATCATATACATTCTTCGCAGAAATTTCTAGTGAACTGTTACTTGTGACATCACTAATCTGAATATTAACCATATATAAGTGGGATTCCTAGAAAACTGATACAAAAGACCAATATATTCCACATAGTGTTCTCATCAGAGTTTCCAAAGTCTTCCTTCCATTTCCAGTCCATCAGATGTTCCCTTATTTAGTTAAAGTCATAGATAGAATTTAAAAATTACACATAGAGATATACCTTTGCTATGGTACAATGTTGTGATATTTTGCTTTCTTTTTTGGATCCACTTACTTTATTTCCTATTCCTCTCCAGGCCCACCACCACCCCCACCCAACATTTCCCTTGGAAGCATAAATCCTCCAGTCTTTTGAAGTGTCCCTTAATTTACTATATATATATTTATATATGTATATATATATATATATATATATATATATATATATAGTGCCATGGTAGTGCTACCATAGTTAGGGTTAAGGAGCCATTTACATGTTAAACCTAAAATTTTGCACCTTAATAACTTTGCAACCATTCAATGGATTTGCCTGATATTTGGAATGCATGATCAAGATCCATATGCCTTGGGATCTGCCAAGTTTTGTACCGGTCGGCTATATGGCTGCGGAGTTATTAAGCATGATCTGCACACGCGTTTACGCTTTTTTGAATTCTACGGTCGTGCCTACAGGTCGCACAGTTTCCGTGACCGGTCCAAAATCTTCAGGGAACGTGTGTCCAGGGTACCTGGTGATGTGCCTTTTGAAGATTTCATGAAAAAATATTAAACAGTTCAAAAGTTATTCAAAAAAACAAGTTCCCATTCTAAGTCAATGGGAAAAGTTAACAAAAAGTTCGAAAGTGTCGCAAATGCAGTTTTTACTTTCACAAATGGCTCTTTTACTGTCGCAAATCAGCCATTTTGTTTTCAGTTGGTGATCAGAAAAATGCTTGGCATTTAAATTTGGGACCTTCTAGCAACCTAATTCTTTTTGTATTCACCTAGTCAGACCCTAAGGATGCTAGCCATGTCTTTATTTTGGGGTGAAACAGTCCAGAAATATGTTTTTCAAATTTCTGGAAAAAGTACTTTCACAAAGTACTTTTGCACTTGCGACACTGTCGAATAAATTTGCGAAAGCTTTCGCAAATTGCGGCAGTACTTTTCTAGGCTGTGGGAAAATGACAGCAATTCTTTGGCACCCCGCTGCAAAAGAACGGTTTGGTGTTTTGGGCTGAAATTTGGAGGGATCACAGCTGACATCTCACAGATGTGCCCTTCAGTAATTTGTTGAAAAAATATTACATGGCAGCAAAGTTATGGCACTCCAAAGTTGATGCTTTTTCCCATAGGATAACATTATGGAGTCCAACGCATTGCAGCAATCCTTTGGCGCCCTGCTGCAAAATAACGGTTTGGTCTTTTGGGCTGAAATTTGGAGATAAGACTGCCAACATCCCACAGATGTGCCTTTCAGTGGTTTATTGAAAAAATATTACAGGGAGACAAAGTTATGGCACTCCAATTTCTCTTTTTTTCCCATAGGATAACATTATGGCATTCGCTCCGCCTTTCAGGGCCCATATGTCGGAAACAGTGCGAGATACGCACTGTTCGTTGGAAAAATGCAGGGCTAAGTACAAACCTAGCCAGGAAAGTGGTAATTCATATGACTTTTAAATTTTTTTTCTATGTCGTAAGGTTCCTGAGATATAAGCAATTTACTATTCCAAGTCCACATTTTCTGTTACGAGACTCATTATTTTGCATACATTCTTTGTACTCACTGTCTTTCTATATGCACCTTTTAGGGAAAACTATTGTGTGTGTTTCCATAACTCTTAATCTTAATGCTTCTGCTTCTGGTTCTGTACCTGTTTCACTGATTTTTCCTGTCTACGCTACCTTCTGGGTTACCCTTTGTGTTTTCATTTGCGCTTCTATTTCTGTAATTTTAACCATTTGTGTCTACAGTACTGTTTATCTTTGTGTTTTGCTTTGTCGCATTATGCGCATTACCATTTCTGTTTGTGAGCACTGTGTTACTATGTGACAAGAAGACAATATGCGGCGGGAGCGAGAGGCCTGAAGGGCCCCGCGCTCCCATTGCTGTATTGCAGTCACTGTTCCTCAGTACTGTTTATCTTTCTGTTTCGCTTTGTGTCACCATGCGCATTACCATTTACATTTGTCGGCACTGTGTTACTATGTGTGAAGACATCCACCGCCGCATTACATTCACTATTTGTCATTATCATTCTCAAAAAGAAGAGAAATTAGAGGCAAAAAAATCCATTTAATGCATCAGTTAGGGTTGTTCCACAATGACAAAAGTGAGGAAATTCAGTGTTAAGGTTGAAAAAACCCCTTGGACCCCCCAGCCCACCACCCCAACCAGCATTGGGGTTTTCGGTCCTAACTCTCACCCCATTCTCCTATACCTCTGCTTCTTTACACATGTGATGGGGTGAGAGTTAGGGCTGATGACCCCAATGCGCACCCCAATGCTGGGTGGGGGGTGGGCTGGGGGTCCAAGTGGGTTTTTCAACCCTAACACCGAATTTTCTCACTTTTGACACTGTGGAACAACCCTAACTGATGCATTAAACAGAGTTTTTTGCCTCTAATATATATGTATGTATACATATATATATATATATATATTATGGTGGCACGGTAGTGCTGCCATAGTTAGGGTTGAGGAGTCATTTACATGTTAAACCCAAAATTTTGCACCTTAATAACTTTGCAACTGTCTGACAGATTTGCATGAAATTTGGCAGGCACGATCAAGGCCCATACACCTTGGGATCTGCCACGTTTTGTACCAGTCAGATATACAGTTGCAGAGTTATTAAACATGATCTGCACGTGTGTTTATACTTTTTCTGGAATTCTACGGTCGTACCTACAGGTCCCACGGTTTGCGTGATCGGTCCGAAATCTTCAGGGAACATGTGGCCAGGGTCCCTGATGTGCCTTTCAAAGATTTTGTGAAAAAATATTAAACGGTGCAAAAGTTGTTCAAAAAACAAGTTCCCATTATAAGTCAAAGGAAAAAGTTAACAAAAAGTTCGAAAGTGTTGCAAATGCAGTTTTTACTTTCGCAAATGGCCCTTTTACTTTCGCAAATCCACCATCTTGTTTTCAGTTAGTGATCAGAAAAATGCTTGGCATTTAAATTTGGGACTCTCTAATTCCTTTTGTATTCACCTAGTCGGACCCTGAGGATGCTAGCCATGTCTTTATTTTGGGGTAAAACACCCCAGAAATATTTTTTCCAGATTTCTGGAAAAAATACTTTCGCAAAGCAGTGTCGCACTCACTAAAGTGTTGCAAATTTTTGTGAAAGCTTTCACAAATTGCGACAGTACTTCTCTAGGCTGTGGGAAAATGACAGCAATTCTTTGGCACCCCGCTGAAAAAGAACGGTTTGGAGTTTTTGGCTGAAATTTGGAGGGAACACGGCCGACATCTCACAGATGTGCCTTTCAGTGTTTTGTTGAAAAAATATTACATGACCGCAAAGTTACAGCACTCCAAAGTTGACGCTTTTTCCTATAGGATAACATTACGGTGTACGACGCATTGCAGCAATCCTTTGGCGCCCTGCTGCAAAATAACGGTTTGGTCTTTTGGGCTGAAATTTGGAGGTAAGACAGCCAACATCCCACATATGTGCCTTTTAGTGGTTTGGTGAAAAAATATTACAGGAAGCCAAAGTTATGGCACTCCAAACTTCTCTTTTTTTCCCATAGGATAACATTACGGCGTTCGCCGCGCCTTTCAGGGCCCGTATCTCGGAAATGGTGTGAGATACGTACTTTTCATCAGAAAAATGCTTAGCCCCCTGATGGGAGCTAAGTACAAAACTAGCCAGGAAAGTCATAAATCATATGACTTTTAAATTTGTTTTCTACGTCGTACGGTTCCTGAGATATAAGCAATTTAGTATTCCAACTCCTCATTTTCTGCTCCGAGACCCATTATTATGCACACATTCTTTGTACTCACCGTCTTTCTCTATGCAGCTTTTGGGCAAAACCAGCATGTGCACTTACATTACTGTTACCGTTGCCCTTTACTCTTGCGGTTCCGTACCTGTTTCACTTACCGTTCACGTCTACGCCACCATGCACGTTATCCTTTGCGTTTTCATTTGTGCTTGCGTTTCTGCTATTTTTTGCCATTTGTGACTACAGTACTGTTTCTCTTTCTGTTTCACTTTGTGTCACCGTGCCCATTGCCATTTGCATTTGCGGCCACCATGTTACTATGTGACAAGACATCATGTGGCAGACCGTTCCCATCTATGCTGCCGTGTGCGTTACCCTTTCTGTTCTCATTCACTCTTGCATTACCTTGTGCACCACTGTTAGCACTTCTGTTTGCGTTGCTGTTCCTGTTACTATGTCACAAGATATCAAGTGGTGGGAGCGCGGGACCCAAAGGGCCCTGCGCTCCCGCCGCCGCATTATATTCACTGTTTCTCATTATCATTCTCAAAATGAAGGGAAATTAGAGGCAAACAACTCCATTTAATGCATCAGTTAGGGTTGTTCCACAGTGACAAAAGTGAGGAAATTTGGTGTTAGGGTTGAAAATCCCCTTGGACCGATGCCCACCCCAACTGGCATTGGGGTGCGCATTCGATCTTGGTCTAACTCTCACCCCATTCTTCTATACCTCTGCTTCTTTACACATGTGATGGGGTGAGAGTTGGGGCTGATGACTTGATCGCCACCCCAACGCCGGTTGGGGGTGGGCATTGGGGTCCAAGGGGTTTTCAACCCTAACACTTAATTTCTCGCTTTTGTTGCTGTGGAACAACCCCTAACTAATGCATTAAACAGAGTTTTTGCCTCTAATATATATTATATATATATATATATATATATATATATTTGCTTTTCTTTAAATGAAGATTGATAATTAGTCTGGATCACTTATTTCTTTATTTTCTAGATTTTTTTTGCCAGTTTTACCTTCAGACCCGATATTTGACCTTCCACAATAGAAAATAAAGTTTGATAAAATAAAACTTTTATTTAGCACCTTGGCTTGATCTAGACTTGATAGTACTTGCCAGGGAATTTCTGATTAAAAAGTTGAAGTACTGTATAATGCCTCCAAAAGCCGAATGTAAAGTTCTTTAACCAACCAGTACTTATTGAATTTACTATTAACTTAAGTTATTATATGCACTTCATGTAACTTGCTAACATACTGGCATTTTGGACTTACATCAAATGCTGATAAACTGTTTAAAAATGTTTATAAAATGTTTTCTAATCTTTTTTGAATTGTTAACGTTTTAAATATTGTCACAATTGGTGTTTGTCACTTTAAATCAATTATACTTGTGTACCACTAGTCTATTGCACTTTAGACATTCTCCCTTAGGAAGACCCAGATTAGGGTCGAAGTGCAGAAGCTTTGGTTTTGCTAGGCATTCCTGCTAGAATAAATTCAGCACCTTTGCTTAAAACTTGAAACTCTCGAGTGCGAGTCTGATTTTTTTCTTTATTACAACACTTGACAGTGGAAGATCTACTGATATTCATAGTTTATCTCTCAAAGCTGAAGGATACCATCTGATGGTCACTATTCCCTAATGGCTCAATTATGTGGCAATTTCTAATGGTGTCTTCCATGTCACTAAGGACAACATCTAATGTGTTGCTTCCGATAGTAGGTGCCCTTACGTATTGCTCTAAGCTTAGATTTTTTATATTGTTATCCAGTTTATTATCCTGAGCACTGCCCTCACAAGCCAAATGCCAGTTGATCCCTGGCATATTTAAGTCTCCCATGAGAACCACAGTATGTTTTTCCAAAACATTTTCAATAGGTTTAATGAGTTTGTCATCCGCCTCATCTGCCTGGTTTGGAGGTCTATAGCAAATGCCTATTATAACAAAATCCTGATTATTCCTACCTAATCTGACCCAAAGAGTCTCATTTTCTGGGCTGGTCATGATATTTACTTCCTCAGCCCAAATGTCTTTACTTCTAGAGAGGGCTACATCACCTCCTATATGGCCCTTCTGGTCCTTTTGGAATAAATTGTACCCCTTGAGCTATTTGCTCCAAGTGCCATCATGATTCCACCATGTTTCCGTTATTCCACTGCAAGTTACATTTTTTAGCTGAACTAATGTCTTTCTCTCAAAATTTGTTGTTTAAACTCATTGCATTGATAACGAGGCAATTCCATTTACTGGCATTTGCTCCCAGAGTAGGACTCCACATGGATGTACTTGGGTGCTGGTCCCTGGTATAGAAAAGTATTTAATGTAGATGTGTGGTCAGATGCCCCACCCCAATTCCCCTGGAATTCTAATTTAAATATTTCTCAAGGCTTTTGTTCAGTCTCACCCCTAGAATTCTTGTCCCCATTCAGTTAAGGTGAAGACTATCCCACTTGTACACATCATTCCTATCAACAGATCTTTCCCAATTGTGAATAAAGTCATGTGCCTCCTGCGCTGGCCAGTTTTTCAACCAATAGTTGAGCTAGCAGTAAGACACAGTGTGCTGTGGATTATGGCCTGATAAGAGCATGCAGCAGGTGAGTTATGAGGCACAAGGCACTTGTGCTGAATGCCTTTAGCACCTGGGAAGGGCCCTTATCTGGCCATAACCCACACCTCGGAGTGTCTCATTGCACTTATATAATGGGCCTCCTAAGTAACTGTTTAAGAAAAAAATGAAAAACTTGCCAACATTTTTTTTAAAAGTTTAGGCTTTTATGCTAAAATCCTTGACTCAGTTAGTACCCATATTAACCTGATAAGTCATTATATATGTATCTCTACTATATGATGTTGTAAAACAAAATGCTGTTCTTGGGTGTTTCCAACCTCTGTATATTTTCAAAATAATAAAAAACTCTTAACTGAAAAAAAAAAAGCTGAGGCTTTAATAGATGAAGCCCTGAAAATAGTCTCCCATTAAACTGCTTTCTTAAAGTGTTTCATTAGCAGTACAGGGCTCCCTACAAATTCTTCAGGTTATCTGCCTATGACTGCTGCTTCTTCTACCATTACCCCCCCCTTTTCACATTCATTTTCTTATGTGCTGTCTTTGGTATTTACAAATGCTGACAGCGTCCATTTGCCTGACACTGACCATCCACTTTGAGTGAGAGTGAACATGTCCCACTGTAGCTGCCATTGTAAGCACTTATCAGATAGCATTTTTGAGATGTCATTTGTGAGTCCAGGCCAGTAATAGAATTTGTTTTTCTTATTTTATGAACTGCACATTAAAATACTGGTGGAGGAGCAGGTCTAGGTTTTGTTTTAAAGGTGCTGTGTGGTTCCCTGGATCGGCATCGGAGGAGCGCTGGCGGATCTGTAGCGTAATGTGAAAGGTGCATTGCTCTTGTCATTCTCTTCATTGTGATGGGCTTTAAATACAGGAGAGGTCAAACTTTACTTCAAAAAATATCTATGAAACTGGCTGTCTTCTTAGGCTTAGTAACATAGTGTGCATGTGTGTGTGTGTGTGTGTGTGTGTATCTGTGGAGGGGTGTTGTGCAGCTCGTGTACACTGCTGATGGTACTCTGAGATGACTTTGGCTGAGGGTGGCAAACTGATATGTTTCTGTTGTGGGGCTCAGGTTGGCACAGGTAGTCCAGGTTTAGGGTTATGTCCTGATAAGGACACGGCTAAAAACCTGTTTCAGCCAATCAGAGATTAGGAAATTGTGATCCCATTTTATAATCTTTCTTATTGCACATGTTCTGCCTTCTCATGCTCTAGATACTGGTAAAATCTCTAGTATTATTATCTTACAACCTTTATCCTTCATGTAGTGACCAGCATCAGTAAAGTCCACCTTGATGTCTTTGTCCAGTCTATTACATATATGGTTTACTCCTACGTGTAAGACTACTACAGGGTTTTCTCCTGACCCTTCCAGCAGACTATCAATCATGTTCTTGATGTCACAGATTTTGACTCCAGGTAAACAAGAAACAATAGTTTTTTCCTTTTTCCTTCCACAAATAATGTTATCCATGTTTCTTATGACTGAGACCCTGGTTACTACTGTGTTGCAATGATTTCTAGTTTGTGCCCATTCTTCTCAATGATCTCCTACAGAGACGCTATTTGGAGCTAAATCATACTTTGTGTTGCCACTTGGTGTATCAGGCCTTGCTTCAGCCTGCCTACATCCATGGTCTCTGCCTCCGCCCCCCCCACAGATCAGCTAGTGGTGTAAAAGAGTTTGCAAGTGGCAGGATTTATGTATCTGCCACTCACCCTCTTTTGGTCCTTTTTCCCTTCTCACCCCTCTATAGATGTATATATATGCAGAGAGTCTGAAGAGTCCGATATAGTTTTAGCCACTGACTGGTCTTCCTCCACTCCCCTCTTTATTTTTTCTTCCCCCTGCAATTCATCCCCAACTGTGTTTGCATTCTCCAAAACTGTGTTTTCCTCCAGTGTCACTAATTAAAACATCCCTTGGTTTTCTGTGCAGTACAGCACTAAAAATATTATCTATAGATGCCTCTAGCTGTTTCATATTTAGGGTAATATCAATTTTGACTGTCAAAGCACTTACTTCTTCCTCCAGGGCTGAGGGCTGAGAAGTGCAGGGAAAATGCCTGTTTGCCTCCCTGCAGGATCTTAAGGGGCTTAGTCTGCCTCAAAGCAGAGAGAAAGAGAGTTCTACAGCAGTTTGGTTGGAGACTGTTCAAGCCATGGAGAAGAATGGTCGCAGCGCAGCCGAATTCTGCAGGGGGCGGCCTGTACTTGTCTCCTGTGGCCCCTGTTCAGTTCCAAAAAGGGACTGATTGAATCCAGGACTGCCTAAAGCAGAAAAAAAGCAGACTGTGTGGTTTCTGTAGCCCAGAGCTAGAATTTGGAAACTGGCCTAAGCTGTGAGGAAAAGTTTGTTCTTCCGGTCACCTCAGGGTGATACAAGCAACAGTGTGAAGAGTGCTGCAGGGACTCCTGTCTTAAAAGTGAAGCCAGTTTCAGCAGAGAATGTCTCCTGCCAAGTGTCAAGTGGTGGAAACCATTGTGGGTTTGATCTGCTGTGGCAGTTCCAGTCACTCATCTAACAGCCAAAATATCAAGTATTTAGAAAGACATTTCCCATTTGGGCCCATGCCATCCACAGACCAGAAAGACTGTTCCTGTACCAGAATCATCATCCTGGTGAGAGACCAGCATTGGGGAATCAACCCCTGTGCAGCAACTGAATGCAGGTTGTGGCCACCTACAGGGAAAGGCAGTGAAGAGAAGGTGAGTCGTGTCGACCCCAGTCCCCACCAGCATCTTGAAGGTCTTGGATGTCACCAACTTTTCCATCTCTCTAGCTGGGTACAGTGAGTACAACCAGGGTAGCTCCCTGCAACCAAGCAATTAAATGTATAATGGTGCCATCTGATTCAGTTTGCCAGTTTAATGTGTTTAAATGTGACTGGGCCATCTTTCCATGATAACAAATAGCTTACAGTTTTCAGGTGTGTTGCTCAAGCTTAATCACCCTTTCTTTCATAAAGGGCCCCAACTACAGCTGGAATGCCGGCCAATCCATAGCACCACCTCAGGCATACCTGTCTTCCACTCTGTGTACCCAGTAGTTTATATATATATATATATATATATATATATATGTGTGTGTGTGTATATATATATATATATATATATATATACACATTACATTATATATATATTTATATATCTATCTCTCTCTCTCACTCTCTCTCTCTATATATACATATATATATATATATATATATATATATATATATATATATATATATATATATATATACAGTTATTGTCTATCTGGGGGGTGTGAAAGTCCAGAACCACTCCCTACCATCTGCAAGGAGTTCTGCAGCATGAACGGTTTATTAGAACTTTACTCAACATGCTTGAAGCTCAGCATCCCAAAGATAAACCAAGGTGGAGTCAACAGATATGTGCCCTTGTGCACACATATAATTGCTCCAAGAATAATGCCACAGGACTTTTGCCTTATAATCTCATGTTTGGTAGAGAGGCATGCCTTTCTGTTGATCTGTTTTGGAGTTTCACCTGATGGAGTTTAGTCTGACAATTACCTACAGTATGTCAAGAAATTGAAAGCACAACTCAATCACGCCTACCAGCTTGCACTTACTATGGCCACAAAGAAAAATTTGACTAACAACGTTTGGCATGATTAGAGAGTTCAGGCACAAGAGTTAAAGGCTAGAGATCATGTGTTAATGCATAATCTTGGTTTTCAGGGAAAACATAAAATAGCCAACTGCTGGATTAACACCCACTACATTGTGATCTGTCAGCTAGATGACCAATCAGTATATAAAGTGTGACCTGAAGGAGATCTTCGAGCTATAAAGACAATACACAGAAATCACGTTCTGCCAATCAGTCAAATTGTCATAGATACTGCATCTCAAGATACTGCTCCAACAGGGCCTGTGACCAGATCTGCTGTGCAGAAAAAGCCATTAAGTCAGTCCGCTGCTGCTCAACAGCCTGAGCCTTTAATCAGTAATGTCATAGTCAATAATGGTGCTGATTCTGAAGATAATGACAGTAAATGTGGTGCTGCTTATTACCCTTCTCTCAAATTATGCCAACTGTTTCAAGGAGCCCTCCACCCTACTTTCAGTGATGGCCCTAACAGTCCAGTGACCTCTGACAATCCTACTCTATCAGTTGTATCTGAACCTCCCAAGAGTGATGCACAAAGTGTGACTTCTGACATAGCAGATTTCCTTTGGTTAGTGGAACTGATATTGAAGCACTTGTTTCTAAAAAAGAAACTGGTGAACCAGCCAATGAATCTCAAGGTGACAGTGAAACAAGTGTGTGAAATGAACTGATTCAGGTACAGGAAGCTATGGACATTCCTGAAAATGCTAACAGTGTATGGGATGATTCTAACCTAGTTGAAATACCTCTTTCTGATTAAGATGAGCCTCAGGAGTCAGAAAACCAAAGTAATGTGCAAAGAGATGAACCCAGAATAAGTTCTGAAACTCAAAAGAGTGCAGCGGTGCCCTCTTCATCAGAAGCTGTCTTTTTGCTGGACAATGAGCTGGGAGTCATGAACCCGAATGCTACAGTTGAAGTGTCCATGCCATTGCTCCCTACACCTAGAAAGTCAGAAAGAATTGTGAAACCAGCAGTTCGGCTAACATATGACATATCAGGAAAGCCTGTGGACTTGCCCATGAATGTAGTTCATAAAGGGGTATATGTTACAACCAATTCCCTGCCCAAAATAATGTTTACTACATCCTCCAAGCTATTAATCAGGTCATCTATCACATATCCCAGTTGTCGCCCTTATAGACTTTCAAGGGTTAGCTGAAGAGTATAGGCTTTTTGTCTATCAAGGGTTACTACTCAAAGGTTTCTAGGGTAACATGTAATACATATAAGTAAAGGTATTGAAGAAAAAATGTAATTACAGAGATGCAAATTGTCATGACAAAAATATACCATCTGTGAATTGTACAATCGCTAAAGGAAATGTTCTTTAAATTAAAGGAAATACTATAATGCGCATAGTCAATTTACATCTGCTGTATATAATAATGTGAGGGTTTACCCTGTATATGGTAATTAGTTTATGGAGCAAAATAAAAATGTTATTTGTATTAGAGACTTGATGTGGTCGCCAAGTTTCCTGGGCAGGGGAGAGTGTAGCCCCTTCCCCCAATTTGAAAGGGCTTACATTACGCATTTCCCGGCGCTCCTTTGATGCCCACTGCCTGGCAGACGTCCAACATAAGAGGGTAAATCCAGGTAAAGCAAGGTTCTGGTGTTGTCCTGCGTGAGTGTGCAAATCCAGGCCATTGCACTACTCTTTTAAATATCCAGCTTGTGTATGGTGTACATAGCCTGGTCTGGGCCCGAGTACAATGGCTTGTGGCCAGCCAGGCATCACTCCAATTCACTCCATTCAGCAGTCACTCAGTAGTGCTGATGGAGCCCTTTAAGGTGCTGTAAACATTTATTTCTAAATCCTTCTGTTGTTGAATAAATGAGTTGTTTATGCTGCCAGTATTATATTTTCCAATGGGAGCTGCCATCTTTGGTTCTGGACTCCTGCTTTGGACCAATGAGAACCAAGGGGTCCTCAAGAGGACCTAATTACAGTGACTTGTGGGAAAAGCTGTGAACTTTCTTGTTAGCAATGAAATTAATCAATGAGGATCCTTGAACTGTGATTGACAGCAAGGGTAGCTAACAGGATTCCAGATATCCCAGTCTTCAGTCAGAAACTGTGTTAAAAAAGTTCAGATGTGTTCAGCTCAAGCCACAAAGAAGGAGCTCCAGTGAGGGCTAAGGAAAAGTGCAGGGAAAAGGCCTGTTTGCCTCCCTGCAGGAGCTTAAGAGACTTAGTCTGCCTCAAAGCAGAGAGAGAGAGACTTCTACAGCAGTTCAGTTGGAGACTGCATGAGCCATTCAGAAGAATGGTCACAGCAGTACAGCTGCAGTCTGCTGGGAGAGGCCTGTACTTGTCTCCTGTGGACCCTGTTTGGTTCCAAAAAGGGATTGATTGAGTCCAGAACTGCCTAAAGCAGAAAAGAAGGAGATTGTATGGTTTCTGTAGCCCAGAGCTAGAATTTGGAATCCAGCCTAAACTATGAGGAAAAAGTTTGTTCTTCCAGTCACCTCATAGTGATACAAGTGACAATGTGGAGAGTGCTTCAGGGACTGCTGTGTTAAAAGCGGAGCCAGTTTCAGTGGAGAACATCTCCTGCCAAGCACCAAATGGGGGAGATCATCATAGGTTTGATCTCTTGTGGCAGTTCCCATTTCTCAGCTATCAGTCAAACTATCAAGTATTCAGAAATACATTTTCTATTTGGGCCCATGCCATCTGCAGCCCAGAAAGACTGTTCCTGTACCAGAATCATCATCCTGGCAAGAGACCAGCACTGGAGAATCAATCCTGCACTGCAACTGAACACAGTTTGTGTCCACCTACAAGGAAAGGCCATGAAGTGAAGGTGAGTTGTGTCGGCCCCAGTCCACACCAGCAACCTGGAGGTCTTGGACGTTGCCAGCTTTTCCATCTATCTAGTTGGGTACAATGAGTACAACCAGGGTAGCTTCCTGCAGTCAAGCAATTAAATGTATAATGGTACCATCTGATTCAGTCTGCCAGTTTAATATGACTGGGCCATCTGGCCAGGATTACAAATAGCTTACAGTTTTCAAGTGTGTTGCTCATGCTTAATTACCCTTTCTTCCATCAAGGGCCTCAACTACAGCTGCAATGCTGGTCCACCTGCGACACATCCCCAAGCATACCTGTCTTCCACTCTGGGTACCCAGTAGTTGCATAGACTGAATAAAGTCAGGGACTAAAGTGATAAAAGTTAATTTAACCTGTCTCTGTACAGTAATCATCATTCTAGATTATTGCCCCTTCCTTGTTCATGCACCTCAGTAAACCTGATTTATTGTTTACTGTTAACCAAATTTGTGAGCATATCATTATCTGGCATAAAGTTACTGAAATATTAGCAAAGAATCCTGCAAATGCACTGTTGTGTATTGAAGCCACCTTTTACAAGGGGTTGCAGGGTGAATGCCAGAAGACCGTACCCTGTTGGTAAATGGATTATTCACGAGCATATCATTAATGCTGGTATTAGCTTGCATTCCAAGTGTTAAGTGTTGCAGCTGTAAAACTAAGTGTAACAGGTCACTAGGTGGGATTGTGGGTGGCTATGGCTTCCCAGATGGCTGTACCAATTCTGTTATTAACCCACTTAAGCATTACTCTGGATGGAGGCACCATAATTGTGAGAATACTGTGGTTAAGGAGACCCCAGTAGCAGCTAATTCCAAACCCAGGACCTGCAGTTAGGACAGCAGGCAGAGGTAGTAGCCCTTGGTATAATGGTGCCAGGGTTACACATGTTTTTTTTAGTAAGTCAACTCAGATGTCTTGTTAAACTATCTTTTGACAAACTACATGTATTTCAGCCTTTAGATTTAAATTTTTCTTTACATTATCAGATTTTAAACATTTTGCTCACGTCCATCTTTAACTAAGAAAAGCTCACTGTATTTTTTCAGCTATTTTAACAAGTGGTCAATGCATGTAAGATTTTAAAACTTTAAACCTTTATAACTTAAAAACAAAAGAAAATTCTAATTTTTAAAACCCCAGATGGCACTTCCTTTGAACAAACTCTAACAAGCAAGTAATTTTTATAATTTGACTTTGCCTTTTTTTATCTTTTTTTAAAAGCTGCTGAGCAAATAAAAATAATGAAAATGGGGATTTTTATGTAAATTCCCTCATTAATAGTATTTAAATAGCTAAGCTGATTTTTATCAAAACTGCCAAGGACTGAGACCTACTGTGCATACAACATTTCACAGTGCTAAATACTAAAACGGCTTAGATATAAGCTGTCAAAAAGAGGATCACCAGAATAAACTGGTGAGCAAGATTGTCATTGCTCACAAATAGGTGCCAGTCAGACAGCATGAGAGGGAAGGACGAGTCTAGCAGGGAGAGGTGGGAGGCAGATTGATACAAAAAGGGGTGGGGTTAGTGCAGGTGTACAGGGATTGGTGGAATGGGAGATCTAACCATAGGACTTAAAAGGGTTGAGATGGATAAGGATAGTCTCTTTTGATACTACTGTTTTGCCAGAGTAACACGTCTGTCGGCAGTGGGTAAGTCTGCTACATGTATAATAGTCAGGGACACTGGTTTATCAAGACTGAAAGAGGACAAACTCTTTTTGGCAGAACGGTAAAATCAGTCTTGTCACCGGTGTCTGCCAAGCCAAATTCCGTTTTCACTGGTCTATGTTTTTTAACTTCTTTTACAAGTTATCTCTCTGCTACCATGATTTAAACGTTTTTGAGGGCTACTGTTGTGCCTATTCCTCTTGCGCTTGTTGAAAATCATCAAGAAGTCTGCCAGAAGACTAACATGTACCCCTATTTGTTGCTTGTAATATCTATGCAATCCTCACTCTATATTATCCACTTGATCCCTGTATTTGACTAGACAGATATGTAGTATGGATGGTGCAGACCGGAAGACAACACTAGCAAGCCTGCTCCCCCTCTCCTGCTACTGTTTGTTCACAGTTTGTTCTCCCTGTACCCACCACCATAACTTCCATCTTAACCACATCCTCCCCAGCATCTCAGAGAGTGTTTCACTGCTCTTCCTTTGTCTCCAAATACTCATTAGCTTCCTTCCTTGCTAACTCTGCTGAAATTCTTTGCTCTGTACACTCTTGTATCTTGTCAGTACCTCACTGAAAACCATGGCTGGTCAAATAGTTATATCTCTGCCTCCCCCTAAAGGTGTCCAAAGGGGAACAACTTCACTTTGTGAAGTATTTTGTGATGTTTCCAGAATTCGCTGTGCTGGGGAGGATACATGTCATAGTTCAAACAACATAAAGTCCTGCTGTATTCTGACTATTGCGGTTAGGTCCTGCCTTTCCACTGCCCCGGAGAACAAAGAGTTAACTTTTCATGGCCAGCATGGAACGTTCAGCGTGAGCTCGGTTGAAGCCCCTGTCTGCTGTTGTTTAAACTCCAACCACCAGATTCTTTACTCTGCCTCACTGAACAGTCGCTCCGGAGATTTCTCCTTTGCTCAGTTCAAAAAAGTCGGTTAAAGTGTCGTTTTTCGCTCGGTTTCTACTGAGTTTCTGCTACCGAATCTGTCAGTTTAAGTCTCTGTCTATGGTACCGTAAGTACTAGATAGGTTTTACATTTAGTTTCTATGTGGAACTTGTAAATTTTGGATCGGTTCGGCTGAACCAATCAGTTTAGTTTTAAAAAACTTGTGAATTTACTTAGAGTGTGGAAACCGGTCCATATCGGTTCTAAAAAAAACAGATTTTATTACGTTTTTTTCCAAGACCCGTAACACGGTCAGGAACCAATAGAGGAGTCTTGCCTGGTGGATTGCCGAAAAAAGGATAAGTTTTGGATAGGATTGGCCATGTCAGAGAAACCCAAGAAAAAAAACGGGCCCACTGGGTTTCAACACTGCAGTGTGTGTGGGAAAGCCTTTGCTAAGGCTGATCCCCACACCACCTGTGTTTATTGTCTGGGGTTTTACCACCTCGATTCAGACTGCCAAATTTGTAAGAATTTTCCCAAAGCTACCCTGGATAAGAGAGTAGGTAGACTGAGGGGAAAGGGAGGCCAAGAAGTCTGCTGACCCGGATGGCCAGCCTGGTTCGGTTCCGACTGAACCAGAAGGAGTGCCCTCTGACCAGGGTGAAACTTCTTTGGGCAAAATGAGAGCCGATTCTGAGGAGTCAGTTCTGGTTAAAAGATAGAGAAGAGATAAATCATCTGGTTCGGATCCAGAAATTCATACTCCGACTGCTGATGAGATAGCCAAAGCGATAAGAATAGTGCAATCGCTAACTTCGGTTCCGGCTGAACCGGCACCATCTGGCAGGAGCTCGGTTGGTCGGTTCCCCTGGTTCCAGATTACACTTCAGAAGAATTTTATGAACAGGAGGAGGAGGAGGAGGAGGGAGGGAGAGTATGAGGATGACGATGGTGATTATGAAAGTCTGGATGTGCCTATTGACCCAGACATCTCCCCAGACAGACCTTCAGGTGTTTCTCCTCCTAGGCTTTCTGAGTCCCCTTCCCACTTTATGTTTTACAAAAAAGTGGCTGAAACCCTCCAGCTTCCAATGGAAGAAACAGTAGAGGATCAGGAGGAGCCTGATTTTGTTGAAATGATGGACATCCCAGAGTCCAGGAGACTGTCTATTCCCCTCCATAAATCTTTTGGGAAACAGACAATTAAAATTCTAAAGACTCCTAACTCCATACCTCCTGTGGACAGACGCATGGACAAGAGGTACACCCTTTCAGGCTCGGACATGGAATTCCTTTCTCAGCAATGCAGCCATGTTGGGGTAGTGCAGGCTGCTGCCTGTGATAAGGCAAATATTCCATTGGCATCACACCCCCCAGATAAGGACTCCAGGAGGATTGATGCCATGGCAAAGAAGCAGTACATGGCAGCATCTTTGGGACTCAGGCAGGCTAACTATATGACTTACACAGCTAGATGCCAGAAGTCCAGATGGGACACTGTGCTGGCTCTGGCTAAACAGGCCCCTGACCAGCTTGCCAAGGAGCTGGAGCAGGTGGCTGCAGATGGGATTGAGGCATCCAAAGTGCAATTTCATGCTGCTGTGGACTCCAATGATGTTTCATCTAGAGTCATGGCTACATCTGTGGCCCTTCAGAGGATGGCTTGGCTCAGATGTACTAGCCTATCACAGGATACCCAGGCTAAGGCCATGGATTTGCCTGTCATTGGTAATTCTCTGTTTGGGGAGCAGATGGAGAACTACATGAAGAAGATGGACGAGTACAGGACCACCTACAGGAGTGCTCAGGCCAAAGAAAGGCAAGTCACTCCTCAAAGGCAGCAGTCCAGGGGCAGGGGCAGGCCTTTTCAAAGGCCTTTTTACCAAGCCTAGGCCTCTTCTTCTTCTTCTTATGCTCAGAGGGGGTTCTTCAGAGGGAGAGGCAGAAAGGGAATGAGCAGACCTGCTTCCACCCCTCAGCCTAAAGCCCCTGCCAAGCAGACACCCTGATGGGTCTGCCCGGGCCAATTCTCCAATACCTGTAGGGGGCAGGCTGGCTTACTTTGTCCAGGACTGGAAGTCTCTGACATCAGACAAGTGGGTCCTGGAAGTAGTAAGTCAGGGACTGGTTCTCAGCTTCAAAAATTTCCCAAGATGAGAACCAGATCCTTTCCACCTGCAAATCCATCAGAGACCCTTGCCCTAGAGGCAGAGGTTTCTTCCCTCCTGGTTCTCAGAGCCATAGAGAGGGTTCCTACCCTACACAAGGGCAAAGGATTGTACTCCAGGTACTTCCTAACCCCCCAAAAAAACAGGAGAATGGCAGCCCATCCTGGATCTAAGATATCTAAACAAGCACCTTTTAAAACCAAAATTTAAAATGGTGACTCTGGGAAAAATTCTGCCCTCTCTAAGGCCAGGGGACTGGCTAGCCTCCCTGGACCTCAAAGATGCCTATTTTCACATTCCTATCAGGTGCTCCCACAGAAAGTACCTCAGGTTTGAGTTGTCCTCAGGCCACTATCAGTTCAGAACAATGTCCTTTGGCCTAACATCAGCCCCAAGGGTGTTCACAAAGTGCCTGGCAGTAGTGGTTGCTTTCCTAAGGAGGAAAAAGATCTCCATCTTTCCATACTTGGACGACTGGCTCATAGTGGGTCAGTCTCCAGACCAAGTCAAGTCACATCTGCAAATAACTCAGCAAGTGCTCACGTCCTTAGGATTCCTCCTCAACCTTCCAAAGTCAGTTCTTGAGCCAGTACAGCTCCTCACCTTCATAGGGGTGGAGCTGGATACAATAAGGGCAAGTGTCTTCCTTCCCCTGGACAGGGTAAGGACTCTTATGGAACTGGCATCTTCATTCACCCTTCAGGTGTCTTGACCAGCAAGGCATTTCCTGCAGCTTCTGGGCCACATGGCAGCCTCTACAGCAGTGGTCCAGGGAGCAAGATTTCAGATGAGGGACATTCAGTTCCAGTTCTGGTCCCAAAGAAAGGATTCTCTTACCAAACTAGTCCCAGTGACTCGAACCCTGATCCAGGCTTTGCAATGGTGGCAGGATCAGGACAATTTAAGACAAGGAGTTCCTTTTGTCACTCAGTCTCATTCAGTGATACTCACCACAGATGCCTCCCTGCTGGGCTGGGGAGCCCACCTGGGGGATCTTACCACCCAAGGGCTGTGGTCACCTCAAGAATCTCTGCTTCACATCAATCTCTTGTAACTCAGTGCAGTGTTTCTGGCACTGCAAGCCTTTTCCAAATCTGTACAGAACAAGGTGGTCCAGATCAGGACAGACAATACCACCACAATGTGGTACATCAACAAGCAAGGAGGCACTCGGTCTACGGCCTTGTCCACAGAAGCAATGAAGTTGTGGTCCCTGACCTATTTCCTGCAAACCTCTCTGATAGCAGCTCACCTCCCAGGAAAGGACAATGTCCTAGCAGATGCTCTCAGCAGGATATCCCAGGGCCATCATTAATGGACCCTAGATCCCCTAGTTTTGAAAGTGATTTTCTCGAGATGGGGCACTCCACAGATAGATCTTTTTGCAGCCCCAGACAATCACCAACTTCCTCTCTTTTGTTGCAGACCCCCAGTTTTGGGCTCAGTCCCCCTGGATGCTCTGATTCTGAATTGGGAAGGGAAATTTCTGTATGCTTTCCCCTTTCCCTCTCCTGTTCAAAGTGTTAGTCAAGATTAGGTCACAACCATGCAAAGTGATTCTGATTGCTCCAGACTGGGCCAGAGAGCCTTGGTACCCACTATTGCTTCCTTAGCAGTCCACCTTCCCCTGTCTCTTCCCAGGAATTACAACCTGTTGACATCCTCTCAGGGGAGGATTTGGTATCCGAACCTCAAGTCTCGCAATCTCAAGGTATGGCTCTTGAAGAGTTAGAGTTTGCTGATCTGCACCTTTCTCAAGGGGTTCTGGATATCCTTAAGGCTTCTCAAAAGCCTTCCACCAGAAAGACTTACAACTCCAAATGGAAAAGGTTCACTATTTGGTGCTCTAATAAGCATATTTCTCCAGAATCTGCTGGGTTGCCTACAGCTCTGGACTATATGGTCCATCTTAATGGCTTAGGACTTAAAGTGCATTTGGCAACTGTTTCTGCCTTCTTGTCAGTAAGCAAGCCCTCTCCCCTCTCACCCCATCCTGTGTTTTGTAAGTTCTTCAAGGGATTGCTGCACACCAATCCCCCCTTTAGGGACCCTGCTCCTGCTTGGACCTTAATGTTTGCATTGCTCAGCTTATGCTACCACCCTTTGAGCCTTTGTCCTCTGCAGAGCTTAAGTACTTGACTTGGAAAACTGTGTTTTTGGTAGCCATTACCTCTGCCAGTTGTATCAGTGAATTGCAAGCCCTGTCAGTGGAGCCTGATTTCATCTCTTTCCATAGAGATAAAGTGGTCCTAAGAACTAACAGGAAGTTTTTGCCTAAGGTGGTTTCAGATTTCCACTTTAATCAGTCTATGTCTCTCCCTGTTTTCTTCACTGACCATTCCTCCTCTGGAGAGAGGAGGCTGCACAGCTTGGATGTTAAAAGGGCCCTCAGCTACTACATAGAGCGCACCAAGGGGCACAGGTTTGAGTCCCTCCAGTTGTTCATCACATATGGAGAGGTCGGTAAGGGCAAACCTGCCACTAAGAGATCTATTGCCAGGTGGATTGTCTCTTGTATACAATTGTGCTATGAAAAACTGGGTAGAACCCCACCCTCAGGCCTGAGGGCTCACTCTACTAGAAGTACAGCTGCTTTCCTGGCTGCTGCCAGGGATATTCCTATCTTAGAAATTTGTCAAGCAGCCACCTGGAAAACAGTCCATACATTCACCAAGCATTACTCTCTGGATATCCAGGCTAGGATTGATGCTCGGCTTGGCACCGCAGTACTTCAGAGCCTATTCCCAAAGTAGATTCTGTTCCTCCTCCATGGAGGTACTGCTTGGTAGTCTGCAATAGTCAGAATACAGCAAGACTTCATGTTGTTTGAAGAAAAAATTACTCACCTTAGTAATGTTGTTTCTTCTAATGGAGTCTTGTTGTATTCTGACTTCCCCCCACCTCCCCTCTTTGAACCTGGTTTTTGGGATGTGGGTGGGCAGGAACAGTGTTGGCACCCTAGGGGTGCCCCCTTTTTCACCCTCCTTTACTTTGGGTGAGTGTTGTGTTTTGTTTTTTGGGTTTCCTGACTTGAGTCTTTGCTTTAAAACCCCAAAAAAAACCTTTTTAATAAATTTAGTTGCCAGTTGGCTAGTGTTAGTTTTACAGTTTCCACACAGAACTTCTAGTGAGTATTGCTCATAAAGATCTGACGGTTGGAGTTTAAACAACAGCAGACAGGGGCTTCAACCAAGCTTGCGCTGAATGTTCCATGCTGGCCATGGAAAGTTAACTCTTTGTTCTCTGGGGCAGTTGAAAGGCAGGACCTAACTGCAATAGTCAGAATACAGCAAGACTCCATTAGAAGAAACAACATTACTAAGGTGAGTATTTTTTTCTTTTCATCTAGCAAAGTGCTCACCTTCACCAAGTGAACACTATGACTACTGTTTTGTTTGTAAGTATAGGTGAAGTTGTAACAGTCATGGAATGACTGTTCCACAAACAACTTAAAATGAGTACCTTAGTGAAGAAGACTGTAGGTCATCTGGGTGTAGGTTCAAGACTAGGTTCTGCCAGTAGAGAGAGAGGGTATGGACCCTGTAGAAATTTAAACAGAAAGAATAGCCATGAGCATAGTTTTAGTGGTAATGGTGTATGTTTCAAATCCCACTTCAAAGCAGCCTTAATGGCAGCTGCCACCTGTACTTGCTCCTCTGGATGACCATCACACCTAAAACCACCACTCTGACCATCTGCCTGTGCCCTTACCACTAGCCTACCAATGCCTTTGTGTTTCTAGTCACCCTGATATGTACGTAGACTGCCAAACCATAAACTGGTCCTAGTTGTCTGCCCTTGTACTAAACCTAGTTGCCTACCCTTGTACTGTACTGCCTAGCTAACTTAGATATCTTCTAGTGCCCTGTTTTGCATCTCACATTTCTGTCTATGCCCGTAACTCTTTAGTTATACCTGATATTGTTACTGTTTCCATAGCTACCTAATTCTTTTTCTTTCTTTTTTATGTACCTTCTTACATGGACTGTACAGCATAGTATCTTCCCTAGTTTGTTCTTGTAACTTCAATTCTGTCAGCTATCATCTAATGTAATTTTTGTGCAGCTTTTCTGGAAATACTCAGTATAGAATCTCTTGTTTGGTGAATCCAGTGCTCTCTTTGTACTGTAGTTTATCTTCATGTCACTCTATGGCCCGGGTCATGCCTGACAACAGTCCCTAGGACCAGTGCACTCACCTGATGAACAAATAAATAAATACATAAATAAATAGTATGTTGAAAGGGGTCAAAAGAGAGTGATTGTCCCTTCAATTTGCACACGTGTACATAAATAAACTTATTTTAATGGTAATAAGCCAAGGGCTAGTACTTGGTTGCCCTGGCTAGAAAGTATCAACCCTAGTGGTCCAGTGGAATAATGGGGCCAGCCTAGTTTTATTTATTTATAAAATAAAATAGTGTGCCAACATTAAATAATATGGGCAGACTGCTGCTGAAAGCCTACGCAGATCAACAGCTGCGCTGTGCCGAGGCACCAAGCTAATAGCAGAGAGAAAGAGAGAAAGAGAGATGAGCACTGGTTCCACAGTGAAGCACTAGCATGCTTGGAAGGGAATCCCCTCACCACAGCCTAAAGCAGCTGAGTGAAACTGCGACAGCAGTCATGTAGCAGGCTAAGGCCTGCCATAGCAGGTTTCAGTGAGAGAGTGAGACGCGGTAGAGAGTTCCTCTCACGACAAGGAGGCCAGATATTTTACTTAAAAAATACATTAGCTGGCAAGCGGTAAGCACCAGGATTGTTTACACAGGACTGGCTGGTATTGATTTTAATTATTAAAAATGTATAAGGGCACACAGAGAAGTACTGTAAATGGGAGAGCCCCATTTACGAAGTAAGCGCAAGCCAAGTGCCGTTTTAGAGTGGTAGGAGAGCTGCTTAGAAGTACCAAGCATACACACAGACACACTAGATGAAATGTACATAAAATATTGATTAAATTCATAATAAAAAGCCACGAGGGGCTAGTGCTCAGTCTAAGGAACCTAGTCTTGTATGGGTTTTATACAGAAATGCAGTGTTTTAAAAACAGAGCAGAATAAAACCAGCTAGTGCAGAGAAAAGAGAGTACACATAGCCATTTTAAATTGTAAAATATGCAAACTTTTTTACTCAGAGGCACTGCCAAGCCATTTTATGTCAGATTTGTGCCAAACGTGGCAGTAATATAAGAAGTACTCTAACTGGGAAAAATGTTTTTAGTGGATAAAAAGTCAGGAAAGGGGTGTCATTAACCTGGGAAGGTGGAGTGACTGGAATCCAGGATCCATGTTTCAGGGGGGCAGAGTGGAGGAGAAGCCGGGAGAGGGTGTATGTGTAACCCCCCACTGACCACTTGTTTAACTAATAAGCAAACCTCCCACATTTTCTGTCTAGGGAAAAGAGAGTTGTGGGGGTACAAAGCACTAAGTATTACTGAAACACAAAATGACCATTACTAAACCCAGGTCCTGAGGAGAGAACTTTTGCTAGGGGCTATGCTAGGTCTGAACTTCTAAAGGGGTACCCAATAATTCCACACAGGAAGCAGTAACAAGATTGTCCATACCAGTTTAGGGTTCTAGAGTGTGGCTTTATTCCAAAGTTGGTACACAAAAGCAAAGGTGGAGGATCCTCAAGAGTTTACACTTCGTAGCACAAGGCAATGCAGAACAACAACATCTGTAGCAGACAGAAACTCTAAGCTTCCCGTAGTGCATAGGACTTCGAATCCTTTTCAGCGGCAAAGCCTCAGCTGAAATACACATCTTCTAGTGGCAATGGCCACAACAGAGCACACTGTTTCTTCTAGTGATAAGGGCCACAACTTAG
This sequence comes from Neoceratodus forsteri, assembly GCA_016271365.2. Lineage (NCBI taxonomy): Eukaryota > Metazoa > Chordata > Ceratodontiformes > Ceratodontidae > Neoceratodus > Neoceratodus forsteri. The sequence continues at coordinate 453,364,004 of CM057456.1, read as the reverse complement.
AATGTTTCCCATATTGCATAGGATTTAGAGGTTTGGCAGTGTGGCGATTGGCCATAATAGAGCACATTGGTGCTCAAAAATTAGAACAATCCACACCAGGGGGTAAACTGTCTCTATAGGCATTGGCCATATGACCTGAAAATTAAGCACCCTTACAGAACCCAAAATGCTGAACTGATCACTCCAGATGTAGGTTGCCATCTTTTGCTTCCTCAGTCCATACCCAGCCATTTTTTCAGAGTTATACTTCAGCATTTGCAGACTGTAGAACTATGCATCTTGGAATGACTTTCACATTCAGCATTGGAAACACACTACTTCTGAGTGTAAATTAAAGTCCTCTACAATGTGTTAAGTCTCACTGGGGATGGCACGATTGTCAGCCAACTTTTGGAAAGGCTTGAGATCAGTCTCAAACAGAACTTGGTGCATAGGTCCCTTTGTCAGAATAACACCCCAAGGAAACAGGCAAAAGCAGGTACATTCCTCCTGGGAACCCAAAGTCAGATTACTCACAGTTGTACACACAAAGACAGCTTCAATGTCCTGGATCAAATCAGGAGATTGCCCCATGGATCGATTCTGAAGTCCTTCCCATCTCACCAGGGATGAGGAAATCAGGAACTCCTGCTAGACGGTTTCCACCACTTCTACAAGGCAGATAGATGTTTCTCAGCACTAGGGTGAGAAAAAAGACCCCCCCCAGAGCCCACACTGCAGCTCCTCATTCCTCCACTGCTCACTTCAGCAGCTGACTCAGAACTAAGACTAACTGAAAATTCTAAAACTCCCCACTCACAGCTAGCTGCTGTGGCTTATGCTGCGGTGAGAGTTCTAAATTACATCACCTCTCTCCTCTCAGTTGAGATCAAGTAAACAGAGAGGGAGCTGGTGAAAAGCCATTTAACCAGTTATTCACCAGCTGCCTTCCCTACCTAACACTGACACTGATGGGATTCTAGTAACTTCAGGGGACCTGGGGGTTAAATATGATTTTAGGCAGAAGGTGTTACTAGAGTATGTGGGACAGCCCCAGGGAAGAGTGTGAAACAAAAGGAAGAATATTCAAATAGACTAGGCTCCAGACTAGTACAGGAATTTTTTAAAAAACAGAAATGGCTAATTTTAATAGTTATTTAGCTCTTGTCAGTGGGGTAAAAGTCAATGCAAGCTGTTTGATTTATAATAGTGAGTGAACTCAATCCTTAGTGACTCTGGGTTACTATGACTGAATTTCTGAGAAAAAATGAAAGAGAAAGGTGAGTAAGTGAGCTTTCTCATGAGATAAATGTAAAAATGCTTGGACTTTGTGCAATAAGAATTTGTTTATGTGAGAAGTTATGAATGCAATATATTTAGTCCAGGCTGACAGGACAAGGCACCCTCAGAATGTTCAGGGAGAGCAGTTGGTATTCAAAGGTCAAGATTCCATGGGGGTTATGCTGCTGCAGAATTCCAAGCTGGAACTACCTGTGATTGATGCTAAGGGTTGGAACAGGATTGTGTTCACTCAGAGACCAGGGTTTTGGTAAAGTGGAATGCTCAGATGGTACGAAAAGAGCTGCACAGCTCAGCTGAAGGGAGTTTGAGCAGGGAGAGCGACCTGAAGGGACCAGAGCAGACCAGAGAGATTCCAGCCTCTCCTACCATTTTGGTAGTGCCTGGGGGACTAGCCTTCAGTTTAAAGTAATAGATATAGGAACTCAACTGTATCCCAGTAATAGGGATAGCAGGGCAGTCAGTGAGAGCAGGGCCAGTGTTTAGATTAGCCTGCTGCTTCAAGTACCTGTTTTTCCCACAAGTGTTTTTCAGCTTCAGCCAAGAAGACTGAAACTGCTTCATTTTCCAGGTGTCTCCAGGATTGCCATCATCAAATTGACTGCCTGCTTATCAGGTCCAGAACATCATTTTCATCAAACCAAAAATGGATGTGGTGCAGTACAATTTCTTTGCCATCTTGTGACTAGTTCAAAAAGGACACTCATCTGTATTTTGACTGGGAATCAGTCTAACTTCAAGAATTACTGTCCAGCTCCTGAAGGACTGTGATTTCTAAAGACTATGGGGAAATGCATTTTGTAATGTTAATGTGTAATGCTATGTGATGCAAATACAGTGAATGTGAATTTATAGAGTTTAAGTATAAAGAGTATTTAAGTGTCTGTAACAGAAGTACACACACTAGGGAAGGGTATCTGTTTTTTGTTTTGTTTTTTTCACCCCTCCATTCCAAATGACCTGTGTTCATGCCATCCTCCCAGACTTGTCTCCCGACCCACAGGACTTACCTTCTGCCTGCTTCCCCATGGCTTGCCCTCTGTGGCAGGGTGGTGGGGAGTCCCTCAACCTACCAAGACAGGATCCAGATCTAGGAGGTGCCTGCTATTGGAAGCAGAGCCTGCGGAGGATGGCAGTCATCCGACATGCCTGGGACCTTTTCACATTTTCTGCCCTTGAGCCAGAGGGGGGAGTGTGCAATGTCAACAATTGCCGAGCTGCACACTCTTCCGCACACAGCATGGTGATCAACTGCTCTGCCTCCACCCAGCATTGTGCAGGACCCAGCATGCCATCACCTAGCCACCGCTAGGTGTCAGTCAGGTGCAGGTCTCTGCTGCCCACCCTCCCCAGAAAAGGACAGCTGTCCTCCAGAAGCTCGATCCTCTCCCTCCCCAGCTGATCCTCAGTAACCCACTCACACCCCGAACATAAGTTGCTGGTGTGACAGGAGGCAAGGCATGATGCCTCAGCCCTCCACGCTACTGGGCAGACTCAGGTATCTGGTTTTTAAGGGGTGAGTGGGCTGACTGAAGTGGATATAGGCCTAGTAGCCACTGCATGCCTCTAAGGCAAGTGAATGTGAATGTGCAGAGACTGAGGTTTGAAGTGTTGCCTAGTGATATTGGTTAACTGGAGGGCTGGTGGGTGGTGAAAAAGCCTACAGTCTCAAGGGCTTAGTAGGTACAGACCTGTGGGTGAAAGAAACAGCGTATAATGTTAATGATTTATGCAAGCTCAGTTATTTCAAAGTTTAATGTTTTATTGTGTAATGTTAATGCTTGTCATGCAAACTGTCTCAGTGCGTTAGAGTAGTCAGTAAAAAATTACCTTCTTTTCACTTTGAAACTGTCTCAGAGTTGTGCTTTAAGTTGTCTGAGTCTCATGTTTTCTGTGGTCTCCTAAGTCAGTGCAGCACAGTCCCTCTTTCTCCTACACAGGTTCTGTAGCTATTCGATTGTGGAGGTAATTGTTAAGATTTATATGTGTACCCAATCAGTGGCTGCAGGTGAGAAGGGAGGTAAAGAACATACTGATGGTTCAACCCTAATAATCTCTGTAAAGGTGCTGCATCTATCTAGAGCATAACCTCAGGCACATCAACCTCACTAGGTCTGCTGGTGGAGGTGAGACCTTGTTGTGTGTGTGTTATAGAGTTTTGGCACCCAATGTGGGGCCAACTGGTATAACACCCCTGCAAGCATTGTTATAAAGAAGTGGTGCCCAACATGAGGCCAATGCTGTGTAAGTCACACCACACATACAGTATGTGTCTTTTGTTATAAAGTGCTGTTACACGAATATCAGAAAAAAAGGTATGCACTAAACTTCATCCATCTGCACCTCCAAACCTTCTAGTGGCAGCGACTTTTATAACAGCCCCTGGAGTTTTATAGAAACATTATTGGGAATGTGGGTGGGAGTGCTAGACAGTGGAGATGCATGCTTTCTACAGGTCTTTGTGGGTGTGTGAGGGGTGATGTTTATTCTGTAGAGGGTGGGGTAGTTTGAGAGTTTTACAGGTTTAAATTCCAAAAACAAACATTGCTGCAGAAAGTTGGGATGAAGTCTGGAAACTTCACCCTGCTACACATACCATGAGGTTTCCAATTTCTTTGCACCAGCTTCAGTAGAAAATTAAATTTGCTGCACCTTCACTCCCCTCCCTCTGGAACAATATTTCTCTTCTATCCACTGCTCCTCTTACCAACTCTTAAAACTTCTTAAGACTCCCCTTGCTCCCTCCTATTTTTAGGTTTACTATTCAGTCATTCTATCCCTTCTTTTCTGTCCTGGCCATTGGGCCCTCAGTCAGTTCCCCTCCAATTCTGCCCTCACACTCACCCAAGCTTTGTATCTATAACCAAATCCTTTGCTACCCTTTTGCAACAGTATTCTCCTGCCCACAGTTGTTTACTGTGTCCTCTGCCATATCACTCATTTTCAGTGTTACCTCTACCTGAACCAGCTTCTTGTAGTCTCCTCTCCTATTGGGCCTCTGAGATACTTTCCCCCATTTCTCCCACCACCAGACTGATACCCTTCAGGAATGGGGTACCATTATTTTGTACTATGCTATATGGCAAGGATCCTTGGCTTAATATGTCTTTTCAGGTCACCAGTTTTCCAATGAATAAAATTAGATTCAATAAAAAGCACAGCTGCATTATCAAATGTTTATTAAAAATGTGCAAAAAGTGGTACAAACAATGTAAACAGTGCAAAAACTGTATACATTAAATGAGCAGAAGTGGTACTGTACAATGAAAATGATTAACAGTGTGATAAGATCCACCAATTTCTGTATAAATATAAATTAAGATTGACAGAAAATGGTACACTAAAAGTGTGGAAACATTGCAGTAAAACAGACACATTTTGAACTAAAATCCATATATATCAAATAACTTAGTTAAAGCCTTAGTTAGGGTTAAAGACACAAAAGTAGGGAAATGTGGTGTTATAATTTCCAAACCTAACACTCCACCCCTCACCCTGCACACACCAACAGGTGTTGGGGGTGTGCCTTGGGATCATCAGCCCAAACACTCACCCAATTCCAAAAGTAAATAAGCTGAGATGAATACAGTATAGGAGAATGGGGTGATCATTAGGTCTTACGACTCAAGGCACACCCCGATGCGTGTTGGTGTGTGCAAGGCAGGGATGAGATGTCTAGGTTTGGAAACCCTAACACCACATTTCCCTACTTTTGTGGATATAACCCTAGCTAGAGAATTAACAAAGTTTTTTGCAATGTATTTCCTTACTTTTTGAGATAGTATATTCTTATACTTAATTGCCTGTAGAAGGGCAGGGCCCTCTGGGTCCTGCGCTCCCATCCCTCCATAGATGTTTATATGTATGTAGCTCACAGCACTTCCTTTTACAGGACAACAGTGACCAAATTTTCAGCATAGCCATCTTATTACCCCACCTCTTGTACCTGGTACAGAAATCTTACAAATTCCTGCCAAAACATAATTCTGCGCAACTGCAATGCCATTCTGTGTCACAGGTACTGTACGAAAACAGATTTTGGCCAGGATTTGAAAAAAGACAGTTGTGACATACATGAGGTTGGATAATAAGAAGGCTATGTTGAAAATCTGGGGTGAAAATATTTCACATTTCCAAAGTTACGAGCGTGCGTAGCAAAACTGCAATGAATGGTCATAACTTTGCCATTTTTACATATTTTGACCCCAAATTTTCAACATAGCCTTCTTATGACCCCACCTGATGAAGAAGGACAGAAAAAATTTCCAAGTCCCACCCAAAAGGTAAATTCACCAAGCGACTGCGAAATCACCTTTTGGGCAGAAGTTGCATAATGACAGTCCTATTGTTCATGAGACGGGGTCCCCAAAAGGCCATGTTGAAAATCTGGGGTCAAAATGTAAAAAACTGGCAAGGTTATGCATGAAAGTCGAAACCTCCATTGAAATACATTGAACCGCATTTACCTTAGTTTCTCATATTGTAGTCACCAGTTCCAACAGCAAGACAAGGTGTACTCCTAGAACTCAATAAATAAATAAATAGAACGCTTGTCTTTCAATCAGAGAGTGGATCTCGAACCTGGGATCTAGTCAGGTGAGTAAGGGTGTGTGGGGATGTATGGGGGGTGTGGGGTGATGGGTGCTGAGTGGGATGTGGGGTTGGAGTGACTGATCGGTGAGGGACCATTTTCTTTTTTTTTTTGCAGGTTTTCAAAAAAGTAAAAAAAAAACATTAAGGAACCGCTTTCTTTTTTTTCGGCTTTGCCTGCAATAGGAGGGTGGGGTGCCACTAATCACCAGGGAACATATGTACTTCTTTACAATTTAGGCAGACCTGAGCCCTGCTATGTCTGAGGCTCAGCATCTCTTAAATTTTTATTGCCAGGCCAGCTTCTCTGAACCCCCACCCAGTGCAGGCTCATGCCTTATGCCACCACTACTCAGGGAGCATTAAATGGGAAACAATCATTGTAGCAAACCTGCACTGGTCCTAGGACCTTAAATTCCAGCAAGTCCGATCAGATCCCCACATCTAAATGAAGAGAACACTTCACTGAACAAGCACAAACAATGATGTTAAAAAGGGCTCAGTAGTTGTGGTGATTGCTTAATGTTCACAAGGCAGTCTCCTATTGAACAAACTCCCAGAATATCTGTCCTCCATTGTTCGCATCTCCTACAGTTTTTATTCCCTTATGAAGTTTAACCTTATCCTCTTAGAGGTGCCTAGGACTCGTACCTCTTTTGGTAAACATGCCATCTCTTGTGCCCTCCCTGCTGCCTGGAATCAACTTCAGTCTGTATTCAAATTCTCCAGCCTAGTCTCTATCACCTTCTTTAAAACCTTAGCTGCAATCAAATTGAAAGAAACATGTTGCTGCCGCTAGTCTTCTTTGACCACTGTCTCACAATCAATATACTCCTTCCCCTTGCTATTCCTCCTGCATACTCAACGTTTCTTTCCCCCTCCTCATCTTCGCCATGCTGGCCCATTCACACATTGCTATCTGAACACTGTGTTCTCCCTTTTCCTGGACCTCCATCGACTGTCCTCCTCCTCTCTCCTCTCTCCTTCTCATACTCTTTTCTCTTTTATCTCATTTCATATGTACTCATTTCCATACCCTTGAATGTCGCTACCCCGTCTTACTACAATGCAGTTGGTATGTTCTATTATCAAGTTGTACATTTGCTACATTTTATTTGTGTGCTTTTTTTAAATGTATCTTATACTTTATCCTTGGAATTCAACTGGTTGTATATAATTTGCCTTGTCTGTATATTTAACTGTTACATGTTCTCAGAACCTCCTTGTGAATGAGCTGCAATAAACTTCAATGAATATTAGGTCTAAATAATAACATACATTAGCATTGCTTGATAAATTAATACTAAAAATGTGCTGGCTGATGTCTTTTTAATAGGCGGTGCTGCACAGTGCATGCTAAATACAATACCCACGCTTTGCTCCAAGTCATGCAAACTGATATAGGCAGTAGCCAGTTTTGCAAGGCATCAATGCACAAACCCATCCGCAATCACATATTTTGAAATTCAGGCTATTATCTTTAGTTATTCCCTAATAGCAAATCAATTATCAATTAACAAAAAATAGCAGTCAGTCTTGGAATGGACTGCATATTCTCACCAATCAGATGGGGAGGGTTTGGCTGAATCCATTTTAATGATCAACTGCAAGCAAATACTAGAAATCAAATTGAAAGTGGCAGATTCGAGGACCAAGGAAGTCAAGGCGGGAGACTGACTAGTAATTTTAACCCTGATAACCTGACCCTGCATGATTGCTTTACACTGCACAGGGTATTAGCATTGGCTAATAGCAGCAGCGTTCAGAAGATTTGAGAGCAGCACTGACTCTCTCCTTCCTCTCTCCTTCCTCCTCCTGCCCACTCCCATCTCTAGCTCCCTGTCTCCTGGGTCCCAACTCTCCCATATAGATGATGTGTGACTGTTGTGAGTCTCTGTCCACCATCCACGATGTTGATATCAGCCAGCTTGCCCAGTGGATGTGTACGGAAAAGGAATGTGCTCTCCAACTGATTCACTGATTCTGAGATGTTAGAAATGTTCCGACCATCATGGAGCCACAGGATTCCAGCCAACAAATGGGTTTAAAAAAATTCATTGGCAGGTGTCACATTAGAACAGCAAGGATGAAGGAGAAAGAAAAGTATTTGTAATGTAAGCCCTAAGACTCCTGCCACCCCATCTGCCTTCCTGCCCAGCAGCTCCAACACCCCAGCTTTCTGGTAGAAACAGCCGGAAGGGAGCAATAGCCTTAGCCCATAGATCGTCTGAAGGCAGCAAAGTCAAACACTCCAACAACAACTTTCAATCCAGTCAGTTAATCTCCGCTCATGGTTCCCTCTGTGAGTTGGGTGCAAAAGTCAGTTCCGTTGGGTGAATTACTGCTCCAAGGATAACACCTGGAGTGCCAGGAGGCTGATTGAAATGGCTAAGGACCGGTTCAGTTCAAAGTACCCCATGGAGCAATGGATACAGGACAAGCTCAGGAATGAGACAATTAATAAAAAGCAGTATAAAATGGCTACTAGCATGCAAAAAAAATAAAAAATAAAAAAAATAAGCTCCTACACTACACTCACTTGGAGTCCCTATCTAACACTACCTCCTATACTCAATGTTCACAGTATACAATAAAACAAAAACATGTATAGTGTGTAAAACAAACATGGGGTTCTTGATATTATACATAAAAGGATGGCAAGGGGTTGGGAGGTGTTACAAGACACCAGGGAAATGGTGGTTCACTGCAGCCTGCAGCACGAGTTCCAGCTGTGGCAGCAAAGGTCAAGAAAGTCCTGCTGTTCTCATACACAGAACATGAGGAATGACTCCTCTTGCCAAGCAGGACACCTGGGATTTGGGGTGCCAGAAAAGGTATTCCTGGCCAGGCTGGCCCACTGGCACACTGGTTGGATTTCCACTTGCAGTGCTAGCGACCCAGGTTCAGGAACGAACTTGGGTCATTGGAGAGCCAGCCAGGGGATGAAGGATTGAGCATCCCTAGGACTGCTCTACTTCTCCAGGGGGGAGGGTGGCATGTGCTCACTGCAAGAGTGACACCCGGTGGAGGCTGGGCATGTCGCATAACACCAATGCCAAAACAGAACTCAGGGACGGACGGACGCAGGTGGTCATTGCACGTCCTCACCCCTGCTTACAGGGGAGAAATTTCTGCCATGGCCATCTCAGTGAAGCCCTGTCCCTGGGCTTCCATTAGCCTCACAGCCAGCTCTCCCAACCAGGATCTGTACCTGTAGAGCCATTTGGGGAGAGATGGTACCATGACCCCAACCCCTGGAGGGTAAGCCATTGGTGCCAGGGAGAACACCGGCATAATAGGAGATGGGAGTATGGGGGTCCATGACCAGGACAGATGTTGATGGCTTGGAGGCAGCAAAGGTACAATAACTAAAAAAAAAAAGGTATCCCTGGCCATTATGTTAAAAAACAAACATCAGACTCTAGCTAAAAGAATCCTGTTTAACTAGGTTCTGATGTGTTTTTTTATTAAAATGCAAGCATTTTTTGTATTTTCCACACTGGTTAGTTCATGAAAAAAATCAACAAGATGGTGATTGGCACAGCATGAAAAATGTTTGGTGCCCTGCAAATTAATTGGCGTGAAAGCAAAAACTGACGTTTGTGACATCAAATTTTTACTTTCACCACAGAACGTAATCTGAAAAACCCTACCATGTATGTGCAGGTCAGAAAACATTAAAATTTAAAGCCTAATAACTCTGGAACCCTTTGATATTTTTTCACCAAACCTGTCAAAGGCACTACCTTGGGAGATGACACATGTTCCCTGCAAGTTTAGGGCAAAAATTTGTTTCCAAGTAGGCTGTAGGCGACAGCAAAAAAAAAAACAATGTTAAGTATAGGAAAATAGTTTTTTTTTTCCAAAACTGACACATGCGGATCTTAGAAACTGCACAAGCTGCCATCACAAAAATGTCGGCACATCAAGACCTTGTCTCCTAGACAACATATGCAAAATTTTAGCTCATTCCATTAAAAAAAGGCAAAGATATTAATGTGCAAAATTTGAGGTTTAACATAAAATTGACTACTCAACCCTAACTAGTGGGGCACTACTGCACCCCTATAATATGTACTAAAATAAATGTGCAAAATGTGGAACAAAAAGTGAGAAGTGCAAGAAAACAAGCTATCAGAAATAATTGAACTAAAGCCTTTATCAAACAAAATGTGCAAAACCTGACTGACACGACAAATACAAAAAGTGTAAGCCATGTAACAAAAAAAGCAGTGAACAATTGAACACTACAGTATGCTAAAGAAAGAGTGGTAAAAACACCAAACTATGCAAACCATGCAACAAAATGCAAAACACACTTCAAATAAAATGGAGATAAATGCAACAAAATTGCTCAATTACATATTATTTTTTTTTAAACCATGGCAACAAATCCATGAAGTATCTTATTTATTATATACAAGCATCGAGAACCATTTCAGATTGTCCACCTGCAGGTTTCCTCTTTGATCTATATGGATCTGACCATACAACGAAAAGCATCTCTCCACATCTACATTGGAAACCAGTTTCCAGATTGCTTACTGAGCAGCTCTAGCCAACAATAATAGTGGAGTTTTAATGGAAATCAAATATTGGCCAACATCTGACTTACCTGGCAGGTCTTTTAGGTCCTGTCTAATGTATACATCACAGTCCCTTTGAAGATTTCCAGTGCTGTGGAGTCCAAAAAGCAGAATGTCCTCTGCATACATGCAAAGTCCTTGTTCAGTTTTGGCAGGTTAAAAGAGTCAGTATGTGGCATGATTTGAAAAATTGTACCAAGGGATTTCACCCCATATGTTTATGGAGTTTGCTCATCGTGGCACTGAAAGCTTTCTGGAACAACAAGACCTGCTCCTGCGTGGCTGGGCTCTAAGTTGGTTAAGATACTCATCCTTCTTTTTTACAAAGATGTCCATTTTAAACACATCTGCCTCAAATCAGTTTTGCATCGGGGCTAGCCGTCCGTTTCATTGTTTAGCTGCTCTGAGTTTTTTGTACTGTTTCATCGTTTCATCATTTTATCGCTTAATGTTTTATTGTTTTACCGTCTGTTTTATCGTTTGTTATGTGATCTGTTAGCTATACAATTTAATTTAGATTTGTTTGTGACGGCCGTTTGTTTCGTTGACCACCACGTTTGGACAGTGACCTGCTTGAGTGGATCCTTTGCTGGGAGCAGTACACTGAGAGGCTGCATTTCGGTTCGGTTCTCTTTTATGAACTGATTATGAACTGTTGCCCTGTTATTGGTTTGATTTTGGGCAATTGTGGGACTGACTGCTGGGTTCTAAGTTTAGAGAACGGTCGTCGACTTCCAGATTCTGGATTCCCCTGGGGCTGTATGGACCTGAGCTACGGGGCCAGTCAGTTGTTTATCATCGGCGCCAATTTCTGGTCGGGGACTGACTGCTGGGTTCCGAGTTTTGACTCTCAGTTTCTGGATTCCCCTGGAGCTGTTTGGGCCTGAGCTATGGGGTTAGTCAGCTGTTTATCCTTGGTGTTAGTTTCGGCTGGCGGTGCTGAAGTGGTGCTTTGGGAATTATCTTTTTGGCGAATTGTCGCCTGTGCTGCTGTTTTTGAAACTGTCCTGAGGAGAAAATTTCTGGGATCATGGGAGCGATGTACAATAATGTGGACTGTGAAAGCTTTCAGAATTGCCAGTGAGAGTGGTGGTCTGTAGACTGGTCTGGCAGGCTGTAACAGTGGGCATCTGGTTTGGGGACTTTCCGGGGGGATAGAGAGCACTAGCTGGAGGGCTGGTGAAAAAACTCCTTCTCCTTTACTACACTGTGGCCACCTGGTTTATCTGGGTGACTCTGGTGGGTTAAGTGGGGTGTCTCACTTCCAGGAACCTATCTCTAGGCTGTGCTGGGCCAGTAAAATCTGCACCAAGGTCGTTTTCTCCTTTGAACTGGTAAATTATTTGTCTTTCCCACTATGTTCCTGATCAAACTTTTGGCAGTTACTGCAGCGGAGGTCCATTCATTATTTCGGTACTGATAGTGAGAAGGATCTTTTCTATAAGGACAGCCCAGGTTTTTCGGTGGTTTTGACTTGGACTTTATTTTATTTGGGATTGGACTGAAGAAACTGGTTTATTAAATTTTATTATTTGGATGACCGGGTGGTGAGAGGACCCTGTGTCCATCTATTTTATTTATTTTGTTCATTAGATTTGTAGCTTATGCTATTATTATTGTTTGGCATTGAGAGTGCTGCCCTCTCCCCCCAGTGGTGAGAGGACTGGGTGGGGAAGGAATTAATTATTTTAGTGTATATTATTTTTACCTCTCTTCCCCAGTGGTGAGAGGACTGGGTGGGGAAGGGGAATTAATTAGTTATTTGTTGTATTTTGTGTTTGTGTTTGGGGGGTGAGAGCCCTTAAATCCTTATTTTGAGATTTATTTTGTGTTTTAATTTAGACTTTTATTCTGTTGTTAAATTATTATATAGGGTCTTGTATTTATTTAGTTTTGTGAAGTGGGTTAATTTTGTATTTTGGGACTGTTTATTTGTGATTATTTACTTAGGGTGCTAGATTTGTGTTGGGACGGCACAAGGACAGTCGGGTATTATTCCCCCTCCAGGCTCAGAGACCTCCATCCTTTTTCCTGTCCTCCCCTATCAATAGAAGTTTATAGATGGTGTAGGGCTTTGGGGATTGTAGGAAGAAGGAGGAGGACAAGGGCTGGGTCTGGAGAGGGAATGGAAAGGAGTGGGTGGATAGGGATAGTGGGGACAAGGAGACACCCTGGGGTGAAATGGGTCCAGGAAAGGGGTCCTCCCTGTCTGGTTCCTATACCCAAGGGTTCTGCTTGTAGTCAGCAGGTAGCACGGTCATCCTCGGATGCTCATCCTACTCGGGCGGTGTTGTGCAATGCCAGGTCTATTAAAAACAAGACTGCTATTATAGCTGATTTTGTTGGGACATCTGACCTGGCGTGCATCACTGAGACCTGGCTGGATGAAAATGCTGGACCAGTTTGGGCAGCAGCAATTCCAGCCGGATACTCAGTGATACACCACCCGAGGATGGATCGTAGGGGCGGGGGTGTTGCTATCTGCTTTAGTTCAGAACTAGGCCTAGTGGAGGTACCAGTGGGAACCACCAACTCCTTTGAATGTATTATGGGCGAGGGTGTGGGGTGCAGGATACTTCTCGTGTACCGTCCACCAGGTGATGGGAATGCTTTCCTGCGGGAAGTCACAGACTTCATTGTCGACCTGACATTGGGGTCCCCCAGATGGTTGGTTCTGGGGGACTTCAATGCCTGAGTTAATGATGAACTCTTGCAATTTGGTCAAGACTTCCTCCAGTTAATGATTTCACTGGGCTTCACACGGGTTATTTCCTCCTCGACCCATATTGGTGGTCATTCATTGGATCTGGTGTTCCTACTGGGGATGGAGATATCTGATCTGGTGGTGTACCAGTCGGATGGTCTGATCATCACTCCATTGGGTTCAGTTTTGAGGCCACCCCTAGTAGGCCGGCCCCTATGGAGATGGTCCAGTATCGCCCTTTAAGGGGTGTTTCCCCAGATGGCCTGATGGCGGTGCTGGACCTATCGGGCTTACCCAGAGATTGCATGGATCCAGGAGACCTGGTACTTGCCTATATCAAGGTGGTGGCAGGGGCCCTGGATTCCATTGCTCCTGTTTGTGTTCGTCCCCTCACTCTTCACCCCAGGTCTCCTTGGTTCGATGAGACTCTGAAGGAGTTGAGGAGAGTTGGACGAAAGTTAGAGAGGTGCTGACGGAGGTCAGGCCTGGATTGTGACAAACTTAGTTTGATGGACCACTATGTGGCCTATCAATCCACAATCTCTCGTAAGAAGGCAGAGTTCCTGTCCAGAGAGATTGCTGCTGCACAGAATAGACCAGCTCAGCTCTTCCAGACTGTGGACAGATTGTGCAATCCAATCTGTTTTCAGCTCAGAAGAGCTTTTTCTCAAGAATGGTGTGAGGAGTTTGCTCTATTCTTTTCAGATAAGGTTGCCACAATCAGGTCTGATATCCGTTTGACCCTTTCTAATGGGAGTTGTGATGGTCGGCAGGAGATGTCGGACACCCAGTTTGTGTGGTCTGACTTCAGCCTTCCCACAATCAATGACATTGTGATGATCATCCAATCATTGCGTCCGACCAGCTGTGGCTTGGATCCGGGCCCCACATGTCTCTTAGTAGGCTGTGTGGATAAAATTGGTCCTGTCCTCGCTGAGATAGCCTGGAGGTCCTTGGAGAGGGGGAATTTTCCAAATCCTCTAAAGGGGGCTGTGGTTCAGCCCCTTCCTAAGAAGTCCTTGGACCCGGACTGTCTGGCAAATTACAGGTCTGTCTCTAACCTGCCCTTTGTGGGTAAAGTTATTGAGAAGGTGGTCGTGTCACAGCTGGATGATCATTTGACCAGCCACAATGTCTATGATTCTCTCCAGTCCTGATTTAGAAAAAGGCATAGTACCGAGACAGCTCTTGTCCTGGTACTAAATGACCTCCTAATAGCGAGAGATCGAAGGACTCGTTCCATCTTGGTCCTTCTTGATCTCTGCAGCATTTGACACTGTGGACCATGGTGTGCTATTGGAATGCTTGTGGTCTATCTGTGGGCTATCTGGCATAGTCCTCAGTTGGTTTCGATCTTTCCTCGAGGGTAGGACTCAGAGGGTGGTGTCTGGGATTTTTTCCTCTGCATCATTCCCCCTATCCTGTGGGGTACCGCAGGTCTCCATTTTGGTGACCATGTTGTTTGTGGTGTACATGCTGCCATTAGGAGCGATTATTAGGTGGTACAGTTTGGGTTTTCACTGCTATGCAGATGACACTCAGCTGTACATGTCCTTTGTGCCTGGCCAAGATATTGCCTTTCTGGTCTTTAACAACTGTCTTGCTGAAATCCAGGACTGGATGAATGTGAGTTGGCTGCGGTTGAACTCAGATAAAACTGAGGTGTTGGTTGCGGACCAGGGTCGCTGGAAGGTGGGTTTGTTGGTTGTATCACCCTCGGGTTTATGGCTTGTGGGTGTCTAGCTAACTACCTCAGACCAGGAGCAGAACCTGGGCGTTGTGTTTGAAGACTGTTTGAAATTTAAATCTCAGGTGTCGGCAGTTGTCAAAACCTCTTTTTACCATCCGAGGAACATCGCCCGGGTGAAGCACCTGGTTCCTTCAGATGATCTTCCTACTTTGGTCCATGCTTTCGTTACCTCCCGCCTTGACTACTGCAATGCTCTTTACCTTGGGCTACCAGGGGTTGAGATTCGCCACTTGCAGCTAGTGCAGAATGCGGCAGCCAGGCTATTGATTGGTTCTTCTAGGCCCAGTCATATAATGCCTGTGCTCCGCGGACTGCACTGGCTGCCAATTCACTGGCAAATCACCTTCAAGGTCAGTTTGCTGACCTATAAGGCCCTACATGATCAGGGACCTGCTTACCTGAAAGATCTCCTTTGTCCCCTACTGTCCCTCCCGCTCTATCTGATCCACTGAAGAGGGATTGCTAGAGATTCCCAGGGTTCATTTAAATACTTCAGGGGCCAGATCGTTTAGTTTTATGGCCCCAACCCTGTGGAATTCTCTACCTCATCAGGTGCGAGATTGCCCGACTGTATAAAGCTTTAAGGAAGCTTTAAAAACGTATCTTTTTTAGCCAAGCATACAATGAATTTTGAATGCTGCTGTTTAGCTTCATTTTAATATTGTTTTAATTATTTATTGTTTTATCATGTATTGTACAGGTGCCTTGGTTTCAGAAAGGCACCGTATATAAATAAAGATTGAACTGAATTGAATTGAATTGTATCATCATCAGTGTATCACAGATGAGAACTGCCAATGGCTTTCCTTTGAGCTGCAAAATCTGTATTTCCTCTATTATGTCTGTACTGTTTTCTGCAGTAAATACAGTCTGAACTTTGAGCTCAGCCATCCAGTCAGCAAATAAATTGTATAGTGATCTCATTGAATTAGCATCATTCTGGTCCTGATCAAAGAAATCCCTTAGATGTTCTAAGTTGGTGGCACTGTGTTTTATAGCCTCAAACCATGTGTTTTAGCAATGATTACTGGAACAGAAGTAAAAAAATTTTCTCCACACCCATCTCCGAGAGGAATGCAGTGTTCTGCCTTTTTTTGTTTTGGGGATTACTGGAATGCATACTGTTTTTTATCATAATATACTTTATTGTTATTTCTAAACATACAGAAAACATAAATAACATTCATTACATACATTATAAGACATTATTGGTACAGTAGTTACACGTGTGATAACCCTTATTTGTCCGAGGAACAACCTGAATAAGATTACAACCGAGTGATTAGTTGACATACAGTATGATGACTGCAGGATATTCTTCTTTTGAAAGCCATGTGTGTATTGGAGAGGGGGTCTCCTTTAAGTTGGCAATATGGGGCTTCTCTACCATAAGCCAGAAGGAGCCTAGCCAAGTAGTAAAGCGGTGTCCAGGGCACTCCACCTGGTTTTAAATTTCTGAAACCTACTGGCCATTGAACTGATTGCCTTTTCTATTCTGAGTGCCTCTAGCATGGTGCTGTACCATTCCGGGTAGGAGGGTTCTGTTTTATCCATGCAGTGTTTCAGTATAACTTTCTTAGCCACGGCGGCTGAGAGATATATGAAATTTACTGTTGTCCATGATCTGGTTCAGATTTAGTCCCATTAAGCAGATCTGTGGGGTAAAGATGGTTTCCATTCCCAGTAAAAGGTCTATGTTGGTTTTGATAGCTTCCCATAGTGGCTTATCATTTGGGCAGTCCCAGAGTATGTGTTTAGTGATTCTTTATCCTTTTTGCATCTTGTGCATATCAGTGTGGCCAGATGCCCTATTTTGTAAAGCTTGAGTGGTGTGTAGTACAGATTATGGCCTATCTTGTACTGCATAAGCCTTATGTCATTGAATCTCAGGAACTTTGTATGAGTTCCTCCATAAAGATGATCGGGTTTTAGCATCCTTCAGTTCTAGGAATATTTTCACCCAGTAGGGGCATATATCTTGGTCTTGAGTAATTGTATGGTTAAGTAGGTAATCATATTGTTGAATCTTGAGTGGTGTTGTGTAACTAGTTGAGTTATTTCATCCCACTCGGTGGAATTCAACAAACTGCAAAGTCTGGGCTCTAACATGTGTGCTATTGAATGTCTTAATTGTATGAAGCAGAAGGGGTTGACATTAGAGTCTGGAAAGGCTTTTGAGAATTTTTGGTAGGATATGAAGGATTTATTTTGAATGAACTATTCTAAATGTGTATTCATTGGAATGGAATATTGCCTTGCTGTGATGGTTTTGTTTTTGTATTTTAAAATTTGGGTTGGCTATAATCGGTTGGTTCAATGCCCAGTGGGGCATGGTTTTAGTGTTCTGTGTAATTGCTTGCTAATTAGTTGTGAGGTGCTTATTGGAGTGGCTCTTAGTGTGGAGGCAGTTTGGAGAATGGTATGTGTGTTATTGCTGTTATTGAAGTGCACCTGCTCACACATGTCTTGTTCTGTTTGTTGTCACTGGGGTTTATACACCCCCACCTCTGGTGCATTGTCTTCCTCCTTCCACCATAGGAATGTTTTTTGGTTTTTTTTGCAATTGTTTAACCAGGACTAGCACACTAAGCTGAAAGCTTGTTTACAGGTGCAATCTGGGAGCACAGGGAAGTTAAGTGACTTGCTCAGGGTCGCACAGTATGCAAGTGGGGGCTGTGGGATTCAAACTCAGTTCTCCAGATTTGCAGCTCAGAGCCTTAAACCACTGCGCTATGCTGCCTCCCTGAGGCCAAACTAATGGGCAGAGAGTAGAGCAAAATGACTGGAAGTTGTAAACCACCTTTTGTTTTATGCAGAGTGAGCTTGTGGTATGCCATTCTGCTTTTTTTGTTGTTCCAAAGGAAGAGTGAAATTGTGGATTTGAACCCTGTGAACCATTGTGCCAGTATGAAGAGGTTAGTTATTCTGAGTGGATGAAGTAGTCTCAGTAGGACGTTCATTTTGATAATACTTATTCTTGCCCATAGTGTTAGTGGTAACATGAACCATCGATCAAGGTCTTGTTTAATGAGTTTAGGTATCGTAGTCAGATTTACCTCAAATGGTTGTTTTTTTGCCCATTGTGCTCCTAGGTATCTAATTGTAGAAGGTGACCAAGTACCTCCCCATTGTATTACTTTTTATTTTGTGACTTGGTTATTAAACAGCATGGTGCAAGTTTTGT
The DNA here is from genome assembly GCA_016271365.2 of Neoceratodus forsteri. Taxonomy (NCBI): domain Eukaryota; kingdom Metazoa; phylum Chordata; order Ceratodontiformes; family Ceratodontidae; genus Neoceratodus; species Neoceratodus forsteri. The sequence goes on along the minus strand of CM057456.1, from coordinate 453,345,912 downwards.
GTATGTTGAGTTTGTAACCAGAGATCTGACTATATTCTTGCACTAGTTTGTATGTAGGAGGTATAGACTGTACTGGGTCCTTCAGGTGTAAGAGGTTGTCATCTGTATATGTGGGTATCTTACGCCTATCTTTTCCTACTCAGATCTACTTTATCATCATATCTGCTAAGATTCATCTCATTAATGGTTCCACGTAGAGGTTAAACAGGTATGGGGATAGGGGACATCCCTACTTGGTCCCTCTATATAATTCAAATGGTAGCGAGTTGACCATGTTGCACCTAATGAAGGCCAATGGGTGTGAGTATAGGAGCTTATACCTGTCCACAAAGGTCACTGGGAAGTCAAATTTGTTTAATGTGAGAAAGAGAACGTTCCAATTGACCCTATCAAAGGCCTTTTCAATGTCTAGTGACATAAGGCTGTCCAGGTTCTGACTCTCTCTTGCTGCAGCTGTTAGGTGTGCTAGCTTCCATGTATGGTTAGATGAAATGCAACCTGGCATGAAGTCTACTTGTTCCAAGCCAATTAGTCGATCCCATACTACTCTAATGTGTGTTGCCAGAATTTTGGCTAGTATTTTGATATCAGTGTTAAGCAGTGAGACTGGTCTGTAGTTTACTAACATTTCATGATTTTTGTCTGGTTTTGGCAGTAAGGTTATGACTGCAGTTTGCAGAGCTGGATCTAGCATTTTTTTATCTTGAGCTTCATTGAAGAGTTTGGCTAGGGGCTCAACTAGATGTTAGGCTATTGCCTTATAAAGATTTGTTGGTAATCCATCTGGTCCAGGGGTCTTGTTCTGTCTGAACTCTGAGATTGCTCTAATTATCTCTATCAGGACTATATTTGCCTCTAGGGCATTCAGGGATTCAGGTGGTATGTGCGGCAGGTTTACTTTTTCTAAGAATTCCTCGATGTGTGTGCCTTGCCTTGTTGAGTTCTCACTGTATAAATCTTGATAGTATTGTGTGAAAGAGGCAGTGATCTCTCTGGGTTTTGTGATCAGTTTAGAGGTGGTTTGTTGTATTATTCCTTTCATGCTTTTAAAGGCTTCTTCTTGTTTCAAGCGTAGAGCTAGGAGCTTCCCTGCCTTCTCTCCCTGATCTGTATAGCGTGTTCTGGCATTCAGGATGATGTATTCTGCTTGTTCATGCAATATATTTATATACTGTGCCCTAAGGTTATTTAGTGTAATCCATTCTTGATTGGTAGATTTTATTGGATATTGTTCTTTCTTAAGTTTAATTTGTTGGAGAAGTTTGGTGGACTCTTGGTCTCTTTTCCTTTTCTTAGTGGTTGCTAGTCTTATTAGTTCACCCTATATTGTGCATTTGTAGGTGCCAAAACATGTACATAATTGTCCACTGTGTTTGTGTTTTCTACAAAGAAAGGTTCGGTGCCTTTTTGAATTAGTTTTAATGTGTTATGGTCTTTAAGTAAACTATATTCATTCTTCAGATTCTGTCTTTATTGGCTGAGTGTGCAGGGGTGACCAAGACTGTAACTGGGGCATGATCCAAGATTACCCTGGATTGTATTTCACATTGAGTTATATCCTTAAATAGAACCGGTGAGATTAGAAAGTAGTCTATCCAGGAAGATGTACCGTGGACTTGTGAGACAACTGTGTAGTTCCTCTCACCAGGAGGTAAGTCTCGCCAGGACTCAATGAGCCCCAGCAAGTCCTGTAGTTCCCTAATCACCCATAAGTTAGGTGAGAGCCCAGATCTACTTCTGTTTGATCAATCCTGTGTGTGGTCCAGGACCATATTCCAGTCTTCTGCCAGGATACTGGGTAGGTGACCATGCTTCATGAGTGCTACTAAAAATGTGGTGAACACCTGTGGCTCCTCCCTGTTCTGTCCATATATTGAGGCCAATGCTATATCCATGCCATCCAGTGTGCCTATTACTAAGATGAAGTGACCCTCCTCATCTCCATATTGTTCCATTATGGTGAAAGGTGTAGAGTGACTTATTAATATTGCTGTCCCCCCCATTATTCGTCCTCACCGCAAACACCTGTCCCACCCAATCTCTGCACCACATGTGGGCTTGCACTGTAGTAGTGTGTGTTTCTTGCAGGAATGCTATGTTGGGGTTGCTCTTCTTTAAGTGTCTTAGATTTTGATGTCTCTTCTCTTTTGGTTTGCTCCTCTTTGATGTTCCATGTGATAAAACTGACATTTGAGTTAACCATTGGGACTTGCACATGACTTGTGTTTTCTGCCCTGTGATCTCAGGTCCTTGCTCTCTGCCTGAGTTATTGAAAGGGAGAGCTGTTGGACATCTCAAACATAATGTGCCATGTTATACCCTCCGCTACTCCATGGTTGTGAGGGGGGATAGTTAGTTGCTAACTCGTGTTCTGACTTACTTGCCTGTAACCATATGCCATCATTGCAAAAAGTGAGATAACATAACAAAATGCCTTGTCTACAAAATACTACAACTAGTAATACAAACTCTCTAGTACTACTTCAAACAACTACTAAAATATTTTCAAAAAAAGATGAGGCCCACCCCAGCCAGTCCTCCATCCCAGCTGGGACTGGGAGCTTGCCTGGTGCCTGCGAGCCCTTACATTTGCAAGTCCATGCATGGTTCTCATGAGGGTACCTCCTAGTCCATGAGCCTTTTTAGGTATATTTCTTTTGTTTGTATGCTTACATATTTGATTATTTTCATCCTTTAACTACTGTCCTACTAGAAAGATACTTCCACTGTGATTTTATCCTTTTTGGTAGTAATAAACAAGTTTATTACTCTTATGCAATGTGTCTGTGATTACTTGCTTTTCCAATATTGCCAAGAACCTGAAAGTGAGGTTTAGACCCCCTGACAATTGGCGACTGTGGCAGGACCTCAGACTCGATGGCTCCAACTTTCTTGATGCAAGTCAATCCAAAAACCCTGTACTGGGGGATTTCAACCCAGTACACAGAGATGAGACAATCAACCAATAAGTGTCAAGCTAAAGGGCTGATGTTCGTGACTCTCTGTGCTGCTCTGGAAGCCTCCGAAGCTAGGTTTCTAACCCTTGATCTGCAAATTTCATCTCTTAAGCAACAGATGGGTTTGTAGAAAACAGAATATGTTAGACTGCAGCAGAATTTGCAGTCTGAACTTCAAACTCTGCGGAATGAAAAGGATTCACTTTTGCATCATTCAGCTCAAGCTGGAGAACAGGAACTTTGTATGTTGAGGCAGAAGTGTGAAAGTTTGAGACAGGACAAGGGACAGGCATTGCATATGAATGACTTGTTAAGTACAGCGAATGCACAGTTGAGTGAGGAGATGGGAGAGATACAGGACGAGATGAACCAGGTACGTAATGACTTAGAAGTGGCTACCAGGGACAATCACAAATTGAGTGTCACGTATAGAGTGTTGCAGAAGCAAATGCAGGATGAAGTTGATATGGATGTTGCAACTGTGAGTCATGCTGAATGTAAAACTAAGATGGCTAAACTGCACTATCAGTGGGAGGTACTGACTGGACATGTTAAGGTGATGGGAGGCGTAACCCCTGCCTTACCCACGTCATCTGAAGAAGAGAAATCAGATGATGACATCTCTCAGTACAATACCCAGTCACACCCCTACTATGGCCCAGAAACCACACCCAGCCATCCACAACATGGGGGGTCCCCACTCCACCCACACCATGTCATACGTCGTCGATGTCGTGACACCCATCATGGAAGATGCTAACATGGCAGCCCCCATGATGGGGGGAGCAGGCCCAGGCACCACCGATAGCCATTATTAATGTGGAAGACAGGCAAGAGATAGAAACAATGATTGAAACTGCAGTAGGTAATGTACCTCTTCCTGAGAGAAGTAAACGGGCCATTAAAACCCAGATAAGGCAGCATCTACAAGAGGCTGGCACTCAGGATGGTATCGTTAGTACTGCAGCTGAGTCTGCAGCCTGGGCCGCCCTGGACAGCATCCGAGATAATCTACCTCTGCCTGATCGACCCAATAATCCCCTACAAATGGCATACTCTGTTCAGCAAATAGCTGACAGTATTGGTCGGATGAACCCGTCCAACAACTTCAGCTGTCATTTAGAAAAGGTGCATTCTAAATGTGAGATGCTTAGCCTCGCTGCAGAATACCAGGTCCAGATACTATGCCAAACCATCAATCCTAGTTTGTGGGCCAAACTCCCTGATGCCATCCGCCAGGATGGGAACACCACCTTTGATGAGGTTGCAGCTGAGCTCATTTCTGCTCACGGCCCAGGTGTAGTAGGAGTGATGCTTGCATAGCCTGTAAAACAGAATGCAAAGGAAAGTCCAGTAACTTACCACCAGAGACTTTGGATGGCCTACCAAGCAGGAAAGCACGTGGCACAAGAAGCTGCAGATGTAGATCTTATTGAATATAAGACCCTGTTCCTTAGGAACATGATTCCTGCAGTACGAGAAAAGGTAGAGCCAACCATCTACCCCAATATGGACAGGTTTGCAGGCATCCTTTGGAAAACTGAGAGAGTTTACGAACTCTACATCTGTGATCAGGGATCCGGTTCCAAGAAAGTAGCCGTCGTGGAGCCTATTTCGGAGGCCACGATGCACTACACTGTGGAAGGGCAGGCCCAACACCAACAGGCCTAACATCAACAGGCCCCTCCAGCCGATAACCAACAGACCCAACACCAACAACCACAACAGCAGCAACAGTGGGGTGGGAACTGGAATTGGCATAAGAATAAAAAGCATAAGAACAAGGGTAAACCACAACAACAAAGAACAGGCCCTTGATATAGGGAGATAGCTGAGGAAAATCAGAAATTCTGAGAGCTCCTGGGACAAGTGCGCTCTGTGGTGGATGCTGTTAGGGGCACACTGTCAGTCACCACCCAGCTCACACCCTTTGAGGAAATAACTGGAAGACAGATGAGATTACCCAAACACCTGTTGTTTGACCAGCACGCCCCCACTGCAGACCGTGTGTCTGTAGATCAATATGTGGAAAAACTCAGAAAAGACCTCATACACACACATTTGTATGATGCCAACTGCATGGGCAAGGCCCATCAACAATCCAAAATACAGTTTGACAAGCACGCACAAGAAGTGGATTGGCAGGTTGGAGATCAGGTAATGGTACTCCGATTTGCACATCCCACCCATTCCTTCTCTAATAAATGGGAAGGCCCATACCCCATTGTCAACAAGCTCAGTCCCGCGGTCTATCAAGTTAGACTCCTACATAACAATAAACTGACTGACAAATGGTTACATGCAAACCAACTGAAACTGTATAAAGGAGCTTAATTACTTTTCCTCACCCCATTTGGCGGAATAGTACTAACTTACTAATGTTTGATTTTGCTTTTCAGATACACTGACAAGATGGCTATCTTGTTCCATTATCTCCTCATCTCAGGAGTTATCCCCTGCATCCAAGGCATGGTACCGAACCTCCTACCACACCTTGATCATACAGCATCTTCTTCAGAAGGAGTATCCATCAATATGCCTGATAGTCTGATTACTGTCCAGGAAGGTTCCGATGCTTACCTCATTGCCTCAGTTATTGCTCCTGATAAACCTACCCTACAAATTGAGTGGCAAACCACATCGCAAGGACAAATTCTCCCTGTGGCCAAACTCTCCAAAGGAACTTTCCAAGGTTGGCCCAATGCTAAATTATCCCCAAATGGTTCTCTGTCCTTGTTACAAACTGCTCTTAGACATTCTGGTTTGTACAATATTACTGCCTTAATTGATCCTTCATACTGTAATTCTTTGTCTAAGGATTCTGGTAGAAAATGTTGTGCTGTACACCACATGGCTTCTGCTGCCATGTATCTCTCTGTGTTACCCCCCACTGATAAACAGCTCTTGGAATGTCCAAAGCATACCCCTGGTCCCTGTAGTGGTCTAACAGTCACTGCCCTCCCTGGGTTATTGATCAACAACTTTCAATTTATGCATATACCTGTTTTGTTTAATCTTACTTACTGGAATATGAAAGAATTTGGTATGTGTCACAATACTAATACATCAGCATTTTATAGTTCATTATTGCTTGATAGTTTAGCTGCATTTCAGATTCATACTCAAGACCCTATTGCTGGGGTCCATTCTACTGAACATAGAGGCAACTTCAGGAGAAAACCCAATCCTGATGATCAAAGTCACAAACGTAATACACATGAAGTTGACAGTTCTGATATCACAGGTGCAACAGGTACTGTCACAGGCCTTTTTGGTACAGCTATGTCTATTTGGAATAAAGCATACATTGCTGCTATCAAATCTCATTCTGCCAAGTTTTCCACTGGTTTGGTCAACAATATACTACCCCCATTATTGCATGGTGCGGATGGCCTTAGTCAGGAAGAAAGATGCACTGTATATAACATGCACGACATTGCTAAGGCGTTTACAGACTCTAAAGACAAGAATTATGCACTCATTGCACAGAACAACAGAGAAGCCGATAAACAATACATTGCTAGAGAAATTCTCTGCTCTGCCTATGGCTCATACATTCTCACTACCATCAACAATCTCTTCTGTGATCTAAAGTCTGGAAGAATCCCTGATATCATACATGACAGACTCATTTCCAAATAGTATTGTCCACGATGTAAAACCCCTAGTTGTATTGTTATGTGCATGCAACAATCTCTATCCATTCCTCTTACTACAGCTAGGAACTTAGGGTTTGTGACTAGACACCCTAACACTGGTCCTTGTTTCATTGCTAAGAAATGTTCCATAAGGGATACTATGTTTGTTTCTTTTACTGTCACTTTTGATCCCACTACAGCCTTGTTCGACAAGCTTGCACTGGTACATTCTATTGGGCACCTGGACAAAGACATCTACAGAGAACGCCTGGATCTACTGCCTTTACTGGTTTTCCATCCTTTCCTGGACACCTGGGTGGCTCCGCACACAGACTGCTGTGAGAAGAAGCAATATATTTACTTTTGCCAATGTGATGTATTTGATGTTATTCAACCTGTTTGTGGTTATTCTCCAGATAGCATTGATTGGACATTCACCATGGATGATGACATCACCAAGAATGGCACGGATTTCTTAGATTCTACTTTGGCTCTGGATAAGCTCTACCAATCATATCGTGAGGAGGTTGCAAAAGTGGAGACTCCCTACTGTTCGCTCTCAATACAATCCTGATGGGGAGTACTGTGTAGTAACTAACTTTAAAAGCTATACTTATGGATCTGTGACATTTATTTATTTATTTAAGAGATTTACCAGGAAGGCATGCTGAGCAGAGTACTGCTCGATTCCAGATGCGCCCTGGGGTTTTGGGGTTACAGTGGGAACATGATACAATCTGAACAAAACAATACAGTGGAACATGGTATAGTCAGAAAACAACATACATAAGGAGTAATAGAACAGCAGTGGGTAACATACATAATGTAAAATGGAACAAATTGAGGGTAGGCAGATTATTGTACAGTATACAGTGATTTACTATGAGCAGGTCAGAAACAGTGGAGAGACCAGACTTGATTCTTACGCTGGGCAGGTACAGGAGTGGGGGGGGTTGGGGGGTTGCAGGAGCAGGTGGTAGAGAAGTGCGAATTGAGACGGGCATTTAGTTGGGGAGTACTTGTGGAGTGTCTAATATCGGCTGCCAGGGAATTCCATAGTTTGGGTAACCTAAAGCTGAAAGCAGCCTGTCCGGACCGGGTGGATCTATGTGGGATATGCAGGAGCCTAGCGTCGCTGTTATGGAGTGCGTAGGATGGTGGGGGTAGGGCAGTTAGGGAGGCTGACAGGTAGGATGGGAGTGATTGTGACCAGAACTTTGCGAGGTTCTAGCGCAGTGACGTGATCTTCTGTTGTGTAAGAGAGGAGGTTCAGGTTGGTAGAGGACACAGTGGTGGGTGCTGGGAGGGCGGTCCAGCGAAAAGCAGCAGAAGGAGTTAAATAGGGGGTCAAGCCTTGCTAGGGAGGTTTGAGGGGCTGCACAGTAAACTGTGTCACCATAGTCAAATATAGGAAGGATCATTTTTTTGACTATTTCTTGCCTGGTTGGCAGGGGTATGCAATTTTTATTTCGGTACAGGGCTCCCAACATAGGGTTCAATTTTTTATGTAAAGCATCAATGTGTGCAGAGAAGTTAAGGTGTTGGTCTAGCCAGATGCATAGATAACAAAAGGAGATGCAGGCCTCAGAGAACTTTGGTGGCGAGTAAGCCGTGTGAGTTTGGGCGGGAGCCAAAGGTGAGGGAGATAGTTTTTGAGTTTAGGACTAGCTGGTTTGAGATAAGCCAACGTTGGACGGAGTCAAAATCCTTCTGTAGGCAGGCTGTCACAGCACTAGAGGATGGGCCAGAGGCGAACAACACCGTATCGCCAGCGTATATGGGATGGTCAGATTCGGACGGGCTGCTGGCAGGTCGTTGAGAAATATAGAGAACAGTAGTGGGCCGAGAACAAACCCTTGGGGGACTCCGCTGGTGACTGGGAGTAGGGTGGATGTAGCTGAGCCTATGCGGACAGATTGGGACCTGTTAGACAGGTATGAGTGGAACCAGTTATTTGCCGCAGCCGACAGTCAGGCTAGAGCCAGTTTAGCCAGCAACAAGGGGTGGGAGATGGTGTTAAACACTTTTGCTAGATCAATAAATATGGCATCTGTTAATTCCTCTTTGTCCATACCCGTGAGGATAGCGTTTGTGAGCCGGAGGAGAGAGGTGGTGGTGGAGTGATTTTTCCTGAATCCGGCCTGGTAAGGAGTTAAGAAGTTTATCGACTCAAGATAGTGGTGGAGTTGGGAAAGGACCAGACGTTCTTGAAGTTTGGCCAGAATGGGGAGCAGGGATATAGGGCGGTAGTTGGAAGGTGAGGAGAGGTCCCCTGCCTATGTCCTTGCAGAGATGGGGTCTCCAGAACTGCATGCAGTACTCCAGATGAAGTCTCACCAACTGTTTGTACAGAGGGATGACAATTTCCTGTTTTCTACTGGTGATAGTGAGTATGCCTGTCTACCCCCCTGGCAATCAACTAGATATGCTTACATGCTTTCTTTCACTGATCTGTAGGGGTATGGTATGCTATTGGCTACCTTGGGATTGGATTCAACGTGAGCTTTAATCTGCTTGTCTACATTTGTAAGTTTGTACTATTCTGTTGTCCTATGTCTTTGTGTGTGTGTGACTGTCCCCTCTCCCCTTCTCCCTTTCCCATTAATCTATTTCTCCACCCTCTCTTTATTTATTAGTGTTATTTCTTTATCTTGCTCCTGCCTCCCTACTTTACTGATTCCTTTAATGGGTCACTACCTTGCTATGCTCAATAACTGGGCCCCAAACCCTACATTATAGATTCGGCTGTGTTTGTTTATCTGATTTCCGTGTTGTGTTCCTGTGTCTATGCATTCTGTCTTACCTAGTCTAGTCCCCATTGTCCATTCTGAGGGAAATGACTGTGTGTATTGAGCTGCTGAACTTTTTTGCACCCCAGACCATTTCCCCCCAACCCAGGCGTGACCCCTCCATGCCTGTGTTAGTCTTTTCCGTTCCCTTTATGTTATCCTGTTTATTCAAAAAGGCATCCTGCTAATTACCTACCAAACCTTCTGCCCCATTTACTGAACCTTGCCCTGCCAGTGACTTCATACCCACCCCTCAGCACCAAGCACTATGAATTTCATTTCCCCTACATATACCTTCGTCTCAGGTACCTAGCAATTTTGTGAATGATTTTGCCTGTAGTAGTAGATCATGTCTGCATCTCTTTGTTCTTCTCTGTAAACTCTGTCGGATTCTTTTCCTTATTCTGTGCATTGCCCCTTTTACTGTCTTACCTCCTGTACCTTTATCTCCTCACGTCCTTTATTCGAGCTATCTTGCAGGTTTGTTTGTGGACTGTATGTCCCTGCATTGACTATACCTCCAGTCTTAAGACCACCACCCCACTGGCCTCATCTTGTTTCAGACACAAATTGCTCCCAACTGGTCCCCCCCACAGGCACAATGTTCTATCCTTTCTGATCCCCCAATGTTTCTTGTCACCCTTTGCTCTCAGTATCCTCCCTGCCCCGGGCTTCCTTTGATTACTACTGCTGAGGCACGTTTAGGACCCTCACTCCACCTCCTTTTCCACATTTAGTAGGTTTTCTAAGGGGCAACATGTTTCTGTGCTTTCTCAGACCCAAACCCCCTGCCCCCCTCCTGGCATTTCTTTTACCCCTCCACCCCCCCCCCCCGATTCTTCCCTCTGGTGTTCACCTGGGTAGACTTGTACAAAGGCTGGAATGCTCAGCTCTCCCGAGGAAGTGTGACTTAGTGAGAGTGCAGCCCTGTGTGGTGTGCAAGATGCGAGGGAGCCCTACTAAACTGCTGCACTGACCTTGTCTATGTGAACCCCTTTGTACATGTCTCCATTTGTGCTGACCTTTCATAATTATTGCACCTTGTTCTTTGAGATGCCCCCGTCCCCACCATATGTAAGTATCACACTGTTTCTTTAAGACCCACCCCTTCCTCCCTCCCTCCCTCCTTCCTTCCTTCCTTCCTTCCTTCCTTACCCAGCACCTACAAGTAGACTTTTAATGCCAGAGCAATCTTTCTGTTACACGTAATTGCTCAATCATTTCCCTAGCAAATTGTAACATAGTCACTGACAGATCAAACTTTAGTCCACTTGTTTGTTGATGCCACAAACACAGTTTTTGTAAGTCCCACCTTTTGATCCTAGCACAGATTTGTTGCACATCACTGTCTGTGTTCCACCTCGAGATAAATGGCATGAATGGTTATTTAAATGTAGTGCCTTAGGTGGAGATCCAAATCAGCAGTCCCTGGAGTACTTCTTAGAGAGGTTAGTGTGTGAGTCTTGTTTTATTAATAATTATTACTGTGAGTCATTGCTCAGCAGTAATTCTCCTCACTTCCTATACAACCTCCAGGATCGTGTTGGCATCCACTGGTCTTAATTAACATTCCTGGACTGGAGTGGTGGCCAGGCAATCAGAGCTGTGAGGCATGTCCAGAGATGGACAAAGACTTTTCTTTTGGCCCGGTTTAGGTCCATGACCATGAGGTGGAAGAAGAAAGCCCATAAAACCCAAAGGGAAAAACAAAGGATCGCTTAATGACTTTGTCCTACATCTTTGTTAATGCTTGCTCAGTGGCTGGCCCAGACCTCAGTGTAGTACTTTGTGGGTGTGTCATTAACAAAGATGCATTAAAGTTCCAATTACCTTGAAAGGGGTGAATTATTCCTGATATAGTTCCAAACTGAGGCAGTAAATGTTGTGTGCCCCTGTATGACTCCTGCTTGTGTTTGCTGTAATGACATGAAGGGGCAATTCTCCAGCATGTTAGTCTTAGATTCTCCCTTTCTTTTTTTTTCCCTGGCTTATTATCCCCCTACAGGAGGTTCTGGTCACCTTCCCACTCGCCGCCCCTCCCTTTACCCCAGGCTTGCCCCCCTGGGCAAAGCTGCTGTGTGGGCACCCCTTCCCAAGAAACATGGTTCTTTAAGCCCTGGCTTGCCCCCTAGGATGGGGTCATGGGATTGGGACCCCACCCCGGTGGACCTTTTGTCTGTGGCGGGAGTGGTGACAGACAGGGGACGTCATTAATAGAGGGCATTTTTTTTTTGCTTTTATTCCCCAGGGGCAGGGATGTGCAATGATGCCAGTGTCGACCCTGCCGGCGGTACCCCCAGCTTTCACCAGAGGTTTGCATTGCACTGGACATTCTTCCCCCCTCCCAGCAGAAAAGGAGAGCAGTCCCTGGGATGCTCAATCCTTCTCCCCCTGCCTGGCCCTCCAACTTCCAAGTCTGCCCCTGAAAATGGGATGTCAATGCCACAGATGGATGCCCTGCCGCTGCGCCAGCAGGCTGGCCTAGATTCTCCTTCTCTTTGTGGTCGCCATGTTGTTAGCTGTACTCAGGTGGGCAAAGAGTTTTGTAATTATTTTGGGTAGCTCTCTTTTAGCTGTTTCTGCACTGTGGAATTCATGCAGTCCTGTCGAGGTGGTGACAACTAATCTGGCCGGGTGCAACACTTGGTAAAGTATGCTTGCTTGAGCTAGGGTTAATTTTATATCCTGGTAAGCTCTCTGCTTGTCCCCCACCACCGGAGTAACATCACTGAAGATGTGAAATCTCTTTCCCTGTCATTTCAGAGAACCTTTTTGTCTTGCCTGTGCCATTATATGAATTTTATCTTGCAAGTACAGACACCTTAGAATTATTGCTCTTGGTTTTTCCTCTTTTGTTGATTTTGGCCAGTACAATCAGTGAGTGCTTTCTATCATGTATCTCGTTCCATGCTTCAGAGGTTCTGCCACCTTAAGCAGTAGTTGTTAAACAAACGCTGATAGATCAGAGCCCTCGGCTTTTTCTTAGATTCCCACCAGGACTAAATTGTTTCTTCATGCTCTACTTTCTTGTTCCTCTAATCTGTCTTCCAATTTTGCCATTTTTTTTATTTCTGCTGTTTCTCTGACTTCCTTTTGTTGTAGATCCTCTGTAGAGCTGATCCGTGCCTTCTTGTCTGAAACTCTTGTGGAGAGGCTGGCCAGAGTTTTTTTTTAAGTTTTGAAGTCTTTGTCATCTCATCCTGTGTAATTTTCATATAAGTTAATGAGGTTTAGCTTAGCAGTGATCAGACCTAATGTTACCATTTCTGCTGAAGGGTCTTGTTTGTGGTGCTTAAGTGGGAGCACTCTCGGAGATTCTGAACCAGACGAGTTGTAATCTATCTGTGCTTGATCAATGTCCTTCACTTTCGTTGGTTTTTGAGATTTCATTAGATTTTGTTTAACCCAAATTAAATAATGTGTTTTTTGTCAGTTTTGGGTAGTTTAAGCAGTTAAAAAAGCCTTGTTTTTACAGCTGCTAACAGAACTCCAGCCAGCACATCTTCTCAGTCTGAGATCATCATGTGACTCCCACTGGAATTCATACTTAATCTGAGACACAAGTTTATTCACTAAAAGAAAATGGTTCATCCATGTGTCACCTACTAGTAACTAGACATGTGCCCAGAATCCTACAGTACATGGATGACGTGATCCTCAATAAGTCCATGTAGTCATCATTGAAGCACTTAATCACATATTTGGCATTGTCACTGACAAAAGCCACAACTTGTACCATCTCCACCTCATACTTCTGCAGAGGGGAGGGAGGGCAGCTCCAGGAAACTAGACTGAGCTGCACACTCGAGCAGGCTTGTTAGACCAAGAAGGCCTGTTTCTACTGGCAATTTTGTATGTTCATATGTTCGCAGAGTTTTCATAACTGTTTGCACAGCCATTGAATAGTTCACTGCAACCAGAATGACTTACCACCCTCCATAACAAAAATGATGTTAAACACACACAGAGAATCTGAATCTGTGGATTCATTACACATTGCTGTGAGGATCTTCCCTTTGACAAGTTGGCCATAGGCACCAACTATGGAGGGGTGCTGAGGGGCTGAAGCCCTCCCGGGAATATTAGATGAGGGCCCTGCCCCCCCAATTTACACACAGTTCCAGGATGCAGTTAGGGTTATTTTAAGGGCCGATGCAGAACGTTCAGGAATGCCGACGGCGATGCCGTTCTGCTGCCTCATCAGTCACCAGTCGAGCCAATCAGTTTGTGCCATTTTTGGTGGGAATCAAGTTTGGCATGGCACTGCTGCTACATCAGGCATCTGCAGTCACTAGTCGCTTTCCGTCCCCCACTCAGGCTCTATCAGATCAGATCAGTGCTGTGCTTGTTTTGTATTGCCGGTGGTGTCAGGGGGTCCCCGTTCACTCTCCCGAAACTCGTCGTTGCCTTAGTTGGGACAGGTGTTGAGACTCGGGATATCCTCATAGGCCCCCTATGCAGGAGGCGCTCCCTTCCAGTCACAGGGCTTGCTTGGTGGATGGGGCGGGGGGGAACAAACACACACACAGCAAGGAATGGAGATATGGGTAGCAGCAGAGATAAGGGAGCAACTGGCTTTGGCTCAGATTCAGAGGCCCAGGATCACAGGATGCAGTCAGAAAACCTGAAGCCAACAGGGTAGAAGTTAGGACAAATTGGACTCAGACCTCCGAGTTCCTACAGTTACTCTAGGACTAGGAGTTGGACTAAGGGACATTTGGGGAGCACAGCATGGGTGAAGGGGGGCCAGATTGCAGTTTCTTTCAGTCATGACCAAGTGCATAATTTGAATGCTTGATGTTCCAACAGCAAATCAGATTAAGGGATACTTTTTTTTCTATTGGTACTGTCTGTTGTGCTAGTTTGAACAACATTTAAGATACGTTTTTAATATTTTATATACTATAAATATATGAAATGTCCACAAAGGTGATTTGAACATGTATTTGCTTGGTATACTGAATTTTTTAGAATGTGTCCAAAATTGAGAAAAAGGTATTTTCCTTAATCTTGTGTTTTGTTTGAACAAGTGTAAAATAGGCTAGCAGAGGCTTATTTCACACACAAAATCATTATTTTGGCTTGACGGCAATTGCAACCCACCTCTTATTTTTTAATGTTACCCCAGTTTTTTGAGGTTGACTTTGGTGGAGGGTTTGTTTTTTGCCGCGCTATCTTTTTGCAGAATGTCCTTGCGCAGTTTTGTCATGTATCTTTCCCTGCTAACTGCCTTTGGCTATTTGTGAGAAACTGTGTAGTTTTGCACCACTTTCTCAATCTGTATAAACCCTGGATCCCTTTTGATGGTGGTGAGGGGTAGGGTTGGGGTGGGGTATGACTGGCCATCTAGATAGAAAACGTTGACTGTTAATGTCCTCCACTGGCATAAGATAGGTGAAAAAAGGTCCCTCTCTGGCAGTGACATACTTCTAAAACATCAACGATTAGCAGTATTGAAGAAGAGGTTCATAAAACTGGCTCTCCTCTCCTTTTTTTCATTCCGTTATCTCTCCAGCCTGCTTCCTGCCTCACCTCAGCTCATGGTTACCTATGAACATCCACTTCAGCTTCCCCTCAGTTGCACCTGCTTGTCCTGACTCTTCTGATACAGATCCTCCCTGGCTTCCTGTCCTGATCCTCCTGGCATACCCCCCTAGCTAAACCCTGTTCTGCCATGTGTGTGTTTACCCATCCTACTGTGGTAAGGACACACCTAGCAGAGGAGGGGTCCAGGATGTGTAATGGCTTTCAAATGGGAAGGCAGGAGACTGGTGTAAATAATGCTGAGGCAGGAAGACAACTGGTACCATCTTTACGGTTCTTCCCTTCATCTAATGTGGAGGTCCACTCATGACACCATTCTGGGGTTGGAGTGGCAGCCATCCTGTGGTTACACACAATAGCAGTCCCACCTCTGGAAATATTGTAGGAGGTGCAGTTGGAGCAGGTAGACCTGCTTTCTCCTCCTAGGGCAAGAGTGCAATACCTGCACATTGTTTCTTATGCTCCATTGGCCCAGGCACAAGATTCGAGATTGAGATTGCATCAGCTGGTACCAGCAGGCTGGGCAAGAATGTCTCTTCCTGTGGTCAAGTGAGCTGGCTTTGTGCCTACCCTGCAACAAAGGGGATGGAGAAGCCTGAAAGGTAACATCCATGACTGGAGTGCAATGTAGACAACAATTCAGATGCAGCTTGAAGAGCGCCATGCCTCAAGCAATTATTAAAGACAAACAGCTTTCTTTAACTCTTCTCTTGGTAAAAGCTGAGCAGTACCCACCCAGTAATGTGTTGAGGCAGATATCAGGAGGCTGAGTGGGACCGGAAGAGCTGGTGTGCTCTACCAGAGGGTCTTATCAGGATTGAAGAGTCACCACTAGGACTCTCATAGGCTGAAGAAACACAACATTCATTAAGTGGGATATTGCACAAACCTGTTAGGCACTGAGAGCAAAGAGGAGCTGTTATGCTCAATAGGAAGGATCTCAAAAGGCTAAGAAAGTGATGACATTAGCCCTGTACCATAGACTGTAGAAGAGAGGAGATGCTAGCATGGGGATGCCGCAAAACAATACTGCAGACATTGAGGGATTGACAGCAAGAAGTGTGACTACTTCACCAAAGGTCTATGTCAGTGCCAGAATGGACTATGCTGTTCACCTGCCACCCCACCCCTCAGATGGAGAACTGAAGCTCTCTGAGCAGGATGTTGCAGGAACTGATGGCGAAATGGCCCTTAAGTAGTTTTGTGTTTTGACAATAAGTACCACTAATGAAATACGTGGGAGAGGACTGACTGTGTCAGAGTTTAAGCTGTGCATTGTGAAAGAGTTAGTCTGAATGATTCAACAGTTAATGTAGAGTCCTAGCAAAGTCATTCATTCAAAATAAGGCTCAGCACTGTGCCGTGTAGATGAGTCCTCAGGGGAGCTCACCCGTATCCAATTTCTGAGTATCCCTTAGATGCCAAGCATGACCTCTCAGTATGACAGAATATGATGGAATAGAACTTGATTTTATATAGTGCCTTTCATAAATGCGGTTTCCTGGAGCACTGTACAAACCAATGATATTTAGATACTGGTACCAGTCCAGTCCCACTGGAGTCAGGGGCAATGGTTCAAATGAGAACAATCTGAACACTAGGGTAGCAGCGGAAAAGGAAATGTGCACTGTGAAATGTGTATTGTAAATGAAGTGAAGCTCAGGGAGTATGGGGTGGGACAGGAGGGCAACTGGGCAAGTAAAAAAGTAACTGTGCAATGAGTACAGGAGGAAAAATGTGTCAGCATGCGTGTTGCCTGACAACAAAATATGTACACCAGGTCTATGTCTGTTGCCCCATTTCATTTTCATCTGCTCCTATGCATAGGGCCCATCAGATTTTCAGGGGGATGTTCTCTGATGAGCTAACTGAGAATAGTTAACACTGGCTGGTATGCCTACATACTAGTTGTGCAATAAAATGGTGGTACTGATGATGATGTCATTGTCCAGAAACTGTCAGTAACTCATTGTTAACTGTCATTTTTGGGAGTGACATAACAGGAAGCAGTGGTGATTGGAAAATCAACAGCTCAGTTGATATTGAGTATGGGTGAGTCCATGGCACAAAATAGTCAAGGTAAAGGTATCATTTAGGCAGTGGGTTACATGACTCATGGCCACATATGTTCCAGTGATGGTGTGTGTGTGTGGGGCGGGGGACTTTGGCAACTAATGAGATACATGCCTTTTAGTAGGCGTTCAAAGAGTTAAATCTGGTTTGTGGTTGGCCTACCAAGAGTGAAGCAATGCTTCCAGCACCAGACTGCAGTGGAGACTGATGTGTAAGCTGTGGTGCCACTACCAGGTGATTCTCAGCACATTGTTAACCTGGGTGGTAGATAGCAGACAAGGTGTGCTTAGATATTTTTGCATAGCAACCTCTGCCCTTCCCTACTGTGTGCCAGAGGACTTCTGACAGTACACATTACATGTGTTATTAAAATGCCTCCCACTTTCCACAGACCATGGATAGGGCAGGAAGAGAGATCCCTGGCCAGTGGGAAGTGGGTGTCATTTTAATAAAACAGTAGACCGTATTTTTGGCAAATTAATTTTATTAAGAAAAGATTTGGGGGTTAGACTGCAGAAAAAATCACCAGGTCAGAGAAACTGCTAATGTCTGCAGCACTTGCTGAGGAGACCAGAGCAAGCACTGCAGACACTGGTGGTGTTCCTTACCTGGTGGAAAGTGGTTCAAGGTGGTATGTGACAACACCAGAGGATATGCCAGTAGCTGGGGAGGGGTTAAGTTAGGTTGGTGACACCACCCCTTCCTAGGCAGTAGGTCGTCAAGGTGATGAGTAACCAAAAATTAAGGCAAATTTGGGTAAGGTGCTAGAACTGAAATTGTGTTTGTTATGCTGTGTTAGCTCTTTGGAAAAGCCCTCAAAATGCATCACAGAGCACCAAAAACCTCAAAGCTTCTGGGGGTCTTGGCGGCACCCAGACCCCAGCCATTTGTTGAGCCCCACCCCCTGGAAAAATAAAAGTCAGCTCTTATGAAGTTGGCCAATGTTTTTTCCATCTCTTGATGCAGTTTGGGTAGGTAGTTTTGACATAGAGTGTTTGCCTTCTGAAGTTCACCTATGCCCTTGATGTGCTTTCCCATCTAGCCCCAGAAACAGTGTTAATTAAGTTTTTTAATGGGAACATTAGCTCCACACCAAGCCTTCGATGGATCCAAAACTGTTTCTTCACTTGCAGCAAGGCTGTAAGTGGTGGTGTTGAAACTGGTATGCAGAGTCATTTGTCTGGTCTCACATTTCTCCTTCTGGCTCATGTTTATGTTTTTTAAATGTTTCTTGTTGTTGCAGTGGTCCAGAACAGTATCCTTCCTTTTGTGTTCCACTGGATGGGCACAGAACTGGCAGAACATTTTTCCTCTATCTTCACACATTCCCATGGATTTTAACTGTAGTGCAGGGTCCTACACATTAATACTACTGATGTTGATTATTTTTCATGGTGGTATTGCCATAGTGATGTTTAGTGATGTCTCTAAAGAACTAATAGTGAACAACAGTTAGAGATATTTAAAAAAAAACTGCAGAATGGTGCAACATAAGACTAAGGGGATGTAACTAGGTTTATGACCAAACAACACCCAGGATATTGCAAAGTACACATCTGATTCAAGAGTATCAGTTACAGATGCAAACAAGAGATGCTTGTAATTAATCCAAGACTGTGAAATACATGATTAATTTCTCAATTGGTACCCGCAGTCAAAGCACAAACACTGGAGGATTAAGGGCTACCATGAATGAGTACATCAGGTGGATCAGCTACAAAATGAGCTGCCCCTGGCAGTTCACAATCAAGTCAAACATTTTGCAGTTAATCAATAACTGGCCACCTCCATGGCTGATAGAGTCAAGAGGAGCAGCTACAGAAGCTGGCCCCAGAAGTTTAAAATGAAGACACAAATATTGCCATTAGTCATTCACAGTCCACCTCCTTGGATAAAATAATCAAGAGGGGCAGCTACAGAATCTGGCCCCAGAAGTGCAAAATGAAGACAAATTCTGCAGTTTTTCTTCAGGCTGTGGATGAGTGCATCAAGAAGAAAAGCTGCAGAATTCAAGAAGACATTAAAGTCTTTATAAGTGACATTGCAGAGCCTTTTTGCAGATGACACTAAAATCTACAAGAGGGTGGAGACTCTGTGTATGTGTGTGTGTGTAAAATGGAGGAACAGAGACCTGAGAAAACTAGAGGAGTGGTCAATGGTATGGCAACTGAATTGCCATGCAAAAAATTGCAAAATAATGCACTTAGGGCCCAGAAACCCAGGGACAGAGTACAACATGGGTAGAGCAATATTGACAAGTTCAAAGCAAGAAAGAGACCTGGGGGCAATTATATCAGATGTCTAAAGGTGGGCAGGCAGTACGACAAGGCAGTAGGGAGGGCTAGTGGGATTCTGGGGTGCATAGGAAGTGGCATCACCAGCACAAAGAGAGAGGTGGTGTTGCCTCTGTATAGATCACTGGTAAGACCCTACCTAGAGTACTGTGTCCAGTTCTGGAGACCACATCTCTTGAAGGACATAGACAGAGTGGAGGCAGTCGCAGAGGAGAGTAACAACAAAAAATGGTGCAGGGTCTGCATCAAATGTCCTATGAAAAGAGACTAAAGGACCTCAATGTGTACGCCCTGGAAAAGAAGATGGAGAGGACGGGATATGATAAACACCTTTAAATACCACATGGAGGTAAATAAGGTACATGAGAGAAATATTCCTCAGAAGAAAAGGTGCTCAAGAACAAGGGGACATGCTATGAAGCTGAAGAGGGTAGATTCAGGAGAGATGTGAGGAAGCACTACTTCACAGAAAGAGTGGTGGATTCCTGGAGTAGTCTTCCAGTGGAGTTGGTGGGGGAGAAAACTGTGGTGGGGTTCAAGATTGCATGGGAAAAGCACAAGGGAATTATAGTGGAAAGGAAGGGGGGAGACAGAAAGAGCGTAGATTGGCCATGATCTGTGGCAATAGTGTAGGTAGAGAAAAATGGGCAGACTGGGTGGGCCAGTACACACCCCAACATTGACATTTCAACAGTGGCGTACTCTACAGCAACAACAGTGCCACGTCACTGTAGGGAACCCGCTGGAACCCAGCACTGTCTGTCGGGGGTCCTGTACCCCCCCCCAAATCAGCTCCAACTCCAAGTTGATAATCCTAAGTTGGACTAGGTGGGGGGTGCAGCCCCCCATATGGAGGGTTTGGGGTGCAAAGCCACCTGAAGAAAACACTTGTGTCTTTTGGAAACTGGAAGCCAACTGCAAAATGCAATCGACCTGCTGGTTTCGTTGTCTGGTCATTCAACAAATATTTGTCAAAGACCTGTTTTGGATCTGGATGGGCCAAGTGTGCCTTATCTGCCATCAAATTCTATGTTTCTATGTTTCTATGACAGTTCTCAAAGCACTGGCATGGAAGACAAAACATTAACTGAATTGCACAAAACAATACCAAGAGGAACATTAAGCCAGAAGAGCAGCCATAGTGGTGTCATTCTGCAACATTTCCCCCCAGTAAATACCAGCTGAATGTTACTTATCTAAAGGACGGAACAAGGAATTGGAGCAGACCCTTTATTTATTGCAAACTGAAATCAGTGCTCTACAATGAGCAATTTTATTAACATGTTTTCCATTTGGCAACATCACAGAACAAGTATGTGACACAAAAGGAAGGTTCCTGCAGGTCAGAGTTTGTAAACCCATCTGTTAATCATTCAAAAACTGATGTTCTGCATTTAATCTGCTTTAAAGTCTGATTTTACAGTACCTTCTCTGTGGGTAACACTTTTTTCATAAGGCACAGAACAATTCTGAACTGTAAAGAGAGGGACATTCCTCATAACTAGGAATGGTCAAGATGAGGTGTACCACTCACTCTTCCACACGTTTAGTACCCCCAAAACCTCCAGCTCAGTTCGTTATACAGTAAAGTCAGGGGTGCAGTTACAATGTAGGCATTTACCATAGTGCTCTAATACACACCTCACAGCTGTCACATAAATCAGTACCATTCTGACAAATTACTAAAGCACCCCCAGGCAGATTAGTGAGATACATTTTCTTGACTGTACCCATGAGGGAGGGCCTTAATGTGGTGTCATGGCTTAGCGAATGCTCCCCTAAAATCATATAAAATTATACAAAGACTTTCCCTATTAATTACAGCACCATAGCAATTTCAGCACAAAAAGTTTAACAAGGCCCTTGGCACAGAACACCACAGTAATCAGGGCCTAGTGCAAACTCTGGCTTAAATATAAAAAACAATGTCTGAAGAAAGACACAATACCTTTCAGAAAAGGATGACTCGCAATAGCAATTTACAGCCAGCAGGAATTGTAAAGCCTAGAAATATTAAAAAAAAAGAACATTATTTTCCAAAGAATACACAGATCCCAAAACAACACACACTGTAAAGTGACAAAATACAAATAGATTTATGTAAGCCACAAAGCGTTAGCATAATTAACATGAAAATAAAGAACCACTGGTGGTCCAAAAGAAAGCAAATTGTGCATTTGAGAAATGACAAGGACTTGCAGCAGCAAATCACGTCCAGCAGCACCCTTAAGGCTTAAAACACAACTGAAAAATGTGTATATCTCCCAGAGGAAGAGGCACACATCACCACCCTCACCCTAAAGGCATGTTCATATTTTCAGCAAACATGAAAACAAATAGTGGACACACCTACTGGCTAAAAATTTAAACTGCCAACTCCACTCAGGGACCTGGGCCGGAAACCTCTGCAGGAGGCCACCAGGGCAATGGCCCTAGCGATGTTTGGAGCCAGTATCCTTGATAGGCAAGAAGTTTGTAGGAGGGCCTTGTTATGGCAGCCCAGCTTTCCACTAACACTCCCCCCTGCCCCCCTCGTTACCAACCACCCGAAAATAATATACAGATCCCTCAGCCCACTATCCCTGAGCCAAAAACAAGTACAGACACCCACATACTTGATATTTCAGGAGAAGGGCTCTGGAAACAAATGTGGTGGACAACAAAAACACCAGCCACTGAGGATGTTGCACACACACACACACACACACACACACACACACACACCTCAACCATCCAGCCCCCCACACCCACACAACCTTCATTCATCCTCAGTTATGGACAACACCTCACTGGGTCACAAAACTCCCCAGGCTGCTACAAGGGCACCAGGGGCTACAAGGGCAATGACTCTAACCAGGGTTGGAGCCAGGATCCCTGTAAGTAAGTACCTTGTTTCTACTTACTTATTTTAGTCTGGGTTGATGGTGGTGCCTTGTCATGGCAGCCCAACTTGTCACTGGCACTCCCTCAATCACCAACCACCTGAAAATAAAACACTCCCTCAAACTGAACCAGACACACCCACCTACTTATTTTATGAGTGGAGCAGCAGAACAAACACAAGGTAAGGTGCTGCTGGCAGCAGAGTTTCATAACTCCCATTCACCAGGTAAGCAGCAGCAATATATGACCTCCATTCTTAAAGCACTAATAGTGCCAATTAATAGCAAACAGAAACTATGAGTAATTTTTAAAAGTAGTTCCTTATTGCTTTTCATTTCTGAAGTGTTTTTCTTTTTCTATATTCACATTAGATGCTTTCTCCCTAATAATATCGGGTATGATGTGAAAAGCAATGCTTTTCCAGGAAGCAGATATTTCTAGTTGTAGTCCTTCCAATGCACCATCAGCATGTGACCTCACTTGATACATCACAAGCCCTGCTGCCTGACTGAGAACATGTCTCACAAATTACCAATCTAGTAACTGGGCAGTAGCTCTTCTTGGTTAATAGTGATGTTACAGTCAGTGAGATTACAATGCCGATGATGTATAAGAAGGAAAAGAAATGACTAGGTCAGCCTCCAGATAGTCTAGTTCTACACATCACACCTAGTACTATCAGGTAGAAATTTCTCTACTTAGGAAAACAGAAAAGAAACAAACACTTCAGATACAAGAAGTGATAGCTGACTACTTCTGACTGAAAGTTCCTGTTAATTTTGAGCAGTACACAAGCACTTATAGGTGTGATAGCAGCAGTGTCAGCACTATGCTTCCATCCCTCAGGTATGACAGCAGTAGCAGCATCATAGCCCCCATCCCTCAGTTGTGAAAGCAGCAGCATAGCCACAACCCTCAGGTGTAAAAACAGCAGCATGGCCCCATCTCTCAGTTGTGAAAGCAGCAGCATGACCCAATCCATTTGGCGTGAAAGCAGAAGCAGCAGCATGGCCACCATCCATCAATTGTGAAAGCAGCAGTATGGCCCCATCCCTCAGGTGTGAAAGCAGCAGCATGGCACCGTCCCTCAGTTGTGAAAGCAGCAGCATGACCCCATCCCTCAGGTGTGAAAGCTGCAGCACAGCCCCATCCCTCAGTTGTGAAAGCAGCAGCATGGCCCAATCCATTTGGCATGAAAGCAGAAGCAGCAGCATGGCCACCATCTCTCAGTTGTGAAAGCAGAAGCATGGCCCCATCCCTCAGGTGTGAAAGCAGCAGCGCGGCCCAATCCTTCAGCTGTGAAAGCTGCAGCACGGCCCCATCCCTCAGGTGTGAAAGAAGCAGCACGGCCCCATCCCTCAGGAGTGAAAGCAGCAGCATGGCCCCATCCATCTGGCGTGACAGCAGAAGCAGCCGCAAGGCCCCCATCCCTCAGTTGTGAAAGCAGCAGGACGGCCCCATCCCTCAGGTATGAAAGCAGCAGCACAGCCCCATCCCTCAGGTGTGAAAGCAGCAGCATGGCCCCATCCCTCAGGTGTGAAAGCAGCAGCACAGCCCCATTCCTCAGGTGTGAAAGCAGCAGCACAGTCCCATCCCTCAGTTGTGAAAGCAGCAGCACGGCCCCATCCCTCAGGTGCAAAAGCAGCAGTACGGCCCCATCCCTCAGTTGTGAAAGCAGTAGCACGGCCCCATCCCTCAGCTGTGAAAGCAGCAGCTGGGTCCCATCCATCTGGAATGACAGCAGATGCAGCAGCATGGCCCCCATCTCTCAGTTATGAAAGCAGCAGCATGGCCCATCCCTCAGGTGTGAAAACAGCAGCACAGCACCATCCCTCATTTGTGAAAGCAGCAGCACGGCCCCATCCATCTGGCGTGACAGCAGAAGCAGCAGCACAGCCGCCATCTCTCAGTATGTGAAAGCAGCAGCACGGCCCCATCCCGCAGGTGTGAAAGCAGCAGCACAGCCCCATGCCTCAGTTCTGAAAGCAGCAGCATGGCCCCAATCTCTCAGCTGTGAAAGCAGCAGCATGGTCCCATCTCTCAGTTGTGAAAGCAGCAGCATGGCCACATCCCTCAGGTGACAAAGCAGCAGCATGGAATCATCTCTCAGTTGTGAAAGCACCAGCATGGCCCCATCCCTCAGGTGAGAAAGCAGCAGCATAGCCCAATCCTTCAGGTGTGAAAGCAGCAGCACGGCCCCATCTCTCAGTTGTGAAAGCAGCAGCACAGCCCCATTCCTCAGGTGTGAAAGCAGCAGCATGGCCCCATCTCTCAGTTGTGAAAGCAGCAGCACAGCCCCATTCCTCAGGTGTGAAAGCAGCAGCATGGCCCCATCTCTCAGTTGTGAAAGCAGCAGCACAGCCCCATTCCTCAGGTGTGAAAGCAGCAGCATGGCCCCATCCCTCAGGTGTGAAAGCAGCAGCACGACACCATCCCTCAGGTGTGAAAGCAGTAGCATGGCCCCGTCCCTCAATTGTGAAAGCAGCAGCATGGCCCCATCCCTCAGGTGTGAAAGCTGCAGCACGGCCCCATCCCTCAGTTGTGAAAGCAGCAGCATGGCCCCATCTCTCAGTTGTGAAAGCAGCAGCACAGCCCCATCCCTCAGTTGTGAAAGCAGCAGCATGGCCCCATCTCTCAGTTGTGAAAGCAGCAGCATGGCCCCATCCCTTAGGTGTGAAAACAGCAGCATGGCCCCATCTCTCAGTTGTGAAAGCAGCAGCACAGCCACCATTCCTCAGGTGTGAAAGCAGCAGCATGGCCCCATCTCTCAGTTGTGAAAGCAGCAGCACAGCCCCATTCCTCAGGTGTGAAAGAAGCAGCATGGCCCCATCTCTCAGTTATGAAAGCAGCAGCACAGCCCCATTCCTCAGGTGTGAAAGCAGCAGCATGGCCCCATCCCTCAGGTGTGAAAGCAGCAGCACGACACCATCCCTCAGGTGTGAAAGCAGTAGCATGGCCCCGGCCCTCAATTGTGAAAGCAGCAGCATGGCCCCATCCCTCAGGTGTGAAAGCTGCAGCACGGCCCCATCCCTCAGTTGTGAAAGCAGCAGCATGGCCCCATTCCTCAGGTGTGAAAGCAGCAGCACGGCCCCATCCCTCAGGTGTGAAACCAGCAGCATGGCCACATCCATCTGGCCTGACAGCAGAAGCAGCAGCATGGCCCCCATCCCTCAGTTGAGAAAGCAGCAGCACGGCCCATCCCTCAGGTGTGAAAGCTGCAGCACGGCCCCATCCCACAGTTGTGAAAGCTGCAGCAAAGTCCCATCCCTCAGGTGTGAAAGCAGCAGCACAGCCCCTTCCCTCATGTGTGAAAGCAGCAACATGGCCCAATCCATCTGGCGTGACAGCAGAAGCAGCAGCATGGCCCCCATCTCTCAGCTGTGAAAGCAGTAGCATGGCACCATCTCTCAGCTGTGAAAGGAGCAGCACGACACCATTCCTCAGTTGTGAAAGCAGCAGCACGGCCCCATCCCTCAGGTGTGAAAGCAGCAGCACGGCCCCATCCCTCAGGTGTGAAAGCATCAGCACGGCCCCATCCCTCAGGAGTGAAAGCAGCAGCAAAGCCCCATCCCTCAGGTGTGAAAGCAGCAGCATGGTCCCCATCCCTCAGGTGTGAAAGCAGCAGCACGGCCTCATCCCTCAGGAATGAAAGCAGCAGCACAGCCCCATCCCTCAGGTGTAAAAGCAGCAGCATGGCCCCATCACTCAGGAGTGAAAGCAGCAGCACAGCACCATTCTTCAGGTGTGAAAGCAGCAGCACAGCCCCATCCCTCAGGTGTGAAAGCAGCAGTATGGCCCCATCCCTCAGGAGTGAAAGCTGCAGCACAGCCCCATCCCTCAGTTGTGAAAGCAGCAGCATGGCCCATCCCTCAGGTGTGAAAGCAGTAGCAAATCCCCATCTCTCAGCTGTGTAAGCAGCAGCACTGCCCCATCACTCGAGTGAGAAAGCAGCAGCACGGCCCCATCCCTGAGGTGTGAAAGCAGCAGCATGGCCTCATCCCTCAGCTGTGAAAGCAGCAGCACAGCCCCATCCCTCAGGTATGAAAGCTGCAGCACGGCCACATCCCTCAGGTATGAAAGCAGCAGCATGGCCCCATCCCTCAGTTGTGAAAGCAGCAGCATGGCCACATCACTCAGTTGTGAAAGCAGCAGCACAGCCCCATCCCTCAGGTGTGAAAGCACCAGCACGGCCCCATCCCTCAGGTGTGAAAGCAGCAGCACGGCCCCATCCCTCTGGAGTGAAAGCTGCAGTACAGCCCCATCCCTCAGTTGTGAAATCAGCAGCACGGCCCATCCCTCAGGTGTGAAAGCAGCAGCACTGTCCCATCCCTCAGGTGTGACAGCAGCAGCATGGCCCCCATCCCTCAGTTGTGATAAAGCAGCATGGCCCCATCCATCTGGCGTGACAGCAGTAGCAGCAGCATGGCCCCCATCTCTCAGTTGTGAAAGCAGCAGCATGGCCCTATCTTTCAGTTGTGAAAGCAGCAGCATGGCCACATCCCTCAGCTGTGAAAGCAGCAATATGGCCCCATCTCTCAGGTGTGAAAGCAGCAGCAAGGCCCAATCCCTCAGGTGTGAAAGCAGCAGCACAGCCCCCATCCCTCAGTTGTGAAAGCAGCAGCACGGCCCCATCCATCTGGCGTGACAGCAGAAGCAGCAGCACAGCCCCCATCTCTCAGTTGTGAAAGCAGCAGCATGGCCCCATCCCTCAGGTGAGAATACAGCAGCACATCCCCATGCCACAGTTCTGAAAGCAGCAGCATGGCCCCCATCTCTCAGTTGTGACAGCAGCAGCATGGCCCTATCTTTCAGTTGTGAAAGCAGCAGCATGGCCACATCCCTCAGGTGTAAAAGCAGCAGTATGGCCCCATCTCTCAGTTGTGAAAGCAGCAGCACGGCCCCATCCCTCAGGTGTGAAAGCAGCAGCATGGCCCCAACCCTCAGGTGTGAAAGCAGCAGCAGAGCCACATTCCTCAGGTGTGAAAACAGCAGCACGGCCCATCCCTCAGGTGTGAAAGCAGCAGCACAGCCCCATCCCTCAGTTGTGAAAGCAGCAGCATGGCCCCCATCTCTCAGTTGTGAAAGCAGTAGCATGGCCCCATCCCTCAGGTGTGAAAGCAGCAGCATGGCCCCATTACTCAGGAGTGAAAGCTGCAGCACAGCCACATCCCACAGTTGTGAAAGCAGCAGCATGGCCCCACCTCTCAGTTGTGAAAGCAGCAGCACAGCCCCATTACTCAGGAGTGAAAGCGGCAGCACTGCCCCATCCCTAAGGTGTGAAAGCAGCAGCATGGCCCCATCCCTCAGTTATGAAAGCAGCAGCACAGCCCCATCCCTCAGGTGTGAATGCAGCAGCATGGCCCCATCCCTGAGGTGTGAAAGCAGCAGCAGCATCGCCCCATCCCTCAGGTGTGATAGCAGCAGCATGGCCCCATCCTCAGGTGTGAAAGCAGCAGCATAGCCCCATCCAGCTGGCGTGACAGCAGAAGAAGCAGCATGGCCCTCATCTCTCAGTTGTGAAAGCAGCACCACGGCACCATCCCTCAGGTGTGAAAGCAGCAGCACGGCCCCATCCCTCAGGTGTGAAAGCAGCAGTACGGCCCCATCCCTCAGTTGTGAAAGCAGCAGCATGGCCCCATCCATCTGGCGTGACAGCAGAAGCAGCAGTATGGCCCCCATCTCTCAGGTATGGAAGCAGCAGCATGGACCCATCCCTCAGGTGTGAAAGCAGCAGAACAGCGCCATTCCTCAGGTGTGAAAGCAGCGGCAAGGCACCATCCCTCAGGTCTGAAAGCAGCAGCACAGCCCCATCAATCAGGTGTGAAAGCAGCAGCACGGCCCCATCCCTCAGGTGTGAAAGCAGCTGCATGGCCCCATCTCTCAGTTGTGAAATCAGCAGCATGGCCCCATCCCTCAGCTGTGAAAGCAGCAGCACGGCCCCATCCTTCAGTTGTGAAAGCAGCAGTACAGCCCAATCCCTCAGGTGTGAAAGCAGCAGCACAGCTCCATTCCTCAGGTGTGAAAGCAGCAGCACAGCCCCATCCCTCAGGTGTGGAAGCAGCAGCATGGCCTCATCCCTCAGGAGAGAAAGCAGCAGCACGGCCCCATCCCTCAGGTGTGAAAGCAGCAGCATGGCCACATCAATATGGCCTGACAGCAGAAGCAGCAGCTTGGCCCTCATCCCTCTGTTGTGAAAGCAGCAGCACGGCAAATCCCTCAGGTAAGAAAGCAGCAGTATGGCCCCATCCCTCAGTTGTGACAGCAGCAGCACGGCCCCATCCCTCAGGTGTGAAAGCAGCAGCACGGCCCCATCCCTCAGTTGTGAAAGTAACAGCATGGCCCCATCCCTGAGGTGTGAAAGCAGCAGTATGGCCCCATCCCTTAAGTGTGAAAGCAGCAGCCTGGCCCAATCCCACCCGTGTGAAAGCAGCAGTATAGCCCATCCATCTGGCGTGACAGCAGAAGCAGCAGCATGACCCCCATCTCTCAGTTGTGAAAGCAGCACCACGGCCCCATCCCTGAGGTGTGAAAGCAGCAGCAGGGCCCCATCCCTGAGGTGTGAAAGCAGCAGCACAGCCCCATCCCTCAGTTGTGAAAGCAGCAGCACCGCCACATCCATCTGGCGTGACAGCAGAAGAGGCAGCAGCATGGCCCCCATCTCTCAGTAGTGAAAGCAGCAGCGTGGCCCCATCCCTCAGGTGTGAAAGCAGCCACGTAGCCCAACTCCTCAGGTGTGAAAGCAGCAGCATGGCCGATCCCTCAGGTGTGAAAGCAGTAGCACAGCCCCATCCCTCTCGTGTGAAAGCAGCAGCACGGCCCCATCCCTCAGGAGTGAAAGCAGCAGCATGGCCCCCATCTCTCAGTTGTGAAAGCAGTAGCATGGCCCCATCCCTCAGGTGTGAAAGCAGCAGCATGGCCCCATTACTCAGGAGTGAAAGCTGCAGCACAGTCACATCCCACAGTTGTGAAAGCAGCAGCATGGCCCCACCTCTCAGTTGTGAAAGCAGCAGCACAGCCCCATTACTCAGGAGTGAAAGCGGCAGCACTGGCCCATCCCTAAGGTGTGAAAGCAGCAGCATGCCCCATCCCTCAGGTATGAAAGCAGCAGCACAGCCCCATCCCTCAGGTATGAAAGCAGCAGCACAGCCCCATCCCTCAGGTGTGAATGCAGCACCATGGCCCCATCCCAGAGGTGTGAAAGCAGCAGCAGCATCGCCCCATCCCTCAGGTGTGATAGCAGCAGCATGGCCCCATCCCTCAGGTGTGAAAGCAGCAGCATAGCCCCATCCAGCTGGCGTGACAGCAGAAGCAGCAGCATGGCCCTCATCTCTCAGTTGTGAAAACAGCACCACGGCACCATCCCTCAGGTGTGAAAGCAGCAGCACGGCCCCTTCCCTCAGGTGTGAAAGCAGCAGCACGGCCCCATCCTTCAGTTGTGAAAGCAGCAGCATGGCCCCATCCATCTGGCGTGACAGCAGAAGCAGCAGTATGGCCCCCATCTCTCAGGTATGGAAGCAGCAGCATGGACCCATCCCTCCGGTGTGAAAGCAGCAGAACAGCGCCATTCCTCAGGTGTGAAAGCAGCGGCATGGCCCCATCCCTCAGGTCTGAAAGCAGCAGCACAGCCCCATCAATCAGGTGTGAAAGCAGCAGCACGGCCCCATCCCTCAGGTGTGAAAGCAGCTGCATGGCCCCATCTCTCAGTTGTGAAATCAGCAGCATGGCCCCATCCCTCAGTTGTGAAAGCAGCAGCACGGCCCCATCCCTCAGTTGTGAAAGAAGCAGTACAGCCCAATCCCTCAGGTGTGAAAGCAGCAGCACAGCTCCATTCCTCAGGTGTGAAAGCAGCAGCACAGCCCCATCCCTCAGGTGTGGAAGCAGCAGCATGGCCTCATCCCTCAGGAGTGAAAGCAGCAGCACGGCCCCATCCCTCAGGTGTGAAAGCAGCAGCATGGCCACATCAATATGGCCTGACAGCAGAAGCAGCAGCATGGCCCTCATCCCTCTGTTGTGAAAGCAGCAGCACGGCAAATCCCTCAGGTAAGAAAGCAGCAGTATGGCCCCATCCCTCAGTTGTGACAGCAGCAGCACGGCCCCATCCCTCAGGTGTGAAAGCAGCAGCACAGCCCCATCCCTCAGTTGTGAAAGTAACAGCATGGCCCCATCCCTGAGGTGTGAAAGCAGCAGTATGGCCCCATCCCTTAAGTGTGAAAGCAGCAGCCTGGCCCAATCCCACCCGTGTGAAAGCAGCAGCATAGCCCCATCCATTTGGCGTGAAAGCAGAAGCAGCAGCATGACCCCCATCTCTCAGTTGTGAAAGCAGCACCACAGCCCCTTCCCTGAGGTGTGAAAGCAGCAGCACGGCCCCATCCCTGAGGTGTGAAAGCAGCAGCACAGCCCCATCCCTCAGTTGTGAAAGCAGCAGCACCGCCACATCCATCTGGCGTGACAGCAGAAGCAGCAGCATGGCCCCCATCTCTCAGTAGTGAAAGCAGCAGCATGGCCCCATCCCTCAGGTGTGAAAGCAGCCGCGTAGCCCCATTCCTCAGGTGTGAAAGCAGCAGCATGGCCGATCCCTCAGGTGTGAAAGCAGCAGCACAGCCCCATCCCTCTCGTGTGAAAGCAGCAGCACGGCCCCATCCCTCAGGTGTGAAAGCAGCAGCACGGCCCCATCTCTCAGTTGTGAAAGCAGCAGCACTGCTCCATCCCTCAAGTGAGAAAGCAGCAGCATGGCCCCATCCTTCTGTTGTGAAAGCAGCAGCACAGACCCATCCAACAGGTATGAAAGCTGCAGCACGGCCTCATCCATCAGTTGTGAAAGCAGCAGCACGGCCCCATCCCTCAGGTGTGAAAGCAGCAACACAGCCCCATCCCTCAGGTGTGAAAGCAGCAGCATGGCCCTATCCATCTGGCGTGACAGCAGAAGCAGCAGCATGGCACCATCCCTCAGATATGAAAGCAGCAGCATGGCCCCATCCCTCAGGAGTGACAGCTGCAGCATGGACCCATCCCTCAGTTGAGAAAGCAGCAGCAAAGCCCAGTCCCTCATGTGTAAAAGCAGCAGCATGGCCCCATCCTTCTCTTGTGAAAGCAGCAGCACAGACCCATCCCTCAGGTATGAACCTGCAGCACAGCCCCATCCCTCACTTGTGAAAGCAGCAGCACGGCCCCATCCCTCAGGTGTGAAAGCAGCAGCACGGCCACATCCCTCAGGTGTGAAAGCAGCAGCATGGCCCCATCCATTTGGTGTGACAGCAGAAGCAGCAGCATGGCACCATCCCTCAGATGTGAAAGCAGCAGCACGGCCCCATCCATCTGGCGAGACAGAAGAAGCAGCAGCATGGCCCACATCCCTCAGTTGTGAAAGCAGCAGCATGGCACCATCTCTTAGTTGTGAAAACAGCAGCACTGCCCCGTCCCTCAGGTGTGAAAGCAGCAGCACGGCCATATCCCTCATGTGTGAAAGCAGCAGCACAGCCCCAACCCACAGGTGTGAAAGCAGCAGCACAGCTCCATTCCTCAGGTGTGAAAGCAGCAGCACAGGCCCATCCCACAGGTGTGAAAGTAGCAGCACGGCCCCTTCCCTCAGGTCTGAAGGCAGCTGCACGTCCCCATCCCTCAGGTGTGAAAGCGGCAGCATGGCCACATCAATCTGGCCTGACAGCAGAAGCAGCAGCATGGCCCTCATCCCTCAGTTGTGAAAACAGCAGCATGGCCCATCCCTCAGGAGTGAAAGCAGCAGCATGGCCACGTCCCTCAGTTGTGAAAGCAGCAGCACGGCCCCATCCCTCAGGTGTGAAAGCTGCAGCGCGGCCCCATCCCTCAGTTGTGAAAGCAGCAGCATGGCCCCTTCCCTCAGGTGAGAAAGCAGCAGCATGGCCCCATCCCTCAGGTGTGAAAGCAGCAGCATGGCCCCATCCCTCAGGTGTGAAAGCAGCAGCATAGCCAGATCCATCTGGCATGACAGCAGAAGCAGCAGCATGGCCCCCATCTCTCAGTTGTGAAAGCAGCACCACGGCCCCATCCCTCAGGTGTGATAGCAGCAGCACGGCCCCATCCCTCAGGTGTGAAAGCAGCAGCACGGCCCAATACCTCAGTAGTGAAAGCAGCAGCATGGCCCCATCCATCTGGCGTGACAGCAGAAGCAGCAGCATGGCCCCCATTTCTCAGGTGTGAAAGCAGCAGCATGGACCCATCCCTCAGGTGTGAAAGCAGTAGAACAGCCCCATTCCTCAGGTGTGAAATCAGCAGCACGGCCCTTCCCTCAGGTGTGAAAGCAGCAGCACGGCCCAATACCTCAGTTGTGAAAGCAGCAGCATGGCCCCATCCATCTGGCGTGACAGCAGAAGCAGCAGCATGGCCCCCATTTCTCAGGTGTGAAAGCAGCAGCATGGCCCCATCCATCTGGCGTGACAGCAGAAGCAGCAGCATGGCCCCCATCTCTCAGTTGTGAAAGCCACAGCATGGCCCTATCTTTCAGTTGTGAAAGCAGCAGCATGGCCACATCCCTCAGCTGTTAAAGCAGCAGTATGGCCCCATCTCTCAGTTGTGAAAGCAGCAGCAAGGCCCAATCCCTCAGGTGCGAAAGCAGCAGCATGGCCCCATCCCTCAGGTGTGAAAGCAGCAGCAGAGCCCCATTCTTCAGGTGTGAAAGCAGCAGCACAGACTCCATCCCTCAGTTGTGAAAGCAGCAGCACGGCCCCATCCATCTGGCGTGACAGCAGAAGCAGCAGCACAACCCCCATCTCTCAGTTGTGAAAGCAGCAGCATGGCCCCATCCCTCAGGTGAGAATACAGCAGCACATCCCCATGCCTCAGTTCTGAAAGCAGCAGCATGGCCCCCATCTCTCAGTTGTGACAGCAGCAGCATGGCCCTATCTTTCAGTTGTGAAAGCAGCAGCATGGCCACATCCCTCAGGTGTAAAAGCAGCAGTATGGCCCCATCTCTCAGTTGTGAAAGCAGCAGCACGGCCCCATCCCTCAGGTGTGAAAGCAGCAGCACGGCCCATCCCTCAGGTGTGAAAGCAGCAGCACAGCCCCATCCCTCAGTTGTGAAAGCAGCAGCATGGCCCCCATCTCCAGTTGTGAAAGCAGTAGCATGGCCCCATCCCTCAGGTGTGAAAGCAGCAGCATGGCCCCATTACTCAGGAGTGAAAGCTGCAGCACAGCCACATCCCACAGTTGTGAAAGCAGCAGCATGGCCCCACCTCTCAGTTGTGAAAGCAGCAGCACGGCCCCATCCCTCAGGTGTGAAAGCAGCTGCATGGCCCCATCTCTCAGTTCTGAAATCAGCAGCATGGCCCCATCCCTCAGTTGTGAAAGCAGCAGCACGGCCCCATCCCTCAGTTGTGAAAGCAGCAGTACAGCCCAATCCCTCAGGTGTGAAAGCAGCAGCACAGCTCCATTCCTCAGGTGTGAAAGCAGCAGCACAGCCCCATCCCTCAGGTGTGGAAGCAGCAGCATGGCCTCATCCCTCAGGAGTGAAAGCAGCAGCACAGCCCCATCCCTCAGGTGTGAAAGCAGCAGCTCGGCCCCAAACCTCAGTTGTGAAAGCAGCAGCATGGCCCCAACCATCTGGCGTGACAGCAGAAGCAGCAGCATGGCCCCCAATTCTCAGGTGTGAAAGCAGCAGCATGAACCCATCCCTCAGGTGTGAAAGCAGTAGAACAGCCCCATTCCTCAGGTGTGAAAGCAGCGGCATGGCCCCATCCCTTAGGTATGAAAGCAGCAGCACAGCCCCATCAATCAGGTGTGAAAGCAGCAGCACGGCCCCATCCCTCAGGTGTGAAAGCAGCAGCATGGCCCCATCCCACCCGTGTGAAAGCAACAGCATAGCCCCATCCATCTGGCGTGACAGTAGTAGCAGCAGCATGACCCCCATCTCTCAGTTGTGAAAGCAGCACCACGGCCCCATCCCTCAGGTGTGAAAGCAGCAGCTCGGCCACATCCCTAAGGTGTGACAGCAGCACCACGGCCCCATCTATCAGTTGTGAAAGCAGCAGCACAGCCCCATCCACCTGGAGTGACAGCAGAAGCAGCAGCATGGTCCCCATCTCTCAGTAGTGAAAGCAGCAGCATGACCCCACCCTCAGGTGTGAAAGCATCGTGTAGCCACTCCTCAGGTGTGAAAGCAAGCAGCATGGCCCATCCCTCAGGTGTGAAAGCAACAGCACAGCCCCATCCCTCTCTTGTGAAAAGCAGCAGCACGGCCCTCATCCTTCAGGTGTGAAAGCAGCAGCAAAGCCCCATCTCAGATGTAGCAGCAGCACCAACCCCATCACTCAAGTGAGAAGCAGCAGCATGGCCCCATCCCTCATGTGTGACAGCAGCATGGCCCCATCCCTCAGTTGTGAAAGCAGCAGCACAGCCCCATCCCTCAGGTATGAAAGCTGCAGCACGGCCCCATCCCTCAGGTGTGAAAGCAGCAGCATGGCCCCATCCCTCAGTTGTGAAAGCAGCAGCACGGCCACATCACTCAGTTGTGAAAGCAGCAGCACAGCCCCATCCCTCATGTGTGAAAGCAGCAGCATGGCCCCATCCCTCAGTTGTGAAAGCAGCAGCACAGCCCCATCCCTCAGGTATGAAAGCTGCAGCACGGCCCCATCCCTCAGGTGTGAAAGCAGCAGCATGGCCCCATCCCTCAGTTGTGAAAGCAGCAGCACGCCACATCACTCAGTTGTGAAAGCAGCAGCACAGCCCCATCCCTCAGGTGTGAAAGCACCAGCACGCCCCATCCCTCAGGTGAAGAAAGCAGCAGCACGGCCCCATCCCCAGGAGTGAAAGCTGCAGCACAGCCCCATCCCTCAGTTGAGAAAGCAGCAGCACGGCCCATCCCTCAGGTGTGAAAGCAGCAGCACTGTCCCATCCCTCAGGTGTGATAGCAGCAGCATGGCCCCCATCCACTCAGTTGTGATAAGCAGCATGGCCCCATCCATCTGGCGTGACAGCAGTAGCAGCAGCATGGCCCCCATCTCTCAGTTGTGAAAGCAGCAGCATGGCCCTATCTTTCAGTTGTGAAAGCAGCAGCACGTCCACATCCCTCAGGTGTGAAAGCAGCAGTATGGCCCATCCCTCAGGTGTGAAAGCAGCAGCACAGCCCCATCCCTCTCGTGTGAAAGCAGCAGCACGGCTCCATCCTTCAGGTGTGAAAGCAGCAGCAAAGCCCCATCTCTCAGCTGTGTAAGCAGCAGCACTGCCCCAACACTCGAGTGAGAGAGCAGCAGCATGGCCCCATCCCTCATGTGTGAAAGCAGCAGCATGGCCCCATCCCTCAGTTGTGAAAGCAGCAGCACAGCCCCATCCCTCAGGTATGAAAGCTGCAGCACGGCCCCATCCCTCAGGTGTGAAAGCAGCAGCATGGTCCCATCCCTCAGTTGTGAAACCAGCAGCACGGCCCCATCACTCAGTTGAGAAAGCAGCAGCACAGCCCCATCCCTCAGGTGTGAAAGCACCAGCACGGCCCCATCCTCAGGTGTGAAAGCAGCAGCACGGCCCCATCCTCAGTTGTGAAAGCAGCAGCTGACCCATCCTCAGGTGTGAAAGCAGCAGCACTGTCCCATCCCTCAGGTGTGATAGCAGCAGCATGGCCCCCATCCCTCAGTTGTGATAAAGCAGCATGGCCCCATCCATCTGGCGTGACAGCAGTAGCAGCAGCATGGCCCCCATCTCTCAGTTGTGAAAGCAGCAGCATGGCCCTATCTTTCAGTTGTGAAAGCAGCAGCACGGCCCAATCCCTCAGGTGTGAAAGCAGCAGCATGGCCCCATCCCTCAGGTGTGAAAGCAGCAGCAGAGCCCCATTCCTCAGCTGTGAAAGCAGCAGCATGGCCCATCCCTCAGGTGTGAAAGCAGCAGCACAGCCTCCGTCCCTCAGTTGTGAAAGCAGCAGCATGGCCCCATCCATCTGGCGTGACAGCAGAAGCAGCAGCACAGCCCCCATCTCTCAGTTGTGAAAGCAGCAGCATGGCCCCATCCCTCAGGTGAGAATACAGCATCACATCCCCATGCCTCAGTTCTGAAATCAGCAGCATGGCCCCCATCTCTCAGTTGTGACAGCAGCAGCATGGCCCTATCATTCAGTTGTGAAAGCAGCAGCATGGCCACATCCCTCAGGTGTGAAAGCAGCAGTATGGCCCCATCTCTCAGTTGTGAAAGCAGCAGCACGGCCCCATCCCTCAGGTGTGAAAGCAGCAGCATGGCCCCAACCCTCAGGTGTGAAAGCAGCAGCAAAGCCCCATTCCTCAGGTGTGAAAGCAGCAGCACGGCCCCATCCCTCAGGTGTGAAAGCAGCAGCACAGCCCCATCCCACAGTTGTGAAAGCAGCATGGCCCCACCTCCTCAGCTGTGAAAGCAGCAGCACAGCCCCTCACTCAGGGAGCCAAAGCAGCAGCACTGGGCCCCGATCCCTCAGGTTTGAAAGCAGCAGCATGGCCCCATCCCTCAGGTAGAAAGCAGCAGCACAGCCCCATCCCTCAGGTGTGAATGCAGCAGCATGGCCCCATCCTTCTGGTGTGAAAGCAGCAGCACAGCCAAATTCCTCAGGTGTGAAAGCAGCAGCACAGCCCCATCCCTCAGGTGTGACAGCAGCAGCACGGCCCCATCCCTCAGGTGCAAAAGCAGCCATACGGCCCCATCCTTCAGTTGTGAAAGTAGCAGCACGGCCCCATCCCTCAGTTGTGAAAGCAGCAGCTTGGCCCCATCCATCTGGCATGACAGCAGAAGCAGCAGCATGGCCCCCATCTCTCAGTTGTGAAAGCAGCAGCACAGCCCCAATACTCAGGAGCGAAAGCGGCAGCACTGCCCCATCCCTCAGGTGTGAAAGCAGCAGCATGGCCCCATCCCTCAGGTATGAAAGCAGCAGCACATCCCCATCCCTCAGGTGTGAATGCAGCAGCATGGCCCCATCCCTCTGGTGTGAAAGCAGCAGCACAGCCCCATTCCTCAGGTGTGAAAGCAGCAGCACAGCCCCATCCCTCAGGTGTGACAGCAGCAGCACGGCCCCATCCCTCAGGTGCAAAAGCAGCCATACGGCCCCATCCTTCAGTTGTGAAAGTAGCAGCACGGCCCCATCCCTCAGTTGTGAAAGCAGCAGCTTGGCCCCATCCATCTGGCATGACAGCAGAAGCAGCAGCATGGCCCCCATCTCTCAGTTGTGAAAGCAGCAGCAGGACCCATCCCTCAGGTGTGAAAGCAGCAGCACAACCCCCAGCCCTCAGCTGTGAAAGCAGCAACACGGCACAGTCAATCTGGCATTAGAGCAGAAGCAGCAGCACAGCCCCCTTCTCTCAGTTGTGAAAGCAGCAGCATGGCGCCATGCCTCAGTTCTGAAAGAAGCAGCATGGCCTCCATCTCTGAGTAGTGAAAGCAGCAGCATGGCCCCATCTCTCAGTTGTGAAACCAGTAGCATGGCCCCAACCCTCAATTGAGAAAGCAGCAGCATGGCCCCATCTCTCAGTTGTGAAAGCAGCAGCATGTCCCCATCCCTCAGGAGTGAAAGCAGCAGCATGGCCACGTCCCTCAGATGTGAAAGCAGCAGCACGGCCCCATCCCTCAGGTGTGAAAGATGCAGGGCGGCCCCATCCCTCAGGTGAGAAAGCAGCAGCATGGCCCCATCCCTCAGGTGTGAAAGCAGCAGCATGGCTCCATCCCTCAGGTGCGAAAGCAGCAGCATAGCCAGATCCATCTGGCATGACAGCAGAAGCAGCAGCATGGCCCCCATCTCTCAGTTGTGAAAGCAGCACCACGGCCCCATCCCTCAGGTGAGATAGCAGCAGCACGCCCCATCCTCAGGTGTGAAAGCAGCAGCACGCATTTAATACCTCAGTTGTGAAAGCAGCAGCATGGCCCCATCCATCTGGCGTGACGCATGAAGCAGCAGCATGGCCCCATTTCTCAGGTGAAAGCGAGCAGCGGACACCATCCCTCGGGTGTGAAAGCAGTAGAACAGCCCCATTCCTCCAGGTGAAAGCTTAGCGGCATGGCCCCATCCCTCAGGTGTGAAAGCAGCAGCACGGCCCCATCCCTCAGGAGGAAAGCTGCAGCACAGCCCCATCCTCAGTTGTGAAAATCACGCACGGCCTTCCCTCAGGTGTGAAAGCAGCAGCACTGTCCCATCCCTCAGGTGTGACAGCAGCAGCAGACTCCCATCCCTCAGTTGTGATAAACAGCATGGCCCCATCCATCTGGCGTGACAGCAGTAGCAGCAACACTGGCCCCATCTCTCAGTTATGAAAGCCGCGGCATGGCCCTATCTTTCAGTTGTGAAACGCAGCAACATAGCCCAGCCCTCAGCTGTGAAAGCAGCAGTATAGCCCCATCTCTCAGTTGTGAAAGCAGCAGCACGGCCCCATCCCACAGGTGTGAAAGCAGCAGCATGGCCCCATTCCTCAGGTGTGAAAGCAGTAGCATAGCCCCATCCCTCAGGTGTGAAAGCAGCAGCCTGGCCCCATCCCTCAGTTGTGAAAGCAGCAGCACTGTCATCCATCTGGCGTGACGGCA
Source organism: Neoceratodus forsteri (assembly GCA_016271365.2). Taxonomy (NCBI): domain Eukaryota; kingdom Metazoa; phylum Chordata; order Ceratodontiformes; family Ceratodontidae; genus Neoceratodus; species Neoceratodus forsteri. The sequence goes on along the minus strand of CM057456.1, from coordinate 453,307,240 downwards.
AGAAGCAGCACAGCCCCCATCTCTCAGTTGTGAAAGCAGCAGCATGGCCCCATCCCTCAGGTGAGAATACAGCAGCACATCCCCATGCCTCAGTTCTGAAAGCAGCAGCATGGCCCCCATCTCTCAGTTGTGACAGCAGCAGCATGGCCCTATCTTTCAGTTGTGAAAGCAGCAGCATGGCCACATCCCTCAGGTGTAAAAGCAGCAGTATGGCCCCATCTCTCAGTTGTGAAAGCAGCAGCACGGCCCCATCCTTCAGGTGTGAAAGCAGCAGCATGGCCCCAACCCTCAGGTGTGAAAGCAGCAGCAGAGCCACATTCCTCAGGTGTGAAAGCAGCAGCACGAGCCATCCCTCACGGGTGTAAGAAAGCAGCAGCTGGCCCATCCACTCAGTTGTGAAAGCAGCAGCATGGCCCCATCTCTCCAGTTGTGAAAGCAGTGGCATGGCCCCCATCCTCAGGTGTGAAAGCAGCAGCATGGCCCCATTACTCAGGCAGTGAAAGCTGCAGCACAGCCACATCCCACAGTTGTGAAAGCAGCAGCATGGCCCACCTCTCAGTTGTGAAGCAGCTGCACAGGCCATTACTCAGGGGTGAAAGCGGCAGCATTGCCCCATCCCTAAGGTGTGAAAGCAGCAGCATGGCCCCATCCCTCAGGTATGAAAGCAGCAGCACAGCACCATCCCTCAGGTGTGAAATGCAGCAGCATGGCCCCATCCTGAGGTGAAAGAAGCAACAGCATCGCCCCATCCCTCAGGTGACAGCAGCAGCATGGCCCCATCCTTCAGGTGTGAAATCAGCAGCATAGCCCATCCAGCTGGCGTGACAGCAGAAGCAGCAGCATGGCCCTCATCTCTCAGTTGTGAAAGCAGCACCACGGCACCATCCTTCAGGTGTGTAAGAAGCAGCACCGCCCCATCCCTCAGGTGTGAAAGCAGCAGCACGGCCCCATCACTCAGTTGTGAAAGCAGCAGCAATGCCACATCAATCAGGTGTGATAGCAGCAGCACAGCCCCATCGCTCAGGTGAGAAAGCAGCAGCATGGCCCCATCCATCTGGCTTGACAGAAGAAGCAGCAGCATGGCCCCCATCTCGCAGTTCTGAAAGCAGCAGCATGGCACCATCTCTCAGCTGTGAAAGTAACAGCATGGCCCCATCCCTCAGATTATTGGCTTGGCGTGGCCCATTCCTCAGGTGTGAAAGCAGCAGCATGGCGATCCCTCAGGCGTGAAAGCAGCAGCACGGCCCCATCCCTCTGCGTGTAAGAAGCAGCAGCGACCACATCCCTCAGGTGTGAAAGCAGCGCAGGCATTATCTCTCAGTTGTGAAAGCAGCAGCACTCCATCCTCAAGTGAAAGCAGCAGCATGGCCCATCCTTCTGTTGTGAAAGCAGCAGCACAGACCCATCACAGGTATGAAAGCACAACGCGGCCTCATCCATCAGTTGTAAGAAAGCAGCACGCGACCCCAATCCCTCAGGTGTGAAAGCAGCAACACAGCCACTCCCTCAGGTGTAGAAAGCAGCAGCATGGCCCTATCCATCTGGGCGTGACGCAGAAGCAGCAGCATGGCAACATCCCTCAGATGTGAAAGCAGCAGCATGACCCCATCCCTCAGGAGTGACAGCTGCAGCATGGACCCATCCCTCAGTTGAAAGCGGCAGCAAGGCCAGTCCCTCATGTGCAAAAAGAAGCAGCATGGCCCCATCTTCTGTTGTGAAGCAGCAGCACAGACCCATCCCTCAGGTATGAACCTGCAGCGCGGCCCCATCCCTCACTTGTGAAAGCAACAGCACAGCCCCATCCTCAGGTGTGAAAGCAGCACGGCCACATCCTCAGGTGTGCCAAAGCAGCAGCATGGCCCCATCCATTTGGTGTGACAGCAGAAGCAGCAGCATGGCACCATCCCTCAGATGTGAAAGCAGCAGCAGGACCCATCCATCTGACGCGAGACAGAAGAAGCGCCAGCATGGCCCCATCCCTCAGTTGTGAAAGCAGACATGGCACTCTCTCAGTTGTGAAAACAGCAGCACTGCCCGTCCTCAGGTGTGAAAGCAGCGCACGGCCATATCCTCATGTGTGAAAGCAGCAGCCGAGGCCCCAACCCACAGGTGTGAAAGCAGCAGCACAGCTCCATTCCTCAGGTGAAAGCAGCAGCACAGCCCCATCCCACAGGTGAAAGTAGCAGCACGCCCCTTCCTCAGGTCTGACAGCGGCACGGCCCCATCCCTCCCAGGTGAAGCGGCGGCATGGCCACATCAATCTGGCCTGACAGCAGGAGCCAGCAGCATGGCCCTCATCCCTCAGTTGTGAAAACAGCACGGCCCATCCTCAGGTGTGAAAGCTGCAGGCGGCCCATCCCTCAGTTGTGAAAGCAGCATGGCCCCATCCCTCGGGAGAAAGCAGCAGCGGCCCCATCCCTCAGGTGTGAAAGCAGCAGCATGGCCCCATCCCTCAGGTGTGAAAGCAGCAGCATAGCCAGATCCATCTGGCATGACAGCAGAAGCAGCAGCATGGCCCCCATCTCTCAGTTGTGAAAGCAGCACCACGGCCCCATCCCTCAGGTGTGATAGCAGCAGCATGACCCCATCCCTCAGGTGTGAAAGCAGCAACCGCGACCCAATACCTCAGTTGTAGAAAGCAGCAGCATGGCCCCATCCATCAGGCGTGACGGCAGAAACGGCAACGCTGGCCCCAATTCTCAGGTGTGAAAGCAGCAGCATGGACCCATCCCTCAGGTGTGAAAGCGTGCAGAACAGCCCCATTCCTCAGATGTACTAGAAAGCAGCGGCATGGCCCCATCCCTCAGGTGTAAGAAAGCAGCAGGCCCCATCCCTCAGGGTAAGCTGCCGCTTCAGCCCATCCCTCAGTTAGCAGAAATCAACAGCGCGGCCCTCCCTCAGGTGTGAAAGCAGCAGCACATCCCATCCCTCAGGTGTGACAGCAGCAGCATAGCCCCATCCCTCAAGTTGTGATAAAAGCAGCATGGCCCCATCCATCTGGCGTGACAGCAGCAGCAACAGCACCCCATCTCTCAGTTGTGAAAAGCGCAGCATGGCCCTATCTTTCAGTTGTGAAAGCAGCAGCAGCCACATCCCTCATCTGTAAAGCAGCAGTATGGCCCCATCTCGGTTGTGAAGCAGCAGCAAGGCCCAATCCCTCAGGTGCGGCAACAGCACATAGCCCCATCCCTCAGGTGTGAAAGCAGCAGCAGGCCCCATTCTTCAGGTGTGAAAACAGCAGCAGCCCCAATCCCTCAGTTGCAAAGCAGCAGCATGGCCCCATCCATCTGGCGTGACAGCAGGAAGCAGCAGCACAGCCCCCATCTCTCAGTTGTGAAAGCAGCAGCATGGCCCCATCCATCAGGTGAGAATACAGCAGCATCCCCATGCCTCAGTTCTGAAAGCAGCAGCATGACCCCATCTCTCAGTTGTGACAGCAGCAGCATGGCCCTATCTTCAGTTGAAAGCAGCAGCATGACCACATCCCTCAGGTGTAAAAGCAGCAGTATGGCCCCATCTCTCGGTTGTGAAAGCCGCAGCGCATTACATCCCTCAGGTGTGAAAGCAGCAGCATGGCCCCAACCTCAGGTGTAAGCAGCAGCAGAGCCACATTCCTCAGGTGTGAAAGCAGCAGCCTGACCCATCCCTCGGGTGTGAAAGCAGCAACTGGCCCATCCTCGGTTGTGAAAGCAGCAGCACAGCCCCATCTCTGAGTTGTGAAAGCAAGTAGCATGGCCCCCATCCCTCAGGTGTGAAAGCAGCAGCATGGCCCCATTACTCAGCAGTGAAGCTGCAGCACAGCCACATCCCACAGTTGTGAAAGCAGCAGCATGGCCCCACCTCTCGGTTGTGAAAGCAGCTGCACGGCCCGTACTCAGGGGTGGCGGCGGCACTGCCCATCCCTGGGTGTGAAAGCAGCAGCATGGCCCCATCCCTCAGGTATGAAAGCAGCAGCACAGCATCATCCCTCAGGTGTGAATGCAGCAGCATGGCCCCATCCCTGAGGTGTGAAAGCAGCAGCAGCATCGCCCCATCCCTCAGGTGTGATAGCAGCAGCATGGCCCCATCCCTCAGGTGTGAAATCAGCAGCATAGCCCCATCCAGCTGGCGTGACAGCAGAAGCAGCAGCATGGCCCTCATCTCTCAGTTGTGAAAGCAGCACCACGGCACCCATCCTTCAGGTGTGAAGCAGCAATACGGCCCATCCCTCAGGTGTAGAAGCAGCAGCCACATTTAATACCTCAGTTGTGAAAGCAGCAGCATGGCCCCATCCATCTGGCGTGACAGCAAGAAACAACAGCATGGCCCCATTTCTCGGAATGAAAACGGCAGCACGGACCCATCCTCAGGTGTGGCGGTAGAACAGCCCCATTCCTCAGGTGTGAAAAAGCGGCAGCCCCATCCCCAGGTGTGAAAGCAGCAGCACAGTACATCCCTCGGAGTGAAAGCTGCCACAGCCATCCCTCAGTTGTGAAATCAGCAGCGGCCCTTCCCTCAGGTGTAAACAGCAGCACTGACCCATCCTCAGGTGTGACAGCAACAGACCCATCCTCAGTTGTGATAAGCAACATGGCCCCATCCATCTGGCGTGACAGCAGTAAACAACATAGCCCCCATCTCTCAGTTGTAGCCGCAGCATGGCCTATCTTTCAGTTTGAGCAGCAGCATGGCCATCCTCAGCTGTGAAAGGCAGTATGGGCACCCATCTCTGCCAGAAAGCGCGCAAGGCTAAACCCTCAGGTGAAAGCAGGCATGGCCCCATCCTCAGGTGTAAAAGCAGCAGCAGAGCCCATTCTTCCGGTGCGAAACATTTACATACCTCAGTTGGAAGCGCAGCCACTGTCATCTGGGCGTGACGGCAAGCAACAACACAGCCCCCATCTCTCAGTTGTAGAAAGCAGCATGACCCCATCCACTCAGGTGAGAATACAGCAGCATCCCCATGCCTCAGTTCTGAAAGCAACAGCATGACCCCCCCATCTCTCAGTTGTGACAGCAGCAGCATGACTATCTTTCGGTTATGAAAGCAGCAGCATGGCCACATCCTCAGGTGTAAAAGCAACAGTATGGCCCCATCTCTCAGTTGTGAAAGCAACACGACCCCATCCCTCAGGTGTGAAAGCAGCAACGTGGCCCCAAACCTCAGGTGAAAGCAGCAGCAGAGCCACATTCCTCAGGTGTGAAAGCAGCAGCACGGCCCATCCTCAGGCGTGAAAGCAGCACGCCCATCCTCAGTTGTGAAGCAGCACTGGCCCCATCTCTCGGTTGAGAAAGCAGTAGCACGGCCCCATCCTCAGGTGTGAAAGCAGCAGCATGGCCCATTACTCCAGCGGTGAAAACTGCAGCACAGCCACATCCACGGTTGGTGAAAAACGGCAGCATGGCCCACCTCTCCAGTTGTGAAGCGGCTGCAAGCCCGTACTCAGGGTGAAGCGGCGGCACTGCCCATCTAAGGTGAGAAACCAGCGCCGGCCCCATCCTCAGGGAGCGCGGCCAGCCCGCCGCCAAGTGCGACGCAGCAGCATAACCCCATCCCTGAAGTGTGAAAGCAACAACAGCATCGCCCCATCCAGGTGTGATAGCAGCACCAGGCACCATCCCTCAGGTGTGAAGCAGCAGCACTGCCCCATCCTCAGGTCAGAAACAGCAGCACATTAATCACTCAGTTGTGAAAGCGGCAATGCCACATCAATCGGTATGATAGCACAGCACAGCCCCATCGTCAGGTAGAAAGCAGCAGCATGGCCCCATCCATCTGGCTTGACAGAAGAAGCAGCAACATACCCCATTCGCAGCCCTGAAGCAGCAGAACAGCACCATCTCTCAGCTGTAAGTAACAACTGCCCCACCCTCAAGTGTGGGCAACAGCATGACCCGTTCCTCGATTGTGAAAGCAGCAGCACAGCCCCATCCCTCATGTGCGAAAGCTGCAGCATGGCCCCATCCCTCAGTTGTGAAAGCAGTAGCATGGCCCGATCCCTCAGGTGTGAAAGCAGCAGCATGGCCCCATCCCTCAGGTGTGAAAGCAGCAGCACGGCCCAATACCTCAGTTGTGAAAGCAGCAGTATGGCCCCATCCATCTGGCGTGACAGCAGAAGCAGCAGCATGGCCCCCATTTCTCAGGTGTGAAAGCAGCAGCATGGACCCATCCCTCAGGTGTGAAAGCAGTAGAACAGCCCCATTCCTCAGGTGTGAAAACAGCGGCATGGCCATCCTCAGGTGTGAAAGCAGCAACGGCCCCATCCCTCAGGTGAAAGCTGCCTTCCTTCCATCCCTCAGTTAATGAAATCAAGCAGCACGGCCCTTCCTGTGCTGCTGCTTTCACACCTGAGGGAGGGGGCCTGCTGCTGCTTTCCTGAGGATGGGGCCATGCTGCTGCTTCTGCTGTCATGCCATAGGAGGGGCCATGCTGCTGCTTTCACACCTGAGAGATGGGTTGTTGTTGCTTACACCTGGAGGAATGGGCCTTTTGCTGCTTTTAACAACTGAGGGATGGGTCGCAAGGCAGCTTTCACACCTGGAGGGATGGGCCATGCTGCCGTTTCACAACGCGATTGGGTCTGTGCTGCTTCTGTCTGTCTAGATGGATATGGCCATGCTGCTGATTCACACCTGAGGATTGGCTGCTGGTGCTTTCACAACCGAGCAATGGGGCCAGTGTTGCTGCTTCTGCTGTCTGTCTAGATGGATATGGCCATGCTGCTGATTTCACACCTGAGGATGGGGTGTGCAGCCCTTCATAGCTGAGGGATGGGGGTGGCTGCTGCTTTCTACAATGGAGATGGTGCTGTGCTGCAGCTTTCACACCTGAGGATGGGTCGACTGATACTTTCACAACTGTGGGGCGGGCCATGCTGCTGCTTTCACACCTGAGGATGGGGCCGTGCTGCAGCTTCACCAGAGGTATGGGGCGCTATGCTTTCCAACTGAGGATGGGGCAGTGCTGCTTCTTCTACATCCGCGGTTGGTGCCATCGCACCTGAGGATGGGGCCGTGCTGCTGCTTCAATCTAGGGATGGAGCTGTGCCAGCTTCGCACCTGGGGGATGGGGCCATGCTGCTGCTTTCACACCTGAGGAATGGGGCTTTGGGTGCTTTCACACTGTGGGGATTGGGCTCATGCTGCTGCTTTGGCACTTTGAGATGGGGGCCAGCTGCTGCTTCTGTCTGTCCGTCAGTGGATGAGGCCATGCTGCGCTTTCACAACTGAGGGATGGGGCGTTGCCTGCTCTTTCACCTGAGGTATGGAGCTGTGCTGCTGCTTTCACACCTGAGGGATATGGGCCATGCTGCTGCTTTCACACCTGAGGAATGGGCTGTGCTGCTGCTTTCAACACCTGAGGTATGGGCCATGCTGCTGCTTCTCACAACTGAGAGATGGGGCCAAGCTGCCTGCTTCTGCTGTCACGCCAGATGGATGAGGCCTGCTGCAGTCACAACTGGAGGGATGGGGCCATGCTGCTGCCGTCACACGTGAGGGATGGGGCCGTGCTGCTGCTTTCACACCTGAGGGATGGGCCGTGGTGCTGCTTCCACAACTGAGATTGGGGGCCATGCTGCTGCTTCTGCTGTCACGCCAGATGGATGGGGCTATGCTGCTGCTTTCACACCTGAGGGTTGGAGCCATGCTGCTGCTTTCACACCTGAGGGATGGGGCCATGCTGCTGCTTTCACGACTGAGGGATGAGGCCGTGCTGCTGCTTTCACAACTGAGGGATGGGGCCATGCTGCTGCTTTCACGACTGAGGGATGAGGCCGTGCTGCTGCTTTCAGAACTGAGAGATGATGCCATGCTGCTGCTTTCACAACTGAGAGATCGGGGCAGTGCTGCTGCTTCTCCTGTCACGCCAGATTGTGTGGTGGCTTCGCTGCTTTCTAACTTGATGGATGGGGGCTGTGCTGCTGCTTTCACACCTGGGGATGGGCCTCACTGCGCTTTCACAACTGAGAGATGGGGCCATGCTGCTGCTTCTGCTGTCACTGCCAGATGGATGGGGCCATGCTGCTGCTTTCACAACTGAGGGATGGGGGCCATGCTGCTTCTTTCTCAAGTGAGGAATGGGACCGCACGGCTGCTTTTTGCACCTGAGGGATGAAGCCGTGGTTGTCTCTTTCACACCTGAGGGATGGGGCTATGCTTGCTGCTTTCACACCCAAGGGATGGGGCGTGCTGCTACTTTACAACTGAATGATGGTTTTGTGCTGCAGCTTTCACTCCTGAGGGATTGGGCCATGCTGCTGCTTTCACACCTGAGGGATGGGGCCGTGGCTGCCTTTTCAAACCTAAGAGATGGGGCTGTCCCGCGCTTTCACAACTGAGGGATGGGGTCAGCTTGCTGCTTTCACAACTGAGGGATGCGACTATGCTGCTGCTTTCACAACTCAGGGATAATGGGCCGGCTGTTGCTTGCACAACTGAGTGATGGTGCGTACTGCTACTTTCACAACTGAGAAATGGTGCCATGCTGCTGTTTTCACAACTGAGAGATGGAGTCCTGCTGCTGCTCTCTGCAGTCATTCCAGATGGAAGGCCAGCAGCTGCTGCTTTCACACCTGAGGGATGGGTTTTGCTCCTGCTTTCACACCTGAGGGATGGGTCTTGCTGCTGCTTTCACAACTGAGGGATAGGGCCATGCTGCTGCTTTCACACCTGAGGGATGGAGCTGCTGCTGCTTTCACAACTGAGGGATGGGGCCGTGCTGCAGCTTTCACACCTGAGGGATGGGCCGTGCTGCTGCTTTCACAACTGAGGGATGGGGGCCATGCTGCTGCTTCTGCTGTCATGCCAGATGGATGGGGCCATGCTGCTGCTTTCACACCTGAGGGATGGGGCCGTGCTGCTGCTTTCACACCTGAGGGATGGGGCCATGCTGCTGCTTTCACAACTGAGGGATGGGGCTGTGCCACGTCTTCACACCTGAGGGATGGGGCCTGCTGCTTTCACACCTGAGGGATCTGGGCTATGCTGCTGCTTTCACTAATCGGAGGGATGGGGCCGTGCTGCTGCTTTCACGACTGAGGGTTGGGGCCATGCTGCTGCTTTCACACCTGAGGGATGGGGCCGTGCTGCTGCTTTCACACCTGAGGGATGGGGCCATGCTGCTGCTTTCACAACTGAGGGATGGGGCCGTGCTGCAGCTTTCACACCTGAGGGATGGGCCGCTGCTGCTTTCTACAACTGAGAGTGTGGGGCTGTGCTGCTACTTCTCCTGTCATGCCAGATGGATGGGGCCGTGCTGCTGCTTTCCCTGGCGCTGAGGGATGGGGGCTGCTGCTGCATTCACACCTGAGGGATACCGCTGCTGCTTTCACAACTGAGAGATGGGGGCCATGATGCTGCTTCTGCTGTCATGAAAGATGGATTGGGCCATGCAGCTGCTTTCACAACTGAGGGATGGGGCCGTGCTGCAGCTTTCACACCTGAGGCATGGGCCGTTCAGCTGCTTTCACAACTGAGGGATGAGGGCCATGCTGCTGCTTCTGCTGTCAGGCCATATGGATGTGGCCATTCTGCTGCTTTCACACCTGAGGGATGGGGCCATGCTGCTGCTGCTTTCACAACTGAGGGATGGGGCCGTGCTGCTGCTTTAACATCTGAGAGATACTGCCATACTGCTGCTTTCACAACTGAGAGATGGGGTCCATGCTGCTGCTTCTTCAGTCACGCCAGATGGATGGGGCCATGCTGCTGCTTTCTCACCTGAAGGATCGGGCTGTGCTGCTGCTTTCACACCTGAGGGATGGGGCCTTGCTGCTGCTTTCATAACTGAGGGATGGGGCCATGCTGCTGCTTCCACAACTGAGGGATGGGGGCCATGCTGCTGCTTCTGCTGTCATGCCAGATGGAGGGGATATGCTACTGCTTTCACACCTGAGAGATGGGGATGTGTTGTTACTTTCCCACCTGAGGAATGGGGCTGTGCTGCTGCTTTCACAACTGAGGGATGGGGTCGTGCTGCAGCTTTCACACCTGAGGGATGGGCCATGCTGCCGCTTTCACAACTGAGCGATTGGGGCCATGCTGCTGCTTCTGCTGTCTGTCTAGATGGATATGGCCATGCTGCTGATTTCACACGTGAGGGATTGGCCATGCTGCTGCTTTCACAACTGAGCAATGGGGGCCATGCTGCTGCTTCTGCTGTCTGTCTAGATGGATATGGCCATGCTGCTGATTTCACACCTGAGGTATGGGGCCGTGCAGCTGCTTTCATACCTGAGGGATGGGACCGTGCTGCTGCTTTCACAACTGAGAGATGGTGCTGTGCTGCAGCTTTCACACCTGAGGGATGGGGCCGTACTGATACTTTCACAACTGTGGGACGAGGCCATGCTGCTGCTTTCACACCTGAGGGATGGGGCCGTGCTGCAGCTTTCACACCTGAGGGATGGGGCTGTGCTGCTGCTTTCACAACTGAGGGATGGGGCAGTGCTGCTGCTTTCACACCTGAGGTATGGGGCCGTGCTGCTGCTATCACACCTGAGGGATGGGGCTGTGCTGCTGCTTTCACACCTGAGGGATGGAGCTGTGCTGCAGCTTTCACACCTGAGGGATTGGGCCATGCTGCTGCTTTCACACCTGAGGAATGGGGCTGTGCTGCTGCTTTCACACCTGAGGTATGGGGCCATGCTGCTGCTTTCACAACTGAGAGATGGGGGCCAAGCTGCTGCTTCTGCTGTCACGCCAGATGGATGAGGCCATGCTGCAGCTTTCACAACTGAGGGATGGGGCCATGCTGCTGCTTTCACACGTGAGGGATGGGGCCGTGCTGCTGCTTTCACACCTGAGTGATGGGGCCGTGGTGCTGCTTCCACAACTGAGAGATGGGGGCCATGCTGCTGCTTCTGCTGTCACGCCAGATGGATGGGGCTATGCTGCTGCTTTCACACCTGAGGGTTGGAGCCATGCTGCTGCTTTCACACCTGAGGGATGGGGCCATGCTGCTGCTTTCACAACTGAGGGATGAGGCCGTGCTGCTGCTTTCACAACTGAGGGATGGGGCCATGCTGCTGCTTTCACAACTGAGGGATGAGGCCGTGCTGCTGCTTTCAGAACTGAGAGATGGTGCCATGCTGCTGCTTTCGCAACTGAGAGATGGGGCCATGCTGCAGCTTTCACACCTAAGGGATGGGCTGTGCTGCTGCTTTCACAACTGAGGGATGAGCGCCATGCTGCTGCTTCTGCTGTCAGGCCAGATGACTGTGGCCATGCTGTTGCTTTCTCACCAGAGGGATGGGGCCGTGCTGCTGCTTTCACACCTGAGGGATGGGGCCGTGCTGCTGCTTTCTCACCTGAGGGAAGGGCTAGTTGCTGCTTTCACACCGGAGGGATGGGGCCATGCTGCTGCTTTCACGACTGAGAGATGGGGCCATGCTGGTGCATTCACACCTGATGGATGGGGCCATGCTGCTGCTTTCACAACTGAGAGATGGGGCCATGCTGCTGCTTTCACAACTGAGAGATGGGGGCTATGCTGCTGCTTTCATATCTGAGGCATGGGGCTGTGCTGCTGCTTCTCCTGTCATGCCAGATGGATGGAGCAGTGCTGCTGCTTTCACAACTGAGGGATGTGGGCTGTGCTGCTGCTTTCACACCTGTGGGATGGGCTGTGCTGCTGCGCTCACAACTGAGAGATGGGGTCCATGCTGCTGCTTCTGATGTCATGCCAGATGGATGGGGCCATGCTGCTGCTTTCACAACTGAGGGATGGGGCTGTGCTGCTGCTTTCACACCTGAGGGATGGGGCTGTGTTGCTGCTTCCACAACTGAGGGATGGGACCGTACTGCTGCTTTTGCACCTGAGGGATGGAGCCGTGCTGCTGCTTTCACACCAGAGGGATGGGGCTATGCTGCTGCTTTCACACCAGAGGGATGGGGCCATGCTGCTGCTTTCACACCTGAGAGACGGGTCTGTGCTGCTGCTTCCATACCTGAGGGATGGGGCCGTGCTACTGCTTTCACAGCTGAACATGGGGCAATGCTGCTGCTTTCACAACTGAGAGATGGGGGCCATGCTGCTGCTTCTGCTGTCATGCCAGGTGGACAGGGGCCGTGCTGCTTTATCACTCCTGTGGGATGGAGGCCATGCTGCTGCTGTCACACCTGAGGGTTGGGGCAGTGGTACTGCTTTCACATCTGAGGGATGGGGCCGTGCTGCAACTTTCACAACTGAGGGATGGGGCTGTGCCGCAGCTTTCACTCCTGAGGGAAGGGTCGTGCTGCTGCTTTCAAAACTGAGGGATGGGGTCCATGCTGCTGCTTCTGCTGTCACGCCAGATGGATGGGGCCATGCTGCTGCTTCCACACCAGAGGAATGGGGCCGTGTTGCTTCTTTCACACCTGAGGGATGTGGCCATGCTGCCGCTTTCACAACTGAGGGATGGGGCTGCGCTGCTGCTTTCAGAACTGAGGGATGGGGCCATGCTGCTGCTTTCACAACTGAGAGATGGGGCGGTGCTGCTGCTTTCACAACTGAGGGATGAGGCCGTGCTGCTGCTTTCACAACTGAGGAATGGGGCTGTGCTGCTGCTTTCACACCTGAGGTATGGGGCCATGCTGCTGCTTTCACAACTGAGAGATGGGGGCCAAGCTGCTGCTTCTGCTGTCACGCCAGATGGATGAGGCCATGCTGCAGCTTTCACAACTGAGGGATGGGGCCATGCTGCTGCTTTCACACGTGAGGGATGGGGCCGTGCTGCTGCTTTCACACCTGAGTGATGGGGCCGTGGTGCTGCTTCCACAACTGAGAGATGGGGGCCATGCTGCTGCTTCTGCTGTCACGCCAGATGGATGGGGCTATGCTGCTGCTTTCACACCTGAGGGTTGGAGCCATGCTGCTGCTTTCACACCTGAGGGATGGGGCCATGCTGCTGCTTTCACAACTGAGGGATGAGGCCGTGCTGCTGCTTTCACAACTGAGGGATGGGGCCATGCTGCTGCTTTCACAACTGAGGGATGAGGCCGTGCTGCTGCTTTCAGAACTGAGAGATGGTGCCATGCTGCTGCTTTCGCAACTGAGAGATGGGGCCATGCTGCAGCTTTCACACCTAAGGGATGGGCTGTGCTGCTGCTTTCACAACTGAGGGATGAGCGCCATGCTGCTGCTTCTGCTGTCAGGCCAGATGACTGTGGCCATGCTGTTGCTTTCTCACCAGAGGGATGGGGCCGTGCTGCTGCTTTCACACCTGAGGGATGGGGCCGTGCTGCTGCTTTCTCACCTGAGGGAAGGGGCTATGCTGCTGCTTTCACACCGGAGGGATGGGGCCATGCTGCTGCTTTCACGACTGAGAGATGGGGCCATGCTGGTGCATTCACACCTGATGGATGGGGCCATGCTGCTGCTTTCACAACTGAGAGATGGGGCCATGCTGCTGCTTTCACAACTGAGAGATGGGGGCTATGCTGCTGCTTTCATATCTGAGGCATGGGGCTGTGCTGCTGCTTCTCCTGTCATGCCAGATGGATGGAGCAGTGCTGCTGCTTTCACAACTGAGGATGTGGGCTGTGCTGCTGCTTCACACCTGTGGGATGGGCTGTGCTGCGCTCACAACTGAGAGATGGGGTCCATGCTGCTGCTTCTGATGTCATGCCAGATGGATGGGGCCATGCTGCTGCTTTCACAACTGAGGGATGGGGCTGTGCTGCTGCTTTCACACCTGAGGGATGGGGCTGTGTTGCTGCTTCCACAACTGAGGGATGGGACCGTACTGCTGCTTTTGCACCTGAGGGATGGAGCCGTGCTGCTGCTTTCACACCAGAGGGATGGGGCTATGCTGCTGCTTTCACACCAGAGGGATGGGGCCATGCTGCTGCTTTCACACCTGAGAGACGGGTCTGTGCTGCTGCTTCCATACCTGAGGGATGGGGCCGTGCTACTGCTTTCACAGCTGAACATGGGGCAATGCTGCTGCTTTCACAACTGAGAGATGGGGGCCATGCTGCTGCTTCTGCTGTCATGCCAGGTGGACAGGGGCCGTGCTGCTTTATCACTCCTGTGGGATGGAGGCCATGCTGCTGCTGTCACACCTGAGGGTTGGGGCAGTGGTACTGCTTTCACATCTGAGGGATGGGGCCGTGCTGCAACTTTCACAACTGAGGGATGGGGCTGTGCCGCAGCTTTCACTCCTGAGGGAAGGGTTCGTGCTGCTGCTTTCAAAACTGAGGGATGGGGTCCATGCTGCTGCTTCTGCTGTCACGCCAGATGGATGGGGCCGTGCTGCTGCTTCCACACCAGAGGAATGGGGCCGTGTTGCTTCTTTCACACCTGAGGGATGTGGCCATGCTGCCGCTTTCACAACTGAGGGATGGGGCCGCGCTGCTGCTTTCAGAACTGAGGGATGGGGCCATGCTGCTGCTTTCACAACTGAGAGATGGGGCGGTGCTGCTGCTTTCACAACTGAGGGATGAGGCCGTGCTGCTGCTTTCACAACTGAGAGATGGTGCCGTGCTGCTGCTTTCACAACTGAGAGATGGGGGCCATGCTGCAGCTTCTGCTGTCATGCCAGATGGATGGGGTCATGCTGCTGCTTTCACACCTGAAGGATGGGTCCGTGCTGATGCTTTCACACATGAGGAATAGGGCCGAGCTGCTTCTTTCACTACTGAGGAATGGAGCCGTGCCGCAGCTTTCACAGCTGAGGGATGGGCCGTTCTGCTGCTTTCACAACTGAGGGATGAGGGCCATGCTGCTGCTTCTGCTGTCAGGCCAGATGGATGTGACCATGCTGCTGCTTTCACACCTGAGGGATGGGGCCGTGCTGCTGCTTTCACACCTGAGGGATGGGGCCATGCTGCTGCTTTCACAACTGAGGGATGGGGCCATGCTGCTGCTTCCACAACTGAGGGATGGGAGCCAAGCTGCTGCTTCTGCTGTCATGCCAGATGGAGGGGCCATGCTGCTGCTTTCACACCTGAGGGATGGGGGCCATGCTGCTGCTTTCAGAACTGAGGCATGGGGCTGTGCTGCTGCTTTCATGCATGAGGGATGGGGCCATGCTGCTGCTTTCACAACTGTGAGATTGGGGCAGTGCTGCTGCTTCTCCTGTCACGCCTGATTGGTGGGGCCAAGCTGCTGCTTTCACAACTGATGGATGGGGGCTGTGCTGCTGCTTTCACACCTGAGGGATGGGCCGTGCTGCTGCTTTCACAACTGAGAGATGGGGGCCATGCTGCTGCTTCTGCTGTCATGACAGATGGATGGGGCCATGCTGCTGCTTTCACACCTGAGGGATGGGGCCGTGCTGCTTCTTTCATAAGTGAGGGATGGGACCGTACGGCTGCTTTTGCACCTGAGGGATGAAGCCGTGCTGCTCCTTTCACACCTGAGGGATGGGGCTATGCTGCTGCTTTCACACCTAAGGGATGGGGCCGTGCTGCTACTTTCACAACTGAATGATGGTTTTGTGCTGCAGCTTTCACTCCTGAGGGATTGGGCCATGCTGCTGCTTTCACACCTGAGGGATGGGGCCGTGCTGCTTCTTTCAAACCTAAGAGATGGGGCTGTCCTGACGCTTTCACAACTGAGGGATGGGGCCGCGCTGCTGCTTTCACAACTGAGGGATGGGAATATGCTGCTGCTTTCACAACTCAGGGATCGGGCCGTGCTGTTGCTTGCACAACTGAGTGATGGTGCCATACTGCTACTTTCACAACTGAGAGATGGTGCCATGCTGCTGTTTTCACAACTGAGAGATGGGAGCCCTGCTGCTGCTTCTGCAGTCATGCCAGATGGAAGGGGCCATGCAGCTGCTTTCACACCTGAGGGATGGGTCTTTGCTGCTGCTTTCACACCTGAGGGATGGGGTCTTGGTGCTGCTTTCACAACTGAGGGATAGGGCCATGCTGCTGCTTTCACACCTGAGGAATGGAGCTGTGCTGCTGCTTTCACAACTTTGGGATGGGGCCGTGCTGCAGCTTTCACACCTGAGGGATGGGCCGTGATGCTGCTTTCACAACTGAGGGATGGGGGCCATGCTGCTGCTTCTGCTGTCAGGCCAGATGGATGTGGCCATGCTGTTGCTTTCTCACCTGAATGATGGGGTCGTGCTGCTGCTTTCACACCTGAGGGATGGGGCCGTGCTGCTGCTTTCACAACTGAGGGATGGGGCAGTGCTACGTCTTTCACACCTGAGG
This sequence comes from Neoceratodus forsteri, assembly GCA_016271365.2. Taxonomy (NCBI): domain Eukaryota; kingdom Metazoa; phylum Chordata; order Ceratodontiformes; family Ceratodontidae; genus Neoceratodus; species Neoceratodus forsteri. The sequence goes on along the minus strand of CM057456.1, from coordinate 453,291,112 downwards.
GATGGGGCCGTGCTGCTGCTTTCACACCTGAGGGATGGGGCTATGCTGCTGCTTTCACACCGGAGGGATGGGACCATGCAGCTGCTTTCTCGACTGAGAGTTGGGGCCATGCTGCTGCTTTCACACATGAGGGATGGGGCCATGCTGCTGCTTTCACACCTGAGAGATGGGGCCATGCTGCTGCTTTCACAACTGAGGGATGGGCCGTGATGCTGCTTTCACAACTGAGAGTTGGGGGCTGTGCTGCTGCTTCTCCTGTCATGCCAGATGGATGGGGCCGTCCTGCTGCTTTCACAACTGAGGGATGGGGGCTGTGCTGCTGCATTCACACCTGAGGGATACGCCGTGCTGCTGCTTTCACAACTGAGAGATGGGGGCCATGATGCTGCTTCTGCTGTCATGAAAGATGGATTGGGCCAGGCAGCTGCTTTCACAACTGAGGGATGGGGCCGTGCTGCAGCTTTCACACCTCAGGCATAGGCCGTTCAGCTGCTTTCACAACTGAGGCATGAGGGCCATGCTGCTGCTTCTGCTGTCAGGCCATATGGATGTGGCCATTCTGCTGCTTTCACACATGAGGGATGGGGCCGTGCTGCTGCTTTCACACCTGAGGGATGGGGCCATGCTGCTGCTGCTTTCACAACTGAGGGATGGGGCCGTGCTGCTGCTTTAACATCTGATAGATACTGCCATACTGCTGCTTTCACAACTGAGAGATGGGGTCCATGCTGCTGCTTCTTCTGTCACGCCAGATGGATGGGGCCATGCTGCTGCTTTCACACCTGAAGGATCGGGCTGTGCTGCTGCTTTCACACCTGAGGGATGGGGCCTTGCTGCTGCTTTCACACCTGAGGGATGGGGCCGAGCTGCTGCTTTCATAACTGAGGGATGGGGCCATGCTGCTGCTTCCACAACTGAGGGATGGGGGCCATGCTGCTGCTTCTGCTGTCATGCCAGATGGAGGGGCCATGCTGCTGCTTTCACACCTGAGAGATGGGTATGTGTTGTTGCTTTCACACCTGAGGAATGGGGCTTTGCTGCTGCTTTAACAACTGAGGGATGGGGTCGTGCTGCAGCTTTCACACCTGAGGGATGGGCCATGCTGCCGCTTTCACAACTGAGCGATTGGGGCCATGCTGCTGCTTCTGCTGTCTGTCTAGATGGATATGGCCATGCTGCTGATTTCACACCTGAGGGATTGGCCATGCTGCTGCTTTCACAACCGAGCAATGGGGGCCATGCTGCTGCTTCTGCTGTCTGTCTAGATGGATATGGCCATGCTGCTGATTTCACACCTGAGGGATGGGGCTGTGCAGCTGCTTTCATAGCTGAGGGATGGGGCCGTGCTGCTGCTTTCACAACTGAGAGATGGTGCTGTGCTGCAGCTTTCACACCTGAGGGATGGGGCCGTACTGATACTTCTTCACAACTGAGGGATGGGGGCCATGCTGCTGCTTTCACACCTGAGGGATGGGGCCGTGCTGCAGCTTTCACACCAGAGGTATGGGGCTGTGCTGCTGCTTTCACAACTGAGGGATGGGGCAGTGCTGCTGCTTTCACACCTGAGGTATGGGGCCGTGCTGCTGCTATCACACCTGAGGGATGGGGCCATGCTGCTGCTTTCACACCTGAGGGATGGAGCCTGCTGCAGCTTTCACACCTGAGGGATGGGGCCATGCTGCTGCTTTCACACCTGAGGAATGGGGCTGTGCTGCTGCTTTCACACCTGAGGGATTGGGCCATGCTGCTGCTTTCACAACTGAGAGATGGGGGCCAAGCTGCTGCTTCTGCTGTCACGCCAGATGGATGAGGCCATGCTGCAGCTTTCACAACTGAGGGATGGGGCCGTGCTGCTGCTTTCATTCACGTGAGGGATGGGGCTGCTGCTGCTGCTTTCACACCTGAGGAAGGGGCTGGTGCTGCTTCCACAACTGAGATGGGAGCCATGCTGCTGCTTCTGCTGTCACGCCAGATGGATGGGGCTATGCTGCTGCTTTCACACCTGAGGGTTGGGGCCATGCTGCTGCTTTCACACCTGAGGGATGGGGCCATGCTGCTGCTTTCACTCCTGAGTGATGGGGCCATGCAGTTGCTTTCACAACTGAGGGAAGGTGCCGTGCTGCAGCTTTCACACCTGAGGGATGGGGCCGTGCGTATGCTTGCACAACTGAGGGACGGGGCCATGCTGCTGCTTTCACTCCTGAGGGATGGGCCGTGCTGCTGCTATCACAACTGAGGGATGAGGGCCATGTTATTGCTTCTGCTGTCAGGCCAGGTTGATGTGGCCATGCTGCTGCTTTCACACCTGAGGGATGGGGCCGTGCTGCTGCTTTAACACCTGTGGGATGGGGCCGTTCTGCTGCTTTCACAGTTGAGGGATGGGGCCTTGCTGCTGCTTTCACAAATGAAGGATGGGGCCGTGCTGCTGCTTTCACACCTGATGGTCGGGGCCATGCTGCTGCTTTCACAACTGAGGGATGGGGCCGTCCTGTAGCTTTCACACCTGAGGGATATGCCATGCTGCTGCTTTCACAACTGATGGATGGGGGCCATGCTGCTGCTTCTGCTGTCAGGCCAGATGGATGTGGCCATTCTGTTGCTTTCTCACCTGAGGGATGGGGCTGTGCTGCTGCTTTTGCACCTGAGGGATGGGGCCGTGGTGCTGCTTTCACACCTGAGGGATGGGGCTATGCTGCTGCTTTCTCACCGGAGGGATGGGACCATGCTGCTGCTTTCAGAACTGAGGCATGGGGCTTTGCTGCTGCTTTCACACATGAGGGATGGGGCCATGCTGCTGCTTTCACAACTGAGAGATGGGAGCTGTGCTGCTGCTTGTCCTGTCAAGCCAGATTGATGGGGCCGAGCTGCTGCTTTCACAACTGATGGATGGGGCTGTGCTGCTGCTTTCACACCTGAGGGATGGGCCGTGCTGCTGCTTTCATAACTGAGAGATGGGGGCCATGCTGCTGCTTCTGCTGTCATGCCAGATGGATGGGGCCATGCTGCTGCTTTCACAACTGAGGGATGGGGCCGTGCTGCTTCTTTCACAAGTGAGGGATGGGACCATACGGCTGCTTTTGCACCTGAGGGATGAAGCCGTGCTGCTGCTTTCACACCTGAGGGATGGGGCTATGCTGCTGCTTTCAAACCTGAGGAATTGGGCTGTGCTGCTGCTTTCACACCTGAGAGATGGGGCCATGCTGCCTTTTTCACACCTGAGGGACGGGTCTGTGCTGCTTCTTTCGTACCTGAGGGATGGGGCCGTGCTACTGCTTTCACACCTGAGGGATGGGGCCATGCTGCTGCTTTCACAACTGAGAGATGGGGGCCATGCTGCTGCTTCTGCTGTCATGCCAGATGGATAGTGGCCATGCCGCTTAATCACACCTGAGGGATGGGGACAATGCTGCTGCTGTCACACCTGAGGGATGGGGCAGTGCTGCTGCTTTCACACCTGAGGGATGGGGCCGTGCTGCTGCTTTCACAACTGAGGGATGGGGCTGTGCCGCAGCTTTCACTCCTGAGGGAAGGGTCCGTGCTGCTGCTTTCACAACTGAGGAAAGGGGTCCATGCTGCTGCTTCTGCTGTCAGCCAAGAAGGATGGGTCATGCTGCTGCTTCCACACCTGAGGGATGGGGCCGTGCTGCCACTTTCACAACTGAGGGATGGGGCCGTGCTGCTGCTTTCACAACTGAGAAATGGGGACCATGCTACTGCTTTCACAACTGAGAGATGGGGCCATGCTGCTGCTTTCACAACTGAGGGATGAAGCCGTGATGCTGCTTTCAGAACTGAGAGATGGTGCCATGCTGCTGCTTTCACAACTGAGAGATGAGGGCCATGCTGCTGCTTCTTCTGTCATGTCAGAAGGATGGGGCCTTGCATCTGCTTTCACACCTGAGGGATGGGGCCGTTCTGCAGCTTTCATACCTGAGGGATGGGGACGTGCTGCTGCTTTCACAACTGTGGGATGGGGGCCATGCTGCTGCTTCTGCTGGTCATGCCAGATGCATGGGGCCATGCTGCTGCTTTCACACCTGAGGGATGGAGCCGTGCTGATGCTTTTCACAGTTGAGGATGTTCCTGCTGCTGCTTTCAAAATGAAGGATGGGCCGTGTTGCTGCTTTCATACTTGATGGTTGGGGCCATGCTGCTTTCACAACTGAGGATGTGGCTGTATAGCTACACCTGAGGATGTGCCATGCTGCTGCTTTTACAACTGATGGTTGGGGGCCAGTTGCTGCTTCTGCTGTCAGGCCAGATGGATGGGCGGTTCTGTTGCTTTCTACCTGAGGGATGGGCGTGCTGCTTTTGCACCTGGTGGAGGGGCCGGTGCTGCTTTCACACCTGAGGATGGGGCTATGCTGCGCTTTTCATCGAGGATGGGACCGCTGTTGCTTTCAGAACTGAGGCATGGGGCTTGCTGCTGCTTTCACATATGAGGGATGGGCCATGCTGCTGCTTTCACAACCGAGAGATGAGCGTGTTGTTGCTTGTCCCGTCGTCAGATTGATGGGCCGAGCCTGCTTTCACAACTGATGGATGGGGGGCTGCTGCTTTCACACCTGAGGGATGTGCTGTGCTGCTTTCATAACTGGTAGATGGGTCTGCTGCTTCTGCTGTCATGCAGATGGATGGGGCTGCTGCTTTCACAACTGAGGATGGGGCTGTATGTTTTTCACAAGTGAGGGATGGGACCATACGGTTGCTTTTTGCACCTGAGGGATTAGTTGCGTTGCTTTCACACCTGAGGGATGTGGGCTATGCTGCTTTCAAACTGAGAATTGGGCCGTGCTGCTTTCACAATTGAGAGATGTGGCTATGCTGCCTTTTCACACTTGAGGGATGGGTCTGTGCTGCTTCTTTCTGCACTTGAGGGATGGGTCCGTACCGTTTTCACACCTTGAGGATGGGGCCATGGTTGCTTTCCAACTGAGAGATGGGGTCTGCTGCCGCTTCGCTGTCGCCAGATGGATAGGGCCGTGTCGCGGTATCCACCTGAGGGATGGGGATAATGCTGCTGTCATTCCGAGGATGGGCAGGTTGCTTTCACACCTGAGGATACCGTGCGCTGCTTCACAACTGAGGATGGGGCTGTGCCGTTCTTTCACCCTGAGGGAAGGGTCCGTGCTGCTGCTTTCACAACTGAGGAAAGGGTCCATGGCTGCTCTGCTGTCAGCCAGAAGGATGGGTCAGCGCGCCCCACCTGAGGGAGGGGCCGTGCCGCTTTCACAACGAGAGGGCCGTATGTTGCTTTCAACCGAGAAATGGGGACCATGCTACTGCTTTCCAACTGAGAGATGGGCCATGCTGCGTTTTCACAACTGAGGATGCAGGCTTGATGCTGCTTTCAGAACTGAGAGAGGTGCCTTGCTGCTGCTTTCACAACTGAGAGATGAGGCCATGCTGTCCTTCTTCTGTCATGTCAGAAGGATGGGGCTTGCACTGCTTTCACACCTGGGGATGGGGCCGCTGCGCTTTTCGAGGGATGGGACGTGTTGCCGCTTACAACGTGGATGGGGCTGCTGCTGCTTGCTGGTCATGCCAGATGCATGGGGTGCTGCTGCTTACACCTGAGGATGGAGCCGTTGATGCTTTCAGACCTGAGGGTGGGGTCAGCTGCTGCTTTCACAACTGAGTGGATAAATGCTGCTTTCACAACTGAGGGATGAGTCGTTGCTGCTTTCACAACTTAGGAATGGGACCATGCTGCTGCTTTCACACCTGAGGGATGGGGCCGTACTGCAGCTTTCATACCTGAGGGATGTGGCCGTTCTGCTGCTTTCACAACTGTGGGATGGGGGCCATGCTGCTGCTTCTCCTGGTCATGCCAGATGGATGGGGCCATGCTGCTGCTTTCACACCTGAGGGATGGAGCCGTCCTGATGCTTTCACACCTGAGGGATGGGGCCGAGCTGCTGCTTTCACAACTGAGGGATGGGGCCATGCTGCTGCTTTCACAACTGAGGGATGAGGCCGTGCTGCTGCTTTCAGAACTGAGAGATGGTGCCATGCTGCTGCTTTCACAACTGAGAGATGGGGGCCATGCTGCTGCTTCTTCTGTCATGTCAGAAGGATGGGGCCATGCATCTGCTTTCACACCTGAGGATTGTGGACGCAGCTGCTTTCACAACTCGAGGGATGGGCCTGCTGTCTTTGGCTACCCGAGGGATAAATGCGTTGCCGCTTTCACAACTGTGGAATGGGGCATGCTGCTGCTTCTGCTGGTCATGCCAGATGTTTGGGGCCATGCTGCTGCTTTCACACCTGAGGGATGGGGCCGTGCTGATGCATTCACACCTGAGGGATGGGGCTGAGCTGCTGCTTTCACAACTGAGGGATGGGGCCATGCTGCAGCTTTCACACCTAAGGGATGGGCTGTGCTGCTGCTTTCACAACTGAAGGATGAGCGCCATGCTGCTGCTTCTGCTGTCAGGCCAGATGGCTGTGGCCATGCTGTTGCTTTCTCACCAGAGGGATGGGGCCATGCTGCTGCTTTCACACCTGAGGGATGGGACCTTGTTGCTACTTTCACAACTGAGGGATGGGGCTGTGCTGCTGCTTTCACACCTGAGGGATGGGGCCGTGCTGCTGCTTTCACACCTGAGGGAAGGGGCTATGCTGCTGCTTTCACACCGGAGGGATGGGGCCATGCTGCTGCTTTCACGACTGAGAGATGGGGCTGCTGTCGCATTCACCCCTGAGGATGGGGGCCACGCTGCTGCTTTCACAACCGGAGAGATGGGGCCATGCTTCTGCTTTCACAACTGAGAGATGGGGCTATGCTGCTGTTTTCTTGAGGTCTGAGGCATGGGGCTGTGTTGCTGCTTCTCCTGTCATGCCAGATGGATGGGGCAGTGCTGCTGCTTTCTCAACTGAGGGATGGTGGCTGTGCTGCTGCTTTCACATAATGTGATGGGCACGTGCTGCTGCGCTCACATCTGAGAGATGGGGTCCATGCTGCTGCTTCTGATGTCATGCCAGATGGATGGGGCCATGCGCTGCTTTCACAACTGAGGATGGGGCTGTACTGCTTACACCTGAGGATGGGCTGTGTTGTTGCCCACAACTGAGGGATGGGGACCAGTGCGCTGCTTTTTTACCTGAGGGATGGATCCGCGCTGCTGCTTTCACACCAGAGGGATGGGGCTATGTTGCTGCTTTCACACTAGAGGGATGGGGCCATGCTGCTGCTTTCACACCTGAGAGACGGGTCTGTGCCGCTGCTTCCATACCTGAGGGATGGGGCCGTGCTACTGCTTTCACACCCGAGGGATGGGGCCATGCTGCTGCTTTCACAACTGAAGATGGGGCAATGCTGCTGCTTTCACAACTGAGAGATGGGGGCCATGCTGCTGCTTCTGCTGTCATGCCAGATGGATAGGGGCCATGCTGCTTTATCACACCTGAGGGATGGGGGCCATGCTGCTGCTGTCACACCTGAGGGATGGGGCAGTGGTGCTGCTTTCACACCTGAGGATGTAAATGCGTGCGCAGCTTCCATCTGAGGGATGGGGCTGCCGGCAGCTTTCTCCTGAGGGAAGGTCCGTGCTGCTTTTTTCAAACTGAGGGATGGGGTCCATGCTGCGCTTCTGCTGTCACACCAGATGGATGGGGCCGTGCTGCTGTTTCCACACCTGAGGAATGTAATGGTTGCTTCTTTCACACCTGAGGGATGTGGGCTATGCTGCTGCTTTCATTAACTGAAGGATGGGGCCATGCTGCTGCTTTCACAACTGAGAGATGGGGCTGAAAGGTTGCTTTCACAACTGAGGGATGAGGCCGTGCTGCTGCTTTCTACAACTGAGATGGTGCCATGCTGCTGCTTCACAACTGAGATGGGGCCATGCTGCAGCTTCTGCTGTCATGCCAGATGGATGGGTCATGCTGCTGCTTTCACACCTGAGTGGATGGGGTCCGTCTGATGCTTTCACACCTGAGGAATGGGGCCGAGCTGCTTCTCTTCACTACTGAGAAATGGAGCCATGCTGCAGCTCACACCTGAGGGATGGGCCGTTCGCTGCTTTCGCATTGAGGGATGAGGGCCATGCTGCTGCTTCTGCTGTCAGGCCAGATGATGTGCATGCTGCTGCTTTCACACCTGAGGATGGGGGCCGCATGTTCTTTCACACCTGCGTGGATGGGGTGCATGCTGCTTTCACAACTGAGGGATGGGGTCGGGTTGCTGCTTCCTCAATCTGAGGGATGGGCCATGCTGCTGCTTTCACAGCTGAGGGATGGGGCCGCTGCTGCTTTCCACAACTGAGGGATGGGGCTATGCTGCTTCTGCTGTCGTGCCAGATGGAGGGCCATGCTGCTGCTTTCACACCTGAGGGATGGGGACGTGTTGTTGCTTTGACACCTGAGGAATGGGGCCGTGCTGCTGCTTTCGTTAACCGAGGGATGGGGTCGCTGCAGCCACACCTGAGGATTGGCCATGCTGCTGCTTTCACAATCCAGCCGAAGGAAGCCATGTTGCCGCTTCTGCTGTCTATGTTCAGATGGATATGGCCATGCTGCTGATTTCGCTACCTGAGGGATGGGCTGTGCTGCTGCTCACACCTGAGGGATGGGGTCGTGCTGCTGCTTTCACAACTGAGAGATGGGGCCATGATGCTGCTTTCACACCTGAGGATGAAGCCGCTCTGATGCTTTCACACCTGAGGATGTAATGAGCTGCCGCTTTCACAACTGAGGATGGGCCATGCTGCTGCTTTTCACAACTGAGGATGAGGTCCTGTGCTGCTGCTTTCAGAACTGAGAGATGGTGCCATGCTGCTTTTTCTGTGCTGCGAGATGGATATAGTGCTGCTTCTTCTGTCATGTCAGAAGGATGGGGCCATGCATCTGCTTTCACACCTGAGGGATGTGGATGTGCAGGCTTCACAACTGAGGATGGGGCCGTGCTGCTGCTTTCATACCTGAGGATGTCAATGTGCTGCTGCTTTCACAACTGTGGATGGGGGCCATGCTGCTGCTTCTACTGGTCATGCCAGATGTTTGGGGCCTTGCTGCTTTTCACACCTGAGGGATGGGGCCGTGCTGATGCATTCACACCTGAGGGATGGGGCTGAGCTGCTGCTTTCACAACTGAGGGATGGGGCCATGCTGCAGCTTTCACACCTAAGGGATGGGCTGTGCTGGTGCTTTCACAACTGAGGGATGAGCGCCATGCTGCTGCTTCTCCTGTCAGGCCAGATGGCTGTGGCCATGCTGTTGCTTTCTCACCAGAGGGATGGGGCCATGCTGCTGCTTTCACACCTGAGGGATGGGACCTGTTGCTGCTTTCACAACCGAGGATGGGGCTGTGCTGCTGCTTTCACACCTGAGGGATGGGGCCGTGCTGCTGCTTTCACACCTGAGGAAGGGGCTTGCTGCTGCTTTCACACTGGAGGGATGGGGCCACGCTGCTTTCACGACTGAGAGATGGGGCCATGCTGGTGCATTCACACCTGAGGGATGGGGCCATGCTGCTGCTTTCACAACTGAGAGATGGGGCCATGCTTCTGCTTTCACAACTGAGAGATGGGGGCCATGCTGCTGCTTTCAGATCTGAGGCATGGGGCTGTGCTGCTGCTTCTCCTGTCATGCCAGATGGATGGGGCAGTGCTGCTGCTTTCTCAACTGAGGGATGGTGGCTGTGCTGCTGCTTTCACACCTGTGGGATGGGCCGTGCTGCTGCGCTCACAACTGAGAGATGGGGTCCATGCTGCTGCTTCTGATGTCATGCCAGATGGATGGGGCCATGCTGCTGCTTTCACAACTGAGGGATGGGGCCGTGCTGCTGCTTCCACAACTGAGGGATGGGGGCCATGCTGCTGCTTCTGCTGTCATGCCAGATGGAGGGGCCATGCTGCTGCTTTCACACCTGAGGGATGGGGACGTGTTGTTGCTTTGACACCTGAGGAATGGGGCTGTGCTGCTGCTTTCACAACTGAGGGATGGGGTCGTGCTGCAGCTTTCACACCTGAGGGATTGGCCATGCTGCTGCTTTCACAACTGAGCGATGGGGGCCATGCTGCTGCTTCTGCGGTCTGTCTAGATGGATATGGCCATGCTGCTGATTTCATACCTGAGGGATGGGGCTGTGCTGCTGCTTTCACACCTGAGGTATGGGGCCGAGCTGCTGCTTTCACAACTGAGGGATGGGGCCCTGCTGCTGCTTTCACAACTGAGGGATGAGGCCGTGCTGCTGCTTTCAGAACTGAGAGATGGTGCCATGCTGCTGCTTTCACAACTGAGAGATGGGGGCCATGCTGCTGCTTCTTCTGTCATGTCAGAAGGATGGGGCCATGCATCTGCTTTCACACCTGAGGGATGTGGATGTGCAGCTGCTTTCACAACTGAGGGATGGGGCCGTGCTGCTGCTTTCATACCTGAGGGATGGGGCCGTGCTGCTGCTTTCACAACTGTGGGATGGGGGCCATGCTGCTGCTTCTGCTGGTCATGCCAGATGTTTGGGGCCATGCTGCTGCTTTTACACCTGAGGGATGGGGCCGTGCTGATGCATTCACACCTGAGGGATGGGGCTGAGCTGCTGCTTTCACAACTGAGGGATGGGGCCATGCTGCAGCTTTCACACCTAAGGGATGGCCTGTGCTGCTGCTTTCACAACTGTGGGATGAGCCTATGCTGCTGCTTCTGCTGTCAGGCCAGATGGCTGTGGCCATGCTGTTTGCTTTCTCACCAGAGGATGGGGCCATGGTGCTGCTTTCACACCTGAGGATGGGACCTTGTTGCTGCTTTCACAACCGAGGATGGGGCTGTGCTGCTGCTTTCACACCTGAGGGATGGGGTCGCGGTGCTGCTGCTTTCACACCTGAGGAAGGGGCTGGCGCTGCTTTCTCCATCGGAGGGATGGGCCATGCTGCTGCTTTCTCGACCGAGAGATGGGGCTACGCTGGTATCTACACCTGGAGGGATGGGGCCATGCTGCTGCTTCACAACTGAAGATGGGGGCCATGCTTCTGCTTTCACAACTGAGAGATGGGGGCCATGCTGCTGCTTTCAGATCTGAGGCATGGGGCTGTGCTGCTGCTTCTCCTGTCATGCCAGATGGATGGGGCAGTGCTGCTGCTTTCTCAACTGAGGGATGGTGGCTGTGCTGCTGCTTTCACACCTGTGGGATGGGCCGTGCTGCTGCGCTCACAACTGAGAGATGGGGTCCATGCTGCTGCTTCTGATGTCATGCCAGATGGATGGGGCCATGCTGCTGCTTTCACAACTGAGGGATGGGGCTGTACTGCTTTCACACCTGAGGGATGGGGCTGTGTTGCTGCTTCCACAACTGAGGGATGGGACCGTACTGCTGCTTTTGCACCTGACGGATGGATCGGTGCTGCTGCTTTCACACCAGAGGGATGGGGCTATGTTGCTGCTTTCACACTAGAGGGATGGGGCCATGCTGCTGCTTTCACACCAGAGAGACGGGTCTGTGCCGCTGCTTCCATACCTGAGGGATGGGGCCGTGCTACTGCTTCCACAACTGAGGGATGGGGGCCATGCTGCTGCTTCTGCTGTCATGCCAGATGGAGGGGCCATGCTGCTGCTTTCACACCTGAGGGATGGGGTCGTGTTGTTGCTTTGACACCTGAGGAATGGGGCTGTGCTGCTGCTTTCACAACTGAGGGATGGGGTCGTGCTGCAGCTTTCACACCTGAGGGATTGGCCATGCTGCTGCTTTCACAACTGAGCGATGGGGGCCATGCTGCTGCTTCTGCGGTCTGTCTAGATGGATATGGCCATGCTGCTGATTTCATACCTGAGGGATGGGGCTGTGCTGCTGCTTTCACACCTGAGGGCTGTGTTGCTGCTTTCAACGTTCGAGAGATGGGGCCGCGATGCTGCTTTTCACACCTGAGGGATGGGGTCGGTGGTGCTGCTTTCACCCCTGAGGGATGGGGCCGTGTTGTAGCTTTCACACCTGTGGATGGGGCCATGATGTTGTTTTCACACCTGGTGAATGGGGCTGTGCTGCTGCTTTCACACCCGAGGGTCGTAACAAGCCATGCTGCTGCTTTCACAACTGAGAGATGGGGGCCAAGCTGCCGCTTTCTGCTGTCACGCCAGATGGATGAGGCCGCTGCTGCAGCTTTCACAACTGAGGGATGGGCCATGCTGCTGCTTTCACATCGTGAGGGATGTAATGTGGTTGCTGCTTTCACACCTGAGGGATGGGGCTATGTTGCTGCTTTCACACCTAGTTGATGGGGCACATGTTTCACCCTGAGTGATGGGGCCATGCAGCTGCTTTCACAACTGAGGGAAGGGGCTGTGCTGCAGCTTTCACACCTGAGAGATTGGGCCGTGCGGATGCTTGCACAACTGAGGGATGGGGCCATGCCGCTGCTTTCACACCTGAGGAATGGGCCGTGCTGCTGCTATCACAACTGAGGGGTGAGGGCCATGTTGCTGCTTCTGCTGTCAGGCCAGGTTGATGTGGCCATGCTGCTGCTTTCACACCTGAGGGATGGGGCCGTGCTGCTGCTTTAACACCTGTGGGATGGGGCCATTCTGCTGCTTTCTCAGCTGAGGGATGGGGCTGTGCCAAGCCAACCCGAGGAAAGGAGAGATGTGCTGTCAAGCCACACCTGAGGTACGGCTGTGCTGCTGCTTTCACACCTGAGGGATGGGGCCGTGCTGCTGCTTTCACAAATGAGGGATGAGGCCGTGCTGCAGCTTTCACACCTGAGGGATGTGGCCATGCTGCTGCTTCTGCTGTCAAGCCAACGGATGGGGCCATGCTTCTGCTTTCACACCTGAGGGACGGGGCCGTGCTGCTGCTCTCACAACTAAAGGATGGACCATGCTGCTGCTTTCTCAACTGATGGATGGGGCTGTGCTGCTGCTTTCACACCTGAGGGATGGGGCCGTGCTGCTGCTCTCACACCTGTGGGATGGGGCTATGCTGCTGCTTTCCCACTGGAGGGATCTGGCCATGCTGCTGCTTTCACGACTGAGAGATGGGTTCATGCTGCTGCTTTCACACCTGAGGGATGGGGGCCATGCTGCTGCTTTCAGAACTGAGGCATGGGGCTGTGCTGCTGCTTTCACGCATGAGGGATGGGTCCATGCTACTGCTTTCACAACTGAGAGATCGGGCAAAGGTTGCTTCTCCTGTCACGATTGGTGGTGCGTCGCCGCCACAACTGGATGAATGGGGGCTGTGCTGCTGCTTTCACACCTGGCGGGATGGGGCCTGCTGCTGCTTTCACAACTGAGAGATGGGGGCCATGCTGCTGCTTCTGCTATCATGCCAGATGGATGGGACCATGCTGCTGCTTTCACACCTGAGGGATGGGGCTGTGCTGCTTCTTTCACAAGTGAGGGATGGGACCGTGACGGGTTGCTTTTTGCACCTGAGGGATGAAACCGCATGTCTTTCTTCACACCTGAGGATGTGTTATGCTGCTGCTTTCACACCCCTATGATGGGGCCGTGCTGCTAGTTTTCACAACTGAATGATGGTTTTGTGCTGCAGCTCACTCCTGAGGGATTGGGCCTTGCGTGGCTGCTTTCACACCTGAGGTATGGGGCCGTGCTGCTTCTTTCAAACCTAAGAGATGGGGCTGTCCTGCCGCTTTCACAACTGAGGGATGGGGTCCGCTGCTGCTTTCACAGCTGAGGGATGGGAATATGCTGCTGCTTTCACAACTCAGGATGGGGCGTAGTGCGTTGCTTGCACAACTTAGTGATGGTGCCGCATAGCCACTTCACAACTGAGAGATGGTGCCATGCTGCTGTTTTCACAACTGAGATGGGAGCTCTGCTGCTCCTTCTGCAGTCATACCAGATGGAAGTGGCCATGCAGCTGTTTTCACACCTTTGGGATGGGGCTGTGCTGTTTGCCACACCTGAGGGATGGGGTCTTGCTGCTGCTTTCACAACTGAGGATAGGGCGTGCTGCTGCTTTCACACCTGAGGTGGATGGTGTGCTGCTGCTTTCACAACCGAGGATGGGGTCGCATGCAGCTTTCACACCGAGGAGCGCCAGAGCCGCAAGATGCTGCTTTCTGGCCAACCGAGGGATGGGGCCATGCTGCTGTTTCGCCGTCAGGGCCAGATGGATGTGGCCATGCTGTTGCTTTTCACCTGAATGATGGGTGGTGGCTGCTGCTTTCACACCTGAGGGATGTAATGCGCTGCTGCTTTCACAACTGAGGGATGGGGCTGTGCTCGTCTTCACACCTGAGGAATGGGGCCATGCTGCTGCTTTTTCAGACCTGAGGGATGGGGCTATGCTGCTGCTTTCACACCGGCGGAGGATGGGGCCGTGCAGCTGCTTTCTCGACTGAGAGTTGGGGCCATGCTGCTGCTTTCACACCTGAGGATGGAGCCATTTCCTGCTGTTTTCACACCTGAGAGATGGGGGCCATGCTGCTGCTTTCACGCGAGGGATGGGGTCGTGGCTGCAGCTTTCACACCTGAGGATGGGCCGTGATGCTGCTTTCACAACCGAGAGTTGGGGGCTGTGCGTTGCTTCCTGTCATGCCAGATGGATGGGGCCGCATGTTGCTTTCACAACTGAGGGATGGGGCCTGCTGCTGCATTCGCACCTGAGGGATACGCCGTGCTGCTTCTTTCACAACTGAGAGATGGGGGCCATGATGCTGCTTCTGCTGTCATGAAAGATGGATTGGGCCATGCAGCTGCTTTCACAACTGAGGGATGGGGCCGTGCTGCTGCTTTCACAACTGAGGGATGGGACCATGCTGCTGCTTTTGCAACTGAGGGATGGAGCCGTGCTGCTGCTTTCACACCAGAGGGATGGGGCTAAGCTGCTGCTTTCACACCAGAGGTATTGGGCTGTGCAGCTGATTTTACACCTCAGGGATGGGGCCATGCTGCTGCTTTCACACCTGAGGGACGGGTCTGTGCTGCTGCTTTCTTACCTGAGGGATGGGGCCGTGCTACTGCCTTCACATCTGAGGGATGGGACTGTGCTGCTGATTTCATAGCTGAGTGATGGGGCCATGCTGCTGCTTTCACAAATGAGAGATGGGGGCCATGCTGCTGCTTCTGCTGTCATGCCTGATAGATAGGGGCCATGCTGCTTTATCACACCTGAGGGATGGGGGCCATGCTGCTGCTGTCACACCTGAGGGATGGGGCAGTACTGCTGCTTTCACACCTGAGGGATTGGGCCATGCTGCTGCTTTCACAACTGAGGGATGGGGCTTTGCCGCAGCTTTCACTCCTGAGGGAAGGGTCCGTGTTGCTGCTTTCACAACTGAGGGATGGGGTCCATGCTGCTGCTGCTGTCACGCTAGATGGATGGGGCCATGCTGCAGCTTCCACACCTGAGGGATGGGGCCGTGCTGCTTCTTTCACACCTGAGGGATGGGGCCGTGCTGCCGCTTGCACAGCTGAGGGATGGGGCCACTTGCTGCTGCTTTCACAACTGAGGAATGGGGCAATGCTGCTGCTTTCACAGCTGAGAGATGGGGGTGTCGCTGCTTGTCACAACTGAGGATGAGGTCCGCGGCTGCTATTTTCATAACTGAGATGATGGTGCCATGCTACTGCTTTCACAACTGAGAGATGGGGGACATGCTACTGCTTCTGCTGTCATGTCAGATGGATGGGGCAATGCAGCTGCTTTCACACCCAAGGGAAGGTGCAGTGCTGCTGCTTTCACACCTGAGGGATGGGGCTTTGCTGCTGCTTTCACAACTGAGGAATGGGGCCGAGCTGCTGCTTTCATACCTGAGGGATATGGCCGTACTACTGCTTTCACAAATGTGGGATGGGGGCCATGCTGCTGCTTCTGCTGTCATGCCAGATGGATGGGGCCATTCTGCTGCTTTCACACCTGAGGGATGGAGCCGTGCGGATGCTTTCACACCTGAGAGATGGGGCCGAGCTGCTGCTTTCACAACTGAGAGATGGGCCGTACTGATGCTTTCACACCTGAGGGATGGGGCCGTGCTGATGCTTTCTGACCTGACGGATGGGCCGAGCTGCTGCTTTCACAACTGAGGGATGAGTGCCATGCTGCTGCTTCTCCTGTCAGGCCAGATGGATGTGGCCATGCTGCTGCTTTCACACCTGAGGGATGGGGCCATGCTGCTGCTTTCACACCTGAGGGATGGTGCCATACTGCTGCTTTCAAAACTGAGGGATGGGGCCGTGCTGCTGCTTTAACAACTGAGAGATGATGCCATACTGCTGCTTTCACAACTAAGAGATGGGGGCCATGCTGCTGCTTCTGCTGTCACGCCAGATGGATGGGGCCATGCTGCTGCTTTCACACCTGAGGGATAGGGCTGTGCTGCTGCTTTCACACCTGAGGGATGGGGGCCAGGCTGCTGCTTCTGCTGTCATGCTAGATGGAGTGGCCATGCTGCTGCTTTCACACCTGAGTGATGGGGCCGTGCTGCTGCTTCCACAACTGAGGGATGGGGGCCATGCTGCTGCTTCTGCTGTCATGCCAGATGGAGGGCCCATGCTGCTGCTTGCAGCTCCTGAGTGATGGAGGCCGTGCTGCTGCTTTCACAACTGAGGGATGAAGGTGCAGCAGCTTTCACACCTGAGGGATGGGCCATGCTGCTGCTTTAACAAGCTGAGGATGGGGCCATGCTGCTTCTGCTGTCTGTCTAGATGGTGATGGCAATGCTGCTGCTTTCACACCTGAGGGATGGGGCCATGCTGCTGCTTTCACAACTGAGGGATGGTGCCGTGCTGCAGCTTTCACACCTGGAGGGATGGGGCCCATGCTGCAGCTTTCACACCTGAGGATGGGGCCGTGCTGCGTTTCTGGCCAACTGAGGGATGGGCTTGCCGCAGCTTTCACCCTGAGGGAAGGGTCAGTGCTGCTGCTTTCACAACTGAGGGATGGGGTCCATACTGCTGCTTCTGCTGTCACGCCAGATGGATGGCTCCATGCTGCTGCTTCCACACCTGAGGGATGGGGCCGTGCTGCTTCATTCACACCTGAGGGATGGGGCCGTGCTGCCGCTTTCACAGCTGAGGGATGGGGCCGTGCTGCTGCTTTCACAACAGTGGGATGGGGCTGTGCTACTGCTTTCATACCTGAGGGATAGGGCCGTGCTGCTGCTTTCACAACTGAGAGATGGGGGCCTTGCTGCTGCTTCTGCTGTCATGTCAGATGGATGGGGCAATGCAGCTGCTTTCACACCCGAGGGATGGCGCTGTGCTACTGCTTTCACACCTGAGGGATTGGGGTCTTGCTGCTGCTTTCACAACTGAGGAATGGGGGCCGCGCTGCTGCTTTCATACCTGAGGGATGGGGCCGTACTACTGCTTTCACAACTGTGGGATGTGGGCCATGCTGCTGCTTCTGCTGTCATGCCAGATGGATGGGGCCATGCTGCTGCTTTCACACCTGAGGAATGGGGCTGTGCTGATGCTTTCACACCTGAGGGATGGGGCCGAGCTGCTGCTTTCACAACTGAGGGATGGGCCGTGCTGATGCTTTCACACCTGAGGGATGTGGCCGTGCTGATGCTTTCACAACTGAGGAATGGGGCCATGCTGCTGCTTTCACAACTGAGGTATGAGGCCGTGCTGCTGCTTTCAGAACTGAGAGATGGTGCCATGCTGCTGCTTTCACAACTGAGAGATGGGGCCATGCTGCAGCTTTCACAACTAAGGGATGGGCTGTGCTGCTGCTTTCACAACTGAGGGATGAGCGCCATGCTGCTGCTTCTGCTGTCATGCGAGATGGATGGGGCCATGCTGCTGCTTTCACACCTGAGGAATGGGGCTGTGCTGATGCTTTCACACCTGAGGGATGGGGCCGAGCTGCTGCTTTCACAACTGAGGGATGGGCCGTGCTGATGCTTTCACACCTGAGGGATGTGGCCGTGCTGATGCTTTCACAACTGAGGGATGGGGCCATGCTGCTGCTTTCACAACTGAGGGATGAGGCCGTGCTGCTGCTTTCAGAACTGAGAGATGGTGCCATGCTGCTTTCACAACTGAGAGATGGGGCCATGCTGCAGCTTTCACACCTAAGGGATGGGCTGTGCTGCTGCTTTCACAACTGAGGGCTGAGTGCCATGCTGCTGCTTCTGCTGTCAGGCCAGATGGCTGTGGCCATGCTGTTGCTTTCTCACCAGAGGGATGGGGCCGTGCTGCTGCTTTCACACCTGAGGGATGGGACCGTGTTGCTGCTTTCATAACTGAGGGATGGGCCTGTGCTGCAGCTTTCACACCTGAGGGATGGGGCCGTGCTGCTGCTTTCACACCTGAGGGAAGGGGCTATGCTGCTGCTTTCACACCGGAGGGATGGGGCCATGCTGCTGCTTTCACGACTGAGAGATGGGGCCATGCTGGTGCATTCACACCTGAGGGATGGGGCCGTGCTGCAGCTTTCACACCTGAGGGATGGGCCGTGATGCTGCTTTCACAACTGAGGGATGGGGGCCATGCTGCTGCTTCTGCTGTCAGGCCAGATGGATGTGGCCATGCTGTTGCTTTCTCACCTGTATGATGGGGTCATGCTGCTGCTTTCACACCTGAGGGATGGGGCCGTGCTGCTGCTTTCACAACTGAGGATGGGGCTGTGCTACGCCTTTCACACCTGAGGGATGGGGCCGCATGGCTGCTTTCACACCTGAGGGATCGGGCTATGCTGCTGCTTTCACACCGAAGGGATGGGGCCATGCAGCTGCTTTCTCGACTGAGAGTTGGGGCCATGCTGCTGCTTTCACACCTGAGGGATGGGGCCATGCTGCTGCTTTCACACCTGAGAGATGGGGCCATGCTGCTGCTTTCACAACTGAGGGATGGGGCCGTGCTGCAGCTTTCACACCTGAGGGATGGGCCGTGATGCTGCTTTCTCAACTGAGAGTTGGGGGCTGTGCTGCTACTTCTCCTGTCATGCCAGATGGATGGGGCCGTGCTGCTGCTTTCACAACTGAGGGATGGGGGCTGTGCTGCTGCATTCACACCTGAGGGATACGCCGTGCTGCTGCTTTCACAACTGAGAGATGGGGGCCATGATGCTGCTTCTGCTGTCATGAAAGATGGATTGGGCCATGCAGCTGCTTTCACAACTGAGGGATGGGGCCGTGCTGCAGCTTGCACACCTGAGGCATGGGCCGTTCAGCTGCTTTCACAACTGAGGGATGAGGGCCATGCTGCTGCTTCTGCTGTCAGGCCATATGGATGTGGCCATTCTGCTGCTTTCACACCTGAGGGATGGGGCCATGCTGCTGCTGCTTTCACAACTGAGGGATGGGGCCGTGCTGCTGCTTTAACATCTGAGAGATACTGCCATACTGCTGCTTTCACAACTGAGAGATGGGGTCCATGCTGCTGCTTCTTCTGTCACGCCAGATGGATGGGGCCATGCTGCTGCTTTCACACCTGAAGGATCGGGCTGTGCTGCTGCTTTCACACCTGAGGGATGGGGCCGTGCTGCTGCTTTCATAACTGAGGGATGGGGCCATGCTTCTGCTTCCACAACTGAGGGATGGGGGCCATACTGCTGCTTCTGCTGTCATGCCAGATGGAGGGGATATGCTGCTGCTTTCACACCTGAGAGATGGGGATGTGTTGTTACTTTCACACCTGAGGAATGGGGCTGTGCTGCTGCTTTCACAACTGAGGGATGGGGTCGTGCTGCAGCTTTCACACCTGAGGGATGGGCCATGCTGCCGCTTTCACAACTGAGCGATTGGGGCCATGCTGCTGCTTCTGCCGTCTGTCTAGATGGGATATGGCCATGCTGCTGATCATTAATGCGAGGGATTAGCCATGCTGCTGCTTACAACTGAGCAATGGGGCCATGCTGCTTCTGCTGTCTGTCTAGATGGATATGGCCATGCTGCTGATTTCACACCTGAGGTATGAGACCGTGCAGCTGCTTTCATACCTGAGGGATGGGGCCGTGCTGCTGCTTTCTTACAACTGAGAGATGGTGCTGCTGCAGCTTTCAAACCTGAGGATGGGGCCAGATTGATACTTTCACAACTGTGGGATTGATGGCCATGCTGCTGCTTTCACACCTGAGGATGGGGGCCGTGCTGCAGCATTCACCCGAGGGATGGGGCTGTGCTGCTGCCGTCACAATCTGAGGATGGGGCAATGCTGCTGCTTTCACACCTGTGGTATAAATGTGCTGCTATCACACCTGAGGGATGGGCTGCTGCTGTTTTCACACCTGAGGGATGGAGCTGTGCTGCAGCTTTCACACCTGAGGGATGGGGCCATGCTGCTTTCACACCTGAGGAATGGGGCTGTGCTGCTGCTTTCACACCTGAGGGATGGTGCCATGCTGCTGCTTTCACAACTGAGAGAGGGGGGGCCGCTGCTGCTTCTGCTGTCACGCCAGATGGATGAGGCCATGCTGCAGCTTTCACAACTGAGGGATGGGGCCATGCTGCTGCTTTCACACGTGAGGGATGGGGCCGTGCTGCTGCTTTCACACCTGAGGGATGGGCCTGGTGCTGCTTCCACAACTGAGAGATGGGGGCCATGCTGCTGCTTCTGCTGTCAGGCCAGGTTGATGTGGCCATGCTGCTGCTTTCACACCTGAGGGATGGGGGCGTGCTACTGCTTTCACACCTGAGGGTTGGAGCCATGCTGCTGCTTTCACACCTGAGGGATGGGGCCATGCTGCTGCTTTCACTCCTGAGTGATTGGGCCATGCAGCTGCTTTCAGAACTGAGGGAAGGTGCCGTGCTGCAGCTTTCACACCTGAGGGATGGGGCCGTGCAGATGCTTGCACAACTGAGGGACGGGACCATGCTGCTGCTTTCACACCTGAGGGATGGGCCGTGCTGCTGCTATCACAACTGAGGGATGAGGGCCATGTTGCTGCTTCTGCTGTCAGGCCAGGTTGATGTGGCCATGCTGCTGCTTTCACACCTGAGGGATGGGGCCGTGCTGCTGCTTTAACACCTGTGGGATGGGGCCGTTCTGCTGCTTTCACAGTTGAGGGATGGGGCCTTGCTGCTGCTTTCACAAATGAGGGATGGGGCCGTGCTGCTGCTTTCCCACCTGAGGGTCGTGGCCGTGCTGCTGCTTTCACAACTGAAAAGATTAAATGCGCTGCAGCTTTCACACCTGAGGGATGTGCCATGCTGCTGCTTTCACAACTGATGGATGGGGGCCATGCTGCTGCTTCTGCTGTCAGGCCAGATGGATGTGGCCATTCTGTTGCTTTCTCACCTGAGGGATGGGGCTGTGCTGCTGCTTTCACACCTGAGGGATGGGGCCGTGCTGCTGCTTTCACACCTGAGGGATGGGGCTATGCTGCTGCTTTCTCACCGGAGGGATGGGGCCATGCTGCTGGGGCCATGCTGCTGCTTTCACGACTGAGAGATGGGGCCATGCTGCTGCTTTCACACCTGAGGGATGGGGGCCATGCTGCTGCTTTCAGAACTGAGGCATGGGGCTTTGCTGCTGCTTTCACACATGAGGGATGGGGCCATGCTGCTGCTTTCACAACTGAGAGATGGGAGCTGTGCTGCTGCTTGTCCTGTCACGCCAGATTAATGGGGCCGAGCTGCTGCTTTCACAACTGATGGATGGAGGCTGTGCTGCTGCTTTCACACCTGAGGGATGGGCCGTGCTGCTGCTTTCATAACTGAGAGATGGGGGCCATGCTGCTGCTTCTGCTGTCATGCCAGATGGATGGGGCCATGCTGCTGCTTTCACAACTGAGGGATGGGGCCGTGCTGCTTCTTTCACAAGTGAAGGATGGGACCATACGGCTGCTTTTGCACCTGAGGGATGAAGCCGTGCTGCTGCTTTCACACCTGAGGGATGGGGCTATGCTGCTGCTTTCAAACCTGAGGAATTGGGCTGTGCTGCTGCTTTCACACCTGAGAGATGGGGCCATGCTGCCTTTTTCACACCTGAGGGACGGGTCTGTGCTGCTTCTTTCGTACCTGAGGGATGGGGGCGTACTACTGCTTTCACACCTGAGGGATGGGGCCATGCTGCTGCTTTCACAACTGAGGAATGGGGCCCATGCTGCTGCTTTCACAACTGAGAGATGGGGTCCATGCTGCTGCTTCTGCTGTCATGCCAGATGGATAGTGGCCATGCCGCTTAATCACACCTGAGGGATGGGGACAATGCTGCTGCTGTCACACCTGAGGGATGGGGCAGTGCTGCTGCTTTCACACCTGAGGGATGGGGCCGTGCTGCTGCTTTCACAACTGAGGGATGGGCCTGTGCCGCAGCTTTCACTCCTGAGGGAAGGGTCCGTGCTACTGCTTTCACAACTGAGGGAAGGGGTCCATGCTGCTGCTTCTGCTGTCAGCCAAGATGGATGGATCATGCTGCTGCTTCCACACCTGAGGGATGGGGCCGTGCTGCCACTTTCCCAACTGAGGGTTGGGGCCGTGCTGCTCCTTTCACAACTGAGGAATGGGGCCATGCATCTGCTTTCACACCTGAGGGATGGGGCCGAGCTGCTGCTTTCACAACTGAGGGATGGGGCCATGCTGCTGCTTTCACAACTGAGGGATGGGGGCCATGCTGCTGCTTCTTCTGTCAGGCCAGATGGCTGTGGCCATGCTGTTGCTTTCTCACCAGAGGGATGGGGACGTGCTGCTGTTTTCACACCTGAGGGATGGGACCGTGCTGATGCTTTCACACCTGAGGGATGGGGCCGAGCTGCTGCTTTCACAACTGAGGGATGAGCGCCATGCTGCTGCTTCTGCTGTCAGGCCAGATGGCTGTGGCCATGCTGTTGCTTTCTCACCAGAGGGATGGGGCCGTGCTGCTGCTTTCACACCTGAGGGATGGGGCCATGCTGCAGCTTTCACACCTAAGGGATGGGCTGTGCTGCTGCTTTCACAACTGAGGGATGAGCGCCATGCTGCTGCTTCTGCTGTCAGGCCAGATGGCTGTGGCCATGTTGTTGCTTTCTCACCAGAGGGATGGGGCCGTGCTGCTGCTTTCACACCTGAGGGATGGGACCGTGTTGCTGCTTGCACAACTGAGGGATGGGGCTGTGCTGCTGCTTTCACACCTGAGGGATGGGGCCGTGCTGCTGCTTTCACACCTGAGGGAAGGGGCTATGCTGCAGCTTTCACACTGGAGGGATGGGGCCATGCTGCTGCTTTCACGACTGAGAGATGGGGCCATGCTGGTGCATTCACACCTGAGGGTTGGGGCCATGCTGCTGCTTTCAGATCTGAGGCATGGGGCTGTGCTCCTGCTTCTCCTGTCATGCCAGATGGATGGGGCAGTGCTGCTGCTTTCTCAACTGAGGGATGGTGGCTGTGCTGCTGCTGTCACACCTGTGGGATGGGCCGTGCTGCTGCGCTCACAACTGAGAGATGGGGTCCATGCTGCTGCTTCTGATGTCATGCCAGATGGATGGGGCCATGCTGCTGCTTTCACAACTGAGGGATGGGGCTGTGCTGCTTTCACACCTGAGGGATGGGGCTGTGTTGCTGCTTCCACAACTGAGGGATGGGACCGTACTGCTGCTTTTGCACCTGACGGATGGAGCCGTGCTGCTGCTTTCACACCAGAGTGATGGGGCTATGTTGCTGCTTTCACACCAGAGGGATGGGGCCATGCTGCTGCTTTCACACCTGAGAGACGGGTCTGTGCTGCTCCTTCCATACCTGAGGGATGGGGCTGTGCTACTGCTTTCACACCCGAGGGATGGGGCCATGCTGCTGCTTTCACAACTGAAGATGGGGCAATGCAGCTGCTTTCACAACTGAGAGATGGGGGCCATGCTGCTGCTTCTGCTGTCATGCCAGATGGATAGGGGCCATGCTGCTTTATCAGGGCAGACAGCAAGGAGAACCAGGGATAAATGACAACCAAGGAAGGGGCTGGAGTAGAACAGTGAAGCAGTCTAGGGAGGTCAAATCATGGAAAGCCATGTGTGCAAATGCCAGGAGCCTTAGCAACAAGATGGAAGATCTGGAGGCTGTCATGGTACAGTCAGACCTGGTCATATTGTGGCCATCACTGAAACCCGGTGTAATGATGTAACCATGACTGGGAGATGGCCATACCTGGCTACAACATATTCAGAAGAGACAGAGCAGGCAGGAAGGAGGAGGAGGGCACTGTATGTGAAAAATGACATAAGGGCCACACAGATCCAGGAGGAACAAAATGGGGAGAGATACTGTGGGTTTAGCTTTGGAAAGGAAAATGGGCCAGCCATCCGCACAGGTGTGGCTCCATAGACCACCAGCCCAGGAGGAAGAAAACAGATAGGAGTTGATGCTAGCCATCCAAAGGATGGCAGACAAGGGTGAGGTAGTACTGGTTGAGACTTCAATATACCAGACGTGGACTGGAGCATCCCAGCAGCAGCATCAACTAGGAGCAGATTTATCCTGACTCTTCAGGTGCTTTCTCAAGCAACTGGTCATGGAACCAACTCGGCAGAAGGCAACACTGGACCTTGTGCTCACAAACAGGGACAGTGTGATGGGGTAACAGTGGGGAGCACCTGGGTAACAGTGACCACCAGTCATTGTGGTTTGAAATCACAGAAGAGCAGAACCAACCACACAAAAACACGTGATCCTGATTTTAGGGGGCAGACTTTGGGAAAATGGGGAGATACTTGAAAGAGGCATTAAGGGAATGGGACAGGAATCAGGATTGAGGAACAGTGGGCAGTATTTAAAATGGGGATTATAAGAACAACAGAATTATGCTTAAGTGGTTAGCAAGAGGAAAGAAAGAGGAGACCATTATGGTTTTCCAAAGAGGTAGCAAAGAAAGTGAAAGCCAAAAGATTGCATTCAGGCAATACAAAAGACACAGGCAGAAGGGATAGGGAGAAGTACCAGGAGAAACAAAGGAGGCAGGGAAGTCAGTAATGGAAGCCAAAGCTCAGACAGAAGAACACATTGCAAAATCAGTGGTTAAGGGACAAAACCTTTACAGGTACATAAGTGAAAAAGAAGGACAAAGGGAGGGATAGTGAGACTGAAGGAGGATGGAGCCGCGTGAGGATGACAACAGTAAAGCTGACATATTGAACAGGTATTTCTGCTGGGTCTTTACTAAGGAAGAGGGGGGTAATGGGTCTGAAGGAGTACAAGGGTGAGAATGTGCAGAAATGGACACAAGTCCCTTTACACGAGAAAGGGTCCTGAAGGAACTGGAAGTAAGAGCTGATAAAGCAATGGGGCCAGATGGGGTGCACCCCAGGGTCCTTAAAGAACTAAGAGAGGTGGTGGCTGAACCTCTGGCTATCCTGTTCAGCCAATCACTGGAAACAGGGGAGGTACCCAAAGACTGGAGGACAGCAGATGTAGTCCCCTTATACAAAAGTGGGAACAAAGAGGAAGCAGGGAACTACAGACCAGTCAGCCTCACCTGCAGTGGGAAAGATCATGGAAGCACTACTGAAGGAGAGATTGGTGGAATATCTGTTGTCAATGGACTACAGGACCCAAGGCAGCATGGTTTCACCAGGGGAGGTCATGTCAGACCAACCTCATTGAATTTTGACTGGGTGACTAGGGAGGTGGATCAGGGAGGGCAGTGGACATGGCCTATCTGGACTTCAGCAAGGCCTTTGACACTGTGCCACATAGAAGACTACACAAACTGGGGAATATTGTGTGGGCAGGACAGTAGTGTGGTGGGTAGGTAACTGGCTGGGTGGCAGGACACAGAGGGTGGTGGTAAATGGCTGTCACCCACAGAGGGAAGAGTGACCAGTGGGGTACCACAGGGATCAGTGCTGGGACCGTCCTATTCAACATCTTCATCAGTGACATTGCACAGGATATAGAAGGCAGAATTTCACTGTTCGCTGATGACACAAAGCTCTGTAACAGAGTAGACACACCAGAGGTGTAGACAGAATGAGAAGCGACCTGCAGAAACTTGAAGAATGGTCAAGGGTTTGGCAGTTGAAATTCAATGCAAAGAAGTGCAAGATAATGCATATGGGGCCAAAACCCTGGGTACAATATATCAGTTGGGGGTGAGGATATAGCATGCACCAAGCAGGAAAGGATCTTGGGGTTTCATCTCTGATGACTCTCAAGGTAGGGAAACAGTGTGACAAGGCATCAGGTAAAGCAAATAGGATGCTGGGATGTGTAGGCAGGGCATCACCAGCAGGAAAAGGGAGGTCATAATTCCGCTATACAAGACACTAGTGAGGCCCCACCTGGAGTACAGTGTACAGTTCTGGAGACCATACCCACGTAAGGACATAGACAGGGTGAGAAGGTTCAGAGGAGGGCAACAAAGATGGTGCATGGGTTGCATCACAAGTCCTATGAAGACAGGTTGAAGGAACTGAACATGTACTCCTGGAGGAGAGGAGGGAGAGAGGGATATGATAGAGACATACAAGTATCTTACAGGGAGGAATAGGGTGCAGGAAAACACTATTTTAAGCGAAAAAGATGTTTCAGGACCAGAGGGCATGGGATGAAGTTGAGGGAGGACGATTCAGAGGAAACATGAGAAAGAATTCTTCACAGAACGGTGGTGGATAAGTGGAACACCCTGCCAGAGGAAGTGGTGGGGGCTGAAACAATCACGGGATTTAAGAATGCATGGGATAGACATAAAGGAATTCTAGAGGTCAGGGGTAAGGGGAAATAGACTTCTAGGAAAACAAACTGAACTTACAAGCTCAAATGGGCAGACTAGGTGGGCCATAGGCCCTTATCTGCCGACACTGTCTATGTATCTATGTACCTGAGGGATGGGGGCCATGCTGCTGCTGTCACACCTGAGGGATGGGGCAGTGGTGCTGCTTTCACACCTGAG
Source organism: Neoceratodus forsteri (assembly GCA_016271365.2). Classification (NCBI taxonomy): domain Eukaryota; kingdom Metazoa; phylum Chordata; order Ceratodontiformes; family Ceratodontidae; genus Neoceratodus; species Neoceratodus forsteri. The sequence goes on along the minus strand of CM057456.1, from coordinate 453,264,415 downwards.
GGATGGGGCCGTGCTGCAGCTTTCACAACTGAGGGATGGGGCTGTGCCGCAGCTTTCACTCCTGAGGGAAGGGTCCGTGTTGCTGCTTTCAAAACTGAGGGATGGGGCAACGCTGCTGCTTTCACAGCTGAGAGATGGGGCGGTGCTGCTGCTTTCACAACTGAGGGATGAGGCCGTACTGCTGCTTTCACAACTGAGAGATGGTGCCATGCTACTGCTTTCACAACTGAGAGATGGGGGCCATGCTGCTGCTTCTGCTGTCATGTCAGATGGATGGGGCAATGCAGCTGCTTTCACACCCAAGGGAAGGCGCAGTGCTGCTGCTTTCACACCTGAGGGATGGGGCTTTGCTGCTGCTTTCACAACTGAGGAATGGGGCCAAGCTGCTGCTTTCATACCTGAGGGACGTGGCCGTACTACTGCTTTCACAAATGTGGGATGGGGGCCATGCTGCTGCTTCTGCTGTCATGCCAGATGGATGGGGCCATTCTGCTGCTTTCACACCTGAGGGATGGGGCAGTGCTGATGCTTTCACACCTGAGAGATGGGGCCGAGCTGCTGCTTTCACAACTGAGGGATGGGCCGTGCTGATGCTTTCACACCTGAGGGATGGGGCCGTGCTGATGCTTTCAGACCTGAGGGATGGGCCGTGCTGCTGCTTTCACAACTGAGGGATGAGTGCCATGCTGCTGCTTCTGCTGTCAGGCCAGATGGATGTGGCCATGCTGCTGCTTTCACACCTGAGGGATGGGGCCGTGCTGCTGCTTTCACACCTGAGGGATGGTGCCATGCTGCTGCTTTCACAACTGAGGGATGGGGCCGCGCTGCTGCTTTAACAACTGAGAGATGATGCCATACTGCTGCTTTCACAACTGAGAGATGGGGGCCATGCTGCTGCTTCTGCTGTCACGCCAGATGGATTGGGCCATGCTGCTGCTTTCACACCTGAGGGATGGCGCTGTGCTGCTGCTTTCACACCTGAGGGATGGGGGCCATGCTGCTGCTTCTGCTGTCATGCTAAATGGAGGGGCCATGCTGCTGCTTTCACACCTGAGTGATGGGGCCGTGCTGCTGCTTCCACAACTGAGGGATGGGGGCCATGTTGCTGCTTCTGCTGTCATGCCAGATGGAGGGGCCATGCTGCTGCTTTCACTCCTGAGTGATGGGGCCGTGCTGCTGCTTTCACAACTGAGGGATGGGGCCGTGCAGCAGCTTTCACACCTGAGGGATGGGCCATGCTGCTGCTTTAACAACTGAGGGATGAGGGCCATGCTGCTGCTTCTGCTGTCTGTCTAGATGGTGATGGCAATGCTGCTGCTTTCACACCTGAGGGATGGGGCCATGCTGCTGCTTTCACAACTGAGGGATGGTGCCGTGCTGCAGCTTTCACACCTGAGGGATGGGGCCATGCTGCAGCTTTCACACCTGAGGGATGGGGCCGTGCTGCTGCTTTCACAACTGAGGGATGGGGCTTTGCCGCAGCTTTCACTCCTGAGGGAAGGGTCCGTGCTGCTGCTTTCACAACTGAGGGATGGGGTCCATGCTGCTGCTTCTGCTGTCACGCCAGATGGATGGCTCCATGCTGCTGCTTCCACACCTGAGGGATGGGGCCGTGCTGCTTCATTCACACCTGAGGGATGGGGCCATGCTGCCGCTTTCACAGCTGAGGGATGGGGCCGCGCTGCTGCTTTCACAACTGAAGGATGGTGCCATTCTGCTGCTTTCACAACTGAGAGATGGGGCCGTGCTGCTGCTTTCACAACAGTGGGATGGGGCTGTGCTGCTGCTTTCATACCTGAGGGATAGGGCCGTGCTGCTGCTTTCACAACTGAGAGATGGGGGCCTTGCTGCTGCTTCTGCTGTCATGTCAGATGGATGGGGCAATGCAGCTGCTTTCACACCCGAGGGATGGCGCTGTGCTGCTGCTTTCACACCTGAGGGATTGGGCTTTGCTGCTGCTTTCACAACTGAGGGATGGGGCTTTGCAGCAGCTTTCACTCCTGAGGGAAGGGTCCGTGCTGCTGCTTTCACAACTGAGGGATGGGGTCCATGCTGCTGCTTCTGCTGTCACGCCAGATGGATGGCTCCATGCTGCTGCTTCCACACCTGAGGGATGGGGCCGCTGCTTCATTCACACCTGAGGATGGGGCGGTGCCGCTTTCACAGCTGAGGGATGGGGCCGGCGCTGCTGCTTTCACAGCTGAAGGATGGTGCCATTCTGCTGCTTTCACAACCGGAGATGGGGCCGTGCTGCTGCTTTCACAACAGCGGATGGGGCTGTGCTGCTGCTTCATACCTGAGGGATAGCGACCGCGCTGTTGCTTCTACAACTGAGAGAGGGTGGGGCCTTGCTGCTGCTTCTGCTGTCATGTCAGATGGATGGGGCAATGCAGCTGCTTTCACACCCGAGGGATGGCGCTGTGCTACTGCTTTCACACCTGAGGGATTGGGCTTTGCTGCTGCTTTCACAACTGAGGAATGGGGCCGTGCTGCTGCTTTCATACCTGAGGGATGGGGCCGTACTACTGCTTTCACAACTGTGGGATGGGGCCATGCTGCTGCTTCTGCTGTCATGCCAGATGGATGGGGCCATGCTGCTGCTTTCACACCTGAGGAATGGGGCTGTGCTGATGCTTTCACACCTGAGGGATGGGGCCGAGCTGCTGCTTTCACAACTGACTGATGGGCCGTGCTGATGCTTTCACACCTGAGGGATGTAGCCGTGCTGATGCTTTCACACCTGAGGGATGGGGCTGTGCTGCAGCTTTCATACCTCAGGGATGGGCCGTGCTGCTGCTTTCACAACTGAGGGATGAGCGCCATGCTGCTGTTTCTGCTGTCAGGCCAGATGGATGTGGCCATGCTGCTGCTTTCACACCTGAGGGATGGGGCCGTGCTGCTGCTTTCACACCTGAGGGATGGGGCCATGCTGCTGCTTTCACAACTGAGGGATGGGGCCGTGCTGCTGCTTTAACAACTGAGAGATGATGCCATACTGCTGCTTTCACAACTGAGAGATGGGGGCCATGCTGCTGCTTCTGCTGTCACTCCAGATGGATGGGGCCATGCTGCTGCTTTCACACCTGAGGGATGTGGCCGTGCTGCTTTCACAACTGAGGGATGTGGCCGTGCTGCAGCTTTCACACCTGAGGGATGGGGCCATGCTGCTTCCTCCACAACTGAGGGATGGGGGCCATGCTGCTGCTTCTGCTGTCATGCCAGGTGGAGGGGCCATGCTGCTGCTTTCACACTTGAGTGATGGGGACGTGCTGCTGCTTTCACACCTGAGGAATGGGGCTGTGCTGCTGCTTTCACACCTGAGGGATGGGCCATGCTGCTGCTTTGAACTCGAGGGATGGGGCCTCATGCTGCTGCTTCTGCTGTCTGTCTAAATGGTGATGGCAATGCTGCTGCTTTCACACCTGAGGATGGTCGCGCTGCAGCTTTCACACCTGAGTGGATGGGGCCGCTGCTTCTCCACAATTGAGGGATGGGGCCATGCTGCTGCTTCTGCTGTCATGCCAGATGGAGGGGCCATGCTGCTGCTTTCACACTTGAGTGATGGGGATGTGCTGCTGCTTTCACACCTGAGGAATGGGGCTGTGCTGCTGCTTTCACACCTGAGGGATGGGCCATGCTGCTGCTTTAACAACTGAGGGATGGGGGTCATGCTGCTGCTTCTGCTGTCTGTCTAAATGGTGATGGCAATGCTGCTGCTTTCACACCTGAGGGATGGGGCCGTGCTGCAGCTTTCACACGTGAGGGATGGGGCCGTGCTGCTTCCTCCACAACTGAGGGATGGGGGCCATGCTGCTGCTTCTGCTGTCATGCCAGATGGAGGGGCCATGCTGCTGCTTTCACACTTGAGTGATGGGGACGTGCTGCTGCTTTCACACCTGAGGAATGGGGCTGTGCTGCTGCTTTCACACCTGAGGGATGGGCCATGCTGCTGCTTTAACAACTGAGGGATGGGGGTCATGCTGCTGCTTCTGCTGTCTGTCTAGATGGTGATGGCAATGCTGCTGCTTTCACACCTGAGGGATGGGGCCGTGCTGCTGCTTTCACAACTGAGAGATGGGGCTGTGCTGCAGCTTTCACACCTGAAGGATTGGGCCGTGCTGCTGCTTTCACACCTGAGTGATGGGGACGTGCTGCTGCTTTCACATCTGATGGATGGGGCCGTGCTGCAGCTTTCACACCTGAGGGATGGGCCATGCTGCTGCTTTAACAACTGAGGGATGGGGGCCATGCTGCTGCTTCTGCTGTCTGTCTAGATGGAGATGGCAATGCTGCTGCTTTCACAGCTGAGGAATGGGGCTGTGCTGCTGCTTTCACATCTGAGAGATGGGGCCATGCTGCTGTTTTCACAACTGAGAGATCTGGCCATGATGCTGAATTCACACCTGAGGGATTGGGCTTTGCTGCTGCTTTCACAACTGAGGAATGGGGCCGTGCTGCTGCTTTCATACCTGAGGGATGTGGCCGTACTACTGCTTTCACAGCTGTGGGATGGGGGCCATGCTGCTACTTCTGCTGTCATGCCAGATGGATGGGGCCATGCTGCTGCTTTCACACCTGAGGAATGGGGCCGTGCTGATGCTTTCACACCTGAGGGATGGGGCCGTGCTGCTGCTTTCACAACTGAGGGATGGGGCGGTGCTGCTGCTTTAACAACTGAGAGATGATGCCATACTGCTGCTTTCACAACTGAGAGATGGGGGCCATGCTGCTGCTTGTGCTGTCACACCAGATGGATGGGGCCATGCTGCTGCTTTTACACCTGAGGGATGGGGCTGTGCTGCTGCTTTCACACCTGAGGGATGGGGCCGTGCTGCTGCTTTCACAACTGAGGGATGTGGCCGTGTTGCAGCTTTCCCACCTGAGGGATGGGGCCGTGCTGCTTCCTCCACAACTGAGGGATGGGGGCCATGCTGCTGCTTCTGCTGTCATGCCAGATGGAGGGGCCATGCTGCTGCTTTCACACTTGAGTGATGGGGACGTGCTGCTGCTTTCACACCTGAGGAATGGGGCTGTGCTGCTGCTTTCACACCTGAGGGATGGGCCATGCTGCTGCTTTAACAACTGAGGGATGGGGTCATGCTGCTGCTTCTGCTGTCTGTCTAGATGGTGATGACAATGCTGCTGCTTTCACACCTGAGGGATGGGGCCGTGCTGCTGCTTTCACAACTGAGGGATGGGGCCGTGCTGCTGCTTTCACACCTGAAGGATTGGGCCGTGCTGCAGCTTTCACACCTGAGGGATGGGGCTGTGCTGCTGCTTTCACAACTGAGGGATGGGGCCGTGCTGCTGCTTCTGCTGTCATGCCAGATGGAGGGGCCATGCTACTGCTTTCACACCTGAGTGATTGGGACGTGCTGCTGCTTTCACATCTGAGGAATGGGGCTGTGCTGCTGCTTTCACAACTGAGGGATGGGTCCGTGCTGCAGCTTTCACACCTGAGGGATGGGTCATGCTGCTGCTTTAACAACTGAGGGATGGGTCCATGCTGCTGCTTCTGCTGTCTGTCTAGATGGAGATGGCAATGCTGCTGCTTTCACACCTGAGGGATGGGGCCGTGCTGCTGTTTTCACACCTGAGGGATGGGGCTGTGCTGCTGCTTTCACAACTGAGGGATGGGGCTGGGCTGCAGCTTTCACAACTGAGGCACGGGGCCATGTTGCTGCTTTAACAACTGAGGCATGGGGCTGTGCTGCTGCTTTCACACCTGAGGGATGGGGCCAATCTGCTGCTTTCACAACTGAGGGATGGGGGCCATGCTGCTGCTTCTGCTGTCACGCCAGATGGATCGGGCTATGCTGCTGCTTTCACACCTAAGGGATGGGGGCCATGCTGCTGCTGTCACACCTGAGGGATTATTTATTTATTTATTTATTTTATTATTTATTTAGCTTTTGTTGACCGGGTAAGTGCACTAGACAAATCCTGCCTATTTTCAGGCACGTCCCGGGGGAAGGGGATACAGATGAATGCCAAGTGACCTTGAACCAGATTAAGCTGTTGGTGGTATTTTTAGTGAATGAGGGAAATTTGGCCAGGACACTGGGAAAATTCTTCTGTTGCTGGCGCCAGTAGCCAGTGGGGGAGTACGGGTGTTGTTTGCAAGATGGCTACTGGCGGCCAAGTTGCAGTCGGAGGAGGAGGAGGTTGTGGCGTTGTTAGACGCAAAGTCGGAAGATTTACAAGGAGTAGAGATGGATGGCAGTAATGGAGAAGAGTCAGAAGATAAAGATGTGTTTTTGGAGGCAATATCCGATACAGAAGTCCGAAATATGAAAGAAGCAGGGAGTTCCTTGATGTTGGAATTTGTGGAGGATCCCTGGGCGACTGAAAAGAATTTGAAGGTCTCTGCACCTTTAAACCCAGCCGACGAAGCAGAAGAGAGAGGCGGAAAGGCGGAAGTACTACAGAGCGTGAGGAAGATTGGGAGTTTAGCAGCGCTGGCAAAAAAAGTTATTGAGGTGCAACGAGGAGGCGTTTCGGCGGAATCTGTCAGGGCTAAGGAGAAGGATACGGAAGAAAATGCCCAAGAGAGGAATCGGAAGACGTGGAGTGCTGAAGACGGGAAATGTATGGGACAATGAGAAACCGGGTGCAGTGAGTATGATATTTCCCAATGAGAACTTCCCCACAATTCGTATAAATAAAGGGACTGGATTTGTATTTAAACCAGACATTTCAGGTGAAAGGGGGAATTCAATGGTTAAATACCAAACAAAAAGCGGAGTACAAGAGGGGGTGACAGAGTTTTCTTTTAAAAATAATAATAACTCAAAAAAACTATTACAACAAAAAGAAGTAAATTTGCCTGAAGATGGTTCAAGTAATGGAACTATGAGTGAACACCCCGGGGGATTTTTACAGTCTGGGGAACACGATGAAAATTGACTCACAAGCGGCTTTAACAGCAGCAGGGTGGAAGAAACTTGGTCAAGGGATTTGGACTCCAGATTCTGCATGGGATAGATCATGGGAATTTAATAAAGCTAAGCCAGAATGGCAGCCGGGGACATCAAAAATGGTTTTAGAAAACAAAGGGCAAAGTGTGACTATTACAGAGGGAAAGGTTGACAATGCATCTAAACAAAGTGGTAATACTGTTATGTCTAATTTAGATAGGGAGAATAATGTAAAGGACCCAAGGCCTAGGCCTGAGAAACCCTTATTATCCAGTTTATTTGCACAGAGCAAGAGGGAAGCTGCACCACGTAGAAATGCAGTACGAATTAGATATAAAGGGGATTAAAAGAAAGACCTAACAGAATTTTGTGGGTAAAACATTAATAAAGGATTCTTTAAAGTTCTCCTAGAGACGTGTTCGCTTTCATAAACATATCAGGAGAAGATAATTATGACATCAGTTTTCAATCCCCAGCTTTATTAGACCTCTTCTGGAGAGATATAATCAGGTAAAGTTCTCTTCTAGGGCCCTGTTTTTGTTATCCTTTGTCAAACCATTAATAAAGTTTGTAACGGATGTTCAGAAATGAGGGAGTTCACGAGATGACATTAAATTTGGTTATCTCAGAAGTGTGAGGTTCTGAGTGAGCCAGAACCAATCTTAGACTCAGAACACTTTTGGACTGGAGGGTGGAAATTTAAAGTGAAGTTGAGACAAACAGTGTTAGGAGTGGAGCACATTCCAAACTCCTTTGTTAGGAAGTGATAGGGGGTCTGCTTTATAGCGGGCAGCCCAGGGCTTGTTAAGTGTGGGGCTCGAACACACTTATCTAGTGCTTGTGACCAGCCAAAATGTGACAACTGTGGAGAAGTGGGACATATTACCATGTTTTGCACTAATTCGATAAAATGTGATCTTTGTGAGGAACAGAACCATGCATTTAGGGATTGTCCATGGGCAGCCCAGAATAAAATTAACTGTGGCAATTCAGATTTAATTATTCAAAAGACACAGGAGGCGAGAGATTCCCAGCAGGAGGTAGAAAGGGTTGCAAAATCCCCTTCTGATCCACAGAGCACTGTAGAACCTCAGGGGAAAGTAGGGGTAAACAAAATGGAAATGAGTGCTGTTAAAAAAGAGGTGGGGTATTATCAGAGGACAGATTTGTGACAAGTGGGGTCCCCCAGGGATCTGTGTTGGGCCCCACTTTGTTTGGCATTTTTATAAGTGATCTAAAGATTGGATCGCAGAATAAGTTATTGAAATTCGCTGATGACACCAAACTGGGGGGACCTGTGCATAACGATTACAGTAGGAACACTATATTGAAAGATTTAAAAATAATTGAAACATGGGCAACTACCAATAAGATGTCTTTTAATGTATCCAAATGTTCCGTGCTGCATTTCAGTAAAAATAACTCTGTACAACCATATTATCTCAATGGAACCAAAATACGAGACTCAGTTGTTGAAAAGATCTGGGTATCATGATCGACAATCGTTTGTCCTTCTCAAACCACTATAATATAGTAACGAACAGAGCCAATGCTTTGTTATGAGGATAAAAATACTCGTTTCTAAAACCGAAGAATGTATAATGACACTATATAAGTCTCATGTTAGGCCCTATTTGGATTACGGCTCTCCCTTGTGGAGCCCATATCTGATAAAGGACATTGCAAAAATTGAGAGGGTACAAAGAAGGGCAACTAAAATTATACCCCACCTCTCTCGTCATGATTATGCAACTAGGCTTCAGAAAACAGGATTATATTCACTAGAAAACAGAAGATTAAGAGGTGACATGCTACAATTATTTAAAATTATTTCATCTTCTATATTAATGGATTCTTGGCTTGTCCTATGCATCTAGGAAAATTGTCCCCGACTTCATAATAAACAAATCATAATTGAAAAAACAAGAACAAATAAAAGACAGCAATTTTTCAATATAAGAGCTCCGAGAGTGTGGAATTCCCTGCCGCAGGAAATTGTTGATTGTGAGAACATTAATACTTTCAAGATTAAACTAGATAGATGGTTTTTAAATAAATAACAAACTTATTAATGGTCCACATGTGTGGAGGACATTCTCGATGGGCTTCGGCCTTTTTATGTCCAGATTACCAAGTTACCAAGAAAAGGTAGTACCTAACCTTTTACAGCCTGTGTGTTATGTAGCTGCAAATGAGGAAAGCGGTGGGCCTATAAACCCCATTTTACAACCCCCTTCTGCTCCTTTGGTTCTAAGAAGATCAAATAGAGCATCCAAAAATACTTTGCCAATAGAAACAGATGCTTTGGAGTCGAAAAATTCATATGCGGAGTTATTTTGGGGGGATTCAGAAATGGACATGGGGGATACTGATTCCCAAGTGTCGTTACAAGAGGTAGGAGTGCCTCAGAAGGAGGATTATAAGGGGAAGAAAAAGAAAAGAAGGAAAAAATAAAAAGAAGGTAGAGGGTAAATTCTGCAAGGCCTTAACATGGATTTGGTATGGGCTACTTTCAACACACATAGTCTCCTTAAAGCACCGAAGAGACAAGCAGTTTTTCAATTAATCCATGACTTACAAATCTCAATCTGCTTTGTACAAGAAACATGGATGTTTGCTAAAAGCCAAATAGCCACCTTTTCTAAAGATTGGCCATGGGGTCCAACTTTTGGTCCTTTGGGAGGATAGGGCAGATGGGTTAGGGATTCTTTTAACTTTTGATTTCAGCTACATAAATTAATGGAGGTTTGCCCAGGGAGAATATTAATTATAGAGGGAAGTGGTGTACAAGCACTATAAGACTAATTAATATTTACAATCCACAAACTAAGGCAGGAGGGTAAAGTGTTTTAAAGAAATCCAACCATTCCTAGTTTCATCCATTCCTATCTTTTGGGGATTTAACTGTAAATTAATGGGGCCTGGAGGAGGGGAAATAAAGGAAAAAGGAAAAAAAAATATTGTGACACCTTTTGTTTAAGAGATATTATTAAAAAGGCGGATTTAGTCAATTGTATTAATAATAGAGCAAATGGTCCCAGGGGTACCTTTTTTACAAAGGGGAAAAGCTTCACAATAGATTATCTGTTTCTTTCGGGAAAAATTCCAATACATAGTCCCCAGATCATTCCAGTAGAATTTTCTGATCATGCTTTGGTGCTAGTTAAAGTGGGAGAGATTCATAGACACAGCAGGCAACGCAATAGGTGGAAATTAAATACCTAATTCTTCAAGAAAATGTAGTTACAAACCCATTAAACTCATATTAAAAGCTAGATTATCTGTAAGTTTCCTGTATCAGGACTTAGGGGTGGTGGCAGGAAACTAAAGAAGACTGTATTTTATGGTTTAAAAAGTATGGGAAGAGATGGCAGAAGTCTGATTTTTTTGAATATTAAAAACTAAGGAACCATCTACAACAAGTTCTAACATGGGCAAATTCCTCTAGAGAGGATTTTTCGACACAAATTACTGAAATTAAAAAACAAATGAGAATTTTATAATATGATAGAACAAAAACACTTCAAGCTCTATTGGCTAATCATGTAAAAAAATCTGTGTTCGGAGACCCTTTTGAATTATGTAAAACCCTAAAAGATCGTGTTTCTCTAGATTTTTTAAATCAAGGAGATGAGAAAGTATTTACAGTAAAAGCTATAGGAGACATAATTACAAATCACTTCCGGAATATAGAGTCTCATTATAATCCTGCTTTAAACCAGATTAGACAGTTTTTAGGCCCAGTTTCAGCAAAGGGGATCGATAAGGTGACTTTGAGCAACATGGAACAGCCTTTTACTAAGTCCGAGATTATAGAGGTTATTAATTCTCTTAAGCTTAATGTGGCCCCAGGATTAGACGGTCTGTCAAATGCTTTTTATAAAAAGTTTCAATCAGAGATTGTGGATTGTTTAGTTGGTTTTAATTTCTTCGAAAAGAGGAGGTTGGGCCAAGTTCCTTTCAGAGGGCTGCAGACTATATATATAAAGCAGGAGATAAGGAGAGTTCAAGAATTGAGGCCAATAAGTTTGTTGAATTCAGATTACAAAACTTTGCAACTCTGATTAATAATAGATTAAAAATGGTAGTCGAGGTGATGTTTACTACCAGTTCAGCATTGTGGAATCCCCAATAGAAGAATTCAATCGGTATTATGCCTTATAAGGGATATCATTGAACAAGTGAACTACATTGGGGGGACAGGGGTCATAGTATCTTTAGATTTAGAAAAAGCATTCGACAGAGTTAATCATTTTTTCTTATTTACCACTTTAGAATGTTTTGGGGTCCCTAAGGTAATGTTGAAATTAATTAAAGGTTTATATAATTCAGCGCAGGTTTTTCCATTTATTAAAGGAGAATTGGGTGACGGTTTTAAAATTAAGTGTGGGGTTCGACAAGGGTGTCCTTTAAGCCCTCTTCTTTATAATGCCTCATTAGAACCATTAATCAGAGCTGTAAGTCTTCCCCCCTTGTGGCAGGGGATAAAAATTCCCAGCACAAATCTATTTTTTACCATCCAGGCTTATGCGGATGATATTTTCCTTTTTTTTTCTAAGTATGCTCAATTTAAAGTTTTTGTCTCGGTGTTTAATACCTATGCAAGATTAGCTAATGCTAAGTTAAATTGTGATAAGTCTAAAGGTCTATTATTGGGTAGATTTCAACAAGAACCATTTCTCTTAATTCAATAGAAATGTCTTCACAGCCCTTATCAATATTAGGGGTAATGTTTAAGGCTCAGAACTGTCCGGTGGACAATTGGACAGTTGTGTTAGATAAAATAGAATCTAAAGTTAACATTTGGAAAAGGTTTAAGTTTACTAAAATTAAAAGAATCCAAGTCCTAAAACAATTTATATTACCAAGGCTCCAGTATCTGGCGGCAATTTACCCCTTACCAGTACAGTTTGAGACAAAACTGTATAGCATTTGTTTCCAGATGTTATGGGGGAACAGATTGAACCCGGTCAAGAGAGGTTGTACATATTTAGACAAAAAACAGGGAGGGCTGGGAATGGTAGACCCAGTGGTATTTTGTTTTGCATTATTTTTCTCCTTTTCATTAAAAGAGGGATTAGGACTTTCAAAATATCAGGAAAGCTTGGTTTTTAAAAATCTATTGAAACACTATTTTTCCAACTGGCTGCATTGTGCACCCAAATGGTCCCCACGGCTGTGGGTTCCGGAGTATTTCAAGCCAGCAGCGCAGAAATTATATAAATGGAAAATTACTCAAAATCAAATAACAAGGTGCTCTTCAAGGTCATTATATAAAGAAATAATGTCGACATATTATTGTCTGGAGCCAAATTTTAAAACTGTCCCAGAGAAAGGATGGAGGATGTTTTGGAGCAACTTAATAACCCCAGGCTGCCAATATATATGTGGAGAGTTTATGGCTCATGATGTACGGTAGACTGAATGTGAGGGAACGGCAAAATATAAGGCAATAGAAAGAGATCTTGTCCTTACCCAGAATGTATAAATCAAGAGGAGACTATGGAACATTTCTTTCTACAGTGCTCTTTCCCACGAAATTATGGGTTTATTTAGAAAAGTATGGGACTTACCATGGTTGGCCAGGTTAAACTATGATATTTTAGTGATTGGGAGTTTCCTTTTTGATACAGTATGAGAAGGGTACTTGCGCTTATTTCTTGCTAGTTTAAGATTTTGTCTATGGCAGACAAGGTGCCAATGGGTATTATATCAAAAGAGTCCTTCTTTAGAGGGTTTTAGAGGCTACGTGATTAATGTCTTGACTAAAATTTATTTAGAAGAAGTGCAATTGTATAATACAGAGAAAGTAAGGTTCTGGTGGAAGGGATTTTTACACTTTATTAAATATAAATAACAAGTTAGGGGAATAATTACCTCTTAGTATAGTTTTCCTTTTGTCTAGGAAAAGAATAATTTTCATTTGTTTAGTCTATCTTATTTATTTTATTTCTCCCTTCTAAATATGTATGGTCACACTACTTCTTTGTTAGTACCCAAAGAGCTTATAAATTGTAATATTCAAGATGTAATTATGGAGAAAGTCCTTTTGCAGTAATTTCCTTTTTTTGTTGTCCTTATATGTTGGATTTTTCTTGTGAAAATGTATCAATGTGATTATTCTAATAAAAGTTACCCCTACTCTTTTCGATAAGTGCCATGGGATCTTTAACATCCACCTGAACTACCACCAACCCAGGCAGATGGGACCTCGGTTTAACGTCTCATCCGAAAGACAGCACCTCAGAAACGCAGCACCCCTCTCATGCTGCATTACAGTGTCAATACTGGGATATTAACCCAAGTGCCAGATGTGGGAACTGAACCCACAGCCCTCTGATCTCCCGGCCTCAGAGGTGAGTGTGCTACCTACTGAGCCACTGACACTGCAAAGGATGGGGCAGTGCTGCTGCTTTCACACCTGAGGATGGGGCCGTGCTGCTGCTTTCACAACTGAGGGATGGGGCTTTGCCGCAGCTTTCACTCCTGAGGGAATGGTCCGTGCTGCTGCTTTCACAACTGAGGGATGGGGTCCATGCTGCTGCTTCTGCTGTCATGCCAGATGGATGGGGCCATGCTGTGCTGCTTCCACACCTGAGGGATGGGGCCGTGCTGCTTCTTTCACACCTGAGGGATGGGGCCGTGCTGTCGCTTTCACAACTGAGGGATGGGGCCACGCTGCTGCTTTCACAACTGAGGGATAGGGCCATGCTGCTGCTTTCACAACTGAGAGATGGGGCCGTGCTGCTGCTTTCAGAACTGAGGGATGAGGCCGTGCTGCTACTTTCACAACTGAGAGATGGTGCCATGATACTGCTTTCACAACTGAGAGATGGGGGCCATGCTGCTGCTTCTGCTGTCATGTCAGATGGATGGGGCAATGCAGCTGCTTTCACACCCAAGGGATGGCGCTGTGCTGCTGCCTTCACACCTGAGGGATGGGGCTTTGCTGCTGCTTTCGCAACTGAGGAATGGGGCCATGCTGCTGCTTTCATACCTGAGGGATGTGGCCGTACTACTGCTTTCACAACTGTGGGATGGGAGCCATGCTGCTGCTTCTGCTGTCATGCCAGATGGATGGGGCCATGCTGCTGCTTTCACACCTGAGGGATGGGGCCGTGTTGATGCTTTCACACCTGAGGGATGGGGCCGAGCTGCTGCTTTCACAACTGAGGGATGGGACCGTACTGCTGCTTTTGCACCTGAGGGATGGAGCCGTGCTGCTGCTTTCACACCAGAGGGATGGGGCTATGCTGCTGCTTTCACAGCTGAGGTATTGGGCTGTGCTGCTGCTTTTACACCTGAGGGATGGGGCCATGCTGCTGCTTTCACACCTGAGGAACGGGTCTGTGCTGTTGCTTTCATACCTGAGGGATGGGGTCGTGCTACTGCCTTCACACCTGAGGGATGGGGCCGTGCTGCTGATTTCACAACTGAGGGATGGGGCCATGCTGCTGCTTTCACAACTGAGAGATGGGGGCCATGCTGCTGCTTCTGCTGTCATGTCAGATGGATGGGGCAATGCAGCTGCTTTCACACCCAAGGGATGGCGCTGTGCTGCTGCTTTCACACCTGAGGGATGGGGCTTTGCTGCTGCTTTCACTACTGAGGAATGGGGCCGTGCTGCTGCTTTCATACCTGAGGGATGTGGCCGTACTACTGCTTTCACAACTGTGGGATGGGGGCCATGCTGCTGCTTCTGCTGTCATGCCAGATGGATGGGACCATGGTGCTGCTTTCACACCTAAGGGATGGGGCCGTGCTGATGCTTTCACACCTGAGGGATGGGGCCGTGCTGCAGCTTTCACACCTGAGGGATGGGCCGTGCTGCTGCTTTCACAACTGAGGGATGAGCTCCATGCTGCTGCTTCTGCTGTCAGGCCAGATGGATGTGGCCATGCTGCTGCTTTCACACCTGAGGGATGGGGCCGTGCTGCTGCATTCACACCTGAGGGATGGGGCCATGCTGCTGCTTTCACACCTGAGGGATGGGGCCGTGCTGCTGCATTCACACCTGAGGGATGGGGCCGTACTGCTGCTTTCACAACTGAGGGATGGGGCCGTGCTGCTGCTTTAACAACTGAGAGATGATGCCATACTGCTGCTTTCACAACTGAGAGATGGGGGTCATGCTGCTACTTCTGCTGTCACGCCAGATGGATGGGGCCATATGCTGCTGCTTTCACACCTGAGGGATGTCGCCGTGCTGCAACTTTCACACCTGAGGGATGGGGCCGTGCTGCTGCTTCCACAACTGAGGGATGGGGGCCATGCTGCTGCTTTCACACCTGAGTGATGGGGACGTGCTGCTGCTGCTTTCACTGCTGAGGAATGGGGCTGTGCTGCTGCTTTCACAACTGTGGGATGGGGCCGTGCAGCAGCTTTCATACCTGAGGGATGGGCCATGCTGCTGCTTTAACAACTGAGGGATGGGGACCATGCTGCTGCTTCTGGTGTCATGCCAGATGGATGTTGCCATGCTGCTGCTTTCACACCTGAGGGATGGAGCCGTGCTGCTGCTTTCACACCTGAGGGATGGGGCCGTGCGGCTGCTTTCACAACTGAGGGATGGGGCATTCTACAGCTTTCACACCTGGGGGATGGGCCGTGCTGCTGCTTTCACAACTGAGGGATGGGGGCCATGCTGCTACTTCTGCTGTCAGGCCAGATGGATATGGCCATGCTGCTGCTTTCACACCTGAGGGATGGGGCCGTGCTGCTGCTTTCACACCTGAGGAATGGGGCTGTGCTGCTGCTCTCACAACTGAGAGATGGGCCATGCTGCTGCATTCACACCTGAGGGATGGGGCAATGCTGCTGCTTTCACAACTGAGAGATGGGACCATGCTGCTGCTTTCACAACAGAGAGATGGGGCCATGCTGCTGCTTTCAGAACTGAGGCAAGGGGCTCTGCTGCTGCTTTCACTCCTGAGGGATGGGGCCATGCTGCTGCTTTCACAACTGAGAGATGGGGGCTATGCTGCTGCTTCTGCTGCCACGCCAGATAGATGGGGACATGCTGCTGCTTTCGCAACTGAGGGTTGGGGGCTGTGCTGCTGCTTATACACCTGAGGGATGGGCCGTGCTGCTGCTTTCACAACTGAGAGATGGGGGCCATGCTGCTGCTTCTGATGTCCTGCCAGATGGTTGGGGCCATGCTGCTGCTTTCACAACTAAGGGATGGGGCCGTGCTGCTGCATTCACAATTGAGGGATGGGGCCATACTGCTGCTTTTGCACTTGAGGGATGGGGCCGTGCTGCTGCTTTCACACCTGAGGGATGGGCCATGCTGCTGCTTTCACACCTGAGGGATGGGGCTCTGCTGCTGCTTTCATACCTGAGGGATGGGGCCGTGCAGCTGCTTTCGCACCTGAGGGATGGGGCCGTGCTGCTGCTTTCACAACTGAGGGATGGGGCCATGCTGCTGCTTTCACAACTGAGAGATGGGGGCCATGCTGCTGCTTCTGCTGTCACGCCAGATGGATAGGATCCGTGCTGCTGCTTTCACAGCTGAGGGACGGTGCAATGCTGCTGCTTTCAAACCTCAGGGATGGGGCCGTGCTGCTGCTTTCACACCTAAGGAATGGGGCTGTGCTGCTGCTTTCACAACTGAGAGAAGGGGGCCATGCTGCTGCTTTCACACCTGAGGGATGGGGCCATGCTGCTGCTTTCACAACTCAGAGATGGGGGCCATGCTGCTGCTTTTACAACTGAGGGAAGGGGCTGTGCTGCTGCTTTCACACCTGAGAGATGGGGCCGTGCTGCTGCTTTCACACCTGAGGGATGGGGCTATGGTGCTGCTTTTACACCTGTGGGATGGGGCCGTGCTGCTGCTTTCACACCTGAGGGATGGGGCTATGCTGCTGCTTTCACACCTGAGGGATGGAGCCATGATTCTGCTTTCTCAGCTGAGAGATGGGGCCATGCTGCTGATTTCACACCTGAGGGATGGGGCCATGCTGCTGCTTTCACAACTGAGAGATGGGGCCATGCTGCTGCTTTCACAACTGAGAGATGGGGGCCATGCTACTGCTTTCAGAACTGAGGCATGGGGCTGTGCTGCTGCTTTCACACCTGAGGGATGGGGCCATGCTTGCTACTTTCACAACTGTGAGATGGGGGCTGAGCTTCTGCTTCTGTTGTCATGCCAGATGGATGGGGCCATTCTGCTGCTTTCACAACTGAGGGATGGGGGCTGTGCTGCTGCTTTCACACCTGAGGGATGTGCCGTGCTGCTGCTTTCACATCTGAGATATGGGGGCCATGCTGCTTCTTCTGCTGTCATACCAGATGGATAGGGGCCATGCTGCTTTATCACAACTGATGGATGGGGGCCATGCTGCTGCTGTCACACCTGAGGGATGGGGCCGTGCTGCTGCTTCCACAACTGAGGGATGGGGGCCATGCTGCTGCTTCTGCTGTCATGCCAGATGGAGGGGCCATGCTGCTGTTTTCACACCTGAGGGATGTGGCTGTGCTACTGCTTTCACAACTGAGCGATGGGGCATTCTACAGCTTTCACACCTGAGGGATGGGCCGTGCTGCTGCCTTCACAACTGAGGGATGAGGGCCATGCTGCTACTTCTGCTGTCAGGCCAGATGGATATGGCCATGCTGCTGCTTTCACACCTGAGGAATTGGGCTGTGCTGCTGCTTTCACAACTGAGAGATGGGGCCATGCTTCTGCTTTCACAACTGAGAGATGGGGGCCATGCTGCTGCTTTCACAACTGAGGGATGGGGCTGTGCTGCTGCTCTCACAACTGAGAGACGGGGCCATGCTACTGCATTCACACCTGAGGGATGGGACAATGCTGCTGCTTTCACAACTGAGAGATGGGACCATGCTGCTGCTTTCACAACTGAGAGATGGGGCCATGCTGCTGCTTTCAGAACTGAGGTAAGGTGCTCTGCTGCTGCTTTCACTCCTGAGTGATGGGGCCATGCTGCTGCTTTCACAACTGAGAGATGGGGGCTGTGCTGCTGCTTCTGCTGCCACGCCAGATGGATGGGGCCATGCTGCTGCTTTCACAACTGAGGGATGGGCCGTGCTGCTGCTTTCACAACTGAGAGATGGGGGCCATGCTGCTGCTTCAGATGTCAAGCCAGATGGTTGGGGCCATGCTGCTGCTTTCACAACTAAGGGATGGGACCGTGCTGCTGCTTTCACAACTGAGGGATGGGGCCATACTGCTGCTTTTGCACTTGAGGGATGGGGCCGTGCTGCTGCTTTCACACCTGAGGGATGGGGCCATACTGCTGCTTTTGCACTTGAGGGATGGGGCCGTGCTGCTGCTTTCACAACTGAGAGATGGGGGCCATGCTGCTGCTTCAGATGTCATGCCAGATGGTTGGGGCCATGCTGCTGCTTTCACACCTGAGGAATTGGGCTGTTCTGCTGCTTTCACACCTGAGGGATGGGCCATGCTGCTGCTTTCACACCTGAGGGATGGGGCTCTGCTGTTGCTTTCATACCTGAGGAATGGGGCCGTGCTGCTGCTTTCGCACTGAGGATGGGCAATGCTGCTGCTTTCACAACTGAGAGATGGGGGCCATGCTGCTGCTTCTGCTGTCACGCCAGATGGATAGGATCCATGCTGCTGCTTTCACAACTGAGGGACGGGGCAATGCTGCTGCTTTCAAACCTGAGGGATGGGGAAGTGCTGCTGCTTTCACACCTGAGAGATGGGGCCCTGCTGCTGCTTTCACACCTGAGGGATGGGGCTATGCTGCTGCTTTCATACCTGTGAGATGGGGCCGTGCTGCTGCTTTCGAACCTGAGGGATGGGGCTATGCTGCTGCTTTCACACCTGAGGGATGGAGCCATAATTCTGCTTTCTCAGCTGAGAGATGGGGCCATGCTGCTGCTTTCACACCTGAGGGATGGGGCCATGCTGCTGCTTTCACAACTGAGAGATGGGGCCATGCTGCTGCTTTCACAGCTGAGATATGGGGGCCATGCTACTGCTTTCAGAACTGAGGCATGGGGCTGTGCTGCTGCTTTCACACCTGAGGGATGGGGCCATGCTGCTTTCACAACAGTGAGATGGGGCTGAGTTCTGCTTCTGCTCACGCCAGATGGAAGGGGAGCCATTCTGCTGCTTTCACAACTGAAGGATGGGGGCTGTGCTGCTTCTTTCACACCTGAGGGATGTGCCGTGCTGCTGCTTTCACATCTGAGAGATGGGGGCCATGATGCTGCTTCTGCTGTCATACCAGATGGATAGGGGCCATGCTGCTTTATCACACCTGAGGGATGGGGGCCATGCTGCTGCTGTCACACCTGAGGGATGGGGCCGTGCTGCTGCTTTCATGCCAGAGGGATGGGGCCGTGCTGCTGCTTTCACAGCTGAGTGATGGGGCTGTGCTGCAGCTTTCACTACTGAGGGATGGGGCCATGCTGCTTCTTTCACAAATGAGGGATGGGTGCCATGCTGCTGCTTCTCCAGTCACGCCAGATGGATGGGGCCATGCTACTGCTTTCACACCTGAGGGATGGGGCCATGTTGCTGCTTTCACACCTGAGGGATGGGGCCGTGCTGAAGCTTTCACAAATGAGGGATGGGGCCATGCTGCTGCTTTCACAACTGTGGGATGGGGCCATGCTGCAGGTTTCACACCTGAGGGATGGGGCTGTTCTGCTGCTTTCACACCTGAGGTATGGGGCTGTTTTGCTGTTTTCACACATGAGGGATGGGGCCGTGCTGCTGCTTTACTGCTTCAGGGATGAGGCCGTGCCACTACTTTCACAACTAGGGAGATGGTGCCATGATACTGCTTTCACAACTGAGAGATGGGGGCCATGCTGCTGCTTCTGCTGTCATGTCAGATGGATGGGGCAATGCAGCTGCTTTCACACCCAAGGGATGGCGCTGTGCTACTGCCTTCACACCTGAGGGATGGGGCCATGCTGTGCTGCTTCCACACCTGAGGGATGGGGCCGTGCTGCTTCTTTCACACCTGAGGGATGGGGCCGTGCTGTCGCTTTCACAACTGAGGGATGGGGCCACGCTGCTGCTTTCACAACTGAGGGATAGTCATGCTGCTGCTTTCACAACTGAGAGATGTACCGTGCTGCTTCTCAGAACTGAGGGATGAGGCCGTGCTGCTACTTTCACAACTGAGAGATGGTGCCATGATACTGCTTTCACAACTGAGATGGGGGCCATGCTGCTGCTTCTGCTGTCATGTCAGATGGATGGGGCAATGCAGCTGCTTCCACCTAAGGGATGGCGCCTGCTGCTGCCTTCACACCTGAGGGATGGGCTTTGCTGCTGCTTCAAGCAACTGAGGAATGGGGCCATGCTGTTGCTTTCATACCTGAGGGATGTGGTCGTACTACTGCTTTCACAACTGTGGGATGGTTTGCTGCCAGCCTGCTGTCATGCCAGATGGATGGGGCCATGCTGCTTTCACACCTGAGGGATGAAAGTGTATGATGCTTTCACACCTGAGGGATGGGGCCGAGCTGCTGCTTTCACAACTGAGGGATGGGAACGTACTGCTGCTTTTGCACCTGAGGGATGGAGCCGCTGCTGCTTTCACACCAGAGGATGGGGCTATGCTGCTGCTTTCACAGCTGAGGTATTGGGTGTGCTGCTTTACACCTGAGGATGGGCCATGCTGCTGCTTTCACACTTATGAAGCGGGTCTGTGCTGTTGCTTTCATACCTGAGGGATGGGGTGTGCTACTGCCTTCACACCTGAGGATGGGGCCGTGCGCTGATTTCACAACTGAGGGATGGGGCCATGCTGCTGCTTTCACAACTGAAGATGGGGGCCATGCTGCCTTCTGCTGTCATGTCAGATGGATGGGGCAATGCAGCTGCTTTCACCCAAGGGATGGCGCTGTGCTGCTGCTTTCACACCTGAAGGATGGGGCTTGCTGCTGCTTTCTACTACTGAGGAATGGGGCCGTGCTGCTTTCTTTCATACCGAGGGATGTGGGCTTCAGATACTGCTTTCACAACTGTGGGATGTAAATATGCCATGCTCACGTCATGCCAGATGGATGGGACCATGGTGCCAGCTTTCACACCTAAGGATGGGGCCGTATGATGCTTTCACACCTGAGGGATGGGGCCGTGCTGCAGCTTTCACACCTGAGGGATGGGCCGTGCTGCTGCTTTCACAACTGAGGGATGAGCTCCATGCTGCTGCTTCTGCTGTCAGGCCAGATGGATGTGGCCATGCTGCTGCTTTCACACCTGAGGGATGTACGTGCTGCTGCATTCACACCTGAGGATGGGGGCCATGCTGCTGCTTTCACACCTGAGGATGTAATGCATGCTGCATTCACACCTGAGGGATGGGGCCGCGGTTGCTGCTTTCACAACTTAGGGATGGGGCCGCGGTTGCTGCTTTTGTAACAACTGAGAAGGATGCCAAGTACTGCTGCTTTCACAACTGAGAGATGGGGGTCATGCTGCTACTTCTGCTGTCACGCGCCAGATGGATGGGGCCATATGCTGCTGCTTTCACACCTGAGGATGTCGGCTGTGCTGCAACTTTGCCACCTGAGGGATAGAGGCTGTGCTGCTGCCCACAACTGAGGGATGGGGGCCATGCTGCTGCTTTCACACCCTGAGTGATGGGACGTGATGCTGCTTCTTTCACTGCTGAGGAATGGGGCTGTGCTGCTGCTTTCTGGCTGTGGGATGGGGCCGTGCAGCAGCTTTCACACCTGAGGATGGGCCATGCTGCTGCTTTAACAACTGAGGATGGGGACCATGCTGCTGCTCGGTGTCATGCCAGATGGATGTTGCCATGCTGCTGCTTTCACACCTGAGGGATGGAGCCGTGCTGCTGCTTTCACACCTGAGGATGGGGCTGTGCGGCTGCTTTCAACTGAGGGATGGGGGCATTCTGCAGCTTTCACACCTGGGGGATGGGCTGTGCTGCTGCTTCATTACTGAGGGATGGGGCCATGCTGCTACTTCTGCTGTCAGGCCAGATGGATGTGGCCATGTCTGCTTTCAACCTGAGGATGGGTGCGTGCTGCTGCTTTCACACCTGAGGAATGGGGCTGTGCTGCTGCTCTCACAACTGAGAGATGGGCCATGCTGCTGCATTCACCACCTGAGGATGGGGCAATGCTGCTGCTTTCACAACTGAGAGATGGGACCATGCTGCTGCTACAACAGATGATGGAGGTCCATGCTGCTGCTTTTAGAATCTGAGGCACAGGGTCTGCTGCTGCTTTCACTCTGAGGATGGGGCCATGCTGCTGCTTTCACAACTGAGAGATGGGGCTATGTTGCTGCTTCTCTGCCACGCCTAGATAGATGGGGACATGCTGCTGCTGCAACTGAGGGTTGGGGGCTGTGCTGCTGCTTATACACCTGAGGATGGGGCCGGCTGCTGCTTTCACAACTGAGAGATGGTGGCCATGCTGCTGCTTCTGATGTCCTGCCAGATGGTTGGGAGCCCATGCTGCTGCTTTCACAACTAGGGATGAGCCGTGCTGCATTCACAATTGAGGATGGGGCCATACTGCTTTTGCACTTGAGGATGGGGGCCGTGCTGCTGCTTTCACACCTGAGGATGGGCCATGCTGCTGCTTTCACACCTGAGGATGGGGCTCTGCTGGCTTTCATACCTGAGGATGGGGCCGTGCAGCTGCTTTCGCACCTGAGGGATGGGGCCGATGCTGCTGCTTTCTAGCTGAGGGATGGGGCCATGCCTTGCTTTCCCCAACTGAGAGATGGGGGTGCATGCTGCTGCTTCTGCTGTCACATAGATGGATGGGATCCGTGCTGCTGCTTTCACAGCTGAGGGTGCAATGCTGCTGCTTTCAAACCCTCAGGGATGGGGCCGTGGCTGCTTTCACACCTAAGGAATGGGGCTGTGCTGCTGCTTTCACAACTGAGAGAGGGGCCATGCTGCTGCTTTCACACTCTGAGGATGGGGGTATGCTGCTGCTTTCTGTCAGAGATGGGGCCATGCTGCTGCTTTTACAACTGAGGGAAGGGCTGTGCTGCTGGCACCACACCTGAGAGATGGGGCCCGTGCTGCTTTCACCCTGAGGGATGGGGCTATGGTGCTGCTTTTACACCTGTGGATGGGGCCGTGCTGCTGCTTTCACACCTGAGGATGGGGCTATGCTGCTTTCACACCTGAGGATGGAGCCATGATTCTGCTCTCCTTGAGACAGGCCAGACAGGCCCTGCTGTGCAGGCTGAGCAAGCCCAACAGATGAGGCTGTGTGAGATGGTGTGCTGCTCATGAGATGAGAGGCCATGCTGCTGCTTTCACAACTGAGAGAGATGGGGCCATGCTGCTTTTCAGAACTGAGGCATGGGCGTGTGCTGCTTTCACACCTGAGGATGGTGCTTGCTGCTTTCACAACTGAGATGGGGCTGAGCTTCTGCTTCTGTTGTCATGGAATGGATGGCTATCTCTGTTTTCACAACTGAGGATGGGGCTGTGCTGCTTTCACACCTGAGGGATGTGCCGTGCTGCTGCTTTCACATCTGAGAGATGGGGGGGCCTTTTCTTCTGCTGTCGCCTGGATGGATAGGGGCCATGCTGCTTTATCACAACGATGGATGGGGGCCATGCTGCTGCTGTCACACCTGAGGATGGGGCGGTGCTGCTTCCACAACTGAGGATGGGGGTCATGCTGCTGCTTCTGCTGTCATGCCGATGGAGGGCCATGCTGTTGTTTTCCCCCTGAGGATGGCTGTGCTACTGCTTTTCAACTAGCATGGGGCATTCTACAGCTTTCACACCTGAGATGGGCCGTGCTGCTGCCTTCACAATGAGGGATGAGGGTATCTGTACTCTGCTGTCAGGCCAGATGGATATGGCCATGCTGGCTTTCACCTGAGGAATTCTGTGCTGCTGTTTCTGCTGAGAGATGGGGCCGCTTCTGCTTACAACTGAGATGGGGGCCATGCTGCTGTTTCCAACTGAGGATGGGGCTGTGCTGCTCTCACAACTGAGAGATCCCATGCTGCTGCATTTACACCGAGATGACAATGCTGCTGTTCACAACTGAGAGATGGGACCATGCTGCTGCTTTCACAACTGAGAGATGGGGCCATGCTGCTTCAGAACTGGTAAGGTGCTGTTGCTTTCCTCCTGAGTGATGGGGCCATGCTGCTGCTTTCACAACTGAGAGATGGGGGCGTGCTTGCTTCTGCTGCCCGCCAGATGGATGGGGTCATGCTGCTGCTTTAAGCAGCAGCACGGCCCCATCCCTCAGGTGTGAAAGCAGCAGCATGGCCCCATCCATCTGGAATGACAGCAGAAGCAGCAGCATGGCCCCCATCCCTCAGGTGTGAAAGCAGCAGCAAGGCCCCATCCCTCAGTTGTGAAAGCAGTTGCATGGACCAATCCATCTGACATTTTATTTTTTATTTTATTTTATTTAAACAGCAGTTTGGAAAACCTTTGAGCCATAGGCTCATTTACAAAGGTACCTTGTCTCAGGAAGACAAACCAAAATACACAGTATAGCAGTACAACATATAAGTATAACAGTAAAATTAAGACATAGATACAAACAAGCTGGTACAGGTAGGATGGATGCAAACAATACCAGAGTTATGTCGTCTTTAGCAGCTTAGTAATAAGCTTTGTCATAAAGTATTGAGTGCGGCTTTGACTAGTGGCAGTTACAGCATCGGTGTTAATAAGGTGGTTACGCAAGAAGTTTGAAGCACTCGATATAGTTGGAGCTTCGGAGATGGAGGGGGCAGTGTGTTGAACCAGGAGGGGCCCTAAGCTGAAGGCTCTTTGGCCGTGAGAGGTCCTAGCTCTAGGGATAACAAGAGAAGTTTTCCCAGAGGTCCGAGTATGAACTAGTCTGACAGAGCGCGTATGGTGGTGGTCAATACTGGTGGGGAAAGCCCAAGGAGGGTCTTTTTGTAAGGGTACAGGTAAGATATTTGAGGTGCCGCTGAGATCAAGTACCAGTGCTTTAGCATACAGTAGACAGGTGTGTGTCATCCTAGGTGCTCCAGTAATTAACCTGCAGGCCTTATTCAGAGTAGTCAAAGTATTTTATGGAGTGCGGTCTGATCAGCAGCACCATACACCGGCAGTCCATAGTCCACTAGGGACAGGATAGAGGAGGTGATCACGGTCAAGAGCCTCCGGGGAGGCAGTGTTTATACCGATGTAAGATGCCCAATCGGATATTAGTGGCAGTGGCTAGGCAAATATGTGTCCATGGAAGGAGAGGAGGGGTCAAAATGGATCCCTAGGTATTTATAGAGCAAACTTGTTCGAGGGAATGAGGACCCAGAGTGAATGAGGAGTTTGAAGTTGCAGGACTTGTTTTGGGGATGAGTAAGAACATGGTTTTGTTTTTTAGATTTATCACCAATCTATGTTTCTTGAACCAGCCTCGGCTTCAGTGAAGGACTTCTGCAGCGAGTCCTGGAGGGCAGTAGGGTTCGACTTGAGGCAAAGATGACTGCATTATCAGCGTGCAATAGAATGTTCCCGAGCAAGAGCGTGGAAGGGTGTTAAGGTAAGGGAGAGAATAGTAAAGGGCCCAGAATGGAGCCCTGGGAACCCCAGAAAGATGGGACAGATGTCTGAGTAGGTCCGATTACTTTTACACGCTGTGAGCTGGTCAGACAGATAACTGGTGCACCAGGAGATAGGCCCAGCAGCAAAACCAGAGACTAAGGGCATCAAGCAGGAGGGGTGGGAAACAGTGTCAAGCTTTAGAGGTCAATGAAGACAG
The DNA here is from genome assembly GCA_016271365.2 of Neoceratodus forsteri. Classification (NCBI taxonomy): domain Eukaryota; kingdom Metazoa; phylum Chordata; order Ceratodontiformes; family Ceratodontidae; genus Neoceratodus; species Neoceratodus forsteri. The sequence continues at coordinate 453,238,802 of CM057456.1, read as the reverse complement.
CACCAGCCAGAGAACCAGTGTCTAAGGAGGAGTGAGAAAGTTGGAGAACTTTGGAGGGCTGATTTGGTACTGTGGTCCGCCTCAGAAGCCATGCTGCTCAGGACAAAGGACATTGTAGGTGGAGAGGTAGTCAGAGATTTGAGAGGCCACCACTTTTTCCAAGGCCTTGAGAGAGGAGAGAATGGAGATCGGTCGATAGTTTCAGCCACAGTCCTATCACCACCTTTAAAGAAAGGGGTGACAGTGGCTACTTTCCAGCAGTTGGAACCTTCCCCAGGCAAAGAGAGTGGTTGATGAGGCATGTGATCGGGGTAAGGACTGTGTCTAAGACCAGCCGTAGGATACACGGATCAGGGTGTCACTGCCTGTACTTATTACTCTTGAGGGCAGTGATAAGGTGCGGCCTAAGTTCTTGGGCAGAAACACGGGCGGAGGAGAAAAAAGGTCGAGAAAGATTTACGGCAGGTGCTGGGGAGGAGGGTCAAAAAATTTGTAGGGAGGATAGGGCTAAGGTCAGTGAATGGTGTTGAGGTGGTTGGCTATGAGGGCTGGGTCTGAGGAGATCACACCACTAATGTTAATCTGGGTGGGGGAGGTGTGCACTCCCATTTAACTGTTGACATGACAGCAGAAGCAGCAGCATGGCCCCCATGTCTCAGTTGTGAAAGCATCAGCATGGCACCATCCCTCAGTTGTGAAAGCAGCAGCACGGCCCCATCTCTCAGATGTGAAAGCAGCAGCATGGCCCCATCCCTCAGTTGTGAAAGCAGCAGCACAGCTCCATTCCTCAGGTTGACAGCAGCAGCACAGCCCCATCCCTCAACTGTGAAAGCAGCAGAACGGCCCCATCCCACAGGTGTTAAAGCAGCAGCACGGCCCCATCCCTCGGGTGTGAAAGCAGCAGCATGGCCCCCATCCCTCTGGTGTGATAAAGCAGCATGGCCCCTATCCATCTGGCATGACAGCAGAAGCAGCAGCATTGCCCCATCCCTCAGGTGTGAAAGCAGCAGCACAGCCCAATTCCTCAGGTGTGAAAGCGACAGCATAACCCCATCCCTCTGGTGTGAAAAGCAGCACGGCTCCATCCCTGAGGTGCAAAAGCAGCAGTACAGTCCCAACGCTCAGTTGTGAAAGCAGGAGCGCGGCCCCATCCCTCAGTTGTGAAAGCGGCAGCACGGCCCCATCTCTCAGGTTTGAAAGAAGCAGCACGGCCCCATCCCTCAGGTGTGAAAGCAGCAGCATGGCCCCATCCATCTGGCGTGACAGCAGAAGCAGCAGTATGGCCCCCATCCCTCAGTCGTGAAAGCAGCAGCACAGCCCTATCCCTCAGGAGTGAAAGCTGCAGCACAGCCCCATCATTCAGTTGTAAAAGCAGCAGCATGGCCCCATCCCTTAGGTGTGAAATCAGCAGCCCTGCCTCATCCCTCAGGTGTGACAGCAGCAGAAGCGTGGCCCCCATCCCTCAGGTGTGATAAAGCAGCATGGCCCCTATCCATCTGGAATGACAGCAGAAGCAGCAGCACTGCCCCCATCTCTCAGTTGTGAAAGCAGCAGCATGGCCCCATCTCTCAGGTGTGAAAGCAGCAGCAGAGCCCCATGCCTCAGTTGTGAAAGCAGCAGCATGGCCCCATCTCTCAGTTGTGAAAGCAGCAGCATGGCCCCATCTCAGTTGTGAAAGCAGCAGCATGGCACCATCCCTCAGTTGTGAAAGCAGCAGCACGGCCCCATCTCAGATGTGAAAGCAGCAGCATGGCCCCATCCCTCAGTTGTGAAAGCAGCAGCACAGCTCCATTCCTCAGGTTGACAGCAGCAGCACAGCCCCATCCCTCAACTGTGAAAGCAGCAGAACGGCCCCATCCCACAGGTGTTAAAGCAGCAGCACGGCCCCATCCCTCGGGTGTGAAAGCAGCAGCATGGCCCCCATCCCTCTGGTGTGATAAAGCAGCATGGCCCCTATCCATCTGGCATGACAGCAGAAGCAGCAGCATTGCCCCATCCCTCAGGTGTGAAAGCAGCAGCAGCACAATTCCTCAGGTGTGAAAGCAGCATAACTTATCCCTCTGGTGTGAAAAGCATCACGGCTCCATCCCTGAGGTGCAAAGCAGCAGTACAGTCCCCAACGCCAGTTGTGAAAGCAGGAGCGCTGCCCCATCCCTCAGTTGCGGAAAGCTGCAGCACGGGCCTCCATCCTCTCAGGTTTCAAAGCAGCAGCACGGCCCCATCCCTCAGGTGTGAAAGCAGCAGCATGGGTCTCATCCATCTGGCGTGACAGCAGAAGCAGCAGTATGGGCCCCATCCCTCGGTTGTGAGAAAGCAGCAGCACAGCCCTATCCTCAGGAGTGAAAGCTGCACAGCCCCATCATTCAGTTGTAGAAGCAGCAGCATGGCCCCATCCCTTTAGGTGTGAAATCAGCAGCCCTGCCTCATCCCTCAGGTGTGACAGCAGCAGAGCGCGGCCTCATCCCTCAGGGTGTGATAAAGCAGCATGGCCCTATCCATCTGGAATGACAGCAGAAGCAGCAGCACTGCCCCTCATCTCTCAGTCTGTGAAAGCAGCAGCATGGCCCCATCTCTCAGGTGTGAAAGCAGCAGCAGAGCCCCATGCCTCAGTTGTGAAAGCAGCAGCATGGCCCCCATCTCTCAGTTGTGAAAGCAGCAGCATGGCCCCATCTCTCAGTTGTGAAAGCAGCAGCATGGCTCCATCCCTCAGGTGTGAATGCAGTATCATGGCCCCATCCGTCTGTTGTGAAAGCAGCAGCATGGCCCCCATCTCTCAGTTGTAGCAGCATCAGGCCTCATCCCCTCAGGTGTGAAAAAGCAGCAGCACGCCCCATCTCTCAGCTGTGAAAGCAGCAGGGCCCATTCTCTGGTGTGTGGCAGAAGCGGCAGCATGGCCCCATCCCTCAGTTGTGGAAAGTGCAGCACGGCCCCATCCCTCCAGGGTGTGAAAGCTGCAGCTTGGTCCATCCCTCAGTTGCGAAAGCAGCAGCATGGCCCCATCCCTCAGGTGTGAAAGCAGCAGCACGGCCCCATCCCTCAGGTGTGAAAGCAGCAGCATGGCCATATCCATCTAGACTGACAGCAGAAGCAGCAGCATCGCCCCCATCCCTCAGTTGTGAAAGCAGCAGCATGGCCCATCCTCTGAGTGTGAAAGCTGCAGCACGGCCCCATCCCTCAGGTGTGAAAGCTGCAGCACGGCCCCATCCCTCAGATGTGAAAGCATAAGCACGGCCCCATCCCTCAGGTGTGAAAGCAGCAGCATGGCCCCAACCATATGGCATGACAGCAGAAGCAGCAGCTTGGCCCCAATCCCTCAGTTGTGAAAGCAGCAGCACGGCCCCATCCCTAAGGTATGAAAGCAGCAGCACGGCTCCATCCCTCAGGTGTGAAAGCAGCAGCGCAGCCCCATCCCTCGGGTGTGAAAGCAGCTGCATGGCCCCATCAATCTGACATGACAGCAGAAGCACCAGCATGGTCCCCATGTCTCAGTTGTGAAAGCAGCAGCATGTCACCATCTCTCAGTTGTGAAAGCAGAAGCACGGCCTCATCCCTCAGTTGTGAAAGCAGCTGCATGGCCCCATCTCTCAGATATGAAAGCAGCAGCATGGCCCCATCCCTCAGTTGTGAAAGCAGCAGCGTGGCCCCATCCCTCAGGTGTGAAAGCGGCAGCACGGCCCCATCCCTCAGGTGTGAATGAAGCAGCGCGGCCCCATCCCTCAGGTGTGGAAGCAGCAGCATGGCCCCATCCATCTGGCGTGACAGCAAAAGTAGAAGCATGGCCCCCATCACTCGGTTGTGAAAGCAGCAGCACGGACCCTTCCCTCAGGAGTGAAAGCTGCAGCAAAGCCCCATCCCTCAGTTGTGAAAGCAGCAGCACAGCCCCATCCCTCAGGTGTGAAAGCAGCAGCACTGCCCCATCCCTCAGGTGTGACAGCAGCAGCATGGCCCCCATCCCTCAGGTGTGATAAAGCAGCATGGTCCCTATCCATATGGCATGACAGCAGAAGCAGCAGCATGGCCCCCATCTCTCAGTTGTGAAAGCAGAAGCATGGCCCCATCCCTCAGTTGTTAAAGCAGCAGCATGGCCCCATCCCTCAGGTGTGAAAGCAGTAGCACGGCCCCATCCCTCCAGTATGAAAGCAGCAGCACAGACCCATCCCTCAGGGGTGAAAGCAGCAGCACTTCTGAATTCCTCAGGTGTGAAAGCAACAGCATAACCCCATCCCTCTGGTGTGAAAGCAGCAGCACGGCTCCATCCCTCAGGTGCAAAAGCAGCAGTACAGTCCCATCCCTCAGCTGTGAAAGCAGCAGCACGGCCCCATCCTCAGCTGTGGAAAGCAGCAGCATGGGCCCATCCATCTGGCATGACAGCAGAAGCAGCAGCATGGCGCCCAACCTCTGGTTGTGAGAGACAGCAGCACGGCCCATCCTCAGTTGTGAAAGCAGCAGCACGGCCCCCATCCTCAGTTGTGAAAGCAGCAGCACGGCCCCATCCTTTTAAGTTGACAGGAGAAGCAGCAGCATTGCCTCATCTTCTCAGTTGTGAAGCAGCAGCATGGCCCCCCATCCTCATGTGAAAGCAGCAGCAGGGCCCCATGCCTCAGTTCTGAAAGCAGCAGCATGGCCCCCATCTCTCAGTTGTGAAAGCAGCAGCATGGCCCCATCTCTCAGTTGTGAAAGCAGCAGCATGGCCCCATCTCTCAGTTGTGAAAGCAGCAGCATGGCCCCATCCCTCAGGTGTGAAAGCAGCAGCATGGCCCCATCTCTCAGTTGTGAAAGCAGCAGCATGGCCCCATCCCTCCGGTGTGAAAGCAGCAGCAAAGCCCCATCCCTCTGGTGTGAAAGCAGCAGCACGGCCCCATCCCTCAGGAATGAAAGCAGCAGCACTGCCCCATTTCTCAGTTGTGAAAGCAGCAGCATGTCCCCATCCCTCAGGTGTGAAAGCAGCAGCATGGGCCCATCTCTCAGGTTGTGAAAGCAGCAGCACGGCCCCATCCCTCAGGTGTGAAAGCAGCAGCATGGCCCTGTCCCTCAGTTGTGAAAGCAGCAGCACGGCCCCGTCCCTCAGGTGTGAAAGCTGCAGCATGGCCCCATCCCTCAGTTGTGAAAGCAGCAGCACGGCCCCATCCCTCAGGTGTGAAAGCAGCAGCATGGCCACATCCATCTGGCCTGACAGAAGAAGCTGCAGCATGGCCCCCATCCCTCAGTTGTGAAAGCAGCAGCATGACCCATCCCTCAGGTGTGAAAGCTGCAGCACGATCCCATCCCTCAGTTGTGAAAGCAGCAGCACGCCCCCATCCTCAGGTGTGAAAGCAGCAGCTCGGCCCCATCCTCAGGTGTGAAAGTAGCAGCATGGCCTCATCCATCTGGCGAACAGCAGAAGCAGCAGCATGTCCCCATCCTCAGTTGTGAAAGCAGCAGCATGGCCCCATCCCTCAGGTGTGAAAGCTGCAGCACGGCCCCATCCCTCAGGTGTGAAAGCAGCAGCATGGCCCCATCCCTCAGGTGTGAAAGCAGCAGCACAGCCCCATCCCTCCGGTGTGACAGCAGCAGCATGGCCCCATCCCTCAGTTGTGAAAGCAGCAGCATGGCCCCCATCTCTCAGTTGTGAAAGCAGCAGCATGCCCCCATCACTCAGGTGTGAAAGCAGCAGCATGGCCCCATCTCTGGTTGTGAAAGCAGCAGCATAGCCCCATTCCTCAGGTGTGAAAGCAGCAGCATGGCCCCACCCCTCAGTTGTGAAAGCAGCAGCACGGCCCATCCCTCAGGTGTGAAAGCTGCAGCACGGCCCCATCCCTCAGTTGTGAAAGCAGCAGCACGCCCCATCCCTCAGATGTGAAAGCAGCAGCATGGCCCCATCCCTCAGGTGTGAAAGCAGCAGCATGGCCACATCCATCTGGCGTAACAGCAGAAGCTGTAGCATGTCCCCCATCCCTCAGCTGTGAAAGCAGCAGCATGACCCATCCCTCAGGTGTGAAAGCTGCAGCAAGGCCCCATCCCTCAGGTGTGAAAGCAGTAGCACGGCCCCATCCCTCCAGTATGAAAGCAGCAGCACAGACCCATCCCTCAGGTGTGAAAGCAGCAGCACTTCTGAATTCCTCAGGTGTGAAAGCAACAGCATAACCCCATCCCTCAGTTGTGAAAGCAGCAGCATGGCCCCATCCATCTGGCATGACAGCAGAAGCAGCAGCATGGAGCCCAACTCTCAGTTGTGAGAGCAGCAGCACGGCCCATCCCTCAGGTGTGAAAGCAGCAGCACAGCCCCCATCCCTCAGTTGTGAAAGCAGCAGCACGGCCCCATCCATCTGGCGTGACAGGAGAAGCAGCAGCATTGCCCCATCTCTCAGTTGCGAAAGCAGCAGCATGGCCCCATCCCTCATGTGTGAAAGCAGCAGCACAGCCCCATGCCTCAGTTCTGAAAGCAGCAGCATGGCCCCCATCTCTCAGTTGTGAAAGCAGCAGCATGGCCCCATCTCTCAGTTGTGAAAGCAGCAGCATGGCCCCATCCCTCAGGTGTGAAAGCAGCAGCATGGCCCCATCCCTCCGGTGTAAAAGCAGCAGCAAAGCCCCATCCCTCTGGTGTGAAAGCAGCAGCACGGACCCATCCCTCAGGAATGAAAGCAGCAGCACAGCCCCATTTCTCAGTTGTGAAAGCAGCAGCATGTCCCCATCCCTCAGGTGTGAAAGCAGCAGCATGGCCCCATCTCTCGGTTGTGAAAGCAGCAGCACAGCCCCATTCCTCAGGTGTGAAAGCAGCAGCATGGTCCCATCCCTCAGGTGTGAAAGCAGCAGCACGGCCCTATCCCTTAGGTGTGAAAGCAGCAGCATGGCCCCGTCCCTCAGTTGTGAAAGCAGCAGCACGGCCCCATCCCTCATGTGTGAAAGCTGCAGCATGGCCCCATCCCTCAGTTGTGAAACCAGCAGCACGGCCCCATCCCTCAGATGTGAAAGCAGCAGCATGGCCCCATCCCTCAGGTGTGAAAGCAGCAGCATGGCCACATCCATCTGGCCTGACAGCAGAAGCTGCAGCATGGCCCCCATCCCTCAGTTGTGAAAGCAGCAGCATGACCCATCCCTCAGGTGTGAAAGATGCAGCACGATCCCATCCCTCAGTTGTGAAAGCAGCAGCACGGCCCCATCCCTCAGGTGTGAAAGCAGCAGCTCGGCCCCATCCCTCAGGTGTGAAAGTAGCAGCATGGCCCCATCCATCTGGCGTAACAGCAGAAGCAGCAGCATGTCCCCCATCCCTCAGTTGTGAAAGCAGCAGCATGGCCCCATCCCTCAGGTGTGAAAGCTGCTGCACGGCCCCATCCCTCAGGTGTGAAAGCAGCAGCATGGCCCCATCCCTCAGGTGTGAAAGCAGCAGCACAGCCCCATCCCTCCGGTGTGAAAGCAGCAGCATGGCCCCATCCCTCAGTTGTGAAAGCTGCAGCATGGCCCCCATCTCTCAGTTGTGAAAGCAGCCGCATGTCCCCATCCCTCAGGTGTGAAAGCAGCAGCATGGCCCCATCTCTCGGTTGTGAAAGCAGCAGCATAGCCCCATTCCTCAGGTGTGAAAGCAGCAGCATGGCCCCGTCCCTCAGTTGTGAAAGCAGCAGCACGGCCCCATCCCTCAGGTGTGAAAGCTGCACGGCCCCATCCCTCAGTTGTGAAAGCAGCAGCATGGCCCCATCCCTCAGATGTGAAAGCAGCAGCATGGCCCCATCCCTCAGGTGTGAAAGCAGCAGCATGGCCACATCCATCTGGCCTGACAGCAGAAGCTGCAGCATGGCCCCCAGCCCTCAGTTGTGAAAGCAGCAGCATGACCCATCCCTCAGGTGTGAAAGCTGCAGCAAGGCCCCATCCCTCAGGTGTGAAAGCAGCAGCATGGCCCCATCCATTATGGCGTAACAGCAGAAGCAGCAGCATGTCCCCCATCCCTCAGTTGTGAAAGCAGCAGCATGGCCCCATCCCTCAGGTGTGAAAGCAGCAGCACAGCCCCATCCCTCAGGTGTGAAAGCAGCAGCATGGCCCCCATATCTCAGTTGTGAAAGCAGCAGCATGGCACCATCTCTCAGTTGTGAAAGCAGCAGCACGGCCCCATCCCTCATTTGTGAAAGCAGCAGCATGGCCCCATCCCTCAGGTGTGAAAGCAGCAGCACAGCCCCATCCCTCCGGTGTGAAAGCAGCAGCATGGCCCCATCCCTCAGTTGGAAAGGCAGCATGGCCCCCATCTCTCAGTTGTGAAAGCAGCCGCATGTCCCCATCCTCAGGTGTGAAAGCAGCAGCATGGCCCCATCTCTCGGTTGTGAAAGCAGCAGCATAGCCCCATTCCTCAGGTGTGAAAGCAGCAGCATGGCCCCGTCCCTCAGTTGTGAAAGCAGCAGCACGGCCCCATCCCTCAGGTGTGAAAGCTGCAGCACGGCCCCATCCCTCAGTTGTGAAAGCAGCAGCATGGCCCCATCCCTCAGATGTGAAAGCAGCAGCATGGCCCCATCCCTCAGGTGTGAAAGCAGCAGCATGGCCACATCCATCTGGCCTGACAGCAGAAGCTGCAGCATGGCCCCCAGCCCTCAGTTGTGAAAGCAGCAGCATGACCCATCCCTCAGGTGTGAAAGCTGCAGCATGGCCCCATCCATCTGGCGTGACAGCAGAAGCAGCAGCATTGCCCCCATATCTCAGTTGTGAAAGCAGCAGCATGGCACCATCTCTCAGTTGTGAAAGCAGCAGCACGGCTCCATCCCTCAGGTGTGAAAGCAGCAGCAAGGCCCCTATCCATCTGGCGTGACAGCAGAAGCAGCAGCATAGCCCCCGTCTCTCAGTTGTGAAAGCAGCAGCACATCCCCATCCCTCAGTTGTGAGTGCAGCAGCACGGCCCCATCCCTCAGGTGTGAACGCAGCAGCACAGCCCTGTCCCTCAGGTGTGAAAGCAGCAACATGGCCCCATCCCTCAGGTGTGGAAACAGCAGCACAGCCCCATTCCTCAGGTGTGAAAGCAGCAGCATAGCCCCATACCTCAGGTGTGAAAGCAGGAGCACGGCCCCATCCCTCAGGTGCAATAGCAGCAGTATGGCCCTATCCCTCAGTTGTGAAAGCAGCAGCACGGCCCCATCCCTCAGGTGTGAAAGCAGCGGCATGGCCCCATCCATGTGGCATGACAGCAGAAGCAGCAGCATGGCCCCCATCTCTCAGTTGTGAAAACAGCAGCATGGCCCATCCCTCAGGTGTGAAAGCAGCAGCACAGCCCCCTTCCCTCAGTTGTGAAAGCAGCAGCACGGCCCCATCTATCTGGTATGGCAGCAGAAGCAGCAGCACAGCCCCCATCCCTCAAGTGTGAAAGCAGCACCACGGCCCCATCCCTCAGGTGTGAAAGCAGCAGCACAGCCCCATCCCTCAGTTGTGAAAGCAGCAGCATGGCCCCCATCTCTCAGTTGTGAAAGCAGCAGCATGGCCCCATCCCTCAGGTGTGAAAGCAGCAGCATGGCCCCATCTCTCAGTTGTGAAAGCAGCAGCACAGCCCCATTCCTCAGGTGTGAAAACAGCAGCATGGCCCATCCCTCAGGTGTGAAAGCAGCAGCATGACCCCATCCCTCAGTGTGAAAGCAGCAGCATGGCCTCGTCCCTCAGTTGTGAAAGTAGCAGCACGGCCCCATCCCTCAGGTGTGAAAGCAGCAGCACAGCCCCGTCCCTCAGGTGTGAAAGCAGCAGCATGGCCCCATCCCTCAGGTGTGAAAGCAGCAGCACGGCCCCATCCCTCAGGTCAGGGAGGAGGTTGCGGGGATGAGGAGAAAGCTGGGGGAAGGGGGTGGTATGGTTGGGAAAGGGGGATGGAAATCTCCCACATGGTTGCACCAAGCACTGGGGGTGGGGGTATAGGGAAAGGAGTGCAGGAGAATACTCAGGGGTCACATAGGTACCCTGGCAGAGGGGGTCCAAAAGGACACTACCAAGGAAGCAGGCAGGTAACTGGGGACCCTCACAAAGGGGGGACGGAGGGACAACATTCTCAGGGAAGTAGGCAGATGGCCAGTGCTGGACAGAAGGAAGCAAGGCGGGGAGGTGGATCAGGCCTTACACTCAGTAACCACTTCAATTCTCTTCTTCTGCTCAAGGATGAGGGGGGTGATGTAGCCACGACAGAGGTGGCTAGAGACAGAAAGGGAGTGGGAGTGGGAGGCAGGAGGCAGGGGCCAGATAGCAGGAAGAACAGGGGGACCTGGAATGGAGAGAATGGGGAGCAGTGAATCAGAGCAGGATGGGCAGGGGAAGAGGGAGGAAAGCGAAGGAGAAGGACCAGTTGGGAGGAAAGGTAAAGGAGAAGGACCAGAAGTACAAGGAGGATTCAGTAAAGGGAGCTGAGGGTTTAGGCCAGGGGAGCACGACGAGCAAGGAGGAACTAAATGGAGACAGGAAGGAAGGAAGGAGGATGAGCCAGGCTAGTTTAGCAGATGGGGAGAAGGACCAGTTGCAAGCAGTGAGGGGAGTTAGCAAGGTACAGAAGGATACTCAGGAGGAGAAGAGGCATAGGATTGAGGGAGGGGTGGCCATGGTAAATAAGGAGGGGTGGCATGTGTCCCCAGATAGGGGAGAACAAGGAGCCAGCTGGGTGCAGGGGCTGGTAGAAAGGATGAGGGACATGGAAGGGGGGAATGGAGGAAAAGGAGTGGTCAGAGTGCTCCTACTGGGGATTCTAGATCAGGGGTATCAAATGGGATAGGAGGAGAAGCCTGGCCAGTTAGAACAAGATGCTTCCTGACTAACGGTGCACTGGGCTAGCATGACGAGTATCAGCTGGCAAAGGACTGTGGGGGTTCCCCAGACATACTGGTCCACCTGGGTACAAATGACATTGAGGGAAATAGTGAGCTAGAGATACAGGCAAGATTCAAGGAGCTCGCCAGGGTCTGTCATGACATAGGATGCACAGTTTCCTTCTCAGAATCTCAAGTGCCAAGGGCTAGTGGGGAACACAAAAGGAAAATTAGGGAGATAAACCAGTGGCTCAGGGAGTGGTGTGAGGCCAGAGGGTATGGGTTGATGGGGGATCTGGGAGACCTGGGAGGATAAGGAGCTGTATGCTAGAGATAGACTACATCTCAATTTGGAGGAGGGAATCCTTGTTGAAAATAGAGGAGTTCATTGGTGAAAAGTGGGGTTTAAACTTGTGAAGGGGTGGGATGGGAGAAAAGGCTGTCAAGGGGGTGCCAATAAAGGAGGGACTCTGTCTCCACCCCCCTGGGGACCAGGAGGATTGCAGGAAAAGGCCAACTGGCAAAGTGCAGACCAGGAGAAAACAGAATCCCCATGGGAACACGAGCAGGGGAAATGGAACTATAGGAAAGGGTGGAAGGTGGTCCTGCAAATGCCAGGAGCTTGGGCATAAAATGCCTGAGCTCCAGGTGATGTTAACTGAGGGAGCAGTGGATGTGGCAGCGGTCACTGAGACTTGGGCCACTGCAAGACATGACTGGGACCTGAACCTGGAGGGTTACACTATGTTCAGGAAGGACAGGGGGAGGGAAGGGGGGAGGGGTAGCAATGATAGTCAAAAACTGCATTGGCATAGGGGGAGTAGAGGAGGCGGAGGGAACCGTGGAGGCGATTTGGGTCACCTTGATAACAAGGGGGGGCAAGAGAGTAAAAATAGGAGTGGTGTATAGACCCCCTGCCCTGGCGGAGGAGCTGGAGAACAGTCTGGTGGCAGATGTTAGGAGACACTGCAGACTGGGCAGAGGAACGGTGGTGGTGTTAGGGGACTTAAACATGCCAGGAACAGACTGGGAGACTATGACATCCTCTGTGACCAGGGAACAGAGGTTGTTGGATGTCTTTCAAGACGCTGCTCCTAACTCAGCAGGTGAGGGAACCGACCAGGAGGCACGCGGTACTGTATGGTCCTGGCAGACAGTGACCAGATTGGGGCCTGAGGTAAGGCCCATTGCTGGGAGGACCATGCCACGGTCTGGTTCTGCCTGGACCTAGGAGGGTAGAAGGCTGCACAAAGACGGAAGTAACTGACTTCAGGGGGCAGATTTTAAGGAAATGGGAAGGATCCTTAAGGAGCATTTGGATGGGATTGGGTCAGACATGGACGCTGATAGTAGGTGGGAAATCATCAGGAGAGGGGTGCAGGATGCTACCAGCACCTGTGCTAGAGTAAGACGAAAATGCGGTAGGGCCCAAAAACCCTGTTGGTGGACCAGGGAGGTCCAAGAGGTGGTGCGGGGAAAGAAAGCAGCCTATAAGAAATTCAAGTGCTCAAGGAGTGAAAGGGATCGAGGGGAGTACGAGCTGATGGCTAGAAGGGCCACTAGAGTGGTGGAGCGGCGAGCCAAGGAAGGAGCAGAACCTGGCCAGGGAAATTAGAGAGGGAAAAGGGTTCTTAGATACATTGGGGAAAGACAGGGTGAAGGCAGATTAGCAGGATTAAATCAGGGAGAGGTGGGCACAAGACCCGGGGAGCAGGCTGAGGTACTAAATGAGTACTTCACCTCAGTTTTCACCAGGGAAATGGGGATGCTAGTCATACATGGGAGGAGACAGAGACAATGAGGAGGGGGGACCTACCGATTGGCAGGTCTGGGGAGAGGGGAGGCATCACTGGCAGATGGGGAGGGCTAACAGGAGAAGAGGTACCGAAGTGAACTCACAGCAGAGAGAGGGAGGGCCCTCAGCTCCCTTTAAGATGGAGAAAGCACTGGGCCAGATAAATTACATCCTAGAGTGATAGGAACTTGCAGATGTCCTGGCATGAAACCCCTGGCAGAGCTTTCACCATCTCTCTGAGGACAGGGTGGGTGCCCAAGACTGGAAGGTGGCGCATGTAGTGCCTATCCACAAGGGGGGATCAAGGGAGGTGGCAGGGAACTACAGGCCTGTCAGCCTGACATTGGTGGTGGGCAAGGTGATGGAGGGCATTGTCAAGGAGAGGCTAGGGGGGGACCTGGATAAGTCAGGGTGCCTGGACGATAGACAGCATGGATTCATCCTGGGGAAATCATGTCAGACAAACCTGGTGGAGTTCTATGACTGGGTGACAAGTGCCTTGGACCTGGGTAGACCAGTGGATGTCCTCTTTCTAGACTTCAGCAAGGCATTTGACTCTGTTCTCACATGGGCCTGTTGGATAAGCTAGAAAAATGGGGTGGGAAACCAGATGATCAGATGGATAGGCAATTGGCTCCAGGACCGGACCCAGAGGGTCGAGTTGGTGGGATAGTCTCATCCCCAAGGAGGGTCATTAGTGGGGTCCCACAGGATCAGTCCTTGGCCCCTTCTGTTCAACGCCTACCTATCTGACATAAGGACAGGAATCAGAGTGAGATGAGTCTCTTTGCAGATGACTCAAACTGGGGTGGTGGTGGATGGGGAGGGGAGGTGGCCTGCGGGGACCTGGAGGCTCTGGAAAGATGGTCTAGAAAGTGGAAGCTGAGGTTCAATGCAGGAAATGCAAGGTACCCACCTGGGGCTGAAACCCAGGCCAAGTGTACACCCTGGGGAAATACTACAAGTCTCAATGGCTGAGAGGGACCTGGGGGTGGTGGATGTCAAGATGAACAACTCTGAGACTTGTAGGAGGGCAGCAGCCAAGGCCAACAGGATGCTGGGATGCATTGCTAGGGGATCACCTCCAGAAGGAGGGAAGTGATACCTCTGTATAACTGCTTGGTGAGTCGCACCTGGAGTATCATGCAGCAGTTTTGGAGGCCACACTTAAAGAGGGACATTAACCTCCTGGAGAGATCCAGAGGAGGCAACCAAAATGATTTGGGGCTTGGGGACAGAACCTATGAGGAGAGGCTCAAGAGCTAAATATGTACACATTGGAAGAGAGAAGGGACCGGGGACATGATAGAGGTCTTCAGGTACATGAAGAGGGTAAATGGGGAGGAACAGTCAGGGTGCTTCAGGAAGGAGAGAAGGGGCCACTAGAGGGCATGGGTGGAAGCTGGAGGGGGAAGATTCAAGGAGAAAGGAGGAGGTGCTACTTCACTGAGAGGGTGGTGGAGCCATGGAATGCACTACCTAGGGGGCTGGTGGAGAGACAGTGGAGGGGTTCAAGAGGGGTGGGACAGGTACAGGGAAGGGTTCTGGAAGCAAATCCAATGCAGCAAGAATATCTGAACTGGGAAGGGAGAAGCCAGAGAGGCGAGGGGATAGCAAGGTCAGCACCCAGGGTGGGGCTGACCAAACGAGCAGACACGAAAGACCGTTAGGCCTATTCTGCTGGCATTTTAGTATGTTAGTATGTCCCCCATCCCTCAGTTGTGAAAGCAGCAGCACGGCCCATCCCTCAGGTGTGAAAGCTGCAGCACGGCCCCATCCCTCAGTTGTGAAAGCAGCAGCACGGCCCTATCCCTCAGGTGTGAAAGCAGCAGCATGGCCACATCCATCTGGCCTGACAGCAGAAGCAGCAGCATGGCCCTCATCCCTCAGTTGTGTAAGCAGCAGCATGACCCATCCCTCAGGTGTGAAAGCTGCAGCACGGCCCCACCCCTCAGTTGTGAAAGCAGCAGCATGGCCCCATCCCTCAGGTGTGAAAGCATCAGCACTGCCCCATCCCTCAGATGTGAAAGCAGCAGCATGGCCCCATCCATCTGGTGTGACAGCAGAAGCAGCAGCACGGCCCCAACCCTCAGGTGTGAAAGCAGCAGCACAGCCCCATCCCTCAGGTGTGAAAGCAGCAGCACGGCCCCATCCCTCAGATGTGAAAGCAGCAGCACGGCCCCATCCCTCAGGTGTGAAAGCAGCAGCACAGCCCCATCCCTCAGTTGTGAAAGCAGCAGCACTGCCTCATCCCTCAGGTGTGAAAGCTGCAGCACGGCCCCATCCCTCAGGTGTGAAAGCAGCAGCATGGCCCCATCCCTCAGTTGTGAAAGCAGCAGCACGGCCCCATCACTCTGGTGTGAAAGCAGCAGCACAGCCCTATCCCTCAGGTGTGAAAGCAGCAGCATGGCCCCATCCCTCAGGTGTGAAAGCAGCAGCACAGCCCCATTCTCAGGTGTGAAAGCAGCAGCATGGCCCCCATCCCTCAGTTGTGAAAGCAGCAGCACAGCCCCATCCCTCAGGTGTGAAAGCAGCAGCATGGCCCCATCCCTCAGGTGTGAAAGCAGCAGCACAGCCCCATTCCTCAGGTGTGAAAGCAGCAGCATGGCCCCCATCCCCAGTTGTGAAAGCAGCAGCATAGCCCCATTCCTCAGGTGTGAAAGCAGCAGCACGGCCCCATCCCTCAGGTGTGAAAGCAACAGCACAGCCCCATCCCTTAGGTGTGAAAGCAGTAGCATAGCACCATCTATCTGGTGTGACAGCAGAAGCAGCAGCATTGCCCCCATCTCTCAGGTGTGACAGCTGAAGCAGCAGCATGGCCCCCATCCCTCAGGTATGACAGCAGTAGCAGCAGCATAGCCCCCATCCCTCAGGTGTAATGGCAGTAGCAGCAGCATGGCCCCCATCCTTCAGGTGTGATGGCAGCCACACTACAGCTCCCATTCCACTGGTGTGATGGTGACTGCACTATAGCCCCCATCCTGCAGGTATGATGGCAGCAGCATTAGTATTGCCTCCATCCCTCAGGACTGATGACAGAAGTATCAGAACTGCAGTCCCCATCCCTCAGGCGTGACTGCAGCAGCAACAGCAGCACTATAGCCCCATCCCTCAGGTGTGATGGCAGCAGCAACAGCACTATGGACCTCATCCCTCAGGCATAACAGCAGCAGTGACACCACTAAGGCACCATCCTTCAGGTCTGACAGCAGCAGCAACATTACTACGGGTCCATCCCTCAGGTGTGATGGCGTCAGTGACAATACTATGGTTCCCATCCCTCAAGTGTGACGACATTACTACAGCCCCCATCCATCATGTGTGATGGCATCAACAGAACCACTATGACCCCATCCCTAAGGAGCGAATGCCGCAGTACTATGGCTGCCATCAATCAGCTGTGACTGTATCATTTTAGTCCCCATTCCTTGACTGCACTGTGCCCCACTTGCCCAAGTTAGTCAGAGCTAAACGTGAATTAAGCTGAACCACCAGATGCCAAGGTGGACTCCTTCGCCCCTACCTAAAATTTAACTGCCTAACTTACCTTCATTAAAAATAAAGTGCATCCCATTAAACCAATCCAGAGCGAATAGTGGGAAATCTGTTGATGGAGAACCATACATCACAAATAGCAGATTCAAATCCATATTCACTCTCAGAGTTCTGATCACATTCCTCAGGGGTGTTTCTGGCATATACACATGTGAGCAGACTCCAGTGCACTGCTTCCACCCCCCATGGCAAATATTAAAGTTTTAAAATGTCCACCTAAATTGGCTACTTTTTTAGCCCCCATGAAAAGGGAGTCTCATATTTTTCATGTCGGAGTTCAGACAGAAATAAGTCCAACCAAGCAAACATAGATCCTTTACCATTGCCCCAACACATGGAGTGGAAGTTTAGGAGGGATGTGCAGAAGTACTCCAATGGAAGTGGTACTAGTAAAATCAGTAAGGGGGCTTCAAACATGCATGAGATAGACATAGGGGAATATTCGAAAATGGCAGGAAGGAGGGAGGGTCGCTGGAGGCAAGGCAAGGCAATTTTATTTGTAGGGTGTCCAATCCCAGAGGCTCTGGATGCCTAACAGAAATTACAACACAGCATAGGGAGAAACAGCATAAATAAATAAAACAACAGTACATAACTACTAAATATAACCATTTAAAACAGTAAAAAGACTTTCAGACTGTCCTAGAGACCAGTAAGAGTCTGCAGAGATAGACTAGACAGGGACCCTCTGTGCAGATTAGGTGGGCCAAACTGTCCTTTTCTGCCAACAATTTCTATGCTTCTGTGGTCAGCTCCTCCACCATAACACAGCTAGTCCCCCACCCAGGGCAAGAAATAATGGCCAGGATGGTACATTTGGAAATGTGAGTCTATTGGTTTACATTTCCTGTGCCATTATTACATTTTCACATTGGGATATGTTAACAATAAAAAATATTAAAGAACAGTTCAGAAGGAGACAGAAGAGAGATAGCAGATTCCATCTGATGTGGTTTAGTAAATCTTTTTATGTTGGCTTGCCGTGCTTGAGCGCAAGTCAACATCTTGGGATAGTGCAGATTTGGAGGCGCCGCCGCTGTTGGGCGAATACAGGGCACGCATCAGTAGGTACGTGCCTCATTCCCCAATCAGCCTGCATGCCGGCACCACACCATGCATGCTAATGTGCCGAGCACATCTAAGGAAAGGTCGGCTGCAATCTGAGCAAAGCTCGCCAGACGCAGCGGACTCTTTCCTGCGTGCGCCACATTAGCAGCATGGCGGAGCGCCACCAACGGCCTACTTCGGGGTGCCAATCCCAGGCTGCTTTCTGTGGCCGCAGAATTTGACGACGGGGAGCCCACCCTGTCAGCATACAGCAGCCCCATTTCTGATATGCCGAGGGGTGCCCAATCCCCCTCAGCTCTTGCCTCCCACCCCGCTGTCATTAGGTGCCATGGGGTGCCCAATCCCCATCGGCATAACTTTACTCCCCATTGTCTGCTGACGAGGGTGCCCAATCCCGCCGGCTGTGTAGCAACACCCCTAAAATAGTTAGGTGGCACACTGGGAGCCCACCCCACTGTGCCAAGTTCCCTGAAAAGAAAAAACTGTCCCGTGATGTTAGTTTTTTTTTTCTTCCCCGCAACAAAAAAAGGTCCCTTGTAGTCTCCTGCCCCTCACCCGCACCCACCCACTGTGCACCCTGCCTCCCCACACACCCCTCACCCCATACTTACCTCCAGAGTCCGGCGCGACGATCTTCTGTGGACTGGGAACATGTCTACATTCTTCAAAGCCGACCGTGAACTGAGGAAATGCCAGTAAGCTGTATAATGGAGTGAATAGGTTTTTTAACTTTGCTGCATATCTCGGGCATTTGTTGGAATTTGGCACCACATTTTCAACATGGGGTTTTTAGGCCCTCCTCATGAATTCTATCACTGTCATGGACATCGATCGGCCTTGAAAGGTGATTTCGCAGTCACTGCATGAAATCACCTTTTGGGACCCATTAATGAAATGACAGTGCCAGTGTTCATGAGGTGGCATCTCAAAAAGCCATTTTTCCAAATTTGGTGAAAAAATCCAACAAATGCCTGTTTTACAAGTGTATGCTGTAATAGTTGCTACACAGGCTCGTAAGTTCACAAGATTAATAATTTAATGCTGGATTTTCAGCATTGCCATTTTTGTACACCTCCTTGTGAACAGTACAGATGTCATTTTCCATATCCTGCCCGAAATGTGTTTCCACACTTCCGGCGCACAATAGCATAGTTGCTGTGGGACATCAGTGTTTGGGTCAGATTATGAAAATGACAGTGACACAGTTCATGAGCAGAGGTCCTAAAATGCCTATGTTGAAAATTTGGTGATGATACTCCATGAAATGACTGTGTTACGAGCGTGCGTTGGCAGATTGCATGCACGCTCATACCGTCGTGCATTTGTGGTATTTTCACTGTGGATTTTTTCACCATTGCCATTTTTCCACACCTCTTGATGAACAGTACAGCCGTCATTTCACATATCCTGCCCAAAATGTGTTTTCACACTTCTGGCGCAGAATAGAGTGGTAGCTATGCAAAATCACTTCTTGGGACATTTTGAGGGAATAACAGTGACACTGCACATGAGCAGAGGTGCTAAAATGCCTATGTTGAAAATTTGGTGCCAAACGCCCATACAATGGCAGTGTTCCAAGCGTGCATTGCATATTTGCCACACACCCTTGTAACTTCGGAAGACCCCAATGCACACCGTGACACTTGTCTGCAGAATAAGGAGAGGTGAAATGGCATGAGCACTATGGCCAACACCCAAAGGGACACCCCAATTCCTGTCAGTCTCTACAGCGTGGGGGTGGGTTGGCATCAGTTCAATACTTCACTGCCATTCCTATTATGCATCTCTCTAACTCCTGCACTACCAATGCCAATGCCAGCAAGCCAACATTCGGCATTGACAAATGCTTGTTTTATCTAAATGTGTCTTTATTTACTATTTTTTTTTTTTTTACAGTTTAATGAAGATGACCCGGCTGAGATGCACTGTACATCTTTTTTCAGTGCTGTCCAGATTCTACTCATTTCTCACTGGGAGGTTAAGAGACTTAAGTTACAGTATACCATCAAACTTATTTTGCTCTACTGGGGTTTGAACCAGTGAGCAATCTCAAGTTTTCCAAGTCAGTGTTCCAACCACAAGCCAGCAATACTACCATTTAATACCACCATTCATTACACTATTTCATGGCATTGCCAATCTACAACATCACCTGCCCCACCCCATGTCAATATAGACTGCACCTGCACCAGCACAGCCAGTCCCCTCCCCAAAGATGAACGTAGCCAGCTCCTCCTGGTACAAACACAGACAGCCCTGCACCTGCAAAGCCATACTCCACCGCATCCAAGCAAACAAAGCTGGCTCCACCACCACACCACCATCACACCCATCCCCAAGACACTAACACAGCCCCCTCAGACATCAACACAGACAGCCACAGTACCAACACAGCCAATCCCCGCCCCAGAAAACAAGCACAGTCAGCCCCCTTCCCAGCAGCAACACAGACAACCCTGCACAAACAAGGCCAGTCACCCAACCACACCAATGTGCAGCACTGGTAGTGTGTCTCTTAAGGCACTTTGATCTGAGTCCATAAGGCCAGCTCCGATGAAAATAACACAGCGAGCACCCCGCCTCCCCAGCACAGAGGTCAAAATTGTTACATGCACACTAGCTAATGCTGGTAGATTTTGTACGGGACTAGTAAGCTTTTCTTTTAACTAACTGTGTGGACTTGTACTGGAGATGGTAACATTTCAATAAGTACACCAGCTGGGCCACTGGAAAAGTCTGTGGGTCTAGAGGATTTTCCCAGCCAGTGACTAGCCCTACTGACTAGTGGCTGTAAAACTAAATTTTAACTCATGTTGCAGCAACAGAGACAGACCTTGTCGCACAACTGACAGCCTCCCCCACCCAAGCAAACCTGGCGATCTCCAATGCTCTCAGCAACAAACAAATACCAACCCAGCGCCAACAGACATCCCCTGGAAAAACACTGCCAGACTCCCCGCCCAAGCAAACCTGGCCAATTTACCTGCACATAGCCCTAACACAGATTCTCCCTGCAGAAACATGGTCACTCACTCCCATATCACCCCTGTGAACTTAGCCAGCTCCCCTGCTGCTAATCCAACAGAGACCCCTCCTGTGCCAACAGACAGCCCCTGTGGAAACACTGCCAGTCCACCTCACCAGCCAATACAGACAGTTCCCTTACCCCATCCAAGCAAACATGCCCAATCCCTCCACACCACCTCCAACAGTGGCCAGTCCATCCCCAGCGTGGCCCCTTAAAAACACAGTCAGCTGCCCCCCACCCCACCAACATGGTCAATCACCCCTACCAACCAAAAACAGCCTGATGTCCCCATCCACAAAGCATAGTTGGCCCTCCCATCCACCAAATAGTTTGCTTCCCCCTACCCTCCAAACACAGCCAGTCCCCTCACACCACCAACATGGACAGTCCCCTCACCCCATCCAAGGGTAAGCCACCAGCAGTCCCACTCCACCAATAAGGCCATCGCCCCAACTTCATCCAAGATCACAAGTTGCCCCCTGAATACTCCAAATATCCTGCAGCCTTTCAACTTTTTACTGACAAGAAAGAAAAATACAGTACTTGCCTAGGAGTAGCCATGTGTGGTATGCTTTAGTTATACATTTTGCAAGTGAAAAATAACCTTTCACCTCCAGTTTGAGTCACCCGCGTACATGGCAAGGTCCCCACACCTGTCACCCACAAACACCATGCCTAGCTCGTGACACATACCTGACCTGCCCCATCACAACAGCCCCACATGAATGCACAGCCCCTCCCGTTGCCAATATGGCAAACTCCCCACACATACACCTGAACCCTCCCACCATGGCCAGAAGCCCACTCAAGGCACACACATACACACACACACACACACTCTCACATGCACCACCATCACCCCTAACCCACACACAGAAAGCTCCCCCCCCATGCACCAACACAATGAAATTACTGTATATGGCCAATGAGTCCCCTTCCTAATTAAGTCCACCCAGATGCCAATGATACTGGCACTCCCAATTCCCCCACCCAAAACAAACACAACCAGTCTCCCCCCAAACCCAAGTGAACACAGATAGGCCCAGCACCAGCACGGCCAGTCACTTCACCCAAGCAAACAGTCAGTCTCGGCAATAACACTGCCAGATTCCCACCTTACCAGAGTGACCACAGACACTTGGCAACAACACTGCCTGCCCCCACAAACACGGCCCATCCCTTACCCCACCAAGCAAACAGCCAGCCTCATACCAATGCCACCAGCTCCCTCATCCTAGCCAAGTGAACACAGATGCCCTTGGCACCAGCACAGACGCAACAGCTCACACCCTGCAGCTACACAAACAGCCTCTGAATCAATACAGCCAGGACCCATCAGCCCACCTACACAGCCAGTCCCCTGCACCTACAAGGTCAGTGAGTCCACCTCATCCAAATGTCCAGCTCTCAAAAACACAGCCAGCTTCCCCCATCCTGATGCAGACAGTTCCCCCATCACTGACACACAGCTCCCTTTACCTACACCTATTCCCTCCCACCACAACCAAGCCACCCCTATCAACCAAAAACAGCATGATCCCCTACCGACCAAACACAGTAGGCCCCCCATCTACCTAACACAGTCATTCCCTCCCAAAACAGTCACATCCCCTACCCACCAAACACAGATGACCCCTCATCCACCTAACACAGCCAGTCCCCTCTACCACCATGGGCAGTCCCCTCACCCCACCAATATAAACAGTCCCTCACCTCACCAACATGGACATACCCCCCCGCCACCAACATGAACAATCTCCTTACTTCACCAAAGAAAACACCAGCAGCAGCTCCACCCACCAATAAGGCCAGCTCCATAACATCATGCATCCACAGACAAGCTAGTATGGCCTAGAGGTGGCCCCTACCCAGTCAGCTCTCAGCCAGTTCTGCTACCTACTGGCACCACTGCAGACAGGTTGCGACAACACAACCACACCCAAGCAAATATAGCTTTCTCCCCATTCACCAAAACAACACAGCCATTCCAGCAACCCCACCAACATAACCAGTCCCCTCTCATCAAAACATATAAATTGTTGCCAGATAGGGACCACCAGGCCCATCCAATCTGCCCAAAAGCCCTACACTAGTTTGTGACCTCTGACCCTAACTGGTCAATGGCTTTTCACCCCACCTTCCCATCTCTAGAGTACCCTTCTGCCTGTCCCATGCATATATAATACACTCCACTGTGCTCTCCACCACCACCTCCTGTGGCAGTCTATTCCATTTGTCCACCACCCTCTCTGTGAAGAAAAACTTCCTTACTTTTCCCCTCAGCCTGACATCTTCCAATTTCATATCATGCCCCCTTGTTTTATTACATCTCTTGTATTGGTAAATGTCTCCCCCCTGCACCTTATTTATGCCCTTAAGGTACTTGAATGTTTCTATCATGTTCCCCCTATCCCTCCTCTCCTCCAGTGAGCACACATTGAGGTCCTTTAGTCTTTCCTCATATGTTTTCTGGTGCAAGCCCAGTACTATCATAGTCACCCTTCTCTAGACCGCCTCGACCCTGTCAATGTCCTCACGGAGGTGTGGCCTCCAGAACTGCACAGAGTACACTAGGTGAAGCCTCACCAGCGTTTTGTACAATGGCATCATGATCTCCTGCCTTCTGCTAGTGATACCTCTGCTTATGCACCCCAGCAAACCACTGGCCCTCCCTGCAGCCTTTGTACTCTGCTTAGACACCTTTAGGTCATTAGAAATGATAACCCCCGGCAGCTCTCACCATGGTTTCCTCTTCCCTGGTGCATTATTTTGCACTTCTTGGAACTGACCCTCAGTTGCCGAACCTCAGACCATTTTTCAAACTTCCCCAGGCCCCTCCTCATTCTCTCCACCCTGTCTGGAGTATCCACCCTTATGCAGATCTTTGTGTCATCTGCAAACAGGCAAACCTTTCCCTCCAGTCCTACCACAATGTCACTAATGAAGACATTAAACAGGACTGGCCCAAGAACTGATCCCTGCAGTACCCCGCTGGTCACCCACCTCTCCGCTGATTGGATCCTATTAACCACCACCCTATGCTTCCTGTTCGTTAGCCAGTTCCTAACTAAGTTTACCACCTTATGCCCCATGCCCAGTCTACTAATTTTGTTTATGCAGACAGTGTTGAAGGCTTTGCCAAAATCGAGGCAGATGACGTTTATGCCCCCTCCGATTTACCTCGCTTGTCACCCAGTCAAAAAAATCTATCAGATTCATCTGACATGACTTTCCTGCTATGAATCCAGGTTGCCTTGGATCATGGGCACTGCTGGAATTCAAGTGTGCCACTATTCTTTCTTTAAGCATTGCCTCCATGATCTTACCCACTACTGAGGTGAGGCTGACCAGCCTATAGTTCCCTGACTCTTCCCTACTACCACTTTTGTGTAGAGGGGCTGCCTTCCTCGCTGTACTGCCCTTCGATCACCAGACCGAAGCTTCACCCTTGACACGGGTGCCTCTGCTGCTGCAAACAGCAGGGTGGGCCTCTTCTGTCCGCCAGCTGCCTTCCTTGCTGTACTGCCCTCTGATCACCAGACCGAAGGTACGCTGCTGAAACTTGACTAGCCAGAACCATCATCTCTGCCTGCTGGCAGACTGCTGCAGTTCTTTAATTTCTTTGCTACTCTGTCTCCTTCTGTACTTTAACCTAATGTTACATACTGGTCGTGGTACTGGTTAAACCTCTCCAGACTGTCCTTTGAATCCTAATCTAAATGTGAACCTAAGCCTGTTTACAGCAATTTTGCACTGCAAGGGTAATTTGAAGTGCAAGTTCTTTTAGGCTGCAGGTTTGTAGATTTTAAAGTATTACAGCTCTCTTTGTTTTAAGGTCCAGTGCTAATCTACCCTGGAGCAGAAACTAACTTTAAAGTGGTACAGTTTTTTCTGTTTAGACTAGATTTCATTTGGGTCACAGTTGTAAGCTTTGCCCTGCAAATAATCCAATTTCTGCTTCACTTTCTCTCCTACTGTCTCCTCCTTACTTGAATTTTTCTTCCTGCTGAGAGGCGTCTTTGGGTCTAAACCACTACGCCCTTTCTTAACTGTTCCCCTCTCACTACTCTTTGTTCTCATTGTCCAGCCACTGGTGCCACAGCTCCAGCTTGTTAAATTTCTGCTGTGAGGCAAATAACTCCCCCCCCCTCCACTGTAAACACTCTCTCTCTTACAGCTTTATAACCTCTGGCTTTTTCTGATTTCTCCCCTTAGCTTCACCCTTGACACGGGTGCCTCTGCTGCTGCAAGCAGCTGGGCAGGCCTCTTCTGTCTGCCGGCTGCCTTCCTCACTGTACTGCCCTCCGAGCAAAAGACTGAAGGTACGCTGCTGAAACTTGACTGGCCAGAACCATTGTCTCTGCCTGCTGACAGGCTGCTGCAGTTCTTTAATTTTTTTGCTACTCCATCTCCTTCTGGACTTTAAGCTAATGTTACATATTGGTTGTGGTACTGGTTAAGCCTCTCCAAATTGAATCCTAATCTAAACGTGAACCTAAGCCTGTTTATAGCAATTTTGCACTGCAAGGGTAGTTTGAAGTGCAAGTTCTTTTAAGCTGCAGGTTTGTAGATTTTAAAGTATTACAGCTCTCTTTGTTTTAAGGTCCAGAGCTAATCTACCCTGGAAGAGAAACTAACTTTAAAGTGATACAGTTTTTCCTGTTTAGACTAGATTTCATTCGGGTCACAGTTATAAGCTTTGCCCTGCAAATAATCCAATTTCTGCTTCACTTTCTCTCCTACTGTCTCCTCCTTGCTTGAATTTTTATGTCCATCCTCCCACTTTTATTAAATACTCTCCCTCCCCCCTATGCAATCTTCTTCCTTCTCACTAACATTGCAACTCCACTTAAATATATAGAGTGCAGTTGTTAGGCCTAACACTTGTCCTGCCCTCTTTTTAAAGACATCTTCCTTTTTAGGTCACCGCCAAACTGTAAGGGTACACATCTGCCTATAAGGCCAAGACACCTCCCCAGCTCCATCACATCTTAATTTTTTTTACTTTCCTCCTCTTCCTCCCAAGACCCTGCTTGCTGTGCCACCACCCTTTTCCAGTCTTGGACATGGCAACCAGACTAATGCTAATTCTTAAACTCCTGCCCACTCTCTGTTTGCAGCCACTGAATGACCCTAAATCAGCTGACTTTCTCACCACGGAGCACTCCTATGGCAAGTTACATCTATAGTACTATAACATCCATGCATAGCTGTGGCCCACGTGCCAACTGCATGTCTAACAACACACCCTGGCCTATCTGGCCCAGAACGCATCCAGCTCAGCCAGGGCTTCCACTCCCACAGTCCTGCCTAAACTGGCCATTCTTTCTGATAAGCATGCAGCTCGAATGAATCCACAAAGACAGCACAAAGCTAGCCTTAAACACTTTAAAGGTTACCTGGTCAGATTGGTACTCCTGTTCTTACTGCTCTCAGGCAACATCCACCCTAATCCCGGCCTTCCTCTATTTCAGGGGTTGAGTGCACCAAAACTAGGCACCTTAACCTTTGCATCACTAAACATCTGCAGCCTGACAGCAAGACTTGACAACCTTCAAGCCCGGGTAGCCCTATATAATCCAGACGTTCTGTCTGTGGTAGAGACATGGCTCACTCCCAAGGTCCCAAATGGAGCCATCAGTCTACTGGGCTATTCGATCTTTAGGCACGATCGTAAATCTAAAAGAGGTAGCGGTTATGCAATCTACCTCAAGGACAGCCTTCAGGGCACTGTCTTGAATTTACCCAGCCTAGGGTCGTTCGTCCAGGGCCTTGCCATTAAGGTTCTTCTTGGGGCCCACAACAAAACTGTTACAATTCTATCTGTCTACATCCCCCTAAAGAACTCTGTCCAAGGTCTCCATGCTGTCATAGACTGTTTTGGAAGCCTGACTCTAATCTCTGAGGTTATACTCTTAGGTGATTTCAATATTAATTGGCTTGCCCATGAAGCTTACCAATTTAAGGAAGCAATTCAGGCTATCCACTTTACCCAGCTCATTGAAACTCCCACTAGGACTAACTACAGGACGTGCACTAGTACTTTGATTGACTGGGTACTCACCAATCGACCTGAGCATGCCTCTAATGCCTCTGTCCTCCCGGACAACATCGGTGACCACTCCCCTGTCATGTTCAGTTGGGCTAATAATTTCTCCAAACCACCTCCTAGAATAATCACCAGCAGGGTTCTCAAACCTGGTCATGCTGACCACTTCAAAATGGATCTCCTCAATGCTGACTGGTCCTCAGTTTTTGAGGCTTCCGACATTGACGATGCGCTCGACCATTTCATCCTCCTCCTCTTCAATAAAATCTGTGACGCCCATGCTCCCATAAAAATGCAGAAGATCAAAGGCTACTTTAACCCCTGGATGAGCCCTGATACCCTTGAGCCAATGAAAAACAGAGACCAGCTCTGGCATATAGCTAGGACCACTGGCAAGCAGTCTGATATCCTGAACTACAAACGTCCGAGGAACAACTGTACCAGGACCATCCAATTAGCCAAAAATGTATGCTATAAAGATGCCCTAGCCAAGAACTGGAATGATGGGTGCAAATTCTGGGCTATCCTAAATGAGGTCACTGGGTGACAACCCAAAATGGCCCCTACCATGCTTTGCATTGATGGTTCCCTCATCCTTGACCCTAAATTTATCACCAACACCTTTTACAATGCCTTCACTGACTTGCAGCATGTTCTCCCCTCCAACTTCTTCTCCCCCACCATCTCTGTTGCACCAACGTAATCCCCATCTCACCCTCCTTTCGCTTCAAGACTATTACCTTTAGAGAAACCAGGAAATATCTGCACAAAGTGCTGGGGAAGGGGAGATTCAGTGGGGATAACCTCAACCTGAAACTAATCTCACTCTCACTTGAAGAAATCCTGTCCCCTCTCACCCATATCCTTAACCTCTGGCTCCGTCTCGCAGTATTCCCCCCAAAATGGAAGGCTGCAGTGGTCACCCCTGTGTACAAGAGTGGGGATTGTGCCCTCCCTGGGAATTATAGACCCATCTCTATACTACCACCACTCTTGAAGGCCCTTGAACGAATCATTGCCAACCAACTTGTCGATTATCTGGACAAGCACATGCTCCTATGCACAGAGCAACATGCCTTTAGGGCTGGGCATAGCACCACTACAGCCCTCCTGAAATTCATAGACTTCATCTACAAATCCCTTGATCTTGGGCAGCTAGTCAGGGCTATCTATATTGACCTAACAAAGGCTTTTGATATGGTCAACCATGCCCTCCTAGTTGACCAACTCACTGCCATAGGTCTTGCCCCTGAAGCGGTTGCATGGTTCCGCAGCTACCTACACTGCCGAACACAGCAAGTCAGGATATATACCTTTCTCTCTGATACCAAGCCTGTGTGCTCAGGCATTCCACAGGGGTCAATACTGGGCCACCTCCTCTTTAACCTATTTCTGAATTGCCTCTCCCTAGCCAGTCAGTGCCTTATCCTCCTCCACGCGGATGATGTGGTTATCTTTTCTAATGGCTTTGACCCCACTACTCTTGAGCAACAGCTACAAAGTGACTTTATCAGCATTGAGTCGTGGTTCAAAAATCATAAATTGATAATGAACTACAAAAAAACAAAAACCATGTTGTTCACCAGCCTTAAGAACAAGCACAAAAACTACCCGCTATCAATATGTGATGGGGTATTGTTCCTCTTGAAGGTGTTCATCACTTCAGATATCTTGGAATTACTCTTGACAGCTCCCTCTCCTATGCCCTCCACATAAACATCACAGCCAAAGCAATCAGCAAATGCTTAGGGTTACTTTATCGCCATAGGCAGACCCTGACCCCTGAAGCCCTCAGCATAGTGGTCCACAGTTCAGTGGGTTCCCTAGTGGACTACGGACTGCCAATATATGGCTCTGCCACAGATACTGCCCTCCAACATATAAAAACTGCCCTTAATAATGCCTACAGGCTCACCTTAGGGGCACACCAACTAACCCACACCTGCGATCTCTATGCAAAGGCTCACTGGCTAACGCTCCTTCATTGCTTAAAATATCAATCCTGCCTCCTGGCCAAAAAGATCTGCCTTGGTCAGCTCCTGACTAGGGTCCAACAACTCCTAGTTCCCAGCATTAATCCCAGGCCCACCCAAAATTTGGAACTGCAGTCCTTCCTGACTCCAAAATGTTGGACATCTCAAGGACAAAGGTCCTTTGCCTATCGGGCACCATTGTGGTTCAACTCCCTCCATGAGAACATTATTAGTCTGCCCACTCTGTGGACCTTCAAAAAGAACCTAAAGAACCATTTAATACAGGAAACTCAATGTGTCTGCCATCGCTAGCACCTAGCAAAGGCATCTCCTACCATCTGCCCTTCTGCCAAACAGACCTCTCTCTCTCTCTCTCTCTTGGACACCCTGCACTTGGGGCTCAACCCTCCACCCCGTGTCTCTAGCACTTCTATGCGCTAACCCCCTCATGTTGCTGACAACTAACAGGCTCCCTGTTGGACACAGTTATTTAGTCTGTTCCTGTATGTATCTGACTGTGTTTACCTATTCCAGTTTTAGTTTTCGATGTATTTTTTGCATTCCTTTGTTTAAAGACCAAATATACCAAAATGTTCTCATTCTAATTCTATTGCCTTGTTTGTCACAATCCTCTGTATAATCAACTACTTGTTCTAAATGTACTAACATGGAAACTATGTAAAGAGCTCTGAGCTCAAATGGTTAATTCGAGATCAGAGATCATAAATAAATAAATAAATAAAAATGTGCCCTCCTCCAGTCCTCTGGAACCACTCCTGTGTTGAGTGTCTCGGTGAACAATGCTGTCAGAGGCACCGCTAGCTGTCTTTGTAGCTCCATTAATATCCTCAGGTGTATGCCATCTGGCCCCATTGCTTTGTCCACCTTCAGTTTTGTGAGCTCCTCCAGTATTCTCTCCACTGTTCTTGTATGTTACCCAGCTATGGTCCCTGACCCTTCCCCTCTTTAGTGAGTACTGAACAGAAGTATTTGTTCAATATTTCTGCCTTTTCCATGTCTCCCTCTTTACACTCCCCTGTATTCCCTTTGAGTCTTACAATCCCCCCCCCCGGTCTTCCTTCTTTCCCTAATGTACCTATTGAATGCCTCATCCCCTTTCTTCAGTGTCTCTGCTAATCTTTCTTCAGTCTGTGCCTTTGCTGTCCTTGCAGCCTTCCCTGCTTCTTTTAGATTCCTTAGGTACACCTCCCTGTCCTCCTCCCTTTGAGTTTCCTTATATTTCCTGAAACCTGCCCTTTTAGCCCTTACCTTGTCTGCCACCTCTCTCGAGATCCACAGTGGTTTCCTCCTTCTCTTGCCCTTATCTATCAACCTGATGCACTGGCTCGTCACCTAATCTAAAGCTCCCTGTAGTTGTTCCCACTGCTCCTCAAATCCCCCTCCTTGCTCCCTTTTTGCCAATGCCTCTTTGACACAACTCCCAATTTTAACAAAATCTGCCCTCCTAAAATCTAAGACCTTTACCTTTATGTGACTAGACTGTGTTTCTGTCCCTATGCTAAACCACACTATGTACAATACAATACAACCTTAATTTATAAAAAGTGCCTTTCTGAAACCAAGGCACTTGTACAACAATAAATAAATAAAATACATCAATAAATAACAAATACAACAAGTAAACCAATAGACACAACAGTGGCATTAAATATCAGAGTACACTAGGCTAAATAAGTAGGTTTTCAAGGAATCTTTAAAACTTTGGATGGTCAGGCAATCTTGCACTCAACAGCATACAGAATTCCACAGTGGTGGGGCCAGGAAACTCAATGGCCTAGCCCCAGATGTCTTTAAACGGACCCTGGGAGTCTCTAGCAATCCCTCATCAGTGGATTGGAGAGGGTGGGAGGGACAGTGGGGGTGAAGGAGATCTTGCAGGTAACTAGATCTCTGGTCATGTAGGGCCTTATAGGTCAGCAAACCAACCTTGAAGGTGATCCGCCACTGTACTGGCAGCCAGAGCAGTCTGTGGAGCACAGACATTATATGGCTGGTCCTAGAGGTACCAGTCAAAAGCCTGGCTGCCACATTCTGCACTAGCTGCAAGTGCTGATATCAACCCCCGGTAGCCCTAGGCAGTGGTTGCGGGAACCCAGTTGACTTTTGTCATTGAGGCACAGGTCAGGAAGCATAGGAAGACCAAGAGCAGGTATAAAATTCACAAGTAGCATTTTATTTTTTCAACAACAGTAAAATAAAAAATGTAATTGTTCAGTATAACTATTTACAAAGGCAGTACAAACAGAGAAAACTAAGTCTTTCTTCTGATGGTATCTCTTAATTCCAAGTTTCAGTCTCTCAGTCTCTCACTCTCCTTGTCTCCCTAGCAAAAGCATTGCTGTTCTTTTTATAAGTCTTTGTCTGGGAACTTGTTAAGAGAGCCTGCTTCTCACAGAATGTTCTTGTAAGTTTATAGAATGTTCTTGTCAGTTTTGTTCCTTGCAGGTGCAGCAAAACAGTACATGGTGTCACAGAACTGACCTCTTGTTGACAACTCTGCAAAGGGCTTAAAAACTGCATCTCAGGTTAACCTCTTGAGTTCCAAATAGCTTTTTTCAATCATTTCAACGGTATAACTACATACAGTTTTAAACAAAGGGATCCCAGTTTCAGTGACATTTCCACATAAAGATTCACATATATTGTTATATCCACAGATATGTGGGGGGGGGGAGACAGAATTAGCAAGGGAAGGCAGAGAGCTAGAGAGAGGTGGAGAATTGCGAAACCGTCAGAGTGATCAGTTCCTTGGTCTCACAAGAAAATTTGGTTGCACAGCCAGACAGACAAGAGACAGAAAAGAAGAGGATAGAACAGACCCTTGCATTTAAACTTGTTCTGCTTAACAAATGGGGCATGGCCTTATTCAACCCTGTCACAACCTTCCACCTTGATGTCTGTGAGTCTGTCCTCCCTTGGTCAGCACCAGGTTCAGAATTGCCCTGTCTCTGGTGAGATCAGTCACTAGCTGTCTTAGGCCTGCCTTCTGTAGGGAATCCAGGATGTCTCGGCTCCTGTTTGAAGCAGCTGCTGGGATGGCCCAGTCCTTGTCTGGGATATTGAAATCACCCAGCAGTTATACCTCACGTTTTGCTGACATCATGTGAATTTGATCCCCCAGATCTCTATCCAAGTCCTCCACCTGTGACGGAGGCCTGTAGAGCACTCCTGCTCAGATTGCTGTGTCATTGCCTGGCTTAAGGGCGACTCACAGTGCCTCAGCCTCCCCCTGTACCCAATACCTCCTTTGCCTTTGTACCCTCACTAACATACATAGTCACCGCTCCCCCTTTTTTGTACCCCCTGTCCCTACTGAATAGAGCATATCCTGGTACATTAACATCCCAGTCATGATTTGTGGTGTACCATGTCTCTGTTATTGCTGCTATGTCCAGGTCTGCCTCTCCTAACAATGCTTCCAGGTCTGGGTTTTTATTTCCCAGGCTGTGAGCATTTGTAACCATGGCCTTCCATGTGTTGTTGCCTATCTGCTCTCTACTCATGCCATTGCTCTGCTGCTTCCTTCCCTCCCCCAGTTTACCTTTTTATGCTGCCTTCCAACCTTTGCCTTTCCCTCTTTGTCTAATTTAGGTGATACAGTCCACATCTTGCCTTCCTACTCCTCCTTTCTGGCTTCTCTGTCTTGTGGGTTTTGGCTGCTAGAGTCTCCCTGTTCACATTGTCCCCCCCCCAGCTAGTTTAAATGCTTGACAAGGAAGCAATTAAATGGTTCATTTAGGACTGCTTTCCCCTTCCTGGACAGATGCAGCCCCTCACTCGAGAACAGGGCCACATCATTCTAGGTGGGTCCTAAGTCCCTAATGAAGCCATACCCTTTCTCACTGTATCAGCCTTTCAAGCATGTGTTGAAGCTTCTGATACAGAGATTCCCATCCTCCCCCCGCTGTGGACTGTCAGTACCTCCAAAAATGTCATGAAGCTTGCTACCTTCCCCAGTTACCTTCCCAGCTCTTTGAAATCTTCCTGCACCTGCTCCATGCTTGTCCTGTCCTTGGATAGGTCATTCATTCTCAGATGGACAATGACCTCCACATCCCCTATTTTTGTCAATACCTTAGTGATCCTCTGGATCCACTCCCCCGCCCTCCAAGCTGTGCCTCATGGGAGGCACTTAACTTCCCTTTTTTTCCCTACTCTCCTTGCCCAGATACATTCCTTGGGCAATCAATTCCCACATCAGGAGTAACTTCTTCCCCTGGGGTCCTCTTCTTCTGCCTACTGGGTCTCCCTTCTAGACCCTTAAATCCTTCCTGATAGCAGCCTCGGGTTTCCTTGCAGGGCTGTTCTGCTCCTCCCAGACAGTGTAGGAGTTCTTAAGCTTGACTGGAGTTGGGATGTGTTTCTGTCCCCCCTTCCTGAATCTCCCTGAGCCCATTGCAGTCCATCCCATCATCTGCTTGGACAAGCATTGTGGCAATAGCTGGTGACATGGTGGCCTCTGGGTGGGGATGAAGGTCGACAGTACTTCTGCCAGCTTGGCCCTGAGACTAGCCACTTCTGCCCTCAGCCAGACAGGTGCCTGTATATGGGGCAGAACGTCCTATTGTAGACAGCTGCCCCACATCCAGTGCACTGCACCACTCCCTGCATCATCTCCATTTAATCTGTCTGTATTCCCTCCTTTGATACTATTAAACACCTTCTGCTGCTGTTGTTAGCCTCTACGCTTTATTTGCTTAAGTTGTTTTTGTTTTATTTTGTCTTTTCTTTTCCTCTTTTGCTTTCTCTCCCCTCCTCCCCCTTCTTTGGACTAGTACTTCCTGGTCGGAGGCAGGAAGAGGTATCTTTAACTTATTTAATGTAATGCTACAACCTTGGGAGCAAGGTGACGGACATGCTGAGGGACTGAGTAGATGTGTTGTAGTCACAGAGGAGAGAGGAAGCCCTGCCATGCAGAGCTGCTGCCAAACAAAAAGCAAATGAGTGATTTTGTTCTCTGTTTCTTTCTTTGCCTGTTTTTCCTCTTTGCCTACACAGTAATTATTTATTAGAAGTCCTGACAAAAAAGTAAGCAGTACCTCAAAATAACACAGAAAAAAAAGTTTCCTTTTCCTGGCCTTCTTTTCTTTTTTCCCCTGGAGCTAGAGGTAACACAGCAATGCATTAAGTGGACCTTCCTGGAACGTCTTTACCCTTGGAGCTCAAAGGAGTAGCAGGAAGGGGGTATGTTGTAAAGAGCCCAGTGCACAAGAAAGATAAAGGAATTCCAAAAACCTTTGAGAGGTAACAGCAGAACAAACAGAGCAGAAGTGTCCAAGACCCAAAAAACTTTCTAAAGCCAGCCAATAGTAAACAATGATCTGAAAACCTATTTAGCTACTTCAAGTCTCCAGCTAGCAATCTAACACTGCCAATCAGTATCACTACAGACCTAGTTTCAGAAAAATACTTACCTGAGAACCCACATATGTTCAAACCTTTCAATTTCTTTTCTGCAGCTACAGAAATGGATTCTGAGGCCCAAGCAATAACTTCTAGCTGCACTGCTGCTCCCAACACAGATCAAGACAGGCTAAACACCGATGATGATATCCATTCTGCTTCCAGACAACAACAGAACAACCCAAAAAGAGTGCAAGAATCAGAAGAGGATGCTGCAGAATTGGGCATGCATCAGCAGAAGGCAACTCCAGGCACTAATGCTACACAAGAGGAAAAATGTCATCCACACATTCCAGATGGAGCCTATAATCCATAATGGGCAAGCAAGACAGGAAAAGCATGGTCCAGGTGAAATTGAGCTCAGAACAAAATGCAAACACTAGCGGGAAAAAGGACAAAGTGAATGTAAATAACAAAAAGCAGGCACAGGCACAGGAAAAAGATAGAGAAACCTGAAAACTTAACGTGCCAGATACAGAACACAGTTCCCACTCACTCTAAGGATGAGCTAATCATGGAAATAAGGGAAGGTTTCAAGAGGATAAAAGCTTCAATTTCAGAACTAACAAGCTCTGTTTCAGACTTCTCTCAAAATATTAATTCCTCTCTCAATCAGAAAGACAGAACTACAAGAAATAGTGAGTACAGTGGAGGACACAATAAGCCCACTAATTGCTAAAATAAAAGATTACTCAGAAGAGCTGGAAAATGTTTCTCTCAAAATCGAGGAATTGGAAGCAAGAAGTAGAAGAGGTAACCTGAAGTTAGGTGAAGTCCCTGAAGGGCTCAAGGGGTCTAACCCTATTGAGGTTTTTGAAACATTACTCACTGAGGCACTTGATAGACCCTACCTGGAAAAGAAAATAGAACTGTACACAGTGCATAGAGGAATAAAGAACCCAAACTATCAAGGATCTCAACCACAGTTTGTTTTCATCAAACAACACCATTATCAAGATAAAGAGGCAATTCTGAGGAATGCTAGGCTGGAGAATGGCATAAAGGCAGTAGGCACAAATATCCAGGTCTTCCCTGAGCTTCCTTACGAGGTATTAGACAAGTATAAAGCCTTCACAAATGCAAAATCTATGCTAGAAAAGAGGAATATCAGATTTATGATGATTCTTCTGGCAAAACTAAAAGTACGGTTTCAAGGAACAGTCAAAATATTTCTTTCTCCAACAGAAACAAAACAAAGTTATGAAACAATGGATTATGGAGAAACCAGAAGAAAATAGTTAATCAATATGTTTTGAGGGAAGACACTAAAGGCCAAGGAGTGAGGAATAAAAAAGGGGGGGACGCAATAAGAGAAAAATAAAATTAAAAGGATTGTCTGTATAGTATTCTTTTCCCCATTAAACTTAGATTGATGCAACATCACATATTTCATGTTAGTAGTAATTTCCCTATTCAAGTATAATACGGACTCTAACTTTAAAAGAAGAGAAATATAGGAACTAAGAAAGGAAGGCTGGGGAAGAAGAAGATAGAAGAAGGTAGGAGGAAAGACACATCTCTATCACTCTCTTCTTCTGTGGCATGGTAGTGCTGCCTCAGTGCAGTCCATTAGTAGTACATCTGGAGTCACATAGAGAGGATGCCAGATGGTTTCCAACTATCTAACAATAAAGGGATGGGGGAGACCAGTGAAAAGGAAAAGGGAGAAAATTGATCAGACAAGTCAAGAACAGGCTATTATAAATAGGGTATGGGTAAAAAAAATATAGTACTGCACTTAACAATAGTACTGTTTTCTTCCAGCCTTTTAGGTCTTAGAATAAAGGTGGGAGAAGGGGGAGGGATAAAGGGAAGGTTAGGCTGGGGAAAAATTGCAATATAAAAATAAGGAAAACTAACAAAGGATCAGAGGGAATTATCACCATAATATTTATTAATTTCATTAATATCCAGACACATAGGCAACACAACGTACATATATATTCTTGTATAAATACAGAAAGAAAAATAAACAATAACAACAGCCAGGAGAGTACTGGTACAAGTCTTACAAATAAATCACAGGTAAAAATTAAATCTGAACATAAATATTTTAAATGGAGACAATCAACATAATGACATGGAGCATAAAGGTTGAGAGAGCTAGGACAAAAATAAGGACGATCATAAATCAAATGTAAGAGGAAAAACATTGATATTCTCTTCTTACAAGAGTTGCATTTTAAAAATAAGGACTTCAACTACTTTAAAATTAGTTTAAAGCATCTGGATCTTTTTTTCTGAATTTAATACCAAAGCCAGAGGCACTGCAATATTGATTATGAAAAAAATTAGCTTTACAACAACAACACAACATTAAGATAGGGAAGGGAGGTATCTAATATTAAGGGTTAAAAGAATTTCAAAGAGAATACATTAGTGCCCGTTTACACCCCTAATAAAGAGGACCCTAACTTTTTAAATAGGTTATTTACTGATATTTCAATTTATCCAGGTCCACATATAATTGCAGAAGACTTCAATATTACTTTGGGTCATCTGGGCAGAAGTCTAGGAGCAAAAGGGAAAAAAAAAACATAAATTAATGCCACTAATTAAAAATTACATGCAAGGACTTGATCTGTTAGACCCTTTGAGATTTCTTTACTGAAATAAAGAGATATACTCATTCCATCCCACTATCTATAACACATACTCAAGACTTGATTTCTTTTTAATACCTAAACAAATTATAAATAATGCGCAAGAACTGAAATATGACTCAATTACTGTATCAGATCACACATCAATATGTCTCATAATTACACAAGAAGCAATAGAACTATCCCAGAGACAATGGACATTTGATACAAAGCTCCTAAACAATTACATATTTAATAAAATGTTGATAGATTAAATAAATAATTTCTTAAATAATAACAATTCACAAAAAGTGGTGTTGGGAATGAAATGGGATGCATTGAAAGCATATTTAAGAGGAGTGTATATTTCATATAACTCACATAAAAACAAGGCAGATCAAAGTCTTCTCAACTCCTTAGAACAAGAATTAGCTAAACAGAAGCAGATTTAATAACATTAGGTATAGGCCTCTCTAGGGTCCTACTCTTGAGAGGTAAAATAAAACAGCTTTTGGAAAATAGAGCAAGAGGAGCATTAATGAGGGCAAGGGCCAAATATTATTTTGTAGAAGAAAAGCCAGATAAACTACTAGCCTATCAACTATGAACAGAAAGAGCTCAAAACATAAATTCAGTAGAGAATGTAAGGGGACAATTAGTAACAGATTTAAACATGATAAATGAAACCTTTTCTCTATTCTGTTCTAAACTACTATATACTCACAAGAGAATATAATAGATAAACAAAAAGAAATGAAGAATTTCTCTCAATTATCAGTTTAAACAAATTGGACATATAAGATCAACAAATGCTACAAAATCAAATTGCTAAGCAAGAAATCTTTGTGGCCATTTCAGAATTACCAAATAATTTGTCTCTAGGCATGGATGGATTTATAAATGAATTCTATAAACATTGCAAAGATAATATCATTCCTATACTTCACCAGCTATTCAACAGCATTTTGGATGGTAATAATCTACCATCCTCTTTTTATCAAGCCACTATCACATTAATCCCAAAACAAGATAAACCACTCCAGAGTTGTGGCTCTTATCAACCTATCTTGTTACTAAACACTGACTATAAATTACTTTCAAGAATTTTAGCAAAATGACTCCCAAAGGTATAACTAAAATCATCCATCCGGGCTAGATGGACTTTATTCCAAGCAGAAAATTGACAGATAATATACGTCGTACACTTAATGTCTTAGAGAGCTCAACATACAAATATGCCGCTTTAATAGCACTCAATGCAGAAAAAGCATTTGACAAGAGTTTGCTGGGATTACTTCTTTATAACATTACAAAAAGTTCGGTGTGGGGAACAATTTATAAACTTAAACTAATTTACAAATCCCCTACTGCATGTATAAAAACAAATAACCAAATATTGTCCAACGTACAATTAAAAAGAGATACGAGATAAGGCAGGGCACTGTCTCCATTGCTGTTCGATATATATATATATGTTGAACCACTAGCACTAGAAATAAGACACACTAAGGGAATCAAAGGGATAAAACTAAATGAGAAAAAACATAATATATCACTGTACGCGGATGATATTTTGGTGTACTTTGAAGATGCTATCCTCTCAATGCCCCCACTAATAAAACTTACAAATACATTTGTAGAATCTCAGGATATAAAATAATTACAAATAAAACTGAAATTCACCCAATAAGTTTAGAATTCTGAACAATCAAATTTAAAATTAAATGCAACTTGGAAACCACTTGAAAAATCAAATATCTGGGAGTATGGATAACACAAAAAAGAGAAGACATCTATAACAGTAACTATGATACTACAATTCAGAAAATCTATAATGATTTACAGAGATGGCAACTACTCCCATTGACTTTAATAGGCAGGATAAATGTGGTTAAGATGAACCTTTTACCTAGGATGCTGTTTCTTTTCCAAGTACATCATATTTGGATTCCCAAAAAAACATTTAAAGGATTTGAAATTGAGGTTAGGAAATGTATCTAGCAAAATAGGCAACCTAGGATAAGTCTATCTGAATTATATGCCCCTACCGATAAGGGTAGGCTAGGATTGCCAAACTTTCAATGGTACTTTTATGCAGCCAAAATAACACAGATTAAACCATTTTTCCAAATAAAAGAAAAACTTGACTGGGTGGAAATCGAAGAGTGTAAATCACATTTAAGAACTTTAACAGGGATCCTTCAAGGGGGCCAGAATATCTCCACTGGAACCACATGCTTAGAATCAACTAAAGTGTCAATCAAAATATGGGCTGAAATACATAAAATAATAGGATGGAAGGAAACATTAATCTCATATACATATTTGAAGCTTATCCCTAACTTTAAAAAGAATCTTTGTTTCCAAAAATTAGAAAAAATGGTCTCTATCAAATCAGACATCTTTATAACCATGGAACATTTATGGGGTTTGAATTACTTAAACAACTCTTTAATTTAGAAGAAGGTTATTTCCTTTGTTATCTTCGAAGTAAACATTTTATAAGGGCTAAAAGAGGTACCCTAAATGAAATAACTAGCTCAACAATTGAAGAAATATTAAGCTCAAATGCTAATAAGAAGTTAACTGGACAAATATATAATTAATGTCAAGAAGGAAATCATGCTGAATTGGATAAACTATTTGAAAAATGGAGAAACGATATAGGGCCAAATTTACCATTAGAAAAATGGCAACAAATCATACCCAAAACTCTAGAAGTCTCCAAAAACAGTAAATTAATACAAATTCAGTACAATATTCTACACAGGGTATATTACACCCCCAAAAAACTACATACTTTTAATACAAATATAACTAGCACTTGCCCAAGGTGTCAGAATCAGACAGGATCACATATACATATGTTAGTAAGTTGCCCAAGATTAATAAAATATTGGAAGGAAGTGTTAGCAGTAGCAACAAAAACCTAGGGAATTGATGTTCCCTATGACCCAGGAATAATACTATTTGGAAGCATTTTTTCTCCAACCTATAGAAGAAAGTAGAGAAAAAGAAGAAACTTTGTTAGACATTATGCTTATTATTGCAAAGGAATTTATCTTGCAATGCTGGAAAAACAAGGATCCTCCACATAAAAATAACTAGTTTAATGTGCTGATGGGCTGCGGCAATTTAGAAAGAATATTCTATGCTCAAGAAGCTAACATTTCCTTACTAAAAGAGATAGGGGATCCTCTTCTGGAATATTTTAAAAAATCTTAAAACGATCCCTCACAGCCTTTACGAATATACCACTAGATTAATAATGACTCGACATAGAGACCAACATCTCCTGATTTTTTCTGAAAAATGAGGACTGGTGAATGATTCCCTGATATCAATAGGGTAACATGCCATACTATGATTCAGAATAAAAAAAATTCATGCAATGCTACCCATTACCCTTTTGCACAAAGTTGTTCAATATGTGTTGAATTTAAACATGTGATGACACCCCACAAAGGTGTACACTATAACAGACAATCGTTCACAAGCAGCTTACTCCCATCAATACACTCGCAATAGACTTTTGTGAGTATACATATTAGTATAACACAGATTGACTCCAGATATTTAACTCTTATCCTAGATTATGCAGCATTGCCTGGCTGCCTTCTGTGATTCATCCAATCCTGTTCCAATTTAGTGCAGGAAGGTGTCACACCTCCCTGTGTAAGCCTATAAAGCTAAATGAGCTCCTCTCCCAACACAGCTCCCCTGCTTGTAGGCCCAAAATAGTCTGCCCCATGGAAACACTGTCAGTATCCCCACCCCACCCAAGCAAACATGGCCAGTTCCCCTTCTCACAGCACCAACTCTTATAGCATTCATACAATAGAAAATGCAGTTATGCCTGCCAGTCTTTCCCCACCCCACCAACATGGACAATCCCAACCCCACCAACACAGCCAGCCCCCATTCCACACAAGCAAGCATGAGCATCACCCCGTCTCACCCAAATGATCATGACTAGTCCCCCCACCCCACAAACACATCCAGTTCCCCATACCACTCAAGCAAACAGAGCCTGTCCTCACAACCCACCCAAGTAAACACAGACAGCCCTGGCACCAACACTGCCACTACCCCCACCAAGTCCAAACAAACACAGTGGGCTCCCTCACCTCCCACATCAAACACAAACCTACCCTGCACTAAAATGACCAGTCATACCAACCCCACCTAAATGGACACAGCTGACTCCCTCACCAAACCAGTATGGCCATTAACCCCACCCTCAAATGAACAGTCTGCTTCCTTACCCCTATGCAGGTCAAGAATTTGGAGGAGCTAATGCTTGGCATGCAGCACAAACATACACACGCACACACACACACACACACACACACACACACACACACACACACACACACACATGTTGATCCCACCAACACCATGGCTAGCTCATAACACATGCCAGCCCTCCCCCACCAACATAGTCAGCTCCTCACACTTCCAGCCCCTCCCACCACCAACACAGCTACATCTCCATACATGCCTGACCCCTTCAACCAGAGCCAGCCCACACACAGACCACTCTCCCACCTCTGCACACTACCAGCTCCAGTTTCACACACAGCCAGCTCTCACACAGTTCCTACAGACATACATCCACCTCTTCCATCCCATGTTCCCCCACACCAAACAGAAGCAGAAATAAGATTGACAACTTTCTCGATATATCAGGCTGGAGAGAGGAAAACAGAGCAAGCAGGTCAGCTGGTACTCATGGCAAGGGTTAGGT
This sequence comes from Neoceratodus forsteri, assembly GCA_016271365.2. Lineage (NCBI taxonomy): Eukaryota > Metazoa > Chordata > Ceratodontiformes > Ceratodontidae > Neoceratodus > Neoceratodus forsteri. The sequence goes on along the minus strand of CM057456.1, from coordinate 453,197,851 downwards.
TTCTATAGGCAGCCAGATTTAAGTGAACCAAATTTGAGCAGTTCAAGGCACAGACTCTCCAAGATTTCAAGCCCCCCCACACACATACACACGCACACACACACACACACTTTATGCCTTGTATTACCTCGACAACACATAAATCAGGTATGCTGCTGTACCTACAAACTCACCATAGTTATGACTGACCTCCCTGTTCAATTTTCTTCACAACTCAACAAATAAAAGAACTGAGACCAATACAGCTCTCAGTCATTGCCCCTTCTGATTAGGAAAAGAAAGTGTGAGCCAGCACACAATAGGGAATTCAAACATGTAAGTCTTTTGTTTCAGTTTACATGCTCTCTTACAGGGCCCACACCAAGATGCAGTCCCACATGGACTCAGGATCACTTGAAATCTTTTTTACTTTAAGGCATTTCAGACTGGTACTTATAAAATACATTCTAGTTTAAAAACGCACAGTCCATACTTTTGGCCAGAGCACTAGTGCACAAAAGCATGTCAGCAAGAGGACAGAATGAGAAAGCTACCTGTGGATTCAGTCAAGAAGGGCCAAACAAATGGACTGTGCATTACATACAGTAAAGTCAAGTAAAGAAAAGGGAACCAATAAAAGAAAAGTGAACAAGTAAAAGAAAAGGCTTGCACATGAGAAATTCCTATTGTGTGCAAGCTTTCTTTTACCTTTCTTACTAGGAATGAGCTGCTCCTTTGAATTATAGAAATCATTTTTTTCTTGCCTCCCCACCTGCATTTTGATCTCCTTGTAAGTGTGAATGAGGGCTTTGCAAAACAGACTGTGAGCCTAAACCCCCAAAGCCACTCATATATTTCAGGGTGCGGACTGAAATAAAAACAAATTCAGCCAATCACCCCCCAGCATTTTAAGGTGCTTGTAGGTGGGAATGATGAGGGCTTTGGAGAACTAATTGAGTGGATCTCCCGGGGCCAATTATTAAGTGCTAAGTTACCACCACACCTATGCAAATGAGGGGGTGCTCCCCTGCATAGTGGCACAGCATGAAATTAAGAGGTTTGCACAGGCAGTAAATGCCACCTGAATGAGCACAAGTTACCGCCTTTGCAAACCCCAACTTTATGGGGCACAAGACCCTGGTGGCAGACAAAGGTACTGTAGCTGGCCCCACCACCACCCCCAGCCCTGACTTGATGCAGCTATGCATACCTTGGTGTCTAGTGGCTCACCTCGCCCTCTGATCCCCATCCCTGTAATGGATTAGTTATTCCCTGGTGTCTAGTGGCACCCAATGGCCTCCGATCGCAGTCCCCATAATGGATTAGTCATCTCTGGTGTCTGGTAATACCCCTGCACTCTGATCCCAGTCCATGTAATGGATTAAGTATTCCATGGTGTCTAGTGACATAACCTGCCCCAAGCACCCATCCCAGCTGACAGCCCATAGTTCCTGGCATCTAGTGCCCCTGTACCATCTGCATCAAGCAAACCACCCTGCCATCCCCTTACTTCTGTCACTGGTGCCATGTGGATCTGATACAGTGACTGTCACAGCCAATCTCTCACCACTTAAGCTGGCTGCCATATGAAATGACAGGGCACATGCATACTGTCTACAGTATAAGGAGTGCTAGGGGATGGTCAGGTTTCCCTGGTGCATCAGCCATCCGGGATTTAGACAGGATGGGAAGGAAGGTAGAGAGGAAGTAGGGGGAGCTGGTGGGTGCTGGTACACCTGGTACCAATGATCTAGTTAACCAGTCTGTGGAGATGATTAAGCTGAACTTTCATAGAGTAGGGGACAAATTGGTGACACACTCAGCCTCCCTGACATTTTCCTAGGTCCTCCCTGTGTGGAGCAGGGAGAGAAACAAGGATAGAATCAGAAGTAATGAGATAGAGGAGTTAAATGTGTGGCATAAGGGATGGTGTCAGGAGAAGTGGTTCCACTTTAGGGGGAACTGGGGGACTTCTGGAACAGAAGGCTCTTCAAGTGTGATGGACTCCACCTAACAAGAGAAGGGGTCTGCGTACTGGGGCAGATGTTTGACGTCTATATTGCATGTTTAAACTGATTGCAGGGGAGACTTGGCCTAGGGGAACCACAGCAACTGGTGAGAGGAAGAGGATTCTAGCTAGCTCTCCTCCACATCTCGGGGCTTGTACCAAGAGGGATGAGGTCCAATCTGGCCCAGGTAAGGGGACATCACAGAGGAGGAATGTAAAGTGTACAAACACCAAGAAAAACAAGAGGGTAAGAGAACATGTAAAGCACAAGGGTCACAGATAAGGGAATAGCAACATGGGTTCAGGAATTAGTTGGACTGGGTAATGCCTTAATGCTAGCAGCCCGGGTAATAAAGTCAGCGCGCTACAGTCTGATGGCAGACACTGAAGCAGACCTTGTGGCTATCACAGAAATGTCAGCTTTGGAAAATAATAACTGGGACATGATGGTTCCTGGGTACTCATTGTTCAGGAGGGATAGATGAAAAGGTAGAGGGGGAGGAGTGGCGTCTTATGTCAGGAATGGCATTGAGGTGGTGGAAGTTGGGTGCGGGGTAATAATAAGGAGGGCAGAGTCACCGTGGATGCAACTCACAGCAGCCTCAGGCAACAATCTATTTGATGGCGATCTGTAGACCTTAGGGGCAAAGGGAAGAGAGGGGCAGAGAGCTCACAGAAGAACTTGAAAGGGACATAGCAAAGGGTGAAGTAGTGGTAGTGGGTGACCTGGACCAGCCAGACGTCAACTGAGATATTCCAGTGGCCGGGAGTGCCAGACATCAGACCTTGATGGATGCTCTCCAAGACTGTCTCCTGGTACAGCTAGTTAAGGAACCCACCAGGCAGACTGCCATTATTAATTTGGTGCATACCATCTTAGAGGTGGTAGAAGCTGTGAGAGTAGGGGAGCCATTAGGGAACAGTGACCATAACTTAATTTGTTTTAAACTGGCCCTTGGGAATGAAAAGCCTCAACAGACAACTGAAGCCCTTGATTTTAGCACAGTGGATTTCAGCAGGCTGAGAGAGCTGGTCAGGGATATTTAGTTGGGTTAGACAACTTAGGTGAGGTGGAATAGAGATTGGGGTAATAAAGGGGGCCATTCTCATGGCATGTAAGTTATGCATAAGAATGGTAACCAAAAGGAACAAGATCAAGAGATCATTATGGTTCTTAGCAAATGTTATGGAAGCAGTGGGGGGCAAGAAAAAGGCTTTCCTCAAGAACAAACAAAAGCAGGGGGAGGAAAAATAGGGAGAATATTTACTGAGAAATAAGGAGGCAAAGAGGGCAGCTAGGGAGGCAAAAGCAGACACATAGCTGTGTATTGTAGAAAAGGTCTAGGGTGGAGAAAAACATTTCTTCCAATATTTTTTTTTTCTATAAAGGTTTTTATCTTCTCCATGGCATGCTGGGTGGCTGTATCAGCCCTGTCCCCCAGTACACTCAACTGTCCCAAGTCTCCATCAGTCCCCTCCTGAGACTGGGCTGGCTGCTGGCACTGGGTGGGCTTCATTAAGCCCAACCTCCATTTTTTCAACCTGATTTTCTCCCCAGGTACTGCTGGACATGCAGTGAGCATGGCGTGCACATTCCATCTCTGCAAAAGTGCCCTCAGCACTCCATGCACCGTCCGTTCCATGAACTGTGAGACTATGCATGCACTGCCATCTGGATTCCTCAACGTGACAGTCAAGCGGCAAGTCAGAGGATTCCCCTCTTCGAGGGAAGAGAACTGTCCTACAGACGCTCACTCTTCCCTCTCCCGGCTGAGCTCCTGAGTGACCTGAGTTCATTCCTGATGACAGGATAACAGTCATCAGAATGGCAGCAGGGGAGGCATGGATGCCTCAACCCACTGCACCACTGGGATGACTTTCTTTACAATATATTAGGGGAAAAAGAAAGAAAGGAGGTGGAATTCTTAGGCTATCAGAGGGGGGTAGGGTAATAAAGAAAGGAAGGGAAAAAAGCTATTTATGTTCAGTTTTCACTAGGGATGAAGGCAGATTTTTGCCTGATAGTGGCCTAAAGCAGCTGATAAGGGGGTCCCAGAAATGAGGCAGCCAATATTTACAAGTGAAGAATACAGAAAGGGCTGATGGCCTTAAAGATAGATAAAGCCCTGTGACCAGATGAATTGCACCCAAGGATACTCAGGGAACTGGCAATGGAAATGGCTGAACCACTGGTTGGACTATTCAACAGCTCAATATGAATGGGGGTAGTTCCAAAGGACTGGAGGTAGGTGGACATCATTCCACTCCATAATGGGGGAGGGGGGGCAGTAAATAAGCAGGGAACTACAGACCTGTCAGTCTGATCTCTGTCATAGGGAAACCTGGAGAGCAACAATTTCCAGGATAGTAAACAGCATGGATTTGTAGCAGGGAGGTCTTGTCAGACTAACCTGATAGTTCTCTTTGATTGGGTGATGAGGGAACTGGATAGAGGCCATGCTATGAATTTGCTCTATTTCAGCTTCAGCAAGGATTTAGACTTGATGCCCACACAGATGCATGCTAAAAAAGATGGAGGACCTTGGTTTGTCTAAGAACATAGTTACCTGGGTAAGTAACTGACTAAAGGGTAGGCAGCAGAGGATTGTGGTCAACTGGGTTAAATCAGAACAGAGGGAGGACATGAGCAGGGTGCCACAGGGATCAGTACTGGGCCTGGTTTTCTTCAACATATTCATCAGCAACATTGGATCAGACAGGTTGGATCTCTTCACAAATGACATTAAGATTTCTGGAAGGGTGAATAGTGACAAGGGAATCACGAAAATGCAGAGTGACTTACAAAGGCTAGAGGGATGGTCTATGTTTTGGCAGTTGAACTTCAAATGCCAAGAAGTGCAAAGTAGTGCACCTAGAGAATAAGAATCCCAGGACACAGTGCTGGACAAGTGGGGTGAGACGTAGCACTATGGCTGAGGAACATAACCTTGGAGTTATCATCAGTGACACCCTCAAGCAATCAAGCCAGTTCAACAAAGCCTATGGAAAAGCAAGTACGATGCTGGGGTGTATTGGGAAGGGTATTGATAGCAAGAAGAAGGAAGTCATACTACCTGCACCCAGTTTTGGAGCCTTCACCTCAGGAAAGACAGGGACAGGCTGTAGACTGTGCAGCACAGGGTAACAAAATTGATTCAGGGCCAACAGGGCATGTCTAGTGAGGAGCGCATCAAGGCACTAAACATGTACTCACTGGAAACCAGAAGGGACAGCAGAGATATTATAGAGACCTTCAAGTTCCTAAAAGGATTAAACAAGGTGAACGGTGAGAAACTATTTTGCTTGAAAACTAGTTCAAGATCATGAGGACATGAGTGGAAACTGAAAGGAGGGAGGTGAAGGATGGAAATGAGAGTATTACTTTACAGAAAAGGTGGTGGAGCTGCGGAATAGTCTGCCAGCTGAAGTGATGGGCACTAAAACAGTTAATGATTTCAGGCATGGTTAGGATGGAATGAAGGGTATAGTGGTCACTCATGGACAACAGAATCTGGAAGGAGAATGGGGGAAGGGGGGCCTAGGACCCTGGATGGACAGTAGGTTCTAGGGTTTGATAAGGAACTTGGACAGACTAGATGGACCATTGGTCTTTTGCTGCCATCTTTGTCTCTGTTTCTATGAATTCGGTGCTTCATGTTCAGAATTGTTGCTCACTGAGCACAACATATATTTATATGAATGTTTACTGCAAAGTCCAAATGTACTGTAGAACGTGGGGCAGCCCCCTCCACAAGCAGTGGGCTTCTAAATGTCAGGATAAAGGACCGGTCTTCATAAAGTGGGAGAGCTGAGAGGTATCTCAAACCTGTTTTTATATTGCTGGAACAGTACTGCTTTCAAACATTTTAAAATGTCTCTTTGTTGATAATTAGGGGAGAGAGGGAGATGTAGTAAATGTTTTGTGTTTTAAGCAGTGGGGGGAGGATGCAGTTTAAACCCTCAATGAATTGTTGTTTCTTATATTCTCTTACATTTGCTCAATACTCGGCATACAAAGTATTAATGAAGAATGACATGTAATACTGTACTATGCTTTCAATATATAATATGTTAACATTGTAAAAATCAGATATTTTACAGTTAATATTTGATATGAAACCAGAATATGGTGTAAGCCTGGCTATTGCTATTTCATATGTCTCCAGAAAACAGTTTTTAGTGAATACTGTATATTCTTTATGCTGCTGCCTTGGAATTGTTCATGTGCCACTAAAAAGATACGCCTCCAGTCTGCAGGCAGTCCTTTCACAAATGAAAAAATATAATCTTAATCTTCAAATCCACTTAGGAAAAGGGTATGATGGTACATTCTCTAGAAGAGATAATATAAAAAGAACATACAAGAAAGAGTATTGAGATATCTCAATGTGTTATGCACTCAGCAAGAAATCACCTTTTAACCCTTGCAGAAAGTTCTGTAAAGCTACCAAATTTCCATAGAAATGAATTGAAAGGCAAAGAACCTTGAGGAATCCCTTAGAGTTCTCTTTTAAGAGCACAGATATTTCTCTATAGCAGTTTTGTCAACTCACACTGAAAAATGAGGATTTAAAAATAACAAGTAACTGCCTTAAAGCAAGTGCAGAAAATGTTAGAAAAAAATTGATACTTACCAATGTTCTAGCTATAAAACACACACACACACACACACACACACACACACACACACATATCCCTTCACAAATCAAGTGGTGGACACTTAGGCTTGACATCTAAAGCAGGTGGTAGTGTAATAACATTTATGTTTATAAATATATAAGGGATATGCGTGTGGGACCTATTAGATAATGAAATTATTTGTACAGTAGCCTGTGAGGTTTAGGAGTGGTCACATGCTACTGTACAAATAACTTCATTATCCAACAGGCACCCCCCCCTGCATATTGGATTTATGCAACAGGTGTTTTTGTTTTTGTTGTTTTTTTTATATATGTTGAGTGGGTTTTTTCATTTGTTTAATTAGTGGTACAGTGTGTTGTGGAAGTTTGTGGTGCCAGTTTGTTAATACGGGCTGTTGTGGAATGTGATGGGCTGGTTTGTGATGAATGACTTGTATGTGTGTTTTTTATTGGTTGGCTGTTTTTTGTGTATGTTTCCTTATTAGTTGGCATTGGTAGGAGGTGTGGCATGTGTGTGGTTTGAGTGACGGCTGGGCATGTAATGCGATTGTTTGGGGGCATGGTTATAGGTAGGCAAAGGCTTTTATTGGCTGGAGGGCCGGGTGTTCAGTTGTGGTGCAGTTCAGTTGGTGGCTTCATGGAGAATCCTGTTGTGGCAGTGCAGTGGAGTTCAGTGGGTCATGGTTGCAGAAGAAGCCAGTGGTCATCGAAGGATGTCAGTTGTGGAGCTGCTGGAATGTCGTGGATGTTGTGGCCTATATCTGCTTCGTTTGCTATATCCATGGAGTCATCGAGGAGCTTGGCATTGGATATTTGTGCTTCATGGAGGATTTTTCTACAGCAATCGACGCTCTGTGGTGGATTTTGTCACTGTGGATTACTTTTCTTTTTCTGGAGGGGGTGATGAATTCTTTGGATTAGGGCATGAAGATCCCATTTTTGGACTGTTTCATTCTCTGTGGACTGGATTAGGACTTGAAGAGTCCAGGTACTTTGAAATGCATGAAGACAAGGTAGGGTAAGTGTAATTGTTTTATGTGTGGTTACAGAGCAAAAAAGGAAACATTAGGAACTATAAACTGTTATGCTTGAAACTGGGCAGTAACTTTGTAAATTTCTGAATTAATATTGTTTACTTGTGAAAGATCTTTGTGGGTTCTTGCCGGTAATGCCAGTTCACAGTACATTTTTTGGGAGCTGGTACAGGAGATGCAGTCGGTTGTGAGCCGAGCTGGTGTTTCTGGCAGCATGAGTGTTTTACACAGTTTTAGAGTCAGTGTTCTTGTGATGGATTAGGCAGTTGTGCAATTTTGATAATTATGTCATGTGTGGTCCTTTAGGGGTTCCTTACTGTGACAGTATGATGTAATCACTGTGTGGATAAACAAGTGATGATGTAATCACTATGGGGATAAATTAGAGTTATTCTCATAGTGATTACATCATGCTTATTTATTCACACAGTGACTCAGATAAATTGAGTTATGCTGCACTCTTTAGCCTGATGCCTGTTGTGCATATATATATATATATATATATATATATATATATATGTTCCCCAGGTGTCCCACACTGCTGGGGTAATATCTAACAAATGCCAACACGGGAATTGGGGCCCCCAATGTCAGCAACCATTTCTTTAAAGAACTGACTGGGGGGCGTGTGGGGTGTCACATTAACTTAATGCCCCTTAGTGTATTCAGCATAGTGGCCAGTTACACTTTATGACACAATTGTCTAACAAATGACAGCTGCAGGGTTTTAAATAATTGATTAGCAGTTTTTTTCTTCGGACAATACTAACTGTACAGAAAGTATTTATATAGGTTTTCTAGAAGTGTTATGTTTGTTAAACACAGTGAGGCAAGTGCTATGCATTTTCACAATGTTTTAGCACTTTTATGTGCAAAACGCTAATCAATTTTTAGAGTTAAATAAAACCCTGCAGCTGTGTTGTATAGTGCAACCCTTACTGCCATATAATATATTTTGGGGTTAGGAGCTGGTTGCACTATATGACACATCTGTCGTTTGTTAGACAGCTGTGTCATATAGTGCAACCAGCTCTTAACTGCAAAATGTATTATATGGCAGTAAGGGTTGCACTATATGGCACAGCTGTCATTTGTTAGACAGCTGTGTCGTATAGTGCTCACGGTTCGGCTTTGAAGAGTGCAGACATGTCCTGAGCCACAGAAGATGACAATATAGGATCTCCAGGGTGGTTTCATCTCATAATAGTGATTGCAAAATAGCAATTGCTATTATGGCAAGTGTATATCTCCAAAAAGCAAATTGGTGATATACACTCCAGAGCGACGAGACATCCGGACAGAAGGACTTCTTGGGTAAATGATAGTTTAAATAGGTGTGTTATAGGTACAGCTAGTATGTGGTAAGCAATCTTTAGGAAGTTTGGGTCTAGGGAGTCAGCGCCAGCACTTTTATTTACGTCCAGTTGACATAGAAGGTCTTCAACCTGTTTCAGGGAGGCAGGTTGCAGGGAGAATGTAGAGTTTGTGACTCAGACTTCATTAGGTTGAGAGCCCAGTTGGGAGTGTAACAGGTTCGCAGGAGAGTTATCGAAGGCTAGCCCCGCTGTTGTAAAGTGGTTATTAAAGGAGTCCAACATTTCCACCCTCTCAGTGATGGTGCTGTTACCTGAAATGATCTTAGGTGGGAGAGGGTTACTAGGTTTATGACCAGAGAGGTCCTTGATGGTATTCCAGAATTTGGCTGGGTGCTAGTGGCCAAGTCCAGTTCTGTTTGGTAGTATGCAGCTTTTGTGTCTCTAATCTTCCTGGTATATAGGTTCTGGCCCTCCTAAATGCATACCAGTCTGATAGGGTCTTATAGCTACGTGCTTTCTTCCAAAGAATGTCCCTCTCTAAAAGAGCAGATTTGAATTCAGCGGAGAACTAGCAACATGTTTTGTTCTTAGCATGCACTTTTATTAAAGGGGCACATTTGTTTAAAGCCCCTATAATTATGTCAGTGAGGGTTTCGTAAGCCGATTGTACTGTCCTCACCAGGTAAAAATCCTGCCATTGTGTGGAGTATTTTAGCTCGTCTAGACAGGCATATGGGTCAAAGTTCTGCTTGGATCTTTTAACAAAGAACTTTGAGGACAACAGAGGTGTAGCGACTGATCGTATTCCAGCTATGAAGCAATGGTCGCTGACATTACTGAAGAAGGTGCCTGCATGTGAGAACAGGTGTGGTTTGCTCACTAGTATAACATCCAAAAGTGTACTATTGCTAGGGTTCTTTTTATTCAAGCACATTGGTTCGTCAATGATTTGCGCTAGCCCATGGGCATCACAAAAGGATGAGAGAGGTGTTGAGGCCTTGGTTAGCCAGTCTAAGTTAAGATCCCCGAGAATAATCATTTCCAGAAAACCTTTACCAAAGGCAGCACCCAGATATGTTAGGAGTTGTGAGCCAGCAGATTGGGGTCTGTAGCACCCTATAACACACAGAGATGTGTTATATGGGATCACTACCTTGAGGGACAGACATTCAAATTAATTCGTGATGGTTGCCGAGTTAAGACACAAGACTGTGTATTTGTCCTTGACATATATGGCTACCCCACTACCTCTTGATTGCCTGTCGGCTCTGAATAGTGAATAATTGGGGATGTTGACCTCCCTGTCAGCTGTTCTTGGCCTGAGCCAGGTTTCCAAGACCACTAAGATGTCTGGTTAAGTGTGGTAGATCCAGGCCTGAATCATGGTGATTTTTTTAGCAGGCTACATACATTGACACGGAAGAAGTACAAGCCTTTGATCTTTGCTAGGTCCAAGGGTGAAATGATGGCAGCTTGAGGCCTGGGATTAAGCTCTATGTTGCCAGAGCATATGAGCAATAGTAATAGAAGCTTTTTTAGTGCAGTGCAGGATAGTTTATAGCTCCTGGACCTGGCGCAATGTCGCGGGTAGTCAGATTGGGATAGGGTTTCCCCTTTTCTGACATTCGGTCAGCCTAGTGTAACACAAAGTAACACCATGGCTGAGAGGTGCAGGGAATGATCAACACTGCAGAAGGCAGGGGGTGGATGCCTCGTAGGGAGCTCAGTTCATGTCCCGCCATTAGGGGAGTGCTAAGTCCTAGACTATAGCCATGAGGAGATGATGGCACATAAGTAATCATTTTTGGTCACATTACAGGATGGCATAATGTTAAGTTCCTCTATCCTGTTAACATGTGAAAGCAGGTATTGTTCATCTAGAGTGATACAGATGAGGGACAGAGAGATTAGTCACAGCCTAGCCCTCATGATGGAACCAAGGAGGGTAGGCTCAGGGTGTCCCAAGTAGGAGGAAGAAAAAATAAAAATAAAAGAGACTCAGTCGGCTGGGCAGGGGGATAGTAACAAGAGTGGTTGGCAGAAGTGGTAAATCTTATGACTGACAGTCCACGGAAAAGGACAAAGGGATAGAAAAATGGAAGAAAGGTGGACAGGGAAAGGGACAGTGAAGGCCTAGGGCTTTCAGAAGCAAGTGGGCAGTTAGGCTAGATGATGCCTGAGATAGGGAGAGAGAGAGAGAGGGAGGAGTATCAGGGTGGAACATTTGAATGGATGCTGAAGTGGAGGTTGGTGTGGAATTGGAAAGGGGCAGGGAATGAGTCTATATAATAAAATACCAGGGTGGCGGAAGGGCAGGTGGGTGAAAAGTTGCGGCTTTCTGCCATACCTTAGGCAGCCGAGAGTCCAGGGCTGTGGTATCGGTGGCTGCTATGAGAGTGCTGACCGCCCGATGGCCGAGTCGCTCTCAGTTCAATGGCAGGGAGCCCCTGGAAGGTTTTCCTTGGCTGAGAAGAAAGAGAAAAAAGACCAGTTTAAATGCTACTGCAGACAAAAGGTCTGCACTATCAGCAGGGCTTCCAATTTACAGGACAAAGAGGATGTGTATTAGGTTGGTACCTAACCTGTCTGGAGTCAGTAGTTACTTTCCCCAAAAGGGCTGTGTCACTTAATCTTTACACTAGCACGCTCTTTTCAGCAAGTTATTACAGTCTTTTCTGCAGCAAATTGTTTCTATATCCCCAACAATATTAAAACAGGTACAATTTTAACACAAATCAAAAAATGCCAAGAAAACAAGGCATAGGAAAGAGCAGAGCTAGCATGGACCAATTGTAACAGAGCCTAGAAAGGTGCTTGTGTTCCGATTGGTTGCGTCTTTCTGCCATGCCTTAGGCCGCGGAGAGTCCGGGGTCATGGTATCGGGCAACCCCCCCCGCACCCCTCTGAAAAAGGATTCTCAACTCCAGGGCGGGTGCATGTCAGGGAAGGGGCAATATTCTTGCATTGGGATAAAATTAAGTGCTGCAGCCACAGGCTGCGGCAAAAGTTTCACTCACCTGGTCCCGAACCCTGTACCTGCCGCACCTGAGCTAGCCACCCACACCATCACACCACATGGCTAGTTCGGCAGCACCAGGTACAGCAGTCCCCCAAAACCCCTTCCCTGTCCCTCCCCTTCCCCTTGCTTTACCCCCTTCCTGTTGCCCTGCAGTACACTCGTGGTCACATAGTATCGCTATCCTTCCAGGGTAGCCCAGGAGTAAAGCACTGAATATGAGTCGCCATTTTGATGGTCACTCATATTCAGTCACCTTCCTCACTGGATACCATATAGGGTAAAGGGGGGTTCACTCATCGCTCAGTGGAAGGGTTGGGGGGGAAGGAAACAGTGGTAACGACAAGGAACTGTTTTCTTAATTTCATGTTTACATGGAAAAAAGACATCGGGGACAGTTTTCTTTTTTGTAGGTATACATATAACAGTATACATATAAAATTAATCTATTTTGGGACACTGAGGTTGGGCTCCCCAGTGTCCCATTCTACTTGAGGGGGGTGAATATGAAACAAGAAGCTGCAGGTGGCATCCAACAACAGGTACGGGCATCCTGGTGTCAGATTGAACAAACAAATGAATAAATTAAATAAATACACTGCCACCGGGGACTGGGGCCCCCGGTGTGCAGTTTGAAGGTACAGCACAGTCAGGATGGCAGGGCTACAATGTCAGTAGCCCAACACCTGGTCTATTAGTGGCGAAAGCAGCAGGGGTTACACTATATGACACAGCTGTCATTTATTAAAGACAGCTGTGTCACATAGTGCAAACTGCTGCTTTTGCAAAAAATCAGTTATGAATAGAATGTTGATTTGTTGAAGTGCGCATGCTCAGAATTGGAACATTTTTATCAAATATTTTAAAAACTACTTAACTACGGGACCTAAAAACAACAAAAGCACACACCATGGACCAACCTCTATCAAGCCTGAAAGTTTCAGATTTCAAAGGCTTCTATTTTTAGGGCAGTGGGCAGAGCCTACAGCCATTTTGTGAGAGCCTTTTAGCTCTGAAAATGGCCAATCTCACAACCTCTTCCTTTGGACTTTTGGAAATATCCTTCCAAAAGCCCAATGAATTTGAAAGCCCTCCACCACAATTGGCTGCTATGGAATAACAGCTGCACTATTTCGGCTGTTACTTCTGCATTCCGACAGGCACTGCGCATGCAGTCAGGCATACAGAGTCGCACATACAAAGAGTGCTGCGGTGCTACTCATGTTGTGTGCGGCACCATGCCATTCACTGTTTTGTGACCCCTCCAAGCTATGTCACACTGAACCTACGCCAGTGTGTGAATTTGTTTTCTTTCTGTAAATTAGAAAACAGTCCCTCACCAAGTTTTTTTTTTTTCCTGTGGTGCCCCCTGCCCACTTCATGCCTGACACTGGAGTGCCCAATCCCCATGTTGGTATTCTTGTAGCACACTGGGAGCCCAACCCAGTGTGCTGAAATGTTTTGTTTTGTCGTTTTGCTGTAAATCTGAAAATGGTCCCTCATTGTCGTTTTTTTTCCCCTGTGAAACTAAAAAATGCCCCTCTTTGTCCCTGCAGTCTCCCTCCCCCCTCTCCACTCTCCCACTGTGCACCCACCTCCCCACACATCCCCCTTGCCTCATACATACCTCTGGAGGTCAGCGCTGTCATCTTCTGTGGACTGGGACACGTCTGCACTCTTCAAAGCCCAAATGCGAACTGAGGAATTAAAGGTAAGCATGCTATACAGCCATTCAATGGGGTTTTCAACTTATGTTGATATCTCAGCCATTTTTTGGAATTTTTGCCCCAAATTTTCAACATGGGGTTCTTGGAACCCCACCTCATGAAAACTGTCACTGTCCTTTTGTTACTCTGTCCCGGAAAGTGATTTTGTGGTCACTGCACAGAATCACCTTTCAGGAGTAATTCACAAAATGACTGCCACTGTTCATGAGGTGGGGTCCCAAAACGCCCATGTTACAAATTTGTTGCAAAAATTCCAAAAAATGACTGCATTACGAGCATGCATTGCATAGTTTCTACACATGCTCCTAACATCGCTAATGTTTAATATTTTCACTCCACATTTTTAATATTGCCATTTTTGCACTCCTCCTTCACAACAGTACAGCTGTCATTTTCCACAATCTGACCGAAATTTGTTTTCGCACCTGTGGTGCAGAATATAACGTTTTCTTTACGCAATCACCTTTTGAGAAAATTAAACAAATGACATGGGGCTGTTCATGAGGAGGGGTCCCAAAAAGGCCATGTTGAACATTTGGTGAAAAAATTCCAACAGATGACTGTGTTACAAGCGTGCGCTGCACAGTTTCCATGCAAGCTCCTAACATTGCTAATTTTTTATATTTTCACTTCACATTTTTGACATATCCATTTTTGTACACCTCCTTCACAACTGTACAGCTGTCATTTTCCACAACCTGCCCGATCAGTGTTTTCGCACCTGTGGTGCAGAATAGCAAGTTTGATCTGTGCAATCTCCTTACAGGACAATTGAACAAAATAACACTGGCACTGTTTATGAGGAGGGGTCCAAAAAAGGCCATGTTGAAAATTTGGTGCAACACCTCCAACATTTGACCAAGTTACATCTGGGCGTTGAATAATTTCTATGCACATGTGTAACTTTAGTCACTTGGTAGAGCTTTGCAGCCCTATCAGCTCTGGCCAAAGCTTGTTTAAGATATGGAGTGACAAAAAAAGTCTTAACATTAAAAAAAAAATAAGACTTTTGAGATTTTTGCACTCTGTAACTTTGCCTCCCCTGCACTGATCTGCATGAAATTTACAGGATCAAGAGATCCTGGCACAGAAGATGTGCTTTACAAATTTCATGTAAATTGGTTGAAGGGGGCCAAGTTATTAAGGTACAAAAATGTGGGATTAACATAGAAGTGCTTCAACTCAATATATATATATATATATATATATATATATATATATATATATATATATGCACTATTATACTGACTCAGTAGTGCCAGTATATTAGGGTTCATTGCAAACTTCTATGTTAAACTCAAATCTTTGAAACTTAATAACTTTGGAACCGTTCAACAGAGTTGTAAGAAATTTTGCATGCATAATTTCTAGAGCTACATCTCTTGACAAGCCAAAGGTTGTGTGAATCCATTATGTGGTTTTTGAGTTAGAAAGCATAAATAAAATCCTATATTTAGCAGTTTTTTTTTATGTTTCTTTCTACAGTTATTTCTCAAACATGGCTTTAGGTTGTGGTCTGACATTTTCAGGGTAGAGAGCCTTTGGGTCACAGATGTGCCTTTTGAAGGTTTGGTAAAAAGTACTAATCCATTCAAAAGTTATTAAATTTTAAATTTTCCCATTATTTCCTATGGGTAAAGTTAAGTGTGCTGCATGAAAACAAGCTTGTTTTTACAAGAGATGCACCATTTTTGCATGTAGGGTCACATACAGCCTAGTTTGTTTTCACAGGAGCTCCCTTGTTTTCAAAGGAGCTACTGTTATTTCAGATGTAGGGTCACATGGAGCCTGCTGTCGTTTCCCTGAACTCTGTTGTGTCCGCCATCTTGTTAGCGGGAGACCAACAATACAGTGAAAATGTACAAATTAATGTACAAAAAAAAATCAGAACTTATCTAAAAAGAACCCTTTTAGCTACATTCTGATGTTTTTTTTCTTGATTGTGGCCAGAAACATCTTTTACTAGACACCCGAAATCTCAGGTGCCGAGCTTAGCAAGAGGATTTATTCTCTATATGAGAACAGCAGGGTTTTCATGACTTCTGCAGCGGCAGCTGGAACTCATTCTACCGGCTTCAGAGTCAGCTTTTAGCTGCCTCTTTTCCCCTGGTGTCTAGTGGCACCCCCCACCTGCCAATCACTGTTCTGTAGTGGCATCCCCCTTATCATTCCCTGGTGTCTAGTGGCACTCCCACACTTCCACCATCATACACCATCATATATTGTTTATTTTACAAATGTATTCTGACACCACGATGCCCACTCCTGGTGTCAGGGGCCCCCAGTCCCTTATCTTTTTATTAAAATCCAACAATGGGGGCCCAATCTCCATGTCAGTAGTAGAAGCCCCCCTCCCCAGCAGTGTGGGATGCTGGGGAGCCCACTCCCAGTGTCCCCTGATATCTAGAAAAAAAAGAAAGCTGCCCTGTGACGTCTTTTACTTTTTTTTTAAACCTGAAACAAAGAAAATGATCCTTCACCATCTCTGCTCACCCCCCATCCTGACCCTCCCATTGAGCAGCCACCACCCTGCACCCCTCCCTTACTCTATACTTACCACTGGAGTTTCTGGGCTGTCATCTTCTGCAGACCGGGATGGGATATCCAACGTCCCTGGGTTTGAGACCAGCTTCTCCATAATTTGTTTTTATGTACAATGATGGTGAAAAAAAAAATATGAGGAGTCTGGGCTCGAGCCCAGGACCTCGGGTGTCCCCACCCTGCTCACTGTCATCCACACCACAGAACAAACACATCTGCAGACGTATTTTTTCTGTAATCAGTGGTTTCAATGCTGTGCAAGTTTGGCCACAAGTGGATGGTTAATGTCTTCAGGTCAGGTATGTGCGAAAATAAATTATTTCTATTGGCCACCACACTTTCAAACATTACCCATTGACTTGCAGCCAAACATACAGCACTGATGGTAAGCACAAGCCGCCACCCCCTTCTCCTGCAGTGTGGAACACTGGGGAGCCCACTCCCAGTGTCCCAAAACATGTTTGACCCCCCTCCCAGCAGTGTGTGACACTCTGGATCCCACTCCCAATGTGCCTTATATTACATAATCTGACACCGGGGATGCCCACCCCATATCAGATGTCCCACCTCCGCACAGTCCCTTTTTAAAAATATTTAATTGCTGACATCAGGGGCCCAATCCCTGTGTCAGCACTGGAACCCCCCCTACAGTGTGGGACATTGGGGATCCCAATCCCAGTCTCCCCAAATACCTATTTCATTGTTTCCTGTAAAGAAAAAAAAATCCCCCATTGTCTTTTTTTTCTTTATTGTCCTTGAAGAAAGGTAAACGGTCCATCACCATCCCCGCCCTCCCCCATTCTGACTCTCCTACTGAGCATCCACCACCCCACACCTCCCTCTTACCCTGGACTTACCACCGGGAGCTTGTCTGCTGTCATCTTCTGTGGACTGAGACACATCTGCACTCTTCAATGCTGAACCACAAACTGAGAAATCAAAGTAAGTGCCGTATAATGTATTTCAATGGCATTTTGAACTTATGTTGATATCTTTGCCATTTTTTGTAATTTTTTCACTAAATTTTCAACAAGGGCTTTTTGGGACCCCGCCTTATAAGAACATATGAATTTGCCAGCAGATAAAGGCCTTATGGTCTATCGAGTCTGCTTAAGTGTGTAGTTAGCAACCCTTATACTGCAGCTGCCCCTCCCTCCTCTCCCCTGACCCTCCCTCTTACCCTATCCCAACCCCCTTTGAAGTAGTCCACTGTTCTACAGGATATCACTTCTGCAGGTAACACATTCCACCCAGACACCACCGTCTCTGTAAAAAAGTGTCTTCTCATTACCCTCCTGAACCTTCCTCCCTCCAATCTGAGACTGTGACCTCAAGTGTTCCTACCCCCTTAACTTGAATAATCCCTCTGTGCCTGTCTTGTTTATTCCCTTCATGTGCTCGAAGGTTTCAAACATATCCCCCATCTCTCCTCTCCTCCAGTGAGTACATGTTCAGCTCATTCAGCCAGCTCACACAGGGTATGTCCCCTAGTCCCTGGATCATCTTTGTTGCCCTGCACTGCACCCCCTCCAGTAACTTAATGTCCCTCTTCTGGTATGAGTGCCAGTACTGCATGCAGTACTCCAGGTGTGGCCTAACCAGTGACTTATACAATGGCAGGATCACCACCCCTCTCCTCAAAGATATATCCCTGGCAATACAGCACAGCATTTTGTTGGCCTTTGCAGCTGCCTTCCTGCATTGTGATAAGTTGTTCATTGAGCCTGTTATAATCACCCCAGATCCTTCTCCTCCTCTGTCACGGCTAGCTGACCCCCCAGTTGGTAGTTCCTTCTTGTTTTTTTTCCCCCGAAATGTAGCACCTTGCACTTTTTGGCATTGACCCCCAACTGTCAGGTGTCCAGGTCCTCAATTTTGACAGATCATTCTGCAACCTATGCCACTCTCCTAGGTCATCCACTTCTGCTCCCATCTTGGTCCCATCTGCAAACAAACTGATCTTGCTCTTGATGCCCATTGAGATGTCTGATATGAACAACCCAAACAACACCAGTCCCAGCACTGAGCCCTGCAGTACTCCGCTTGACACTGCCTTTGGAGATGAGAGCTCCCCTCCCACCACCACTCTCTGCTGCCTCCCCTTTAACCGGTTTACAACCCATCTCACCATTTTTGCCCCTGCACCTGTACCTGCAAGCTTACTACCCAGCCTCCCATATGGCACCGAGTCGAATGCCTTAATGAAGTCCAGAAACAAAACATCCACTGCATAGCCCTTGTCCAACTGTCTAGTTATCCAGTCATAATAATCCACCAGGTTGGTCTGACAGGATCTGCCTATGACTAACCCATGCTGTCTAATGTCCTGTAACCCATTGGTCTCCAGAAGGGGCACCAGCCTCTCCTTCAGGATTGTCTCCATCAGTTTTCCCATGATGGATGTAAGGCTTACCGGTCTATAGTTTCCTGGTTCGTCTTTGGGACTACTTTTATGGAGGGGCACCACAGGAGCCATCTTCCAGTCCTGAGGTACACTTCCTGAGACTAGGAAGGCATTGAACAGGTCTGCCAAGGGCCCTGCCATGATTTCTTCAGGCTCACTCAGTACCCTGGGGTAAATGCCATCTGGTCCTGGTGCCTTGTCCACCCTCAGTGCCCTCAGGCCCTCCAGTATTCTGCCCTCTGTGATTCCCCTATCTTTCATCTCCTCCCCCCCCCTTACCTGATCTCCCACACCCCCTTGGTAGTGCTCCTCCTTTCTCCTGAGTAAACACCAAGCAGAAGTATTCATTAAGCACTTCTGCCTGCTCTGCCCCTGTTTTCACCCACCCCCACCCCTCTTAATCCTTACTATTTTGTCCCTTCAACTCCTTTTCTCTCTGGTGTACCTGAAGAATTCCTTCTCCCACTTCTTGATGCCTTGCACCAGCCTAAGCTCATTAGATGCCTTGGTGGCCCTTACTGCCTACATAGAAACATAGACATTGACGGCAGATAAGGACTGCTTGGCCCACCTAGTCTGCTCATTTCCCTACCTAGAGGATAAGCTGCAGATCCTATTTAACCAACAGCCTATTTCTTCCTACCCCCCATAAAAATTGCCTTATGTCTATCCCATGCATTCTTGAATTCTCCCACAGTTTTAGACCCCACAACCTCCTCAGGAAGGCTGCTCCATGCGTTCACTACCCTCTCTGTGAACAAATACTTCTTCACATTGCCCCTGAGCTGTCCCCCCTCTATCTTCAGATTGTGTCCCCTTGTTCTTGCACATCTCTTTTACTGAAAGATGCTACCCTCTTGGACTTTGTTGATTCCACTGAGGTACTTAAATGTTTCTATCATGTCCCCCCATCCCTCCTTTCCTCAAGGGTATACATATTAGGATCCTTTAGTCTCTCCTCATATGGCTTCTCTTGCAGACCCTGCACCATTTTAGTTGCCCTCCTATGAACTGCCTCCATCCTGTCTATGTCCTTGTGGAGATGGGGTCTCTAGAACTGGACACAGTACTCCAGATGGGGTCTCACCAACTGTCTGTACAGGGGGATAACAACTTTCTGTTTTCTGCTGGTGATGCCACTCCCTATACATCCCAGTATCCCCCCAGCCCTCCCTACCGCCTTCTCACATTGCTTGCCAACCTTAAGGTCACCTGATATGATTACCCCCAGGTCCCTTTCCATTTTTGTTGTTGTTACTATCTTCCCCCCCATTGCGTAATCTTCCCCTGGATTTTTGTTTCCCAGGTGCATTATTTTGCACTTCTTTGCATTGAATCCAAGCTGCTATACTTCTGACCATTTCTCCAACCATGCCAAGTCCCTTCTCATCCTTTCCACTCCTCCTTGTGTATCAACCCTTTTGCAGATCTTTGTGTCATCTGCAAAGAGGCATACTTTTCCTTCCAGTCCCTCTGCAATGTCACTTATAAAGACATTAAAAAGGACCAGACCCAGTACTGAACCCTGCGGTACCCCACTAGTAACCCCTCTTTCTTCAGAGTGGACTCCATTTACAATTACCTTCTGTGTCCTGTTGTCCAGCCAATGTTTTACCCAGGCTACCACCCTGGGACCCACTCCCAGGCTGGTTAATTTGACTATTAATCTTTTGTGTGGGACTGTGTCAAATGCCTTGCTAAAGTCTAGGTAGGCCATGTCCACAGCCCCTCCCTGGTCTGCTACTTTGGTCACCCAGTCAAAGAAATCAGTTAGAGTCATCTGACATGACCTTCCCGCTGTGAACCCATGCTGCCTTGGGTCCTGTGCCCCACTGGCCTCTAGGTACTCAACAGTTCTTTCCTTCAGAAGTGATTCTATCACTTTCCCTACCACAGAGGTCAAACTGACAGGTCTGCAGTTTTCTGCCTCTCTCTTGGTCCCACTTTTGTGAAGGGGAATCACATCAGCCTTCTTCCAGTCCTCAGGTACCACATCATCCTCCCATGATTTGTTAAAAAGGGTAGTCAGTGGTGTCACTAGTTCTCTGCTTAATTATTTTAGAATTCTGGGGTGAATTCCATCCAGCCCCATTGCTTTGTCCACCTTCAGTTTTAGGAGTTCTTTCAGAACCCGTTCTTCCTTGAAAGGACTGGGATAGACCACCTTCTCCGGAGTGCTTCTGTTAATTGGATTAGGCACCTCCCCCACTTCCTTTTTTGTGAATACTGAACAGAAGTATTCATTCAGTATCCCTGCTTTTTCACTGTCACCCTCTGTCCACCCAACGTCCATTCTATTCAGCCTCACTATTCCTCCCTTTGTCTTTCTATGCTCCCTGATACACCTATAAAAGGTTTTATCTCCCTTCTCAACCTAGTTGGCTAAATTTTCCTTAGTTTTGGCCTTTGCTATTCTGACTACCCTCCCTGCTTCCTTCTGCCTTAACTGGTACAGTTCTCTGTACTGCTCCTTCTGTGTTTCCTTATACTTCCTAAATGCTATCTTTTTCTCCCTAACCTTCACCGCCACCTCTTTTGAGAACCATATTGGCTTTTTCTTTCATTTTGATTTGTTTATTTGCTTCACACAAAGGCTTGTTGCCTCTGTGATGGCAGTTTTGATAATTCCCCATTGTTGCTCCACCCCTCCTTCTAGCCTGTTTGCTAGTGCTTTTCTAAGGCACTCTCCCATCTTGCCAAAGTCAGCTCTACTGAAGTCCAGAACCCTCACTCTTGTATGGTTTGACTGTGTAGCTAACTTTATTGTGAACCACACTGTTTGGTGGTCACTTGTTCCCAAATGGCTACCCACTTCTAAATCTGAGATCCTCTCGCTGTCCCCATTTGAGGGTATGAGGTCTATGATTGCTCCCTCATGAGTAGGTTCTAAAACTAGCTGTCTGAGGTATGCCACCTAAAGGGCATCAAGAATGGCCCTGCCTTTGGATGTGGCTGCAGCAAAGGTGCTCCAGTTAACATCTGGCATATTAAGGTCCCCCATCAACAGTATCTCCCCTTTCTCTGACATCCTAATTATGCCTTCTATCATATTCTTGTCCATCACCTCCCCCTGACATGGGGATCTGTATACAACCCCTGTGCAGATTGTGGTGCCATTTCCAGTCTCTAAGGTGACCCACAGTGCCTCCTCTCCTCCCTGTTTACTCTTTTGTTCAGTTGCTTTTATCCCTTTCCTTACATAGAGAGCTAGTCCCCCCTCTTCTCCCCTCCCTGTCTCTCCTGTAGGCTGTGTACCCAGGTATTTCAACATCCCAGTCATGGTTCTTTGTGTACCATGTTTCTGTGACTGCTATGATATCCAGGCATCCCTCTTCCGTCACCTCCTTTGATTCCTTCAGGTAATCCTCTATGTCCTCCCCGTCCCTGTCTTTTTGAACCTCCTAAAGGCGACTCTTATTTCTTACTTTCTCCATGACCCCTTTGCTCAACCAGCTGTGTTTGTTGGCCCTAGCTATCTTACTCTGGACCCTGATGCAGGTTTTGGTTGCCTCCTCAATCCCCAGTTTTATGACCTCCCACCTCTGGTTAGTGTCCATAATAGTTCAGATTCTGGATAGATACTCTTTAATTACCTCCCCCATCCTCCCGAAGTTGTCCTTCCTGAAGTCCAACACTCTTGTACCTGTTTCTACTCCATCCTTACCCATTTTCAATGTGAACCACACTGAGTGGTGTCAGCTCCCTGCCAGTGGTTCTTCCACCCCAGCTCCCTCACAAACTCCCTATTTGCCAGCATGAGGTCTAGAGTGTTTCCTAACCTGGTTGTCTCACTGACCATTTTGCATTAGGAAACTATCCTGGGATGCATCCTGAAGTATCTGCTCCTTTCTATTCATGGTGGCTGGGGTACTCCAATCCACTCCCGGCATGTTGAAGTCCCCTACAATAACCGTGCAACCCTTTCTGCAGGCCCTTCTAATCTGTCCCACTAGTTCCCTGTCTGTCTGCTCTGTCTGAGACAGTGGCCTGTACACTACTGTACTCCCATCCTGAGAGTCCTATTCTAGGGATCCTGGATTTGCATCCATAACGACTCTGTACTACCCTCCTCCCCCTCCTCACAAACACACTTCAGTCCTTCTCTCATATACAGTGCCACCCCCCCTCCCTTCCCATTTACCCTATCTCTGAGAAATATCTTATACCCTGGTGCTGTCAGGTCCCAATCCTGTAAAGTGTGGCCCATGTTTCGGTGATGGCTGCCATGTCCACCTCCCCTTCTGCCATGAGAGCCTGTAGCTCTGCTGCTTTGTTCCCAAGGTTCCTAGCATTTAAGGTGACCACTCTCCACCTTTTCCTTCCCCTCCCCTCCCTCCCCTCCTGCTCTCCCTTCCCAGCATCCCCTCTAGTACTCCCTTTTTTCCATTGCTTCTAGCACAGGGGGTAAGCTCATTCAGCTTCCTGTGGATTCTGCATGCCTCCTGCCCACTTGCCACCCCCCGCTCCTAGTTTAAATCCCCTTTTTCATGAACACTCTCATTATCATTTCATTAATCAGGCCCGGAAGGTGATTTGTAATTTCAAGGTCGCTGTGCAAAATCACCTTTCAGGACCAATTAACAAAATGACAGTGCCAGTGTTCATGAGGTGGGGTCCCAAAAAGACCATGTTGCAAATCTGGTAAAAAAAATTCCAAAAAATGGCTGAGTTATACACATTCATTGAAATTTTTCTATACGTGCATAACTTTGGTAATTTTTAATATTTTGACTCCAAATTTTCAACATAGCCATTTTTCACACCACCTCATGAACAGTACAGCTGTTATTTTTCACATCCTGCCAAAAATGTGTTTTCACATTTGTGATGTGGAATGGCATTTTGACACATACTGTATTTGAAAAGTTTCACCTATGGGGCTTATGGGATGGGGTTATAAGAAGAATGTGTTCAAAGTTTGGGGTCAAAATATGAGAAAATTATTAAGTTATGACCATTTGTTGCAATTTCGGTATGCCCACTCGTAACTTCAGAAATTTTAAATATTTTGACCCCAGATTTTCAACATAGCCTTCTTATTACCTGGCCTCATGTATGTCACAGCGGTAGTATTTCAAATCCTGGCCAAAATGTGTTTTCACACCTGTGGCTTGGAATGGCATTGCAGTTGCACAGAATTATGTTTTGGCTGGGATTTGAAAATGTTCTCTTTTGGGTACATGTGCTGGGGTAATAAGATGGATATGCTGATAATTTCGTCATGCATCTACAGTGGGATTGGTGCAAAGGGCCTGACAGGCAAAGAAGGATATAGTACAAGTAAGCTATCTGAAAAAGTAAGGGAATTCATTGCAAAAAACTTTGTTAATGGACCATTAGGGTTAAACCACCAAAAGTAGGGAAATGTGACCTTAGAGTTCCCAAGCCTAAAACCCCACCCCCACTGTGCATGCACGAACAGGCATAAGGGGTGTGTTTTGGGGTTGTGAACCCTAATGCTCACCCCATTCCTCCTATACTGTATCCATCTTATCTCACTTACTCATGGTATGGAGTGAGCATTAGGGTTCACAACCCCAAAACACACCCCTCATGCCTGTTTGTGCATGCACAGTGGGGTCTTAGGCTTGGGAACCCTAAAGTCGCATTTCCCTACTTTTGATGGTTCAGCTCTAATGGTGCATTAACTAAGTTTTTTGCAATAAAGATATATATATGTATGTATATATTTCCATGTCAATACAATGACAATGTCATTGTCCAAACAAGTGTTTTTTTGTAGGGTACTTTTCCCCCTCCACCCCCCATCTCTAAATAACCAACTCTGAGTCAGAGTTGGTTTGGGGTGGGGGCACAACACCAGGAATCACAGCATTGGCACCACAGCGACCTGGCAAGATGTTGTCACTGTGGTGGTATTCGATGTTAAAAAGTCGTTGTGGGGCTGTGCTAACTATATATATATATATAAATATATAAATATATATATATATATATGAAATAGATAACCCACTCTTAGGTGTGTGGTCCCGCTCTGATATCGCATGCCTTGGTATGGCAGTAGATTCAAACCCAGAGACCACAGGTTGAGTGTCAACCACACCCAAGGCGACACATATCAGAGCACCACTGCACACACCTAAGAGTGGGTTATCTATCAGATAAAATCACAGCATTGGCAGACAGCAGACCACCACAGCGACCTGGCGAGATGTTGTCACTGTGGTGGTGTGATGCTAGCATGTAATTTCTGCAGATCACACCTCAGGTTGATGTGATTTGCATTATTTGTTACTGTTCTAATCTGTCCTACTTATTCTATCTTTCTTTTATATCCCCAGCCCTAAGCTTTATGCCCTAAGTTTTATTTTCGTTAAACCTCCGCCTTACTATGAATTTTGCTGGTGTCTATCAAACTGTACATTAACCTCCACCTCCTACCTTATACCTTCCTCCCCTCGCCTTCCTTTCTCCACCCTGTTACAACCCCATTCTCATCTTCTCCTGCTGCCCTGTTTTCTTCCTCTAAGCCCAGGCCTATCCATATGCCTTCCTTATCTTTCACTCTCCTTTCTGCACATCTCTCCTTCTGTGTGTTGGCACCCCACCCCCTAGCTATAATTATCATCTAGCTCTTGTAAATTGCTCCTTTCTGTGTGTTTGGCTCCTCATCCCCTAGCTGAAATAATCCTCTATCTCCTGTTAATTGCTTGCCTTCCCTCCTCCTTTGTCTTGCTTGAAGAGATTGCCTGTCTGCCCCACGTAGCGATTACCTAAGCCCATTGAAGCAGTCTTTATCCGGCACTAATCTCTGTCCTTTCCTTTCTCTTCTCAGGACAGAGCCCCCAAGGGCTTTCACTGCTGCAAGTGGCTGAGGTGTGGAGCTCCACCAGCCGGCCTCTCTACTCCCACCAGCCACCGACTTCTCGGCATCCAGGACTGCACCCTCAGGGACATCCCACCACTCAGGCAGCATGGAGCTCCATCGGCTGCCCGCTGTACTCACTCCAGCTGCATTCTCAGGTATGGCACCATCAAGGATTGAAAGGGTGTATCAGGATCGGTCCCTGCCACCTTGACCTCCTCTGCCATTGACTCCTGTGTTCCTGACCTGGCCCTGCAATTGGCCGTGGCTGTCTGGACTAAGCGCTGCTAAATTTGAAACTTTTGTGCACTCTCTAGCCTCCCACGTGCTACGGAAGTGCATTTTTTCTTCCCACACCACCCGCTCCGACCCTGGCGTCTATTAAATACACACTAGCCCCACCCTCCAACTATTCTATTCTACAGCCATTGGTCACAATCCCTCCTCCTATTTTGAATGACACTTGCTTTGTACAGTTTCTGGTCTTTCATGACTTACTGCCCTCCTGTCTCTCAGTTTGTCTATTTGCTATCCTTATATCCTACACCACTGCCTGAGTTTGTGGCACCTAGCCGTGATTTACTTCCACTATTCTTGCCCTCCAGCCCTAAATTAAAGAGGCTCCTATGCACCAAACTCTCTAAGGGCTGCTCAAGTGATCTTACCTCCCCTATCCAGAACTCATTATTACCCCAGGGATTGCTAGGTTATGTGCTCTAGCAGGGCCTACTGAATAACCTCTACTCTGGTTCCTCTGGGACACAATTTTTAACTTATGCTATGGGTCACCTGAAATACCTGGTCACCTTAGCAGTTGTCCTATCACTGCTTTAAGTAGCATCCTCTAGTGTTCACCTCGCTAATGCGGCCCACTCTTCCACCACCCAATCTCCTGATGACTTCCACTTCTCCAACCTCCTACTATTCCAGGACTCACCTTGGGATTCAACACCACTCCTGAAAAGTCAGGGTATACTCTACCTAGCTTTCCAGAATCCTAAAGAATGCTTCCTCCGCCATCTACTCCTCCTCCCTTTCTCCCAGCATAAGCTTTGGTACCTCCTGCTCCTGGCCATCCTGCTCTCTGGGGATATTGAGACCAACCCTGGCCCTGCCATCCATCTCTCTCACTTGGATGTTCCATCAAAGACCACCAAAGGTCTCCTGATAGCCCATCATAACATAAGAAGCCTCGAGCGCAACTTTGCCAAACTCGAAGCCTGGGTCTCCCTCCACAAGCCAGATATACTGTGCCTGTCTGAAACATGGCTAAAACCCTCTATGTCTGACTCTCGTAGCTTAATACCTTCCTATAACCTCCTACATAAGGACAGACCATCCTCCAAAAGAGGGGGTGGCATAGCCATCTATTTCAAAAATCACCTTAATCTCACTGCCCTAAACACAGATCCCCTACTGCACTGTGAGTCACTGCACACGCTCCTTACTCTTGGAGATAAAAAACTTCACATCATATATGCCTACAACCCCCCAAACAGTGGTCTCACTGGCCTGGATGAGCTAGTAAATCATATAGCCATACTCTCTGGCAAAAACAAAATGATCATCCTAGGTGAAATCAACCTAAACTGGCTAGGGAAATGCCAGCCCACCTTACTCTCCAAAATCCAGAGCCATAACCTCCATCAGCTTATTACTGAACCCACTAGGTCCACATCTCACTCCAACTCTCGCACCCTCATAGACTGGATGCTAACAAACCACCCCGAGCACATCCAGTCTGCTGGCACACTTGCAGATGCCATCTCTGATCACTCCCCTATTTTTTGCATCTGGGGTTCTATCTCCCCGCTTCCTGTAAAACCATGCCTCATCACCTTGCATAACTTTGCCAACCTGGATCACCAAAATTTTCTTCAAGATGTGGCCAATATTGACTGGTCTGATCTCTACAACTCCCATGATGTCCATTCTGCCCTGGACATTTTCATCACTAAATTCTCAGCGCTGCAGGATCATCACTCCCCTCTTATAACCCGCTGTGTCAAGGGAAAACACACTAGATGCCTCAAAAAGGACTTGCTAGCTAGATTAAAACAGAGAGACAGGAGCTGGAGCTGCTTTCAGTCCTCCAGATTTCCAGCAGACTACAACAACTATAGGTTGTTAAGGAATGCCTGCAAAAAAGCCATAAGGTCTGCAAAAAGCTCCTACTGCAAAATCCTGCTAACCAATGCCTTGAATGACCCCAAAAGGTTCTGGTCCCACTTAAAAACTTTCTTGGGATCCAATCCGTCTTCCGACCCTAAAGACATGATCCTTAATGGAACTCACTGCAACAATCCTCTGACCATTGCTAACTTCCTTAATAATCAGTTCTCAGATCTAACTAAATTCACTTCCTCCTTCTCCATGACACCGTAAATCTCTCCAGCGTTTTCCAGCAGGGCTCCTGCTGCACCCTCCTTTTACTTCAGATCCATTACCCCGAAGGAGGTTACGCAACTTCTTAGTTCGATCTCGGATAGCGCTGCCTCGGGCTCAGACTGTATTGAGCCTAGGCTTCTAAAAATCGCTGCCCCCCTCATTGCTGCCCCTCTGGCCAAAATTTTCACTCTTTCCCTATGTCACAGTAGCTTTCCTGACATTTGGAAGAATGCTACAATCACCCCTATCCTTAAAAAGGGTAATGCCAATGACTCCGCAAACTATAGGCCTATAGCCATCTTATTGGTGCTCAGCAAAATCCTAGAAAATAGTCGCCACACAAACCACAGAATTTCTCCTCAAACATAACCTTCTTACATCCACCCAGCATGGTTTTCACAAAGGTCCTAGCACCTCGACTGCCCTGCTTAAATTCTCCACTGACACTCTCACTGCTATGAACTCGGGTCTTCTAACAGGGGCAGTCTTCATTGACATGACTAAAGCTTTCGACTTGGTGAGCCACTCCCTTCTCCTCTCCATCCTGCAATCTATGGGCTTTGCATCTAACGTAGTCAGCTGGTTCAACAGCTATCTGTCTAACAGGTTTCAAGTTGTTAAGTTCGACTCACCCTACTCTGACAAAAGCTTCTATGAGTATTGGTGTACCCCAAGGCTCTATCCTGGGACCACTTGTCTTTTCTATTTTTTTTAATGACATCACCTCAAACCTCTCTGCCTCCTCCCCCATACTCTATGTGGATGACATTGTCCTCTATACCAGTGCGAAAAATGTAGCTGACATCAATCAATGGCTTTCTGCTGACTTCCAAAGCCTACAATCCTGGCTCTTGGATCATAAACTCGTGCTTAATGAGACCAAAACCCAGTCAGTGTTATTTGGCACTCCCTCAAAACTCAATTCAACCCAAAACAACTTTAGGAACTCCAGCCTAAATGGCTCAGCCACTGGCTTAGTTACCTCATTTAAGTACCTAGGTGTCACCTTGGATCAGTCATTAAACTTTGAACTTCACATTTCGAATATGTGCAAGTCTGTTAACTCCAATCTAGGTATAGCTTACCATACTAGCTACGTTTTAACCCCCTCAGCGAGACTAGCCATTGCCTGAGGCATACTCCTTCCTACTCTAACTTATGGGGTATCCTCATATGCCGCTATACCTAAAACTAATCTCCATAGATGAGACATCACCTACAATAATATATGTCGGTATGCGGCCTCATCCCATAGGCAGAAACACCACTGCCTCCTATACTCTGATCTTAACTGGCTATTACCTAATGCCGCCAGGCTCTATTCCCTTGGTTCCACTATAGAAGGTATTATGAGGTCCCAAACTCTTAATTCTCTGGTGGCTCTGCTTGTGCCACAGACCTCCAATTATGGTTTGTGCTCTACTGATAAATTCTTCTTAAGTGTGCCGAAATACTGTACCACCAAAGGCTCTAGTGCTTTTGCCTACTATGCTCCCTGGCTATGGAACTCCTTCCCTCTAGACGTCCGCCTAGCACCCACTCATGACACCTTTAAAAAAGCTTTCTGTCTCCATCTTATCTCATCTAACCAATGCTCCTGCTTTAATCCACCTTAGCTCCCTGTCCCCATCCCTGACCTCAGTTCTTAACCTGCTCCCGCCACATTACCATCTCTCTCACCCCTTCCCAGCTGCACCTCCTACCCTACAGGCCTGCATCCCTATTGCCACCCTGTACCTAACCTACCCTACCTAGCTCTGCTTGCCATTCCCCTGCTTCAAACCCTCTTTTGCACTTACTTGTTCTGTTCCCAGCCCTCTGCAGCAGTACATGTTTGACCACTCTTCCTCGCGAGGTATATCCTCTCTCGCCTTATTTCCACTGCCTCACCCTCTACCTGCCTGACTCCTATCATCTAACTTACCCCACTCCAAACTCTGAATCACCCCTTTTCTACTAGGCACTTATCTATTTTGTTCGTTTTGTTTTTGCAGACATCAGCATATAGGAATGCTTCTTGTTTTGATTTTTTGGTTTTGGCTTTTGTTTTTTGTTCTTTGTTATTGCTTCCCATAATTCACTTGCCTGGTTGAAAATTGTCTTTCTCTCAGGGTCACAGCTGCTATATGTCTATGTTTTCTTGAATTTGTAACCTTGTATCTCTGAGTTATCCCTTGTACTATGTATTATGTAACAATACTGTTTTTACTGTACTGCCAATACACCTCATCCCAATGTTATGACTGTGTTAATTTGTCATGCTACCAGCTCTCAATACCTTGAATCTTGTATGCTGATTAACCCACTATAGAATATCGCTGTGTAGACCTTACTGTACCTACCTGGTTCTTATTCTCTGTAATGTTACCCTGTTGCATTCTTCTGTTATATTACCCTTTTGTATTCTCTGAAATGTTACCCTGTAATCTCCTGGGTCGTGCCTGAAAATAGTCATTCCTATGGCTAACGCACCCACCCGGTCAACAAAAACGAAATAAAAAAATAAAATAAAAAAATGGCAGAATTGTTTTGGGGGGGTAAAAGTGCAGGGGTGCGGTCATGCTCTGATATACGCATGGTCATGTGATGTGTTTTATACAATCAGAACATTGTATTTGTATTTGGAGGATCTCTCCATTTGATATATATACTTAATTTTGGTGACCGAGTAAGCCCACTGAGACTGAGACCATTATAGTTCCTTTTTCAGGGGTGACCCAGAATTAATTACAGATAATAAAAGTTTTACAGAGAACAAAAGGCAATTGATTGACAGTAAGCACACAACATTCGATAATTGTACACAATTAGAACGATCAATAATATTCAACATTCATTAATACATTGTATACATTTGTTGATACAGACACTCACAATAGATTTTGCTGGAGCAAAGAGGATTAAATTATGGCTTCAATGGTGACAAGTGCATTGGTTAAGCTCCAGTAGGTAAGCCTGGAGTCCCCTATTAAAACCTCCAAGGGAGTTACATTGATGGATATTATCAGGGAGCTCATTCCAGAGGGGTGGGATATAGACAGAGTATGGCCACAACCCTTGGGTGGACTTTACTTTAGGCACTTGAAGGAGCTGTCGGTTAGAGGACCTGAGGGTCCTGCTGTTTTGTTTAGCTGTTAGCATCTCAGCCAGACTTATAGGTGCACTTTCCAGTCTAAGTTTGTATGCTAGGCATAGTGACGGGTATCTTAGTCAGCACCTGGTAATGGTGTCACCGGGATGGGGCACCAGCCACAAATTGGCTTGCCCTATAGTACGAGGTTGGCAGCATTTGCATGTCTGTGCTTTTAACAGAGAAAAGAACTGGGGAACCATATAACAGGGTGGGTTTTAGGGTACTTTTTGGTACCTTTAGCCAGGAATCCTGTGTAAGGAAAGGGCTAAGGTGATACAGTAGTCTGAGCTTCTGATTCAAGGACTTGGTCAGCATGCCAATGTGTGTCTTGAAAATACAATCTTGCTCAAGGGTGACTCCTAAGTACTTTATGGATTCTACTACATCAACCCTTGAACCATTTGAGAGGGTAGGTGATATGTTTAATGATCTGTCCTGTCTCAAGTTTTTGAGACCAAATAGTATGGCCTTTGTTTTCTGACATTTAGTACCAATTATTGCTTTCCAGCCAGCCCTCAGTGAGTTGTTCAGTGTGTCAGCATCCTTGGAGGACCTATACAGTACTGTGTCATTGGCATACAGGGTTAGATTTGCCTTACAACAAAAAATAGGCATTTTTATTTATAAACAATGAGAATAATAGAGGCCCCAGGATTGGTCCCTGTGGGACCCCATTAATCAGTGGACATTTGTCTGATAAGGCACCCTACCATCTAACTAATTTTGATCTTCCCTGAAGATACTTAGAGAGCTATTGCACTGTCAGGCTATCAAGGCTGATTAGTTTAAATTTCATGAGGAGCAGTTGATGATCAACCAAGTCAAAGGTCTTGGTGAGGACAATAAAGACCGCACTGGTGAGCAGGCCCTTGTCTAGAGCTGAACAGATATCTGTGGTGAGGCTGACTAGGGCAGTATTTGTTCTGCGGTTTTTCTAAAACCATGTTATCGGGCCGTGAATATTTTTTGTTGCTCAACATTGTCCACTACCTGGTTATAAACAACCCTTTCTAGTAGTTTATTCAGGATGGAGAGGAGCAATATTGGTCTGTAATTTTCTTTTTTTTTTATTCAATATGCAATATGCTTTATTCATTTTTAACAAAACCAAAAAACAACACATAAGAAGTACAGACCATGGTATCATAGAGATAATATTTGGGTAAGACAAAACATAGACAAAAACAGTACAACCTATCCATTACATTCTATCCCCCATTCTATCCCTTCCATCCCATTCACCCCCTTCTCATCTACCCTCCCCTTTATCCCTGTGCCAACACTAAAAAAGTAGTATGCGTATAGTAGGGATAGTCTGACTTTTAGGTGGTAGGTATTTCTTTATGGCCTCCATATAGATAGACATGTAACTAGGGACTCCCACATCTTTTTATAAGCATGAGGTCTATTATACATGTGTGCTATATGCTTTTCCAGTTGGATGGCCAGCATTGTTTCACAGTGCCATTCCTGCACTGATGGAAGTGAAGCATCTTTCCAATGCCTCAACATCGTTAATTTAGCTGTGGCTGCAATCAGGGCTAGATGTGCTTTCCTTATTCTAGGAGTGCCATGGGGAAAGACATTTATTAGACAGCTCTCTGGGGTAAATAGTGACTCTAGGCCCAATAAGGGATCTAAACCCCATTTAGTCATAGTTCAAAATTCTTGGGACTTTGGGCAATGCCACAGTAGGTGTAATAGTGTGCCATTGGCTTCTCCACACCGGGAGCAGGTGGTGGAGGGGAGTCTGACCATTTTATAAAGATTAGATGGAGTGTAATAAAGATTGTGCATGATATTAAATTGGACTAGCCTAAGTCTGTCCTGCTTGATGAGTCGGTATATTGATTCCCAGGTTTTCTCCCAGTCCAGTTCCTCACTGGAAAGAGACAGTTCTTGAACCCAGTAGTGACATATGTTCTGGGGAAGATGGTGATCCAGGGATTGCAGAATCTTTTAAGTCTGAGAGACTGCATGTCGCTGGTTGTCCGCCTCAGACAAAGAAGAGAGTGCCTCAGTAGGGGAAGAGAGCCATTTTTTTTTACCCATGAATGAGATTATAGCCTCTCTGACCTGTAAGAATTTGAACATGTCCGTACTCAGGAGATTAAGCTGGGCTTGCAGTGTTGGGAAAGGGACTATAATATCACCCTCTAAAAAAGTAGACAATGTACAGTCTCTCAAGAGGGGGACAAAAGGAGATTGGGATAGATTAGTTGTTTATCCAAAAGTGTGGGTTATTTAAGATAGGTTGTTCACCAGACTTATGCCAGTTTGTTGATAGATTCGCTTGGATTTAAAATAAGGCTCTTAGTGGCCAACAGACTAGGGAATTTCTTAAAGTCTTCAGAACTTGTGAAGGAGATAAATAAACCAGTGACATGGGTGAACATTTATTTATTACTAGAAAGGGCCCTTTCTAATTCTAGTCACAATGGGGTATATTCCTTAGTTCCTCGAGCTGTTGACTGTGTTGTACACAATGCACGTTTACTAATATGATAGGCCCCATAATAAAGGAAGAAGGAAAGGAGTGCCAGGCCACCTTTAGACTTTGGAGCAGTAAGTTTTGTGTAGGCTCTTCGGACTCCCTTTGTCTTCCACATAAATGCATTAAGGGTGAACCAGACTTTGGGAAAGTGGACACCTAGCATATTCATAAGATACAGTAGTCGGGGAAGTATATTCATCTTTATAGTATTAATTCGACCCCATAAGGAAATAGGGAGAGCATCCCACCTTTTCAGATCTTGTTCTATTGTATGGAGCAGCGTGGTGAAATTCTCCTTAATCATGAGTGAGAGATTTCTTGCCACCTTGATTCCCAAATATGTTAAAGTAGTAGGTTCCCAAGTTAGTCATTTATGACTAACATTAGTTCAGACTGTATAAATGTTTAGAGGGAAAACCTTAGGTTTGAAAAGATTACGTTTATAATACAAGATCGCCAAAAATTCTCGTATTTCTTTAAGGAGGATGGGAACAGTAAGATGCAGGTTTTCCAAGTGCAGTAATAAATCATCTGCGTGGGCAGAAAGGACATAGCGCCTGCCTGCCACTTGGATGCCCATTAGGGTAGGCAAATTAGTTAATCTGTGGATGAGGGGTTCTAGACAAATATTGAATAGTAAGGGTGAAAGTGGGCAACCTTAGCGAGTGCCATGCTGAAGAGGGAAAGAGTCAGATAGACAACCATTGCACCTTATACGTGCTGTAGGAGAAGTGTATAAAATTTGGACCCATTTAATAAAATCAGATGGGAAACCAAATTGGCAGAGGGATTCGAACAAAAATTCACAGGAGACCAGATTAAAAGCTTTCTCAGCATCAAGTGAAATTAATGCCATGGGTTGATCAGAATCCTTGGTTGCCAAAATAATATGGAGCAGCTTTCTTATATGGTCACTAGATGAGCATCCAGCCATAAAGCCCACCTGCCAATGATTTCTCCCAGGACAGGAGAAAGGCGATTTGCCAGGATTTTAGCTAGGATTTTTATATCTGTGTTAAGTAGTGAAACCGGGTGATAATTTTCAGGGAATTGGGGGTCCTTCCCCAGTTTAGGGAGAAGAGTAATCAGTGCCTCTAAAAATCTTGGGTCTGTCACTCCTTCATCGAACCAGAAGTTGAAGACCTCTCTCTACTAAGAGAGGGGCTAGTTGCACAATACAGGACTTATATAGATTATTAGAAAAAACATCTGGACCAGGGGCTTTGTCCAGGGGTAGCTGTTTGATTGCCTGTTGTGCCTCATGCAGTGAGATATGGGAGCCTAAGGCAACAATGGAGGTAGGGGATAGCTTGGGGAGATTAGCAGATTCTAGGTAGGCAGTTATGAGCTGAAGAGATGGACAGGATTCTGCTTGTATCGAGTAGAAGTCCCAGAAAAAAGTCCCAAACTCTGCTGCAATTGCTCTGGAGTCCTTGAGCACCGCCCCAACTTTTGAAGACTGGAGAGCACATATGAATCTATTGAGTTCCACCTGTCGCAACCTAAGGGCCAGGAGTTTACCGGCCCTTTGCCCAGATTCCAAATATTTGAGTTTAGTATTGTGTAATGCCAGCTCTGATTTTTGGGCCATGAATCCAAAATAGTGAGATTGGAGAGAGTGCAATTTTGCCCAAGTTGCATCCTGAGATGAGCGATACAGGGAGCGCTCCAAATTGACAATTTCAGCAAGCAAGGATGAGAGGTGATCACAAGCTCTGCAGGATCTTGTTGCCGCCAGGTGAATGAAATCACCCCTCAAGGAGCATTTAAGGGCTGCCCAGACTATGTTGAACTTGTTCACCATGCCCCTGTTCTGTTCTATGAATAAGGGAATAATATCTTGACTATGGGTAAGTATCAAGGGTGATTTAAAAAGCTGATTGTTTAACCTCCAGATTGAATTGTGTTTAATCCCAGGCCCTGATAAATAGGAGCAGGTTACAGGGGAATGATCAGATATCACCCTGGCTTGTATTTCAATGTCCAATACTCTGGGGAGACCAAAGGAGCTAATGAGAAAGTAGACGATTCTGGAGAGTGTATAGTGCAGGGGAGAAAAGCAGGTATATTGTCTTTCCATAGGGTGTAGGACTCTCCAGACTTCTACAGTTCCAGTACCCTTTACAAGGTCCCACAGAGCATGATGGGCAGGGGTTAACCCTACTCTTTTATTATCAGACCTATCTAGGTCTGCTTGGGGTACCAGATTCCAGTCTCCCCCAGAAATGTCAGTTTGGGAGGGTCCGAAATAAGTATGGGTAATAACTGGGAGAAGAACTGAGAAGAGTCTATATTTGGTCCGTATATTGAACCTAATAGAATGGCTTGGGATTCTAACTTGCCATGAAGGATAATATATCGCCCTTCTGGGTCATGGTATTCCTGCACCATAGTAAAGGGAACGGTTCTGGCAACAAGAATAATAACACATCCTCTCTGCAAGAAGGATCCAGAACCAAAGACCTGTCCCACCCAGTTCCTTCAAAAGTACATTATACCATCCCTTTGAAGGTGTGTCTCTTGTAGGCACACTATACTGGCCTTAAGAAGTTGGAGATGACGGAGCATCATGTGCCTTTTGTTTTTGTTCTGGGCCCCTTTTACGTTCCAACTAATAAAAGTGTAGGGCCCTCCCATCTATCCAGTAATCTGTATGGGTGTATGCTGAAAGCAAGGGGCATCCTTCTAACTGCCTCTTTTAGTCCCTATAGTCCTTATACTAAGAGAGAGAAAAAAATAGTGTGGCACAACCCTTCCATTCCTTCCCACAGGTAAGATAAACCATGGTTAAGTAAGCATAATCTCTCCTATTGCACCCCACCCCCCCTTCCTAAGATAATAAAACCCCATACCAAACAGACCTTACAAAACACATAACAACTGTAATTATCATTCTCCCAGTTCTTTCTAACTGCATCACCAGTTACATACCATCAGGTGATGTTTCTTAAACTAGCCAGAGAAAGCCAGTCATAAAAACCCACTCCCCCCCGCAACATAAATTACCTTACTAATTTTTGAAACATGGCATAGTACACTTGATTAGTAAGGCTGTTATAAGTAATCCATATTTTAGATAAAGAAAACATTGTTACTAATACCATTATCATGTAGTATTAGAGGGACCAGATTCTCAGTATAACTGTCATTATGACCTCATAATTGTGATCAAGAGGTCTGCAGGGAGCATAACAATTTGTCCATTAAAGCTATGGCCCATTTTAGTATTATCAACCTCTCTGTCCTATAGAAAATAATAATGTGTACGGTGCTCATGCTATATCCATTTAAACATGACAAGTTACCCTACATTAAAGAAAATAAAAAGTGTCCCTTAGAGTAATAAAATAAAGGATATAGCAGGTGTTCCTTGTCCTACTCAGAATGCAGTGCTATGACTGAACTTAACCATTGTTCATAACTCAATACTGCAATGTGTGAGCACTTAGGACTAAGCTTTCTTATGTCCTGTTTCAGGATTAATTTCTTTCTGTAGAGCCCTCCAGGTTAAAGATTGTGTAAAGTAGTAAAAGGTGTTAGCATAAGAAGTCAGCTCGCTCCAGCCATTGCGCTTACAACCACCGCCTTCACTCATCAATGGAAACGTTTCACTGACTGCCGACCACAGATCTTCGTTTAAAAAGATTGGGGAAAAGAGACCTGAGCTCTGTTGCCGTTTGCTCAGGAGACTCAAAAGGCACCCATTTTTCCTGATGCTTAACCTGAAGTATTGCCTGGTATCATACCCTGATTGCCAGCCACTATCAGCTTGGAGACCAAGGGATGGAGCTCCTGCCTTCTGGATCTCACTGATTGGGGTAGATCTTGCAGAATCCATATTTTTTTGGGCCTCCCAGAGTAAACCTTGTATTTCCTTTGTCTTCATAAGGATATGACGTTTATCTTGAAAATTTAAGAGTTTAAAAATGAGAGGTTGTGGAGGAGAACCGGCTGGGGGAGGGGGGCAAAGAATGGTGTGCACTTTCAATAATATATTCGTGTCCATTTGGAGATGGCCCTGCTATTTTGCTACAAAATTTTTGGAGGAATGTGATGGGATTGGTGCCTTCTTCATTCTCTGGCAAACCGAGAATCAGAAGGTTGTTGCGCCGACTGCGCCTCTCCAAATCTTCAACTTTTTCCTCTAGCTTTTTGAGTCTATGTCTCATGGCATTTGAATCTTGCTCTACCCTTCGTTGCCATTTCTCCATGGAAAAGATTCGGGCTTCCGAGTAGTTGGCTCACATCGCAAACGTATCCACAAAAGTACAGAGTTGCTGGAGATTTGTGGAGATGACGGAAATCGTCTCCTGCAGCGGCTGCATTATTTCTAGGAATCATTCTTCGGTAAGCGTTGTAGCAGATGATGGGTTTTGGGCAGTACTTGTGGCCTGCTGTTTAGCCTTCTTCACGGCCTTATACTTCACTGGAGTTGTTGGAGGGGAGTGAAACAAGAGTGCTTTTTTCATTTCTGTGTCCATATTCCTTAAAATCAAAATTGCTGATTCTCTTGAACACTGTCACCAGCTTTAGCGAGGTAATTATTCAGTAAATGTATTTTTGGAGCTGTTTATTTGCGAGAGGGGTCAGGAGTAGTTGAGACAAACTCCTTCTCTTCAGCTAGTCATCACGTGATCCGGCAAAGCCTATCCTGATTGACCGGTCTGTAATTTTCTACCTGCTCATGCAACCCTCCTTTGTGGATGTTTGTAACTAGGGCCACTTTCCAGAGAGCTGGGACTGCACCTTCAAGGAGGGATCTGTTAAATAACCACATGACAGGGGAGACAATTACTGTGACAGCAATATTAAGTAGTCTGGGTTCTAATTTGAGGTACTCAGCAGATCCATGGATTTATACATTTTGAAGTAATTTTAGGACATATTTTCTAGATATTAACTTGAAATGGAAGACTGGAGAGGGGGAGGTAACATTAGTATTATTTTGTGATGGCAGTGGTGTCCCTGGGTGGTGGGCTTATCCAGATCCATGAAGAACAAATTTATTGCATTGGACGCATCCTCAGGGTTCTTATGGTGAACACCATTAGTTATTATGTCACAATCATCCTGTTTGTGACAACCCTTAATAAGTGTACTAATATTTATGATTAAACCTTTTGGGGGTCAGAGAGATTTTTTTTCTTTATATATCTCTGAGGTACTGGTTTTTGGCTGTTTTTATTTCCTTCTTACATTTATTTCTAAGCTCCATGAATTTCTGCCAATCTTTGGTCAGACCTCAGAATTTAAAGGTACCCCACACCCTATCTCTTCCCCTCATAAGTTTTTTTAGACCTCGGAATAGCCCCTTAGCTTCATGGCCTTTCACTCTAAGTTGTTTAAGTGGGGCATGTTTGTTTGCCACAGACAGAAAATTATTGATGAAGTAGTCTAGGGCTATGTCCAAGCTTGGCGCTAATTTGATTTGC
The DNA here is from genome assembly GCA_016271365.2 of Neoceratodus forsteri. NCBI lineage: Eukaryota > Metazoa > Chordata > Ceratodontiformes > Ceratodontidae > Neoceratodus > Neoceratodus forsteri. The sequence continues at coordinate 453,158,913 of CM057456.1, read as the reverse complement.
ATCCAATTCACCTCTACTAGAGTTTTGAGAAAGGAACCCGGGTCAAAGTTTGAGTAGTTCTGGGCCCAGAAAATTCTTGGGGGGAGGATAGGGAAGTCATTTTTCCAAATTCCAAATATGCGGGCATAATCACTCAGTGAGTCAGCAAAAGTACCTGCCAGTTTGAATCTATCAGGATTAGAGGCTAACATCAAATACAATGTGGTATGGTTGCCAGTTTTCATGTTTAATCTGGTGGGTTCCTGGATTATTTGGGTTAGATCCACCTCTTGTAGGGTGGATTTTAGGTATCCATTAGTGTGAGGCCCCCAATGTATCTTGAAATCTCCCAATATCACCTTCTGCCCCTGAGGGAGATTGAGTAGTATAGCTATTAGTGATTTTAGGGCTTCCATTGCTGCCTTGAGAGGGCTTCACACAGACCCTTTTACGTAGATCATAACACCTCCTCCCTTTTGGCCTAGCCTGCCCTGCCTAAAAGTCTTATAACCATTAATGTCAACCTCATGTCCTAACTTATGTGGTTTGAGCCAGGTTTCTGCAATAGCAATTACATCTGGAGAGTATAACCTCACCCAGGCTTCCAATTCATGCATCTTAGGCCTTATGCTATTAATATTCATATAGGTTATTTTTAACTCTTTAGTAATAGTCCCATTTGACATGTTGGATATATATACTGTATATATTGTAAGTACTATGAATAAAAATCCTTTTTCTTGACTGGTGCAAACACACACCATGACTGTGCATTATGCCACAATGACTGCACACATGCACTACTTTCCATCCCAGAAAACCTAATCCTTAAGATTCCCACACCACTACCCCACTTCACACCTGGCACACAAACTGGCACACGTACACTGCCAGATAACCCAACAAAAAAATCAATAGGTATTTCACATATAGTCACTTACCTGGTTGATCCTGCCATTTCTAGGAGTGAGGTTTTTCTGCTAATTTTGTTCCACTTTTGCAGCACAGGGGAAAATGACTGAATGGTATTTACTCTGTTAAAATGCCTGACTGTAAATATGAGCATGAGCAGTTTTTTACTCCAAAAGAAGAACTCCAAATGTTTTTATTTGTAGATTTACTTGTGATCAGCCTAAAACTGCCAACTCTAGTGAAAGTACGAGTGAGCAAGTCACTGCTTCACTAGCGTGGATGGAAGTAAGAGAGAGGTTTGCTATAGCATAACTAAATCTGCAAATAAAAACACTTGGATTTCTTCTTTTGGAATTAACTGCTCTCTCATATTTACAGTTGGGCTTTTTTAGCTCAACAGATACTAATCAGTCACTCTACACTGTGATGGAAAAGTGAAAATACTATAAATTAAGCAGAAAACTCCCCTTACCAAGACACTTCTAACAAATTCTGGTCATAGCCACTACAGCTGCTAATGCAGTCCCTTAATAAGGACCGTTTCACAGATTTATTTTTTTCCATTATTGGCAATCAGCACATGTCAAGTTTTGAAATGCAGACATCACAAAGTTACTGTTTACACGAAAAGTTAGTGATGTCAGCATTTGAAAACTTGACACATGCTTACTCCCGATACCAGAACTGATACTGTGAAACAGTCTTTATCAAGTGACTGCATTAGCAGTGTACATTTAATGAAGTTGAAAAAGCAACAGGTGTACGAGGGTAGAGGCCTTCGAATCTCCTGCCCAATCAACTCATGACATGTGCCCCGCAACGCAATTCTAGTGTTACAGCACACGTAATAGGCAGAGAATATATGCCACCCATAAGTCTGATGTGATGTCACTCATGTCAGTAAGATTCTAAATAATGGTCAGAGAGCTTTAAGGGATATAGGGGTCAGGGCATCTGTCAGCTCTCTCTGCGACCTGTGATTTACAGTGGTGGGGGATGCGGCCTCAAGAAAAGATAGAGGAGGGAGCAACTATAGTCAATGTTGGGTTGCAATCCAAGGAAAAAATAAGTTTTCATATTACTAACAAATGCACTGTTGTATGCCACCTGTTTAGTTGAGATGTTAAACTAGCCTGTCACAGCCAAGGGACAGTCAGCTCAGAGCTGCTTGTAGAATGTGAAGGCTGACAGTCACATGGTCCCAGAATGAACCTTAGCAATTTAAAGGTTCAAATGTTGCCTGTTTGTTCAATTGTAACCACAAGCCGTTATAAGGTGGGGAAGACTAGACAAAAAATAAACCACCAAAGTACCCACATACGAGGAGACAAGTTAAATTTTAATTCTGTCAATCCCTCCCATTATATGCCCAAATCAGAACATTTGCATATCTTGTGCAGGAGGTAGGGAATGTTTGTAGAGAGCTGCCTGTGAAGCAAGATCAAAGGATTAATAAGAAAAGGGAGACTTGTCAATTTCACTCTCCACACAATCCCGCTATCCCATACACAAACACTGCATTTATAATGATCGAAATCTAACAGGGGTCTCAGCAACATCTCTGCTTAAGATGCCCTCTTGAAACCACCCCATGCAATATGTCATTTAAATGACGTCATACCACTAGTAAAACCTGCAAAGCGAATCAATTTAATTACAACTCAAATGAAATAAATGTTTACTTTTTTATGAAGGATATAGGGTCTGAAAAGTCTATATTTCTGTGTGGGCCATTAAAAGCATCACCGGAGTCCACATTCATTTTAGGTTGTGTTAGCCTGCAGGGAAATGTCAGCCCATGGAGGTGAGGTCTTGCTGCCAAGGGGCATTTCTCCTAGGTCTGCTGACACTCTATCTGCCCAAGTGCGGTCATTACTGCCACCATCTCTTTGAGGAGTAGAGTCAGTGTTATTAAGGGGAGCCTGCAGCAATGAGTTCTGTAAGAAAAGAGTTTGATTTGTCCAACCATTTAGGTGGTGGTTCCTCTGAGAAATTGTTGCCTACCAAGTCGCTGGATTCTTGACTGTCTGTCCTGTATTCACCTCTGCTGACTTTTGTGATCTATGCTTATCCCCACCTCTCCTTATGAATTTGGTTGTTTGCCAATCCATGTCACTTTGATCCTCATGTTCCAGTGAATGCAGTTGCCACTCTCGTCATGGTTGTGGTAGATGTGATCCTCTGTCATTAGTATCCAGAGGTTGCTGCTTGTTTTTAACTGCAGCTGGCCAGTTTCTAGTCACAAAATCCCAGACTTCCTCTTGGCAATTAAACACATAGGGAACTACATTTCATATGGCTTGCAATTTGGCTGGGTGAAGTAGTTTATAGGGGATACCTTGGTCTTGAAGGATCTTGTTAGCTGCTGCATACCCCTTTCTCTTCTGTGCCAGTTTATCTGAAATATCAGCAAAGATAACAATTCTGTGCCCCTACCAATATAAGGGGGCCCCGATTCTGGGCTAAAGATAATATTTGCTGTCTATCAGTGTAGCATAGAAAATGTGCAATTATGGGTCAGGGGTGTTTCTCCTCATTGGACACTGGTCTGAGGGTCCTCTGATCCCTGTCAGTCTTTAGTTCCTTCCACCAGTTATGCCGTAGAGGCTCTGGGACCACTTGGTTCAAGAAAGCAGCTGTGTCCCAACCCTCTACCTTCTTAGGGAAACCCACAAAATGTAAATTATTTTGGTGACTGAAATTTTCAGCATCTTCAGCCCGGTTCAATAAAACACTGACCAAGCACTGCAACTCCTGAATTCTGGCTTCATGATGACTGTCCTTTCCATCAATGTAGGACAGATATGTCTCTGTGTCCCGAGCCTTAGTATGCAGGTCATGCACTTTGCCTTCAAGTGAGGCTACAGAGTTTTTAAAGATTGTAATTTATCTGAGGACTTGTTGTAGAAGAGCTTTAATCTTCCCCGTTTCACTGCCAGAGACCACTTTTACCATGTTGACCATAGCGACTAACTAGCCATCGTAAGCCACTACAATTTCTGACTGAAAACGCTTGTTAAGAACAAGCTTTCATTGTGTAACTTCAGATTTTATTAGAAATTATTTTCTGTTAACCAAAGATCTTTATTTGAAGTTCCCAGCTAACGAGATGGCCAAATTATTTCAAATAAAGTAAATGGGTGACACAGAGTACTTCAACTATACAGCCATTTACTTGGTTACCTGCCTACTAAAGCACTTTTAAAGAGGGTAATGTACTTTGCTGCAACAATTGTACTAATTTGAAACAGAGTTTTCCAAGGATATCAACAAATTGGTTTACAAAAAATGTATTCCAATTAAGTCAGAATAGAAATAAAAATGAACATTCATCTGTCATATAATTGTGCATGGGTCAGCCGTTCTGAGAAATGTGAGGTGGAAGGGAGGAGAAGGGGTTATGCTTTGAGTGAATGTCTGCTAACTGTGTGCTGGTTGTCCATTCTGAGAAACATGAGGGGGTACAGAATGCATACTAACTCAAGCAGAACTATTAGTGATTAAACTCCACTGGGCAAAAATGCAGAGCAAACATAATGCTGTGTGTTCGGTATCCAACTACAACCATGCCCCCATACGACAGGCACACTTCCAGATAAGACAGCTGATGGAACCTTACTACTTGCTATTGAGGTACACATTAGCCACTATAAGATTGTCTTATGTAATATGCTTTTACATTATTTTATTTTGCAATCCAGTGCAGCTGTTCTAGGAAGCATTAGAGAGAGGCACACTAGCCTTTTAAGCATTACATAGCAATACATCAGTATAGCTGTGATGTTACGCAGCCATAAAAATAGCAGGATGAACCAGGTAAGTGACTTTGGTCTTTTCCAGCTCCATGAAGTAATACCTTGTGGCACACAGGAACTACCCCCCACCCCAAAAAAAAGCATTTCTGGCTATTTTATAAGACATATAATCCACTACTGGATGTACGGTGGTACTCTGATATACACATGCCTTGGGTGACTGAACGTACTTGACCTGTGACCTGGTGCCTCACTATGCACATCATGGTATGTGTATATCTGAGCAAGACAATACGCCCTTTAGTAGATTTTTTTTTACCAGGAGAGACACACTAAGCTGTAGGCTTGTTTACAAGTGCGACCTGGGAGCACAAGGAAGTTAAGTGACTTGTTCAGGGTCATACAGTATGCAAGTGGGGGGCTGTGGGATTCAAACCCAGGTGTCCGAGTTTGCAGCTCAGAGCCTTAAACCACTGCGCTATACTGCCTCCTATCAGTCACATATAGAATATGCCATGACCCTAATAAAGTTATCATGGATATTTTTCCTGAGTGTAGTTTGACCTTATGTCATCATGAGTTGCGAAGATATGAGTGATGTCAAAAGATCAGAGCGCACAAGGGATGATATCAGTGATATTTTCATTAGGTTAATGACATCTTCATTTCATGCAATGCCTTTTATTATACTATAGCAAGAAAAAATCATGCACCCTGTGGGCTCAGTGGCCACCCATGACAGTAATGCTAACTATTCATAATACAACTGAATATGATCTGTACTGTACCTCCATTGACACTATGGATATACGGTGTGAATAAATGGCTAAATTCTTCATTGCCACTATGGAATAAATGGACCTCACTCTAGGACTAACCACCCTCAAAATATTGAAAATATTTTCTGAAATGTATCCTCATAAGCATTGCATAAATAAATATATATCACCAGTATAGTTAGGGCTGAGTGGAGTGCTCAAGGTTAAACCCATTGTTTGTACCTTAATAATGTCAGCATTCAATGAAAGAGACCAAATATTTGTATGCGTAGTCAGGCTGGCATACTCTCATGATGTAAAAAGTCTGGTGATGACACCTTTTGTGGTTCCTGAGATTTGGATACACCTTATTTTGGAAAAGAGATCTTCTTTCCCATATTTAATGTGTTTTTTGCTCTCAGACATGGCCTAGACAATACAGAATTTGTTCTCAAAACTTTCAGGGTAGAAGCGGACCTGTACCCCAGTAATACCTTTCAAAGTTTCCATGAAAATAAATATTAAACAATTCCAGTGTTATAAGGATTTAAATCTTTTTCTAAGCATTTTCAGTAAGGATTTTAGATAACCTTCTCAGATGAACCGAAATTTTCATAGAAGCACAGAAACATTGAAACATAGAATCTGTCAACAGATAAGGACTGCATGGCCCACCCAGTCTGTCCATTTTTCCCTACCTACAGTATCACCGTAGACCCTACTTGATCACGTGCTCTTTCTCCCTCCCTCATTCTTTTCCTTTAAGATTCCCTTATGGTATCCCATGCATTCTTGAATCCCACCACTGTTTTTGCCCTCACCACCTCGGCTGGTAGGCAGTTCCTCAAATCCACCACCTTTCTGTGAAGAAATACTTTCTCACATTTCTCTCTTGAAACTCACCCCTCCAGCTTCATAACATGTCCTCTTGTTCTTGTGCATCTTTTTTTTCTGAAAAATATTACTCTCCTGACCTCCTGTACTTTATTCAGCCCAGTGAGGTATTTATTTTTATCATGAAGCAGTTTATTGAATTTTTAACAAATATACGACCAGAGTAATCATCATAACATTTGAAACAGTAAAACATGTACAGTATAACCATAACATATAAAAAACAACTATATACAGGGAGGTATTTAAAGGTCTCTATCATATCCCTCCTCTCTTCCAGCATTACAGCATTAGTGTTGAGCGAAACTGAAAAATTTCACCCCACAAAATATTTCACATAATTCTCACATTTTATTAAATATTTCATGGGGCAAAATGTGAAATTTCGTCCCTGGAAGCGAAACAAAACTTTACCCGTGATCTGAAATTCATCGTGGGTGAGGTGCACCACCAGCAGATGAAACTTCAAGTTATCAAAAAAGATCTCATGGTGTCTTAGTGGTCCCCACCCCCACCCTGTCATCATGAGCTAGCACCCCCGGTCCCCAGTACCCGATTGGGTCACTGGCACAGCCCTCCACTCACTCCATGGCTAGCAGCCCAACTGGGTGCTTCAATGAATGGCGCATGCTTACAAGCATGAACTCATTCATCTAAAACACTCAGTCAGGTGCTAGCTGTGGAGAGTGAGTGGAGGCCTTGCTCCTGCTCAAGTACTGGGGGGCAGGAGGTGCTGTCTCATTGATGAGAGGGTGAGGATCCCAAGATACCAGGGAGTGTGGGCTTTATTTATTTATTTTTTTATAAAAGAGATGAGGGGCCAGGGTAACTCGGGGGCTTTATTCAGCCTGGGGGGACCACTAGACACCTGGGAGAATAACTTGGGCCAGTGAGTGGCTGGGGAGGGACCACTAGACACCAGGGAGTGTGGGTTTCATTTTTGTTTTAAAAAAGGACATGAGGGGCCAGGGTAATTTGGGGGGGTTTTATCCAGCCAGTGATTGGCACGGCCACTAGACACCAGGGAAAATAATTTAGGCTGGTGAGTGGCCGTGGGGGACCACTAGACACCAGGGAGATTTTTACAAAATAATGGGAATAGGATATGTGGGGGTGCAAAATTGCAGGCAAAATTTTACCATTTTGCTGCAGTTTTGCAAAACATTTTGTGCATGAAACTACCGATTTAGCTGCAGTTTTGCAGGTGAAATTTTATTTCACTACATCTCTGTCCAGCATGGACATATTGAGTTCCTTTAGTCGATCCTAGTAGGGCTTTTGATGCAGACCCCGCACCATTTTAGTTGCTCTCTCCTGGATTGCGTCCACTCTGTCTATGTCCTTCCTGAGATGTGACCTCCAGAACTGTACACTGTATTCTAAGTGTGGTCTTGCCAGTGGTCTATACAGAGGCAGCACCACCTCCCTCTTTCTACTGGTGATACCTCTCATAAAGCACCACGGTGTCCCACTAGCCCTCCCAACAGCTTTTTCACACTGTCTGGCCACCTTTAGATCATCAGAGATTATCACCCCCAGGTCTCTCTCCTGCTTGGTGGTCATTAATAACATTGCCCTCATTTTGTACTCTGCCCCTGGGTTTCTGTGACCCAAGTGCATTATTTTACACATTTTCACATTGAAACCCAGCTGTCATACTCCTGACCACTCCTAAAGTTTCTTTCAGGTCTCTTCTCATCCTTTCCATCCCCTCTTTGCAATATCAACCCTATTGCAGATTTTGGAGTCATTTGCAAAGAGGCAAACCTTCCCCTCCAGCTCAACTGCAATTTCACCTATAAAGACAGTAAAGAGTACTGATCTCAGCACTGATCCCTCTGGCACCCCACTGGTTACCCTCCCCTCCTCGGAGTGAACTCCTTTTACTACCATTCTCTGCTTCCTATCACTTAACTAATTTCTTACCCAGTTTGCCATCTTTTGACTCACTCCTAAGTACCTCAGCTTCCATAGTAGTCTATGTGGAATGACGTTGAATGACTTACTGAAATCTATCTAGGGCACATCCACTGCTCCACCCTGATCTAATTTCTTGGTCACCCAATCAAATAAATTTATCAGATTCATTTGACATGACCTCCCAGCCATGAATCCATGCTGTCTTGGGTCTAATAACCCATTAGACTCAAGATATTACACTAGCTTCTCCTTTGGCAGTGATTGCATTAACATTCCCACCACTGATGTGAGAATGACTGGTCTATAATTGCCAGCCTCCTCCCTGCTACCACTTTTATGAAGTAGGGCTATATCTGCCTTCCTCCAGTCCTCTGGAACCACTTCTGTTTTGAGTGAGCTGTTAAATAGGACTGTCAGAGGTGCTGCCAGTACCTCCCTGAGCTCCCTCAATTTCCTAGGATGTACCCTGTCTGGTCCCATTGCTTTGTCCACTTTCAGATTAACTAATCCCTTAAGCATTATCTCCTCTTTAAAGAAGGACTAGTGTCTACCTCTCTCCCTCCCTTTAGAGCTTCTATTACATTTGTGTGGTCCCCCCCTTTTCCCTCAACAACTCAACTCAACTTAACTCAACTTTTCAGTTTGTGAGAACATTTTTGGTTTCTCACTACGCATTTTTTTTTTGATTCGTAGTGGCCAGCATCTATTCTTAACAACTGGAAAATGTGACTAATACCTATAAATGATGATTAAAAAAAAAAAACAGACACCCGAACCTACGTAAACAGGCCACTTTAGCAAGATTTTGGTGTTCGTTTTTACATTTGATATGGACACACAACTAACTTTTTGCTGTGCTAAAAGGGGATTTCAGGGGTGTGTCACTGCCGAGCCCACTCCAGTTCAAAATAGAAGGAGCTCGGGAGTCTAGAACAATGACCATGCACTGTGGTCATGATACCACTTGTTGTTTGCTGGGTGGAAACTTCTTGTACTTGGAAGGACTGAGCCACTCCAATCACAGATGGCTTTGGTCCATTAATTTGCATGAAGCCAGTCAGCATGCAGCCGATCAGCTTTCAACATCAGGAGCCTTACATAACAGTACTCACTCCTTGCAGGGCCGAAAGTACTCATACTTGAAATTGACTCAGCCAATCCTATCAGGCAGTGGCTGTTTGCTTTCATTTATGAGAGACCACCCAGCAACCAGCTGAGTGTGCAGTATGTAGAAAAAAAAAACTCCCACTCCACTCCACTCCCTCTGTGTGCTGTCCCACCCCACCCTCAGTTCCTGTCCCTATGTAAACAAAAAAAAAACCTCCTGTTCTCCAACTTTGTATGCTTTCCTACCCTACCTTCCATTCTATATCCCTGTATAAAGTAAAAACATAGCCCCACCCCACTGTCATGGATCTGCTGCATTGGGACTTGGGACAAGGAGCAGCTGAGCACCACTGTGAATGCTCATACAGTGTGACTAGCTTGCATCAACACCATGCAAGCAACTGTTTGGCACTGATAAATGCTTGTATATCTTTTGTGCTTAGATTCCCCAGGTACTCCACCTCACTTCACCTTGTAATTGAGCTCCAAATGAAATTCTGCAGTGATTCATGGGATTGCAGGTCACATGGGCCTACATTGCTCTGCACAGCCTCAGTTCTGGCCTGGGTAGTGTGTGTGTAGTGGTAGCTGGAGACAGTTTGCTCTCAGAGCTCTGCGATTAAAAAACTCTAAACGTGTTAAAAATGCCTTTCTGAGTCATTTTGTTTGCTCAAAATTTAGTACATCAATTGTAGGTAACCCTTCTGTGCTCATATCGAGTGTTTATTGTTTGTGTGTGGATTTTGAATGGTAATTTAGAACAGTCAGTCTCTGTACTGTGAAGTGTGCTTTGGAGGAGGGGCGTATTTGTGGTGTAAGTACATTAACTGGGAGAAAAAGGCAGTCTCTGTTTTGGTTGTATTTTTTTGTATAACTGTGCTAATGTACACACAGTAATATTTTCAGTAATTCTTGACTTTTTTTGTTGATTATTCTGGTGCAGCAGTGTATAATTTGTTTGTTTAAAACGTTTGGTTATATTACTAAAGGTTTTCAATTTGCTACACATTACTTGTAGTGTGTGTGAGTGTGTGTGTGATGCATGCCATTAAATCTGACACCTTTTATGTGCCACAGAGTAATTTCAGCAATATGAACCTGCTAGCCACCGCACCTGCATTAATTTTTTGTACTGCTTTGAGGTATCTTTACTGGTAGTGGACTATTACTGCCATGCACTAATCCCTCAACTGGCAAAATGTATTCCTTTCCAGATTTGGATTTGTGACATGTTTTGAGTACTGGTTAAGTGTTGTTGTGCTTTTTTGTATGCATCTCTTGAGTGTGCAGTGCACTCTTAATCTGTCTGTGCGTTTTCAGTCCATCATTTATTCTGGGAGCCTTTGCATTTCTTGTTATGCTCTCATTTCACATTGTCAGCACTGGGGAATTTTCTGGACACAATACAGTAGCATTTTGGGGATGCACATTAATTCTGGTAACTGTGTGTTACCACTGCGTACATGACTGAGTGTGCCATTAATTCTGGGAGACTTTGCCTTTCTTGTTACAGTCTCCTTTCACTTTGTCAGCAGTGGGGAATTTTCTGGACACAAGACAGTAGCATTTTGTCAGCACTGGGGAATTTTCTGGACAGAAGACAGTAGTATGTTGTGTATGCACATTAATTCTGGTGACTGTGTGTGACCACTGCATGCATGATGGAGTGTGCCATTAATTCTGGGAGAAGAAATTTCTTGTTATGCTCTTATTTCACTTCATCAGCACTGGGGAATTTTCTGGACACAAGACAGTAGCATTTCATCAGCACTGGGGAATTTTCTGGACACAAGACAGTAGCATTTTGGGGATGCACATTAATTCTGGTGACTGTGTGTGACCACTGCATGCATAACTGAGTGTGCCATTAATTCTGGGAGACTTTGCATTTCTTGTTACACTGTCATTTCACTTCGTCATCACTGGGGAATTTCCTGGACACAGGACAGTAGCATTTTTTCAGCACTGGGGAATTTTCTGGACACAAGATGGTGGCATTTTTGGGATGCATATTAATTCTGGTGACTGTGTGTGACCGCTGCATGCATGACTGAGTGCGCCATGAATTCTGAGAGACTTTGGATTTCTTGTTGTGCTTTCATTTCACTTCTTCAGCACTGGGGAGTTTATGGTCACAAGACAGTAGCACTTTGGGGAAGCACATTAATTCTGGTGACTGTGTGTGGGGGGCTGCCAATATTGTTGTCACTTCATTTTACTTCACGTTAAGGCAGAATGACAATGCAAAGTAATAATTACAAGATGAAGTGAGCCTTTCATATGGGTCACTCCACATAGTGAAGTGACAACGTGACTTTGCTGGCAGAATTTAAATTTGCTGCATTTCTGACTCATACCTGATATAAAAATACAGTCAGGCATATACATTTTAATCACAGCTTAGCTACTCCTCTGTGCTACCATGTCAAGTTTGGAAAAGGTTAAATAATTATAATTTAGCTGGTTTATTTGTGGATTGGGGCTATATAGTATGTAGTACTGTTTTGAAAATCAGTATTATTATCCACTGTCATGAATACTTGCACTTCCTTTACAGAAGACTATAGATAATATGGGTGTGAGGATACTTATTTTAACACAATATTAGCCAAGTATTCATGCTTAGTACTCCAGAGACTTGGTGCTTGGCTTTAAAAGGCCTTTGTGACATAAATAGTGCAGTATACTGCTTAACAATGTTATTTCCACCTTTTAGAACTTGGTGTAATGTATATACCCCTGTATGCCCTTCTCAAAGCTTGAAACTAGTCTAATTTATTGTAGTCATCCTAGCTCCCTCCCATTGAGTTCATCAGCTTGATATAAAAAAACCTCCCGCTCCTCTTTCTGTGTGCTGTGCCATCCCCACCCTTCATTCCCACCCCAGTAGAAAGAAAACCCCCTCCAGTTCCCTCCCTCTGTATGTTGTCCCACCCTCCATTCTCCATTTTTACAGTACTAATGTGTGTGTGTATATGTGTGTGTGTATGTAGGTATAGAAGTCTGGACACTGGAGGGCACCCCTCCAATGTCATAGAGCTGCAGCATAGGGATGAGCAGCAGCCCAGTGCCCCATGAATGTCCCAGACAGGGCAGGTAGTTTGAGCTGGCACCATGCAAGTAAACATTCAGCACTGAGAAATGCTTGTTTACAAAAGTGCCCAAAAATACATTTTCAAGACACCCAAAACTCCAAGTTGCCCATCTTAGTGACAGAAGATGTTCAGCTGTGTTCACTGTATGAGAACAGCAGGACTTTCTTAAATAGCACAACCACAGTTGATGTCATGCTGCCAACTACAATGAGAGTAATGATGAGCCGATGATCACCAGATCTCTTTGTCTCTCAGTCTTTTATCTATCTACTGTGCTATCTCACTTTAATGAACCTCGTTATAGCGATTGCAAAGCTATGATGAATAGCTCTTCTGCCTCTTAGTAAAAAACAGTTGATTTTGGTGACAGCTGGCTAATTATGGCACCTAGCTGTCAGTGCTGAATGCATTCGTTGCAATACTCAGTGAGGTTTGCTTTTCACATGACAGTTACAAATGAAGTGTAACTGTTACAGTAATAATTCCCTTACACAGATAATAAAAAAACTGGCTTAAATGTCTATCTAAATCCAACCACATGCATGCTCCCATCTTATGCCTACAATGAAGTGATTGGGCTATTCAGTTAAATCAAAGCTTGACATCCTAGATGAACATAACAGTGGAGAAAGCCTCAAAAAAGTTTCTGTAGAAAGAGGCTACTCCTATTCAACAATCTGTACTTGGAGAAAACAAGGGGAGTCCCTATGGGAGTTTGTTTTGGACTGCTCTGAGCCTGAGGGTCTCCGTCGCAAAATGTTTTGCAAGGCATAAGATGCTGTCATTGACAAAGCCTTGCAAATCTTGTTTAGCCAGCAGTGTTGTAATGGTGTCCTTGTATCTGGATTGCTTGTCAAGGAAAAGACTAACCAGTTTGAACAGAGCTTTACAGTGACAGCAAAATATTCAAGTCATCAGCTGGTTGGCTTTGGCATTTTCAACACTGACACAGTATCCATCATGTCTGTGTTACAGGGGAGTATAGATCCCGTGATGATGTGGCAGCTGTTGAATTCTTGCCCAAACTAAAAAAAAAACATTAAGGATGGTGGTTGCACTCCTGAGGAAATTTATAAGTGTGATGAGACTGGTTTGTTTTGGTGCGGTTTCCCTTCTGTAACCTTGGTTGCCCAAACTGACATTACTGCCTCAAAGGGTTTAAAAGTCAGCAAAGAAGGAGTAACGTATCTACTGTGAACAAACAGCACTGGCTCCCATAAATTAAAGCTCCTCAGCATTGAGAAGTTTAAGTCTCCCCATTGTTTCCACCATGTAAACATGAATAATCTTCCAGCTGAATACTGGAGCTCACGAAATGCGTGGATGACAAGTGAGCTGTGTCAGCAGTGGTTCAGCAAATCATTTGTGCCCTCTGTAGGAGCTCACCTATGATCCCTACATTCCCCCAATAAAGTCCTTCTCCTCATGGATCAGTGCCCTCCCACCCCCACCACCCCTGAGGCTGCACACAAGTCCCGGGATGGTAGAATTAAAACAGCATTTCTACCCAAAAATACAACTTCCTGAATCCAGCCTTTAGATGGTGGCATCATTACAATATGTAAGAAACTTTACCAAGAAAGACTGCTTGGTGATCTGACTGGAAATGGAGATGCTATGACTGACTTTCTAAAATTGCTCACACTGAAAGATGACATACACGTGTCTGGTGAAGCCTGGGCTGATGGGTCTCAGACTACTGTGCTGTCTTCAATATACCCCCCTGACACTGCCACTGGAGAATGACATGGACAAAAGAGATGATGTTGCCAAACTTGCCAATGATCTACAGCTCATTGAACAACCTAAAGATGCAGCCAAGGCAAACAGTGGTTGCTAATGGATGATTCTCTAGAAACCACAGAACAGTTGAACAATGAGGCAATCATGGCTGCAGTATCAAAATGCTCTATTGAAGACAGTGGGGAGAATGAGGGCAATTGAGATGGAGAGGTGGATATCAAAAACTAACCAAGTTCATCTGATGCCATCAAAGGACTTGCTATCTGTCTGTCATGGATGGAGTGTCAGAATGATGTGGATCCAGTAAAGGTACTGCAGTTATTTTTATTTATTTATTTTTTTATTTAGTTTTTGTTGACCGGGTAAGTACACTAGACAAATCCTGCCTATTTTCAGGCATGACCCGGGGGAGGGGGATACAGATGAATGACAACTGACCTTGAACCAGATTAAGCTGTTGGTGGTATTTTCAGTGAATGAAGGAAATTTGACCAGGACACCATGGAAATTCCCCTACTCTCCAGTGGGGGAGTCCTCGAGTGGTTGGACTGATGGAGGTTCTCAGTCCAACCCTGGATGTCAGAGGAGAAGCACCTGCTGTTGGAGCTCCAGAGCTTTTGGCTCAAATGCCTTCATTGCCTACAGGAAGCCTGCAGGGTACAGCTCAAGATATTGCTCTGGAACCAGACATGATGGACGATGTGACAGACCGAGAGGTGGAAACACCAATGGAGACAGAAAAATTACAGGAGGAATTGGAATTAAAAAAATTGTAATTGCTTGTCATGATTTCAGAGGCAGAAAGAGACTTTGCTCTATGCCATCAGAAATTAGAAGATGAATGGAAAAAAAGAAAATGATCAGGAGCAAGTCCTTTATCAATGGGACATAAACATTTGCCAGTAAGTAAATTGCCTACTTCTGAAACTGGGGTTTCTTATATGAATGCTCCTACTATAGACAATTCAGTTGATACACCTGATTTTTCATTTAACTCAGTTCCTGAATGGGCCCAGGTGATGCTTTACAAAGGGCAGGATGGTTGTTACAAAATGGAATATGGGTTCCTGATCCAGCGATACCATTACCTGGTTCCCCAGAATATGTCTGTTCAACCAAAAAGGTTTCTGAACTTGCCAATGAGTCTCACTCATTGGGTCCTAAGGATTTACTTTTAAAGTCCCAAAAAAAGCAAACGGAGGCTGCGCAAATGATTGAGAACAAGGGCGAAGACATCTCTCAGTTAAAAGCAACCTCCATGGTTACGGAATGGTCTAGCTCCTTGCTTAAATCAGTGATTCTAATATCTACTCCACAAGAAGATGATATTTGTTTGGATTCTGCCCAGGAAGAGGAAACTCTTAGACCAAAGGTAATTTTGGCACTTCTTTACCTATAGGAGGAGACAGGGTTAGACCCCGACCACAACAAAGGCCTTCTGGCCTGAAATCTTATGCTGGGCTCTTCCATAAGCCGGCTGAAGCAGCCAAGCATAGATCTTTGGTGCGCTTAAGATATCAGGGTAAAGCCCCTGTAGTTCCAGGCCGACTGTGGTTAGGCAAAACTCTAATACTGGACAACCTGGGGTTTACTCCAGCTGATGTGTATGCTTTTATACATTCTCCTGCAGACAAAAATTACGATATAAGCTTTTGTACTATGCAGAATTTGGACAAATTTTGGAAAGTTTACTACACAGTGATGGACACAGAGAATTGGAGGAATTTTTGGTTATCCCCATAACAAAACCAAAGATTAAAATAATTACAGTCTTATTTCACAATGAAGGGGTGAACATAGCTAACATCACATATTGGCTGGAGAAGAGATGTATTTTATTTGACTGACCAAAACCTGTCTTAGATGATAATGGGTTTTGGACTGGGGGGTAGACTTTTCGGGTTCAGTTACCTCACACGGATTCTGGTATACAGCATCTCCCAAGTTCCTTCTATTTGGGGTGGGATAGGGGTATTATTTTTTATGCTGGCCAGCCAAAAAGTTGTTATAAATGTGGTTCATTAGAACATTTAAATACTGTCTGTGATTAAGTGAAATGTTTTTCGGTGGCTTGTTGGGACATACTGTTGCGAAATGTGAGGCTGAACCGTTATGTAATTTATGTGGTGATTTAGGTCACTCCTATGCAAACTGTTCCTGGGCGGTACATGAAAATGATGAAGCCTCTGATCAGGAAGATTTTCTTAGACAAGTGAAAAATCTTCAGGATTTACCCTGTAACACCAGATCAGATGCAGGATTCAGGGGGAGATGAAGGGGGAGGGGTTTAGGAGGTACTTTAGGTGACAGGCGTACAACCTCTATTTCCGATATGGTTTCATCATTGGTTACTTCAAATATGATCTCTATGAGTGTACAAAGTGATGTATCCCTCTTGGAATCAGAGAAAAACTCTTTGAGATCACAGGCCACTCCATACGCAACTCCCCAGGGTTCTCCACTGCGAAGTGAGGGAACTTTACTCCGAGACTCCCTGGGGAGCATACATTTAGATACTGCTGATGAGGAAGATGGAGAAGAAATAGAAGCCCCCCCTTATCCAAATAGAATAGAGCAGGTCCCTATTGAGGAAGGGTCCAAGAGTAGGAATATCTCAGGGGTACCTTTATCCCTACAGCCTTTATCAAATAGATTTGCTCCATTTGAAACTTGGGGTGAGCAAGTGGATTTAGAGCACCCCCTAGAGAACGCAGTTTATACTCATGATTCAGAACCAGAATCAGTGGGTATAGGGAAGAATTCCGTGGTATCTCAGCCACAATCCTTACCAATACCAAAGAGGGTTACTAGATCCAGTGGGAAAATGACTAAACCTCCTCCCTGAGCCCTATAATTTACAAGTGGCTAGTTTAAATGTCTATAGTATCAAATCAACAAAAAAACAATTAACAACCTTTAGCATATTACAATCCTTGCCATATGATGTAATTTTTGTTCAGGATACTAGGCTGCACGTGATTAGGGAATGTGTTCAAGCTTCCTTAGATTGGAGACGTGGCCTATCTTAATGGTCATTAGGGGAAGAGACTTGTAGAGGTGTAGGATTCTGTTTTTCCACCAAAGAATGGAAGGTATATAGACAAATAGATATAGTGCCTGGAAGAGCATTTATGCTGGATGTTGAAATAAGAGGGTTATCTTGTAGATTACTGAATGTATATAATCCACAGACAAAATGTTCTAGAATAGAACTAATGAAAAAGATACAGCCTTTTTTACATACGGGGAGACAGATATTTGTGGGAGGAGATTTTAATATAAATTTCCTACACAAATTAGATAAAGGTAAACAATACCGTGATAAGGCCTTCCTGAAACAGGTTTTGTTTAACGCAGGTTTGCCAGATATACAGGACAGTATAAAACAAATTTCTAAACCCACTTTTTTTAAAGGGGTACTTTTTTCACGTATAGATTTTATATTTGTTTAAAAACTGTTAAAGTTATACCAATAGAGTCTTCAGATCATTTATTACTTGGGCTGTCTATTACATCCACTCCAGCCAGGAAGACAGGACAGGGATACTGGCGATTAAATAGTTCACTGTTGGAAGAAAAAGATGTTAAAGCTGAGCTACAAGTAATAGTGCAAGCCAAACGATCCACTTTATTTCTTTATGAAAATATAAGCTTGTGGTGGGAGGATTTCAAGAATTGTCTTATTGTTTTTTTTTTCACAAAGGGGAAAAGGAAAGCTGTTACTAAAATGGAGAAATATAAACAACTCCGGAATTACTTAGGGGTAATGTTAACTCGGCAAATAGATGAAGCAATAGATCTAAGTAAGAAAATTGGGGTTGTTAAGCAAGAAATTGGAGACTTGCAATATGATAGAATTTGTTCCTTACAGAAAGAGCAACAATTTGGTACTCAAGGGAAAGCTGAGCAGGTAAATCCCTTTTTCGCTAGCCGATGTAGGATAGAAAAATGTATTTTTAGCGGTTTAACTTTGAGTACAGGAATTATACAGAGAGACAATGATAGTATAATGGAGGTCTTGGATGCATATATTCAGAATACTTTTAGTCATTCAATAGAGGAATCACAAGAAGTGGTACAATTACTGCAGGTAGCAGATCCTCCCCAACTAACACCTGAACAGAAGGCGTTTCTTGTGGTTCCTTTTACCAAGACAGAGATAGAAATGGTTTTTCATTCTCTACATAAAGGAGTATCCCTTAGCTCTGATGGGTTATCAAATGAACTTTATGTGGTTTTGTGGGAGTTAATGCATAGAGAATTTGTACAACTTTATAATTATTTCCTAATGGATTGTAGTTTACCCACCCAATTTTATGAAGGGTTAATGATTTTTTTATATAAAAACGGAAATAGAGAATTAATTGAGGATTGGAGACCACTTACACTATTAAATACTGATTTTAAGATATTTTCTAAATTACTAAATAATAGATTGATGCAAGTTATGATGAATGATTTAATTAGCCCTTGGCAATTTAGCGGGGTTCCAGGGAGACGGGTTTCAGATGCCCTTATTTTATTACATGAACTTATGGAACCCTCAAATAATGTTTTAGAGGGAAAAGAACAGGATGGTTATTTAATTAGTTTGGACCAAACAAAAGCGTTTGATAAGGTTTCACATTTTTTTTTTATGGATAATCTTAAATGCGTATAGTATTCCAAACGAGTTTATTCAATGGATTAGTCTGTGTTATGCCTTGGCATACATAATCCCATATGAAAATGGATGGGAAGGGAACAGACTTAATATTTTGAAGGGAGTTAGGCAAGGGTGTTCCCTGATCCCAAGTCTGTATGTTTTTGCTTGGGATCCTTTATTAAGGATATTACAAAAATCTCCACGAATTTATGGCATTAAAAGCTATAATGAACATCAATGTAAAGCTTTAGCTTACGCCGATGATTTATGTCTAATTTTAAAAGATGAATCTTCCTTACAGATTGTTTGTGAGGTGATACAATCAGTGGGAAGTATTTCAGGTGCTAGACTTAACTTAAATAAAACTAAAATAATGAAAATAGCAGGATACCCGCAATCCCAAGAGTGGGTGGGAGGGTGCCCGGTAGCTATGGAACCTGTAAAATAATAGGGTTATATTTTGGTGGAGACAACATGGCATATTATAACTGGGATAAGGCTTTAAAATTAAAGGGAAAACGAAAGTTGCAGTTTGGAATAAATGGAAGGTATCAAAAAAGAAAAGGGTGTATAAAATAAAAACCTTTTTGGTTCCTCTATTTTTGTATATAAGTGTTATTTTTTCATTACCTAAAGTATTGGAAGTCCCCTTATTAGGTTTATTTTTTAGTCATTTTTCGGGGAGCAGGTTGAACCCGATTAAAAGAAAAGTTGTATACTTAGGGTTGCAAGAAGGTGGGGTCAATATGTTAAACCCAGTACTGTTTCTTTTTTCCATTTTTTTATATTCAAATTTGGTCCCTTTAGTAGGCCATTGCATTCTATTATGGGGACATGGAGCCATTTAACATTAACAGGTATATTAAAGGAATGGAAGGGAAAGGTTTTTCTCCATAAAAATAAGTGGAGTCCAAGATTAGTTAAGTGATGGGAAGGGGTTTTCGATAAGATAAAATTGTGGAACATTGGTTTTGAACAAGTCCAAACTATGACACATAAGGATTTATATAAATATATTTTGAATATACACTTTATTGAATACCCATTTTCAACTTTTACAAAAACAGATCAGCTGTATATATCAGAATACATATTATACAGTCGCATTCCCATTCATATGTGGAATACAGTATGGTTGGGTATTCATAATAGAATCAATGTTAAAGGGAACCAAAAACATAAGGGAATACAGGAACTTTATTGTCCAAGAACAGAATATATTATGAAAATAGAAACAATGGATCATTTATACTTCCAATGTGCTTATGTGGTTAAATTCTAGGATATTTTAAAACATCGATGGAAACAAAAAATGGATTTTCCTCCTGAATTGGATACATTGTTTTATGGAATCCCACCAAATAAAATGGAACTAAGGGTGTTGGGTACTTTTCGATTAATTTATGTGCATTTATTATATTGGATTTGGATATGCAGATGTCGTTTAGTGTTACAACAGCAATTGATTTCAGAATTGGAGTTATTCTATATTTTACAGTTGGATTTAAATTCTCTGAGACAAAAAGAATATAAGAAATATGGTATATAGATTTGGTCAGTATATTGGGAACAATTTGATTTCATTTAATTTATTTTCTATTTAGTGTAATAACAAAGGCTTGAAGGGAAAGGTATGATGTTCTAATTTGAATATAATAAGATTTAATATTTAACAAGTTATATGGGATTTTTTTTGTATTGGATTATTGTTTGTCTTGTATTTTTAGGATTTAGTTCAGAACTAAAAAAAAAACCCTCAGAGTAGAGGGTGGAGGAGGTGGGGGAAAGTTTCTCTCATGTTTAAAATGGTTGTATGAATTAATACTCATCTTTGTTTTCCTTTTTGGTTTTGTCTCTCTATATGATCTAGTATGATGTACTACCGATTTGTAAATAGTTATGATTTTGTTTTGAATAAATAAAAAATTCCCCTACTCTTTTCGATAAGTGCCATGGGATCTTTAACATCCACCTGAACTACCACAATCCAGGCAGATGGGACCTCGGTTTAAAGTCTCATCCAAAAGAAGGCACCTCAGAAGTGCAGCACCCCTCTCATGCTGCACTGCAGTGTCAGTACTGGGATATTAACCCAAGTGCCAGATGTGAGAACTGAACCCACAGCCCTCTGATCTCCCAGCCTCAGAGGTGAGTGTGCTACATACTGAGCCACTGACACTGCACCTAAATGGCAGTTGCTCTCCCATACTGCTATACTGTACTCTAGTTAACAGGGCACTCATTCAGAAACTAACTAACTGATATTCTGGCCATGAAATAAATTCTTTTTTTTCTCAGATACTCTAGTAATGATTATTTTTATGGGTAATTCACTAAATAAAGTTTAAATTGCACTGAATTGCCTTTATGTGTTTATGTGGGGGGGGAAGGAAAGGGAAGGTGGAAATTGTTTAACCAGGAGAGGCACACTAAGCCGGAGCTTTTTTCCAGGTGTGACCTGGGAGCACAAGGAAGTTACCTGACTTGCTCAGGGTCACACAGTATGCAAGTGGGGGCTTTGGGATTCAAACCCAGGTCTCCAGGTTTGCAGCTCCTCAGGGAAAATCAGTGTTCCTTGTTTTAACAAATGTCAGGCTATAACAAACATGGAAAATGGCTCTGATTACATTCGTTATAGTGAGGGAGCACTTCACCTGTCTGTCTGTCTGTCTGTCTGTCTCTCTCTCTCTCTCTCTCTCTCTATATATATATATATATATATATATATATACACGAATGTATCTATCTATCTATCTATCTATCTATCTATCTATCTATCTAATCAACTAGTGTACCTGGGTGCCCATCCCCAGTACCACTTTTTCACCCCCTCCAGGTCACCCATCCTCCCTTTCCAATGTTTATTTCATTAGAAATATAATAAGCAGGCTGAGGTACCCACACTGGTACTGCTTCTCTTCACCAACCTCCCTTTCAGGTCTCCTTCCCCTTCCCATAATTCACATGGTGGCAGTGGGGTGCCCACCCCCAGTGCCACCAAACAGTAGCCTGACACTGGGGTCCCAAATCCCCAGTGCCAGAAAGTCCTCTGAAATAAAGATAACCATCCCTCATTTATGTGTGTGTGTGTGTGTGTGTGTGTGTGTAATACCTGTAGAAAACAGTCCCTTGCCTATCAGTCCCCCATCCCACCCCAACTCCCCACTCCCCACTCTGCACCCACCACCCTACACCTCCTCACTTACCTAAAAGTGCCTCACATCACAGATCCATTGTTTAATCAAAAACACATCTTGCTGCTGGAAGAGGCAACTTCAACATAAGAAAACAAGTTAAGTCAGTTTAATGTATTTCAATGCATTTTAAACTTTTACTCATAATTTTTTTTAATTTTAAGTTTTATACCAAATTTTAAACGTGGCCTTTTTGGGATCCCACCAAATGAACAACATAGGTGATTTTTTTTTTATCCATCCCAAAAGGTGATTTTGCAGTCACTGCACAAAATCACCTTTCAGGCAAGATTTGAAAATGTCCACTTTCCAGGTTCATGAGGTAGGGTTATAAGACGACTATGTTAACAATTTGGTGAAATAAATATGGTAAAATGACTAGATTATCAGTGAACATTGAAATGTTTCAATGTTTACTTATAACTTATCTATTTTATAATATTTTTCCACCAAATTTTTAACACGGCCTTTTGGGGACCCCACCTCATGAACAACACAGGTGAAATATTTCAAATTCAGGCCAAAAAGGTGATTTTTTTTGCAGTGACTCCACGAAATCACATTTCAGCTGGGATTTGGAAATTTTCACCTAAGGGGTTCATGAAATGGAGTCATAAGAAGATTATGTTGAAGATTTGGAGAACAATATGGTGAAATTACTAAGTCATGAGTGAACATTGAAGTATTTCAACTCTCACACATAACTTTGCTCATTTTCAATACTTTGACTCCAAACTTTCAGCATAGTCATTTTTACACACCACCTCATAAACGTGATGGGCATCTTTTTTCAAATCCTGTCCAAAACTGTGTTTCACACTTGTGGCACAAAATGAAATTTTGAGCAGTAATCTATAACTACCACATGTCTTTATATAAGGGGAAGTCATAAAAAGACTATCTTGAAAATCTGTGGTCAAAATAAAAAAAATACATTTATTAAAAAATATTGTGTGTAGTGCCAGCCTTTACCCAGTGGGTAGTGCTTTGTGATCCCTTGCTAGTGAGTTGAGTCTGGGGGTGAACTCAATGTGTCAGCTGGATGGGCTGAGGCAGGGAGGATGGCACTATTATGCAGCACCACACCCCAGCCTGGGAAGGGAAAATGCAGGGTTGCCCACATGAGCTCAAGCACCATTTATTGAAGAGAAATGTTCTCTCAACATAAGGCTCTGCACCTTTCTACCCCTGGCTCCCAGAGGCTGTAGCACTTCTGCAGAGAGATGGACTCTTTTCCTTATGTGTCTGTATCTGTAGCCACATGTAAGGGTTTTGCCATTTTGCCACACAGAAGGGCATGGCCTGGAAGGCTCCATGCATAAACATTGCCAGCAAAATAAAGTGCAGCAAACTATCACAGTCAGCACATGGCGGGCTAAAATGTCACAGGGCACATAACATTGTGGGCCAAAACACCACATGTGTGCAGTCTGCAGTGTGCTGCCAGACCCCAAGGGGCTGCATAAAACAAGGTGGCACTGAACGGATGGCACAGTAAGTGGTCACAATGGGTCTCCCAGTCAGTGCGCCACAGGAACACTAGAAACATTGTACCAAGTATGCAGTGCCACAATGATCAGTGCTCCATAGCCAGGACATGTCAGGACAGCAGCATGGAAGTGTGCACCAGCAATAGCAGCTGAACAGTGGCACTGCTGCATACTAGCCACATGTCCTGCATGCAATGATGGCATCTACTGTACATCAGTTAGGCACCCTACAACCAGAGGCCATACCAACCCCTGACCACCCATCACCCAGCTAGCATGCAGCCTCAATCCCAACCCATGGGGTGGTAGTACTGTGCCCCACAACATATCCAACACTGCCTGTCCAGCCCATAAAAATAAAACACTGCTTGCCTGGATGGTGGAGGTGTCTAACACCTGAGTTTGTTCCCTATCTGCAGAGTTCTGTTCTGTGATGTTGTGTCATAGCTTTATTGTGGTGCACAATGCTGTGACTCTGGTATTATATTCTGTGATATTTTTTACTGCGCTATTAACACATGGAACTGGTCTGGAAGGGTCCTGCGCTTCTACAGGCAGATGGACTTTTCCTGTCTGCATCTGTTAGTACAGGTCCTTCAGGACCTGCATGAATGAGGATATGATTCCACTATTTCAGAAAGAGAACTTCTTTCAAAAAAGACTGTGTTAATGCACCAGTCAAGGTTCAAGTTAATGCAACAATTGTAGGGAAAGGTGGCATTAGAGTTTCCAACCCTAACTTCCAACCCACCCAAACAGTAAAAGGATACAACCACACATGCAACCACACACAGCCATCGTTATGTAAGACAAAAAACATACAATTGTTTTCAGATGACACAAATTCAGTAGCACTGATGTGCCACCTTTGTGAATTTGTATCTGTGGATGCATAAGCACAGTCCCCTGCTTATGCAGCCACCAATGTGTGTATGTCACTTGTGCATGAGTATGTGTGACTGCAGAAGAGCAGGCCACATGGGAGCCAGTGCTTCTGCAGCCAGAAGACCCCATGGGACCTACAGCTCTGCAACCAGAGCTAACAGATGAATAACTGAAAACTTCTACCTCCACAGTTTCTAGATCCACAGCTGAAACCATGATATCCACATTGCAACACTACTTCTGGCTATGTAACTGCAGGCCCCAGAGGGAACTGACCTTCTGGAGCCAGACATTGGTGTACATGCCTTACACCTGTGGCTGAAGAGCTGCAGGCCCCTTAGGGGCCTGCACTTCTGCAGACAGAAATACTATTGCAATTTTGGTATCATGGATTTTGTGACACATGTGCTTCTGCGGCCCAAGATCAGTGTGTATGTCCTACACTGGTGGCTGCAGATGCGTAGGCCTATGAAGTGTGGGTATGTCTTACAGTGTGTATGATTACATAAGGCTACAGAAACACTAGCCCTATAGGGGCCTGCAGTTCTGCAAACAAAAGAACTATAGTCATTTGGGTATTATGGATTTGTATCTGTGGCTACAGGGGCCTGTGCTTCTGCACACAGAAGCAGTGTTGTGATTTGAGTATCATGGTTTTCCATCTGCAGTGATAAGTGAGTGTGTATGTCTTGGGGTGTGCATGTCACAGATACAAATCCACAAAGGTAGCATGTCAGTGCTACTGAACTTGTGTCATCTGGAAATAACTGTATGCTGTTTGCCTTTCCTGATGATGGCTGTCTGTGGTTGCTTGTGTGATCATGTCCTTTAGCTGCTTGGGAGGGAGTTAGGGCTGGAAACCCTAACAACTGATTTCCCTGCTATTGTTGCATTAAGTTGAACCTTAACTGGTGCATTAATGTAGTTTTTTGCAAAGATTATATGTAATACCTATATGGTATATACAGTATATACTATGCATATGTATATATGTATGTATGTGTATGTATACACACCCACACATATATATATATATATATATATATATATATATATGTAATACAAAATAACACATGCCCCCACAATGCATCATGGGCTGCATATGCAAATCACCACAGAATATTATGCTGGTTCAACTTTAAGCAGAAATGCATGGTGCCACATGGACCCTGCTCTGGGGCCTGCAGTTACACAGCCAGAAGTAATGATGCAATGTGGGTATCATGGTTTCAGCTGTGGATCTAGAAACTGTTTGTGGAGGCATATACACACATTTATACCATGGGGGTTGGAGCTCCAAGATGACAATAAATTCTGTTATTTTCACTGCAGTGAAATAAATGAAGCTGATGTCAGCAGAGTTAAAATAAATACCATTTATACCTACTCTGCTGATGTCAGTTTCCTTTTTTTCTATACCCATTACTGCCACTAACTATCCCTCTATTCTTAGTCCCTACAAAGCAAAGCAAAAAAATGCACAAATGACATAGTACACATGACAAATATCAATTAAAAGAATCTATCCAAAACATAAAATGCAAAATTTTTATCCAAGTACGTTTTATAAGTATTCTGGCACAAGCGGTTTAGAAAGTCAGCACAACAAGTGTCCATGGAATCAGAATCGATGAGAAAGCATTCAGAACAACCATCACAAAATACAACAACATTAATGCTCTCCTCTACCTGTCATTAGTGCAAGCAATATCATTTACCTAACTTTTCTGTTTGTCTATCACTCAGCATTCCACACCATGGACACCAATGTGAAACCTAGTACTGCAAACGTAAATCAGCATGTAGCAACAGCCACAAACAAAAGCAAAGCGGACTATTTTAACAGACAGACTGAAACCAAAGCAGACCACATAAAAACTGCACAAAGACAATTGACAATCACCACAAAACACCAAAACAAGTTACTAAACGAATCAAAAGTATACCTTACTAATGAAGCTCACAATCCTGCTATTCCCAAACCTAAAAGAAATTCCCCACCCTCACAAACAAATAACCGTATCACACAGCACACTACAGAGAACAGCATCCAATCAGCAGTCACACAAAGAGCAATTGACCAATAAGAGATCTAACTGACACACCATTCATACCTATTCAGTCACACAGACAACAGAAATGAACACACAAAACAAAGATGAAACAAAATGTAATAGAGGAGCTCCCACTCCCATGGTATAAATAGCACACATGATGTGCAGATCATGGAATATGTAAAATATTTTAACTCCTGCATCGTGAGCACTAGATATTTGGCACGCATGAAATATCTAGAGCTCACTCTGCAGTAGTGAAAATATTTTACATATTCCACTCCTGCCTATCATGTATCCCATATATATATATATATATATATACATATATATATATATATATATAATATACATATATATATATATATATATATACACACACACACAAAATGAGTGTGGGAACAATATAAGTGTGATAACCTTAGTCATTTCCACTGCAGTGTAATAAATGCTGATGACATCAGCAGATTTAATATATCTGACAGATATACACTCTCTTCTGATGTCACCACTCACTCATTAACTATAGTCTGCATTCTAAATGGAACTGCTTGCAAAATACACTTACCTGTGTCCCATAATGTTTCTGAGACTCCCAGCCCATTACTATGCTGATCTTAGCTTCACTACAGCCTGCATTCTAAATGACACTGCTTCAAAAAACAGTTTCTCACTGCTACTGGCAACTAACACAATTAGCACTCCAAACAACATTCAGCTGTTTCCCATGGTGTTTCTGAGACTCCCAGCCCATTCTGAAAAAATCACACACACTCAGACCACACATAGAAAGAGCAGACAGCACACAGAAACAGGAAAAAACACTGGGAAACATAGCAATACTTCTGAAGTTCCTACCCAATTGTATGAATAGCACACATGATGTGCAGTTTGTGGGCTATAGAAATTATTCTCACTCCTGCAGAGTGAGCTCTGGATATTCTCACTCATGCTTTTGACACTCGTGAGTATCCAGAGCTAACTCTGCAGGAGTGAGAATATTTTCCATATCACACCTGTGTTGGAGAATATTTTCCATATCACATATGTGTGTGTATATATATATATATATATATATATATATATTCATGGCAAAAAACTCCATTCAATGCATCAGTTAGGGTTGTTCCACAGTGACAAAAGTGAGGAAATTCAGTGTTAGGGTTGAAAATCCTAACTCCGAATTCAACCCCCCACACCACACACACAGACACACACACACACACACACATATGCAAGTATGGGGAGGACCAAGGCAACACGAACAATGACAGACAACCAGTAGCAGGTGACAGAAATAACAAACAATTGTCTAAATGTACTACAAGACATCCCCACCCACCTGACCAGGTACTGCATGCTCAGTGGAGATCAACAGCAAAACTGAGGCCATGTACACCAAATGTACACATCCCTGATTGCAGCTGCACACAACGTACCACACTTAGTAGTTGCATGGCCTTACCTACCGATGCCCCACACCCCACCACACCTGGTGGGCCACCTAAGCAATACAGCTGAGCAAAACCAAGGAGTTGTACAGCTATAATATGTCTGATTTTAACAAGGGTCTGAGAAATGCAGCTTTCTAATTGGCTGTAAACATTCTAACAGCCTTATGTTAATCTTTTATTAACATACATGTAGAGCTTAACCATATGATGAACATTGTTTAACACTGTTTAAAAAAACAGTTTTATTATAATAGCAATAAGGCACTCCCAGGGATTATGTTAATGGTCAGTTAATCACCGTCTAGTGACATGTGGCACTCTGCTACGCCTCGTTCAACATCACACCCCTAGAGGGTGATTAACAGACCATTTAACATAACCCTTGGTCGTGCCTTATTACTTAATTACCTTCATGTGTAGATACTCTCCCTCTGCTAGGCACTGCAGGAGCTTTCCAACACAGTGCCCCACCCAGTTACCCCATCTACTGTGTAGTTACTGGAGAATGGCAGCGAATATGAACTCATGAAGATGAACAATGTAACTTGATCATTGCAGGCATCAAAATCTTAGTGTGATTATAACTGACAGAGTCTGTGATAGAGAATGACCCCTTCCGTCCTACTACACTTATCCCATTGTGAGTGAAATCAATACTAAAATACATTATATTTATATCTACACTATACCTACTTGATTCCTGTTGCAGCACAATTAACATAGTTATCACTTTGATAGCATCAGTGATGGAATTGTGGCAAACCCAAAGACTAGGCACTGCAGCCTGAGTATGAAACAACTGTTAAAAAAATTAGGCTGTGACCATAAGTGGTATAGATCACTCACTGCAACAATACTAAATGTACCACAATTTCAATAAGTGAGTCATCACAGAGGCAATGACATTGTCTTTACCAGATAGTATATCCTTACTAAATGCCTACAGGAAAATCTATCCTATAGACATCTGCGATACAGCTATGTCATTGTTGGCTCAGTAGTGCTAGGATATTTAGAAGTTGCTTGGCCTGACCCATGCAATTACACTGTTTCTTACAAAGAATAGTTACTGCATCTTTAGTATACAAACACACTGAAGGTATATATATGTACATCACCAGTACACCTTCATCAGTAAACTGTGCATCTGATACTGGCAGTAGGAATTTCACAGCCTTGTACAGGCAATGCTTTTCCATACCTTGACATCAGCCTCTCTATCTTGAGTAAACAGTTGCAGTAAATGTGCCACTATGTAAATCACATACTAAATGCAACACTATTTTTATCTTGACCATGGCTGTGTCTTGTAGTTAATTTATGTAGGTATCTTAATTAAGTGTATACTCACTAGTGTTAAAAGCTTTGTAAACTGTGATCATGCACCTTCATCATTTATATTGACTAACGATACAGTACTAGGTCTGGTGGGGTGTGGGGCATCGGTAGGTAAGGCCATGCAACTACTAAGTGTGGTACGTTGTGTGCAGTTGCAATCAGGGATGTGTACATTTGGTGTACATGGCCTCAGTTTTGCTGTTGATCTCCACTGAGCATGCAGAACCTGGTCAGCTGGATGGGGATGTCTTGTAGCACATTTAGACAATTGTTTGTTATTTCTGTCACCTGCTGCTGGTTGTCTGTCATTGTTCGTGTTGCCTTGGTCCTCCCTCGTACTTGCATGTGTGTGTGTGTGTGTGTGTGTCTGTGTGTGTGTGATGCTGGGGGAGGGTGAATTTGGAGTTAGGGTTTTCAATGCTAACACCAAATTTCCTCGCTTTTGTCGCTGTGGAACAACCCTAACTGATGCATTGAATGGAGTTTTTTGCCATGAATATCCTGTCTTTTTGAGAATAATTTTTACCAATAGTATATGATTTTTTGTTGTATGAGTACTGCACATACATACTGAAATGTATCAAGATGAAGAATACTGTAACTCATCTAATACTATTTTCTGTTATGAAGACTAAGACAGCATCCATCTGAACCATATTGCTTTTTATATCTATGTATTTACTTTCACTTACCACTGTTATGGCAATACTAATTCTTAATGTCGCAGTGTTTTACTCATTATCTTTGTGCAGTCACTGTACCTACTCTTCTGACACATAATGAATGTAGTACTCTATGTGTAAGCATACTTTTTAAATATTCATATTTTACAACTTCCTCTTCTGTTTCCGTACTAGACAAAAAAATCAGACAGACTCATACCTACAAATGTAGGTACAAGAATATTCTCATACCACTGCAACATCTGTGACATTAGAATAATTGAAATGTGTTATCTGTGAAAACCTTTAATGCTTTCTGTAACAATCTTCTCCATCAAAGTAGGTAAGCCGAATGGTTTCTTATATAAAATATAAGCAATAAAGGATGACGGTCAGTTGTATTAATGGTCTGTTAATAACATGCTGCTGCTGTTGGACCACGGTTCAAGATGTACAGCGTAACAGATGCACTCACATGCTGATAAACTCTCCATTGACATACTTCCTGGAAGTACCTTATGGCTACAATTATTAAACTCATCTTAAAGAGTGTGACATATTTTTCAATAAGTATTATAGAAAGGGTCTGAAGAATGTAGCTTTCTGATTGGCTGCAAACATTCTAACAACCTTATGTTAATCTTGTATTACCATGCATGTAGCACTTAACCATATGCTGAATAAGCTGTTACTCTGTTTAGAAACATTCTTAATTATAAGAACAATAAGGTACTCCCACGGACTATGTTAACAGTCAGTTAATCAACATCTAGGGGCATGTGTCACTTGGCTACACCTCGAGCCACAGTACACCCCTAGAAGGTGATTCACTGACCATTAACATAATCCTTCAGCGTGGCTTATTGTGTTATTAGCCTACATGTGTATGTTGATTTTAATCCCACATGAATCTGCTATAATGTTTCAGGAAATTATGAAGTAACAGTTGTGTAACCCTTTGTCACAAATGTTGATGATAAACATCCCCACGATAGAATAACACCACAACCAAAAAGTAGTATTTATGAAATATTTTTTTTTATAAAAGTATTAAACTCTTTGTTTTATCAAATGGTAAAAAAATAACTGAGTTTTTATGAAATAAAATACAAAAATATAAAACTTTGAGAATTTGCAGAAAACGAGAAACAAGAAAAATATTGATTTGTTTAAATTTTTAAATAGTACACATAAAAAATATATATTTATTATTAAGCTTTCTTGTTTATAAAAAATAAACAAAATATGATCATATAAATATTTGAAAAAAGCATTTTTTGCAGCCACTGCTTGTGAGAGGTGTGTGCTGCTTGAGGCAATCCAAGCTACAAACTGGATCCAATGTGGAGGCGCAACAGAAGTGGAAGCTGTTGCGCCCTCCAGAGGAGATACTAGACTCTGGTGGAGGGTGGTCACTTCGCCCCAGGGAAGTTGGCGGGTACAGGTGGTGGTGGTGGAGGTGAAGTACTGGTACTGGCCACAGTGTCATCTGCCGCTGTCACCACAGGCTCAAGCACAAGGCTGATGGTCTGTTATTGTGCTTCCATGAAGGACAGCATTCTTTGCTGTCCTTCAAGGAGCCTAACGATATCTTTTCAGACCGACAATATGCTCGAGCCTGCGTAACAGCGGCAGTGGCCAGTACAGCGTTTCACACGGTGGCACCCTACAAAGAGTCAAAAAAACATAAATCAATACATCAGCCTCAAAACAGTGATGTCCTTTCTTTCTTTCACCTTACAATATTAATAGCTAATGCAGTATTAGTTATACATTAATTTGCCACTACTGATACTATTTAGAACTCTGATACAAATATAGATTGTTGTCTTGCCTGTTCAGTTAAAATATTTTCTCACCATATAATGTCGTTTGTTAACAACATAAAAAAAGTTGTAAGAACAGTACACTTCCTACACTATTCTTGTATGTAACTTACTATACAGCAATAGTCAGTATCTAAATGGTTTAGCATAATAAACAGTACAGTCTCATACAGTGAAAGTACATCTTCATTGTGTGTGGACAACTAAACTTAACCATCTGTGGCTATAGTGTTTCTTCACGCCTGCAAGCGAATATTCGACTACCTGCACACTAACAGTATGATTACATAATTTCATGTGTACATCATCATGACCACTTTAATGATTGCTACAAAAGACACACACATCAGGTTGTTATTCACCCTCTGTACAATATAAAGGTTTCAAAATCTTTTTAACTGACATTGCATTGATTAAGCGATAAGCGATGAACAAACTGTCATTTTGTATTTTATTCTCATGCTCTGCATGACCGTAGTGTGTGAAACTGTTACCAAATACCAAAATTTCCTAAGTCGTGATTAACTGACCAGCAATACAATCAGTGAAAGTTTCTTATTTTTATTTTAATTAAACAACTTAGAAACAGTCTTAAGACTTTTTCACCATACGATCCACTTCACAGTAGTGTTTCTGATACATGCCTATGACCAGTTTTAACGTTTTCATCAAATTGTCAACTTCGTCTGTCATAATGGTTTTGAAACACTTGAAACCATCTTACAGATTTAGTAAGCATGAGTTGACTGAGTGTACTAAGTACTTACTCTAATATGTTCTACACACATCATGTAAATAAATAGTAGGAGCTGTGTTCAGAAGTGGTGTGCAAGAAATACAGCTTTACACCATGCACAACACAGTGATGCATGTCAGTGTGATATTAGAAAGTGTTATTGAACTGAAATTAAATACCACTCTATCGAAACAAAACAGTAGAATCTGCAACACAATTATCATGTTAATTCTCATTCCATGTCACATAGAAAACCAATATGCAGTCCAAGAATTAGTGACACATCAGATGGATAGTCAATTGGCTCCAACAATGAACCCAGAGCGTCATCATTGGTAGGATAGTCTCATTCCCAAGGAGGTTCATCAGTAGTTTTCTACAGGGATCACTACCTGGGCCCTTCCTGTTCACCACCTACATGTCTGACATAAGGCCAGGTATCACGAGTAATATTGCTCTGTTTGCAGATGACTCAAAACTGTGGTCGTTAGTGTATGGGCAGAAAGGGCGGCTGGGTCTACAGACTGCCCTGGACCAGCGGAAAGATGTAGGAACAGTATGCTGAGTAAAATGCAGTGTGGTGCAAGGTACTGCACCTGAGACACAGAAATGCATAGCAAGTGTTCACGGGGGGGGGATGAAATGCTACAGGTTTGTATTGCTGTCAGGGACTTGAAGCTGTTGTTGTATGTCAAGACAAACACCCTTGACAGTTGTACAAGGGCAGCAGCTAAGGACAACAGGATGCTGTATGCATAGCCAGTGAGATTGCCTCCAGAAGAAGGGAAGATATAATACATCTCTGTAAGTTGTTTCTGAGAACGCATCTCAAGTACTGTTTGCAGCTGCAGACCCCACAGTTAAAGACAGACATTTAACTCCTGGGGAGCGTCCAGAGTAGGGTGATAAAAAAAATGTGGGTCTTGGGGAACAGGACATATGTGGAGAGGCACGAAGACCTAAATATGTACACATTGGCAGACACAAGGGACTGAAGAGGCATGGTAGGCGTCTTCAGGTACATGAAGTGAATAAATAAGAGAGTAACAGTTAGGATGACTCGAATGAATGAAGAGGACCATCGCTGCAACTAGAGGAGGAAAATTCTGGGGAAAAGAAGGAGGTGTCCTTCACTAGGACAGTGGTGGATCCATGTAATGTGGTGCCCAGGGGGCTGGTGCACGCAGACATGGTACAAGGGTTCAAGAGGATGTGGTACAATAATGGGACAACGGTTCCAGAATAAAAGTTAAATGCAGTCAGAATATCTGGAACTGGGAAGGGAGCAGCCAGAGTAGCCCAGGGGGCAGACAGCAAGCTGAGATACCAGAACTTTGGCTGTCCAAATGAGTAGACGCAAGAGGTCGAGACACCTATTCTGGTGGCATTCTTACTATGTCACTATTCACCCAGACGTATGGGTTGTACTTTTATGAGTGCTATTACTGTTTTAAATGTTCCACAACTGTCACTCACAGTTTGGTTGTCACATCAAACCTTGCAGCATGACAGCTGACAGTTCTGAGTGACCTCCCAAGCTACTGCTTCACTTTCATCCTACACAGTATGCTGAATGTGTGTATTACTATAGTAATTGTGCTTCTTATGTCCCCAGTGTACCACTACAACACTCACAGACCTATAACAGAAATCCCTGCAATATAATATCAAAGTCAAACATCATTTGTTATCTTGTTGTACACTGTTATTCTCCCAACCACTAACCAGCAACATTTACACTCCCCACTCTTCACTCCTGTCAGTGGCAGTATGTACCTGCATGCGAACTTGAATGCGTGATGCATAATTACTAACTGTGTAATACGGCTGAACACACATTGTACACAACAGAAGCAAATGAACATGAACCTTGCACCATACTAGTGATCACAGATGTATAATGTATTCATTTGCATCTCTGAACAATGTACTACTATACAGCCTTCACATGTATTATTTACGTTATGAAAGAATGCTGAACAGTCCTATTAAATGATATAAGTCATTACACAACTGCTTAACTAACACACAATGATAATAACATACATTCTGAGTTCAGGATACCTTGAAACTACATCTTCCATGAATATCTGTTGTGATGGTACTTACGTGGCGAGCTGGTGCCGGGCTCCTGCTTCACCTCCACTGTTGTCTCACGCTCAGCTTCCCCGGGCTCTATGAAACAAACAAGTGAAAAACATGATAACATATACCAAAAAATATCAAGGTACAACTATATTTTTTTTAATTAGCTTCATTTTTAATACTCTGTCATTGTGTAACTGAAACATGTGAACACATCCCTCTTTGCAATAACACTTCTGTGTTTATATGGTGTTCTGTTCTTAATCAACTGTGACATGCACACAGCAACTGTTCTCATCTGTACAGTGAGAAAGTGACTTACATGAACAGCATCAACAATGTTATAGATAATTCCTAAGATTTGTGACCACACCATAATTATACGCTGTAGTGTGTTTGTTACACCATGTGTGTACAATGCTGCAGATGTCCATAGACCTATTTAGTGATGCCCACCCCATTTCCCATTACTATGGCAGGGTCAACATACCCCAAAACTTGGCCCTGACACACTGACAGTCAGCAGCCCTTATACAACAAACCACCTGCAGCACATCAATGTGCCCACAGCTCAAGCGAAGGCTGAAGTCAAATAATGCAAACCTATGTCCCTGGTGTTCCAATAGACATGTGCATCCAATCTTGCACAGAATTTATATAAAATAAACCAATAGCTCTGGTGGTTCTCTGAACATGTCTCTCCAATTACAGTTGGAAAAAAAAATAGTTACAGAAATGTATAATACCTAGTATGCAGTGGACAGACCCCATACCTACCCATTAATTCCAATTAAAACAAGGGTCTGAGCATTTCAGGTTTCTGATTGACTGCAAACATTGTAACAGCCTTATTTTAATCCTTTATTAAGATACATGTAGAGATTGTCCATATGATGAACAAGGTTTAACACTGTTTATGAACATGTTTTCTTATTATAGAAATAAGGCAGTCCCAGGAAATATATAAATGATCACTTAATAACCATCTAGGGACATGTGGCACTCAGCTACACCTCATTCCACACTGCAACCCCAGAAGGTGAGTAACAGACCATTAACATAATCCTTCATTATGCTTTATTCCTTAAACATAAAACTCCACCCCCCCAAAATTAGTGGAGCAGAACAGCTACCCCCCCCACCACGCCATGCGGCAAGTTAAATAGTTCTACGGCTGTTCATCCATTGTCTACAGCATGAACAATGATCGTACACCACATTTTAGTACACATTAGACATATTGCATTGATCAATTCCATCTTTGCATTCTGTTGAACAATATGTGCTGCGACCATTGGCTCACACTCTGTAATTATGGACATACAGCCCTGCCAGTGGTGTGAGTCAACAGACAGCAGAGCAGCAGGTGGTGCTCTGTAATCTCACACATCAGGAGGGTGGGCGAGCATGACAGCAGGTATTACTTGGCTGTCAAGCACTATTTTCCATAAAGAGCACAGTTAGCAGTTTACTGACATACTTTGCTCCAGAATAGACCATACACTTATGACTTGATTGCCCTGCCAGGTGAAACAGGTGGATTTAATGTTAATTCTGACTGAGCACTCATACCACCTCCACTAGAACAAAAGGGTTGGTGATGAATGTAATATTTATGTAGCCTATGATCAGGCAGGCAGTTGTACAATGGAACACCAAGGATATATAAAAATGATACTTACAAAAAAAATGCACATGAAAGGGACAGAGAAGCACCTACCATACTATCAATGTTTTATAAAATTAGCAAGTCAGTGTAATATGTACTATGGTATGGGCACACACCCACTGGTTCACGCTTCTTCTACTGAAGTGTCAGTCAGCGGATGTTGTGCTGTTAGGACGGTGAGGACCTGACACCCACTGGCTGAACAGGGAGGAGTAGTGGGGTGCTGGGGCTCAGTGGGCAGTTGCAGGGGTACCACTAGGTCACCATGGGGATTGGAAGTATTTCTTTTCACAAATACCCATGATCAGGCAAATAGCGGTCCACTGGAACACCAGGGACATGAACAAAAGATCTTTTGTTATACAGATGGACTGCGATCGTGTAGACAGTGTCACACTGAACCTACGAAGAACTTGTGTTAATTCTAGATTTATTTGTACAGATGTCACAATGGGAGATAGTGTTCACTGTACCACCACATATATTAAACAGAGCAGCAAAATATTGTCACTGCAAATGAATGTGATTCTGCTGCAGGTGGCGTCAGTCTCCAACATCTGTTGTCTTGGAAGGCACCAGGCACAACTCGTCAGGGATTGGTGCAACTGCATGCAAATGTGTCATGATAACATACAAATGGACCCATATGCACCTTTCATGCAGTATGGTCCCATTGGCATGTTATTTTTTTACTATTTAGCTTGCTGGCAATGGGAAAATGTTACCTGTGGTACCACATCCCCATGCATCACTCTGGCCACTTACGCTAGAGCAGTTGCACTGCATCATGCACACTGGGGGGCAGCCACATTGCAATCTTTAACACTGCTGAGCCATGTTGGAGTTCCATTGAATATCACCACTACCGCCTCCTGTACACAGCAGAGTTAAGCTGCAAACTCCGCATACAGCTTGCCAGATTTAAATATCTGAAGAAAAGTTGTTTGTTCTCCAGTGCTCTGTGTATTTGTTTCTTTGGGCTCAACTGTGTTCGCGATGGGGGTGTGGGGCATTGTAACATGTTAGCAACCTGATGAGAATCACCACTTCTGTCATGACATTGTCTCCTTTGCTAGCTGACATAAAAAATTGTGCGTCACAGCTAAGTCAGTGGGCAGCCAGAGAAACAGACAAGGCAGGTGCAAAGAAGACTTGGTAGGAGGAATAAGTGTGAAAGTGTTATGCACAGTGTGTGTGTGTGTATCTGTGTGCAGTTCACTTGCATATTAAGAAAAACATGGCTGAATTAACAAAATGAAGATTCTGTTTTAACAAGGATCTGAGACCTAATCAAGCAGTAGACAGATTCATTATTAACTGGTCTCTAGTGCCAGATGGCAGACTGGCTGTTTGTTTGTCTTACTCTATCACGTAAAACAATGTTTCCAACCCATTTTCTAAATACAAATAATACATAGATGCTTCAAGTAATACTTACTGACTAAATAGTATTTCCTAAAAATAATGTCCTTAAGTTGTGCAGGTCACACCTTACATGATATCCTCATAGCACCCCAATTACATAGTACAATTATTTCTATCGGCATCTTACCATTGGACTCGATGACAATGACAATGTCAGTGTCCGATTGGCCACCCTCCACAGCTTCACGCTGTGTTGGTACGACCTCACGGGCAGGCGGGGGAGTCCTATGATGGCCTGTCATAAAAGGAAAAACAAAGGCATCACTAAGTCTTGAATGGTAATTACATTACATTTTTGAAACAGTTGATGCAACCATAAAACATGCTTCACATAGGTTACATTGCCTCTCATCAGGCACACCACAAGCATTGTGGGTACATATAAAATTACAAGTGCTGTTAATATCAAATATAATGTTTGAAGAGCAGTAGAGAACAACTGTAAATGAAGATCAGTAGTTGTTCCACAAACATGGAGAACATTTCAACAACAAGTCGAGACATCTACAATCCCCTATTAAGTACAAATATTGACTTAACCATATTTCAGATGAGATACCCAAACATCATTCTTAATAGTGTATGCTAAAAAAAACACTATTGTCATTTCATGTGTCATAATACTGCAAAACACGTACATTTTCTTTTACTCTACCAGTATTTTAAATTTTGCATCACTAAGTTACATGACTGCATAACATGGTACCTAATACACACTAGAGATACAGATAGAAAAATTAGTTGAAGAACACAGCATAAACTCACTAGAGTCACCAAACGTAATAGCTATATGAAGCTTAAATGAATTAAATATTGCCTATAGACAATGGATGCTGTATAATCACTGCCGCTATCATTTACCAGATTCTGCTGTTTTTCAGTCCCCTCAGCTAAACCTCACAACTGAACCACAGCAGTGGCCATGTCAAGTGAACCTTTTTCTATAAATTATGAAAATCATGTAACTCATTGAGTCAAAACAAGATCGAATGACATGAAAAAATACTACAATGTATCACTGTACAACTTTGATATCACTATAAAAAAAAAAAAAAACTTGAACATTGTATTATAGCAACATACCATGATAGAGGTGGGTATATGGATGGTTACCACTTCTGGTATAGCTTCGTCACTCAGCTAACGCCTCATGACTGAACAACACCAGGCGTGGTAAATCACCAATTCATCACTCCTTGTCATGTACATGTTCTTACATAAACTATTAAGTATAATACCATATATGTCATGATTTCAATCAAAATCTATATAAAGTCACATGCATTGTGAAAACTTCTGTTGAGTAACTTATGGTGAGTTAGCGCTCCCCTCAGCTGGCTTACCAGCCTCCCAAGTTTATCGTGAGTGGTACCAGCACGCATCTCGTTGCTGTTGTATCTCCTCATGCTGTTTAAGGATGTAAAAGCACTAGAACAGCTTCCCTTCTGCTTCAACTGCGTGATGGTCTTGTTCTTTACTTTAAGAATAATGTGCAAGGAAACTGTTGATCGCCTCCACATCAGATCCAGTTTGCAGTTCATACTCCATGATAAAATCTTGAGCATTCCCTAAACGAGACTGCCTCAAGCAGCAAACACACCTCTTACAAGGTCCACTGCCTCATGGTAAACTTTTTCTCTGCAATAGAAGCATAAAGAAACATTTCCATCACTGTCATGTCCCATAGTTAATGAATTTTTATGTATTGATTATGTTTAGTACTTAGAAAATAAAACACTGCGCCCCACCCTCTTATCCAATTGTTTTTTTTTTGTCTAAGAGTAACCATTTTGCTGTACTTCAGTTACCACAACATATTTATGTAACAAAAAAATAGAGCTAACAATGGCACTAAACATTACTGTAAACAATCATTACCCATTATAACGTGATAGGCAACAGTACACTGCACTACCACATTTATTGTTTTTTGAAAGAAATCACTTTTCAAATATATTTGAAAGTGATTTTCTGAAAAAAACAAGAAATGTGGTACTAATATAATGTTGCCTATCACATGACAAAGAGAAGTGTTGTGGTGTCATCAGTCGAGAACACAGCCTAAGTCAGCCAATACAAGCAACAACTCAATAATGCAGAGGATACCTGCATACCAATAATGGCTTCATAACATAAAAAAATTACTTAGCTTATGTGTTCCATACAACATGGCTCCATTTGCACAAATAGTACTAAATAATGCTAAACATAAACCTGCCACCACTGCGTTTCACTGTTGTAACACTCCTACCCCTCTCTGCCACTTACAGTAGTGTAATGCCACAGTAAATGTTAAATGAACCTTACAGACTGAAAAAATATAACAATGCAAACATATAACAACATCATGAAATTGTGTACTAACAACAACATGATGCATTGCTATTGCACTTTCTCCAGTGTAGTTACACAGCATGGCACAATCTGGATGTTCCCAACCCATGTGTTACATGTGTGTGAGTGATGCATGCAGCTGATCTATTTTTTGACCACATTAATAGGGTTCTGAAAAGAACCTTTGTTTACACTGTAATATTTGATAAACAGTCTGACAGCCTTAGAGGACTTAGAGGATTGCATCTCGAAGGTCTCCCAGGAAATGGCAACTGCCAGCATGTGAGAAATGTACACCATCTGGTAGGTATAGCCAATCATTACAATACTTAATTTCTGGGTGACGTATAGTATACATTCCATACATGTGTAGAAAAGCAGATATTTGTATGTTGACTTTTCTTCGAGCTCTGTCAATCAGATACTGTATGTATGGTGTTCTGCTTGCCAGACCCTACACTCTGTAATATCCGAAAATATGATTATACAGGCAGGCAACATACTCGTAATAGAAGCAAGGTCCAGTTTTGCCTCTGTTACTAAATCTACCCAGCGTTTGGTGCCCAAATCATTGTCTCCAAGATGTATTAGCAGTATGTCAGGATGAGGCTGAGTACTCAAAAGTCTGTGCATGGTTGGCATGAGGTGTTCCCATCTCATTCCACCTCTACCAAACCATTTCTCAGAGCAATCTGGGAGCTTCAGGTTCCTCCCAAAATCACTATGGTGAGCATACTCAGATGCTCGTCTCACGATACTGCTTCCAACTATCCACAAAGTCCTTTTGAGATTTTCTGCCATTCTCAGTTTTTAAACTCAGAACTGGACAGAGAGCTACCAAAAGTCAGTGTTCACCCTGCA
Source organism: Neoceratodus forsteri (assembly GCA_016271365.2). Lineage (NCBI taxonomy): Eukaryota > Metazoa > Chordata > Ceratodontiformes > Ceratodontidae > Neoceratodus > Neoceratodus forsteri. The sequence goes on along the minus strand of CM057456.1, from coordinate 453,118,092 downwards.
GTGGCTAGGCAGTAGTGAAAGTAAAACTGATATTTTCCCTCCTTACTTCAAGCCAGCTTCACTGGGCTGATTAATAACACACAAATAATAAAAATCATTGGCTAGTGCTCTGGCTTCATTAACCAATGTAGGCCATGCACTGACTATTACTAGACTTCTGCTGCAGCTAAAATGTGCAAACATTGAGAGGTGGGAGACATGTATCCTTGTCATAGGCAGTTTTAAACAATTACAACTGCAGAAACATGTCTGATTGGTTCCCTATTCTGTTATGGGTCCACGTGCAGCTTCCTATCTCCCTCTATTTGCAGCTGTATCTGTACAAGTTAGTACTCAACTACTATCAGACTTTAAACACTTTTATCTAAAATATACAGCGTTAGATGATTACAAGTAACATTATCAAACACAGCACTGAAAAACGTTTTGATTAATAGTATTTACATGTTGCTAACACTTTTTTATCATACTGGAAAAATGCATAATAAAATATACTGTACTTACAGTTTTTGAAATGCTGCTCTCAGTTGGCACTAAGATGGCTGCTGCTGACTTCTTCTTCAGTATTGTCCGTCTTGATTGGTTGTCTCAGATGGCCTCACAAATCTTGCATTATATTGGTAGAATGAACTGTCACTCAAATACAATCAGATCTGATTTGATAGTGAATGCATTTTCCACTCCCAAGTGTTAAATCTGTGACACTTTCGAACGCACGAAAGTAATTTGTGACAGTGTCGAACGCACAAAAGTACTTTTTGCGATACTTTCGAATGCACAAAACTTTTGTGAGAACTTCAAACATTACTTTTCACCATACTGTCGAGCATACGAAAGTAACATTTTAAACATTGTCAAATGCATACACTACTATTTGCGACACTTACCGTGCATTGAACAGTATTTTTAAAAAATTGTCTATTTTTAACACAATTTGATGCTTAATGGCAAAATAACCAATTTTTCAATGCTAAACACTGCTCAACAACATTCCTACTCTCACAACTGGAGACGCACAGTATTGTGACTTGGTAAAAACACCCACAAAAAGGTGTTATCTTCAGTTACAATGGCACCGTGCAACTGACTTGTAATAATGCAGTTTGTCAGTTGTTAATTAACACCGCAAATAGAAATTTTATGCAGCATTCACACCAAATTTCCAACTAAGTCACTTTAGGACGTAAATGCAATACTACCAAAAACATCAACTGACAAATGTGTGTTGTGAACTTCATATGCACACTCACATAAACAGTAATAGTACAGACTATCATTACCAAATTTTGAACATACTCATTTAACACCTCTGTTCATGAGCACTGTGACTGTCAGTATCACAATGTGCTCTGAGCAGTGGTTTCACACAACACCTGTAGCAGTGGTCACTGTAACTACATACTAAACAGTTCAGAAAACATGTGAAAAATGACAGCTGTGTAATTTAAAAATGGTTGTAGTAAAATGGTAACCTGAACAATCTCACATGAAAATATTAATAATGCACTGACTTCAGCTAAGTGTTCAAAGTTGACTTATTAATGTCTCAGTAATTAACAGAAAGATCATCAATAAAGTTATTGTGTAACAGAACTGTGACAGCATAAGCTATGTTAAAGTTTCTTAATAATGCTAATTGTTAATAACTGAACATGGAAATCATACAAAACAAAGTGTAGATTCTATAGTGATAATGATATGCAAGACAATGTGACAGAAATGAAGTACAACTGTAGCAATGTAAATAACTTATGTGATTAAAAGATTGCTAACATTTTCTTTTTAAATTGATGTGATACTTAAATGAGATGTTTCAATGCACAACATTAGAAGGTATGAACAGAGGCATATAGTAACATTTTCTTTTTCTCTGTATTTCATACAGGTGCCTGATGCTTCTGTAAGATTGCTGACTGCCACTGTGAACTATAATATCAAAACATGCCAACTAAATACAGACATAGATGTATAGGGAAATGAAACAGGTGTCATAGTACTTCATTGTTGTATAAGGGCAATAAAGAAAACACAAATGTTACATTACAATATGAACAGAGATAGACCTCTACTGCAACAGTGAGCCCTACAACAACTCATTGCACATCAAAAGCACAGACTTACTCAAGAGCAAGTAAAAATTGCTTACCTCTACAACAGTTGTGCAGATCTCTCAAACGAAACACAGCTATTGTGACTGCAACAATCAACAAACCTCCCAAACAACACTGTAGACTCTCACCTGGTGATCTTCTACTGAGAAAGCAGAAGTATTTCCGATCACTAGCAAGTAAAGCTAAGATTGACAGACTTATTGCTGCTGTGATGAGACATGCACACAAAAAGACAAAGAGTAATCTTTCTTTGATGTAATTGTGTCTCAAAGTACGCACTTTTGTTAACAGAGCAGTGTTTGTGCTGCAGCGCTTGTGGCGTAAGATGTCTCATGTGCTTGAACAATTCAGGAAAGTTGTGTATGGCATCAAAAAAAGGCTACAACAGTATCCTTCTTTGACTGTCCACAATTTCTGATATGTTTTCACAGGTCACTGGATGCACACGCAGCACTCAGATGTATATTTCTGGGAAGAAGCTTATTATTCCCAGAAAAAGGAACACAAGTTCACCATTGATGAGTATGGTAAACTGGTAAATGTCCTTAGTATCTGTGAGGACACTGCAATGGAAACAGATGATGTCTGTGATTCAACCACAGTCTCCAATAAATGGCACTGTGTGTCATGGGCATGTGATGAGACCTGCAACCGTAGGCATTCGTCATTTGAAAAAGTTGAACAGTTTGTCAACCTATTTTTGATAACAGATTGCAAAGAAAGATATAAACTGTTTGACAAAATTGACCATTGTGAAATTCGGCCACATACTGGACTAATGGGTCACTCGCTGGCGTGCCTCGATAGTGGTGTTAGTGATAGTATTTTTCACAACATGCGGATGCTTGGAGTGCATCAAACAGGCATGCAAAACTTTTTATACAGAGTATATGAAGTACGGTGAGTTGTTAATCACTACACTTGTTTAAATGACTTATTGCAGTCAGGTGACATGCAGGGTGCCATCACATTTCTCAAAAAACTGCAACATGTTACTTCTGTACCAGACACAACAATTTCTCAGTTAAGCAGTTCAGCTGAAACATCTGTTTCAGTGTTATAAACTGACATACTCAGACAGTATGGCAAAGAAATAGCAAAATTGGAGCTGGCAAAGTCTCAGAAGTTTGACTCTGTATGTGCATCATGTGGACATTTGTGCTACACTAAACAAACAGTCACAGTGAACCTCGAAACCTTGTCACCATACAATGACATGTGGTTCCGTCTTTCTGCATTTTTGCTGCTTAAATCTGATTTTCAGTTAGAAAACACCATTCTGCTATGCAAGCACTGTTTCTCCAAACTGAAGTCTAACATTTTGCCACCAAGGTCACTTCTGAACAACATGGAGGCACATGTTACACCAACTGAGATTTCAACATTGAAGATGTTTGAACACATTCTAATTCAGACAATGAAACCATTCCAAACCATTCTATGTCTGAACACAAAGACACGGAACATTCCACAGAAAGAACTTGTTAGATCTCTAAAGGGTTCCATGATGTATCTACCACTTCCTCTACAGGAAAATGTGGAAGCAATTTCAACAGAAAATAGTTTGGTGATTCTTGTAAATGGTGTTCCAAAGAAGTCCAAGGTCATCTGGCAAGATGCTGTCAATGTACAAAAGGTGAAGCATGCTCTTACTTATTTAAAGACTAACAATCCCTTTTATACAGACCTTGACATAGATCAGATGGCCAGTTTCTCTGTACAACATGATCTATTAGAAAAAACTAAACCAATCATTGAGAAGGTCAGTGCACAGACAAGCGACAATGTGTATAAACAGTACACAATTCACCCACTACATGGTAGAGATCCAGTAGGAGACAACATTGATCTCTATCAAATGAAGCAGGTGGAAGGTGAGCCTGTCAGCATTTGGGAGGCAACACTAGAAGCATGCTGTTTCCCAGACCTATTCCCAAAAGGGTCAGGTGGACGCCTAGATGAAAGAGAAGTGCATGTACAGGGTGCTGAGTACCGCACTAGCCGTGTGCTCAGTAAAGATAGCAAATTCAGATGTAACATACAGTACCTATTTCATCTCCTCTGGGAGAGTGAACTAAGCATTCTGTCTGCGTCCATTGCACATTCTATTTGTCTCACAAGTCAACTGGATGGAATAACAACTGCTCAATTTCTAGAGAAATTAAAGCAGAAAGATGAAAATGTGCAAGTGAATCTGTCTTCTATTCTTTCAAGTCTTCGAGGTACCAAAGAATATTGGTAATGCAGACACTCTGAAGCGATGACAATGCTGTGAGAGTATGGTGCAGCCACATGGTTTGTCACACTTAGTTGTGCTGAATATGCCTGGGACAAGCTCATTGAACTGTTGAAGTGGGCAAATTTTGATGCCGATGGCATCTCATCAATGAATGTTGGAGAAATGTGTTCACTTGACCCTGTGTGTGTCACAAGACATTTTCACAAGTGGTTCCAAGACATTCTGAATTTCATCTTGTCAAAGGATAATGCACCTCTTGGTATTGTGGAACATTACTTTTGGAGGACGGAGTATCAAGCACGAGGTGCCCCTCATATCCATATGTTATTGTGGATCAAGGATGCACCACGCATAGGTGAACATGAAGCAGCAGAAGTGCTAGCATTCATCAAGAAATATATCACTTGTCACATTCCAGGCAAGTATGACAGTCCTACACTATGGACGTTGGTTCAAAAGTTCCAGTGACATATTTGTGCAAAATACTGCCGGTGAGTAGTGAAGAACAAATCTAATTGGTACACACGATGTCGCTTTGGATTTCCTAGATGAGTTTGTCAGGATGGTGCCATGAATGACCTTTTCTCAGCAATGCGACACCACTTGAAGGCAAAATCAACCAAGAGGGTATACAAGTTACCCAGAGATGAGAAAGAGGTGTACATAAATGACTACAACCCAACTCTTCTCCTAATGTGGCAAGCAAACATAGATGTTCAGTTTGTGGCTGAAAACTTATTGGCCCTGGTGCGGTACGTCACTTCATACATAACCAAACATGAGCAGACTAGCTTGCAAGATCTTTGGGAAGATATTGCCAATTCAAGCAGAAGCCTGACATCTCAGCTCTGGTCATTGGGCTTGAAGACTCTTTCACACAGAGAATGTGGAGCTTATGAAGCCAGTGACCGTTTAATGGGCACACACCTGTATGGGAAGTCTGACGCTGTCCAGTTTCTCAGTGTAAACTACAAAGAGAAACGCAAATGTGTACTGATTCCTCATGCCGAAATTGAGGAGCTCGCTGTCAATACACCTTCTTCAAAACATATCTTGAAGAATAATCTGATAGACACATACTACCCCTGTAGACATGGCGACATGGATGATATGTGTCTCTTTCAGGTGGCTAAGTGGTATGACTACAAGGCAAATGTATCACCTGACTCAACACACCAGATTTACAAGGTGAATGGAGTGGATGGCTGTCTCATAAAGAGACACAAGCCATGGCTCATAGACCACTGTAAATTGTATCTAGGCACATCGGAGAGCAGAGAACACTACTACTTTGCTCTTCTATTCCTATTTAGACCCTGGAGAAGTGAGTCTGAATTAAAAAGGTGACTGCGATACATTCGAGGAAGAATTCAATCGCAGTTATGGGACTTTCAAAACTGAATACTCAGAGACATACATACAGAGACTAGAGGCTGAGAAAAAACAGCTTGAGAAGGCAGAGAAGCAGCTTCAGGAAGACACTCCTGTTAGTTCACAAGACAACATTGATCCAGAAGGACAAGCTGTTGTAGGTGAACCTCTGCCCTTTAAATACCCCAGACGTGTTAATGTCAGAAATTGAGACAGCCATGGAACACACTCCACTGTCAACCCAGCTGACTTGAGAGACAGACTAAATCAGCAGCAGCATACAGTTCACTCTCAAGTAGTTGAAGCTGTCCAACATGGCCTACAACATGAAATAAAAGTATGTGACTGTCATGACTATAAGCCACCACTGATCTTTGTTAGTGATTCAGCTGGCACAGGAAAGAGTTTCCTTATTGAAGCCATCACTGCTGAAGTATGAAGCCTGACAGGGTCATCAATGTCTGTTGCTGTTACTGCTCCCACAGGACTAGCCACATACAACATTTGTGGAGTTACATTACACCGTCTCTTTATGTTGCCATTGGAACATGGCAGAACTGGAGAATATCGTAAACTATCATTTGATGTTGCGTCTCAGCTCCGTTCCATGTTCACAAAGATGAAGTTACTCATCATTGATGAAATCAGCATGGTCTCCAATGCCATGCTTGCCTGTATTCATCTATGTCTACAGGAGATCTTAGGTACTGATGATGGAGTTCCATTTGGTGGCAAAACTATTGTTGTGTTGGGAGACCTTTTACAGCTTGCACCAGTCAATGCAGAGCATGTATTTACAACTCTAACTGCCAAGCAAGCTAAGAATATTCCCAGCTGCATTGCAGGCTATAACATATGGGAATTATTTACCTATGTTGAGTTGTCTGAGAACATGTGCCAAAGTGATGATCTGGTTTACAAATCACTTTTAGATGAAGCTTGTACAGGTTCTCTATCACCAGAACATGTTTGTATGTTAAACGATCGGAGAATCACAGTAGATAACGCATCCATAGAAACAGCATGTAATGTTTTCAGCGATGTATACTCCACAGGGACACACATAGTGTGTCTTATGCCATGACTAAAGAAATGCACTGAGTTCAACAATCTAATGCTGTAGAGAGAAAACCAAGAAATTCTAAGTCTGCATGCTGTTGATACAGTTGATGGTGTCATTCTTAGTCGAAACCTAGTAGCAAAGGTGAGTGAATGACTCAGTGAACTCAAGTCAGATGTTTCACGCACAGCTGGCCTAGAAGCTGTTCTCACACTTTGTAAGAATGCACGTATTATGCTACGGCGTAATCTAGATGTAGAACAAGGCATGGTAAATGGTGCCATGGGAAACATCACTGACTTTATCTACAATGTCCAGAAGACATATATCGAGACGCTTGTAGTTCACTTTGACAACATGGAACAGCCTGTACACATAGAATGGACCTGCATAAAATTCCAGGTATTTAAGGATATCTATGTAAACAGGAAACAGTTTCCATTATGTGTTGCATATGCTGTATCCATTCATAAATCTCAGGGTTTGAGTTTGGATTCAGCAATGGTGGACATAGGTACAGACATTTTCAAGGATGGCATGAGCTACGTGGCACTTTCATGTGTTCGCAGCCTTTCTGGGTTGCACATTATAACTCTAGCACCTCAGAAAATATGAGCTGATAAGCAATGTATTCTTGAGTACAACAGGTTACGTACTCTGCATCAGCCACAAATGCCTTTAATACCACTGCCTACATATCTGGCTGCCTCACATCATTCAGTCAAATCTACAGGTGTCAACAAGCAGCCACAAGCTTCTAGAAGTGATTAAACTCAAAAGAGTTCAACAAAGGCCACAACTTCAAATAAACATTCACAGCCAGCAATTCATCAGAAATCTGTTGGTGTATCTGACAACATCACTAGAGTGAACTGCTATGCTAACTCAGCTATGCAAGTTTTTCTACACATGCCACACTTTGTGCAGGCAATATCTGCTTCACAGGACAATTCCCAACCAAATGCTTTGAAGCAGATTGTCAACATGACTTCTGACCAGTCTAACAATGTACAGTCACTGACACCACTACGACAGGTGCTAGGTACACATGACGGATGTAGTACATTTGCTGCTGACATACAGCAAGACACTAGTGAGTTTATTTTGGCTGTCATAAACAACCTGGATGAAGACGGCACCCCAATGTGGCACTACTTCACAGTATCATATGTAACCAAATATGTATGTGTTTCATGTGGCCATTCACAGTGTGAAACCACAGAAGACATGCTGTGGATTACTCTTTTTGTCCCTCAAACCAAAAGTTTCAAATTTTGACAGCTATTCACCAATGCTCAATGTGGTCACACCTGTGAAAGGTGTGGCAGCAGATGCACTCGGTCCATAAGTCTCAGGAGTTCATCTCAGTATCTGTTGCTTATCTTGCACAAGTTTGACTCAAACGGGCTCAGAGTTGACACTCCTATCACAGATTACACAGCTGGTAGAATAGTCTTCAACCAATCAGTGTTTGACACTCACAGTATAATATATCACCATGGCCAATCCATGCATTCTGGCCAGTACACCTGTTTACTAAGGTACAGAAGTGGATAGGTAGAGTGTGATGACTCTACAAGCAGTTTTAAACAGAGACTGCCACGACACTTAAAAAATGCATATCTTCTAATATTGAAGAATTATGATGACCTTCATATTTCAGAAGAATAGGACAGAACATGTTGCATTTTTAAAATGACTACTTTGTGACAGAAACAGTCGTAGGTCAGTACAATTGTTTCCAATCTACGACTCTGAATAAACCATAGCATTTCAACAAAATGCTATACTGGCAGACACATTTCATGCACTATGACATCTAAGATCTTGTGTGAATCAGTGACAACATGGAAATTGTTGTAGTGGCTTCAGTCGGCGCCAAAAGTATTCACAGTCACTAGAGAAACCATGCTTACATGTCTATCAAAGAGTGTACATCTCAAAACAGAGGCCTTACTGCTCTCCTCTTCTGTACATATCTTTTATTGTTACTGTATGATACCCATACATAACAAGAAGTTGCTACCAGTTTTAAACTGTTACTCTCTGCAGATAAAGAACATTTCTCAGTTATCATAATAAATAACTGAGAAACACTTGTTCCATTCACCAAACAGTGCGCTCTGTCACAAGTTGTCTATCACCACTTGTTTTTTCTCTATTGGCTCTTGACATGTAGACAACAACATCATTTGTTCACCATGCAACAGTGTAGAACTATGCCGCCTTTATTTGTAATACTGATACTGTACATATGTAAAAATAACAGCCTTTATTGATAATGCAAGAAGAATGAAGCAACTGTAAATACCGAACAATTGCATCGTATTATTAACTGATTTTGCCATGACTTTGTAATTACTTGTACATAATATTTACATTCTTATTCACCTTGACATTGTTACTAACTACTTTCATAGTTCTATTAAAAGTATTAGTATAAGAGTAAAGTACAAATGAATGTTTAACATATAATACAGCACTATCTTGATTACGTTAAATTAACCATATCTTTGATAAAAAACAGCATGCCATACACACTTTTTTAACTTACTAGTTAAGAGTTAACATAGAAGCCAATGTAACAATTGAAAAAATGTTTTTTGTTCCTGTAAGAATATTAAAATTTTTTTTACTTGTCATATAAGTAATTCTAACCTATGTTAACAATGTTGACAATTGTAAATCAGACACTGTTACTGATCACAACTCACTTCATACCTGTTCCTGACAATATTTATGATCGCCTCTATTGAGGGGTTGGGTGGGAATTTTCCATATGCGCCTAGTCAGTGACATATCATAAAATGCCAGTAATCGAATGTCACTGAAATCAGATTTTTTAATATGCTATTACTTTAACACTTAGCATATGGTTTTTCCCCCACCCCAGGAACATCCACATTATCAGTCACACAATAACAACTAAACACTTCTGTATCATGTGTGTAATCACTGTTTAGAAGCTACTGACATACCTTTATTAGCATAGCACACAAGTAATGGACTACACATAATTAGGACATGCAACTACTTAAAAAAATACTTAATATTCTTAATCAAAGTCTCTTCAAGTTCAGTAGCAAATATATAATGAAGAACCACAGGTTCAGCTTGAGTATCACAAGTTCAGGAGGAATGTCAGAAAGCACTTCTTAACACAAAGAGTAGGTAACACTTAAACATCACTGTAAACACAGAACACCTAATTAAAGACAGTGACCACCTAGTAAAGAACCAGGTATATGCATAGAAGGCAGATAACACCCCCAACAACAAAAGATGGGAGAACACTGTGCCAACACTTGACATTTAATTTATAGGCAGTCTCATTATAAATAAATCTGCTAAATGTTTTTGTCAGATGAATTCAAGCCACTGATATTTCCCAACAGGCACTAGTACACCCAGGCAATGACCAGATTCCAGTATTACACATGGTATCCCTCCCATACCCCTGAATGTACTAAGCAATGCCATGAGCAGCCTTTCTGAGGTAAGCCCAAGTGCTGTATTTTTTTATTTTTAAACAGTTAAAACATATTGTGCCATTACTTGACATATAATTTAGAAACAGTCATCTTATAAATAAATCTGGAAAATGTTTTTGCCAGATGAATACAAAATAATGATGTTGTCCTTCAGGCACTAGTGCACTCAGGCAATGGTCCAGTCATTACACATGGTACCCCCCATGCCATGAAAAGCCATTTTGAGAAAGGCCCAAGTGCTGTATTCCTTTATTTTTAAACAGTTCCAACATATTATGCCATCACTTGATGTCTAGTTTAGAAGCAGTCTCATTCCTACATGTGGTAACCTCCATAACCTCAAATGAACTGACCAATGCCATAAGAAGCATTTTTGAGGTAGGCCCCATTGCTGTAGTTTTTTTATTGCAAACAGTTCCAATACATTATGCAACCACCCACAGCTGATCCCCTAGTTCAGTATGCCAAAACAATGATGCGTCTTTATAATCTGACATCAAGAAAGGCAACTTTATCATTTTAAAATAACACCCCCCACAAATACACATACACACACATATACACACACATATATGCACACAAACACACATATGCACACATATGCAGACACACACACACCCCTCTACCTTAACCGAGCCAGTATCACCCCTTCTTTCCAAAAATTACATGCGTCTCTCACAAATTGCATTTATTTTTATTTAAAACATTTTAAGAGTGAAGCTTTTGTATTCTAAATACTAAACAAATATTTTTGCTTAGTATTTACAAAGGAAGAGGGGGAGGTACCTAAAACAAACAATAGAAACACTCTGGATACAGAAGTTGATACCAGCCCATTTACAGAAGAAAGGGTTCTGAAAGAACTCTTAAAACTGAAGGTGGACAAAGCAATGGGACCTGATGGGATTCATCCCAGAATTCTAAAAGAACTAAGGGTAGAACTAGTGACACCACTGACTACCCTCTTTAACAAATCATGGCAGGATGGGGTGGTACCCGAGGACTGGAGGAGGGCAGATGTGATTCCCCTTCACAAAAGTGGGAGCAAGGCAGAAGTAGGAAACTACAGACCTGTTAGTTTAACCTCAGTGGTAGGGAAAATGATGGAATCACTTCTGAAGGTAAGAATTGTCGAGTATCTAGAGGCCAGAGGGGCACAGGACCCAAGGCAGCATGGATTCACAGTGGGAAGGTCATGCCAGACAAATCTGATAGATTTCTTTGACTGGGTGACCAAAGTAGTAGATCAGGGAGGGGCTGTGGACATGGCCTACCTAGACTTTAGCAAGGCATTTGACACAGTCCTACACAAAAGATTAATATACAAGTTAGCCAGCCTGGGAGTGGGTCCCAAGATGATAGCCTGGGTAAAGAATTGGCTGGAGAATAGGACACAGAGAGTAATAGTAAATGGAGTCCACTCTGAAGAAAGGGGGGTTACTAGTGGGGTACCGCAGGGTTCAGTATTAGGACCAGTCCTCTTCAATGTCTTTATAAGCGACATTGCAGAGAGACTGGAAGGAAAAGTATGTCTCTTTGCAGATGACACAAAGATCTGCAACAGAGTTGATGCACAAGGTGGGGTGGAAAGGATGAGAAGGGACTTGGCAAGGTTAGAGGAATGGTCAAATGTATGGCAGCTTAGATTCAATGCTAGAAGTGCAAGGTAATGCACCTGCGTAAACAAAACCCAGGGAAGAGGTACACAATGGGGGGTGAGATACTAACAACAACAAAATGGAAAGGGACCTGGGGTAGTCATATCAGATGACCTAAAGGTGGGCAAGCAATGTGAGAGGGCAGCAAGGAGGGCTGGGGGATACTGGGATGCATAGGGAGAGGCATCACCAGTAGAAAACAGGAAGTTATTATCCCTCTGTACAGACAGCTGGTGAGACCCCATCTGGAGTACTGCATGCAGTTCTGGAGACCCAGTCTCTGCAAAGACATAGACAGGATGGAAGCTGTCCAGAGGAGGGCAACTAAAATGGTGCAGAGTCTGCACCGGAAGACATATGAAGAGAGACTTAAGGAGCTTAATATGTATAGCCTCAAGGAAAGGAGAAAGAGGGGGGACATGATAGAAACTTTCAAGTACCTCAAGGGAATTAACAAAGTCCAAGAGGGTAGCATCTTTCAAAAAAAGAGGTGTGCAAGAACAAGGGGGCACAATTTGAAGATGGGGAGGTGGCTCAGAGGTAATTTAAGGAAGCATTCTTTCACAGAGAGGGTTGTAGATGCATGGAACGGCCTTCTGGAGGAGGTTGTGGAGTCAAAAACTGGTGGAATTCAAGCATGCATGGGACAGTCATAAGGCAATTCTAGGGGGTTGGGGTAGGAAGAAGTAGGCTGCTGGTTAACTAGGATCTGCAGCTTATCCACTAGGTAAGGAAATGGGCAGACTGGGTAGGCCAAGCAGTCCTTATCTGCCGTCAAATTCTATGTTTCTATGTTTCTATTCATTCCACATACACACTTCTAAAATAGAGCCATCATACAATCAACAGGTGCAGTATTCATTCGACAAATACACATTCTTAGAATTTACCAGTAGGACCCCACAAGTGTTGTTTTCTCCCCCATTTAAAGATGATTAAAGTCATCAGCGGGGGAAAGTTCACCAATATTAGCAATATTCTGAAAAAAATCAAATTATACAATGAAAACCCACTGGATGAATTGTAAACAAAAAACTATAAATCTCAAACAAAATTCTGTTTGATTAGACTGGTCATATATATGCACAGCCCCATTTTGAAGAGGGGCCCTTCACAAACAGCTGGGTCATGAAAGAACATACAAGTTTAACTTTTCTGCCCCCAAAGATGATAGAACACAACTGCTGCACTATAGCCAGATAGTATTTAATATGCCCTATTTAAACAGTGCCAGTACCAGAGGAAAGTTCAGCTGATATACTTCCCAAACAAAACTTTAAAATATACTATTTAATATGCTCCATTTAAACACTAACCACACCAGAAGAAAGTTCTGCTGATATACTTCCCATACACAACTTTAAACTATACTATTTAATATGCCCCATTTATACAGTGCTAGAACCAGATGAAAGTTCTGCTGATATAATTCCCAAACAAAACTTTAAAATGTACTTATTGTGCTGCACAGTCCACCAATCCAATCATTCTCTACTTTTGAAGATGGGCCCTTCACAAACAGCAGGACCATGAAGTCTTAAGGTGAATACTTTTCTTTTTCTGTCCCCAAAATGACACAGAATAACTGCTGCACTTTAGCCAGTCACTATTTAATATGCCTCCCAGAATTTTAACTTGCTGTTTTGTAGCAGAATGCTGAAGATCATGTTTGTTTCCTAGTGACTGGAGACCTCTGAGATCTGTCCAAACTCCTGTGTAGCACACCAGATTTAAAATGGACGACACTTCATTCTACCTATTTTTAAGAATGGTAAATGGGAGAAGCAGTGGGAAGAGAACAGTTTTTGCTTACAGCCAGAGTACCAAAACTGAATGCCTGATGTCACCTTCGGGTCCTAGCTATTTGTGCCAATACCAGCATCAGCATCATCCACGTAGGTAACATGCACACTATAGCAAGAGCCATAGCTTTTGATACTACTGCTCCTAGCAGGCTGTATGTACCACTGCATTAAGATTGCAGATTTGTGTGGGGGAAACACATTAAGCAATGTGAACTGACACTGAAAAAAACCCTCAAGGCATAAAGACAGACTACACAAAAGAAATTATGCAGATATATGAGACACCACAGTAATGCATGAAAGTAATAAATTACATGTGGTGTCATGTAAATGTAATTACATCTGCATAAAATCAATAATCACTGGGGAACAGCTACACATCCACTCTGTCCACTAAAAAAGGAAACTTTATAATTCTGCTTTAAATACAGTACATTTAATGGTCACCAAGATGTGTAGCACAGTCATGTCACAAAATGGCTGCTTTTTAAGGCAATTTTCATTATTAAAATGTTGCCACAATAAAATAAAAATACACACACCCTTTTTTTATGCACACTATCTCTTGACCATATTGGCAACCGTTTAGAGCACAAATTCTGTATTATTAATAAATTATGAGTAAAATACAGACTTTATTTTAAGTGCACACCCAAGTCTCTCGAATATTGTCCACACACACACACACACACTCATATATATATATATATATATATATATATATATATATATACACACACACATATGTGTATTCATTGAAAAAAACTCAGTTAATGCATCAGTTAGGGTGAATACTATAGCTTCAAAAGCAGGGAAAAGAGGCATTAGGGTTTTCAACCCTAATGCCTCACCCCCAGGGTTCCCATCCCTACAACTCCACCCCCAACCCTCCACCCTCCACACACCAACAGGCATCTGGGTGTGTGTTGGGGTCATCAGCCTAACTTTCACCAAATTCTCCTGTACTGCACCACCTCAGATTATTTACAGATGGAATGGGGTGAGAGTTAGGCTGTCGACCCCAATGCAGACCCAGATGCCTGTTGGTGTGTGGAGGGTGGAGGTCCTGCATCAAAGAAAAAAGATGTCGGGGGACAGTTTTCTTTTTTACAGGTGTAACATTGGAAAAGTATTCTGTATCAGTTTACAGAGTGGGTCTTCCTTGACTCTGCAGCCAGCACCACGAGTTCCAGCTGTGGCTGCAGAAGTCAAAAAAATGCCACTTTTCTCATACAGAGAATAGGCTACAAACCATTATCTGTAAGCTGGCACCTGAGGAAGAAAACTTGTTTGGGGCCAGCTTAAAGAAGAAAACAAATGCACCTGAAGGGGTCCTCTTTAGCTGTGTTCTGATTTTTCTTCTTTTTTAAATGTTCTGTACTTCAAGATCCTTGCTAAGTGGCAAACAAGATGGCAGACGTAACACAGCTCAATCAATCGAATGACTTTGAACTTTACACAGAATTCCAGCCTTCTTTGTGAAAAGAAGTTGGTATTTTGTGCAAAGTACTCCTATTGTGTAAAAAATATATTTTTCATGCCTGACATATAAATTCTCCCATAGGAAATAATTGGAACATTTAAAATGTCATACCGTTTGAAAGGATTATTATTTTATCACCAAACCTTCAAAAGGCACATCTGTGACCCAAAGAATTTCTTCCCTAGAAATTTCAGACCAAAACCTGAAGCAGTTTCTGAGATCCAGGATGACAAAGAAAATATAAAAAAACTGGATGTTTCTGTTTTTTCAATACTTTATAGCTCAGAAACCACTCAACGGATTCCTCGAAAGTTTGCAGGTCAACAGACCTGCCCCTAGCGATTATACAAGCCAAATTCATTGATTGGTTTCAAAGTTATTAAGGTTAAAGTTTGGACTTTAACATAGAAGTGCAGTTTCAACCTAACTATACTGGCATGACAGTGGCAGTATAATGTATACAGTATATTAATTGCAAAAAGCTATGTTAATACATCAGTTAGGGTTTTTATTAAAGCATTAAAGAGCTGGGAAATTTGACATTAGGATTACCAACCCTACCACCGCATCTCCACTCCCCCATCCTCCACACACCAACAGGCATTGGGGTGTGCCTTGTAGTCATCAGCCCTCTCACCCCATTCCATGTGCAAACAAGATGAGATGGTCAGTATAGGAGAATGGGTGAGAGTTAGGCACAGTGACTCCAAGGCATACCTCAATGCTTGTTGGTGTGTGGAAGGTGGGGGGTGGTAGGTTTGGTAACCTTAACGTCAAATTTCCCAGCTTTTTACACTTTAATAAAAACCCTAACTGATGCATCAACATAGTTTTTTGCAATGAATGTCCCTTCTTTTTGAGAAAATGTAGTGTAACTGGTATGTGGTTGAGGGATCGTGGGCCATCCAGGCCCTGCGCTCCCCTCACACTACCCACTGTTGCATAATGATATGCATACATGGCAGCATGGGCTCTCTGGGCCCTGAGCTCCCACTTACACCTAAGTATGGACATACGGCAGCCCTATAGTCATGAAAAATAACCATCGTAACACTAATTAGGCAATATCTCAGTAATCAAAACAACTATGGAAAACATTCCACTGCAGTTGCAATCCTGACTTTGAAACCTCCATGGGTGCTTAGCTGTGGAGAGTGAAAAATCTGTATCTTGAATCATTTTTGAGATATGGGCACTGAAAGGCACCTCGCGTGCCACAGATCAATGGTGCACATAACTCAGGCATTTTCAGGATTTTTTTCACCCAATTTTCAACATGGCATTTTGGGAACCACACTTCATGAACAATGTCACTGTCATTTCATTAATCTTTCCTGAACATTAACTTCTCACAGTGAACATGCCATTCTGTGCCACAGGTATGAAATCATGTTTTGGGCAAGATGTGAAAAATGACAGCTGTATACCGTTCATGAGGAGGTGTAGAAAAGGGTAATGCTGAAAATCAGGAGTGAAAATATTAAAAACTGGCAAAGTTACAAGCATGTGTAGAAACTGCACAACACAAGGTCATAACGTGGCCATTTATGGACATTTTTAGCCAAATTTGCAACATGGGCTGTTTGGGAAATCCCCTCATGAACACTGGCACTGTGTTTTGTTAATCCACTCTTAAAGTCGATTTTGCGCAGTGACCGTGCCATTCTGTGCCATTGGTGTGAAAAGACATTTGAGGAAGGGTGTGACAAATGACAGCTGCACTGTTCATGAGGAGGTGAAAATATGGCAATGTTGAAAATCTGGAGTGAAAATATTAAAAATTGGCGAAGTTACGAGTGTGTGTAGAAACTGCACAATGCATGCTTGTAACATGGCTGTTTTGGGGATTTCTTTGCACCAGATTTTCAACATGGGCTTTTTTGGACCTCCACTCATGAACACTTGGACTGTCATTTCCTTAACTGGTCCTGAAAGGTGATTCCACGCAGTGACCTTGAAATCACCTTTTGGGTCGGAATAACAAGATGACAGTAACATTGTTCATGAGGAGGGGTCCCAAAAATCCCACTTTGAAAATTTGGTGCTAAAATCTCAAACAATGTCTGAGATATCAACATAAGTCGAAAAAAAAAATTAAGTGACGTTATACGGCTTACCTTTGATTCTTCAATTTGCAGTTCAGCTTTGAAGAGTTCAGACATGTCCCGGCCCAGAGAAGATCACTGCTCCTTAGCCCTGGAGGTAAGTATGGATAGGGGGGGAGTGGGGAGGTGGGTGCTCAGTGGGAGGGTGGGGATGGGGAGGGACTGGGGAGATGATGAGGGACCATTTTCTTTTTCTGCAGGTTTAAAAAAAGTTAAGACATCGGGGGACGATTTTCTTTATTTACAGGTAGTTTTCTAAATAGTACATTTTTGGCCACACTGGGGTGGGCTCCCAGTATGCCATATTAGTGTGTGTGGGAAGGTGCATACATGCCGCATGGGGACTGGGCACCACATGTCGGCAATTGAAAACTATGGGATTTGACTAGGGGAGCATCATCTGACACCGGGAGTGGGCATCCAAGTGTTGCAGCATTAAAATTAAATATATTTGGCTCCCAGTCCCCAGTGTCTCATACTGTTGGGGAGAGCCTGTAGTGCTGACATGGGGATTGCACACCCCATGCCAACAGAAGTGTTTTTTTAATCATTTTATCCTATTTTCAGCTGATGATCTAGGATCCTAGGCAGTATCTGATGCATACAAACTAGGATCCTAGGTCATGTTACGCAGATAGGAAGTAGGATTTAAATGATTAAATAAACACATTTTATGGGCATATTTCATCCTGTAAAGTACAGAATGCACCAAAAGGGGGTCCCAATAAGCAAGCTGTGTGTGTTGGTTCCTCTCAAGAATATCAGTTTGGGAGGTTTCAGAAAACAATTGTTTGGCAAGACTGAAAACAAGATGGCAGCCATATAAAGTGGGAATTTCTCCATATGGAGCAGGATTTTTACTTCATGTCATACAGATATGTTGAAGTGCCTAATGAGCATGCTCAGAAATGATTTTTTCAAATGATTAAATTGCAATAACTTAAAATGTACTTATTCTTTTAACACCAGACTAACAAAAGGCACATCTGTGGTTTAGTCTCTTTCTACCATGCAAATGTCATGCCAAACAACGAAACCCTCTGGGCTGTAGGCAAATTCAAAGAAAACTCCCAGCAAAGTCAAAGGGTAAAAACATGTTTTTTCACCTCTCCATAATTCGGAGACCACACATCCGTCAGAATGAAACTTGTTAGAGCAAGAGATCGACCCTACAGAAAGGCACATACCAAATTTTGTGCAAATCTGTTCAACGGTAGCAAAGTTTTTAAAGTGCAAAGTTTTGAGTTAAACACTGAAGTGCCTACTCAACCCTAACTATAGGGTGCAACCGCATGACTATCATATACATATATATATATATATATATATATATATATCCATATATACATATTACAGCGGTGCAGTTGTGCCACTATAGTTAAGGTTCAGCGGTCACTTACGTACTAAAGTCACAAGTTTGCACGTTAATAACTTTGAACCCATTCAACGGATTTGCCTGACATTTGGAATGTGTGGTGGGGCATGGTAGATCTCTCAATTTACCAAATTTTGTTTTGGTTGGACTTACAGTCTTTGTGTACGAAAAGGCTGAAAAATGCAAAATTATCCATTTTTGGAGGCAGTTTTGGGGATTTTGGATGTGGCCCTGTGTAGCCATTGTGTGGCATGCCACTCTTCAAGATGGCTTGTTTGAAAGAGCTTTAGTGCCTGAACATGCCACTTTTTGTTTGGTGAAAAAATATTAAGGCATTCAAAAGTTATGCCACTTTTAATTTCCCATTATAAGTCAATGGGAAAATTTATATGTATGATTTGCGAACAAAGAATGGGGTTCTGGCCAACTTGTCCCACCTAGCGATCAAAGAATTTGCTGCCTCATGGTTCAAGAATCTTTGTCCCTGAGAATTTTCAAAATTCTTTGATTGCGAGGTCCGCCATCTTGTTTTTTAATTTCTAATCGTAAAAACACAAATATCTCGACTCTGGGGTCACTTCTGAAGTAAAACTTGGATGGGGTTTACTCAAGGGGCTCCGATCTATTGAGCCATCCCTTTGGTTTCATCCAAATCAGGTAAAAAAATAGAGTTATAAGCTTTTAAAATCTTAATTCGAGGCTCGCTAACGATCTTTGATCGCTAGCCTGCAAATTCTTTGAGCGTGAGATTCTTTGATCGCGGTCTTGCATCACGACATAAAAACAGTAATATCTCAGCTCAGGGGTGGGCTAGGGACACAAATGAGGGTGGGTTTTGCTCAGAAGGGTCCGTCCTATTGAGGCATGCCATTGGTTCAGTTTAAATCGGTGAAAAATTTGCATTTCACCATTTATAATTCTTTGTTCATGAGCCTGCAAATTCTTTGATCTCGGGCCTGCAACTCTCTGATCATGAGATTCTTTGATCACGATCAGGCATCGTGAGTGAGGGATGAGATGGCCCAATTAAAAAATAAATTATCTCAGTGCAGGGGTGTCCTAGGAAGTCAAATGAGGGAAGGTTTTACTCAGGGGGCTTCTTTCTATTGAACCATGGTGGTGGTATACCGCAAATCCATCAATTCTTTGATTTATAAGATTTTAAATTCTTTGTTCGTGAGCCTGCAAATTCTTTGATTATGAGCCTGAAAATTCTTTGATCATGAGATTCTTTGATCGCCATCTTTGATGGCGAGGGAAGGACAAGAAGGCCAGATATTTTATAGTGGAATAGATAGGAACATTTTACCTATCTTTAACATTGAATATCTTGGAAATGGTTTGGTCTTTTTACTTGAAATTTGGAGGGTGTTCACAGCATGTCCTGTAGATGTGAACTGTGGTGTTTATGTGTTGGAGAACATTTTTTTGTGGAGATATTTCGTGACACATTTTAAATGTTGCAGACAGTGTTTTGCTTTCGGTGGGGGCTTGAAATTGATAGGATACCTAGCCTTAGTGTCATGGATGTAGTTTTCAGTTGTTGTGTGTGTGTTAAATGCTAACAGGTGCAGAACTGTGCCAGTCTGATGAATGAAAATCTCATACAATAAAATGTTATATTGTGAACACAATTTGGTCTTTTCACTTGAAATTTGGAGGATGTTGACAGCATGTCCTGTGGATATAAATTACAGTGTTTCCATGTCAGAAAATGTTTTTTGGTGGAGATACGATGTGCCACAGTTTACGTTCTGTGGACAGCATTTTTGCTTGTGGTAGTGGCTTGAAATTGATAGGATACCTTGCCTTAGTGTCATGGATGTAGTTTTCAGTCATTGTGAGTGTTAAATGTCAACAGGTGTGGAACTGCGCTACTCTGACAAATGAAAATTTCAAATTTTGACATGTCATATCTTGGACACAGTTTGGTCTTTTTTACTTGAAATTTGGTGGGTGTTGATGGCATGTCCTGTAGATGTTACTAGAGGTGTTTGCGTGTTGGACAATATATTTTTTGCAGAGATATTGTGTGGCACAGTTTACGTTTTGTGGACAGTGTTTTCTATTGTTCTACTAGATTAACATTTGTTTGGTGGCTGGCATTGCTGTTGTGAATGTACATTTTAGTCAGTGGGTGTGTAATGTGGCCTGACACTTACAAGTTGGTGGGTACCCAGGGCCCATAGGGCCCTCCACCTCCTACTTGTCTCTAACTTTCTACTTTTCTATTCTTTTTAAAAAGTAAGGAAATTCTATTCAAAAACTTTGCTAATGCATCAGTTAGGGTTCTTCTACAATGAAAAGTGAAGAAATTCAATTTAGGGTTCCCACCCCTTGCAGCCCACCCTGCCCCCATCAACAGGCATCAGGGTGTGCGTTGGGGTCATCGGCCTAACTCTCACCCCATTCTCAAACACTGCACCACTTTAGCTGATTTACACATGGGATGGGGTGAGAGTTAGAACCGATGACTCTACCACACACCCGATGCCTGTTGGTGGGGCGGGTGGGGTGGATGCAAGGGTGGGAACCCTTAAATCGAATTTTCTCACTTTTTTCACTGTAAAAAAACCCTAACTGATGCATTAACAAAGCTTTTTGCATATATATATATAGATATATATATATGGCGAAAAACTCCATTTAATGCATCAGTTAGGGTTGTTCCACAGCTACAAAAGTGAGGAAATTTGGTGTTAGGGTTGGCACCTCTTGCACCCCGCACCTACCCTGCCCACACCAACAGGCATCGGGGTGTGCGTTGGGGTCATCGGCCTAATTCTCACACTATTCCATGTGTAAATAAGCTGAGGTGGTGCAGTATAGAAGAATGGGGTGAGAGTTAGGCCTGATGACCAGAATGCACACCCCAATGCCTGTTGGTGGGGTGGGTGGGTGGGGTGCAAGAGGTGGCAACCCTAACACCAAATTTCCTCACTTTTGTTGCTGTTGAACAACCCTAACTGATGCACTAAACTGAATTTTTTGGCATGCATTTTCCTTCTTTTTCAGAATGTGCACTATAAATAGTGAATGGTATGTGGTGGTGGGAGCACGGGGCCCTTCAGGGTCCATGTTCCCACCATGCCTCCCATTTGTGCATAATAACCCTAACAGTAATGGTAACAGCAATGGTAATGGTAATTTTTTTTTTTATTTAGTTGTTTAACCAGGTATAGCACACTAAGCTGGAAGTTTTTTTACAGGAGCGACCTGGGAGCACAAGGAGGTTAAGTGACTTGCTCAGGGCCACACAGTTTGCAAGTGTTCTATAAGTGCAATAATTCTAATGGGAACGTTAACGCTAACAGTAATGCCAATGTTAACTGGTAATGGTAACAGTAATGGTAATGGAAATGCACGTGGAAATGGAAACACAAACAATAATGAAAATGCAAACGATGATGGTAATGCAAATGCCAGTGGAAACAATAACGCCAATGGTGACGTGAAAGGAAACAGCAATGCAAACGGTAATGCCCATGCAAGTGCAAAAGCAAATGGAAATAGTAACACAAATGGTAACGGAAACACAAGAGCAAATGTGTACACAAACACAGACGGTAACTCAAATGGCAATGAAAACGCAAACGTAACAGTAACGCAAACAGAAACACAAATGCAAGTGCAAATACAAACACAAACAGTAAACGCACACAGTGATACAAACAAAAACGCTAATGAAAACAGTACCAGAAACACAAATGGTATCGGTAATGCAAACGCAAATGGTAATGTCAATGGTGACTCAAAAGGAAACAGAAACACTAACGGTAATGCAAACATAAATGCAAACAGTAATGCATACGGTGATGCAAATGGAAACAATAATGCGAACAGTGACGAAAACACAAGGGCAAACGTAAACACAAACACTAATGGTAATGCAAATGGTAGGGGAAGTGCAAACGGTAACAGTAAATGCAAATGGAAATGCAAACACAAATGCAAATGCAAACGGTAACGACTACGATGATGCACAAGGAAACAGTAATGCAAGCGACAATGGAAATGAAAGTACAAATGCAAACGCTAATGGTAACAGAAATGGAAACGCAAATGGTAACACAAACATATCAAAAACTCATATGATAATGGTAATAAAAATGGAAACTCAAATGCAAATGGTAACAGTAACAGCAACGGTGACGCCAAAGGAAACAGTACCACAAACAGAAACACAAATGCAAGTGAAAATGCAAATGGTTATGCTCACAGTGACACAAATGGAAATGCTAATGAAAATGGTAATGGAAATGCAAATGGTAATGCAAATGTAAACAGTAATGGTAACAGTAATGAGAACAGTAACAGTAATGGAAATGTACACGTAAATGGTAACGCAAACAGTAACAAAAATGCAAACAGTAACAGTAATGCAAGTGACAACAGAAATTCAAGCGACAACACAAACGTTAATGGTAATGGAAATGCAAAGGGAAATGGTAATGCAAACGGTAATGAAAACACTAATTGTAATAGTAACGCAAATGCACATGCTTTGTGTGCAGAAGAGGTTCCATCCAGAATCACAGTGAATACAAAGAATGCAGGCATAATCATGGCCCTCGAATAGGAAAATGAGCACTTGGAATACTAAATTGCTTATATCTGAGGAACCGTACAATGTACGAAAAAATTTAAAATTTCGTATTATTTACGACTTTCTAGGCTAGTTTTGCACTTAGCATCCCAGTGGGGGACTAAGCATTTTTGTGATGAAAGGTCCGTATCTCAAACTGTTTTCGAGATACAGGACCCAAAAGGCACGGCGGACACTGTAATCTTATTCTATGGGAAAAAGTGTCAATTTGGGAGTGCCGTAACTTTGCAGCCCTGTAATATTTTGGCACCAAACCACCAAAAGACACATCTGTGTGATGATGGCTTTCTTCCCTGCAAATCTGAACCCAAAAAACCAAACTGTTGTTTTGCAGCATGGTGGCAAAGATTTCCTATTGTTTTAGGCATAGTGTCACAAATTACTTTTGCAAATCACGACACTTTACCAAAAAAAATCACGAAAGTGTAAAATTTGCAAAAATACTTTGCAACACTACTTTTTACAAAAATTTTAAAAAACATGTTTCTGGGGTGTTTTACCCCCAAAAAAGATATGGCTAGCATCTTCAGGGCTCGACTAAGTGAACACAACAAGAATTGTGTCACTAGCAGGTCCCATATTTAAATGCCAAACATTTTTCTGACCACCAACTGAAAAAAAAATGCCTGAATCATGAAAGTAAAAGGGTAATTTGCAACAGTAATAACTGCATTTGCAACACTTTCGCATAGTTTACCTTTTCCCTTAGACTATAATGGGGAACAGTTTTGTTTGAATAACTTTTGAACCGTTTAATATTTTTTCATGAAATCTTCAAAAGACACATCAGGATCCCCGGCTGCATGTTCCCTGAAGTTTTTGGACTGATCTCACAAACCATGCGACCTGTAGGTGTGAGCAAAGAAACATGCAAAAATGTGCCATTTATATGTTTTTTGGCACTCTGTAGTTATCCAACTGTATATCCGACCATAATGCAACTTGCCAGATCCACAGATCTATGGTACCAGACCATGCATGCCAACATTCAGCTAAATCCGTCATATGGTTGCAAAGTTATTAATCTGCCAAATTTTAGATTTAACCTTAAATGGGGTTCGCAGCCCTAACTATAGTGTGATAATGCATTTATCTTGTACAGTTTCCAGAGAGCTCAAGTAACCTCATGAGTGCCGAAGGAATGAGTGAGAGTTATGAGATGTCACTGGAAACTGTACAAGATAAATGCGTCATCACACACTGAACCACTACGTATTCCATTTATGCAACAGGTTTAGATGTTGTGTGAACGTTTTGATTTTGGTAGGTGTAAATAATTTGTCAAAAAAGGGAAAAGAAAATTGAATTTCATGCTGTTTTTTGCTAATTATAAACAAAAAAAATGGTGTCTATAAATAAAACACCACTCATCTTTTAGATATTTTTGTGCTGAACATTTTTGGTGCTCACAGTACCATGCTATCATTTTTGGTTTACAGTTATTCACATTTTTTTGTCAAAAAAGTGAACAAAAAATGTAATTTTATTTTGTTTTCTTGCTAATTATAAAAAATATATAAGGTATCTATAAATGAAACAACACTCATTTTGTAGATCATTTTGTGCTGAACAATTTTCGTGCTCACAGTACCATGCTATATTTTTCATTTTAAAGTTATTCCTATTTGAATATGGTTAGTACTGCTTCTGAGGCCAAACATTCTAAATGAATTCTGAAGAGAACTGTGTAGATAAATTGAATATTATGGTGATAAATTTATCATAGATAAATGGTTTTATTCTACAGTTTTTATCATGACCCCTGTTGCATAAATATATATATATATATATATGTATATACACATATTCATTGCAAAAAACTTTGATAATGCATCAGTTAGGGTTGAAGCAACTAAAGTAGGGAAATGAGGTGTTAGAGTTAACACCCTAACACC
The DNA here is from genome assembly GCA_016271365.2 of Neoceratodus forsteri. Classification (NCBI taxonomy): domain Eukaryota; kingdom Metazoa; phylum Chordata; order Ceratodontiformes; family Ceratodontidae; genus Neoceratodus; species Neoceratodus forsteri. The sequence goes on along the minus strand of CM057456.1, from coordinate 453,092,893 downwards.
CCTATGCCCTACCATCCCACCCCCAACCACCACAGACCAACAGGTGATGGGGTGTGCCTTGGGGTCATTGGCCCTAACTCTCACCCCATTCCATGTGTAACAAAGCTCATGTGATACAGTATAGGAGAATGGAGTGAGAGTTAGGCCCAATGACCCCAAGGCACTCTCCTTCACCTGTTGGTCTGTGGTGGGTGAGGGTGGGGTGGTAGGGCATGGGAGGTGTTAGGGTGTCAACCCTAATGCCTCATTTCCCTACTTTTGTCACTTCAGCCCTAACTGATGCATTAACAACTTTTTTGCACTGAATTTCCTTATGTTTTGAGAAAGTGTAATGTAACTATTAACTGTCATATGTTTGTGGGAGTGCAGGCCCTCCAGGCCCCATGCTCCATTCAAACTGCCCATTTTTGTATAATGATATGAATCTGTGGGAGCACAGACCTCTGGGCCCTGCGCTCCCACTTACACATAACTATGGAGCCATACAAAGGCACTATAGGGCTGAAAAAGAACTCTTGTAACAGTAATTTGCCAATATTTCATTAACCACAGAAGTTATGGAAAAATTCCACAGCAGTTGTAATCATGACTTCAAAACCTCCACATGTGCTTAGTTCACCTAAAGGTGAACTAAGCTGCCTGGAGTGAAAAAACAGTATCTCGAATTGTTTCTAAAATATGGGCACCGAAAAACGCTGAGGGCACTGTAATGTTATCCTATGGGAAATATCTCAACTTTGTAATGGCATATCAATGGAATCAATTAAAATGTTTGCACCTAAACAGCATAATTCACATATCTGGCACACACCCTTTATACCCTGCAAATTTCAAGCCGAAACACCAAACCGTTTATTTCTAGTGCACTGGGAAAGTTTTAAAATTCCTAGTTCATAAGGTGTCAAAATCCCCATTTGTGAGGTCAATCCCTGTTTGTGAGTTATCAGATTCCCCTGTTCATGAGAAATCCCTGTTCATCAGATTTTGGCCATCTTGTCTGGAACTCTCTATCAAGGATTTTGTCAGCTTATGAAAGGGGATCGTCTCATGAAAAGGGATTTTGACAGCTTGCAAAAGAGGATTTTGACAGCTTGCAAAAGAGGATTTAAAAAAACAATCCCCTTTCATAAGCTGTCAAAATTCCCTTTCGCAAGCTGATCCCCTTTCGTGAGCTGACAAAATCCCTGTTCATGAGCCAATCCTTGTTTAAGAGATAGTGCCATCTGGTCTGGAAATCACGATCAAAGATTTTGTCAGCTCGTGAAAGGGGATTTTATCACCTCATGAACAAGGATCAGAAGCGAGTGATGAACAATGAATATTTAAATTTATAATGGCCATTATTTGACAAAAATGAAGCAGACCAAAGCCATGGGTTTGTACAGGGTGTCACCCTGAACAAAACCCATGATTAAATTACAACACAACACATCCATGGGGCAAGTTACAACATTTTGTTTGTTGAAAAAATTAAAACAAAATGGCAACTTGAGAAAAGGGAATTTTTCCTCCCTAATGGGGATTTTATAAATCCCCATTCGCGAAGTGACAAAATTCTTGATTGCAAGCCCAATCCTCTTTCGCAAAACATGAATATAAATCAAAGACTGAACTTAGCATGCTCAGAAAAGCTAAATAACTTTGCAATGGATTAATATTTTTTCACTAAACCAATGCTGGATTGTTCTGTGGGGAAATCTATTTCTACACTTAAAATTTCAGACCAAAATTCTAAACGGTATGACTGCAGCGCAATGAGCACAAATAAGCAAAATGTGCAAAAAAAAAAGGGAAAAATGCATTTTGTGGTGCTTTGCTCCATGACAACCACAAATCTGACTGCAATACAACTTGGCGTATCAAGAGATCTACCATCCGAGACCGCGCATTCCGCATTTTGTGCAAATCCGTTGAATGGTTCCAAAGTTTTTATCGTGCAAAATTTGGGGTTTAACATTAAACCGCTTTCTCAACCCTAACTATAGGGGCTCGACCATGCCCCTATATATATATATATATATATAGAGAGAGAGAGGATATATGATGGACAGGAGTGTGATATGGAAAATATTCTCACTCCTGCAGAGTGTGCTCCGGATATGCACAAGTGTGGAAGGAACTAGTGAGCGTATCCAGAGTTCATGCAGCAGGAGTGAGAATATTTTCCATAGCACATGATCTGCACATCATGCATGCTATTTATACAATGGGTGTGGGAGCTCCAGAAATATTGTTGTGTTTTCCTGTGTTCTTTTCCTGTTTCTGTTTGCTTTCTGCTCTTTCTGTGTGTGGTATGAGCGTGTGTGAGATTTTCTGAATGGGCTGGGAGTTTCAGAAACACTATGGGGCACAGGAGAGTGTCCTTTGCAATGTTAATTGAGTTAGTTGCAGGTAGCAGTGAGAAACAGAACTGTTTTGTTAATCATTCCCATTTAGAATGCAGACTGTAGTGAGTGAGTAGTGACATCAGCAGAGTGTGCATATCTGTCAGATATTTTATATATAGGGGATATGACATGGCCTGACTGAAGATATCATATTTATCTTCACGAGAGGCCAATGATATCATGATATCTCCTGAGTGGTGAAGCCACAAGTGAGATATCTTGATGTCATTGTCCTCGAGTGAAGATACATATGATATCTTCAGTCAGGCCATGTCATGTTCTATTTATACAACATATGTTTTGGGCCCCTAACACAACCCCCCTCATATGTTTTGGGTCCCCAAAGGCAACCTGCCACATCTCCCACTTAGTACAATCCCCCACATTTCTTATTTATCAGGCAGGACCTGCAGTCTCCTCTCCCTAGCCAAGCGGCTCTAATTTTGACAGAATGCTAAAGAAATTATTTTAAAAAGTCATGTTGTTGATTTTGTCGTGCATTTTCAGTCTTCATTCTGTAAATTTGTAGAGTGACTGAGCATCTCAGTATAGCAAAATGATGACCAAAATGATGAAATAACTGTCTCTGTGTAAGTATAAAAAATCTGTGGCTTTTAGAAATGGTTATTTAATAAAAGAAACGTGGTTGATTCTGTAAGTTTTCCTCATGTCTAACTGGATCACTTCTTGTTTTGTTTCTCTATATCTGTAGCTTGACTGAGCACTTTTAAGGATGATAAAATAAGGATCTACCACACATATAAAACAAACACTCTCTCCATGAAAGGCTACACATCTTTTCCATTTTGTAAAGTTTACGGAGCTTTTGTAAAAACATGTAGCTGACAGCAGTAAGAGGAGAAGAAGCAAGATGCAGCTTCAGTAAACAGAACGCGAGTTCGAGTGAGTGTTGCTATGTGACGCTGCTATAGCAACACTTGCTCCGGCTCATGTTCTGTTCACTGAAGCTGCGATTCACTTTTTCTCCTCTTACTGCTGTCAGATGAATGTTTTTAGAGAAGCTTAAGACTTTTTTAAAAAAGGGAAAAGATGTGCAGTGTTTCACAAGGAGAGTACTTATTTTGCACATGTGGCAGGCTCTTATTTTACTTTGCTGAAAGCATTTAGTCACACTACACATTTAGAACATCAAAAAGTGAAAGTGCTCCAGTTAGACATGGGGAAAACACCAGGATCAACCAGAAAAGATTTATTTTAAATGAATACTTATTTGAAAATGATGGCAGGCTCAACCAGATGTTAGATTCGCACGGGGGGTGGCAGACTTTAATCAGTTTCATTTTCAATAGAATGATGTATAGGAACATAGAGATATCACCATGATGTATAGGAACATGGAAATATCACTATGACATATAGGAACATGGAGATATCAATGATATCTTCACTGGCTGCCAGAGATAATAATTTTTACACTGACATTTATCCCAAAACATACAGTATATAAATATATAAATGCAATAGTTGAGTACATAAATGTAGTGCGATAAATCAATTCATTTGAGAAACTATAGATAAATGTAGAATCTTACATTTATGTACACAGTTACTACGTCATTTTCCGTTTATGTACATAGTTTCTACATCACACATTCACACCGTTGCCCACTTAAAGGTATTAATTCACAATCTTTCAGTTTCAGTTTAAGCTACTGTCATTACTGTTCGCACACATAAATTCTGCTTCTACAATAAGCAGCTCAGCAGCGCCCACTCGCACACAGCAACTTCCCAAACCATACAGCACAATACAAACTACACTGTCTAATGCTGTATTTTTTTAAAATATAAAACAAAAAAACACCACTCTCCAAGGAGTACCTCTCTCCAGCAGCCATCAGTGAGTCCTGCTACAACTGCAACTGCACTGCTGCCCTCTCCTCTCTGCAAAACCCACTGCTGTGCACTAATGCCCACTCTTCTCCTTACAACAAAAGAAAACAGTGACATAAATGAAGCGTTCTTCTTGTTCTCATCCACAACACACCATACCTGTCTCTTATTAACTTCCTCTTGCTCTATCCAGTTTGACATCTCTGTCACTCAATCCCATTCACTCCGACACGTCCTCTTCAATCCAGTACCACTTGCAAGCAGTAATAAAACTTCAACATAAAAAAATCCTTCTAAAAACAAAATAAAACTATGACAAAGACTGCTGTTGTCCAATCCACTGTATACTTGACCATTGCTCTCTAAAGTCAGCTGCCATTCTCTAAAGCAAAAAACAGTTCAGCTCTACACTTAGTCAATTGGCTGGGATGTCATAGCATGTATGAGATGTCAAGATGGCACATCCATAGTGATGTTCATTACAATCATACTCCAAAAGTGCACTTATATGCCAAACAAAAAACCCACACAAATGTATAAATTTCTTTATTCTTTTAAACAGTCTCACTAAAATAAAATGACATACAATGTGTAGCCCTCTGCATAAATGAAATATAAAGGGGGGGACCTTGTGCAATACACTATTTATGCACACTCATGCTGCTTGACCTCAGACACCTCACCCATAGCTTATTCCACTAGTGAGGTTATCAATGGTTTAAAAGCACATATGTACATAAATCATGTATCACACAAGTCCCTCCTGCATACTATATATATATATATATATATATATATATATATATATATATATAAATATTATAGGTGTATGGTAGCTCCCCTATAGTTAGAGTTGAGAAGGCTGTTTAATGTTAAACACAAATTGTTGTACCTTAATAACTTTGGCCTCATTTGGTGAACTAGCACAACACTTGGCATGCAGGATCAGACTGTCAAGAGTATCAAGACATGAAATATTTTATGACAGCACATGTTCAATTTCTGAGACACAGAGCACCAAACAAATGGAAATAAATAGCCTGTACTTAATATTGTGTACTTTTTGCTCTCACCTACAGCCTAGATGGTGCGGAACTTTTTTCAGGACATTTTCAGGGTTCAAGGGGCCTGTGCCTTTGGAAGGTTCCCTGAAAAAATATTATACTGTTCCAAAGCCATAAGGATTTTTCCATTAACTGTTAAATGTGAATGGCAACAAAACAACAACAACAAAAAAACTATCACAGCTGCTTATTTTCATGATCTACTTGTCATGGAGAAAAAATATCAATCGTGAGAAAAAAAACATCATGTTGAAAAAAATACTGACTGAGATTGCCACCATTTTTTTTCTTCATTTCAAACTCACAAACACTGAAAATACATACAAATTATCTCTTAAAAAAACACCTAAACCTAGCTGTATGGGACCCTTTAGCTAGATTCTGCTGTTTCTTTTTTTTAAACTTGCTAGAAATACCTTTTCTGGGCACCCCTAAATCCAGGGTGCCCAGCTTAGTGAGAGGAACTATTGACCCACATTGTCTGCATGAGAAGTGTGGGAATTTTTTGAGTTCTGCAGCCACAGGTAGAATTTGTGCTGTGGGCTGCACTGAGAGCAATGCGTCATTAATCCCCTATTCTGTCTATCTGTCTCTGCCTATTTGTCTGTCTGTCTATCTATTGGGATGCCCACCTCTGGTACCACATCTTTCCCCCTTCAGGTTGCCTGCCTTTCCTACTGTTTTGTAATATTTTTAAATTTTATGTGCCAAGCTTGTCTTCACCCAGCTCCCGTCAAGGTCACCCACCCTGTTCCCACTTTGTAGGTGGTAGCAGTGGGATGCTCACTTCTAGTGCTGCAGAACAGTTGCCCAGTAGTGGTGTTCCCAATCCCCAGTTTCAGTATGTCAGTGTCATGCCCCCTTAAAAGAAGAAAACCATCCCTCATTGTTTTTTTTTTCCTGCAAAAAAGGAAACCATCCCTCACTGATCTGATTCCCTCACCCCAGCTTCCCATTCAGCACCCACGACCTCCCCCCCACAACCCACACAGATACTCACTCACCTGAACATGTCCCATAGTTTAGATCCACTCTTTGACAGAAGATGCGTCTTGCAGCTGGAATCAGCGACTGCCATATAAGAAACTAAGAAAGTGTGGTTCACTGGGGTTTGAAATTTGATGCATAACTTTATCATTTTTGCATATAGTGACCCTAACTTTTCAACATGGCCTTTCTGGGTCCTCACCTCATGACCAATGGTGATAGAAATATGCAAATCAGGTCCAAAAGGTGATTTCTGGGGTCAGAATATATAAAAACGGCAAAATTATGAGCGTGTAATGACATTTTTTCTATGCTCATTCATAAGTTTGGCACTTTTCAATATTTTGACTCCATTTTTCAACATAGTGATTTTTTCACACTGCGTTATGAATATGACAACTGTTATTTTGCAAATCCTGCCCCAAATGTGTTTTTGCATCTGTGGCATGGAATGATGTTTTGATGGGGATTTCAACATTTTCACCTGCCAGGTTCATGAAGTGAGGTAATAAGAAGGCTATGCTGAACGTTTGGTGCACAAATATGGTACAATTCCTAGATTATGAGTTAGCATTGCAGTATTTCAACATTCAGTGTTTGCTAATTTTCAATATTTCGACTTCAGACTTTCAACATAGCCATTTTTACACAAGACCTCACAAACGTGACAGGTGGTATTTTTTTAAATCCTGGACAAAATGTATTTCCTCACTTCTTATGCACAGTGCATAGAGGGTAAGTGCACACCACTAAAAGGAAAACAAACACAAAAATATTTATATATATTACATATTGTATATTATAAGGGAGAGGGACATGTGGGGAGTGGTGCAATGCACTGGCTGTGGGGCAGCAGTTTTCTGGGAGACATTCTGGAAACTGTGTTGCTGTCCTATTTGCATGCAACTGTCAGCTCTGAGGGAGGAGGTTGCCCACCTCCAGGCTGAACTGGCAAGGACTAAGGAGGCCTCCCCCAACCAAAGAGCACCACTGCCACAACCACTGCCTCAGAGGCTGCCAAGTATGAAGAGCAGTTGGACCACAGTGGGTTCTGGGAGGGTGCAGGTGGTGGAACAGAGGTGAAGCCCTCTAGTAGTACCTCTACACAAACCATACACCAGTCTGGCAGAGCAAGGTTCCTCTATGATGGCACCCTCAGTGGAGACCAAGAAGAATGCTGAGGACATCCACAAGGGAGACGCACAAAAGGGTGGCAAGGGATACCACAGGGGAAGGAAACAGCTTCTGATAGGGGACTCAATTGTTAGAGGGGTAGACCTGTGGAAGGGAGAGGAGAGGAAAGTAAGGTGCCTGTCTGATGCCATGGCTTGGAGGGACAAGAAGCAAATCCTCAGGATTGCAGAAGCAGCATCACAGGAGAGGGAACTAGATATCATTGTCCACCTTGGGACAAATGACCTAGCTAGGCATGGGATCAGTGCAGTGCAGGATGAAACTGTGGAGTTAGGGAGGGGCCTCAGACAGGTAGCAAGCATGTTTACCTTCTCAGAGGTGCTGCCAGTCCATGGCAGGGGTGAGGCTAGGATACTGCACACCATGCAGTTTAATGAATGGTTGCAAAACTGGTGCAGAGCACAGGGCTTTGGCTTCATTGGGGACTGGGGGTACACCTGGAGAGATGAAGGTCTATACTGGCATGATGGTCTGCATCTGTCCACGAAGGGAACCAAGTTCCTAAGTGACAGGTTTAAAATGCTACCTTGGCAAGCTTTTAAACTAGCCATGGGGGGAGGTGCTGATAAGAGGCAGGAAATTTGAATCCTCCCCCCACAAAGCATGTCAGGTAGTAAGGTAAACACTGAGGTACAGTGCTCAACAGATTGCAGGACAGGGGTAAATGGAAAAATAAACAAGGGCAATAAGAGCAGGCATGGGGAAAAAAGGATAAAGCCAACATTAAATGGAGGGCAATAAGTACCAATGCCTGCAGTCTGGGAAACAAGCTTCCTGAGCTAGTAACCTTGATGGAAGATAAACAATTGGATAGTGTGGCAGTCATGGAAACATGGTACATGGAGAACCATGACTGGGATGTCAACATACTGGGGTACACAGTCTACAAAAGGGACATGGAGGGGAAAAGAGGAGGTGGAGTAGCTGTATACATAAGGGAAGGGATCAAAGCTACAGAACTAAAAAGTAAAGGGGGAGGACAAGAGGCACTCTGGGTCACGTTGGAGACAGGAAATGGCATCACAATCCACACGGGGTTGTATATAGACCCCCATTTCAAGGGGAGGAAATGGACAAGAAAATGATAGAGGACATTCTCAAAATGGCTGAAAAAGGGGAGATACTGTTGATGGGGACCTGAATATGCCAGATGTTAAATGGATGACATGTACTGCAACCACATCCGAGAGCAGCGTCATTCTCGATGCACTGCAGAGGGCAGGCCTTAGACAGCTAGTGTTGGAACCCACTCGGGAGGGAGCAATACTAGACCTGGTACTCTCAAATGGAGAGAGGATCACAAATTTAGAAGTCAGTAGACATAGGGGAAGAAGTGACCACTGCACAGTGTGCTTCACAATAAGCACAACTATGGAGACGATCCATACAAAAACAAGCATACTCGACTTTAGAAGGGCTGACTTTGGCAAAATAGGTGAATACCTGAGGAATACACTAGCAAATGGCCAAAAAGAAGGGGTGGAAGAACAATGGAGAAAAATCAAAACTGCCATCATAGAGGCAACAAGCCTTTGTGTGAAACAAATAAAGAAAACAAAGCGGAGTAAAAAAACACTATGGTTCTTAAAAGAGGTGGCAGGAAAGGTTAAGAAGAAAAAGGTAGCATTCAAACAGTATAAGGAATCACAGAAGGAGCATGACAGGAAACTGTATCAATTAAAGCAGAAAGAAGTGGAGAAGGCAGTCAGAATAGCAAAAGCCCAAACCAAGGAAAAAATAGCCAATTCAGTTAAGAAGGGGGATAAAACCTTTTACAGGTACATTAGGGAGCATAGAAAGGTTAAGGGAGGAATAGTGAAGATTAATAAGGGAGAGGGGAGGTGGGCAGAGGGAGACAGTGAAAAGGCAGAGATACTGAATGAATACTTTTGCTCAGTATTCATAAAAGAAGATGAGGAGGAGTTACCTAAACCAGACAACAGAAGCACACTGGGTTCAGGGGTTGACACCAGTCCATTTACAGAAGAAAAAGTCCTGAAAGAACTCCTAAAACTCAAGGTGGACAAAGCAATGGGGCCTGATTGGATTCACCCCAGAATCCTAAAAGAACTAAGGGAGGACCTAGTGACACCACTGACCACACTTTTTAACAAATCATGGGAGGATGGGGTGATACCTGAGGACTGGAGGAGGGCAGATGTGATTCCCTCTGCAAAGTGGAGCAAGGCAGAAGCAGGAAACTGCAGACCTGTAAGTTTGACCTCAGTGGTAGGGAAAATGACGGAATCACTCTGAAAGAAAGAATTTTGAGTACCTAGAGGCCAAGCGGGCACAGGACCCAAAGCAGCATGGATTTACAGCAGGAAGGTCATGTCAGATGAATCTAATTGATTTATTTGACTAGGTGACCAAAGTAATAGACCAGGGAGGTGCTGTGGATATGGCCTACCTAGAGTTTAGCAAGGCATTTGACACAGTCCCGCACTAAAGATTAATAATCAAGTTAGCCAGCCTGGGAGTGGGTCCCAGGGTGGTAGCCTGGGTAGCAAACTGGCTACACAACAGGACACAGAAGGTAATAGTGAATGGAACACATTCCGAAGAAAGGGGGGTCACTAGTGGAGTACCTCAGGGCTCAGTACTGGTCCAGTCCTCTTTAACATCTTTACAAGTGACATTGCAGATGGTCTGGAGGGAAAGGTATGCCTCTTTGCAGATGACACAAATATCTGTAACAGAGTTGATACACAAGGGGGGTAGAAAGGATGAGAAGGGACTTGGCAAGGTTGGAGGAATGGTCAGACATATGGCAACTTAGATTCAATGCAAAGAAGTGCAAAGTAATGCACCTGGGAAACAAAAACCCAGGAGAAGAGTACACAATAGCAGGAGAGGTACTAACAACATCAAAAATGGAAAGGGACATGGGGGTAGTCATATCAGATGATCTAAAGGTTGGTAAGCAATGTGAGAAGTCAGTAAGGAAAGCCAGGGGGATACTGGGATGCATAGGAAGGGACATCACAAGTAGAAAAATGGAAGTGGTTATCCCTCTGTACAGACAGTTGGTGAGACCCCAGCTGGAGTACTGTGTGCAGGTTTGGAGACCTCATCTATGCAAGGACATAGACAGGATGAAAGCAGTCCAGAGGAGGGCAACTAGAATGCTGCAAGGTCTGCATCAGAAACCATATGAAGAGAGACTGAGAGAGCTTAATATGTATACCCTTGATGAAAGGAGGAACAGGGGGGACATGACAGAAATGTTCAAGTGCCTCAAGGGAATCAACAAAGTCCAGGAGGGTAGCATCTTTGAGAAAAAGAGATGTGTAAGAACAAGGGGGCACAATTTAAAGATAGAGGGGGGACGGCTCAGGGGTAATGTGAGGAAATTTTTTTCATGGAGAGTGGTGGATGCATGGAACCGCCTTCCTGGGGAGGTTGTTGGGTCTAAAAGAGTGGGGAAATTCAAACACGCATGGGACAGACATAAGGCAATTGTAGTGGGGGGGTGGCAGGAAGTGGGCTTTTGGTTAACTAGAATCTGCAGCTTATCTAGTAGGTAGGGAAATGGTCAGACTGGGTGGGCCAAGTGGTCTTTATGTGCTGTCAAAGTCTAGTCTATGTTTCTATGTTGTGCAAAATGACATTTCACACAAAAACTATAAATGCTACATATCATCTTTATAAGGGCAGTCATAAAATTACTATCTTGAAAATTTGGGTAAAAAATAAAAAAAAAATATATGCTGTATATATACAGTAATTGTTAAGAAACTGTGTGTATAATGCCAGTCTTGACTCCAGCTGGTATTCTTTGTGATCCCGTGCCGGTAAGCTGAGTTATTAGGTGAGCTCAGTGATCCATTCACTCTGCACAGTCACTCTTTACACATTCACTTTTCAAACTGTCACTCTTTCTTCTTTCAGATCTTTTTGCCTCTTTAAATTTGAAAGAACAAAGAATGAATGCCTAAATAGTGAATGCGTAAAGAGTGAATGAGGACAGTTGTCTTCACTACAGTGTATGATACCCTGGCCCATGTGGACAACCCTGAAGCTTGCATTCCCTGTCTGGGGGAGGGGATGTGCCAGGCCCTGCACATCTGTAGGCAGCTGGAGTCTTCCCATGGTGCAGGGCCAAAAAGGCCAGTGCATCTGCACATCTTCACACAGGTCCCAAAGGGACCTGTGTGAATGAGGATACAATTCCACTACCTCAAAAAGAAAGGAAATACTTTGGAAAAAAAAACTGTTAATGCACCAGTTAGGGTAAATTAATGCCACAAAAGTACGGAAATGTGGCATTAGGGTTTTCAACCCTAACTCACCACCCCACCCCCAAGCAGCAAATAGAAAAAATGTTAGGGTTTTGGGTATCAGGAGTCTCAGCTAATCAGTGGTGGGGGTCTTCTTTTGGGGTTCTCAGCCTTAATGCCCACCCCATTCCCTGAGCAAACAATGTCACACATGGTCTCCTTTCTTCATGCAGAGCCCAGCATGAAGAAGGCTACAACAAACTGTGTTGGCAACATGTGGAGAGACACACTTCTCTACCTTTGAAGAGTGTATCACCATGAGGCACTGGCTCAGAGCTGTACCTTGCATGAAGAAAGCTACAACAGATTGTGTTGGCAACATGTGGTGAGACATACTTCTCTACCTTTGAAGGGTGTATCATTACCTAGTATGAGGCGCTGGCTTGGAGCTGTACATTGTGTTTCAGACTGGGGCCTACAAACTGGGCGAGGAGTGAGCATTAGGGTTGGCAACCCCGGGGAAGACCCACCACTGATTTGCTAAGACTCCAGAGATGCAAAACCATAATGTTTTATCCTTCTGCTGCTTGGGGTGGAGTTGGGGAGTTAGGGTTGGAAATGCTTTCTCGATGTCTTATTCACACCCCAACAAGTGCCTCAGCTGGGACTTGAACCCAGTTACAAGTACATATTTGTGTTGTCATTGGATTGCACATTTGAGAAAGAGTAATATGATCGGGGATAGGCTATGTTTCAGTTATCTCAGTGGCACAGCTGATTAGCACAATCAGAGTGGTATTCCGGGTGATCTGGGTTCAAGTCTCAGCTGAGGCACTTACTTCTTTCTCACCTCTGTTTGTATGTGTTCCATAAATATGCACACCTCACTCTTGTGTGATTGTTACAAGTAAGTATCTGTGTTGTGCCTTTGAGAAAGAGTAATGTACTCGAGGAAAGCCCAGGTCCCAGTTGTCTCAGTGGTGCAGCTGATTAGTGCAATCAGAATGGTATTCCGGGTGGCCTGGGTTCAAGTTCCAGCTGAGGCACTATTTCTTTCTCACCTCTGTATGTGTTCCATAAATATGCACACCGCACTCCTGTGTGACTGTTACAAGTAAATATTTGTGTTGCTGTTGGGTTATGCATTTAAAAAGAGTAATTTGATCAGGGACAGCCCAGGTTCCAGTTGTCTCAGTGATGCAGCTGGTTAGCTCAATCAGAACGGTATTCCGGGCAGCCTAGGTTCAAGTTCCAGCTAAGGCATTTACTTTTTTCTCACCTCTGTTTATATGTCTTCCATAAATATGTACACCGCACTCCTGTGTGATTGTGACATCCATCTTCTGTTTCACAAGTGATACTGCCAAAAAGAAAAGAAAACAGGTAACTCAATAAAACATCTGAACAGAGTTAGACATGCTTAGTCCACTTGTATGTCAACCCTGCAGCTGGCACTTTCTACTAATTCAAAGTGGGTGAGAGTGGGGAAATACAGCAGGACCCAGATCTCTTTATGATGCCAGCTACCTTTACCTTACATAGGAATAAAGCTGTAGAAAAAAGGGGTGACAAGGATCACGTTCATTAGACAGGAAGTTCCAGATGACTGTGGTTCATTAGATTGGGGTCCTACTGTATGGCTGGCAGGTGGGGTGGGTGGAAGTGTGACATAAAAACTGTGTACATAAATGGATGATGATGTACAGTAGTAACTGTGTATGTAGAGGTAAGAGTTTACATTTATCGTCACACTTACTCAGATAAACATATGTATCTCACTTCATTGATGTCCTTACTTATTTCATATATATAACTTATACAAGATGGGCCTGATTCTACAAGCACCCCTACGCATGTCGTGATTGCAGCATGCAAGGGTGCAGTTACATCAAGAGCCCTGCGACCCGATTCTGCTAAGGGTAGGGTCCTGCGACTAAGTCCTGTGACTTGCAATGATCTAACAGGTACTTAGTAGGAAGGGTGTACCTGGACAGGTCGGTGCAGGCCGCAGGACAGTACAACACAGGATGCAAGTGCCTCCCTGCTCTGATTCCTGCTCTGTGTAACACAATGTCCCACAGGGATAATAATGCCCCTCATGTCCCGATCCCTGATCTGTGCAAATTATGCCCCCAGGGCTACTCATGCCCCTCCAAGCCAGATTCCCAATTGCCAGCCTGCCAGCCCACAAATGGTAACACTTGACAGAACCCAAACCACACCCATATTATCCCTGGTAGTCTAGTGGCACCCCACCCCCCACGCAACAGTTCTAGGCAACCCCACTCCCCCCCGATCTGTACCCAGTCAGTGACTGGTACAGCCCACCACTCACTACTATTGCCTGCTGCTGACCGAGCTCCATATGAGTGTGTACTATTGTAACTAGTACAGGCTCAAGGAATGTAACCAGATTACATTGATAGTGACCCTGACCATCTCAATGCTGTTTCTCAGTATATACCTGTGTTTAATGTACATATTGATCCACTTACACTCGATCTTAGAACTCTCTTAGAGAGAAAAGATACCCATTTGATTCATATTAGCGACAATATTACTAAAGCTGGTACTTCTTTGAATTCACTGTTTCATGATGGAGATCACTGTACTGTATTATCAAATACTGCCTTAGAAATGACTTTAAAAGGTTTTGTTATTCTTCAAGTATCTTGTATCAAGTGTCTTGGGCAACTTCATTGACAATGTGGTCCGAATGGACACCCCTTCTGCCCTCGCCATATCCCTCTTACCAGCTACCCCTTACTACCACTTAAGATCCAGTGGCTCTCATGTCCTCCTGGCTCCAAAAACTCACACACAAATGGGAGACCAGGCCTTCACTGCATACGGACCCCAGTTATGGAATGCCCTCCCAGCAAGCAATCACTCCTCCACCTCCCATCCCTCCTTTAAAGCCTCTGGGGATTCCTCAAATCAGCCTCCATCTGCCTCTGCACTTAATGCCTATCTGAGTTCATTACCCTACGCATCTGCTTAAGGTGGAAGGGCTCTGCCCCTTATTTACTAGTGAGCTGACAGATTTTTAGAAGAAATGATTATGTTGGGTCCACTCAGGCCCTTCTGCCCATTAACATGTATATGTTCGCTGCCCCTCCCTCATGCTCTGCCTTGTCTCTCCAATCCTCAACTGTACTAATCATGTTTACCTGCTTCCTTAATCCTTTGGGGCGTAGCTGCCCTGGTATGTTGACTATTGCCTTTCTTGCCTGAACCATGTGGTTGTGTAAAACCTGATGTTCTTGTATTGTCCTTGCTCTCCTTGATACTCCTGAATGTGTACCTTGTACTTGTTTTGACTGCTGTTCTTGAATGTGCCTCTGTAATTTGTGCTTGTTTTTGACTACTGTTCTTGAATGTACCTCTGTAATTTCCCAGGTCACTCCTGAAAATAGGCACTTGGTTGTCTAGTGTGCCTACCTGGTAAACAAAAGCAAATAAATAAATAAAAGTGTTTCTGATATTTTTCATGAGTATTACCATATGTTGCTTAAGACGTACTCTCAAGCAACAGCATGAACAACTGAAGTTTATCTACAAAGCTCATTCAGCTGGACTGTAACTGAGTAATATCATACCAACCTGCTACCCATATTTGTTGTTGCCTCCTTATTCAGCAAACAAGGGGGGATTATGTAGACCTACATGCCCTAGTAATCCTCATGGAGACTGCATTCAGTTCACAGTATAAAGGAACATAGCATTATGATGTAATGCTTTATTTGTGGTCTTAGCATGCCACCTACTGACATTAGCTAATACGTAAAGCTTAGCACAACTTTCTGAAAAGCTCTTTTGTTGCCCAAAAGTACTGCTAGTTAGCAATATTGCATATCTATGTGTATGTGTGTGTGAAACATTATAGTTTTGGGTACCAGACACCCACCTTATCCACCAATAAAAGCTGTGCACTGCTCGGAAGATGAGATGTTACTTAGGTAACAGACTTTCTTATCTTCACTTTATAATAGGATGTCAGTTCATTGTTCACTGAGCTTTCTGCATGATCACACTGATGTTCGGAGAGATACCGAACTCCCAGCTGTTTCTGGGTAAGCTGTTTTGTATGTGTACCAGATAATAAACCTAATAGACTACAACATCTGTCTCTGAGTATTGTCTGTCATCAGGTCAGAGGATTCTGCCAGAACCAAGCTAACAACTCCCTGCTGAGGATTGCAGATGCTGCAAAGCCTGTGACGCTATCGGTGGAGTAAATGAGCTGTACAACCTAATGCTAGCCTCAGTATTGTTTTCCTTCTCCTTCCTCTGTTTGAACACTACACATGTGGGACCAACTGTCAAGAGTCTGGTACTGCTCCTGGCTGAGACTTTTAATAGAACTTGACGGGCAGGTATGTAAGCAATAATACCCAACAGGGTGGGCGGTATTGTGCTATACCGGACCGCCCAGGGGCGTAATGAGGCCCGACGCTGCAGGAAGAGGGCCTTATAGCCCCTGGAAGGTCCGGTATAGCACAATACCGCCCACCCTGGAGGGTATTATTGTGCTTGGAAAATGGATACTGTAAAAAAAAAAAATTAGTTAAAAAATGTTAATGAAAAATAAGTTTAAAGTAAGTTTTGAAATAAAATAGTTCCTCCGCCTGCAGTTGACTATTGTTAAGTCTGAAGACAGTACTTAAAAACTGCCTCCTTCTTTTCTGCAGTATCTTTTCATTCCCTGCTCCTCTCCCCCAACCCCAACAGAAAAACACAGGCACAGAGACTGTCAATTTAATTTGTCTTCCTGCAGTTTCTTGTTGCCACCCCCCCCACACACATACACACACACATACTGTATGCACACATTGCAGGTGAACGATCATGCTATCTGGAGCTGCTTAGAGGGTCAGAAGGTCTGAAGGTGAACGAAGAGAGCTGGTAAAAAAAAAAGTGCCCCCCCATATTAGTGTGTCCCCTACTTTGTTTGAGCATCGGGAGTCGAGCCATCGCATCTGTGTGTGTCAGTCAAGGAGTCCCGCTCTCTGAAAATCTAGGCGGCAATGCTAAGGATAAAGGTACAATTAAAACTGACAAAAACTGTTGCGCCACTTGTTTTTTTTAATTATGGACTTTTGGGGGAGTGAGCAATCAGGGTCATAGTGAGCCCGCTAGGACTGGTGCTGTTCAAACAGTTTTTTCTGCAGCGAGTGTGGAGGGTAGGGCATGCCTGTAGAAAGGATACAAGGAAGTGGTAACAGTGCTGAGCTTTACACGCGCTGGCGCTTTTTTGAAAAGAAAAACTTTGCTTTCTAAGTACTGCGGGGATGAAGTGGGTTAGCAGATTATTTGTTTTTTGGGGGAGTTTACTGTTAATCTGGGAAATCATTCAATTGGATAGTGGAGCTGACGGAGGCAGATTAAATTCAAGCCTGTGGACCCACGCGGTTGAAAGGTTGAAAGTTTGAAATGGGCTGCTGGAAAACCGTATGTCGTTTTTTCTATAAAATAAAGTCCTTATTTTGTTTATGTTTTTCACCTAGTGGCTGTGCGGGCAAGGGGGGGGGTTAGTCACGTGGGATCAAACAAGTAACAGGAGACATCAGTTCTATAGATCACACTGGGCAGGTTAAGTGGGCCGGAAGTAGCATAGAGGACCTCACTTTAAGCTTTTTTTATTACCTGCGTGTGCTCCTTACACAGGCAAAGCTGCATGTTTGACTGCAACAGTAAGTTTGTCTTATTCATTTTACTCTTCTGGATCACAGTGCTGTCTGGATAGTGGCTCTCTCTGCAGGTAGGGGAGAGCTCTCGCTAACCGAGATTTAAAAGATGGCATTGTTTTCAAATTGAATGTTCTACTGTCACAAGCATTTGGAATGCAATCAGACAGCAGAGACTGGGACTCATTATTTCCTGGTCTCTGTCGTCTGATACCAGACGGGGTAGCTGGTTGCCTAAGCCAATCAGCTTTAAGGATTTTCCCAACCCATTTTCTAATTGGCTGGTAGAGTGTTGTATACCTATCTGTTAACACAGGATGGCTGTTCCCTTCTCTTTTCTTCTTTCTCCTTTTTTATGCATCTATGTATTTTATTGTGGATAGCACTGGCTGAGTAGTAATAATTCTTTCCTGACTCAGTGGCATTGTGGGTTAGTTTTAATTTAATGCAGTTGGTGGGTTTGATCAGGATGGGAAGGGGTTGTTCCCAGTACTAGTTTACATTATACATCATACTGGTGGTATTGGGTACAATTCTTTGTTTATCATATTTAATGAGTCCTTTATGTGTTATAAGTTTTGTTGGACAGGGTTATCAGCTGCTGCACCTGTCACTTTTTGACAGATTGGGGGGGCATGAATATTACAGGCACTACTTGGCAGTGCATGGCTGGTGTTACCCATCTTGCAGCCCCTGCTTATCTCATAACATAGTTGTCCCCCATTACCTTGTATTATCATCTGTGAGGCAGACTGCCTTGTGTGGTGTGTTATGTGTTGATATTATGTTAATGTTACACCCAATGGCTAGTCATTTATCCCTACTTGTTTCATTTATTTGCCTGGACTAGTATGGGTGCGTTTTAGTTATTACTTGGGTGTGTTGAAGCCCTGCTTGCATGTTTGAAAATTAGTTCTTCAGGACAGCTCTGTGTTCCCTGTTTGAAGATTCTGTTGCTACTGATTTTGCAGGGAGACAGCAGCTGGCAATCCTAGGACTCTATATGTTACCTTATTGGATTGGTGCCTTTAATCTATTTCCTACTTAATATACTTGTGGTAGGGTTTGAGGGAGGTAACTACTATATGATTATAATGAGCAGTAGCCTTGGGGGCCACCACATATTTCTGCCAGTTGTGGAAGATGATCATTCACTGTACTTGTCTTGTAAATAGTTTACGTTGTTTGCAGGGTTTGTGTACAGTGGTAAGTTTGGTTATACTAGTTGTACCTGTTTTGGCTGTCTCTTTGTATATGTGGACTGCTGGTTTCATTTGTGCATTACTTTATGTCTGGGGGGATTATATTTTCCTATTTTTAAATATAGTATACAAAGCAGTGTTGTGGAACGTTCGAGGGCTGAATAGTCCTGTGAAGCAGAAGAGGGTCCTGACACATCTTAAGCGTCTTGGAGGGCAACATATTTTCCTGCAGGAGACTCATCTCATTAAAAAAGAGTTTGATAAATTGGCTAGACTGTGGGGTGGACAACTTTTTGCTTCTTCTTATTCCTCTAAAAAGGGGGGCCATTTTATGCCACCATAGTGTGAATTGGGTGCCTGAATTAAATAAAAAAGATAAAGAAGTGTGGTGGGTCTCAGTCGGGGTAGATCGGATAGTCAGCAATTGGTTTTGGAAGCAGTCTATGCTCCCAATGTTGAGGATCCTCAGTCTTTTCATTTGCTGTCCCAAGCATTTTTTGATATCAATGCACAGGTGATTATACTAGGGGGAGATATGAATCAAGAGATTGACCCATTGTACAATAAAAGTGGGACTCCTACTAAGCTGTCCATGCCAGGTAACAAAGCATTAAAGTGCTTGTTGGCTAATCATGGTCTCAAGATATTTGGAGAGTGGAGTGCCCTACTGGGTGGGACTATACATACTATTCATCATTACACACGTCATATAGAAGGATTGTCATGATTTTTGCTTCGGAGCTTGCTGCCCAACCAATGCTTCAGAAGACTATTGAACCCATATTGATTTCTGACCAATCCCCAGTTACTTATATTGTTTCCATTAGTAATCTTATGGTAGGCCATAAGCGTTGGAAATTTAATGTTAGTCTTTGTGTAAGTAAGAAAATTTAAAATCATGGTTGCATCAAGAAGTTAAAGGATATTTATTCCTGAATCTAAATGGGGAGGTACAGGATAAATGGGTATGGGATGGACTTAAAGCTTACCTTATGGGCTGAATAACTGCCTATGCGATTGCCGGGAAAAAAGCCAAGCTCAGGAAATGTATTCTCTGGAAAGCAAGCTGGCTGAATTGTAGGGGAGAAAAAAGGCTGGACATCACTCCTCTATTTTACTTCAAGAGATCCAGAGGGTAAGGTATCAGCTCAACAGCTTAAATACCCAGATTGCTGAGTTTGCCCTCTATAAAACTAAGCATGCCTTCTGGAGGGTGGAGGAAAAATCAAGTCATTTCTTGGCTTATCATTTGAAGAAACCCAAGGAGGAGGTGAAGATTCCAGGCATTAAAACAGGCCAAGGCACAATAATGATTCCTGAAAAGATTAGCAGTGCATTTCAAGACTACTGTGAGTGCCTATATACCACCCAATTGACTCTGGGTGATCAATGTGTTCCTATTGTTGCTGATATTCTTGAGTCTTTTAATCTCCCCTGCCTTTCAGAAGAACTACTGCATGCTTTATGAGGGCCAATTATGGTGGAAGAAGTCCAATCAGCTATTAATGTACTTCTTAATGGGAAGGCAATGGGCCCTGAAAGCTTTTCTATCAAGATTTTTAAACTCCTGTTGGACTTGCTATGCCCAGTATTAGCCTTAGCCTTTCAAGAGGCTTGGTCAGCCACCTCCCTCCCAGAATCCATTACAGTAGCAATCATATTGGTCCACCCCAAGTAAGGGAAGGATCCACATAAGTGTTCTAGTTACTACCCCATCTCTCTCCTAAATGCAGATTACAACATCTTAGCCAAAGTATTAGCATTAAGATTAAACAAGGTGTCTCTTGCTTCTAGTCTACCCAGATCAAGTAGGTTTTGTAGTGCTTAGAGATGGGGTGGACCACCTTAAGAGATTGGTTAATCTGATATGACTTTCAGAAGCCTCTCCTCAACTGATGGCGGCTGTTGTACTGGATATGGAGAAGGGGTTTGATTCACTTGAATATCCTTATCTGTTTGCTGTTTTGTAGGCCTTTGGTTCAGAGGATACTTTTGTTACATGGATCTGTACCATTTATTCAGTGCCACGAGCTTTGGTTCTTACTAATAGTTACCTTACGTCTAGATTTCTCTTGAGTAGGGGCACTAAGCAGAGATGCCCCTATCCCCAGCCTTGTTTTTTCTAGCTATTGAGCCATTTGCACAAAAATTACAAACCACCTTGAGTATTTAAGGGATTGCATTGGGAGATATGGTTTATAAAACTATGCTTTTTTGCAGATGGCATTTTGCTTAGCAATGCTAATGCTCAGCAATCAGTTCCCATCCTTATTGAGCTATTAGATTGATTCGGGGCCTCTCAGTGCTCCAAAATGATGATCCTTCCCAAACTTCTATATGTTTTTTGGTATGTTCCCCTTGTTATATGAGAGAGTTATTGGAAGAAACTGGACAGGCTTGTTAAAATCCCTTTTTTTGGGAGGGTGGCAAACCTAGAATTTCCTCACAACAACTGATGGCCCCTGTTCTAAAGGGGTTTTTTGAACCCCCTGGTTTAAAGGATATTACTTGCCGACAGGCCTTTGGCAATTTTGGATGCTGCTGAATGCTGATCAATCTCAGCATGCAGTCAGGTTGATTGAGACTGAGGACTACTTAATGCAATGCACAGTGCCAGACATGAAACTTTGGGACCCTATATGGATGCTTAAAGGACACCCCACCCAAAATTATGCCCCTCATATATGGAAAGAGATTTGCATATTTGTACACTCCCCATGTTAGTTTCCTCTGTCTTATTGGCCATTACCGGGTAACCCCAAATTGACAATAGGTAGTAAGCCAATATACTGGCAGGAAAGGAAAATGGGTGGTCTTGTTTGAATTGCAGACTTATTTCATAGTGGTGGGGGCTTATTTAAGGATTTCACCACCCTTAAATCTCAGGCCTCTCTGCTGCAATCTCACGTGGAAATATTTGCAGATAAGCCATCTTATTTCTACTTATACGGGTGCTTGATTGCAGCTACCCAAAAGAGGAATATTAGATGATATTTTAGGACTAGCAGGATGAGGTAGGTCTCTTAGCAAATTACTGAGGATAGGCCAAAGTTATCAAGGTCTCCTGAAAGAAAGTGCCCCTTCAACAGAGGTGTTGAAAGGTAGGTGGGAAAAGTAACTTGGAACTCTGATTGCTGATGTTGATAAGGCCTGTTGTTGGTCCAATGCATATGATTTATGTTGGACTGTAGGATGGTGGCTTATACACCTCAAAGCATTACACCTATGGTACAGGACACCCCCCAGCTAAACAAGATGAAGAAGTCTATTGCATCTGTTTGCAGGAGGGAACTATTTTGCATATTATTTGGTTCTGCCCTAAGTTGTTGGGTTGGTGGCACCACTTTCGAGATAAAATATCAGACATTATGTAGTGTCCGGTTCCTATGGATGCCTCTCTTGATTTTGGGTAATACCAACAAGCTTCTGATTCAAGATAAATCCCTTCATCTGTGGTTTATGGCAGCCATAATGGAGGCTAAGCACCTGCTTTATACAAGATGGAGGATGCAAACAGTCCCTACCAAGAAGGTTTTCAAGCAAAGTTTGAAGAAGTTATTTTTACAGAAACAACTCTGCACTTGTTTTAATTATGTACGAGCTAACCAAGGTTTATTACTTTTGTATTTATGATTGATGCTGTTCATGTTTTTTGTGAATTTAACTTTTATGTATTGGTTTGTCATATCATTTGCAATGTTTCATTCATGACTTGGTAAGTTCTGTAAATGAGATTTGTTTCTCATAGAACCTATCCTGTAAATTATTTAACTTTTTAAATAAAAAAAAAACAACAACACATAAACGATTGTGAGGATAGTATGTATAGATTTCCAAGCCTGGAGCCCCTATCTTTCATGGCAGCTGATAAATGGGCCTTCTATGACAAAGTTTGGGATCCTTACCTTTTAAAATCCTTCCATGACAAACCCACTGGTTAGCAACTCCACACCCTGGAACTTGGCGTAAGACCATTACTTTTTTTATTGCATTCAATTATCAAGTTATAGTGTATGGTGGAACATCGTTCTCCACCAAAATCCATCGTTGTCGAAACCTTGTAGTCATACACTAGTGACGTTCGCAGAGCAGCAGAATGATTTTTTGTTCTACTGCACTGCACATGTCACAAACTATGTCCTCGAGCACCATTTGACAGTTAGGGCTCACTCCATAGACAGGACACATAGCGTAAGCAGCAATGTCGGTGGCAGTACTATCAAAACCACTTTTGGAATGGGATAGATTCATCCTCAATCAGGAAAATAAAAAAATGAAAAAAAAAACGAGAAATGACATGCGGCAGTTACATTGCTTCCTGAGAGACAACGACTAGCACAGGGCAATACATGATATTCCTACAACAGAGTTAGACACACTGCTAGCCGATTTTATCTATAAAATGAGAAGGTTAGATGGCAGTGAATATGAGCCCTCCACTCTCAGAGGAATACTGGGTAGCATGGATCGATATTTAGAAAAGTGTGGTAGAAAAGATTCCATCTATAAGTCAACAGAAACATCATTCCCACAAACAGTAAAGACACTGCATGCCAAGCAGAAGTACCTGAAAAAAATAGGTAAAGGGAACAAACCTCATCGTACTGACCCACTAACTGACACAGACATAGAGAGGTTGTACAGTACTGGTGTACTTGGATGCAGAACCCTTCATCACTGCTCAATCTGATGTTTTTTAACATCGGCCTTTGTTTTGCCCTGAGGACCATAGAGCAACACAACATGAGGTGGGGAGATCTTGAGTTTAAAATAGACACCGAAGGCACCCCATATCTTGAGTATAACAAACGGCAGACAAAGACCCGCTCAGAAGTGGACACAAGAGATGTGCGTACTGTAAAACCTTGCATGTACAAATCCAACTGCCCAGACAGAGACCCAATTGCAACCTACATAAAATACAAAGAACAAAGGCCCCCTAAAATGCTGGACCCAGATGCCCCCTTCTACCTCGCACCCAATGTGAACCACAAGCCTGGGATTTCCCACTGGTATAGGTCAATGACTGTCAGAGAAAACCAAATCCATTCCATGATGAAAACCATGAAGATGTCAGCAGTACTGCCTGAAAACAAAGACATCACAAACCATTCTACCCAGAAAACTTCAATACAGAAGTTAGTGGATCACAACATACCCCCCACTGAAGTGGCTCAAGTCTCTGGGCACCGCAATGTCCAATAAATAAATAATTATGCATTTTTATCAGAGACCAAACAGAAAAGGCATTCAAAAATCTTTTCTAGTTCTGTAACGGAAAGAGTACTTCTACCTGACCCAAGCTGCCCTGCCCCTACCAAGTTGCAAACTCAGGAAACTCCGGTTCCAGTGGCGAAACAACCGCTGATGGATTCATCCAACATGCAAATCTTTGGCACCAGCTGCTTGTTCAAAAAGTCAACAATTATGATAGTACATCCATCAGCACCACTGAAAAGGAAGAGAGTCACAGTAATTCAAGACACATCCTCCAACTCAGAATAAGGTAAAATGCAATTGGTCTTACAGGGTTTGTTGTTCCGGGTGGGAGGGTCTAAATTTAAAATCTGATGAAATGTGATCCTTACCACTGACCCCTTTTCTCTGCTCTTCCCCACAGATTGTGAATTGCTGTTCCGGGTGCTGCTGTATGTAAGTGTTTGAAAAGTTTAAATGTTCATCGTTAAAACGTTTTAAATCTAAAGTGCTAAAGCAGTAAAAATGTCAAGCGTGAAAACATAAAAACATAAAAAATGTTCTGTTTTTCCTTCTAGTAACCAAGTAAACATTTTCTGAAGCAGAAATATGACGTAGTGATTGTTTTTTCAACAAAATACGACGTTCCACCATACACTATAAAGAAAAGTGCATGGGGAACAGTTGACAACAGGGCTAAACTTCCACCTCGTTGGCACTATGACGATGGATTACCTCTCGAGCTGCGCTCTTGAGGTAATCCATCATCATAGTTCCAACTCAGAGAAAGAATAGCCCTGTTGTCAACTGTTCCTCATGCACTATCCTATATGTAGGTCACAGTCTTTTCCAGCACTTCACATTAAATAAATAGATAAGGATATGTTCATAGGTTCATAGGAAAAATACGAGTTCAATAGGCCATGGCCCTTTAAAAAACTCACCACACATGTATTCACTGGTGGAACTCATACTTTTTGTCACCCATGTATTCATCAAGCCTGGCTTTAAAGATAGTACTGTTTGTACTTGTAACTACTTGATGTGGAAGACTATTCCACAGCCTTACAACCCTCTGTGTAAAGAAGCTACCCCTCCTGGTTGCTCTCATTAAATCCCCTTTTATTTTATAGCCATTACTTCTTATGATGTTTTTGGCCTCATGTAATGTCAAACCAATGATCTCTCTATAGTAATCATTGTTTACTGCCTTGTATGTTAGGCAAAGGTGGCCTCTAGTCTGCCTAAATCTAGCTGAGAACAAGTTCAATGTCCTAAGTCTTCTCTCAGAGCCCATATCCTTCAAGGGCTTAATCTTCTTGGTAATTTTCCTTTGCACACCCTCTATAAGTTTACAGCCCTCCTTTGTATGAGGTATATGTGTTTATTGTTAGTGTGGTTTATACATTGCTGTTTAATTAGACTTTGTACAGAGTTGGATATGTGTTTCTTGCTATTTTGCATTTTTCCTAATTGTTGTTTAATTCAACTTTACAGTAGTTCTTGAAAATGCTGTTTGATTTCTGATTACTTGCATTAAAGGCAGATACAATGTTTGTAAATGAGTGTACATAATGTATATGGAATTGGTAAAGCTACTGCTCTTCATAAATTGTATAATCTATTGTACTGGAGTTTTGTGATACTGGCTTTTCTTGGTGTCAAAGTTATGGATATTTAAGATAAAATTCTTAATAAAATATAAATGAAATGGTAACTGATGTACTGGCATAGATTTCAAGTAAGTCATTCTATGTTACAAAACTTAGAAAACTATTATTTTTATTGTAATTTTAGTCAGCTTTGTTTAAAAGAAGCAACCAACTGTAGAGAGATGAACTTGAGCAAGTCGATGGCTTCAGAAAAGTAGACACAAGCTGGAGCAACTGTTGCTATAGCAACACACACTCACGCTTATGTCTACTTCTCTGAAGCTGCTGACTCGCTTGCTCTCATCTCTCTACAGTTGGTGGCTTCTTCTAAACAAATTAAGTAAAATTACAAAAAACATCACAGCTTTCTAAGTTTTTCAACACAGAGTGCCTTATTTTAAATCTCTGCCAGCATGTTAGATACCGTTATTGACACCACTTGGTCACACTACATTAAGGCATGAGAAGTTAAACTGCTTGTTTGTAAGACAGGGTGAAAATAGCAGAATCAACCAGATAAGTTTTTTAAATCAAAAATGCTGCATGTCGTGTTGGGGGTAGGATATGGGGGTTGTGGTGGAAGGGCAAAACATGAGTAAGTCACCTGGGGGGGGCCAAAACCTCTTTGTCGGGGATTGTGTTGTGGTGGGGATGTGGAGGGGGTTGTGTTTGTGAGGTCCCAAAACCTATGTTGTAGAAACAGAACATGGCATGGCCTGACTGAAGATAGAAGCATAGAAACATAGAATTTGACGGCAGATAAGGACCGCTTGGCCCACCCAGTCTGCCCATTTCCCTACCTAATAGATAAGCTATCATGCCCCCCCTCTCCCTCCTTTCCTTGAGGCTAAAGGCTAAAGATATCATATTTATCTTTACTTGAGGCCAATGACATCAAGATATCTCACTCACGGCATCACCACTCGTGAGATATCATGATGTCATTGGCCTCTCATAAATATGATATCTTCAGTCAAGCCACGTCATAGTATCTACATATTTATAAGGGATCTATAACAGAGACCTTTGGAATACTTGATTTATTTTCACTAGAGCTGTTTGACCTTGGGTAACCTCCCGAATGGAGTAAGCCACGAGTGATGTACTTAAGGGCAAATAGCTCAAGTAGAAATAAATCATGCATACTACATGGTCCCTGTTGCATATTTCATTTACACAATAGGGATCCTTTAGGATAGTGCAAGAGGTATTGTTTTAAAATGTATATTTATTTTTTTACAATATAAATTTAAAGGGACTTTTTGCAGTTTTTCCTGTACAGCTCTGCTTAGCGTAGTGGTCACTAGGCGATTACTAGGGACCCTGCAATGTTCTAATGCACCCACCATCCTTGCCCTGGGTGTTACTTTGTGGTCAATTTGCAATTTGCATAATTTCACCTGAAAAATGGTGCTGACTCTTAGCAAGCAGGTCAGTGAAGCAAAACATTTGTTACAGTCATCAGGAACAGTGGAAATCAGTTCTGTTATCAGTTTATGCATTTTTTGAAACACAATGGCTGCAGTGAATATGCATTTTGAATGCCACCTCAAAAAGAGCTAGCATGCAGCCTGACAGAGTAGAATCAAGACATCCTCCAGATCTCCGGGATCATCTGAGGTACAACAGTTGTACACGGCATTGAGCTGTTTGTTTTCTGCAAAAAAAAAGGCTCCATTTACTTAAACTGAGAGAAGAGATTCTATTGGGTGACTTAGTACAGGTTTTCAAGGAGGAAGTAGTGCGTGAGCAGGAGAGGGACTTGTGGGAAGAGACCGGGGATCAACAGCTGAGTATGAAAAAAATGTAAGCTGTGACAAAAGTAAAACATCAATATATTATGTGAAATGAACCAAAAGATTTTAAAAGGTTGTAGTTGTGTAGTGTGTAGATAAAGGGGACAAACCTTGTTGGGATGGGGATAGTGTGAGATGGAGTGGGTGGTTTTGGGAATGTGAAAATTACTTGCAGTAAGTAGTGCTGGCAGGGGCAGACATATCGTGATGACATGTCTACTCTGTACATAAAGGCATCATGACATGTCTGCTTTGTACATAAATTCTGATGACTTGTCAACTATGTACATAAAATAAAATTTATGTGCATGGTAGCTTTGTTGTCAGCATTTATGTAATGGCTTTTGTGTCCAAGTCTTATGCATAAATCTATCTATCTATCTATCTATCTATCTATCTATCTATCTATCTATCTATCTATCTATCTATCTATCTATCTACCTACCTATAGAGTGACTGGAAATATGTTTATAAAATGGGTAGAAAAACAAAAACAACCTGTCTGGCTTCCATCCACCCTGAAATTTATAATTTTGTCTACCATAATGGACAGCCAGCAACAGACTGCAGCAGGCGAGGATTTATTTGAGGCCCTCTCCGCTGCCCTGGTCACCTGAACTGATAGGTCACCTAGGGCCAGGCAGCTTTCTCCTGAGAGTTGATTCAGGAAGGGAAGCCTATCGGTTGGGGGGGTCTGGCCAAGGGGGCACAAGGGACCTATGAAGGAAGCCTTCCTCATAGTTCTCCTTCTTGATCCCCTTCCGTGGTTGGAATTGGAAGTGTGCCAGTAGCAGAGCCAGCTCAAAAAGTTGTGATAAGTGTATCTAATTGGGCCTTGCATTTGCATGAGCTAGGTTTAAGGGATTAGGTGGACAAGGGTCCCCCTCCTCCCTTTAGTTGTTCTTTTAGCCCCATTTACACAGACCAGGCTTGCACACCAATGTGGCTCATACCAGTGTCAGTCTGCACCTGGCCATTTTTGAAGCCAGTGATGTACATGTGCATCACTTAAGGATGTCAGATTCCACAATGGTTTGGTTTAGTTTAGCTTATTTATTTATTTTACCAGGGTAAGGCTCCATTGAGCAAGTTAATTTTCAAGGAGGTCCTGGAGAGGACAGTATACAGGTAATATACAAGATGAAATACAGTAAGAATACAGTACAATAGATACACTGTAACTACATGGTAAATACAGCTCCAGACATAGAGTAGGCAGAGTAATATAAGATAAAATTGGGACAATATAGGATTTAGCAAAAAGCAGTCTTGAGGAAGATTAAAGGAAAGACTAGTTATAAAGGTTATCATACAGGAACATTCAAGAAGAGGGAAGCCTAAATTCATATGTCTGATAATGTCATTTCTTGCACTAATCATAGGGGCCTTTATGTAACTACACTATTACATACTAACATACTAAAATGCCAGCAGAATAGGCCTAACGGTCTTTCGCATCTGCTCATTTGGTCAACCCCCACCCTGGGAGCTGACCTTGCTACCCCCCTCGGCTTCTCTGGCTTCTCCCATCCCAGTTCCAGATATTCTCGCTGCATTGGATTTTGCTTCCAGAACCATTCCCCTGTACCTGTCCCACCCCCTCTTGAACCCCTCCACCGTCTCTGCCTCCACCAGCCCCCTAGGAAGTGCATTCCATGGCTTCACCACCCTCTCAGTGAAGTAGCACCTCCTCCTTTCTCCCCTGAATCTTCCCCCCTCCATCTTCCACCCATTACTCATACATGTTTTTTTACACAGTCTTTCAATCATCGATTTAACTACTGTGCAACTGACCAAGCCAGTAAGTTTTGTGTCTTATAAACTGCATTGTGTGCACCATCCTGCAAGGAGTGCCCAGTTGTAATGTTAAATTACCCTAGGGTTCTTACCTTTGAAAGAGGCAAAAGCTGGAAACTAAGCCATACCCCAAACTCTACCCTTAGCCCCACCCCTTTTCATGACTGATCGTTCATTGCTTTGCATCCAGAGCTATTTGTTATGTCAGTGAAGACTTTAATGGAACAGTAAAAGACAATGCTTAAAACAGCAGGTCAACATAAACGATAACATGCAAAACCTGTTATATTTGCATTTTTTGGTTTCTGATAGTTATTAAGTTATTTAGCTAATTAGTTACAGTTAGTTAGTTATAGTTAGTTAGTTATTAAAATTGTTTTACCAAGTAAACATACAGAGATCAAGGAAATCTCATTTATAGATATGTTCTTGGGGAAGAGAAGGAAAATACTGTAAATAGTGTACAATAATATATAATAAATAAACCATTAGTTTCCTGTAATGTGTACTTTATGTATTTTTTTGTGGATCCAATTCCTTGAAATATTCACAATCCTATTTTGAAGACAAAAGAAGTGATAACAGAAACATAGAAACACAGAAGTTGACAGCAGATAAGGATCACAAGGCCCATCCAGTCTGCTCATTTTTTTCTACCTTATGAATGTGCCATAGGCCTGCACTCTGTCAATGGCCTATCTATTCATACTCATCTGTATTGTTCCCTTATGCCTATCCCATGCCTGTTTGAAGCCCTGCACTATAGTCATATAAACTACTTCCTGAGGTAGGCCATTCCATGCAGTCACCACCCTTTCTGTGAAAAAGAACTTCTTCACATTACCCCTTAATCGGACTCCCTCTAATCTCATGCTGTGTCCTCTTGTCCTGCTATTTTTCTTATATTGAAACATGTTAGACTCTTTCACCTTGTTAATGACCTTAAGATGTTTGAATGTTTCGACCATATCATCTCTCTTCCTCCTTTACTCTAGAGTATACATATTGAGCTCCGTTAATCTGTCCTCATATGTTTTCTGATGCAGTCCCTGCACCACTATAGTTGCCCTTCTCTGTACTGCCTCCATTTTGTTAATTTCCTTGTGCAGGTGAGGCCTCCAGTAGTGCATGCAGTACTCCAGATGGGGCTTAACCAGTGTCTTGTAAGGAGGAATTATTACCTCCCTCATATGACTTGTGATACCCCTACTAATAACATCCCTCTAGCCTTACCTACTGCTTAAGTGGTCTGCTTGGATGATTTCAGGTCATCTGTGATAATGATGCCTAAGTCTCTTTCTTCCCTTGTGATTGCCAGCAACTCCCCTCTGAACCTATAGGTGGCTTCAGGGTTTCTCTTCCCTATGTGCATGATCTTGCACTTCTTTGCGTTAAATCCCAGTTGCCACTCTTCCGATCATTTTGCCAGTTTATCCAGATCTCTTCTCATTTTGCCCACTTCATCTGGATCACCTACTTTGTTGCAGATCTTGGTGTCACCTATAAACACACAAACCTTACCCTCCAGTCCATCTGCAATGTCACTGATGAAGATATTGAAGAGGACTGGCCCCAGGACTGAAGTGCCCCACTTGTGACTTGCATCTCTTCTGACTGTATACCATTTACCACCACTCTCTGTTTTCTGCCTAACAACCAGTTTGCCACCCAGTTGACCAACTTCTGACTCACACCGAGCCTACCCAGCTTATTACTCAATTTTTTAATTTTTAATACAGAAAAAAATATTTAAATTAATTTAAAACATTTAAAAATGATTACATTCTGTTAGAGACAGAAATGTTTACCAGTAATGAAAGTGGAAGATAATATTTTACTGTTTACTAAAGGTAAGGTCAGGATTTTTACCTAGCTTTGCTGCAGTGCTGCTTTGAGATGCAAAGTAGAGAGATTAGAATAAGTAACTGCTAATGGTCATAATGTCCATACTTTAAACCTTCAAAGTTGATTGCTTTTACAAAGAAAGGGTTACTGACAACAGAACTTGTCTGTAACCTGAACATGCAGCTGAAACAAAGAATGATATGAAAAAATCTGTTTAAAATGTATGTGAGCACTCAAAATGGTTCAGAAACCTGACTATCAATGAGCAAAACCAGATTACCAAAGAGTCTCCCTGAAAACTGGATTACCAGGTAAAAAATGTTTTATGTGATAACGGCAAGTATTTAACTGCACCAGTCACATACAGCAACAATAACACTGCCCATCATCAAAAGAGCGAACAACATACCACCGACCGTCACAAAGAGCGATGGTTGCTAACAGAAACAATAATGGCAAACAAACAAAATATTGTTATGTGGGGGGCTATGTCTGCTGCACCATCCATTGTGGGTAGCAAGTCCCCTGCACCCCCAAAAATTATGATTACCAACTCCAGGGGGAGCGGACATAGAAAAAAACATAAAGCCCCAGGAAGATAAAAAACTCTTTCCTGCAACAGGACCCAAACCCAGCACCACAGACTTCAGGGCCAATGGCTCAAGCTACTACACCAAATGACTAGCTCATCAAGGCTTGGCCAAACTACTTCTGACATAGTCTTTCAATGAGTGTAGTGAGTGTAGTGCAGTGCTATACTCACTATAACTACTTCTCGCTGTATTCTGACAGTCGCTCTAAATAACGAGTGATATTATTGAGTCGCTAACATTGAGCCACTCAATAATACTCACTCATATCACTATACACTGTAATAAACCTGACAGGAGGCAACCCTAAATTACCGTCCGGCAGTGATGTGTAACACGGACACTGCTTATACTACATTTAAAAAAAAAACACACCAGATCAGTTCCTCTGTCTGGGAGAGGAGCAGATGAACCTTAATGGTCTGATGCATGCACAGCTTACACTTACAAATGTACACTGGTGTGGCTCTCCAAACCACCTACAATACACCAGTCTAGAAGCATAGCTCTCCAAACCACCTACACCAGTATAGAAGCACCCAGTGTAAACTGGGATTTTGTGGGAGGCCTGAATTTCATATAAACTAATTCTGGCTTGGGCACAATGCAGCTTTTCTTGGGAGAGGGGCAGTAGTATACGTGTATACTAACTGTCAAAATTTGATTGCCGGATATGACATACGATTGATTGCCATATATGGCGTAATGTCCCACACCTTCCACTTCCGGAGTGTGCCAGAAATGATGCAATATCCCACCCCTTCCACTTCCTGTATGCGGTGGAAATGATATAACGTCCTGCCCCTTCCATGTGCGCTGGATATAATGCACCCCACCCCACCCCCATTTTTTACCTTTGTGCGCCAAATACGACGCAGCCCCCCCACTTCCATATTGTTACACTGCTATGGGTGGAGTGAAGATTGTCATGTTTGGGCTTACCCAGGACATGTCAGAAGCTGTTTTGCACATTTTAGTAACTAAGTAAGTAAAATTTTATTTATACAAAGTGCCCTTCCAATGCTGAGAGTCCTTTTACAATGAAACTACAAACAATACAATAGACATATTAAAACACAAACTATAATTTACTAAAATGACTTTTAAGCCAGTATGCTTTATATCAATATTGAACGCCTACAGCTGTTGTTTCCTTACAGTTTTTATATTTTTCTTTTGTCACAGCCTAAATGGCTTATAGTAGTTCAGTTATGTTTTCCCTGTTCATTTTATTTCTATTTTTAATAAATGGGGTAAAGTCTCTGATCAGATGCTGCCTTTACACTGTTTAAAAGATTCTTACAGTTTTCATATTTTTAGTTTGTCAATGCCTAAAAGTTTTATAGAGGTTTAGTTAAGCTCTCCCCTGTACATTTTAATTTTTTTTATAAATTGAGAGGTCCTTCTTTCTATAACCATCAGTCTCCACACTCCCAAATGTAAAATGTTTTTAGTCTGTAATGTATCCTTCATTATTTTACATGTTAAAAATAGTTGCACACATTGTTTAAGCAATTTTCTTTTTACAGGAAAAGACAGGCATTGTTTTGCAGGTTATCAGAAAGTACATGTCTTTATAACATGCTCTTAGGTGTATGCTAATATTTATTTTATGTAAAATTATAACATGTTTTTCTTAGATGTGAAGGTCTTGAAATATTGTCTTTTGAATTACTTTATTTCAAGACCTGAATTTAAAACTCAAATTATGGTGGTCCAGGGGGCATATGTCATGCTTGAAATTTATCAGTTAAAGTTATCAGTTACGCCCTGTGAAACACAGGGCTATCCACTGTTGCTTGAGGCTTATGTTTGGGTGAAACCTGTTGTGTCCAAATGGACAGGAGAGGACTTCTGACCAGCTTAAACTGTTAACACTTTGTCTGTTACTGCACAGTAAAGTCTTCATCTCTTCACAAGAATGACAACTGTGCTGGCTTAAGATATTCCTGAGGCCTATTTGACCATTAGAGTGGTCACACACACACACACACATGCACACACATCTAGAAAACTGTGACCAGCTGAATTATGAGCATCTCTAGCACATGTCAATTATTTTAGCTTTGTATCCAAAGTTATTACATTTGTAAGCAATAAAATGTTATAATGAGAGTGTCTCTTTTGTTAAACAGCATGATGGTTATTCTAAAATGAGTCTATACAATAAACCCTATTGTAAATGTTTTTATTGGAGAAACACACACACACTTAAGTTTGTGCTTTAACATTTGTAAATATTTGTGAGAAGTGTTGTATCATATCATAGTTTTATTTCTGATTCTTAAATAATTAAGTTAGAGAACAACCCATCTTAATGTTTCTTTTCATTTAAAACAAAGGCCCTATTTATTACAGTTGAAGAATGTTTGAATTATTTTATCTGCTTCTGTTTTACTATATATTGTTTTTGCTTTAACATTTGTAAATATGTTTTAGAAGTGTTATATTATATCATAGTTGTATTTCTGGTTCTTAAATAATTAAGTTTTAAAACAGCCCCTCTTAATGGTTTATTTTCCCCATTTAAACAAAGGTCTCCATTCATTTTAACTGGAAGAAGTTTCGTTTAATTTATCTGCTTGTGTTTCACACAGTTTGTGTGTAAACATTTGTAAACAAGTGTTGTATCATATCATAGTTTTATTTCAGGTCATATCTGTTTTAAACCATTTTCTTTTGAATTATATTTGTGCTTTTACTGGCCAAGACCACCCCCAAGTATTTAAATGTAATGATTAGTAATCAATGAGTCTTCTAGCCCCTCATTGGTCTATGTTACA
Organism: Neoceratodus forsteri; assembly: GCA_016271365.2. Classification (NCBI taxonomy): domain Eukaryota; kingdom Metazoa; phylum Chordata; order Ceratodontiformes; family Ceratodontidae; genus Neoceratodus; species Neoceratodus forsteri. The sequence continues at coordinate 453,058,639 of CM057456.1, read as the reverse complement.
CTGGTTCTCGGTTTCTGCCTGTGCCGGGGGGGTGTTTAGATCCTTTGTACCTCATAAAAGTTGGTGCATTAGCTCACAACTTCCTGTTTACAGCCAGTGAACCAGTATCAGTAAGAATTTTGAATAGTTTAAATTTTTAAAAACTCTTGTGGCATAGATTTTAAAATGGCTAATTATTTTGCAAAACAGCTTTCTCGGGTTGGCTTTCTTGATCTTGTTTTAGAATCAAAAGCATCACAAGGAGATGGTGGTGAGTGCACTTTAATCTGTTCTTATTTAATATTTTAACTGGGAAAAATGAAATGTATTAAACTATAATATAGCTTTTTATAATGTTGGTTTGCCAGCCCTGTCTATGTCAAGCAATCATCCTGCAGTGCCTCATACCGCTCTACATGGTATGTCAAATTAAGTTTTTCAAACATGTTATTAGCATTTAAATGTTATAATTGTATGTATATGGGGGGCAATTCTATAGTTTTGTTTTTTTTTGACAGCGTTGCATACACTTCTAGTGGTGAATAGTAATGTATTTACTTTAAAATGTTTTGCTGTTCATCATACAGAGAACTATAGTCTATTTTACAGATGTAAATATGACTAGCAATAAGATGTCATGCGTTACCATTTGTGCATTTATAGCTATCACTGTATATTGTGAGCCCGGGTTTTAAACCTTTAACAAACTGGCTTATTAAAGGTCTGAACTTTGTAGAAAGATGTTTTAAATGTTGCTGCTAAAACATAAAAAGCTGCTAAAGTTTGCTCTTTAATATGTAAATCTGTAAAAATAAATTAATAGCAGTATATACAGTAATTAGTGTTGACTTATAAACTGTTTTTATTTTTGTAACAGAAATGGAGCAACCGGGGCCATCATCCAAAACTACAACACTAAGAAATGAGAACCAACAAGCAGGTATGTTGTAGTTAAAGTAGCCAAATTTGTGGTACTTTATTACCAAAAGTGTTTACAGTTTTTTACAATGGAGGTTAATAATGGGGCAGATGTGTTATGGATTGTAAATTAACTGCGGTGCTTTTTGTGAATTAAGTAGGCCTCCTTGTAAGAAAAAGTATACTATATAGCCACATGTTTCTAAAGTACAAATTAAGAAGATCTGGTGTGAGTGACAATGCCCCCCCCCATATCTCTTACTGTTATTTATAGTTTTAAATCAAGGATGTTTAATGCAGCAAATTATTTAATATGCCTACATTTTGCAAGTTTTTATTGAGGGTACCAATCAACTAAAACAGATCAAAATACAATAAAGGAAATGTATATCTGTCTTGAAATGTACCTAATATATAATCAGCCTGCAAAATACAGTACTATTATAAAGCAGCAAGCATTACATGGGCTATATATTTATGTATTTTTTATTTAATGTTTTCTAGATATCGATTTTAAGCCTCTAGAAGCAGTATTTCCAAAGCAGGCAATAGGCCACCACACACATTCAAGGTTATCTAGACAGAAAGAGAGCCTTCCTGACCAGACAAGACTGCTGCTACCTCCAGTGCCTGCACCTCCAACAACAAACGAAAGGGATGAGGGCTGTGTGAAAATTTGATCAGCCATAACCCGAGAATCTTTATGGACAGACCAACCACCCCCCACAAACAGAAATGAAAAACATGAACACTGTTGCTGTATAGGTACTGGGGGTAAGCGTTGCTGCAAACATAACAATAAGTGAACACAAACACCTGTAGCATTAACCAGAGTCCTTGATAGTGTATCTGTAGAGCTGTCACACATTAAATCACCTGCTGTGTGTGACTAAAGCTGACCCTGTAATTACGTCTGCAACTTTGACACCCCAAAAAGTGTCACCACATGAGCAAAACTCAACTGGTGGCACCCTTATATATCCATATAGTTATAATTTAGATCCTTTTTGCATACCTGTGGTGGTTTCTTCATATGTGACACTGTCCCCTCCCCTGGTTGTAGACTAACATTTGACATTTTTAATAACACATTTAAGGGGGTCAGCTTCACAAAAACAAACCATCATAATGCAAGATTTTAAACTGTAAATATACATTTTGGCAGTAGTTTAAATTCCAGAAATGGTGAGCACTAAAAAACTAATTAAAAAATTAGCCTGTAGTGGTGCAAACATTTCTACTATACAAAATAAGTGTAACAAAATGATTGATAAAATTATACAAGGTGTGTGGGTCATTAGAAACACTAGGTGTAATACAGTGAATCAGCATATTATGTGTAGAATTTGAAAGGCTAAAAAAATATTGGCTACCCGTAACAAAATGAAGCAGCATCAGTCATCCCTGCAAAAACACAGGGCACCACCACAGAACAATGTGGTATCTGGGTCTGCCACACCATGTTGTGTGTGTGATTGTTGTGCAAGTTCCCCATTTAAAAAATCTCCTGAGTGTCAAAGTAGCGAGTGTGAAACTGAGTGTTGTATGTGTGAACAATGTGGGTGGGGGCAATGCAATATTTCTCATATACACACAGATTTGACTGACAGTGAATATTTCATGAGTCCTGCACAAAATAGCACCTCTGAAGACCTACAAATAGGGGGCAGTGCCATACCAAGCCATGAAGAAGACAATTGTAGTCAGGAGGGTCAACAGTTAATGGAAGAGGGTCTAGCAGAACCTGTCTACACAGATCTGATAGACAGTGAATATTTTATGAGTCCTGCACAAAATAGCACCCCTGAAGACCTACAGATAGGAGGCGGTGCCATACCAAGCCATGAAGAAGACAATTGTAGTCAGGAGGGTCAGCAGTTAATGGAAGAGGGTCTAGCAGAACCTGTCTATTTAGAACTAATAAATGAATATGAAGTACCCAGAAATAATTTCAATGGTGTTGAGTATTGCCAGCAGTTTCACTTTGCCAGTCTAGACAGTGTAACATCCATAGATCAATACTATTCTACCATCCATACACATGTGCAGCAGCTGTTGGACAGAATAAGATCTACTTTGGGTAGTAATGATTTTGTACAGCTGCACTTGGATTGTGATAGTTTAAATGAACTGTGTTTTTGTTACATAGAAATGCCCAGGAGTTAAATGCAAATTTATTAAACAGCAAGATGGAGTTGTGTGCTAATGAGACATTAATGTTGGTAGTCATAATTGTGAGAAATGTGCATGCATGAGTTTCCAGAGATGTTAGAAGTGTTTTATCCAGCCATATTGTCAAGCAGAAAGCAAGGCATCTAGTTAATTTGGTAAATCAAAATAATGCATTATGCTTTTCCAGGAGTGTAGTGGCTTTGCTATACCCTCAACTAGTTGATGAACAGATATTAGCAAAAACTAGAGATTTACAGAGCAGGGTAGGGTTGTCAGAACAAAGAATGGTAGAGTTGAGCTATGTACATCTATTTGCGGCAGAGCTAGATGTGACCATCTTTGTTTTTTTCATGAGCAAAGCTGGTGCATGGCAGAGGTTTATTTTGTCTCCTAATAAATGGGCAAAATCTGTATTTATTCTTTTACATGAAAACCATTACTATGGTATTAAAAACCTCAAAGGTTTTTTGGGGGCCAGAAATGTATGTGAGCATTGTAATGCCCTTTTTGCATGCAAAGGTTCACACACCTGCTCTAACGTGTGTTATGCATACAGATCATTTGGTTGTAGTAAAGTACAAAGTCAGGTGGTACAGTGCCCTGACTGTCGTAAATACTGTAGCTCCTCAGACTGCTATGGAAGACATAAACTGGCACACCCCGATTGTCATTTATCTAAATTGTGTGCATCATGTGGAAAACTTCATGGTAAGAGCCATATTTGTTTTAAGCCAAAGTGCCATAATTGTCTTACAGCTGTACACCATTTTGAAACTCACTTATGCTACATCCAGCCCTTAAAGTCACCACCTTGTTCAGCTAGTTATGTATATTATGATTTTGAATGCATGCAAGATGTCAGCCCAGGTGACTCTGACATATTCCAAATTATATCTGTGCCCATGAAAGAGGTCAAAGGTGGGAGTTTGAAGGCACTAACTGTGTTACCCAATCTGTAAAAAAATGTATGCAAAAAGGGTTTCAAGGGTACACTTTCATAGCTCACAATTCAAAGAGGTATGAAGGCCACTTCATTTTAAACCAGCTTGTAAAAGGAAAAATGGAAGTGGAGTTATTAACTCAGGGAAGTAAATTGATGTCCACAACTGTAAAATGGCTAAATATCCAATTTATAGACAGCTTAAATTTCCTTCCAATGAGGCTTGCAGCAATGCCACAGGCTATGGGTTTTGAGGGAGTAAAAGGCTACTTTCCACACTTTTTTAACAAACCAGAAAATCAGAATTATGTAGGTCCTATGCCGCAACATAAAGATTATTCATTTATTTATTTATTTATTGAAATTGTTTCACCAGGAAAGGCACACTGAGCAAAAAGATGCTCATCTCTTGGTACGACCTGGGGGGAAGGGTTACAGTGGAGGCAGATCATATAACAGACAAAAAAAGAATATAGTGCAATACAGATGATGTACATAACTGGGCGGAATAAACATGAGCACATATTTGCATGAGATGAAACAATACAGTAGAACTATAACGCATTTAACAATAGGTGAAACAGTACAGAGATCATACATGAAGGATAAGGTATACATAACATGGAACACTTCCGGATTAAAACATGTTTAAGTGCCAGTAGCAATTCATGAGTGGCAGTAGCAGGACCGGAGCTGAGCGAGATGCAACAAGTTGACAGTAGGAGTGGGGGGTGACAAGGTTGGGGGAGGGTGAGTAGTAGTAGTAGTGCGTGAGGGTGAGAAGCGTGGGTAGCAGGAGGGGGAAGGAGAGAGGAGGGTGGGGAGATGGGAGGAAACAATTAGAGGGAGTGATGAAGTGCGTAGGGCAGTGTATAAGCCAGGCAATTTGGTGAAGGCCGAGCCGCTGGTCAGACACAAGGGGGGATGGTGGGAGAAAGCAGGTGGGGTGGGGGTCAGGGGCAGTTGCAATTAGGTGCAAGGAAATTAGTGAGAGCCGAGGATAGGGAGTGTTTGGATGATGAAAGGCGGATCTGAGCTGGCAGGTGATGCCAGAGGTTAGAGAAGTGGTAAGAGAAGGCTGATTGGCCAGCGGTGGTCCTACGGTGAGGGATGACCAATAGTCTTGCATCAGAAGATTGGAGGGAGTGGATGGGGTGGGGGGAAGAAATAGGGAGGATGCGAGGTAGGCAGGGAGAGCCAGCCAATAGTTGGAAGTGAATTTGGCACAGTGAATTAGGCGCCGGTTGCTCAGGGAAGGTAGGGCAAGAGATCGATAGAGCTCGCAGTGATGAGGGGGGGCATCGAGGGTGAAATGGCAGAAGGCATTAAAGAGGGGGTCAAGTTTGGTTAGGGTGGTCTTGGTGGCGGAGTTATAAATGACATCACAGTAGTCAAAGGAGGGTAAAATCAGTTTCTGGACTAGTTCCCTTCTGACCGGTAGAGGGAGACAAGAGCGGTTGCAATAAAGGGCACCTAGTTTTGGATGCAGTTTAGAAATGATGGCATCCACGTGTGTGGCGAAGGTGAGGTGTCGATCCAGCCAAACCCCTAGATATCTGAAAGAGGGCACATCCTCGAGGATGGAGTTATTTAGCGTATGGAAGCTGAGGGGGAGGGTGAATTTGGATAGCCGCTGTCTAGTGCCGAAAGTCATAGAGACAGTTTTTTGGCATTTAGGGACAGCTGGTTGGAATTGAACCAATGTTGGATTTTGTTGAAATCAGTTTGGAGTTTGGAGGAGACTTCTTCGTGGGTCCGACTGGAGGTATAGAGGACCGTGTCGTCCACGTACATATGGATTGCGGTAGAGGAGCAAGAGTTAGGCAGGTCATTTAGAAGGATGGAGAAGAGGATGGGGCCGAGAACTGAACCTTGGGGGACACCGGTGGTGATAGGGTGGGGGGGATTATGGTGTAGACTACATGATGGCTGATGAAAAAAGTTTTGGAGTGGTATGATATGCAGAAAGAAGATGTATTTGACTTTAAAACTGATTTTCATCATTACTGTAAGGCAGATGTGAAGATTCTAAAGCAGGCCTGTGAAATGTTTCAAGATGATGTTGAGCAGATGTTTCAAGATGATGCAAAGGAAAGGTGTCAAACTGACCCCTTTCAGTACATTACTATAGCATCAGTTTGCATGTCCATGTTTCAGTTTAAATTTTTAGAGTCAGACACCATATGGCTTATACCCACTGACAAATATCACTGTCAGTGCAAGCATTACTCCACACCGGCCATACAGTGGTTGATGTACATCAGTAAACAAGAAAACATTGCCATACAGCATGCAATAAATTGTGGGGAAGTAAAGGTAGGAAGTTATTTTCTTGATGGTTATTCTGTAAAAGATGGTGTTCCTACAGCCTTTGAGTTTTTAGGCTGCTTTTATCATGGCTGCCAGGTGTGTTACTTTGAAGATCTGTTGAGCCCAGTGCTTAACACAACCTGCAGACATTTATATTACCTAACCATCAAGAAATTAAAAACTATCTCAGATATGAAAAAGGTATGCATGTTAGGATTATGTAGGAGCATGAATGGAAGCAGTGGGTGTGTGACAATCCACAAGTGCATGCATGTTTGAAAACAAACCACTTTCCAGAGCCGATGGATGCACAAATGCACTGCGTTTATTTTACCATGTGCAACCTAATGAGAAAATCCATTATTATGATTTTACCAGTTTGTATCCCTATATGAACAAGACCAAGACATACTGCATAGGGCACCCAGTGGTCATATATGAGAATTTTATGGATCTCAGACATTATTTTGAACTTATTAAAGCTAAAGTGTATCCACCCCGTGGCCTCTTTTTACCTGTTTTGCCCAGCAGGATAGGTGGAAAGCTGATGTTTACGCTGTGTTGCACATGTGCCGAGACAGTACAACAGTCACAGCCTTGTACCTATTTAGATGATCAGCAATCTCTTGGGGGTACATGGTGTTCCAAGGAATTAAATTTTGCTTTAGAAAGGGGGTACAAGGTGGCAGAGGTGTATGAAGTATGGCACTACCCAAAGAAATCTAACTGTCCTTTCACAGAGTATATTAAATTACACCTAAAGTGGAAACAAGAAGCTTCAGGGTATCTAACTTTGTATACTACTGATGTAGAACATAACGCATATATCGAGCAGTATTATGCTAAGGAGGGTGTTGTTTTAGAGTCAGAAAATATAGCATACAACCCTGCACAAAAACAGATTTCAAAGCTGTTTTTGAATTTATGTGGGGAAAATTCAGTCAGCGATCCAATTTGATGAACACTGCCATTGTCAACGATGCTGAAGATCTCTTTCAGTATCTTTTTACAGATCGCTACCATGTATCTGGTCTGTATTTTATCAATGATGATACAGCATCAGTACGCTGGAAATATACTGAAAAACACTATGCTAATGCTACAAACACTAATGTAGTTATAGCGGCCTTTACCACAGCCTACGTCAGACCTGAACTGTATAGTTTACTTGAAAGCCTACAGGGCCGCTGTCTGTACCATGACACAGACTCTGTCATATTTGTTAGCAGGCCTGGCAATTTGGATCCGCCACATGGTGACTATTTGGGTGATCTACCACCTGATGAACACATTGTGGAGTTTGTGTCAGGTGGTCCTAAAACCTATGGTTACAAACTGACCAATGGCAAAATTTGTATGAAGTATAAAGGAATTACACTTCATTTGACAAATAATAAAAAAGTTAATTACAGCTGTCTCAAATCACTAGTTGACCATTTTGTCAAGGATGGGGGTGCAAAAGAAGGTGTTGGGGTACAGTCAGTCAGTATAGGATTGAAAAATATTGTGCGGAACAAAAAAAGCATCACTATTGAAAACAAGCCAGAAAAAAAAAAACTTTCAGGGTTGTATACAACAAAAGGATTTTAGCTGAGGATTTTAAAACACTGCCTTATGGCTTCTGACTGTGGTATGGATATACGCTTGGAGCACCCATTTTCCTGTATTTTGGTGGGTCCATCAAACTCTGGAGAAAGTTACTTTATTAAAAGCATGCTGGATGCAGGTCTCAATGCTTTAACCGAATTTCCAGAAAATATTATCTGGTGCTATAGTTGCTGGCAACCTTTGTATACAGAGTTATGTGGCAAATTTCCTCAGTTGAAATTTATAGAGGGTATTCCTAGCACTCTACAAGATGACGTACTATTACCTCCCTAAAAAGTAAAGCTTTTAATTATAGATGACTTAATGGAAACTGCATCTGAAAATTGAGAGATTCAAAAATGTTTTACTCAGTACTGCCATCACAGAAATGTTAGTATCATGTATGTCACAAAATTTGTTTGTCCAGGGTAAAAAAAGCTGGACCATTAATTTAAATGCAAATTATATAGTATTATTTAAGAACCCCAGAGATACGCTACAGGTTAGTACACAGGCTCGCCAGATGTATCCTGGAAAGATGACATTTTTTGAAGAGGCCTTTGGGGATGCAACTCACAAGGCCTATGGTTATCTTTTGGTCAACTTAAAAGCCTTAACACCTGAATCTTACTGCTTAAGGTCTGGCTTGTTTTTCCCTGATTTACCTGTTGCAAACACCATGAAAAAAAGAGCACAACAAAAATAAGAGATGTGACTATTGTTCATTGTAGCCAGATGTTCATAGTACTGAGACATGGGTTAATACTCAATCAACAGTTACATTTTTTCTTTGCATTCCAAAAATGTGCACTTCCCTTGGACAAAGGGCTATATCCTATATGCTACCTATTTTTCTCAATACGATACAATCAGCTCTTGACTGTATGAATCTTTTCCCTTTGTTCCCTTTGTTCTTTTAAGCATAAGGTGAAAGAGTACCTTTTTACAGAATGTAAGTGTAAATGTTCTTGAATGATAATGCTGTGATATATCAATTTGTACCTGTATCTATTTAAGTTGTATGCATTTATATTGTATGTAATTGTTACTTGTACACTGATCCCCCATGAAATGGGTCTTTTTGGCCCATGGTCCTATCAGTATAAATAAATAAAACAAACAAACAAACATGTCAGCATGTCTGAAAAGAAACCTTGCATTGCTTAAGCCGTTGGTGAAGGGGCCACCACAGCAAAGAAAAGCTATACTGTGTTCAGCCTCTGATGATTTAATAGTGGCAATTGTTGAGGTTGCTCTCAATGCTATTAAAGGTACTATACCTCTCACAGTTTACCAGATTAAGATGCTGAAGAGGAGATGCAACATTATCAAAAAATTAAGTAATAAAAAGCTGTCTGTAAAACATACAAAAAAAAACTTGTAACACAGTCTGGGGTATATATAGGCACCTTGCTTAATGTTGCTATACCCTTTTTAACCAGTCTTCTAACAAGCAGGTGCAGGTGAACAGACATGCCTTATGCACAAAAAATGTATTTAGTACCGCAACAACAGCTGGACTTGCTAAGAGGTCATCCACCCCTTGAAGAGCCACTGAGAAAGGTTGTGGAACAATGGCTGGATGCTGAAATGCGGGATGTTCTTCAATGGACTGACCTCTCTGAATATGAGAAGGCTAAAGTATATGAGAGTGTGTTGCAACGCTACCTCACAGTTGTACGCCAAGAGGAAAAAGATGTAGCAAACTTGTCATTATCTTTGACACCGCATGAGCTAGTGCAACCACAAGATAGCATGGCAAAGCTACCTGGCACCAACAATATTTACAATGACATATTACAAGGTGTTTCTGTGCATGCCAGAAAACACACTGAAATATTGTTAAACAAACTGAAAAGGTCTGCTGGTGTTACAGACTGGAATGATCGTGGTGAATTTATATATCACGGTGTGCCTGTTGAAGGGTCTCATATGTATGACTTAGTCAAGGCTGTTACTTCACAAAGACACACATCTGATGCTAAAAAACCTAGGGGGTGGGAACATTTTATCAGAGCTTTAGCAGAAATTAACACTCCTGAATCAGTGGTGCCTAACATCCAAAACAGGTCTTTGATTCAGAGTGCTAAGAACAACCTCTCAAAGGTTCTGACAGGTGTTTCTACAGCACCAGTACCTGAAACCCACACACCATCAACTGTGGCCAAAATAAAAAAAAAACTCCTTTTAAAAAACTAGCATGTTTGATAATGTAATGTCGTGGATAAGGCACCACACATTTTTGGTAACACTGAGTTTTTGTACCTTTTTTATAAATTATGTACATGTTGACACTGATTTTGCTGCCACATTGTAAAAAATACAGTCTGATGCATTGTACAAATGGTTGTGTTTTATTGTCTCCTTACAATAAGAACAATTAGTAATTATACTCTATAATAGTAGACTACATTTGTTAGCTATAGCATACAGCATGCTTTATTGCAATATCTACTAGCAGTAATAACGCTGGTTATAATCATAACGTGAAATTACTGACTGGACTAAAAGAAAAAGGCTTTAACCTTTCAACAATTCTCCACTGATTGACAAATGCATAAACCTTTTGATCACTTGACATTAAATTATCAGAATACAATCTAACTACATTATTAAAGGTTACACCTTTGCACCTATGATCAAGGAAAAATATACAATGTTGGCTGCAGGTCATAGATGTTATATCTTGAACCTATTTAGGGTTAAACAGTGTTTCTGCCACATTCTTCCACAAAAAATTAACAATTGCTGGTGAAAACAAGCATTTGCCAATGCTGAATGTTGTTGTGCTCGCATTGGCCATCAGAGTGGCGGAGCTAGAGACGCATAGTGCTGTGATTTTGTGAATGTGTCTCAAAAGGTGATTTTGCACAGTGAGCATGCCATTGTGTGCCACATCTGCAAAAACATGTTTTGGGCAGGCTGTAAAAAATGGCAGCTGGACTGTTGATAATGAGATGTGCACAAATGCCAGTGGTGAAAATGTGGCATGAAAATATTGCAGATTGACGAAGTTACAAGGGTGCTTGGAAACTGCACAATGCATGGTTGCAACATAGTCATTGTATGGAATTTCGGCACCAAATTTTCAACATATGCACTTTAGGACCTCTGCTCATGAATAGTGTCACCATCATTTCCTCAAACTGTGCTGAAAACTGATTTCAGACAGTGGCCGTGCAATTCTGTGCCGGACATGTGAAAACACATTTCAGGCAGCTGCAGTGCCCATAAGGAGGTATGAAAAAGTGCCAATGATGAACAGCTGGAGTGAAAGTATTACAAATTCACAAAGTCATGAGCATGCGTGCAAACTGTGCAATGCACGCTCATATAACATTCATTTTACTGACTTTCGTTCCCAAATTTTCAACATAGGCATTTTAGGGCATCTGCTAATGAACAGTGTCACTGTCATATTCATCATGTGTCTCGAACATGGACTTTCCACAGCGACCACGCTATTCTGTGCCAGAACTGTAAAAACAGATTTTGGTCAGGGTGTGAAAAATGACAGCTGTACTGTTCATTAGGAGGTGCAGAACAATGGCACTGTAGAAAATCTGGAGTGAGAATATTAGAAGTTTGCGAACGTACGAGCGTGCGTGCAAACTGCTGAATGCATGCTCGTAACATAGTCATTTTACGGAGTATTGTCACCAAATTTTCAACACAGGCATTTTAGGACCTCTGCTCATGAACAGTGTCACTGTCATTTTCATAATGTGTTCCAAACACTGATTTTGCACAGCAACCGCGCTATTCTGTGCCAAAAGTGCAAAAACACATTTCGGCAAGGATGTGAAAAATGACAGCTGTACAGTTCACAAGAAGGTGTAGTAAAATGCCAGTGCTGAGAATCTGGTGTGAAAATATTGTGAATGTGTTAACTTATGAGCGTGTGTTGTGCAGTTGCTATGCACCTCGTAAAACAGTCATTTTATGGAGTATTGTCACCAAATTTTCAACACAGGCATTTTAGGACCTCTGCTCATGAACAGTATCACTGTTATTTTTGTAATGTGTCCCAAACACCGATTTCACACCACGACTGCGCTATTCTGTGCCCGAAGTGGAAAAACACATTTTGGCCAGGATGTGAAAAATGACAGCTGTACAGTTCACAAGAAGGTGTGGTAAAATGCCAATGTTGAGAATCTGGTGTGAAAATATTGCAAATTCACTAACTAACAAGTGTGCATTGCGCAGTTGCTACACACGCTCATAAAACAGTCATGTTTTGGATTTTTCCCACCAAATTTGCAACATAGGGTTTTGAGAGCCCCCCCTCATGAACAGTGGCACTGTCATTTCATTATGCAGTTCTGAAAGGTGATTCTGTGGCATGACACTGCCAGAATTCATGAGAAGGGGTCCCAAAAACCCCATGTTGAAAATCTGGGGCCAAAATTCACAAAAATGCCTGAGATATGCAGCAACGTTGAAAAAACCCTATTTTTTCCATTATAGGACTGGCATTTCCTCAGTTCACGGTTGGCTTTGAAGAGTGCAGACGTGTTCCCAGTCCACCGAAGATCATTGCACCAGATTCTGGAGGTAAGTATGGGGTGAGGTGTGTGGGGAGGCATGGTGTGCAGAGGTGGAGTGCGGGTGGGGGAGGGGCACAGGGACTATGAGGACCATTTTCATTTTACAGGTTAAAAAAGAAAAAAGATTGCAGGACAGTTTTTTTTGCAGGGCATTTGGCACACTGAGGTGGGCTCCCAGCGTGCCACCTAACTGTTTGGGGGTTGTGTCTGTGGCCGACGGGGGATTGGGCACCCTCATCGGCAAACAACATGGGGGGTTAATTTATGCCAATGGGGATTGGGCACCCCCTTAGCACTCAAATAAGGGTGCAAGGTGCAGAGCCAAGGGGGATTGGGAACCCCTTGGCATTAAACAATTGGGGGGGTTATTTCTGCCAGTGGGGAGTGGGCTTCCCTGTCGGCACACAAGGAAAGGGAGGGCAGAGTAAGAGCCGAGGGGGATTGGGCACCCCCCAACATATCACAAATGGGGGGATGCTTTATGCTGACAGGGAGTGGGCTCCCCCATCAGCACATTCACAGGGGGCAGGGGCAGCCAACAGGGGGATTGGGCACCCCCGAAGTTGGCAGTTTGACAGCCAGTGTGCCGCCATGTACATAATGGCGGTGAGCACAGCATAAAAAAGGGCTGCTGTGTCTGACGAGCTTTGCTCAGATTGCAGCAGACCTTTTCTTAGATGTGCTCACCACATTATGTATGCATGGTGTGGCGCCAGCATGCAGGCTGATTGGGGAATGCGGGACGCACCTACTGGTGCATGCCCTGCATTCCCCTAACAGTGACACACCTCCAAAGCTGCACTGTCCCACGATGTTGGCTGCGCAAGTGCACCAACATAAAAATGTAAAGTCTGGAGGAAAACCATAAGAGTCAAAAAACTCCCCAGTAGCATAGTCAGGAAGATAAATAGCAAACCAATGTTCACCAGGCATAGACTGGGGCTGTGTATTCACCACTAAAGAAGCTGGCACACAAGTTAGTCTTTCTGAAGATAGTTGATCACTTGCAAAAAACCCAAAAAAACTGTACCTGGAGAAAGGTATCCAGTTATTGAGTGTTCATATTTAATTGAAGTCAAACACAACATTTCATCTTTGATTAATTTTTACCACATTATCAAAGACAGCATACACCAACATATTCACAGTAGCTGGTAGAGGGTCAGCAAAACATATGTCAGCTCTCAAATTGCCAGAGCAGATTAGTGAATAATGGTCACCACGATCTTGGTCAGGGCTTAGGTCAAAAGCAAATAATGTGTACCCCTGACAAAAACCTACACGATCTATCAGCAACGGGCTATCTTTCATATGTTTTCCACTAGCGTGGACCAGGTTGATATATTCTCTCACAGCATTACCATTTTGTAAAGTTAGTTTGTGGTGATTTAGCAGGAACTTGTTCACCATCCACATACAGGGCTATGAAGTTAATGTTAAAATGTTTAAAATTGAATGGATTTTTGTTGTACACACCACTGAAAGTATCATTATCAACAAACCCTATCACCAACAATTTTGGTATCTGCCCCAGAAACAGATTATCCTGGTTACACACACGGATGCCTCCAGATATACCAAATACTTTCATGCTAACACGGTCAATAGGGTACTTTGCATTAGCAGCTTGTAAAGCCTGTTCATGGCCAATACGTACAACTGGTGAAATTTTTACACTTTTTGCTTAAATAAATACAGATTTAACTTGTAGTTTATAATCTTCATTTGCATCACCACTAATTAAGCAAAATTCATTCTTGTTACGAATGAGTTTAATTTTAACATCCACACCATTCAGGAGCAGCTTTTCCTGGAAGAAGAGGTCTACATGATTTGGTCCAAGCAGTTCTAGACTGTGACTCTCTGCTGTAAAAGTTGCATGTTTTTTAAAACCCTCATTGGAACCATTAAGAGTGGTGTTCTCATGCTGCCCTGGTGTGTCCTTATAAAATAGTCTACATGAAAATTATGTACACAGGGTGTCATTGCTGTAATTAAGCGGTGACTTGATAATTGCTCTGTAGGGGTAGCAGTTATTACTCTGGCTAATCAGTCGGTCACCCACCACTATATCCACCTGGCTAAAGATGGTTGCCAGGGGGTAGTTAATTAAACTTACTCTAGCTACATCATCAATGTTGCTACCATCAGCCTTAGTGAGTTTGCACAAAAGGTATAACAAGGTATTGTTTAGGTTGATGTAATCTTCACTGTTACCAGCCACATAAAATTCCAAGGGTAAATTATCAATTATAGCTGACAAGGGAGGGATTTTTCAATGTACAGGTTTTTCTCTATACTGGTTTGGGTTGGCGGTAACACAAAAACATCTAAATATGACTTTTCACGTTCTTGAGACATGCAGTGTACCAGAGCCATGGCTTAAAATAAGTCTCTTTGACTGTTAGTTTTATGAAGTTTTCTCTCCTTGCACTTACATTTCACAACTGTTTATTTCTTTTGAGCAGGCCACCTTTTAATAACACTTTCACAGGCCCCCAGTAGGACCATTCTCCTCTTCTTATTGGGCCTCTTCTAAACAATCATTCCTGCCCCATCTTGCTGTTGTCCCAGATCTGGAGTCATGAAGGAACTCATAACATTTCCCAAGACATCTTTTACAATATTTTTAGCAGCTGTTTTAAGGTGTGGTTTTACTGTTTGGAAGCCTTTTTGTAATAGTGGTACAGCTTTTCTAAATAAAGTTCTAAATATACTGCCTATACCAGCACCATACAAAACAGAGACACCATGAAAACCAGATAAGCCATGACCGGCTTGTGCTTTATAATAGGCTACATAAAGGTTTGGGTCACTGTACAACTCTTGTGACATGGTTGTCATTTAGAAGGCTCCTTAACAGGTTGAAAATAAAGCTTCACAATCACCTTGCCAAACAAGAATAACACATTTTTGTCTTGATCATTCTATATCACAATACTTATGGTGTTAAACTGTTGTTTGCTGATTGGTATATAATCCAGCTTATCATAGCGGATGGTTATGATTGCATTATTTTTGCCAGATATTTCCACACACTGGAGTTGGGGCATGTGACTATCAACAACTCTTCAGTATTCAACAATGCCTGTATACACATACAGTATGTAAAACTCCCATTGATGTCAGCATAATATGGTCCTGTGCTTGCTTTTAGTTGTGGTATACCATGTGGTACACCCAAAATACGAGCCAGATGATGGCATGCAATAAATGCTCCACCACTAATGTTGTTAAATTTTGTTTTCCATTCCCGACTATCATATTCTAAAAACATGCCTAGTTGTACCTGGTCCATGGCCTCACTGATGTCTGCTGTGACATCACCAACATTGTGATAATAACCTCTGAGAATTGATAATGCTAATAATGGCTTAGAAGTTTCATCTGCTTGAAATCTTTCATCTTGTTGTGTAATATTGTCCCAAGTCCTTGGATATTGTATTTCTGACAAGCTGACTTTCCACACCCCTACTAAATTGATAGGTTTTGCCAGTTTCACAGTATATTCTGAAATAGTATTTTTGGGAAACATTTCAAAAGATGCATTGCAGGACAATGTAACATCAAACCCATTCTCAGACATTGTTTTACCAATAATGTCTTCTCTCAACTGATGTCATGCAAAACATGAGAGCACCCTTATACATTACATTTTTCAGCTGTGTGACTACCCAGCTGTTAAATTTTGATGGCCAGCCTAGCCATTTTACTAAAACCAGCTTTTTTTCCCTTGTCTTTTCTGTGACACTATTTTTTCAACCCTGTATACATGGTTTGCAGTGTGTTTGACATTTACCAGGTCTTGCTCATAAAAAGTACCTCTTATTTCTTCTCCATCATAATCTTTTAATTTGTAAACTGGTACAGGCTTAGGTGTATACATTCAGAAATAATAAAAATCTCACTTGTAGTGTTTTGTTCATAACATTTTTCAAATGTTTTCTTAACTCTAGAAACCCGCACATGATCACCCACATTAAATTTAAAAGCCTTTTTTTACACCGAGTGTAAGATCACCGTATAGAATTTTCCAAACATGTAAAGAATTGGCCACTGTCACATCATTGGGCCTCATTTTGATGGACCTGTGATAGCTCTGATTATAGGCCATTGTTAAAGCTTATAATACATCTATGTACCTACCCATACAAAAAAATAAGTTAGCAAATAACTAGCGATTACCTTTTCATTAGGTAATGACTAACTAAAAAGTTAAGCATTATGCCTGATCATTGGTTGAGGAATTTTTCTCAATTAATGTTTAACTTTTGCCATCTAGCACTTAGCTGGGAATTGTTTTTGTTTACTTATTCATTAGTTAAGAAATGAGACTGAAAAATACCTGTAGCTGAAATTAATTGAAATTTTCTACTTAAACATAATCCAACTTGACGTTAGTTGTTTATATGACTTAGAAACATTTTTCGTGGTTTTACTTGAAATGCAAGAAATGGCTCAGTTAATAATTACTTGAGATTTTAATAGCATGATATTTTGCAGTCACAAGCTACTTGATAATGGACTCATCTGTCCAGGATTATGATCCACTCTAGGGCAGGATTCACAAAAGGATGCATCCAGCACAACAGAGATGTTGCGGTGCAACCCCAACACTATGCACTGGTGCAATTCTGGCAAGGGATTGATGCATCACACACCACCTTAATGTTATGTAGCACAACTGGAGGGGTTGTGGAGGGGCATGCCCATGCATATGGTCATAGCCCATTCCTAGTCATTGGGCTCCCATCCCCAGAGCAGAATCCAGAGATATGTCCTCCTCAAGATAAATCTACAAAAGTAGATTAAGTGGAGTATTCACCCACTGGCAGGCCACTGTACTGCAGACAGGAGTTGGCAGCTTTCTCACTCTGGCAGTCCAGTGCCCTCCCACCTGCCATCCCAATTGTATGCTGCACACTACAACAGTAAATAAAACATATATGAGGCCCTCCTGCCCACCACTCTGATTTTATACTGCACACTGTATTTGGCAAAGATAATAACTATTACAACCAGTGACCTAATCACATTCACCATAATCCCTTAAATCAACCCGATTGAACAGATAGCCCCCACCACTCAGGCCCTCCCCACCCCACCCCCCCATCACAGCATGGTCCTACGTCAATGGGCAGCCTGCCACCCATATGCTGCCACAGCTGCTCGGGTTGATAGAGCCGTCTGTGAATGACAGCCACTGTACCCCTGAAGCCCATTGGTGATCCTGCCAACCAGTGGACTTGCAACGTGTACTACCCTGTCATTCACTAAAGTTTCCAAGTCTTGATAGAATGGAACTAAGATGGAACATCAGCATGCACAACATTACTCTTAATAGAGCAATGTTGGATATAGCTGATCAATGCTAGAACTGCCTCCATTACCCCTCAGCCACTGGAGGAACACCACCATCCTACCTGTCCTATGTGGTGCTGGGATTGCAGTTTTATCATGGAGTCGACAATGGCACTGAATGGTAGGAGGATCAGGGATGATTACCAACTATGCACCCCAAATTGCTTTCCTGTTACAGAATAGCAGGTGGGTGGGGTTACTAGTCTTATACCTTGATCCAATACCTCTGCCCGGGACAGCCACTATTTTCACCAATCAATGCCCCAGTACTGAAAAACATGCTTCTGGAGGATATTGCATAGCCTTTGTGATTCCAATTGCTGCCCATCTACTGCATAGAGTTAAGGGGATAGGTGTTGCCACTATTCTTTGCTCAACAGAACAACTCTGCCCCTTCCCACACAGTCTAACCCTGGTAAGTACTTTTATATTATAGTTTAGATTTGAAGTCTGTTCCGCTGCCCACAGCTGCCATTAGCATGCTTGCTGACAAATGCTGCAATCCCTGACTGTCAGTTCTTCCACACACACCTAGGCAATGTCCCAGAATGTTGGCTCGCATAAATCATTAAATAAATATTAAATTATACCCTATGATCCACTGAGACTATGCGTTGGACAAGATTCCAACTTGTCAGCCTGGAACAGCACACAGCTGCTCCTGCACGCTAGCACGGGGATTCGGTGGGAAAGCTATCTCGGCCTGCCTGATACCATCTCCAGTGTGAAGAAACCTGCAGTCTGATACTGGACTTTATCCAAATTGCTGTTATTGAAACGGAATCCTGAATTGTGAGAAGTGAATTTCACCTGGGGAAAGGCTTTTCGGGTGGTTGGCTGATCAGGGTGGGAGAACCACAGGTGTATGGTTTGTGCAAAGACACTGCTTTATTGCAACTAGACTGTCATCCAAACTGTAGTCATGTGCTGTTTTGAGTTATAATTGTGCTGAATGTGTAATGTGGGTCATGATTTGGATCCACACCCCTAGATATAGCATACTAGCTGGACGTTGCATCCAGTACCTAAAATGGACTGCAATCAAACTGTTCACCTGGTCTGGGCCTCATCATCTCAGCCTAACAGCCACCATCACTGCAGATTCATCCAATGAAAGACTCACGGGACTTTGGCTCCTGCTCAACACCATCAAACAGGATCGACCATCATGGTGCATCGTGTGAGCCCTGTTTCATCAACGAAAACAGCATACCATCCTGAGGTTTTCATCTTGTCAGTCCTGCCTCCTGGTCTGGGTAGCGTAAGTAACCATCAGGGTAGTTCCCTGCAACAAAGCTCAAATCATTGTGAGTCGTGGGTAATGGGTGCTCAAAATCTGCAATGGAGGGGATAGGGGAAGGGTAGGAGATCAGCAGGAGTGGAGGGAGATCAATAGGGAAAGCCCAATAGGAAGAAGTCAGGCTGGTAAGATGATTGGAGGGATGAGAGGAGCAGGGCAGAGACAGGGAGTGAGGTGAAAACAGGGGGAGCAGTTGCAGGAGACACACAGGGTGCTGCTCGAGTGTGTAAGGAGCAGGGTAGCATGAACTCTGGAGTAGAGGAAAGGGTAAAAGAGAGGAAAGGGGTAAGGGACAGGAAAAGGGAGGTTACTCGTGCTGGGGGAGTTTATACTGAAAGGGGTTCGATGGGGTGGAAGGGGGAGACACAATCATATTTGGTTGAAGATATTCCTGGGTTGACCGCAGAGAAGGGCAGGGCAGTCACTGCTCAAGTGTGCATTGAAGGAGGAAGAAACCTCACCTAGTGTTGCACGAGAGGTACAAAGGACTTGGCAGGGGAGCCTGTAGAAGTGGAGAAGAGGAGGTTTGAGGAGTTGGGCAGGCAGAGTGAGGGGGCTGGGGAGTCAGTGGCATTCTCAGAGGTACTCCCAGTACCATGTGCAATCATGGAGAAGAAGGAAGGACACAGGAGTTCAAATGAGTGGCTGAGAGAATGAAAGCACACCAAGAATTGTTTAGTGACAAACTGGGGTAGGATCTGAGGGAATAGTGACTTGAACACAGGAGACAGGCTACACTTGAGCAGGGAGGAGAGTACTAAAGGGTGGAATTGAGGGGTATATATCAACTAAGGTGGATTTAAACTGGGGGGGTGGCAAGAGGACTGAGGATAGTAAAAAGGTCTGGATAGGGGAGCCTAGTGAGCTCACCCCCTAGATACAGGTAAAGGTAGAGGTGAAATGACTCAGGAAAGGGGCATGCAGGGTAGGCAGCATGAAGTGCAGGAGGCACCACCACCCTGTAATAACAAGGTGAAAAAAGGGTGTGGCTACCAAGAGGAGGAGAGCAGACCAAGGAGAAGAGGGAAAAGAGGAAGGAGGGGTATGGATGTAAAGTGGTCACCTAAATGCAAGAAGCCTGGGAAACAAAATTATGGAACTTCAGGCACTCCTCTCAGAGGGGAATGTTGATATTGCTGCAGTAACAGAGACTTGGGCCACCGAGTACCATGACTTAGATCTGGCTCCGGGGTGCAATATATGAAGGAAGGACAGAGGAGTTGAAGGAGGGGTAGCATCCTGTGAGAGGGATTAAATGCATGAAGGATGAGGGGAGGATGGGAGGATGGGCAATTTGGGTGCAGCTTCTGGACTCAGGGGTGAAAGCTGAGGCTGGGGTGGTGTACAGACCACCAACCCAGTAGGGGAACTGGATAGGAGTTGGCAGAGCAGATAGGAGGGGGTGTGGGAGGGAGTGTGGTGATGGTGGGGATTTCAACCTACCAGGGGCTGACTGGAGCACCCCTGCCACCAACAGTGGCAGGGAGCATGTACTCCTGGATACGATCCAGGATGGCCTTCTGACACAAATGGTAAGTGGGCCTACAAAACTTGGTAACACACTGGACCTGGTACTGGCAAATGGTGAGGCAGTGGGGGAGGTAAGGGTTGAGAACCCATTAGCTGGTAGTGACCACCAAACAGTGTGGTTCATACTCATGTTGGGCAGGGAGACTGGAGGCATCAGCATGAAGGTGGTGGACTTTAGGAGGGTGGACTTTGGGAAGGATGGGAGAAATACTACAAGGAGACTCAGAATATAAGGCCTGGGATGGATGCAGAGCAAAAAGGGAAGTTATAAAGCTGGGCTAACAGGCCACAGTAGCCTGCACCAGGGCTAGGAGAGAAGAAGGGCAGAGCCAGAAACCAGCTGGCTGAACAGTGAAGTGCTGCAGGGCATGAGGGAAAAGGGCTGCATATTGGAAGTACAGAGAACAAGGAAGGAAGCGGATAAGAAGACTTTAGGGAGTTGGTCCAGGAGGTGAGCAGGTGGGTGAAAAAGCCAAGACCTCCAGGGAATTAAGGTTAGCACAGGGCCTAAAGGGAGGGAGAAGGACCTTTATATATCAGGGGAAAAGAGGAAGTCTGAGAAAGACATGGATAAAGTGGGAGGAATGGGTGGAAGAGGAAGGCCAGTAAAATACTGAATAGGTACTTCTCTCTACTTTCACTGGGAGAGGGATGGACCACAAATCATTATGGACTGGAGGGGTGGATGAAGAGGGGAGGAGGTGACAGACAAAATGATCATCGGGAATAGAGTGCTAGGAGGGCTGAGGGTGTTAAGGGGGACAAGGCACCAGGTCCTGATGGCACATCCACCCAGGGTGCTCAGGGAGATGGTGGAGGTGTTGGCTAAGCTGCTGGCAGATCTGTTCAACACCTCCCTGGAAATAAGTTAATGTGCCTTCGTGCTGGAGAATTGTATGTGGTGCTTGCCACAAGGAATGGACCTAGGGAAGGCCAGAGCTAGTTGGTGGGTCAGTCTCACTTCACATTGGGAAAGCTTGGAGACTATACACAGAAGGAGGAGGCTGGTGGCATTCCTTGAGGTTAATGGCCCAGGCTGGGTGGCAACATGGGTTTGTCTCAGAAAGGTCCTGTCAAACAAACCTAATAAGAAAATGACTGAGTAACAAAGGAGCTAGATGGGGTCATGTGGTAAATGTCCTGTACTGGACTTCAGCAAGGCCTTTGATCACAGTGCCTCATGGAGGCTGGAGGAAGCCGACTGCTGTGGGGTGGAGAAAAAGCTGACAAACAGGATGAGAACTGGTTGCAGGGGAGGGTGAAGAGGGCTGTTGTGGGGGGAGTTCTCGACACCCAGAGCAGTGACAAGTGGGGTGCCACAGGGTTCAGTGCTGGGTCTGGTGCTATTTGGGCTCTTTATCTCTGATATAGCCACATGGAGGTGGGAGCAGGGTCAGTCTGTTCACAGATGATACCAAAATGGGGGTGGCGGTGGATGAAGGGGATGGATGGAAACAATTGCACAAGGACCTCACCAAACTAGAGACATGGTCAGAGAAGTGGCAGCTAGGATTCCACATGAAGAGGTGTAAGGTGATGCACTTTGGGGCACAAAACCATAGGAGGGACTACTGGTTGGAGGGGTGAGGCTAGGGATCACTGAAGAGGAGAAGGACCTTGGGGTATTGGTAACAGTGAGCATGAACAACTCTTTCCAATGCAGGAAAACAGTGGCTAAGGCAAACCGGATGCTGAGTTTATTGCAAGGGGTTTTTCATCCAGGCATAGTGATGTGATCCTGTCTCTGTACAGATCCTTGGTCAGACCGCATTTGGAGTACTGTGTGCAATACTGGAAGCAATACCTGAAGAGAGATATAAAATTACTGAAGGGGGTACAAGGAGGACAACACAAATGTTAAGGGATGGAAGAAAAGGACTATGAAGTCAGGCTGCAGGAGCTGAATATGTGCACACTGGAGGAAGGAGGATGGGGATATGATTGAAACATTCAACACTTGAGGGGGTAAATAAACCTAGCACTGAGTGGGTGTTTAAACTGAGGAAAGGCAGGGAGATGAGGGGCATGGACTAAGGATGGAGGGGGATGATTTAAGAGGAAATGAGGAAGCTACTTCACTAAGAGGTTGGTGTCTAACTGATAACACTGCCAGTGGGGGGGTAACATGTCAGAAGCTTTAAGAAGGCAGGGACAAAGTAAGAGAAGTGGGTCTGGGGGCAGGGCTATGACAGGTATGGGAGGGACAGCAGGGAGGAGTTGGGGCAGATGCAATCGGGGTGCTAGCTGCACATAGTGAACTGATAGACCAGTTGGTCTGTTCTGCTGGTAGATTTGTATGTTTGCATGTATTGTGTTATCTGATTTATTTTGGTTGATCATTATGAACTGAGCCATCCAGCTCTGAATATAAATGTGGGTTAAAGTGCATGTTGCTTGTTTCTTTTCTAGGGCTCCAACAACAACTGCAGCGGCGTGACCACAGACAGTCATCAGGCTAGCCTGAGTAAGCTGTGTACCCAGGGTGTGTGTAACTGTGCTAGAAGGACTCTAGTGCATGCATGTTTAACCTGACTAAATCAGATAGGAAATCAAATATCGATTGCTGCCCACCCTTGTTCATGTTCCCTGAATAAACCAGATTCTGTTCTTTCTGCATTTAACAGCTGGTGTACCTTTGGAGGATACAATATATACTGTTCTATTACAGGTCCCATTTGGGGTCTCAGGTCATTGCAGCTGAACCAGCTGGTGGTAAGTGTGAGATTAGGTGCAACATTGTATTCTGACGCGGTGATTGTTTATCTGCTGACAGTGCAAGCCGGGGGTATCAGTGTCCAAAGGCTATACTAAGAACTATACTGCCATACCAACTCTTCCAGTGGTGGCACCCATTCACCGAGCTCAGGCCCCTCAACCTATACCTAGTCATGCAGGCAGGGTAGTATTCCTTGGATAGCTCCCAGGCATTACAATTGCTCACAGACAGATGAAGAAAGACTGTCAGGAAGCACGGTGTTAAATTCGAGAACTCATAACTGGTGGAAGTACTGCAACTTTGAACTTTAATTAGACATGAAACACAGAACTCAAAGAATGTGAAATGATTGGTGAAAAGGGATGTACAAGACATAGCACTGGTTTAACAAAAAATCAACTCAAAGATTACACAGGGTGTCGAATGGTGAAATAAAACAAAAGAATAATCAAGCTTTATGTGGTGGTAAAAGCAGGAAGTAGAAACGTGGCAGACTGCAATCCTTGATGTATGGCTGCACATCAAATTGGTGAAATTGTTGTTCCCTCATGTAATAGGAATTTAATACAGAACAGTGACAACTGCTGTTCGTGAACCCTTCACCTTTCTTTGGACCTCTACTTTTTTTTGCTTAACCACCAACTGTGATCTCCTCCCTTTGCTTAGGCTCCCAGAGCCATCTATCATGGGACTCTACACACTGCCCTACACATGGATGATAATATGGTCATCTCTAGCTCACAGCAATTACAAAGTGGCTCAATATTCATCAGTGTTCAAACACAAAGGACACTGCTGTGTTACAGGACAATAATACATTTACACATTCAATGTACATATAAGTATATAAACCAAAATACACAACAAGAAACTGAGGTCATAGCAGTCCCAAACCCCAACATTTAGATAAACTACTCTCCATAAAATCTCAAAATTTGCTAAAATAATCACCAAGCTCAGACCTCCTTGGAAAGTATGCAGTATTACAATGAGTTAGAATTAGTACTTTAGTAATGCTGGAAAAAACAGATTACTAATAAATTCAAAAGTGATGCCAGACACATGTAAACAGCCAATGCTCACATGCCTTCAGTTTAACAAAAAAAAGAAATCAAATGGAAAAAATATGAAAATGAAATTCCAAAGTCAGTTCATTCACTCAGTGCTGATGTGAAACAGATTATTAAATCTGAGTCTTGATATGTTTTGGAGAAAAATACCATACCTTCAAGGGGCTCTGAAGTTTTGCTGGATTATTTAGTAATTTTGCTGAGATTTGCTGATTGCCAGGCAGATGGTTGATGAAACCGGGGTCTGAAGCACCAGGACCACAAACTCAGGGTGTTAGGTGTCTAGCCAATTTTGAAACTTGTTTGGACATGTTGAACATACTATTTGGGCAGTATAGGTGGTTTAACTCTGAGCTGGAATTGGGTTTCAGATCCATAGCCCACCTGCATACGTGTGACTCCAGAGCAAATCACTTAACACTTGTGCTCCAGATTACACCATAAACAGCAAACAGTGTCTCCTGGTAAAAGGTAAAAAAAAAAAGAAAAACACACTTCACAAAACCTCATCCACCTAGCTCCATGGAAATAATCTACTACTTTATGTAATATTTTAGGATCTCTGAGACCCTTTATTACAGTTCATACATTACTGTTTATTTCTTTATAAAAATCCTCGTTGTGAGGTATTCTATCTTATATGGTTTCCTAAGCAGAGCCAATCATTCTGTCTTCTACACACACACACACACACACACACACACACACACACACACACACACACTCCTAACAGCTCTTAAACAGCAAACCATCCCCCATTCTCTTGGTGACAAGTAATAAATATGTATGTTTTCCTGCCTACTACTACCCAGCAAGGGAAGTATTGTGTGTGTGTTGTGTGTGTGATGAGGCACCTGAAATCCACTGATATATCTATAGACATTTGCCATCACATCCATGATTGCCAGGGAGGCAATCTTTTTGGCACCACTTTAGGGCACTATGTAACAACTCAATGTTCTTGATCCTTCAGACCCTCTTGAATGGAGATACACAAATGAAACAAACATGAGCAAAAACCTCAAAGGAAATGTGACATACATTTGAGGGTCTTCAGGCCCATTTCCTGTTGAGATGATCGTCAATCTGTGAAGAATTACAAAAGTTAGTAATAGTTACAGCACACAGGCAGGATATTCGATGCCCTACAGGCATACCTCAGACAATAGTAAAATTCCTCAGGAGGGCAGTCTTAGACTGGTACTCTCAAATCAGGATGGAGAGGATCTCAGTTTAATGGGTAACATGGAACAACGACCACCAAACAATGTGGTTCACAATAAACACAACGTGTAGTCAAACCCTACAAAGCAAGTGTTGGACTTTGGAGGGTGACTATGCAAAGTGGAGATGCCTCGAAAGTACTAGCAAACAGGCAGAAGGAGGGTGGAAGCAATAGTGAAAAATTGAAACTGTCATAGAGCCAAAAATCTTTGTGTAAAGTAAATCAACAAAACAAAATGAAAAGAAAAGCCACTATGGTTCTCAAAAGGGTGGAAGAATGCCCAGAAAAGGATAGCATTCAGGAAATATAAGAAAAACAGAACAAAGACAACTATATCAGTTAAAGCAGATGAAGCAGGCAAGGCGTCAAAATAGCAAAACCCCAAAGGAAAAAAATAGGCACTCTGTTAAGAAGGGGATAAACATTTTTAAGTACAGTAGGAATGAAAAGACCAAGAGAGATATGAGGCTTATTAAGGGGAGGAATGTGGAAGAGGGTGACAGTGGGAAAAAAGCAGGGATACTGAACGATATTTCTGCTCCACATTCACAAGAAGAAGGAAGTACTAAACCAAACAAGAAACACTCTAGATGAAATTGGGCGATACAGTCCATTCACAGAAGAAAAGGTTCAGAAGAACTTTTCAAACTGAAAATGAACAAAGCAATGAGGCTGGATAATTCACTCCAAATTCTGAAGAACTAAGGGTAGAATCAGTGACACCACAGCTAATCTCTTTAACAAATCATGGAGGTGGGGTGGTACCTGAGGACCGAAGGAGATGATCACCTTAAAAGTAGGAGCAGGACAGAGCAGGAAACTGACCAGTTAGTTTGACCTCAGTGGTAGTAATGATGGAATCCTTCAGAAGGAATGAATTTTAGCACCTAGAGGCCAGTGGGACACGGACCCAAGCAGCATGGATTCACATGGGAAGGTGTCAGTCAGATCTAACCGTTTCTTTGCTGGGTGACCAGGATGGGCTATGGACACAGCCTAATTTAAAGGCATTGACACGTCCACACAGATTAATATACAAGTTAGCCAGCCGGGGTGTCCCAATGTGGTTGCCTGGGTAAAAATGGTGAAAACAGGACACAGGGTAATAGTAAATGGAGTCTACAGTGAAGTTACTAGTAGGGTCAGAGGGTGCAGTACTGGGACTGGTCATCTTTAATGTCTTTATAAGTGACATTGCAGAGGATCTGGAAGGAAAAATATGTCACTTTGCAGGCGATAAAAGTTCTGCAACAGGGTTGATACACAAGGTGAAGTGGAAAGTATGAGAAGGAACTTGGCATGGTTGAAGGAATTCAAATGTGTAGCTTAGATTCAATGCAGAAATGCAAATAATACCTAGGAAACAAAAACCCTGGGAAGAGTACACAGTGAGATACTAACAACAACAAAATGAAAGGACCTGGGTAGTATAACAGATGACCTAAAGGTGGACAAACAATGTGAGAAGGCAGTAAGAGGCTGGGGGTATACTGGGATGCATGGGAGGCAGCATCTGAAAAAACAAAGTTGTCATCCCTCTGTACAGACAGTTTGTGAGACCCATCTGGGTACTGCATACAGTTCTGAAGATACATCTCCACAAAAATATAGACAGAGAGAGCTGTCCACAGGAGAACAACCAAATGGTGCAGGTCTGCCAGAAGACATACAAGAGAGACAAAGGAGCTTAATATGTACCCTCGAAGAAAAGAAGAGAGGGGACATGACAAAACTCAAGTACCTCAAAGATCAACAAATCAAGAGGGTAACATCATTCAGAAAAGAGACGTGCAAGAACAAGGGGCACAATTTGAAGATAGGGGATGGCTCAAGATAATATGAAAAGTTTTTTCTGGAGAGGGTTGTGGTCATGGAACAGCCTTTCTGAGGAGGTAGTAGAGTGAAAACAGTGGGGAATTCAAGAATACATGGAACAGATAGGGCAATTCTAGTGGGGGTAAGAAGGAGCTAGTGGTTAACAGGATCTGTAGCTTATCCTTGGTAGAAATTGGGCAGACTAGGTGGTCAAGTGTCCTTATCTGTCAAATTCTGTTTCTATCTAGTGTCCAGTAAGGAGGAAGGTTATAACTGTGGCTGAGCCACTGGCCCGATCACTCCACTACCTGCCTGCTCTGCCCTGCTCTCACAGGCACACATTTATCCATTGAGGCGGAGGGCCATACCTAAAGTCTATAGGATCATTTTCAATGTTTTACAGCACATTAAGCAACCTTTGATAGAAGCCACACCAGAACAGGCAGACGGAATGAAACAGATCTCTGGTCAGTAGTTCAACTAATTATGATCCGTCCCTCCTTACTGTACACTAGCAACATTTGTAATTCTGGTACAGATTACTAACCTCCACAGAAATAGGCATTAAAGTACAAGCTGACAAAATTTGAATCCTCTTCCTTCATGCATAATAAAGAATATATCACAGCAAATGAAAAATAAATCAGTTGAACTTCAAAACTGATAATTCTATCTATAGTCCTTTAAATGTAAAGAGGCACACATCATTATCAAACTCTAGAGATGGTACAGTAAGTACTGTATTCTCAAATGTGTAATAAATTTTAATAACAGACTGACTTATAGTCCTTAATGTTACCATCTATGGAACTGAGTAACTTTAAAATCATGAAATGTAATAACACACAAATGTCAAAATTATTTTTATTATTTTAATGTACTGAGATTGGTACATGACTGCCTAAACAAAGCCAGAAGGAAAGGTTTCTTCGAGTCAAACCAACATGATCCAACCAGACTGTTATCAGACTCACAAGTAACGAACTAATGTAATCTTCAGTTACTTCTTTGAATGAAATAGTGGTTTCTGATGATAATCTGTAGTAGTATGCAATACCTGAAAACAAATTTAACATAACATTGTGGTAGTCTTATTTCAGGAATTCAAAGTAAGCGGCAAGTTATCGAGTGCCTGAATGCCATCCTGAAAGTTGCAGGCACTTGACTAAGAATATACCAATGAGCATTCCTTACTCATCCTCCTCAAACCTCTCAGATATCAACCTGAATCTCAATAGTAACTTAAGTACCTTTCAGATCTGGCTATTGCAAAACAAGCTTGTCTTAAAAATAAAATGATGACCATGCTCTTCAGTTCAGGTTCAAAAACTCGGTCCTGCACCCAGCCATTAAGTATCTGAGCACTTGATGACGCTCCCCTTAACACAGTTACCTCTTTTAAATACCTAGGAGTAACCCTTGATCCCACCTTGGATTCTGACCTGCACCAAGCCTCAGTCATTAAACCCATCAGTATTCAACCTGGGCTGGCATATAAGTTGAGATGTAGCCTAACATCCACGGCGAGGATGGCCATTGCACAGGGGACCCTAAGACCTAAATTGGCATTTTTTTTTTATTTTTATTTTTCTGCACCTCTACTGTCTCCTAACCTCCACTCCTTCAGGCCTCCAAGGTGCTCTGCTCCCCGACCCTACCAACTGTCCCAGGGTCTTCTCCTAGAGTGCCACATTTGCTAATCCACTGGGGACCTCTGATGGCCCAGATTACCCCCTCGGGCGGGGCGAGGTGGGAACCCCCTTACCCTCCTCTATCCCTGGGAGAGCGAGCTGCACAGCAGAGTCTGCCCTTTCCAGTCGGCAGGTGATGAAGCAGGCATCGGCGGTCATCATCTTGGAGGATTGGAGATGTTTTTCCTCCAAGTTACACCTCCCCCGACACTGGCATGCAATGAGGCACAAGAAATTGAGCGCACGCCAAGACATGCATCCACTCCAGTCCTCTGACAGCGTCGACCCAATGCCATAGCATCTCCCCTGCTGCACTGTCATCCCGAGTTCCCCAGTGGGTGGTGGTATTGCACTGAGGTGGGAAAACCCCCACCCAGAGAGGAGAGAGGAACGTTGGGCACTCAATCCTTCTCCCTTCCACCCAATGGCCCGAGTCCCTCCTGAACCCAGGTCACTGGCGTGGTGAAGGTGTGCATCCAATGCCTCAACCCTCAGCACCACCGGGCTTGCAGGCATTTTTTTGACTGGTTAAGTGCACTAGACAAATTCTGCCTATGTTCAGGCACGACCCAGGGGAGGGGGATACAGATGAATATCAACTGACCTTGAACCAGATTAAGCTGTTGGTGGTATTTTTAGTGAATGGGGGAAATTTGGCCAGGGCACTGGGGAAATTCCCCTACTCTTTTCGAGAATTGCCATGAGATCTTTAACATCCACCTGAACAGGCAGATGGGACCTTGGTTTAATGTCTCATCTGAAGAGGAGGCTCCCAGGAGTGCAGCACCTCATGCTGCACTACAGTGTCATTATTGGGATATTAACCCAGAGTGCCTGGTATGGGGATAGAACCACAGCCTTCTGATCTCCGGCCTCAGACTCGAAGTATTGTACTGCTGAGCCACTGACATGGATTAATAGCCTTCTCGGCAACTACTGGAGGGCTCCTCTAGAGAGTGGGATGTCTGCTACAACAGCATTTGCCATTTTGCTCTGTCTTTACCCAAACTTACTCACCAATGCACTACTATACTCCATTCTGGGATAGTTTACAACCTCAGCCTTCCGTCAGTTTACTTCCTACTGTTTTATAAACAATATACTCTTTTCCCAGATACCTGACAAATTGGCTCTACTGCTCAAACCTGTGACCTCTTCCTACCCACTGAGATCAGCTGACAAATTCCTTCTTGTCCAACAGAGATGTAAAACTATAATGGGGGAGAATGCTTTCTCTAGCTGAGCCCCTAAACTATGGAACTCCTTTCCACTGAGTCTAAGAATCTGTCCTTCTCCATGCAGCTTCAAACAGGAGCTTTGTATGGCTCTTCTAAGCTCTGAACCCTGCTCCTGTTCTCTATCCAACCACTCCTTTACTGGTTCCTCCTAGCTGCCTACCGGCTCCAACCTCTACTACTCTCAAACCTGCCTGGAAATCTTGCTATTTCCTCTCTTCTAACACTTACTCACTAGTTAAATGACTTATGACTGTTAGTTATTTGCACTTACGTTCCTGTATTGTTACTACATATAGATTCCTGTAAATGTACTGTCATTGCTGAAAATTTTGTATACGTGTACTATGTCTGACTTCAACTTATTCCCATGGTGTTTTCTTGTATCTACTATTGTCTACATACCCTTTGTTGTAATCTCCCAGGTCGTACCTGAAAATAGGCAGTTATGCTGTCTAGTGTACCTACCCGGTTAACAAAAACTAAATAAATAAATAAATATTATTTGGAATAGGGCACTAAAAAGCTGTGTTCTTTCATTTAATAGATGGGGCCCTGTTTTGGAACATCAAGTGCGATTCCACCATCGAACACCAAAAATATACCATTCAATGGCCACTGTTACATATCAACAAAGCAGACACTCCCTGCATGAACAAACACATTAATACACATCACAGTGTACAACCAGCATGAACAAACACATAACACACATCACAGTGCACAACCGGCATTGTCCAGATACAAGTTATCAACCACCACCCATGTGTAGTAGTGATCATACTGTATCAGCTTACTTTCCAGCCAATACCTAACATTTGCACAAAAAATTCATCCTCCCCATACGGGACAACACTATTGATGACTACTGTAGCCCTTAAAACATAATTTCTATCAGTGAGAACTCTGTATCTCTCAACATCAGACTGCAGCTGTAAAGGCATCAATAAAACATTAGATTGATTCTATACAAGGCAGTATAGCGCGGTGGTCTAAGGATCTGAGCTGCAAATTTGGTGACATCCAGCAGATGAGACCTGGATTTGAATCCCACAGCTTCCACTTGCATACTGTGTGACCCTGAGCAAGTCCCTTGTGCTCCCAGGTCGCTCCTGTAAAAAAGCTTTCAGCTTAGTGTGCTATACCTGGTTAAACAACTAAAAAAAAAAGGTGTCAGTTTTATCTCTGCTGGCTAATTTCTCCTCAGTAGCACTGACAGTAAAAATGTTTAGATAAGTGGAAACTCTGTTGCAGTCAGCTAATGACTCTGTTGTGGACAAACTGCCACCACGACACCACTCAAGGAATCTAAAACTGCCACTACTGTAAATGGGTGGATCCTGGCAGCTATAACCTTAAATTATCCAATTAACATTCAGCTCCGTTAACGCTGCATGAGCTACTCTACCAGGGATTTTTGGCAGAAGTGGAGTACACCAGACTACCGGCATTTCTGTAAGGAATTAGCATAGGTCACATCTGACTGATTGCACCAGTGTACATGATTGCATGACAGCGTCAGTGATAGTATCAGTATTTTTAAATGTCCACTTCAGGATTCATGCTCTGCTGGGTTGTTTTTAGTTTGTTTGAGTTGGAGCACTCCCCCCACATCTCCTATGTAAAAAAAGACACAGAGGGTGTGGGGGCACAGCCCTCCACTCAGACAAAGTGACAAACATGATGCCACGATGTGTACTCTGCCAAAGTAAAGTTCAGTCAGTTACTTTTTTAGTTTGTTCAATTGGAGATTTTGCCCCTGCACCAAATATTGAAAAATACATGGGCGGGGGGTGGCAATCCCCCCAACTCTAACAAACTAAAAAATAACTGACAAAGCACGCATCACATAACTACCGTAGGGTACCCTATTTGCACACTGGTGTCTGATTTTGAAACACAGTTGCACAATTTATTTATTTTTTTTAACCAGGAGAGACACACTAAGCTGGAAGCTTGTTTACAGTGTGACCTGGGAGCACAAGAAAGTTAAGTTATTTGCTCAGGGTCACACAGTATGCAAGTGGGGGCTGTAGGATTCAAACCCAGGTCTCCAGCTCAGAGCCTTAAACCACTATGCTATACTGCCTCCTCCAGTGTGCTCTACTATCGCTGGGTTTCTTTTTAATCTATAATCAGCGATAATGTAGAATATCAGGTACACATAGGAAGCTTGCAGTAAAAGTTTTCTGAATACAGAGCTGCTTTAGTGATCTTCCTTACTTGGTTGTCAGTTTAACCTGGGGGGGGGGCTTTTCTCCCCACCAGACCTTTTTTTCTTTACAGGTTAGTGTGGGGACAAACCTCAACCCAAATAAATTAACATAAAGGCAACTGTACCAAATAGTGTAACCTGAGGGCTACGCTAATAGCGTAGGTCCTAGGCAAGGCTGCCAATAAAAATTCCTGGACCAAAGACACACCTTTAGGACTGCCCCCCTTAGCCTCACATCTCCTGTTACAGGTCCCCCTATGGACCTAACCTGAGCCACTGGGACCGGGAC
Source organism: Neoceratodus forsteri (assembly GCA_016271365.2). Lineage (NCBI taxonomy): Eukaryota > Metazoa > Chordata > Ceratodontiformes > Ceratodontidae > Neoceratodus > Neoceratodus forsteri. Next base: position 453,025,736 of record CM057456.1, on the reverse strand, counting down.
AGTTGTCACCCGTCTGCTCCCCTGGTCCTAGGCGTACCTAATATTCAACACTATCACCCAATAATCTTTATTTAGAAGCTATCAGCTATCACCAATGACATGAGCACTTTACAAGTGCCTTAGCTTGCCAAATTTGACTTCCTGACCAGAAAATAGTAAAAGCTGGCAGAAGGTAGTTGACCTCCAGCTCAGTACGCTGAGGTTATTATTGCTTGCTGGAGGTCTGAATGATGCAGTAAATTGCTGTAGACTCCAACAGAATACTGGAGACATGAAGGCTGTGAAATACAGGTATGTGACCCAATCAATACTGAAAATGGCAATACCTTGGGATTGAGGTACAATGGATTCCATGCACTGACATTCTAAATAAAAACTAAATAAGGAAGTGCATGCTTGTGATACAGAAGGAGATGAAAACGGAACACAACACAGATCATTTGTTTACAGTATTTATTTATTCATTCAAACATTCTCTGTGTTAAGCATATGCTGTCATTAACAACTGTTGAGACAGAGCAGCACTCTGACACATTGCAGTACACACTGGAATGAATGTGCATCACCTATTTCTGTCCCCCATTTACTGACAGGTGGGACCACATGTTGACAGTAGTTGTGCAACATGGGACATTATTCAGTGTGACACCATAGAAGACTTGCTGTGATGACATGGTGAAAAGGACCTCTTCAAGCTCAAATGGATGGCAGACTGCATATTTATTTATTTTAGTAATAAAAACTTTATCAATCAACCGTTTTAAAAAAAAAACCAAAAACAATGCAGTATATTACAAGCGAGACCTCCAGGAACAATCACAGCTGATCAGGTGAGGAAAACAAACTCCTAGAGTCTACAAGAGACTTCTCCTTTACAAAAAGTATGCCAGGCCCACTGCAACCCTGCTTTGCCATACCTGCCTGCAACACTGCTGACACACATTAAAGGTAGGTCATTCTCATTTACTGCAGTTCTCCTTTTAAAACCTGTGCCAGTTTGAACTTTGAAAAAATTGGGAAGCACACCGTTTGTCTGCTGGTTGTGTTGTGGCATTGTGGAGGTGGTAGACAGGGGTAAGACTTGTGATGCTGTGTACAAAGTGGTAACAAATCTTGCAGGGGTAATTTTTTTGAAAATCACATCTGCAGTATGACCCTGGACATAAAACTGCAAACAAACACGTAAAACGGAAATCCTACAGCAGTTTCCTTTTTCAGGGCTGCCTATATAATATATATTATATTGTGTTGTGAAGTGTGGGGGTGAAAATTTCATCTGGCCAGTTTGTTTATATTTGTGTTGGGTGTCAGCTTGCTGGGGCTATAATTCTGTGATTGCTGCCAGCTATAGTGCAACACATTTTTTATCTTATGTCTTCCAGCATTTTCTGCCTGCATATTGGGCAGGATCTAATGGGCAAGGAACTTTGGGGGAGATCACTACCTGCCAACTACATCCAGTTGTACAGGCAAGTGTTCCAGAATGTAAGACAAAAAGTTATGTGAAGTGCTAGAGGTACCACCAGTGTGATGCTCTTGGGTGGTGGTTTTTTTGGGGGGGGTAATGTACAGCAAGGTGTTTCACTATGGTTGGTGGAACAGCTGATTTGGACATGGATACATGTGACTGATTTTGGGTGGGGGCAGCTAGATTATTATGCTGGTGGTGGGGGTTTGGTCTATGCTTGGAGGGGAGCAGGCTGAATGTTGTTGATTTTGTGCAGTGTGCCAGTAAGGAGTGCTGTGCTAATGGAAGGGTGTGGACTCTGGATATGTGGTCAGTAAGGTGGTCCCAGTGGTGTTGTGGGATGCAGTCCATATTTGAAGGGGAGGATAGCCAGATGTGAGGTTGGATGTTGTCCATGGATGTGACAGGATGTAGTGACCTGGGCAAGCACAGGTATGGGAAAAGGGGAGTGTAATGTGAGTGACAAGGGGGCTGGCAGGGTTTTAAATAATTGATTAGCAGTTTTTTTCTTGGGACAATACTAACTGTTCAGAAAGTATTTATATAGGTTTTCTAGAAGTGTTATGTTTGTTAAACACAGTGAGGCAGGTGCTATGCATTTTTACAATGTTTTATCACTTTTATGAGCAAAACACTAATCAATTTTTAGAGTTAAATAAAACCCTGGGGCTGGCCATGTGGTTGGGGTAGCTGGCTGTGCTGGTAAAAGGGGAGGCATTGTTGGGAGGGAGACTGTGGGGTTAAGGGAAGCTGGCTGTTAGTTTTATTTGGAGGAGAGGGAAGCTGACAATGCTGGTAGACTGTTGAGCTACTCATGTTGGTACAATGGAAGAGTCTGTTGTTTTTCGCTTGGGTGTGGTGAATAGAATGCCTATGTTGGTGAAAGCAGCAGGGAAGCTAGCTCTTCTCATTTTTTTCTGGTGGTGGACTGATAGAGTTCAAAAATACATGGATCTGCGCACATGGTGAGGTCTGACAAGACTATGTACTGTCGCATGAGGTGGGCCGGCATGAAAACTGGGAAAAATAGCAGCTGCCAGTATGAAGCCACAGTCAGAGCAGGCTCTGCACCATGGAGAAGTGTCATACTGCCACCAGCCACCTAGCTACATTACCCACCATCCCATGGACTAAATTTGGACCTTTGGTACAGCCACTCCCTCTGTGGGGGGGGGAAGCAGAGGGGGAAGGGTCATTCTTCTCATTAGCCATGGCAACCCATCCCAAGATGCTTTACCAGTTTGGCAGTCCAGAGCCCTGTCAATGGTGCAAGAAGGATAACAGCTGGTGTCTTCGTCCTGCCCTGTGTCAGTCGATTGCTGGAGTACAATGCCCACCCCCACCCCCAAGAGAAAATCAGTTCTAGTGGCACTGACTTTCCTTCATGATGGCCCCTGAGTGACAGAGTCCATTCTAAAACCCAGGTCGATGGTGAGGTACCAGTCTGTATCCCCCCCCACAACCCACTTTTTTTAACCATTATAAGTCCTTCCCAGTTGACCCAGCTGATCAGTATTTTTATTCTTCATAGTGACCCATTTTCCCTTATAAGTCCACAGGTCTGACAGGATGGTGATGGATGAAGGAGGACACTGACCACATGTGTCAGATAAGTATTGTTTTTTTGTTTATCCTACATTGTTATTTCATAAAGAACTGCAGATCCTTTGTGACCCCTGTATTATGTGTCACCACTTTTGAGGAAAACCACATTGCTGTAAATATTTTGAAAGAGCTCCAAAATCAATTCAAGAAATGGCTTACTGTATATTCATCATCTCCAGGATTCATAATGTCAGATAATGGTGCCAATATAGTCAAAGCTGTGTTAAAGATGGCAGCTGCCAACACATACTTTGTTTTGCACATTGTTAAAATCTTCTCATCCAGACTCTGTTAAATGGAAACAGAAATGTTGAACACCTGTTAGGTCTTGCTAGGAAAATATGTGGACATTTCAACCATTCTGTGAAAGTACAAAAAATCCTGAAGGGGCTGTGAAGGTCATACAACTTACCATTGCGTACATTAAAACAGGAAGTTCCAACCCACTGGAATTCAACATTTTACATGTTGGAGATGTCTTCTTGAACAGAAAAAAGCTGTACATTACTTCACCATGCAGACTCAAATAGGTGAAGTAGACATAATGCTCAGTTACAGCAGCTGGACTGTACTTGAATCTTTGATCACCATATTGGGAGGCATTTGGGGCAGACACACATGATGTCAGTGCAGACAGTGTAACTCTGAATAAAATTCCTCCTCAAATCAGAATGCATCACATTTTCCTTGATGACATAAAGCAAGACATGCAGTCAAAAGAAGACACCACTTATGTTATACTGGCAGATGACTTGAATCTCAGACTGTTGATTGATCAAAGACTGAAAGTCATGTTTAAGAATGACACCTATGTATTGGTTATGTTGCTAGATCCCCACTTTAAGGGACACATTGAAGCTTTCCTTCCTGCAGAGGAAGATATTAAGTATTGGTGAGATTTTCTGCTAACCAAATTTGACATTGTCCTATCAACACCATTAACTGATGTACAGCAGTCAAATCCTGCTGAACCATCGGAGTGCACCTCTGGCACAGCGAATAGCACATCTATCAATTCTTCACAATCACCAGTGTCATCAGAGAGGGAAAGGACATCTGCAGCTACTTGTTGGGCATCCCATGTTCAGGGTCAGAAAGGCAAATCACATTTGTGTCACCTGCAACAACATGGACTAGTATCTTGTAAAGAAAGTGCAGCAGGTTCATCTGCTGGCTGGTAACTGTCTCACACAGCACAACGATCCTGGAGTATTTTGCAGACCATATTGTAATTGGTCTTGAGGAAGATCCATTACTCTACTGGAAACACAAGAGAACAATGTGGACAGATCTAACAAATCCTGCAATACTGTACCTCAGTTGTCCACCTTCAAGTGTACATCGGAATGCATATTTAGTGCAGATGGAGGAATAGTCACTGACCACAGAACACTGCTAAGTCCTGCAAATGTGGAATGGCTTTCATTTCTTGAAATGAATGCTGACAATTTCCCAGTTGTCCCAGACACTGAATTATGTGAATCTGACCCTGAACATGAACAACAGTCTGCAAACAGTGATACTGAATACGATGACTAGGTTGTGTACGAAACAGAACCATTACCACTGCCTCCATGTCAGTCACGTGTGCCACACTATTCTTAGTTTTCTTTTGTCAGACATCAGTTTTATATTATGTAAGTTTGATCAATGCCCACCATGAGTATAATTTCTGAAAACAGCAACAGCCTCACTTAAATCAGCTGTGCCTCTTGTACCTACCTCATCAATGTCCGCCATGGGTATAATTTTTTTAAAATAGCAGGAGACTCAATCAGAGCAACTGCGCCTCTCATACCTGCCTCAACAATCCCTGCCATGGGCATAATTTTTGGAAACAGCAGCAGGCTCACTCACAGGAGCTGCACCTCTAGTACCTGCCTCAGCAATGCCCACCATGGGTATAATTTTTGGAAACAGCAGCAGGTTCACAATGAGCTGCTGCATCTCTCATATCTACCTCAGCAATGTCCACCATGGGTATAATTTTTAGAAACAGCAGCAGACTCTAAGAGCAACTGCGCCACTCATACCTGCCTCAGCACTATCTGCCATGGGTATAATTTATGGAAACAGCAGCAGGCTTAATCGCACAAGCTGTGCCTCTTGTTCCTACGTATCTCAGAAATGCCCACCTTTGGATATAATTATTGGAAACAACAGCAGGCTCAATCAGAGCAGCTGCACCTCTCATACCTACCTCAGAAATGCTTGCCATGGGTATCATTTGTGGAAACAGCAGCAGGCTCAATCACAGCAGCTGCACCTCTCATACCTACCTCAGAAATGCCTGCCATGGGTATCATTTGTGGAAACAGCAGCAGGCTCAATCGCAGCAGCTGCGCTACTCATACCTACCTCAGAAATGCCTGCCATGGGTATAATTTTTGGACACACCTGCAGATTCACTAAGAGCAGCTGCACCTCTCATACCTGCCTCAGCAATGCCCGCTATGGGTATAATTTTTGGAAACAGAAGCAGGCTCGCTAATTGCAGCGGCACCTCTCATACCTGCTTCAGCAATGCCCCCATAGGTATAATGGCTCAGAGCACCTAACAAACAGTGTGATAATCCAAGAAAAAAGTCTTTCACATGATTTTTATTTTAGGCAGGGTCTGGTAATCGGGTAGTAGAACAGGTCGGGTAGTAACTACCCTACCTGACTATCAGTTTTCATCTGGGTATTTTTAGGGTACTTTTAAAGAACCTGCAGGTAGTCTTGGGGGTTGGGTATTTAGTTCCTGTCCATCCCTAGTTGCTGACAGCTTTGGACTGGTTCCTGTCATGCTAGGCTATAACTTATAATGATGCCCTGCCACTCACAGTGCACCACTGTTGGAAGTCACAAGTAGAGGTAGTAACCACTAATGGGGGACAGTGTGTTGTGTTTGTGTGTTTCAGATATGGTGGAAACTGATGCCCAGCAAGGGGAAGGAGCCTGCCAAGAAAACAGCATCTGTCACACTAGAAGTGTACTTGTGGCAGGTGTTGGTAGTAAAGAGACTTCTTGATGGGATGCCTGCTTTGTAAACCCAAATGGGATTGATATGACAGCTTCTCCCTCAGAGCCTGCTCCTCTCTTGGAGCCTGTTACCCCCTTGCTGCCACTTTCCTTGCTGATGAAGAAAAAAAAGTAAAATGCCACATAACCCCTAGACAACAAGAGCGGGCCTAAAAAGTGGGGTACAATGGTTGGAGATACGTGTGATTTTAGTTCATGGAGTTGGGAGGAGATGCAAGCCTTTTTGAAGGGGCAATTGGTGGGGATCCTCTGTGTGGGGGGCAAGCCCCAAAAGCATTGAAATGGCCTGCAGGGGATGTGGGCTCTCCTAGTAGCAGTGTGAACAGGGCTGCCTCACACAAAGCCCATTCTGTTTGATCCATTGGAACCAATAGCTTCTCAGAAGACCCCATTGGGGCCACCTATGTCCTCTCTATAGAACCAGCAGTGAGGCAGCTTGGTTCTAGTGATGGTTTGTCAGTGAGTGGGGTTAGTTTTCCTTCAGGAAATTAATCCCCAGGGGCTGGGTGGTCCTTTGCCTCCTACTCCAACAAGTCTCAGATTACTGAAGCTGGGATCATGATTATTCTTAGGCAAGTGTTAGCTGACACCTGGGATTTTGGTGCCAACCAAGCAGAAGCTGGATAAACTGCTGGAGCTCATGGTTGTGCAGGAAGCACAGAGGAGTCTGGCAACCCCAGCAGGGACCCCACAATTGGGATACTATGTATTAAATCTTTTAAGAATCATTTTATTTTTCCATATTTGCCTCAAAATAAGACAAAAGCATTTTCTTAATAAAAAGCAGTCTTTAAATAAATACATACATATAAATATGTGATCAGAATTAAAAAAAACTTAACGTGCAATATTCACATACCATGTCAAGTATAAGCAGCCCTGCGTTTTGAGACCACTAAGACCTCATAATCAATTTGGATACAATATTTGCTCATGTCCGCACCCAGCATGATGGATATACCACAGGTTGCAATTCCTGGTTCTGCATTGCCTCACCCATACCTGCTATGTGAGACTAATGATTACAGTTGTCTTGCATCTCCTGGATAATATGTTCCAGCAGATTTGGAAGAGGGAATATGTGGACATGTTCTTACTCTTAAATCAGCCTCAGGACATAAAGGATCAGGGCAAGAAGAAGGATGAGGGCCAGCTGATGACCCGGGGTTCAGGAATGGATTCAGGAGTTGGAGGGCTGGTCAGGGGAAGTAGGATAGAGCATCTGCTGGACTGCTCTCCTACTCTGGGAGGAGATGATGTTGAGTGTCAGATGCAATGCAGACCCCTAGTGGAGGCCAGCGTACTGCAGTGATTGGCACCAGCATGTACAGGGAGGCAGAGCTGTCACAGGCTATCATTGCACATCCCCACCCCTGAGGAAATCACAGCACCTAAAAATGCCAGGCCCCAGCTAATGATCTGGCTCCAGTGCCATCCCCTCTGGTCATTTAAGTCTGTAGCTGGCTGCCCCACTTAGGGGGGTGGCAGCCCCGAGTATGAGGGGGCAGGTTGCCAGAGCCAGGTGAGCCCATTCATGGTGAGTAGGGGATGCCTGGCAACAAAAAAAAAAAAAAAAGAAGAATGAGGAGGGAAGGACAAGGGTCCAAGGTCCATTGGAACTAGGACAACAGGTCAGCAGCATTAACGATACTTGCCACACCACTGTTCAGGCCTCATACTTGAAGAGTGAGCATTTGTGGAATTATATTAGGTGTATTATGGCATTATGCAAGAGAAAGGGGGGTTCAGATGGTTGGAATATAATGAAGAATTTTATCAGCAGATGCAAAATGACCCAGGGTATATTAAATTAGCATTGGATTTGCCCCTTTTGATGGATATAGAGCATGGGGGAGGGGCTCAGCACAGAGATAGCTGGTTCCCTGTTAACAGGTAGCAGTTGCTGAAGAAGGTGGTCACTAGCATGGGTGTGGAATGCTGCTTTGGCATTAGCCTGCGAACATGCAAGATGGGGTCATGCTGGTACCAGCATGAATGATTGGACTGTGGCTGGTTGTACCCCCTTTCACAGACAAGATTGGCAGGGTCAGGGAAGGAGGGGAATTTCCACCCCTTCAAGAAGCAGACCAACCCATCCAGTGCCAATAAGGGTGGAGCAATTTAAGCCAAGGCTTGATCACTATCCAGCAGTGCTGTCAGGAGCACTAACAATGGAGGCATTGAGCCCCAGGTTGTGGGCAGTGCCCCCCAGATTTTTTCCTTTTTTTTTTAATTATTTCTCTCACTACCGGCACACAGCCAGACAAATATAGCTCAGTATGAGCACGCAGATTAAAGAATGTGAATGAGCGAGGGCAAGAGTGAGCCATGCAACAGCAGATATACTTGCTGTCTTGGTCATTCATTCACAGCCAGCCCAGGAAGCTCAGCCCTGCTCACAGCTAACAGAGCAGAGCAGTATAACTCTGTCTCTCTCTCTTTTGACTCCTTCAGCTTCTGTCTTGCTTGAAGTGACAGCTGGCACCAACTCTACTCTCTCTCTCTGGCTGCTGCAATGAATAAAAACAAACAAACAAATGGGTAAAAATGGAAATGAAACTAGAGAATCAAACCTGGAAGAAATCCTATGGAGAAATAATTGGGTGGACTTAGGGATGCAAGTTCGGTTCAACCTTAGCCCTAAAAAGGTCATACTTCAGCTGTTTGAATGGGTGAGAACACCCATGAAATTTCATCTGTTTTTGCAAACTTTGGTTCCAATAACACCAGCAGGGACACCAGAATTGGGATGCAATAATTTGGTTCACTTAATGCAGTTAGCTAAGCTAGAGGCAGCTCAAGTCCCACTGCAATGTGAGTACGTACTGCTACTTAATCAGTATCAGTGGCTCAGCAGGTAGCATACTCACCTCTGAAGCTGGGAGATCAGAAGGTTGTGGGTTCTATCCCCCCACCTGGCATTCGGGCTAAATCCCAGTACTGACACTGTAGTGCAGCATGAGGGGGTGCTGCACTCCTGAAGTGCTGTCTTTTGGATGAGACATTAAACAGAGATCCCATCTTCCTGTTCTGTTGATAGTTCAGGGGATGTTAAAGATCCCATGACACTTCTTGAAAAGAGTAGGGGAAAGTTTTTTGAAAACAAAAATCAGTATACATCTCAATAACAAAAAGAAAATAAAGTCAAATGGCAAGTCAGAAAAGAAACTTAGAAAAATACAAAGCCATCAATGATCAAAATGAACCAAAACAAAGGAAATTATTTTCAGTATAAAATCACAATACTTTTAGTTTGGATAGTTTAATTTAAGGTCTAGAACTTCAAGTGATTGCAAAGTCTGAAATCATAATACAGGGTAGCATTTTTTATAGTTCAAGAAGCTCCTGCCTTGGTAGTCGTGTACTTTCCAATTGATATATTTTTTGCATATTTTTCATTATTTTATTAGAACATTCTATGTGACTACTTTCTTTTTGTTGGAGGGTAAATAAACATCTGGCTATCCAAATATTCCATTTTACTACCGTAAAAAGAAGGCACAAAGTATTCAGGTTCCATTTGTTCCATTGGTGTGAAAAGTGGTTGTATATTAGGTTATAGTATGTGGTGGTTTGGAATAAGAGTTCATTCCAAAATCCTTAATAAAAGAACAGTCAAAGAAGAGGTGAGGAATGGTTTCAACCATATTAGTACAGTGGGGACAGCTGCAGATCCTATCTTGTAACTGTTTATGTTTTTGATTTGATTTTACATTGAGTCATTTGTAGCAGGAATGCCAATGAATGTCCCATATACGTACAGAGATTCTATTGTTCCATAAAAAAATTTGTAAAGATTGTAGGTAGAGATCTAGGCATTTCTCGAAGGGTTTTTGGACTGCACATAAATCAGTAAGTAACATATAGGTTCATAGATTACTTCAGAGCATAGAAGACATGCGTCCATATAGCTCGCTGATTTATTAACAGTACCCACTAATACCTTTTCTAATCAAGTAAGAATCCAACCTATTTTTAAAGGTATTCATAGTAGGACTTGACACAACTTCACCTGGTAGTGAATTCCAAATTCCTGTTATTCTTATGTTAAACCAGTTTCCCCTTTTTTTGGTGTTATATTTATCTTTATACAGTTGGTAGGAATGAGACCTAGTATCGTAAGTTTGTTTTTTAATATTTATATCCAGTTGTTCCCATAGTTGCTCATCACTGAGTGCTCTATATATTTGACACATGTCCCCGCGTAGTCCACGGTACTCCAAGGTAAATAATCCAAGTTTTTCCAATCTCTGATCATATTCCAAACCCTGAACCTCCTTCATGCCTTTTGTTGCCCTTCTCTGCACCCTCTCCAGGGCAGCTACGTCTCTCCTACAGCCTGGTGCCCAAAACTGGGCACAATACTCCATATGTGGACGCACCAGTGAGGTGTACAGTGGCAACAGCACTGCCTTCTCATGACTTGTGATGTGTTTGCATATGCAGCGTTGAATACCGCTGGCCTTCCTTATCATCTGGGTGTATTGTTGACCAAATTTTAATTCATTATCTACCATTACTCCTAAATCCTTTTCATCCTGTACAATCCTTAATTCCTTATTGGCTAGTTTATATTTAAAATGTAAATTATTTCTGCCCAAGTACATAACAACACACTTTTCTATATTGAATGATGAGCCCTTATTGTTTGCCCATTCTTCCAATTCTATAAGTGCTGTCTGCAACATAGTAACTTCATTTATATTGTTGACTGAGTATCCCAGCTGTGTGTCGTCCGCAAACTTTGCTAGCCATACTTCATTACTAACATTCATATTAGAAATGTATATATTAAAAAGGCACAGTCCCAACACTGAACCCTGCGGAATTCCACTTGACACCTCAGCCCACTCAGAGCATACTCCCTCACACATACCTCTGCCTTTATCTCCCAACCACGACTCCACCCAAGAAAAGAGTTTTTCATGTACTCCAATTTCCTGAGAGCTCCTATTAATTCAACATGGCACCTTGTCAAATGCCTTGCAAAGTCGAGGTAAACAACATCCACTGAATTGCCTAAACTAAGGCTTTGCTGACCCTGCCATAAAACTCCAAAAGGTTTGTCTGGCACGATCTGCCCTTGGTAAACCCATGTTGCACCTGTCTGTAATACCATTAATACTCATAAAGTCAAGGATATATTCCTTGATAATAGATTCCAAGATTTTCCCCAAGACCAAGTCAGACTGATTGGGTGTAATTTTCAACTTGTTGTTGAGATCCTCTTTAAATATTGGTATGATAAGGGCCTGTCTCCAGTCATCAGGCACATCAGATGTATCCAGGATTTTGGGAAGATATAGGTTACTGGCCATGCTAATTCATGTGCCAGTTCCCTGATTACTCTTGGGTGTATCCCATCTGGACCTTGTGCTTTGTTAGGGTTTATATCCTTAAGTCATTTTAATACATCAAGAATGTTTAATGTAATGGTGGAACCCTGTGTCATGTTTTGCTGTTTCATTTGTAATGGCTGGGCTTTATTGAAGACAGATGCAAAATAGAGATTACACATATCTGCCATTTCCTGATTGTCTGAGGTTACACGTCCATCTGGGTCCTTACAGTGTAATACTGTTGTTGATGCCTTTTTGGATCTAATGTATGAATAAAAGGATTTATAGTTGTTATGTACCTTATTTGCTAATTTGTGTTCATAAATCTTTTTGCAAGGGTTATTGCTGATTTAGTTTTTTTTAAACACTTTTGTATAGCTCCCAACATGTTTTATTATTACTTTTTTCCCCTTAAATATGCTTTATTTTTATGCTTAATCAATTTCCTAACGGGGGTCATTCATAAGGGAAGTGTTTTTTTAAGTCCCTTATATTTCCTTTTAGTTGGTACATACCTATGGACCAGTGTACTAACCATTGTACTCAACTCACTCCACATTTCTGATGCAGATATATTCGCAAATTCTTCTTGCCAATTCCAAGCTGCCATCTCATTTCTCATTAATCCAAAATGTGCTTTATCGTACATATGGATTATTGTGCTACCTGTGTAGTTGCCCAAGTCTCCCAAATACTCAAAACTAACCATGGCATGATTGCTAGAGCCCAATGGAGGTAATGTTTACAGTCATGAATATTATTATTCAAATTACTTAACACCAAATCCAATATGTTGTCCCCTAGTACTATCAATTACCTATTGATCTAGTCCAGCTAGTGTAAAAATTTGTAGGTAGCTGGTTTCATAGGTGATAAGGCTTCTAGTGTATTCCATTTAATTCTCGTAAGTTAAAGTCTCCCATTAGTATAACATTTTTGTTTCACCAACTGTTTGATGAAATCTAACAATATAACATCATCTGGTTTATCAATGGATGGTGGTCTATACACTAACCCCAAATTAATAGTAGGATCATTGGATGGTGTGATCTTAATCCATAATATTTCTGAATTACCCCATCTGTCTGTTTCTATATTTGTGGATGTGATACTGTCCAAAAGATATACTGCTACCCCACCCCCTCTGGACGATTTTCTATCCTTTGAATACAATGTATATCCATTTATTTCCCTGCCCCAGGTATCATTCCCATTCCACCAGGTCTCAGTAATAGCACATAAATGTATTTGGGAAGTTTGTAATATTAAATTTAATTCATCCAATGTATTAGTTAGACTTCTGGCATTGACTAATAGAAATTTCCAGCGTGTTTGCTTATCTCTGTTTGGGCTAGTGGGCTTCGGATTTGAGAGCCACCTTCCCCCCTCTGAAGGCAGTTTAAATGAATATTTACAATGTGTCTCAATTTTTGGGCCAACACCCTTTTCCCATGTTTATTTAAGTGCAGTCCATACTGTGCAAACAGGTTGGTCCATATAAGTTTGCCATTGATCAATAAAGGCATGCCATTCCCTGTAGCACCACCTTTTTAACCATCCATTTAATCACTGGATGTCATTGTTTAGCATCCCGTTGGCTCTGGGAACAGGCAATATACCTGAGATTATTAAATCACATCCCTTATGGTATAAGGTTTTGTGTGATGAGGTAATTGTCATTTGTGTGGTAATTTTCCACGGTTTCAGTCTAAAGAACATATCTTTAATACATACTGGTATTCCTATGGTGATCCTTATTGTGTGTAGGGTTTGTGACTCCCAAAGATGAAACCATTTTCTGCAGCTACTATAGAACCATGGTTCCCACCCAGTTTGCTTGTTTAACCAATAAGGGCTTTAGGTTTGCTATAATAAAAATACTATTAAAGAACAAAATCAGGTTCACCGTTTGTAAACCACCTTCTTTTATAGGGAGGTATGTACAGTAATGTTCCTTTTAAGGGGATCCAATCGACTGCCCCATAATGCCTGAAAAAATATATTAAGGGTAGAGGTTTCTAATGTTTTTGGTATGGGAAAAACAGAACTCACATACAAAAACACAGGGATCAGAAATGTTTAAATCATAAAAATGCTTTTTCTTCCCAAATTTCCACCTATTCCATAATGCCACCTTCTGGCACCCTATTGCTAGTTTATATTCCCAATTCATGATGCCCATTTCCGAAGGCCCATACTTAATTCCTAATATTTTGATAGGATCAGTTTGAATCTTTACTTGTCCTATGTGCACTGTACTTTGTTGGGTATTGCCAATTTGATAACCAATCCTTTTTGTATAATTAAGGGCCGCACCTGATAGGAGTCCAAATTCTGTGCTTAGGCAGACTGAGTGTCTTGCAGATGCCTCATCTGCCACAAGAAGGCACTTATCTGCATATGCAATCACTGAATGAGGTACCCAATTTGGTCTGTCTGTAATCGGATGAGTGGATTGTAACCCATTTATCTTGCATAGAAGGGGATCAATAAAAAAACATATAATGGGGGCCTAAGGGGGCAGCCTTGCCTCACACCTCTTCTAATGGGTATCATTGGGCCTTTCCAGACATTTGTAATTGGAATTACTGTGGTCGTTTCATAGAGGGATTTTATCCATTGTATCATTGTGCTTGGGACTTTATAGTGTTGCAGTACTGCCCAGAGGAAGTCATGATTAATAGAATCAAAGGCTTTCCTCTGGTCTAGTGAAATTATATAAACTGAGGCAGATCCCATGTTGCCTTGTTCCGTTATTTCTCAGAACAGAATCAGATGATGGGATGGAGCAAGACTGTGCTCCTGATATTACCAATCCATCCACTAATAGTAATCTCCTGGTTAAAATTGTTGTTGATATTTTAAAATCTATATTTAGCATACAGATGGGTCTCCAGTTCTGTAATGATGATTTCTCCCCTTTTTTATATACTGTACAGGTATATCAAGGTCCCTCTGTTAAAGGCTAAAGGTATTTCACCTGTAGAAAGGAGAGTTATATACACCTGTGCTAATTCTGTAGAGATCTGCTTCCCTATAATTTTATATAGTTCACTTGGGAGGCTGTCTGGCCCTGGTATTGTATTATTTTTTTAAAGTCTTTATGACCTCTATCACTTCTTGTGAAGCAATTGTCTCACATATCATAGTACTAAGTCCTAGGAGAATTTTAGGAAGAGTGATATCTGAGAAGTAGTCAGGGAATTTAGTGCTATCTGTCTGTATAGCAGAAAATAAATCAAAAGAGTGGTCGATAACTACTTGTGAGAGATCCTCCTTTGAAGTACGTGTTACCTGTTGTTCCTATTAAGCAGGTCATTTCCTTTTGTCCTACCCTGTGATAATTTTGCTCAAATGGCTGACTGCATCTGCTGAGACCTGTACATCACATTTTTGTTGGTGGTATAATTGCCTTGATTTTTGTTAATGAAATTGTCGCATGTCCTGTTGTATCAGTTGGATGTGTTGTCTCAGATCTTGTTTTGTGGTACTAGTGAAAGTCATTAAATTTTGCAGGTGTTGTCTGTTGCAAATATACTAAATAAGTAGTACAGTTTTTTTGTTTACAATATTGTTTTAAGAAATGTTGTAGGTCCTGTTTCGTATCTTCCCACCATATAGCTAGGTCAGTGTAACAAATCACCACAGACTTCCTGGCCAAGAGAAAATGGTTTAGAGTAGTTATAAAGTAGTTGTCTTGAAGTAAAGTGGTATTGAATTCCATAATCCTGGGCCCTTCGAAAAAGGGAGGGATAGTTCCTACTGTGATTGAAACAATTTTATGGTCAGGAAATTCTAAGGGGCAGATATTAGCTTCTACTACAGGGATGTACTGAAAAGGAAAAAGAAAATCAATTCTAGTGGCCAGCACCCCTTTTTGGAATGTGGCAGAATGTTAGCGTGTTTTCTCTAAGTATCCATCTTTAAGGCATGCAGTACGTATGTTCTGACATAATGCTTGGGAATCACAAAACAGTTTTGGAGTTTCGGAATGTGTACTTTTGACTTGGAGACTAAGGCCACTGTTTAAGTCCCTTGCAAAAATTACATGCATGGATATGCATAAATAGGGTGGTATCAGTTTGAGAAGCTCAATTCAGGCTGTTTTAGTTTGAGGGGTGTATTGATTTATTAGTCTATAAGCCTATTTTGAACCAACACATCCAAAATCAGAGCTCTGCTTGGGGCTATATCATACAATTTAAGTAACCAAAATTCTGACAGTCTCACTAGTATCCCCACCCCAGTACAGGCTTCATGCCCAATAGACCAAATTATAGGCACAGAAGCCAGTCTCTTTGGGCCCATCGTATTTCATGAGTGGTGTGGAATCTAACATCCTGTCAAAAAATAATGCCCAACTTAAGATATCATAGGAATGAAAATACTAGGTGCCTTCTTTCAGATCATCTGATACTGTTGACATTTAAGGTATAACAAGTATTACTTGGGCTGTATGGCTGGGTGTTTGTGTTTGTCTCTGTCAATAGTTTAGTTTTGTGGATTTTCATGTGTTTTGGCTTGGAGGAACTAGACCATTCTTGGATATATGATCTATGAAAGTTTCCTGGACTAAGAAACTGGAAAACATCACCAGCAGATATTGGGATTCTCATTATAAATCAACTTTTCTGGAAGTCATCACAATCAAAGTAAGTACAGCTAAGAAATTCTACAAGCTCTGATCTGGGAAGTGCAAACTGAATCCACATTTCCGTCTACCTTGTTGCTAAGGGGAACTGCATGTCTTTGAGAACCATTCACAACTATTTAAACAAAGGGAAGACACTGACAAAGGGTTTTAACTTCCTGCATATGCCCTAGGCCAGTGTTCCAGGAATTTAACACATCCTTTGGCTTGTTACCATAGATCAAACAGTTTACTGGTCATTTACCTGTGGATTTGATTATTTTACATCATTTGGCAATGGGGCAAATCCTCCCCCTGGAGGCACACCACCAAAATTGATCTGTCCCTGCTCATGTGTGAGCCTTGGGTTTACCCATGTAAACCTCCTCCTGTCTTTTCTATCTCTCCATTTGTTATCCACTGTGTCAACTTCCTCTCTCCTCCTACCCCATGCAACCCCCCACTGTAAGCATCTTGACATCCTACCTTCATTATGGAACCATGGCAAATACCCTTTATTTCTGTCTGAGGCACACCATTACTAAGGACTGGGTGCAAACAACTGCCCTGGCTGGAAAAATCATATTTGAGCACCTGTCGTTAGCAACCCTCCTTTGTTGGGACCCTAGGCGACTGCACTGTATCCAAACCTGCAGCATGCAGAGGAAAGACGTTACATGGTATGAGCTACGGGAGATATCCCTCAAACTGCTGCTCCTCCTACTTCTCATGTCTGGTGGGATCCACCCAAACCCTGGCCCTGGCTCAAACATTAAGATAAAGCCTGCAAAAACTGAAAATGGGCTATCCATTGTTACCCTAAATATCTGCAGCTTCCTTCCTAAGCTGGCATCTCTTCAAGTCTTTATTGGACAAAATAATCCTGACATACTTGTAATTTTTGAGACCTGGCTAACACCTAGCACTCCAGATCATGCAATCTCGCTCCAAGGCTACAACCTCTTCAGACTTGACCGGTTAAAAAGAAAGGGGGGTGGATGTGTTATCTATATAAAGGACTACCTCTCATGCCACCTTGCCAGTTTCTCCCCAGAAAACACCCTAGTACAACTCCTCCCTGGTGCCCATAACAAAGTGCTTACCATGGCTGCAGTCTATATCCCCCCTAAAGACCCACGAGCCGGGCTCCAGTCTATCCTTGAATTTGCAAGATTACAACCTCCTGACTCTGAGCTCCTCCTTCTCGGTGATTTCAATATAAATTGGCTTGCCTCAGAAATCGGACCCAGCAGGGATACTATCCTAGCAACCAACCTAACACAGATGATCAACTCCCCTACTAGAAAAAACTGCAAGACTGGAACCAGCACTCTCATTGACTGGATTCTTACTAATCGCCCGGACCGGATAAAAAACACCACCATTCTCTCCGACTCCCTCAGTGACCACTCCCCTGTGATCTGTATCTGGACAAATAAATTCCACAAACCACCTCCTAAAACCATCTTAAGTCAAATGCTACCTCACGGAAACCTTGCTAAGCTAAAGACCTGCCTCCTACAACAAGACTGGTCCCCAATCTACAATACGTTGGATGTGGACGCTGCCCTAGACTTCTTCATTAAAACTTTCAACACTGCCTGTGACACCTACGCACCTTTCAAAAAACATAAAATCAAAGCCCTCTCTGATTCCCTGGCTAACAGCCAAACTACTGGCTCAACTTAAAGCACGTGACCATCTTTGGACTATAGCCAGGGCCACAGGCTCCATAACAGACTCACTTAACTATAAACAGGCACGCAACCTATGCATTTCACAAATCAGGCAAATGAAGAGCTCCTATTTCAAGAATGCTCTAGAAACCACCTGGGGTGACAGGAGATCCTTCTGGGATGATATACGTAATATTACAGGCAAACAGTCTAAATCCTCTCCCACGGCAATGAACATTGATGGCTCCACTACCCATGACCCTAAGACTATGGCCGATGCCCTAAATAAAACCTTCACTGACCTCAGTGGTGTCCTCTCACCAGACTTCTTCCAGGACTTGTCAGTTCCAAAACTCGTATCCCAAACCACTTTGCCAGACAAACTGCTATTTCACTTTAAAATAGTTAAGACATATGAAGCCTACGGATACATAAAAAAAGGCCTGCTCCAAATCTAGAAATAGCAGTGACACCATTGATCTAAAACTTCTGTCCCTCACCTTGGAAGAA
The DNA here is from genome assembly GCA_016271365.2 of Neoceratodus forsteri. Lineage (NCBI taxonomy): Eukaryota > Metazoa > Chordata > Ceratodontiformes > Ceratodontidae > Neoceratodus > Neoceratodus forsteri. The sequence continues at coordinate 453,007,484 of CM057456.1, read as the reverse complement.
GTGATCCACCCCTCACCAAAATTCTCAACCTCTCCCTGTGCCAAAGTCAATTCCCCAACACATGGAAGGCCGCTATAGTCACACCAGTGCATAAAGGGGGCAACAAATCCACACCAGGGAACTATCGGCCCATATCTATACTTCCACCCCTCTCCAAAGCTCTTGAAAGGATCATGGCGGATCAACTATCAGACTACCTGCAAAAATACGATCTACTCTGCATTCAGCAACACGGATTTAGGAAAGGACACAGTTCATCGACGGCCCTACTTGATTTCTCTAGTGAAACTCACAAAGCCTTTGATAAGGATTATTTAACCGGAGCTGTTTTCATAGACCTCAGAAAGACCTTTGACACTGTTCACCATAGCCTTCTAATCTCTCTTCTGCTCAACATTGGGCTAGATGAGGGAACTGGAGCCTGCTTAAAAAGTTACCTGGCACAACGTTCTCTAACAGTAAAAATCTCTGAGGTTCTCTCTGACTCCAAACCGGTACTCTCTGGTGTCCCCCAGGGCTCAATTTTAGGTCCTCTCCTCTTCAGCCTATTTCTAAACTTGCTTCCCAAATCCTGCTCTGAAAAATTAATACTCTATGCTGATGACGCTGTAATTCTCTCCTCCCATAAGGATCCAAATCCACTATGACAGAGCTTGCAGCTTGCTTTCTCATGTGTTGAAAAGTGGTTCCTTGAGCACAAACTGGTCCTAAATCAAAAAAAAAACAAGAGTCATGCTTTTCACCAGTCATCAAAACAGAAATAGGCATACTCCACTCGTCATAAAAACTTCTCTTGGGAAATACACTAGAACAAGTGAACACCTTCAAATACCTTGGTATCACTTTTGACGAATGTCTTACTTTTGCAGCCCATATCGATAACACTGCAAAAACAGTGCACCAACGCATTGGAATTTTGTACCGGAACAGTCAATTTTTCAACCAAGCTGCCTTTAGGATTGCTGTTCAAAGCTCCACCATCTCAATCATAGACTATGGTCTAATTGTCTATGGCTCAGCTACTACCACTGCACTAAAGCGCCTCTCAACAGCACTAAACAAAACCTGTCGACTCCTCACTGGAGCACAGAGATGGACCCACACTTGTGACCTCTACATGGAAACCAGTTGGTTGCATCTTTCTAATCACCTCATGTATCTCACCTGCATGATGGCAAAAAAAATCAATCTTGGGACTCACTCCTCCATGTATCCGGGACCTGCTCTGCCTGAACAATGGCACTCGTACCACCAGAAGATCTGACCACCAACCTTTCCTTGTCCCTAGATGCCTGACTGCTCAGAGACAAAGATCTTTTACATACCGTGCCCCTACCTGGTACAATGCCCTTAACCTGCCCTCCCTAACCTCCACGACATTGGGAGCTTTCAAATCCATACTTTACACTCACCTCACAGCCTCCAGCTCCTGTGACTGCTTTGACTAAAGTCTCATCCCACTGAGTGCACTTACATTTGTTTCACTCAACCACCATGGTCTCCTCTTTGACAAAGACAACCTGAGTACCACTAACCTGGTTCTGTCTGCTCCTAAACTTCATTTTCCTCTTCCTCTCAAGCTCTCCAATCCTTATTCCTTGCCCTTGACACTGCCTCTGAGTTCCTTTTTCTTTTCTGTACATAAATGTTACTGTTTAAGTTGTGGCCTTGTTAAACGGCTTACTGATTGTTTGTAACACTGTCTACTATGTTTTTGTACTTAATGATGTGGAACCTTTGTAAAAGAGCCTTGGCTCAAAGGTATTAATTCCTAGAACAATAAACTTCAAACTTCAAATACATCACACATCATCAATAAGAGGAAAAACCACTGCCCCCAGAACCATCTAGAGTGCATTATTTTTGTCTTCCCTATGTGGTCCTTCCCTTTTATTTTTACTCAGGCCTTGGATTTCTGTGGCCCTGATCCCTCTTGTTTTAGTTCAGAATCTGTAGTACCTTCAAAATGGGAAGAAGCTATAGAGGAGGAATCTGTGTCCCCCTCTGATTCTTCTGAGTGGTCTATCAGACTCTCATATCTATTTGTAGTTACAATGTCCAAGGTTTTGGTTGTTTTTGGTGGAGGAGGGTCTGATGTTTGTCTAGATCTAGCAGACCATCTCAGGGTACTGCATGTAGGTCCTTTGGTTGGGGACATATCTAAGAGTTGTGGGGTGGTGGGTGCTGGAGATGTACCAGAGATAGAGGAAGCAGTAGAGAGTATGGGTTGGGTAACTTCAGAGTGGTTCACCACTGGTTCTGGAGGGGCAGGTGAGGGGGTCAGGCAATGATCTTGTTTGAGAAGTAATGCTTATCTTACGAGGGAGGGCTACCTGTTCTGGGGGAGGTCTGCTTCTAATTTTAGCTTTCTGTGCCTGAGTAATTAAAAAAAGCTGTTTAGCCCCATCATCATGGTCAGTTTGGTTGTGTGCAACCCATACCCAGTTTAGAAAGGTATGGCCTTGTTCCTCACAGAGGTTGCATTTTGCATTCATTTAAACATGTAGGCCCAGTATGCCCCATTTCTCCACAGACTGTACACTTTATCTTATCTCAAACACTGCTAAGATGGGTTCTGCTGCCACACCTGTAGCAGGCCTTAAGCTGGCAAGGGTAAAATAGGACCCCTCTATCCTGACCTAAAAAGAAAGAATTAGGGAGATGTACAACCCCGGTATCATTAGTTTTCAACATTACTTTCACTCTCCATCCCCCTGTCCATATATTTTCGAAGTCCAAAATTGCCTCCAGTTCCTCTAACACAGTACAGTGCAATTTCAACATCAGTTTTATGTACCCCTTCAATTTGAAATAAAATAGTTATTGTTTTGTAGGCAGGTTTAGTCAAGGGGATCGCCATGAATGGTGTTCATAATGCAGTTTTTTTCAGTGTGTTATATTTGGTCCACAACCATTCAAGTCCTCGAGTAGTTTTTAAACTAATGTTGAATGTTGTTTCCCCTGAGACGTGGATCAGGGCATAGATTTCTTGGGGTCAAAAATTCATTGAATCTTTTAATAAATCTCTGGCCACAAAAAGATGGCCCGGGGGGGGGCAGGCATGCCTCCAATATAGGAAAGTCTAACTGCATTGTGGCTCTTTACAGGCAATATTGATTTTTTGAAAAGAGAAGAGTAAGGCCTTTTGGGGTATTACTTCTTGTGTTTAAGAGGACAGCAGGTGGACCTGTAGATGCTGGCTGGTCTTGGGGTTGCCTTTGTAGAGGAGCAGTAGGAAGATTAAGTACTAGATTCTGGGGTAAATTTAAGTCTCCAGGTATTTGCAGTGGGTCTTCCAATATGGAGTTGCTAACAACTGGTCGTATTTCACTGTTCCTAGGTTCAGAGCCTGACATGTGGGGAAAGTCTGTTTCATCTGGCATTCTAATTGGGGAGGAGCACAAAGTCCACTGTCCAGTTGTGGAATTTTTTTCCCAACCCACACCCTGCAAGGCCTGTTCGACTGACCAGTCCGATACAGTCGGTACTGAGTTATTGGTTGAAAGTTCTAAATTTCTCTTAGGTTGTACTTTGTCTGAGTTTATAACAGTAGGTAAGGCATTTGTTCAGAACGAAGACGCCTGATCCGTTGTTGGAGAGTCATTTTCAGAAACAAAAATTTACGCTCCTCAGCTTCAAGAGTTTACTGCAATTTTTTCATCTACTCTGTGTCTTGTTGAGGTGAGAGCTGTGTGTTTTCCATTTTGTCAAGTGAGTCAGTATTGCTAGGTGTTTCCACCGGGTCCCTGGGTTCATTGTTCAAATGGTCTGTCTGCTTCCAAGTCATGCTATTTTTTCTGCAAATACCATTCCTCATTCTGTGTTAAAAGTGGTCTCAACCAAGTGGGAGATGGGAAAGGAGACGGACTCTTCCACCACCACGTCTTCCAGCCACTCACCAGCTCCACTGTGCACCATCTTGGCAGACTGCCAAAACAGCCAAGAGGCCTCCTACAGATAGAGTAGGGGGATTTCAAGGGTGCCCTTGCCAAATTTCCCCTATTCACTAAAAATACCACCAACAGCTTAATCTGGTTCAAGGTCAGTTGGCATTCGTCTGTATCCCCTTCCCCTGAGTCATGCCTGTAAATAGGCAGAATTTGTCTATTGCACTCACCCAGTCAACAAAAACTAAATAAATAAAATAAAAAAATAAATAAAGTACTTGGGGGAAGAAGGGGCGGAGCAAAGCAGGCAGATCAGGTATCATGAAGATTTGTTTGTGCATGAGGCTGCCCAGCACTTAAGTCCCCTCCTGCTAATTTTCTTTTTTTCCTCTTTCTGGTCTCCAGCCACCCAAAGCATGAATGCAGGAGGAAGTATTTGAAGCCTTGTGCCTAGCGCCATTTTTATCAATCTGAGTGTGATTGTCTCCCTGTCACAGTAGGTCAGTTAAACATGTAGGGGAGGATGTGGCTATAGGATGCTGCTATGCCTGCCCTGCCCTGCCCTGCTGTAGCTATCCTACTCTGATTTCAAAGAAGAGAGTGATTCAAGGATCAGAACAGTAGGCTTGATGAGGATGGTGATTTTGTTTGGATTAGAGACATAGGACGTCTCGGTTATCACGGAGGGGTACTGGCATGGAACATAGTTGAAGCAGAGGGTATTGCTTGGGCCAACCCAACCAGGTACAATCCACAATATAATGTGTACTGCTTTTTCATGCTTACAGTTTAATCTAGCAGGAAAAGAAGAAGAATGTTGCAGTTAGGTTTAATGGACTATTTAAATGTTTTTGAGCTGTATTGAATTTTGTATGTGAGCTAGCGAGCTCTGTGAATTAATGACAACCAATAAGGTCTAAAGTTGTTTCTTTGTGGGTGGGAGTGATTAAGTAAATCCTTCCAGCACCAGGGCTGCTGCTTTTCATTTTCTTTCTGTCTTGCTCTCTCTCTTTTTACATTCGCTTGCTCGCATGCGCAAGGAACATTTTGGGAGAGTAGCACACTTTGGAGGTGTGCCTCTCCCTTTCAATCCACTGCTCCGTTGAGCAGGCGTGGCGGTCCTGCACCAATGGGTGCGGGAGCTGTGTATGACAGTGGTGGTCTTTGCTTCTAAGAAAACCACCGCTGTCATACAGAGCACCGCGTCACACCGCCCCCCCGCATCACGCAGCCCCCTCCAAAGCTTTGGTGCCACGCTGAGAGCCCACTCAGTGTGGCAAACATCCTGCATTGTTTGCACAACAGGGTGCCCAACTCTGCCGGCTCCATGACCCCCCAGCTATCCTTCTGCCACGCTGGGAGCCCATCCCAGCATGGCAAATGTCCCACGTAGTCATTTTTTTTTTCACCTGTAAAGCAAAAATGGTCCCACGGCGCTTCTCCCAGTCCCCCCTCCCACAACCCACACCCACCCACTGCACACCCAACCTCCCCACACCCCCCTCACCCCATACTTACCTCCAGAGCTCGGTGCGATGATCTTTGGTGGACCAGGAACACGCCTGCACTCTTCAAAGCTGACTGCGAACTGAGGAAATGCCGTAAGCTGTATAATGGGCTAGATGGGGGTTTCAACTTATTGCATATCTCAGGCATTTTTGGATTGCAATAATCATCATGGGTTTTGGATCCTTTTCCATGAATGATGTCATCGCCATCGGCAAGAGCTGGTTCTCAAGTGGTGATTTCGCAGTCACTGCACAGCCACTGCATGAAATCACCCTTCGGGCCTGAATAATGCCATGACAGTGACATCATTCATGAGAAGGGGTCCCAAAAACCCCATGTTGAAAATTTGGTGCAACAATTCCAAAAAATGACTGTTTCACAAGCGTGTGTTACGCAGTTCCTACACAGGCTCGTAAGTTCGCGAATTTTCAATATTTTCACTCCAGATTTTCAACATTACCATTTTACCACACCTCCTTATGAGCAGTAAAGCTGTCATTTTTCACATCCTGCCCAGAACATGTTTTTGCCCATGTAGCGCTCAATGGCGCAGTTGGTGTGTGAAATCAATGTATGGTATGCATTAAGAAAATCATGGTGACACTGTTCATTAGCAGAGGTCTTAAAATGGCTATGTTGAAAATTTGGTGAAAAAATTCCTAAAAATGACTGTTTTTCGAGCGTGCGTTGTGCAGTTCCATACGCGCTCATTAGGTTTACAATTTTCAATATTTCTACTCCAGATTTTCAACATTGCCATTTTACCACACCTTCTTATGAGTAGTACAGCTGTCATTTTTCACATCTCACCCAAAATGTGTTTCCACCCATGTAGCGCACAATGGCGCAGTCGGTGTGCGAACTCAATGTATGGGACACATTAAGAAAATCACATTGACACTGATCATGAGCAGAGGTCTTAAAATGGCTGTGTTGAAAATTTGGTGAAAAAATTCCTAAAAATGACTGTTTTACAAGTCTGCGTTGCGCAGTTCCTATGCCCACTCGTAAGTTTGTGAATTTTCAATATTTTCACTCCACATTTTCAACATTGCCATTTTATCACACCTCCTTATGAGCAGTGCAGCTGTCATTTTTCACATCCTGCCCAAAACGTGTTTCCGCCCATGTAGCACACAATGGCATAGTCGCTGTGTGAACTCAGTGTATGGGATGCATTAAGAAAATCACAGTGTCACTGTTCATTAGCAGAGGTTTTAAAATGCCAATGTTGAAAATTTGGTGAAAAAATTCCTAACAATGACTGTTTTATGAGCGTGCATAGCAGTTCCCATGCACGCTCGTAGGTTTGCGAATTTTCAATATTTCCACTCCACGATTTTCAACATTGCCATTTTACCACACTTCCTTATGAGCAGTACAGCTGTCATTTTTCACATCCTGCCCAAAACATGTTTCCGCCTATGTACCGCAAAATGAGGGTAACAAAAAGGTCATGCTGAAAATTTATTGTGCAAATACCAGCAATCGCATAGGGCATTAGGGTAAAACACCATACGTGCCAAACACCACTGCAAATACCTGCAAGCGAACGTTCGGCATTGACAAATGCTTGTTTATTATTATTATTATTTTATCACATAGCAATGGTGAGCAAAACCATTTCTGGTGGGGTGGGGGCAGACATGACATGGGACAGTGGCTCAAGCCTAGGCTGGTGGGTTGTTGTCTTAATTAACAGCACATAGAACATGCACTTACTTCATGTTGGTGATAACTTGATTGGTGTGGTCCTCCCTGGGGTACTGCCTGATGGTTCTCTTCCCACTTCCTGGAGTCACTGGTCTATAACAAATAAATCTGTTGGTTACAACTTCAGGGTCACTGCAGTGTGCGTTCCCCCATCAATTGCATACCCAGCCTTAACTCATACTGTCCTTTAGGTTAGCCCACTGTGACCCATTAGGTGGCAGGGAGAGAAGCATGGTATCCAGCGTGTGACAATGATTTCTGTATACCATGTTTGCTGAGTGATGACAAGGTAGCTTAAGGTAGCAGCTGCATCAGGGTGTCCTCTGCAATTGGACACCCAGACACAAATCTCACACCGACCTGCACACTTGTCATGCTTAGCATGTCAAGAACTGCAGTCTAAGATAATGGTTACCATGGTGTTCACTCCCCCCCCCCACATAACATGGCAGCATTTGGCTAGCTTAGTTTTTGGACCATGATGGTGAGAAAATGAAGGATGGGACACACACAGCTGTGCCCCCTGAAGATTGGGCAAAAGGATTTTTTCAATAGCCCAGTAGCCACTCTAGGAACCAGAAGGTTGCAATGGCAGCACCACGGCACATGGTTGAAAGTCGAGCCCCCCCACCACCACTGGGGATGGAGTGGAGAAGGGGCAGATGATTGGGGCACACAATATGGATGTGCCTTAACGACTTTGTTCTGGTATGGAAAGGGGTATGGGAAGTGGCTGGGCAGGGTGGTATAAAGGTTTATGATAGATTGTGTGGCTTGGACTAGGTAAAAACCTTGCAGAGCATTTGTGTCTTGTACTGTTTAACCTAAACCAAGCAGAACCTTGTTCTATCAGTTCTATCTGGTAGAACAAGGTAGAACATGGTAGAACTTTTTTGGGTTTGACCCTTAAAGTTCACAAGGTAGAATCTTTGGAGGTTCGCATAGCCCTAGACTTGGATGTCTGGATCTGTCCTCCATCAGCTATGTAAGTGTGTGAGAAACAATGAGAAGAAGAAACTGAAGTGAAATGGGCAACCACCAAGATGGAGAACTGAAATGAGTAAGAGTGAGGGCAAGGCAATCAATGGAAGGGCAGAAATGAGGAAATGATGAACCATAAAGATCAAAACCATAGTCAAACAGGAAACATAAATGAGTGCATGTTTGCATAGCATACCTGTTGGTGGTGGTGGGGAAGGGGCATAGATCACTTTGTACCTTAGCTGTTACTGTTTAAACAATGTGGGAAGAAACTGAAATATAATTTGACAAAATGAGGATGGTGGGGTGGGGAACAAGTAAAATGTCAGATACAACTAGTATTGTGAATCAATTCCTTCTAATTTTTACAAACCCCCCTTTTAACACAGACCATAGTATTAATCACTATCCCTGCTCCTGCCTAAAGTACTGTATACTGCTTTTACAGTACATATTGCTGAGCACTATTGCTATGCCCATCTAAATTATTATTTGCATAAATCCTAGTGCTGGCATTCATAACGGTTCTCCTGGCTGGATTATATGCACTGCACTGTTTGTATTCACTTAGTGTGATCATTTAGCTTGGCAATGGTTTCACTTACTTTTTGGAAAATGCTTTGGCAAATTAGCAAGCAGCTAGGAGTCTCATAAACTTAAAATGCCTTATAACAGAATATGGACCATCTACATTATGGACCTCCAGATCCCTGTATGTCTTTTGTGGTTGCTGACCTGGTGTTCCATTCTGCTGAGGTCTGCACATACCCATTTTACTGTTACAGTCCATTTATTGTGTCACTTCATGCTAGTCTTGAATCCATTTTAGAGTCTTGAAGCCAGATTGAAGACTTTCCTTTTTTGAGAAAACTTAAGATATGGAAAGCTGAAACTACATCTGCTGGCTGTGATGCAATTTGTATTTTTTCTTATAGTTGTGGTTTATTTTTTTATTGAAGCCCTTATAATTCAAAAACAGACAATGCTGACTGCTCTGTGACCTAAAGAAAGCCATGACACAATTTTTCAAATGTTTTAGTGTTTATTGATTCAACACCACCCCCAGATTTTGCCATTGAGGCTGCTTCTGGGCACACTGTAATTTATAAAATGGGAAGAAACATTTAAGCAATCTGATTGGCTGTTAACCATGCATTAGAAATGTCTAATGCATGGGTAAACACTAGTTCTGCCTGCCTACATTTAGTACCTGCTAGAGATCCTTGTAACAACCTTAGAACTGGTAAAAATCAAATAGCCACCATTTCCCCGGTAAATACTGAGAGAAAGAAAAAGATTGTATTAGATAGTTTACCATAACAAAAAAAGTGCAAAATGTGTCTTGTCTGTTTATTATCATCTGATACTTTTGCAGGTGAAGTCTCTGATAAGAAGAATGAGAATTAAGTGAATAAGTATACTTGGGTAGAAGACTTGGTTTGCTGGCCAAGGCACCTAGCTTCACCTGAGCTCTTTCCTTCTAAGACTGCTTGAAAGGCAGAGTAGAGAACCTTACCAGAGCAAGGGAAAAGGATTAAGACTTCTTTTGGCTAAGCAGATTTACTGTGTGGTGTTATTTTATTTTTTACTCGCAGGGATTGCTACTGTTTGTTGCTAACATTTCATTGCTTTATTTTTCTCTGATTCAAATTGTTGTGGCTGATATACCTTCTTCTGCATTATTACAAGGTGTGCCTACAGGTGTGTGCTAACAGATTACTGCTGTAATCTTCTGATTCAGATTGTCTTTTGCAAGGTATATCTTCTGTTACTGCTTTATTTTTATCTGTAGCAAAGTGTTTCTTACAGGGTATATCTTCTCTGAAATTATTACAGGTGGAGCTTACATTTTTGTAACTTTTTATCATTGGCTAAGCAAAATTACTGTTTGACGCTGTTTTATTTTCTTCTTTTTTTGTTGAAAAGGTTTGTTGTCTCAGAGGTGTTTCAGTCTCCTTCACATTGAAGGAGCTAATTGCTTTCCTCCCACAGCTCTTCCAAAGGATTAGGTGTGTGTGGGGGTGGAGCTGGCAAACTATCAGTAATGTCCAACAGAAAGAAGGGTTAAAAGGTCAGGTTAGTTGATATCTTGGAGGTAGAAGACTTGGTTTGCTGGCCAAGGCACCTAGCTTTACCTGAGCTCTTTCCTTCTAAGACTGCTTGAAAGGCAAAGTAGAGAACCTTACCAGAGCAAAGGAAAAGGATTAAGACTTCTTTTGGCTAAGCAGATTTACTGTGTGGTGTGGTGTTGTTTTTATTTTTTACTGACAGGGATTGCTACTGTTTGTTGCTAACATTTCATTGCTTTATTTTTCTCTGTAGCAAAGTGTTTCTTACAGTGTATATCTTCTCTGAAATTATTATAGGTGGTGCTTTACAGGTTTTACAGTTTTATCTAACATTAGGATAAGCTTTCAGGGTTACTGCATTTGTTGTTGACTGATTGTTTCTTCTCTTACCTCCTTGTTATTTTGTCCGTGGTTCTTCTTTTTCAGCAGGGGAAGGGCCCAGCCACCCACCCCCATCCCCAGCCACCCCACACTACACTCCTTTTATAGGGTACCACAATTGTAACATTTCCTGTGGCAGAGCAGGAAGGGGCGGATCAGTGGAGCATCCACAAGGTGAGCTCATTTACAGGGGCACTAGTAATTTAACTTGTTATAACAAGTTAAACAAAAACAAAACACAATCAAAGCATTACTTGCATTTTCTTCCTTCTAATTGCTCTGACTAGGTTATAAACCCAGCAACTTATCTGGAATGGATATCATTAACTGCAGGTACTGTGGAACAATTTTCAGAAGGACAGTCTTACAGGATTTAGGACACTGTCCTACATGCTGGGCCATTGGAGATCTTAGGGCTCAGCTCCGGGCAGCATGGGCAAAGATTGCATGCCTCAAATTTCATATTCAAGAGGAAATACATTATAAGAACCACTTGCCATTTCCCCAGCATCCAACAGAAAAACCTCGACCACAGAGGGTAGTTGGTCCAGGAGGTTGGCAGGTGGTTAGAAGGGGCAAATAGGGTGCCCCATCACTCTTTGCTCTCCAACATATTACCTCCAAAAACATATAAACACTACAAACAGGTATCTGCCTCTATCTCTGAAATCAAACAAAGAGGCAGAAGACACTGCAGAGCAGGACACTCGGCACAGGAGCTAGCACAACAAAACTCACCCAAATCAGGAACCAAAACAAAAAGCAAAAGGAAATCCAAAAACTTCTTATCATAGAGACTCCATGATTCAGGAGTTGATACCCATCTCCAGCCAGGGTAATGGTCAGATGTCTCCCAGGTACATCAGCATGGAGAGACACTGACCGCATTACTAAATTTTTCACAAAGCAGGAGAAAACATTGATGTTCTAGTACACATAGGGACTATCGATCTCACCAGCCGGGTCAGTTGTGGAGACCAAGGAACACCTGACCAGGCTGGGTGACAAACTATCATCCATTTCATCCGCATCTCCTTCTGAGATCCTGCCAGTCTAGGAGAGGGGGGCAGATGGACAGAAGGTCAGAGAAGGGGAGATAGGGGAGCTAAACATGTGGCTCAAGGACTGGTGCCAGGAAAAAGGACACAGATTTGTAGGGAACTGGCAACAGTTCTGGGAGTGAAAGTTCTTTAAATTTGATGGACTGCATCTGACTAAGTAGGGAGTCAGTGCATTGGGGCAGAAGTTTGACGTCTTTGCAGAATATTTAAATTAGCAAATGGGGAGAGGGGTGCAGTACCCCATATGTCGAATGGGAAGAACACCCTCCCTCCTCAGCTAGTGGTCAAGCAGGGATTCAGCATGTTTGCAGTTCATTTGCATCACCAGGTAAGAAAAAAGGTTTGTCTTCCCATACAATGCACAGGGGTAATGCCAAACCTCACCCAACAACTAACACACTGAAATCTGGCCAATGGAAAATCATGTACACAAATGCTCACAGCCTGGGAAATAAGATCCCAGACCTGCAGGCAATAATGTCAGAGGCTAAACTGGACATAGTAGCAATTAGTGAGACGTGGTTTACAGTAACACCAGGAGACTTCAGTACTACAGCTATGTATTGTTCAAGAAGAGACCGAGGTGCAAAAGGGGAGAAGTGGCCCTATATGTCAATGAAAATATCAAAGCTACAGAAATTCAGAATACACATAAGGATCCAGAAGAACTGTGGGTCACCCTGAAACAGGAAATGGGACAGCCATAAGAACTCACGGGTTGTCTACAGGCCCCCAGACCAGGGGGAGGACATAGGCACATTACTGTTAGAAGATATACAAAACATGACAGCTAAAGGGGAGGTTCTGATAATGGGAGACTTCAACATGCCGGATACAGATTGGTCAATACCAGCAGGAACATCTGCCAGAACTAGACACATAGTGGATTCCCTGCAGGGGAAGGGCCTCAAACAACTGGTACAACAACCCACAAGAGACAGGGCTATCCTAGATCTAGTACTGACTAACAGGGAAGGGATCACAGATCTCCAGGTAGAAGGTCACCTAGCCAGTGACCATCAAATGGTAGGTTCAATTTGGCTACTACATCTAAATCATCCCATTCCAAGGCATAAATATGGGACTTCAGAGGAGCTGACTTTGATAAGATAGCCAACAGAGTTAAGCTAGCCCTGGCAAAAAGAAACACAGGTGAGGGGGTACAGGCAAAGTGGACAAGCATTAAGGATGCAAGACTTGAAGCAACATCCCATTGTGTTAGACAGAAAAGGAAGTGCAAAAGAAGAAGGAAACCACTTTGGTTCTCAAATACAGTAGCAGAAAAGGTCAGAGCCAAAAGGCTGGCCTTCAGGAAATATAAGAGAACACAGTGGGATGAAGATAGGGAGGCATACCAAACTGCCCTAAGGGAAGCAGGGAAGGCAGTAAGGCAGGCACAGTCCCAAACTGAGGAAACACTAGCACGAACAGTAAAAGAAGGTGACAAGACTTTCTATAGATACATTAGTGAAAGGAGAAAGTCCAGAGGGGGTATTGCTAAGCTTAATGGAGAAAAGGGAGCATGTGAGAAGGAGGACCCTGTAAAAGCATCTATCTTGAATAGATACTTTTGCTCAGTATTTACTGAAGAGAAGGTAGGGCAGGGCCCACAGCTCAGCACCATGGACACAGGGGGGAGGGAGGTGAGCACTACTCCCTTCACAAAAGAAAGGGTCCTACAAGAGCTTGCTGCTCAGGGTGGATAAGGCAATGTGATCTGATGGCATACATCCTAGGGTACTTAAGGAGCTAAGGGTGGAACTAGCAGAGCCATTAGCAGAACTGTTTAGTGAGTCTCTGAGCACAGGAGAGGTCCCAGAAGACTGGAGAAGGGCTCATGTGATCCCGCTCCACAAGAGTAGTAGCAGGGAGGAAGCAGGGAACTACAGACCAGTCAGTCTTACCTCAGTAATGGGCAAGATTATGGAGGCACTCCTTAAGGAAAGGATAGTGCAACACCTGGAATCCATAGGGCACAGGATCCAAGACAGCATGGGTTTGCAAAGGAAGATCCTGTCAAACTAATCTCTCATAGATTTCTTTGACTGGGTAACCAGAGAGTGGACCAAGGGGAGCAGTTGATGTCGTGATACCTTGACTTCAGCAAAGCTTTTGACACTGTTCCACATAGAAGATTGATAAATAAGCTGGGTAGGCTCGGGTGGGTCAGAAGTTGGTCAACTGGGTGGCAAACTGGTTGATGGGCAGAAAACAGAGAGTGGTGGTAAATGGTATACAGTCAGAAGAGATGCAAGTCACAAGTGGGTACCTCTAGGATCAGTCCTGGGGTCAGTCCTCTTCAACATCTTCATTAGTGACCTTGCAGATGGACTAGAGGGTAAGTTTGTCTGTTTGCAGATGACACCAAGATCTGCAACAGAGTAAATGATCCAGATGGGGTGGGCAGAATGTGAAGAGATCTGGATAAACTAGCAAAATGGTCAGAAGAGTGGCAACTGGGATTTAATGCAAAGAAGTGCAAGATCATGCACATAGAGAAGAGAAACCCTGAAGCCACCTATAGGCTGGGAGGGGAGTTGCTAGCAGTCACAAAGGAAGAAAGAGACTTGGGCATCATCATCACTGATGACCTGAAATCATCCAAGCAGACCTCTAAAGCAGTAGGTAAGGCTAGAGGGATATTAGGGTGTATTAGTAGGGGGTATCACAAGTCGTAAGAGGGCGGTAATAATCCCTGTTTACAAGACACTGGTTAGGCCCCATCTGGAGTACTGCGTGCAGTATTGGAGGCCACACCTTCACAAGGACATTAACCAAATTGGGGCAGTCTAGAGAAGGGCAACCAAAATGGTGCAGGGACTGCATCAGAAGACATATGAGGACAGATTAACAGAGCTCAATATGTATACCCTTGAGCAAAGGAGGGAGAGAGGTGATATGATCAAGGCATTCAAACACCTTAAGGGCATTGACAAGGTGAAAGAGCCTAGCATGTTTAAATATAAGAAAAATAGCAGGACAAGAGGACACAGCATGAGATTAGAAGGGGCCAATTAAGGGGGAATGTGAGGAAATTATTTTTCACAGAAAGGGTGGTGGATGCATAGAATGGCCTACCTCAAGAAGTGGTGGCTATGAATACAGTGCAGGGCTTCAAACAGGCATGGGGATAGGCATAAGGGAGCAATACAAATGAGTATGAATAGATAGGCCACTGACAGAGCAAAGGCCGATGGCACATTTATAAGGTAGAAAAAGAAATGGGCAGACTGGATTGGCCTTGCGGTCCTTATCTGCCGTCTTCTATGTTTCTATGATTCTATGTTTCTTCCTGGCTGAAGCCATCTGCTGTATTTCAGGGTTTCAGCTAGTAAATCTTTGTTTGTTTTGCTTGAGATTTCATAGAATGTGCTTCCAAAATGCACAATTTAGCACCAAATACTTCAAATTTCTTCTGGTGGGCAAATCCCCCAGACCTTCTTTTTGGAAAATGTCACTGAAGAGGACATATGTCCTCCACTTTTAGAATCCTGCTGATGCCCCTGCTATCTCAATAAGGAGGATGCTTGATTCCTGGTGGAGACTTTTTCAGAACACTTTAGGATACCATACATTGGAACTTGCAGTATGCAACCCAATAACCTGAAATCCAGGGGACAGACCATGCCTTGGCTGGACGAAGTTGCAAGAAGAGGTAACCTTGGAGAGGATTAGTGACACTTATTCCAGCCCTGTCATGGTTTTACTCCGAGTGTCACCAAATGGCCTAAACCAGAAGAAGATTCAGGGTGAGTTCAGAATGATAAATCATCTGTCTTTACCAGAAGAAAATTTGGCTAATGACCATACTGACCCATCTTTCACGTTGGTGTCATATTATCCTTTGACAGGGCAGTAGAAGTAGTGAGAGCCATGAATAATGATGCCTCGATGGTGACAGCAGCTATTTAATCTGTGCTTCACCTTATACTAGTTCATCTGGATGACATGAAGTTGCTAAGTTTGAGAGTCATTAGTATGCGGACAGCTGCATACTTATAGGTTGTGTGGTGGCCCATGTGATCATCAAGTGGTTTAGTAGCACATTTTTACACTGGGTACTAATGGAGCAGGTGGGTAAGCCCAGCATTGTTCATTGTCCATATGACTTCTTGTTCAGGAATAGAGATCAATTCCCAAGTGACCGAGTTTTGACTTCCCTTGGAAATGGTTCAGGCTCTTAGGGGGTTGCTTGTCAAGATAGCTGGAGCTGAGAAGACTACATTGGAGAAAATGCAGCAACTGCTGGAGCATTTTAATTATGCATGCAAGGTCATCCAATGAGGCAGACTTTTCTAAGGCACAAATCAACAGCGGCAGGTGGGAGTCAGAAACCTCAGAGTAAGTGAATGTCATGGAAAGCCAAGATCCCTATAGCGACTGAGTGTGCTTGATCAGAGGAACTGTCAGTGGCTTGTACAGTAACCAAAGAAAATTAATCAGATTTCAATTCCTATGTTCATAGTATTGCTTTTCTATTATTATTTCACTTCCACCAATATATTTAGCCTGTAAAAACCCATGTTCTAGATTCTGTTAGGAACCCACACTTACAGTGTTCACCTTTCTGGAAGTGATATATAAATGATATTGCATGTATATGGACAGGTACAGTAGAGGACTTTCTGTAATTTTATAAATCAGGCAACTGAACATTTGAATTTCACACTAACCTATAGCAGGCAGCAGATTCTATTCTTAGATGTTATGGTGAAAAAAAACAATAACCATTTACAGAAAGTCAGCAGGTAAGAACACCACCACCTTACATGGAGAAAGCCATCATAATCCACATTTAATCAACAGTATGCCATATATGCAGTTACTAAAGGCTAAGAGTCTGTAATACAGAAGATTTCAAAGAGAGCAACAAGTGATGCTTTCAAGATTTGGAGCAAGACGGTACCCAGGACACATCCTGCAGGATACGCAAAACAGATGGAATTAGTCAGCAAAGAAGATATCTTATAAAACAGAATTAAGGATGACAGTAATCAGTGCATTGTTTTGTTACGAAATATATCCAAAAAAAAAGGGCACTCATCGAATATCCTAAATATGTACTACTATATTTTACAGACAGCACACCACCCTAATAGACAACTTCCTGAAAAAGTATTGATAACATATAAAAAGAACAGGACCATTAACACCTTTAGTGCCCACAAGCCACTGCACTGCATAACCACAAAGATGTACAAAGTATGTCTCAACAGAAAATATGCCAGAGCACTGGAGCCCCCAGCATTTATTTTGGATCAAATGACCCATTTTCAGCTATGCCTGGGGATAAGGGGGTTACAGTAGGAAAACATGACAAAATTACAACACACATTACATTAAATAAAATCAGATAATAAAACATCCTGAAAATAATATTTACATATACAGTATACTATTTAAGCATGTATCCACACATCAAGCAGTTTCCAAGCAGTCACAACCTGGTGTAGCTTGTAGATGATCCTTTATTTCATGAGAGAAACCCTTAGTCACATGATCCTGTGTGTCTGGAAACCAACAGACATTATTTGCAGAAAGAAATGTAAACACATTGTTTGTCTGCTTCCACTTCCTCTGCCCTGCTAAATCATGACATTTTAGGAGACAGCATAGCAGGGCAGACAG
Source organism: Neoceratodus forsteri (assembly GCA_016271365.2). Classification (NCBI taxonomy): domain Eukaryota; kingdom Metazoa; phylum Chordata; order Ceratodontiformes; family Ceratodontidae; genus Neoceratodus; species Neoceratodus forsteri. The sequence continues at coordinate 452,990,255 of CM057456.1, read as the reverse complement.
AGGTTAAAGAGCTCTGTAGCAGTTCTGAGTGATTTTAAACTTAATAACAAATACCTAATCAAGGATCTGATGTGTTTTAATTCAGATTTCTTGTGTTTTAGGGCTGCTATTCAATGTTTGAGACAGGTTTATTCAGTAGAAAATAGTAAAATTGTTTCTCTTTTTTTATCAGCTTGTGCCTTGTAGTCAGGAAATTGAAACTGTTTTTTGCAGAAAACTACTGTTTTAGAACTCCCCTTACTTTTCAATTTTTTTAGGATGCATTGACAAAAAGTTTGATTTTACATAGTGCCTCTCATTTACCCTACTCTTATTTACACTCTTAGTGCTCCCGGGTCCTCTCTGTAAGCTGGCCTTGTGCCCAGTGGCCCTTACCTAGTTATGACAGGATAACAAAGGCACAAAAGCAGTTGTCAGATACCACACAGCAGTCACACCCAGCAACACTGTGTGTCCATAGTGGGAGTCAAACCAGGTTACCAAAGAATAAAAAATATAAAATATAAAAATAGAAGAAAAAAACATGTCAGACAGCATACAGTGGTTTCACCCAGCCACACTGTAAGTGTCTGTAGCACTCTTTTTCCTTTTTAAAAGGTAAAATGCATTATTAGCCTGTTTTGCTTGGCCTGTTTCTCTGATGCCTTGAACAATCTGATTCTACCAGTGATGTTTGCTGTTAGAGCCCTTTGATGTCCCATTGCATGCTGGGGAGTTTAGCTTCAACTATGATTTCTGTAGAAGTTAGTTTCCCCCAGTAACTTCAGGTGGATGTCAGCCTCCTCTGTCCCCATGCTGTTCCAGGCAAAGTCATCACTGGTTGCAACTGACACTGATCCTTTTCTCAGGGAACAGGTATTGCTGCATCCCACAAGCCATCATTTCCTTCAAATTTATGAAACAGATAGTTCTACCCTTTCGTCTTGTTGAACACCTCAGTTTTGCAACCATGAATTTGGGTGTTTAACAATGGATTAACTTTGATTTAAGTTGGGGAGAGAGTTTGAGGATTGTGGGTGTCACTGGAAGTCCATAGGGCATAGGTCTTGAGTCATCAGCCCTAACAACCACATTTTCCTACATTTGTTGTGTTAAGTTGAACCATATCTGGTGCATTAACACAGTTTTTTGCAAAGAATTTCCTTCTTCTTGATGTCAAAAAAAATATTTGCTGCCGTATCGGTCCTTGAACAACAAGATACACAAATTAGGTGATTTGATACCTTTGGTACCTTTTATTGGACCAACAGAGATTATAGAAGGACATTAAGCATTCAACCTCAAACAGAGGTCTTCAGAAGAAGAATGGGAGATATTTAAGAAAACTCACTTTTTAAAGCACAGAGAAAAAAAACATTTTACACATGAGTGTGACAGATTAGCAATTAGTTAAGAAATACAACCAGCGATAAGCAGGTATCCCTGAGACTAGTATATCAAATGACACAGAATGGAATGTTATGTTGTAAATCCTCTGATGTTACAAGGCTCACTAAAGCCAAGTTAAAGAAAATGTGTGTGTGGACAGACTCTGCAGGGCTTGCACTTCTGAGCAGTGACGGGTGTAGAAAATTACCAACATTATGAAAATGCATTGAAAACTTTTAACATACTGTACCTTCATAACTTTTTTGTTTGTTTTTTTAATATTTTGACCCCAGATTTTCAACATAGTCTTCTTACGAACCAGCTTCATGAACCCAGTAGGTGAAAATTGTCAAATCCCGCCTGAATGGTGATTTTGTGCAGTGTCCTTGAAATCACCTTTTTGGACTTATTTGTACAATTTCACCACTCTTATTCATGAGGAAGGGCCCTGAAAAGGCAACATTTAAAATTTGGGTAAACATTTTTAAAAATGACAAAGTTACAATTACAAGTTCAAACCCCATTGAAATACTTTAAACTGGACTTAAATTAAATTATGTTCTTATATCACAGTTGCCAGTTTCAACAGCAAGATGTGTCTTCAAACACAGAGTGGATATACTTTGTGGGACATATTCAGCTGAGTAAGGTTGTGTGATGGGGTGCTGAGTGGAGGGTTGGGTGGAGTGTGTGGGGGTCTGGGGGTCAGATTGCTAATGGACAATGGAAAATTGTCTTTTTTTGGGGGGGTAAACCAAAAAAATATATGAAGGGTGCTTTTCCTTATTTTAGGGGAACCCAAGCTGACACTGGGGATTGAGCACCCCATTGTTGGGATTATCTCTGGTGGCATTGAGGGTGGGCACCCTGGTGCTGCCACATATATTATAGTAAGGGGGATGCAGACCTGGAGAGAAGAGGCTAGCAAGAAAAGTGATTCAAGAGATGGGCCCTCAGTCCACTTATTACTGAAGATATAAATAAAAATATCAAAAAAAAAATTAGAAAGGGGACAGGTGACCTGGAAGTGAGGGGGGGGGGAGAAAGAAGCAGTACGGGTGTGGGCATCTCAATTCACATAAGAAATATGATAGATAGATAAATAGATAGATAAATAGATAGCTAGACAGACAGACAGACAGGCACAGACAGAGAGGCAGAAAGACAGAGACAGATAAAGGGTTGGTGGCTCACTGCTCCAATTGAAGTTGACAGTACAACTTCAGCTGTGGCTTCAATATTCAAGAAAGTGTCACTGTTATCACAAAAGAACAATATGAAAGAACTATAGTTCTTTCATATTGTTCTTTCATTTGGGCCCTTGCTAAACCTTCCACCTCATTGCTTAAACTGAAGTCGACTCCAGCTCCAGCATCATATTTCTGGAAAGTCCTGCTCATGGACAGTTCTTTTATGATATCTCACAGTAGAACAATTTTTCTTTTATATGGCCTTATGAAAGAAAAATAGAAACATAGACTTTAATTGCAGATAAGGACCAATTGGCCGGCCCATTCTGCCCATTTCCCTACCTATTAGATAAGCTACAGATCTTAGTTTTACCAACAGCCTACTTCCTCCTACTTCCCACTAGAATCGCCTTATGTCTGTCCCATTCATTCTTAAATTCCCCCACTGTTTTTGACCCCAAAACCTCTTCAGGAAGGCTGTTCCATGCATCCACAACCCTATCAATGAAAAAATACTTCCTCATGTTGCCCCTGAGTCATCCCCCTTCTACAGTATCTTCAAATTGTGCCCCCTTGTTCTTGCACACTTTTCTTTCTGAAAGATGCTACCCTCTTGGACTTTGTTGATGCCCTTGAAGTACTTGAAAGTTTCTATAATGTCCCCCCTCTGACTCCTTTCCTTGAAGGTATACATATTAAGCTCTTTTAGTCTCTTTGTATCACTCCTTGTGCAGACCCCAGACCCTGCACCATTTTAGTTGCCCTCCTCTGTACTGCTTCCATCTTATGTACTTGTGAAGATGGGGCCTTCAGAACTGCACACAGTACTCCAGATGGGGTCTCACCATCTTTCTGTACAGAGGGATAACAACTTCCTGTTTTCTACTGGTGATGCCTCTCACTATGCATTCCAGTTTTCCCCGCCATCCTTATTACCTTCTTACATTGCTCGCCTACCTTTAGGCCATCTGATATGACTACCCCCAGGTCCCTTTCCATTTTTGTTGTCTTTAATCCTTCCCCCCATTGTGTACTCTTCCCTTGGGTTTTTGTTTACCAAGTGAATTACTTTGCACTTCTTTTCATTGAATCTATGCTGCCATACCTTTGACCATTCCTCCAACTTTGCAAAGTCCCTTCTCATCCTTTTCACCCCTCTTGTGTATCAATCATGTTGCAGATCTTTGTGTCGTCTGCAAAGACTGTGAAAAAATTAAGTCCAACCCTCTCCTTTAGTGAGACAAAATTCCTCTTTCATACGACAACATTCTTCTTTCATGAGGCTCATGAAAGAAAAGGTTTGGCTCATGAAAGAACTATGAAAAAAAACTAAGTCCCATTCTCATCTTTTGTAAGCTAAGAATCCTGTTTCGTAAGCCAACAGTCTTATTTCGTGACTCATTAAAGAAGAAATTTGGCTCACAAAGACCTATGGGAAAAAAACTTAAGTCCCACTGTCTTCTTTCATAAACTGAGATTCTTCTTTCATGAGACAACAGTCTTATTTTGTGAGAATCACACATCATAGAAACATAGAATTTGACAGCAGATAAGGACCACATAGCCCACCAAGTCTGCCCATTTTTCCTACCTGTTTCATATACCACATATCCTAAATGACCTGCAGCTTAACCTCTCTTTCCTATAGCTAGAGTTCCTTTATTTATGTCAAATGCATTTTTGAATACCCCTACCATTTCTTCCCATACAGCCTCTGCTGTGAGGCTGTTTCATGGATCCAGCACACTTTCCATGAAAAAAATACTTTCTCATATTACCCCCTAAGTCTACCCCCCTCTATTTTCATATCATGGCCCCTTGTTCTTGAGCATCTTCTTTTTTTTACAATGCTACTTTCTTGTACCTTATTTACACCCTTGAGGTATTTGAAAGTCTCTATCATATCCCCCCTTCTCCTCTCCTCCAGGGAATACATATTGAGATCCTTCAGTCTCCTCTCATATCAATTTTGGTGCAGCCCCTGCATCATTTTTATTGCCCTTCTCTGAACCACTTCTACTTTGTCTATGTCCTTTCAGATATGTGACCTCCAGAACTGGACACAGTACTATAGATGGGGTCTCACTAATGTTCTATACAGTGGCATCACCACCTCCTTCCTTCTGCTGGAGATACCACTCCTTATGCACCCCAGCATACCACTGGCTCTCCTGGTGGAACAACCTAGAACAACTATAGTAATGGAATGGGAAATGGGAGGAGAAGAGTGGCTCATGAAACTAAAACAACAGATAATCAGCCCAACATTAGTGAAACTCAGCCTAGAGCTCATTCAATACAAGAAGTAAATGAAGAAAATGAAACTAATGGACAAACTGAAAGCCTAAAAGACATAGGGAAGGATTTTTAAATAGTGGCCAGGGCTTTCATCCAAAGCACTTAGGTTCTTGTGGTGTGCCAAACCCTTCACTGCAACTGTGCCTGATTTTACAATCTTGAGCCCAGTTGTGACAGTTTCCATGAATTATGGCAGGTTACACCAGATATCTGGTGCCCCAAGATTGTCACAAGTTAGACCAGAAAAAGTTGGTCTAACTTGTTCCAATTGCCTCATGGGACAGAAAATCCCATTAGATTGCTGCAAGTCCCATGTGCTGTATTGTCTGTGCACTGGTGCTTATGGTGATCTAAAGTTTTTGTAAGTCCTGCCCACAGTCATTATGGGAGACTCAGTACTTAAGTACACTGATGCAATAATATGTAGAAACAAAAAAGAGATTACATCAATTAGTAGTCTCTCAGGGGCTGGAGTTTGGACATTAAAAACAATCTGGAAGGCATACTTCAAGGAACAAAGGAACCAATTGTTATGGTACGTGTAGGAATTAATGACGTGGAAAACAAAGAGAATTAAATATACAGCAAGATTGTGTAAAATTAGGAAATATCCTTAAAATTAAAAAAGTGTGTCATAAGCATCTCAGAAATTATACCAGTTTTGAGAGCAGGAAAAGTAAAGGGTACAGCAGTAAGGAACTTAAAAGGAAATGTCCACCTAAAGTCGGGCCACACCTCAGTGTGAGGCAGGGCCCAATTAGCATTGTCACAAAAAGTTGCTTTTTATTGCTTACTCTGCCTTGTTTTATTTAAAATTTATCTGGTTGATCATGTATCCCTCCCCACCAGGATTTAAATCCAAACACTCTGATGGAAGTCATAAGGATGTCATAAGGTCATGAGCTTATCATTAGTCAGATTTATGAGCACATTTGTTGTGACAGTTGCATAATTAGATTCTATGAGCACAGTACATCTATGAAGTACTATGGCAGGTATATTATTAATTAGATTCTATGAGCTCAGTAAGCACTGAGACAGTTAGAACAAATATATAAATGCTTATACAGTATGTTATACATAATTATCAGCATACTGAATACCTTTTAGTAATAGGTCTTAGACAGACACACACATTATGCTAGTGCATTAAACCAAGCATATTTTCTTTCAAGAATAGGCACAGAAGTTATTAATACTTATTAAGGCTTTAGAGGTATATACATATATTTCTAGGCACATTATAATCACATGAGGGTTAAACACAAATGAAAGGGAAAATATCTGTTTTTCCAGAGACTTGGAGCAAGGCTGTAGTGAAGGCTGTTTGGGAAATGAAGCACGTTTATGTACTATTGCTATGGCTCTATCATAATTTTCGCTGAGACATGGTCTTGTTTTGAATAAATGAATGTGCCATGAAAAGGAGTGTGAGGTCACACTGACCAAGGTCTGTGAAGTCAGCATTCAACTCAATGCTGAATTGAGGGCCTAAGAGAGCCTGGCTTTTATTATTAATCTGTCATGCAATTGACCCTACTATGTAAGTATAATTCTTATACTTGTGATAGTTCATCGAGGTGGCAGCATATCTCAAAGTACAGGTTTAAGATGTACTGATATTCTATATTTGAGTGTTTAGCTGTATAGCAGCTTAGGGGAAATCTAAGAATAATATATGGATGGTTGTGTTACTCTGTATAACTCTGTGTAATAAATTTGGATTTTTTGTTATATTTTATAACTCTGGTGAGATCTTCATTGGTAATTCTAAAACAGTAAGTAAACACCTCAGATATAAGTTATAATAATAATTAGCAAATCTAACAATTGGCGCCTGAACGAGGGTAAACAGGCTAACACAGATTTTAAACACCTCAAAACTTTACTGTTGAGGGCAGCAACCTAGACAGTAAAAGCATTTCTGGAGTTGTGTCTTTAGACACTTCCAGGAGGCTAAAATGGGAACAGCACAGCAACATACTGTAATTCACAACAGACAGTTGTAAATTATGTTGAAAAATATGGTGTTGGGTTGGATTTGCCTCCTCCAACATGTAACTCTTTGTGTACAATGACAACTCATGTAGGGGTTCATTGTTCTAACTGCAGTGAGAAGGTGCTGCAGCTCCTTGTGCCTGCTTGGGAAGACATGCATTATGTGCATAGAGTAATGTTTAAACATTAGGGTTAACCTAACATACTTACAGAACATCTGTACTGTGACTTCTCTATCCCTGCTGCAGCAAATCTCGAATTATTCTTTCCACTATACTTTTCATGTGGCTTGATCAATCATATTTTCAGGGTTTTCTCCTGCTAATTTCTCTATCTCAACACATAACCTTTTAAACAGTTACAAAATCAAGACAGTTCTCTGTGCTTTTATGTTCAAGGCTAAGAGAATTACTGAACTGAAAACTTCTAATGAACTGTATGCAATCTTATTTTATAAATACCATCAGTTATCTTTGGAATTCCTGCAAACTCTGTGGTTTGTTTTTAAAACTTTTTTTTCTTCTCTGGCAGAGAAGAAAGGCTAAGAACAACTACTTGTGTTAATACATATTTCTCCCCTCAGCTGCTGCATCTTGTGGCAGATGGGTTATTCTGCCTTTTGTGTGTTTCATATTATGTTTTGTCTTTCAGCTTAATAATGAATGGTGCTATTCCATATTTTTAATTTTGACAGTTTTGTTTTATGATTTTCCCCTTGGATAAGAGTGGTTTCTAGGATATGTGAGGTACAGCCTACATACATCACAGCACTTGGTAAGAAAGCTTTTGCATGTGAATATGAAGGTTTGTGCATGTCATAAGATGGTATGAAGTGCATGCGTAGGATATTGAGAAGGAATACAGTTTGTGCTTTTTAGAGGGTTTGCACATGGAATTGCTTATAGTAATACAAGTATTTAAAGAATATATCACCTTATTTTTCTATTGGGACCTTCCCTTCAGTGGCACAGAGCCCAGATATCTGCTTGTCTGCCACTGGCTTAATTGGTTTCAACATGTTGTTTAAATAAAAACGAGGGACCTGGAAGTCTTAATACTTATTTGTTAATTGTAATAAGGAAGTTCATCTCCAACTGTTATTTCAATTTATTTGTAACTTTTATGCTAAATGGTCACATTGCATCATCTCAATTACAGTGGGGTCCGAAGGTTAAGCACTTCTACTGAGTAAGAAACGTAAGAAACAGTTTTGTTTCCGGTGCCATATTGTTAGTTAAACTGAATGTTTTAATTTTTGTGTGTGTGTGTGTGTGTGGTTTTGTGTGAACCTTTTGATTCATTTCTTATGCTCAGAAGAGATAAGAGGATGCTATTTTAAGAGGCATGTTTGAGTTAAAACCTACATCTTTAATTAGCCCATTTCCTCTAAGAAAAGATACTGGTGGCAATCCAAAGCCAACTAATAAGGGGATGTTTATTGTAAAATGCTCATTACTCAGTCTTGCCAGCAATTGTAAGGTTAAATCCCTTTTCTACTAAATAATTTACAGTGTTACTTCACTTATTGAGTCCAAAGTGTGGATCTCAGTACTCTGATGATGCCATAGAAAGGATTTAAATTTTTAATGACTTTCTTCAGTTTGTAACTTTTTATGTTACTTTAAGCTTAGTCTCCTTTCATTACAAGGAGCTCATGGGAATAGAAGACTGTATGCCCCCACTCCCATAACTCACTGTTTTTAGTAGCAGCTGTTTTAACAACTGATGTGTCCATAAAGGGCAGATAACTATTAGAAATTTTAATCACACTGTTTAAATTTAAAGTTAGCTACTGGCAAACTGTTTCATGCATATTCGTCTTAAAATAACATTCTAGGAATGGAGGCAGATGTATGTATACTTTTTTTTACATGCATACCCTCACTGGTAAGAAGGCTTTTATGGTTCATCAGGAATTGGGTGTGTGTAATGCTGCAACTATTACCATTTTTGGTGTGATTCACCATGTCTATAAAATATTCATGGACAGCCAATGCCATGAAATACAATTACAAGCAGAAGCCTCACCATATGACATCATAACAGGCAGACATATGCAACTGCCTTGGCAAGCTTTCTTTGCTCTAATACCACCTCAAATGTGGTGCAGATGTGTAAACTTGAAACATTGTGCAACCCTGGTTGCTGAAATTAACACGTGTGTTCTCGAAGTGGGGAACACTCACATTAACTGTTTTCATTTTTAAGCTTTTATTTTTCAGCCTCCTTTTGCAGGAAAAATTGTAGCTGCTACATCACCAAGATGAAGAATTCAGTCCTGCCCAAGTGCACATTTCTACTCCCACTGTGGGCTGCCAAAAATTACAAATTACATTGTGGTGGACAAGGTTCCACTGAAGAAAAGCTTAAAGGTCATTGCGAAGTGTCAACTTTGCATCTGTTTTGCAATACCAGTAGCAACTGTGGTCCTGCAAACAGGAAAAAAATAAGGCATTTTGGATATATTTTACCCCATACATTTAATTGGATTTGTGATATAATAAACAGGATATTGATAGTATGGGGATATCTATAAAAAAAAGTTTTGTTATATTTGAAGTTGAAGTGAGCACTAGAAAAATGTACTATACCTGTCTAAAATAATTTTAATTGTTAAACATATCAAGTGTGGAACCAATTATTCTAGGCAATTACTTGTGCTTTCTCTATTCATTCATTCATTCATAGGATTACCAGGATCCAACTCACCTTGCACCCTGATACTTTTAAAAATATAAGTCATGGTTCTTCAGTTGTAAAAAATGAAGTAAATGATTGTTTTCTAAAAACAAATTCTACAACTCCAGTACCAGAAAGAGGGCACATTTATCTTACACTAAAATGTGTGTGTTTATACCAAAATACAATGCAAATGTATTTGTTTTGTAAAATGTGTCAAATACTGAGTAGCCACAGCATATTTGCCCTCAACATTTTACTCAGTTATGCAAATGTTTTCATTACAAATCTGTGATCTTATTTTAGAAATCAAGATATCAGAATAAAGCTTCTGTACCTTCCACCATGACTGGGCAAAGGTCTAGTGGGGGGGCGGGGATCTTACTGGTACACTTGGGAGTGTGGAATACTATAGATTTATAAACCGTAAGAGAGCAGGCAATGTAAACACATTAGAAAAGGTCTTTAAGTAGAGCATTATAATACCATAGTTGACATATGAGTAATATTTCACGATTTTCTGATCCTACTGAACACAGTTTGGCTAATGATATGCTTACAACAAAAATGATGATGTTTATGTTGTATGTGTTGCCTTTGTTCCTATTAAGTTACCTTTAGGGATATTGAGAGAGGTAGTCTTTCTACTTTTTCTTGGTGCTCAAAAAAATGAAAATATGAACTTGATTTTGCTGGACATAAATGTGTATTTTCTCATTGCTCACTTATGATATTTGAGTAAAGTGGAGTACTCTTACTATACATAGCTTGTGCCTGCTTCAATATCCATCACACAGGTGCATGATAAATGGGTTGAGCTAAATCTTTCATGTTGTACTCAGTTACAAAATGCTGTATGTGATATTGCATTGAAAAGACACTTTCCTTGTAGCACTTCTGATAAAGCTAAACCTGTCACTTGCCACCTAAACTCTGGGCTAAAATGGGTAAGTGTGTACTGCTCCATCAGAAAATGGACATTACTCTGTTGTGTGGTCTCCAAGTTTTTGCTTTTCTTAATACTACTACACAGGCTGAGTTGGCCTACCTAGAAGACATCCACACAGCCAAAATTAATCAAGATTTCTACACTGATGCTGGGGATATGAACATTGTTGGGCCAAAAGGCTGAAGAAATGTCATCCCTCTGCCAATGGACAATGATGTTATCAGTAAAAACATTTTATGCTTTGCCCACCTTAAACTGTTTGCCTTTTCTATGTACTTTTGTCAGCATTCTATTGCAATAGTTACTACTTGCATTTAATATGTATTGAAAGTTTAAGTCTACTTGGTCTCCAAATTAATATACAGGCACTAATGTACTGTATAATATGTCTTGCTTAGTGTGAGACACATAAAGTAAAATATCAGGTGTCTAAAAGCCCAGAAAGTTGGAAGTCATAAAGAGGTCATAAGATCATGCACATATCATTAGTCAGATTTATGAGCACAGCATTTGTTATGACAGATAATTAGATTCTATGAGCACAGTACACCTATAAGGTACCGTGACAGGTACATTCTTAATTAGATTCTATGAGCTCATTAAGCACTGAGACAGATAGAACAAATATATAAATGCTTATATGAAATACATAATTATTAGCACACTGATTATCATTTAGTAATAGGTCTTTGACAAACACACACATTATGTTAGTTCATTAAACAAACATATTTTCTTTTAAGAATGGGCACAGAAGTTATTAATACTTATTAAAGCTTTAGAGATTTAGAAACATTTCTAGGCACATTATAATCACATAATGGTTAAACATAAATGAGAGAGAAACTATCTCTTTCTCCAGAGACTTAGAGCAAGTCTGTAGTAAAGGTTGTTTGGGAAATGAAGCAAATCTTTATGTACTGTTGTTATGGCTCTGTCATAACTTTCACTGAGATACGGTCTTGTTTTGAATAAAGGTGCCATGAAAAGGAGTGTGAGGTCACACTGACCAAGGCCTGTGAAGTCAGCATTCAGCTCAATGCTGAACTGAGGGTATAAGACAGCCTTGCTTTTATTATTAATCTGTCATGCAATTGACCCTACTATCTAAGTATAAGTATTATACTTTGTGGTACTTAGTCAAGTTGACAGGATATCTCAAAGAACAGGTCTAAGATGTATTGATATTCTGTATTTGCCTGCTTAGCTGTATAGCAGCTTAGGGGAATCTAAGAATACTAGGGGTGGGATATTCAAAATTGTGCCTGGCAGGGGTGCAAGCTGGGTGCAGCACAACTGGGATGTGCCAGGGTGTGGACTGGGTAATATTCAATGGTGCTGCACTATGGAGCAGCACCATTGAATATGGCACTGTGGCCACCTGCATTGTGCATGGTGCAGTGACACTGCACCAGTGCAAGTGGCCAGAGAGGAGCAGGGGGATGCAGTAACGCAAGTGCCATTGCGTTAGGCACTGCAACCATGATATTCAGTGGTGAACATGCAAATGGAGCCATAATGCATGCAAGGTGCAAATGGGGCCATTAGCATGTCATTATGGCCCCATTTGCATGCAGGTGCACTGATCCCCAGTGACTTGCACCTGGTGCCCTGCCAGGCAGCAGCCGTTGGGGACTGATGCACCCTGCCCCCACTGGCAATGCGCTACAATACCCGATCAAGGGCATCACTATTAAAATAACACATCCTATATCCCTGGTGGTCCAGTGGACCACTTCCAGCCCAATTGCGGGCATAATTATATATATAACACATTCTATATCCCTGGTGGTCCAGTGGACTGCTTCCAGCCTGATCACGGGCATATGTATATATATAATACGTCCTATATCCCTGGTGGTCCAGTGGACTGCTTCCAGCCTGATCGCGGGCATAAGTATTAAAATAAAACATCCAAACTATCCCTGGTGGTCCAGCGGTATGCCTCTCCCCACCCACCCACTGAGCCCCACCATCCTGCTCCCCTGGTCAGTGGCAGGTGGCAGCTCCCCACCCACAAGCCGCACGGCTGCCCACTGACTGACTGCATACAGTATGACTGTACACCCATTGGTCCACAGTGTAGGCCAATGGGCATGCAGACTGTACCGTATGACACAGTCCAGATATGTGAATCGATTTATTCACATATCTGGACTGTGTAGTATGGTACAGTCTGCACACCTATTGGCCCACTCTGTGGACCAATGGGCATACAGCCATACTGTATACAGTCAGTCAGTGGGTGGCCAGGTGGCTTGTGGGTGGAGAGCTGCTGCCCACCACTGACTGGGGGAGCAGGGTGGTGGGGCTCAGTGGGCGGGTGGGGAGGATGGTACTGCTGGACCACCAGGGATATAGGGCATGTTATATATATACTTATGCCTGTGATCAGGCTTGTGGGGATGCTACCACAATGGACGGTGCAGCCAGAGCTCAGGTGGCCACCCACGGCTGGCAGCTGCCGTATTACATCCTGCAATATGGCAGCTCACCTGTGGGTGGCCAGCTGTTGCTCCTGTTTTATTTATTTCAACTGTGTGCGGGGCAGGTAGGGATTGCACCTGCATCTGCTCTGCATATCCTGGGCTGAATATCGGGATGTGCTGAGTATGCATAGAACCGCCCCCTGCTAGCTGCATACATTGTGATGCACCGATGCATCAGGATTTGTGTCATGCACTTGCCCCTTTTGAATATCACACTGGGGCACTCCAGTGGGTTGCACATGGTGCAACTGTGTTGTGCCATGTGCAACCCTACTGAATATCCCACCTCATATGGATGGCTGAGTTATTCTGTATAGCGCTATGCAATAAACTAGGATTTTTTGCTATATTTTATAACTCTGGTGAGATCTTCATTGGTAATTCTAAAACTGTAAGTAGACACCTCAGATATAAATTATAATAATAGTTACCAAATCTAACACACTCCCAGCGGCATGCACACAACCTCCCATGGTTGTCCTGAGAGTAATGTATGGTGTGAGAAGCAGTCACGGGAGCATCCATAGGTTTACTATCTAGTCAGGGCTTTTAATAACTTCAGTTTGGAATCAACTGCCAGCCTATACCTGGTCTTGGTATAGCGCCAAGACATATACATTTCAAACAGAAGCTATTAAAAGCTCTGACTATATAGAAAACCTATGGATGCTCCCCTAGGCTATTCCCCATATCAAACATCACTCTTGGGACAGTCACAGGAGGTTGTGGGCATGCCGGTAGGAGCACATGGATTTAAAATCCTGGTGGGGAGGGATGCAGGATCAACCAGATGAATTCTAAACAAATCAAGGCACAGTAGGTAGTAAAAAAAACACATTTTGTGAAAATGCTAATCTTGTCCTGCCTCACACTGAGGTGGGGCCTTATTTTAGGTGGATGTTTCCCTTTAAACTGGTGGCTGAGGAGATGATATGTGATGGAAGGTTTTCACGTTCATAGATGTTGGGACAGATTTGTAAATGATGGAGCACTGTTCACAAGAGATGGTCCACATTTAAGCAGAAATGGAATGAGGATGTTTGCTGGGAGAACAAATAATACTATAAGGAAATATTTAAACTGACAGGCAAGTGGAATGGGGAGGAGATTTTACACTTTCAAAAGTGTTCAAACAAAAAGAATTCAAAGATGCTGAAAACAAGGGTATTGAGAATTTGAATGTTTTATTAATCAATGCTAGAAGTCTAGGGAGTGAGAAAAATGAATTGAAATTACTATTGCATAAGGAAGGCATTCATATTTGTGCTATTACCGAAATATGGTGGCTGAATGATGACTGGGGTTAGGACATTGAAGGATATAATCTATAATTCAAGGACTGCTGTAATAAGAGAGGAGGAGTGTAGCACTATACATGAAGAATACTATAGAGGCCACCAAAATGGAGACTATGAATGATTAAGTGGTGGGAGCAAAACAAGTACGGGTCCAGGGTCCACTGAGGAAAAAAAGTGATTCATGGAGGTTCTGGAATGGTTAGAGCTGGGAAATAGACTGTTAGTGATGGGTGACTTTAACCTACCAAATATAGATTGGAGTGAGCAAACTGGTGAAACATAGAGGATAATGTATGGTCCTCTATCGTTAACCGGTCAGTTAACAGTCGAGAGGTTGCCAGGGTGACCATGTAAACCTCGAGCCGAAGCTTCGAGAGGTTCCGTCATAATACAACCTCGAGACGGTTAAAATTGACCGGTTGCCGATAGAGGGACCATACATTATTTTTTATAGTGTATGGTCCCACTATCAAAAAAAAAAAGGCTTACGTTTTTTAAAAAGTCACCGCCGCGGCCCTTCAGTCCTTCCCCGTCGGTTTCCCTTCAGTCGGTTTCCGTGTCGAAAAAAAAGCGCGCACATGCGCAGACCACTCGCTGTTGTTAACCTATCGATGTGACGTAGGATCGATAGGTTAACAACATATCTACGTCACATCGATAGGTTAACAACCTTAGGAAATGATGATTTCCTAAGGTTAACAGCGTTCTAACATACATTATAGTTAGATAAGAATCTAGCAGAGATTACAGAGGTGCTAAATTTGAGACAGCATGTTAAATCAAGTACAAGAGGTTAAAACATGTTGGACATAGTATTTAGTAATATGGAGAATTAAATATCTAACTGCATAGTAAGAGAATCTCTGGGGTGAAGTGTCCATTATATGGTGCAATTTTATATAGAAGGAAATTGGGTACTCCAATCAGGAGTGACTAAGGTAATGTGCTATACTACCCTCTAAACTAGACTATTGCATACGCACATATGTCCCTGACATATCTAAATATAATAATCAGGGCAAAATCCCTATGTGGTTCAGTAAGAAAATAAGGAAGTCAATTAGGAAGAAAAAAGGGCATACATACAAGCTAAAAGCAAACAACAACACCAGAAGCATGCCTCATATATAAAAGCAGAGTAAGGGAGTATAAAAACACACTAAGAAGGCCAAACAGGAGGAAGAATTGAAATTAGTCACCAAAACCCTAGACAATAAAAAATCCTTCTACAACTATAGTAAAATTTTGAAAAAGGGACAAGAGCAGATAGGGCTCCTAACAGTAGGAGACAGCCAGACAGCTGATGATAAAGACATAGCTAATACTTTTAACACCTTTTTTTCAGTGTCTACCTATACCAACCAAAGGAAAATAATTGTGGCAAAATGGATGTACAGTAAATTGGGATACAAATAATGCAAAAATCATGGAAACAGAGGTTAAAAGGAAACTGGAGGAGTTAAAACCTAATAAATCCCCTGGGCCAGATGGCCTACATCCTAGAGTCTTAAAGGAGTTGGCAAGCGAATTGGCTAGACTCATAACCAAAATCATTACTAGTTCAGTACAAGAAGGTAAAGTGATATGTACATGGAGGATGGCAAATGTTATCCCAACCTTTAAAACATGTTCCAGAGAGGAATATAAGAATTATAGACCAATTAGTTTAACCTTGGTGCTTGATAAAATAATGGAGGCATTTATTAAAGAAGAAATTAACAGACATATGTTAAATGAAGGTTTGAATGACAAATACAGTACAGTTTCAAGGATGAATGATCATGCCAGGCAAACCTGCTTCAGTTCTTCAAACCAATAAGTAGAGCCCTAGATGCAAGGTTACCAGTGGGCATTGTGTATCTGGATTATTCCAAGCCCTTTGATGCAATATCACACAAGGAATTAATTAATAGACTGACTGAAATGAAATTTAACAGTAATATAGTCAAGTTGATTATATTATGGATAGAAGAGAGAAGACAGATAGTTTGTGTTATGGGACAGTATTCTGATTGGGGCACTGGAAGTAGTGGGGTGCCACAGGGATCGGTATTGGGTCTCACTTTGTTTAATATATATGTCAACCATGCAGTGTGCATTGAATGCTTGGACATGCAAGTATGTGGATGATACTAAATTAGGTGCAACAGAAGAAAATGGCAATGCAATTGAGCAATTTAAGAGTGAAATTACCAAATTGGAAAAGTGGGCGAAGATAAATAAACTCTCATTTAATACAGAAAAGTATAAGATGATGCACTTTGGGACAAGGAACAAAAAAGCTAAATATGTCTTAAATGGTTAAGGGTTACAAGTGAGTGAGGAGGAAAAAGATCTAGGCATCAAAATAATGAAAAAAATGACTTTTGATGAACGCTACAGAGAAGTGGTCAAAAAAGGAAATTGAATAATGGATTGCATAACAAGGAACATCAGAAGCAGGGACAGAGAGGTTATCATTCCATTATATGGTGCGATAAAATCAAAACAACATGCCACAATCCAGCCAAACAGGTTGGTGCTCACTGAAGGGCAGGCAGCCCTATTTAAAGTACAGTCCATGGATCAGAGTCACTCAGACTGGGCTTGAAAATAAATCAGCAGGCAACTTTCACAGGTAACCTATTTAATGAACGAAGGCACGCTCTAATGTGCCAACTGACCATCCAATGCTTCAACTCCTCATGAGTCTTCCTCAGGGATTACCTGTGAAAGTTGCCTACTAATATATTTTCAGCTGAGTGACACTGATCTGTGGACTGTACATTATATTGTTCTCTGGTTATACCCCATCTCGAACACAAGCTAGAGGTAGTATTGAACTCTTAGAAGGTGTATAGAAAAGAGCCACCAAAAGCATGACAACTATAGCAAAACCACTATATGAACAGAAACTGGTTGAGCTTAATATGTATTCCCTCCTAGATTACACCTGTAGGCTGCAGCAAATGTACTGCAGTGTGTTCCAGAATGACTACAGAAGTCACCTACAGACTTCCTGTATGCCCTTGTAATGTCTGGAGATGTCACTCACAGGTTTTAATATTTGCCAGCCGGAATTGATTAGAATTGACTGCATAGCACCATTAGAAAGGTAATGTGCTGAATAACTTTGCCACTGACACTTTGTGTGAATCATATTCATTTTAGTAGTTATTCACATTTGTTTATGACATGGTGTGTATGGCAGACATTTTGTCCCTCAAGAACCATCTAGGCACTTTGAAGAAAACATACATTCTGGGTATCTCAGCCAGTATAAAACAAAAACTGATTGAGCACAACTGATTGCATAGCATCGTTGGAAAGGCAATTTTGTGGGGAACAACTTTGCCGCTGAAACGTTTGGTGTATCATGTATACTTTAGGAGTTATGTGCATTTGTTTATGGTATGGTGTGTATGGTTCAGATTCATCCCTCAAACTTCACCAACGTACCTTGACTAAAATGAGGAAAAATTATGTTTAATACTACAGAAATAGCTGGTTTTTTACAATTTATTAAAACTACATCCAATGTCTGGATGCTTAATTTGGTGCTAATATGTTACGTATTTCCCAACAAAAAAAGACTTATGGTAAATTTTTTAGTGGAATTTTTTTTTTTTGCTGTTCAACTAGCATAGGAAAAAAAACTAAATTACCTATTATTACTTGCATACCACCATTGAAAAGGTAATTTTATGCTGAACAAGTTTGCCTCTCATACTTTGTGTCTAGCAGTTATGTTTTTTGTGCTATTAGCATTTGTTTGTGGCATGCTGATTATGACTTGATTTTTCTAAGAAAGGCCCAGGACTCACTGTTAACAGCATACAGGAAACAAGTGCTGCAACTTCAGAGAGCTCCTGTGGAGGCAATGAGTTAAGTACAGAAGACTGAAGGGTGATCTATGCTTAGCGTATAGGGCATTCAGGAATGGTTTATGGGAGTGCATGGGACTGATAAAGAAAACAATTGCCATCAGAACTAGACATTATAAATACCAGTTAAAATGAGAAATATATAGATCCAACAAAAGAAGGGCATGGATTAACCAAAGGGTGGTGACCTTCTGGAATAACCTCCCGGAAGCAGTGGTCAGTAGCACAACCATGGACTTATTTATAAGGGCTCGGGATGATTTCATAGCAAACAAAAATACAGGGTATTTCCATTGAGAAAAGGTGAGCCACATAGGCTAATGCTAATAGATTCGTACAGATCCTATGAATCCTAAGAATCTGTGCTGTAGGTGAGAGCACAAAAATAAGGGGGAAAAACTATTTTTCCACTTTTTGCACTATCCAGATCTCAGAATCTGGACATGCATCTGTCACGAAACTTAATTCAGAAGACCTTGCCCCCCCACCCCAGACCGTGCATGAAAACATATGTGCAATTTCACTGAATGGGGGCAGAGCTATTAAGGTGTAAAGTTAGGGGTTTAACATTAAACACTGTGCAACTTTAACTATGGGGTGCTACCACACCCCTATAATACATATGTAGATAAAGATATATATATACAGTATATATATTCCTTGCAAACAACTGTGTTAATGCAAATCCACCACAAAAGTAGGAGATTGTGATGTCAGGGTTTCTAACTTTAACACCTCAACCCTCCCGCAAGCAGCAAAAGGATAAGACCACACAAGCTACCACAGACAGACATCATTAGATAAGACAAACAGCATACAACTGTTCACAGATTGCACAAGAACTGATGTGCTACCTTTGTGGATTTGTATCCATGGCACATACATCACAAACAATACAGTCACTTATGGCCACAGATAGAACTCCACAATACTCAGGCCCCAACAGCCACAGATAAAAATGCATGATACCCAAATCACAAGAGTTCTTTTTTCTGCTGGAGTTCAGGTCCCTATCGGGCTAGCACTATGAAGCTATAGGTACTCATTAGAGATGCAGTGAAGTTCATCTACGAACTCGAAGTGAACCCAAAGTGGACCACTTCGAGTTCCCATAGTGCTTCGTGAAATATCCATAAAAAAAACCTGAAATTTGCCTTTTAATGGACTTTGCATTGTCCACTTCAGGTTCACTTCGAGTTACAGACTTGATAAGGTGAAGTTGGTAAGAAAAAGCTCACAGATCACATATCTGACCATCTCTCCAGGTTTGCAGGTCATATGATGCAGGGAGGAACTTAAATAGGAAGGAAGTCAGTGTTTCACTTTCACTTTCTCATGAAAGTGCAATTTGTAGGCTGAGCTCCAGAGTAATATATATATACATATATGGATAGATAGATAGATAGATAGATATTGAGAGAAAGAGAAGGAGAGAAAGAGATACATTTATAGTCGATTTGTTTTTGCATTGCTTGTTTTCTTTATTAGTTATTTAGTGTAAAACTGTTCTGTAGCAGGATTTTTTGTTAGAGATTTTTCTTTTGCTCTTAAAACCAGGTTTTGTCTGAGTTAGTCTTGCATGCGGTCCATCTTTCCAACTATCAATTTTCCATTTTTTTGTGTGTGTTTTTTTTGGAGATGGATTGTGATCATGGCATGGATCATGGAGGGAGAGGCGTTAGTGACCAGTGGGGGCCACAAATGTGGGGTGGCCTTGATTGCCCAGTACGTTTAAAGAGGGCTACTCTTGGTGTGACCACAGACAGCCCAGCAGCAGTGGTATGACCAGAGCTGCATGTGTAGCAGCAGCCACAGCAACAGCCTCAGCTAGAGCAGCAGCAGGCTCAGTAGCAGCCTGAAGAACCACAGCCAGAAGTTGTTTCCCCTCCAACACTGGCAGTGCAGCATGTGGTTGCCCCTCCAGCAATGGCATCCTCCCAGCCTATTGTTGCATCTGGTGCCCCCCACTTCCCGTACTGGGTCCCACATGGAGTTCTACTGTGTGGAAGATTTTGAGAACATCCCAGGTGACCCCACAGTAGTAAGGTGCAAGCTGTGCAGTGTGCTGGTCCAGCAGGGGTGCAAGGACAGACACTTAGGGACAGGTGGGTAAATGACACACATGGTTGTCCACCACTGAGAACATCGGGATGCCAAAGTGCATGAGGTAGCAGCCACTCCTGCAGCTGTGGCCCAGTGTGATCCTCCACCTGCACATCACTGCCATTATAGCACCCCCTCAATTGAAACAGCAGAGGTGGTGGAGCCCACAGCTGCAGATGACCAGGCACAATATGACCTTTCACTGCAGCCAGTGACACAGGCAGACCTGGCTGTTATGTTGGCAGAATTGAAGGACTTTAGAATGGCTATGGAGGGTGTCATACAATAGCTTACCTGCATTGAGGGCCAAAATGTGGAAATTCATTTATTCATTAGTAGGATTGCAAGTACCTTTGAACCAGGGGTTCTTTTACAAAGGTTACACATCAGGTGAATCACAATGCAAAACACAGAAGTAGTACAAAGCACAGACATCTAGATTAAATAATATTGTGAGGAACTCGAGATAACAAACTACAGTTATTTTACAGTTTGATAACCTGGGGAGAAGAGTTATATACAGAATTGAGCAATAGCCACACAAAATACAGGTATGCAGTCTAGTAAATGGCAGACTTTGTCAAATTCTTCGAGTGAGGGACAAAACAAAACATAAAAATAGGCACAGTGTAAACAGCTGGTAAAAACAACATTGGGAGGAACTCAGTGGTACAGCCAGTAATAATGGTGTTACAATTTGATAACATGGAGGAATACAGCAAAGTGCAGAATGAGCAACAGTCTCACAAAAATACAGGTATGCAGTCTAATAAATGGCATACTTTTGTTAAACTGAAAGCTAAAAAAGGAGGAGGTAGGGGAAGTCCGCAGGAGAGAAAGAAGCTAGGGGTTAGATTGGGGGAAGTGGTGGTGGGGGAATGGTAGTTGGGAGAGGGGAGCATGGAAGACAGCAAACAGTATGGCAGGCAGAAACTATGTGGAGCAGTCACACCTGCTTAGAGTTGTAAGGTAAGACCTTAGTTTAGTTTTGAAGGTGCTAAGTTTGGGTTCATAGAGAACCTCAGGTGGCAGGTCATTCATCCTGGTTGGAGCGCTACAGTTGAAAGTTCACTGGGCTTGAGAGGTCCTGCAGTGAGGGATATGGAAGGCAAGCTTAGTAGAACTACATGTACTACGCTGGTTTGCAGAGTGGGGTAGTAGTGAATGGTTAGCTGGAGGAGTTATGGCGAGGTGTATTTTTTTTGTGAGAAGACATGTTTGTTATCTTATCCTACCATGAAGGTGCAGCCAATTGGTTTGATTATATGGGTCACACGTATGTGTCTGTCTGTCTGCACCAGATAATGATCTACAGGCCTTGTTAAGCGAGATTGTCAGCTCCTTGAAGGCGGTATCTGTGGCAGCGAGGTAGATTATCAGACCATAGTCTATGATGGACAGTATTGAACTGGTGACAGCCAGTCTTAATGCAGCAGGGGTGAGACATTGCCTATGCCTATTGAGGACGCTGATCCTGCTGTATACAATCATAGAGATAGGCATAGGAAAGGGAGCTATCCAGTGTATTATCTAGGTATTTGGATTCATAAACCACATTCATATCCGCTTGCTGCAGAATTGAGTGTCGGTGGCCAGCAATAGCCCCCACAGGCCCTGTAAAATATTCAGTAGTGATCTCAAGCTTTTATTCCCCATCCCCAGTCTCCTTCACTTTTCAGTTTTTCCTTCAGTATTGTTTATTTTTTCTACCAGTCGATGTATGACATTTCTGTTCAGTCAATGTTTTGTTTTTTCTTATTTTCTGCAGTTGTTAGTAATGTACTTTATTTTTTATATGAGTGATAGTCTTCAAATGGCAGATGTTGTGCTTTTACAGGTGAAACTGTCCTGCCGTTATGCATGCTGCAATAAAGGTGTCTTGAAGATGGCTTTTGGTGGCACAATTTAAACTGAAATGAATGCAAGCAGTGGATGCACAGTTGGTGACCACATGACTTATTATTACATAAAGTAAAGTAATGAATGAACCACAAAATGATTATTGCATAAAGCATAATGGTGTGTGTGTGTGGGGGGGGGGCATTTCCCAAAAAGCTTGTCTCTGCTTTTCATAGATTTCTAGACAGCCAGCTCTGAGTACTGTATCATTTTTTTTATTTCTTAAAAATAACAGAAATGTGGTATTGAAAGTGTCTGCTGGAAATGCCAGTGCACTTAGAGTGACCTCCCTCACTCACACATTCTCCCCCCCTCAGATCTCAGTGTGTGAGATGACCACACACAAAGGAACTTAGATAAAAAAATCTAACACCTACAATGTCAAGATAATTGCAGGGCTAAAAGGTACCTAAAATCAGGGACATCCTGTTTAGCTACTTCTATTATCAGTAGCTGAGTTTGCAGGAAAGAACATATCCATTTTACAATGTTTACAGGAAAGGAAAGCAGGGCATGACACTGCTCTGTGAAATTAAAAAGGCTTTGATATCTGTGAAGATCAGGAAGACCCTTTTTCATCAAAGAGGTGTCATTTGAGAATTGATGTTATGCTGAGAAAAACAGGATCTTACTGCCTGATAAGGATCCTGTTTCCTGTAGAGATATATTTTTAATAATAATATCCTGATAGGAAGGAAGTACAGTGACCTCATCCAGGGGGCTAGAGAAAGCAGATTTTAAAAACTATGATTCTGGTTTCATAGAATGACTTCTTTACCTGACTTTGAAACAGCAACAACAAGCTTTTAGAAGATAAATATTTTGTGTGGATAGGAAATATAGTTGCACTTTTACACCTTTTTGTTTAATGACCTGTATGTTTTTGTGATAAGAGTTCTGTATATTACTGTTTACTATTTTACCTTTTGTTTAGTACAGATATATTTTAAAAACAGAAACTGCCTGGTGTGCCTTGAAACATTTATTTGGTTTTAAGTGAAGTTAGATGGTTTTACAGCTGACACGGTGCATGAGTTTATGGGTGTGCCAAACTGGGAAACAGTTTAAGAGTTTCTCTGGGTCTTGTATAGAGTTCTAAAAGGGTTCATTTTGTAATGCGTGGTTAGGTACCTGTAGGCAAAGATATCTGGCCCCCCGAAGATAGAATTATCTGAGCCTGACAATTGGGTATGCTAACAAGAGGTTAACACGTTTGAATTCCTCCAGAACTTGGGACTAAGGTGACTCAAATCCACAAAACAGACAAGAGGGCTACCCTGTTCTGTTTACTGTTCACAAGACTACGCTCAGAGGTTGTCACTTTGGGAGTAGAGGGCTGACCTGCTGAGTGAATCTGTGACAGATTGGTTGGCAGCAGTGCAGATAAAGTTTGGTGTAATAAGCTTAGCTGTGTCAGCTTGAGACTGTTAAGCTCACTTGAAAGAAAGAAAGACAGTGATTTAATTTAAAAAAGGGAAAAAGAACTTTATCACTTGGCGTATAGTCAAGTTCCTACCTATTTTTTTTCTAAAGTGCAAAGTCAGAGAAGCAGTAGTTAGGAAAGATGGCAACCAACTACAGCAGACACACTGTAGAACAATTAAAACAGTTGTGCAAGGACAGAGGAGTCCTGTTCAAGGTGACAGCCAAAAAGCAGAATCTCATAGAGGCCCTGATGGTAGCAAATACCCAGAGCAGCGAGTCACAGACTGTGACTGAAAGGGACCAGACCATGAGTGTGGCAGAACTAGCAGCCAGTGAGGGGCCCCGAGCCGAAGAGGAGGACAGTAGGGACACTGTCAGTGAAGGGCCACAGCAGCAGGGGATGGTCACCAATATCCTGAATCCAGAGGTATTCAAACTGCAAATTGAGTTGTGCCAGATGGAACTGGGGGTAAAGCGAGAACAGAGAGAGTTGGATCGAGAGGCAGATCGACAACAGAGAGGTGGATTGTGAGGCAGAGCGACAACAGAGGGAGGCAGACCGTGAGGAGCATGAGCACCAGTGAGCTGCAGAGGAGAAGAGAGAGTGAGAAATGCAAAGAGTCAGAGGAGAAGAGAGAGGAGCACCAGTGGCAACACGAACTGGAGAAGCTACGACTCCATCCAGCGGCACCAGGGCAGGTAAGTGGCTTGGGTTTAACTGGAACTGCTGGAATGGGTTACTAATTGAACTCCAAATTAATAGCCGAGTTTAAGGAAGGAGAGGATATGAACATCTTTTTAAATTCTTTTGAAAAAGTTTGTATTCAGGCTAAACTTCCTAGAGAGTCCTGGAGCTTCCAGCTATCCCCGCTACTTACCGGGAAAGCTCAGGATGCATTGGGTCAAATGAACAATGAAGACAGTGATGATTACAGCAAGTTAAAAGCTGCACTGTTAAAAAAGTTTGAATTAACTGCTGAATCATACAGAGCTAAATTCCATAAGCTCAGGAGAAGCCCTGATATGAGCTATGAGGAGCTAGCCGTGAAACAATGTCAGTTTTTAAAATGTTGGTGTGAAGGAATTAAGGCAAACTCTGTTGATAAAATTGAAAATGTGATTTTATTAGAACAGTTTTATTGAGCATGCCCAACAGAGCTAAAAACCTGGCTAGAGGACCGAGATCCAAAACCAGTGCAAGAGGCTGCTGAACTCTCGGACCGCTATGCCAAGAGCAGACCTGCTCTGAGAGTGAATGGGGTGAGTGTGGCAGCGCAGAAAGGGAAAAGCATGCCTTCAGGGCAGCTAAAACCCTCACTGCCTCCACCGAAACCAGTTAGCCCCAGGTTTCAATGAAAAGATTTATCTGAAGTAAGAAATGCATGTTGGCTGTGTAAGAAAACTGGGCATATTGCCAGACAGTGCCCCAAAAAGGCGAGTCATAATACACAACAGGGTGCTAGAAAAGAAGTGGGTTGTTTGTATGTCCCCGAGAGCATGCCAGTGAACATGAGGGAGCACATGCCCCAGTCATAGTAAATGGAGTACAGACGCAGGGGTTAAGGGACACAGGGGCATCCCTGACATTGGTAAAGGGGGATCCGGTACAGCCTGGTCAGCTTATACCCAATAAATACGTAACTGTACAAGGGTTTACTGGTGAAGAGAAAACATTGCCACTCGCTAGTGTTCTCCTTGACTGGGGTGAAACAGGGGGAACTGTGCAGCAGGTGGCTGTAGCCAACACATTAGCTGTGGATGTGATCCTGGGTAACAATCTCCAGCAGGGGGTGGTATGTGTAGTTACCCATAGCCAAGTGGCAAGGGAAAATAGTAGTTCCCTGAACCCCACAGAAACCAGTGTGGAAACCACTGAGAAGCTGGTTCCACAGCCTGTGTCTCCAGAGGGGGAGACTGAGAAAAAGGATGTAGACAGTTTCCCAGGAGCAAGTAACCACCCTGCTACAGAGGGTTACTCTGAAAAGGGAGGAGTGACCCCTTGTCAGAGGGTTGGGATGGACAGTGATCCTGAAAGCCCTGATGCTAGTGCTAGGGACCCTAGTTTAGCAACTGAAGGGGACTTGTAACATGCCTTGGGAAGGTGTGAGGGGTTTGCAGCTGCTCAGAGAAGTGACCCTAGTTTAAAGAAGCTGAGGGTTTGGGCAGACTCAAACAGAGCACAGGTAGGTGACAGAAGACATAGGATTTATTGGAAAATTGGACTTATGTATACACAGGTAGTACAGGCAGAGGGAGGGATACTAGGCAGGCAGCTTGTCGTTCCCCAGAGATATCGTGAGTAGTTGCTCAAGGTTGCCCATGATGTTCCCTTGTCTGGTCATCTGGGAATCATGCACACAATGCAGCGTTTGGCCCAGACTTTCTACTGGCCTAACATCACCAAGCAGGTGAAGGAGTATTGCATGTCTTGTCACCGGTGCCAAGAAATAGGGAAGGCGGGCAAGAAAACCCAAGCCACCCTAATTCCATTGCCTGTAGTGGAGGAGCCATTCCAGAGGGTTGGAATGGATATTGTGAGGCCTTTAAATAGCCCCAGCTCCTCAGGGAAGTGATTCATCCTGACTGTGGTGGATTATGCCACCCGGTACCCAGAGGCAGTCGCCCTATCCTCACTGAGGATGGACAAAGTGGCAGATGCCTTACTTGGGATTTTCTCCCATGTTGGGTTTCTGCAGGAGGTAATCACCGAATAAGGGTGTTCCTTCATGTCGGACCTAATGAAATGTCTATGGAAGAAGTGTGGGGTGGTGCAGAGATGCATGACACTGTATCACACACAAGCCAATGGACTTGTGGAAAGATTCAATGGTACCCTGAAGGCAATGCTCCAGGCATTTGCTGAACAGCATGGGAAGGACTGGGAGAAATACCTTCCCCACCTGTTGTTCGCATACTGGGAGGTGCCTCAAGAGTCAACAAGATTTTCCCCTTTCGAAGTCTTGTAGGATGCCGGGTACGTGGGCCCCTAGACTTGATCCAGGAGGACTGGGAAGGCAAGCACACCATGTCCTTAGGTTTAGGGAAAGGCTGAAGGAGCTTATGGGGACAGCCCAGAGCAACCTGGCAGCTGCCCAACAGAAACAAAAAGTATGGTACGACTGTAGAGCCAGAACTCACTCGTACATGGTGGATCAGGAAGTCATGGTCCTTATTCTAGTCTGGAAATACAAGTTGCAGGTTGAGTGGGTAGGGCCGTACAAAGTGGTTAGGAAGGCAAATGACGTAAACTACATTGTGGCGTTATCTGACCACAGACAGACAGAAAGGATGTACCATGTCAACATGATGAAGCCATATGCCAATAGGACTGACACGGTATTTGCGGTGTGTAGTCATGGGAAGGGGATGGACGAAGGAGACCCCCTTCTGAACTTGCTGGAAGAGAATAAATGGGAGTCCTCTGTGGGGGCAGTAAAATTGTCTCCCCAGCTGAACCCGGACCAGATCCAGAAAGTGAGGGAGGTTTTAGCAGACTTTGCTTCCTTGTTTAGTGCCAAGCCTGGACTAACCCCCTTAGCAACACACAATGTGGAGACAGGGACACAGACGCCCATACGGCAGACTGCATATCGGGTGTCAGAGGCTGTCCAAAAGGACATTAGGAGGGAAGTGGAGGAGATGCTGGATTTAGGAGTAATCCAGAGATCCCACAGCCCCTGGGCCTCACCCGTAGTCCTTGTGCCCAAGCCAGATGGCTGAACTCATTTCTGTGTGGACTGAATGCAGTCATGAAGTCTGATGCCCACCCAATACCCCAGATGGACGGACTCCCAGACAAGTTGGGAGGGGTGACCTACCTTATAACTATTGACCTGACCAAGGGGTATTAGTAGGTAGAATTGACAGACAGAGCTAGGGAGAGGTCAGCCTTCATCACTCCAATAGGCTTATTTGAGTTTAAAGTAATGCCTTTCAGAATGAAGAACGCCTCAGCCACTTTCCAAAGGTTGGTGAACCAGGTGTTGAATGGTGCTGAGGAGTATGCTGTAGCATACCTGGATGACATTGCCATCTTTAGTGCCAGCTGGGAGGAACACCTTTCACACCTTAGGGAAGTGCTGGGCAAGATACATAGGGTCGGGCTCACTGTCAAAGCCAAGATGTGTCAGGTGGCCATAGGTGAAGTGACATGCCTTGGACATGTGGTAGGCCAGGGACAGCTCCATCCTAACCAAAAAAAGATAGAGGTGATCCTGAGGTCACATGATGAGCTAGAGGAGAGAGGATGTCCTGAGTGTAGCTTCTGGGCCCTCGCCAGCTTAATTTATCCTTAAACTAAAAGTAAGGGCTCAACCTTGCAATCCAGTTAAGTAGGGAAGTTTCCCTAAGCTTCTCTGCCTCTCAAACGAAAAGAAAGGAGCAGATAGGAAATAATTTGCCTGGTTTCAGTGGAGATCAGAAGAGGCCTAGCAGAATGGCCAAGATGGAGTGTGGAGCTTCAGAGCCCTTGTCGACTCGGGTTCTGGCAATGAAATGCCAGAAACCCCTTTCACCTGTGCCAGAGGATCAGGATGATGAAGAGAGCATGGAAGGGGGAGAGAAAGTGAAAGCGGATGACTTTCTGGAGATCAAACAGTTGCTGCAGGGTTTGGTTGCGGATTTTTCAACCGTAAAACTGACTTTGAATGTGTTGGTGAGAAGAATGTGAGATTTGGAGGCCAGAGTTTCCTCTCAGGAGAAGAAATCTACAGGGATAGAGCAAGAAGTGGTGGTGCTTAGAAAGCAAGTTAAAAAGCTGGAAAATCGTATGGAGGACCAAGAGTCACGTAGCAGAAGAAATAATTTAATCATTGCAGGGCTCCCAGAAAAAACGGAGGGGGTGGACTGTGTAACTTTTATGCATTATCTGCTGATGAAGCTGTTAGGCCCGACTCCGTATGGGGAGGCATACAATTTGGAAAGAGCGCATCGGGCACTCAGAGAGCGCCCTCCCCACATGGGAGCTCACCCGAGGGTATTAATCATGAGGTTTCTCAATTATAAAGAAAAAGCCTTTGTTCTAAGTAAAGTTAAGCAGTCCAAAAACCTACAGTGGAATGGAGCGATTTTGTGGCTGTTCCAGGACCAAACTCCTTCCATAAGAGATTGACAAAAAGAATACTCGGACATTAAAAAGAAGCTCTATCTGGCAGGGATCAAGTTCTGTATGCAGTATCCAGTGACCCTAATTGTGAAGCTCCAAATGGGGGACAAAAAATACCTAACAGCACGGGATGCTTTGGAGGGCTTGAGATTTGAGCTCCCACCGCTATTCAAATCTCCGACCTGATGGGTTGGTAGTGGTATTGGGAAAATTAAACTAATCTGGACAAGATACAGGAAATATGGAAATGTTATGCGTTAACTGAAATTATTAAGGGTGGTTAAAGCAAACAAGTGGTTGAATATATTTTTGAGTTAAGACAGCTCTGGGAAATGAATGGAAGAAAGAGGTACTGAGATTCACAGGGAGACAATGGGGACAGGGTTTTGATTGGTAAATTGTAAGGAAGGCCTCCTTTTCCAGGGCTTATATGAGCTGCAGCGAAGCAATTTGAGGGTGCAGCCACTAGAGGGCAGACGTGATTTTGTTTAAGTAAATAACTGAGTTCATGATGGGGGGGAGGAGAGAGGTTTGTCTAAACCAGGGAATTTCAGAAACGAAGGTGGAAGGTTTATGTTAGGGGGTATGGAACTCCACTGGTGACAAATATTCAATTGGGGTGCAGGGGGAGCAGCAGTGACTAATGTTTAGGTAACTTTACTTGTTGGGTAAGGTGGGGCTCTCGTATAGTAGACTAGCTTTTGCATCTTGAGCAGTGGTAGGGAGGGGGGGTGAAGGAAGAGGAAGCTCTTTCTGGGGTAACTAATGGGAGGGACTGCATGAGTCGGCTTCCTTGGTAATACGGGGAAAGAGGAATATTCGGCAAGGGAGAGGGTCATTTGGTGGGGGGGAGTGCTGGTATAGGGATAAGATGGATAATTGCAAGCGAAGGGTGTTATGACAGCAAACCCTCAGTATTTATTAGGGCGTGATGAAGGACCACCAGGCAGAATAGCTTGATACAGATATAAACTGGGGATCATCAGTATCAGGAACGTATCTCCCTCTGGTCAATGGGAGTTGGGAGATGGTGAGTGAGGAGAAGTAAAATCGAGGGGGAATAAAAGAGAGTGGGAAAGAGGGGTATTTCCTTTTTGTTTTCCTTGGGTATCCTAGTATGAGCTTGAAGAGGGGTCTAGGGGGACACTCAGGAACTGGCTCAGTAATGGATCGTCAGTGTTTTAGGAGGGTTATCATAGGATCGGGGAAGAGGGAAGGGGAAGGGGGAGGGAGGGGTAAAAGGAAAAAGAGAGAGAGTCCACCAACTGGGAGCAAGATATTGGCAGATCATAGTGGGGTAATAAATACGGGAGTGTATATGTATAATGTCAAAAATTTAAATTATTTCTTGGAATGTAAAAGGTCTTGGGGTAAGAGAAAAAGAATGTGATTCTGAGACACATTCAACGATTGGGGGCACAAATTGTGACTTTGCAGGAGACTCATCTTTTAACAGAAGAACTGGATCTGTTAAAAAGAATGTGGGTGGGTCAAGTGTTTGGAGTGGGGAATACAACAGCCTCGGGAGGAGTAGCCATATTAGTGGGGAAGACATGCCCATATGTGGTAAAAGAGGGTGGTAATAAAAGGGGACAACAGGGGAATATTTCTCTCGGGATCTATTCTGGGGTCAGAATTGTCAATTGCCTCTATTTATGGCCCAATCCCACCTAACCTGGAATTTTTTGCTTCATTGGAGGTATAAGTAGTTGGGTTGCCAACACATCCGATCATATTAGCAGGAGATTGGAACTTGTGTTTAAATAACTGGGAAGATAGGAATCATCCACCCTCTAAGAAACCCCCATCTAGAGCACAGGAAGCTATGGGGCACTTTTTGGAGGCTACTGCACTGGTGGACTCTGTCTGGCTACATGGTAAGGGACCAAAGAGTATGACCTTTTTCTCAAGGGCCCATAAAATGCAATCCAGGACAGATTTTTTTCCTGTACAATCAGGAAGCGTTGGTGGGTATAAAGGAAATGGCTACCCTTAGTAGAATTTTATCTGATCACTCTCCGATACAGATGACCAGGGACCCTGGTTTTTCATTTTTACCAGTAACACCGGTAACAATCACGGAATCCTGCTTGGTTTGTGGATTTTTAATTCTTGTACCAGTTCCTCACGGAAAATGCATGTCACTGCACAGAATCTCCAAGATTTCAGCAACTTTTTAAATTTTTTTTATTTTCTCTTTTTATGTCCCCTTCTCACAGCATCAGTCTTCGCTTTTCAGAGATCCCTAGGCTAGGTATCCCCCAGCTTCACCCCCAAGTAATGTTCAGGAACTCCTGAGGGCCTTCCCCTATCCTGCCTGGATTGTACCCCCCCGGTGGGAAGGGAGGGGACCCCTGGTCACCACTCCACACTCTCTAAGTGTATGTCAGGCAGCCCAGTGAGTCCCTCATGGAGCCTGGTTATGAAGTCTGGGGCACCTGGGTCCCTTCTGCCAGTGGCTGATGTGGGGTGATTGTTCCTGGTTTTCTGGTATTTGCCACTGAGGGCACTGGCACTAGAGGAGATCCAAGGAGGCAGGTTACATAGAGACATGCCACTGCTCCAGATCCTGGCTAGCGTCCTCCCCTCCTGATCACTCTGCAGCACCATTGTACCACCACCTGTGGTCACACAGGTGGTAGTAAAGCAGCAGGACCTGCAGTCCACCCTCCACGGAGGAGGAGAGCAGTCTCCCAGGTGCTCAATCCTACTCCCATGGCCAGACCTCCAGCAACCCGAGTTCGCTTCTGACCCTGGGTCACTGGCATTGCAAGCAATAGTGCTATCACAGCACCAGCGGGCCAACCCAGATTTCAGCTTCTTAAAATGAAAGCTGCTGTGCTTTGCATTCCTTCTGCTTTCCTGCATATAGAGTCAGTAAGGAAATCACCCGCACTGCTTTGTTGTAATCAGCCATTCAGTTTAACCACGCATGCCTAGTGGTTAGAGTAACAAAAAATGATTGAATTGGGTACATCCAGCAGACTTGGGTTTGATTCCCACAACCTCCACTTCTATACTGTGCAACTCCAAGCAAGTCACTTAACCTCCCCAGTGCTTCTAGATCACTTCTGAAAACAGACAGTTCTGTCTAGTGGGCCTTACCTGCTTTACAAAGAATATAAAAAAATACCAATATATGTTTACTACATCATAGAATAATATTCAGGGTACCATGTAATTTACCTGAGTTTTACTTGGGCTGCAATGATTTTGTGTAAGTAAAGAAAAATGTTCAGATACATTTTATGTGTTTTATAAGCTTGTTTTTGGATTTTAGTCAGGTTTTTATTGTATTCTTTGCATATAAGCATCTAGGTTGTAGATTGCTAAATGCAGGATCACTGTTAACAACTAGCTTATTCAAGTTTATTATAAGTAGGGCCATCCAAAATCCTCATTTGTTTGAATGAAAACTAGTCTGAATGAAAGTATGTTCACAAAGAAGAAACTGCTTTACTACTTATGAAAAGACTTCACAGTCAGCACCCCATTTAGGTGAGTGGGATCATTTGCACCTTTTCTCCCACCTGCTGTTTCAGTCTCTGTGACAACAAAACGTTTTCTGATAGACTGCTTCAACAAAAAGCAAATGTTAAGTATTTAAGTGTACTTATGTTTGGCCAGTGGATTTGAAAGCACATTCAATGACATACAGTAGGTAAGACCCCAGGGTTTGTATGATGCTGGTGGGCAAAGTGGTGCTCAATTCACATCTGAACAAAGACATGAACACTGGGAGACACCCTTTTCATGGACACCAAGTAAAAAAAAAGCATCCACATGTCTGGGAGATGCATGAATCCATTTGAAGGTCCTCCACTAATTACTTGTGGATTTTTTAGGTGAAGACACTTTATTTCAAAGAAGCAAATTCAAGCAGTTTTTTTTTTGCTCCTCCTACCCACTGGCCATCCACTCCTTCAGGCCTGCCAAGGCCCCCTACCACTGCTGCTGAGTTCCGACCACCATCCACTGCCCCTTACTGCTGTGCTACCAGGTAACCCAAAGTAACCCTTTACTGAGTGGGCCCCTACCCTGTGAGAGGCTACCATGGGAGACAAATTGCCCCAAAGAGCTTTCTGTGTATCCTGGGCATGGCAGAGGTGAGAACGGACACCTGTCTGGGGTTTCCAACTTATGGAGGGACCAGCAGCCATCCT
Organism: Neoceratodus forsteri; assembly: GCA_016271365.2. Classification (NCBI taxonomy): domain Eukaryota; kingdom Metazoa; phylum Chordata; order Ceratodontiformes; family Ceratodontidae; genus Neoceratodus; species Neoceratodus forsteri. The sequence goes on along the minus strand of CM057456.1, from coordinate 452,957,429 downwards.
TCAGTTGGCCAGAGGGTGTTTTACCATTTTCTTGGGAGTGTGACAAGCCACACGATGTCAAGGCACAAGCCGACATCCCTCACACTCCCTCCTGCAGTGAGGGCCGACGTGTTGTCATGCCTCTGGCCTCCACCAGGGGCCAGCAAATGCTGAGCCATGAACATGCCCTCCCTCCCAGGAGAAGGTGAGTGGTTTTTGGACACTCAAGCCTTCACCCACCAGCTGGCCCTCCAACACCCTAGTCTGTTCCTTAACCCTGGTCAGTGTTGTCACAGGCAGAAATCCAATTCAGGCAGTTAAATTATAGATAGGAAAAACCAAAGGTAGTCCACCTTAGCGGTGGTGGTTCAGATTAATTCATATCTGTGTTCTAAAGCTGCCATCACACCTAAGGGATGGGGGCCACAGTGCTGCTGCTTCTGTCACACCTGAGGGAGGGAGGTCATAGTGCTGTTGCTGCTGCCATCACACCAGAGGGATGGGGGCCATAGTGCTGCTTCCATCACACCTTAGGGATGTGGGCTGTAGTGTTGCTGCTGCCATCACATCTTGTACCTAAAATAACTTTAAATTGGTACAAGGATGGAAGGATATGTAACAGTGGAAGTCAAAATTGCTAAAATGCATGTTAGCAGAGTTAAAAATGGTTAAATAAAGTACACAAAACCAAACACCGGTAAAACTGGATTTTGACTTAGCAGACTCCGGTGACAATATCATTTTTTACAACGTGCAAAACAAAATATGCCCTTTCTCAATCCCAGTAAACCAGTGTCCCTGCAGATGACATGGGAACTAAAAGCTGCTCCCCCCAAACCATATAGGTGGAGATTGGATGAATCATTATTGTCTGATACTACAATACACAGAAAATTAGAGGAAGCTCTGAGTGAGATTATTAGGGTTCAGCTACCAACATTGCAGGACAAGCAAATAACCTGGCCAACCTGTAAGGTTCTTTATGCAGGGATAGCTTAAATATATGCAGCAAGAAGGAACAAACTTAGATAAGCTAGAGAGGAGTTTATTCTAGGGGCTATAGATTCTCTGGAGCCCTTAGAAGGGTCATCTGCAGAGGTGGATGCTGAACTTAAGGAACTGAGGGTTGAGATGGCAGACCTGATTTATACCAAGGTGGATTTTTGGTTGGAGAAAATTCAGGCTAAGTACCTAATGCAGGGTGATGTGCCTGGCCACCTTTTAGTGGCTAGAGTGAAGGAATGGGAAGCAGCACGAATGGTAAACTTAATAAAAGTAGAAGAGGAACTTATCACTGACCCCCAAGAAATGGCTAATGCCTTTGCAGTCTATTATAAGGGGATTTGTCAAGGGGGGTGGACTGTCAGTAGGGAAGAAATACATGCTTTGTTGAGGAATATACCTCTCCCAGTTCTAAATCCGGCACAGGTTCAAAGCTTAACAGCTCCAATAAGTGAAGGGGAAATTTTAGATGTAGTAAAATCATTGCCGAACGGTAAAACTCCGGGGCCTGACAGCCAAGTTTTATAAATCACATATTTCAACAATACTCCCTCTCCTCAAAGACTTGTTTACTAGGATAATGCAAGAAGGGGTATGTCACTCCCCACTTTACCAAGCATACATTACGCTTATCCCAAAACCAGATAAACCAAAAGAGTTCCCGGAGAACTACCGACCAATTACACTGATGAATCAGGATATCAAGATCCTGACAAGGATATTGGCTAACAGAATTTTGAAGGTGGTCCCAACTTTAATTAGTCAAAAGCAGGTGGGATTTATGCTGGGCAGGCGGGGGGTCATGATGCACTAAGGAAACTACACCATATCCTCAACTATGCGGTGGATTCTCCAATATCTATGGCACTGATATCCTTAGACGTGGAGAAGGCCTTCAACATGGTCTCTCATTCCTTTGTTTTTGCCATCATGGAGAGAATGGGATTCCCTGAAGGTCTTCTCAGGGGAGTAAAAAATTTATATGCAACCCCCACAGCTAGGGTGTTATGTAACGGATATCTGTCCCAGGAAATTAAATTAGAGAATGGGACCAGGCTGGGATGCCCCCTCTCTCCTATTTTGTTTAATATTTACTTAGAACACCTATTAAGGGCACTAAACTTAGAGCCTAAAATCCAGGAAATTCAAATCTGGGGGGAGGAACTCAAACTGTCTGTGTTCACGGACGACATACTTTTGCATTTGCAGGATCCAGCTGAGGGTTTTAAACAGGCGTTGGAAATTATATGAAGATACTCTGCAGTATCAAACTATAAACTGAATTTAAGCAAGACACAAATTTTACCCCTTACCCTCATACTTTTAGGGTGGATTTTGAACCCCTGCAGATACACTGGGCCCCTCAAGCAATCAAGTACTTCGGTATTTGGATTACTCCTAATGTTGAGGTGGGAGCAGAGGTTAACATGTAAAAACTATTAACTACAATCGGGGGGACATCCTTAGATGGAATAAACTTCCATTAAATTTTACAGCTAGATTAGGAATGGTCAAAATGAAACTGCTGCCTAGGCTGTTGTACCCAATTCACCTGGCTCCATATCTCTTCCCTCAGTCCCGGTTCATAAAAATCAGAAAGTTATTATCGGCCTTCCTATGGAGCTCAAAGCCAGCAAGGAAGAAACATATGGTTATGCATCTGCCACAGAATGTGGGGGGCTTTAAGATGCCAGATCTTCAATTAGATTATGTGGCAGGGCAGTTAGGAATAATGAGAAGGTGGAATGGACAGGGGGGGGAGGTCTATGTACCAGTCTGGCTTCGTATGGAGAGACGGATTTTAAGGGAAATGGGACTTTCCCCAAATGCACTGCTTTTTTCCCACCCAGACAAGCTACCTACAAAAGCAAAGCTGACTCCAATAGCAAAAACAATTAATGCATGGTGTTTTTTTTAATGCCTGCACAAAGGAGGGGACAAGAAAAGGCAGGGGAGCAACCGATAATGGGTAATCTGAATTTCTGGTTAGGAGGCCAAATTATTATAAAACAATGGGCTAGACAGTTAGAGGGAGTTAAGTTGGTCAATTGTATAAAGGAGGATAAGGTCATTCTTCCACCTCTAAGTGAGGGATTGCCCTTTTTTAAGAAGATCCAGCTTATCAACTTTCTAAGCAGGGGTGAAAAAGGGGATGGTAGAAACGCAAAAGAAAGGGTTTAATTGAAGAGAACTAATTGGAGTAAATTTTGTAAATAAGTCTATTTCCCAAAATTACAGAGTGCTCTTAAATTTCCTGGACTCAAGCTCCCCAACCCACATCCCATATAGGGATAAAATTATAACTCCCCTAAGACCTAATTGGAAAGATGTATGGAATAGTTGCAAATATATAACTATACCTAAACTGAAGAATATGCAGTTGTTCATTTCTTCTAATATGTACTATACTCCGGCAAAGCTATGTGCAAGGAACCTTATACAGACAGACCTATGCTTCAGGTGTAATGAGAAATGGGGGGGTATAATACATGTGATGTGGTATTGTGCCAAGATTTGGCCCCTTTGGCTTAAAATTAAGCAGAATATGGACCCCATCTTAGACTATTCAGTGCTTATATTGCCCGAGGTTTGTGTACTTGGGGACCTGTCTCAGGTTTCAGCGAATACGTCTAAGTACCACATCTCCTTATGCACGGTCCTGGTCAAATCCCTTGTTTTAAAGCATTGGAAAGACAGCCTTGTCTACACTTATGACCAGTGGGTAGGGGATCTTATGAGAACCCTGGGAAGGATACAAAAGCATATGTTGAACGAGGTTAAAATGGGATTATATAAAAAAAGGTGGCAGTCTTTGGAAGCTGTCTACTCTATACAGCTAATAGATGCCCAGAATAAGGGTCTGTCTGTTGGGGTGAGATTAGCAAATAAATAATAGTCTGAAAGTTTGCTTAATTGCTAAGTTCTTTCCTTTTCTTGCATATTTGCTAATTAGTTGGGAAATAACTTTGGTGTGATACTATGTAGGAATATAAGGATCTGCGAAGTAGGCAGGGGTGGGGGGACTCTCTCTCTTTTCTAGGGACGCAGCTATGGATGTTAGTCTGACCTGAGTATGAGGAGTTAATACAATCTCAGTGTTTTGGCAGGTGGGCAATGAGCTATCAGATTCTATATATTTGAGCTAATTGACGGCCTACCCCACTATAGGGTTTGGACATGGCTCAGTTGACCTATTAGAGGCAATGTTATTTTAAGGTAGCTGTGTATGTATAAAGTATCCGCAGCCAGTTTTGGGCTGGGGGACCAGGAGTAATTCTTGGTTTATCTGTGTGTATGTCAATGTACGTCTTAAATGTCTAAAAGAAAAATCAATAAATATGGTTTAAAAAAAAAAAGATAGAGGTGATCCAGGCGTGGCCCAGACCAGAAACCCAGAAGCAGGTCAAGAGCTTTCTAGGGACAGCCAGGTAATACAGAAAGTTTGTACATAATTACAGTGCCATGGCTGCACCCTTATCTGACCTGACAAAGAAGAGGATGCCCAAGAAAATTACCTGGGACCCAGCCTGTGAGACAACCAATACCAAACTGAAGAAGGCACTGTGCAGTGCTTCTGTTTTGACAAGTCCTGACTATAGCAAAACTTTTATAGTTCAGATGGACGCATCAGATGTGGGTATTGGGGCAGTACTGAGTCAGACTTCCAGCCAGGGGACAGATCACCCAGTAGCATACCTGAGTCAGAAGCTGCTTCCCAGGGAGCAAGCATACCCCACGGTGGAAAAGGAGTGTCTTGTCATAGTGTGGGCCCTAAAGAAATTAGAGCCATACTTGTATGGGCAGCATTTTGTGGTGCAGACTGACCACAACCCCCTGGTTTGGCTGACGCAGATGGGGAAGAACAATGGGAGACTGCTAAGATGGAGCCTTGCTTTACAAGGGTATGATCTAAAAATTGTACATAGGGCTGCAGGGAATAATAAAAACTCAGATGGGCTATCTAGGGTCTATGAGGAGTGAACTGATTTGGGAAGCTCATCCCATGCAGGGGATGAGCCCCAAAATTCAGTCTAGGTAGGGAGGAATTGTGACATAGACAGCCAGCTCTTAGTGCTGTATCATTTTTTTTCTTAAAAATAACAGAAATGTGATATTGAATGTGTCTGCTGGAAATGCCAGTGCACTTAGAGTGACCTCCCTCACTCACACATCCCCCCCGATCACAGTATGTGAGATGACCACACACACAGGAACTTAGATAAAAAAAAAATCTAACACCTGCAAGGCCAAGATAATTGCAAGGCTAAAAGGCACCTAAAATCAGGGACATCCTGTTTAGCTAGTTCTATTATCAGTAGCCACGTTGGCAGGAAATAACATATATCATTTTACAACATTTACAGGAAAGAAAAACAGGGCATGACACCTCTCTGTGAAATTAAAAAGGCTTTGATATCTGTGAAGCTCAGAAAGACCCTTTTTCATCAAAGAGGTGTCATTTGAGAATTGATGTTATGATGAGAAAAACAGGATCTTACTGCCTTATAAGGATCCTGTTTCCTGTAGAGATATATATTTTAGTAATAATATCCTGATAGGGAGAAAGTACAGTGACCTCATCCAGGGGGCTAGAGAAAGCAGCTTTTAAAAACTATGATTCTGGTTTCATAGAATGACTTCTTTACCTGACTTTGAAACAGCAACATCAAGCCTTTAGAAGATAAGTATTTTGTGTGGATAGGAAATATAGTGGCACTTTTACACCTTTTTGTTTAATGACCTGTATGTTTTTGTGATAAGAGTTCTGTATATTACTGTTTACGATTTTACCTTTTGTTTAGTAAAGATATATTTTAAAAACAGAAACTGCCTGGTGTGCCTTGAAACATTTATTTGGTTTTAAGTGAAGTTAGATGGTTTTAAAGCTGACATGGTGCATGAGTTTATGGGTGTACCAAACTGGGAAACAGTTTAAGAGTTTCTCTGGGTCTTGTATATAGTTCTAAAAGGGTTCATTTTGTAATACTCGGTTAGATGCCCATAGGCAAAGATATCTGGCCCCCCGAAGATAGAATTATCTGAGCCTGACAATTGGGTATGCTAACAAGAGGTTAACAAATTTGAATCCCTCCAGAACTTGGGACTAAAGTGACTCAAATCCACAAAACAGACAAGAGGGCTACCTTGTTCTGTTCACTGTTCACAAGACTGCGCTCAGAGGTTGGCACTTTGGGAGTAGAGGGCTGACCTACTGAGTGAATCTGTGACGATGCATGCTGCAATAAAGGTGTCTTGAAGATGGCTTTTTGGTGGCACAATTTAAACTGAAATGAATGCATGCAGTGGATGCACAGTTGGTGACCACATGACTTATTATTACATAAAATAAAGTAATAAATGAACCACAAAATGGTTATTGCATAAAGCATAATGGTGTGTGTGTGTGTGGGGGGGGACATTTGTGGTAAGTGAGTAATGGGATTTACCATTAGCAGGTGCAAGAAATAGACGATTAAGAATATGTCCACCCCAAAAAGCTTGTCTCTGCTTTTCATAGATTTCTTAATCAATATTTTTATTTTCTTACAGAATACAGTATGATATTCATGTTCAGTTCAAGTTTTCTTTGTGTTGTAACTTTTCTTAATCTGGTATTTCTTGTCCCTCATAATGGTAAATCTTATTCCCCACCCTATCACAAATGCCGGCCCCCACACACACTCCATTATGCTTTACAAAATAAACAATGTTTAGGTTACTATACATTACTTTATTTAATGTAATAATAAGTCATGTGTTTGCCAACCAGTTGGCGAACAGTATGTGCTTTTCTTTGATTTTAAATTGTGTCATCAAAATGCTGTCTTCCAGCTACTTTTATTGCATCGTGCATAGCAGCAGGACAGTTTCACCTGTAATGGAAGCACGCAGCGTCTGCCATTTTCACGACCATCAGTCATGCAAAAAATAAAGTAAATTAACTAACAGCCATGAAAATACTTGTTTCTTTTCTGAACATGTAGTTAAAGCACCAGGGCAATATTCACAATACCATAACACCACCTAGCATGCCCACCAACAATGTGCTATTTTGTGTTTGAATGTCCCCATTTTAATTTCATGAAAAGCTCAGATGAAAATGAATACCAGTCCAGAAATGCATCACAGTGTGCTAAGTGACATTGTTGCATTGTGATGACACTTGCTGCTGCTGCTGGTGTTTTTGGCCATTTCTTTTCATTTCATGAAAAGCCCAGATGAAAATTAATACCAGTCCAGAAATGCATCACAGTGTGTTAAGTGAGATCACTGCATTGTGACAACACTTGCTGCTGCTGGTGTTTTTGGTCCTTTCTTTTCATTTCATGAAAAACACAGATGAAAATTAATACAAGTCCAGAAATGCATCACAGTGTGTTAAGTGACATCATTGCATTGTGATGACACTTGCTGCTGCTGGTTGTTTGGGCCCTTTCTTTTCATTTAATGAAAAACACAGCTGAAAATGTATACAAGTCCAGAAAAGTGTCACAGTGTGTTAAATGGCATCATTGACTTGTGATGAGTAACTACAATCAGAATACACTACCATCATATACAATTACAATCCCACCCCAAAAATAAAAAATCTTGAAAAGTCCCAATGCAGAATAATCACATGAGAAACTGTTCAGAAAAGTCACAAGTATTTCCTGACGCACGACTAATAGTGTGCACCTAGAGCCAGAACTCTGCATAGGTGTCCCAAGTGAGAAAATGGCTTGCTGGCACCAGCTGCTGCGGCTGTTGTTTAAATGTCATGAAAAGTCCCGATGAAGAATAATCACATGAAAAACTGTTCAGAAAAGTCACAAGTATTTCTTGACGCACTGCTTAAAGTGTGCACCTAGAGTCAGAACTCTGCATAAGTGTCCCATGTGAGAAAATGGCTTGCTGGCACCTGCTACTGCTGCTGTTGCTGTTATTGTCCATCTGTTTTTTGATGCTGCTGCTGATGTACAGTGTGTTGCAAAATGATGATAGCCACAGATGACCATGGGGTTGAACTACAATTTGATGTTCTGGGAAATTCTTCTGCTGCGCTGACTGAAACATGCTGCCCTATGTGTGTGTATTCATATCAACACTGGTAAGTTAGAGCACGTGTCACTGTCACTGTCATGTTTTTTCAGAGACACTGCCATTTAATTTGCATTGAATCTTGTTTATTGTTGTAAGCACTGAGCAGTCCATTGTGTTGTTCTTTTGCAGGGAATCATTATACATATTGAATGTTTCCCCTTCTGCTGTGTGTTAGCCATGGTCACATTCTCATGCCATACATATGGTGCAGCCATCCAATGCGATACTGTAAAATTGTAATTTTTTCTGAGGGGGGGTACTGCTGTGAGTGAGTGAATTATAAGCATTTCTCATTACTGTTCTTTTCTTTTACATCCTCAGGTTACAGCACACACATTCATGACCATAGTGATGAAACCATGTTGCCAGTGCACGTGTTCCACATGTGTTTGATTGTTGACTTTGGTTGTACGAACAATGTCAGTCCATGAAAGGTAAAGTATTTTTTTGGGGTTGCATGGGTCATTTGGAAAACAATTTTCATTAATATTTTTGTCTTCCTTCCAGGTCTTCAATGTATCCAAACTATTGCCCATCTTCAGATTGGAACATATTGCCGGTCCACAATACCTCGATGCTACCTGCAAACAGATGAAGAAGAAATTATTATAAGTTGACCATGGGGTTGAACTATAATTTGATGTTGGCAGAAGACACCAGAAGGAAGGACTGCTGTGTGACTGGACTTCTCTACTGGGGCTAAAGAAGTAGAACTCTTGTACTTGGACCTTTGATTTAGGGTAAAAAAAAAACTAATGAACAAAACAAAAAAAAGTGTGTGTTTGTCTGAGTTAACTGAACTGAATGGTTATCTGAACAGTTATCTAGGTGTAAATCTCAGGTGATTGAAAGGACTTGATAGCTGTGCAGTTTAAATTACTTGTAGAAAGATCTAGTAAGTAGGGGGAGTGAGCTTAGCTAGAAGGAAGCTAAATTTAAAGACTGCCTTAGAAAGATTCTGCTAGTAACTTGGCAGAAGACACCAGGAGGAAGGACTGCTGGGTGACTGGACTTCTCTACTGGGACTATATTGCCCTCCTTACCTCCCTTCCACCCTCCCACCCAAAGCTAGTTCTACTTTTATAGGCACAGGATTTGACTGACAACAGGCACTTCCAAGAAGGGCAAGAGTAGCTCTCTGGCCCCCTCTAGCTGCTGGAGGTCTGCCTCTGAGCAAGTAAGGGGTCTACTGAGAAATATAGGATATTCTTGTCTCAGAACAGGACAATCAGGAGCTAAAAGGGCACACAGGCAGAAAGTGAGTAGAGAGAGAAGAGGAAAAAAAACAGAGGAAAGAGTAAGGATTCCAAACAGTTAAGGGGCCAGAAATAAGACATGATAGGAGTGGTGCAGTGCAGTGGCTGTGGAGCAGCAGTCTTCCAGGAGACGTTCTGGAGGATGCGGTGTTGTTCCATCTGCAGGCACCTCTCTGGGCTGAGGGAGGAGGTTTCTCATCTCCAGGCTGAGTTGGCCAGGATTTGTGGGCGTCCCTTCCATCCAGGGACCACCAGTGCCACTGCCGTTGCCTCAGAGGTTGCCAAGAAAGAGGAGCGGTTGGACCACAGTGGGATCAGGGAGGTGAGGGTGGTGGAACAGAGGCACATCCTCCAGTTGTACCTCTCCACAATCCTACGCCATTCTGGCAAAGTGTGTTCCTCATGGAGGCACCTGCAGTGGAGACCAAGGAGGATGCTGGGAACCCACAAAGGAGACCCACAGGAGGGTGGCAGGGGACCCCACAGGGAAGGAAACAATTCCTGGTGGGGACTCATTGTTAGGAGGTAGAACTGGGGAGGAAGGAGAGGGAGGTAAGGTGCCTGCCTGGTGCCATGGCTTGGAGTGACAGGGAGCGAATCCTCAGGATTGCCGGAGCAGCTGCACAGGGGAGGGAGCTGGATGTCATTGTCCACCTAGGGACAAATGACCTGGCTAAGAAAGGGATTAGAGAAGTGCAGGAAGAGTTTATGGAATTGGGAAGGGGTCTTAGACAAGTAGCATGCACGGTAACCTTCTTGGAGGTGCTGCCCATCTATAGCGTAGGAGAGGCTAGGGTGTTCAGCATCATGGGATTCAATCAGTGGTTGAAAAACTGGTGTGGAGCTCAGGGATTTGGCTTCATTGAGGACTGGGGGGTCCACCTGGAGTGATGCAAGCCTATACTGGCATGATGGGCTGCATCTGTCCAGGAGGGGAACCAGGATCCTAGGTGATAGGTTTAAATGCTTCATTGGCAAGCATTTAAACTAGCCAAGGGGGAGGCACTGGAAAGGAGCAGGGAAATCCTAGCCCCCCCAAAAAATCACAGTAGTAAGTACGATAAACACCAACATAGAGGTGTCAACAGGGAGAAGGGCAGGGGTAAATGGGGAAAGTGACAAAGGCAAGAAGGACAGGGATGGGGCAAAAAAGGAGTAATGCCATCAGGAAATAGAGGGTAATGAGTACCAATGCCCATAGTCTGGGCAACAAGCTCCCTGAGCTGGTGGCCTTGATGGAAAGGGATGCCTGGATATCGTAGCAGTCACAGAAACCTGGTACACAGAGAACCATGACTGGGATGTTAACATACCAGGGTACATAACCTACAGGAGAGACAAGCAGGGGAGAAGAGGTGGAGGAGTAGCTCTCTATGTAAAGGAAGGGATAAAAGCAACTGAACAAAAGAGTAAACAGGGAGGAGAGGAGGCACTGTGGGTCACCTTGGAGACTGGAAAGGGCACCACAGTCCACACAGGGGTTGTGTATAGACTCCCATGTCAGGGGGGAGGGAATGGACAAGGATATGATAGAAGGCATTCTTAGTATGGCAGAGAAAGGGGAGATACTGTTGATGGGAGACCTGAATATGCCAGATGTTAACTGGAGCACATTTGCTGCAGGCACATCCAAGAGCAGAGCCATTCTCGAAGCCCTACAGGTGTCAGGCCTCAGACAGCTAGTTTCGGAATTCACTCGTGAGGGAGCAATATTAGACCTTGTACTCTCAAATGGGGGCAGTGAGAGGATCTCAGATCTAGAAGTGGGTTGCCATCTGGGAACAAGTGACCATCAAACAGTGTGGTTCACGTTAAACTCAGCTACAGAGTCAAGCCATACAAAAGTGAGGGTACTGGACTTCAGGACGGCTGACTTTGGCAAGATGGGAGAGTGCTCAGAAAAGTACTAGCAAACAGGCTAGAAGGAGGGTTGAGCAACAACGGGAATCATCAAAACTGCCATCACAGAGGCAACAAGCCTTTGTGTGAAGCAAATAAACAATCAAAATGAAAGAAAAAGCCACTATGGTTCTCAAAAGAGGTTGCTGGAAAGTCAGGAGAAAGATAGCATTCCAGAAGTATAAGGAAACACAGAAGGAGCAGGACAGAGAGCTGTACCAGTTAAGGCAGAAGGAAGGGAGGGAAGTCAGAATAGCAAAGGCCCAAACTGAGGAAAAGATAGCCAACTCGGTTAAGAAGGGGATAAAACCTTTTATAGGTACATCAGAGAGCATAGAAAGACAAAGGGAGGGATAGTGAGGCTGAATAGAATGAACTGTGGGTGGGCAGAGGGGGACAGTGAAAAAGCAGGGATACTGAACGAATATTTCTGCCAGTATTCACAAAAGAGGAGGGGGAAGTGCCTAATCCAATTAACAGAAGCACTATTGATAGGGGGGTCGATCCCAGTCCTTTCACATAAGAAAGGGTTCTGCAAGAACTCCTAAAACTGAAGGTGGACAAAGCAATGGGACCTGATGGAATTCACCCAGAATTCTAAAGAATTAAGGGTGGAACTAGTGAAACCACTGGCTACTTTTTAATAAATCATGGGAGAATGGTGGTACCGAGGACTGGAGGAAGGTAGATGTGATTCCCTTCACAAAAGTGGGACCAAGACAGAGGCAGGAAACTACAGACCTGTCAGTTTGACCTCTGTGGTAGGGAAAGTGATGGAGTCACTTCTGAAGGAAAGAATTGTTGAGTACCTAGAGGCCAGTGGGGCTGAGGACCCAAGGCAGCATGGGTTCACAGGGGAAGGTCATGTCAGATGAATCTAATAGATTTCTTTGACTGGGTGACCAAAGTAGTAGACCAGGGAGGGGCTGTGGACATGGCCTACCTAGACTTTAGCAAGGCATTTGACACAGTCCCACACAAAAGATTAATAGTCAAATTAACCAGCATGGGAGTGGGTCCCAGGGTGGTAGTCTGGGTAAAACATTGGCTGGACAACAGGACACAGAAGGTAATTGTAAATGGAGTCCACTCTGAAGAAAGAGGGGTTACTAGTGGGGTACCGCAGGGTTCAGTACTGGGTCCAGTCCTTTTTAATGTCTTTATAAGTGACATTGCAGAGGGACTGAAGGAAAGTATGCCTTTGCAGATGACACAAAGATCTGCAACAGGGTTGATACACAAGAGGCATGGAAAGGATGAGAAGGACTTGGCAAGGTTAGAGGAATGGTCAGAAGTATGGCAGCTAGGATTCAATGCAAAAGTGTAAAATAATGCACCTGGGAAACAAGAACCCAGGGAAGATTACACAGTGGGGGGAGTAGTAACAACAACAAAAAGGAAAGGGACCCGGGGTAATCATATCAGATGACCTTAAGGTTAGCAAGCAATGTGAGAAGGCAGTAGGGAGGGTTGGGGGTATACTGGGATGCATAGGGAGAGGCATCACCAGCAGAAAACAGGAAATTGTTATCCCTCTGTACAGACAGTTGGTGAGACTCCATCTGGAGTACTTCGTTCAGTTCTGGAGACCCCATCTCCACAAGGACATAGACAGGATAGAGGCAGTCCAGAGGAGGGCAACTAAAATGGTGCAGGGTCTGCAAAAGAAGCCGTATGAGGAGAGACTAAAGGAGCTCAAAATGTATACCCTTGAGGAAAGAAGGGAGAGGGGGGACATGATAGAAACTTTTAAGTACCTCAGTTGAATCAACAAAGTCCAAGAGGGTAGCATCTTTCAGAAAAAGAGACATGCAAGAACAAGGGGATACAATTTAAAGACAGAGTGGGGGCTGTTCAGGGGCAATGTGAGGAAATATTTTTTCACAGAGAGGGTAGTGGATACATGGAACAGCCTTCCTGAGGAGGTTGTGGGGTCTAAAACTGTGGGAGAATTCAAGAATGCATGGGACAGACATAAGGCAATTCTTGTGGGGGGTAGGAAGAAATAGGCTGTTGGTTAATTAGGATCTGCTGTCTATCCTGTAGGTAGGGAAATGGGCAGACTAGATGGGCCAAGCAGTCCTTATCTGCCGTCAAAGTCTATGAGTTCATTCCAGTACTCCATTCAAAAAAAAAAGGAAAGCAGCCCTCACAGTCCTCAATGCCAGCATTGTACCCACTTCGAAATTCTTTCTCCAAGACTGCATCAGCAACCCCAATGGTACACTGTTTTACACTGCACTAGAATGGTCTGCTTTGCCTGCATTATTCAGCACCACCATCATCGTGACTGGGTAGAAAAATAGATGTGATTATCCTGCTTGGTATGCTGGACAAAAAAAAAGTTGAAGTGCTGTGATTCGTGATCGTGAAGTTGAAGAATGTGATTTATCTCATGACTTGTGATCGTGACATGACAATGAGTACAATATTCGCACTGAGGTATGCACCACACTGGTACTCTGAACACTGCTTGAAAGTCATCACCCTCATGCCTGTGGTAAACCCCCGGTGTTAATTCACAGCTTCTACCAACATGGCTACTTGCTGTTACTTGTGGACTGGCTGGCAGATTTTATTTCAGACAAACACACAGAATTTATTTTACATACCACCTACGCTAAGGGTGATGCTGCAGGCACTGCTGTTACCCTCACAGATTCAGAGACCTTGCCTGGCCCTATCCCTCTCTGACACAGTACTTTTCCCCCCTTCAAGGATTTTTTAATTTTTTTATTTATTCCACGTGATGTGACAGAATGCCCTGCCCACTGAGCCAGAGCTTATAGCCCACTGACTTCTGTGGCTCATACGCCACAGTCAGAAACACCTTTGTCTAACCGTGTCTTTGTTGACATTTCTTTAGGGTACAAAGAGTCACCAAGAAAAGAAATACATTTCTTGCAAACAGTTTTATTTTTAATTTTGTGGGTTGCTAACAAATTCAGCTTGGATGCTGTCCAGTGGAGAACATGTTCCAAGTCCAACCACAGCCTCAGCATGATCATCCACTATGTTTTCTTCAACGTTTGAATCGTTGGATGACCCAAGCATAACCTCAACAGCACTGGAAACATGAGATTGTGATTGTGAGTCATCGTCAGGATCAGAATTATGTTCATCTACTGCGGGGACAGGGAGTGTGACATTAACTACACTCTGACTCATGTCTTTGGACTCCACAATATTTTGGCAACCTGTTAACTTGTCACAGGTTGAACATGGGGCAATACTCATGCCATCACCAACTTCACTACCCCCACCAGTGGGGACATCAGCATCTCCAACCATCATTGAAGCAACTGATTGCACTGTGAAAAACACAGTCAGAGAAATCCCTGTACTGCCATCAACTATGCCCTTATGCTGCGTACTACCATGCCCACGCCCAAAGCTACTCTTACGAACATACAAACTGTGCAGCAGATAAAGGTCTAGAGGTCTATCAAGTCTGCTTGAATGTGCAACTAGCACCCCTTTACCATTGGCAGCAGTGCCATGGCCAGAAAGATCTTTGCATGCATGTCTCTTTGTGGCCACATTTTGGGATTACACAGCAAATTAACAACAAATTTAGATTTCTGAACTTTGGGGTGGATGGGAAGCCAAAAACAACAACTGTGGCTGACAGATGGAGACTGGGCCCTAAACAGATGCAGACGCACAGAAATATGGAGATTGAGCACTCAAGGGATACAGCCACACAGGCACAGCAACACCTTAACCAGTAGTCACAAATCCAAAACTGGAAAAATAATACTTTCTTTTGCGAGGAGGGGGGAACAGCTGCAGACTTTCTTTTTCGGAGAGGGGGGAACAGCTGCAGTACCAGTCCACAACCAAGATGGAATGAAGCACTAAAAAATATCACTGAAAGATAAGAGCTTCACAGTGCTGCGATTACAGTGTGGCACAATAAAATGTGTCTGACTTGACAACACGCACACACACACACTAAAGGTAATGCCTAGAAAATTTAACAGTTCAGTACACTACAACCAAATCTTTTAAACTGACTGAAAAAAGGCACAGCACTACAGCAAACAGTAAAAAAGTACCAAAACTTACTACAAGTATTACTGCCTGTACATGAACACACAAATACTAATACACTAGCTACCCAACAACAGTTAGAAAGACTGCCTTTCTCACTGTGAATATCCCTTCACCATAGATCCACCCCCGTCGAAGCACACTTCTGCAGTGTCTGTCAGTACACAGACTGAATGTTCTAAATTAACATTCAAAATATGGTTTGATTCACAGATCTCTGAGACCAAGCTGTCTCCAGCTTTCCACTAGACACACTACGCAGAAATGAGGCTGTGCAAAACAAGCTACAGCCCATGTGACCTGCCATCCCATGATTCACTGCAAACTTCACCTTAAAGGCCAAAACAAAGGTGAAGTCAGTGCAAAGTCCATAGGAAACAATGAGACTTCACGTTAAATTTCAAGGCAAAGTTATTCGCTTCGAGTTGCGGAGTACTTCTCATAATTATGGCTATGATGCAAAGTACTCCACGTAGTGAAGTGCATGGACTTTGTCCACCACTAGTACTCATGCACACTGTAAGACATACTCAAAGTTGCGGCTGCAGTAGCACAGGCCCCTGAGGAACCTGCACATCTGCAGCCTCATGTGTAAGACATACACTCCAACCTCTGGCAGCAAAACAGTAGGCCCCACAAAATCTATGATACCAAAATTGAAACAGTACTCCTGTCTACATAAGTGCGGGCCCCTGAGGGACCTGTGCCTCTGTAGCCAGAGGTGTAATACACACATACACACACACACACACACACATACTTCTGACTACAGAAGCCCAGACCTCTGTGGGGCCTGGTCTTATGCAGCTGCATGTAGAAGTCCAAGATACCCAAATTGCAGCAGTACATCTGTCAGCAGAAGCACATGTCCATGTAAGACCAGTGCTTCTGCAGCCACAGATACTCATGCACACTGTAAGACATACACATACAGTTGTGGCTGCAGAAGCAAATCCATGAGGTTAGTACATTAGTGCTACTGCATTTGTGTCATATGGAAATAGTTACGTGTTGTTTGTCTTATCTGTTGATGGCTGTCTGTGGTTGCTTGTATGCTCTTGTCCTGTTGCTACTTGGAGTATGGGAGTTAGGGTTTGAAACCCTAACACTTCATTTCCCTACTTTTGTGATAGTAAATTGAATCATAGGCCTAGCAGAGTCACTTCATCAAAGATTTAAATTTTGATTAAGACAAAGGTCATCAGTTTTTAAGTCTGGATTGTACTGCTTGCACTGACATTTAATGGAGTTTTATTCTGGTTCAAGTTATGCCCTCTTGTGAGAGAAGAGAACTTCAGTAATTAATCGTGGACTACTTTGACGCTTAATTCAAGAACTAGTCTTGTTATTGTGATCCATAAACTGTTTGCTTGTATTCTCTTTTAAATTAACTTATTAGTTATTTATTTTATTTTATCAGTTGAGATTGTGGGGGGTGGGGTGATGTATTGTTTATTTAGTCATTTGCTTTTCTGGTCAGGTGTGTGTCTGAAGGGTATGTGTGTGTACTTGTTTTAAATTTGGTGTGAGGGTGGGGTGTTGAGAGTTGTGTGGGTAACGTGTCTGTGATTGTGTGCATGGTGATTTGGATGGTGTGTGTGTTGCTATTCTACATTGCTTTATATTTATTTATTTATGAAAAGTCATTTGGAGGACTTTGTGTTTGTTATTAATTGAATATGTGCAGAGGCTTTATCTACAGAAGAGCAGTTACTCCAGTGACCACCTGCGATCACTTTGCCCTTTCGTTTGGGGCCCACTGTTTCTCCCAGCAGAGGTACTGAGCAGTTGTTGGGAACTAGGGATCCTATGTAGGGGGAACTCTTACAGCAGTGAAGGCCCAGGGTATAGTATTTTGTGGTGGGCAAGATTGGGGTGGTAAGAACAAGGAGATGCCCAGGGAGAATTTAGAATCAGGACTGACGACACTTGGTTCTCCTCCCCAGGGCTCTGCCAAATTTCACTGAGAAGAAAGTAATCTGTCTGGCTTGTGCTGCTTGTCCCCTTCAGGCTGTTCTCTGTATCGTGAGGTCACTGAGGATTAAAACTGCAGTAATGGAGAGTTTCATTTCCAGTTCATCAGCTGAAATCATTTGTATCACAGAAACCTGGTAGGGTGATAACTCTGGCCCTGTGCTGGAGGGGAATCTGTTCCTCCCTTTTTTCCCATGGTGCATTGCCGAAGAAAGGCTCACAGAGGGGGCTGGGAGGCCATCTGTTTTAGATCCACCCTGGGACTCATTGCACTCCTGGTGAGGACATTTGTATCCTTTGAATTTGTGATGGCCAGATGTGTTTCAGGTGTCATTAGCAGGATTATTCTCATCTACCAACCTCTGGGAATGCGAGTGTTTTCCTGCAGGAGCTGGTGGATTTTGGTGTTGAATAGGTATTGCATGTGCCAGGTTATCGGTGCTGAGGGATTTCAGTGCTTGGGTTGATGATGAATCCTCCTGGTTTGGACAGGAGTTTCTCCAGTTGATGTCTTCACTGGGATTGACACAGGCAGTTACCTCTGAATCACATCAACATGGCCACACAATGTATCTGATTTTCTTACTGGGACTTGATATAGCTGCAATCAAGACTAACCCGATCTCTTGATTGGATCATCATGCAGTTAATTTCCAGTGTGGGGTTCCTTGTTCTACTACCCTCTCTCTGGAGACTATTCAGTGCCATCCTAAACATAAATTGGAGCCTTACAAACTCCAGGGGGCACTGGATATCTCGAGTATGCTACTAGCTCATGCATAAGGTCCAGAGACAGCCATGGATTGCTATAATATGGCTGTCTTGGACCTTTCCACATTCGCTCCTTGACCTCCCATCATGTCTCTCCATGGTACAGTGCTGAGCTGTAGTGGTTGAAGACTAAGGAATGTAGGTTGGAGCATTTCTGGAGAAGATCCTGATCTTTGGAGGACAGATTGGCATTGAGACTACATTATGCTGCATATCAATGGGTAATCAACCTGAAAAAGACTGAGTCTCTATCACAGTCGATTGCAGCAGTGAAAAATAACCCAGTTCAGCTCTTTCATACTGTGGTCAGATGGTTAAATCCTCCTTGTCTCCAGTCCAAGGGAGCTATTTCCACAGAATGGTGTGAGGAGTTTGGACATTTTTTCATTGACAAGGAGACAGCCATTAGATTGGGTGTTTCTTCTAGTGGCCTGGCTTGGACCAGGGGTAGTCAAACCTATTGTGATGTAGATCTGCCAGCCTGGGATTAGTTTTGATTGGTGTCTGAGGCTGAGATGGTCTTCGGTTTGTGTTCCTCCAACTGTGAACTGGTCCCATGTTCAGCATGGCTGATTATTGGCTGCTCTGAGTTTCTAGGCCCAGTTTTCACAGAGATCATGAATGGGTCCTTGAGGGAGGATGTCTTTCCCTCGACCTTGAAAAGGGCCATGGTTAGGCCTCTTCTAAAAAATACATCTCTGGACCCCGATGGTCTAGTGAACTACAGGCTGGACTCTAACCTTCCATTTTTAGAGAAGGTTATTGAGAAGATGGTGGTTGAGCAAGTGATAGATTGCTTGGAGTCTCTTTATTTTTTTCTATATAGCTTTTTCTCCCATGAGGGACTGGCAAGCAAGGCTTTGGCTGTCTTTCTGAGGGCTCCAATCTTCCCTAATTGGGACATCATGTAGCCTGCCAGTGTCTCCCATATTCTATTTTCTCCTGTTTCCCCATTGCTGGGGCACACACATCAGCATATGCACGTGGAAGTGTGGGCATGCTACAGATGTCCTGCAGCATCCTCCCTTTATTGGCACTCTCAGTCCCACACTACCATCAGACTTCCACCCAGAGGCTGTCTTTTGGCAGGAATGCCAAGTCTTCCTCCCAGGAAAGGATCACACTTGATCCTCTCCCTCCCTGGCTGACCTCAGTGCCCCGCTTTTACCACTGAACACAGGCTGCCAGTGTGGCAGGAGGTAAGGAACAGATGGCTCAGCCCTCTATGCCACTGTGTTGGTCTACTTAGAGTCGCCCTCAATCTTTGAACCGCTCCAGTTTGGTTCTTGGCTTCAACACAGCACTGAGATGGTTCTTGTCAGGATCACTCACTATGTTCCTCTAGTGAGGGACTGAGGGCAACGTACAATCCTGGTGCTCTTAGACCTTTCATTGACATTTGACAAAGTGGCTCATGAGGTGTTACTGGATCACCTGAGGAACTATGTTGGCATCTCCAGCCCAGTTTTGTGCTGGTTTGGTTCTTACCTTAATGGGATGATGCAGCAAGTGGCTCTTGGGAAGTTTACCTCAGAGCCATCTGTGCTGTCTTGTGGTGTTCCTCAAGGTTCAAGTTTCACCCCCATTTTGTTCACCATGTGTAGTAAAGCACACCAGGATGAAGCACAGTGTGATAGGTTTACTGCATGGCAAAAAGGATTGGCTACCATTGAAACTACATTGTTTGCTGCAGTAACTCTACTGCAGAATTCTGCAGCACTACGCTTCATCCTGGTGGGCTTCCCTGTATTTACCACTGCTAGGGGAAATTATAAGGCAGTACAATGTGGGTTTTCACTTATATTTATTTATTTAGTTTTTGTTGACCAGGTGAGGACTAGACAATTCTGCTATTTTCTTGCTGACATAAAAGTCCCTAAATGGTCTTGGACCAGACTACTTAATAAAGCCCCTGATTCCATACCAACCAGTCTACCCTCTCTTCTCCACCTAAGCTGGTCTGTTGGTTGTCCTTCCCTTGAGGCTTAAATCATCAGGAGAGACAGCCTTTAGAGTGGCAGCTTCTATTATTTGGAATTCAATTTCATATTATATCCATTCAGCTAGCATGGTGGAGGCTTTTAAAGTGTCATTGAAAAACTTTTTATTTGACCAAGCTTTTAAATTGACATATCTATTTCTTAGCTATTGTTTAATTTCCTATTTTATTTGTGTTGACTGGTATTTACCCATGTAAAACACTCAAATCCCTTGCTGGATTGAGCACTATATAAATTTGCCTTGCCTTGCCTAACTGATGAATTAATGCAGTTTTTTGCAAAGAATTTCCTTTCTTTTTAAAATAGTGGAATTGTATCCTAATTCAAGCAGGTCCCTTTTGGACCTGCATGAACAGATGCAGATACACAGGTCCCTCTAGGCCCTGCTCCAAGGGAAGAATACATCTGCTTGCAGAAGTGCAGCAACAGATGTCAAGAACTTGGGGTGCTGTCTGGTGGGCTGTAGAAGTGCAGGGCTCTCTGAGCCCTATGCTTTCATGTGGCTACACATACAAACACCCTGGGTAAAGAGTCCATCTGTCAGCCAATATGCTGGGCCCACTGACTGCCACAGGTGCAGAAGTACAGTGCCTTATGACAAGAGAAGAGTTATCTTCACTATATGGTACTTGGGCCCATGAGTGCAACCCTGCACCTTCCTTTCCCAGGCTGAGGTGTGGTGCCACATGACAGCATTATCTTCCCAGACTTGGCCCATCCAGCTGGCTTATTAAGCTCACCCTTGATCTCAGCTCACTGGGACAAGATAACAAAGCACTATCTGCTGGGCCAAAAGCTGACACTGCACACATTTCTTAGTACTGTATTTTTTATATAAAGATTTTTTATTCTACTGGTTGATGCCTTTGGGTTCTCAGTCCTGTCCCTGCCCCCCTCTCATCCATCGTCCATCTTCTCAGCCCACCAAGTCTGAGATCCTCCATGGATTACCCCCCTGGTGGGGACAGGAAAGGGAGGGCCATTCCCACCACCAGGTGACTATCTTCAAGATTGGGCTGGAGACTAGGCAACAATGTGGAGTGAAGGATGGCAGGCAGGACATCATAAAGCATGGGCCAACCATTTTATTTTTTCTTCCTCAATTCTCTGCCACAGTGGCATATAGGCATAAACATGGAGGTGTACATGCTACAGAACTGCAGTCCTTCTCTTTATGTTGCTTGAGCTCTCCACACTACCCCCAGGCCTCTACCTGGGGGCAGCCAAGGGCCAAGTTGGCAAGCCACCCCACCTTAGGAGAGGAGAGTTCTTCTTCCAGATGCCTAATCCTTTCACCCTTGGCCAACCCCAGTGTCTTGAGCTTGTTCCCAAACTTGGGTCTCTGGCTTGCAAAAAGATAAGGAGCACAGTGACCCAGCCCTCTACGGCACTGGGCCGGGAATTTTTGTATTTTATTTTCACCCCAGATTCACAAGATAGTCATTTTATGACTCACCCTTATAGACATGACACATAGCATTTATAGTATAGTAACCAAAACGTAATTTGTGCCACGAGTGCAAAGACATGTTTTGGACAGGATTTGAAAAATGACACTGGTCACGTTTATGAGGTGGTGTGAAAAAATGGCTATGTTGAAAGTTAGGAGTGAAAGTACTTAAAATGACCAAGTTATCAGTGAGCACAGAAAAATTTCAATGTACATTCAAAACTTCATCTTTTTGTCATATTTTGCCCCAAATTTTGAACATAGTTTTCTTACGATCCTATATCATGAACCAGAAGGTAACATTTTCAATTACCGCCCAAATGGTTATTTCACAGGTCAACTACAAAATTACAGTTTGGCCTGGATTTTAAAAATTTCACCTGCCTTGTTCATGAGGAGTTCAATGTCAAAACAGTGAGTTGAAAACAGTGACAAATAGATACAGTGATGGCAACACAGCACTAGCACATACAATGAAGATGATTTATACAGGGGGCTTTTCCCCTGCACACCCCTTTGTTGTGGGCTCTGACCCCCATACCCCCTTACTGTAAATAACCAACTCCAGGGGGGCACAACTTGAGAAGGGGAGAAACTGTAAGTCACCAAGACAGCAAGCACTGTGTTGCCATCACTGTTTCTGTTCATCGCCATTTTAAAGTCACTGTTTTCATGGGCTACCTTCATGAGGCATGGTCCCAAAAAGTCCACGTTGAAAGTTTGTTGGAAAATATTGAAAATTAGCAAAGTTATAAGTGGACATTGAAATATTCCAATGTTCATTCATAACTTGGTCATTTTACCATATTTGCCCACCAAATTTTCAAAATAGGCATCTTATGAACCCATGTGTACCTGGTAGGTGAACATTTTCAAATCCAACTCAACAGGTGATTTTGCGGAGGGGCTGTGAAATCACTTCTTGGGATGGATTTGAAAAAATTCACCTACCTTGTCCATGAGCTGGGGTCCCAAAAAGGCCAAATTGAAAATTTGGTTTAAAATGATTTAAAAATGACAACTTTGTGAGTAAAGGTTAAAAATGCATTGAATACATTAACTGGATGCCCTTCTCATCACAGAGTGGATCTACAATGTGGGACCATCTTTAGGTGTGTGAAGGTATGAGGGAAGGTGTGGGGTAGTGGGTGCTAAGTTAGGGGTTGGGATGGAGTGGGTTTGAGTTGTAGGGGGCAAAAATCATTGAGGGAACCATTCTCTGCTTTTCAGGTTAAAATAAAAAAAAACAAAGATCAACAAGGGACAGTTCTTTTGTTTTACAGTGGAACTGGAGCTAACCCTGGGGATTGAGCACCCCAGGATCAGAATAAGAAACATAGAAACATAGACATTGATGGCAGATAAGGACCACAAGGCCCATTCAGTCTACCCATTGTTCTACCTTATGAATGCGCCATAGGCCTTTATTCTGCAATGACCTATTTATTCATACTCATCTGTATTGCTCCCTTATGCCTATCCCATGTCTGTTTGAAGCCCTGCACTATATTAATATCCACAACTTCCTGAGGTAGGCGATTCCATGCATCCACCACCCTTTCTGTGAAAAAGAACTTCCTCACATTACCAGTTATTTGACCTCCCTCTAATCTCATGCTGTGTCCTCTTGTCCTGTTATTTTTCTTATACTGAAACATGTTAGACTCTTTCAGCTTGTTAATGCCCCTAAGATGTTGAAATGTTTCGATCATATCATCTCTCTCCCTCCTTTACTCTAGGGTATACATATTGAGCTCCCTTAATCTGTCCTCATATGTTTTCTGATGCAGTCCCTGCACCATTTCAGTTGCCAGTGGCACTGGGGGTGGGTACCCCAGTGCTGTCATGTATTGAGAGGCAATCTGGAGGGGATGGGTTGGTATAAAGTGGTACCAGGGTGGGCAAACTAGTGCACTTTTACAAAAAGAATCCTTATTGGGAAGGACAAGGGAGAACTGGCTGAGCTGGGAAGGGGAGGGAGCATGTAAATGTAAGTTTTTTTGGTGCAAGCCAAAAAACAAATTCCCCCGTTGCACCACTTTGTGTGTGACAAGAGAGTTCCTGGCTGATGACCTGAAAAAGGGGTCTTCTTGCTAAACTGGGCACCCAGGATTTTGGGGTACCTACAAAATACATTTCTAGCTATAATTAAAATAAAAACAGCAGACTCTAGCTAAAGGGGTCTTGGTCAGCTAAGTGTACATGTTCATGTTTTAAAATTCTTCAGTTTTATGTGTTTTCCAAGTTTTTAGTTAAAACACAAAACAAAATGACAGCTGTCATAGTCTGTTTTTTGTTCTTCATGACCTGAAATGCATCGATTTTGCTGAAGGTAAATGCTCACAAAAGACACATTTATATTTTTATCACAGGGTTACTCTAAAACCCTACAGAGTATGCTCAGAAAAGGCTTTAAAATCCTTGTAACTCCAGAACCAAATATTATTTTTTCATGAACCCTTTGAAACACATTACCTTGGCACAGGCCTTTTCTACCCTAAATGTTTTGGGAAAAAGATTCTGTACCAGCTACGCTGTAGGTGAGAACAAAAAAAAGGTATAATAAATATAGAAAAAACATCAGGTATTATCAATAAATTACATTCTGGATCTCAGAAACAACAAAAACTGCTGTCACAAAACTTCTCACTTCTTGAGAATGTGCCTCAGAGATGGTACATGCCAAATGTTGGGCAATTTCATCAGGCACCACCAAAGCTATTAAGGTGCAAAAATTGGGGTTTAACCCTAAATACCCTACTCAACCCTAACTGTTCTTGCCCTGGAGAGGTAACAGGTGTGAAAATAATTTTGTTAAGAAAAACATGTTATTTTAAGTAACATGAGCAGGATAAGTGAAGCTGTCTCTGAGCATGCTCATAGATTTATCTCATTCAGTTTGTTCACACTAAGCATGCTCAGAAATGTATTTTCACATTTGAAGAAAAATTTCTGAGCATGCTGGGTGAACAACTTCATTTATTATATCCCACAGGATGCCTATAAAAATGAACAATTATGGCTCAGTAGACCTTTCTTGGTTAAAGTTGTTCAATAAATAAATAGAACGAGAGATATCATTTATTTTTTGATTGAATATATAGCAGAATATACAGTTGTCTATGTAATGTGGTTTACCTGTTTACCATTTACTTGTGTAGCATTTTAACATTTACATCACAAACCTCTAATCACCTGTTATATAAATTAAATATGCTATGGGGTAGCATAAGATGCCATTTATATCTTAATGGGAGGATATTGGTGTGTTGCTGTCTCATTCTTGGCTTCCCACTAGTCAGATATTAACAAACCAATACCTTCTCCTGAAGAGAAAAATGATATACACTATGCCACTCATGAGGTCACTGGGTCAAAGACAACTCTTAAAGATATTTCTGATATGCTACAGCAACCCATTACATATCTTCTATATACCGTATACAGTATAGTATACTCCAACAGAAATGGAGCATGAAGGAGGGAGCAGTACCCCAGGGGTGTCACATCAGGATAAGGATAAAAAGGCCAGTAAGGTGGAGGGGATGGATGACGCTATCAACACCGAAAGGGTGTGGTTAGCCCTCAAGGTCCTAAAGAAAGATAAATCTCCTGGACCGGATGGCATTCATTCGAGAGTACTGTGGGAATTGGCGGACATACTGGCTGCACCCCTGGTGGAGCTCTTCAACAGGTCGCTTGAGACAGGGTGGGTACCTAGGGATTGGCGAGAGGCACATGTGGTGCCAATCTATAAAGGGGGGTCAAGGGAAGTACCAGGTAACTATAGAACCATCAGTTTGACCTCAGTGGTGGGAAAATTAATGGAGAGTATACTAAAGGAATGATTGGGGGTGTACTTGGAGGAGGTGGGAGGTCTGGATAGTCGACAACATGGGTTTGTGCCAGGTAGATCATGTCAAACCAATCTTGTGGAGTTCTATGAATGGGTAACATCAGAATTGGACAGGAGAAAGCCTGTGGATGTATTATTCTTGGACTTCAGCAAGGCATTTGACTCTGTCCCGCACAATGGTCTGGTGGAGAAACTGATGGGGTTGGGAGTAGGCCCTTTGATGGTCAGATGGATTGAAAACTGGCTAGCTGGATGTACCCAGAGAGTAGTGATCAGTGGGGAGCTCTCGAACCCTAGAAAGGTCGGTAGTGGGGTACCGCAGGGCTCGGTCCTGGGTCCGATCCTGTTTAATGCATACATATCGGACATCAGGGAGGGTATAGGGTGTGAAATGAGTTTCTTCACTGATTACTCCAAGATGGGAGCAGTAGTTGAGGGGGAAGAGGGGAGGTTGGCCCTGCAAGGGGACCTGGACACCCTGGAAAGCTGGGCTCACACATGGAAATTAAATTCCAATATCACCAAGTGCAAGGTGCTACATCTAGGGCGGGGAAACCCTAAACACAGGTACACCCTGGGAGGGGAGGTGCTGGAGGCCTCAAAATGGGAAAAAGACCTAGGGGTCATGGCGGATGCATGTATGAATAACTCTGAGCAGTGCAGGAGAGCGGCTAGCAAGGCAAACAGGATGTTGGGATGCATCGTAAGGGGGATCACCTCTAGAAGCAGGGAAGTGATTCTGCCACTGTACAATGGACTGGTTAGACCACACCTTGAGTACTATGTACAGTACTGGAGACCACACTTGAAGAGGGACATACAGCTCCTGGAGAGGGTACAGAAGAGGGCAACTAAGATGATACGAGGACTAGGGGATTTGACGTATGAGGACAGACTTGAGGAGCTCTGCCTGTTTTCATTGGAGGAGAGGAGAGACAGGGGGGACATGATTGAGGTCTTCAAGTATCTCAAGGGAATAAATGTAGTAAACATGGAGGGGATCTTTAGACTAAAGCAGGGAGGTATCACCAGAGGGCATGGTTTGAAGTTGGAAGGTGGAATGTATGAGGGGGAAAAGAGGAGGAGGTTTTTCACTGAGAGGGTGGTGACCCTTGGAATGCGCTGCCTGGCGAGCTGGTTCAGAGATCCACAGTGGAAGGCTTCAAGAGAGGGTGGGACAGACACAGAAAGCAGATGTACCAGATGATGGCCTGTCCCGGGGGGGTGGGGATGGATGATAGGGGTTTCTGGAACACAAGGGGGTGGAGGGCCTCGGCAACCAACTAAGGATCTGAGGTTCGAGCAGACTCGATAGACCATAAGGCCTAATCTGCTACCAATTAGTATGTTAGTATGTTAGTATATTTTATATGCATACTGTATTAATGCGTGGACAAGAGAACAAAAGAGGTGCACTGATTTATCTCCTAAATTCAACACATCTTCAAGTTATGAACTACAGTTCTTGAAAATAAAATAATATGGTTCATTGGTTTTATTTAGCTGTCTAGGTTTGCTTGAATTATCTAACATGTTGGAGTATGCAAGCCAAACTGCTAGGCTTCCTGCTATGCAGTTTTAATGGAGGGTCTGTCAGAGTGTCTATGAATGCAATATATTGCAGATGTCTGAAGTTCTCTCCCACAGTATTTAATCAGAGGGGATTTGTCAGATTCCCTGTGGAGCTATTTTAATATAGACATTTGAAGGTTTCTATTAGGACAACTAAATGGAGGCTGCATGCCAGCTGATCCTTGTTTAAGTATTTTGCTGTACAAGTGAATGGGGATTTCTATGAAGGCACTTTAATATAGGGGATTTGTTATATTTTTTCAAGGCAAATTAATGCAAGGGTTTGCCACATATCTTTGAAGGTGATAAAATGTGTGGATTTGTTAGATTTTCTATGATTATATTTTAATATAAAAGTCTTTGCAGTTCCCATCAAGGCACTGTGCTCATCCGGAGGGTGTCAGCATTGCAGCCATTATATAATAAAAAGAAGTTTGCAAGGCTTTAATTCTCTATTTTAATGGATCTATGTAGACTGTCTAGCAAGGCAAGGTTTGTCAGTTTATTTTATGAGCAGTGCGTCTCCAAATATGAATCCTGTAATAAACTTGATCCAAAAACAGTAATAGAATAGAGAATCTGGGGAAATCATGTCAGAAAAGAATGAGTACGCACAAACTGTGACCTTGACACATGCAGCACAAAAGAAGACTTAAGTAAGGAGCTACAGTATGTACGTCTTATGACACCCAGGCAGCTCAGCCTAATAGGAATTAAACACTATCTTATTTGTCTATAAATGTTGTTGGTTTTAGCAACTATTTTCTTACCTTAAGATTTTCAACAAGTCACCAGGTTGCAAAGTGAGAACAAAAGCCTTTTTTTTGCATAAGCTCCCTAAACAAGGAGAGTATCTATTATGCCCGTCCAAACTGTGAATGAACTGGGATGTGATTATACAAGGTATTGAAGAGGATGGTCCAGATGTTCAAAACACTTGCATGTGCAATTTAATGACTCATACAAGATTCAAAACTATTGATCTCAGAGTATAAATGCCTGCTAAGAATAGCCTGAGACATTACTGTAGTTTATAAGTACGCTAAGTTTTGATGATTTCTCTGGCAATTTTAAGTGGGCAATTTTCTGTAAGAAATAACATTTCTAAATGTTCATGAGCAGCTAGATTGCCCATGCAGATACACTATCAGGCTTGATGGATTCCATATTCAGAAGTTTAGTGCACCACTAACCAGGTTAACACTGTGCTAACCACGAATAATGCTGGTTGATGACACAGGGCCATAGTCAAAGGCTCTCAGTGTACCATGCTGACCTGATGATGTGGTTATTTAAAATATGCCACTGCACCTATGCAGACTAGGGATTCTCCATGCATACTGGGTGCAGCAGTATATTCATCAGTTTTGGCACCACTAAACATCCCCCATCACAGCACTGTTTAATGCTGCAAAAACCCTGCCCTTAACCCATTCACCGATGTGCTCCCCCTGATTGCCCACTGTATAAATATAGAACCCCTATCCTAGTAGTCTAGTGGTCCCCCCACTCAACCCATGATCACCTAACAGTGCAGCATAGACAGACAGATATATATGTAGTTGAATCCTGGTGGTTCAGTGGCCTACTGTCCCCCAAAGATCAACCACCCCACAGCTGACCCATCCACTCTGCATCCTCTTCTTGGCAACCCACCCACCCACCCAGTCCCTGTTGCTGTTGTACAATATTTGTGATGAAGACTGACACAACCCTCTGCTTGCCACCTCAGCAGTCTACTGACTGACAGAAGTTTGCAATCATATATACTGTAGCAACAGCTGATTCTATGGTATGCACAGCTGTGAATGTCTTTCAGAAGGTTGACAGCAGAGCTGGCAAGGGGAAGGCTGTGATGGTTGCTGCCTTGAATATTGCACAACAGAATCAGCGACCATGTGGTGAAGACTGCAGTGAGAGAGGTCATGAGCAGGTGGGTTGAGTGACAGGCGTTGACCTTGGGGATGAAGGGCCACTGGACCACCAAGATTCAACTACATACTGCATGCCTATCTATGCTGCACTGTCAGGTGATTAGGGGTTGGGGTAATCACTAGACCACTTGGGTGGGATTCCATATTAATCCAGTGGGTGATCGGGGGTTGGCAGACCACTAGACCACAAGGGTAAGGATCAATATTTATATAGTGGGTAATCGGTGGTGGAGGGAGCATCAGACCACCAGAATAGAGGGCTGTGTGTTCTGGTCAGAGCATGCTAATTGTATGAATATTGCCCCAAGCTGACAGCACTCCTGTCTGCACAGTGTACATGGCTGGCACTGAATATTGGAGCCAGTCTCTCTAAAATGATACTAATACCTTGATTTGTTCTGAGGAATCTGATAGAATCTGGTTAAAATGTTAGTGCCATGAAACATCTAAGAAAGGAATTTAGGGGTTCAGAGCATCAAAGAGGTGGGTGGGCTGTGAGTTCTCTTGTGCATATTTATTGCTTCATTCACTTCCACTTGGTTTACTGTGCTGTACTGTACTGTACCGAACTGGTACTTGGTCTGTACTAGTGAAAAGGGAAGAGGAAGAGGTAGGTGGGAACTGGCAAAGGGATGAGGGGCCGGAGTACAAGTGGGATTGCAGCACCATTGTGCAGAGAGGTGGACCACATGGCTGCAGCCAGCAAACTGCATGGCTGCAGTCTGTTCTGTTTCAACAGAAATTGGCTTTTTTCCATAGGTATTCAGAGTACTAAAAAGAGCAGTCACTGCATTGCTGGTTGCACTGTGAGATTTCTTGTGCACATTTATTGTTTCATTCCCTTCCAAGGTGTTTACTGTGCTGAATTTATGCTAGGTTTGTACTGGTGAAAAGGGAGGGGGAGAGGGAGGCAGGGACTAGGGAGGTATTGAGGGGTTGGAGATTTAATGGCAGATCATAATGCCACTGGGCAGGGGGTAGATCATATGACAGCAGCCAGAGAATCATGCTGCTGCAGTCCATCTAAAATTCCCCACAGGGTCAAGCAAAATTATCATCTGAGGAACATGACACTGGAGGAAAGCATCTGCAGTGGCACCTGCAAGCCTGCCTGCAGTTCTTCAGGGAACTCTGCCTGTGGATTCTCAGGGGTACAGCAACAGCTGGAATGGTATTAATGGTTGCAAAAAGGGATGGGCAGGGCAAAGGGACAGATGTGGTCTCCTAAGGAGTAGTAATCAGCTGAGGCACAAAACTAGGGGAATGCCTAGTGTTACTATTAGTGGCGGTAAGTGTGATATAGTAGTTACACATAGGGCAGGTAAGACTCTCTAACTAGGGCAAGTGATAAAGGTGCTTAGGACCAAACCTGTTGAGGGAAAAAACCCAAACGGCCATCACTTCCTATTTAGGATGGGCCTGTAAAGGGGCTAAGGACCTAACTTGTTGGAAATAATGCCATGCCAATTTTATTAATATGGCACCCAATTCCAAAGGCTCTGGGTGCCTTGCAAATAAAACCTTAAAACAAAACAATAAAATAGAAACAATTGTTAAAATGTTATAAAGATGAATTATGAAGCCAGGCTAAAACATCAATTAAAGTAATGAGTTTTCAGTGCTATTTTAAAAGCCGCCAATGAAGGAGCTCCTCTCACTTCATGGTGAAGGACATTCCAGCGGGTAGGAGCTGCCACACCAAACACCCTATCTTCCAATCATTTCAGGCATGACCGAGGAACTGAAAGGAGATCTGCCTCTGCCAACTAGTGAGCATGAGCAGGAGTGTAAGGAATCAGGAAGTCTTTCAGATAAGCTGGACCCAGACCATGCAGGGCCTTGTATGTTAACAAGCAAACCTTGAAACTGATATGCCATCTGACCAGAAGCCAGTGAAGAGCATACAGAACCAGTGTAATATGCTTGGAAAGGGATGTCCTGCCAGCTAACCAGACTGCCACATTCTGAACCTGCTGCAAGCAGTGCATCAGTCTTTCAGATAGCCCCAGGTAAAAAGCATTGAAATAATCCAGTCTAGATGAGACAAAGGCATGCACTAATGTTGCAAGGTCAGCTGGCTCAGTATAGGACCTAATCTGAATGATGTTATGGAGATGATAATAGCCACTGTGGACAACAGCCAACAGCTATGGTCTCTACTCCCTATCTAAAGTAGGCTTGTAAAGGGCTATGGCCATAACTCCGTATCTAGGGTAGACCTACAGTGTTAAAGGACATTGGACCAAACTTGTTAGTAAAATCCCTAAACAGCCATAACTCAATATCTAGGATAGGCCTGTAAAGGGATTTAGGTCATAGGTAGTGTCCTCGAGACAAAGGTCAGGAAGCATAGGGAAATCAGGAACAGTTATGAAATTTGCAAGTAGCATTTTATTATCTTCAATAACAATAAAATTAAAAAATAACATTGTTCAGGATAGCTCTTTACAAAGGCAATAAGCCAACAGAGAGGATTATGATCAGTTAGAAGTACAGTCAGATCCTAACAAATAAAACTTAAAGGGCTCCATGGCCCACTTGCCACAAGGCATTCCTTTTCAATGGTGGAGTACCTTTTCTATCTGTAGTGCAATTTCTTACAAACATACAAAAATTGCCAGCAGAAATTAGGCCTCTAGGTCTAGCTAGTCTGCTCGAGTGTGTAGCTAACACCCTACTTTGCAGCTGCCCCTCCCCCTCCTCCACCTTCCCAAATACCCCCTCTCAACCTATCCCATCCTCTCTTGAAACTACCCACCATCCTGCCAGATACCACTTCCTCCAGCAAAGCATTCCAAACTGCCCCTACTCTATCTGAAAAAGTGCCTTCTCATTTCCCTCTTATACCTACCTCCTTCCAGTCTAGTTGGATATTCCAACCCATCCATAGTCTGACTCAAGACTGCACCTAGGCTTACCTCTGATACATTTGTCTGTAATAAAAATTGTTTCTAAAAGTCTGGGCTTCTTAAAGCGTGGGCTGAACAAAATGCAGCATTGATGGCCAAAAAGACTGTTAGCAAAAGCTTCTGTCTTAGAAATCTGTGGCTTTACTTCTCCTTTTCCTAAAACATAACCCAAATATCTGATTTCTTGCATGCCCAATGTACAGTATATTTGTAGGAGTATTTGTCATACTAGCCTTTATGATAAATTGGATAACTGTTTGTAGGTGTTCCAGGTGGCTTTTCCAGTCTGGACTGTACACCACGACATCATTCAAGAAAGCAGCAAAATAACCAATGTGAGTAGCTAAAATAAAATCCATGTACCGCTGGAATGTAGCGGGTGTGCCATGTAAACCTGATGGCATCATGGTGAACTGATGGAATCCAATAGTAGTGGCAAAAGCAGTTTTGTCTCTAGATTTTTTAGGTAGGGGAATTTGCCAGTAGCCCATTGGTGAGATCAAGGGTACAGATGTGCTTGGCTCTTCCCAATCCGTCCACCAAATCATCTATCTTGGTGATAGGATAACTGTCAAATTCGGACACTTAAGTTTCATAAAATCAAGGCAGATTCTTACACCCCCTTCTTTTTATTTGCAATCACATTTGGTGAAGACCAAGCACCTCTTGACTCTTCTATGATACCAAGCTGTTTAATTTTTTGTATTTCCTTAACCACATCTGCTCTGAACTGCTCTGGTAATCTGTATGTCTTTTGTCTAATAGTAAGAGCATTCCCTGTCACTATTACATGCTTGACTCCTTTTGCTCAGCCTGGCACTGTGGTAAAAATATTGTTGAATGTCTTCATCAGGTTAAGAATTTCTGCAGTTTGTTCATAGGTTAAGGAAACATTCACCTTTATAGCATCAGCAGTTACAGTTTGTTCCCATCTGTCATGAGCTGTATTAATATATTCTTTATCAGTTGCTGGTAATATTAACAAAGCAGCCTCTGGTGTTTTTTCATCCCATTTCTTCAGGAGGTTAGCATGGTGTATCTTGAAAGGATTTTTCCTATCAGGGGTCTCAATCTCATAGTTAACTGTGCCAGTATGTCTAAGCACTTTATAAGGATCTTGCCAATTCACTAACCGTTTATTTTTTGTACTGGATAACAGTGCCAAGACCTTTCCACATGGCTCAAAAACGTTTTTTTTCTTTTGTCCCATTGCCATAATACACCTTCTGCTGGTTTTGGGCCTCTTCCTGGTTACTGTGTGCAATTTCAACATATTTTACACGTTTCTTTCTCAGGGCACACATATAAGATGTAGTATGTTGATTCTGATGGGGTAATCTTCCCATGTTTCTTTCATTACTTCTAGTGGCCTTCTAGGTTATCTGCTGTACAGCATTTCAAATGGTGAAAAACCTGTTGAGGCTTGTGGCACTTCTCTGTAGGGGAAAAAGCAGGTAAAGCAAGTATTGGTCCCAATCTTTATCGTTCCCTTTTACAAAACTTTTTAACATGCATTTTAGGGTTTGATTAAAACACTGAACGAGACTGACCGAGGATGATAAAGGGTGATTCTTATGGCAGTGATACCTAATAATTGGGACTGCTCATTCAGCGATGCAGCACCAAAATTACTACCCTGATCAGCAATAATATCTTTAGGTATTCCTACTCTGCTGAAAACTTTGGTAAGCTCTGCTGCCTCTTTTGGGGCTGTGACAGTACTCACTGGA
Organism: Neoceratodus forsteri; assembly: GCA_016271365.2. NCBI lineage: Eukaryota > Metazoa > Chordata > Ceratodontiformes > Ceratodontidae > Neoceratodus > Neoceratodus forsteri. The sequence continues at coordinate 452,923,961 of CM057456.1, read as the reverse complement.
ACTGCCTCTGGATATTGAGTAGCATAGTCTCATACTACCAAATAAATTGATAACCCTTTTTATTTTTGTCTAAGGGGTAAATCACATCCATTGCAATTCTCTCAAAAAGCACATCTATCAAGGGTAGAGGCACAAGGGGCACCTTATCTTTTTTAGTCACTGGGGCTACTTTCTGACATTCAGCACAAGGACTGCAATAGGTAGCAACATCTTTATGAATTCCAGATCAGCAAAATCTGTACAGCACTCTGGCAAGTGTGTGATCCCTCCCCAGGTGACCAGCCATAGGACTATCATGTGCTATCTGTAATAACTCAGTTCTATGTTTCTTTGGTTTGACCAATTATTCTATCTGTTCCTGTGTCTGAGGGTTAACACAAACTCTATACAGTAGCCCATTACATTTTTCAAACCTTGGTTCACCCTGTTTTTGCTTTCATCCACAGCTGCTTAAAACAGCCTTGGAGAGAAAAAGTTGAGTTTGCTCTGAAACAAAATCACAGTCAGTTATTAATTTGGTTTCAGCATATTCATACATATTAACCCCTTATGTTCATCATTCTTAGGTTGCCACTGTTTCTTTAGGTGTCTCCTATCTTTTCTGAATTGCTGGATCTTGGAGCTGGGCTCAGACAAGTCCGAATTAAAATCACCAAAAGGAAGAATCCCCAGTGTCTCAGATTTTCTTTGCCTGTGCTCATGTTACCACAACTGCTGAGAAAGCAGGATTTAATCCCTCTGTGATTAACTCAGTAAATCCTGGAAGTCATATCCCATAATCACAGGAACAGGTAACATTAGGTATTACCCCCACTTTCATTTGGTGCAACACCCTATTAATATTAAGAGTCACTTGGGTGGTGGGACAGTATCAAGTGTCCGCATGGATGCAGATGACACCCGTACCTGGGCCTCTTGCACAGTGTTTTCCCAGCACTTAAACATGCACTAGTGTCTGTCTGCTTCCTGATTCAATAAGTCCCTTCACAGTCTTATTTCCCACCTTGACATCTGTTAAATATGTTCCTAATTTTCTAAGGCCAAATCTGCTCCAGTTTTACCCTCTTTATTTTTATGTCAGTTTCTTGTGATATGGATTGGCTTGTTACAGTTATAGCAAATAAAGTCTGTGGGTTCAGATTTGTTACCCCCACCACAGTTCTTATCTGACCTGGAGTTAAAATGGGAAAAAGAGGATCTTACCAGTCCATGGCTGTCACTTTGCTGCTGCAGTGGCCATCTGATAGTCCTCGGCCAAAGAAACAGCCTTTTCCCTACTTTCTGGTCGGTGTTCTTTTACCCAAAGCTGCCCTTCTGTAGGCAGTATGTTGATGAATTGCTCCATTGAAATATGTTGATGATCTATGGGACTGTTTTCCCCTCTTGGTTGAACCCTTTTAATGAAAAGTTCTCTGAGTTGGATGAAGGCTTCTTGAGGATTGTTGACTGAGTGGTACTTGAGGGACCAGAATCTGTGCCTGTGGGTCTCTCCTGAGAAGTCATATACTTTCAAGATTTCTCTTTTCACCAGGTCATAGTTTTCTGACTGTGCAGTGTCCATATTCCTATAGGCAAGTTGGGCTTTACCTGTCAGCAAAAGTAACAGCCTGGTTGCCCATTGCTGCTTTGGCCACTGACAGGCTGCGGCAACCCTTTCAAAAGCTGTCAGATATGCTTCGATGTCATGAGAGGCATTACTTTGTAAGTTCAATGTCTTTTAAGTTGCTCATGTTTTGTTGCTCTGCTGTACCTTTGCTAGATCCTCCACTTTGATAGCTTCCAAAGTATCCAGCCATCACTGCTCCTGTTGCTTCATCTCTTCTCTTCTCTGCTGCTCCTGTCACTGGATCTCTTCTCATCTCTGCTTCTGTGTATCTCTTATTGTTCTATATCCCACCATATGAAGAAGGCAGACAGGCTGTCAGGTTCTGTCCCTGTCTGTTTGTCTTCTTCTATTACTGGTTCCCCACAGTACAGTCTCAGTTTGGACTTTTGTTTCAGCTTCTTGTTTGGCTTCCACTCTTCCGGTAATCACTCCTGAGCTTGCTGCTGCAGGATCCATACCTTTCTTCTATGCTTCCATGCTAACAGGTCTAGTACCCACACACAAAATTCTTAGTTTAGAGTTTGTACAGTGTAAATCCCATTTAGTCTGACACCATCTGTTCTCAAGGCAAAGGTCAGGAAGCACAGTAAAACAAGAAGCAGTTATGAAATTTACAAGCAGTGTTTTATTATTTTCAATAACAACAAAATAAAAACAAATGTTCAGAATAGCTCTTTGCAAAGGCAGTACAAACAGAGAAAAACAAAGTCCTTCATCTAAGGATAGCTCTAAATCTCAATCTCACTTTCTCTCTCCAACAAAAGAGTGTTTTCTTTTATAAGTGTTTGCCTGGCAAGTCATTTCTGCAACCTAAGTTCATTAAGAGACATCCTGTTTCTCACAAAATGTATCATAACTGCCAATTTCTTTTCTTGCAGGTGCAACAAACTAGAGCACTGTGCCTCAGAACTAATCTCCTGTTGACAATTCAGCAAATGAGTCTGTGGAGGTCAAACTGCATCTCAGAGTTAATCACCTGAGTTCCAAACAGCTTTTTGCAATCATTTCAACAATATACTATATACCTTCTCAAACTAGAGAACCCAGTTTCACGTAAGTGTCCACATATATTTTATAACCATAGACAAATAAGGGGGAAGAAAGAAAGAAAAGCAAGAAACAGCAAGTGAAGACAGAGAGATAACAGGAGGGGGGGAGACTTGTAAGATTGGCAAAGTGATCAGTTCCTAGGTCTCACAAGAAAATTTGAATGCTCAATCAGACAGACATGACAGAAAAGGAGAGCATAGAACAGATCCTTACTTTTAACGCTTTCTGCATGGCAAATGGGACAGGATCTTATTCAACCCTGTCACAGGTAGTAAGTAAAGATCCCAGGCAGTAGTAAAATCAATAGTAGGGATAGTGTGTTGGGTAGCTACAGTATAATAGGAAGAGGGATCCAAACAGTAGCTATCCAAATTGCAAGGGCAAAGCAGAGATGATTTGGGAAGATGGCATGTACTGCAGGAAGAGGGAGGTGGGGGACAGAAAGACAGATGGGAAGGTGAAGGTAGTAGGCTAGAAGGGTGGGTGGGGGAAGACGTTTTCAGGTGTGAGAAGTAAGAGGGGGTGGGTATAGTGATAAAGTATAGAGGAAATGGGGACATCATACATTGTAACAGGTGCAGGGTAGCCATCTTCTGGGCTATGCACCTGAGGTTTGGGTGCATATTCCATTTACAGGAAACTGGCAGTGCTCATCTATGAGGCATGGGAGGAAATACTCAAGTTATGCAGCAGTCTGGAGTGGGAACCACAGTGCCCACTGGTCCCCAAGTACTGCAGAGGCTCACTGATAGGAGTGCATGGAGGGTAGTGGGCATGGTGCAGGGCCAGGGTAAAGCCTCTAGGTGCAGGCATAAGTTCAAGAGCTATAGCAGTGAACCAATTTGGGCCCTAGGCTAAAGTGGGGGAGTCATTAATTCCTCAGAAAGACATTAGGCCAGATGCCAACAGCTTCCGAGTGCAGCCAACAAGGCACTTCCTGGGAGAAGGGCAGAGCCACACAAGATTAACCAAAGTGACATTAGTTCTTGGTGATTCTATTGTCAGGGGGACTGAGAAAGCAATACTAGCAGGGGGTAGGAGAAGCAGGGGCTAGGCCATAGGGTATAGTCAGGCATGTGTAGAAGGGTACAGAGGTCAGAGTCCACTTAGGCACAAATGATCTTGCAAAATCAAGAGCTGGATGGGATAAAGGCTATTTTTCAAAGGTTAAGTGAGAAACTGAGGACACTACAGGCATCAGTGTCCTCTGAGGTTCATCACAGTTTATGATGACTCAGTCCCTATTTCATTTAACAGCTGCTGGTTAAACACTGTCATATATACATTACATTATGTGAGACACTCCTGTCCCTAACCATTACTTTCAGCTCACCTATGCACCACTCCTACCATTATGGGAGTTACTGTTATTACCCCATATAAATACTTCCATTGATACTATACATAATCTTGAGTTGGATATCCTGTTATGGACAGAGTCCTCCTGAGAAAGCCTTGTCCCATTCTTAGGAAACAAGATACATGCTCTTTATCTTACTCCTCAGGTAATCACCTCCTCCACCCTTCCCATCTTTGCAGGTTCATGTTTCTTAAAATTGGAACTCATTGGCTTCTTCAGGGATCCCTCCAGCCTCAGAAACCATTGATGTACATCCCTTGAGGAAACCCTGCATTGTTGAGCCTGCCAGTTCACCAGCTGTCTGTACCCTCCTACTGTCTGCCTCCCCAAACCATCTTCCCAGATACTTCCAAACCTTACACTGAGCCCTCCAGATGACCTTGACCATGTTCCTGAACATGGATGCCTGGTGAAGGTCCACCTGGGCCCCCTAACCATGGATTGACTGCCGCCTGGTTGAGACCAGGTGGGAGCACACCTAGGTAGCATAAGAATAGAAGGGGTTATCACCAGATTCCTGGCATGCATGCATGCATGACATCGCATTCATACGTGCTTGCATTACTACACGTGGCACCACAAAACAAAAAAAACAGAATGGAGGAAATTGCAATGAAAATGGCCTGGGGTGCTGGTTAATAAGCCTTATCATAGTTCATAGTTCATAGACTGCATACAAGTTCAATAGGCATGATGCCTTTTAAAGAACTTGCCACTTTATTATAGGTGGTATATGTATTTTCTGTTCCCCATATGTAGATCTAGTCTAGTTTTAAAAGTGTCCATGGTCGGACTGGATACTATATGTGTGGGCAGACTATTCCATATACTGACAACCCTCTGACTGAAAACTTTACTTCTTTTAGTAGTTTTTATGAATTCCCCTGTTATTTTAAGTCCATTATTTCTTGTATTGGCTATAGTGTCAGACCTGTAGTTACTCCTAATTATATCATGGACCTCACCCAGTGACCAATCACAGAGGCAGCCTGGCACCTCACCCCCATTGATTATCTACTGATAATCACTGGAAAACGTGCCAGCCTGCCACTCTCCTGTGCCAACCTATAACTGAAATCCCTCCGACACCTGAAACAACATCAAAGCGCCGCCATACTTCCTCGCACTAAAGCCGCTCAGTACCGACGAAACTGACGAAAAAAAAAAGCATGGAGACATCCTTCGAACTAATAGACAATGAAGAGCTAGACGCAATATTCAGTAGTCTGGAAAAGCAATTTAGTCCTATTCACAAAACTACTGTACTTTGCCAGGACTTACATTCTCCGATACAGCGTCCGTCTTCAACGGCCGAAACCGCCGGCGTTTCCATTGCCAGTCTGCCCGCCACAGCATCACCATCTCCCGCAGTGCAGAACTCGAAATCCGTGGTCTTCACCGTCGTTGTGCAACCAGCCAATCCTGAGGGAAAAAAAAGACAACGTCACCAGGAAGTAACAGACGAAGAAATGTTGCACCTAGAAAGAGAATGGCATGAGGTAGCAACACAAACGCAAACTCAATGGGCAATAAATGTGTTTTTTGACTGGTGTTCACAAAAAGGTAAACAAATACACTTAAGCACCATTACTCCATCACAATTAAATAACGTACTCCGAGAGTTCTACAGTACAGTCCGTAACAGTGATGGCAATCAATACTGTCTCACTAGTTACACATGCCTAAGAGCTGGACTAAATCAATATCTAAACAACCCTCCCCTAAGTCGGAGCTTTAATCTAATGGCTGACACAGAATTCAGCACTGCTAACAACATCTTTAAAGGTGTAGTAAAGTGCTTCAGAAAGGAAGGTAAAGACAAAACTCAGCATCACCCTCCATTAACAATCAATCAGCTCACTCAACTCAGAAATTCTCCAGCCTTAACACCAGACACAGCCACCGGTCTTGTAAAAAAAGTCTGGTTAGACATAGTTTTACATTTTGCTCTCAGAGGAAACAAAGGCATAAGACAGCTTACAACTCAATCCTTTGAAATAAAAACAACAGAAAATGGTGAAGACTATCTAACTAAAAGCTTTAACGAACAAAGTAAAAACCATAAAGAAATAAATGACCCCACAAAACAATTTACCAGAGGATGTATGTTTGCACAACCAAACGATCCTCTCTGCCCACTCATTAGTTATAAGAAATACCTTTCCAAACTACCTACAAATCCACCTTCTCTATTTCTACATCCAAAAAAATGTGATCAAGCACTCCTCAACGACATGCCAGTCTGGTACACAGCAGAACCCATGGGAGTTAACTTCCTAGCTAACATGCTTCCTCGTATTTGCAAAGAAGCACATTTTGACACTATCTTCACAAACCACTCGCTCCGTGCCACAGCAGTCACCCTTTTAAGCAATTCTGGCATGGAAGCCAGACAAATAATGACTGTCACAGGACACAAAAGTGAAGCTTCACTAAGGAGCTATTGGCGCCCAAATCTTGAAGAGTTCAAAAATTGGGGAGAAATCATCCGTGGAGATAGCAGCAATGAATATCAATACCCTCCACCTGAACCACACTGTACCAACCAAATCAATAGTGCACAAACAACTCTACATGTACCAACCACTTCTCCTGAAGCACAAAGAAGAACTACAATGAAAATCAACCAGGACGGAAAAAACTAATATCTTGCAGCACTTCCTCACCCACCTCAACAAGCTCCGCATCTTTCCACATCCACCGGAAACAACAAATCAGATGACCACCCACGCCCGAAAATACCGTCCATAGAAAAGCTCGTAAACTATGGAACCATAAATTTCAACTTTAAATAGCAAGTAAGGCAGCATACCTTTTGAACGATTCCTCCATTTAAAAAAATATAGATAACCACTCTTTCTTTTTCCTCCTCTCCAACAGGTCACACCATGCACGTACAACGTCGACAGCACGACAGCATTTAAAGCAACAGAGCCTGCACTAGAAAACCTACAAATTCTGCTTACAATTTATGAACTTTTACAAAATAAACAGTGCAGTTTATCAGTTCTCAGTTAAAAATACCTAAATGTTCATCTGTGTTCCACTGTTAAACAACAAAGAGTGCACTTACAACCTTCATCTATTAAAATCACTTTAACTGCGTACCTATGTATTCCTTTTTACAATAAATTAATTTTTCTATTGCAACCAATGGACTACTTTTCTTAGTGGATGAATATCTCGTCTATAAAAATATTTTTTTAAATAAAACTAAACAAAAATCTCAACAATTCCCTAAATCTACAACAATTTGCCATGGTATAATCGCAATAAGCCACTTGGGGTGTGGGTTATCGGGGGATTTACCTTGGCTGGGGTGGATTTACCCACTCGGCTACGTCTCATGGGCAAACCACCCCAGCCGTGGTAATTCCCCCCGATAACCCACACCCCCTCGTGGCTTATTGCTTAAATAATTATCTTTTAGTGCTTTACATGTGAAGCATAGGTCCCCACGGATTTATCTATAACCTGCTGAGTATAGTTGTAAGTTTGTTAATCTTTTATTATAGTCCAGTTTCTCTTGATTTCTTCCTTTTTTGTATATTTTCTCTGGACACCTTCAACCAGTCTACAGTTTCTTATAGAATGAGATTTATTAAACTGGGAATAGTACTCAAGATGTGGTCGCACCAGACTAGCGTATAATGGCATTAATACCTCCTGCTCCCTACTTTTTATGTTTGCCAAATTAGAACCTATTATTTTATGGCACCTTTTAACTTTTAAAGTAGTGTTTTTTTTTTCAAAGTTAAAATCATTAGTTATTATAGTACCAAGGTCTTTCTGTTCAGATATAGACTGCAGTAAGGAATATCCTAGGTTATAACTATAACATGGATTGTTCTTCCCAATATGCATAACTTTGCATTTTTCTATGTGAAACTACATGTGCATAGTTTGCCCCCACTCCATAAGTAGATCTGTTTTTGTGTATTGATCTTCTCTATTATGGTAGTTACAAACCCTCCCCAACTTGCAGTCATCTGCATATTTGGCTAACCATACTCTGTCCAAAATTGGCATGGTTGTGACTAAAATATTAAAAAGGGATGGTCCCAAAACTGATCCCTGAGGAACACCGCTAGTCACACTACCCCAAAAGGAGTAGTTCCCTTTGACTGCAACCTTTTGGAATCTATTATTTAACCAGGAGCTGATCCAACTTACAAAACTGGGTGATAATTCAATCTTCAATAGTTCTTTTATTAGTATGTGGTGGGATAGTCTGTCAAATGCTTTAGTGAAATCGAGATAAATTACATCACTGGGAATGCCCTTATCAAGTGCTTGACTTATGGACTTGCAAAAATTGAGTTGATTTGTCAAGCATGATCTCCCGGTAACAAATCCATGCTGACTGTGATCCATTAATCCCTTCTTCATCAAATGTTCATTAATTCACCTTTGTAATAATTTTTCCATGATTTTATCAACCACAGATGTCAGGCTAATTGGTCTATAGTTCTTGGGTTAATCTCTTTTGCCTCCCTTGTGAATTGCAGTCACAGTTGCTACATGCCAATCCTTCAATGCTTTGCCATCCTGTATAGATTTGTTATAAAGATAAGTAAGTAGTTCAATTATTACTGGGGCTTATTCTTGGATAAGTCTCAGAGATACACTTTCTGTCATCACTAAATTCGCAGATGACACCAAAATAGGTGGAGAAGTGTCATCATTAATTAAGTATAAAGAACTAAGTGACAGCCTCAAGAAAATTGAAAGATGGGGTGAAATAAATAATATGAAATTTAATGAAAGTAAATGTGTAGTGATACATTTTGGAAAAAGAAATCATAAATATCCATATTTTTTAAATGAAAAGCTCATAAAAATAGTACATGTGAAAAAGACCTTAGTGTATGGGTAAACTCACAATTGTCATTGGGTACACATATAGTCAAAACTGTGGGGAAATGTAACAGTATTATTCACTCCATTAAAAGAGCATGCATTTCTAGGAACAAAGACTGTGTCCTTAAACTATATAGGACATATGTCTTACCACACCTTGATTACGGCTCGCCAATTTGGAACCCATATTTAAAAAAAGATAACACACAGATTGAAAGAGTTCAGAGAAGGATGACCAAATCTATTAAGGGACTCAACCATATGGAGTATAGGGAAAGACTTGTTAGTCTAAATCTATACTCCTTAGAGACCAGAAGAATTAGAGGTGATTTACTCCTATTGTATCAAATTTTGAAAGACGAGGCATTAATGGTACAATGTAATATAAGAAGGATTCAGAAACAAGCTAATTTAAGATCACACGATAAACACATATTTATACATAGGGCAAGAACCAATAGGCATCAATGTTTTTATAATATATGTACTCCAATAATCTGGAATAATCTGCCTGCGAACGTTGTGGAGTCTTCATCATTAGATATATTTAAAAGAAGGTTAGACGAAGATTTATTACACAAGACTGTCAATAAATAAACCCACTATGAGTGGGAGACAATTCAATGGGCCCTTGGCCTACTTTGTCTATATACACCAAGTTAACCAAGTTAAGTTAAGTTAAGTTAACCAAGTTAACCAAGTTAACCAAGTTAATATACCATCTGGTCCAGGTGAACTATTAGTTTTGAGTGATTGTATTATGTCATAGACTTCTGAGCTACTGATACTAGATAAATATGAGTTAGTCATATCTATCTGTTGGATCTGAGAGTTTTTTTTCATAAACACTGAGGAAATACATATTTAAGGTTTCTGCTATCTCCTCCTCACCTGTTATAATACCTTTATCTGTTTTTAGGGGCCCAATGGTATGCTGATTGCCTTTTAATGTACCAATGTAATTATAAAGCTGATTTTTGTTGTCCTTAACCCCAGATGCTAACTTTAATTCATTTTTTTTACCTCTTTTTATCAATCCCTTTATGTTTTTGTAACACAATTTAAGCTTGTTGAGTAGCTCTGTAGTATTTGATTTCTTTAATTTCTGGAATATTTTTTTCTAATTTTATTATTCCACCATGGGGGAATAAGTCTATTTTTAGTGTATTTAACTCTGTTTGGCACATATTTCTCAATACAATCTGTAAACTGTAGTTTAATCAGTTCCCAGATGAGTTCAGATCTTTACCTATAAGATCTTTTTCCCATTTCCATTTACCCAGTTGATACCTCATTTTCTGATAGTCTGCTTTGTGAAAGTCTCTTACGACTGTTTTTCCTTTAGTGTATTCGATATTATTTTTGTAATAAGCAGTTACTATATTATGATCAGAATCACAGAGTGGTGGATACAGTTGAATATTATATACTTTTTCATCACAATTTGTTAAAATTAGATCTAGCATGTTATTTCCCCTAGTTAGTAAATGAACCAATTGTTCAAGGTTTAACAAAATAAATAGATCAATAATTTTTTTCTAATGCAATTCTATCCAATGAGGTCCAATTAATGTGAGGTAGATTAATATCTCCCATGAGCACATAATCACCTATAATGTTTTTTTAGTTTCAGTCATTTGTAATAGGTTATTATTTTGTCCAGTAGTTAAGTTTGGAGGTGGTAAACCAAGCCCACAGTCAAATTATTGTTGTTAAACAGCAATTTAACCCATATACATACACATTCATATTCATTATCCTCAGTGTTGAAAATCTCAAAGGATTTGATGTCATCTCTTACATATAAGGCTACACCACCTCCCGAATGATTTTTCCTGTTTTTATAAAACCTGTTGTAGCCAATAATGTCCGTATTACGAGCATCACCTGTGCCCCAGGTCTCAGTGATACCACAAATGATTATATTATCCTCCTTGAGAAAATGTTGTAATTCATCAATTTTGGAGTGTAAACTTCTAACATTCAGTAGCAACAAACCCAAACTCTGGTCATGATTATTTTCGATTTTATTACTGCCATTTAATGATAGTGTGTTATTGGATTAATTTATATTATTCTTATTGTTTTCAAGACACCTCTCCCCCCCAATCCTTTAGTTTAAACTTGTACTAATAATTTCATTGAGCTGTGTTCCCAAGAATTTGTTAACCCTTCTACTTAGGTGTAGACCATCATAAGAGTACAAGTTGGATACTCTGTAAAATTATTCCCAATGTGTAACACATTTCATACTCTGTTTCAAACACCAATTATGGAGTCAGTTATTAATGCCTCTGATTATAACTTGATGCTGTCTAGATGCTCATGGAATAGGGAGGATTTCTGAAACAATGACTTCACAGCCTTTATCAATACATTTATTTGTAGACAATACAAAATCCTGTTTAATTTTTTGCATTGGTGTTTGCCATGTATCATTGGACCCTATGTGACTAATGACCAGGGGATTAGTACCTGTGCTTTGCAATATACAGTATCGTCCATCATTTCAGTAATGTCACTTAATCTAGCTCCACTGAAACTTGAAACAGTTCAAGTAGAGTTATCAATGTTACAAATTAAACAATCAAGATTTTTAATAATTAAGTCACCCACAACTAACACCCCCCTATTTGATGGTACTTCATCAGTCTCCATGAGTGTAGTTACATGATAACCCTCACTATTGAGATCAAGCAACAGTTCATTTCATGGCAGCGTACTCCCTTTTTTTAATAATACACTATTAAGTTATTTCTTATTATTATCATTGAGTATCACCTGTATAGGTATTTCAGATTCATGGGTCATGTTAGTTACATCAGGGTTCTCCAATACAACTAATGGGTCAAAGGGATTTAACAAAGGAAGTTCAAAGTGGTCTGCCCTGCTGCCTCTTTTTGCCACTTTATTAGCTTGAACTTCAAACCATTCACTGTCGTTATAAGTTTCATTACCAACAATCTGTTCAATTTCTCTCATCCTTTTTTCAATTTTTGGTCATACTTGTATTATTAGATGTTGTTTGTCATTTAGGTAATATGTCACCAGTCCCTGACTGCGCTGTGTTTAAGTTCCTTTTTCCAGCTATTATTTTGTGTGATGCCTTTTTTCCTTTCTTAATACTTAGTTTAGAAACTTTCTTTTTCACACTACTATCACCATTGTTTAGTGATATAGTTGGATCCATAGAACTACTGGTAGGACAAGAAGTGTCAATATTCATGTTTAATTTTTGTGCCATTTGTAGTTGTGCCTAGTCAATAGCTTTGAGTCTCAAAGAGAACATACTTATTTCAATCTGTAACTCAAGATTATGCCTACATTTATTACAAGTAAAGGGATCCATAACTGTTGTCTGAGCAATCACGTACATAGCACATTCCACACATAGGTAACCAGTATCACCAACAATAATAATGGTTTCCTTCATCCTTAAGATTTATTATATGCTTTATAAGCAGGAATTTATGGGACTCTGTTATGTGATTTATGCAGTTCATTAGACAACCAAGCCCTACAATAATGGGGGAAAAGAACGTTGTCCTAACAGCTCAATCCCAGAAGCTTGCTATGGATCTAAAGGATCGACAGGCATACCTTGCACTTTTCCTGTGCCACTGTATCCCACTATCCTGCTAGACATACAAGACACACACAAAGATGCACATGTCTTAGCACGCATCTTCAAGTGGATCCACATGCTCACCCTGCTCACTAAAGCCAGGAATAAATATGTTCAGAGTGACCCGGAAGTGGTCTCTGGGCTCACGGGACACTCCTCATTTGCAAACAGTTTAAAAATGAAATACAAATGTTAAAGTATGCCCTGAAAAGGGTCAAAATGTGTTTAACAACACTGAGGGCTTATTCCTAACACAAAACTATACTGTGGATCTGAGTTGTAGTCCTCAAGGCAAGGACAGGACTACAACTCCTCCTCCTGTAACACAATTACAGGGCTCCAGCTACTTATGTAGAATGTAATGCAGAAGCATAAGTTTCAAAGTTTCATTTAAACTAAATATTTCACAGAGCAGCACAGTCTTCCCAGATGCTGGGACACAGCTCACACTAGGAAAATGTTTTTACAAAGTTTTCCCATGGGTGTAACCCCATTGTCATGTTCACCTTTAGCATTTTTGCATTGCACATTTTGCTTAGCTGTGGCATCAGTGGAGATGGTAAGGAGTAGTTTTGGTGGGGAGTTCCCCATTTGGGAGGGCACTTTAGGGCACAGTTGGTTGTTGTGTCAGCTGTTGTCATCTCATGGGAATTCAGCAGTAGATTGATCTGATGCAATGTACCCCTCGGCCTATGCATGGGCTACTGAAAGCTTGAAACAGGCAAAGAGGAGGGCAGGTTTGACATGGGGGGATCTGGCACTGGAATGGGTGGCCAGCCTAGGATTTCCAGTGAGTGAAGCCAGTGAGGCATATTACCTTCTATTGTATTTGGAGCAAGCTCCTTCAGGCACCACTGCTCTCCTACCCCTGGAATGCACTGATTTACCTATGCTGTGGAACTTCAAAATAACTGCAGGACCACATCACCTTACCCACAAAGGTACTAAAACCCTAGGCTTACTACTCAAAGTTGAATGGGACTTTTGATGGTTTTGGGGGGACACAGCAGCTTGATGGATGGGTTCCTTCTTTCTTTTCTTGATACCTCCTGCTGCTCCTCCCCCCATACATTCTTTGCTTATTTGTATACCAGACATCTCCAGGTAACTATGCAGTATTTTGCAGTCTGACTATTGCCTTGCAATGTTATTTGACAAACTGGATGAGTCAGCTGCTGCCACATAGGTACCTTCTCCTTTATATGACCACCGTAGCTGGCTCTCTTTTGACAGCAGTGCTGAAGTCTGGTCATCTTGTATCTTATTGGTTGTATTGGGAGCCTGATGGACAACACAGCTGGGTCACGTGACCATGGACCTACACTGGATTATGCTATTACCCTATGTTCTGTTAGTTATATTGAGCCCCTGTCTCTGAAGGTAATGGTGATCTCCTTTACATGGTATTTACCTCTGGTATAGTAATGCCCACTGGTGCTTTACATCCATGCAGTGCTGCCTGCACAGAAGGGCTATGACTGTGGTCATGAATATTCTTCTACTGGACTTCAGACCATATCTGACTCTTACAGCAGAGGTATCTTGTCTCCCTGTATCATGAAAGGACATTCAGACTGCAGTGCCCTTTGGCATGGTTTACTGATTCAGTGTTCTCATGTCTTTAATCTAATAGTTTGCCCTGTTGCGACTAATCAGTTCTTTATGTGTGTATGGTTCCTTGTTACCCCAGGCTTAATGAGATGTGAGGTTAGCCCACATTTCACCTGCCTGCTGTTATTGTCTACCCATGTTACTGGTATCCCATTATTCAAAATGTTCTGATTTATTTTGTCTCTAGGTTGCATGGTAATGATAGAAATCATGTGTGTCAGCCCCTATGTGGATGTGCTGGCCCATGTTGTTGCTGTTATGTGACCAGGGAGGGCTGGGTCTTCTTGACAGGAAGGCAATATGTCAGCCCGTGAGGTATGCATACCTGATCTGGTCTATTCACAATGTCTGATGGCTATAATGCTAGTAAAGATGTTTTCCTATAATGTAAAGTACCTGAATAGCCTGGTCAAATGGTTCAAAAATTCAGTTCAGCTTCACATAGAGAAACCTGATGTGGTCTTCTTGCAGAAGACCACCTTACAGCAAGAACACAAGATGTAGAACTGGTTTGGATACAACATAGTGGTGGTGTTTTCCTGCAAGAATGGGAAATGCAGGAGAACATTAATTATAATCCCTCTGACAACTTCATTTCAGCAACATGAACAGGTCATTAACACTGAGTAATGCGTTGTGATCTTGATGGAGCTGCTATATGGCAGGCCTATCACATTGGCTAAGTTGTACAGTCGGCACCTATCTGTCAAAATCTGATTTGTGCATTATAGACAGCATCCAAGTTAAGCCTTGGAAAGCTATGGGACCATCAGTCTGCTATTACCATACAATACAGTAGTGTATGCCAATGCCCAGTACGCAGTTATAGTGTCTGTGGTAAAACAAAAGGCACTGAATGCTTAAGTGCAGCATCTGATCCATATTTAATTTACCTCTACCTCACTGTCTTTACATTCCCACTTATGTTTGCTGGAAGGATTTTGGTTTGAATATCACTCAGATAAAATCCTCTCTTTGGAATAGAACAAGTCGCTCATGGTGGATTTCAGAATGTTGAAGTGTGCAGCAAAATCTTTGAGACTGAGCTTTGTCATCTTCTCCATTTCCTGAAGCGTTTCTAATTTTTTGTGAGCATAACAGTCCTTTTGGTAATGTGTGAGCCAGCAGAGGTTGAGGGTTGCAGGGTTGCCATTTCTGAAACAGTTTGATACTCAGGGAGAGCAGTGCTTCAGAACACTCAGGACTGACCACATAATGTAGCCACTGATCACCTGTCATCACCTGTGAATCAGCTGTGAATCAGCTGCTAATACTTAACCGCTAACCACTGTAAGCCGTGAGATAAACCCTGTAATTCAATGCTATCAGTTGCTGTCAAGTGGGATCTGGTGGCAACTATATGCAGGATGTATAGGTCATCATAGAGTGTGGATTTATTACTAAAAGTAATAGCTAGCAGTTTAGGCAAATGAAAAAAGTATGTAATAAGCGACTGTCCAGTGTAAGGGTAGTTGTTATAAGTGGTGCTAACTGTATTTTCCTCTAGGCAGTGACAAATCAGTCTACTGATACTTTTTTAACAAACTGTTGGATGTTTATTTATTTAGCTTTTATTGACCAAGTTAGCACACTAGATGAAATAAATGCCTGTTTTCAGGTATGATCCGGGAGTTTACAAGATGAACAGGCAAACAATTTTAACAGTGAAAGGACAATAACATATGGGTAAACTAACAGTAAATTAAAGATTGCATCATTAAAACAGTATATACATATGACACTGAGGTACACAGTCATGGTCCTGGGCAGACCAGGTCAAGCACCAATCACTGGAGGGAGGAAATACCAGGATTAAGTGCAATTACATGCCAAGTTATATGTCAGGTTATCCCACAGGGATCTTCTACACAGGTAGTAGAAAGTGACACTGAACAGGCACTAGGAAGGAATTCCATAGCCTGTGTGCACAGACAGCAAAGGCCTGGTCATTCAATTCCATATGGGTTTTTGGAACAGAGAACAGAGATGAATCACTAGACCTGGGAGGGTAACTAGAGTTAACAGTCTTTAATTGCTCTGCCAAGACAGGAGGAATGGTAGTTTTGACAACTTTATCAGTAAAGCAACTCAAAGCAAGGGTACAACAGTTCACTGGGGACAACCAGTCTATTTTATCATACAGCTCACAGTGATGTGTAAGATGAGCAGCAGAGAGGGCAAATTGACATACATTGTTATAAACTACATCCCACTTAGATAAGGTAAACTTAGCAGGATGAGTAAAAGTAAGGAGCCCATAAGTAAGGATGGAAATGAGCATTCCTCTAGCCAGGGTGAGATGCGCAGTCAGTGTGAGGATGTGTTTTGCCCTATAAGCCATGCCCAGCATGTTATTAACTGCCTTATACATTATGGATGTGCAAGGAGAGATCTATCTGGGATTCAAGGGTGACTCCCAGATATTTGAAGGAGTCAGCAGTAATAACAGAAGATCATCAACACTAGCAAAATCTGAGGATTCAGGACATACTCAGATTTTGGCCTGAGAGCCAGAAAGCATAGTTTGAGTTTTCTTAAGATTAAGGACTAAACACTATTTAACATAAGCCAAGATTGGATTTTGTGGCAATCAGCCTTTTGTAGTGAGTTGATATCTTTGATTTTAACTAATTAGTAACACTAAGTCATCAACATAAAGGGTGGAGCTACAATGGACAGGCACCTGGGGTAAGTCATTAATAAATAAGGAAAAGAAGATGGATCCCAGGATGCAACCCTAAGAACACCAACCATGACAGAAGTAAGTTCAGAGATTGTCCTGCTGTGCATGACTAGTTGCTGCCTGCCCTGCAGGTAATTTGTGAACCAAGCTAGAGCATGGGGTGACAATCCAAAAGAATGTAGCTTGGTACAGAGGAGTTTAAGGCCTACCAGCTCAAAAGGTTTGGAGAGTTCTACAAAAATTGCTCCAGCAAGCTTACTATGATCCATAGTGCCCTGACCTAGAAGGTAACTTAAGCAAGGAGGGAAGAGGTACTGTGTCCCTTTCAGATGCCATGCTGCGCCAAGGACAGCAGATCATATTTATGTAGGTACTCTGTTAGCTGTGATGCCACAACTTTCTCTAGTAATTTGGTGATAGCAGACAGTATAGCTAAGGGACGATAATTTTCAAGACATTTTAGATCCCCTTGCTTGAATATTGGGTTCACTCTAGCAATCTTCCATGGGTCAGGGATAAGTTTATTCGGCAGGGATGCATTCAAAATGTGGGATATGGGCAAGGAAAGGGGCACCCAAGTGGATACATTTTTGGTTCCATATTATCATGACCTGCTAGTAAAGGGGGAGAAAATAGCCAAGAGTTCAGCAAGGTCAGTTGGTAATGGGTGGGGATTTTAATTTGACATTGAACCCTGAGTTTGATAGATCATCTGGGCTTATTGGATGTAGAAGATGCCTGTAGCCCACTGGACTCTCTTATACTCACTACTACACCCATCATGGCAGTTATGTCTGACTCAAGTACTTTTTTGTCATGATGGATGGCTTCCCTGGGGTACAGGACCTATCATATGGGCCCCTCTTTCATTCGGATCACATCCCAATAGTTTTGAAGTTGGACATGGGTAAGACCAGAAAGAACACTCAATCACATTTGAAACTTTCCTTTTTGTGAAACAAAACCTTTGTTGAGTCCGTTGATGATACAATAATGACATCCCTGATGTTTCAAGACCCATACCATGGAACACAGTTAAAACTGTGATTCGCAGGGAGATCAATTCTATGCCACACAAGAAAAAATAAAAGAGAGAGGAGAAATAAAACAATCTCATGAAACCTTGTGCTCCCTTTAACTCCTGCACAGTGCAGGTGACAGGTTAATTGAAGGTCAAATTTGATGCACAATGCAGGAGCTTTGGGACATGTTAAATGCCTGTACACAGCAGGTACTACTTTATTTAAAACACCTTTAAAGAATGTGAGGCTAGGTAGACAAAGTGACTTAGGGCCTGACAAAAGTTTTCCTATGTCTTACAACTCAGGAATCCTGAGTTAGGAACATTAGAGTGTCAGGTAGGTGTCATACAGGCAATCATGAAGCACTATTACTTAGATTTGCACTCGAGTCCTGGGGCACTCCCCCACATCATGCAGATACTCATGAGTACTTAACTAAGCTATCTTTGCCTAAACTTATAGAGGAGCAGCAGTGGGAACATATAGCCCTACTGTAATTACTTTTTGCACTTTCTAAGATGAAACTTGGAAATTCCTGGGTTTGGATGGGTTCCCTCCAGAATTTGTTAAACAAAAATGCAAAACAACCTGCTCCCTTTGTTGCCTAAGACTTACTTGGCAATCCAGGAGGGTGATACCCCCCCATGACAGCTATTGATTATGTCAGCAATACTAAACCTGGGGAAATACCACAGATCCCCTTCCTTTTATTGCCCCATTTCCATTTTAAATGCAGATTATAAATTATGTCCCTCTGTTTGTAAAGGGAAGTTGGATATCCTCCTGCTGCTGCTTCTCCATAAGGCTCAGGCAATCTCGGTCAGCAGTGAAAGAATCATGGTAACATCTGCCACACTTTCCACCTGCACGATTATCTCCATTGCAGAAAAATCCATCCCTTTGCTTAGCATAGACCCTGAGAAGGCTTTCAATAGGGTGTGCTGGAGGTTCCTCTATGATGCCCTATGGACCTTCAGTTCCAAGTTCAGTTTGTATTGCTCCTCTAGGGATTGTACACTTCCACTAAGGTTTACCTGTGAGTCAATGGCTTGGTAGTGGAGCCCTTTGTACTGGGGAAGGGCACCTGTGAAGGTTGTCACCTCTATATGTTGTTATTTGCACTCTGTACTGAGCCACTAGTCACTGCATTATGAAATTATACAGAAATTAATAAAAGGAATTGAGTCCATGGTGGCACGTTATGCAGATGATATCCTGCTGACCCTGCTAAATCCCTCTAAGTCATTGGATGTAGTGTGACAACAGCTGGAAAATTTGAACAACTGAAGGGATAAAAATTAAATACTCAAACAACACAAATTCTGCAATCCTATTATTAACCATCTCCTGAGGTTTGAAGGGTTACCCATTTAAATGGAATAAAAGTAGAAACATACATAGAAGCATAGGCAATGATGGCAGAAAAAGATCTCTGGTCAATCCAGTCTGCCCAAGTTCCCCATGAGCCCTGGAGCCTACTGTTCCTCCAGGGTACTAACCCACCCTGTCCTCCCCACATTCTCTTCCCTGATACTGTTGCCTCAGTACAATACCCTTCATACTGTCCCAGCCCTGCTTGAAACTCCTAACTGTTTTTGCAACCGCTACCTCAGCTGGTAGACTGTTCCATGGCTCCACCACCCTCTCCATAAAATAGTACTTCCTTACATCCCTCCTGAGCCTCCCTCCCATTAGTTTCCACTCATGTCCATGCAACTACGAGTTAGTGTCCAGGTTAAATAGTCCCCTGCAGTTCACTTTATTAATTCACTCAAGGTACTTGACAGTCTCTATCATATCTCCCCTCTTACTTCTGGTCCCCAGCAAGTACATGTTCAGTGCCTTGAAGTGCTCCTCATGGGATCTGACCTGCTAGACCTTGATCACTTTTGTTACTCTGTGCTGCACAATCTTCAGTCTATCCTTATCCTTCCTGAGGTGAGGACTCCAGAATTGGGTGCACTATTCTAGGTGAGACTTCACCAGGGATCTATACAGGGGAAGTATTTCTTCTTTCCTTCTTTCCTTCAGTACCCCTCCAGATGCATCCCAGCAGCCTATTTACCTTGTTGCACTGACTTGAATGTTTTAATGAGTTGCTGATATAACTCCAAGGTTCCATTCCTTAGCCGTAGTGTCGAGCCTCACCCTTCCGTCCAGTACTGTTTTAGGGTTCTTGTTCCCTAGGTGCATTACCTTGCACTTTTTGGCATTGAATTTCAGGTGCCAAACCCTTGACCACCCTTCCCATTTCTGTAAGCCTTTCTGTATTTCCCTTATTCCCTTGTCACCATCCGCTCTCCCACAGAGGTTCATGTAATCTGCGATGAGACACAGCCTGTCCCAGTTTCCCTCTCCAGTGTCAGTGATGTACATGCTGAAGAGGACCAGACCCAGGACCGATCCCTGAGTAACCCCATTCATAACCTCCCTTTTATCAGATTAAACCCTGTTGATCACAAATCTCTGCTGCCCTCCCTTTAGTCAGTTATCTACCCAGATTACAACTTTAGCTGCCCCAGATCCTCCAATTTCTTCAGTAGTCATCTGTGAGGTATCGTGCCAAATGCCTTGCTGAATTGTAAGTGCAGCAGATCCACAGTGTAGCCCTTATCCAGTTCCTTCATCATCCAGTTGAATTCAGCTATTGGGTTAATCTTACAAGACCTCACTGTCATAAAATCATGCTGCTTACTATCCTGGAGCAAGTATCTCTCTAGGTAGTCCACAAAGTCCTCTATGACCAGTGATTCCTTCAGCTTGCTTACAACAGAGATGAGGCTGATAGATCTGTAGTTTCCAGTTAGCTCCCCCCCCCCCATGTAGTGGAATTATATACGACACCTTCAAATCCTTCAGAATTTCTCCTATCCTAAGTGAACTGTTGAATAGGCTACCAGGGGTTCATCTAGTTCTGCTGCTAATTTGCAGAATATCTTGGGATGCAACCCATCTGGTCCCAGGGCCTTATCAATCTTTAGGGCTACCAGCTCTTCGAAGAATCTTTCACTTGTAAATATTGGCTGCCTCATCTCTAGGACCCACCAGTGGCTGCTTTGATGCCACTCTCAGGCAAGGACCCACTGTTCTCCCTTGTGAAAACTGAGCAGAAGTAATCATTAAGTATGGTGGCTTTTGCCCATCCTCCGCTATGAACCTAACCCCTCCACTAACCTTATGATTCCACCACCTTTCTTAATTTTTCCCTAATATATCTGAAGAACTGTTTTCCCCGCTCGACACCTTCCACAATGCACAACTCTGTGTCTGCTTTTGCCTCCCTAATGACTCTCTTTGCCTCCCTATTTTTCTGTGCATATTCTCCCCTTTTCCTCCCTCTGCTTTTTTTTGTATTTATAGAAGGCCTTCTTTTTGGCTCTCACCACTTCCCTGACCCTTGCCAAGAACCATAATGGTCTCTTGAACAAGCTTTTTTGGTTACCATTCTTATGCATACCCTAGATGCCTCCAGGATGACTCCCATAATTGCTCTCTTCTCCCCTCCACCCTGCCTACTGTATGTTACTCACCCCTACTAACTTATCGCTGACTACTTCTCTCAGCCTATCAATGTTTGCCCTCCTGCAGTCATGGACTTCAGCCCTCAGTTGTGATTAGCCAGACCGGAGGTCCGCTTCAAACCAAATGGAGCTATGGCTGTTATTCCTCAATGGCTTCCCCAGTTCCATCGCTTCAACCATCTCTGAGTTGCTGAACTCCACATCGAGAATTGTGGTCTATCTGGTTGGTTCCCTAACCAGCTGCACCAGTAGACAGTCTTGGAAGGTGCCCAGCATGGCCTGACTTCTGGCGATCCTGGCCGCTGAAGCATACAAATCAATGTCTGGCAAGTTCAGGTCAGCCACCACCACTACTTTCCCCTTTGCTAACCCTCTTTCAAGTTCTTCCCAGATATACCTGTCCCTATTCTCCTCTTACCATGGAGGCCTATAGATTTATCCCCAAACATATTTTCTTGCCTGAGGTTGCCATGAGTTGCACCCACAGTGATTCTATCTCCCCATTGCTACCCCTGATGCACCTGTCTTCCACCACCACAATGCCCTACTGGACAAAAAGGGCAACTCCTCCTTCTCTACCTGTTCCTTTATCCCTCCTGAACAGTGAGCACCCAGGGACTGTCAGTTCTCTGTCATTCTTTTCTGAAGCCCATGTTTCCATGATGGCTATGAGGTCTTCCTCAGTGTCAGCCATCAATGCCTGTAGCTCACTTATTTTGTTACCCAGACTCCTGGCATTGAGGCATACCCCCTTCCATCTGACCCCTGATATTACTTTGCCACAGTCCTTGTGTTTTCCTTGTCTTCTCCTCCCTTTGTTGGTGCTATCACCCTTTGCTGTCCCTTTATCTACTGCTATCTTTGCATCCGCTTTGCTGCTACAATATCTGTGGACATATATCTGTATAAGATGAAATATCTGGGGATGTATATCTCACAACAGCTGGATAACTTTAGAGCTTATGTAACCCCCTTGTTAACCGGGGTTACTAGAATCCCAGTAAGACCTAGTGGTAGGCAGGAAAGGCACCTTGTGAAACTCCAGTTAAATGGGTTTCACACTGTCTCACTCTGTTCTCAGTCTCAGCTGAGACTGAGGGATGGCATCACCATAGAACTGTTGCAGCTGCATGAGCCACAATGGAATCTGTAGCAGGGAGTTGGAGTAGAATGTTGGGAGGTTTGAACAGTAGTCTGTAGATCAGTTGGAGTTTGGAGCTTGTAGAGAGAGGAGGACAACAGCTCTGTGTTAGGCTCTTGGAGCCTCAGCCCTGACATAGGGCTACATTCAGGGAAAAGGTGTGTGTTTCCACCTAAAGAGAGACACAGTAAGCTATTTTAAAGTGGTGGAGACCGCTGAATCAGGTCTCAGTGCCCCATCCCTGAGGGGATGGGGCAGGAAAGTTTAGCCTGCATATTCCAGGGGCAACCCCCTGGCTACTGCTAGTGGAGAAGCTGCCTTATTTTTTCCAAGAGTATGGGAAACAAGAAGATTTCGTGATTCACCTGTGGGGCACCTGCAATGGGAGGGTGAGTTTCTGCTCTTTCTAAAGGGCCCGTGTTTTCACCCTGGACTTGTGTGATAGTGCGGATTGGACTACTGAAGTAGTGGGAGGCCTAGAGTAATAGGCTTAGCCAAAAGTAAAAGTATGTTCAAGTCCAGCACATAGGGGAAGTCAAGACATGTAGAGGAGATGTGACATACGTCTACCCCGTAATCTACATTGCCAAGCTTTTAAAAGAGTTGTTTAGTTTCCTGAGAAATGGCTGGGTATGGATTGTGGGAGCTGGAGGTGGGAGACCCCCCCATCTTTAGTTACCAGGTCCACCTCTACGGATTTGCTCTGTGGATTTCTACTTTGCCTCATGCACTTGGCCAGTGATGAGGGAAGTACCCAGACGTGGGATTGGAAGGAAAATTCCCTCTAGGAGTCAAAGGCTCTAAGGTGGTTTGGGGAGCCACCAATTGGAAAACTGGTTCATTCCCATAATGGACCTCGGATCAAGTGGCTGGCGGGGGAGTCGGGCCAGTGGGGAAAACCCAAGTAGTGTACAAGTCGGGCTGTGTACCCAAAGCTGCGTGCAAGTCCGGGCTGTGTGCCTTGTGGGTTCAGAGCCTGAGGGCTGGAAATGTGAAGAAGTGTTCTGTTGTCTCTAATCTGCATTACCAGGAATGTAGCCCCTTGGGGGTCCATCTATGCTTTGTTTGTTCAGTTTGGATGTGACTAAAAGCCACATTGTAGAATCCCATTCCTGGTTTTGGACATTACAATTATTGATTCCTGTGTTCGGATTTACTTGGGTTCCCCTGTGCAGAGTAGCCAAACCTAGGCCCCCTGTGCCGAGTAACCTATCCCTCCCCGAACCCAGTCCCCAACAGGTACTGCTGTCAGCTTCAACAGCGTGCCACCTGTCATCTGCAAAAAGGCAGGGGTCCGGGGGTTACACTTATAAATTTGAAATCCCTTACACAACAGGTGTCTTATCACCTCCATGCCTGGACACAGCTCTCACTCAGATTTTTTCCTAGACCGGAGGTGGTGCTGACTGAACATATTGTCCGAAGTCCTACATTTTTTCAAACCCTCCAATTAGTTTCTTCCCTGAATTGTTTTCAGTCCTTGAACCAAATTATTTCTGCTTCATATGGCAGGAAAAGTGCACTAGAATCAAATACTGTGTGTAGGGTTGCAGCTCCCTCAAGACTGTGGTAGGGTGTTACATGTTCCCAACCTATGACGATATTCTCTGGAGGCACATCTCCACACTGTTTATCTCTGGTCATGAGGATTTTTTTATAGCCCTATTGAAAGCAATCAAATTTGACATTAAGGATTTATACCAGTTGTATGGCTACTTGTATGCAAACACCTCAAGCAGCTTGGCCACTGGAAGATGTACCAAATACACAGCGATCACTTTCCAGCAGTGGAATAAATTTGCCTAGCTTCCATGTGTGCAGGGCATTTTATTTTATTTGTAGTGCCATAGCATGTTCCCAGGAGCACCCACCAACCCATGTTGACATGGCCTTTCAAAACTGGAATAGACAGGGTCTGGCCTTTGTGTTTCAGTTCCTGGTGCAGCAGGGATTTATCACATTCTAGGAGCTCTGATAGGTATACAGTCTCCAACAAAGTGAACATCATAGATCCTGAAGGTCTAATCCTACTTACAAGCAGTAGGAATTCAGGACTCATGACTGCACTCTCCTCCACCACTGATTGATTCTGTGTATTTTACTATATATTTTAATAGGTGCCTCTCAGGGGAGCTGCAGAGACACTTAACTGGTAATTTTGGCAAAGTTCTGATAGCTCATTCAGATGTTACAATACCCCAATTCTGGATAAATGGAATGAAGAGCTCTCTTTGTCCATCTTGCCTGTGCACTGGGTGAAATTCGCTGTGCCAGCATTATGGGTGATGGTCTCTTAGCTAATGATGGGAATTCATCTGCAAATGTCAATAAAGATTTTTCATAACACCCATGGTACAGGCAAAGTACATGGGGCAGCAGCTTTGCTCTTGTTGTATTGGTTGTGGAGCATGGGCAGCAGGCCAGACTCACATATTCTGGGCTTGACTGGTTTTAACTAAATGTTTGCATAAGATTTCATTGACTTTTACTGTTCCCTTAGCATAGTCTGATGAAGTGGATGCTCAGCTGTTCCTGCTTTTGATCCATCCTGATAGAGTCCAGGTTAGTGGCAAGACTTTGCTGCTGATTTACTTATTAGCAGCTACAAAAGTAGTTATATGCCATTAGCTGAAGCCATACTTTCCATCAAAGACACAGTGGAAAGAGATAGTCACCTTTATACAGTACATCATATGAGGAGGCTCATCACTTTCCTGAATGGGAGACTTCCTTAATTTTGAGGCAGATGGCAAAAATGGGTATTGTGCATCATGGATTTTGATGATGCCATTGTTTCTTGATGATGTGTGTGGGCATGGTGGTTGCATCCTGATATCTGGGACCTTTGTATGTTTTATTGCTTTGTATATTGTGGCATGGGTACCTGTTTATGTCTCTATTTATTTGTTGTTGCCTGCAGCAACTCCATGATTTTATTACTTCTGTCATATTGAACTCTTTGTGCAATCCTTTCTGTAATGAATTAATTTCTGTGTAACTTCTACATACACCTCTGTACCCTGGTCGCACCTGGAAACGAGCCTCAGCTCAGTGTGCCTTTCCCGGTCACCAAATTTAAAATAAATAAATAAATAAAATATTGATTCACAGAGTAGTATGGAAAACTGTTATTATTACTCAGTACTGCCTATCACTTCTTTTTGTTTATATGCTTTACATGGCAAACCTCCTGAAGATAAACTGCACAAACTTTGACCATGAAACCGCATAAAGTTTGTCAGAGTTCTCTTAACGGTGGACTAGTCTGTGCTGGTTTGACCATTAAAAAGTGTTAGGAAGTAGGATAAAAATGAAATAACAGAAAGCAATAGGCTGATGAAGCACCCAAAATAGCAGGATGATGCAGTGGGCCACATTAACATGTACTGGTTCCAAAAATTGTGCCCATTCAGTCACTGCCAAACATGGGCAATGGCTAATAGTAATAAACAAGAAAGTGTGGCTAAGTAATAATCCTCAAATAAAAAATAAAATGGTTGTAATTGTAAGGCTCATGTATGACCACAACATATCAGTACAGAATCCCACAGCACAGGCTATAGCTTCCAAAAATTGTGTGCCCATTGAGAAAATGCCAAACATTAATCTGAAGAAGACTAACTGAAGACAACAGTGCAGTACCCCAGACTGTAGGCTACTGGTTTCAAAAATTGTGTGCCCATTGGCACAGAGCCACACATGCACAGTGCTTCAGTTTGGCCATGGATAAGTGTTGTATGCACTGGTTTCATGGGCAATGTTGCCCCAAAAATTATTTACTTGGCCTGTGCAGGCCTGCAAGAAAGTTACAAAACATTAATCTGAAAAATACTGACTGAAGACACAAGTGCAGCATCCCACAGTGCAGACTACTGGTTCCAAAAATTGTGTGCCAATTCAGACAGTGCCAGAGATGGGCAAGACTTCCCTTTATTACTTCTGTCATATTGATTCATATTCTGTCATATAGAGCTTGGGCTCTGATGCTGGAGTTGCAAAACTATCTGAAACACTTCTTAAATTTTTTTAACTTACCGTTTTGCAACTTAGAACTATAGCCAGTAAGACTAGCTGTTGGGGAGAGTTCTTTGTTTTTAAATTTTACTTATTTTTAGTTAGTACCAGTATAAGGGATTTTAGTGTCAGGCTGGGCACTATAGTGATTTAGCATAGGAGTGTAGGCTTTATTTTTAGTAAGGGTGATTCTGGGGAGTACCGGAGAGTTTGTGCTGTAGCCTTCAATCAAATATTGGCATTCATGACATTGTGGGGCAGCAAAAGGATTCAGGGCACTGACCTGTTGGCAGGAGGACATGGAGCAAGTGCTGCTGGATGTTCGGAGCATAATTTTTTTGGTTTTGAGTCATCAACTGGCTGCTGCTTGTTGGATTGGACTGGACTGTAGTCACGGAAGACCCCGATGTTCATTGTTAGAAGGTACCTCGGGGACGCATTGAGGGTCTTGCTGCTGTGGATGGTGGTTGAGCGGTGGGGGTAACTGGTGTGGCAGGAGGTGGGAGCTCCTCTGCCCCCCAGCAGAATCCTGCCTGTTTCCTGCTGCCCTGAGTTTGAGCTGTTAGGTGGACCGTAGGCCTTGGATGAGTGGCCCGTTTTGTTTTCATCTGCTGGGAATGAGGAACACTTTCCAGAGGGACTTCTTCCTGTCCGGATGGACTTTCAGTCTATTTCATTGCAGGTAGCCTGCCCGCTGTGCTCTTGCTGGAACTATCGGTGTTTTGGAGCCAGAGGATTTGGAGCTCTGGACTTGGTGAGAGCTTGTCTGCAGTCTTCTTTTAATTTTTCTGCCAATGGGTGGTGAGTTCCTATATCTGAAAATACCTTTTTCAAGGCTACTTTGGTGAGTGTGGAGCCACCTCTGAATCTGCATTTCTGAAGGGGCTCCCTGACATTCTGAAAGCCATCTCTCAAATGGTGTATGTGCAGTATTCAAAATCTATGAACACTGGTGGTGTGAGCACCTAAGTTCTCCCTGCACTCCAATACAGTGATCAGCCCAGAAAGACTTGGATCTTTGGACTGGACAGTTAAATTGTGTTTACTCATATTATTCTGTATTTGACTCATTTTGAATTTTCTACAGCACACACTCATTTGTCTTGTATTCTCTTCTGTTGATTTTTTAATAATTTATTTTATTTTTTGTGGTTGGGTTGCGGGGGTTACTTTGCTGGGAGTGGGTTTGCGAGGAGTGTGATTGGGGTGTGTGCATGGTGTTGGCAGTTAGTAGCGGTGTATGTGGTGTGTGTAGTTTAGGTTTTACTCTATTAGTGTATGTCTGACGTGTGTGTGTGTTTATTTAGTGTAGCTTTATTGTAGCTTTGGGGCTTTAGTTAGTTGCATGTGCCTGGGGGTGTCTGAGGGCTAGGGCAGGTAGGAATTGTGCATGGAGTGTCCCAGATTTTTCACTTGCGGCCCTTCACTGACCTCCTACTTTCTAATACCACAGCGCATTGCTGTCAGGAGGTCAGGATTAGGAGGTGCCGCACTGGTCAGTCATGGCAGGGTGCCTTGTGCACACTGAAAGGGGGCAGGGTAGAGGTGGTTAAGTATAGAAGGCACCCTGGGTTTCGACGGGTCCTAGAGAGAAGCCAGATGTGTTTGGTTCCTGTCCGCAGGGTTCCCACCAGACTGAATGGGCAGGCAGCCAGAAGGGCTACACTATCCACCAATCCCCTGAGGGCGGTGCTGTGCAATGCCAGATATTAGAGGCTGCCATGCCCCCCCGGGTACTCTGTTGTGCACTGCCCCAGACTGGAATGCAGGGGTGGGGGTATGGTCATCTGTTTTAGATCTGAGCTAGGCTTCACCATGCACCCAGTGAGAACACCAGGTTCGTTTGAATGTGTGGCCGTCCATGGTGGTCCAGGTGCAAGTTGCCTGATCCTCCTGATTTACCACCCCCGTGGGGTGACAGGAGAGTTCCTGCAGGAGGTGGATGACTTTGTCATCGGTGAAAGATTGGAGGCCCCAGGTGTTTAGTTCTGGGGGACTTCAATGTTTGGGCCAATGATGAATCATCCAGGCTGGGTTATCACCTCCTCCAGATGATGTCATCTCTGGGCCTTTCACAAGAGGTTTCTACCGTGACCCACCAGGGTGGTCACATGTTGGACTTGGTCTTCTCACTGGGGCTTGAGATTAATAATCTTAAGACTGATCGGGTTGTTTGGTCCGATCATTGCACAATGGAGTTCTTGCTCAGGGCCCCCCTCATTAACCCTTCCCCTGCTGAGATGGTAAGCTACTGCCCTTTGAGGGGTTTCATCTTGGAGGACTTTCTGGCAGTAGTCAACCTATCTAGTAGTGGCAATGCATGCACAGGGGGTAAGGATGAAGCAGTCACCACCTATAACAAGGCAATGTCTGAGGCACTCAACTCCCTTGCACCAGTCTGTGTGTGACCCAGATCCTCTCACTTGAGGTCCTCTTGGTTTGATGGGGAGCTCAAGGCAATGAAGATCAAGGGTTGGAGGTTAGAGTGCTGCTGGCAGAAGACCGGACTGGAGGTGGAGAGACTGGCCCTGCATGTACACTATTTTGTGTACATGGGGAAATCAACCATAAGAAGGTAGTGTTCCTGTCCAAGGAGATTGCCGCCGGGAAGAACCAACCAGCTATGTAGACAGGCTGCTTCATCCAGCTTGTCTAGAGCTGAAAAAAGCCTTTTCAGATGCTTTATGCAATGAGTTTGCTCGTTTTTTCTCAAGCAGAGTGTCTTCTATCAGGCAGAGAATTCTGCCAGTGAGCCACAGTGTGGCCAACAGTGATCACCCTGGCTGTCTGAGAAGCACTCTGCCTGGTTGGGGGGAGTTTAAACCAGTGGAGCTGGCCGAGGTCATTGAGGTTGTTTCTAGGCTGAAGCACACATATTGTGAGCTAGGCCCAGTGCCAACTTATTTTCTTAATAGAATGTGTTGACTCTGTAGGCCTGGTGTTTACCTTGACTGTCCGGTGTTCTTTGTCAGAGGGGGTCTTCTCAGATGCCTTGGATGCACTGGTGAGACCTCTTCTGAAGAAACCATCTTTAGACCCTGACATCAAGGTGAATTACTGTCCTGTCTCCAACCTTCCATTTCTGGGAAAGGTTATAGAGAAGATTTTGTGGTGCAGCAGCTCGAGGAACACCTCGTGGCCTTTGATATCTATGAGTCTCTCCAGTCTGGGTTTTGTGCCAGGCACAGTACGGAAACCAAATTGGTTCAGGTGCATAATGATCTTCTCAGGGTGAGAGATTGAGGAAACATAGAAACATAGAATCTGTTGGCAGATAAGGACCCTACATCCCACCCAGTCTGTCCATTTCCCTACTTGATTTGGCAATCCCTGCTCTTCTCTTGATTGCCTTTCCCCAACTCTGCTGTACAGCAGGATGTCTTTATGCTTATCCCATGCACTTTTGAATCCCTGTACTGTTTTCATTTCCACTACCTTCACTGGTAGGCTGTTCCATGGATCCACCACCATCTCTGTGAAAAAATACTTCCTAGCATTCCCCCTAAGCCTCCCTCCCTCCAGTCTCATGTTATGTCCACTTGTCCCCGTGCACGTTCTTCTCTGACATATGCTCCCCTCCTGTACCCTGTTTATTCCTCTAAGGTATTTGAAAGTCTATCATATCCCCTCTCTCCCTTCTCTCTTCCAGTGAATAGATGTTTAGTTCCTCAAGTCTTTCCTCATAAGGCTTGTGGTGCAGTCCAGGTATCACTATTGTTGCTATTCTCTGGACCGCTTCCATTCTGTCTCTGTCCTTCCTAAGATGCAGTCTCCAGAACTGGACACAGTATTTCAGATGAGGCCTCACCAATGATCTATACAGTGGTATCACCACTTCACTCCTCCTAATGGTTATGCCCCTTCCTATGTACCCCAGTATTCTGTTTGCTGGGAGGAGAGGGGACAATTCTCATTCTCCTTGATCTCTCCTCAGCTTTGGCATGGTGGACCACTGTGTGTTGCTGTACTGCCTGAGGGAATTCTGTGGACTCGCCAGCACTGTCATTTGCTGGTTTGAGTCCTATCGCTCAAACAGGAGGCAATGGGTTGTGATAGTGAATTTCTCCTCCTCCCCTAGCCTTCAGTCTTGTGGAGTACCTCAGTGTTTGATCTTGTCACCAATGTTGTTTGCCATGTATATGCTGCCCCTGTATGAGATCATTAGGAAGTACAGTCTGGATTTCCATTGCTACGCTGATGATACCCAGCTGTATCTATCCTTTTCCCCTGGGACATCTAATGTGGTGGATGTACTTAACAACTGCCTGGCCAAGATCAAAGACTGGATAGCCTCCAGCTGGTTGCTACTGAACCCTGATAAGACAGAGGTACTGGTGGCAGAGTCGAACAGGAGGTGTGATAAAATGGCCTCTGGCGCAGCGACTGGATGGTTTCTGGGGTCTGTGCCATTGAAGGCCTCCTCTAGGGTGCACGATCTTGGCATTATCCTTGACAGCAGACTGACACTTGATTCTAACATAGAAACATAGAAACATAGAAACATAGAAGTTGACGGCAGATAAGGACCACAAGGCCCATACAGTCTGCCCATTTCTTCTTCTACCTTATAAATGTGCCATCGACCTTTGCTCTGTCAGTGGCCTATCTATTCATACTCATTTGTATTGCTCCCTTATGCCTATCCCATGCCTGTTTGAAGCCCTGCACTGTATTTATAGCCACCACTTCTTGAGGTAGACCATTCCATGCATCCACCACCCTTTCTGTGAAAAAGAATTTCCTCGCATTCCCCCTTAATCGGCCCCCCTCTAATCTCATGCTGTGTCCTCTTGTTCTGCTATTTTCTTATATTTAAACATGTTAGACTCTTTCATCTTGTTAATGCCCTTAAGGTGTTTGAATGCTTCGATCATATCACCTCTCTCCCTCCTTTGCTCAAGGGTATACATATTGAGCTCTATTAATCTGTCCTCATATGTCTTCTGATGCAGTCCCTGCACCATTTTGGTTGCCCTTCTCTGGACTGCCTCAATTTGGTTAATGTCCTTGTGAAGGTGTGGCCTCCAATACTGCACGCAGTACTCCAGATGGGGCCTAACCAGTGTCTTCTAAAGAGGGATTATTACCTCCCTCTTACGACTTGTGATACCCCTACTAATACACCCTAACACCCCCTAGCCTTACCTACTGCTTTAGAGGTCTGCTTGGATGATTTCAGGTCATCAGTGATGATGATGCCCAAGTCTCTTTCTTCCTTTGTGACTGCTAGCAACTCCTCCCAGCCTGTAGGTGGCTTCGGGTTTCTCTTCCTATGTGCATGATCTTGCACTTCTTTGCATTAAATCCCAGTTGCCACTCTTCTGACCATTTTGCTAGTTTATTCAGATCTCTTCTCATTCTCCACCCATCTGGATCATCTACTCTGTTGCAGATCTTGGTGTCATCTGCAAACAGACAAGCCTTACCCTCTAGTCCATCTGCAAGGTCACTAATGAAGATGTTGAAGAGGACTGGCCCAGGACTGATCCCTGAGGTACCCCACTTGTGACTTGCATCTCTTCTGACTGTATACCATTTACCACCACTCTCTGTTTTCTGCCTGTCAACCACTTTGCCACCCAGTTGACCAACTTCTGACCCACCCCAAGCCTACCCAGCTTATTTATCAATCTTCTATGTGGAACAGTGTCAAAAGCTTTGCTGAAGTCAAGGTAGGCGACATCAACTGCTCCCCCTTGGTCCACCACTCTGGTTACCCAGTCAAAGAAATCTATGAGATTAGTTTGACAGGACCTTCCTTTTGTAAACCCACGCTGTCTTGGATCCTGTGCCCCTATGGATTCCAGGTGTTGCACTATCCTTTCCTTAAGGAGTGCCTCCATAATCTTGCCCATTACTGAGGTAAGACTGACTGGTCTGTAGTTCCCTGCCTCCTCCCTGCTACCACTCTTGTGCAGCGGGATCACATGAGCCCTTCTCCAGTCTTCTGGGACCTCTCCTGTGCTCAGAGACTCACTAAACAGTTCTGCTAATGGCTCTGCTAGTTCCACCTTTGGCTCCTTAAGTACCCTGGGATGTATGCCATCAGGTCCCATTGCCTTGTCCACCCTGAGCAGCAAGCTCTTGTAGGACCCTTTCCTTTGTGAAGGGAGTAGTGCTCACCTCCCTCCCCCCTGTGTCCATGGTGTTGAGCTGTGGGCCCTGCCCTACCTTCTCTTCAGTAAATACTGAGCAAAAGTATCTATTTAGGATAGATGCTTTTACATGGTCCTCCTCCTCACATGCTCCATTTTCTCCATTAAGCTTAGCAATACCCCTCTGGACTTTCTCCTTTCACTAATGTATCTATAGAAAGTCTTGTCACCTTCTTTTACTGTTTGTGCTAGTGTTTCCTCAGTTTGGAACTTTGCCTGCCTTATTGCCTTCCCTGCTTCCCTTAGGGCAGTTTGGTATGCCTCCCTATCTTCATCCCGCTGTGTTCCCTTATATTTCCTGAAGGCCAGCCTTTTGGCTCTGACCTTTTCTGCTACTGTATTTGAGAACCAAAGTGGTTTCCTTCTTCTTTTGCACTTCCTTTTCTGTCTAACACAATGGGATGTTGCTTCAAGTATTGCATCCTTAATACTTGCCCACTTTGCCTGTACCCCCTCACCTGTGTTTCTTTTTGCCAGGGCTAGCTTAGCTCTGTTGGCCATTTTATCAAAGTCAGCTCCTCTGAAGTCCCATATTTTTGCCTTGGAATGGAATGATTTAGATGTAGTAGCCAAACTGAGCCATGCCATGTGATGATCACTGGCCCCCAGGTGACCTTCTACCTGGAGATCTGTGATTCTCAGATGTCTTCTGTAGTCTGGACATCCTTTTACCATCTGAGGAATATCACTAGGATCAAACACCTAGATCTGCCTATGGACCTCCCCACCTTGGTATATGCCTTTGTGACATTAAGACTTGACTACTGTAATGCAGTCTACCTCAGGGTCTCTGGAGGTACCCTCCACTGACAGCAGCTAGTGCAGAATGCATCTGCCAGGCTGTTGATGGGACAGCCAAAATACTGTCACATCACCCCAGTACTGCGTGAACTGCACTGGCTGTCAGTTTGGTGGAGGGTTCTTTTCAAGATGGGCTTTCTCACCTTCAAGACCCTACATGGACTGGACCCTGGCTACCTGTCAGACCTTTTAACACCTGTTGCCTCAATCTGTTGCCTCTGGTCCTCCTTTAGGGGCCTCCTTGCAATTCCCAGGATGAGGTTAAAAACTGCCGGTGACAGAGCTTTCAGTGTCGCTGGCCCCGTGCTGTGGAATTCGTTCTCTCCATCAGTATGGGAGGCCCCTTCAGTTGAGGCATTCAAAACCTGCCTCGAGACCTTCTTATTTAGTCAGGCATTCCCAGACACTGTCTTTTAGTTATTGCTTCTGAGACATTTTGAAAGAATGGTCCCTTCGGGGATCTGCTGCCAGGTCAGGCCTCCCATTTTGGGTGATCTGCTTTTAAGTATTTTAATAGACAAGTTTGCATTGTATTCCTTGGGTTTTAACTGGTTTGTTATATTTTGATTGTACGGCACCTAGAGCCTCTGGGATTGTGCACCTGAAAAATGAAATTTGCCTTGCCTTGCAAAAAGTGTTGTACACACTGGTTTCATGGGCAACGTTGCCCCAAAAATTATTAACTCGGCTGTGTAGGCCTGCCAAAAATTCACCAAACTTTAATCTGAGCAAGACTGAGTGAATAAAACAGTGCAGCAGTGTGTGTAGGTTACTGGCTCTAAAAATTACTAGTGGACACAGAAGCACTCTCGACTCACCTCATCATCCTGGAGGAAGTCCAGCACTGGCTTCACTCAGATCAGCTTTTTGAATGCCAAGAAATCAGTCTCCATGACCTTTGGCATTAGTCAGAGACTCTCTCAGCTCCCCTCCCTTCCCACATTCCACACCTTTGCTGGGACATTACTGGAGGGCTGCACCTCCTTTAGATACCTCGGGGTCCGGCTCGACCAGCACCTCGACTTTTCTGTACATATCAAGACCATCTTCAAGAAACTGCACCCCAAACTGGGTGCCCTGTACCACAACTGTGGGTGTATTCTGCTGCCGACTCACCATAAAATAGTACAGAAAATGATTCTCCCTATTTTTGACTACAGAGATGTAATCTACAGTGCCACTCCCAAAACTTCCCTAACCAGACTGGACACCCTCTTCCATTCCTTCTGTCATTTCTCCTTTGACTGCCCTCACAGTACCCACCACTGCACCCTATACCAAGCCCTGTCCCTCACATCCCTTCAGGACAGGAGGCAGACACACTGCCCTAATCTTACAGCTAACTTCTGGTCCCAGTCCTGCCCTCTTCTCTCTATTCCACTCTCTCCCTCTCTACCCCTCCCTAACACTCCCTCAGACACTATGACTCCCAGTCCTTGACTATCCAATACATGTCCACCTCTGCTGACCAAGCTGCCTTCTCCTACCACTTGCCTAAATTGTGGAATCCCTTCCCCTCTACCATCAACCACACCCCTTCCCCTCGCCATTTCAACACCCTCCTGAAAACACACTTCTGCACCACCTGCTCCTGCTGCTAACCACCTGGTAAATCTGAGCTACTTCCTAGCACTGCCTGTCCTAACGCTTGCCAATATATCAAATGTCTTATGCTTACACCCCTGGGTTGGCTGGGCTGCCCGCCCAGCTGTTTCCTTGTTGTTACCTGTGATGCAGTTGTGCTCTCTAATTGCCGTAAACATTATATTGTTGTAATTATACTTGCTGTGCTTTTTGTACTTGGTACTTACTATTTTACTTTGTAATTAATACTCTACGTTTGTACTTATCTTGCACTATTTTGTATTAAAATTGTTCCTCTTCCACACTCCCTCCCCCCAGGATGCATCTGGAAATGAGCAGTTGTTTGCTCAGCATGCTTTCCTGGTGAAACTTTTTATATAAATAAACTTTTTTTAAAATAAATCCTCCTCTGCCTTTAGCCCAACTGGAAGAGTAGGAGATTCATCATCCATAAACAGTGGCAGAAAAGGCTTTGGAAAAAGGGGCAGGTTATTTTTTTTTTAAGTGAGTATCTCTACATTGTGGGTTGAAAGGCAGATTTTACAGTCGGTGACAATATTGCCTGCAGCACTAAAAATCCTCTCTGAGTATGTACTTGCAGGTGAGATATTGAAATGTTCAACAAGTGCCTGTGTCAAAGAGGGCCAAATGATGTTTTGGGGATACTAGTACAATAGGAGCTCATCTGCTGCTAGTGTCATGTTCTCACCAAGATAATCCTGCACCATTTTGTTTGCTGGTATCTCTGGCAGCACTATGTCAGAAAGTGACTTAAAATTGCTTTTTCATAAAGCCATAGTCATAGAGTTGTTCCCATAGTGGTTTGTCATCAACGGCTGTCTTTTTGGGGGCGGGGTGCAGCAGCAGTAGTAGTAACAAGCTGACTTGGTGACAAACATGAGTAACTCCTATGATGTTCAATAATAGCAGTGGAAACCCATTGGGATTCGCCTTCTTCCCTCTCCTCCACCTGGCCTGTCAGTGTGATTGCAAAAAGGGATGATGATGATTATTGTTCTTCTTATCCTGTTTTGGAAGCATCTGTCCTGCCTACTTTTTCGATGGTGCAGTGTTCAAGGTGGGACCCCAGAGGAGCAGGGTAGCCATTTATTTTAAATCCACTCTTGGACTCACTGCACTCCTTATGGGAACTTTCAGGTCATTCAAATATATGGTGGGTAGATGTGGTCCCTGTGTTAGTGACAGGATCATTCTCACATACTGACCTAAAGGCAGTGGGAGTGATTTCTTGCAGGAGTTTCCAGACTTCATGGCAGGACAGGTGTTGGACATTGGTGCTTGGGGATTTCAATGCCTGGGTTGACAATGAAGCCTTGCATTTTGGACAGAAACTCCTCCAGTTGATGTCATCGTTGGGATACAGTCTGTTGTCTCTGGAACTCATTAACATGGCCACATTTTGGACCTCATCTTCTCATTGGGACTGGAGATCATTGTGGTCCAGGTTGATCCAGTCTTTTGGTCAGATCATCATGAAGTGTTGTTCTATTGTGGGATCCCCTGTGTGGTTACTCCCTATGTGGAGATCATCTGGCACCATCTAAAACATAATGTGGAGCCTCACAAGCTCCAAGAGGTACTGGATGTCTTTGATATGTTGCTTGCTTGTGTACAGGGTTCTGAGAAGACCATGGAGCATTATAATACAATACTCACAGCAACATTTAACTGTATTGCACCCTACCTTCCTTGTTCCTTGACATCCCATCATAGCTCACTGTGGTAATGTGATGAGCAGCATCACTTGAAGACTAAGGGATGGAAGTTAGAGCAATCTTGGAGAAGTTTCTGGACTGCAGAGCACAGGTTGGTGCTGAGGAATCATTATGCTGAGTTTCAACAGGCAATTGACCTGAAAAAGACAGAGGTCCTATCAAGCTCGATTGTTACAGGGATAAACTGTCCAGATCAGTTCTTCCGTACTGTTGACAGGTTGCTAAATCCTTCCTTTCATTGGTCAGTCAATGCCTTTTCAGCAGAAAAGTGAGAGGAGTTCAGATGTTTTTTGTCTAACAAGGTGTCCGCTATTAGACTGAGCATTTCTCTGAGAGGTCTGTCATGCGCTGGTAGTGGCTGCT
The DNA here is from genome assembly GCA_016271365.2 of Neoceratodus forsteri. NCBI lineage: Eukaryota > Metazoa > Chordata > Ceratodontiformes > Ceratodontidae > Neoceratodus > Neoceratodus forsteri. The sequence goes on along the minus strand of CM057456.1, from coordinate 452,886,829 downwards.
TCTCTGGTGATGTAGATCTGCCTGCCTGGGATGAGTTTTGGCCTGTTTCTGAGGTTGAAGTACTCCAGGTACTCTCGAGTTTGCACCCCACCAGCTGTAGGCTGCACTAGAAACCAATGTGGCTGTTTCTCAGAAGTGGTGAGTTCCTGGGTCTGGTGTTCATTGAGATAATCAGTGGATCCTTGAGGGAGCGTGTTTTTCCATCTGCCTTGAAACAGGCTGTGGTTGGACCCCTCCTAAAAAAGTCTTCCTTGGACCCTGACATTCTGGTAAATTACAGACCTGTTTCTAACCTTCTGTTTCTGGGCAGAGTTATTAAGAAGGTGGTGGTGGAGCAACTTGTGGACCACTTGGAGGCTATTTCCAGTTGAGGTTTCAGCACCATCATACTACTGAGACTGAACTCATCAGGGTGACTCATTATCTCCTCCTAGCAACGGATGGCGGACTTCACTCTATCTTGGTCCTCCTGGATCTCTCATCAGCATTTGATACAGTTGACCATGGGGTGGTATTGAATCACCCGAGGAACTATGTGGGTCTCACAGGCACAGTTCTTCACTGGCTCAAGTCCTACATAACCAGGAGAATGCAGCAGGTTGCCCTAGGTAATTTTACCTCTGGGCCCTCTGTGCTATTCTGTGGAGTCCCTCAAGGCTTGATCCTCATTCTGTGTTGTTTTCTGTGTACATGCTGCTTTTGGGGAGATCATTAGATGGTACAGTGTTGAGTTTCAGTGCAATGCAAATGATACTCAGCTGTGCTTGTCTTGCTCTTCTGGTACTGATCATGTGGATTTGGTGTTAGCACAATGTCTTGCCAAGATAAATGATTTGATGGCCTCAAATTGGTTATGACTCAGTGCTGGAAAGACATAGGTCATGGTGATCAAGATGAAATGCTGTGGCTTTGCAGCAGTGAGAGGTCTGTCTCTTCCTTCAGTGGATGGACAATCTTTCATGACTGATTACATGATTAAGGACCTGGGGGTTATTCTTGACTGCAGAATGACACTATAACAGGTGTAAGCTGTGGTCTAGTCTGGCTTTTGCCATCTCCAAAACATCACCAGAATTAAACTGCATCTAGCCCATGTGGGCCTGGTGACAATTGTCCATGCTTTCATCACCTCTAAGCTGGGCTATTGCAATGCACTTTACTTAGGATTATCTGAAGGTTTTATGAAATACATGTAGCTGGTCCAGAATGCTGCAGCCCGGCTGTTAGTGGACTTGTCTTTGAGTGACCACATCACACCTGTCTTGCGGGTGCTGCACTGCCTGCCTTTGTGGTGGTGCATCACCATGCTTGTTAACTTATTACAAGGCCCTATGTGGTTTGGGTTTGGACTACTTGAAAGAGCTCTGTATCCCTTAGCACCCAGTTTGCCCAATCCACTCTACCAGTGGGGGCCTGCTTGCTGTCTCCTTTTGCCGGTGGAGATTTTTGGGGGACAGACCTTTTGGAGCGGCAGCTCCCAATACTGTGGAATTCACTTCCTGGGTACATTCACACAGCCAGCATGGTAGAGGTGTTTACAGCATCTCTGAATGCCTTTTATTCAAACAAGCTTTCTTCAGCTAGTTAATCTTAGATCAGGTTGGTATGTGTTTTTGTTTTATCATATTTTGATTTATGATGTAGCTAATTTTGCATTTTTTGACTTGTTTTATGTACAGCACCCAGAGCCTTCAGGACAGAGCACTATAAATAAAGATTGCCTTGCCTTCTGCTTTATTTGTATTCCTGTTCTTATCTTGTGTCATACATACAGAAACATAGAATATGATGGCAGATAAGGACAGCCTGACCCATCCAGTCTGCCCAGAAACCAGATGGGTAAGCCAGGCTTTATAGGACTGATGATCCTTACTGCATTCTTGTGCATCAAGGGATGTCTCAAATGTGTCTTTGAACCAAGGGTCCAAGAGAGTAGCCAGGTTGTAGTGGTCATCTGTACATATTTTTGAAATGTGTGTTTCATTCCGGAAATGTGATCTTATCTTTTCGGCTAGACTGAGAGCAGTGATATCCTCCTTTTCCTTATATTGAGTTTTCATATGAAGATATGAAGAAGTCACAAGTTAATGAGGGCGATGAGAGGGAATATCTGGTTTAGACCAACTGCATAAGCACTTACCACCCACGTGGCCTCCTCGAAAGGCTTTAACACAGTGCAGAGGGTCTCCACCAGGCACCACAGATTTGGGCTGGTGTTAATGTCTCCCTTGCCAATACCATGCTCAACAGCATAGTGGTGGATAGCTTTCTGTGGTTCAAGCAGTCATTCCATCATGTAATAGGTGGAATTCCATCTTGTTTCTCCATTTTGTTTAAGACGGTGTAGGGAAAGTTGGTTCCACTGCTAAATGTTTTGTAACAGTTTCCGTGCCATTACAGAATGGCTAAAATTGCAACACACTTTTTTGGCCAGATCTACACATGTCTGCACAGTGGTGTCTTCTTCATCTAGGAATCCCTGAACTACTAGATTTATACAGTAAGCAAAACATAGAACATGTGTATAATCCCCATCCTCAACAGCCTTTACAATGACTTTTGCATTATCTGATACTATAATATCTGGTGTTAAGGAATGTGGTGTCAGCCACTCATCAAACTTCTGTTGAAGGAGGTGTAACACACTTTCTGCACAAAAAGCTACCAGTACATAAAGCGGCCTTATTTCAGAGGTTGGTGGGGTGGGGGGTCTGGTGACTTGTGGTCACTGCTGCTACTGCTGCTGGTACTTAACTATGATGTTGAGGAGGGAACAAAGAGGGAAAGTGACCCAAATGGGCAGTCACTGCCATGTAATCAGTAGTCTGACTACTGGTCCACATGTCAGTGCTGATGTGAACAGCTTAAACAAATGATGCTTTTAGGGCATGTGATACAGTCTTTTAGATATAAATCAGGAAGACCATCTGTGGAAATGTAGGTATGGCTGGTCAATTGGTACCTTGGCACTGCAGCATTCATTAATGATAGAAAACTAGCATTGCTCACGAAGCAGAATGGCAGTAAGTCAGTGGCTAGCATTTCCACAATTGCTTTTGTTAATTGTTTTTTCTCTAGTCTGTTGGCTTTATATTTATGGCCTATTTCCAAGGACTGGACCAGTAAGAGTTGAGTGCTTTTTTTCTTTGGACATGAGATTGGCTACTATTTTTGTCACCCCAGGAGGTTAAAGTGGCTGGGGATTTGTAGCTCCTCAGAGGTGTGGGAGTCAGTTTGCTAAAGAACTGATGAATTGAAGATGTTGGAGTTGTGCATCAGCTACCACTTGAAATATTTTCTTCCTTTTCTTCTCTACCTGGTCTCTTAATGTTCTTCTCCCCCAGGCCATCATCATTATCATCATCAACCTCACTGCCTGGTGGTGTGGCTGTTGACACCATGTGTTGCTGGCATGCATTCTCATACTGAGATCTGTGGGACTTCAGCAAATGCCTTTTCATGGTAGATGTTTCCACCTTTGTCCCCTCCTTACCCTGACTCAGCCTGTCTTTACATAAAAGACACACTATATGTGTCCATGATCCTTTGTCCACTCTAAAGAAATCCCACACCACTAACATCACCAGTTTGATCTTTCCTCCTGGCACTCTTGGATGTTGCCGAATGGGTGGGCTACTGTGGTCTACTTTCATATCATCACTCTCCTCTTCTTCCTCCACCAGTTCTCCAGAGTCAGAGAATGGTTCTTCGTCCTCTACAATGTGTCTTGGGCCACCAGTTTTGCCTGTGTGTTCTTTATCTGCTGTGATTTCACATACTTGTTTTGTGTTTCCCGTTGTTGTTTTTCGGCCTTCCTGGGTTTGGATTTAGCACCAGTTTTGTTCTTTTTTGATCTCTTATGTGCACCTGCCCCAAGTCGAACTCCCACCTGTTCCATCTCCCCTTCCTGCCAAAACTGCTGCTGTGGCTATCTTTTTTATTGGGTATATAACCATAACCTATATCTCTGTCCCCAAGCTTTGCCAAATCACTTTGCTCCTCCTCATCTGCCTGTGTCACTACCTGCTGCACTCCTTTCTTATTCCTTTTGTCTACAGTGATTGCTCATGTTGCAATCCTTGCAGTGTCACCGTGAGTGGTTCCTACAAGGTGTGATACTTCATGGACTGTTCAACTACTACAATCATCTAACTCTACATTTGTGGTTTTGATTGAGGCAGAGAGTCTATGACCAAGCCCACTCTGCTTTTGATTTTCTTTCATGTGACTGGATTATCCCATACTACCATCTCCTTGGCCTCGCTGTTGCTCCATTTCCTAATGCTGCTTATAGGACTCAGCTACTTGAGTGATGAATGATGAAGAGTAAGACTTTATTTCATCTAAATTTTTATTTCTTTTTTAGTTTATTTATTTATATTTTTTATTTTATAAGTGGGATAACACCAAAGATTACCAGAGGACAGGTACAGACTTGCTACCGTCTAGCACACTCTTGCTTCCCACTGCCTAGATCACACTGCAACAACACAGCTCAGGATGACAAACATACAGGCTGCTTCAGAACTCAGCAGGAGCAGAAAGAGGAAGGAACTTCAGTAGCTTGAGCGAATTAAGAGCTGTTGCTTAATGGGTGGGCTACTGTGGGCTGCTTTCATATCATCACCCTCCTCCTCTTCTTCCACAAATTCTCCAGGTTCACGGAATGGTTCTTCTTCCTCTACATATGTCCTAGGCCACCAGTTTGTCCTGTGTCTTTTTTATCTGCAGTGATTTCACATGCTTGTTTTGTGTTTCCTCTTGTGTTTTGTGGACTTCCTTATGTTGGTTTTACCACCAGTTTTGGTCTTTTTTGATCTCTTACGTGCACCTGTCCCAAGTCAAACTCCCACCTGTTCTATATCCCCCTCCCTCTCTTGCCAGAACTGCTGCTGCATCTATCTCTTTTTTTTACTTTATGGCCCAGATGTTCAAAAGAGTTGAGCCATACGCAATAGGGTTGCGCCTGCGCAAGTCCAAAATTGCGTCATTCTGCAATATTCAGCAGGAGGCAGTTGGGCCCCTGAAATCATGCTGAGCAACAGCACAATGATAATGAAGGCATGCATAACCCAAGGGGGAGGAACCATGCATAAATGGCGCAGTGCGATATTCAACAACTTGCGCCATGCACAATAGGGGAGCAAGCGGAAATTGCACCATAGCGGAAATGAGCCAAAATAAAAAGGAGCAAGGGAGAGGCGCAAGAACGCTACAGGGAAGCCACATGAGGCAGAACTCTAGCCAGACAGACAGGGCAGGAGGGGCACACAGGGCAGGCCAGGGAAAGGGCACCCTGAACACACAGGCACAGGGAAGGTGTGGGGAGCCACAGCCAGTGCAGAAGGGGGAAGTGCCACACAGCACAGAGGCCACCACAGGCAGGTGTTCCCGGTGCAGGGGAAGTAGCAGGGAGAACAGTGGGGAATACAGTAACAGCTGCCGGGGTGAACACAAAACCAGGGACATGGCCAGTGCCACCTTCCAGATGGAGGCCGTTATGAGGGGGGGTGAGAAGGCGGGCGGCAGGGGGGGGCATGGCCGTGGAAGAGCCCGTCGGCGGTATGCCCCCAACAGGCAGTACCGAGCCCACACCAGCTTCGAGCTGTACACTGATACTGAGATTGTGGGCCAGTGCCTCCTGAATAGGGCAATTCTGAGGTGGCTCTGTGAGCTGTGCAGTGATGTGATGCAGGCACCCACACGACGGAGCCATGCCCTGTCAGTGGAGACTAAAGTAACAGCCTGCATGTGCTTGCTTGCCATGGGTACCTTCCAGAGACCAACTGGGGACACCACAGGCATAACCCAGTCAGCCACATCATGCCACCTCACCCAATTCCTCAGTGCACTGCTGCCACATGCTGCAGAGTACATCCATTTCCTCAGCACACCGGCGGAGTGCACATTAAACATACAGGAGTTCCACAGGGTAGCACATATGGCTGGTGTGCTGGGGCCAATAGACTGCACCCATGTGGCCATACACACACCACCTGGCCCTGAGGGGGCTGCATACATCAATTGCAAGGGCTATGCCAGCATCAACTGCCAGGTGGTGTGCGATGCCAGGGGGCGCATAATCAATATCTGTGCCACGCACCCTGGGGGAGCACACGATGCCTTCATCTGGCACCAGTCAGCACTGTGCCAAATTTGAGAGTGGGGACATCCCCACTGGACACCTAGTGGGTGAGTACGCAAACCACATGGACAATCATAGGGCCTGGGGGGCATGGCCAGAGGTAACATGGGTAGTGGCCTACATGGCCTGGGGCAGGGCGATGCTGATCACCAAACTAACCTCCACCCTCTACACACAGGTGACAGTGGATACCCACTCCATCCCTGGCTGCTCACACCCTACCGGCGGCCCGCGACCCCATCTCAGCAATGCTAAAATAAGGCACACGCCACATGCTGAATGCATGTTTCCATTGCCTGGACACCTCCGCCGGTGCCCTACAGTACAGCCCCTCAAAGGCCTGCGGGCCATTCCTGGCCTGTTGCATCCTGCACAACATGGCCAATGAATGTGGGATAGCCGTACAGGTCAAAGAGGGGGACAGCAATGGGGACGATGAGGATGCCAGTGATGATGGTGATGGGCAGCCCCCTCTTTGGCCGACAGGACCCCCGACTGATCCGGCTGGCACAGCTGCACTGGGACACCATCACGGAGGAGCACTTCAGCCAACCCAGGTAAGTCATGGGGCCATGTGCAACCACCAGTGGCTAAGGCACAACCCACAAACATGCATGGACACACACCGGGGGTGCATGCCATCAAGGGAAGTGGCAGGGCACAGAAGCACACACACAACCAGGGATGGGTGAGGATTAACATGCCACTCAGATGGACACACACACACACACACACACAACACACCAAACGTGGACAGAGGACAGGAGGCACACTGACCCAGAATTCCAAACCTAGCAACACACGTGTCCACAGGCCACCATGCCCACTGCCTGTCCATGTGTGTGTGTGTCAGATGCTGAGCACCATTGCACATTGGTGTACAGCACAATACAGGCATCATCATACAAACGCAACTGCGGACAGCAGCTGGGAGGGTGTGCAGATGGACTGTGTGTCCACGTGCAGGGCCGGGTACCCACCTGTGCACTACCCACTGAAACACACAATGCACACAGGGCAGCACCAGACAGTAGCCATGCTGGAAGAGAGGTCAGTCACACGACACAGTGCCCCGGCCACCACGGATGCGTGGGTGGCCCCACCGAGACCCACCAGCATTGACAAGCTGACCACTGGCCTCATGGGGTGGTGCCGATGGTCCCCCAGGGGTTCCACTGCATGAACGCGACCATGCTTGAACAGGAGTCTGCAGCACACCGAACATGCCTGGGCCAGGAGTGCTCGGGATGCCCACAGCTGAACCCGGTGTCGACAGGGTGGGAGTCGCATGATGCCGGGAACAGGGGGTGGACAGTGCACTGCGTGGTGTCCGCAATGCATGGGCACCTGACTGTGTGCCCACTGTGGCCATGACAGCAGTGAATGCCTGTGCATGCCTGTCACTGGCAGTGGTCACATCCTCCTTCAAATGGTCCATCCCTGCCAGGATCAGAGCGGTGTCCCTGTTGCGACACTCCTCTGCCCGCTCCAGAGCCACACGCAGTGCATCCACTGATGTCGCAAGCCACATCTGCTGCTGGACTGATGCTTGCAGTAGGTGGGTGTGCTCATCCAAGAGGTCATCTGCCTCCTCGGCATCCTGTCCCTCAGGGTGTGCACGGCCCTGATGATCAGCACCCCTTGAGGGTGGGTGCTGCGCACCAGGACCAGGTCTGGGCATGTCCACAGGTGGTGCACTGACGCGGCCGCTGAACCCTGTACCCCCAAGCCCATTGGCCGACTGCTGATGCTGCCCCTCCAACTGCCGCTCCCAGGGCTCATTGGTGCTGCGTGGCCGCAACAGTCCCACTGTCCTGAACAGACACCAGTGCTGCCCCACTGGTGCTGACAGACACAGGCTGGGACTGTGCTGACATGCAGGCCTCCACGGCAGCACCACCCACAGCCATGGGTGTGAAGTGCCCTGCTGTGTGGTCATCCCATGGCACACACACGTCACTGCCCATGATGTTAGCGTCGTCATCATCATCGGTGACGGACTCTGCACCGGCCCCAGTCAGCATGCTGGCATCCATGGACACCGGCACGCTGGGACACAGGCAGGGCTTCCTCTGCACCTGTTACAATGACATCAGTGTGGACAGCCAGGCGGCCCCACTGTTGCAATGATCCACATATACCTGTGGAGGTGGATGGGCCCTCCTCCATCTCCAGCTGACTGTCCTTAGTGGACAGGCCCACCACCGCTGACCCATGCAGATGCTCAGGATCTGTAAAGGAAAGCAAAGTCGCATTACTGCATGTGACCTACCCTGCCCCCCCCATAGACAGACCATGACTTACCATGCAGTGATGGACCACCACCCGTCTGGAAGCCACCACCTGGAACACCCTCAATGGCACTGCACTGCATGCTTCCAGGAAGCCTCTCCTCCTGTGGGGTCAGTTGTACCACCTCCAGCTGTCCCCCACCTGTTGCAGCTCATGCTGCCCTGATGGCAGCCACCTTCTCCTTTATCCTTCTCCTGTCCATGCCCATCTTTTTCTTACACTCCTGCATGGAGCGCTGGTAGCTGCCATGCAGGTTCACAGCACGTGCCACCTCCTCCCATGCAGCAGCACGGGCTTGAGGTGCTCCCTGCCGTCCACTGAGAAGTGGCTCCTGATCCAGATAGGCCTCAAACAGGGCTTGGGTTTTGGCCTTGGTAAAGTTAGACCTCCTCCTCCTCCCACCACTGTGTTCCTCCTCTCCAACAACTTGCTCGGTCATTATGTAGCCTGTAAGAATGGCAGTTGTTACCTGTGACTGTGCAGTCCCATGCATGTCCCTAAATCCACAGTCCACACTCCCAAACAGCAAGCAACTCACCAATAGACTGCAGTAACTGACTATGGCCACTGCAGCCCAATGTCACACTTTTATAGCGCAACCCATGCAAATGAGGCGAGGCGCAACTTTAAGTAGATGCAAATTGCAGTGCTGTGCCATTGAATGGCTGATTAGATGATTTGCATATGATGGCTGAATATCACTCTGTTGCACTTTGCGCAATTGTGTTGAACATGCTGAGCCAATGGCGCAGTTCTGTGACATGCGTAGTACACACCTCACTGCACATGCCCGGGTTGCTGATGCAGGCATCTGCCGCGCTGATGATGTGCTGTGCATGGTAGGCAATGCAGGGCATGGCCACCATTGTGCCAGTGGTGCTATAGGGATGGTCACTACATAGCGCTGTGGCACTGGGCCATCATAGGTGCACTGGGCCAACTGAGCGGTAGGCCGCTAATGGCAGTGGCACACAGGCAGCCAATCACGCTACACGCATTGGGTTCCAATGGCGCTGTGCGTGTCCATGCGCCAGAGACCCTTGACCCTGTGCCCAACCTTTGCCCCCTAGGCACCATGCATCAGGCATGGGTGCACCTCTATCGCACGGTTCAGTGACAGCGCGATAGGGAATGGCAGCACTGTACCGTGCAGCATCTGTAAGTGGGGAGCCGTGCTGCAGCATGCCATATTGCCAAATTGAGCAGCGAGAATGGCATGCAGGAGGGCAGCCCAGTGGTCTGCAATAGAATTGGCCAACCTAGTGGCCATTGTGGAGCCACACCATGGGCCACTGTTCGGGGAGGTGCCCCTGGACAGGTCCAGGACTCAGGTGTGGGAGGAGGTGGCCACTGCACTTGAGGAGGCCACAGAACAGGGGAGGAGCACTAAGCAGTGCCACCACAGGTATGGGGACCTGTGGGGGAGGAAGCCGGAGCTACTAGCATGCCTGCGGGCACGTGTCAGGAGGGGCACGGTGCCACGGCCAGGTAGGGGTTATGTCAACACACTTTTATCTTCCATATGGGTAACACTGTTGTATGTGTCCAGCACATGGGGGAGGGACCGTCCGGGGTTGGCTGTGGTGGTGTTCACAGGGTGTGGGGTGGGTGGGTCTGGCTGGGTGGGAGGGCACACACCTGGGGGCAGGGGGACTTTGCTACGGGATTGTACTGATGTTCCTCTCTCCATATTTGCCCCACAGGCCCGGAGGAACGCCGCCATGCCTGTGAACTGCTGCGGCAGGAGGATCAGGGTGCAGCAAGGCGGGGCGAGGGCCCTCACCGCCCACTGAACCAGCCCGATGAAGGTGAGCGCCATACCTCCATGATTACTATTGCATGCTGTGTGACAGGGTGGGCAGTGGGGTATGGCCACCATCCATCGACACCACTGCCATGCACGCGACTTGTTACAGTCAACACTGTCCAGTGGCAATGCATGTCTGGGAGTGCATCAATGGTGGTCCATGCATGCACCAGGTACATGGTTGTGCCACTGCCTTTGCACCACATAGCCATGTCACTAAATGGCCATGGTGGTGCTGTGCGTGACTTGGCCAGAGGGTGTGTGCAGCGTTCTGCATGGCTGTACACGCCTGGGTGGGCAGGTCATGTGGACATGATCACTGCGGGTGGTCACACACCATCACAGAGGTATGTCCCACAGCCGTATGCCATGCACAGTGGGCGGGCTGTATGGGGTTGTGCATTCACACCTATTGACTGTGCTCCCCTGTCCTAGGTACATGCCATCTTAGGGAAATAAGGGAGGCACTGCAGGAGATACTCCAGGTGGCGAGGGCTTCGCTGGACATCCTCCGCAGGATAGACAACACCGGGGTCCTGCGGAAGCACAGAGCTCGAAGGAGTCGGAGTGCGGATAGGTGCTCCCGCTAGGGATCCATCAGTTCCTGTATTCCCTACCCCTGGACCCACCTCACACCCTCCTTTCCCATCCCATTTGTCCACCCCTGCTTCCTACCCACCCCCACCTTGTTTGTTGCCCTCCCCAACCTTGTATATATTTTGTACATAATATTGTAAATAGTTGAATTTTATATGTTTGTTCAATACACAGTTATTTTGATATGAATACTGTGGTGGTCTCTGATTTGCAGCAGGCTATAGGTGCTCAGCTGCAGTGGTGTGCATGGTGTCAGGGGTGGTGCGGTCATAGGTATGTGTGTGTGTCCATGTGGAGGTGACTATGGTGTGGTGGTAGCTATCAGTCAGTGTCTGTGGTGTGTGTGTTGTGCCCTGTGCACTGGATGACTGTGTGCAGTGGTCCATGGTGCGTGCTCTGTGTCCATGGAGCACCTATCAGCCCATCCATGGCCTGTGCAGCTGACACACATGCATGTCTGTGACCTGCACGGTCCACTGACATGTCAGTGGTGGCAGTCCCTGCAGGGAAGCCACTGTACCCGTCACATTGCTGGGTTGCCTCCTGTAACTGGTGTGGTGCATTTCTGCCTCGGGTGACACTGTGGCCTCTACAGTTGTTGTCCCACCTCCATGCTGTGCCTTGTGTGTGTTGCAGGGGATGTACACCACTGTCTGTGACTTGTGCTCCGGGCGAATGATGGTGGTGTATGGGTCCACTGTGCCTGCACAGGGTGGCTGGCACTCCAGTGCCATGGAGAACTGCGGGTTGTGTGTACACAGTTTACATGGGCCCACACTGGGGGCTTGGTTGCCCCACCACTGTGTCCCTGTGTTGTTGTGCCCTTGGGTATGGGTGGGTGTCTGTCCATACACTGTGTGGCATCCGGTGTGGTGCATGCCTCCACGCACCACTGTGGGTGTCTGTGCTGGCTGTTGTGGCCAGTGGTGGGTCAGGGTGTGTCATTGGAATACTGTGCAGGGTGCTGTACCACTGGTGGTGGTGTCCGGGGCAAGTCCTGTCCCGTGTGGGGTACCTCATGTGCCGATGCATGGTTGGTCTCTCAGCAGTACTTCGGGGGGACTGTGCGTGGTGGCACTGTGTCTGCCGTTGTTGCACTGCTGTGTGCTGCCACCCACTGATGGGTGCTCGTGGTGGGGCTGGCTTGCATGGTTCTGTGGTGCACAGGGTTGCAGTGTCACAGTGGGGGTGGTGACATGCATGGGGTTTCCTGCAGTGGTGGTCACTGCTCATGGGGGTGTCTGGGGGTCACAGTGCAGGGTGTGCTCTGCATTGGGGGGATGGTGTGGCACGGGGTGGTCAGCCCTCCTTGTGTGCCAGTCACAGCTTGCCGGTAGGTGTGATGGGGCACCATGGCCCGGCTGTGGGTTGTTTGCTTGTCTCCATGGGCTGGTGGTTATTCCAGCCCTCCCCAAGTTGTGCAGTGCATGTGGTGTGGGGGGACGATGTCTGTTCTGCTGTGTGTTCCTATGCCCATCTGTGGCATGGGTGGTGGGCCCCCAACCTCCTTGGTTGTGCAGTTGCATTACTCTGCTGCTGGAGGGCGTCCCTGGTTGCACTATGGTGCCTCTGGACTGCTCAGCTGAACATCCCTTGTTGTGCTATGGCACATCAGATCTGCTCAGCTTCCCCTCCCTAGTTGCACTACGGCGCAGGTGGTATGATATTCAGTCGTCGGCTGTAGACGCAGTTTGGCCTGCTCCGTTTTTGAATATCACATCTCTTGTGCATGGGCACAATAGACTTGCACTTGCTCCTGCTATTGCGCACTTTTTGGTCGCAGTTTGAATATCTGGGCTGATGTGTATTATTTTAAAAACAAACATACAGTTTGGTATTACAAGCAAAGACATTGCAGAATAACTATACTCTATGAGGGTGCTACTCCTCTTAATATACACAACAGGTCCATCTTTTGCTATTTGATATGTCCTTGGGGGGGTATCAATTTAATAAACAAGAATTTATATTTACAGTTCACTGTGAGGTGAACCCAGGAGTAGTATGGCTTAGGTCTTAACATAATAGTACAAAGTGTCTGCAACCTCAAAGAGGGGGAAGAAAAGTACCATGCTCTACCATTTTTATGTATCAAATGTGCACTGTGATTAGTTGATAGAAATTCACAGCCAGTAATAAATTAGCAAAACTAGACTATTGACGTTGGAAAAACATCATATCGGATCTCATCATTACAAAATGACACTATATTCAGCAATCATTACAGTATAATTCAGGCTGATATAACACATTTGGAATAAGTCCAAACCTTGAAAAGGTAACATCAACTTAAACACACATGGCAAAACAGTCCTGACAAAGCTTATACAACACGAATATGGTAATAAACATGTTATAAACCTTTTACTGGCTTTACATTAAACTGCCTGAATTCTAAAAATGTTAGATGTCAGAACTGACTAAATGGTCTGTAAACCCTATGGGTTACAGGTGAAGTTCCAAACAGCTTGTTTGGGGGGGTCAGATAGCATCCCAGGTACATTTATGTTGTCTTAATCCAGTTGAAACAACCCATCAAAAGTCAGTCTTACCTAGGACACTGAAATCACCCAGCCTGAGGAAAGTATGACACAGTTTAAATGGAAGTCAGGTTTCCCCCTCATTCGACAATCGATCCTCAGAGACTGCATCATGAACCCTGGAAGCAGCGTAGTTTTGGCTCCACTTCATTGCCTCACTGGGATTGGTGAATAGGTAAATCTTTCCTCGGTGCGCAATTTGAAGTTGGGCTGGAAGGATCATACTATGTGGGATTGAGGCATTCTGCAGCATGGCCCGTACGCCATCAACTTTTTTCCTCTTCTGCCACATTGCAAAACTGATATCCAGAAAAAGCTGGATGCACTGGCCACCCTGCAGGAGGGTCCCCTTCAACATGCCATGGCCAGTAGATAATCTTGAGTGCCAGCACCATTTGTTACCACCACAATTGTTTGAAGAGCCTCTAGGTTGTCCAGGCATTCATGCTGGGTTACCCTATAGGCCTTCTGAAAAAGGTGAGCTTTGGATGCAGCTTCTTCCGCAAGTTGCTGCTCAAACCACTCCTGCAAAAACAAAAGGAGGTGTTCCCCCTCACAACCTTCAGGCATCCCAAGAATGCAAATGTTGGGGGACTGAATTTTATTCTCCAAAGTCTTTATACGTGACTTCCAGTTGGTACTTTCCTTAATAACTGTGAAGTCCACCGACACTGTGGTGTCTACACATTTTAGAGCTTCCACCGACACAGTGTGAATTTTTTCCAAGTTAGTCTTTAGAACTGTTACTCGGTTGGTTAGCCCGTTGAACTTGTCGGACAAGTTGGTTTCCAACTTGATGAGACGGGAGATCTTCTCTCCTATAGTCTGCAGCGTCTTCTCTTCCAACTCTTTGGGTATTTCCTCTGCACAGGCCTGTGCTGATCTCATGGCTGGAGCTGCGGGAACATTTTTTGATTTAGCTCCCAATCCCTGTTGCTAATCTTTGTGAGGATTCCCCATTCTGTACTAAAGAAGTTCCAATGTAATACCTGATGGTTTTGGTTCCAGTAAGTTGTGAAAATACAGTGATTAACCATAAAATTCTGTCATCTGGCGGTTGAGCTCTATCAGTGAGCTGCCATCTTACTCAGGCTCCACAGTACCCCCTTCCCCCTGCAGCTATCTCTTTTATTGGCTATATAATCACAAGCTACATCTCAATCCCCAAGCTCCACCAATTCACTTTGCTCCTCCTCCTCATCTGCCTGTTTCACTACTTAACACACTCCTTTCTTATTCCTTTTGTCTACAGTGATTGCTCATGTTGGAATCCTTGCAGTGCCACTGTGAGTGCTTCCAACAAGGTGTGATACTTCATGGACTATTTGACTACTACTTTCATCTTCCTCTACACTTGTAGTTTCCACAAAGGCAGCAGGTCTATGGCCAAGCCCACTCCACTTTTGATTTTCTTTTATGTGACTGGATGATCCCATATCATCATATCCTTGGCCTCTCTGTTGCTCTACTAATGCTTGCCATATGACTCAGCCACCTGAGTGATGAATGATAATGAGCAAAACTTTATTTCATTGAATTTGTTTTATTTCTTTTTAGTTTTTTTATCAGTGGAATGCCACAAGGATTACCAGAGGCCAAGCACAGACTCACTACCAGCTGATGCACTCTTGCTGCCCACTGCCTAGATCACACTGCAACTGCACAGCTCAGGACAACACACATACAGGCTGCTTCAGGACTCAGGAGGAGGAGGAAGGAGCTTTAGTAACTTCAAGAAATGAGGAGAACTTTTTTATTTTAGTGTTTTTATTTTTATTTTAATGTGATGCAGCCAAGGTGCTAACTAAAAGGGGCCAGCACTGGCATGCTAGCAACTGGTACCTATTTATTGCACACTGCCCATATCACACTACAACAGCACAACTCAGGGTCACACACACACACACACACACACACTGCTTCAAGACTCAGGAGGGAGAGGAAGAGGAAGAGGAAGAAACTTCAGTAACTTGAGGGAATGTGGCGTATTGTCTTATCAGTTTGTTTTTTTTAATGGGATGCCACCAAGGTGCCAACTACCAGGGTCCAAGCACTAGCACACACTTGCTGCCCAATGCCCAGATCGCACTGCAATAACACAGCTTAGGATGACTCACATTGACTGTTTCAGGACTCAGGAGGAAGGAACTGCAACAGCTAGGGGGAACATGAAGACTAAGAGTTTCAATCTAAAAACTGCCACTAGGAGAATTTATTTTTTAATGTTTTAGGGGGTAACATCAAGGTGCCAACTACTAGGGGCTGGGCACTGATATGCTGCCATCTGACAAACACTTGCTGCCTTGCAACTGCCTAGATCACATTGCAAAAAGCTGCCTCAGGACTATGGAGGAGAAAGCAGTAACTGCTCCTAGCAACCCTGCAACTTGGGCAAATGTATTGTAAAGACTTTGGAACTGCTACGAAAAGAAATGTGAATGAAGACTTTTTTTTATGGGATGCCACCAAGGTGCCAGCAACCAGTGGCCTGGCACTGTCCTGATGCCAGCTGGCACACACTTAATGCCCAGTAAAATTACTAAATAAGATTAACTCCACCACCCCAAAAAAATCACATTAGGCTTCTGGCAGGGGCTTCAGTCAGAATCAGTTTGTGTTTGTAATGCCCTGATAAAATGCTAGCTTTGATAAAAAAAAATGTGTGCTGCACTGCTGAGTTTAAATTTACTGGGCAACAAGTGGGCACCAGCAGACTGCCCTTCATGCCCCCTCTGCCAACTATCCATCCCCGAGCACATTCCTCCTCTAGCCCAGAGTGCATTCTGTTTCTCCCCTCTCCCCTCTCAGGTAAGAACCTTGTGCCAGAGGCCTGCTGCAAGCCTGAAACACTGCTGCTGCTGCTTAGGCTGCCTTTTCATTTTTAGGTTTGATGCACATGTGCAACAAACCTTTTGTTATGAGTGGAAGAGGATTTCAGAGGAGTGTCTCTGTGAGCCTACAGCAGTTAAAAACTGTAGGGGCAAAGCAGTCTAGACCAATAACCATGCACTTTAACTGTGACACCACTCTTCTTTGTCTGAATGCCCTTCAAAAGAACCAAGCCAATAAATTACAGGTCTTCAGTCCTTTGATGTGAATGAAGCTGTTCAACAAGCAGCTGATGGGCTGTCAACAACAGCAGCCTGTCATTAAAATCAGCAGCAGTGACAAGCTAACCTGACTACATCAGAATATTGAGGGGAGATCTACAGAAAGTTTGAACTGTGTTGTGCCAGTCTTTATTATTTTGTTACTGTTAAAGGTTTTCCTACTTCTTCTGCCTAGTCTGTAGGCAGTTTGAAACCGACCATGATGTCTCAAATTACAGCCTCTGTTCTCCTAAACTAGCAAGTCTCCTAAAGAAAAATTAACCCTTGCCTGCCTCTCTGTTGTATGGAAGTTAGTCTCCTTACTGTGACAACTTTTAAATATAGGGAAAAATAATAATATACCTCTGTTTCCCTCCACCAGAAAGTGTATATTGCAAACAATGTTAACCTAGGCAAAACACATATTCATTCTAAACTTTTTTGTGTCTCTATGAACATGAATGCCATTTGAAAGATGAACCCACACTTATAGAACTGTGGGTATATGAATGTCACCAACTTTTGCAATCCTCTCCTGCCTCCTCCCCCCTGATTTCCCTTTTCACAACCCATATTCTCATAACTCTTATGTCCTCCTTCCCATGCCCTAGCCATCCATACCCCTTCCCTGTATGCTACCCTTGCCCCTCCCTTTTTAGTTCATGCATATACTGTATACCAAGACCTGCCACGATCTGAGTGATACATAGATCTTAACATGGTTATGATATTACATACATTGAAATTCAATAAAAAGAATAACTGGCAGATCCCTACATGTATTTTCTTTTTCTTGTGCACAACTGTTTTCCTTGCCATCCTTCCTGCAGTGATCTCAATATTTGCCTTCAGTCCATGGTGATCCTCTGCACCAGCTCTCTCCCAAGCTTCAAGACAGTTATTATTCTCCTAAATGCCCTGTCTATTCGGTACCCTTGATATCCGTCTAGGTGTAAAAAAATGGATTTTTTCCCAAAAGTGAATCTTGTACACCCAGTGTGGTCCATAGCATCCTGTAAGATGGCTGTTTGCCATACCCAACATTCCTTGTACTCGCAGCCCAAGTGCCCATGTTACATCTGAGGATGTACTGGTACAAAGCATCAAACCTTCGGCATTGACAAATGATTGTTTGTTGTTGTTGTTCCTTTTCCTCCTAAATATACCCCTTCAGCAGCCCCACTGTTGCAGGACCAGTAGGTTGAACTTTTGAAGATGTTCAGTTTGTTTTGAAGAATTTTCTAGCTAATCAAACTAGAAATGAATCATAGCCCTGCCTGAGCTAACTCACAGCCTGATGACAAGTACACAAGTGAGCTTTCCTGCTGGTTCATGTGGTTGAGCTGTCTAGCTCCCAAATGAAGCTGGAGCCTGTGACTTACACTGTGCCCTGTTTAACAGTTTCAGGTGCAAACTGTAGTTTGGTTCAAAGGGTCTGCACCAGGTCAAACCAGTCAAACCAAAAGTCCATCTATTTCCCCTAAAAGTTCACCACTGTCTAAAAGAATCCAACACCAGAAGTTTGAGGTGTTTGATTCTTTGCTAGGACTGAACTTGTAGCCTTACTTTGCGTTGTTTCTCCTTCAAACTTGCTATATCATACTTTGTATTATGATGAACTAATACACTTCAAGTTTACAAACAGAAGAAAAAAAAAAGCAACATGATATTTATGACTGCCTTAACCAGCATATGACCATCACGCAAATAGCTGAAAAAGGGGCACAGATAATAGAAGTAAGAAAATATCTGCAATGTGAACATTCTGCAAATGAACTTAAGATTCCAAATCTGCTGAAGAATGGCAAGAAATGGAGGGGGGAGGGGAGGGCTTTCAAAATCCATCCTAGGAAGTGTTATGGGTATATACAGTACTGTAACAGGTGTACTGCTCAGTGAGAGTAAGAACTGGATAGTTACTGATGAAATAATCCTGCTGTAATTTCAGTGACAGCATCCACAGAAAATGTGCATGGATATACTCTACAAAATCAGGAGTACTGTACCAGAATTTACAGTATCCAGGATGTTTTGTAAATACAAATAAGATTGTATTGGTTAAGGCACAGCAACAATCACTGTACTGTTTAAACCTTTGTCATTTCAAACATGAAAAGGGCACTGCCTTTTTAGTTTGGCACTGATTAGAGGTCTTTTCATTATTAAGACACAGCCTGACGCCCCAGTAATTAAAAAGTACACATGCGAGGTAGATTGCGTTTAAATTGGTTGAGACAGCAGGCTCTCTATAAAAAGTCACTTTCAAATTGATGAGCCCATTCAGACGGGGCTCATGATGTCCCTTTAATTAAAGATGACAGATGCTATTAGTTAAGATTTTTACCTAATTTAAAATGTTGTGTCCCTTTTCCAGAACCTATCAAAAAGTACTACAGTTTAAAATCTTTTACTAGACAAAGCACAATGCATAATGAATTTCAGGCTAGACATAGGAAATGTTTTTTTATTTATTTAAATGCCAAGAGGGGTAGATGTACTGTACAGAAAAAATTCTTCTTATATTGGCATAATAATGCTAACTTGGTTTGATATCAGTATGAAAGTATGAGCTATGCAGTAAATAGAGGGAGGGTCCTTAACTTACCATCAATTCAGCAATTCAGTACAAAACTGAAAATAAATACCTCAATAAAAAAAACGCAGGTTGAAGTCAAGCCTTTTGGATATGCAATGAATCTGACATAATAAAAAGTAATTTAGCATAATTATCAGGTGACAAATAAACCTTTAAAGCAGCAGTGCAACGAAAAAAGTTATTCCAAAAAGCTAATTTTCTGTTATGGTTATAAAAAATATTGGCAAAACTGATGATTTTGGTTTTCTGGATGCTTCCTATGCTGTATTCTGTACATTTGCATTTTTATACCCTTTTCGGGTCCTCAATATTATTTCTATGCAGAAATGAAGTGGCCATATTTTTTTCCTTGAGAAATAATGACCTAAAAACTTTCACAAAATTCTTAAATGATAACAAAAACTGAACATTTCACCACCAAAATAAACTGGAAGGCATCTGGCATCTGTTAGGAAGAAAAAAAAGGTGGGGTCAAATTTTAGCCCATTTTCATTGCACTGCTGCGTTAAGCTTTTCCATATTCTTTCATGTGTATTGTATCAACATAGACAATGACCAAAGGCTCATTTTGAATTGCACGTTACACAATATTCTTTCTATAATCTGTAAAATTATGTCAGTCTCATCTGAGTACATACTGTACACATCAATAAGGTGGGGTATACTGTACAAAAATGCAAACTCACACACACCTAGCTATCTATAATTAGAAGCCTAATGAACTATTCCTGAGGTCAATGTGTATCCTGACTGGCTTCTGCACCAGGCATTAATTTCCTAGAAACACCAAGTATGGCTCAGAGTACAGCACACTAACCTGTGAATAAAAGCACAGCTTATAAAAATCATTGACTTTCTTTCAAAATACAGACCTTGTTTCAAAATGATTTTTGTACACAAACAATGTCCAAATCATTATGATGAGAAAAACAAAATGCATATACTTAACTTCAGCTATTTTGCTAACTTAGTTGCAATCTTTCATATACAAAGATTTATCAGCACAACATCCAGTGTCATGATTTCACTTGCTTAGCTTGCACAAGCTAGCCACTTTAACAAAAATTGTAAGTTTAAACTTAACAAAAAAGAGGAAAGCAATTTCTAGTTGAAATTACATTTACAGATCACAATAAGAAAAGTGATCTCTGGTTAAAATTAGATTAATAGATTACAATAACACCCTCATAACCAGGCATTTTGTGGGACTTGACACCTCCGTTGAGTTAATGGTCCTCAGTGTCACCTTATGCTATCAGCACTTTCCATTCAGGCATTTATCCCATTAAAATGTCAGTTGTTTGGGAATTATGGATATTTTTTCCAATATCCTGAAAAACTGTTTAAAGTATTTTATTTAAACAACATTCATCATATATTTAATTGATTAATGTATTTATGTTGCCTTCATTTGTTATTACTTTTAATATTTATATGAAAATCTATTTGCCTCAAATGATTCTTCATTGTGTTTGATAGGGAACAGTCAGCTGTAAGAGCCGCATACGCAAGTATGGGGCTGGTCCCAGTTTGCACTTAGTGAGCAAAAATAATTTATAGCAACTGGTTACCCCATATAACACTTATTATCAGTGTGATCAAATGTCAGAATTACTGGATTTGACATCATACCAAGTTATTACAGCATTTGGAGCACTCAGACTTCTTTTTCCATGTTGGGAAACTTGATTTTTGTGCTCATGTTGCTGTACCAGTTATTATAAAAAATAAAACATAAGCAAGTTGCATTATTCTCTACTTGACTTACTTTTTACTGCAGTATAGTAGATTGTATCAGGCTGATTCTGCTAACTTCTGAGCTGACATTTTCTGTAACCAGAAGCTTCAGATTCCTCTGCAGCAGTGGGAGCTTCAATAGCCTGCAGTGCATGTTAGTGTTTTTATATGCTCTGATCTTTTGTTTGCTGGTCCCACTGTCCTCCTGTGGCTAAGTACTGTAAAGTTACTTAGTCCTGGGAGAACAGCAAGACTGGCAAACATCTGGGGTTGGGTTTTTAGAAATTAAAAAAAATAGCACACAGGTGGCAAAAAAGTGCACAAGGAGGGTTTTCATTGTGCACTGGTAGGTTTCACCACAAGTGCCATATTTTTATCTGTGGAGGCAGTTTGTGACTGTCTTCATGATTTAATATAGCTTGCACATGTCTTTTGTGTGCAACTGTGTGGGAATGTTATGCATGGTAGTACCAGGCATAACATCCTCTGCAGCTGTGGCCTCTACCCATGTGCACCATGGACTGAAATTTGTAATGTCCATTTGTGCTGAACTTTTTCAGCACCAGCAGGCTGTGACATGGGACTTAGTCCCTGGGCCATTTTCAGCCCTTTAAAAATCTGGCCCCCTAATCTAAGAAGTTTATAAAATCTTTAACTTGCATTGCAGGCTGTTGAATCTCTCACTGCTGTGGCTCTGCACTGCTGTCAGCTGCAGGGGATTCTGGGATTTCTGCTTACAGAAAATATCAGCTTTAAAATCAACAGAATCAGCCTGGTAAATCTACTATACTTCATTAAACAGTAAGTTAAAGAAATGTTTTTGCATACAAAGTACAAATTGGGACTAGCCCCTTGCTTGGTTGGGGTCTCTTAGTGCTGATTGTTCTCCCTTAAATGCTAGTCCTCTGTGAGATCACAATTATTTCCACAGCAATGCACTCTGACATCACAAACAGCAAACTGTGACTTCAGCAGGGAAGAAGCAAAATAGATGAAGTCTGTTGGACTAAAAACAACTGATTACTGTGAGCATACATTACCTCTTATTCAGGTGGTGCCTAGCTCAGGTGTTGAGTGTATGGTGTATGCCTATCACTGTCCCTCCAGTTTCCATGATGTTCTTTTTTTTAAGTTCACTTTTGAGTTCAGGGTGGCATGGGATGGAGACCCGATGGGTGCTACATTGGGTGGTGGATTAAGGTGTGGTTGTCTGCCAATTCTGCTTTGTTGCTGGGGGAGAGGAGATCGAGATTGGGTTTGAGATTGGGTGGGGGGAAGGGTTCTCATGCACTCTGTCAGTTCTGGGGCTGGTGAAGCAGAAGGACAATGGTGTGAGTCCTACTGCACAGGGTAGGGGAAGAGGGGTTGTTAATTTCAAACCAGGTAGGGCTGGATGGGGATAGGAGGGTAGTAGAAGTTCTTTGGGGAGGGGGATTTTGTTTTTAAAGGAAAGCAAAAGCACTCTGTGAAGTGGCATTTTGTGAAGAGGTGCCACATCATGGAGTATTTGCCTGATGAAGCACTATACAAGATGACACTTTGCCCATGTTGTGCTCCACTTAGCAAAGTTACTATACTTTGCATGCATGCACAACGAATAATGGCTTCCGTTGCTTCCTACTCCATTTTAAGTAAATTATTCTGGTGTTAGGTCTTCTCCAACGAGCCATAATAACATAATGGTCCCACTCAACCTGCCAGCCAGAAGCTGATAACTGTTGCTTGTGTTGTTGGTGTCCACTGGCATTGGTACTGCTTTCTGATAATGCTTGTTACCTCCCTTCTCCACTTTGATCCATTACCATACCTACAGTAGCACTAGAGATCACAGTCCCTGCCATCATCCTCACTACCCTATCTGCCTCTGCCAGCTTCTCCTTCCCAGTCCTAGTGACCATATCTGTAGTCTCATTACCATCCTCATTAGCTGCTTGAACAAGTCCATGCACCCACATGGTGCCTCCAGCTGCCACTCCAGCCTGGCATTGCACCTCAAAAAAGCATGGAACACCCTGCAGAGGCTTTAGATGTATCCCCCTGCCCTCTGATGAGAGGGTGGTGCATATCAATTTATTTATTGATTGATTGAGATATTCAGAGAGTACCTTTGAGCACAAGCGCTCATTTACAAAGGTACCATGTCAGTTACTGAGGTACTATAGAAATATAGATTCAAATAAGCAATTTCAGGGAAATATTGTCAAGGAAGCACAAATACGTGAAAGGTAAGTTCAAATACATACATAAAAGGAGCCAATTAGGCAATGCACTCTATATTTATAAGTAGCCTCTGCAGGCATTTCATAGCTGAAAAGCTGGTGTAGGGACCAAATCGTGGGGTCCCACCATGACGTGGTGGTTTGGCTTGCTGACATTGGAATTCCAATCTGAAAACTAAGAGGACACCCTTTTTTCATGGAGTTTAATAGTAAGAAAGCCATTGGGCAGTTAAAATGTTTAAATCCTAATATGTGCCATGTTTGGGGGGGGGGGGGGGGTTGTGCACTGGGTTTTTGTTTTTGTTCAAATACATAGAGACTTGTACAAATCAGGCAACTTACTGCATAAAACAGCCACAAAATGAGTATATTAGAACAGAGCCAACTAACTAAAGCGGATTTTGTTCACCTAGAAGAATGGTAGATTAACAGTTACAATTACATTGCACTGCAAAGGCAGACCATAGAAATCTCTTGAACTGGTCAGACTTATGGAGATTAAATAGAGTTTCAGGCAATTAATTTAACCAGCCAGTGGCCCTGACAGCACGTGATCATATGCCAAGTTGAGTTCACTTGAACGGCAGTTCAGGGGAATTACTAGCCATACTCCTGCTATTGTATTGGTTGGCAACAGGGAGGAAGCAATGGGGGGGGGGGGCAGAAGTGCCTTTTTAAGAAGAAGACATGTCTGGAGCTTTATTCTGCTCTGTAGTGGTAGCTAGATCATTAGGGTATAAAGTGTACAACTGGGGGCACACATGTCAGCCCCTAGCACAAAGCAACAGGCCTTTTTGAAGATCAGCTTTATTCTATTTAGCATCATGTCACAGGAAACTGCATAGACAGGGAGACCATAATCAACAAATGACAGGATGGAACTGGCCATTGTTAGGCATCTAGCATCTGCAATAAGCTGAAACCAATTACAGGACAATGCTCCAAGCCTCCTGTTAATCATGGATATCAAGTTATCAATAATAGTAGCGCATGATATGGTATCATCCAGGATTATACAGCAGCACACTTTGATGTACTTGAAAGTCTCAGCTTGCTTGAGTGGTTGTCCCAGGTCATTTTGGATGACAAGGGGTATCTTTCTCTTTAGAGGGTGCTTGTGAGGAGCATGGTATTCAAATATTTTTGTAATTTGGGACCAGTTTGTTGTCAGAGAACCAACTCTGGAGGGCCCCAAAGCTGCACTTCATGGCAGAGGTGAAGCTGCCACTGTCTTTTTTTTAAATATATGACAGTGCCATTAATATATAACAGTGTGTTAAGTAACTGACAGGCATCAGGCAGGAGGCTTATAAACAGGAAAAATAAGAGGAGGCCCCAGAATGGAACCTTGGGGAACTACAATGGATACTTGCCTAATATCAGACAAGGAACCCTCAGTCTTTAAATGCTGTGTGTGACTAGCGAGATCACTCTGGAAACAGGGTAACAGTGTCCAGGGATAGACCTAGGTCGAAGAGTTTACTGAGAAGAAACTTATGGTTGACATAATTGAAGACTTTTGTATGATCAGTGTGTCTAGCACCAGCCAAGTCTCCATTAAATGCCACGTGAACATTAATTGGAATATTCTAACAGTGCTGTATTTGTGCTGTGTTGTTTCCAAAACCAATGCTTCTGGGCACACTGGAGTCTGCATTTTTTGAGATATGAGACAAGATAATCAGAGTCAATTATCTCAAAGGCCTTGGACAGTGGGGAGTTAATAGATATATACAGTGAAGCCCACCAGGATGAAGCACAGTGTCACAGGTTTACTGAACGACAAAAACGATTAACTCCCATTGAAATTACGCAGTGCTGCACATCATCCTGGTGGGCTTTGCTGTAGTTGGTTAGGTTTGTGCAGCCACTGCTTTTGAATACTGTTGTAGCCAGTGTGGATTTCCACTTCTCAGGGAACTGTAAGTAGTACAGGGAAAAGCTGAAGAGTGGAAATGGGATGGAGAGTTTCTCTGAGGCCAGGGCAAATAACTTTATGTCATTGAATTTTCCCCAACCATTAGGCTTCCTTAACTGAATTTAGGGTATCCCATTCAGGGTCCAGCAGTTGATGGCTTCAGCAGTCAGTCCTCTTTAGAGGGCCAGGGCAGACTCCAGGAGGATGACAGAGCTTAGATCAGTAAAGAGAATATTGAACTTACTGGCTATTTTAGTGGGACCAGGGACTTCATGTCTATCGACAATGAGCATTTTTGGTGACATTTTTAATACTTTGCCATGGATCTCTGAGACATTCTTCCAGAATATTTTCTCATCGCTCCAGTTCTGAGTTTGTTAGGCCTTGAGGAAGTTGGATTTGACCAGTCTAATCATACTGGTGCATTTATTTTGGGCATCCTTATACTTTTTTCTCAGAAAATATTTTTATTATTCAGTTACAAAAATACAAACTATTGGAGCAAGCGTACAGTAAATACATCAAAACATAAAATTCGATTACATAATAATAAAAAGAAGGAAAAAAGCATGCTAACATTTTCGCTATAACTTCCTTCCTTAAATATTGATTGGGGGATTAGAATATCAGACCATAGTGTGTTAAAGGTGTTCAGAAATGTAGCGGGGGAAGGAGGTTTACACTCTCCTTCCATGTTGCCCCTTTTATACTGTATAGTAGGTTGATTTTGTGCTTGATAGAATTCGTGGATTACAACGTGTTATACATATTTGCACCTGATAGAATTAGCACTCGTGGTTTACCAGCAAATACAGTAAATGCAGAAAACACTGATAGACTGCATTGTCTGCATTTGATAGTTTCCAATAACGATGAAAAACTCAGCATGGACGTACAGCTCCAAACAATAAAAGAACATCACATATGCTGGGTAGGATCCATCTTCCAGTCACTAACCTCATGTCATTCCGTTTATTTTCGCTGATTATTGGTGATCGTTATTATAGTGAAAATAAATGGAACGCAAATATAATCTACTATATAGTATCTTCCATATTCTTCACATCATGCCAGAGTTTTTCAAAAGACAAATTTTCCTACAAAGTGGTCCACTAGTTCCTACTGTCAAAAAACATAAGTATGAGATAGTTCCGGAAGCTAAGAATTAACCTTTTGGTGGCCAAAGTGCCCATTGCGAAGATTATTCCTGTCTTCTATCAAAGCCCAATTGCTCGGTGATGTTTAGAACTAAGGACATAAAGGTTGGTTGTATGTCAACATTAAAAAATTTGGATAGATTTATGGCTGTTTTGCTCCACCAAGGCTTTATGAATGGACATAGCCACATATTATGTACCACCAGTGTTCATTTTTCTCCACAGCCATGACAGCAAGCATCATTCTGTTTTTTGTTAATTTTTGCTAACATTATTGGTGTCAAGTACGCCCTGTTTAAAATGTTCTGCTGTATCGATTTATTCTTAGCTGAGTAATACAGATCATTTGCTTTTACTCTGAATGGTTCCCAACCTTGTTCCACAAAGAAAACTTGTTTCCTGTGACCATACTTTATCTTGCTTTTCCCACTGTGTTAAGTTTAGTTTTTGATCAGTTGCCCAATAACGTGTTCTTCCTTTAAACTCCTCTCTAAATTGGCCATTTGACTCCTTTCAAGTTGCAAACATTTTTAAATTTACTCTCAAGGGAGAAATATATAAAACAGTTTAATTTATAACCATTCCCTATTTTATGTTGGACTTGTTCTATAGTCATAAAATCACCATCCAATTGTAGATCCTTCCACTTGAAAAAAACACTGCTCCAAAATCTTCTTTAAAGATCTAATGTGGGCATACGATCAATATTTTTCATAAATATTTGTTTCTGCATGAAACCATGGGATTACATTAACTGGGAAACATTACAATGTTTTTCTTAATGTAATTATAAATGATTTAATAAATGGGTCAAGACATTTCTTGTATGATCCAGTCACAAAAAGAAAATGTAGAAATCTTAAATATTTCTTTTTATCTCATAAGATCTTCTTGTAAATCTCCTGGCCTTTTGTTGGGGGGGGGGGTCCATTCCCAGGCAGTTACAGTGGCTTGACTGAAAAAATATTTCTATGGCTCTGGCCATCCAAATTAATCCAAACCTCTAGGAGTGGTTATTTTTGTCCACACAATCCTGGGTTTCCCCCTCTCCAAAGAAAGTTTGAGAATATCCTTATTTCAGAGAATCATTTCTCTGCTGGGCCTCCAAAAAATGGCCTGTATCAAATAGACAATATGGGGCTTTGCCATAATTTTCAGCACTTCCACTTGACCCCAGTGGGAAATGAATAATGTTTGCCATGATTCTAACTCAAACTTAATCTTATTTTTAGTATTATCATGACTTTTTTTTTATTGTTTCTTCTTGGTCTTGAGTGAGAACAACAGCTAAATATTTGATTTGAGTCTCAAATTTGAAGTAATGAATGTCGCACCCCTCATCAATATTCCCTCTGAAAACAGGCATCAATATGGATTTACTTTTCTTTAAATCTATGAATATTTCTCCACCTCTTTAAGCATAGCTTCTCAAGAACTCCTGTAATTCTTGAACAGCAATAATATGTCATCTATATATGCACTCAATTTAATTTTTACATGATCTAATTTAATGCTTTCTATTTCCATTTTTCAGAATATTTTGTAACAAAGGTTCTAAACATAAAATGAACAGTTTTAGAGGAAAGTGGACATCCCTGACTTATGCCATTTAACATATCACACTTTTCTAGCAATGTGTCATTGACTTGTAGCTTAAGAATAAGGTTTTTATAAAGGAGTTATAGCCATTTAATTAAAGAGGTAGAGATCCCCATTTATTTAAGCATTCAGACATAAACATACAACCCACTAAATCAAAGGCTTTGCTGTCATTGATTGCTAAACTGTTATAATTCTCACCCTATTTCTTTGCATAATGTAAGATGGCTTAGGCTTTCCTGATAGCCTGTGAGATTGTTTTTGGTTTATCAAAGCCATATTGGTTTCGGTGAGTGGCTTCAGAGAGTCCCCCACCAATATATGTTACCTTCTTCACAATAATGTTATAATCGTAATTTAGTAAAGTAATAGGGTGATAACGTCTTGGGTTAATTTTGGGTTTCCCTTCTTTCTGTATTAATAGAACCCTGGCTTTGTTCATAGTGTGGAGTAATTCTGCAAGGCCATCCACCAGCTCCTGGACTGTCTGAAGAATCCAAGGGATCAGTTCATCTTGAATTATAATGTAAAATTTCACAGTATAACCATCTTTGACATTGAATTAATCATATCCCTCACTTCGCCTTCCATAAACGCTAATGACTTAAGTTCTAAGGGTCTCATATCTATAAGGATAAGAACAACAATTATTTTATTTTTATCCTGAACCCCCTGTCTTTGATATAGTTGTTTGTAACATTTACAAAGAATTTCTGCCATTTCCTCCAATTTTGATGTTCTAATATTCTACCTTCTTCTGGTTCTAAGGCAACTATAAAGTTTTTCAGTTTTTCTTGAGAGCATTTGCCAGCATTTTGCCAGATTTGTATCCCTTTAAATAGTATGCACATTTGAAATACTTCATATTTCTCCACACTTCTTCATTTAAGAGATTCTGTTTTTGCTGCATTACCTCATTCCATTCTTGATATTATGTATCCTTATCTAATACCATTGACTAATCTAATTCTTGTAGTTCTTTTTTAATCTAGTTGTGTTTCCTTCATCTTTTTTCTCCTATTACCCCATGCTTGGTGTGAGATTATATGGCCTTGAATAACTGCTTTGAAAGCATCCCATAAAAATAATGTTGGTATAGTGCCATCAAAGTTATAAAACCAGTACTCTTTAATTACTGTTTTTTGTCTTCTCCATGAACTGAGGATCTATTAAAAGATTAATATTAAAGCTCCATATTCTGGTTTTATTGAGAGTATCAGTTTTTGCTTTGATATACTGTATATTGAGATCATTGCATGGTCAGAAATAACAGTTGAATTAATTTGTGACTTAGTAGGATTTCAGTCTTAGACATAAGTGTATATAGTCATTTCTATTAAAATATTTTGTTTTACCAACATAATGGGTTTATCATTTCATTCCTGGAAAACAGTATGCCCCAGTATCTTGCAGATCCTGCAGTTCCATAATGGGAATAAGGAGACTTGATATTGTCTTGTTTTCTTTAGTAATTCTAAAATTATTATTTAAGTAAGGATTGACAAATACATGATAGTCACCAGCTAATTTTCATCTTGAATCTAAACAAAGGCTTCACTGAGTTTTGCATAGAAGACAGCATCATTTGAAAAAGGTGCATCCACTGAACCTATTGTTGTTGTCTTATTATTAATCTTGCCTTTCAATAATACAATTCTACCTTCCAAATCTAAAAAAATAGCAAGATGTATAGAATATATTTATTTATTTTTTAAATCATAATGACAACACCACAAGGTAACACATAATGTGGGTGAGTCAAACTGAGCGACTTAATTTGACCGCCCATAGCAATAGGGAGTAAGAAAGTTTAGCAAGGAGTTGTGCATAGCGAATGTAGCAGTGAGC
The DNA here is from genome assembly GCA_016271365.2 of Neoceratodus forsteri. Taxonomy (NCBI): domain Eukaryota; kingdom Metazoa; phylum Chordata; order Ceratodontiformes; family Ceratodontidae; genus Neoceratodus; species Neoceratodus forsteri. The sequence continues at coordinate 452,857,285 of CM057456.1, read as the reverse complement.
TACATCTGATGCAGCAGGCTATGGAGCTGTGTTTGGCCAAGTGATTCTGAGCTGGCTGTTTGGTGTAGTGGCTTTAGTCATAGCCCCTAGAGCTGGTGGACCTAGATTAGGGTCTAGCTGTGGTGGAATTTTTTTTTTTTAGTTTTTTAGTTTTTCTTGTTTCCCCTGTGTCTGCCCCCCCCGAGTTGATTATAATAAAATTGAGTTTTTTTTTGTTTTTTTTTTTAACCAGGAGAGACACACTAAGCTGAAGCTTGTTTACAGGTGAGACCTGGGAGCACAAGGAAGTTAAGTGACTTGCTTAGGGTGACACAGTATGCAAGTAGGAACTGTGGGATTCAAACCCAGGTCTTCAGGTTTGCAGCTCAGAGCCTTAAACTACTGCACTATACTGTTTATTTTATTGTCACCATTGAGAAAGTAAGCGACCATCTTTGTTCGTGACAGTTGCCGTAATTTTGGTTGCCCTTTTCACATCATGTGATGATTTCTTTGCTTTTTTTGGTCAGCATTCTTACTGAGACAGCCTTATCACATAAAACCCATCACAATTTTTCTTTCATTCTGTTGAAAAATAAACCTGGGAAACTACTATACCGTGCAAACCTGAAGCACTTCCCCTAGTGCCTCCACAGTTAGGTATGCTTTGTTGTGGGCATAAGGCCATCTGACTATGGAACTGAAGGGCAGTTCAGGTTGGTTGAGTCACCATGGCATCAGTATATGGTCAAGGGAGAAAGAGTCCCTTACTCAGAGGGCCGAATTGGTTCAGGGAACAGAAAACAGTTGTAGGCGGGTCAGCAGTAGTAACATAGCAAGAATCATGTTTGCAGTGAAAGCTGGGTCCCAGCAAATAGCAGATTAGGTTTGAGTAGCTAGGGTGGACAGTGCAGTTTATTACTTTTGCTTCTAGATAGAGTGTTGGTAATGCCAGTGTCAGTGGCTCAGTAGGTAGCACACTCGCCTCTGAGGCCGGGAGATCAGAGGGCTGTGGGTTCAGTTCCCACATCTGGCACTTGGGTTAGTATCCCAGTACTGACACTGTAGTGCAGCATGAGAGGGGTACTGCACTTCTGAGGTGCCGTCTTTCAGATGAGACGTTAAACCGAGGTCCCATCTGCCTGGATAGGTGGTAGTTCAGGTGGATGTTAAAGATCCCATGGCACTTATCGAAAAGAGTAGGGGAAGTTTTTATTGAACATCAACTGAACAGAAAAGAAAACCAAAAATGATACAGAGAAAAATATAAAACACAAAATAATTAAGTAACAGGAAAATCAGAATCGGTTATCCAAGGTAATAGTGTCCATAATTCCAACAAAGAGTCAGATGGCAAATGCTGTGCCTCTGAAAAATATATGGCCTTCAAATCATGTTCGATCCTTTGAATAATGGTAAGAAGAGGCACATCCTGATTCTATAAATTAAACAGACAACGAGCATTCCACACATGCCATTTGATTATGACAAAAATCAAATTTAACGTATTAATATTCCAATGAGACCAAGTAAGGGGGAAAAAAACATACATCAAATTGTCATAAGTAATGAGAGCAAACAAGGGTTCACACCATCTGGCAGCTAATAGAGTCCAAAAAGAAACAATAAATGTACATGAAAAAAAAAGGTGTGAAATAGTTTCTTCTTGTTGCTGACATTCAGGTCTGGAACAAAATCTGTCCTGTAGTGATTTGTGTTTATGGTTACATTTGATGTTGATACGTTCATGGCAGCTAAGCCAATGCAAGTCCCACATCTTTGGGGAACCCTAGAATTACGAAGTAAAGTGAGCAAAGCAGGGAGATGTTGCATAGGACATTTGGGGAAAACAACAATCTCCAAACATACATGGTCCACTAAATACTTATGCAATGATTTTCTGGAGACAGTTATTAGCATATGGCTAGTAATCTGCCAGTGTTTCAAATGAAAAAACTATCCCTAACATAAGCAGAAATCTGGGGGGAATGTGTTAAAACCGTCAATTTGTTAAGTTCCCATTTATGAAACCAAGGATCACAGGATTCAAGAAACCAAGGTTCCCAACCTCAATCTTGGTTAACCAACAGGGGTCTAAGATTATGAAACAAGAAAAAACTAGTATAAAAAAAACAGGTTGGACCATAGCTAGGCCTCCATCCCGAATAGGAAGATAGGTGATCTGACGTTTAATGGGGTTCAGGCGGCTACCCCATCGGGCTTGAAAAAAGAGACTAAGCAATCTGGTTTCAAATTGCGGGGAATATAAGCCAGAAAGAGAAAAAGGGGAAGCAGAAAGGTTTTAATCATGTAAATCCTTTTTTTCTTACTCATCTGCCATGAATTCCAAAGTGCAACCATATTCTGAGCATAATCTAATTTGGGAGTCCAGTTAAGGACATCTAAAGAACCAGTACTGTATAAAATGCCCCAAATCCTAATAGGGTCATCACAAAGTCTAATGTCAACAAAAGACTCATCTACAAAAGGGGAACCTAATCTACAGCCTACACATTTATCAAGATTAAGGGCTGCACCAGAAACAGCCCCAAACTTGGAACAATGCCATAATGCAGAATGCACGGAGGCAACATTAGCCACCATGAGACTCATATCGTCTGCATAGGCCAACACAGAATATGGGGCTGAGGGAAGTGGCATAATTGTTGGGGCCGAATTAATAGAATGAAGTAAGGGATCCAAAAAAAAAATATATAAAAGTGGACTAAGGGAACAGCCCTGTCTAACCCCTCTGTGTAGAGAAAGCATAGGGCCCTTCCATCCATTGACCAGTGGGACAACAGTTGCAGACCGATATAGCAACCGGATTCTAGTCAGGGTATGATCAGGTGCTTTATAATATCGAAGAGTAGACCTTAAAAAATCATGATGTACAAAATCAAAAGCCTGCCGTTGGTCCAGTGAGAATATGAAACCATGTAAAACATTAGAATTTCCACATTCAGTCATTTCTCTAAGTAAAGTTAGATGGTCCTGAATACATCTCCCAGGGACACTGCAAGATTGTGCAGTAGAAATCACATATATGGCCAATTTAGAAAGTCTGAGGGCCAAAATTTTGGTCAATATTTTAAAATCAGTATTTAAGAGGCATAAAGGTCTCCAATTGGAGAACAATCTTCTATCCCCTTTTTTATGTAAGTAAAATAAACAACCCATGTTAAAGTCTAAAGGAAGATGTTAGCACTGTAGAATAGAATTATAAACTGTAGCCAATTCAGAACTCAGGTCAGCAGAAAACAATTTATACAGCTCACTGGAGAGACCATCCAGGCCCGGTGTCACTCTTGGATGTAAAGACTTGATTACTGCTTCAATTTCATGTGCTTGTATCTCAGTATCTAACATATCTACAACAGAAGAAGGTACATCAGGAAGTTGTAAAAAGGAAAAGTAGTCCATTATGGATGCAGATGGGGGGGGGGCATGGGACCAAACAGTTTTTATGTGTAACAGGTAACATGGTGCCTGATATCCAAAATATCAGTGAGCTCGGTGAAACTGTCATCAAACAGCATAGTAAAGGTTTTACTCTCTACTGTTCGCCGAATAGAAGCATATGGACATACTGTGTCACGGGTACCAGAGGCCCCAAAATGCTGTTGATGTTGAACAGAAGTAGCCTTCAGAAGGTGATAATCCATCATGCGCTCCTTAAGAGTACTTATTTGGGTGGAAAAATCATGGCCAGTTTCATGAGATAAAGTAAGTAATTTTTGAAGTCGTCGTCTGTTAGTGTGATAAAGGAAATACAATGAATCATGATGATGTTTACTAAAATTTTTAAATAAAGTTTGGAGTCCAGATTTCATATCCCACCACCAATCCCAGGGGGCATCATATAAAAAAAATACAGTCTTTCAATTTTGAATATACTCAGTTAAGTGACTTAACAAACGTGAATCAGATAACAGGGAAGCATTCAGTTTCCAAATGCCAGGGCCAAAACGAGATGTCAAAGAAGGGCCTAAAGAAATAGATAATAAATTATGATCCGAAAATTCCACAACTTGAATTACAGCATCAGAAAGTTGGAGGTGGGAAGAAATAAATAAAAAATCAATACAGGTTGCAAGGGGGCCTTTGTGAAAAGTAGGAGTATGCCGACCCGTAAAAGATAAATATGCATCCTGTAAACCTGTGGAATGGAGCAATTGTTTCACAAAATTCATGTCACAAAACAACTTAGTAGTCTTTGAAGTAGAAGACTTATCTTTAGTGGATAACCCACAATTGAAATCACCCCCAAAAATCACATGCATTGATGTGTATAAATAGGGTTGAATCAGTTTCAGTAGTTCAATTCTGTGGGATTTTAATTGAGTGGCATAAATATTAATAATCCGGAAAGGGACAGAAGAAATCAAAATATCCAACAACAAAAGCCGACCTGGGTAGACATCCAACAGTTTAACAACAGTAACATCAGGTATACTAAATAAAATACCCAAACCAGAACAAGAGTCCTGTCCAAAGGACCAAAAAGAGAGCCCAGAGGTCCAGGCACGAGTGGCCCTGGAAATTTCTGGAAGAGCATGGAAACGTACATCTTGCAAAAAGATGAGACCAGCTGTCAAGCCAGATAAAAAGGAAAAAACTGCATCTCTCTTAGCATGCTTCTTTATACTGTTAACATTAACAGTATGCACTGAGAAAGCAGAAGACATGAAATGGGAAAGTGCAAACAAAAACACAAAAGTCACCTTAGCCTACCTTTCCTAGGGATACCTTCCCTATGTTTCAGTTTTGCCTTAGCTTTCCTTTTTTGAGAACCAATATTATCAATGGGTACTTCAGTGTCCGTAGTCACATCAGGGTGGGAGGAAAGAGCAGAGGATGTATCAGAGTCCGTATTGTCCTGAGAGTGGCGTAAAACCTCAAATTTATTCATATGAGTCACAGTAGAGGATGTCAGGGCTTTAGAAGAGGGAGAAGTCCCCTTCTTAGGTCCTTGTGTAACTCTAACAAAAGGTTCGGGGGGGGTCCATGGAAGACCCAGAAATACTGGGCAAGACAGGAATAAGGACCTCTTCCAAGGTAGAAATAGCAAGATCAGAGGAAGGGGAAGGGAGAGCTGTAGTAAAGGTATGTGGTTCCAAAACAGGAGCAGACCGTTCGTGTAAAGTAGAAGAGGGGTCAACAGCAGGTACAACAGGGTGAGGGAGGGGTACGCGTTGAGGTCTAGAAAGAGTGTCAGATAAACGAGAATGTTGTGCGACAGTAATAATCAAACGTTGTTCTTCCCCATCAGCAAGAGTCAGGGAGTTGTGAGCTGCCCAAGTACAAGTCTGGAAAGTGTGCTCCAATTGTCACAAAAGGCAAAGAGGTTCATCCACACATTGGGAACCTGCATGGCCAATGTTACCACAAACAGAGCATTTAATCTTGTCACAGACACTACTGATATGATTCTGAGAGCCACATCTGTAGCAAGCTTTAGGCTGGACGGGTTAAAAAAGAACTCCCCTGTCTGTCCCAAGCATAAAGCTGTTCGGGAGATGCTGTATTCCAACCTCTGAAGTGCGAAGCATAACCCTCGCTCTCCACCCACCAGTCCAGATATTCTCAGAATCAAAGATAGCCTCTGGGTCAGAAAGGACAGTGCACCTTTGCTTTAACCAGACAGTAATATCATTAAGACTGACACCTTCGTTACGAAACAATATAGTAACAGTTTTCTGTGTAGGTTTAGTTAAGGGAATGGCATTAAACGGTGACCATAAAGGAGAAGTTTTAAGCTCCTGATATTTTCTCCAAAACTTTTCTAAACCAGTGATAGTTTTAAAACTAATATCAAAATGAGACTCTGAAGAAACATGAATTAAGGCATGAATCTCAAAAGCAGCAAATTGCATAGAATCCTTCAGAAGAGTGCGACCTACAAAAAATCGGTCAGGAAAGTCAGGTAAGCCCCCCAAATAATGCAGCCGAACAGCGTTGTGTCTTTTAGCTTGATGTACGGGGGTTGAAAGCATGCAGCATAAGTTTTAGGGGACGAAGCAGTAGAAGTAGCAGGAACTGGACGAGACACAGGGTCCCGAAAAGTCCGTTGTTCTTGAGGCGTCGAGGAAGCAGGACCAAATTGCAAAGTTGGGTTCTGAGTCAGAAGAAGTTCAGTTGGCAAAGAAAGATCAAGAGAAGCAGCAGAGTCTTTCAAAACAGGAGAGGCCAGCAGTTTGTCAGTGTCATGTGGCCTAGTACAGATCGGGGAAGAACCAGAATGCCAAGTCCCAATGGTAGGATCCTTCTCCCACCCAGCCGCTTCCAGGGCCGACTCAACAGACCAGTCCGTCGTGTGCAAGGCATCAGGGAGAGCAGAAGCAGGCACCTGTACAGAAGAAATTTCTGGAGAAAGCTGAGCAAGAGGTGCAGTCAGTACAGGCGGTAGGGAGTGAGGAGGGTCCGTAGCAACAGGCAAAGAATGCAGATGTGTCAGAATCAGTGAAGAGACAGTAAAACAATCTTTCCCAGATGGTGAGTCAGCAGCAGCAGGTACAAAACCAGACTGAGGCTTAAGGGCTAACAAACGCTGTCTAGCAGTGAAATAACGCTGTTCCTCGATTTTAAGTAACATATCTACATCCATAGAAACAGGAGGAGAAGACTCACGTATATCCATAGTAGCAGGGCTAGAAGACATTGTAAGCACAGTTTGAGGAATAAATGAAGGATCCACAGGCAAACACTGCACACAAGTATCCACAACAGCAGCAGGGGAAGTATCCAAAGGCACAGAAGAACCATATTCAGTAGATTGCAGCACAATAGGCATAGAAGATGGGGTCTCTCTCAGAACAGAGACAGGGGAAGAGACCAGCTCCACTGCCTCCAACACCTCCATGTCCTCCACAGCATGTCCAGTGGCAGCCATCTTGGTCCCACATGAAAATGGGACCCCTCTGCTTCCAGGAAACAGAGTAGGGGGAATTTCCCCGGTGTCCTGGCTAAATTTCCCTCATTCACTAAAAATACCACCAACAGCTTAATCTGGTTCAAGGTCAGTTGGCATTCATCTGTATCCTCCTCCCCCAGGTCGTGCCTGAAAATAAGCAGGATTTGTCTAGTGCACTTACCCGGTAAACAAAAACTAAATAAATAAAAATAAATAAATAAATAAATGCCTTAGTATAGCATTATATATCACACAACAATGGCAATGCACTAGCATTACTTTCCTCTCAGAGTAATGCATGCTGTTCTCTGCAACTATACCCGCAGCTGCCAAATCCTCCTCATCATGACCCACTGCATATCCAGTCACCATTCTACACTGGCAATATGCCTCTCCACACTGGCAATACGCCTGTCCCAGAGCAGTGGCCAGATAACACAGGTTGCAAATATCTCCCACTATGGCAACCTGCAGGCAGGATGGCAACGTTTTACAGTCCTGCCGGTGTCTTTAGTGTGCTTTCATCCACTCCTGTAAGCTACAGTACTCTGTTAGAAAAATTGCTATCTACTTACCCACTTCCCAGTAGCCCAACTCCCTTTTCAAGACCATTCACGACTGGCTTATATGGTGGCTGACTTATGAGGCACTGGGGCACCTCCCATTTCACACCTTGTTGAAACTAGTGCCCTTAGTATAATACAGTACAACTGACTGACTTCAAGCAACCAGCATCAGTCGGAACACATTTCCTAGCTATTCTGTGCACACTTGGCCTGATTGCCCCTAAAAGTCTTGGGGCCGTCAGTTTAAAAAGAATCACCCAGTACTTTAGATTGCAGTTGACCACCTTCACCCCAAAATGAGTATACTTTATCCTAGGCCCTAACTAGGTCTTTTTTTCTTTACATGCCCCCTTGCTGGCCTAATTTACCACTCTACAAATTACAAATCTGTCCCTCCACAAAATACACACACTCACTTCCCTTGTAATAAGGTCAGTTACTTACAAACTCTTCTTTACAGGAAGTCTTACAGCATACACAGTAGCTGACACCAAGGGCCTCCCATATAGTCCATTAGCCATGTGGTCTATTTCTAACTATTTGGTTTGATACACTGGCAAAACTGAATTACTGGCTTGGCTACTGCATTTCTTCTTTTTCCATGTAAACAACTGGCTTGGCCATTACTGTATCAGCTGTGTATCTCCAGCTCCATGGCCCTTTCTTACACTGTGTTTTATTTTCACATCATTAGGACCAACAGCAGACTTATGCACAGTGTGCCTTGTACTGTTTGGACTGCTATCATGAACCTTGTGTCCCTCTACTTGTATGCATTATTTTTTCTTAGGAAAGATGATCTTGACTTCACATGTAGCCTGTACTCTTAAACACTTGAATACCATACAGTAGACGTTAAAGGTATGCCTGGTCACTGCTCACTAAGAAAAGCACTGGATACTGTAGGTAGCAAAGTGGGTATGGATCCTCTTCATGGTAGCACATGTTTCCAAAGCATAGTTCCAGTGTTCATACCTGCATATGAATTGGGGGGGAGATCATGGTCCTTTCAGACCGTAAATATCATTACTGCAGTATATAATCTATCTGGCTTACAGTATTGTATGATTTGCATGTAACCCACCAGCATTAGTGTAGAAAGACATAAAGACTTACTCCATGTGCAACCTTATTGGGGGGAGCAACAACAAGGCTCTGTGCTGCTGCAGTTGTTCCATGAAACAGTACACAGAACCAGTTCATCCTTTTTGTAATTTTGTTCTTGTGTGTCAGAACTAGAAGAGTTTGCCACTCAGATTGCCTTTTCAGTCAAGGGATCATACAACAATACAGGCTCTGGGGTGGTATGTGGCTATCTGAGATAGCAATTAATGGCACCTGTATTTACCAGTGTATGAGTAAGTGCAACAACCAGTGCCGTGCTATACAAAGTTTGTGTTTATTATGCCAGACAGGGCAACAGTTATTGCCCTGGTATAAGCATTTTTATTTTTGGGCTACATCTCTTCTACAAGTTCAATCACAGTAACAATAGTACTGGATGGTGCCAATGCCTGAATGATAGGACATCCACAAACACACATACCCAAATGCTTGAGCAAGTGCGCGCACACACACACACACACACACACACACACACACTCTTACAAGAGTACACATTACAGTTTGCAGTGCAGTGCAGTGCTTTCACCCCGGGGGATTTATCAATGTTGCAACAGGCAGTGGTGTCCCCCCACCGAAAATATAGGTTTCATGTCAAGTAAGCGCATGCAACACAGTGCAAGCAATACAGTGCAGTCAGTGCCACACAGAACAATAAGGGCTAGTAATTAATTAGTTAATAGCCAATGTCTGGCCAATACTTTGGTTTTTTAAAAACATGACTTGCACATGTTTTCACTAATTTGTTGTTGTCAAGAAGGCTAGGTATTTTTTCTGTACTAGACATGGCTGTCTTAATAGATAATTGACATGACTGTGTTTCTGCATGTTTGGAATGTCTAGATAATTGACATAACTATGCTTTTACAAGTTTGGAATGTCTTGATACCTAAGTATTGGCCAGACATTGGCTAATTAACTAATTCATTATTTTTATTTATTTATTTAGTTTTTGTTGACCGGGTAAGTGCACTAGACAAATCCTGCCTATTTTCAGACACAACCCGGGGTAGGGGGATACAGATGAATGCCAACTGACCTTGAACCAGATTAAGCTGTTGGTGGTATTTTTAGTGAATGAGGGAAATTTGGCCAGGACACCGGGGAAATTCCCCTACTCTTGCTTCCTGTGAGCAGGGGGGGACCCTTTTGTCTGCGGGACCAAGATGGCAGCTCCCATGGATCCTGGTGTGGACGTGTTGCAGACAGGAGAGCAGGCCTCCTCTCCTGGTCTGAATTCAACAGGGGCTGAAGATGAAATTTTGGGTGAAAGTACTACTATCCCTGAAGGAAATAGTATGGATATTTATATGTCTACAGAAGGATTATGTGTGGAACCTGGTTTGGATATTGAAAAAGATGCAGCAGGTAACTTGGAATCAAGACAACAAAAACTTTTTCAGCTTGTATTAGTTGAAGAGGAGCGTCATTTGCTGGAAAAACAATGTTTGGAAGAAAAACTAAATATTTTACAGTCTGGAGTGTCTTCTGTCAACCCGAATTTCAGGTCTGTCAAACTAGCAGATGGCACAGCTGCTCCTGAATCTACTACAGCAGGGCTGGGTGAGTTTTCAAATGCTTTCTCTAAGGCTGGCAGTAAAAACTCTTTTAGTGGTGAGTGCCAAAAGCCTAAAGTTGCTAGTCCACCTGTTCCCCTTTCTGTTCACGGTACAGTGCAGGAAAAAAATGTTCAAGGTTGTTTACAAGCTGAATCACGGCTACCGATTCAATCTAAGCCACCAACTGCACCAGTAAATGCCTGCTCTGATGTGTCTATTTCCAAGGCTGGCAGTTACAACACCTTTAATGGTGTGTGCCAAAAGCCTGAAGACTTCAGTTTACTAGCTCCCCTTTCTGATCTTGGGACCATGTCTGGGTCTAAAAATGTTCAAGTTAACTCACAGGCTGAAAGCTAGCTCGGTCTTTTCAAGCCATTGTGGCTCAAGCACAGCTGTCAATAATGAGCCAGGAGGTTTCTGTAGCTACGGCCTGGGTGTCAAAGAAAACAAGAGAGGGCTTAGAGTCTGACTTGCAGGTGAATACATCAGCTCACCCTGCAGAGCAAAAAGTGCATGGCTCAGTTGTTGGGGTCCCACATGAAAAATCCCCTACAGTAGTTCCACCGGCCTTTACACTTTCAAAGACAGCAGGGTTTGTTTTTAGACAGCCAAACCCTGCAGAACAGGGACGGCAACAATCTACCAGACCAGGTTAAACACACAGAGAATGCTACAGACTTTTCTTTGGGAACAAAAAATCCGAGAGTGCTGTACTAGAGAAGAAGAATTTAAAATCCATTGATAAGGCTCACCAGGTCGCTTCCCTTTTTGATAAAAACACGATCCCTGGCCCTGGGGAGAATATTTCTGAGATGGCTTCATGGACACTGCAAAAAGCCCTTTCAGGGGCAGGATGGACTAGATCAACAAAAGGGATATGGATTCCAGACCCTGCATGGGATATTTCTTTCTCCCAAGCCACAGCAGAATGGAAGCCTGGGGTTTCTTCCAGGCCTGTATTAAATACTCCTATTCATTCTAACTCCCATACTACAATTGTGTCCTCTGCCTGAGAACTGATTCGGGACAGCTCTAAAACAGTCTCTACTGACTCTTTTCCACCTTTGATACCTGGGGCACAGGGGGTTGGAGAGAAACCCCCTCCTTTGCTGTCAGGCCAGTCACGAGAATCTAAACCCTTACTGTCTGAGCTTTTTTCTAATACTAAACAAGTGGCTGCTCCCCGCAGAAATGCAGTGCGGATAAGATATAAGGGGGGTTTGGAAAATCGACCTGATAGATATCATGTGGGGAAAATTTTATTAAAGGATTCTCTGCATTTCTCTCCAAAGGAAGTTTATGCTTTTATCAATATTTCAGGAGAGGATAATTATGATGTTAGTTTTCGAACATCTTATGCACTAGATTTGTTCTGGGAGAGGTATGGGCAAGTCAAGACATCTCTGACATGGACCCCTTTTGTAGTTATACCTCTGACTAAACCTTTTATTATGTATGTGACCGTTATGTTTTGTAATGAAAGAGTTCGTGTCGAAGATATCACATACTGGTTATCACAGAAATGTGAAATACTCAGTTCACCAGAAGCCATTTTGGATGGAGAGCTTTTATGGACTGGGGGTGGAAGTACAAGGTAAAACTACGGCAGGGTGAAACAGGAATAGAGCTTATTCCAAACTCCCTCCTTTTGGGAAGAGACCGTGGGGTCTGTTTTTATGCAGGTCAACCCCAGGCCTGCTATAGGTGTGGTTCTCGCACTCATCTTTAAAGCACTTGTGACAAACCCCGTTGCAACAACTGTGGGGAAATTGGTCACAGCATTATGCAATGTGCTAACCATACTCGTTGTGACCTTTGCGAGGAATATGAGGCATGTCTTCGGTAAAACTGCCCTTGGGCAGCCCGTAACAAAACAAGCTGTATTAGCCCTGAGCTTCTCATCCAGCAAGCTCAAGATTTGGCCGGACCCTGCTCAGCCCGACCCCAGTACCTCACATGATAATTCTCAACCCCACCCCACCCCACCTTTGGTCTCTAATCCCCCACAAGGATCTTCCTGACTCCCTCCTTCTTCTCTACATCCCCAAACTCCATCCATAGATCCCTTAGTGATTTCTATTGATTTAGAATCACAAGAGGTTTTGAACCAGGCTCCAGTACAACAAATCATGAAACCAGATATGCTCACTCCAGTTTGTTATTCAGATATGCCCATTCCTCCAAAAGATGGTACTAGTGTACCTTTTTCGGACCCCTCACCTTGTAGAAGATCTTCTAGATTTTCTAAATCCATTCCCTCGATCCCCCACCCCAGTGGAATCTAAAAATTCATATGCTGCCTTGTTTACCCTTGGGAGACTCTGAAATGGAAGTGGGGATTGATTCCCAAAATCCTTTAATGACCAAGGTCAGAAAAAAATGTAGATGGTGATTATAAAGGAAAAAAAGAAAAAGAGAAAAAGACCTAGGTACTCTTTCTAATGGAATTTTGAATGACTGGTGGTTTAGTCTGCTCCTTCAATGTTCATAGTTTGTTAAATTATGAAAACGAAGGGTTGTGTTTCAATTTTATATGATAAAGCCATAGATGTTTGTTTAATTCAGAAACCTGGATGCATGCTGCAGATCAGATTCATTCTTTTAAGAGGGAATGGGTCTGGGGTCCATCCTATTGGTCTTCGGCCAGAATGTGCTGATGGGGTTGGGGTCCTTTTTCATTCTTTCAATTTTCTCTCTGTAAATTATATGATTTGATACCAGGGAGAGCTTTGATTTTAGATGGTCTATGGAATAATATGGACTATCATTTTATTTCAGTTTATGCTGCACAAATAAAGGCAGAAAGAGTAAATCTCATAAGAGCAATCCAACCTTTTTTAGTTACACACTATAAAATATTTCTGTGTGGTGATTTTAATTGTCCCTTGGTTATAGGGGACAAGATAAAAAAAGGAGATACAAAAAAGATATATTGTGATTCCCATGCATTATCTCAGATGATTTCTTCGGCTGGGTTATTCAATTGTCATTTACTAAATACTAAAGGCCCTACGTTTACTTATACACAGAACAATTATTCCTCGACCATTGATTATATCTTCATATCAGCAAATGTTCCTAAAGGTTTTTTAACTATGATTACAGTTACTTTTTCAGACCATTTGTTATTGTTATTTTCTATGCATCATTTTGTTCCAAAATCTACTCTTTATGGCAGATGGAAGCTTAATGACTCTATGTTAAATGATCCCGGTAAAGCAGACAGGAGGTGCATGCTTATTCCCCATTAAGCTTTTTTTGTGAGCCCAGAATTTCTTAGAGTCACCAGCTGCATTTAGCAGCATACTCTTGCAGTAAGAGCTCTTAGTAAGTCATTTCTCTTTGCCCTGTATTCATTAAGGTCAGCATACAGGCCAGAGGTTCTAAACATAGATCAGCTCTTGTTCTTGGACTTTAGTTGAGCAAATATGTCCCTGTGAAGCCATCTGTGGGGGTCCCAAGAACTCTATGTGACACTAGGGGTGTGTGCAGGTCCTAGAGGGCACAGCATTGGAATATGAAGTAGTCTAGTGCTTTATTGACGTTATCAACATTATCAGAGGTATAGAGCAGGCTCCAGTCTATTTGGAATAGGTCATCCAAAAAATCAGCTGGGTTCTGCTAGCCCGCTGGCGCAGGGGCAAGGTGTCCACTTGCAGCGCTGACATCTTAGGTTTGGGAATGGACTCCGGAGTTGGAGGTCTGGCTGGGGAGAGAAGGATTGAGCATCCTAGTGACAGCTCTCCCTCTCCAGTGAGGGAGGAAGGGCATAAAATGTCTGGTGCTTTAAGGACATCTAGCGGAGGATGGGGGTTCCGCCGCAGCTGGTGCCATCCATCATGGGGGGCAGAGCAGATGTTGTAAGTCATAGCATGCTCTGCCCCTGGGACAAGCAAGCAAAAAAACTGATCAGCAAGATCCCTTAATGAAGTCCACCTCTGGTCCTGCTGTACCCACCATGCCTTCGGGTTCTGACCGAGACATGTGGTCAATCAGTTGGCCTGCCCCCGCAGCCCCACCTAGGGGGATAAGCACAGGGAGACCTGCCAGTGATGGTGATGCCACCAATAATCTGGATGTGAATCTGTGAGGGGGTCATCTTGGTGGCCTCACCTTGTGGGGGAAAGCCACGGTGGTCAGTTGCCGGGGTGGTCTCGGCAGAGGGTGGAGTCTGGTAGAATGGAGAACAAGAGACACTAGTCCCCTCTCAAAAAAGCAGCTGGGCTTAGTTTAGAAAAGTCATGAAAAGAGATAACCTTGGAGGAGCTGGGGAGAGCACAGACCCACCAAATGCAATAGATAGGGGAATGGTCAACAATAGCATCAGAGAGAATGCCAACATTAGAGATCCTGTCAGTCCTATTAGTCAGGACCCAGTCTATTAAAGAATTCGAGCCTGAAGTCATAGAAGCCCCAATTCCAGGATGGCTTATGATGGCACAAGCTGAGTTATGCCAATCCCCATGGCATAAAGTGCAACCTGTGCCATGCGTTACACCGGTTCCGATTCCGAAAGGTGCCTTGTGCCATGCCCTCTACGGGTTGCACCAAATGTGGGATATGCAACCCACTATGCCACAACCCGCAACAACATGGTGCAAGGGTGGCTTATGACAGCAACTTCTCCCTATTCCAAAAGGGCTGCTGCCGTAACCCACTTAAGCTATTCTAGGAACCGCAATGGTGCAGCAGAGTTAGAACATCTCAGAGATGCTCTAAGGGGCATCCGTCAGTGTCATCTGATGGATGCCCACTCCACAGCACTGTGGCAAAGGTCCTGCTGTTCTTCCCGTGCCCCACAAACATGTCCATGCCCCCCCACTGCACCGAATGATGGGGACCCCAGGGGTCCATTTTCTAATGTGTCCCCCCAGACTCCTGTGCCACCTGTCCAGCCCCTCCATGCCCTCTGGTGCTTGCTGTGGTGTTTCAGAGTGGGGGGGGCTGGGGGGCAGGTTGCAGCTGGCTGTGACTTGTGGCATGCAGGGCTATTTTGCCATGCCCGTGGCAGTAACCTACACATGCAGCAAGTTGCAGGTCATAAGTGCTGGCACCCTGATGCTCTTAGAATATGGTGCAGGGTTCCCAGTGTAGCGATGAATGTCACAACTTGCATACGCCTACGAGTTGTGACATTCATCTTGGAATCAGCCCCAGAGAGTCTAGCAGGCTCAGTTATGAGCTGGTGCATGTTGTGCTTCTGAACTAAGGTGTCCAAAGATTTGATGAATTTACCACCACAGTCAAAAATGATGTCACTGAGAATGATGGTTTCATTTTGACCCACTAGAGGGGTAGACTGGCAGAGGAGCTCTGAGAGGCCAGCTGTGCCACCTTTATGAGAGTTGTAGGCACACATGATGTGAATCTTTTTTGTACCCTCTAGCAGGAGGATGGAGTGTAGAGCCTCTCAGTGTAGGAGGGGTGGAGTATGAAGAACAGAGAGATTTAGATGAGTTTTAAAATAGATAGCTACACCACCGCCCCTTTTGGATGAGGAACAATCACTTCTTAGTAGATTGTAATTTGGTATAGAGCATGCTGAGTCAGGAGTGGAGGGTTTTAACCAAGTTTCTGAGACACATAAGATATTTATTTATTTAAGTGTTTAACTAGGAAGGCATGCTGAGCAGGCTACTGCTTGATTCCAGACACATCCTAGGGGGAGGGGGTACACCTTAAGCATTTCACAGGTAGGCAAATACAAAGTATAATACAGATTTCATAATACATAGTACATACTAGGGACATGAGAACCAAATACAGAGACAAGAATAGCATGAGCAAACAGATGATACAGATTTGAAACAGGCACAGTTAAATACATTCATTAAGTATATTAGGATAGTTAAGCAACAATATATGTTCATGGGATACGAAGCTAAGGCAGCCCCAAGAGTGGTGTGTAATGGGGCCTAGACGCATGAGCAGGTAGGGGAGAAGTGGGCAAGCAGCATGGAGTTAAGATGTAGGGAGGAAGAGAAGTGACGAATGTTTGAGGGTACGGAGTTCCACAACTTAGGCATGCGGTAGCTGAAGGCTGCCTGGCCCACGGCAGAGGATCTATGTGGGACAACTAAGGTCCTTGAGTCAGCATTTCTGAGTGTATATGCCGGGGTGCTAGGGTTGGCTAGGGCAGAGGTGAGGTGGGGGGGAGCTGCTGGGACCAATATTTGGCTGAGATCTTGGCACAGTGGGACTGCCTGCAGTTATCTAGGGATGTGAGGTTCATAGATTAGTAGAGGGCACAGTGATGGGTGGAGTAAGGACTGTTCAGGACAAAGCGACAGAACGAGTGGAAGAAGGGGTCCAGAGTGGCTAAGGTGGACTTTGGACCAGCACAGTAGATGATGTCACCATAGTCGAAGACGGGAGGATCATTTTCTGCACGATGGCCCTCTGGGCAGGGACTGGGATACTGGCACGGTTGCAGTACAGTGCACCAAGCCTGGGGTGCAGCTTCTTGAGTATACAGTCAATATGTGTAGAAAAGAAAGGTTCTGATCTAGCCAGACTCTGAGATATCTGAAGGAGGTGCAGGCCTCGAGGGGCGTCCCATCTAGGGTGTGGAAAGTGATAGGTGAAAGGAGCCTCCAGAGTTTCTGCCTTGTCCCAAAGGTCACTGAAATGGTTTTCTTGGCATTGAGGGATAGATGATTAGAGTGAAGCCAGAGCTGTACTTTAGCAAAGTCCTTTTGCAAACCGGTCATTACTTCTGTGGCCGAGGGGCCTAATGTATGCAGCACAGTATCATCCGCATACATGTGAATGGAGGTGAGTGTGCAGGCAGATGATAGGTCATTTAGAAAGATGGAAAACAGGAGCAGACCAAGGGCGGAAACTTGCGGCACCCCAGAAGTAACAGGGAGGGGAGCAGATGTGGCAGAGCTGACTCCGACAGATGGGGACCTGTCTACAAGGTACAAGTGGAACCAACTGGAGGCCCAGCTAGCCACCCCAGTGCTGACAAGTTTGGGCAGGAGGAGTGGGTGGGAGACGGTGTCAAATGCCTTGGCCAAGTTGATAAAAATGGCAGCTGTGTAGTTGCCATCATCCATCCCAGTGAGGGTGGAGTCAGTGAGCCTGAGAAGGGTGGTGGTGGTGGAGTGGGATTTCCTAAAGCCGACCTGGAAGGGGGTAAAGAAGGAGGAAGAGTCAAGAAAGGGTGACAGATGAGATAGGACTAGATGCTCTTGGAGTTCAGCCAGGATGGGCAGAAGGGAAATGGGTTGGTAATTGCTTGGGTTGGAGGTATCCCCACTCTTATGAAGGGGGATAATGGTGGCATGTTTCCATTCAGAGGGGACTTCAGCAAGGGAGGAGGATAGGTTGAATAGGGAGGCCAGGGGTTTGGCTATGGCGGGGGCTGAGAGGTGGAGCATTTTGGAGTCCAACCTGGTTGGGCATTTACCCTTATTAGGATTAAGGGTAATCAATGCATTATATACCTCATCCTGGGTGATGTGCTGAAATGAGAACGAGTGGTCTGTGGGCGTGGCTAGGAAGGGGAGGTAGAGCTGAGTTGCTGCACAAGGTTAGGTGATGACAGGAGAGTAGCATGATAATTAGTGAAGTGAGAGTTGAACTGTGTGGCCACCACTGCAGGGTCAGTGATGGGAACCCCTCCTACCTGTAGGGTAGGAGAGGGGGGCTGCGAAGGTGGTCTGAGAAGCGATTTTACCACTTTCCAAAATTTGGCAGGCTGATGTAGGGTGGAGTTGAAGGAGACTTTGAAATAGTTAGCTTTTGCTAGGTGGATTTTCCTAGTACATTTATTGCGTAATGCACAATAAATCTGAAGGTCAACTGAAGATCGCGAAGTCTTAAAGTATTTCCAGGCTTTATCCCTACTCCTGATGAGGGCCAGGATTTGAGTTGCGATCCATGGGAGGTGTGCGTCTCTGACTCGGGTTTTCCCGAGTGGGGCATAGCTGTCCCAAACGGCACAGAACTTGCACTTAAAAAACTCCAGGGCTGCATCAATGGATGTGGATTGGCCTCTGAATGACCAGTCAGAGTTGGCCAAGTCATCAAGTAAAGAGGAGAGGTCCAGGGTCTTATAGGATCCAGTCATAAGGATTTGGAGAAGGGGAGGTTTAGGTCTGTGGATTTTTCTTACCAAATAGATGCCATGGTGGTCACTTAAGACGTCTGGTAGGAGGCCTGAAGCTAGAATCCTGTGAGGATGTGAAGTGAGGGCCCAGTCCAAGACAGTGTGATTCAATGTTTTGTGGTTTAACCGAGTGGGTTCAGAGATTAGTTGAGTTAGGATTAGGGAAGTCACGTTGTCACAATGCCTGAAGTTTGCCCCAGTGAGCCAGTTTAGGTTAAAGTCCCCAAGTATATGGAGCTCGCCTCCAGAAGCCAGTGAGTTTAGAGTGCCTAGGTGATCCAGTATGGCCGGAGGATTGGGGTCAGGTGCGCAGTAGGTGCCTGCTATGAAAATGGGAATAGAGTGGGGGATGGAGAGTTTTACCATAAGTGCATCAATGGACTCCAAAGGCAGTGACAGGGTGACCTGGGAGAACTGGATTGAGGAGGTAATGTACATGGCTAACCCACTCCCCCTTTTTTTTTGCCCTTACGATCATGTCAGATGAGTGAATAGCCAGGTATAGAAAATTCTGAGCCGGGGTTATAGGGCTTCAGCCAGGTTTCAGAAACAATCAGTATGTCTGGATTGAGAGACAGAGCGAGTGGCTGAAGCAGAGATATTTTACGTAGAATGCTGCATATATTTAGGTGGATAACATTTAGGCCTGAGGGGAGCTGGTGTGGCAGAGGGGGGCTTGGGGTGTGGTGGTGAGCAGGTCCGGGATTTTGCTCAATGTCACCTGCTAGCAGTAGCAATAGGGTGATCAGGAGTTTGGTGTTGTGCACTGCCCAGTATAGCTTACAGGAGGTGATATAAGGCTTACCAATAGCAGCTGGAGGCGTACGAAGATGGAGCAATAGGGCTAGCTGGCCAATTATTTATTTATTTATTTATTTACTGAGAATTCGGAATTACAAACCTTTGAGTCAACGACTCTTTTGCAAAGGCTCCACGTCAGTTAACAAAGGGTGGAGGGAATACGAGTTGGGGAAGACAGACGGAACAGACCAGGACAGATTATATACAGGCACAAATTATTTACAGATTTATGTACAAATCACATTTTAGCAACATTAGCTCTCCGGTGGTTACAGATGGTGGAGACATATGCCAGAAAGGCAATGGAAGGCAACTTTCAATGCATAATAAACAAGTGGCATTACTGAGTTAATTGTAGGTATCATGGCAGAGGACTTTTTTTTTTTTTTTCTCTCGTTTGGGCAGGTAGGTGACATACCTGCGACCACTGGAGTTCGCGCATGGGGGGTTAGCAAGGTCAGAAAGGCCCTGTGTGGGTGTGTGGGGAGGGAGCGGAGACAGGCCAACGTAGCATGCACATTTTGAGCTATCCATTAGGAAGGTTTTAGGCCTGCTTTGAAGAGATGGATGTTGGGATTGGGAGAGGGAGTGGAAGAGTGTTTAGCCAAATGGGAGCACAGTGCGGGAGGATCTCTGAGGGATGTTCGGCATGGGGAACCACGAAGGATGTGGGAAGCCGTGAGTCTGGTAATTCGCCATGAGGGGCGGTTTGATGATGTGGTGAAGGGGTGGCTAGCAGCAGAGGTGGATCTTTTGCTAGAATGCAGGTGTGGTACTTGAGCCTTTGGTGAAATTAAGCCAGCCAGTCATTCGGTATAGGTTGCAGGTGTGGGTGAGTCTGTCACTGCCCGAGACAAGGCGACATGCTTTGTTTAGAGCAGTGGTGATGCAGCTTAGGGTGGAGTTATCAGCAGTGCCGTAGATTACAATCCCATAATCGATTAGGGAGAGGATGGAGGATGTGACAGCTATCTGCATGGCATGAGCGGGCAGGAAGGTGGGTGGCAATACTGTGTGGGCCAACTAATAATTTGTGGAAGTGGCAACCAGGGAGTGCGTCAGCCATGGTAATGGAGGTATAATTGTTAGGAGGTAAACTGAGGCAAGGACCCTGCCTGTGCAATGACTCAGGATAGGAAGTCTGAGAGTGGGACACTGGGGGGACAAGGATAAGAAAAGAAATTATGAATAGAGGTAGCATTGTGGAGAGGCAAGAATGAGAGAGAATTAGGGATTTCTTTTTTCATATATTTATCTTTAGTTATAGCGACCTCAAGAGGTTGAAGGGAATATCCTGCAAATGGAAAATTAAGCTATTAGGGTTTTGGACAGTCATATGACTTCACCTATATATGGGATAGTTTGCCAATGGTGGTGGTGCAGATGGTGGGGCAGCTGACGTGAAGCGTCAGCAGGGGTAAGCTCTATGCAGAACGGAGGTGCCTCAGAGTGGGTGATCCGTACTTACAGAATTATGCTGTGTGGTGGGGGCTGCTCTTTGCCCCAGGGGAGGGCTACACTCAAAATGCCCTCATGACCTCCTCAAAACAGACTTGGAGAGCTGCAGAAATAAGAGGAAACAGGAATTAAATAAGGGTGAGGGAGGGGCTATGCTTAGCGGAGCCACTTTAGTTAATTTGTGAGAGACTGCAGGTTACTAGCTCAATACAAGACTATTACTTGATTAATGTGCCGTGCCCTCCTGGGGCTCGCACCTCGCTGCCAGAGGAAAAGCTACAAGCCTGTCCTGTGAAGCAACCCACGATTCTGCTACTGCAAATTACCAGACCCTGTGGCTTTCTCCCCCTGTTGAAACTGCCGCCTGGGATCCTCCAAACTCTGGTTCATTACAGGGCTCAGAAATCTACAGAAACAGCCAAAAGCCGTATACCCCTTCAAGTACGTTGGTATTTGGCGCCTTTGGACATTCTGAATTTTCAGCGCCAGCACTCTGATTGGAGGATCTCAACCTCACTGACTTCTTCCTGCTGGTCTCCATTTTACCTTGCTTAATTAGAGATGTTTATCAGCGCTGCTGACCCGGGGAGACTATCCTTTTTTGTAAAGCAAGAATTTCATTTTGTTTTCCTCATTTGCAAATTATACTACATAGACACTAGAGGGCTACAACAGCTGTCTTTTCTGTTAAAGAGGAAACACGTTATATTTTCTACTTCCTCTTCTGTTCTAGTGGACCTGGGATACCTCTCTTTCTGAGGACCATCCCGGGGGTTTTTCTGCCTGTTTCTCAGGCTGAACCATGCTCATCCACTAAGGCTGCAAGACTTGAATGCCTTCCCCCACTTCCATTATGTACTGGTGGAGCAGGGCCAGAAACAGAAACAAAAGCTACAGACCAATCTTGCCACACTGGATTGCAGCCTTGAACCACCTCACTGACTCAGCTGCAAAGAGTTGCTCCACAGGTACGTTCAGCGCCAAAACTGCCTCTCAGCCAACAAAAGGATTTTGAACTTATGACACCTGATCACCAATTGGTCTAGGCTTCTAGTGGCTTTTACTGCCGGCTGTTGTGGTGTTTAGATGTACCATGGGAAATTACAGCTGATTCCTCGGTGTGTCACTAGCTTTACTAGCGCTCAGCTCAATTCTTCGGAACCCTCATTCCTCCCTAAAGTGGAATGACCCTTGCACTTCTCCCTGTCCTGCGTTCAACAGCTCCTTTCAGGTAGCCATTCTGGACTATTGGGCTTCTCAGCTGTCTCTGCCGGGGAGTGGGACATCTCCCGAGCTGCCTCTGCAGATTATTCCCCCATCCAGACTTGAGACTCCCTACGCATGGCAAATTTCTGCCAGGACACTAGTGGCTGCAACACGAGGCCAGTATAACACCAGGAGTGGGTACAGGCCTACCCATCAACACCGGCTCCCCTATCGCCCAAAAAATAGTGTTTACAAATTATAGTTCGCTGCCTTAAAAAGAATCCTGCTTCTTTTACTATTGTGCTCAGGCAATGCCGAACTCAACCTAGGACCATTAGACACCCTTTATGTCTTTTATGCATCTTAATGCCTGTAGTTTGCTGAAAACATTCACCCTTAGTCAGGCTTGGGTGAGCTACACAGTACCTGATGTCCTAGTGATCACTGAGACCTGGCTTAGGCCAGCCACCCCAGACAATGAAATCAATATCCCAAATTATTTACTCTTCCGAGTGGATAGGCAATCAAGAGGAAGTGGGGTGGCAATTTTTGTAAGGGACAAATACTCAGCCACATGCATAGACGCATCATCCTCCCTCAAAGAATTCGAGTGCTTGACCCTAAAGATCGAACTTTCTCCTTCCAGTGCACTCTGTGTAATAGGCTGCTACAGGCCCCCTTCTGTCGGGCCGCATCTTCTGTCTCACCTCAGTTCCGTACTGGGGCTCAGTTCCTTGGAAACCATTATTCTTGGCGACCTAAACTACGATTGGCTATCAAGTGCATCAGCTCCCTTGAAATCCTTTTGTGATGCTCTAGGGCTGGTGCAACTCATTGTCGAGCCTACTCACCCAAATAAAAAGAACCTTAACAACATCTCCCTCTTAGATGTAATTTTGGTTAGTAAGCCACACCTGTTCTCTCATGTCAGAACATTTTTCTCAGATATTAGCAAAAATTGTATAATCACCACCACTAGATTCGTGCACAACCCACAGTTTGTGGCAAAGTTCTCTATCAAGAGGTGCAAACGCAACTTTGATTTATTTGCTTATGTCCATGACTTGAAACATTCACCGCGATGACAGGAATTCTTCCTAGCCAAAACGGTTAACAGGGCATATACTATTTTTTACGATATTTTAAGTGAGGCTTTAAATAAGCATGCACCCTTGGTTAAGGTGCGGGTCAGGAGCAGGACCTGCCGTTGGTTCTCACCTGAGCTCAAAGCTTCCCTGTTAGAAAGGGATACTTCATGGAAAAAAGCCTGAAGAATCAAGAATGACTTGGATTGGTGTGTTTTTAAGAGAGCTCGCAACAAGTGCACCAAGTTGGTCAGAGCAGCCAAGGCCACCTACTATCGTTCAGAGCTAGCCGGTGCCTCCAGAAATCCTTCAAATATCTGAAAAACATTAAAAGACATGTCTTGACACGCACCTGGTAATTCCATTCCAGCAAAAATTAAGTCTGGTGGCAGCGTTATCTCTAACCGATCAGAGATATTGGAAGCCCTCAATAACCATTTTGCAATGGCAGGGCTAGCATTTGATACTTCTCCTGCCAATGACCTCCGCACAGCTCAGGGCCCACCAATCCATGAGTCTCCCTCTACCGAGGAGGCCTTCTCCCTCCTACCTGTCTTTCTAAAAGAGGTGGAAGACCTACTGCTGCAACTGGACACCAGGAAGGGAGCAGGCTCTGACTTCATAGAGCCATACTATCTAAAATGTGCCTACCATGTGCTTGCGGTGTCAATCACCCACCTATTCAACATGTCACTCTCCCAGGATAGCCTCCCCCCTCAATGGAAAATAGCCCATGTCATCCCTCTATTAAAAGCAGGTTACTCCTGTGATCTAAATAATTACAGATCAATATCCCTCCTCCCCATCCTGTCTAAATTACTAGAAAAAATAGTGTGTGGCCAGCTAGGGGTATACTTAGAATCCAGAAGCCTATTAAACCCGGTTCAGTCTGAATTCAGAGCAAAGCACACCATCATAACAGCCCTAGCTAAGGTGACCAATGATTGGCTCCTAGACCTTGACAACAAGAAGCATGTCTGTGCCATTTTCCTGGATCTTAGTAAGGCATTTGACACAGTCAATCACAGCCTGCTTCTTTCCTCCCTAAGCACCTTAGGCCTGGACCATAAATCTATGTGCTGGTTTGCAGACTACCTCAGAGAATGGAAGCAGCAGGTAAAAGCTGAAGGTGATCTTTCTCCATGAAAACCTATGCTGAGGGGTATGCCCCAGGGCTCTATCCTTGGTCCCCTCCTCTTTGCAGTCTACATTAACAACATCAATGACCTCATCAAAAAAGCCAACATCCACTTATTCGCGGATGACACTGTACTGTACTTGAGTCGTCCCACACTGGAAGCAGCCTGTGAAGACCTCCATGCTGAATTTAACCTGCTACAATACCAGCTCATAAACAAAAAGCTTTTGCTCAATGCGAAAAAGACACAAGCCATGCTCTTCTCCCCCCCCTTGCATGTGGCAATTCCTGCTTGGGGAGAGCTATCCCACAAATTACCACTGTTCTTAGAGAAACACTAGAGTATGTAACTAAATTCAAATATCTAGGAGTTTGGTTCGATCATAAACTCTCCTTCGCCGACCATCTCGAAGAACTGCAGAAGAAACTAAGGCAAAGATTAGGACTATTCTACAGAATTAACCACCTGCTCACAAAGGAGGCCAGATTTCACCTGGTTCAAGATACCTTCCTATCTTTATTAGATTACGTGGACCTGCTCTACAGCCACTGCATTGCCTCTGCACTGGCTAAGTTGGACACCTACCACAGAGCTATCAGGTTCATTACTAGCCTTCCACTTTCCACACACCACTGCTCCCTGTACTCATCATTAGGCTGGACTTCCCTTCTCTATAGAAGGAATAGAAATGCCGTCCTATGAGCCTTCAGGGCGGTGACCAACAAGTTCCCCTCAAATGTCTCAGATAGTATTCCCTGGAGTGTGTTAGGCATCAACGCTCTAAGGAGCTATTCCCTAATTGCCCTCCAAGTTCCAAGGGTCAAAACTCATTTCGGCAAAGCTGCTGTAAGCTTCACTTTACCCACATTGTGGAACGGTTTACAAAGGAAGTTGAAGCTGAGCTGCCCTGTTAGCCTGAATATATTCAAGGTGCTCTACAATCGCTACATGAAAGCACCTTGCAAATGTTTTCCTCACTGCTAGCCCACTAATTCCGCAACTCCCCCTTTCCATCCTGACGCTCACCATGTTTCTACCCCTGGCTCTCACTCTTTCCCTATTAACTCTTCCTGCTGCACCCACCCTTTCCTGTCCACTCCAGCCTGGCTAAAGTCCCACCCCATCCCTAGTAGTGCCCCAATTATCTACCCCTCCTCCGTTATTATCATAATAAACAAGTACACAACAGCCATCGTCACTTTCTGTGGTTTTAGCTCAATTTTTCCCCCAGTCGTCGGTAATATATCCCTCCTCTTCTTTAACTCTCTAACCTGCCACCCCATACATGGCCTCTTTCCCCTATATGTGTAGTTGCCGGCTGCCTTACTCAAAAGATCTCTGCTTATAAGCCCTGCATGCCTGTGGTTGATTGTACATCTGCTGACTTCTTCAATTGTAAAATAATGCTGTATTTTTTTATTTATTTCAACCTTGTACTGTACTGTATACACTGTGGGTGGGATATTCAGACTGTGCCACAAAGAAGCATAATAGCAGGAGCAGGTGCAAGTGCAGTGCACCCCTTCGCAACATGTGTGATATTCAAACTCAGTGCAGGCCATGGTGCACTTACGCAACACAGCTAAATATCATGCCAACTGTGCCATGGCACAACCAGGGATGTGCAGTGGAGCAAGGCCAATGCACAGTAGCACAACCAGGGATGCACAGTGGAGCAGGGTAGATGAGCAGTAGCACAACCAGGGATGCGCAGGGACAGGGACAGGATGCAGGGGTGCACCACCCATGGAAGCCATGGGCAGAGGAGCATGCAGCAAGCCAGACACCACCCCCCTGCAACCTAGGAACTGCACAACCAGTGGTGAGCTGGATGGACCACCAGCCCATGAACACCAGCACCGAATCCATAGCTGGGGCACAGTGCCCCAGCACACCCCACCGGCAAGCAGTGACCACAACACAAAGAGGGCTGGCCACCCAGTACCACCCCATCCCACTAATGCAGAGCACACCCTGTACAGCGATTCCCAGACACCCGGCCCAGGAGCAGCACCCAACAGTGCATGGCACTGAATGCATGCCACAACACCCACTATGAACATGCAACCTGTGTACCATGGAGACATGCATGGCAGCCCCGCTGTGAGCACCCCACAGTGGTGGCACCAGCAACTGATGCAACAACTGCAGACACAATGCTGCCCTGCATGGCCCCCCCATGGCACAGCAGAGAGGTCAACCGTGAGTCAGTACCTGAGGGACTCCACATGGGACAAGGCCTGCCCAGGACCCCACCACCAGCAGGACAGCATCCCGCACACCCACCCATGCACACACCCTGTCCCAGCACTGGCCCAAACAGACAGCACAGCCACCCACTGTGGTTCATGGAGGCATGCGCCACACAGGCTGTGACACAGGGCATGGACAAATACCCACCCTGACCCAAGGGCACCCCAACAGAGGGCCTCAAGAGCAGGGCAACAACTGCCACTGGCATGTGTCCACTGATGCTGTGTACCCACAACCTGTGCCCCACCATGGTACAGGTGAAGCAGCCATCCTGCGCATGCACCATGAAGCCATCCACTGCCAGCATGCAGCCAGAGCACAAGTGACAGACATCAGAACATAGACACTGCAACAGACACCAGCGACAGCATGGAGGGGGGGCAACAACAGCATAGCCCACAGTGTCACCCAAGGCAGATGTGCAACAAACTGGTGACAGGAGGTAAGCCGCCATTGTGCCATGCCCAGAGGGTGGTTGGCATGGACAGCCACCAATGTGATGCAAGCAGACCATGCGTACCACAGACATGCAAGGGGATCAGCTGCACAGGCCATGGACATACTGACAGGGGCACCAGGGACACAGCACATGCACCAGGGATCACTGCACACATACATCCAGTGCACAGGAAACAACACACGTACCATAGACAGGGACCGAGTCTCCCACCCACACCACAAGTGGGTTCCTGCCAGACACACACACACACACACACACGCCCAGGCCTGCACCACCCCCAATGCCATGCACACCACTGTAGCCAAGCACCATATGCCCACTGCAAATCAGAGACCACCACAGTTGTCATAACAAACAAGTGTGTATTAAAGGGGTGAACTGTACAAACATCACAACAAACAAAACTATGTACAAAGTGGGGGGCCACAAACCAGGTGGGGTGGGGTGGGCATGGGGCAAGGGTGTACATCAGGGAGTGGGATGGAGGGGTGTGAGGGTAAGTTCTGGGGGGAATGCACAACATGTGCAATGTATGGCCTAATGGTAACCCCTCTCCCCACTACGGTCCCTGTGGCACCTCCTGGGCCTCCTTCGGTCTCCTCTATCAATTCTCTGGAGCAGCTCCAGAGTAGCCCTGGACAGCTACAGGAGCTCCTCTATGTTCCGCTTAAGGACAGTCCAGCATTGTCCACCTAGGACAAGAGAACAGACTCAGTACGCGTGACTGGCCAGACCCCTGCAGCCCACCCAATGTGCACAGCATACAGCTATGGACCATGCCCCTGTGATGGCATGTGACCACCCACAGTGTCCGTGACCACAAGATCCACCTACCCAGGCACCCATAGCCATGTGGAACGCTGCACACACCCACCGCCCATGTCCTGCACAGCACCAATGTCACCGTACAGTGACATGGCTATGCAGTGTGAAGGCAGTGGCACAGCCATGGACCCAGTGCACGCACAGCCCACCTGTGACACCCACCCACACATGCAGTGCCACAGGACAGTGCTCAGTGCACCGTGTGGCATGCACAGCAGTGGGGCCAAGTGCGGGTGGCCACGCCCGCCACCACCCCTGCAACCCAGCATGCACAGATGTAAGGGGAAACACAGCACTCACCTGCATCCTGGCCAGCAGGGTGCTGCTGGCTCATGTCCCCACCAACGTGGCCTGGCTGCATCTGCACTGCACCCACTCAGGCCTGCTTTCCCTCTTCCCAGGCCAAACGTGCCTGACTGCACTCCTCCGGGCCTAGGGTGCAAACATGGAGAGGGAAACATCAGTACAGCTCAGTAACAAAGCTCCCTTGGTGTGTGCATGCCCCCACTAGATGGCTCAGACCCCCTGTGGCATGGCCTTATGCACACCACGATACCTGGACAGACAGACACTACCAGTGATTAGATGGAGCACCTATCTGGCTGTTGCACGGTGCCTCTCCGGGTGTGTGACTGCAGACACCCCAGATGGTCAGGGTCCTGCCACTGGAGGTCATCATAGCAGTGACGACACTGCTCCACCGACAAGGTGATCCCAGTTGCCTCCTCCAGGCCCTCTGAGACCTCCTGCCACACAGCAGTCCATGGCCTGTGGAGGAGTTCCTGCCCAAAGAGGGCACCAGCATGTGGCTCCACCAGGGCCACCAAGTTTACCAATTCAATGGTGCTCCAGACCTGCACTCTGGTTCTTGGCATTTTGCTGTTCAAACCACAAATAAAATGGTACTCTGTAGTGCATGTACCCCATGTGCAGAGGCAGCGCAGTACTGCGCGGCCAGTCCCTATCATGCTGTCACTGAACTGCATGGTAGGGGTGCAACCATGTGGACGCATGGTGCCTAGGGGGCAAAAGTCGACCACAGGGTCAAGGGTCTGTCTGTGCACGGTGTGCCACAGCACTATTGGGATGCCCTGCATGTAGCACGGTAGGGTGCTTGTGTGTGATGCCTTGCAGTGGCCTACCATGCTGTGGCGCCATGGTGCCCACAGTGCACCAAGGCACGAGCACCACACAGGCAAATGGCACACTAGCACCACAGGCACAATGGTGGCCATGCCCTGCACTGCCTCCCCTGCACAGCAAGTCAGCAGTGCCACATGCGTCGGTGTCAGCACCCCGGGCATGTGCAGCACCCCGGGCATGTGCCGTGCGGTGCCGATTGCTCACGTCACAGTGTTACACCATAGCCTGAGCACACTCACCTACATTGCGCAAGGTGCAACAGTGCGATATTCAGCCAGCTTATGCAAATCAGCTTATTAGCTATTCCACGGTGCATCCACTGCATTAGCATCCACTTACAGTTGCACCTGCCCTCATTTGCATGCGTTGCACTATATAAATGTGACATGGGGCTGCAGAGGCCATGGTTAGGCATTGCAGCCCATTGTGGTGGGTTGCATGCTGTTGGGATGTGGGGACTGTTGTTTGGGAGGGATGTATGGGACTGCACAGTCCAAGGTAACACCTGTCATTCCCACAGGTGGAAGCATGACTGAGCGTGAGGAAGAGGAGGAACAGGGAAGGGGGAAAAGTAGGAGGCCCAACTTCACCAGGGCTGAATCTGATGCCCTGTTCGAGGCATATCTGGACAAGGAACTGCTGCTTAGCGGACAGCGGGGAATGCCACAGGCCCATGATGTGGCATGGGGTGAGGTGGCGCGTGCCATGAACCAGCATGGCAGCCACCAGCAGTCTGTGCAGGAGTGCAAGTAGAGGGTAGGCATGGACAAGAGGTGGATCAAGGACAAGGTAGCTGCCATCAGGGCTGCACATGCTGCCACCGGTGGGGACCAGCTGGATGTTCCCCGCCTGATGCTACAGGAGGAGCGGGTGGCCAGCAGCATGCAGCATAGTGCCATAGAGAGCATTCCTGGTGGTAAAAAGAGTATTCTAGTTAAACAACTATACTATGCTTTGTTTTACAAGTTAATATGTATGATAGGTACATTATTTAAAGGCATGTCTATTTTGTAAAAATTTACTAGTTTGGAAATTTACTATGTCATTTTAGAATTGTATTTGTTTCTTTTTAAAAGTTCTAACTATTCTTATTATGTTATTGGACTACATGTGGAAAAGGGGCTTAGGCTCACATGCTTACCCCATGTATAAAAGTAGAAATAAATAAATAAATAAATACATTAATTTTTGAAATCTATGTTACTTTATGAATATTTACATATTTACATTTGTACTTGGGAAATTCCTCACTCGACCCCTTAATTAAGATAACCCTGTGAAATAACAGAAACATAAAAATATTGGCATCCTAGTAGTCTTTGAAGACTGTAACAACTGTAAATACTAAATTTGATATAAAAACACTATTTACACATAACACAATAAAGACATCTTTGTATACATAAACTCATCAGCACTGTGCAAAAAAAACAGTGTGTTGGCTGAACATAGAATTGCAAATGTAATTTAACAACTAGTATTTAAGAGTAGCATTTATATAAGTACAGCCAACATAAATTAGTCATGAAGAAGTGTATAAAAGTAGTCAAAGTAAACTATTAATTGCATACTACAACATAATACTGTATATTACAATACATACATGAAATCTGTTTGTACTATCAGTGCACTAAAGTATGTACAATGTGTAAATAAAGTTGTAGGTGTACCTGTCATAGTTATATATTTGAGTGTTACTTAATAGTGTTGTTTGTTGTTGTGTTTTTCTGTTGAGCTGTCTTGTACATTTGAAACAAGATCTGAAAGTTCCTTTACTGAGCATTACTGAGTATACACTTGTACAGTGTCCTAATATAAAAGCCCACTTAAACAAGCATTGATATCAGTGTATTCACAGATTTCTTAAGAACATTGTTTCAATCCTGATAATGCAAATGTACAAACCATTGAAATACTGTTTGCTTGTACATGCACAGTGTCATACATTTGTGTTACTTTTAAATTCTGAGCTTTCTGTTCTGTTGGGGTTGAAGAAAACTGTCTGTTCCTGAGGACTAATAACTATGCATTTTTTAGTTTTTTTATAAACCTCCATTTAATAGTGCAAACTGTGTCATTGCACTCAGTCCAGTCGTCTTCATGTTTTACCCATGCAGTGTAATGTTTTGAGTGTGCAGAAGCACCAATATGAAATATTATAGCATCTGTATCAAAAGTTAGCCCAACTGTAACCCTGTTTGCTAAGAAGCCTATGATTAGTGTGTCCACATGAATCCCTGCACTGTCAAACTGCTGTACCAACAACAGGAGGTACTGTCCAAAATTGTGAATCTTTAATGTGTTCAAACTGTTACCAGCACAGTGTGTACATCGCCAACCCAATTTGGCATTTGTAACTAGTTCTTTAAAATTCACAGATGTCTGATGTGGCATGTACAGAGGAATCCACAGCATGTCGTCAACATATTCTGCGTCCACATGTTCACACACATTGCATGTATACATGTTTGTGTAATTAATGTTGAACAGACTTCTCACCTGAATACCATCAGTATCTAATGAGTTTAACAGTGCCATTAGAAACTCTGTGACATCCTGTTGTATATTTTCTCCAAATTTACTATGGTCTTTATAAGAAGCAAGAGTACAGCGTAAGGGTGAAAGTGACTGAACAATGTCTGGGTTATCTTGACTACATTGGATAATCTGTTTGAACACATTTGTAAGTGGTGTTGATCTTGCATCCCTTATTAGTTGTTCAAATGCTGACAAAGATAGTAGCGCTTGCATGACAGAATTGGCATAACAGTTGACACCAGTGTTATTCTCAAATGTGATCCTACTCATGGATCTTGCAAGCTTCTTTGAAGTCAGTGCATAAGAAGCTGATAACAACAAACCTTGAATATCATGATGACTATCATCAGTTACATCTTTGGTAGGTTGTTTCCTCTTTAATTGCTGATGTCTGCTTTGCACTGTTTTACATACAATCTTGATTGATTGTAGTAGGAACTGAAGCAGTTGAGGCTGATGCAATGAGCATAACCAGTTGTACTCAATAATGCTTTTCTGCTCAGCAGAAATTTTCTGCAAGGCAACACTTATGATGTACAAACCAGTCAATGTGCACACACATGACAGTGCAATACAGCTCATACCATCTTTAAAAAACAGGTGAGCTAATATCTACCATGGCTGTATCCAAACTCAGTCCTTGCATTCTGTGGATTGAAACTGCATATGCCACACACAGCAGAAACTGTTTACGTGCGACATATATGTCCATTATCAGTTCAAACTTTACTGTACAACTTTCAATCAGCTGTGGCTGTTGTATATTGTCAAATGTAACAATGACACTTTCAGCAATAGCATACTGTGTATTGTAATTGAACACATCAATGTTACCCATAGCACCATTGACTAGTCCACCCTCAACATTTAAGTTACAACGTAACATCATGTGTGCATGCTTGCACAGTGTTAAAACAGACTCAAGGCCAGCAGTTCTGGAAATGAGCTGTAATTTTCTGCATCAATGACAGTGACCAAGAGAAACCATCAATGGGATCAACTGATGTAACTGTAAGAAGAGTCTCACCTTCGTTTTGTAGCATGAGTAAGTTGAAGGCATCACGCTACTTCAATATAGGCATTAGACATACAGTGTGTGTGCCTGCCTGCTGAGCTCAGTTCTACAAAAACATCTGCTGCTTGTTTTAAAGAAACTGTACTGCCAGCAATAACTCGTGAGGAAAGGATGTTCTGGTTTCCTCTTGTAAGTCTACCTATTCTAGCCTCCTCTAGTAAAACTTTGTAGATCATCTCCTCACTCTGTTGCATATTTTGCCTGAGTTCAACATATGAGAAAATAACTCCCACAAATTGATACCATCAATACAACAAATGGTTGTTTTAGCTGGTTCAACTGTGAGTGGTGAAAAGACAAGTTTGCCATTGACTGGAGCTAATTGTAGCAGATCTCCAAACACAATTATGTGTTTGCCTGCGAAAGGAATCTGCTGCTCGGTTCCTACTATTTCATGCAGCCTAAAATGTATGCAAGCCTGCATGATGTTAGATACCATGTTGATCTAATCAACAGTCAAAACATGCATTTTCTTAAATATGGATCATAAGTCACTATCTCATGAGATAACTTACAGTACTCGCCAATTTTACCATGCTCAACTGGTAGCATGAACAATCAATGCAAAGTTACTCCTCCAATGTTGTAGGCAACAAGACCAGTTGGTGTAGCACAAGAACAGATAGTGACTCTGATGTCAGCTGTCTAATTTTAGCACTGAGTGCTTCAATGAGAAAACTTTTCCCTGTTCCTGCTGAGCCACTGACAAACATGCAGTTTTGTTGCTGACTATCGTAAGAGCATGACTTCAGCATGTGTTGTATCACATGGGACACGCTGTCAGTAACGGTGTCATACACCTGCTTTTTTTCTGTATTGAGTTTAGATTCCATTTCGGACACATTTCACAGTACATCACTTCCATGCTGCATTGCTGTCTCAATCTCAGACATAAGTACTGTTGTATCATTGAGAGGTAGTGGCACTCCTAATATGCCCTGAGCTTCCATATCAGCATTCTCCTGTGAATACACAGGAGTATCATTCTCTACCATTTCCTGTGCTTTTTCACTCTGTTCTTTCTCCATCTGTAAGTTTTGAATGTACGGATTGGATTTGTCAGATTGAAACATACCATAAGACTTGTTGAATTCCTCCTCATACATGTCAGAGTCACCCTTCAACAGGTGTTTGTCTCTCCATGGCTTGAAGACAAGAAGAAGAGCATAGCAGTCTTCCTTTTTCTTCTCTGCAGTTTTCAGACTAAGTTTATTGTGATCAATTAACCATGATTTCCGTCTCTTCACAACACACCCATTAATGTTGGTAACCTTATAGATATTCTTGCATGAATCATGTTCGACTTCAGGCTTGAAGTCGTACCATTAAGCAACAAACACATGTTTTCCGTTAGGCTTTACCTACATGGATAATATGTGTCAATCAAACTATCTCTGAAATATGTCCCTGTAAGTTGGTCACTTAGCTGCTAGTTGCTCAGTCTGTGCATGGGTTTTTAGCACACACTGTATATTTGGTTTCATGTTGACATTCAGATAATGGATAGCTTCTGACTTGCAATAAAAATATGTCCAAACCAATCATTTACTGGGCTCATACGCACAACATTCACGGTGTGAAAGAGTTTTCAGCCCTAATGACTGCAACCGTGATGTGTCTTGTTGCTGGATTGTAAGTCCTCCCACGATTCCTGCAAACATGTCTTCTCATTCTCTGTTATGTAAGATGTAACATAACACACAACAGCCATTGAGCCGTCAGCAACAAACTGAACATCAATGTTAGCCTGCCACATCAGTAGTAGTACTGCACTGTAATTATTGATAAATGTCTCATCCTTGTCATGTAGCAGTTCATATACTCGCTTTTCGAACTTGGCCTTGAGGTGATGTTGAATTGCAGAAAACAAATCATTGACCTTGCCAGATGTACATATTCTGCACGGAAACCCAAAACAGCACCTTGGGTACCATTTATCAGAGCTCTTCACCTTTTTCTGACAGTACTTGCAGAAAATGTGCAGCTGGAACTTTTTCACAAGTTCGTACAATGTTGGACTGTCCAATTTGTCAGGTAAATGGCATTTGACATAATATAAGATGAACTCTAGGAGCTCAGTCTCTGTACTGTCAGCAATACATGGTACATCTTCAACCCACAGCAACATTTGTACATGTGGTGCACCACGAGCCAGATATTCAGTTCTCCAAAAAATGATGTTCCACAATACCAAGCGGTGGATTCACCTTTGATAGGATGATTTGCAGCAGAGCATGAAAGCGGTAATGAGAATGTCATGAAACAAACACCAGGGCAAGAGAACACATTTCACCCACTGTCATGGATGAAATGCCGTCCTCATCTCTGTTTGTCCACTTCAATATGTCAGACATTTCTTCCCAGCTGTACTCTGCACAGCTGAGAGTGACGAACCATATCACAGGACCAAACTCACATAGCATACACATTACTTCAGTAGTACAGTTCTGGAAATGGATTCGAGCATTGCAGTAAATCACAAAAAAACTGCCTGGATTTTTTTTTTTTTATAATTTTTTTTTCAGTCTTTGGTAACCGGATAAGGCCCACTAGGCACAAGTGACTGTTATCAGGGGTGACCTGGGAGCACTGGGCTGTTAAGTGACTTGTTCAGAGTCACACAGTATGCAAGTGGAGGTTGTATGAATCAAACTCAGGTCTGGTCTGCTGGATGTATCAAGTTTGTTCACACCTCATTCCTCTAACCTCTAGGCTATACTGCCAGCCCAATTTTGGGGATTTGGGGGAGTTCACTTGTGAAAAGGGCTGAGCAGTATGCAAAGAGGAGTTGTTTTGGTTTAAACTTACAGCTCAGCAACTGTGATGTGATGTGCTGTGGTTTGGGGAGGTGGGAGAGATGGGAGCATCTCATGCCAGAAATCACCAGCCTCATGCTCAGTCAGCCTGCTCCAGACATTCTCCTCATCCACGTTGGAGGCAATAATCTTGGCAGCCAAAGAGGCATAGATTTGATAGAGGTAGCAAAAAATTATTTGGCCATGCTCCAGTCTCAGATACCAAATTGTCAAACTATTTTTTTCTGTTATTAACTAGGATAGGGTCTGGCTACGTGAGGAACATACACCTGGCATAGAGAGATCCAGACACAAAGTAAATGTACAGGTTGGAACATTTCTAAAAGAAAGTCTAAAAGTTTCAAAACTTGACAGACTACAAATATGGACTGTCAGACATAATCCAGATGTACTCTCGGTAGTAGAAACCCGGATCACTCCTAATGTCCCTGATGCAGCAATCCTACTTCCTGGCTACACAGTATTTAGGTGTGATCACCTTTCTCAGCATGGTGGTGGATGTATGATCTACGTAAAGGACACTTTGCAGGGCCTGGGGATCTCTACTCCTGGTTGGTGATTTAATCCAAATGCTGGCCATTAAGTTGTTTCTCAGTGTACACAACAAAACACTCACCGTGCTTTCTGTTTACATCCCTCCAAGGCACACTAAACCTAGCTTTGCATCCTTCATAAACACCTTAAGAGGGATGAGCCTTCACTCAGAATTTCTAATGCTTGGAGATTTTAATATAAACTGGCTCTTCCCTAACACCACTATTGCCAAGGATGCATTATCTGCTATCCACCTTTCCCAGCTTGTAGA
This sequence comes from Neoceratodus forsteri, assembly GCA_016271365.2. Lineage (NCBI taxonomy): Eukaryota > Metazoa > Chordata > Ceratodontiformes > Ceratodontidae > Neoceratodus > Neoceratodus forsteri. The sequence goes on along the minus strand of CM057456.1, from coordinate 452,821,429 downwards.
AACCCCAACCAGGAGGAACTACAAAACTGGGGCAAAATCTTACTGGACTGGGTGTTATCTAACTGGCCAGATAATATCAAGGTAACCTCTGTCTTACCAAACTGTATTAGTGATCACTCCCCTGTCACGTTTTACTGCTCGCTCCAATAACTACCACAAGCCCCCTGCCAGAACTATCACTAGCCGGGTCCTCATTCCAGGACACTTCAAGCTACTGAAAGCTGACTTGAGGATCACAGATTGGTCAAATGTATATACAGCCAGCAATGTCGACACTGCATTGGAACTCTTCGCTGACCTTTTTAATGCAACCTGCGAGAAGCATGCCCTCTTCAAAACTACAAAAATCAAGGGAATCCATGATCCCTGGATTGCCTCTGCTCTTCTTGAGCTACTAAAACACACGGATCCCCTCTGGCACATCTCTCGAGTGCTGGGGTCACAAGCTAACCTACAGAGGTACAAAGTAGCAAGAAATTAGTGTACCCATGCTATCCATTCTGCTAAAAGCCAATATTTCAAAGAAGCCCTTTCCACCTCCTGGAACAATAGCAGGACATTCTGGAAGAACATCCAAGACATCACTGGTAAAGACCCCAAAACTACCCTGAACATGCTGAACATCGATGGCACCCCTACCATACACCCAAAAGCCATTGCAGACGCTTTCAACAAAGCATTTACAGACCTTAGCAATGTTCTTCCTCCCCACCTACTTTGTGGTTACCCAGTCAAGTATGAACACTGCAGTCCAGAACCCACCCTGAGACCACCCACCATTTTACTTCAAAGCAGTGTCTATAAATGAAGCCAGACATTATCTTAAGAAGGTAATGGGGAAAGCTAGATTCAGTGGGAACTCCTTGGACTTAAAGTTTGTTGCCCTTACCCTCAAGGAAATCCTCACACCTCTTACCAAAATAATCAACTTGTCACTCTCTCAGTTGCAATTTCCATATCTTTGGAAATCAGCAGTGGTCATCCCGGTGCACAAGAGTGGCGATCAAGCACTGATAGAGAAATTACTGCCCAATCTCTATTCTTCCCCTGATCTCTAGGGTCCTGGAGTGCATCATGGCCAACCAACTTGTAAAGTATCTGTGTAACTACCAAGTCCAATGTCCCCCACAGCATGAGTTCAGGCATGGGCATAGTACCATTGCTGCACTCCTGGAGTTTAAAGGCTTTATCAATAACTCTTTGGAACAAGGGCTTTTGGTAGGGGCAACTTTCATAGACCTTACCAAGGCCTTTGACACTGTTAACCACAATCTCCTCATCAGACAACTCTCCTCTACTGGTCTTTCCTCCAACACTACAAGCTGGTTCTCCAGCTACTTAAGCAGCTGAACGCAGCAGGTAAAGATTGGTAACACCCTGTCCGATAATAGACCTGTACGCTCTGGAATCCCTCAGGAATCTTTCTTGGGTCCATTGCTTTTTTGCATCTTCCTCAATTTACTAGCAGAGGCTTGCTGTGACCACATACTTCTATATGCTGATGATGCTGTACTTTTTACCAGCAACATGGACCCTCACCAGGACCAACTTCAGCAATCCTTTACATTTGCAGAGAAGTGGTTTTGGGATAGTAAGCTCATCCTTAATTATAACAAGACTAAGACAATGTTGTTTTTGACCTCTCAAAGCAGACACAAAACTGTCCCGCTTACCATCATTAATGACACCTGCTCCCCTCTTGAACTGGCTCACCATTTCAAGTACCTGGGTATAACTATTGACTCAGCCCTGTCTTTCACCCAGCACATCGACCGAACAACTAAAGCTATTAACCAGCGTTTAGGAGTTCTATACAGGAACAAACATAATCTCACTCCAGAAGCACTGAACACAGCCATCCACAGTTCTGTGTTCTCTCTCGCAGACTATGGTATTGTCATTTACGATGCATCTGCAGACACTGCCCTCTGAAATATTAAAAAGGCTTTAAATAAAGCATGCCACCTTCTTACTGGTGCCACATGCTTGACAAATACCTGTGATCTTTATGCCCAAGTTAGCTGGTTAAAATTTGACAGCAAGCTCAAATATTAACCGTGCCTGCTTGCAAAAAAAAGTCACCTTGGGACTGCTACCCTCTGGTGTAATGGCCTTTCTTTCCCCTGTACATAACCTATACAATACCAGAAGCTCTGGCATGCAGGCTTTCAGAATCCCATAGTGCTGCACTGTCTTTGGACAATGTACATTCACATACAGAGCTCTGCAGTGGTACAACTCCCTGCCTCCTGACATAACTAATGCTACTTTGCTGGGCTCTTTTAAGAAAAAACTCCAGCAGCATCTAATCTCACTGGCATCCTATGACTGCTACCACTAATTAGCCATTACCTTGCTCCTACCATTTGTAATCTCTATGATCTCTATTGATTAATAAAATGTTGTGCATCATGTCCATTTCTTGGGCCACTGGTCAAGTTAAAACTTTCATGGGCTTTCTACCCCTGCCTAAATTATTTATTTTCCCTCCTACCTCCCTCCACCTCCTCTTCCCTTTTTTGCCCCTCTGTCATTCCATACCACTTTCTTCCCTACCACCTTAATACAGCTTCATCATCACCCCACTACCTACACCACCTCTTCCTCCTTACTCTCCACCACCCCTCGTTTCCCCACCCTCCTCCCCTTTATTCCACTTTGACTATATAGTTATTCTTCCCTTTCCCTCCTATCTATCCCCATCCTACCCCCCACCTCCGCTTGCCTTCTTCATCCCTGCACTTTCCTCTTCCCTCCCCTGTTCCTCTCTACTGGTACGAGACCTTCCTTCTTTCTTTGACTCAGGCACAATCCAGTTATCTGCCTGTGTTGTCAGTTGTGCAATTCTCCTTTTTAAACAAGCATCCTCATGTTATGTTACCGTTACCTAGTCTTTGTTTTAACTCTGCACCCTGTGCGTACTTAGACTGTGTAACTATTGTTAGAATTTATGCTTGAAGACAGTTTTCAATTGTTTCTTGCTGTATCTGAATCTGTGGAACATATTTTAATTTTTTTTTGTGTCATACTTGATGTGGAACCTATGAAAGAGCTTTCTGCTCAAAGGTGTTAATCCAAGATCTCAATAAATAAATAAATAAATAAAACATTGGGATGCACACAATTTGACAAAAAGAAATTATATGTTTTAAACATTGGCTATTTCTGAAAGATGATGTGCATCTGTCTGATGCAGGAAATAACATTTTCCTGATGGATCTTAAGTGTGAAATCCAGGCAGTTATGTAAGTGGCATATAACACTGAAAACAATGCTGTCAAATCACTGTTGTCTACTCACAAGGCACAACTTAAAAACAAATGCTCTTTTAAGAGCCAACAATGTTGTCAAAAAATAGAAGTACACACATGTATGTACATACATACATAACAATCCACTGTGTATATCAAGGTTACACAGTACATAAAATAATCACTACACAATGGAACAAAACAGAATGAAGCTTAGTAAAGCAGACTTATGAAAACAGTAACTGACTGATACAGTAAAAAACAGTAACAATTTTTAAATAGTATTCTACTTATTTCTGTCATATATTGAAGCTGTTAATACACAAATCATACTGTTGTACTTCTCTGTACATATAGCTGACATGTAGTACATTAATTGTAGTTATCATTGATGTTACTGTAGGGTAAATCAGTGTATTCTTGTAATTGTTTGATGATTTTTTTTATTACAGAAAAATGACAAAGAAATGGTCAGACAAGCAGGTCTGGAGGCTTGTGCATGCCCTAGACTACAATGGGTGTGTGCGCATCTATTTCAGGGCATTCGACCTGTCCATGACAAAAATGTGGCAGGAAGTGAGAGACTGGCTCACTGCCAAAGGGACAATGAAACCCCTCTTGGAATGTCAGATGAAGTGTAAGGTCCTGAGGCAGAGATTTTTTTGTCTTACAACAAAAGGCAAATGTCTCTGCCAGGGAGCAGGTGTGGTTCAACTGGGCCACCTGAATGTGGGAGAAGGCTAGCAAACCTAAGTTTGGCAAACACTACCTAAGGAGTAAGTATAATACATTTAAGTTTGTTAGGTATTAGAATACATAATTTAAAGCGTAACTGGGTGCATACTGTATATATATAAAAACAGTGCAACACATGTGTTGTTGTAACCTTACAAAATTTGTATTCCACAATTATTAAAACTCCATAACTTTATGGTAACACAGTGCTTAGAAACGTCAAAGGTACAAGATACAGTTTCTTTTTAATGTGTGTAAATTGTAGTTGTGTGAGGTAGCGAGGCATTTCACTGATTGCAGGTCTAATTATCAGAGTTATCTGACACCAGGAAAGACTAAGCAACCTCAATATGTACTCACTGGAGGAGAGAGTGGGGGGGGGCATGATTGAAAGTTTCAAGTACCTCAAGGGCATAAACAAGGTGCAGGTGGGTGACCTTTTCCAATGTATGAAAAGTAGTAGAAAAGGGGGGCACAATAATAAATTGGAGGGGGTAGATTAAGAGGTAGTGTGAGAAAGGTTTTCTACACAGAAATGGTAGCTGACACTTGTAATAGTTTGCCACATGAGATAGTGGGGGTAAGCACAGTGGAGTGGGTTAAGCATGCCTGTGACAGGAACAAGGGAACCTTGATAGGGGATGGAGTGATGAAAAACCATTGATGACAAAGGGTCAGTGGTCAAATACAATGTATAGGGTCTATTGCAAAACTGGATAGGGCTAACATTCCTTATCTACTGACAATTTTTGATATTTCTATGCTTCTAAATGTGTATGTAAAGTTTTTCTTGTGTACAGAGATTGTAATTATTAAAGTGATTGATTGAATGTTTGCTTTGTTTTGTTTCTTCTAGTTTCTAATTAGGTGAAGAAGACTTGCCAGAAGATGATGGTGCAGAAGGTCTGGCCGGACCATTGCCTGAAGAGGGACAGGGCAGAAGTGCTGCAGATCAGGCAGCTGGCATTAACACCCAAGGTATCAACAACAAGATACTATATAATGTATGGAGCCCCCTTGTTACATACCGAAATCCATCAGTGTCAAAATGTTGTTACACCACAGCAGAAAATTCCAAGAATGCGGTTACACCACACTGTGGTATAACAACATTTTGGCCAGTTTTCAGAGCTCATGAGACAGCACTTTGTTGAATGGGAAAACTGCCATGCACACGTCTGACAGTATTCAGTCTGTGACAGGATGGAGGAGGTGGTTTTTTACCGTTTCGTTAACATATTTATAAATGAGCTCAGTACTTTATCCTGTCTCTGCTCCTTATTTCAGGTATTTTGCTGTACTTTTTGAAGGGATCTTGATTGCACTACATAAAATACTAGCTGGACAACTGTGTCCAACCAGCCTGTGCTGCCACTTTGGGGTTCTGAGTTCAGCTAGATCTCTTGAGCTTACGCTCTTGAGGTCTAACGGAATCAGAACCCCTCAGGCAGCACAGGCTGGTTATGCATAGTCACCCAGCTAGTATTCTCTCTCCCTCTCTTATCTCTCTCTCTCTCTCTCTCTCTTTCTCTCTCTCTCTCTCTATATATATATATATACTGTATATATTTATACATATAGATAGAGAAAGAGAGAGAGAGAGAGAGAGAGAGAGAAACAAAGTTCTAAGTCATATGGTGTAATAAGTATTTATCACAAAATAGTATGTTTTATTGAAATTATTCACCCTTGATGAGTTTAAAAACTGCATTTTTATTTATTGTATTTGGTTACTATAATTGTTGGAGGAAAACTAGACATATAATGGTAATGTGGGTGTTGGCTGTTTGGAGGAGGGCAGATGTGATTCCACTTCACAAAAGTGGGAGCAGGGCAGAAGCAGGAAACTACAGACTTGTTAGTTTAACCTCAGTGATAGGGAAAATGATGGAATCACTTCTGAAGGAAATAATTGTCGCGTACCTAGAGGCCAGAGGGGCACAGGACCCAAGGCAGCATGGATTCACAGTGGGAAGGTCATGCCAGATGAATCCAATAGATTTCTTTGACTGGGTGACCAAAGTAGTAGATCAGGGAGGGGCCGTGGACATGGCCTACCTAGACTTTAGCAAGGCATTTGACTCAGTCCCACACAAAAGATTAATATACAAGTTAGCCAGCCTGGGAGTGGGTCCCAAGATGATAGCCTGGGTAAAGAATTGGCTGAAGAATAGGACACAGAGGGTAATAGTAAATGGAGTCCACTCTGAAGAAAGGGGGGTTACTAGTGGGGTACCGCAGGGTTCAGTATTAGGACCGGTCCTCTTCAATGTCTTAATAAGTGACATTGCAGAGAGACTGGAAGGAAAAGTATGTCTCTTTGCAGATGACACAAAGATCTGCAACAGAGTTGATGCACAAGGTTGGGTGGAAAGGATGAGAAGGGACTTGGCAAGGTTAGAGGAATGGTCAAATGTGTGGCAGCTTAGATTCAATGCTAAGAAGTGCAAGGTAATGCACCTGGGAAACAAAAACCCAGGGGAAGAGTACACAATGGGGAGTGAGATACTAACAACAACAAAAATGGAAAGGGACCTGGGGTAGTCATATCAGATTACTTAAAGGTGGGCAAGCAATGTGAGAGGGCAGTAAGGAGGGCTGAGGGATACTGGGATGCATAGGGAGAGGCATCACCAGTAGAAAATAGAAAGTTGTTATTCCTCTGTACAGACAGCTGGTGAGACCCCATCTGGAGTACTGTGTGCAGTTCTGGAGACCCAATCTCCACAAGAACATAGACAAAATGGAAGCTGTCCAGAGGAGGGCAACTAAAATGGTGCAGGATCTGCACCAGAAGACATATGAAGAGAGAATAAAGGAGCTTAATATGTAGAGCTTCGAGGAAAGGAGGGAGAGGGGGGACATGATATAAACTTTCAAGTACCTCAAGGGAATCAACAAAGTCCAAGAGGGTAGCATCTTTCAAAAAAAGAGGTGTGCAAGAACAAGGGGACACAATTTGAAGATGGGGGGGCAGCTCAGAGGTAATGTAAGGAAGTATTTTTTCACAGAGAGGGTTGTGGATGCATGGAAAGGCCTTCCGGAGGAGGTTGTGGAGTCAAAAACAGTGGTTGAATTCAAGCATGCATGGGACAGCCATAAGGCAGTTCTAGGGGTTGGGGGTAGAAAGAAGTAGGCTGCTGGTTATCTAGGATCTGCAGCTTATCCATTCAGTAGGGAAATGGGCAGATTGGGTGGGCCAAGCGGTCCTTATCTGCCGTCAGATTCTATGTTTCTATGTTTGTTGACACATATGTATTGTTTACAACCTGAGTAGACATGCTAAAAGTAGGTGTTAAATTTTTAATGTTTATACTGATTCTTCGTTATGTCATAAGAAGCAGCAATCTATAATAGTCAAAGGTGGCAGTATTACCTAAACAGGAAGTGTCAGCTTCAACTATGTTTTTGTTTTTTTGCACCTCACATAATATGGCATCTGTGTCTGCTACCTACAGTATCTGTAACTGCTACTTTCAATATATCAGGTAACAGAAATGTAAAAGGGACAAATGTGTGATGTAAAAACAAGAAATTACGGCCCAGATATTGAAAAGTGTTGCACATGGCGCAACGGTGTTGTGCCATGCCTAAAACAATGATGCGCCCCGGTGTGATATTTAAAGGAAAAGTGCGCGACAAACTCGATGCGCCGGAGTGCATCAGTAATGTATGCAGGCACAGTAGAAGCGTGCCTACGCATAACCTGCACAGCCCGATATTCAGCCGGGCTGTGCAGGAGTTAGCATGCTCAACCCTACCTGCACCTGCACAAAGTTACAAAAAAAGAACAGTGATGGCCACCACAGGTGAGCTGCCGCATTGCAGGGCACAACACAGCAGCTGTAACCTGTGGGTGGCCATCACTTGTTCCTGCTGCACGGGCGGTGCCCCCATGCCCGGGATCATAGGTATCACTGATTCTCTGTTCATCCTGAGGTCCAGTGATCGCAAGTGAGCTCAATCGCGCACTATCTTTATCCTCTGTCTGCCGAGGTCTTAGATCTAGTTCCTTTCCTTTCACGCCACCACCTCTACCTTCGCCAGCCAGCGGGCGTAGTAACCATTTCCTCGCCTTCGCTGTCATTAGAAGTCGAGGTTGCGGCGCATTGGTTCAGCATGAGTCAGGTAGCTTCCACAGATTAGTCAGTCCAGATATGTGAATGAATTATACATTATGGCCTGGACTGACTAGTACAGTATGGACTGCATGCCCATTGGCTTGTGCTCTGAACCAATAGGTGTGCAGCCCCTACCGAGCTGTCAGTCGGTGGGCGTGGGTGGCAGGCGGTGGGGTGCTGCCGCCCACCGCTGATGGGGGGAGGTGGTGGGCCCAGTGGGCGGTGGGGTACACTTAGATCACCAGGGATATTGACTTGGGGGATGAATGATGCCCGGCTAGTCATGTGCAGTCCACTGGACCACCAGGGATATTGGACTGGTGAATACAGTGATGCCCGCACTGGGTTCAGCGGGTCCACTGGACCACCAGGATTTTAGCCTTTTTTTCACTTATGGATTTCCGCGATTGGCTGCAGGGCGCCGGTCCTCGACAGGTGCTCGCAGTGGTGCAGGGCAAGTCAGCCGGGGATAGGTGCACCTGCATGCTAATGGCATGTAAATGGGCTGTAATGAGATGCAATGGCCCCTGTGCACCTTCAGATAAATTATGGCTCCATTTGCATGTCCCCATTTGAATATCGCAGGTGCTGTGCATGGCGCAATGGCACTTGCGCCACCGCATCTCCATGCTCCACTCTGACCACTTGCGCTGGCACAGTGCCACTGCACCATGCACAGTGGGGGTGGCCAGGGTGCGATATTCAAAGCAATTCCGCCATAGCGCAGCTTCATTGAATATCGCCCTGGCCACACCCGTGCGCAACAAAGTTGAGCTGCGCCCAGGCTTGCACCACAGCCTGGCGCAGTTTGAATATCCGGACCTAGATGTTTTATTACATTGCAGAGCTGTGTTAAGAGGTATTAATTTTTCACCTAATTGTATTTCAGTGTTTGGTAACATGGTAAGCACCACTAGGCACAAGTGGCTGTTTTGAGGGGTGACGTGGGAGAACAGGTGGATTAATTGACTTGCTCAGAGTCACACAGTATACAAGGAGAGGTTGTGGGAATCAAACGCAAGCCTGCCTGATATAGAAAGCTCATCCACAGCTCATTACTCCGGCTTCTAGGGTATACTGTCAGCAGAAAACTATCTAAACTACTTAAATAAGCTATCACATAATACTATTATTCTACTACTAGCTGGGGTGCATAGAGAGGGGGTTTTCATCCAGGTGAAGAGAGATGATCTTGCCCCTCTACAGGTCGCTGGTAAGGCTGCACTTAGAGTATTGTGTGCAGTTTTGGAGGCCATACCTAAAGCGTGATATCAGGCTACTGGAGGGGGTGCAGAGGTGGGCAACAAAGATGATATGTGGAATGGAGGAGAGAGACTATGATAACAGGCTGGGAGACCTGAATATGTACACCCTGGAGGATAGAAGGGACAGGGGGACATGATAGAGACATTCAAGTATCTGAGGGGAATCAATAAGGAAGTGGCAGATGGGGTCTTTAAGTTAAGGAGGGGGAGGGTCACCAGGGGGCATGGGCTAAGAATAGAGGAGGGAAGATTTAGGAAGGAAATGAGGAGACACTATTTCACAGAGAAGGTGGTAGCAAAATGGAATGCCCTACCAGAATGGGTGGTATCATGTAAATCTGTGAACAGTTTTAAAAGGACATGGGACATGGAACAGGGGAGAGTGAGGGTGGGGGAGGTGGGGATGGCAGTGGGATGACAAAGGGGAAGGGAATGGGGCAGCTGCAAACTAGGGGTGCTAGCTGCACACTTGAGCAGACTTAGATAGACCGGGTGGTCTGTTTCTGCTGGCACATTCATATGTTTGTATGTTCATATGAACTAATTATAACTGTATCAATTATTAAAAAGTAGTATGTAAATTTATACAGCCATAGGAAAGCTTTGTACAAGCTTATGATGTTTTCTGAACATATTTACTTTAAAGTTCTACAGCCGACCAGTCTTTGCATACCTCAGGGGAGGTGGCAGAGGAAGCGAACACCTCGGCTGCAGAGTATGGTGCTACCATCCCTGGGGTACAGGAGGAGGAGGAAGAAAAGGCTGCCGCAGAGAAATCAGGGGAAGAGGGATTGGACTCTTCAGGACAAAATACTCCAGAAGTAGCAAAAACTCCAGAACCTGAGGACTCTGCCACAGAGGATGATGAGGCAGGTAGTCCAGGTCAAACTGAGGCAATGCCACAAGTGGTCCTGGGTACACCTGTCAAGTCTCCCCAGCGGGATTCAGAGGAGGAGAGTTCTGCAGGCAGTGCTGCACTACTCCAAGTAACATGTAAGTATAATAGTTGTTGCAGACTGTAATTTTTATGTATTATAAAGATAATAAGTTTAGTGTTTAACATATTTAGATAATACTATAATATAATGTGTTCCTTAAGTTTAATAGTAGTAATAGCTCTAAGCATACCAGATGGGCTGTATGTTCATTATGTGGTGGTAGATCCTTTCTTTCTATGCTAAGTCATGCTGATACTGTGAACCAATTGTGTTTCAGACTTGGTACCAGTATATGTGTGTCACAAATTGTTAGTAAAAAATAGTATGTGCAGTTAAACACACATATATTTTAAGGCAAATAGTATTCAAGGATATTGTCCCTTGTTGTTAGCGGTTGTAACAGATCATAATTTGCAGGAATGTCAGTACCAGTATTGTACATAAACTTATCCGCTTATTAGGCAAGTAATTATCAATTAGGTAACTGGTACTGTTGAAGTTATTGTTTATTAAATATCATAATATTATATGTACACTAAGCAAATATTTAACAGCACAATTTTTTTTTCTTATTCATTGTAGCATCTCCTGTGCAACGTCACCCTGAGACGGTCAATTAAGCTACCAGTAAGTATATTCCACAATGACCACTGCAGCAAATTTGTTAGTAGTTATGTTGCTGTGATTAAAGAAGGTTAAACAACTACAGAGATTCAGGCCTCTCAGCATCTAAATATTTAAAATAAGAGCACTGTCCTTCAAAAAGGGTTATGACACAAGTTCATGATGTGTAGCAATTTCTTGTTTTTATCTGCATTGCAGTATCGGTCACACCTTGTAGCCTCCCCCCACTCCACCCACCCAAGTGTCTACAGGCCATGGGTCTGTTGTAAATTCTTGAAAAACAGTTGGTAATGCTTGTTCAGAGTAAAGATAACATGCAAAATATAGTGTTTCCTCCCCCGCCCCAAATAACAATCTGTCACCACATAGTATGGCAACCAACTTGATAGGGATTGGGACGTCTCTCCCAGGTTAGGTAAGCTGTATGCCTGTGTTGTTTTTTTTTTTTGTTGTTATCCTGTATCATAGCTGCAGGGGAATACATGAAAGTGAAAGATATTCTATCAACAACTGAAGCTGCAGAATGGTAAGTGTCATACGTTCTGGGTTACAAAACAGATGCAATTAACTGGTAAGCATTTTGGTTGTCTTTGACATGAGTGAGACTGCAGGCAGGCAAGTAGAGATTATTAGAGCAAAGTGAAGGCTTATTTAATTAACAGGTTGCCATGTTAAACTGAAATGAAAGTGCTGCTGCATATGACATTTCTTACAAAAGGCTAGCTGAGCACATGCTTCAATAATAACATAACAGAAAGCTGATGCTAGTAATGGGGGACTTCTTAGGAAATGATTTGCAGTTTCATTTTTGGGAAGTTGTTCTGTTGTGATACTGAGTCTCCTATTAACTGACATTTGGGCAGAGAGGTTTGTGTCCTGGTCTAGTTAGGTATCGGGAAGGTTAAAATGAAAAAAACTGTTAATGGTAACACCAAAAGCAGCTTGCAAGGGGGGAATCAGTTACTTGGGCTACTGACTGTGTAGCAATCTCATAAACATTTGATGTGGTCATCTTTGTCCTGGGACAACACCCGTTATGTTGCACTGGAATAACATAACAGGTCCAGTCAGGTACTAGACTTCTTTCTTGCTATTGTATAATATGTGATGTACAATTTTAATACACTGTGACAAGTCACACTTAAGTTTGTACCTACTAGACAGCAGTGCTACTGACTAGCAAAAACAACTCACTCTAGATACTTTTATACTGAAAAGCTAGTGCACATATTGAGGTTTGAAGTGTGATGCCACAAAGCCAAACAGATAGTTAGAGGTAACTCTTACTATACATTATAAAATGTATCAGTATTTACAAGTGGCCCAATGCCATTTCCTAAGTCTGACTGGAAAATGTAGTCTTATACAACTGCTATTGGTCATTTGGTATATGTGTGTTGAACACCTAATATGTAACAAATAATTACTGTACATGAAATGCGTGTCAACCTACACCACAGTTAATATTTCAAAAAACACAGCATTAACACGTTCTTATATCATTGTCTCTTCACATATTGTGTTGTGAAGTCAATAATAATATGTACTCAAGACAAACAAGTCATCATTGTATAACAAGAGTTAACAGTATCCAACAGCTCTGCAACATCACAATGGCCTTTATACAACAATCTGAGTGCTGCCAATCAAGCTACTCCAAAAAAGTATTTGTCTCATGTAGTGATACATGCACTGCAACAGAGCTTTCATTACATAGACTAGTGCATGCTATCTGCCTCATCTCAGTAGTTGCTTTACATTCATAACTAGTAGGTTACTGCTTAGTCTCCATTTGTGCTCTGCTTGTTTGCAGTGTCTGTCCACATGCATGATGATTGCTATGTGCATAGAGAATAATGCATATGTAGGGAGTTGATATGAAGTTTTTTTACACACCCAAGTTGTGTGATAATTTGTAAACCTCGAGAGCGAAGCTCGAGAGGTTTCTATACACACAACAAGGATGTAAAAAAAACTCCATTCTACCCTACATATGTTTTTTTTATAATAACTGATACTAAAACAGATTTTCTGGAAGAATTACCACTCACGAGGATGCGAGGCCAAAAGCTCGTACTTCCTTACTAGCAGGCACGCCCCCACGCTATTCAAGGACTGACATCACATAACGTGCTAATGTAGGGGTGTGCCTACTAGTAAGGAAGTACGAGCATTTTGGCCTCGGGTCTCCATGCTGGTTTTACGAGTGATCCTAAAATATCTGAAATAAATAAATGCTGCACATGTACAGATCTTTAAACCAGAGGATAAGCTACAGAATCGGGGAAGGGGGAGGGATGTGTTTTAAGTGAAAACCTGCTCTGTAAGCTTGTGAGTTTCTGTTTACGCTGGAGAACAGTCTCGTGCTGTGTCAGTTTATTGGTTGGTGCTTGTGTATGTTTCTCAGCGCGAGAATGTAAAAGTTGATGAGTTTTTTCATATCAACCTGCAGGTTGACAAGACTTTTCAAAGTTGCTAAAAATGGGTTGATATTGGGCTTCACCAGTTATTATATTAAATATTGTATATGAAAGCAGTTTGATACTTCAGGCTGTATGGTAGACAACAATAATGTGCCAGTTGGTTTACCGCAAGTAAAACACTGACATTGTTAATATGTTGAATCTCATGTCACAATCATTACAATTGTCTAAAACACAGTTAAAGACTATCAACTTGTATCTTACAGTATAAAAAAGATCAGTATATATAAAGAAAAAGTTTACTAGTGATCATGCATTACAAAGTTAGCACTGACAGCTAATAGCCAATTTACACAAATTAAGCAATCTGACACTCCATGAGTTGTGTCATGGCAGGCTAAGGTCCCACCTCTGGTGGGTTGACACATGAGGCTATTGCCTCATGCTTCAACCCACCCAAGTTGGGATGTTATCCCACCATAATGCAACACATGGAGTGGCATAGAGTGCCTGATTGTGTTTCTGAAATGGGCCATTAAGTAGCAGCATACAATTAACATGCATTCCATCACTAATTAGGCAATCTGACACTCTATGAGCTGTGTCATGGTGGGCTAACATCCCACCTCAGGTGATCTGTTCAACCCACCCCAGGTGGGACATTATCCAACCATAATGCAACCCATGGAGTACCACAGAGTGCCTGATTGTGTTTCTGAAATGGATTATTAAGTAGCAGTATACAAATAACATGCATTCCATCACTAATTAAGCAATCTGACAGCCCAAGAGCTGCGTCATGGATAACGTCCCACCTTGGGTGGGTTGAAGCACAATCAACCAACCCAAAGTGGACTGTTATCCCACCATAACGCAACCCATGAAGTACCTGATTGCTTTTATGAGATGGTCCATTGTTTAGTACATTTTATGTATTTTTAAAGCATATTGCTTTCAGCTGTTCCATTCTTCTGGCATAATGACCCAGATGAAAAATGTTCTTGGTCGATCAGTAGCCAACATTCTCTTTACCCATTTCATAATTTGCTTCTCAAGACACAACTTAACAACACGCTTATATTATAATCTTACTGTATGTTGTTTCTTGTTTGTCATTACAGCTCCAATCCAAATGGTTGACCTTGCACAAGAGATAGGGCATTTCACGGGGCAGCTTGCAGTCCTGAGCACCCAACTCATGGAGATCTGTGATGCTGTTGTGGATGTTCAGGATAACTTCACCAGTGGCTTTAGCGATATTTGTGGTGCCATTGATGAGGTTAGCAGGCTGCTCCACAAAGTGCTCCAGCAGCAGCGCCGTACAAACCAATGCCTGCAGGACATGATGGAGGCCAGCCACCCACCTCCACCTACACCACCACCACCACCTCCTCTGGATCTTGGCAGCCTAGCAGCCTTCCTCCAGCATGGACTGGTCTTTGTAAATCTGCAGCAACATCAGGACCCACTGGCAAATATTTCTGAACTGTTGGAGGAAAACTCAGATGAGTCAGCCAGTGGGTACTATATCCTGTCCCCACTCCCTGAAGGACCTTCCACTTCATCCTGAGCCAGTCACTCACAGGATGCCCAGGAATAGATGCAAGCCTCCTGATCTGCTTGCAATGTACATATGGTAAATGTTGTAAATATTTGTTTTCTCTTCACAGAAAAAATACTACATTTACATTTATTTTTATGTTCACCAAAATGTTTTTGCTTTCTTTTACTGTGAAATAAGTCTTTTATTTTTGTATTTCTCATTATTAATTTAATATATATTTAAAAATCTATTTAATTTAAGAACTGAAAAACAAAAATTTGTTTACTGTGTATTAACAGTTGCTTGTTATGGTGTGATCATTCTCTTTTTTTTTACAATTCAAATAGATTGTAAAATAATTTAATCAATAAAATTGAAAGTGTCAGCATTTGTTTTTTACAGTACAATGATACTTAAATGTAAGTGTTCAGTATTTTACAGTCCTACATAGTTTAGAAGATACATGTAGAAGTACTTATTCCTCTCAAGCAAACCATTAATATTTAAATGACACTTAAAGTAATCAGCTAGTGTATACCGAGTATGCTATATGTTAATACATATATGAATTATAACTTATTACTGTTGTATTCATGGTGAGATAAGTCATGATCAACTCAAGACCTGAAACAAAACAACAGTTGAGCTTAACATACTGTGAGTTATATTCTTTAATACTTTGAAGAAGTTCAACACAAAACAACACATATCAATCACAGTTTGAAAATGAAAAAAAAATACTTGAAAGGAATGAGAACTATCTGAGGTGCTTAAGTACTGTATTACATCTTTAGGGATGGGGTATTGGTATGGTGAGGTCAGAGTGAGGGCTGCTTAACAGCAGAATAGTACAAAGAGCACCAGAATATGCACCATTATATTACATCTTTGGATGCGGGATGTGGGTATGGATAGGTCAAGGGTGGGGGGCCTCCATAACAGCACATTACTGTATGGAGCACCACAATAGGTGCTTAAATATCACAACTTTAGGGATGAGGTACAGGTATGAGGAGGTTAGGGGCATTGCTTTACTGCAGTATAGTTATCTAACTGTTCTTCTGGTATTTCTTCAACATCATATATGGGTTGACCCTTTATTCTTCCCACTTGCACCAGGATTAAATCAGTGGGTGATACAGTCTCCATTCATTTATTGTCATTTCATTGCTACTTCAGATACTATCAAATCAAATTGAAAGGGTGGTAAAACAGTGAAAAACATTATTTGAAGACGAGGTATGAAATCTTCTTTGGACACAGATGGTGTAGTTGTGTGAGAAACTGAAGAACTGACTATCAAACTACTACTCCCCATCATTAGGGTTGCCACCTATCCGGTTTTAGACTGGATAATCCGGTTTTTAGGGTCCTTATCCGGTCATCCGATTTTGATTAAATGTAGTCCGGTTTTTGGGTCATTTTGAGTGCTCATATACTCTTAAAACTGATGTATCAAATCATTCACTGTTTTGGCTGCATTGCATGTCCAGGTTACAAAGAAGTTCTGATGTCATTCAGACCTGCCTTTGTTTGTAAAACCAGTCTGTCTGGGAGGTGTAAAGTATGGCCATTAAGATAATTAGCAATAAATTAACCTAATCTTTTCCACTCTGAATTTTAAGTATGGTCTTTTGCTGCCATGGCAAGAAAAAACAGGTTACTCTCCTGTAACAGTAGTTCTAGGAGTGGTATATGTTGTTCATCCACACTTCTTGGCATGTCCCTTTCTCCATTAAATCTTGCCAGAAGTCTTCAAGCTGGCTTCTCCCACCCACCCGAGTGGTATATACCTCGACTCTGCCCCATGACACCAGATCTTCCTTTCTGCTGGAATCAAGGTTGTGCTCCTGAAGCTGGGGAGGTCGGGTGGGTGCATGTGGATGAATAACATATACCATTCCAAGAACTACTGTTACAGGTGAGTAACCTGTTCTTCTAGGAGTGAGGATATGTTGTTCTATCCACACTTCTTGGCAGACTCCAAGCAGTTCTCTGGGAGGAGGGAGGCAAGGCACACACACCCTGTTTATTAAACAGAGATTGGAGAACCGAGGCCCCGAAACCAGCATCCCGGCGTGGCTCAAGGTCAATGTGGTAGTGGGTGAAAAGGTGTTTGCTGACTTCCAGGTAGCAGCCCAGCAGATTTCCTGGATAGGGATGTCCCTGGAAGCAGCCACCGATGCAGCAGTATGGCAGTTTTGAATGAGCTCTTATCCCTCTGGGAGGCTCCTTGCCCGCCAACTCATAGCACAGACCTATGCATGATATAATCCACCTTGCAATGGTCTGTTTGGTTGCAGATCTGCCAGAAGCAGCTTTAGCGTAGGTGAAAAACAGCTGGCGAGCCTCTCCATGAATTCCTCCGTCCTTTCCTTGTAGTAGGAGAGAGCACGTCTCAGGTCCAGAGTATGGAGCCTGTACTCGGCATCAGAGGTGTAATTAGGGTAGTATATCAGCAGAGTCAACATCTGGTTATGGTGGAACTCTGACACCACCTTCAGAAAGAATTTCGAGTGGGGGCGTAGGACAACTTTGTCCCTGTGAAAGACCAGATAAGGGGAGTCCACCGATAGTGCCTGGAGCTCTCCTGTCCTTCTGGCTGACGTGATAGCCACCAGGAAGGCTGTCTTCCACAAGTGTGACAGCTCGCACTTGTGCATTGGTTTGAATGGCTTGCCCATGAGATTTGCCAATACCAGCAGTAAATCCCACCGAGGTGGAGGTTCCTGCACCAGAGAGGATATGTGATCCAGGCCTTTGAAGAAGTGCCCAGCCACTGTCTCTTGCACCAATGTCGGCTGACTGGCCCTCACCTGGTAAACAGAAATGGCTGCCAGGTGCACCCTAAGGGTCGATGACCATAGACCCCCTTTGGAGAGAGACCAAAGGTAGTTGAGAATGTTAGCCACAGGACAGGATAAGGGGTCCAGACTCTTACCCTGACACCAAATGGAAAACCTTTTCCATTTGAAGGCGTAACATTTCCTGGTCGATTCCTTTCTAGATGCCTCCACAACGGTGAAGACATCTTCAGAAAGATCCAAAGCCTGGAACTCTAGCTGCTCAGGTACCAGGCTGTGAGGTGCAGGGATTGAAGGGCTGGATGGAATACCTTCCCCTGGTTCAGAGATATCAGATCTGGGCATGTACAAAGCTGCTCCAGGGGCCTGCAGCTGAGGCTGAGGAGATCTGAGTACCAGAATTGGCGCAGCCAATCTGGGGCTACCAGAATCACCTTCACCTTGTCCCTCCTCACCTTGAGTAACACCTTGTGGATCAAGGGAAATGGAGGGTAAGGGTAGAGGAGGCCTGGGGTCCACGGCCTCGAAAAGGCATCCCCCTGCAGCGAGCCCTGCTGAGGGGGGTGGGCATGGAACAGCCTTAGCTTGTTGTTTTCCTTGGAGGCAAACAAGTCCACCATCAGTTTGCCCCAACGGGAGAACAGACTGTAAGCTATCTCTGGATGGAGAGACCACTCGTGGGATGTCTGGCCTATACGACTGAGAGCATCTGTCAGCTGGTTTGAGGTTCCTGCCACATGGATGGCTAGGAGATCCACCTTCAACCAGCATACAAGGGTCCAGATGTGGAGCGCCTCCTTGTACAGCAGATGGGAGTGCATGCCACCCTGCTTGTTGAGGTAGTACATGGTCATGGTATTGTCTGTCTGGACTTGAACCACTTGACCCCGAAGGTGAGGAGTGAAAGCTGACAGTGCCAGTCTGACTGCTCTGAGCTCCAACAGGTTGATGTGGCATCGGGACTCCTCGGGGGTACAGAACCCATGGGCCCTGTTGTCCCCCATGTGGGCTCCCCATCCCATGAGAGAGGCATTGGTCATAAGGATGACCATTGGCTCGGGGCGGACAAACAGGATCCCTTCCTGCAACCGGTCTGGGGTGGTCCACCATTGGAGAGCATCCCACATCTTCTGGGTTACCATGATCAGCTGGTCAAAATGACCAAATCGCTGAGTCCACTGGGGTGGCCAGCTTCCATTGGAGGGGGCGCTTGTGCCACCGGGACCAACAGACCACTGAGGTGCATGCCGCCATGTAACCCAGAAGGCACAGAAAGTCCCGGGCAGGGCGCAAGTGCCCAACCATAAATGATTGTGCAAAGAAGGAGAGAACCTACACCCTGTGCACTGGGAGCTGAGCTCTGGCTTGGCAAGAGTCAAGCTCTGTCCCGATGAAGCCCATCACCTGAGGAGGCATGAGTTCTGACTTGGCCTTGCTGATCAGGAGGCCAAGTTGGGAGCAGGTTTGGAAGGCCAGATCCCCTGAACCTCTCCACCTCCTGATGGGTGGAACCTGCCAAGAGCCAATCATCGAGATAAGGGTAGATTCTGACTCCTCAACACCGAAGATTGGCCACCACCACTGCAATGCATTTGGTGAAGACCCGTGGGTCCAACGACAGGTTGCACAGCATGGCTTGGAACTTGTACAGGGTCCCCTCGATCCTGAGGCGGAGGAACCACTGCTAATGGGATGGATGGATTGGGACATGAAAGAATGCGTCCTGTAGATCCAGTGAACAAAACCACATGTTTTGCTCCAGGGATGGTATAATCTGGTTCAGAGTTATCAACTGAAAGGTGCGGGACCTGAGATATTGATTCAGGTCATGGAGATCTAGGATGAGTCACCAACCACCTGTCCACTTGGGCACCAGGAAGTACCTGGAAACAAAGCCTGGGTCTGTCAGAGGACCCAGCACTGGAGCTACTGCCTCCTTGTGGAGGAGCTGAGCCACGTTGTCTCGAAGAGCCGACTTGGTGCATGCGGAAATCCATTTCTACTAAGGGGTGCGGGCTCGGCTGGGAGGGTACTGCTCGAATTCTTGAGACAGTCCCTGACCGACCACTTCGTGAACCCACCTGTCCAAAGTGATAGTGGACCAGGCGGAAAGGAAGTGGCGGAACTGACCTCCCACGGGAGACCGGGAGCTGACGTGATGGGCATAAGGGTGGCCACCCCCACCCAGTCACTGAGCAGGCTTAGCAGAGGAGGAGGAGGCTCCAGGACCTACATCTCTGCCTCCTTTATGGGTCTGCTGAGGACCCTGCTTGGGCCGAGGGTGTCAAGCTTGAGCCTGCCGCTGCTGTTGATGCTGTTGACCTCCTTGATAGGACAGCTGCCAGACCACAGGGGAAGAGTGCTGAAATGGCTTCTTCTTTCTCTTCTGCTGGTTCTTGCCCAAAGTACGCTTGGCAGAAGTAGCATCCAGGGTGGCATTGAATTGCTGTATACGCTGAAGGTGACCGGCCACTCCTGGACCGAACAAGTCGGTACCCAGGAAGGGCACATCAGCAAGCTTATGCAGAGTATCTGCCGGGAAGGAGGAAAGCCTCAGCCAAGCCCAGTGGCAAGAGGCCACTGCATCTACCTGCGAGCGGGCACAAGAATCCCCGATATCCAGGGCCATCTGGAGCTGCTGTTTGACAACAGCACGGCCTTGGTCACGGACCTGCTTGACTGTGATCTGCATATCCAGTGGGAGATGAGGGAGGACCTCGTCTAATGACCCAAGCAGGGCATGAGATGAGTGTACCATAATGACAGCCGAGGTGGCCTAGCGAAGGCCCAGAGAAGAGGCGGTATAGACCTTTCGGGCAGTGTGGTCCATATTTTTGGACTCCTTGTCCGGAGGTCAGTCAGTTTTGGCTGAACTGCCAGTACGCTTGAACACAGAAGCAGTCACCAGGCACTTGGCTGAAGGGTGCTCTGTGAACCCCACAAGGTACCCCATGGGCACCGTGTACTTGTGGGCTATGCAGGCAGATGGTGCTGGGCAAGAGGTAGGATGCTGCCAAAGTTCAAGGGCCGGGCCAACAATGGTCTTGGCCACTGGAAAGGCCTCCATCAGGGTATCCCCTCTCTGGAGAATGTCAGTGAGATGGTATTCCACTTTTTTCTGGATGAACTCCAGGGGCATGCCGGTGGAATTGGAGATGAGGCAGAGAATGCCCTGGAAGGAGGAAGGGCCTTCCTCCATCCCAGCGCCAACCGATGACTCATAATCCCCTGGATGTGAGGGCAAACTGGTGACATCCGAGTCTGAAGAGTCATGATACAATGGTCTACCACCTAAGCCACCCTCAATAAGCTGAGGGTGGTCCGGGGTGACTCTAATGAACATAAGCCAGGGAAGCCCAGTGTTCTGTTGGTCCTCTTTCGAGGGCGCCTCTCCCTCTGGCTGCTTGGGTGGTGATTCCACCCAAATGGAGAGACCAGAGTAGGTCTAACTGGGAGATGGCCTGGCTCCACAGGAGGAGGAACCAGTGGCTTTGGTTCTGGAGGGGTCAGTTTAGGCCTAGGAAGCGACAGCCAAGTGATGGCCGGGGTAACAGTGGCCAGTCAGGATCAGCTGTTGCCACATAAGGTCCTCATAGTGCAGATGGAGTTTCCATTGAAGCCTCTCCTCATCTGAGGAGGATGAGGATGAGGACGACCTGTGACGTCACCTCTTCTTACAGCGCTTATGGCTCTTCCTTGGTCGTTTGCCGAGGGGGTCCTGGACTGAGACTGAGACCGGAGAGGCCAACTCGGTCGATCAGGAGACACCAGGATCGGTGAGACCTGAGAGTCCAGGACCCGGTCCTTGATGGGAACCCCTGCAGGCTGAGTCTCCTCATCCAGAAAGACCAGGACCGGAGTCCGTTCCAAGGAGTCATCGGGCACAGCTGGCGACAGAGGGTCGATCAAGTCGAGGATAATTTCAACCTCGTCCACCATTTTCTTGGTCCCTTGGCCAGATGGAAGGTCCAAAAAACCAGCAGCTGAGGATGCAATCTCGACTGAGGTCAAGATCGCGTGCTCTTGGGACTCAGACCTCTCCCAGTCCCAAGAGCGTCTCCATTGAGATGAAGGATCATTCTCCCTCTTCCGAGGGTGGGAGGAGTGCGAGCCCAAGGGCGCTTCACCCCGAGTGAGGAGAGACTGGCACAACTCCTTGAAGGAACCCGTAAAAGTAGGGCCTAGGTTCAGCGGGATGAAGAAGCTTCGATTGGCTGAAGCGCGAGCTGCTTCCTCCTTGAATGCATTCATCTGTTCTAGCTGATTGGTGGAGCCCAGGGTCACAGAAACCGCCCACCTAGCCTCCTTCGATTTCACCAGCGGGTTTCTCTTTTCCAGTCTCCCCAGCTTCAAGCATGCCTTGTGGTCGTCTAGGACATTGGGATGGAAGGCCAAACAAAAAATGCATGACGAGGTGTCATGTCCGACACCTAGGCAGTAAAAGGACATGAGGTGGGGATTGCTGCGTGACATCTTCTGGCTGCAGGGGCACCGGCGAAATCCTGGGGAAGATTTTTCCTCCATAGCTGATGCTACAAAAGCAAGATCGCTAACTCAAATGAGTTTGATTTTCGGTAAAACCGACAATTTGAAAACCAGGGCCTACGAAATGCTGAGAGCATGAGGGAACCTGTATCTTTCAGCAGAAAGGAAGATCTGGTGTCATGGAGTGGAGCCGAGGTACATACCACTCGGTTGGGTGGGAGGAGCCAGCTTGAAGATTTCAAGCAAGATTTAAAGGGGAAAGGAACATGCCAAGAAGTGTGGATAGAATAACATATCCACACTCCTAGAAAAGTTTTTACACCTTTATATGCTCTCATGTGTTTTTCTGTTTGTCCCATATTCTGGTATGTTTTAGACCCATTTTTCTCAAATTAATAATCTAATTTTTATTGCCTTTATCATTACATTGATTATTTCTCTTTGGAGTCCTCAACAGTTCCTGCTCTCATTTTTTTTATTGCTTGGTATTAGCTACACTTTTACATGAAATTCAGATAAACAGCATGGAATAGTGTGTCTGAAAGTATGGAATGTCTTAGAAATATGAAAAGAAACAGCAGTAGCTGCTAAGGTAAATGGAACACAATGTAGTACTGAAGGTACCACAAGCATCAATAATTAAGTTATCAAAAATTGGTCAAAGTATATTAGAATACATGACTGACATGAAAAGAAAAGTGGGAGAGTGTTTAGCAGAGGTTTAAGCAATAAGCTGTGAATGAGCTTGACACAGGCAGCAGACCTCAGTTTGATTCCCACAGCCTCCACTTTAGTGTGTGACCATGAGCAAGTTACTTAACCTTCCTGTGCTTCTGGGTTACTCCTGTAAAATGGACTATGTGGCATATGGGAGTTAATCTGGTTGTCAAAGAATAAAAATAAATAAATAAAAACCAATAACAGTATAAAAATGATTTCCTATCTCTATTAATGTCTATTCTGACATTACAAATGGCTTTGGAGGAGGAACGATATACGTGTCAGTCATAAAAAAGGGGTGGGGCCAGAGGCAGAGTTTGGGGTGTGGTTTAGCACCCGTTTTTACCTCATCCAAAGGTGGTGACCCTACCCATCATGAAAATTCAGATAGACTTCTAAAATGATATGCTGTCTTCAAATAGCTGTCAACAGACTGATTCCCCACCTCAAAGTGAAGCTCTAATAGTATTACTCACAGTATA
Source organism: Neoceratodus forsteri (assembly GCA_016271365.2). Classification (NCBI taxonomy): domain Eukaryota; kingdom Metazoa; phylum Chordata; order Ceratodontiformes; family Ceratodontidae; genus Neoceratodus; species Neoceratodus forsteri. The sequence goes on along the minus strand of CM057456.1, from coordinate 452,798,038 downwards.
TGTATTTCGAAGTTTTATACACACCTTGAATGGCTTTCCAAAATACCGTGCAAGTGGTTATAAAAAAAAAAAAACATTCACATGGTATTTAGAAAAATCTTTCTCATGATTTTCCAAAACAAACCCTGCAGAGAAACAGTGGCTAAGATTTGAACCCTCAGCCTGCAGCATAGAAAAATGTTCACAACATTTTTGAGGACTGCTGTCACTGAGGCACAGGCATAATCAAAACGAACATCATAAACAGCTATAAATAGACTGGTTTAAATAGTATTGGCCACAGCATATGTTTCACAGTTTTGAAAACACCTTGAGCTGTTCAAGCACCGTGTGAACGTTTTTCAAAAATACCATTCACACGGTATTTTATAAAAACATTTCAAAAGTTTTTTGAAGACATACACTGCATGGATATAGTGGCTGAGGTGGGATTTGAACCCTCAGCCTACAGCTCTGAAAAATATCCAAAGCATTTTTTGTGACTACTGCCAGTGAGACACAGACATAATTAAAACATACATAGTAAATAGCTATGAAAAGACATATTTACAGCACTAAATTTACAATAGTATTAGTATATATGTCTCGCTGCATCAGAAATATGTTGAACAGTTGTTCAAATACCATACAAACAGTTATCGAAAATACCATTTGCACAGTCATACAGTATATATGTGAACAGTATTCCAAAACATCGTTCGCATGATATTTATAAAATGTTTCAAATGTTTTTTGAAAACATACACTACTTGGAAACAATGGCTGAGGTGGGACTTGAACCTACAGCCCACAGCATAGAAAAATGCACAAAGTATTTTTTGGGACTACTGTCAGTGAGGCACAGACATAATTTTAACATATATAGTAAATAGCTGTGAAAAGACTGCTTTACAACCCTAAACTTACAATAGTATTAGTGCATATTTTTCACAGTGTCTCAAACACTTCAAACAGTTGTTAAAACTCCATGTGAACAGTTATTGAAAATATCATTCGCACTGTCATTTATATGGTCATATAACAGTAATACACATCACACATAATAGTTCATTGTTTGAGTTGTATTTCCCATAACAGTTTGAACAGTATCACAAAACATCATTTGCACAGTCATGGTAAATACCATTCGAACGGTATTATAAGCGAGCAATTTTTGACAGACAACCCACTAAGCAAAAAATATATTTCGGGGAACATGACAGACAAACCAATGACACATTCTTGTTCCTTGCACCATGATTACATAAATACAATTGTTAGTGTTTTCCTAGGGACAGTATTTTTTGAAATATTAAAATTTTTCTCCATCGCTAACTGAAAACAAGATGGCAGAAATCAGAATGAAAACTGAAATTGTGAACAGTAAAATACAAACAGTAAACCGCTTTACCATTCAAACAGTAAATTGTGAATGCTAAATGACATTTACAACTCGCAATTTACTGTTCACATGGTAAATATTATTTACCGTGCACAATGCCGGTCTTGCATGTATTACAAAAATTATTATAATTCAAAAACTATAACATATTTTTACTCCAAACCATCTAAAGGCACACCCATGGCACACACCCCATCAACCCTGTAAATATCAGACACAAATTTAATTCTGTGTGAGCTGTACATGAGAGCAAAAAATCCCATGTTATCCTATAGAAAAAAAGGTTCCTTTTTGCATTTTTGATCACTTTATATCTTCAAAACCATAAAAACTGCCATCATGAAACTTTCCACATCTTGGGATACTGGCAACATGACAGCACATACCAGTTTTGAGGGTTATTTGTTTGAAATATGACAAAGTTATTAAAGTGCAAAAACTGAGATTTAAAATTGAAATACTGTACCAACCCTAACTATAAGGGTGCTATCATGCCCTTATAAGATATATATCTATATATATATAGATATATACATATATATATATATATATATATATATATATATATATATATAAAAAACTGCATCATTTAGGGTTAAACCACAAAAAGTCAGGAAATGAAAAATCTTTAGGGTTGCTCTTCCCCCCAGACCTGCCAATCATCCCAAGATTGACAGATGACAGGGTGTGTCATTGGGGTTGTGAGACCTAAATGTTACCCCATTCCATGTGTAATGATATTGGCAAGGGACAGCAAAAAAGAATGGGGTGACATCTAGGCCTCACAACCCCAATGACATGCCCCATCATCTGTCAGTCTTGGGATGATTGGCAGGTCCGGGGGAAGGGGCAACCCTAAAGATTTTTCATTTTCTGACTTTTTGTGGTTTAACCCTAAAGGATGCATTAATGCAGTTTTTTTTTAACAAGATACATCAAGCTTTTATTTTGATTACTATTATTATTGTTGTAATAATTTTATTTTTTTTTTATTATTTTTCCAAAAACGTAGGAAAACTGAACATAGAATCACAATACAGTATACAGTCACAGGTTTTGAAGATACATATAACCCCCCTACCCACACTTATAGGGGTAGTGTACCTGTACAGTAATCGTGGGAAAGGCAGAAGGATATAACACAAGAATAGAGTACATACACATAACATTTCACCTTATAAAATAGAGGTTACTGTACTTTCAAGTGGACTAAGGAATCTACTAATGCAGAGACATAGCATGGAAATAAGCAGGGTAAACCACAACTTCCCCATAAACTCCCAGTGCTGATCATATAAAGGGTACTCACCGAAACCTTAGGGTCGGATCAGAGCATTCTCATTGCCGGACATACACACCTCTACAGTAGTAATTTTATAATTGCCGCCAGGCGTGTTCCTTTTCATGGCATCCGGAGAAATTTAACTAAGAGTGTACATATGTTCTGCAAAACATCAGACTGATCCTGTAATGAAACCAAAAATATCCCAAGCTTAAATCTGTACTCTTAAAATAGGCATTCCACATGTCAACAAGTGTTCAATCACAGCGATTATAATTTCCAGTACTATCACAGCAAACCTAGGCCTCAGGGCTGCAATAATAGAACCTTGGTTCGAACCCCACCTCGTCAGACTACCTGTTACAACCAGCAGAGGAGACTGAAGGTAATCATCCTATTCCCGATGGTGGAAGGACTTTCCCCAAATATCTAAGATATGGATCCCAACAGGCTGCAAATAAGGAGAGTTTGGACTGCTGTAAGTATGATATCTTATCCAGTTTGGCCAGAATAGACAGGGACCCCATTATTTCTGCTACAGTGGGAACCACAGGGGTCCTCCATTGGCATAATATGGCTCTTTTAGTTTTTAGCGCCAAAAAAGCCAACCATCTATATCTTAGCGGTGACAATTTAGGCATATCCACGCATATCCCCAAGATACAAAAGAGAGGGCAGAGGGGAATGGTCTGTTGAAGAACCCAGGAAGCAAGTTCTTGTATCTATTGCCACAGGGGTTGGATCTTAGGGCAGCTCCACAACACATGCACTAGGTCCCCACCCAACTGTTGGCATCTCCAGCAATTGTCCTGGTCTATTACTTTAGCTCTATGGAGAATGACTGGAGTTCTGTACCAAGAGTGTGCAATTTTATTTTGGATTAGTCTGGATTTGGTGTCTGTGAACCAGGTGTGTGCGTCTACCCAGGCTTTATCCCAAGCCTCAGAGGATATATGGGTCTGCAACATCTTCTCCCACCTTTGCCTTGCTGCATCAGATTGAGATGGGCAGTGTCTCAAAGAGTAGCATATATCTGACCAGCAAGGCCCTTATTACAGGGTATCCATTTGGCCAATGGCGAAGCTTGGGCATGGCCCAAGGAACGAGGTAGAAGATGCTGAATGGCATCCCTAATCTGGAGATATCTCCAAAAGTCCCCTGCTGGGATACCCCATTGCTGTCTTAAAGATTGAAATGTCTGGATGGCCTTGTGGTTAGGGGTCAACAAATCACCCAGCTTAGTAATACCCAGTGCCACCCATTGTCTCCATAGGATTTCAATTCCGCCTATGGTAATGTCTGGGTTTTGCCAGATAGGCACATGGGGAAAGAGGAAGGGGGGCCAGATTAAGTTTGCGTTGAAAGCTAACCCAATTTCTCCTGGCTGTCTCTACTGTGGGGGAAGTGCATTCTGTCCCTATCTTATTGGTCCCAGATTTTTTAGGGCTGTCCCTCTGTACCAAGAGAGATAAGGGGTGACACAGCCCCACAATATCTGTCTCTAGCTGCACCCTCTGCGGTGAAAGAGGGGAGGGAGGACGAGCACAGTTAACTGTTTGTGCCAAGAGGAAGGCACGGTGGTATCCCTCTGGCCATGGGAGGTTCCACCCACCCTGCTGCCAGTGTGACCTTAGTTTAGCTTGACTGAACCTGGGTTTGGATCCCTTCCATAAAAAATCCCCAATTAGTTTATCAATACCCTGGAACCATTGTGCAGGTAAGGGGACCGGTAGATGCCTCAGAAGGTAGAATAACTTGGGTGCAGAGATCATGGTCACCACCGCCACTTTCCCCACAAAAGTGAGTTTAAGTAGCCTCCATCTATCGAAGTCTGACTTAATGGAGGAAAGAAGGGGCTGTACATTAGCTTGCCAGATTGTTTCTAGAGATGGGGTCAAGAAAATACCCAAATACGTGATCCCACCTGGGGCCCAAATTAAATCATCTGCAGCTATCCCCTGCTGAACGCAGTGCTCATTGAGAGGGAGTATCTCAGTCTTATTCCAGTTCAGCCATAAGCCTGAGTATTTAGAGAATTCTTCTAACAAAGCAAGGAGCGGGGGGATAGCAGTGTGTGCATCCTCCAGAAGGAGGAGAAGATCATCAGCATACATAAAACTTATATAGGATGTATTCCCCACTGTTAACCCTTTAATCTCTGGATGGTTATGGATAGCAGCAGCCATGGGTTCCACCACCAGGACAAAAAGTAGGGGAGATAGCGGGAACCTTTGCCTCGTACCTCTGCCCAATGGGAAAGGATGAGAAAGCATCGAGTTTGTGTTAACTCTGGCTGAGGGGGCTTCATATATAGCTTTTATTCTGGCAAGAAAGGTGTCCCCTATCCCGAAGTGAGAACGGGTCATATATAAATAGTCCCACTCCACGGAGTTGAATGCCTTTTCGAAGTCCACCGTAATAGCGGCCATGGAAGTATGAAGAGACTTGGCCAGGGGGATCAAAGTCATCAGGATTCTTAAATGATCTGAGCTGTGTCTTCCAGGTATAAATCCCACTTGTGACGGGTGTATTAGATCAGACAACAATAGGCTGAGTCTATAGGCTAAGATTTTAGCGTAAAGTTTACTGTCCAGATTTATAAGTGAAATTGGGCGGTAGTTCCCCAGATTAGTAGGGTCCTTGCCTTTCTTGGGAATCACAACTATAATTGCCTCTCGCATGGAGAGCGGTAAAGCACCCTTAAGTTCTACCTCCTGAAACACTTGGGTTAAAAGGGAAGAGATAGTGTGTCCCAGGATCTGATAGAATTCTGCAGAGTACCCATCACTTCCCGGGGATTTCCCCTTTTTCAAGTCTTGGATGGCTACCATCAGTTCCTCCTTTGAAATAGGGAGATCTAACAGTTGCATTTGCTGACTCTGCAGCTTAGGCAAGCCTAAGGTATCTAAGAAACCCTGAGTATCCCTGTTGGGACCAGCATGGGTGGAACTATATAGCCTTGTATAAAATGAGGACATAATCTCATTAATATCCCCTGGAGAAGTGCACAGTGATCCTAGTGTATTTTTCAAACCTGGGATATATCTACTAGCCTGTTGTTTCCGTAGTTGGTATGCAAGTACTTTACCCCTTTTGTCCCCCCTTCCCAAAAAGTATGTTTAAGACATAGGATAGCAGCTTCAGCTTTCCTATTCAGAAGCTGGTTAATTTCAAACCGAATGGCCAAAATGGATTTGCCAATGGCAGAGTGAATGTTAAGGGAGGGCAGCGTCTTAAAAATACTTTCCGCTTCAGCCAATCTCCATTCAAAGATTGAGCAGCTGCGTTTCCCTTTGTCTACATCTAGCAGCCGAAAGCCCCATAATATTACCTCGCATCGTGGCTTTGAAGGCCTCCCAGGTTGTACAGGCAGAGGTATCACTTATAGGGTTTTCAACTAAAAAAAGAGAAGCCTCTTTAATGAGCCAGGGGGTAAACTCGGGGTCCTTTACCTAAAGTGGGTCCAGTCTCCATTGCTTAGTCAGGGGAGCCACTGGATCCCAGTGTAGAAGGAGCTGGACTCGAGCATGGTCAGAGATATAGCAGGGAAGAATTGAGACATCCAGAGTTTTAGTAGTCAGGGTAGCTGAGCCAAGCCAAAAATCCAGCCTACTATATGAGTCGTTTGGATCTGAATGAAATGTATAATCTCTTGTTCTGGGGTGGAACAATCTCCAGAGATCTACGAGCCCCAGATCAGACATCATTTGCTGTAGAGCCTTCCCGCTTCTAGGATGCGCCTCTTTCCCCCCATCATTCCTATCTAGAAGAGGCATCAAGATGAGATTGAAATCCCCACCAATAAATAGCAGGCAGTCGGGGGGGTTAAATTCAAGTACTACCTCTGCCAGATTATGAAAGAAGCGAGGGGCATCTTCATTAGGGGCATATACATTACAAAGATTGAGTGGACCAGTGGGAGTATTATAAGTGGCCATAACCCATCTGCCTTTGGAGTCTGAATGTGTCTGGATTAACGTCCAGGGAAGAGACTTATTTACCAAGATAAGAACCCCATGTTTCCTGGTCAGGGCATTAGAATGCACCTGCTGGCCAACCCAGTCCTTCCTCATGTGGATGTGATCCTCCCCTGAAAACTTTGTCTCCTGAAGAAAGACCACTTGAGAACGTTTACGTTTCAGGTGTGCAAGGACTTTCTTACGTTTTATCAGGGAGTTTAGCCCCCTAACGTTCCAGGTATGCATCACAATGTCAGACATTTGATTGAGGTCTCCAATGTATACCAAGCATAGAAAGAGAATCTAGAAAAGGAGCTAAGTGTTTCTATAGGCTTGGTGTTTAAGAGTCACTGCCCCAATCGGAACAAAAAACCCCAGTACCAGGCAGGGGTTAACTATCCGGACTGCAACAACTGTATACTATCACTATATCTAATTCACAAACTAACTTATCTACAAACTATTAAAGGGGGAGCGGTAGGACTAAACCGGCTAGTAGCCTAGCCAATGGTATGTCCTGTCGCTCCTGGGGGGTGAACCAGGTACTTCTCAGAGAAGGAGAGAAAATCCCCTATTACTGTGAAGTGTATACCAGAATACCCGAAAGTGGGACAAAAGCAAAAGGGACAACAAATCCACACTTACTAGAGCCTTATATGGATCTGCCTACCACCCCCTCTAATGGGGGGGTATAAGTCCTGTGAGCGAATTCTTGGACCCGCCTACTGCTCTACTATCGATGGGGAAATCAGAACCCCCCTTTTGTAATTAGGACTAACCTGGACCTACTAGCAAAATAGTAGACTCACTCCTAGTTCTTGGTTCAATACTATATTAGTATCCTCAGATATTACTGGAGGACATCCCCCTAAGTTGAGTTTTCAGTGATCACTAGAAACATTCAATCCTTATACTAAGGATTTGCAAACATTCCGTGTGAAATCTTTGCCGGAAACATCAACGAGGCTTACTCATTTACAGCTCTATGCGCTGCAGAGTCCGGGTAGGAATGTCAAATATGCCATCGGCATAACACATACCGAGGAACCGATGTACTGCCTCTGGTGTTATTTGGGTACCAAATAACACATACAGGATCCAGAAAAGACGTTTAACCGCCTCTTGCTGAGCCCTCAGGGCAAGAGAATGAAAGGGGTGAGATACAAACCCAGAAAGAGACAGTGGAATTCAAATTGAACAGGACAAAGGGCAGACTGGGAGGGTAAAGAGGGGTGGAGGTGGGTGCCACAAACACCCGAGCAGCTATGCTGTCCCAGGAAGATTGTCGAGTGCTCCCAGTCCTCCGACTTATACTCCCTGAGAAACATGTCTATGTATCCACATTCCATTTGGCCATAGCAATTACCCATGCAGTAAACAACTTTTGGCAACCAGACCATCTAACTAAACACATTAGCCAGTGTAATCAGACTACATTAACCTTTGGAAGGAAACCCCTGTCCCTGAAGTCATCTCCCAGACATGGGCTAAAAAGGCTGTGCCATTTCCCACCTGCAAAATTACAACATTACACTAACAGCAAGTTCAGATACTTATCTAACAAGTTAACAGTCTGAACTGAAAGAAGGTCCCAGTGTTCATGAAATGTTCAGTAGCTTTTCCTCCTCTGGTTCTCGGCCCGTGCAGCGGCCTGGGAGGGAGCCTGGGGCCTGGATATCCGGCGAGGTACTCGCTGAAACTCTGTCAACACGATGGGGCCTTTCCTTGTGTGATTCCTCCAGGAGACTGCATTCAGGGTGTCCCCCCCCCCGCTGTCCATTACTTCACATGCCGCTGCGTTGGGAAGATCACTCAGGTTCCAAAATTGGTTGTGGGCAAAATAGGGGCTAACATACTCTATCTGTACTTCAGACTCCGCGCCGAGAGGGGCAGGGACCGGTATGTTGACACTGTTCTTCCTCTCCTGTGGATGGCCCCATTTAGTATGCGGGGAGGAGGGAGGCCTCTTCCGGACTTTTGAGTTTTTAGGTTCTAATCCCACCAGAGGTACAGGCTGGGGGAGGGTATCTGGAGGGTCAGCTTCTGAGATGGGAAGTTGCTGGTTGATTACAGCCTGACTAGGGGACTGAGAACTCAAGCCGTTCGGGCAGGTGTTGGCAATAAAGTCCAGGGCAGCGTCTGGGGACGAAAATTGCTGAGTTGTGCCATTTATTGAAATTTGCAGCATAGCCAGGTATCTCAAAGTAAAAGCGATCCTCAGCACATGTAACTTCCGTCAGACTTCAGTGAAAGCTTTACGCCGGGCTGCAAGCTCTTTGGAATAATCTTGAAATATCATGATCTTATGGCCCTGCCACTGTAGTTGCCCTAACTCTCTCGCCCTTGCCTGTATCGCTTCTTTTTCGGCAAAGTTCAGGATTCAAGTTAAGATAGGGTGAGGCTGCTCCCCCTGAGCAGGCCTGGGCTGCGACGTATGATGTGCACGCTCCATGGTAATCTTGATGCCTTGGGGGAGCTTCAGGATCTCTGGCAATGCTTGCTGTAAAAATGGCAGAGCCCTCCCGTCCTCACAACCCTCCAGAAAGCCCAGTAGGCTCAAATTATTACACCAACTCCTGTTCTCCAAGTCATCCACTTTGTCCTGTAAAAGCTGTATCTGAGCCGCCTGGTCTCTCATAAGGGCCGAATGACTGTGAAGTAAATCCTCTTGCGTAGTGGCCTTTTGTTCCACTGCATCAACTTGCACATTAATTTGCTGGATTGAAAAAGCTGAATTATTAGCTGCCAACGTGAGAGTATCTATGCTGGCCATAATCGATGCAAACATCTCCTTAATTGAAGGCTCCTCTCGCTCCTTCGTAGAATGCACCATCATGTGCATTGCATAGATTAGGCGGCCGATTCCTTCACTCGTAACAAGCTTTACTGCTGTCCACTTAGTTTCAAAGTCCCCTGGCCACTGAAGTGAGAATTCAGCACACTGATCCGTCCTGTTCCCGTTAAGAAGTCCTCCCCAAAAACAGTAATTTACAGGTTCTTGGCTCCGTGCGAAGAGAGCTGCACGATTATGTCTCCATCTTAGTTGAGCTCTAGCCACGCCCCCTGATTCATTAATGCAGTTTTTTGCATAGAATTTCCTTACTGTTTGAGAAAGAATACAAAAATAAGAACTTGCGCAAGTTGGTGGGAGCGCAGGCCCTTCAGGCCCTGCGCTCCCACCAACCTGCGGAAGTTCATGGGATCGTAGGCCATTCGGGCCCTGCTCTCCCACCAACTTGTTTTTTTGTGTTAGAAATTTTTATTATCATTCCAAAAGGACACATACACAGACATCAAGTAATGAGACATTATGTGAACCATACCACAACATTTGGTACAGATAAGGACTTATTAGAGACATAGTAACAGATAGAAAAATAATAACATATGGAGCATGTCTTCCTTAAACATTACGGTGTGTTATACATCATAAGGAGAATTGTTATGTTACAAAGGTCATCAGGGCATACCTAGGCCTACCCACTCCTTGGGGGGGAGCCAGAAGTTTCTGACAGGTAAAGCAAAGCAAAATATCAATAGCATACAAGGCCTAGAATAGGCCATGATGGACAAAATTGAGTCCTAAGTCAGGCCTGAATTAATAATAACTATATACACAAAGAACAAACAAGAGGCAAACTGATTCTGGGATTAAAAACATGACCTTGACGGGTGGCACTAACCAGGCAACAGACACCTTCCACGTTAGAAGGGGAAGAGAGCGAAACCAGGGAACTCACAAATAAAAGAAAGGGAAAAGAACCACCTAAGGCGGGACATCATGACAATACTTGGAACAGAGGTAAGGCTGCCAGTGTGCCTCATACTGAGCCAGCAAACCTCCCGCAAAACTAAAGACCCTCTCAAATATCACCCCATGACTTAGAGCATGAAGAAACTCACAGAAGGTTGGGATCTCTGGGGATCTCCAACTCATTAAGATAAGTCTTTTGGCAATAGCTCCCACTGCAGTGACCCATTGAGCCCCAGGACAATGTTTGGGTGTATGAGGGCAGGCACAACCTAAAAGAAGGAGAGAGGGAGAGGGATAGGGATTAAGCTGGGGAAAGAGCTGAGCACACATGTCTTGAACGGCTGTCCAAAAATGCTGGAGGTTGGGATAATCCCAGAGTATATGAAACAGATAGGCCCCTTGGGTACCACATCTCCAGCAAGTATCCTGTTGGAGAAGTCCCATCTTTTTCAACTTAACCGGGTCCCTATACCACCTATGGAGAATTTTGTTCATAATGAGATGGGTGCGACCGTCCCTGCAAGACATGTGCACTCTCACCCACACATGTTCCCATTGATGCTCAGATATAGGGGATTGAAGGTCCCTCTTCCATTGGATTCTGGACAGTTGAGTGGGGTTGACTGAGGCATCCCTGAGGGCAGTGTAAATTGCACTGGCTCTACTCTTAATGCAGTGGATCCAAGATGCAAGAGGGTGTGAACTTGGTTGTGAGCGCTTATCTTTAGGGGAGTTAGGAAGATGAATAATGACATCACGAATTTGGAGATATCTCCAGAAATGTGAGGCTGGGAGATGGTATCTAGATCTTGGCACCTCAAAGGTGCCCAGGGTACTAGACTGAGGGAGCAGTAAATCCTGTATTAGGAAGATACCTTGTGCCTCCCATAGTTTCCAGTGGATCATTCTGTTGCCCACTATCAAGGCTCAGTTATTCCAAAGGGGCATAAATTCCCATGGTGACAAGTCCTGGCCTAGGAGAGTCAGGACTTTTTGCCAGTATTGGATTGACACCAGAATTGAAGGGGAGAGATTAGGGGGCAGATTTTTCTTGCTATACAGTGCCACCACTGGAGAGGGGGCCTGTAAAAGTGATGCCTCCAATCTCCAGGAAGTATCCTGTTGGAGAACTGGTCTCCAATTGAGACCAATTTTGGAAAACCATAAGGTGGTCTGGGCTGAGATGAAGGCCATGTGGTAGCCCTGAAGCCACAGAAAACTCCAACCCCCCCCCCCGCTCCAGTGTTGACGAAGTTTGAGTTTGCTATAGCATGGTTGGGAGCCCTCCCACAGAAAGTTGCCAAATAGAGCTTCAATTTTCTGGAACCATTTCAACAGGATAAATACAGGGAGATGGGCCATCAGACACAAAATTCTAGGGGTCGCCACCATCTTAATGGAGTCAATTTTCCCAGCTAGGGAGAGCCGCAAGGCCTTCCAGCGGGTGAAGTCTTGTTTGAGCGATTCAACCAGGATAGAAAAATTAGCAGTGAGCATTTTAGACAGATTGGGGTGTAGGATGACACCGAAATATGTTATACCATTGGGGGACCATTTAAGACCAGAGGCACTGAGATCTATGACAGAAGGTACCGAATTCATGGGGAGCACCTCAGTTTTAGCATGGTTTATCTTAAGACCTGAAATTCCAGAGAATTCCATCAAAATACAGAGAATGGATTGAATAATCTGTGGAGTACATTCAGTAGTAACCAAAAGGTCATCAGCATAGAGAAACGTCTTAAAGTTGGTGCCACCCACCGGTACTCCGGTGATAGAGGATGATGTCCGAAGCGCAATGGCCAAAGGCTCAATGGCTAAAATGAACAGAAGAGGAGAGAGAGAACAACCCTGTCTCTTACCTTTCTGAGAATGGAAGGCTTGAGATAATGTGCCATTTGTCAAAACCCTGGCTAGGGGGGAGGCGTACATTAGTTTAATCCAGGAGAGAAAGCCTGGTCCCACCCCCATTGAGGAGAGGGTGTGAAACAGGTATGGCCACTCGACAGAGTCAAAGGCCTTTTCAAAATCAATGGCTAGGACAATAAAGGGTTTTTTTGAAAGTTTTGAGTGATGCATTAATGAGATGAGTGTTCTATGGTGATCAGATCCTTGTCGTCCCTTGACAAAGCCTGCTTGAGAGGGGTGGGTCAGCCCCGGGATAAGGGGTTCCAGCCTACCAGCGATAACTTTGGCCAGCATTTTGGCATCGGCATTAATGAGGGAGATGGGACGATAACTGCCCAGAGAAAGTAGGTCCTTCCCCTTCTTGGGAAGTACAGTAATGGTGGCTTCAATCATAGAGGGAGTTAAAAGCCCAGTGTGCAGAGAATGCATGAATGTATGAACTAAGTAAGGGGGAAGATTGACACCATGGACCCTGTAAAAGATGATGGGGAGACCATCTGTCCCCAGGGCTTTGCGAAGTGACATGGAGTGAATAGCTTTGTCCACTTCCTCCACAGTGATCGGGGCTTCAAACTGGATGGTGTCAGAGGGGGAAAGTTTAGAGATGGATAATGAGTCCAGAAAATTCTGAATAGAAAGCAGATCTGGGGGGCATGAGGAGGTATATAACTGCTTATAAAACTGAGCCATGATATCATTGACCCCTGTAGCAGAATAATAAGGACCCCAGCATGGTCCTTCAATGCAGGTATCCTCCTAGACATTTGTTAGTGCTTTAAATGATAAGCCAGAAGTTTGCTGGCCTTTTCACCACCCTCCCAGTAAGCATGGCGCACACTCCAAAGATTAAATTCACCCTGGCGAGTTAAGTGCACATTCAGTGAGAATCTAGTACTTGCCAATTGTGAGAGTAGAGACTGGGATGGAGGGTTATCTTGGAGGGATTTACACTGGAGTTCCAAGAGATATAATTGTTTTTCAAGAGCCCTTTGATTGGCCTCCCGGTGGCAGTGCCTGGCTGAGGCAAATGCCATTATACCACCCCGTATAGTCACCTTAAAGGCTTCCCATAGGGTGGTATCCGAGACCTCCCCATTGTCATTATTGGTCCAGTACTCAGTTATTGCAGGACCCAACCATTTCTGGAAGTCAGCATCCTCAAGGAGAAGGGGATCTAAGTGCCAGGAAGAGGAAGGATGATGGTCTTGCCCAGTTTAACCTGTAGCTCCAAAGGAGCGTGGTCTGAAACATAGATTGGATGCATACAGGAGGTTACTACCCTTTCATAGATACCAGAGGAAATCAACCATAAATCTATTCTGCTGGATGAACCATGAGATTGTGAAAAGCATGAATAACTATACATCCCAGAGTGCAAGGCCTGTCAAGCATCTAACAATCCATGTTCCTCCATTAATCACAGGAGGGCTTTCTTGGCCTGTCCGTGTGGTTCAGAGGACTTAGAGCTTCTATCAATCGAATGATCCAGTACCAAATTGAAATCCTCTCCAAGAAGGATTGGGACCTTCTGCATATTAAAATCTGTGAGGGCCTGATTTATTGTATGGAAAAACTGGGGACAGTGCTGATTAGGAGCACACAGATTAACCAGGACCAGAGGACCCTCTGGTGTCTCAGCTTCAGCCATGATCCATCTCCCATCTGTATTGTGAATATGTCTTTTAAATTTCCACCACAGATTTTTATGCAAAAGTATAGAAACACCCCTCTTGTGGGATTGGGGCACACTGTGCAACTCATCTACTACCCACCCCCGATGAAGCTTCTTTGCTTCAACAGAGGGGAGTTTAGTCTCCTGTAGGAGGACTACCGAAGGCCTGAATTTTTTCAAGTGAAGCAAGACTTTCTTTCATTTAATGGGAGAATTGATTCCCTGGACATTCCAGGAGATAAGGTTAGTCTCCATGAGGCCTGGATGAGATCATGGCTGAGATGGTACAGATCAGGAAGCCCCTGGATGGGAAACAAAAACCGACAAAATAAATAAGCTCACCCTAGTTATTATGTAAAGAGGACAGGTCAAAATCCCAGAATTCAGAGTGCCAAAACTATTAACAATGTACAAAAATACACCTTCCTGTGTAAGGCTCAGTAAGGCCTGAACATTAAATACAAACAATAGTAATAACAGTAACCAGCAAGAGCTGCAGCCTTCCCTCTCCCCCTCCCCACCACCCCCCCCAAAAGCTTTCCCCCATAACAGACAAGCTCCCACTGTGTGCATCAACCAATTCGCAGCCCAGATACCAGCAGGGATCACTGTGGGATAGACAGTTAGTTAACTACGGCTGGAGAGATAGGACACCCCAATGTCCAAGAGGCTCTCCATGTAGCATCCCACCTACAGAAAGAACATCCTGCATAAGACATTTAGTTAAAGTGTCAAGGCAACAGACATCTGTGTCAGACTTACCAGCAAACTAAGGATGCAGCCCCAGACCCTTACTACCGTTCCAATGAGAGATACCCCTATGGAACTAAGGTGGGGCTACTAGGGAGGTGTTTGCTTTACTGCCCAAATGAAGTGGAGTCCTAACTTGCCTGCCTCAGAGGGATCAAAATGAAATAAGTAAGGTATAGGCTCAGGCAGATAGGAGTCACAACATCGAAGAGAGAAGTACCTCCCTGTCTGCAAACCCAAACACCCATATTATGGCTAGCAAAATTGGGGGGGAATATAGTCCATAGGACCAGAGAAAGGGAGACTCAGTCCCACCGATGATAATAGCAGACAGGGGGATTTCAGTTAAAAGATAGAAACACCAGGAGGCAGGTTCAAACAAAGTCAGCCCACAGGTTTAGAGGTGGGGGAAGGAGCCACTGAGGGGCAAGTAGATGACTGGATAGGAGCAGAATCCATGGAGGTAGAAGTCCCTGGAAGAGAAGAGTCAGCGGCATCAGCCCAGGAGAGAGAACGCGCTGCATAAGACTTATTTTTCTTGGAGTGCAGCCTAGGAGGCAAAGGTGGATCCTGCAGAGTACCATCCATCGGAAGGTCCATCAAGGCCAGAAATTTGTTGTTACTCATGTCCAGTTGGAAAGAGGAATGGGAGGTTACAGATTCAGGGCTAGCACTGCAACTCCTAGAATGGAGCCGGGGAGTCTTGTCTATGTGCACCCCATCAATAAGGGCCCTACTCCTCTTCTTCTTTTTGCTCCCTGTGGATTTCTGAGGAACGTGGCAAGGGGGTCTTAGGCTTTGGGGCTGTATGCTGGGTAGGTGCAGGAGAAGAGACTGTAAGAGCTGGCAAGGAGGTCTCCATGACTGTGGCCCCAGGTTTATGCATTACTTTAGGAATGTCCCAATTACACATGGGGGTCTGAGTCAACAGGAACTTCTCTGCGGCTAATGGATTGTCAAATAGCCGCAGGGACCCATTCATAGAAACATAGAAACATAGATTTTGATGGCAGATAAGGACCGCTTGGCCCACCCAGTCTGCCCATTTCCCTACCTAATGGATAAGCTGCAGATCCTAGTTAACCAGCAGCCTACTTCTTCCTACCCCCACCTCCTAGAATTGCCTTATGACTGTCCCATGCATGCTTGAATTCCACCACTGTTTTTGACTCCACAACCTCCTCCGGAAGGCCATTCAATATAATGCGGAGACTAGTTGGGTAACATAGAGAGTGTGATGTAGACAGCCAGCTCTGAGTGCGCTGAGTGCTGTATTAATTTTTTTATTACATATAAAATATATGATGGGAAGGTCAGTTTGAGGAAACTACTGTCTTACTGGAACTGACACATCAAGACCTCCCAGGAATAAGTTAAAAGGACAGGAGGTATTTTAAACTGCAGAGATCTGGGGTGCAATTACCTTGTCAGTTTGCTTTCATCCCAGGAAATAAGATTAGCCATTCATAATGCCCTGAGGGAGATCCTTTGACTTGCATAGCTTCCAGGAAGGACTTGTGGGGAGGTGTGTTGGAGAGGGGCCAGAATGGACATTGAAGAGGTTTGATGTCTGGGCCAGGCAGGATCCAGATGAATTTGGAAGGTCAAATACACATTCCCCAGGAAGCTTTGGGAGGACATCACAGAACCTGTGTGTGTGTGTGTGTGTGTGGCAGAGCAAAAACCAGTTCTGACCAGTTAACCTGTGGAGAGGAAAGTCAGTGAGGTCACCTCATATGTTTTTTTTAAATATTTTATTTGGAGACCCTGTATTGTAAAATATAGATTTTTTGATACACCAAGGCGGAGTTAGTGACCTTATGAGAAGGCCAGCTCAGAAGTGTGTTTAATTGATGAGAGAGCCTGACAGAGTCACACAAGACAATATTTCCTGACTGAGAGAAGAGAGACCCTCAAAGCACTGAAAGAAAGTAAGTAAGCATTAGACAAGATTAGTCTGAAGTTATAAATTGTAGGAACTGTACTTTTTTACCTGTTTGTTTTAAGGCTGTATGTGTTGGGATATATAATTGTTCTTTAATTACTGTTCTGTTTTGATATTTGTAAAGTAAAGATATGTTTTTTACAAACAAAACTGCATGGAGTGCCTTGACATTTCTTTTTATTTTAAGTGAAGCTTTTAAAGGTTATAAGTACACTGTGTATGGGCTTATTGTATACCAAACTGGGAAATGGATTGACTTCTCTAAAGTCTTACATAGAGTTCTAAGGATTCATTCAAAATACCTGGTTGGGTGCCCATAGGCAAAGATATCTGGCCCTGTGAAGACAGAATTATCTGATCCTGATAATTGGGTACACTAACAAGAGGTCATCAGTTTGACTCCTTCCAGAGTTTGAGACTAAGGTGACTTGAGCCCACAAAGCAGGCAAGAGGGTTACCTTGTCTGTTCACTGTACACAAATCATACACTCAGAGGTTGGCACTTTGGGAGTAGAGGGCTGACGGCTGAGTGAGATGGTGACAGATTGGCAGCGGTGGCATAAAAAGTTTGGTGGTATAAGCTTCATTGTTCAGTGTGTTAGCTTGAAACCATTTAGCTCACTTGGAAAAAAAGAAAGGCAGTGTTTTATTTCAAAAGGAAACAGAACTATATCCCTTGACTTACAGTTAAGTTCCCACCCATTTTATTTTTTTTCTGAAGTGCCAGTCAGTATAGTATTAGTAGTGAGAGAAGAAGAAATTGGCTTCTGACTACAGCAAGTGTGCTGTAGATTTCTTAAAGCAGTTGTGCGGGGACAGGGGAGTCCCATTTGGGGTGAAAGCCAGTAAGCAGAACCTCATAGAGGCCCAGATGGTAGCAGATACATAGAGCAGAGAGTCACCTACCATGACTGAAAGGGACCAGACATTGAGTGAGGCAGAACTAGTGGCCAGTGAGGGGTCCTGAGCCAGTGAGGTGGACAGCAAGGCCACTGTCAATGAAGGGCCACAGCAGCAGGGGAAGGTCACCAGCATCCTGAATCCAGAGGTGCTCAATTTGCAAATTGAGTTGCGCAGGATGGAACTGGAGGCAGAGCGACAACAGAGGAAGGTGGACCATGAGGAACATGAGCTCCAGCGAGAGGCAGAGGAGAAGAGAGAGCAAGAATGCAGAGCTGCAGAGGAGAGGAGGGAGGAGCGCCAGTGGCAACACGAACTGGAGAAGCTACGACTCCAACCAGCAGCACCAGGGCAGGTAAGTGGCTTGGGTTTAACTAGGACTGCAGGACTGGGGTTACAAATTGAACTCTAAATTAATAGCCGAGTTTAAGGATGGGGAGGATATAGACACCTTTTTAAATTCTTTTGAAAAAGTTTGTATTCAGGCTAAAATTCCTACTGAGTCCTGGAGCTTCCAGCTATCCCCGCTACTTACCAGAAAAGCTCAGGATGCATTGGGTCACATGGACAATAAAGACAGTGATGCCCTACAGGGGGCATGCCTTAGACAACTAGTATTGGAACCCACTCGAGAGGGAGCAATCTTAGACTTGGTTCTCTCAAATGGAGATGGGAGAGAGGATCACAGATGTAGAAGTGGGTCGCCATCTGGGAACTAGAGACCATCGAGCAGTATGGTTCACAATAAACACAGCAATAGAGTCAAGCCATACAAAGGCAAAAGTACTGGACTTCAGGAGGGCTGACTTTGCCAAACTGGGTGAGTGCCTAAGGAATGCACTAGCAAATGGGCAGGAAGGAGGGTGGAAGAACAATGGGAATAATAAAACTGCCATCACAGAGGTAACAAGCCTTTGTGTGAAGCAATAAACAAAACAAACGATGTAAGAAACCACTATGGTTCTCAAAGGAGGTGGCAGTAAAGGTTCAAGAGAAAAAGAAAGCATTCAGAAAGTACAAGGAATCACAGAAGGAGCAGGACAGAGAATTGTATCAGTTAAAGCAAAAGGAAGTTGGGAAGGCAGTCAGAACAGCAAAGGCCAGAATAGAGGAAAAGATAGCCAACTCAGTTAAGAAGGGGGATAAAACCTTTTTTAGGTACATCAGGGAGCGAAGGAAGGCTAAGGGAGGGATAGTGAGGCTTAATAAAAGGGAGGGGGGTGCGCAGAGGGTGACGGTGAAAAGGCAGAGATACTAAACAAATACTTTTGCTCAGTATTTACAAATGAAGAGGGGGAGGTACCTAAAACAAACAATAGAAACACTCTGGATACAGAAGTTGAAACCAACCCATTTACAGAAGAAAGGGTTCTGAAAGAACTCTTAAAACTGAAGGTGGACAAAGCAATGGGGCCTGATGGGATTCATCCCAGAATTCTAAAAGAACTAAGGGTAGAACTAGTGACACCACTGACTACACTCTTTAACAAATCATGGGAGGATGGGTGGTACCTGAGGACTGGAGGAGGGCAGATGTGATTCCCCTTCACAAAAGTGGGAGCAGGGCAGAAGCAGGAAACTACAGACCTGTTAGTTTAACCTCAGTGATAGGGAAAATGATGGAATCACTTCTGAAGGAAAGAATTGTCGAGTACCTAGAGGCCAGAGGGGCACAGGACCCAAGGCAGCATGGATTCACAGCAGGAAGGTCATGCCAGATGAATCTAATAGATTTCTTTGACTGGGTGACCAAAGTAGTAGATCAGGGAGGGGCTGTGGACATGGCCTACCTAGACTTTAGCAAGGCATTTGACTCAGTCCCACACAAAAGATTAATATACAAGTTAGCCAGCCCGGAAGTGGATCCCAAGATGATAGCCTGGGTAAAGAATTGGCTGGTGAATAGGACACAGCGGGTAATAGTAAATGGAGTCCACTCTGAAGAAAGGGGGGTTACTAGTGGGGTACTGCAGGGTTCAGTATTAGGATGGGTTCTCTTCAATGTCTTTATAAGCGACATTGCAGAGGGACTGGAAGGAAAAGTATGTCTCTTTGCAGATGACACAAAGATCTGCAACAGAGTTGATGCACAAGGTGGGGTGGAAAGGATGAGAAGGGACTTGGCAAGGTTAGAGGAATGGTCAAATGTATTGCAGCTTAGATTCAATGCTAAGAAGTGCAAGGTAATGCACCTGGGAAACAAAAACCCAGGGGAAGAGTACACAATGGAGGGGTGAGATACTAACAGCAACAAAAATGGAAAGGGACCTGGGGGTAGTCATATCAGATGACTTAAAGGTGGGCAAGCAATGTGAGAGGGCATTAAGGAGGGCTGGGGGATACTGGGCTGTAGAGGAGAGGCATCACCAGTAGAAAACAGGAAGTTGTTATCCTCCTTACAGACAGCTGGTGAGACCCATCTGGAGTACTGTATGCAGTTCTGGAGACCCAATCTCCACAAGGACATAGACAAGATGGAAGCTGTCCAGAAGAGGGCAACTAAAATGGTGTAGGGTCTGCACCAGAAGACATATGAAGAAAGACTAAAGGAGATTAATATGTATACCTCGAGGAAAGGGGGGACATGATAGAAACTTTCAAGTACCTCAAGGGAATCAACAAAGTCCAAGTGGGTAGCATCTTTCAAAAAAAGAGGTGTGCTAGAACAAGGGGGCACAATTTGAAGATGGGGGGGTGGCTCAGAGGTAATGTAAGGAAGTATTTTTTCACAGAGAGGGTTGTGGATGCATGGAACGGCCTTCTGGAGGAGGTTGCAGAGTCAAAAACAGTGGTTGAATTCAAGCATGCATGGGACAGTCACAAGGCAATTCTAGGAAGTGGGGGTAGAAAGAAATAGACTGCTGGTTAACTAGGATCTGCAGCTTATCCATTAGGTAGGGGAAATGGGCAGACTGGGTGGGCCAAGCGGTCCTTATCTGCCGTCAAATTCTATGTTTCTATTACAGCAAGTTAAAAGCAGCACTACTAAAAAAGTTTGAATTAACTGCTGAATCATACAGAGCTAAATTCCGTAAGCTCATGAGAAGCCCTGATATGACCTATGAGGAGCTAGCCACGAAACAACGTCAGTTTTTAAAATGTTGGTGGGAAGGAATTGGGCAAACACTGTTGATAAAATTGAAAATGTGATTTTATTAGAACAGTTTTATTGGGCATGTCCAGCAGAGTTAAAAACCTGGCTAGAGGACCGAGATCCAAAAGCAGTGCAAGAGGCTGCTGAACTCTCGGACCACTATGCCAAGAACAGACATGCTCTGAGAGTGACTGGGGTGAGTGTGGCAGTGCAGAAAGGGAAAAGCGTGCCTTCAGGGCAGCTAAAACCCTCACTGCCTCCACCGAAACCAGTTGGCCTCAGGTTTCAAAGAAAAGAGTTCTCTGAAGTAAGAAATGTTTGTTGGTTATTTAAAGAAACTGGGCACATTGCCAGACAGTGTCCAAGAAGGGCAAGCAATAATAAGCAAAGTAATACCAGAATGGAAGTGGGTTGTTTATGCATCCTCTGAAGCATGCCAGTGAACATGAGGGAACACATGCACCCAGTCATGGTAAATGGCGTACAGACACAGGGGTTAAGGGACACAGGAGCATCCCAGACATTGGTGAAAGGGGATCTAGTACAGCCTGGTCAGCTTATCCCAAATAAATACATAACTAGACAAGGGTTTGCTGGTGAAGAGAAAACATTGCCACTCGCTAGTGTTCTCCTGGACTGGGGTGAAACAGGGGGAACTGTGCAACAGGTGGCTGTAGCTAACACATTAGCAGTGGATGTGAACCTGGGTAACAATCTCCAACAAGGGATGGTATGTGCAGTTACCCATAGCCAAGTGGCCAGGGAAAATTGTAGTTCCCTGAGCCCCCCAGAAACCATTGGGGAAGATACTGAGAGGCTGGTTCCCCAGTCTGTGTCTCCAGAAGGGGAGACTGATAAAAAGAGGGTAGAAATTTCCCCAGTAGCAAATAACCACATTGCTACAGAAGATTATTCCGAAGAGGGAGGGGTGACCTCTTGTAAGAGAGTTGGGATTGACAGTGATCCTGATGGCCCTTATGCTAGTGCTTCGGACCCTAGTTTAACGACTGATGGGGACCTGTCCCAAGGCCTTGGGAAGGTGTGAGGGGTTCACAGCTGCTCAGAGAAGTGACCCTAGTTTAGAGAAGCTGAGGGCTTGGGCAGACTCGGACGGTGCACAGGGAGGTGACGGCAGACATAGGGTTTATTGGAAAAATGGCCTTATGTATACACAGGCAGTATAGAGAGAGGGAGGGATGCTAGGCAGGCAGCTTGTCGCTCCCCAAAGTTATCGTGAGCAGTTGCTCAAGGTTGCCCATGATATTCCCTTGACTGGTCATCTGGGAATCACGTGTACAATGCAGCGGTTGGCCCAGAATTTCTATTGGCCTAACTTCACCCAGCAGGTGAAGGAGTATTGCACGTCTTGTCCCCAGTGCCAAGAAACAGGGAAGGTGGGCAAGAAAACCCAAGCCACCCTAATTCCATTGCCTGTAGTGGAGGAGCCATTCCAGAGGTTGGGAATGGATATTGTGGGGCCTTTAAATACCCCCAGCTCCTCAGGGAAGAGATTCATCCAGACTGTGGTGGATTATGCCACCCGGTACCCAGAGGCAGTCGCCCTATCCTCACTGAGGACAGACAAAGTGGCAGATGCCTTGCTTGGGATTTTATCCCATGTTGGGTTTCCGCAGGAGGTAATCACTGATCAAAGGGTTCCTTCATGTCGAACCTAATGAAATGTCTATGGAAGAAGTGTGGGGTGGTGCAGAGATGCATGACACCGTGTCACCCACAAGCTAATGGGCTTGTGGAACGCTTCAATGGTACCCTAAAGTCAATGCTCTGGGTGTTTGCTGAACAGCATGGGAGGGACTGGGAGAAATACCTTCTCCACATGTTGTTCACATACAGGGAGGTGCCCCAAGAGTTGACAGAATTTTTCCCCTTCAAACTCTTGTATGAATGCTGGGTACATGGGCCCCTAGACTTGATCCAGGAGGATTGGGAAGGCAAACACGCCACCCAGGGAACTCCCATTGTGGATTACATCCAAAGGTTCAGGGAAAGGCTGAAGGAGCTTATGGGGACAGCCCAGAGCAACCTGGCAGCAGCCCAACAGAAACAAAAGGTATGGTACAACCGCAGAGCCAGAGCTTGCTCATACATGGTGGGTCAGGAAGTCATGGTCCTTATTCCGGTCCAGAAAGACAAGCTGCAAGCTGAGTAGGCAGGACCGTACAAAGTGGTTAGGAAGGTAAATGATGTAAACTGCATTGTGGAGTTACCTGACCGTAGACAGACAGAAAGGATGTACCATGTCAACATGATGAAGCCATATGCAAATAGGGCTGACATGGTGTTCACAGTGTGTAGTCATGGGAAGGGGACGGATGAAGGAGACCCCCTTCTGGACTTGCTGGAAGAGAGTAATCAGGAGTCCTCTGTGGAGGCAGTAAAATTGTCTCCCCAGCTGACACCGGAGCAGATCCAGAAAGTGAGGCAGGTTTTAGTTGACTTTGCCCCCTTGTTTAGCGCCAAGCCTGGACTAACCCCCTTAGCAACACACAATGTGGAGACAGGGACACAGACGCCCATACGGCGGACAGCATATCGGGTGTCAGAGGCTATCCAAAAGGACATTAGGAGGGAAGTGGAGGAGATGCTGGATTTAGAGGTAATCCAGAGATCCCACAATCCCTGGGCCTCAACCATAGTCCTTGTACCCAAGCCAGATGGCTTGACTCATTTCTGTGTAGACTATCATGGACTGAATGCAGTCACGAAGTCAGACGCCCAACCAATGCCCTGGATGGATGAACTCCTGGACAAGTTGGGGGGGGCGACCTACCTTATGACCATTGACCTGACAAAGGGGTATTGGCAGGTAGAGTTGACGGACAGAGCTAGACAGAGGTCAGCCTTCATCACTCTGATAGGCTTATTTGAGTTCAAAGTAATGCCTTTTGGAATGAAGAACGCCCCGGCCACTTTCCAAAGGTTGGTGAACCAGGTGTTAAATGGTGCTGAGGAGAATGCCGTGGCATACCTGGATGACATTGCCATCTTCAGTACCAGCTGGGAGGAACACCTGTCACACCTTAGGGAAGTGCTGGGCAGAATACAGAGGGCTGGGCTCACTGTCAAAGCCAAGAAGTGCCAGGTGGCCATCGGAGAAGTGGCATACCTCAGGGATGTGGTAGGCCAGGGACAGCTCAGTCCAAACCAGATAAAAATAGAGGTAATACAGGCATGGCCCAGACCAGAAACTCAGAAACAGGTCAGAAGTTTTCTCGGGACAGCAGGGTACTATCAAAAATTTGTACCAAATTACAGTGCCCTGGCTGCTCCCCTGTCAGACCTGACAAAGAAACGGGTGCCCAAGAAAATTACCTGGGGTCCAGCCTGTGAGAAAGCCTTTACCAAACTGAAGGAGGCACTGTGCAGTGCTCCTGTTTTGACAAGTCCGGACTATAGCAAAACGTTTGTAGTTCAGACAGACACCTCAGATGTGGGTATTGGGGCAGTACTAAGCCAGACATCCAGTGAAGGGAGGGACCACCTGATAGACTACCTGAGCTGAAAGCTGCTCCCAAGGGAACAAGCATACTCCACAGTGGAAAAGGAGTGTCTTGCCCTAGTGTGGGCCCTAAAGAAATTGGAGCCATACTTGTATGGGCAGCCTTTTGTGGTGCAGACTGACCACAACCCCCTGGTTTGGTTGTCACAGATGGGGAAAAACAATGGCAGACTACTAAGATGGAGTCTTGCTTTACAAGGGTATGATTTGAAAATCGTACATAGGGCTGGAGCCAAAAATAAGAACTCAGATGGACTGTCTAGGGTCTATGAGGAGTGAATTGATTTGGGAAGCTCATCCCATGTAGGGGATGGATCCTCCAAATTCAGTCTAGGTGGGGAGGAGTGTGACATACACAGCCAGCTCTGAGTGCACTGAGTGCTGTATTAATTTTTTATTACATATAAAATATATGATGGGAAGGTCAGTTTGAGGAAACTACTGTCTTACTGGAACTGACACATCAAGACCCCCCAGGAATAAGTTCAAAGGATAGGAGGTATTTTAAACTGCAGAGATCTGGGGTGCAATTAATTTGTCAATTTGCTTTCATCCCAGGAAATAAGACTAACCATTCATAATGCCCTGAGGGAGATCCTTTGACTTGCATAGTTGCCAGGAAGGACTTGTGGGGAGGGGTGTTGGAGAGAGGCCAGAATGGACATTGAAGAGGTTTGATGTCTGGGCCAGGCAGGATCCAGATGAATTTGGAAGGTCAAATACACATTCCCCAGGAAGCCTTGGGAGGATATCATAGAACCTGTTTATATGTGTGTGTGTGTGTGTGTGTGTGTGTGTGAGAGCAAAAACCAGTTCTGACCAGTTAACCTGCGGAGATGAAAGCCAGTGAGGTCACCTCATATGTTTTTTTTAAATATTTTATTTGGAGACCCTGTATTGTAAAATATAGATTTTGATACACCAAGGCGGAGTTAGTGACCTCATGAGAAGGCCGGCTCAGAAGTGTGTTTAATTGCTGAGAGAACCTGACAGAGTCACACAAGACAATAGTTTCTGACTGAGAGAAGAGAGACCCTCAAAGCACTGAAAGTAAGTAAGCATTAGACAAGATTAGTCTGAAGTTATAAATTGTAGGAACTGTACTCTTTTACCTGTTTGTTTTAAGGCTGTATGTGATGGGATATGTAATTGTTCTGTAATTATAGTTCTGTTTTGATATTTTTAAAGAAAAGCTATTTTTTTACAAACAAAACTGCATGGAGTGCTTTGACATTTCTTTTTATTTTAAGTGGAGCTTTTAAAGGTGATAAGTACACTGTGTACGGGCTTATTGTATACCAAACTGGGAAATGGATAGAGTTCTCTAAAGTCTTACATAGAGTTCTAAGGGTTCATTCGAAAGACCTGGTTGGGTGCCCATAGGCAAAGATATCTGGCCCCCCAAAGACAGAATTATCTGAGCCTGATAATTGGGTACGCTAACAAGAGGTTATCAGTTTGAATCCTTCCAGAGCTTGAGACTAAGGTGACTTGAACCCACAAAAAAGACAAGAGGGTTACCTTGTCTGTTCACTGTACACAAATCATACACTCAGAGGTTGGCACTTTGGGAGTAGAGGGCTGACTGGCTGAGCGAGATGGTGACAGAGAGTAATCTAGCCCCAATTCAGTGCAGGCCTGGTGTGCTGTAGTGAATGCCCTCCAACATACTGTCAGCTCCTGGGAGTAATCCACGAAGATCTGGATACTGTGTCCCTTCCACAGAAGCTCTTTCTTTTGGCAAGCCAGTTTAGTAATGGATTCCCAGTCCTGGAGCCAGGGAAAGTGGGCCAGAATGATGCGAGGGTGACCCCAGGGCCAGGACGCGGTACCAAAGTTCTGTGAGCCTGATCTATCTCGAGCGGTGTATCAGAATGCCAGCCCAGTAGTGAAAGAAGCTCCTTTTGCAGGAATAAGATAGTATCAGACCCTTCACAGCCTTCAGGGAATCCCATGAACCTTAGGTTGTTCCACCTGCTGCAGTTCTCTAGGTCCCCCATCCTAGCCCACAACTGATAAATCAGCTGATCTTGGTCCTGCAGCCATGCCTCAACATGCCGACAACTATCTTCTGCTTCAGCAAGTCAGTGTTCAGCAATGCAAGCCCGCTGGGATGTCGACAATAGCAGCGGTGTTTTTCCTGGTAGCTAGGTCTAAGTTGTCCATTCTGTGAAGAATTTCAGCAAACATTTGGTGAATTTCTGCTAGGTCTCTTTCAGGTGCGAGAGAGAAGGAGCAGGCTCCATGTAAGCTGTATGCCAGGCTGCCGGCATGAGAAACGAGCAACGGGTGTAACAGGTATTCTATGCTGGTTTGAGAGCTGGACACGAAGCCGTCAAGAGGGTAAGTGCTCGCGTTTGCTTAACTGGTAAAGAAATGAGTCAGAGCGCTGGAGAAAAGCGGGTATCACAAGTATATGTTGTGGAGGTTACAGGAACTCTGGGTTCAGGCATCCATTAAGCTTGGAGATTGGCCACCCCCCCGCTCCAATCAACTTGTAAAAGTGTGTGTACCATCAACACCCTCCAAATTTCAATGTAAAACACCAAACTGTGTCCGACATATAACATGTTAATGTTTGACATTTTCATTCATCAGAGTTGCAGAATTCCATACCTGGTAACATTTTACAGGCACAACAACTGAAAACTACATCCATGATAGTAAGGCTAGGTACCCTATCAATTTCAAGCCACCAGCACAATGCAAAACACTGTCCACAACATGTAAATTGCATCACACAATTTCTACACAAAATAAATTTTCTCTGACACATAATCAATGTAATTCACATCTACGATACATGCCAAGAACACCCTCAAAATTTCAAGTAAAAAGTCCAAACCGTTTCCGAGATATTTAAACTTAAAGACTGGTGAAATTGCCCTGTCTAATGCATTATCAAATCAAATCAATCAAAGTCTATTGATCGTCTATAAACCCATCACAATATTCTAAAATTAAGACAAATTCAACACAATTTAGGTCAGTATTACACATCACAATTACATGCAGTTGATATGCAGTTGATATAAATACAGTCAGATATCTACCAACAGAAACCAAAATTATATTTTGGATCTCAGGTTTATGACATACAACCTTTCCTATGAAAATGCTAAATAAATAACAATTGCATCAATGAGTGTATCTATTATGGTGCTTATCAAATTCTGACCTACTTATCCAAACAGATTTTATAACTGCATAAACAGACAAAAACAAAAAAGAAAAATTATAAGTAGCTCTTCTTTAGCTTAAACAGTTTTAAACAGTTTAACTTGGCTGCATTACCACAAGGAACTTTCACTGGTAAGATAACACAACCATTATTTATAACAATCAATAAAACATAATCTAGTGCAGTAGGGTCCTTAAATCTTCGTAATTTACAATTCCCGAGAAATAGTTTGGGTCAAAGGCTCTTAAAGAGTTCAGGTGAATCACATAGTTAACTTTTTTTTCCCTAAAAGGGTCCACGTATTCACTTGCCCATGTAACATACCTGCAACTTAAAAATTAAGGCCCCAGTTGATCAAGCCCAACCAAAAACAGTATGAAGTTTATAAATCCACTGGAAACAAACAGTGGACAAAAAGAGGCTCCTATTTTGCATCAGAGTCCATCTTGTATATGGCATAATTTTCCCAGTCACTTAGAGGGTCCATAGAAAAGTCAATGCAATGTCCCGCTGTTCACACTCTAAATAACCCTTTAAGAGCATCAGCAACATCCTCCTCAAACAATGAGGTCCAGTCACTACGCATTAAAAATGCTAATAACTGTGAAATGCACTGCAATTTTCTTTCTACACAAATTACAGCAGGTTCTACAAATCAAAATAAAAAACCTTTTAAAATACTGAAAATTATGCTCCTAACAAAACCACTCGTATGGGTTTCATATAACCTGCCAAACTGTGAATCAAAACTGCTCATTAGCATGTGGAAGGCATCAGTGGTACTATTTAAACACACTTCAGGAGCAATGAATATCAATTGCCATTCACAAGCAGGAACTAAACCATTTACTCAATTTTGCCATGCAGCTCTTTAAAAAAGGAGTCCAATCAAGGCAGTCAGAACAGTAATTATCTTAGATTAATATCAAGTCAAAAGACTAAAAGAAAATGGAAGCAATGTTCTCTACCTTGTTTCAACATTTATAAACATTGGAAGAAATCCACAATTACCCAAACATGCAAGCTGCCCTTAATCTTCACCCATGGGCATAAATACATTTTCACTCTCACCATTCATGTGGTATATGAACGCCTAAAGAAATTTTCCCTTGATGTTTTTTATTTGATGAAGATAACATATTCCTTATCCTCTTAAGAATACACTGGCTCCTTTTTTCAAGCATCATAGATTTAGATTATTCCAATCGAACACGCACTTGCAGTGGACTTCTGTCTCCTTTCTCCCATCATCACCATTCCATGGCCACACCTGCAAATTAAACGGAAGAAAAATGCTCCACTAAGCATAATAACCTAGGGGTAGACAGGGTAAAAGTTATGCCAATCCTCCCCCCAGGTAATATTGATATACCTTTAGCAAGCCAATATCAGGCATATCAGCATAAGTGCTATTCTATTCTCCTTATTCTCCTCCTCTCAATGCCACTTGGATCACATCATCATAAACGAATGTTAGAGAAGTCCATTCTTTCCATTTTCTCCATAAATTCCACCGGCATTTCTAGTTTCCTAAATGCCAAACCCCAAGCACTGAACCTATTAGCTTAAAGACTCAGATTGCCTAATTTATTTAACAGACTCTCCATAAAAATATTGTTGTTTGCCAAAGAAGAGAAGAACTATATTACTTGGTGCTCTGCCCTCCTAATATCGACCAAAAGCTCAAAAGAGAAGCAGCCAGTCCAGCGAGACATCGACCAAATGGTATTGCTCTACAGCTAAAGTCATTCCTTGGTCCCCACATTATCTCTTATGTAAAATAGCACTAGTTTTGTTAAGATATTTAAAATAAAACCGATATTTTAAATAGGATACGAGCATTTTTAGTATGATTAGGAGCTCCACCCCCACCCCCAATGCATTATAAAATCTGGCCATCTCGTCCCTCCCTTGCAATCAAGGATCCCAATCAAAGAATCTCATGATCAAAGAATTTGCAGGCTCACGATCAAAGAAATTGCACGCTCGTGATCAAAGAATAAAAAATGGTGAAACTCAAGTTTTAGGCAGAATTAAATGAAACCACCGCTATGCCTCAATACAAAGAAGCCTCCTGAGGAAAACCCACCCTCATTTGTGTTCCTAGGCCACCCTGAGCTGAGAAATTTGCTTTTTTCAAAGGGCCATCTCGTCCCTCACTTGAGATGCAAGATCGCGATCAAAGAATCTCGCGATCAAAGAATTTGCCGGCTCGCGATCAAAGATCGTTAGCGAGCCACGATCAAAGAATTTAAAACCTTATAACTCTATTTTGAGCCATTTTACATCAAATCAAAGGCATGGCTTGATATAATGAGGTCCCCTGAGTAAAACCCATCCGAGTTTTACTTCAGGAGTGACCACTAAGGCAAGATATTTGAATTTTTAGGGTCAGGAAAGTGAAAAAAAGATGGTGGACCTCACGGTCAAAGAACTCTCGGGGACAAAAGATTCTTGAACCACGAGGCTGGAAATTCTTTGACTGCCAGGTGGGACCAGATGGCCAGAACCCCATTCTTTGTTTGCAAAACAACCATATAAATCTTCCCATTGACTTATAATGGGAATTTAAAAGTGGCATAACTTTTGAATTCCTTAATATTTTTTCATCAAACGAAAAGCGGTATGTGTGGGCAGCCAAGCTCTGTCAGATGAGCCATCTTGAAGAGTGGCATGCCATACTATGGCCACACAGGGCCACACACAAAATCCCAAAACCTGCCTCCAAAACTGGATAATTTTGCATTTTTCAGCATTTTGGTATGCATACACCATAAGTCTGACCAAAACAAAATTTGACAAATCAAGAGATCTACCATGCCACACCACGCATACCAAGTTTCAGGCAAATCCATTAAATGAGTCCAAAGTTATTAATGCACAAACTTTGACTTTAACATAAAAGTCCTTCATAACCCTAAATATAGTGGTGCAATATATGTGTATGTAAATATATATATATATATATATATATATATATATATATATATATATATATATATATATGTAATAGATAAACCACTCTGAGGTGTGCAGTATGCATTGCTACGCATGAGGCCGCAGAATCATTTTATAAAAAAATATATTTATAAATAGAGAGAGAGAGAGAGAGAGAGATACATAGATATGTGTTACAGGGGCTTAGTCACGCCCCTATAGTTAGGGTTGAGTAGGTAGTTCTCAATATTAAACTCAAAATTTTGCACTTTAGTAACTTTGCAACCATTCAATGGATTTGCACAAACTTTAGTATGCACCATCCTGTGGGGTAGATCTCTTGATCTGGCAAGTTATGTTCCAGTTGGATGTGCAGTCTCTGAGTTATGGAGAGGTGAAAAAAAAACATGTTCTCACACATTGACTTTGCTGGGATTTTTCTTTGAACTTGCCTACAGCCCAGAGAGTTTGGTTTTTGGATTTGAAATTTTCAGGGCAGAAAGGAACTACTCAACAGATGTGCCTTTTGCTAGTCTGGTGAAAAAATAATAAGCAGTTTTCAAGTTTAGAATGCTCAGTAAGCACTTCAAGATAGCTGTATGAAATGAAGTAGGAATCCTTCTCTGTATGGAAAAATTACTGCCTCATATGGCTGCCATCTTGTTTCCAGTTTTTCCTGAAAAATTCAAATTTGGAAACCTCACAAAATGATATTCTGGGGAGGAACCAACATATGTAGCTTGCCTATTGGAACCCCTTATGTGCATTCTGCACTTTACTGCTCGAGAAATGCCCTTAAAATGTGTTTTATTTAACACTTCAACTCTTTGTTCATATCAGTGTCATACAAAGTAGAATCCTGCTTCGTATGCCGAGATACAAAGTAGAATCCTGCTTCATGAACCTGAAGTACAAGAATGTTTGAACTTATGTTGATATCTTGGCCATTTTGTTTTATTTTTTCTCCAAATTTTCAACATGGGCCTTTTGGCATCCTCCTCATGAATACTGGCATCATCATTTCGTTACTCTGTCCCAAAAGGTGATTTCATGTTCACTGTGTGAAATCGCCTTTTACTAACAATTACCAAAATGTCAGTGCCAGTGCTCATGAGGTGGGGTCCCAAAAAGCCCATGCTGAAAATTTGGTGCAAAAATACCAAAAAAACACCCAAGTTATGTGTGGTCATTGAAATTTCACTACGCACACATGTAGCTTTTGCAATTTTTAATATTTTCACAGCAAATTTTCAAAATTTCCATCATTTCACACCACCTCATGAACAGTACAATTGTCATTTTTCATATCCTGCCTTGAACGTGTTTTCACTCCTGTGGCAAAGAATGGCTCATATGCTGCGTGAAATCACCTTACAGGACCCAATAATGAAGTGACATTACCAGTGTTCATGAGGTGGGGTCCCCTAAATGCCATGCTGGAAATTTGGAGAAAACATTCCTAAAAATGTCGGAGTTATGGGTGTCTGTTGACTTTATTCAACGCACATGCATAACTTCAGTACTTTTCAATATTTTGACGTGAAATTTTCAACATAGCAATTTTTTCACACCACTTCATGAACAGAACAGCTGTCATTTTTGACATCCTGCCCAAAATATGTTTTCACACCTCTGGTGCAGAATGGCATTGCAGTTGCGCATTATTAAGTTTTGCCTTGCATTTCACAATTTCTCTGTACCGGGGTACATGAGGTGGGGTAATAAGATGGCTATGCTGACAATTTGGTCACTGTTGTTCAACACATGGAAGTGCAGGGCCCTCACCTACATACATATGCGCATCTATGGACGGGTTGGAGCACAGAGTCCAAAGGACCCTGTGCTCCAACAGTAAAATAAGGAAACTATTATACTATCTCAAAAAGTAAGGAAATTCATTGCAAAAAACTCTGTTAATGTATCAGTTATCATTCTTATTACAGAGACTAAAGTATAGAAATTCAATGCCAGGGTTCCTGCCCTACACTATCCACTCCCCCCCCTCCACACAGCAACAGGTGTTGGGGTGTGCCTTAGGGTCCTTGGCCCTAACTTTTACCCCATTCCATGTGTAAGGAAGCTGAGATGGTACAGTATAGGAGAATGGGGTGAGAGTTAGGATTGTAGACCCCAAGACATGCCCTGATGCCTGTTGGTGTTTGGAGGATGGGGGTGGAATGAGATGATAGGGATAGGAACCCTAACACTGAATTTCCAGACTTTTGTCTCTGTAATAGGAACCCTAACTGATGCATTAACAGAGTTTTTTTGCAATGAATATATAGATATAGTGGTAATAAGGTACTGAAAGAGTCCAATTGTTCTTTTGTCCAACATCAACAAGACCAAGACTCATGGGCATGATGTATAACAGAGTCATCCTTGTGGTTCTTTAGCAGTATTGCAGCCTGGAAGCCCCAGACCAGGAGGGGTCTCAGGAACTGAGCAACCTGGTCCATACATCTGTAAATAGCAAATAAAGCTAACCCTAACATTTAACATTAAACAGTAGCAGTAACAAAGTGTAAACCTACTACATATACACAGGAGCTAGAGGCTATACCAATTATCTTAAGTGATAAGGGTGAGTGGGGTTCCTCATCCAGGGATAGTATTTGTGCCAGTATTGTAGAAGGTTGATTCAAGAAAGGGGCCCAGCATCTATAGTAGTGTATGAGTGTGTGGCTAGAAAAGTTAGACAGTTTCTTATATGTCACCAACTAGCCCACTGCCTGGAGTCATTCAGAAATGGATGGAATGTCTTGGGTTCTCCCAGGACAAGGATCAGCTTATTGATAGAACCCCCCACTGCGGTGAGCAACTGGGCTTGTGATAAGAATTTGGGGGTGTTAGCTGGAGAGAAACCCAGTAGGAGAACCTCTGCAGATTTTGGGATGGTGCCCCCAGCGACTTTGTCACATTTGGATTGTACCTGCTGCTAGAAGGCATTAAGGGGTGGGCATTGTCACAGTACATGCAGAATGGTGGTCCCAAGTTCATGGCATCTCCAGCAGGAGTCATTGCTCAGTAAGCCCATGGATTTAAGAACTTGAGGGATGCCATGCCACCTGTGAAGAGTTTTGTTGTGGATTAGTCTGCCTCTGCCATCTTCACATGCTCTGTGAAACCTGTACCAGAAGTGGCTCCACTGTGTGTCAGTGATAGGAGTGCTCACGTCCATTTGCCATTGTGCCCTCGATTGTTGGGAGGAGTCAGGTTGGGAGATATTACCAGTTCTAGGGACATGGATATGGTGCGCTATCTTCACTTCTGGCAGTGATTCCGTTCCCTTTAAAACTTGCCATAAGGTCTTCAAGCAAGCTCCTCTCACCCCAGTTGGTA
This sequence comes from Neoceratodus forsteri, assembly GCA_016271365.2. NCBI lineage: Eukaryota > Metazoa > Chordata > Ceratodontiformes > Ceratodontidae > Neoceratodus > Neoceratodus forsteri. Next base: position 452,764,413 of record CM057456.1, on the reverse strand, counting down.
TCCCTCTCAGCCCTGCCCCATGACATCAAATCTTCCTTTCCACAGGAAGCATCAGGTTCCCTCCATCACAGCTCTGCACTAAGTATAGGCCCAACAATCTTTACTCGGTCTTTAAGTTTTCTTGGAACTTTCTTTGAATTTTCTTTGTTCTCCATGGAAAGTAAGAAACCCAAATCGAGTCCCAACTTCAAGCGGTTCATGACATGCACCCAGAAAATGTCATACACTAATCTGCACTCCGTGTGCATCTACTGTTTAGGGGCCCAGCAAGACCCGCAGGCCTGTGACCTGTGCCAAACCCTTCAGCCCTCCATGCTGGAGGGCCATTACACCTGCCTCATTGGGTCATCTGGACCAGCAGGACCTGCCCGTTCAGTCCAAGGACACCTGCAAGGTGATCTCTGTGGCAGCTGGTTTGGCTGCACAGATTGCTGCCTTTGAAGAGGCCATGGCTCAGGTCACTTTGGGCGCTGCTTCATCCACTTGGTGCCAGTGGCCTTACGTGCCTCATTTACTGGGGCATTCCAGGACTTGTGCCAGTCCCTACCTACTATTAAGGAGGGTCCTTCCCAAGGGTCCAGATCTTCACAGGACTCCAAGTCCAAGAAGTCCCACCACAGGTCATTTGATTGAGAGTGGGCTCGCTCCTCCCATTCCCACACTTCTGCTGGCTTGACAGCTGTTGAGCTGTTGGCTTCAGCCTACTCTTCTGCTGCTCAGGTCCATGCTGCTGACCTCACTGTGTCCCCATCAGGCATGTTATCTAAGATGCGGGTCTACCAGCTGGTTGAAATCTTTCTTAACCCAGTTGACCCATTGTCGAAGGACGGTGGAGATGATTCCCTTTCAAGGACTCCAGTCCTTTCAGCCCTCTCATAAAAGGGGGCCGGTTCAGCAAGCTGAGCCTGCTGTCTCCTTTTTTGAGCTTGAATCTTCAGGGGTTCCTCAGTGTCCTACGCCTTCCCCCATATCTCCTCCCTGATGACTGGTTCATCATCTGTCTAGGTCACAGTCAAGGACCCTATTGAGTTCTCAGACGATGTCTTGGGACTCCCAACTTTCTCGATGGCCAAGCTCTCCACCATCAGCCTAAATGTGCCATTGATGCTTCTTGTCCACCTCTTCCTCATCTTCCTGTGAGAAACAGTTCCACTGTAAATTGCGGCACCAGTACAAGGAACTAATCTGGCAACAGTGGATTCTCAGCCATAGCTGTGCTCCACAGCAGGCTCCAGCTCACCCCTAGTTGCTGGTACCGTGACCTGTGCTGCTGTCTCTGGCTGAGCCAAAGCCTTCTTCCCCACCCATTCAGGTGGAGCTACTTCCTCTATAGCCCTTGCATGGGGCCCCGTCCAAGGCTACGTGCCCTGCTTCTGGCCTTACCAGTAGGCTTTTAGTACAAATTTCACACTGTGATGAGCCTTGCATGTCAGTGGGGAGCCAAGTTCACGGGCGGTGCTTGAGGAGTCCTCAGACTTGAAGGACTCCTCCATGCACTCCCTTTGGACACTGAACTTTAACTGGGAGTCCTTTGATGAGCTTTTTCTGAGCATGGACAGGCTTTCTTCAGGGCTTTGCTCCACTTAATCTCGGAGTCTACTGGCATCCTGCTGGAACTGGTACAGAAGCGGGCTAAGTACCCTTGACTGAGATCATGGAAAGGACAACTTCCTTGGGGTTGCCTCTCCTGTTGCAGAGGCCACCCTTTGTCCAGCTCTGGAGCTGTGGTAGTGACCTGACTCCTGTTCGATGCCATTGGCTCATATGGTACACAAGTATGCAGTGCCTACTGGGGCTCTGCCTGGGTTCACTGACCGTTCTTCAGCCAAAGGTTTAATTGTTGACTCAGTGTTCTGGCACATGAGCAAGGAGTCAAAAAAGCAAGACCATGGGGCTAAAAAGGTCTATGCTGCTTTGTCCCTGAGCCTTTGGCAGGCTAGTTTGGTTGTTATGATGGCCAACTTTTCCTGTGCTTTCTTAGAAACACTGGACCAGGTTATTCCCTGCCTTCCTGGTTATTTGCAGCTGGTGGGTAAGCTGGTCCAGGACCCAGGATGCACCATGGCCAAGCAACTGCTCCAAAAAGCCCAGGACTTCAGAGAGTCCTGTGCCAGATTCATGGCTGCAGTGGTGGCCATGCAGTGCTGGGCATGGCTGAGGATCTTGACCTTTATGGCCGATACTTAGCATAAGTTGTCAGATGTCCCCTTCTTTGGCACAGACCTGTGTCAACGGTCATCTCACTAATATTGAAAAGTCTAATGCCACCCTGAACTCCATCACATCCTCCCAAAAGGACATTATGGATCAGAAACAATGAAAGAAGCCTTTTATGTTTGGGATCTACTCGGTGCCTTCATCCAGACCACTGCAGCCCCAAGTGGGGTAACATCAGGTTCGGTGTCCCAAACTGAAGCAGAAATCCAGAGGCTGGAAGGCCAGGACTCCCTTATCAGACAGTTCTGGAGCCACCTCCAAGCCTGCCCAGTGACGGGTCAGGGGTGTCACTCTCCCACCCATCCGGTCTTGCCTGAGACCTCCCATGGGGGGCCAGCCCCACCACTTTGCTTCTGCCGGGCCCATCATCACTTTGGACAAATTGGTTCTCGAAGTAGTGGGTCAAGGTTTGCCTCTGGAATTTGAGGCTCTTCTGGCCATCTGAGCCCATGCCCTACAGGAGGATGTGGTGCCCATGGACATGTCTGCCCTTCAGAAGGACATCACCCAGCTTCTTCAAAAGGAAGCTATGGCCCATGTCCTAGAATTCATAGCTGGTCCAGGGTTCATCACCAGGTATTTTCTGGTACTGAAATGGATGGGGGGGTTGGCACCCCATTCTAAATCTTCATGACCTCAATCAGTTTTTGCAACCATACAAGTTCTGGATGGTCACTCTGAATCAGATAATTACATCATTAAAGCAGGACATGTGGTTCAGCTCTCTGGACCTTCAAGATGCCTTCTTCCACATCTCAATCTATCCATCCAACAGCAGATCCTGTGGTTCCATTCAGAAGGGATTCATTATGAGTTCTGGGATATGCCATTTGTCCTTTACTTGGCCTCCAGGGTCTTCACTAAGTGTATAGCAGTGTTGGCAGCATTCCTGCAGTGTCAAGGTGGCCAGGTGTACCTTTACCTGGATGACTGGCTGATTACCTGTTCCTCCAGAGTGGAGGTGGAGTAGTCCAGGGATCTGGCCCTTCAGACCTGCTGCCCTTGTACCTCATGGTCAACCCGGCCAAGTCAGAACTCAGCCCTCACAGGCCATACACTTCATTGGGACAGACCTCAACTCCTATCAGGCCAGGGCATGACTCCTGGCAGAGAGGGTGGAGGATCTTACGTCCTCTGCCTGATTATTTTGGGTTCGACAATCGGACCCTGCCCAGGACTTCCAGCACCTACTGGGGTGTATGGCATCCTGAACCAGCGTGGTCTGGTGGTCCCACTGGTGGATGCTCACCCTGAAGTGGGAACTGGCCTGCCAGTGGTCACAGCGCCTTGGTCACCATGACCAGCTGATCACGGTGATGCAGCTGATGTGGGATGCCATTCAGTGGTGACTCATTCCAGAATATCTGAAGAAAGGAGTCCTATTTGTCCACCCAGAGCCAATGATCACTCTCATGACCAACACCTCTCTGATGGAATGGGGAGCCTACCTGGAGAACCACAGGGCCCACGGGCTCTGGACACCCAGGGAGTCCTGAGGTCATATCAGCCTGTTGGAGCTCCTTGCAGTACATCTAGCTCTGATGGCCTTTGCTCCAGTTGTATGGGTCAGGTCATGCAGGCTCAGAAAGACAACATGATGACCATGTACTCTACTTCAACAAGCAGGGTGGGACGCATTCCTTCCTGTTGTACAAGGAAGCTCTCCACACCTGGACTTTTGTCAAAGTATGGACACCAATCTTCTGGCTATCCATGTGGTCAGTGCCTGCAACCAGCTGTCCAACACCCTCAGCCAACTGTGTGAGGCATCTTACGTGTGATCGCTTCACCAGGAGGTAGTTGATCACCTGTTCTCTTAGTGGGGCACTCCCCAGTCAACCTGTTTACTTCCCAGGAGAATGCAAAGCTGAGGCTGTTTTGTTCCCACCCTCCCCAGTGCAGGACACTGCTGGGGGATGTCTTTGCAAGACCCTGGACCCCGGGCCTCATGTATGCCTTCCATCTCTTTCCCCAGATCCACAAAGATCTGCTCAAGTTTTGGAGGGACGAGGCACAAATGATCCTGGTGGCTCTGAACTGATCATACCAGTTCTGGTACCCCGATCTCCTCAGCCTCAGCAGCAGGTCTCCATGGCAATTGCCTCTCCATCCAGACCTGACCTCTTGCTCTCAGGGGAGGGTCCTCTACCCAGACCTTCAATCCCTGCATGTGACAGCTAGTTCCTGAGCAGCTAGAGTTCCAGGCTTTAGGTCTCTCTGATGAGGTCCTCCATGCCATTGAAGCCTCCCAGAAGAAGTTAACACACCAGTGTTATGCCTTCAAATGGAAGAGATTTTCCATTTGGTGTCAGAGCAAGGAGCTGGACCCCCGTCCTGCCCAGTGGTGAGCATCTTTCATCACCTTGGTCCCGCTCTCAGTCAGGCCTGAGGTCGATGACCCTCAAGATACACCTGGCAGCCATCTCTGCATACTGGGCATGGGCTGGTATGCCAACAGTGACACAGGAGAAGGTGGTCAGGCATTTTTTCAAAGGCCTTGACCACTTGTCCCTGCCGGTGCATGAGCCACCACCTTGGGATTTGTTACTAGTCTTGGCAGTGCTCATGGGCAAGCCATTTGAATCTATGCACAGGTGTCACATCTCCCACCTGTCATGGAAGATCACTTTCTGGGTTGCTATCACCTCCCCCAGAAGGATCAGTGAGCACCAGAAGCTCTCTGTGGAGTCTCCTTTTTTTAAAAGTGGAGGCAATGTCCCCACACAAATGTTGCGGACAAAAAGAAGCAGATAACACGTCACTGTGAAAAGTCGTAGCGCACATATTGTCTGCATAATTAAAATATTGCCAGACCAAATGTCACGGCTAAATTCAAGCATAACAGATGATGTTACATCACTCTCCCATATTGGTTGTACAGGTAGGTGATGCTACAAGTAGGTGAAAGGGTTGAGCTGCAGTGGAGGTGCTGATGTGCATAAGAGCTGATGGGAGTGAGGCAGTAAAGCATGTTCTTGTGCTTATGCATGAAACTCAGGTTGTGCTGTACAGGGGCAAGATTTGGCCAGAAAGGGTCGAGCTGCAGTGGAGATACTGATGTGCATAAGAACTGATGTTCATAAGAGCTGATGGGAGTGAGACAGTAAAGCATGTGCTGGAAACTCAGGTTGTGCTGTACAGGGGCATTAAAACATTTATTAAAAAAACTTTTATTAAAATCTTTAATGTTTAGAAAGTTTAAAAATGCAGTTAAACAACATTGATCTCAAGGACACTGGCAATGTCTTTAAGGTACTTCATTGGCGCTCTGTTTGGAAAATCAGAGCAGACGTGTTTGCACACTTTATTTACTCATACGTACTTGCTGTTTTTTCTTGGTGGATCCTGACCAAGCTCCAATTGCCTGCGCTGAAGTGAAACAGCGTACTGCTCCTGCTTCAACTTTCTTGCCAGTCTGGCATGGGTAGAATGGGCAACTGTCACAGTTCTGGAGAATGCTCTGTGCCAGGCTTCCAGGGCGTTATTGCTTCTTGTCAAGTCATTAATCACTCTCTCGTATTGGTTCCAGAATGCTATTGTAAACCTTGGTTGTCATCTACTCTTTCTAATTCTGTGTGGTCTGCCGATATATGTGTTCTCAAAATAATCTAGTATTTCTTCAAGATCTGCAAAGGTGTCATTATCTTATAACATCTCAAAAAATATCTCCACACAATCAGGTGGTACAAAAGTCAGAGCCAGTACACAGTGCACCTTTAGGGCAAAATCCTCATCCTTTATATATTGCTGTTGTAAACCAGCACTTTGAACGTGGTGCCACAGAGCTTCTCCCAGATGGAAATTTCACCCATTTGGCTCAGCATGTGGTATAACCTTCGCAGGATATTTATTGCGGCCAGTTCAAAGTCAAGCATTACACTTTCAGGTGCTAGTTTAGTACAGAGTAAGGCCTCTAGGTTAGTGAAAAATGTATGGTAAACAGCCTCACTGCGGTCTGGGAGAAGTGCATACACACATGGACAGTTAACCCCATTCACTAAAGTGTGGACAGTGTACAATTGGTCATCACCCCTTGATGCAACACTAAACTTGCCATCACAAAACCAATGTCTATTTTCTGCTAGTCATTTTAGGTCATCGTCGCTAATGAAAATAAAGTTCTAACATCACTTCCCCAAAAGGGCAAAGGACATACACCTATCATAACCTTAACAGCCCAGCATGCTGCTCAGGGGGTAGACTCATGCACACACTCACACTCACTAACAAAAAGGAAAAAAACTAAACAGGAAGGGAGCGAGACATGTGGGGAGTGGTGCAATGCACTGACTGTGGGGCAGCAGTCCTTACAGAGATGTTTTGGAGGCTGTGATGCTGCCCTATTTGCAGGCACCTCTCTGGTTTGAGGAAGGAGGTTTCCCGTCTCCAGACAGACCTGGTGAGGATTCGGGAAACCTCCTCCCCCACTGCCTCAGTGGTTGCCAAGAAAGAGGAACGATTAGACCATAGTGGGCTCAGGGAGGGTGATGGTGGTGGATCAAAGGTGCATCTCTCTAGTTGTACCTCTCCACAATTCATATGCCATTCTGGTGGAGTGTGGTTCCTCTATGGAGGCACCTACTGTAGAGACCAAGGAGGATGCTGGGAATCTCCACAAAGGAAACCGAGAGGAGGCAAAGGAAGGAAACAACTCCTGGTGTGGTACTTAATCATTAGGAGGGTAGACCTGAAGGGGGAGGGGAGAGAGGGGTAAGATGCCTGCCCAACACCATGGCTGGGAGGGACAGGAAGTGAATCCTCATGATTGTGGGAGCAGCAGCATGGTAGAGGGATCTGGACACCATTGTCCACCTAGGGACAAAAGACCCGGCTGGGAATGGGATCAGAGTAGTGCAGGAGGAGTTTGTAGAGTTGGAGATGGGCCTTAGCCAAGTAGCACACACAGTAACCTTCTCAGAGGTGCTGCCTGTCTATGGCATGGGCAAGGCTAGGGTACACTGCACCAAGGGTTCAATGAATGGTTAAAAAACTGGTGCAGAGCTCAGGGTTTTGGCTTCATTGGAGACTGATCGTCAACCTGGAGGGATTCAGGCCTATACTGGTGCAGTGGTCTGCATCTGTCTAGGAGGAGAACCAGGATCCTAGGTGATAGGTTTAAATGCTTCATTGGCAAGCATTTAAACTAGTTAAGGGGTAAGACACTGAAAAGAAGCATGGAAATCCCAGCCCCACCCCCCACAAAACAGGGAAGTTAGTGAGGTAAACACTAAGGAAGAGAAGTCAATAGTGAGCAGGACAGGGGTCAGTGGAGAAAAAGGGAAAGACAGTAAGGACAGGGATGGGGCTGAAAGGGGTAAGGCTATCAAAAAATGGAGGGTGAAGAGTACCAATGCACATAGTCTAGGAAACAAGCTCCCTGAACGAGTGGTCTTGATGGAAGAGGGATGCCTGGATATTGTAGCAGTCACAGAAATATGGTACACAGAGAACCATGACTGGGATGTCAACATACCAGGGTACACAATGTACAGGAGGGACAGGGAGGGTAAAAGAGGAGGAGGAGTAGCTCACTATGTAAGATAAGGGATCGAAGCAATGAAACTAAAGGGTAAACAGGGAGGAGAGGAGGCACTGTGGGTCACTCTGGAGACAGGAAATGGCACCACTATTCATACGGGAGTTGTATACAGACTCCCATATCAGGTGGAGGAAATGGACAAGGAAATGATAGAAGGCATCCTTAGAACTGCAGAAAAGGGGGAGATATTCTTGATGGGGGACCTGAGTATGCCAAATGTTAACTGGAGCACCTTTGCTGCAGCCACATCCAAGAGCAGGGTAATTCTCGATGCCCTACAGGGGGCATGCCTCAGACAGTTAGTGTTGCAACCCACTCAGGAGGGAGAAATCTAGACCTGGTACTGTCAAATGGGGACGGGGGGGGATCTTGGATTTAGAAGCGGGTAGCCATCTGGGAACAAGTGACCACCAAACAGTGTAGTTCACGATAAACACAGCCGTAGAGTCAAGTCACACAAAGGTGAGGGTACTGGACTTTAGGAGGGCTGACTTTGGCAAAATGGGGGAGTGCCTCAGAAAACATAAGCAAATGGGCAAGAAGGTGGGGTGGAGGAACAATGGGGAAAAATCAAAGCTGCCATCACAGAGGCAACAAGCCTTTGTATTAAGCAAATAAACAAAACAAAATGAAGGGAAAAAACACTATGGTTCTCAAAAGATGTGGCAGGGAAGGTTAGGGTGAAAAGATAGTACTTAGTAAGTATAAGGAAACACAGAAGAAGCAGGGCAGAGAACTGTACCAGTTAAAGCAGAAGAAAGTGGGGAAGGCAGTCTGAATAGCAAAGGCCCAAACCAAGGAAAATATAGCCAACTCTGTTAAGAAGGGGGATAAAACCTTTTATAGGTACATTAGGGAGTGAAGAAAGACCAAGGGAGGGATAGTGAGGCTTAATAAAGGGAAGGGGGTGGGCAGAGGGTGAAAGTGACAAAGAAGAGATACTGAATGAATACTTCTGCTCAGTATTCACAACAGAAGAGTGGGGGGGGTACCTAAACCAAATAATAGAAGTACACTGGATGGGGGTGTCGATACCAGTCCATACACAGAAGAAAGGGTCCTGAAAGAACTCCTAAAACTAAAGGTAGACAAAGCAAAGGGGCTTGACAGGATTCACCTCAGAATTCTAAAAGAACTAACATAACAGGCAGATTTTTATCCCTATATCCTATACTAACAAACGGAATCACTTTTTTAACTATTAGGGCTGCTACCTTATGGAACTCTTTACCGCAGCAGTTAATGGCTATTACTAGCTTTCAGAGGTTTAAAAAACAAGTGGACCAATTATTACTGGGACCAGATACTTTATTCACCCCATTGATATGGGGAGAGTGATCTCAATGGGCCGAGTGCTTCCTTCCACTCTTTAAAATTGAGTAATACTGAGTAAGAGGAGAACTAGTGGTACCACTGACTACCCTTTTTCACAAATCATGGGAGGATGGTGTCGTAAATGGGGACTGGAGGAGATCAGATGTGATTCCCCTTCACAAAAGTGGGAGCAAGACAGAGGCAGAAAACTTCAGACCTGTTAGTTTGACCTCAGTGGTAGGAAAAATGATGGAATCACTTCTGAAAGAAAGAGTTGTTGAGTACCTAGAGGCCAGCAGGGCACAGGACCCAAGGCAGCATGGATTAGCAGCAGGAAGGTCATGTCAGATGAATCAAATAGATTTCTTTGACTGGGTGACCAAAGTAGTAGACTAGGAAGGGGCTGTGAATATGGCTTACCTAGACTTTAGCAAGGCATTTGACATAGTCTCACACAAAAAATGAATAAACAAGTTAGCCAGCCTGACAGTGGGTCCCAGGATGATAACCTAGGTAAAAAAGTTGGCTGGACAACAGGATGTAGAGGATGTAGAGGGTAATAGTAAGGGTAGTCCACTCCGAAGAAAAGCGGTTACTAGTGGGGTATCGCAGGGTTCAGTACTGGGATCAGTCCTCCTTATTGGCTTTATAGGTGACATTGGGAAGGACAAGTATGTCTCTTTGCAGGTGACACAAAGATCTGCGACAGGGTTGATACACAAGGGGCGGTGGAAAGCATGAAAGGATGAGAAGGGATTTGGCAAGGTTGGAGAAATGATCAACAGTATGGCAGCTTAGATTCAATGCAAAGAAGTGCAAAGTAATGTACCTGGGAAACAAAAACTCAAGGGAAGAGTACACAATGGGGGGGGAATATTAACGACAACAAAAAAGGAAAGGAACCTGGGGGTAGTCTTATCAGATGACATAAAGGTAGGCAGTCAATATGAGATGGCAATAAGGAGGGCTGGGGGGCTACTGGGATGCATAGGGAGAGGCATCACCAGTAGAAAAGAAGAAGTTGTTATCCCTCTGTACAGACAGTTGGTGAAACCCCATCTGGAGAACTGCATGCAGTTCTGGAGACCCTATCTCCAAAAGGACATAGATATGATAGAGGCAGTCCAGAGGAACTAAAATGGTGCAGGATCTGCACCAGAAGCCATACAAAGAGAGACTAAAACAGCTTAATATGTATACCCTCGAGGAAAGGAGGGAGAGAGGGGACATGATAGAAACTTTCAAGCACCATGAGGGAATCAACAAAGTTCAAGAGGGTAGCATCTTTCAGAAAAAGATATGTACAAGAACAAGGGGGCACAATTTGGAGATAGAAGGGGGATGACTCAGGGGCAACATGAAAAAGTACTTTTTCATGGGGAGGGTGGTGGACGCATGCAACGGCTTCATGAGGAGGTTGTGGGGTCAAAAACAGTGGGGGAATTTAAGAATGCATGGGACAGACATAAGGTAATTCTAGTGGGAGATAGGAGAAAGTAGGCTGTTGGTAAAAACAGGATCTGCAGCTTATCCAATAGGTAGGGAAATGAGAAGACTGGGTGGGCCAAGCGGTCCTTATCTGCTGTCAATTTCTATGTTTGGTTCTATATGATAATGGTGAAAGCCTAAAGAGAATCACCGTTATCAAGAAGTCAAGAGTGCTGGAAAACATTTTTGGCACTCTGACACCCAAGCGCACAGCAAAACAGTCCCGGGAACTTACTTTTTAAATGTTTATGTGGGGAGCTGAATTCTCAAGAACCATCCTGGGAGTTTTCACCCCACACCCCTACTTAAGGATTCTCAACTCCAGGAGGGGTGCATGCCAGGGGGAATGAAAACATTAACTAAATTAAAAGGTTCAGGCTGGGCACAATAAAAACGTACCAGTGCCTGGACCCGAACCCGGTACCCTGCCGACCAGTGCCGGCAACCCACTCACCATGCCATGGGATTGGCTAGGCAACCCACTGTGGCACAACCCCTCACATGACCCTCCCGCCCCTCACTGTGCATGCTCGCTACCCCCCCGTGCGCATACGTATAGTGACATCCTGTCACTTTATTCGCTGATCCCCCCATCAGGCCGCCCTACCCTGCCATAGCCCTTGAAGGATGCTCTGGGGAGCAGATTGCCATTATTGTCGGTGCCCTTTCCCCAGTGCCCTAATCATGTGATACCCTATGTTTCTATGTTTCTGAAGTGAGTGCTAGCTTATTACAAGGAACATATGGCTGGAGGTCAGGGAGCTGTTCTCCAGCTCTTTGTCAGCTATGCTGAAGCCACATCTGGCAGATAGGCAGCTAAGCAGACGATTGGCAAGTGGATAGTCTCCTGTATCAACCTCTGCTACAGGTTGGCTGGTAGGGAGACTCCCTTTGGGCTAAGGGTTTATTCCACCAGACATACTGCTGCTTCAGTGGCAGCTTCCAGGGATGCCCATATCCAGGAAATCTGCAGGGCTGCTACCTAGAAGTCAGCACACACCTTCATCTCCCATTACCACATCTACCTTTAGTCACACCGGGATGCTGATTTTGGGACTTCGGTGCTCCAGTCTCTTTTCCCCAAGTAGGGGTGTGTGCTTTGCCCCCTTCTCTCATAGAACTGTTAAGAGGCTGCCAGAAGTATGCATAGTGCACCATATCCACATCCTTAGAAATGAGGGTTACTCACCTGTAACTGTAGTTCTTGGAGTGATTTATGGTGTACATCCACACAACCCACCCGACCTCCCCAGTCAAGTGGCACACCGATCATTGCTTCAAGCATGCAAGCTTTGATATCATGGGGTAGTCCCAAGAGGGATCCCACATGGATGGGTGGAAGGAGCTAGCTTGAAGATCTTCTGGCAAGGTTTAAAGGGAAAGGAAGTACTACCAGAAGTGTGAATGTGAACCACACACCACTCCTAGAACTATGATTACAGGTGAGTAAACCTCATTTTCTTGATGAACTACTACCCAGAATCAGACTCATGTTTGTTTTTTTTAATGCCAGCTTCCTAAACACTGACTTAATCATGATACATCACTGTTTAATCTACTGCAGCCATGTAGGGAAGAATCAATATGCAGTAGAATACATTTTATTTTTTAGCACTAACATTACCTCTTTTCTGAATGTCAGAAAAATAGCAGAAATACTCTTGATTTCAACTAGACTGTTATTTTATTTTGTAATGGTACCACATGCTTTGAAAAAGCACAGTGACTAAGATTTTAATTGGTTTCCAAGTCTTAGGACAGATCTAGTGCTCGAAGACATATTAATGATTTAAATTGGATACTTATAACTTGTATTTGTTAGAATTATCATATAAGGGCAGCTTATCACTCTCATCTGTCTCCAGTGATCCAGTTTGTCTGGCCATTTCCATAACTCTGTCCCTTTTATGTATGCCCCTGAGAACAATCATACAAGTGTGAGGTATGTTGGGCAACTCTGGACACTTTCAATGGGGTGATTCAGTAAGCCTGATGTACCAATGGCACTAGGTCCATCTTCAAGTTGTGCCCCAATTATCTGTAGACAAAATTCCTGGGATTGTCCCCCTCAGGATTTTCAGGCAGGCCCAGAAGTATGATGTTACTGGCTTGGGGGAAGTTCTTCAAGGCCTCCAGTCTGATAACATCTTATCTGATATTCTCCATTCCATAGTCTATAATGTAAACTGTATATGCCTATTATAAAAACCAATAAACCTGGATTACAAGAGCAAATGCTGTAGAGATAAATAGTGTTGTTCCTTTGTTTCCACCATCTCAAGCAGAAACCTTGTATTTTTACATTTCCTTTTTGTTTCATTTCTATTTTATTTGCAAATATTCCAGTGCAGGCACTTCAAGATTAGATTTTATCAGTTCCTTAACAAACTGCTGAACAGAATCGGACTCATGTTTTTTAATGCCCACTTCCAAACTACTGGTTCAGTTGTGATACATCACTGTTCAATCTACTGCAGCTGTGTTGAACAGGACCACTATGCAGCAGAACACATTTTTTTTTAGTACTAATGCTATCTCTTTTCTGAATGTCAGGAAAATAATAGAAATACTTCTGATTTCAACTAGACTGTCATTTTATTTTGTAATGGTACCACATGCTCTTAAAAAGCACAGCGACTAAGATTTAATTGAATTCCAAGTCCTAGGACAGATGTAGTGCTCTAAGATATATTAAAGATTTAATTAGGATACTCCCAGTCAGTGGTTGTTTGTCCTTAATCTCTACTCTGAGGCTATTAGTGCCAAATTATTTCTGTGCATCCACATATTTCTGTCTTGCAAAATGTCAGTGGCTTTGAAATGAATGTCTGTTTTAGTACTGTAATTATTTTTCGGCTTGCTATCTTTTCAGTGAGAAACTACATAAAAAGCATGTGATATGCCAAAGCATTCTATAAGTGTTTTCCTTTTTTTCATAAGTACATTTCAAAAATGTTATGCAGGTGGTGATTTTATAAACTAAATTATGCATTCAGCCAGAAGAAGACACTAGGTAAGAGTGAAAAAATGGCAAACATACATACAGTGTTCTGTGTCAGTGAATGAATCTATATGACTGTGAAGGAAGGTTTTGCAAGTGTCACTTTTTTTTGTCTTTTTTCTATACTTTGAACTTCTTATTGGCACAATACCCACTCCATTTAATTTGTCAAGACTTGTCACAACACAGCCTTTTTGGTGAGGTGAAAGCAGTGTGGTTTGGTCATTGAAATATACATTATGAACAAGACAACACTTTGGAAAAAATCATCACCGTCACTAATACTTTGTGATCTTGAGCAAGTCAGTTGACCTCCCTCTGTTTTAGAGCTCCCAGTTATAAAACAAGGTAAAAGAAGGACAAGGTGGGTAAAAGCAGGACCAACTGGTTAAAAGCAGGGGATTATTTAAAAAGAGATGTTTCATCACAGTTGAGCTATTCTACAGTAGGTAAAGAAATGTAGAAAATTAAATTCATTTGGATATTCAATCATTAAAATAGAGTACTGCAAGGTAATTTTTGACAAGTGCTGTGTGGTTATTAGCAGGCTCATATGTCCTGCATTTTTAATGAGGACTATACAGATGTCCTCAACTGCAGTGCTGAAATTACATTTTATGAGCTCTAGGATGTAGGTCCAGGGAGGCCATGTCTTTAAACTCAGCAACTCTATCATTAGAAGCATAGTACATGGCAATATTGCATGAGCAACTGTAGCATACTTCAGAGTTGTAGGGCTGAGTCCCCCCAAAAAGTCCCCCCACATTGATCAACTGGATAATTTAAATGGCCAGTACCATAGATGAGTGGAGAAAATTTAATTCTAAATTAGTCTTGTAATGTTCTGTAGGTTTCATTTATACAGAATAGCTATCATTTCATATACAATGTGAATTATAAACTGTCTGTATGCCCTGTACAGCTTACTGTTATGTCTTTATATACTGTACAGCTCACTATTAAGTATTAAAATAGATGAACTAACTTATTTTGAATGGCAACGATGTGGCAAGATGCTATGTTTTCATTTCATAATTTCAGACATTTGTGAGTTGTTTCTCATTTATATCTACAAGAAAATCTAAAGTGTTTTAAATAGCTGAAATTTGCCAGGTTTAAAAGGAACTGGATGAGTGCTGCAGTTTTCTTAACTTGACTGGCATTTTTAATTTTTAAAAAGCAGTCTATTCCAAATATTTTGTATATTCTTTGCACAGAATTGCAAGGAATATACAATAGCATTAAGAACCCCAAGGAAAACCTCCACCCCTGATTCACCAAGAGCCAGGACAGCAAAATCTGTGTATTTTCTCCTTTTCCTGCTTGAGGGAGTGGGTAGGGTGAATTAGGGAAAACACTAGTGCCACTTTTCCCTACTTTTGTTGGTTTAATCTGAACCTGAAAGATGCATTAATGCAGTTTTTTTTGCAAAGAATGTCCTTACTTTTTGTGATAGTAGAATTGTATCCTCATTCACACAGGTCCCTTCGAGATCTGCATAAGCACATCCACCAGGCATGGGAAGCATAGGGCCCTCTAGGCCCTGCACTTCCATCCCTCCATAGATGCACACATCCATCTGACTGTGGAGGTGGAGGGCCCTCCAGGCCTGCACTTCCATGCATCCAGAAAAGCAATCTATGTGCTTGGTTATAATTGTTCTTTATGGGACTCACTTCAAAGGAAAACATAGACTAAGTGCCCATCGCAACTGCCAGTTGTTCAGTGTATATGGGCAAACATTTGTTTTTCACTTTGTCATAAGTCAGGTAATTTTTCGTTGGTTTGCTCTGAAATTTGCTGTGGTTGTAATGTAACATAAGATATACCTTTGGTGTATTTTTGATGATGATTGCAAATTCATTGTGGATTTGACACCATGGTGAAGACTGGAGGCAATTTGGGGGTGCAGTGTGTACCCCATGACTGTTTAAAGGGAATTATATGTTAGTGTTGTAGCATTCATTGACACCTTTTTTGATATATACATTGTCCCCTAACTCCATTATTATTGACAGACTTATGACTTGTTAAAGTTGCAATGTTATCCTATGGGAATTTTTTGTTTTTTTTATTTTTATGTTGGTTTTTTTTTATATGGCCCCTTTTTTGGGGGGAAGGGAGGAGTATTATCTGTTAGTGCTGCAGTACTCATTGAGACCTTTTTGATATATGGATTGTATCTTAACTCCATAAAGTGACAGAGTTACAGTTTGTAAAAGCTGCAATGGTATCTTATGGGAATTTTCATTTTTTTATTTTTATGTTTTTTTTATATGCTCCTAAAGTTGTTTTTTTTGTTTGTTTTTTGGTGAGGTTATGTGTTACTGTTGTAGTGCTCATTGAGGCCTTTTTTTCATATATAGATTGCCCTTTAACTCCAAAGAGTGACAGGGTTACAGCTTGTTAAAGTTGCAATGTTATCCTGTGGGAATTGTAATTTTTAAATTATGTTTTTTATATGGCCCCTGAACTCTTTTTTATGGTATTATGTGTTAATGTTATAAGACTCATTAAGCCTTTCCTTTTGATATTTAGAAAATGGGCTTGGAAATATAAGAAATCTGATTGGTTGGCAGGAGTATATTAACGTACAGTGAGAGCCCTGTAAGTAAAAAGTAGCAGCCATGCCAACCCTGCCAGCCTCATAACAGTTATCATTGTGCCCAGCCTGCTTCATAATTGGCTGAAGCACTGGGGACACAATCTGAAAGTGCCACCGTTTTTTTACCCGCTTAGCGAGCAAGTTGCTGGAGGCCCCCCTCCTGCTCGCATTCCATTTACTGGGTCTTTCCCTGAAAAAAGACAAAATGATTCAGTTCAAACTATTAGTGCTAGCACATCAGCTACAGTACTAAGCGCTACTCTGACAGAAGACAAGGTTTTTTTCAGTTAAAAGTAGCGCTAGCATGTTGTGTGCTAAGTGCTACAGTGACAGCACCCAGCTCACGGATTCCCTGCTTCACTAAAACAGCGGCTTACATACAGCATTTTCTAAATCTGATGGAAAAAAATACCTCTCTTTACAGATGCTCCCAATAAATCGAGCACACTCTCTCAGCCACAATCCTCCCTGCAGTCTACTGTTGTAAACAGCATTGCTGACACGCTCACAATCTTCCCCTCCATCTTTACCCTCATTCTCAGCACCACCACAACTCCAGCTGCGGCACGCAAATAAAAGAAAAAAGGAAAAACAACAGAAGTCACTTCCCATTGATGTAATATCCAGTACAGTACACTTTGTACAGCAATGACAGAAGTTCCACTGGTCATGCTGTGCTGCTATCTGTTCCTACTGTGGATAGATGGGGGGGTGTAACAATGATAACAGGCACTAAAAGCTTCAAGTACAGAAGCTCCACAAGGATAGTATAGGTGGAGGAACTATTTTATTTTAAAACATGTGTTAAACTAATTTTTAAAACCTTTTTTTTGCTGAACTTATTTTGTATTACAGTGCCCATTTTCTTTGTTGTTAAATGTTTTATTGATTTTAAAAGAGAACAAATACATGGAACATATTTACACAAATAATAAGTAAAAATGATCAGAAACAACAAAACAGAGCATCTGCAGTCTGTGACCTTATTAAATATATACCGGTGGTAAACCAGACTGCGACTGCATCACTGGATCCCCAGCTATATATTCTGCATCAGAAGGTTTAAACTAAACACTGAGTGTCATTTATGCAGTCTGGAGAAAACAAAACAGGTTGGACCTACCTTCAGTATGAAGCACTGTGCAACCAAAAGGAGGTACTGCTGCTGATTGACAAGGCCTAGGGATCAGAAAGTTACACCTTCCAGTAGCCATACAGGAGAAATATCGCAATGCTCCATAGGTTTATGGTCCGAACCAAGTAGGAGGTACCGTTGCTGAGGTTAGACAGGGCTTCGACATTCAGAAAGTGATACCTTCCAGTGGTCAATGAGGTCACATTCTATAATGAAAGTAAAAAGAGTACCACAAAGTAACAAGACTTAATATAGATAAGATAGCTAGCTACAGTATGTGTCTAAATGTAAAATCAGATGCTAACTAAAATGTCCTAGTGACAACTATGTACACAACTGCTGTAAACACATCTTAGCAGAAACACTTATTAACAATAGCTACATCTGAAGCAAGATAATTTAAAAGGCTTGCTGTTTAAAGAAAGATCAATAGGTCATTGCTGGTTCATTAACAAGAGGAAACAAAAAGTTCTGATTATGTGCTTCACCCTGTTCCCACTTTGGGGTCGAGGTATGCCATGTGTGGAGCCCGGCACATATGTAATTTGTCCCTTTGTCCTAAGGATGCATGGGAACATCTGTCTAATTCGTACAAGGATGTAACAGAGGGTATAATATCTGCCAGTGAAAGTATAGTTGGGCTTCTCCAGTTACGCAGAATAGATCATTTTACCTGCATGCATAGTAGCATCAGCCATCTAAATTGGGGGGAGGCAGAAGTGGGGTAGTGAGCTGTAGTCCGAGCAGCATCAGAGGGGCCACTGGTGCAATATTCTGATTTAGGATTTGACTTGCTAACTGTGCTATAACTATCCAGAGAGGCGATATCAAGGAACATTCCTATAGCATATGAACAAGATCACCTCCTGGCTGAAGGCATCTCCAGCATTTGTCATGTGGAAGGACCTTGTCCTCATAGAGTACTGTGGGAGTTCTATACCAAAAATGTATGATTTTATTTTGAATCAGTCTACTACGGGTGTCCCTGTAGGCAGTATGGGTGGTGTTCCAGCACTTTCTCCACTGGCTGACGGATATTTGAACATGCAGGGCCACCTTCCATCTAGCTTTGAGTGGGGATGCTGGATTAGATAAAGTGTTTCTTAATGAGGTGTAGATAGCTCCAGCTGCTTCTCTTTTTTGTAGGGTCCACTTCTGAATGGGGGACCGTTCGGAGTTTATCTTGCATTAGAATCAGTTGTACTGCATCTCTTAACTGCAGGTAGCACCAAAAGTCTGAATTAGGCACAGCCCAGTGATCCTGCAGGTATTTAAAAGTCACAGTTGTCCCAGTGTTGGGGAGCAGAAGATCACTGAGGAAATGTATACCCTTATCATACCAGGACTGCCAGAAAACTAGGCAGTCACCTATTTGTATATGAGAATTATGCCATAGAGGGGTATGAAACAGAGGGTGTGGATGTTTTTTAAGCTTCTTTTTTTTTTAACTTTGTTTATCTCCAACACTGAAGAACTCCTTCCAGCAACCTTGGGGCTCCCAGCCTCTACCTCCCACCATGACCACTGTCTCCCCCCTCATGATGCCAAGCACCACCTCTGGGTCTGAATCCTCTAGAGGTAGGGCCACCCTATCCACCCAGGGTGCTCTATCTTATAGGGCAAAGTGCCCAGCACACACAAGCCTGGCAGGAGAGAGAAGATGGCCCGGAGTTGGGAATTTGGGCTGTGAAGGTCAAGGCACCTTCATCTACCCCCAGGATTGGGGTATTTCTTTCTTTTTCCTGTTCCCTCCCCCAGGAGCACAGCCAGTGAGGCAACATAGTGCCGTAGCTCCGCCCACCTCTGGCATACGCCACACTGCTCAGTCGGCAAATCTGCAGCCCTGCCAGAGGTCGCTCCATTAGTGAGCGTTTCCACACCTTCCCCCAGGAAGAGAGAGCAGTCCTCTGGATGCTCGATCTCTTTTCCCCCACCAACCCCCGGCGACTCCCGGCTCGTTCCCAAACCCAGGTCGCCGGCGTGGTGTGAGGTGTGGCATCCAGCGCCTCAACCCTCAGTGCCACTGGGCCGGCTTTTTAAGCTTCTTGTTGGTGACTATCCAGTAGTGGATAGAGGGGGACTATAGTGGGATGCTGCAAGAGAGTGGGGCTTTTGGGGAGCCATAATAAAGAGGTTAGGATGGATGGATGGCCAATCAGTTGTTCTACTTTATGCCATTGAGGGGAGCTATTAGAGGTAGGCTGAAACCATTTCAAAGTCCAGGAACATTGGTATGCCATTTTATAACCTTCCAGCCATGGGAGCCCCCACCCCCCTGACTCCAATGTGCCCTGAGAGCATTCCGGCTAAAGTGGAGCTGAGAGGAGCCCCAAAGAAAGGAGCCTACCATATTGTATAGTTTTTGGTACCAGTGATGAGGAAGAAAAAGGGGGATGTGGGAAAGAATATAGAACATTTTTGGTGTCATGGACATTTTAAAAACTATGATTTTCCCTGCCATGGTGAGATGCAGGTGGGTCCAGGGCACCAGTTCTCTCTTATTTTTGGATAACAAGGGGTTCAAATAACTATCCCACCATTTTTTAATCTTGGCACCTATCTTGACCCCTAGGTAAGTGATAATGGTTGGGGACCATTTAAGGCCTGTGTGGGAGATACAGCCCTCATGGCAGGCTAAGTTGAGGGGAAGAATTTTGGTTTTGTTTGATTGACTTTTAGGCCTGAGATGTGTGTAAATCAGTCTAAAAGGGATAGTAAGGAGGGGGATGGAAGTGCTGACATCTGCCAGAGTACCTAGCACATCATATGCATACATCAAGGTTGTAAACTAGGAATCCCCCAGCTGAATCCATGTGATATTTTTAGCTTGCCGGATAGCGGATGCTAGAGGTTCTACTGCCAGAACAAACAGTAGAGGGGAAAGAGGGCAGCCCTGTCTGGTGCCTCTGTAGAGTGGAAAGGGATAGGACAGTGAGGAACTGGTTCTTACTCGAGCTTGTGAGAGTGTGTATAAGGCCTGAATATTAGCCAGAAACTGAGGTCAAAAGCCAAATTGGTCCAGCACAGTATGCAGGTAGTCCCATTCCACTGAGTTGAATGCCTTTTTGAAATCAATCACCAAGGTGGCTAATGGTGTACTAAGTTATTTAGCTATGTGAATAAGATTAAGAAGAGTTCGGGTATGGTCAGTACTATATCTTCCTGGAATGAAACCTACTTGAGAAAGGTGGATCAGAGAAGGGAAAAGGGGGCTTAATCTATTCGCCAAAACATTGGCAAAAAGCTTGCTGTCTGAATTTATTAAAGAAATAGGGCAATAGCTAGAGGGGGCAGTAGGATCTTTACCTTTCTTAGGCAAGACTGTTATGGTGGCTTCTCTGAGGGAGGGGCAGCACTCCTTTGTCCTTGGATTCGGCAAACATTTGCCCCAGGATGGGAGTTATTGTGGGGACCATGGCTTGCAGAAATTCCACCAGGAATCCGTCCCCTCTGGGTGCTTTCTCAGGTTTTAAAGCCAGTAGGGCGGTTGTTATTTCCTGAGCAGTGAAGGGGCATCTAATCTATCTCTTTGGTCTTGGGAAAATGTAGGGAGGGTTAATTTGTCTAGAAAAGCTTGGGTATCTGAGTGTGCAGCTGAGCGGTATGAGGTGTAAAGTTGAGCATAAAAGTTAGTCATGAACTTGTTCACCTCAGGCGCCTTGGTTGTTATTGTTTTGATACCGGGTCTTTTAAACTAGCAATAAACCTAGTGGCCTGTTTCTGCCTAATCTGGTAGGCCAGGATTTTGCCGCATTTTTCTCCTCCCTCCCAGTAGGTGTGCCGGACTCTCAGCATGGCTAAATCAGCCTTCTGGGACATGAGTTCATTTATCTTGAGTCTGAGGGTTAGAACCTGTCTGCTCATATGAGATTGCAAGTTGGGGAGTGGGTAGGCTTTTAAGGCCTGCTCAGCTAGGACCAGCTCTCCTTCTAGCCTGGTCTGTTCTTTTTCCCTTTCCTTTCTTCTGTTGACAGCATACTCTATAATTTTCCCCCTCATTGTGGCCTTGTAGGTTTGCCAGGTGTTTTGTGCTGAGGTATCCAAGATAGGATTCTAAAATAGAAAAAGCTCAGTTTCGGATTTAGCCCAGCACAAGAAGTTTGGGTCCTGCATGAGGAAGGGGTCAAGCCTCCAAGTGGAGGATTTAGGAGCTGGGTTACCCCATGCTATAAGTAGTTGGATTGGGGCGTGATCCAAAATGATCATGGGGAAAATGCTGGAAGTGGTCACTGAATGTGTTAAAGTTTGTGAAATCAACCAAAAATCTAGGCTGCTAAAGGAACCTTGAACTCCAGAATGAAACATGTAATCCCGTTCTTTGGGGTGTGTAAGGCACCAGATATCCACTAATTGGTATTCCGAGCATAGGTTGTGGACAGCTTGGGATCCCCTATTGTGAGTTTCTTTGCTCAGGTCGCTTCTGTCTAGTATAGGGATCAGAGTAAGGTTAAAGTCTCCACCGGCTATAATAGGGGAGTCTGAAGCAATAATGGCCTCTATCTTAGTAGTTAGAAAAAATGGGGTTATCCTCATTTGGGACATATATGTTGACCAGAAGAAGATTGCCAGTTGGGGTGGCAATTCGACCTATAACTCAGCGGCCCTGGGGGTCAGCTATACTCTGTAATATATTCCATGACAAAGCTATATGGACTAAATTGGTACACCTCTCTATTTTGTAGGGGCACCTGCTTGGATCTTCTGCCCCATCCAATCTCTTACCAACTGTGCGTGATCATGCCTGGTTAGTTTTGTCTCCTGCAGGAAGGAGACTTGAGCCTTCAATCTCTTCAAGTGTGTCAGCACTTTTTTATATTTCACTGGAGTGTTTAGACCCCTAACATTCCATGTTATGAAGGATATATCAGCCATAGTCCAGGGGTCCACGGAAAAAGTTGAGACTTGTGCTCGAAACACTTGAAGGGCTCCAGAGGTCAAAACCACCAGGCAAGATTGGATATAAGTCCCACATGACCACAAGTATTAATACTTTAAGTAAATTCTTTCATCAGTTTACAACATAGCAAGTTGAAGTTAACAAAGAGATTACAGCACATTGTTCATAAAAAAACAATAACTTTAATATAAAACCATTAACAAAAAAAAACTGTCTACACACGTTGCACTAATATGTGCATTGGCAGCAGTCGGTTATGGAGTGAGAAGTAGCTATCCTCCATTGGCTCCAACCAGCTGTTCATTGGGGGGGTAAATGAAGGTCTACTAAGTTAACAATTTTAGGAGGAAAACCCAACATCAATCATAATGCCAGCTCTGTACTGGCCCGGCTAGACCTGGGGAGGGGGAGTGTACAGAGGAAAGGAGGTTAGTAAGATGCACCTCTACTGGTGTCTAGTTAAGCATTCCAAAATATCGAGTGGGTTTAGAAGCCTTAGGAGTGGCTGAGCAAAAAAAAAAAATCTGTTTAATGATGATAGCACTGTGTGTCATCTGAGATATTGACTCTCCCATATGGTAAATGCAGCTATTTCCTGGGTATTGTTTGCCAGTGTACAGGGAAGGGTGGGGATTACCATTATAGGAATCCCTTCGGATGGGGTGTAAGTGGGGTCAGGGAGGGGTAGCTGCTTAGGAAGTGAGTTATGAAGTACAACCTTCCATTATGCTGTTATTTACATCAAAATATTTTGTTTACAATTGAAAACACTGAATTCCAGTGTCCCGGATATTATTCCTCAGGCGACAAGGTAGGGGTATCAGGACATAGAATATCAGAGGAGAAACTAAAAGCCTTAAACCTTCCCATTTAACAAACAGGAGCATTCCCCAATGTCCAAACCCCTGCCCTGCCCTCATAAAAAGAACAAAAGAGACACTTATCTGTCTCCATCTGGGAGGGGTTCTCCATGGATAGGCAAGGTGTGCAGCATGATGCCAGCCTGTCTGTGCTAGTGTCTAAATGTCCACTTTCTTCTTCTGGGACTGAAAAGGAGGTGGGTGCATCACTAGGCTCCTCTGCAGCTGTATCGGTGTAAGCCATTTCAGACACCATGGCCTCTTGCATCATTTCTGCCTCGGGATGCTCGGGAAATTCTGTTGTATTGAACTGATCTTCCAGTGTTAAGACCTCATATCGATTTGGTGAGACAAATTTCTGAAGGGTGAGTTTGCATGAGTCTTCAATTTCAGGCACTCAATATTCCGGCTCCATTGTTCGATTATGCGAGTGGCTCCTTTTGACATGTTTCCCAGATCGCTGATGTTTCTGAGATCTGGCTGGTAGGCCTTGGATCTGATAGCGACTCCCAGGATCTGTGCACAGTGTAGAGGTGATCGGTACCCCACTGTCAGACTGACCTTTATATGTAGTGTTATTATGGCCAGAAGTAGTATTACTAGCCGGTGCATGGCTGAGGTATTCCTTAAGAGCCTCGGGGGTACCAGAGGATATAGGAGCCCCATTTACCTCCAGCCGCATCACAGCTGGATAACGTAATGTGAACTGTATGCCTTTGGCATGCATCAATCAGCGACATTCAGTGTACGCTTTGAGTTTGGCAGCCAGGTCTTTAGAGTAGTCCTGAAATATAAGGACTTTGTGGCCCTGCCATGACAGCGCCCCAAGCTCTCGGGCCCTAGAAGAGACCAATTCCTTGTCTGCAAAGTTAAGAACGAGTACCATAAGGGGCCTAGGTCATTCACCAGGTCTCGGTTTAGGATTAAGAGTTCTGTGGGAACTTTCGATCTTGAAGCCTGGTGGAAGATCATGTCTGAGGATCTCCAGTAGGACATTGTATAAGAAATGAACTGGTCGCCCCCCTCTAGACCCCTTCAGGCAAGCCTAGGATACGGAGGTTATTCCTGCAGCTTCTATTTGCTATATTGTCTATTTTATTCTGCAGGCTATGAATTGTGCGCTCCTGTTCCTGAACCAGCGCTGTGAGAGAGTCGAGTTTGTCCAAATTTCAGCTTACTTGGGCTTCTGTTTTGGACATGCTGGAGTCCATTTGCTGTATGGCTGTGGTGGTGTTATTGGAAGCTATGGTCACTTCGGTCATTCGCTGCATCAGTGCAGTGAACATTTCCATGATCTGCTGCATAGAGAAGCTCCCAGGTGCCTCGGGCCTATTACACTGTGACATAGCGAGGCTCCAGTATCAGTCAGCAGCCTGTAACAAATGGAAATGCAGCAGGGAGAGAGATTGTCTTACTGAGTGCCTTCCTGAGAGATAGTTGAGTTGGATTCTGTGTATAGCTGGTAAATATTTATTTTTTAAAAGGTGCAGCTCATGGTTAGTGATCCCCAGGTCTCCACAGCTCCTTAATCAGGTAACCATCACTATTGGAGCGAAGCCACACACCCCCACAGTGCCCATTTTCTAAGTGCAATAATAGCCCCAGGGTGGGTGGTATGGGCAATACCGGACCTTTCAGGGGTTATAAGGCCCTCTGCCTGTGGTGTTGGGCCTCATTACACCCCTGGGCAGTCAAGTATTGCCCAACACCACCCACCCTGTCAGTTATTATTGCTTTCATAGATTGTCCCATAAATGCAAATATTGATGGAGTTAAGCTTGTTAAAGATAAAATGTGAAAAAAACCTAAGTCTGAATCCTTTTTTAATATGAAGGAATCCTTTTTTGTGATATTGTGTCATTCTCATGAAACAGGATTCCTTCATATGAAAATAGAATGTGAAAAGAAAATTTCTAAATTATTTTTTTTGTATGAAGGAATCCTTTTCCATTGGATCCTTTTATATCAAAAAAGAATACAAAAAAACTAAGTGAAAATTATTTTTTCATATGAAGGTAGTTTTGCTTCACCTGGCTCTATTTCTGTTTCATATGGCCATACAAAAAAAGAAATTAGTCTCACAAAGAAAAACTGTTACATTGTGCTAAAAACACATTTCTGGGTCAGATTTAAAAAAACTAACTGCAGAATCCAGCTAATGGGTTCCCAATTAGCAATATACATATGTTGGTGTCTTTCAATTATATAATTTTCATGTACTTTCAAATTTACTTTTTGGGAAAAAAAATAGAAACAAGATGGCAGCCATACAAAATATTTTTTTTTCTGACAAAACAGGATACCCCCTCCCCCCATACTAAACAGATTTTTTTTTAATATGGCCAAATACTTTTTTTCTTATGAAATAGCTATTCAAAAGAGCATACTAAGCATGATCAGAACTGAGATTTCAAATCCTTACCACTCTGCAATGAAAGGCACCACTCTAGGCCAAGGTCTTTATAACTTGAAAGTTTCCAGCCAAAATTCCAAACCATCTGGGTGCTAGGTGATGACAAAAAAAAAAAAAAACAGCAAAAAAACACTAGATCTTTTTTACACTTTTTTCACTATCCAAATCTCAGAATCTGCACATCTGACTAGAATAAATTTCTTTCATTTCAAGAGACCCTGCTGCTGAGACTGGACATGCAAAATATTCTGCAAATTCATTGAATGGGGGAGAGCGCTATTGAAGTGTAAAATTTGTGGTTTAACAATAAACAGCCTACTCAACCCTAACTATAGTGATGCTACCACACCACTAGAATGACATCACAGCAGCTCGTGCAGACACATGTTTGTTGTATGGCCACACATCAAGGACTTAAGAACAAGTGCAGACCTTGTGTTTGTGATGTAGCGGGAAGTGACAGTTTGGAGGTTGCATCACTGTGGCCCTACTTCCACAACAGTTATGTCAGAACTGCCAGGTGATTTCCAAATTAAGAAGCTACAGAAGTTTGTGGAAACCATCATTCCTATTTCTGCAGGTCTCCTACAGGACACACCCATTTCTGTGGACAGCAGTGAAATGATCAGCATTCCATCCAACTCTGACCACTTCAGCAAATGAGCATTCATTTACACATGTGAGACTTTGAGACTCTTCAGTGCTGTTTTTAAAGCCTCTTACATTGTCACTCATCATTAATTATATTTATTGCAAAAAAACAGAGCAATGACATTGCCAACTATTAAGCCAAGGTTTATTTTCTATGATGGATAGCACAGTGGTTAGAACAGGGTCTTGGGAACCAAATAACCGGAGTCTAAATCCAAGCAGATCTGCTTACTGACTGTGAAAACTTGAGAAAAATGAATTAGTCTTCCTGTGATTTAGCCCATGCAGATGAAAAAAAGAGTAAAAGCAGTTTGCCAATGTGGGTTATTCTGGTTAAATATGGGATATACAATGTTGAGCTGTCAGATAAATGATTTATGCACACAGGTGATATCTGACCTCTGGTAACCTCATGAGTGGTGTAAACCATGAGTGAGGTGTCCAAGGTCAAACAGCACGAGTGCAGATAAATCATTTATCTGACAGCTCACCATTATATATTTCATTTATGCAATATCGGGTGCTTTCTGTCAGTACAGGGACATTTGCTTTGGACTGTTTTTTTTTTAAATAAGTTCTGTGACTTTTTGTTAACTTTCCTAGTGTAGGTCTGCCTAGTGTAGTGACTGCTATTAAACGAAACACCACTCATTTTGTAGATATTTTTGTGTTGAACAACTTTTGTGCTCAAAGTACCATGCTATCATTTTTTGTTTTAAAGTTATTTGCATTTATTTGTTACAAAAAAGTGTAAAAGAAATTGAATTTTCTGCTTTGTTTGCTAGTTATAAAAAAACTAAAAGGTATCTATAACTGAAAAACCACTCATTTTGCAGATATTTTTGTGCTGAACAATTTTTTTGCTTATAGTACCATGTCACAGAGTGACTCTGTGATGGATTAAAGGTCCTGGAACTTTTGGGCTTGGTGCTTTACTTAAAGCCTTCCGATACTATAACTACGTAAAAATCAGAAAGTAAATAAATAAATGTAAGCTTTAAAAGTTGAGACTAAGTTAAAAGATAGTGTAGCGGAGACTAGCAAGGTAGAAAATAAAAAAAAATAAAGCAAAGGGGAGGACAGAAGAGTGAGTCATTTAGTAAATCCCCCCCCCCAGGTAATTCAGTTAGAGAGGGAGAACTGAATCCCATGTGTAAAGGTAGTTGGGATTCTTTACATGGTAATTGAGTTAATTTGGAGCTTAAATGAGCAGCACCAGCAATCTGTTTCTACTTGGGTTGAAAGAACACTTTTAGGCCTTCTTTTTAGAAGTGTTTGGTAGCACACCAGAATACAGGCGCTGCTTGACTAAGAGGAAGAATGGGTTGCAAGTGAGAGGAAATAAAATAAAGTCATTTAAGCCACTGTTCTGTTTAAGTTTCAGTCTTTAAGGGACGGTATCATTTGGAAGTCATTCCTTCTCCAGTGGTTGTAAATATTAACAGTAGCAAAAGTATTGAAATACAACATGTGTTTGTTGCACATTTAACTTCCCCTGGCAAAAGGTCAGTGCAATGTTAATTCATACACATGTGCTCTCCTATCTTTTGATAAAATAAAGACTAGGGACAAGGTACTTGTAGTGGGCTGTAAAACCATTTGTAAAAGCCTGGTTAGTTTGAATTACTTCCTGCTTAAAGCTCCCTGTTTGGAACAACCAGTTAAGGCACATGTTGGTAACAACCTGGCAATTGTATTTAAGTAATCAGGTTATGAAACTATACGGGGGATTGTACACCTCAGAGAATAACTATATAAATTGTGTGGTACAGTTCTCACTTACAGAAAGAGCACCTGTTCGTGTGTCTTTGGATTTTCAGCTTCTGCTTCTGGCTCCCTCCTTGCACCACTCCCTTCCAGGACAGCTATAGTGCTGACCAGCCCTTTGTTCTTTTGTTTTATGCTGTCTCTTGTTGGGGGGTGGTGCCTGATGGTCAGAGCTGTTTGTAAAAGAGCCAGGAATTTAAATAAAATAGACTGAATATGTGTATAAATGTATGTAAATTATAAACTGTTTAGTTAGTTAAAACTAAATAATTATGTTTAAATAAGAAGTTTTACTTCAGCATTAATGAGGTAGGTGGAGTTAGGGAGAACACATGATCATTTCCCTGTATAAAAGGACTGTCATTTGAGATTGTTAGTTTAGATTGTGCTCCTGGGTCTGAAGGTGAACTCCAGGGAGCTCTGTGAATTGCTCCAGCAGGTGTTAGGAGAAGAACACCTTTCAAGCCGTGTAAAAGTCATGGGATAAAGTTTATTTGCCATTCTGATTATTTTATTTTGTTGTCGTATCAGTCCGCTGATGTTATATTTGTCCTGCTATGAAGAAATTTTGAGATGGAACTGAATAAATTTCATTCATTTACAACTGCAACTCTGTCTCGCTACCAATTAGTCCACAAAGAGACCTGCGCCCGCTCACATACCGTACTATTACTTTTTGTTTTAAAGTGTTTTGCATTTGTTTGTCGAAAAAGTAAAAAAAATGTAAATTTCTGCAGTTTTTTTGCTAATTATAAAAAAACTAAAATGTATCTATAAATGAAACACCTCTCATTTTGTAGATATTTTTGTGTTGAACAACTTTTGTGCTCACAGTACCATGTTATCATTTTTTGTTTTAAAGTTATTTGCATTTGAATACAGGAGGACGTCATGTCACCACTATGTAGATAAATGGTGATGACATCACTACTGTGTAGATAAATTTTATTTATTCAACAGCTGTGAAGATGAATGGATTTATTCAATGGGATTTGTGTCCACACCTATTGCACAAATAAACATCTGCCAAACCACCTATTACCATCTTAACAACATTGCCAATATCCACCATTGGTTTGCCACCTAGCTGATATTTTTATCCATATTGTCAACAAATGCTTCGATAGATGTAACTAACACTTGTATGGATTTCCTAAGTTGCTGATGTCCAAAATGGCACTAACTAGTTATATGATCCAATTGCATCATCCAGTGAATACGAAGTCCCTCAAGGATTCAATATAAGACTACTCTCCTTGCATGCAGTTTTATCCATGGTCTCAACTTTTCTTACATCAATTGTCCAGTCTCCTTTAATTTTTTTTTCTTTCTTCCTCTTCATCTCCTTATCCTGCCTTATATTTGTTGCACATAAGTGTCATATAAGACTATTGCACTCCCCAATTGGTGGCTACATCAAATGTTAATCTCTTAGAAATGCCATGTTCAGTTTACAGAAGCAAGGTGCACACTTGTCTAAAGTGCATTTTTCTTTTTTAGGAAGCTGTCTTAAAAACAAATATGTTTTGACTTATAATTGCAATGACAATACAAATGAACATTTCCTGGTCCTGGCACTCTTGCTGGAGTTAATGGTCCTTGGCCGCATCTTGGGTCATTAACAATCCCCAGCCAGGAATTAAATACTAGAAATTATTGCCTGTTTAGACACTATTACTTAAATATGTGCAAGTCTACCCATGCCATTAATAAATGCCTTCTGCAGCTGGGGATCTCTATAAGCTTGTACCAGCCCTACCTCTGGATGCACATCATTTGATTTAGACCCAAACCTGCTCCCTCAGGGAAGCTACACAGGTCTGCATGTTGAAAGGCCTGAATTTTTCATGGTACAGAAAGTGCCCACCATATATAAAGGACATTTTGCTATTGCAGTTTCATAGTTAAAATATTACAACTAAAAAGTGTGTAGTCACTCCAGTTTACTGGAAAACATCTTCACAAGGCCAGTGTCAAACATAACAGTACACAGAGCAAATCATTTTGCTTAATTCATATGCACCTTCAGAACTGATACATATCTCCCCAATAACAGGTATTTTATTTTTTTTTAACTCTTTATTTATTCACCTTCAAGCCAGGGCATACTTCCAGGGTATGCACTCGACCCCAGCCTCTACTTCTTTGCCTGAACCCTCAATACTGGAGAGACTCCCCATATCCCCCAGGCAGATCGAACCCCCTGGATCTCCCTCCAGGGGTGGACCCATCCTCCCGCGATGGCCTGTCTGTAATTAGGGAGATTGTACCTGGTGTGTCGGGTCAGGCCTGGAGTCCTCCAGATGATGGGCCAGTAGTCGGGATGTGGGCTGCGTCCCTGGCATCCCCTTCATCTCTACTAGTGAGAAGGGGGTTTTCTGCTTAGTTCTGGTCCCCTCGGGAGTGTGGTGTGCAATGACACCTGTGCACGGCTTCCCTGCTGACATCTGTTGCGCTCCCATCCCCTCTTTCTGGCCGGCATACCTGCATTACCCCCGGTCTCCACTGGGGGTCGCCAGGACACTAAGCCACCCTGGATCCCTCCCCAGAGAGAGAAAGCATAATCCTCAACTCATCCTTCTCTCTCCTCTGCCAACCCCTGGATGGTCTGGGTCTCTGCCTCTCAACCTGGTCACTGGTGGGAGTGCAGGTGGCATCCAGTGCCTCAACCCTCAGCGCCACCAGGCCAGCCCCAACAACAAGTATTGACATAAAAAAGACCACGCATCACCAAAAGGCTGCCTTGGTTGTTTACAGAACTAGACTTCTAGCTGTTTTAAAAGATCATCAACCATAGATGAGAAAAGCCTCCAAGAAAAGGCCTCCAACAAATCATGAAGTGGCAAGCTTTTGGGTGCCAAATTTAAACAATGGCAGGCATTGCCAACACTCCTCTTCACTGCCAGAATTCAACACCTGCAGTACGGGGGTCAGAAGGGTTTGTCCAGGTTGTGGATCCTCTCCACCAATCATCATTGCAATGGCATCTGCCAGACCATTTCTTTTTTTTTTCAAGTTGGCCCTTTTTCCTGCCAGTCCTCACAGCCCCTTGACCCTGGTTTCCCCCAAGGCTTACCTGTCCCTGAGTCTTCCATGGCTTGCCCTCCATGGCAGGGTGACAGGGAGTCCATTAACCTGGCAGGATCGGATCCAGATTTCCTGGAGGAGCCTGAATCACTGGGTGTGGAGCCTGCAGAGGCTGATGGTCATTTTACATGACCAGGGTTTTTTCCTTGTTTTTCCTCCTGTGGGAGAAGTGACGTGCAATTACATCATGGCCTGCACGCAAACATCTGCCACATCTCTCCAACCTTGCAGGATCAGACTGCCTCTCCCCCAGCTTCTACCTGAGGAAAGTCAAGCACTGGGATCTTTTCTACCTTCCCCCTGGAAGAGGAGAGCAGTCCAGCAGATGCTCAATTCTCCTGCTCCCAGCTAGCCCTCCAGCTCCTTGGGTTTGCTTCTGAACATGGGTCATTGGCAGTGCAAGCAGTAGCGCTACTGCTGCACCAGCAGCCTGGCTCCACCAGACCATTTTCAAGACACAGCAGTAGTACAGACTGCACTAACATACTGCACCAAGAGACTTCCTCACCTACAAAAGGGATTGCATACTACCTTGCCTAACTCAGGTATCCTAGCCACACCCTATCTTGGTATAGGACGATTTCTGTTGCGTTTCAATAATTTTTGCAGTTAACATAAAATAAGCTGCTTTCACTTTTCCACAATTCCTATGCCATTCTGGCAAAGTGTGGTTCCTCTATGGAGGCACCCGCAGTGGAAACCAAGGAGGATGCTGGGAACCTCCACAAAGGAGACCCACAGGAGGGTGGCAAGGGACCCTGCAGGGGAAGGAAACAACTCCTGGTGGGGGACTCCATTGTTAGGAAGGTAGAACTGGGGGAGAAAGGGAGAGGGAGGTAAGGTGCCTGCCTGGCGCCACGGCTTGGAGGGACAGGGAGCGAATCCTCAGGATTGCTGAGCAGCTGCACAGGGGAGGGAGCTGGATGTCATTGTCCACCTAGGGACAAATGACCTGGCTAAGAAAGGGATTAGAGAAGTGCAGGAAGAGTTTGTGGAATTGGGGAGGGGCCTTAGACAAGTAGCACACATGGTAACCTTTTCGGAGGTGCTGCCCATCTATGGCATAGGAGAGGCTAGGGTGTTCCGCACCATGGGATTCAATCAGTGGCTGAAAAACTGGTGTGGAGCTCTGGGATTTGGCTTCATTGGGGACTGGGGGTCCACCTGGAGTGATGCAAGCCTATACTGGCGTGATGGGCTGCATCTGTCCAGGAGGGGAACCAGGATCCTAGGTGATAGGTTTAAATGCTTCATTGGCAAGCATTTAAAATAGCCAAGGGGGGAGGCACTGGAAAGGAGCAGGGAAATCCTAGCCCCCCCAAAAAAATCACGGTAGTAAGTGCAGTAAATACCAACATAGCGGTGTCGATAGGGAGAAGTGCAGGGGTAAATGGAGAAAGTGATAAAGGCAAGAAGGACAGGGATGGGGCAAAAAGGAGTAAGGCCATCAGGAAATGGAGGGTAATGAGTACCAATGCCCATAGTCTGGGCAACAAGCTCCCTGAGCTGGTGGCCTTGATGGAAGAGGGATGCCTGGACATCGTAGCAGTCACAGAAACATGGTACACAGAGAACCATGACTGGGATGTTAACATACCAGGGTACTTAACCTACAGGAGAGACAGGCAGGGGAGAAGAGGGGGAGGAGTAGCTCTCTATGTAAAGGAAGGGATAAAAGCAACAGAACAAAAGAGTAAACAGGGAGGAGAGGAGGCACTGTGGGTCACCTTGGAGACTGGAAAGGGCACCACAATCCACACAGGGGTTGTGTACAGACCTCCATGTCAGGGGGAGGGAATGGACAAGGATATGATAGAAGGCATTCTTAGAATGGCAGAGAAAGGAGAGATACTGTTGATGGGAGACCTGAATATGCCAGATGTTAACTGGAGCACATTTGCTGCAGCCACATCCAAGAGCAGGGCCATTCTTGATGCCCTACAGGTGGCAGGCCTCAGACAGCTAGTTTTGGAACCCACTTGTGAGGGAGCAATCTTAGACCTCATACTCTCAAACGGGGCAGTGAGAGGATCTCAGATCTAGAAGTGGGTTGCCATCTGGAAACAAGTGACCATCAAACAGTGTGGTTCACGTTAAACTCAGCTACAGAGTCAAGCCATACAAAAGTGAGGGTACTGGACTTCAGGAGGGCTGACTTTGGCAAGATGGGAGAGTGCCTCAGAAAAGCACTAGCAAACAGGCTAGAAGGAGGTGTGGAGCAACAATGTGGAATCATCAAAACTGCCATCACAGAGGCAACAAGCCTTTGTGTGAAGCAAATAAACAAATCAAAATGAAAGAAAAAGCCACTATGGTTCTCAAAAGAGGTGGCTGTGAAAGTCAGGAAGAAAAAGATAGCATTCCGGAAGTATAAGGAAACACAGAAGGAGCAGGACAGAGAACTGTACCAGTTAAGGCAGAAGGAAGCAGGGAGGGAAGTCAGAATAGCAAAGGCCCAAACTGAGGAAAAGATAGCCAACTCAGTTAAGAAGGGGGATAAAACCTTTTATAGGTACATCAGCGAGCGTAGAAAGACAAAGGGAGGGATAGTGAGGCTGAATAGAATGAACGGTGGGTGGGCAGAGGGGGACAGTGAAAAAGCAGGGATACTGAATGAATATTTCTGCTCAGTATTCACAAAAGAGGAGGGGGAAGTGCCTAATCCAATTAACAGAAGCACTCTTGATAGGGGGGTCGATCCCAGTCCTTTCACAGAAGAAAGGGTTCTGAAAGAACTCCTAAAACTGAAGGTGGACAAAGCAATGGGGCCTGATGGAATTCACCCCAGAATTCTAAAAGAAATAAGGGGGGAACTAGTGATACCACTGGCTTCTCTTTTTAATAAATCATGGGAGAATGGTGTGGTACCCGAGGACTGGAGGAAGGTGGATGTGATTCCCCTTCACAAAAATGGGACCAAGACAGAGGCAGGAAACTACAGACCTGTCAGTTTGACCTCTGTGGTAGGGAAAGTGATGGAGTCACTTCTGAAGGAAAGAATAGCTGAGTACCTAGAGGCCAGTGGGGCACAGGACCCAAGGCAGCATGGGTTCACAGCAGGAAGGTCATGTCAGATGAATCTAATAGATTTCTTTGACTGGGTGACCAAAGTAGTAGACCAGGGAGGGGCTGTGGACATGGCCTACCTAGACTTTAGCAAGGCATTTGACACAGCCCCACACAAAAGATTAATAGTCAAATTAACCAGCCTGGGAGTGGGTCCCAGGGTGGTAGCCTGGGTAAAACATTGGCTGGACAACAGGACACAGAAAGTAATTGTAAATGGAGTCCACTCTGAAGAAAGAGGGGTTACTAGTGGGATACTGCAGGGTTCAGTATTGGGTCCAGTCCTTTTTAATGTCTTCATAAGTGACATTGCAGAGGGACTGGAAGGAAAAGTATGCCTCTTTGCAGATGACACAAAGATCTGCAACAGGGTTGATACACAAGGAGGAGTGGAAAGGATGAGAAGGGACTTGGCAAGGTTGGAGGAATGGTCAGAAGTATGGCAGCTAGATTCAATGCAAAGAAGTGCAAATAATGCACCTGGGAAACAAGAACCCAGGGGAAGAATACACAATGTGGGGGGAGGTAGTAACAACAACAAAAACGGAAAGGGACCTGGGGGTAATCATATCAGATGACCTTAAGGTTAGCAAGCAATGTGAGAAGGCAGGAGGGAAGGCTGGGGGTATACTGGGATGCATAGGGAGAGGCAACAGCAGGAGAAAACAGGAAGTTGTTATCCCTCTGTACAGACAGTTGGTGAGACCCCATCTGGAGTACTGCGTCCAGTTCTGGAGACCCCATCTCCACAAGGACATAGGATAGAGGCAGTCCAGAGGAGGGCAACTAAAATGGTGCAGGGTCTACAAGAGAAGCCGTATGAGGAGAGACTAAAGGAGCTTAATATGTATACCCTTGAGGAAAGAAGGGAGAGTGGACATGATAGAAACTTTTAAGTACCTCAGTGGAATCAACAAAGTCCAAGAGGGTAGCATCTTTCAGAAAAAGAGACGTGCAAGAACAAGGGGACACAATTTAAAGATAGAGGGGGCAGTTCAGGGGCAATGTGAGGAAGTATTATTTCACAGAGAGGGTAGTGGATGCAAGGAACAGCCTTCCTGAGGAGGTTGTGGAGTCTAAAACTGTGGGAGAATTCAAGAATGCATGGGACAGACATAAGGCAATTCTTGTAGGGGGTAGGAAGAAATAGGCTGTTGGTTAACTAGGATCTGCGGCCTATCCTGTAAGTAGGAAAATTAGCAGACTAGATGGGCCAAGCGGTCCTTATCTGCTGTCAGAGTCTATGTTTCTATGTTTCACCATTTATTTGACTGTTTTGCTGTTGTGTGTTGATATTATTCAGTTAACATAGCGGTACCATATCTGATTACGCCGTTATCTCCTAGTTCACTTACAATTCATTTTGTTTGCACTGTTTCATTAATTAGTTTTACTACTGCATGCCTGTTACCTCACAAAGTGCTATTATTCAGGTAATCTACTTTTAATATATGGATCTTAAATGTAATAGTGCTGAAAAGTTTAAAAAAAAAATCACAGTAATACCATCGGACCCTCACTGATAATACCACTGTTAGTGATAAAACCATTGTTCAAATATAATAATACTGTAATTCCACTCCGGAACGATAGTATTATCACAACCACCAAACAGCGCAAGCACCCACAAAGATGCTGTCTGCCTGTCACGTCATCCTAAGTGTGCTTCCTGATTGGCCGCTTTTCGTGTCTGGGCGGGCAGAACAATTTTAAAAACATGGCGGCTCACTTTCTCGTTTAGAGAGACCGAACTGCCTCTCCACATGTCTACATTTTTTTTGTGTGTTTTCTCATCTTTGGGAAAAAGGGAATTATGGGGTAGAACCTGCAGTGCAGAGCCCAAAAAAGGAAAAGGTAGGACTACCAACCAGTTCTTGTTCTTGTTGTACCGCAGGGCCAAGAGCGGAGGTGAGGTGGGGTGGAGCACAGGGGGCTGGGGCGAGAGCAGCAGCAAAACAGTGCGGTGGTTGGCCAGTACCAAGAGTCCTTCACTGAAGCAGAAGACTGCCCATCAAAAAATGAGAAAAAAAACCCTATAAATCGCATCCATATATTAAAAAAATAACATGTACAGTAGCTTACTGTGCATGGCAAGGGGTAATTCCATCTTGGGGTTTTGGGCACATGAGAACCTCTCGACCTTCGCTCTCGAGTTTCCCATGTCACAGAACCTCTGGATGGAATTACTCCCTTGTAATGCACAGTAAGCTATCCATTACTCTCTTTATATTCTATCTGGGAATAGCCTACTGTATTATCCAGTTCCTCAACATAATTTTCAGCAATGCATAGTTTTCATTTGCCTTTACCAGTGTATGCCAGTTGCTTTATTATTTTAGGGGTGATCTATTAATACCTGTCTGGGATAAGTCTTTTCCTCACAAATTTGCATTAGCCTAGTTCAGATCTTCAAGCTGCAACCAACAATTATGCTACTACCCTCCTCTTCTACCTTCTGCTATTGCCTGTCCTACCTCTATCCCCACAGTTCACCTCCCTCCTTCTACCCACTCCTTAATCTCCTCCTCCTCTCCACTCCAAACTCTGACCCCCACGCTCCCATTTTTCTACCCTCCATCCCCATTCACACTGGTCTCCTTCCCTGCCCCTCCCTGAACCTGGAGTGTCTCTACCATTCCATCCTGTCCCTTCCTCATTTTTATTCTCCTCCTCTCCTCCCCACCCCATAATAGGTGACTGAAGTCTCACTCCATCCTCAGTCTCCTTATCTTCTTCCTCCTTTCTGGTGATGTGGAACCTAATCCTGGTCCCTCAACTCCTCCCCATGCTCCTTCTCTACAACCAGAGACCTTAGGATTTTTCATCTCAATGCTAGCAGTCTCCTCCCTAAACTGGAGCAATTATATGACTGGGTTTCTCAACACTCTCCTCACCTCCTCTGTGTCTCTGAATCCTGGCTCTCCTCCAGAATTACTGATTCTAGGCTGGCCCTTCCTGACTACCACCTCTTCAGGCAGGACTCTGGCAAATGTGGTGGTAGTGTTGCCCTAAATGTCAACTGGTCTCTCCTGTACTTCACTCTCACGGAGACTGTGCCCTCCTCCCATGAGTTTCTCACAGCAAAGCTTTTCTTTCCCTCCACTCTGCCCATTTTCATTGAGGTTTATTATGTCGCTCTAAAAATCTCCTCTTCCTCACTGGTTAACTCACTATCTGCCATTACTTCACACTACTTCTCAGTTGAACTCCTCCTCTTTGGGGATATCAATATGAAGTGGCTAGCCCCCACCTCAAGGCCAACCTCTGCCAGGATTAAGTCCCTAAACCTCTCCCAACTTATCATGGAACCCACCCGACTCAATCGACAATCCTTTAACTACACCCTCTTAGACTAGCTTCTGTACTCACATCCTCACTGCATAGCTACAGTGAGTATTCTGCCAGATGTCTTTAGTGACCACGTGACATTTAATGTCATGAAAATTGGCTGCCCTCCCTGCTCCATCAAATACATCTGATCCATGTCCCTCTGTTTGCTAAACAAAAACACCCTACTGAGTGTTCTGGCTGCAACTAACTGTCCCCATCCTCTCTACCCCATACATTGATGTTGCCGGTTTTATTTGATAAGGGTGAGTCTGACATACACTGACTAAAAAAACAGCCCGTCATCAAAAGGGCAACTGAAATTGCAATGGCCATCGCAAATAGCGATAGTCACTACATTCAATCAATGCAACAAGTAAAACAAGTATTTTTATGCAAGGTCATAGCCCCCTGCACCCCCCATACTTAAAATAATCAACTCCACAGGGAGTGCGGACCTGGAGGAAAGTTATTTAAAAAATAATTATTTCTCCTGAAACCAGACCAGGACTTGGGTCTGCTGTCATTGCAAGTGGTGGCTTATGCCACTACACTAAATGGCAGCTCAGCAGGGGTTGGCCACACAACATCCTATATCCTTTAGTAGCAAGTATAGCTCCCCACTATACTCACTCTACAGGATATATAGATGTTTTTCACCACTCGTTCTCAGTGTGAGCGGTATTATTGAGTCACTCACATTGACGTGTTCAATAATACTTACTCATATAACATGATACCATGTTGCTCTCTCCCTTTCCAATTCAAAATTTACTTACATCTGGGACAGTCTTCCCACAACCTCTGGATCACCAATGACCTCACTGATACGTGCAAGTTCCAGGATGAAGCCTGGGCCTGGAACAAATTAACCTGCTCCGTCAGACCTCCTGTCTTACAGGGTACTCAGAAACACTTGCACAAATGCCATCCACACCATCAAATCATTCTGTTTCAAGGCCAACCTCCAGAACAATTTTAACTCCTCAGCTAAATTCTGAAAGGTGATTCACCCCCTTACTGACCCACCAGGCTAGTCCATTTCTCTGGTCCTCATGGTTAATGGTTCAGCTGTCTCCAACCTGTCTTCCCTCTGTTGTTGCTCACTTCAACAGGTTTTTCACTAGTTGTGCTCTCCCCACTCCCACCCTCTTGGCTCCTCTCCTCTCCCCCCCAGCTGCAGCCTCCTCTCCCCCCACCTCCACTTCCACCCTTCTCTCCACTCCGTCCCTCTCAGAGGTTTCATTTCCCTCTGTCAGTATCCATGAAACTCTACTTGCCCTTCCCTCACTCAATCTGTGGAAATCTGTTCCTGAAATCCTGGACCCTAAATGTCTAAGACAAGGGGGGGGGGGGAGACAGAGATTAAGTAGGGTCTGCAGTGATACAGTAGTTAGGGAAAATGGGCAGACTAGGTGGGCCAAGTGGTCCTTCCTTCTCTGACATCAACTTCTATATCTCTATGTTTCTATGTTTCACCTCTCTTTAAGTGGTTCCCTCTTTCAAGTATCTCAGTGTGTGGCTTGATAGTAGGCTTGAATTCTCTGCACACATCAATGTCATCCACTCCAAGCACCACCCCAAACTTGAGGCATTGTACCATAACAAAGATTGCCTATCCCAGCAGGTTGCCTGTCCCAGCAAAATGATGCCCCTGGTGTTTGACTATATTGATGTGGTGTACAGTACTGCCCCTCCTCTTCCCTGGCCAGACTGGATACCCTCTGTAGCACTTTTGTCACTTTGCTGCCAACTTCCCCACTCGTACTCATCACTGCTGCCCCATCTCCTCCGTATCCATCCTCCCTCTACCGTCAGGTCACTAGTCCCACTGCACCTCCTTCATCTTGAAATACTGGTTTGGGTCTCAAGCCACATACCTCTCACCTATCCCATCTGCCTTATACTTCATCTGCTCCAGAGATCCTTGCACCTTCTCCTTCCCTCACCCTTATTCCTCTGCTGAGTAATCAGCCTTCTCCTGTTGCCTTCCCTCACTCTGGAACCAGCTCCCCTCCTCTCTCTGTCTCTTACCCTCCCCATTTCCCGTAGGCACCAGCTAAAGTTCACCCTTCCCCTTTCTGCTCCTTTCAGCCCCCTACCTGACCTGCCCCTGTTGCCTTTTTCACCCCCTCCATGGTCCCTTACGGGTCAGTTCATGTCACTATACAGTAACTGCTGCACTTATTTGTATCAACCTACTTTTGTCAACTACGAACGGACTGTTCACCATCATTCTTAGCAGTACTAATTGGGGTGTACTTTGAATCAGTCCTCCTTGACCATATCTGAATTTTCAGTTCAAGGATTTCCAATGAACTTTCAGGATAGTATTTTCAAAATGTTTTGACAACAGCCAAACACATTTTGAAATTACTAACTAGGCAATTGAGCAAAATGTTTTGTTGTTTTTATCAGTACTGTACCTGCTGTAGTCAAGATATGTATCAGTACTCAAGACAGTGTACATCTCAATTAAAGAAAAATGTTTTTGATATGTACTGTTGTAACCCCTAGGTGGCGCTATCCCAAGGGCTACTACCCCTGCCTGTATGGTCAGTGACAGGCTGAGGGGCCTAGGTCCAGTGACTGGTGCCTCCACCCAGAGGTCGGGGTCAGTAGTGCTTAAGCTAGCTTGGTCACAACCCTCTGGGACATTGTGACCCCCTTTGTTCCCACTAGTGGCCCACACAGTACAAGGGAGTTACCATCCCAATACCCCACATATGCACACTGTTTACACATAGAGATACCACTTACCCTCGAGACTGATTCTGCAGCACATCTCTGAGAACCCCCTGTAAAACAAGGTTAATCAACATACACTACACAATACAATGCTGGTTCTAGATGTACTGACACTTCAGAC
Source organism: Neoceratodus forsteri (assembly GCA_016271365.2). Classification (NCBI taxonomy): domain Eukaryota; kingdom Metazoa; phylum Chordata; order Ceratodontiformes; family Ceratodontidae; genus Neoceratodus; species Neoceratodus forsteri. The sequence goes on along the minus strand of CM057456.1, from coordinate 452,724,177 downwards.
AGTATAAAGTTCAATAATAACAAATCTGGTTTATTCAGAGAACTGGAACACTGGAGGGGGAAATCAAGTTGATTGGCAATCTTTAAATCACAGACTGTGCATACATATATGGTCCAAAAAGTCACACTCTGAGTACCAAGGATGGGGGGGGGGGCTAGCCAGGTCCGTTGCCCGGGGTTGGCCGGCTGGTACAGCTGGATGGGGCCCTGTTGGAAGAAAATATATGCACAACCTAATTGTAATCTGGAGCCGGATGGCTCAGTCCACAATCAGAAGAACACAAAGCAATCAGTTGACACACTTTGATTAAATGAAAGGTGCAGGGAGTTACCCCGATTTGTACTCACAAACTCCAAGCCGAGAGCTGAATTGAGGAGGTTGCTCTGGATGGCCAGGATGAGCAGGGCATGGAGATGAGACCCTCATGACAGGGCCCTATTGATTTGGATATCAGATGGATTCAGTCTGATTGGATTTGAGTTCAGCTTCCAGCTTCAGCTCACAGCTCACAGTAAAAGGGGAAAAGGAATCGCGATCCCCCATGAGCATTAGTCACATTTATATGTAAAGGAAATTACTATACCAGGTAGCTGCTTCTCGATCCGATCGCAAACACTGCAAAACCTGAGAGCACAAACAGCATCAGAGTCCCCGACAGGCCGATCGCACTTCTGCAAATCTTCGGTCTTCTACGGGCAAGTCTGGTTCTGCACACTTCTTCCTTTTCTCCACAACTCAGATTCAGTATGATGAGCACTCGCTAACGGCTACAGGCAGACTTCAGGACCTTACACACCCTTCCCACGCGAACTGCACACCGCAGCAGAACAGAGCTCCTTCTCCTTTCACAGTCAACTCGCATCTGGCCCTCCAGAAAAAGTTCAGGGCATTTGTCTTAGGCTCCACACAAGCTCGGTTGGTGGATTCAGCTGTCAATCACTGCAGGGCTCCCTCTTTTCATGCAAAAAGGTGCCAAGGTCCAAACTACAGTTCCCAGAAGCACCTGCCATACATTCCCTTTAAGCAGGCTCCAGGTGAGAGTCCAAGTTCTGGTTGTCTCAAGCAGTCTCCATTTTAGGGCTCCCCTAACCCAATTGGCCCAGATCAGCAGTTTAGGTCCAAAATGGAGGGGCACCACACACAGAATCCCAGCTGCAATAAAGGCAGGTTAGACAAACTGCAATTTTACTAATGCTCTAAATTATTTCAGGCAGGTACATCTTTCAGGCTGGCTCCCTCTGCACTTCTAGCGACTACAGAAATGGAGTGATCAGACAGCAGTTCAGGCAGGATTTGAGCATTAAATACACAGTCCCCCCATTCAAACTAATTTAGCCTTTGAGCAGGCAGCTCTTAAAGAGACAGTACCAGAGGATCTAAAAGCACTCATAGTTAAGCGACTTAAACGCCAAACAGCATTCAGGCTGGGAGCACTTAGCCAGCTCCTAGAAGACTTTTTTGAACCCCCATTTGCAGGGGGGGTTACACCCTTCCTGACCTGAAAAAACTTGGTGTCCACGTCAAGTAGGTACCCTTATAACACTTTAAAGCAGAACAGTTTAAACTTGCATCCCTTTTAAACAACAGTCAGCATATTAAACCTTTGTTATATACACTTATACTGTATTACACAGTCTACAACTGGTTGCACAACATTACACGTACAAACATTTTGAAATCAGGTCATTACTTCCTGCACATGAAACCTGGAGAGAGGGGGCCCTTCCCTATCAGCTACCTCAGGGCTGGATGGGGCAGGGGCACCATACCTAGAGGGCAGGACAAGTAATCTAGAGTTAGCACCCATGCTCAGCTTGGGCAATGAACTCATGGACAAAAACACTCCCTTATGGACCACATTAAGAGGCAAATCTACAGGCCTCCCAGGAGAATCATAGCTTAAGCGCACTACAGACTTCACAGCTTGACCAGTCCTTCTAGGGGGACTGTCACAGTCTCTGAGCTTTTACCCTCACTTTCTGCACTGTCTGTACTGGCCATGGGAATGGCCTTCGGGGTAGAGAGGCTAGAACTTGGGGAACTTTCAGTTCCAGGATTTGCAATTTCAGCAGTCACATTACTTGACCCACATGGAGAGTTTTCTGACACTGGCAGTGAACCATCAGGACACTCAAAATACTCTTCTTGTTCTGGTATATCACCAGTCTGTCCTAGTTCATCATTTTCCTCCTCCGAAAACTCATACAGTTCCACCATGCACAGTGATTCCATGTCATCTGACTTAATACTCTGCACCTCACTTGCTGGGAGCATTGGCTCCAGGGACAAAGCTGGGGGCTTAGACAGTCCAGAAGGCCCAGCTTCATCTCCATTATTGACTAGGGGGTTGCCTTGAAACAATTGACTCAGTTCATAAGAAGGGTAGTACCCAAAGTTGCACTCACTTTCCTCTGACATGGACTGACAGTCATTTTCAACTGGGACTTGCTGTGGGGAACACTTTAACTCAGCATCTGTAGGTGCAGACTTTCTTTGCTTTTGCTTAGCAGCAGCTTGGGTCACTGGTCCAGAAGGAGCACTCTCTGGGGGCTCAGACTCAATCAAGATTTGGCCAGTGGGCAGTAAATGATTTTGATGCATTGTCTTAACAACTTTTGAATTATTCTCAGGCCTTACTTTGTACACAGGCAGATCATCTAGTTTGCCCACTACAATGTGAGGGAAATGGTGCCACCTGTCAGCAATCTTGTGTTTGCCATGCAGTCCCAGATTTCTTAGCAATACCCAATCTCCCTCCTGGAGTTCCTGTGCTTTCACCTTTTTATCATACCTTTCTTTGCTGATCAGAGTTCTTTTGGCAGCCATGGTTTGAGCCAGTTGGTATGCATGATTTAGCTGGGCCTTTAACTTTTGCACATACTGTAAATAGTTATCAGCTCAATCCCCATCAGGAGAAACTCCAAAACAAACATCAACCGGTAGTCAGGCTTCTCTTCCAAACATCAGGTGGTAGGGGGAGAACCCAGTGGCATCACTTTTGGTGCAGTTGCAGGCATGTACCAGGGTGCTAATTTGCTGGCTCCATCGGGACTTGTCTATTGGGTGGAGGGTGCCCAGCATGTCCAGTAGAGTGCGGTTAAAACGTTCAGGCTGTGGGTCCCCTTGGGGGTGGCAAGGGGTAGTTCTGGACTTTCACACTCCCCACAGAGAAAGCATCTCTTTGACCAAATAACTCTCAAAGTCTCTCCCTTGGTCAGACTGGATTCTTTATGGAGCCCCATAGTGAAAAAAACATTTTTCTATTAGTACTTTTGCCACAGTGGAGGCCTTCTGATCCTTGGTGGGGAAAGCTTGGGCATACCTTGTAAAATGGTCATTGACCACCAGCACATTACTAATAGTTCTTTGATCTGGCTCCAAACTCAGGAAGTCAATACAAACCAGCTCCATGGGGGCACTGGTGATAATGCCAACAAGGGAGGGCAGCCTTCTGGGGCAAAGCTTTCCTCTGTAAACAGCGACTACAAGTTTGTATGTGTTGCTCAACATCAGCCCCCATCTTAGGCCAATAGAATCTGGATCTCACCAAGTCATGTGTTCTGTCTATACCAAGGTGCCCCATGTGGTTGTGTAGGGACCTCAGTACCAAGTTTCAAAAGGCAGTGGGCAAAACTAGCTGTTTGTCTATTTGTCCCCCTCTATCTACTGTTTCTCTGTATAACAGTCGATTAATCAGCTTCAACTTAGGACCTTCTTTGTACAACAATGCAGTTCTTAAATCAGTGGAACGTAACTTAGATACACCTTTCCCTGCGTAGAGGACTTCTAAAGCTGCCTTAATCATAGGATCTCGGGATTGAGCCCACTGAATACTGTCATTGTCCAGCTGAGGCAGTGCACCAAAGTCTAATGCGGAAAAGTGGCAATAGGCAGCAGGTATGCAATTCTCAGAGGGCCCCAAGCAATCAACTAGAGAGTCCACTGCGTCCGGGGACATTTGTTCCTCCCTGTCAAACTTCTGATGGAGTTCTCGAATATCAGGTTCTGACAGTCTGACCCAGTCATTTCACGGAAACAGACCTCCGAGAGAGAACATCAGCATCTACGTGGTTCAGGCCTGCTCTGTATTCAACAGCGTAATCATATGTAGCAAATGCGGAAAGCCACCTATGGCCAGTAGCATCCAACTTGGCTGAAGTATGCCCATAGGTCAAAGGATTGTTATCAGTTTTTACCAGTATCTTAGCCCCATATAAGTACTCATGGAATTGGTCAACAATGGCCCACTTCAGAGCTAGGAACTCTAACTTATGTACAGGATAGTTCTTTTCAGCTGAGGTCAGGCTTTTGCTGGCAAAGGCCACTGGTCTCAGGCCATTCTCATGCTCCTGGTACAACACAGCCCCCAATCCTTGCAAGCTAGCATCAGTGTGTAGGATATAGGGTTTTGCTGGATCTGCATAGGCCAAGACAGGAGCATGGGTAAGTTGATATATAATCTCATGGAAAGCAGCTTCACAATCAGGCATCCATCGGGCCCCAAAAACTTCACTGGGACAGAAATACACTCTCTCAGTCTCAGGGGAAGCCAACCTCTTGTAGTTTTTGTGGGTAGGAGGGTAACCTTGAGTAAGATTGAGTAAAGGACGAATCACTCAGGAATAGTCCTTGATGAAACGGCGATAGTAGCCACAGAATCCCAGGAATCTTTGCAGTTATTTTAGATTGTGGGGCTGTGGCCAGGTGGTCAAGGCCTCAACTTTACTCGGGTCTGTCTCTATTCCCTCGGTGGAGACTATATGTCCCACATACTTTACAGAGGTTTGGAAGAACTGACATTTATCGATGGACAGTTTCAAGCCAAAGTCCTCCAGTTGGTCCAACACCTTGAACAATCTACTCTCATGTTCCTCCAATGATCTGCCAAACACAATAACATCATCCAAGTACACCAGGCACTCTAATAAGTTCATGTCCCCCACTGCACGCTCCATCAGTCATTGAAAAGTGGCTGGGGCACCTAAAATCCTTTGAGACATCCTCATGAACTCATAGAAACCAAGCGGGCAGAAAAAGGCTGTCTTCTCATGGTCTTCTGGGGCCATTGGGATCTGGTAGTACCCTCTGTGAAGATCCAGCACAGAGAACCACTTGCTACCATTCAGGCAGTCTAGAGCATCCTGAATGCGGGGCATTGTATACTGATCAGGGATAGTCCACCAGTTCAAGGTACGATAATCCATGCACTTCCTTACTGTCCCATTCTTTTTTCTCACTACCACAATAGGGGAAGCATATGGGCTTCTGGATTCTTGTATTACACCAGAAGCAAGCATCTCTTGCAGATGCCATCTCACATCATCTATGTCAGCGGAGGCCAGGCGTCGAGACCTCTCCCAAAATGGCCTTTCATCATGCAGCTGGATATGGTGCTCAGCTCCTTGCACACATCCTACATCCCATTCCTTTAAAGAAAACACCTGGTCTCTCTGAGCAAGCTTCTCACTGATCCTCACTTTCCATTCAACTGGCAACGGGAAGTCACCGAAATCAAACAAGTCAGGCGTCACTCCATCATTCTTCCCGAACTCTTGTTGCTGGATAGCACTGCAGTGTCTGCACAATGTACATTAGCCAGGGTGCAACCTCTATTCACTCGAATCTCTCTATCAGACACATTATGAACTTGAACCATTGCCCTTCTGGCATAAGCATGGGCTCTAGCAGGCAAAATACTAGGCTTGACCAGCAGTCTCTCCGGCAATTTTCCATCGCCTGGTGCATCCAGCATTAGTATTTTATTCTTAACATCCTTTCTGATATGGATCTCTCCCTCTAAGGTACACTGGTCATTTGGCACCAGGATCAGAGACTCAGGATCCTTTTTCCAGACAATTCCAACTGGTCCCTCTGGTTCCACTTTTCCAGCATCTCTCTGGGCATCGTGGCTTTCTTGATCAAGGCCAGAATTCTTAAAGCTCTACCAGTCCAGGGCTCCTGTTTTTCATAACACAACTGTGCCAACCATCCAAACATATGTGCATTAGTCCCAATTAGTAGAGGAACCCCATCATACAGTCCAGAAGGGAGACACACTAGGGCCAAGGTCTCCACTTGTTCTGCCACTCCAGCCACAGAAGTGGGAAAAGACAACCAAATTCGGATATAGCTGGAGTAGGGGTAAGCCTTCTCACTTAAACCCCAGACATGCAGTCCTTCCAATGGTTGTAGGGGCACATCAGGCAAATGCTTCTGATACCAATTGAGGAACATAACTGTCACTTGGGAGCCACTGTCTAACACAGCTCTTGTAGGCACTCCATTCACTTTTACAGTGGTCTCCATGGAGGGACCCACCACTTCAGACCATTCCGGTGGTACTGACCTGGGTGTCGATCAGGCATTTGCCCTGGTGCCATAACTTTTATGAGTAGCTCCCGCTGGGGGCTGGGCATAGGTTCTGTGATGCCAGGCCACTAATCTATTGATAACTTTTCTCAAGTTCTCTGGCAAGCGACAAGCTGACTGAAAATGCCCATCCTCCCCACAACAGTAGCAGAACTTAATGTCTCTAGTGTCCTGGAAGGGTGAGGGGTCTCTTTTCTGTGGGGGCACCTCTGGAGCCCTGCGGGGCTCCTCTTGGACTGGGGGTCTACATCCTTTGGCTTCTGAATCTCCACTACGGTTGGGGACGAGGGCCACCCTTTGCAGCTCCCCCACCATCTCTATCAATTCTCGCAGCTCTGTGAGCAGGTTACCCTCAATCCGAGTCTCCAGGGGAACAACATTTACTCCCACTTCACTCTTGGGCTCAGGGGGAGCCTGATACAGATCTGGTTCTCTGTATGCCTCAGTCAGTTCCTTAATCAAGTCTCTCAACTGTTGAGCCTCATCTAACTCACTCTTTTCGGGGGTCTGGCAAGTGTTCATGGCCCCAGCACAGGGCTCCCAGCCCTCCTCATCAGTTTCAATCAAATGAAAGTATTCTGGAGGACTTTCCCTCCTGTCTTGCAACTTGAGCTTCAATATCATTACACTTGAAAATCTAGCTGACTTCAATATGTGGTCTAATCTGACTTGGTTTAACTCTTTGGCAGGCACTCCCCCTTTTTGATGGGCCCTCTGCAAAGCCCTCTCTGTACTAGTGATGAAAGCAGACAATTTCTAATTTTTCCACTGTTTGGCTGACTTGAATTTCCACAATAAATCATCCCCTGATTCTGTGCTACCAAACACCCCCTCCAAGGCAGAGAGATATTCTGCTGCAGTGTCTTCCGGACTAGTAGCACGTAGGAACCGAATGGCTTACAGGGCAGGGCCTCTCAAGCTCTCCATCAAGCGCTTCCTCTTCTCCCCCTCTGAACATTGCCATTCTTGTACCAAAGGGGTGGCATAGTCCATCCAGGTCTCCAAATCATCTTCCCCCGAAGGTACTGGGATAGTACCCGAAAAAAGTCTACGCCTTCTATAGGAATCCAACTGTATCGGGGGAATTATGATGGGGGAGGCAGCTACTGGGAAGCTCTTGCGGGACACAGGGGATGTGGTCGGGGAGTGCATGGGCGTGTGGTCCTCTGATAGATCTAACACTCTTACCAACTCTTGGGCAGTTTTCCCCTCTGATGCTAACAGTTTAAGCAACTTCTCTTTAAAGCCATTGGTACTAGGGGACCCACCTGGGGTGGCCAGACCACTATGAAGATGAATGACCCTCCATCCCTTCTGGGCACCTTCAGGAAAAATCATAGGAGGTACCTTTTCAGGGTCTATCGGGGAACTGCAGGAGAGCAGCAATTGCAGCATTTATTCAAATAAGTCAGCATATCGTCCCCTTACTTCAACTTTACCCACACACTTAACATGTTCTACAGTGGACACAATGTCAGCATTGTTAGTCCCCAAGGGGACATCCAGCAACAGAATAGCCTTTTGGGATCCATCTCCTCAGCCTCGCTCCACCCCATCAATTTGTGCACCATTAGCTTATGGGGGGCAATTTTTAACTTGGGTGTAGTAAGCCCCTCCATTTTCTCCCCTAAACTGAACATAATGGGGTAATTCTCCCGTGTGGCCACAAGAGGACACTAATCCCAGTGGTGCCTCCAAGATGTAACCCCTAGGTGGCACTATACCAAGGGCTACTACCCCTGCCTGTATGGCTAGTGACAGGTTGACGGGCCTAGGCCCAGTGACTGGTGCCTCCACCCAGAGGTCAGGGTCAGTAGTGGTTAAGCTGGCTTGGTCACAGCCCTCTGGGACACTTTGACCCCCTTTGTTCCCACTAATGGCTCACACAGTACACAGGAGTTGCCATCCCAGTACCCCACATATGCACACTGTTTACACATAGAGATGCCACTTACCCTCGAGACTGGTTCTGCAGCACATCTCTAAGGACCCCCTGTTAAACAAGGTTAATCGACATACATCACACAATACAATGCTGGTTCTATATGTACTGACACCTCAGACAGTATAAAGTTCAATAACAACAAATCTGGTTTATTCAGGGAACTGGAACATGGGAGGGGGAAATCAGGTTGATTGGCAATATTCAAGTCACAGACTGTGCATACATATAGGGTCCAAAAAGTCACACTCTGGGTACCCAGGATGGGGGGTGACTAGCTAGGTCCATTGCCTGGGGTTGGCCGGCTGGTGCAGCTAGATGGGGCCCTGTAGGAAGAAAATATATGCACAACCAAATTGTAATCCGGAGCCGGATGGCTCAGTCCACAATCAGAAGAACACAAAGCAATCAGTTGACACAATTTGATTAACTGAAAGGTGCAGGGAGTTACCCCGATTTGTACTCACAAACCCCAAGCTAAGAGCTGAACTGAGGAGGTTGCTCTGGATGGCCAGGATGAGCAGGGCATGGAGATGAGACCCTCGTGACAGGGCCCTACTGATTTGGATATCAGATGGATTCAGTCCGATTGGATTTGAGTTCAGCTTCCAGCTTCAGCTCACAAATCACAGTAAAAGGGAAAAAGGAATTGTGATCCCCCACAAGCACTAGTCACATTTATATGTAAAGGAAATTACTATACCAGGTAGCTGCTTCTCGATCCCAATCACAAACACTGCAAGACCTGAGAGCACAAACAGCATCAGAGTCCCCGACAGGCCGATCGCACTTCTGCAAATCTTTGGTATTCTATGGGCAAGCCTGGTTCTGCACACTTCTTCCTTTTCTTCACAACTCAGATTCAGTCTGATGAGCACTCACTAATGGCTACAGGCAGACTTCAGGACCTTACATGCCCTTCCCGCGCGAACTGCACATCGCAGCAGAACACAGCTCCTTCTCCTTTCACAGTCAACTCGCATCTGGCCCTCCAGGAAAAGTTCAGGGCATTTCCCTTAGGCTCCACACAAGCTCGGTTGATGGATTCGGCTGTCAATCACTGCAGGGCTCCCTCTGTTGGTGCAAAAAGGCGCCAAGGTCCAAACTACAGTTCCCAAAAGCACCTGCCATACATTCCCCCTTTAAGCAGGCTCCAGGTGAGAGTCCAAGTTCTGGTTGTCTCAAGCAGTCTCCATTTTAGGGCTCCCCTAACCCAATTGGCCCAGATCAGCAGTTTAGGTCCAAAATGGAGGGGCAACACACACAGAGTCCCAGCTGCAATAAAGGCAGGTTAGACAAACTGCAATTTTACTAATGCTCTAAATGATTTCAGGCAAACAGTTACATCTTTCAGGAGGGCTCCCTCTGCGCTTCTAGCAACTGCAGAAAAAGAGCGATCAGACAGCGGTTCAGGTGGGATTCGAGCATTAAATACACAGTCCCCCCATTCAAACTAATTTAGCCTGCGAGCAGGCAGCTTTTAAAGAGACAGTAACAGAGGCTCTAAAAACACTCAGTTAAGTGGCTTAAATGCCAAACACCATTCAGGCTGGAAGCACTTAGCCAGCTCCTAGAAGACTTTTGGGAACCTCCATTTGCAGGGGGGTTACGCCGTGTTGTGTAATTTTATTCAGATCAGGAGGCATGCCAATCAATGGGACAGCAATGCACAACATTCCAGAAACCATCTACAGTATGAATGAATTTGTTCCTTCTGGGCTGGGGATACACAGGTGGAAAATGGCTATATTATATACACCTCTCTTTTGCTGCACACTGGGGGAGGTGATTGGCCCCACTCAGTCCCAAACACATGCCTGCAGCACAGCATGACATGAAGAGCTGGGGCAGGACATCAGCTGCAGCCCCTTGAATGTATTTGTACTTTTTAACAAATAACCTACAGTATTTCTAATGGGATAATGCAATCCAGGTTATAGACTGCTGTATTTCACAATCACAAGACAAACACAAAAGTGGGCCCAATCCAAGTGCACACATTTTGGTATTTGTCTCTGGAGTTCTTTTGGGGGCACCTGCAGCTTTGCCTGGGGGTGCTTGAACTCTGTGTTTGCTCCTGTATCTGACAACCCTCTGCTTTTCCAGAGTAGAGGATCAAGCAGCAGATTAATGTGGGCTTCAGACTGGAAGCCCAATGTCCAGCCAGACTTCTCAACCCTCCCATGCAACCCTGCATGAAGCACCATGCTTACACAAGGCAGCAGTCAAGGGTCACGCAGCTCATGATGCTCAAGTTTACAGGGTGTGGGTCTATATAGAAGCAATAACACCTGAAAGGCCATGGGTTGTATTCTAAAAACCCACAAAATTGGGGTGTGGGAACCATGTGGCAAAACCAGATGGTTTCAACTTCCCATTAATGGTTTATTATTGCACAGTCAGCAAACTTTAAGTGTGCTACGTGTGCAATATGACAGGTGAATAATGAGGCACAAGGCACTTGTGTTAAGTGCCTGTAGCATCTGGAAGTACTTTAACCACAGACAACCGATGCTCTGGGGTGTCTTATTCCACATATAAAATGGGACCCCTGTAAAAGAATTTGAAGAAGAAAAAAATAAAAAATGATACCAAAAAAATAGAAACATTGAAACATAAAAACATAGAATTTGACGGCAGATAAGGACCGCTTGGCCCACCCAGTCTGCCCATTTCCCTACCTACTGGATAAGCTGCAGATCCTAGTTAACCAGCAGCCTACTTCTTCCTACCCCCACCCCCTAGAATTGCCTTATGACTGTCCCATGCATGCTTGAATTCCACCACTGATTTTGACTCCACAACCTTCCTCCGAAGGCTGCTCCATGCATCCACAACCCTCTGTGAAAAAAATATTTCCTTAAATTACCTCTGAGCCGCCCCCATCTTCAAATTGTGCCCTCTTGTTCTTGCACACCTCTTTTTGAAAGATGCTACCCTCTTGGACCTTGTTGATTCCCTTGAGGTACTTGAACATTTCTATCATGTCCCCCCTCCCTCCTTTCCTCGAGGCTATACATATTAAGCTCCTAAGTCTCTCTTCATATGTCTTCTGGTGCAGACCCTGCACCATTTTAGTTCCTCCTCTGGACAGCCTCCATCCTGTCTATGTCTTTTGGGAGTGGGTCTCCAGAACTGCACACAGTACTCCAGATGGGGTCTCACCAGCTGTCTGTACAGAGGGATAAAAACTTCCTGTTTTCTACTGGTGATGCCTCTCCCTATGCATCCCAGTATCCCCCCAGCCCTCCTTGCTTCCCTCTCACATTGCTTGCCCACCTTTAGGTCATCTGATATGACTACCCCCAGGTCCCTTTCCATTTTTTTTGTTGTTAGTATCTCACCCCCCACTGTGTACTCTTCCCCTGGGTTTTACATTTTAATGTGTTTTTACTGTAAATAAGAAATAATAATTGTTACTGCTTTGCACCACTATGTGGTGCTGTTGTGATCAGTGTCATTGTCAATGCATATGTCTTTTTTAAGTGTAGATTTTGTTTCTCAACAAAGACAGCCTTTTTTGCAGAGAGAGAGAGAGAGAGAGAGAGACAATGCTTTGCTGCTGGAGGTGGGCAAAATTAGCAAATTCCAAATTTGCAGAATTGTCACGAAATTCCACGAATTTTCACGAAATGCTGGGAATTATTTTGCAATTGTCTGAAATTCTTTAATTGGCCATAACCCAAGCCATGTTAAAGCTAGGGATCAGAAATGTGGCATGCATATTGTCTTGTATATACCCTAAATGTTTGCCAAGTGTCATGATATTTGGATGAAGGGAGTGGAAGTTATATTGGCTCAGACTCTAGCAATTTAATATTCATGTGAACATTTCTAAAATATGTCCATGCTTACAACTTAGCTACCTTTGGAGCTAGATAATTGAAAAATTAAATGCATATTTTTTGGGAAGATTCATAGAAACTGCTAAATAGAGATTGTAAGGTTTAGCTATGACCTTCCTCCCGACACAGCTTCCAGGGGCTCACTTCCGAATGCAGGTCGTCAGCATGGCAGCATGACATTCTGATGTGAACCATTGTGGTTGCCTTAAAGCCTAATATTTATGGTCAATGAACCTAACAACATTGACAATATTCTATTCTGCAGCTTTAAACTTATAGGGGTTTAAAATTCAGCAGTTTTCATAATTGCAAAATGTAATTTCAAAATTTCAGAATGTTCAGAGGCTAATAACTGAGTCTCCTTTAAGGACAGAGATCTGAATCTTGGCACACGTATGTATGGGTATGGGTAATGTCACCAAACCAAATGTGTTGTAATTTGCACAAACAGTTTTAGTTGACATAGTTAACTGTAATTTTAAAATGTCTGATAGTTTGGAGGCTTATATCTCAGCCATTCTTAAAGATAAAGATCTGAAACATGGAATGCGTCTGTATGGGTAATGGGACAGACAACATACCAAATGTGGTGCAGATTGGACATATACTTTTAAAACTAGATAAAAATAACCAAAACCACAATTTTTGGCAACATTTTGCAAAATTTCACAGAAGCAAAATCAGCAATTTGCAAGAATTCTGCTGGCGAAAGATACATTTCACCCATCCCTATTTGCTGCTACAGAGAGAGCAGCTGGGTCAAGACTTAGAGAGAGGGTGCAGTCTAGTAAAGTGGAGACAGACCACTGCTTCAAACTGTTGGTGAGGCTTTTGGTGTAGTCTAAGAGAGAGAGAGAGCATGTCTCTGTGTTGCTGCAAGAGTCAGCTTTGCACATTGGCGATCAACCCCTTAATAACAGAAAAACATTTTTTTGATAATAAATAAAAAATACTAGTTTCAGGAGAAGTGCAGAGGTCAAGCATGCAGCCAGGGGAGTGGGGAGAAGGAAGGGGGAGCTAGTGACTTTTGGTATGTGGGTAGAAGCGGAGTAGGTCAGAGTAGGGTGGGGGAAGGGGTGAGAGGGAGTGTTGCAGAGGAGCCATGAATTATCTTTGAATGGACATCAAGTTCAAGTTTAAAATGTATTTAAGGTTACGTCTTTACGCCAAAGCTCATTTACAGTGATATCCCTACATCCATACATGCCAATGTTACATTATTAAAAAAATTAAATACAGTAGAAAATGTCATTTAAAAGCATTATAACATGCATGCACATCCATAGTTTGTACATCTTTACATTGCTGCATTAGAGACCTAAAAAAACAGAGTGTACAAAACATAAATATGGTGACAGGGGCCATTTTATTATATTTTCACATGAATACTGTGTGGTGATGGTCAGAAATTGGGTGGAATTAATGTGGTAATATGTGTTTTTCACAGCTATGGCAGGTTAGAGGTTTTAAGGTGATTTGCCTTACAAATGTGGCTGCCAGAATTCTATTTTCAAACAATTTATGTGAGACATGGATATGTACAGTAAGTGTGCTGTGTCCTGGTTGCTGGAAGGGTTCTCAACTTGATGGTTTTCTGCCTGTGAAGCAACGGGTTCAGAACCCTCTTGGCCAATCAGGATGCAGCAAATTCCCAAACCGTTTTATAAGGCACTTTTTTTGTTGTAAACAATGAAAAGATTAAAAGAAAAAAAGTTCCTCAGGTGCCAGAAAATCTGTAACTGTGGGTTGTGCTTTCTTGATTTCACTGCACGCGATGCGTAAGACCAATCAGACTGGAGGATTTTCGGAACCCATTTTACGTGACTGGATATCTGCAAGTCAGGTGTACAGTATGCTAAATCCATCTGACCCACCATATAAATAGGCACAATAGCCTTTCAGTCCCTTCCTGTCTCTGCACCTCATTATCGCTCTCTCTCTCTTTTCAAACTGAGATTAAAGACACACATTTTCTCCCCTGCCTACGACTTCTAATATTGCTGAGCTCCTCCAGACAAAAGAAAACATAGACTCCAAGTTTCTGCTATACAAACCACTTTTCTGCATTTTCTTAGGACTGCCACACTGCCCAATTGTACAGCTCAGTTTATTATGAGGGCACCATGAGCATTGAGGGACATGCAGCAGCTCTTTTGCTTTTCGTATATGACAAGCTCTGCCCTATTAAACCTTATGTTAGTCTTGCTTTTTGTTTGCACTGTACAGTGTGGACCTTGCGAGGGATTTTGAATTACAATTCGCATGAAATATTGTATACAGTATGATATTTGTATCATATTGTATGTTATATATAGAAATATATATAGTTGGTTGTGTGCATAACGAGAATTTTACACCCCCCCCAGGTGTTGTACGCTACATAAACCCCTCAAGTGAAGCACATGACAACAAGTGTGTTTGTAAAATTCAAGTTTTATGCACAACCCCATGTTTTATTTTATATAATTGCTGGGGAGTATTTTTTCACCATAGCAATCATATAACATAAGACTACATTGTTGTAAAGCCACGGTCCTATCTGGTTTAAGCATGGTCTGTGGCTGCTGAAATCTGTCTTTTTTTTTCTTAAGTTCAGATTTTAAGCTTTTAATTGTAAACAGTGTTTAAAAACTTTGATCTGACAGTCTAGTTTTTTGATTTACTTACCATTAAGAGTGAGTAGCAGTGCAGAGTTCAGAGTGACAACTGGAAGACAGACGGCTGGCACGTGCATGGAGTGAGGGAAACCTGGTACGTGTTTGCCATTATAAACACTACTTTATAATGGCAAAATAATAACTGGCTTTCCCTTTTCCCCATAGGGAAATACTTTGCATAATTTGCTGTTATTAAGAAGTGTTTATTATGGCAAACATGCAGGGTTTCCCTTTCTCAGCACATGCACTCACCACAGCTCTTCCATATAGACTGCTGGCCACCTTTTCTTGCCCTGGAGACTACCGCCACTCAGTCTCGGCGGTTAGTTATTTAAAAAAAAAATCAACTACCAACTACCAAGAGAAAATGATAGGCAGGTGACCAAAATAAACATTTTAATAAATAAACAAAGGCAACCATGGGCCATGCTGAAACCTAACCAGTCCGCAGTCACACATAAACCTTTCTTATTTTATATAATTGCTGGGGCGAAAAAGGGAAACCCAGCAATTATATAAAATAAAATATGGAGTGGTGTGTTTAAACCCAAAGTTTACACATATTCTTGGTGTTAGATGCTTTCACAAACCCCTCGAGCTTCACTCTCAGGGTTTATTAGCATCTAACACCTTGAGTGTGTGTAAACATCTCATTACACACACCACCCCATACTTTATTCTATATCTACAAACCAGGTTTCCTTAGGGAAAAAATGTAACCCAGTTATTATGTATATTTTATTTATTTATATATTTATTAATTTTTTAACCTTATTCATCGTTAACTGGATGGGTGCATGGATCCCGGTGACCATTTTCATTCACAACTTGGGCCATGAAGATGACACAAGCAAGGTAAAAAGAAAAACAGGTACAACAACTACAAGGGACAGTGAGTAGTTACAATACATAAGTGGAACATTAAGTGATATGAGACATGTGGTACAGAATTGAGCAAAATTGGGAAAAAAGTGATCACAGTGCAAGAAATTATAGTGCAAGTGTGAGGGAGGTCTGTTTTTGCCATGCAAATCCAGTGCCCCCTCACATACCAACATATCTTAAGGTCGGACTGGGTCCTTTTGGGTACAGCACACAAATAGAATATCAGAAACAGGTTTGGTGCCTCCACCTGGGGCAGGGGTATATAAAGGCTATCCAGTGTGGCCCTAACCTCCCCATAGGAACAAATAACAGTTTCCCTCCCACACCCACACAGTTAGATTATCCCCATACAGTATAAATACACACAAAGCAATAACCATGTACCAGTATTATAAAGTAAACTAACAACAGTTTTATTATAGGGGATGGGTAAAGTTGCCTAAAACAGCATCAGAATGAACAATTTGTGATTTCAACAATTTTCCCCACACAGTCCTCATGCCACTCCCATGGGTGTACCTGGATTTCCCCCCACGACCGTAAGAGTTGTTACTGTCCATTGCAGTAGGTACCTCACAGGGCTGCTGGAGGCCAACCAGATGACATAAGGTTGAAGACTATTTGGGGATACAGTGTGTACGACAGTACCAAACTTGAATCTAAGTAACTTTGGTAAAAGGGCCCCAAACAATTTCCAAAAAGAGTAAACAAATGTTTTTTTGTAATCTTCTGCCTGGGTTTTTTCTGCAGATTAACAAAGTCCTGCCCAGGACTTCACTCCTTTTCAAGAGCTAGCTAAACTGACTAACCTATAGAAAAGAACTCCACAGAGCCACAGCCCAGAGGTACTCACAGTTTCTGTGAACTTCATGGGGCGCTGTGAAGGGGTAAGACTAGTCAGTATTGCTCTGAATGCAGCAAACAGTCTCTCAGGAAACAAATATAGCCTGAAGATTCTAAGCAGGTGCTGGATTCTTCACCCGTCACAAGTATTTCATCCTCTTCACCCTACAGGCCTTTCTTTGTCTTCACCTCTCAGGCCTTTCATCGTCTTCACCTCTAAGGACTTTTGGCATCTTCCTAGGACACCACACAGGCTTGCAGTCACCCAGGATGTCCTAGGAACACAGCTTCCACTGGAACCTAAACACAGACAGGATTTTAACAGTCTTAAACCCAGACCAAATAACTTTTCTTCCTGGATGGCAAACAGTTCAAATCAGGTTACAGGTTGTAACTTAGGTTGAAAAGCAGTTCAAATAGTTTCCCACAGGGAAGAACTGCTGAACAGTCCATTTACTTCCCTGCTGCAACAAAACAGGAATTGTAGGCACTCTGCCTGAAGCTTTCTTCTAGGCTCAGAGGACCTATCTGCACCAAGGTTAGCCTGCTGGCTCATGCAGCCCTCCAACACAGTCTCCTCCTCTAGCTCTCAGCTGGAACTGCTTCTAGCTCACAGGGCACAGCTCATTATATAGCAGCCCTGATGCCCCAACTGATTGACCAATCTTTTCCTGGGCTCTGAAGGGTGCCCTTTTGCCCCGTCCTATAGCCCTTAGTAGAAGACAGAATTACTGGGGCAGCTATATTTGTTTTCATTATGCAGCAATCTTTTACAGCTCCACAGATTTATTTAAAAGCACATTGAGGGGCTGAGACTCACTTGCCCTGGTCCTACTTGCTGTGCAGGGGCCAGGAAATCAATTATTTTGCTTGAGGGGAGCCCCGTTTGGCTATTTGGGCTCCTAAAATGATAGGAACCCTTTTTGCACCATTCAGAGCTGTGAGTGCTCATGTGCACCTCATGTATACTGTTCCTGGTCCCACTGCTCATTTAGAGATTGGAAAACCACCAAACATCTTGCCCGGATGTGCTGAATACTTAAATCCCAGCTCTGCTGCCTGCCCTGGAGCCAGGAAACACTTTTAAACTTATGGCCTCTTGGCCACACTGGTCACTGAGCCACAGCTCCTTTAAGGCTGTTGCCCATGCATGTGCAGCTTCTGCATGCACAGACATTACTATTTACCTCCTAGTCTGGCTTACAGCTAATACTGGGCATAAACTTTCTGAGCACCTGGAGGCACAAGCTACATCCATGGACCTGGGCCCCGCTTTCCTTATGGAGTTCAGGAACAGATACAGCAGGTAGCGACTGCTGTGAAGATTGGGCATGGACCTTGGCCCAAATCCAGCCATGGCTCCTTAAAAAAAAAAGCCCTCCAGTCCAGATCAATGCAGTCCTGAGGACTGGAGGCAGAAACAAGGACATGGGGGCAGCAAACAGGCCATAGCCCACTCATATAAGCACCACATGGGGGTTACAGGCTTACATATTCCCCCCTCTAGGATCTTAGCGTCCTCAACAAGACACTTCCTTAAAGTCTATAATGTTCCACAGTCCATAGTGGCAGTTTAAATCATCACATTTTTGAAACAGGTCCATCTATACAAACAGTTCCTAACTATCAAGCGCTTCAAACATATCAGCATTACTGTACATTTTCTAACTAGACACCAGCATCCTCTTTATGAGGTAAGCATCAGCTTTAACACACTTAAATGTATTAGCAGTACATTCGGCATCAGTTTTAACCTGGTTAGACATATTATCAGTACATTTTCCAACCCCAGCATGCAATTCAGTCCCGTAGTGGTCAACAATGGACATGTAATAAACAATGGGCAACACGTATGTATGCAATATTTTCATAGAGATCTCAGAGGAGACACCAGGGAGGTCATAAATTAATCTCATAGGTGGCTTACATGCGCTACTAGATTTTTGGGGTACTACTGTTTCTTACATAGTAATAGGGTTCACACTGCCTACTCCAGGCACAATGTCCAGCACAGGGGCCAGGTCTGGAATAGCAGGTGTTTGATCAGTCTTTGTTGAAAAGTCCTCCTCTAAGGCATCTGCATCCATACCCGCAAAAGATGCTTGTTGATCTCCGGCTAGGGTTGCACTTGATGTCAGTATTTCTGCATCTAGGTTTAACCAGTACAAGGGGTTTGTCTCTCTACAACCTACTTGTGGCCAGTCCAAAGGGGTCATTGGTGCACTGGATGCATTTATAGGAGGTTGATATCAGCACATTTCCTCACCCTCCTCACTGTTTAAACTGTCCATATTGGCAGATGGTGGAATCAGGTCACTACACATGGGGTTGCCATAAGATGTCAGTGCCATCTAAGCATCAGCTTGGTTTTGATTTCTGGTTCTGGTAGGTCTCAGCCAAGGCTCTGTTACAGATTCTGGAATGGGCTTTGAGCTGACCAGTAGGCAGAAAGTGGTTACAGTGAAGAGTTTTAACAATCCCCCCGGACACATTCTTGATGAAAATGGTATACAGGCAAATTAGTTAACTTTTCCAGGATAACATAAGGTTCAGAAGACAAGTGGTCAGCTACCTTGTACTTTCCACAGAGGCCAAGATTTTGAAGGAGAACTATCTCCAACTTGCAAAACTTGGTGATGCACTTTCTGGTCATACTGAAATTTATTAGCAGTACTACCTTTACCAGCGGCTTTTGCAGCCTGATTGATAAGCTTCTTGCAATTGCTTTTTTTAGGTGTTTCATGTATTCAAGGCAAGACTCTTTTGAAGTTCCATCCACAGACACTCTGAAAGCTAGGTCAATTGCCAGATGGACTTCTCAGCCAAACATTAACAAGTAAAGCGAAGCATCTGTAGAACTGTTTCTGGTACAGTTGTAAGCGTGCGACAACTGGTGGATGTGCTGGCTCAAATTTCTTTTCTGTTTTGGATCCAATGTTCCTAGCATGCTTAACAAGGTGCAATTAAACTTTTCTGATTGTGGGTCCCCTTGAGGATGGTAGGGACTGGTGCATGACTGCTAGATGCCATGTGCAGCAAGAAATACTCTCACTAGATGGCTCTGAAAATTGGGTCCTTGATCGGAGTGAATACACTGGGGTATTAGGCAATGAGTTACAAACTCCTCAAGTTTCTGCACAACAGTCCAGGTTGTATGATTTTTTTGTTGGGTAGGCCTGTGCATACCTTGTACAGTGGCCGGTGATTACTAACATGTGGATATAACTGTTACTGTCTGGTTCCGGTGACAAAAAATCCATACATACCAGTTCCATAGGTTCACTGGTTTTAATGTTCGCAAGTAGTGCTGCTTTTCAAGGCAAAGTCTTTCCCTGGACA
Source organism: Neoceratodus forsteri (assembly GCA_016271365.2). Lineage (NCBI taxonomy): Eukaryota > Metazoa > Chordata > Ceratodontiformes > Ceratodontidae > Neoceratodus > Neoceratodus forsteri. Next base: position 452,704,297 of record CM057456.1, on the reverse strand, counting down.
CACTTGGCACAATTCTTGGAGTGGTGTTCCATGTCAGACACTATTCTGGGCCAATAGAATTTGTTTTGCAAAAGGTTCAGGATACGCTTAAACCCAAGATACCACATGTCATCATGAAGTGCTCTAAGGACAATTTTGCGGTACTTCCACGGCAGTACCAACTGGTTACAGGGAACCATTGTTTTGGGGTCTTGGACAGTTTGGAAAAGCAGTTGTAGCACCGGCATATGCCCATTTTTGTAACATGGATATACATATGTCTCTACAGGTTCGGGGAAGGATGAGGCTACTTGGCACAAGAGACCTAGGTTTGACTACTCTGCACAGGGGCACCCAAGTAAATCCAACTACAGGAAGCAATAACTGTAATGTGACTGTCCAGAACCAGAATTGGGATTTTTCAGTGTGGCTTTATTTATTAACTCACTGAACACAAACAAAGCTCTGTATGGTCCCCCCAAAGGGCTACGTAGCTGTAATGCAGATTAGAGGTTAAACACAGCGGTCCATTGGAGAATGAACACTTTACAATTGTCTGGCTTTGGACCCACCAGGCACTCAGCCTGCACTTCGCATGCGCATTGGATACACAGCCCGACTGGCCCGGCTCCCCTGCCGGCCACTCTACTTACAGTCCATTTGGCAAATGAACCCAAACTCTACTTGGAAAGACATCCCATCAAACAAGGAAGCTCACAAACTGTGGCTCCCCACACCACTTGAAGTCTCCGACTCCTAGAGAGATTTTGTTTTCATACTTCCAAGTAGAAACTCCCATCGAACAAGGAGTAATGTTCCCATCCTGTGGCTCCCCACACCACTTGAAGTCTGCGACTCCTAGAGATTTTCAAGTTAGGCCATGTCTGGGTACCCACCCCATCACTATGGCGCATGGTGAGTGTAGCAAAAACAGAAGAAATCCGTAGAGGTGGACCTGGTTACTAAAGATGGGGATCTATCCACCTCCAGCTCCCACGGCCCATACCCAGCCATTTCTCTGAACACACAGAAACTTCAGGACCGTAAAACTGTAGATTGCATGGTGGATGAACTGATGCACCCCCTCTACTGTGAACTCTAAATCCATTTAAACTTTAAACTGACTGCTCCATTTGTTCGTCCTAGTGTATATAGTGCTTCCAAACAGCAGTCCCCAATAAAACCACTTGAAACTGAATTGACTGCTCCAATTGTTCATCCTAGTGTATATAGTCCTCCCAAATAGCAGTCCCCAATAACATTTCTTGACTGAAAAAACAGTTGTTTGCCCCTTAAACTGGAGCCAAACAGTCACATAAACGTTGCAGGGCCCCACAGGCGAAGTCCTTTAACCTTTTCTGTATACCCAAACAGACAAAGTAATTTCAGGCAGCTTCTTTCCTTGGTGGGAAAAGGGGATTGCCCCTGGAACCCACAGAGACCTTTTCCTAACCCCCCCGGAGGGAGGGGGCACTGAGACCGAGGGGGCGGTCTCCACCACTTGAAGAATGGTGAAACACAGAAAAACTTCCTTCTGTGTGGAGGCAAAACTCAAACTACAGTCTGATGCTTCCTTCTTGCTCAAGGACAAACGGAAGACTCTCTCTTTGAATCCCAAAGTTCTAGAACTACTCTGAACTGAAGATTCCAACTGTGGCTCATGCAGCTGTAACAATTCTACTATGATGTCATCCCTCTAGTCTCAGCTGTGACTGAGGACAGAGTGAGACAGTGTGAAACCCATTTAACTGGAGGTTCACAAGCTGCCTTCCCTGCCTACCACTAGGTCTTACTGGGATTCTAGTAACCCTGGGTAACAAAGAGGTTACACTCACCCTTAATCAGGAAAATGACTGTCCCCAGTCATTATGCACCCGGCCTTAGGTCATCCCACCCTATGTGCTACCAGCGGAGGGGGGTGATCAGGCCCCCTCCTACCGTGTGCGAGCACAGGTAGGCAACACTAAGGGCCTAGAGGCCTATAGCTGACATTTCAGCCTCTACTCTATCCACTTACTATGGACACCTAGTGGCTCTGGTAGAACCGTCCAGAGCATAGCCCTGATAGATCAGCACTGCAATCCCTACGGCCGTTCAGGACCACAGCCTGTCTATCCCCCCTAACCCTCTAGGGAAAACCTATCTGCCTCTACATAACATCCCAAATAAAAACAAAACCCGGGGACCTCCCCGACCTTTGGCAACCTGCAACTACAACATTAGAAACACAAACAGTACTTTAATTTCTAAACATAAGCACTGAAATGAGGAACTCCGATGAGCCCCTCCTCCTCTTCTTGTCTTCTCTTCTTTCTTCCAGGAACACCTGTAGAAAAGACAAAAAACAACAAAAAACGAAACACCCTAATCTGCATTTACGATCTACCTAAATAACGATGACTACAACAACAACAACTACAAACCCTTACCATACAGGATAAACAAAACACTAAACAATCCCAAAAAGAAAAAATATTTTTTTTTTAGAAAAGTAGAAAAGACAGTATATACATTAAGTACAGAAATGACATTGATACCAATACACTTTTTGGGGGGGACGGAATGCCCTAAATGTCCCACTAGTGACTACAAGGCCCAAAGGCCAGTCCATTAAAGAGTCTCTCCTGGGCCGGAGCCCCATGAACATAGTCTTTTAAGGCCATAATCCTGAAGGGGAGAGTCTTTGCGGACAGTTCACACACTGTTTGAAGTCTGTAGTGTAAGGTGTGTATTGCAATGTCATAAAGATAGAATAAAAAGAGATTTTGACTCACCCGCCTCTTGAAGTATTCGGAATTCACAAACCTGGTCCCTTCCGAAAACTCTCCCTGGCAGCATTTCTTCTAATACAGCTGGGCGGACATCTTCCTGGAACCCACAGCAGTGCACATCTGGAAACAGCTGGGCTGATGTCATAACTGGAGAAGGAACCTTAGAACAGGAACAAAAAGAGAAACAGCTGGTCCGGCGTCATCCGATTAGCAGGCAATGAACAGAAAAACAGCTGGGCTGGTGTCCTCTCTGGATCTGAAGTCATCTGGTGGAACCAGTAGGCGGTTGGTAATTGCAGACAGTTTACTGTAGACTGAAGAATGTGGGGCCCCGAATTTTTTTTATTCATTTTGGCAGTTCAATAAAGGTACTTCACAGTTCAGATGTGGCAGTATTGACTAGCACTGCTCGGCTCTCCATTTTGTAGGCACAGGCTTAATTACTGGGAGGTCCTTGCACTGAGGCCAATAATAGAGGGGGTCAGGGGCTTGAATTATTACTCCATCTGGACGCACATAATTCACACAGTGGGAGACTTTGCGTCCCTCTCCGTCCACAATTCCCACTCTGTCCATAAACAGTGTCCTGCCTCTCTTCCACTGTGTATACTTTTCGTGGAACAGTCTATTCTTTACATGCTGGTTAGCCCCAGGATGCACATGTTTCATTGCTTCATCCCAGATCCAGGATTTCCTGCAGTTCTCAATCTCCTCCCAGACTGTCCGAGGAAAGGTAGGAAAGGTTATACCAAAGATTTCATTGGCCTTTCTATGAACCAGTCTCTCCTCTTTACTTGCTTTGGTCAATCTGAGACCGCTGGCCTGGCTTGGGGGTGGCCAGTCCTGGTTCTGCCAGCTTCGCATCCTCAATGAAATTAAAAACGGATCCCTGACTTCTTTTTCTTCTGGTGAAGCCAGGGCAGTGGCATCACCACCTTCTTGAACACATTCCTCCAAGGCAAGATCTTGAGGCTGTGTACCCATTCCTATCTCACAAGGCCACTTAGGTTCCTCCTCATCTTCCTCTTCACTGAGGATCTGAGCCCAGGAGTGAGAAGTAGTTCTCACCCCCAAGACTATCCATTTATTACTAGGAGCGGAGGTCGACACCTCCCATTTAACGGCCTCCCGCATCTCATCTTCACCTTCGAGACTTGGGCTAGGCCCCCCCACCCAGGGGTCTATTGATGCTTTATCTGAACTTGCCTTCTGAGATCCAGCATCCAAAACTTCAACTTCAGATTCAGTCTCTAATTCTGCACTCTCTAACTTTGTGCCACACTCCCCCGGGGGACCTTCCTCCACAGGCTCCGCCTGATGCTGTGTGCTGCCAACTGCAGATTCTTGAAGTTGTGTCCATGTGGGAGCCAAGCGAATCTGAGGCACTTTATACAAGCCATATTTTTGTAGACAACCAGCACAGTGAGGAATCATGAAGACATCCCTTCCAGCACTCAAGCACATCTGGCATACATGAACTGGATAATTAGGAATTGCCACATCAGGAGGGAGTTGCCCTCTATAGCACCAATTTTCAATATCTCTCAATCTATTTACTGCTGCTGTTACTGCAACCCGGGCATGATCCGGGTAACGAGCCGGTCCTGAGGCCATAACTGCAGAAAACAAACAAAAGTTCACTGTAACTGAAAGCCCCACTTTAAATGAACACACTCTGTAGCTTTAAAATGGCTCCTCTGCTGCTGTGTTACTTTACTACCCCACCCTGTAATGGCGCGCAGCACTCCTGTGCATCAACATTCAGACTCTGGGTCAAGCCATCTGCAACCGATTTACATCAGCTACTAACAACTTTTATTTCAAACTGCACAACTTGCTCTTTTCTGGCTGTTCTCACATTTACAGGATTTTCCTTGGACTTTTCACATGCTGGCAACATTTATTTAATCACAGTCCCTTTTAAAACTTCAGGTTTCAGCACAGGATTGCCTGCTTCTACTAGCGTTGCATTTATTTTACAACCCACAGTCTCTCTATGGCTGCAGACTTTAAACTGAGGCTACTTTTATTGCTATGCACACATTCAATGGCTTTACAGACTTGCACTTGCCAGCAGGATATCACACAATCACTACTTGCAAAGCGACTACACAGCTGCACTCACATTTTATATGGCATTCTCTGAAAGTCACTGATTTGAGCAGTTTTAAATCGTTTACTCACTGTTATGGTAGCAGATTGCTGCGATGGAGGAAAACGGCCTGCAGCCAGATTTTTGAAGGCCTCAGATTTCAAACGGGCGGGCAGTCTCCGCGATCGTAGTATTAATCACACAATTCACTGATCCCATGACCGATAAGCGGGTTGAGCCCGATTTTGAACTGGAAAAGTCACTTTTCACTGTTTACAGTGCTTTGAACACTTCGCGAATGCTCCTCCACTGCCAGTACACGCATTACTCTCTGTCTCCCTCTCGAATGCTGAAGCAGACACATAAGAGCTGGCTGAGGCGGGACTAATAGCAAACTGACCAACCACATGGCCATGCAAATGAGCCTCGTCTTCCTCACGAGGGCTCCTTTCCTCCGGCAATCGTCGAGCAGGCAAATTTAAACTGAAAAGATGCACTTTTTCAACTGACTCACGAGGCGGGCCATTTTCAACCACGTAACATTGCCATTAACTCTGTAGTCTCTAGTATTGCTAGAAAGCATTTCCAACGTCCAGGGCATAATTTCTCTGTTGCTACCCCTAGTTTTCACACTTTCCTTCACAGAAACTTATTTTAAAAGCATTTCAAACGTCCAGGGCATAATTTCTCTGTTGCTACCCCTAGTTTTCCACACTTTTCTTCACAGAACTTTATTTTAAAACTGACAAACGCTGTAAACTATGTTGATGCAGGACAAGGACACACACTTTGGCTTTACAGCTCCTTGGCAAACAGTTGGCATTTTTAAACAACAGCACAAGATTCACAGCACACAGCACACACTAGGGAAATTGCTTCAACTTTTTTGGGCTACCAACTGCCAGATAGCCAAAATGCTAGCCTACTTGCCCAAGCACCTTCCTTCCCAAACAAATCTAAAGCGGTGCCTCCATTTTTGTATCACGGCATATGCCCATGGATATACATATGTCTCTACGGGTTCGGGGAAGGATGAGGCTACTTGGCACAAGAGACATAGGTTTGACTACTCTGCACAGGGGCACCCAAGTAAATCCAACTACAGGAAGCAATAACTGTAATGTCCAGAACCAGAACTGGGATTTTTCAGTGTGGCTTTATTTATTAACTCACTGAACACAAACAAAGCTCTGTATGGTCCCCCCAAAGGGCTACGTAGCTGTAATGCAGATTAGAGGTTAAACACAGCAGTCCATTGGAGAATGAACACTTTACAATTGTCTGGCTTTGGACCCACCAGGCACTCAGCCTGGACTTCGCATGCGCATTGGATACACAGCCCGACTGGCCCGGCTCCCCTGCTGGCCACTCTACTGACAGTCCATTTGGCGAATGAACCCAAACTCTACTTGGAAAGACATCCCATCAAACAAGGAAGCTCCCAAACTGTGGCTCCCAACACCGCTTGAAGTCTCCGACTCCTAGAGAGATTTTGTTTTCATACTTCCAATTAGAAACTCCCATCGAACAAGGAGTAATGTTCCCATCCTGTGGCTCCCCACACTACTTGAAGTCTGTGACTCCTAGAGAGATTTTCAAGTTGCGACCCATGTCTGGGTACCCACCCCATCACTGGCCAAGCGCATGAGGCGAGTAGCAAAAACAGAAGAAATCCATAGAGGTGGACCTGGTTACTAAAGATGGGGATCTATCCACCTCCAGCTCCCACAGCCCATACCCAGCCATTTCTCTGAACACACAGAAACTTCAGGACCGTAAAACTGTAGATTGCATGGTGGATGAACTGATGCACCCCTCTACTGTGAACTCTAAATCCATTTAAACTTTAAACTGACTGCTCCATTTGTTCGCTCTAGTGTATATAGTGCTCCCAAACAGCAGTCCCAATAAAACCATTTGAAACTTGAAACTGAATTGACTGCTCCATTTGTTCATCCTAGTGTATATAGTCCTCCCAAACAGCAGTCCCCAATAACATTTCCTGACTGAAAAAACAGTTGTTTGCCCCTTAAACTGGAGCCAAACACTCACCCAAACATTGCAGGGCCCCACAGGTGAAGTTCTTTAACTTTTTCTGTATACCCAAACAGACAAAGTAATTTCAGGCAGCTTCTTTCCTTGGTGGGAAAAGGGGATTGTCCCTGGAACCCACAGAGACCTTTTCCTAACTCCCTTCCCCCGGAGGGAGGGGGCACTGAGACCGAGGGGACGGTCTCCACCACTTGAAGAATGGTGAAACACAGAAAAACTTCCTTCTGTGTGGAGGCAAAACTCAAACTACAGTCTGATGCTTCCTTCTTGCTCAAGGACAAACGGAAGACTCTCTCTTTGAATCCCAAAGTTCTAGAACTACTCTGAACTGAAGATTCCAACTGTGGCTCATGCAGCTGTAACAATTCTATTATGATGTCATCCCTCTAGTCTCAGCTGTGACTGAGGACAGAGTGAGACAGTGTGAAACCCATTTAACTGGAGGTTCACAAGCTGCCTTCCCTGCCTACCACTAGGTCTTACTGGGATTCTAGCAACCCCGGGTAGCAAAGGGGTTACACAGTCCATCTTTTTTTCCCATAGAAGTTTTTACTGAGTTTTGAAACATTGGTATCCAATATGCATACATCAGATTACACATCATTATAGCAACACATTACATTTAAACAGTAAGTGAATAGGTCAGCATACAAAAAGCAGTCCATCTTATAAGGACAACTTCCTCCTCTCTCAACAAAATCTGAAGATCAGGATGATCATTTGTCACTTTATATGGGTCTTCTCCTTTTTCTAAAGCTGAAATGACCCCTCTCATTCCATAATCTTGCCATTGTAGCCATCTTTGTTCTCATCGTTTTGGCTGGGGCAAATAACTAATGTCCAAACCTTCAAAGTTGTAATAGGGTTCAGGTATAGCATCAGGGTTTGCTCCCATTGTATCAGAGGCCCTGGTGTGACAAACAGGCATCTCAATATCTGCATCCACATATTTTGTACATACCGCTTTCACAGTTGCAGCGGTCATACAAGTCCATTGACTTCGCTTTTGAGGGTGAGGTCTGCAAGACAGGGAGTCAGCATTTGTATTGTTCTGGCCCTTCTGATACTCTAGGATAAAATCATACTTGGAAAGGGAAGACAGCCAATGGTGACCTACTGCATTCGACTTAGCAATGGTGCTGACATAGGTAAGAGGAATGTTGTTAGTTCTTACCATAAATTTGGCCCCATATAGATAGTCGTGGAACTCATCTGTGATGGTCCATTTTAAAGCTAAAAACTCTAGCTTGTGCACTGAGTAGTTCGTTTCACTTGGTGTCATGCTCCAGCTGGTGAAAGCAATGGGTCTCAGTCCTTCCGGCTACTCTTGATATAGTACTGCTCCCAGCCCGTCCATGTTTGTGTCCATGTGTAAGAAATAGTGTTTAGTGGGATCAGTAAATGCCAAAACAGGAGCTTCAGTGAGTCTCTTAATTATCTCTCAGAATACATTTTCACAGTCTTGATCCCATTAATCCCCAAATGGCTCATTAACCTTGTAGTACATCTTTCGGGGAGTCTCTTTCCCTTCTGTTTCTTGTAATTGATAGGTGGGTACTCCTGCAATAAATTTGTAAGTGGTCACACCACCTTGGAAAAATGCTGGACAAATCTCTTGTAATAACCACAGAAACCAAGAAAGGACTGTAACCTTTTCAGATTAGGGGGCCTAGGCCATGTAGTGAGGGTCTTGACCTTGTCTGGGTCAGTTTGGAGTCCTTCTGCTAAAACAATATGCCCAATGTATTTTACAGATTGTTGACAGAATTAACATTTGTTGATTGACATCAAGTCCAATTTCTTTGAGTCTATTCTGAACCTTCATCGGGTGCTCTTCATGTTCCTGTAGGGTGCATCTGAAAACAACCAGGTCATCCAAATAACTATTATTTGTAGCAGATTCATGTCTCCCATGGCTTTTCCCATCAACTGCTGGAAAGTGGTAGGTGCCACCGAGATACCTTGTGGCTCCTTTAAGGCTGTCGACCGTGCACGTGCAGCTTCTGCATGTGCTGCCATTACTGTTTACCCCAGGTCTGGCTCACAGCTAAAACTACACTGGGCAGGGACTTTCCAAGCACCTAGAGGTGCAAACTACATCCACAGATCTCAGCCCTGCTTTCCTTATGGGGTTGAGGAATAGATACAGCAGGTAGTGACTACCATGAGGATTGGTCATGGGCCCTGGCACAAATCCTGCAAGGGCTCCATGAAAAGCCCTCCAGTTCCAGTCCATGCAATCCAGGGTACCAAAAGTAGAAAGCAAAACATGGGGTCAGCAAACAGGTGATAGCCCACTCAGGTAAGCCCCACACAAGGGTAGGAGGCTTACACAAGCACTCACAGTTCACAGAATTTACATGACAGTGTAGTGCCCAACATATTTTGTTAGAGTAACAACAGTTTCCAGAGTCAAAATATCAAAAAAAAAACGACAATTTCCAGAGTCAGTTGTGGAAATCTGGCATCCGTTGGTCGGAGTCTGTCAATCATCAGGGGCAGGCCATTTATAGGTGATAGTAGCAGTAAGGGAAGTCACGAAGTTGGATTTGAATAGAGGCTGTGATCCTAGGGTCCATAGAGGAGCAGGATGGCTGTTTCAAATATTCGGAGCAGCTGAAAAGCAGACCTTCTGGCCCATATACGTGGGACTTGTAAGCACTCTAATATTTGTCTGGAGGCCTTGATGGCAGGGCTTTGACCTGAATAGGGATGAGAGGAGGGACATCTCCTTTTCTGTGATGGATCTGTCAATTAGACAGCCTAGAAGGCAGTCCTGGAGGGCCATGCTATGGCCTGATAGAGGGAGCAGTGATGCGTGGAATAAGGTGCCATCAAAGCAAACCTACAGATGCTGTTGTAGGTTGTGTTTAATCTGGAAAGGCCAGAGGCTGAGGTCTGCATGCAGATGAGAGAGCAGTAGTATAGCACTGGGAGGAAGGTGCTCTAGGCAATGGCAAGTCTGGAGTCTGATGTGATCAAAGAAAGTCATTGCAGCATCAGGGATGATGCTCAGGTATTTGACGGAAGTCACTAACTCAAGGGGTGAACCATCAGGAGATTGGATGCAAAGAGAGGCAGTGTCACCAGCCCAACTAACTAGTATGGGTTTTGATCTGAACAGCATATTTCAATTATATAACACAATCTCCGCATAAATTATGTGAGATAATGTTGATGTATAAAGAGTTGTATTGTATTGTATTGTAAGTTCTACTGAAAACCTTTTGTGTCAAATACTTTTATTTTAATGCAGTATCATTTGCATATGAATCAGACCGTGTGTGTGTGTGTGTGTGTGTGTGTGTGTGTGTGAGGAGAGAGAGAGGGCGAGAAAGCCTCCTAGTTTTTATTCACATACATCAGTTAAAAGTGTGTTAGGTGCTGGCTATCAAATGTACTGAATTGTGAATCTTGCTGACTCACTCCATAAAGAGGCACAATAGTCTATCATTCCCTCCCTGTATCTGTGCATCAATAACTCTCACTCCCTCTCTTTTCAAATTGAGATTAAAGACACATATTTTCTCCCTTGCCAATGACTCCTAATATTGCTCACTCCTACACTACAGAGAAAACATGGATTCCAAGTTTCTGCAAAACAAACCACATTTCTGCATTTTCTCCGGAGTGCAGCTGTCCAGTTTTAGAGCTGTTTATCACAAGGGTACCATGAGCACTGAGGGACCTGCAGTGGCTCCTTTGCTTTTCTCATGCAACATATTCTACCCTGTTAAACCTTAAGTTGGTCTTGTTTTTATTTCCACTGTACAGTGTGAGTCCTATGACTGATTTTAAATTTCAATTTGTATGACAGATTCTATGCAGCATAATATTTGCAGCATATTTTGTTATGCAGATATGTTCAATTACAGAACAGAATCTGCATAAATGATGTAAGATAATGTTGCTGTATAGAGATTGTATTGTATGCAGCATCATTTGCATATGAATCTGAGCAGGTGTGCGTGTGTGTGTGTGTGTGTGTGTGTGTGTGTGTGTGTGTGTGTGTGTGAAAGAGAGACAAAGAGAGACATAGAGTCCTTAAATACATATTACAATGCTGAACGCCAAAACAAAATGCCATTGCTGACAATTGTTACCACTGTACAGGAACTGAAAGAGAGAAAGACCAAATTGGACATTATTGAAATAAAAGAGCTTATAAAAGGGGGAATGCTGTACTGCAGTAATATAGCTGAGGGAATGAGAGAGAGAAAGTCTCTTAGTTTTTATTCAAGTGCAGCAGCTAACGGCGTGTCGAGTACACTGGCTATTGTGTTATTCAGAAGCTGAGCTGGATGGAGAAAAACTGCCAGACAAAGGCAGGTTCTTATTTAAATACATGAACTAGCACAGTGAGTAAGAAATGCATTACATTATTCATGGTAACTGAAAACTATTGATGTGGACTTCACATGGTGGGGGGCAAAAGTTTGAGGAACAGAGCACAAATACAACATGAGGTAGAAAAAACAGATTGCACAGCACAGACTAAAGCCTAGGATTAGAAACAGAAACATAGAATCTATTGGCAGAAAAGTACCAGTTGTGTCCTGGGTGTACATGTTGAAATCCCTCAGTCTCTTCTCCTAAGGCTTCCATTACAAACCCTGCACCATTCTGGTTGCCATCTTCTGACCCACCTATACTCTGCCTATGTCCTTTTTGATGTGTAGTCTCCAGAACTGGACACACTACTCCAGGTGGGGGTGTACCGTAGAACAATACAGCAGCAGCAGCACTTCCTCCTTTCTCCTGCTGGTGATGCCCCTCCCTCTACACCCCAGCATCCCACTAGCCTTGCCTATGCCCATGTCATGTTGTGCTGCCACCTTGAAGTCCTTTCCTGTCTAGGGCCTGCTGATAACTCCTGCCTCCACCCATGCTCAGCAGGGGGTGTTCCTATGCCCTAAGTGAATGATTTTGCACTTTTTGACTTTGAACCCCAACTGGCATGTCTTTGACCACTACTCAAGTTCCCCTAGATCCCAGTGCATTTTCTCTGCCCCCCTCTTGAGTGTTTACCCTATTGCAGATTCTGGTGTCATCTTCAAAAAGGCATACCTTTCCCTCCTTTTCTTCTCCAGTGTCCACAATCATGACATTGAGGAAGACTGTCCCCAGTACTGATCCTGAACCTTGTGTGTGCCATTAACTACCACCTTCTGTCTCCTATCCATTGACACGTTTTAAACCCAGTCTGCCAATCTGGACCCCACTTTTAAGTGGGTCAGCTTCCTAATCAGCCTTCTGTGTGGTATAGTGTTGAAGGCCTTGCTAATGTCCAGATAGGCAATGTTCGCTGTCATCCCTTGATCTATTTCCCTAGTCTCCAAATTGAAGAAATACATCACATTCATTTGGCATGACCTTCCCCCATGATTCTGTGCTGACTGAGGTCTTATAGCCCACTGGATTCTAGATGCTTAATGAGCCTATCAGTAGGGTTTCCATTAGTTTTCCCACCAATGCAAATTTTGCAGAGTGGTCTGTAACTGCTAGCATCCTCCCTACTGCCGCTGTTATGTACAGGAACTACATCAGCACTTCTCCAGTCCTCTGGAACCACTTCTGTTCCCAGTTAGCTGTTGAACAAGGCAGTCAGTGGAACAGCTAATACTTTTCTGCACTCTTTTCCCTGAGGTATATCCCACCCGGTCCCATAGCCTTATCCTCCTTCAGTGCTGTGAGTCTTTTCAGAACACTTGCCTCTGAAAATGGACTTGCGTCCTCTCCCCTCACTCCCTTTTCTTGCTTCTCCTTGATGGCTTGTCCTCCCCTACCTCCACTGTGAAGACTGAGCAGAAGTACCTGTTTAAAATGTCAGCTTTGTCTTTGTCCCCTTCTGCACTGTTTCTCCCTTCTGCCCTTCTAATCCTCACTATCACTCCCCTTACTTTTCACTTCTCACATATTTCAGAAACAAGTCTTATCCCGTTTACACCCCTTTTTTTTTAATTATTTGCCTGGCTCCCATGGCTTTCAGAGGAGGCTTTGTACCTCTTCCTACTCCATCCACTAGGGCAATCCCCACGGCATCCCGTCCCCAGTTTCATCAGCTCATAGGGCCAGGGGTGTAACATTTTTTCCCAATTTTTCTTCCATTCCCCTGGGACGCCTGCGCTTAGGACTTATGTCCAGGCTTACTGTCGTGCTGACACACGCCGACAGCCACGCGTGTAACAGCGTCCCCCTTCCCCGACTCCAGTAGAGCCGCCTGTACCCCAAAAGCCCATGCATCCACCGGCTTCAGGGGCATCGGGTGCTAGATGCACCCCTGGCATCCCACCCCAGTGGGAGGAGAGCATCCGCTGGGATGCTCAATCCTCCCTCACCCCACCAACCCCCAGCAACCTGAGTCTGTTCCCGAACTTGGGTCACCAGCGTAGCGCGAGGTGTGGCATCCAGCGCCTCAACCCTCAGCACTACCAGGCCGGCCCCCTTTACACACCTTGACAACAATCTCTTCCTCTGTCTGTGCCTTTGCTCCCCTAAGAGCCATAGCCACTTCCTTCTGCCTGACATGGTTTTTTTCCGTGTCCTAATCCCTCTACATTTCTTTGCACCTCTTGAATGCCACCATTTTTTTCTTTCACTAACCTTGCAACTTCTTTGGAGAATCATAACAGTCTCCTTTTCCTCCTACTTTAGCTTACCTCTTTTGTGCAGGGGTTTGTTGCTCTAGTTATACCTGTCCTTATTTTTCCCTACTGAGCCTCTACTTCTTCCTGGCAATCATTACTTCAATAAATCTTCTGAGGCAGTCTCAAATTTCTTTAAAATCTGCCCTTCTGAATTCCAGGACCCTCATTTTCATGTGGCTCACTTCTGCTCCTTTCCTTATATTGAACCACTCTGTACAGTTATCACTGGTACCTAGGAGTCTCCCCACTGTTACATCTGCAGTGCTGTCCCTGTTTGTTAGCACTAGGTCCAACACTACCCTGTCCATAGTAGATTATTTTACTAGACACCTGAAAAAAGATCCTTGTAGGGAGTCATGGACTGCCCTGCTCCTTGCCAAAGCTGCAGCCAGAAGGTTCCACTCCACATCTGCCAGATTAAAATCTCCAACTAGCAGCACCACCCCTTTTCTGCCATCCAGATAATGGCCTCCCCTAGTGCCTTTTCCATCATTTCCTTTGTGCTGGAGGTCTGTATCCTACCCCAGTATGGACAGTGGTACCCAGAATCCATCTCCAGGATGACCCATACACCTCCAGACACTCCTCCCATTGGTGTACCTGCTTCTCAATGGATTTTATTCCCTCTTTTACATAGAGTGGCACCTCTTCCCACCTCCTCCCTGACCTATCTCTTCTAAATGAAAAGTAACCAGATATAGCCATGTCCCAGCAGATTCCATTTTGGCCACTAGATCAAGGTTAGCTTCTGTCAAGATAGTGCTAAGTCTTGGATTTTGTTTCCGAATCTTCTTCCTCTCACTGCCAAAGAGGAAGCATGAAAGAAAGCTTCAGAGTGGTAAAAAGGAGGTATGTCTCACATGGTGTGGAACTCTTAATACAAAAACTGTTGTGGTTTTGTCTGCATCAGTACTTTTCCTATGAAGCTGATACTGCTGTGGTATTCTGTATGTTTCTAATGCAGTGATGCATCTCTTGCTGCCACCATGGTAGATGAAAATTCTTTGCTGAGTCTGCTTTTCCTCAGCCTCTAATAAGTGTATTCCATTTCACTGTTTCTCTTGGAACAAAAGGTACCCTACTCAAAAACGTCTGTCCATCCAAACAGAAAACAAACTCAGTCTCTGAAGCTCTGAGACACATAGTTCCTGTCTCTGTCCTTCTTGACTGGTCATAATACAAAACTAATAACAATACCATACCTAAGACTAACTAAAAAAACAATTAAAGCTGCCCATTCCATGGAATCAGGTAACAGAGGACAACTAGGCATACTACCACAGGTGAAATTAAGTTCATCAATGCATGAACTTTAATGAACATTTATGAATGTTTCATGAACATCCACCAAAGATCCCCTTTTGTTCGGTAACTAAGTTTATGAATCAAGTTCAAAAACTGTTCATCAACACAAAGTTCATTAAAGTTCCTAAACCTTTAAAGGACCATGATGAGAACAGACAAAATCCCTTTGCATAACTAATTTACATATCTTAACATATAGTTTCCCACAGTATATCTATAAAGCATCACAAAGTCAGAAGTTGTTCACTTTAGGAGTGAAAAATATATGTTCATCAATGTAATTTGCTATTTGAGCTGCCAAAGGAGTAGCATTTTAACTTCCTGTATTTTAAAGAATTGCAGATATAGCTGATAGCAATGCAAGTTGGGTCTTTCTATTCATAAAAGGAAACTGAGCAGTGATTCTGTTTGATTGAAAAACAAGAGAAAAAAGTATATATAAGGTAAGTTATCAATTCTAAAATGCATTGTAAAAAAAAAAAACGTTCATTAGAAAATGTTGACTTTGTTAAAGCAAAAATCAATTATCATAATAAATTGTTTAGGCTGTGTGATAAAACAATTAAGAGTTAAACTGGTCTGCCTCTGGTTTGTACAGAGGGCAAAAATATGTTGAGAATACCCATACAGAAATAATTATATGACATGTTTTCATGCTGCACACATAAAACTACCCGTGTGATATGCATGCTCCAAGCATGATCTAGATGTTACACTGGAACCGATTGTATGCATGTGGCATGCATGCAGCAAGCAAGTGTGGAAAGCATGCTTTTAATGTTAACTTGGAACAGACTGCTTGCATGTGACATGCATGCAAAAGCAAGTGGTCCCTGATAACTGCACACATAAAAGTTAAGTGATTTGATCAGGATCACTCCATATACAAGTGGGGTTGATGAGATTCAAACCCAGGTCTTCAGATCTGCAAGCCTCCTGGTTGGCTTTTCAGTGTCTTAAACCACTAAACTATACTGCCTACACACATGTGGCATGCTTGTACTTCAATACAAATCTGCATACCTCTGCTTGCATACAGCATGCTTGTAGCCACTGTTATACTTTTTAGTTTTCTTGTCCCTATCATCTCAGCTGCACAGCTGAACTGTTGCACACATAAGAATGGAAACACATGTGGTCCTTCCCACCCCCAATACACACAGTTACCCACAAAACTAAGTAATTACTTCTGTCTGGCCTGTACTCCTACTATTTTCTCATCATAGTTTTGAATGCTTCCATGCAAACAGACTTTAAGGGACAAATGCAATATCAGCAATAACTCGATACCCACCCACACAGCCAGTACCCCCCATGCACATACACTGCAGCAGGTGTGGCCATGCTGCTACAGACAAACCACCAAGTATAGATACAAGTCAAGAGTCTCTTACGTGTTTACTAGGGAGTCAGAGGCAGAGGTCTTTAAGAGATGATTTCCATGGGTCAGAGTGCTGGGGCATACCCCCTGAAATGAATGGAGTTATTTTTTAATACTATTTTATACATTATGATGGTGAGTTGGAGAATAATGAATGCCTCTCGACTACTAAATAGGCCCTTGTTAGTCGAGGGGTGGCCTTCATTGTTCTCCAACTCACCATCAATAATGTATAAAATAGTAATAAAAAAATACCCACATTAATTTCAATGGTGCAAACTCCTGCAGTCTCCCTTGCCCTATGTCATAATGTGCCTGGTCATGGGGATGTGGAGGTCAGCTTCACTGGGGGGGGGGGCATAAGCCTGACTATAGTGGGGCTCCAATAGTCTCTGCACACCATAACACTCAACTGTCCCTGAATGCAAGGGACAGCCCTCATTTTACCCCCGAAAGCTGCTCTGCTCTTCATCCATCCCTCATGGAAAACATGCTCACACAGTAGATGTCCTGTAAATTTAGACTTTATGACAGGGGCATGGTGGAAGAGGCTTAGGTGTAGTGCAACCCCTCCCCATCTTGTGTTTCCTGAATGCAGGGAGGACTCTATTGTGGCAGTCCAACCCTTAAACCAGTGGTGACTGGTTAATTTATGTTTATTCAAGAGGCAGCTTTAACAGTATCTGTGCTTTTGGAGTGCTGTTTCTTTTTCTAAAATTTGTTGCAACAGTACCTTTTTCTTTACTTTAGCTTGTCCCTGTTCTTTTTTTCTCTCTCTGTTGTCTCCCTACCCACATTGTGGCCACTTGTGGGTATTTTCCTAACCCTCTCCTTTTAATTTCAGCATCACTCCTGAAGCCTAGAATAAAACTGCCTGAAAAAGCTAAAGAACTGTAAATAAGCCCCAGGATTATTAAACAAGCATAGTGACTCATTTTATTTTCTCTGTGCAAACTGGAGAAACCTTGAAAGAGGCAAAAACAGTGCATAAAGAAGCACAGGAGACTCATTCACTGGCTTGCAAGTATCCTTATTTTTTATGGTGATAAAGGAGTTAATAGTGCAACAGAACTTGTGCTAGCTTGTGCAGGGACATGCTTTACTAATTGAGCTGCACAGCATTGTGTATGAGATCTGCCTTTACAAAAGACAGATAAATGTAGATAAATAGCTGCAATAAAACTTCTTTTAAGGAATACAGAGCATAGAAGGGTTTCCATCAAGGTACTCTACCGTTTAGAAACTTTAGGTGAATAAAAAAAAGCAATTGCACATGTACTTGTGTTCTAGGTAGCAAACTGCTGTTTGTTGAACCTCAGGACCTCACTGCAGAATAACTGTTGCTTAGATCCGGCCGGCCATGTTTTCTGCCTATTTATAAAAGTCACTGCTGGGAGGAGCCTGACTCCCTGGCATATTCTTTGTTTTTGTTTAATAAACCTTTTTATTTGTGCTGTGTTGCTCTCTGCATAAAACAGTATATTATGAAATCTTTATGTAGTGTAATTTAATTTTGTAGCCTTTAAAGGTACCTTTTTGATTCAATGTATAAATTGAGAGGTGTTTAGTGGGTCATGAGACCTGTAACTAGTATAAATGTGCTTGTATTAGTAGAGCAAAGTCAGTTGTTGGTAGGAGCGCTACTCTACCTGTTCCCTATCTTGCTACTAGGTGAATGTTGGAAGCTGTTTGAGAAGCTAATATTAGACCGCCTTTTGTTTTGTTATTACTTTATTTTCCACACTCAGTCTACTTATTTTTGTCTGCTGAATAATAAATTTAAGTTGAAGTTTTTGCATCCTGAACATTGCCTTGACTCCATTTGTACCCACATTCACATGCACCATTTCACATTTCAGCAGGAGGGAGCCAACGACCAGTAGAGGCCAGGTGCTAGTTAGCCCCTAGGTGGAAAGCCCCAGAATGTCTGGAATGTCTCAGAAAGTTACAACTTATTTGGTGTGACTGAAAAGAGATATGCAAATCAGGAAAAAATCAAATGTATAAGATTCTTCTGTCTATACCCCAGAGCAATACATCAGATTTGGGCTTACCCCACCCAGTTACTAACCGATTTTTGTCCTGGCTGAAGATCTGAACCCCCAAAAAGAAGATAAACGTTGTCCGGATTTCTCTCCCCGACTCGTTCCATTCAATACCCATCTAATATGGGTCATGAAGCCACCCAAAGGTACAGAAACATGAAAAACACATCAATATTTCAGTTCTTCCTCCTTCCCTAATCCTCCTTTAAAAAGTATTTACTTTTACTTACCTGACCATCTGGCCAGAACCTGAAGCCTGGCCCAGTGTGCTACCAACCCAGTTTCCAGTCTGCTTCTCCTCCATCCTTCTGCCAGAAGCTGGATGCTAGACTCAACCATTCCAGGTCCCTAACATGGTCCACTACCAAGTCAGCTCACCAACTGAACACATCCAACCTGTGTTGCTTACTTCTTGCATGGCTGCTGCCATGGCTGCTGCCACACTGTACTGATCAAGGCCTATGAAGGCCACCCACATCACTGCCACTGCTGCTGCTAGGCCTAGCTTTCTGCCACAGAGGGCTTGTGCTGTTTTTTTTTTTGTAAGGTGAGCCTACTAGAGTAAGTAGGTAACCTAGTCTCGAGTTAGCTTCTAGCTTACCCTCTGCCCCTACAGCCACCGGGGAGATGGAGACTCAGTATGAGTAGACCAACAAAAATATGCTGCCACAACACTGCTATTGAGAGTTCAGTGCTCCTGACTCCTTCAAGCTGTAGTGTGCAACCTGTCTACTCTGTGCCAGGAAAGACTGTGTTGCACTCACGTGACTCATGTGCTCTTGCTTGGCTAGAGGTCCTCAGTGTCACATGTGATGGTGCTGCCACTAATAGGTGTAGAGAGTGGACAACAGTCGAGTCAGGAGTGCACCTGCAGCGTGAGCACACACAGGCCAGGGGGCCACTTATTGTGCAAAAGATTAAATCCAAATTTAATGCCGTTATTGCCACACCATAAAAATAACCTCATCACAAATGCAGGGGGGCAACTGCTCCCCTCTGCCCTACCTAAATGGCACCCCTGCTTTATGGTAGAAATTCATTCTCAGGTGCTCCTATCGGTACAAGAAAATACAGTGGTTTCCACTTGTTCTGAGTTATTATATCGCCATTATTTCAAGATGTGTCCTGATCATTGTGAGGGTTAGGGTTAGTGTCCATCACTGTCCCTCATTTTGAGTGTCCATGTCCCTCATTTCAGTGACAGCATGTGAGGTATGGTGCATGCTTCCAAGACCCTACTCAGCACAAAGAGTACTGAGCATGGCCATAGTGTATATGCTCTGTACAGAAAGTGTGAGCTAAATCAGTCATGAAGAAACACATTTGCATTACTAAATATGCATAAGGGGATTTGCATAGCCCAAAACAAAAAGGTCAGGCTTCACAACACAGAGGCCATTCTTCAAACATCTAGAATGGGGGATGTTGGTGGACTATATCCTAGGCATTTACTGCATTAAGTAAACAATACTTTACAAATTAATGGAAATTTAATGACAAAAATCAAAAGCCATTAAACAACTTTCAAAATGATCAGAATTAATGAGTTTACCTAGTTTTAATGGGAAATCCATGAAAAATGTATTTTAATGGCTCTAATTGATAGCAGTAGTATGAAAAATAGAAACTGGTGTGTTTTTTAGATGAGATTTGCACCAACTTAGTTGCTGTACACATGGCAAGCATGCAGCATGTGAACCAAATGTGATTTTTAAATGATGTTTACACCAGCTTAACTGCTGCGCTCATATCAAGCATGCAGCATGTGAACCTAATGTTATTTTTAAATGATGTTTACACCAGCTTAACTGCTGCGCTCATATCAAGCATGCAACATGTGAACCTAATGTTATGTTTAAATGATGTTTACACCAGCTTAACTGCTGTGCTCATATCAAATGTGCAACATGTGAACCTGATGTGATTTTTAGAAGGTGTTCACACCAGCTTACCTGCTGCATACATATCAAGCTTGCAGCATACAAACCTGATTTGCTTTTTAGAACTGGTTCACTTAGGTTCACTTTGTATATGTAAACCGCATGCAAACATTGCACAATTAAGCATGTGGCATGTATTCTACATGTATACAGCACACATATTTCTGTAAGGGTAGGGCTAAAACAGGGCTGCCTGATGAATTATAAAAGCAGGATATTTCTGGTCAACAAAATTATTGATGGGCTGTATTCATAAAAGTTTAGTGGAGGAATTCCATGAACATTCATGGGCCTACTGTATATGAACCATTATGTTCAAGAGTTTGCCCATTTGTTGTTCTTGCACAATTCATGAACATTCATGCACATGATTGCTGAACTTCAATGTGTGTTCATGGACTCATTGCATTAACTGTTCATGATTAATTCATGGATGTTCAAGAACCATTCCTGATCACTTTGCCTGGGTGGAATGCATAGGTTAATTTCCTGAGTCTGGGACACCAGGAGTGGAGACAGGCAGACAGAGATGATCAAGCATTGTTGGTTGCTTTCTTCTTTGAAGGCAGAGGCCACACATCTTGCTGTCTAGCTGCCTTGTAGTATTGGTTACGGGCAACATGTATGGGTGCATTTTATTGGGAGGGAAAAGGGAAAGAAGGATAAACACAGAAGGGATACAGTGGGCATTTGAAAAGTAAATTAACTTAAAAACATTTGTCCCACTCTTTGGGTAAAGATCTCTGGCCTGCTATATTTCCTCTCCTCTTCAATTTATTTTATGACATCTAAGGTTAAATTCCCCTGCTTTGAATTCTTGTCCCAGTTCAGTTTGTAAGTAATTATCCCCTAATATTTTATATAGCTCGACGTTGTCCCCTCTTTTCCTCCTATTTTCCAGTATAAATAATCCCAGATTGACTGTCTTTAATTTCATAGGGTTTATTTCTCAGTCTGGGGTTAATTGGTCTTGTGACCCAGTGGGCCTTACCCAGTTATCAAAAGAATAAAATAAAAATAAACTGTCGGTGGCCATGTGCTGTTCTTTATTAAGTAATTCAACATATCTCCTGAGATAAGGTCTCCATACTGGTGGACAGTAATCCAGGTAGGGTCTAATATATGTTCTGTATAATAAGAGGATACATTGCTCATATCTGTCGACAAATGATATGATAATACACCTTAGCATTGCATTAGCTGTCATGAAAGCATTTTACATTGTTTCCCCAGTTTCAGGTTGTTAAGTATTGTGTTTTCAAATGTTTCTCTGTTGTACCCTGTTTTAGCACTGCACCATATAATTTGTATGAGTTTTCTTTTGTGATTTTTTTTGAGCCCAGATGTACAGATGTGACAGCCAGGATGCAACACAGAAATGTTGCAGAATATCACGCAATGCTGCAGTTTACTGCAGGGGCCATTGTAAGTCAATGGCAATTAAGCCCTTTTGTCATGCAGGATTTTCTGACATGTCATTACTGCAAGTTACTGCACTTCATTGTGGCTGACTCCACTGTAGTACCACATACTTACCAGTATTAATAATTAAATTATTTAGTATGGTTCATTGCTCAGTTTCCTTATGGAAAAGTAAAGGGAAATTTGTTTAACCAGGAAAGACACACTAAGCTAAAGTTTGTTTCCAGGTGCGACCTGTGAGCACAAGAAAGTTAAGTGACTTGCTCAGGGTCACACAGTATGCAAGTGGGAGCTGTGGGATTGAAACCCAGGTCTCCAAGTTTGCAGCTCAGTGCCCTTAACCACTTTTGCTATACTGCCTCCTGTACTGCATCCTTACAAACATACACACATTTGCCAGCAGATAAAGGCCTATAGGTCTATCAACTCTGCTTGATTTTGCAGCTAGCCAGCCTACTCAGCAGCTGCCCCTTCTTCCCTCCCACCCTCCAATAACCCTTACTCTTACCCTGTCCCAGCCTCTTTTTGAAGCAGCTCACTGTTCTGCAGGATACCACTTCCGTTGGTAACATGTTCTACTCAGCCACTACCCTCTCCATAAAAAAGTGTCTTCTCTTCATTAAGATGATGTATGAGTTTGTCTGCTTATCCCTGGTGTCAATCTGACCCCACTCACCAATTTAGTGTTATCATCTAATTTATTTTAATAATCCACTGACCTTGCTGTGCATGACAATAATGAAGTATGAAAAAGTGATGGCCCTAATGCTGGATCCTTGGGCATACCACTCGTTACAGCTCCTGTTCTAGATGTATTTTCACTAGTCCATTCTTGCTGCATTTTGTCAGTTAACCAGTCCTTAACCAATGAAATCATTTTCTTATCTACAGCCTATGTCCTCCATTTCATGAATAAGTATTCTGTGTGGTACTGTATTGAAGGATTTTTGAAAATCAAATAAGATTATGACCCCCATATTCAGAGCCAGCCACATGTGCAGTGCAGCCTGCTGCACTGCACTTGCAAAAGTGCATGGCCCACTCTGAGCAATATTCAACCAGTTAGTACTTGCCAACATGGTGTGCTTACTGACTGAATACTGGGCCATGTCAGCACGGCACTAAGTGGGTCTCTGCTGTGCTGGCATGGACCAAGGTTGCATTTGGCCCACATAATATAGCATTGTCCAAAACAAGATAGTGTCTGGTTTCTGCAGGCCATATGCCGTCCAAGCATGCACATGAGCTCACTGGGCATGCAAGGCACTAAGAGGCCATCTGCATTCCCATTATGGGCTAATTTGCATGTGTGCAAAGGACCTCTGGTGCCACTGTACGGTGGCAGTGAACACTGCCTTGGTAATTTAATGGCCCCCCCACCTCCCCGATCATCCATCTGTCATAATATATGTATAGCTCTGGTGTTTTAGTCATCCCCCTTTGCCTGATTACCCATCCATCATAATATATGTATCCCTAGGGGTTTAGTGGTTCCCCTACCTTTGATCACCCATCCATCATATTATTCAAATATACCTGGTGGTCTAGTGGCCCCTATCACCACCCTAGATGATAGCCAACTACTTCCCACCCACCAGATGAGGACCCCTGCCACACACACCCTACCCTAATCACCACTGACAATTGCTACAGGGGCAGAGAGGTGGCTGGCACAGCTCTCTGCTCACCTCCTTGTCTGGTCACCATCTGACAGTCTCAGAGTGCAATCACTTACCATGCCCCATGACTGTCAGACAGTGACCTTCTTCGGGGGTGAGTGGAGGGCTACTACTCTGCACCCATGGTAATGATGAGTAGCAAACATCATGAGGGGGTTTGGGGCTGGGGTCCTCAATGGGTTGGGGATTGGGGGTCAATCAGATGGTTGGGGAGGCCACTATACCACCAGGGATACGAATATATTATGACAGATTGGTGATTGGGTGACCACTAGACCACCTGGGATATATGCATAGAATGATGTATGGGTGACTGGAGGGATGACTGGACCCCCAGGGAGGGATGTATGTATATAATCAGACAAGTAGGTGATCAGGGGGTGTGGGGTCATAAAACATTAATAGGATGGTTGTGTGGGATCTGTTATTTTTGAACCTGTGCTGAGTCTGGTCAATTAGTCCTTTAACTTCTAGATCCTTTATTTATTTAGTTGTTTATTATATTATTTATGTACTTGGTTGCTTAGTTAGTTAGTTAGTTATAACGTCATTCTTTGGATTTTGTTAACGGGGTAAGCATACTGAGACTAAAAGTCCTTTTTCCAGGAGTAACCAGGAGTTAATTATACAGTGCAATCATAAGAACATTTGGGAACACATATATACAGAAGGTAGGAACAAGGGCAAGAGGCAAAAATATTCAGGAGCAGTGGCAAACATTGCAGCATAGCAAGTGCAGAAAATATTGATTTCCAAGGCCAACTAACACAAGACTTTCTGACAGTACAGAACACTGATGAGCACGCATGCCCTAAGGAATTTACAAGAGTTTCAGGATAACAACAGCATTACATCATGAAGCATGCAATGACTGCAGCTGCACTGACTCCTACTAAGACAGATTGCCTTTAATGTAGCCTTGAAGGCTTTATAGGTTGCACAGCTTCAGACCTCAGGAGTAAGTTATTTCCATATGCTACAGGCTAACATGGTGAATAATACAGTACCATAGCTAGACTTGACATTAGGGACATCTAGAAGCATGTAGTATGATGAGCAAATATGTCTCTGCTGTGCTTTAGGATTTGAGCTTTTCAGGCTGGATGGGGAGAATCCCCTTTACAATGTTATGTCCTAGGCATTGCAAAAGGGAGGCCAATCTTCCATCTAGGGAGTGCCAATTTAGTGAGAAAACATCTCAGTGATGTTCTTTGTGCAAGGCACCGATTGCAAACTGGCCAGCTTTATTATATAACACTCTAAGCCTGCCTAGTTAGGTGTCCTTAACTGAATGCAGAATTGGGGCACCATACAGTAGACTCCAAGCAGGGATCTTGCTATAATATGCAGAATGAGTATTTTTTTTCTTTCACCGCCTTGACATCTTGTTTCAAACGATATGGCTTTGGTGTTTTTGGTGCTGAAAGTTAACTTATTCATTATGAACCCTTTTTTCCAGCAGTTTGTTATTCTCCCAAAGGCAGGAATTAAGTACAGTTAAGTCAGAGTGGCTTCTGTAGAGCACCCCATTATTTGCATACAGTAGTAATTTAGCTTCACCACAGTTACCAGGCACATCATTCACAAAGAAAGAGAAGAGCATAGGACCCAGTAATGACCATTGGGGCAACCTCATCCATTAAATGTCTGGGATGGGATAGGCTACCCCTCCATTTTACCTTCTGTTTTCTACCATACAGACACTTTTTAAACCAATAGCAGTAGAACTTGTCAGTCCCAGCAGCTGTTACTTTGACAATAGGAGCTCATGGTTAACTAAATTAAAGCCTTTGGTTAAATTTATAAAGATGGCACCAGTTGGAAGCCCAGAGTCCAATGCATGGCAAATCTCTGTGGTCAACCAAAACAGAACAGTGTCCATTCCATGATTTTTCCTAAAGCCATGTTGAACTTCAGTTATGAGAGTGTTGGCCTCAAGAAACTCTTGGAGTTGGTTGTATACCAGTCTCTCCTATATATTAGCCAGTGGACTTAGGAGGAAAATAGGGTGGTAGTTTTGAACAGCTTTTTTGAGCCTTAGTTTTTCTTTAATAAGTTCTTTCAATCATTTTACCAAATATTACTGTCACGCTAATTGGCCTATAGTTTTCTAGCTTTGATTTCTTACCCTTTTTATGAATGGGGACTACAATTGTTCTGTACCATTCATTAGGTTCCACCCCAGGGTTGTATGATAAATTAAACAATTTGGTTAGTGAACCTGCTAGGGTTTTCCTTACATCCTTAGTTAACCTAAGATGTAAATAATATGGACCTCCAGATTTATTAACCTTGATTTTATTTAACAAGGCTGATATAGTTTCAACAGCAATCACCATTTCATTATTTCCCTCAGTTAAAACAACAGAACTAAAGAGTAAACAGGGAGCAGATAAGACAATCTGGGTCACCCTGGAGACAGGAAATGGCACCACAATCTGCATGGGGGTTGTATACAGACCCCCATCTCAGGTGGAGGAACTGGACAAGGAAATGATAGAAGGCTTCTTTAGAATGGCAGAAAAAGGAGAGATATTGTTGATGGGGGACCTGAATATGCCAGATGTTAACTGGAGCACCTTTGCTGCAGGCACGTCCAAAGCAGGTCATTCTTGATGCCCTACACAGAGGCATGCTCAGACAGCTTAGTATTGGAACCCACTCAGGAGGAGCAATCTTAGACCTTGTACTCTCAAATGGGACGAGAAAGAATCTCAGATTTAGAAGTGGGTAGCCATCTGGGAACAAGCGACCACCAAACATTGTGGTTCATGATAAACAGACATACAATCAAACCAAAGCCAAAAGCAAGAGTATTGGACTTTAGGAGGGCTGACTTTGGGAAAATGAGAGAGTGCCTCAGAAAAGCACTAGCAATCAGGCAAGAAGGAGGGTGGAGGAACAATGGGAGCAATCAAAACAGCCATCACAGAGGCAACAAGCCTTTGTGTAAAGTAAATCAACAAAACACAATGAAGGAAAAAAACGCTATGGTTCTCAAAAGAGGTGGCAGGGAAAGTTAAGGAGAAAAGGGTAGCATTCAGGAAATATAAGGAAATGCAGAAGGAGCAGGACAGATAACTTTATCAGTTAAAGCAGAAAGAGGCTGGGAAGACAGTCAGAATAGCAAAGGCCCAAACCGAGGAAAAGATAGCCAACTCTGTTAAGAAGGGGGATAAGACCTTTTATAGGTACATTAAGGAGTGAAAAAAGACCAAAGGAGGGATACTGAGGCTTAATAAAGGGGAGTGAACGTGGGTAGAGGGTGACAGTGAAAAAGCAGGGATACTGAACAAATATTTCTGCTCAGTATGCACAAAGGAAGAGGAGGGGAAGGTACATAAACCAAACAAGAGAAACATTCTGAAGATGTGGGTCGATACCAGTCCATTTACAGAAGAAAGGGTTCTGAAAGAACTAATAAAATTGAAGGTGGACAAAGCAATGGGGCCTGATGGGATTCACCCAAGAATTCTAAAAGAACTTAGGGTAGAACTAGTGACACCGCTGACTACCTGAGGATTGGAGGAGGGCAGATGTGATTCCTCTTCAGAAAAGTGGGAGCAGGACAAAGGCAGGAAACTATAGACCAGTTAGTTTGACCTCAGTGGTAGGGAAAATGATGGAATCACTTCTGAAGGAAAGAATTGTTGAGTACCTAGAGGCCGGTGGGGCTCAGGACCCAAGGCAGCATGCATTCACGATGGGAAGGTCGTGTCAGATGAATCTAATAGATTTCTTTGACTAGGTGACCAAAGTAGTAGACCAGGGAGGGGCTATGGACATGGCCTACCTAGATTTTAGCAAGGTATTTGATACAGTCCCACACAAAAGATTAATACACAAGTTAGCCAGCTTTGGAGTGGGTCCCAAGGTGGTAGTCTGGATAAAAAATTGGCTAGACAACAGGACGCAAAGGGTAGTAGTAAATGGAGTCCACAGTGAAGGAAGGAGGGTTACTAGCGGGTACCGCTGGGTTCAATACTGGGACCGGTCCTTTTTACTGTCTTTTTAAGTGACATTGCAGAGGAACTGGAAGGAAAAGTATGTCTCTTTGCAGATGACACAAAGATCTGCAACAGGGTTGATACACAAGATGAAGTGGAAAGGATGAAAAGGGACTTGGCAAGGTTGGAGGAATGGTCAAATGTATAGCAGCTCAGATGCAATGCAAAGAAGTGCAAGGTAATGCACCTGGGAAACAAAAACCAAGGGGAAGAATACACAATGGGGGGTAAGATACTGACAACAGTAAAAATGGAAAGGGACCTGGGGGTAATTATATCAGATGATCTTAAGGTGGGCAAGCAATGTGAGAAGGCAGTAAGGAAGGCTGGGGGGATATTGGGATGCATAGGGAGAGGCATCAATAGTAGAAAACAGGAAGTTGTTATCCCTCTGTACAGACAGTTGGTGAGACCCCATCTGGAGTACTGTCTGTGGTTCTGGAGACCCCATCTCCGCAAAGACATAGACAGAGTGGAGGCTGTCCAGAGGAGGGCAACCAAAATGGTGCAGGGTCTGCACCAGAAGACATACAAAGAAAGACTAAAGGAGCTTAATATGTATACCCTTGAGGAAAGGATGGAGAGAGGGGACATGATAGAAACTTTTAAGTACCTCAAGGGAATCAACAAAGTCCAAGAGGGTGGAATCTTTCAGAAAAAGAGATATGCAAGAACAAAGGGGCACAATTTGAAGATAGAGGGGGGACGGCTCAGAGGTAATGTGAGGAAGTATTTTTTCACAGAGACGGTTGTGTATGCATGGAACAGCCTCCCTGAGGAGGTCGTGGAGTCAGGAACAATGGGGGAATTCAAGAATGTATGGGACAGACATAAGGCAATCCTAGTGGGGGGTAGGAGGAAGTAAGCTGTTGATTAACTAGGATCTGCAGCTTATCTGTTAGGTAGGAAAATGGGCAGACTAGGTGGGCCAAGCGGTCCTTATCTGCCGTCAAATTCTATGTTTCTGTCTTTCTTGACTGTTGCTTATATTCCCATTATGGTTACACACTGAACAAAATAAATTATTCAGTTTATTTGTCAATAGTTCCAGTTTGCTTCTTTACAGTTAACAACATGAGCATGGAGGGCTTTTGCATTATCCTTCATATGCATTACTTTATATTCGGCTTTGTTCCATTCTGCCCTAAGTAATTTTTTAACGCATTCTTATAACTACTGACATTTTCATTGGTACATAACATTATGAAATTACTGTGGTAAACCACATGGATATTTTACCTTTCCTATTATATTATTTTGGGTTTGGAATATAAACCTGTTCCAGGTTCAATAACTTATATCTAATTACAGTCCAATACTCACCTATGGTTTAACCATTTATGTCCTTTTCCTGTCACAGTTATGCAGTGTAATTTTCCCCTGATTTTATTAAAGCTTGTCTTGTTGTACTTGAGTGATCCCCAGTCATTTCATAAAATACCTGCTAATTATAAATTCAATTATGTAAAGAGCACTATTCCCCAAATTTTCTCTGTCCCTTAATTGTTTAATTTCATTGGGTAGGTTAGTGATGACAAGATCCAGGATGTTACTCCCTCTGGTTGGCTCTGATATAACCTGATGCACTGTAACCACTGATGTATAAGAAGATCCAAAATTTGTGATTCATCTCTGGTATTAGTCAAATCTCACCAGTTAATCCCAAATAAGTTAAAATCCCCCAGAATAATTGTACCCTCAATTCAAAGGACAGAATTATCTTTTCTGTTACAGATTCATGATTGTCTAATTCACAATTTGGTGGCATGTAGCAAAGTCCCATTCTTAATGTCTTTCCACCATTTGCTCTAAACTGAATCTGCAGAATTTCAACAGTTTTACTACTACTACCAGAGATGCTATTTAACTCACAATTTTCAATCTCATGTTTGATGTGCATAGCCAAACTCCACCTTTTAGAATACTCTATCCTTATGATGAAGTGTATAGCCTATTATTTCCTAACTCCATTCATTCCCTTCATCCTTCCAGATTTTGGTGATTATGGCCACATCAGTATCATCCTTTTCCAATACAATTTCATAATCAGTCTTTTTAAGTACATTCTGACTGCATGCATTTGCCTCAAGGATTCTGTATCCAACTTTGCTCTACCTATTTACATTAATGTTGTGTGACATATCTTTGTTGCACATTTTATGGTTCCTGCTACCTCCATCACCCAATACCCCATATAATTCAGTTTAAATTTTGGTACTAGCATCCTCTATTCTTTCCCCAGGGTAGAACTAACCATTTGGTTCAGATGTAATCCATTTTTGCTATGGAGGCCATAGTTATTACAGAAGATCTTCCAGTGAGTGATGTGTTTATACCCTTTTGCAAATGTTCATTCCTTAACCATTCATTTAGACATTTTATTGCCACCAGCCACCAGCAGTTCCCTCATGCTGGAAAGCAGGCTTCTTTCTTCCCTTATTTAAGTCAGGTGAACGGAGCGATCTCAAAAATTATAGACCTATCTCCAAAATTACAGAACCATCTCCATCCTTTCAGTCTTGTCCCAAATCCTTGAGAAATTAATAAATACTCAGCTAAAGGAGTTTTTGGGTCCATACTTGCTCCACTACTGTTTTCTATCTATATTAACTCCATGGGCAATAACATTCACAAATCCAAGCTTCACTTCTTTGTGGATGATACGCTGCTGTACACTTCCAAACCATCATTGACTGAAGCATGTGTCAAGCTGCAGTCTGATTTCAATCAACTGCCACTCAATCTTGCTAACTCCAAGCTGTTACTGAAGGCAAACAAAAATAAGGTAATGTACTTCACCTCTTCTCATCCAACAGCATCCTTAAGCAAACAGCACAAACCATTACCAATCACAACCATCTTTGGGGACACCTTGGAAATTGTGGATCACTTTAAGTACTTGGGAATCTGGCCGAATAGTAAATTGACCTTTGGTGCTCACATTGACTGCCTTACAGAAAGTCTAAAAGTGATGCTAGGGTTCTTCTATAAGAATAAATTCCTCTTCACAACAGACATTAGATGGAGATTAATGCAAGCCACCTTCCTCTCACCACTAGACTGTGGAGATATTATATAAGATTGCAGTTCAGTGACTAATTTACATAAACTTGACACACTTTTTCACCATGCCCTGCTCTTCATAATAAATGCACCTTACAGGACGCATCGTTGTGACCTCTATCAGGCAGTTGACTGGACATGCCTGGCCACAAGACGGATACTCCACATTGACCTTTGGACTATGAAAATTATGTGGAACAAACTGCCACAGCAAATCTGCTCACTCATACACAAGTCACATAGTAACTATTCATTATGGAATTCTGCACTTATCCTTTTGGATATACCCAGATTACGTACTGTACTACTCATGGCAGAGGTGCTATTAGCTTCGTAATGCCATCAGTCTGGAATAAAATCCAATCCCTGAACCCCCCCTTCCCATCCCCTCCCCTCTCCTCATCTTTACCCTATATAATGGATATTCAGTCATTCCCCTACTGTCCCTGAACCCCCTTTCTCCCTTATGCTCTATACTGCCTTATGGTTCTGTTTCTATTGTATTGTACACAGATTCCATTTACCAATGCTATGCTCCTGCCCTTAGTCACCTCTCACTGCGATGTATATCTTTGCCTTGTATCATTAATATACATGATGTTTACACCTTGGCTTGCCCTGTACTACTGATGTACTATTGATTTTTTATCATTATAATGTGACGTTTGTATCTGCCTATAATTCTATTTGCATAAGTGTTGTCAGGACCTCCTTGTGTATGTTTACACCCGTTTCGCCTGGTCCCAAGATATTTTCTTGATTGTAATTACCATTATAATGTGATGTATGTTGCCTTGTAACTCCTGCTCATATATGTTGCTGTACGTCTTACTTCTGCATGTGTCCACCAGGACCTCCTTGAGAATGAGCTCACTCAATGTAGTTTTCCTGCAACAAACTTGAAACGTGAACTTGAACCGGCCTGCATTTTCTGGCCCTGGGAGTATTTCAAAAAGTGCTATTTGGTATCCAGTGATAACAGCGGTCCCAAGCCAGCGATTGCTATAACAGCCAACACACAATGCCGAATTGAATATTGTCTAGTGGCTGAGAACAATGCATATTGCAGAATGGCACAGTTGCATCTGGGAGCAACATCAAAATAGCAATTAGCCATATGAGTGACTGGTCATATATGTGACTAATCAAATGGGTGCCTAGTCAAATGGGTGAACCCCAAAATAGTGAGAGCATGTGGGCACACCCACCCACGTGTGCATGTGCATGCCCATGCAAGCATGCAGCAGCGGCCCTGCTGACAAGAAGGAGCCACACACACACCTGAGCCACTGGAACACACACTACCATCCCCATTGCCTGTGTTAACCTCCGCCTGACAATGTAGTCCCCGAAGATTCTACCAGCACCATACCATCATTGTGGCATACACAGTTAGGCATGTGGTATGAAGGTAGTCAGGCAGCAGAAGTTAATGCATGTCAGGGGTTCACGGCCCTGTGGTTGTACCTCTACAGAACAAAACATACACGCAAGGTAGTAACATGGATAGTACCAAAGGCATTGACCAGTCCGCCGATACAGCCATGCACAGTTCACCAGCTGCCCTCAGTACCAGCACACAGCTCCACAACATGCTGCCCCACCTGCCCCATGAAACATTGCTGGCACTCATGTGTGCGATTTCGCAGAGCCAAACTCGCACCATTGCACACATATCTGCTTTTGTGTGCACGCCGCCCATGGTGGGCTGTGCCACAGTGCACCGCCCCACAGGTGATCCACATGACACATCCAGGAAGAGATAAAAGCAGGTCATAGCCCACGAAGGGTGTCTTATGTAAATGGCAACAGGAACGATGGAAGTACTGCAGTTTCTGATGAGCCAGAAGGGGAGACCCCTACTATCCCTATCAGGAGAGCTCTACAGGAGAGACAAAGAACTTCATCGTAAGGTGTACTGGCACTGTGGCCAGTATCACAAATACCAGTGCCCTACCCACCTGCACACAAAGGCCTATCATGTTGTGTTCCAGGGCTGCCCACACTACCATGTCCCTGACGCTGGGGAGATAGGCATCAGGACAGTTGTGGGCAATGTCCAGGACAGGGCCAGAACCATTATGGAGAGTACCTACCAGGTGATCATCCAGTGCACCTCCAGGGTGCAGGATGCAGTGGCGGGCAGGCTGCCTGCCTTGCTGCTGCTCAAGAGGACTGTGCAGTGAGTGTGTCAGGCTGTGAAGGGCTGTCCTGCAACCTCAGCCACAGTGGAGAACCTAATCATCCCACCTGAGAATAGTGTCACTGAGATGAGGAAGCCCTTCCTCCTCCACGACAGTGAACCATCCAATGATGAGTGCTTGTCTTTGCAACCCAGTGGTCCCTACGCTTTCTGTGTGACAGCCAGGATTGGTTCCTTGAGGGTACCTTTCGCACTTCACCACCCATCTTCTGGCAACTGCACATGGTACACGGTATGCGTTCTGATATTGTGGTGCCTGCTGTGTATATTCTAATGTGTGATTGTCAGGAGCCAGAATGTACATAGGTGCTCAGTGAGGTGCAGTGACTGGTGGGGGACTGTACACCGAAGATGGGTCTGATGGATTTTGAAAGGCCAGCATGGCATGGCTTTGCTGCTGTCTTCAAGGGGGTGACCATCAGGGAATGTTTTTTCCACTTTTGCCAGGCAGTGTGGTACCGCATTCCCCTGAGGTGCTCCACCACTATGCTGCAGAGGAGGACTTCTCTCTGCAGCTCAGGATGGTGCTCACCCTCACCTTTGTGCCTGTGGCGGATGTGGTGGACGTATATGGTACCTTTCCAGACATGGCATTGTACTGGGAGCATGAGGCCCTATTGAAGCCAGTACTCGACTATGTCGAGGATACTAGGCTTGGCAGACCCATCAGCTGGATGGCAGGCAGTGCCCTATGTTCCCCCTGAAGGCATAGAACATGTACAATTCCACTCACGCTGGGCTGGCATATACGAATAATGTAGTTGAGGGCTGGCACCAGGGCTTCAGCACATGACTCGGTGTTGCCCATCCAAGCATTTGCAGATTTGTTGACTGTCTCTGTGTGGAACAGTGGCTGACCGAGTTCCGCATGGAGCAGCTTGTCTCTGGGTCCAGTACTGCTGCCAAATGCAAATGTTACAAAGACCTGACCCAAAGAATTGAAGCCATAGTCAGGGAGTACGGGAAACACAGTACGGTGGACTACCTGAGGGGACTTACCTATAACTTTCAGCTCTGGGTGTACCCAGCAGTAGCAACATGCGGCATCCCTGTTCCCACTGTCTGCTGAGTGCTGTCTCCCAGGAAGGATTCCATGCTGTCCACTGTCCCCTGTTCTTCCAACTGCATCAGCACCTGCCCATATCTGTGATGTACATGTGCACCATCACAGCAACCATTTCCTGTGCCTGCCTGTGTGTGTTTTTGCTGCTGCCTGTGTGGCTCACTGTTCTCTCTGTGCACATCCCCTTCCTCCACTGCCTGTTCCTGGTATCCATTTCTGTTGTCTGCCAGCCTCACACCCCCCTCTGCATTGATGCCAGCTGTCCGTGTGTCCTGCACCCTCCCAAGTCCCACCCACACTCAGCCTTGCCATGCAGTGATCCAGTACGGGCACGGTCATGTCAGCTTTAGCACTCCCAGGTGTTCCCCCCCACGTCACACAGTCCTTCCTGTTCCTTGGTGCTGGTGGTGATGGTGCATTTTTTTTTAAATCACTGCATTCACTGTTTTGATAGTCAGTGACATCCACAGTGAGCCATTTGGGTGTGCAGTCTATATCCTTCACCTATCTATCAGTCACCCACCCTGGTTTGATGTTATGACATGGAACCACTACCCATACTCCTCTTGCCTAACACTTGGCTAGCCGTGGCCCGAAGATCTTTTGCCTTCTCAGCTGTATCCTACTGGAACTCGCTTCCCCCAACCACTCTGGCTATCACCTCTCTTCCTCTTTTTCAAGTGTCTCTGCTACCTCTCCTTGCTGCCACACAATGCAACTGTTTTCGCTGACTCCTGGAGTCTGTTATCTCTGTCCTGCCATCCTGTATTTCCTTGATAATTTTGCTCTACCTTATGTAATGCCTGGTTACCTATCCTGCCAGTTATATTTGCTAATTGTGTTTAGTGTATTATATGTTAGCTAAAGTCTGACTTCACCTATGAGTCATGCACGAGGTATCTGAGTTCTCTAACTACCGCCTGTTTTTGAATTTTACTATCACTGTATATGGTCTAATTTACTGCATTGTTTGTTCTAAATGTATCCTGCATCTGCATTGTTTGTCTGTTAGCTTGTGCTGTTTTACTGGGGTGTTTCAGTGGCTGTATTTGTTCTCAACACAAGGTACTGTCAATGTACTGCACTTCCCGGGTCACCCCTGAAAAAGGGACTGTCTTGTCTCAGTGGGCCCACCTGGTTACCAAAATTCAATAAAAAAAATTCAATAAAAAATATTTCTTACCCTCTTTGTTCTTATGTCTTTTCCAAATTAATAGTCACATTTCATAGTTTTGTAGTACTGTGTGGAAATGTGGAATTCTTCTGTCAGAATTACAGTGGAATGGAATTTCCGCCAGCGGAATTTCCACCAGAATTTCACTGGTTCTTCAACAGAATTAGGCCTGAAAAGCAATTTTTCTGTGGAAAATTGTTCTGCAACAATTTCTGCTGAAAATATTTAGAGAACAGCATTTTTGCCACTGAAAATCATTCCTCAACTATTTTGTACCGTGGAATTTCACCATTCTGTTTGTGGCAAAATTTGGCTGAATTTCAGCAGAATTTTGTTCGGCCAGAATTTGAAAATTCCACAAAGCACTATAGTTTTGTGTACTTCTTTTCCCAAGTAATTTGTGCCTGCATCGATTACAACCAGTGGTTTATCTCCTGTGCTTTTAAGTATTTCTGAGGACATACTTTCAATGTCTCATATGAGTCAATGAAAAACTACTTGTTCTATTTATTTTATCTGCTGAACACATATATCTATCTGTGTATTTCAAGATGGAGTCCCTAGAACATACAGTATACTGTATCTGTCTTGCAACACCATTATTAATGTTCCTTCCTTTATTTGCTCTGGGTTACTAGGGCTGTCCGCTGGTGCTCCTGTTTGCTCCTGGGTACTTAAATTTAGCAATGGTATATATCTATTACTCATTTGTGTTTCACGAGTCCATTGCTATGCTTCATTTTTTGCTCTTTGGTTCTTCTTTACTATGCACTAATCCTCCTTAGAATCATTATCCTGTTCTCTGTGTCTCTTCCTACCTTGTCCTTCAGTAGAGTGTGTATCATTATTAGCTGTAATTGTGTGTGTGGTGCTTGTGAAAACATTGTGTTCACTATCTTTTGCCACCATTTTCATACTTCTGTAACTTTTCAGATTATCCCTTTCCATCTCTAACTCATTACTCTTAATTTGAATTCCTTAATTTCAGTACATTGTTAGCACATGAGTGCTGTAAAGTCTATAATTGATTCAGGACTGAATTAATTGCTCAACGTACATTGCGTCCCTATCTCCCCATTAACTAAAGTACTCAAAGCTATATCTTTTTCTATTTTATTTGTTCTCCATGTTTTTGTGGAAGACTTTTTTTATGTTTGTGTGGCCTGCAAAGCATGCAAACATATTTGTATCAATCTGCTGTGAAATGGCTTTTTGGGGCATGCCCCTCCTCTGCCTATCACAGCTTCTGAATACTAACTTGCTTCCCAAATTCTGCATACTCTCAGCCTTTCTCCTCCTTTCACCTTTGAAGTCCTTACCAAATCACAAGGCTGAAAATGCAAGCTGCAACCTTTTCTTGCTAACTTCTAATTCTTGCTGCTTGAAACCTTATCCCTGCTTCCTGTCCCACATACTGTAAACGCACTTTTACACAGGTTTCCTAAAAGAAATATTCAGCACCTGTGTGATGCAGTTACAGTCCGTTCCACTGACTGCTGATTTTACATGCATCAAGTATGCCAGAATACCCTCTCCTCCATTTTGAATTTCTGTCATTCTGTTTCCCCATGGAGTCAGCTGAGACAGCCATGATGCAAGATTTCCTCTGGAGATGGTGGATGTGTGGGAGGTCAGCACAAACTGTTAACCAAATGGCCATTTTACACAGTGGGACAAAGCAGAAGAGATTAGGGAAAAACTATGCTGAGAAGGAAATGCAGTTCAGGCCAGCATTCACTGAGGAAGCAGAAGAGATGCACTTTACACACAAGGGAGGTAACAGTAAACTGCTTCTGTAATGGGAATTCCATTACAGAAACAGTAGTGTAAAAGCACCTTATGTACTACTGTTTAGTTTTTTTATAGGTGCAGCTTAGGGTTTTGTTTCTCAGAGAATGGCAGAGATGTTGCTCAGCTTATATCATTTGCATATATTATAGATGGTGCAGTGCTTGCAACTAATGGAATTAATGTATTCTCATAGATGCTAAAGATCAGGTAAAACATGTTCTAACATGTTCCTACACTCATTGATCACTTCAGTTAAGGAACTGTATTATGCTTACCTGTGTTTTGGACACTAAAAATTAAAGCATTTTGGACATCACTCCATGAATAAATAAGCCTAACACATATGCTCAGGAAACATGCTAAATATGTTTGCTTGTAAAGCATTATGAATACATTGGTATTAGGCTGAACAGTGAGAGGACTTTTCACCTACTACAGCTCCTGAATACTGACTCTCCATCCTAATTCTGCCCACTCTCTGCCTTTCACTTCTTTTATGAGACCTTGCCCAATCACAAGGCTGGAAAACATGAAGGAGAATGTTTTCTTGTGCAGTTCCTGGGATCTGCACAAAACCTTGTCCTTTCTTTTAGTTTTACTTTTGTGTTTCTGCCCAGAGCGTTCAAAACACTCTGCACTATGGTGAACACACAGAGAGGCATTCTTCTTTACTTTATATTTGCTGCTCAGCAGCAATTCCTTCTTACATCCCTTTTCAGTCTCTGCTTACCCCTATGAAACATATGATGTGCACTTCCCCACTTGTTCTGTATCCCTCCATGATCTGTGATCCCCTGCCCCCCCCCCACAACATGCCACCACGGTCCGTAAACACTTAGCTCTGAGCAACAACTGCTCTCTCCTCTTCTCTACAGTTCCACACCCAAAACATCACAATTCCCCATAATTCTCATTACATGCTGTTCGCCATTCTCTCTCTCCCCTCTTACTATATGATCTTTGCCCTCCACAATGTCCCCTTCTTCATGCTAAGTCAAATTTTCCACTGTTTGCTATTTGATCTGTTGCCTTCCCCACATCCATCCCCCAAATTGCTGCTATTCTCCACACACACAATAGCTGCTCTGTGGCACGTATTCTCTCTCAGCCACCCTCAAATGTCTTGGCACTGTCAGTACCTTATATTATCCATTGTGCCACATTTGCTCTCTGTTCCTCCCCACCCTGATTTTCACCCCAATATACTACAATTTTCCATAAATATGACACACTCTCTAGCTCTATTCCTGTTCCACCCCACCTTTCACCCCCTAACATGCCACCATTCTCTGTATACATTTGCCACTCTTGCACTTGATCTTCCCCCAAATCTCTGCCCTCAATGTGCCCTCATTCTCCATCATTCACATTACTTGCTCTGTAGAACTTGCTTTCTCCTCCTCATCAATATCTGCCCCCGATATCTACCCCCACAACATGTCAACAGTTTCCCTATATATTAAAACTTGCCCACCCCCTCCCTTATCTTTGGCCCCCAAAATGTTACCATTTAGTGTCATTCACATTAGCCACTCTTCAGCATATGCTCTCTATTCCTCTCCTCCCCAATATCTGCCCCTCCCAGATGTTGGCATTGTCCTATGAACTGGCCCCTCTGTAGCACTTACTCTCTCCTCCTCTCTGATCTCTGCCCCCAAACATGCTGCTACTCACTGTCATTAACATTAGCCACTCTGCAACACTTGCTGTCTATTCCTCCTCTCCCCAATATCTTCCCCCGAATGCCAGCATGGTCCCTATACATTAGCTGCTCTATGGCACTAAGTCTCTACCTCTCCCCAATTCCTATGCATCCCAACATGATGGTGTTGTTTCTACATATTAGCTGATCTTTGGCATTTGCTCAACCCCAATCCCCAGTCTCTACCCCAAATATGACACCAGTTTCTGTCATTCCCATTAGCTGCCCTGCAGCACTTGCTCTCCATCCCTCCCCTTCCCAATATCTGCCTCCCAACAGGCCCATATTCTCCCTATGCATTTGTCACTCTACATCACTTGGTCTTTCTTCTCCCTGTTCAGTGCCCTTCCCCCAACCTTCCACCATTCACCATCATTCACATTAGCTGCTTTGCAGCACTTCATCTCTATCCCTCCCCTCCCCAATTTCTGCCCACCCTAACATGCTGGCAATGTCCCTGAACATTAGCTGCTCATTGGCACTTGTTCTCCCCGCTTCCCTGATCTCTGCCCCCCCCCCAATATGTTGCCATTCACCATCTTTCATATTAGCTGCTCTATAGCACTTGTTCTCTATGCCTCCTCTCCCAATCTTTGCCCTAACAGGCCCATATTGACCCTATACAGTACATTATCCTCTCTGTAGCAGTTCCCTCCCCCTCCTCCCCAATCGTGTTTGCTCTCTCTCCCCCCTCTCCAATATCCCCACAAATCTGCTGCTATTCACCATAATTTACATTAGCCACTTTGCAGCACTTGCTCTTTATCACTCCCCTTCCCGATCTTTGCCCCACCATGCTAATTGTATGTATACCTACCTGTTACTTTCTATTGCTTTCTACTGTTTTTTGTGATATTTATAACACATTTCCACTGCTAACATTCCTTTTTACCATACTCTTCCCAGTGCCATGCTGCCACATACTTGCTTTCTTTAGGCACACCTACTTTAATTTCTGTCTAGATTTCTCATGTTTCTACAATTAATTTGTTCTCATTTGACATATTTCCATTTCAGACTATATTTATTGTATTTCACTGTTCTTTTTCTGTGCAAACTCTACACTGCTTTTATGTTGCTATGGAAGCTAAACTAATCTTGCTCATTTCTCCACCTGCAACCCAATCCCTTACTAGGAGTAATACTACAAACAGTCAAGGCAGCAGTAGACATATAATGTCCTTGTCTTAGCTACCCTGATATTAGGTATAATAGTATTTTAAGTTGCTCCCATCCATAAATATATCCAACTTTCATTTAAGGGCTCTAGGTCATAAACTCCAACAGAAATACAGTGTGGTCAAAAACCACACACAAAAAATGGTGCTTTAAAAAGTAGTGATCAACAAAAACACTGACAGCCACCAACAAAGCCAATGGTAGTGCTCAAGAAACACACTGACCGCTACCATGGCTAAAAATAAACAAGTTCAATAAGTTTTTCCAGGGGGCTTAAACACCTGTGCCCCTTCATGGGCAGCTAAGCCCCCCCTCCGAACTTTATATAATCAACTTCATGGGGGTTGCAACTCGGGGACAGGGAGGAACTTGGAGAGGGAATTGCTTTTATGAGGGTACAGGGGTAAAAGTGCAGGGTGGGAGGAGAACACACAAAAAAATAAAGCTTGGGAGGGGTGAAGAAGAAAATCTCAAGAAATGAGAGACTGGGAACAGAACCCTGGTTTCAGGGACATGCCACGGTCTTAGCTGCTTGTGGTCCTAACCACTACACCACAGGAGCAGTTCAGCAAAGTGCCATGCACACCTCTTATTGTCTCTTCCTCCCGACTGATGACAGCTACAAGGATAGCGATCATTGACTTGTACTATGCTATCCCTGTAGCTGTAATGTCACATGCAATTTTTTCAGAGTGAATTTTCCTGCACTGTAATTGCCACAATGTATTAAAGGAATCAATGCTCTTACTATGCATTGTTTCAACCAGTAGTGAATTCCAACATTGAGTTACTCTGTGTGTAGTACAGTTTCCTGTTGTTCATCCTAAAATTTGTGTTTGTGATATGCTTATTGTTACTTCTTGTATTATGGGCTTCATTCAAAATGGAAATATTAAGATCTTCTTATAGTTCTTCTTCATATTGGATTTTGTAAAAAAAAATAAGAGGTCCCCTCTGATTCTTCTCCAGTGTAGGCTTTGCAACTATAATTGTTTAAGTCTTTCTTCATAATGTAGATTTTCTAGACCTCTCATCATTTTAGCATTTTTGTGGTTTTGCACTGAATTCTTTTGATTTTATTTCTACCCTATATTTAACACCCCCCCCCCCCGAACTGTGAACAATAATCTGTGTATGGTCTTGTATATGATTTATAAATAGGTAGTAGTACTCCCATGGATTTATGACTAAAGTGTCTCTTAACTGAGTTTATTAAATAGTTTGTTTTATTAAATGTTTGATTTAAATGTTCCTTAGCCCTGAAATCAGAGCATATTATAATCCCCAAGTCTTTTTCTGATATGACCAGTGTTAAGTTGAATTCCATTAAGAAAACAATTTCCACAAGGACTGTTTTCACCCATGTGAATCATAGTGCATTAGTTTTTTGTATTTCATCCCCACACATTGGTCCATGCTGCCATATGATCTAAATCCTTCTGCAAACTGCTGTACTCCCCCAAACTCTTGACTATGCCACCAAGTTTGGTGTCATCCACAAACTTATTATGCCAATTTGTGATCCCTCTTCCCATGTCAGATATGAATAATCTAAATAGTACTGGTCCCAGCATGGATCCCTGAGGGACTCCACTGGTCACTCTACCCTGTCTTGATAGGAACTCATTTATCCTAACCCTCTGAGTTCTGTTTGAGAGCCAGTTGGAGATTCAAATTTTTACATTGTGATGAATATTAGGATAATTGACACTCAACTTTTGTATTAATTTATCATGAGGCACCACATTAAAAGCTTTGCTTAGTTCCAAGTAAATGATGTCCACCACATTCCCCTCATCTAACACTTTGCTTACTGGCTCATAGAGACTGATCAAGTTTGTATTACAGTGCCTCCCCTTCTTGAAGCCATGTTGTGATCTGTCAGGATAGTTATGTGTGATTCCAGTAGATATAATTAATTCCTTTAGTACTGATTTAGTTATTTATATATTATTTATTTATATATTTCTGCCTATTGTAGATTTAATATGTATTGTCCTATAGTTCTGGGGATCCTGCATATTATCTTTCTTATAAATTGGCACCACCTCTGCCTTTCTCCAGTCTGTCGGTACCTCACCTGTATACAGAGGCTTATTAAATATATATGTTAAGGGGGCAGCTCGGCTATCAGCTTGTTCCTTGAATGTATGTGTCAATATTTCATCTGGTCCCATTGCTTTACCCACTTTCAGTAATTTAAGTTCCCTTAGTAAATCTCCTTTTTCAGTTAGAATTGTATCTACAGATTCAGGGCAATAACCATTAAACTTTTACTGCTCCGTTAAACACAGCACAAGCAAAATTGCACAGTAAAAGATCGCATTGGGGAAAAACAGTGAGGCAAACAACCTTACAAATCCAGTACTGCCTGACACCACAATGAGATGCAGTGAAGTTACATTTCACCAACAAACTGCATAATTTCACCTTCAAACTTTGAGGGTGAAATTTCGCACTTTGTCCCATGAAATATTTTGTCAAGCACAGTTTGTGGACTTTGCACATCTCTAATGTCCACAAACCACACAGCACACAACACAGAACTGAATTTTTAATTTGGAGAGCTATGCTCCTTGCACCCCCTAGAACTAAGAGCTCCACACTCCAAGTCGCATATACACAAAAATATGCACTGTCCGGCACACACACTATTATTGGTGCTGCACTATTATTGCTCCTGCTCTAATTGCTGTGCTCTTTTTGATGCATCGTTATTGTTGCGTGATATTGACCGGCTGCTGTATCTACAGTATTACTAACTGCCATTTCGTTTACTGTCTTTTTCTGGAATGTGGTACAGAAATAGTTGTTCAAGCTATCTGCTATTTCCCTTTCACCTGTTATTTTATCATTAATATTTAGTGGGTTCACCAGGATTTTGTTTTTCTTAGGTGAATTTAAATAATTATTAAAGGTCTTTGGATCTAATATAGCAATAGCAAGTTTAACCTCGTAATTCCTTTTTGCCTTTCTAATTTCTTTCTCTATTATTTTAATCTTTTACAGGTCGCTCCTGTAAAAAAGCTTTCAGCTTAGTGTGCTATACCTGGTTAAACAACTAAATAAAAAAATAAAAAAATCTTCTCCTTATATTTATCCTGATTACCCCTGCTAGAATATTTGATCATCATTTTATAAGTCTTTGTCTTAATATTTGATTATGTTTTGAGTTTTTAGAGTACAGGGTAATATTTTACCCTTACTATTGTATAGCTGTATGTGGGGCCCACCTATTTTGTGGATCCCATATCCACTTTTTTAACTGCTTCCAACAATTGTTAATATTATTTTTTTAAATCAGTTCTCCTTTCCCATCCCTTATTCCCGCCCTCTTTTTTAATTTTTTGGTAATTTGCTTGTTTAAAATTATACAGGACCATCTTTCTTTTACTCAGCTGCACACCCCTGTCTATTTTCAGCAACATCGTTGAATGGTCACAACTATGTAATGCATCCAATATTTTATGTGAATTCTGCATACCTGAATTCATCAGTGCTAGATCCAGAATATTCCCTCCTCTTGCATTTTGTTTAATAACCTGTTCCAATTTACATTCTCTTACTTTATCAATGAGTGCATTATCTTGAGTACTACTAGCTTTCCTTACATGTCAGTTAATGTCTGGTTGATTAAAATCTCCTAGATCAAGTATATCCCCCAAATCCCTGAAATGCGTAATTTCCCTCATGTACTCATTGAAGTTGTCACTTTTGCTCCAAGGCAGTATATAAACAGTCCCAGCAAACAGTACTAGTGTCTGTGGTATAATATTACTAACTTTAATCCCGATAGATTCTAGTTGGTTTGTGCCAGTTCAGTATATTTCATTACCTCTGAGGTTGTTCTTAATATACAATGCAACCCCCCCCCCAGTACTCTGTTTTTTTTTTTTTTTTGGTACAGAGTGTAACCCTCTATTTTCTTGTCCCATATATCATTTTCCTCCCACCATGTCTCCATAATTGCCACACGATCTGGATTGTAATGAACTATTTGAATCTTTAGACTATCAAATTTATTAACCAAACATCTAGCATTAAATGAGAGAAGTGTAAGAACAGTTTTCTTTTTAAGTATGTTTTTCTTATCCATTACTTCCTTTGATGTATTTTCCCTATCCCCATCATCCCCTGTGACTAGTTTAAATCCTTTGTGAAAACATTATTGAATCTTTCACCCAGTTTATTTTCCCCTAGTGTACTTAAGTGAAAACCATCTCTTACAAACAGGTGATTGCTATTATAACATAAGTCCCAGTGCTTTATTAAGTTCTAGTTAATTTTGTATTTCTAGACATCCAACCAAGCATTGATAGTCATAATTCTTTTCTGTTTTTTATATGATGCCCTTGAAACTGGGAGAGTTTAAGAAATAGTTGGTACACAATCCATCTTGGACAGTTCTTCCCCTAGTCTGATATAATCTTTTTTTGATATTCATCTCCAATATTTTTCCCATTGTTTGTAGTGACATGAATTATAACTCTTAGTTTGCTTCCTGTGTTTTGTAATATGCCCCTTAAACTCTATCTAATATCATTTATTTTCTTCCTTCCACTATACATTTCAATAAACAAAGAAAAATCAATTGGAGGTGCATGTATTTTTTTTTATTTCTGTCTACCACACCTCTTAACTAATCTCATCTCCTCCTCCCTTTGTCATTATCTTCCCCTTTTCATAACAAAGTTTATTTTGAACTAGCATAAAAGTGGTCTTGAACAAATTTGCAACGCAGCTTCAGTATGCAATTGCATAAATGTTGCATTATTTCAATGATTCAATCTCAATGTAACTAGTTTCATTCTTTCCATGTTTGTTATTGAACATAACTGCCATACAGCCACCACAATTTCTAAATTATTTCTCGTAATTTACATGCCTTGTATGTAAGCATGAATAATTCCCCACATACGCAATTTTGATAGTAATACAACTGCATACCTCTCATAGGATAAAATCTGATTATTTTAAAAATAATGGTTATATCAGTTACATGGCCAATGAAGTGCATCATTCTGCTTTTTAACTATCTTGTGGTGCACCATATGCTTTTTCACTAAACTCTTGATTGTACAGACACAACTGGCATTCTCACAAAATGCATTTTTTTTGTTTTTGTTTCTTCATCATACAGGTGATGAATCTGCATACGTTATTATAGACAGTGTTCAGGTGGCTTAGTAGTACAGGGGGTGAGAGAGCTATTACTGGGGAGCAGTATTCAAGAATGGGGAGGGGGTGACCCTGCCCAATTGCTACTCTTGCCTCAGGGGACAGTAGGTGTCCCAGTCTGTAACACATTCTTATTCACTGGTTCATGTTCTTAATTGCTGAGCTGATATGGTACTCATGCATAAGAGATCA
Organism: Neoceratodus forsteri; assembly: GCA_016271365.2. Classification (NCBI taxonomy): domain Eukaryota; kingdom Metazoa; phylum Chordata; order Ceratodontiformes; family Ceratodontidae; genus Neoceratodus; species Neoceratodus forsteri. The sequence continues at coordinate 452,659,432 of CM057456.1, read as the reverse complement.
GCTCTTATACTGTCTATATTGGATGTGATGTCACTTCTGGTATCAGGGGTCACCAAGTCTGTTCTACAAAACTATAATTCAATGTGCTTGTACAACTGGTTTTGTGCTTTTGCAACATAGATAATCTTTGGCTATTTGCCTCTCTATCCATGGGATATCCCACCCTGTAGGGGTATGAAGGCAAGGAACCCTAGAGGAGGGTTCCACCCCTTAGGTGCCACAGGAGTGATTCCCTCAGCTAAAGGTACCTTAGGAAGCAGCCCATGGGAGAGAGAGGCATGCCACTGGAAGAGGAGGGGTGGATGGATGGGTAAGGAAAAAACACTTGTGTGTGGAGTGAGGAGAGCAGCCCTTAAATGGGCTGAATGGGGGTGTGGCCAGTTGCACTGCCCCCCTTGAATTACAGGTTGTAGCCTTCCAATTCAATGTGCCTGTGCAACTGGTTTTGTGCTTGTGTAACATAGATAATCTTTGGCTGTTCACCTCTCTATCTGTGGAATATATCACCAAGAAGGGTACGAAGGCAAGGAACCCTATAGAAGGGTTCCACACCTTGAGGTGCCATGGGAGTGATTCCCTTGACTAAAGGTACATTAGGAAGCAGCCCAAAAAGAGTGTCAAGCAATGCATACAAGGTGGTGAACACTTATCAGAGTAGAAGACCTGTGTAGGTTGGTTGGTAGTATGGGTTCAGTTGGTAGCATGGGACAATGAGACCTGCACATAGGTTGGATGGTAGCATAGGTTCAGTTGATAGCATGGGTCAATGAAGACCTGTACATAGGTCGGTTGGTAGTGGGGTTCAGCTGGTAGCATAGATCAGTTGGTTGCATTGTTTGAGTAAAGAGGCAGGAAATGATAGGTGAATAGTGACCTACTCAGAGGTCTGACTTGTAAGGCATGGAGACTTGGCTTCCTAATGAAAGAGAGAACAGCCAAAAGGGAGACGGGATGATTACAGGACATCCACTTGACTTTATCCAACAGCAGAAACCTACCTAAGAGGGAAATGTACCTGAGTAACCTAGGGACTACAAGGATGCCTATCTAGTATTATGACCATTGGCATGGAGGAGAGAAAAAAACCCTTTGAGGAGGAAAATTCTGGGGATCCAAGGCCTAGGTCACCTTCCCTACAGGCTTTGGGACAGTTTTGGTTAGTGACAGCTCTGCTACTTCAATTTAGTAGACCAATCCAAGAGAATTGCAATTTCGGGGAACACTGTCACTCTATCCCTCTAATGGGTATGTGGTGGAGGGTTGTGAGTGCACTCTGCAACAAGAGTCAACCAAGGTGGGAGGAGGAGGAGCATAATGACCACCGAGGTGCTCAGCCAGCCTACTGATCTATAAACAAACCAGGTGAACCAGAGGCAGTTGTAGGGAGAATAGCATGAAAGGGTGCCTCCAAACCCACTCAAACAGCTAAAGGGGCCCTTCCCATGAAAGCCCCATCCCTTCACTGCTGAAGTCTTAAATGCTACATCGAGAGGTGCCATTGGTACAGTTGATGACTGAAGGTACACCCACAGTGAGAACCTTCCCAACTATGGGCCAGGTGAGAAAGACCCAGCCCCAAGCTTCACATCCTCAAGATGCAGACTTTGGGATGCCGAGAGAGACCATTGGCCACAGGGATAGCCCTGAGTCCAGTAAGTAATGGATGTGGTCAGCATGTCTCCAAAATGTGGAGGAGTGAGTTGTAATGAGCATGGGACCGGCACATGGGTCATGATGTATGATAGCAGACATGATCAGACTGAGCACTGTGGACCCTCATGTGGGTCTTTACTGAATGAAAGTTAATGTGGAGAGACCCATACATAGCTCAGGCTGCGCGATATGGACCCTCTTGTGGGTCTAGGTAAGGCAAATACCATTTGTCATCCACAGGAATGCATGCTGACCAAGTCCATTAGTAAGCCAAATTGAGAGTAAATTGAATTGTATCCTATGAGTAAGAGAATGGCGAGGCCAGGCAAGGCCCAGGGCTGATGGTTGGAGAGGAGGAGGCTGTGAAATCATTTAAGTAGGAGGAGGCTGCAAGCTAGTATGGTAGGAGGTGTGGATTGAAGCAAGTAAACATGATATCCTGCCAGACTTGAAAGGGGATGAGCATTGCTGGTAGTGCAAGGGACCAGAAGGCTGGGATGACTGAGTAAATCAGGTGCATAATATTAGGGAGAGGATGGTAGAAGGCTGGATAAAGCCAAAAGCCCTTAGTTAAAGAGTTGCCTGGAATCACTGGTTGCATAGCACCATGAAGGCTATTGTAGAGCAGCAGAAGAAGGCCAGGTGAACCAGGAATTGCCAGCACTCAATGGAGTGTAAAAATAAGAAACACGTCCACAATCAAAACTTCTTTTTACACTGTTTTATTTAGCAAATTTTAATCGGTGAGTCCCCAAAGGACAGAAGGATGTCCACACAAGGCCCCGACACTTCGGGTTAGAAAAACCCTTTGTCAGAGGGTGTGGTAAAGTCCTGGGGTATGTTAGCATTTAAGTGCCATATGTTCATTAATATTTTTTTTTTATTTAATAAGCTTTATTCGTTTTAATTTTTTTTTACAACATCCAAGTACAGACAACATGATAATGCAGTGAAAGGAACCAACCAGGATAAGAACATTTACAGTATAATTGCATTCATTATAAAAAAAACAGGAGCCAAGAAAGAACGTGACTGCATAACAGTTCCATATTATAATGCTTCTTTAAGTTGTCTGTACCCCCCCACCCCCTATAACCCTCCTTCCTCCCATCCCCAGTCTGCCACAAGGTTCTGTATTAAACACAGTTAGAGAAAAGAGAGTTGAATTTATGAGTCTCAAAATAAAAAGAGAGAAAAAAAAAAAGAAATTGCTGGCTATTGAAATATACCTAATAGATATTATCCTCTTTTGGAACCACTGAAAAAATTATTCTTGTTTTGGATTAAAACTACTGTACTGAAATAAGGGCCTGGAGTGTCTCCCACCTTTGCTTATATGCATTTGATCTATTCTTAATTCCAGCCAATATAAATTCTGCCTGTAAAGCAAACATAATTTCTTTAAAACACTCTAAATAGAGGGGAGTAGATGAATCAAGCCAATGTCTTAATATTATTTTCTTGGTACAAGCAGTGATCAAGGCCATATGAGCTTTCTGCTGTGACCTTTGAATCTGCGTATAATCACCCAGAGTACAAATTTCTGGAGTAAATTTGTCAGTGATCATAAGCATAGGATTAAGGTGGTTTTGAATCTCCTTCCAAAAGGAATTAATAGTATCATAGGCCCAAAGCATATGAAATAAATCAGCTGGCTCATGTTGACATTTAGGACATCTACTAAAGAATGAAGCACCCATTCAGCTAAACTGAACTGATGTATAATATTGATTATGGTTGATATAATATTGCATTAATCGGTACCTGTCCCATTTAATATACTTATATAGGTGTTTCCAAATGTTGGGCCAATTCCTAGAGGGGGAGTGCGGTGGTAAGATATTGTCCCACCAATAATATCTTTGACCTTCTGTGTTTGCTATTTCCTTTAGTAGAAATTTATATGAATAGGATATAATATGTGATGTAGGAATGGATTCTACATACGGGAGAACCACTGACATAAGGGGACTAGACCATTTATCCGACCCAAAGTGTTTAACCAATAAATGGGTTATTTGAAAGTATTTAAACATGAGATTATCAGGCCATTTAAAAATGGATTGAGCTTCTCTGAAGGGAAGCAATTTTTGATTTTTCACCAGCTGAACCACAGAATTCACTCCCATTTGTGGCCAAAATTGGTGACGCTTAATATTCTTACCTGAAATAAGAAAATTAGGGTTAGAAAACAGAGGTTGAGTTATATCTTTGGATGCCTCTACATTTAGGAAATTATTTAACTGATGTTGAGTTTGAAGTAAAGCATATAACGGTGTTTCCTTTAGGGCCTTAGGGAGATTCTTCTTGGAAATGAAGGGGAGAGTCTTAGGATCAATTCCATTTACTAAACTTAAAGCCATTTCAATTCTAACCCAAGAAGGACAACAGACAGATTCCAAGAGAGTTTCTGAGGGTTGTAACCAGAATCTGATTCTTGCTAAATGTATGGCTAAATAATAAATATAAAATTAATATTTATGAGCCTGGTTAATTCTTTCATGTATTCAGTGAACAAAACTCAAATACAAATATTTTAAACATGTGTTTCAAAACAATCATATTCAAAAAAGCATATGGAAATCGCAACTTAGAGCATTATGAGCTAGTCCAAAATTAATTCTTCAAGCAATAAACTTTTATACTTAGTTAAATATTCTTTAGACAGGATACAATAAATGCCCATTTTTAGTGAAACAAGGGCAGGATATTCAAAGTAGATGCACCCTGCGCAACTGGGTTATGCTGGTGCATCCCTAACATGTGCCCCATTTCCATATTCAAAAGGCACCAATGCACCATGCAAATCTGGATGTGCCACAGCACAAAGATAATGTATGCAATGCATCCAGAGGGGGCGTTTCCCTGCATATGCGGCACATCTCCATATTCAGCCGAGATGTGCAGTGCAACTGCCCGCACATCACAGAGATGTGCTATGCAAAGACAGGCATGGAAAAAGCATGCCTAAGTCATAGCCACCCACATGCAGGCTGCTGTATTGTACAGCCCCACACTGCAGCCCAGCCCCTGGGTGGCTACACCCCCATCCCCAAACACATGCCACACTAAAGGGCAGCCATCCCTGATAGTCTAGTGCCCCCCATCCCCGAACCATGTAAGTAGGATATGAATCTCCTGTAATGCCCCGGTAGTCCAGTGGTACCCCACTCCCATCCCTGATCATAATGTAGAATCCCACACCAGATATCCCTAGTGGTCTAGTCATTTCCCCCGCGCCTGTATCCCCAATTGATGTATAATCCTATTTTGATGCACCCTGGTGGTCTAGTGGATCCCCCTCCCCATATGGCAACCCTGATCACCTGAAATAGCCCAGTGTAATTTCCCTGGTAGTCCAATGGCACCCCCCCACCCAGTGAAGAACTCAACCCCCCCGCTCCCCCATCCCAGCATGTCCATAAGGTCAGTGGGCAAAACAACCCACCCACACACTGCCACAGCTGCCCACTGACTGAGCTGTCATTGAATGACAGAGTACAGTACCCCTGTAAGGCCACTGGTAGACACTGTCGACCAATGGGCTTGCAGTGTGTGTACTGTACACTTTAATTCACAACACTGCAAATTACATGAAGTTGAGAATGAAAGTGTACAGTACACACTGCAAGCCCATTGGTTGACAGTATCTACCAATGGCCTTGCAGAGGTACTGTAAGCTGTCATTCAATGACAGCTCAGAGGGAAGCCGTGGCAGTGTGCGGGTGGGATGTGTAGCCTGCTGACCTTATGGACATGCTGGGACAGGGTGAGTGGGGTGGGGTGGAAGTTCCTCAGTGGGTGAGGGGCTGGAAGGTACCACTGGACTACCAGGGAAGTTACACAAGGCTATTTTGGGTGATCAGCATTGCCTGATGTGGAGGGGGAACCACTAAACCACCAGGGATATCTGAGGTGGGATTCTACATTATGATCAGGGAAGGGAGGGGGTACCACTGGACCACCAGGGTGTTACAGGGGATTCATATCCTATGGACATGGTTCAGGAAGGGGGCACTAGACTACCAGAGATGGGGATATATTCTATTTCATGGTCGGGTTGGGTGGGGGACACTAGACTACCAGGTATGCATGGGATGCTAATGTGCAACATGGCAGTTGCAGGGTGCCCTGTGCATGCTGTTGGGCACATCCCTCCCCAGACATGCAAATGGCCCATAATAACATGCAAATGGCTCCATTTGCACTTTGCATGGCTAATGGCGCCATTTGTATGTTTCAGTCTGAATATCTGGAATGTTCACTTGGTGCATCCACAAGGTACACCGCGCATTCCCATTCCAGGTATTCAGACCTGGCGGGGATGCACTGTCACATCATCAGCAGCCCCATTTGCCCTGCACACTTATCCTGCTATATTCAAATGGGATGCGCTATTGGGCATCCCATTTGAATATAACCCTTTTGTGCTCCAGCGCATCTCAGTTACGTGGAGTAGCTACTTGCACCCTTTCTGGGCACAGTTTGAATATCTTGCCCCAAGTCATTAATCACTGAATTTTTATGATCAAATAACAGAAGAAAGAATGATGCAGAGGAGAAAATAGAGATCTGACTTAAATTCAAATGCATAATTTTGCAGCCTTGATCCTTTCAGGGGGAGCAGCAGAATTCTAGGGCTTGATGTCTGTGCTACATCAACAGATATAAAATAAAGTACTAAGGCCCCAGAGACTCATTATCAACCATTGAAATTGACCTTCATCATGGAGGTAGTGTGGTAATTCGAGTAAAAGAACAAATAAGGATGCAGTCAGGAACCATTTTCCGGAGCTGGGACATCGGTCCAAAATACAAGGAATTGTTTTCACTTAACCTGGGACATCAGGATCAAGATGCAAGACCAGGATGGAGGGAATTACCAAGTAGAAGGGAATCTGGAAGGTTTCAACTGGAAGATGAAAGGCAGTGTGGCGGAACTCCGAGAGAGCTTGCCAACTACTGATGGAAGCTGATGCTGAAATGCAAGATGTAGGTGATATAAAAGCAAGCTTTTTCAAAGTAGAAAAACTTTGGAAAAAAGGCATTGACATTATGCTTAATATTATTATGCTTGAAGAATATCTAGGGAAAGAGCAAGCACCTCGTGGGCTCAGAGTGACTATAGCTCCAGCCAGTGGGATTGGTAACTTTTCCTTCAAGGGGAAGTGGCTTCAGGTGGCTAAGGTATGCTCAAAAACTTTCACAAACTCATTGTTAGATATGAAACATTGAAGCTTGATGAATTGAATACAGAGATAGAGGTGACAACAGCTGAGGTCCTGACTTATAGAGAATGGGCAGAGTACAATAATTTGAATATACTGCTGTCAAAGAATATAAAGAAATACAAGAGGGAGATCATCACTAGGAAACAGAAGAACTTACTAGAGACAAAGGGGACTATAACAAGGAGCACATTCTTAAATGGTCCCAACCCTGACCTCCGAGTAGAGGAAGAAGCAGAAATAGAAGTAAAGTCCGTTTTGAACATAAAGATAAAAATAAAAACCAAACAGCATGCAGTCTGAGTCCATCACATGACACTGGGTCAGATCAGGTGACTGCAGATATACAGGAAGTGGCAGGAATGAGCAGTGAGACCTAAATGTTTTTTTAGAAAGAAAAAAGAAGTTGGCACAAGAGAAGGAAAAAGGAAAAGGCGCACAAGGATGGGGAAAAGAGGGGGGACCAAGAAATACAAGGTTCTCAAAGAAAGCCCCGAAGTACAAGTAGTAAATATTTTGGGTGTTACTTTATCAGAAAATCAAATTGCAGTACTGAAAAGGGGACTGTCGTTTATACCACCCCCTGCATAAATAAATTTAAAATAAATTTAGATGTAAGAAAATTCCTATGCAAAATATGACTGAAATATATTTTTTTTAATAAAAACCATCAGTGAAACACTATGAGCTACACAGAGGATCTCACTGCTGCAGAGTCTGCTAGGAACTTTGAGGAGATAGACTTCCTGTTATACGAAACTGAGGGAAGTGAAATAACACCTGAAGACACCAGTAGAATACAATGGGATTTAATGTCAGAAGGAGCATTAAGAGCTGCACTTGAGGTGGAGGATGGACATTCTCAGGGCTTACAACTGGAAATGCATCAGGAAATTAACTTAGACACCCAGACATTGGATATCGCCAGCAAAAGAACTGCTTTGTTTAGAAACATAGAAACATAGACTTTGACAGCAGATAAGGAGCACTTGGCCCATCTAGTCTGCCCATTTCCCTACCTACAGGATAGGCCGCAGATCCTAGTTAACCAACAGCCTATTTCTTCCTACCCCCTGCAAGAATTGCCTTATGTCTGTCCCATGCATTCTTGAATTCTCCCACAGTTTTAGACCCCACGACCTCCTCAGGAAGGCTGTTCCATGCATCCACTACCCTCTCTGTGAAATAATACTTCCTCACATTGCCCCTGAACCGCCCTCCTTCTATCTTTAAACTGTGTCCCCTTGTTCTTGCATGTCTCTTTTTCTGAAAGATGCTACCCTCTTGGACTTTGTTGATTCCACTGAGGTACTTAAAAGTTTCTATCATGTCCCCCCTCTCCCTTCTTTCCTCAAGGGTATACATATTAAGCTCCTTTAGTCTCTCCTCATATGGCTTCTCTTGCAGACCCTGCACCATTTTAGTTGCCCTCCTCTGGACTACCTCTATCCTGCCTATGTCCTTGAGGAGATGGGGTCTCAGAACTGGACACAGTACTCCAGATGGGGTCTCACCAACTGTCTGTACAGGGATAACAACTTCCTGTTTCTGCTGCTGATGCCTCTCCCTATACATCCCAGTATACCCCCAGCCCTCCCTACTGCCTTCTCACATTGCTTGCTAACCTTAAGGTCATCTGATATGATTACCCCAGGTCCCTTTCCTTTTTTGTTGTTGTTACTACCTCCCACCCATTGTATATTCTTCCCCTGGGTTCTTGTTTCCCAGGTGCATTATTTTGCACTTCTTTGCATTGAATCCTAGCTGCCATACTTCTGACCATTCCTCCAACCTTGCCAAGTCCCTTTTCATCCTTTCCATGCCTCCTTGTGTATCAACCCTGTTGCAGATCTTTGTGTCATCTGCAAAAAGGCATACTTTTCCTTCCAGTCCCTCTGCAATGTCACTGATGAAGACATTAAAAAGGACTGGACCCAATACTGAACCCTGCGGTACCCCACTAGTAACCCTCTTTCTTCAGAGTGGACTCCATTTCCAATTACCTTCTGTGTCCTGTTGTGCAGCCAATGTTTTACCCAGGCTACCACCCTGGGACCCACTCCCAGGCTGGTTAACTTGACTATTAATCTTTTGTGTGGGACAGTGTCAAATGCCTTGCTAAAGTCTAGGTAGGCCATGTCCACAGCCCCTCCCTGGTCTACTACTTTGGTCACCCAGTCAAAAAAATCTATTAGATTCATCTGACATGACCTTCCCACTGTGAACCCATGCTGCCTTGGGTCCTGTGCTCCACTGGTCTCTAGATACTCAACTATTCTTTCCTTCAGAAGTGACTTCATCACTTTCCCTACCACAGAGGTCAGACTGACAGGTCTGTAGTTTCCTGCCTCTGTCTTGGTCCCACTTTGTGAAGGGAATCACATCCGCCTTCCTCCAGTCCTCGGGTACCACACCATCCTCCCTGATTTATTAAAAAGAGTAGCCAGTGGTTTCACTAGTTCCTCCCTTAATTCTTTTAGAATTCTGGGGTGAATTCCATCAGGACCCATTGCTTTGTCCACCTTCAGTTTTAGGAGTTCTTGCAGAACCCTTTCTTCTGTGAAAGGACTGGGATTGACCCCCCTATCAAGAGTGCTTCTGTTAATTGGATTAGGCACTTCCCCCTCCTCTTTTGTGAATACTGAGCAGAAATATTTGTTCAGTATCCCTGCTTTTTCACTGTCCCCCTCTGCCCACCCACGTTTAAAGGCAAGTCAACATTTTTTCCATTTATAACCAACGCTAACATATTAGGATATGAAAAACAGTAATAAAAGAAATTACTGAGATTCTGAAAACATTCAAAGCTCCAAGAAACACCAACCTTTCCAGAAATTAGAGAAATGCCCTTGATGAACTGGCAAAAAATAAAGAACTAGTCATAAAAGCCGCAGATAAAGGAGGCAACATTGTTGTGATGCATAAAGATAAATAAGTTAACATTGTTAAAAAGCTGTTAGAAAATACTGAAAATCATAAAAAGTTGCATTTTAACCCCACAGCAATGTTTAACAAGGAACTGGCTCAGAGCCTAATGCATGCTGTATCACAGAATGAAATTTATGAATGTGAGTTTAAATTTCTGTGGCAAGAACATTCCATTCTGATAGGTTTTTACATTCTTCTGAAGATCCATAAGGATATTAATGATCCTCCTAGATGCCCAATTGTGTTCGGGAATGGTTCTATGTGCAAGAATCTGGGCCAATTTCTTGATTTTTTCCTGCAGAAATGTGTTGTCACCTTATCAGCATATCTGGAAGATAGTGCTGATACTATAAGGATGCTTGAAAGGAAACATGTTATGGTGTTACTTAGTGTGGACGTTAAATCACTATACAAGTCCATAAGGCATACTGATGGCCTATCGATGTGTAGATTTTTTCTCAAAACTAGTATTTACCATGAGCAAATTCCAGTTGATTTCATTCTCAAAGGGCTAGCATTTGTGTTAAATCACAATATTTTTGAATTTCAAGGGGACTGTTACCTACAGCAGTGTGGTACGGCAATGGGGGCCAGTATGCACTTGTGCAAATCTCCTAATGGGATGGTGGGAGAAAATGTATATTTACAATGAAACCAAAAATCCATTTTCAAAAAATATCCACACATGACACAGATATATAGATGATTATCTGTGTATCTGGAAGGGAGATGTAGATATGAACACTGAATTTATTGACTGGATTAACATAAATGATTTTAATTTAAAATTCACTTTTGCAAGTGATAAGCACAGTTTGGTATTTCTGGATTTTGAAATTAACACTGTCCCTGGCCAAACAATCTTTACTAAAGGCCACCGTAAACAGATGGCAACCAATGCTGTATTACGGGCTAACAGTGCCCACCCCCCCCTCATTTAAAGAACTCTATTCCATACAGTTAACTAATCAGATTGAGAAGAAATTGTAGAAGGTTAGAAGACTTTGAAACACAGGTAAATGAGTTGGTAAATAGGTTCTTGGCAAGGGAATACAACAGGGAGCAATTGGAGGAACTTAAAAAGAAAGTGGTGTATCTTTCTACAAATTGAACTACGCTAAAACAAAAGTTTTCCCCTTAAATCATTTTACTAGGAAAACAGATATACAGGGTTTAGATTTGGGCTGGGAAACTAAATATATAACTTTTTTAGGCATAAATATTAGTACAAACTTTGCTTTTATGATTAAGGAGAATTTAACAGTTCTAATTTCGAGAGATTACAAATGATCTTAAGAGATGGAGCTCAATCTCTCTTTCCTTATGGGGCAGACTAAATCTCCTAAAAATGATTGTCCTTCCAAAGATACTCTATCCGTTAGATATGTTAGGATTCTACCTTTCAAGGGATTGGTTTATGAAAGTACAGAAGATCTTCAATTCATTCTTGTGGCATGGTAAAACTGCTCACAGATCATATCTGAATTTGTCAGCTCCTAAACATAGAGGCGGTCTAGCTGCTCCTTCCCTTTTTAAGTACTACCTTGCTCAACATATGTGTAAGCTGGCCCTATGGTCCAAAGAATGGGGACAGGATGAATACTTGCCCCTTTGGTTAGATATTGCATGGAGTCTGGTGAAGACAGTTAAATGCTCCTTATATACTCTATTGTTTACCCCTTGGGCTGCCTTAACCAAATTCCTCAAAAACAAGCCTTTAGGCTGGTCAATCAGAGCTTATCATCAGCTCCAATGCTTTCTAGGTGTCCGTTGGTGGCTCTCGGGCGCCCAACCTATCATGGATAATCCCCAAATTAAAATTGCGGGCTCTCCCATACCTGTAGCGTTCTGGCCCGAATTAAGTAAGATGACAGTTTCCGATTTATGCGATCAGGTTGGCCCACGTTCTTTCGAGGTTCTCAAAATAAGCTTGGGTCTCACGGATGCAGATTATTTCAAGTGGTTACAACTTAATAAAGCTCTAAAACAGTTATTTGCAGTGACCTCTGTGTTGGACAGAAATGTAATATGGATTAAGTCTGGGACCTCAGCGAAGCAACCATGCTGTTTCCAGGTTCACGGTCTCCTCCAGGAATGGGATCACAGGCTCCCTTCGAGTGTAAGTTTCTACTGGGTGAGAGTTCTAAATATGACTCCCCGAGTTTTGGAAAACACTTTGGTTGAATGCATACAGATATATTAAACAAGATAGGCTTAGACTTATACATTTAATATTTTGCATCATTTATATTTAACCCTTCTAGCCTATTTAGGCGAGTAGCTCAGCTTACCTTGTTGTTGGAGGTGCAGAAAGAAGAGAACTCTATATCATTTATTATGGACATGCCCGATGATTTGTACTCTCTGGAGGACTATAGGTAATAGGCTGGACCCTATCCTTGGCTCAGGTAAAATGGACACTCCAAGGTTTGTTTGCTGCTTGCTTTCCCTAAGTCAGCTCCTAAAACATAAGCGAGGCACGTGTTACTCTGGTCTCAGCGGTGACGAAGTTTCAATTCAGCCGACTGGGCGCCGGACACTGTGCCGCCCTTGTGAAGTGGCATGGGAGTGCACACTAGCACTGCAGCTTGAAAAGCACATTGCCTCTATGCGGGATAGGCGTGAACAGTATATCTCGCTCTGGGGCTCTCTGGAGCAATTTTGTATGACCTGGAAGCCATAATACTAAGTGGCTCTGATTGTGGTAGCATACACCTCTTTAACTTTTTTTGACTTGTTCGGATGACTTACAATTGGGGATAGGGAAGGGGAGAGGATAGCGGTAGTGGGATTTTATTTTTCCAATTTTTTCAGTGTACGTTATTGTTTCTCCATCAGAAAGTACTAGATTTACAGAATCACTTGTATTGATAAGTGAATGTACGTGTTCAGTAATTCATGTTATAGTAACGTATGTGTGTTACCTCTGTATAATGGTTAAAAGTAATGAAACTTTAATTACAAAAAAAAAAAAAGAAAGTGGTGGGACTTTAAAGGAATACCCTGTTATAACCAAAGCAGTCTGAACCAGTCACTATATTTGGCCCCATTGCTTTTATTACAGAATGCAACTCAGTACTGGGGAAACTAGGGGTCATTATTTACAAGAATTGGAACATTTTGACATGTGATGAAACAGTTTCTAGGGCTGTGGGAACTGGGAAATGACTCCAAGGGTTACATTTAGTAGAGCTACTAATCTGAAAGATAGATTAGTCCATAGCAGACTCCCAAAAGAATATCATGAACAAACTAGAACATGGCTTCCAACTAGATCTTTCGGTTTCTATAAATGTTACCATTGCATCAGCTGCAGATATGCACAACCAGGGAAAATGTTTCAATATCCACAGGACCCCAGTGTTACAGTAAAGATCCAAGAGTGCATCACATACGACACACCATTTGTCATGTACGCACTTTGGTACACATGTGAAAAACATTATATTGGATGCATTGTTCGACCCCTAAAGAAAAGAATTCAGGAGCAGACATGCTCTATAGAGAATCAAAGAGAAGATACCCCTGTGAGTACCCACTTTACTTGGTATTACTTGGTTCGATAGAACAGAAGAGGGCCGAAGCCCATCGAGACTGTTCCCCACACAGTGTGGGACAAATGTTAATAATTTTCCCAAATCCAGGCATCAAGTTTATTTTTAAAACTAAGAATACTAGAGGCCTCAATTAGATCCTGAGGAAGAGAGTTCCATACACGTGGGGCCCTTACTGTGAAAAAGTTACCTCTTCTAGAAGTTTTATAAGGTTTAACCTCTAACTGTTTATTGTGTAGTCTTGGAACTAGTCTCCTATTGGAAAATAGCAATCCACATTGTTTCATAATATCTGGTGATTCGAGCAAATTAAAGACTAAGAGCATATCGCCTCTCAGCCTTCTGTTTTGAAGTGAAAACAGGACAGTTACTTGGAGCCTGGCCTGATAGTCCAGCTGTGCTAGTCTGGCTACCATTTTTGTTGCTCTCCTTTGGACCTGTTCCAGTATAGCAATATTACCTTTTAGGATGGGGTTCCAAAAGGGGGATCCATAATCAAGATATGGTCTAACATAGGCCCTAAAGAGTGGAATAAGGCATTGCTCGGAATGGTTAATAAATGCTCTCTTGATTTGCCTCAGGAGCCCATTAGCCATGTGTGCAATTTTGGTGCAGTGATCCCTAGATGTAAGTTTATTGTTGATGTAGATACCCAAATCTTTTTCACAATTAGAGGATTGAAGTAATAATCCAGTAATATGATATTCATAGTTTGGATTATTTTTGCCAAAATGAATGACCATGCATTTATCTAGATTGAAGTGCATGTCATTTTGTTTTGGCCAGAGCACAGATCTTTCCAGATCAGCCTTTCATGATGCCATGTTGTCATAATTATTAACTTTACCCCCTAATTTAGTGTTGTCTGCAAATTTAGTCATGTAATTATTCAGCCCAGGTTGTGGATCATTAATAAAGAGGTTGAATAATGTAGGACCCAATACTGATCCCTGAGGACACCAATCAACACCTTACCCAAAACAGAAAGTGTATCATTAATTCTAACCCTCTGGGTCCTATTAGTCAGCCAATCAGATATCCAGTTGACAATATCAGGAGAAAAGCCCAAATTACGCATTTTAATTATAAGTTTATTGTGAGGTACTTTATCAAAAGCTCTACTAAAGTCAATTAATATAATAGCAGAAGGAATACCCGCATCCAGTAAAGCATTTATATTATTAAAGAAAGATATCAAATTCATGGTACATGAGTGTTTAGGAGTGAACCCATGCTGAAGAGAGTCATGGATACTGAGTTTTTCACATTCTTGTTGAATTAGTGTCTTCATGACCCTTTCCATTACTGTACCAACCACGGAAGTCAAACTGATAGGACGATAATTCTGAACACAGCCCCTGTTGCCCTTTTTAAATATTGGGGTAACAGTAGCTGTGCACCAATCATCCGGTATTGAGTTTTCTTCCAGAGATTTATTGAAAATGAGTGACAAAGGAATTGAGATGTTAGTGGAGGTTTCAATCAGAAACCATGGATGGATGTTATCTGGTCCAGGACTTGTAGTTCTTTTTAATTTCTTTAAAGACTGTAAAATATCAGTTGTAGTAAATTTATGGAAACCAGTTTGATGAGAGTAAATGGGGTGGCAGATGCTTGATGAGAAAATACAGAACAAAAATAATTATTAAAAAGATTAGATGTGTTGACATCAGTTAGTAGAGAACCATTTTGAATAATGGGACCGATAGACCTAAAATTACCCTTTTTTTTATTAATATAGGAAAAAGGTGATTGTGACATCCTTAGTATGAGCTAATTTAAATTCAAGTTTACTTTTAGCCATTTTGATTGAATATTTCAATTTTTTAACAGATATCCTGTATTTATGTAACAAAGTATTACTGAGTGGATGAGAGCTTTTTTTAAGTTTTCTAAAAAGTTTAATTTTCTGGTTTATCTGTTTTTTAATAGAATTATTAAACCACGGGGGTATTTTACCCTTGCTGTTATATTTTCTTTTATTAGGAATATTTAGGTGTACTAAGTAATGGATAATATTTTGAAGATATTCCATGCTTGTTGTGTTGTAAGGTTGAAAAAAGGGAGTCCCAGTTAACATTAGCTAAATATTTATTAATTCTGGAAAAATTGGCCTTACTATAATTTTTAATATTAGATGTTGTTCTTGGTGTAATGGTATCATATTGGATTTCAAGCAGTATAGAAGAATGATCACTGGCTCCAAGTGGGTCCCATATATGGAGGTTACTAATATGCACCTCAATATTGGTAAGTAACAAGTCCAAGGTATTAGAACCCCTGGTTGGTTCCATAATTAGTTGTTGTAGTCCAGTTTTGGTTATCACTTCTATTAATCCCCTCTCCGCACCAGAATGACCCGTGAGAGAATCCCAATTAATATGAGGCATGTTAAAATCTCCAGTGATAACAGTGTTTTTGACTTCAGAGAAACTCTGTATCTCATTGAACATATTAGTTGTATAATCTGAGTCAGCAGACAGGGGTCTGTACATATTCCCAATGGTAACATAAGAGTGCCCTTTTAACTGGATTTTGACCCAGATGCTTTCTGAAGAGGGAGGAGAGTAAACTTCATATGAGGGAATATAATTTTGTACATACATAGAAGCCTCACCACCTTGTTTGGTGAGTCTGTTTTTATAGCAGAGTTTGTAGTTTGGGATTTCTCTAGACCAAGCTGAAGATGAATCCCACCAGGTTTCAGTAACTCCCACCACACACTTTTACATTTCACCTCCAATTCTGCCAGTTTAACCTGACTTAACGATCTTGCATTTAAAGCAAGAAATTTACACTTATTTGTGGTAGTTTGTTGCTGGTGTTTTAGAGACTTGGGAAGATTCCCATTCTCCCCCAAAGATTTTAGTTTAAATATTGATTGATTATGGCAGTAATACTTTTCCCCAAGAGTGCGCTGCCTCTACGACTGAGATGTAAACCGTCGCAGCAAAACAAGGAATTCCGATGCAGGAATGTTTCCCAGTGAGTAATACAAGAAATATCTTGTTTCCAGCATCACTTCCTCAACCATTCATTAATGGCTTTGATCTGTCGTGTCATGCTAGGTGTCACCCTTGGAACCGTTAAAATCTCTGATTTGCAAACGTAGCAGCCCTTTTCAATGAGAATGTTACATAAGGCAACATAGTCCTGTTGTAATTGATTAAAAGAAGTGTGATTAATATCATTAATGCCAGCGTGAATAACAACTTTACCACCACGTATGCCTCTAGGGCCTCTGATCTAACTTTTATAGGCTAAGAACACATTTAGCCAACAGAAAAAGGTGGTAACAGGCCAAATTCTCTCCTACAAAGAGAATCATTTTGGATTTTTCCTTAAACCATGTGAAACCTGGAAATTTGAATAATGAATGGGATATCAAACTGTACTTAATAGGATAACATTTTCATCGGGACTTTTTAGACCAATGGAAAATACTGTGGAATTAGTTTGGTGTATATAGACCTGTAGGGAATAATTATTTTTATTGTGGTGCATCCTTGTCTAAGAACAATATCCCCTCTGACTAAACAAATCGTTTTGATGGTCACCCTGAATTATGTGACATATAGGTTAAAATTTAAAATATACTGTTGTATGTATATGTTGTTAATACTTATCAGATTTACTCTAATGCTGTGCTTCTGTTTTCTGTTTCTCTTTAGTCTCTGGGACCTTAGAACTTTTTTTTTACATCTGTCGGTGAAGCGCAAACATGAAGCCCTGCAATTCTGCTGCTCCCCCCTGAAAGGATCAAGGCTACAAAATTATTTGTTGTAAATTTAAGCCAAATCTCTATTATTTCCCTCTGCAACTGCCTTTTTTCTGTATTTTTTTTTTTCGGTTTTTAATCATAACAACTTAGTACTTCATGACTTGTTTTACTAAAATGGGCATTTATTGTATGCTGTCTAAAGAATATTTAACCAAGTATATAAATTTATTGGTTGAAGAATTCAGTTTGGACTAGCTCATAAGGCTCTAAGTTATGATTTCCATATGCTTTTTTGGATTTGAATGTTTTGAAACACGTTTAAAATATTTGTATCTGACTTTTGTTTACTGAATACATGAAAGGGTTAACCAGGCTCATGAATATTAATGAGCATATGGTACTTAAAGCTGACAGACCCCAAGACTTTACCACATCTTCTGATGAAGGGTTTTTTCTAACTTGAAGTGCGGACATCCCTCTGTCCTTTGGGGACTCACTGTTTAAAATTTGCTAAATAAAGCAATGTGTAAAAAGAAGTTTTAATTGTGGATGGTGTTCCTTACTTTTACCCTCTCTGGAATGCTGGCAATTTCTAGGAGAGGTGCAGTTACAGATCGGCCTGGCAAGCTTAAACCTAGCACCCTACCACTCATAGGCATTTGCGTTTTTTTCATTTGGAAGTCAGGGGAGCCAGGGGCTTATACAATACATGCCAAATGGGAAGCTGCTCCTGCTGCCTGGTGCCGCGATGCCTGCTGTGACTCCTCAGTCCTCTGCTGTAGGAAAAACAAAGAAGTCACAAACATGATGCCATAACACCAAGCAGCTAATGGAATAATTTAAATATGTGCCAGCCATGAAAGCAGGACTAGGTTATCATCAGAAACAGACTGATGAGGGTTTGATATAAGTAAGGTTTGGTAAAGGTAGGAGTAGCAATAAATGAGCCTAAATAACACAAACATAGAAGTGAGGAGTAATGCAGAAGATCAGGACACTTCTGGAGCAGGCAGGGGAATGAGACACAGTGATAGGTGCTAAGGGGAGTAAATTGAAGTTTACACAAGGTATTGGATGGTACGAGCAGATGATTGCTATGGTTTCAGTATGAATAATGAATTGAATGAGAAGCATGATACCTTAAATGACTTTAAGGCAGAGTTAGGTATTTATAAGGCAGTAAACAGGGAGTAGTTATCAGCTAGGCAGCAGAGACATGAACCAGGTGTAATCAATTAAGTGAAGCAAGGCAGCAGATTGCAGTGTGAGCTGAAGCATGCAATAATTGCAGGAACTGAGGATTATTAAGCAGAAAGCAGGTTGAGCTAAAGCATACAGAGAACCATACAGTAGACAGAGGCACACAATATCAGGTGAGAAATGGAGCCTGGTGAAACATGCACAGGGCTGCTTGAGGCAAGGAAACATAGTGCGTACCCTGAAGCACAATTACCAATGTATACACAGGGTGCTAGAAAATGAAAAAGTCCAAAAGAAATAAACAAGGCAAACACAAGGACAGAAGCAGGAAGGAAAGCAGCACACATGGAAGCATGGGGCAGCCAGAGTCCAGCAATACAAACCAACAGTAGGAAAACAGAAAAACAGAAGTCCAGCACAAATCAAGCAAGCACATGTTGGGGTAAAGTCCCAGCAGGCTCCAGGAGAGAAGACAGACTGACAGAGCCTCTGGCTGCAAGGAAAAATGCCTGTGTGTGGAGTGAGGAGAGCAGCCCTTAAATGTGCTAAATGGGGGTGTGGCCAGTTGCACCGTCCCCTTGAACTACAGGCTGTAGTCTTCTAAAAATGGCTTTATAAGCCCTTTCTCAACTAAAACAAGAACAACAAGATGTCCATTTATATTTGCTCAGCCACAAGGTGCTTTGAAATCACTGTGACAATACTGTCTGTATGGTCTCCTACACTGAGTCCTCCCAGATTCCAGCAGTCTCTGTCTAACCACAGAATACTAAGTCTAGATAGAGAGAGAGAGAGAGAGAGAGAGAGAGAGAGAGAGAGATACAGATAGACAGATATAATTTTGTGTAGATTTATAGGTAGAGATGCAATTATCAAGGCACAGCAGTCTGCTCCCTTTTAAATTTCATATCACAAGTAGAGATGGGCAAAGTGGCACCAATTCGCTCCGCAAAATGATTCAATGAGTGAAGGCGAATTCACGGAGTGCTCCGCAGTGCGAAGCAGAGTACTTCACATTGTAATGGGTAACGTGAAGTCCACTGAGAACAATGATTTTGCATTACCCCACCTTCCCAAACCACTAATCAACCAATTCTTAAGGTGAAGTACATTGAAAACAATGTACTTTGTCTCACTTTGCCTTATTTTTAAGCTCCAAAGGTGAATTATGCAGTGATTCATGAAATTTCAGGTCACATGGGCTCTAGATTGGTCTGCACAGTCTCAGTTTGGGGTAGTGTGTGTAGGAAGCTGTAAGAGACAATTTGATCTGAGAGCTCTCTGTGATTCAAACCTTCTAAAAGCTGTTAAACAAGCCTTTTTGAGTCATTTTTTTTAGCTGAAACTTTAGTTCATTGATTATAGGAAACCCTCCTGTGCTCATATCATCGAGCATTTATTGTTTGTGTATGGATTTTGAATGTTAATGTACAACATTCAGTCTGTGTGCTGAGAGACAGTGGAAATGTGCTTTGAGGGGTGTATCTGTGGTGTAGGTAGATTAACTTGGAGAAAAAGACAATGCTTTCTGTTTTGGTGATATTTTTCTTGTATAACTGTGTTAATGTACACACAGTAATATTTTCGATAATTCTTACCATTTTTTGCTGATTGTTGTGGTGCAGCAGTGCATAATTTTAGGTTGTTTAAAATATGTGGCTATATTACTGAAGTTTTCATTTTGCTATGCATTACTTAGTGTGTGTGTGTGACGTGTGTCATCAAATCAGACACCTTTTATTGTGCCACATAATAATTTCAGCAATGTGAACCTGCTATCCCCTGCAGCTGTGTGAGTTTTGTACTTCTTTGTGGTATCTTTACTGGTACTAGTACTAGTGACTGTTACTGCAGCAGTGCAGTACACTGCCCCCCCCGCTCGCCCCAACTGGCAAAGGTATTCTTTTCCAGATTTGAATTTCTGATGGTGAGCACTGGTTAGGTGTTGTGCCTTTATGTCTACATCTCTTCAGTGCACAGTGCAATCTTTGTCTGTGCATTTGCATCTCTTTAGGGCCCAATCTCCATCTGTAATTTAAGTCACAGTTGTTTCTTTGGCTTCCCTTCAGAGTACTGGACAGGTGTGGTGCACAATTCTGCATGAACATTGTACTCATTAATATGCATTTTTAAGTCAGGACCATCATCACGAGTCACTCATGATACAAATCACGTTCATTAATCATTATGGTCACAAATGCGGTCACAAATCATGATTCATGATCAGGTCATGAATCACAAGATTACATTTTTTACTAGTTACTTGGATGTATTGTAAGCCTGTTTTGTAGCATCTCTCCAGGTTTCACCATCCCACCAGTGTACTCACTGATATGTGTTTTTAAGTCAGGGAATTTTTAAGCTACAGCTCATCGGGGAAGTACAGCCATAGGCATTCGCGTTCCCAATACAGTTTCATACTGGTTATCTCACACCATCAACACCGAATAACATTCTTCATTATCACGGTCACAAATGCAGTCACAAATCACGATTCATGATCACGTCACGAATCACAACATTAATTTTTTTTCTGGTTACTTGAATGTATTATAAGCCTGTTTTGTAGTATCTCTCCAGGCTTCAACACCCCACCATTGTACTCATTGATACGTGTTTTTAAGTCTGGGAGTTTAAAGCTACAGTTCCTCGGGTAAGTACAGCCATAGGCATTCGCATTCCCGATACAGTTTCATTCTGGTTATCCTACACCATCAACACCGAATAACGTTCTTCATTATCACAGTCACAAATGCAGTCACAAGTCACGATTCACAATCACGTCACAAATCAGATTAATTTTTTTTACTAGTTACATGTATGTATTGTAAGCCTGTTTTGTAGTATCTCTCCAGGCTTCACCACCCCACCATTGTACTCATTAATATATGTTTTTAAGTCAGGGAGTTTTGTGCTGCAACTCATCGGGGAAGTGCAGCCATAGGCATTCACATTCCTTCCTGTACACCTGGACATTAGACTTCGATTAGTGTACCCTGCCTTCCAAGATATCAAATTCAAATTCCACATAAATAAATTAATAAAAATGGGGATTGTAATTGCCACAATCTCCCTGCTCATGCCTCCTTAAATACTTATTCTCTCTGCCAAAACCAAAAATCTGAAGCGTGTATTGAAGCAGTTAGTGGGGCTCACAGCTCCCTCCCATCATTTCCCCTGCTCAAGACTCCGTCAAGCTCCAAACCTGAGACATGCTCAAGATCCTTGTCTCCACAGTGCAACTACCACAATCGCCCTCTGTGCAGCTATTGTTGTCCTCAATGTTGTCTGTTCTCCCACTGACTCCTCTCCTCCTTCTTCATTGTCATTCATAGTTTTGCTGTCAACTTAAAAGTTGCTTTGCTACCAGTGCTGAGCTGCCACATCCTTGCCCCTACTCCAAGTCATTGATGCCTAAGCAGCCAAAGAGAGTTGTGCCAAGAAGACTGAGCCTTAAGAACCCTGCAGGACCTGCAGGTGATGACTGTAGTCACTTCAGAGATTAAGTTTTCTAGGGCAACCTGTGCAACTTCCCAGTAATGTATATGACTCAAATCAAACCATGACAAAAGTGTGCCAGCAAAAGCAAGTTCCACAAGTTAGTTCCCCTCATTTGATGTATCAGCACCCCATGGTCCACTCAGTGCCAAACTCATATCTTATTAAAGACTCAGTACACTACTTAGGTTACTGAACACTTACAAACAGACTGTGACCAGAGGCAACCACAGCCTAGTTTGTTTCTCCAATGCAATAAAACTAGTTATTTCTGCAGCACAAATGGCTTGGACACTGCAGCATGCAGATGAATAGTCAACACAACATAAGTGGTGTGCCCGCCTTGGTGGCCTGCTGGTGTGAATGTGAATGTGATGACTGTCCAGTCTGTCCTCCTGATTGTTTCCTTGAGATCATGCAGGCAGTGGTGACACAATTTGGCCCTGTGGTATGGCACGGGAGGACTCCTCACAGTCTCAGCAGGACCAAAGGCCCAACTAGCAGCAGCACTGACTGACCCTGGCTAGAGGCTACACCAAAAACTCCAGCAGCATGCAACGCTGCACTGAAGCCAAATCTGACTCCAGGTGACCACCCGCAGCCAGCTGTCTCTACTTTTGTGTCTTTAGACAGAGACTTTTCTTCTTCAATAGACAAGATTGACCACCAGCACCAACAACTGACCACCACAGCTCTCTTTCTCATCCTCCTCCTCGACTCCTCTTCACTGCCCGGCCACATGCCCTGATGCCATGCACATGCACACAGTGATTCCCACTCCCCAGTAGCCACACCTACAGATGACCTCTGATGGATGTGATTGGTTGTGTGGTGGGGTCAGGGTGGATCAGAGGTAGAGCCAGAGTTGCCCATCAGAGAGACTGAGAGGCTTGCTTGAAGCAGCCATGGGGGGGTTCACCACTCACCAGGCTGACTCAGTGGGGCAGGGGGGCTGACTCCAAGGAGGGGGGTGCTTTTTGGGCAATTTGGCTGGTTAGTGGCTGTGGCAGTCACCCAGTACAACCGGGATTAAAGAAAGTAACTGTAAATAAGTGAACAGTGGAGGCCCTCCTGAACCATGGGACCCTAAGCCATGGCGTAATTTGCATACAGTTTAATCCTGCACTCTGGCAATCATTGGAGAGCTTTCCACTAATATTGTCTCTTGCTCCTCCTCAACAATTCTAAGAGTCAAAGGAAAATAAAATATCAGCACTCAAACATGCTTTTGACAGTTCAATATATAATCCAAACTGACAGGTGATGCATATTCAACAGATTATTACCTACAAAAGGTTTTAACTGAAGGAGGGCTTTCAAGGAGACCAGCTGTCCTCCAAGCACCCCATACCCAAAACTAAGCCCCATCACCAATTAGGCTTTCAGTCCAATGTAGCAGCACTAATGTAAACAAACCCTGAGCAGCCATTTCGCCTGCTGAGCACAGCTCTGCTCCAATCCACAATGTAAGTAATTCAGGTGAGTGATGCAGAGCCACACTGAGCATGTGAAACTGGGTCATGTTGCTCAAGGTTTGTTTACATTAGATCTGTTACATCACTGCCAATATAAAGACAAGGAGGTAATGAAAACATTATTTGGTGCTCAAAATCCTAATTGGGGGTATGATTTGAGGGATGGGGTGTTGGGAGGATAGTTGTTCTCTTTTAAAGGGTACCTAAACAAGCAGTTTTTTTTAAACTGCAAACTCCAAAATCTGACTTCATAGCAAGGTAAAGTAAAGGCTGCTGTTTACATTTATGCTAAAACTGCATTTATGTAAATAACATAAATGCAGTTTCATAGCTTTTGAAAAATGTAAACATCAGCCTTTCACTTCCAAAAAACAGCCTTGGTTTCTCCCTAAGATGTCTGCCAAGTGAGTTAAGTGATGAGTCATGATGACATCATTGGAGTCAGAGACAGAGATCCACTTATATTTCTATAGTGCTGACTAGTGCTTCTTTCCCTCTTTGTTTTGAATTGTTGTACCTGAATGATCAACACCATGTATTAACTCGTGGATTATATTGATCAGTACATATGTTAGGCTATGATTTTGTTCATTTTGTTTACTTTAACTTGCAGAAAATGTTTTGCAATCCAGCAGACTTTTTGTTTGGCAAACTGCGTTACAGTACAACACTTCAAATACCTGATGATCTACTGGTTATATGATGCACTGAATTTTGCTTTTTTGTTAACCAGGAGAGACACATGACTAAGCTGAAAGCGTGTTTACATGTGTGGCCTGGGAGCACAAGGATGTTTAGTGACTTGCTTAGGGTCACACAGCAAAGTACCAGTCTTGTTCAGTTCCAAAGCTCATGCTCTCTTGTTAATCAACAAATAAGGCTTTCTTCTTCCATGTGAACCCCCTGCACCTAGCCTGCCTTCAGTTGAACACCCCACCATCCATATCCTGTCCTTAGTACTGCCTGGGGCCACATATAAGCTTGTGGTCTCGTGAAGAGAATTATCACACCTCAGATTGTAATCTTGTACCTCAGAGAGTTGTGCACACCTATACTGATACAACTCATCAGCTGGCACTGTTAACAATGCCTCCCAAATCACTCTCCAGTCCACATTCTCAATGTTTGACTTCTGCACCCAGAGTAAACATTGAGTGGATCTCCACCCTTCTGCACAGCGAAGGTAGTATGTACAGTTCCCTGTTGTGCTTTTTTCCCACCTCATTAACCAACAACTAGGTCTTCTTGCAGGGCCAAGCAATAAACATCATGACCCACCAGAAATACTGCTGTTCATGCCCTCATTAGGGCTGCACTTACAATGGGTAACAATATTATTAATAGGAGAGGCATACCAATACCTTGAGCGAATCCACCTGACTTCCACTGTCAGTCTACTCCTTTAGCTATGATCTTCAGAACCCCACAGGACAGTGCCCAGCAATTCTTCTCCAGTACTTTTCTGTGCTCTGCTCCACAATGCGAGTTAGCAGGCTACCACCCTTCCAAATCTTGAATGAGCTATACACAACTCCCTCAATACTGTCCTAACCAACGTCAATGCCCCCACTCCACCTGAGGGTAATCTCCCTACACTGAATTCAAGTAACAGTTTAGATGCAGCCCTGCCACTCTGAGTATTTGTCATCACTGGATACTCTCATCCATAGTCAGGTAGTGATCACAATGCTGGCAGACCCACATATCAGATCTTACAGTGATCTGCTCAGCGTCCTCCTTCATGTATTTAACTAACCTAAATATAGCTGTACCCTGCTGGAATGGCCTTTTCAGTTCCTCTCTGGCATTCATTCTTCTCACCTGCTCACCACACCAGAAACTGGTGAGCTCACTACCCTTCCGCATCATGAATGTGTTTCATACAGTCTCCCAGGTTATATTTACATATTAATAATAAACATGATCTTCTGGTAAGCCACACTGATAGCAGCATGGCATAAGTGGAAAATAGGCTTTCCTACCCATATAAGATCTAAGCAACCTATGATTAGGCACTGTTATATGACGTGCATAATGACATGCACACCCATCATTTAATAGTGCCTAATCAAAGGTAGCCTAGATCTTTTAAGGATAGGAAAGTCCATCATTCCCCTTGTTACCTGCTGCTATGAGCCTGACTTACTGGAAAGATATGTTCATGTTTGATATGTCAAAATAAAACGGACACTGTACTGCTTGCATTCATGATGCAGAAAGGTGATGAGCTCACCAGTTTTCAGTGTGAGGAGGAATAGTGAAGAATGAATACTAGAGGGTTACTGAGAAGGCCATGCTTGCAAGGTACTGCTATATTTAAGGAAG
This sequence comes from Neoceratodus forsteri, assembly GCA_016271365.2. Classification (NCBI taxonomy): domain Eukaryota; kingdom Metazoa; phylum Chordata; order Ceratodontiformes; family Ceratodontidae; genus Neoceratodus; species Neoceratodus forsteri. The sequence goes on along the minus strand of CM057456.1, from coordinate 452,633,850 downwards.
GGGAAAGACAGAAGGAGAGAACTATGAGCAGATTACTATGAGAAATAAGATGTGGGGCTGCCAGCACCTTGATCACTACCTGACCTCATTGTCCTGGCCAACATTCCCCTTTCCATAAAACCAGTTCATGCAATTGTCCAAGGCTGTGTGTGGATATTAATGTATGAAATGGCTGCCACTACATGTTCAGTCACTTCACTACCAGGCTAGTATTGCTTGTAAAGCACTTTGGGATACAATGTGTATGAAAACCACTATATAAATGCTGATTCTTATTATTATTATTTTTTCCCATAGAAAAAGAAGACAAGCATATATTTGAGTTTCGAGAAAGTATGAACTCTAACATTGGACTTCACAAGAACTTTGCTACAAAACAGTGGTGGCTCTAGGGGGTGGTGAAGGGTGTGGCTGCAACCCCCCCCCCCACATAGTAACGTACTTGCTTGCTGTTGCATTTCACTTTGTTGAAGAAGTTTGATTTATTGATTGTACAAATGTTTACATTCAAGCTATGGATTACATTTGTAAGTTCTGTCAAAAACATACTAGAAAAGAATAAAAGCAGACAATATAAAGATCTAATAAAAATGTTAAAAAGTGCATATTAAGCATGCGCACCACCCCAGCACTCCCATTGTAGCATCCTGGATCCACCATAACCATTAGACCAACAGGTTATTCAAGATTTGTACTGCACTGTGGTTTGCCACAGAGAAAGTCAGTTGGATTAAAACACATTTTCAGCATGTTAAAGTAAACAAAATGAATAGAACCATAGCCTAACATGTGCATTATACAAAATAATGCACATGGTTTTGACCATTTGGGTGAAATAATTCTATACAAAGGGAAAAAAGAACTACTTAGCACTATAGAGAGCCAAATATTTCTCTGACTTAGGTTCAAATGATGTCATCACATAACACATTTGGCGGCCATTTTAGGAAGCAGGTAAGATAGTTTTTTTGGAATTGGAAGGCTGATTTTACAATTTTCAAATGCTCTGGAACAACATTTAGATAAATTATATAAATGTAGTTTTAGCATTAATGAATACAGCAGCCTTTCCTTTAGTCACCTACAGAGTCAGATTTTTGAATTGTTTGTTGTCAAAATGTCGTTTCGGTGTCCTTTAATGGTGTTGGTGGGAGGGACTGGTGAGAAGGCAAGAAAGAGCCTAGGGAAATGGGGAGAAGAAGCATAGGACAGTATGAGGAGGATACATGTAGGGGTGGGGGTGATGATCAGTGAAGAGGGACTTGGCACAATTATCTAAGCTTAGTTGTTAAAAATAAAAAAGAATGAAGTGATGAGCTGTCATGGGCATAATGCAAGTTAGGCTCTTTACTCGTCTGTGTTTGCTGAAATTATAAATTTTTTGACATTACAGTAAAGACAGTGTCCGAGTGCTGTATCACTGTTGACATGCTACTGCTTGAGCTCTCTGGCCACCAAGACAATGTAGGCAAGGGACAGTGAGTCCATTTTTGAAACTGGTATTGAAAATATCAGCAAGTTCCATGGGGACAGATGAGAGGGTACAGGCACTTTGCAGTATGGCAGTGAAAGATAGTGAAGAAGGTTTATGGGGAACCAGAACCTTATGCATGGGCCATGCTGTACTGTGAGCCTTCCCCAAGGGATATAGTCTCTGCTGAGACCCAGGGCATGTGGGTACCCTTCACTATATTCATGCAGAAAGGAAAGTTGTTGTTCCAGATGTTAAAGATTTTCAGTGGACATAGTCCAGTGCATCATCAACATCTTAGGAGAATTGGAATCCATGTCTTCAGTTTGCCTTCAATGCTTCAGCCAAAGATGCTCTGAATCCTTGGTATTGGGGATTAGCAGTCTAATAATAGGGGTAAGTGACACCTCTTAACCACCACCAGTCAATCCCATCTTTTTGTACCTTTTTCTGGTCCTCCAGTAAGACATTTTTATATAAAGTCAGTCAGCATCTAGCACAGTGCCAGGAGCTGTTCTTTTTTGTGTATCTATCTATCTATCTATCTATCTATCTATCTATCTATCTATCTATCTATCTCTCTCTCTATCTATCTATCTATCTAATTATCTCATATATATATATATATATATATATATATACACACACATATATATATATATATATATATATATTAGATAGATATACAGTACATACATATGTACTGTATATGTATACACATAAACACTCATAAATAATGATTGGTGAGGTAGGAGGGTGAGAAACTTGGATGTAAAAAGAAGTGGTCATGGCACTGGCATTGGCACTTGCCACCTTGGAAGGGCTAAACTTTTTTTTTCCAAAGACAGAGTGAAGGTCAAATTAATGCTGAAGTGGTCCAAAAGTAGGACTGAGCTGAATTAAAGGTGAAAATGCCAAACTTCAGCAAAATCACCAAATACAAACTTGGCATTGGCTCATCCTTAGAGCTCAGGTCTCGTCAGGTGAGTACAGGTGCTGTGTATGGTGTCAAACTTGTATATTTTGGATATTTTTTTAGTAAGAGTATGCATTGGGCCAGATATTCAAACTGCGCCCAAAAAGTGCGCAACAGCAGGAGCAAGCACAAGTCAATTGTGCATATGCGCAACAGACGCAATATTCAAACATGCAGCAAGACAAACTGCGCAAGCAGCCAACGTCTGAATATCGCACAAACTGCACCATAGCACAACCAGGAAGGGGAAGCTGAGCAGAAATGATGCGCCATAGCGTAACAAGGCTAGCCCAGCTGAGCAGTCCAGAGGTGCCATAGCACAAGCAGAGCCCCCCCAGCAGAGCAATTGAACTGCACAATCAGGGAGGCAGGCTGGGGCCCACCACCAACCATGCCACACATGGGCATAGGAACACACTGCAGAACCAACAATACACCTGCACACCCCAAGAACAGCATCACTGGGGGAGGGATGGATGATCCAGTGGCCCATGGGGACAAGCCAACAAAGCACAGCAGGGCCATGACGCCCCAGCCCAACCACTGGCAGGCTGAGACTGCCACACACAGGGGGTCAACAACCACAGTGCACATCAGCCCCCTCTCCTGCACAGCACACCCTGCACCGTGACCCCAAGACACCACCCATGTGCAGTGACTGTCACTGCAGTAAACACCATGCATCCCCCCCCCTGGCACACTGCAACCTCGTGTAGCACAGAACCATACAAGCCAGACCCACCCTGGGCACCCAGCAGTGGGCGGCAGCAGATGGCAAGACCAACTGAAAGTCACTCCCACACTGGAGACACCTCCCCATGCACACACACACATGCACACACACACACACACACACACACACACACACACACACACATACTCAAGATCATACCACCCCAGATGGCATGCACACCACTGCAACTGAACAACCATAGCCAGCTGCAAATCAGAGACCACCACAGTATTCATAACAAAATATATATATATTGGAAAAAGATATGTACAACACCAAGACCAATAACACAACTATATACAGATATGTACAAGACAAGGGGGTAGGGGTACAAGGTAGGGGTGGGTAAGGGTAGGGTGAACAACTGGGAGAGGAAAGGCAGGGTGAGAGGGATGGGTAGAGTGGAAGGAAGCACATTCAGCGCCTGGCAGGCTGGTCTCCTACTGCCTGTTGCTGTTCCCGTCTCCTCCGGCGTCGCCTGACCCCATGGCGCTGCATGTCCCTGAGGAGGTCATGTGTTGCGACTGACACCCTCATCAGCCGCTGGAGGGCACGGTCCATCCGACATAGGATGCTGAGACCTAGGAAAAGGGAACACAGTCAATGGCTGTGACTGTCCACAACCCTGAACACCACCTATCCTGCAAGGCATATAGCCTAGTGCCCCGCACCTGTGATGGTATGCACCCACCCACAGTGACCATGCACATGACACGCCCAACCAGGCAGCACCAGCTATGTACACCACTGCACACACACACACTGCCCATGTCCATCACAGCACAAACAAGGCCGTCAAGTGATGTGGCAATGTGGTGGGATGCCAGTTCCACAGCCATGTGCCCAGTGCATGCATGGACCACCAGTGACGCACACACAGACGTGTAGTGACACTGGACAGTGATGACTGTCGCCTGTGTCGTGCATGGTTGTGTTGTCCATGGCTGGTGGTCATGCCCACCCCCTCCAGCATGCAATAGCATCCATGATGTAATGATACTCACACTCATCAAGCAGCTGTGGCTGCTGCTGCTGCTGCTGTGGCCCACCCCTCACGCCTCCTCCATCCGCCACCTGGGCCCTGCCACGGCCCTCCTCAGTCTGTGCCTGCATCCTGTCCACCAGGCCTGTGGGTGACAAATGTTGAGAAAAACATCAGTGTGACCCCAAAGCAGACTGCCCCCTGCCCCAGTGAGTGTGCCTGCCCACACAGCCAGACCCATGCATCTCACACCTGCACACACTGACACAGCCAACCATGGCAGAGCCATCCCCCATGCACCACCACCAAAACACAGTCACACCCCTACGGAGAATACAGGTGCATAAATGGTACACCCACCTGGCCTAGGCACAACGCCCCTCGTGGCACGTGACCTGAGGCGTTGCAGCACATCCGGCTTCCTCCTGCGGAGGTCACTAAATCTGTGCCTGCACTGCTCCACAGACTGGCACTGCCCTGTGACCCTCACCAGATCAGTGGCCACCTGCAGCCACACCTGGGTGTGGGCCATGGTGAGGGGCTGATCACCATACAGTGCCTCAAAGTGGGGCTCAACCAGGGCCACCAGGTTGGCCACCTCCACCTGACTCCATTGGGGAGCTCTCCTGCGTGCCATAATTGCGGTCGTACAGCAGGCAATATGGCACCCCACAGCGCGGCAACCCCAAGTGGAAATGTTGCGCAACAGACCACCATAGGTTCCAATCGCGCTGTTCATATAGCGCCGTCGGTTCACATAGCACTGTCACCAAACAATGCAACAGAGCCATACACATGGCAGCCGAACAGCACCAGGGGCCAAAGGTCGGACACCAGGTCAGGGGGTCTATGGCGCAAGGCCACGCACAGCGCCATCTGACGTCTACGCATCCTGTGCAACCGATCACCTGCATGCCAGTGCCACAGTGGACTATTGTGCAGTAGTGCCACAGCGCCATATGGTGCCCAGTGCTGTAGCGCCACTGGCACAATGGTGGCCATGGCCTGAATTGCCGATCGCACACAGCATGTCACCAGCACGGCAGACGCCTGCATAAGCTACCTGGGCATGTGCAATGCAGTGTACCACACAGTCACAGATCTGCACCATTGGATCAGCCGGCTCAACCGTATTGCCCAAAGCGCAACGGCACGATATTCAGCCGACACATGCAAATCATCTGATCAGCCATTCAAAGGTGCAGTGGCGCGATTTGCATCTCATTACAGTTGCTCCACTCTAATTTGCATGCATTGTGCTATAAATGTGCGACATTGGGCTCGCTGGCCAGATTCAGTTACTGCAGGTGAGAGGTGGGTTGCATGCTGTGTGATGTTCTGGACAATGGTCATGGGATAGCTGTAGACTGCACAGTGACAGGTGTCCACTTCCACTCATACAGATCACCATGACCGAGCAGAGCCAAGGTGAGGGTGAGGATGGTGGGCAGTGGAGGAGGCCCAACTTCACCACGGCGGAGACAGAGGCCCTCTTCCAGGCCTACCTGGAGGAGGAGTCACTACTGAGTGGACGGCGGGGCACCCCTCAGGCCCGTGCGGCTGCATGGGAGGGGGTAGCTCAGGCAGTGAACCTGCACGGAAGCCACCAGCGCTCCGTGCAGGAATGCAAAAAGAAGATGGGGACAGACCGCAGGAGGGTGAAGGAGAAGGTGGCAGCCCTCAGGGCGGCACGTGCTGGCACTGGCGGGGGCCAGCCAGCGGTGGTGGAGCTGACCCCGGCTGAGGACCGACTGGCTGCATCAATGCAGTGGAGTGCTATTGAGGGCGTACCAGGAGGTGGATTCCAGACAGGTGGAAGCCCATCACTGCACGGTATGACATGGTGGTGGTGTTGGGGGAAGGTTGTTCACATGCACTCACATGTCCTCTCTTTCTGTTACAGATCCTGTTCATCTTCAGGGGACAGTGGTGGTGGGTCCAGACAGTGAGGAAGACCTGCTGGACATGGAGGAGGGTCCATCCACCTCTGTCACCAGCCAGCATGCACTGCACCAGCATGCACGCCCGGGCTGCCAACTCTGGTGTCGGTGAGTCAGGTGTGGGGGTCACAGCCTGTATCTCAGCAGTCTGGCATGCAAGCATGCCAGCACGCTGTGACTGTGGCTGTAGCACGTACCTGCACCATTGATGATGCAAGGACTGCAATGGGCAGTGACATGTGTGTGTCCCATGATGGACACACAGCAGGCCAGCACATGCCCTGGGCCTAGCTGGTTCCAACGTGTCTGCCAGCATGTCGGCACAGTCCCAGGCTGTGCCTGTCAGCACCAGTGGGGCAGCACCGGTGGCTGTGCAGGTGTCTGGCACTGTTGCGGCCACAGCAGTGGAACGAGTGGTCCCTGGGGCACAGCGGTTGTAGGGGCAGCAGCAGCAGTCACCCATCAGGTCTGGGGGTACAGTGTCCAGCGGTGGCACATGACCACCACCCTTTGATATGCCCATTCCTGGTCCTGGTGAACAGCGCCCACCCTCAAGGGGTGTTGAGCATCAGGACCTTCCATACCCTGGGGGACAGGATGCCGTTGTGGCAGAGTACCCATTTGAAGAGCACACCCACCTGCTGTGGGAATCAGTACAGCAGCAAAGGTGGGTTGCAACGTCCGTGGAGGCACTGTGTGTGGCTGTGGAGCAGCACAGCAGGGACTGTGCTCTGGACCATGCAGAGATGGTCCATATGTGGATGGATGTGACCGCCGCCATTGACAGGCAGACCCAGGCATTGGTCGCAGTCGTGGCTGCATTGGGCACACAAGCAGGTGCTTCTGTACCGCGCACCCCACACAGTACGCTCTCCACTCCCTGTTCCCGGCATTGTGCGACACCAAGCCTGTTGACGCCGGTGCTGTGTGCATCCCGAGCACCCCTGGTGCAGGTATGTTTGGCATACTACAGACCCCACTACAGACAAGGTCGCGATCGCACAGTGGGGCCCCTGGTGGTCCATCGGTGCCACCCCATGTGGCCCCTGCTCAGCCTGCCAGTGCTGTTGGGTCACGGCGGGGCCGCCCACGCATCCACGGCGGCCGTGGAATGGTGCAACATGACTGACCTGTCTCCCAGTGCGGGCCCTGTCTGGTGCTGCCCTGTGTGCACTGTGCGTCATGGTGGACAGTGCACTGGTGGGTGCCCTGCACATCACGCCGACATACGGACCACCTGCACACCATCTCGACTGCTGTCCACAGGTGCATGTGCATGATGATGCCTGCATTGTACTGTACACCAAGGTGCAAGGGTGCCCAGCATCTGACACATGTACTTGGACAGTACAGGTGGTGGGTGTGGTCTGTGGATCTGTGTGTTTACCATGTCTGTTCCTGCTCTGCTGTGCACCTGCCCATGTACGCTTTGTGCCTGGTGTGTGTGTGTGTGTGTGTCCATATGACTGTTCGCCCCTCCCTGATGGTGTGTTTGTGTGCCTGGTCCCTTCCACTCCCCTTGCCGTCATGCACCCCTGGTGTGTTACTCTGTGTGCCTGTGGGTTGGCCAGGACAGTGTTGGTTGCACATGGCCCCTTGACTTACCTGTGTCATGCATAATGCTCCTCTGTGATGGTGTCCTGGTGCAGCTGGGCCTGCCGGATCAGTCGGGGGTCCCGCCGTCCAAGGGAGGGCTGCTCATCACCATCATCACCGGTGCCACTGGCATCCCCATCGCTGTCCCCCTCCTCGACCTGAATGGCTATCCCACAGTCTTTGGCCATGTTGTGCAGGATACAACAGGCCAGGAATATCCCAAAGGCCTTTGAGGGGCTGTACTGTAGGGCACCGCCGGAGGTGTCTAGGCATCAGAAGCGTGCCTTGAGCATCCCAAACACCCGTTCGATGATGTTGCGTGTTGCGGCATGCGCCTCATTATAGCGTTGCTGTGATGGGGTCATGGGGCACCGGTATGGTGTGAGCAGCCAGGGATGGAGTGAGTATCCACTGTCACCTGTGTGGAGATGGTGGAGATGAGTATCATGTTCAGGTCCATATTGCCAATATCCCTGTGTGCCACTGCCATGGCACCTGTGGCATTCCTACCCTTGCCCCACGTTTGCAATTCCTACATGTGTACTCACCCACTAGATGGCCTGTGGGGATGTCCCCACTCTCGAATCGATGGCACAGTGTGGACTGATACCATATAAAGGCATCATGTGCTCCACCAGGGTGTGTGGCACAGACATTGATTATGCGCCCAGTGGCATCACACACCACCTGGCAGTTGACACTGGAATAGCCCTTCCTGTTCCTATATGCAGCCCCACTGGGGCCAGGTGGTGTGTGTATGGCCACATGGGTGCAGTCTATGGCCCTTAGCATGCCAGGCATATGTGCTACCCTGTTGAACTCCTGCATGTTTGCTGTACGCTCTGCCGCAGTGCTGGGGAAATGGATGTGCTCCGCAGCATGTGGCAGCAGTGCACTGAGGAATTGGGTGAGAATGCGTGCTGTGGCCGACTGTGTGATGCCTGTGGTGTCCCCTGTCGGCCTCTGGAAGGTGCCCGTGGCGAGCAGGCACATGCAGACTGTCACCTTGGTCTCCACCGACAGCGCGTGACTCCGTAGTGAGGGTGCCTGCATCACATCAGTGCACAGCTCACAGAGCCGTCTCAGTATTGCCCTGTTCAGGCGGTACCGGCCCACGATCTCTACATCTGTGTACAGCTCAAAGCTGATGCGGGCACGGTACTGCCTGTTGGGGGCGTACCACCGACGGGCCCTTCCACGGCCACGTCCCCCTGCAGCATGCATTCTCACCCCCCTCATTACAGCTTCCATGTGGAAGCTGGCACTGTCCATCTCCCTGGCTTGTGACCCCACCTGGCTGATGTTGCTCTGTTACCCCCGCTGTCCTGACTGCTACCTCCACTGCACCTGGTAGACCTACTGGCCTCTGCACTCTGTGGCCCCATACACCTTCCCTTGCCCCTCTTCTGTCCTGTGCACTCCCTGGCCTGCACTGTTTGTTGCTCTGGCCTTCTCTGTCTCTCTGCCTCATGTGTCTTCCCTGTCACGTTCTTGCACCTCTTCCTTGAGCCTTTTTATTTTGGCTCATTTCCACTGGGACGCAACTTCCGGCTGTTCCGCTCTTGCGCATTGTGCAAGTCTTTGAATATCGCATTGCGCTGTTTGTGCATGGATCCACCCCCTTTGGTTGCACATGCCTTCATTTGCATTGCGCTGTTGCTCAGCCTGTTTTCGGTGGCGCAACTGCCTCCTGCTGAATATCGCAGAATGGCACACTTTCGGACTTGTGCATGCGCAACCCTATTGCGCATGGCACAACCCTTTTGAATATCCGGCCCATTGTCTTTAAGATATTATTCAAGCATGTCTCATAGAAATGGCATTTTCTATTAAATGTAAATTTTCAGTTGGTGTAAAAATAATGTTTCAGCTAACTCATTTTTATGTTGGTGCACTTGCGCAGCCAACATCTTGCGGCAGTGGAGATCTGGAGGTGCGGTCGCTGTTGGGCGAACGCAGGGCATGCACCAGTAGGTGCGTCCCACATTCCCCAATCAGCCAGCAGCAGGGGCCAACACCCTGGCTGGCTAATGAGGTGAAGAGACCTGACAAAAGGTCCAATGCAATGAGAGCGAAGCTCTCATGTAGCGTGACCACAACACGCCTCTCCCTACGTGCAGGCAACATGGTGGCAGTGACTGACGCTGTTGCCTGTCAACCCCTCTTCTTTTATTGTGTGCCGATGGGGGTGCCCAGTCCCCATTGGTATCATGTAACCCCCCCTTTTTTGATTGCCAAGGGTGTGCCCAATCTCCATCGGCATGTATCCTTCCCTCCCTCCCATTGAATTTTGCTGATGGGGGAGCCCACTCCCTGTTGGCATAAAGTGGTCCCCCTTCCATTTTTTTGATTGCAGAGGGGGTGCACAATCCCCCTCGGCTCCTGCGACTCCCCCCTTTCCTTGTTTGCCAACATATACACACACACACACACACATATATAGGTGGCATGCTGGGAGCCCACCCCAGCATGCCAAAGCACCTATTAAAAATGAAAACGGTCCCCCAATGTCTTTTATTTTTTTCCCTGTAAAGAAGAAAACAGTCTCTCGGCAGTCTCCCTGGCCCCCCTCCACAACCCGCACCCACCCACTGCACACCCTGCCTCCCCACACACACCCTCACCCCATACTTACCTCTGGAGTCCGGTGCAATGATCTTTGGTGGACCAGGAACATGTCTGCACTCTTCAAAGCCGACTGCAAACTGAGGAAATGCCGGTAAGCTGTATAATGGAATGAATAGGGTTTTTTCAACTTTGCTGCATATCTCGAACATGTTTTGGAATTTTGGCACCAAATTTTCAACATTGGGTTTTTGGGATCCCTCCTCATGAATTCTATCACTGTCATGGCATTAATCAGCCTCGAAAGGTGATTTCACAGTCACTGAGCTGAATCACCTTTTGGGACTGATTGATGAAATGACAGTGTCAGTGTTCATGAGGTTACCTCTCAAAAAGCCTATGTTGCAAATTTCTTGGAAAAAATCCTAAAAATGACTGTTTTTCGAGCATGCATTGTGCAGTTGCTATGCAGGCTCATAATATCGCGAATTCACAATATTTTCACACCAGATTTTCAACACTGTCATTTTTGTACACCTCCTTGTGAACAGCATAGCTGTCATTTTCCACATCCTGCCCAAAATGTGTTTCTGCACTTCCCGAGCACAATTGCGCAGTCGCTGTGGGAAATCAGTGTTCAGGCCAGATTATGAAAATGACAGTGACACAGATCATGAGCAGAGGTCCTAAAATGCCTATGTTGAAAATTTGGTGATGATACTTCATAAAATGACTGTGTTACGAGCGTGCATTGGCAGATTGCACACACGTTGTAACATTGTGCATTTGTAATATTTTCACTCTGGATTTTCACCACTGGCATTTTTCCACACATCTTGATGAACAGTACAGCTGTCATTTCACATATTGCACTTCCAGTGCAGAATAGCCCAGTCGCTGTGCAAAATCACTTTTTGGGACAGTTTGAGGAAATAACATTGGCACTGTACATGAGCAGAGGTGCTAAAATGCCTATGTTGAAAATTTGGTGCCGTACACCCATAAAATGATTGTGTTCCAAGCGTGCTTTGCACATTTCCCATGCACCCTTGTAACTTCACAAATTTGCTATATTTACACGCCACGTTTTCAACACTGGCATTTTTTTACACCTCCTTATGAACTATACAGCTGGCATATTTCACATCCTGCCCAAAATGTTTTCCCGCACTGCACTACCAAAGCCAATGCCAGCGCGACAACATTCAACAACGATAAATGCTTGTTAGTATTACATCAAATAATCTGCATCTGTCAGTTTGATGCTAAATCCAGCCTCAGGTCAGGTTCCTGTATGCACAGTATTCCTAGCTTTACCTTTGCTCTTGCAATTTTTGTTCCAGTGTTTCTACATTTTGAAACTGTTTTACCAGGTAAGCCATGCTTCAGATAATTGTCTGTTTTACATATGTGAACTTGAGGGCGGGGTAGGGAGGGTCAGAAAGGGAAGAAAACATATAGGGCTAAAATGGATAAAACATTTATAAACTATATACAGGTGACAAGTATTATACTAAGTAACAAGGCAGCAACCATGAGAGAGTCACAATACGGGTATACTGAGCACGAAATAGCAACAGTTTATGCAGTAGATACAATGTAAACAACAATGAATACAGCACAGAGGTTTGTTGCTGAAGTCGTTTGCAACTAATTTCAGTGCTGGTCCTACTGTAGAAGGAATAGGAGGTTTGAGAGGTACTGCTTTCTCACTCTGATTTCCTGTTTGGGACAAGTGCACATTTATTGTGTGCCTTGGATCTGGGACTGTGTTTTGCATTCTGTGTGTTTAAACAATGAATATATTTCTATGTTGGTATTTCTCCCAAATGACATTGAGGTTTCTCCACACAGGCAGAAACTACTCTTGCTATATCAGGGTAGACCTTTATTAAGATAGGTTTGTTAGCCTTTCTTGGCGAGTTTCCTGTCAACGTTTTCTGTGGTACATTACATTAGCATTAGACATCCTGGCTTTACTCGCATAAGTAGCGACCCTAACATTATGCTCACATAGCTGTTTCAAAGAACAATAGATACAGGGTCACATCAGTTTTCACTGTGCTTCTTATCTCAAAGCACTCCAGGGGTTGAGTTACAGCATAACATCTATACCCCCTGTCATGCCTGTTTAATTTCAACAATCTGCCAGCATGAAAAGGAAAAAAAAGACATTTATGTCAAAGACTCAAAGAATTTTGTTTCAGGTATTATCTCCCTTTGTTATGAAAGAGTCTATAACAAATGTTACAAATCGATGAATTTTGCTTTGCCAATCAGCAGACTAGAAAGGGCTGCACAAGAGACCATACAACTCCCAGGAGCAACTTATGCATAAAGCCATCTCCTGGATACAAAAACCTGAAGAGAGTCGGCAGGGGGAAATGGACTGCACTTTTTTAAGTTTTAGAAAATGTTTTTCTTTCAGATCATAATAATGCAATTCTTTAGTTATGTTATGAAACTATTTCAACTTGATTGAAGGGATCTTTTCCCAGGAGAAAAATATTCAGCACCAGTGCTCATCTTCTTACCTGCAGTACTTAAGTTTGTAATTTATTATTCCAATATAAGATGTGAGACTGAACATTAAACTCTTGTTGGGATACTGCTTATATAGTTGAAGGCAATGATAAGTAGCACTACTTGATACCTAAGGGGTAATAAGACACAGCAGGACCAGGGTGTGGGTTGTATTGAACTATTATATATTCAGAATGCACACTTTGGCTGAACTGGCATGAAGTTAAAAGCTGAGTATCACCAGAAACTAAGAAGTGCCCATACTTGTTATCAATGACTGCTCATTCTGGAGTGTCTTATTCAGATTTTAAAATGGATATACTTAGGGATTAAGCATTCAAATCAGGAACACATTACACTAAAAACTGTTTAAACACAGTTTGTGCTGTTGTTTGTTCCATTTTGAGTGTAGCAGATTTAGATTTTGATGTCAAGCATTGTTAAAGCTGCCTTGTCATTGGTTACATATTTCATAGATATGTAAATGAGTGGAGTTTCCAGTCATTAAAGATGGCTTCTAGACTGATATTACCCATTCACATCACTCCAACCATGGCTCACTTCGGGGCCCATTTTACAACTCTAGATATATCTGTAAATCAGGAAATCCTGTTCAAATTGATGAAGTAGTAAAGCACATCCAGGGGTTGGATCACCATCAATTAATCTAACCCAAAGGAACTCATGGGGTTCAAGGCAAAGTTGTGTACATTATGCCCCTAGGGTTAGATTAGCAAAGCTAACCCAGCCCTCATAGATCCTTAATGCTATTATTAAACTGAACTGTTTTCATATTTTTTTAAATGAATATTGTTATAGCTAAAATTCTAATGATTCTGTGCAGGATGTCTATTTCTGTGAGATATCTGTTAGATCACTTGTTCAGTTCAGAAAAGCCTGAATTATTGACCAGATTGGCAGAATTTCTACTACTTATACTTAAAATAAGGAAAACGAAGTTTCAGCTGAGAGATAATATGTCTGACTCTAGACACACACATCAGCAGTGCCTTACATGCAGGCTGGTCTCTGTCTGTTGGATACATTTATTTGTTTAGATCCCCCTCCTGAATGTGTACGAGATTGAGTAGAGCCAAAAAATACATTTATTACCCAGAAATGATACTTTTTCAACTGTGAAGATTACTAGTTCTATTACATGATGGGCCATGTAGGTAGCCACACCCAAACCCTGTCACATCCAGTTTACATCTTGTATTTCAAGATTTGCTAAGTACTCACTTTTCAACTATACGTGGAGAGCAAACTAAATTCAATTGATTGTAATTTTTTAATGGGTATATAGGAATTATATTGCTGCAAAATGTTTGTTTTTTATATTTTGCTACTAATGTTTGCTGCCATTGTAGGCATCTACATGTTTCAATGACTTGGTATTGAACCAACAAACACATATAAAAATGGTTCTATTGTACTGCACATGGTTGTTTTTAACCATTCACATAACTCTTTCAGAGTGCTATCAGGCAATCAGAATGCCCCATGTCTAGCCATTGTTTTATAATCATTTGCATTTCCCAGATATAACTACATATACCACTGCTAAGCTCTACCTACCATTGTGCCATGTTTAGAGCTAGAAGAACTGAAGCATAGGAAGGACAAATGCATTGCTCAGGGTCATGCAGAGAGCAGGTATGTATAATATAGTTCCCCCATGTGATGCTCTACAGTATTTCAGAGTTTCTTGCTCACACCACTGAACATGAACCATCAACCTCTCATGGAATCCATTCTAATCAACTATGTGGATAGATAGTTATGTAAAATACCTATAATTTGATATCAAAATAGATTGCTGATACTTAGGGCTACAACATTTTCTATTCTATGATGTCTGAAGATTTTTAACATAGTATAGTTTGGATTATTTGAGCATTAAGGCATGAACAGGGGTAGAATACCATTTGTAAATCTAACACTAGGGAGTCATAAACCATGAACCATATCTAGGTACTTTATGTCCCTAGGATTTGATTAACAAAGGTAACCAAGACCTGGTGTGCCTTAATGCTATTATTAAATAAATAGTTGGAATCTGAATAATTTTATTTTACATGTGGGTTTTCAGCCCTTAACATAACCCTTTTGGAATGCTGGCAGCTAATCAGATTGTTCTATTTCCAGTCATTGTTTTATAACTGACAAAATATTCTCAGCAATATTAGATGCTTTATCCATTTATGCCAATATGCTGCTCAGGTTTAGAGAATTGTGAGCTGGGACAGATACATTTTCTCTGTCACTGGCCCATCCCTTTTCAATCTATTAACCTATGATAGCCTATCTAACATACTGCATCTTGACATTTTTAGCATTTTGATTGAGTGCCATTTGTCAGAAATACATACATGCTGACATTGTAAAAGGTTCCAAATGTAAAAAAAAACCTCCCCAGCTTCTTATATCACTAAAGAGTCAGGTCATACTTTACCACTTCATAATGTAGTTTTTGACGGCTTTATTCAAATGTCAAAAATGCAATATTTAAAATTAAAATATACATTGCAATTCACCTCCCTAACTATTGCAGAATTACATGGATGCATAAATAGTTTAGGAATCTGATCTGTTAATCCTATGTGTGAGTTTTTTGATATAAACTTTGTGTTGCAATAAGATGACACTAATGAATACGTAACCTGCAGATGGCAATCAGATATTACATAGTACTTAGGATCTAAGAAATGCTGAATGCTACTTATATATTTAAGATCAGTACAGTTATACTTTAATTATAGTAGTCACATATTGATGCTCTTGATTATAAACCACAGTAATTACCCTTAGTCATTCTGTTTGGAAATGTTCACTGAAGCAGTGCACCTGTGATGTAGGCACTATTACTAATACCTGCATCTGGACTACAATAACACAAAATGTTATTTACATTAGGGTATTTCAACTATTACACAATGTGGTGTTTCAGTTTTTAATGTCTGAACTACAACATGTAAAATGCTTCAAATATTTAAAGTATAGATATTATAGATTTTATTTCTGATGTGTCAATGGGAACTTTTAGAATAAAGCATCAAAGTATGGAGTGGACTGGTTACTACTAAATAATGTAACTCTTAGGAGTCTCATGAAGCATGGTACAAGGTAAAGGGTTAAATTAACAAAAGGTAACCTAACCCTTGTAGTGTTTTAATCCTGTTAAAAAACTAAACTCTTTTATTTTTAAGTGAATTTCTTTATATCTTTAAGTCAAAGGTCTAGATTCACAGAACATGTGAAATTCCTGCAGCTGCAGGAAAAACATGATGCAAGTGGGCTGCTACTTGAAGATCCACAGGTTGATGCAGTTTTCCTACAGCTGTAGGTATTTACAAAGTTAGAAACACAGAATGTCTGCACAAGGAGAGGTGGTACTCCAGTCAAATGCAAGTGTCACTCAGTACAAGAAGAGCACTCACCAACCATGTATAACACACAGGCTCAAAGCTTCCAAAAGTAAGAAATGTATTCCAAAACACAATCTGCACGCTTGACACATTTTGAACAGTGGTCCATTAGCAAAAGCTAAAGGATCACCATCTGAAATGTGTCAAGCATGCAAATTGTGTGTTTTGTAATAGACTTCTTCCTTTTGGAACCTTGGAGCCTGTGTGTTTTACATGGTTGGTGAGTGCCCTTCTTATACTGAATGATATTTACAAAGGTGGAGCTGGATTATCGCTGGCTCCACAATTTATGGCAGCTTGTGGCTGGTGTTGCTTGGGAAATCTCTGCAGCTGTAGAACACAATTACAGCCAGTGAGACCAGCAGTAACATCTTCTGCAACTTCTGCAGCTGTAAATATCAATTGCCACAGCTGCGGAGATTCCGGTCTGCAAAGTTGCAGCGTGGGACTTAGCCCCACATCCTTTCATGAATCTAGCCCAAAGTATTTTGCTGTACATGAGCATTTCCAGCCATTCGCATAACCTTGAAGTTAATCTGTGAAACAGACTCCCTGAAAATGTAGTAACAAGTCTAAATGGAAATATCTTTAAAAATAATTTAAATAAATATATATCTATGGATGGCAAACTAGATTATTATATTTTATCATAACAGGAGCTTGTTGGGGGCTTTGGCCTCATTAGCTCCCCTGATTCTAAGTGATTCTAAGTTGACGTGGAAGTTTATTTGTATTTAGAAGATATGGTACTAGGCAAAGCCTGTTTTCATGACCGTCCTGTGTACAACTCATATTATAATAAAATAAAATTAACAAAATATATTATATACAATTAAAAAAAGTACAGTAAAGCACACACCACAATTAAGTACTTTCGCATACAAACATGCACCATTTTACAAGGGCTGCTTTGAAACTGTTGTATGCAGACAAATTTCATAACCTAGGAGGTAGGGAATTCTATGACATAGTTGGTATATATATAAGTGACATCATGCCATACTGAGATCTGGTTAGGGTCTTGCAGACCCCTGCCTGCAACTTCCCATAATGAATATTTATAAGCAGTTAGAGTTGGCACAGAGCCTACTATGCACTTGGAAAAATCTGGATAACTGCCTTTCTCACTCTTGATTGCAACAGAAGTTCAAGCAAGGTTCCAAAGAAGCAATTAGCGATGCAGCATTGTGGGTGGACTAGTCATGCCCAGCACAAATCTTGTTACAGTGTAGTGCAGTCTACCCAATTTCTGCAAACTGCCCTTGTTTGCCATATGATAGACTACACTACAATAATCGATCGAGGGAAAAATAACTGGTGACACTAGCTGTACCCAAGTGTCCTTTGTTATGTAATGCTTGTGCCTGCAAAGGGCCTCTAACTTCTGGGAAACCTTCATACAAGTTTTATTAATATGCACATCAAATTGTAGCTCATGGTCATACCAAAGACTCAGATATTTATGGTTCAGTTTTAGACTGATTAATCAAACAAATATTCAGTTTGTTTTGCAAAGTATTGCTTTTTACATGCCCTGACTTGAATAACATTGAATTTGTTTTTGTGCTATTCAAAATTAATTCATTTTGAACAAGCCAATGTTCCAGTTTGTTAAATTCAAACTGAAGTGTTGAACTTCTCGCTGGTCATAGGCTGGGAAAAGCAGTACTGTGTCATCTACATACATTTAGATGGGGTCAGAGGAAAACAACTGAGATAACCTATCAATGAAAAGAACAACTAGAATGGGACCCAGGATTGATCAGTGGAGGACCCCCTTTTCTACTGTTTTAATACTTGACAATGTGCCCCCTAATGCCACCATTTGCAATCTGGTCTATAAATATGATCGAAACCATTTCAACACTTCAGGGCCAATATTTATTTTGAACATTTTGAACAATAATAGTGAATGGTAAACAGTATCAAAGGCTTCTGTTAGATACATTAGCATAGCCTCCATGCACTTTTTGCTTTCTAGTGCATGTGAAACAGTGTGAAGTCAAACAATGCTGTTTGAGTGGAGTGTAGTGGCATCAAGCCAGACTGATGGGGAGAAAGGGATTCATTTTCTGACATATAGGATTACAACTGCTTGTAAATTTCCTTTTCCAGCAGCTTGGAAGAAAGAGAAAGCAAGGCTATTGGCCTATCATTTTTTGCTAAGATCAAATCACCCCCTTTAAAGACCAGAACAATTCTCACCAGTTTCCAAGCAGTCAGGAAGGACGTACAGCAAAGACTCTTATTTATGAGTTTTGTTAATGATTCTGCAATTATGTCAGTTGCCTGCTTCATCAATCTGGCCTCAAAGCCATCCAGTCCACCTGGTCTGGATATATGGAGTGACTTCAGCTGCACTGTTTTCAAATACCTGTTGTTATAATGATTCTATATCTTTTTCAATACCAGTCTCTCAATCAGACCATTTACAGGGGAGACCTGGGAGCACAGGGAGGTTAAGTGATGGGTAATACAGTATGCAACTTGTGCTCATTGCAAGGGAACAATGACAGCAACATTCTACACAGAATAACAAACACATGTTAAGATACCAAACACAATATTTTCTATTACTGTTATGAATCAGAAAGATCCATCCCATGTACAATATACAGTATATATACATATATATATATCCTAAACAGAGCAATGGACACCCTCCTCACAAGAGCCTGCCAACTGCAGCAGCAAGGCTCAAACTCTCCAGGCTCCTAAACGGAGCAATGGACATCCTCCTCACAAGAGCCTGCCAGCTGCAGCAGCGAGGTAACTTCAATCAATCAATCAATCATTCAAAATCTTTATTTATTCAGGCGGACATCATTGAGCAAAGCTCATTTACAAGATGGACCTGATAGGTCGAGGAACAACTTGAAGGTACAAAAGCAGACATATACAAAACACATCCATATAAACAGATACAATAATATAAACATATATACAAACAGGGTAGCCGGAGATTACAGGCTCCAAGACTAGCTAAACCAGACAGTTATGATTGATGACTACTAAAAAGTTGAAAACAGCCTCTGAAAAATGACATAGAGGGGCTGGTGGGAGTTTTGGATAGGGACTAAGTCTACTAGTAGTGAGTGAATGGGGTAGAAGAAAGTGACGGGGTAGCTGTGGAGGTCTTGGTAAGACTAGCAAAGCTACAGTAGAAAAAAAGGGGGTAATGAATGTGATTGGACTAAGCCTTGTGAAAGCAATTGCATATCTCTGGGAAGAGACTTGTGTAGAGCTTTTTAAAGGATGTTAGAGGTATAAAGGTGGTCAACTTTACGGTCTTCTGCAGAGAATTCCATGCCATTGCTAGAGAGTAACTGATTGCAGATCTCCCATGCCGGGTGCTGGCTTTGGGTAGCTTCAAAGTGATGAGGTTGTTGCTTCTTAGGGCATATAACCTAGCTGTGGCCAGTGTAAAGCGATCTAAAATATAGGATGGAAGTTTGTTAGACAGGGTTTTGTATATCCATAATGCAGCATTTTGTTCCTTCTGAGGTGTAAGGATGTCCAGCCAACTGCAGCATAGAGAGAGCAATGATGAGTGTTGAATGGAAGATCTGTGATGAACCTGAGAGCTCTATGGTACAAGGTATCCAGTTTACTTAAATAGGAAATAGAACAGTGGCCATAGAGGAAGTCTGCATAGTCAATAAGTGATAGAAATGAGGCCTGGATTAGTCTCTGTCTTGAATCTCTGGTTAAATAATGTTTAATTCTGAAGAAAAGGCCAAGCCTCTGGCGAAGTTTTTTCAGAAGTTCTTCAATATGCTGAGTATAATCAAGCCTGTTGTCAATCCATACCCCTAAATATTTGAATTTGTCAACATAGTCAAGGCTTTCTCCAAGGATGGTGGATAGTTGGGGAAGATTGCTTGGTGAAAAGGTGTTAGTATAGTAATTAGTGGAGAAGAACATAGCTTTTGTCTTCTTTGCATTTAGGAGGAGTTTTTTTTTCAAGTAGTTGGTATTGCAAAAGGGAGAATTCTGATTGTAGTATTTCACAGGCCTTTGAAGGTGATGGGTTACTGACATATAAGACAGTGTCATCTGCAAAGAGGTGAACATTGGCTTTGGTGAGATTAGAGTCAATGTTGTTAATGTAAATGGCAAAAAGGATAGGGCCCAGGATAGATCCTTGAGGTACTCCTCTTAGGAGTGGTTTTGATGAGGATAGGTCGCCTTCATTTTTCACCTGCTGCGTTCTATCAGTGAGATAACATCTGAACCACTTAAGAGAGGGTGGATCTAGGCCTATGGAGTGCAGTGAAGAGAGTAGCAGCTCATGATCCACTGTGTCGAAGGCTTTGCTTAGATCAAGAAATACAGCACAGACGCTGTTCTTTTTGTCTAGCTCGGTTTGCCAGTCATTTGTGACTTTTGCCAGTGCAGAAATGGTGCTATGCCTAGTCCTAAACCCAGATTGAGCGGGGTTTAAGAGATTATTAACATCAAGGTAGTTTCTTAATTGGATGCTCACTAATTTTTCTAGCATTTTGGAAAGCACTGGCAGAATGGATATGGGCCTGTAATTGTTGAGGTCCATGGGGTCCCCTGATTTTAGGAGGGGAAACACTTGTGCTGTCTTCCACAGCGAAGGAATAGACCCAGAGGCTAAAGATAGATTAAAAAGATGTGTTAAGGGAACTGCAAGCACATGTATTGCAAGTTTTAGAAAATAGGGGTCAAGAGAGTCTGCACCTGTGATTTTTTTTTAGTGTCCAAATGCAACAATTGATCCTCTACTTGCTTCAGTAAAATTGGTTTGAATGAGAATGAAGAATCAGCCCTCTGAGCCTCAGTAGACTGGGATTTAAGTTGTGCCCGCAGTAGATTAGCTGGAGAGGAGTCAAAAGCAAGGCCAGCCATTGTGAAGTGATTGTTGAATGCATCCAATACTTCCCATTTGTCGGAGATAGCAACCTTATTAAGGTGCACTTGAGATGGCAGAGAAGTGCTAGAGTCCTGCCCTAAGATCCCTTGATGGTGCCCCAGAATCTAGCAGGGTTGTGATAAGAGGCATCAAGTTCGGCCATATAGAAAGCAGCCTTAGCATCCCTTACTTTTTTGGTGCAGCTATTTCTGGCTTTTCTGAACAGCAGCCAGTCATTTGGTTCCTTAGTCTTCCTTGCCATTTTCCATAGCTTATCTCTCTCAAGCAGTGCAGATTTACTGTCGGCTGAAAACCAGCGGCAAGATTTGCTTTTCGTTCTAACACTAGTGATTGGTGCATGAGTATTGAGGGCACCTATGATTATGCTGTTTAACACCTGAAGTGCTATTTCCACAGAGTATGTAAGGTAGAACTCCTGCCAGCGTGCAGAGTGGCATAGGTCATGGAGATATCCCTCGCTATTAAGGTTTTTTTTAGATCTTCTCGGGAGGAATTTTGCTGGGTTAGCTGGTTTGCCTGATGATCTTACTCCTGCAATAAGACAGTGATCACTTATGTCACTGAATAGTACTCCAGCATGTGAGAACAGGTGGGATTTGTTTACCAGCATGATGTCAAGTAGGGTGCTACTACTTCAATTCTTTAAATTGATTCTTGTCGGTTCATTTATTAGTTGAGTAAACCCATATGTATCACAAAAAGATACTAAGGGTGCAGCTGTCTTGGAGAGCCAGTTTAAATTCAGATCACCTAAGATAATGATATCTTCAGGGCCCAGTTTGATTATGTTCCCCAGGTGGGTTAAGAGCTTATGATCAGCAGAGGGGCCTATAGCAGCCAACTAGTTGAAAAGCTGCCATGTTGGGAGAACTATTTTAAGGATAAACATTGAATTCTTTGGGCAATGATGTTTGCACTAAGGCAAGATGCAGATATATTCGATTTTATATAAATAGCTACTCCACCGCCCCTTGACAGGCGTCTGCTCTGAATATTTGGTAGTTGGGTAGATTTACCTCCCTATCTGTTGTTGCAGGTTTGAGCCATGTCTTGGATATTACCAGGAAGTCTGGCATGGTGTGGGCAACCCAGGCTTGTATTAATGAAAGCTTTTTCAGGAGGCTGCATGCATTGATATGAAGGAAGCTTAATCCTTTGATGGATGCTAGATCTGCTGGGAGGTGATGCCCTCTGGAGGTCCTGGATTGATTTCAACATTACCAATACAGATCAGCAGAAAGAATAAGAGTTTGTGAGGGCTTGAGAGGACAGGAGGATGGGACAGTCAATGGGCCTTCTCTTCTTGCTCGGTGGCCAATGCATGATGATGATCCACTCTGGATTTGCGGCTTAGTAACCTGTCACAGAGTGCTAATTTGGTGGACAGGTATAAGGGGCACTGTAGATCCAATAGTGGAGCATCAGTAAAAGTACATGACAGGTTGTGACCCTTTTGGGGTTACCCACTGATTATGATGAAACAGCAGTAGGGCATATGTGAGAACCGATCGGCACCCACTGGAGGTGTCACAGGGAAGCTAGGCTGGTGAGCCGCATTATTCAGTAAGGTATGGGTCGGTATGGCATCATCCTCAAAGAACACCATAGTTGAGAGAGAGAGAAACAGTAAGAGGAGCTTCCCCATTATGATGCGGTAACTAGGGGTTAACTACAATGAGGACAAGGGGAGGACTGCTGAGCAGGTGACACCGCAGGGCCACTGACAGATTATTGGACAGAATTTTGCTGTAGGCAGAGGTAAGAAATTCGGCGGGAAGATGCGTATAAAAGAAACACCCGGGGGGGGCAAAAATTTTGCGGCTTTCCTGTACCTTCCTGGCTGTCTCTCCCGGCCTCCTGGTCCCCTGGGCGGCCTTGCGGTCGCCGACTGCCCGCTGGTGGAGCGTAGCCCCGGCGCTCACTGGGTGCTTGAGGGCAAGGACGGCTAGAGTGGAGGGAGACAGAGGAAAGCACAGTCACCTAAATAAAATAGCAGCAATCAAGTGATTCTGCAATTAGTGTGAAGTTACTTTGCACAACAAAAGGCTGGGGGGTTCGGCGCCTTAGCGTCTGGCCCACTAGAAGTCCCACCAAAAGACTGTAATCACATAAACATTTTAAAATTACAGCAGAAACCTTAGAAATTTAGCAGTAACAGGAAAACAGCTCTTTTTAGGCAATTTAGTTTAAAAAACACACAAACCCCGACCAACTTCAGCAGTACAAAGTAAAACAGCAGTCTATGGAGCAGGAGGACCAATCAGAAGCAAGGCTCAGATAGCGCTCGCCATCTGATTGGCCACGCCTTTCCCGTACCTTCCTGGCTGTCTCTCCCTGCCTCCTGGTCCCCTGGGCGGCCTTGCGGTCGCCGACCGCCCACTGGTGGAGCGTAGCCCTGGTGCTCACTGGGTGCTTGAGGGCAAGGATGGCTTCCTGGCTGTCTCTCCCGGCCTCCTGGTCCCCTGGGCGGCCTTGCGGTCGCCAACCGCCCGCTGGTGGAGCGTAGCCCCGGTGCTCACTGGGTGCTTGAGGGCAAGGATGGCTTCCTGGCTGTCTCTCCCAGCCTCCTGGTCCCCTGGGCGGCCTTGCGGTCGCCGACCGCCCGCTGGCAGAGCGTAGCCCCAGCACTCACTGGGTGCTTGAGGGCAAGGACGGCTTCCTGGCTGTCTCTCCCAGCCTCCTGGTCCCCTGGGCGGCCTTGCGGGCGCCGACCGCCCGCTAGGCGGCGTAGCCCCGGTGCTCACTGGGTGCTTGAGGGTAAGGACGGCTTCCTGGCTGTCTCTCCCGGCCTCCTGGTCCCCTGGGCGGCCTTGCGGTCGCCGACTGCCCGCTGGCGGAGCTTAACTTGAGACCCTGTTAAAATGTTATTATCCTGCTTTCTTAACCTGACTACTGTATTACAGTTTTCTCATATCTGCACTCTGCCTAGTGTGTTTGTGCTGCTGTATTATTTAAAATTGGCAGAGTATTATAGATATTTTTGTTAACTGCCAATTGCCAGCTCCATGCTTGTATAGTGCACTTTCCTACTGGTTCCTTAAGAACATTTTAATCCTAGCTCCTTGCTTGTATTTTAACTGCATTTTCAGGAGTTTTAAGAATTGTGTGACTCTCATACCTGCTGCTCTCTCTGTCTTGCTGAAGTATCTCCTGAGTTTGCAATAGCTCTCTGGACATCATTCTCCCCCCTCTCATGTGCAGTGAGCTCTTCACCTCCACCAACTGTACTGGCATCCTGTTTCCTCTTTGTCTGGATTCCTGCTTCCAAGTGGGAACTTTTGTGTTGTGAATCACTCCCCCCTCCCTCTGTTAACCTCCCATCCCTTTTATTTACAGGCTCAAACTCCCCACACTCCTAAACAGAGCAATGAACACCCTCCTCACATGAGCCTGCCGACTGCAGCAGCTAGGTACCTTGAGACCCTGTTAGCCCATCAACGCTTCGACTGCCCCGCTCACCCCATTCATCCCTTAACTTAACATCAAGGTCACGTGACCATTCATGTGACTTCAGTTGCCTGACACTATCACCCTAGCTTACCATTTTTTTATATATTGTGACCACTAGGAGTCACTGTCGTGCTCCTACTTTCTATCCTACCTAGCACTCTGTTGCCCCTCTCTAGCTCTATACCCCTACTCTGCTGGTCTCCACTGCTGCTAAATTCCACAGCTCTCCCCTTCTATTTCTCTTCCACCTTCCCTGGATTTGAACCCCAGATCTTCTCATCCAAAGTCAGCAACTCTAACCACTACATCATTTAAGCAGCTACAATTAAGGGTGATTATTGGTCTCCCTTAATCCTCATCACATTACCTTGTTCCACTACCACCCCTTATCTCAGCAACATCTCTTAATCACTTGAACCCTTCCTAATTTTCTGGACCCACCTCCCCTCTCTCTTACAGCCACTGATAGCTCTGTTTCCAGAGATGTGGCACCACAACCTACTAGCTTTAATTGCACTTCTTCTTTCTCTGACCCTGTCCCCAGGCAATATCTCCCACCCCACTGACACAACCTACAATCACCACCTACTCCTACTAGTCTTACCACTGGGCACTGTGCCATTCATACCTATAACCATAACCGCCCCCAGCCTAACTCCACTTGCTAGCTGCCCTGCCATCTACACTTTGCTAGCTGCTTATCCACACCTCCTTACCCTTCTCTTCCCATGCATCTACAATGTACAGAAAAAAACATCCAGGCAGAAACCACCCCTCACACCCAAATCCTTTAAGTTGTATCTAGCTCAGATAGCCTTGACTCTCCTTCTCCTGTCTGGAAATATCCACCCTAACCCCAGCCCACCATTGGCACCACAATATCTGAACAACAACAGCGGCCATCTCAAACTAGCCACAATTAATGTAGCCTCCTACCTAAGCTGGATGACCTTAGAGTATGGGTAGCACAGCATAATCCTGATATACTCTCCCTTAATGAAAACTGTCTCTCTCCCAAAGTTCCCGATTCTGCCATCTCCCTCACTGGCTATTCTCTGTTTCATCATGACAGGGTTGGTAAAAGGGGTGGTGGTTATGCAATATACATAAGGGACTCCATCAAGTGCCAAGCCTTCCCTACAGTTACCTCTGCCAACAACTCACAGGCATTATTAATCAGAATATTCCTTGGTCACCAGGACAAAACTCTTACCTTACTGCCTGTCTACATCCCTCCATGTGACCTGACTGCTGGCATTAAAATGGTCCTAGACTATATTGAAAGCATATTCAACCGCGCTGAGACGATTATTCTAGGTGACCTAAACATTAACTGGATGTCTGCTTATGTCGACTCCTATAAAGATGCCTTTGCAGCCATTGGCATTTCTCAAATGGTGACTATCCCAACTAGATTCAATCTAAGGAATGGCAGCAGCCTCCTCCTTGACCTTTTCCTTACTACCCACCCTAAAAAAATCTCAGGCACCACAGTGCTTCCAGATTCCCTAAGTGATCACTCCCCAGTGATCTGCTCCTGGTCTAACAAGACCCACAGCTCATCTGCTAAACTCTCTTATCACTGTGTTTTTAAGAGTGGACTCATCAAACCATTCCTAGATAATCTTGTACAATGTGACTGGTCATCCCTCGACAGGGCTAGTAACATAGACTGCACTAAACTATTTCATAGTGCAATTTAACATGGCTTGTGACAAATTTCTGGTCCAGGTTGCACCAGGAAATGAGCCTAGGCACAGCGTGCCTTTCCCAGTTAACAAATTTTAAATAAATAAATAAAATTTGCACCCTTCCATAAGTGTAAAGTTAAGGGTGTCACAAACCCCTGGGTTACCCCATCCTTACTCAAAATGATGAAGGCCAGAGATAAACTTCGGTATTGGGCTCAAGCCTCAGGTAAACTAGTTAGCATAGAACATTACAGTGCTGCCAGGAACTCCTGTACCCAGGAAGTGTGAAGAACCAAAACTGAGCACTTCAAAAACAAGCTAATTAATTTCCATGATGACAGTCAGAGTTTCTGGGACAAGCTAAAGGACCTCAATGGCAAGCCCAATAGATCATCCCCCTCAATGGTTAAAGCTGATGGGGTCACCTTACAGGACCCACAACATATAGCTGATTCCTTCAACGTGGCCTTCACCGACCTCTCTAGTATCCTTCCTCCTGACTTCTTCACTGAACATGATGGTAAGGCCTGCCCTAGTGCCCCCATCACCCCTCCCTTCTACTTCAGATGGATTTCACTAGCTGTAGCTAAAAAGTACCTTCTAAAGGTTCTAGGCAAGTTCCGGTTTAGTAGTGATACACTTAATCTAAAATTACTAAACCTCTCCCTTGATGTCCTAAAGCCCCTAACTAAGCTATTAAACCTATCTCTCTCTCCTTGAGGCAATTCCCATCCCTGTGGAAAGCCACAACTGTTACACCTGTGCACAAAAGTGGTGACAGAACTACACACTCAAACTACCAACCTATATACATCCTTCACCACCTAACTAAAGCCCTCAAGTGGATGACAGCAGACCACCTGATGGAATACCTGGCAAAATATGATATTCTGTGCAGCCAGCAGCATGGTTTTAGAAAGGCACACAGTACGATGACTGCCTTACTTGAGTTCACCAACTACATACATAGGACACTCGACCGCAGCCACTTAGTGGGGTTAATATTCATTGACCTCATTAAGGCCTTTGGTACCATTAACCACCCTCTTCTGCTCACTGCAGTACCACCCCTAGGCCTGTCAAGTGCAGTCACCAGCTGGTTCAAGAGCTATCTCAGTAATCGCACTCAGCAAGTTAAAATTGATGAAACCCTCTCCTGTAGTCTCCCTGTGTGCTCCATTGTTCCCCAAGGATCTATCCTTGGTCCCTTACTCTTCAGTCTATTTCTAAATAATCTCCCCAAGGTTGCAGCACAAACATGGTCCTTTATGTCAATGATGCTGTTCTCTTTGACTGCCACTCCCAACCCTCCCCTGTTTCTAATGCCCTGCAAGTCAACTTTCTGTCAGTTGATTCCTGGTTCACCTAACATAAACTTATCATGAATTACAAAAAAACAAAAGTGATGCTCTTCTCAAACCCACACAACAAACATAAATCCACCTGCCTACACATTCTTAACAATCTTAACCAGCCCCTTGAACAAGCCCATGAGTTTAAATACCTTGACAACATGCTTGATTACCCTCTAACTTATGCACTGCACATTAATAAGATCTCAAAGGAGGTTAACTCCGGAATAGGAGTCCTGTATCAGCACAGGTGTTGTTTGACCCCTGAGACTCTTCGGCAAGCTATTGTCAGTTCAATTATTTCCATTCTTGACAATGGATTAGTCATCTATGTTGCTGTGATGGATACTACCCTTAACAGAATTACACTCGTGCTAAACAAACCCTGTAGACTGATTACTGGTGCGTATAGGCGTACACATATATATAATCTTTATGTGAAGACAAACTGGCTGTACATTATTCTATAAATATGTCTGACATGTGCCTCTTGGCCTGGGTCATGCCTGTAAATGGTCCCTCAGACCAATGGACTTACTGAGTTAACAAAGTCATAAATAAAATAAAAAAATAAACTACCCCTAGTCTTTCTTCCCCTTCCCCTTGTACCCCTACTACCACCCAAGTCTATCCCCTCCCTGTTCACCCCACCACCTCACCCTTACCTTTCTCTCCTCCCTCCTACTGTTAGCCCTCTACTCCCCTCTCCTATTGTCTCAAAGTCTTTCCTTGGACTGCACTTGTTCTCCCTCGAACCCCACCCCTTACACCAAATGCTTGTTGTTTCCTTTCTCTCTCACCCGACAAAGTTATCTTTGACTGTATTGCTCCTTTCTTATTTATTCCCCGGGCCTCTAACATTGGCTATGGGTTCTACCCCCCTCCATCCAACTTGTACCAGCTCCCCATGTACACTTCCTTGTCTTTATATAGTGTAACATGCTACTACTTTGCTCATGACTTTTACCTTGTTTAGCATTTGTAATCATGTTAATGCCTGTTCTTGATTGTTTACTCTCTATTTTGTACACTTAGCTGCTAGGTTGTATGACACAAAACCTTTGTAAAAGAACCCTTGGTTCAAAGGTAATTGTAATCCTAGCTGTTAATAAATAAATAAATTATATACACACATATATATATATATATATATATATATATATATATATATAATGGCATGGTAGCACCACTATAATTAGGGTTGAGTAAACAGTTTGTTAAACCCCAGATTTTGCACTTTAATAACTTTGCAACTATTCAATGGATTTGCACAAAATTTGGTATGCATTGTCCGGAGGGGTAGATCTCTTGACAAGTCAAGTTTCATTTCGACTGAATGTGAGGTTTTTGTGCAGCGCATTATGAGATAAGTGTGTTTTCTACTTTTTTCACCAACGTTTGCTGATTTTTGCCCATCGTGCTGTGGCCACACTGAATAGACATTTGGTCTGCAATTTTCCAGGTAGAAATAAGTTGCCCCAAAGAACAAGTCAGCATTAGATGGGTGAAAAAATATTAATCTATTCCAAAGTTATTAAATTTTGAAATTTTGGGTTCTGAGCATGCTCAGTTCAGTCTTTTGGACAGGTGTGTAAATCGTGATCAAGGATTTGCCTCATAAACAGGGATTTTGACAGCTCACGAACAGGGATTGATAAAATCCTTGTTCGTATGAAAAAAATCCCTGTTCGTGAGCAGCCATCTTGTTCTTTTATTTTGCCCTTAAAAATTTTTCTAAATTCTGCCAGGGGCACCTGTACCACACATCTAAATATGATTTATGCTCATCGGGAGTTGATGAGCTCTGCTATGTGTTTTTTGGTGTGTTTATGCACTCAGAAATCTTTATTTTTAGTTATTTAATTCCTTGTCCATCACTTGCTAACTTCCTTGTCTGTTAGTCTTTGTCTGCCATGACAAACAAGGAAAATGGCTGATGGACAAGGATTCCTGATCTGGCTATCTGGTCATGAAATATTGATGGCCAGATGTCCAGACTGGAAATCCTTGTCCATCAGCCATTTTCCTTTTCCATCAAGGCAGACAAAGACTGATGGACAAGGAATTGAACTGGTGGACAAGGATTAATTTCTGGCCATCTGGTAGTCCAAATTTCATGACCAGATAGCCAGACCGGGAATCCTTGCTCATCAGCTGTTTTCCTTGTTTGCCATGATGGACAAAGTCTGATGGGCAAGGAATTGTGTCCTTTTAGAAAGGATTTTATTTTTTTCTAAGTTTTTCTTTTATTCATTTGTTTTTAATTACTTATGTGGCTTTTTTGCCATGTTTCCCTGGTGTCCAGTGGTACCCCCACCATCCATTGCCCCAGTTATCATTGGTGGCAGTGGGTCCCATATCTGTGCCCCTTTACTTTTTTTTATTATCCCTTTAAAAAGAAGAAAACCATCTCTCACTGTCTTTTGTGGCCATTTGGCCTGGTAATAAGAAAACCGTCCAGCGCCGATCGGGCCCATACCTCCTTATCTGACCCCACATTGTGCACCCACCTCCCCACAGCCGCTGATGTCCCCTCAGACCACCACTCACCTGAGGATGTCCCTGGTTCAACACCAGCTCCCACAATTGAAAACACGTCTTGCTGCTAGAAGCGGCGACTCCAGTCTGAACTAAGGTAAATGCGGTCCTATGCATTTCAATGGGGGGGTCAACTTTTGGCCATAACTCAGCCATTTGTTCAGATTTTGGTTCCAGATTTTCAGCATGGAGTCTTGGGAATCCATCTCCTGAACAATATTATTGACATTAGGCAATTATCGCCAGAAAGGTAATTTTGCCATCACTTGGCGACATCACCTTGCTGGTGGAATTTGTGTAATGACAGTCACATTTATTTATTTATTTATTTATTAGTTTTTGTTGACTGGGTAAGTGCACTAGACAAATCCTGCCTATTTTCAGGCATGACCTGGGGGAGGGGGATACAGATGAATGCCAACTGACCTTGAACCAGATTAAGCTGTTGGTGGTATTTTTTGTGAATGAGGGAAATTTGGCCAGGACAACGGCGAAATTCCCCTACTCTTTTCAATAAGTGCCATGGGATCTTTAACATCCACCTGAACTACCACCAATCCAGGCAGATGGGACCTCAGTTTAACGTCTCATCCAAAAGACGGCACCTCAGAAGTGCAGCACCCCTCTCATGCTGCACTACAGGGTCAGTACTAGGATATTAACCCAATGCCAGATGTGGGAACTGAACCCACAGCCCTCTGATCTTCCAGCCTCAGAGGCGAGTGTGCTACCTACTGAGCCACTGACACTGCAATCTGGTGGGGTCATAAGAAGGCTATGTTGGGGTCATAAGAAGGCTATGTTGAAAAGTTGGTGTCAAAATTTAAAAAAATGGCTGTGTTATGGGCATTTGGTATGATCTTGCTACAGACGCTTATAACTTAATATATTTTCAATATTTTCACCTCATATTTTCAACGTACTCTTCTTATCACCCCACCTGATGTGTGTCACAGCTGTCATTTCTCAAATTCTGTCCAAGATGTGTTTTCACGCCTGTGGCATAGAATGGCATTGAGGTTGCACAGAATTATGTTTTGGCAGGGATTTGAAAGTTTTCTGCGCTGGGTACATGTGGTGAGGTCATAAAAAGTCTATGTTGAAAACAGGGCTTCAGTTAACTGTATTTTGGATGTATTTTACATCAGAAAATTAGGCAAAAACTTCCAAAAATAGACTTATTTGAGTCTTTTATGTCCAAAGTATAATTAATGAAAAAAGCTTGACATCCATTTGTTTTGCTCTGGACATCTTTTGATATGCAGTTTGGCCACTGGGGCAGCAGGAGCACTCACTTTTTTTTGGTTTTGTTTGTCCAGAAGCGCAGACCCCCCTCCCAGCCCATCGCAGTAGCACTGATTCACTGGCAGGATCATGCATGGGTATGGCAATGCTTGGTCTCCCAGCTCCCACTCACCTTATGTTGCAGTGAGGCAGCCTTTGGCAGTGAATACAATGCTCATGCATGTGCATATATGCAACCAAGTGCAGTTTGGTGCCATTCTGAGTGTGTGATTATGTGTAACTGAGGAGCTCTGTGGTGTGGACCATGAAGAATTAACTTGTGGAGGATGGTTGTACCAGAGGGGCAGCTGCTGGCTGTGTAGAAAACCCCAACGGTAGATGGTGAGGTTATATCCAAAACCTTTATCTTGGCTGGCTTCCTTTCATCATGTTTGCACCCTGGCTGCTATTTCTAAATCACACTCCATCATGTTCTCATGTCTGTGGTGATATGCCTGTGGGCCATAATGTGAGAGGTTCCTGTGCGATTGTGAGTGGATGAGGCTGCCTGCAACTTAAGTAACACAGTGAGTGCCATTTGAGAGTGAATGGACAGGGGTTGAAGTAACAGCCACATACAGCTTTAGATCTTCATGGGGTCTGGGCCTGGGCTGATTGGGAGTTGAAAGCGCTGTGGTGCTGCGATGCCACTTTAGATCTGAAGGGGGCAGTGAAGGTTGTGAATTGGGGCAGGTAGTGACTAACAGCTACTGTATGATTTTAGATGGAATGTGAATGGGCTGTGCTGGTGTGAGAGTAGGTGGACAGGGGTTGCTTAACTTGCTTGCACAACTTGCAATTAAAAGGCACCCTGCAGCTTTGTATCATTCACAACAGATTTTGGCTTATAAATGAGGTTGGAAGTAAAAGCAGTGGTGCAGGTGCATTAGGTCTGAAGGGTGGTGAAGGTTATGAACAGGGACAGGTAGGAAATACTGCCACCATGTTGTGTGGCTTTAGATGGTCTCCAATTGTATCTGCTCTGTGTCAAGGGAGAATGCACCCTTATCCAAGACATTTATAATGTCCGAATTAACTAGCATAAACTTTACAATCCCAAACTACACCAGAATACTTTAGAAGCCATCCCAGAGTAATCTGACTATCAGTGGATTACTTTATAAAATGTCATGTGTTATTATCAAGCAGCATCAGCAATAGCAAGACTAGAAGTCAGCAGCAAATGTTGGAAAACATAACCTAATGACCACATGATGATCCCAGGATGAGTTAAATAATGCACACTGTCCATGCAAGTAAGTTCATCCTAGAATCATCTGTCCAGATGATTTTGTATGATAAAAATTGTAATGCTTCCTCTTTAACTGGCAAAACAAACCTTTTACAAATTTACTGGAGCAGAGATGGCTGGAAAGAGAAGCAGCAAGAAAGATCCAGGCCAGACGGTACTGTAAGCTGATATATACTAAGAAGGTGATTTTTTGTGACATTTTAATTGTGACATAATGCACATTATAATTGGTGCCTGGGCCATAATCTGAGCATTGGATATTTCTAAAAGCTGTTTAAATTGTTTCCCAGAGTCGTCAGCAGGTCAATGCTGCCTATGTGCATGTCTGTGAGATCTGCATGAATGAAAATGTAATTGTCATTGCATTACATTTAAAAATGCCTGCTTTGGATTGGTCTGAGCAGACAGAACTGCAGAAGGGAACAACATATAAAAATCTGTCAGCTCAGGCAGCTCAGCTGCTGTATCTATGACAATGAGAGAGGGGGGAGGGAGGGTCGAACTATTCAAACTCAGTGCTTGGGTGAAGGAGGGGGATTGTTTGTGGTAGACTGGGACTCTGTTTTGACTTACAAAAATTGTGAACAATCTGGAACTATTTTGACTTCCAAAAGTTGACACCTGGAAGTATTTTGACTCAAGCAAAACTGGAATGATTTCCAATTTCAACCCATGGAAGTATTTGACTTCCACCCCAAAACAAATATCTGAACCCCTGGTTGAAAAGTTGGGTTCAAATAAAGACACTGTTATACCATCTCAATAGCGAGATGGGGAACCCTGTGCTCCCACCATAACATGTGAATACTGTTGTACTATGTCAATAGAGGGATAGGAGTGCAGCTTCTGAAGAACCCTGTAATCCCACTGTAACATATGGATACTGTTATACTATCTGGATTGAGGGATGGGAGCACAGGATATGAAGGACCCTGCGCTCACACAGTAAAATGAGTATACTATTATGCTACCTTAAAAAAGTAAGGAAACTAGTTGCAAAAACTTTGTTAATGCATCAGTTAGGGTTGCTGTGATAAAAGTAGGAAAAATAGGTGTTAGGGTTTCACCCTAACATCCCACCCCTGCCCTATGGAGACCAGGAGGTGTCGGTGAGGTGGAAGTGGGGTTGCCAACCGTAACACTCACCCCATTCTCCTACACTGTTGCCTTCCAGCTTATTTAACAATGGAATGGTGTGAGTGTTAGGGTTGGCAACCCCACTGCCACCTCCCCTCCCACTGCCACCTCCTGGTCTCCACAGGGCAGGGGTGGGATGTTGGGGTAAAACCCTAATGCCTCATTTCCCTATTTTTGTCACGGCAACCTTAACTGATGCATTAATGAAGTTTTTGCAACTAATATCTCTCTAGATAGATAGATAGATAGATAGATAGATAGATAGATGGATGCAAATGCTATTGTTTGGCATGGAAGATTATTGTATATAGAGTGCATATTACTCAGTATACACATGAAACACTTAAAATGACCTCACCATTAAACATATTTGAACACATGCTCTCTTCCTTTATAATCTATTCTAGTTCACTTCTTGGGTTGTTAACCATTTCAGGAAAGTCCATCACAGTGGGTCAACTTTATGTTGTTGCTTCTTTTTACATAAGTTCTGTAACCAATGCAATAACATCACTAACATCAACAGCATACTGTTTGGAGGCTGTATACAAATGTTGTGATAAAATTGTGACACAGAATCTTGAAAAACAAGATGTCGGCATTAACAGGATTCAAATATTAAAATACTCCAAACAATTGAAGTTCAGGTCATTCCACTATTTGCTACTGAAGACATTTGCATGAACCAAGGCTTTTTGCCTTTTAAACTTGATTGTCTCCTGCTTCTTTTCTTGCCCTGAAGTCACAATTGTCAGCTTCTGACAAGAGAATCATTCAGGTTGTGAAGTAATGGACAGAGTACTTTGACTTCACTGCAGGTTTAAAATTGATAACACATGAAGACTACAGTGGGAGAAAAATATCCTGTTTCAATAAAAATATCTATGCTACAAAAAAAAAATGGCCGGTCCATGGTGACGGGGGGATGTTGTGCAACTGAGTTTTTCTTTTACCAAGTGCAGATTGTTTGCTGAAAACCAGAAGATATTTTTAAATGATGCATTCTTTCCAGGTCTCCTTGTATTTGGATGATGTTTACAAAATATGGAACAAGGCTTTTGTGGATTGATGTCATTATTAACTGTTGTTTTTATATGTATATTTTGATTTTATGATTCATTTGTACAGCACCTTGGCACTTGAAAGGCGCTAAATAAATAAAGTTTATTATTATTAGTATTATTATAAATACTGTAGCAGGACACTGGATCCCATCACAGTGTGAGTAGATCTTTGAATCTTTCAATCAAATGTATCTAATTGGAATGGACTGCTTCAAGAAAAAGATGGATAACATTCAGTGGATACTCATGACCTTCCAAGTGCACCTCTTCCCATCTACATGTGTACTATGCGCATAAAAGAACACTTGCTGAGCCTTGCATTGTTGTTGTTGAATAGTCTTGATTTATCTGATCAAGAAATTGTTAAAAAGTTGCACAGTGACTACAACATTGAAAGTGCATATGGCAGTCAGGCTAGCAGAAGGCTAGTGTTTCACTCCAATTAAGCTGCGCTTCATCAGGCACTGTAAGACCATGAGCATGGTTTAAGTATTCAAGGTCGTACTGCTGTAGCTGTTGGTGCATAACTTTTCTTTCTTCTTTGTGTTTCTGAATACTTTATATCACTGTCTTTTGTGGCCATTTGGCCTGGTAATAAGAAAACCGTCTGAATATTTTTCCAGTTTCCAAAAAAATAATTGTACTTGGTATCGGCAGGACTCAAATCTCATAGCATTCTCCAAATTATTAAAGTTTAAGGCCTTCTGTACATTTTATTAAAATAATCTACCTAAAACATGCTCTTTGTCCCATAGACTTCAACTGTTCCTGCTGCTTTTTCTACCTTAAAGCATACTGCTCTGTTTGTAGTATCAAACTCAGTTTTAATGGCAACATGTTATAAAAACATGGAAAACGCCTATGCTTAGTCCATCTCCTGTAGTAGGGCTAGTTGTCTAGCTAGTGCCATCAAAGGGACTCTGTTTCTTATTGTTTTTTCAAGCTGGTTGCAACAGCACTCTTTCTGTCCTATTTTGTTCTATCCTATCTCTGTTCAGTCAAGATGGCCACCTACAGAACCCCCTTTTTTTCCTACCTCTCCTACCTCTAATCTATATTTCCATTTCAGTGCCTCTACATTGCCTCATGCTGTATGGCACAAAGTAACAAAATTAAACTATTTAAATAAATGAATAAATCAAAAGCAATAAGCTAGCCAGCACAGTTTCTCACAGTACAAATACAAATGCTGATACAAATTGTTAAATGGTGTATTTTCAGTTCTCAGTAATGCATTTATGCAGCATTATGTGCTTTTATGTGTTTTCGTGCTTATATACATTGAAATTCTATAAATTGCAATGATTGCTGCTGTCCATGAAAGCTCAGACACTTTGCAAATGAAAAGTTTCCCTGGTATGAGAAGTACTGGAGGAGGACATGAAAAGCTTTTCCCCTCCAGGTTAAAGTATAAAAACAGATGTTTTTCCTTCTCCACCCATGGGAAAATATTTAGCTTATGCTATATTTTATTTATTTACATGGGTTTTTGCTGCCTGAAACTGTCCTGCTTGAAGCTGTCCTGCCTGAGCCTGTCGGCTCTTTTGAATGAAATACGCTCCCGAAAGCGAGGCGTCTTACAGAGCAGCAGTTTTGTATGGCAGGTAGCTGCTCCATATCTGAGCTTGTAATAATCTGTCCACTCTTTTTCTGGGCTTAAATGCCCAAAAAACATGAAGGTGAAATAAATATACAATGAATAAATATATAAATACTTACAGTGACCTTACTAGAAAGAGAGGGAGAAGAGTAAGAGACTGCAAGGAAAAGCACTTTAACAAGCAATCCCTCCCTTCCTCTCTCTCTCTCTCTCTCTCTCTCTCCCTCCCTCTCAGTGTTCTGTGATGCAGTTCATTGTATTAGGACAGTATAACCAGATCAGGGAATTAAGCTCCCTCGTATATATCTTGCCTTGCGATGTAACAAATTCATGTTTTTTTTTTTACACACAAACAAATAACACTGCTTAAAGGAAGGAGTAATGAAATATAAACATAGAAAGCACAGTTCTTTTTTCCTCTCCTAAAGGCCCCTAAATGAATAAAATTATAAATTAAAAGGAGAAAGATAGCCACAATCTGTCCCTTTAAAAAGGAATAAAGCCTAAGTTATGTATGCTTCTTACTTTGTTTGTGGTAAAGGTTTACCTTCAGACATGAACATTTATGGGCTTCTTTTGGAGTCAGTTGTCATTCTGAATGGCTATTTATAAGAATGATAGGAATCATTATCCCAAAGTAAGGGGTGGAGCTATGCTCATAATGACCAATTTTTTAAATGTTGGGCTCAATTTTCAGTCGAGTGTTCCTGACACAATGAAGTTGAGCAAAGGTGTGTGACGCAAGCAGTGATTTGTGCAACCACTTGCGTCAAACGGGATTCTCTAAACTGACCTGCATCTGATCCATAGACAGCTGCGGCAAAGCCCCCTTGTGCCAAGGTTACATTCAACAACCCAGTGCATCAGGACACAAGGGGGCATGCACCATGGTGGGGCTGCCACATCCCCTTTTGGGGGAGTTTGGTAGCCCCACTATGGATGCAGGAGGGCTCATCCCTTAGACCATTCAGGAGGTGGTCTAAGTGGGTTGTGCCTGTGGGGTGCAGTACAACAGGGGGAAGTTAGGGCACAAATTGGAGAAGGAGAAGTGGCAGTGAGGTCGTGGTGCCCAGCTGGGCAGTATACCCAGCAATGTGGCACCCAGCAGGGTGTCACTGCAGTACCTGTGCTGTATTCCTTGTAGGTGTAGTGATCCCTGAACCCCATGTATAATATTTATCCTTGGTGATGTAGTGGCCCCCATCCTCCAGTGCACCTGCCACTCTTGTGCACAGTGCACCATGCAATAGCACCCCCAATCCCTGTTGTCCCCAGAATCTCCACAGTGAAAATGCTTGGGGCTCTAGTGTCCCCCCATCCCCAATGTTTCCAGAGTTTGTTGGTGGTATGGTTGCCCCACCCAGTGATCCCTACTCTCCTTCCATGACATATTTACAACTACCCCACTCACATCCTGCCTGCCTCCCCCAACCCTCATATGTACACACACACAAACCCCTCACAGTACCTGGTGGTCTAGTGGACCCTCCACCCCCCCACCCTGACAGTGGTCAACCCCCCTCTCCGCTGCCAGCCATGACATGCTTCTGTGACTGGCACAGCCCACCACTCACCACCACTGCCAGCTGCAGAATGCGATTGCACGGAGCACATACTGAACACTGTCACTACGGTTAACAGTACATGCTGATCGCATTCTGAGGCTGGCCATGGTGGTGCACAGTGGTCTGGGCCAGTCACAGAAGTGTGTCAGGCCAGGGGGAGCATGGTGGTGGACCACTGCCAGGGTGGGGTGTCCACTAGAACACCAGGCACTGTTAGGGATTTGTGTGGGGGCACATTTGAGGATAAGGGTTGGAAATGGACTGGAGTGCTGGCTATCGGTGGATATCAGGGACTGCTGGAGGGTGGGGTGGTGCACAGCACAATCAATGACCTGTGACACCATTGGGGATGGGGCGGTGGCCAACCAGGGGAGGCTGACGTACTGTATGGGCACCCGGATGCCCTACCACTGGTATGGTAGGCTGCTGCAACCCATGCCACATCCTTGTGGTGGCTGCCCACCTTTTGCCCTGGGTCTGCACTTCTTGCATTTTGGGGCACCTTGGCTACCCTCTGCACACTTCTCTGGAGCTGAGCCCCGGCCCTGCACCACAGCCTGCGACATCGCACCTCTTCCTGGCACAGGGCCACATGTTACAGCTATTCCAGAATGTCTGCCACTTGTGGCAAACATTCTGGAATACTGACTTTTGCATATGCTGCAAATGCATTGGACGCAGCCCTCTTTGAAGACAAAATAATAAGATGGTGGTTGTCATGGCAGAAAAAAATGCCAAGGAAGTGGTAAGAAATCAAAAAGGGCATCCGCCACATCAAATGTTTCATTCTGTGACATCAAATTTTTCATTTTGCACCATTACGTTATCTCAAAAACCCTACTGTGCATGAGCAGGTCAGAAAACACTACATTTTAAAGTCTTACACTGTAACTCTGTAACCCTTTAATATGTCTTCACTAGACCTATCAGAGGCACAACCTTAGGACATGACACATGTCCACTGTAAGTTTGGAAAAAAAATTCCATTCCATGTAGGTTGTAGCTGAGAGCAAAACAAAACAAACATGTTAAGTATAGGAAAAAAGTTAGACTTGCACAAGAAAATACATATATAGATCTCTGAAAATCACAAGTTGCCATCACGAAACTTCCACATATCAAGACCTGGCCTCCTAGACAACACATGCAAAATGTCAGCTCATTTCATGGAACTGTGCCAAAGATATTAATGTGCAAAGTTAGGAGTTTAACATTGAACACCCTACTCAACCCTAACTATAGTGGCACTACCGTGCTACTATAACATATTAATACTTATGGTGATAGTACTAGAAAGAGAGGGAGAAGTGTAAGAGAGCCACAAGGAAAAGCACTTTAGTGCGTGGTCTCTCGTTCTCTCTCTCTCTCTCTCTCTCTCTCTCTCCCTTTCAGCATTCTGTGACACAGTTCGTTGTATTTGGACAGAACAACCAGATCAGGGAACTAAGCTCTCCTGTATATATATCTTGCCTTGCTATGTAAAAAATTCATATTTGTTTGTTTTTTACATAAAAAAAATAACTGTGCTTCAAGGAAGGAGTAATGAAATATAAAACTAGAAGCACAGTTTTTTTCTGTCCTAAAAGTCCATACATGAATAAATTATAAGTAAAAAGAAGGAAGATAGCCACAATGTGTCCCTTTAAAACAGAATAAAATCTAAGTTATTTATGTCCTTTATTATGTATGTGGCAAAGTCTTAACTTAAGGCATGAAAATTCATAGACTCCTTTAGGAGTCAGTGGCCATCCTGAATGGCTATTTATAAGAAAGATGGGAGTCACTACCCCAAAGTAAGGGTGGAGCTATGCAAGTAATGACCCATTTCATAAACATTTCTTTATAAGGATTCCTTTAACTCTTATATGTTTGAATGTATGGATTCTTGATAGAAGATAGGTTCAAGTTCATGTCTTTATGGTTACATAGCTACTGCATAAATAAGAAAAATGAATGTTACAAGAAAATGGATGGATTACATGACCTCTGAGAGGAATATAAATAAACCCTGGAAACAGTGGCAAGGACTCTTGTTTTTTCATTCTGCCCAGGGCCTGGGAGAGGGAATGACATGTAGTCCTAATGTCCTCATAGCAATTTGGAGAATAGATGGCAAAAGGATCACAGAGATGTCATGTGATTCAGATTGTTGCATCTTGACAAATTCATATAATGATATATTTATTAAATTTTTTTATTATTATTGTTTTGTTTTTGAAACTTTGTTAAAATAGAACTATGCAGCAAGCATGCTGTACCATATATGGACTGCATCGGTCTACCTTTTACACCTGCACCTTGGGACATCTCCACAGACTATAACTCATCTCCAGCAACCCTCCCTCCTTCCTGCCTATGTAGTAATATTCCCCTATGTCTATCCCACGCATGCTTGAAACCCCCTACTGTTTCCACCTCCACCACATCTGCTAGCAGTCTGTTCCAGGCATCTACCACTCTTTCAGTGAAGTGGTACTTCTTCACATCCCTTTTAATCTTCCCCCTCAGCTTCGTCACATGCCCTCTGGTCCTGATACTTTTTTCATTTGAATGAGTCTCCCCTCCTGTACTCTGTTCACCCTGTGAGGTACTTGTAGGTGTCTATCATGTAATCTCTTGCTCTTCTCTCTTTCAGGGTGTCATAAGTAGATTATTTTGAATTCATGGCAAGAAAAATCAGTGAAGACACATGGAATTCTTAGAGTTAAATCCTGTTTCAATACAAAATTTTTCACTAATAACAAATGTAAGGTCCTGAAATTCAAGTTATTAGCATGGAATTGAGTAAATTTGAGTTATAATGATGATGATGATGAAGATGATGATGATACCAGTTGTGATTTTTTGTTGGAAACCAGACTATCTCATTAACTGCTTTTGAACACTGTGATGTGTGAGTCATACAACTAATACTAGGGAATCACTTAGGTTTTTGAGTGAGTTACTGGTGTTAATGTATCCTTGTATCAATTAAACTATTAAATGGCCATACCCTTTGTTCAGATCTCATTTAAGTCATAGGATGCCAGCACACACAATGCACTGCATGTGTTGTTAAAATATCGAGAGAGGGAAAGCTGGCAGGTACTGTGTTTCTTGTCACTCATGAAGGACTATTTCTGTCTTCAACATGTCAGGCATTGGGCAAGAGGGACAATAGGGGATGTGGTTCTTAATGTGTTGCTGAGAAGTGCTACTGACATAGCCAGAGTAATAAGAGTAGGGGAGTCAATGGGTAGTAGTGACATAACAGAACTGAATCTGAGGCGGTAGGGTAATCTTCTTCAAAAATAGGACCAGGATTCTAAACATCAGAAGAGCTGGTTTTGATGAGTTGAAGGAAATGATTGTTGATAAATTGATGCTTATACAATTCCATGGAAGTGACAATGCCATGTGGTAGATCATGAAGCCACACATGATGGAGGCAGTGACTATATTTGTTCCTGTGGGCAACAAGGGCAGCTGGACTAGGTGGATGCCTCAATGGTTATACAAGCAACCCCAGTGCACATTAATGGAGAAAAGTGGGCTGTCAGTATCACATAGAGGCTAGTGTACTGAACTGCAAATGAGCTTGGTACAGCCAGCAGACCTGGGATTGATTCCCACAACCTCCACTGGCATACTGTGTGACCATGAGCAAGTCACATAACCTCCCTAGTTCTACCAGGTTTCCCCTAAAAACAGAGTGTGTGTCTAGAGAGATTTACCTGGCTACCAAAGAATAAAAAGAGGTCATAGATAATTGGAAGGATTCTGGGGATAGAGCAAGGGAAGTAGAGTATAGGAACTTACAGAAAGAATGCAGGGCCATCATTTTCTAAGCCATAGCAGGTCTAGATCACAGAATTGTGTAAGGAATCAGTGGGAATAATAACCCTTTTTTCAGTGCATAGGGAACAAAATGAGATTCAGGTTGGGATAAGGTGGAGTCTCTTATCATTGGGTAGGGGACCATTGAGCAAGGCAAGAGGAATAGCAGAAGCACTGACTAATTACTGTTCCTTAAGTAATTAGTCAGCTAGTAAGCAAAGGGTTCACTCACCAAGTATGGGTGGAAGTTATGGGAGAGGTGCAGACCAAACAAGAGGTAGTGCTGTTATACCAGAGTTAGTCAATAAGTACCTGAAGTGCATGAATCTGGAAAAAAACCCACAGTCTGGATGGTATCCCCTTGATGCAATAGTGGAGATAAAATGGATTCTTACTTGGCTTTTCATTTATATCTTTCGGGACTCCATACAGACAGGTGTGAACACATTTAATGGTCACCTGCTCATAATCCAGATGGGGGACAGATTTATTGGCCTCCTCAGTTCTGCTGCCTGGGCCTTCCAATTACAAAGTACAGTCCTGCCCAGGGATTTAAAACCCTCCTGGTCTAGCTAATGTATCTAACTGGCTGAAACATTGAGGTTTACTCACTGTTATGTTGTCAGGATTTGGTAACAGTCTTTACACATGCCCTTCACAGCATCAGTGGTGGTGGAAGTCCTTGTTACCTGTCAAAATATTTTCACACATACAAGGACCTTTCATCATACTTTGCCCCTAGGGCCTTCTGACACTCTGCTCAGCAGATCACTCTTTATCCCTGGGGCCCTTCAAAGTACTTAGACTCTAGGGTATTTTATCAGCCTTTTCTCCTAGGGCCTTTCATCACTGAGCTGAATGCAGCAGCACCACAAAGGCTCCAGCAACTAGCCCACCTATGTGGCAAGGGTACACCCTGGAGTGTCAGAAAGTACACTCAAGTTGTAAGTGCTAGCTGGCACAGACTCACTGCAGTGGCAGCTGACATGGGTAAATGCACAGGCAGTGTTTACCTCTTTTCCTTCTGGGCTTTAACTGGAACCATTTTCTCCTCTCAGGTGGGGGCACCTTTATCTCTGGGCCTGCTGGCTAGATCAAATCCCATCTGGGAAAAATTTCTATGAACAAAGCTGCTTCTTTTCCAGCAATCATGTCTCTCTCTCTCTCTCTCTCTCTGGGATTCAGCAGAAAGCACACTCGTGCTCTTCAGTAGAAATCAGTTTAAACAGGTGCACATCCTAAGCCTACCAATCTCCTCTGAGTCCCAACAGAAAAGCCTCTCCCTGGTACCCAGACTCACAGCCTCAAGGCTGAACAGCACATGCTTATTGAGCTGGACTGAGTTCAGTTTATTTGCTGCCAGACTCTGTTATAGTTACTTGCCTGATCCCTGTTTGGCATAGAATTCTATGGTAAGCCATGCATCTGGAGCCTTACCTAAGATTGCATACATGGTCCCCCTGCAAACCTGAGCTCAACTTTGGTCTATCTGTCTCTGGAAAAAAAACAGTATGTACCTCTGACCCCTTTCAAGCATCACCATGGAGTCAGAGGGTTTGCTGCTCTATCACTGCAGCCATGTCTGTTTACATTTGGCTGGTGCTATCGTGTGAACATTTGCAGCTCCTGCTTCTCTTGTTTGTGCCACAGTGGCCTTACTTTAACATTATCCCAACCCCACTACCTGCCCTGGGGCCAGGACAGCCATTACTATTGTGGGTGCATTGTTCGATTGCATAGTGGTGGCACTGAAAGAGAAAGAGAGACTCAGCAGTGGAGCCCTCTGTCTGCCATTTGTGTACCTGCCCACCAGTTCAAATCTCTTACTCCCCTGATTACCATATACTACTTCACCACATGGTATCTGGTCTGCTTAAACATAAAACGTGTATGTGCTTGGCTTCTTCATAGGGATAACTCACCCCTCCCCACTATTAAACACAAGTAAAACCTGAAAAAAACTCTCAAAATTACTAAAGCTACTGTGCTCTGGGAATGTTGAACCCAGCCCAGGACCTCCAGAGGTTACAAAGAATATCTTCATCCCTCAGTGTTTCCCCAGTATGTATTAATG
Organism: Neoceratodus forsteri; assembly: GCA_016271365.2. Lineage (NCBI taxonomy): Eukaryota > Metazoa > Chordata > Ceratodontiformes > Ceratodontidae > Neoceratodus > Neoceratodus forsteri. The sequence goes on along the minus strand of CM057456.1, from coordinate 452,589,913 downwards.
TCAACAGTCTTAGGACAAAAATGTACAAACTGGAAGCCTTGCTGGACCTCTACTGTCCAGGCAGAGTTGCCTTATCGGAATCCTCATTGAAGCCTCACATTGCAAGTCATGAAATTAACGTACAGAACTACACAGCATTCAGAAAAGATTGTATGAGTAAAAAGGTGGGGGTTGCTAATTTAAATGAAAAGCACCTTCCTTGCAAAGGAAAGCCCTGTAATGCTGCCAGAAACATCCAGCTGTAAACGTATAGCCCTTTGGATTCTCCTGGGAGAAGTAAAACCCTTTTTTGACTGTGTATATACTCCCCCCCTCCGCCTCGTCAACTGCAAAATCCAGTGTGATTGACCTCAATAACTGCTCAACAAGCCTGATAAATACTGAGTATCTGGTCCTAGAGGATTTTAATATTAATTGGAATGAAGATCTGAGCAGGAACATTTAATCAGATCTGAACTCACTGAGCTTACACCAAATCATCTCAAAGCCTACCTGTGCTATATGATCAACAATCAAATAACCATACCTTATTGGACTGAGCACTTGTAAGCAGAACCAACAGAATTCTTGCTTCAGGTCTATTCACTGATGCCGAATGACCACTCTCTCATATACTGGTCAAATATATACCCTAAATCACTTCCAAAAGTCATTCACATTAGAGATGTCAGCTAGATATAATGGCCTTGACCTAATGCTGCTCAAAATAGCTGTCCCTATCATTGCATCTCCATTACAATAAGTCTTCAGTATGTCCTTTATTTATGGTGCAGTGCCAGACAAGGGAAAAAAGGCCCTTGATACCCCTATCTATTAAAGCTGTCTTAAGAGAACCACAGCAGTGGTGCAGCCCTAACCAACTTTACAAATGACATCACATGTGCAATAGATATGGGGGAAAGTCAAAAGTGCAATCTATGTAGACCTTACAAAGGCCTGAGACCTGGTCAACCACACCCTTCTGTGCCATAAACTGCAAATTCTGAACCTAGACAGTCACTCCATACTCTTGTTCAAAAACTACCTGAAAAACTGGAGATAATGCATGAAGATAAAAGGTACCCTGTCATCTGCTAGAAGCCTTGCTGAAGACATCCCATAATGCTCTATCCTTGGATCCCTTCAGTTTACTCTATTTACCAACTTGCTCAAAAACTGTGGTGATGCTAAAGTGTGGCTATTTGCAGATGGTGCTGTATTACACTGCAGTCCAGGTGACATGCATACCAGAAATGGCCTCCTCCAAAACAACTTCATGCAGTTACAGGAATGGTTCACATAAAACAATCTTGTCCTAAACAGTACAAAAATAAAAAAACACGATAACATGCTCTTTTGCATAAAAACTGCAGCAATACCATAACCTTTGTAGATCAAAACCTGCATGGGGTCCCCACTAGAAATCAGTGGTCATTTCAGATATCTTGGACTATGCCTGGTCTATACCAATTCACTCATACAGAATGTTCATGGATGCCTTGACAAAAACATTAAACCAAAAACCATATAGACTTACAGCCTAACTAGCTAAAGAATCCTACTTAGACATTGCAGTAGCATTCTTCTCCCCACTCTTACAAGTGGGTCAACCACAATCCTGTCCTCAAAAGAAAGAGACAAGGCTAAGCTCAGAGTCCTATATAACAGAATTGGTTGTTTTGCCCTCGATGTCCACAGCAGGGAACACCACACTATAGAGTCCTAATGGAGTTAAAATGGCCCACCCTTCAAGGGAAGATGCAATTTGCCATGCAAATAATTAATCAGTATAACTAATCCTTGTCTACAAACTCCTCAAATTCAACTCTCCATCTAGCATGGTCCTAACCTTGACCAGATAGACCTCCTCTTGAAATCTGAGGTTATTGACCAGTGAACCTCTGGTCATCCATCAAATAAAAATGGTCACAGGACAGAGATCCTTTACTTACTTAGATTCATCTCTCTGGAATCCTCCCTCCATCAAAGCTTGCCATTCCCTGGCACCTTTAATCTAGCTCTCAAGGAATACCTCTTACCCTCAGCCAAATGCAACTGCTAAAACCCTGCCAAAGTAATTGGTCAATGGCCCTCTGTAGCTTACCTACATACTCTTGCTCCCTGCTACAATACAGAGGTAGCTATACAGAAGTTGAACTGTATTGCAATATACTGTGAGGTGGTTGCACAAGAAAACTGCAGTGCGGTACAGTGTTCACATTTGAATAACATATATTTGCCTGTGAAAACACTGTGGTTTTCCTGTGCAGACAGCTGGGTATTACACATTACCCTTCAACTTCTGTATAACTATCACTGTATACATAGTGCTGAACTATTTACTGTAGATCTGTAGAAACTGTAGTTCTCTTGTACCAATTTGCAGTGACTGCTCTTGCACAGCTTGTTAAAACTGTAGTTCTAGTGTTGCAATACTTTGCACTAGTTCTTTTTGCATGGCTTGTTTTTGCACAAAATATCTTAGTGTCTGCACCCAGTTATGTACCTGCCTATGTAGCAAATTTCTATACAATGTTCCTTGACATTTGAATCCAGTATGTACTGTTATCTGCAACTAATTCCATGTCACCCCTGAAAACGGGACTTTTGTTTCAGTGATCCTACCTGGTCACTAAACACCAATAAATGAATCAATTCATATGTGTGCACACACCTGCACATGCATGCTTATGTTGAATGGTGCTCTGATGCCAGGTTTACCTGCTTCCAGCCACAGTGCTAGTTTCTGGGGGCTGGGGAGCAGTGCTGCCTTGTGCCCAATGGCACATCTTCACACAGTCACAAAAAATTGAATGCTTTAGCAGAAGATGAAGGGGGAGTATTCTCAGAAGGAAGAAGTGGAGGTGGAAGAGTCACATTAGAAGATTGTAGGGGGTGTTGTACATGCTGCAAACCATAACACAGGAAGGATTTGGTCTGTAGTGTGTATAGTTGCTTCAAGAGGCTTATGATGAAAACATCACACCTACAACACAAAACACTGGGCTTTTAGTGCTACTTTCTTTTGTGTGCAGGGAATGGTGTCCATTTTTTAAGGCAGAAAAGGGACAGCTGGCTACATACATCTTGGTGTTGACAGGGCTAACACACACAGGCATGTGAGCAAATCGGCAGCAATGAAGGCAATGTGAACATGGCCCACAGCAACTGGTCCCAAAAAAGGTGATACATGTAGCATCAGAAAGTTCCTTCACAAAGCCTGCATCCTCATCGGTAGCACCCCCTACTTCCTCCAAAGAGGATTTAAAGAAGCAAGCCACCAGTTCAATCCTGTATTGTCTGTTCTCTCACAGGAGGGAGCTGCCATAACAAAGTGGTACAGTCCAACAAAGAGATTGAATGTCTGCAACCACTGTGATGCAGACATACATCTATAACCCAGAACAGCTAGAGGCTTACTATGAACCCCTGTTGTTTTGGCAGTCAAAGACTGAGCTATAGCCTTCACTGACTGCTGTCACAATATGACATCTCTATTGCCCAATAGCTAGCTTGAGCTAGGAGAAAGTGTTCAGTGTAGCAAGTGTGCTCCTCACTGATAAGAGGACAAATTTGTCTAACCATAATGTTTAAATGCTCACTTTCATTAAAATTAATACACACTTCATTGCATCTGTTTATAAAATTAGTGAAAAAATTCATTTCTGAGATGAGGGTGGGTAATCATAGGTGGGAGAGGAGGAGGAAGGGAAGAGTGCACAAAATGATGACCGCTCTGATGAAGATAATGTTGAAGGTCATTTTGAACAAGATGAGGCCATTTCTGAAGCCACCAGATGGCCTCCCACATGACAATAAAACTTCCCTGCCGCAAGTGATCAATAGCCCATGCTGCTCATGGCTCCAGCATACCTGGCTAATGTTCTTGTTTTGACTGTTGTTTAATTATGTTTACTTGACTCTTACCTCCCTTACTATATTTGTGTGGTGGTGTGAGATATACAATAACAAAACAGTAACATATTATTACTTAGAGATTCTCGGGTGGGGGAGACCAGTCTGTGCTGAAGTTTGTATAACTTGTACTACTCTATAATCAACACATGGCCTTCTCTGGGGTGCATCATTCAGCACATCTGTCCACATATTCTGTACTGCAGTGTGCAGAATGACTGCATTACACAGTGTTACATGTTTCTTATACAAAGGTGGTATGTTCACAACAGTAAATATAGGTGCAAGTCGCCCACTTTAGGAGGCAAATTTACATCTGGCCATACAGCTGGGAATCAGAAACTGCTCCTGAGGAGTAATGCCAATGACATCAGTGCACTAAATCTGTATGTGGAAGGCCATGCTTTATAAAAATTAAAATTCTATTTTCTTAGCTGGCTAAGTTTCTTCTTTGGTAATATGTGTTATCAATTTGAGTTCACCCACAAAGAATGCATGCCAAAGGGCATTTTCATGTTAACACTATGAACCCTTCAGTGATATAAAGCAAAGGTATCCCCCTTCCATGTCACAATCATTCTGCCCATGCCATCTGTTATTTGATTACTCTTGTGATGTGTGCTTCTATTCTGATCAGATTCATGACACAAATATTTAACATGAATGTCTGAATAATAATCAGCTTCAAAGTAGCAGTATGGATGAGGCTAGCAAATATAGGCCCCGCAGTCTCACATCAGTGGTGGGGAAATTAAAGGAAACCCTGTTAATGGAAAGGTTGGTAGAATATCTTGAATCCAATAGGCCACAAGACTAAAGGCAGTGTGGATTCACAAAGGGAGATCACGCAAGATGAATCTGATTCATTTCTTTGACTGGGTGACCAAGGAAATAGAGTAGGGAAGGGAAGTAGACATTGTCTATATGCACTTTAACAAAGTCTTTGACACTGTACCACACAGACCAATAAAAAAATTGAACAGCCTAAGGTGGGATCCAAAGCAGTGAATTGGGAAAGGAACTGGTTAATGGACATGTGGCAGAGGGTGGTGGTTAATGGCACTCACTCCTATGAGGGAAGAGTGACAAGTAGGGTGCCACAGGGCTCAGTACTGGAACAGATCCTCTACAATGTCTTCATAAGTGCCATAGCAGAAGAACAGGAAGGGAAGATATGCTGTTTTTCAGATGACACGGAAATCTGTTATAGGGTAGGACACAAAAATCTGTAAAATGGTGAACACTCAGGAAGGGATGGAGAGAATGTGTAGAGACCTTGAGAAACTTAAGGAGTGGTCAAGAGTATGGCAGTAAGAGTTCAATGCAAGAAAGTGCAAAATCATGTAGCTACAGCATAGTAACCCATGATAAGACTATACAATGCGGAAGGAAGTACGTCACTTAATTTGGAGGAGCAGAGAAAAGGCCGAAGCCCAAAATTGGCTCCTTTTAGGACAGGATGTAATAGTTCAAGTTTCCACCTGAAGCAATGTTATCTAAGTTGTTTTTAAAGTTATCTTTACTTGAACTTGAAATTACATCCATAGGTAATCTGTTCCAAAGGTTAGCTGCATGCACTTTATAATAATATTTTCTTTTATTAGTTTTAAATCTACTAGTTTTAATTTGTAGTGGGTGGCCTTTTACAACAAGTTGGTCCTTTTTGTACTCAATATTTAATTCTGTCATTAGCAAGGGGTCATTTAGGATGTCATAATAAAGCAGCATATCCCCTCTTTGCCTTCCCAACCTGAGACTATGTAGACCTAAATTGGTTACTCTATCATTATAAGTCTGATGTTTCAAGGCAGATATTGTTTTTGTATAATGTTGTGGGACCATCTCTAATTTATTGATATCCATCTTAGTATGGGGCACCATAATTGACTACCTTAGTCCATCAATAGCCTAACAAATGATAAATATAAAGGCAATAATACATCAGTGTTTCTGCTTTTAATATTTCTTTTTAATGCCATTATAGTTCTATTAGCTTTGGCAATTACAGACATACATTGCTCTTTAAACATGAGTTTATTATCTAAAATTGTGCCTAAGTCCCTTTCTGAGATTTTATTAGATAATGCCTCACGATTTAAACTGTAAGTGTGTAGTTGGTTTTGTCTTCTTATGTGTATAAGACAACATTTTTCTTCTGTATTACATTTCATGCCTCACTTTTCTGTCCATGAGGCTGTAGAATGTATATCATGTTGTAGGGACTCTGTTAGAATGGTGGAGTCACAAGGTCCACACAATTTAGTGTCATCTGCATATTTAATAATTCAATTACTGACATTTTCATCTAAGTCTGCTATGAATATTTGAAAGATAATGGGTCCAGTAACCTACCCCTGTGGAATACCACTAGTTACTTGGCTTTCAGATGAAAGATGACCATGTACTGATACTATTTAAGTTCTGTCCTGTAACCAGTTCTCCACCCATTTAATGATTTTTGTATTAATTCCATATTTATGTAGTTTTTCATTAATAGCCCAATGTGGACTTAATCAAATGCCTTACTAAAGTCAAACAACACTATGTCCATTGGAATGCTTCTAACATTTGGCTTACTTTATCATAAAAACATATAGGATTAGTGGAGCACAAGCATCCCTGTCTAAAATCATGCTGATTAGAATCAAATATGGGAATGGTTTTGAGGTGTTCTAGTATAGGTACTGATGATCATTACGCAGGGACCTTGGAGTTATCATATCTGATGACCTCAAAGTGGCAGGTCAGTGTGACAAAGCAGTGGGTAGGGCCAGTGGTATGCTTTGATGCATAGGGAATGGTATCTCCAGCAGAAGGAGGGAGGTGGTGTTTCCACTGTATTGTTTGCTTGTGAGATTCCACCTGGAATATTATGTTCAGTTCTGGGGGCTGCACCTCTGAAAGAAAATAGACAGGGTGGAGGCAGTCCTGAGGAGGGTAGCTAAAGTGGTGCAGGGGTTGCACCTAAAGCCCTATGAAGAGAGAGACTGAGGGATCTCAGCATGTACACCTTGAAAGAGAGAAGAGCAAGAGGTGACATGACAGAGACCTACAGTTACCTCATGGGGGCAAACAAGGTAGAGGAGTAGAGTAGCTTTCACATAAGAAAGAGCTCCAGGATCAGAGGACATGCAATGAAGCTGGAGGGGATGGGGAGTTTAAGATGGAAGTGATGTACTGCTTCACTGAAAGAGTGGTGGATGCCTAGAACAGACTGCCAGTGGACATGGTGGAGGCAAAAACAGTAGGGGGCTTCAAGCATGCATGGGGATACACATAGAGAAATATTATTAAATAGTCAGGGGGGAGGAGGAAGGGTCACTAGAGATCAATCAGGGTCTGTGGAGACAGACTAGGCAGGGACCATCTAGGTAGGCTGGGTGGGCCAAGCTGACCATTTCTGCTGATAAATTACATGTTTCTATGTTTTTATAAAATGTAGCCATAAAAACTGATTTTGATATTGCAAACAGAGAAGTGTGCTTCAGGGTAGAAAAAGCAGCAGGAACCGATGAAGTTCAAATGACAAAGAGCATTTTTTTAGGCAAAGTATTTTAGTAATAAAGTAAGGTAAGGAAGGCCTAAAATTCAGTAGTTTGGAGCATGCTATAAGATATGAGTACTGCCGATACCAGCTACAATTATTCTGCAGGAAACTGGAAAAATACTGTAACTTATTGGATGACTAAAGCTAGGAAAAGTACCATCTGGGCAGACAGGGTGGGCCAAACCATCCTTTCAGCTGATAAATTCTGTGTGTATGTGTTTCCACATCTTCACATATCATTGAGACAGTATCCAAGGTATAGGAACAAAAAGACTTTGTTGTGTTGTTTCCTCAATTGGAATTAATTCTACCACTGTACTTCTCTCTAGTCACCATATGGCCTATTTTGTGGCACAGCATTTTACACTATGACCACAAAACAATAATAGTGATGCTGTGGGTACAAAATGACTGTAGTGCAAACTGGTATAAGGTTCTTATCAAACAGAGACTTGGGGAGGATATCAGCATGGACAGTAACTTTAAATGAAAGTCACTAGTCAGTGCATTGTCTTCGGACAATAGAGTCCTATTGGTAATAGAATCAGGTAAGAAATTAACATCTATTTGCCAATGACAACATCGCTGCACTAAATAGGTAGATAGGTGGTTAATGTGGGAAAATTGAAGTTGTATACTATGTATAGTAGTAAACAATATATGTCACAACTCTCTAATGGAACTGCTCTACTATGCTACTTCACCTGCCATCAGCCAAATATGACATAAAACATGCCAGAGGATGGCAATTGCCACAACATTCATGCCTCTTCCATGCTGTTAGGCAGCTGACTGTTTCTTTAACACATACAAGGAAATGCAAAATAATGCATGAAGGATGTTCATTTTCAGGGTCTGACAGTGTCCAGAGTAAAAACTAAATATGGTCTAATGAATTTGCAATACAGTACATCAGAAACATGGAAATCACCGACACAGAAAATAAGAAATGTGCTGACATTATGTAAATGTACAAGAGCCCCAATCATGAAATTGTTCCAATATGTAACTGTACATAACTTTTTAACAAAATGATTTTTGTTTTACTCATTGGTGGTTGTCGCAGGCTAGCAATCTGTCAATCATTATCTGCAATATAAATTTCTGTTATATATTGTTTCATGGTATTTCTATGTATGCCCATGCCAGTTTTAATTCAATGCATAGGGAAAGACTAGATTTCTATTTTTAAAAGGGTGACCTTTTGACTCGAAGACCATCTGTTTACCAGGATAGGAGGTTTTAATTCACAGGTTCTTTTAACAGAGATGTGCCAAAAGCCATTTACCTGCCATAACCTGCACTACAGAAGCAGTTTGTTTTTGAATTCAGGAACTATGATAGGATGTCACATTTTATGAGGGAACAGGATGTTTGAGCCAGGAATTGGATGGCAGATGACCATTCTAGCAGCACTATGTGATATTCTAACATGACACTGTAAATTAGCCTACAGAATGCTATATTGATACATCAAAATTTAACAGTGACTGTCCAGTTACTAGTTAATTATGAAGGCAGGATTTGTGTTGAAACTGAGTGACATTACCAGGTGGTCAGGAAATTGTGGGTCACTGACTGGAATATTGCTAGCACTGCAATTCAGAAAAGATAGTTAAACTCTCAACACAGTCACTCAGTGCCATTCTGGTTTTGGACATTCCCCTGAGCACAACAAAAAAAGTGCCAGGCTGCTATATTGAAAAGGGACTTTCAACATTTTCATCTTTAAGGTAGTAGAAGAAGAAGAAGAAGAATCAGCATTTATATAGCGCTTTTCATACACAGTGTATCCCAAAGCACTTTACAAGCAATGTTAGACTAGTAGTGAAGTGACTGAATGTGTAGTGGCAGCCATATTGCACATCATCACCCACACACAGCCTGGATAATTGCATGAACCAGTTAATGGGAAGGGGAATGTTGGCCAGGACACCGGGAATTTCCCCTACTCTTTGTGAAGAGTGCCCTGGGTTCTTTTACTTCCACCTGGACACCCACCAGGACACCAGGATGGGTAGAAGGGACCTCAGTTTAACGCCTCATCTGAAGGGTGGCACACACCAGCAGTACAGCAGTCCCCAATACTGCACTCCGATGCCAACAATTTTTAGGTGCAAACCCAATCCTGTTGTGGGACGAGAACCCATGACCTTCTGGTACACAGGCGGATGTGCTACCAATTGAGCCACACTGACACCTAGAGAAGTAGTTAAAACAGTTTTAAGGCATTTATCCTGTATAAGTTCCCATTTGTTTCTAATACTGTAACCTAAATTTGTATATGTTCTCTTTTTTTTGTAACTGCATTTATTTAATTATTTTAGTGAAGACTTTTGTTTCTTTCTAAAGAAATCTGCCTTCATGAGATTCCTTATATTGTATGCATTTTATTACAAATCTGTGACAGCTGTTTATGCTTAGGAGGGTCACCAAATAGCAACCAAATTTAAAAGAGTCAGTGGGGACATCCAGATGGATTTTTGGGAGAATACTAGAGTCTCATATGAGTCTGCTGGGGGTGTGAACTGTGCTATTGCATGTCCTGTAGAGTGAAGACCAAATCAGGTGTTGCACTGTTACCCGAAGAGGGCATAACACTTGGGCCATCCTCCTGTGTGTAATAGCCACAGAAAATGGTTCATATTTGGCTACAAGACTTGAGACTGGTATTGTGCCCTGATCCAAAGTATAGAGAGATACTCTTGGACCTGGCGGTGAGTGTTCAGTTGTAAACCAAGCAAGCATTCTGGACACACATGAGGAGGGTATCCCTGTTTTCCCCCGGGTGGGCACTATGAGCTCAGGGATCTGACCCTCATGAGTGGGTTCTTGACAGTGGTTACAGCATGATATCCAAAAAAAAGATTTTTTAATGTATATATATTAGTACTATTTTGTTGTTGGATAAATGTTATTTATTGTATCTGTGCAACATTTGAACCAGGAGGTTGTGGCACTCTGAGGGGCTCCTGTGTAGTGGTAGCCCCAATTCAAGGGATATGAAACCTGCTATAGCACTTTGGTGGGTCCTGAGGAGCAGGAGATCCAATTCCAGGGATCAGCTGCCCATTGCGGCATGTCTAGTGGCTCTCAAGCCACCTCATTTGACACTGGGGGGCCCATTAAGGAGCAGAAGCCATTGTCATGGTATCTATTTGACCCATGAGTGGCATCAGAGCACCTGTTATGGCTTTATGGGGGTCTCTTAAGGTAAGGGATCCCTTTCCCAGGGATCCACTGCCCATTGATCCACTCTACTGGCTCACGCAAAGGGAGCTCTGATCCAAGGGACATGCTACCTCTTGCAGCTCTACTAGGGGCTTCCCATAGGCATGGGAGCTTGGGACCCCAATCCACACATGCCTGGAAAAGCTACACTGGGGACTCTTCAGCTACAGGGAAACTGATCCTAACAATAAGACCTGTCATGGTTGTTCATGCCACCGTTAAAGTATTCTCTTTTTAAATTTCATAAGCTAATGTTCAGGATACAGTCAAGGAATTTGAGCAGTTACTGTCCACAAAGGGAGAGAGGTGAGTAATTACCCCCGTGCCTATACACTGTGTGGAGAGAGGGTCTCTATTTTCAATGGACTGAGATGAGACAGGTTGTGTGAACCACTGTCATTTTTCGGCTATAAGACTGCTGAGTGATGTGTAAAGGGTCATAATGGAATGTGTTCAGTCACAAGACAATTTTATTTATTGTATTTATTTATTTGGCTTTTGGTAACCAGGTGGATACACTAGACAACTGAATGCCTATTTTCAGGAATGACCCAGGAGAGTACAGTGCATGAGAAAACAGCAGGTCAAAAGCACAAGTATATTATGTCAAGCAAGATACAGGTACATTAAATTGAGCAAGATACAAACATAGCAAACTAACAATTCCAGGGTGCAGGTGTGTACAGTTATGAAATATTGCAAGGTGGCAAATAATAATTATAATGATGAACATTTAAGATGAGGCAAGTGCAAAAATTTAAAGTCAAGAGCAGTACAATATCAGCATATAGCATGTAAAAAAATAATTAGTTGGATAATAAAGTTGGTTGAGACAGAGACAGTCTGAAGGTGCAAGAATCCGATTATGCAGTGACTGAGCAGCTGTGGTTAGGGGGGTTGGAAACAGTTGAAGGCCATGGATTGGGTAAGGTATGACTTGAAGGCAGCTCTGAAAGAGAAAGTGGTGGTGGAGCAGTGGACAGGTGAGGGGAGAGACTTCCAATACTTGGGAGCAAATGAAGAGAATGTCTGCTCACCCATCTTGATCAAACATTGGGTGTGGCAAGCAAGGTAGAGTCCAGAGATGTAAGGGAATAGGTGGTGTAGGAGCTGGGACGTAGTGGGATATGTGTGACTGAAGGGTGAGCCTGGAGTTGCTTGTAAATGAAACAACCAAAGGCATAGGCTAGGAAGGGGGGGATAGACACCCTAAGGAGGAGTAGAGATCACAATGGTATATGAAGCATGGAGATGGGAGAGCAAACCGGCAGATATTGTTGTAAGTGATGTCCTCCATGTGTAAAGAAGTTGAAGAGTCGTTTATGAAGAGTAGTGAACCATATCATAGGCAGGGGAGGAGAACACCCTGGGTGATGGTCAAGTAGGCATTGGGGTAAGCAAGCATTTTAAACCCAACAAATGATTAATGTCTATTTGTAAGATGACTGGGGTTTGAAAATTGCAATCATACATTCTTATAATCTCTCCAAAAGTACTTTTACAAGTTAATGATGGTGAAAGAGTTTGTTAGATTTCAAGGATCATTGTAAGAAAATCTACATTTTATTTAGCACTTTATCAGTCTGTCATTGACTGTTAAATTGTGTTATGCAGCGGTTATCTGTTGCACTCATTTGAATGTCGGATGATACTAGGACTGGTGGTCAGAGGAGTTGGTGGTGTTGTGTTGAATAAACATTTTGACTCCATACAGAAGGAATTTGCTAAAGATTTGCTGCCTAGGTAATAAATTAGTTTTCTTTTGTTTGTTTGTTTTATTATTCTTTGGTAACTGGGTAAGGCCCACTAGGCCCAAGGTCTATTTTAAGGGGCAACTTTGGAGCACTGGGGCAGTTAAGTGACTTGTTCAGTATTACACAATATGCAAGAAGAGGCTGTGGAAATCAAATCCGTGTGTGCCGGATGTACCAAGCTCATTCACAGCTCGTTACCATAGCCTCTAGGCTATACTGTCAGAAAAGTTATTTATTAAGTTGGTATCTCTGTCTGTCATTCAGCTGGTGGTTTAAAGCTCCTGCAGGAATTATGGGCAAACATTCCTGGAAAACAAAACCTATGACAAGATTTTAATTTAATTTGCTTCAGTGAGCTAAGGTATATTATATAAAGCCCAAATCCAGTATAGTGGGAAAGAGCGAGGGAGAGGGATGGGAGGGAGAGGAAATATAATTTAACAGGGATTATAGAAAAAAGCTTGCCCTCCAGCTTCTCTGTCCTGCAAGTCTTCCTCCTGGACCTTCCTTTTAATTTGTTGCAGCTGCTTGGGAAGGCTCTTTTTGGCAGGGGTTTCTGTCTCTGTAAACAAAGTGGAAAAAAACAATACTTATGAAAATGTTATTATGTTCAGCTTCACTGTCTACACGTGACTCCCTCTCATCCCCCTTTGGGATGATAGATTATGGATTTCATAGTTAGTTTTTGCCAGAAATAATCACATTAGTCACTTAAGATCTGATTTAATAATAATGAAAATAGAGTGGGGATGAAGGACCCTTTCAAACAGCTAGATGCAATGGCTAATTAATGCATACTTTGTATCACTGTTCACAAATTGAGTTTAACCAGTGCTGAAGGTTGGGTATGCCCCCCCCCCCACACACACACACACCTCTGCCTTTCTTGCCTCTTCTGAGTTTCAGAAAAGCCCATTCCATGTTATCCTCTCCTCTCTTCTCAAACTCAAAGATCATGTAATGAATGTGGGTGGATCAGGGTTTCTGACTTCTGCAGTCTTTGTTTATTTGACCAATGCATTCAACACAGTTACTCACCCTCTCCTACTCAACAAACTTGCAGATACTGGACTCTCTGATATCTTGGCTAGCTAGTTTGATGCCTACTTGTCTGACAGATTTTACTCCATATTTGTTGGAGATGCCCTATCCCCCTCACAATTGTCTCAGGGGTTCCATAGACTCAGTTCTTGGGCCCATTTTTTTCTCAGTTTTCCTAAATGTTCTCTAGAAAGCCCTCCCCTCCACAAACATACATATGTATGCAGATGGATGACGCAGTGCTTTCCATCTCTTGCCCTTTGCCCTCTAAACTGGAAGAAGACTAACAAAGGGACTTGGAATGTGGCCAGCATTTGTTCTGTACAAACCAACTTACCATGAATGCTAAAAAGTGGTCTCCATGTACCACAGTTGCCAGCTGCTGCTACTGTACCTTTTGTAAATATTTTTTTACATAGTGCAGATATTTATTTGGCTAATATATACAAAATGTTCTTAGTCTTTAAACTGTTATAACATAGAGGATAATGGATGGGCAACAGTGAACAACAACAATGCTGTGGTCACTTCTAGAGGTTGTTATGACAACCTACTAAACCTCGAGCGCAAAGCCTGAGAGGTTTACCACTGGCATGACAACCTAGAGAAGTGAACTAATCATTGTTGTTCACTATTGTCGATCCATTGTCTTCTATAGTGTATGGGCCACAGTGCAACAGGTCACTTCTTTGAGGAGTTTTCCACAAGCGACATTCATTTTGAGAAGAAATGCCTATGAATGACATTTCCCAGACGCACATGTAACCCCTAGGTGGTGCTATCCCTAGAGTTACAATCCCTGCCTGTATTTCTAGCCACAGGTTGAGGGTCTGTCCCTGTCAGCTAACTTTGGGCTCTTTGTAAGGTGATCCCTAGAGTATTGACTGGAGGGCTTTATTATTAGCTTAGAGGCTGCAGTGTAACCTATTTTAGGAAGGGAATTGGCTGTAATGTAAACCCCTTTATGGACTACATTCATTGGGAGGTCTATAGGCCTTCCTGGGGAATCATAACAAAGGTGTACTACAGGCTTAACAGCTCTTCCAGATCTTCAGGATGTGGCAGGCAAAGGCTCAGTCAGGCTCAGGTCAGGCACAGCATTAGCATTTGGATATGCGACTCCCAGCTCATTGTCCAGCAATAAAGCAGCTTCTAATGAAAGGGGTACCTCTGCACTTACTGTTTGTTCAGAACTAGAAGTAGCACTTGCATCCATAGTAGTACTTGAATTTCCTTGTTCTGTAGACTCTGGTTCATCATTGAGAGGGAACTCCATAGAATTTAACACATGGTTGATACTTTCAGAATTAACATTTGAATTAGTATTATTGTCCAACATGATATCAGATTCACCAGTTTCAGATATGTCACCTTTATCTGGCATTTCACCATTCTTCTAGCAGTGACTGTTATGAAAGGTGAGTGATTTAGCATGCTTTTTTGCATTTTTTCATAAGGCACATAATCAAGCATGCTTTTCTATGATCATCCATCTAATCCACCTTGCCCAGGGCTGCAGCAGCTTGCTTGCTGGCTCTGAGCTCTTTGAGTTCCTTTAACAGTTTACTGATTTGCTGAGATTCTAGGGTGGCCTCCCTCTCATTGGATCTCTTAGCGGTAGGGGCAGTTCATGCAACACCAGCATACGGGTCCCAAAAATCATCTTCTTTCTCAGCTTCCCTAATTTCCTTCATTAGCCAACAGTATTCAGGGGGATTATCTTAGTGATCCTGAAATTTTAACTTCAACATAAGCACACTTGAATAGCTAGCAGACTTGATGACATGTTCTAATCTCACTTGATTTAGCTCACTAGCTGGGATGCCTCCTTATCAGTACTCCCTTTGCAAGGCCCACTCTACTTGAGTCATATAAGCAGATAATCATTCATTCTTCCATTGTTTGGTGGATTTGAACTTCCACATCAAATCCTCCCTTGACTCATTACTACCAAACACTCTCTCTAAGGCAAACAAGTATTCAGCAGCGGAGGCCTCCAGGTTGGTGAACCAGAGAAACCTGATAGCTTCAAGTGTAGGGCCCCTTAATCTCTCTAAAAGTTTCTTACACCTTCCCCTTCAGAGCACTGCCACTCTTGGAACAGTGGGGTGGCACAGTCCATCCATGTCCCTAAATTATCTTCCCCACGGGGACAGGGACGGTACCTGAAAACAATCTGAGCCTGCAGTAGGAGTCCTGATCCACAGAGGGTACTACTATGGGGGGGGGGCACTGCAATGGGAGATGGCATAGCCGGGGGAGTAGAGGCTGGAGGGGAGTTCATTGTAGTAGCCCCCCCAGAATTCTCTATGGCCCTCTTTAAGTCCTCAACAGTCTGTCCCTCAGTGGCCAACAGTTTTTCCAATTTCTTCCAAAATCCTTCCACTTTGGGGAACCCCCAGGGGAAGACAGCCCACTATGCACAGTGATGATCCTCCACCCCACCTGAGATCCCTCCAGCATAATGATGGGAGGTACCTTTTCTGGGTCAACAGGAGCACTACATTCAAAAAGGGCCATTATCGTCTGGTCGAACAGGTCATTATTCCGCCCTCACACTGAAACTTTTCCCAAACAAGTAACCTTACCTACAGATTCCCCTATAATAGCATTAGTGGTCCCTAAGGGAATATCCCGCAACAATAAAGCATGGTGGGGATCAACCCCTTCTGCCTCACTACTCCCTAACATACAGTGCATGGCCATTTTGTTGGGGAAAATATTTAATTTAGCTGCAGTGAGGCTCTCCATTTTAAATTTGGCGCTAAATTTACAGTTAGCTGCAATTTCTATTTTGGCCAATGGGGGTGCTAATCCCAGTGGTGCCTCCAAGAACCCTAGTGTTACAACCCCTGTCTGTATTTTTAGCCACAGGTGCCTCCACCCAGGGTAACAATAGTGGGGGTATCAATATAGCCTGTTATATCCCTCTGGGAAGCTATAACCACCCACAAACCCACCTAGTAACCTTGTACTTATGGCAACAATTAACACACACTCAGCAATTATGCACACACCCTTTACATTTTCCACCAGGGTCTGACCTTCATCAAATTCCCTGGAACCCCTGTAAAGGCAAGGTTAGCAAAGCAGGTGTACACTCCTATCACAGTAGCCCAACTAATAATATGCTCATGAGCCGGGTTAAACGTGATATAATCAGATTTATTAAAGGGGTCATAAACAAGGAACAAGCTTGAATTTAGATGAATGATTACTATACTGATTTGATTCAGGTTACTTGGCATGCACTTTTAGTCCCAAACGATTAGTCTTACAACACTGGGTACCCAGGATGTCATACTGGCTAGCCAGAGGCATTGTCAGGGGTGGCCAAGGTTCCAGCTGTTGTTGGGGCCCTTGATGGAAAGAAATGGCAGTTAGCATGCACAAACAGAGCTTTGATTATTTGTAATCCTGGCCGGTTGGCCCAGTCTCTTGTAACCCAGAAAATTACTAAAGCAATTAGATGGTACCACAGATAATTAACTGATTTGTTGCAGGGAGCTACCCAGGATTTACTCATGCTACCAATTGGATGTGATGAATTTGGTGATATGGAGATCTCATGTAAATCACTGAAGAGCATGGGGAAGCAAGGCCGACACAACACATCTCCACTTCACGGCCTTTCCCTCCAGGTGGCCACAACCTGCGAGTTGTCTCTGCGCAGGGGCTAGATCCCCAAAGCCAGTCTCTCACAGATGAACAGTCTCTGGTGCAGGAATGGTTGGCTTGAGCAGAGATTGGCATAGGCCCAAGGTTGAATAAACAATTCTGTCAAAGTTCAGTTTGTTTGCTGGTGAAGGCCTCCAGCTGGCAACACGGTTCAATCACTGGCAAAAACAGGCCACAATCCACGATAAACATTCAGCACATTTAACAGGAACAACGTTAACTTCTTTATCTCTCAGTTTGGTATTCAGGCCAATAGCTATTGCAGTAGATTCACTGAGCAAACCTCTCGATCATTAAATCAGTCTCGTACAACCTCTGGGCCAAACGCTTCACAGGAGCCTCCTCTAGGTCCAAATCTCAGGCTATACCTTCAAAAATCTTGGAGCTTTTTGATGCAAGTAATGGTTCCTTTTTAGATTATCCCGATTACTACAATCAGGCAGTCCCAAGTAGGAGAACAGTAGCAGGGAAGCAAGTCAGGCCTTCCCCCATGGAATCTCCTAGGCTCCTTACCAGGGGCAGCTTCTCGACAGCTCGAGCTGCTCACTCTCCAAACTCCAACTCTAACTGAACCACTGTCTCTTAACAATTCTGGGATTTTCCTGGGTTTCCTCAGTTCTGGTTGGCTGGGGGAGCTATAAGTCACAGTCTGGATGCTCCCATTAGTTAAGTTTAGGTGCCAACCTAAAAACTATAAAAACTATCATTTTCCTTTCCATGAGGCACTAGAGCTAAGGACCCTTCAAGGCCCCCTGTATCCCATTGGTCCAAATGCTGAAAGTCCCAGATCCACGCCACATACAACACCCTAGGCTGCCGCTGGAAATCAAAAGACCTGACACCCCCCAGCTGGATCCGCTCCCCCTTCAGCGTGGCTCTCACCTCCAATGCTGCCCAGATCACCCTCAGCTTCTGCTGGAACTCAAAAGTCCTGAGCCCCCCCACCTGGTTGCGCTCCCCCTTTGGCACGGCTCTCCTCTCTGATGCCACCCACATCACCCTGTGCTGCCACTGGAACCCAAAAGGTACAGTCCCTGCCTAGAAGCTAGCACAGTTAAATTTTTGCACCTAGTAACCTCCGTTTGGTGATTGGCCAATTGTCGCTGAGATCCATGTTTGATTGGCCCTGCTACAAGCCCAAAGGCTGTAGTTAGCTGAAATAGTTTCTGTGCAACTACGGCTTTTCAGCAGCCCCTGTATTGACTGTATTTACTGCAATTTTTCAAATTAATTGTCAAAGTAGCAAAAACTTCATATGTTTAAAACACTGCTTTAACAGTTTTCTTAGTTTTTCATTGTTGGTTAGCTAAAAATACTGTAATTCATTTTTAGACTGTATTTTACCTTCCCTCTTAACCTCTGCCCAGATAGAATCACATGCACTGTTAAGTCTTGTGTTTAGACTGGTTTTGACTGTGTTCTCAGCCTTATTTCTGCAAGCTAGAACAATTAATAATTCATTTTTAATGCTGTATCCTAGACTGTATTTTTACCCTCTCCCTCTACTTCTTACCAGGAAGAACCAGACAAACTGTTTAATTTCTTTGTGTGCTTAGACTGAGTTTTCAACCTGCTCTCTGGTACTACTGCCGCTGATTCCTGCTAAACTTTTTAAAATCCCTAAGACTTGCTTTCCCTCTTGCTATCACTTTTTGTCTCGCTAACCCACCCTTGGAGGTTGGTGCTGGCCTGCCCTGCCCCTTGTCTCTTTTGATTCTATTTTTTTTGTGCAAAACCCTGCCCCCTGTTTAAGCTAATATGTCCCTAGGTGCCACTAACCCCTCATTTTTTAATTAGTCTGTGTCTGCTTAGCCAGCCCCTCCACCGTAGTTACCTATTTACTAAATCTCTGATCTGTCTTTCTCCACAGACCTGAGCCCCCCTGCCTGGGTGCTCTCCCTCTTTGCGTGGCTGTCACCTCCGACACTGTCCGCATCATCCTTGGCTGCCACTTGAACCTAAAAGGTATGGTCCCTGCCTAGAAGGTAGCACAGTTAAATTTTGGCACCTAGTAACCTCCGTTTGGCAATCGGCCAATTGTTGCTGAGATCCATGCTTGATTAGCCCTGCAGCAAGCCCAAAAACTGTAGGTAGCAGAAACAGTTTCTGTGCAGCAATGGTTTCTCGGCAGCCCCTGTATCGACTGCATTTACTGCAATTTTTCATCCGCCTCACCCTCCCCCACCTCCTGTAATGTTTAAATCCTCTAGTTGCACCTCAAACTCCTCCTTGCTGTGCAGCTTGCCCAATTGCAACCCAGGTTTCTCCTCCGCCATCGTAACTTACTCTTTGTACCCTGCATCACCAGGCTTTAAGTGGCCACCTGCAATCTAACTAATACAGCACAGTCATCCTTGTCCTTTTCCAGGCAATCCTCTCCCCCCTTTCCTCTACTGTTTATTCTTTAACCTCAAACGCTTAACACTCACCTTTTTACTGCTACCTTTATTTCCCATCTCATTTACTTTCCAATGGTGCTCTTACCATAATCATACTGCCCTCCCTCTCACTCCCTTTCATGATTCTTGTACTAACTCTCCCTCCTTCTCCACCTGCTACCCTGTTCTCTTTCACCCCTCTCCCTCAGCCTCCCCAGCCCTGTCCCACCTTGTTCACCCACCTCTCCTTGCTCCCCTATCTACTACCACCTTTCAACCACCCCTCAGCCCACCCCGCTTTCTCCCATTTTTTTCTCCCTTCACAACCCTGCATCCCACTCACCTCCCTCACTCTATTTTCCCCCACTTATTCAACCTCCCTGCTCCCTTCCTGCCTCCTAAACCTCGAGGTTCTCTACTGTTGCTTAAACATTACTGTACCACCCTCTGCTCGCAGTTCCCTCAGGTCAAAATGCCCCCCACATCTCACACTCTCGGTCCTTCTATTGCTCCTCTCTGGGGACATCTATCCCAACCCTGGCCCCCCATATCCCAACCCACTGCCTCCTCACTGGTTACACCCACGGGGCATCTCTGTCTTCTCTGCCAAAGGGTCTCTGCATCTTTCACCTCAGTGCTAGGAGCCTTCTCCCCAAGCTCGATGCCCTTATTGTATGGATTATCCAGTATCAACCTGACATTCTCTGTATCTCTTAAACCTGGTTATTGGCCAGAATCCCAAACTCCTCCCTTGCCATTCCTGATTTCAATCTATTCCATTAAGACAGGGGCAAGTGTGGTAAGACTGTAGCTTTGTATATCAGGCAATCCAATCCTTCCCCGCCTCTGCCCCCCTCTACATCAGTGCCCTATATGCCCTGCCAAAGGCCTCACCCAACTCCGTAATCAAGGTTATCTCTTCAGTCTCCACCCTCACCTCAAATAGTGAACTCCTGCTCTTAGGTGATTTCAATCTCGACTGGCTCTCCCCAACTGCCAATATCCACACCCTAAAAATCGAGGCCCTTAACCTCTCACAACATATCCTGGAACCTACCCAGCTAAATCCTCAGTCCCAAAACTACTCCCTTCTAGACTGGATACTATCTTCTCACCCCCACTACATCTGTGCATCGGGCATCCTGTCAGATGCGTGTAGCGACCTTTGTATTACCTACTGCATTCATAAAATCAGCACTCCTCGCTCCCCTCCCAAATTCATATGGTCCTGCCTCCTTCACTCCCTTGACAAGACTGCCCTGCAGCAAGATCTCCTACATACTGACTGAGAACCTGTCTTCCCTACCCTAGATGTGGACCTTGCCCTATCCCACTTCCATACCATTTTCAACAGAATCTGGGACTGTCATGTTCCACTCAGAAAAGTCAGGGTGAAATGACATCATCACCCCTGGATTACTCCCAACCTTATTGCCTTGTGTCACACCAGGGACAAAGCCTGGAGACTCTACAAAACCTGCCATGCCCCCACCCAGACCTCCTGTCCTACAAATGTCTTAGAAACAGGTGCACTACGGCTATTCGCTTGCCTAAGGCATCCAATTTCAATTCACAGCTAGAACACAGCTAAATCCCCCCTGTCTCCTTCTGGAAGTTGACCCTCTCCCTCACGGATCCTCCCTCTCAGCAAGCTTACCCCACCCTTAATATTGACAGCTTCCAAATCTCTGATCCTTCCTCAGTAGCTGAAGCTTTCAACAAATTCTTCGCCCCTTGTGCCCTGCCCGACCCCCTCTCCCTTCTCCTCCTGGACCCATTCCCTGCCTTCCAGTTTCTCCCTCCACTCCTGATGGTTTCCTCTTCCCACATTTATCCCCTCATGAAGTGTACACCACACTCATTTCCCTGAATCCCTCCAAGTCAAGCCCTGATGGTCTCCACCCTAGTTTGCTCCACATCTCTGCACCTGTTATTACCATTCCTGTGACATTTATACTAAATTTTTCTCTTCAGCCACTATTCCAAATGCCTGGAAATCAGCCAAGGTACTTCCCCTCCACAAGGGCGGTGATCCCTCATCCTCTGGAAATTACTGGCCCATCTTGCTCCTCCCTTCCCTTGCCAAGGTCCAGAAGTCTCTTATTCTTGCTAAAATCTCTGAATTTCTGTCCTCAAATAACCCATTATCACCTGTGCAATCAGGTTTCTGGAAACAACACTCCACAATCACCTCTTTGCTACAGATCACTGACTCTATCTTCTGTGCTATGGACCAAAGCCACATCACCGCTGTTATTTTTATAGAGCTTGCAAAAGCTTTTGACTCAGTGTCCCATCCAGTCCTTCTCCAAATGCTAAATTCCTTTGGCCTTGCAAAACAAACAGTAGACTGGTTCCATTCATACCTGCAAAATAGACAACAATCAGTTCAAATAGGCAATGCACTTTCTACTCCTCTCCCTATCCTCCCCAGGGGGCCCCAAGGTTCCATTCTGGGTCCGATCCTCTTCTCGCTTTTCATAAATGACCTTCCCTCAGTTTGCCTCTCATCAAACATTCACATGTACGCAGATGACACTGTCATCTATGCCTCCAGTCCATCCTTCAGCTGTGTTCTTCCTATTTTCCAAGATGACTTCAACAGGGGTCCAAACCTGGTTCCAAACAGACCAACTGTCCTTCTTACCAGCCCCCCCGGTGATTACTACACTGGATGGTTTGTCACTTGAGTTGGTCCCCAAATTTAAATACCTAGGGGTCTGGCTGGATAGTCAACTCAGTTTCTCTACCCACATCGAGGCCATCTGCACCATGCTTTGGCCCCAAATCACTGTCCTTTACTTCCACAATGCCTGCCTCCCTCTCCCTACCCAACATGAATTAGAACTAAAGACAATCCTGCCAGTGCTTGACTATGCTGATGTAGTATATGGCACCGCCCCTGCCACCTTCCTCTCCAAATTGCACACTCTTCTCAGCTCCTTTTGCCATTTTGCCACCGCCTCCCCCCTCTCACCCATCACTGCCTCCTCTATGCCCCTGTCTCCATCCCTCTGTTATCTCATAGGCGAGCTGTCCACTGTGCCTCCCTCATTGCTAAGTATTGGTTTGACTCCCTTCCACCCTACCTCTCACACCAACTTATGCCCGCCAACTCCACTACCTACTCTCTTCATCACAGAGACTTGTGCACCTTCTCCATCCCTTGCCCTCACTCGGCTGCAGGCCAGTCTGCCTTCTTGTACCATTTCCCTCTTCTCTGGAACAATCTACCTTCCAACCTTCATTTTGCTTCTCCACTCTCTTCCGTCAAAAAACTCCTTAGACTCCTCCACTCCCCCCAGTGCCCCAACTGCTCCTAACCTCACCTACATCTTGCTTCAGATCCCTTGTGGGCCCCTTCCTCCATCCTCCATTGAGGAGTGTTGAGTGGTCTCCACCCCCCTCTTTTTAGTTTCACTCAAGTTCTTCAAGCCTCTCCCCCACTTGTTGATATTTTTCCCTACCAAGTGTCCTTAAACACACATTCTTTCATCACATCTATGTACCTCCTCATACTATGCCACCTCTGTATATATCATGCCTGCAGCATATTAGCTTCATATTATCCTCTTATAAACAATACATTCATTGTATATTATGTTTTCTGTAACCATATTTAATTTCTGCTTGATTTGTGTTTGTTTTTACTTTGTACCCGGGTGGCACCTGGAAATGAGCCTCGGATCAGTGTGCCTTTCCCGGTCACCAATTTTAAATAAATAAATAAATAATATGGTGGCTTCCACTGAGATAAGCAAAGCTGTAAGAAGGCAGGTTAACCAAACACTGTATTTCAAATACAACAAGCCAGCAGTAAACAATTACAGTACTAGTTAAAGCTCCCTCTTCTTTACTATCGACAGCAGAGTAGAGCAAATTAAAGTGGTGTCTGGCAGTCACAAGCTTTTGAAGCACTCAGACCCAGCCCAGACCATTTACTATACACATACTGGCTAAAGTCTTAAAGGGATAGGTACGGAGGCACACCATGACACTCTTACATAAATCAACAGGGCCAAACAAACAACCTTGGATTTACTATCTAAGAAGGATGTTTGCCTTGCAATGGGCATGAATGGAGCCCAGGAACACATTAAGATAAACCCCAAATTGGTGGGGGGGGTTACACATGCTACCCTTTGGATTGAAAGATTCACACTTTTCAATAACCCATCATCATGATTTTAATTATAGCCATTTAGTAACAACACACAGGATTTAATATAACAACAACCAGTGGAAAAAATAGAAAACATAGTAATAGAGTTTATTCAACAGCCTCAGTAGTAGCAGTGGAGTAGACTGTGGTAACTAGAGATTTAAAACATCTGCCAGACGTTTCATGACAGTATCAGGGAGTTAAAAAACAGTGGCAGCTGTCCTCCAGGTTACAAGAATCGCTAGGAAAGGGAACATTCTCTCAAAGGTACATGGAGAATTCAAAAGATAAAACCATTTAACATTACTTGATCGGGTACATGGGGTTGGGGGGGAGGAGGAAGTGAAATTGTTTTATTTAGAGTGAAAGTGCGGTAATGATCCCAAACTGGAGATATGAAAAAAAAAAGCTGCAGCCATGGCTGATCGCTCATTTTTCAATGAACAGCTGTTGTGGGTGGGGGGGAATGAGCAATCAGCTATGTGCCAGGGTAACGGGAGCACAAGGGTGTTCTAATTTGTTATGTCATCGATGTGATGTACTCAAGATGGTACAACAAAACTTTGATGTGACATTGATGATACAACAAGGTTAGCAATTCATTGAATTCCATCATTAATAACCCTCTCCAATACACTATGTATTTATTGTAACTTAATGTGATGTGTTTATACCTTATGCCCCCTCAACCAGGTTTCATGAGGCCTGTTAAAAAAAATTATTTAAATAAAAAAATCATTGGGAGCTCAGCTTATACAGAAGATAGTGTAAGATAAGATAATGAAATGTAATGTAACATAATGTAACACACACAACACAACACAACACAAAACACACCACACATAATATACAACATATACCATATAACACATAACATACAGTATAACACATAACATGTAACTTATAACATATAACATAACATCACGCATAAGTAATCAAAATGCAGTCATTACCAGGCATCACATCAGCACATGACTGGCCTATTACCTATAGCTGACTACATAGTAAAGAGCCTGACCTTCATGACAGGTAAATAAGTCTAAGGTGGTAGACGTCTCAGGATATACCATAAACATCATAGCGGATGGAGTTAATTTTCTGGTTCAACCAGTAAGTAAAAACTGGCCAGCCTGATATTGCTGTGAAGGTCTTCATCTACATGCTAGTACTGTATATTGGACAAAATAATAGAGAAAAAAATTATTTACACAATGCACATATTTCAACCATGCTTGTGAAGTGCAGCTTTAACTGACACGATGGTCCTACAGTCTCATTCATTCACAGCTGAAATGTAATTATCTATAATTAATGTATTATATAAATCTCAGACCAGGTCCTAAGCCTTGTGGATAAGGTTCCATAACTGCCAGCACTAGGGCTGCAGTGCTATTTCCATCAACTGTAGTTCAAATGGGTCACCTGCTCCTCCCTCGACCTCTCCTGATTGACAAAAAAGCTGCTGATACAAAAGAGAAATATTACATCAACAAGACATTAGGAATGATTATTTCTCAGTATTCCATTACTTACACAAAGAGAAAGATATTTTCCATACAAAGTCAATAGCTGGGCTACATGGGAAAAGTTGTGAGCTGCTTGTCACTGGCATATGGCAGACAATCCTGATATAATAGGCAAATAGTGATGATGGAGGTTTCCAATGCCAAAGCTACATAGGTGGTCCAGGACTCAGGTGATGGCAATTACCACCACAGCTTTTACAGCTGACTGCGACCACTGGCCACTAACAGGTGCCATAGGAAGGTGGTTAGAAGAATACCTGAGGGAAAAAAAAACTGTCTCACAATCTTCAGCTAGATCCTGCAGTGTTGACCACTACTGTATGGATAGATGGTTGTGGTAGTGGTAGCTGAGACTTAGGGAGACTCCATGGAGTACAGAGCCAGGCCAACGAACTGGTTGCATGGTACATGACAGAGTAAATGTTGGACTGTAAAAATTACTGTTGAGCTCAAAATGTGGAAAGAGAAGAGAAGAGAAGAGAAGAGAAGAGAAGAGAAGAGAAGAAGCAAAAGACCAGGCTCCATTGCTTGCAGTCCCCAAGCCCACTAAAAGTGGTATCAAAGCATACCATATGGTGTTCAGTTTGACTGTGGTGACTGAAACAGATTGAATGACAGTTAAGCATCAGAACAGCGGCCAAAATAAGTATTCTAACGGACAGGAACTAAAGCAACAATAGAATGTTGCCAAGGACTGAGGCATTCATGCCTCACCTGCTGCCACACTAGCAACACAGGTTCAGGAACTGTATACCCATCCAACAGTGACACCGGCACAGTGAATGACACTACATCAACTACAGCACCATGTCGCTGTATTGTCTGTGCTGAAACCCGGCACTGTCTGTTGGAGGTCTTGCACCCCCCCAATCAGCTTTGACTCAGAGTTAATAATCCTTAGTGGGGGTGGTGCGGGAGATGCAGCCCCCTGCATGGGGGGTTTGGAGGGCGAAGCCTCCTGAAGAAAACACTTTGCTTTTCTTTGGAACCAGCAGCCAACTGCAAAAAGCAGTTGACCTGCTGGTTTTGCTGTCTGGTCGTTCAACAACATTTTTGTCGACGACCAGTCATGGATCCTTCAGGAACAAACCTGGAGTGTTCAGGGATCAGATGGAGGGAGGAGGATCGAGCATCCCAGTGGATGCTCTCCTCCCCCAAGGGAAGGGGGGCAGACTACTTCACTACAACAGCATCACCTAGGTGACCATGGGTGGCTGTGTGGTCAGGAGCACCAGTTCTAGGTGGGGGACACTCCTGACAGAAAATGCCAGCAAGTCCAATGATGTGCATACACCAAGCCATCACCTCAACAGAGTGTCTGTGGGTCAGGGAATATGGGAATACAAGAATACCAGAAAACAGTGCATATGGCAGGATGAAGCCCTGCAGCTTCTCACAGACCCCACACCACTTACAGGCACAGAAACACCAGACTGAGAAAGCCATCCAGAAGGCTCTTAAGGAACCCTGATGTCCCTGATATAGGGCGAAAAGCTGCGTAGGAACATGGGGAATCCTCGAGGTAAGTCCCAGAGATGATGGGAGATGAAGTTGGGAAAGCCACAAGTGGCAGAAGGGGTCCAGACAGGCAAGAGGGGAAAATAGGACATTGCCAGTCACTAGCCTGCAGCTGCACCACAGTTAACCACAATACACCAGCAACATCCAAGCACATCATAATGAGTAGTGCCTCACTGCTCAAAATTATACATGTTTCTTAAAATATTTAACACTTCATGTTTAATATGACCAAAATAAAGAAGTTTTGTTACAATCACCAACAGCAGTGCACATGCATTTTCATCTTCCTGACACTGTGACCACACCCCAAAGAGTCTCAAATATGTGAGGTTCTCACCTCTATATGTAATCTCACTTGTGTTTTAATTGTTTGGATGTCTGGGCCTGTATTTCCCTAACCATTGATGGCAATGCTGATCTCTGCTGAGAGCTTCTCGTGCTTGAAAAAAATGGCCTATTCACCACAAACAGCTGGGTGGCATTTTTTCTCACTTCACAGACCAGTATGCTTGTCTCCTCTGGACAAAAGGGGGCAACTACACCATTTTTCTAATTTTCCTGAGTGCCCTCTGTAGTAGCCATCTCAAAATTTGCAAATTATAATTTTCTATCCCTGATTTTCCAGCATTCTCGCTCCTTCTCTCAAGTCTCACACTTTTAAAACTTAAATTGATGGAACATGTGTCAAACTATGGAGTTTGAACCTACAATTAACTCATATTCCAAGATTTGCATAAACAGCCCTTTACAAGTTACAAAATACTATTTGGTTGCTTTTACATTACATCATTAAAAGCACAAAGAATACTAATCCATGGTTCCACTACAAAATACACAGTGACATTAGATCTATGGAATGGCATTCTGGTTGTTTACAGTCATGTAATCTCAGGATCCCAATCTGCAGTTTCAATGATGGTTCCAAGAAACGCTTTCTGAATTCTGAGGAATTGCCACAAAAATTCCAAAATCCATATCAGAAGCAGAATTGTCATCCACCAGACCTCTGCCAGCAAAATGGCACATTCTGCATAGCACTGTATGTTGATACCAATGCCAAGTCCACTCTTATCTGCAAGAGTGGTTCCACTGTTGTGCAAAATTTAGAAATTTCGTTATGTAAAATATTTCATGAAATTTGTACATTTTGCTAAATATTTAGAGGGTGCAAAATGCAAAATTTTGTCCAAAAATTGTGACATTGTTCCAGAAAATTGCAAAATTTCACCCACAAATTGTGGACTTTCACTGTGAAATGCAAAATTTTGCAATTTTCGTGTGAAATTTTGCTAATTTTGGGTGAAATTTTGCACTTTGCAACCACAAAATATTTAGCAAAATGGGCGAATTTTGAGAAATATTTTGCACAGCAAAATTGCCACTTTCATGACAATTTTGCTGGCGACATTTTATTTCACAACATCATAGTTCCACATCAGTTTTGATACTCTAAGAATATGAGTTCACACTTACAACCTGTCTCAATGACAATATTAATATATTATTGACTGAGCTTGATCAATAATATATTATTATGTTTTTAAAATCTTTCCTGAATGTGCCTGTTTTAAGGGTAGCTACAAATGGGACACTCTTCACAGAATAAGAGTGTCTCACGCACAGAGGAAAGGAGCACTCTGATTTGTCGGGAATGCTCCCTCAATCTATAATACTCTGAGTGAGCATACTGAAGAGGTAGTTTGAACAAGAGTGGTGCTAGGATCTACCACATAACAGGATGCAGTTAGAGAACTGAAATAATCAGAGAATTGTTCATTACTATTATAGTTAGCTAGCAAACAGCAGTTAACTAGTTTGCGTACAGGGCAGGCCAGCAGTCATGTGTCTGCTGCTTCAAAAAGGAGTCCACTGTGCAGTGTGTGCTCGCTGAACCTGCAGTTTTCAGCAGGGCACAGACTTAGGATTAGTCCAGCAGGGGTCAAAAAGAGGGCAAGGGGGATATTTGCTGGTTTTACAGTATTTATTAACTTTTGCCAAATGTGGCTATACAGATGCACTTTTAATGTATTTTTACTATAGATGTTTTCATGTTGTACTTGTTCTACATGGAATTTCTCTTGACCTGGAACACACTCGTGAATGGGTAGTTTTCTGCCCAATGAGTCTCCCCATAAGGAAGAGATACTGTTGGATGTGTAGTCAGTGAACGTGCCAAAATCTGACGTTTTGGGTACAGGCAAAGCAGGTTTGAAGGAACTTGGTTTCACTTCTGCATTTTAGTTCTTCAATATTTTGATGCAGCACTTTTTACAGGGAGCACATACTGAGCATGTCCAAGTTATTGGCAAACCACATGACCTACAGCAGCCAATCAGTGATGCTGAATATTGAGAACTCCTCATGCTGCAGACAACTCAGTGCCATTTTTAGCTCTCCCTGTCTCACGCACTGAAGTACCTGTGGCAGGAGGGAGATTCTTTTATGTGAAAAAGTTAAGACTACAGATCAGAAATCCTTAACTTTCATCATAGAAGAATGCATTATCATTCCAGTTAGCTAATTCTCTTTGCATTTAACTGTAGTTTCAGGAAAGCAAGCTAGGGAAATTGTGCTGAAGATGAGAGGAAAGTATGCATAGTAAGAGCTCCACTGGCAACTGCAGGACCAATGCAGAAGGAGCAGGGCAGAACATAGTATATTTACCATGCTGGGAAAAGGAGCAGGGGAATTTTTGAAATATGTATTTGACAAATATTTTTTACTGAGGGCTGGTGGTGTGCAGAACACATAAAACCTGATTGATTGATTGATTATCCACCTGCACCCAAGCTGAGCAAACTGAATTTACTAGACTGATAAATGAGATTTTGAACGATTTATTTAAAGATTGTTTTCTACTGACTACAGGTGATCCATCTTTTTATTTTTTGTCTGTGTTTGTGAGCCTTCCAGGCAGTAAGTGAAAGACAAATAAAACAGACTGCTTTGTGAAACTCATGGTCACAAGTCTCTCAATGGAGTGGTGTGTGGACTATCTTTGGGACTGGACTAGTAGCGCCACTCTTCCCTATTATTTCACAAGCTGTATGGCACTGTGACTTGTCCATGCACTGGGTGTGCATGTCATATCCACATATGTGAATCATCCATAACTACTGTGATTTATCATTGTTAGCTTTGGATGGCAGCCACATTGTGTCATAATCTTCTGTGTGTATGTTGATGTGTTTAGAAAACATGAAGAACGTGAAGGAAAGAACAGAGAGGAAGGGAAAAGGATGCAGTAGGGTGGAAATGAGCTGATACATATTCTAACCACACCAGTTCCACCAAGTATAAGTTCTGTAAGTGGTGGCGGTGGAGATTGGTGCAGGCCATGGTGGAATAGGAACTGGGACATGGTCATGGGGCCCTGAGGACAAGAGCTGTTTGGCACATAATATTGAGACAAAGCAACCATAATTCATTAATCCTCAGAATTCCACTGGTTCCACACACACACACACACACACACACACACACACACATTCACACAGTACAAGCAGACTTTCTTGGTTGTCATCTACAGTAGTGCATCTGGTGATGAAACCATTCTAAGCAATCCAGAAACACACCAGTTGTCCTCTTGTCCCTCTTTAAGTGCTTCCCGTTTTCCTAATCAGGATTGAAGTGATCCATCTAGAAATTTAAATTTTACTTCCTGAAAAATATCTTCTTGCATTCTCTACCCAGTGCCTCAAAACACAAACACACACATACACACATATCATTGTCACTAGCATCTTCTGAAAACAGCATGAGAGAAAGGAATTGGGTGTCAAGCCCAAACCATGAGTTCAGGATCATGACTCATGTTTTATTGGCACATAAATAAAAATAAATAATAATAATAAAGGCAAAAAAATACAAATGATCATATATTAAATTGTGTTATATCATAACATTTTACATAATTGTAGATCACATTATATTATCGTAATGAGATGTTATACTGAGATACCTTCTGCTCATCATTGGTCACTGTCCAGGTGGAAGTAAAAGATCCCATGGCACTTATCAGTGAAGAGTAGGTAGTTTCCTAGGTGTCATGTCCCACATTCCCCCATCAATAACACAAGTTCATCCAACCCACCACCCAAGACACACCTGACATGGCCAGCCACCGACAGATCGGTACCAGAATGCTTACAGTAAATAGTATGTACTCATTAGTTGTGATCATGTGCTATTTACTGTACACACTGTAGTACTGATCATTCAGTGGCTGGCCATGGCAGGATGAGGTGGGCTGTGCCAGCTGCGGCACAGGTCAGGATGGGGGGTGTGGGGTGGTAGGTTACTGCCTACCAGGGTGGGGGAGTGAGGGAACCACTAGCCACCAGGGAACAGGGATCAGGGTTTAGATCATTGTACCAGTGATCGGGCTGGGGGGGAACTACACTATGGAAACAGGGGTTGAGGAGCATTTAATATGTACACATGATCAGGGCTGGAGAGGGGGGCCACAACACTATGAAAAAAGGATCAGGAATTTTTTTTATTTATACAAGTGATCAGGGCTAGGGAGGGGCATATTTGCAGTGTCAATGGCTCAGTAGGTATCACACCCACTTCTGAGGCTGGGAGATCAGAGGGCCGTGGGTTCAGTTCCCGCATGTGGCACTTGGGTTAATATCCCAATACTGACACTGTAGTGCAGCATGACAGGGTGCTGCACTTCTGAGGTGCTGTCTTTCAGATGAGATGTTAAACTGAGGTCCCATCTGCCTGGATTGGTGGTAGTTCAGGTGGATGCTAAAAATCCTATGGCACTTATCAAAAAAGAGTAAGGGAATTTCCCCAGTGTCCTGGCAAAATATCTCCCATTCACTAAAAAAAATACCACCGACAGCTTAATCTGGTTCAGTTTCAGTTGCTTACCATCTGTATCCCCCTTCCCCCGGTCACTCCTAAAAAAGGGACTTCTAGGCCTAGTGGGCTTACTGGGCCAACAAAATTCAATAAATGGGGGAGCCACTACACTATGGAAAAGGGGATTGGGGATATTTTAATTTATACAAGTGATCGGGGCTGTTGGGGGGGCACTACACTATGGAAAAGGGGATCGGGATATTTTAATTTATACAAGTGATCGGGGCTGGGAAGTTGCTACACTATGGAAAAGGGCAGCAGGCAGTCATTCATTTATACAAGTGACTGGGGCTGGGGAGGCTGTTACACTCCAGAAAAGGGGATCAGGGAATTATTAATATATACAAGTAATAAGGGATGGGAAGGGGGCGCTTCACTATGGAAAGGAGGATTGAGAGGTGTTTTATTTTTAACAGTGATCAGGGCTGGGGATGGCTGGTCCAGCAAAAAACATAGTGGTGCAGATATACAAATGAGCCCATAATGGGCATTCAAATGGCCCAATTGCAAAGTATATGCCCAATGGGCTCATCTGCATATTTGGGCTGAATATCGCCAATGGGAGTACGGCACATACAGGTATGCACCACCCATTCCCCTATGGGCAGTCTTCAGCCCTGCACACCGGATGCGCCGCACCATACAGTACATGGCAGCCACTTGCTGTGTGCCATGCATCTAGGGTTCGATATTCAGATTGCATGGTCT
Source organism: Neoceratodus forsteri (assembly GCA_016271365.2). Taxonomy (NCBI): domain Eukaryota; kingdom Metazoa; phylum Chordata; order Ceratodontiformes; family Ceratodontidae; genus Neoceratodus; species Neoceratodus forsteri. The sequence continues at coordinate 452,557,601 of CM057456.1, read as the reverse complement.
GTTCTGATCACACATTCTGTTTGAATAGTGTGCCATAGCCAGCTGGCCCAACTTATTTGCATGGTGCACTGTTATGCGCATGCATCTGGCCAGCTCTGAATAAGGGGCCCTTACTTTGTACATACTGCCACTGTGTGCAGTTTTTCAGGGAAACCAATGGCTGAGTGCATGTGTACTGAAAGTGAAATCCTTTACCCACGCACACAGCAGTTTGGAAAAATGTTTTATTTTTTATGTGGGTAGTTTACTGGAGGAGCAAGGGACTGGGGGGACATGAAGCTGTAACAGTTGCATTGTTGGTTGTGGCTGGTGCTTCTGTATGAACTGAGAAGAGGGATTTCTTTAGTGGTCATTGGGTCATTTCTGTGCCTGCCCTAGATATAATGATGTTATTGTCAGATAATATCACTGTCTCTAGGGCAGTATGACCAATCAGAGCTCTGGAATTATTCATGTCATTGTGTAAGGGCAATTTATAACAGGCATCCCCATGTAGAGAAAAACACAGCCCAGTTATTATATTACTATCATCCACTCCAATAAATGTATTTTCATGTCACTCATGCTATGGGGTCACCCTCTGATGTGCTCCTCTGCTTGTACCAACTGAATAAAACAACCAGCATCCTGGCACTCATTTCACAACTCATTGGGATGCAATGATGGCTCTTGAAATTCAGCCCTTCTCCATTGAGGAAGACGTTGGCTTTCAAAGACTCTTGCATGAAGAACTGAAACATAAATACAACAGTCCAACCTGCTTCTCGATGTATAGGCATGCCAGGCTCAGTGTACCTGGTGGTGTGTGTTGCAACAGCTTATTCTTCTTTTGCAACATTTGAACAGTCCTCTAAAGTGCACAATCATACTAAGGATCATACTAAGGATGAGTTTGGAGCAAAAAGGCAAATAGCCCATAGAAGCTCCTCAGATTACATATAATAGGACATATTTTTATGTGAAAGCAAGAATCTAGTCAATCTATTTTCAAACAATATTTTGTTTTGACTGATAATAACTGGTGTTGGCTGTCTTTTCCATGGGTTTATTATTCTCTGAGAAAAATAAAATGCCCTTTTTTCATCTAAATTTCTCTTCAGCTGAAGTGGATGACCTCTAGTGGAAACAGCTGCTTGTTTAAAATCAAGCGCACATTCTGATGTTAGAAAGGGATCATTAATAATGTCCCAAGTAAACAGGAGGTCGCCCCTTAGCTGGTGTTGTTCCAAGGACATTAAATTGAATTTGGAAAGTCTTTCAACATACAACAAATTCTTTACTGGACAGACTGATTTCATAATTCTTCTTTGAAGTCTCTCAAGTCTATGCATGTCTTTATGCATATAGGGGCACCATAACTGAGAAACATAATCAAAATGGGGTCTAACATATGCACGATACAGGGGAAGCATAATTGTTGGATCTTTGGATGTTATGTTATGTTTAACTGCCCACCAAATTTTATTAGCCTTATTAATGGTAACAGTTATATGAAGATCAAAATTTAGTTATGAATCAATGATAATGCCAAGATCTCGCTCATTGACCTTAACGGTTAATGTTTCAGTATATAAGAAATAAGAATTTCTAGGACTATGTTTCCCAAAGTCGAGGACACTACATTTGGAAGTATTAAATTGCAGGCCCCACTTGATGGATCAAGCCCCTAGGGCATCAATATAATTATGTAGTGCCTCGATTTCCTTAGGATTATTGAAAACATTAGTAATTTTACAGTCATCCACATTTTTAATGATTTTACAGTTTAGGTTGTAAGACAGATGAGATAAACACTTGAAATATAACAGGGGGCCAATACGTATCCCTGAGGGACACCGCTGTTTACTGGCAGCCATGATGATTTATGGCCATCAATAACAACTCTCTGCATTCTATCTCTTAACCAGTAGATGATCCAGCATCTAATCAAAGGATTGATACCATGTTTCCATAACTTATGAATTAATACCCAATGTGGCACAGAATCAAAGGCCTTTTTAAAATCAAGAAACAGCACATCACTTGGTAAATTATTGTCAAGATTGTGAGTAATATAATCTTTAAAGACTAACAAATTGGTTGAACATGAACATCCTTTGACAAACCCATGTTGGTTTGCATCAATATCTGTTAGAGACGGAGTTAACAGATCCTTAATTATTCTTTCTAATATTTTGCAAAAAATTGGTGTGAGACTGATGGGACGGTAATTATCAGGAATACTTTTGTCTCCTTTTTCAGATAGAGGCATTACATTCACTTTTCTCCAGTCAGATGGTACATGACTGGAATTAAGGCTCATCTCATAAATGATCTTTAGGGGGCAGCATAAGTGATCTTTCATTAGTAGTATAATATCACCTAATATACCATCCAGGCCCCATGAAGAACCTTGTTAAATAATATTAAATTTTTCATTTCTAACATCTAGAGAAACTGACACACTGCCAGAAAGAAGTTCATCCTTGACATCTTTCATGCTTGTTGAGTTGTTATAAGCTTTACAGAAATAATAATTTAGTAAATGTGCCATATTGATAGGATCAGATATAACAGAATTGTTAGTCATGAGTGGACCAATTTTACATTTTTGTTTTTTGATATAATTTAAATAACTAAACAAAATCTACTATTTCTTTTTTGGGCTTGAGCAGCGATATATTTTTCTGTGTTCAGTTTAGCTTTCCTAATTTCTTTTTTACATTTCTTTTGGATTTTTTTTTAAACTTGAGAAGGTTCTTGCATACTTGTTAGTGTTATATCCTTTAAACATTCTTTTCTTCTTTTTTTATGATTCTGATCAAATTACCAGATAACCATTTGGGGTTTGAACTAAGTTTTCTTTTCTTCACTTTAGGGATGAACTTATGTGCTGTGTCCAAAATAATATTTTTGAAGGAGGCCCATATATCATCAATATCTGGGTTATTTAAAATTTCAGCCCAGTGGATGTTAGCCAGATAGTTATTTAGGGAAAAGTTATCAGTTTTGTTATAAGCAAATACTTCTGCCAGATTTACTGACTGTACCCAAGAGGTACCTAAATCAAATTTAACTGTGCAATGGTCACTGTTTCCTAATGGTGTAGTGACTTTGCAATTATAATTTCTTAGAGGTTCACTTCCTAATAATTTCTTAGAGGTTCACGTCCTAGTACAATGTCAAGTATATTGTTTCCTTGCTTAGGGGAAGTAACATACCGAGTTAAGTTTAGTTCTTCACAGAAATGCAAAAACTCTTTAGAAGCCTGGAAGTTAATAAATGTATGTGCCCAATCAATATCTCTAAAGTTAAGATCACACATGAAAATAATATTTCCCATATCTGCAGCAGATTCCATTTCTGACAGAATTTCATTCAAAGTTAGATTCTGTGAATCTAATGATCTGTAACAAAGCCCTAGTAAAAAGTTGTTATTTTTAAGGTTTTTAAAACTGATCCATAACGACGCGACTGAATTTGATGCCTTTTTAATTTTAAAGGATACAGCAATTGCATTCAGGGAGGAATTCACAAATAGGGCTATACCCCCACCTTTTCTATTTTCTCTACTCAATTGAAACAGTGTGTAGCCTGGAATAAATTTATCCCATGCAGTTTCTTTTGACCACCAGGTCTCTCTTATACCCATGTCGTCTGGTTGGTCTGTTTTGACCAGGACGACTAATTCACCAAATTTATTACCTAGGCTGCGATCATTTAGAAGTAAAAATGTTAATTTACTCTTTTTATTATTATTTTGGTTACAGTGACTACCTGAAAAGGAATTGGAAGCATTATCATTTTCCCCTGATTCTACCAGTTTAAATTAAGAGAGGGTACATGCCTATGGAATTGAAGGCTGAGTTCCTTTACACCATATTTGTTAAGATGGAGTGCATCTCTTGCAAACAGATTATAATGTTCCTTAAATGTGGACCAATGATTAACAAAAATAATATTTTCACTGACACACCAATTCTGTAATCTTGCATTGATCCAAGCAATTGTAAGATTTTTTTCATGTTTTGCACGGGGTATAGGAAGAATGCCACAAATGAAAACTTTACAGTTCTTGGATTTAAGGTGTTTCCCTAATTCAATAAGGTCATAACACGCCTTTTTCATGGGAATAACCCAAATTCTTTGTGCCAACATGAATAACCATCTTTTACCATCTCCTCCCCATAGTAAGTTCACTTGAATTCCACACACACACTGTTAGTTTTGATCTTCTACAGCAACCCAATATGGCATAATATTATATACCATCATGCAACTATTTTATTGGCATATAAATAATAAACACAAATTAACAAAATTACATTAAGATAAAAAACACAGAAGTCAAATAGTTCTTCTAAACATTAAACATTCACTTATCTTGGACCTAAACGTGAAGGGGTACACTATGCTTAGGAAGGATAGAAAGGAGGGCAGGTGGTAGGAGTGGCTATGTTCATTAGAGATGACATAGAAATTTCTAGGGTAGAAGAGGCAGAGGGAAACATGGAGGCCTTATAGGTTACCTTATGAACCACGGCAGGAGGTAAGGTCAAGCTGGGTGTAGTATACAGGCCCCCTGAGATAGGTGATATTCTAGAGGATGGTTTGCTGGACAACATCACTGCCCAGTGTGGACCAAAAGGGGAGGGAGTGGTGTTGATGGGGGAACCTTAATATACCAGGTACAAACTGGGGAACCATGTCCTCTATGGTGGCCAAGGAGCAGAGGCTGCTGGATGGCTTCCAGGATATGTTCTTAACACAGCATGTGATGGAGTCCACAAGGGAGGGGCATGTCCTGGATGTGGTTCTGGCAGATGGGGATCTGGTAAGGGACCTGGTTGTAGAGGATCCCCTGACTTGGAGTGATACTGTTTCAAATAAGCATGGGGGAGGGGAGAGAGATCTAGGACACTGGCTGTGAACTTCAGGAGGGCAGACTTTATGGGCATGGGAAATATTCTCAAGGAACACTTGAAGGGAATTACAACAATGACAGATGTGAAAAAGAGATGGGAGGTCATAAAACGGGGACTTCATGAGGTAGTCAGGACCTGCGATAAGGTGAAGTGTAAGGGAGCAAGGTCACATAAACCCTGCTGGTGGTCCAGTGAGGTTCAGGTAGCAGTCAGAGAAAAGAAGGCTGCCTACAAAAAATACAAAACAACGAGAGGGGATAGGGAAAAGGAAATGTACCGTCTTGCATCTAGAAAAGTCACCCAGATGGTGTGGGGGGGCAAAGTCCAGTAAAGAGCAACAGCTGACACAGGGGATACGGGGAGGGGGAAAAGGGGTTCTCTGGTACAATGGGGAGCAGAGAAAAACTTAGGGCCAGCTCAGCAGATTGAGATCAGAAGGTGGGTGGGTGGAAGAGGCGAGGGACCAGGTGGAGGTTTTAAACGAGTACTTCACCTCTGTGTTCACTAGGGAGGGGGATGGTATATTTACAAAGCAAGGTATGATGGGGATAGAAGCAGTAGTGTGTGGGATTGGGGGAGCAACAGAAATGGAGCATGAGGGAGGGAAAGATACCCCAGAGGTGTCACATCAGGAAAAGGATAAAAAGGCCAGTAAGGTTGGGGGAACGGATGATGCTATCCCCACTGAATGGGTGTGACAAGCCCTTAAGGCCCTAAAGAAAGATAAATCTCCTGGGTTGGATGGCATTCATCTGACAGTACTATGGGAATTGGCAGACATACTGGCTGCACCCCTGGTGGAGCTCTTCAACAGGTTACTTGAGACAGGGAGGGTATCTATGGATTGGCGAGTGGCACATGTGGTGCCAATCTATAAATGGGGGTCAAGAGAAGTACCAGGTAACTATAGACCCATCAGTTTGACCTTGGTGGTGGGAAAAATAATGGAGAGTATACTAAAGTAACGATTGGGTGTGTACTTGGAGGAGGTGGGAGGTCTGGATAGTCGGCAACATGGATTTGTGCCAGGCAGATCATGTCAAACCAACCTTGTGGAGTTATACAAATGGGTAACATCGGAACTGGATAGGGGAAATCCTGTGGATGTAATATTCTTGGACTTCAGCAAGGCGTTTGATTCTGTCCCCCACAATGGTCTGGTGGAAAAACTGATGGGGTTGGGAGTGGGCCCTTTAATGGGCTGATGGATGGGAAACTGGCTAGCTGGATGTACTCAGAGAGTTGTGGTTGGTGGGGAGCTCTCGAACCCTAGAGAGGTCAGTAGTAGGCTACCGTAGGGCTCGGTCCTGGGTCCGATCCTATTTAATGCATACATATCTGACATCAGGGAGGGTATACAGTGTGAAATGAGTCTCTTCACCAATGACTCCAAGATGGGAGCAGTAATTGAGGGGGAAGAGGGGAGGTTGGCCCTGCAAGGGGATCTGGACACCCTGGAAAGATGGGCTCACACCTGGAAATTAAATTTCAATACCACCAAGTGCAAGGTGTTGCATCTTGGGTGGAAAAACCCTAAACACAGGTACACCCTGGGAGGGGAGACACTGGAGGCCTCAACAGGGGAAAAAGACCTAGGGGTCATGGTGGATGCATGTATGAATAACTCTGAGCCGTGCAGAAGAGTGGCTAGCAATGCAAACAGGATGTTGGGATGCATCGTAAGGGGGGGGGTCACCTCTAGGAGCAGGGAAGTGATTCTGCCACTGTACAATGGACTGGTTAGACCACACCTTGAGTACTGTGTTCAGTACTGGAGACCACACTTGATTAGGGACATACAGCTCCTGGAGAGGGTACAGAGGAGGGCTACTAGGATGATACGAGGACTAAGGGATTTGACGTATGAGGACAGACTTGAGGAGCTCGGCCTGTTCTCATTGGAGGAGAGAAGAGACAGGAGGGATATGATTGTGATCTTCAAGTACCTCAAGGGAATAAAGAGGGTAAACAAGGAGGGGATCTTTAGACTAAAATAGGGAGGTATCACCAGAGGGCATGGTTTGAAGTTGGAAGGTGGAAGGATGAGGGGGAAAAAGAGGAGGATTTTTTTCACTGAGAGGGTGGTGGATCCTTGGAATGCGCTGCCTGGTGAGCTGGTTCACATATCCATGGTCCACAGTAGAGGGCTTCAAGAGACGGAGGAACAGATACAGAAAGCGGATGTATCAGACAATGGCCTGGCCCAGGGGGGTCGGGATCGATGATTGGGGTTTCTGGAACACAAGGGGGAGGGCCTCAGTACCCAACTAGGGATCTGAGGTTCGAGCAGACTCGATACACCGTAAGGCCTAATCTGCTAGTAATTAGTATGTTAATATGTTAGTATGTTAGTATATTAATAAAAATATAATACATAACAATTAATAAAAAAAGATTTTATATTAGATTACTATCATAATAATTGTATTATTTTTATAACAGGGGTGAGAGAAATGCAACCGAATTAAACGGATATTTTTGGAGTCAATTTGCAAGATATTGTGATATGTTGCATTTTGGGATATGTAACAATTGATAACTATCAAATCTCTGTACACTGCAATGGAATACTGAATCAATCAGAGAGCAGTTTTCACAGTGCTGATTACAGATGTTGCAAAGTTAAACTTCACTGGTGAAATTGCAGCGATGTGGCTGAAATTCACCTTCACTAGCTTTGCAAAGTTTATGCAGACCAAAGGAACTTTGACTTCACTGAAATTATTAAATGTTTACTGTGAAGTGGCCATTTTTAGGGTTGCAGTGGGCAGAGCCCTGCAGACCTCTTACTCTGAGAAAAGGAATCCACAATCCTCACATCTCCTCAGGTGTCAGTGTGGCTTAGTTGATAGCACATCTGCTTCTGGACCAGAAGGTCATGGGTTCTCACCCAGGATTAAATTTCCACCTAAAACACTGGCATCCGAGTGCAGTACTGGGGGTTGCTGTACTGCCGGGGTGTGCTGTCCTTCGGATGAGACATTAAACTGTGGTCCCTTCTGCCCATCCTGGTGTTGTCCTGGTTGGTGTCCAGGTGGAAGTAAAAGAACCCAGGGCACTCTTCACAAAGAGTAGGGGACATTCCCTGTGTCCTGGCCAACATTCCCCTCCCCATAAACCGGTTCATGCAATTATCTAGGCTGTGTGTGGGTGTTGATGTGCGATAAGGCTGCCACTATACATTCAGTCACTTCACTACCAGTCTAGCATTGCTTGTAAAGCACGTCGGGATACACTTGTGTATGAAAAGCACTATATAAATACTGATTATTTGTGAATGAGCAACATGATGGAGTTGCCCCATAGTCACCTCTGCGTCCAAGCATTCCACGTGCCCTGCGCTATTTTTTACTTCTCAAGGAACATCAGGGGCATCCTGATCATGACACTGGGGGATCTGGGCACTGAGAGGGAGGATCAGGTGGGGGAATAACTTTAATTTTCAAAAAAAAGAAACAGCAATCACACTCCATGGCGCTTGCACTAATAGTCATGTATGCACAGTAGAGTTCAGCTACAATCTTGCACACAATATCGTGAGTGCCGTTTCTTTTTTCTTTAAAATTAGAGTTATTCCCCCATCCAACCCTCCCTCTCAGCACCCACCAGCCCACACACCCCTCACAAACAGAAAAGTGACACTGGGGTTCCCAATCCCCCAGTGATATGATCAGGACACCCTGATGTTTTAGCAATGCCCCCACTACCATGTATGTGCAGTTATTTATTGTGTTTTTAAATATATGTATATTGATATCCTCCCACCCGACCCTCCCTACCTCCTCTCAGCACCCACCACCCACACCCTCCCAGAACCTTAAGAGTGTCACTGGGAGTGCCCAATCCCCCAGTGTCACAATGACAAATCCTCCATGCTATGTTATTTATTTACAACCCTGTAAAAAGAAAATCATCATTCATTGTCTTTTGTGCCCTAACTGCCCGCCACTCAGCACCCACTACCCTGAACCCCCCCAAGACCTTACTTCCCCATTGGGGTCCAATGCTGTAATTTTCTCTGGACCGCAGACACGTCTTCGCTCTTCAAAACTGGACCACAAACTGAAGAAGCAGGTATGAGCTTTAATATATTTCAATGGGATTTTGAACATACTGGCATAACTTGGGAATTTTTGCATATTTTTGGCCCAAATTTTCAACATGCCTTCATTAAGACCCTACCTCATGAACACTTGCATTGTCATTAGGCAGATCTATCCCGAAAGGTGATTTTGTGGTTCCTGAGCAAATTCACCTTTTGGCCAGTAGTTGAAAATGTATTTGCCCTTGTTCACGAGGTGGGGTTATAAGAAGGCTATATTGAAAATTTGGAGTAAAAATATTAAAAAAACAACAGTTACGAGTCTATGTTGAATTCTGCAAATGCAGGCTTTTAACTTTGGTAAGTTTTGATATTTTTCCCCCAAATTCACAACATAGCCATATATCTTTACAGCACCTCATGAATGTGACAGCTGTCATTTCTCAAATCCTGGCCAAAATGTTTTGGTTTTTTTTACATCCTAAAAGGTGTTTTTTTGGTCCCTGCATGAAATCACCATTTGGTAAGAAGTTGAAAATGTTCTCTGCCTTTGTTCATGAAGTGGGGTCATAAGAAGTCTATGTTGAAAATTTGGTGTAAAAATATTAAAAAAACAATAAAGTTATGAGCCTATATTGAATTTTGTGAATGCAGGCTAGTAACTTTAGTAATTTACATTATCTGTACCCCAAATTTAAAACATAATCATATCTCCACAGCACCTCATGAATATGATCACTGTCAGTTTTCAAAACCTGGCCAAAATGGTTTTTTTTTTGTTTTTTGTAACATCCCTAAAGGTAATTTTGTAGTCCCTGCATGAAATCACCTCTCGGATAGGAGCTGAAAATTTTCTCTGACATTATTCATGAGGTGGGGTCGTAAGAAGGCTATGTTGAACATTTGGTGTAAAAATATTGAAAGAACAATTACGTTATGAGCCTATGTTGAATTTTGTGAACGCAGGCTCGTAACTCTGGTAATTTTGAATATTTTAACCCAAATTTACAACACAGCCATATTTTTACAGCACCTCATGAATGTGACAGCTGTCATTTTCAACTCCTGCATAAAATATGTTTCTGTGTCCTGAAAGTTGATTTTGCAGTCCCTGTGCAAAATCACATTTAGCCTAGGAGTTGCTCACTCTCTCTGCCCTTCTCCATGAGGCAGGATCATAACAAGGCAATGTTGAAAATTTGGCGTAAAAAATATTAAAAAGCACATTTTCAGTATTTGTACTCCAAATTCCTCAGCTGCAGCCCTATTGGTTCTGGCCAGAGTTTGTTTTGGTGAAGTGGCCACACTGAGAGCAAATTCTAGTCAGTTCACTAAAAAAATGGCAACTTTGCTGGTTAAAACATCATGAATTTGCACTTATGAATTTCACAAAATTCATGAATTAATTCACAAAACAAATTTAGGCCACTTCACCCATTCCTATTGCTGCTATTACAATAGCTATGTGCAGCACAGAAGCCAGTAGTTTAAATTAAAGAGAAACAGTGAAATCTACATACAAATGCAAACATACAAACAGGAGACATAAGACCTATAACAAGTAAACCATATACCGTTATGTGTGCCATGCAATTAGAGTGCCACAATTACAGCAATGGGAAAAGGTCATGAGTGACAGGGGTATGATGGATTTCACAGTGCCCTGCACTCATCACTGTTTTTGCCAGTGACATTGTTCTCCTCCGGTCCACTCATGCCTTTAGTGTTGTGGGGTGCAGGGGGCAGAGACCCCCATATTGGTGGGTGCTGGGGGTGAAGCCCCCTGCAGAAAAAGACTGTTCCCCACTGCTCTCTCTTGTCACCCTACTTGGGTTGTGGCAGAATGTACGAGTGTGGTAGTTGGGTGCAACATTTTTCTGGCACCCTAATTTATGACAACCAGATTCATGTCACCATGACATGGGTGAACCCAAGTAAACTGCTGATGTATAGTGAAGCCCACCAGGAAGAAGTGCAATGTCACAGCCTTTCTGCATAACAAAAGGGATTAACTCCCATTGAAATTGCATTGTTTCCTGCAGTAACTCTACTGCAGAATTCTGAGACACTACACTTCATCCTCTTGGGCTTTACTGTGTAAATCAAATATGCAACAGACAGGCTAGGATTATGAAATGTATCATCACTTGTGTGGGGCAGAACTTTTACAATTCACTCATGGATCTGCCACTGAGTTGTGGTCCTGAAACCCTCACTTTTGAAGAAAAATTTCTTATTTCAAGTCTTCCTTTTTATCCCCTTTTTCATATCTTATATATAAAACACATAATAAAAAGTAATGGCAGAGACAATAATATAAAATAACAAAATATAAAAATATTATTGTAAAATCTATGGTGGGTCAAGTGGGAATACACAGTAGTAATTGGCCTAAGGTTAGATGGAGAATCAGAGACTACAGGAGATATACACCTTGAGGTCAGCAATGAATAACAAACTATTAATGTAGCTCACAGTGGGTCATGGTGGCCTTAGTGGGTTTTCCAGACTCTGTTACAACACCATAAACAGTAATCTATGACAAACCAACAGCCCCTAAGACAAGTAAGTTACAGTAATTAAAATTCATTTCTGACCTCAAGCCCCCCTCCCCCATTTGTAGTTTGTTTTACCCTACACCAGTTACTGCATTGGGAGGCAAAGTGATTTATCCAAATTGGCAAATTTAAATAAAATGTTTAGACTTCAAGACAAAGCTGTACTGAAGTTGACTCTGATCCACTTTGATCACCTCATCTTCCTAGTTATCAGTTCACATAACTAACTAACTAATTAAAGTATCCACAGATTCTCTCTGGCACTGGCACCACTCGCACAGTCCAACTCCTAGCTCCCAGTGGTGTCAGAAGGACTCCACTATGCACACCACCACAAGTCCATATGATAACATTCTACAATGGTAAGGTAAAATCCTGCTATAGTAGAGCGAGGCAGCTCCAGAGTTCCCAGCAGTGTATCAGTAAACAAAATCCCAATACAATAGGATAACCTCGCACACACTTCGCCAAAATAACAAAACTAGCAGATCTCTAAACACGATTTTTATTGAAGCCAGATCAAGCAAGCAAGCACAACAAAAATGTCTCAATGTTTTGTGTGTGCATGTTTTTTCAAGAAACATAAACACCCCAAGTGCAAACCCCATTTATATACTAAAATACAATTAATTCTAATCAATCACCAGGTGAAACACACATAATTAATTAAGGTGCACAGCATAGAAAAACACACATTCTACTTGACTTGCAAACCTTCAGAAAACTTGTCAGCTGTATATAACTGGTATGCATAGAAACTTATGACTTATCTTAATTAGATTAAATACACTGGCTATACTATGGTGAATATACTAAATAAAACAAGAAGGCAGTCCACTTTCCAAAAGCTAACCCATAAAAGTTCAACCAGAAATCAGACCAATCTTTTCATAAATAAGTCAATAGTTCAATTTTATCATTTAAGCCCCTGTCTGTTGTTGCTTTCAGTTTAAAAATCCAATATCCCTCCTATTGGGATAAAAGTCTCACCACAGCCCCACACCTAGGGCTAGACACCATTCTTTCAATGCCTATGAAAGACCAAACATGTTCCTTTGAATGACCCACTTGTTTATTATGTGCTGCTGTTACATATTATGAGTCTCCCTGAATAATAGCCCAAACAAGGTCCACCGCCCACTCCTTTAATTTTCTCTTAGTTCTGCAAACATAAAAGGAAGAGCAAGTGTATTTGGCCAATTATACCACCACAGTGGTGTCACAATTAATGAACTTTTGTATCTGATAAACCTCCCCTGTATTAGGACTTGTAAATTCATTGGTGACATTGTTTTTACTACAGTATTTACATCTGCCACAACAGTGGTGTCACAGTTAATGAACCTTTGTATCTGATAAACCTCCCCCTGTATTAGGACTTGTAAATTCATTGGTGACATTGTTTTTACTACAGTATTTACATCTGCCACAACAGCGGCAGCCAGCAGGAAGCAGTGGTAATCATGACATAGTGTGTTAGCAGCATAAGGCTGCATACCATGAGTTACCCTATCACCCAGATTACGGGCACATTTATAAATCATCCTAGGGGATGTTCAGTCCAATCCTTCAATTTAGGTTCAGTTCGGAGAATTTTTCAATTCTGTCTAATAATCTCTTGTAGAGCACTGGCCTGTGTACTGTACGTTATCACAAAGTTAACATTCCTAATACTTGATGGGACTGTGGGTCCCAGATGTATCAAAGTCTACCTATCCATATTTCTAGCCCTTTGATAGGCACCTTCTATAGCTGTTCTCCTGTACCCCCTCTCCATAAATCTGTTGCTCAGAACTTTAGCATTTTCCTCAAAAGATTGTGCAGAACTGCAATTACTGTGTATACGTATAAACTGGCTAACAGGAATATTTTTTGGGGGTGTGGTGGGGATGACAAGAGCTTGCAAGGAGAATAGAATTATGGTCAGTAGGCTTCCTATACAAGTTTCTGTCCACCATTTCATCATTATTGTTGGTGATGACAATATCCAAAAAGGACATACTCTTCTGACTACATGTGACAATAAATCTCTAGTTCCTATTACTGTTCTCAAAAATCTCACACCATGGTACAGCTCCTCCCTAGTTTCTTACCACACCCTCAATATGTCATCAATAAACTTGTGCCATAATGACATTTTTAGCATAAATGGGTTAGCTGACCCATATATTATCATTTCTTCCATAATCCTAAATATAAATTAATAAAGTTGGGGGGGAAATATTGTCACCATAGCTGTTCTGCTCATTTGCAGGTAATAGTCTCCTAGAAAGGTAAAATAATTGCATTCCAACACAAACCAGAAAAGCTCAACCAGAATCACAGTATGGGCATACTATCTGGCTCACATCTGTTTAAATACTGACGGATAGCTTTCCAACCTTCCACATGGGGGATATTGGTGTAAAGTAACTCCACATTTAGGGTAACTAAAAATTCTGAACCCTGGATGTGGATGTCTTCCAATGCATAATTAATCTCCCTAGTGTCCTTAATATAGGATCTGAGACCCATAGCAAAAGGTGTAATGATAAAATCCACAAACTACGATAAAGGTTCTGTGAGTGAATTCAAGCTAGAAATGATGGGACAACCAGGAGGTGACTGTATAAATTGTTGGTTAAATTAGGTGTGATGTGATCAGAAAATCTTAGTATACTGATCAATAAACCTCAAATTGTAAACCTCTGTAACATAAGCATACATTATAGTTTTGAACACCAAAGTTGGGTCTGAAGGAAAACTCTGGTAAAACTGCTCATTTTTAACTGTCTTTGAAGCTCCTGAATATAAAAAAGAGGTGTCCATTACAACCATATTAGCCCCTTTATCAGTAGGCTTGATTGTAATTAAGGGATTATTACTCAATTGCCATAATGCCTCAAATTCAAGTGTGGTCATGTTAACAAAATTAGTCTCTTTCAGCTGTGAAGCCAAGCATTCAATGTCCTGTTCACATGCCTTGACAAATACCAAAACAGCACTGTTCATAGGAGGAATGAAGGTGGACTTAGGTCTAAAGGTCCCTGATTTGGTAGTTGGCACAGTATGATCATCCAGTTGTGAAGATGCTGGATCTTGGTGATGACACATATTAGGATCACAAAAGAAGCACTTCAGATTTACATTTTTGGCTAGTTTATATAAATCAGTTTTGGTAGAAAAATGATCCAAATGGGTGGTAGGCACAAACTTAAGATCCTGTTCCTCTACTGGTGATAATTTGATGAAGGAGATGTTTATCACATTTGTAGGCAGTTTTGTGTTACTGTGAGGCTTCAGTTGTAAACTAGTTCAGATTAAGATTTCTACTTGGACCACCAAATTGTTTAAACTCACACAGACCCCAAGATGTGAGATGAGAGGGGTTTGTCTTCCTCAGAGAGAGGAATTCTGATTAGAAATCCTTTCACTATGCTCCTGAGTGCTGCTGACCTGTCATCTCAAGTACTGCTGGTGCTGCTGGCTTTACAAATCAGCTATCCTCATGGATGACACACCATCGTCAGGTTTCCCCTTCTGTTCGGTATGATTTCCTTTAACAAGAGAGATTTGAGGCAGACAGCAAACAGATTAGTGAACTGGGGTTCCTGAAAGCCCAGAAGATAATGAGGCTGACTAGCTGAAAGGCTCTTGAACAGTATCTGAGGGTCTGCCAGTGACTTGAAGTACTTAGGCAGAGCTATCAGGAGTTGGTCGATTGCGGCTAGCTTCCTACATAGCAGCAGCATTTACATACTGACTAGGGGGCCAAAATGAAGTTGAGATGAGGGAATGCATTGGAGTTTCTCACTGATCATGCTCACCTGTTGTACAATGCATTTTTTGTTCCTGTACATACATACACCTGCTGTCAGTCACTATACTTGTCATTGTTATATTACTCCTTCTTGTAACCCCTCTCCAGGGTCGCACCTTAAAACAAGCTATGGCTCAACATGAATATCCTTAACATTACTTACATTAGCTTTGTATGAAGTCCATACTATCCATTGCCAACCTGACACAAAATGGCCACCAGAAAATAATGATTTAAAAAAGAAAGACAAACAATTAGCATCTTGCACAGATGACACATTATTATTATAGAGATCATGAAGGTGAGGTGGCTGTAGGAGGTCATATGTGCACTAAGCACAGTACTATAAAGACAGAGAAGGCCAGGTGTGCTTATTAGTGAGGACCAACCACCAAAATCCTTAACATTATCACTATGATAGTGAGATGACCACAGAAATAGTAAAAAAAAAAAAAAAAAAAGAATACATGAACTTCACTGTCTCTTAAATAAGCATTTTTTCAAAACAGAATAATTTCACAAAGCAGAATACTGAAGTGACAGAGATTTTCTGTAGGGTGAATGTTGGATCAGTTGTTCATTTGCATACTCAGAGTGCCTTTGCCACTTAATTTACATATTCAGAGTGCCACTTCCCCTAACTTGCATTTCTACTGTGCCTTTGCAGCCAGATAATGGCTCAGTAGATAAGCAATATGATTGCCTAAGAGAGTTACTCCTCGCTATGTATTCAATAAGATGTGACAGAGTGTTGGTAATTGTGTCATTACCGCATGTCCCCAGATACACAGAATGGTAGGAGACTATGCTCTATTTATGTGGTGGTGGACAAATACCAACACTTTGGAATATCCGATTGCACTTTTAAAATAGTTAGCTAGTTAACTAAAAAACATAAAACATTTACTTAAAACAATAAAAAGTTAATTTAATGTAAAATAGTTTCTCTTCCACTAAGGCCACTGGGGAGCTAGCATGTTTACTGTTAGTGTTCTGTTTGCAGAAATTATAACATGAGTTAAGAACATACTGTGTCCTGACTAGCCAAGAAGGTTCTGAATCCCTGTAGTTTAGGGAAGAGAAATGCATGACTATGGAATTCTTCTCACAACCAGGATGCAGCACTTCTAATATCAATGCCTCACTGAAATTTTTCAAATCCCATTACAGTAGCCAGTTTTGTAAAGTAAAATCAATAGTAGCCTTTACTTTACAAAAATAACATGGCACATTTTGTGACTCCTTCAAACCCCCACTTCACCCACAGATGATAATGGAAACTACACATTTAAACAATTCCTCTAATTTGTGTTAGCCATATTTTATCACCTGGTTTACGAAGGCCTCTGATGTTCCACTACAGATTCCTTCTGTTCCTCTACAATAATTATTTTCTTAGTTCCAGCTGTAACACTGCCCTGTCCCCCCATCCCCCCCCCCATCAGCATGCACTGGACATCTGAAGGGGACCACAGAGGTTCAGTATCACTCTCAGATTAGAAATATCCTGCAGCCACTCACAGCAATAAGTAGCTGCAGATCTCCAACTACAAAATGTGACCACAGAGGTTAGTGGAAGGAGGGAGCCATGCTCAGTGATGATGGTTGGACAAATCAAAGGGAAGGTTAGAGTCAAAGGGGATGGGGGTTGGAGTCATTGTAAACAATCATACAGGGGACCACATCAGGCCAACTTGCTAGACTGTATGGCCTTCTGCTGGCAGTTTCATATGTTCGTATACAAGACAACCTTTACCTAACTCAGATACAGTTCTTGTTGAGGTTTACTGATGACATCTTGATCAGTGCTGCGGTACCCTGTGATTCCCTTGGTATGCTGAAATTCATCCAGGCACACCTCGTAGGCCTGCACTGTCTTCACATCCACTGTCTCTGCAGTCCACAGGTTCACCACATTTGAGTGTCTCCTAACATCACCCCTTAATTTACCACCTCAGAACTTCAGGGCATGTTACTGCATCCTGCTGGAGTACACCAGATCAAACACCTCAGTTCAGTTTTGTCGATAACTTTGAGTACGAGACTGGTGGAGATCATATCCCTACTCAGCCTCTGTTTATTTAGGGTGAAAATGTTAAGAACCTCCATGCTCATCTCATAATGTTTGTCTTCTAAACCCCTGATCATTTTATGACCCTTGTTGCACCGTCTTGATAGCCTCAATATTATTTTTGTATGGGGTGTCCAGACTGCATGCAATACTCAAGGTGGGGCCTGACCAGGGCCTTGGAAAGGAGGATAACTTCCCCTGCCCTGTCAATCATTTTGTTTTCACTGTACTTCAGCATTCAGTCGGTCCGTGTGATTGAGGCTGCGTACTACTTGTCATGCTTCATCCCATTGTCTTTTATGGTTCCAATGTCCTTTTCCTCCTCCACTGCTGCAAGAGGTGCTCCACTTAGTGTGTAGTCCCTACTTCTGGTTTTCCTACCCAAGTGTAGTATCTTGCACAATAAATCTAAGATCCCAGGAGACCAACCAGTCACCCACCTTGTTCAGGACCAGATGTTTTTCTCTACTGCCAAGAGAGTACACCGCACTGAACAACTTAGTGTCAAGTCAAGGCAAGGGCAAATTTTATTTAAAAGACACCCAATCCTGGAGGCTGTGGGTGTCATACATAAAACCAACATAGAACAAAACATCAATAAATAATCATTATCATAACAACAGTTAAACTAATTAAATAAGTTTCATTAATAAATGACAGAATAATTAATTTAAAAAAATCAATCAATCAATCAAAATCTTTATTTATCTAGGCAGGCACCATTGAGCAAGGCTCATTTGCAAGGTGGACCTGGTCATGAATACATCAAAGTACAGTACAGAAGCAGGTATACAAGAAGCAATAATATACAAGGAAGAAAATGTATATACAGTGTATACAGTACAGTACAAGGTTGAAATAAATAAAAAAAACAGCATTATTTTACAATTGAAGTCAGCAGATGTGCAATCAGCCATAGGCATACAGGGGTTATAGGTAGAGACCTTTTGAGTGAGGCAGCTGGCAACTACACATATAGGGGAAAGAGGCCATGTATGGGGTGGCAGGTTAGAGAGGTAAAGAAGAGGAGGGATATATTACCGATGACTGGGGGAAAAATTGGGCTGAAACCACAGAAAGTGACGATGGCTGTCATGTACTTGTTTATTGTGATAATGATGGAGGAGGGGTAGATAATTGGGACACTACTATGGATGGGGTGGGACTTTAGCCAGGCTGGAGGGGACAGGGAAGGGTGGGTTCAGCAGGAAGGGTTAATAGGGAAAGAGTGAGAGCCGTGTGTCAGGATGGAACGGGGGAGTTGCGGAATTAGTGGGCTAGGAGTGAGGAAAACATTTGCAAGGTGCTTTCATGTAGTGATCATAGAGTGCCTTGAAGATATTCAGGCTAACAGGGCAGCTCAGCTTCAAGTTCCTTTGTAAACCATTCCACAATGTAGGTAAAGGGAAGCTTACAGTAGCTTTGCCAAAACGAGTGTTGACCCTTGGAACTTGGAGGGCAATTAGGGAATAGCTCATGGCGTGAGTGCCCTAACACTCAGGAATACAGTCTGAGACATATGAGGAGCTTGTTGATCACCGCTCTGAAGGCCCATAGGGCGGCGTTTCTATTCCTCCTATAGTGAAGGGAAGTCCAGCCTAATGATGAGTACAGGGAGCAGTGGTGTGTGGAAAGTGGAAGGACAGTAATGAACCTGATAGCTCTGTGATAGAGGGTGTCCAACTTAGCCAGTGCAGAGGCAGTGCAGTGGCTGTACAGCAGGTCCGCGTAATCTATTAAAGATAGGAAGGTAGCTTGAACCAGTTGAATCTTGGCCTCCTTTGTGAGTAGGTGGTTAATTCTGTAGAATAGTCCTAATCTTTGCCTTAGTTTCTTCTGTAGTTCTCCGAGATGGTCAGCGAAGGAAAGTTTATGATCGAGCCAAACTCCTAGATATTTGAATTTAGCTACATACTCTAGTGTTTCTCCAAGAACAGTGGTCATTTGGGAGGTAGCCACCCCTCCAGCAGGAATTGCCAAATGCAAGGAGGGGGAGAAGAGCATGGCTTTTGTCTTTTTCGCATTGAGCAAAAGCTTTTTGTTTATGAGCTGGTATTGTAGAAGGTTAAAAAAAGCTTGAAGGTCTTCACAGGCTGCTTCCGGCATTGGATGACTCAAGTACAGTACAGTGTCATCCGCGAATAAGTGGATGTTGGCTTTTTTGCTGGGGTCATTGATGTTGTTAATGTAGACTGCAAAGAGAAGGGGACCAAGGATAGAGCCCTGGGGCATGCCCCTCAGCATAGGTTTTAATGAAGAAAGATCACCTTCAGCTTTAACCTGCTGTTACCATTCTCCAAGGAAGTCTTCAAACCAGCACATAGATTTATGGTCCAGGCCTAAGGTGCTTAGGGAGGAAAGAAGCAGGCTGTTATCGACTGTGTCGAATGCTTACTAAGATCCAAGAAAATGGCAAGGACATGCTTCTTGTTGTCAAGGTTTAGGAGCCAATCATTGGTCACCTTAGCTAGGGCTGTTATGGTG
Organism: Neoceratodus forsteri; assembly: GCA_016271365.2. Classification (NCBI taxonomy): domain Eukaryota; kingdom Metazoa; phylum Chordata; order Ceratodontiformes; family Ceratodontidae; genus Neoceratodus; species Neoceratodus forsteri. The sequence continues at coordinate 452,537,743 of CM057456.1, read as the reverse complement.
CTGTGCTTTGCTCTGAATCCAGACTGAGCTAGGTTTAATAGGCTTCTGGATTCTAAGTATACCCCTAGCTGGCCACACACTATTTTTTCTAGTAATTTAGACAGGATGGAGAGGAGGGAGATCGGTCTGTAATTCTTTAGATCGCAGGGGTCGCCTCCTTTTAACAGAGGGATGACATGGGCTATCTTCCATTGAGGGGGAAGGCTACCCTGGGAAAGTGACATGTTGAATAGGTGGGTGATTGGCACTGCAAGCACATGGTAGGCTCATTTCAGATAGTATTGCTCTATGAAGTCAGAGCCTGCTCCCTTCCTGGTGTCCAGTTGCAGCAGTAGGTCTTCCACCTCTTTTAGAGGGACAGGCAGGAGGGAGAAGACCTCCTCAGTAGGGGGGGGGAGTCGTGGGTTGGTGGGCCCTGAGCTGTGCGGAGGTCATTGGCAGGGGAAGTACCAAATGCTAGCCCTGCCATTGCAAAATGGTTATTGAGGGCTTCCAAAATCTCCGATTGTTTAAAGATAACGCTGCCACCGGCCTTAATTTTTGCTGGAATGGAATTAGCAGGTGTGTGTCCAGACATGTCTTTTAATGTTTTCCAGAGCTTTGAAGGATTTCTTGAGGCAGAGGCTAGCTCCAAACGATAGTAGGTGGCTTTGGCTGCTCTGACCAACTTGGTGCACTTGCTACGTGCTCTCTTAAAAAGACACCAATCCAAGTTGTTCTTGCTTCTTTGGGCTTTTTTCCATAAAGTATCCCTTTCTAACAGGGAAGCTTTGAGCTCAGGTGAGAACCAATGGCAGGTGCTGTTCCTGACTGCACCTTAACCAAGGGTGCATGCTTATTTAAAGCCTCACTTAAAATATCGTAAAAAATAGTATATGCCCTGTTAACCATTTTGGCTAGGAAGAATTCCTGCCATCGCAGTGAACGTTTCAAGTCGTGGACGTATGCAAACAAATCGAAGTTGCGTTTGCACCTCTTGATAGAGAACTTTGCCACAAACTGTAGGTTGTGCATGGATCTAATGGTGGTGATTATACAATGATTGCTAATGTCTGAGAAAAATGTTCTGACATGAGAGAACAGATGTGGCTTGCTAACCAAAATTACATGTAAGAGGGAGCTGTTGTTAAGGTTCTTTCTATTTGGGCGAGTAGGCTCACCAATGAGTTGCACCAGCCCTAGAATGTCACAAAAGGATTTCAAGGGAGCTGATGCACTTGATAACCAATCATAGTTCAGGTCACCAAGAATAATGGTTTCCAAGGAACTGAGCCCCAGTACGGAACTGAGGTGAGACAAGAGATGAGGCCCAGCAGAAGGGAGCCTGTAGCAGCCTATTACACACAGTGCACTGGAAGGAGAATGTTTGATCTTTAGGGTCAAGCAATCGAATACCTTGGGGGAGAATGATGCATCTATGCATGTGGCTGAGTATTTACCCCTTACATAAATTGTCACCCCACCTTCTCTTGATTGCCTATCCACTTGAAAGAGTAAATAATTTGAGATATTGATTTCATTGTCTGGGTTGGCTGGCCTAAGCCAGGTCTCAGTGATCACTAGGATGTCAGGTAGGGTGTGGCTCACCCAAGCCTGGATAAGGGTGAACTTTTTCAGCAAACTACAGGCATTAAGATGCGTAAAAGACATAAAATCAGGGACAGAAGGTATAATAAGTCAGAACAGGGTGATATTCCAAAGTGATATTTACAAAGCTGGGTCCGGAAAAGCCTGCACAAACAGGGAGGCCTTGAGGTATGCCTTGAAAGCCTCCACCAAGGGGTCCTCCCTTAGAGATGGAGGAAGCGAATGTCACAGGATGGGACCAGTGAAAATAAATGCTCTGTCACCTGCAGTTTTAAGCCTCATCCTGGGAATCGCAAGGAGGCCCCTTGAGGAGGAATAGAGGGAGTGGACTGAGGTAGCAGGTGTAAGAAGGCCCACCAGGCAACCAGGGCCCTGGCCATGTGGGGCCTTGAGGTTAAGCAAGCCCACCTTGAAGAGGATCCTCCACCTGACTGGCAGCCAGTGCAGTGTACACAGCACCGGGGTGACATGGCAGTACTTAGACTGCCCTGTCAACAACATGGTAGCCGCGTTCTGCACTAGCTGAAGCTGGTGAAGGGTACCTCCCGAGACCACAAGGTAGAGTGCATTATAGTAATCAAGCTTCAACATCACAAAGGCATGCACTAAGGTAAGGAGGTCTGGGGCAGAACCAAGGGCCTAATACTGGCGATATTCCTCAGATGGTAAAAAGTAATGTGGACCATGGCTGACACCTGAGCCTCAAGTGTCAGGCCACTATCGAGAATAACACCCAGATTACGCACTCTGGAGGAGGCCTTCAAAGGTACCAAACCCAGGATGAGTCCTGTCTCAGCACCCGAGGCCATCCTATCACACCCTCTGTTCAACTCCACCACCAGTACCTCCATCTTATCAGGGTTCAGTCACAACCAGCTGGAGGCCATCCAGTCATTGATTTCAGCAAGGCAGCTATTAAGCACATCTACTGTGTTGGATGTCCCACGTGCAAAGGAAAGATACAGCTGGGTATCATTGGTATAGCAGTGAAAACCCAAGCCATATTTCCTGATGAGCTCTCCCAGGGGCAGTATGTACACGGCAAACAACATTGGTGACAAGATCGAATCCTGCGGTACTCCACAAGACAGGAGACTAGGGGAAGAACAGAAATTCCCCATCACTACCCTTTGCCTCCTGTTTGTGAGAAAAGACTCAAACCAGCAGATGACTGTACCGGAAAGTCCACAAAATTCCCTCAGGTGGTCAAACAATGCACAATGGTCCACTGTGCCAAAAGCTAAGGAAAGATCAAGGATAATGAGAATTGTCCTGTCCCCTCGAGCTCTCGCCCTGAGAAGGTCATTGTGCACCTGAATTAACGCAGTTTCTGTGCAATGCCTCACCTGAAACCCAGACTGGAGAGGTTCATATAAATAGAGGCCATGAGGTGCTCCTGAAGTTGAAGCACCACAATCTTCTCAACAGCCTTGCACAGGAATGGAAGGTTGGAGACTGGACGGTAATTTGCCTTGATGTCAGGGCCCAAAGATGGCTTTTTCAGAAGAGGGTCTCACCAACGCCTCCTTCAAGACCTCGGGAAAGACCCTCTCAGACAGTAAGCACTGGACAATCAAGGCAAATCCCAGGCCTATGGAGTCCACATATCCCATCAAAAAACATGTCGGCACCGGGTCCAATTTACAATATGTGTGCCTCAGCTTGAAGGCAACCGCAATGACCTCAGCCACCTCCACTGGTCTAAACTCTCCTCAACCAGGCACAGTGCTCCCTGGGCATCTGAGGTGATCACTGTCAGCCAAATACTGGCTCACTGGTGAGATTCCATGCCTGATGGCGGACACTCTGTCTGAGAAGGACCGAGCAAACTCTTCGCAAAAAGCATTTGAAAAGGCTATTTTTGGCTGTAGACAGGCTGAGTTTAGCAGCCTGTCTACAGTATGAAAGAGCACAGTTGGTCAGTTCTTCCCAGCAGCAATTTCCCTGGACAGGAACTCTGCCTTCTTGAGGTTAATTTCCCCCTGGTACTCCCCATAGTGAGCATGCAGGGCCAGCTTGTCCACCTCCAGGCCAGTCTTTTGCTAGCAACGCTCCAGCCACTGACCCAGAATCTTCATTACCTTGAGCTCCCCATTAAACCACGGAGACCTCAAGTGAGAAGATCTGGGTCATACATGGACCAGTGCAAGGGAGTTAAGTGCCGCAGACATCACCTTATTATAGGCAGCGACTGCAGCGCACATACCTGCCTCGCATGCAATGCCCACACTAGATAGGTCAGCCACCACCAGAAATCCCTCAGGGGTCACACCTCTCAAAGGGCGGTAGCTTACCATCTCAGCAGGAGAGGGCTCTACAGGGGTGGCCCGAACATGAACTCCACTGTGCAATGTTTGGATCATGCAACCCAATCAGTATTGAGATTATTTATTTCAAGCCCCAGTGAGAAGACCAGTTCCAACATGTGACCGCCCTGGCGAGTCACGGTGGAAACTTCCTGCGACAGGCCCAATGATGATATAGTTTGGAGGAGGCTGTAACCAAGCCTAGAAGATTCATCTTCAGCCCAAACATTGAAGTACCCCAGAATCTGGGGGCCACCAATGTTTCGCCGACAATGAAATTGGCTACCTCCTGCAGAAAGTGAACTAAAGCAGCCTACTAGAGACACCAGCTTCCAGAACATCACTGATAGAAATATTGAACAGCAGTCTCCCTAACACAGATCCCTGAGGGAGCAGCAATTTCATTAGTAATCTGTTAGAAAGGGTGGGGTACTGCTGTGAGCACTTCTTGATGGCACCCTCTGTAAATGTTGTGTTTCCCTCATTTCCCATTTTTCCTGCTCAGGAGCAGTTTGGTTTAATGTCCTTGTCTAAGCAGTCAGCAATTTAACAAAAATGTTTTTTATGTGTTATTTGGATTGGCTTTCAGATCCTTTTCATAATGCATGACCCACTGCCATCTGAGGAGGTCAACAAGAAGTGCCACACAGCCTTGCCCCACCCCCTGACAAAAAGGTATTGCAACTAGTAGTTCTGAGGATAGTATACCGTGTTCCTGCTGCCACAAGTTTGTGTATCTATATTTGGATTAAACAGTTTTGTCCTTCTACTATTCATTCCAACTGGAGTGTTGTTTGTTTTCTGTTAATCGCCTTGGAATTTACCTGACTTGATCTTTGCCAGGTAGTCAGCTACCAGTGCAAGTGTGAGATCTTCATGCTCTTCATGTCATGTGCACTCTTAGTGATCCTCCCCCCAGGGTTCTTTGGGCAAAATCAAAGCAAAGTATTCATTCAGCATCTCAGTCATTGCTCCTGAATCTCTCATATCTTTCTCTTTTCACTTTCTTCAAGGGTCCAATCCCCTTCTCATCTTCTTCCTTCCATCTATGTACTGGAAAAATATTTTGGTGTTATCTTTAGATCCTACTGCTATCGCACCTTGCTGACTCTCCTTGGCTACCTTGATTCTAGTCTTGCAGTCCCTCAGTGCTGCTGTGTACTCAGTTTTCCCTGGAGTTAACCCTTCTGTTTCCAATGCCTAGAGACCCTCTTTCTTTTTTAAACTTATATTTTATTATTTTAAAATAACACAATAGCAGCATTTCAGCTCAGCTCAGTAAGGCAATACATAGGGGATATGCACTGGACTGACTCAAAATATGCAATTCATCTTCAAGTGTGGGAGGCAGGACCATAACTCACAAGTGGGAGAGCTACGCCTGAGTTATGAAAGTCCTGCCCACTCACAAGTGATGATAAACTGCCCATTTTGAGACAGGCTACTATATATTCAATATACACTACAGTATTCACAAGTTATTTCTTTTAAATCTGCAGTTTGTTTAAAGATTGTCCTGTTTTTCTTTGATTTTAGCAACTGGTTTCAGTGCAGCACTAAGCACTGTGATGTTATTAGTACTGTGAAAGCTGCTCTGTGACTGGTTTGATATTCCATTGTGATGACAGTAACCTTAAAATATTCATTGTGATTTTACCAATGTTACTTACCATGTGTACACTCTGCCATGTATAAGTGTATTTTATTAAAATTAATAAAACATTTTGAATTTCAGAAAATATTCATTGTGATACCAGTAACAACAATATTTTTTTGCTGTTACTAATATCACTAGCCATCTTTTTATATGGTAATTTTTACTCACACTCCTGTTGTATATAGTCAGGTATCCTATTGTATACAGAATTTAAACATTTAGGATTCATTCATCCAACATCTGGCATGCATTAAATGGGGGTTCCACAATACAATATTTGTCATCTTTAAATAAAAAGGAGAAGCCCACACTGATCAAATAGTTGGATACAAAATATTATAAGGGAAAATGATTACTAATTAAACTGTTACAATGTAGAAACTGTTATTCCAGTCACTAATGGTAATAAATGTGGTTCGTTCCTGCTGTAGAGACCATGGTGCCCAGACTCTCAATATTGGAAGTGGATGGCAGTAATAATGGCACTGGGTCAGTGTACCCAAAATCAGCACAGCAAACAATGCCACAGACAAAATGTGCTCTGACATAACGTCAGGCACAACAGTGGCAACACAAGAACAGTGCACACCCCATTGAAATCAACGTGGATTTTCTTCACCCTCCCCACACCCCGGGTTTAAATAATCAACTCTGGAGGGTTGTGGACTTGTGGGATGAGGGAAAACAGCAGGGGAAATTCATGTTTTAATTAAAAAAAAAAAATCCCGCAACACCATGAGATCTGGGGTGGAACTGAACCACAGTCCCAGGTCTCCACTGCTGCTGTGTCCTGGTGCCCTAGCCACTCCACCACGGGAGTGGCTCTGCCAGGGACTGCAGCTCAGGCTTCCTGACTGCTTCCTGAATGTGGACGTCAGTGACAGGGAAAGCGGTACTTGATTTCTGCTCTTATACTCCTGTCACTGAAACTGTGATCATGCTTCACACAGCGCGGTTCTTCCTGTGCTGTTTTTGAAGCACTATATTCACAGGGTACCAGTAATAATTAACTATGTAAAGTAAGTTGATCATTATAGCCATTTTTAAAACAGATCAACAGCAATAAAATAAAAACATTTTAAACTGACAGAAACCCATCAGAACATAGCTATTGTCATGCACTGAGATACTCATACTTGCACAAATGTGTCCCATGTAGGATTGTGCAGAATTCCTCTTCCAAAATGCTTCTCAGAATTTTGTTTTAAATTCTACGGAATTCCAAAAAGCATTTCTGGTTAAACTGTGAAATAGTTTTCTGTGAATCACCTAAATTGCTGGATAATTTATCATGTATTGCAAAAAAAGAATCTGCAGTTTATGTAAATGGGGGATTATTAATCCTGGAAAACCATTTAGCTTGGGAAATGTGCGAATTCCACTACTGACAAAATTCTAGGAAATTTTCTAGAATTCCATAGAATTCCTTTTCCATCAAAATCTGAACAATCTGCACAGCACTAGTCCTGAGCTCCACTGACCTGAGCCCCTGTCAATCAAGAGGAAGTGAGAAATCTGAGCTGGAGAAGAAGTCTGCAAGTATGTAGCCTAATAGAAAAATTGACATCTTTGCCATGCAAGTCTCCTTGTAAACTGCACATGCACCCCTTGCACACACTCCTATGGGAAGTGCATAGTGGAAACCAAAAAGACATTCAACTAAGGAATAATTGTGGCTTAAACAACTCATAAATTCAGTGTAGCATGAACTTAAATTTAATCAAAGCTGATTAAACTACCCCCCCCGAGACACCAGTGTCCTCTGAGGTACGTGTAGTTATCATTCACCTTCACCAGAGGCCTCTTCTGGCTGATTCTTAAACTCTCTCTGGCTGTCTTCACTGCACATTTCCCCACCTTCACTGGGTCAATATATTAAAATATGGTACCATCCCTCTGTATTGAATCCTACATTGGGCTGGCAGCAGGAAGAAATGACCAGTCCACAAGGTCCAGTGTTGCTGCCCAGCACCATCAGACTGTTTGTGGTGGTTCCTGGTGGAAAGGTTGAGATCAGGGAGCAGTTTTACAGTCTAGTCATCCAGCTCCAGTGAGTGTCCCAATCTTGCAAATTGCAATAGGTTGTACTAGTTGTCACACTATCTGTAACCATAGTAGTGGTGTGCACATAGTTATCCACCATGGGCTTTGATTGGGGGTTCACCGTGTATGCTGCAGACATAGTAAAATCTGGATCTGAAGGTTCTGATAGCATTTTCAAAAACGTTGTAAGATCCTCTCTTTCAGTGGTTTCTGGTAAGCCCACAATTTGTATGGCAGATGCTCAAATCTGATTTTTGATAGTCTCTAACTCTACTTGAGTGCATATTTCCTTTAATTATTGTCGCATAAGCACTTAAGGCATTTGTGGTCCAGTCATCAGCTCCTTTAACATCTCCTTACAGGGAGTCCATCCACTCTCAATGAGTCTGTAGTTGGACAAGGATGGATGCAACCTTTTATTTATTTAATTTTGGTAACCGGGTAGGCCCACTGAGACCAGGGGTCCCTTTTTCAGGGGCAACCCAGAGTTAATTACAGAGAACATGAGGCATGTCAGTATACAATATAGTGTTGAGAACAGTGATAGACAATATGAATGTTGTAAGCAATTATAGGCACATCATATAGAGTGATTTGTCACTTACTAGTTACCAATAACACACAGCACAAGTAACAACAGGCCAAGACACTAGGGTATACTATGCAGGTAACTCCATAGGACTACATTAGGTATCTAAGAATCAAAATAGCAGTAGTGGGAGGGAAGACAGTACTGAAAGTCAGATTTAAAGTGCAGATCCAGGACTACGGGACTGTACAGATACTGCCAGAATTTGCACCTGGGAGACAGGATGCCCTATCATTTACAGCATGTACATTGGCTCAATTAAGCAGGTAGGTTTTGAGCTCTTTTTTGAAGCTCATCAGTGATGTGGCAGACTGCATACTACAAGGGAGCCTGTTCCATAGAGGAGGGATGGAGGAAGAGAAGGACCGGGCTCCACATGAGGTTCTGACTCTGGGTACCTGGAGTAGTAGTTGTTCAGAGGACCTTAAGATTCTGGCACACTGTTTGAGCTGCAGCAGGTTTCTCAGGCTGGGATGGGAGTGTTGTGCTACAGTAATTTGAAGGATAAGCATAAGGAGGGGCAGGCCAACCTCCATTCAAGTGATGGCCAGCCAAGGGGCTACAGTACTATACAGTGGTGATTGTGAGATCGGGCTGAGTTGGCAAACTTGCCAAATCTATGATTGCAGGTCGGTAGTATTTAAAGCTCTGTACTCTTAACTGAGTGTAATACTGGGGCCCCGTGTAGAAGGGTAGGAAGAAGAGTTTCTTGTGCAATTCTAATGCGGGATTCAGGGGTGAAGAACGGGCTCAGGTCAATACAGGAGACCCACTTTTTGATTAATAGTTTTTGTTAGGTGGCTGATATGAGTCTTAAATGAGTCATTTTGGTTGATGTGGACCCCTAAATACTTAATGGAGTCAACCACCTCTATCCTTGTTACATCTGTGAGGCACAGTACAAGCTTTGTTGCCAGGTCAGTACCAAGACTCCTTGGCCCAAACACCATAGCTTTTGTTTTTTTCCCGTTAAGGAGTTTGTTAGCATGGAGCCATTTTTCAAGCAGCAGTAGGTCATTCCCTAAATGCTTATTTAATTGGGTAGGGTTTAGAGCGGTTCTGTAGAGTACCGCGTCGTCAGTATGTAGAGTGACTTTAGCTTCACCCATGTGCATAGGGAGATAGTTTATGAATAGTGAGAACAATTAAGGTCCTAGAATGAAGCCTTGTGAGACTCCATCAAGAATGTGTTGCCGATTGGAGAGTGCACCACGCCATTTTACAATTTGGGATCTCCCCTCCAAATAGTTAGTGATCCATTTTAGGGGAGAGACATCTAGTCCGAGGGATTCAAGCTTTCCGATTAGCAGCTTGTGATTCACAAAATCAAATGCTTTGGTGAAGTCTATAAAGACCCCACCTACAAGGAGACCCTGATCTACTGAGTTAAGATGTGGTTGGTCAAGCTGACAAGGGCAGTCCCTGTCCCAAGATGTTTCCAGAAACCATGCTGTTCAGGGGTCAAAATGTTATGCCGCTCTAAGTAGTCTTGAAGTTGGTTATAAATAAACCTTTCTAGTATCTTATTTAATGTGGGGAGGATGGAAATAGGCCTATAATTTTCCACCATCTCTCAGGATTCACCTTTATGCACTGGGGTAACTAAGGCCACTTTCCATAAGGAAGGTACCCTCCCCTTCGAGGACAGACCTATTAAAGATCCAGGTGATGGGGTGGCTATGATTGGGGCAGCTAGTCTGAGTAAGCTGGGTTCACGTTTGTCAAATCTAGTTGCTCCAACAGTTTTTACTTTCAGCAGCAACTTAAGGACATTTGACCAAGGGATGAGTTTAAAGTGGAACTGTGACCTGTTTTGATCAGCAGCATGAACTGTTTATAGAATGATATGTGGGGGGATCACCCCTGGCCTCCAAGGGCTTTTGTGTGCTGCAGCTGCTTTCTCTAGCCCTGTCTGCTTCTGTGAGAATGCTGGGTTATAAAAGTGTAGGTGTCTCACTGTTTCTACATTTACCTGGTCATTTCTTAGCTGTTATTCTTCCAAGTAATATAATGAAAAAAAAAATAAAAATCAACTTGAAATGTTTAAACCACATTGAGTCTGAAGAAGCAGTAGCTCCTGCAAAAAGGTGACTGCTACAGTCTCTGCTCTGTAACACCAATATAGACTCTCTTTCTGCTTCAAATCAAGTGACTTAGGTCTTTGTTGAGCTAGGGGGGCCCTTCTTGAACATTTTCCTCTTATTTCATACAGGGATGAAGACCTCCTTGTCTGCTTTAAGTAGCATTTTCTACAAACCCCGCAAGTGCTGTGCTGTGCATTACCAGCCTCCTGCAGCTGCTTCATACCCCTGGCACAGATCCTTCATCTTGGCGACGTTTGCCCTTCTAAGGTTTTGACTCCTGTTGGCTGAAGTTTGACTAGTTATCCCTGTCACCAGGGAGAAGATTATCAGTCTTCTTACATGGATCCTTTGATGATTACACTGAAGAATACCCCATCCCCACTGCTAAGAAGAAGAAGAAGGGTAAGAGTGCTTCAAAGTTCACACCTAGTTGTTTGGTGAACATACTGCTATAGAAAGCAGTAGTCCCTGAAAGTGACAGGAACCCAATTTCAGCCTTGCTGATAGCCCTCTAAAGATGACAGTCTATGCCTCAGAGGTTAAAGTCAGACAACAGCTGTCATATCTGATTTGTCTGATGTCTGCTATATGAATGAAAGGAAAACACATGCTGTGAATGTTTTAGCACTGGCATCGGTTATTACACATGAAAGCAAATGCAGCAAACTTTGATGCAAGTTCAATATTTTTGTCCTGACAAAGCAAAAAGAACAAGTCAGACAAAGTTACAATTGAGTCTCTGAGCCCTACCAATAAATATGGTTAGAAGGAAGTTAAAGTCCCCCAGGATCACAGCTGCACTTGATTGGGCTGCTTTCATAATTTCCCTCACCAGCTGACCATGATGTTCAATTGAACTATTTTGGGGCATGTAGCAAAACCTCAGGAGGATTTTTTTTTGCTTTCTTTTCCTCTAACCCAGCCCAGATGGACCCTGTGGAACTGTGTTTCCCTGATGTCCTATTGGCCTGCACAGTGAAACCCTTGCTTATGAAGGCAGCCACCCACCCCTTTCGTGTCAGGCCTATCATTTCAGAATTGTCTGCATTCCTCTATCCTGGTGTCCCAGTCATCTTCTCCTCCTCATCAGATTTCTGTGAGTGCCACTCACTGGCTCAGACCCTCCACGCCTGATAGGGAAATTAACAAATCTGATTACTCTTTATTCAGAGCCGACAGGCTACCTGGAGGGGAGGAGTGGCCATATATGTTAAGGATAAATACACGGTTACATGTCTAGAATCGTCATCTGTTGCTAACCAATTTGAATGCTTGGTTCTAAAGTTGGAGATACCCTCATCTTCCGTGCTACATGCTATAGGCTGCTATAGACCACCCTCTGATGGTTCTCAAATCCTTACCCATCTAACTAATGTTATGGAGCATGGCTCCCTTGAAACAGTTATCCTTGGGGACTTAAACTTAGACTGGTTGTCCCAAGCCGCTACACCTGTTAAGGAGTTTTGTGACACCGTTGGTTCAACGCAACTTATTGGTGAACCTACATGCCCTAACAAAAAGTAGATGTCACTCTATTAAGTAAACCACACCTTTTCTCCCATGCAGGAGTATTCTTCTCTGATATTAGTGATCCTAGTATTATTGCTAGCATAAGGACGGTTCAGAACCCACCATCCATGTCAAGGTTCTCCACCAATAGATCCAGACTCAACTTTGATCTGTCTGCATACCTTGATGAGTTAAAATTTTCAATGCACTGGTAGGATTTTTACCTAGCTAACTTGGTCCAGCTGGTTTATGAGATTTTTTCTGACATTATGACTGAGGCTTTAAGCAAGTATGCCCCCTTCGTAAAAGCTAGTGTAAGAAGAAGAACCTGTCACTGGTTCACATCTGAACTCAAATCAGTATTACTGAACAGGGATAAGCTTTGGAAAAAAGCACAAACTACTAAGGCTCCATTGGATTGGTGTAATTTTAGGAATCTAGAAATGCTTGCAGCAAAATGATAAGAGATGTTAAGGCATTCATCTACCGTATGGAACTGGATTCTGCCTCTAGGATCTCCTCCAAATTGTGGAACTCCATTAAGGATATGTTTGGACATACCCCAGGTAATTCTTTGCCTGCAAAGATCATCTCTGGCAATGTTACCATCTGTGACAAAATGGAAATCCTGGATGCTTTTAACAACCACTTCGCCACTGCAGGTCTTGCTTTTGACAACTCACCCACATGTTCCCTATGCTCTCAACTGGATGTGCAAAGTTCAGAACCTCTTCTAACCAAGTCAGTCTTTTCCCTTCAGCATACTTCTTTGAAGGAGGTCAAAGAACTCCTGTTAAAGTTGGACAATAAGAAAAGCACGGACGCCAACTCTCTGGATCCTTACTTTCTAAAGGTCGCCTTCCATGTTCTGTCTGCACCAATTACCCACCTATTTAATCTTTCTATGTCCCATAGAATCATTCCACCCTTATGGAAAATAGCTCATGTTATCCCTTTGTTCAAATCTGGGGACCCTTGTGACTTAAATAATTACAGACTGATTTCATTACTACCTATACTGTCTAAATTACTGGAAAAAATAGTAAGCAAGCAACTGAAAACATACGTAGAAACTATGAATCTTCTAAATCCTATTCAATCCGGCTTTAGAGCACAGCACAGCACTATCACAGCCCTAGCTAAAGTGACCAATGACTGGTGGCGAGACCTGGAAAATAAGAAATTTGTTTGTGCAGTGTTCTTAGATTTGAGCAAGGCTTTCAACACTGTCGAACATGGCCTGTTCCTCGCCTCCCTTAAGGCAATAGGACTGGATTCACTGTCCCTACATTGGTTTGCTGATTACCTTTCTGACTGGTGGCAGCAAGGAAAGTCACATGGTGAACTTTCTCCCCTTAAACCCCTGCAAAGAGGGGTCCCTCAGGGATCAATTCTGAACCCACTACTGTTTGCAATCTACGTGAACAACATTGACAATAACATAACTAAGGCCAATATTCATCTATTTGCAGATGATACAGTCCTCTATCTAAGTCATTCCTCACCTGAAATGGCCTGCAAAGACCTACAATCAGAATTCAGCCTTCTTCAGAGCCAACTTCTAAACAAAAATCTGCTATTAAACACAAAAAAAACAAAACAAGGCTATGCTATTTTCTCCTGGATGCAAACCCAGCCATTGCTGGCTCCGTCCCGCAGATTACCACAATCCTGGGTGAGAATTTAGAATTTGTTAGTAAATTCAAGTATCTGAGGGGTGTGGCTTGATTATAAACTTTCTTTTATGGATCACTTCGAAGACCTCCTAAAGAAATTAAGACAGAGGCTTGGCGTCTTCTTCAGGATTAATAACTACTTCACCAGCAATGCCAAACGGAGGCTGGTACAAACCACATTTCTCTCTTTGGTTGACTATGCTGACTTTCTTTATAGTCACTGCCCCACCTTGCATCTTGCTAAACTGGATACATTGTATCACAGGGCCCTGAGATTCATTACTGGACTACCTCATGTGTCTCATCACTGTGTCCTTTACACAGCCATGGGGTGGCCTTCCCTCCACTTCAGGAGAAACAGAAATGCTTTACTCTGGACTTTCAGAGCCATCATCAAGAAACTCCCCCCGTATATCTCCAATTGTCTCCCACTATGTGAACCTAGAACCTATGCTTTGAGAAGCTGCTCCCTCTTTTATCTGAAGGTACCTAAGCTAAAAACACACCTTGGGAGAATGGCTATAAGTTTTGCACTGTCTTCTTTGTGGAATACTTTACAAAAAACACTGAAGCTTAGCTCTCCAATCAGCATATCCTCCTTTAAGACCTTATATGACCATTCAGTTAAAGAAATCTGCAACTGCTTTCCCCGTCTCTAAAACCTGCACTTTGGCTGACTATGTCAGCATGGGCCCTGCGCTACATCCTAGACAGTGTAGCTCTCCCTGCTCCTTCTCCAATTATCAATGGTGTTATATGCCCACCTGCTATGTGCCCTTCCCGTGGCCTTCTGTCCTGAGTAATCCCCCACCACTTTACCTGTACCTTTCCTGCCCCAACTCCTATCCCTTCCCTTGTTGCCCTTTTTCCATCCTTATTCCTCCCCTTAATCTACTGCTCACCTGGCTCCCAGAGGATAGGCATGATTCTCAAAAACACCTAAACCATTATATGTCACCCCTCAGCTTATGTAAAGGCCATAATTATCCCTCACCAAACTAGACCATTAGCCCAAGCTATCCTTCATTCTTGTATATGATTTGCACTGTATTACTGTTTTTGTAATGTTTGTAACTGTATACAGTATATTGTACATTGTTTGGATTGTGTTTGTTATACTTTTACTTTGTGTATGATGTCCATCTTGTAAATGAGCATGTTCAATAGTGATAGCCTGGATAAATAAAGACTTTGATGGATTGATTGATTGATTGACTAAGTTCTGGCATTCAAAGTGAATCAAGTGCTTGAGCTTACCCTTTTGCTGTGTGCACTCCATATCGGCCTACAGTAATTACAAGTGAGGATATTTCCCCTCTGTGCTTCCTACTCCCCTGGATCCCCACTCCTTGTATCCCAAAGCTATGCTCTGCTTTCCTTGGTAGTTCCCTGCATCCATCTCCTGCCTTTGGTGATGCCCTACACTCCATCCTGTAGTTTAAATCCCTCTGATTTCCCTGCCCTGTCTGTCCTCATCACCAGGCCCTCACTCTCTCACAGTGCTGGTACAGCCCATCCCAGGCATGCAGGTGTCCCCTGCCCCAGAAGGCCCAGGTGTACCCGGTACCCATCCCTCTCAATGAAATGGACCTGATCCTCCCCCATCAGAGTCCCCCCCCACGCTGTGAGTTGCCATTCTAGGCCAGCACCTTGTAAGTACAGTGAATATAGGCTACAAATTGGACAATACAACAGACACTGGCATGTGCCCTAGAGCTTACAGCTAGTCCAGGTATGGTTGTTACCTAGTATCCACTAATTTATATATCACCTAGTCATGTCTTTACCTACAGAATCTTTGCACTCCTCGTTTCTCTTCTGGAGTTAAAAAATACTGAAGGATAATAAACTCTTACTGTTAATAAAACAGAGAATACTGGATGGGCAACTATATACAACCAATGTGTTCTGACACAGAGGTGGTCTGATTCCCTCTTACATCAAGCGCGAAGCTCAAGAGTTCCATGGGAGTCAGAACTGTGAGGTGGCAGAACACACTGGCTTTGCATAAAGTGGCTAATCCTGTATTTTTTTATAGTGTACAGTATTATGTGAAATGTGCACACAGTGGTTCTTTCATTTTCAGAACTAAACTAATTTGTGCAGTCTCTAGGGGTTTCAGAATGTTGATGTATTGCAAAAGGGTACAATCTCATTCCATGACCTTTGAACTGTGGTACAACAGCATTTTGTAAGGGATGGAATTCTATACAGAACAATGTTCTACTATACACTATAATATAATTTGTGTGATCTTTGTTGATCCAAAGGCTAAAATGTTCAGACAGAAAATAAATATCAGCAATTATATTTTTCTTTCCAGACAGAGACGCACCTCCATATTCTAGAATTCAATGTCATGTGATCAGGGGCACTGTACTGTCACAACAGCTGGATCAAACGTCTGTGCTTCTGTTTGATAGTGGGATAATAATTATCATTCTTTATCAAATGGTAAGAAAAAAATCTAGAAATTTTATTGGCTGAGAGATGTCAATTGACCATACATTAAATCTCTATAAACACACAGTCAGCTGCCAAATCTCATTTTCTTCCCACCATAGACCTACTCACTTAACAGTACCACTGAGCCTCCAACCATCCAGTGGCCACCATACTGAAAAGCCTAGCCTTTTCTACACTATTTCAATATTAAGTATCATTAACTGGTCAAAGTCATCACAAAAATGAACTTCATTGCCACACTGACAAAACAAACTGAAACATATCCAATAACTTACAGTTTACCTCCCAATTGCTTGAAGGAGAACTATGTGCAAAGACTGAATTAAGTACAGTATATGTTTTAAGTCATGTTCTGAGCTTCTGAATGGTAGTATTGTGTCTGTGGTTGTGTAAATGGTTTAAATCAATTTTTAATTAATTGTACCTCTGTTTTCAAGTGTAGGGGTAGCCATTTGCAAGAGGCTTTTTTTAGCTCTGACCTTACATTCCCCGCAATGCACCAGACAGTAATGCTTGTCCGCCCTGCCCTTTCATTCAGTTTGTTTTCTGTACTTAGAGAGAGAATTGTGTTGCCTTTTGTTCAGGCTTCCTTTTTTCAGCCCTTAAGGTCCATTTGTGTACTGCTTCTCAGCACTGACTTTCATTTAATGCAATTTAAAAGCTCAACTACTGTTTTTTATGGGCCTTTTCTTTGTTTAGGGAGTATCTATGCTTCATTCACTGCCTTCTGTCAACTGATAAACTTTTGTGCTGCAGCTTCCCCTTTTAAACTTTTTAATCCAATAGAATACATAGTTTAAAATGAAACAGCACACTGTATTTCTTTTCTTTTTTTTTTTTTGCTTTTATTATAATTGGACTACAAATGAGCAATGAGCAAACAAGTCATTTTTATAAGTGTAATAAGCCACTCCAGAATGTGCATTAAATGATTTTAATACATTTCCAGGGATGCAAGAACACTCGGCCTTCAGCCTAGTGTCTTAGCATGTCCCTGAGGCATGCATTAAAATCTTTTAATGCACATCCTCTCGTGGCTTATTACTTACTTATAGAATTTGTGGGTTGTTAGAGGCTGAACTGCCCAATCCAAATCAAGGAAGAGTGGTTATCTCAGTAGTTGGCTTCAGGTTTTCAGTTTTCCTCTTTTACTCATAATGTTGTCATTTTTCAATATTTGTACACCAGAGGTCCAATGTGGCCTTTCTAGGATCCCACCTTATGAACAAGGTAGGTGAATTTTTTAAATATGTCCTTAAAGATGATTTTTGTGGTTGCTCCTCATATTCACCATTTAGGTGGGATTTGAAAATGTTCACCTACCAAGTTATGGGGTGATAAGAAGACTGTTAAAAATTTGGTGGAAAAATATGGTAAAATGACCAAGTTATGCACAAGCATTGAAATATTTCAGTGTTCACTCCTAACTTTGCTGTTTTTCAATATTTGTCTGACTCACTTTCAACATGGCCTTTTTGGGACCCCAACTCATGAACAACGGAGGTGAAGATTTTCAAATCTGGGCCAAAAGGTGATTTTGCAGTTGGTACATTAAATCCTGCTTCAACTGGGATTTACAAATTTTCACCTACCTTGTTCATGAGGTGGGCTTATGAGAGGGCTATGTTGAAAATTTGGTGGAAAAAATATGGTAAAATGTCTAGGTTATGAGTGAACATTAAAATATTTCAATGTTCACTTACAACTTCACTAATTTTCAATATTTTGACTCCGCACATTTCACATAGCAATTTTTCCACACCATCTCATTAACGTGACAGGTGTCTTTTGTCAGATCCTGACAGAAATGTGTTTTTATACTTCTGGTGCAAAATGATGTTTTAGTCACTATTCCACTATCTCAAAAAGAAAGACAATTCCATGCAAAAAAGCAACCACAGACAGCCATAAGCCTGAGAAGTGATGCAATCCAGGTAGATCCATAGGCCAAGTAATGCATACAGGAGGTATGAGCTACCCCAGAGTTGGGGAGAAGAAAATGTTCAAATGAGCCCAAGCCTAAATACCTGAAATGCCCCAGTGTCCTGTGTCTGCATCTGATTGTTGTCTTTAGTTTCTTGGGATATAAAATTACCAGCAGAGAAAAATGATGCCTGAGGATCAGTGACTGAAGATTGCATTTTCTGTATTGATTTACACAACTGAACCACAAAAACCAGCTAATTGGTAAAGCCCCGAGTGGGAATGATACATTTGTTACCCTTCAGTACTGACTGTTTAAAAAAAATGAATCTCTATATTTAACTTTTAATAAATTGGCATCCAAATATTGGCCCTTAGTCACAAATGGGCGGGTAGTACACGCTGGAAACATGTTACCTGCCCACACAGTTCTGCACCTGTAGACAGATGTGCACTGGCCAGTATCCATTACCAGCTGCCAACTGTCTGTGGCCCTTCCCCCCTGGTGCACAGATGCATGGAGGGCATTTCCGTGGACTAGGCACGCATCCAATGGGATGCCTGGCCCCATTCCATGAATGGATTTGTTGTACCCGTGAGGTGCAGAAGATAGTAGTGGACATGATGTGTGCCACCAGCTTGGGGCAGTAGGGTGCCCGGTCAGCTGCCACCAGCCCTCCTTGATGATCCATGGGCTGGGGCGGCATGTGGTGGGGTTCTGCAGTGGCCCCATGGCAGCACCGCTACCAGTGGTGGCATCCTGGGGGGGTGTATCCCTTATGGCTGGCTGTTACCCAGTGTAAGGTGCACCCCTGTGCCCAGCACTCAGCACCTTGTGAATGCGAGTGTGGCATGCTCTATTAATACCACACCTGCCTACCATTGGCACGCTACTGTCCGCATGACCAGGGAATCAGGTGCCATGGGGCTGTGTGCCCCTATTGCTCAATTCAGCACACCAGGCTCACGGGTGTGGAGTGGCTGTGTACCATAGATACGCTGTGCATAGCGACTCTGCACAATAGTGCATAAGGCCCAATATTTTTTAAGCCATGCTTTACACTTTTTGCATTGTACTGAAATAAAAAAATTAAGAACTAATATTAAAGTTTGATATTTCGGAAGAATTTTTTTTTTAGTTTAATCTTTGTGCTAATAGACTTGCCTCCTAAGGTATGGTTCTTTGATACAGACAGCCATTATCAGGTTAAGATAAATGATATACAGCTTTTTCCAGATTACACAAATCCAGTAGCATTGATGTGTCGCCTTGTGGATTTATATCTGCTGTTGTATAGCACATGCCCCATAGGGTCTGTGGTGCTCATCTGGTCTTGTCCTTTTGCTGCTTGGGGGATGAGGGAGAAGTAGAGTTGGAATTTCTAGCATCACATTTCCCTACTTTTGTGGTGTTAAGCTAAGCACTAACTAGTGCATTAACACAATTTCTTAATGAAGAATATATATAGTTATTCAAATGACTATGAGAATAAAAATTTGCAAATAAATGCATTTATTCTTGTATGTCAGGCTAAAAGGGGAAATAAATCATTTATTTCAGTGTTAGGTGGGGCACTGGAAAATTGCAGAGAAATGTGGCCAAACTTGTGGAACATTTGGGGCCAAAATTGTGGAAAGTTGCGGAGCATGCGTGTTGCCATTTATGCTAGTCAATAGTTCAGTTTTTGATATACAAAAAGCCACACGCTATTTTAAAAGTAAACACACTTTTATTCCTTGAAAATGATACATTTTACAGAATCACTGCACAAATAGCAGTCTTAGAAGTCCTTTGTTAGTGACATAATATTTCCACACTCACTTCCCACACCCCATTCCAGACACAAGATATATTCAGCTCTGTTCCTAGCCCCAAATCAACCCACCATAAAACTATTACAAAAAAACTAAAAAAAACTATTAGAAGCTATGTCCCAAATGCACAACCCCACCCAAACACATATAAAAATGTATGTATACATTTACACACACACAAAAAAAGTGACATAACTTTTCCCCCACTTACATGTTTGCTGTCACTGAGGCCCCCCTATCCTAAACTAGCAGAAAACAGTTACAGAAAAGTACATATTGGGCTGTCTGTATAGCCTAGAGTGTGGTATATCTAGCAGACATGGATTGGATTCCCACAATCTCCACTAGTATACTATGTGACCCTAGGCTACTCACTTAGCCTCCTTCTGAAACCAGGCCTTCTGCTTGATTTGCCAACCAACCGAAATAATTTAAGCATAATATTCAGCAATATTCATTTTAAATTTTTTGTTGCATTTTAGCATCGACAGAAATTTTACATTGTTTTCTTTTAGAGTTCTTCTGTTGTCCTTCAGAAGGTCTGTGTACACAGAAAATGTTCTTTCTATGTCGGCAGTGCTGACAGGCATCCAAATGTAGCATTTTGCAAAGGCTGCCAGTTTGCTCAGTGATGGTGATTGAGACTCCCACCAGGCTGCAATGTCAAAGTCTGGTGGGACTGACTTGGCAGTGTTAATGTAAGCATGCTACTCTTAGGGCAAAATGTCTGCAAGCCCCGGTATGCCAGTGATATAGCTGTCTTTTTCTTTGTCCAGCATAGGAAGTTGTAGTGGATCAAAGACATGGGATGCCTGAAAAACATGCATTGAGGGGTGTTCTTTGATCACATTGTTCAGTTTTTGGCTGCTCTCCAACATCACTTGTTGGAACAAATCAACCACAAGCAGCTCTCTCCCCCTCTTGGCACATTAAGAGTTTTTCCACAGGCTTAGGCCTGTATTCGTCTATGCCAGCTGTGGCACAGAAATCCAGAAATAAGTGGGAGGTGATTCAGTCTGGAAAAAATGTTGTGCCCTTGGGATACCATGGTTGCCTGTAGTGCCTCGTCGAGTTGCGCAAGCTCACTGGAGTGTTCTGACACGAATGTGGCTTGTGCTACCAGCACATCAAGTCTACTCGACAATGACATTTTGAGTTTATTAAATGAAGCTGCATCAGATGCAGTATTGTTTATGAAGTTTTTCATGAAAGGCAGTCAACCAGATAATTTACTGCCTTTACCCAGGAGCACCAGCGAGTCAACACAGAATATACAGGCATCTTTGGCACAATGCCATCCTTTGCCTCCAGAAATTCTAAATATCGATGGTGTTGCAAGGGGCTCTGACAAAAAACCTTTTTGATCAAGCTGACCACAGTATTAAGGTCTTCCAATACTGTGGACCAGAGTTCCAGAACCAAATTTAGCAAATGTGCAATACAAGTGGCATGCACAGCATTAGGGAATATGCCAGAAAGAATTGTTTTAAATGCTTTCTGCATATAGCTGGCACTGTCTGTGGCAATTGCGAACACCTTGTCAAAATTTATGCCATTCTCATTTAAAATACAAAGTACAGCTTGGGAGATGGTGGTAAGATTCATACGGTCCAAAAATTCAAGCCCTATCAACAACGGCTGTTCGCTGACCTTCATCAGAGTCTGTGCCAGAACTCCAAAAAATGCTATGTCCACAGGCATCTGTAGTTTCATCCAATATTAAGTAGATGTCAGTGTCTTCAACCAGCTTTCTTAAATCGTCCTCATGCTTGAGACGAAACTCCTCAAGGTATGTAGTGCATAGCTATACAGATCCAGGAAGACTTTCACCCTGTTTTATGTATTTGCAGAGGAACTGTTCGAAGCATGGAGCTTTTTTGAAAGGAATGTCTGCTTGAGTCAGGCATCATACAAAGTCCAGGTCAAATTCTTTACGATCCTCAGCACCAGATGTTGCTCTCGCTAAACAAGATGTCAGTGACTGCTGTCATTGTATGGTACTACCTGTAAAGTGCAAAAAAAAAAAAAAAAAAGTAATCTAAAAAAGTGATAGAGACACTCCCCCAACCCCCCACATATACACACCCACCCACACACACACCCTCACACACACACACACACACAGATAAATGTGATACTTGTAAATAAATACTTTATACATACCTTCTTGTTTTCTCATTGCTGCAGCTTTCCGATCCACATGTTTTTGTGTTTTCATGTGCAGGTCGACGGTACGCTTGCGAAGATAATCCACGGCTTGACAGCAGAATTTGCAGAATAGCTGGCCTCCATCCTCACACAGATCACCAGGATACAGTGTGACCCAATTAATGGTGCGCACAGTGTAGGAAAGATGGAGCTGTTTGGCCTCCTCATGAAACAGACGCGGATGCTTGGCATTTGGCTGAGACATATTGATGTTGATTGATTCTTGATTGACTTCTGCAAGCATTGTTACAATTAAATAAAATATTTGAGACACATGTTGCCATGCAACATCCAGGCCATAAGCACATATGGAAAATTTTAAATGAATATTCTTTACAAAACAGAACCTTTATAGGAGTACACAGCTGAAAATGGAAAATAAAAATAAAAATGAAAACAAAAATGTGTTGCAAATTCTTTACACACCCTACACAGCAGCACCTGCCAGGATGTAATGCTTCAGTACCCTGTACTGAATGGCTTGACACACACTACGGCGATTAATGCTGTAAGCAGGCTAGTGCCATTGTACATTCCACCGCAGCTACTGGGGTTGCCTTGTCAAAACACTTGAGCATGGCATAGACCAAGTGGACTGGCATACATGTAGAAAAAAGTGTTCTGCGTCAGCTTGCTCATCTGTACTGAGGCCCACCATCAACCGAAGTGAGTGCCTTGGGTGATGGTGGGCAGAGGGGCAGACGTGCAGGCTGGCCGAGAATAATTTTTTTCTATATGTATACCAGTCTGCCAGATCTGTGCCACGCTCCTGTAGTTTGTGTTTGATGGTCAGCTGAGTGACAGGCCTGGCAGACTGATAGACATGCAGAAAAAACTTGTTCTGGTTTTGGGAGATGGTGGGCAGACGGGCGGACAAGCAGGCTGGCCCAGAACAATTTTTTTCTACATATACACCAGTCTGCCAGGTCCGTGCCATGCTCCCATGGTTTGTGGTCAATGGTCATCTGAGGGATGGGCATAGCGGACTGGTATACATGCAGAAAAAAACTGTTCTGTGCCAGCCTGCTCGGCCGCCCCTGCCCACCATCACCTGTGGCCAGAACAATTTTTTTCTGCATGTGGGCCAGTCTGCCAGGCCCGTCTCTCCACTGACCATCACCAACCATCCAAAGGAGCTTGGCATGGACCTGGCGGACAGGTATACATGCAGAAAAAATTTGTTCTGGGCCAGTCTGCTTGTCCGCCTCATGCCCACCATCACCCGAGGCCAGAACAATTTTTTTCAGCATGTGTACCAAGTCTGCCAGGTCCGACCCTTCACCAACCATCAACAACATGTGAAAGGAGCTTGGCATGGACATGGCAGACTGGTATACATGCAGAAAAAAATTGTTCTGGGCCAGTCTGCTCATCCGCCCCTCTGCCCACCATCACCCAAGGCCAGAACAATTCTTTTCTGCATGTGGGCCAGTCTGCCAGGCCCGTCTCTCCACCAACCATCAACAACAGACCAAAGGAGCTTGGCATGGACCTGGTGGACTGGTATACATGCAGAAAAAATTGTTCTGGGCCAGTCTGCTCAGCTGCCCCCTGCCCACCATCACCCAAGGTCAGAACAATTTTTTTCTGCATGTGGGACAGTCTTCCAGGCCCATTCCTCCTCCAACCATCAACAACAAGTGACAGAAGCTTGGCATGGACCTGGCGGACTGGAATAAATGCAGAAAAAATTGTTCTGTGCCACCCTGCCTGTTCGCCTCTCTGTCCATCATCTCCTGAAGCCAGAACAATTTTTTTATTGCATGTGTACCACTTGGCCAGGCCTGACCCTAAGCCGACCACAATGAATGACCACAGGAAACTGATCTGCCCCTCTGCCCCTTGTAGAACAAAAAAATACAAGCAGTACAATACAGTTCACTCAGCAAATGCACCAGTCTATATACTTTTTTTCTCTAGCATGCCCTCCCCCAACTCTTACTGTGCCTCTCACACTCTCCCATGCCAAACTAGCCAAATAGTCTTTCTTACATTACCAAGCTCAGGCAGGCACTCTGGGCAGTCCTTCAGTTCCTTAGGCGGCCGGGTACAGGCAGGACACGTCAGCAGGCACAAAGCAGAAAGCAGGAACAGCACAAAGTGGACTTGGCGAGGTGGGCAAGCAGGCAGGACAAATTTGAAATCAGGGCTATCAATTTAGCTTTGACCCCCACAGCCAAGTGCTTAAACAGCTGCAGCACCAAAAGTGCAAAATAAATTATTACAGCCCATTTGTGAGAGCTCAGTTTCTCACAAATGCGAGATTCGGTATCCTCTTCTTTGGTTGCCGGTTCTGCTGCAAACTCACTCCTCACTCCTCATGCCCACTGCAATCTCGCTCTCCTCGCTCTGATGATGTGTGGCTCTGGACATTTGCTCAGCTGAAGTACATGTCCCTCCTCTAACAAGCCACAGTTAAAGGGCTTAAGTGGACCTGAGGGGAAACATAAAGGAAGCAAGAGCGTGAATGTTTTTAAACATTCAGATGTCAGTGGCTAGGGTGGAACAACCTCAGGGTGGGGTTGGAACAAGGCAGCAGGGAGGAGCCGCAGGATGCTGAAACATGCTGCAGGGAACAAAAGAAAGTAGCGTGCCTCCCACTAAAAGTGCATAGCTATACAAGTATGCACAATATCATGCTGGGGTCACGGGGGCCCACAAATTATGAAAATGGTGCGAAAAACACGCCTGCGATTTTCCAGTGTCCCTGCATTTCCAGTTAAGGTTGGTCATAATGGAGCTCTTTTTTGCACAGATATACATATATGTCAAAATACTTGTTAGGTTTCCTATTACAGTGACAAAAGTATGTAAATTCAGCATTAGAGCTCCCAATCCTACCACCCCACCCTCCACACGCCAACAGGCATTGGGGTGTGCCTTGGTGTCATTGGCCCTTACTCTCACCCCATTCCATGCCTAAAGAAGCTGAGATGATACAGTATAGGAGAATGGGGTGAGAGTTAGGCCCGATGACCCCAAGGCACACGTTGATGCCTGTTGGTGTGTGGAGGGTGGGGTGGAGTGGTTGAGAACCCAAATGCCGAATTTCCATAGTTTTGTTGCTGTAATAGGGACCCTAACTAATGCATTAATGGAGTTTTTTGCAATGAATTCCCCTTCTTTTTGAGGTAGTATAATAGTATCCTTATTTTACTGTGGGAGCACAGGGTCCTTTGGACTCTGCACTCCAATCTCTCCATAGATGCGCATATGTATATAGGTGAGGGCCCTGCACTTTGATGTGTTGAACAACAGTGACCAAACTGTCAGCATAGCCATCTTATTACCCCACCTCATTTAGCCCAGTACAGAGAAACTGTGAAATGCAAGGCAAAACGTAATTATGCACAAGTGCAACACCATTCTGGCCCACAGGTGCAAAAACATATTTTTGGCAGGATGTGAAAAATGACAGCTTTGCTGCTCATGAGGTGGCGTAAAAAATGGCTATGTTGAAAATCTGGGGTCAAAAGACTGAAAAGTAGCAAAGTTATGCGCATGTGTAGAATAAAGTCAACGGACGCCCGTAACACTGGCATTTTTAGGAATTTTGTCACCAAATTTTCAACGTGTCCTTTTAGAGACCCCACCTCATGAACACGGACACTGTTATTTTGTTAATCGGTCCCAAAAGGTGATTTCACACAGCGTACATGCCATTCGCCTCTGAGGCCGGGAGATCAGAAGGCTGTGGGTTCTAGCCTCACACCAGGCACTTGGGTTAATATCCCAGTACTGACACTGTAGTGCAGCATGAGGGGGGTGCTGCACTCCTGAGGTGCCATCTTTCAGGTGAGACATTACCAAGGTCCCATCTGCCTGTTCTGGTAGTAGTTCAGGTGGATGTTAAAGATCCCATGGCACTTCTCGAAAAGCATAGGGGAATTTTATTAAGAAATCAATACACAACATCATGGATAATAAAAGAAAACAAACAAAGATACAGTCAGGGGAAGAGATACAAAAAAGTACAACTCAAAATTACTTAAAAAGGAAAATCAGAAAAGCTATATACAATATAAGTCAGGCAACATAACAATAAATTCAAATGTACAAAAAGAACATATTTATTCAAAAGGAATTCCAGACAGAAAATATCTCAGGAAAGAAAAGTAATATATTTCCACAGTAGTTGAAATTGTGTCTTCGGCAAACACTTTTGTTCCACTTCCATAAGTCTAGATATAGCTGTTTCAATTTGCAATATAATACTCTGAGGAGAGGAGTGAAGTTGTTGTAAAACATATTGACATCTGGCTTGCTATAAAAAAATATTTACAAATAGAAAAAATAACTCTTAATGTACTCCTGTGGAATTTATCCCATATACCAGAAAATTCACCCAGTATCAGTCTGGTAAGTAATTCTACTTAAAAAAGGCCATTGCCATTTAAACACTAAAGTTTTCCATAACAGTTGAGTATCCTCACATTCAAAAAAAAAAGTGTATGGTTTCTTCAAGTTGTATACAAGTTTGTAATATATGGATTTTAAAAATAATACCCCCAAAAAGCATACAAAAAAAACCCTGTAATACCTTAGTCAGTGCCGTAATACTATACTTCCGGTCCCCGTAATACTATACTTCCGGTCCAATAATACTATACTTCCGGTCCTCGTAATACTATCGTTGGGATCACCAACTTTTCTAGTGTCCAAAGCATAGTTTTTTTTGTTTCTTTCCTTTTTATTCCTGAGAGAGAGAAGCAGGACTCCACGAGGAAGGGGGATGTGGTGAAGCGAGAACAAGCAGCATTGAACCATCCCACAAGGAATCCAGAGGTAAAACCTCGTCAGCATTTCGTATCCATATATTACAAAAATAACAGTTAGGTTCGAGTGAATCACTCAGCTGTAATTCCATCTCGAGTTCTGGGGATAAGGAACCTCTCTAGCTTCCGCCTCCTCGAGGTTACCCATGTCCCCAGAACCTCTCGATGGAATTACAGCCTTGTAATTCACTCGAACCTATCTATTATTCTATTTGTTTAGGACAGTACCTCTCTTGGAAGGATTTATGTTTTAAATGTCCTTGTACAGTTAATCTGACATGACAACATAACCATGTGACATCCCACATACGTTGTGGAATCTGTTTGTCAAGAATAAGCTGTAAAGCAAACTTCATTTTTGAAGGGTTGCATTCTGGAAATAGAAGCAAAGGCTCCATAAAACTTATAATTTTCTGGTATATCTGCTTCCTAATAAAAGGAGTAACATATGATTTCTGTAGTTTCCATTGGCTTAGTTTCTTAAAACAATCTACTGCATAGGAAGGTATACTTAAATGTTACATAAGTTTAGGAGGTGATACGTCCCATTTTTCTACAACTTTCTTCATAGAACAACTCACCCAAAGATCCCAATTAGTACGATTATTATGTTTCCCACAATACAATATGTGATAAAGAAAAAAGGAGTGAAAGAAAGCAATGGGATTAATCATCCCAATTCCTCCTCTCTTAACAGGTAAATATGTGATTTCTCGCTTAATGGAGTTAAGCCTACTGCCCCATATCATTTGAAATTAGGCACTGAATATACTCGTCTCCAAGTCATTGGGGGAGCATATATATAGCTTAAATATAAGAATATAGGAAGTAAAAATTTCTTCATGATTATGACCCTTTTCTTCTTCCCTAATTTCCATGCTTTCCAAACGCAAACTTTATTTTCACAAATAATCAGTCTATTCTCCCAATTAAAGGTAGCTGCATCCGAGACATTAAACCACACCCCCAGAACTGTTGTGGGTCAGTGATTGTCCTAATACCCCCCACATCCAGAATCCATATAGAATCATTATCTAAAGGAATAGAAACACTCTTCTGTATATTTAGAGTACCCCCTGATATATTCGAAAAACTATGAAATATCTGGACCGCCCTATCATCTGCAGTTTTATTCTGGACAAATAAAACCACATCATCTGCATAATCAGATATTTTTTCCAGACATAAATCAGAATACGGGGCCAAACCAATAATCTGGGTATCCCACTTAATCTTCCTAATAATTGGGTCTACAGCAAAGGTATACAACAATGGGCTTATTGGACAACCTTGTCTGATACTGGTGTGTTGAGGAATAAAGTCACCCAAACAACCATTTATCTGTGTTCTAAATCCAGCAAAAGAGTGCAAATGCATAAGCTATTTAAGAAACACAGGAGATAGTCCATACAGTTCCAAAACCTGAAATAAGTAATTATGTTGTAGCTTATCAAAGGCTTTGCCTGATCCAATGATAAAACAAAACCTTTGATCCTATGTGCCGCTTTAGCTTCAAAGATTTCTCTCAATAAAAATAAATTATTCTGAATATTTCTACCAGGAATGGCACATGTCTGTGAAATATCTATTACCTCCTGAGCCTTCTTCTGTAACCTACTACTAAGAATTTTGACAAGAATCTTATAATCAGTGTTGAGGAGATTAAGTGGTCTCCAATTATCTAAGGAAAACCTATCACCTTTTTTATAAATGAACTTCAAAACTGCAATCCCAAAATCCTGACCACCGTCTGCCTCGTGCAGAATACCATTATAGACCGTGGCCATCTTCCTTCCTACATGAAATATCCAGACTGCAGTTAAAATCTCCACCCCCAAATTATATGTTTTTGCGTACACAGAAAGGGTTTAATTAAATCAAATAAGTCTATTCTAGCAGCTTTTGACTGCGAAGCATAAACATTCGCTATGCAAAGGAAAAAATCTTGAAATCTACAATCAATTATCAAAGCCCTACCCGGAAGAACATCAATAATTCTAGTAATTGAAAAGGCAGTGGATTTAAACAATCTAGCTTTATAGTCCATCTTGAACTTGTGGACTGTAGACTCGTTGATGCTGCGACTGTACTTGCTGGTATAGTACCGGACCACAGACATCACCCCATTCTCCAAAGCATAATATCCGATCTCAAATCGGACTTCACCAGTGTACTGTGTGTAGGTAGATGGGCGGCTCTTTTTGTGAGGTGGGTGAAGGCAAGCACTTAACTTGGATGCAACAGCACTGGCGATGTCGATGTCCAAACCAGTTCTTGTTGCCAGCTGCTCAGAGGAGACATCAGTAAGATCTAGTGGATACTCTCTCTTTTTTGATTGACTATCGGTAATCCAGCAGAGGATGGACATGATGAACTGTGATACAAGCCGAAATGAAGAACCGCAAGATACAGTAAGGTATGCAGCAGAAACAGAAATAGCAATAGCTACAGGCAGGTCAGTCAGGACTGGTCCATGTAATTACAGTATCTGAAAGTGATTAACAGCAGCCGATAGTGAAATAAAGAGCATCCTGAGCAGCTGCTATCGCATAGTTCTCATAATGATATGCAATTAGCACCTCTGGTGGGCTGGCGTGAACATTACAGGTTGCGATATATTGACCAGGTCTGGAGACCCGAACATTTTCGGGCACAAACTTAATCTGTTCTACAGTAAATGTTCTTGGAAAACTAAATATATATTCTAAATTACAATCAATTATTTTGTTACTGTTAGTAGAATTATAAGCGGCAAGAATAAAGCACCAAGAGTGGCCCTAATGTCTTCACTAAACAAGCTGTAATACGGCATAGTTAATTCATGCATATATGCATGAAAACATAAAGTAAACACCATTACATATAATTTCATAATGTGCCGTGAAGCTCATAAAACACACAGGGAACACAACAATATTCAAAAAGTTTAGTTTCTTATATTTTTAGTGCTATTATTAGATAAATCTGTGGTATAAAATATTGGAAGAACAAGGGAAACTTAACTTTGCTTCACAAGCATAGATTCATGTAAAAACAGCGTACAATTCTTACAAGCATAGGTACTATTCCTTTTCATTAACTTACTTGTACTACATGAATTTATTGAACTGTCACAGTGGAATTTCCAGGGATAACAATTTATATTTTAAATTTTAAATATTTTCTTGTTTCGTTTCAAATATGGTGCAATGTCAAAATGGTCATTGAGCCCGGGTGGGTGCACTGCCCCCAACTGAAAAATCCAATAGGCTTCCCTAGCAAGGAGCTTGTACACCAGGGACCCGATTCCAAAATGCATGGTGCAACTCGTGGGCATATGCAAGTTGCGCCATGTGGTGCTATGCCGGGGACCCTGCACTGTATTCTAGGACAAGCAGGGTCCCCGGCACCTGTGCCCACAACTTGCAGCATCCACAGGCTAGCGCCAAAGGAATGGCACACTGGACCTGGGTGCCTCAAGTTGCCATGTGAAATCTACTGCCCCCATGGAGCCCCTCATTGCAAAATGCAACAGCCACAACCTGGGGGCAATGGGGGAGGCAGGCCAACTGGCACATGCGCTTGAGACAGCAGCACTGAAAATGGACTCCGGGGGTCCCCAAAGTTCAGGGTTGGGGGGCATGTCAGAGCAGGAGGGGCATGGGGAGCACATACATATTGTTTCTGTGGTGCTGTGGGGGGGCATCCGTCACTGTGCCAGGACAGATGCCCCTTAGACCACCTCCTAACGGGTCTAACCCTGCTACGCCAGTACCTGTTCTGGAATGGCATAAGTGGGTTATAGTAACTGCCTTCTGGAATAGGGCACAGGTGCTGTCGTAACCCACACTTGCACCATGCTGCAGTGGGTTGTGGGTGTAGTGAGTGGCATAATCCACCTTTGGCGCAACCCGCATATGGTATGGCGCAAGGTGCCTTCTGGAATTGTAACTTGTGTTATGCCCGGCATAAGATGTGATTTGCACCATGGGGTTTGGCGTAAATCACCCTGTGCCAGGTGTAACTTGTCTTGGAATTGGGCCCCAGGTCTCCTCCTCCTACATTAAGTGTGACCTTTTCTATGCCACTAAAGGTAAAGCAATGTATACCTAAACTATTGGCTATGTTTAATCAAGGCATTAGTGAGGTCACTGCATCTAATGTCACTAAGATGTTTGCATATTTGCTGCTTCAGGTGGGCATGAGGTTTTGCCTACATAGAAGGCACTGCACGAACACTTGGCAAGTAGACTACAGAAGATGTGGAACAATTAATTCATTCTCTAATATTAAACATCTTGTCAGTATTTACAGAAGTAAATTGTTTCATTTTGGTGCGAACCTCACAGAATTTACACCATCCACATGTAGAGCATCCCATGGGGGTTGGGGGTAAACATCTATGCACTTTTGTCTCTAATGGCTGTAGAGAATGTACCAATACGTCAGACAAGTTCTTTCCTCTCTGATAAACTGGGCGAGGAAAGGTGGAAGCTATATCACTTAGGGCTTGATCCGTAGAGAGGACTGGCCAATGTTTATGTATTACAGATTGAATCCCACTTGCATTGGTGCCAAATGTAGTGATGAAGTTTATGTGGTCAAAACTTGTCTGGGGCCTATTTCTGTACTCTAGAAGCACAGTACGTGGAGTGCCTACAACACGGTCCCTTGCACTATTGATGTCCTCATGATTATAACCCCTAGTCTGGAACCTTTCTGACATTTTTATGATTCTAGACTCAAAGTCAGACATGGAAGAACAATTTCTTTTAATGCATAAAAACTGAAAACATGAGATGTTCCTGATGGTGTGGCGCAGTTGGCAACTGGAGGCTAGTAGTACAGTATTATGATCTGTTGATTTTCTGTACAAATCAGTCAAAACAGTGCCATCTTGATTCTTCATGATTAATAGATCCAAAAAATTAATCTGTTTACAACTTTGTTGCACAGAAAATCTTAAGTTGTTGTTTGAGTTATGCAAATATTCTATAAATTTTTCCGATTCAACAACCGATCCGTGCCACACCATCAGGACATCATCGATATAGTGCCTCCAGAAAAAAAATGTATTTTTGTTAGTATCAGTAATGACATTCCTTTCCTAATGTCCCAGGTATAGGTTGGCACAGTTAGGGGCAAATGTGGCCCCCATGGCTGTACCCTTTACCTGGTGATAATATGACCCTTGAAAATAAAACATGTTACATTTAAGAACATATTCTGCTATTTTGACCAAAAAGTCAATTTGCCCACTTTCGAAATCTGTGTTGTCGTGCAGCTAAGCATGTACTGCCTCGAGGCCCCCCCTTATGGAGAATGTTCGTATGGAGAGATTCGATGTCTAATGACACCAAAACCTAATCCTTCTCAAGTTGCAGGTCCTCCAGCAGACCAAGGACCTCAGCAGTATCCCTGAGGTATGAGGGTAAGTTCGTTACCAAGTCACAAATGTGGAAATCCACATACTGTGATAGTGTTTCAGTCTGGGAACCAATACCCAAAATGATTGGCCTGCCCAGCGTGCTCTGCAAGTTTTTGTGGACCTTGGGCAGTACATACATGGTGGCACAGACAGGATGGGCAACCTGCAGAAAGTCAAGGGTACTCTGGAATATAATGTCATCATGTAGTGCCTGTTGTAATGTGGCATCAGTGTCTTTCCTGAAAGTCATAATGGGGTCCAATTTCAGGGGTTGGTAGAAGGATCTATAAGAGAGTTGTCTTTGTATTTCCTGGATGAAAGCCAATGAATTTATTATGATGATTGCTCCCTCTTTGTCCTCCAGCTTTATAATTATGGAAGTATTTTTCTCAAGTTCTGTTAAAGTGCTTCTTTCTTTCTTGGAGATGTAATAGAACTTTATTTCTTCTTATTGGCTATACAGCGTGTTGATATCATTCAAACAGGCTTGCTCAAATGTATAGATAGCCAGGGTAGGGGTGAAAGTTGAAGCTGGTTTGAATTTGTGCAGTGTTTTCAAATCAGTACTTTCTATGAAACTTTCTGTAAAACTTTCAGCCTCTTCACCCTGTGGGGCCATATAATTTAAGACAATTTCATGGATACTCAAGTCCAGCAAACTGTTAGTAATATTAGACTCTGTTGTAATATCATGATTAGAAAGTAAAGTTTCCTCAATCACACTCATTTTCCTTCTGTTGTAAAATGATTTCAAGCACAGCTTCCTGGCTAATTTCTTGATATCCAGATATGTGTCAAATTTACTCACAGAGCAGAGCAGATCAGAACAAAGTTCAAGCTTTTACTCAAAATATTTGTTCAGTGGTTAAGACAGTATCAGAGAGGTTAATTATACTGATTTGTCTCTCTCCTTGCCCCGCTGTTTTGGGATTGCTCCACCTCTCCCCGCAGTTGATGCTTGAGCCTGTTTTCAGTTTATTTGCACAGAGATATCTGTCTCTTTTTCTCCCATCTCTCCTTGTTCTATGGTGGGCTTGAAATGAACAACTCTCTCTGAGCGTCTGGGATACTATAACCCTGCCACTTGATCCTCCACCTCCTCCTCCAAAAAAGGCTCCTCAGGAGATTCAGTGTCAGACTCTGAAGTCAAGTGAAAGCTGGTATTGCTTTTTCTCATTATAGGTTTGGGGCCTTTTCTTTTGCTTTTTTCTGTTGCCATGATTTGGATTGGTGGTATACTCAGACCCTTCCAAGTGAATACACAGTTGTGCAACTAATCCAATCTGTCTCTTTCAAACTTCCTGAGTTTGACCTCATGGATGTGCTTATCTTGTCTGCTTATAGCAAGTTTTAATTTGCTCTCCAAGCCAGTAAACTCTGGGTCCTGGCTGAATTCTAGAAATGCCACTTCTTTGTCTTTTAGCAAAGGTTCTACTTTGATTTGCTGGTTTTTGTAGTCCCTGATAATGCACTACTGGAACAGTTCAGATGCAGCTTGCATTTGTGTCTCCCAATCACCCTTGAAGGCTGCCAGATCAAGGCCATAACCCAGCCATTTTAAAACTCTAGGGCTGTGTGGGACATGGCCTACCTTTTGGTAAGGTTCTAGACTAGTTAAATTCCAATAAATCCTATGAGCCCTTAATGCTGTGTTTTTGAATTCAAAATAAGCTGTGTGTATGCTTACAGGCACTTTGACATTCGCTGCAGCACTTGTTATGTCTTGGTCTGTTGTTCCTGATGCTAGGTCGGATTCGGGTGTAACATACAAAAATGGGTTTGTTTCTACAATACCCATGAAGATAGCTGCATTAAAGTAGCGGGACCCTGGAGCACCTATATGCAAGTCCTCAAGTTTTGAGGACATGACAGTAACAGTTTCACCCCAAAAAATAATCAAAGGTAATGAACTGTATGACTTGCTGTGCACAGTCAGTGTTTATGATGAGCTGTGCCATTTGAAGTAACAAAAAAGCAGGAAAGATTGCTCCACTCATAGACATGATGCAAACAACAGGTAAACATAGAGCTGTCGATAGGGAGAAGGGCAGGGGTAAATGGAGAAAGTGACAAAGGTAAGAAGGACAGGGATGGGGCAAAAAGGAGTAAGGCCATCAGGAAATGGAGGATAATGAGTACCAGTGCCTGTAGCCTGGGCAACAAGCTCCCTGAACTGGTGGCCTTGATAGAAGAGGAATGCCTTGATATCATAGCAGTCACAGAAACATGGTACACAAAGAACCATGACTGGGATGTTAACATACCAAGGTACGTAACCTACAGGAGAGACATGGAGGGGAGAAGAGGGGGAGGAGCAGCTATCTATGTAAAGGAAGGGATAAAAGCAATTGAACAAAAGAGTAAACAGGGAGGAGAGGAGGCACTGTGGGTCACCTTGGAGACTGGAAGTGGCACCACAATCTGCACAGAGTTGTATACAGACCCCCAGGTCAGGGGAGGAAATGGACAAGGATATGATAGAAGGCATTCTTAGGATGGCAGGGAAAGGGGAGATACTGTTGATGGGAGACCTGAATATGCCAGATGTTAACTGGAGCACACTTGCTGCAGCCACATCCAAGAGCAGGGCCATTCTCGATGCCCTACAGGTGGCATGCCTCAGACAGCTAGTTTCTGAACCCACTCATGAGGGAGCAACTTAGACCTCATACTGTCAAATGGGGACAGTGAGAGGATCTCAGATCTAGAAGTGGGTTGCCATCTGGGAACAAGTGACCATCAAACAGTGTGGTTCATGTTAAACTCAGCTAGAGAGTCAAGTCATACAAAAGTGAGGGTACTGGACTTCAGGAGGGCTGATTTTGGCAAGATGGGAGAGTGCCTCAGAAAAGCACTAGCAAACAGGATAGAAGGAGGAGTGGAGCAACAATGGGGAATCATCAAAACTGCTATCACAGAGGCAACAAGCCTTCGTGTGAAGCAAATAAACAAATCAAAATGAAAGAAAAAGCCACTATGGTTCTTAAAAGAGGTGGCGGGGAAAGTCAGGGAGAAAAAGACAGCATTCAGGAAATATAAGAAAACACAGAAGGAGCAGGACAGAGAGCTGTACCAGTTAAGGCAAAAGGAAGCAGGGAGGGAAGTCAGAATAGCAAAGGCCCAAACTGAGGAAAGGATAGCCAACGCAGTTAAGAAGAGGGATAAAACCTTTTATAGGTACAACAGGGAGCGTAGAAAAACAAAGGGAGGGATAGTGAGGTAGAATAGAAAGAACGGTGGGTGGGCAAAGGGGGATAGTGAAAAAGCAGGGATACTGAATGAATATTTCTGCTCAGTATTCACAAAAGAGGAGGGGGAGGTGCCTAATCCAATTAACAGATGCACTCTGGATAGGGGGGTCAATCCCAATCATTTCACAGAAGAAAGGGTTCTGAAAGAACTCCTAAAACTGAAGGTGGACAAAGTAATGGGGCCTGATGGAATTCACCCCAGAATTCTAAAATAATTAAGGGGAGAACTAGTGAAACCATTAACTACCCTTTTTAACAAATCATGGGAGGATGGTGTGGTATCTGAAGACTGGAGAAAGGCAGATGTGATTCCCCTTCACAAAAGAGGGACCAAGACAAAGGCAGGAAACTACAGACCTGTCAGTTTGACCTCTGTGGTAGGGAAAGTGATGGAATCACTTCTGAAGGAAAGAATTGTTGAGTACCTACAGGCCAGTGGGGCACAGGACCCAAGGCAGCATGGGTTCACAGCAGAAAGGTCATGTCAGACGAATCTAATTGATTTCTTTAACTGGGTGACCAAAGTAGTAGACCAGGGAGGGGCTGTGGACATGGCCTACCTAGACTTTAGCAAGGCATCTGACACAGTCAAACACAAAAGATTAATAGTCAAATTAGCCAGCCTGGAAGTGGGCCCCAGGGTGGTAGCCTGGGTAAAACATTGGCTGGACAACAGGACACAGAAGGTAATTGTAAATGGAGTCCACTCTGAAGAAAGAGGGGTTACTAGTGGGGTACCGCAGGGTTCAGTACTGGGTCCAGTCCTTTTTAATGTCTTTATAAGTGACATTATAGAGGGACTGGAAGGAAAAGTATGCCTCTTTGCAGATGACACAAAGATCTGCAAACAGGATTGATACACAAGGAGGCGTGGAAAGGATGAGAAGGGACTTGGCAAGGTTGGAGGAATGGTCGGAAGTATGGCAGCTAGGATTCAATGCAAAGAAGTGCAAAATAATGCACCTGGGAAACAAAATCCCAGAGGAAGATTGCACAATGGGGGGGAGTAGTAACAAAAACAAAAAAGGAAAGAGACCTGGGGGTAATCATATCAGATGACCTTAAGGTTAGCAAGCAATGCGAGAAGGCAGTAGGGAGAGCTGTGGGTATGCTGGGATGCATAGGGAGAGGCATCACCAGCAGAAAACAGGAAGTTGTTATCCCTCTGTACAGACAGTTGGTGGGACCCCATCTGGAGTACTGTGTCCAGTTCTGGAGACCCCATCTCCGCAAGGATATAGACAGGATAGAAGCAGTCCAGAGGAGGGCAACTAGAATAGTGCAGGGTCTGCAAGAGAAGCCATATGAGGAGAGACTAAAAGAGCTTAATATGTATACCCTTGAGGAAAGGAGGGAGAGGGGGGACATGATAGAAACGTTTAAGTACCTCAGTGGAATCAACAAAGTCCAAGAGGGTAGCATCTTTCAGAAAAAGAGACATGCAAGAACAAGGGGACACAATTTAAAGATAGGGGCAATGTGAGGAAGTATTTTTTCACAGAGAGGGTAGTGGATGCATGGAACAGCCTTCCTGAGGAGGTTGTGGGGTCTAAAACTGTGGGAGAATTCAAGAATACATGGGACAGACATAAAGCAATTCCTGTTGGGGGTAGGAAGAAATAGGCTGTTGGTTAACTAGGATCTGCGGCTTATCCTGTAGGTAGAGAAATGGGCAGACTAGGTGGGCCAAGCGGTCCTTACCTGCCATCAAAGTCAAAGTCTATGTTAAATTCACAAGCAAGAAGTAGGAAGCACCATCCACTGACATTAGTTCAAAGTTTGCATTGTGTATTACTGGTAAAATAAAAATGGTACACAACGAGTGCCACACAGGTGCTCTCGCCCTCTCCTAAAAGGCCTGACCGGTTTTGCGTATGCATGCTTCCTCAGGGATGGCCTCTCACCTCCTGTACACATAATTTATAAAATTTCAAATGGCTTAATGTAAGAGGAGGAGACCTGGAGAACAAGCTCCTTGCTAGGGAAGCCTATTAGATTTTCAACTGGGGGGCGTGCACCCACCTGGGCTCAATGACCATTTTGACTCTGACCATATTTAAAATGAAACAAGAAAGGATTTAAAATTTAAAATATAAATTGTTATCCCTGGAAATTCCTCTGTGACAGTTCAATGGATTCAGGTAGTACAAGTAAGTTAACGAAAAGGAACAGTAACTATGCTTGTAAAAATGATACAGTGTTTTTACATGAATCTATGCTTGTGACACAAAGTTAAGTTTCCCCTGTTCTTCTAATATTTTATACCACAGGATTATCTAATAATAGCACAAAAAATATAAGAAATTAAACTTCTTATTGAATATTGTTGTGCTCCCTGTATGTCTTTTGAGCTTCACGACACATTATGAAATTATATGTAATGTTTACTTTGTTTTCATGCGTATATGCATGAATTAACTACGCCGTGGTGCAGCTTGTTTAGTGAAGATATTAGGGCCACTCTTGGCGCTTTATTCTTGCCCTTATAATTCTACTAACAGTAACAACATAATTGATTGTAATTTAGAATATATATTTAGATGGGCAAGAATATTTATATATTATGGGTCAACAGACCTTTTTAAAAGGAGATGCACCAGCAGCCAGCGCAGTTTGCACAGCAGTGGCGTAATAACACAAGATCTCAAAAGACCCATCAATAGCCATGCCATAGTGTTCTGGAGCAGTTGAAGGTGCCACAGCACACGCCCTCTGACCCCAAAGTAGGGCGAGTTACAGTAATCGAGCCTCGATGTAACAAATGCATGTATCAGTGTGGCCAGGTCATCAGGGGATAAGGGATCTTATTCGGGCGATATTTCAGAGATGATAAAATCCATTCCGGACAACTGCCGACACCTGAGCATCCAGTATCAGCTCACCATCCAGAAGGACACCCACATTTTTCACCTTAGTCAGATTGGCTGTACCATTAAAAAGCCCTCAGTCCTCCCCAGAGGCCCCCACTTCCCAGCTCGGCTCAACCACCAATACTTCAGTCTTCCCTGGGTTGAGGTCCTGTCAATTTGAAGACAATCATGACTGGATCTCAGTCAAGCACTTATTTAGCATGTAAACTGCATCTGTTCTTCCCAGTGCAAAAAACAAGTAGAGCTGGGTATCATCAGCATAGCAATGGAACCCAAGCCCAAACCTCCTTCTGACCTTACCAAGGGGCAGCATATGCACTGCGAATAATATGGGAGAGAGGACAGAGCCTTGGAGCACTCCACAGGACAGGGCCACTGGGCTTGAGGAATAATTTCCCAACACCACCCTTTGGGACCAGCCCTGGAGGAATGACTCAAACCAGCTGATGACCTTGCCAGTGAGTCCGACATAACTCCCTTGGCCTGTTCAACAACAGCCTATAATCCACAGTGTCAAATGCTGATGAGAGATTGAGGAGGATGAGAATAGATCACTCTCCCCTATCCCTCACCCTGAGCAGGTCACTCAGCCCCCATACTAGTGCGGTGTCTGTGCTGTGCATCACCCTAAATCTGGACTAGAGAGGTTTGTAAATCTGGAAGTCCGTGAGGTGACTCTCAAGCTGCTCTGCAACCACCTTCTCAATAATCTTCCCTAGGAATCCAAGACACAAGACCAGCAGGTGTACATGGACTTGCACCAAAAGAACCAAGGCCTCCGTGAGAGCCTTATTATAGGTCGCCACAGCCTCCTCCAGATCCCCAATGCATGCCTCAAGCACAGACAAAATGTCCAGTTCCACCAACAGTCCCTCCAGTTGTAACCCTTTCAAGGGGGGGATTGTACCATTTCCACAGGGGAAGGGACAATAGGGGAGTTTTGAAACTGAACCTGATGGTTCAATGATCCGACCAAATGACCAGATCAATCTTGAGGGTGTCGATCTCGAGCTTCACAGAGAACACCAGGTCAAGCACGTATCCAAAAATGGTGAGTCCTAGCTGTGGTTACAAGAGATAGACAGGAAATCCCTGGCACATAATGAACTCTCATCATCAATCCAGGTATTTTTTTTTTATTTTAAAACATCTCTTTATTCAATTTTGGAAGAAAAAACCAAGACAAACATACAACAAAACCTGGAGAACCAGGCACACAGCCCAAAAACTGACTGTGTAAACTATGTACAATAACTATATACATGCTCAGGAATGATGTCCCCCCCCCACCCCAGTTGTCTATGATCAAGCAGGACCCCTTAATAAAAGCAGTATATTTAAGCAAACTGCAAATCAGACCACTTCCCTCTAATCCTATATGGCTTTCTCCACCTTATAGATGTCCCTTGGCCCCATTTTATAGATATTAAGTCCTCCTCGAGGGGTGAAACCTCCCTGAGCCCCCCCGAGAGAGAGAGAGAGAGAGTCCCTATCCCCCCCATCCTTATAGCAGGCCCAATATTCTTATTTCCCCAAAAAATCCCCAAGACCCCTCCAAACCATCTTCCTATATAACTTAGTCCTCCAATCCCCTTGGACTCTCTATCATCTCATTCCAACTCAACATAAGCTAGACACAGCCCGACAAACAGACCCAAGCCCAACCAAGTGGCCCCTAGTGGGAATAGATTGCTTCCAATACCGCCCATCTTTTATCATATAACCCTTTCTTCCCCTCTGAACATAGCTGTCTCTTAATCCTAGATCGGGCTCCGATAAGGTCCCCCACCCAATGGTTATACCCATATAGTTGATCGTCCTTCCAGTGCTGGACCACATACATTTTAATTACCATTGCCATCAGAGATACATGGTATTTAGGTGTAGCTCCCTCAATTTGCGAGAAATCCCCCAAGACACATATCTCCGGTGTTATAAATTCCAAGTAGTCCAACAACGGGTTCATCCGCCTCTTAATTTCATCCCACAGGGGCTGAATTTTGCAGCAATCCCACAACACATGTAGTAGGTCTCCTCTCTCTGTTTGGCATCTAAAACAGCGGTCTGTCTGTCTAAGGCCTCGTTCATACAGTTTCACAGGGGTAAAATATAAGTTAGAAGCAATAAAAAATTGTAGGCTCCTATATTTGGGTATTACTATATATTTAATACTCTTCCATACACTAGCCCAGTCAATGCTTCGAGGCACCAATTTATTGTCCCAATATGGCACTGCTATAGGAGAGCTCGACCCATAAAAACCCAGCAAGGTTCTATAAACTTGCGACAGAGCTCTGGTTCTCAGGTCAATTCCTCGCAGCTCGCCCCAATTAAATGGACAATCTGAGAGGCCCCCCATTTTCTTTAGTGTTCCCTCAAGTGCCCGCATAAGCTGCAATCTATGAAAAAAGG
This sequence comes from Neoceratodus forsteri, assembly GCA_016271365.2. Lineage (NCBI taxonomy): Eukaryota > Metazoa > Chordata > Ceratodontiformes > Ceratodontidae > Neoceratodus > Neoceratodus forsteri. The sequence goes on along the minus strand of CM057456.1, from coordinate 452,497,165 downwards.
GCATTCTATCGCACTGTACTGGAAGGGCCACCCTGCTGTCCTGGATGACCTCCCTTAAGGTTAAACCCGACACCCAGTTACCCACTTCCCCTTAATTACACCGTTACCTATGGTTACATTAGGGTTGCCCATAAGTGGTTGTTCTTGGGCCCTCATTTGCTCTTTTCTCTGGGCCACAGATAAAAATGACCACCAAGCTTCTGCCGTCTTCAAAATTGGCCTTCCCCTCTTCTGTTTAACACAAGCCGCTAAATTAGCATACAGGGGCACCCCCGGGGATAAACCTGCCTCTCTCAGTATTTGAGTTTCTAACTGTAACCAGTCTGGAACATAGACTTCTCCCTCCATACTCCTACCCCACCGGGCCATTAAGCCCAACTGCCCTGCCACGTAGTACAGATGGAGATCTGGCAATTTAACTCCTCCCAGTCCCGGAGGCAATTGTAGATCATTATATTTTTTTCCCGAGGTGGTTTACAGTCCCACAGAAAGTCTGAAATTAACTTCTTAATCAGATAGAAGCATTTCTTAGGGATACTGTATGGGGCTAGGCATACCGGGTATAACACCCTCGGCAACAGATTCATCTTAATGAGCCCAAGCCTAGCCATGAAGTTAAGGGGCAGCTTATTCCATCTCACTAAATCTCCCCTGATAACCGAAATTATCTCCTCCATATTTGTTTCGGCCCCTACCTCATAGTCTCTTGTGATCCATATGCCCAAATATCTCATCCTATCTGCCATCCACTGAGTATGAAACTGGGCAAAATCTGCCTTATAGACATGTGGCGTCAAAGGTAAAATCTGAGTTTTGGCCAAGTTTAATTTATAGTTCGAAACTCTAGCAAATCACTCGGTTAAACCTCTAATCCTACTAAATCCATCCACCGGGTCTCTTAAATGGAGTAAAACATTGTCTGCAAAAACTGAAAATTTTAACTCCTTTCCCCTATCACAACCCCCCTTATTTGTCTATCATTACCAATAGCCCTCAGGAAGGGTTCTAGGTAAATATTGAACAGAATCGGGGAGAGAGAGAGGGCAACCCTGGCGTGTCCCATTTTCTAACTGTATTTCCTGTGAAATATAACCATTGCACAGGACTCTTGCCGTCAGAGCAGCATATAAGTTCTTAATACCCTTCAGGAGGCCCTCAGGGAAACCCATCTTCTCCATAGTTGCAAACAGGAAGGAGTGGGAAACCTTGTCAAAGGCCTTCTCGGCATCAAGTGATATTAAGGCTACAGGAATCTGAGAGTCCTCAGCATAATTCAAGATATGGTGAAGCTTCCTCAAAGCGTCGTGTACCCCCTTCCCTGGCATAAACCCCACCTGTTCCTGGCTAATTATACCAGGCACTATCTGCCAGATTCTGTTGGCCAATATTTTGGTGAGGATCTTAATATTCTGATTCATCAGTGCGAAAGGCCTATAGCTGGCTGGCTCGCCTTTGGGCTTCCCCGCTTTAGGGATTAAAGTAATATAGGCCTGGTAAAGGGGAGAATGGGGCACCCCTTCCTGCATTATGGTATTATAAAAGTCCTGGAGTATGGGTAGTAGAATCTGAATGAAAGTCTGATAAAACTTCGCCGTAAGGCCATCTGGTCCCAGTGTCTTACCCCCGGGCAAAGATTTGACTACCTCTACAATCTCCGCAGTTCCTATGGGAGCTACCAATTCCCTAGCCTGTAAAGGGTCTATCACGGGCAGAGGAGTCTGTTCTAGAAATGCCTGGATCTCTTCCTCCCCTACCATGTTTCCAATCTGGTATAGCTCCTTAAAGTACCGCCCAAAAGTATCTGCTAGTTCCTGGGAATCAGTAATTAACCTCCCATCGTATCGAATAGACGTCACTGTTCTACTCGCCTTCCACTCCCTGACTCTAGCCACCAACAGCCAACCCGGAACATCTCCTTTCAAAAGATATTTAGCATTAATCTTTTCCAACCAGAAATCCACTTTACCGGAAACCATGTCCTCCAGCTCCCGCCTTAAACTCCTGAGTTCCCCGTCAATTTCTTCTGACGATCCCTCCAAGGATGTCAAATAGGTAATAGCCCCTAAAATAAAATCCTCCTTTGCCCTCCGCTGCCTGTTTCTTTTAGCTGTCAGATGCTGAGCCACCCCTGCAAAAAGTACCTTGCAGGCCAGCCAGGCCAGACTCCTGTTTGTCATCATGGGTAATTGTTGCTGAAGAATTTCCAGCAGGGCTCCCTCGAGCTTATCTTTAGTCCCAGGTTCCGACAATAGCGCGTCGCTCAGCCTCCAACGAAAGGGTCTGGATGGGCCTACTTTCGGTTCCCAAACTAGTGAAATCGGAGAATGGTCTGAAAAAATTCTACCTTCCGTCATGAGTTCTCTAATCCCCATAAGTACCTCCCGATTCACCAGAAAAAAGTCAATATGAGATTGAGTCTTGTGTACCGCTGAATAAAATGTCATACACAAACGCCCACCCGTATGAGTCCGTGCCGGGTCCACTAAAGCCGAAGCCTCTAACAACTTGTTCAAAGCTATTTGGGTCTTGGTTAGTGGTCCTCTAGCTGGTGGAATCCTATCATTACTGTTATCGGAATAAGCATTCCAATCTCCATCCAAAATGAGAGCATGCCCCGGTAAGCCAGCTATATCCCTTTCTATCGACGCAAAGAACTCCACGTTGGGAGGCGTCGGACCATATATGGAAGCCACCGAGGTGGCCCTACCATAGAGCAAGCCCGAGATATAGATTCCTCTACCATCCTCTCTTGAGACCACCTGTTCAACACTATATGTACAGGACTTCCTGATCAGGATCGCAACTCCTCCAGAGGCCCTCTCATTGCCTACCCCGAAAACCTGTCCCACCCATAATCGTTTAAGGTTATTCACTTCCTCTGTCAAAAGGTGTGTTTCTTGTAGAGCCATGATATGGGCTCCTAGATGATCCAGGTGCTTCAAAATCACCAGCTTTTTACGTCTACCCCTGAGCCCTTTAACATTCCATGAAACCAATTTAATAGTCACCATTAACTGTGCCAAAGGTTTATATTGGGACAGTTGCCACTCGAAACCATACCCGAGCCTGCTTTCCTCACAGCTACCATCGGGGACTCTCTCTCTCTCTCTCTCCCCCTGGCCCTCCCCCCATAGCCCCTGCCCCAATCCCTAGATCGCTCGTCCTCTAGTCCTCAGATCATTGATGAGCTCCTCCCCGTGCCGCTCCCCTGCCCTCCCTGGACTCCTCCTCCCTGGAACATCTTAAACCCCCTGCGAAGCTTCTACTGACCCGTTGCTGTATTCGCCTTATCTTCAATCCCTTCTTCCTGACCCTCGACTAGTCGGCTAGTCGACCAACCATCCTATCTCTACCCATGCTCCCTGCCCAGTCTTTCAAGAGAGACCTTCCCCTTTCTCTGACCTCATAAACCCTAATGGTCTCTCGCACTAATTATAGCTATTGGGAGGCATGTTAAACCAATCTGTTCTCCCATCAGCAATTCCCCTTAAACTGAGGGCTCTTCTCCTAGGGCCAAAGTCCCTCCGAGATATCCTTATGGTCAGGGCTCTTGTCCTGAGCCTGACTCTAACCGAACCTTTCCCTTTCTCTAGAACATCGGGATATGGGTAAGCAGAGAAGATCCCCGAGGTCCCCAAATGAGGGAATAAGAAAATAGCCTAAACCCGCAACGGGATCCGGAAAGAAAAAAAGGGCCCCTTCTCAGCGACCAAGCCAGCCCTACTATTTCAAATCCCTCTCAGATATATCCTCGATGTCCCTTTTTTTAATTATAGTTTACGTTTTCCGTGGCCAATAACCTACCTTGCTCTTTTAAGCCCCTATTATAGTTGTTATCCCTCAAACACCGGACCCCTTCCATGCGTTACGCCCTGGGGCCTCCCCTCCAACCCACTTGATGACCCCCCCCGAATCCCTACCTCTGTCCCCTTTAGCCCTTCCGTCTTCCTTAACGAACGCCCCAGTCTCCGTATTCGCCCCAGTATCAATGTTAACCCCCCTTGTGCACTCCTCCCCACCATTACCTTCCATCACCAATCTTGTGGCAAATTAAATCGCACACCACTCTCTGCGGTTTCCTTCTGCTAAACCCATGTTTACCCGAACCCTTTTTTGCCCCTATTTCTATATCCAAGTTTCATAACAACAAATTTGAACTTTAGGCTCAATCATATAGATTAAATGTAACAATCTTAAATTTAACCAGCTAATATATCAACAGTCCCAGTCCAACAAGGCTCAACATGATCCTCCCATTCATCTCAGGTAACTCAGCTCGACGCCCTGAATAAATTCGGCAATTCCACTCATAGCCCTTCCAATGCGTCTTTAGCTGTGAGGTATCTTTTCTCCCCCACTTGTAGCCGGACCACCAGTGTAGCAGGATATTGAAGCCGGAATTTAATACCAGCCAAATATAGCTTCTTTTTGATTTCCACATACTCCTTCTGCTTGCTTCTTACTGACGGCGTTTGGTCCTGAAACATCCACAAGGTGGCACCATTCCGTTATATTGCTTTCTTTTGTCTCGCTGAAGCCAACACAAACATTTTTTCCTTGTAGTTAAGAAAACGCATTATAATGACCCGGGTCTGGCTCCCGGTGGTGGTATTTCTCTCAGAGCCCTGTGTGCTCTCTCTAAATTATAGGCTTCTCCGTATGGCGTGGGGCCAAACAATTTGAGCAACATATCTTGCATGAACAGGACACAATCTGAGCCTTCTGCTCTCTCAGGAAGCCCAGCCAAAATCAAATTATTTCTTTGGCTCTGAGACTCTTGATCTTCCAACCTCTCTTCCATTTTTTTAATTTGCTTTCTAACCATCGCAAGTTCTTGCTCTATTGTTGCCACTTTCCTTTCTTGTGATGTAATCCGGACCTCCGCATCACCCATCCTTTGGGCTAACGATAGCAGCGCAGGCTTCACAGCTGCAAAATCTACCACTAGCCCCTGCAGCAGATGCTTAATTTCTTGTAGGTCCTCATTGTTTGCATTTGCCCCTTCTTGCTCTCCGACCTTCTCTTCTTGATCGCAAGGGGTGGGGGATTGGGGCTTTGGCCTCTTGGATGCTGGTGATCTCCCTGCCAGGGGCTCCATAAACTCAGGCTCCATTACAACTCCTAATTGCAGCTGAGCGGTGCTTGCTAGTGCCCCTCAAAAGCCATAGCTTCAAGCCGCCAAAAAAACTCTTTCCTCTTCAAATCGCCACCGATAACGTTCACCAGCGACTTATAATTCAGGAAGGGATATTAATCACTGGAACTGACTGGTCCCGAAGGCGTTTAAACTTTAAAATATAGTTTTGGGCCTCGGACCAGCTCGGAAGTTGTCCTGCTCGACTCGGCTCATCACGTGATCCATCATCAATCCAGGTATTGAAGTCCATAGAACAAGCCATCTCAGCAACTCCAACACCCTCTCGGCAACAAAAGCTGTCACCTCCTTTAGAAAGTCCATGTCCCAACCAGGTGGATGTTAGACAAGCAGCATCCTAACCCCCCACCGTGATCCTTCCTCTGGCAGTGAACAATGGAAAAACCTGCCAGGATTGCCAACTCCAAAATTAATCTGGTGTCATCCTTCAGTCAGGTTTCCGTAGTGCATGTCAAGTCAACTGATGCTATGAGATCTGCCATTATTGTGGTCTTTTTTGCCATTGGCCTGGCATTGCACAACATCACCTGAAGAGGATGCAAGATGGAGGCTTGTTGCTCAGCTACCTGCCCCCTTGATCTGGGAGGTTCCCTAGTTAAGAGAGAGAGAGCGAGAGAGAGAAGGCAAAGAGGACCCCATTCCATCTGCCTCCTCATCCCAGGGCATCTTCTGGTCCCCACAACCCCAATTGGTTTGTCTCCATTACCATCCCCATTTATTCCTCTCCTTCCTCTGCCCTTCTTTACAATTCCCAGCTCCCTACAATGCTGATAAACTGTGGCCAGCATGGGCAGGTCATGAAAAGGGCACAAAGACTTAAGGAGAGATGGGAAATAACAGAGCCCAGGGGACTGCACTAAAAAAACATTGCAGACTCTAATCCAATAAATCTACTACTCATGACTAAGATTCAATGCTAATAAAACCCAATTAAAACACAATTTAGACCAGCAAATAAACCATACTACAGCTCACCCACCCCAACAAAACCCCTCTACCTACTATCCCAACCACACACAACACTCACACTATCACTCACACTCTCCTCACTCACTCCAACTCTACCACACAAACACACAGAAAAACAATCCCCACACCCACACCACCCTTAAAACTTTATGTAATACCACAGTCTACAACAAATCCAATGAGATTAGCAATAATAATTAGAAAGGGAGTCTAGTGTCCAAGGAACAGTTAGCAGAGTTCGCAGAGTTATTAAGTACCACAAAAGAACTCTGCATCCAGGAACACACCTCTCCTCTCCTTTGAGGCGCTCTATCCCAGATCCAAAGTCCAGTCAAGCAGATAGCTGATTAACCCAGACCAGACCCAACAATACCAGTCCACCGAGGAATGTCAGAACACAGAACCCAATTCAGGCCTTGGCAGTACAGGGGTCTCTCACCCCACCCATACTGCAACAAACCAAGGCGGTCCCAGTTTCAGTCGGCACTAACATCCATCTGACAGCGCCGTGCTCACCTCCAGGCTCCAGTCCTTGAGATCCTGAACAAGTGCACCACCTGCACAACTCAGCAGGCTGTCTGCCAATCCTTCTCTAATAGTCCAGCTCTGAACAAACACCACCACAGGCCACAGGTGTTCCAGCTCTTCCCTTACACCCGTCAGTCCTCCTAGAGCATACTTGAACAAACAGTCCAGCAGAACTCTCCAAATTACACTCCACTTCTCCGGCCACTCCCCACTGCCGAACATCAAACTGGCTGACACACTGCTTCTGCTGTTCCACCTGCCATACACTACAGTAGACCTCCAGTCAGAATTTGAATGAGGACAGCACCACTGCTGCCTCATGGACCTGCTCCAGCTCCTCGCTGCTGTGGTAAGTGGATTTCTGGACACACCGCTCCTTGGGCAACAATACTCTCTCTAAAATCTAAAAAACTAAACTCCTACCACTAGCTCACTGATTACCCCCCAACCGCATTTCCCCCCTAAACCTCTGCTCTAACTAAAGATACAAACAATAAATAAAAATAAAATAAATAGAATAAAATAACAGATATTAAAACAAATATAATTGAGAAAAGTGAGAAAATATTAAAAACACACGCATTTCCTATCAAGCTCCCGATGTGCAGACCAGCATGGCCACCATCTTTCTTCATAAGTGAGTGAAAGGAAGGGAAGAAAACCAAAGTAACAAATGAGAGAGAAGAGGTGAGGGAGGATACCTATGGTTGGCTAGGTGCATCAGGGGCTGACGGGGGTGGGTGGGATGGTGGAGGGAAGGTGGGTACTCAGTGGGTGAGCTGGGGATGGTGTCTTTGACAGTGATTGGGCTGGGGATAACATTAAACTAACAGGGATGGTATTCAGTGCATTTCTATAGTACTAAATTGGGTGAGGTAGGGGGGTTCATAAGGCTGCTAGGGAAGGGCTTTACTACAAATCTACAATAGCAAAACGGATTAGCCAGCCTGGTAGTGCTGAGGGTTGAGGTGCTGGATACCACCCCCCATGCCAAGCCGGCAACCTGGGTTTGGTAACCAGCCTGGGTCATCAGGCGTCAGCTGGGGGGGGGGAGCTGGATTGAGCTTTTGTGAGGCAGCTCTCCTCTTCCGGGGAGGGACGTTGTCACTCCCACCATATGACTGCCACCAGGTGGAGGCCTGGGGACAGTGTTGGATGGTGGGCAGTATGAAGGGAGGGTGTTGCGAGGAATGCAGCATGCACGCCCCTTCATGCGTGTACATGCATCTGCAACAGGGGAGGGGAGGAACATGGAGCTGGCAGTCTCCATGATGGTCCTGGCTGTGATCCTGGTGATTTGGACGCAGGCTGGGGATGAATACTAGCCCCCCAAGTGGGGGATTGGAACCTTGCCTGCCAGTTTCAGGAAAAACTTGGAATAAAAATTTGAATTTTAAAAAAACATAGCAACAGGGATCAGTTGAAGGGGGTCCACTTAACTACCAGATCTTTGACAACTTTTCCAGCTTTTTCCAGGTAATTTTAAAACTCCCTCACCATTTCTCCACTGTCTACCCTATCACATAGCATTTTGTCATCAACAAAGGCACATCTTTCCCGGATACCCTTCCCAACATGATTAATGGACATTTTGAATAAGAGAGATCCAAGAACGGATCCCTACGGCACCTCACTAATGATGTTCCTGTCCTCCAAGTTGGCTCTATTTACTACCCTCTGTCATCTCCACTCAGACAGTTCCCCACCTGACTAAACCCTTTTGTACTCCCAATTCCTCCAGCTTTTTCAGAAGCCTCCTGTGTGGCACCAAATCAAAGACTTTGATGATGTCAAAATAGCTCTAACCTACTGGCTGCCCTCTATCCATCACCCTAATGACCCAGTCGAAAAACAGTGTCAGGCTGGTCTGGCATGACTGCTCTGACACAAACACATGCTGTTTTCCTTCATGCAGCCCACTGTCTTCTAAGTAGGCCACCAGACCTTCGTTAACTATTATCTTCGCCAGCTTATCTATAAAAGATCAGCTGACTGGCCTGTAGTTGCCTGGGTCCTCCCTGTCTCCCTTCCTTGTGGAGTGAGACTAGGTCTACAGACCTCTAATTCCCTTGCACTACTCCAGACTCCAGTGAGTCATTAAACCTCTGGGTCAAGGGTTCCACTAGTTATGAGGCCAATTCCCTAAGTTCTAAGTACCCTCAGGTACAGGCCATCTGGGTCTGACCCTTTACCCTGAGGGCAGCTGGCCCTTTTCTCACCTTTTCAGTCATGATTACTACCCTCCACATTACTTGCACCCTGTGTGGCTGCCTTAATCCCACTGTCAGGTAAAGGACCATTAGCCTCAACCATGAATACAGAGCAGCCGTGCAGTAATTATTTAGTACATTTGCATTTTCCTTATCATCTTTTACAACCTTATCCCTCAGCTAGCCTGACTATCCACCAAGGCCTCTGGAATTCTGTGGTTCTGCAGTTGCAGAAACTTGACACAGAATTTGCATCATGCCGCAGAATATATATAGTGCTGCAGAATTCATTGTTTTTGGTGAATTTTATATAAATATACTGTTTTTCCATAGTGTCAGGCTTTCTTTCCCACTCGTTTATCCTGAAGCCCCTCCTCTATGCTCAGCATATGATGTCATCGATGACATCACATCATATTTAGCCAATGCCAGGACTGCATTCTGCCAGAGAAATGAATAAATCATGCCGCAGAAATCAGAAAATGCTGCCGCAGAACGCCAGGGGCCCTGCTATCCACCCAGCTTTCCCTTTCTCCTTCATATAACAAAAACATTCTTCTTCCCTCTCTTCACACCTTTAGCAGTCTGCAGCACTGTGCCTGCCTTTGCACTCTTGAATGTCACCGTTACCCCTTTAAGCCCGGTCTAATATTCCTCCCATTCCTCCCTACTCTTATTCCCCGTGTACCTTATGATGGCCCATCCTGTCCCCTACAGTCTCATTTAGTTCCTTTGAGAACCACATTGGCTTTTTGTGTTTGTTCCTTTTGGTGCCCTTTCTTGAACAACAGTCCATCCTCTTCAAAATTGCCCCCTTGATCTTTCCCCACTTTTCCTCTGTTCCCTTGATCTGGTCTATACCAATCAATCTTTCCCTAACCATAGCCCACATCTGGTGAAAATCTTCTCATAAGGGGTCCAGAACCACTGCTTTTGTGGGGTGGGGGGAGCCAGTGTGCCTCATCACCAGTCAAAACCACAAAGTATTTTGGTCACTGGACCTCAAAGGTTCCTTAACTGCTACCCCCTCACACCACTTCTGAGTTGGTGAGTACCAAGTGAAGCATGCTTGTAAATGGTGCCCTGACACATTTGATCCCAGACTTGCTGCACCAGTAAGCAGTCATGCAATATGTAAAGCAGTGCCTGACTCCTGAGATTTTTAGCTGCAAGGGTATCCAAATCTATGTTTGACAGGTTCAGATCCCCCACTAACACTAGTTCCCCTCTTCCTAACACTACTCCTTCAACCAGGCACTGAATGCCTCTGTTTCGTCTTCCTCACTCTTCTTTCCCCTCCCTAATGAGGAAGAGGCACTAATTGACTTCAGTGAATCAGGGCTTGTTTTTCTGGTACCAGTGATGTACTAATTCTATTTTTTGTACTTGAAGTATGTAATAAAAACTTATTTCTGTGATTTCATGCAGAGTGTTCCTTGAGGAGTACTCAAGGAAATCTAAGCAAGTGAGCACAATGGACAGGAGAGCTAATGCTGCAAGAGAACAAAGGCTGGCACAAGGGATCAGAGAAAGGGAAAAGGATTTCTTCAGGTACATCAAAGAGGAAAGAAGCTGCAAAGAGGGAATTGTCAGGATTAAGAGGGAGGGGTGGACCAGGCAGAGACACTGAATAAGTACTCCAGTTCAGTGTTTACGAACACATGAACATACATATGAAGAAGCCCGCAGAAGAAGGCCATTTGGTCTATCAAGTCTGCTTGTGTTGCAGGGTCCACAGCTTGAGTTACTGATCGCCCCCTCCTCCTATCCTCCCTACCCATGACCCTTACCCTCCCCATGTACTTATCCCAGTCTCTCTTAAAGCTGCCCACTGTCTTCAATAAGATTACCTCTTTTGGCAGTGCATTCCAATTGTCCACCACCCTCTCTGTGAAGAAGTGTTTCCTGACCTCCCTCCTAAAGCTCCTACCCTTCAGCTTAAGACTGTGCCCCCTCGTGTTATGGTTGCCACTCATTAAAGAGACTCTCCTTATCAACCTTATTTATCCCTTTCAAGTACATGAAGGTCCCAATCATGTCTCCTCTCTCTCTCTCTCTGTCTCTCTCTCTCCTGTCTTCCAAGGAGTACATGTTCAGTGCCCTCAACCTCTCCTCATATGCCTTAGCCTGCTGACCAGCTATCATCTTTGTAGCCCTCCTCTGGACCTTCTCCAGCAGGTTAATGTCCTTTTTGAGGTGTGGGCACCAGTACTGAACTCCATACTCTAGATGTGTCCTTACCAGTGACCTACAGCATCTTGTTTGCCTTTGCTGCTGCTTCCTTGCACTACGTGGAGTGCTTCAGGTCACTAGTGATCATCACTCCCAGGTCCTTCTTGTCATCCTCTGATGCAGATACTCGGACTCCACCCAGGTAGTACTCTATCCTAGGATTACTGGCTCCAATGTGCATAACTTTGCATTTCTTGGCATTGAAGCCAAGCTGCCAGATCCTGGACCACCTCCCTAGCTTTTCCAGATCTTCCTGTAGGTCCTGTATCCTTTCAGCTGTGTCCACTCTCCCACACAGCTTGGTATCATCTGTGAATAGGCAAATTTTGCCCTTAATGCCATCTCCAATGTCATTGATGATGACATTGAACAACACTGGCCCCAGCACCAAGCCCTGCGGGACCCTACTGGTTACCTGTCTTGTGCCAGATAACTCTCCCCCAACAACCACTCTCTGGGTTCTGTCCTTCAACCAGTTTTCCACCCATCTGGCCATTTTTCCCCAACCCCGTGATCTACCAACTTAATGATCAAGCTTTTGCGGGGCACAGAGTCAAAAGCCTTACTGAAATCAAGATAAAGGATGTCTACCATTGGCCCCTTTCTACTGTCTTAGTGACACAGTCAAAGAAGTCAATCAGATTTGTGTGACATGATCTCCCCCATATGAACCCATGCTGCCTCACATCCTGGAGAACATGCTCCTCTAGATATTCCACCAACCTTTCCTTTAGTATGGTCTCCATGAGCTTGCCCACTATGGAGACCATACTGACTGTCCACTGTCTTCAACAAGATTACCTCTTCTGGCAGTACATTCCAAGTGTCCACCACCCTCTCTGTGAAGAAGTCAAGCTTTTCTTAAAGAGACCTTTAAATAGTTTTTTTTTTTAAGAAAAAGAAGGACATTTAGTCTATCAAGTCTCTTCGTGTTGCAGGGTCCACAGCTTGAGCTACTGTCCCTACCCCCTCTCCCCACTCCTCCCATCCTCCCTACCTATGACCCTTACCCTCCCCCTATATCTATTCCTGCTTCTTTTAAAGCTGCCCACTGTCTTCAACGAGATTACCTCTTCTGGCAAATGGGAAATGGAAATGGAAGGTTTACTAGGAAAAAGGCTAGTCCTATGCCACAGGGGATAATAGGGGCAGCAAAAGCGGGTGCAGGGGTTACTGACAGGGAGATCCTGAAGGACAGGATTTTAAAGGGCCTTCAGGCACTGCAGGTGAACAAGGCTCCGGGACCAGATGGCGTGCACTCGAGAGTCCTGGGGAAACTGGCAGAGGTCCTGGCTGGCCCTCTGGTAGACCTGTTAAACATCTCACTGAAGTCAGATCACATGCCTCAGGACTAGAGAATGGCACACGAGGTGCCTCTCCACAAAAGCTGACCCAGGGATGAACTAGGTGACTCCATCATAGGGAAATTAGACCATTCTGAAGGAAAAACTGGTGTACTTTCTGGAAGCCAATGGTCTCCAGGATGATGGGCAGCATGGGTTTGTCTTGGGGAGATCCTGCCAGACAAATCTAATAGACTTTTTGATTGGGTCACAAGGGCACTTAACAGGGGCCATGAGGTGGATGTCCTGTATCTGGACTTCATCAAGGCCTTCGACTCAGTGCCACATGGTTGGATGCTCAATAAACTAGTGGACATGGGAGTCAGGGAGAAACTGATGGGGTGGGTCAGGAGCTGACTGCAGGACAGGATGCAGATAGTAATCATAGAGGGGGAACTATCGATACCCAGGCCTGTAACAAGTGAGGTCCCACAGGGCTCAGAACTCGGTCCAGTGTTATATAGCATCTTCATTGGGAACATAGCAGAAGGGATCAACAGTAAAATCTGCCTATTTGCAGATGACACTAAGATATGTGCAAGAGTAGACAGTGAGGAGGGGAGGAAGGAGCTCAGCGAGGACCTGGCTAAGCTTGAGTGTTGGTCAGGCATCTGGTAGTTGGTGTTCAATGCTAATAAGTGTAAGGTCATGCACCTGGGAGCCAGGAACCCTGGGAAAAGCTACTGGCTGGGGGGAGTGCAGGTAGCCATTTCTGAGGAAGAAAAGGATCTAGGGGTGATTGTCATGGGGGACATGAAACACTCTGCTCAGTGCCATAAAGCAGCTGCTAAAGTAAACAAAATGTTGGGGTGCATCATCAGAGAAATCACCTTAAGGAGTGAGGAAGTCTTCATGCCATTGTATAGGTCCCTCGTTAAACCACACAGAGTACTATGTGCAGCTCTGGTGCCCATATTTGAGGAAGGATATCAAACTGCTGGAGGGATACAGCAGAAAGGGTGACCAGGATGATCCAGAGCCTGGAGGACAAACCCTATGAGGAGATACTGAGCACAAAATGTACTCCCTGGAGGATAGGGGAGAAAGGGGGGACATGATAGAAACCTTCAAATACTTAAAAGGTATGAATAAAGTTAGAGCAGAGGGCATGTTTAACTAAAAGGGGGAGATGTCCACAAGGGAACACAGTCTGAAACTGGTGGGAGGAAGATTTAGAAGGGAAATGAGGAGGCACTATTTCACGGAAAGGATGGTGGCAAGGTGGGACAAATTACTGGAGTAAGTGATCACACTGAAAACTGTGGGCAGTTTTAAGTGGGGCTGGGACAGAGTGAAAGGGAAGATCAATGGTGTGGCGGGGTGAGGAGGATGAGGGAAGATAACTCGAGGGAAGATGTGGGTGCGGGGCAACTATAGCAGAATAAACTGTGTGCTGCACACTTGAACAGACTTGAGAGACTGTAATGGTCTTTCTGCTTACATGTTCGTATGTTTGTATTCCACCTTGGAGTGCTAGATTTTTGGTGTTTTTGTTTTGTCTAGTCAAGTCAAGTCAGGCTTACTAGCAAGAATAACTCCATTGAGCACACTCATTTACAAGGAGATCCGAAACTGACAATTTGGTACAAGATATACAACTAGGAAATGATACAATTACAGAAATAATATTTTACAATAGTCAACACAATAAACAGGTTAGATACATGGATGAACAATAAAGAAAAATATTTTTTTTACTTGATTTATACAATTGAAACAGTCACTTTAGTCATTATGAGGTCGGCAACAAGTGCAAGGATATAAGTATTAGACTTTCAGAGGTAAGTGCCTTAACCTGAATAATGGGAGATTTTACAATCAGAGCAGGCAAGCGAGATAGGTATGTTCAAACAGATGTTTGGTCATGAGAAAGATATGAAGATAGGTGATGCGACAGAGGGGATAGCCAGAAGGATAGAAGGCGCAATAATGGGGTGTGTACTTATCTTCTTTGTAGTATGTTGATGCTATAGCCATCTTTAATGAGAAGATGGTGTAATAGTGACATAATTAGGAGGATAAGTATATGATAAAGTTATTTTTGAGACTGGCATGTACAAGAGTCCACAATTTGCTGTTGACAAGGTTTTTAAAAATATTTAGTGATGCAAGATTTTGAAGTTTGAGGGTAGCTTGTGCTTTATTCCAAACAGTTGGAAGGGCACTGGATAAAGCCAGTTGGCCAAAGCGGGAGCGGGAGTGTGGAACGTCAAGCAAAATGAGTGAGCTGCTCCATAGCAGATAGTGGCAGGTAGATCGCTGAAAAAGGCCAGATATGTAGGAGGGGAGTTTTAGCAGGAGGGTTTTATAAAGCCATGCGAGTGAGTGGGTGAGCCATCTTGTGGACAGAAAAGTCTAGCCCAGAGAGGTGTATAAATCACAGTGATGTGTGTTATGGTGGACATTAGTGATGAATCGTATAGACCTATGGTAGAGTACATCAAGCTGTTGAAGCAGGGAGTCTGAGCAACGTCCATAGATTACGTCAGCATAATCAAGGAGCAGGATGAACGTGGTCTGTACTAATCTCAGCCTAGCTTCTGTTGAAAAAAAGGGATTTATTCTTAAAAAAGAAACCAGATTTTTGCCTTAGTTTTTTTTGCGAGTGAATTGATATTGGCTGAGAACATTAGGTGGTGATCTAATTCACAGCTGAGGTATTTAAATTTGTTGACAGCTTTAAGGTTGTCACCAAGGAGGGTTTTGATGGGCGGCAAAGAGGAGAGAGCTTTTGGAACTGCAGTCAGATGGTTGGAGTGGAAGTACACGACCTTAGTTTTCTTAGCATTTAGTCGAAGTTTAGACCGTGAATGATTTTGTTGGAGGAGGTCAAATTCAACCTGAAGCTCCACGCATACTTCACTTGCTGAGGGTTTGGAGATATAGAGGACTGTATCATCTGTGAATAGATGTAACTTAGCTTTGCTGACATTGGCCCCAATGGAGTTTTTGTAAATCATGAACAGAAGAAGTCCTAGGATTGAGCCTTGCGGTACTCCCCTTGTAAAGGGAAGGAGTGGGGAGAGTATACCTTCTGCCTTGATCTGTCTCAGCAATGCTACCTTCCCATTCAGCCCCCAGCCTTCTGAAGCTGAATTTAACTTCCTCCAGATTTTGTTTTGCCAGGTCATTTGTACTCCAATGTACAAGGACATGTGACATCTACCCCATCCTATCAGTCACCCTCCCTATCCTGTCCTTATGCCTCATGGCCTGGCATGCATCTGACCTCCACATTGTCCCATACTAGAACACCACCCTCTCCATATCCTTGCCATAGAGTTCCCCATTGTAATTACTCTATTGGCTATCTTCTTATTTCCCACTACCCTGCTGGATGTTGCCCTCACTGCCTAGTCCTTCTCAGTCACTAGCTCACAATGCTTTATCTATGGTTGCAAAGCAATTTGCATTCATATTCCTTTTTACAAACGATCGATCCCACTGCTCTCAATAATGTATGCTGCTATTGGCAGTAATTTTAATTGCCAATCTGATTTCTCATGCTGGCAAACCATTTGGCAGAATCTCTATAAATTTACTAAGAGAGATAGGTATAGATGGGCCCAGTTCTGTATATTACATAATCTTTAATAGACCCCCTGCAAACTGTTCCAGATGGGAAGGTCAGAATCTTCACTGTAGTCTCACTGCTGGTCACTTACTTCTAATGCTTTGGGAATGCCCCAAGGTGGTTCCCTTCTGGTCGAGAATTAAGGCCTCGATGGACCCGCTTCTTCGTCCGGAAGAGGCTTTCATGCCTGAAATTTGTTTGGTAGGGGACTAGTCCTCCAATTTGATTAGCCACAGTAGGGCCCACATAGCTCTGATTTCAGCTATGGTCAAGGTTATTATATTGAGGCACTGGAGGGATGATACAATGCCCCCATACAGGGAGTGGTTTAATGAGCTCCTACAAGCCCTTCTGGTTGAACAACAGATTGCTAGACTACTTCAGGGGCTGCACCAGTTCCAACAGCGCTGGGGGACTCTGCACACTCTTTTGTCCCTCCGATATATTGGCCTAGATGCTCTATCCATCAGATGGTTTGAGAATTACCTCATAGGGCACTCACAGCAGGTAAAAGCAGAAGGTGAAGTCTCTTCCTTAAAGCCCCTCCTGAGAGGAGTACCTCAAGGTTCCATCTTGGGACCCCTGCTATTTGTAATCTACATTAATAGGATAGATGACACCATCAGAAAGGCCCAAATACACCTTTTTGCCGATGACACAGTGCTTTATGTCAGTGGACCCTCCCCAGATGCAACATACTCAGTCCTTCTGGATGAATTCAATCTACTGCAGTGTCAGCTCATAAATCAGAAGTTGCTTTTGAATGCGAAGAAAACAAAAGCTATGTTCCTCTCGCCTTTTACCGACCTACCTAACCCTGCCTCAGTTGGGACCCTTCCTCTGGTAACTACCATACTAGGTGAGCAACTGGAGTATGTGACCAAATTCAAATACTTGGGGGTAAGGCTCAATAATAGACTCTCCTTCCTGGCACATACTGAAGAACTGACAAAGAAACTTTGCCAGAGGCTTGGACTTTTCTTCAGGATAAAAGATCTTCTCCACAGGGAAGCCAGGATGAGGCTAGTCCAAACCACTTTTCTTTCCCTCCTTGATTATGCTGACTTCCTGTACAACCAAGGGCCTGCTGGAGCTCTTTCAGAACTCGATAAGCTTTATCACAGAGCCCTAGGGTTTATAACGGCCCTTCCCTACTCCACCCACTATTGCTTGTTGTACACGGCAATAGGGTGGTCCTCTCTTAGTTTCAGGCACCAAAGAAATGCTGCCTTCTGGACATACAAAGTCTTCTTAAATAAACTGCCTAACTATATCTCCAACTGCCTACCATTTTGTACTTCTAGTAGGTATGCTCTGAGAAGCGCCTCCTTTCTCTCCTTGAAGGTATACAAGGCCAGATCTCACTTTGGCTGTGCAGCTATTAGTCATGTGCTGCCTTTATTGTGGAATAAACTGCAAAAAACCCTAAAACTAAAGCTTGCCGTCAGTTTAGCATCCTTCAAAACACTATACTCTCATCATTTTACAGAACCCTGCATTTGCTATTCCTAATCACGGATACCCTTAACCTTCTGGGGTTCACTATTTACCTAGCCGTGGCCTCTTTTAGTCACTGGTCCAGCTCCTCCTGGGCCCCCTCTCTCTCTCTCTCTCTCTCTCCCCCCCTTTCCTTATTCTTTGCCTCTGTCCTCCTTCTTTCCTTTCCCCCAACCAGTTCCAGTATTGAGTTTGCTTCTCCCATGCACTGCCCTTTGGTTACTCTTCTTCCTAGAAGGCTCACATCATAACATGTACTGTGTACCCCTTTCCACATCATAACCTGCGCTGCACACCCTTTTTCATAATCCGCTGTCCTTCCTCCTCTTCCTGCCCCCCATCCTTCCCCTACCCCTTAGTGTATCCTCGGAGATGCCCTTGTGGTGCCTGACAGCTCACCCTTGCCTCATGTCCCTTACCTATGGATTATAACTGTGGATCTCATCTGCAACACTACTTGACTGTGCATCTTGCTTGACTGTACATCATTGTGGTTATCTGAATCTGCACTGCCTAGCCCTACTGTTGCTCATGCCTTTGCTGCACATGCTGTGCACTGAAATTGTGTGTATTATATTTGTTTTTCTCTCACATCACTTTTTATTGTACATACTGCTTGATTCTTCGTATTGTAGCACTCATTCTGTATTATTTCTTTTTTATTACTGTTCATGCCAATTCTGTTTTTTTCACTATTGTAACTGTTGTGTATTATCCTGTAGTTGTACTTTTTCCTCCCAGGTCCACCTCACAAATGAGCTTCGCTCAATGATGTCCGCCTGGTTAAATAAAGATTTTGATTGATTGATTGTCTATACGGATGGTCTGAGACTAGATATGCCTGCCTTGGGTCGTCCCTTGGATATCCATCATTTACCTCTGGTGTAGATAGTTTTCATATAGTGCTCTGGGAGATGGGGGGGAGCTGGCTGGGGGCGTATGTTGCATGGTCTTATTGTCCTTGCTTGTTTTTGTCCTTTCTGGATTGGGAGGGTCCTTTTGGGTGGGTTGATTGGTTCTGTTTGTTTCCTGTTATTGTTATGCTGTTATATTTGTGTATTGTTTTGCTTGCAATATTAATAAACTTTAAATTACAAAACAAAACAATTTGCAGTCATTACTAAAGGACATTGCTTCACACCTGTAAACTGCTTCCTTCCCACCATCTCCTTTCCCACCACCCTACATACCCATCGGCCAGTGGGCCTCTGAGGGAGGGTGAGTGGCTAGTGGTTCTGGGTGTCTGCACTGCAGGAGTATTTCTGTGCTGCTCTCTTGAACCTCAGGCATATGGAGCAGCAACCAACTCTCCAGAGTGTAGCCTAAGGAAATGTCAACCCACAGTCTCTGCAGCTGGCTAGCTAAGTATAATGTCAGCCCCCTGTTACTGCTTCTAACAGCATAGTGTACCTTACCCACAGGTTAACACCTATCTCAGTAAGATCATTCCTCCTTAGCTGAAATAACCTGCTGTATTCTGCTTGTTTTCCCCTATTAACTTGTGTGACTACCTTTGACGTCTAGTGCCTAGCTCATCAGCTCTCTGCACTAGTTCAGCTATTCCCTATTTGTTTTATTACCTGACCCTAGATAGAGTGTTTTGTTTCCCTACAGAATTAGTGTCACTGCCGGATGCAAAGTACTTCACACAGACAGGATGTTATTTGTGTTAGCTACAGACACCCCCTAGTATAGGCTACCAACCTGTCCCCTTCTCCCCTGGTAGTGTCTCCTGCTGAACTGCAGACTTACCTAGGGATGCTGTGCAGATGTCACAGGACAGATGCCATACTCCTGCTCTTGTGGTCCTCATGCTCTTGGGAATCATCCACTCCTGGGGTTGAAGACCTATGGGGTTTAAGTAGAAGGGTCCTGTGATGTGCCCTGAATCAGACAAAATGGTGCTGGAAGTTGCAGCTTCACTGCTGTCCCAGGTCAAAACGAATCCCCATCAGCTGAGCTTCAGGTGCAAATTATTTCTGCGGAGGGGGAACACAAGCATGCTCAACCACCTCAGAAAACTCCCCTAATGTGCCCTAAAGTAAAAAAAAAAAGATAAGACATAAATAATGAGACAGCAGTGTATGTTCCAACAGAGAAGAATATTTATTTTCTAGTTAAAAACAAAACATTTGGCCTAATGTATAATGTGTCAGAATGCCTCCTTTAAAGTTGTAAACAAAGATGCATGTACCAGTTAACTGTGAGTAGATACCGAAGATCCCATTTCTGGCCAAGGTCCAGGTACCAGGTGTTTGATCTGACTAAAAGTTCTAATTTGTATGAATAAAAAGATTTCCCTGGTCTCCCCACCTCTGCTTCTGGCAGTTCTCCTCCCCCAACACACACACACACCTTAAACAATAATTGAAGACTCCTGGGCTGCAGCAGCTATGTTGCTTGTACAGATGGCATCATGAAGCAGTTTAAATATATAGAGGATACGGTGTGGCCAGTGGTGGAATACACTATTTATGTAAATGAGTGGAGAGTGACCTCAGATATCCTCATGAGTGGCATAGCGGAGCGGAGCCACGAGTGATGGTAGCCAAGGTAACTCTCTACTCATTCACATAATTAGTGTATTTCACCACCAGCCATAATGTATCCGATTTATATAATAGGACTGTGTTTTTTTTGCTGTTTTTTTTGGTTTGATGATGCCACCACAGTGTATAAATGGATTTATTCCACTGCAGTGAGAATACATGTTTTTATGCAATGAGTTATTTACTCACTCCTATTGTATAAATGTTAGTACTGAAACAAAAGTCATAAGATCCAATGTATATTCCAACAGAGAACATTATACATTTTCTAGTTAAAAATAAAACATCTGTCGGCCTGGTGGCGCAAAGGGTGAAGGTGCTTAGTGCCTTTTCTCACCCCCGCTGGCAGCTCGGGTTCGGGAACAAACTCAGGCTGCAGGGGGGTTGGCCGGGGGAGAAAAGATTAAGTGTCCCAATGAACACGCTCCTTCTCCAGGGAGAGAGAATAGCCTGCTCCACTGTTCCACTGCCACCTGGTTGACAACAGGTGGCAGTGCAGCTAGAGTGGCTTGTGGGAGGGGGACGTTGGCAGGCACCGCATGCCATATGCCCATGTGAGACGTGCTTGGTACTCCCTTGAAGCTGACATCCCAGGGGACTTGGGAGCAAAAGGAAAAACACTCCCCGATGACAGGATGAAGCCGCGCAGTTTGCAGGCCCCACACTCGGCTACTCAGGCACAGTTCCTCCCTAAACAGATCTGGTCTGCAGTGGAAGATAAGGGGGGGCCTCTGTCCTCCCTGCCAGAGGGGGAAGCTCTGGGGGAACACAGAGGGACCCACGAAAGTCCTGGGGGATGCCAGGGTTACTGGGCTGGGTCTGGGGCCAGGCATAATGGGGCCATCATGGAGAGAGAGAGAGGAAAAAGGAAAGAAAACATTTGGTCTAGAGTTGCAAACATTACAGCCCCCCACATGTGATGCTGGTGCAAAGGAGGAAGGAGTTAGCTCTTCATATGGATTATTCATCATTGAACCAATCATTATTGCATGGCACAGTCCTTGAACTCTCCTTGTATTGCCTAAGGCCCTGTCCACAGTATAGAAATGTCTTTGAAAAACATTTTTAGAAGCAATTCAGTTAGACCATTACAGTGCATTCACACTATGTGGTAACCATTCTTAATAACGGTTTAGTGTGTCCACACTTCTGGTGTTAAATCAGTTATTCTTGTAACCATTTCATATTCATTCCAACACAGAAAACTGTACTTATATGTCCACATTGCAGCTAGAACTGTTCTAGTTAAACTGTTACATTCTCAATTGCTTTTACTTCTGTCTAGACATGTGAGTAAAACCATGCTAGTTCTAAAATGTTTTTTAAAATGGTTTTAAGATTAGGTGCCTAGCAAGGTTTCAAAACATTTTTGTTAAAACATTTTAAGGGGCTTGTCCTCTGGATGCAAACAATGCTAAACATTTTAAGGCACATCAACCATTTTAAGACCCGCATGTGTTAAGTGTGGATGGTGGGCCTAGTTGACTCAGACAGGTTGTGCTGTCCACACACCTCTAGTGCCACTCCCAGTGGTTAGCATACATGCCTGGATGATGGTACAATTAATTGATTACAGGGAATGGCCACCAGTGGGGAACTCTGGTGTTGTTTGATGGACAAACTCCTTGGCATTTCAGAAATACTGGGCTCAGTACAGACTTGAAAGTCAACTTCCTGAGGATGCCCAAACAGAGCAGCTACTTTTGAATGTACAGCCCACAAAGATAAGCATCCTAATAAGTCAATCCAACAACTCATTTTGTCACATCAGTTTTATGATATGAAATACACTAAATAAATTCCTCTGCTCATGAAATGTAAACAGCTAAATACTGATACTAAGAAAACCCACAGATTACAGAAAAAAAACTACTGTACTTGCACTCAAAAGTGCAGTCAACTCGGATTTAATTTAACATTCACATCCAGTTTGAATCATGGCTAAAAAGTGATTGCACTTAAAAATAGTGGCATATGATAGCTTGATGTTTTGGCTGTGTGCCTGTTTGAAGAGACAGAAAGAGAGTGAAGTCATAGATAACAAACTCTGGTCAGAGCCAACAAGGCAGCATAATGCTATTTTCAGCATCAGCAGCTCAACAGGTTGCACACTGGCCTCTGAGACCGGGAGATCAGAAGGCTGTCGGTACTATCCCCACACCAGGCTCTTGGGTTAAATCCCAATACTGGCACTGTAGTGCAGCATAAGGGGGGTGCTGCACTCCTGAGGTGCAGTCTTTCAGATGAGATGTTAAACCGAGGCCCTTTCTGCATGTTCTGGTGGTTGTTCAGGTGGATGTTAAAGATCCTATGGTACTTCTTGAAAAGAGTAAGGAATTTTTTTATTTACGAAATCATACAATCCAAAACAAAGAAATGTAAACAATAAATAGAGATTGCAAAACATATCCTTTGTACACTTGGAAAAAAAAGAAAGAACATGCCATTTAACAAACTAGTACAATTCATACAAAAAAATAAATAGTTACTACATTCCCTGTAATCTTTTTACTGAAGGAGAGACTGGTGGAACATCTGGTTGTCAATGGACTACAGGACCCAAGACAGCATGGTTTCACCAGGGGGCAGTCATGTCAGACCAACCTCGTTGAATTTTTTGACTGGGTGACTAGGGAGGTGGATCAGGGAAGGGTAGTGGACATGGCCTATCTGGATTTCAGCAAGGCCTTTGACACTGTGCCACGTAGAAGACTATTACACAAACTGGGGAATATGGGTGTGGGCAGGACAGTGTGGTGGGTAGGTAACTGGCTGGGTGGCAGGACACAGAGGGTGGTGGTAAATGGCTGTCACTCCACAGAGGGAAGAGTGACCAGTGGGGTACCACAGGGATCAGTGCTGGCACCGGTCCTATTCAACATCTTCATCAGTGACATTGCGAGGACCTAGAAGGCAGAATTTCACTGTTCGCTGATGACACAAAGCTCTGTAACAGAGTAGACACACCAGAGGTGTAGACAGAATGAAAGGGACCTGCAGAAACTTGAAGAATGGTCAAAGGGTTTGGCAGTTGAAATTCAATGCAAAGTGCAAGATAATGCATATGGGGCACAAAATACTGGCACAATATATCAGTTGGGGGTGAGGATATAGCATGCACCAAGCAGGAAAGGGACCTTGGGGTTATCATCTCTGATGACCTCAAGGTAGGGAAACAGTGTGACAAGGCAGCAGGTAAAGCAAATAGGATGCTGGGATGCATAGGCAGGGCATCACCAGCAGGAAAAGGGAGGTCATAATTCTACTATACAAGACACTAGTGAGGCCCCACCTGGAGTACAGTGTACAGTTCTGGGGACCTTACCTACGTAAGGACATAGACAGGGTAGAGAAGGTTCAGAGGAGGGCAACAAAGATGGTACATGGATTGCATCACAAGTCCTATGAGGACAGGTTGAAGGAACTGAATATGTACTCCCTGGAGGAGAGGAGGGAGAGAGGGGATATGATAGAGACATACAAGTATCTTACAGGGAGGAACAGGGTGCAGGAATACACTATTTTTAAGCGAAAAAGATGTTCCAGGACTAGAGGGCATGGGATGAAGTTGGAGGGAGGACGATTCAGAGGAAACGTGAGGAAGAATTTCTTCACAGAACGGATGATGGACAAGTGGAACACTCTGCCAGAGGAAGTGGTGGGGGCTGAACAATCACGGGATTTAAGAATGCATGGGATAGATATAAAGAAATTCTGGAGGTCAGGGGTAAGGGGCAACAGACTTCTAGGAAAACATAAACTGAACTTACAAGCTCAAATGGGCAGACTGGTTGGGCCACAGGCCCTTATCTGCCGACACTGTCTATGTATCTATGTATATACATTTAAATAACAGGGACATCACTATCAGTAATCCACAATAAATTCCTCCAAAATCTCTGTAACCTTATTTTCTCCATCTGCTTTGCTTCCTGAAAATAAATCTCATGTAATTCTTTAAGAATGTTCTCATATAGCTCTATACGTGTAAATTTGTTTTGCTGAAGGGAAAATAAACATCATGAGTTCCAGACGTACCATTTAATTACTACAAAAATGATGTATACAGTACTTTTCTCCCATTTAGCCCATGAAAGTGGATACTCTCCATACATTAAAGCTGGGAAGGAGACCTTTTGAAAGAAAGAACCCTTAGATTTTTGGTATAGCAAACTCCAAAATGTGGAAATATAGGAACAAGAAAAATATAGATGCTCAATAGTTTCCAGCTGGTTAACACAGGACAGTCTAGAACACAGTCTTTCCCCCACCTTTTTATGTTTCTGATTGGCTTTAATGTTTAACCGTTCATGGCAGTTTAGCCAATGTACATCTTTAAATTTAACAGGAATTCTTTTTTCTGTTAAAAATTCATCAAAGCAACTTGATTTTCTGGAGGACATTTTGGAATGGGGTCTATCTCCCTAAAGTGTGTCTCTATCAAATAAGTGTATATCTGCTTTTTATGTTGGCGCACTTGCGCAGTCAACATCTTGTGACAGTGGGGATTTGGAGCCCCGGTCGCTGTTGGGGGAATGCAGGGCACACATCAGTAGGTGCGTCCCTCATTCCCCAATCAGCCTGCATGCCGATGCCTCACCATGCATACTAATGTGGTAAGCACATATAAGGAAAGGTCCACTGCAATCCAAACAAAGCTCATCAGATGCTGCGGATCCTTCCTGCATGCTCACCACATTGTCAGCATGGCGGGCGGGTGGCTGTCCAACTGCCAACTTCGGGGGTGCAAAATCCTCCTGCCGGCTTACTCTGGCCACAAAAGTTTGCCGATGGGGGAGCCCACTCCCCGTTGGCATAAAGCAGTCCCTCCATTTATTTTATGCTGAGGGGGTGCCCAATCTCCCTTAGCTCTTCGTCCCCACTTTCCTTTGTGTGTGCCGATTGGGGTGCCCAATCCCCATCAGCATAAATTAACCCCCCTTTGTTGTGTGCCAACAAGGGTGCCCAATCCCGTTGACTGCAACAACCCCCCAAACAGTTAGGTGGCACACTGGGAGCCCATTCCAGCGTGCCAAGTCCCCTGAAAAACTGTCCCACATGTTAGTTTTTTTTCCCTGTAACATAAAAACGGTCCTCATAGTCTCCCCGAGAGGCCTCACCACCACCCGCACCCACCCACTGTGCACCCTGCCTCCCCACACCCCCCCATACTTACCTCTGGAGTCTGGTGCGATGATCTTCCATGGACTGGGAACACGTCTGCACTCTTCAAAGCTGACCGTGCACTAAATTTTCAACATCGGGTTTTTGGGACCCCTCCTCATGAATTCTGTAACAGTTATGACGTTAATCGGTCCCGAAAGGTGATTTCACAGTCACTGTGCGGAATCACCTTCCGGGGCCAATTAATGCAAGGACAGTGGCAGTGTTCATGAGGTGGGCTGTCAAAATGCCTATGTTGCAAATTTGGTGGAAAAAATCCAAAAAAATGGCTGTTTTACGAATGTGCGTTGAGCAGTTGATACGCACCCTCATATCTTCACAAATTTGCAATATTTCCATGCTAGATTTTCAACATTGTCATTTTTCTACACCTCTTTGTGAACAGCACAGCTGTCATTTTTCACATCCTGGCTGAAATGTGTTTCCGCACTTCCGGCGCACAATACCGTGGTCGCTGTGGGAAATCAGTGTTTGGGACAGATTATGAAAATTACAGTTATGCTGCTCATGAGCAGAGGTCCTAAAATTCCTATGCTGAAGATTTGGTGATGATACTCTGTAACATGACTGTGTTACGAGTGTGCGTTGCGCAGTTTGCACACACGCTCATAAGTTTGTGAATTTATAATATTTTCACTCCAGATTTTCAACATTGTCATTGTTCTGCACCTCCTTATGAACAGTACTGCTGTCATTTTTCACATCCTGACCAAAGTGTATTTTCGCAGTTCTGGCGCAGAATAGTGCGGTCGCTGTGGAACGTCCATGTTCGAGACACATTATGGAAATGACAGTGACACTGTTCATTAGCAGAGGTCCTAAAATGCCTACGTTGAAAATTTGGGGATGGCAGTCCATACAATTAGTGGTTTACAAGCATGCATTGCGCAGTTTGCTTGCACGCTTGTGACTTCTTGCATTTGTAATATTTTCACTCCACATGTTCAACATTGGCATTTTTCCACACCTCCTTATGAACAGTATAGCTGTCATGTTACATATCTTGCCTGAAATGTGTTTTCGCACGTCTGGCGCAGAATCTCATGGTCGCTGTGCAAAATAATTTTCGAGGCAGTTTGAGGGAATGACGATAACACTGTTCGTGAGCAGAGGTTCTAAAATGCCTATGTTGAAAATTTGGTGCTGAAAGTCCAGAAAGTTACTGTGCTGCAAGCGTACGTTGCGCAGTTTCCACGCAGCCTTATAACTTCGTACATTTGCAATATTTTCATGCCACATTTTCACCTCTGGCATTTGTGCACACCTCCTTATCAACAGTACAGCTGCCATTTTTCACAGCCTGCCCAAAACACATTCCTGCAACTGTGGCACACAATGGCGTGCTCACTGTGGGAAATCACCTTTTTGGGACACATTAACAAAATCACAGTGCCACTGTTCATGACGGGAGGTCCCAAAATACCTATGTTGAAAATGTGCCTAAAAAACTTCCACAAATAATTGGGTTGCAGACATCTGCTGTGCAGTTTGTATGCATGTTCATTGCTTCACCAATATTTCATATTGCCACTCCAGATTTTCAACGTTGCCATTTTTTATGCCTCCTCATGATCAATACAGTTGTCATTCTCCACATCCTGCCCAAAACTGTTTTCGTCCCTCTGCCACCAAATGCCACAGCTGCTGTGCAAACACACCTTTCAGCGAACAAATTGATTGTGCCACTTTTCATGAGATGGCCTGACAAGCAGCCCATGTTGAATGTGTAGAGTGAAACTACCAATACACGCCTACGGTGTTAGGGTTTCCAACTGCAGCACCCCACCCAGTATGGACTGACAGGCATCAGGGCTGTGACTTGGGATCATCAGATGTAATGCTCACGCCATTTCAACCCCACACACCCACCCTGCAGCCACTGACAGGCATCGTGGTGTGTCTTGCACTGTTCAGCCACAAACATCGCCCCACGCTCCTATACTGCACCCATCTCAGCGTATTTCCTTATGGAATGGGGTAAATATAATGCCCAAAGACCCCAAAGCACACCATGACACTTGTCAGTGTCTACAGGGTAGGGTGAGGTACAATGGCATGAGCATTATGCCTGACGACCCAAAGGCACACCCCACTGCCTGTCACTCTCTACAGGGTGAGGGTGGGGTAGGCGCCACTTCACTACTTCACTGCCATTTCTAATATGTGCCTCTAGCTCTGCCACTGCCAATGCCAATGCCAGCGTGACAACATTCGGCATTGATAAATGCTTGTTATTTTTTGTTATCACCATACTACTTGAGAGACTCCACAGTCTCAGTTTTACTAAAAGCTCCCAAAGATATCCTAGTGAAGAGGCTTGGTGCTTAATTTGTCTGGGCTGGTTTGTCTCCCAATCGTTAAACCATAATGACACCTTCTGAACAAATATAGCACACCAATATTTATCAGAATACACTAATAAAGGTTTCAAATTAGCATGTATAAACTGACAAAAAAAGAAAAATACAGGGTTCGCCATATTTTGTCCCCCCATATTTAATGGCAAATATAGTACATTCCGCTTAATTGGGTCCAGTCTACTCCCCCAAAAGGACTGAAAAATAGACTGTATAATGTTACTTCTCTCGTCTTTGGTACTGAAAATACTGTGCTTAAATATAGAAACACAGGTATGAGGTATGTTTTAATAAGATAAATCTTTTTTTGGCAACTCATTTTCCTTTGGTTCCAATTTTGTACCATCTGCATGCCAACTTTAAGTTTCAAATCCAGATTTACAACATCCATCTAGACTGCCCCAAACTCGATCCCTAAAATTTTTAAGTTATCTGTCATAACTGGAATTCCTGCTACACTACCATGAGGGGTAACCTGGTGTCCCAATAATTTCCCTACACTTTTTGGGGTATTTAGTTGGGTTCCTGAGTAGTCTCCATATTCGTTGCACAATGTGATTGCTTTTATTGCAAAACTTTCATTCCCCACCAATAAGACCACATCATCTGCATAAGCAAGGGCTCTATATGGGACCACATGTTGTGGCAATTGTATAGGTTTAGTATCCACCACTGAGTTAAGAAGCCTTAAAAGAAGGCCAATACTAAAATCATAAAATAAGGAGCTAATAGGGCACCCTTGTCTGACCCCTTTTTGTATAGGCACATAGGGCCCTAAATAACCATTAACACAAGGTTTAACCATGGCCATCACATATAACGTTTTTAACCAATCCACAAAAACTTTTGGTACCCCATAATATAATAAGGTCTGCCATAAAAATGTATGGTCTACATTGTCGAATGCCTGTTTTTGGTCTAAAGAAAAAACATAGCCTTCTAGGGGCGATACAGCATTTTTATCAAAAAGTTCCCTCAATAAGATTAACTGGTCTGTGATAGAATTTCCAGGGACTGTACATGATTGTGCTGGAATAATTAAATATTTTGCCACTGTTAGCAGTCTTATGGTTTAACATTTTCATTAGAATTTTAAAATCATTATTTAATAAACTTATATACCTCTAATTGGACAATTCCATTTTATCTCCCTTTTTATATAAGAAGATAAGTACCCCTGTGGCCATATCTAATGGCATACTGTAAGATTGTAAAACAGAATTATAAACTTTAGTCAATTCTTCTAGAACTTCTTGTCCCAGTATTTTATACAGTTCTGATGTCAAGCCATTCTGTCCAGCAGCCTTACCCTTTGCAAGCGATTGTATAGCCTCTGCAATGTCTAGTGTGGAAAAGGGCCTGACTAGTGCTGCCATAGGATCCTGTGGAATAGTAGAGACTGTAATATTAGAAAAAAACGGTGCAAAGACAATGTTCTCTGTTCTGTGTTTCTGAAATAAGCAAGTTGCATATTTTGATAAAATATTAATCACCTGTTGCTTAGTAGTTTGCACATTCCCTTGTGCATCATACAATGCAATTATTACCCTTCTCTTAATGCGCTCTTGGTTTTTAAGTAAGGGGCATGTACTTTCAAACGGGCCCTACGTGCAGTGTTGTTGCTGCAGCCTGAGATCTTCTGTCCATTTTACATGGTAATTCAACATCCTGCGCTTTATATTTGTTATTTGTACAGAGAAATCATGCTTTGTTGATTGGGAAAGAGTATACAAATACTGCAATTGCTTTCTATTATTTAAATACGCAAGGTAATCTTCTCTCTTAATTTGTTTTGTATTGGAAATAAGTAAAGTCCTCAGTTCAGCTTTGGTCTCCATCCACCAACCAACAGGGTCATCATAAAGACCAAACAAAGTTTTTTTGCAAATTAAAAAAATGTCACATGCTGCAAAATTATGGATTGTTCCAAAAGACTGGAGTTTAATTTTCAGTACCCCGGTCCAATGGGGGCTTCTGGACAATCTAATGTAAGGGTTAATGCTTTATGATCAGAATATTCTACTGGAACTACTGTAGCTTTTTGGATTTTAAGTGCCTTGGAAATAAAAAGGAAATCGATTCTGGTAGACAAGGTCCCTTTAAAAAAGGTATTTTCCCGTTTACCAGTGTGGTCTAACAGAGCATCTTTTAAGTTTGCCATACGAATTGCCAAGTTTAAAGCCGTCATATCCCCAAACATTTTCTCTGTAGTTGTGTGAAGCCCTCTATCAAATTTGCTCAATCTGCAATTAAAATCCCCACCCCAAAATACATTTTGAGCTGTATGTAAATACGGGCTTATCTGCTGAAATACTGCTGTTCAGTACGCTTTCATTTGGGGAGCATATATATTAATAATCCGAAAGGAAACATTACAAAGCCAGAAATCTACCAAGAGTACTCTTCCTGGCACTAAATCCAGGATTTTAACTATCATCAGCTGAATTTTGTGGAAAAGGATCCCCACCCCAAAAACTGATCTAAACCAAGAGACCAATATGACACTCCAGAAAGCCATTCTCTACTTGCACTGGTTAATTCCAAAACTGTATGCAACCTGGTATCCTGTATAAGAAACACCCTGGGGGGGGAGGGGTTGCAGTATATGGAACACAGCTCCCCTCTTCAGGTTATTCTTAATACTGTTGACACTTGATGTTAAAATTAAAAAGGGAGGTGTCATAGGCATCCAATTGTCTTTTAAAGGCTAAAGGCTATCATCATCATCTTTTCTTGTTTTTGGTTTTCCCTTTCTTTTGTTTATTCCCTGTGGCTATCTCTTGAACCTCAGTGTTCTCTGTGCTAGTCTGCGCCTCTTGTGGATTAGAATCCACTGAAGAACCCACAGATTCATTATCTGAATTCTCAACATCTAAAAGGACCTAGTACCTATTTAGAATATTGGTCAGCATTGTCTTGGGAAACTTGGGAGTTGGTTTAGACCAGGCCTGTCTCCTTCTGGTGTTCATCCTTTTTTTACTTACCTCGTCTGCCCTGGAAGGGGGGGAAGCATAAAAATAGGTGGGATTTGTCCTTGTCCTTCTGGCTCTACATTTTTGGTCACCTGGGATATTTTGACTGCATTCCCCACCACAGGCATGGGGTTAATGCCCTCCATATTTCCCTCTGAGTTTGGGCCTAAATCTCCTGGTGGCATAGTTTCTGCACTACCTGTTGCAGCTTTTTCCTGAGGAGGGGGAGCCAAAGGGGGCTTTTCTGCAACTTTCCTGAGCCAAAGTGACTAAAAGTTGCTGCTCCTCACTATCAGGAGAGATTTGTTTCCTGTGTGCTGCTTTTGGGCAAACTATGCATGTATGACCTTCTTTCCCACATAGATTGCACTTTACCGAAATTCTACACTGAGCACTTGTACACCCAGGCCCAGATATTCAAAAAGGTTGCTCCATGCGCAACAGGGTTGCGCATGCGCAAGTCCTACATTGCGCCATTCTGCGATATTCAGCAGGATGCAGTTGCTCCACTGGCAACAGGTTGCTCAAAAGAGCAATGCAAATGAATGCATGCTCAACAGGAGGGAGGAACCATGCATAACCTGCGCAACCTGATATTCAGTCGGGTTTGCAGAGTTGTGCATCGCAACCCAACCTGCGCCTGCACAACCTTGAGCCAAAAAAGGATCAAGTTGAGGGCCACCACAGGTGAGCTGCTGTATTGCAGGCGCAACACAGCAGCTGCCACCCTGGCTGGCCCCAACTCGGTCCTGTGCCCCCCACCAGCCCGATCGCGGGCATCACAGTTACATGACCCCCCACATCTCCCACAGCCCGATCGCGGGCAGTACGTCACATGAACCCCCACACACATCTCCCACAGCCCGATCGCGGGCAGTACGTCCATGAACCCCCACACACACATCTCCACAGCCCGACCAGCGGGCAGAACCTCATAGACCCCCAGTGCCCGATCACGGGCAGAATGTAACCCTCCCCAACCCGAATAACTCCCTGGTGGTCAGTGGACCGTAAAGCCCGATCGCGGGCAGAATGTCCAGCACAACCCCCAAACATCTCCCTGGTGTCTGTGTCCCCCCACCCACCCACGGCCCCTCCACCTCCCCCGCGGCGGCGAGGCGACAGCATCCACCGCCTGCCGCCCGCCGCCCGCCCGACCGGACTGTCGGTGGGGCTGCACGCACACTAGACACCAGGAGATGTTTGGGGGTTGTGTTGTGACATTCTGCCCGCGATCGGGCTTTACGGGTCCACTGACCACCAGGGAGTTATTCGGGTTGGGGAGGGGTTATACCCTGCCCGCGATCGGGCACTGGGGGTCATACAGGTTCTGCCCGCGATCGGGCTGTGGGAGATGTGTGGGGGCGAGCATGTACGTGTTCTGCCCGCGATCGGGCTGTGGAGATGTGGAGGGGGTGTCATGTAACTGTGATGCCCGCTGATGGAGTTGCATTAGGTGGCCGGTCTCGACGTCTGCTGCCTGGCAGGGTGGCCAGGAGCAAGTCCTCGGGGATCGGCGCACCTACATGCAAATGGCATGCAAATGGGGCCATAAATAGATGCAAATGGCCCCCCCTGCGCCTTGCATAAATTATGGCCCCATTTGCATGTCACCTTTTGAATATCGGAAATTTGCGCGTGGCGCAATGGTACTTGCGCCACCGCAAGTTTAATGCTCAACTCTGGCAACTTGCGGTAGCGCAAGTTCCACTGCGCCATGCGCAAGTGCTGTGGCTCGGGGGTGATATTCAAAGGAGTTGCTCAACAGCGCAACTCCTTTGAATATCACCCAGGCCACACCCCAGCGCAACTATTTTGAGCGGCGCAGGGGCTTGCGCCTCAGACTGGCGCAGTTTGAATATCTGGGCCCCAGTCTCCTGGCATAGGGTGCATTTCAACTGGTCACATGCACTACTGATGTGCCCTGCTTGCCCACACTTGTAACATGTCTTGGGTTGACCAGGATAAAAGAGAACACCTCTATCCCTCCCAAGAAAAAAATAGGTAGATGCTGTAGTCCTTCCTCCTCAGTCCTCAAAATAACCCTAATTTTCCAACCTCCTGTCCAGATCCCCTCTGAATCAAAGATGGCCTCTGGATGTCCTGTGACAGTGCAGCTTTGCTTCAGCCAAAAGAGTAGGTCAGTGACACTAACACCCTCATTCCTAAAGAGGACTGTAACAGTTTTATGCATTGGTCTTGTAAGGGGAATCACTTCAAAGGGGGACCATAAAGGTAGTTTTTTAACTTGATAATACCTCACCCATAATTTATCTAGGCCACTCCCTAACTTAAAACTAACATCAAATATGTTTTCCCCAGAAACAGGAATTAATGCATACAATTCTGTTACATTAAATTGCATACTCTCCTTCAATAAAGTCTTACCAACATAAACCCTGTCTGGGAATGTGTTCAGGCCACCTTTATAAATAAGTTGTATGGCATTATGCCTTTTAGCAGGGTATACAGTTTTCTTAAACAAGGAGGCATAAGGCCTTGAGTTCTGGGTAGTATAGAACTGCTGTGGGACCTCCTCTGCTACAACAGGCCTGTTCCTAATGTCCGCTGGAATATTTCTAAGAATATCAGAAACAACAGAAAGGTCACTCATCCTGTCATCAAGATTGTCCTGCTCAAGTTCACTTGCCCCCCACAGTGCACCGTCGCCAGTACTGAATGCTGAGTTAGTTCTAGTTCAGGAGGTAGTTGTAAAGGAGAGTGCTTATCCCCACTGTCAACAACATCACAAACCACTGTCAATATCTCAGAATGTAGATTATCACCCATAACATCCCTCGCAACCCGAGGGCTGCTTGTAGTACTCACTGCACTAGGCAACTTAGCTGCAGACATCAAAACTCCAGGTATTTTTATGGGCGTGAAGCCTGAAATCCACTTTTGTGTGTCACAGGAATGAACCCAGCCAGCAGCCTTTAGAGATTCTTCTACCGACCACTACCTGGTGTCCTGCATGGGCATGTCAGCCCAGCTCAGTTTACTGGAAGTCTCTTTTTTATCACTCGCTCCAGTCACTGCTTCTCTGTACTGGCAGTAAATGAAAAAAACGTGGCAGCACTTTGATCTTGTCCCGCCACATAGAAGGTAATACGCGGCTCACCCGGTGTCCCTGTTTGTGATGTTTCCATGGAAACGCTAGAATCGGTCTTTGCTGTGTCAGCCGCAGTGTCAGCCAAAGGCTTCTCATTTTGTAGCTGAAATTGACCCATTATTTCCTTTTTTCACTGCAAATATTTAGTTTCTTCCAATAGCAACAGCTATTCCAGGGATTTCTCACTCTGTACCTCATCTTGCATTTCTTTCTGTAACTCAACCTTTGCCTCAGTTTGCTGGTTACTTTTTCCATGAGAATCTTTTTCAGACAATCCATCTACTTCATCCATAGCTCCATAGGTGGTAGCGTTGAAAAAGACTTCTGCCTCAAGCAAATCTTGCACCGACAAGGAGACAGACTCCCAGACCCGTTGCACATCCTTTACTGAGCTTGCCATTTCAGAGACTGACTCGGCCATCCTTCGACGGCCAAGGGTTCCCCCAACAGTTCAGTAGGGGCATTTCCCTGATGTTCTGGCCAATTTTGCCCATTCACTAAAATACCACCAACAGCTTCATTGGGTTCAGTTTCAGTTAGTTACCATCTGTATCCACCCAGGGTCACCCCTGAAAAAGGGACTTCTAGTTTCAGTGGGCCTGCCTGGTCAACAAAATTCAGTAAGTAAAGAAAAACTTTTTACAGAGGTTAGGAGTGACCTACAGGACATTTTATTTATTTATATATATATATATATATATATATATATATATATATATATATATATATATATATTATGTGTGTATATATATATATATATATAAATATATACACACACACACACACACACACACATACTGTATATATACAGAACTTTGAGCAGCTCAATATTTTGTTTCAAACTGGCAGCCAATAACAGTATCCACCTGTGATTGTTGGCTCTGTTAAAGTTAACACACTCTTTGTTGTCCAAGGGTACAACACACCCTCTTACCAACAGGCCCGTTAATAAAAAAATCATTCTCTGGTGTGCAGTGGCACCATTATTGTCCGATCCCCTGTCCCAGTGGTAACAATTCTTTTGCTGCAGTATAAGGCCTGTCTGGTCCAGTGGTATGGAGGGATGAGGCACTATGTGCCTAATCTCCTGCCACATCAGTGACCAGAGTTCAGGAACATGCCAGGTTGCCAGGGATCGGAAAGCAGACTGAACGTTCATAACATAGCTGTCCTGTGTCTGGGTGGGGAGGCATGCAGATGTGACCTTTGGCTTCCCCCAGGTGAAGGCAGGAACTCAAGAGGGGAAATGCAGAAATGGCTAACGTAGGCTCCATAAGGCCCTGCCCAGCTACCTCTGTCCCACACGACCACCTGGATGACTGGCTCAGTTGTGGATGTAAGTGATTGGGTTGGGGGGGTGGCTCCACTCTTTCTTGCCACCCTATTATGGGGGAGGGAGGCAATCCATGGAAACTTTCGGCTCTGTGGTTTAAGACAGGGGAGTGATAGAGAGGGGAGGTAGGGATAGGGCTGAGAGCCAGCCCAAGTGAGTTGGCAAGGCAAAAAGTTTTATGGAGGGGGGGAAAATGCTGCAGTATGTATGACCTTAACACATACAGTATACACAACCCTCCCATATGGGGTGCAGCTGCAGAATAATTAAATGTGTGTTACCATCGGAAAAGCTGCTCCTGTGTTTTCATCTTGACTTACATGTTGTTTTTAGTGTGTGGTATATATCACGTTGACATTTCTGTATAAATGAGATGCACGTTTGTATTCCTCAGACCTGCCCTCTGCAGAAGGCCCACTGAAGGCTTGAAGTGCCGACCCAAGTGGGTGCATACAGACATGTTGCTGGAAAATAAATTTTGCACTTTGCATTTAAACTGAATCTAGGAGTGCTGAGCATTCTTTTCTTTTGTTATTAGAAGCTGGCTGCTTTGCTTATGCACTGCATTTTCCATTGCTTGTGCACCACTCTACAATACTTACACAATAACCACAGCATTGATCCCTGACAGTCGCAGGACTGTACCCTCCACTGTCAGTCACAGCACTGGGCACCCATGCCTGACAGTCACAGAACTTATTCCCATTCCCAACAATCACAGCACCACGCCCCACCACCATGACAGCACTACCCCCATATCCCCGACAGTCACATGGATGACACTGTCCACTGGCAGCCACAGCAGTAATCTCCACCCCTACCAATCACAGCACTGATGACCACCCCACACAGTTGGGACCGCAATCCCC
Organism: Neoceratodus forsteri; assembly: GCA_016271365.2. NCBI lineage: Eukaryota > Metazoa > Chordata > Ceratodontiformes > Ceratodontidae > Neoceratodus > Neoceratodus forsteri. The sequence continues at coordinate 452,461,281 of CM057456.1, read as the reverse complement.
CGGCCCGCCGAACAGTCACTTAGTTTGGCACCTTATACAACCTTCCTACTGCATGTACAGCTTCCTTGCAAATGGTGTCAGCATGGCTCAGTTGGTAGCGCATCCGCCTCTGGACCAGAAGGTCATGGGTTCTCATCCCACACCGGGACTGGACTTGCACCTAAAAAAAAATCGCTGGCATCCGAGTGCAGTATTGGGGGGTAATGTATTGCTGGGGTGTGCCGTCCTTCGGATGAGATGTTAAACCGAGGTCCCTTCTGCCCATCCTGGTGTTGTCCTGGTGGGTGTCCAGGTGGAAGGAAAAGAACCCAGGGCACTCTTTGCAAAGAGCAGGGAACATTCCCAGTGTCCTGGCCAACATTCCCCTTCCCATAAACTGATTTGTGCAATTATCCAGGGTGTGGGTGATGATGTGCGATATGGCCGCCACCACACATTCAGTCACTTCACTACCAGTCTAGCATTCCTTGTAAAGCACTTTGGGATAATGTGTATGAAAAGCGCTATATAAATGCTGATTCTTCTTCTTCTTCAAATGCTTCTGTCCCCAAAGTTGTAGAACTGCACAGAAGCAGACCTCCCAAAAGTCAGAGGAATGACCCTCACCCTGATAATCATATAAATGGCATCCTATCCCTGACAGTTACATAACTGACCCTCCTCCTGACAATCACAGGACTGTACCACCGCTCCAACAGTTACAGTACTGACAACATTCACCATCTGTCACAGCAATGACCATCCCTAACAGCCATAGGATTGGACCCCCCCCCCACACAGTTTCAGGACTGTCCCCCACAATCACAGGACCTGTTCTGCCTCCGGCAGTCACAGGACTGTACCACCCCCCACAGTAACAGAACTGCATCACTCCCTCCACCACAGGCACGGGACTGACCCCCCTCCCCCAGTCACAGGACAGTATCATCCCACTGACAATCACAGGACTGACACCCTCCCCTGACAGTCTTGACAATGACTACCCACATCTGGTATTCACAGCAATGATCCACACCCCTGAGAGTCACAACACTTTCTCAGTATTCCCAACTGTCCCAGAACTGCTCTTCCACCCCCCCCAAACCTGGCAGTCACAGCAATGACCATACACCCCTCAGAGTCACAGCACTGATCCCCATCCCCCCATAGTAACAGCACTAGTCACAGTACTGCACCCCATCCCATCATACAGCACTGATCATCAATCCTCAACAGTCACAGCACAGCCACCTCACCCCCAAAAGTCACAGAATTAGCACCCCTACCATCAGTCACAGAACTAATTTCCATCCCATGGCAATGACAGCACTGATCCACTACTCCTAATGGTCACCACACTGACCCCCATCCACAATAGCCACAGCACTGCCTCCTAGCACACAATGGTCACAGGACTGCCACTCCACCTCCGACAGTCACAAAACTGTACCACCTCTTCAGTAGTCACAGAACTAATATCTTACACTGTCTGTCACAGTGGCCACCTACATGACAGTCACAGTGCTGATCCTCATACCCCAACAGTGACAGCACTGACCTCTACCCCCAATGGCCATAACACTACCCACCACCATAGTCAAAGCACTGTCCCCTACATCTGTGACAGTCACAAAGCCGATACCCTCTACAGACAGACACAGCAGTAATCCCCACCCCACAGTCACAACACTTCCCCCCCAACTCCCAAAAGTTACAGCCCTGCCCCACTCCTGGCAGTCACGGCACTGGTCACCCACCCCCTGACAATAACTGCACTGGCTCCCCACCCTCAACTGTTAAAGCACCGACACCCCCAACCACAGCAATAACAGTACTGACCCCCATCAGTAACACAACACTGCCTCTGATCCTCCCTCAACAGTCATAGGACTTACCTGCCCCCTTACAGCAATACATACGACAGTCACAGCACTGACAACCAACCACTGGCAGTCCCAGAGCTGAACACACCCCAGTCTTTAAATCTTAAAAAAAAGTTGTTTAAGTACTGGCAACCCATCTCAGAGTGCAGGGGCTGGAACTGGTAAAGGCCAGCTAGCCAAATTCTGGTAGATTTTGCCTTAGGCTAGTAAGATTTTCCTTTAACTAGCCCTGTAGGTTTGTACTATAGAATGTAACCAAAAAGTACATCAGCTGAGCTAATGGAAGAGTCTGTGGGGCTAGTGAATTTTCCAGTCACTAGACTTGCTGGCTAGTGGCTGCAAAACTTAATTTAGAGCCCTGGAGTGGGCCATACCATCCACAAGATGGCCCTTTAGACATTCTTGCCCACTGACCAGCCCTAAAGCTGAGCACCCTGCTAGGAGTAGGAAAACCCACATCCCAGTCACTCCCCCATCCCAACCAGGGCCACACTTCCAGTACCAGTGCAGCTTTGTATATTAAACTTTATGTTGCTTATTGAACAGGCTTCTGAATGTATAATTTCACAGCCAAGCACAGTACTGATCCCCACCACTAACACGACTCTGCCTCTGAACCTCCCTCAACAGTAATAGGACTTACCTACCCCCTTACAACAATGCACCCAACAGTCACAGCACTGATAACCAGCCACTAGCAGTCCCAAAGCTGACCACACCCCAGTCATTAAATCTTTAAAAAAAGTTGGTAAAGTACTGGCAACTCATTGCAGAAAGTGCAGGGGTCCAGTACCAGTGCAGTTCTATGTATTAAACGTTACATTGCTTGCTAAACAGGCTTCTGGAATGTGTAATTTCACAGCTGTTTAAGTACGGAATTCAAAGAAGAAGTATTTACAGTCTCTCAGTCCTGGTGCTGAATACTCACAATTGAAGAACTAGCAACTATAGTCCCTCAGATCTGTGGATGGAAGCTAAGAATTTGAAGCCTTCAGCTGAGCTAAACAGGCTTCTGGAATGTATAATGTCACAGCTACTTATTAAGTAAGGGATTCAAAGAGGAAGCATTTACCCATGGCGTTAAAGTTCCTGCAGTTCTGTTGGCTTTAAGGTTCCTGTAGTTCTGTTCCTGCTAAGTTTCACTTAGTTTGCTGCTCAGATCTGACTCAGAAATGCAAGCCTTTCAGCCTGTGAGACTCAAATTCCTCAAGGTCCTAGTGCCAGTCTGATAAGAAACTGATAGCAGAATATGCTTGGAAAGGGTGATCATATCCTGTGTTTTTAAAAACTGTGAAGTACTATTTCTTCAGTGACCCAGCAGGAGGGGGAGGAGAGTGGGTTGTCAGGTCTGTGGATGGGAGGGCCAGTGGAAAACTAATGCTGGGAACATGACTGTAGCACTGTGGAGGGACACAAGATGGCATTCCTGTCCCCTTTTCTCTTCTACTTCATAGCAATAAGACAGCATGGCTATGCCCATGCTGCCTTAAAAATACAGAACAGATTTTATGCTTGCAGGACAACCCACTGCTCAGTTTTACTGGCTCAGTTTGAAGCTTGTGTAAGCTCCTCCCTAATCTAGGGCTTACCTGTGTTGGGATGCCACCCCATTTGCCCCGCTGTCCTACTTCCCCTGGACTATGAATTGGAACCAGAGGGCTTCTGTGGCCCTTGCAGCAGCAGCCACAGAATTTCCTGTTCCTCAGCTCCATGGGGAAAGGGGGCTGAGGTCCATGAGCCATTTTGGTCCAGGGACTGCACCAGCCTAAAGGCAATCCTGCGTGCACAAAAGCCCCTCTGGGCCCCAAAAGAAGGTCCAGGCAGAACTCCTACAAGTAAGCAATAATGCCCAACAGGGAGGGTGGTATTACAATACTGGACCACCCAGGGGTGTAATGAGGCCTGACGCCACTGCAGGTATTGCCCAGTACCACCCACCCCTGAGGGTATTACTGCCCTTAGAAAATGGACCATAGGTGACATTTTTGAAAAAAAATATATACAAATGATTATATAAATATATATATATATATATATTTAATAAAAATCAAATTAACTTCTCAGGTAAAATGTCCTTGTACTGGTAGAATCACCAGTAGAGGGAGCTGGTGTTCTTTGGTTAATAGTTTCTGATGGGAATTTCCTCCAGGTTGTGGTTGCTTGCTGCTTTGTCTCCCCCCCCCCCACACACACACACAAACACAACAGTGGAGAACTGTTTTCTTAGTTGGTTAAATCAGTGCAGAGTCAGAACTGGGAACTGTAGTGTTGAGGTACATTGCGAACTAAGGTAACTTTCTTTTTTGTTCAGGATCAGCTTTCAAATGTGTTGCGAGTCTCCAGCTCCAGTTTCAAAGCACACATTCTCTTGAGATGGAGTATGACTGAAAATTTACTGTGCAGTTCGGGGAAGGAAAATTATGCAGAGAAACAAAAATAAATAAATAATTGTGTTGTTTCTGCAGTTTTTTGTGTTTGTTTACAGGGAAAACAGTGCAGTGAATGGGAGAATAATTAGAGCCATGTAAACCTGGTGCTGTGAGGAAGCATCGCTTGTATCTTGCCATTTTTTTTAATGGTCAGATATTTACTTTAGTGAAACCAGATTGGGTTTTTGGCATGGGGTTGTGATTTTTTAAGGAATGAATGGCTGTAGACTTCTGGACTGGGTATGTGTGCAGGTCTGTGTGGTGGGGCACAGCCAGTTTTTTCTCTCAGTAAGTGAGAGAAAAAAATGGCTGCTGGTGAATTTCTAAATTTGGGGTGGCGCAAGGATACCTTATTTAATGGGCCATCCAGAACTGGCACTCATTTTATACCGGGCATTATTAAAAAATAAATGCATGCATGGCATGGCCTTTCAGCCAACCAGCATACTTTATTTTTCAAGCCCATTTTTTAAGATTATTTAGCCAACAGGCGATAAAGTGGACTGCTGATTTGTTTCCCCGTAAGAGAATCAAAACGTCACTGTGCTTTGTAGTTGGTAGCCTGAAAACATAGGGACTGTTTGAACTGTTCCCAGCCTGAAAAAAGGTATTTGGGCTGGGTTAGAGATGTTTATAGCCCATTTGTGTTGAATGCCAGTGGAAGCTGTATGTGCAGAGGATGTCCAGGGTGATTACCCACCTGCCCAGACACCCTGCACTGATGAATGGCCAGAAGAGGTGAAGACAGCGAAATGCCTTAGAGGCCCCAGATGCAAAGATGATGAAAGGACCTGAGAGGTGAAGATGACAAAAGGCCTGTCACAAGGAAATGGTTCTGCAATTTATGCATATCTATAGCCAGTGCTGTGCTACAGCTACACAGGTGTGGTGCAAAGAAAGACTATCTGTTGATACCAGAGAAGTACAGCAATTCTGTATCCTAGTTCAACCCCCCTTCCCACCCCTGAAATCTTCAGAAACTGTAAGTACATCTGGGCAGCAGCTCTGAGGATTTCTGCTGCAATTTAATAAGCCAGTTAGATAGTATAAGGAGGTTAAAGTCCTGGGCAGGACTTTGTAATCTGCAGGATAAGCCCAGGCAGAAAACTGGAAACCAAAAGTTCAGCTGTGTACTTTGAATTCTGTTGGGGCCCCTATCAAGTTTGCAGTTCTAGTTTAGAACTGTTATCATTACTGCATCCCAATGTCCACAGTGCACCATCCCTCCATCCTCTGGTTGGCCACCAGCAACTTGGTGAGGTACCCACTGCAACAGACAGTTACATGCAATACAGATGTTAAGGGGAAAGCTCGGTGCACCTGCAGGGTGGTGCTGGGACTGTTAGGGAACACCTGTTGCAAACAAAGTTGCTGATTTTTGCTGTTTTATTCCTCTTTCCCTTCTCCCATAATAAATCTGAGGTTAGTTTCTTTTAGAATACTGGCTTATGGTTATTGCTTAATGTGCATTATTACTGTGGGGGGGGGTCACTGTGTGGGGGAAGGAACAAATTCCTGGGGGGTGATAACCTTGTGTTTTATCCACCAGGTACCCCATACCACTACCCCAGGTGAAAGCACCATACCATTCAGCTGCAGTGTAGCACACCCATTAGTGAACCCAGGCTGACCCTCGGGAGGAGCATATAGTCAAGACACTGAGGGCCCCGGAACAGCCAACTGGTAAGTTGGGGGCTGTTACACTTGTAAGTAATGTGTTTCTCTAGACAAATATAACCCATTCATTGCTGATGAGCATTTTTAAACAAGTTGATGACTCAAATATTATACATTTTGCACTATTATAAGGCAACATTGTGGGTTTGACTTCAGGATTCCCTTCTTTTAGCACAGCAAATAGAGAAAGTAAAGTAAAATATCTGAAAGCATGTCACCTACCACAAGTCACACATCATTACAATACTGAAAGCCATTATCCTCTGATGGCTGTTTGGTGGTCTATGTGAACTGAGTTGTGGTTCTCAGTCCTGCTCCTGGTGGGCAGGTATCCACAACACAAAACCCACCATTACATTTGGCACATATTGGCACCCTTGGTATCAGTCTCACATGGGAAATCAAGGAGTGAATGGGCATGGAATCTGAACTAACTTCTCACCTAAATGGTGGTCCCTCCAGAACAGGGCGGAGGCACATTAGTGGTGCTGAGTGACCCAGACAAGGTTTATTTGATGGGCTGCTACAGTTTACAATGAGAAGAATACCTTAGGCATGCACATCAACTACAGCAATGCCTAAGAGGTGTAAAGTGAGGTTCAACATCAGTGCAGACATTTAGGTGTAGCTGATGTGTGTCTAAACAAGTTCTAGTCAGAGCCGATATGGCTGTGCCGAGCTCTTACCTGTTCAGGTATCAGAGCAGTGGCAGCACGGCTCGCAGAGTGCTGTAGCACCAGCGGCGACATAGGAGCCAGTCAGGGAATGGCAGTGGTGACAGTTGCCATTCAAAAGATGGTGGTGGCGGCGACACTGCGCATTTGCGATACTCGCGCATGCAATGTGAAAGCGGAAGTGCACCTATGAAGTAGTGCACTGTGAGGAGGGGGCGATCATTCTGCAAAGGGGGACTTTGTTATGGAGGACAGCTGCTGTAGAGTAAGTGCTGTCATGACATTGCTGCAGCACTGTAGGAGAACACAGGGTCGCATTCCGGAGCCGGCCCCCTGTTCTCCTACAGTGATGGCATAACGTCTGCAGAGCTCCACCCATGCAGCTGTAAAAATAGAAATGAGGTACGCGTCACTTAAAGTGAAGGTCAGATTTGTAAGTCAGTATGCTTAGTGACACCAAAAAACATTTGATCACTCTTTCCCCCACACTTCCAGGCATGCTCATATTAGGCTGTCAGATGACAGAAGACCATTTTTAGATAAAGGGTGCTTCAGGTTAGGGCGTAGGGAAACCAGTTAACTAGCTGGGATGTCAGTTGTCTGTCCCAATCATAGATCAGAGATTAGATGGGAGGGCTAATGACAAATAGAGAACTTTGATGTTCAGAGCAAGGTGGGCTAGGGAGGGGATAATTCTTAAAATACACTATTGGCCGGCCTGGTGGTACTGAGGGTTGAGGCGCTGGACGCCACACCTCGCTCCATGCTGGCGATCCAGGTTTGGGAGTGAGTTCGGGCAGCCGGGGGTTGGCTGAGGGGAGATAGGCTGGAGCGTCCGACGACGGCTCACCTTCTCCAGGGGAGGGAGGGTTCGCTATCCCGACGAGCGGTGACCTCTGGAGGAGGCTGGGGACACGACGGCAAGTCGGGATCCTAGGGGCTGGATTGATTGAGGATGTAGGTCTGCAACCAATCAGCCTCAGGGGCTACAGGGAAGGGGGGACATTGCTAACGTCATGCTCACGCCTTGACGATAAGGCCCACGACCTGGAGGGAAGAAAATTAAAATACCCCACTGGAGCCGAAGATGGAGCACCAAGCCAGGGTTTCTATGTGCTGGAGCCAAGCCTGCAGCCTCGGACCCTGACACTTGCAAGATTCAGGGGATTGCACCCACCCTGACCCCGCCTGGGGGGTTTCCGCGGCAGAATTGGGGGATCTGGGACTGACAGGTAAGGCTCCGGCAGAGACCAGGCTTAATGGGTGACTCCCGATGATGCAGGTCCAGTGGGTAGTAGGGGGAGATAAATTGTGGGAGAAAAAAAAATAAAATAAAATACACAATTTGGAAAACATTTCTTTAAAACAGAAAAACATATAGTTTAAGTGTATGGGAGGATGGGGTGGAGGATGGGAACCACTGAGGGGGTGGTAGGTAACCATGAAACTAGCCTGGCCACTGGGGGAGGGGGAGAAGACTTTTAAAGAATGTTTTACCCCATACACAAACAAAAATTTCCCAAATATTTGAATGTACCCTGATCAATATTCAAAACAAGATATTTGCACTCCACTACTCTGTGGATTTCCATATAATTATCTTTTAACAGAATGTCCTTAGAATTGTACAGACTTCTACAGAAAAAGTCTAAACAGAATGTTTTTAGGTTGTGCTGCCAGTGGCAAGAGTGAGCGTGGGTGTGGTAGTAATACACAGCAGAGGTGCAAAAGGTAATCTCTAAATAGTACTAAAAGCCACAGAAAGTTTGCATACATACAGGTTAATGGATTGCACACTCAATATTCATTTTCTGACATCAAAAAAGGGGTCTGGGGGTACATCCCTGGGGACATGTCAGGCATGACTCTGTTTTTATGGGGGTGCACATTAGGGGTACTATAACTTTGTAGGTGGAGGGAAATGCATGGAAGTTTTAATACCCTCAATAGTGGAGCAGGTCGGCTATTACATATGTGTGAGGGAGGCTAGGTACCTGACAGTGGGTACCTGCTCTTTAACTGAATGTGTGCTGCCATTAGCAAACACAGTCAGCCTCTTCAACACAAACGTCCATTTGTAGCAGCCGGTAGCCACTTAAATCCTGCCATTTAAAGATATCTTGCTCCTGTGTGACACTGAAAGACTGTAACACACCATATCCAGCCACCCAGCCATCTGTCTGACAGTGAGCAAGTATGTGTTCCTTTGCCCATGACCAGAAATAACCACCAGCCAGCCAAAGCCGCCAATCTGTCTAATAGAGAGAATGTGTTCCTTTGCTCATGACAAGAAGTAACCCGCAGCCAGCCAAAGCCGCCAATCTGTCTAATAGGGAGAGAGAGAATGTGTTCCTGGGCCCATGACCAGAAGTAACCACCAGCCAGCCAAAGCCACCAGCTGGTATGACAGTGAGAGGCAATGTGTTCCTGTGACCAGGACCTGCCAGAAGGAGGCCGCATCCAGCCACAGCCACCGCGCTTATTATCAGTAGTTTACAGTGAGTATGTCCTAATTTGTCATTCTATGGAATTTTCTTGAACTGTGTGAATGCTTCCTTTAACGTTTTCGAGATGCACTTGAGAAACATATACAGTCAACTTTTTTTCTGTTTTTACAGGTTTCCAGTTTCAAACAGTGTAACGGACCAGAGGACAGGATAACTGTGGTACTGTCTACAACCACCTATAGGATATCAGTTTCAGGTAAGTATATCAATCTTATTTCATCACTTCTTTTAGGTATTTCATTTTTTCAAGCCAGTGTAAATCATACAAAGTAGGTGACATGTACTGCAGATAATATATTTTTCATGCACCTCAGTCACTGGCTTACTTCAGCATGCCATGGGGTTGAACAAAGTTTTATCCGGGTCATGACAAGACATCTTGGAATGTAACTTAAGACACTGGGCCAGTGCATGTCATACTCACTAACGTGTTATTGGTCTTGGTGTGGCTTACTAATAGCTTGGTATCTGTTGAGCTGGATATAACAGATAGTAACTGCCACACTTAGTTAGAATAGAATGTGTTAGTGCAATGAATTAATACTTATTTCTTTTTCATCTGTTTGCAGGTAACATTTTGGTGCTTTGTGCTGCCATCGGTGCTTTCTTCAATTTCAAATAAGAACACATGCAACTGGTATGAACCTGAAGGATACATAGAAAGCCTGTAAAGAAGTCAAAACAAAACCATTCACAAAACTTGCTTCCAAATTATACCCCCCTCCCCACCAAAACAAACAAAAAAAAAACTTACTCCTGGCTTGACAGTTTTCCTACAGCAAATTCCTCAGCAAGCCAAAAAATGTGCAACCAAAGTGTGACTGGGTGACCTGTGAGAGAAAAAACAGCTGGAGCTGCCACTTGCTCCCTGGCTCAATCACACCTAACCCCATGTGCAGGTGGAGGCCATGCTGCCACCTGTTGCCCAACAGGGACAGCAGGCACATTCCATCCCTGTTTGGCAACCTCGGTCTCCAACTCTGCACAGTGATGATTTTCAAGGTGGGTGCGCTGCCCACCTGTCCCCAGATGACTCCCCTTGGGACCATGATGCACAACCACACCACAGATATTACACTTCACGACACTCAGGTCAACAACACCAGGCACTGGACTGAAAAAAGCCCACACAACAGAGGTGTGGGAAGGACCAAGCAAAGACGGGGGTCCCCAGGTGTTATTTGCTGCTGTGTAGTCGGGAGGGGCAACCTGCTGCTGGTCATAAGGCTGCTGCAGCTCCTCTATCACTTCCTGCACTGCTGAGCCGCTGGCACAGGGGCAATGGCAGGTGGTGGTGGGGGGGGGGCACTAGTAGTAGGTGATGCCACCGGCAGTGCTTCCATAGCATCACTACCTCCTGCATCAGGGAGGGGACCACTTGCATGATATAATGTGCTCCTATTCATATGTGGGGGGCCACCAAGTGTCTGTACCCCCACATCTTCTCCTCTCCGTCCACTAAAGGTGCCTCACTCCATTTTACACTCTCTCTCTCTCTCTCTCTCTCTCTCTCACACATACAGCACACACACACACACACACAAAACAAGTAACAATTAACTACTGTACTGAAAAAAGGTGCACAACTCAACACAAGAGGCAATCAAAATACAAAAAACACAGCTAATTAACAAAAAAGTCAACTGGTTAGCAGATTCAAGCAATATATTTCTCTCTCTCTCTCTCTCTCCCACATTAGGTAAGAGAAAGTGAAAGTCTTACTCTCTTGCCTGATTAACTTCCTGCCAGAGCCATGTGACCTACAGATTGTAACACATGTGATCTGTGGGCTGTTTCAATTATGACTCACTTCGCGTTCCACAGAAAATAATGTGGAGTGAACGTGAAGTGAGCATAACGCAACGTCATTATGAGGCAAAGTCACCATAAGGCGAAGTGTGTGTAATTCCGTGGGGACTTCGCGTAGGATTTGATGATGCAGCGTGGGCAACTTCATCCTAACTTCGCTGACGTAATTAAACTTCACTGCATCTCTAGTCAGAGAACAGTGGTGGAAAGGCCTACAGACCAGTGCACCAATGGGAGAGCAGGACAGCCACAGAGCTTCCCCCACATGGACTAAGCCAATGCAAGCAGGACAAGTGAGGACACTAAAAACAATTAGGGAATGCTAGAAAATAACTACAAAAAGGATTCCTGTGATCAGGAGGGCCAATAAGGAGGTCCCTTTTGTATTTTAGCCCTCCCTGTTTAGAGACTGAGCCAAAGAGAAAGGAACAGACAGAGTGACTGGAATGTAGTAAAACTGTCTGTAGATTGCAGCACCAAAAATTTGTGAAGAGGTTTATCACTGGATAGGACAGAAAAGTGACTCCTACCTCTAATAGGATCATTTGGTCTGAGGGCATCTCGAATCTGCAGCCCTCCCCAACCTCCCCCCCACTACTGAGTCCATCGCCATCAGAAGCTGCCTGCAACTAGGGTCTGAAGGCATATCAAGTCTGCGGCCCTCCCCTACTCCCCCCCTGCTGAGCCCATCGGCATCTGAGGCTGCCTGCAATAAGGCTATGAAGGCCTCTCAAGTCTGCAGCCCTCCCCAACCTCTCCGCTGAGCCCATCGCTGTTGGAGGCTGCCTGCAACAAGGGTCTGAAGGCATACGAGTCTGCAGCCCTCCCCAACCTTCCCGCTGAGCCCATCACTGTCAGAGGCTGCTTGCAACAAGGGTCTGAGGGAATCTCAAGTCTGCAGCCCTCCCCAACCCCTTGGCTGAGCCCATCACTGTCGGAGGCTGTCTACAACAAGGTATGGAGAGCTAGCTCCATTTTTGAACTTGACACCTTTTGCTGAGCCCCCAGCAGGACTCAATTAGCAGAGCCATCTAACTGCTCTCCTGCTGGGCACCATGATTTTTATCCACATTTAAGCCCCTTAGGAGTTCCTTCATTCTGGTGCTGCTTCTTGAGGGATATTTTGGCTCTTACCCACCCCGCCCCCCTTTCTGAATGAATGCTCGATCACTCCACCCCACGATGCCTGACTGGATGATGAGTCCCAGTCCAATTTAACTCACTAGTTGCCAGCACTCCTTTATCAAATCACCACATGGTTTCTTTTCCTTTCTGACACTATTCCGATACAATACTTAACCCGCCATGATATCGTTCTGCCTGGCCAAAACATTACTGACAAGCTGCTACTTCCTACTAGATTTTCAATACACAGTGTCTGTTAATAAAGTGACACACATCTCTCCAAATTCCCTTTGCTTGACCATGCAATACCTAGTTCTTTGCCCACTCTGTACCCTGCCATTTCAGAACTCTCCTATTAAATTACTATGCCTAACCCAACACTACAAAACAATGTTACTCATACCCAGGGCCAAGAATTATCATAAGGTTTCTTTCCTACCACCACCATCCATTCGTTCTCTTACTTACCTACTGGTACTATCAGGTGACATTGAACTGATCCCTGAACCCTCCACAGGGGTGTTGACTCCCTCTCCAATATCAAATCCTGCTTGGTCATGCTTAAAAGGACTTAAACTAGCCCATATAAACCTAGACAGTGTCAGACATAAGCCAGATGTCCTGTGTGTCACTGAATCTTGGCTTAAACCCTCGATTCTGTCCTAGGAAGTAGCCCTACCTGGATTCTCCTCTTTCAGGAGAGACCGTCTCTCCAAAAGGGGAGAGGAGGTACTTATCTACACTAAGGTAGAGTTGACTGCCTGTGTGCTACCTGGTTTTGAATTTAACTCTGCCATAGAACATCTACTCCTCACAGTCACCATTAGGCAAGTCAAAAAGCTAATCACAGGCTGCATATATATTCCTCCCATCATTGCCTCTTCCTCTTACTTGGAATTGTTCACAAAATTAGACACTCTCTCTCACAGGGACATTATCATCTGTGGTGATTTCAGTCTTAATTGGCTAGGTACTAACAGGAATCAGTATCTACCTGCACTCTCAGATGCCAATTTGAAGCAAATAATTGACCAGCCTATAAGATTAAACATGAAGACAGGTAATCACAGCCTACTTGACTGGATGCTAATGAATGACAAACACCACATCAAAGTTTCTGGGATCCTCCCCTATGCCCTAAGTGACCACTCCCCGACCTACTGTGTTTGGAAAAACAACCCGCCACGCCTCACCCAAAAAAAAACAGCAAGGGCTTGTGACCTAACAAATTTTAACCCTGATGCGTTCGTGGATGATCCGAACTCTGTTGACTGGTCCCCTATCACCTCCCTTCTGAATATAAATCTAGCCCTGGACTATTTTGTTACAACCTTCTCCCCCATCCTTGACTTCCATGCCCCTTTCAAAATTTGAAGAACTAAAGGTAACCACTCCCCCTGGCTTACTAAGGACCTAAGGCACCCAATGATCCTCTGTGACATAGCCTGGAAAACCTTTAAAAAAATCCAGTCTTAACTCAGACTGGCAAACCTATCATCACCTGCAGGATGTATGCAAATCTAAAACATCTAAAACCATCAAGTCCAAGAGGGACTACTTCCAATCTCTTCAAGTCAATCATCTCACTAACCCTAAACAATTCTGGTCACAAATCAATGCCCAACTCAAGGGCAGGGAATGTTCCATTCTCCAGGAAATAATCAACAAAGACACAACTCTAACCACACCTTTTGAGACTGATGCTGATATAAATAATTTATTCACAGACCTAGACACCCACAAAACTGGTCTCCCTGCCACTCCACTCAACCTGGTTGTCAACAGTTCTGAATCCCCCCCCCCCATTGCTTCCATCTGAAGCTCACCTCATGCAAGGAGGTTCTCCAGCATCTAAACAAGCTTAATCCTAACAGTTCACTGGGATTCAATACCCTTCCCTCCAAATTCCTCAGGATAAGTGCTGCTGCTGTTGCATATCCTATTGTCCTTTTAATCAATAGATCCTTTCTTTTCCGGACCTTGCAAGATAAATGGAAAACAGCAATTGTGGTCCCAATACACGAGAGCGGCCTGACTAACCTCACTGAAAATTACAGGCCAATCTCCATATTTTGTACCCTGGCTAAAATTCAAGAAAAAATACTTCATAATCAGTTATACACCTTTCTAGAATTGTCCAGTGCCCTTACCATCTATCAGCATGGTTTCTGGAAATTTCACAGGACCGATACCACACTTCTAAGGATCACCGCAGACATATTCCATGCAATGGATCAGGGTCATGCTACCGGAGCAGTCTTTGTGGATCTCACAAAGGCATTTGACTTTGTCAATCACCAGCTTCTTCTGGCAAAACTAAATAAGCTTGGCCTTGATGCTAATTCCCTTTCCTGGTTCTCCAATTATCTGTCTAACCAGATGCAATGTTTCAAGTGGGCTGGGGTGACCTCCTCTTTCTGTCAACTATCAGTGACGGGTTCCCTCAGGGGTCCATCCTTGGTCCTCTCTTGTTTTCCATATGTATCAATGAACTTCCCCACAATTGTGGTGGCACATCGGTACAACTCTATGCCGATGATGCCATCCTCTATAGATCTCACCGCTCCGTCTTCTCCATCAAAACTAACCTTGCGAATGATTTCCAGTCACTGGAAACCTGGTTCCATGAAAACTTACTGGTGCTCAACACCAAGAAAATGAAAACAATGTTGTTCCATCACTCTTCTTTCGACCTGACTAACCAGCAATCTCTTGTATTCAACTCCTCAGCAGGTGAAGCACTAGAAGGAGTATACTTCTTTAAATATGTTGGAATAACACTGGATGGACATCTATCATTCAAAGCACATGCTGATAAGGTAATCAAGACTGCCCACCAAAAGTTGGGTCTACTTTACTGAACTGCCCTGTGCCTGACCCCCAAGCCTGGAGAACAGTTGCATCGACCACTGTACTCCCGGGTCTGTTCTATGGAGCCCCCCTACTTCTCTCAGCTATGCAATCTATCCTGTCCAAATTAAAGCAAGCCTATCACAGGATCACCCATTTCGTAGCTGATGTTCTGGCTCACACGCATCACTGTGTTGTACTCCAAGCCCTATGCTGGCCGTCCTTCGAGGCAAAGCTTGACTTCCCCTTACTCTGCACTATGTTCAAACTCATCCATCTCCCCTTCCCACCCATTCTCTCCAACCTGCTGGTGTTGAAACCCTTCTCAAGGACCCTATGCTCCTCTCACCTCCCATTGCTAGTCCTTCCCAAAACTCAGTTAGCCATAGGCATGAAATCCTTCACCTTTTTAGTACAGTGCAGATGGAACAACCTCCCTAAGCGATTACTATCTTGTTAGTCTCTCCCCCAATTCAAAACATACAACATACTTCAAAGAACTCTTCTTCCCCCCAATCTACACCTGTAAATAAGCTCACCTGGTACCACAATCAAATGCCTTCTCCCCAGCTTAATCTCATTACTTCTCTCTCTCTCTCTCTCTCTCTCTCTCTCCCTCAACCTCTTTCACAGTCTGTTGTATATTTGTATATACCTTTATATTGCTATTTATATCTGTAAATTCACTGTCTATTAATAAGTTTACTAGCATAGAATATTTATTTTGTCTCCTTGGCCTACTTAACAACCTAGACCGTTTTGCATTTTGCCACATAGTAATCTCCAGTTTCGTAATCCTTACCGTCACTTGCTTGGATCTGTATAATTCCACTGATTACGTAAAATGTTACCCTACTGACCTTTCTGTAACCATTATCCTGAATTGCTCTTGTTGGAAATGTACTTCCCCAGGTCACCCCTGAAAAAGGGATATGTTTGTCACAGTGGGCTTACCCGTCTTCAAAATTCAAATAAATAAAATTTTGTCTGGTCAACCAATTTCCCAGCAGATGCCCAAAGAGAAAACAGCTCATGCATGGAGTATTCAGCATTAATCATAACCAAAAGCAGGCAGACACTTGAGGGAGAGAGTTCCTGCTAAAAACCTAGGTAAACCAGCCAGGCAAGACGGTTATAGCAAGGCTGAGCCTGGCCAGCTCAGTCAACCACAGTGTGTAGTTGTTTTCTTGAATGAGGCGTATGAGTTCTTTCAAAATATCATGCTTGCTACTATAAACAGACATGCTCCATTGGTTAAAATGCGCACAATTAAAAAATCATGCCCATGGGTTACAGATAACCTTAAGGCTGCCCTGCTTAAAAGGGATGGTCTATGGAAAAGGGCATGGAAAACTAAACTTCCTGCTGATTGGTTGGCCTTCAGAATGGTTAGGAACCATTGCACAAAACTTATTAGAGTTGAAAAAACTAACTATTTCTGAATTGGAGTCCTCTTCCAAGTGCTCTGCTAAATTCTTGAAGACACTTAAGGATATTGAAGGGCATGTGCCGGTACACTCCCTTCCAGCCAAAATTATATTCAAGAGTTCCTCCATCTCAGACAAACTGATGATTCTTGAACTCCTCAATAATCACTTTACCACCAACAGGGTTTGCATTTGACACCTCCCCCACTAATAATCTCCGTACACAACTTTGTACCCAGAATACTGAATGTTCAGCCTTTGACACCCCAGACCTAGACGTAGCTTTCTCCTTATATCCTGTAACTCTGAAGCAAGTAGAAGATTTGCTTCTAGATCTGGACATTAGAAAGAGTGCAGGTGCTGACCTCATCGACCCTTACTTCCTAAAACTTGGATACCATATCTTGTCTGTGCCTATCACCCACCTGTTCAATATGTCCCTCGCCCATGGTGACCTGGCATCTGTTTGGAAAACTGCTCACATTATTCCTCTGTTTAAAATCAGGCAATTCTAGTGACCTAAATAATTATAAACCAATATCCTTGCTCCCTATACTTTCTAAATTGCTTGAGAAGTTAGTTAATTCACAACTTAGGAAATACTTGGACACTTCCAACCTACTCAGTCCAGTTCAATAAGGATTTAAAGTTTGCCACAGTACAATAAAAAGCTTGCCACAGTACAATAACAGCTCTTGCAAAGGTCACTAATGACTGGCACGGCACCTTAGATGTGAAGAGATATGTGTGTGCCTTATTCCTTGACCTAAGCAAGGCATTCGACACAGAGGATCATTACTTTCTTCTGGTCACTCTTCAGAACATTGGTCTGGGTGCTCTAGCATTGAAATGGTTTTCCAATTACCTTACAGGGAGATTCCAACAGGTTAAAGCTGGCGGTGATCTTTCTACCCTAAAAGCCTTGCAGAGAGATGTGCCACAGGGGTCCATCTTAGAACCTTTGCTCTTTGCTCTCTATATCTATGACACTGATTCAGGCATTAAATCAGCCAACATTCATCTTTTTGCAGATGACACGGTCCTTTACATTGATAGACCTACTCCTGAGCAAGCATGTTTGGACCTCCAACAAGATTTTAACCAGCTGCAGTTAAACCTATTGAATCAAAAGCTCTTATTAAACACTAGAAAAACTACGGCCATGTTTCTTTCACCATTCATTCATACTCTTAATTCCTCCACCCAAGTCTCTTTACCTCAAATCATCACACTTCTTGGTGATTCCGTAGACTTTGTGATTAAGTTTAAATATTTGGGGGTGTGGATTGATCATAAGCTTTCCTTCTCCATTCACATTGAGGAACTCTTAAAGAAGTTAAAACAGAGACTTGGTCTATTCTACCGGATCAAGCATCTTCTTACTTATGATGCCAAAAAGAGATTGACCCAAACTAACTTTCTATCATTATTGGACTACTCTGATTTAATTTATGGCCAAGAACCTGCTTCCGCACTTTCAAAGCTCGATACTCTCTACCACGGAGCCATAAGATTTATCTCTGGAGCTCCACGTTCCACCCACCACTGTTCCCTGTATTCCATAGTAGGTTGGACTTCATTTAAATTTAAAAGGCAAAGAAATGCTGCCTTTTGGACCTTTAGAGCAATTACCAAGAAGCTTCCTCAGCATTTCTTAGAATGTCTTCCTATCTCCTGCATAGGTAGCTACTCCCTGAGAAGCCTCTCATACATCTCCCTAATCTGCCCTAAAGTTAACACATGCTTTGGTAAATCTTCCATAGGTTATGACCTTCCCCACTTATGGAACAATCTTCAAAAAACTCTAAAGCTAGCCATCCCCATAAAATTTTCCATATTCAAAAAGTTATACTTACAATCCTTCAATAAATTCTGCAACTGTTTCTGTTAATGACCTGACATCTGAGCTCTTGTCAACAGCACTTGCCACCTAGCTATCCCCCGGTCCCCTCCTTCTGCAGTTCCTTCCTTCTCCTTGTTTCTCCTTTGAACCCTCAAGTAAATATTACATATTATTGTACATATTATCACTGTATGCATTGTACATTATACTGTCATTTTTGTATTAGCTGGTCAACTCCTGCTTTGCTGTTCCCTCATGCCAATTATCGTAGCCTTCCTCTGTTATGTACCTGTATTATTACTGTTATCGTGTATATGTCCAGGTCCACCTTGCAAATGAGCTCATTCAATGGTGCTTCACCTGGTAAAATAAAGACTTGATTGATTGATTGATTAATGTGTAAAATCCACAGTGGGGGTGAAAAGGACAGTCTCCATCAAATGATGAAAAGGATAGCCAGAGGCCAAGATGTCTGCTGTATGGTTGGCACCTGTGAGAACTGCTGGTACCAATGCAACAGAAACATAAAGCAGAGCACACACAGGAGGCAAAAACATTATCTACAGTAAATCCATGCTACAACGAGTGAATGATATATAAGGAGAAAATTCACAAGTCCCCAGGGTGACAAACAGATTTAGCTTAGTTGCTGTAGTGGTTCTTATAAGTACAGATCCAGAAGCAAATAGTTTGATACCTTTTATTGGACAAACTTAGATGTTACAAAAGAACAATGTGCCTAAGCTTTCGGACCAACCAAGTCCTTCCTTCTTCTTAGGAAGGACTTGGTTGGTCCGAAAGTTTGGGCACTTTTTTCCTTTTGTAACATCTAAGTTGGACCAAAAAAGGTATCAAACCATTTGTTTCTGTACAAATCCTCAGGGGTAACGTTAAGAGGGAGAGTGACTATGAGTGAGATAATCTGAGCGACGACAAAATAGCGAAAGGCAAAATGGCTTCCTGCTATTACTGGCTATGTGCTATTAACAGTATAGTGAAATGGAGTGAGTAGTTTTTGTAGATGGGATGAGGAAGATGTGTGGGTATGTTCGTCAGGCCACTTTTGAGCTGGCCGTCTGGTGTGGTTGGTAAGATATCCACCTATAGGTCGGGTGATCCGGGTTCAGGACTGCTAGTAGGGATACTATTTTTTCAGTTTAGAAATGTAAATAATTTTTCTAACTGTCCTCACCCTCCAGACATTGTTCCCCCCATGTAGGTCCCCCCAATGCTGACATCCATCAGCAAATGCAGCCCCCTTCCGAGTTTTCCCCTCTTCCCCAGTATCACACCCCACTGGAGTTGATTATATATAGTTTGGGGAGTGCAGGAGGAAATGCCCCCGCAAAGGGGCATGCAGAGGTCGTAGTCCCCGACATAAAACATATATTTTGCTTTATCAATATTGTCAAAATGAACGCCCGTAGCTGCTGTTAAGGGCGCTGTAGTGCAGTTCGATGTATTTCTTTTCGACGAGGTGTACTGGGCATTTGTTGTAGTCACCCTTCTTTTTTTGCTATTGTGACATAGAACCATCGCCTGGTTCTGTACAACTAGACATCCCAGTGCTTCATGGCGCTCTGCCACTTTATCAGGTACTGTCACAATGTGTGCACTGCAGACCCCAGTTTCAGTATATCAGCAGAGGAGAACCCTTTACTGACCTGGCATCTCTCTCTCTCTCTCTCTCTCTCTCTCTCACTCTCTCACTGAGAGGCTACAGCTTCAAACTAGTGGAAAAACCAGGGCATGCTCCCTTCCACAGTTAGTTTGTTCAGTTGTAAGGATATAGGTTTAAAATGACCTGGTCATGACTATGTTAAATATAATCCAGGTGAAGACCTACATTTTGCCAGGAGAGTTTTGGGTCCCCCATGCAACAGCTTGCATTTATTCAACGGCACCTTTGAGTAACATGGTACCACACCATTTTGCCATCACCAGGCCAGCACTGTCACACATCTACAACCATGTGCAGAAAATAAAAACTTTATGAGCCCCCATGACCCTGTAGTTTCCTTGAGTATATGGTTGCTTAGGCATCACAAAGCACAAATGAATTCCTCACTGTTCGTACGCTTTAATGGAGGTGCTGTGCAGGGAAAAGAACCAGGCTGGTCATCTCTGCTGCACTGGAGGCAGCACACCAGATCAGAACGTATCAGAGCAGACTGAGAAGAGATCAGGAGAGAAGAAGAAGCTAGCTCCAGAGTTCAATTAAAGGAAACTCTACCACACTTACATTTTGATCACCTGGTTTCTGTTGAGCTGTGTACAGCCCCAGTAAGAGAAGTAGCACAGGCCATTAACTAGCCTTCCCCCATGTAGGGGTGGCTAGAAAGAATCTGATCAGAACTGCAGACCACATTTTTTTCTCAATCTTGTTCTTGTAATTTCAGTGTTCTCCCCATACCATACCATCCCACACCTGCCCTGCCTACCTGTAACATTAGGATCTCATCAGAGCCAAGGCCCTTCAATCCATGGTGCTCTCCTTGGTGGGGGGACCTTTTGCTAGAGCCAGCTCTCCAGCCCATCGTAGTGGTGCCATGCCAATGAACGTCAGTCAGTTCTTCCTCTTGTTCTGGTGTCAGGAGTCCCCATTTAGCAGTTTTGGATCACAGTGGGCAGAGAATACTGTAATTACACAGCTGAAGGGAAAGAGGCAGCTTCATTACTCACACAAAGAGTGCTGTCCCCCAGCCATGACTTGAATGGGTGCTAAGTGCAGAGCCCCGTGTTGGTGTCTCCATGCCCTCACACTGATGTTCTCCCTCTTGTGCCTTCATGTCCGGAGATGAAGTCATAACTAGGCAAGTTCCACTCTGAATGACTCCCTGTCCCCCTAAACCACCAGGGATCAGCTGCTGAGTGGATACAGCATGCAAGCCTCCCCATAGGAAAGAGAGCATCCCTGGGACAGCTCATCCAGAGCTGCCACTGCCAACTGGGGTCATGGGTGCAGGGCATGATTCCTTAGTCTCCCATGTGGAAGGCAAGTATATTGACCACTAGTTCATCATGGTGGCCCAGCAGTCCACATTTATAACTTTATTGAATGATAATGCTGCAGAGACTGTGATTACAGGCAATCTGGTGCCATAAAGTACTGATAATTAGCCCCAATAGGATCCTCACTTCATGGTGGTGAGTGAGGAATAGGTTTATTGACTGGGATACATGCATGCCTGCAGCCCCCCCCCCCAGGAGGCAGTTGATCATCCATACCAGAGTGGTGGCCTCCACTGCAACCCATCTCTGGTAGGAGTGCAATTGTTGACAGCATGATGGAACTGTTCCTGCCTGTAAGGTACTGTAGTGGCTTTGAATGCATCAGCTCCTGAATAAATGTATGTCCTATAAAGGAATAGTGACTTTGGGTACTGGTAAATAATCGAAGGCTTTCAGACTCTGGGAATTTCTTCCTCATGGGGGCCAGCAAGGTGAGAGGTAGTGGTGACAGACTCAGTGTAAGCCATAATCCTCTGATGACTTTCTTACCACTCACATTACAGTAGCCCACTAGTCCTCTGACTTTCCTCCAGGAGGCTGAGGTGATATACCCATAACCATTTAAGGGAATAGACAAAACATAATGTCTTCTAACAAGGCCTGTCATCACAGTAAATACTGACCTACCCCGATCTGAATGTGACTGCACACAGGAAGCTGATTATGCATACTTAATAAATGAAAGATTGCTGGACCCTACATAAGGGGAGGTACACAGTACCATTATTGAGCTTATGTTTTATTAGTGCCCAATGTGCCCACACTCATTGTTCCTTAATTCCATGTTTCAAGTAAGGAATCCTGACTGGTCTCTTCCAACTAATGGGAAGGCCTCAAGTGTCACCATTGACCATCCCGGTGAATGGTGGTTACAGTTACAAATGAGCACCTGAAGTCTGTGGATATATTTATGTTCTGGTACACCAGCTAGGGGCATTTTAGTGTTGGGGTGGTAGGAGGTATTGTAGGACTCCTGTAGGGCATCAGTGCTGTATTTTATCTGCTGAGCTTGACTTCATTTGCTTACACAGATCCTTGGACCTGTGACCTATTGTTTATTGCATTTCTGTGTGCAGTCTATTAACCACTGTTTTTGCATAATGGGGTTGGGTTGTGTTTATTGTTTTTAAGAGGGGCAGCACTCTTGTGCTTAGTTGAACCAGCATAATATTCTGTGGTGATTTACATATGCAGCCCTTAATGCTTTGCATTGTGGGAGCATGTGTGATTTTGTATTTCTTTGACTCTTGTGCTTAGTTGTGTAGGAAGGAAATAACCTGAATGAAGGCACCATGTGCAAAGAATTAAAACCCTGAAGACCAATTCGAGCCCAGGGCCCTCCATCCATAAGGTAAATACCACTCAGCACATCATAAGACTGGAGGGGATGAGCTTTACAGACTGCTGTGTGGTGTATTTCTAATTTATCTAGTCGATCCTGCCTTCCCCACACAGACATCTCATGAAGCCTGCCACAGCTCAACTGTGGGAGATTCAGTTAGCTGTACTGCGTACCAGCTAATTATAGCTGCAATATAATGGTCACTGGTCCTGCTGCCCTTTAGAAATTAAGTACAGTGAGTGTGATCATGAAGCATCATAATGGAACTTTAAATAGTTCTGATGTACAATTTGGGGTATATGAATCTTTCATCAGCCACTGGGACTTCTGAGCTACTGCCAGAGTGCCTGGCTGCATGAGCATTTGGGGTTAATAGATGTTATCAACATAATAAATTACACACCGGTATGTAAAAATTTTAATTTTGCACACAAAACTCAAATTGATGGCAGCTCCACATTTAGGTGTGAGTCTTGTCAGTATGGAAGTTTCCCTGTTACCACATGAAACGTCTGTAATTTTTTTTTTGTCAACTTTCTTTTACCTCCTATGCAGGCAATCCCCAGACTCCCTCCAGTGTATCCTCTTGATGAGGCCTTGTTCCACCCTGCCTGACGCCCTCCAGCACTGACTCCCGACATGGGCCCATCTCCACTCCTCATCCCCCAGTCGCCCGACCCCACCGGCTCTGAACCTCCTGGGGTTGGACCACCTACTTTCCTGGTGCTCTGTCTCTGCTAGGAGTCACTACCTGGTGGGGGAATCCCCAAAACAACCCACAGGAGAGGAGAGAAGTCTAATGGATGCTCAATCCTCTCCTCCACCTCCGACAGCCCGAGCCCGCTCCTGAACCCAGGTCGTCGGCGTGGCATGAGGTGTGACATCCAGCACCTCAGCCCTCAGCGCCACCGGGCTGGCCTAAACTTTTCTGTTTTTATGCAGCATTACAAAAAGAGAAAACTTCTCCTCTGATCATAGGAAGACCAGACTTACAAAACAAAGTAACACTAACCAGCATACAAATAGAGGAAAGAAAGAAGTAAGGGCCTCAGCTGGAACTTGAACCCAGGCCACCTAGACTACTGTTCTGGTTGCGCTACCAGCTGTGCCACCAAGGCAACTGGAAATTGAGCTGTCCTGGAACACATAACTCTTTCTCCAATGCACAACCTGGCATTGTACAGATAATTACATTTTCAGACCCAAGGGTGTGGCATGCAGATTTATGAAACACATACAAACAGAGGAGAGAAAAAAGTAAGTGCCTCAGCTGGGACTTGAACCCAGGCCACCTGGAATACCATTCCAGTTTCACTACCAGCAGCACCACCAAGGCAAATGGAAACAGAGCTATCTTGGAACACATTACTCCTTCTCCAGTGCACAACCTGGTGCTGCACAGATAATGGTATTTACTCACCTGGTAAAGGTGATTATACCTACAACCTTTAGAGTGCTCAGGAAATCCTCACATATGGGTGATCCTCCATCCATCCATCCTGTTGGCCAATGCACAATTGTACATCTTTTCTGGACTGTCAGAGGCCAATCCCACAGCTACATCTAGAAATTCCAGTAAGAAACTTCCCTAGCAGAGAAAATAAACAAACACACACCCAAAAGAAAAAACAGGCAAAAAACAAATGGAGAGAGAAAATGACCAGAACCAACAGTGTTTTGTACTGAGCAAGGGTCATTTACTGGAAAATAGCACTGATATAATAATGGTTACACATACTATATAGTGCATAAGGCATCCTCTGATGAAAAGTCAGATAATATCAACACATGCAATAAATACAGAGCAATCATATAAATACATAGGATAAATAAGGCTCCAGCTACCAGCATACATTAGGTAGAAGCCCCACAGACACCACTAATGGTGTCAGCCAACACTTATAAAAGGATGACAGTTCAGGTTCTAATTCTGGCTGCAGCAGTGTCGGGTTCGTCCAACATGGGAGGGACCCTGAGCACTCTAAAGGTTGCAGGTATAAGCACATTTACCAGGTGAGTAAATACCATTATCCCCTGTAACCTTTATAATGCTCAGGAAATCTTCACATATGGGACTTCTTAACAGTAACCAGAAAAAACTCTGGGTGGGAAAGGCAGACCCATATGATCAGCCTACACCTACCGCGGCCTGAGTCACAGTCCTGCCAAACTTGGCCCTATCAACAGAAGCCACATCAAGACTGTAGTGGTGAACAAAGGTGTGGATCAAGGACCAGGTGGCTGCAGCACAGATATCCTGCACCGAGGCCCCCTCCCCACTCTATCCATGAGGCTGATAGTGCCCTGGTGAAATGTGCTTGAATGGCCGTTGGGGGATCCTGGCCAGCCCCTTGATAGACAGTGACTATTGTCCCCTTATCCAGTGAGTAAAAGCTTTCTTGGAGGCCACCTGGCCTTTCTTCCTGCCAGAGAAGAACACAAACAGCCTATCTGACTTATGGAAACTCTCAGACATAGCCAGATAGTCCTTCAGTCTTCAGTAGAGAACCCATGCCCAGAGGGCAGGGTTCCCCATCCCTCTCCCTTGAGTTCCGAACAAGGATGGCAAATGGATAACCTGCTCTAGGTGGAAGGAAGAAATTACCTTGGGAGTAAAGGATGGAACTGTGACCAGGGACACCCTGTCATTGTAAAAGGTTAGGTACGGCTCACAGCAGGAAATCAATCAATCAATCAAGTCTTTATTTATCCAGGTGAACACCATTGAGCAGGCTCATTTACAAGGTGGATCTGCGTTACACAAGGTCAAGAATAACACGTTTATGTACAGATAATAAATAGACATAATTATACAGAAATAGAAAAAAATACACAGAGCAATAACAAGTATTTCAGATACAGGGTTAACAAGGTTAGGGAGAATGGTATGAAAAGGGGAATTAAAACATTCTGAAACAGCCAGCATATTAAAACATTTTCAAACAGCACGGCATATCATTGGTCAGGACATATACAAACTTAAGGGGCAGATATGGAAGGGAGGGGTACATAACTGCAGCTGTTCTAGGAGAGGTGCTACGGTAGATGGGCTGGGGACATATATGTTAGGAGTCTGAGGGTAAGAAAGGTAGTGGATTAGCAGAAAAAAGGGGGGTATAGGTGGAGACAATCAAGGGGCCGGGTTAGGTGGAGATGTAGTGGGCAGGTAAGCAGGAGGCACCCTAGCACGCTAAGCGTGCTGGAAACAGTTGCATAGCTCCTTAACAGCCTTGGCATACAAGGTCTTAAAGGTGGTAAGACTAACAGGGAGACTCAGTTTCATAGATTTCTGTAGTTTGTTCCAGGGAGAGGGCAACACAAAGTCTATGGCCACTCTCCTAAAGCGTGTATTGGCCCTAGGTACCTTCAATAGAAGCAGAGAATAGCTTCGCAGTGCGTAGTTGCCTACCACGTATAATGGCAAACAGTCAGAAATGTATTGGGGTAATTTGTTGGTAATAGCTCTGTAAGTCCAGAGAGCCACATTTCTACTCCTTCTGTACTGAAGAGAGGTCCACCCCACAGCTGCATATAAGAAGCAGTGGTGGGTGGTGATAGGTAGGCCAGTTATGAATCTCAAGGCTCTGTGGTATAAGGTGTCCAGTTTAGTAAGACAGGAGGCATTACACTGACTATAAATGAAATCGGCATAATCAATTAGGGATAGAAACGTGGATTGAACTAACTGCATCTTGGCCTCTTTGGTCAGGAGGTGGTTTATTCTAAAGAAGAGACCAAGCCTCTGCCTCAACTTTTTCAGCAGATCCCCGACATGCTCCACGAAGGAGAGTTTGTGGTCTAGACAGACCCCTAGGTACTTGAATTTCGTAACAAATTCCAGCCTCTCTCCTAGTAAAGCATTTATGGGATGTAATGAGCCAGAGATAGCAGGGTTCGACGAATGAGTAGCTGGAGAGAACAGCATAGCTTTTGTTTTTTTGGTATTGAGTAAGAGTTTTTTATTCAGGAGCTGATTCTGCAACAAGCTGAATTCTGTTTGTAAATCTCCACAGGCGGCTTCCGGAGTTGGGCTGCTTAGGTACAACACTGTATCATCAGCAAAAAGGTGAATATTGGCCTCCTTGATGCCAAGATCAATACTGTTTATACAAATGGCAAACAATAGAGGCCCCAGGATGGATCCCTGTGGAACGCCTCGTTTTAGTGGTTTGAATGGAGAGAGCTCCCCTTCGGCCTTGACCAGCTGAAGCCTATCTGTAAGATAATTATTGAACCAGCACAGAGAGACCTGGTCCAGACCTATCACTTATAGGGTGAAAAGAAGCAGGCAGTGGGTGACAGTGTCGAAGGCCTTGCTAAGGTCCAGGAACATGGCACATACAAACTGTTTGTTTTCCAGCTCTCGTTGCCAGTCATCAGTCACTTTGGCCAGAGCTGTAATGGTACTGTGCTTGGCTCTGAAACCAGACTGCATAGGGTTTAGAAGGTTCTTGTTATCTAGGTAGGTTCTCAACTGAGCATTCACAATTTTTTCCAGCAGTTTAGACAATATTGGTAGGAAGATATCGGCCTGTAATTATTTAGGTCGCGGGGGATCCCCTGATTTAAACAGAGAAATGACATGGGCAATTTTCCATAGGCATGGAAGAGTCCCCTGGGACAAGGACAAGTTAAAAAGGTGTGTGACTGGTACAGCTAGGACATGGTATGCAATCTTTAAGAAGTAGGGGTCAAGAGAGTCAGCACCAGCTTGGTGTCCAACTGTAGAAGGAGGTCTTTGACCTCTTACAACGAAGCAGGAAGGAATGAGAAGACTGCATTAGTGGTGCTAGGTTCAGGAATCTATGCACTAACCTGAGAACATAACACGGATGTTGGTAAATTGTCGAATGCTAGGCCTGCCACAGCAAAGTGGTTGTTGAAGGCCTGGAGAATCTCCTTGCTATCGTTGACAGTAACATTGTCAGAGATGATTTTCGAGGGAAGTACATTTCCAGCTGTATGACCAGACAGCTCTTTGATTGTGGACCAAAATTTAGCTGGGCATCTTGAGGCAGAGTCATTCTCAGAACAGTAGACGCTAGCCTTAGCCTCTCTAACCAATTTGGTGCAGGAGTTCCTAGCCTTCCTGAAGTGGCACCAACCCTCGGCAGCTTTTGATTTGTGGGCTTTTTTCCAGAGTTTATTTTTCACTAGTAATGCAGCCTTAAGTTCAGCAGAGAACCAATGGCAAGTTCTGGTCTTTACGCAGACTTTTACCAAGGGAGCATGATTATTTATGGCACAAGACTGTTTCATGAAAAATGTCATATGCCATACTGACCAATTTGGCTAGGTAAAAGTTCTGCCAGTGTACAGACGATTTTAGCTCATCGATGTAGGCAAATGGGTCAAAGTTGCGTCTGGACCTTCTAGTGGAGAACTTAGATGTGGAGAGGGGATTGGAGTCAGATCTTACACCGGCAATGATGCAGTGATCGCTGACATCCAAGAAAAATATTCCAGCGTCAGAAAAGGACTGTGGCTTGCTTGTAAGAAAGACATCCAATAGGATGCTTTTCCTGGGGTTTTTCTTGTTAGGATGCATAGGTCCTTCAATGAGTTGTGTGAGCCCAAGAGAGTCACAGAAGGATTTGAAGGGTATGGAAGCCTTGGATAACCAGTCGTAATTGAGATCATCTAGAATAATAGTTTTGAGAGTCTCGTGTCCCATAATAGTCGATAGGTGAGATAGGAGCTGGGACCCAGCAGACAGAGGCCTGTAACACCCTATGACCCTGATAGCCATTGAGCGGGATGTTTCAACCTTAAGGGACAGACATTTGAAGCCATTTGCGATAGAGGAAGAGTCAATGGTAGTGACCATATATTTGTCCTTGACATAAATGGCTACCCCACCACCCCTAGTCTGCTTGTCAGCTATGAACAGCCAATAGTTAGGGATGTTAACCTCTCTGTCAGGGATAGAAGATCTGAGCCAGGATTCCGTGACTACCAGCACATCTGGTTCGGTATGAATGACCCAGGTCTGGATCGATGTAAGCTTTTTTAAGAGACTGCAAACATTAACGTGCACAAAGCTCATTCCTCTAAGCCTTGTAAGGTCAGATGGAGATGACAAGGCTTCTGTAGTGACCAGGGTTAAGTTCAACATTGCCTGAGCACAACAGGAGCAGAAACACAATTTTCTTTAGGGCAGCCAGAGATAATTTGAAAGCTCTAATTCTTCCACGACAGCTTGGAATGACAGAATGAGAGTGCTGGGCCATGCCATTTACACAGTGCTGTCCTAAGGATGCAGCTACTAAAACCCTTGCCACGTGGCACCAAATGGCATTATTATTGGGAATATAGGAGGCATACCCTGTATAGGTAAGGAGGTGCAGGTCCCACCACCAGAAGCTACCTCAGACTGATGCAAGTATGGGAGTGCAGGGGTGCAACAAAAGCTATGAGATGAGCTGCTGTACAAATAGAACTGTGACAGAGGATCTGACTCCTCCTGTGAGTTATTTCAGCCCGGTTGATACACTACATAAGGCACCAGCCATAGGAAGATGAAGAGAGGGAGCCCGGTATCAGCCCTCATGTTGACGCCTTATGCTGAAAAATAGTAAGCTATGACTACGGCAAAGTGTTTTTATCTGTAGATGGCATAGCCAGATTACAGACTCCTAGAGAATCACCAGACAGAACAAGACAAGTTAGTGTGTGCAGGTATTTGGGGACTTCACAGGGCTGAACAAGATAGCAGATGGCACCAAGCCTATATGATCACTGAAGATGTGCGGTCTCCCTCGGTAGCTGGTACTTTAAAAGGAGGTAAGATGCTGCTGCAGTAGGCTGCACCAATGTGGTCTTACACCACTGTATAAGATGGTAATGTGTGTGGTAAAGTAGGCTGCACCAATATGGTCTTACACCGCTATATATAGAAACATAGATTTTGACAGCAGATAAGGACCGCTTGGCCCACCCAGTCTGCCCATTTCCCTACCTAATGGATAAGCTGCAGATCCTAGTTAACCAGCAGCCTACTTCTTCCTACCCCCAACCCCTAGAATTGCCTTATGACTGTCCCATGCATGCTTGAATTCCACCACTGTTTTTGACTCCACAGCCTCCTCCAGAAGGCCGTCCCATGCATCCACAACCCTCTCTGTGAAAAAATACTCCTTAAATTACCTCTGAGCCGCCCCGCTCTATCTTCCAATTGTGCCCCTTGTTCTTGCACACCTCTTTTTGAAAGATGCTACCCTCTTGGACTTTGTTGATTCCCTTGAGGTACTTGAAAGTTTCTATCATGTCCCCCCTCTCCCTCCTTTCCTTGAGGCTATACACATTCAGCTCCTTAAGTCTCTCTTCATATGTCTTCCGGTGCAGACCCTGCACCATTTTAGTTGCCCTCCTCTGGACAGCCTCCATCCTGTCTATGTCTTTGTGGAGATTGGGTCTCCAGAACTGCATGCAGTACTCCAGATGGGGTCTCACCAACTGTCTGTACAGAGGGATACTAACTTCCTGTTTTCTACTGGTGATGCCTCTCCCTATGCATCCCAGTATCCCCCCAGCCCTCCTTGCAGCCCTCTCACATTGCTTGCCCACCTTTAGGTCATCTGATATGACTACCCCAGGTCCCTTTCCATTTTGTTGTTGTTAGTATCTCACCCCATTGTGTACTCTTCCCCTGGGTTTTTGTTTCCCAGGTGCATTACCTTGCACTTCTTAGCATTGAATCTAAGCTGCCATACATTTGACCATTCCTCTAACCTTGCCAAGTCCCTTCTCATCCTTTCCACCCCACCTTGTGCATCAACTCTGTTGCAGATCTTTGTGACATCTGCAAAGAGACATACTTTTCCTTCCAGTCCCTCTGCAATGTCGCTTATAAAGACATTGAAGAGGACCGGTCCTAATACTGAACCCTGCAGTACCACACTAGTAACCCCCCTTTCTTCAGAGTGGACTCCATTTACTATTACTCTCTGTGTCCTATTCTCCATGAAATATGAAATGGTAACGTGCAGTGCTGTTAGCCTATGGAGAGCGTCGATGTGAGAGGAATTTTAGATAGATGGAAAGGAGTAGGCCAAAGAATGAGAGGGGGTTGGGGAAGGCTGTCTATATAATAATGAGCCTGGGGGGGATTGGCGGGTGGGTGAAAAAAATGCGGCTTTGCCATACCTCTTTGCTGAAAAGTACCTGCAGTTCACCCACCTGTCAAGTAGAGCAGATGGCCATGAGAAAAACTGTTCCAAGTCATCCAATAAGGGGACTTTGTTTTATTTTTTTTCTTATAGGCTTTATTGTTTTTCTCCCTGTATCCCCCCTCCCAGGTGCCCAGCACATGGTTGTACGTGCATGCATGCACGCACGCACATCGGAAGCCAGCTCAGCCCCTTCTGCCCACCCATACTGCCGCCTCCACCCACCTACGTTACCCCACCAGACCTCCACCCGGTAGGAATGTGACTACAGGAGGGGCGACAACCCACCCCCCACCACCCCCAGGAGAGGAGAGTAGCCTGACAGTTCGATCAATCCTGCTCCTCTCACCCCCCCCATGCTGGCACCCTGACAACCAGAGGTCATTCCCGAACTTGGGTTGCCGGCGTAGCTTGAAGTAAGCAAGGTAAGGCGTCCAGCACCTCAACCCTCAGTGCCACCTGGCTGGCTAGGCAATTAAGTGACTTTGGAAGGAATGGAGGTTCATGCAATCTCTCCAGTACTAAATTTAGATTCCAAGGTGGACACGTGGATCTGACCCAGGGAGAGGCAATTTGTAACACCCTGAGTAATCTTACCACATCAGGATATGAACTTATTTGTACCAGCTTTAAAAAGAGACCATCCTATTACTGATATGGCCGACATTTGAACCCTCAGTGGGGTATAGGCTAGATCCTTCTCGACCCCATCATTAAGAAAATCCCAAATTTGAGGAAGGCCTGACACCAGTGATGACAGACCCTTTGTAGTACACCATTTACAGAAAATTTGCCAATGTCTCTGATAAGTTTTATTCATGGAGTTTTTTCTAGACTGCAATAGTCATTCCACCACCCTGGAGGGATATCCCTCATTCAACCATCTTGACCTTTCAGCATCCATGTCGTCAGGCATATAATCTGGGGATTGTGGTGAAGAATTGGCCCCTGAACCACCAATCCGGGTGCTGTGACAGATGCCAGGGTTCGTCGATCAGCATTGCTCTGAGCAGGGAGTACCAAGACCTCCTCAGCCAGTCTGAATCCACCATCAGTACCATTGCTCTCGTGGCTCTGATCTTGGAAAGCACCTTCGCAATCATCAGAAGTGGTAGAAAAATGTAAGCCTTCTTATAGGTCCATGGAGCTGCCATTGTGTCTATTTCCTCAGCATGGCTGTCCAAACTGCATGAATAAAAATGAGGCAGTTGTGTGTTGTGACTGGATGCTATCAGATCCACTTGGGATCCCCATCTCTGGTTGAGGACTTGAAAAACCTGAGGGTGCAACCACTATTCTGCCTGGTCAAGGGTCACTCGATTGAGCCAATCCTCCTATGAGTTCAGTTTCCCCACCAGATAAGTGATTGAGATCATCAGCAGGTGTTTTTCTGCCCAGCATAAGGTCTGCAGTGCCTCCTTAAACATAGCTTTGCTTCTAGTTCCCTCCTGCTTGTTGATGTACACCATGGTGACCTGATTGTCGGTCCTGAGCAGCACTGGCTGGCCTGGTATCTGTGTGGTGGAGAATGTCAGGGCCCTGAACACTGTCCTCATCTACAGGATGTTGATCAGGGGATGGGCTTCCATGGGATACCATTTTCCCTGGTGACGTGATGACCCAGCATGGCACCCCAACTGAACAAACTGGCATCAGTTGTGATTGTTGCCGTAGGTGGCAGTGAGAGAGGGACCCGTTTTATCAGACAGCACTGGTCCCCTCACCAGTGGAGGCTCTTGAGAATGTCTGGATCAGGATTGAATTTGTACTTATAATTCTGAGTCGACTGATCCCATGCATCCAGGACATACCACTGAAGTGGGTGCATGTGCAGGCAGGTCCATGGTACTATGGCAATCACTGATGCCATAAGTGCCAGCAGCTGAAGATACATGCATACCGGCCTGTGTGGCTGGGACTTTATGGCCCCTAGGAGTGTGATTATGTTAGACACTTTTTCCTCCATAGGAAACAAGAGACCCATACTCGTATTGATCCTGTCACCCCGGTGGGTGATCTCTTGTGTGGGGCTTAACTGGCTCTTGTCCCAGTTGAGGACCCAGCTGTGTCACTGTAAACACTGCAGCACTGCTTCTGTGTCTCTCTGGGCTTGAGTCAGGGACTTGGCCCAAATTAACCAATTTTCCAGGTATGGTATGACATGGATCCCCTTTTGTGGAGGTCCAGAGCAAACACCACTAGAGTCTTGGTAAAGACTCTTGGTGTGGACACCAGACCAAATGGGAGACAGGTGAACTGGAAATGAAAACTGTTGATTTGGAACCGCAGAAAATGGTGGTGGCTAGGGTGAATTGGAACGTGTAGATAAGCATCTTTTAGGTCTATTGAGGACAGAAAGTCATCTGGTTGAATTGCTGCCAGTGTTGACTGCAGGGCTTCTGTTTTGAACTTTTTGTAGACCACAAACTTGTTGAGAAACTTGAGGTTAAGAACCGGTCGAAGTCCCCCGGTTTTCTTGAGAACCATAAAGAACATAGAGTACACTCCTGTGCCTCGCTCTTGTGGCACAGGCACAATTGCCCGGTTTTTGGCAAGGTTGTTGAGTACCTGCTGGATGGCTGCCAGCTTAGAAGGGTTCCATGATGTACAGGATATTGTCAGTCTGTGTGGCAGAGTCTTCTGAATGAATGCTATGGCACAGCCTTGTGATACTATTTCTCTGACCCACTTGTCTGTGGTAGTTTGGGCCCATTGATTGGCGAACAATAGAAGGTGCCCCCCACCAGAGGACTGTCCATCTGGGCCCCCTTCCTTTCATTGGTTCTTTCCAGACAAGCCACCACCAGATCTGTTGCAATTTGAATCCACTACATTTTCCGGAGTTGCCTTTGTATTTGGACTGCGTGAATTTGGACTGGAAGTGGGACTTTACATCCCCCCCTTTTGGGGTTGGCTTGATGCTGACTTCACCTGGCTCCTGTTGCCCTTAAATCTTGGTCAAAATGGGTAATCTGATGGTAGATAAAGGTCCTTCTTTTCCGCCATCTGTTTTGTCCCTGCCCGGTCCCGGAGGAAAGGGGTCAGGGTGTCTCCGAACAGCTGGCCCCCTTTGCAAGACAGCTTCACCAGTGTGGCCTTGGACTCGGCATCCACCTGCCACAGCTGGAGCCATAGGTCTCATCTGGCTCGGTTGGTCAGGACCATGTCCCAGGTGCCAAGTTTTATGATATCTAATGTGGTGTCCACTATATAGCGTGCAGCCTGCACAGCACAGTCAGCCTGTCCTGCCAGTGGGGAATCCTCTGGGAGTCCATCTGTGATGTCCTCCAGCCTCTGTAGCAGGGCCCTGCTGGTGTACCATACTGCCATGTCCGCTGAGAGATCCAGCCCCGTCACCTCATTAATCTTTTTTAGTGAATCCTCAGACTTCTTGTCCATGGGCCCCTTTAGATCTGCAGTGCTCTTGACCGGTATGAATGTGCATCGGGAAAGGGCCGGCACTGGAGTATCTACCTTGGGGTTTGTGTGCCAGGTCATCCTGTAGGATTCTGCCAGGGCATACAACTTTTCCATGGCTCACCTTTCCAGGATCCTAGATGGTTCTGTCACCTCCTGTTCCTTCAGCAGAATGGTGTCAAGGGCAGCACATGTTGGAAAATAGCATTGCACCAGCTTTGAGTGTGATGAAAGGAGGAGATCCGTTGAGGTGTGGGGTTCTTCAGGTTCCTCTGGGACCTGGAGAACCTCTCGGACCAGACGGATCAGTTCAGCCACATCCCCCTGTGGGAGCAGCTTGCCAGTGCTCTGGCAGTGCTCCTGCTCCTCCTCTTCCTCTTCAGAGGAGTCAACAGAGTCTTCTGCCTGCACTGTTTCTTTGGTGGTTGTGGGGCCTGAGATGGCCCTGAGAACTTTTTGGGTGTTGCTCGTGGCATTGTGTCTGGCTGCTAGACTTGACATTTTTCTAGCCACTGGAATAGCAGACCAGCTTGTGCTGCATTCAAGGTCAGCAGTGCCATGAGGGATGACGCCTCTTCCAGGGCAGCTACCACGTCAATGTTAGGGCTCTGCCATCTGCCCAACTCTGATACTGCGCAGACTGCACACAGGGCCTCCCCCATTGGGACTCCGGTAGTTTGGTGCCGCATTCTAGGCAGGAAGGCATGGCTAAAAAATACAGTGAGCTGGCAGATCTGTGAAAAGCAGAGAGAAAAAACTGTGTCATGAACATGGTTTCTGCAAGCTGACAGCACAGCAAGACAATGCACAGCAGAAATGTGCCCTGTACAGCAATTAGGTGCCTGTGTCTTTAAGAGGGACTGTGTCTATGAGATTGATCCAAGATGTCCGCCAGACTGCCCTTATGTAAAATGGCAGCCACCTGGCCTCTCTCCTAAGATGGCTACTGTCTCATGAGATTCTGTGGGTGGTGAGGAGACTTCAGCCATAGTCTCGCAAGAGTACTGGCTCCCATGAGATCTCGGCCTAATTGAGGTTGCTTGGGGTAAATATCTCCCCAAAACCATTTTGTGATGATCCTGCTGAGTATCTGTGGGGCTAGCTGCCCCTTCGCATCTACTGCCATGATTTTTGATGTGTCCTGCAACATGGCAGCAGCTCTGGAATTTGTGGGGGAGCTGTCCCCTTAGGGCCAAGCGAGGCCATATGGCACAAAAAGCATAAGTTGCCACACAAAAGAAATGGGTGGCCGCCATCATTGATTTGGCCCCTGAGAGTTCTGAGGAGCCATGGAGCCCCAAGAAGGAACATCAGTGCGAGGTTGTCAGACTGCTTCCAGTAAGCACAGACTCCAGGTAACTCAGGCAGGGGGGAAATGCCTTACATATTGCTCCTTCTCCTCGCTCCTTATGCAGCTTCTCGCTATAGTACTTTCAGCCCGGGCACTGGGCAAGCTACTCATTTCTGAGGTGCAGCAGACACTACAGGAGGGTCTGTCCCCAGTACTGAATGATGTTGGGGACACTACTCGAGGATCCCAAACTGGGGCAGGGGCAGAGCAGATGTTGCATGAAGGTCTGGTTCTGTCTGCTTCCCTACCCAGAACACCCAGTAAAGCTTGTCCCTGTTATACGGCAGGACTGACCATACTGAAAACTTGAATAATAACTTTATTTTTTACATGCATAGAAAAAGGGTAGAAAGAAAACCCTAGTGTAGAGTGCGTGCCTAGCTTGTCGATGTACCATGACTTAAGAGTACTAGGTTAGGAGATATGAGTGAGGTAAAGTACATAAAATATCTTGGAGATTGGGAACAAAATGAATCATGACCGGGCTAAAGAGATGCATGAAGTAAACTGGAACTTCTGGATGTAGCTGGGGGATTGGCCTCTGGCAGTCCAGAAAAGATCTGCGATTTTGCATCGGCCAATAGGATGGATAGAGGATTACCCATATGTGAGAATTTCCTGAGCACTCTAAAGTTTGCAGGGGATAATTACATTTTCAATCACAAGAGTGTGATGTGCATATTATGGAACATATACAGACAGAGGAGAGAAAGAAGTACGTCCCTCAGCTGGGACTGGAACCCAGCCCACCCAGAATGCTGTTCCAGTTGCACTACCAGCTATGCCACAGAGGCAACTGGAAACTTGGCCATCCCGGAGCACATTACTTTTTAATGTCTTTATAAGTAACATTGTAGAGGGACTGGAAGGGAAAGTATGTCTCTTTGCAGATAACATAAAGATCGGCAACAGGGTTGATACGCAAGGTGGGGTGGAAAGGATGAAAAGGGACTTGGCAAGGTTGGAGGAATGGTCAAATGTATGGCAGCTGAGATTCAATGGAAAGAAATGCAAAGTAATGCACCTGGGAAACAAAAACCCAGGGGAAGAGTACACAAATGGGGGGGTGAGATACTGACAACAACAAAAATGGAAAGGGACCTGGGAGTAGTCATATCAGATGACCTAAAGGTGGGCCAGCAATGTGAGAAGGCAGTAAGGAGGGCTGGGGGGATACTGAGATGCATAGGGAGAGGCATCACCAGTAGAAAACAGGAAGTTGTTGGCCCTCTGTACAGACAGTTGGTAAGACCACATCTGGAGTACTGTGTACAGTTCTGGAGACCCCACCTCCGCAAAGACATAGACAGGGTGGAGGCTGTCCAGACGAGGGCAACCACAATGGTGCTGGGTCTGCACCAGAAGACATATGAAGAAAGACTAAAGGAGCTTAAGATGTATAGCCTCGAGGAAAGGAGGGAGACTGGGGACATGATAGAAACTTTCAAATACCTCAAGGGAATCAACAAAGTCTAAGAGGGTGGCATCTTTCAGAAAAAGAGATGTGCAAAAACAAGGGGGCACAATTTGAAGATAGAGGGGGGATGGCTCAGAGGTAATGTGAGGAAGTGTTTCTTCACAGAGAGGGTTGTGGATGCATGGAACAGCCTTCTGAGGAGGTCGTAGAGTCAAAAACAGTGGGGGAATTCAAGAATGCATGGGACAGACATAAGGCAATTCTAGTGGGGGGTAGGAGGAAATAGGCTGTTGGTTAACTAGGATCTGCAGCTTATCAGTTAGGTAGGGAAATGGGCAGACTAGGTGGGCCAAGCGGTCCTTATATGCCATCAAATTCTCTGTTTCTATTATGCTTTCTCCAGTGCACAACCTGGTGCTGTACAGATAATTACATTTTCAATTACAAGACTGCAGCGTGCATATACAGTATATGGAACACATACAAACAGAGGAGAGAAAAAAGTAAGTGCCTCAGCTGGAACTTGAACCCAGGCCACCAGGAATACCATATCGGTTGCACTACCAGCTGTGCCACCAAGGCAACTGGAAACTGGGCCGTCCAGGAGCACATTACTCTTTCTTCAATGCACAACCTGGTGCTGCACAGATAATTACATTTTCAATCACAAGAGTACAACGTGCATAACCAGTGTTAGTGGCTGGAGTGAGACTCCTGAAAAGAGCAATGAAAAATAAGCTTTTCACCACTCAATAGTTCTTTATTAGAGCTCTCAGAAGAAAACCCTTAAGCACAACTTTGACAAAGGCATCATTACTGATGTCAACACATTCACTGCTGGAGCACACTTGCTCGGCATGCCCGCTGTTCTCTGGTTCACCATCCAGTTTTAGGGCATACTTTGGATTACAAACACATTAAATGACTAATGGTCTGCTGTGCTGGTTGAAGGCTTCATTCTGTGAGGTCTAATAAAGGACTATTGAGTCTAGCAAGTAGCATATTTTTCATCATTCTCCTTAAGAGAGCTACTCCACCTACTATCACTGGTTAGTGTTTGTTTTGCAAGCTATGACATGTGCTTGCATTTCCTTTGACAATAATCCTTTTTGTATTAATAAATCCTAAATTACACCAAAATAACCCCCGTCAATTTTTGAATTACTAAAAGGTTTCTGTGAAATGCGCCTGCCAACCTGCACAAAAAGGGTTAAGACCCTGTTTAACAGCGGTGCTTGTAACTGCAGCTGGGAGACCCCAGCAACAGTATAAAAGCAGGTGGAACAAATGGTCTGAAGAGTTGCAGCCAGCTGAGAAAAAGAGGATGCTGCCTGTCTGCTCATGCAGGTCCCTGAAGCTCAGGGCATCTCTGTTTCTTGGGACTAGGAGTGAAATCCATTGAGAGGGCGTGCAGCCGTGGTAGATGTCCAGCCCTGTAGCCTTCTGGGAGTGGGTGATGGTGCCACCCATCTGGGCAGGCCCTCACAACAGATTAAGGGACAAGAGCATTGTGGCCAATCACCGGAATACAGAGGCTGAATGGACTATATTATATGAGATTCCTTGAACATTAAGATACTAAGTGTAGGTGTGGTTTCCTTGCTTAGGGTTCCTTGAGAGACTGAGCACAAAAAGACGGAAGTAGTAAATTTGCTTTGAAGATGACCTAATGGGTCCTCCATAATTATGCAAAAGAACAGTCCAGAGGTATCGTATACAGTTTGACCCATGGTGGAAGGAAGTAGTGATGTATGGGGACAGAATCACGTTACAGAATAGTACTTAAGGAGAAATCCTTAATTATACTGTCAGTGCCTTCTGAGCTAGAGGCTCACATACTGTATTTGTGCTAAACTCAATACTATGAGTCTGTTTCTGTTGCCCAGGTATGTCCCATTAAGCTTGCCTATCTGGGGAGCTGGTGACTGAAGGTAAGACATGAGTGTAAGGATCAGCTCTGCCTGCAGTGTAAATAGTGCTGTACAGAATTTTCAAATTCCAGGAGAATGGAATTCAACAGAATTTCCAGACATTCTGACTGCTTCTATAGAATTCTGTCAGATGCAGAATGGCAGCCTTCTGTAGCAGAATGGCATTCCACCATCCCACATTGTTTTATGTTAATGCCATAGAAGTGGGTGGGTGGGTGGGGTGGACTGCATCAAAATTGCACCCTTTTGCTGTTTTATGTTGCCTGTTATAGGCCTGTGATGGTCGTTAATCATCTTTGTTTAATAGGTGAAATTCTGTTACTCAGGTCCCCAGTTTGACCATTTACATTATGAACCACAGAAAATGATCAAATGGCATGGTATGTAAGCAATACAACACAACAGTGAGTTGTTTGTTTAAGCAATAAGCCACGAGGGGGTGTGGGTTATCGGGGGATTTACCGCGGCTGGAGTGGGTAAATCCTCGCCAGCCGTGGTAAATCCCCCGATAACCCACACCCCCTCGTGGCTTATTGCGATTATACCAGGTGTCAATTATTAAAATATAGAAAAAGAATTGTCAAAAAAAATCTTATTTCTATTTTTTATATATATTTGTGTATATATATTCTTCCACCGTATATTAAGTAATGCCTTGTTGCTGGGTAGAATACGAGAGTAAGTGATGTTGACAGAGAAGTTAGAGTGCCGTTTATTTATTTAATTTTTTTATAATTTCGTTTTTGCTGCCAGGTTTGGAAATGTGTTTAGAGTTATGAGTGGTTGAGAGAAGGAGAGAGCGGTGTCGGTCAGCGCTACGAGTGGAGTAGAACAAGGCATCTGGGATCGCGTTTTTGTTTCTACTTCCGGGTATGATTTTGCAGGCATACGGTGGTGTTCGGGGGAATTTGTTTTTAATAGTTGTTTAAAAAAAAAAGTGACGTGTAGAGTACTGACACAGAGAAAGAGTGAGTGGCAGCAGCGAAGATTGAGAACCGGACAGAGTGGAGACAAAATGCTAATAAGCGAGGTGGGCGCCGGGCGCAAGCAAACTGTTTACTGGTCAATGATTTAAAAATACTACGGAGTGCTTCAAGTTAGCTCTCACGAGTGTTATTGTGAAAAGTTAATCGAGTTCAGTATCGCCATTAGGTGACTTGATTCAGCCATGTTTTTTGTTTTTTTTTACTATAACGAGCCCTAGTGTGAATTCTTAGCGAGAGGAAAATGGCGACTTTGCGGTGTCGGGGGAATCGGAGACCGCTGGTTAGCGAGCATTTCAACATGGCGGATCTCCGGTTTGAATTTCCTGGGTTGAATGATTTTTAAGAGATGCGGCTGGCTGGCACCTTTTGCGGTGATTATCAGAGGATTTACAACGGTGGTAAGGTGCCAGTCAGCCATTCTGATTTGTTGTTGTCCAAGGTCCATGGTATAATATGTGTTATAAAATAGGTCTAAAAATCAAAGAAGTGTAATTGGGTAAAACTAGTCAGGTGATCATGCATTATATAAAGGATAAAGTATGGGGTGCAGTGTGTTACGAGAATTTAACACACACCTGAGTTGTTGGATGGCACATAAACCCCGAGGGTGAAGCCCAAGGGGATTATGGCAGCCATCCAACAATGAGGGCATGTGTTAAATTCGAGTTAAACACACTGCACCCCATATTTTGTTTTATATAATTACTGCATTGTGTTTTTTTCCACAGAGGAAGTGCAATCGCTTATGTATGGAGCCTAGAGTAGTCTGGATTGCCTGATGTAACATTTCAGAGGTTTTATTATATGCACTCAATAATACCTACTCAGGTATTATGGTATTTAATACACGGCTTTTTCCATGGAAAAAAAATGCAACCCAGTACTTATTAGAGCATAATGCATGTTCATCCTGGTCCTAAACCTGATCAGATTTGTTATAGCCACATCACACAATGATCAAATAAATCCCCCTACAACCAGATCTGACTGTCCATCACAAACATGGCTATTACCTTTGCTTACAATAAACCTTCAACTAGGCCTTAGAAAAAAAAACTACCTTAAAGAAAAAAAAATAAATGCTGTTTCCCTGATCATCACACTTTCCTTACATTAAATACTGTTAATAGTTTTTATTACTAGTGTTTCTTTGCTGACAATAAAAAAAAATCCTCCTCCATGTGTGTGTGTGTGTGTGCTGGAGAGGAACATCATTTCTGCCACCGTAATTGTGCAGAATTTTGAATCCCTGTATTCCATGGTAAACATTCCATATGTTGAATGTGGAAAAAGACAGAAAAATGAAACAAGATTAGGAAAGGAGGCAATAATACTATATAGACAAAGAGGGAAAAGATGAGAAAACACAGATTCGGAGACAGACTCAAACTGAATTTCATAAAGCACCCACATTTGAATCATGTATGGGTGTTTTCAGGAGAAATCTACCCCTACCCAAACAGCCTGGCAGGTTCAAAAGCATTGAACATTCGGATAAGCGGGGTTTCGAATAAGCGAGGGACCTATACTCCTCGTTGTAGCTGATCGTGACAAACAGAACACCTGCAGCTCAACTTGCTAATTCTCCATAAGCCTTTCAGCAGCAGTAGCTTGTAGAGATGTTCTTTTTTTTTGTATCTAGGAGTACTGCCTCATCCACATATTGTATGCCATCACAAACTGCAGTAGCAGGTTAGAAATTTTAAAGGAGAAAGTACTGTACACGAGTGAATCCACAGTCACAGAACAAGCGGGTGCTGCTTCAACTTTTTTTTCCCCCTAAATTAAGCCCTTACTGGAATTGTCTGTTGGTCCTTTGCAGGCTTCATTTTTTTTCACCCAGCTCACTACTTTGCTGAATTCTGGGGTACAGGAAACTAGAACCTAGGGTCCACAGTCAGTTTGTGCCAAAAGCGAGGTCTGCAGTAAATAGCTTGCAGCATGTCCACCCACTCTGCATTCTTCCAGCTCGCGGAGTGACTCTGCTGTGTTGTTTTTTTTTTTTTTTTTTTACCAAGAATAAAGGTCCACAGTAAACTGGCTGTGTGCTGCCCACTTCTGAGTCCCCTCTGTCTCCCACTTCCCAACCTACCCATATTCTGGCTTCTGAAACTCTCACAGCTATCATTTGCCCCAGCCATAGCTCGCCCATGAGAACTCATCTGGACGCCTGTTTCTATGGCTCCTGGTACACCTGCAGCTCAGAAATGATGCAGAAAATCCTTTACAGCACACAGAGTGATACAAATGTACTGTACTGTACATTACTGTACTGTACTGAACTGACAACAGACGTGATGTCAGCCAGGAAGAATATATTGAACAGCTAACTGGCATTATACAATGGCAGGAAAATATCTTGGACTCTGATTGGTCATTGCAGGACTAGACCCGTGATGTTATCCCAGTACAACATCACGGGTCTAGTCCCAGAACACAGGCGACCACATCAACTATGAATGAAATCACTCCACAACCACCCTCTCCTCTTACAGCGTCTTTACTGCTCTGGTCTGAACTTCGATCATAATACCGACAACACAACATCTTGTAACCACTTAAAAGACAAAGAACCTCTGTGCGTAAACACTGAGGCAAGGGTTACCCCAAAGGGCATTTGGCTGGGAAGCCAAGTTTCAAGAAAATACAAAATCACACATGCCCCCACAATGCAAAGCATCATGGGCTGCATATGCAGCCCATGATGCTTTGCATTGTGGGGGCATGTGTGATTTTGTATTATCTTGTAACCACCCCCATTAACCATTTTCCCAATCCAAACACCAAGTCTCTGCAGAAACAAAGAAAAATCTTTTTTTTTCCATCATCACATTAGTTCCAAAACAGCCGCTGTGTACACCCTCACTTCACTGTCAATACATAGTGATGCACGCGCTCACACGTTGACACAGAAACCCACACAAAGCGGCTGTACGAGAATTAAAAAGAAACTGCAACGAACGAACTCCCTAACTCAGTTCAGCAGTGGAGCGGAGATTAAAAAAAAAAACACAGCACACCTGCCCTGCCTGGCCAGGAGCTGGCAAAGGAACAGAAAAAATAAAACTTCACACCCGCTCTGTGAACCTACTTTTCAGCACTCTCACAGTCAAACTCACATTTAAATACTGCACAGTTGGCTTCACTTACCTAACACATCATATCCCTCTTGTTTCAAATCTTCACACATATAAAAAAAAAAAAACACCAATACCAGACAACCGACGATGGCAATGGGGGGGGGGCATGAAGAACTGCATCTCAAAAGGACACCAATACATAGCAACAGCACCACCTTCTGGACACAATGAAAATTATGCACTTTTTTGTTAATTAATATACTTCCACATACAAAAAAATTAACTAAAATGTAAAAAAAAACCATATATTTTTTCTGTTTTTACAAGTGAGCCATTGTATAATAGCAATCATGCACTCCAGGGTGTGTGTTGTGCTGGTATAACGTCATTTCTGGGATGATTAGTTGCACTCGGCCTGCTGCCTTGTGCCTAATCACCCCAGGTGTGATGTTATCCCAGCACAACACACACCCTGTCGTGCATTATTGCTTAATTAATTAACAGGTGCTAAAAATAAGTGAAATTCTGGGGGACACAGAGGCATTTTGGATAACTGAGGGATTTGGATTAGTGTGGTTCAGATAAACGGGGTTTTCCTGTACTTTTATTTAAATTGAGATTGATGTACAAGAGGAAAAAATAATCCCAAACTAAATTGTTGGAGTATGGCAAAATGATAAAGTGTAGAGAACCCTAAGATGCGCTGTGTATTTGGGAGGGGAAAAGTAACAACAAAAAGCAACAAACACCTCACATTGTGTTGAAATTGTTTGTTTACTTGCAATTAATTAATTGAACCTTGCCACGGAATTTGGGTTGATGATCTTGAAAGGTATGTTTTCGAGTGCCATATGTTCTCCTGCTGGTGTTTTAGGCTCGTTTCCTGGTGAGGTTTGTCCAGTTCTAACCTTGTGCTTTCAGGCTCCGGTTTGTACTTCTTGCCTGGAGGCTCCATTTTCTGGTTCTTGCTTAAAGGTTCTATTTTTTATGTTGATTGCGCTCATGCACAAGAAACATATTGCGGCAGCTTGTTCCAGAAGCAGGCTGTGGAGATGTGGCAGTGTCGTGGCCAATGCCCCTACTACCTTTTAAGGCTTGGACCCTATTCCCCAATGCTGTAGCATGCTGCTGCTAACACTAGTTCAGCCAGCATGCCACAACCTTGACAAGTTTCAGCCGCTGCAATCAGGGGCCGCCTCGTCATTGCAGCGTCATCCGCTGCAATGAGGGAGTGACCCGTCATTGCAGGGTGGTCCCGTGCATTCCTACCATCCAGTTTGCTGACGGAGAACCCAGTCCCCGTCAGTTTCTGTTACTGTATGCCAAAGTGGTGCCCAATCCCCTCCGGACATGAGCCACCCCCAAGTATATGCTGACGGGGATGCCCAATCCTTATCGGCTCCAGTGCCCCCACCCCAAAACACGCAGGTGGCATGCTGGAAGCCCACCTCAGTGTGCCAGAAGTACCTGTAAAATGAAAAAAATGTCCCACAATGTCTTTTTATTTTCACACCCTGAAAAGAAGAAAACGGTTCCTCGCTGTCTGCTCCCCCTCCCTCAATCCACGCCCACCAACTGTGTACCCCACCTCCCCAC
This sequence comes from Neoceratodus forsteri, assembly GCA_016271365.2. NCBI lineage: Eukaryota > Metazoa > Chordata > Ceratodontiformes > Ceratodontidae > Neoceratodus > Neoceratodus forsteri. Next base: position 452,416,778 of record CM057456.1, on the reverse strand, counting down.
ACCCCCCTCGCCCCATACTTACCTCCGGAGCCCAGCGCAATGATCTTCGGTGGAACGGGAACACGTCTGCACTCCTCAAAGCTGACCGCGAACTGAGGAAATGCTGGCAAGCTATATAATGGCATAAATAGGATTTTTCAACTTTGATGCATATCTCAGGCATTTTTTGGAATTTTGGCAGCAAATTTTCAACATGGAATTTTTCAGACCTCTCCTCGTGAATTCAGCCACTGTCATGGCATTATTCGGCCCCAAAAGGTGATTTTGCGGACACTGCGCGGAATCACCTTTCTGGACCGATTAACAAAACAACAGTGCCAGTGTTCATGAGGTGGGCTCTCAAAAAACCTGTGTTGCAAATTTGGTGGCAAAAATACAAAAAATTACTGTTTTATGAGTGTGCGTTGCGCAGTTGCTACGCACGCTCGTAACTTTGCAAACTTGCAATATTTTCACTACAGATTTTCAGCATTGGCATTTTTTCACACCTTCTTATGAACAGTACAGCTGTCATTTTTCCCATCCTGACCAAAATGTGTTTTCGCACTTCCAGCGCAGAATAGCACGGTCATTGTTGGAAATCAGTGTTCAAGAGAGAGTAAGAACATGACAGTGACACCATTCATGAGCAGAGGTCCTAAAATGCCTATGTTGAAAATTTAGTGACGCTAGTCCATCAAATGACTGTGTTACAAGTGTGGGTTGCGCAGTTCCCACGCACCCTTGTAACTTTGCAGATCTGTCATATTGTCATGCCAGATTTTCAACAATGGAATTTTTTCACACCTCCTTATGAACAGTACAGCTGTCATTTTTCACTTCCTGACCGAAATGTGTTTTCGTACTTCTGGCGCAGAATAGCGCGGCCGCTGTGGGAAAGCAGTGTTCGAGACAGATTAAGAAAATGACAGTGACACTGTATATGAGCAGAGGTCCTAAAATCCCTATGTTGAAAATTCGGTGATGAAAGTCCATAAAATGACTGCCTTACAAGCATGTGTTGAGCTGTTTCCACGCACCCTTGTAACTTTGCAAATTAGTAATATTTTCACGCCAGATTTTCACCACTGGCATTTTTTCACACCTCCTTATGAACAGTACAGCTGTCATTTTTCACATCCTGGCCGGAATATGTTTTTTCACTTCTGGCGCAGAATGGCCTGGTCGTTGTGGGAAATCAGTGTTTGGAACAGATTAAGATCGAGCGAGTGAGGGGGGGGAGTGACTGAGCTCAACTGAGCTCTGTCAGGACCGCTGCGGATTTTTCTGTGGACAGAAAAAGACCCCAATGCAGGCATGAGCCCAGTACAAAAGGGCAGCCCGCAGTGCCAGGAGAAACAGAATGAGAGAGAAAGTGAGGAAGGGGGAGTGAGCAAGCACAATGGAGCTTTGTCGGGACTGCTGCAGATTTCTTTGTGGGCAGAAAAAAGGTGTCAACACAGGCAAGAGCCCAGTACAAAAGGGCAGCCTGCAGCACCGGGAGAAACAGAATGAGTGAGTGAGAGATGGGGAGTGAGCAAGCTCAATGGAGCTGTGTCAAGACTGCTGCAGATTTCTTTGTGGGCAGAAAAAGGCGCTAACACAAGCAAGAGCCCAGCACCAAAGGGCAGCCTGCAGCGTCGGGAGAATTAGAACAAGAAAGTGAGAAAGGGGGAGTGAGAGAGCTCAATGGAGCTCTCTTGGGACTGCTAAAGATTTCTTTGTGGGCAGAAAAAGGCACCGATGGAGGCAGGAGCCCAGTACAAAAGGGCAGCCTGCAGTGCCATTAGAAACAGAATGAGCGAGTGAGAGAGGGGGAGTGAGCGACCTCAACGGAGTTCTGTTGTGACAGCTTTGAACTTCTTTGTGGGCAGAAAAAGGCACCAAGACAGGCAAGAGCCCAGTACAAAAGGGCAGCCTGCAGCACCGGGGAGAAACAGAATGAGTGAGTGAGAGATGGGGAGTGAGCAAGCTCAACGGAGCTGTGTCAGGACTGCTGCAGATTTCTTTGTGGGCAGAAAAAGGCGCTAACACAAGCAAGAGCCCAGTACAAAAGGGCAGCCTGCAGCGTTGGGAGAAATAGAACAAGAGAGTGAGAAAGGGGGAGTGAGCGAGCTCAATGGAGACCTGCTGGGACTTTAGAGTTGCCCACCCTTCTGCCCAGAGTCCTCTGTTGTCCTATATTACAGCAGGGTCTCTGGAGTGGAGACAAAGCAATGGTTGGATAGTTTTAGGATTGCTGTAATAATACAGATTAATGTTGTTCTGTTTATTTCTCTAACTGAGCTATAGTGTTATGATTGCTGTAATAATACATAATTATTTGTTCTTTTTATTTCCCTAACTCAGCAGAGTAGCAAATTTGGTAGAAAAAATCCAAAAAATGATTGTTTTACGAGCGTGCGTTGCGCAGTTGCTACGCACGCTTGTAACTTTGTGAATTTGCAATATTTTCACTACAGATTTTCAACATTGGCACTTTTCCACACCTCCTTATGAACAGTATAGCTGTCATTTTTCACATCCTGGCCGAAATGCGTTTTTGCACTTCAGGTGCAGAATAGCGCGGTCGCTGTGGGATATCAGTGTTCGGGACACATTAAGAAAACCACAGTGACACTGTTCATGAGCAGAGGTCCTAAAATGCCTATGGTGAAAATTTTGTGATGAAAGTCCATAAAATGACTGTGTTACGAGCATGCATTGTGCAGTTTCCACTCACCTTTGTAACTTCGCAAATTAGTAATGATTTCATGCCAGATTTTCAGCACTGGCATTTTTTCACACCTACTTATGAACAGTACAGCTGTCATTTTTCACACCCAGGCCGAAATCTGTTTTCGTGCTTCAGGCGTAGAATTGCTAGTCGCTTTAGGAAATCAGTGTTTGGGACAGATTAGGATTGAGTGAGTGAGAGAGGGGGAGTGACCAAGCTCTACTGAGTTCTGTCAGGACTGCTGCAGATTTCTCTGTGGGCAGAAAAAGGAGCCAATGCAGGCAGGAGCCCATAACAAAAGGGCAGCCTGCAGCGCTGGAAGAAGCAGAACGAGTGACTGAGGAAGGGGGAGTGAGTGAGCTCAATGGAGCTCTTTCAGAACTGCTGCGGATTTCTTTGTGGGCAGAAAAAAGTGCCAATGCAGACAGGAGCCCAGAACAAAAGGGCAGCCTGCAGCGCCAGGAGAAATGGAACGAGTGAATGAGAGAGGGTGAGTGAGCTAGCTCAACAGAGCTCTGTCAGGACTGCTGCGGATTTCTTTGTGGGCAGAAAAAGGCGTCAATGGAGGCAGGAGCCTAGTACAAAAGGGCAGCCTGCAGCACTAGGAGAAACAGAATGAGCGAGTGAGAGGGGGGGGGAGTGAGGGACCTCAATGGAGCTCTGTCAGGACAGCTGTGAACTTCCTTGTGGGCAGCAAAAGACGCCAACGCAGGCAGGAGCCCAGTACAAAAGGGCAGCCTGCAGCGTCAGGAGAAACAGAACGAGCGCGTAAGAGAGGGGGAGTGAGCGAGCTCAGGGGAGCTCTGCCAGGACTTGAGTTGCCCACCATCCTGCCCAGAGTCCTCTGTTGTCCTATATTACAGCAGGGCCTCTGGAGACAAAGCAATGGTTGGATACTTTTAGGATTGCTGTAATAATACAGATTAAGTTGTTCTGTTTATTTCTCTAACTGAGCTTAGTACTGAGCTATAGTGTTTTGATTGCAGCAATAATACATATTTGTTCTGTTTATTTCTCTAACTGAGCTGAGTAGTAAATTTGGTAGAAAAAAATAAAAGAAATTACTATTTTACGAGCATGCGTTGCACAGTTGCTACGCATGCTCGTAACTGCGTGAATTTGCAATATTTTCACTATAGATTTTCAACATTGCCATTTTTCCACACCTCCTTACGAACAGTACAGTTGTCATTTTTCACATCCTGGCCGAAATGAGTATTCGCACTTCAGGCGGAGAATAGTGTGGTCACTGTGCGAAATCAGTAATTGGGACACATTAAGAAAACCACAGTGACACTGTTAATGAGCAGAGGTCCTAAAATGCCTATGGTGAAAATTTTGTGATGAAAGTCCATAAAATGACTGTGTTATGAGCGTGCATTGTGCAGTTTCCACGCACCTTTGTAGCTTCGCAAATTAGTAATATTTTCACGCCAGATTTTCAGCACTGGCATTTTTTCACACCTCCTTATGAACAGTACAGCTGGCATTTTTCACATCCTGGCCAAAATGAGTTTTCATGCTTCAGGCGCAGAATAGTGCAGTCGCTTTGGGAAATCAGTGTTTGAGACAGATTAGGATTGAGTGAGCGAGAGAGGGGGAGTGACCGAGCTCAACTGAGCTCTGTCAGGACTGCTGCGGATTTCTTTGTGGGCAAAAAAAGGGGCCACTGCAAGAAGGAGCCCAGTAAAAAAAGGCAGCCTGCAGCGCTGGGAGAAACAGCATGAGTGAGTGAGAGAGGGGAAGTAAGCAAGCTCAATAAAGCTCTGTCGGGACTGTTGCAGATTTCTTTGTGGGCAGAAAAAGGCGCCAATGGAGGCAGAAGCCCAGTATAAAAGGGCAGCCTGCAGTGCCAGGAGAAACAGAATGAGCAAGTGAGAGAGGGGGAGTGAGCAACCTCAACGGAGCTCTGTCAGGACAGCTGTGAACTTCTTTGTGGGCAGAAAAAGGCGCCAATGCAGGCAGGAGCCCAGTACAAAAGGGCAGCCTGCAGTATCGGGAGTAACAAAATGAGCGAGTGAGAGAGGGGGAGTGAGCGACCTCAACAGAGCTGTGTCGGGACTGCTGGGGATTTCTTGTGGGCAGAAAAGGTGCCAATGCAAGCAGGAGTCCAGTACAAAAGGGCAGCTTGCAGCGCTCGGAGAAATAGAACGAGCGAGTGAAAGAGGGGAGTGAGCGAGCTCAGTGAAATTGCCCACCCTCCCGCCCATGTCCTCTGTGGTCCTGTATTACAGCAGGGTCTCTGGATTCGAGACAAAGCAATGATTGGATACTTTAGGATTGCTGTAATAATATATATTTATTTGTTCTGTTTATTTCTCTAACTGAGCTGAGTAAAATACTTGGAGTACAACAGGATTTCTAACTGGGCTAAGTGAAACTATAGGAGAGCCGAGAACAAAAAGTATGGTAGCTGAGGGGTGAAAAATGGACAAGGAGGCTTTGAGATTGCTACACTAATACAGTATCTAACGGATGAGATTTGAGACTGAATTACCCTGGTCGTCAAGGGGTCAGTAGGAGGACTAGTGTGGGGGGGACAGGAATTTGACTAAATAGGGGCCTAACAGTTGTAGTAGGGTACAGAACCTGGGAGTTAGAGCCCATAACATAAGATGGGGGCCAAAATGGGGCAGGTGCCACATATCAGTAGGGCAGGTATCTTTGGAAGCATGGAGGTGTGTACAGGGTGTGGGTGTGCCATACTCCTGGACTGGGCTTGGAGGATGGGGGGGGGTGTATGGTCTATAGATGACTGGCTAGTTTGAGGGAGGAACTGTGGAGGTTAGGGAGGAGTGTAAGTGGCAGGGCAGATGAGTATGGTAGGCATCCTGAGGGGGGAATACGGGATGGCAAAGGGGGATGGAGGAAGAATAACTAAGGACTGAAACTTACCCCAGTATCAGAGGCACTAGAAGAAAAGAGAGGAGAAGGGAGGGAGTGCCCAAGGTGAGGGAGGGGGGGCCTCCTGATGGGAGAGGATGAGACGACGAGGAGTACCAGGGGAGAGACCAGATGGCTGCGGGTAGGGGGGACCAGGGGTGGCACGGTGGGGAACACATAGGAGGGGGGAACCGATAAGAGGCAATAGATGTAGGACTGGTATCAACTACAAATACTGTGGATTCGAACCTCTGCTTTGGGACAGAGAGGGGGAGCAGGAACATACTGAAGGGGGGAGGACAAGTGGGGCATGAGAGGGATGGCAACTGGTAGGGGAAGAGATAGTGAGGACAAAAGGGTAGAAGGGGCTAGTAAGGAAGGAGGGGGTGGTGACTGAAGGAGAGAAGGCTACAGGAAGGAGGAAGGATGGGAGGGGCATCACTATCAGGGTAGAAGGGAATGCAGGCTCTAAACTGACAACAGTGGGGATAGGAGAGGAGTTGGAAATCAGCAGGGGTGGAGGGGAGGTCGACAAGGGAAGCCTAGCAGGAAGTAGTCAGGCTGGGAATGGGTTCAAGGGGGATGGGAGGAATAAGGCAGAGAAAAGGGGTGAGGTGGAAGTAGGGGGTACAGATACAGAAGTCACAGAGGGTGCAGTTGGCAGGGGGTAAGGGACAGGGAAGAATGAACACTGGGGTGGTAGAAGGGGCATTAGAAGGGAAAGGGGGTAAGGGGCGTGGGGGTACTCGTCCTGGGGGATTCTATACTGAAATGGGTGAGATAGAAACATAGAAACATAGAATTTGACGGCAGATAAGGACCGCTTGGCCCACCTAGTCTGCCCATTTTCCTATCTAACAGATCACCTGCAGATCCTTGTTAACCAACAGCTTACTTCCTCCTACCCACCACTAGGACTGCCTTATGTCTGTCCCATGCATTCTTGAATTCCCCCCACTGTTCCTGACTCTACGACCTCCTCAGGGAGGCTGTTCCATGCATCCACAACCCTCTCTGTGAAAAAATACTTCCTCACATTACCTCTGAGCTACCACCCTCTATCTTCAAATTGTGCCCTCTTATTCTTGTACATCTCTTTTTCTGAAAGATGCTACCCTCTTGGACTTTGTTGATTCCCTTGAGGTACTAGAAAGTTTCTATCATGTCCCCTCTCCCCCTTCTTTCCTCAAGGGTATACATATTGAACTCCTTTAGTCTTTCTTCGTATGTCTTCTGGTGCAGACCCTGCACCATTTTGGTTGCCCTCCTCTGGACAGCCTCCACTCTGTCTATGTCTTTGCGTAGATGGGGTCTCCAGAACTGCACACAGTACTCCAGATGGAGTCTCACCAACTGTCTGTACAGAGGGATAACAACTTCCTGCTTTCTACTATTGATGCCTCTCCCTGTGCATCCCAGTATCCCCAAAGCCTTCCTTACTGCCTTCTCACATTGCTTGCCCACCTTTAGGTCATCTGATATAATTACCCCCAGGTCCCTTTCCACTTTTACTGTTGTCAGTATCTCATATCTTACCCCCCATTGTGTACTCTTCCCCTGGGTTTTTGTTTCCAGGTGATTACCTTGCACTTCTTTGCATTGAATCTGAGCTGCCATACATTTGACCATTCCTCCAACCTTGCCAAGTCCCTTCATCCTTTCCACTCCATCTTGTGTATCAACCTGTTGTAGATCTTTGTGTCGTCTGCAAAGAGAATACTTTTCCTGCCAGTTCCTCTGCAATGTCACTTATAAAGACATTAAAAAGGACCGGTCCCAGTACTGAGCCCTGCGGTACCCCGCTAGTAACCCTCCTTTCTTCACTATGGACTCTGTTTACTACTACCCTTTGCGTCCTGTTGTCTAGCCAGTTTTTTATCCAGGCTACCACCTTGGGACCCACTCCAAGGCTGGCTAACTTGTGTATTAATCTTTTGTGTGGGACTGTATCAAATGCCTTGCTAAAATCTAGGTAGGCCATGTCCACAGTCCCTTCCTGGTCTAATACTTTGGTCATCCAGTCAAAGAAATCTATTGGATTCATCTGACATGACCTTCCCATCATGAAGCTATGCTGCCTTGGGTCCTGTGCCCCAATGGCCTCTAGGTACTCAACAATTCTTTCCTTCAGAAGTGATTCCATCATTTTCCCTACCACGGAGGTCAAACTAACTGGTCTGTAGTTTCCTGCCTCTGTCCTGCTCCCACTTTTGTGAAGGGGAATCACATCTGCCCTCCTCCAGTCCTCAGATACCACCCCATCCTCCCATGATTTGTTAAAGAGAGTAGTCAGCGGTGTCACTAGTTCTACCCTTAGTTCTTTTAGAATTCTTGGGTGAATCCCATCAAGCCCCATTGCTTTGTCCACCTTCAATTTTATTAGTTCTTTCAGAACCCTTTCTTCTGTAAATGGACTGGTATGAACCCCCATCTTCAGAGTGTTTCTCTTGTTTGGTTTAGGTACCTCCCCCTCCTATTCCTTTGTGAATACTGAGCAGAAATATTCGTTCAGTATCCCTGCTTTTTCACTGTCACCCTCTTCCCACATTCCCTCCCCTTTATTAAGCCTCAGTATCCCCCTCTTGGTCTTTTCTTCTCTCCCTAATGTACCTATAAAAGGTCTTTATCCTTCTTAACAGAGTTGGCTATCCTTTTCCTGGTTTGGGCCTTTGCTATTCTGACTGCCTTTCTGTCTCTTTCTGCTTTAACTGATAAAGTTCTCTGTCCTGCTCCTTCTGTGTTTCCTTATATTTCCTGAATGCTGTCCTTTTCTCCTTAACCTTCCCTGCCACCTCTTTTGAGAACCATAGTGTTTTTTTTCCTTCATTGTGTTTTATTGATTTGCTTCACACAAAGGCTTGTTGCCTTTGTGATGGCCGTTTTGATTACTCCCCATTGTTTCTCCACCCCCTCCTTCTTGCCTGTTTGCTAGTGCTTTTCTAAGGCACTCTCTCATTTTCCCAACGTCAGCCCTCCTAAAGTCCAATACGCTTGCTTTTGTATGGCTTACTTGTACAGCTGTGTTTATCTTGAACCACACTGTTTGGTGGTCGCTTGTCCCCAGATGGTAACCCACTTCTAAATCTTAGATTCTTTCTCCGTCCTCATTTGAGAGTACCAGGTCTAAGATTGCTTCCTCCCGAGTGGGTTCCAATGCTAGCTGTCTGAGGCATGCCCCTTATAGGGCATCAAAAATGACCCTGCTCTTGGATGTGCCTGCAGCAAAGGTGCTCCAGTTAACATCTGGCATATTCAGGTCCCCCATCAGCAATATATCCTCTTTTTCTGCCATTCTAAGGATGCCTTCTATCATTTCCTTGTCCATTCCCTCCCCCTGAGATGGGGGTCTGTATACAAACCCCATGCGGATTGTAGTGCCATTTTCTGTCTCCAGGGTGACCCAGAGTGCCTCATCTGTTCCCTGTTTACTCTTTAGTTCTGTTGCTTTGATCCCTTCCTTTACACAGAGAGCTACTTCTCCTCCTCTTTCACCCTCCCTGTCCCTCCTGTAGATTGTGTATCCTGGTATGTTGACATCCCAGTCATGGTTCTCTGTGAACCATGGTTCTCTGTGAACCATGTTTCAGTGACAGCCACAATATCCAGGCAACCCTCTTCCATCAAGGCCACTAGATCAGGGAGATTGTTATACAGACTATGGGCATTGGTACTCATCACCCTCCACCTTTTGATGGCCTCCCCCCTTTTAGCCCCATCCCTGTCCTTACTGCCTTTGCCTTTTTTTTACATTTACTTCTGTCCTGTTCCCTAATGACTTCTCTACCTTGGTGTTTACCTCACTAACTACCGTGTTTTGTGGGGGGATGGAAAGGGGGAAAGGCACAGCCATATTTGGTTTGAAGCTGTCTCCAGGTTTACTGCAGGAGCGGCAGGGCAGGCACTGCATGAGCGTGCACTGAGGTGGAGGAAGAAACCTCATTTACTGTTGCATGTGAGTACAAACGACTTGGCAGGGGACACTATAGAAGTAGTGAGGGGGAGGTTTGAGTACTTGGGTGGGCAGTGTGAGGGGGTGGGGAAGTTGGTGGCATTCTTGGAGCTACTGCCAGTACCATGTGCAAGCATCGAGAGTAAGGGTAGGTTTGAGGATTCCAGTGGTTGAGGGATTGGTGCCACACAAAACATAATGGGTTAGTGACTAACTGGGGTTGGGTTGGGGAGAATAGTGACTTGTACAGGGGGGAGAGGGTACACTGGACCAGGAAGAGGAGGGACGTAATAAAAGCAGTGCTGGGCCACTGGCACTGAGGGTAGAGGCACTGGATGCCACACCTTGCGCCACGCTGGCGACCTGGGCTCAGACGCAAGCCTGGCCTGCCAGGGGTTGGCTAGGGAAGGATAGGATTGAGCATCCAGAGGACTGCTCTCCTACCCTGGGGTGGGATCCATGGACCCACCGCTCTGTGGCGGCCCCTGGTGATGACCGCAGGTGCTACTACAGCAGTGTAGTAAAGGGTGTCGGACTGTGGCGGACGTTGACACGCGCTGTGCCTAAGCATCATTGCATGGCTGCACCGCAAAGGGAGAAAATGGAAATGTGCTACCGCCAGAAGCATGAGTTTCCGACCCCCCACCCGCCACTTAATGGTGCCTTCTCAACCCGAATCCTGCCCGTGGGTTGACCTGAAAGCTCACCACCCCTCCACAGAGGTAATCCGTGGGAGGTGAGCAGGTCGGCTTGATGTCGAGGGCAGGGCCAGGGGGGTCAGTCGGGATGTCCAAGCTGACCGTCGCCCAGTGAGAAAATAAAAAAAGGCAGGATTAGAAGGGTGTATCTCTCTTAAGATGGATTTAAACAAATGGCAGGGAGTGGGGTGGCCAAAAGACTGAAGTTGGTAGAAAGGTCTGGACAGGGGAGCCTGATGAGCTCACCGCCTTAGATATAGGTAAATGCAGAGGTGTAGTAACCCTGGAAGGGGGTGGGCAGAGTGGTCTGAGTGTAATACAGAAGGCACCACCACCCTGTAAGAATAAGGAGGAGAAAGGGTGCGGACTACTGGGAGCACAGACACAGGCCAAGGAGGAGGAGAAGATTGAGGAGAATGAGGGGTACGGGTAGAAGGTGGTCTAACTACATGGATAGAGAACTGGTTACAGGGGAGGGTGCAGAGGGCAGTGGTGGTGGGGTAGCTCTCGGCACCCACAGCAGTGACAAGCGGGGTACCACAAGGCTCAGTGCTTGGCCCAATGCTATTTGGGCTCTTTATCTCCGATATAGCACACAGAGTGGGGAGCAGGGTTAGTCTGTCCGGACATTATACCACATCAAAAGCAAATAGTTATAGTAGTGGAGCTCCTCCACACACACACACACACACACACACACACACACACACACACACATATACCCTTCCCAGAACAGCAGCTTAAAAGCCTGCAATTCATTCAGATCAGTTCCATTTTCTTACTTACTTGGGGTTCAATGCCAACAAGTATAAAATCATGTACCTAGGGCATAGGAACCCCGATGCTGGGTATAGGATGGAGGGAGGTACTGATACTCACTAGACATGAGAAGGTCCTTGAGATTATTATATCAGAAGACCTCAAGATATTAGTACAGTGTGACAAGGCTATGGGCAGGGCAAATTGGATTCTGGGGTGCATAAGGAGTGGCATCTCCAGTAAGAGGAGGAGGGATGTTGTGCTACCATTGTATCACTCCCTGGTATACCCCCAGCTGGAGTACTGTGTCCAGTTTTAGAGTCCACACTTCAGAAAGGACATAAGGTGGAGGTTTTCCAGAGGAGAACAACTAAAATGGTTCAGAATTTTCACAGGAATCCCTTCAAGGACAGGTTGAAGAATCTCAACATGTACACTCTGGAAGAGAGAAGGGCGAGAGGTAGGGTTGTCAGAACAGGTTTGGTAAAGATTCGAACCCTCCTCGAACCCTGGTGTTCGAGTTCTAACTTAGAACTCGAACACTAAATGGTTTGCAAAAGGGTTGAATCATCATGAGACTGACGTGGGGTCGAGTAAGCTACGTGAGCCGCAGGATCTGTGGGGTATTTAAGGAGATGCGCCATGAGGAGGAGCCTCCATTTGCTGAGGATCATCGAGCAGAGGCAGCAGCAGCAGGCAGCAGCCCACTAAACTGTAGCAATTAGCGGTTAGCGCGATACACGCTATCTTTGTCCAGTGGCCACTTCTTCTTCTCCTGTGAGACCGAGAACAGAGAAAGGCTCAAAAAGCTGAAAATCGGGAGACTGGGAGTGGGACTAGGGGGAGGTTCAGGACAGAAGGAGGATTAATCAAGATTGGGAAGGGACTGGGGAATAGGGAGGATTGAGACCAATATCAGGACTGGAGGAGGACTCGGAGAGAGAATAAAAAAAATAAGAAGAAGACTGAAAGATTAAGAACCTTGTGAAATGTGATTGTTTGAAACTGCAGCACACTGCACACTCAGCAGCTGCCAGCAACAAGCATACAAGGGGGCAAAAAGGCAAATAAATCTTTCTGAACCCTAGTGTGTGTGTCACAGAGAGAAGCTCCAGTGTGTGCCCCTTGACTGCACTGTACCTACCCAGTGTGTGTTACAGAGAGAAGCCCAGTAGGCCAGTTGTGTGGTGGCATTAACCTACATGACAGAAATGTAGAAATATAATTCTCATTCCCTGGGTTGCGTAGTGACTCCGTCTCCTGTGGTCAGCCCATCACCCCTGCTGCCTGTGTGCCCTTGACTGCACTGTACCCCTACCCATTGTGTGTGTTACAGAGAGAGCCCAGTGGCCAGTTGTGTGGTGGCATTAACCTTACATGACAGAAATGTAGAAATAGTTCTCACTCCCTGGATTTAGTATGTATTCCGTCTCCTATTAGTCAAGCCATCATCACCCTGCTGCTGTGTGCCCTTTGACTGCATTGTGCCCTACCCAGTGTGTGTTACAGAGAGAAGCCCAGTGGCCAGTTGTGTGGTGGCATTAACCTTACATGACAGAAACGAGAAATATAATTCTCATTCCCTGGGTTGCGTATGTGACTTGTCTCCTGTGGTCCAGCCCATCACCCTGCTGCTTGTGCCTGCTGACTGCACTGTACCCTACCCAGTGTGTGTTACAGAGAGAAGCCCAGTGGCCAGTTGTGTGGTGGCATTAACCTTGTAACATGAGAAACATGAAATATAATTTTTCTCATTCCCTGGTTGTGTATGTGACTCCGTCTCCTGTGGTCAGACCATCACCCTGCTGCTGTGCTCCTTGACTGCACTGTACCCTACCCATTGTGTGTTACAGAGAGAAGCCCAGTAGCCAGTTATGTGGTGGCATTAACCTTACATGACAGAAACGTAGAAATATAATTCTCATTCCCTGGGTTGCGTATGTGACTCCGTCTCCTGTGGTCAGCCCATCACCCTGCTGCTGTGTGCCTTTGGCTGCACTGTACCCTACCCAGTGTGTGTTACGAGAGAAGCCCAGTAGCCAGTTGTGTGGTGGCATTAACCTTACATGACAGAAACAGAAATATAATTCTCATTCCCTGGAGTTGCGTATGTGACTCCGTCTCCTGTGGTCAGCCCATCACCCTGCTGCTGTGTGCCCCTTGACTGCACTGTACCCTACCCAGTGTGTGTTACAGAGAGAAGCCCAGTGGCCAGTTGTGTGGTGGCATTAACCTCACATGACAGAAACGTAGAAATATAATTCTCATTCCCTGGGTTGTGTATGTGACTCCTCTCCTGTGGTCAGCCCATCACCCTGCTGCTGTGTGCCCTTGACTGCACTGTACCCTACCCATTGTGTGTGTTACAGAGAGAAGCCCAGTGGCCAGTTGTGTGGTGGCATTAACCTTACATGACAGAAGCATAGAAATATAATTCTCATTCCCTGGAGTTGCGTGTGTGACTCCATCTCTGTGGTCAGCCCATCACCCTGCTGCTGTGTGCCTTTGACTGCACTGTACCCTACCCAGTGTGTGTTACAGAGAGAAGCCCAGTGGCCAGTTGTGTGGTGGCATTAACCTTACATGAAGAAACGTAGAAATATAATTCTCATTCCCTGGGTTGCATGTGTGACTCCGATCTCCTGTGGTCAGCCCATCATCCTGCTGCTGTGCACCTTTTGATTGCTATGTGTATGCCTATGCCCAGCAGCCAATCATTCTGTAAGCCTTGAACCTGGGATCCTTTAGTTGCAAACTGTCATATTCTTCAATTACTTTCAGTCCACGTATCACAGTGTCACACAACCAAAATAAAATTTTGGAGTTGTAGCCAGCGATTACAGATCACATTGCTTTGTTACACAGGAATTGTTTGGGTGTTGGTGTGTTCACTGCAGTATACTGGACTGGTAGTACTGGTACTTACTGTCTGCTATGGCTGACACCAACATAGATGAAGCATTTAGTGCTGGTGTTGGAGCAGGTGTTGGTGGTAGTGGTAATCCTGGTGCTAACAGAAATACAAAATGTTTCATGTGATAAAATTCAACAAACAGCAAAAAGAGCAACAGTGAAGTGTGGTAAGGGGACCTTTAAGAAAACCTGTACAGCTGCTGGGGTCACACGGAGGCACCATAAGGTATGCCATTCATGCTGTTAAGATCCCTGTGACTAGCAGCAATAATGCAAGTGACAGTGAGTCCTCTCTGACTCAGACAGTAGCTCTTTGTCTCAGTCCCACACTGTTGTGTCTCGCGACAAATCATTACTTCCTCAACAAAGTGAAATGAGCAGATCTGCTGACAATGAATCAGGTAGACTTGCAAATACATCCAGCACTGTTGGCAATGAAAAGGACATATCCATTGAATCCACCACTTCTGTGTTGGCCAGCAATGAAAATCCATCAGAGTCTTCTGTCCACTCTCTAGCACCAAGGAGCATGTCCCAGGTTCTGTTAGGACAGGTGAAAAGACACAAACAGTCTTTAGCTATCTTCCTAGCACTCTCGAACAAAATCTGTCACATCTGAGGTGTGGAATTATTTCTCAGTCAGTAAAACTGATCCATGCAGACAATTTGTTCCTGTGTAAACAGAGTGTAAGCCGTGGTAAAGTTGTGTCATGCCTTGCACTACAGCTCTTAAGCGCCATCTGAAAACCATTCGGTTTTGCTTGATCATCAAAACCCATGTCCTCCATCTTCCAGACCTGCATGAGAAGGGTCAGAATCTGAAATGGATACTGAATTGTTGAACTTGATGCGGGCAGAACCACTGCCAGCCCTAGGATCACTGTTACCACCAATGCCAGCACCATTAGTACAGTTGCACATCCAGTGATGGCACTGAATGTATAAGTCCTAGTCCACCATCTCTCCGTCCATCTGCCCATCAAACACGTGTATAATAAACCAGCAGGACATGTTGCAAACAGCTAACACTGTCTCAGGCATTTGAAAGGAAGAATACCTTTACTAGAAATCATCCAAAGACCTTTCATCTTAATCACCGAATTGGTGAACTGTTAGCCGGAGCCCTTCTCCCATACTCTTTGGTAGATCATGAGGATTTTAGGGAGCTCATGACATTAGCAGAACCTCGTTACAATGTTCCTCATCGAAGGTACTTTTCCTATGTTGAAATACCAAACATTTATCAGGCTTTAAAAGCGACAGTGATGCTTGCACTTAAAACTGCAGAGGGTGGGGTTATTCATGTCACAACAGATATGTGGACCAGCACTCAAAACAGATTACATGTCCTTACGCTCATTGAGTCAGTTTTCTTCTTTCTTCAAAAACAAAGACACCCCAAGATGGCGCTGCTGCATATAAAGAAGTTTGGGCAAAGTCATACTGCTGCAAACATCTTGCAGGAACTAAATGACCTCCTTGACGAATGGGTTTATTCTCACGGTCTAAAATGTGGCTTCATAGTAAGTGACAATGGAGCCAACATCTTAAAAGCAGTACAGGATGGAGAATTTCTGCAGGCTTCTTGCTTTGCACATTGCTTACACTTAATTGTCACGGGATTTCTCAGCAACGAAACACAAGTGGATGGTATGATTGCTGTTTGCAAAAAAATTGTGACTCACTTTTCACATTCAACCATGGCTATACGGACATTGTCCGAACTGCAAAAAAAACACAAGCTGCCCCAGCAAAAGCTGATTCAAAATGTTTCCACTCATTGGAACTCAACGCTTTATATGCTGCAGTGCCTCCTGGAGCAAAAGCAAGCTGTACATGAGTACTGCTCCAGTTACATTATTGGAGATGGCATTATGCTGTCTGTGCTGCAGTGGAAATTAATGGAGACAGTGTGCTGTATCCTAGCTCCTTTTGAGACAGCTACAAGGGACATGTCTTCTGAAGGTGCATCTGTGAGTCAGGTTATCCCACTCATAATGCTCATTTCACATCATCTTAGTGTTCTAAATCTACAAATAGAAAAGACAGATCTGAGCGCAGACAACATGTCGCCTGTATCATGGGAATCTCGTAAAGAGAATGGCGGCGCTTCAAAACCAATGACAAATTAGTTGCAATGACGAAATCAAGACACTACATCCTTGCAACTCTCTTAGATCCCAGGTTCAAGGCTATACATCTTCCAAAAACAGATGATATAGAGCAGTACAAATGTATGTTGCTAGATGAGCTGCAGCACTCACAGGAGTCAAACACAGACACGCACAGTACCCTCAGGTTGTCATCACCACAACATGCAGGTTCATCTTCACAAAGGGATACAGAACTGAAAAGTCACCAAACATTAACAGTAGTTGTTCCACAACTGCCACTTCTTCAGCCCTTAGTAGCAAGCTAAATCTGTGGCAAAACCTTTCCCAAATTGCTGCCATACCAGCTGCTTCTGCTGATTCCTCTTCTGAGCGGTCTCTGTCCAACATGGTAGACAGTTACCTGCAAGAACTGCCTATTCCTATTGATACATGCCTTTTGAATACTGGAGATCAAAAAGTCAATTTGGACAGAGCTGTATGATGAAGCCTGTAAATATCTTGGTTGTCCTGCAACAAGTGTCTCTTTAGAACATGTTTAGTACAGCTGGCAATATTGTGACAGACACCAGAAATAGGTTGCTGCCAGAAAATGTACACACATTAACTTTTATTAAAGTTAATAAGTCAAGATTTTCATATCCCTACAAGAGTATACAAACTGATCCTGAAGTGATTGATGTTGTGGATGTTGATGGTGATGACAACTCAGATGGTGGTGGCTGGTAAATACTGTGTGACTGAGTCTCTCTGCAAAAAGGAAACTTTTACAGACTGTGATGACTTTGGTTGTCGTCTCTCTCCTTTCTCGATCTACTACCTTGGACTATATACCCCCAAAACTTTCACCATTTCATGGCAAACTGCTTTGTAGCTAGGGCCTAAACTAAAGTCAACAAGTTTTATATACAGGGCAATTTTAACATCAGTGGGAACAGGCCCAAATTTGGCATAAAGGGACACTGTCCGTCAATCCTTTCTGTATCATATATTTATAGTTAAAGTGCAAACATATATTTTGGATTTACCTTCTGTGACTTTGTGGTGCATCAGTATGGGCTGGGACAGGAGACGGTCTATCTTTCAATTTTAAAGAGGACAAAACAATGAGTTCTAATTGGTAGCTGTTTATTATTTTTCAATTACAGAAATATTAGCCATAAACGAAAATGGATGCTAGTACATGGGTGAGGGTTGTGGGTTGGTTTTAACATGGGTGTAAGGGTGGCATGGGTGCTACTGCACAGATGAGGGTGGTGGAAGAAAAGTGGAATGGGTGATGGGGTGAAAGGTGGGTGTTGTTTTAGTTCTTTCATTTACAGATTAGTGATCAGCTGGGGATGGTGAGGAAAAAATGATGACAGACCGAACCTACTGTACACATAATATATATTCTTATTAAATACATTGCAAACTGCTGCCACCTAGCACAATTGTCCTGTCCCTTTAAAAAGAATAAAGGAATCAGAAATAAAAGAAAATCTGCATCAGCAGTTTTCACAGAATATGACGTATCATAGTGTTTTTGCTTTATAAGTAGTGATAATTTGATACATAATGGGGTTGACAGACGCTGTCCCTTAAACATCACATGCCAACTGCTGCAGCTACATTAAATGTTCCTTAGTATGTGGTGAGGAAACCACTTTTTATTATGTGACTGAAATACAGATTTTATTGAGTATCAGCTGCAAAATGCATCATCTTAGGATTTTGTATGTATTCTAATTTGCCAACAAAATGTTGGTATATGTATGCATTACCTTAGAAAATTGCATGCATTTGCCAGCAACAATGACTGGCATATTTTTTATTCAATGTCTTGACTGAATATGTTATGACATAATATGTTTTGTAACAGTTCCACATGTTGCTGCTGTACTTGGCTTGACTTTGTTATAAAAGCTTTCTTTTAAACATAGCAACTTTTGATTCACTCATTTAAAACAGAAAGCAGCAAATAGCTGAAATTAGGTAATATCAGTTATTTTTTCTCCTAATTCATGACGATGAGTATATATAGCTGAGTACATAAATGGCTAATGTGCCTCTTTCTTTCACTAAGGAACTATAATGCAGCTGCAGCAGGAAAACTTTTAACATATGGGTGGGTGGGTGGGCCTGTTAAGTATTAAGTTGCTGACTTTAGCAAACAGAAGAAACCATAGATAAACCTAGTTGTATTCCTATCAATGTCACACAAGATAATTTCTCTCCCCTTATATTGAACAGTTTTTCCTTTACATGTATTTTATTACTATCTTAGTTACTGGCAGCACAATAAAAAAACAGGGTTCGAGTTCTAAAAAGTTCTAAAAAAGATTAGAACCCTAGAACTTTTTCCAAAGTTCTAGACTAGAACTAGAACCCAGAACTTCAGAGGGTTCTGACAACCCTAGCGAGAGGTGACATCATCAAGACCTACAAAGTACCTCACAGGGGTAAAGAGGGTACAGTTGGGGAGCTTCCTTCAAATAAGGATGAGCACCCAAACCAAGGGACATACAATGAAGCTGGGGTGGGGGCATTCAGGAAAGAAGTGAAGAAATATTTATTTACTGAAAGGGTGGTAGACACCTTGAACAAACTGCCAGGAGAAGTGGTGGAAGCGAAAATGGTAGGGGGCATGAAGTATGCATGGGATAAATATAGGGGTATATTAGAAAAGGGGAAGGAGGGGGTCAACGGAGATCAATACGGCTATGGAAGTGGACTAATTACAAGTTCATTGCAGGAAAAATCCATTAAGCAAGCTCATTCACAAGGAGGTCCTGATGGACACATTCAGAATAAGGCATGCAGTAACATACACAGGCAGGGGTTACAAGTAGTTAGAGAACACTTGGGCAGGCTGGGTGTGCTGAGGGCTCCTTTTCTGCTGACAAATTCTATGTTTCTATGGCATCATGTGTTAATTCAGGTGCAGTGTTTATTAAAAGTTGGGCCTGCCTTACATCCGGATGTAAGGTACAGTAAATTACCAAATTAGATGCAGCCCACTTGCAATACAATAAACAGAACCCCAGTGCTTCGAGAAGCCTTTACTCTTCATAAGGCTGCTTAAAGAGCTGGGGTTCTATTTGTAGTGTCCACACCAGTATGTTGATCTTACAATTGACACCACATCTGAATGAGTACTTGATTCTTCCTCACTCCATTCCTTCCCCACTTTGAAAACTGCTTGTCCTGAGTTAGTTTTGGACTGGCAGCACCTCGCCTACGTTGGAAGATGACCAATAAGCAGCACTGAAAGACGTCAGACTTCACAGACTATGAAGGCAGCTGCTCACGGACAGACATAAGGCAATTTTACTGGGGGGTAGGAGGAAGTAAGCTGTTAATTAACTAGAATCTGCAACTTATCCATCAGGTAGGGAAATGGGCAGACTAGGTGGGCCAAGCGGTCCTTATCTGCCTTCAAATTCTATGTTTCTATGTTTCTCACCCACTCTTTTGGCAAGAAGAAGGCTGCAGCTGTGGCCACTGATGACTGTTCGGGTGTGGGGATGGGGGGACCAAAGGGGACAGACCTAAGGAGATAAAATCATAATAAAAATTGTGAGATCTTCACCAGCTTTCCAAAACGCTTACCAGTAAAAGAACACTCTACTGTATAAAGTTTTTCAAATGGCAACACAAGCTGGTGAGCCCTCTGTCTGCCATCTGACACCAGGCATCAGCCAGCATAAAATTGCCTACAGAAGGCAGTGTGGTCATGTGGTTACTGAAATACTGGAGATTACAGATTTATAAGAACAAAAGAATATCACACAGAAGCTGGCACATATGCCTCTAACAGCTGTCTCCTGCTTTTCAGTACTTATATTTATATCCTTGAGGTACTTGAATGTTTCTATCATATCCCTTCTTTCCCTCCTCTCTTCCACTGAGTACATATTGAGGTACCTTAATTTCTTCTCATAAGTCTTGTGTTGCAAGCTCTGTACCATCTCATTCGCCCTTCTCTGAACCATCTCCAGCCTGTTAATATACTTATGAAAGTGCGCCCTCCAGACCTGCACACAGTACTCCATGTGAAGCCTGACCATGGTTTTATATAATGGCATCACTACCTTCCTCCTTATGCTGGTGATACCCCTGCCTATTCACCTCAGCATGCCACTGGACCTCCCAGCTGCCTTACCAATTTGACATTTCAGGTCATCTGAAATAAGAACCCCCAGGTTCCTTTCCTTCTTTGTGACTGTCAGCAACCCACCCCCCAACCTGTACCTTTCCCCAGGGTTTCTGTGTCCCAGGTGCATAATGTTGCACTTTTTTGAATCAAACTTTAGTTGCCAGTCCTCAGACCATTTCTCAACTTTCCCCAGGTCCCTCCTCATTTTCTCCACCCCCTCTGGGGTATCCACTGTGTTACAGATGTTGGTGTAACCTGCAAACAGGCAGACCTTTCCCTTCAGCCCTTCTGCAATGTCACTAATGAAGACATTGAACAGGACTGGCCCCATGACCAATCCCTGTGGCACCCCACTGGTCACCCCCTCTCTCCAGACTGCGCCCCATTTACCACCACTCTCTGCCTCCTGTCTCTTACCCAGTTTCTAACCTACTTTACCACCCTTTCCCCCATGCCCAGCCAACTCAGCTATTTTATCAGTCTCCTATGTGGGACGGTGTCAAAGGCTTTGCTTATATCAAAGTAAGCCTTGTCCAGTGCTCCACCCTGATTTACTTCCTTTGTCACCCAGTCAAAGAGATCAACCAGATTTGTCTGACATGACCTCCCCACTGTGAATCCATGTTGCCTATGGCCTGGCCTCTGATGCCTTCTAGATGCCCCACTATCCTTTCTTTAACCAATGTCTCCATGATCTTCCCCACTACTGAAGTGAGGCTGACTGGCCTATAGTTCCCCGCCTCCTCCCTACTGCTGGATTTCTATAGAGGGACCACGTGTGCCCTCCTCCAATTCTCTGATACCACCCCTGTGTTGAATGACTCACTGAACGTGGCTGCCAGAGGTACTGCTATCTCCCTTCACAGTTCTTTTAATATCCTTGGGTGTATGCCATCTGGTCCCCTCGCTTTGCCCACCGTTAATTTATTCACCTTCTGCAGGATTCTTCTGCCTGTGAATGGACTATTGTCCACCTCTTCACGCCTTTGCAACTGTTGTGGCCCTTGCCCCTCCGCCTCTTCTGTGAATACTGAATAGAAAGACATACTGGATGTCTTGCGGAGGCACATGACAGTTCTTAGGCATGGTACTTTCACTTCCAAATACCTAAACAGTACATATAAGTAATCAGCATTCGGCACTGACAAATGCTTGTTTTGGTTTTCTTTCACACTATGTGCCAGGATTCCACTCCACTTCTTTCTGTCCTCAGTGGAAGTGCTTCAGTATCTTCTCAATTGTGCTTCAGATCTGTGACCCATGACTGTCATAATTTCCAGTACTTGAAGTCAGGCAGTAGACAGTGGCATGCACAGCAGTGGCTCAAATACAGTGGTTTGTAAGAGGTTACACTCCTTACTCAATCTAGGCATCATGTTCGAAAGGTAGTTCATACCCATAGGTTCCTCTAAATACCATATGTGGCTGTTGTCAGGGTATTCCTAGTTTATAAGTAGTGAGTGAATGTAGAACGTGCTTCTAGAGGTAGTTTGGAGAGGTACGACTTGAAAGATTTGACAACAGAAGAGGTTGTCCAGTGCAGTATATATAAACCCCCTCCACTTGTCCTGACTGCAGGCAGTGTGACTCTTGTGGTTCTTTGTTGCCTCATTGTATCTCAGGCTGATGTACTCTATGCCATTTTCACCATTCTTTATCCTGAGCACGCTTGGTCATAGATTCCTCTGCCCCTCTTTCAGTCTGTGAATCACATGGAGTTGGATGTCGCATATGAGCCCCATCTCTATAGTTGGTGACAGTATCAAAGACGTCTTCAACTTCAGCAGGTTAGCATTTGTGAGTGGGGGGTGGTGAGAGGATACATCCTTTACAAACTGCCTGTACTGCTTCTCTATAGGAAGAAACAGATTTTTGGCTGTTTTAAACTGGTCATCTGCAATTATGTTAATACAATGCACAATGTCATGGCTGTTAAAGAGCTGCTGACGCCTCGAAGAAAACTTTCAAAAATATTATATTTTGGTACAATTTAGCTTGCGTGCCATATATATTGTATAGATGTCTTCTCTCCATTACTTATAGCTGAGGAAATTTGCTTGACTACATGAGGCCTGATATTCAAAACTTTGCCCCAGGGCTAAGATAACACTGCCCAGTGTACTAAATTATCCCAGAACAAGTAGCCTGCCATATTCAAAAGGAATAGCCCCGGTGCTAAAACTGTTGAATATAGCGTGCAAATGAAGCTGGGCAAACCGGGCTGGGAGTGCAGTGCTAAAATAGCCCGGTAAGTAAGACAGCGCTAAATATAACAAATAAGACAGCACTGAAAATAGCAAGCACGGGCAGTGCAAACACCCACAGGAACACAGTGCACAGATGAGCCAGCCATGAACTGTGGGACATGCCAAGGAGTAAATCACGAAACGTAACTCGTGATCAGACAGCCATGCAACAGCCAGAACACAACAGAGAGACACCCCGCAGTGGTGGTGCTCAAAGCCTCCCCCCCACCATGACCCAACGGAAGTGCATGCCCCTGACAACGCCAAGCGCCCAAGAAACACAACAGACATAGGAATGAAACAAAAGTGGAATGTACTAATGTGAAAAACAACACCACAAGAACAGCATGAAATATGTAGAACAGAAGAAATAAACAAAGGAAACAAATGCAAAGCCAGAACTATGTATACCACACACAATTTAACTGGGAACCCAACAACAAACCACCACAGCCGCAACAAAATAAAAATGGCAATGCTAAAAGGGACAAGGGATACAGGAAACAGGATGGCATGAAGCAAAACTGATGTCCATAGGCTGTAGTGTTGGGGGGGGTGGGGCAGAGACACAGGCTTCAGGGAACAACATCACTCCTGCTGGTCCGAGGCATCTCTCTCCCTGGTCTGAAGCAGTGCAGCCACCCTCCGGAACTCCAAGATCATAACCGCTCACTGTTCCATCATTGTACGCTGTTGGTGGACAATCCTCCACAGCAGGTCATCCCTGCCCTCAGTGTCCTCCGGCCGTGTGGCCCACAGCGACCTCCAATGTGGACCTAAATGGGGAAGGGGAAGCATGTCAGGATGGGGAACAGGCAAACACCACAAGGAAAGCCCTATGCCAAGGATCCAGGAAGGGGACAGTACTTCCCAAGTAACATGACCATGGAGCAAGGCAAAACGTAACCACATGCAGAACCACGCTCCCACACACATACGAACATACAAACATACAAAGAAGCCAGCAGAAGGCCATTTGGTCTATCAAGACTGCTTGTGTTGCAGGGTGCTACTGTCCCTGCCCCTTCTCCCTACTCCTCTTATCCTCCCTACCCATGACCCTTACCCTCCCCATATACCTGTCCCAGGCTCTCTTAAAGCTGCCCTCTGTCCTCAATGAGATTACCTCTTCTGGCAGTGCTTTCCAAGTGTCCATCACCCTTCTCTGTGAAGAAGTGCTTCCCAACCTCCCTCCTAAACCTCCCACCCTCCAGCTTAAGACTGTGCCCCCTCGTGTTATGGTTGCCACTCAGCTTAAAGAGACTCTCCTTATCAACCTTATTTATCCCTTTAAGTACTTGAAGGTCCCAATCACATCCCCTCTCTCTCTCTCTCCTGTCCTCCAGGGAGTACATGTTCAGTGCCCTCACCCTCTCCTCATATCCTTTACCCTGCTGACCAGCTATCATCTTTGTAGCCCTCCTCTGGACCTTCTCCAGCGGGTTAATGTCCTTTTTGAGGTGTGGGCACCAGTACTGAACTCCATACTCTAGATGTTGCAGCAGGACATGACAGGCAAAAGACCATCTGCCACAGTGCACAGTACACAGTACACAGGATGGCAATGCATGTAAAATGTCAACCCCAGAGACCAGAATACATGGAACAGCACAGTGTCACAATGGTACCACAAACGCAAACCCCCATAGGACAGTGTCAGCATCCCCAGGCACAGTACAGCCGCGCCTGGGCTTGCAGAATGGGACACGCTGCCCACATGAACAATGCAATGACAAAGACATTATAGCACAGATGCATGGGGAATGTCTTCAGCCATGCCACAGTGCAGGGGACAGGGACCAGTACCACAGAGCTGCATGCCATGTGGATCAAGCCCCTGGAAAGCTACACATAGAAACAGCATGCAATGCATATGTGCCATGCACAGAGCACACCAATGCACTGGAGACCCACAGCCCTGACCCCACCAACCACCACCAGAAGGACAGTGGAATGCTGTATACAAATACCAGGGACACAGCACCATGGCCAGGCCAAGTCCACAGCCCTAGCGCACCCCCCACAGCAGAACAGCAGAGCTACACCCGCAGACGACATAAGCACAGCACACAGTGATGCTCACAACCCCCCCACCACAGTACAGTACACAGTGATGCCCAACCACCCCCACCCCGGCAGCACAGTACACAGTGATGCCACTGCTCCCCCTCCCCATGGCAGGACAGTGCAGCACCACCTGCAAACGGCCTTGAAACAGACACCTGTCAAGGGCAGGCCACAGACACAGGTGTATATATGTGACGCCTGTGTGCATCTCAAGGCCACAACGGCACACAGAGGAACAGCGCACAGCACAACATGCCCAACTGTATGTAAGACAGGAGTGATACTCACGTAGCACGCTGTACTCTCCACCACTACTCTCTGAATGCTGCACAAGGAGCGGTGCCCTCCTGTGGTCTTGCTGGCCTCTGTTGCTGTGGTCTGCATGGAGGCGTAAGAAGAACATTGTCAGTAACACAGTGATGGCAACAGGAAGGCCCGCTATTGGAAATGTAACACGGTGGTGGGATACTCCACCAGTACCACCCCCACCTAACAACTGTCGCCCCATGCCACCAGCCACACTGCAGGCCAGTGTACATGCCCCTTCCCCTGGGGGCTGTGTAATGCATCACAGTGGCATGGGTTATATGCCACAACATGAACAGTGGTCTGTCAAGACACACATGCCTGGCAGTGGATACACCAGAAGCAGCGAACAGATCCACATGGCAGTGCCACAGCACAGTGTGAGCAATCTACAGGGCACATGTGGGATGGATGCACACACACACACACACACACACAGAGCAGTGCTGTACATATATATGTCCCTACACATGGCCATACACAGACACCCACAGAGAGACACAGCCTGAAAGGGACATACACCTGCACACAGCACCACACAAGCAACATGCCCTCATCACAGTACAACACCAGCCTGGCTCAGGCACATTCCCCTCTAGCACCATGTGCCAGTATCAATCCAGTCTATGGGCCTGGCACCATTGCAGGTCAATGTACCAGTGGCAGCACTGCTTCCTGGACCTGGTGATGCCGGTGCGTTCTGACAGTCGCCTGCCTATGGACACCCACACCTGCCTGTGAGGCCTGTCCCCCTCCAGCACTTCACCAAACAGCTGCCCCTCCCTCCCCATGGCAAGGGCAACCAAATGGATAGTCTCCACCTCACCCCACATGTTGTCCCTCTGGACCACAGCCCTAACCTTCCTTGCTGCCATAGTGCACAATGCTAGCCTCTAGAGTGACTGGGACACTGCTGTGTAGCACACTGGGCTACACCCTCACACCCCTGTCTCCAACATCTCTGTCTGACAGATGGGTCATGTAACATGGCGCTATGTGTGTGCGGCGCTAAACACGCTAGTGTGGCATTTCCCGGAAGCGTTGCTACTGCACATGCATGAGCCAGACGTGAGCCCCATGACCCCAGCATGCTACACATGTGTATTGGGGTGGTGCATTGCTCAACTAGCACCAGTGCTATCACGTAATTGTGGCTACATTGCAATATGACAATAGCACCAGCGCAAACAGTTTGCCCTGGGCTATCCAGTTAGCACAGCACTAAAATCTGCCATATTCAGCCACAGCATGTTAATGAGCCTAATTTATTTATTTATTTTTTATTTAACAGACTTTAGGATTACAACCTTTGAGTCAGGGACTCATTTATAAAGGTTCCGTGTCAGAAAAAACAAACAAACACTTAATACATATAGACATAGAATGGCAGCTAAAAGTTACAGTTTTTTAAGTTATACAGTATTGCAGAATCAAGATCAGCGATACATTGCATTAAACGTGTTACAGAGAGCTGTATTTTATAGTTTTCAAGAGAACAATAAGTTTCCTGATGGAGGGAGTAACAGGTTTGATATTTACAGCGAAGCAGAGAATTAGACAGATATCTTGTGAGCGCAGCCAAAGGAGGCATTGTTAATAGGTAATGTTTGGTAGCCTTATCGGTAGGAGCTCAGTGGCGGGGTGGCCCCATAAGGTGATAGATCGATGACCCAGCACTTGCTGGTACATTGGCAGCACCATGAAGTGAGAATGTGTTCTTTGAGGGCTGACTTGAAAGGTCCTAATTTGGAGATAGACGAGACGTTGGAGGGGAGTTCATTGTACCAGACTGGGGCCCTGTGTGGGAATGACCTTTGGGCTAAGGAGGTTCTAACCCTTGGGATGGACCACACCTGTCAGTTGGCAGTGTGGGCGTTTACCAAGGTGTGGGAGGATAGGAGAGAGGCATAAACCCCCAAGAGGGTAAACCCCAGGTGTATTTTCTTTGTCAGGAGACATGTTTGATAAAACAGCCTTTCATCCAGGGTGAGGAGATTTGTCAGGGCATCTAGGGTACAAGTAGGGTACGCTTGTCTGCCCTGGAGAGGAGTCTGCATGCTTTGTTTTTGGCCAGGTGGATTTTGTTAAGGACTGTGTGGTTAGCAGCTGAGTAGATAGTGAGCCCATAATCGGCTAGGGAGAGAACTGAGGAGGTGCCCCTTACCAAATGTGTTGCAATGGCAACACAGTGTTCTATCATTGACAATACCTGGGTATGTCTGAAATTGTGCAATGGTACTACCCAGTGGTAGTCTGGTAGTACAATGGTGTCAACCCAGTCAGGTTTCTGGCCTCAGTGGTAGTGTCATGGCACAGTGGCATCCCTATGGCAATTTCGGCAGGTTGCCCGGACTGGTAACTGGGTAATGGTACCACAGTAGTATTACGTAATTTTGAGTCCACTTTCATGTGGGACTCTATTTTGCTCTAGAAGTTCCCAATGATAATGCAATGGTAGTACGACAATGTTTTCTATATACCACCAAGACTTATTTGGTACCACCGTGGTATCAGTATTTTGTAATGTCACCACACGGGTATTACGTTAGAGGAGCAGATTGGTGCACATATAAATCCCAAGCTTATTTGGTATCACTGTGGTATGAGTGCATCTAGAAATTTGATACCATTGTGGTAGCAACATGGTACACATCAAAATCAAGCAAAGTTTGAAAGAAATACAAAATGAAACATGCACTGATAAACGCATTATGAGCTGCACAGTATATGCAAATTACAATTAACAACCCTCAATTAAGTTCCCAAGTTGAATGGGATATCACTGCTTCATTTAAATCCATTAAAATTCTATTAAATTCCATTAATCTTCCATTTTCTTCATGCAATCCCATTACTTTTCACCATTACATTTTGTATCACCCTTTTTAACTGCCATTTTTTATTTCCATTACATTTAAATTAATGATTGTTTCATGGGCGCAAACCATTAATTTACTCACTCGTGACATAAATTAACCACTACAGGTATCCATTAAGTATTTAATGTGTGTGGTACACCCCTTAAATTTTCTATCAGCCTATTTTAATGGCATGTTTAATAACCACTGAAACTGAGCAATGAGCTTTTCATTGCCATGAAAATGATGGTCATGTAGCGCTAATCCATTAATTGTCATTATAACTGTCCAAATGAGCTTTTTATTACCATGAAAATTAGGGTTGTCAGAACTAGTTTGGAAAAGATTCGAACCCATCACGAACCCTGGTGTTCGAGTTCTAATTCAGAACTCGAACACTAGTGGGTTCGATAACGAGTTCGAATCTTTATGCTCTATAAAGCCAGAACCACAATGCAAGCTTGCCTAGCCCTATAGTCAGTGTCGGTCCGGAGGACGGGACGGAGAGAGGTTGAAGGAGCAGGATGGGATTGGGAGGCAGCACAGTGCCACAGGAGGCAGAAAGGAGGTGGAATGAAGGGGAAGGGTGCATGATGGCAGCATGCACAAACTTGTGGGGCTGAATGGTGTGGACTGCACTGGAGTCGGACTGCGCCTGCGTGCTTCATCCCCACAGTCCGTGTTACCACCTGACCATCTGCTCTGTGGTCAGGTGGTGGATGGGAGACGTAAACCGGCGCGCGGTTGCAGCTCCTTTCATTTACCCAGCCAGTGCCATAAAGGAGTTGCAGGCTGCAGCAGCTTGTGCTACTCACTCGCTCCCTCTGTCTGGGCTAGCTCTGCTCTCTGGCTCTGGCAATTGCTTGCTAATTAAAATGCGTGTGTGTATTGGGCAAACTAAAAAAATAAATAAAAAGCTAAAGGGTGGGTGGGTGGGGTGAAAACTAAAGGTAGAGGCGGGGACTCACGGTTGGGAGTGGGAACTGAGGAAAAGAAAGGGCCTGAACTTAGGAACAGTTGGTGAGAAGCTCAGCCTCAGGATGAGACGGACAGAGCGAGGGAAGTTAAAGTTGCTGAGTATTTGAGTGAAACTGAGAGAATTTTATCGTAGTCTCAAACAACAGTTCAAAAACTTTATTTTCTGCATGGTGTAGTTGTTTCACACTGGGAAGAAGGAGCGAGCATCAGATGGTTGGGGGATGGGTGAAGAAATTAAAACAAACAGATTGTGCCTCGAGGAAAATTAAGTTTAACTTTAATGTGTGAGTCTTTGAGAAGTTGAAACATTTGAATTTGATGGCATTGTTTTTTATTTTTTACTTAATACTTTATACCCTACTCCACAAAACAAAGTAAAATAATCAGGAGGGTAGGGAGGGGAAGGGATTCTGTGGTACTGTGCTGTTGAGCGTTCTTCTATTCCACCCTATAAAATTCCTGATAGAACAACACCAGGCTGTTTTTAGTTTTTTTTTTTTTTTTTACACAGTACTCCCTACTTGTGTGTTGTGTGTGTGTGACTCCACTACACTGTATCTCTCTACTCTCCTGTGGTGTTCCCATCACCCTGCTGTGGCTGCTGACTGTGTACCCTACCCATTGTGTGTTACTGCGAGAAGCCCATTGTTGGGCAGTCGTGGGGTGGCATTATCCTTAAATACAGGACAGAAGCCTAGAAATATATTTCCCTGTTGGGAGAAGAGACAGAAAAATCTCTTTCCTTGGGTTGTATATGTGTGTGTGACTCCATCTCTTGTGGTCAGCCCATCTGCTGTGTGCCTTTTCACTGCACTGTACCCTACCCAGTGTGTGTGTTACCGAGAGAGGCCCAGTGGCCAGTTGTCGTGTGGTGGCATTATCCTTAAATACATGACAGAAGCCCAGAAATATATTTCCCTGTTGGGAGGAGAGACAGAAAAATCTCTTTCCTTGGGTTGTATATGTGTGTGTGACTCCATCTCTTGTGGTCAGCCCATCTGCTGTGTGCCTTTTGACTGCACTCTACCCTACCCAGTGTGTGTTACCGAGAGAGGCCCAGTGGCCAGTTGTCGTGTGGTGGCATTATCCTTAAATACATGACAGAAGCCCAGAAATATATTTCCCTGTTGGGAGGAGAGACAGAAACATCTCTTTCCTCGGTTTGTGTGTGTAACTCCATCTCTTGTGGTCAGCCCATCACCCTGCTGCTGTGCGCCCCTTCACTGCTATGTGTATGCCTATGCCCAGCAGCCCAATCATTCTGTAAGCCTTGAACCTGGGATCCTTTAGTTGCAAACCGTCATATTCTTCAATTACTTTCAGTCCACTGCATCACAGTGTCACATAGCCAAAATAAAATTTTGGAGTTGTAGCCAGTGATCATAGATCACGTTGCTTTCTTACACAGGAATTGTGTGGGTGTATTCTCTGCAGTATACTGGTTCTGTTATGGCTGACACCAACATAGATGAAGCATCTAGTGCTGGTGTTGGAGCAGGTGTTGGTGGTAGTGGTAAATCCTGGTGCTAGCAGAAATAACCAAAATGTTTCACGTGATAAAAATTCAACAAAGAGCAACAGTGAAGTGTGGTAAAGGGGGACCTTTTAAGAAAACCTGTACAGCTACTGGGGTCACACGGAGAGGCACCATAAGGTATGCCATTCATGCTGTTAAGACCCCTGTGACTAGCAGCAATAATGCAAGTGACAGTGAGTCCCACTCTGACTCAGACAGTAGCTCTTTGTCTCAGTCTGACACTGTTGTGTCTCACGATGAATCATTACTTCCTCAACAAAGTGAAATGAGCAAGTCTGCTGACAATGAATCAGGTAGTGCACTTGCAAATACATCCAGCACTGTTGGCAATGAAAAGGACATATCCATTGAATCCACCACTTCTGTGTTGGTCAGCAATGAAAATCCACCAGAGTCTTCTGCCCACTCTTCTAGCACCAAGGAGCATGTCCTGGGTTCTGTTAGGACAGGTGAAAAGACACAAACAGTCTTTAGCTATCTTCCTAGCACTTCGAACAAATCTGTCACATCTGAGGTGTGGAATTATTTCTCTGTCAGTAAAAACTGATCCATGCAGAGCAATTTGTTCCTGTGTAAACAGGTGTAAGCCGTGGTAAAGTTGTGTCATGCCTTGGCACTTCAGCTCTTAAATGCCATCTGAAAAGCATTCAGTTTTGCTTGATCATCCAAAACTCATGTCCTCCATCTTCCAGACCGCATGCGTGGAAGGGTCAG
Organism: Neoceratodus forsteri; assembly: GCA_016271365.2. Lineage (NCBI taxonomy): Eukaryota > Metazoa > Chordata > Ceratodontiformes > Ceratodontidae > Neoceratodus > Neoceratodus forsteri. Next base: position 452,385,926 of record CM057456.1, on the reverse strand, counting down.
GAATCTGAAATGGATACTGAATTGTCTGAACTTGATGCGGGCAGAACCACCGCCAGCCCTAGGATCACTGTTACCACCAATGCCAGCACCATTAGTACCAGTTGCACATCCAGTGATGGCACTGAATGTATAAGTCCTAGTCCACCATCTCTGCGTCCGTCTGCCCATCGAAGCACGGTGTATAATAAACCAGCAGGGACATGTTGTAAACAGCTAACACTGTCTCAGGCATTTGAAAGGAAGAATACCTTTACTAGAAATCATCCAAAGACCCTTCATCTTAATCACATAATTGGTGAACTATTAGCTGGAGCCCTTCTCCCACACTCTTTGGTAGATCATGAGGATTTTAGGGAGCTCATGACATTAGCAGAGCCTCGTTACAATGTTCCTCATCGAAGGTACTTTTCCTATGTTGAAATACCAAACATTTATCAGGCTTTAAAAGCGACAGTGATGCTTGCACTTAAAACTGCGGAGGGTGGGGTTATTCATGTCACAACAGACATGTGGACCAGCACTCAAAACATAGATTACATGTCCCTTACCACTCATTGGGTCACATTTTCTTGTGCTTCTTCAAAAACAAAGACACCCCAAAAGATGTCGCTGCTGCATATAATGAAGTTTGGGCAAAGTCATACTGCTGCAAACATCTTGCAGGAACTAAATGACCTCCTTGACGAATGGGTTTATTCTCATGGTCTAAAATGTGGCTTCATAGTAAGTGACAATGGAGCCAACATCTTGAAAGCAGTACAGGATGGAGGATTTCTGCATGCTTCTTGCTTTGCACATTGCTTACATTTAATTGTCATGGGATTTCTCAGCAATCAAACACAAGTGGATGGTATGATTGCTGTTTGCAAAAAAATTGTGACTCACTTTTCAGATTCAACCAAGGCTATACGGGCATTGTCCGAACTGCAAAAAAACACAAGCTGCCCCAGCAAAAGCTGATTCAAAATGTTTCCACTCGGAACTCAACGCTTTATATGCTGCAGCACCTCTTGGAGCAAAAGCAAGCTGTACATGAGTATTGCTCCAGTTACATTATTGGAGATGGCATTATGCTGTCTGTGCTGCAGTGGAAATTAATGGAGACAGTGTGCTGCATCCTAGCTCCTTTGAGACAGCTACAAGGGACATGTCTTCTGAAAGTGCATCTGTGAGTCAGGTTATCCCACTCATAATACTCATTTCACATCATCTTAGTGTTCTAAATCTACAAATAGAAAAAGACAGATCTGAAGCGCAGACAACATGTCACCTGTATCATGGGAATCTCGAAAAGAGAATGAGCGAGTGCTTCAAAACCAATGACAAATTAGTTGCAATGACGAAATCAAAACACTACATCCTTGCAACTCTCTTAGATCCCAGGTTCAAAGCTATACATCTTCCAAAAACAGACGATATAGAGCAGTACAAATGTCTGTTGCTAGATGAGCTGCAGCACTCACAGGAGTCAAACACAGACACGCACAGTACCCTCAGGTTGTCATCACCACAACATGCAGGTTCATCTTCACAAAGGGATACAGAACTGGAAAAGTCACCAAACATTAACAGTAGTTGTTCCACAACTGCCACTTCTTCAACCCTTAGTAGCAAGCTAAATCTGTGGCAAAACCTTTCCCAAATTGCTGCCATACCAGCTTCTGCTGATTCCTCTTCTGAGCAGTCTCTGTCCATCATGGTAGACAGTTACCTGCAAGAACTGCCTATTCCTATTGATGCATGCCCTTTGAATACTGGAGATCAAAAAGTCAATTGGACAGAGCTGTATGATGAAGCCTGTAAATATCTTGGTTGTCCTGCAACAAGTGTCTCTTCAGAATGCATGTTTAGTACAGCTGGCAATATTGTGACAGACACCAGAAATAGGTTGCTGCCAATGTACACACGTTAACTTTTATTAAAGTTAATAAGTCAAGATTTTGTATCCCTACAAGAGTATACAAACTGATCCTGAAGTGATTGATGTTGTGGATGTTGATGGTGATGACAACTCAGATGGTGGTGGCTGGTAAATACTGTGTGGGACAGAGTCTCTCTGCACCAAAAGGAAACTTTACAGACTGTGATGACTTTGGTTGTCTCTCTCTCCTTTCTCGATCTACTACCTTGGACTATATACCCCAAAACTTTCACCATTTCATGGCAAACTGCTTTGTAGCTAGGGTCTAAACTAAAGTCAACAAGTTTTATATACAGAGCAATTTTAACATCAGTGGGAACAGGCCCAAATTTGGCATAAAGGACACTGTCACATCAATCCTTTCTGTATCATATTATTTATAGTTAAAGTGCAAACATATATTTTTGGATTTACCTTCTGTGACTTTGTGGGGCATCAGTATGGGCTGGGACCGGGGGCCGTCTATTTTTCAATTTTAAAGAGGACAAAACAATGAGTTCTAATTGGTAGCTGTTTATTATTTTTTTCAATTACAGAAATGTTGGCCATAAACCAAAAATGGATTCTAGTACATGGGTGAGGGTTGTGGGTTGGTTTTAACATGGGTGTAAGGGTGCTACTGCACAGATGAGGGTGGTGGAAGAAAAGTGGAATGGGTGGTGGGGTGAAAGGTGGGTGTTGTTTTAGTCCTTTCATTTACAGATTCGTGATCGGCTGGGGATGGTGAGGAAATAAATGATGACAGACCGAACCTACTGTACATATAATATAGATATATATATATTTTTTTTATTATTAAATACATTGCAAACTGCTGCCACCTAGCACAATTGTCCTGTCCCCTTAAAAAAAAGAATAAAGGAATCAGATTAAAAGAAAATCTGCATCAGCAGTTTTCACAGAATGTGACCTATCATAAAGTGTTTTTGCTTTACAAGTAGTGATAATTTGATACATAATGGGGTTGACAGACGCTGTCCCTTAAACATCACATGCCAACTGCTGCAGCTACATTAAATGTTCCTTAAGTTAGTATGGTGAGAAACCACTTTTTATTTATGTGACTGAAATACAGATTTTATTGAAGTATCGCTGCAAAAATGCATCATCTTAGAAAGTTGTATGTATTACTTCAATTTGCCAACAAAAATGTTGGTATATGTATGCAGTATCTTAGAAAAGTGCATGCATTTTTTGCCAGCAACAATGACTGGCATATTTTTTTTCTTCAAATGTCTTGACTGACTACGTTATGACATAATATGTTTTGCAACAGTTCCACATGCTGCTGCTGTAGTACCTGGCTTGACTTTGTTATAAAAGCTTTCTTTTAAACATAGCAACTTTTGATTTACTCATTTAAAACAGAAAGCAGCAAATAGCTGAGATTAGGTAATATCAGTTATTTTTCTCTCATAATTCATGACGATGAGTACATATAACTGAGTACATAAATGGCTAATGTGCCTCTTTCTTTCACTAAGGAACTATGATGCGGCTGCAGCAGGAAAACTTTTAACATATGGGTGGGTGGATGGGCCTGTTATGTATTAAGCTGCTGGCTTTAGCAAACAGAAGAAACCATAGATAAACCTAGTTGTATTCCTATCAATGTCACATATGATAATTTCTCTCCCCCTTATATTGAACAGTTTTTCCTTTACATGTATTTTATTACTATCTTCAATACTGGCAGCACAATAAAAAATAGGGTTCGAGTTCTAAAAAGTTCTAAAAAAGATTAGAACCCTAGAACTTTTTCAAAAGTTCTAGACTAGAAATAGAACCCAGAACTTCAGAGGGTTCTGACAACCCTAATGAAAATAACAGTCATCTTGTGGCAATACATTAATGGCCATTAGGGATAGTTTTGTCTACTATCAGTACTACTTTTCCCTACGAACTATGGGTCCCTTTGACTCCTGTGTAACCTTTTGTTTCACAGGTACTCCCCATCCACTCTCCAGAATCAGCATCTCCAAAGAGGTTCCCTCACCTGGGCCATAAAGTACCCATGAATTAGTTACATGATTGGGGGTGGGGAGTTTGAGCCATAATTTAATCTGCATCCATTACAATGGGAGTCCAGATGTATATTGCCATGATGCTATATTGTAATGAGGGACAGTTAAGAGGTACAGAATCAGTCTCTCCGGATCTGGTCCCCTATAGCTGGACCCCCACCTTGAAAGTTGGACCCCCACAGCTGAAGACTAACTTTTTGCTACAGCACATTGGCAACACCATTTACAGTGAGGGACACAGCAATGCTGAGGGATAAAATGAGGGACATATCACCAAGAGACTGTTGAGAGGTATGGCACAGTCCCTTTCCCATGTGTGGCCATCCTGCACTGATGCTAGAGATTTTACAGACTGACACAGGGGTCGATACTAACTTTTTTAGCCACTAGTCATCAGGGCTAGTGATTAGAAAAATCCACTGACCCAACAGGGAGTTTCACTAGCCCAGCAAAAAATGACCAGAAAAATCTCCATTGAAATAATTGGTCCCATCGAAATGTATATAGGCCCAGTCATTTCAATTGTATTTTGTTCTCGATATTTGCGTAGCAACAGTGAACAGTCCTGGCTCAGACCAGATACCTGGCCAATGGGAAAGGAAATCAGTGAAAAAGGGACACAGGGAAGTAAATTCAGAGCAAAAGGCAGTACCTGCAGTCCTCCTCTCATCCCTATGTCAGTCTCAGTGGTCCCAGCAGTGTCAGTGATCCTGTAGTTGTGGCGTTCCCCAGGATCAGCAGTTGGCAGCTGTAGCGTGGGTTCTGTTTAGTCCCATTTGTGGGGTTTTTTTGTAAAGAAAAAGTAAATGCCAGTTCCTTGGCAGTGGCCCCCACAAACAGGACAGCATCATTAGATGAACGAGCATCAGGAGGAGTCAGCTACCCGTCAAGGGAAGGCCTCCCACCTGCCTGCAGCCATCAGGGCATCCAGCATACACTTAACCTACGTCCTGTCTCAACTTCTCCCCAGTTTGGGGTGGTGAGTTGGTGACAGTGTCATAAAACAGGCACTGTCCGCCTGAACTAATACTGAAATTATAAAAAAAAGATGTTTCTTTTCACGCAGTGAGCACAAGAAAGGATGGCCGTGGATGTTAGTGTGGTCAGGGCAAGGCCCTGGAGCAAGGAACTGCCAAGGGTGGATCTATTCAAATGTATTTAAAATCGGCCCAGGAGGGGAGCATACAGTGAGATGGTGGCCTTATTCAAAATTACCTAAATTTATTTAACTCGCGCTCCTAAATGGAGCATAGGGGTGGGCAGTATTCAAATGAAGTAGTCATCGGAGGTGGAGCAGAGGGCATGCATGCCCTGAATTAGATAGTGAACAGGGTGCTAAGGAGCAAGGTTAGGGTAAAGCCCCAGTTATAGCCAAGCTAGCCAGCTGGGCTAATGAATAACTGCTAGCTGTCCCAAAGGTTTCTTTTATTCAGAAATAAGCACCGGGGAGCTAGTTGTGGGAAGTAAGTCCCAGATTATAAAGTCAGAGTACCCCAGGGTGAAACAGGTGACTATATTAGCCAAGCTGCCTCCAGTAGCCAGGCTAGTGCTATAGGAATCTCCAGATCTGTTACTCAGGTCACTAGTCATTTGCTGGGCCTGTGGCAACTTTGCTGCTGGGGTGGATAACTGCCTGGTCCACTCCCTTTCCCTTGCTCCTGACTGAAACTGATACCCAAGTGCACTTTCAATCAGTAAATTCTACTATTTTACAACACTAGCTTGGCTACTGTTTGCCACTTGGCTATAGCCACCTTTATCACCCTGGACACACTCACTTTACACGCTGGGTTTTACTTAACCTAACTGGCCATTGGTGCTTATTTCTGAATACATTTATTTATTTTGTTTATTTACTAAAAAGTTTCACCAGGAAAGGCACACTGAACAAACAAGTTTAAAAAACTCACTGTTCCAAGATCTGTAGTGACTGTGAACTTTTGCGAGCGTGCACAAGACAGCCTGACTCACCATGGGACGATAAAGAGAGCAGGAAAGAAAGTGAAGCAGCCTGCTGCTGAGGCTGTGATTTGAGTCAAGCTGCCTTGCCTGCCTGCCTGCCTTCAATTCTGTGAGTGAGTCGCTCGACGCATTCATGTTTTTCATCGGTCCATCCATGACTCTAGACTATAACTTAACCAGATCCAATACCAACAAGAGGGACTAAAATTTATTTGAGGAGCTGCACTTCCAGCTTCTGGGGACTGGCTTGCCTTAGAGAAGCCTCTTAAGACTTGGCTTGAGGTTGATTTTTGATTGGACAATTGTTGCGGGCCTGGGGGAGTCAGTAGGACAGTGGTGGTGAGGTGTGTGGATGCCAGTGTCATTGGAGAGAGAGTCCAACTTTGCACGGCCTGGAGGCATAGGATAAAGCAGACAGGATGGAGCAGGAGCTGGAGGACTGATCAAGGCCTGCTTGGGGATGGGGAGTCCCTGCTGCTTGCTGGTGGCTGCACTGCTGCGAATGCTAAGACATTAATACTGTTGTGTCAAACTGTAATGCTCTTCAAAGTACAATTTATTTATTTTATTTTTTTAATACTACTGAATCATAAATGGAAATTAGCCAGCCAAGGATTTAAGTTAGCCAATTAAGGCTGGGTACATTACCATGCATTTCAGTTCTACTAAGCAAGGAGACAGATAAAACAATTGGCAACACCAATTAATTTTAAAGAAGGTAAGCTATCATAAAATGTGGGTTTTTATCTAGAAATATGATGCAAAAAAAAAGTTGGCAGTGTCCCTTTAAAAGTTTCACTTAACCTAACTGGCCATTGGAGCTTGTTTCTGAATATATTTATTTATTTTGTTTCACCAGGAAAGGCACACTGAACAAACAAGTTTAAAAAAACTCACTGTTCCAAGATCCGTAGCGGCTGTGAACTTTTGAGCGTGTGGTAATGTGAGGATATATTTCTTCACAGAGAGGGTTGTAGATGCATGGAACAGCCTTCCTGAGGAGGTCATAGAGTCAAAAACAGTGGGAGAATTCGAGAATGCATGGGACAAGAAAAAGGCAATTCTAGTGGGGGGTAGGAGGAAGTAGGCTGTTGGTTAACTAGGATCTGCAGCTTATCCGTTAGGTAGGGAAATGGGCAGACTAGGTGGGCCAAGCGGTCCATATCTGCCGTCAAATTCAAATTCTATGTTCCTAAGTCTATACTGAACACATCAGTGAACTAATTCCCCCGAATCACTTCCTGTCCCTGCCCAGCCTGAGGAGTTGCAGGAGCACTGACTGCCCTTACCCAAGCCGACTGCTATATTAACAGTATATTAGCATGCAGATTATTCTGCAAAAATAGAGTTCCTTAGTAGTATTTTAGCAGTCAATCAGTTTAGTATTCAGTTTAGTACAGTCATTCTGAGCTGATTCTAATGCTAAATACTGCTAACCATGTTTACTGTTATTAATAGTCATTAGCGAGCCGGCCTGGTGGCGCTGAGGGCAGAGGCGCTGGACGCCTTACCTCGTACCATGCCAGCGACCTGTGTTCAGGAATGAGCATGGGCCGTCGGGGGTCAGCCGGGGAGGGGAAGGATAGAGTGCCCAGCGGCTGCTCTCCTTCGCCAGGGGGGTCATCTGCACTCTCCCGCCAGAATACCGCCATCTGGGGGAGCTTGGGTGGAAGGTGTGGTAGTTGGGGGAAGCAGTGAGGGCATTGGGCAGATGTCAGCAGAGGGGCAGAGCAAGAGGCATGTCTCAGCGTGCCTCCTAGCTCATTGGCCCTCATTGCACGCCAATATCTGGGGACAAACAAGGGGAAAAAAACCACCTCGGTCTCTCCTAGGTGACAACACCTCACTGCACGTCTTTGGCTCATCGAGGCAGACTCCACTGTACCGGCCCAATGTCACAGTATGTATGGCTCTGGAGAGGTAAGAATGTGGGGGTCCCTCCTCACCCTACCCGGCGGGGTCAACCGGGCACCTAGGTTAGTGGAACTGTGTACTCTAGGGTCAGACCACGATGAGGGTGGATCGTTCAAGAGAGGCTGTCTGAGAGAGTAGAGAGAGGAGGCAGTAGGGCCCATAAATACAAGGTTAAAAACAAAGTCATTAGCAATCGTAAGCAGTATAAAGATTCCACCGAATAACCCGTACAGAACTGCAGTCACCAGCGCTTTTTGAGTGCTAGGTGTTGAGCACTTAAACTAAACCAGCACTCAACAAAAGATCAACTTGTGCAGTTGAATGCTTTTTGAGTATCTAAATTAGTAACTGAGTACTGGTTCAGGATTTTAGTTTCAGAATATGCTAATTAGAGATGCATTTGAGCACAGATTGAGATCTTAAACTTTCAGAAAGCACTCAACAAAAACTCAGCTTGCCAGATTGCAGGTTCATATAGTCCCCATCCTCCAACAACTGCAGCTGTATACTGATTCCACTCAGCCTTGGCTCTTAGTACCTGAAGACCCACCAAGCCAATTTATGGAATCTGGTTTGCCCGCTCCCCAGCTGCAGGCTCCTAGACCCATCCCCAAGCCCATGCTGGGACTCCGTACACTGCCCACTACAAGTGGGTGTCAGAGGGATCACTTCTGGCTCTAACAGTTACAAGAAGTTGGCCCATCATTCATCAATGTTCATCAAATGCAAAAGGACACTGCTGTGTTGCAGGACAGTAATTACCTTTACTGAATTCATTGTGTATCATACACTCTCACAGCTCATACTTCACAGATGCCCTATGCATTTTTTCAAGGTATGATGTCAAGAATCCAAAACCCTCTATTTATAGTGCTTAATGGTAAGATATTTAAAGGGGCAATGCAATTTCCCATCAAGATGCTTATATACAGTAAATACTGTGTGTATACACCTATATATATATATATATATATATACAGTATATATATTTTAATCATATTAAGGGGCTGGACCAGTGGTGCTGAGGAATTGAGGCGCTGGATTGCTGGATGCCACATGTCACTCTACGTTGATGACCTGAGTTTGGAAGTGGATTCCAGTTGCTGGGTCCAGCTTGCAAGGGGGAGAGACTGAGCTTGGGACTGCTCTCCTTTTCCAGGGAGGGATGGCTTGTATGCCCAACCTCTGACTGGTAATAGCACAGGCTAGGGTGGCACAGAAGAGAGGTACAGTGGGCTGGTGATGCTTGCATGCCTCTACATGTATGCCTCACACTGGCTGCAGAAGGGATGGGAGAAAACTGGAAAATGGAAGCTGGCATTTCAGTGAAGCCCTGCATGTTTGTCTGTGGACCTATACTGCCACCCTAACCATGGTCTGAACTAGACTGCCTCAGGTGGGGGGGTTGGAGTATGGCCCTTCCTCCCTCCCTTGGCCCTGCCATCGGGGAATCTGTGGTGGCACCCCTCCATGAGGTGGCCCTGGGGCACACAAGCACTGATCTATAGGGAGAGGAACAGTGCTGAGAAGGCCCCCAAAACATCCCGCTCAGTAGAAAAAAAAAAACAAAATGTATTGAGCTGCAAAGTGCTTTTTTTGCCATCGTCCAGTCACCATCTGTCCAACCCCACCACCTAGCCCCCCTCTCCAGGGATTTACTCACCCCACTGGAATGCATCTTGACTTACCCCCAGTGTGGGACTCCTCATAGAAATATAGAAGTTCTCAGCAGAAAAGGACCTCTTGGCCCACCTAGAGTGGCCTAAAATGCCTTCCTACTGTTCTATTGCAGACCCTACTCTCTCCCCAAATGGATGCTGCTTCGTGATTCTGGGGGGGGGTGCCTAAGTTGGTTGTATGGGTCTAGTTGAGGGTGGACGTCCTCCTGCATGGCCGATGTTGTCTTTTCTGAATATGCTGATCCCCAGGGAGGCATGGCATGCAATGACATAGTGGTGCAAAGAGCGCTGGATGTCTGACACACCTCCCAAAGATCTTAAGCACCTGCTGTCAGACCCCCAGTCTCCACCAGTGGTTGGTCAAAAGCTGGATGCTTCCTTCACCACTGTAGAGGACAGCAGTCTATGAGTCATTCAATCCTCCTTTCCCCAGCTGGTCCTCTGACATTCTGGACTCACTTCCAAACCCAGAATTTCAGGTCACAAGTGAAAGCTACACCACTGCATTGGCAGGCCGGCAAAGTTAAACTGTAAAGTGCTCAGCTGTGCTCTTCAATAATTTCACCTAGCAATACTGACAAAAACACAATAATAAAATAAGACAAATAACACAAATGATTTTTTGTAGCATTTTAATGTGTGCTCCTCACACACCGTATTTTGCCATTTGTATGCATCAATATTTGGTTTAATCACCAGTGTTCAAAAGTGAGCAGTACCCACTCTGAATATATCTTATCAGGAGCCCTACGTGGTACAGCACAATGTTGGTATCACATGTGATACAGTACAGTGTCTGCATTGCACGAGGCAAAGTGCTGTGTCAGCATCACCATGGCACAACATAGTGTTAAACAGTAGTATGCCACATGGCAGTGTTGTGTCAGCATTGCCTGTGGCACAGTGATGTGCAAGCATTGCAAGTGGCACAGCTTACTGATGACAATGCACAGTGTGGTGATGGCAGTGTATGTAGCACCACACAGTATCTGAATGTCATCTAGTAAAATGCAATGCCTGCATAGAATGTGGCACCATAACTGACAGCAGTGCACATGGCACTGTGCGGTGTTAGCAGTGCATATTGAACTGCAAAATGTCAGCCCTGCAACTGGCACATTGCTGTGTCAGCACTGTTTGTGACGCACTGTGGTGTCTGCACTGCACGTGGCCTAATACGGGGCTGCCACTGCACGTGGCCCAGCAGTGTCTGCACTTCATATTATAGAGCACATCTTTTTTCAGTGCATATGGCACAGGGACGTGACAGCAGTTCTCATTGCACAGCAAAGTATCAGTAACACATGTTGCATAGTAAAGGAACAGTAGTGCACATGGAACAGCATGGTATTGGCAGAGCATGTGCAGGGATAGTGCAGTGACACTGGTTAGGAGCACATGCGGTACAACCACAGCGAAATGCCATGTGTAGTGCCTGCCACCAGGGTGGGTTGTCTCAGGAGCCTGCCATCTGTGCCGAGTGGAATCAGAGGGGGAATGGCCATTCCATATGCTGGGAGGAGTGGTTGCAGGTGAGATGAGCCTGAGGTACGTTTGTCACTCAAGGATGGCTTCTGCTCCCTTAAGCTGCCTGCATTTGTTCCCATGAGCTACTTTGCACAATTGCTAGACACATAGCATCCCTCAGTAAAAGCATAGTCTGTGGGTCTGGACCCCCCAAACAGCCTCTTCCCCTCACCCAAGCAGCACCTCCTCCCAGTACACAAAGCTGAGCAGCACTTCTCTGCTGTGGATCTTCCACTCCCCAGAAAGGGAGTGGCAGCTGCAGGGGGTAGCATGTCTGTGGGAGAGGGGTTCCTGCTGTTGGGTGGGGCAGAATACAGTAGTGCCTCCAAGTAGCAGTGTCCAGGAGCCCTACCAAAAGAAACTGCTCACCAGGCATCTCAGGCAGGGCATGACAGTGTGCTTGTGATCCCCTTTGGACCAATTTTGTTTGCCAGCAGGACAGAAAAACATGTTTACTTTAGAAATATTCTGCCCAAACAAGTTGCCAGTAGCCTCAGTAGTCCCCACTAGCAACTACTGTGCCCAGTAAATTGTCCCACAGCTTGAGCATCACCTGTTTGGTGATGGCCGTGACATTGTGGGTAACCATACAACATCATGTATCCCTACACAGCAACCTGAACTGTAGGTGGCCATTGAGAGAAGCTGGGAGGGTGCAAAAGCTGGAGAAAATGCTTCAGTTGGATGGCACTCAGCCCCCCCCCCAGGAGGAATACTGTGGTTGCCCTCTTGGATCTCATGCCCCCTATTCCCATTTTCCTTTGTAGTCCCAGCTTAATTTCTTTGACTCCCCTCTCCATTACAAGAAGTCCTCACTTCTTGTTCATTACTGTAGCCTCTTATTAATATTATCCCTTTCACTGTGAAGTCCCCCTTTTAACCACGTAATCATGTTTGTTTGTTTTTTTTTTTGTGCTGAACCTCCTTTTGTCATCATCCCCTTTGTCATTTCCAGTAGCTGAAAATAACTTTTACAGTCACTAGCAGGCAGGACTAAAAGTCCATCTGCCTGACAAGATTTTCTGTAGCCCAGAACAATTCATTCCAACAATGTTTTGTCATGCACAAAGCTTTCCTACCTTTTAGTTGTTCCTACTTTTTTACTGTTGGGGGCTTATTTAGGTTCTTGCTAACAAACACAGCAAAATGTTGAAAAAATATCAAACAGCAAAGAAACTATGAGGAAAATAAATAAAACAGAATGAATGACTACATTTCTCTGGATGGGGTTGCATGAAAATATGCCAGCTTGGAAACAGCAACACAAAATTTTAGGTCCAATAGGAATATTCCACCTGCACATTGTGCACCTGGGGACCCTTTTCATTGTGGCACTACAAAAGGGGTCAGGATGGAATGTGCACAACTCAGTCTTTAGAACAGGCGTGCTTCAGTGTGTTATCTGAGACCAGCTACTATCCAGACAGACTTCAAAGCATTCTTTCACCAAGCAACAAGCAATGATCTATAAACAGAAGAAAAAGTTGGAGCAGGCTGAAGAAAAGGTAGAATTATTTTTGTTTATCTTTTAAACAGTAATTTGATGAAAAACATTTAGGCCAAACTGTACCTACAGAACAAGATCTGAAGGAGGGGCCAGAAAAAGTTTGAAAATAATATACAAGTAAAAGTCAAGGGGTCTTGATCCACAGTCCCAGCCATTAGCTCTGAAGAGACTGCTGCATCTCTGCAAATTCAAATCTGAGTGAGGAGGAAGGGAGGCTTGGTTAATGCAGCAAATTAAACTTTGAGCTATGGAGGATTGCAGGGTCTGTACTGTAGCCTATGAATTCAAACCTGAGATTAAGTAAAGAAGAAGAAAAGACTTAGCTCTTTGAGGGGGCAGCTGTTCTATTAAAATTCAAACTTGAAGGGGAGTTGGATTTAATTACTGCAGTATTGGAATTAAACTTTGAGCTATGACTCTGTAGATCTACTATATCTTCCCATTTAAAGTGATGTGTCGGCTACAGGAGTTCACTACAGAGCTTGGGAGGTTGGAGGGAGACAAGGAGTTTAAATTTTGCTGGGGAGTTGCAAGTAGTAGTTGCTCAAGGGGGAAAGAGGGCCAAGGGAGCCTGTAGGTGCCAGTGGGGAGGAAGGTCTAGGGAGCCAGTAGTTGTGGGGAGGGGGGCCTCTTGACCATGCATCTGGGCAAATGATTGTGTCACAGTCTGCAGGACATGGTTAAGTATGGACAAGGCTTTAAGTTTTTCATGCAGCACATGGATTTCACGATTACCATGAAAACCAGGTGTCTCCGTGACATAGAAGTCCTAACTTGTTATGTTTGTTAACTAATATGCTTGTTGCAGCTAAAAAAAAAAAACAAGGTTATTTCTCTGTCCTGCAGCTTTGCTTCGTGGAGCCGCTTAACCTCCTGTTGCTGGAAGGGTTCTTGGTGTTGATCCAAGTCCCATTCTGCTGCCGACTCTGCTTCAAAAGGAATGCATCCATGCATCGTGGAGCAGCTGAACCTCAGATTGTTGGAAGGGTATGGGATGTTGCTCCAAGTCCCGTTCGGCTGCCAGCTGTGCTAAAAAAGGAATGCAGTCTTGCATCGTGGAACCTCTCGGCCTCCAGTTGCTGGATGGATGGGAGCACAGGCATCAGGTTGCTGTAAGGGGTGGGGGCTGTTGCTCCAAGTCCTGTTCGGCTGCTGACTGTGCTAAAATAGGAATGCAGTCCAAATATTTGGTGTGTCACATCTGCTCTAGATGGGAAAGGGGCTAATTTGCTCCATGCACTGATTGGCTGCCAACTGTGCACAAAATCAAAAGCGGACTTGCTTCTGTGAAAACCCATTTTTTGCTGTGTGCTCACAGTGAAAATGGCAATTTTTAGCTTGAAAAACTTACAGCCACTATTGACGTGGTCAGCATTCTGTGCTGCGTAGGACCTTGGAAGTATGTACCACACTGCACCTTTTGCACTGAGCAGCAAACCTGGAGACCAGGGTTTGAATCCCACAGCCCTTTGTTACTATACTGTGTAACCTTGTGCAAGTCACTTAAGTTCCCTGTACTCTTAGCTCACACCTGAAAACAAGCTTAGGCTTTGTGTGCTTTTCCTGGTTAGTCAGTTTCCCCTTCCCTTTCCGCATTTCATTAAAGCTGAGCCATTTGCCCATCAGAAGCTCCACTAATTCACCTGGACTGCTGTTCTGAAATACTGGCCACCTGGCCATCCAGTGCACTAAGAGGATTAAGTTGAGCCCCTTCCCAAATGTCTTTTCTTTTATTTCCTGTATTATTTGATTTCCTTTCTCTATGTGTCTTTTTTTCCTACTTTGACCCAACTGTTCCTTTATTTCTAAATATACCCTTTTCCTTACTTCTGTGCTGTTCTATACCTGTTGCTTTTCTCAGCTCTCTGTTTCTGCTCTTGCTACAGTATTTTCTCCATATTAACCTGATTTTATTTTATAGGTCTGACAGAATACAAATTGTTCTTCCTCATCAGATAAGTATCATCTGTCTTTAACTTGTTCTTTCCACCCTACTTACTAGGAACTGCAGATCCTTTGTGACCCTTTTTTGTGTTTTATTTTACAGGGTCCTGTGGACATCATCCCTTACAGACCTGCCTCTAGCTTGCTATTCCTCAGGTAAGAGACTCAGATTCTACCTATATGTGGGTTGGCTGTAATGCTGTGGCCATGCCCATTATTGTGTGTGTGTGTGTGTGTGTGTGTGTGTGTGTGTGTGTGTGTGTCAGAGGGAGGCAAGAGGGAGAATGAGAATGTCAGGGACCTTGGAGGGAGAGGGTTAGTGCTGTGGAGAAAATGGGGTCATTTTGTGGGACAGTGGAGGTCAGGATATTGGTGGTCATCAGGGAGGAAGGGTGCTGTCTGGGGCAATGGAGGAAGGGGGCTCGTTTAGGTGTTTTTTTTGTTTTGTTTTTACGGTGGGGCCTAGTGTCTGGGCAACTGTCTTGTGTTGTGGGGGAAGGGGGCTAGTGTTGGCGCATGGTGGTAGGGAGACTATTGTTCAAAGCTGTGGAGTGACGGGCATTTGAATTGGGGCTGTGACGGGAATAAGCTAGTATGGTGGGGGCCATGGGGAGGTGGCAGGTGGGTGCTTTGGATGGAGGTGGTCTGGTGTAGGGTGCTTTGGACAGAGGTGGCCTGACATAGGGTTCTGTTGATGGAGGTGGGCTGGTGAAGAGTGCTATAGACAGATGTCATAAAATGTCCGAGCGTGGGGGTGTGGTCAGCAGACTGAGAAGTGGAATGGATCAGCTGGCCCGTAGTTCAGCCAGAGTTACGATCCCTTCTGGCTTTTACAGGACAGCATTAACATTTATAAGGAGGGACTATCACTGCAGCAGAGTAATGGGCTACTAAGCCCAAAATCGGGCACCTTTACTTTAACAGACGTGTGTTATATGGTCATATTAAGCTCCAAAATACACCACAGTGCATCTTAAACCCAAGAGCTCTTAACTATTTCCTCCAGCAAAACAACTCAAATTATCCAACAGAACTTAAGGGTTCCTTCTATTTGCTGCTATGAGTTCTTTATTATGGGCACTTCTGGCTGTTATGCTTTTTTCTTGCAGCCAATCCTTTAGAGCACTTGGGCTAACTAATCAGCCACTGCACAAGTCTACAGTATGTGGTGCTTGCTGCTTTCATGCTCCTCTCAGGGAGTCCACTGATTTCCCCCTGACTACTTCCCACAGCTACCTTTAAGCCCATTTTGGGCACTGGCCTTTAGCCGCAGTGTGGCTTTTCCATTCTGGCCCCCATCTTCTTTTTTTTTTCTGTATAGACTCTATTGTTGCATTCTGGATGCCCAGGGCATCCTTCCAGAATACCCACTCAACTCAGCCTACCCCCCCCCAAACACACACACACACATATTG
Organism: Neoceratodus forsteri; assembly: GCA_016271365.2. NCBI lineage: Eukaryota > Metazoa > Chordata > Ceratodontiformes > Ceratodontidae > Neoceratodus > Neoceratodus forsteri. Next base: position 452,370,033 of record CM057456.1, on the reverse strand, counting down.
ATCTCCCTTCTGATCCATGGCAAGTCCAGCCCCCAAGATCACCCCCCTTGGGAGGGTCTGCCCACCCTTGGTGGCCTGGTCTTGAATTAGAGGGACCTACCATGAGATCAGGTTACTCGTGGGAGATCATGATGCTAGTGGGTCTAACGGTGGGGTGCTGGCAGGTCTTCGGGGTCTCCTTCATTTCCGCTAGTCATCAGAGGGTTTTTCCTACATGGTTGCCCCTCATAGTTACTAATGTGCAATTGCATCCAATGGCACTACATGCCGACGTACACTGGAACTCTGCTGCTTGCAACTGCAGTGCTGCTTGTTCCTTACACTGCCCCTGACCACAATCAGGGGCTGCCCAAGAGCAGCAAGTTCCCTGGATCCCCACCTGGGAAGAGAGATCAGTCCTCCGGATGCTCGATCCCTTCCCTCCCCTGCCAACTCTCAACTGCCTGAGCTCACTCCTGAACCTGGGTCGACGTCGTGGCATCCAGTGCCTCAACCCAGTTGGAGTGAAACCCAGCAGAAGGAAACAGGCAGTTGGAGGTAGAAGATAAGTACTTTCTCTGTGCTGTTTGTTTTCCTTTAGGATTGAGCTAGCATTTCATGAGATGGCAATGTGTGCTGTGTGATTTCAACAGTACAAGTTCCAAACAAATGATTTTGTCTTGGCTGGGAAAAGAGGGGCATTTAACTGAGGGAGAGAGGTTGGAAATGCACAGGAGGGGAAGGGTGGTCACGTGACTCAGACCAGCCAATAATGGGGCTGGGATCCACTTATATTTCAAGTGGACCAAGCAACCATGAAACTTGAGTGCCACGAAGTGGAAGTGTAGCGTCTGCAGGGCATCAGCAGGGAGGAGAGCAAGCAGCAGAACATGCTGGTAGACAGGGAAGAGCCTAACTGGGAGGGCCATAAATATCCATTACAGACATGGGGAGTTCAAGGTGGGGGAAGGGGTCCATGGAGTGGGGCAGGAAAAGGTTAAGGGAGGAGAGGATGTGCAGTGGCAGTCAGTTAGGGTGGGAGATGGGAAGGGTTGTATGTTGCCAAGGATGTGGAGCAGCCATATTCCTGGAAGTGGCTTGGAGGGCATGGGGCTGCAGAGTGTGTTGGTAGATGGGCCAGCTCAGATAGGAAATAGGGTGGTTGATAAGGGAACTGGAGACATGGAGGAGACAGAATGGGGGGAACACAACCGGGGGGGATCTAATGAGGCATTCAAAAGAGCGCATAACAGGCACAGATAAAGGAGAACTACATAGGGCAGCAGGAGGGCCACATAAGTGGCTGCAGCCTAGGGAAGGAAGTGACCACTGGAGGTGGGTCCAGCACAGTGGCATGACTAAAACTGGGTTGGAGCAAAGATATCGGCCTGGGAGAAGGGGAACTGGATTCATTAATGGAAAAGAGATTAGCACTACAAACAGATTCTAAAGGTTGGCTAGTCCAGAAGACCAGGAAGCAGAGAGGAGGAAAGTTACAGTGAAGGAGCAGGGAGAGGTCACTACAGGGGAAACATTACGTAGCAGGGAGGCAGTAGGCAGTACACCAAGAAGACACAGTGGCGGGGGTGGCTCAGCGAGGAGATGGTGATGCAGTCTCTCTGGAGGGAAGTTAGGAGTAAGGAGACAGGAGGACAGGGGAAGCAGCAGGCAGCCTGGGGAAGGCTAAGGATAGGGACAGGAGGGGAGTCAGAGTTGGGAAGGGCCACATTTGAGGGAAGACACGGGGAAGTAATAGCAGAGGAGGTGGTAGCATGGCGGACGGAGCAACAAGTGAGTGCAAAGGGGAGGTTCTACAGACAGAAAATAGTTCAGAGGTGGAGGTCAGTACCCCGGTCATATTTGCGAGGGGGGAGAGGACAGGGCAAAGGTTAGAGGAGGTGAAGGGGAGGCTGGACGAGGGGATGATCAGAGAGCCTCACAAGTTGGGGGGCAGGGGAGTGATGGTCAACAAGAGAGCAGGATAAGCGCTAGTGAGTCCTAATTCTGGGGGATTCTATTCTTAATGGTATAAAATGGGGGGGGGAATGGGTGCCAGAAAATTAACATTTGGGTAGAATGCATGCCAGGCATGACAGCAAGTAGAGTGGGGCAGAATATGGTCAGATATGTGGGGAAGGTGGTGGGGAAGCCGCACATTGTGGTGTACCTGGGAACAAATGATCTGGAAGGGAGAGGGACAGAGGAGGTACAAGACAGCTTCAGGGAAGTGGGGAAACTATGCAGCAAAGAGGGAATAACGGTAGCCATCTCAGAAGTTCTGCCAGTCCCAAGGGCTAGTACAGACAGGAAGAGAAGAATAGGTGACTTCAACAAGTGGCTGAGGGAATGGTGTGTGTCCAAGGGGTATGGACTGGTGGGGGACTGGGGTAGCACATGGGATAACATAGATATTTATGCAGGGGATAGGTTACACCTCAGCAGGGCAGAGTCACAGGTGTTGAAGCATAAGCTGGGGGATTTAATCAGTGTGTATTAATTTAAACTAGGTAGGGGGAGGTATTGGAGCTGGGAATCACCGGGGGGGGGTACAATGGACCATCCCCTACCACTGGGATAGATACGATCTTAGGTGAAATAGGGGTTGAAGTGAAGGGTAAAGAAGCTGGAAGGCTAGGAGCAGTGTGGAGAATGGTTTCACTAAATGCTAGCAGCCTGGGGTGTAAGTTGGCAGAGTTGCAGGCATTGATGGAAGAGGAGGAGGTGGACATAGCTGCCATGACTGAGACATGGGCAGCCAGGCACCATGACTGGGACCTAACCATCCCAGGATACAAACTATTCTGGAGGGATAGAGATAAATGGGAGGCTGGGGGGGCTGCTATTTATGTTAGGGAAGGGATCGGATGTAATTGGGAGGAAGGGGAGTAGGGCAGGTCGCAAGTGATCTGGCTGCAATTACATAGCCAGAAAGAAACCAAGATTTGTCTGGGGTTCATTTATAGACCTCCGGCCTTTAAGGAGGACATTGACAGGGAACTGGGTGAGCAGATAAGGAGGTATAGTGGCAAAGGGAGCACAGTGGTGGTGGGAGATTTTAGTCTACCGGGGTGGATTGGAGCATTCCTGCAACCACTTGCTCCAGATCATCCTGGAAGCATTCCAGGATGGCTTCCTTACCCAGAGGGTAATGCAGCCAACGAGGGAGAGAAATATACTAGACCTGGTACTGGAGGATGGTGAAAAGGTTGGGGATGTACAAGTGGAGGAACCTCTAGCAAGCAGTGACCACCGCACAGTGTGGTTCTCAATCAATCTGGGTAGGGAAGTAGCCACTACAAAAACTAGGGTCCTGGACTTCAAAAGGGCGGACTTTGGCAGGATGGGACGAATATTGGAAAGTCATATGGCAAGCATCCACCCACAAATGGACACGGAACAAAAATAAGCAGTCATCAAGGCAGGACTGGCTGAAGCCACTAAAATATGTGTCAAGAGCCAGGGCAAGAAAGCCAGGACCAAGAAACCAAGTTGGATGAGTAAAGGGGTAGTGGAGAAGGTGAGGGAGAAGAGAAATGCATTTAGGATCTACAAGAGATCCAACAGGGCAGAAGACAGAGAAGAGCATGTGAAGAAATCCAGAGAAGTGAGCAGAGTGGTAAGGGCAGCAAAGGTGGCTAGGGAGCAGAGGTTAGCACAGGGGATCAAAGAAGAAGAAAAAAATTTCTTCAGATATATCAGAGGGAAGAGGAAGAGCAAGGATCTAATTGTTAGGATCAGGAGGGGAAGTGGATGGGTAGAAAAGGGTGTTGAGCAGGCAGAAGTTCTGAATGAATACTTCTGTTCAGTCTTCACCAAGGAAGGAGATGGGCCCTTACCTGAGAAGAAGGGCGAGGTGGGAGAGGGTGAAGGAGAAGCAACCACGGATCAGGGAAATCATGGTGGAAAGGGTGAGGGAGGGAGGGCCTAAAGTCCCTGAAGGTGGACAAGGCACCTGGCCCAGATGGAGTTCACTCCAGGGTGCTTATCGAAGTTGGCAGAGGTCCTGGCAAGGCCATTGGTGAACCTATTCAGTGCCTCTCTGAACTCGGGGTACATGCCCAGGGGCTGGAGGGAAGCACATGTGGTACCTCTGCATAAGAGTGGACACAAGGATGAACCGGGAAATTACAGACAGGGACGTCTTACTGCAATTGTGGGAAAACAGATGGATACAATCCTCATGGAAACACTGGTGCAATTTCTTGAGGATAATAATCTCCAGGACAGCAGGCAGCACAGATTTGTCTCGGGCAGATCCTGCCAGATGCACTTGGTTGGTTTTTACAACTTGGTTATGAGGGCACTAGACAGGGGACATGCGGTGGATGTCCTCTACCTGGATTTCAGCAAGGCCTTTGACTCGGTGCCACATGATAGGTTGACCTGCAAGTTGAGGAGTCTGGGAGCAAGGAGGAAAATGATAAGATGGGTCAAGAACTGGCTGCAGGGTAGACAGCAGAAGGTTGTAGTGGGGGGAGGGGCATCTGAACCCAGGGCAGTCACAAGTGGTGTACCACAGGGCTCAGTGCTGGGACCAGTTCTGTTTAACATTTTCATAGTCAACATTGCAGTGGGGATTAAGAGTAAAATCAGTCTTTTTGCAGATGACACAAAGATTTGTGCTGAAATAGACGGGGAGGAGGGAGAAAAAGTACTTCAGGAGGATTTGATTAAACTGGAGGAATGGTCTCACATTTGGCAGCTTGGTTTCAATGCCAAGAAGTACAAAGTGATGCATTTAGGAGGCAAGAACCCAGGACTCAATTACTAGCTGGAGGGTGTCCCGTTAACAAAATCCAAGGAGGAGAAGGATCTGGGCATGCTGGTAACCGGGGAGATGAACCACTCTGCTCAGTGCAGGAAGGCAGCAGAGAAGGCAAACCGGATGCTAGGGTGTATAGCAAGGGGGATTACTTCTAGGAGTGGGGAGGTCATCTTGCCCTTGTACAGGTCCCTGGTGAGACTGCACCTAGAGTACTGCATGCAATTCTAGTGCCCCTACTTGAAAAAGGACATCAAACTACTGGAGGGAGTACAGCGCAGGGCAACAAAAATTATCCTGGGGCTGAGGACAGATCATATGAGGAGAGACTGAGAGAGCACAATATGTATATCCTGGAGGAAAGAAGGGAGAGAGGGGATATGATTGAGACCTTCAAGTACCTGAAAAGTTTGAACAAAGTAGACACCAGGGCCCAGATATTCAAAAGGGTTGCGCATGGCGCAACAGTGTTGCGCCACACACAACCCACTGATGCGCCCTGGTGCGATATTCAAAAGGGAAAAGTGCGCCAGACAAATCCCGATGCACCAGAGCATCAGTAATGTATGCAGGCACAGGTTGGGGGGGGGGGGGCGTGCCCATGCATAACCTGCACAGCCCGATATTCAGCACGGGATGTGCAGAGTCATTCATGCGCAACCCCTACCTGCGCCTGCACAAAGTTACGCCAAAAAAAAAAAAGGAACAAGTGATGGCCACCCACAGGTGAACTCCCGCATTGCAGGGCGCAACACAGCAGCTGCCACCTGTGGGTGGCCACTGAGTTCCTGCTGCACCTGGCTGCACCCCTCCCCCCATTCCCCATCGCGGGCATCCGTGTAGCGAAATCCCCCCAAGTCCAATATCCCTGGTGGTCCAGTGGACCGCACTGAGCCCGATCGCGGGCATCGTGAAGAACCCCCCAAAGTCCAATATGCCTGTGGTCCAGTGGACCGATTGCCTGATCGCAGGCATCTGTACCTCATCAAATACCCCTAAGACCCTGGTGGTCTCAGTGTACCCACCCCCATTCACATATCTGGACCGAGTAGTACAGTATGGGCTGCATGCCCATTGGCTCACGCCAGAACCAATGGGTGTGCAGCCTACCGAGCTGTCAGCGGCGGGCGGGCAGGCGGGTGGGGTGCTGCCGGCTGACGGGGAGAGCAGGGCGGTGGGGCTCAGTGGGCGAGTGGGGTGGGGTACACTAGACCACCAGGGTCTTGGGGTATTTGATGAGGTACAGATGCCCGCGATTGGCAGCAATCGGTCCACTGGGCCACCAGGGATATTGGACTTTGGGGAGGTGTTCTATATCGATGCCCGCCGATCGGGCTCAGTGCAGTCCACTGGACCACCAGGGATATTGGACAGGGGACTGTACTGATGCCCGCGATCGGCTGCAGGGGCGCCGGTCCGATGGCTGCCTGGCAGAGCGCCAGGCTCAAGTCGTCGGATTGAGCACACCGCATGCTAATGGCATGCAAATGGAGCCATAATGAGATGCAAATGGCCCCTGTGCACCTTACATAAATTATGGCTTGTTGCATGTCCCTTTTGAATATCGCAGGTGCTGTGCATGGCGCAATGGCACTTGGCTAGCACATCTTCATGCTCACTCTGGCCACTTGCTGGCGCGGTGCCACTGCGCTACACAGTAGGGGTGGCCAGGTGCGATATTCAAACTGCTGCGGCCATAGCGCAGCTCCGTTGAATATCGCCCAGGCCACACCCCTGCGCAATGAAGTTGAGCTGCACCCAGGCTTGCGCCACAGCCTGGTGCAGTTTGAATATCCGGGCCTAGGTGTATGTTCAATCTGAAAGGTAGAAGGAACACCAGGGGACACTCTAGGTTCAAGAGGGAACTGCGGAGGCCCTATTTCACAGAAAGGGTGTTAGCAGGGTGGAATGGTCTGCCAGAGGAAGTTGTATCATTGCAGAGTGTTGGGGACTTCAAGAGGGGTTGGAAAAGATTTGAGGGGAGGGCACAAATCTGGAGGGAATGGGAGATGGGGGAGGGGATATGCGGGAGGTGGGGGCAGTTGCAGTCTAATGGACTGAAGTGCTGCACACTCATGCAGACTAGATAGACCGAATGGCCTTTATCTGCTGGCAGTTTCGTATATTCGTAACCCCTTAGTGCCACTGGGCCGGCCTTGTGGCCCCCATCATGTGCTTTTATTGTACCAGTTCCTTCCTACGAAGCCCCTCAGGACACTTACACTTGACAGCCATGCAGCTTAGCTAGTGCTTTTTGCCACTTCCTGCTGGCTTCCCTCCAGACCCTCATAGCAAGCCCCTTGGTGGTCTTCACAAAGGCACCATGTGGTTGATCGGTAGAGTGAGGCATATGTGCCCTAACCCCCTCCACCTCCCAAAAATTCCCATCTTTTTTCCCCACCTACATATTTTAGGCCACAGTGTGAACTCTGCATGGGCTGAGACTTGAAAGCATCTGCCGGCATTGTCACTGTAGTGAAGTAGCACTAAACTGATGGTTGCATAGCCACGTCATTTCTGATTGGCAGTTTTCTGACCAACCTACGTGCTTGCTTCATACAGTCAGAGCCCACAAACCCCTCCCCCAGCTAGATGCCAGAGAAATGTTAAATAAAATTAAATATCACCATTTACCACCAGTGTCCCCTTTCTTAAATAATATAGGGGCCACTAGTCCAAAAGCATCCCCACCTGCCCATCTGGACTACTAGTAAATTTACTGGCTACCTGCAGATCACCTAGGGGCGCTAAGGGGGGTTATGCTGAGCCCCAAATGTCACTTTATTCTCTGTTCTTAGTCATCTGCATTTTTTTTCTATCTTTAGTTTCCTTACTTTGATCTAGTTTTATCTTTTCCTCTAAAACTCCTTTACTCCTATGCTGTACTGTGCCCTTTTTGTATCTCTCTACTCTCGCTATTATAAGTTCCCAATACTGATCTATTTTTCCCTATATTTTTACAGGCCTGGCCAAACTGTATGCCAATCGGATAAGTATCTTTAATTCTAACACCCTAATCTCTCCTCTAGCACCTCCAACCCTTTGTGTCCCCTTAACCTTCTCTGTTCTTAACTTTCAGGTCCTACCAGAATACCCCGAACCAAGGACACCCCAACTCTGATAGAGCAGGTAAGTCGTTATTACTTAACTGCTTTAGAATCCTAGAAATCTGGTGTCAGAAAAGTACCATTTTGGCCAGTTGAGTCTGCCCTTAACACCCCCCAAATCATCTCCTTTGTCAAGAGACCCCATGCCTACGACTGGTCAACTCCTGGTGTCTGTCCCATGCCCTCTTAAATCCTTTCACCATTTTTGCCCCACCAACTCTTCCAGTAGTCTGTTCCAGGACTCCACCACCCTCTCAGTGAAGTAATGCCCCTCACATTGCCCCTAAACCTTCCTTCTTCTAATCTTAGATTATGATCCGTAGTTCTAGCACTTGCATTCCTTGTAAATAAGCTTCACACTCTCACCTTACTAGTCTCCAGTGGGTACAGATCCAATTCCCTCCACCTCTCCTCATAGGGCTTCCTATGCATAGTATGCACCATCTTGGTTGCCCTTCTCTGAACCCTTTCAATCTTGTCTGTCCTTGTGTAGATGAGGCCTCCAAAATTAAACCCCATACTCCAGGTGAAGCCTCACCATGGATTTATAAAGGAGCATCAGCACCTCCTTCTTTCTGTTTTATACCCCTCCCTATGCACATTAGCATTCTATTCAGTTTGGCCACCGCCACGCTGCATTGTCTCTGCAGATGACACAAAGATCTGCGACGGGGTTGGTACAGAAGGTGGGGTGGGGTGGAGAGGATGCAAAGGGACTTGGTAAGGTTGGAGGAATGGTCAAATATATAGCAGCTTAGATTCAATGCAAAAAAGTGCACAGTAATGCACCTGGGAAGTAAAAATCCAGGGGAAGTGTACACAATGGGGGTTAGATAATAATAATAATAACAACAACAACAACAGAAATGGAAAGGGACCTGGGGGTAGTCATATCAGGTGACCTTAAGGTGGGCAAGCAATGTGAGTAGGCAGTAAGGAGGGCTGGTGGGATACTGGGATGTATAGGGAGAGGCATCACCAGTAGAAAACAGGAAGTTGTTATCTCTCTGTACAGACAGTTGGTGAGACCCCATCTGGAGTTCTGCATTCAGTTCTGGAGACCCCATCTCCGTAAGAACATAGACAGGATGGAGGCTGTCCAGAGGAGGGCAACTAAAATGGTACAGGGTCTGCACCAGAAAACATACGAAGAGAAATTAAAGAAGCTTAATATGTATACACTCGAGGAGAGGAGGGAGAGAGGGGACATGATAGAAACTTTCAAGACATCAAGGAATCAACAGAGTCCAAGAGGGTAGCATCTTTCAGAAAAAGAGATGTGCAAGAACAAGGGGGAACAATTTGAAGATGGGGGGCAGCTCAAAGGTAATGTGAGGAAGTATTTTTTCATGGAGAGGGTTGTGGATACATGGAACAGCCTTCCTGAGGAGGTAGTGGACTCAAAAACAGTGGGGGAATTCAAGAATGCATGGGACAGACATAAGTCAATTCTAGTGGGGGGGTAGGAGGAAGTAGACTGTTGGTTAACTAGGATCTGTAGCCTATGCATTAGAAAGGGACATGGGCAGACTAGGTGGGCCAAGTGGTCCTTATCTGCCATCAAATTCTATGTTTCTGTTGATTCCCCACCTTAAAGTTATTTGAAATTATAATCCCAAGATCTCAGTCCTGCTCAGTTTTCTTAACCCCCCCCCATATGTAAATGGTTTGTGGGTTATTACACCCCATGTGCATTACTGTACTTTTTTTGGCATTGAATTTCAGCTGCCAAGTTTACAACCACCCCTCCAGAATCTTTAGGCCCTCCCTCATTGCCTCCCTCCCCTCTGGTGTCCACCCTATTGCAGATCTTCATACCATCTACAGATAGGCACACCTTCCCCTGCACTCCCTCCACTATATCATTGCTACATATATTAAAAAAGGATGGGTCCCAGCATCGACCCCTGGGGCACACCACTCATCACCTCTTCCACCCTGGAATGCACCCGATTTACCACCACCCTCTGGCTTCGGTTCTTCAACCAGTTCTCCACCCACTTTATTTTCTGTCCCACCCCTAAGCCTTCCAGCTCATTTCCCAGCCTTCTGTGCAGCAAGGTGTCAAAGGCCTTGCCGAAATCCAGGTATGCCACATACTTAACTTCCTTGTGTTCCTAGGTCGCATCTGGAAACGAGCTTCAGCTTTGTGTGCTACTCCTGGTTAAACAGTGTTCCCTACCCCCCTTCCCCTGTAGACCATTGACAACCAGGTGTTCTACTTTTCTTTCCTCTAGTAGTAGTTTCATGACTTGTCACACTGTTGAGGTCAGGCTGACCAGTATGTAGTTCCCTGCATCCTCCCTATTAACACTTTTGTATAGAGAGGAACCACATCAGCCCTCCTCCAGTCCCTGGGCACATCACCTGTTTACAATGACAGGTTGAACAGGGTAGTCTGAGGCCCTGCTAACACCTCCCTTAGCTTCCTCAGTATCCTGGGGTGAACCCTGTCTGGCTCCATAGCCTTGTTGCTGCCAGTTCCGTGAGGATCTTTTATTTTGCAAAGGGACCTTTGTCCATTTTCATGATCTCCCTATCCCTGTTACTGGCCCATTTCCTGCCCCCTCCTTTGCAAAAGCTGAACAGAAGTATTTGTTCAGTATTGCTGCTTTTTGGTGGTCATCATCATTTACCCTCAGTCCATCCTCCCCTTTCAGACTCGCAATCCCTCCCCTTGCCTTCCTTTTCTCGCTGATGTACCTGCATGAAAAAGGTTTTGTCCCTCCTTACCACTACACCCACTGGCTGGCTTGTGCCAGGGGTCCCACACAAGTGTGGGTCTGGTCCCAATATGCACTTTGCATGTGGAGCCATTTTGGCTTGCTTGCTGCTTGTTGTAGTGTAGTGGATTATGGTGAACTGGTTTTGCTTGATTCTGCACTGACTGCTTCATTTGCAGCTGATCTTGGAGTCCTCTGCGGCTGGCTTTGGTGCGGTGGGAGATTGTGTCCTACAATGCATGTTAAGAGTTTATATAAGCGCTCATCTTTTGTTTACTGGCCCCACTGTACTCCCTGGGCTAAGTTCTGTCACTGAGGACTGAACTTAGCCCCTGGAGAAAAGCAGAAGTGGAAAACATCTGATCAGAGATTGTGGAAGCTCGAATGTGCATTGCGGGCTATTGGAGCTTCTGTTACTGCCTGTTGCTCTGGTGCCAGCTGCAGGGAGTTATGGGACTGGTTGTGGCTGGGGATGTTGGCCTAGAGATAGTCACATTTGGCCTGCTATGGTCTGCTATACTGCAATAGATGGTGGTTGGAAATTCCAAATCAAGGGTGAAATTTAGAGGAAACATTAGGAAGTACTTCTTTACTGAGAGAGTGGTGGATAACTGGAATGGGCTGCTGAGGGAAATGGTGGGGGAGAGGATGGTTGGAGGGTTCAAGAGGGCATGGGATAAGCACAGAGGGCAATTGTCACGGGAGGGGGGGACTACAGAAAAGACCTAGTGGATATAGGCAAACTGGGCAGACTAGATGGGCCTGTGGCCTTTTCTGCTGTCACATACATGTGTTTCCATGTATTCTACAGACAGGTTAGGAAAAGGGAGGGGGATCCAATACACCACCAGGGAAGCATACTGTATATTTTGCATGGGCAAAGTTTTTGAATATTTGTCCCTCGGTGTCTTTATCCTGCCCTGTGTTGGTTGATGTGTGGAGCAACATGGCCTCCTACCCCCCCAAAACGATCAGTTTTAGGGGCACAGGGGCAATGAATCTTCCTCCCTCCCCAACCATGACATCCCCTAGTGACCAAGTCCATTCTAAAAGCCAGGTTGATGGTGTGGTGCAGGTTTGGTATCCCACCCCCCCCAAAAAAAAACACACACAACCCACTTTTTTTTCTTTTCATACGGACCTATTTTCCTTTATATCTACAGGTCTAACATGACATTGACCAGGTGTAGGAGGACACTGACCATATGTATCAGCAAGTATTATTATTTTTTTTTATTTACTCTACACTGTTTGTCATAGTTCATAAAGAGATGCAGATCCTTTGTGAGCCCATTGCTGTTCTTGTTTTATAGGTACGAATGGCTTCTACATGAGGCTCTGGGTTGGAGCTGTACCTTGTGCCTTAGAAAGGAGACTATGGGATGAAGTGGGGGATGGGCATTAAGGTTGCCAGTTCCAAGGAACACCACATAACCAATTTGCCAAGACTTGTGAGGCTCAAATCCTGTTTGTCATTTTCTTGTTTTGTGTACTTTGCATAATACCTGCATTAATGTAGTGTTTTTGTTTTGCAGCAAGTGCTGTATATACTATATGTATATGTGGTGGAGAAATTATGTGCTGTTTTTGAGGCACTTGGACTCTGTATGCTTGAAGGCAGAGCACTGAGCGGCAAACATGGATGGAGACACAGGTTTGAATCCCCAGTCCCCACCCACTTACACACTGTATAACCAAGAACAAGTAAGTTAACTTTCCCTTTTATCAGGAAATGCAGTTAAAGACTTCCAAAGATGGGGATTGCCTCAGGGATGCCCTGGAAGGGAGGGAGACTAGGAAGAAATACAGGAACAGTGTGTGAAATTAAAAAGAATTATAGTGAAAGGTGTTAGACTTGTAAACAAAAGCAAGAGGGGAAAAAAAGACTGCTATGGTTTTCAGAGGAGGTGCTGGAGAAGGTTAAGGCAAAAACATCAGCATTCAGGAGGGTCCCTATTAGTTGAGCAGTGGCTTTCATTTTCTATCAAAGGTTGCTTAAATGTCTATAAAACCGTTCTGAAAATGAGCCCCATAGACTTGTTTGGGGCGTTCCCCATCCCTTCTCTGGAGACATGTAAAGTTAGAATGTGGGGGCAGAGCAGGCAGACCAGGAAGTGGAAAGGGTCGGCTGGACAGCAGTTCACCAGAGTTACCATCCCTTTTAGGGCAGCAGTACATTTTATAATTTCTGCACTGGCAGATTATCACCACTGCAGGATGGGTTTAATGAAGCCCGATACAGAATGTCACACCTTTATTTTAAAAGGCTATGACTGATCGGGTCAGAAAATAAATTTATGAGTGGATTAACATTTTACAGTGATGGCCCACAAAGAAATCATTTGTGGAAAAGACTCCTGGCCAGGTGAGTTGCTATATACGTGTCAGTGGGGGGCTAGTTGAGAGCTGCTCTTTAATCATGGCCAAATATTACAAGCCTATTTATTTATTATTTGTTTTATTTGATTACATTTTGTTGACCCAGTAGGCCCATCGAGACTAAATGTACCTTTTTCATGGGTGACCAGGGGGAAGGGGGATACAGATGGTAACCAACTGAAACTGAACCAGATTAAGCTGTTGGCAGTATTTGTTTTAGTGAATGCCTATGACCAAGCATGATCTGTGAAGCAGATGCTGATTAGCTGCCAATAACCTGCATCAGGTATTGATTAACTATGATGATAAAAGAAAACACCCGTCAGCAGTGAAAGAAAACTTATGGTTTATGGCGACTTTGGATATTGATCGATAATAATAGATACTGAGTTAGCATACCAAAAGTACTGATTAAAAATTATTATGACCGAGCAAAACTGTTGCATGTGTGGTCCTTATTGTGCAGCTGCAGATCTAAGTTCAGTGAGAACTGGTGACGGGGGAAACAGGCATGAGGAGCCAAAGTGGAGGGTGTGAGAGGCATGCAGGGAGGGGGGGCATTGGGGGGAGGATCTAATGTCAAGTCTGATGGGGGGGACTAGCAGGAGGACCTGGAATGGTCGATGTCATACCACATGAGAACCACTGTACTAACATGTGCTACCCCCTGATTACCAATAGCAGTGGTAGTGTAATGTCATCACTAAGCTACCAGCATCACCTTAGAGAACCACGGCACTACCATTGCACATAGATGGTACCACAGTGTCACCAATGGTATGGCAATGGAATTGAAACAAATCCATTGTGTGACCAATTTCAATGGTTTTGCAGTGGCAGCTCATTGTGTTACCATTCTACATGGAAAACACCCCAATGTTACCACCATGGTACATGGTACCACAGTGGCAGCAGTGGTAATACACTGGAATTGAAACAAATCCATTGTGTTCCCAAAACAGCAGTGGGAATACAGTGGTATGTGTTTGAGCCATTGTAGTACCATCCACGCAGGCATTCTCATTGCGATACCACTGTCCATGTGGTACCACAATGGCAACAATGGTTTCACAATGGAACTGAAACAAATCCAATGTGTTACCAGTCAAGGGGATGCAGTGGTACTGCAGTGGAATTTACAATGGTATGGAAATGGTGAACAAATGGTAATACTACGGTTTTCTGAGGAAATTTTCTTAAGGAGACAGCCAGATTAAGGGCTTCTGGAGGTAGGCAATCCTTGTGCAGATACAATAGTCCTATACAGACATTTTTGGCTGATGATAGCGTCAATGTGTGACTTGTGTAGTTGCAGGGCAAAATGATCCATCACAAGCTCATTAAGGACTCATTTACATAGACTAGTGCTGGGATTGCCCAGCTGGGCTATTTAAGGGCAGATTGTGCTCCATGTCTGCCTCAAACAGGTACTGCAGTGTCATTGTGGAAATAATGCAGAGTGAGAAGTACAGGGACAATGTCTCAGGAGCAGAACATTGCTGATGCAAGTGAGTTACAGGCACTCGGCTGGGTACACACCGATTGGATATATCTATGTGCAGGGGACTCACTGTTGTGATTGTAAGTGCTGATGTGTGCCATTGGATACACAACTCAGCATGAGCGGCAACCACCACACATTATGGAACCACATGTGGCAATCACATTCCTGCCAGCGTACGTGCACACAGCAATATGGGGTGGGTACATGACGTGTGGATAGCAATGTCCATGCCGCACTGTGCCTTGTCAGTGGGTCAGTGAGACACACATACACGTGCCCAGTTATTCTGCATGCCTCTCAACACTACCTTACCTTCTGTATCTTACAGGTGAAGCTAATGGACAGGTACTGCTGAGAGCACGTAAGTTCTCTGAAGAGGAACTAAAGGCACTGGTCCATGGCTACTAGCGGTGAGAGAAACACATGAGGCACCATAAGAACACAGACGCCACCATCCAAAATAGATGTCGGTCGAGACAACCGAGGATGTGAATGCTGTTGGTGGATGTGGCAGGTCGGTGGAGGCCATACGTAAGAGGTGGTGCGACATGCTGTGCAGGGCAAAGGAGGAGGAAGCACGAAAACTCTGGAGCCTCTTGCATACAGGTGGTGGTCCCATGCCTGTAGACCTTCATGTGGCAGACCCCATCATGGCTGTGGTGGCATCGACATTGAGACCGGTGTCCCTGGAGGGCATCGAGAGTGGTGGCTGTGAGACACAGGTAGAATCCACCTTGCAAGGTAGGTACCAGTAACAGCACCACTGTGCACTGCATGTCACATACACTGTGTCTGGGACTCTCCCAGTGGTGTTGCATAGGTAACTGTTGTGTTGCAGGCCCGTTGCTTTGTGGACATGCGCAGTGCTGCCAGGATGTGTGTGCGCCTCTGACTGTGCTGTGCATGCAATGTGCATGATCATGTGTCCATCCGGTGTGTGTGTGTGTGTGTGTGTGTGTGTGTGTGTGTGTGTCAACAGCACACATGCATAAGAGTTGAGTATGGCATACATATGTCATGCTGTGGATCATGCATGTCAACGACATGTCCAGTGGCCTGTGACAGGTGTGTCTGTGTGCAAATGTGTGTGGGTACTGCATGGCGCTGCATGTGGATCGGCTGCACTGTGTAATGCCTGCCACTGTATTGTGTGTGCACATTGGTACTGCCGTTCTACATGCTGTTTCCACATGGGTGGCACATGCACTGTGTGATTGGGGACCATGGGCTTATCCTGGTGTTCTTGCAGGTGGTTGTGGCATCATGTACATAGTACCGTTCACTTACATGGTTCCTGTTTCTAAACAGAACAGAGTAGTGGTCAATACAGGTCGGCCGGCCAGCACCCCAGGACAAAGATGCACAGGACAGTACAGCACAGTTTCCCGAAGATGAAGCAGGGTCATCCAGCAGCCTGCAATGCATGACATGTGGACACAGAGGACCCCTGTTGGTGGCGGATTCTGATACGGATGTTGACCTGGAGGACGCACATGTCGAAGACATTATACAATACCCAGACATAGTGTACCAACTGGACTTGTCCATCATTGGGGAGGGGGCCATACAATGCTAAGCAGGCTGAATTGGACATGACTGTGGACAGGCAACAGGAGCATGGTGCAGACTCCACTACATGGGACACGGTTGAGGACATATTGCTGGGGCAGACACATGGCACCATTCCCGTGGGGGCACACTAGTCGGGGGTATACACAGATCAGTCTGCCATTGTGCATGCACCACTGGTTGCGCAGGTGGACACCCATGCAGAACCACTAGACATGCATGTTCCACAGGGTGTGGCTATGTGTCACCAGGCAACCCCCCTGCCATACCCATGCACACCAGACTGACAGGGTGCAACCACCTGCCGATGACCAGGCAGGCATGCCTGCCCAGGGCAGGAGGAACATGATTCACGATCTATGCTACATGCTGCCATTGAGTCACAGAACACCACCCAGAAGGACCTGCATGCCTTCCGCATGAGGTGCATCAGGAGCTGGCACACCTCAGGGAGGCTGTGTCTGCTGCCATGCTGCGTGTGGAACAGTGTGCTGAGGAACGCACAACCCATGTAGTCCACACAGTGCAGCGTGGGTTTGTGGACCTTACTGCAGCCATGCATGAGCAGACAGCAGCTATTAGTGGATCCACCGGGGGTGGCCAGCATGGCACGAGCACATGCGACACAGGGACTCCACCCCTTCCCACCCTCATGCATCACGCACATGGGGCGGTGTGTCTGGGTCCTCGAGTGCAGCATCACAGTCCTTGACCAGTGTGGTATGCTGCCATGCACAACGTCACACCAGCCCAATTGAGACACCACACCACACCACACCAAGGCTGCAGACAGGCTGTGGGTGTATCCTCACCACAGTCATCGCCCAATGCCTCATCTGCTCACAACACCCCTACATTATACTGCTGTCTACTGGGTACACACAGGACCCATGGTGGGTGATGCAATTGATATTCCCTGACATGTCCATGCGATCTGTCACCTTAGTGCCAGGGCTACACTGCCAGCTGCACATCCCACATACACACACACACACATCCATGACATTGTCACACTGCACATACTTGGCCATGTCACCCTGCACAGTCGCACACTGCACATTTCTGAGATACACTTCCCACACATGTATACGTCACTGTCTATCTGCTGCACATATACACCTGTTTGTCACTGTGCTGTTGTCTTCACTGTTTGTTGCACATAATAAAGTCACATTTGTTCACATGTCTGTTGTACATTAATTGTGGCTCACCTTCCCATACGTGCCAAGGTCACAATTACACCATTCCTGTGTTCCAGGGACCGCCGGGCCATTTGAGGATTTTTCCTCTTGAGTTGCTCCACTGTCCCCTGAACCTCTGGCTCTAGATCACGATCTGCATGTACCTCAGGTTCAGGTGCACATATACCACGGTTTAGCATCATGTTGTGCATCATACAACACGCTAAGAATATATGGCATATCTTCAGAAGGCTGTATTGTAGGGCACCACCGGATCAGTCTAGGCAGTGGAAACGCATCTTCAGCATGCCAAAGACAAAGCTCTATGATGTTTCTTGTCACAGCATGTGCCTCGTTGTACCCTTCCATAGCAACCATTGCTGGACGTTGGACAGGGGTTAGAAGCCAGGGTCTCAGGGGATAGGCACTATCCCCTGCGGACACATGTAGACGTATTAGCTGATGTACCCTGTTGTACCCCCTTGGCAGTGTCCTGCCTCTCACATGTTGCCATACTGATCTCCTGTACCCCCCCTCCTCTACTGTTCCCTGATGGTATCACAACAGTCCTGAGTGTTGTGATGTTCCCTATGCCCCTACTCACTGGCTAGGTGCCCACTGGGTATCCAGCCATCCTCAAAGGCCTGGCACAGGAGTGAGTGGTACCATACAAAGGCATCATGGGCACTGCTGGAGTACTGTGCAAGGACATTGCTGATGCACCCCATAGCATCGCACACCACCTGGCAATTAATGGTATGTACGCCCCTCTGATTTATGTACACATCGGAGCCATCACCAGGTGGTGCATGGATGGCTACATGGGTACAGTCATTGGCACCAAGTACACCTAGTACGGTAGGTGCGCAATCTGATAAAAATGCTGCATGGTTGCTCTGCACTCTTCTGTTGTACTGGGGAATACTATGAATTTGCCAGCATGTGGCAGGAAAGCCTCCAGGAACTGGGTCAGGAAGTATAAGGTGGCTGACTGTGATACACCTATGGTGTCTCTGGCTGGTGTTTGAAACAACCCAGTGGCTAGTACATGTAGCGCTGTGGTCACCTTTTCCTCGACTGTCATGGCATGGCTGCATCTGGTGTTTGGCTGCAGCTACTCATGCAGGAGTTTGCATAGCTGCCTCAACATGGCCCTGTTCAGTCTGTATTGGCCTGTGATGTGTTCATCTGGCAGTGTCTCAAAGGAGACTGTGAGCCAGTATATCCTGTGTGCAGCATATCTTCTCCGTGGCCTGTGTTGTGGGCCATGGTGGGCCTAGTCCCTCTCCTCTTCCTCTACAACTGCATTGCTGACAAGTGCTATCTTGGTTTCCTTTGTCCATGCCCCCCTGTGTTGATTGCCCTATGTTAAGGCCTTCATTTTATAGGTGGTAATTAGCACGGTGCTAGGTCAGCTACCTTACTTGGTTACTTGGTTTTATGGACAAAAGAAGGCCTTGGCCCATCTAGATTGTCCTCCACACTTGTGGAACATTCAACCCTTGGTTTATTTCCCTTTCATTATAACATTTTAATTTAGTAGCCAGTTATTTAATTTATTTTTAAAGGTATTTATTTGATTGCATTCTATAATATCCTGTGTTAGAGTATTCCATACCCTGGGTGCCCTAACTGTAAAAAAGTGTTGCCTTTTGTTTGTTTTTGTTCTGCTGACAACGAGTTGTTTATTGTGGCACCTAGCTACAATTCTACTAGTGGAGAATGAAATACCACACTGTTCCATTAAATTAGGAGTTTGAATGATCTTAAAAAGTTGGAGGAGGTCACCTCTTATTATTCTTAGTTTAAGTGAATATAATCCAGTAAATTTTAGTCTTTTATCGTAATCTAGATGAGCGAGATGTGGTACAAGTTTTATTGCCATACGCTGGATCTGTTCAATTCTCGTGGTATCAGAGGTTAAGTAGGGGCTCCAAAAAAGGTGATCCCTAGTCTGTGTATGGCCTAACATGAGATCTGTACAAGGTCACAATGCATTCTTCTGATTTTGAGATAATGGTGTTATTAATTCTATGGGGGAGAGCATTGGCTTGATTAGCTATTTTGTTACAGTGGTCTGAAGATAATTTATTATTAATTAATATTCCCAGATCTTTTTCTGAACTGGATTCTCTAACAATGATGTTATTTAAGGAATATGTTTGTTTAGAATTATTTTTGCCCATGTGTAGTACTGCACATTGTGATGCATTGAAAAACATTTTATTAGTTAGAGCCCAACGTTCAATGGTAGCAAGGTCGGTTTTTAGGTTCATTTTATTAGTCTCACTATCAACACAGCCCCCCAATTTAGTATCGTCTGCGAATTTTGAAATTATGTTATTAGATGAAATTGTCATGTCTCAGATGAAGATGTTGAAAAGTGTTGGTCCCAGGACAGAACCATGGGGAACACTACTAGTCACCCTTCCTAGATCTGAGAGTTCACTGTTCACCCTACCTCTCCGAGATCTATTATTTAACCAGCTGTGGACCCATGAAACTATTCTGGTTGAAAAACCAAGGTTGATAAGTTTAGTCACTAGTATGTTGTGTGATACTTTGTCGAACGCTTTACTATAATCGTGTAGAATAACGTTGACAGGAATATTAGAATCAAGGTTTTTACTTATATTGTTATAGAAAGAAATCAGATTTGTTGAGCAGGAATAACGTGTTTTAAGCCCATGCTGTATGTTATCTATAATATTTAGTGATTGCATTTCAGCTTCAATTGGTGATTTTATTTTCTTTTCCATTAATTTACAGGGTATTGAAGAGAGACTGATTGGTGTACAATTTTCAGTTTTATAATGTAAACCTTGTTTGAAAATGGGAGTACAGTTGCAGTCAACCAATCAGGGGGGATCCTGGATTCCTGAAGGGATTTATTAAAGATAACAGTAAGTGGGAAGGGAATTGTCAATTGTTCTTATTAGAAATCTAGAATGAATGTTATCTGGCCCAGGACTTTTTTTTTTGTTTTTTGTTTTTTGTTTTTTTTGTTTTTTTTTAGGGTACCTAGAAGCTTCTTAATTTCCTGAGGTGAAAAGGTGTAGTCTACAGAATCCGATAAATTGACTTTTTATACTATATGAGTATCATGTTCAAATACAGAGCAGAAGCATTTATTAAATGTGTTGGCAGTCTCAATATCAGAGGTGATGGTAGTATTGTTTGTTGTTAATGGGCCCACTGTTCTAGTATTCCCCTTTTATCCATTTAAATAGGAGAAAGAGTTTTATGTGAGTCCTTGGTGTGTGCTATTAGGAATTCAAGATTCTGTTTGGCTAAGGTGATTTGTTTCTTTAGTTCCTTAACTGGCATCCTGTACTTCTGAAGTATTTCCTCTTTCTGGTTTATGTGACAAGTCTTTAGTTGTACAAATAGTTTTTGTTTGACAGCACTTTTTATTTTTAATAGGATGATTGTACCATGCAGGAATTTTTCCCTTATTGTTATATTTCCTTCTTTTGGGGACATATAACTGTTCTAGTTTGTGAATTGTTAATTTAAGGGTAGTCCATGCATCTTCAGTATTGAGGGGAGACAGTATTTGGTCCCATGGTATGGTCCTAAGGAGCGCATTAATCTGTGAGAAAGCTGCCTTATCATATTGCTTGACCATGCTTTTGTTGGTAAGAGGTTGATAGTTTAAAGGTAATGTAAAAAAATATTGACATATGGTCACTGTTACCTAGTGGGTCGGATATGTATAAATTAGTTAGCCATAACAAACTTGGATACCCCCCTAAGTCGAGAATGTTTACTCCCCAGGTTGGATCCCTGACTAGTTGAGTAAGGCCTAGATCAATTATTGTTGTAAGTAACTGTGTATCATGCTGACTAGACCAAGTTAATGTGTCCCAGTTAATGGATGGGAGGTTAAAGTCGCCAAGAATAAGGACCATGCCTTTATTTGCGAGTTGGAATATTTCGTTAGTCATCCGTTTGGTATAGGTAATATCAGCAGATGTGGGAGCGGTAGCAAGTGCCAACCAAGATCTGAGGGAGGCCAGTAGGTTGAAGATACACCCAGATACTCTCTGATTGTGCATTAAAGAGGGACTCAAAGGAGGGTATAGTATTACTAACATATAGACTTACCCCTCCCCCCTTTTCTATTATCTGTTCTGTTTTTGAAATAATGTTTAAAACCAGGAATGTCCACTGTCCATTGTTTGTCAGGGTTGCCCCATGTTTCAGTTATGGCTATTAGTCCCGGATTAAGAGAGAATATTTTTGTTTCAGCTATTTTAATAGTATTAAGAGAGCGGGCATTGAGTGATAAGGCATTTAGGTGATGGGAGTATGATTGTTGGGAGTTAATATTGAGAGATTTGAGTAGTAATCCAGTCTCCCCCCTCATTATTAGTTTAAATGGGTGTTTATATATGTGGAAATCTGAAGTCCCAAAAGCAAACTCCCCCTTTTGCTGAGATGTAAACCATCCCAGCAGAAGAGGGATAAATTGTTATAGAATTCCTCCCAATGAGTAAGACTGGTAATGTTCTGTCTATAACACCATCTATGAAGCCAGTCATTTAAAGCTTTGATTTTGGCAGAGATTTGATATGTGGCTCTGGGGACTGGTAGTATCTCTGATATACAGATACTGCATCCCCTTTCTTCCAAAATATTACATAAAGATACATAATCCTGTTTAAATTGTTGAAATGATGTCCTGAAAATATAATTTGTCCCTGTGTGGATAACCACTAGGGAATTTTCGCAGGCTGCTGAAAGAGTTGTTTTTAACATTGATGTTATATCCGAAACTCTCGCCCCCCTGAAGCTTAAGCAGGTTCGATTTTCTTTATCAGGGTTACAAACGGCACGGTCGATGTATTTTGTTATGGGGTCTCTAAGAACTAATACCTGCTTTTTAATTGTATTGGTTTCTAAGGGCTGTTCTATCTGATCAGTCGTAGTGTGGGAGGGGGAAGCTGTTTCAGGGTTCTGCTGGGAGATATTCTGATGGCTAGATGGCAGCTGGGCTTTATTACTAGGAGAAAAGGTAGATTTGGAGGGTTTAATGTCTACTAGTGGGTTGCATTGATTTTGGCTAGTAGGTATTGCTTCATCAGAAACTAATGATAAGTGTTCAAAAGGGTTGTATAGTGGTAATGAGGGAACATTATTGTGGGACGTAACTGCTCCTTGATTGGTTCTGGTTTGTGGAACCGAAGACCAGGCAGATTCTACTGGCAGTTGGAGTGATTGAAAAGTGGGTTCAAAAGTAAGGGGAGTGGAGGTGCCTACTAGATCTAGATCTGGATCTACATCATGAAGAGAATCTGTTTGTATGACTAAAGGGGGTTTAAAAGAGGTACCATCTTCTGTATCAGTAGTTATGGATGTGTTAGCCTCTAGGAGGAGAGACATATGATCAATGTACTCCTCCAAGGCTTCAATGTCAGAGTTAATAACTTGTTTAGTTTGGAGGCGTGATAATTCCTCCAGAAGGGTGATGACTAACTTACATCTGTCTATTAACTGTCTGTTTGCAAACAGCATACATTTGACAAGAGGAACAAAATGTATTAGCTTTCTTCATGTTGCTATATGAGGTGCAAGCAAAGACAGGGTGGAAACTTACCTTATTAGTTGGCTAGCAGTATTGTGCCATTATCTCTGAGTCCGGTACCGGTGTTCCTGGTGGATACGTGCTGAGACGTGTGCACATCTCTGTGTGCATCCCTGCACATGCTAACCCCGCTCACTAGTGCAGGTCTTAAGAAGTGCTAAACCGGAAGTGCCTAGGTGCGCTACTTCCGGTTGCGCTCGCGTTCTTGTATGGCAAAAAAACACAATATCAGCCTTTCAAAGGGCTGTCCCAGTATGTTTGTAAGGATTGCACAGAATAAAGCACTTAAAAGTGCTAAAATAAAACAAGTAACTGTGTCAGGGGATCAATACTGTGGCAGCCGACCAAAAACCTCCAGTATCCCACAATGCTAGGTATAGACACCAGGAAGCTCTTGTATAGGGTGGTATCCTTTTACATCAGCTTCAGAAATAGCAAGAATAAACATAGTTTAACATTCAATTTTATATTGCTGCATAATACACCTCTCTCCAGAGGTACGCCTGCTCCTAACAGCTATTCCTTTGAATATCCTGTTGAGCCGATATGCATTTCCCGCCCCTCACTTTGCCTCTTGCATACATTATACCTTTACGCCAGCGCTATCTCCATCTTTGAATATGATGTTTCGGTGCTATTGCGGCACTGTTCCTGCACTACTTGTTTGTGCTTGGCACTAAGTTTTGAATATCTGGCCCATGATCTTTATCCCTTAGATTTCATCTGCCTCTGTAGCTTACTCCCTACTTCAAGTCATAATCCTCTGTTGTGACATCACAATCTGTTGCCATGGGAGTTACTGTGATGTAGAGCATTATGACATCAGGTAGGGAGAAAGCAACAGGAACAGATGAACTGTTCAGGAGCAAAGAAACGTAGAAACATAGAAATTGTCAGCAGATAAGGCCCATCCAGTCTGCCTGTAGGCCCTATACATTGTGGCCACTGACCCTATGTGATAAATGACTTTTCATCACTTCCTCCTCCCCTCTTAAGGTTCCCTTGTGCCTGTCCCAGGCATGCTTAAACTCCTCCACTGTGCTAGTCCCCACTACCTCCTGTAGCAGACTATTCAAAGCATCAACTATCCTTTCTGTGTAGAAAAACCTCCTTACATTACCTCTTCATCTAACCTCCTCCAATTTCATATTATGCCCCCTTGTTCTAGTACTTTTTACTACATTGGAAAAGGTCCCCCACCTGCACCTTGAGGTACTTGAAAGTTTAAATCATGTCCCCCCCCACTCTCTCCTCTCCTCCAGTGAGTACACATTGAGGTCCCTTAGTCTCTCTCCATATGTTTTATTGTGCAAGTCCTGCACCATCTTTGTCACCCTTCTCTGGATAGTCTCCACCTTGTTTATGTCCTTGCACAGGTGTGGCCTCCAGAACTGCATGCAGTACTACAGGTGAGGCCTTACCAATGTTTTATACAATGGCATCATCACCTCCCACCTCCTGCCAATGATACCCCTGCCTATGCACCCCAGCATGCCACTGTCCACCCCCCCGCCTTTGTGCAGTGCTTTGATACCTTAAGGAAATCGGAGATGATAACCCCTAGGTCCTTTTCCTCCTTGGTGACAGTCAGCTCCCCCCCAACCTGTAGCTCTCCCAGGGTTCCCTCTACCCAGGTACATTATGTTGCACTTTTTTGCATTGAACCTCAGTTGCCACATCACCGACCATCTTTCAAGCTTCTCCAGGTCCCTCTTCATTTTCTGCACCCTTCTGGAGTATTCATCCTATTGCAGATCTTGGTGTCATCTGCACACAAGCAGACCTTTCCTTCCAGACCCTCTGCAATAACACTAATGAAGACATTGAACAGGACTGGTCCCAAAGATCCTGTTTTCATGATAATCACGTCAGTAATAAATAATGGAGAGGAGAAATACAGAACTAATGTGAAATATAAGCTAAACTATGTCTGAATATTATTTTTGGTAATGTTTTCCTGAAGGTGTCAGCTGCTCTTTAAGCAGTCTGTTTAATCATGCACAGAACCTAAAGCAACTGGAAACTGAGTACTGTCCCCCAGTACTGCTATGAACCTTAGTGTAACATTTACAAAGCTCTGTGTTTAACTGGTCAGTAGACATTGTAGTCTATTTCCAGGTCACATTTAGACACCCAACTAAGAAATATTTGACAAGCCATGTAAGTTCAGCTTCTGTTAGACTGAGATGTTTACTTACAGCTGCTGTTTTTGTTTCTGTTTAGGTTCTGCAGTTGAAGTGTCTCTTCTGCTTCACTGAACATAGCTTGGAGGTTAGGATTACTGAAGAAAGTGAAATCCACTTCTGGTAGGTGAGACATGGTAGTGGATTTGCTGTGAATAACGAAATCTGGGTCTGCTTACTGGCTGTTTGGGTAGCCATTTATGGGGACAGCAGGCTTTCTTTCAGATGAGTCATCAGTGAAGTGAGCTCTGTTACGCTTATCTGAAAAAGCAGGAAACAGTGCTGTATGGTGTGGCAGAGTGTGACAGTACTCATACTGTCACACCACCATTTTCTATTGATCTGTGAAAGTGTCTTTTTAATTTGATCTCTTTTTATTGTACTGTGCTTTACATGTAATTTTGTCACTGAAAATCATAGCGTTGGATTGAGACTGCTCAGTTTGTGATGGACATACACTGACATGATGATGCTATCTCCCAGCCCCCGTCCTGTTAGGCATGGAGCACATTGCCTATGCCAATTTGTGAGTTATTCGGCCACTGATATCCTGTGTGAATGTGCTTGCCCTCCAGTTGCTGTTACAGTACAGCCATTAGGGGTGAAAGAAGAAATGCACCTAAAGACAGTGATCACTGTCACAAATGCTCTCCAGAGGTCAGGCCCTCTGTTCTCACAGTGCCAACCTCGGAGTGCAATACTGTGAACAGGAGACAAACAGGGTAACCCTCCTGTTTGTTTTGGGTCCGAATCACCTACCAGCCTCGAGTCCTGGGGGACGAATGTGTAGCTTTTGCTACGGCACCCAGTTAACAAGCTTAGATATATATTCTCTTTGGGGGAATGCAGTACAATCCTTCACCCAGTGGCACCCAGCCAGGTTCCCCAAATGTACCCTTATGACTCAATATGAGACCTAGGTATATTCTTACCTTTAGCAAGACAGTAACACACCCTTTTGAGCTCTTAACAGCTGTCAGAATCAAACATTGTTACAGCATTCACATGCAGAAGAAACTGAGAAGGTACAGGCAGAATTTTAAGGAAAATAGTGTTTACTGAAAATTTAAAATAAATAAAATACTAGATACAGAACATAAAACATCAATACTTACAGTCAACAAAATAATTGGAAAATTACAGAACAAAAAGCTCCTGCAAAATACTTAAGTTCCAGCTGAATTATATCTTTCTGAGTGCCTAGTTTCCGTGTAGAGACCCAAGGTCTCACTCCTGTGGAATCCAGAGATAAAAAGCATTTTTCTCTTCAGATGCTTGACTATTTCAAAATCCCTTTCCCCACCCCCTTGGTGAGGTCACAGTTAGATCCTGCAATAATTCTTCGTATAATTATCCAAAAGGATGATATGTTACTACTGGAAAAATCAGCAGTTAGCACTTTTTAAAATATGACAGTCTTTCATCAAAAGCATTTCCTTTGATGTCTCTGCTGGTTTCCTGTTTTGCAAGAATGATTTCAGGTTTACGACTTTTAACAAGATTCTGCTAAAAAAGTTGTCTCTTCTTTCAGGCTCATAAAATTCAAACATTCAGCTCTCAAAAGGCATATTTTGCGATGTCTTATCACCTGGGATCTGGCAGGAAGCCCTATATGTCAAGACAGGACAGGAACCCTTCAATTAGTGGTTCCCACTGGCCAGTTTATGACATCCTACTGCTTCAGTCACACTGGCACTTTTGAGGTCAAAGGTCAAGCCTCCTCACACTGGCTGACTGTGTCCTAGGCAGACAATCACATACACATTCATCCATGATACAAATATTATACATATAATAATAAGCAGGCAGCAAAGCATCACACCTCTCCCCACCTAGACTGAATTTGGGGGCTCTATTCCTGCAATGGGATGAGCTCCCCAAAGTCATTTCATAGCTCAAATTGATGCAAAAGTCCATCTGCATTTTCATTTGCTGCCCCTGCCCTGTGTGAGACAGTCATGTCATACCCTTGCAAGGCTCCATTGTAACAGTCTACCATTCATTTTACCCATTTGTGCCAGCCAAACCAGGGGGCTGTGATCGGTTTGTGCCTCAAAATGCTGCCCGTATAGGTATGGCTCTAACTTCTTTAGTGCCCACACTATGGCAAGACTCTCTTTTTCCACAGTAGAGTAAGCCTGCTCCCTGGGAAGTAACTTTTTACTGAGGTACACTATGGGGTGATCTTTCCCTTGGTTGGACATCTGACTCAGCACTACCCCAATACCCACATCTGAGGTGTAAGTCTGGACTACAAAGGGTCTAATGTAGTCTGGACTTGTCAATACAGGAGCACTGTACAGTGCCTCCTTCAGTCTTGTAAAAGCTTGTTCACAGACTGGTTCCCAGATAACTTTCTTAGGCATCCTTTTCTTTAACAGGCCAGATAAAGGAGCGGCCAGGGCACTGTAATTTGGTACAAATTCCCCTATAGTACCTGCTGTCCATAGAAAACTCTGAACCTATTTCTGTATTTCCAGTCTGGGCCATGCCTTGATTGCCTCTATTTTCACTTGGTTAGAATGGAGCTGTCCCTGGCCTACAACATGTCCAAGGTATGCCGCCTCAGCCATGTCCACCTGGCACTTCTCAGCTTTTACAGTGAGCCCAGCCATCTATATCCTGCCCAGCACTTCCCTAAGGTGGGACAGGTGTTCCTCCCAGCTGGCACTAAAGATGGCAATGTCATTCAGGTATGCCATGGTGTACTCCTTTAGTGCCATTTAACACCTGGTTCACCAACCTTTGGAAAGTGGCAGGGGTGTTTTTCATTCTGAAAGGCATTACTTTATATTCAAATAACCCTATTGGAGTGATGAAGGCCGACCTCTCCCTAGCTCTGGCAGTTAACTCTACCTGCCAGTACCCCTTTGTCAGGTCAATAGTTGTAAGGTATGTTGCCCCTCCCAACTTGTCCAGGAGTTCATCCATCCATGGCATTGGGTGGGTGTCTGACTCTGTGACTGCATTCAGTCTATGATAGTCCACACAAAAATGAGTAGAGCCATCTGGCTTGGAAACAAGGACCACAGGTGAGGCCCAGGGCCTGTGAGATTTCTGGATTACCCCTAAATCCAGCATTTCCTCAACCTCCTTCCTAATGTCCTTTTGGACCACCTCTGACACCCAATATGCTGTCCACCATATGGGCACCTGCTTCCCTGTTTCCACATCATGCGTCGCTAAGGGGGTTAGTCAAGGCTTGGTGCTAAACAGTGGGGCAAAGTGTGCTAAAACCGCCCTTCCTGGATCTGGTTCAGGGTCAACTGGGGTGACATTTTAATTGCCTCCACAGAGGATTTCCACTTGTTTTCTTCCAGCAAGTCCAGAAGGGGGTCTCCTTCATCTGTTCACCTCCTCAGGACTACACACTGCAAACACCATGTCAGCCCTATTAGCATAAGGCTTCATCATGTTGACATGGTACATTCTTTGAGTATGTCTCCTGTCAGTTAGCTCTATAATGTTGTTTACATCATTTACCTATCTGACTACTTTGTACGGTCCTGCCCACTTGGCCTGCAGCTTGTCCTTCCGGACCGGGATTAGGACCATTATTTCCTGACCCACAGTGTACGAGCGAGCTCTGGCTCTGCAGTCGTACCAACCTTTTGTTTTTGTTGGGCAGCTGCCAGGTTGCTCTGGGCTGTCCCCATGAGCTCCTTCAGCCTTTCCCTAAACCTAAGGACATAATCCACTATGGGAGTTCCCTGGGTGGAGTGCTTGCCTTCCCAGTCCTCTCTGATCAAGTCTAGGGGCCCATGTACCCTGCATCCATACAAGACCTTGAAGGGGGAAAACCCTGTTGACTCTTGGGGCATCTCCCTGTATGCAAACAACAGGTGGGGGAAGGTATTTCTCCCAGTCCCTTCCATGCTGTTCGGCAAACACTTGGAGCATTGACTTAAGGGTACCATTAAATATTTCCACAAGCCCATTGGCTTGCAGGTGATAAGGTGTTGTGCATTTCTGCACCACCCCACACTTCTCCCACAAACATTTCATCAGGTCTGACATGAAGGAACCCCCTCAATCACTGATAACCTCCTGCAGAAACCCAACATGGGAGAAAATCCCTAGTAAGACATCTGCCACTTTGTCCGCCCTCAGTGAGGATAGGGCAACTATCTCTGGGTACCAGGTGGCATAATCCACTACAGTCAGGATAAACCTCCTCCCGGAGGAGCTGGTGGTTTTTAAAGGCTCCACAATATCCATTCCTATCCTCTGGCATGGCTCCTCCACTATGGGCAAAGGAATTGGGGCAGCTTGGGTTTTCTTACCCACCTTCCCTATTTCTTGGCATCAGTGACATTACCTGCAATGCTCCTTCACCTGCTGGGTGAAGTTGGGCCAATAGAAATTCTGGGCCAATCGCTGCATAGTGTGCACTATTCCCAGATGACTAGACATGAGAATATCATGTGCAGTCTTTAACAACTGCTTACGGTACCCCTGGGGAATGACAAGCTGCCTGCCCATCACCCCTCCCTCTGTCTTTACATCCTGCATATACATCAGTCCATTGTCACAATAAACTTTTCGTCACCTGCCTGTGCTCCATCAGAGTCTGTCTAAGCCCTCAGCTTCTGTAGACTAGGGTCACTTTTCTGAGCAGCTGCAAACTGCTTACACATTCCCAAGGCATAGGACAGGTGCCCTTCAGTTTCTAAACTAGGGTCCCTAGCTCTAGCATCAGGGCATTCAGGATCACTGCCATCCCTAACCCTCTTACTATGGGTCACACCTCCCTCCTCGGAGTAACCCTCAGTAGCTGTTCTGTTAACTGCTACCTGGGGAATTTCTATACCCCTTTCATTATTTTCCATATCAGGAGACATGGGCTGGGAAACCAACCTGTCAGTGTTTTCCACAGTGGCTTCTATTGGGTCTAGGGAACTACAATTTACCTTAGCTGCTTGGCTGCGGGTAACTGCACACACCATCCCCTGTTTGAGATTGTTGCCAACAATTACATCAACAGCCAAATGTTTGTCTACAGCAACCTTCTGCACAGTCCCCCAATCTCACCCCAGTCTAGGAGAACACTAGCAAGAGGCAGAGTTGTCTCTTCACCGGCGAATCCCCATACAGTCACAAATTGATTGGGCATAAGCTGATTAGGTTCTACCAAATCCTCTCTTACCAGAGTCAGGGATGTCCCCGTGTCCCTCAACCCATGTGTCTGTACCCCATTGACAGTGACTGGGTGTATGTGTTCCCTCATGTTTACTGGCATGCTTTCAGGACACAGAAACAACCCACTTCTTTCCTAACACCACTTTGTGCACTGCTTGCCACTTTGGGACACTGCCTGGCAAGATGACCAGGTTCTTTGCAAACCCAACATTCATTTCTTTTTTCAGGTAAATCTTTTCTTTGTAACCTGAGACTGCCTGGTTTCGGTGGAGTCAGGGAGGGTTTTAGCTGCAATGAAGGCACGCTTTTCCCTTTCTACACTGCCATGCCTGCCCCATTCCCTCTCAGAGCAGGTCTGTTCCTGGCATAGCAGTCCGAGAGTTCAGCAGCCTCTTGCACTGTTTTTGGATCTCTGTCCTCCAGCCAGGTTTTCAGCTATGCTGGGCATGCCCCCCAAAACTGCTCTAACAGTACAGCATTTTCAGTTTTCTCTACAGAGGTTGCTTCAATCCCGTCCCACCATTTTAAAAACTGATGTTGTTTAGTGGCTAGCTCCTCATAGCTCATGTCAGGGCTTCTTCTTCTGAACTTACGGAATTCAACTCTAACTGCCTCTGTTGTTAGATCACATATTTTTTTAAAGTGCAGCTTTAAGTTTACTATAGTCATTACTGTCCTCATTGTCCATTCAAACCAATGCATCCCAATCTTTCCCAGTAAGTAGCAGGGATAGCTGGAAGCTCCAGGACCCTCTAGGAATATTTGCCTGAAACATACTTTTTCAAAGGAATTTAAAGGCATCCATATCTTCCCTCTCTTTAAATTCAGCTATCAATTTAGAATTTAATTTGTAACCCAGTTCTGTAGTTCCAGTTAAACCCAGGTCACTTGCATGCTCTGGTGCTGGTCTTGGGAGTTGTAGCTTCTTCAGTTAAAATTTTCTCTGGCGTCTCTCTCTCTCTCTCTGTCCTCTTAATTTGACTCTCGCTGCTCTTGCTCATTCTTTTTCTGATGCTGTCACTCTTCTCACTCAGCCTGTCACTGTTCTCCTTCAGCCTCCCACTGTTCTCATTCAGCCTCTCGCTCAGTCTCTTGCTGAAGCTGTCGCTCTCTTTCTTCTGCAGCTTGTCGCTCTCTCCTCTCTTCTCTCTTGAACCCCAGCTCCATTCTCCACAACTTCATCTGCAGCTGGAGCCCTTCTATCTCCAGAATGTTGGTGACCTTCCCCTGCTGCTGTGACTCTTGGCTTGCACTGGTCCTGCTGTCCTCCTCACAAGATCAGGGCACTGCACTGGCCCCTGGCCCCTCCACACCCAAGGTTTGGTCCTTTCCAGTCACAGACTGTGACTTGAGGTCTTGTGCATCAGCTGCCACAAGAACCTCAATGAGATGCTTTTTGGTTTGGCCCTCATGCTGAACTCCTCTCTCTCTTGGCACAACTGCCTCAGGCAGTCTGCAGTGTGCTCGCTGTAGTTGGAAGCCATCTTCTTCCTTAACTATGGCTACACTAACTTGCACCCGAAAAAAATAAATAAATAAATAAATAAATAAAACAGGCAGGGAACTTGGACTGTAAGCACAATGATATAGTTCTGTTTACTTTTTTTAAAATCACTATCTTATTTTGCATGTGAGCTCTACAGTATTAATCTGACAGACTGGACTGTTAATGCTCATGTTACCAAATATTTTTAAATTGCACCACTGCCAACCAAATCTGTCACAGATGTGCTCCGCAGGTCAGGCCCTCTGCTCCCACAGTGCCAACCTTGAAGTGCAATAGTGTGAAAAAGAGACAAACAGGGTAACCCTCCTGTTTTGTTTTGGGTCCGAATCACCTACCCGCCTCGAGTCCTGGGGGTCAAATGTGAACCTTATGCTAGTGCACCCAGTTAACAGGCTCAGATATATATTCTCTTTGGGGAAATGCAATACATTCCTTTGTCCAGTGGCACCCAGCCAGGTTCCCCAAATGTACCCTTACGACTCAATATGAGACCTAGGTATATTCTTACCTTTAGCAAGATAGTAACACACCCTTTTGAGCTCTTAACAGCTGTTAGAATGAAACACTGTTCTAGCATTCACATGCAAAAGAAACTGAGAAGGTACAGGCAGAATTTTAAGGAAAATAGTGTTTACTAAAAATGTTAAATAGATAAAATACCAGATACAGAACATATGACATCAATACTTACAGTCAACAAAATAATTGGAAAATTACGGGACAAAAAGCTCCTGCAAAATACTTAAAAGTTCCAGCTGAATTATATCTTTCTGCATGCCCATTTTCAGTGTAGAGACCCAAGGTCTCACTCCTGGGGAATCCAGAGATGAAAAGCATTTTTCTCTTCAGATGCTTGACTATTTCAAAATCCCTTTACCTACCCCCTTGGTGAGGTTACAGTTACATCCTGCAATAATTCTTAGTATAACTATCCAAAAGGATGATATGTTACTACTGGAAACATCAGCAGATAGCAATTTTAAAATATGACAGTCTTTCATCAAAAGCATTCCCTTGGGGAGCCGACCCGGTGACGCTGTGAGTTGAGGCGCTGGTCACCACACCTCGCGCCACGGCGGTTCGTTCGAACGGCATGGGTTGCCGTGGTCGGCGGGAGGAGATGGATTGAGCATCCAAGGACTGCTTTCCATCTCCTGGGAGGAGGATTTGGGTGGCCGGGCTTGCCTGGTTCCAGCGAGGCTGGGGTTGACAGCATGTAGCTGCAAGCTTGGGGCGGGTCGTGGCAGACGCTGATTGGGGCATGCACAGGAGCGTGCATGCACCCAGTCACTGGCATCATTGCACGCCATGACCGCCGAGTGAAAACAGCGAAAAGCGAGCTCTGAGCACGGTTGTTCCTTCGCGCCCATTCCTGGAAGGGCGCCCGGCATAGATCTGTTGGGGTGGCTGAGTCTCTTCCCCACCACCCTGCCGTGAAGGGTAAGTCATGGGGTGCACAGGGGAAGGGGTCTGATGTCCGGAGATGGCGCTGTGGGGAACAACGGAGGGCGGGGGTCGTAGCCGGAGCTCTGGAGGAGAGAAAATAATACCCCCCCCAAAAAAAAAAAAAGGCATTCCCTTTGATGTGTCTCTGCTGGTTTCCTGTTTTGCAAGAATGATTTCAGGTTTATGACTTTTAACAAAATTCTGTTTTTAAAAAAAAAAAAAAAAAAAAAATGTGTCGCTTCTTTCAGGATGATAAAATTAAAACTTTCAGCTCTCAAAAGGCATATTTTATGATGTCTTATCACCTGGCATCTGACAGGAAGCCCGGCATGTCAAGACAGACAGGAACCCTTCAATCAGTGGTTCCCACTGGCCAGTTTATGACGTCCTACTGCTTCAGTCACACTGACATTTCTGAGGTCAAAGGTCAAGCCTCCTCACACTGGCTGCCTGTGTCCTAGGCAGACAATAACATACACATTTATCTATGATACAAATATTATACATATAATAATAAGCAGGTGACAGAGCATCAGAATCACTAACTTATTTTTTTAAATACTTCCCTTGTCACATTAATGTCAAAACTAAAGGAGACGAGGGAGTAAGAGACAGTTCAACAGTCGTTTCTGGGGTGGAAATTGTGATACAACCGCTTCCAGTGCTGTGTACCACCATGTTTGAGAGGTAAGACATTCAAGAATGCAGAAAGACAGCAGTAATAGAGATAGGAAATGGACAAGGTAACAAGGGAAGAGGGGGATTAGGGGGAACTTCAGGGACCAACACAAGCGGGAGGGAGGAAGTAAGGTATGGAGAGCCATGTACACCAAGGTAATGAGTCTGGGGAAATAAAATTCTAGACCTGGAGGCCTAGATTTGGTAGCCATAACAGAGTCATGGTGAACTGACAGTTATAACTGGGATATGGCATACCAGGCTATTCTCTGTTCTGGAGAGACAGGAAAAGGAGGGCTCATACTGTATGTGAGGGAGGGAATGAAGACTACAAAAGTACAGCAGCACCTGGAGGAAAATGAAGGCTGAAGGTGCTGTGGGTCATCTTGGAGACAGTAGCTGGGGCCACTATCCATACAATAACTGTATACAGACTTCCAGCACAGGGAAAGAAAGGGGATAAGGCACTTGAGGAAGCTATCATTAAAATTGCAAGTGGGGGTTGCTGGGGGTTTCAATCTGCCAGATATGGATTGGAGACTTTCAGCTGTAGCTTTGGCAAGGAGCAGGACCATCCTTGATGCCCTACAAGGGGCTTTTCTCAGGCAGCTAGTCAACAAGCCCACTAAGGATGGGACAGTGCTGGGCCTGGTGCTTATAAACAGGGATAGCATTGCAGACATTACAGTGGGCATCTCCTAGGTACCAGTGATCACCGTACAGTGTGCGTTAACATTAAGAAAGGAGCAGAGGCAAACCACATGAGGGCAGCGGTACTGGATTTTAAGAGGGTAGATTTTAAAGAAATGGGAGGCTGCCTCAGAAACTGCCTAGTAGGGAGGGAGGGATTGCCAGATTGGGTAAAGGAACCGCGGTGAAAAATAAGGGAGGGCATAATTAAGGGAACCAGCCTCTGTATGAAGGAAATAAGACCATTATGGTGTTCTATGGAAGTGGCGATGGTGGTGAAGGTAAAAAGGGTGGCATTCAGGAGGTATAAGGAAATTCAGAGGGAGGAAGACAGGGAGGTGTACCAGGTAAAACAGATGGAAGCAGGTAAGGCAAAGCAAAGATGCAGAGGAAAGGCTAACCAAAGGGGTAGCAAATGGGGATACAACTTTCTTCAGGTACTGTATATAAGTAAGAAGAGGAAAGCAAGGGAATGATAGTGTGGATTAAGAGGGTGGCAGAGGGAGACTGTGCAAAATAAGAACCGGAAAAAACAGACATCTTAAACAGGTAAGTCTGCTCAGTCTTTACAGTGGGAGGCGGGAGTAAACAACCACAGAGAAACAGGAACAAGTGGTGGAGGTAGACTCGACAATTTTCAGAAGAGAGTCATGAAGGGACTTGCAGCTTTGAAAGTGGACAAGGCTTTGGGACCAGACAGGATACATTCAAGGGTGCTAAAAGAACTCGGTGATGTGCTGGCTGCCCCACTGATGGCCTTTTTAAACAGCTCACTGGAATTTGGCATGGTTCTGGAGGACTGAAAGAGCATGGACATTGTTCCTCTACATAACTGCAGTAGCAGGAAAGAGGCTAACAACTATAGGCCAGTGATCCTCACCTCAGTGCTAGGGAAATGAATAGAAACAATGTTAAAGGAAAGATTGGTAGGGTATGTAGAGTTAAATGGGCCATAAGACCAAAGGCAGCATAGATTCACGGGGGAGGGGTGTCATGCTAGACAAACCTGATTGACTTCTTTGATTGGGTGACCAAGGAACTAGATCAAGGAACAGCAGTGGATGTTGCCTGTCTGGAGTTAAGCAAGACCTTTGACACTGTGCTCCACAGGAGACTAAGAAACTGAGCAGCCTTGGGGTAGGAGCCAAAGTGGTGAACTGGGTTAGAAATCGGTTAATGGATAGGCAACAAAGGGTGGTGGTTAATGGCACTCACTCTAAGGATAGAAGAGTGACCAGCAGGGTGGTGATAGGCTCAGAACTGGGGCCGGCCCCCTTCAATTTCTTCATAAGTGACATTGTAGATGAACTGGAATGGAATGTATGCTTTTTTTGCAGATTAGCAGGATGGACAATCTAGAGGGGTGGAAAGCATGTGTGGGGATCTTGGGAAATTCGAGGAGTGTTGAAAAACATGGCAGATGGGGTACAACATAAAAAATTACTAAAACATGTACCTAGGGCACAGAAACTCAGGAACCGAGTATAGGATGAAGGGAGGTACTGTCAGTCATTAAGTAGGAGAGGGACCATACAGTTATATCTGATGACCTAAAAGTGGCAAGGCAGTGTGACAAAGCTATGGCAAAGGGTATGTCGAGTGAAATGGGCTGCAAGACCAAAGGCAGCTCTCCTCTCCCGGGGTGGTTGTTGCCCCCCCGATGGTTCTGCTCCCTCCGGGTGAAGGTCTGGTGGGCAGCGTAGGCAGGAGGGGGCAGCAGTGTAGCAGGAGGGTGCCCTGGGGCATGGCGTGCATGTGCCTCGACATATGTGCACTATGCCCATGGCACAGGGGTGGGGAGAAAATGGGGAAAAAAGCAGATAAAAATCTATACAGCAAAAAAAAAAAATTATAATTATAACTAAAATGACTATGACCAAGCATACAGAACTTAACCTATATAACAATATAATTCAGACCATAACTGGTTTACACATGACCTGTTCATAATTTCATATCAGATAGATTAGTTTCAAGTTGATTCCATTTTGGATGGGATGAATTCCATTTTAAACAGTTTACTTACCCACAGTGAGTAGCTGAGAGTAGCAGAAGGAAATTTTGTGAACTGGAATGAAATGGTAAGTAGTATTCCCCCGATTCTTAAAATTGATTGAAACCTTTGTTAGATAAAGGTGCAGAAGTTTGTAATAATAAAATTAGACTAAAATGGCCAGCGTATTGTAACTCACATGGTGAATGTTTAATGGATGTTAAAAGTTTTTTTACAGATAAAGTAAAGGAATGCGTTATGTACTGTCAAATATAAAATTCAATAAAAATGATTTAGTAATAAAAAAAGAGAGCAACAGAGATCACTTAACGGCTTACTAAAACTGCTGTCCATCCTCCACAGGTGAGGTGTACCTGTCTGTAATGCCACCATTTTGACATCATATTAATAGTATTATGGGTTCCTGATGTCAGAACAATGGTATTATGACTCTTAGACACTACTGACATTCTATGCTAAAAAAACAGAAACCATATATTAGATTACAGTATGTTACATTAAAATAAATTACATTACATTACATATTGAAGGACAGAAGGAGGCAGTGTCTGTCCATTGTGTCTGTCCTCCTGCTATCCTAGCAGTCATAACCATTGGGTGGGTTCTTTAATCTTAAATTAGCATCTAGCCCTATTTTAAACCCTGTCTGACTTGGTGCCTCTACCACCTTCTCTGGGAGTGTATTCCACAGACAAAGCACATAATTTTTTTAGCCCCCCCATTAGTCCATTTGCTTGCCTTTTTCAAAGGAGCCAGTCTATCACAGATATTTCCTGTATCATGGCACCAATTTCATTTGGCTGTGGGGATAGCATGGGTTGGCCCCCCAGCATCTTTTAATGCCTCTCCTTCTGGATCCTAGCCTAGCAAGCCTTGCAAATTTCTTTCAGTCACTTGGCCAGCTAGCTACTCTGCTCTTTTGGTGCCATAGAAGTCTCTGGGTCAAATTTTTACGTTGGTTGCACAAATGTGCAAGCCAGTGTATTGTGGCAATATGGGATTTCAGGGTGTGTGTCACTGCCAAGCCCATTGCAGTACACAAGACTAAGGGCTCGGAATGGGCTCACCAGTCTATACCAATGACCACTCAGTGTGGTCCTGACACAACTCTCTGCTGGGTGGGCTGAATGGTCATGCACTTCAAAGGACCAAAGCCACTCCATTCAGAGAAGGCTTCGGGCCTTTGATTTGCATAAAGCGAGGGGCTGCCGGACAGACTAGGAAAATGAGCACCCAGCAAAGCATTCACCAGCACTGTTGCTCCTGGAAGTACAGAGCAGTGTTTTTGCTGATGTTTCACTGAGCTGAGCTGCAAGACCTACTGCAGGATAGGGGAGAGGATAAAATGGTTATCAAGAAGTGTGCTCCCCCCCCACGGTGACTGTTTTTGCCACTGCCACCACAGTCCCTTCACTTTTCTTTGCCTGGGGGTCCAATCCCTGTGTCAGCAGTGGAAGAACCCCCTGCCAAACAGTATGGGACACTGGGGAGCCCACTCACAGTGTCCCCAGTCAGGTCCCCCATACCCAGCAGTTTGGGACACTGGGGAGCCCACTTCCAGTGTTCCCAGTCATTAGTACCCCCACCACAACTGTGGAACACTGGGGACCCACCCCCACTGTCCCAAAACATTCCTGTCCCTAAAAAAAAGAAAACCATCCCTCGACGTCTTTATTTTTTTTAACCCTGTAAAAAAGGAAATGGTCCCTCGTTGTCTCCCTCATCCCCCTCCCCATCCCGACCCTCCCTCAGTGCACCCACCTCCCTGCACCCTCTTTCCACATACTTACCACCGGAGGTCAAGTGCTGTCATCTTCTCTGGACCGGGACACATCTGCACTCTTCAAAGCTGAACCGTAAACTGAAGAACCAAGGTAAATACTGTATAGTGGCTGTCAATGGCGGTTTCAACTTATGTTGATATCTCAGCCATTTTTTTTATATTCTTGCACCAAATTTTCAACATGGGGTTCTTGGGTCCCCACCTCATGAACACTGTCACTGTCATTACATTACTCAGTCCCGAAAGGTAATTTCACAGTCACTGCACAGAATCACCTTTCAGGAATGATTTACAAAATGACAGTGTCACTGTTCATGAGGTGGGGTACCAAAAAGCCCATGTTGAAAATTTGGTATAAAAATACCAAAAAATGGCTAAGTTATGTGCGCTCATTGAACTTTTTATACGCACGCATGTAACTTTGGTTATTTTTAATATTTTGACTCTATATTTTCAACATAGCCGTTGTTGTATGCTACCTCATGAACAGTAAAGCTGTCATTTTTCACATCCTGCCTGAAATGTATTTTTGCAACTGTGGCGTGGAATGACGCAGTCGCTGTGCAAAATCACCTTTTGGGATAGAGTACTTAAATGATAGTGCCACTGTTCAGTAGTGGGGTCCCAAAAACCCCATGTTGAAAATTTGGAACAAAAATACCAACAAACACACAAGTTATGTGTGCTCATTTAAATGTTCCTACGCACAGGCATACCTTGGTCAATTTTTAATATTGTCACTCCAAAGTTTCAACATAGCCATTTTTTCCCACTGCCTCATGAACAGTATAGCTGTCACTTCTCACATCCTGCCCAAAACATGTTCTTGCACCTGTTACATGGAATGGCGCATTCGCTGTGTGAAACCACCTTTCATGATTGATTAACAAAATAATAGCACCACTGTTCATGAGGTAAGGTCCTAAAAAGCCCAGGTTGAAAATTTGGAGCAAAAGTACCAACAAAATATAGTTACATGCGCTCATTGAAATTTTCCTACGCACGTCCGGAACTTTGCAAAATTTTTATATTTTGACTCCAAATTTTCAACCTAGCCATGTCTTCACACAACCTTATGAACAGTGTAGCTGTCATTTCACACACCCTGCCCAAAATGAATTTCCACACCTGCGTCGCAGAATGGCATTTTGCCACAGATTAAGAAATGTTCACTTATGGGGTTTATGAAGTGCGGTGATAAGAAGACACTGTTGAAAATTTAGGGGCAAAATGTGAAAAAATTACAAGGTGTGCATAGGCAGGGGTGTCACCAGCAGAAGGAGGGAGGGAGGTAGTGATGCCGTTATATAAAACCCTGGTCAGGACTAACAGCGGGTAGGTCGTGTCAGAGGAATCTGATAGATTTCTTTCACTGCGTGATGAAGGAAGTTAATCGGGGAAGCCATGGATGTTGCCTACCCCAGTTTCAGCAACGTCTTTGACACTGTCTCACATATGAGGCTTGTTAACAAGATTGGTAGTCTGGGCATGGTAGACAAGGTGGTGAACTGGGTTAGGAACTGGCTTACAGACAGGAGACAGAGGGTGGTGGTTAATAGGGCACAATCTGGGGAGTGGCTGACCAGCGGGGTACCACAGGAATCAGTCCAGGGACAGTCCTGGTCAATGTCTTCATTAGTGACATTGCAGAGGGGCTGAAAGGAAAGGTCTGCCTGTTTGCGGATGACACCAAGATCTGCAACAGGGTGGATACTCTGGAAGGGGTGGAGAAAATGAGAAGGGACCTAGGCAGGTTTGAGAAATAGTCTGAGGAGTGGCGACTGAGGTTTAAATCGAAGCAGTGCAAAATTATGCACCTGGGGCATAGAAACCCTGGGAAGAGCTACAGGATGGGGGGAGGCAGTTGCTGACAGTCACCAAGGAACAAACGAACCTGGGGTTTATAATTTTACATGATTTGAAAATGTCACAACAGACTACAAAGGCAGTGGGGAGGGCCAGTGGAATGCTGGGATGCATAAACAGGGATATCACCAGCAGACGGACTAAGGTAGTGATAACATTATATAAAACCCTGATCAGGCCTCACATGGAGTACTGTGTGCAGTTCTGGAGGCCACACCTTCAGAAGGGCATAAGCAGACTGGAGATGGTCCAGAGAAGGGTGACTAAGATGGTACAGGACTTGCACCACAAAACAAATAAGCAGAGATTAAGGTGCCACAATATGTACTCGCTGGAGGAGAGGAGGCAGACAGGAGACATGATAGAGACATTCAAGTACCTGTAGGGTACAAACAAGGTGTAGGGGGAAGACATCTTCTAGTACAGGAGGAGTACAAGAATGAGGGGGCAGGACATGGAAACTGAAGGTGGCAGGCAAAGAGGGAATATGAGGACACTTTTCTTCACAGAGAGGTTGGTTGACACTTGGAATGATCTGCCATAGGAGGTGGTGGGAGCGAGTTCTGTGGCGGGAGTTAAACATCCATGGGACAGGCATTAGAGAACCATAGATGTACAGCTGTGGGAGGGTCAGATGCAGTAGTCAAGTACACGGCTTACAGACAGACTAAATGGGCCTAGCAGTCCTTATTTGCCATCAATTTCTATGTTTCAACCTCAGGCAGCCATGTTCACAGAGTCACTCAACACGGGAGTGGTGCCAGAGGATTGCGGGAGGGCACATGTGCTCCCTCTACACAAGTCTGGCAGTAGGGAGGATGCAGGGGAACTATAGACCAGTCAGCCTCACATCAGTAGTGGTGAAGATCATGCACGCACTGCTTAAAGAAAGGATAGTGGAACATTTACAAGCCATTGGTGCCCAGGACCCTCTGTAACATGGCTTCACAGTGGATAGGTCGAGTCACACGAATCTGATAGATTTCTTTGACTGGGTGATGAAGGAATTAAATGGGGGGAGGGGCGGTGGATGTCGTCTACCTCGCTTTCAGCAAGGCCTTTGACACCATCCCACATAAGAGGCTTATTAACAAGATGAGTAGTCTGGGCATAGGACACAAGGTGGTGAACTGGGTTAGGAACTGGCTAACAGACAGGAAACAGAGGGTGGTGTTAAATGGGGTACAATCTGGGGACAGGAGGGTGACCAGCGATGTACCACAGGGATCAGTCTTTGGGCCAGACCTGTTCAATGTCTTCATTAGTGACATTGCAGAGGGGCTGGAACAAAAGATCTGACTGCAGATTACACCAAGCTCTATAACAGGGTGGATACTCTGGAAGGGGTAGAGAACATGAGAAAGGAATTAGGCAGGCTTCAGAAATGGTCTGAGTAGTGGCAACTGAGGTTTAATTCAAAGGACTGCACAATTATGCACCTGGGTCATAGAAACCCTGGGGGGAGCTACAGGATGGGAGGAGAGTTGCTGGCAGTCATCAAGGAACAAAGGGACCTGGGGGTTATTATTTCAGATCACCTAAAAATGTCAAAGCAGAATGTAAAGACAGTGGAGAGGGCCACTGGCATGCTGGGGTGCATAGGCAGGGCTATTACCAGCACAAGGAGGGAGGTTGTGATGCCATTATAGAAAATCCTGGTCAGGTCTCGCACGTAGTACTGTGTGCAGTTCTGGAGGCTACACTATTGAAGGGACATAAACAGGCTGGACACAGTCCAGAGACGTCCGACTAATGTGGTACAGGGCTTGCACCACAAAACTTGCAAGGACAGATTAAGGGACCTCGATATGTGCTCGCTGGAGGAGAGGAGAGGAGGGAGAGAAGGGACATGATATAAACTTTCAGGTACCTCAAAGGATAAACAAGGTGCAGTG
This sequence comes from Neoceratodus forsteri, assembly GCA_016271365.2. Classification (NCBI taxonomy): domain Eukaryota; kingdom Metazoa; phylum Chordata; order Ceratodontiformes; family Ceratodontidae; genus Neoceratodus; species Neoceratodus forsteri. The sequence goes on along the minus strand of CM057456.1, from coordinate 452,328,041 downwards.
GGGATACATTTTCCAATACAGGAAGAGTACAAGAATGACGTAGCATGACATGAAACTCGAACGAAGCATGCTAAGAAGGAATGTGAGGATGTTTTTCTTCACTGAGATGGTAGTGGGCACATGGAATGATCTGTCACAGGAGGTAGTGTGATTGACTACTATGGGTGGATTTTAAACATGCATGGGACAGGCATAGGAGAACCATAGAGGTAAATTAGAGGGAGGGTCAGATGCCGTAATCAAGAACAGTGCTTATGGACAGGCCTAGCGGTCCTCATCTGCCAAGAATTTCTACAGTATGTTTCTATGTCTGTATGTGCTTCCACACCTACATACATATGGGCCTCCAAGCAGGAATTCGAGAACAGGGTCCAATACTATTACACTATCTCAAAAAGTAAGGAAATTCATTGCAAAAAACTTTGTTAATGACTCAACACACCATCTCCAGCACCGCTTCCCTTCTCTTACAACAGTGCTGACACTCATCTAGTGCTTGACCTTCCAAGCTGTTTACTGCACTCTGACAACTATTAAAAACAACCTTCCCTATCAATTTATGTCAGCCATCTATGGTAGTCATACTTTTTCCCTTTATTAGTCCCAGCATTCATGTACCCTGCTCAGCATACCAATTCTGATTTCACCTCGTTTACCAAGAACAATTAGATGAAAACAGAAAAGGACCTCCTGGCCCACCTACTGTAGTCTGCTATAAGGTCCCTACCTACTATGCTACCATAGATCCTAATTACTCATGGTATAAAGGGGCAGTACCGTGGCATCACCTCAGGGATCGGGGGGGGTCAACATATCTGATGACCTGAAGGTAGCAAAGCAGTGTGATAAGGCAGTAGGAAAGGCTAGTAGGATGCTGGGGTGCACAGGGAGGGGTATCACCAGCAGAAAGAGAAGTAGTGTTACCCCTATATAGATCAATGGTGAGACCACACCTGGGGTGGTGCTGCAACTTGGGAGGTCTTGTGGTTATGCAGACTAGACTCATCATTGGGCTTTTTCAAAAAAGCATCAAGTTGTTTAACATGCAACCAACGTTCGGCATTGACAAATGCTTGTTAAAGGTTTTTTTCAATCATGCAAATACCCTTTCATAAGGATAAAATTACACAAAGCACACAGTTTATATGTAAAATAGCTTAGAGCACACTCATGAGTGCCCAAATCATGGTTAAGGATATATCTGAGACAGCAGCACAAACCAAGGCCCTATAAAGTGCTCAAACACGTAGCACAAACCTCTGCTGGCCACCAAGAGCATTATGCTCACTAGAAACAACAGGCTGAAATGGAGTGAAGAAGCAGTTTGGGCATCACAAAACTGTTTGCCCTTTCACACTAAATTGTAATCCTTAGAAGAAGAGAAGACACAAATGATCCAAGGTAACAAAAAAAGCCCTAACAGGAAATTAGCATCTCTTTCTGGTACATTTACATCTGAGAAGAAGTCCTTTGCTGCCTGGATTGCATGGAGGAAGCTGAGCACTGTGGTGTGACACAGCCACACATAGCACATACTATATGTGTTTTATGCTATTAAATAAATCCTTTACTAGTGGCAGCAAAACATTGCTACTCAGAATAGCAATGCTGAATTGCAAAATACATATAGTAATATGTTGGAGTCCTACTTCAACATGGGTCCATATCTATGTGGACTGGTGCACTGAGAGGTGAAGCAACTTGCTTAAAGTCACATAGTGGAAACACATTAGTTGGTGGACAGCTTGGATGTAGACTGGCAACTTTAGTTAATGCTGGTCAAAGTTCTTTTTCTAGGCTAATATCTGAAAGGCCCAGATATTTAGTTGTTTATGATCTCTTAAGTAGTCTTCTACCATAGGTGTTAAGTGACATGGCACAATTCCATCCTAGTGCAGACCACTGTTTTTTTTTTTTTTTTTATTATGAGATATAGGCCTGCCCAAATGTTATTTTCCTGTTCAACATCAGACACAAGAGACTGATTCTATTGATTTTCATCAGTTTGAGATGCATGGCTTTATTTTGTTGCTGTGGTGCTGGGGATGTTGTACATTCTGCTCTGCTTTGGTGAAGAGAAATGGAAGGTCCTCATCTTCCACAATCGGGTCATCTCCCTGGCCCATTTTCTCCCATTACCCTGGTAAAAGAGGAGGAGGAGTAGCTCTGTATATAGGGGAAGGGATTAAAGCAACAGAACTAAAGAGTAAACAGGAAGTTGATGAGTCACTATGGGTCACCCTGGAGGCAGGAAATGGCACCACAATCCACATGGGGGCTGTGTATAGACCCCCATCTCAGGGGGAGGAAATGATAGAAGGCATCCTTAAAATGGCAGAAAAAGGGGAGATATTGTTGATGGGGGACCTGAATATGCCAGATATTAACTGAGTACCTTGCTGCAGGCACATCCAAGAGCAGGGTCATTCTTGATGTCCTACAGGAGCATGCCTCAGACAGCTAGTGTTGAACCCACTGGAGGGAGAAATCTTAGACCTGGTACTTTCAAATGGGGAAGGAGAAAGGATCTCAGATTTAGAAGTGGGTAGCCATCTGGGAACAAGTGACCACCAAACAGTGTGGTTCACAATAAACACAGCCATAGAGTCAAGCCATACAAAAACAAGAGTACTGGACTTCTGGAAGGCTGACTTTGGGAAAATGAGAGACTGCTTAGAAAATCACTAGCAAATGGGCAAGAGGGAGGGGTGGAGGAACAATGGGGAATAATCAAAACAGCCATTGCAGAGGAAACAAGCCTTTTGTGTGAAGCAAATCAATAAAACAAAACAAAGGAAAAAAACACTATGGTTCTCAAAAGAGGTGGCAGGGACGGTTAAGGAGGAAAGGATAGCATTCAGGAAATATAAGGAAACACAGAAGGAGCAAGACGGAGAACTTTATCAGATAAAGCAGAAGGAGGCAGGGAAGGCAGTCAGAATAGCAAAGGCACAAACTGAGGAAAAGATAGCCAACTCTGTTAAGAAGGGGGATAAAACTTTTTATAGGTACATTAGGGAGCAAAGAAAGACCAAGGGAGGGATACAGAGACTTAATAAAGGGGAGGGAATGTGGGCAGAGGGTGACGGTGAAAAAGCAGGGATGCTGAATGAATATTTCTGCTCAGTATTCATAACAGATGAGGAGGGGAGGTGCCTAAACCAAACAAGGGGAAACTCTGAATAGGGGGGTCGATACCAGTCCATTTACAGAAGAAAGGGTTTTGAAAGAACTCTTGAAACTGAGGGTGGACAAAGCAATGGACCTGATGGGATTCACCCAAGAATACTAAAAGAACTAAAGGTAGAACTAGTAACACCACTGGCTACTCTTTTAACAAATCATGGAGGATGGAGTGGTACCTGAGGACTGGAGGAGGGCAAATGTGATTCCACTTCACAAAAGTGGGAGCAGGGCAGAGGCAGGAAACTACAGACTAGTTAGTTTGACTTCAGTGGTAGGGAAAAAATGATGGAATCACTCTGAAGGAAAGAATTGTTGAGTACCTAGAGGCCAGTGGGCACAGGACCCAAGGCAGCATGGTTTCACAGCAGGAAGGTCATGTCAGACGAACCTAATAGATTTCTTTGACTGGGTGACCAAAGTAGTAGACCAGGGAGGGGCTGTGGATATGGCCTACCTAGATTTTAGCAAGGCATTTGACAGTCTCACACAAGAGATTAATATACAAGTTAGCCAGCCTTGGGGTGGGTCCCAAGGTGGTAGCCTGGATAAAAAAACTGGCTGAACAACAGGACACAAAAGGTAATAGTAAACGGAGTCCACAGCGAAGAAAGGAGGGTAACTAGTGGGGTACCGCAGCGTTCGGTACTGGGACCGGTCCTCTTTAATATCTTTATAAGTGACATTGGAGAGCACCTGGAAGGAAAGGTATGTCTCTTTGCAGATGACACAAAGATCTGCAACAGGGTTGATACACAAGGTGGGGTGGAAAGAATGAAAAGGGTCTTGGCAAGGCTGGAGGAATGGTCAAATGTATGGCAGCTCAGATTCAGTGCAAGGTAATGCATCTGGGAAACAAAAACCCAGGGGAAGTGTACACAATGGGGGATGAGTTAATAACAACAACAAAAATCGAAAGAGACCTAGGAGTAATTATATAAGATGACCTAAAGGTAGGCAAGCAATGTGAGAAGGCAGTAAGGAGGGCTGGGGGGATACTGGGATGCATAGGGAGAGGCATCAACAGTAGAAAACAGGAAGTTGTTATCCCACTCTACAGACAGTTAGTGAGACCCCATCTGGAGTACTGTGTGCAATTCTGGAGACCCCATCTCCGCAAAGACATAGACAGAGTGGAGGCTGTTCAGAGGAGAGCAACCAAAATGGTGCAAGGTCTGCACCAGAAGACATATGAGAGAGACTAAAGCAGCTTAATATGTATACCCTTGAGGAAAGGAGGGAGAGGGGGGACATGATAGAAACTTTCAAGTATCTTAAGGGAATTAACAAGGCACAAGAGGGTAGTATCTTTCAGAAGAAGAAATGTGCAAGAACAACGGGGCACAATTTGAAGACAGAGGGGGGACGGCTTAGAGGTAATGTTAGAAAGTATTTTTTCACAGAGAGAGTTGTGGATGCATGGAACAGCCTTCCTGAGGAGGTTGTGGAGTCAGGAACAGTGGGAGAATTCAAGAATGCATGGGACAGGCATAAGGCAATTCTAGTGGGGGGCAGGAGGAAGTAAGCTGTTGATTAACTAGAATCTGCAGCTTATCTGTCAGGTAGGGAAATGGGCAGACTGGGTGGGCCAAGCGGTCCTTATCTGCCGTCAAATTCTATGTTTTTGTTTCTATGATTTGGAATAGGTTTTGTTTCCTTTTATTTGCTTAAATTTAACACAAAAAAATAAATCTTCATCCTGGCACAGAGCATATTGCCCAGATTTGGGACTCTCTGAGTTGTGAATAATGTGCTGGTTTTAATTTTGTAACATTTGACCAGTAAAGTTACAGTAAGCTATAATACTTTGTTTCTAGGTATGTCCGGGGGTTGCATGGATATGTGTTGTTGGTGTGGAAAGTTGGCCAATGCACTGAGGAAACTCATTTGCTGTTCTTCAATAAGTGCTAGAGAATTTTTTTTTTTTTTTTTTTGCAAAACATAATTTTTATTAGGACACACTTTGTTCCTTCATTAATAAAAGCATGATATACTTATTCAGTTATCTTACATGCATAGCCCAGCAAGAAATAGAAATAAGAGGGAACGGGGGATAGGGGAAGATGCAAAATTAGAAATTGACATATATTTCATACCATTTTTCTTTAAAAAGTTATATTTAGAACCCATCATAGATAACCATTATTTTAAATTTAATTTACCAAAGCCCTCTTTTGACCAGTCTTCCCACTTTGTCTTATATAGCTCCCAAATTAAATCATAATCCGTTACATACTCATTATTGTACAAGGAACTTAAGAATAGTTATTTCCATTCTATTAATGGAAAACTGGGATTGCTGTCTGTCAAATTCCAGTATTTCAAAATGAGCCTTTTGATATACATTATGTTTGCTTTTAAAATAGGCCTAAAGTAATTTTGATTTGTTGTGCTGGAAAAATTTATTTCCAGATGAAAATTTTGACAAGTATCCCAGTTGTCCACTTGAAAGCCTGCCCCTCTCAGGAGTGTGAAAGACTGGTCCCACCAAGCTTTGCTGCAATTGCATTGTACAAATATATGTGTATAATCAGTGTCTGCTGTAGGTAATTACAGGACTAACATCAACTAGAATCCTTTGCTTTCATTTTAAATAACCTCGATGGAGTGTAATAAGCTCTAAAAAGGATTTTGTATTGAATTGACTTGTTTCTTGTTAGCTTATAGCTATGAATTTGAGCTAATGCCTTAAACCATTGTTGTTCTGATATAATCTGTTTTATCTCTTTTTCCCATTGTGACTTAGTATTCTTATGTATCTTAAGCAGATTGGGATGAAATTTTAAGCTTATCCAAGAGTATAATTTGACACATTTTCCCCTATAGCTGAAAATCTGCTTAAACTCTTGTTCTATAAGGCAGTTGTTTGGTGCACGTTCCCACCTCTGATAATCTTTTTTGTAGATGGAACTAATTTGGTTAAAGAACAAAAAATCAGGATCCTATAGATGGAATTTATTTTTAAAAGAATCCTAAGATAATTTGGAACCTTGCGAATACATATCGTCCCACTTTTTAATACCTTTTAGAATCCAATGTAAGTTTTATATAATGTTTTACCTTGTAAAAGATATTTGAGATTATTACAGATACTGTTTAATGGCAAATTTGTAGCTGTCCATTTAGCATTTGTTAAAAACTTCTGTAGAGTCCAACACAGATTCTTCAGAATGCTACTTTTAGATTTCCTCCCTGCTGACAGTGAAAATATTAGAATTTTGATATCCAATTACTCTTTGAAATGTAGTTGAATAATCTGGTTTTCCCAGTGCAGATCCATCTCTCTAAATGCCTAATTAATTATTAATTTGGAAATGAAGGAATAATAGCATATTTGGATATCTGGGCATGCTAGCACACCTTTTTCTTTAGGTAAACAAAGTTTGGCCCATGAAATACGAGCTGCCTTATTATTCCATATAAAATGACTAAACAACCTATAAACTTTTTTAAACCACTCAGCTGGTATTGGATAGATTATAGATTGTAATTTATATGAAAGTGTTGGAATAACTGCCATTTTTATTAATTGTATTTTCCCCCATAGTGATAGATGAAATTTACTCCAGTTGTTTAATTGAGCTTTAACCATACTATATATGGGCTCCAGATTCTTAAGATACCAATCATGGGGTTTTCTTGTAAACTAATTCCTAAATAAGACATCCCCTCAAGCTGTACTTTAACTTTTATTATGTTATGAAAATCTTCTAGTTGAGAAATATTAAAAGTTAACATTTCTGACTGAGTTTCATTTATTTTATAACCCAATAACTTTGAGATTCTATTGATTAACTTCAAAAATTCAGTTAGACTTTGCATTGGACTTTGGACCATGATTAACAGGTCATCTGCATATGCATTATATTTTGTTTCTGAGGAAACAATTTTAATACCAGCAATCCATTGATTGGCCTGTATCTCTTTTAGTAATAGTTCCAGGTCTATTATGAATAATAATGGAGATAACGGACAACCTTGTCTCACACCCCGATATAAATTAAATGGTTTAGAAAGATGTCCATTAATTTTCAGCTGGGCATAAGTTTTTTTATAAATTGTTTGTATATATCCTATAAATAATGGAGGAAAATTAAAAATGTCCATTGCCTGAAATAAAAAGCCCATTCCATCATATCAAAGGCTTTGGTAGCATCCAAAGTCAATAACAAACCTTGAATACCTGAATCCTGAAGATATTATATTGTGAATTGTAATTTAATGAGACCAATTTGAATATACCTGTCTGGTATGAAGCCAGACTGGTTTATGTAAATTATGGAATTCAAAACAGCTATAGTGTATATCTTATAGTCTGTATTTAATATCGCTAGTGGTCTGTAATTTTCTTTCTTTGATAGATCTTTATCTTGTTTGGGTATTAAAGAAATAAATGCTTGATTAAAAGAATCTGGGAGACTGTTTTGTATTTGTATTTGGTTAAAAAGATGTTTTAGCCAGGGATTTATTACTGATGCAAAGGTGATGTAAAATTCTGAAGAAAAGCCATCTGGACCTAGGCATTTATCTTTTTTCATGCTGTACAGTACCTCTGCTATTTCACTGTCTGAAATTGGAGCTGTCGAAAATCCCCAGCTTTCTTCATCAATTCTTGTTTGACAGTATTGAACATAATTAGATATTTTTGCTGTAGTAGAATTGCACTCTGAACTATACAGATATATATATAATATTCAAGAAATTCCCTCTGTATCTCTTCCTGGGACTGACATTTACTGCCATCTGATTTTGTAATTAAAATTATATCCAATTTAGCCTGTTTAATTCTTTTAGCTAATGTACGTTCAGTTTATTCGCTACATTGTTTCCAATTTTTATTTTTCCTGGCCCATATTGATTTGGTTTGATAAATTTCAGCTAAGTCAATAAACTTCCTCCACTAAGCCAATTCTTCTTTCTTACCTAAATTTCCATTCTTAACTTCTAATTCTAAAGTTTTAAGTTGATCTTGCACTTCCATTTGGTTTTGTATTCTAATTTTATTTTTCCAGGAAGCCGCTGATATAAAACTACCATAGATTGTAGCTTTCCAAGCATCCCAGCATTATATAATATTTGAACTGCTTCTGTTATTGTCTGAAAAGAAATCCGTGATAGCCTTCCATTTTTGAATAGAAGAATCCATCAAAACATGATTGTTCAATCTCCAAATATTAGCTTTCCACTTAATGCTTTCAAATCATATATCCATAGAAACCATGTTATGGTCTGATAAAAGCACAGGATGTATATTTGCTTCTGCTATTAAACAAGACACCAGAAGTTCCTTAGAGATGAAAAAATAGTCAAGACGTGAATACATGTTATGCCATGCTGAGAAAAAAGTATAATCTCTAGCAGCTGGATTTAATTCTCTCCAGAGGTCGACTAAATTGGCCGAGTTCAGAAAGGCCCCCAACCGTTTGGCTTTATATCTGTCCCAGGAAGAAAAGGGGGATGATTTCTCCAGTGGATCACTGACCAAGTAGTTCCAGGTCACCTCCCACTATTTTATTTGAACAGTCTAAATCAAAGATAGTTTTATTAATTTCAGCCAAAAAATTATTATAGCTAGAAAACGGTGCATACACTGAATAAAGAGTCAACAGTTCACCTTCATATTTTACTTTAATAGCCACTTTGCGTCCCTGAGAATCCAATATTGAATCTACCACAATGCCTTTAAAATATTTTGATATCAATGTCAATACCCCAGCACTGATTTTCTTGGAGCCCAATTAATAATACATTTCCCCTGGCCATTTCTTTTCCAACCTGACCAATTCTTTTTGGTTAAGGAATACTTCCTGTGAGAATATTATATCCAATTTAAGGTTTTTTTAATCCTGGCCAGTATACGATATCTTTTAATGGGGGAGTTAAATCCATTTATATTCCAGGTTGCTATTTTCACAAGAGGTATCATCTCAATTGAACTGTTACTCTAACCATCTCCCCTTCCCACAAATTCCCTGTATATTTAACCAAATTTTCCTCACGTAAATGCTCTCTAATAAACCTATAACATTACTGAATAACTTAAAATGTGTCCTACCCACCTTACAATGACCCCCACCCACAAATTTCACCAAAGACATTTGTCTGGTGAATAACCCCACCACTTAAATTTGTGCACTAAACCCAGAACCCCCTCACCCAAATGCCTGTGTCAATTCCTTATGTCCTTCCAAAGATTTTTAATTGTTTGCAACATCATAGTCTGAAAAATACTCTGGAAGTATTATTATTTTGAGATTTTGGGTTGCATCTGCAAGGTTGTCATAGACCAAAACTTGATGATTCAGAAGGACCTTTAGTTTTGCTGGATAAATGACATAAACTTTAAGTCCGTGCTAGGGGATCTTTTACTTCCACCTGGACAGTGACCAGACATGGGCAGAAGGGATCTCAGTTTAATGTTTCATCCAAAATACAGTACCTCACCAGTGCAGCACCCTCCTCATACTGCACTACAGTGTCAGTTACGAGTATTATCCCAAGTATAAGGTGTAGGGCTAAAACCCACAACCTTCCAATCTTTTGGCCCCAAAGGGGGGGAGCATGCTATCTACTTAGTCACTGTCACTGAGTATTAATTAAATTTAAAATGTAACTATGGCATCCTTGTCCTGTCACTGGCACACAGTCTATAGCCTGAGGCACTCTCCCTTGTGTTTCTTACTTGTGTTTCTTACTTTCTTTGGTTTAAAATAAAAAAAAAAAGCAAGTCTGGGCCTCAACAGACTGACTCCTGCCACTGGTTGTCAGAGCCTACCACCCACACTGGGGCACTTTAACCGTTTCCTTCAATTACATTTAAAAAAACAAAAACAAAACGGCAGGCCCTCTGTCAGTGGTGTTGCAACGGGGTATGTCCCAGACCAGGGTGCTCCTACTTGTGTTTCTTACTTCTTTGGCTTAAAATAAACAATGAACAGTCTTCTAAAAGACTGTGGCTCCTGTCACTAGAAAGCTGAGCCTATTAGTTATCACCAATACCATGGCAACCTCACTTGTGTACTACTGAATGTAACTTTGCTTCTCTTGTGTTTATTCAGTTAAATAAAAAGATAAATCAATAAAAAAATGGAAGTCCCCCTGTCACTGGTGCTGTGCCTGGCTATGACTTAGCCCTAGAACAGGGTGGCTTACCTATGTTTCTTACCTTTTGGCTTAAAATAAAAAAAGAACAATCAAGCAAATGATTGGGGTTCCTGCTCTGAATGACAGAGCGTACTGGCTATTGCCCATACCAAGGCAGTCTCACTTGTACTAGAACTTTGATTCACTTGTGTTTCTTACTTATTCAATTAAAAAAAAAAAAAATAACAGTAGGCATTCTGTCATACAGTGCTTATATGGCAGCGAACTATATTTTGTTACTATGTAAATTATATCTGAATATGCCTAAATATATCACAGACATGTTATATATATTATAGGAGTGCAGTCACACCCTTACAGTTAGAGTTGAGTAGGCACTTTAATATTAAACCTCAAATTTTGAGCGTTAATAACTTTGCAACCATTCAATGGATTTGCACAAAATTTGGAATGCATGGTCTGGTGTGGTAGATCTCTTGATTTACTAAGTTGTGTTTTGGTTGGACATACAGATTTTGCTCAGCAAAACACAAAAAATGCACTTTTCGCCAGTTTTGACTTGTTTTTTGTCCATGGCGCTGCAACTACACTGTGTGGTCTTTTGGTCTGAAATTTGGAACATGGGAAAAGTTTGCATCAAGGAACAATCCAGAATTGGTTTGGTAAAAAAAAAAAAAAAAAAAAAAATATTACTCCTTTCAAAAGTTATGACATTTTTAATTTTAGAGTTCTGCACATGCTCAGTTCACACAAAAATGTATATGTATATTTTTTGACCTCAGAATTGTCTCATGGTCAGGGATTTTGCTACTTCATGAAAGAAAATCCTAATCCATCAGAAAAATTCTTTGTTCATGAGCCGTCATCTTGTTTTCAGTTTTTCAGCCAAACAAAATGTTGTAGCTTTTTCTGTGGGTGACTTTTGAGACATATGAGGCATGGGTTTTGTTTAGGGTGATGCCCTCTACAAAGTCATGCCTTTGGTTTGGTTCATTTTTGTCAAAAAATAGCTTCTTAAAAATTAAAAATTCTTCTTTCATGACTCGCTAATGATCCTAGTCTGCGAGCCTGCAAATCCCGGTCAGTGAGATGATCCTGGTCCGTGAGCTTTATCCATCAGGGGATGATCAGATAGCCAGAATTTCATGACCATATGTCCCTGGGGATGACCAGAAGGCCCTGATGGCATGACCAGATGTCCCCTTGTGGACTATAATTTTGCTAGCTCGTGGACTAGGATTGATCTGGCAGCCCAGGATTTTGCTATCTAACAAATGAAGAATTTTTAAAGGTGTAAAAACTTTAGAATTGCATAGTTCATTAACGGTTTAGTCTTTTTACTTGAAATTTACAGGGTGTTGAGGGGATGCCCAACAGATGTGAATTATGCTGTTTAGGTGTTGGGGAATTAAGTGGTTCAATAGATATGCCATCACAAAGTTGAGATTTTCCCCATAGGATTACATTGCTGGGTCTATCACGCATTTCAGTGCCCTTATCTTGAAAACAAAGAGAGATGCAGAGTTTTCGCTACTAGCAGCTTAGATGTGATCTGTGTTGCAGGAACAAGATTTTAATCCCTAGAGTAAGCCTGCAGTGGAATTTTTTCCTTGGGTTGCACGGTTAATGGGATATTGTCAAATTTGTGTTACAAGGGCTCCTTGCCCTATAGGGCTGTTGTATGGCTCTATAGCTATGCGTAAGTGGGAGCATGGGCTACAAATGGGGGTTCCTAAAAAGTCTTCCTTGAGCATGCCTAAATGCTCACTGCCAGGCTGGAGTCCTGCGTTTTAGCTGTTTAAATGTGATTGCCAGAGAGTGCCTGTATAGCCTCTGTGTACTGTCTCTTTAAGAGCTGCCTGGATTGCAGTCATAAGTAATCTGAGAGGAAGCTCTGTTGAAAGATGTAGCTATTTGCTGAAAATCATGTACAGTGATAATGATAATGTAATTTGTCTAACCTGTCTTCTTTGCAGCAAGGACTGTTTTGTTTATCTCTACTATCTTGGTCCTGGACTGCCGAATTGGACCAATCAGTACTAGTGGGACCTAAAATGGAGCCGGACTACAGGAGTTGTCTGGAGTCAAAATCTGTAGTAATTGTAGTTTTGGGCTTTTTGTGCCGTTTTGTACCTGAAGGGGGGCTCCTGTTGTGGCTGACAGATGAATCAGCCAACCGAACCTTTTGGATCTTGGGGAAATTCCCAGGCTTGCTGGCAATTGAGTCAGATCTAAGTTGGGAGTTTAAGAAGCAACAGCTCGAGACAGTCTCCGTGGAAAGGCCTGAGTTTTGGACTGCATGCCTGCCTGCTGCCCTTGAAAGGGAGAAGAGAATCCGATCAGACTGAATCCGAGTTTGAGAGAATGAAGTAAGCCACAGAGCTGTGACCAGGATCAACCTGAAGAAGACTGAAGATTTACTGAATGCATCGGCCTGTCAGGATTTCCAGTTCTGTCTAAATGGTGTGTGCAGAGACTTTGCAATTGTGACTGGAGAGAGGTTTGCCTGGTATAGTAGAATCCCTTGCATGTAAATGTGCTGCGTGTTTATAGTGGGTTGTGATTTGGTTCCCCACTGTGTGAATTGTGTTCTGCTTGCTGGAAGCTGTATCCACCTCGACCGGACTGAATCCACGTTCATCTCCATACGGCCTGGGCCTTGCCACACTGGCCCTGTCAGACTACCTCATTGCACAGAAAAAGCCATCGACGAGAGACCTGCCTGGGGATCAGCCCTCTGCTTCATACATGAACAGGAACAATGCCTCGGCAAATCGTGTGGGCCCTGCTTCTCCTGGCACTCCAGATCAACCACCTGCAGTCTCAATTTTCGTCCAGCCTTTGTCCAGTCTTTGGTATTGTGAGTAACCCTCAGGGTAGCTCCCTGCAACAACAGCTTAATCTAAGTGTGTCATCTGATTGTCTTGTTGTTTCTTTTCTTTCATGAACTGAGCCCTCCGGCTCCGGATTACAATTTGTGTGTGGTGCATGTTTTCTTCCATCACAGGGCCCCAACCAGCTGTGATGCCGGCCTACCCCGGGCAACAATCCTGGCTAGCCCACCTCTTCTTCACCTGGGTACCCAGAGTTTGTTACTGTTTATGGACCCTGAAGTGCATGCATGACTGTTTGATACAGCCTTTAAGCAAACTAACCTGATTACACCCCTCCCTTGTTTAAGTCCCTTAAATAAATCAGATCTAACTCTTTTTTTGCATTTACCCTGACTGTGGTTCCAGTTTATGCAAGAGTACTGTACTGCTGTGATTTGCTGTGTATAACCATGTTTTACAGGGGGTCCCCAGGGTCGAGCCAGAGGAAAGCCCTGGTGGTAAGTGCAAACAGTGTGGGTACTTGTGTGGTGTATCAGGGGTATTGTGAAAGTGATTACTGTGTATTGTTCTGACCACTAGTAAGGAAAGAGGGGGGTTACAGTGTCCTCCCAGAGGGCTGTGCCTAGGTTAGCTTGACCACTACCAACCCTGACCTCCAGGTGGAGGCACCCATTTCAGAACTCAGGCCCCTTAACCTGCTACTAGCCAAGCAGGCAGGGGTAGTAGCCCTTGGGATAGCGCCACCTAGGGGTTACATATATCACTGGACAATTTGTTGTATCAAAGCCTGTTAAACAGATACACTTCGATAAATAAATTACAAAAACAACAACTGGGAAGATACTTTAGGTGCTTTACCAATAGAATACATCTTCTTGAGAATAAATGGAATTTTGTGTGCCCCAATCTATATAGTTAACTAGCCTACAGCTCAGACATTAGCCTCACCTCCTTCCTCTAAGACACTAGCCTCCCCTTCCCTCCCTCCACAGACCCCTCTGACACTAGCCCCTTCCTTCCACAGCACCTGGCACTAGCATGTTTGCCTTATAGCCTCCATGACAGTAGCCCTCTTGAATGTACACCCTGTACAGTCCCCAAAAGTTCTACAGCCCCCATCACCCCAGACAATAACCCCTCCCTCCATCTCCTGACACAACCCAGCCACACCAGTCCTCGCCACTTTCATCACAGTCCATCTGAACACCCATCCCTCTCTAGGTGCCCCACTTTCTAATCTCTGTGGATATCACCTCCCTTCAGTCCCTTGACTACCAGAAGCCACACCCCTTCCTCCTTAGCCATTCAAAAATCACCCATACCCTTAATGAACACCTTCTCTGCAAGGTCCTCCTGGACACCACCTACTCAGACATTAGAGGCATGCATACACCCTTCCTTCTACACTTTCCCTCCATGTGCCATAGCACTAGCCCTCTCCCTCCCGCCAAAGCCCCTGACTGCAGCTTACCCACCTTCCAAAGTCCCAAACACTAGCACCTCTCTTCCCCAGACACTAGCCCTCAGCCCCTGAAACTAACCCCGCCTCCTTTGCTGAGGTCAGAACTGTCACCATCCCATTAGCAAATGTTAGTAGATTTTGCATACAGCTATTAAGGGTTTCCATTAGGTAGCCCTGCAGACATGTGCTGGAGAGGATAACACCATTGTAAGTACATCAACTGGTACAGTGGAAAATTCCATAGGGATTTTCCAGTCACTGGCCCCGCTGGCTAGAGGATGCAAAACCCAGTTTTGACCCCTAAATTTAATATGATTTACCTGCTCTGTACAAGTCATAGTGCTCAGAGTTGGGTTCTTTTAGGTTTGGGATAATCTGATGGAACCTAAAAGGAAAGCACATAGAAGGTTCTGGAGATGCAAAGGGTCTATGGTCCTAAAGGGGCGATTTATAGTAGTCCGAATTAAACAAGTTACTTTTCTGAAAGGTAGACAGCCAACATCTGACCAGTCCTATGGAAATAAAGCTAAAAATAGGTAAGTATGAGGTACTTATAGTAGTGTGAGTAGAGATAGGGAGCAGAGAGATACGAAGTGTATTATATAGCATAGGAGTAAGTTGAAAAGATAGTTAAAGAGCATTTCTCTACTATAATAAAAAACTTAAAAACACTAGACTTATACCAATTGTGCTTTATCTTTGTTTTCTAGTTATTTTTCTCCCATGCCATTGGTCTACTAAATATTGTAGGTAACGCAGCACTTTTTTCACTTAGTTTTTCAACATGTCTCTTACTGTCCCCTGCTAACCAAACCGTTGCTGTTTGTGATATCGTAG
Organism: Neoceratodus forsteri; assembly: GCA_016271365.2. NCBI lineage: Eukaryota > Metazoa > Chordata > Ceratodontiformes > Ceratodontidae > Neoceratodus > Neoceratodus forsteri. The sequence goes on along the minus strand of CM057456.1, from coordinate 452,312,621 downwards.
TCTGTCACGGCGAGCACTAAAAACTCAAGGCATTGTGAGATTAACAGGGAAGAGGCAAATGTTTTCTATACAGACTTTTCAGATGGACTGTCAAGATGTACGGAAAATGTTGGAAAGGAACATTGACAATTTAAAAAAAAAAAAGGTATATTTTCTACTAAACTGTAAACAGCTGGATCTTATGATAAATTGTACTGAAGTGCAGAGTTGTTCTTTAACTCAAGGTAAGAGCAACAGAGATATGGTGATAGAGGATAAAATAAAACGAAACAAAACAAAAAAAGCAGCAACTTCCTGCAGTAATCTTTGTTACCCCCCCATAACCCCCAGTCATGTTCTCTGACCCAGTCGGCTGATCAAACCATTCCGTCCCAAAAACTCACTATCCTTACTGGCCCACACTCCATTCATGTCAGAGAGACTGACTGAAAGCTGCCTTTTCAGAGCACTGGCCTATGTGTCTCAGTGCAGAGCAGACCTCAGCCAGATGATCAAGCACTCTCCCATTTTCAACACTGACAATGAAAAATACTCTCCCTCATAGCCCCAGCTACACCAACTGCACATCCAGCACTCACTGCAACCTCCCTTCGCCTACCTCCCTGCAACCTTTGAATCCCTCATGCGTCTGATGACTTCTTTAGGTAACTATTGGGGTTGCTATGGGAGTTGGAAGGCAAATCATCCCTCCCCATGCTGCCAACAACTGAAGACTTAGGCTTACTCTGAAATTCAGGTTGACCTTGTGGTGCAGTGCCTCTGGGCTGTCGAAGCAGCCTGTAACTAACCCATTTAAACATTTTTTTTTTATTTATCTTTAAAAGAACTAAAGTAATGAGTAGTAATAGACCAATCTGCATACCTGTAAGTGTAGTTCTACTGTTGTCAATCCTTTCACATTCACACTGTGGCAAAGAGAGGTTTAGCCTTTGGGTGTGCCACCCACTGGTGCAGCAGTCGAAATGGGAAAGGAAAGGAACCTGAAATGGAGGGGAAAAAAAAAAAAGGCTTTTTAAGGGTAGTTATGGAAGGCATATACCATCAGGTGGATACAGGACTTAGGGCGAAGAAATGTAGGTGATGCACTATGGGAGACTGTGATCTGGGTGGCTGGGACTTCAATACAGCGGCAACTGTGGGTGGACAGGAAAGTGGGGCCCCAACTGAGGTCCATCCTTTTTTTTTTGTTTGTTTGTTTTTTTACCGTTAAATTGTTTATTGACTTTCAATTTACAGTAATCATGATCCACTCAGGGCAAAGTAAATATAAAGAGTTGTTGGTTACAGAGACAACTTGATCAGAATCAGTAAGATAAATTTGTATCTTTATCCCAAGTACCCCGCCAATGGCAGCAAATCTGGAAAAGGTTGTATAAGGATATCCGGTGGGATCGATATAGGCTGCTCCAATTTTATGTGCTGCATGACCTATACTACACTCCTGTAAAACTTAATAAGATGGGGCACCATACATCGGAACTGTGTACCAGATGTGGTTCACAAAGAGGTACACTTCTCCATATCCTCTGGGAATGTGACAGTTATTTCATTTTGGGCTGCCATCAGATCTAAATTGAATCCTATACTTGGGCTCCAGAATGCTTTTAAGCTGGAAATCTGTATCGTGGGTGACTCAGGTGACACTCTAGTAGGTAATCAAAGGAAACATATGACACTGATATCTCTCTGTGCTAAAAAAATCATATTGCGCCACTGGTTAGACCTGCAAATCCCCTCGTACATAGAATGGCATAAAGAAATACTATTTGCTTTGCAAGCGGAATATTTTATTGCCAATATGTCTAAGCGCAGTAAAAAATACCAGAGAATATGGGCACCTCTACATACCCTGTTATCCAGATAGGAGAGCTTTGGTCTGGATCCGATCCTGATATAGCTTGGAAATGGTCAATGGCTTAGTCCTTCTCATTCTTCCTCGCTTGGTAGTGTGGCTGTTCCCTACGTTGTCTCAGAAAGGAATTATTCCTTTTAGATATTGTAGTGACGAAGTGGGTGGGTTGGGGAGGAGGGTATATAAGGTTTTATTAGTTTTTGTGGTCGTATTGTACTATACTATTGGAGTTGAATACTCTTGTTAGATAAATATAAGTTTATTGAAATCACTTGGCCTTGGTTACAAAAGTGGGCAAATGTTGTAACCCACAATCTGTGTACTAAATTAGATGTACATTGCCCTGACATATATCATTGGTTGTTTACCTAAGTATCTGTACAAGAGATCTGCATATTGTACGATAAATCTATTGTTTTTCGGAATATAACAATAAAGCATATTAACTCTAAAAAAAAAAATAAAACATTTGTATCTTTAACATGCACTTTCCCAGTAGTACGTGGTGATTGATCTTGAGAAAATGGAGGGATAAGGCTTCCATGCTCCACTTAACTGGTATCTTGGTTCTCTTTGTGGGTCCGGGTGTTGTCTAGGCTTCTGCCACCCTAAGTGAAATCAGACACAAAGAACCACTGTTCTGTATACTAATTGATATAACTATATACACTAGAGAGAACAATAAACACATCTTGCTTGTTCAGGTCACAAATATGTGGGTCACAGTAAGCCCCAGCTATATTTCAGCTATCAGGCAGTGAGTCCTACAACTGAAGGTTCAGCCTACCCAAGTTTTAGGAGTGACATATCTAGTAAAGGGGGTCCAGCACTGGTCATAGGTTGCCATAGAGTCTTTGACCAGGTGGGAAAGTCTATCCATGGTGGCTATCTGGGCCATGGATGCCAAGAGTTCTTGAACATTGGGGGTCTCTGTTGTTCTCCATCTGCATACCAGCAGGCATTGGCCTGCATAGGCCACAGAGCTAGCCAGCGGTGTTCTGTGTCTCGGAGATGTGGAACCTCTGATTTCATACCCAAAAGAAGAAGGGGGATAGACCTGGGGATAGGTTTTTGCAATATTGTAGCTCCCGTCTCACAGACATAATCCCATGTTTTCTATACTAGGGGGCAGATCCATAGGATATGTAGTAGGTCTCCAGGGAGGGAGGTGCATTTCCAACATAGGTTCGACTTTAACACCCTTGCTTTGTGGAGTACCACTGGTGTGTAGTACCAAGAGTGAAGGATCTTGTTTTGTATCAATTGACTTTTTGTATCTGTAAAATATTTATGTGCTGTATTCCAGCACTCTTTCCACTGTTGGTCCGTGAATTCAGTGCTCTGGGCAGTTTCCCAATTTTGTTTAGATTTGTCTGTTTGGCTGGGTAGGGTAGGGTGTCCCTAGGCGCTGCACATGTAGAGCTAGCTAAGCCCCTTTCTTTATGTAACCAGAGTGGCTTCCCCCCTTGACAGTTGGGAAAGATAGTTTCTGACTGTGCTGCGGATTTGCAAGTACCTCCAGAAATTTGAGTTTGGGAGTGACCATTTGGCCTTCAGATTGGCAAAGGTATCCACTGTCATAGTGGCTGGGGCCAATAGGTCCTCTATCTTGGATATTACCCTGTCCACCCACCCCTTCCAATGCACTGTTTTTTTGTCACTACATAGCCTCTCATTTCCTCATAAGGGGGTCAGTTTAACTTGGGCAAGGGTCATTTTCAGCCTTCTCCTTATCGTGGCCCAGCATTGCAAAGAGGCTCCTATGGTGGGGTGTAATTTGAGTTCTGCAGAGGGGATACTGTAAATCAGGAGCGACAGGGTTAGCTGTTCACTAGTAGCCAGCTCTATGTCTACCCATTGGGGTCTGGGGGCATTGCTTATCCGAGGCCAGTGTAGAGATTGCGCCATATGAAAGGCCCACTTGTAGCCCTTAAACCATGGGAGACACCATCCCACTAGGCTCCAGTGTGCTCAGAGTTTGTTCCTGCTATATCGTCGGGGTTCCCCTCCCATAGAAATTATCCAATAGCCTTATCTATCCTCTGAGCCCAACTCTCTGGGAGGAAGAGGGGGATATGCATCAGGATGTAGAAAATTTGGGGTGCTAGGATCATTTTGATCACCACTATCTTTCCAGCTAGGGTCAAGTGCAATTTGGTCCATCTGGACATATCCTCTTTCATGTCTAGCAAGAGGGTTTGGAGGTCCATCCTCTTTAAGTGTAGGCTGGGGATGAAGCCCATCTGCAACGGGACCAACGTGCAGTTTGACCAGCAAGGTGCACAATGCAATTGCTGGACATGCATCTCGCTGTTGCCTATTCTCCTGTGTACCGATCACCTTCATCCAATTTGTTTTCACCCTATTGTGGGTATTCCTATGTGGGGGGCAACAGCTCAGCACTATGGTGTGCAGTTCTTCACTCCTCCCAAACCTGTTCTAAGCAGAGACCGTGTGATAGACTGAGGTTATGGTGGTCACTGCTTCCCAGCTGCTAGCAGTTCAGTGATGGTTAATGGTACCCCACCCACCTCCAAACACATGGCTGTGGTTTGACCAAATGCTTAGGTCTAAACACCTCTGACACTGTGAGGCTACTTAGAAGTGATGGAGAGGCCCCAGTACAGTGTTTTATTGTCCTGATCAATCACCACCACCACCACCCAGAAAAACACAGACACTTGATCAGCTAGTCACTACATCAGTGCCTGAATGCATCATGAAATATCAGTATCTCTGATGGTGACTGCAGTTTCCAGGAGAGGGGAAAGCTGAAAATGCAGAGACATCAGACATCCCCAGCAGCACAAGGCAACTCGGAGGGTTGGCGAGCCCCTGTAGAGTCTCAGGACTCCGTGTTTGGGCCTAAGAAAAAGTAAATGCCCTGAAAAGTTCCCCGGGTAGCCTAAGATAAGTTCTTAAGTCATTCACCCTCTTCCCAATGCAATCATTTCTCACTATCCACCACAATCTTTTTCTGTTGTTGTTAAATAGGGTTAGTTCCCTGGCACTATATGCCAGAAGTCAAAGATACCTCTAAACCTACCTAAGCCCCCATAGTTTTGTGACCAATATGTCAATCCTGGGTCCCTGCCCCTCCTGACTTCTGATCTATAATTTTAGGGATGGAGCAATAGTATGTAAATCCTTGCTACCTTAAGTCTTCACCCTCCCACAGTGCACCTGTTCCATTAAAGTTCAAAGACCCTGTGCACAGTGGTATGTGCCTGTGGGGTAACCTGCCTTGAATTAAAGTATTTGGATTTTTGCAACTTGGCATTTTCTGTAGGTTAGTACATCATGCTGTTCTGCACATCTAGACTTCCTTTCTTTTGTGTATAGCTATCTCTCATGTTGTCATTTGCTCTATTAATACATAGTAGTAGTAACGTGGAGCACCTGACAGGGGAGGGCAGAGCAGTCTGCACACTGATGATGTTGTGAGGAAGACTACACCTCCCCTTCCAGATTCTGCATGTGCTTCTGCCACACTATAGCTTCTAGTACCTTAAAGAAGTTAGCAAGCTGTGAGACACAGCACTGAAGTTAGCCAGAAGGTGATTTCCCTAAATCTGAACTAGGGGAGCATGACTGAAATATAACCGGGGTACTGAAAAGCCAGGGTCACTTGGAGACAGTTTATTTTTTTTAAATAGCTTTTTCTCCCATCTGGTGTTGCATGACCAGTCCTCTGGCTTCAGGGCTAACTCCAATGGTGGAATTGGCCCTGTCTGCTATTAGCACCACCTGTCGCTTCACAGTGGCTGGCATAAATCCTGTTGTGTGTGCCATGGGGGGCACTCTGAATGTGCATTCAAAAAACTCAGCTACTGTAGCTTACCTAATTGAGTACCTAGGTGCTAGGCTACTTTTATGCACTGAAAGGGACAGCGATCTCTGCTTCACCACACAATCAACCCAATGTAATATATTAAGTCTTAGGCATCCCAATTCTGTGTGCAAAATCAACTTTAGTAGAAGCAAAACAATTTGCAACCACCCACAGCTATGAACCTGGTAAGACATCTCGACCAGTTTTACAGGATGACTGAGTCATCAGGAGGGTGATGTGGCAGTAGTCCTGTGAAACCAGTAGAGGTCCTGCATCTTATTTGAGTTATGGGCAGTTGTGAATTGTTCTGCACCATATAAAGCAGAATCTGCACACACAGTTGTGGCACTTTTCTGCACTGCTGCTCACCAGGGGTGCATCTAGAATTTTTTCAAGGGGCAACTGTTCCCCAGGTGAGGTGCCTTACCTGAGTTGTGGGCAGTTGTGTATTGTTCTGCACCATACAAAGCAGATTTCGTGCTCATAATTGTGGTACTTTTCTGCACTGCTGATCACCAGGGGTGCATCTAGAATTTTTTTCAAAGGGGCAACTCTTCCCCAAAATGTAAAATATTACTATTTAAAGCTAAGATTAGGTTTAAATGTATTTTTGCAGGACTAATGAGGTTGTGGGTGCTACCTGGATACATAGCTGGATCCAACGGTACTGACCATCCCTATGTATTTGCTCTCCAGTACCCATACCTCATTTTGCAGCCTGTTCCCTCAAGGTCTGTCCCAGCTTACAGATCACTGCTGGAACCCTCAGTCTTTTTTCCTTCTAATCACACCAATACATCATCTCCCCTCTGCATTCCCTGAAAAGTATATCATCCCTGAATCACCATCACCACCCCCAGCACTGTCCTATTGCTATTTAAACAATTATTACTGCAAACTGTATTGAAAGGTATTTGTTTCATGCAGTTCTCTACTGTGAAAAGTTTTGAGAAAGCAGTGGATTACATTATTAAGTTTTTGAAAGACAAACTTGTTTTGAGTCATAAATGGAAACTATGTCAATATGTATACACATTAATTTGAATTTACCTGGAGCCGTGTAAACAAACTACAAGCAGTTTAGAAGTTTGTTACTCAGTCTGCAGCATTTTACTTATAACCTAACACTTCATGACCTCCGGAAAGTGATCAACATCTGCCTGTGGCTTAGAGTTCCCCGGGGTCCTAGTGTCTGTCAAATAATCAACTGACAGCAGAATAAACTTTGACACTGGTGATCATGTCCTGTGTTTTTAAAAACTCTACAGAACTATTTCTTAAGTGCCTCTATGGGGGGGGGTGGAAAGGGGGTTGTGAGGTCTGGCGGTGGGGAAGGCAGTGGAAAACTAATGCTATGCCAATGACCAATCACTGAGCAAGTACACACAATAGCTGTCCTTCTGCAAGCCCCTCTTCTAATCTACTTCATAGCAAAAAGACAGCATGGCTTTGCCATGCAGCCTTAAAAAACAGAAGGTCATGTTGTGTTTGAGCAGAGATAATGTAAGTGATCCTACACTAAAAGTTAAAAGTATAAGAAAACTGCTTAAACACATTATAAATGAAGTGACTAAGAAGTATTTTGATGTTGCATTTAGATATATGAAATGAAAGAAAAAAAGCAAGCACCAAAATTAGGTAACTACGCAGCTGGAAATAATTGGGTAAAAACAAAGTTTGTTAAAAATAAGCAGGAGCATTTAAACATACTTGCAACAATATATTACAGAAATACAAGACTGAAGAAAAGATCTTTCATTACATCTTGGTAATTTATAAGTTATAACTAAAGGTGAAAAGGATTCAAAACTGAAATGTGTAAGAGTAATGTGGCTTAAAGAACAAATAAAAGAAAATTAATGTATTTTTAAAATAACTTCACTTTGCATAAAAACTACTAAGAACCACTGAAGTAAGATGAAATGCATAAAGATTAATGGTTAATGAGATTTAAAGGGATCATGCAGGTATAAATAAGAGTAATGGAGAATGCATCTATTTTTTGTCAAAATGTACCAACTACAGAAATGTTTAAAATGAACTAAGATGCAAAATACTTTTGTTTTATGAATATGTATAGAAAAGAACTGACAAGAACAACAAACATACATAACGTGAGAATAATGCAGTATTTTTGAAAGTAAGAACATTTAATATAAAAAAATTATATATGAAAAATGTTCTAATTATTTAATGTTTATCAAATTCTGAAATGGGTATATCTATGTATGGAATATTCAAACATGCAGATGCATCTAAAAAAGAAACAGATGAATTGAAAGGGGTCACGTGTAAGTATGTGTTCAGATTTAATGAATGGGACGTTTCATAACTATGAAAATAACATACATAAAAACGTTTCTATTTTTTAATTAAATTTATTTCAGAGTAACAAAACAAGTGTACCACTGATGAAGGATAATAATCAGAAATGTATGACGGCAACTACACAGTTTTGAACTGCGCACATATTAAATAAAAAAAAGAAATCATTTTTTTATGTACTTGGTGAGTGGACTCATTATGTTCCAATCTGCTCAAAATTCTTTGCAAAAAACTGCATTATTGCATTAGTTAGGGTAACAATGCCACAATAGTACGGAAATGTAGCATGATGGATTTCCAACCTAATGCCTCCACACACACACCCCCAGCAAAAGGAAAAATCATTAGGGTATGGCATCTCCAGAGTCTTGGTGAATCAGTTGTGGGATCTTCCTTGGGGTTGTCAACCCTAATGCTCACCCCATTCTGTGAGCAAACAATGTCACACATGATCTCCTTTCTTCATGTGGGGCCCACAGGGGGAAGGGGGAGCATTAGGGTTGACAACCTCCAAGGAAGACCCAAACACTGATTCACCAAGACTCCAGAGACCCAAAACCTTAATTTTTTTCTCTTTGCTGCTGGGGTGGTAGGAGACGTTAGTGTGGGAAACCTTAACACCACATTTCCCTAATTTATGGGCATTACATTATCCTAACTGGTGCATTAACAGGTTTTTTTCAAAGAATTTCCTTACTTTTTTAGATCGTATAATCAAATCCTCATTTGCATGTTAGAGCACAGGGCCTCTGGGCCCTGTGCTCCCATCCCTCCATAAATGTGTACATATATGTTGCCATGGAAGTGCAGGGCACTCCAGGCCCTATCCTTACATTTTGGCCAAAACAACAAGCAAATTGTCAGCAGAGCCTTGTTATTACCCCACCTCATGAACACCAAGCTGAGAATTTTCAAATTCCTGCCAAAACATCATTCCGTCCACCGCAATATGATTCCACACCAGAGATGTGAAAACGCATTTTGGCCAACATTTGAAAAATGACAGCTGTCACATTCATGAGGTGGTGTAAATAAATGGCCATGTTAAAAATTTTGGGTCAAAATATTTAAAATTACCAAAGTTACAAGTGAACATAGTAACATTTCAGCATATGTCCATAACTGTGCCATTTTTACATATTTTGACCCCACATTTTCAACATAGCCTTCTTATGACCCCACCTTATGAACATGTGTGGTTAAAATTTTCAAATCCCACATAAACAGGTGATTTCACCAAGTGACCATGAAATCATCTTTCGGGACAGATTTGTAGAATTTCACTGCCATTGTTCATGAGGTGGAGTCCTCAAAAGGCCATGCTGAAAATGTGGTGTCAACATATGCAAAAAATAGCTAATTATGCATCAGAGTTGAAAACCCCACTCAAATGCATTGAATCACACTTATCTTAATTTCTAATATTGCAGTTGCCGGTTCCAGCAGCAAGACATGTCTTCGATCGGACAGTGGATCATCACCCTGTGGCCTGCTCAGGTGCATGAGGGTGCATGGTGGTGTACTGAGGGTGTGGGTTGGTGGGTGCTGAGCGGGAGGGAAGCAGATCATTGAGGAATCTTTTTTTTTTTTTTTTTTTTTTTCAGATTTACAAAAACATAATTGAGGGACAATTTTCTTTATTTTAGATATGGACAATGATTGGAGGCATGGAGGTGCCACTAGACACCAAGGAAAGATGACAAAGCAACAGAGATGGCAATCAGAGGGTGGGGGTGCCACTGGACACCAGAGAAAGACAACAAAACAATGGGAATGTTGATTGGAGGGTGGAGGATGCCACTAGACACCAGGGAAAGACAGAAAATAATGGGAATACCAGTCAAACAGTCGGGACAGTGATCAGAGGGTGGGGGTGCCACTAGATACCAGGGAAAGGTAACAAACATACAAGGACGGCAGTGATGGGGCACAACTAGACACCAGGGAAATGGTAGCTCTCTTCTGTCACTGCAGCCTGCAGCATGAGTTCCAACTGCAGAAGTCAACAAAGTCTCACTGAATCAAGCTAAACAGGGCCCATTTAGTTATGTTCTGGTGTTTGTTTTTTAAAATACCAACATTTTTATGTATTTTCGGTGCTTGTTAGTTTATGAAGAAAAGCAACAAGATTGCAGTTCTCAAGGCACAAAAAATGTTTGGTGCAGTGCCAATCAAGTGGTAAGAAACCAAAAAATGATCCTGCAACATCCAATTTTTCATTTCACACCAGAACGTTGACTCAAAAATCCTACTGCAGCTGACCCAGTGGTGCTGAGGGTTGAGGCACTGGATGCCACACCTCACGCCACACCAGCGGCCTGGGTTTGGGAGCCAGTTTGGGTTGTCTGCGGTCAGCTGGGGAGGGGAGGAGAGGAGAGGATTGAGCATTCGTAGGACCACTCTTCTCTCCTGGGAAGGGATGGGGTTAGTGTCCCCTGCACTTGCAACCCCTGGTGGAGACTGGAGACTGCTGTAGCAGGGAACACCTTGCTGATGGACTGGGGCAGCAGCGGATGTCCTATGGGTGAGTGTGGGAGCATGCTCGTCGTGCACTGGATGTCATTGCATGTCCATGCCCCCAGGACTTAAGCAGAAAAGCCCCTCTTCAGCGAGTGCCATGATGCCCGCGACAGGCTACTGCTCCTCTTGGCTGAACAATGCCCAACATAAATCAGGGCGGGGGCTCCAGGGTGATGTGGTCTCCCTTCCGGGCCCCTCCATAGGGGGCAAGCTATGGTCCTTCCCATTTCACGGTTGTGGAAGAGGCCTGCCAAGAGAGAGAGAGTGTTGAGAGCCTGAATACAGGGTGGATAGGGGACAAGGCTCCATCCCCGCACCTGCAGAGGTGAATAAATATAATTGACAAAAAAAAAACTACTGCACAAGCTCAGAATGGAAAACACAAAACTTTAAAGCCTTTCAACTCTGTAACCATTTAATATTTTTTCACCAGACCTTTCAAAGGCACTACCTTAGGACATGTCACATGTGCCTTGCAAGTTTGGGGGAAAAAACTACATTCTATATAGACTGTAAATGAAAAAAACATGCTAAGTATATGAGTAAAATTAGACATTTTCAGAAAATGACATATGAGGATCTCAGAAACCACATGAGCTGTGATCACAGAACTTTCCACAGATCAAGACCTTGCCTACTAGACAACACATGTAAACTTTTAACTGATTTAGTCAAACGGTACCAAAGCTATTAATGTGCAAAGTTAGGGGTCAAACATTGAATGGCTACTCAACTATACCTATAGGGGTGTGACTGCATCTCTATAATATGTCTTACATAGTAAATGTATATATTTTTATAATTAATAAATATATTTGGTATATATTTTACATATACTTTTAAAATATATGTAGACTACATTCTGTAAATGTATATTGAATGCATTATTTCTTCATAGTTTCTAATAGTAAAGTATGTACCTTGTTTACATACAAGACACAGTATCTGTAGAGTATAGCTATAATATATTTCCTTTAGATGTTAAATATATTTTGGTAAATGCTTACTTTAGTACTGTGTACATATCTGTATAACTAATTTGCGCATTACAGAAGTGCAGCTTATGAACCAAAATCATGGCAAGTTCTATTTTTAAATAATTTTTTTAATTGACAACATTAGCTTATAGACCAGAGAAAAAGTAAGCAAGTATTATAAAAAGGACATTGAAATAGCTGTCATTTGATTGCCTGCTGAGATTCCAGCAGCACTACGTTGATCTTTTAATAATATGTATGTACAGCCACTTCACTTGCATACAGATATCATGAAAGTAGAGCCACAGTTTGAGTTGATTTTCTAAAGTGAAATTCTAAACTCCTGTAAGCAGCCACAATTTAATTAACCCAATTGCAATCACAATCGGTAACACTGATGGCCACATCAGCTGTTTGCTATCGCTAAACAAAAAAAAAATTAATAAACTTGTTTACAAAAAATATTCAGATTCTCCCAAACTGCAAGAAATCAATCTGGTATTTGCAATACTGCCATTTGGAAATTGTGCAAATAATTTAAGCACTCAAGGTCAGAATGTTACTTGATAACTGTGATCGCTCTCTTTATAAAGTTGCTCAGTACTGTCTATTTTGAGAGTCACGATTCAGTATATTACATTAAAAATATATTTTGCTGAAATAGCTGTTTTGCTACTTGAAACGCTAAGCTCAACATGCAGCATTGACTCACACCATTACCAAACAACACTAGTTGCATCATGTGCTCACGTCCTTTGTGGCTGGATGGTAGAAAATGGAAAAACAAGTTTATTTGTGTTATATTATTAAGCCATCACTGTTAAATCCTAATTAGTAACTCCTAGAATATCCACAGTCCTCCTACTAAAACCTCACTAAGTGACTGTTTCTACGGACTTTAGAGACCAGGCGTCACTAGGGTGCCAGGTTATCATTTCCCAAGTAACTGCACTACTTGTCCTGTCTCTGTGTTCCAGCTCTGTCCTTTTTGACTGATAGCAGAATATGGAAAACACATGTACTTGTTTCAAACTGTTAAGTTCTTAACCCATCACTGTTACAGCTTAATTAGTAACTCCACAGTCCCTGCAGATAAAAACCCCAGCATGCGATTGTTTCTAAGGGCTTCAGAGACCGGATGTCACCAGGTTGCTAGGCTACCATTTCTCAGTAATTGTGCTACTCCTCCTGTTTCTGTGTTCTGACTCTACAGGGCATGTGTGCCATACAGACCCCCACCTAATGGCAGAAGGACTACTTCACAGCTTTTGGCTATAAACTGGGAAAAAAAAATGTACATATTTAATAACGTACTAACTTTTTATAATAATAGTAAGGTATGTCTAGAGGATATATTATGGCCTGTTTATCATCAAGATAGGTGCATGTGGCATGCAGCCTCATGCCACATTACACCCCCAGGGGTGATTAACAGGCCATTAACATAAACTTTAGAGATACCTTATTGCTTAATAAACCAAATACATGTAGGAAGTCACCCCAATCTAAAAGGGAACCAAATAGGGGTGGCATAAATACTAGTTTGAACCTTTATTAAATATGAGATTGAGAAATATGTCCTATGTGTAAGAGTAAAAGTGTTATCTGTATATCTGAGTTAAAGGTGTATTGTAAAATGATAGTTCCGATATAGATATCTAAATGGTTGCTAAGAAAATGAATTCCAAATGTAAAGATAAAGTTATGTTTCATCATGATTAATTCATTATCTTTTTTGTCTGGCGATTTTATGATATTTTTAAAATGTATACATTTACAAAATATGTTTGAGATATAGATCAACAACATAAAAAGTTTGTTTATTGAATATTCAAGATGTATAAACAGATATATAAAACATACTGTGCAACTATAATAAATACATAATGGGGAATTCATGTATAATATGTAAAATATATTTATCACATATATTTCACATATAAATCAGATATTTCAAATTGGCCAATTTGATATATTTAGCATATGCTTCAGACATATGATGAAAATATATTTTCAAATTTAATTTCACATATATTTGAAATATACATTAATAAATATGTTTAACATATATGTCTTTCCAGATGGGTGATGGGCTATGTGGCCTTTTCCCCACCCTCAAAAAAATAACCTCTTTAGGAGGTGGGATATTTGTGTGTTGGGCCTGTCTACTGACAGTCTGTCAGGAAAGAACACACCTCCCCTCCTTTTTTATTTCCCTAGCCCCCTCCTAGTTACAGAACAAAATTAATAATAAAATATAGTTTAGTTTTCTTAAAGTAAGTATGTTTTTTTTTTGTTTTGTTTTTGTTTACTAGGTAAGGGCATAGGTAGGTTTAATGTTTTGCAGACTTGACTTGCAATAACATAAATAGAAGAACTGGAGTCTGGACTTGGAGACCTGCATCCTTCCTGCCTCCCTGCTGTGCACTGAGTGAAGAGGTTCAGCTGTGAGGAACAGTGAAAGAGCAGGAAATACTGTACCATGAAAACAGTGCTTCTCATGGTATTTTGCACATTGAGAAACTGAGGAAACCGGGGTGATTCCTGGATGCTTATTCCTAGATAGTGGGCCTTCAGTTGGTAAGCAGTGGAGTCTCCAGTATCAAAACTATACTTAAAGAGGCAAAAACAGGGAGAATCAACTCCTGAGTCAGTAATATTTTCAGTATAAAATATTTTATTTATTTGACTTGCCCCCTAAAAAAAAATCCCATCAGTGACGAATGTTTTGTGGATAGCTCCACCTTGTCAAGGTATGGTGGTCACTATTCATAAAATAGTCTTATGTTTTCTTTTCAAGAGGCACATTTTCCTTATATGATCCCAAGGATTGCTGACCTGGACCCATATTCACTTTGTTCATATATGTATTTCACTGCAGGCTATGCCCTGGATGCTCTAAGCCAAGTGCACAGGGAGATGAGGCCTTCCACTTCCTTTCAAGGGGAAATACCATGAGAAGCAAGTGAACTCTTGTGGTATTTCCTTCCCAAGGTTACCTCAGAAATCATCAGGCTGCCACTGTCAGGGGAGAGAAAACAAAGGCGCTCCATTTAAAATACAAACTGAACCTAGCCAATTATGGCCAGCTTGGCTCAGACTTATTAGGCACAACAATACATGCTCAGTGTGGCTCAGATTATGGCAAATCTGAAGCACCCAGCCCAGGCAATAAGTGCCATGTAAATGGTGTGCATAGATATGCACCATGTGGCAGCTGTAACCTTCACCATATCCACAACAGTGGGATGATGTGCACTTAGTTATTTGAAGAATGGCATGGAGGGAGCCAGGGTTGTGTCTATGGAGTATCTGACATGAACATGGACTAACCCTTGACCCAACCATATAAGTTGCTGGAATGCACCATATGGAGCCAATGTAACATATCCTTTGTAAATCTTGAGGCAGTGAACACACTAGCAGATGTTACTAGTGAGTCAGTGCTGCACAGGCAGGAACTTGCAGTGGGCTCAAGGACAATATGGCCTTGGGTGTCTGGTGTTCTAGTGTCTACATGCACTGAGCTTTACAGTGAAGGAGACAACAGTCATTGCAAAGGAGACATGCCACTATTATTGGACCATGTACTGGGCCATAGCCTTGAGATTATTCCTGTCCACAAACATGCGATATGTGGGCAAGCAAGCAGACGTTAATATAGCAAGGAATACCACTTGCAAAATAATAGCCATTAAACACAAATGGTGTAACTTCCATGGCATTGTGAAGAAAAAGATCTCTCTCCAGTGCCAGGCACAGCTGGACACTAGGGGAAGGGGCCCATTGAGGTTCTCCAGCTAACCACATCAAGGCCATTATCACTAGCATGTGCAGCCAACAGTCTGTTGATGGGGAGGATGACAGTATTGACACCGTTGACAGTGAATACTCTGCTGGACCATGTGACACAGTGTTGAGCACCAGAGCATGCATTATTGTATGTCTCCACCTCACCATATGTTGATCTACCTCCCACTAATGATGATAATAGTGGTGACAGCCAGCCACAAAGTCATCCAACATGCAGTCAAGACCAATCTGAATATCCAATGTGAGGCCCACCTGTGAGTATGCAGAGCTCAGCACCCACACAGTTGTGCCACTCAACAAATCTTCACATTCGTAATACACTATTACATACTTTCTTTCCACAAGTGCAGCTAACAATGGAAAACAGGATTCCCACTCCTTGGGCAGCAGCAACACAACACACTAGATGCAAAGCATGGAAAACAATGCCACTGGCATCATGCTGACCCCCTCCCCCCCCCAGTCAAACACACATTGGTGGAAGCCCTCATCAGCATTCAGGGCACTATAGGATGCCTAACAAGGATAGTAAACTCTTCACAGTCACACTTCTCGGCAATCATGAAACACATCTAGGTGTACCCCCCCATAGATACACTGACCCCACCAACCAGCATACACCTTAGCACCTAGGACACCAGCCTCTTTCTGCACTCCACATCACTCTGCATGAAACAGCCCTAAGGACATCAACACAGACACATTCAGCAGTGTTCCCCTTGAGGGACAGCCAAGGACAATGGCAGTACCAAGTTACAACAGGAGATAGATTTTACAGGGGTTGTAAAAACAAATGCGTAACAATACTTAATCTAGAGATGGTATCAGAATAAAGTGATTAGAGCATACTTAATTTAAAAAAGGCAACTGACAAGGTCACTAGCTTCCCCAGTGCTTCATGGTACACTGACACTTACTTAGTGGGGTCGAACGAGAAGACATAGCTACATATTTATTACATCAATAATTAAAGTGACAGGTACAAGTAATACTTTGCTATCAATCTTCTACATACAGTAGCTATCAAATTCCTACTCTGCAGTCAGTCCAGTGGTATAGAGGGCTGAGCCACTATACCTGGGTTTGGAGAAGACTGGGAGAAGATCAAGTGGCCATCAGGCAGCTCTTCTCTCCAGGATTGGGGAGGTAAGTCTTCCTGGGTCTTAGCTGCCACTGGATGGAGGTTTGGTGGTAGTGCTGATGCTCAAGGGACTGGCATTAAGCTGAGTGGGTGGAGCAGGGCTGGTGACTTTGGAGCGCATGCACACTTCCACATGCATGTGCTAACCAGGTTGTCATAGCCCTGGGGTGTCAGGGAAGAGAACAGAAAATTGGTCAGTGCAGGTTACATGAAACCTGCCCACCTGCCTCTATTGTGTGCCATCACATGACTACTGGCCCACATCTGGATGAGAGAGAGTTGGTGTGGGGAGGACAGCCCTTCCCTTCCCGGCTATGCTGTGGGGGGCAGTCTGTGGGGGATCTCGGGTTTGGTGATTCAGGGGAGGTGAGTGCCAAGGGGGGGGGGGAAGAGGGCTGAGAGTTCACCTACATCAACCAGCCTGGAGAAAAAGCTTTATGAAAATAAAAAAAAAAAATACTCTACATGGCCCCATGCATGAAGAAGCTTGGTACATGCTATAAACTGAGCTGCACAAGTAGAGAGAAAGGCAAGAGAACAAAATGTCTTATATAAAATCAAAAAAAAACGAAACCCCGTTGCTTTAGTCAGGGGATCTGTATTCTATATTAGGTCCTTTAAGTTACCTATGCACTTTAAATGTTTAGATAAACAAACCAATTTTTATTTGGTCTTGATAATGGAGGGGAAATAGAATTAAATCCTGGGCCTACTCCCCTCTCTTGTAAATTAATATATGACAATGCTAGAAGTTTGAAAAACAAGGTGGATTTTTTAAGAGCTTGGGAGGCTTCGGAAAGCCCAAACATTATAGCTCTGATGGAAACATAGTTGACTCCAAAAATAAGTGAAGGGGAAATTGGGTTACAAGGGCATGCTATGTATAGTAGAGATAGGGAAGGAAAGAGAGGTGGGGGTCTATTACTATATCTTAAATGGGATTTGGGACAAATTACTGTGTTGTTTATGGGTGAATTGGGGATGACTGAGTGGATACTATTGAAAGTTAAAGACTTAAAGGGATTTGTTGACATATTTATACATAATATGGATGTTAACTGACATTTTAAACAGTCATAACATACTCTGCATAGGTAAAATAATAAAGAGCTTATTAAAATGACTGCAGATGTGCTGTTTCTACCTCCTACCTCCATTTTTGCTGTCACGCGCAAGTATGTTCAAGGCAGTGATGTGCCTGACGGTCAATCTGAATCTGTAGTGCCGTTGTGTAGCACTGTGGTTTCGGGTTACACCACACTTGTGATTCTGATAATTGGCCCTGCTGTCATAGTCAAGGTACAGTGTTAATGATATTGTTGTGTTTATTTTTTTATTTACCTTGCTACTATATCATGGATCCAGTTTCTGTTATTTTAGTTTTTTTCAAATTCACCAAGCTATGACAGATCAAGTGTAACATTCTGCCTGCTAACTCAGAGTAAATGATGTTGACATTTTTTCTGTGTTAGATAAGTCTTTTTTAAAAATAGGAACAATAGCTGGAGAAAGAAATAGAATGCTAAATGTGAACATCATGCTACTTTTTTAAAGTGAATAACTGCTTCGTGATAGTTACAGTAAACTTAGTTATTTGCCTGAGACCCTTGTGGTGTGCGAGTGAGTCAGCATGCAGTTAAGGGCTGAGGTCATGAAAATGGATGACTCTCCTACGTCTCCGCTACCATTCGTACATTCATTTTTGAACATTTTGCTCAGTTTCTAGAAGGTGTGTTAGTTAACCTTCACTCACTGATTATTTTTTCATCACATTTTTTTATCCCACTGATCAGATATCAAAATACATGGTATAATTTCATTATTTTTAGCTCTAGGTATGTTTCTGTGTTTATTTTTGTTATTGTAAACCGATCTGTTCAGCATGTGAGAAGAATCATGCTCACCCTCTTTTAATTTACATGGTTATGCACCTTAGAAAACAAAGAAAATGACTGTAACTACTGCTGTAGTCTAATGCACACAGTAGAAACGAACCAAGTGTGTACCTAATTTTTAAGCTGCTGCATAAGTATAGTAGAAGTTCTACAGCAGGGGTAGTTACCTATGAACCAAATGGAGCAGTAAAGTGGTGTTTAAATAACTTTTTCATTCTGCTGCCACTCCTTGTGATTCAACATCATTCCTGCATGATGCAGTATTCAGTTGTGAAATGAGCTGCATTTATTTTTCAATTTCTGCTGCTTGGTTAAAAATAGAAAATCTCCCTCCTTGCTCTTGTATTACTTTGTCCTGGCTTCCAGCTGCTGGCAAAGAAAAATAAATAAATATTTAAGCCAGTCAGCCATAAAGGAGTCACAAAAATGCCCAGTCGAACCAGGCTGTCATGAATCGGGACAGAAAACCAGATTTGGATAGGACTTGGGCAAGGAGCACGGGTAGTTTTTGAACTTCATGTCACTGCACTGTGCCCTTCCCAGAGTTTTCTCTGTTGCCCAGTAAAAAGAAAATACCATGATGGTGGGTGGGTAGGTGTGCGGGGGAGAGAGAGAGAGAGATATGAAAATAAGGAGCATTCCCGCTCCATCATGGTCAGTGTGTTTGTGGGGGGGGAGGTGGTAGCTGGAAACAAATGGATGTCAATTTACATTTTCATTTGTGCTTTGCAGTGATTACTTGCAGCTGAATTTCATGGATCATTATACCTCCAAACTCTGCTGTTATACTCTCTTTAAATAGAGGCTCGCTCGCTTACATGCGCTCTCCCTCTTTCTTACTTACAGTCACACACACTGCTTGAAGAATAATTGTGTGTCCCTGTATGCAAGCATGTGTATTTCTCCAATCTGAAAGTGTTATCCTGTAGTGTGAAAATATAAGCTTGCATTTCATGTATTTCAAGAAGTCAGTAAAACGTTTGTCATATTAATTTGCAAACAAACGTAGTAATTTCTCCTCTTTTTCATTCTTTCACACCCCACACCATTTTTTTATATAGAAATGTCACTAAACATTTTTAAAATTAAAAAGACAGAGAAAGAAATTGATAGATGGCGGGATACGATGTCACTGTTATTGAGATAGAACAAAGTCTACATAACCATATCTGTCAATCATTCTCGACATTTATCTCCAATATTTAGCCAGCATATCAACATTTTAAAAGTTATGCTTGAGATATATATGTATGTATGTACGTATGTATATGCGTGTGTGTGTATATTTCCTTTTTTTGTATTCCCTGATTTTTACTTTGTTTCATAAGGCTATTGTCTTTAATCTACTCTTCAGTGTCCCTTCTGCACAGCTTGCTTGTTGATTCACATGTCACACATGCCCTGCTGAATTCTAACTGTTTAATATATTTAAATGTGCTTCTCACATTAGTTTTGGATTACACCTTTCATTTTTTGGACCTTTAACATGCTTATTGATGGCTGTCCCATGGAACATCCACGTTTCTCATGTATAAAGCTGATGATAACAGACAGTCTTGTGATGGTAAGTAGCAGTTCCTGCCATTAAATGATGGACAGCAGTAGGTTGCAGTAACACATTAAAAGTTCCTGTATAGAATCGATAGAGTTAATAAAACGATAATCATTGAGGAAATGCTGGGACTTATACCACCCAGAGCACTGTATCTTATGTCATTGTAGATGCATAACCACATTGTATGTTCATCATGTGTGTTGAAAATTGCTACGAAATTTGGAGGTTGTTAGTGAACCTGCTCTCACTACTACAATGTATATATAAATAAATAAGTTGGTAAATAAATAACGGATGGTTCTGACCCTCTCACATAGGATTACTTAAGGAAACACAGAAGGAGCAGGACAGAGAGCTGTACCAATTAAGGCAGAAAGAAGCAGGGAAGGAAGTCAGAATAGCAAAGGCCCAAACTGAGGAAAAGATAGCCAACTCAGTTAAGAAGGGGGATAAAACCTTTTATAGGTACATCAGCGAGCGTAGAAAGACAAAGGGAGGGATAGTGAGGCTGAATAGAATGAACGGTGGATGGGCAGAGGGGACAGTGAAAAGCAGGAATACTGAACAATATTTCTGCTCAGTATTCACAAAGAGGAGGGAGAAGTGCCTAATCCAATTAACAGAAGCACTCTTGATAGGGGGTCGATCCCAGTCCTTTCACAGAAGAAAGGGTTCTGCAAGAACTCCTAAAACTGAAGGTGGACAAAGCAATGGGTCCTGATGGAATTCACCCCAGAATTCTAAAAAGAATTAAGGAAGGAACTAGTGAAACCACTGGCTATTCTTTTAATAAATCATGGGAGGATGGTGTGGTACCTGAGGACTGGAGGAAGGCGGATGTGATTCCCTCATAAAAGTGGGACCAAGACAGAGACAGGAAACTACAGACCTGTCAGTCTGACCTCTGTGGTAGGGAAAGTGATGGAGTCACTTGAAGGAAAGAATAGTTGAGTACCTAGAGGTCAGTGGGAGCACAGGATCCAAGGCAGCATGGGTTCACAGGGAAGGTCATGTCAGACGAATCTAATAGATTTCTTTGACTGGGTGACCAAAGTAGTAGACCAGGGAGGGCTGTGGACATGGCCTACCTAGACTTTAGCAAGGCATTTGACACAGTCCCACAAAGATTGATAGTCAAATTAACCAGCCTGGGAGTGGGTCCCAGTGGTAGCCTCAAAACATTGGCTGGACAACAGGACACAGAAGGTAATTGTAAATGGAGTCCACTCTGAAGAAAGGGCGGTTACTAGTGGGGTACCGCAGGGTTCAGTATTGGGTCCAGTCCTTTTTAATGTCTTCATCAGTGACATTGCAGAGGGACTGGAAGAAAAAGTATGCCTTTTTGCAGATGACACAAAGATCTGCAACAGGGTTGATACACAAGGAGGCGTGGAAAGGATGAAAAGGGACTTGGCAAGGTTGGAGGAATGGTCAGACGATGGCAGCTAGGATTCAATGCAAAAAGTAAAATAATGCACCTGGGAAACAAGAACCCAGGGAAGAATACACAATCGGTGGGGAGGTAGTAACAACAACAAAACAGGAAAGGGACCTGGGGTAATCATATCAGATGACCTAAGGTTAGCAAGCAATGTGAGAAGGCAGTAGGGAGGGCCGGGGTATACTGGGATGTATAGGAGAGGCAGCAGCAGAAAACAGGAAGTTGTTATCCATCTGTACAGACAGTTGGTGAGACCCCATCTGAATACTGTGTCCAGTTCTGAGACCCCATCTCCGCAAGGACATAGACAGGATAGAGGCAGTCCAGAGGAGGGCAACTAAAATGATGCAGGGTCTGCAAGAGAAGCCGTATGAGGAGAGACTAAAGGAGCTTAATATGTATACCCTTGAGGAAAGAAGGAGAGGAGGGACATGATAGAAACTTTCAAGTACCTCAAGGAATCAACAAAGTCCAAGAGGGTAGCATCTTTCAGAAAAGAGACTTGCAAGAACAAGGGGACACAATTTAAAGATAGAAGGAGGCGGTTCAGGGGCAATGAGGAAGTATTATTTCACAGAGAGGGTAGTGGATGCATGGAACAGCCTTCCTGAGGAAGTTGTGGGGTCTAAAACTGTGGAAGAATTCAAGAATGCATGGGACAGACATAAGGCAATTCTTGTGGGGGGCAGGAAGATAAAGGCTGTTGGTTAACTAGGATCTGCGGCCTATCCTGTAGGTAGGGAAATGGGCAGACTAGATGGGCCTAGCGGTCCTTATCTGCCGACAAAGTCTATGTTTCTATGTTACTCCTATTTAATGAAAATGTATAACTAATATGTAATTCTTCACTGATCGCTTTCCCTCTGTACACTCATATCAAACAGCTGTCTGCCTCTCTCTCTCTCCCTCCCTTCCTCTGTTCCCTGTCCTGGCACCTGGTCTGCAAATATCCTTCCCACTATCTCCCACTGCATGCTGTCCACCCCTCTACCTCTGTTTCCTGACCTGGCACCTGGAGTGCAAGTAAACCCTTCCATTCTCTCCCACTGTGTGCTGTCCGCCCCACTTCCACCGTTCCCCATCCCAGTACCAGGTTACAATATGTGGGTTAACCTGCCCAAGAGCTGGAACCAGGTAGCCTGTATTTATGCATTGCAAGTATGTGAAAGTTGATTTGCTGAGGTGAGTAGCCAACAGGCTTTGTTGAGGGCTAGGGCTATGTGAGACATATAATCAAATAATCATAGAAACTGATGGCAGAAAAGGAACCTCTGGACCATCAAGTCTGCCTCTCACTCCCCATTGGTCCCCCCCAGGGATCTTCTCCATAGCACCATGAGCTTATCCCATACTCTCTTGAAACCAGATACAGTCTCAGACCCCACCATCTTATCTGGTAGCTGGTTCCAGGATACCACTACTCTCTCAGTGAATAACCTTCTCCTCATGTTACCCTTAAAGTTCCCTCACTGTAGACTCAGGCAGTGCCCTCGCACTATAGAACATACCTTCCTATGAAATGAATGCTCCACATCCACTTCATAAATCACTTTGATGTACTTGACAGTCTCAGTCATGTCCCCCTTCTCCCATTACAGTCTCTAATGTGTAGAGCCACAAATTCCATACATCTTGTTCATATTGCTTGCGATCCACCCCTAGAATCATCTTGGTCACTCTCCTCTGAGCCCTATAATTCATTTTATAATTCTCTTCATAATAAGTGTCCCTTTAAAGAGCAGCTGACAGCAGTAGAAAAACTTTGCAAAAATTAAGATTTATATTCGGCGTTATCCCATTTTCTTTAGTGTTTCATACTCACACTCACCTCTGAGACTGTTGAGATCAGATGACTGTGGGTTCAGTTCCCACATCTTGCACATGGGTTAATATCCCAATGCTGACACTGTAGTACAGCATGAGGGAGTGCTACACATCTGAGTTGCCGTCTTTCAGATGTGATGTTAAACCAAGATCCTATCTCTCTGGATTATTTGCAGTTCAGGTGGATGTTAAAGATCCCTTGGCACTTATCGAAAGGAATAGGGACATTTCCCTAGTGTCCTGGTCAAGTTTCTCCCATTCACCGGAAATACCACAAACAGCTTAATCTGATTCAATTTCAATTGGCATTCATCGGAGTAGGATTGTGAAGTTGGGAGAGGCAACTGCAAAGAGGGGTGCTAGCTGCACACTCGAGAAGACTTGATAGACCATATGGCCTGTATCTGGTAGCAAATAGTACGCAAGTATGTAATATACATGAATCGGACAGTAAGGGGATCAGTGTGATGATGAGACAAAATAGACAGCCACTTACCATAACAACTGATAGGGTCATACGAAGACATTGGAAAATACATATATTTCCTAACACATTACAGAAACTTTTAGCAATGATTATAGACAGCTACCCACAACTTCCACTTTCTGTTGCTGGCAGTCACCATCTCATGAACAGGAGTATGCTTCCATATCTCAATTAATGCTTATATGCCTGCTTGGACTCTGCTATTGGTCATCCGTACATATTAGCATAAAGTGAGCTCATGAAGCTCACTGCTATGAAGTGGTAACTACCATAAGTTGAAAGTTGTATTCCCCTGTTTAAATCATTAAGAAGGAATTAGAGGTAACGTAAAAAAAAAAACTGAAAGCACTAATCAAGCATATTTGTAGTGTCTGGGGAAACTCTGTCTTTTCCAGTCAGTGTATCCATTTAAGGGCAGTCTTGATGGGCCTGACTGTCATTATCAGACCGCAGCATCTATGTTTGTAAGTCTGTATGTGTCTGTCACTTGTTATATAAACAACCTGTTGAGTTCCATTATTTTACTTATAATGTAGAATGTCATCTGATTCAGATGCTGAAGAGTATGGTGTTCAGCAATATCAAAGTAGTCTAGGAATCCAGCCTTATATGTTTGAACCAGAATGTACTCCTCCAAATTCAGCTTCTGATCGCAGTGATGATGACTCTACAGATTCAGATGCTGATGATTCAATGGCTTCTGATAGAGCCGGAAATACAAATTGGTGTCTCTGTGGCAAATCTGAGCTTATGCCAACAGAGAGAGAGTCATTATGTTGCCATGAAATACCTGCAGTAGATTCTAAACGTGATTGTAAGAAAATGTATTAATGTTTTTTTATATTCAGATAGTACATTTTTTCCCCATGCTAATGTTCAAAATTCTTCTGAGTAATTTATTTTAATGTATGGGTAGACCTTATTATTCACTGAAATCAATCGGATTACATAGACCTCAATGTAATGCAAAGTAATGCAGTTCAATTTATATGGCATCTAATCCCTGAGGATCTGTGCGCCATACATAATACTGTGCATGAATGTGTCCCTTTAATTATTTGAGATGTTAATTCCACATTTATGTTTATTGTTCAGTTGTATCATGTAACAAAATTAATGTGAATATGTCGTTACAGCTGGTCAATGCATCACCGATCACAAGTCCTTTCATAGTGTATGCATCTTACAAGATGTATTATGGTGTGCAATTTTGCAACTTTATGAAATACGTCATGACACCTTTGAAGATCCTCTTACTAACAGGTTAGCTCATTTATTTCATTTCATTTTAGAAAAGTCAATGTAACCGACTAGGTGGCGCAGAGTGTTGAGATGCTGGACACCACACCTCGCACCACACATGAGACCTAGGTTCAGGAACAGACTCAGTTCATCGATGGTCAACAGAGTATAAAAAAAAAAAAAAAAAAGAAAAGTTAAAGTATGGGTACGCTAGGATGGCTATCCACTCAGGTGGCAGTGTTGCAGCGAGGCTTTCAGCATTAAGCATTGAAGGTGAGCTGCCATTTGGTGCTTGATCCTTCTGCTCCCCTGCTGACCCCCCCCCCGGTGGCCCGTGCTCATTCTCGAACATGGGTCACTGATGCAGCATGGTGTATAGCATCCAGCGCCTCAACACTCAGTGACAGTTCATATCTGGTACAGATTTCTCAAGTTAATATATGCTGATGACCTTATCCTGTACCTTAGTGCTTAGACCCCAGAAGAGCTTTGAACCACACTCATGGACAATTTTGGTGCCACCCAGCAATGGTTCCTGAAAAGCAGACTCCTGGTAAATACCAAGAAGACTAAGGCCATGGTCCATGAATCTAAATCCAGACTAGGCAGGCTGGATTCTGACTCTACCCCACCCCCCGTATCCTATCTCCCGATGGCTGCCCCCTCGAGTCACTGACTTCTTTCAAATATCTGGGAGTCACCCTTAGCCCCACTCTGACACTCACTGACCACATACGGCCCACTGTCTGGTGTGTGAACCAGAAACTTGGAATCAGATACAGACTCAAGGATTACTTAACCCCAGAAGTCAGACTTGCCATTGCCCAGGGCACCGTACTCCCCCTGCTTGACCACTGCTCTCCAACTTACACACAAACCTCATCCTGAGGGCTCGACAGGTAAAATACAACCTATAACAACATCTGTAGGTTTGCCCTGAAGGCACCTTACTACACACATCACTGCTCCCTCTATCAGACCCTAGAATGGCTCTCCAACAGGCCTGCTGGGACTACCTACTAAGTTGTCTTGTCAATAAATCCATTAGGGAAAAGGAGATTCCCTTCTGCCCCCCTACTCAAACCAAAACCCTGCCATTGAGGCCTCTGCAACTCCTCTAGCCTTACATTAGAATGTCCACAGTCAACCATGTGCATGGGTCAAAGGGCCTTCTCCTCAGCTTTCTCAAAACTATGGAATAGCCTAGCTGCCTGCCTATGGACCCTGGGTTCCAACCTCAGTTCAAGGCCCACTACAAGACTTTTCTAGCAGCAACAGTCACCTGTACTTGCCTCCCTGGTTAACTGTCAAACCCTGCCTAAGGGAAGCCAGACTGCCCAAAATGAATCTGAAAATTGTTACTTTTTGCAAACTGTATTAGAATATTGCTGTTACTGGTTAGTGTTCTATTGGGCACTGTTCTGCCACGGAACCTCTGGGCACTTGTCTTGACTGTACTGTGTTCACCTTATACCCAATTTTGCACAAAGCTGTTCCACTTGAATAGTATTACTTAAATGTGTCACCTGTGTATTGTAACTACTTACTATCACTAACCTTCTGTACCTGTTTCCTTTGTACCTCGTTTTTTGTGCCATCTTCATGGCCTGCACCATGCCTGAAAATGGTCCACTGGACCAGTACACCCACCTGGTAAACAAATAAATAAATAAATAATGCACACACTGCGTGATTCTCATACGACTTAGTTTTGAAGGAGGGGAGTAATGTTTTTCTAAGATCCAACCCTTTTTATTTTTTATAAATTTTTATTTTTTTTATTTATTTTTTATATTTTTTTATCAGATTTGAGGATTGAAGTTTTAACCGCCCCATCCCACCCCCACAAACACCAACTTGGTAATTTTCCAAATTGTCCCTAAAGTAAGTCTGTTTTCAGACACTCTTTTTTTCCCTTAAGAGTTTTTGTTTCACATTTGTTTTTTCCTACCTGCAGGAAGAGAAGCATGTTAAGGACAGCTGAGGATTGCATTGGGGGTCATTCAGGAGTCATGACATGACACTGAGGAACTACAATGTGGGACATTGAGAAATCACAACATAGGAAAATTCAGTGTGGGCATTGAGGGGTTTGGAGAATGGCATGGGTGATAAAAGGTGGGTAAGGGGGGTTTTATTTATTATACGGGATAAGAGGGAAAAGATGGTGGGGGCAGAAACTTGGCCAGTAGGTGGGAGGATATGTTTTTCAGTTAGTGGGGGCTTGGGGATACTGCCAGTGACACTGGTCACCCACAGTGGATTGTTTTAGAGTTCGGATGGGCAGGCAATAAAGAGTACTGGGGGGGTTGGGCACCTGCTGATGGCTGCTTTACAGTCCAGGAGTGCGAGTGTACAGAAGGAGGTACTGGTTATGATGTTGGACTCCTGACCACCAGACAAGCTTTGGGGAGCTGGGGGAAGGGACAGGCTCCCAACTACTGGAAAAACTTTAGGAGGTCCAGTGCTAGTAGTGAGGATGGTCTACTGACCACTAGTGATCTTTAATAAAAGCTAGGGGCCATTTTTCTGACTCAAAACTGCATGAAAATGGCAGTTTGAGTCATGGAACTGGAGACCCCTTTACAAAACTGATGTACTGTACATTAGTTGCTCAAAAATTCAACTTCATAGAAACACAGAAACTGTAGGTAGCAAAAGACCTTTACTCCAGCCATTCTGCTCATATACCCTATCTTATCACTTATAATCCATCATTATAGAAGGGTATTCCCCTATGATGCATTCATCTCTTCTACCCTATTCATTACTACACTACTGCCAACTATTTCCACTCTCCTTGTGCTTGCCTTGGATGTTACCAGCTCCCTGTATCTATCCCACACATTCCTGAAACCATTAACAGACTCAAATTCCACAACTTCTGTGGGAAAAAAACATTCTATGGTTTGACCACCATCTCTGTGAAGAGGTATTTCTTTATATCCCTCCTAAGCATCCCACCAACTAGTCTCCACTAATGCCCTCTTGTTATTGTATTTTCACTACTGGTAATCAGGTCTTCAATTTCCTCCCTGTTTATATCATTCATAAACTTGAATGTTTCTCTCATGTCACCTCTCTCCCTTCTTGCTTCTAATGTATGCATATTTGGGTCAGCCAGATGCTGCTTGTATGATTTATTGGTGTACCGACCACACAGTGAAACCACCACAGTGAAGACCATCACAGAGGCAGAATTCAACAGAAAGCATTGGGTCACTGTAATGGTCCCCACTGGTACCAGCACTGCATCTCCCGGTGTTTCACCCTCTCCCCGAGATAACTGTGACTCAGAGTTGTATATTTAGAAACTGGAGTATGTGGGGGTGTAGCCCCCCTTCCCCAAGAAAACACACACACATCCCCGACTG
Source organism: Neoceratodus forsteri (assembly GCA_016271365.2). Classification (NCBI taxonomy): domain Eukaryota; kingdom Metazoa; phylum Chordata; order Ceratodontiformes; family Ceratodontidae; genus Neoceratodus; species Neoceratodus forsteri. Next base: position 452,284,343 of record CM057456.1, on the reverse strand, counting down.
TGCAGTGCTGACACTCAGCATTGTGTCTGTCACTGTTGGGAATGTTGGCGCTGTAGATGTCACCTCAGTATAGTTAAACCGATTTATTTACCGTACTAACTCTGTATCATCTTGGTAACTCTGTGCTGCACAATCTCCAACTGCTCCCTCTGCTTCTTCAGATGTGAGCTGCAGAACTTGGCACAGGACTCTAAGTGAGGCCACACCAGGGACCTATGCCAGGGCAATATTACCTCACTTATTCTATCAAACCCTCTCCCTGTAAACTCCAGCATTTTTGTTGCTTCACTTTATGCTTTGTTGCACTGACCTAGGGGTTTGAGAGAGTCACTGGTGTTAAGCCCTATGTCCCTTTCATTCATTGCTGTTTCTATCCAACCCACACACCCCCATCCAGTATTCTATCCAAAGTTCTTTTTTCCAATATATGTAACCTTGCACTCTTTGTAATTGATCCACAACTGCAAAGCTTTGGTCCATCTCTCCAGTCTCTCCAAATCCCTTTTCAAATTCCTCATGCCTTCCATGCAATTTACTCTACCACAGAATGTTGTGTCATCTGCAAGGAGACACATTATGCCATGAATATCTTACCCAATAACACAAATTAATATATTGAGCAGGAATGGTCCTAGAACAGATCCTAGAAGCACTCACTTATAACATCCCTTTCTGCTGACTTAACTCCATTAATTACCACCCCGTTTCCTTCTTCTTAGCCATTGTCCTACCCATCTTTTTAGTCCCTCTGGACCAAACTAAAGGCCTTAATGAAATCAAAGTATAGCAAGTCTGCTGCTTGACCCTTATCTACTGGTTTTGTAACCCAATCAATGAAAACTACTGGTTTTGTAACCCAATCACAGAAAACTGTTAGATGCATCTGGCTCTTCATGAATCCATGCTGTTTTCAGTCTTGTAGCCCACTAGTTTTTAAATATTCCACTAATTTCTCCTTGACTAAAGTTTCCATCAGTTTTTACACAATGGATGAAAGAGTTGCTGGCCTGTATCTACCTGGTTCCTCTCTGTACCGCCTTGTGCCATGGAACCACCTCTTCAGATCTTCAATTCTGTGGCACTTTGTCATTGAGGCACAGGTCAGGAAGTATTGGAAAACCAGGAGCAGTTGAAGAATTCACCAAAAATATTTATTTACACTAGTTAAACTTGTCCAGTATAACTATTTACAAAGGCCAAAAAAACAGAAAAAGTCCATCTGAGTTTTCTTCAGTCGCTGTATCCATTCTTCTCTCTCAAGCAATTTAAACTCAAACTTCATCAGCACATCCTAACTGAAAACTCCTGTGATTGCACCACTTAACATCCTTGTCCCTCTTATCGGGACCTCACCCCCCCCATTGTTCTTTCACTGTCCTCTCTACTTGTCTTGCTCTCTCATTCTCCTCTCCTTCCTGCCCTCCCATCTCCCCCTTTCTCCCCCACTGTCTTCCTTGCATTTCGTCCCTTACTATCCTCGCTGCTACTTGACAATGCCGCCTGGTTGCTCTCCTTCCTTGATCTGGCTCACTTCCTAATTCCCTCCTCTTCTCACTCCCTGCCTTGAATCACATGCTAAACTAATGTGTATTTATTTGCTGTTCTCTTATTCTGTATTTTGTAATACAAATTGCTTGTTTGTGAAACCAGTCTGTTTTACATTATGGATCTGTGTCTCTCCCCCCCAATTGACGTGGAACCTTTGTAAATGAGCTGCTTGGTGCTCAAAGGTACTTGTAATCCTAGATTGAATTAAAAAAATGAATAAAAAAAGCTGTTGCAGCTCTGCTCTCATATAAGTCCTTCCAACCCCCATTCTTAACAAGCATCCTGTTCTTGTAAGTTTCAGGCAGGTGCTGCTAGAACAGAGTGTCCCTGAGCTGAGGCCCCTTCTCCACAGCTCTTCTGCAAAAGGCTTAACAATTTGAACTCGGGTAACCTCTCGAGTTTCCAATAGCTTTTTGCAATCATCTCAAACCATCATTATATACATTTTCAAAAATTAACACTATATATTTTCTAAACAAAGGGATCCCAGTATTAGTTACATTTCCACATAATGATCTGGATATATTTTTATATCAGCAGACATGCAAGGGAGAAAAAGACAGCAAGGGGAGACAGTGAGAGGCAAATAATTGCGAGACTCTCAGGGTGATCAAACCCTAGATCTCACAGGAAAATTTGGTTGCATAATCAGACAGACAAGAGACAAGAAAGGAATAAAACAGAACTGATCCCTGCATTCAAACTCTTTCCCCAACAACTGGGACATGGTCCTGTTCCACCCTGTCACACACACTTCCTACATTTCCAACAAGCATTTAAAAAGTTCATCAAGCAGTTTTGCCATCTCTTGTCTCAGTTCTTTAAACATCTTTGGGTGCAGACCATCAGGTCCCGGTGCCTTATCCACCCTTGGAGTTGCAAGTCCCTCCCCTATATAGCCCACCAGAAAGTCTGTCTTCTGTTCTCCATTTATCTTGTATGCCTTTATATTGCTTTTGGGCAGTGGCCCCATCCTTCACTGTAAATACAGAGCAGAAGAAATTGACATATTAACACACAATATTTAACATATTGGCCTTCTGTCCATTATCCTCTACTACCCTCCCTCCATCAGATAGCCTAATAATTCCCCCTTTTTCTTTATTTCCTGACAGGATAGGATCTCTATTTTAAAAGAATACATACTACACAAAGAAAGCATAACTAAAATGAAGCATACCCATTTGGGGCACCACTCTTTGGACCCTAATAGTTCAACCAAATTCTCAAAGCTAAACTGAATCCATACAGTAAATAGAAGCTAGACTGAATTTGTCAACCACCAGCATCTGTCTCCTACTTACTAGCACTTACTCAAAAGCTATTGGAGACCTGTCCATTTGGAACTTCTGCTAACATACAGTACTTGATAAGCTTTAGGTGTATTAAACAACAACTTAAATCTTGTGATCATGACATAATTATATTTAAGGTGCTCAGGAGTATGTAGCATGTACTTGCGATATTGCACAAAACTGATTTTGCTTTATAGCAATTTGTATGAAATTGTGCGACGATTACACAAATTTGTCTATCAAGCATTTTCTTCCAAATTGCTCATGCCTTAAGACAAAGGGTGGGATATCAAAAGTGTTGTGTATGGCACAACAGGGTTGCACCATGCACAACCCACCAGTGTGCCCCGGTGTGATATTTAAAGGGGCAAGTTGTGCTGTGCAACTCCCGATGCGCTGGGGAGCAACTCCCGATGCACCGGGGTGCATCGGTAATGTATGCAGCACAAATGTGGGGGGTGTGCCCATGCACATGCAGCACATCCCAATATTCAGCCCAGAATATGCAGCACATATGCTGCCACAACCCTGCCTTGCACCAGTCAGGGAGGTGCGAAGTTGTGCCTGAGAAAACCAGGAGCAAGTCCTGGCCACCCACAGGTGAGCTGCCATATTGCAGAGCGCAACATGGCAGCCGCCAGTCATGGGTGGCCACCCGCCCACCCAGAACACTGTCCACTAGCCCCCTGCCCTAGGAGCATTGTGCCCCCCCATCTGATCATGGGCATAAGGTACAAATAACCCTGGTGGTCCAGTGGACCACTCATTATTGCCTGATCATGGGCATATGTAAATATTATTCCTGGTGGTCCAGTGGAACCCACCCCCAGCACCCAATCGCAGGTGGAAATCACAAATGCACTCCTGTTGGTCCAGTGGTATCCTACCCACCACCCACCCACTGTGGTCCCCACCACACAGCACCCCCAAGTCAGCGGCGGGAGGCGGCACCCCACCGCGCTGCCAGGACATCCACAACTGACAGCATACAGTACTGTCCATATGCCTATTGGTCTACTACATGGGCCAATGGGCATAAAGACCATACTGTACTACACAGGCCGATATGTGAATGAACGTGTTCATTCACATATCGGCCCTGTAGTAGCATGTATGGTCTCTACGCCCATTGGCCCAGGCGTACTGACAGTACTGTATGCTGTCAGTCAGTGGGCGGCATGCGGGCTGGGTACCGCTGCCCGCCGCTGACTGGGGGGCTGGTTGTCGGGAGGGGGGTACCACTGGACCACCAGGGATGTGTTTGCGATTTCTGCCCATGATCAGGCACTGGAGGGGTTCCACTGGACCACTAGGGATGTTTGTAACATATGCCCATGATTGGGCGATAGAGAGTGGTCCACTGGACCACCAGGGATACTATTTACATACGCCTGTGATCAGGCGATAGACAGTGGTCCACTGGACCACCAGGGATAATATTAACATATGCCTGTGATCAGGTGTACAGGTGTGGAGTCTGCCAAGGGACTGCAGGGCGTCGGTACCCGACAGCTGCAGCCTGGCAGGGCGCCAGGCGCAAGTCGTTGGATCGGCACACTGCATGCAAATGGGGCCATAATGACATGCAAATGGCCCCATTTGTGCCTTGCATGCATAATGGCCTCATTTGCATGCCCAGTGCTGAATATCGTGATTGATGCACCTAGCACACCCACAGTGCCATATTCAATGGTGCTGAGCCATGGTGCAGCACCGTTGAATATCGCATGGTTCATGCCCTGGTGCAGCACAGTTGCATGGCTGGCGCCCCTGCCCGGCGCAGTCTGAATATCCCACCCCAAGTGTATAAAAATGTGCAGTTTTAAACTTTTGTGCACAAAAATATATGAGTGTGTGCATTTTTGTCCAAATTGTGCAGTTGTTTTGAACCCATTTAAAAGAAAGACACTGTTTGGAATATTTATGTGCATAATATGTAAAAGTGCATTTTTGTTTGCCAAATTGCTAATTTACAAATATCAATGAGTTTGGACCACAGTCACAGTCACTTTATTTTACTTTATGATAATGTTAAACACAGAGCTCTTGGCATAGTGTGTATAATTTTATTTAACCCCTCCCTTAAATGCAGGAAAATCCCTTTTTATGCTCTATTTAGTAGTTACAAATTATCTGACTAAAACTATTTCAGAATGCTTCTAAGTCATAACTTCTTTGTTGTATCTCTGAGAATAAAACTAACGATAAAAAATTAGTACAAATACTTTTCTTGAAATGGCCAGTTTATAACTTTTATGTTCAAAATATACAGAACTGTGTTTTTGTCAAAACTGAGCATTTTGTAAAAATTCTGATTTTAAAATGTCTAGTTTTGGACTTTTGATGTGCACAACACAATTGACTGTCATCTCCTAAAACTGTGGTCTTTTGCTATATTTAAACCATTAATGTTTCTATAAATTTGCCTATTGTATTAAGATGTTCCAGTTGAGAGGAAATGTGCACAATGAGCACCTTTCCAGAAACATAGTGACACCAACAGGTTTCAGATTACAAGTCCAATTAGTTCATATCTAGCAATCTCAAAAATACATAAACAGAAAACATTAAATCAACTTCAGATTTGTTATACCTCTATTTTTTAACTGAGCACTCTGGTTTTCAGAAAAATGCAGTTCTTCTGCACATTGTAAATAACATGCTGTCTGGATTTGAAAAAGTGATGATGGCTAGTGCCTAAGGTCCTTACTTCTTTAGACCACGTACTCTTGTTCAGAACATTCGCTGGGTCCAGAATTGGCAGCCATGCATTCTGTAAGCAATACCACATAACAGGGTATGTGTTAAGCTACTGTAATTGACTCTTGTCCCAGGTGCAGAGAGATGAGGCGATGCCAACTACCTAAAGTGACTGGGAAGTTGATTAATTTAGTGTAAACACTTAATTTTGGCAGGAGGACATGGCACATCCATATCAATGCCAACATCATGATTTGGACGATGGTTTGGCACACTTTTCCAGACACCAGCAGAAGTGAGTCACCCATCCTGCCTAGGCATATAAAGCGTATGTTCAGCATGCCATGCCCCCGTTCAATTATGTGCCTAGATTATCCTATGCACATTGTTGTATCTAGCCTGTGTATTCAGTTCAGAGTTCGAGAATGGTGTCACAGGGTATGTCCTCTGTGGGTGACCGTTGTCAACATAGAATATGTATTCACCAACCAGCCACCCCTGCTTAGGTACCAGGGCATGCAACCTTTGAAAGAGCTGTGACTGCTCCAGGATGTAGGTACTGTATTGTGGGACCCATTGTGTGTCAAGGAAAGTTCATGGCCTAATTTTCTTTTACTGTAGCCTTATAAATATTCATCTTTTTTTCTATTTCTGTCATTAAAAAAAGAGGTTTACCATTATTTTAAGTGACCTCTGGTTATCTTGCCTTTTCCTAACTATGCCATGTTAACCTGTTATAAGCTATACTGAAGCATTTCATTTCTAAATCTGTTTCTGCAGAAACACATAATCTTGACCCTCTGATCATTGCTTTGAGAAGTCGATTTATGACAGATTCAGTTAGGTGTAAACACTATTTTATCAGTTTGGAAAATATGTAAAATCTTCTGACATAAATGCTATATAGCAGCCTTGTTGTTTAACTCACTATGCGATAAAACACTAATCAGAACATTTCTTTCTGGTAATGAAAGCCTTTCATTTATAATAACTGTAACTATTTCTCACCATATGAAGTAATGGTTAAAAGGTAAACACCTGTATTATGTCAGTTTTGTGAATCTGGAAACCTCTGATAATTGCATTACAGTAAGGAACCGCCTGTATGATATTGTTGTATTTAAATTGAATGAGGATGGGACCCCTTTAATTAAGAAACAGGTCAAATGTCTTCAGACTACTGTCTGTTCAGCTCAAAATATTTCTGTCCCAGTATTTATGAAATGAAAAGCAATGATTCTGCTTAGTTGCAAGCCTGTCTGTTTACATAAAGACTAAGATACAGAGGATGCTTACTGTGCTTTTTGAAATTAACTGTATGTAAGAATGACCAGTTCTCGAGAGAGAGAGAGAGATATAGTCTTTCCCACATCTCATGTCATCACAATGGCAACTTTGATCTAGGTACCATCACCGTGTCATCCAAGCTATGGGTGTGACTACAGCAGCCAACATGGTAGAGATCCATCATTTTTTGCAGTTACACTATTTATTTACTCAGAATAGCCTATCTGAGATGTAATATGTCATTTCCTCAGGGCTTCTGAGTTGTCACTCCTTTCATCTCCTGGGTGGACTGAAGCACCAATACACTCTAAAACATCTACCAAGCATCAAAAGTAAGACCAGAGATGCAAGTCAGGAGCAACACCCACAATCTTCCAAACACCTACCTTCAGAATGGATTATCAGGAGGAGTGTGTCTCTCCAAAACCTGATGACAGCCATTAACGAACATGCAAAACTTGGATAAAAACATTTTTTTTTTTGTGACTGCTCTTGCCAGTAAATGTGTCCTAAAGTGTAAAGCTTTTTAAAAAAATCATTTCAGGTTAGTGATTGAAAGACTGTGACTGAGACTTGCATAAGATGGAGGGTTAAAACACAGTTAAAATGGCTTAATTTGTGTTTGAATATGCAGCAAAAAGAACCCTCTCTGCAGTCTACATCTAATTGTTGTGCTATGGACTGAGTAGGTGCCAAGTTGTTTTGCAGTGGCCATGGAGGGCCAATAACAAAGCTGTTTTCCTCATTAAAGTAGGTAAGAAGCAAAGAGACAGTTCAAGGAAGTCAGTTTCCTCAAAAACCAAAAGAAGTCGGTCACAAAACTATTGCTTAAAGGATCTATATTTGTACCAATATGTAATATTCCCACAGGGTTTGTGCCAGATACTTGTACCATATGTTCCCTGTACAAAATCTATTCTGTCTTGCAAAAAAAATGAAACTGAATGGAGCTGTATTTCTCAGCGTGTGAAAAAGTAAAGCTTTTAATATTTTGTTCTTGTTCTAAAAACTCAAATCTGTGAGATGTGTGTGTGACCTCTTTAACAGGTATTAAATAGTTGCTCTTTTGGCTTTCATAGAATAAATCAGGTTACCTCCCCAACATATTTAGCTTACAATGTAACCATGGGAAAAGTAGAGTTAGTGTAACAGACAGTAAACTGGGTTAAGTTTCTCACAATATCATGTGTTTTCCCTGGGTACTTGGCACAAATGTGTATGACAAGTCCCGTGGCATCACACACCACCTGCATATTCATATTGCGGAAGGCCTTACAATTACAGTACAGCTCTCTGTTCTGTCGTGTTGCCACAGTGACCACATCATGTGTCCACTACATCAGGCATTTCAGTGACTGCATGGAACTAAGCATTTAGGCAAGGTCATTGCCTTGGTTATCATCCATTAATCTAACCCTAGGGGTAAGACCAAGCCCATTAAAGCAAGGAAGATAAGGGGCTTCAAAAAGGAAAGTGTAATGTGTGTAATGCAAACAAAGGTGTACAATTATTGTATAGAGGATCAAAAAGTATTCAGTTGCCAATGAAGTAGGCTGTAGTAGAGCAAAAATTCTGAAAATCTGCAAAGTATTATTTGTCAAATACTGAGATTAGAATCAGTAGACTCACTTACCATAGACATGTAAGTGAGTATAATATTTGAGACAAGCACACAGGTTTTCCTGTCAACTGGAAAACAAACTGATGTTTCACAGCACAGCTGCTTCATGGCGGAACATAGCATTGATGACCTGTTGGTGCAGCGGCGGGGCTGCCACTCACAATGCCAGTGATCCAGGTTCAGGAATGTGCCTAAGATATGTGAGGCAGCCTGGAGGGATGAGGAATGAGCATCCCAGAGGATGAGAGAGTGCTGCAATCTTTGCTCTGCTACCACCAGCTGGGTGACCACAGGTGGTGGTGCAGTTTGGGTGGAGGGCATTAACTGACTCCTGGTGTACAGGCATTCATTGCAAGCAGTTGTGTGCCATGGGGCTTCTGTCATTGTCATCCTAAATGGAAAATAATGGAAAACACTGAAGCAAGCTATATGATGCCAGCACTCTCGGGTTCTGCTATTGAATATTGTTACAGTATGTGTGCTTCCAGCTGGATGGTGAGATTGTTGGTTCATGGGGTGGCCAGCCCTGATTGAGTCTATGATTTGCTACAACAAATAACCTCACTGCACACCAGGGTGCTGCTGAAATATAAATGTATTCACCCAGTGGTTCAATGTTAGCCTCAAATGCTGTACAGTAAATCCGTATAGACGACCGAAGCAAATACCCCTATGTTTTGCTCGTGAGAGCTTCATCAGATGTACAAGAACAAGGGGGCACAATTTGAAGATGGAGGGGGGACAGCTCAGAGGTAATGTGAGGAAGTATTTATTCACAGAGAGGGTTGTAGATGCATGGAACAGCCTTCCTGATGAGGTTGTAGAGTACAAAAACACAGTGGGGGAATTCATTCAAGAATGCATGGGACAGACATAAGGCAATTCTAGTGGGGGGTAGGAGGAAGTAGGCTGTTGGTTAGCTAGGATCTGCAGCTTATCCATTAGGTAGGGAAATGGACAGACTAGGTAGGCCAAATGGTCCTTATCTGCCATCAGATTCTCTGTTTCTATCAAGGGGAGGGGGTCTGTGAGAAGATTCATACTTTCAATACCCTACAAAGTGCACAAATTTAGAAGAGTTTAGCATAAACTTTGGAAATGGTGTGCAATATATATTAAGGTGCTATAATACAAAGCATTAGAAAAGGCATGTCACACTGGACTACCTGCTTGAGGCAATTGCAGCTACCCAGAGAGATTACACTACTGGAGAAAACACTATAGATGGGATTACACTACCAATACAGGGAGCTGCACAGGAAGAACTACACCCACTACACAAGATGGGATCAGAATAGGAACACTGGAGTCTAACTTAATAGATGTACTGGATCTTATCTGGACTTGTACCTGAAAGTTCCTCCCCCACCACCCTTTGGGGCCTATCACTGAGACAATTTACTATCCACCTTCTTAATTTGTTTCCAGTTCCAAGGTCCTTTAATCATAGGTATCATAGGTAATGCAGAGCTTTTATTAGACTTTCATCCATAGTGCTTGCATGTTAATCCTTAAGACAGTGTGTTCTTTAGCCAAAGTGTTTGTCTAGGTTAATCTTAAACTGATTTATCATCCTGCTGCCAACTACTTCTAAGGGAAGTGCATTCCAAATAGGAACTCTTTGGTTGAACCAACCGCCGCTTCTCATTAGTTTACACCAACTGTTCTCAAGCTGCAGAGGGTGTGATCTGGTAGTATAGGATTGCATCTTACTCTGTAGACCCAAGAGGTCCCACAACTCGTTATCCACCCATGCTCTATGCACTAAGCACATGTTACCCCTTAATCTCCTGTATTCTAGGGTAAACATATTTAACTGCCTCAGCCTATCTTGATAAGTCCTAATTCTGAGACTCTCAATGGCCCTAGTAGCTCTTTTCTGGACTCTCTCAATCCTCTGGACTTTTTTTTTTTATAGGGGGACCAGACCTTGGCTACATATTCAAGAATGGGCCGCACCAGAGATAAATACAAAGGGACCAGCACCTCCCAATTTCTGCTCTTGATGTGTCTTAATACTACCCCAGGCCTGCAAAGCCTCCTTAGCCAACCTAATTCCATCAGCTGCACTAGGGTACAAACAACTCAGCTCTCTACATCCCTTTCTATAGAACCACACAAGGCCAATGGTTCTATGAATACCAGGCACCACTTTGGCTTAATGCACTTGACCTAGGCATCACAAAAGAGGACAAAATAGGCCCCTTTAAAGATAAACTCTGAGTGGCTCTTGCCACAAACAGGAACTGTGACTGTGAGACCTGAACTCCCCCACACTCTACCCTCCTCTTTCCTGCTACCCTCATTCTAACCTGCACCTTTGCCTCTCCTCTCTTCTTGCTAACGCTCCCCTAGTAGGCTCCAGGTCTCCGCCTCAGCACTCCCCCCCCCTCCGTGAGTCTAGCCCTCCTTTATGACCACAGTCTTTAGCACTTAAGACAAAAGAACTGCTGACTATCAAGTTCTCGCCTCCTTGCATATAGTATTAGTTAATCATTTTACAGACTATATCATCCTCTGTTCCCTACCTGATTCACTCTATGTCTTGTAGATTCTCAAGTTGTTCACTTGACAACCTGTCAACCCAGCCTGCTTTAAATTATGTGTCTGTATATTTTTACTTATGTACTCCCTTTTATTGTAATTATGTAACCTCTGTAACCTGATGTACTCATGTCTTTCTAGGCATGGAACCTCCTTGTATCTGCTTATGTACTTGTAACCATTATAAATGATGCTATGCCCATGTATTACTACGACGTGGAACCTCTGTAAAAGAGCCTTTGACTCGAAGGTACTTCCTAGAAAGAAAGAAAGAAATAAAAAATAAATAATATACAGTTTAGCATTTTGTTCCCTTTCTGGGCTATGCTTCTACAGTGGGATTCAAAAGAAAGATCCTGTGTAATCGTAACTCCCAGATCCCTTTCTTCCTTAGTAGTACATAGGTTTGTTCCATTTAATGTATATTTATAGTTGTGTGTTTTTTCCCCATATGCATAAGCATGTATTTGTCCTGGTTCAAAAGCAGTTTATGATTGTTAGTCCAGTCTTGAATGAGGTTTAAAGGCTGTTGAAATGCAGCAGCATCTTCCTGATTCTTTACTATTGCCCCCAACCTGCAGTCATCGGCAAACTTTATCAACCAGATTTTATCATGAACATGTTGTATAGTGGAGACAGATATTAAACAGACAAGGGCCTAACACTGAACCCTGTGGGACCCCGCTTGTCACATCTGTACATTTGGAAAAGACTCCCTTTATACACACCCTTTGTTTTCTATTTAACAGCCAAGAATTGACCCAAAATACAAAGTTGTGAAGTATTCCTAATCTCTGAAGTGCAACTATCAGTTCAGCATGTGGCAGTTATCGAAAGCCTTAGAAAAATTCTAAAAGACCACATCCACTGGGGCTGCGTCATCCAGTTATTTGTTTACCCTGTCATAGAACTGCAACATGTTTGTTTGGCAGGATTTCCCATTGGTGAGCCCGTGTTGAGTTCTGACCAGGAGGTTTTCTAGTTCTAAATGCTTAATGATGTAGTCTTTAAGGATGCCCTCAAGTATTTTGGACAATGTAGATGTTAAACTAATGGGACGATAATTTGCAGAGTCTGCCCTAGGTCCCCTTGTCCTCATCAGTCTCTTATGGGGCACCAAGTTGAACACCTTGCTGAAATCAAAGTACAGAATGTCAACCACTTGGCCCATGTCTGCTGCCTTTATTACCCAGCCAAAAGAAGCTGATCAGGTTGGTTTGACAGGATCTCCCTGACATGAATCCATGTTGCCTATCATCCAGCTGCCCATTTTCTTCAAGGAACCTGACTAGCCTTTCCTTCAGAATCTACTCCATCAGTTCACCCACAGTGGAAGTCTGACCGACTTGCCTGTAGTTCCCAGGTTTATCCTTAGGTCCACTCTATTGCAGTGGAACCACATTAGTGTTTCTCCATTCCTTTGGTACCATCCCCATAGCTAGTGAACTGTTAAACAGATCCACTAGAGAACTTGCCTGTTCCTCTGCCAGTTCCCTCAAAGTCTTGGGTGTATGTCGTTTGAACCTGGTGACTTGTTCACCCTCAGGGGCAACAGCCTCTTCTTAATCCTGTCTTTCTAATCTTGTCCTCAGCCATGACCCCCCTCCACTCCTTCCCCATCCTGCCATGCAGCACTGGTCCATCCTTTTCCTTAGCAAAAACAAGCAGAAGTGTTTGTTTAACACTTCTTTCTTCTCTTTACTTCCTTTTACACCCCCAACTTTTTTTTAGCTTTACTACACCTACCTTCATGTCCCTATTTTCACTGATATACCTGAAGAAGGCTTTCTTTATCTCCTTAATCCCCTCTGCAGTTTGTATCTTCATTCAAGACTTGGCCTGCCTTTCCAGACTCCTTAGCTTCTTCAAGTAATCCACCTCATCCTTATCGTTTTGATACTTCCTGTACTTCCAATATATGTCACTCCTACCCTTCATTGACTGGCTCACCTCCTTACTGAACCTATTTGGTTTCCTGGCTTTGGAATTCTTAAGGCATGTGTTAGTGGGTGCCACGATCCCTTCCCTGATCACTGCCCACTTTTGATCCACACTCATACCTTCCTCAAGGCTAGATAGGTGTCCCCTCAATATCTCTCCCTTCTTCCTGAAACTTAGCACTTTTGTCTTTGTGCTTAGTGTTTCCCTTCACACGTCAACTCAGAGCCACACTACTCCACAAGGGCTCCTGCACTACAGTTTCCAGACCCGATCCCTGTTTGTTAATACCTGCTTCAGGATAGCTCCCTCCCTTCTTGCCTCAGTAACCCCCTGAAGCAGAACTCATCCTGAACTGCATCCAGTATCAATTGGCTGCTGGCACAGGTGGTACATAGGACACTATAATCCACCTTAGGAAAATAAAAGTCCCCCATCTCCACCACTTTTCCCCTGTCAGCTAAAAGCCTGATCATGATACCCTGCTCCTATGCTTGTCCTCATCTTGATTAGGTGGCCTGTTAACTACACCAGACTTAATTTCTTTCTTGCTGCCATTTGGATTTCTACCAACAGCATCTCCATTTTTCCATTTCGTATTTCCTCCCTAGTGACGGTAATGCCTTTTCTGACATATGGTGCCAGCTCTCCCCCTTCCCTTTCTCCCTATCCCTTCTGTAGACAGCATACCCTGGAATAAAAAGGTCCCAGTCATGATTCAGGGTGGCTCAGGTCTCAGGGACTGCTGCCAGAGACATCTTTTCCTCTATCAAAATGGGCCGCAAGTTGTCCATTTTGTACCTGAGAATTCTAATTTTAAGGGACACTACCCTCCACCACTCTTGATTCTCTTGCCTCCTCTCTGACTAGTTGCTTCCTTTCCCCTCTGCTTGGCTGTCTTCCCCCCTTCTTCTTCCTTTTGTCATCCCCTTGCTTTCAGTCATCTCTAGCCCCATCCTGTTCTCACCACTCTCCCCCTTTACTGTCCCCCCCACTGTGCTTTTTTTACCTGAGGGGAGTCAATCATCTCATCTTCTAGAATACCCTACTCCCAGCTCCCTTCTAGTCTTGCTATTCCCTCCCTTTTCTCACCGCTCTGTGTTCACTACCTAAGGAGGCCTGTCTGTCCCCTCTGCCAGGAAACCCTGTGTGCTGTGGTCTTTTCTGCCCCCTCTTTCAGTTTAAATCTAAGCTCTGGTTTGCATATATATTCTCCAGTCCTCTAGTAACCTGGTTCTCCTCCTGCTTAGATACAACCCACAAGGTACGCTGAAGGTTATACCATCTCATGCCTCACCAGTTCCCTATGTATCCAAATCCCTCCTCCCTATGCCATTCCCTCAGCCAGAGTAATACTGTACATACACAGGCATGCACACATACAGTTATACATATACTCAGCACTACATACAGTATATAAACACATGTACATGAATACACATATATGCACAAGTACATGCATGCACACACACCACTACATACACAGACACTCATACAAAGGATTACTGTGCATGCACACCCACAGTAGTACACACAGTGAAGCCCACCAGGATGAAGCCCAACTCTGCAGAATTCTGCAGTAGAGATACTGCAGCAAATAATGTAATTTCAATGGGTGTTAATCCCTTTTGTCATGCAGGAACTGATGGTTTTTATTATACATAGACATGCATACAACATACCTTTACACAGCACTATACACTCAGATGGACACACAGGAGCAAAATACACAGACACACACATTCAGCCCTTCCTATACAGTACAGATGCACACATACCGGTTATATATGTAAAGTTCTGAAGCTAAGTTTTCTGAGTCTTTGGAAAGTAGATACACACATACACACTGTACTAAATACACTTACATACAGTATAAGGGCTTCTTTCTAGCCCCCACATATTCAGTATGCATATAGTGAACATAATGATAACTTTCCTACTGGACTAAGGGACATTCTTTATGATGGGGACAATAACTCAATCCACAATAAGCTGTCTGTCCTTTACAACAGGCTTGCTCACTTGGTATTAACTGCACCCCATGATAGCCACCACTGGGCATTATAGAGTAAATTGAACTGTATGGACCTACATGGCCACAAGTGACTTCATCTGCTCCACCTCACATGCAAATGTCCTGCAAGACAGGTGCCAGCCTACATCTTGGCCCTGTTAAAGCCTAGACAATACAGGAGGGGCTCAGATCTGCTACATGACTTGAATATTGTGTTCTCCAATGAAACTAGAGTGGGCTCAGGCTGCTTCTCGCATGCCAGTCCTCTTGTTTGGCATAATCTATCTATTGGCTTGTGTCCACCCCCAACTGTTTGGCCCCATATGCAGACAGAACATTCTGCGTTGCTCACAGTCTAGGCTGCACTGTGACTGAGTAAGCTCTATCAAGGAATATGGTGTGTATGACTTTATATGGTAATGATCTACATCATATGACTCATGTCATAATCACTACTCAGTTTATTATGACTTTACTGCTCCAGTTTACTCCTCCTTCTCCTCTCTTCTTCTTCTACAATCATCTGTTGTGCTCAGCTAATTTAAATATAAAATAACAAAATTGGTACATGTATATAAACTGAACTGCAAAATGGTTGCCCTGATTGCCTAGTAGTAGCACATTGCTCCCCCATGCAGATGACTGTAGTTTGGGAGCGAACTCCAGTTGCCATGTTGGTAGGCATGCTAGGCTGCAGATAGATGCCAGAGGGAAGTGTGCCTCAGGCATGAAGGGTTGGTGGTGGGTTCCGGTGTTCAGTGACCCCTGCAAGTTGGTCAGGGAGTTAGCTCATTTCACAGAGGTTGCACTGCATCACCAAGGCTGTAAGGTACATCCCATATCAAAGGGAAGAGGTTGGATCCAGGGAAAAAATGTGGATAGAATAAAATTCACTGCTGTCTGTATGATGGCATAAATCACCTGAGCAAGGTACTGTATATCACTTATGTACAAAATATATGCCTGTTATGGCATCAGGGAGGGGATAAAAATCAATATAAAAAATAACTAAAAAAAAAACAATGGTAATGCATCTGTTACATTTGAAACACAAAGTGTACAAAGTAGGGAAATGACAAATTAGGGTTGAAAGTTTCTGGAACCATGTAAAATAGGAGGTGTGATGTTCTTTGTGGTTTGAATGATCATGCACACAGGGTTGGTGTTATCCGAATGTCAGCACTCTCTACACAAGCAATGCTGTGTCATTTACTTTGTGTGACAAGAAAGTGCTGATATTAGGGTAACACCAGCACATTATCACATGATCGTTCAAATCCTGAGAAACACCACCAGTTTGCCAAGATTCCAGAGAAACTGAACCTACATTTTTCATTTCTGTACTTTGTGTGCTTTGCATTTTAACCCTTATAGATACATTGATGTAGTTTTCTACAATTGATGTCCTTACTTTTTGAAAATATATATAAAATCAACCTAATAGTGACACTTAGTGCACCAGACCTGAAGACTGCTATATAAGTGGCCCTGCGGACCACTCACAAAACTGCTGCATGGTGACGTTCCCTGCATCAGACCTGTAACTTGCTTCAAGAGTGGCCCTGAAAGTCACAGAGCAGCTGCATAATGATGCTCACTGCACCAAGCCTGTAGCTTGCTTCAGGAGTGGCACTGGGGCCACTCATAAGGGAGCTACATAATGGCACACATGTCACCAGACCTGTAGCTTGCTTCACTACTGGTCCTGTGGCCACTCATGAAGCAACTGCACAGAGACATGTATTGCTCCAGACCTGTAACTTGTATTGCAAGTGGCCTGCAGGGCACTCATGGAGCAGCTGCATAGTGAGGCACTGGCCCAGACCTGTAGCTTGCTTCACTACTGGTCCTGTGGCCACTCATGAAGCAACTGCACAGAGACATGTATTGCTCCAGACCTGTAACTTGTATTGCAAGTGGCCTGCAGGGCACTCATAGAGCAGCTGCATAGTGAGGCACTGGCCCAGACCTGTAGCTTGCTTCATTACTGGTCCTGAGGCCACTCATGAAGCAACTGCACAGAGACATGTATTACTCCAGACCTGTAACTTGTATTACAAGTGGCCTGCAGGGCACTCATGGAGCAGCTGCATAGTGAGGCACTGGCCCAGACCTGTAGCTTGCTTCACACAGGGCCCTGTGGCTGTATGTGAAGCAGTGGCCCCACTGGGTTGGGAGGCCAAACCTGTAGCTTGCTTCACACTGGGAGCTGTGATTCCTATGCCAAGCAGTACGACTATCAGTCATGGTACTGTACCTTCAGATTGCTTCATGCAGGACTGTGCGAGCCCTGTGAAAAGGGACACACCCCTCACATAGGTATAAAACGTGACAGTTGGGTGTTCATCAGGAGGGGTACTAAGTACCCCATTCCTCAAATCTGGTTAATATAATATGAAAAAATTGAAAGTGTTAGAAACAAGCCCTGATAAAATAACTGTCAGGAAAAAAAAATAAGTCCTTATGCACATGCTGTGTGATTTTCATAGGACTTAGTTTTGAGGGACTAAGATTCAACCTGTTTGTATGTTTAATATTTTTTTATCAAATTTTGAGGATTGAAGTTTTAACCAACCCACCCATGCAAACACCCAACTGGCAATTTTTCAAATCATCCCAAAGCCTGTTTTCAGACACCCTGTTTCCTCTTAAAAAAACTAAGTTCCTATTTCAGGACATAGGTTTTGTTTCACTTTGTTTCTTTTCTTACCTGCAGGAAGAGGAGCATATTGAGGGACATCTGAGGATTGAGCTGTGGATCATTGAAGAATCATGGCTTGGGGCATTGAGGAACTGTGACACAGGACATTAAGGAATCACAACATGGGACATATCAGTGTGTGCACAGTGGGGGTTGAAGGTGGTGTGGGTGCTAGAAGGTGGACAAGGGTGTTTTTATTTATTATATGGTATAAAAAGGGAAAGAGGGTTGGAGAAAGAACTTGGCCAATAGGTGGGAGGATTGGTTTTTCATTTAATGAGGGCTGGGGGATACTGCCAGTGGCATTGGTCACCCACAGCCAATTGCTTTAGAGTCTGGGTGGGCAGTCAAGAGAGGGTATCTGAGGTGGGGTTGGGTACCCGCAGACAGCTGCTTTACAGTCTGGGCAAGTGAGTGTGCAGAAGGAGGGGGTATTGATGGTGATGTTAGACTCCTGACCACCAGACAAACTTTGGCAGGCTGAGGGAAGGGGTGAGTTACTAACTGGTGGAAAAACTTTAGGAGGTCCAGTACCATTAGTGGGGATGGTCTCCTGACCACTAGCAATCTTCAGTGAAATCTAGGGGCCATTTTTGTCACTCAAGAGGGCATGAAAATGGCAGTATCAAGTCATGTAACTGGAGACCCCTCTTTACAAAACTGATGTATGTTAGTTGCTCAAAAATTCAGCTGGAGAGAAACATAGAAACTGTAGGCAGAAAAAGACCCACAGTTCAGCCATTTTACCCATATACCCTACCTTATCACTTATAACCCGTCATTATAGAGGGGTATTCTCCCTGGGATGCATTCATCTCTTCTACCCCGCTCAGTACTACACCACTGCTAACCATTCCACCCTCCTTCTGTTGCCTTTGGTGTTACCAGCTCCCTGTATTTGTCCCACACATTCCTAAAACTATTAACAGACTCAAACTCCACAATTTCAGTAGAAAATCTGTTCCACCACCATCTCTGTGAAGAACTATTTAATTAAATCCCTCCTAAATCTCCCACCAACTAGTCCCCACTCATGCCCTCTCATTATTGTATGTTCACTCCTGTTAATCAGGTCTTCAATGCCCACCCTGTTATCCCTTTCATAAACTTGAATGTTTCTATCACGTCGCCTCTCTCCCTTCTTGCTTCTCATGTGTACATATTCAGATCAGCCAAATGTTCCTTATATGCTTGATTTGCCCTAACCCTGTATTATCTTGGTAATCCTGTGTGGCATGGTCTTCAGCCTCTCCTTCTTCTTCAGATGAGGGTTCCAGAACTCAGCACAATACTCTAAGTGAGGCCTCCCTGGGGACCTATGCCAGGTCAATATATCCTCACTTTTCCTATGAAATACTCTACCTATACACCCCAGCATTTTTATTGCTTCATTTTAGGCTTTAGTGCACTGTCCTAAGGGTTTGAGAGAGTCACTAATGATAACCCTCTACATCCTTTTTCTTCTTTGTTGTTTCCAACCAAACCCTTCCCATCCAGTATTCTCTCAGGGGTTCTTTTTCCAATATGCATTTCCTTGCAGTCTTTGGAATTGATCCACAACTGGAAAGCCTTGGTCTACGTATACAACCTCTCCAAATCCCTTTTTAATTCCCTCACAGCATCATTGCTATTTACTCTACCACAGAGTGTTGTGTCATCTGCAAAGAGACACATCATGCCATGAATACCTTATCCTATATCACAAATGAATATATTGCACAGGACTGGTCCTACAACAGACCCCAGCAGAAGACACTAATAACATCCCTTTCTACTGACTTAACTCCATTTATTACCATCCTCTGTTTCCTTCCTCTTAACCAGTGTCCTATCCATTTTACTAGTCACTCCTATACTAACAAATCTCCAATATTTTTAATACTGCAGCCTTCTGTGTGGAACCAAACTAAAGGTCTTACTGAAATCAAAATATAGTAGGTCTGCTGCATAGCCCTTATCTACTAGTTTTGTAACCCAATCACAGAAAACTATTAAACGCAGCTAGCATGATCTAACCTTCATGAATCCATGCTGTTTGCAGTCTTGTAGCCTACTAGTTTTTAAATAATCCACTGATCTCTCATTGACCAAAGTTCCCATCAGTTTACACACAATGGATGTAAGAGTGACAGTCCTGTAGATACTTGGTTCCTCCCTGCACCATCTGCTCTTCATTTACAGTGTATAACTCTAATTTTCTTTAACCCTCACTTAAATAAAGGAAAATCCTTTTTTATGCTATATTTAATAGTTATGAATTATCAGCCTAAAACTATTTCAGAATGACTTCTAATTTTTAATGTCTTTGCTTTGTCTTTCAGAATAAAACTAAAGTTAAAAAACAGTAAAAATACTTTTTTTGATGTCTGATTTAGAACCTTTTTGTGCAAAATACACAGACGTGTGCATTTTTGTCAAAATTGAGCATTTGGGAATTCTTTTTTTTTTTAAAGTACAGTTTGAGATTTTAATACACTGTCATCTTCTCAAACCGTGAGTTTTTGCTATATTTAAACCATTAACATATAGTAACTATACATTTGCCTATTGTAGTATATTTTTCCAGTTGTGCAGAAATGTGCATACTGTAGCTAGCACCAGATGGAAAATATTTTCCACTTTGAAGCATAAGTCTTTCTAGTTGAAGTTTTTCTGGAAACTTTCAGGACCTTAAGGACCTCTTCTGACAATTTAATTTCAGAAAATTCTAACTCCTCCAGAACCAGACCTTTAGGTGAAGGGTCTTGAGGTTCAAAAATACTATCTGACCTTGAATAGCTGTTGGGAGATTGTATCTCTAGGAAGACGAATGGGTTGCTTGGTGGACAGGGTGAGTAATAGAGGGTGCCATGGCTGCCTGGCCCAGTCTGAAGCAACCAGGACCATGGTTGCAGACTGACTTCTGAGTTTCAGAAGGACTCTCAATAGCAGTGGAAATGGAGGAAAAGCATACAGGAATTTCTCTGTCCAATCCAGGGCTAACGCCTCCATTGGCAATGTGCCCAATGAGGGGGCTTGTAGCAATAAAGATGAAGCTGATGGCTATCTTTTGAGGCAAATAGATCTATTTCTGGAGTGCCCCAATGTCTGAAAACTGTGTCCAACACTTGCTTGTTTAAAGCCCATTCATGATGATCCTGACTGATTCTGCTGAGTGAATCTGCCAGTGTATTGTCCTTCCCTGGAAGATGAATGGTGGACAGATGCACTTCCATTGAATGTGCTAGGGATCAACTCTTTATGGCCTCTGTGCACAGTCCTGAGGATCTTGTACCCCCTTGCTTGTTGATGTACCGCATGTTGGTTGTATTGTCTGTTCTGACCTGGACTGACTGATCCCTCAATTGAGGACCAAAGGCCTTTAGGGCAAGAAGGATCACTCTCAACTCTAACAGGTTGCTATGCCACTTGGATTCTTGAGGGGATCAATGTCCCACTGATTGTGAGGTTGCCTGTGCATGCCCCCCACCATAGGAGGGAGTCATCTGTTGTTAGGACCACAGTGTGGTGCTGTTGCTGAAGTGGGATGCCCTGCCTGAGGTTGTCCCTTTCTTTACACCACTGCAGAGCCAGTAGCAGAGTTCTTGTAACTGGCACAATCTTTGAAATCGAATCCCTTCTTTGAGACCAATGGGATCTCAAGTGATATTGAATGTCTCTCATCTGAAGCCTGGAGCCTGATACTACAGCGGTAGTTGAGGCCATGAGTCCTAATAATGCTAGTGTTGCAGTACTGGGCTCACTCAAGGCAAAGTAGTTTGCTAGGGTTAGTAAATTTGTCACCCTCTCCTGGGGGAGAAATGCTTTGCCCTGGACAATATCCAGTTCGGCTGCAGTGAATTCCAGTGACTGAATTGGTTCTATCTGAGACTTTTGAGAATTCATGAGGAAGCCCAGAGACTCCAGGGTACTTTGGGTGACCCTGATGGAGTCCTTCACCTGCTGGTATTACCTCCTACGATTAGCCAGTTGTCCAGGTAAGGAAATACAATGATTACTTGCCTTCTGAGGTAAGCTGTCACCACTGATAGGAACTTTCTGAATACTCTTGTGGCAGAAGTGAGCCCAAAGGGGGAGTGCTGAGAACTGGTAGTGCCCTGAGGGCAGAGTGAACATTAAGCACTTTCTGTGGCAAGGCCTGGCTAGGATGTAAAAGTAGGCATCTTTCAGATCCTGAGATACCAGCCAGTTTCCTTGCTTTGTGGGCAGGGCCCACAGCTCAGCACCATGGACACAGGGGGGAGGGAGGTGAGCACTACTCCCCTTCACAAAAGAAAGGGTCCTACAAGAGCTCACTAAGCTCAGGGTGGATAAGGCAATGGGACCTGATGGCATACATCCCAGGGTACTTAAGGAGCTAAGGGTGGAACTAGCAGAGCCATTAGCAGAACTGTTTAGTGAGTCTCTGAGCACAGGAGAGGTCCCAGAAGACTGGAGAAGGGCTCATGTGATCCCGCCTCACAAAAGTGGTAGCAGGGAGGAGACAGGGAACTATAGACCAGTCAGTCTTACCTCAGTAGTGGGCAAGATTATGGAGGCACTCCTTAAGGAAAGGATAGTGCAACACCTGGAATCCATAGGGGCACAGGATACAAGACAGCATGGGTTTACAAAAGGAAGGTCCTGTCAAACTAATCTCATAGATTTCTTTGACTGGGTAACCAGAGTGGTGGACCAAGGGGGAGCAGTTGATGTCGCCTACCTTGACTTCAGCAAAGCTTTTGACACTGTTCCAAGTAGAAGATTGATAAATAAGCTGGGTAGGCTCGGGGTGGGTCAGAAGTTGGTCAACTGGGTGGCAAACTGGTTGACGGGCAGAAAACAGAGAGTGGTGGTAAATGGTATACAGTCAGAAGAGATGCAAGTCACAAGTGGGGTACCTCAGGGATCAGTACTGGGGCCAGTCCTCTTCAATATCTTCATTAGTGACCTTGCAGATGGACTGGAGGGTAAGGCTTGTCTGTTTGCAGATGACACCAAGATCTGCAACAGAGTAGATGATCCAGATGGGGTAGGCAGAATGAGAAGAGATCTGGATAAACTAGCAAAATGGTCAGAAGAGTGGCAACTGGGATTTAATGCAAAGAAGTGCAAGATCATGCACACAGGGAAGAGAAACCCTGAAGCCACCTATAGGCTGGGAGGGGAGTTGCTGGCAGTCACAAAGGAAGAAAGAGACTTGGGCATCATCATCACTGATGACCTGAAATCATCCAAGCAGACCTCTAAAGCAGTAGGTAAGGCTAGGGGGATGTTAGGGTGTATAAGTAGGGGTATCACAAGTCATAAGAGAGAGGTAATAATCCCTCTTTACAAGACACTGGTTAGGCCCCATCTGGAGTACTACGTGCAGTACTGGAGGCCACACCTTCACAAGGACATTAACCAAATTGAGGCAGTCCAGAGAAGGGCAACCAAAATGGTGCAGGGACTGCATCAGAAGACATATGAGGACAGATTAACCAAGCTCAATATGTATACCCTTGAGCAAAGGAGGGAGAGAGGTGATATGATCGAGACATTCAAACACCTTAAGGGCATTAACAAGGTGAAAGAGTCTAACATGTTTAAATATAAGAAAAATAGCAGGACAAGAGGACACAGCATGAGATTAGAGGGAGGCCGATTAAGGGGAAATGTGAGGAAATACTTTTTCACAGAAAGGGTGGTGGATGCATGGAACGGCCTACCTCAGGAAGTGGTAGCTATGAATACAGTGCAGGGCTTCAAACAGGCATGGGATAGGCATAAGGGAGCAATACAGATGAGTATGAATAGATAGACCACTGACAGAGCAAAAGTCAATGGCACATTTATAAGGTAGAAAAAGAAATGGGCAGACTGGATGGACCTTGCGGTCCTTATCTGCCATCAACTTCTATGTTTCTATGTTTAGAGAGGGCATAATGATGGTAAGTGTTACCATGTTGAACTTGGGCTTTGCCAAGTATTTGTTCAGGAATATGAGGTCCAGGATTGGCCGCCAAGCCCATTCTGCTTTTTGGTCGGGATGTATTTGGAGTACATGCCCTTCCCCCTTTGGGTGAGAGGGACTGGCTCTATTGCTCTGGCCTGCAGAAGCCTTTTTACCTCCAATTAGAGCATAATTGTCTCTGCAGGAGTTGAAGGCCAGAAAACTCTGCAGCCCTCGAGTTTTGGTAACTGTTTAAACTGTAGGCAGAGACCTTGAATCACTACCTCAGAACCCACTTGTCTGTGGTGATGTTGCCCCAGTCCTGGAAGTAGTGAGCCAACCGGCCCTCTACTAGAAGAGGGGTGGCAGCCTGTTTTGTGCAGCCAGAGGTTCTGTCTGAGCTGAGGTCTAGGAGCTGTGATTGAACCAGCCTGCTGAGAAGGCCTCCTGCCCTGCCCCAAAGTAGCCTCTGACCTGAGTATAATCTACAGGCATGGATCCTGTGGATCTAAAAGAAGTGGAGGCTCTATCTTGTGGAGTTACTCCTATAGGTGGTTTTGTACTGTTCTATCTTTTTCATGTATGCCTCAGTCTCATCACCAAAAAGAGCATTGGTTTCACAAGGAATATCCATGGTCTTTAACTGAGTGTCTGGGGTAAGACTGGTTGCTCTGAGTCAGGCAAACCTCCTCAGAGACACTGAAAGGGCCAACAGCCTGGATGTAGTATCATTTGCACCCACAGCCATGTGAATTTGGTATTTTGTGGCATCCAATGCCATTCTGGCAGTGTTAGCCAGATCATGTGTCACATCACCTGGCACTCTGTCAGTTAATGCTAGTACAGAGTTCCAAAGGGCCTTCTGATATTGTGCAACATATGCCGTATAAGCTGCTTCTCTGAAAAGAAGGGAGGAGGCTAAATAACCCTTCTTCCACATTGTGTCAATTTCCCTTGAGTCTTTCTCTGGAGGATGAGATGATAAAGGGACTTTAGCTTTATCACAGGCAGCAGCCTGTACTATACCCTCATGGTCTGGATGAGAATACAAATAATTAACAGCAGTTCTTTCCACTTAATATTTTTTCTCAACCATCTCGTCCACTCCAGGGACAGAGAAAGGTGTCTGTGAAATTTTTAAAGTAGTTTTTTTAAGAGAATTGTGAATAGGAAGGAACACTCTTTTAGTGGGAACCAGACCCATCATATCTAAAAATTCTGTCTCCTCCTCATCTTCCATAGGTTCCTGAGAGAGGAGGCCTAAAGTGTCAGCCATCTGTTTGACAAAGGAAACGTGGGATAAAAAATCATCATGCCCATGAGGAAGGGTACCAACATTTTTTTCTGTGGATACCTCAGGCTTGATGGGTTCCCCCAAATCTGGATCCTCCTCTTCCTCCTCAAAGTAAACTTCTTGACCTCGGTCTATAGGAACCAGTGGTGGGATTTGAATCAGTGATCCCAGAATACAGACTGTAGTCTGTAAGGCCTGAATGACCCACAGGGCTTTAGCAATGTCCTCAGCAGAGGGCATTTTGATTTTGTTTGCTGGGAGTTCCCTTGCTTCTTCAGTGGGAGGTGCAGTGACATGCTTTTCTTTATGTTTCTTTTTAGCGGGCACAGACTCTGGAGCTTGCTCAGTAGGTCTTTTATGTTTACTGTGTTCAGACCCTTTCTCAGTACTTTTGGGGTCTGAAGAGTCTTTTGAAGGTCTCTTCTTTGTTTTAGGGTGAGAAGAAGAAGAGGCCTCTTCAGGGTGCTTAGGTGACACTGAGGTGGGAGCTTAAGCCATTTCCTCTAACCTTTTGGCCCTTTTGTTACTGGTTTTAGGACAAAATGTACTGCACACTTCACACTTAGAAAAGATACGACTGGGACCCCAGCACTCCAAACATAAATCATGGTGATCAGCCATAGCAAATATTTAAAAACATCTTACACAGTTTTTAAAACCTTGAGGTCCTGTCCTCTTTTTAGGTCTTTCTGACATGCCAAATGTCAGTAGACAAAAAAGGAAACTTCCAAAAAAGGAAAAAATACCCAAATTGCGGTCAGTTCCCTGAAGAGAAAAGGAACCATGATTAAACAGAAATTATTTTATTTTTATAACAAACGCAATCGGTTCCTAACAGAAAAAGGGAACCGAACACAAATAATATTACTCGCTTCCCAAAATAGTAAAAATTAAGGTACTTTAATCAAAAATTTATCGGATAAAGTGGCAGTTAAAACCACTAAAACAGTGTTAAACTGAGAAATGCCTCAGTTCCTGGGAACTGCAAAGGAACCGCTAGGAACCAAGAAAAAAAAATCACAAAATAGCACTAACTTTAACAAAAAAGCTATTAGAAGCAGAGAAATAAACAAAATATGAAAGAACACTTTTTTGACAGAAATAAACAAACTTGCAGCGAAGTTGCTGAGAGAAGCTCTTCAGAGAGTCTAGTTGTTTGAACGGAGAAAATGAATTGGCCTGTAAGATGGAACACAGTCCACCTAGAGGCAGCAGTTTGAATGTAGCATTCTAGTTCCATTATTTGCATACACTTCACATTACATCACTACAGCTACGGAGCAGTCAGAGATTCTGAGCTGACTGCATATGTCTAATCATACTGGGAGATTCCTGGGGTTTGAATCCCAGATTCCTAATCACAAGCATATGAAGTGGCTCCCTGACATTCTGAAGCACCTGGATTCCTATTGGCCACTGGCAACCACAATTTATGTAAAAATATGATGAATTTACAAGATTACAATGTCAGCAGGGCTAAGCAAATCTAACAGCTTCAATGTCTTCACTACCAAAATTTGTTCTGAATTATTGTGCTCCTAAGATGTTAAAGACATGTGCACTATCAGTTCACATAACTTAAGGGTCAGCCCGAGAGATTCAATTGAGAGTTTGGAGAACCAAGTTAGATTAAAAAAAATATCTCCATTTCATAGGGCTACCTATTTTTAGACCCTCAATTTGAATATGACACAATTAATTAAAGGACTTAAAAAAGCCCAGGCTCTTCCCTATAGAAAACTTGCCTCTATATCAAAAGCTTACTGAATTGATGTCAGATACAGCAAACTACAAATAATATGCAGAAAAATACCAAAGACTTGCTGAAACCATTCTGTGCATACCACTGACATTTCTCTCTATAGCAATCTGTTTGCCTGACCCAGGGCACTAAAGTGTGCACTGTCACACAACTTGCCAGAGTCAGCCCAACATCCACTATTCTTGAGGGACTTTAGCTTTATTGTAGATTCAGTGCACTGTCACACAACTAGTTAGAGTCAGGCAGCTGACCGATACCAAGTATTTGTGCTAATAAAGTGCCCCAAGAAATAGTATTTATTGTACAAGACATGCAGCACTGTCACAACTTTCTTGCCACCCAGGTCATCCTGTCACCAGGTATTTCTTGGGGCATTCAAGATTTAGTGTGCACACTTTACAACTTGTCAGACTCTTCAATCTGACACCTGTATTTCTCATCTGGGCACTGATGGGCTCTCATGATGATCTGCTACTTAATACTAGCCTGGCATGAGTCACAACTAGCCTGACCATATTAATACAGATACACATTACTTTTTTGGTGATGGAGCACCTTTTGGGGGATAAGGACCTGCATCTAAAAAAAATTGTAATTTTAATGCTCTGAACTGTCTTCAAGGAGCTCAGAATGATTCGCACAGTTGGGCGGGCAAACAGCGAAGTCAGACAAATGTGACACCATATGCACCAGTGCAGATCGTGATGTGTTCTTCTCTGACCCAAGTTTGTTACTTAGCCCGTTCTTTTCTGAACTGAATAAAGCAAGGCTTGCATTTTTTAGTAGTAGCACATGAGTGCTGATGGGGGGGCTACAGCCCCTTTTGCGCCCCCTGGTAAATCCACACCTGTTGGAGGGGGCTGAGAGAAAGAGTTCCTTCCCTACGTGTAGCATTCTCATGCCAGCTCAAATTACAATCCATGGATACGCTCAGTATAAACAGCACAGAAAACTTGTTTTAGTTTTAAAGGACACCTATATCCTCTTTTGACAAATTTTTATCCAAAAATATTCTGGTTGGCAGTGGTGTATTGCTCCCATACTTCTTAAAGTCTTCAATGATGTTTTTTTTTTATGGAGTTCTTCACGCAGCAGTCTTAAATCAGCAACTGAATAGTCTTTGAAGCAGAGCTGTAAGGGAACTCTGTTTTATAGCTTCTATGCAGAATCACTTCATAGAATTTATTGGAGTGCAGTGTGATCTGAGATCAGGTTTTGACTTTTGGCAGTGGGGTCACTGGGCTGGGACAGGCAGACAGACAGACATTGTAATGATTCTCCAATTGAGTAAAACAGGCAGTCTCATTTGTTTTACTAAATCTGTTTGTTTGCTAAGTTAAAGTTACTTTCCCCTACTAAGGTAAGTAAAGATCATGTAATGATCTGTCCGGTATTTATTTATTAATTTATTTTCAGTTTCAGATTACAACCTTTGAGCCGCAAAGCTCCTTTACAAAGGCTCCAAGTCAAGAAGACAATACACATTACAAAGTACAGAGTCAGGAGGTCAGTACACATAACCAAGTACAAGGGATATTCAAAAAAGGTTACAGATAGCAGGCAGTGCAAGTAAACAATCTGGTACACTAAGGGCAGGATTTTGGTAAAGACTTTGTAGCCTTAAAGGGACACAATCATGCCCAGTGGCCAGCACAGTCTGAAAGCCCATGAAACTCTCTTTCAAATTAGGTATTGGGCTCACCTCTAGCTGGAAGCACTCCAGAGATATAGATGAATGAGTCTGTTAAATAGTAATACTACAATACAGCCATTTTTAGAACCTTGTGATGTCAGTGATGAACAAGCTATGCTTAACTCAGTGCAGTTAAACACAATGTGTTCGTCACTGACATCACAAGGTTCTAAAAGTGGCTGTAATGTAGTATTAATACTGAACATACTCAGTCATCTGTGTCTCTGGAGTGCTTCCTGCTACACATTAGCCCAATACCTCATTTGAAAGGGCTTTTCATGGCCTTTCAGACTGTGGAGGCCACTGGGCATGATTGTGTCTCTTTAAGGCTCAGTGTTTAGTATGAACAGGGGCTTTCCTAGGACCCTTGTTTGATCAGGAGCAGATGATCGGTGAGTGGTCACTTATGGAATCTGGTAACACAGACACATTTGCTATATGTTTAGGGGAGCGGGTAAGAAGCCAGTCAATGAGGGTGCTGGTACCTGTTCGGTAGTTTAGTCTGGCATTTTGGGTGACCAGCTGTGTGAGGTATAGGCTGTTTATTTTGTCTCTTATGGCAACAGTGTTCTGGGCCAATCTGTTTGAATTAAAGTCACCCAGAATCACATGTTTCCAGTTCTGTTTGAATTGGTTAAGGAGGTCATATAACAGTTCAATACCTGAAACTTTTTTCCCTGGTGGAATATAGACTATGGAGAGCAACAATGTTTTACATTGATGTCCAATTGTGAGATTAATGGAGAGAATTTGGGCTTCCCTTGTATTAATGTTATTGGTTAGCACCTGTCCTTTGATGTTGTTTCTTAGATATACCAGGCAGTTACCCCCACACTTGATTAGCTTGTCCAAGTGGAAGATGTTATAACCATGTAAGGAGACTGCACAGTCAGGTATTTTTGGGGACAGCCAGGTTTCTGTGAGAGCAATAGTGTCTGAATTGTGTTGGGTAATCCAAGCCTGAAGCAGGGGGAGTTTTTGTAACAGGCTACAGATATTGACAGAAGCGATTTTAATGTGACTATGGGCCTTATTAATTATTGGGCCAAGTGGACCAGGGTTTGGGTGAACATTCCCAGATAGTAACAGAAGGATGACAATTAGCTTTTTTAGGTAATGTTTCCAAATTATCTAAGGCTGTGAGTGTGGTTGCCCTTGCAGGGTTTTGGCAAAGGTTCCCTAGCATTGTAGAGGTGTGCCCTAAGTATAACAGGTGTGAGGTAGAGGGTAGGTGGCCAGCCTTGCTGAGTAAAGAGGTATAATTTAGATTGACAGAGGTGATTATCATTCATCATCCATGTAGTACCAATGGGCAGTGCTATAGAGAGACATACTTTCAGTGGCTTAGGGAGGGTTTATAGCCCAGGCATAGCATCTTCAAGTTCAGACAGTATGGGCAGTATGATAATTAGCAGTGCCCAAAATAACTTATGAGAGATTAGGGTAGTTGGAGTTGTATGGGCATGCATTTTTTGGCTGTGGGAGTATCTTCTAAGATTGGGGGTAGTAGGCTATATGGAAGCAGAGCAGCACTAGAAAGCCAGAAAGTCAATAGTCATTGATGGCACTCATTTTGCCAGATACAGGTTTGGCAGTTAGAATAGCTCAGGGAAAGAGAGAGAGTGGAGAGCAAAGGGAGAAAACAGGCAGCTAAGAGAAGTATTGCACAATAAGTGAAGACAGCTCCTTGAAAAGTAATGCTGCAAGTGGTGCATCACTTAAGGAGTAAAGGCTGACAGGAGATGACAGCCCCTTTAGAGGGATGACTGTCAGTGTTATTCACCAGCCAGGGGACAAGGAGGCAGAATCTTGTGCTGGAGTAAAAGCATTTAATAGAGGATGAGGGCAAGGTGGGCCGGAGGGACAAATTTAGGGGAACAGACAGTGACAAGCAAAAAAAAGTTCCGAGCATTAATTACAGATCATGAAAAATAAAAATCAAGTTAGGAGTTTAGAATTGTAGTGGCCAATGGGAAGGGTAGCTGCAGCCTCAGGGAACCAATTAAATTATCAGCTTAGAAGCCAAGCAAGCAGTCCCAATGTCTGCAGCGTACCTGGATTCAGCTTGAGGGCAGGTGGGCAGCAAAGGAGAGCATGGCCACCAGATGTTTGAGCCATGGTTGCTATCGCCACAGGAGCCCGCTCAGGGAAAATCCTGTATTCAGCTTGGGGGTGGGCGGGCAGTGAAGGAGAGCACAGTCACCAGAGGTTTAAGCCATGGCCATTATCACCACAGGAGGCTGCTCAGGGAAAATCCTGGATTCATCTTGGGGGTGTGCAGGCAGTGAAGGAGAGCATGGCCACCAGATGTTCAAGCCATGGCTGCTATCACCGCAGGAGCCTGCTCAGGGAAAATCCTGGATTCAGCTTGGGGTTGGGTGGGTGGGTAGTGAAGGAGAGCCGCAACCAAAGGTTCAAGCTGTGACCACTATCACTGCAGGAGTCACAGGAGCCCACTCAGGGCAAATCCTGAAGAGATTGACAATCCTGTGGAAAAATATGGGTGGTTACACAAAAAGGTTATTCATGCTAATTTGCACAGGTCTAGCTCCGAAGGTGCCTTAGTTACATGCAGATACATTTTTTCATGAAATGTTCTACAAAAAATAAAATGACAAACTTTGAGCACATATAATGTTGAGATGATGCATCCTAATGTCATGAAATCTGGCACATTTTTAGAACACCTAGCATCAAGCAATCATGCCAAATTTACCATCTCTGGCCCAATGAATGGCTGAGGTATATGCAGATAAAAATGTTCATGAAATTTCCCACAAAAAATAAAATGCTAGACTTTGAGCACCTATAATTTTTGAGGCAATCCATCCTAATGTCATGATGTTCATCATTAGAACTCATCCCAGAAAGTAAGCATGCCTAATTTCAGAGCTTTCTCTCTCTCTCTCTCTCAATAGATGACCGAGTTATGACCAAATTAATACATTTTAAAAATTCCACATATTTTCATGAAATTTCATCAAAATTCCACAAATTCAGAATTTTCTCATTCCACACTGCTCTGCTGGCTACCCCCAGCAAGCAGAATCAGCATCTAGAAGTATATGCCAGTGAAAATGTCTCTCCTGGGTCTTACTTCCCCAACATAAAAAATGTCCTAAACGTTGATGATAATCTGCACTTCACTAGATGTATGACCAACCACAGGTTAGTGAAATCTTTCTGTAGGACTAGGCAGGGTCAGCGTTCTTTTGTGGCTAGGCCAACCAACTGGCTGAATGACCTGCCTGATATTAATATGACTTAATTATGCCAGTTCAAAAGCTCCCTTCATATATATTTAACTGAACAAGTTAGCTGTACCTGTACTGAAGTTAATTTGCACTCTGTATGCGCCTATATTTTTGTATTGTATCATGTTATTTGCCTTGTACTGTTCATAATATTACCAATGTAAGCCATCTCAAAAGTTCCCTGAGTGCATGTTTAACTGAACAAGCTTGCTGTACTTGTAACTAAGTTAATTCTTCCACAGAATGTGTCCAGTCCTCCTGAGCGGGTCATGAGGTGGGCTTCTACTGTTGCTTCTGCTCCCTCCCCCCCACTGATTACAGCAGTGACCGACCTTCAGGTGACCAAGCAGGTCCCTAGCCAACCCACACCTGCTCCTCCAAGCTGCCAGTCAACAACAGAGGAGGCAGAGCTTCACCTTGTCATTAGTTACTGCCAGTTGCCATGAGTGGGCCTCTGAATAGGAGGCCACTGTGCTAAGGGTCATGGAATAAGGGCATCTGCCATGTGCGTCATCTGTGGTGACAGTCATCAACCAAAGACTCTGCACAGTTTCGACCAGAACATCTGTTAGTGATTACCATTGCAAGAAGCAGCCACCCTTTTGATGTGGTACTACAAAACATGGAGAGGAAAGGAAGTCTGCAGGTATTTTTTTGAATATAAATCCAAGACAGCCTAGGAAGCTGCCACCAGCAGTCACCTCTGACTGTTTTATATAGACCTGAACCTTGGACATGCTGGGCAGAATTTTTGAATGCCTTAGATTGCCACAAGCCCTGGTGCGCTGATAATACAGCGGATGGGGCTTACAGCAATCTATTGGGATTTTATATCCCATGCAGCAATTGCAACAAGTTAGATAAACAGTGTCTGGTCTAGCTCACAGCAAACCTGAGGGCCAGTATTATGGAGCTTACGTCAGATATTTGACACAAGCTGTCGTAATTTGTGGTAACTGTCACAACTGCACCAGAGATTGTAAAATTGGATGCAGCTGCAGTGAAGAGTTTGGTGCACTGCCAGAAACTAAGTGCTGTTGCACAGGTCTGGAGGCAAGCTCTGCATCATGCGTTGAAAATCCTGCCCACTGTGTTTTGACCTCAGGTGCTAAACTTGTACTATTATCTCCGTATTGGTTAGGGTATGTTGTACTTTTGGTTGCAATGATTCTGCTTCTTTCTAACTTTACTCATTTGTTATCTTTGGGGTCCTTTCCCTGACTTGAGGTGCTCTCTGGGGTCCTGCATAGGCACTGGAGTTGTGGGCAGGTGAGGGGAGTGTGTTTATGTTCCTTATTATTGTTTGTTAGCTGTCAGTGTTTTAAGTGTTTTTGTTTATTATTGTTATTTTAATTTATGGTAACTTAATAAAGTTTACTTAATTAAAAGAACAGCTACTGTTATGACTGGTAAAGGTATAAGTTGTGCATCTGGATAATTCATTTCTCTGTCTTGCCTCCCGTCTTTACTGTGTATAAAGGATAGGCTGTTAAGGTCTGCTGATGCTATTTCTGGTTAAACAGTGCACATCCCTCTTTTACTTCTTTTTACCTGTAAAGGTTACATGTGGGCTGCTGTGTAACTGCCTTACTGCATAATCCTTATTAACTATCACCCTCTGTGTTCACTGGTACTTTAACTCCCTATCCAGATTGGGTGCATGCTTAACATCTGCAAGCCTTTGTATAACTGTGCCCCACAGTATTACCCAGTTCCCACCTCAGGTGTGATGTGTTTTACTGAATCCTAGTCACATTGTACTTTGGCTATCTCGATTTTAAAGGTATCTGGCGCATCCCTGATCACACCAGCCCCTGGTACCTATTCTGCACTGCCTATGAAACCTACCATGGCTTGGCTGCTGCCATTTTCTAAATCCCGCTTATTCTAAGCATTGATCAGTTGCTACTTGTAATTGCTGACCCTCCCTCAAAAGAAGAGCAAAGTTTGCTACACTACCCCTTTATTCTGTCCCCTTCTGTTTATGACTGCAGCCCCTTTCTTTTGCTTCTTCATGGTATGTACAAGAGTGGAAACCTACAAAATTATCTCTTCCTCAAAGGATGTTAGGATGCCTAACCTCTGACAATTTATAAATATACCCCCAGCTTCTACTAGCTATCAAAATTACTCTATCTGGCAATGCTAAGCTGAATCCTGGCCCTGCCCCCACTAACCACAAGATCTACTCCCCCATTGATCCAGGCTGGGCTAACACTAGAGATCTGAAGCTAGTTCACCTAAGCATAATTAGCCTAAGATTAGAAATGTAGGAAGTGGAAAGCTGGTTGGATATCTATAGACCTGACATTATGGCATTATCTGAGACCTGGCTAAAGCCTCAGGTTATGGCCTATGAAGTGGAACTTACAAATTACACTACTTTTAAAAGAGACAGAATTGGCAAAAAGGGGGGGGGGTGTACCAACCTATGTGAACTCCTCCCTAAATGTCTCCTTTGCTGATGTCATTAATCTTGAAATCTCTGGGGGTGAGGCTTTATTTATCAAAATATTTACTGGCAACACTAAACTGCTCTGCTGTGTTTATAACCCACCCTGAGTGGCCTCCAGGGCACTTGCTGAATTAACAAAGCCTTAACCAACCAGCCTCCTAGTGAACTAATTATACTTGGAGATTTCAACCCAAACTGGGCTCAGGATACAGCATTTGGGCTTAAAGCCCAATTATTTGATGCTTGCCTTATGCAAATCATCAGCAAACATACCAGAATTAATAAGAAAATTGGTAGCCATTCCCTGGTTGACTGGGTAATTGTTTCCAGTCCAGACAGAATTAGGGCTGCAGGAGTTTTCTCAGCGTATCAGTGACCATGGCCCCATTTTCTGTATATGGAAAAATAACACCCAAAATCACAGCCTAGAATCTTTCTAGGATGAGATTTCTACAAATTTGATGAGAAGTCTTTCAGGTCTTCCCTAGTGGAAATCAATGGGAATCAAATCACAGTGCTCTCTAGTGTAGATGATGCCCTAGATTTTTTTATTCACCAATTTCTTTGAGTTGCTAATAGGTATGCACCTGTCTGAAAACTCAAGGTCAAAGGTAAATGTCATAAGTGGATAGCCCCTGAGCTAAAAAGCTAAAGATTCTGAGGGACAAAGCCTGGGGGGCTCTTTAAAAGAACAGGCCTTAACGCTGACTTGGATAAATATAGGGAACTGAGAAATATATGCAAACAGGATGGAAAATCAGCAAAAAGGGAATATATCAGGAGACTACAGGGTAAAAGCCTGACAGACCCGAAGCATTTCTGGTAGCAGATTAACTTCTTATTGAAAGTGTACTTGCTCCTCAGAAGGGAATATTGTAGCTAATGGTCAGAGGAGGAGTAGTAGTGAACCCAGCTCATAGCTAATGTTTTCAACTGTTTCTTAACTGATCTAACCAGTTAAAAATCTGCCTCTCCTGGACCCTCTGACCCCCCCAGGTCAGGATGTTACAAGAGACCAGCAACCCAGTTTCCATCTCAGGCTAGTTGTGGTCAAGTCCTCTTTTTACCATCTGAGGAACATCACCCGGATTAAGCACCTTGTTCCATCCAGCGATCTTCAAACCCTGGTCCACACATTCATGACCTCGTGCCTTGACTACTATAACTCCCTATACCTAGGGCTTCCTGGGGTTGATGTCCACCACCTACAGCTAGTGCAGAATGCTGCTGCCAGGTTATTGTCTGGCTCTACTCGATCCAGTCATATTTCACCTGTGCTGCACATTCTGCACTGGTTTCCTGTTCAGTGGTGGATCACCTTTAAAGTTGGCTTGCTGACTTTCAGAGCCCTCCATGGTTTGGGTCCGAGTTACGTACAAGCACTTCTGAGTCCCTACTGCCCCCTCAGACCACTCCGCTCAATCGACGAGGGATTGCTAGAGATTCCCAGGATGCATTTGAAGTCTTCAGGAGCTCGGGCTTTTGTTTTTGCTGCTCCCACCCTGTGGAATTCTCTTCCTCATTGGGTACAAGAGTGCCAAACAGCGGAGAGCTTTAAAACTGCTCTAAAATCATACCTATTTGCATGTGCTTCCCTTATTTTTAGTATTTGATATTTAAATATTTATAGTGTTATTAGTTTTATTTATTTGTGTTTATTTACTTGAGAATTTGTTGATTGTATAGCATTTGTATTATTATATTATTATTATAGTTCAGAGACAGAAAGTGTACACCCTATTAAAACATATTAAATCTGATGGGTTTGACAATTTGGAAACCAGGCTACTCAAAGTAGCAGCCCCAGTGATTGCCTTACCTGTTACCCTGCTTTTCAATATGTCTTTTCTTTAAGGCAAAACACCCAAAAAATGGAAAGTGGCTGTAGTGGTCCCTGTTCATGAAGAAGGCCATGAAGAACTGGTTGAAAATTACTGCTCCACCTATCACCTTAGCCCTCTGGCCAAAGTAAATGAGAGATTTGTTTGCAATCAAATACAAGAGTACCTACAGCTGCATCTCCTACTCAAAGATAGGCAGCATGGTTTTCAAAAAACAACATGGTACTGATGCTGCCCTGATTAAACTGACTACTGATGCACTGCAGGCTATCACCAAAGAGCTGCTGACTGGAGCTGCCTTCAGTTACCTCACAAAAGCATCTGACTTGGTCCATCACAGCCTGCTCCTTTATAACCTGAAAAGCCTGGATTTTGACTGCCTCTCACACTATTGGTTCACACACTATCTAATCAAAAGGTATCAGGAGGTTGAATGGAAGGGTGTCCACTCTTGTTTGAAGCCTATCACAGATGGCATCCCCTAGGGATCTATCCTCGGTCCCTTGTTATTTTCTATATTTATCAATGACCTGCCTAAACATTGTGGTGGAGGGAACTAACTTCTTTATGGAGATGATGCATTTCTGTATTGAAGCTCCACTGATTTAAATATGATCAATGCCCAGCTTGCCACTGATTTATATACTGTAGAAAAATGGTTCTATGACAATAAACTTGTCTTGAATTAAAAAAAGGCAGTTCCCTTTGGCCCAAAATACCTTGGTACAGATAAGCAGCACCTGATCTCACTAACCACCTCATCTGGCCCATAAATCAAAGTGACTGACAAACTAAAGTACCTTGGGGTCTACATCAACCAAAAATTCACTTTTAGACCTCATGTAAATCAAATCATTAAATCTGTACTTCAAAATATTGGACTACAATACCATCTTGGTATCCCTGAGTCGAGGTCTGCCATTGCAAACAGTGTCCTGCTCCCCACACTGCCACACTTCAGTTCCTCTGGAGCTCAGAGGCTAAGAGTCTCAAGGTTTTGTACAACAAAATTAGTTGCTTTGAAGCCAGTGCCCCCCTCCCCGGAAACATCACTGCAAGGTCCTCTCCTTGAATTTTCCCTCTCTGAAGGGAAGGATGATGTCCCCTTGTTAGGCCTTAGCTGGTAAGCCTGAGAGGTGCTTACTGTCACCCACTAACTGTGATTTGTTTGAAGTACCTAGGGTTAAAACAAATACAGGTAAGAGGTCTTATGCATACTCTGCCCCTTCTCACTGAAACTCAATCCCAGCTGCAAAACTCCTGTTCCCTCAGGATTTTTTTAAACAGGACTGAAAACCATTCTACTAGAAAGCTTTCGCTGTTCCTGCTATAGCTGAATGAAGGCCATAACTCATTGTTTCTTATTATGTTGTCCTTAGAGACATTATGTTGCTAATACTTGCTCCAGTCTTTCCCCCATATCATAATGTTATGTGTGCCTTATTCTGTGTTGCACTGTGTGCATTTATTATGTTATTTTCCTCCAATTAAATGTATTGCCTTAAATGTTTAATATCTTTATATTAATGCTGTTAACGTATCCAAAACCTTATAATATACTGTATATATTATACCTGTCAAATGTCTGGTTATCTGCCTGTAATTAATCCAGTGCCTTATAGTGTACTGTATACATTGTATCTGTCTACTGTCTGTATAGCTGCCCTTAATTAATTCCAGGTCGCCCCTGAAAAATAGATTGTGGGTTCCAGTGGGCCTATCTGGTTACCAAAATTCAATTACTAAATAAAATAAATATATAAAATAAATAAATTTGCACTCTGCATGCTCTTGCATTTTTTGTATCATGTACTGCGTCAAGTTATGTGCCTTATACTGTCTTACTATAACCATTTCTGTTGCAGAAACTATGAAAAGAGCCCTTGTGCTCAAAGGTTTTCCAAGTGCCGATAAAGTAATAAAAAAGTAGTCCCTCTACTGGTACAGTTGCTAGTAGATGGTGCTGCTGTTTTCATAGAATCATACAGGATTGCAAGTCTTGGGCCATGTGACTCACCATATCGTATTCCAAATATGCAGTTTTTTATCTCCCATAAATCTGTCCAGAGATATCTTAGAGGTATCAATACAACATTTGTTGGTAAACTGTTCCATGTCTTAACAACCCTCTGGCTAAACCAATTTCCATGCCTTTCTGTTTTATACAAGATCTCATTTAATTGAAGGCAATGTAACCTAGTTTCCTTTTCTGTCGTTTTTAATTTCAGTCCTATACATTCCATCAGGTCATTATTGTGTACAGCGCTATAGACCATACAAAGGTCACCCCTAATTCTTCCATACTCAAGAGAATACATGTTTATTTCCCTCAACCTCTCTTTGTAAGGTCTGCTTTTTAAGTTTCTGATTTTCTTGGTGGCTTTTCTCTGGGCACTTTCTAGCATTTTGATAATTCTTATTTGAGGCCCCATATTGCACACAGTATTCCAAGTGAGGCTGAGCCAGAGAGCTGTATAGAGGACCAAATACTTCACTATCTCTGCTGCCAATATTCCTCAGAATGCAGCCCATTATCCTGTTAGGCCTGCTAGCTGCATCTCTGCATTGTGCATCATAAGACATTTTATTTGCTGTGATGACTCTCAATGTTTTGAGACTGTTTTTTTCTTTTCTTATGGTCACTTCATTTTCTACTGTGTTCAACCCCCAACCACCACCATCCACCCATAAGAACCAAATAGCATTCTCTTTTCCTACAGTCCCTTTTGTTTTCTTCTGTGTTTAACCTCCTGCCCACCTGTCAGTGGGAAGCAAAGAGCACTGAGTTATGGCCATTTGTTTTTTCCATATCCTTGTGTTTCATGGTGTATGAGCTGCCTAAGGTCTGAGCTCTGGGATCTGAGCTTAGTTTTTATTTTATTTTATTTGTTTAGTTGTAACTTTATTTGTTTTTAGTTAGTTTTTAGTTTAGTTAGGGCTATTAGTGAGTTATATAGTGTTCCCTAGTGAACTGTGGGTTAATAGTTTTTCAGCTGTTCTCCTTTGCCATTTGAGAGCTTTACTTGATTTCAACTGGTTTATTATGGTGGCTCACTTTTGCCATATGTGAGTCTCGCTGTTTCAGCTGTTTTTGTGACAGCTGTTCTTCCTTGCCATTTGGGAGTTTTAGCTGTTCCAACTGTTTTTCAGTGGCTCACTTTTGCCATATGTGAGTCTTGCTGCTACAATTGTTCATTACGGTTGACGTTTTTGGAAACCGAAACAGATTTAAACAACCTTATTTTGCGGTGGAGTGTGGCCTGGAATCTGCTGTCCGGTGTCATGAGCCTGAGTTGGGAAGATCTGGGCTAAATTACTGCTAAACATCAACCTGCTCTTATCGCTTGTTGTGGGGAAGATTGTTCAATAAGAGTGCAGGCTGTGTGAATAGGGAAATTCGGACTGAGCTGGAATCTGCTGCCTTCGTGGAGGTTGCTAGTGTGGTGACAGCATATTCGGCAATCACTGGATATTTATTAGATCTTGACATTAGAGCAGCGGTGTGGTCTGGGAACTGTGTTGGGTTGGGGGCCTCCTCCTTGTGCTTGGGCTAAGTGGCTGGTGTGCTGCCCGTGACCAAGTGGGAGTTGCTGGTGATTCTCTGGGGAGTCAGAGAGCTGGTTGGATTTTCTCCTAGGCCTCCTGTGTTATGTGCCTAGAGGCCTGCCCCCTGGGGGGTTGTAGCTGTGGGTTGCCAATGGCTGGGTGCCAGGGCCTATGATTTAGTGCACTTGGAGGGGGGCCTCCCTGTTGGTTCTAGTTTTCACATCCCAGCTCACTGCTGTATGATAATTCCTTGAGTTGTGCTCTGAATATTCTTGGGACTACAGTTTAACTTGAGGCCTGTTCTCTTGGGCTATTGAGGTTTGCCTTCTTTGCTAAACTGATTGGATTGACTTGGGCTTGTTTTCTCACTACGCTGGACTTGGATTGACATTTTACTACAGCTCGCTGTTTTATATTTGCAATACTTCTGGGAACACTGTTTAGGTTTTATTGGTTTGAATTTCTTTTGAATTTATTTTACTGTTTGCTTGTCTCTCAGACTCTTGGTGAGAGCAGAGCCTGGGATTGGGAAGCCTTGGCATTGTTGGCCAGGGGAGGTGGGAGCTTCCCTGGCCCATTCATTAAACATTTGGAATTACTTGCTTGATTTACTGCAAAGGACTGCCAGATTATTTGCTGCAGAGGACTGCTGGATTATTTATAGTGACATTAATTAAGGGTTTTATAATTCGGGGAGTTCTGGGAGGTTTTTAGAAGCAAGTCTGATCATAGGATTTAGGTCTGAATTGTTCAGACACTTGCTTTATCTGTTAATTATTGGGGGTTTATGTTGTGTGATAATAATTGTGCTTGAAATGTGTTGGGAGGGTTTTGAGATGGTCGGGCATTATTCTCCCACCATGCTCAGGGAGTTACACCCTTTTGACTGTCCCCCATTGCCAGCTGTGGTGTATATGAGATGTCAAGCCTTGGGGATAGCCAGAAGTTGATCAAAAAAGGGGCGATCTGGGCATGGTGGGAGAATGGAGAAGGGTGGACGGATTGAGGTAGTTGGGACTAGGAGATACCCTGGGGTGAAATGGGCCAGGAAAGGGGGAGTTTCCTGCCTGGTTTCCATACCCAAGGGCTCCACAAATAGTGGTCAGGTTTCAGGATCTTCCTTGTTGACCCATCCAACTCGGGTGGTGTTATGCAATTCCAGATCTATTAGAAACAAGACGGCTATTATAGCTGATCTTGTTGGAACATCTGATCTGGCATGCATCACCAAGACCTGGCTGGATGAGAATGCAGGCCCTATTTTGGCATCTGCTGTTTCATCCATGTTCTCGATGATACACTGCCCGAGATTGGATCGTAGGGGCGGGGGTGTAGCTACTGTGTTTAAAATGGAATTGGGCCTTGTGGATGTGCCAGTGGGGTGCACTCGATCCTTTGAGTGTATCCTGGGAGCAGGTGTAGGGTTCAGGATACTCCTGATCTACTGTCCACCCAGTAAATGGGGAGAATTGTTGAAGGAGTT
Source organism: Neoceratodus forsteri (assembly GCA_016271365.2). NCBI lineage: Eukaryota > Metazoa > Chordata > Ceratodontiformes > Ceratodontidae > Neoceratodus > Neoceratodus forsteri. The sequence continues at coordinate 452,243,453 of CM057456.1, read as the reverse complement.
TGCAGATTTCATTGTCGATGTGGCCTTGGAGTTGCCCAGATGGTTAATTCTGGGGACTTAAATGCTTGGGTCGTTAATGAATTCTTGCAGTTTAGAAATAATCTCCTCCAGTTTATGGCTATGCTGGGCCTTACACGGGTGGTTGCCTCTGCTACCCATATTGGAGTTCACTCTTTTGATCTTGTGTTCCTCCTGGAGATGGAGATCACAGATCTGGGGGTGGAACCAGTCGGTTGGTCAGACCAATAAGGTTCAGTTTTGGGGCACATCCAAGTAGGCCTGCCCCTACAGAGAAGGTCCAGTACCACCTTTTAAGGGGAATTACCCCAGAAGGCCTATCGGTGGTGCTGGACCTATTGGGTTTATTGTGTGAATGCATGAGTCCAGATTCAATTCATTTTTATTTTTAAAAGGCGCTTTTCTTAAAATCAAAGCGCCTGTACAAATTCACATAACAATAAATACAATGAAGTTAAAACTAATATAAATCCTTAAAAGCTATATTAAAAAGGTGGGTTTTCAAAGCTCCCTTAAAGCTAAGGATGGTCGGGCAATCTCGTACCTGACAAGGTAGAGAATTCCACAGGGTAGGTGCCATAAAACTAAACGACCTAGCACCAGATGTTTTCAAGTACCCTGGGGTCTCTAGCAATCCCTAGTCAGTGGATCAGGAGGAGGCGGGAGGGACTATAGGAGCAAAGGAGCTCTTTCAGGTAGGTAGGTCCCAGATCATGTAGGGCTTTATAGGTCAGTAAACCGACCTTGAAGGTGATTCGCCAAAACACTGGCAGCCAGTGCAGCCCGCGAAGCACAGGCATTATATGGCTGGATCTAGAGGATCCAGTCAACAACCTGGCTGCCGCATTCTGCACTAGCTGCAGACGGCGAAGTTCAACCCCCGATAGCCCTAGGTATAAGGAGTTACAGTAGTCAAGCCTGGAGGTAACAAAAGCGTGGATCAATGTTGGAAGGTCCTCTGGAGGAACCAGGTGCTTCACCCTGGCAATATTCCTCAGATGAAAAAAGGAAATTTTAAAGACCACTGACACCTGAGATTTAAGTGTCAAGCGGTGCGTCAATTATTCGCCAAGTTTCCGCACCTGATCTGAGGTCGTCAGCTGAACACTTCCAAGCCATAAGCCTGAGGTGATCCCTCTGGCAGACCCGCCTCACAGCGACCTTTGTCCACAACCAACACCTCAGTTTTCTCCGGGTTTAACTTCAGCCAACTCCCATTCATCCAGTCTTGGATTTCTTCAAGACAGTTATTAAATACCGACAAGGCAGCGTCCTGACCGGGCCCAAAAGACATATACAGCTGGGTATCATCTGCATAGCAGTGAAAACCCAAACCGTATCATCTAATAATCGCCCCTAATGGTAGCATATACACCGAAAACAACATAGGTGCTAAAATAGAGCCCTTGGTACCCCGCAGGGTAGGGAGAATGATGCTGAGGAAAAAATTCCTGACACCACTCTCTGAGTCCTACCCTCGAGGTAAGATTGAAACCATCTGAGGACCATACCAGACAGTCCACAGACTGACCGCAGATGCTCCAACAGCACACCATGGTCAATGGTGTCAAACGCTGCAGAGAGATCAAGTACCAGGATGGATCGGGTCCTACGATCTCTCGCTATTAGGAGGTCATTTAGTACCCGTACGAGCGCTGTCTCGGTACTATGCCTTTTCCTAAATCCAGACTGGAGAGAATCGTAGATATTGTTGTTGGTCAGATGATCCTCCAACTGCACTCGACCACTTTCTCAATAACTTTACCCACAAAGGTAAGTTAGAGACTGACCTGTAATTTGCTAGACAATCTGGATCTAAAGAGGATTTCTTTAATAGAGGCTTAACTATAGCCTCTTTAAGGGGATCTGGAAAAATTCCCCTCTCCAAAGACTTCCACACGATCAAAGCTAGGACTAGGCCGATCTTATCCACACAACCCACTAACAGGAGTGTAGGGCCCGGGTCCAAATCACAGCAGGTCAGTCGCAGTGCTCGAATGATCATCACAACATCCTCGATTGTGGGAAGGCTGAAGTCAGACCATCCAAACTGGGTGTTCGACATCTCCTGGCGACCACCGTCGCTCCCATTGGGGAAGGAAGAGCGAATATCTGATCTGATTTTGACAACCTTATCTGCAAAGAAGAGAGCAAGCTCCCACACCATTCTTGAGATAAAGCTCTTCTGGGCTGAAGACAGACTGGATTGCACAGTCTGTCCACAGTCCAAAAGAGCTGAGCTGGTCTATTCTGTGCAGCCGCTATCTCTCTGGACAGGAACTCTGCCTTCTTATGAGAGATTGCAGATTGATAGGCCAAATAATGGTCCATCAAACTAAGCCTGTCATCATCAAGACCAGACCTTCGCCAATGCCTCTCCAGCCTTTGTCCAACCCTCCTCAACTCCCTCATGGTCTCATCAAACCAAGGAGACCTGGGGCGAGGAGTAAGAGGACGAACACGAACTGGTGCAATAGAATCCAGAGCTCCTGTTACTGCCTCATTATAAGCATGTACCAGGTCACCAGGATCTAAGCACTCTATCGGTAGGCTTGATAGGTCCAACATCGCCATCAGGTCATCTGGGGATACACCCCTCAAAGGGCGGTATCAGACCATCTCCATAGGGGCAGACCTAACAGGGGTGGCCTCAAAACTGAACCTAATGGAGTGATGGTCAGACCATCCGACCAGTTCCACCACCAAGTTGGATGTCCCCATCCCCAGAAGGAACACCAGGTCCAATGAGTGTCCACCAACATGAGTCGAGGAGGAACCCACCTGTGTGAAGCCCAGTGATATCATTAACTGGAGGAAGTCTTGACCAAATTGAGAGAGTTCATCGTCGACCCAAGCATTGAAATCCCCCATAACCAACCATCTGGGGGACCCCAATGTTAGGTCAACAATGAAGTCTGCGACTTCCTGCAGGAAAACATTCTCACCACCTGGTGGATGGTATACAAGAAGTATCCTGCACCTCACACCCTCACCCACAATACACTCAAAGGATCTGGTGACTCCTGCTGGTACCTCCATCAGACCCAGTTCTGACTTAAAATATATGGCAACACCCCCGCCCCTACGATCCTGCCTCGGGCGGTGTATCACCGAGTACCCAGCTGGAATTGCTGCAGCTAAAACTGGCCCAGCATTTTCATCCAGCCAAGTCTCAGTGATGCACGCCAGGTCAGATGACTTGACAAGATCGGCTATAACAGCCGTCTTGTTTTTAATAGACCTGGCATTGCATAACACTGCCCGAGTAGGACAAACCTCCGATAATGACCGCCCTACCCACTGATCCAAATCAGAACCCTTGGGTATGGGCACAAGACAGGGAGGACCCCTCTCCTGTGCCCATTTCACCCCAGGGCATCTCCTTGACCCCACAATCCCAATCCGCCCACTCCTTTCCATTCCCCCCAAGCCCAGCACCAACCCTCCGTCTCCCTCTCAAAATCCCCAAAGCCCTACATTTTCTGTAGACTTCCAGTGACAAAGGGGGACAGGAGAAAGGACGGAGGTCCCTGAGCATAGAGGGGGAATAATACCCGACCGCCTTATAATCATTCCAGCACATAATTCACACCACAATTTAACAATAATCAACACTACCCAACTTAGATAAAACAAATATAAATAAACTTATATAAAACAAATTCCAAAAAACTAAAAATAAAACACTAAATAATCACAACATAATATAAAATCTATTAATCAATTCTAGTGCTGTCAGATTATCAACATATATTATATTTCTACCCCACCCACAGTACTCTCACCACTGCGGGGAGAGGAGCGTACCACCTAAAACCACAGGAAATGGCCCTTTTACTTTAAAACTTATCCAACAATACCCTCATTTAACTCAAAAACAGAGTTCAAAGTTTTTTTTTTGTTGTAAAGTCACACTTCTGTGCTCTCACCACGCTGTATGGCTCCAATATTTATCAGACTCCTCTCACGAGACTGATATTTCGAATGAACTCAGTTATAGTTAAATTTCATGTGGATCTCCCACAGTCTACTAATAATTAAAACACAGCAGTTACAGCAAAATGATTGTAGAATACTTCACCAAATCCAGCTCCTGACCGCTCTAAGTTCTGTCCTCTCCAAAATTCCCAGTAACGAAATCCTAGAAGCATCAGGCGAGCATATAACAGATGGCATTAACAACTCCTTCACCTCCACAGATATTAACCACAGGCTCCAGCTCACCTGACCCTCGCTATGATAAGGCAGGCAGAACCACCCTCCGATAGCCCCCCTGCCTCACCCAGGGAGCGAAGCAAGTCCCACCACCCTCCGGAGGCAGAACAAACTAGCCCCCCCCATCTGGACCAGGGAGCCAAATCTCCAGGTTATGTGGACCGCAATCCCTTAATCTTCACTGCTGATTCTTCTGCCATCCACTTCCTTCTCAAAGAGTCCCACACACACAAGAGCTGACAGCCTCTTTCCCTGGTCGACAAGATCCATCCCGAACAGAAACTGCAGTTCACCCTGCGAATTCCTGAGCATGCTCTCGCAGCTCCCAAAAGCGTGTTCTGTATGTGCCCAGCAGAGAAAAAGCCGTGCTCAAGCCTCAAGCTGCAAACCTTCAACCTCTCAAGAAAGCGTCCAGGCAGACCGACACCCAGTCCAACACCCAAGCGAACCTCCTCGACCAGGTCAGTCTCTCCAACACATCACCGACTTTAATTACCAAAACAAGTAGTCGCAATGTTAGACGACTGCTAACGATTGTATAGCGATTGTATGGCGGATGGTTCTGTAATTCAAACGACATTAAATAACACAAAATAACATAAAATAACATAAAATCGGGCCAAAAATCAGAAACTTTCTAAGCACTCATAGACGGCAGCCCAGCGGTCTTGTACTGGCTTATAATAAGGTGGTGGGAGACACTCTGGACTCAATAGCTCCTGTTCATGTTCGCCCACTCACTCTGCGCCCAAGGACCCCTTGGTTTGATGGGTCCTTGAAGGAGCTGAGGAGGGTGGGTTGAAGGCTAGAAAGAGCTTAGCGGAAATCCGGCCTTCATGCTGACAGGCTTAGATTAATGGAATGTTATAAGATCTATCAATCATCGATCACCCGTAAGAAGGCAGAATTCCTGTCCGGGGAGATTGCTGCTACATGAAATCGACCAGCCTAGCTCCTTCGGACTGTGGACAGACTATGCAATCCAGTCTGTCTTCAGTCTGGAAGAGGTTTTTCACAAATAAAGTGTGATGAGCTTGCTCAATTTTTTGCAGATAAAGTTGCCAGCATCAGGTCGGGCATCGGCGGAAGGTTGCGTGCACTTGTTCTGCCTGGTCTCACTTCAGCCAGCTGGAATTCTTGGACATTGTGAGGATTGTCCAGACCTTGTGACCAACCAGCTGTAGTTTGGATCCAGGCCCTATGCTGTTATTGATACGTTGTGTAGATGTCATCTGCCCGATCCTTGCTGAAATTGTCTGGTGTTCCTTGGAAAAGGGGATTTTCCCTCATCCCCTCAAGGAGGTAGTCATTCGGCCACTCCTTAAAAAAAACCTTCCTTGGATCCAGGCTGTCTAGCAAACTACAGACCTGTCTCTAATCTACCCTTGGTGAGTAAGGTTATTCAGAAGGTGGTTGCGTTGCAGCTGGATGACCATCTTACAACCCACAATGTCTTTGATGCTCTCCAGTCTGGGTTTAGGAAGAGACATAGCACCGAGACTGCCCTTGTTCGGGTGTTAAATGATCTCATGATTGTGAGAGATCAAAAGGCTCATACTATCTTAGTCCTTCTTGATCTCTTGGCAGCATTTGACACTGTAGACCATGGTGTGCTTTTGGAGTGCCTGAGGCATTTCTATGGACTGTCTGCTACAGTCCTAAGCTGGTTTCGATCCTTCCTCATGGGCAGGTCACAGGGTTGTCACCGGAATGTATTCCTCTGATGCTGTCCCCCATCCTGTGGGGTGCTTTAGGGCTTCATACTGGCACCCATGTTGTTTTCAGTGTACATGCTGCCATTGGGAGCTATCATTAGGCAATACAGTTTGAGTTTTCACTGTTATGCAGATGATACCCAACTCTGTATACTCAGACAGGATGATGCAATCTCTGTGCTTAACAACAGTCTAACCAAGATCAAATATTGGATGAGCACTAGCTGGCTGAGGTTAAATCCAGACAGGACTGAGGTGTTGATTGTGGACCCAGATCATCTGGAGGCAGGTCTTGGGGCTGGGCATTCTTCGGGTTTATGGCTTGATGGAGTCCAGCTCATGACCTCAGACCGGGTGCATAACCTGGGTGTTATTTTCAACAGCGGTTTGACCCTGAAATCTCAGGTGTCCATTGGCATTAAATCTTCCTTTCACCATCTAAAGAATATCACCTGGCTGAAGCACCTGGTTCCCCAGATGACCTTCCTATACTGGTCCACGCCTTCATAACCACCCGCCTTTATTACTGCAATGCCCTCCCTGCTGATGTAATTTTAAGGTAAATGGAGATGTGGGTGCCATATTATAGACATTATATAATTACATTGATGTTACAGGTCAAATTCCTACATCATGGAGGAGAAATATAATAGTACCAATATTTAAAAAAAATAACCCCTATTAAATATGATTAAAGTTTCAATGCAGAAAATATCACACAGATCAACTATGATACGATAGGAAATAGAAGTAAGGATTTCATTACTAACATGGGAGTTAATAAGGTTGTACTTTATCTCCTTTACTTTTTAACCTGTACCTAAACACATTATTAAAAAAAAACTGTATAACACAGATTGTCAACCACCAAAAGTAGCAAATCATAGTTGCCCATACTTGACATATGCAGACGATATGGTGCTAATATCTACTAACTATTTACGGATTAAAAAGGATGTTAGATAAATGCTCCCTAGAATGCAACAAGGCATAATTACTAATTAACTATGAGAAAACAAAGGCTATGGTATTTGGAAGAAATAAAAAATCATAAAAGTACACAATAAATCAGCACAATTTGGAAGTAGTAAGAGCCATTTGTTACTTGGAAATAATTTTGTCAGATATCTTAACAAGGAATAAGCATTTGGAAGAATTCGGAAGGAAGTCAAAAAAATTCCTCCTGGCAATGTCTAGTTTCTCATATAAATATGGGGGAGGAGGGTTATTCAGTACAAGGATGTCTAAAAGTTATTAATGCAAAGTTCAAAAGGTCAATCGCTTTATGGCTCATACGTATGGGGTCATCAAGAACCACAAAATATTGATAACATGCTTAATTCATATTACAAGACGTTATTAGGGCTTTTTCTGTGTGCCCCATCAGCATTAGTTAGAGCAGAATTAGGACAAGTATCTGTAGAGTGTTTGGTCAAGGAGAGAATATTAATATATTGACTTAAAGCTTATACAATGAGTGATAACAGATTACCCAGAAAATGTATGGAAAAGGAATTATTATGTTTACACAGCAATAATTATTTTCTTAGTATACAATATATGTTAAACCTAATGGATTATTTTCACGTTTAACAGAAGTCTTTGTTAAAGCCTTTAATAATATAAAGGCATTAAGTAAGCAAAGATTCAGAGACATTCATCTGTAAAAATATATTAGTATTTGCTCACAATTTAGAATTAGTAAATGGTTAGCAAGGAATTTAATGCATGAAATGCTTTTGAATCTGGTGAAAAACCCTCAAAAAAGTAAATTAATAAGATGCATGCTCCCTGCCTGGCAATACGGTGGCCAGCCAAGGATGTCTGAGGAGAACTGAGCTGGTTGCAGAATGTGCAGCCGTGGCACCGAGGATACTGGTAAGGTGAATGGGGAGTGTTCAGTGCCATGGAGTGGGGGGCCTAGATGACAGAGAGGGTTGTCAGTTTTCCTACAGGCTGGCAATTGAAGGGAGGGGGGACCACTAGCACCAGGGAAGGTTTACCTTTATTACAGGCTAGTGATGGGGGGGACCACAAGCACCAGGCAAGCTGTGACCTTTTTACACATTGGCAATTGGCGGAAGAGAGGGTACCCCTAGCACCACGGAAGGTCTAACTTTATTACGGGCTGGCAATCGGAGGGAGGGGGGACCACTAGCACCAGAGAAGTTGTGACTTTATCGTGGGTTGGCAATTGGGGGGGCACTAGCATCAGGGAAGTTGTGACTTTATTTTATTCTAATATAGGCTGGTGATTAGAGGGGTGTTGCCACAGACCACATGGGGTGGGTGTGTTCCCCCAATGGACAACCAGTTAGGCTGCAGCATTACCTCTGGCAGCCACTAGGGTTGCCTGGAGTAAGTCATGGTTTTGTTTGGTAGTATTTGCACTCTGCAAAAGGATAGCACTAAACCCTTTTGCACAACACAAAGCCTCTGAATATGGAGTAACATGGCTATTCATGGCTACGCCCCTCCCCTTGTTCACCAGCATACATTATGTTTTGTGTGGGTGCTAACACTCTTTGCCCACACAAAGGCCCCTTTTATTTATTTATTTTTTGTATGACTTTGTTAACCAGGTAAGATGCACTGGTCCAACGGACTGTTTTCAAGCATGACCCGGGCCAAGAGGCACAAGCAGGATAAATAGTTACAACAGTAGATAATGCTAATTGCCAACAGCTATGTATATTCCATATGCTAATAGGCAGCCACAATACAGTCAACAATTTCTGGCCACAAAGGCAGTAGCAGAACAAATAAATGGTAAGTGAGATAACACGTAATAGGTATGTAAATAAATAAATAAATAAGTAACTATAGCAGACAGAGTAAAGAATAACAGGTGAGTTGGCAATAATTTCAGCAGTGCAGTAGGGATCCAGGCTGGGTACTAGAGAAACACAGATTCAGGAGCAAGTGTGAGAATGTGTGCAAGTTAAGCAGTAAAACAGGTAGAAAGAGGTTACAACGCTAATCATTCCCCCTCATATCAAGTCCCGGCTGTCTAAGGGCCAGAGCAAGAAACTGGGAAGGAGATTTGTGGATCATGGGGATGGGAGGCTAGGAGGGAGGGCAATTACCTGAGCATACAGGTGCAGGTGTCCCCTAGTGAGGAGCCAGACTTTATATTCTCTCTCTTGAAGGCATGAGATTTGTTAATATATCTAAGAGAGGCAGCAGTCCATTCCATACATTGGAAGCCGCAATCAATAGGGCTTTGCTACCCATATTTGTGGCAGTATGCCGAGTTTGCGCGGGGGGGCAAGGGAGGAGCGGAGGGGCCTCAGCAGGATGCGAGGCTTGAAAAAGGTGGATAGGGAGAGGCAGGACTGCTCCTGATTCAGGTATCGATGAGGCAGACAGTAGTGAAGTCGAAGCAACCTTGTAGGGAGAGCCAGTTTAGTGGGCGGTAGAGGTTGCAGTGGTGGGTGGAGTTAGGGGCAGACATGGCAAACCAGTAGATGCTATTGTACATGACTTCAAGTCTGTACCAGAGGGAAGAGAAGATGCTAGTGTAAACAGGGGAACAGTAGTCTAGGATGGGGGCAAGGTTTCTTCGAGTAATGGTCAGACGAGCATCCGTGGAGAGGTAGGGCCTGATGAAGTACGCCGCACCAAGTTTTTTGTTTATTCTATGAACTACTGAATTCACATGGTCAGTGAAAGAAAGGGTGGGGTCCAGCATGACTCCCAGATACTTGAAGGAGTGAATTATGTCGATGGCGAGGCCATTGGGTGAGTGGACCAGAAGTGAAGAATTTGATTTAAGTGATTTGGTAAGGTAAGGTTTAGATCCAGACAGCATCGCCTTACTTTTTTTGGCATTAACCAGCATCAGATTTTTGGTGAACCAGTTGTGGGTGAGGATAGTAGATATGTGAGGAAGGGATTTATCACTGTGGTAGATGACTATATTGTTAGCATAGAGGAGGGATTCACAGGAGAGGCAATCTGAAGCAAGGGTGTCGACAAATATAGTAAAAAGCAGAGTGCCCAGTATTGAGCCCTGGGGAACTCCAGTAGTGATGGATAGGGCCAGAGAGGTGGCTGGGCCAGTACTGACAAATTGAGACCAGTCGGTTAGGTAACTCTGAAACCAGTGTGTAGTTTCGCGGGATGAGCGTATCGAGTTTAGTTTGGAGAGGAGGAGGAAGTGGTTGACCAGGTTGAACGCATTTGATAGGTCAACAAATATGGCACTGGTGGCACGCCCCTGATTGCTATTGGTGTAGATATGATTGGTAAGTAGGGCTAGGGCAGTGGTAGTGCTAGGTTGCTTTTAGAAACCATGTGGAATATGAGGATCTGGGTCAAATTCCTCTTTTTTGAGTGCGAAGATCTGTTAGCACCTGAGCAAAATTTTGACTAAGCTAGTAATACACATATGGTAAAAGAAATGCTTAACAAGTAATTGACAAAATAGTACAAAGAAAAAATAATTATCCAGCAAAGGTTTACATGTATTACAGAAGGTGTAGAGAGTAATAACAATTCACAGAACATAAGTTTTAAGTCTAATGAATCCAGTTATTGATATACTTTTAAACTGTACCAAAAATATTAGTAATAAAATAAAAAATAAATATATTTTAAAACTGTATCAATATAAATGACTTTAAAACTATATTGATATGCTTTCAACTGTGTCAATACTATTTCAATATATTGATATATGCCAGGCCCGGTAGCACTGAGGGTTGAGGTGCTGGATGCCACACCTCGCACCACACTGGCGACCTGGGTTCGGGAATGAGCTTGGGTAGTTGGGGGTTGGCTGGGGAGAATGAGGATTGAGCATCCTAGGGACTGCTCTCCTCCTCTGGGGAGGGTGGAAAGGGTTAATCATGCAGCTGCTTGCTCCTAGCTGTGGCTGGGTGCTAGTATGAATCATGGAGCAAAGAAGGGATGGCATGACAGACATCCAATGTGCAGTGCATGGAAGCACATACCACTGCGTCATTGGCATCATTGCACACCCATGCCAAGAGGGGGCTAGTGGGCTACAGTAAAATACCAGCTGAAATCCTCCAGCATGTGATAGCAGGACTGCAGCGTTACATCTGTCGCTCCCAGGAGCTCCCTCTGGCCCTGACCCCTTGGCCTTCCACTATTGAGGATGTGATGTGGCCTCAGAGAGTGTGAAGGAGAGGAGGTGGCAGCTTGGCACACAGCGACAGATGCAGGAGCTGCCAGTCGAGCTGGATATGGGGCACCATTGGAACACCCCAGCTGAGAAGGTAAGGCCATAAAGGAAGAAACAAAAAAATATATATATATTGATATATGAAAACTATCCTGGTCATAAATTACAAATAGACAGACAGACAGATATAAATGAATGCTTGAAGTCAGGCTGACAAAGAAGCTCTATTGATACAGATTAGGCATAATGATACAGTTTTAAGTGCAGCAATATAGTCTAAGGAACGTCTATATCGTTTTGGAGGTACAGTATATCGACAGTTTTCAAAGTATATTGATGCAGATTAACAGCATAGCTATATAGTTATATTGATATAGCTGTTGTATTCTGATGATTTAAAAAGAACAGGTTTTAAAATTTTTGTTTTTTGGTGCACACTGACACCAAAATAATAACATTCATCCAATTATTTTTCCCTGCAACTGCCACAGCCCCAATCCTTTAGGGATTCTCATGCTGGACCTCCCCTCATTTGTCCAGGCAGTGCTGGCTGTCACTGCATATTGCCCATCAGACCCCATAGGTTTGACCCATCAGGCACACCTCCTGATCTGACTAACTCTGGTGGGTTGGAGGCTGAGCCGGAGTCATCAGCAGGAGAGGCAGGAACAATCCATTACTGTGCGACTGGGGGCGGCGCAGGGCAGCCAACCCAAGGCCATCATCTGGGGCAGTGACAGCCATTTTTTCCATTTTTCTGGTCCCACCCACCCACATCCCCTTCTGGCTGCACGTGCTCATGGCTGGCCTGGGGAGAGTGCCTGATGGCATGTGGTCATCAATGGTGTCAATGGCACCACCACAAGCTACCACCAGGAGCCACAAGAGAGCAATGCAGCACCCCCAAGAGACACTCTATGAGCCCTCCCTGCTGACCTCTATTCCTACTGTCCCAGCTTGGGGCATGAACCCTGGTCACCAGTATGCCAGAGGGAACCCCATCGCTTGGCACCATGGAGCCGGCACAGACGATTTTTATAACCTTAATCCATTTGTAAAGTGCTACAACTACATTGCAAAAGTTTAACATTTTTTCATTTAATGTTAAGTAATCCCATATCTTCTGAAGCGTTCCTCCATTTTGCTGGCAAAAGATTTGAAAGATAATAAATGATATACTCAAGAGTAATTAAAGCTCTGTACAGTAGATGCCTTTTAATCAGAACACCTCACTGGCAACCCTTTTGTCCTGAAAAAGTGGTAATTTTGTTTAACAGAAGGCTGCATCTTGAACACTTATACCAAATGAAAAAATGTGCTACTAGGTGTGACACTTGGACAGCTGGTTCTGATCACTGTATGCTTTTTGTAATATAAAAATGTGTTATTGACTGTCTCTCATGAGAGCTGCTGAGACAGCACGTAAGATGACATACACACACACACACACACACACACACACACACACACACACACCCAGGTTTTAGATACAAGGTGTTACCTGGAAGGCCAGGAGCTAATTATAGACTAGACCAGACCTTAATTGGGGATCTCCTGTTTGTCTAGCTTTATTGTAGCTTGCCAGATGCTAGACTAGAATCATAAATGTTTATGACGTTCAAAGGAAACACAGTTCTGTTCATATGGTGATACAAAGCATGTTGCACCTCTGTGAGATCTGGTAAAGAGACATAACCAGTCCTTTGATGTCCTGGAAAGGGGAAGCTGATCATAAGATCAAAGAAAGTCATATGAGAAAATCAGTTGTGCTGTGATCACAGAATATTAATTTACCTTCTGGAAAAGATATCCTGTTTTGCATAGATATATTTTGTTATATTCTGACAGAGAGGAGCTAGGTGACCTCATGCAAAGAGGTGGGCAAAGTCAGCTTTTAAACAGTATTCTGCTTTCCTTCAGAGACACACTTCTATCTACACTCTGAGAAAGGCACATCTTTGAGCACTTTAAGCAGGCATTTAGAAAGAGAGACAAATCTAAGTACTGTAGTAGGAATTGCACTGTTAAAACCTTGTTCTTTTAAAAGATTGTATGGTTCTTATGATATATGGTTCTGTATTTTATGTTTTACATATTTATTTTTTATTGACCGGGTAAGTGCACTAGACAAATCCTGCCTATTTTCAGGCATGGCCCAGGGGAGGGGGATACAGATGAATGCCAACTGACCTTGAACCAGATTAAGCTGTTGGTGGTATTTTTTGTGAATGAGGGAAATTTGGCCAGGACACTGTGGAAATTCCCCTACTCTTTTCGATAAGTGCCATGGGATCTTTAACATCCACCTGAACTACCACCAATCTAGGCAGATGGGACCTCGGTTTAATGTCTCATCCGAAAGATGGCACCTCAGAAGTGCAGCACCCCTCTCATGCTGCACTACAGTGTCAGTACTGGGATATTAACCCAAGTGGCAGATGTGGGAACTGAACCCACAGCCCTCTGATCTTCCAGCCTCAAAGGCGAGTGTGCTACCTGCTGAGCCACTGATAAACATATGTTTATCTATTTTAGTAAAACTCTATATTTAGAGCCTACTTGGTCTGTCTTTGAATTTCTTTCTTTAACCAGTGAAGTATATATGGTTAATGCTGACACTGTGCGTAAGCTTGAATGGTGATACCAAACTGGAAAAAGGTAGTTAAATCTGAGGTCTTTTATTAGTTTTTAAGAGTTAATTTTTGTACACCTGGTTAGGTGTCCATAGGCAAAGATATCTGGCCCCCTGAAGACAGAATTATCTGAGTCTGTGCATTGGGTACGCTTGCAAGAGGTTCACAGTTTGAATCCCTCCAAAACTTGAGACCAAAGGTTGATTCAAACCCACAAAAACAGAGAGGAGGGTTACTCTGTTTCTGTTAACTGTTCATAAGACTGCGCTTGGAGGTTGGCACTTTGGGAGTAGAGGGCTGACCTGCTGAGTGGGTTTGTGACACTAGGAACTTTACGTAAAGCAACACTCCTAAACATTGAATTCAAACAAATAAATAGCAGCACAAGGGGCCAACTTCTCCAAATTGTCTGACACCATTTCAAGTCCACAAAAAGAAAACATTTTTCCACTCACTGTGTTGTCATCCCATGGAATGCTTTACCAACTGAAATAATCTTAAGCAAAAATGAGACAGAATTCAAAAACAGGCTTGATGAATGCATAGTCAATAGTGGGCATTTATCTTATTATGCTTAGAATGGAGCAATAATGGGATGATGGCCAAATCTCCATAGTATGAAACTTAGTAACTGATTTACGGGTTTACCTGCCTTTATTTTTAAAATCAGTTTGCTATTCAGTATTTTTCTTCCTGCAGTACAGTTCTTTTTAGCATTGTCATTTGTTTTGTTCTTTCACCCACTCCAGCAAAGTTCTTGTTTTAATTTGTATTTGCATAGTTCTTGTTTAAAAATCACTCCCTACCTCAAGCACAGTTCTTTGGTTTTTCTATTTATTTATCTCTCCAGCACAGCTCTTCTAAAAAAATGCACTGGTGCCCATCTCTACTGCAGAAGTGTCCACCTCCTCTGCCACAGTCTTTGTCCTGCTTATGTCTTCAGCAACATTTTTTATATTTGTTTGAAAATCAATGAGTTTGGTTTGTTTTACCACTGCAGTTGAAGGGCATGGCAGTGCATTCAGCTTTTGGTGCTGACCATCTGCTCAAACTCATTTGCCAGAACATGCTGCAGGCACCATTTAATTGGCTTCATAAAAAGGCTTGCACAAATTGATGCTACAGTATTTCCAGTTTTTTGTTGACTGGAAAAGGCGGCCTAGATAATTTGGCCTATCTTCAGCATTGTTTGGGGGGGGGGGGGGATACACATGCAAACTGACAAACTGAATAAATCAGGTTAACCGTCAGTGGTATTTTAGTGAATTGAGGAAATTCACAGGGGTACCAGAGAAATTTGCCTACTGTTTTCAAGAAGTGCCATGGCATCTTTAACATCATCTAAACAACCACTAGAGCAGATAGATGGGACCTCCGTTTACCGTTTCATTTGGAAGATGGATACTTCAATCTGATTGACTGTTAGCGCTCAGAAACCCTTATTTTTTTGTAGTTAATGATTTTTATTGAACTTCAAGCATGTAAACATACAACATTACAAGAAAATGGCATTAGTAGCATCAATCAAGATACAATAGGATTAGAAGGGAAATGGACAGTCCAGTAAGGGCAATGATTCTAGCATCACATGAGTCCTGCAGGCCTTGATATTGTGCAGGGTAGCTGGTACAGTCTAGATGGTAAGTGGATTGTCCATATTTGCATTATGAAGTATCTTTCAGCTGCGTAGACTGAGGCCCACAGAGAGATTCAACAAAGGACCATCTAGCATGATGATTTAGAGATGCCCTGAAAGGGAAAATAGTAAACATCGAATAAACTAGACCTAAAAACAGCAACTACCTTATAGTAAAGGATGTAAACAAGTAGTGGCTACCTTAAAACTGTGGGGCATGGGCAGGAGTCTTATGTTGGGGAGGCCGTGCATTAAGCTGGTAGAATTCAGAGATTAGGAAGGGGGCCCAAGCATCTGTGGTGACTGGCCATGGTATGTGCTGCAAAGCTGGAGAGTTGCCAGTTGGCAGACTGCTTAGAGCCATTCAGGTATTATAGGAGTGTCTATTGTTGTCCATTTGCATAGTATCAACTGTCTGGCCACCACTCCTACCGCCATATGCCACTGAGCCAGTGGGGTGCATCTAGGGGTGCCTATTGGACAACATCCCAGCAATAGCACTTCAGCAGAAGGGAGGAATGAGGCCTCCTGTGATTTGAGAGCATGTGCTCTGGATCTGCTGCCAAAAGGATTTGAGTAATGGGCACTCCCAGAGGACATGCAGTAGTGTGGCTCCATGACTGTGACACCTCCAGCAGGAGTCATTGTATAACAGCCTCCTGGATTTAAGTACCTGGGGTGTCTAGTACCATCTGTGGAGACTGTTGTTTTGTATTAGTCTGTTTCTACCATCCCTGCAGACTCTGTGGAGCCTGTCCCAGGAGTGGGACCAGTGGGAGTCAAACATAGAGATGTTGAGCTCTGATTACCAGTGCGCCCTTGCCACTAGGGATGTGTCAGGCTGCGCCTCTGGAGAAATTTGTAGATGGCACTGGCTTTGCCCTACAGAAGGGAGGTCAATATTCATAGGGGATGTGGGCTCTGAGGTGGTACATGGACAAGTCCACTGTAAGATCCTCTTTAGATATCATCCATGGGGCCCACAAAGGTGTCAAGGTGGTTGGCGTCTGCAGAGAGAAGGTCTTCGACAGATTGCATACACTGCTTGGCCCAGAGTCCACTAGAGCATCCAGTCCCCTACCTGAATTTTGGGGATACCCTAGAGGGGAGTCCAGACTGTTGGAGTGGGGGATTCTTTTACTCACATATGTAGTTTCCTCCAGTAAGCAACTGACACTGTTAGAGTGGGGAATGACTGTTTGGGCATGACCTATTTGGAGTAGAGAAGAACCAATGGAGGGAAGCCTCCTACCTAGTCAGTTTCTGGCTACAGCCATAAAGGGGAGGTTTCTGAATTAGACTGAAACCATTGTACTGCTTGGCAGAGATGAAGGCCACATGGTACCCCTGGAGCCAGGGGAGACCCCAGCCACCTCTGCTCCAGCGGGCCCTGAGTTTGGCTTTGCTGTACATTGGCAGTTTCCTTTCCCAAAGGAAGTATTCTAGGACTTTATCAATTTTATGGAAACAGAGGGGTGGGATCCAAGTGGGAAGGTGGGCAAGTAGATGTAGAAACCTAGAAGAGGGGATATTTTTTATGGCTTCTATTTTATCTGCAAGCAACATGTGCAAAGCCCACCATCTTTGCAATTTCAGTTTACTATATGCTAGTAGGAGTTCAAGGTTCAGGGAAATTCCTGTGTAGTTTGACTCCTAAGTAAATAATCCCTTCTCTGGCCCAGGTGAGGCCTGCACCACTGAAGGCCTCAGGGGTGTGGGCAACATTTAAAAGTAGGTCTTCCATCTCGCTGTGATTGACATGGAGACCAGATACTTGGGAGAAGGCACTGAGCAATGTAAGAACATGGGGGAATGCATGAGGGGCATCCGATAGGGTGAGCAAAAGGTCATCTGCATAAAGGAAGGTGGTGTATTCCTTGTCTTTAACCCTGATACCTTGAATGTGGGGGTGCTCCCTGAGGGCAATTACTAAAGTCTCTATGGCCAACACAAATAAGAAGAGTGACAAAGGACAACCCTGTTGCATGCCTTCTACAGAGGGATTGGAGACCGTGTAACTACAGATACCATGGGTAAGGTATACAAGAGTCTGACCTATTGTCTAAACTCATGGGCCAAACCCATTATCAGCAGGGTGGTGAGCAGAAAGTTTCATTCAATGGAGTCGAAGGCTTGCCAGCCAACATGTGATAAATGTCAGCTGGGTATCCATCCCTGCCTGGCATCCTGTGAAGGTTTAGCATTTTAAGGGCCTGGGTTACTTCTTGGCTGGTAAATGGCTGGTCAAAATCTACCGCTTGTGCCAGGGGAAGAGTAGAGAGTGGCAAAGCATTGAGAAAGGTCTCCACCACTGACCTGGAGGAGGAGAAGTTGACACATACAGATTAATGTAAAATTGCTGCCTAATGGAGCAAATATCCTTGAAGTCATGTCTTGTGGTACCTGCTGCATCTTTAAGGCCTGGAATGGCTTGCTTGCCTCTTTACATTTGAGGCAGTATGCTAGCAGTTTGCTTGATTTCTCTCCATCTTCCCAGAACATATGCCATAACCACCTGATGGTGAGTTCAGCCTTTATGGTAAGAAGTGTGTTTAATGCAGATGCGTGTGACTTTGGTCAGGAGTCATTGGGGGGCAGGGAGAGGGGCACTTCTATATACTGCCTCAGCTTCTTTAAGAGCTTTCTCCAGAGAGGCCTGTTCTACCTCTCTAGCTCTGTCACACTAGGCTGCATGTGCCAGAATTTTACCCTTTAGTGTGGCCTTGAAGGCTTCCCAAAGGGTGGCTTCTGAGACTTCCCCATTGTCTTTGAGTTACCAGTAATCCTTTATCTCTTCCCCCACCCAATGCTTAAAATCAGGGTCCTCAAGTAATAGTGAATCTAGCCTCCAACAAGTGGATTTCTTCATTAGAGGGATCCATAACACCTTGAACTCAGTGGGTGCATGGTCCGAGATAACTATGGGGTGTAGGATGGCGTCTGTGGTCTGGGACATGACACCTGAGTTGAGCAGCCATAGGTCTATTCTGCTGGATGTACATGAACAGCCAAGTAGTCTGTGTAGTCCCTAGTATTGAGGTACTGAGTGTACCAGGCATTTACTAGGTCATGGTCCTCCATCATGCTCTGAATTGCTTGAAGGGCTTCAGAGGGGGGTTCAGAGAAGGACCCACTTCTGTCTACCAATGGCTCAAGAGTGAGATTCATATCTCCTCCTAGAAATATTGTGGCTCCATCGCTGTTAAAATCAGTAACAGGCTGACTAAGGTTGTGGAAGAAGGCAGAGACATCAGAGTTTGGTGCATAAACATTAGCTAATAGTATGGGGCCAGCTGGGGTTGACACCTGGACAAGAACCCCCTCCCCCCAAAATGGGTGGAGAGTATCTTCCATCCTAGGGATTTGTGTATTAAAATTGAAACTCCTCTTCTGGAGGACTTTATGGTACTGTGCCTCTCATCCCCCACATAATCTTTCTTCAGTATGCTCACTTCTGCATTAGTTAGTTTCTTGGAGAAAGGCTAGGTGGATTTTAAAGGCATTTAGGTGTGACAGTACCTTCTTCTATTTGACAGAGGAATTCAACCCCTAAGGTTCCAACTTGCAAAGTTAATCTCCAACAGTTCAATTCAGCAAACCCTGAAACTTTGTCCTCCAGCCATGACCAACTGTAAAACCCCCCCATAGCAGACCAGTGATCCTGCTTACCCCCAACTGATGCCCACATATAAGTCACACCACAAAATGTTAGGTAGTCAGTAACCCACAACAAATCGTAAACCTTTACCCCCACCCCACCTCCTCTCCCCATCCACGGAGGCTTCTCTGAAGTAAGCACCAGCTGGGGATAAGTCACTGTGCCTTCAGGGGTCTCAAGGGGAAGCAAGTCACTAAACATTCCTCTATCAGACAGCCCCATACAGCACTGGCTGTCCTAATATTGATAAACAGGAAAAAAAAAAAAAAAAACAATAACCTCCAGAGGCCACCAGGAACAGTTGTTGCTTCTGTTGCAGATCAGCAATTCTTTGGAACTCTTCTGGCCAGATATACCTGACTTGCGTGTTTGTTATACAGTTGTAATTGTACTGCCTTTATATATTTATTCATATTTATTCATATTTATTCCATATCACTGTAACTGTTCAACAATCACTGTTCCACACTACAGCTGGATTTTGGAATACATAACTGTACTATCTGTTAATACTAGTGTATTACTGATTATCCCTCCCCCTTCCCGATTGCTGCTATTGTCTGATGCTTTACTTGATTGTATATACTATCCGTTTATTTAAATGTCTGCTGAATTTCCCACTTCCCCTGATTGCTGCTATTGCCAGATGTTTTACTTGCATTATATAGACTACCCGTTCATAAAAATGTAATGTATTTCCCACTTCCCCTCCCCCTGATTACTGCTACAGTATGTCAAATATTTGTACTTGCTTGTATATTTATTTGTATGTATATTTGTTGCGGTATTCTCTCCCAACCCCCCTCCCACAGGTCGCACCTGGAAACAAGCCTCGGCTCGGTGTGCCCTCCTGGTGAAACATTTCTAAATAAAATAAAAGATGTATCCAAACTTCTTTTGTGACTTACCCACTAAGTGTGAGTGTGGAAAGTGCAGGGGTCCTGCTTCCACTCAGTTTTACAGCTGGGAGGGACTGGAGCATGGGGTGGGATTAAGTGACTTACTCAACATCACCCATAAAACAGTTAGGACCCTATACTTTGGGGATACTCTTAACCACTATTACTCTGCCCTTCTTACCTCTCACTGATTAGGCTGTACCTTGTACATAATGTCATGCAATATATGTGTTGTATCTGTAGTCTCTGCTTGCCATGTAACACCCTTTCTATACTGCTTCAACAGACTACAGCAAGAAAACAAAAAAACTTATGAACTATCAAAACTAATGTACAGGAGCTATGACTGGGATTCCCACCCCCCTCTTGCAAGAGTGGAGGGGATCACCTGTGACTGAAGGTACTTTTGGCTTACTATTTTGTGCTCTAGTCACTAGACCATATTAGCTCCCTTGTGCTTATAACAATGTTTGCAGAGCCTCTGTTCTATGGTTATACAGCTCACAGTCACATGGAATACTCAGGTCTAAGTGTTGGGGGGGGGGGCAATAATTCATCTCTCTGTAACACCCTCCTGCAGCTAAGATATGATCCACCATATAATAACTTAAGTTGGGGAATGAGTAACCAGGGGTGTGCAGGGGTGGGGAAAACAAAGCCACTGATCCCAGCACCCTCCCCTCAAACACGAGCCTAGAAAATAGCTTTCCCCTACAGCCTTTAAATGGTTATTTTAAGCAGTGTGGGAGGTGACAGCACCCGCCGTCACTGTACCAGACTTGTATAAAGAGGAATTAACTCTGATCCTATCTCTCATATTCAGCTAGAACATGTTGTCAGAAAAACCACATCCAGTGGGGCTAAGTAGAAGGACATCCTGCAAGTGTGGAGGGAGAGAGCCCATGTACTGTTATCAGGTGTTAGAACTCATTGTGAGACATCCATGTTATATAAGCATAGCCTGCAAACTTACCCCTGCTACTACTAGAAGGGTATGGGTAGAGGAAGCCTCAAGAAACTGTGAGCTCCCCCCCACCCAGACTAGGTCAGAGCTCAAGTGGCCTTACCTGGCAGCAATCAATGATGACTGAGCAGGTATGGCCCCATCCCTGATAATTATGAGGAAAGCTGATCGAATGCTCAAACTGGAGGCCTCACAGGTGTACTGGGTTAGTCGAAGGCTCACAAACAGCATGGGTATGCGAGGAGGCCTTTGGGAAGCAGCTCTGCTCGGCCAGCTAATTGATTTAAAGAAGGGATGGCAAATCGTATGGCAGAGCTACTGAAGAGATTGTGTTGGGAGCCTGTGCCCCCTTTAAGCACCCTAGCCACTAAATTACTTATGTGTCTTAATAGGGTCAGGGAAGCCTACCCTATGCATATTGAAGACAATTATTCTAAGACTATATAAGAGGTATCAAAAAACTACAGGCACTACAGTTCATGTGAAAAGTTCATGTTCCTGCTGCCTTCTCCACCAGGTGGTCCTTCTGGTCTTTGGCTCTGGATGAGCTACTGATGGGGAGTGGGACCATGGCCACAGCCTCCACCCAAGACATCAGCTTAGAAAGTGAGAGGTCCATGGGTGAAATTTTGGAAGGAGCTGGAGCTCAAGCTGGGTTTGCGGTCAGGCTTGGCTGTAGGAGTGCAGAGTAATGGTTTGTCCTAGGGAGCAGGGAGGTTGAGCTCAAGGAATCCTTGGAGTCAGTGCTACAACTCCTGCTGCATGACTGCAGATGAAGATTTCCCTCTCTCTCTCTCTCTCTCTCTCTACTGCTCCAAGCTATTTTCTGATGTTTTTTCTGCATTGCCTTGAGGTAGCTGCCATTGTTCTTCATCACTGGGTGGCAGCAGAGATAGAGGGCTGAGTTGCTTACCCCCTTTCTAGTCAGGGTCTGGGGCAGTTTCCATGGCCTGGGCTTGATCTTCAACATGGTGCTACTTTGGGGTGGGTCTAAACTTGGAAAGGTTAATTTTCGGACAATGTGTTTTTATGTAATGCTCTGCAGCTTCTGATGAGTCAATGGACCAGGACACCCCACTGTTAGTGATCTGAAGGGAGGCTGGGTAGCACAGTGAGTACTGGAGCTCTGCTGCGAGCAGGCCCTGCTAACTGTGGTGAAGGCCCACTGGTGATCCAAAACAGCTTGGGAAATGTCTGCGAAAACTTGGATGTGATGGCCCCACCATCAATCAGTTCTTTGTCTTGAAATCTCTGGAAGCATGCCAGGATATAGCAGGGATGGGGAGGGCTCCTGGGGCTGGTTTGGGAGCAAGGGAGTGGTGGGCCCGGTTGATCTTCAGCAGGCCCTGCCATTGGTGGCTTAGGAAGTCAGGGAACACTTTCTGAAGGTAGTCCAGGATGTTATTGCTGTCACATCCCTCCAGGAATCCCACCAGCCGGAGAATGTTCCTGCACACCTAGTTCTCCACATCCTCAAAATGACCCACAGGATTCTTATGGTCAGATCCTGGTCACGAATGTAGGCCATCATTGGGTCCCTGCCACACTGACCCATTGAGAAATGTTCACAATGTCAGCACTGATGTTTTAGGTAACTAACTCTAATTTTCTGATTTGGGAGATTACTTGTTTGAACATCCCCTTTAGGTTTCTGTCTGCAGGGTCTCCTGTGGTCATTGCCATTGTGGTAGTGTTTCACAGCCTCAGCTTTCAGGACACCATTAGGAGAGACAATGGTGGCGAACTGTAGCCTACCAGTTTGAAAGCCTCAACACTTGATATGTGTGGAGTCAACAGGTAAACAGCTTTCTGACAAGATAATCAGTATAGGCTGATGTATACTTTTGACAGTGATGCTGGTCAGATTGTGAAAGGGCTGAGTAAGAGCTCAAAATTAGGCAGCCATCATGGTTGGTCCAGAAACTCTTACTTTAATCTCTGTTACACTGACATGTACAGTCTGATCACCATGGCAGATTAATTCTTCCTGTCAGCATTCCATCCTCTAGCACTGCCGAATGACTGGAATGCTGCATTCTGTTTGTGAACCAGCATTCTTAAACAAATGGTGTATGAACTATTTTATTAAAATTTTCCCTACCGATGAGAAAAATATTCAAAGGGTACACTTCTAACGCTTTTCCTTTGGAGTATTTTTTTTATAATAACGATAAGGTACTCCCAAGAGCTAGATTAACAGTCAGTCACCCCTAGGGACAATATGGCACTCAACTGCATCTCATGCCACATTATGTCCTTAGGGATGATTAACAGACTGTTAATCTAACCAGTGGTCATGATTTACTGCTTAACTGATAGCCCAAAAGTAACACTGTGGTTGTTGGGGGAGATTGGTGTGTACCTCAATTTCTGTTTCTACTCTGTTTGTGCTCAGATTTCAGTCTCTGTACTGCAGGAGCACACCATTTGAAAGTTAACTGCCCTACTGTGTGTTCAGCCTCATCCACACTTACAGATTTAGCAAATTCCTCCTCATTCATACATGCAAAAGGGCATCCATAACCTTAGCTTCCTTGCCATTATTCTCATGCTGACACAGGAGTTACATTGGCTATCCACTTATTAACTGTTTCTTCTGCACTTTCTGACACACCAAGCCTGACTTGTGGAGATTGCTAACTTAGTAGCCATGGACAAACAAGTGGCTGCAGGCTAATTTAGAGCTTCTAGAACTTTCACTTTGTCATTAAGAGACCAATTAATTCATTTCACGATAGCTGCAGGAAGAAAGCATTAGAATAGGATCAGATTTACAGCAGTTAACTGCACACAGGTGCATTTGAATTAAGCCAATTGTTCAAATAAGGTGTGCCACTTAAGCAGTTTAGCAGCCCATTGACATTAATTAGGAGAAATCAGTTGCCAAGCAACCACTCACTTTAAATGGTCAGCTCCATTAACCATGTGTCCATTAAGTGGAGTGTACTGTTTTAATGTTTGCTGATAATAACTGGTATTAAAGCCGCTGATCTCCTAAATTGTCATCCCATTCTTCCTGCTCTGAATCACAGCAGCTCTCATCTTTGCAGTCAGATTTGTCACTTTAGAATGGCAGTGAAGCACTGGTAATGTTCAGGGTCAGTATGAATAAAATGGCAATAGTAGTATTACATGCACTTTGTGCCTGACAGTGGGGCAGTCCTATGAGGTGCTAAATAGGAAAACGTACACTGCAACCAATACATTCTTACAGAAACAAATACAGTTTCCCTGAAACCAATCTTTACACACACTAATTCATAGTTACTGTATGTCTCTTGAAACAATCCATTTTTATAAACCAGTACATTTTCATTTAACCCAAGCTCCACCCCTTCCCTGCTTTTTAACTTCTAAATCCATGAAGACTGACACACACTTGCTTATATTGCACGGTCTGGCCCAAAAAGATAAATGCTACTTAATCTTCTCCCATCTACTGTAACAGTTCCTTTGGAAATTGTAGCTACTTTAAAAAAATCCCATATCCTTAAATTACTGGCCAGGTTAATATTATTGCTATCTGGTGACATCGAGCTTAATCCTGGACCCTCCCCTGAATCATAAAGTCTGTTTCCCCTCCAACTTTATTTGGGCCTGCACTAGGGGCCTGAAGATGGTCCGTATGCATGTCAATAGCCTGAGATCTAAAATACATGAGCTGGAACGCTGGGTCGACCTCCACAAACCAGGTCTACTAACTGTTTCTAAGAGCTAGCTAAACCCCCACATCCTGGCGCATGAAATAGAACTCCCTGGCTTTGTTATTTTTAGGAATGATAGTGTAGGCAAAAAGGGGGGCTTGGGGTCTTAATTTATTCAAAGGATACAGCTACAGTATGTGCCTCTATGGCTACTTCTCCCCCTCTTGACAGTGCTGATAGTAAAGCCCTATTTATCAAAATAACCCTTGGAAACATTAAAGCCACTCACTGTAGGCTGCATTTACAACCCCCTGTGAGTGGGTGTTTCTGCTCTGGATGAGCTCATTAAGTTCATAGCTGGCCAAGCACTCAGTGAAGTAGTTATCCTGGGAGGTTTAAATCTTCACCAGTTCCCCAAAACAGAGACTGGTCTCAAGGTGCAGCTACACAAGTAATAATACTCGACAGGGGGGCAGTATTGCCCATATTGCCCACCCTGGAGGGTATTATTGTGCTTAGAAAGTGGGCTAAATGTAGAAGGAACACACATAGCCCAATTTTTGTTTTTAAAAGTGAGCAGTTTTTATTCATGTGTTTAATGTTAAGAAAAAAATAGTCCCTTTTAGAGATAGTCTAAAACAAGAGAAATTCTTTTAAACCATGCTGTAGCATTCATCAACGTTAGGTTGTGGTCAAAATAATAAAAATGTGAGGCCATCACTTCTTGTAAGTGATAACATTTATGGGATAGTTAAATGTACGGCTGGATGGCTTAAAGATGTTTTATGTCCCAATGCTCCTCTCATCACTAGGTGGCAGGCTGTTTCTGCTTGTGTTCTGCTGCATCTGTTCTTCTGTTATCTGCTGCAAGGGCTAGATGGATTTTTGGGTGGCTTCTTCTGTTTTTCCTAATCATAGGATTGCACTCCACTGATTTCTGTCTGATGGTGAAGGTCTCCAATAAGTGGCAAAGCTTTGTTCTGATCTGTAGCCAGTAAATGCTGTGATTTCTCAGCTGGTTAAGTCCAGCATTTGACAACAATTGTACAGCAGTTGTTCTAATGCTGTGCTTTGTACACTTCTGTGACAAATTTGCTTCTTTGCTCAACTTTGCCATTAAAGACCCCAAGTAGTTCCTCCCCATGGTTTCAAGGTGTACCAATATGTCTGGCTGTTCAGGACTTCCCGTGCTAGCCTTCTGGGGGTGTAAGTAGTATGCCTTTCTTAGGGTGGTGTTTTTGAGAAGTATTTCTCAAACTATTGCACAGGGCACAATGGCTTTCTTGGCTGCCGATAGATGAAGCAGCGACTATTTTCTTTATTTATCTCCTGTGGGGTTTTATGCTTTTTCATTTTGTTGTGTGCCAGGGTGATGTATATTGAGCCAGTGTCATCTACTTTAATGCAGAAGGAATCCCTGGTCAGCTCTCTTAGTCCCTCCTGACTGTGCCTGGCCATGTGTAGCTGGACATCAAACCATATTTTCTGTACCAAACCAGGTGTGATTTTGGGAGATAGGGCTGAGCTGTTTCCATGTTTTGGCAGGATTTTATTTTTATTTTAGCTTTTGTTGACCGGGTAAGTGCACTAGACAAATCCTGCCTATTTTCAGGCACGACCCGGGGGAGGGGGATACAGATGAATGCCAACTGATGTTGAACCAGATTAAACTGTTTAAACTGTTGGTGGTATTTTTTTTTTAGTGAATGAGGGAAATTTGGCCAGGACACCGGGGAAATTCCCCTACTCTTTTCGAGAAGTGCCATGGGATCTTTAACATCCACCTGAACTACCACCAATCCAGGCAGATGGGACCTCAGTTTAACGTCTCATCCGAAAGACGGCACCTCCGAAGTGCAGCACCCCTCTCATGCTGCACTACAGTGTCAGTACTGGGATATTAACCCAAGTGCCAGATGTGGGAACTGAACCCACAGCCCTCTGATCTCCCGGCCTCAGAGGCGAGTGTGCTACCTGCTGAGCCACTGACACTGACAGGATGGCTTTGTTTATGTCAGGATAGTGGCTTGCTGTGTCTTTGTGGTCTTTTTGCAGTCTTTTGAGAACAGGCTACAGGACTCCTGAATTGTGGGTCAGTAATGATGCTGACCAGACAGCTGATTTTTGTGCTGCCGAGGTGGCTGTTTATTTCCATCCGCAATGCACAGAGTACTCTTGCCCATTGGTGGCTCTAACCTCCGCGTAAAATTTTCTGAGAAGACTGTTGAGGTTTTCGAAAGTAATGTTGTGCCAGTCTATCTGGATGTTATTATGCGCAGCCCACTGTTTGAACACTGTCATGGCCCATTTTGTGTTTTTTAGTGTGTCCTCTTCCTGTCTGTCTCTCTCACTCTATTTTGTCTAGCTCAGCATTACTGACTGACATGAATCTTCCACTTACATTTTTCTATTGTTTTTCTTCAGGATGGCTTCTTTTTAGTGAACAGGTGTCGCTTCTTGTTCTGACAGTAGTCTGTCAATATTCAGTATGCTGGCTAAATCAAAATTTACTGACAGTTCATCTGACATGTTCAGTTTTTTTTTTTTAAGTTTTCCCAGTCAACAGAATGTGTGGCCTCATCAGCTGTAGTGCAGAGTGGTTGCCAAGGTATTGTAGTGGGCACAAGGATACTTTATGTGGTGATGGGGTCAAGTGACTGGTACTTTTTATTTGGTGAGCCTCTACTGAAAGTTAATGTACCCCTGTTGAATGGGTACCAGCCAATCAGATGCCTCCAATTAAAAAACTCATTTTTTTAATTGATGCACAACTTTTTTTTTTATTTAGTATTCTTTTCCCTGCCCGACCAGCCCACATCAGCCTGACCTCCACTCCTAGCCCTGGGCTTACCCCACCACCCATTGCAGGGCCTTCGGGGTGGCCCTGTTCCCCTATTGGACCTCTAGTTTGGTGTCTGGGGAGTGCTACGGTGCAATGGTGCAAGGCCTGCAGAGCGAGGTAAGCAGCATGCTGCTTGGTCATATTTTTTCCAGCTTTCTGTCCTTGGGGAGTTTTGGCATGCAATGACATCAATGGCCTTTATGCCGACGTCTGCCCCACCTCCACCCTCCAGCAAGCTCAGGGTATTAGTTCCCCAGCCTCCACCAAGGGTTCATGTAGCCCCAGCAGCTAACCCCCCTTCCCACTAGAGGAGGACAGTAGTCCCTGGGATGCTCAGTCCTCTTCCCCCCCCCCCGGCTGGCCCTCTGACTCGCAGGTTCATTCCCAAAGCCGGATCGTTGGTGTTGCTAGATGTAGCGTTACCACTGCGCCAGTGGGCTGACCCTACTTGATGCACAACTAACTTACGTGGTCACTGAACCCACCCAGCTAAACACTAAATCGGGTAACCATACACTCCTGGACTGGGCCCTAGTATCTAAACCTGACAATATACATGCAGGAGGTATCTTCTCTGACTCCATAAGTGACCACTCTCCATATTTTGCATATGGAAGAATAGCTCTCCTAAAATTCCACCCAGGATATTTCTCACGAGGGATTTCTCAAACTTACTAGCGGAATTTTTCCTGGTGACCCTCTCTGTAATTGACTGGTGCCCTATCTTCCAGCTACCAACAACAGATGATGCCTTGGAGTACCTGCTAAATCACTTTCTTTCAGCTGTTAATAAACATGCCCAGATCAGGAAACTTAAGGTGAAGGGAAAATGCCACAAATGGCTGAACCCTAACCTTAAAAAATTGATCATCCACCGGGACAGAACTTAGGGACATTATAAAAAATGTTGGTTTCAAGTCAACTCCTTGTTAAAGGGTAATACTGGAGCCACAGATGGCCGGATTACAGTTTATGGGCAGATCGCCTATGGCCCCAAGGCTGCTGCCAATATCTTCAATCAATCCTTTACTGAACTTTCCAAATTCAAAACTGGGCCCCTTTACCCCTCACCACACTACTCCAGCCCCAAGGGCACTGGTCTCCTGCCTCCTAAATTCCACCTCTGCTTAGTTACTAGAAAAAAGGTGCTACTGTAGCTATACTGAAGGAAATAAAAATGAGCAGCTCTGCTGGCCCAGATATGTTGGAACTTAGGATACTGAAGGTCGCTGCCTCAGTCATAGCTACCCCAGTTGCTATGTTGTCAATAGATAATTTCTCGACGGGAATATCCGTAGTAAGTGGAAAGAGGCTGTGGTTGTCCCAGTTCACAAAGGTGGACTCAGGGAAATGGTGGAGAACTACTGGCCTACCTCTACGCTTTGCACACTTGCCAAGATACAGAAGAAGCTGGTATATAACCAACTTTGGGATTACCTCGAAATGCACCACCTCGTATCTGACAAGCAGCATGGCTTTAGTCAGAACCATAGCATGTAATCTGCTCTGGTTAAATCAAATCAAGTTTATTTTTAAAAAGCACTATTCAAGGATATCATAACACTTATACAATAACATTTTAAAACAGACTAAAACAACCATTAATAAATAAAATACAGTCATACTCATTCATTCTATTCCAACTCTGGAAAAGTCAGATTAAAAAGAAAAATTTTTAGTGAAGATTTAAAACTCTCCATGTACCGGCACTTCCTTATCCGACGAGGTAGAGAATTCCACAGGGTCAGGGCTGCAAATGAAAATTGTCGAGCCCCAGAGGTCTTCAAGTGGATCCTGGGAACCTCTAACAATCCCTCATCAGAGGAGCGGAGAGGGTGGAGGGGCGGAAGGGGCACAGAAGCTCTTGCAGATAGCACGGTCCCTGTCCGTGTAGGGATTGTAGGTCAGCAAACCAGCCTTGAAGGTCAGTTCACTACTGATGTCCTTCCGGCCCTGGATAAGGGGGTTCCAACTGGAGCCATTCTTATTGATTTCACTGAGGCATTTGACTTGGTCAGTAATGCCCTATTCCTTGATAAACTAAAACACCTTAGTCTCGGGCGTGGCTTAAGCCTAGAGCAATATGGCCACTTGATTCAGGAGCGCTGTGGATTCTGAGCTATCATCCAGTAAAATAACACAAAATGTGACTAAAAGTGCAAATCTACTAATGGGCACTGTATCCATTAAGCCGCAAGCAACAAACTGATACCTGTTGCGGTGCTCCTGCTCACAGGATGGTGACAAGATTCAAGGTCTCCTCCCCCCGCCCCGTTCGTCTCTCAGCCACAGGACCACATGACAAGGCTGACTGCGATATCTGTGGACTTAAACTCTATCAACCAAAAGTTTGCAACTACTGTATTCTCAGCCAGCAGGATGCCATTACCACAGCCTCTAACAACACAACCGCTGTATTGCAACAAATCAAGTCCAGGATTTTGCACACAGAAAGGACAGTTGCTTCACATGACACAGCTATCCAGGAGCTGCAAGGCATTACTCGGCAGCAGGCCCACATGATCCAGGCCATGCATGACAAAATGGAAGATCTGGAAAACAGGAGCTGCCAAAACAACTTGCGTCTCCTGGGTTTTCCAGAAGGAGCAGAGCAGGGCAGCACTGGGGACTTCCTACGAGCGGAGCTTCCTAAAGTTCTAAAAGTGCTGGAGGGGCCCGCCTGACTATCAAACGTGCTCACTGAACCTCCATCCTCGACCACAGCTGGGGGAAAAGCCCCAGCCTATCCTGGTGAAATTTCTTAACTTTGCAGAGAAGGAGCATATACAAAACAGAGCCAGGGAGCTCAATAGTCTGGTATGGAATGGTCATAAAATTCTGATGCTTCAAGATTATACTATAGAACTTGCTGCCAGAAGGAAGGAGTACACAGATGCAAGGAGGATACTGTATTTCCTAAACATCTCCTTCTTGCTCCTATATACAGCGACTATGAGGTTGATTCACCAAAGCTCCCCCCTGCTGTTCACCACTCCTGAGGACCTTATGGACTTCACTTCAGGACATGGCCCCAGGAGACGAGGACAAAGAGCCACAACCCAGTGTAGAACAACTTGAGCTTTGCTGGCCACCATGGTAGCCCCACGAGAGTCTACATGCCAGGCCACGGATCACAGGAGGCTCACCCTCCCTCCCCAGGCTGATCCCCTCATCTAAAAAAACACAACAGTATCCAAAGTAATCCATGGATAGGGCCATCCAAATCCAGGAAACGTCTGCAGCCACAGAGGCATCATCAGAGAGAGCATCCTAGTGACAGAGGGAGGAGCATGACAGAGGACAGGAATGAAAATGCCATGCCGGAGGAATGAAGATCTTGAAGTCAGGAGTCTGTACTTCACACAGGACAGGTCCGCAGCCTTGGCTGAAGTGACAGAGCAATGTGAGGTGGGTAGGGAACTGAGCTCCGACGACTACTACCCAGAACCCACTGTTCACTGCTGGGCGGCGGACAGCACTGTTGATCAGGACAATATAACACTCACCCTAGAGGCCCAAGAGGATCTTTGCGCCCCACTGCCATCGCAAGAGCAGCTCCAGGATACACCAGCACTGCTGCAGCTGAACCATCCTGGTGCTACGGAGGGCATTACTGACCCAGTGTCATATGTTCAGATAAGTGCACTGCTTTTACTTTTTTTACCTGACTTCTGAGCTGTGGGGGAACATATGGATGGGATGGGTTGGTACAGGGAAACTTATGCCTTGATGTTCCATCTGGGAGGCCCAACACCACAGGCTTTCCTGTCCACCCATTCCTCTCGACATAAAGGCAGGGCCGCATGAGCCAGATCCCCCTAGCTCATGGCTGGGAAAAAGATGCAATGCACAGTGACCTACTGGTCCCACATTTTAGTGACTCTGCAGGCTTGCCATTATTTTCACTTACAGGGATAAATGTTAAAGTATGTATATATGTTTTAAGGCAAGGGAAACTGGGTTCACTGCAACTGCTGGATCCCTGGGGGGAAGGGGTAGTAAATGCCCATCAGACCTAGCATCTGGCCTGCTGAAAGAGGGCTGTCACCCTGACTGGCGTTGGGGGGGAGGGAGGGAGTGAAAGTCGAGCACTAGCCACAGGTGGATACTTAAGGCCCAGTACTACTGCGTGACTCCACAGGGCTACACTGCCATGTGATGCCTCCCCCTTCCCCACCTCATCAGCATTCAGTACACAACTCCTCGCAGACCTGATAAGTGGCCCTCCAGGTCACAGAGAAAGGTTCAGTAGGGTAGATGGGGACTTGTACTCAGTATAGAGAGGTTTATAAATATACTGCTGAAGTGAGTGCAGTAGGTAAAGGGGAGCTCTAGGCCATTCTTCCTGCACTTCTCTGCTCTCATACAAGGTACAACTCTTAGGCCCAATCTGTAAACAAGTGAGATAGGACAGCATGCCTTTCGTTGCAGCTGTAATTAGCAGACAGGCTCCCTTGAGCAGCTAGTGGAGTGCAGCAGCCCCCCCCCCACCATGCTGAAGTTAATTGGTACAGTGGTGCATGGTTCCAGGGGGTAAAGAAAGAATGACTGCAGTGTGTTAACCCTGCAGAACAGGACAGCACTTGACATCTTCCCCTCAAGCTCTGATACCTGCTCTTGCCCCCTCCCATTTCTCAACCCTCTCATCCTTTTCAATCTCAAAAACACAACCAACCGTAGATAGCCTGTATTGATTAAAGGTGCTAGGTCAAGGATAAAGTGGTTCTCCTCCCCATCACCCTCTCATCTCCCCCATGCATGGGATTTAGTTCCAGTGCACTGCTACATAACAGCTCTGAGAGCAGCGACCGACTTCATAGCGGTCAACTAACAAGTGGTCCACCTTAAGTTCACTTTGACAGCCCTTGGCTGTCAGGCCCCCTGGAGGAGTTCGGCAAGCCTCTAGGCACAGTATGGAGCCGGATAATGCTCAAACTTGTACCCCAAAACAACGTTCAGTTGGTGAAAATGTAAATAGTTTTTCCCATGCATGGATCTCAATGTATGTGCCAGTGTTACTGTCTTTTGTATATGCTTTAAACTGCTTAGCCCTTAGGGTGAGATACGGACAATGTATAACATGTGGTATGCGGAACTAGAAGGGTTTGGCAGGTCCCCCCTTTAGATGTTTCAGGTAGGAGAAGAATGGGAAAGCTTGGTGTCTGGGTGGGAAGGCTATCAGCCCACACCCCTCTTTCAAATGAACATACTAAAAGAATGTACAAAAAACCCTCCGCTAGATTATGGCTGAACTCGTTTGTCACACATGGAATGTAAGAGGGCTGAATACGCCCATAAAAAGGAAAAAGGCCCTCTCACACCTGAAAAGACACAAATCCCAAATAGCCTTCCTACAGGAAACTAAGCTCAGCCAAAATGATCACAAGTTTCTAGTCAGAGACTGGGTAGGGCATGAGATACATTCTAGTGCGCAGACTAGAAAATGTTGGGTCACCATTCTCATACACAAGTTACTCAAGTGGCAGCTGTGCTCTCAGAAAGTTGACCCTTAAGGGAGATGGATCATGGGGGTATTTTCTGCCCCACAGGAACAGATCCTCCCTTGCAATAAATACAGGCCCAACCAGGATAATCCCATCTTCTTCCATGACATTGCCAGCGCACTTAATGCCCTTTCCAGTCCGGGCTGTCCTATATTGCTTGGAGGGGACTTAAATCTCACACTTGTCCCCTTGGTGGACTGAAGTGCTTTCAGTAAAGAGCCTCACATGCAGGGCAGGCAGGCCATGAGTCAGCTTGTTATGGACAATGGCCTAACTGAAATCTGGCGCACCTTCCACCTGCATGTCCACAATTACACTTTCCAGTCAGGGTGCATGGCTCTCTCAGTAGGCTGGACTACTGGCTCACATCCCCGGACTTGACCCAGGCAGCCTTGTCCACTACCATTCTCCCAATAATAATGTCAGATCTCATGTCAGTACAGCTTTATCTTATGTGGGGCCCCCCACCCCAGACATCCTCCAACTAGAGGCTGGACCCTCTTCTGCTAAGGGACCCCAACTTTCTCTCGTGGGCAAGGGAAGAAGCCACGTGGTTCCTCCAGGAAAAGCCCATTGAAAACACCAGTGTTGGGGTTACATGGGAGGCCTTTAAGGCCACCATGAGGAGGGAAATCATGGGCTACACCTCCAGATGGAGATGAGAAAGGGACCAGTGACTTACTGCGCTTGAAGCAGACTTGCGGAGAGCAGAGGACAAATAAAAAGCGCAGCGGTCTCCCTCCATAAACTCCTCAATAAGGCAGAAAATACTTTGTTTGCATCTAGAAATCAATCAGCTGGTCAGCAGGAAAGCAGAAGTGGCCATCCTGAGGCTGCGACAGAAATACTGGGATGGTGGGGACAAAGTGGGCAAGGTCCTGGCATATCAACTAAGGAAGCAAATGGCAGAGAGACACATAGCCGGCCTCCAGGGACCTCATGATGAGGTACTTTCTAGCCCCCAGGAGGTAAATGATATAATGGCTGACTTCTACACCACATTGTACAAGACTACTCACCAGCACTCCCCTGACTCAATCCAGCCCTTTCTAGATGACCTTCATCTCCCCAAGCTCACTTCTCATCAGGCCAGCTCCCTAGATGAACTTTTAACCACAGAGGAGGTCACTGCCGTCCTGCTATCTGTACAAGGAGGCAAAGCCCTGGGAAGAGATGGATTCCCAGTGGAGTTTATGCAGGCACTCAGTCCCCAAATTAGCCCACTCCTCACACAGATATACAGGGAGGCGGAAACAAAGGCCCCCACACTAAGGGACGTGGTTATCATTGTCCTTCCCAAAAAGGGTAAGGATTCCACCAAGGTGGCAAGCTACAGGCCCATCTCACTAATTAATGCTGTCAGTAAGGTCTATGCCAAGGTGCTGATTAATAGGGTAACTCCCCTTCTATCAATCCTGATCCACCCAGCCCAGGTAGGTTTCATTCCAAGGAGGAATTGCTCGGACCACATTAGGTCTCTGATTAACCTCACATATACTGCAAGGGGCTGCAAACCCCAGCTGCAGCCCTGGCTGTGGATTTTGAGAAAGCTTTTGACTTCCTGGAATGGGACTACCTACATGGAAACAGAGAAACCCGTCGGCAGATAAGGACTATACAGCCCACCTAGTCTGCCCATTTCCTTACTAGGTTTGGCAATCCCTACTCTTATCTGGACTGCCTTTCCCAGGGTGCCTTTATGCTTATCCCATGCACTTTTGAATCTCTGTACGGTTTCCGCTTCCACCACCTCCACTGGTAGGTTGTTCCACGGATCCACTACCCTTTCTGTGAACAAATGCTTCCTAGCATTCCTCCTAAGTCTCCCTCCCTCCAGCCTCGTGTTATGTCCCCTTGCCCTTGTGCACTTTCGTCTCTGAAATATACTCCCCTCCTGCAGCATGTTTATTCCTCTAAGGTATTTGAAAGACTCCATCATATCCCCCTTGCTCCCTTCTCTCTTTCAGTGAATAGATGTTTAGTTCCTTGAGTCTTTCCTCATAAGGCTTGTGGTGCAGTCCATGTATCATTTGTGTTGCTCTTATCTGGGCTGCTTCCATTCTGTCTATGTCCTTTCTGAGATGTCGTCTCCAGAATTGGACACAGTATTCCAGATGAGGCTTCACCAGTGATCTATACAGTGGCATCACCACTTCACTCCTCCTACTGGTTATGCCCCTTCCTATGCACCCCAGCATTCTGTTTGCCTTCCCCACTGTTTTTTCACATTGTTTGGCTGACTTCAGGTCATTGGATATGATAACCCCCAGGTCTCTCTCCTGACTTGTGGTGGCTAGAACCTGCCCCCTTCCCCATCCTGTATTCCTCTCTTGGTTTCTGTGTCCCAGGTGCATTATCTTGTACTTCTTAGTGTGAAACCCAACTGCCAAATCCTTGACCATTCCTCAAGTAGTCTTAGGTAATTTCTCATTTTATCGAGCCCCTCCTGTGTGTCGACGCTGTTATAGATCTTGGTGTCATCTGCAAACTTGCATACTTTCCCTTCCAGTCCCTCTGTAATGTCGCTTATGAAGACTTTGAATAGAATTGGACCCAGTACCGATCCCTGTGGAACCCCACTGGTCACCTGTCCCTCTTCTGATTTTATGCCATTTACTACTACCCTCTGGGTCCTGCCTTTTAGCCAGTTACCAACCCATTTACCACTTTAGAGCCCACACCCAGATTCCCAAATTTGTTAAACAACCTTCTATGAGGAATCTACCTGCAGTCCTCACTCATTTGGAGTTTGGGGAAAGGTTCAGAGCATACGTCAAAGCCATTTATCATTCCCCCACTGCCTGAGTATCCATGAATCAGACTACTTCAGCGGCATTCCCTCTGGATGGGGCATCCGACAGGGCTGCTCTTCTTCCCACTGCTTTTCATCCTAGCTGTAGAGCCCCTGGTGACTGCCATCCACCAACACCCACAGATACAGGGCATTGAGATAGGGGCCAGAAGATACATGACTCTCATGTATGCAGATGATCTGCTCATCCCACTCGCCAATGTACAACAGTCTCTCCCCCCCCACTAACCCTTTTAAAGCCTTTTGAAGGTCTCTCAGGACTCAAACTGAACCTGACCAAAACTGAGCTAATGCCCATGAACCCTGCGTGTACCCCAGAAATGGCCACCAACTTTGGGCTCCTGTGGGCCAGTGAAGGCCTAACATATCTGGGTATCAGACTAACCATGCAAATAGAACACACATGGGAGCTGAAGCTGCACCCTCTCCTTCAGACTTGCAAAGCAGAGTTTGATAGATGGAAGAGGCTGTCTCTCACACTGGCTGGTAAGATAGCAGCCATAATATTGGTGACTGCACCGAAACTCTCCTACCTGCTCACGTACATTCCCCTTCACTTACCCCAGAAGTGGCTGCAAAAAATTGACAACCTAATGGGAGACTTCCTCTGGGAGGGGAAAAAAAACTAGGTTTAGCTGCAACAAACTCTTGGCCCACTGGCGCAAGGGCAGTTGGAACCTCCCGTGGTTTGAGGGGCATAAACTAGCCTTCCATGCCCCACAAACCAGGCATTGGTTTAACCCCTGCTCAGATCTATCCCCACAATGGGTCCACATGGAGCAACACATAGACGGGGTTGGAACGGCCACTGCCCCAGGAATCCCCTGCACCAGCACCCAACCATAACATCGGCTGGTAGATGATGGTACAAAATTAATTGCAGGCTAGGGAGCAGCCCAATTCCATTTGTGCACATCCCTGTATGGAATAACCCCTAAGTACAGATAGACAAATGGCCAATATACTGGGTACAATGGGCCTCCAAGGGAATCAACTTCATTAGAGACATACTGGAGGGGGACACAGGTAGAGTAGTCACATTTCCAGCCCTACAACAGAAATGGAACATTCCAAATAAGGACCACTGGCATTTCCTGCAGCTCAGAGATGCGGTCAAGCCCCTGCTGCTGAAGGGGATCCCCGCCCACCACACTAAAGACCTTACCAAATGGCTGAAAACACCCAAGGACCTGGCTGACAAAATATATGGCCAGCTAAGAGACAGATTGCAAAGTCAATACAGGGATTCCAAATACAAATTGGAAAAGTATCTTGGCTGCAGCATCACTGACGCCCAATGGTCCCAGGCTTGTCACAATGCCCACAACCTCTTCAGAGATGCCTGAAGCCACCTTATCCAAAACAAGATTATGCACTCATGATATAGGACACCTACGGTGTTGCACACAGCAGGAGTCTTAGACCATGATAGGTGATGGCGCTGTTGGGCACTGGATTGAGATCTGTATCACATTTTTGGACATGCCCCAAGCTTGTGACCTTCTGGAGGAAGATCTGCATACTGGGAACAGAGATGCTGCAGACCAACATCCCCTTATCCCCCTCACTCCTGCTGCTAGGCGTTAGACCATCTGGGCTGAAGCTAACACATCCAGCATTTAAGTGGCTTACCATACTTGCACTCCTGGGCAAGAGAGTTATTCTATGTAGCTGGTGCAACCCCATTATCCCCAGCCTAGGGGGGATTCTCACATCTCTCACAGGAGTTGCACACCTGGACAGACTCTCCTACTCTAAGGTTAATCGACTGGAGCACATCATCACATGTTGGGGCCCCTATATGGTATATGTTAGCTCCCAGACAGGGTTAGGGTAGAGAAATATATCCTATACGTGCACACCTGCCAATAGGTTCCAGGTGATTCCTCCTATCCTCCGAATTTCTCATCCATGCCCCCCCCCGAGACAAAATCACTGGACATCCTACACATCAATAGCCCTGGTGCCCCTGGCACTCTCCCATTTGGTGTGGCACAACACCAGTCTAAGTGTTTACTCAACAGGTATGGCGGGTGTGAAATGTAAGAACTTCCTGGAAGCAGCACTCGGCATGGGGCTGGTGCTGTGAATAAAAAGTTTAAAGCAGTGAACAAGCAGCTGTTCGAGTGGTCATTTGAAGGGGTGTGTGCACTTATATGTTCTGCTGCATTTAAGTATTTGGAGTTGCATCACCATCCTTGTGCCAGTCTTCATTTACACACACACACACACAAAAAAATGGCATTTGTATACTTTGTGGTTCCCTTCATTGTTTTCCAGATCTCAGGACTACCCCAGGTTGCCATGTCTTCAATCCTAGCCACTTGGACTCATAACAAAGCCATAAAGAGACAAGTCCCAGCTGTAATAGGTACAGAGATATCCCTCCCTTCACCTAAGGTGCCTGTAAGTAAGGGTGTACAGAATCACAAGTTATATTTGCTACCGCACACAGTCAGGTTTATAGTATGTGCAGGTGCCTCTCCAGCTAACATGTGTAAAAGGGCTCCTATGTCATGGAAGTCCGGGATAATACCCTGCTCTTACTTAGTAAATAGCAGTTAAATAAGGTTTAAGATAGTTCTGATGTTTCCTCTATCAATAGGTGTATGTGAATATTTGTTCAAAATGTAACTACTGTATGATGTTATGTTTCAAATTCAATCTAATAAAAATCATTAACAACAAACCACCTTGGTCTTGATTCTCATTTGCAGTCCTGGTTTGGTCACTATCTCAGCCATAGATCACAAAATGTGAAATGGAGAGGCACCTTGTCTAGCTGCATGCCTATGACAGATGTACCTCAGGGTTCGATTCTTGGCCCTTTACTATTTTCAATATTTATTAACAGCCAGGAAAATAATTGTGGCAATGGTCACCTCATATTTTATGCCAATGGTGAGGTCCTTTATAGGAGCTCCCTTGATGCAAAGACTCTTAGTGCTCAACTGTCAAGTGACTTCTAGTCTCTTGA
This sequence comes from Neoceratodus forsteri, assembly GCA_016271365.2. Classification (NCBI taxonomy): domain Eukaryota; kingdom Metazoa; phylum Chordata; order Ceratodontiformes; family Ceratodontidae; genus Neoceratodus; species Neoceratodus forsteri. The sequence continues at coordinate 452,204,787 of CM057456.1, read as the reverse complement.
AAAATGGATCGCTTCAGATAAGTAGATTCTCAATGTAAAAACACTAGAGTGGCCCTATTCAGACCCAAACACCTTGGACTGACAGATGGCAACTGCTTTCCCCAGCAATCTCTTCAGGAATTTAGACTGAGATGGTGGATGTGCGTAAGTATCTTGGGCTCCATATTGGCCAAGATCTTACCTTCAAATCACAGGTGAATCATGTTACCCGATCCATCCACCAGAAGCTCAGTATTCTATAATAGACTCAATGGCTACCTTACTTTGGACTGTAGGCTAGCAATATCAAACAGTGTCCTGCTCCCTAAACATTTATATGGTGCCTCTGCCGTGCAATCTTATAGGAGATCTGAGTCTAATATGCTCGAGGTCTTATGCCACAAAGCAGGTCACTTTACATCAGCATCCCCACCCCAAGAAACATCATTGTGATGTGCTTACCTCATTAAGCTGACTCATTTTTGATGGTAGACTGCAGTTACCCCCCTTTTATGTATGGTGTTTAAGATAATCTCTGTACATACTGCACCTAGTCTGGCTGGCCTTCTAGCCCCCAAACCCTCCAGTAGGCTACTCCACACCTCTTACAGAAAATTGCTTGTGGTGTCCAAGATCCATACTTACATGGGCTAGAGGTTCTTTGTCTTCCAGGCTCCTTCCCTCTGGAATACTCTTCCTGAGGTCCTACAGCACTCCAACATTCTCTCCTGCTTTAGAAATGAGCTAAAGACTTGCTTACCTGCTTGAGAACTGCCTCTGCTCCTGCATCCGTTGATTGCCCCTTACTTGGTTTACCCAAGTACTTTTGCCCATGATACTGAATGACAAAGCCTATCTTAACATTGTACAGTTCTGGCTCTCTCTGTAAAAATCGTATGATTCTTGTTCAAGAAAATATACCTCTTGCCTTGGCTTACTTGATTTAACCCTCTATTGCAGTGTTGTCCTATTTATTGCATACCAAATAACCTGTGTTTGTTATGCACGTGCTCTCCTTGTAAACACCATTGTAATGTGTATTTTCCTTTCTACTTGTTATGTTACAGTATATCTGTAATTAATCCTGGGTCACCCCGGAAAAAGGGACCTTTGGCCTCAGTGGGTCTACCCAGTTACCAAAATGAAATCAATCAATCAGTCAATCAATCAGTAAATAAAATCTGCAGAAGCTGGGCTGTTTTTTTCACTGCAAGACAACTGGTTCCATCTTTATATACTATAAATGAGTAGTTTCCCATTATTGACTCTCTAGTAAAAATAAGTGATATCAGTTAAATACAGTCAATGTCCTTGGCATTATGCTGGTGAAAACAGGGGACTCAGATGTAAATGTTGACTCAACAAAGCAAATTTAATTACACAGGCTGTGCACAGGCCTAACTTCAGTGCTTGCTCCAATGCAGTACTGTCACACTTAGGTACCAGGTTTCTCATGATAAGGTAGTGCCCAAGAGCAGCTTGGTCACATCCAGTAGTAAAACTTGTAATTGGTGATTAAGAATTGCAATTCGTCTGCAGCAACAATGAGTGGTTTAGAAACAATGGAGGGCTTTAGGCTAAATTGCCTGCAAATATATAGGGTTAAAGAATGTAAAGTGGTCAAAGTAAGGAAATGAAAGCCATTATGGTTTGGAGTCTTGGTGAATCAGTGGTATGGTGTTCATTGGGGTTGTAAACCCTAATGCCCACCCCTCACCAAAGCCTATAGCCTCCTGTCTGAAGCACAAGGTATAGCACCAAGACTGTGCCTCATAGGCATATACTCTTTCGAGGCAGAGAAGCATGTCTCATCACATGTAACTAATAGAATCAGTCATAGTTTTCTTTATGCCTCTGGGCCCTGCACATCCATGCATCTATGGATGCAAAGAATCCATGGGGCTCTCTGGGGGGCTGTGGAAGTGGAAGGCCTTCTTGGCTTTATGCTTCCATGTGGCACAGATGCAGACACACAGAGCCAAGGGTGAGTGCAGCTACAATGCCAAATGAAGAATTGTATTCACTATATGGTTACTTGTTGTCCCTGTGTCCAACACCGCACCATCCCCCCTCAGGGTGGGAGTGGCACAGAATGGCAACACCTTCCCCTCAGCCTTGGCCCATCCAGCTGGCTCACTGAGCTTGCCCCCTCCCTTTTTTAAACATTTAGACCCCACATTTTCAAACACTGTGTTTTTATGGCCCCCTTCTGAACATGACATGTGTCATTCATAAAATACCATCAGAAATGTAATTTCCCAGCCGAAGTGTGAAAACACATTTTGGGCAAGATATGAAAAATGACAACTGTCATGTTCATGAGGTGGTGTGAAAAAATGGCTATGCTTGAAAATTTAGAGTCAATATATTGAAAATTATGAAAGTTACCAGTTATCATTAAAAAGGTTCAGAGATCATTAAAAAGGTTCAATGTTCACTTATAGCTTTGTCATTTTAATATACTGTATCAATTTTTCCCCTTCCCTGCCAGGCCCTCCTTCCTACTGGCTCTCCCAGTCCTGTCACCTGGCTTTTCATGGGGTTACCTTGCAAGTCCATCCTCCACTTCTCTCACCCTTTTGGCAAGGTTCGGGCAGGCTAGGCCTCATGCTGCAGGGACCAGGTCCCAGATCAGAGGCGAGCCACATCACTGGTGCAAGACCGCGAGAAACCAGTATTCATCCTGCCTTGCTAGGTGCTTCCGGCTTTTTCTGGTCCCATCCCTCAGGATGCAGGCAGCATGGGTGAGTATATGTATGCAAGCAGCTGTGATTAGTGTGGCTCCGGCATGTGTCCCCCTCTTTTTTTGCCACCAACTTCACTACCACCTGTGGTCAACCAGGTGGCAGTAGAGCAGCAGAGCTGGAAACCCCTCCCTCCTGGAGGAGGACAGTGTCCTCTGGGATGATCAATCCTCCTTTCCTGGCTGTTCCCCAACTACCACTGGCATTGCGAGGTGTAGTGCTACCATTGCGCCAATGGGCCACCAACACACACATGCTTTTTAACATATTTTTTTTCACCAAATTTTCAACAGTTTTCTTACGACGCCACCTCTTGGATCTGGTAGGTAAAATTGTTCAAATCCTGCCCAAAAGATGATTTTGTTGAGCAGCTGTGAAATTTTCTTTCAGCATGGATTTGAAAGATTTCACCTCTCTTGTTCATGACATGGGGGGTCCTAAAAAGGCTACATTGAAACTTTGGTGCAAAGATATTTTAAAATTATAAAGTTGTGAGTAAAAGCTCAAAACACATTAAAATGCTGTATATTGACTGCACTTACTTTGTGTATTTTAGTTCCTATCTGGCATTGCAGGAGAAAGACATCTTTCTTTGCGGAGTGGATCTACAGCATTGGCCGTGTTATAGGTGAGTGAGGGGTGTGGGGGTGGTGTGTGATAAGTAGGAGTTTGGGAAGGCGGGAGGGGGGTTGTGGGAGGTCAGAGATTGCCGAGGGACTGTTTTCTTCTTTTCTGGTGTTTAACAAAAAAAAAAAAGAAAGGCTCTTTGAGGGACAGTTTTCTTAATTTCAGGTCTGCTGAGCCCTTAAGATGTTCAGAGACTTTACCAGACCATGCTTTAAATCTCTATAAACACACATATTCAGATACCTGCACTTGTTTTTCTGTGGAAAAAGCCTATTTACTATACAAAATCAATACCCCAAGATGAAAACATGTCAGGTGCTCCTGCCCCCATCTTGGAAATGCTATCTTTTACTACCTCAATATTTTAAAAAAATCAATTCCTTAGAAAGATCACTGCTTTTCACAGCACAATACCTATTTTGGCACTCTCCTACTGCCACTTTCAATGCCACACAAAATGTAATAATTTCTTCTTCCTATTAAATTATTTCCAGTCTGTTTGGCTTTCATTCACATCTCCCTCTGCTCTTCTTACTGGTGTCACCATTCACACTCACGTCAGCAGCAGCTTAAAACCATTTTTACTCACCATCAACCAGGAGAAAAAAACTGGAATCAGCAACTGACTTTGCCTGCTGTCTTCTACTTTTACCACCATCAGTTAGAGAGCAGGAGCCCAGTGTCAGATTTTAGTAGTCTGTTCCCAAAGTCACCAGAGTCTGGACAGACCCAATGCCACCAAGAGCAGACAGGGTAACTAACTTATCAGAAGCACTTCACTGATCTAGAGCGAGCAAGTAGACATGTCTCCCCAGAGCAATGATATGCTGACAGGCTGCTGTAACCAACTCAAAGGCCTCACTTACCCCAAAAAGCAACCACATCCTAGGACTGTCAACTAAATCTGCACAGTTACAATTAGTAATCATGAATGGGGAGACAGGCATTTCCAGAGCAACCAAGCGCGAACAGGCTGCTGTAACAGTGAATGGCATCACTTATCTCAAAAAGCAACCGCATCCTAAATCAGAAAATGGGCCTCCCAATAAAAAATTAAAACCTCAGTTCAATTTGACATATATTTGACATATTGCAGCCATTTAACACTGTGAGGTTAGTGACAATAGGATCTTCACTCCAAAGCACTGAAATTGAGGCTTTTATAATAAAAACAACAGATTGATGCTATGGAGCTCAGAAGGAGAACTGCTAACTCATCGCTGACATCAAGTGATCGTGTCCAGAGTCATGCAATTTATTATTCACATGAACATTTTGGAAAAATATTTCTGAGCTTATAACTTAGCTACCTATGGAGCAAGATAACTGAACATTTATATTCATTCTTTCTTGAAGGAGTCATAGAAACTAAATAGAAAGGGAAAAGAAACATAGAAACATAGAATTTGATGGCAGATAAGGCTTGCTTGGCCCATCTAGTCTGCCCATTTCTCCCTACCTACACTATTACAACAGACTGTACCCGATCAGCTCTTTCTTCTTCTCCCCTTCCTTTCCAGTATGATTTACTTTTGCCTATCCCATGCATTCTTGAACCCCACCAATGTTTTTGCCCCGACCACCTCCGCTGGAAGGCTATTTCAGGAATCCTCTGCTTGTTCTGTGATGAAGTACTTTCTCACATCTCTCCTGAATCTATCCCCTCCAGCTTCATAGCACGTCTCCTTGTTCTTGAGCACCTTTTCTTCTGGAAAATGCTTCCCATAGAAACACAGAGGTAATTGGTTATGTAAATTGTAAGTTACAGGAATTCACAGGTTCACAATTTATTTGTTAAACTGTGTGAACATTTTCAAACTCTTTGGATGTTTGTAGCTCCACTGCTATCACAGGTATATAGGTTAATAGAACTTAAGCCCCAATTTAAAAATAAAGAAAAAGTGTGACATAGAAAACAGAAAGCGGTTTCAAACTGCCACCAGCTGGCTTAAGGCAACACAAAACAGAGACTTTTTATTTTAAAACACAATTTTTCACATGGAAAACAGATATAAAACATATTTTTTCTGCTTAGAAAAACTGCTTAATTTTTTGAAAGTCCTTACAGATAGTAATCAGGTATTTTATAAGAAGGATAAGCCACTTCAGGGTGTGAATTATAGGATTTGTTTCTCACTTGTATTGAATTTATGTAAATTAATGCAATACAAAATTTCCTTCAGACATATCCATTCAACATTGTTACTATCAGGATATGAAATACCCCTGTAAATTGGTGCAAACAAGTGGGGGTTACCAATAAATCAGAGTACATTGGGCCAGGTTTTCAGAGCTGCTGAATTGCCGCAATGCCAATGATACTGTGCACCAGATTTGTGGCAGTATAACAGGATTTTCCATCTCATGCAGCAATTGATGCAAGTCAGATCAACTTTTTGCACTTGTGTCAATATGGAGGATTGTTGTTATGGAGTTTGCATCTGAGATTTGGCACAAGTTTCTATAAAGCAAGAAAATTGTTGCAACTGCACCTGAGACTGTAAAATAGGGTGCAGTTGTGGCAGAGGGGAATGGCGTAGCGGCAGAAACTAAGTGTTCAGTTGCAGAGCTTGCCACAAGCCCTGTGCCACCCTTTGAAAATCTGGCCCCTTATTCAAAAAAAGTAGGGCTGAGCAAAGGTATTAAATTCTGATTTTGTGGAATTTTCATAGAATTCTGTGAAATTTCACTAAATATTTTGGAATATTCCAAAGTTCTTTAATTGTTCATAACTCAGTCAGTATAGCTAGAGGACTGCAATTTGATAGACATATTGTTTGGAAGAGGCCCTAAAAGTATGCCATCTTTCATGATATTTGCATAGGGGAAGGGACATTATAGAGGTTCAGAGTCTTGCAATTTTTTTTTGCAATTCAATATGCTTTATTGAAGATTCAGAATAATACAATCAAAAACATGATACAGCAGAAACTGTATAAAAAGGATAGAACTAGATCCATGTATACTCACCTCTCAAGTATAATCCAACAGACTCCCCCCCAGGTGCACCAGCCACTGCAACTGAGTAGGCCGCAGAAAAATCACTTTACACATAAATTATTGTGTAAGATAGGAATAAAGCTTGGTCCATCGGGCCCCAATTTCAAGTAAAGATAGTGTATAGTTCTTAATTGCCTTCTCGGTGGAAATAGCAGTCAGGCACTCATGCAACCATTCTGAAAGAGACAAAGTCAATTTGTCGAGCCAATGCCTGACTATAATTAACTTTGTAACTAAGGAGATAAGGGCTATATAGTATTTATGAGTATGAGTTCCAGTGCTTGAATAATCCCCCACCAGGCATATTTTAAGGGTAAAATAATTCATAGAACTGAATAGAGGGGACATTTTTAAAGTAACCAATGCCCATAATTGCTTGACTGGTGGACATTCCCATAATTTATGAAATAAAGCACCATCTGCCTCTCCACAAATTGAACAAACTGGCAAAGGCAGTGGTGACATTCGGAACAGGGCCTGAGGAGTGCAATAGAGTTTGTGAACAATATGAAATTGTAACTGACGAAGCCTATCCTCTTTTATGAAAGCATAGCTATCCATCTAAATTGCATGCCAGTGGGGATATTTCCAATTAAGTTCCCAGAAATTGTGCCAATAATAGGCAATTGGAGAGACCTGGACACAGGCATGATGTGACAGAGCTTTATAAATCTTAGAAATGGCTCTCCTTTGATTAGCAAATTGAATATACTCCTGGAAGGAAAATGAAGAGGTTTGCAACCAAGGAGTAGAACCTAAGCATTCTTTAGGGCAATTATGCAACTGTAGATACTTGAAAAATAAGTTGTAGGAGATATATTTCCTCATCATATTGGGAAAGGATATCATTTTATTATCAATCACCAAATATTCCACCTTAAGGTCAGACAATGCAGGCCAAAAAAGGGATGGAATAGCTTTACCAGCAATTTGAATATTATTATTATTGAAGAGAGGTTGTGTCAACATTTTGGTCTGATTTACGTTCAATATTTGATATAGTTGAGTATGGGCCTGGACACTCCAGCTAATGGGAGAGGAGTGTAAAACTCCAGGGAGTTTAGAGTATAGAATGTATAGGAGGGAATCTAGAGAAAAGTGACATTTTTTAGCATGGAAATGCTTGACTTCCAACCAACATGGTCATTGAGAGGATGATGATATAGTATCTCCCCAACAAAAGTACTTAGCTCCATGCAGGGTAAGGTATTACATGTAAAAATCTGGCAATTGTAGTCCACCGTATTTGAAGGGTCTACATAGCTTCCTATAAGATCTACAAGGAGGTTTGTCAAGCCACAGAAATTTAGAACAAAGGGAAGTTAACATTTGGAACCATTGTTTAGGGAGGTAAATATTTAACATACATATGGGGTACATTAGTTTAGGGAGAACACACATTTTAATGAGATTGGCTCTGCCTCAAAGTAGAGATGGCGAAGTGGTCTCAATTCACTCTGCAGTGATTCACAGAGTGAAGGTGTGAATGTGAGTGCTCCGCAATGTCTGACGGAGTGCCAGCGTTATAATGGTGTACAAAAATCCATTGAAAACAATGACTTTGCATTACTCCACCTTCCCAAGCCACTACTCCACTAATTATTAAGGTGAAGTACATTGAAAGCAATGTACTTCGCCTCATTTTGCCTTGTTTTTAAGTTCCAAAGGCGAATTGTGCAGTGATTTATGGGCTTTCAGGTCACAAGGGCTCTAGATTGTTCTCCACAACTTCAGTTTGGGGTAGTGTGTGTAGGAAGCTGTAGGAGACAATCTGTTCTGAGAGCTCTCTGCGATTCAAACCTTCTAAAAGTTGTTAAAAAAGCCTTTTTGAGTAATTTTTTTTTATGAAACTTTAGTTCATCGATTATAGGAAACCCTCCTGTGCTCATATCATCGAGTGTTTATTGTTTGTGTGTGGATTTTGAAAGTTAATGTACAACGTGGAGACCAAGGAACACCTGACCAGGCTAGGGGACAAACTATCATCCATTTCGTCCGACATCTTCTCTGAGATCCTGCCAGTCTGGGAGAGGGGGGCAGATGGACAGAAGGTCAGAGAAGGGGAGATAGGGAAGCTAAACATGTGGCTCAAGGGCTGGTGCCAGGAAAAAGGATACAGATTTGTAGGGAACTGGCAACAGTTCTGGGAGTGAAAGTTCTTTAAATTTGATGGACTGCATCTGAATAAGGAGGGAGTCAGTGCATTGGGGCAGAAGTTTGACGTCTTTGCAGAATATTTAAACTAGCAAATGGGGAGAGGGGTGCAGCACCCCATACATTGAATGGGAAGAACACCCCTCCCCCCTCAGCTAGTGGTCAAACAGGGATTCAGCATGTTTGCAGTTCATTTGCATCACCAGGTAAGAAAAAAGGTCCGTCTCCCCATACGACACACAGGGGAAATGCCAAACCTCACCCAACAACTAACACACCGAAATCTGGCCAATGGAAAATCATGTACACAAATGCTCACAGCCTGGGAAATAAGATCCCAGACCTGCAGGCAATACTGTCAGAGGCTAAACTGAACATAGTAGCAATTAGTGAGACGTGGTTTACCAGTAACCACACTTGGGAGACTTCAGTACCTGGCTATGTACCGTTCAGAGAGACCCGAGGTGCAAAAGGGGGATGGGTGGCCCTGCTATGTCAATAAAATATCAAAGCTACAGAAATTCAAAATACGTAAGAGCCAGAAGAACTGCGGGTCACCCTGGAAACAGGAAATGGGACAGCCGTAAGAACTGGGGTTGCCTACAGGCCCCCAGACCAGGGGGAGGACATAGACACATTACTGTTAGAAGATATACAAAACATGACAGCTAAAGGGGAGGTTCTGATAATGGGAGACTTCAACATGCCAGATACAGATTAGTCAATACCAGCAGGAACATCTGTCAGAACTAGACACATGGTGGATTCCCTGCAGGGGGAGGGCCTCAAACAACTGGTACAACAACCCACAAGAGACAGGGCTATCCTAGATCTAGTACTGACTAACAGGGAAGGGATCACAGATCTCCAGGTAGAAGGTCACCTGGGGGCCAGTCACCATCACATGGTATGGTTCAATTTGTCCACTACATCTAAATCATCCCATTCCAAGGCAAAACTATGGGACTTCAGAGGAGCAGACTTTGATAAGATGGCCAACAGAGTTAAGCTAACCCTGGCAAAAAGAAACACAGTTTAGGGGGTACAGGCAAATTGGGCAAGCATTAAGGATGCAATACTTGAAGCAACATCCCATTGTGTTAGACAGAAAAGGAAGTGCAAAAGAAGAAGGAAACCACTTTGGTTCTCAAATACAGTAGCAGGAAAGGTCAGAGCCAAAAGGCTGGCCTTCAGGAAATATAAGGGAACACAGCAGGATGAAGATAGGGAGGCATACCAAACTGCCCTAAGGAAAGCAGGGAAGGCAGTGAGGCAGGCAAAGTCCAAAACTGAGGAAACACTAGCATGAACAGTAAGAGAAGGTGACAAGACTTGCTATAGATACATTAGTGAAAGGAGAAAGTTCAGAGGGGGTATCACTAAGCTCAAAGGAGAAAAGGAGGCATGTAAGGAGGAGGACCCTGTAAAAGAATCTATCCTAAATAGATACTTTTGCTTAGTATTTACTGAAGAGAAGGTAGGGCAGGGTCCACAGCTCAGAACCATGGACACGGGGGGGGGGAGATGAGCACTACACCCTTCACAAAAGAAAGGGTCCTACAAGAGCTCGCTAAGCTCAGGGTGGACAAGGCAATGGGACCTGATGGCATGCATCCCAGGGTACTTAAGGAGCAAAGGGTAGAACTAGCAGAGCCATTAGCAGAACTGTTTAGTGAGTCTTTGAGGACAGGAGAGGTCCCAGAAGACTGGAGAAGGGCTCATGTGATCCCGCTCCACAAGAGTGGTAGCAGGGAGGAGGCAGGGAACTACAGACCAGTTAGTCTTACCTCAGTAGTGGGCAAGATTATGGAGGCACTCCTTAAGGAAAGGATAGTGCAACACCTGGAATCCATAGGTGCACAGGATCCAAGACAGCATGGGTTTACAAAAGGAGGGTCCTGTCAAACTAATCTCATAGATTTCTTTGACTGGGTAACCAGAGTGTTGGACCAAGGGGGAGCAATTGATGTTGCCTACCTTGACTTCAGCAAAGCTTTCGACACTGTTCCACATAGAAGATTGATAAATAAGCTGGGTAGGCTCAGGATGGGTCAGAAGTTGGTCAACTGGGTGGCAAACTGGTTGACAGGCAGAAAACAGAGAGTGGTGGTAAATGGTATACAGTCAGAAGAGATGAAAGTCACAAGTGGGGTACCTCAGGGATCAGTCCTGGGGCCAGTCCTCTTCAATATCTTCATTAGTGACATTGCAGATGGACTAGAGAGTAAGGCTTGTCTGTTTGCAGATGAAACCAAGATCTGCAGCAGAGTAGATGATCCAGGTGGGGTGGGCAGAATAAGAAGAGATCTGTATAAACTAGCAAAATAGTCAGAAGAGTGGCAACTGGGATTTAATGCAAAGAAGTGCAAGATCATACACATAGGGAAGAGAAACCCTGAAGCCACCTATAGGCTGGGAGGGAGGTTGCTGGTAGTCACAAAGGAAGAAAGGGACTTGGGCATCATCATCACTGATGACCTGAAATCATCCAAGCAGACCTCTAAAGCAGTAGGTAAGGCTAGGGGGATGTTAGGGTGTATTAGTAGGGGTATCACAAGTCGTGAAAGGGAGGTAATAATCCCTCGTTACAAGACACTGGTTAGGCCTCATCTGGAGTACTGCATGCAGTACTGGAGGCCACACCTTCACAAGGACATTAACCAAGTTGAAGCAGTCCAGAGAAAGGCAACCAAAATGGTGCAGAGACTGCATCACAAAACATATGAGGACAGATTAACGGAGCTCAGTGTGTATACCCTTGAGCAAAGGAGGGAGAGAGGTGATAAGATCGAAACATTCAAACACCTTAAGGGCATTAACAAGGTGAAAGAGTTTAACATGTTTAAATATAAGAAAAATAGCAGGACAAGAGGACACAGCATGAGATTAGAGGGAGGCCGATTAAGGGGGAATTTGAGGAAATTCTGTTTCACAGAAAGGGTGGTGGATGCATGGAACAGTCTACCTCAGAAAGTGGTGGCTATGAATACAGTGTAGGGCTTCAAACAGGCAGGGGATAGGCATAAGGGAGCAATACAGATGAGTATGAATAGATAGGCCACTGACAGAGCAAAGGCCAATGGCACATTTATAAGGTAGAAAAAGAAATGGGCAGACTGGGTGGGCCTTGCAGTCCTTATCTGCCGTCAACTTCTATGTTTCTGTGTAACATTCAGTCCATGTCCTGAGAGACAGTGGAAGTGTGCTTTGGGGGAGGGGTGTATCTGTGGTGTAGGTAGATTAACTTGGAGAAAAAGACAGTGCTTTCTGTTTTGGTGATATTTTTCTTGTATAACTGTGTTAATGTACACACAGTAATATTTTCAATAATTCTTGCCATTTTTTGCTGATTGTTGTGGTGCAGCAGTGCATAATTTTAGTTTGTTTAAAATATGTGGTTATATTACTGAAGTTTTCAATTTGCTATGCATTACTTAGTGTGTGTGAGTGAGTATGTGTGTGACGCTTGTCATCAAATCAGACACCTTTTATTGTGCCACATAATTTCAGCAATGTGAACCTGCTGTCCACTGCAGCTGTGTAGTTTTTGTACTTCTATGTGGTATCTTTACTGATACTAGTACTAGTGACTGTTACTGCAGCAGTGCAGTACACTGCCCCCCCCACCACGGCCTGCCCCAACTGGCAAAGGTATTCTTTTCCAAATTTGAATTTCTGATGGTGAGAACTGGTTAGGTGTTGTGCCTTTGCATCTACATCTCTTCAGTGTGCAGCACAATCTTAATCTGTCTGTGCATTTGCATCTCTTTAGGGCCCAAACTCCATCTCCAACTTAACTCACAATTGTTTCTTTAGCTTCCCTTCAGAGTACTGGACACATGTGGTGCATAATTCTGCATGAACATTGTACTCATTAATATGTGTTTTTAAGTCAGGACCATCATCACGAGTCACTCGTGATACAAATCACGTTCTTCATCATCACGGTCACAAATGCAGTCACAAATCATGATTTACCATCATGTCACGAATCGCAAGATTAGTTTTTTTTACTAGTTACTTGGATGTATTGTAAGCCTGTTTTGTAGTATCTTTCCATGATTCACCACCCCACCGTTGTACTCATTAATGAGTGTTTTTAAGCTGGGGAGTTTTGTGCCACACCTCATCGGGGCACGGGGAATACAGCTGTAGGCATTTGCATTTCTTCATCACGGTCACAAATGCAGTCACAAATCACGATTTACGATCACATCATGAATCACAAGATTCATTTTTATGTTGGCTCGAGCATGCACAGCCAACCTACTGCAGTAGTAGCAGATTTGGAGGCACGGTCACTGTTGGGCGAATGCAGGTCACGCATCAGTAGGTGCATCCCTCATTCCCCAATCAGCCAGCAGCAGGGTCCAACACCCTGCATATCTAATGTGGCCACAACATCTGAGAAATGGTCCACTGCAATGAGAGCGAAGTACTCATGCAGCATGACCACATCGTGACTTCCGACGTGCAGGCAACATGGCGGCAGTGACTGCCGCCGCCTGTCATAATGCCGACAGGGGAGCCCACTCCCCGTCAGCATAATTCCCCCTCCCACATTTCCACTGTGTGCCGAGGGGGTGCCTAATCCCCCCTGGCATCATGTGCCCACTAAGAAAATGCTTTTCTCTGCCGACGGGGGCCCCAATACCTGTTGGCTTCAGGTTCCCCCCTTTCCCAGTTAGATCTACCGATGGGGGAGCCACTCCCCATTGGCATGATGTTCCCCCCCTTTCTTCTGTGCTGAGGGGGGTGCCCAATCCCCCTCGACTTGTGACCCCCGCTCCCCTTCCGTATGTGCTGATGAGGGTGCCCAATCCCCCATCTGCTACTGCATCCCCCCAAAAAAACACTTGGATGGCACGCTGGGAGCCCACCCCAGCGTGCCAAATACCCTGTAAAAAAAAAACTGTCCTGCAATGTTTTTTTTTGTTTTATCCTGTGGAAAAAACACGGTCCCTCGCCGTTTCCCTGCCCCCCTCCTGCAACCCGCGCCCATGCTCTACGCACTTCTCCTTCCCACACCCCTCACCATACTTACCTCTGGAGTTCAGCGTGACGATCTTCGGTGGACCGGGAACACATCTGCACTCTTCAAAGCCGACCACAAACTGAGGAAATGCCGCTAAGCTGTATAATGGAATGAATAGGATTTTTTCAATTTTGATACATATCTAAGGCATTTATTGGAATTTTGGCACCAAATTTTCAAAATGGGGGTTTTTGGGACCCCTCCTCATGAATTCTGTCACTGTCATAGCGTTATTCTCCCCCAAAAGGTGATTTCACAGTCACTGTGCGGAATCACCTTTCGGGACCAATTAACAAAATGACAGTGCCAGTGTTCATGAGGTTCATAAAGTCTATGTTGCAAATTTGGTGGAAAAAATCCAAAAAATGACTGTTTCACGAGCGTGCATTGCGCAGTTGCTACGCATGCGCGTAACTTCATGAATTTGCAATATTTTCATACCAGATTTTTAACATTGTCATTTTTACACACCTTCTTGTGAACAGTATAGCTGTCATTTTTCACATCCTGGCTGAAATGTGTTTTCGCACTTCCAGCGCAGAATAGTGCAGTCACTGTGGGAAATTGGTGTTTGAGACAGATTACAAAAAATAATAGTGAGACTGTTCATGAGTAGAGGTCCTAAAATTCCTATGTTGAAAATTTGGTGACAATACTCCTTAAAATGACTGTGTTACCAGCGTGTGTTGCGCAGTTTGCACGCACGCTCGTAAGTTTGCGAATTTATAATATTTTCAGTCCAGATTTTCAACATTGCCATTGTTTTGCACATCCTTATGAACTGTACAGCTGTTATTTTTCACATCCTGGCCAAAATGTGTTTTTGCAGTTCCAGCACACGGTCACTGTGCAAAATCAGTTTTCGGGACAGTTTGAGGAAGTAACGGTGACACTGTTCATGAGCAGAGGTCTTAAAATGCCTATGTTGAAAATTTGGTGGTGAAAGTCCATTAAATGACTGTGTTGCAAGTGTGTGTTGCACAGTTTCCATGCACCCTTGTAACTTCACAAATTTGCAATATTTTCATGCCAGATTTTCAACAGAAATCACCTTTTGGGACACATTAACAAAATCACAGCACCACTGCTCATGAGGGGAGGTCCCAAAATACCTATGTTGAAAATGTGGCTGAGAAACTCCCACAAATAATTGGGTTACGGACGTGTGCTGCGCAGTTTCTATGCTTGCTAATGATTCCACCAATTTTTCATTTTTTTCACTCCAGATTTTCAACATTGCCATTTTTGTACACCTCCTCATGAACAATACAGTTGTCATGTTCCACATTCCTGCCCAATATTGTTTTCATCCCTGTGTTACCAAATGGCATAGCCGCTGTGCAAAACCACCTTTCAGCTTACAAACTGATTGTGCCGCTCTTCATGAGGTAGGGTCACAAAAAGCCCATGTTGAAAATTTGGAGTGAAAATACCAACACATGACTACAGTGTTAGGGTTTCCAACTGTAGCACCCCCCCCTTAGAGACTGACAGGCATCAGGGGTGTGACTTGGGATCATCGGCTGTAATGCTCATGCCATTCCACCCCCACCCCCACCCTGCAGCCAGTGACAGGCATCGTGGTATGCTTTGCAGTGTTCGGCCACAAAGTTCACCCCATTCTCCTATACTGCACCCACCTCTGCGTATTTCCTTATGTAATGGGGCAAGTATAACACCCAAAGACCCCAAAGCACACCACAGCACTTGTCAGTGTCTACAGGGTACGGTGAGGTACAACGGCATGAGCGTTATAGCTGAAAACCCAAAGGCACACCCCAATGCCGGTCAGTCACTTCAGGGTGGTGGTGGGGTTGACGTCACTTCAATACTTCACTGCCATTCCTATTATGCATCTCTAATTCCTGCACTACCAATGCCAATGCCAGCGAGACAACATTCGGCATTGACAAATGCTTGGTTTTAATAGTTACTTGGATGTATTGTAAGCCTGTTTTGTAGTACCTCTCCATGCTTCACCACTCCACCATTGTAAACATTAATGAGTGCTTTTAAGCCGGGGAGTTTTGTGGCACACCTCATTGGGGCCCGTGGAGGTACAGCTATAGGCATTCGCATTTCTTCATCATCATGGTCACAAATGCAGTCACAAATCATGATTTACGATTATGTCATGAATCACAACATTAATTTTTTTACTAGTTACTTGGATGTATTGTAAGCCTGTTTTGTAGTATCTCTCCAGGCTTCACCATCCCACCATTGTACTCATTAATGTTTGTTTTTAAGTCAGGGAGTTGGACAGTGTCTGCAGTACATACACAGACTGGAAAGAAGACTGACTGCACATATGCAGTTTAGCACAGTATACTTGCACTGCTCAGAATACAAAGTGTAGTGCATACGGGAGACAACAAAAAAGGGCATAATTACATACAAGGATCGGGGATGGTGGAGGAATACATTTTATAACACAGCAAGAAAGGTGTGGGGGGGCATATGGTGTGAGGAAAAAAAAAACTAATATGGGATCCCATGGTGATCCAGCAGCAGTTCCAGCATGGACATAATTCGCAACTAATGTCCCTCTATGCAATTCAACTGCTGCTCGACAGCACTCACCCTCTCATTGTTCTCCTCAACAGCACTCCAGAGAACTGCCAAGTCAGCCTGTGTTACACACAGTTCTCTGGGGTCCATACATTCTACAGGCTGACCTGCTAGTGGTGGTGGTTTGGGTACTGATTGAGCAGCAGGTGCTGCTCTTGCCCTCCTCTTCTTAGGTCTGCCACCATGCACAGCTGCACCCTGTGCCACAGAAGGGCCAGAAGGTGCAGGCATGGTCCATTCTGTGGCAGCCTGCCACTCCAACTGGTGGTGATTGAGCATATGGATGCGCTGGCCCCCAGGTGAGTCCCTTGGGGGCCATGGTGCACCTACACCTCACATAGGTAGCACTTGACCACACTGCTGTCCCCCCCGACACAATCAAAAAACTGCCAAACAACGGAGGTGTGGGGAGGACCAGGCACAGACAGGGGAGGACCAGATGAACTGGCAGCTGGCAGGTCACAGTGCTGAACAGGGATGGGATCCACACCTGGGCCAGGGGAAACAGGCACTTCCTGCTCCAGAGGACCAGGTGCTGGACTTAATGGTGGTGGTGGTTCAACTGCCTCAGAGTCAGGAGGCAGTGCTGGTCCTGCTTCTTGGGTGGGAACACTCACAAGTTTCAAGTGGTCCAACAGGAATGGACGCCCATGGCCCCCACGCATGCGCATGGTACAATGCTTACTACTACCATGCTCTCCCAGAGCTGCCCCTGCCGCAGACATTCCCTCACCCTGGTTCATCTCTCCTACTGAGCTCCCTCGGTCTGAGCAATCACTACTCGCACTGTCGCACAACACATGCACACACAGTCACACAGACACAGACAAACAACTAACTACTTATAAAGGTAAGAAAAATTAAATTTACAGAAAGAACAAATTAAGTAAAAAAGAGTACAGAAAAGACAAAAAAAATGGCTTTTAAAAAAGCTGTTGGGTCTAAATCTCCTCCTCCTTGTTCTGATCTCAAAGTATCAGCCATCACAAAATACCCTCCTCTCTCTCCATCTGCACAGGAGAAAGTAAAAGTGTCTGCTTGTATGACTCACTTCCTTCCTGCCTAGCTAAAGAGCATGTGACTTACAGTACTGTAAGCCATGTGATGTGTGGGGGGGGGCTACCAAATCTGAAACACCAAGTGGATCACTTAGAATCAAATGTGAAGTCCATTAAAAACAATGACTTCACCTTACTTTGCATTGCCATTCTGCCTTAACGTGAAGTGGTAATGACAAGGCAGAGTAAGCACTTTGCATTGCCCACTCCATGTAGTGGAGTGGCAACGTGCAGTGCCCACTTCACGTTCACTTCGACAGCAGAATTTAAATTCGTTGCATCTCTACCCCAAAGGGATAAAGGTAGGTACCTCCATCTGAGAAGATCCTGTTCAATATGCTGGACCACCAGGTCTAAATTCAACACTTTAAGTTTAGACGTATCTTTAGTTAGTTTAATGCCCAAGTAGTTCAGCGACAGGTTCTCACATTGAAGGCCCAGTTGAGCACATAAATGCTGGGGTTGACAGATAAAACAGGATACACAATAGTCTTGGCAAGATTAAGTTTGTAGCCTGAAAAAGAACTAAACATAGAGATGGTTTCCAGGGCTTTAGGTAATGACATAGTCCAGTCTGAAAGGTGGAGTAGAATGTTGTCAGCGAAAGCTGACATTTTATGAGACTACTTCTAACTCTATCCCTTTAACCAACGGGGTCAAGTTCAAGAACCTAATAAGGTGCTCAAAGTAAAGGTTGAAAAGGTAGGAGGACAGAGGACAGCCCTGCCATGTACCTCTCAAGAAGGAGAAAGGGCTGGATAACTCATTATTACACAAGATACGTGCTGTAGGAAATGTGTAAAGAGTCCTTACTCTGTCAAGAAACTACCGGAAAGTAAACTTCTCCAAAACTCTACACATATATGACCAGAAAATCCAGTCGAACTTCTTTCTCTGCATCTAGTGAGACCAAAACTGTTTCCTGCAGGGCCCTCCCAGATGCAGAGAAAAGATAAAAAAATGTTCCTGAAATGCACACCCTCATTTCGGCCTGCCAGAAAACCTGCTTGTTCCAGACCCAAAAGAGAGGTCCAGACTGATGAGAACCTGGTTGCCAATATTTTAGCATAAAGTTTTATATTCATTGTTTATCAAAGATAAGGGTTGATAGTTACCTAGTATATTAGGGTGTTTCTGGGGTGGTTTTGGTAGCAACACTATTAGAGCGTCAAAATGTGATTTATCGGAGGGGGTCTGAGTACCCCAGTAGTTATAAAGGGTAGTGAATAAGGGAGTTAATAAAACTTCATATGTTTTTAAAAAAAGGCCAGTATACCCATCAGGTCCAGGGGTCTTCCCTGATGGTAATGAATCTATGGCGATGGACACCTCAGATTCTGAAATCGGACCCAGTAGGGAATGAGCCCAAGTTTCAGAAAGCTGAGGTAGTTGAGCCCTTGATAGGAACTGCTCTCGATTAGTTTTTTCATCTTGGTCAGATGGAGGAGTGGCATAAAGTGATTGGTAAAAAACAGTTGTTGATAAACCAGTCTCTGGATCATCTAGGGAGGATATCCATTTAGAGCTGGTTTGTTGTTTAATCCTAAGAGCTAATAGTTTGCCAGCCTTATTGCCTTGCCCAATATAAGTGGCTTTTAACCTGGCAACTGTTTTGTCTACCTTCTCCAGAAGGTGTTCTGAGTATAAGGCCCAGAGATGAGCTAATTTCTCCCGAGTCTGGTTTGAGGATGACTCAGAAAAAGTGTTTTTAATTGAACGAATTTGGCACTGCAAGTCGGCCAATTCTGCTTGCTTTTTCCGTTTTTTAAGAGAGGCTAACCTAATAAGTTCTCCCCTCCACAAAGCTTAGAGACTGCCTCAAATGATATCGTAGGGTAGAGAAATATTTTTATTACATTGAATAATAACCTACATGAACTGTTTAAATTTAGCAGCAATGTCAGGGTCTCACAACAACTGGTCATTTAATGACCAGGTGTGCAGCCGTTGGGGAGCTGATGGAAGATCAACCACTAGAATCACCAGAGAGTGGTTTGAAATAACACTTGCTTGTATTTGACTATATTGAACATTCGGCATTAAGTGCTTACGTATTAGAAAAAAATCTATTCTGGAGAGAACTTTATGAGGTATGGAGAAAAATGTATAATCCTGGGTGTTAGGATGGAGGCTTCTCCATGGATCCACCAGACCCAAAGCATCCGAGAACTCATTCAGGGCTCATTGCCCTGGAGATAGCCCAACTCTTGTATGATAAGTGGGGTCTAGATCATTAGATTGAGCAAGGTTTCAGTCTCCTCCCAAAACAATTAGCAGGTGACGAAGTGGAGTCAGAGCTGTGGCTAGTTTTGGGAAGAAACTATGTGCATCAGTATTGGGGCCATAAACAGACACCCAAAAGAAGTTTTAGATTCCCCAAACAGCCATGCACCAATATGTAGTGACCTTTTGGATCCTTTATGTCTACCAATAAAGTGAAAGGTACAGATTTCGAGGTGAGGATTGCAACACCTCGCTGGTGTGAGCATTGCCAGAGCCAAATGCCCTATCTACCCAAGATTTGGTCAGGAAGGACATCTGTGAAGTAGCTGGGTTTCTTGTACAAATACAATATGAGGACAGAATTGCTGCAAGTGTCTCAATAGAATGTATTTTTTTTATTATCCTTCCCCCCCTTTAATATTCCAAGTTATAAACAAAATAGGGCTAGCCATGGTGAAAGAAACCAGTTCCTAGTCAGTACACCTAGCATTACTGAGGCCGATGCACCAACTCCTCCCCCCAAAACAAACAACCAATACCTCCCAAACCACCCTCATCAATGAACCCCTTACAAATCTTAATATGATTGCCCTCCCTTATGAGGAGAGGGAACAAAAGTTAAAAACAAAGTATGTACAGTAACCTAACTAAGTCAGGCCAAATGCCTACTCCTAACTATAAAGCTCCGAGTTGAGCGGAGCTAGCTCCAGCATCTTAACACATAACATGCACAGGAAAACCTAATTTGCCTATCAATGTCTAGTAGGCGTAAAGGTTTAACAATTAGGTAAAATCATAAAAAGGAAATAGCAAAGCAATAAGGGCAGAAGTAACTGCCCTTAACTATTGCAGCCAATTCTATAATTACATACATCACTATATCATACAAATATCTGGCTTCACTTCAGAGGGAAGTAAGCATTAACCAAGGAACAAAATGAGAAATTGTCATCCCCCTTCTAAAAATGAACTGGGTCAAGTAGATGGTTCTGCACAGGAAACCATCATATCTTCCCTCTCAATTGGAGCCAAAATATAACTGGCTGGCTTACCAGAACAAATAGAAAGATTATTCCTAAGCAGAATTATTTTTCATTTTTCTCTTCTTTTTTTTCCTCTCTCTTCCTTAAACCTGTAACAAAATAGCACCCATTTAGATTGTTTAGAGACGGATAATTTGCCTCCCTGAGAGGTAAATTGAGGGACTAAAGAATAAGGCAAAAACCAGATTGCACAAGTCCTGAACTGTCCCCTCAAGACTTGCTCTGTAAACAGTGTATAAATAACAGATCAGTATTTAAAATTAAGTCTCAGGGATCTTTGTCACCAGGTGGCACTCCTGTACTGAAAAGAACAAACTCGCTTTAGCAATCGTATGGTGCAAGATACAAAATATAGCAAATATAACTATGGTAGAATCTACATCTAGCCAGGATAGCAAAATATAAATAGTGTTCTTCAGCCCTAATGACAGAACAGCTTTGAAGGATTGATTCCACTGATTGGATATAACTCCAGTACCTTCTGGGGGAAGCCCCATGGTAATCTGTGTGTTTTATGCTCCAGTCAGTTAACAAAACATCTCCAAGTAAAGTGAAGGGGTGAAGTGAAGAACAACACAGCTGATTTACCATGTCCACAGTCAAATTTTAGGATGGAATAGGTCCGGAAAGAGTTGGGGTAACAATGCTGCTGTTTGATCCACTGAGTCGAAGTGGCGTGTACCTGAAGGTATAGTTACCCTTAATTTGGAGGGGTAGAGGAGCCTGTGTTTGATCTGAGCTGCTCAGAGTTTATTCAACAGGGGGTGGTAGGCCACTCTGGCTTGATGAACCTTAGCTGTGAAATCTTGTACTATTCTAAAGCGCCTGCCGGCCCACTGAACCAATTCTAGATTCTGACCTTTCTTGAGAATATAATCTCTGTCAAGGAAGTTCAACAATTTAAAGATAATTGGGCGGGGGAGATCCTCTGGAGGGGGTTTGGCCTTAAGCGCCTTATGGCTCTCTCTATATCTTAATGGGGTCATTGGGAGAGGGGCCCTGCCAGTTTAGTACATAACTTTTGCACAAATTAATCTAGAGTATTTTTCCCTCCTTCCCCTCTGGGAGTGCCAGAATTACTAAATTGTTCCTCCGAATTCTCCCCTCCAAATTGTTGACCTAAGAATCCAGCACTGCCGAAGTCCTCTTTATTTGCACCATCTCTGGTTTGGATTAGTTTCGATGGTCCTCTAGGGATGATATACGAGCTTCTGCGTCAGACATCCTGGTTGGTAACTCCTTCAAGGTGGGTTTAATTTCTTTCATTTCAATTACTAGCTGGAGAACAGCCTGTTTGATCTCTGAAAGTTCGTAGTAAACTTGTTCTGGCGAAAAGTCAGATGGCTTCATTAGAGCAGACTGTAGTGGAGAGCTGCTCTGATGGGGGCACTTGGCCTCCAGGGTTACTACAGGTTCCTCTTCCCGATCTGATGCTGGTTGAAAACTTTGTAGTGTTGCTGCTTCCATCTCGACTTCTTTATTTGACATATTGCAGCCACTCAACACTATGAGCTTAGTGTCAATAGGATCCTCACTCCACAGCACTGAAATTGAGGCTTTTATAATAAAAATAACAGATCGATGCTGTGGAGCTCAGAAGGAGAACTGCTAGCTCATCGCCGACATCCCATTGAGCGTGTCCAGAGTCATGCAATTTATTATTCACGTGAACATTTTGGAAAAATATTTCTGAGTTTATAACTTAGCTACCTATGTAGCAAGATAACTGAACATTTATATTCATACTTTCTTGGAGGAGTCATAGAAACTACTAAATGGAAAGGGAACAGAAACAGAATTTGATGGCAGATAAGGCTTGCTTGGCCCATCCAGTCTGCCCATTTCTCCCTACCTACACTATTACAGCAGACTGTACCCGATCAGATCTTTCTTCTTCACCCCTTCCTTTCCAGTATGATTTACTTGTGCCTGTCCCATGCATTCTTGAACCCCACCAATGTTTTTTGCTCCCACCACCTCCTCTGGAAGGCTAATTCAGGAATCTTCCGCTTTTTCTGTGAAGAAGTACTTTCTCACATCTCTCCTGAATCTACCCCCTCCAGCTTCATAGCACGTCTCCTTGTTCTTGAGCACCTTTTCTTCTGGAAAATGCTTCCCATAGAAACACAGAGGTAATTGGTTATGTAAATTGTAAGTTACAGGAATTCACAGGTTCACAATTTATTTGTTAAATTGTGTGAACATTTTCAAAATCTTTTAATGTTTGTAGCTCCACTGCTATCACAGGTATACACTCAAGATTTGGCATGCATACCGAAGTAAATATATCCTTGAATCTAAATAAGCTGGATAAATGTGGTTTAGCAGGTTAACATTTATGTTTGATACTTTAGAAATTGCTAATTGGCAAAATGTGTTCAAAAATTCAGTGACACATAATAGGTAATGCCACTAGAATTCCACTTGTGGAATTTAACTTTCACAAAGCACTTACCATCACAGAATCAATCTGCACTAGCATCATGGCCCTGTAATGCCCCTCCAACACTCTTGCAACAATTATGCCCAGCATCATGCTCCATCATGACTAAACATATCCAGAGATTTGTGTCACAATGGCCTAAGTTACAGCTAGTTGTAAGGCCAGGCATCACTTGGTGCCACTAATTTCAAATGGTAAAAATATACATTGCTGTCAACAGGGTTGTTAAAGAGTCAGCAGGTGACATTGTGAAGAAACAATGTTGCACATGCATGTGTTTCCACAAGTCATTACATCAGTGAGCTCTGGTGATTTTCTAGCATATTGCAAGAATTCAGGATAGTGCACATTGATGTCTATAACTATTCTTCATGGTTCGTCACTCAAGATAGTGACCTGACACTTGGTACCGCTATACATTTACTATTGAGCTGCCTATGAATGCTACCTTATTGCCACTTGACCCAGACTTTACCTTCCTCTACAATGGTACCTCAAGTCTGACTGGGCAAAATGTACAGACATGGCTTCAACAAAAGTATCACAACATTACACAGTTTCACAAAAGGTCATAGAAACATAGACATTGATGGCAGATAAGGACCGTGTGGCCCACCCAGTCTGCCCATTTTGCCTTCCTATTATAAACCACAGATCTTAGTTGATCTGCAGCTCACCCTTTCTTTCCTGTCCCTGGTGTACCCTTATGTCTATCCCATGCATTCTTGAATACCCTAACTGTTTTTACCCCTACCACTTCCTTTGGGAGGCCATTCCAAGCACCCACCACTCTTTCAGTGAAAAAGTACTTCCTCATGTTACCTTTGAACCTCCCTCCAACTTCATTTTGTGGCACCTTGTTCTTGCACATCTTCTTTTTTGAAAGATGCTACCCTCCTGTACCTTGCTTATACCCTTGAGGTACTTGAACATTTTTATCATGTCCCCCTTTCCCTCCTCTCCTCCAGGGAATACATACTGCGTTCCCCTAGCCTCTCCTCATAGGGCTTTTCATGCAGATGATGCACCATCTTTGTAGCTCTCTTCTGGACCACCTCCAGTCTGTCTACGTCCTTCTGGAGATGTGGTCTCCAGAATTGGACACAGTACTCCAGCTGAGGTCTCACCAGCAATCTGCACAGTGGCATAACCACCTCCTTCTTTCTGCTGGTGATACCTCTCCCTATGCAACCCAGCATCCCACTGGCTTTCCCCACAGCCTTCTCACATTGTTTGGTTGCCTTTAGGTCATCTGATATGAGTACCCCTGGTTCCATTCCTGCTTGGTGGCTGCCAGTACCTCCCCCCATCTTGTGCAACTCCCTTGGATTTCTGCTTCCCAAGTGCATGACTTTGCACTTTTTTGCATTGATTCTTAGCTGCCACGCTTCTGACCACTCCTCCAATCTGCTTAGGTCTTTTTTCATTTTTTCTATCCCCTCTGGAGTATCAACCCTGTTGTAGATCTTAGTGTTGTCTGTAAAAAGACATACTTTCCCCTCTATCCTCTCTGTAATGTCACTTATGAAGACATTGAAGAGGACTGGTCCCAGGACTGATCCCTGCGGCACCCTGCTGGTCACCTACCTCTTGTCTGATTGAACACCATTCACCAGTACCCTCTGTGTCCTGCCCCTCAACCAATTTCTGACCCAGTTTACCACCTTGGGGCCCACCCCTGTGCTGCCTAACTTGTCTGCCAACCTTCTATGTGGGATGGAATCAAAGGCTTTGCTGAAATCTAAGTAGGTCACATCCACTGCCTTTTCCTGATGTACCTCTCTGTTCACCCAGTCAAAGAAATCTATTAGATTTGTTTGACATGACCTTCCCAATGTGAATCCATGCTGCCTCAGATCCTGTGCTCCACTAGATTCAAGGAATGACACAGTCCTCTCCATTAGCAGTGCCTCCATTAATTTCCCCACCACAGAGGTCAGGCTGACTGGTCTGTAGTTGCCTGCCTCTTCTTGGCTCCCATTTTTGTGAAGAGGGACCACATTAGCCCTGCTCCAATTTTCTGGGACTGCCCCGTCTCCAGTTATTTGTTGAATAGGGTGGTCAGTGGGGCTGCCAGCACCTCTCTGAGCTCTTTTAATATTCTGGGGTAAATTCCATCTGGCCCTATTGTCTTATCTTTTTTCAGTTTCCTGAGTTCCTCTAGGTTTCTGTCTACTGTGAATGGAATGAAATTGAACTTTAAGTACGGGTGTTATTTTGGAATATTTGGCTGACTATAACTTGGCCAGCCTTTAAACAAAAGATGTAAGAATTGATACACAGACTCTTTTTGTTCCATATTGGTTTTTCTCCCAACCAGCAGCTTGTCTCTGAGGGATATACACTGTTCACAGTGATATACCCTGATCAAGCTGAACAAAGCCATCATTCAGGTGGTTACCAGGTTTTTCTCCAGCCCTTTTTCCCTTCCTATCTCTGCTTGTGGAGGTGGTACCGCTGTCAGCTTCACACAGCCACAACTTCCCTGTAGCAGGAGAAAGCTCCCCTGGCCCAGCCACAGGGGTTGCTGTGTTAGTGGAACCTTCTGTCAGCCCTCCCCAATTGAGATGCACTGCCAAGTGAGAGTTGTTTCAACCATGACCTGCCTCCCAGGGTGGCTTCCTGGGTTCTCTTCCAAACCTGGGTTGTCAGCACGGTAGTGTGACACTCTGCTACAGGGCAGTGGTATTGGCCTGAAAGTCTAATATTTAAGGTCAAGGAACCTAACAAAATTGTTGACAACACATTCTCTAGTTTTAAAGTTATAAGGGCTTCAAATTCTGCAGTTTACATAATTGTGAAATGTAATTTTATGAAAGTTTGGACGCTTGTAACAATCACCTTTAAAGATGGAAATTTGAACCTTGGTACAAATCTGTATGGGCCTTGGTAAAAAATATAACAAATGTAGTGCAGTTTGGATTAATACTTTTGAAATTCTGCAGTTTACATAATTGTGAAATGTCATTTTCAAAATTTCTGAAAGTTTGGAGGCTTACAACTCAGTCACCTTTAAAGACAGACATATAAACATGGTACTCGTCTGTATGGGTCTTGATAAATTCAGCATGTTAAATTTGGTACGATTTGGACTAACATGTTTGACGTTAGATGAAAATAACTGAAATCTCAATTCTGACAAAATTTCATGAAATTTCTGTGGAAATTTGAGAAAATTTCTCAGAAGTGAAATCGGCATTTTACCCTGATTTCACTGGCAGAAGTTACATTTTGCCAGTCCCTACAAAAAAGAGATTACAATTGTAGAAGTATAGAAATGCATTTATTTATTTGCTTTTGTTAACTGGGTAAGCACACTAGACAGCCAAGTGCCTATTTTCAGGTGCGACCCGGGAGATTACAAGGTACATTACAAGGTACATACATGAACATCAGGCAAATACAAGTGGAGTATTACATTACATAGAATTAGCACAACAGGGACTTTACAAGCATTAGATTTCATCAGGCAAATAGTAGTGAAGAGTTAATATAAAATGACCAGAACACAGGGACATTGTAAGACAACAATACCAAAAACAGGTATTACAATACAGTATTAAACATTGCAGTCAGTAGGACGAAGTGCAGTGTGAATTCATCGCTCCAGGCAGCAAGTTGTAAGGCTAGCAGTTAGAATAAGGAGGAGTCACAGTTGGGATACAGTGGGCCAAGTGCGAGAGAAAGGAATGCACAGTTATACTGCTCACCCCGTTTTGCCGGTGGGCCTAAATGGTCCATTTTTATATATGCTGTGAGAACAGGAGGAGTATGAGCACAGTTGTGCTCTGCCCAAGTCGTAATGTTTAGGTAGCATCTCAGTTAGTTGGGCATCTCAGGCTGAGGGTTTGTCTAGTGCAGAGACAGGTGGCAGCCATTTTGAGAAAACCCCAGAGGGAGGCTTTAAAGCTCGAGTGCGAGAGAGGAGCTGAGTGCTAGTTGGAAGAGAGTTCCAAACCCTGGGCGCATATGCAGCAAAGGCTCAGTCACCCATTTGTGTGCAGGTTTTAGGTACCAGGAGGGCATGGAAGCTGCTGGATCACAGGTTGTAGGAGTGTGTAGCAAGAACAAGGGTCTCAGCAAGGTTTTGAGGGGTGGCAGTTCTGACAATATTGTCAATGAAGTTGCCCACAACATAAGAGCGGTGAGTTTCCGGTGGGAGCCACTCCAGCCGGGAGTAAAGCTCACAGCGGTGAGTGAGGTGGGGGGCTGAGAGCGCAAAATGGCATGTATTGTTGTACGCTGAGTCCCACTTTACTAGACTAGTTTTTGCAACATCGGCAAGGTGATTAGTCCTTAGCAAAGCGTGGGTAGGAGGACTCCCCTGGCTAGAGCAAGATGGGCAGCTGGAGTTAGACAGCTTTTTGCTCTGTAAGCCTGACCCAGCTTGCAGTTTGAGGCCTTGCATGTATTTCGTATGTGCAGGTTCATATCCAGCTGCAGGTCAAGGGTTACCCCCAGGTACTTGACCGAGCCTGCGACAGTCAGTGGTGACCCATCAGCCCCGGAGATCTGTAGTGAATCCAGGGCAGCTTTTATCTTGGCTGCTGAGCCAAATAGCATGGTCTGCATCTTCTGTAGGTTAATAACAAGTTTATGGTCCTGCAACCAAGTTTGGATGTGGTCGAAGTCTGAGTTTAGTTTGGTGTTAATGGTGGCGATGTCCTGGGATTCGGCCATGATCACTAGGTCGTCTGCGACAGCACTGTGGACCCTAGAGTCGGAGCTATGAAAGCCTAGTCATTTATGAAGAGAGAGAACAGGAGAGCTCCCAGGACAGAGCCCTGGGGACTCAGAATGAACCTGGGCAGGCTCAGACAGGACCATGTTGAATTTTGGTGTACTGATGCCTGCCCTTGAGGTAATTACTGATCCATGCAAGAGCTGGGGAGGAGAAGCCAAGGACAGGAGAGAGGAGCACAGTAATGTGTGGTCAACCCGATCAAAGGCTTTTGAGAGATCAACAAAGATGGCCCCGGTCAGTTCACCTCGGTCAGCAGCAGACCTGATCTCCGAGGTAACAACTGCTAGGGCCGTGGAGGTGCTATGCCCCTTTCTAAACCCATGTTGTGCATGGGAGAGAAGGTTGTGGGTCTGTAGGTAGTGGGTGATTCAATGTTTAAAATTCAGTATAGCTTAGAGGTTAAAGTAACAAACTGTGAATTAGCTTGGTAGACCTGGGTGTGATTCCCACTACCTTCACTTGCATGCTGTATGACTCTGAACAAGTCACTTAGCCACCCCAGTGCTCCCAAGTCACCATTGAAAACAGGCACTTTTGCCTAGTGGGCATTACCCATTTCATGTACTAAGCATCCCTTTATCCCACTATTGACTGTAATACAGTACATAAAAATAATCGTAATTAGTTCACAGCATTTGTGTGGTTTCCTCACAGTGACATAAAACCCCATCTTCTACCTTTGTGCTGTTGAATCCAAAAGGCACCAAATTGAGAAGGAGGAGGAAGAAATAGCTGAGAGAGCAATGTACGCACTGCACCATGCAATACCATCTTAACTCCTACACCCAGAACTTGTGTCACATTCAGCAACTTGGCTCAAAACTAGATTAACAAAAGCTATTAGCCTTAAATATTACTTGGTGAAGCGTCAGAAAGCATTAATATAATTAGAGTCCCAGCCCATTTCTCAGCTCCCATCTATCCCCTTCTGTTCAAACGGGCAAATTGATAGGTCGTTCTACCATAAAGAATTCTCAGACTTGCTGGCATTTAAAGCACATGGTGGATCCCAAACTCCTGCAGTCTGTTCTTCACACGATCAAAACATTTCCTTCTCGATCTTGAGGTATAGCTCAAGCCAGGAACAATATGTATTTGACATTCTTACAAATCCCATGGACTATTTTGTTTGGGCCATTGAAGAATCATGTTCTAATGTGGTTCTCGGTACTATCAGAAGGGTGCAGGGGTTCATCTCCCCTGTTGCAGTGTGGCTTCTCTCATCATGCAGTGTGATCTCGTAGGCCTTCATTATCACAAAGTTCTCATATATTTGGAGGTTTTCTATCAGCCACTGTTTAAGGAAGTCTTTTGGAGATGCTCTCTCCAACCCTTCTAGAAGCCCAAATACCCTAATGTGGGTCACACAGGTGGCATTTTTCAAGCTCTCGAGCCACTTGTAGAGCAGAAAGTTTTCTTCTGTGAGGCCCACCAACACCATAAAGGCTTCATCTGCAGTTTTGGAGGTGCCTTTGGTATCATCTGCTAGTGTCCTAACTTTAGTATCCAGGATGTTTAATTGTGAGGTGTATTCCTCCACTTGCTTGTCCAAGCTTTGGATTGTCCTCAGCAGTGCTGCATTCAAGGGCTGTGAGGATTCTGTATCATCCATTGTACCGGATCCTTGCAAGAAACATGACAGCTCTCTTTCAGGCAAGCTCCTTCCCCACCTGCCACTGATGTATTTCACCAAATCATTGCTGAGGCACCATTTTTCTAAGGTACTCCAATTTGATATCCAAATACTGCTCTCATTGTCTTGTATTTGTTGTCATTGATTAAAACTTGAAATTGTTCATTTGAAAGGTTATTTTTGCAAGTTTAAGTTTTTACACACCAGAGCTGAAAAGTGCTGTTGCTGCTTGGACTTGGCACTCATGCTATCACATATTATAGATTCAAAATGCATTTCCCAGGGCATAAAGATACTTGGCCTTTGACCTCATGCCTCACTATGCCCCTTGAGTGTGAATTAAAATCTGTTGTGACTTATTACTTACAGATATAAAAAACATAGAACCATATACGTTGACAGCAGAAAAAAGGCCAAATGGCCCATCAAGTTTCCAAAGTACCTGGCTACATCCACACACAATATAATGCTGTATCACAGCTAGTCTATAGATGGCACCAACTGTATTTTAACACTCCACTATAGTCCATTCACCTCCTTCCCTCAACTGCCCACCCTTTCTCCTTCCTCTGATTTGGACCATTTTCCTGTGCTTAGCCCACCTGTGTTTGAGACTGGCAGTATACTTCACAACCATTTCTTAAAGCATTCCCCTAAGACAGAGCAACCCAGACATCATGGAGCCTCTTGCTTACAGAATTGCTAAGTACAGGATATTCTGAAACTGATGCGTTTCCTGGGGAGGAACCTGAAGAATTATAAACAACCGAAAGTGAACTAGTACAGTGCTGACTACAGTAACCCCTTACTGACTAACAAGGGTAGTCTGGCACAGCCAGGACTAAAAGTGTAAACCCCCAACTGCTTTTATGGGGGTTACACAAATACAGACTATTGACATCTTGTATTGCAAGAAGAGTACTGCAGAGTTTGTTTTCCTATTCCACTTCCACAAAATCTACATGCAAAATGTGGAAAACCCCACAGAATCCTGAAATTTCAAGGAACAATGTATTTAGCAAAATATTCTACAGAACATGGAATTATGTAGTCTTTTATTGTAAAATTCAAAAGAATACTATCTTTTTTGCATGGAATTTAGTCGGTAGCATTGAGAAAATCAGAATTTATTTCACATTATGCTTTGGCACCACAGAATAAGAGAATCAAAGGTCAAAGAAGGAAGATGACAAAGTGAAGGGAACTGTCTGCTGACAGGATACCATTAAGATCTGGAGTATGGAGCCAGAGGCTGTTTCTCCATCTTTAAAACAAACTCTGGTCAGAGCCACTATGGCTGCTAATATATTAACTTGATAAGGGTGTTTGATGACCTTAAACGTAAAGATAAATTGCTGTAGTAATCTCCGTGTGTAAATATAATATGTGCTAAAGGCAGATCATTTATCGTGTTGATCCTGTGTTTCCCATGTGTTTAAAATGCGAGTGGTGAGTGCATGTTATACTATATGTGGAAGGAGAGGGAGCTCCACATCAAGGCCTTCAAGTAATGGTTGAAGGAACGGTGCAGGAAGGAGAGGTATGTCTACACTGGGGACTGTGGGCCAACCTGGAAGGATAAGAACCTATACTGAGTGATGGCCTGCTTTCATCCATGAGGCAACCACAGTCCTCAGTGGACAATTCAAATGTTACTTCTATGGATATTTAATGTAGCTGGGGGGGTGATGGAAGAAATATGGGAGGTAGAAAGTGGGCCACCACAAGCTGAGATAGAGAACAGGGAGATCCCAAAGGGGAGAGAGTCCCACCAGGATGCAAGTCATTCAAGGAAGCAGGGGGTTAGCAAAGGAAGAAGGGAGAAAAGAGCAGTCAAAGGAGAAAGGTATAGAAGGGGTAACAGTCCAGTTCTGGATGCCGCATCTCTATATGGACATAGACAGGGTAGAGGCAGTTCAGAGAAGGGCAA
Organism: Neoceratodus forsteri; assembly: GCA_016271365.2. Classification (NCBI taxonomy): domain Eukaryota; kingdom Metazoa; phylum Chordata; order Ceratodontiformes; family Ceratodontidae; genus Neoceratodus; species Neoceratodus forsteri. Next base: position 452,173,603 of record CM057456.1, on the reverse strand, counting down.
CCAAAATGGTGCAGGGCATGCACCAAAAGTCATATAAGGAGAGATACTGGAGGACTTCAATATGTATAGCCTGGAGGAGAGGAGAGGAGAGGAGAGAGAGAGAGAAAGAGGGGATATGATAGAGACCTTCAAATATCTCAAGGGCATAAATAAGGTACAGGAGGGTAGCATCTTTCAAAAAAAGAGATGTTCTAGAACAAGGGGTCATGACATGAGGCTGGAAGGAGGTAGACTAAATGGTAATGAGAGGAAGTATTTCTTCACAGAAAGGGTGGGAGTTGCATGGAACAGCCTCCCAGTGGAGGTGGTGAGGGCAAATTTGGTAGGAGAATTCAAAAATGTATGTGATAGGCATTGGCAACCCTAGCGATAAGAAAGAGAACAAAGCCATGGAACAAGTAGGGTCTGAGGTTTTTGCAGCTGGTAAAGAAAATGAGCAAGCTGGGTGGGCCTAGCAGTCCTTATCTGCCATCAGTTTCTATGTTTCTATGTCCCCCACATCCCAAAACTGCATCTCTGTCACATTCAAACGTATGTGGCACCACCATACTCTGAATTTTAAAAATCCCTGCAACATTCCAAAATTGTGCATCCCTGCTGCATCCTCAAATTGTGTCTTTGCCACATTCCAAAACTATAACCTGGTGGCATTCTGAAATATCACCCCTGTAGTATTCTGGAATCGCACACAACCTTGGCATTCCAAATGCCATGCCTGCCTCAGCATTCCAAAACCCCAACCACATTCCTAAATAACTTACACCTGCACATTTTGGAACCGTATGCTTGGCACCCACCCAATATTAGTTTTCCTACTTCAAATGTATACTACAATTACAGTTTTTATTTAAGTTATGAGAAATAAGTCAAACAATGTTGCTGGCAAGGAGGACTAGGCTGTGAGTTCTGGAGCTGAGATGACTAGTAGCTTTTCACTGAAAAAAAACCTTTTTGAACAAGTAGTGAATTTAGAGTTACGAAATATCCTGTAGCTTTTAAACACAGTAACCTCGAAATCTCAGTTTTAGAATGAGACATATTGATGTTTTTTTTTTTTCACTATAATTCTGAATTTATTGATGATAGGAATTTTAACAAGATTGCTTCTTTAATAGTAAATGTTTGTTCCAGATGGGAAAACATGTTTACTATACATAGTACCTTCCATACACAGTCTTCTAATGGACACTACAAGAAATGAACAAATTCAGCAACCACTAGGCACACACAGGAAGGAAATAACATTGAGGAAGGTTGATGGTAGCACAGAATAAGAGAGAGAGAAGGAGAAAGAGGGGGTAGGGTGACACAGAAAGGTTAAGATCCCTGACAAGTCAGAGCAAAGTATGAAAAACATGTTTTTTAATCATTGTTCAGTTTAGATTTGATATATTTTTTGGTATTTAGATCCTTAACTTTAATGAGTATTAACATAATCAGGTCCTCAGGTCCCTTAAGATGGAGAAAGCACCAGGGTCGGATAAATTACATCCCAGAGTGCTGAAGGAACTGGCGGATGTCCTGTTGAAACCCCTGGCGGAGTTCTTCAGCATCTCTCTGAGGACAGGGTGGGTGCTCCTGAACTGGAAGGTGGCGCATATAGTGCCTATCCATAAGGGGGGGATCAAGGGAGGTGGCAGGAAACTACAGGCCCATCAGCCTAACATCGGTGGTAGGCAAGATGATGGAGGGCATTGTCAAGGAGAGACTGGGGGGGACCTGGAAAAGTTGGGGTGCCTGGACGATAGACAGCGTGGATTCGTCCCTTGGAAATCATGTCAGACAAACCTTGTGGAGTTCTATGACTGGGTGACGAGTGCCTTGGACCTGGGTAGACCGGTGGACGTTCTATTTCTTGACTTCAGCAAGAAGTTTGACTCTGTTCCTCATGGAGGCCTGTTGGATAAGCTGGATGAAATGGGGGTTGGGAACCAGGTGATCAGATGGATAAGCAATTGGCTCCAGGACCGGACCCAGAGCGTCGTGGTTGGCGGGATAGTCTCACCCCAAGGAAGGTCATTAATGGAGTCCCTCAGGGATCGGTCCCTGGGCGCCTCCTGTTCAATGCCTACGTCTCTGACATAAGGAAGGGTATCAGGAGTGAGATGAGTCTCTTTTCAGATGACTCAAAACTGGGGGCAGTGGTGGAGGAGTGGAGGGTAGCCCTACAGGGGGACCTGGAGGCTCTGGAAAGGTGGTCTAGAAAGTAGAAGCTGAGGTTCAATGCAGAGAAATGCAAGGTACTTCGCCTGGGAGCCAGAAACCTGGGCCAACTGTACACTCTGGGGGGGGAGTGCTACAAGTCTTGATGGATGAGAGGGACCTGGGGGTGGTGGTGGATGTTAAGATGAACAACTCGGAGACTTGCAGGAGTGCAGCGGCAAAGGCCAACAGGAAGCTTGGATGCATCGCTAGTGGGATCACTTCCAGAAGGAGGGAAGTGATACTCCCACTGTATAACTGCTTGGTGAGGCCTCACCTCGAGTACTGTGTGCAGTTTTAGAGCCACATTTAAAGAGGGACTTTGAAATCCTGGAGAGGGTCCAGAGGAGGGCAACCAAAATGATTTGGGGCTTGGTGGATAGGACCTATGGGGACAGGCTCGAAGAGCTAAATATGTACACATTGGAAGACAGAAGGGACTGTGGGGACATGATAGAGGTCTTCAGGTACATGAAAGGGATAAATAGGAAAGGAGCAGTAAGGGTGCTCCAAAGGAAGGAGGGGGGCAACTAGAGGGCATGGGTGGAAGCTGGAGGGGGGAGATTCAGGGGAGAAAGGAGGAGGTGCTACTTCACTGAGAGGGTGATGGAGCCATGGAATACACTGCACAGGGGGCTGGTGGAGGCAGAGACAATGGAGGGGTTCAAGAGCGGGGTGGGACAGGTACAGGGGAAGGGGAAGGGTTCTGGGAGCAAAAACCAGTGCAGTGAGAATATCTGGGACTGGGAAGGGAGAAGCCAGAGAGGGAGGGGGGCAGCAAGGTCAGCTCCCAGGGTGGGGGCTGACCAAATGAGTAGACATGAAAGACCATTAGGCCTATTCTGCTGGCATTTTAGTATGTTAGTATAATTGGCCATATAGACTTCATCTGCTCTGGAAGCCTGTCTGCACCTGGTATCATAATCCTCCACTTGTGATGATCATGATCACTGCCATAGAAGCAGACTGTGATATCATGCATACAGTGAGCTAGCAGCCAGCAGGGGCAGTGATCATTAATTTCTGTCCCTGTATAGTCTTATTCTTTGTAAAAAAAACTGCGTTGATGCACCAGGTAGGGAAACTTAGTGCTACAAAAGTAGGGAAATGTGGTGTTAGGGTTTCCTAACCTAGCACCCCCACCCCCCAAGCAGCAAAAGGAAAAAACATTAGGGTTTTGGGTCTCTAGAGTGTTGACAAATCAGTGATGGGGTCTTCCTTGGGGTTGTCAACCCTAATGCCCACCCTTTTCAATGAGCAAACAATGTCACACATAATCTCCTTTCTTCATGTAGGACCCATAGGGTGAGGTGAGAGCATTAGGGTTGAAAGCCCCCAAGAAATAACCCACCACTGATTCGTCAAGAATCCAAAGACCCAAAACCCTAATATTTCTTTTCCTTTAGCTGCTTAGGGGGTGGGGGTTGTTAGGGTTGGAAACCATAACACCACATTTCCCTACTTTTGGGGTGCTGAGTTACCCTAACTGGTGCATTAACACAGTTTTTTGCAAAGAATTTCCTTACTTTTTGAGATATTATAATCATATACTCATTTCCCTCCAGAGATGCTTCTGACCTTACGTAAGTACAATACAATCTTTATTTTTTCAGTGCAGGACAGGAACAAGTGTAATACAGTTTGTACTGGGATGCATCCTGTTTGACAGTATATAAAAGTGTCAGCATTCCTAATTCATAGAGACAAATGTGCATAGTAACTGGTGTGGTACACGGTGGTGGTGGTGGGGGGGACTGAACCACAATCAAACAGTTCCTAAAGACACTGTCTCCCACCAGAGATAAGCAGCAGCACACATCAGTATTCAGAGAATAAATAGGAAAAAAAAAAAAAAAACAGCCTGACTGAAGCCTAGGACATGTATTATGTGCAGTATTTAGAATTCACTGTTGAGAGCATGTAGAGGTGAAAAACTGAAGTAGATCACAAGTGGGATGAAACTTGCTTTTCCCAGCAGCTTTCTGCTCCCATGAGCCTTCTTTTCCTAATCACTTCTTGTGAAGCACCACCACATATAGAACACTTCATGAAGAAAGTTGATGACCTCAAATGAGAGCAATAAAACAGTTTCAGTACAAGAAAATCAGCAATAATTGCATCTGGAATCATCTCTGGACAGTGTGGTTAAAGTACAAGCTTGGAAACCAGGAGACATAGGTTCAAATCCCAACACAGGCACTCAGTGACTGAGTGAACCTTGAGCAAGTCAATTGATCTCTAGTGCTACCATTCTCCCAGCCATAAAATGGGGTAGAATCAGGACCACACTGTAAATTAGATCTTGCTTCTCAGGTGGGAAAAATAAAATAAATATTTAAGCTAAACTATTTGACATGTACTTAAAAACAAAAACATTAGCTTTTATGAAATTATGCATGCATCTAATTCATTTATTTGTTTAGTTGTATCTTCTGTCAGAAAATGGGACTAATAAAGGCAGACAGAGCCATAAGTAGCCCTATTCCAGATGCATCCAGGGGAAATAGGAACAGTGGAACAATATACAAAATAAAAGTTCTGTCAGAAGACTATATACTGTACAAAATGCTGTTGGTATCCAAGAATGCAAACTTGCAATTCCAAACATGATGGATATAAAACAGTACGGTAGAAAGCATGTACTGTATGCATTGTAAAAGACTCATATAAAAAGCATAAAGCATAAGAGGCCACCAGTATCAAGATTAAAAAAAAAACTTGTAGTAACAAACTGTTGTAATAAATAAGTAAAAACCACTTAAAAAAATAAAAACAGTACTGTGTTCGCTATCTACCACAGGAAGCACAGGGTAAGGAAGGAAGTTAGCAATGATATTACATTAGCCTTTCTTTAGATGGAGAACACAGAGTATCATTCCTCCAGTGGGTTAGGTTAGTTATGTACCTGGTGGGCAGCTGATCTAATGAACTGCATCCCAGGTGGCCAGGATGGTCACCACCCAGGTCACATCCTACACCACAAATGGGACCTCTGATGATGTACTGAAGGTTCTCAGTGTGAGTTCCTTCAGATAGCAGAGACATTTTGTAAACACCTTTACGGAGGGCAGAGTGCAGCATTCGTGGGCCTCTAGGATCATAGATGGGTCTCTACTTGTAGGAAGTAAAACTCAACTCTGAGCAGAGGGTGGCTACTGAGAATATTACAGTGTGTGGACAGGTACACAGAACGAAGTGACATAACATGCCTAACTATAAAGTCACTTTTAAAGTGCTCGAAATACAACATTTTTGTGCTTCCTGTGGTTCAAGGGATGTTTTTTTCTATTATTTTGTTATCCTCCTGTGGAACCTGGCAGGTTACTCTGGTCCCTCTCTCACAGAGAACTCGGTCTCTGGCTGCACCATTCCCCCATCCAACACTCCTAAATCCCCCATGGGTTCCCCCTCCCAGTGGCAGGGCCAAGGCGAAGGGGCACCAGCTTTGCTCCACCCCCAAAGTGAAATCAAGACATCAGAGGCCAGAACAGGGTGCTGCTGCAGGCATCATGGAGTCTGCCAGCTCCTTTTTCCTCCAGTTTTTACTCAGCCCCCCCCCTCCTCACCAACAGAGTACGTTGGCAACATGCCTATTGGCTTGCATCTCCCCCTGGCTGATGCCAGAGTGCAATCGATGAGCGGGATGGCAAACCCTCCCTCCTTGAGAGAGGAAAGCAGTCTTCTGGATGTTCAATCCTCAATTTTCCCTGCTGACCCCCGGTGGCTCAGGCTCATTCCCGAACCCGGGATGCTGGTGTGGCATGTGGTGTGGCAACAAGTGCCTCAACTGCCAGTGCCACTGGGCTGGTCTGTTCAAAGGATTTATGTGTCACAAGTTCAACAGCTTCATGGCCGAACTACAAGAGGTTCTCCTTTTAATCTAGTAGGGTAGAAGGTTTGGGGTCTTTAAGGGTTTGGAGACTGCTGGGGGATGCCCAGTATACTTTGCGGATTTTACTGCCCTCCACACAGAAGCAGTAGCCACTGAAGGTGGTTCTGAAATTGAAGGTGATGCCCAGTGGGCTGTCTCCAACTGGTCATGGCCTGATCCATAGGTGATATGCTTTCATTGACTCCTGACCAATATTGGCCATGATTTCACTGGATCAGGCAGTCCAGCAGCATGGATCATGTCGATGAAATAGGCAGTGTACTGGGTCAGACAAACCAGAGCAGTCAGACTCAGGACAATCTGCACGGCAATCCGAGCTGGACCAGAAACAGATATCGAGTCAGGGTCAAGCTGATCCTGTAGCACTGCCTGAGAAAGCAGATAAATCCCCTTTGGGTCAGTACAAGCTGGGCTGGGATGGCTTATGTCAGGTTTGACCTGCAATTTGGCAGGCAAACTGATCCTGTAACAATGCCTGAGAAAGTAGATAAATCCCTTTGGGTTGGTATGAGCTGGGCTGGGATGGCTTATGTCAGGTTTGTCCTGCAATTTGGCAGGCAAACTGATCCTGTAACACTGCCTGAAAAAGCAGATAAATTCCTTTGGGTCGGTAAGAGCAGGGCTGGGATGGCTCATGTTAGGTTTGACCCGCTATTTGACAGGCAAACTGATCCTGTAACACTGCCTGAGAAAACAGATAAATCCCTTTGGGTCGGTACGAGCTGAGCCATGATGGCCTACGTCAGGTTTGACCCGATATTTGCCGGGCTGGAACTGCCAGTGAGGCTCTACCTGATATAAGCAGGACAGCAACTGATGGTCAAGTCTGACCCAATATGAGCCAGGCTAAGACTGACTGTCACCAGGGCCATGCGTGCCAATCTTGTGATTCTTATTAATGTTCAGTGCACGCAGGCCCTTCATCTCCCTCCTCCTCTGAGAATATCAGTTGTCACCCATTTTTACCTATTTGTCACACATCTTTGGTCTCCACCCTCCAAAGAAACACTGTAATAACTATGCCAGGGAACCCAGACCTTTAATAGAGGAGTTGGGAGCTGTCCGATCTGAGATTTTTTGCATACTGGGGGATACATCAAACAGTTCCTGCTGCAAGAAGCCAAAGGAATTTACATCAACCAAGTTCCCTTACAGGATCACACAGGTACTACACAGAGCTCAGTCAGGGTAACATTTCAAGCATGCATTTTATAACCACAGCACTGGCTTTTAAAATGCAAGGCAAATGGCCACCATACATGGAACAGTCTTTTTTTTTTGTAAGAATCACGAGTTTAAGAAAAGTGGGCACCGTATGTTTAGTATTAAGGATTGTTTCTATCAAATTAGTTTACATTTTTAAGAGTTTTCAGTTTCAATCAGAGCTTCACTTCTGCAGTTCCAGAAAGTGGTGTGCGGGCGGGGGAGGCGGTGAGCACCGCAGAGGTGATGGGAGGAGGAGACACCACAGACAAACAGCGACTTCAGTACTATGGACAGCATCACTGTAGAAGAAGATGGCGATCAGTTCTACTTTTTTCCTACAGTGATGTGATCCCAAAATGACTGCATGGCTCCGCCCAAGCAGCCATAAAAAGACTTAAAAAAAGAGGAGATCTGGTTCTTTATGAACCAGAGGGACCCGGTGGGTACTCTGTTGTGCCCCTCATGGTGCCTAGAATTCTCCTGGGACTACCTAGGAGAGAGGTGTTTTTCCTTCCTCCCTCCCTTGGGAGTCACTTAATAATTTATTTTTTATCCAGGCTGGATTGGTTTTGTTTGTTGTCAATGGGTAGTTTTTTTCCCCCTTCCCATTGGCTAGAGTGTTTTTTAATTCATAGAAACAGAGGTGAGAAAGAAGTAAATGCCTCAGCTGGGACTTGAACCCAGGCTATCTGGAATACCGTTCTGATTGCATTAACCAGATGCGCCACTGAGACAACTGGAATCTGGGCTGTCCCCGAGCATGTTACTTTTTCTCAAATGCACAACACAATGGCAACACAAATATTAATTTGTAACAATCACACAGGAGTGCGGTGTGCATATTTATGGAACACATACAAACAGAGGTGAGAAAGACGTAAGTGCCTCAGCTGGGACTACTTCAATCTATTGTCTATTGTTTTTATTTGTCATTATTTTTTTGGCCTACTCTGTTAAACCGTCTATACCCCTTCAATTTTTTTGAATTTTTGTGGTTGCCCCTAAGGGAAGCCTTCTCCCTGATCCTATTCAGACACTTACTTGTCTGGGACTCTATTAATGGTATAAAGCTGTATACAGTGGCCCAGATATTCAAAAGGGTTGCGCCATGCACAACGGGGTTGCTCATGTGCAAGTCCAAAACTGCGCCATTCTGCGATATTCAGAAGGAGGCAGTTGCGCCCCCGAAAACATGCTGAGCAATAGCGCAATGAAAATGAAGGCATGCGCAACCGAAGGGGGTGGATCCATGCATAAAGAGCGCAATGCGATATTCAAAGACTTGCGCAATGCGCAATAAGCGGCGCAAGCTGGAACTGGCGCACTAGCGAGGTGAGCCAAAATAAAGGCTCGAGGCGGCACAAGAACGCTACCAGGCTGTCAAGTGGGGGAGAGAGAGACAGACAGAGACAGACGGACAGACTGAAAAGGGCAGGCAAGGAAAGTGTTTCCCATAGTTTGTAGAGGCAAGCAGGGGATGCCTGGTGCAGTGGAAGTAGCAGTGAGGACAGCGGGGGTAACACAGCAACAGCAGCCTGGGGGGAGAAGCCAGGGAGATGGACAGTGCCAGCTTCCACATGGAAGCTGTAATGAGGGGGGTGAGAATCCATGCTGCAGGGGGACGTGGCCATGGAGGGGCCCATCGGCGGTATGCCCCCGACAGGCGGTACCGTGCCCGCATCAGCTTTGAGCTGTACACAGATGTAGAGATCGTGGGCCGGTACCGCCTGGACAGGGCAATACTGAGACGGCTCTGTGAGCTGTGCAGTGATGTGATGCAGGCACCCTCACGATGGAGTCACGCTCTGTCGGTGGAGACCAAGGTGACAGCCTGCATGTGCCTGCTCACCACGGGCACCTTCCAGAGGCCGACAGGGGACACCACAGGCATCACACAGTCGGCCACGTCACGCATCCTCACCCAATTCCTCAACGCACTGCTGCCACATGCTGCGGAGTACATCCATTTCCCCAGCACCGTGGCAGAGCGTACAGCAAACATGCAGGAGTTCCACAGGGTAGCACGTATGCCTGGCATGCTAGGGGCCATAGACTGCACCCATGTGGCCATCCGCACGCCACCTGGCCCCGATGGCCATGCCTATCGTAACCAAAAGGGATTCTCCAGTGTCAACTGCCAGGTGGTGTGTGATGCCACTGGGCGCATAATCAATGTCTGTGCCACACACCCTGGTGGAGCACATGATGCCTTCATATGGTATCAGTCTGCACTGTGCCATCGATTCGAGAGTGGGGACATCCCCACAGGACATCTAGTGGGTGAGTACACATGTATGGAATGCAAACTCTGGGCAAGGGTGGGAATGACACAGGTGCCATGGTAGTGGCACACAGGGAGATGGCCAATATGGACCTGAACATGACACTGCTCTCCACTATCTCCACACAGGTGACTGCGGATACCCACTCCGTCCCTGGCTGCTCACACCGTACCAGCACCCCACGACCCCAGCGCAGCTATGCTATAATGAGGCACATGCCACAACACGTAACATCATAGAGCGGGTGTTTGGGATGCTCAAGGCACGCTTCCGATGCCTAGACACCTCCGGCGGTGTCCTACAGTACAGCCCCCAAAAGGCCTGTGGGATATTCCTGGCCTGTTGCATCCTGCACAACATGGCCAAAGACCATGGGATAGCCGTACAGGTCGAACAGGGAACAGCGATGGGGATGCGGTGGCGCGGGTGATGATGGTAATGAGCAGCCCCGCTAGAGCGGAGGGACCCCGACTGATCCGGCAGGCCCAGCTGCACGGGACACCATCACAGAGGAGCACTACACACAACACAGGTAAGTCAAGGGGACATGTGCAACCAACACTGTCCATGCGCAAACTACAGGCACACAGGGGAACACACCAGGGGTGCAAGAAGGTTAGGGGAGTGGAAGGGTCCAGGCATACCAACACACCATCAGGGAGGGGTGAGCACTCATATGGACACACACACACACACCAGGCACAGAGCGTACATGGGCAGATGCACAGCACTGCAGAACCGACATTGTAACACACAGCACCACCGACCACCCCCACCACCTGTACTGTCCAAGTACATGTGTCAGAACCTGGGCACCCTTGCACCTTGGTGTACAGTGCAATGCAGGCATCATCATGCACACGCACCTGTGGACAGCAGTTGGGAGGGTGTGCAGGTGGTCCGTGTGTCGGCGTGGTGAGCAGAGCACCCAGCAGTGCACTGCCCACCATGACACACATTGCACACAGGGAAGCACCAGACAGGGCCCGCACTGGGAGACAGCTCAGTCATGTAGCACTGTCTCACGGCCACCACGGATGCGTGTGCGGCCCCGCTGTGACCCAACAGCACGGGCAGGCTGAGCAGGGGCCACATGGGGTGGCACTGTTGCACCACCAGGGGTCCCACTGCGTGAACGCGACCTTGCCGCACAGGGGTCTGCAGCGCGCCGAACAAGCCTGCACCAGGGTGCTGCCGGGATGCCCACAGCAGAACCCGGCGTTGACAGGCCTGGTGTCGCGCCGACGGGAACGGGGAGTGGAGAGTGCACTGTGTGGGGTGTGTGGTACAGGGGCACCTGACTGTGTGCCCAATGCGTCCATGACAGAGACCACTGCCTGGGTCAGCCTGTCAATGGCGGCGGTCACATCCGTCCGCATACGGACCAGCTCGGCTCGGTCCCGAGCACACTCCCTGCTGTGCTGCTCCATGGACACAAACAGTGCCTCCACGGACCTTGCAACCCGCCCCTGCAGCTGTACTGATTCCTGCAGCAGCCGGGTGTGTGCGTCCAATGGGTACTGTGCCCCAATGGCATCATGACCCCCAGGGTGTGGACGGTCCTGATGCACATCACCCCTTGAGGGTGGGCGCTGTTCACCAGGACCAGGTATGGGCGGATCAAAGGGCGGTGGACATGTGCCACTGCTTGACAATGTACCCCCAGACCTGGTGTGCGACTGCTGCTGCTGCCCCTCCAACCGCTGTGCCCCCAGGTCCACCTGTTCCACCGCCGTGCTGGCAACAGTGCCAGACACCTGCACAGCCACCGGTGCTGCCCCACTGGTGCTGACAGGCACAGCCTGGGCCTGTGCCAGCATGCTGGTACACAGGTTTGAACAAGAAAGGCCCAGGGGCACGTGCTGGCCTGCCGTGTGTCTGTCATGGGACACACACCTATCACTGCCCATTGCAGGCCTTCTATCATCAATGGTGCAGGTACATGCTACTGCCATGGCCACAGAATGCTGGCATGCTTGCATGCCAGACTGCTGAGACACAGGCTGTGCACCCCCCGCACCCGTATCACTGACACCAGAGTTGTTGGCCCAGCGTGCATGCTGCTGCAGTGCCTGCTGGCTGGTGGTGGGAGGTGGATGGTCCCTCCTCCATGTCCAGCAGGTCTGCATCACTGTCTGGACCCACCACCACCATCTCCTGAAGATGAACAGGATCTGTAACAGAAAGAGAGTACATGTGAGTGCATGTGAACAACCGCCACCCCCCCCAAACACCACCACCATGTCATACCGTGCAGTGATGGGCTTCCACCTGTCTGGAATCCTCCCCCTGGTATGTCCGCAATGGCGCTCGGCTGCATGGCTGCGACCAGTGTCTCCTCATGCGGGGTCAGCTGCAACACCACTGGCGGGCCCCCGCCAGTGCCAGCAAGGGGCCGCCCTGAAGGCTGCAACCTTCTCCTTCAGCCTCCTGCGGTCAGTCCCCATCTTTTTCTTGCATTCCTGCACGGAGCGCTGGTGGCTTCCGTGCAGGTTAACGGCCCGAGCTACCCCCTCCCATGCAGCCGCACGAGACTGAGGGGTGCCCCTCCATCCACTCAATAGTGGCTCATCTTCCAGGTAGGCCTGGAAGAGGGCCTCAGTCTCTGCCGCTGTGAAGTTCGGCCTCCTCCTACGCCCACCATCCTCACCCTCACCTTGGCTCTGCTCGGTCATGGTGATCTGTATGGGTGGAAGTGGACACCTGTCACTGTGCAGTCTACAGCATTTCCCCATGAGCATTGTCCTGAACATCACACAGCATGTAACTCACCTCTCACCTGCAGTAACCGAATCTGGCCAGCACAGCCCACTGTTGCACATTTATAGCGCAACACATGCAAATTAGGAGTGGAGCAACTTTAATGACATGCAAATCGTGCCACTGCGCCCTTGAATGGCTGATCAGATGATTTGCATATGTCGGCTGAATACTCCCTGAATCTGCGCTGCTGTCTCGGAACAGTCGGCTGAGCCAATGGTGCAGATCTGTGCCTGTGTGGTACACTGCATCGCGCATGCCCAGATAGCTGGCGCATGCGTCTGTGGGCGCTGCTGGCGTGCTGGCGTGATAGGCAATTCAGGCCATGGCCACCATTGTGCCAGTGGCGCTACGGCACTGGCCACTATATGGCGCTGTGGCATTACTGAGCAATAGTCCACTGTGGCACTGGTACGCAGCTGGTCGGTCGCGCAGGTTACCTATACATCAGATGGCGCTGTGCGTAGCCTTGCGTCAGTGCTCATGACCTTGTGTATGCCCTTTGCCCCCTGCCGCTGTTCGCCTGCCATGTGTACGTCCCTATTGAGCTGTCTGGTGACAGCGCTATGTGAAATGATGGCACTGTTCAAACAGCGCGATTGGAGCCTGTGGTGGTCTATTGCGCAACATCTCCACGTGGGGTTATGGTGCAGCAGGGTGCCATATTGCCTGCTGTAAACTGGCTAACATGGCTAGGAGGAGGGCTGTGAGTTGGAGCCCACTGGAGGTGGCCAACCTGGTGGCCCTAGTAGAGCCCCAGTATGAGGCACTCTATGGTGAGGCTCCCCTCACCATAGCAAGAACAGAGGTGTGGCAGCAAGTGGCCACTGACCTGGTGGGGGTCACTGGATGGCGCCAGTCTGCTGAGCAGTGCCGGCACCAGTACAGTGACCTCCGCCGGAGGGAGCCAGACATGTTGGCAAGGCTGTGGGCACGTGCCAGGCGGGGCGTGGTGCCGAGGCCAGGTGAGTGTACCATCTATGCACCTGTATTCTCTGTAGGGGTGTGTGCTTTGGTGGCTGGGCATAGGTGACGGCTCGGACACGGTTGGCTGTGTCAGTGTGTGCAGCTGTGCGATGGATGGGTATGGCTGTGTGGGCAGGCACTCACTGGGGCAGGGGCACTCTGCTTTTGAGTCACACTGATGTTTGTCTCAACATATGTCTCCCACAGGCCGGGATGTGAGGATGCAGGGCCGGGGTGAGGAGGGCCATGCCAGGGCCCCGGTGGAAGCAGGAGACGGCCCCCGGATGCAGCAGCAGCAGCAGCCACAGCATCAACGGCAGCAAGAGCAACAGCAGCAGACACAGCTGCTTGAGCAATGTGAGTATCATGACTTCATGGATGCTATTGCATGCTGGGGGGGGAGTCCACTAGCCCTGCACAATACAACCATGCAGGACAGGGAGGTCATAATTCCACTATACAAGACACTAGTGAGGCCCCACCTGGAGTACAGTGTACAGTTCTGGAGACCATACCTCGTGGGGCGTGGCGTGGGCAGGGAAGGTTCAGAGGAGGGCAACAAAGATGGTGCGCATGGCTTGCATCACGGGTCCTATGACGACAGGTTGAAGGAACTGAACATGTACTCCCTGGAGGAGAGGGGGAGAGGGATATGATAGAGACATACAGGTATCTTACAGGGGATTAGGGTGTAGGACACACTATTTTGAAGTGAAAAGATGTTCCAGGACTAGAGGGCATGGGATGAAGTTGGAGGGGCGACGATTCAGAGGACACATGGAAAAGGATTTCTTCACAGAGCGGGTGGTGGGCAAGTGGAACACCCTGCCAGAGGAAGTGGTGGGGGCTGAAACAATCACGGGATTTCAGAATGCACAGGACAGACATGAAGGAATTCTGGAGGTCAGGGGTAAGGGGCAACAGACTTCTAGGAAAACAAAGTGAACTTACAAGCTCAAATGGACGGACTAGGTTAGCCATAGGCCCTTATCTGATGATACTGTCTATGTATCTATGTATGTATGCACGACACAGGTGACATGCATCACTGTCCAGTATCACAGCACGTCTGTGTAGGCGTCACTGGGCACATAGCTGTGTAACTGGCATCGCACCACGTTGCCACGTCACTGGACAGCCTTGTTTGTGCTGTGATGGACATGGGCAGTGTGTGTGTGCAGTGGTGCGCATAGCTGGTGCCGCCTGTTTGTGATGGCCATGTGCATGTTCACTGTGGGTGGGTGCATGCCATCACAGGTGTGGGACACTGGGCTATATAGCTTGCAGGTTGGGTGGTGTTCAGGGTTGTGGTCAGTCACAGCCATTGACTGTGTTCCCATTTTCCTAGACCTCGAGGTTCTCAGGAGGATGGTACGTGATCTTGACGCCTCACCCAAGTTGGACTGGAGAACCAAGAGATACTGCAAGCCATCCGGCGCCATGGAGCTCGGCGACGGAGGCACAGGACGGTGCACCAGCAGGGGAGGACCAGAGCCAGTTGGGCCATAGCCCACATTACCCCTTCCCATTCTCCCATCCCTAACACCCTGCCTTCCTCTCTCAAGTTTTATTCCTCCCACTTGAACACCCCTACCTTTTACCCGTCCCCCTTGTAAATAGTTTCTCTTGGTTTTGTTATTGAATCTTTTAAATATACATTTCTATTTTGATATGAATACTGTGTTGGTCTCTGATTTGCAGCTGGCTATGGGTGCTCAGTTGCAGGGGTGTACATGCCATCTGGGGTGGTATGGTCCTGGGTGTGTGTGTGCGTGTGTGTGCGTGTGTGTGCATGGGGAGGTATCTCCAGCATGGCAGTGACTTTCTGTTGGTCTTGCCGTCTGCTGCCACCCACTGCTGGGTGCACAGGGTGTGTCTGGCTTGTAGGCTTCTGTGCTGCACGGGGTTGACATGTGCTGGGGGGATGCATGGTTTCCTGCAGTGCCAGTCAATGCACATAGGTGGTGTCTTGGGGTCACAGTGCAGGGTGTGCTGTGCGTATGGGGGCTGCTGTGCACTGTGGTTGTCAACCCCCTGTGTGTGGCACTCTCAGCATGCCAGTGGTTGTGCTGGGGTGTCATAGCTCCGCTATGCTGTGTTGGCTTGTCCCCATGGGCCAGTAGATCATCCGTCACACCCCCAGTGATGCTGTGCTTGGGGTGTGCAGGTGTGGTGTGGGTTCTGCAGTGTGTTCCTGTGCCCATGTGTGGCATGGCTGGCAATGGGCCCCAGCCTGCCTCCTTGGATGTGCAGTTCCATTGCTCTGGGGGGGCTCAACTTGCGCTATGGCACCTCTGGAATGCTCAGCTGGGCTGCCCTGGTTGCTCCATAGCGCAACATTTTGGCTCAGCTTCTCCTTCCTGGTTGCGCTATGGCGCAGTATGTGCGATATTCAGACGTTGGTTGCTTACGCAATTTGTGCTGCTCCATGTTTGAATATAGCACCTGTTGCGCATTTGCGCAACTGGTTTGTGCTTGCTCCTGCTGTTGCGCTCATTTTGAGCGCAGTTTGAATATCTGGGCCCATATGTTCTTTCTTTTTGGGTTTCTTCTTTGGCTATTCTCTGTTTTTGAATATGTGCTTGTTCTCCTCTTGTTTTTAATGAAAAATTGTGTAAGCCATTGCAATTTACTGCATCTGCTGTTTATGTTGTTGATCTGTTAGCTGCTTTTAGAAGCCGGGTTTCTTTCTTTTTTAATATCATGGTCACTTCTTTTCTATTATTAACTCATTCGATATCTTACAATGTGAATGGTATTCACAACCCGGTTAAGTGGACTCGTCTCCTCCAGTATCTTCATTAGCAGCAGACGGATATAAGCTTTTTACAAGAAACTCATCTATCTTCTGCTGAGCATGCCAAATTTCAAACTTTTGGATTTGACCATGTCTTTTTCTTTTTCCATTCCTCTGAGAGGAGACATGATGTTCTTATTTTAATTCATCGTGGGCTTCCCTTTATGTTATCTCAAACTATTGAAGATGGGGCAGGACATTATTTAATTGTAACGGTTTTCTCTGCTAGCCCTCACACTTTACTTAATACTTATTTTCCCCCAGGTACTCACAAGTCCATTTTCTCTTCCTTCTTTTCTCTCCTATTGGAACACTTGCAGGGTAAATTAATATAATAATAATAATAATAATAAACTTTATTTCTTATGCGCCTTTCTTAAATCAAGGCGCATTACAGAATAACAGTCATAAAACATTATAAATACATTAAAATCTGGACTAAAATATATAGCGTTTAATTAAAATCTAAATCCTCACCGAATGCCTTATTCCATAAAAACAATTTTAGGCCTTTTTGAAAACCCTCCACCATCATGCACTCTCTAATCCAACATGGTAGAGAATTCCAGAGGGTTGGCACCACAAAACTAAAAGCGCGGTCGCCGGAAGATTTTAAAACTACCCTCGGAATCTCTAGCAACCCCTTGTTGGCTGAGCGGAGAGGTCGCATCAGTAGGTAAGGCACCAGAAGATCTTTCAGGTAATCAGGGCCCAAACCGTGTAGGGCTTTATATGTCAGTAATCCGACTTTAAAGGTGATCTGCCACTGAGCCAGCAGCCAGTGCAGATCCCGCAGCACCGCCGTAATATGGGAAGAGCGTGGAGTCCCCATTAACAACCGGGCCACTGAGTTCTGCACTAGCTGCAAGCTTTGAGGTGGTGATTTAAACTTTACTCTGTCCCCAGAATTGGATGCTTCTTGTAGTTAATCTTTTTGTTTCTCGGCCGCTAATTGATTTTTATGTAAAAATCTTCAGACTATAATTTCAAAATTGTATCTTGCCCCCAGTCTTGGTAACTGGGTGTACTTTCCAATCAAATGTAAAACTGTTTTTCTCTCCTACTTGTTGTATTGATGTACCTGTTATACCCTATTGCTGTATTGATGTACCTGTTATACCCTATTGTACTCTCCCGGGTCGTTCCTGAAAATAGGCATAAAACTTGTCTAGTGTACCTACCCGGTTAACAAAAACTAAATAAATAAATAAAATAAAATAAAACTTTCACCCTAAGTTACGTGAATATATGCATTATGCCTCACATTATGGCAATCATGCTAGGCTTGATTAATTGTTTACCACTTTAGAACACTTGGATATCATCTCTTCTATTCAACACAGTCTTATTCACTTATCTGATCATTCTCCCCTTCTCATCTTCTTGTCTTTGGGTCAACCGCATCACCCCTGTTTTTGGAGATTGCATCCCAGTCTTCTTCGAGATTGGGTTCTTACTGAAAAGCTTGCTAAGCAGGTCCCACAATGTTTGCAGGAAAATGACAAGGAAAATGTCTCCCCAGTATCCTGTGGGATACTTTAAAGGCTGTGCTGTGTGGGACCATTATTGCTTATTACTCAGTGCTTCACAAGGCCTAGGAGAGCAAATTAGCAGCTTTACAAGCTGAATTACACTCTTTATAGTCGAAACTGGGGAAGGGAGAGGCACCATCACAAGCTCATATTCTAGAGCTTCGACAGCAAATACAGCAACTTATTGACCAGAAAGTTGAACATGCCCTGTTATATCTCCATCAGTGCTATTATGAAGGGGGTCCTCATGGTGCCCAGCATTTGGCCAGACACCTTTGTCTTAATCGCATGGCCGTGATGGTGGTGAAGCTTTGCCCCTCTCCAAATGTTACTTATACTACTCGGACCAAAGATATTCTCTCTAATTTTTTGTACTTACTACTCTTCCCTTTATTCCCCTGATCCTCACTCTCATTCCGCTGATTCTATTCATTCCTTTTTGTCCGCGGCTCATTTGCCTGCTCTTTCTTCTGAGCATGTGGCATCATTGCTCTCTCCTATATTGGCACTGGAAATTCAGTATTGTATCTTAGCTACCAAATCTGGCAAATGTCCTGGAATAGATGGTTTTCCGGTTTAGTTTTTTAGGCCTCTGTCTTTAAAGGGTTTATTCCTGCCCTTATTAGTTCATCTTTTTCAATATGTCCAAGATGGTAATACCCCACCTCACTCCTGACAATATGCCATTATACAGATTTGACAGCCAGGATGCAATGCAGAAATGCTGCAGAATATCACAGAATGCTGCAGTGTACTGCAGGGCCATTGTAAGTCAATGGCAATTAAGCCCTTTTGTCATGCAGGATTTTGTGACATGTCATTACTGCAAGTTACTGCCCTTCATCATGGCTGACTCTACTGTAGCTGCAGTCCCAAAACTGGGAAAGGATACTCCACTTCTGACCTCTCATCGCACCATATCCATTTTAAATTCTGATTATAATTTTTTTATGTCTACTTAGTCTGTGGTTGGATGGAGGAGACTTCAAAGCAGGGGCCATGGGCCTTCCAGGAGAGCTGCTGATTAAAGATGCCACAACCTGTGCTGCCCACGAGCCTGGCGGGGAAGGAGCCAGTGATTGACAGTGCTGTGGATACATTTGGAGCTCACCGAAGGTCTTTGGATGCTGCTCCAGTGAGTGGGGCCATAGCTCTTCAAAATGGTTCCCTGTGTGGAGTTCTTGGAGTTCCGAGCTGGTGGCGGTATCCATCCTGCGATCTGCAGGGCTAACTTTATAGGTTCTATCTGTAGGGTGGTCTCACTTCCTGTGGCGGCATGAAGAGTGCCTTTTCCTGTTATGGGGTGGGGATCTTCCAGTGGCTCTCAAAAGCAGGCTGCCATTCATCTTGCCATTGTGCATGCAGGGGGAACTGCCTGTCATATCCCTCCTTTTCAACCTGATGATCCATGGATTGGGAGACTTGGGGTTTTAGATTGTTCAGCCAGTTGCACCTAAGAAAGTCTGTAAGGGCCTCCAGGGTTGAAATAAGCAACAGAACACCATTGTGCTCTACCTGCATTGTGGCAGGGTAGCACAGAGAGAAAGGAAGGTTGATCCTGTGCATGGTATGATGGGCCTCAGTGTAGGCTCGTCTTCTATCTGATAAGTCTATGGAGTAATCCAGGTTTATGTTGATCCGGTGTTCATGCCAGAAAAGTTGCTTTATTTCCCACACATTATCCATCACCATCTCTTTATCTCTGTAGTCCAGAAACCTGGCAATAATTGGATGTGGCTTTTTGTGGGATTTTAGCATTGGGGCGGCGGAGCAATGGGCCCACTTCACTTGCAGCACTCAGGAAGGGTCAAGGTGTAGAATCTCAGCCAAGGCCCTTTGAAGGAAGCCTTCAGTGTCTCTTGCCTCAGCCCTGCTCAGGGAAGCCTAGGAACTGGAGGTTATTCCTGTGCCCCTGGTTTTCTAGATCATCTGTTTTTTCCCTGCATTTTGAGGATGGGCTGCTGTTATTCCCGGAGAGTCGCCGTGATGTCGTGGACCTTTTTTCTCTAGTTGAGACCTGGCATTCAGTCTGGAACATGCGGGCTTCTAAAGACTGTCACACTTAGGTTGTGTGGTTAGTCACCAGGGTTTCTTAGGCCATTTGGTTAAGTAACTGCCCAAACATCCCCACGACTGACACTTGGTCCCACATGGCGTGTTGTGGATGTTGCGCCATGCTGAAGTATTCTGGTCACTCGGACCATGGCAGGAATTTTCTCCGACTTCTGTTTCCTGGTAAGGATGTTGAAAGCTTACAATATTGGTACCGTTAGGATCCTCGTTATGTTCTGTACAGCTGTATGTCATTTAAAATAGAAAGTATGCAAGGATCAATCAGGATAGTTGTAGATTTAGCCCTCAATGTAGGAGAGCCTGTAGCTTACGCTGCCATCTTGGTACACGCCCCAAGTGGCCCTAAAACCCACTGTTAATGACCCTTCTATGCCCTTGACCTTATTCCGTGCAGCTTTACTGGCTAGAATGCAGACTTTGCCTGAGATAGGAGTTGCTGTACAGAGACTGCATGATGTTTGTGTGAGCACAAATGAACAGATTGGAAAACTCCTCTTCCAAACTGTGCAGCTTGAGGAAGGTTTTATCAACCAACAAACCAGTCTTGATGCTTTGAAAGGTATTGTTAAGAAAAACAAAGTAAATGCAGCACAGACAGATTTATCTGCTACAGCCTTAATTAATGACTCAGTAACTTCTGTGAACATGAGAGATTGTGTAGTTTTAAGAAGAAACCTTGAAATGATGAAAAATGTCCTATAACATAAAAATGTTTGCTTCACGGGAATCTCAGACCTAACTGAAAAGCAGTTCCCTGCTTGTGCTGATATGCTTAAAAACATCTTTGTAAATGCTTTATTATTGCCAAAAGAAAATCTTCCCTCTGTAGTGAAGGCTTACAAGGTTCCTGTAAAATGAGGGGAACAAACAAATGGGAGTTTATAAACTAGCACAGAACCTAATGCAAAAGACAGATGACTGCTATAGTGTGTGTTCTAGCTTTTGGAACTGATAAGAGTTTTGTTGATGAAAAGTAGAACTGAAAAAGTGTGCACAGGGACAAGGGTACTCTCAATACTACTGTGTATCAGTAGTAAACAAAAAGTCCAGAGAGAGCCAATATAGCTGCAAAATGATATTCTTGGGCCCTATGCTTGAAGGCACGGAGCGCCTCTGCGCCACGTATGTGAAGGGCGGAGACACTCCATACCCATTGCGCCCCCTCCGCAAGATGCACAAAAGGGGGCGCGCAGCCCCCATGCACCCAATCCCCCACCTGCATGGACAGCAACAAGCAGGGGGTGGGCAGGAGGTGTGCCAGTACTACACGGCATGCACAAAGAGGCGTAGTGCTGCGCACCTGGGCACATAA
The DNA here is from genome assembly GCA_016271365.2 of Neoceratodus forsteri. Taxonomy (NCBI): domain Eukaryota; kingdom Metazoa; phylum Chordata; order Ceratodontiformes; family Ceratodontidae; genus Neoceratodus; species Neoceratodus forsteri. The sequence goes on along the minus strand of CM057456.1, from coordinate 452,152,581 downwards.
AGGGCAGCTGGTATGCCAGGGAAACACTGCCAAAAGTCCCCTATGCACCCCACACCTCCACCCATTTCCAAATCACAGATCCCTGATGGACACATGACAGTCCACCCAGGGGCACGGCACTCACCTCTGCACCCAGCCATGCAGCCCATCTCCCCAGTGCATGCCAACCCCCACACACCAACCGGGGGGCACCAGCCTCTTGGCTGCAGCCCCCCCACAAACCTCTACCAGCCCACCTCTGTGGTCTTTCACCCGCATCACAGTCCCGTTAGTGTGGTAGGCAGCATAGCGGGCACCCATCCCTCCTCCCTACACACACCCATGTGCCAACTCCCCCAGACCCCTGGTCCTCCCTTCTGTACAGGGGCATCGCATGGACAGCAGCACATCCCACCTCTAGCCTCCATGGCCACTGGCCATGTGGACATCCACAGGTGAGTGCTGTCAATGTGCCCCGCACCGTGCAAGGGATCTACTGTCGGACCCTGGACGGGCATCCAATTTGGATGCCCGCCCTGGTCCACAAGTCCACCCCTGGCCACTGCACAGAATACTGCACACTGGGGTGGCATGCCCATGGACAAGTCACAGCTGTTGGGGAATACCAGAGGCACACACCTGTCCGCAGGTGCACAGCTCTGCGGGCGGGATACACGCCTCACACACATAAATCCCACCCAGTGGAGCATAGGCCAGATTGATAGTAGTAAAAAGGAAAGAAAACATCTAGCACAGATAAAAGATTGTGTGCCACAGTTCCTGGCTGACACAAACATATGTGTCTGTATGTGTGTGTGGGGGGGGGGCTATATAGATTGTATGCTATCCAAAGGTGCACAGACCTTTATACTAACAGGATGTATAAAAAAACTATTAAAACAACACAGATCCAACAGCAGAAGCACAGTTGTATGTGCTCTGAAATTTTTGTTTGAGTCCCACCACTGCCACTTGTATAATCATTCATAATATGCACATAAGTGCATACTCTACCTGCTTATACTGTACATGCTCCTACTCCTGTGGATAAACAGAGGGCTTTATTCTTTAGAGTTATAAACCCCTTATCTTTCACCAGCAATAAAGACATACTGAACCTGTCTGTGCGGTTCCATGTCGCAACAGCTAATCTATTTCAGCGAACATCTTTTCAGCGAATCTATATAAGCGAATGTAATTACAGCAAATGGTCTTTTCAGCACTCATCTTCACAGCAACTTCTAGTGACCGGTCATTGAGGCGAATGTCATTCCAGCAATAATGATCATTCCTGAAGCTGGAAATTGTAAGCTAAGCCCCTAAGATATTCATACCGGGAACACGTGCCATTCTCGCACACAACCTGCTCCAAGCTCTCTGTGAGATCCCCGTACCAATGTCATCATACACCCGCAGCAACACCCAACACTATCTGCTCCATCCTAACCTCAGCCATACATTGTTAATAGCCATACAATTAATGAACTGCCATATATTAGGATATGAGGCACCGAGCCATGTATTAAAGGCATGGTGTCACCCTTCAACAGTGTTATTGGTCCTAGCCTGAACATTTACAATCACAGCATGACAGTTCCAGAAATTAATAGGAAACATGGGTCTGCACCATCCTGACCTGCTGTTAGGACTGTACTGTGCACAACTAAGGGGGGGGGGTGCTGTTATACTGTTGTATTGCAGAGGGACTACACCTCCAAACCGCCCCTATTTCCAAGATTCTCACTCCAAGACGCACTTTGCCTGGGGGGTATCGCTGCAAGTCACAGTCGCTGAAATGTCGGGTGCGCTAATATAGTAGATCACTGTAATGACAGGTGCGCTAAAATGACATTCGCTGTAATGTCTTCGCTGAAATTGACTCGCTGAAATGATTTAGCTGAAATGTCTTGTTACTGTCTGTGCCATGCCTGGCTCATTAAATAAACAGTTGGCTTCATTCTCTAGTGCTGTCTGACCCTTACCTTTCACCAAAACTAAATGCATCACAGTATAGAGAACACCTACCCTGTACCTGTCCCTGTGGATGAACAAGAGTCTGCAATCTCCACAGCTGTCAGTCCCTCACATCTCACCATCACTAAAAACCACATCACAGTTAGAAAAAGCCTGCATTGTCTCTACCCACACTGTACTTATCTCTGTGGATAAAGTGAGGGTTTCAGTTTCCAATTATGTCAGCCCCTCACCTTTCACCAACACTAAATCCATTGTATTGTAGGGAAGCTTGCATTGTATCTGCCCACTTTGTACCTGTTCAGATAATCACAGGGCTTCAGGCTCCACAGATGTCAGTCCCTCACCTTTCACTAACACTAAATATGTCACGGTATGGAGAAAAAATCTTGCATTCTACATGTATCAGTGGATAAACAGGGATCTCCATAGCTGTCAGGTGTTCACTTTTCAACATTACTACATACATTACAGGGTAGAGAAATCTTGCACTGTACCTGTCCCTGTGTATGAACTGGGGGGTCCAGAGCTGTCGATTCCTCAACTTTCATCACTGTAACATTCATTACAGTATTGAGAGCCTGCACTGTACCTGTCTCTGGGATACACTGAGGGCTCCGGAGTTGTCAGACTCTCACCTTTCACCACTGCTACTTTGATCAGTGTGGAGAAAACCTGTACTGTACTGTACCGGTCCCTGTGGATAAACAGGGGGCACCAGAGTAGTCAGTCCCCCACCTTTCACCACCACTACATTTCATCACAGTGTGGAGAAATGCTACACTGTACCTGCATCTGTGGATAAATAGAGGTCTACAGGGCAGTCAGCCCCTCACCTTTCACCACCACTATATTTCATCACAGTGTGGAAGAACTCTGTACTATACCTGTATCAGGGGACAAAGAGGGATCAAGAGCTGTCAGTTTTTCACCTATTAGTATAACTACATTCACCACAGGGTGTCTCTTCCCACACTGTACCCATCAATATGGAAAAACTGAGGGTTTCAGTTTCCAGTGATGTCAGTCCCTCACCTTTCATGCATACTCTACCTGCTCATACTGACCCTGCTCCAGTGGATAAACGGAGGGCTTTATTCTGCAGACCTATAAGCCATTTACCTTTCACCAGCTATAAATACATACGGAACCTGCCTGTGCCATGCCTGGCTCATTGGAAAAAACAGATGGCTTCATTCTCTAGTGCTGTCTGACCCTTACCTTTTACCAAAACTAAATTCATCACAGTATGGAGAACACCTTTCCTGTATCCGTCCCTGTAGATGAACAGGAGTCTGCAGTCTCCAGAGCTGTCAGTTCCTCACATCTCACCGTCAATAAAAACCACATTACAGTTAGGAAAAGCCTGCACTGTCTCTACCCACACTGTACCTACAGTATATGAATAAACTGAGAGTTTCAGTTTCCAGTGATGTCAGTCCCTCACCTTTCACTAACACTAAATCCGTTATATTGTAGGGAAGTTTGCGCTATATCTGCCCACTTTGTACCTGCTCGGATAATCACAGGGCTTCAGGCTCCAGTGTTGTCAGTCCCTCACCTTTCACCAACACTAAATACATCACAGTATGGAGACATCTTGCACTCTTCATGTTTCAGGGAATAAACAGGGGTCTCCATAGCTGTCAGTCATTCACTTATCAACATTACTACATTCATTACATGGAAGAGAAAGCTTGCGCTGTACCTGTCCCTGTGTATGAACTAGGAGCTCCAGAGCTGTCAGTGCCTCAACTTTCATCACTGCTGTTTTCATTACAGTATGAAGAGCCTGCACTGTACCTGTCCCTGGGATAAACTGAGGGCTCCAGAGCTGTCAGAATCTCACCTTTCACCACTACTACATTAATCAGTTTAGAGAAAGCCTGTACTGTACCTGTCCCTGTGGATAAACAGGGGTGCCAGAGCAGTCAGTCCTCTACCTTTCACCACCACTGTGTTTCATCACAGCGTGGAGAAATTGTACCTGTATCAGTGGATAAATGGGTTAAAACTTAGTTCAGTCTGTAAAGGGGGAGTGAGTGGGCGAGACTTTGCAGCAGAAAGAGTTGGCAGGAGCTTCTGACAGAGTTCTGCAAAGACACACACACACACACACACACACACACACACACACACACCCTTCTGTGCCGATTTGCCCAAATTTTGTTTATACTGGAATGCTTTTCCAGTTTGCAAATGCATTTTTTATTACAGTCTAAAAATACACAGCATTCCTCCACAGTACTTAAGAGTCTTGGTTTTGAAATACAGGGACTGAGTTCTGAGTTATAAACCTCTCTCAAGGAGCTATAAAAGCAAGAGGATGCAAAGGAGGGCATGCAGAGCTGTAGCTGGACTGTCTCTAATTTGACACTGTAGTCTGCTGAATGAGACAGTCAGAGCTTCAGAGCTTCAATAAGGGAAACTCCAGTATACTTGCATGATTCTTCTTTTCAACCATAAAAACAAGCTGAAACTAGTAACCATGTTATCACACAAATCCTGTTATGTACAAATTAATATTGAAATACATGTACTGTTCCTGTGAATCGCATTCCTCACTGGGGAACACTGGGGAACAGAGAAAATATGGTGTGGTAAACAGACTGCAATCGCTGAGGGATTGCTATAAAAGTCCAATTTAAAAATGTCCATTAGCAGTCTGCTGAGGTTCATTTTTCTATGTGATAGTAAAATGTCTGCAGAGCTCTGCACTGCAGCTGTAAAAATTGGGCACTCACCATCTCCCGTACTTCAAAAATTGACACCGTCACTCTAACTTCACTTTTAGTCCAAAGTGTTCATTGTAGTAATAAAGTGCAGGATAAAAAAGCCAGAAGACTCCAGAAAGCTGCCTAATGCATTTTGGATCTGTACCATGACCCCAACAGATCGAAATGTGTTAGGCAACTTTCTGGAGTCTTCTGGCTTTTTCATCCTGCACTTTATTTAAGAGCCATGACACCTCCAGAGGAACTTTGAAACACATACTACTTGGACACAAAGTAGCTTATAGTTCTCATTAGCTCTGTATTTTTTTTATCCACATTATTTATTACTGAGGTCATATGCATGAAAACAGGATAGCTGTTCCTTGTGGGTTTGTCAGCTACTATTGCTTCTTCCCAACCTGGTATCATAATACTGTGCATGTGGCATCACAGTTATTCCCATGGCAACAGACTGTGTTGTCGCAATACTGCATTATAACTTCAAGTAGGGAAAAAGTTATAGAGGCAGATCAACTCCAAGGAATAAAGATTTTGTGTTTGTGGGAATTTCTTCTGTTCTAAATAATGGAGAGGAGAAATCTATAAAAGATACTGTATATGAAATACAAGCTGAATTTGTCTAAATAGTATGTTTTCCAAAGTTTTTCCAGAGGCATCAGCTGCACTTTAATAAAATGAAGCACTTTGGACTACAAGTGAAGTTGTAGTGGCAGTGTCAATTTTTATGCTTGCTTGCGTGCATGCGCAAGAAACATGTTGAGGCAGCTTAGGAGAAAGTGGGTTGTGGAGGTGAGGCACTGTTGCTGCCAATGCCGCCACCGCTTTTGTGGGCTTGGTTGTGTGTCAATAATGGAAGCCCACACTGGTGGTGACACTGGTTTGCAAATCTGCCACCAACTTGAAATGATTTGACCACTGCAATCAGGGAGCACCTCATCATTGCAGGGTCAGCCTCTCGCTCCATTCTAGTTTGCATTCAGATGAGAAGTTGACACTGCGATACCGGGCAGTCCCTGCTTGTTGTGGTAAATGGTTATGATGCATAACCAGATTATTTATATTTCTAATTTATTTCCCCACCCTGCTGTGTGACCCTGCCGTGGCTGCTGACCATCCAAATTGCTCCACCCAAAAAAGCACCACAGTAGTTCCCACCCCAATCCCCTCCCTCAGCGAGTGAGCCTCTTGGCTTCAGTTGCACCTCTGCAGACCACACACCAATCCAGCCTAGCCACCTTTGTGTGTGTAAAGCCTCACACCACCCATGGCTTACTGATATGCCAGGCACACCACAACATAGTAAACTTTGCAGCTGGGGTGGCAAACAAGCCAGACAGCTACACAGTTTCTGAATCCTCCTGGCGTCATATTTAAACTGTCTGTTTTGTTTTAGCGGGCTTTCCCTTTGGCTTTGTTTCAGCACTGGGGGGCAGCAGCCCACAGCGGACATTGTACATTAGGTTCTCAATTAGGTCCTCATCATCATCTCGTGATGATTGGCTCAATTTGGCTGCAGCTGCAACCACGGCAAGCAGGGGGTGTTGCCGTGTTCGAAGTGGTGCATTTAAATGCCCCAACAAAGTTAGGGACAGCCACTTTATTTTCAAATCTTAGAGCTGGAGAAGTTTTACAGAGCCAGGACTTCAGAGGATCCATGACCTAGGGATATGGATCGATTAGCAACCAGAGCCAGAGGAAACCTGTGTACTGTGAAGTGGAACCTGCCTGGCAGCTGAGAAAAAGGAATTCTGACTGGTTGTTTGGCAACAATGGGAGCCGGAGCACACCAAGCAGTTTCTGCTGGGAGTCTGGGAGGGACTCCGTCAGAGAGTGATGGAGCCTCCTCAGAATTCAATTTTCTGACCGTAGAGATTCAGAAAAAAAGCACTGAGTGGCCGGAGACTGAAGTGGCAGCAGAGTCAGATGGGCAGCACTGCACTGATAATTCATTTTTGAACTTTCCTGGTTTGGACTGCTCTACTGTTTAACTGCCAGAATTCTAACCACCGGCACCTGGCTCTTCATCAGTCTTCCACAGCCAGGTATTTTTTTTCCTTTTGCATTGCAGTGCTAGTTTCCCCTTAATTTAGAATGTTTTTGCTTCATTGATGTGATGTGGCCTGTGGGTCTGTTGGGTGCATGTGTATGTCAGAGTGTCAGTCAGGACAAGTCACTCAGGGCTGAGGGGTTATGTGTTGTGCCACTGCCAGTAATATAAAAAAAGTCAGAAATGGCTGGCTTTGGGTGCAGACTGATCAGAGCTGGAGAGGCTATCGGCACTTGACTCTGCTCCTGAATGATGTATTGGCATTAAGTAAGGGAAGGGGGTGGACATGGCTATTTCTGCCTGCTGAAGGAAAGACATAACTTTTGAAACATCGAAAGGCAGATTAAGTGTTTAAAAAATGCAGGACGGTATGAAAGGTGATAATGGCTATGTTTGTATACTTGCTTTTTGCAGTGGATGTGCAGTCACTCACTGCATCGATTTGATTTGTATTTGTTATGATTTAGCTGCTTGGTATGACAACAGCACTGGCAGTGGTGGCCGTGGGTATCCTGCGGTCCTGTGCTTTCCATGGTAAATTTGCATTGCCAGGCATCAGTGGTTTTGTGTATCCCTAATGACAGCGCTTTTACAATTCAAGAAATCTGGATTCATGGCATTTTTCAACAAAATCTGAGAATTGCTGTCATACAGGGATTTGCATATGTATAGTATAAGTCCATATATGTATAAGTTGTCTTTGGAAGCATAGGGATGGCATAATAATGATTTCCAGGACGAGTTCAGCTTTGGTCAATGGCTAGCATGCCTGTAGGAGTCTAAAAAGAAACACCAGCTCTGTTTATTTCCAGTATTATACTTTTCCAGGTAAAATGGGATGATGATGCACAATTGGTTAAAAACTATGAAATTTAAAGGAACTTGAAAATTCTGTAAGTTAACGAAGTAACACAGTCGTTTTAATAAATTAATTGTCCAGGTCCAGGATAGCAATATTTTGCTTTAGGTGGAGTTTACCTTTGTTTTTGGTTTTTTTGCAAGGTAGACCAATGCATTGAGGGGTTAGATTGGGCCCAGGGATCTTTTTTCTGTTGGCAACTTCTGTGTTTCAGTGTTTCTAAATGACCACCTCATGATTACATAGAAAGTTAATGGTTTGAGCAAGGATATGAACCTGGGTCTTCCTCTGACCTGTGATCTACCCAGCTGACCACACTACCTGTAAGGGAGTTTAAAGTAGAGTGCTCTTTAGGTGTCTGGCCACTATGTAGACTTTTTTGAAGGGGAAAAAAAGCCATAACTTTTGGAATGGCAGGAATCTGGAGAAGAGGAGACCCTCTTTCAATTTAACTTCTGAGCACTTCTCCACCCATTTAGAACTAAGATTCTAAAGGCCCTGGTTTTGATATTTTTACTGTTTTGTTCGAAGATATGGTCCTTTGCGATGGTGGTGTGTGTGGTGGGTGCTGGGTTGTATAGTAACAGAAAGTCAAATGGGTGACATCTAGTGATGAATTAATTCTAAATTAGTCACAAAATTCCCTGTATAAGAGCAGATTTGTTTTCTTTAATAAAGTCAGAAATCAAGTTGCCAAATCTTTCTTGCTTTTATTGATTTGTAAAAGCACTCTCATTTTGGCCAGTAATACTTTGACTGCCAAGCTGGACCCTAGACTCACAGAGCATGCCCAGAGTAGTGCACATATGTGCTACCACTTTGGGTTAGTTTTGGTGTCTGGGCTCCAGCACGGCAGCAAAAGTATCTGCTGCTTGATGTGCATTCATTTGAAGTCTCTGTGCAACCAAGGATAAAAGCATTTGTATTTTAAGAGTGCCTGTAGTGCTGATCTGCTACAATGTAACTTGTGTTTTCTTGGTATGAAGGTGCCCCCACCCCCAGTTGGTACTGAACACCTCAGCCTCTCTGTTATAATGATCAGGGACCATTTATGATGTTAGACTTTTTCGATTTGGCTCTTTGTGCATTGAATTGTGCATTGAATTGCATCTTGTCAAAAATGAAAGCTGTGCCAAAATTGACCAATGTGCACATTCATTTTATTTTTATGCTAAGCAATTCTGGAAGTACAGTACTAATATGTCCACAACCTGTGTAATATTTTCAAAGCGCTTAATATTTGCAACTTTATTTTTGCCTAAAAAATTGTGCAACTTTTAAAATGGGCTCAATTTTTAAGAAGCGCAGGAAGCCTTACAAAAACATTGCGCATTGTAAGAAAACCACAAGGTGTAAACAGTGCCAACTAATCCAGATTTACATCTGGGGCTGTACTGTACTACAGTGGGTGAGGTTACTGTGTGTATGTGTGAGTACACCCACATGAGTGACTGCTGGCTGGTGTAGGTGCTTATAGAGTGGATAAAGTGTACTGTATGAGTACAGGTACTAATGTGTGAATGGACCTCTGTGGGACTGGCTACCTTGATGTGGTACAGAGGCTTGTCACAATGCAACATTGTAACTATAAGCCAGTCTTAGTCTCTGACACTGGTGTATGAAAAGGCCTTCTCATTGTAAGGGAATGGGAGTATGTGTTACAACTTTACATTTCGTGTTTATAGTATGCATGACGCTTGTCAGGTGGGAGGGCACAGACAGTGGGGAGGGGGTAGCAGGGCATATACAATGGGGATAACAGTGTCAGCTTGGTGTATAAATCTGAAATTCCTGGCTACACTTGTGACCCACAGTGCAGTGCTCGCAGTAGATCCACAGCTGTATAACCCCGCAGACACACAGTCCCTTTCCTCTGCCGTTGTGTCCTTACCTGCCATGGAAGGCCTGTGCAGCTGCGGTGCCAATGAATGGACTCCAGTGCCTCTGGTTTCCTTGACTGCTACTCCCCCCACCCATGGCCCCCACCGTGCTCCTGCCAATTGCCCTGTGTTTGAATAAAGCCAACAGGAGGGCCATGTGTGTGCTGCGACCGTGTCCCCACTGCCTGCTCATGCTCAAGCTGCTGAAGTGCTGCTCCTGTCACCCTCCGTCACACCACCTGCCTTATCGCCAGAGTTGCGGGTCCAGTTATCTGTTTTCTTGTTGTTCTCAACACAGAGGCTGACCATATGCAGCTGCTGTTGGCCACTGTGTGTCACTCTACCCCCCCAAGTCACAGCTGTCTCATATGGTGCATCCATCATCTGATAACCCCACTGTCCCATTCTCAGCACGTCAGTCTCATAATTCCCCCCACCCACCCACACACACACACACAGACACTCATTTTCACTCATTCATTTGGGCTGGGAGCAACAGGCATGGTGCTTCTCCTCGTTTTGCTCCTCTAGAAAGTGGCTGCCCTCATCTTGTTTTACCTCTTGCAGAAATCATTTATTTAATAAAGCCCAGTCAGGCATTTTAAACGTAACGGCAGTTTAACTGGCAGCACTCGTCGCCTCCCTATGCTACCAGCCCTCTAACATGTAACAAATTCCCACACGGTGCACTTCTAGCCACGCTTCAGCTCAAATGAGGAAAATTTAAATACAGTAGCTGCAACTTCTGCTCCTCTTTTTGGCAGCCTCTCAAGTCAATTACATTTTCCCTCTCAATGGTGGCTTGGGTAGTTGGGGGGAGACGCTTCTGTCCTGGCCTCGTCCACCTCCCAACAAGTCCCTGTCCCCTCCTCTCCTACCTGCACGATGTAGGCCACAGCCTGAGCTCTGTACAGGCTGTGAGTAGACAGCACAGCCTAGTGGCTTCCTTTTTAGTGCACTTGCTTGTGTTAATTGCAGCAGTGTTCCCCTGTTCCTATTAGGCCACCTTAATGCCTGACTGCCAAATATATATATATATACTGTACATTGGGGACACCCTTCCCCAGACCCCACGGAATTGATTATCATTTTATTTTAATACACTGGCCACCAACAAATTTCTCTCACAGCCACATGGAGCAGGTCACAGCATGAGCTCCCTATCAGCTAGTAGTAGGATGGTGGCAATTCTCTTTCAGGCGGTCGCTTGCTCTAACTGCAGCAGCTCCAGCGCATTGCATCCTCCTTCTCACACACCAAATCCCTGCATGCTAAAGCAGTACCACAGCGCAGGGAACCCTTAGTAGACCCCAGGGAAATTATTATTTTAATACACTGGTCACAAGGGGAAAACAGCCCACCAGGGATATTATGTTGGCCCCATGTGGGTCAACTCTAGCACCCTGGACTAGCCATGCTAAATTTGCTTGGGTAACTAGCACAAAAGTCACCACTAGCCCACCTGGGTTACTGCTTTTATCTACTGGCCACTAGGACATCTAGGGTCATAAATGATTTTTGCTGAATCCTCCCGCCCCCCAACACCACCAACCAGTAACATTTTTCTTATTTCTTGTTTTTCCTCCCTTATTCTTTATGTTCCTCTGTCTACTGAAAAGAACTTCCTTCTGCTTCCTCCTGAGTGAGATACCTCTCCTACCAAGACACTGCTGCTGCTGCTACTCCTGGTCCTCACACCCACCTGCAACATAGCCTGATGCTGCCCTCCCTTCCCCCAGCTTACCCCCTGGTGCTGTGTATGTCATCAGCCATTGACATTTCTTCCATGCAGTCTTCTGGCCATGGCGGGGGGGTTGGGAGTTGTTAGATCCAATAATGCTGTAGCTATGGTCTGATGCAGGAGTAGGCCACTGAAGGTGCTTCATCTGTCTGGTCATTGTGTGCAGTTTCCATGTTCTCCCTGCTCTCTCAGCAAGAGCGCACATCAGGATTGGCTGCTGGTGAGGCCTGGTGCAGCCATCCTGCCCTGCCTCTCACTCACATATCCCCTGAGCTGCCACCTGTGGGTACCCAGGTGTTGGTAGAGCAGTGGTACGTGAGCCCCTCCCTCCCTGGATGAGGAAAGCATCCTGTTCTCTTCTCCGAGGCTGGTCCTGTGGCAGTCCTGGCTCATTCCTGAAACCAGGTCATTGGCATCAAAAGTGGTAGCACTACTGCTATGCCAGCAGGCTACCTCTTATTTGTGTATTACATTATTTGCTTTCTCTGTATCTCTGTCTTCCTGCTTCCTTCTATTTATAACTTTTTATCTGAAGCCCTCTACTCCTATGCTGTCCTATACTTCTTTCGTATGTGTCTACTCTCTGCTCATCCCTCGCTATTGTACTTTCTCCATATTAACCTTTTTTCCTCTTTACTTTCACTGGTCTGACAGGATGCTGACTGCTTGCCTATCAGATAAGTATTACTCTACATCTAGCCTGTCCTATCTTTTCTATTTATTCCCTAAGAACTATGGATCCTTTGTGACCCATTTCTTATATTTTATTTTACAGGTCCAACAGACGTTGTCTGTTCAAGTCCTACTTCTGACTCCCTAATACTAAGGTAAGAGACTAAACATATTACTTACACTTGTTGGCTTTACTGTAATGATTCAGCTGTGCCTGTTACAGTGTGTGTGTGTGTGTGTGTGTGTGTGTGTGTGCGCCTGCGTGCGTGCCTGTCTGTGTGTGTGTGTGTATATGTGTGTGTGCGTGTGTGTGTATATCTGTGTGTGTGTGTGTATATCTGTGTGTGTGTATGTGCATGTGTGTGTGTATATGTGTGTGTGTGTGTGTGTGCATGTGTGTGTGTGTCTGTGTGTGCGTGTGTGTGTGTGTGTGTGTGTGTGTGTCCGTGTGTCTGTGTGTGTGTGTGTGTGTTGTGGTCTCTTAGTCCCAACCCCACCCCATCTTTAATCGAGCACTTGCTCTCCAGGCTCCCGGAGACGAGAGCTGTCTGACGGATGCTCAGTCCCCCCGCGGCAGAGCTCTGGCAAACTGGAGATTGTTCCCAAACTTGGGTTAAAGCTTGGTTGCAGGTAATGCACACCACGCCTCAGCCTCATCCCTAACTGCCACTGGGTCGGCATGTGCCACAGTGAGTATTTATTTGCATGAACATTTTCTACCTGTTTGGTGGGATGTATGCTATGCTCAAAAATTGCCACAGATGTGTGTGTGTGTGTGTGTGTGTGTGTGTGTGTGTGTGTGTGTGTGTGGTGTACAGTAGGATGTATAGTCTGCACAGATTTGTAAATAGCCAATAGTTCTGACTTTAATGGGGGGAGGAGTGCTGTTGGCTCCTTTTGGTACTGTACACGTGTTTGTAGTGTAGGATGCACAGACCACAGCATTTGTTATATACTTGAACTACTGACTTGGTAGGTGGGCAGTGCCATGGTAAATAGCTGTGTTCAAGGGTGTGTGTGTGTGTGTCCTCAGCATTTTGTTGATAGTTGAGAGTTTGTGGGTGGATGGGGGGATGAATAGTGATGCAGGTGATAATGTCAACATTTGGCTGTGCATGTGTGAGTGTGTGTATACAGTGGGGAAGCCTGTGTCACTTTGTTAATATCCACCCATTTGATAGCTGGTATTGGGGAGTTGTACTGTGATATAGTCAGTATATAGATTCTTGTGTGATGATGTGCATTTTACCTTTTAGATATGGTAGATAAGGTAGATTTGGGAGTAGGGCAGGAGGGTAGAAGGGAGGTGAAGTGCCTTCCTTGTGCCAGAGCATGGAGGGATGAAGATAAGTGAATCCTGGTGGAGAAGGAGAGGGAGCGGGATGTCACTGTCCATCCAAGCACAAATGACCTGGCAAGTGATGCAGCAGGGGAGTACAGTAAAGGTTTAGGAGGATGGGGAGGGGCCTGAGGTAGCTAGCTCTTTTATTAGCCTTAAGTGTAGTGCCATGCTGCTTGTATGTGGCTGGTTGTAGGCTAGGGAGCACCACACCACTTTCAATGAATGGTTGTAGGCATAGTGAGTGAGGCTGATTTTGGCTACATCGGGATCTGGTGTCCTACCTGGTGGGATAGAGGCGTGTACAAGACAGACAGCCTCCATCCGAAAGTGAAATAGCATTCCTGAGTGGAAGGTTTAAATGATACTGCATAAAGGACTGTGTATGAGAAGGGCAGGACAAAATAAATGAAGCCATGTGTACTAACACAATGAACCGAAGAAATAAAATCCCTGACTTTGGGGCAACCATTGTGGAGGCAGACCTGGATCTGGTGACCATAACAGAATCATGGTACACCGATGACCGCAGTTCAGATTTGGCCATTTGAGGATACACCATGTTATGGAAGGACAGAACTGGGAGAATATTGGGGGGGTATTTTATATGTGATGGAACTCATAAAGGGCACAGATATACAGGGACAACAGGGTAGAATAAAAGGCTGGAAGTTGCATGTATCAGGTTAAAAAAAGGTGGCAGATCCTTTATCCTTGTGTGGTTAGTGTACACATCATCAACGGGGGGGGATTAGACAAGGTTCTGGGTAAACCACTGGCAGAACAGCAAATAAAGACTAATTATTGGAAGATTTGATCTGATCTGGTTGCAGCTACATCAGGAAGCAGGGCTGATATAGACTCCCTTCAGGGGTCATTCCTCACGCAGCTGGTTATGCAACCCACTGCAGATGTGGCAGTACTCGACCTGGTAATTACCAACAGAGCAGCATTGCAGATGTCACATTGAAACATACAAACACTGAATTTAATGGCAGATAAAGACCGCTTGGCCCACCTAGTCTGCCCATTTCCCTACCTAATTGATAAGCTGGAGATCCTAGTTAACCAACAGCCTACTTCCTCCTACCCCCCACTACAATTGCCTTATGTCTAGCCCATGCATTCTTGAATTCCTCCACTGTTTTTGACTCCACTACCTCCTCAGGAAGGCTGTTCCATGAATCTGCAACCATCTCCATGAAAAAATACTTCCTCACATTACTTCTGAGCTATCCCCCCTCTATCTTCAAATTGTGCCCCTTGTTCTCGCACATCTCTTTTTCTGAAATATGCTACCCTCTTGAACTCTGAGTCCCTTGATGCACTTGAAAGTTTCTATCATGTCCCCCCTCTCCCTTCTCGAGGGTATACATATTAAGCTCCTTTAATCTCTTTTCGTATGTCTTCTGGTGCAGACCCTGCACCATTTTAGTTGCTCTTCTCTGGACATTGGGTGGCCACCTGGGTACAAATGATCACTGTATGATACAGTTTGGCATATAAATTTGCTAAGAGAAAAAAAACATTATCATGAGGGTCCTGGACTTCAGGAGGGCACATTTTAAGGAACTGGATGATGGCATCATAGGTACCTTGAAGGGGTGATGGCTGGAGTGGTGTAGAGTGGAATCACAATAAACAAGCATTTGTCAATGCCAAATGTTGTCTTGCTGGCATTGGCATTAGTAGTGCAGGCATTGGCATTGGTAGTGCAGGAGTTAGAGAGTTATATAATAGGAATGGCAGTGAAATATTGAACTGACGCCAACCCCATCCCCACCCTGCAGGGACTGACAGGCGTTGGGGTGTGTCTTGGGTCTTCGGGTCTTACGCTAACCCCATTAGAAAAGGAAAAATGCTGAGATGGGTGCAGTATAGGAGAATGGGGCAGACTTTGGGGCTGAAGACTCCAAGGCACACCTCCATGCCTGACACTGGCTACAGGGTGGGGCTGGGGTGGAATGGTGTGATTATTACAACTGACAATCCCAAGTCACACTCCTGAAGCCTGTCAGTCTCTACAGGGTGGGGTGTTATGTTTGGATACCCTAATGCCCCAGGTGTTTGTTGGTATTTGTACTCCAGATTTTCAACATGGCCTTTTTGAGACCCCAGCTCATGAACAGTGGCACTATCAGTTCATTAGCCGAAAGGTGATTTTGCACAGCGATTGCGCCATTTGACACCACACGTGTAAAAACACATTTCAGGTCGGATGTGAACAATGACAGCTGTACTGTTCATAAGGAGGTGTGAAAAAAAGGCAATGTTGAAAATCTGGAGTGAAAATATTAAAAATTGTCGAAGTTACAAGTGTGCATGGAAACTTACACAGAAACATAGAAGTTGACAGCAGATAAGGACCGCAAGGCCCATCTGGTCTGCCCATTTCTTTTTCTTCCTTATGAATATGCCATCAGCCTTTACTCTGTCAATGGCCTATCTATTCATACTCATCTGTATTGCTCCCTTACGCCTATCCCATGCCTGTTTGAAGTCCTGCACTCTATTCATATCCACCGCTCCCTGAGGTAGGCCGTTTTATGCATCCACCACCTTTTCTGTGAAAAAGAACTTCCTCACATTAACCCTTAATAGGCCTCCCTTTAATCTCATGTTGTGTCCTCTTGTCCTGCTATGTTTCTTATATTGAAATATGTTAAACTCTTTCACCTTGTTAATGCCCTTCAGGTGTTTGAATGTTTCGATCATATCACCTCTCTCCCTCCTTTGCTCTAGTGTATACATATTGAGTTCCATTAATCTGTCCTCATATGTTTTCTGATGCAGTCCCTGCACCATTTTGGTTGCCCTTCACTGGACAGCCTCCATTTTGTTAATGTCCTTGTGAAGGTGCAGCCTCCAGTACTGCATGCTGTACTCCAGATGGGGCCTTACCAGTATCTTGTAAAGAGAGATTATTACCTCCCTCTTACGATGTGTGATTCCCCTAATCATACATCCCAACATCCCTCTAGCCTTACCTACTGCTTTAGTGGTCTGCTTGGATAATTTCAGGTCATCTGTGATGATGATGATGCCCAAGTCTCTTTCTTCCCTTTTGATTGTCAGCAACTCCCCTCTCAACCTATAGGTGGCTTCAGGGTTTCTCTTCCCTATGTGCATGATCTTGCACTTCTTTGCATTAAACCCCAGTTGCCACTCTTCCGACCATTTTGCCAGTTTATCCAGATTTCGTCTCTTCTGCCCACCCCACCTGGATCATCTACTCTATTGCAAATCTTGGTGTCATCTGCAAACAGACAAACTTTACCCTCCAGTCCATCTGCAATGTCACTGTTGAAGATATTGAAGATGACTGGCCCCAGGACTGATTCCTGAGGTACCCCACTTATGACTTGCATCTCTTCTGACTGTATGCCATTTACCACCACTCTTGGTATCATTTCTTGGAATTTTTTCACCAAATTTGCAACATGGTCTTTTTGAGACCCCACCTCATGAACAGTGGTACTGTCGTTTCATTAATCTGTCCCAATAGGTGATTCTGTGCAGTGACCATGAAATCAGCTTTTGGGACCGAGTAACAAGATGACAGTGCATGTATTCATGAGGAGGGGTCCCAAGAACCCCATGCTGAAAATCTGGTATCAAAATTCCACAGAATGGCTGAGATATCCACCCAACTTGAACCCCCCCCCCCAATTGCCTGCCATTATAAAGCTTACCACATTTTGTTCAGTTCCAAAACAGTTCAGGCATATTCCTGCTCCACAGAAGATCACAGCACCATCCCTCTGAAGGCAAGTATGGGGCGAGGGGGTGCAGGGAGGTGGGGTACACAGATGGTGGGTGCAGGTTGGGGGAGGGGCTGCGGTGGGATGACAAGGGACCTTTTTTGTTTTTGTTTTTTTTATTATTTTAATAATGTCATACTGTCCTCAACAATTCTAGTTGACACCTTGCTACAGTACCCAAAACATTTCACTTTACTGCTACTCTCTTGGCTATTCACCTGGCTGTCTTATCTTTTACAAAAAGAAAATAAATTTACTGCAGCATGCAGCCGTAGCAGATCAGTTTAATTCCTGCTGATGCTGGCTTCTTCCTTCCTGTTGTGAAGCACGATAGACAGAACTATTACTTTACAAATGGGGCATGCAAAACACAAGAAGTATGCTAGAGTAATTTATTACCCTAGAATTACTTTTAAGTGTGAGGAAAGCATAAGATGACAGAACACTGACACATATATTATCTTATATCCAGAAGAAACAAAGTAAAAAGTAATGGATTACATTATGTTTTTCTTAAAAAGAAGATAATAGCTCTGTGGTGGTTGATTAAGCAGCAGGCTGCAGTGGGGGGAAAAGTGCAAGCATACATAAACATTTTTTTCCCAATTGTTTAACCAGGTGAGACACACTAAGCTGAAAGCTTGTTCACAGGTGTAACCTGGGAGCACAGGGAAGTTAAGTGACTTGCTCAGGGTCACACAGTATGCAAGTGGAGGCTGTGGTACTCAAACATAGGTCTCTAGGTTTGCAGCTCAGAGCCTTAAACCACTGCACTATACTGCCTCCCATTTGTTTCTTGGATGCTCTTGATTATACTCTGGAAGCTTACAGCACTTGCATAGCATTCAGAAATAAAAGCAAAAGCTTTTGTGAAAATAAATAGTTGAACGCTGGGGTACGAAGTGTGCAATCTGACTATGGCTATACTAGCAGGCATTTACTGCTAGGAAATGCCCAGTAGTAAAGCAGGGCATGAGCCATATATAGCTTGACAACCAGCAGAATAAATGTAAAAAGTCTGTACCACGGAGTTTACTGTCTTATATCTGAAATTTATTTATTACTTGTTTTTCTACAGTTTCTTCAGAAAAGGCATACTGAGCTTAATAAAAGATGGCTTCCATGTGTGTCCAGGGGGGAAGGGTGTAAGAACAAAATAGAACAGTACCATATGCAGTAATTCATCATACAGTGCTGTAAAGTTTATAGTGCAAAAAGAAGAAATTAACTTTATCAGACAGGCAAAATTATATGGGTACAGGACATGGGACCTGTCCCGTGGGTTTAGGAGAAAATACATTTCAAAGTGAGGGCACTACGGGGTTTTCGACATTGCCATCTCTTCCCATCTCCCTATGAATGGTACAACTGTCATTTTTCACATACTGCGCAAACTTCGTTTTTGCACATCTGGGCAAAATGGCATGCTCACTGTGGGAAATCAATGTTTGGGACACATTAACAAAATCACAGTGCCACTGTTCATGAGCAGAGGTCCCAAATGAGTTCATGAGCTGGGGTCACAAAAAGGTCATGTTGAAAATCTGTACTACAAATACCAACAAACGCGCAGGGCATTAGGGTTTCTAACCATGATGTCCCACCCTATACAAACTGACAGGCATCAGGGGTGTGCCTTTAGATAGCCGACTGTAATGCTCGTGCCATTCCACCCCCACCCTGAAGCCACCAACAGGCATTAAGGTGTGCCTTAGGGTTGTCAGCGTCAGCAGGACACGGTGAAGTAAAATGGCATGAACGTTGCAGGTGATGACCCAAAGGCACACCCCAATGCCTGTCCATCTCTGCAGGGTGGGGTTGGAGTCACTTCAGTACTTCACTGCCCTTTCTATTCTGTATCTGTCTAATTCATGCACTTCCAATGCTAATACCAGCAAGCAAACATTCGGCATTGACAAATGCTTGTTTAAGTACTGGGGGTAGTGAGTGCCCATTTTTTTGTTCACTACTATTGATGAAAATTGCCAGATTGCGTGGAACTATTCAGTATAAAGATATTAAATTTAAAATGTTTCTTGATTTTTGCTTTGCATCACAACAAAGAAAAAAAAGATTTTTTTTGCCTTGAAAAGTGAGAATTTATAGATTGGTAGGACTTTTTCACTAAATGATCCTGAAAAAAATTATGTGTTTGTTTAGGAGGGAACATCCATGTGTTTTTTTTTTTTTATGGTAGTCAGCTTTTGGACTTTCTTAAATCCAAATCTAAATCTTTGTCAAGTACTCAATCTCAGGATAATTCCATGGAGATATTGGGGCTTGTGAGGAGTTCAGAAGCATCTTTCCTTGATTCTGTAATGATCAAAGCAACTGCATCAGAGGCTGAAGTTAGAATCACCTCCATGGAATAATTTAAATTGTTTTGAGGACTTGAATTTTCAATGTCTGCATACTTATTGGCACATAAGTATCTAGCTGGACTTGCTTCACTTAAAAATGACAATGTAAGGAGATCCCAGCATGCATATTGTCAGTGTCAGTGGCTCAGTAGGTAGCACATTTGCCTCTGAGGCCAGGAGAGCAGAGGGCTGTGGGTTCAGTTCCCACATCTGGCACTTGAGTTAATATCCCAGTACTGACACTGTAGTGCAGCATGAGAGGGGTGCTGTACTTCTGAGGTGCCATCTTTCGGATGAGACGTTAAACCGAGGTCCCATCTTCCTGGACTGGTGGTAGTTCAGGTGGATGTTAAAGATCCCATGGCATTTATCGAAAAGAGTAGGGAAATTTCCCCGGTGTCCTAGCCAAATTTCTCTCATTCACTAAAAATACCACCAACAGCTTAATCTGGTTCAAGGTCAGTTGACATTCATCTGTATCCCCCTTCCCCAGATCGTGCCTGAAAATAGGCAGGATTTGTCTAGTGCACTTACCTGGTCAACAAAAATGAAATAAAATATGATACCCTTCTTTATGCATCATGACCCAGTCTATAATCTCCAGACATTGATGCCAATTTTGAAGGATTATGGGAAGGTGTCTGGTTTTAAAGTAAATACAGATAAGTTGGAAGCTTTGCTTCAGAACGAGCAAATTCCATTACAGTGGCAGCAGACATATCGATACAAATGGGTAACTTCACATTTCAGACACCTGGGGATCCAAATTCCAAGGAATTTAGATAGAGTATATGAGATTAACTGTCACACACTTCTGCAGACTTTGACTGAAGACCTTCACAGGAGATGCAGATTGATATTGGGCATTTCAGGGAGGGTAGAATCCTTGAGAATGAATGTTCTCCCTATGTTTTTGTTTGTTTTTTAGCCCTGTCTCTGCCCTTCCCTAAATTGGTGTGGAAGAGAATTAGTAAGTCCTGGTCCAAATTCATGTGGGGGAAGGCAAACCCAGGATTACATGGACAACTTTATTGCTCACCAAGGACAAGAGAAGTGTAGGGGTCCCTGACTCATGGGTACATTTTCAAGTCTGCCAGCTTCTGCACCTTCTGACACAACTTAGACCTGAGGAAACCTTAAGCTGGGTTTCTTTGGAAAAAAATGAGGAACCTTTAGCCAAAGTCTTTTTTTTTTAAGATGAGTCCCTTGGATATTAAATTTGTGGGGAATGGGCATACTAAACTCAAGCTGACTACATAGAGGGGCACCCTGCTTGCCAGCAAGGAAAGTAAATGGTATCTATAGATTTATTAACATAAAGGGAACAAAGTGGTGTAGGCCTGGGAAAACTGTCTCTACATTTAAGAGACTGGAGAGATCAGGTTTGAGTCTTTTGGGGCACCTAATGGCCGGATGGAAGGTCAAGTAATTTGCCCAGCTACAATAAGAGTTCTCTTTACCTCGGCAGGATTTTTGCTGCTTTCTCTGGATCGGGGATTTCATCATGAAAGACCCCTGTAAGTCAAAGAAAACACAGGAATAAGATCCTCTTAAAGGAATAGCTGGAGCAGCAGTGAAGGGGAGGCCCTTACACACCCAGTCTCTAATTTGTATGGGATGTGTTCACACCCCACAAAAAAGGCCCTACTGGTTTACCAGGCTAAATAGGAGCAGTAGGCAGGAGTGCAACTGCAGGACAAGGAGTGGGACAAATGCTGGGCTGTGATATCTAAGATATCCGCTTCTAACACATGGAGGGGACATCACTGGAAGGTGTTGTCTAGATATTTCAAGACTCCTTCTGTTACAGTCCAAAACAGCCCTGCCAATTCTAACAGGTGTTGGAGACAATGTACCTTGCAAGGGATGCACAAACATATTTTTGGGTCTGTCTAAGGCTCTGGCCCATCTGGATTTTAGTGGTACAGGCCATAGGCCAAATGTTTGGGATCCCTGCTCCAGATCATATTAAATACCTAATCTGGGGCTTTCACCCACCAGGTACGCACTCAAGACAAAAGGCATATTTACACAGTAGTCTTATTGTAGCTGCCTCAAAATCTATTACCCAAAGATGGTTTCAGATGGTGCCCCCACCCAGTTACAAACTTGGTTGGTAAACTGTAAAAGACTTTTCTTACTGGAATGGCTAGCCATGAAACTAAGACTGTCTACCAAGAAATGTTTGTGATGTTGGCTCTGTTTCATGAATTATTTAGAAGTGACGGAGGGTACCACTACCCTAGAACAAATAGTTAACCTAACTTAAATACTATAGTAGTCTAGTCTAGGAATGCACCAATAAGTTACCAGTGACCTGCAGGGAGAAACAATTACATGAATTATAGCTGTGCATTTTTTTGTTATTGTTGTTTTTATTAAGATTTTTATTTGGTTATTTAAATATATTATCTCCCTCCCCTCCTTTTAGAGGAGGTAAGTGCTCATTGATGTTAAAAAATGGAATTGCCCCTTTTAGTGGACCACACCAAATCCCATTGATATTTTTCTTTCTTTATATGGGTAGATTTCGGCATGTCAAAATAAATTACTACTGTACATTGTCTATTACTTTGTCTATGGTATATGCAGTTAGGTATTGTTCTGTATTATGCTGCAACTTTAAAAAAAGTAATGACCTAATTACCTGTGTAGTTCTATGAGAATTACTGACTGAAGGGAGTCTTCTTAGACTACTGAGAGGTGTACTATGAATATTGTAGCACCTTCACATTAGTGTACTATGGTTTAAATTGGGGTGGAGGAACAGAAGAGTACAATTACGTAAGAAATTACCGTAACATTAGAACTTAGTGAGAAGCTCTTGCAGCAGGCTACACCAATAGGACTAAGCCACCAGGCACCAGTACCACACAGGAAACTTCTAGCTAGTAGTCTACCATGAGGACTGCCTACCACTGATGCCAGTCAGCCTACGTCAGCCTAGTTTATATAGGTGGGTAGTCCCCCACACCTACCTCTGTTCTCCTGCCAGAGACCTTCATTCAGGTGGCTGAAGGAGAACCGAGGAGATTTCCTGAGAGCCAAAAGGAAGGCAGAAGTAATGTGAGTGACAAAGAACAGCAGGGGGAAGGAGGGAGGGAAAGCAGGGCCTGCTGCAAGAGCTTCTCTTGAAGATCTACTGTTACAGTAAGTTCTTATGTAACTGTACTGTCTTACTTCAAGGAAGGCTCTTGCAGCAGGTCACACCAATATGACCGAGTCCCAAGCAGTACGAAGTATCACCAAGGTGACACCACTGGGAGGAGTGTAAGTCAGCAGCCAAGAGCTCATGACAGAAGGCCCTGAAGAACTGCTAGGCTGAAACTGGCCTTGCACCTAGAACCGATATGCAGACTATAATGCTTGGTGAAGGTATGGACAGAACCTTAGGTGGCAGCTGCACAGATGTCTGCAGCAGACACATTTCTGAAGCAAGCCATAGAAGCAGCCATAACCCTGTGGAATGGCCCTTGACCACCAGTGGAAGGGGTTTGTTGTCTTTGCGGTAGCAATAAACAATGCAATTTGTTAAACCACTTAGACAAACACTGTTTGGAAACAAGAACACCCTCTCTCTTGGGGGCAAATGAAACAAACAACTGATCAGTTTTCCTTAAAGACTTGGTACAGTTCATGTAATACTGCAACATTCTGTGAACATCCGAAGTATGGAGCAACGCCTCCCCCTGCTTAGAATACTCAGGAAAATAGACTGACAGGTGGATGCATTGATTTAAAGTAAACTCCAACACCACCTTAGGTAAAAACTTAGGATTAGTACACAAAGACACCCTGTCTTTGTGAAAAACCAAATAATGCTCTTTACACATAAGAGCCTGTAACTCAGAAATCCTTTGAGTGGAAGTAACAGCAACTAAAAAGAGTGTGTTCCATGACAGAAAGCGCAGCTCGCAACTCACAGTCAATTCAAAGGGAGGTAAAGTGAGTTACTCCCACATAAAGTTGAGGTCCCATGGAGGAACTGGGTCCCAAATGGGAGGTTTTAAATGCAAAATGTCCTGCAGGAATGTGCAGGACACTTCAAGCGGAGTGACAACTTTGCTCTCAATAGGCGCATGGTACGCAGAGATGCAGAAAGGTGTACCTTAAGGGAGTAGTACCCCAGGCCTGAATCTGAAAGGGAAAGGAGGTACTCCAACACTGTTGGGCAGGTGAATGGATCCAAATAGGGCACAGTGGCCCAAGTGGAGAAGCATTTCCATTTCATAGCTTAAGTGGCCCTGGTGGAAGGTTTTCTGGCAGCCACCAGGACATCAGTGACCCTAGAGGATAACCCAAAGCAAGCAATAGCTAGGTGCACAGGAGCCACACATGGAGATGCAAGGACGTGAAGTACAGATGGACCAACGTGCCTTGGTCCTGGGAAAGCAAGCTGGTGCACAGGGGTAAGGGCACTGGAGGTTCCACTGCTAGCTGTTGTAGCAAGGGAAACCAGATCTGGCATGGCCAGAAGTGAGCTATGAGAATCATTTCTGCTCCTTCCAACTGGATCTTGAGCAGAACCTTCTGCAGGAGCGAGTAGGAAGGAAAGGTGTACAAAAAAACTCCCCTTCCAAGAGAGGGACAATGCATCTTGCCATAAAACTCCAGGCCTGAGAGTGAACAAGCAAAACATCAGAAGTTCTGAACTGAGTGGGGATGCAAAGAGGTCCAACCCTGGATGGCCCCACCTGTCAAAGAGATCTTCAACCACTGAGGTTAGAAGTTCCCATTCATGAGCCCATGACCTGGAGTGGCTGAGACTGTCAGACAAAACGTTCTGAATTCCTGAAATGTACACTGCTGAGAGCTCCAGATTCTGCTTGATGGCCCAGAACCAGACTCTCATCACCTTCTGATACAGGGGGTAAAAATTGGTCCTCCCCTGCTTGTTGATGTAATACACACCACACACATGTTGTCTGTCTGCACCAGCAGCAGACTGGGGAGGAGATGAGTTTGAAAGGCCTGCAGGGCATAAAGAACTGCCCACATCTCCAGTACATTGATGTGAAGACCCTGCTCCACTTCCATCCAGGTACTCTGGGTCTGGTGACTGGCAAGATGGGCACCCCAGCCCAGGCAAGATGTATCTGTCATGAAAACTTATCAGGGGATCGGGAGCCGAAAGAAGACTCCCTGAAGGAGGTTGGCCTGGTCCTGCCACCCTGACAGAGTCAGGGTTGGAGACCAGGACCAATTGGTCCTGGACATTGGTGCGCTAGTCCCAGTGGACCCTCAAGGTACACTGAGGAACCCACATATGCAGATGGGCCATGGGAACCATGGCAATTGCCACCTCTTTGTGGCCCAGAAAACATAGGAAGACCCTAGCTGTGTCCTGCTGACTGGAGGAAACCAGATGGGCCTGCACCATCAGTCACTCCGTCCTATCCTCGGGCAAAAAGACCTTGCCCTGACTGGTGTCCAGGACCACCCCTATGTACTGGAGGTGCTGGCAAGGTGAGAGGCAGGACTTTGGCATATTTATGGTGATCCTCAAGGCCTGGAAAAGACTGAAGGTTGATTCCAGGGTTTGAACTAAACATTCCCTGGAGGGGGCTGCAGGTAGCCAGTCATCCTGGTAGGGGAACACATCAAAGCCCTGCATCCTCAATGCAGCAGCCACTACTGCCAATCATTTGGTAAATACCTGGGCAGCAAAGGAAAGGCCAAAAGGGATGGCCTCAAATTGATAATGGGCTCCCTGTGAGTGGAAGTGGAGGAAGCAGTGATGGACAGAAAAGACCTGGATGTGCAGCTAGGCATTCTGCATGTCTAGTGAACAGAGCCAGTACCCATGGTGAAAAGGGATAACAGTCCCTGAAGGGTGACCATCCTGACCAGTGACCAGTCTTTACTGAAGAGGAGGAGGGTAATGGGTCTGAAGGGAGTACAAGGGGTGAGAATGGTGCAGAAATGGACACAAGTCCCTTTACACGAGAAAGGGTCCTGAAGGAACTGGAAGTAATAAGAGTTGATAAAGCAATGGGGCCAGATGGGGTGCACCCTAGGGTCCTAAAGAACTAAGAGAGGTGGTGGCTGAACCTCTGGCTATCCTGTTTAGCCGATCACTGGAAACAGGGAGGTACCCAAAGACTGGAGGACAGCAGATGTAGTCCCCTTATACAAAAGTGGAACAAAGAGGAACAGGGAACTACAGACCAGTCAGCCTCACCTCGGTAGTGGGAAGATCATGGAAGCACTACTGAAGGAGAGATTGGTGGAACATCTGGTTGTCAATGGACTACAGGACCCAAGGCAGCATGGTTTCACCAGGGGAGGTCATGTCAGACCAACCTTATTGAATTTTTGACTGGGTGACTAGGGAGGTGGATCAGGAGAGGGCAGTGGACATGGCCTTCTGGACTTCCAGCAAGGCCTTTGACACTGTGCCACATGAAGACTATTACACAAACTGGGGAATATGGGTGTGGGCAGGACAGTAGTGTGGTGGGTAGGTAATTGGCTGGGTGGCAGGACACAGAGGATGGTGGTAAATGGCTGTCACTCCACAAGGGAAGAGTGACCAGTGGGGTACCACAGGGATCAGTGCTGGGACAGGTCCTATTCAACATCTTCAGCAGTGACATTGCGCAGGACCTAGAAGGCAGAATTTCACTGTTCGCTGATGACACAAAGCTCTGTAACAGAGTAGACACACCAGAGGCTGTAGACAGAATAAGAAGCGACCTGCAGAAACTTGAAGAATGGTCAGGGGTTTGGCAGTTGAAATTCACTGCAAAGAAGTGCAAGATAATGCATATGGGGCACAAAAACCCTGGCACAATATATCAGTTGGGGTGAAGATATAGCATGCACCAAGCAGGAAAGGATCTTGGGGTTGTCATCTCTGATGACCTCAAGGTAGGGAAACAGTGTGACAAGGCAGCAGGTAAAGCAAATAGGATGCTGGGATGTATAGGCAGGGCATCACCAGCAGGAAAAGGGAGGTCATAATTCCGCTATACAAGACACTAGTGAGGCCCCACCTGGAGTACAGTGTACAGTTCTGGAGACCATACCTACGTAAGGACATAGACAGGGTAGAGAAGGTTCAGAGGAGGCAACAAAGATGGTGCATGGATTGCATCACAAGTCCTATGAAGACAGGTTGAAGGAACTGAACATGTACTCCCTGGAGGAGAGGAGGAGAGAGGATATGATAGAGACATACAAGTATCTTACAGGGAGGAACAGGGTGCAGGAAAACACTATTTTAAGCGAAAAGATGTTCCAGGACTAGGGCATGGGATGAAGTTGGAGGGAGGACTCATCTAGAGGAAACATGAGAAAGAATTTCTTCACAGAACGGGTGGTGGACAAGTGGAACACCCTGCCAGAGGAAGTGGTGGGGGCTGAAACAATCACGGGATTTAAGAATGCATGGGATAGACATAAAGGAATTCTAGAGGTCAGGGGTAAGGGGCAACAGACTTCTAGGAAAACAAACTGAACTTACAAGCTCAAATGGGCAGACTGGGTGGGCCATAGGCCCTTATCTGCCGACACTGTCTATGTATCTATGTATCTATGTATCTGAAGTGATTGTACTCGATGTACAGATTCAGATGACTGAGGTCCAGGATGGCCTGAAGATCCCCGGTTGTTTTGGGGATGAGGAAGAAGTAGGAGTAAACCCCCCTTCCCCATTGAGCCTGAGGAATGGGCTCTAATGCTTTTTTTTGAAGAAGAGCCTGAATTTCCTCTCAAACTAGAGACAGGTGTGTGGGAGGGTATGCGGAGGGAACTAGAGGGTTTTCTGGTGGCCACCCTAGGAAAGCCAGAGTGTGACCGTGTTCTATGATCTGGAGCACCCATTTGTCTGTGGTGACTCCCTGCCACCCTTCCAGGTGGCAGGAGAATCAACCCCCAATCGCCTCACTCAGGTTCTTGGCTGGAGGTGGGGGGGTCGACAAAGGAGTTAGGAAGTGGGAGATGGGCGTGAGCGGGGGGTGCTGTAGGGGCCCTGGAGGCTCTGTTGTCAGCAGCAACAGGGGCTGCTGGGGCCTTATGCTTGTGCTGACCCTTAGCAGATTGGGTCTGAGATTGCTTGCAGGAGGACCTGTGAAAGGGTTGATGTTGGCTTGCTCTGCTTTGAGTGTAATAGAATGAGTGGACTAAATTCAAGGGCCTGTCCAGACTCCTGCAGAGTATAGATGATGTCCTGGACATCTCCCCCAAAAAGGACCAACCCCAGGAAGGGGGCTTCCAAGATGCTGGCTTGCACATCCGAGGCAAAGACAGAAACCCGGAGCCAAGAATGGCACAGAGACAAATCCCAGCAGCTGCCCTGTGCTCTGAGGTATCCACTGCATCATAAGTGGCTCATAGGGCATGGCTACCAACGTACAAGCCTGACTTCATGAGCTAGGCAAGCTGCATCTTAGTGGGGTCCTCAGGTAGGGTTTACACCAGATCTCTGGCTTGATCTCAAAAAACATTTTAATATTGGACCATGTGTGCTAGATAATTTATGGCCTGAATAGCCAGGGTGGTATAGGCAAAAACCCATTTGCCAAGCTGGTCCAACTGCTTAGACTCACAGTCTGGGGGGAGAGTACTAAGATGTTTATGCTTCTCAGTATGGTTGTGCACCACATGAATGACCACAGAATCTGCCTTAGGGTGAATCCCCAGAAAGGGCTTGCCTGCCGGGGCATGGTAAAGGCGGTCAGCCTATTTGGGCAGAGGAGGGGTGGTGGAAGGGTGGTTCCAGGCCACCCTGGTGACATCCTCATAGGATTCGATCAAGGGGGGCACCACCATAGGAAGGGCATCAGGCTGCCCGAGGTACTGTGCCAAAAGTATCTATTTAGGATAGATGCTTTTACATGGTCCTCCTCCTCCTCACATGCCTCCTTTTCTCCTTTGATTTTAGCAATACCCCCTCTGGACTGTCTCCTTTCACTAATGTATCTATAGAGAGTCTTGTCAGTAAAAGAAGGTGACAATACTTTCAATAGATACATTAGTGAAAGGAGGAAGTCCAAAGTGGGTATTACTAAGATCAAGGGAGATAAGGGGGCATGTGAGGAGGAGGACCATGTAAAAGCATCTATCCTAAATAGATACTTCTGCTCAGTATTTACTGAAGAGAAGGTAGGGCAGGGCCCACAGCTCAGCACCATGGACACAGTGGGGGAGGGAGGTGAGCACTAGTCCCTTGACAAAAGAAAGGGTCCTACAAGAGCTCGATAAGCTCAGGGTGGACAAGGCAATGGGACCTGATGGCATACATCCCAGGGTACTATTGGAACTAAGGGTGGAACTAGCAGAACCATTATCAGAAATGTTCAGTCAGTCTCTGAGCACAGGAGAGGTCCCAGAAGACTGGAGAAGGGCTCATGTGATCCCGCTCCACAAGAGCGGTACCAGGGAGGAGGCAGGGAACTAAAGACCAGTCAGTCTTACCTCAGTAGTGGGCAAGATTATGGAGGCACTCCTTAAGGAAAAGATAGTGCAACACCAGGAATCCATAGGAGCACAGGATCCAATTAATATTTCCACTTGCTGTCACTCAGGAATCTCATACAATCGGAACATGGACAGCATTTTACTTCAGAACTCTCCCAAATTTCTGGTAGATGAATCTGTAGGGTCCCCAGAGAACCGTGGCAACCAGGGTGCACCAAAATAGTATGGCATCGTAACTGGATTCAATCGTGCCCCTTCTCCAGTTCCACCTGAGGTTTCTGGCCTTCTGGATTCCATTTCTGATAACTGTTTCCTGCTTTAGACTCCAATTAAAGTATTCTGTCCATGATGCCAAGTGAAATGAGCCAGGAAGGTAGGAGAAAAGTGTATATATATATATATATATATATATATATAATGATGATGGGCAGTCAGTTTTACCTCAGTAATGGGCAAGATTATGGAGGCACTCCTTAAGGAAAGGATAGTGCAACACCTGGAATCCATAGGAGCACAGGATCCAAGACAGCATGGGTTTACAAAATGAAGGTCCTGTCAAACTAACCTCATAGATTTCTTTGACTGGGTAACCAAAGTGGTGGACCAAGGGGGAGCAGTTGATGTCACCTACCTTGACTTCAGCAAAGCTTTCGCTACTGTTCCACATAGAAGATTGATTAATAATCTGGGTAGGCTCAGGGTGGGTCAGTTGGTCAACTGGCGGCAAACTGGTTGATG
This sequence comes from Neoceratodus forsteri, assembly GCA_016271365.2. NCBI lineage: Eukaryota > Metazoa > Chordata > Ceratodontiformes > Ceratodontidae > Neoceratodus > Neoceratodus forsteri. Next base: position 452,123,076 of record CM057456.1, on the reverse strand, counting down.
GGCAGAAAACAGAGAGTGGTGGTAAACGGTATACAGTCAGAAGAGATGCAAGTCACAAGTGGGTACCTCAGGATCAGTCTTGAGCGGTCCTCTTCAATATCTTCATCAGTGATATTGCAGATGGACTGGAGGGTAAAGTTTGTCTGTTTGCAGATGACACTAAGATCTGCAACAGAGTAAATGATCCGGATGGGGTGGGCAGAATGAGAAGAGATCTGGATAAACTAGCAAAATGGTCGGAAGAGTGGCAACTGGGGTTTAATGCAAAGAAGTGCAAGATAATGCACACAGGAAAGAGAAACCCTGAAGTCACTTATAGGCTGAGAGGGGAGTTTCTGGCAGTCACAAGGGAAGAAAGAGACTTGGGCATCATCATCGCTGATGACTTGAAATCATCCAAGCAGACCACTAAAGCAGTAGGTAAGGCTAGGGGATGTTGAGATGTATAAGTAGGGGTATCACAAGTTGGAAGAGGGAGGTAATAATCCCTCTTTACAAGACACTGGTTAGGCCCCATCTGGAGTACTGCGTGCAGTACTGGTGGCCACCCACACCTTCACAAGGACATTAACCAAATTGAGGCAGTCCAGAGAAGGGCAACCAAAATGGTGCAGGGACTGCATCAGAAAACATACGAGGACAGATTAATGGAGCTCAATATGTATACCTTAGAGCAAAGAAGGGAGAGCAGTGATATGATCAAAACATTCAAACACCTTAAGGGCATTAACAAGGTGAAAGAGTCTAACATGTTTCAATATAAGAAAAATAGCAGGACAAGAGAACACAGCATAAGATTAGAGCGAGGCCGATTAAGGGTAATGTGAGGAAGTTTTTTTTCACAGAAAGGGTGGTGGATGCATGGAATGGCCTACCTCAGGAAGTGGTGGATATGAATACAGTGCATGGCTTCAAACAGGCATGGGATAGGCATAAGGGAGCAATACAGATGAGTATGAATAGATAGGCCATTGACAGAGCAAAGGCCAATGGCACATTTATAAGGTAGAAAAAGAAATGGGCAGACTGGATGAGCCTTGCAGTCCTTATCTGCTGTCATCTTCTATTTTTCTATGTCAACTTCTGTGTTAAAAGGTATCTCTATGGGTCCTGATCTTCCATCTCCCAGTCCATGGACTGGATGTGGTGGATAACATCCATAAAGGATGGATCATCGGGGGGAGGGACTTGGGCACCTCTTTAGGCAAGTCCTTCCCTTCAGAAGAGTGACCAGGAGAGGAGGAAGATCCTGAAGAATCAATCATCCTCTGTAATATCAGAGTCTGGGACTGACACAGGCTGCCAGTGTTTGTCCCATCTAGAACTCAAACCAACTTCAGGTTGAGCCCCTGAAGACCCCAATGTTCAGGGATTACTAGGGCCAACTATGTCTGGATCCTGGGGATGAGGATCCCAGAGGGAGGGCAGTGGGAAAAGCCAGTGACAGCCCATGAGGGGAGAGGGTCTGGCACTGCATAAAGGACCACTACACCAAAAAAAGGCCATTGTAGTCCACCTTGGGTGCAATATTGTACACCGGCAGGAAAGACAAAGAGGGTAGTGACAGCTGAGTGGCCAGCAAAGGGTATCCTAGCAAAGGGTATCCTAGCAAAGGGCCGCCTGACATGGGTTGAGGATCTAGCATCAGTCTGACAGGCATCAGCGGTGCTGAAGGTAGCGACAGGGGCGATAATGGAGTAGGGCCCAAAGGCTGGGGCTATGCCAACACCCTCAGCAGCCTCAAAGGGGACGGCCTGGAGCATTCAGGAGACTGACCCTCTCATGCTGGTCCAACTGGAGAAGCTAACTCCTGAGGGGATGGAGACCGCTGTGGCAGAGGCAATGCCGGTGTGGAGGAGACAGCAAGCACCTGCTGTAGGCATTGCATATTAGGGCTAACATCAGTCCCGATAGTGGGAGCCGATGAAGGCAGTGCCATGGCCGGGGGGGTGATGGTGGTAGAACTGACACCTGAGGCACCAACACCAGCAAAGTCACCTGACTGAGAGTCCATTGAGGGTATGGATCTGAGTTTCAGGGGCTGGAGGGCAGGAGATGAAGTCCCATGCCCTGAAGAGCCACCGCTTGATATGGAAATAAGGGTGGGTGGAGGAGCCGCTGGCAGCCCAGAGGAAGACAGGCCTGGTGGGGGCTGAGGAGATTGACCCCCTATGGGAGAACAACCCAGACACGGCTGAAGGTCTAAGAGGTGACTACGAATGGGAAGCTGACAGGTCCTGGTCCTGGTGTTTGCCCCAGTGCTTGTGCTTCCCTGACTTCTCCTTGTGGGAAGAAGAGGCCATGGAGGACTGTGCCAGTGAAGCTGAGGAGCTCCTAGACTGCAACTCCTTCTCCATCGTAACCAACTTCTGCTTTAAAAGATAGCTCTCCAGTGCTTTTAAATGATGTCTTCAGGTGGCCTAGTTGAATTTCTGGCAATGCTGACAGGCTTTAGTGTTGTGGCTGGTGGCCTGGAGAGAAGAGACACGCAAAATAGCCATCCTTTCCAGTGATCCATTTGCCACAGACACACTTTGTGCAGCAGTCAGAGATGAGGCTGGTGGAGAAGACAAACTCATAGAAGAAAACACCTAAATTTTGATGTTTAAGAGAAATAGAACTTGAAGGAATTGAAAAATAAAAAAGCACGGCAAGCGCAGGTAATGGCGGTCAAACAGTATCTGTGGCATCTGCTAAGATCTGATGTGTGCGGGTTTATGTTGGGAAAAGAACTGAGGTAGGTGTGGGGGACTACCCACCTATATAGGCTAATCTGACATCAGCTGACTGACGTCGGAGATCAGCGGTCCCCCATGGTAGCCTGCTAGCTAGAAGTTTTTTGTGTGGTCCTATCACCTGGCAAATTAGTCCAATCAATGTGGCCTGCTGTAAGAGTCTTCCTCAAAGTAAGATCTCATTGTTATTGAGCTATGTGATGTAGGGGCAGACCAACTAGCTCTGTACCACATGGACGCTTAGTCTGAACTGTATATTAGGCCCTAAGTGGCTAGCTCATCCCCTGGGAGCATGGGATGGGTTGGTAGAATGGTTTACATCTACAGTATTAAACACTTTTCAGATTCTGATTCTCCTATAACTGAGCGTATTTTTCTTTCGAATATTGGTTATTAGTCATTTATATATTGTCTCTCCGAAGCATATTTTACTGAAGTTCTAATTTACAAATTGCATGTTTTTCTTTATTCTCTTTATTACATGAATTATATGAATGTGTGATGGACAAATTCTAGTCCATGCCATGTTTACAGTTGCAGCCAGACTTGGTCAAATATTTTCAGATATATCCTGATATTTCTAAAGAGATTTAGTGGTATTGCAGGCAGATATGGAATTTCTCTAGAGAAATCACAGAAATTTTAGGAAATATCTGACTATGACATTGGTGGTAACTTTAATTAGCTGTTTTGTGGGGTCACGATGGATAGGTGCACCTAGAATTTATTATTCTTTTTGTTCTTTTCTTTGTGCCAGAATTAATGTATGAGGTGTAACCTCCATTCATATATGGTTATACATGTATGTGTCTTGCAATTTAATAATATATAGAATCCAATAAACTCTAAGTAAAAAAAAATGAAAGGCAATGGATTGTTAATTCTACCAACTATCTCCCAGCTGAACTGTTGTCTGCAACAGCTTTAACTGGTAGCAGGCCATAGTTACACTGAAGAGGCAGAATGTCACGTAGCTCTACTGCCAAAATAACAAGAGTGTGTGGGAAGAAGAACACCACACCAACACATAACAGAAAGATTTATGAAAAATTCCAAGATACAGTAGTGTATAGTATTGTATCTTACTGTACAGTAGCTTTGTACTGCAGTTTAAGCATCTTCACCCAATCAAGAAGAGTGCATATATGTAATTTTGTGCTTCTTTAAAACTTCGCTTTATCTCACATGCTCTTTCTGCATAACTCTTGCGTCAGTACTTTTGCATTGAGGTCCTTGGGCAGGATTCTGAAAGCTCTCAGAAGATGCAGATCCTTCCCTAAGTCCCCAAAACTCCCTCAGCTATGGAAAAAAAGGTGAATTTGCTCCAAGTGTTATTCACAAAAACCCCCACAGCTGTGGAAAAAAACACTATGGACTGTGGAAAAAAGTGCAGCTGCAGAAGTTCCTCAGGACAAAAAGGTATGAGATAAGTAAGGCACAGCCCCTGAAAGGCTATTCACAGCCATTTTTTTTCCACGGCTGAGGAAAGAATGTTACACACAGTGGAATGAGGTGTAACTCTCCCTCAGCACACTGCAGTAGTGCCCCAGCAATTGGAATCAATTAAGGTGGAGGTGTACCACAGGTAACAGCATCTCAGACAGTATAGCAGTGGCTGATGTTACAGCACTGAAAGCACACATTGCCATGCTATGGCAACAGGCATCAACCACTAGACCCAGTGCAACCCATGACAGAGCCCCACAGGCAGTAGAGCCTGACCAGCCAGCAGCAAGTGCTACTGCCCCCTGCAGGCTACAGGAACACCCCAGGGAGGGATGACCAGCAGGGACAGTCAGCTACTGTGGTGCCAAGGTATTGCAGGTACCTGTGGTGCTGCTATGGTCCCAGTTGGGGACTGGTTGCTGGTCTCTGTGTGTGCTGTCAGCTTCATATTATAGCAGCACTGTTTCAGTCTGCTGCTTCGGCTACTGTGGTTGCCTATTGCTGTGCCTTCACAGCCTCTGCAGCTGCAGATTCGCAGCACTTATGCAAGTCCTGCAGCAGTTAAATTGTCACACCTGTGGCACTTTTTACGGAAATCCGCAGCTGCGCTGGTTTTCTTTGAGAATACAGCGCAGCTGCATTTCTGCACTGCAGCAAGCCTTTTTCCTGTAGCTGCGGGAATTTCGGCTTTCTTTGTGAATCCTGCCCCTTATCTTTTAAATTTCTTTCATCTATTTTTGTTTTTATCACCTGCACCAGTGCCATTACTTACACAACTAAAACCTGGACATTCTGGAGAGGGATACAATGTCACATAGACAAATATTGGATGACAAACTGACCTGTGTCAGATAATGAATGTCCAAAGTAAGCATTTTTACATTCCCCATTTTCCTAACAGCGCAGTTTTGCCTTTAGCTCAACCCATGTCAGGAAGAGTGAACAGTAGTTCTCTGCAAACTATGCATTCAGTCTCTACATTCAGTTATAAAATGGGCATCCAAAGTAAAGAAAACTCACTGGTCAAAATATATCATGTGACTGTGCATGAAATCTGTTTCATGCACAGTCATCCTGGTCCTAAACCACACCACACATTGAGCAAATCAGTCCTCCTACAGCCAGAACTATCTTCCATCAGTCCCCCCTACAACCAGAATCAATCTTACATCACAAAAATGGCTGCCACCTTTACACTGTAAAAAACCTTCAACTGGGCCCTAAAAATAAAACTACTTTAAATAAAAAATAAAACAAATTAATTAAATGTTGTTTCCATGATCATCACACTTTCCTTACACACATAAACAAATTAGAAACACTAAGTATTGTTTATAGTTTTCATTACAACTGTTTCTTTGCTGACAATGAAAAGCCCCCTTCTATCTTTCCCTGATCATCAGGGAAATCTCTTCTGCTTGCCCTGACAGTGAGATAATTGAGTCTCTGGCTGTAGAAGAGGCCTTTATAGTGTATGGTGGAATGTTGTTATGGATGGAAGTCCATCCGTTCAAAAATGTTGTTATGCTACACTAGCTATTTCCACTAGTTTGTTATGCTACACTAGCTACATAGCTAGTGCAGCATAATAACTTAGAACGCAGTTGTGCATACATGTTCTGAGGACCTGCAATCCTCATTGAACAGCCTCAGCAGTGTGATCTGTTCTGGGAGGCACTAAAAGAAAAAAGTAAGGACACCAGCTGAATATATGAGTGACCATACACTATAAAATATTATGTATGATAGCTCATACACTCCATACTCATACTCATACGAAGTCTCATACAAAGTGCTGAGGAACTTGGGGGCCCTTTGGAACCATACGCGTTCCTTTCCTTTTACCCATAATATGTCACCTTTTGGCCCTTTAAGATATAGGCATCTAAGTTTCTTTTGAACTGAACCTTGTTAACCCCATATACAACTTCCTCAGGTAACCCATTCCATGGGGCCACCACTCTCTGCGTGTAGGAAGCCATCCGTCTACTTGAGTTACACCTTATATGTCTTAGTAAAAGATGGTGTCCTCTTGTGCCCAGTTTATCACATTTAAACTGTAGATTCAATTCATTTAATAAGTAATCATCTTGTATTATATTATAACACAGCAGCAAGTCCGTTCTCACACTCCTAGTCTCCAGTGACATTAGCCTTAAATCAACCAGTCTATGTTCGTAAGAGCTATCCTGCATACATATCCACCATCCTAGTGGCCCTCCTCTGCACCCTCTCCAATCCCGACACTGTCCCCTGTTTATGGGTTCCCACACTGGGGCACCATAGTCCAGAAAGGGCCTTACATACGCCCAGTAGAAAGGCATGATCACTGCCTCCTTCCTACTTCTGAAGTTCTTCTTTATATTCCATAAAACCCTGTTTGCCTTTATTATCTGATTGTCACACTGAGTCTTGTATTTCAGCTTCTGATCCACCCATATACCCAAGTCCCTTTCCACTCCTGACTTCCTCAAGGTATGCCCATTTGTTTTATAATTATATTTCAAATGTCTATTTCCCATGTGGACCACACAGCATTTATCTATATTAAAACTCATTCCCCTTGAAATGGTCCATTTATGGATGTCATCCAAATCTTTCTGAATTGTCTCTGCCCCTGCAGACTGTGTTACCAGGCCAGCCAACTTTGTATCATCAGCATACTTGCTTACCCAATTTTGAGCCCCCTTACCCATCTGTGCAATAAAAATTCTAAACAACACCAGTCCCAGGACCAACCCCTGAGGAACCCCTCCTGCCACAGGGATCTCATCAGACAAATACCCATTTATACACACCCTCTGAGTCCTATCCATCAGCCATGCCTGGATCCATTGGCATACTCTATAGTCCATATCAATATCTAATAAACATCTTAATATTTCTTTGTGTGGCACTTTATCAAATGCCTTTGCAAAATACAAGTATATGCAGTCCACCAGTTCCCCCTATCTAATGCTGCTGAAATATTCTCATAGAAACACAGCATGTTCATAATACATGACCTACCAGCCACAAACTCATGCTATTCTCTATCATTCTGGCCAGTCTTGGTCAGATACACATTTATTATATCCTTTAATATAGATTCCATCAACTTACCCGGCACCGAAGTCAGACTTATGGGCTCCAAGGATATATTTTTTACTCTTGCAATTTCCATGGCAATAGACCTCTCAAGCTGTGCTCACAAGTTCTCTGGTTACCATGGAGACAGCTCGAGTGAAAAATATCCTTATTGTGTATAAGCGATCATACACAATCCTCTATGTTGTGTGTGTACAGTATGTTAGGAGAGGACCATTCTGCCAGTGGAACTAAGCAGAATTTTGAATCCATGTATTCCAAGGTAAACATTCCATGATAAACATTCCATAACTTGAATCTTGATGCCAGCGAAGGACAAACTTTGTCCAGCAGAAATACAATGACATCATTTGCAGTGGGCTGAAGGACTATTTTATCTTAAATGCACACAAGTAAATCTATTGTTTCTACATATAAACATGCTTTTCCCAAATGCAGAAAGTTTAAAAAAAGGGAGCCCATTTTACAAGTGCAATAAGACACTCCGGGTGTGTGCATGGAATAGATTTTACTGCACTTCCAGGGGCTGAAGGCACGAGGCCATCACTACTCCCCTGAGAGTGTGGTAAAACCTGTTCCATGCATATCCTGTTGTGTCTTATTGCTTACTTAGTAGACAGTGCCATTTCCAAATCAATCACTGAACTTCTCCAAATTTATTCAACAATTGACCAAACTGGTGACATGATCCACACTCGGATAAAAAGGGAGATGAAGACAGCATCACAGGGAAAATTGCGGCTAAAGAGGCACGGTAGGAAAGTCATGCATAGCATCATCAAGGAAGCGAGACATGCAAGCAGAGCTCTCAATACCTTCCCAAGCAGCCTGGCTATTGTTGAAACAGAACTGTGAGGGTCGCTCTTGATTTCCACTGGGGATCTCAATCAACCCAATCCAGATAATCAACTCTGACCTCTAAATGGCTATTTTCTGGGATATCCATTCAGTGCCATGAAGTATCAGAGACACTTTATTTGCTATGCATCTACCTTTGACCTGGAACTATTCACTGGGAAAATCCTATCAAGCACATGATCCTGACTGACACCAGCAATAACACAAATATTTGAGTAGCTATCCCCTCAGCCAGCCCTGATGAATGATGCTGACAAGAACGAGCATAAACAGAAAAAAAAGAGTTTTTTTTTTCAGTTTCATTTATTGTTTATGAGAAACCTTTGGGCAAATAAAGTCCATTTACATAGGTTTCTTGGTCAATTACACAAAAGTGAAATCAGCACAAGGTAACATACAAATGGGGCACACGTAGGTTTAAACATTGAAAGGCTTTCAAAAGCATTAGATCTTCCTTTGGTTGGCAGTGCTAGTTTTATGCCCCCCACCCCCAGTGGTCTCCTGCCCTCCACCTCTCCCTGGTTCTGCCATACCCTTAAATACAGTTGGCAAACTGCCAGCCCTGGCCCCATCTAACACTTACTTTAAGTTTGGTTAAGTAGCTCTGTAATTGCTTAATACCCCCACCTGATCTCTGATCCATTATGAGGATGGGGTGACAAATGTGGGTTTTTAAGTGTCTGTCCATCTATTTTTATTTGATCTGACTACACTAGAAATATATTTTAGAGTATTCTCCCTTTCTTAACCCAAACTCCCTTGTCCCTGACCCCTTTTGGGCCAAAAGGCCAAATCCTGCAGTCTTTGGCCCCCCAACCCTCACTCCATTTTGGGGGAGCAAAATCACAATGTGGTCTGTGAGTGTCCTCTCCCAAGTGCACACACTGACTCTTATGTTTTATTCTTCAGCCAACAGCTATAGTGTTGGGTCACCTCAGCAAGTGGATTACTTAAAAAGATGTTTCTGCTGCAGGGAGGGCCTAGTAGGTGAACAAATATATACGGTATAGGCAGGCATTTAAAAACCCATTATTATTGCCCCCATAATGGATCAGTGATGTGGTAATTATCCAATTAGGGGTTCACTTGTCAATTGCATTAGGAAGCTGAGGGGGTCAGGTTAGGATGGGGGTATTATTTAAAAGGTGTTGTTGAGTGGGGACTACTTCTGGCAGGATACTGACTTTTTTAAGGAATTGAGAAAATAATGGGTAGAGGTGTGAGCCCACTAAGGAGATGCGGAAGAGAGTACAATGAGGGGAATGGGGGTATCTGTGGGACTATCCTTGACTACCTAGGGGAGTAAGAGGGGGGTTTGTCTCTCTATTTTTAAAACTTTGTTTTAATTAATTCCTGAATACAACTACAAATACACTGCAATAGTGAATACTGTTTATTATTTGGTCCAGAATAATGAATAGCCCATTAGTCATGGTATTTGGGAATTAATATGTTTCACTCCCACAGCCCTAGTCTTAGGGAGGGAGAGTGCTAACCAACCAGCATTCTTTCAACCAGTTATAGAGCAGCATTGGGGTCTGCTTTAAAAGCACCACATGCCCATCTTCCCAGGCATAGAAAGGGTGCTGCCATGACAACCCTGAATATCAGGGTGCTGGATAAGAGAAACAATCAGGGAAATATAAATAAATAGATAAAATAATTATAATAAACGGAACAAGAAAGACACCTACAGCAAACTAGACCTTTACAGGCTACATCCGATCCTTCAGCAGACAGATGTCTTTTCAGGCTGTCCGCCAACATGAAGACAAACTAGGACCCATGACCCAATTTACAGCAATTCCCCAGCCCTCCAGATGAGGACTCAACAGCCAGACAAATAAAAACATAACCAAGTTAATTACTGTCCGAAGAAATATTGTCAAGGTCCAACTCCAATCTGCTCACACCAAATGCCAAGCAAGCTTGTGTTCACATCAAATTCTAATAGGAAAATGTCAAAGGGTAAGAGTACCAAATGCTTTCTACCAGGGCAGCAGTCACACAAAAAGCCTCACATGTATTGATTTATTTATATCTCACATTCTGGGATACAACCCTTTGAGACTCAGCATTTCACTTTCAAAGGGCAGGGGCGAGGAATCTCATTGGACCACATCAAGTCAGAAGGAAAACACAGCAGCAGAATCAATATCATACCTAGGCAAGTGAACATTTATACAAATTTTACACAATACATTACTTGTGGCTTGTTACACACACACAGTCAAATAGTTTTATGACAGACAGTACACAGACAGAGAGAAAGAGATTATAATAGGCCTAGGCGACAGACCTACTGCAGTTAACTGCAGCAGGCACTTTCAAAGAAAGGGATTAGCCCAAAATATGACTCAGTGTTTCCATATCCATCAACATCTTTAATTAACTAAAAGCACCTGACAAAACATCATTCCACAACCAGTTTTGCCACACAAAAAAACACATAGGGTGTGTGATTTTCAGAAGGAACATATGCAGATGCCAATACCTTTTCCAACTGCATTTGTGTCCCCTTAATTGCACAAAACTCAGGAACCTTATTTTCAGAGTGTCTTGAGTTTTTATAACAGTTTATTTGATTTGCTTCAGCTTATGCAAAAAAATGATGCATGCATCAAAAAATGGTGCATGGGTAAAAAAGGGGCATGTGTCAAACAAAACACTGCATGTATAAAAAATGGTGCATGTGTCAAACAAAACAGTGCATGTATCAAACAAATGGTGCATGTGTCAAACAAAACAGTGCATGTATCAAACAAATGGTGCATGTATCAAACAAAACAGTGCATGTATCAAACAAATGGTGCATGTGTCAAGCAAAACAGTGCATTATCAAAAAACAGTGCATGGGTCAAACAAAACAGTGCATGCATCAAAAAAATGGTGCATGTGTAAAAAAGGTGCATGCGTCAAGCAAAGCAGTGCATTATCAACAAGTTCTAAACAGAACCGATAGGGCTGTGAAGAGCTACCAAGTGACCAAAGTTACACATGTGTCTAGGAATTATTCAATGCTCAGGTGTGACTTGGCCATTTTTTGGAGGTGTTGCACCAGATTTTCAACATGGCCTGTTTGGGACCCCTCCTCATGAAGAGTGCCAATGTTATTTTGTTCACTTGTCCCTAAAGGTGATTTCGGAGGAGCAAACATGCTATTCTGTGCAACAGGTGTAAAAACATGTCTTGAGCATGTTGTGGAAAATGAGAGCTGTACTGTTTTGAAGGAGGTGTGCAAAAATGGCAATGTTGAAAATGAGGAGTGAAAATATTAAAAATTGGTGAAGTTAGGAGCATGCGTAGAAACTGTGCAATGTACGCTTGTAACGCAGTCATTTTTTTAACTTTTTCACCAAATTTGCAATATAGGCTTTCTGGGATCCCACCTCATGAACAGTGGTATTATCATTTCATGACTCAGTCCTGAAAGGTGATTCCGCGCAGCAACCTCAAAATCACCTTTTGGACTTCAGGAGGGCCAACTTTGGGAGGATGGGGGAAGTGGTAAAAGGGTACCTAGCCAGAATTCAATCTAGTATGGACACTAACCAGAGGTGGGAGCTCATAAAGCTGGGCATAGTGGAGGCAACCAAAACCCGCTGCAAGGCCCAGAGCAAGAAGGCTAGGGCTAAGAAACTGAGCTGGTTGAGCAAGGAAGTCATGGAATAGGTAAGGAGGAAAAGAGCTGCCTTTAGGAAGTACAAGAAAACAGGGAGGGGGAGGACAGGGAGTAGTACTTGACAGAATCGAAGGAGGTGACAAGGGCAGAAAGGGGAGCTAAAGCATCTATGGAACTCAGGCTGGCATAAGACATTAAGAAGGGGGAGAAGGACTTCTTTAGGTACATCAGGGAGAAAAGGAGCTGTAAGGACCACATAGTAAGGATTAGGAAGGAGGGGGGCTGGGTGGAAGTAGGGTGCGATAAGGCAGAAGCACTAAATGAGTACTTCTGCTCAGTATTTACTAAAGAGAAGAGGGGGGGTGACACCCAAGGGGTGAGAAATGGCAGAAACAGGGGGAAGGGGTGACAGATGGGAAATCATGGAGGGCAGAGTTTGAGAGGGTTTGAAGGCACTGAAGGTAGACAAGACACCAGGCCCAGATGGCATCCACCCCAGGGTACTGAAGGAGCTGGCAGAGGTCCTTGCATGACCTTTGGTAGACCTATTTAATGCCTCACTACATTCGGAGTGAGTACCTCAGGACTGGAGGATGGCTCATATGGTGCCCCTCCACAAGAGTGACCCCAAGGATGAACCGGGAAACTACAGACCAGTGAGCCTCACATCCATCGTGGGTAAGCTAATGGAGACTATCCTGCTGGAGAGGCTGGTGGCCCTCCTAGAGGTCAAAGGACTACAGGACAGCAGACAGCATGGCTTCATATGGGGCAGATCCTGCCAAACTAACCTGGTAGAGTTCGATGACTGGGTAACTAGGCAACTGGACAGGGGCCATGCAGTGGATGCCCTGTATCTGGACTTCAGTAAGGCATTCGACTCAGTGCCACATGGAAGGTTGGGAAATCAGTTAGTAGGCACAGGGGTGGGTGCAAAGCTGGTGAGATGGGTAGAAAACTGGCTTCAGGGAAGGTAACAGAGGGTGGTGGTGGTGGGTGGGGAGCTCTCACACCCAAGGGTAGTGATGAGCAGTGTTCCACAGGGCTCGGTGTTGGGACCAGTGTTGTTTGGGATATTCATTGCAGACATATCATGGGATATCAAGAGCAAGATCAGTCTGTTTGCTGATGATACCAAGGTAGGAGTGGTGGTGGATGACCTAGGGGGATGGCAGGGGTTGCAGGATGATCTGGCAAAGCTTGAAACCTGGTCAGACACCTGGCAACTGGTGTTTAATGCCAAAAAGTGAAAAGTGCTGCATTTTGGGATGAAGAACCCAAGGAGGAGTTACCAGCTGGGGGGAGTGCAGCTAGCCCAGACAGAGCAGGAGAAGGATCTGGGGGTGCTCATTACAGGGCCAATGAACAACTCGGCACAATGTAGGAAGGCAGCTGTAAAGGCCAACAAAATGCTGGGTTATATTGCAAGGGGTATATCATTGAGGAGGGAGGAGGTGATTCTGCCCCTGTATAGGTCATTAGTTAGACCGCACCTGGAGCACTGCGTGCAGTACTGGCGCCCGCATCTGAAGAGGGACATTAAGTTATTGGAGGGGGTGCAGTGCAGGGTGACAAAGATGATCAAGGGACTGGGGGACTTATCATACAAGAGGAGGCTGAGGGAGTTGAACATGTACTCACTGGAGGAGAGGAGGGACAGGGGGGACATGATTGAAACCTTTAAGTACATGAAAGGAATAAACAAGACAGGTACAGAGGGTCTGTTCAAAGTAAGAGAGGGGAGGGACACCAGGGGCCATGATATGAGACTGGAGGGAGGAAGGTTCAGGAGGGAGATGAGGAGACACTTTTTTACAGAGAGGGTGGTGGCTGGGTGGATTGCGTTACCTGCAGAAGTGGTATCCAGTAGAAAAGTGGACTGCTTCAAAAGGGGATAGGACAGGACAAGGGGGAGGGTTAATGAAGGGGAAAGGTGGAAGGGAGGGGCAGCTGCAGAATAAAGGGTGCTAGCTGCACATTCGAGCAGACTTGATTGACCTCTAGGCCTTTATCTGCTGGCAAATTTTGTATGTTCGTATGAGCAACAACATAACAGTGACAGTTTTCATGAGGTGGGGTCCCAAGAACCCCATGTTGAAAATGTGGGGCAAAAATTCCAAAAAATGGCTGATTTATCAGCATAAGTTGAAAACCCCACTGAATGGCATTATAGCACGCTTACCTTAGATTCTTCAGTTCATGATTCAGCTTTGAAGACTGCAAACGCATCCTGGTCCAGAGAAGAAGAAGGTGCCAACCTCTGGAGGTATGTATGTGGTAAGGGTGGGTGTGGGGAGGTGGGGAGGTGGATGCTCAGTGAGAGGGTGGGGATGGGGGACTGGAGCAATGACAAGGAGCTGTTTTCTTTTTGACAGGAAAAAAAAAATATGAGTGGAGTTACGACAAGGGACCATTTTCTTTTTTACAGGAAACAGAAAAAGAAAACATTTGGGCACACTGGGGTGGACTCCCATTGAGCCACATGGGGGGGTTGTACAGGATGCTGATACAGGGATTGGGTACCCCGATGTCGGCAGGGAGTGGGGGGAAGAAACAAAAATTAGGCACATTGGGGTGAATCCCCAGTGTGCTGCATGAGTGTGTGTGGGGGGTGCACATAATTCTGACATGGGGATTGGGCACCCCGATGTCAGTGGATAACATGAAGCATCTTTGGGCACACTGGAGTGGTATCCCAGTGTGCCACATGAGTTGGGGGGCACAGAAAAATATTTGGGCACACTGGGGTTGGCTCCCAGTGTGCCACTTGAGTTGGGGGGCACAGAATGCTGCAGAGCTGGTGGCACTGAAGCAACTGCAAATGCACAGCACTCTCGCATGTGCAGTTACTGTGAATGGCATTTTGCCATTCACAACATGATGGCACCAGCAGAACTGCGCATGCGAGTGAGTCACATGCATGCACAGTTCATGCACCGGAATGTGGAAGTAACAGCTGAAATAGTGCGGCTGTTATTCTGTAGCTGCCGATCATGGCGGAGGGGTTCAAGCTCCATTGGGCTTTCAAAAGGATACTTCCAAAAGTCCAATGGAAGGTTCCATGATCAGCTGTTTTTAGAGTTATTGAGTGATCCCAAAATGGCTGTAGGCTCTGCCCACAACCCTAAAAAATGGTGTATGGGTCAAACAAAACAGTGCATTATCAAATAAACAGTGCATGGGTCAAACACAACAGTGCATGTATCAAAAAAAATGGTGCATGTGTCAAACAAAACTGCATGTATGAAACAAATGGTGCATGTGTCAAAACAGTGCATGTATAAAAAAAATGGTGCATGTGTCAAAACAGTGTACATATGAAAAAATGGTGCATGTGTCAGAAACAGGGTGCATGCGTTAATATTTTGGGTGCAAGCTCCGTGTTTTGTGTCCAGACTGTTAGACCATCAAATCAGATGTAGACGGAAGTCTGCTTTATTTGATTACAGTCAAATGAATTTGGTTTGAAAATCTTTCCTCCAGTCTCTATATCATGTTGATGCTTATCTGGAAAACTCTACAACAATACTAGTCTCAACAAATACAGGCTGACTGAAAACACATCTGTTGCATGATCCCCCAGCAAAACATCCATGAGTGCAGCCCCAGATTCAGTCTGAGACACAGCAGCAACCCCATGGACTCTTGCCATCCAGGTTGCTGAAACTAGTTCACCATTTGGAAAGCTAAATGGTAGTGATAAAATAAGACCCAGGTACAAATAAAATCCGTGCATGAATATATGAGTTGATATAAGACTAAGTAATAGCCTGAACAAGACACATTCAACATCAAAACACACTTCCAGTGATGTCACAAATGTGACAGAAGCTTAGCTGTGTTGCTCCTACCCTCATCAGTTTCAATATATACTAATCCAGATCTAGAAACATTAGAAATAGAGTGCCATCCATTTCATCTTTGGTCAATTCCAGCTGGGCCACGAAGCTAAAATCAGTGACCCCAGCAAGCAAACTTAAGGTCCTAATTGCAGAAGTCCAAACAGAGGAAGCAGTAGGCCGCAGCTGGTTATGTCGCCATCAGTTTCTTTCCTTAATTTCATCTGTCAACATGGACCTGGATGATGAAGAATTTTTGACTCCAACAGATTGTGTGGTACAAAAGATCCTCAAGACTGGAAATAAAGTTTGTGGATCTTAAAATGGACCTTAAAACAACAGTCCAGAAGGACTCCGTGATAGAAAGCAAAGTGCAGGAATTTACCAAAACTATTGGTACCCATGACTGTGTCCAATTGTTTATTTATTTATTTAGTGTTTGTTTACAAGGTAAATGCTCTAGACAAAAGCATTGACTACTTTTAGGCATGACCTGAGAGAGTTACAGACAAAGGACACAGCAATTACAAGTGATGTAGCAATAAAACATGAAACAGTGGATTAGACAAAACCTGACTATCATAAAACAATGCAGAATGCAAAGCATTTCAGATGACAGTTATGAACAAGTGCATAAAGCAGGTTGGAGGATGCTGAAACACATCTGAAGCCAACACCTTTCTCATCGGTGTGGTGAAGGAAGGTGCAGAGGAAGGGTTTGTGATTCCTGCAGACTTCATACAATATGTGTTGCACACAGTGCTGACTCTCCTCCACAGTATTTACCTAATGATAGAGTGGGCACATTGCATCCAAGGCACCCTGATCTTCTGATGCCATGGTTTGCCCCAGGTCCTGGATTGTATGGTTGCTATATTTTTCAGCAAAGAGAGTCATTTTGACAGAAGCCTGGAGAGCAACAGGACTTATTTTTGAAAATTAGAAGATTTACTTTGACCAGGCCTTTTCCACTAACCTTCAGGCCATGCTCCAAGCAGTCCACACCATAATTAAAGTATCGAGCATGAAAAAAGCATTAAGGCACAAACTACCCAGCTACACAGAAACTCAGCTTGGAGGTGAGGAGCCACCATCTATAACCCTGTCCTAGAAGCGCTTCTCTAGCTGTGCAAATTGCAAATCGTGTGTCCGAATCTGGAGACAGAGGAACTGAAAGCATGGTTTCTGTGAACTGCATCGGGAACAGCAGGCTGCAACATAAAAATGGACCCATACAGGCAGAATATTTCCCTTTCATCTTGTTCCTAATATTAATAGTTTTGTAAAACAGATGCAGCAGGTGGACTCCAGGACACATCTGGAAAAAAGCTGTTACCAGCTCAGTATGTCTTTCCTGGTCAAACTTTAGAAATCAATCAATCAATACATACATAAATACACAAATACAAATACACAAATACACAAATACATACATACACAAATACACAAATACATAAATACATAAATACACAAAATCATAAACACACAAACAGTGCAAGGACAATTCTGGGGTTGGTGAAGCCAGTTATGAGGGACAAGGTTGAGAATTTTTTCTGGATATGGGCGCATCTCTTATGAAACCTGTCAAATGGCTTTTTGAACTGCTGGATCTGGATAATTTTAATATAAGTTCTTCTCTTTTTCCACTGTTTTTTTTTTGTTTGTTTTTTTTTGTTAGTTGTGAGGGACTCTGATACAAAAGGTTGATGTACAATCTCTTCAGGCCTTTGTGCCAAAATGCTGGCATGAAGGGTTTGGGGTAGGGGTAGCTGGAGGTACTTGGTGGGCACAGGCTTCTAATGGGAAGTATGGGGCTGCTTGATCAACATAAAGTCTGAACTCGCTGTATGCAACAGGGAATCAACTGTATTTAGTTCCTTTAAGTGACACTTAGAGGCTTGTTTAGGTAATGTTCATAGTATAAGTGGGAGGCATCAATGGGGTCTATGCACTAAAGTTTTAATTGCCTACGTACCACATATCCATGGTGCATAAGCATTCCTAAGTTGGAATGTCGCAAACTGGGGGTCATTCACAGAAAGGGCGCATGCCCCTTACCCACTTGATCCTCTGGCCAATCACACAGCTATGCATGTAGCCATGCTGGAGGCATGTCTGGGTGTGTGTGCCCACATTCTGAGCCATTCACAAAAGCACAGAGTGACAGGCAAGGTAGGGCACAGGATACATAGTCAGGGATCCTGCCGTATCTTTTGTGCACCCCTCTAGTGAAACCACGCCAGCTGCAGGAAAACAACACCTTACGCTACAGTGCTGCTCCAGCCTTCTGGTTAGAAAGGAAGGTCTGAAGGCTGCCATTTGGGCATTTGCCTGACTTTCTACTACTGAGTCTCCTGTACCATCCCAGAATCCTCTGCTCACACAGAGCAGGGGATCCACTTCAGGACCCAGCATGGGCATCTGATTGGCTGCCTGCCTGAGTTCCTCAATCCACCCCCCACACAGCTGCATGCCAGGTGGTGAGGCTGCAGACAGGCACCATACAGAAGTGTGTGGTAGTGCATACCACCCACCGTGTGCCTGTCCACAGGTGTAGAGCTACGCAGACTGGATATGTGTGATTTGCATGTTTTTTTTGTTGTTTTTTTTTTTAACCAGGAGATACACACTACGCTGAAGCTTGTTTACAGGAGTGACCTGGGAGCACAAGGAAGTTAAGTGACTTGCTCCGGGTCCCACAGTATGCAAGTGGGGCTGTGGGATTCAAACCCAGGTCTCCAGAATTGCAGCTCAAAGCATTAAACCACTGCGCTATACTGCCTCCAATAGTGGCCCCACAATAGTGCATAGCTCCTATTGTTTGCACCCAGTAACCAAACATAGTTTACACCCTCTAACCAAACTATGGGGTTATGCACTATTGAGGGTCCAGGTACAAGTAATCTGCACATACCTGACCTGCGTAGCAGTGCACCTGTGGACAGGCACATGGTGCATGGTGTGCACTACCACACATGTCTGCATGGTGTCTGTCTGCATCCCTGCCCATGATGTGCAGCTGCGCAGGGGGTGGATCAAGTGACTCAGGTGGGCAGCCACTCAGTGTGCAGTATGTACTACTGTGCACATCTGCAGGGTGCCTGTCTGCAGACGCACCCCCCCAGTGTACAGCTGCATTGGGGGGGTTGATCAAGGGACACAGGTGGGCATCCAAACAGATGGCCATCCTGGGTCCTGAAGTGGATCCCCTGCTTCGTGTGAGCAGGGGATTCAAGGATGGCATGAGGACTCAATTTTAAAAAGCTGGATGACAGCCCTAATGGCTGCCACAAGCCCTCCCTTTCTAACCAGAGGGATGGTCAGCACTGTAGGGGAAGGGTGTTGTTTTCCCACAGCCTGCTGGGTTTCTCTAGGAGACATGCAAAAGATATGGCAGGGTCCCTGCCTGTGTATCCTGAACCCCCACAACCCAGCACTCCATGACTTTATGAATGGCATGGAGTGCGGGCATGCCCCCAGACTCATCCCTGAACTGGCCACATGTGTAGAGGAATGATTGGCTGGGGAATGACTGCACAAGAGGCACATGCCCTTTCTGTGAATGTCGCTAGGGATCCACCAGACCACCAGTTCATGGTATTCTGATTTAGGGTATTCAATGCACCATGGATACGTGGCATGCAGGCAATCAAAACTTTAGTGCATAAACCCAATTGACTGGACACACTAACCAAACCTTGCTTACTCCCACTAACCATACTGTAGGGTCTATGCATCAATGACCGGATTGCCTATGCATCATGGATCTGCAGTACATAGGCAACCCTGAGACTAAATGCCACACACTGGAGGTCCAGCGGACCCCCAGTGGCATTCACAGAAGGGATGCACATCCCTTCTGCACCAGATCCCCTGGCTGTTCATGTAGCTATGCGAGTGGATGGTCAGGGGCATGTCTGGGGGCATGGCTGCACTCCATGTAATTCATGAAGATGCAGAGAGCCTGGTGGGGGGGTGCAGGATATGGCAGCATTCACTGTTGGGGATGTGGTAGCAGGGATGCTGCTGTGTCCTATGAGTGCCCCCCTAGAGAAACCCTGCAAGCTGCAGGAGAACAAAACACCCCCATATGGTACTGACCATGCTCTCTGGTTGGAATGGTAGCATTTGAGGAAGCCATTAGAGTAGTCAGTTGGCGTACTAAAAATCTGTCTTATTTTTTTATTTATTTATTTAAACTTTTGTTTACCAGGTAAGTACAATGAGCCAAGGCCCGTTTCATGTATGACCCGGGGCCATATCTATACAGTCAAGATGGTACAAAAATTGTTAAACATACATTACTAACATTACAATAATGACACATAACAGAAACACATTCAAAAACCTTGACAGTACAATTTGCTTAGAAAATAATTGTTTAGCTTAACTTTAAAAGTTTGATGGCTGAAATTTCCATGCAGTAAAATAGGAAGCTCATTCCAATTTTTAGCTGCAGAGAAAGAAAAAGAACCATCCCCATTTTAGTCTTAGTTTTGGGAACAGTTACTTTTATCTGGCCATTTGACTGAAGTTCCCTTGCATTCATCTTAATGGATAATAATGAATGCAAGGGAGAATTTGTGCCCTGGTGAAGAATATTATCAGTCAGACAACAGAGACTATATAGACTATTCAGCCTCGGTGGAAGCCAGGCAGAAAGTCTGTATGATTTACAATGATGAGTAGAGTAAGGTAATTTAAAAACAAATCTACAGATGCCATGAAATACAGAGGTAAGGAAAGATGATTCTCTCTTGGACAAATTTGAAAAAAGAAATGAGTTATAGTTTAACTGTGGAAGTAATATACCCTTGGCTATTGCCTTCCTCGCCAGTAAAGTTAACAATGATTGAAACTTAAATAGAATACCCAGTCTTTGATTTACTTGACAAGTAATAAAATTAACATGATTGGAAAAAGTTACATTTTGGTCCAGCAGGACTCCCAAATATTTAAATTGTTTTACCTGCTCCAATTTATTTCCTAATCTATTATTAACAAATCTTGAGCTTTATTGAGTCTCAATCTGGACCCAAAAAGCATACATTTGTTTTTTGTACTATTCAATGCAAGGTGATTCTTTTGTAACCAACTACACAGTTCACCAAAATCTTTATTTAGGGACTCATTTATTAATTCCACTGATGATGAACTTTTATACAAAATAATATCATCTGCATAGATCAAGCAATTTGTGTACTACAATAATGATGGAACAATATCTACAAATAAGGTAAACAAAAGTGGCCCCAGGATAGATCCCTGGGGCACACCCTGTTGTAAAAACCTATAAGTAGAACAAATTCCACTTAATCTTACCTTCAAAGGCCATTCAGTTAAATAACTTTGAAACCAATCAAGTGATGAATCTGCTAAGCCATAGTTCTGGAGCGTCCTGATCAGCAGGGATGGTTCACTAAATCAATGGCCTTGGACAGGTCCATGAACACAGTACCAGTGAGCAAACCCTCATCCATGGCTACACTGGTGTGGTTCATGAACCTGGCCAAGGCCGTCCCTGTCCCGTGAAATTTCCAAAACCCATGCTGATCAGGAATCCTAAGACCAGGGTAATGTAAGTAACCAGAAAGTTGTTCATTAACAAGTTCTTCAAAAATCTTAGCTAAAGGCGACAGAAGAGAAATAGGATGATAATTGTCCATATCCATTCTGACACCAGATTTGTAAATTGATTTGATTACTGTTTGTTTCCATTCATTAGGGAAGCACCCAGTAATCAAAGATAAATTAAAGAAAGAAGTAAGTGGGTAAGTAATATAATCAGATACAAATTTTAAGAACCTAGGCTCTAATTCACTAGCACTAGAGCTAATTGACATTTGTTTTAATAATTTATGAACCTGATGTGGTTTTATAGCTGGAAAACAAAAAGAACTGGAATTGATAATATTATAAGACTGTCTATTTGCATTCTTATTTATGTTAAAAGTTTGAGTATATTTTGACAAATCAAGAAATTTGTCCAAAAAGGACTCACAAATCTCCTGAACGTCAATCATTTCATGACCATCTTTGATAAAGACTTCAGAACTTTCTTTTCTAGAAGGATTGATTATAGAATTTACCGAGAACCAAAACTTTCTAGAGTCATTTAAACTCGAGGTTTGTAAGTTCTGAAAAAAACTTGATTTTCTCTAATTTTTATTTTACATTCATTTCTGAACTTCCTATGACTAATAAAATCTCCCATGGTTTTGGTTACTTTATAGAGTTTCCAAGCTGTATCTCTTAATTTCATTAAACAAAACAACAGGGCAGTAATCCATTTATTTAAAGTCACCCTAACTCTCCTAGCAATTTTAGGAAAATGTTTATTTTGCAACTCCAAAAGAGTAGATGTAAAATATCCCACTGTAATATCCACATCAGGAATTGCATCTAGAAAAGTCCAGTCAAGCATCTGTAAGTCAACAAGGAGCTGTCCACTTACTTTATTCACAAATTTATGATACAATATGAACCTGGGGGATGGTTTGGGCCTTTTGCACTTCCATATGCAATTTTATTTACTTAGTTTTTGTTGATTGGGTAAGTGCACTAGACAAATCCTGCCTATTTTCAGCACTACCCGGGGGAAGGGGAATACAGATGAATGCCAACTGACCTTGAACCAGATTAAGCTGTAAGTAGCCAAATGGTCACTTTATCACATTAGGAAGTACACCAGCACTAGAAATGTTTATCAGTCTATTAGTAAGAACCCAATCAAGAATTGTGTGTTTCTGACTCCCCCATGTTCATACATGTAAATGTGTGAATCAGCTGAGATAAACCAGTCTTCCACACCTTCCTAGAATCCCATGCTTGCGCAAAGCAGGGGATCCACTTTGGGACTCAGGATGGGCATCTAATTGGATGCCCACCTTTGTCCCTCAATCTACAATGTGCAGCAGAGAGCCAGGGGCAGGTCCATGGACAGACACCATGTGGAGCTGGACAGTAGTGCATACCATGCACTGTGCACCTGTTCACAGATGTGGAGCTACACAGACTGGGTATGCATAATTAGTGCAAACTGGTCCCCACATTGATGCATTGCCCCAATATGAGCAATTTGGAGTGTGTACTTTTCCTTCTCAGCAATTTTCTTATACTGCCTGTTCTTTCCATTTAGGTCTCAGTACGAGGCCTGAAGTTCTTTAGGGTCTTTCAGCCATGCTCACTACACAGTTCTTGCAGTTGGCATGGCTCAGAATTATAAGGGCTTGGTCAGGTTTCATCAGTGCAAGCCTTTCAGGATGGTGTCCAGCTGCAGAGCTCTGGGGTGCAGATCAGCAGCAGTAGCCCATCATACTGTACTCCTGATAACAAGGGCATAGTTGCAAGTAGGGATGTGGGGAAAAAAATTTCCACCGGCGGAAATTTGGTGAAACTGCGAATTTCGCTTCCAAGAAACTTTGGAAATCATTTTCGGAACTTTTGCAGAAATTCCGCCTTAAAACTGTGGAAAAAATATAAAAAACTGTGGGTTAATTCATTAAACTGTGTAAAAAAATCTGCAGAAAGGATCACTGCCAGTGGTAATTTCTGAGGCTTTTTTTAACTGCAGTTTAATTCATTAATCCACCCCTCACTGATCAGGGGTCCCAGTAAATACCTCCAATCCCTTCCTTGGACCCTTATGATTTCTAGTGGCCTCCCCACCCACTGATCATGGTCCCAAAAACATTTTATTTCCCTGATGTCTAGCAGACCCCCCCTCCCTATCCTGGATTCCTTAATCCCCAAATAAACAGCCAGCAGTCCACCAACTTATCCCCCTCTATTTCCAGTATTCTCGTGTCTAGTGGACCTCCCCATCCCAGATCCCTTATAAAAAAAAAAAATCCAAATTCCCCAGTGTCTATTGGAACCCCACCACCCTGACAGTTCATCTGCCACCACCCCACTCCTCTCCCCACCCTGCCTCTGAGCGGGCCACCAGCACAGCACTCCTCTCTCCTCCACTACCAGTGGCCCACTGAATTGTCAGTGAATGACCACATGGTTGTACAAGCAGGCACTCATTCACTGACAGTTCATTAAACTGTGGATAAAATAAATTCTGCAGTTTATATGCATTTTTCCACAGTTCACAAAAGAAGTCCTCAGAACTCGTGAAAATCTGCGGAAAATCCCAGTTTTGTCAATGACAAAAGTTCCACAATTTCTGTGAAATTTCCAAAATTTCACAGAAGTTCTGTGAAAGCAGAATTCTCAACTTTCACCCACTCCTAGTTGCAAGATAGTCTACAAACGCAGTAGATCTGGATGACCTGATGCAGTACTCATATAGCAGCTGGACAGGTGCTGAATGGTGGGACAAAGGAATGAGTGTGGGGGGATCATCATGGCTCTATGGTGTCTTCAAGTATGAATCATTTTTACATGGTCTTGGCACTTATTTTTTTTATTTTTATTTTTTTTATTCTTTGGTAACTGGGTAAGGCCCACAATGCACAATTGCCTGTTTTCAGGAGTAACTTGGGAGCACTGGGTGGTTAAGTGACTTGCTCAGAGTCACATAGTATGCAAGTGGAAGTTGTGGGAATCAAACCCAGGTCTGCTGGATGTGACCAGGCTCATTCACAGCTCATTACTCTAACCTCTAGGCTATACTGCCAGCAGGACATGGGAGTAGAGGTATGAAGGACATGGGAGTAGAGGTATGAAGGACATGGGAGTAGAGGTATGAAGGACATGGGAGTAGAGGTATGACAATGAGCCTGGTTGCCTCTCAGTGTACAGCTTCATATATTTGGATTCCTTGAGCTTGGCAGCCTTAGTTTGATAGTAAAATAGCTACAGTAAGTAGCTCTCTCTGGCTGTCTATTTAAACTTTTTGCACTACCGTGGGGATTGTGGTATGCCTTTGACTCACTGGGGAGTGTCAGCCATACACTGGCCTGAAAACTCCTAGTTAAAATGTGTAGACCATACAAATTTGGTAGACTTGTTTAATTTATGGTCCCATTGATTTCAAGGTCTCTGTGGCCCTTATGTTTTTTTTTATTTGTAGGTTTAATTTTCGATTTAGGAGCCAAGCTGATGGGGATGAGGGGGTGAGATAAAGCATTTCTACCCTATTGGATGAATGCCTTGTTTGTAAGGAACTCTCTAATTGACTCTTTTAGGCAGGCAGGGAGGGAGGGAGGGAGTGGTGAAGCCTGGGTTCGAATCTGGGCCCTGGGTGAGAGATATAATCCAACCAATAAAAAACATCCTTTTGTACCGTTCGGTTAGTTTCTCTACATTACCGAGGAAGTAGAGCCTCTATTTACTCAGACGAGTGACGCATTTAGTTTTTATTAATCCACACTACCTTGAAGACAGATCCCAGTTGTTTTGTACCAGTTCTTACTGTTGGTGCCAAGGTTACTGTTCTGGCACCTGTGAGTTTTATTTGTTTATTGTTAGTATTTTAACATTTCTTGTTCTATGCTCAGGAATATTTAGGATATTTTTACACATGGATCAGAAATTCCACATTTTACCACCATGAGTTATATTGATGATGTTAGCTTACTCAATTTGAAGAAAAAAAATCTTTTCTCAGACCTGTCAAAGCAAATCCCATAGACAAAGGGGCATGGTTAGACTGTGTGATCTGATGAGTGGTACATTTACTAATTTTATACATACATACAATAATTACCAAATTCTGGAGATACATGTAAAGAGAAAGAAAAGCCATAGTTGGGTCCAGGATCATCATATCATGAATAGTATGAATACTCCACACATTCCGACAACCTCCCCGCCCACTCCCACCCACAAGACCCACCCATCCTGTGACCAGAGTTCAAGGTTAGTGTATCAAAAGGGGAACATGAGTCAAAATCATCTGACCCTATTTAAGCCAATCCACAGGGAAATATTATTGAGCAATATGAAAAGTTCTTATACCATTAACAAAACATAAAGAGGGTCCCAGATGTTCTTGTATTTATGGATCTTACCCATCATACTAGCTACAAGTTGTTCAGCCTGCAAGGCAAACAAAATCTCCCTGTACCATTCCAGGAACTGGGGTGAGCACTGGTCCAGCCAATGATGAAGAATAACCTTCTTTGCACAGGCGGAGAGTAAAGCCATATAAGGCCTCTGGTTACCAATGAGGGTATACTTTTATTCACCCAGGATGCATGTTTCAGGAAAGAACACATCAGACAATTCTACAAGGGGATCTAAGCCCTGTCTAATGCTCTGATGGAGAGAAAACAGAGATGATAAGACACCGATAAAAAGTATCCAAGCAGTCGGGGAGAAGTAGAGCACCTTGATCCATTGTATGAACTCCTGGGGAATATGGTACAAGGGTAGAAGGGCAAACAGGTAATGCCAGGAAACCCTATCAAAAGTTTTTTCTGCATCCAGGGATACCAAAACTGAGGGTATAGAGGAGTCCCCTGGTGCAGAAATAGGAGATCTTTTTAAGGTGAGCGGCCAAAAGTCTACTCTCACTAAGCCAACTTATTCCCTGCTTAATAGCGAGTCCCAAACTTGACCCAATCTACAGGCCAATATCTTAGCAAGGATTTTTAGATCCACATTAGTAAGCAATATGGGCCTATAGTTGGAAACCAACAAGGGATCTCAGCCGGGTTTGGGGAGAACCAGTATAGTAGCTTCAGTGAGAGAGAGATCAGAGAGGCTTTTTCTAAAGATATAATTAAAGGTATTCAGAAAAATGGGAGCCAATTGGGCTTTAAATGCTTTGTAAAAGTTAATAGAGTACCCATCTGGACCATTTACTGGGAGCCAAAGAGTCAAGTGCATGAGAGATCTCCTCCAGAGTCAAGGGAGCTTGTAACATGGCAGGTCTGAGAAAAGTTAATTTATGGAGAATGAACTCCTTGCTATTGAATAATGCCTCTTCCAAGGAATCTATAGCTCAAGAAATCCAAGAAATATACGCTGTCATCCAAAATTCAGGTTCCCCTGACCATGTGATCTGGGACACCTTAAAACTGGTAATGCAGGGAAAAACATCAGTGCTGTATCAGTTAAAAAGAAGCAGAGGCTGCCCTTCAGGAAAGTCTAGAAAAGAAGATTCAAATATGGCACGGGTCATAATGTCGCTCACAATAACAGCGTGGCAATAAATGCCTCAAGCAAAACAACGTTGTCCAAAAATAAGGTCGGGTAAAACACCGACCATAGGAAAACAGCAGAACACCATAGAATATAATGGGATATTTTCTGTATTGCAGGGGGGGCTCTGCCCCCAAACCCCCCAATGTGGAGGGTTTCGCCCCCACACCCCCCATACTTAAAATAATCAACTCTGACAGGGTGTGGATATCTGGGATGGGGAGAAACTTGGGAGAGGGGGACTTTTTTTTTTTTTACAAAAAAAAAGCTGCAACACCAGGAGACCTTGGGGGGAACTGAACCATGGTCCCAAGTCTCCAACCTGCTATATGCTGGTGCCTTAGCCACTCCATCACAGGAGCAGCTCGACCCAGCACTGTGTACATGGCAACCTCAGCTCTTCCCAGCGCAGAGTGACAGTGGTAGCGGTAATTCTTTACCACTATTAAACTCCTGTCACTCTAAATCCTGTAGCGCTTTACACAGCATGGTTATTGCAGCATAGTTTTTTGACCCGCTATATTGACCTGGTACCTTCAAATATTACAGCAACAGCACAAGAAGTAAGGCCTCACTGCCTGGGAGCTAGAACAAACTAGACAGAAATTTAAGTGAATTGCTAGAGAGGAGGGGTGAGGGCTTATTAAGGTAGGCTAACCATAAATACTATGAAGAGTGGGGATGAATACATCAAGATTACTGGCTTTTAGGCTGAAAATGATAGAGGTGTAGAGGACTGGATCCCAGAAAAATTACCCTAAATGACCCTGCAACCATGTGGATAACTGCTGATCTTGATTCAAGATCAAAAGACACGAGTAGAGCAAGATACAGTGACCTTATTAGGTAAGACAGCCTTACTAAATTTAACACAGGTGAAAATATTGGCCTTAGAATGCTGGGTTAATGAACCTGAAATTTATACAGCCATAAAAGACACTGAAAACAAGAAGACACCTGGACCAAATGGGTTTAATGTTGATTTTTACATAGCATTTAGAGGACAGCTTACATCTCTCATGCTGCATACTTTTAGAGCATGTCAGAAGGAAGGGGTATTGCTCAACACTTGGAATGAAACCTTGGTCTCTGTTTTACCAAAGCCTGGCAAGGGTAGGGATACCCGTGTCCCATGAACAGTAGACTGATCTCACTCTTGAATCAAGAGAAGGAAATTATTTTCCAAGTCTTGGCCAGCAGACTTAAAAATGTGATTGCCAATCTTATACCCCCTTACCAGATGGGAGTTATCTTAATAGTAATATCAGGTGCCTGCTTAACATACTGTCTCACAATTACCCTGCAGGATTTACACAGGTGTCTTTTTTGATTGACACTGAGAAAGCATTTGATCATCTTAATTGGGCATATTTAAGTTTAGTGATGCAAAACACTGGGCTTTTGAAATCAGTTTCTGCATTAGATTCAGGTGTTATACAGAAAACCAAAGGAGAGAGTCATGGTAAATGGTACACTGTTAGCATTTTACCAGACTGAGAAACAGAAACAAAGAAACAGAATTTGTCATCAGAAAAGGACTGGTAGACCCATCAAGTCTGCCCTGTTCTTCACTGCCTATTCCAAGACCTTAGACCCTCTTTAATCACTGGTGCCCCTCCTGCCTCCCTTTCATTTACTTATTATGCCTGTGTGCCTATCCCATGCATGCCTGAAGCTCCCCCCCACCTCTTCTGGTAGGCTATTCCAGGCATTCACTACCCTTTCTGTGAAGATGTACTGTATTTCTTCACATCCCTGTTAACCCCCTCAGCTTCATTGCATGCACCTGTATTCTGTTGCTTTTCCACCTCTGAAAGACTCCTCACCTGTACCTTCTTCACACCTGTGAGGTACTTGGCGGTCTCAGTCATGTCCCCTTTCTCTCTCCTCGCCCCTCCTCCAGGGACTACATGTTGAGATCCTGCAGCCTCTCCTCATATGGCTTCCTGTACAGCCCCTGCACCATTTCTGTAGCCCTCCTTTGGACCACTTCCATGCTGTCAATGTCCTTGTGGAGGTGTGACCTCCAGAACCAGGCACACTACTCTAGGTGGGGTCTCACTAGTAAGTGATGCAGAGGCAACACCACCTCTCTTCTCCTGCTTAACATTACGCTGTCTATGGACCACAGCATCTACTAGCCTTGCCTGGTGTCTTGTCACACTGCCCTGCTACCTTGTGATCATCAGATATGATTACAGTGAGGTTCTGTTTCTATCTTGATGACTGTAAGTACCTGCTCCCCATCTTATACACAGCTGCTGGGTTTCCCTGCCAGAGGTGCATGACTTTGCACTTCTTGGCATTATAACCCAACTGCCACTCCCTAGATCACTCCTCTAGTTTCCCCAGATCCCTATGCATTTTCTCCACCCCTTCCTGAGTGTCCACCATGTTGTAGATTTTTGTGTCATTACCAAACACACCGTCCCCTCCAGTTCTTAAGCAATGTCACTTATGGAGACAATAAAGAAGGTTGGGCCCAGTACTGATCACTGTGGCATCCCTGATGGTCAGTCTCCCATCACCCAAGTATCTGTTATTTACCACCACCCTCTGCCTCCTATCCTTCAGTTTTCTACCCAGCTTACCACTTTCTCCCCAATACTCAGGCTGCTGAGTTTATTTATTAGCCTCCGGTGTGGCATAGTGCCGAAGGTCTTACTGATGTACAGATAGGCCACATCCAGTGCTCTCCCCAGATTCACATCCGTAGTCATTCAATCAAAGAAATCTATGAGATTTGTTTGGCATGAGCTCCCCCCTGTGAAATCATGCTGCCACTGGTCCTGCAGCCCATTTGCCTCCAGGTACTCCATCAACCCTTTCTTCAGTAGGGTCTCCATTAATTTCTCCACCACTGATGTAAGACTGACTGGCCTGCAACTGCTAGCCTCCTCCCAGCTGCTGCTCTTGTGCAGAGGGACCACTTCAGCCCTCCTCCAACCTTCTATACAATGAGGAGCTGAATAGTGTTGCCAGAAGGGCAGGTAGCACTATTCTCAGTTCTTTTAGAACCCCTGGGTAAATCATGTCCAGTACCAATGAACTAAGCCGGGAAGATAGGAGAAAAGTGTATATATGTGTGTGTGTGTGTGTGTGTGTGTGTGTGTGTGGTGTATATATATATATGGATCTATATATATATGTATAATGATGATGGTATATATATAAGAGCATGAGTGTTTCAATTACCTGAACACTAGAAATCAGACTTTCAAAATACATCTACTAGGTGGTAAGGCAGTTCTTTTCCTATTTGTCTACCTGTTGTTATTTTCATCAAAATGGAGAGGCAGAAGGCATGATTTGAGAAAGGAATCAGTTTATTCAACAACGGACTACAGGGTAGGGAACAGGAGAAAAAAGGGGGGGGGGGGGTAACAACAACAACACGAAATACTACTTCTAATTTCTTACTAATGCCCTGAGGCGTTATACTACGGCTCTAACCTCCTATACAAGGAGAACTATTAAAAAAAAAAAAAAAAAAGAAGAAAAGAATCAGCTGCAACAACTACACTGTAAGAGTGCCCTATCTATACTCCCTGTATGAGGGTAACTTTATAACAAGATTAGCAAAATGATCAACTGGCTGTAACAGCTACACCGTAAGAGCAACTTATTTGTAATCCCGGTTCAGACTTCTAAATCAACCCTGAGGTGCACCTCGAACTGTTATCTGGAGTACACCACACTGTCAGTCACTCTATGTGCTATAGGCAGAGTCTATACATATGGCAGATTGCAGTTTGTGCACATTCAGGTTTTCTCTGTCATTGAGAGGAAAATGAAAAATAACTCAACTGGCTGACCAGTGCAATTGGCGAGAACCTTTTTGGGAAACTAAGGGATGCAGAGACAATTTTAACAGACCATGAGTTCTCAGCCACACCCACCTATCTAGGGTCACCAGAATACAAGCACAGGATCAAGATTTCTTTGGCTAAGAACCCACTGATAGCTGCCAGAATGGGAACACACAAAATCTGTCTGCAGTCCACTTCAGGACTGCCCAGAAAGGGGAAACAATGCAAACCACCCAGCCACAATCCACTTCTGGATTGCCAGGTGAAGGATTTGATGCAAACTACCTGGCCACTGCCCACTTCTTGACAGCCGGATGAGAAGACAAAGAAGAGGATCACCCGCTTCTGGACTGCTGGATGAGAAGAATGAAGCAGACTCCACTGGATACAGAAGTCTGGATAAAGAAGTCTCTGGACATCAGAGCATGACAGTCTTCTGGGTGTCAGAGGACAACAATCTTCTGGGCATCGGAGGATGATGGTTCTCTGGGCCCCAAGGCCGGATGAGCCAAGGGCACACACACAAAACAACAAATCGTGTGTCAAACTGTGACAAAGTTCGGGGGTCCAAGGCCAGACGAGCCAAGGACACACTGAAAACAACTCAAAGAACTGGAACTGATGACATTGTTAGTACTCAGATGCGAACATAAAAATAAGAAACAGACAGCAGATTCTGCACTGGGCCAAGCACAACTTGGGGAACTATAAGAGGAAAATAATAAACAGGATGATGCAACTTGAGACAACTACAGAAAGGTTCTTATGGAGTTGCTTTTGGCTGCTTCCAGGATACACTGAAAGTTGATTCATGAAGAATTGATGAAGACTGACAGGATTGCACCAGGGTGAAGCAACTCTGGAGATTGTTGAAGACTGATTCAGGTCCTATCCCAGCACCGAAATTCTGGCACAAAACAATGCAAGACAGTTCTGGCACTTAATGTTCGTAGGATGAACAGCAATGCAAGAAATGTCACAGTTCCTACTGTGGTGGGCAGCTGTAGAGTCTCAATGTCCAGACCACAGTAAATAAACAGGCACTTTTATTCTTTGGGGAGAACCCTAGCATTCAGTGGACCTAACTACGAGGGGTCCCTCTAGCTAAATCAGGTTCTCCTGTTACTGTGGATATACTACAGTTGGGAATAGGCTCTCTGGAAGGCTATAGACTCGGATGTATGGCCAGGCCCCTTTAACACTTATGGGCCTACATGGCTAGCTAGGCTCCTTTCACACCTGGGGTTGATTATGCTGCTGGGCCCCTATAACATCTGAGGGCCTAAATGGCTAGCTATGGGTCCTTGGCCTTGTGTTGCCTCTTTAAGTGTCTGTGGCCTTCCCTTTGATCAGGTCCCTTTAACACATGTGGGCCTAATTTAACTTTTTAAGATCTGGGCCTAGTCATACTGTTTAACACCTGTGGGCCTATCTTGCCCTTTTAAGACTGGGCCTAGTCACCCTGTTTAACAACTGTGGGTCTATCTTGCCCTTTTAAGATCACAGTGGGCCTATATGGCTGGGCCCCTTGAATAATTGTGGGCTTATATGACTGGAACACTATAACACTAGGCCTCTCTGAATCTTGGGGTCTGTTACCTCTTTAAATACTGGGTCTTTACTAGGCCTGAGGAACCTGTGGGCCTAGTTGCCCTTTAAACAGCTGTCGGCCTATACTAGCCCTCTTAATAATTGTGGGCCTCTTGTTTTGACTGGGCCCCTTCAAATCTGAGGCCTGACTGGTGCCTTGCTGTCGTCTGATGAATATTTAAATATGGGCCTCTCTAATCTGCTCCTCCTTTTGGCAGTCAGCCGATACACTTAGCACCTAGCGCTGTGTTTTAAAAATAAATAGATTAACTTTCTGTTTATTCCTGGCGGTCAGCACTTTGCTGGTGTGCTGCTGCCAACTCACCACCCAGACTGAGGTGCAAGGAAGTTGGATCGGGAGGTAGGAGGATTTGCTGGCAGTGGGAGGGCATCTCGGGAGCAGGCAGCACAGTGGACGGCAGTGGGCCTTTCGGGTCTTCCCAACACCGACTCTCTCTCTCTCTCTCTCTCTCTCTCTCTGTCCGTCGCTCAGGACAATGCGGCTCTGCTATCACCATCTCCGGGGGACTGAAACTTTACTTTTTAAAATAAAAACAATAAAATGGAGTACCAAGCCCTTCTCTCCAGGAACCAGACAGGTTTATTTCTTTTGTGGTGCTCCAATGGCACCACCGACTGCGCAACAGCTTCAGAGGAAGTCTTCAGCAGCTAGAGGCATGCAGGCAAGCTCCCAATGATAGCTTCAACCCTCCGGATATGCTTTTCCTTGTCCCTCCACACTTGCTGCATCCTCTCTCCTCCACAGCTACCAGGAATCTCACAAATAAAAATTTTAAAACAGTAACACTGAGTTCTGGATTTTTGGATTAGAATGCTGTTTATGTGCAGCTCAGCACAGCATTCTATCCTGGGAACATTGTTTACTTTTGCTGGCATAGCAACCTATCTTGCATTATTTATTCTGTGCTCTGGGCACCTTTTCTGGGGTATACTGGGGGAAACTGGGGACTACTGGGAAACTGCAGGGGAACCCCAACTTTGGGGTATTACGTATTCGGCCCCGCTAAAAGATACATATCCCCATGTATCCTCCTAAACTTCTTGAGAAGACACAATACTTTAAAACTTTAAACATTCTTAACTTCTACCATTTACCATTTCTACTGTTTAACACTTTTTACTACTTAACATTTCTAACTGTAAGACAATTCTATATTCTAACTTGATACTGTATTTTTGCTTTATTTACAGGTGACCCTTATTGAATTATTGGATTTCTTCTATCCAATGTTTTGGAGGCATACCCTTTGTTGTACATGCGGAGCTGTGTATAGAACGTTTAGTAGATCTGGTAGAAATGGGACTGAACATGGTAATGCCTGGTAACCAAAGCCATTCTATTGGGCCTCCGGGGTAGCTGTATCTATCCTTGTGTGTTCCTGCCTCTCCTATCTGTTCTCGTTGTCATCCTGACCATTGTCTAGACCAGAGGGTTGAAACGTACAAGGCTTCAGAATATTTTGGTACACTATCTTACTTGAGTGTCCTCCCATTTCTGATTTGATTCTATATACTGGAAGTCCTGGATATGGAATTTCAGTGATCATAAACGGTGTAGGTTCCCACCTGGATGCAAGCTTTTGTCCTCTGGTATGTGTATTTTTCAGTAAAACTTTATCCCCTACGGACAAAGGTACATCATGTGCTCTATGGTCATATTGTTCCTTTTGCCTCTGTTGTGCATATCTCATCTGGGTTGACATGATATCAGCTGCTTCCTTGAGTCGTCATTGGTGTTCTTCCACCCATAATGTGGTTGGCTCCTCTGTCTTTTTGTATGTCAGCTGTACATCCAGAACCATGTCCATTGGGAGTCTTCCATATCTGCAAAACATTAAGTAATAGGGAGTGTATCCCGTGGAACAGTAAAGAGAATTGTTGTAAAGGTAACAAAAATCAGGAAGCAGTTCAGACCATTTTGCTTTGTGATGCTCTGGCATCCCTCTCAGCATCTCCAATAGGGTGAAATTTGCTCGTTCACATAACCCATTTTTTTTCAGGTGATATGGGCTGTTCTCAATTTCTTGCTGCTATACATGGAACATAGTTCTTTGAATAATATAGATTTGAATGTACCATCTTGGTCAGTCAATATTTGAGATGGATACCCATATGGACAGATGAATGTTTCCAAAGTGCTTCAGCCATAATCTGAGCTGACAAGTCTCTTGCTGGTACTGCTATCATGAACTTTGTATAGTGGTCAATGATCTATAGCACATACTGGGATCCACTTTTACTAGATTCGATCTTTAAATGATCTAGAGCAACAATCTCCAATGGTTCCTAGGTTACTATTGGGTGTAAGGGTGCTCTCTGCTTATTGTCTGCCACTCTCTTTAGGTTGCAGGTCATGCAGTTCTCATACCATCGTCTAATATCCTCTCTCATGCCAATCCAATAAAATCTCTTTCTCACTGTTTTCTCAGTCTTTTGGTGTCCAAAATGACCTAACCCAGTGTGGTAGGCCTCCAGTGCAGTATCTGCTTCTGCCTGTGAAATGAGAATGTGTACAATCTCTTCTCATGTTCTCAGATCTGGAATCATCTGTACAATATTTCCTTGCTCTAAGCTGAGGTACTCTCGTTGTCTCAACAGTTTGGTCAGTTCTAGGGGCTGAGCCTTTCTTTCCTGTGCTCTTATTGTTAGTTTGGTTCTAAGTATTTATTTGAGCTCCTGGATCGGAGGATTTTGATTCTGTAACTGGGTCCATGAATCTGTTTTCTCATCTGCTGGCAATGTAGGTGTTGTTTCTTGGCTGTGATCGACAATCTGTGAGTACTGACAACACAATTAGACTATCTTTGCTGGAATTCTGATGAATGGTGGCATCCCCAAATCAACTCACTCGGTTTCAACTGCTTCCTCTTCATCATGATCAGGTAATTTTGAGAGAGCATCCGCATTACCATTAGATTTCCCTGACCAGTACTTCATTGTGAAATTGAAGTTGGCCAGCCTGGAGGCCAATCTCTGCTCCAACGCCTCGAGTTTTGCTGTGTCAAGATGTGCCAAGGGATTGTTATCTGTCTTTACAGTGAATGAAGTAGGTGTGAGGTAGTGCCTAAATTTCTCCATTACAGCCCAAACAAGTGTTAGAAACTCTAGCTTGAAGAAACTATATCATTCGTCGTTCCTTTCTGAACCCCTAAATCCTCTGCTCGCATAGACAATCACTCGTTCTCTTCCCTCCTGTACTTGGGCAAGTACAGCTCTTAGGCCTCTGTTGCTAGCATCTGTGTAGAGGTGAAAAGGTTTCTGATAATCCAGGTAGGCTAGTACTGGTACTGTGGTGAGCACTGCCTTAAGGTGATCAAATTCAGTCTGACACTCTGGCGTCCAATTTACTTGACTGTGTTTGCTGATTGTACTTCGTTTTGAGTGGCATAACAGTTTGTGTATAGGGGCTGCTTGTTTCAAGAAATCTTTCACAAATCTTTAGTAGTATCTGACAAATCCCAAGAGTCGTCTCACATCTTTGATGGTGACTGGACATGGCTATTCCTTTACCACTTTGATTTTCTCTAGATCTGGAGCTATCCCTTCTGTGGATACAACATGTCCCAAACAGCTTGCTTCCTCTTTCAGGAAATGGCTCTTTGAAGGCTTGATTTTCAGTCCATATTTCTTTAAGCACTCAAAAACCAGCTCCATATGTTTTAGATGCTCCTTGTACGTTTTTGAATAGACTATAATATCATCTAGTTACAGAAGTACTGTGTCAAAATTCTCACTGCCCAAACACTGTTCCACTAAGTGCTAAAACATTCCTGGCACATTGCAAAGACCAAACGGCATCCGTAAAAACTCATATAGTCCCATTACAGTGACAAAAGCTGTCTTTTCTTGATCCTGTGGTGCAATGGGTACTTGCCAGTATCCACTTGCTAAGTCAATGCTAGAGAAGAATGCTGCCAATCTCAATGCCATGAGGGCATCCTCAATGTGTGGTAATGGCTAGGCATCCTGGTGTGTGATTCGGTTGAGTTTGCGATAATCAATGCAAAATTGATTCTGTCCGTCTTTTTTCCCAACAATGACAATTGATGCTGCCCGTGGGCTGTGACTCTCCTTTAAGACATTTGCCTCCAACATTTTCTTCAGTGACTGCTTGGTCAGCTGATACAGAGCAGGGAGTATGGGTCTGAACCGTTCCCAAATTGGTGGGTGATTCTCTGTAGGAATGTAGTGTTGCACATTTGCTGTGCAGCCAAAGTCTAAGGCATGGTGAGAGAAGGCATCAGCATGTCTCTTTATCAATTCCAGTACCGCTGACTTTTCTTCTTCTGTAGTCTTTTTATTTTTTTATTTTATTTTACACCAGGAGAGACACACTAAGCTGAAAGCTTGTTTACAGGCGCAACCTGGGAGCACAAGGAAGTTAAATGACTTGCTTAGGGTCACACAGTATGCAAGTGGGGGCGGTGAGATTCAAACCCAGGTCTCCAAGTTTGCAGCTCAGAGCCTTAAAC
Organism: Neoceratodus forsteri; assembly: GCA_016271365.2. Classification (NCBI taxonomy): domain Eukaryota; kingdom Metazoa; phylum Chordata; order Ceratodontiformes; family Ceratodontidae; genus Neoceratodus; species Neoceratodus forsteri. The sequence continues at coordinate 452,086,500 of CM057456.1, read as the reverse complement.
CACTGCACTATACTGCCTCCTTTCCATATCATTTTCCTGGATCCATGCTCTGGAGGTTTCACCGTTGACTATTTCCTCCTATAGTGTTACAGTGGCACTGATCAAGCGAGACATTCTTCCTTGCCTGGGGTTACAACATCTTCCCATTCGACCTTCATGAGTTGACCAATGGCCTGCTGTCTATACACTGTCACTGGCTGAATGCCATTATTGAGCAGGCGGACATGGACTTTACCACCTTTTACCATGACCAGACTCCGAGCCACCACAACTGGATCCGCACAACAGTATCATCTCAGCCCCAGGTTCCAGCCGTACTGGCCTTTCATCCATCACTCAGACTTTTCTGATTTCTCTATTCTCATTAACAAATCTCTGATGACACTGGAGTAGCTTAATTGTTCCTTGCAAGACCTGCTTCTCTCTCCATGGAAGTGAATTGGTCTGTTCTCTCAGAACTTGTATCAGATCCTCTTGGTAATGCTGGAGCAGATTCATACCCAAGATCACAGGTGGTCAGTTATTGTCGTAGAGATTGCTGTTCAGGATCCCCTGGTTTGGGTGTTCGGTCCTTCCCAACTTAATATTCGCTTCCATATAGCCAATAATAGGAATATCCAGACCATTTCCAGCAACCAGATTCATCCACTTCTTAGGGTGTTGGGTTAGTTGCTCTCTTATCCAGTACTCAAACAAAGTTTTGCTCTACAGTGTCGCCACTTGTGAACCAGTGTCCAATAGGGCTTCCACCTCAATTCCATTAATCTTTATAGCGGTGGTTGGACAATTTCCGATGAACCTGGCTTGAGTTGTGTTTCTTAATGGATCTACTGTGAATTGTTGTGAGGCTCAGTACGCCACCCCGGGGATTCCTTGTTTAAAGCCATGGCAGGTGTGCTTGCCTCCTGAGTGCATCTCCTCTCAATATGGCCACTGACTCCACACCTTCTGCATATAGGCCATCCATTTGCATCAAACTGGTCAGATGGCCTTCTCCCCATATTTCTGGCTGCTGTGGGTCTAGATGGGCTCCACTCTGGTTCTCTTGTCATCTGATCTCTCATTTCATGTCTCAAATCTTCTTGATATTCTGGAGTTCCCTCTTCATATTCTGACACATCATCATGGACCGTTCCATCTCTGAAGACTTCTGCCCTTCATTGTTTGTCTCCTGATTGGAGGTCCTTGGTGCAGAATCACCCATATTCTGATCTAGGTCATATCAGTAACTATAAAATCCCTGTGGTCCTCTTGAGTACTCTCGGATCTGAGGCTCTTTTGACACCCATTCAGGTCGGCTAGTGGTAACCGCAGTCTGACAGCATACCGGATGTCTCACCCAACAATTCTCTGGCATTATCCCAGAACACTGCTGAATATCCAATCTGTCACCACACTGTTCATGTCATAACAGCTCAATAGCTTCTTCTTTAAAGTTTAGAAATTGCATGTCCTGATTCTGCTTCAACAGCAGCCATAATTCTCGGCGGAGAGTCTTGCTTCTCACCCCTTCTATAAATCTTTCCTTTAATAGATCATCAGGGTTATGGAGATCATGGGGATCCAACCTTTCAATTGCCTTGAGCGCCTCTTGCAAGCTGAGAGCATACTCCCATAAAGTTTCACCAACTTCTTTCACCCTCGAGAAGAATTTCATTTTTAGATCGGACAGCATATGGGTATCAAACATTCTATGTAGTCTGTTAAAGATTTGCTCCACCTGTGCCTTTTCACACTCAGGCCAAGCACTAACTTCTCAGTGGGCTGTACCGGTGAGTTGTCCAATTAACATTTCCACTTGCTGTCACTCAGGAATCTCATACAATCAGAACATGGACAGCATTTTACTTCAGAACTCTCCCAAATTGCTGGTAGATGAATCTATAATGTCCCCGGAGAACCGAGGCAACCAGGGCTGCACCAAAATAGTATGGCATCGTAACTGGGTTCAGTCGTGCCCCTTCTCCAGTTCCACCCGAGGTTTCTGGCGTTCTGGATTCCATTTCCAATAACTGTTTCCTGCTTTGGACTCGAATTAAAGTATCCTGTCCATGACGCCAAGTGAAATGAGCCAGGAAAATAGGAGAAAAGTGTGTGTATGTGTATATATATATATATATATATATATATATATATATATATATATGTCTATATATATATATATCTATAAATATAAATAATGATGATGGCCAGTCAGTCTTACTTCAGTAGTGGGCAAGATTATGGAGGACTCCTTAAGGAAAGGATAGTGCAACATCTGGAATCCATAGGAGCACAGGATCCAAGACAGCATGGGTTTGCAAAAGGAAGATCCTGTCAAACTAACCTCATAGATTTCTTTGACTGGGAAACCAGAGTGGTGTACCAAGGGGGAGCAGGTGATGTTGCCTGCCTTGACTTCAGCAAAGCTTTCGACACTGTTCCACATAGAAGATTGATTAATAAGATGGGTAGGTTAGGGGAAGGTCAGAAGTTGGTCAACAGGGTGGCAAACCTGTTGACGGGCAGAAAACAGATTGTGGTGGTAAACGGTATACAGTCAGAAGAATGCAAGTCACAAGTGGGGTACCTCAGGGATCAGTCCTGGGGCCAGTCCTCTTCAATATCTTCATCAGTGACATTGCAGATTGACTGGAGGGTAAGGTTTGTCTGTTTGCAGATGACACTAAGATCTGCAACAGAGTAGATGATCCAGATGGGATGGGCAGAATGAGAAGAGATCTGGATAAACTAGCAAAATGGTTGGAAGAGTGGTAACTGTGGTTTAATGCAAAGAAGTGCAAGATCATCCACATAGGAAAGAGAAACCCCTAAAGCCACATATAGGCTGGGAGGGGAGTTGCTGGCAGTCACATGGGAAGAAAGAGACTTGGGCATCATCATCACCGATGACCTGAAATCATCCAAGCAGACCACTAAAGCAGTAGGTAAGGCTTGGGGAATATTAGGGTGTATTAGTAGGGGTGTCACAAGCTGGAAGAGGGAGGTAATAATTCCTCTTTATAAGACACTGGTTAGGCCCCATCTGGAGTACTGCGTGCAGTACTGGAGGCCACACCTTCACAAGGACGTTAACCAAATTGAGGCAGTCCAGAGAAGGGCAACCAAAATGGTGCACAGACTGCATCAAAAAACATATGAGGACAGATTAATGGAGCTCGATATGTATACCCTAGAGCAAAGGAGGGAGAGAGGTGATATGATCGAAACATTCAAACACCTTAAGGGCATTAACAAGGTGAAAGAGTCTAACATGTTTCCATACATGAAATATAGCAGGACAAGAGGAAACAGCATGAGATTAGAGGGGGGCTGATTAAGGGGTAATGTGAGCAAGTTCTTTTTCACAGAAAGGGTGGTGGATGCATGGAACGGCCTGCCTCAGGAAGTGGTGGATATGAATACAGTGCAGGGCTTCAAACAGGCATGGGATAGGCACAAGGGAGCAATACAGATGAGTATGAATAGATATTCGATTGACGGAGCAAAGGCTGATGGCACATTTATAAGGTAGAAAAATAAATGGGCAGACTGGATGGGTCTTGTGGTCCTTATCTGCCGTCAGCTTCTATTTTTCTATGTTTCTATGGTATATATAAGAGGATGAGTGTTTTGATTGCCTGAATACTAGAAATTAGACTTTCAAAGTACATCCACTAGGTGGTAAGGCACTTCTTTTCCTATTTGGCTACCTGTTGTTATTTTCACCAAAATGGAGAGGTAGGAGGCACAATTTGAGAAAGGAATGATTTTCTTCAGCAATGGACCACAGGGTAGGGAACAGGAGAAAAAGGAGGGATAACAACAACAACATGAAATACTACTCCTGATATCTTACTAATGCCCTGAGACCTCATACTACGGCTCTAACCTTCTATACAAGGAGAACTGTAAAAAAAAAAGAAAGAAAAGAATCAGCTGCAACAGCTACGCTGTAAGAGCGTTCTATCTATACTCCCTGTAAGAGGGTAACTTTATAGCAAGATTAGCAAAATGATCAACTGGCTGTAACAGCTGTGCTGTAAGAGCATCTTATTTCTAATCCCTGTTCAGACTTCTAAATCAACCCTGAGGTGCACCACTGTCTGTAATCTAGAGTACTCCACACAATCAGTCTTTCTATACGCTATAGGTAGAGTCTATACATATGGCAGATTGCTGCTATTGCACGTTCAGATTTTCTCTGTCATCGAGTAGAAAATGGAAAGAAACTTAACTGTCTGTCCTGTGCAATTGGTGAGAACCTGTTTGGGAAACTTAGGGATGCAGAGAGGATTTTAGTAGACCATGAGTTCTCAGCCACACCCCACCTATCTAGGGTCACCAGAATACAAGCACCGGATCAAGATTTCTTTGGCTAAGAACCCACTGAGGGCTTTCGGAATGGGAACACACAAAATCAGGCTACAGTCCGCTTCTGGACTGCCTGGAAAGGGGAAACGATGCAAAACACCTGGCCACAATCCACTTCTGGATTGCCAGGTGAAGAATTTGATACAAATTACCTGGCCGCAGCCCGCTTTTGGACTGCCAGATGAGAAGACAAAGAAGAAGATCACCCTGCCACAACCTGTTTCTGGACTGGCAGATGAAAAGAATGATGCAGACTCCACTGGATACAGAAGTCTGGATAAGGAAGTCTCTGGACATCAGAGCATGACGGTCTTCTGGGCATCAGAGGACGATGGTCTTCTGGGCATTGGAGAATGGCGGTCTTCTGGGCATCAGAGAATGATGGTCTTCTGGGCTCCAAGGCGAGACGAGCCAAGGGCACACACACAAAACAACAAATCATATGTTGAACTGCGACAAAGTTTGGGGGCCCATGGCCGGACGAGTCAAGGGCACACTGAAAACAACAAACAGAGCATTACTCAGGGAACTGGAACTGACAATATGGATGGTATTCAGATGCAGATGTAAAAATAAGAAACAGATGGCAGATTTTGCACTGGGCCAAGCCGTACTTGGGGAGCTGTAAGAGGAAAATAATAAACAGCACGATGCAACTTGAGAAAACTATGGCAAGATTCTTCATGGAGTTGCTACTGGCTGCTTCTGGGATACACTGGAAGATGATTCCTGAAGAACTGATGAAGACTGACAGGATTGCACCTAGGTGAAGTGACGAGATTGTTGAAGACTGATTCAGGTCCTTTCCCAGCACCAAAATGCTGGCACAAAACAATGCAAGACAGTTCTGGCACTTAATGTTCATAGGATGAATAGCAATGCAAGAAATGTCACAGTTCCTACTGTGGTGGTCAGCTGTAGAGTCTCAATGTCCAGACCACAGTAAATAAACAGGCACTTTTATTCTTTGGGGTGGACCCTAGCGTTCAGTGGACCTAACTACGAGGGGTCCCTCTAGCTAAATTGGGTTCTCCTGCTACTGTGGTTATACTACAGTTGGGAATAGGCTTTCTGGAAGGTTATGGACTCGGATGTATGACCAGGCCCTTTTAACACTTGTTGGCCTATGTGGCCAGCTAGGCTCCTCTCACACCTGGGGTTGATTATGCTGCTGGGCTCCTATAACATCTGTGGGCCTAAATGGCTAGCTACGGGACCGGGGCATTTTGTTGTCCCCTTAAGTGACTGTGGCCTTCCCTTTGACCAGGCCCCTTTAACAGCTGTGGGCCTAATTTGGATTTTTAAGATGGGGGCCTAGTCACCCTGTTTAACAACTGTGGGCCTATCTTGCCCTTTTAAGATCACAGTATGCCTATGTGGCTGGGCCCCTTGAATAACTCTGGGCCTATATGACTGGAATTCTATAACACTGAGCCTTGACTAGGCCTCTCTAAATCTTGGGGTCTGTTACCCCTTTAAATACTGGGCCTTTGCTAGGCCTCAGAAACCTGTGGGCCTAGTTGCCCTTTTAACATCTATGGGCCTATGCTAGCCCTCTTAATAATTGTGGACCTCTTATTTTTGTTGGGCCCCTTTAAATCTTAGGCCAGACTGGGTCCTTGCTGTCACTCTTCCCCTTCTGTTCCTTCGTGTTCCACCTCCTTATGAATATTAATAGGGCCTTTATGCTGGTCCCCTCCCCTCTGGGTGTATCCATGCCCAATGAATATTTAAATATGGGCCTTTCTAATCCGCCCCTCCTTTCGGCCGTCAACCGATACACTTAACACCTAGCGCTACTGTTTTAAAAATAAATAGATCAACTTTATGTTTATTCCTGGAGGTCAGCACTTTGCTGGTGTGCTGCCACCAATTCACTGCTCAGACTGAGGTGCAGGGAAGTCGGATTGGGAGGTGGGAGGATTTGCTGGCAGTGGGAGGGTGTCTCGGTAGCAGGCAGCACGGCGGATGGCAGGGGGCCTTTCGGATCTTTCTGATGCTGACTCTCTCTCTCTCTCTCTCCCTCTCTGTCCATTACTCAGGATAATGCGGCTCTATTACTGCCGCCTCCGGGGGACCGAAACTTCATTTTTTTAAATAAAAACAATAAAATGGGCACCAAGCTCTTCTCACCGGGAACCGGATGGCTTTATTTCTTTTGTGGTGCTCCGACGGCACCACTGACTGTGCAACAGCTTCTGGGGCAGTCTTCAGCAGCTGGAGGCAGAAGAAGCACACAGACAAGCCCTCATGGACAGCTTCAACACTCCAGGTAAGCTTTTCCTTGTCCCTCCACACTTGCTGCATCCTCTCTCCTTCACAGCTACTGGGAATCTCACAACTGATAACAATTTCAAAACAGTAACACTCTGAGTTCTGGATTTTTTGGATTAGAATACTGTGCATGTGCAGCTCAGCACAGCATTCTGTCCTGGGCACATTGTTTACTTTTGCTGGCATAGCAACCTAGCTTGCAATATTTATTCTGTGCTCTAGGTACCTTTGCTGGGGTATACTGGGGAAACTGGGGACTACTGGGGAACTGCAAGGGAACCCCAACTTTGGGGTATTACACCATCACCTTGTTTTCCTTCAGAGCTTCCAGCCCATTCGGATTCTGTCCTCCAACAATGGACTTGGAGGGGTGGAACTTGCCATCTAAGATGTGGTAAGCTAAATCTCACAGAGGAGACCTGAGAAACCCCTTCTCGACCAGCCAACAAATACGCTTAAAACAACAGTTTTTATTTTAGGAAATTTGGTGACCAGCATTTCAGTGCTCCACAATAAGCCATTGCATACCAAGACTTGATGGGGCATCGCTGAGAAACACCATCTCAAACTCTGCTCGGCAGGATCACATGGTTCCCATAATAAAAGCCAGCACAACAGTGCCACTCCAGCTGCAGAGAATCCCACAGTAGAACTGTTACCAGCAGGCACTGACATGAAGGCAGGACAGGGGTGGCATGTCCGAGCATGGTTCCCCTTCCCGCATGGCACGGGACATAGAAAAAATGACTACCATGCTAAGTAAAGTTCTGCAGGACATGGCAGAACTTAAAACTACAATGAGCAGAACTAGTGAGGAGCTGAGGGGACTAGTGACCAAAGTGGAGGGCAATAAGAGTTTGGCAAAGCTGCACTCAGTCCATCTGTCCCAACATGAGGGGTACATACGAGAGCACCACAGCCAAAGTCAATACCTACTCACGAAGATGGACTATATGGAAAATCGCGCAAGATGAAAGAACATTCATATCATTGGTAACCCTTGAAAGTATGGAAAGAAGGCATATGGTTTCTTTTTTTAGAAAATGCTCTGCCTGACATGATACTTCTTAACAATGAACCACCCCCTGAGCTGGAAAGGGCACTGTGCACCCTAGCCCCCAAACCAAAACTGGGAGAGCACCCTCACCCCATTCTTTGTAAATTTTTAAGGTACCCCAGTTAAAGAATGGTACTTTTTTTTTTGTTATTCTTTTTTCTCCCTCCCCAGTTGGCCCACATCCAGCCACCATCCTGGCACAGCCCCCTACTCCAAATTAAGGCCCTCACCCCAGTGGTACCACCACGGCTTACCCCCAAGGTGGGGAGGCGGCAACCTCCCCCTCATTCACCATCCGGATGAATCCAGTGTGCTGGGTTGACACCCTTGGATCCAGTAGGTGCTTCCCGGGATGGCCATCAAGCCGGGAGACCGAGTGTTTTTCCATGTTCTTGTTTGGGGGTGGGGCATGCAATGGCACCTGCAGAAGCAACGAGCACGCTTCAGTGCATGTTCCTCCAGGTGTCTGCCCCATTTCCACCCTCATTGTCAGCATCGGCACCCTGGCCCCCAGCCTCCACTAGGAGGCAGGTAGTTGCCGACTACTGGAACCCCCCTCCCCGGAGAAGGAGAGTAGTCATTGGGATGCTCGATCCTTCTCCTCCCCTGCCAACCCCCGGCGGCCCATGCTCATTCCTGAACACGGGTCGCTGGCGTGGTGCAAGGTGTTGCATCCAGTGCCTCAACCCTCAGCGCCACTGGGCCAGCCCTAAAGAGCAGAGAGTTCTTAAGACTGGCAAGGGTAATGAAAGAGGTTACTTGGCAAGGCTGCCCAATCCAACTGTTTCAAGACTATTCCCCTGAACTGGCCAAAAAGAGAAGATCCTAATCAGGAGCAGCTATTATACAAACTCAATATCGCTGCCTCCCTGCGATACCCAGCTATGTTGAGAGTACAATATAAATGGGAATTCCTGATGTTCAACTCACCTGACAAGGTTGAGCAGGTCCTACAAAATAGTCATAAAGATGACAGGGTGTCATGGCAGCCCCCAGATCCACCACAAGGCAATGCATGGCAAAGCATGGAGGTGGCATCAGTGGATCCTGAGCAGAGACCGCATAGTTCACAGCATGGGAAGGAGCAGAAAGATGAATGGCAATGAGTGCAGAGGGAGAGATCCAAAAAGAAACAGATCTGCTGCCAATAAAAAAATGCTGCCATGAAGGAACAGGTCGAGGAGCAGCCAGAGGCTACAAAACATGTCGGATGCCAGCACAAACTCCCCAACTGACACCCCAGTGAAACTCATGAACCAATATGAGCTGGCATTCCCAACAGAATAGGACTTCTTAATAGACTGGACCCCCCCCCTTTGCCAGGAATGGGCAGAGTGTGTCAGGGAAACGACAGACAACAATCAGCCAGTGGATCCAGGCCAGCCTCCGCCGAAAGTGACGCACCACAACTAAATGCTGTGCAGACAATTAGAGCAATTTAATTGACTCAAGAGAGAGACTTCCACAAGATCAGCAACCGGGGCTATGGAGGGGGAAACTCTTGGCAGGAGGCATACTTTGACCACACCAGTTTGTGCACAGGACTGTGTCACTTGACCAGTAGGCTGAAGAGAACTGTCACACTGGAGCCTTTCCTTCAACACCAGGGGTAAAGAATGGAGAGTTTTTGTGCTTTCATCCCCTCTAAAAGCTCCTGCATTGGTTACTGATGATGGCCCAAGGGAAAACAATGGAGCCCTGCCCTGAACACGCATTAGCTGACTGGACCTGGAAAAGAGGTTGCATCCTTGCCCTAATATGCGGCAGCTTTTACTATGAATATTGCAACAGCTAATGTGGTTCAGCTAATTAAGCTCTACCAGGTATGTTTAATGGTAAGGGGCCAACTTCTGGCCAGAGAGGTGCAGAACTGAGACTAGGAACTGCATACTAGAGACACTCCAAGATATGTACAGCTACAGACCTGTTGGGGAAAAAAGTTCTGATTCATGCCATAACTCTAGCTCACTGATGGTATGGGTCTTTTTAATCATGGGGCACCACATTCATTTCCTTAAGAGGCTCTTGTGTGCTAATGTGGTTGCCACCCCAAAGCTACTCTATATCTGGGTAGATGCTGTTAATACCAGGTTGTATTGGCACCCCCCGTGAGTTTTATGACAGGGAGAGGGGAGGAACGGAGGTTTCCGTAAAGATCTGGGCATCCCTAAATAGGGGCATAAGTTGAAGAAGGGACATATAGACCCAGCTAAAATGGTCTGAACTTTCAGGCTCCTTCTGACATGTGTGAATGTTGAAGCACAAACCGAAGGACAAGCTTTCGCTTCTTCAAGGTTTTTGTTATGAAAATGGAGAATTTGATTCTTTGGTTACATCTCTCTAAAGCTCTATTTAATAGTGATCCACCCCCTCTGACTCTTGTGATGCCCAAAGTCGAGAGAATAGGTGCAGTGGCTGACAATGTGGAGAGAAACATTTTACAACCCCAGAAGGGGGAGTAGAGAAAACAAGGGGGCCGGTAGGAGAGGCGAGGACAGTGCTCCTCCTGTGAAACTGTGGGCCAGCATCCCCCTCTACACCCAAAACACCCAAGGGGAGATCGGAATGTGGGTGCAAGGCAAAGTAACTTCTTACGGGGGACTTGAGTGAAAGACCCCTCCCCCCCTTTCATTTGGTATATCAGACCTTGACTCTTAACAGGCATCCTCCACCCCCAGCTCACCCTCTCCTTCAACTACTCCATGGGGATCAAGCACTGCACCTTAAAGCACCTATTTTTGGCAGTGTTGGAGTAGTCAATACATGGCCACTTGGCAAAATGGATGCTACTGTTAAGACAGAACTGTTTTATTGTTAAAGGGGACATCAGATTTCAGTGTTATTTGTGTGTATATTATTAGAGCACCACTCTAGGTTAGTATCTGACAACTGTAGGGTAAAGAATGGTACTGTCCGCACCCAAGAGGGGATCTCCAGGCCATGGGCTGAGGGCGCGAGCTAGTGCCAAGCTGTCAGAGAGACTCCTTAGGCAGGAGAAGAGAGTTTAAAGAAGGCACAGAAATAGAAAAGGTTTCTGGGCATACGGACATTCATGGGTATAAACATAGAAATGTCACAAATACTGTACTCAGACCAGGGAAAGGGCCTTGCCCGCTAAAGAGAAACGGCTACCATACAATGACTCAAGATAATGGCAATGGAACTGACAAAGCGAAGGAAAGGAAAAATGTTACAGAGGCACAACACACAGGCTACAATACAGGTACTACTTTTTTATTTATATAAGGGAATCAGATGCACCTTTGAGCCAGGGGCTCTTTTACAAAGGTTCCACGTCAAGTTACTTGAAACATTGGGACAGGCAGTGGTATTGTGCAAAAGAGAAATAAACATAGCAGCCAGAGGGCTTTGTCAATTACCAAAACATCACGATTGTGCAAATTACTTCTACAGTATAACACATTAAACAATATAGATTCCTATAGGTAGCCATCCAACAGAGGGAGGCAAGGCCACAAGCTGGTGTAAAGAGGGAGAAAGAGAGGGAGTGGGGGGTGGGTGAGGGGCAGGGTCAGCTAGGAGGTGTGTGGAGGGAGTAGAGGAGGAGGAGGGAAGGGTGGGGTTGGGGGTGGGGGATAAACCATTTAGATGTAGCAGTCGTGAGGAGGCACAGGAGATGAGGCATTGATGCAGGCTGATCTTAAAGGCACCCAGGGTTGCTTTGCTGGTAACTTCTGCTGGCAGGGTGTTGAACCAGGAGGAGGCTCTGAAAAAGAAGGATTGTTGGCCTTGGGTAGTCCTGCAAAGGGGAACAGTGAAAGAGAGGTTGTTTGAATTCCTGTTTTTTCATGGGCCGCTATATAGTCTCAGCAGTGCCTGTGATCGGGGGGGGGGGGAGTAGGTCCAATGTTTGCTTTTTTGCTAGCATGCAGGTTTGATATTTAATTCTGCCAGATAGTTGGAGCCAGTTTGCATGTTCATAGATCTTGCAGGTGTGTGTAAGGTGGTTTGCAGATGTTTGGAGATGACATGCCTTGTTTAGTGCTGTGGCAAGCGTCAGAGAGCTGTGTCAGTGGCAGACCTGTAGATCCCAAGCCCATAGTCTATTATAGATATTACTGAACTTTGAATGGCAGTGCTTAGGGCTTCATCTGTGAGTCAGTTCTTATTTTATTTATTTATTGAGAAAATCGGATTACAACCTTTGAGTCAGGGACTCATTCCAAAGACTCCACGTCAGATTACAAAACATAACAAGAAGCAGTCATTATACAATATTACAGAGGGAGCAGAGGAAGGAAAAGACAACAGGGTATAAACAATATGTGTCAAATATAGGCAGTATACAATAAGTAGGAGACAAGATAACAACAGGGTATGAACAGTGCTGCTAGTCCTATACAGACTGGGTAGCTATACAAGTCCTGCAGGGAGCTTGTGAACGTCAGTGAACAGTACAATCAAAAATTATGGCATGATCTATATGCTAGCAGGTGATGCGAGCAGTCGGATTACCAACATTGTCATTAATACACAGTAGCCTCAGTGGGATAGGAATATCTTTAACCCAGGGTCTTGCCATCTGTGGGTAGATATCTGTTTTTTTTTTTTAGTGGGAACAAAGGCAGAGGTGGGTGGAGATTATGTGGTTCTTGAGGGCTGTTTTAAAAGGGCCTAGTCTGGATATAGAGGTGATAGCCAGGGGGAGTTCATTGTAACAAGATGGTGCTCTGTAGGAAAAGGACCATTGTGCCAGGATGGTTGTGACCCTGGGAACAGCCCACATTAGTTTATCTGCCGCACGGGTGTTTGCTGTGGTATGTGCAGTGCGGAGGAAGGTTCAGACTCCAGTGTGAGTAAGGCCTAGGTGGATTTTCTTAGTAAAAAGTCATGTTTGATAATGTATTCTTTCGTCTAGGATGAGGATTTTTGTTATATAGAGCAGGCCTATGGCGGGTATTCACAGTTTTTGCTACATAGTTGTTATGTTCAGAGTATCTAAGTGTTGGGGCAAGAATCACCCCAAGATATTTAAATAGATGTACTTGTTCAAGGGTGGCCCCTTTGCTGTTTGAGATAGAGAGATCTCTATTTTTATGTTTGCTATGGGTACCATGGAACAGAATTGATTTGGTTTTGCTGTAGTTAAGAATAAGCTTGTGGGATTTAAACCATGCCTCTACATCAGTGAAGCTTTCTTGTAGTAGCAACTGAAGAAAGGAGGGGTCAGAGTGGGAGTTGAAGATGACAGCATCGTCGGCATAGAGTAGGATTTCTTCCGAGTAAGATGAAGGGAGGCTGTTTAGGAAAATGCTGAAAAGCATAGGACCCAGGATGGATCCTTGTGGGACTCCTGATCGGACCAAGAGGGGTGTTGAGCGGGATTCGCCAATTTTTACCTGCTGTGTTCGGTCACTGAGGTATCTTTGAAACAAAAGAATTGTGTCTGGAGACAGGCCAATTAGAGATAGTTGTTGAAGCAGTAGTGAATGGTTGATGGTGTCAAACGCCTTAGTTAGCTCAATGAAAGTGGCTCCAACAAGATTCCCTTGGTCCAGAGCATTGTGGATGCTGGAGGTAAGCTCTAGGAGTGCTGTGGTCGTGCTTTGTCCCTTGCAAAATCCGTGTTGTTCTTGACATAGCAGGTTATACTTAGTAAGGGATTCTATCAGGTGGTCGGCAACTATTCTCTCCAGCGCTTTTGAGAGAGGGAGAGAATGGAGATTGGTCTATAGTTGCTTGTAATAGATTTATCGCCACATTTGTGGATAGATGTCACCATCACTGATTTCCATTTTTGGGGGAACTGTGAGAGCATGAGAGATTTGTTAAGGATTTTGGTGACGGGGGTCAGGACTTCATTGAAGGTAAGAGCGAGGAGTTTCAGGTCGAGGGAGTCGCTGCTTGATCTAGACTTTCCAAGTACTTGAAGGAGGTACTTTTTTGTGATGTCCTTGGAGATGGCTTTGAAGCAGAATGGCGGATTTCCCTCCAAATTTCTGACTTCGACTGAGTTAATGGTATCTTGAGGGGGATCAAAGAAAGTTAACGGTAAAACATGGCTAAGGTTTGTAAATGCTGCATTAAAGGCATTTGCCACGGTGACTTGATCTGTGATGATGTGGCCATTTAGGTGGACCATAGCGGGTGGGACTTTTGCTTTTTTTTTCAGTTAGTTCCATTAGGTTGGCCCAAAATGTACTGTATTTCCATCTTTCCAAGAGTTTGCTAGCACTCTTTTGTAGTAGTTGGCCGTTTCATTTCAAATCGCGCGGGTGCAGGCATTTCTTGCAGCTTTGAAGGCTTGAGTGTCTGCCCTGTTTCTGGTCAGCTTAGCAGGTGGCCAGAGGTGATCCTGGGCCTTCATTTGCTCAAGGTTGATCCAAGGGTTGTTAACACCTTTAATCTTGCGTTTCATGAAGGGTGCATGTGCATCACAGGCTGTGTTGAAGCTTTGTATAAAGTAGTCAAGTGCAGTGTCCACATCTGGGGCTGCATCTATAGGTGACCAGTCGTGATCTCGTAGGCATGTTTTTAACAGCCGCAGGTGGCCAGGTAATAGCTTTCTACTGTTGATGATTTTAGGGGGTGTCTTAATGAATTTGTTGGACCATGAGAGTAGGACTGGTGAGTGGTTGCTTATACAGTCAGGGAGAACTACTGTATTAGTAATGTGTTCAGGGCAGTTTGTAAGAACCCAGTCCAGAAGAGTTGAGGTACCTGTTCTATAGTTTACTCGAGTGGGTGTTTTAACCATTTGGGAGAAATTGGCAGCTGTCAAGGAATCTTTATACTTATGTGCACTGGGGGAAGACCAATTTACATTAAAGTCCCTGAGAAGGAAAGTTTCAGATTTCTGGTCTAGGGAGTGAATGACATCCAGTACGGAGTTCAATACTTGGTTGGTAAGTTTGAGGGGTATGTAGACTGATGCCACTGTCAGAGTTTTATGGTGGGTCCCCAGACATATTTTTGTGGCAAGAACCTGGATGTCACTCACAGGGTGAGGTATAGGTAGGGTGTGCCTGATTAGAGTGTCCTTTAGGTACAGGACACAGCCTCCCCCCTTCTTGGAGTATCTGTCTTGCCTGAAAATGACATAACCTGGAATTGTTATTGCAGTGTCGGGGGTGTTAGGTGATAGCCATGTCTTGATTACTACATATCATAAGTTGAAGGGAGGCAACTTGGGAACAGGGTGGGACAACCAGGGAGAGGGTAGGCAGAGACCAATCAGACACTTACCTGCTCAAAGGCATGGTCCGCAGAAAGCATCCTGCCTTGATGGGAGTGAGCTTTCAGACTTGATAAATGGTGGATATTGAGATATTGACAGCCACCTCATGGAATGTGAGGGGCCTTAACTCGCCTATCAAAAGAAAAAAATTCTTGGCCGTCTAAAACAACTGAAATCCTACATTGCCTTCTTGCAGGAAACCAAACTGAACCTGTTGAAGCGAAAAAGCTAGTTAGGGAATTGGGGGGCTGGGAGGTCCATAGTGCAGCTGACAAGACTAAACAGGGTACATCAGTACTTTGCCACAAGAAACTAAAATAGACTTTGCTGGAAAAAAGAGCAGACAAAGACAGGAGATGGATCCTAGCTAATGTGGGCACCCCCAAAGGGGAGCTAGTGTTAGCAGATATATACGCGTCCAACTAAGACTCACCCGAGTTCTTCCACAAGCTCTCCCAGGATCTACTGGGTATAGCCACAGGGGAAGTGGACATACTAGTGAGAGGAGACTGTAACCTGGCAATCAACTTTCTTCTTGATAGGTCCAACTCCAGGCCAGAACCCCATACACGTTCAGTGAAGGCAATAAAGGAAATGCTGGAATTACACACATTGCAAGACATCTGGGAGAGTGGCCCACCCAAACAGAAGGGACTATACATACTTCTCAGATGCCAAGCAAGTAGCCAGTAGATTAGACTACTGGTTTACATCCCGAAATATCTCGAGACAAGT
This sequence comes from Neoceratodus forsteri, assembly GCA_016271365.2. Lineage (NCBI taxonomy): Eukaryota > Metazoa > Chordata > Ceratodontiformes > Ceratodontidae > Neoceratodus > Neoceratodus forsteri. The sequence continues at coordinate 452,070,883 of CM057456.1, read as the reverse complement.
GCTAGATGTCAAAATAGCCCCACTATACATATCTGACCATGCTCCATTAACTCTATCCTTGGTACTCAACCCCCACAGCCCCAAATCTGTAAACTGAAGGCTTGACCCTCTGCTAATACAAGATGAGACTTTTAAGGAATGGCTCAATTTGGAGGTGAAAACTTACTTTTTAGACAACCCCACCGGGTCAGCGCCGGCTGCGGCCATATGGGAAGCCTTCGAAAAGCCGCAGTAAGAGGATGTATAATTAGTTATGTGTCCCACCTTAAGAAACAAAGGGCTGACCTGGAAAATAAATTAAAAGAAAAGGAGGCTATATACAAAAAACACCTAGACAGACTTAAGAACCCAGAACTGGTGAATGACCTCATATCCCTACAAATACAACTGAATGCCCTAGCCACAAGGAAGGCCAAATTACAGATATTAAGGCTGCAGCACAAATATTGGTCAAGAGGGGAAAAAGTGGGTAAACTGTTAGGATATAGATTAAAGAAACAACAGGCAGACAGGCATAAAGTCCAACTACGAAACAGCCAGGAGGGAAAACAACATACACCTGATCTAATTAATAAGGCCATGCTAGAATTTTATAAAACCCTATACAGCTCTCATGTAGTATGGGATGAATTAAAATTCTCCACCTTTATAGCAGGCCTCAAGCTCCCAAAACTTACACTTACCCAAAAAGAAGGGCTGGATACACCAATTGAAACGCATGAAATTAGATCCACCATATGTACTATGGCTCCTCATAAAGCCCCAGGGGGTGATGGCTACCCGGCCAGCTTTTACAAAATAATTCATGGGAAGGTCACCCTCCCAATGAGGGACATGCTCCAGGAGGCACTAGAAAAGGAGGAACTACCTGATACACTGAGAAGAGCCATTATAGTAGTCCTCCCCAATGAAGGGAAGGACCCTACATTCCCAACAAGCTACAGGCTTACTGTATTTCTTTAATTAATGCTGACACTAATATTCTGGCAAAGGTCCTGGCAACCCGCTTGGAAAAGGTTATCCCCTTTATGATCCATCCCTCACAGGTGGACTCTGTGAAAGGCTGGGGCAGTGCTGATCACCTATAAACCCTGGTGTCCTTGATACAAATGGCAGAAGTCCTCCCCACCCCAGCAGCAGCAATCTCAATTGATTTTGAGAAGGCCTTCAACTCGCTGGAGTGGGATTTCCTCCATGCAATACTTGGACAATGTAATTTCAAAAAACACACTTAGGGTTGGATTAAAACCTTGTATAAACTACCCACTGCAAGACTTCTGACAAACAACACCCAATCAGAACCATTCCAGCTGCATAGAGGCACAAGCCAGAGTTGCCCACTGTCACCAATGTTGTTTGTGCTAGCCATAGAGGACCTTGCGAGTACGGTGAGGAAGCACCCAGAAATAGAGTGTATAAATGCAGGGAGCACTGCATACCATGCTCTACTATATGTAGATGACTGCCTGATAGTAACCAGCAATTTTCAGGCAAGTGCACCACATACAGTATAGTAGACCTGCTGCAGTCCTTTGCGGATATCTCTGGACTCTGAATCAACAGAGGTCCTCCCACTCAATAAGCATTTAACACCAGAAGCCACATCAAAAATAGGCCTGGCATGAGCTACAAGGGGAATTAAATATTTAGGGATTAAGGTCCAACCAAGTGTGCACAAGATGGTGGATGCCAATCTATCCCTACTACTTGTCAGCTTGCAGGCTGTGGTGCAGAGATGGAAGCATCTGAACCTCTCAATGCCTGGAAAAATTGCAGCAATAAAGATGATGATTGCAACCTGGATCTTTTACATATTATCTCACCTGCCAATAGAGATACTGAAGAAGTGGTTTCATAAATTAGACACCCTGATCGGAAACTTTTTGTGGGAAAATAAAACCCCAAGATACAGTACAGCCAAACTTCTAGCACTGTGGAATAGGGGGAGGGTGGTGCCTTCCACATTTCCAGCACTATGCATATGCCTTTTCTGCGGCCAGAACCTGCAAGATGTTTTTAGAGGAGAGCTTCAACAAACCTGCAAGGGAAGACTTGGAGAGGTGTGAACTACAGGGCACAGATCTCACAGGCTTTCATCCTACTCCACTCACCCCATTTTAAAAACTGGCTCACAATTAAAGTGGTTCACACAGCATGGCAGCAGCTTGGGGTCATTACTAAAACATGTATTAACCCAGGGAAATATCTCTGCTTTTGGAAAAAACCCTATTGGACAATAGAGAACACTCCTTTCCAGTGGGAAGAATGGCACAGGGGGCATATTTATAATGGGTGTACCCTAGATAGCTTCACCTCCTTACAAGAGAAATACCATGTGGGGAAGGGAGATTTCTGGAAATGTCTTCAATCGAGACATCTATACAACAGCTGGATCAAGCAGAAATGTATGTATGAGATGTAAGGCTGCAGACCAAGATATAGGGAGAAAACTTCCCTTAGATAGGTGGCAAAGCACGCCCAGTGGGTTGGCAAGGGTGATCTATAAATACATGAAAAATGAGCTGCCAGACCCATCTGAACCAGCTAGGGGGGATTGGGAACACTTAATAAGGGTACAAATAACTATCAAGGAATTGAAAGGATGCTGGGTGTTAGCTAAAAAAGCATGTTGGGACCCCAGGAGCTTTATAATACATAACAAGATTCAACATCTTTGGTACCATATCCTGACGCAACTGAAAAAAAAAATGGGATTATTGCATGAAGATGTATGTTGGAGGTGTGATACTCGGGGAGCGAAACTACTACATATTTTATGGCATTGTGGCCCCATTCATCCCTTCTGGAACAAGGTAATTGCCCACTGCTACCAAATCTTAGGGAACCAGATCCCAAACAGCCCAAATATTCTGGCTCCAGGGAATACCCCAGACTACATGCATAATTACAGGTCAACAGAAACTCTGATTGATGTAAGCATCAGTGGAGGCCAAAAGGCTCATTCTGCAGCACTGGCACACTAAGGAGACCCTAGTACTCAAAGAATGGATCCTAGCCTTGGAGAAGTTGTCAAATTTCTCTAGGATGACCTATATTGCCAACCGCACCCAGCCCAAATTCATAGATAGCTGGTCCCCCTTTCTTCACTTTGTGCAAAGGACATTGAGTACCCCTGAGGTCCTACAAGGGGAAGGACTTACTAAAACCCCCACAAAGGCCTCTATGGGGCAACTAGATAACCCATTGTGGCCTAACAGTACACCCCCCCCATTTGTTCCCTTTCCTCACATAAACCTAGATTGCAACATGGTAGAGGATATCCTCCCAATCCCCCCCCCCACCACATAGAGGTCCACATTGAAATTACTCAAACACTTAATTTGAAATGTATTTAAACATCCTCATAACCTTAAGAGTCTGTAGAAGGTGTGTCCCAAACTGCTCCTATCATTAAATGTATACAGTAGTACGGTAAACTGTATATCTGTAAAGATTTTAAATGCATGTTGCACTGTGAATGTAATCAACTATATACCCACAAATGGACTGTTGCTTGCTGACTGTTGTTTATAAATGTATGTCTCTATAACTTCAATAAAAAAAATTTAAACTGCAAAAACAATGGACTTGGGTCCACTCTCCTATCCCCCCCAGGTATCTGCTGGTCTGCCCCCCCTTCAAACTGTGAAAATTAAGCAGACAAACTCTTTTAAAAATGTAGCTTTTCTTGGTCTTCTGCACAGTCACACCTTCTGCCCTCTTGATTCTCACTATCCCAGCACTTGCTTTCCTCTTTCCATTCATACACCTGAAGAAAGTCTTATTCCCTTTTTTGATCTCATTGGTGATCATCTCCTCTATTTGTGCCTTAACTGTCCTCACCCTCATTCTTTCCTCCCTTTGTTTTTCCAGATGTACCTCCCTGTCCCCCTCCATCTGGGTCTCCTTGTACTTTCTAAAAGCTGTTTTCCTCCTCTCTTACAGCCTTAGCCACCTCCTTGGAGAATCACAGTGGCCTCTTCCTCTTCCTAACTTTGTTTACTTCCTTCAAACATCATGCAGTTGCCTTAGCTATTCCCCCCTTGATCTTTTTCCATTGGATCTCCACTCATCCCTTGCCCTCTCACTTTCAAGGTATTTGTTGAAGCAATTTCCCATTTCTTTAAAATCTGCCTTGCTGAAGTACAGAACTCTCATCTTAGTGTGCTTTTTGTCTGACCCAAACCATATGCCAAACCACAAAGTATTGTGTTCGCTTGTACCCAGGGCACTACCCACTGTGACATCTGCAATGCTGCCCCTGTTCATAAATACCAGGTTCAGCGCTACCCTGTCTTTAGTGGGTTCCCTAACCAGCTGCCTGAGAAATGTCCCCTGCAGGGAGTCGAGGATGGCCCTGTTTCTTCTTGTAGCTGTGGCCAGAATGCTCCAGGCTTCATCTGGCAGATTAAAGTCATCATAATAATTAATACCTCCCCTTTGTTTGCCATTCTTCCAGTGGCCTCCCATAAAACATTGTCTAACTCCCCCCTGTGCTTGTGGTATATACACCACCCCCATGTGAATAAAGGCCCTGGACCCTATCTTTAAGTCAACCCAAGGTACTTCCAGCCCTTCCTTATCCCCCTGGTGACCCTGTATCTCTGTGTCTGTTATACCTTCCATCACATATAAAGCAACCCCCCTCCACACACACACACACACACACCCACACACCTTTTCTCCCTGTCTTTTCCTTCCGGAACATTGTGTAGCCTGGTATGGCCAGTTCCCAGCTGTGGTTGTCAGTACACCACAACTTTGTTATGATCACCAGATCCAGGTTGCTTCTGCAATGATTGCTTCAAGGCCAGGAATTTTATTTCCTAGGCTCCTTGCATTGGCACACTTGGCTCTCCTCTCAGTTTGTCCTTCTATCCCCCATTCTGTCTGCCCTTTCTCTTCCATCATTTGCCCTTCTTCTTTCCCTGGTACTGTCCTCCTGTTTCCAATTTTCCCTCTGCCTACCCTTTTTATCCCTTCTCCAGCTTTAGATCCACCTCATGGCCCAACCATCCTGCCCTCCCGCTTATCCTCATGCCGTTTTACCCATGGGTAGTTCTTTCCCCTGGGCTTCTTCTCTCTGCTGCTCTAATCTCATGAAGGGGGGATCTCTACCTCCCTCATTTTTCAGCAGGAGCACAAGGCAGGGTTACCCTCACCCCCCACTCCCTTCTTGCCCTTAGTATGGATCTGCAACAGTTAAACAGACACATCAACAATCAGGTACAGTATCACAGATGAAGTGAATGACAATCACACATTAATATGTTTGAAAGATCCATAGTATTCAATTGTATTTTTTCTTAAACTCCTGAAAGACTTTGGATCTATAGTCTGGTTTCAAAAATCAGTCAAGATAAGACGAGGGTTAGCGGTACATTAACTTTCCAGCGTAAACAATTGATCCAGTTTAGATGGGTTACATTGAAAGTAAGATATGTAGGCTATCAGATCCCCACTGATTTATAATTCCTGTACACGTGTAATTACAAACCTCTGAAACAAGCAGTTTTCACTGATCTCAGCTGAGAGCAGCCTTGTTGATGTCCTTCTCTGAAAAAGTTGTATAAATTAAGATGGCTGTTGTACCCAGGTTTTTATTTCTGCATGCTGTTTTACCTCTACCCATCCCAAGAACTGAATTGCTTGAGTTGAAAAAGATGCTTAGCAAATTTCTCTGGAATGTTAGTCAGCCTTGTATTATGTGGGAGGTATTGATAAAGTCAAAGGAAAAGGAGAGTTAGGCCTACTTAGTTTTAAACATTATTTCAAAGCAGCACAGCTTACCCTTCTCATAGAGTTAGTTCAGGATTCTGATGACGTGGGGTGGATACCCCTGGAATGAAAGACCTCTGTGTGAACCCATCTAAACTCCTTTCCTGAAGCCTCAATAAAAATGAAGTTTCAAGGATTCTGAACAGGTGGACTAAACACTCTGTGGTAATTTGGATAGACATCAAGAACAGTTTAAAAATTATTGCCGCCCCCATGGAAATGGGTCCCAATATAATATGGCCCTGGATTTCTCCCAGCCTGTTTAGACAATACTTTCTGACATTATGAGCAACTGGGGTTGTCTTAGTTTTATCAGTTTTTAACAAAAACAATGTTATTAGAAGTTTCAGTCAAATACAGATGAAATTTACACTACCCCGGATAGATCATTTTAGATATTGGCAGTGTAGGATCACATGATTCAATTGTGCTTACACAACTGGATGAGGTGTATGCTTGTGTGACTTTGATACATTGTGGCTGTTCGCCTCTCTATCCATAGGATAGGATATACCACCCTATAGGGGTACGACGCAAGGAACCCTAGAGGAGGGAATGGGAGGAGTTTATTTCCAAACCGGAGAGACTTAGGGTTGGCACCAGACCAGATTTTGTCAAGACAGTCCTGATGAGGGCAGCTGTGTCCTATGAAAAACAAGAAAATTGTGAAATGTTCTGATGTCACAGTAGAAAGATAACGTCTAACTTTCCTCTAGACAGTGCAGAAAACTAGGATACCTTAACTAAAATACCTGAAAATGACAATAAACAAAGTGAATAATGAAAAACCACAACACATAGTGATAGCTGTGATTATCCAGAGAAAAGAAGGCCGTTACCACGGTTAAGAACACACGGAGTCTGACGAAAACCACGGTTCAGCATGAAAAGGCCCACTGTGGCAAAAGAAAAGGTGGCGAGGGCGAGTGGGAATTGACAGAGAATGATGATTCCAGGGCTGAAATAGGCACAGCAACAGAGATGTGGGGTGATAGGGCAAGAAACCCCAAAAGGATCGAGGCAGGCAGTGCAGAGCGAGGAGACAGGTATGCAGCAGAATGGCAATGAAGGGAGTGAAGGAACAAACACACCAGTGATGAAAAAAAAATAAAATAAAATTGCAAGGCAAGACAAGCATCGTTCTCCCGGTGATGTACAGCCAGCAAAGCAAAGAGCATAACAACAGCAACTGATAGGATGCAATGCATGCCAGAGGTGAGTAACTGCCAGGACGAGTGACAGCCGATGGGGTCTCAGTAAAGAGACAGAAAGGTAGGAGGCTGCCCATGTCACAGGAGTGGATCAGAAATGTGAGAGCCAAAGCCACAGAAAGGAACAGAAAGGTCAAGCACCTTGAAAGGTGGGGCACAAGGAGGTGGCTAGAAATCCATTGAAGGAGGGAAGTGAGGTGGGTGAAGACGCACCCAAGAGAGCAAGAAAGAGTGAGGCAGAGGCAGTGGCTGAAATGAGGGAGCAAGCACGAAAGAGCCAAGGAAGGCAGCCAAATGACACCCATGAAGGAAGTGCAGTGCGCAAGAGAAAGGGGGAATCGGGACTACAGCCAGCAGAGAGAGGGGAAAAAGGGAGAGACGAGGGAGAGGAAGGGGAAAAGACGGTCTGCAAAAGTGGCAGGCAGGATAGGGAGTGCAGCAGGCAAGACGTGTGAAAGAGAAACAGACACCGGAGGAGCTGGGGAGAGGGGCATGTCCCCGACAGAGAAAAACAGAGAGGAAATTGCTGAATGTGATGGAGGCATGGCACAGAAGTGACAAAATGCCGAAAAAAATGAGCGATACACAGAGCGAGCCGGTGGCCTGAGGTGACCGCAGGCACACAGAGAACTCAGCAGGAGTGAGGAAGAGCAGCGCCTCTGGCCACAACAAGAAACAAATCCTGGAACAGCCCAGGAGGAGTGGCCTTTTAATGCCTGATGGGGGACTGACATTGTTGCTCCACCCATTGAACCTCAGACTTAAAACCTTCCCATTGCTGCTGATGGTGTGGCAATGGACCAGTTGGACTTGCAAAACCTTGTGTTTTGGAAATCATATAGCCATAGACAAAAATCTCTCATCTTAAATCTATACACTGTTTTGGTGGGATATTGTGAAACTAAATATTGCCTAAGGGCAGCAAAGATGGAAGTTGGAGGCAAACATCCTCTTATCTCAGAAACAATGGGCTATGGAGGGGGGATTCATAAAACCATAGCTTCTGTATCCAAGCAGGGATTCTACTGGAAAATTATTTCCAGATATTGTATCACTCTGTACAGGTAATTTCATTTTGGGACTGCCAACTCTAATAAATGCTGAAGAGGATGTGGGGCTTGGGGGATACTGTATCATATTTTTAGGGATGTACAAACATTCAACCTTTTTGAATTGAACAGGCCAAGAAGCTACAACACATTTTGGAACTCCCGAACCTCCCCGATTTTGTAAATCTAGTACTGGGCCTCCTACCAATGGGTGCCTACGAAGGAGACAAATGCTAATTATTTTACATCATGGTGACTGCAGGAAAATTGATCATACATAGGTGGCTCACAAACAAATTCCTCCGTATGTCAGAATGGAGGAAAATATGGGACCAGATTAAGAGGAAGGAAGCCATTATCACTTTGTTACACCTACAGAAAGATAACTTCAACTCTAAGTGGCTCCCATTTTACAAATACAAGAATGAGCTGAAAGGGCTGTTTCTATTAAACCAGCTCCTTTACAGATGAAGGTCGAGGCTGGGGATACGCTTTAAGGTGGGGGTTTGAGCTACACAGTGAGATTATGACATATATAATACTGATCAGATGAGACCTTTGCAAGTATTATTAGAGTACAGTAAGTAAGGACTAACACCCACCAAGGTGTCTGGACATACTCTGATATATGGGCAAATTGGGTGCATTGTGAGGCATGGGACATATGCTGAGGGCCTTCAATATCCCAAGAAGTCTGTATATCAGCAAGTTGAGATGCCTCAAAAGGTATTATTCCTTTTAATAATTCATAGAAACATAGCCAATGATGGCAGAAAAAGACCAATGGTCCATCCAGTCTCTCCATAACACCCTATAGAAACTGAATTTGCTGGCAGATAAGGACCACTTCACCCACCTACTGTAGTCTGCCCATAGTATCACCACAGATCCTACTTGATCTCATGCCCATTCACCCCCACCTTCCCTTTAGTTAAGATTCCCTTATGCCTATCCCATGCATTCTTGAACCACATAACTGTTTTCACCCCCATCACCTCCACTGGAAGACTGTCCCAGGAATCTACCACTCTGTCTGAAGAAATACTTTCTCACACATATGCTGAATCCACCCTCTCCAGCTTCTTATCATGTCCCCTTGTCCTTGAGCACCTTTTTTTCTAAAAAATACTTCCCTCTTGTTCCTTGTTTATCCCTGAGAGGTATTTAAAGGTCTCTATCATATCCCACTCTCTTTCCCCTCTTCCAGGTTATACATATTTAGGTCCTTTAATCTCTCCTCATAGAGCTTCTGATGCAGACCCTCCACCATTTTAGTTGCCCTCCTCTGGACTGCTTTCACTCTATGTGCTTTCTGAGATGTGGTGTCCAGAACTGGACACAGTACTCAAGTTGGGGTCCTACAATAATGTATACAAAGGCAACACCACCTCCCTCTTTGTGCCGGTGATACCCCTCCCTATGCACCCCTGCATCCCACTTGCACTCACAACTGCCTTGTCGCACTACCTGTCCACCTTTAGGTCATCTGATATAATCACCCCCAGGTCTCCTTCCTGCTTGGTGGTCATCAGTACCACCCCTTCCCTTATTTTGTACTCTGTCCCTGGGTTTCTGTGCCCCAAGTGCATGGTTTTGCACTTTTTCACATTGAAACCCAGCTGTCATACCCTGGCCCACTCCTTGAGTTTTCTCAGGTCTCTGCTCATCCTTTCCACCCCCATGGGGTGTCCACCCTATTGCATAGTTTGGTGTCATCCACAAAGAGGCAGACCTTCCCTTTTAGCTCCTCTGCAATGCCACTTTTAAAGACATTAAAGTGGACTGGTCTCAGTACTGATCCCTGAGGAACCCTGCTGGTTACCCTCCCTTACTGAGTGAATTCCATTTACCACCACCCTATCTCTTAACCAATTTCTTACCCAATTTACAACCTTTGGACCCACTTCTAAGCTACCCAACTTTCTAGTCTTCTATGTGGAACGATGTCAAACACCTTACTGAAATCAAGATAGGTTATGTCCACCACTACACCTTGATTGATCTAGTTCCTTGGTCACCCAGTCAAAGCATGCTATCAAATTTGTTTGACATAACGCCCCCCCAATGAATCCACACTGCCTCAGGTCTTGTGACCCATTGGATTCAAGCTATTCCACAATCCTTTCTTTCTGCAGTGATTTCCTTAACTTTCTCACCACCAAAGTCAGGCTGACTGGTTTATAATTGTCAGCCTCTTCTCTGCTACCGCTTTTGTGAAGTGGGACTACATCTTCCCTTCTCCAATCCTCTAGGACCACTCCTGTTTCCAATGAGCTGTTAAATAGGGCCATCAGAGGTGCAGCCAGTACCTCCCTGAGCTCCCTCAATATGCTAGGGTGAATCCCTTCTGGCCCCATTGCTTTGTCTCCTTTCAGATTTGTGAGTCCCATTAGGACTCTCTTCTGAAAAAAAATGTACTAGTGTCCACCTCCCTCCCTCCCTCCCTCCCTCCCTCCATCCCTCCCTCCAAAGCTTCTATTACAGTTTGTGGCCCCTCCCAGTGTCTTTTCTCTGAGAACATTGAACAAAAGTATTTGTTTAGGATGTCTGCTTTTTCCTGCCTCCCCGTACAGTTCCCCCATTTCCTTAGTAACCGTAGAATCCCACCCCTGGTCTTCCTTTTTTTCACTTACATACCTAAAGAATGCCTTGTCCCATTTGCTTCCCCCTGGCTATTCTTTCCTCAGTTTGTACCTTTGGTCCCCTTGCTGTTCTCCCTGCTTCCCTCGGTTTCCACTAATACACCTCCCTATCCTCCTCCCTCTATGTCTCTTTGTACCTTCTGAATGTTACCCTCTTAGCGTTTACCTTTTCAGTCACTTCTTTCAAGAACCATAGTGAACCATAATGGTCAAGGGCCAAGGGTCTTTTGGACAGATGTTTGATACCCTAGTGAGCATGCTCAGAACCAAAATTTCAAATCCTTATAAATTGGAAATGAATTAATACTTTTTCACCAAACCAGTGAAAAGCACCATTGTGTGACATGCCCATTTTACCCTGAAGATTTCAGACCAAAATTCCAAACCATCTGGGCTGTAGGTGATGACAAAAAACAACAACAACAAAAAAAAGTCCTAAAAACACACAAAAATGATCTAAAAAAACCCACCAGACAGGACACGTTTAGCTAGATTCTGCTGTTTTTTTTTTATATAATCTTGCCAGAAATACCTTTTCTGGACACCCCAAAATCCACGGTGCCCAGCTTAGTGACAGGAGCCATTCACCTGTGCTCTCTGCATGAGAACAGCAGGACTTCCTTGAGTTCTGCAGCCAAAGCTGAAAGTTGTGCTGTGGACTGCAATGAGAGCAGTGAGCCATTGATCCCCTGTTCTGTCTGTCCGTCTCTGTCTCTCTCATTCTCTGTCTATCTATCTGTCTATCTCTCTGTCTATCTAATCTATTTATCTATCTTTTTATTAAGCGGACCAGAGTGCCCACTTCTGCTACCGCCTCTTTCTTTCCCCACACCTCCAGGTCATCCGCTCACCATTCTGAAAGTTCATTTCAGTAAGACATGAGTTGACTGGGGTGCCCACCCCAGTAGTGCTTCTCTGTACCCCCTCCCCTCCAGTTCACCCACCTCCATTCCCTGCAGTGTAGCCCAGCATTAGAATGCCCAAACCCCAGTGTCAGAATCACAGCTGTAATAAAGAATAAAGAATAAAGAAATAATACTAATATAATAAATAACAATAAAGAAAACCATCCCTCAATTTTTATTTTTTATTTTTAAACCTGTAAAAAAACACAGTCCCTTGCTGATCTGCAGATCCTGATTTTGCTGGGGCAAAAGGGATGTGGAATTGGAGGGTAGGGTGGCAAAAATACAGCCCGAACCATGGTCAGAGGCAACTGCAGGAGTTAAAATAGTGAATTCACAGAGGAGAGATTTGAGTGAGTAGGAGGAAGAAGTCGCATGAATCGAAGGGGGGAGAGAGAGAGACACACACAAAGTTTGGGGAAGCAGATGGAAAATGCAGCTTGACCTGCCATGGATTTTACTGAGGGAAGAACCAGGGAGCTAGGGTTGGAGTTGTGAAGAAAGTAGGAGGTAGAAGCTAGGAAATTGAGGCGGGAGGAAATCTGGGGGGACCCAATCCAGAATTTAGATATTAAGGTAGAACATGAGCAAGATGCCTGGTGTCAATGGAAGGCAAGGAGAAGGAAGAATACAGTGACTAGAGTTGGGTTTTGGGGGGCAATCAAGGGCAAACTGGAGAAAAGTGAAAGTGAGGGTCTAGTCTGGCTATGATGGTCTTAGGAGCAAATCTTCATGATGAGCTCTCTCCAGGCTGAAAGCGGATACACACTTTATTCCTGTAAAGCACACCAAATTTGGGGGTGAAGCTTCTGGTGGATGGCATTCACATGAACAGAGAAATCATTATATAGCACAGGAAATAGCCATTCATTTCAAACTGGATTTCTGTGATGTTTCCCTATAGGAAGCAGGCAGTATAGCACAGTGGTTAAGGGCACTGAGCTGCAAACCTGAAGACCTGGGTTTGAATCCCACCAGCCCCCTCTTACATACTGTGATCCTGAGCAAGTCAGTTAACTTCCTTCTGCTCCCAGGTCTCACCTGGAAACAAGCTCCAGCTTATTTATTTATTAGCTTTTGATAACCGGGTAAGTGCACTAGGCAATAATCCTACCTATTTTCAAGCACGACCCGGGAGTGTACAGTATGAATAACAGCAGTGAAACACAATGTGTACATAATGAAGATAAACTGTCAGGACAAAATACATTCACAGTGGAAGCAGCAGAAATTCATACAAGACAGGATACCAGCAAAAATGATACAAGTTAGAGTTGTAAAACAATTTTAGCTTAATAACCAGATAAACATGTCAAATGGCATAACAAGGAGAGAAGACAGGAAGACAATAATCACAGTATGGCATACAGAAACTGTCACAGATACAGATCGTGAACAATAGTAGCAACAAAGCAGAATTAAGTGCAGTCACAGTTATCAACAGCATTGAGGTGTGAAAAAGAGCATGATTAAAAAATAAGGTGAGATGAGGAGTTCTTTACATGGATGAGGAGAGAATTTCAAAACCTATGTGCAAAATAGGAAAAAGCTTGCTCACCTATTTTAGAGGAGCAGGGCTGAATAGAGAGAACGGGGGAGGAGGAGGACCTAAGGGGACAAGAGTGAGAGACAAGGGTAAGCATGTCCCCCAGAGTGGCGGGTCGAGGGATTCTGATTAGGGAGTGAATGAAACAACCTAGAGCATAAGCATGGAGGGCATTGGGTGACAGCCAGTTTGAGGCCAAATAAAGTAGACAGTGATGGGTAAGGTGAGGAGCGGATAAGGCGAATCTACAGATACTGTTATAGGAGGTGTCCCACTTGTGAAGGACCCCTGCATTAGCATGACAGAGTACAGGGAGGGCATATTGAAGTTGTGGAAGTAACACACCTCTCACTACGGAGATCCTAGCAGCTGGGGTGAGTGAGTGCCAAACTCTATAGGCCATCCCAATCTTGGAGTTAACAGAGCGACACACCTCACTAATGTGAGCAGAAAAGTCAAATACAGGGTCAAGCGTAGCCACTGGATATTTGAAGGATACTGTGTTAGATACTGCAGACCCATCACAGCTGCAAAACAGAAGTTTAGGAGACTCAGTGGACACCTTTCTAGAGGACCCAAAGAACATGGCCTGGGTGTTAGCTATGTTTAGAATTTGATAGTTTGCAGAGAACCAGGATTGGAGGGTCTGGAAGTCAAGTGAAAGACGCTGATTGATGACAACAATAGACTTGGAGGCAGAGTAAAGCACCAGGTCATCCGTGTACATGATCATTCTACTGTGAGGAGAAGGACTGGGGATGTCATTAAGGAAGAGAGAGAAAAGTAGAGGACAAGGAATAGAACCCTGTGGAACACCACAGAAGGAGGGGCAGGGGAAGAGAGAACCTTACAGAAAGAGACAGTCTGATAATGATTTTCTTAGTAGCTGCCAAACCAGGATAGGGTAGGGTCAGAGGCACCAAGAGATTTCAACTTAGGCAGTAGTAGGGGGTGATGTACCGTGTCAAATGCTTTAGAGAGGTAGATGAAAACAGCTCCTTTAAGTAAGCCCTTATCCATGCTGTATTTAACATCACTTGTAAACTGAGTCAGAGCAGTAGTCGTGCTATGTCTCACCCTGAAGCCATGTTGCATTGGGGATTGAAGGTTAAAGTTGAGAAGGTGCGCAGAGACCTGTCAATTAACTAGTTTTTCAAGCAACTTACTGAGAGCAGGCAGGAGAGAAATGGGATGGTAGTTCAACAGGATTTTGGCACACTTTTCTTAAACACCGGTATAGTTCTGGCAGCTTTCCAGACCGAGGGGACTGAGGCAGAGCAGATTGGGATGTTGAAAAGTCAGGTTGCAGGCACAGCCAGACAAGGGACAAACTGTCTAAGAATCCCAGGATGAATACCATCAGGTTCTGCACTGCCGTTAGCAGGAAGAGACCTTAGTAGCGTCAGGGCTTCTTTGCATGTGATTGGTAATAGCACAAGAGTGGGGGGAGCCATAGCTAGCTGGGTTATGGACGCCAGGGCAGTGAGAGATGGAGAGGGGGTGGTGATGGGTAGGTAGGAGAAGAGGTAGTTGAAGGCATTAGCTATGGTGAGAGAGTTATTACAGTGGGTAGCATTTATAAACATGTAATTTGGAGTCAGAGGGTTATTATTCCCGAGAATTTCCTTAATTTTAGACCAGCAATGTTTAGGGTTAGAGGCGGAGGAACTGAGTAGGTTGTGACAGTACCTGCTCTTGGCTGAGTGAATCTCCTTTTTACAGGTGTTTTGTAAGGACCTGTATGCATCATAGTCAGCTTGGAGGGAGGAGGACTTCCATGTTGAGCAGAGTTTAGCAATACATTTCAGCAATTAGAGAAGGGGACGCTTGAGCCATTTGGTGTCTTTTCCTTTTACCCTATGCGTGGTAACTGAAATGTGCAGGTTTTGAAGAGCGAGAAGGGTAACGTTGAAATATTCAGCCACTACGTTAATATCATTGCTTATGTAGAGGGGTGACCAGTCCACCAGATATAAATCTTGCAGGAACACAGCAGGGTTAAGCTTATAGAGGTTTGAAAAAGATAAGACTTTAGAGGGGTAGGAGGGAAGGAGGGGAGGAGTCCCAGACGCAGTAAACCATACAATGATCACTTATTGTGTCAGGTAGTACTCCAGCAGATGGGAAGTACTCCTTCCTATTAGTCAGGATCCAATCAATGAGGGTGCTGCAGGATCCACAACGGGAGATCCTAGTGGGGGCCTGGACAAGTTCAGTGAGATTGGCTTTGCTAGTAATGGATGATAAGAGAGAAGAACAAGACCTGACCCATTCAAGATTAAAATCTTGTAAGCAGTTTATATCGTTTTTCCCAGAGACTGACCGTACAAACTCTTAAATTCTTCAAGTTTCTAGGAGGTACATAAACGCAGAAAATGTGACGCTTTTTGACTACCCCAGGCAATAGAAGGGAATGAAGAACCTCACAATTAGCCGGGGGGGGCGGACCATGTATGATAGACACATTGCGATACAACTTGTAGTACAGAGTCAAGCCACCTCCTCTTTTGTTGCTAGAGCAACCTGCACAAAGCATATTATAGTCCTGTATGGAGCAGAGGGAGTCTGCAGTGGTAGGTTTCAGCCATGTTTCAGATAATGCAAGTATGTCAGGGTCGTTTACACCTACCTAAGCCTCGAGCTCTGGTAAGTTTGCAGCAAGGTTCCTTATGTTTAGGTGAGTGACGGTGAAACAGGAAGATTGGGACAAGCAATTTAAGAGGTGAGACAAAGTGGCAATAGTGGCAACAGAAGGACAAGGGCTGGACTCGATATCCCCAGCAAGGATAAGGGATCGGGTAACTATCCAGAATAATGCAGTCAAAAATGCTTGAGAGGCGCACCCTGGGGAGATAGAGAACCTCCGCAAGATATACCTTAGTAATACTCCTAAGTGTTTATACTTAAGCCCTGAGAGAGGAGATGGATTATGGGAGGGGTCAGTCAGTAGGATGGAGTAGCAGAAGTTGACAAGATAATATTCAGAGCAAGAAGAGGGATACTCTGTAGGCCCGGTAATAATAGCCAGAAGAAACGGCAATCCTAATAAAGACAGAAGGGGGTACATGGCCCTAGTATACATGGTGAGAGAGTAGAAGTGGAAGGGTAACTTGGAGGGAGAGAACTAGACCAGTGAGAGGCGAGGAAGAGAGACAAGGAAGAGTAAAAAAAAAACAACAGGAGAGTACAAGAAGTAAGAGCACTGAGGCAGAGAGGAATGCTTACTTCCCAGAGAGGTTAGATGACCTCTGGTGGAGAAACAACATAATGTGCAAATGAGAAACCCAACAACTAGAAAAAAGCCACAAAGTCTCATGAGAGGAGCTTTTTATATGTAGGACCAGCTAAGGGTGGGAGGGTATTGGGGGCGGGGGAGCAGTCGCAAAGTGACCGCAGGGAATCAAACCAGGCAGCACTTCTGTACTTATCTGGCAGCCTGAAACAGATTACAGCCTGAGTTCAGCATGAAGTAATTTGCTTACTCCAAATTGCAAGTGTAGTTAGTTTTAAACAAACTGCAGGCTTAAGAGCCTTTTAAGCAACAGCATGTGGGCAGATTTTAAAGAAATAGCACCGCGGCTACCTACAGCTGAGAATAAAAGTAATCGGTGGTCCCAAGCAGAGTTGCTGACCCAGTAGTTTAAATTCTTAAATTCCTAGCTGATTAAAATAAATTACATTCAAAACTAAAGGAGAAGCTCCAAGATTAACACATAAACTGTGTGACTGATTCAGAGCAAGACGCCTAGTACTTTAGCCCCCGGGAGCAGGCAAAGATCCAACAAAAAAAAGCACCAAGTTTAAAATTCATACAAAGGCAAACATTAATGCAGTACACAGCTCCTCCACAGCATACCTAATTTGGGGTCGGCTATGAGAACGAGGAGCAGCTCCGCGGGCAGTCCAGGAAAGTGGAAAAGAAAACAGGGGGGAGGGTAAATATATATGTTGCAGGAGGGTAGGGGATTAACAACTATGACACAGGATTAAAAGGTGGGGGAGGAGCAGAGGAAAATGAAGAAGGCGAGGAAGATTCAAGCTGAGAGAGCAGAGTAGCAATAGGTTTCAAGGGTAGGAATAAGGACAGCTGATAATTAAGGGAAAAACAAGTAATTACACCTTATAATGGAAATAAAAGTAACACGATACAGCCCACATAAAGTATAATAACCACACTAGTAATCACAGTGTAAGTTAAAACTTAGTCAATTAAAAATCAATTTCATCAACCAGGCAGCACTTCGGTACTTGTCTGGCAGCCTGATACAGATTACAGCCTGAGTTCAGCCTGAAGGAATATGTTCACTCTGAATTGCAATTGGAGTTAGTTTTAAACAAACTGCAGGCTTAAGAGCCTTTTAAACAACAGCAGGCGGTCAGACTTTAAAGAAATAGCACTGCAGCTACCTACAGCTGAGAATAAATGTAATCAGCTGCCCCAAGCAGAGACGCTGACCGCCTGACCCAGTAGTTTAAATTCTTGAATTCCCAGCTGATTTAAATAAATTACATTCTAAACTTAAGAAGAAGCTCCAAGATTAACACATAAATTGTGTGATGGAATCTGAGCAAGACCCCTAGAACTTTAACCACCAGGAGCAGGCAGACAGCCAACAATAAAAGTCATCAAGTTTCAAATTTGGACAAAGGCAAAAGTGAGTGAGGTACACACCTCCTCCACAGCATACCTAGTTTGGGGTCGGTGGTGAGAATGAGGAGCAGCTTCGTGGGCAGTTCAGTACACTGGAAAAGAAAACAGGAGGGAGGGTAAATATATATGTTGTAGGAGGGAAGGGCATTAAGAACTATGACACAGGATTAAAAGGCGGGGGAGGAGCAGAGGAAAATGGAGAAGGGGAAGGAGATTTAAGCAGAGAGAGAGCAGAGTAGAAAGAGGTTTCAAGGGGTAGAAGTAAAGACAGTTGATAATTAAGGCAAAAACAAGTAGTTACACCTTGCAATGGAAATTAATGTAACACAGTACAGCCCACATAAAGTATTGTAACCACACTAGACATCACAGTGCAAGTTAAAACTCAGTCAATTAAAAATAAATGTCATCAACCAGGCAGCACTTCAATGGAGCCTTATGGTCACAGTTAACGCAAATTTGTTGGAGTGTAACGGGGATTGTATGTGTACTGCCTAGCCTAGAAACTATCTGTGAGGATGTGTACTGCTACTACATGCAGGGGATAGTACTGTTTAAAGCAGTTAAGTCATTTATCAGGTACAATTGTTTGCAGTGCTAGTCGCTTACCTGTGAGTGTGTCCTACAGTCACCATCTTGGTTTGCCCATGCGCAGTACGAACAGACCCCCACCTACCAGGACCAACACTTGGCACATGCGCAGTGTGAGTGTCTCCCCCCCTGCTACCTGCAGCTCACCTCCCGCTGCATATTAATGTTTTCCTTTTATTCTGCTCCACATATAGGCCTCTGCATCATTCCCAGTGCTTTGTGTGTGTGTGTGTGTGTGTGTGTGTGTACATGTTTCTGTCTAATTATGTAAGTTGGTCTGCTACTTAGATGTTAGAAAATGCTTGTAGGGCTGAGTAGGTGTTAATCTGGTTCACTTTCCTCAAAAAAGCAGAACTAAGTGACCAATCGGAACTTGTTCTACTTGTGTAGATCTTGTTTTGAGAGGACTCTTGCAATAGGTAACCTTGAGGACTGAGCTGGCATGCACTAGGGCCACATGGAAAACTTTAGCAATGTCTTGCAGGGGACTGCCCCACCATCACGTGACCGGCATCAGCAAGACACTATATAAGGGGTGGTCCCCATGCCCGCATTCCAGTTTTCCTGCTGTCTACCTGGGCACATCGGACCTCGCTGAGAATTGCTTGTCGGCTGCCCTTTTTGGATGAGTATGCCCCAAAATATTAAATTTCTGTTGCAAGTGTTCTCCATTTTTCCTCTTCTCTGTCTGGAGTTTATTCACTGGCTGCAGCTCTCTCGCATAGACTGCCTTTCTTATTTCTCATTCTGCCTTGGACCTGTACTTTTCTCAGGGACTCTGCGGCCTGACAGTTTTTTCTAGGCCACAGGGACTCTTCCTTCTCCCTAGACACCCTCCATGGATAGGGAGCAGCAGCGGAGGCAGACCTTGTCATCTTTGGGAGGTTCTTCAGGTGTCCAGGCTCCCAAACCAGCCCAGGCCACTTCTCCCCTACCCTGCTACAGCCTGCCTTCTTGCTGGACACACCTTCTCCCATAGCCTTGAAGGGTGGAGGCGGTCGGAGGCAGCTTTTCTGTCTCTATGTGATGGTTTGGCAAAAGGTCACTTCCGACCAATTGGTTCTGCAAATGATAGACCACGGGCACTCTACTGAATTCATCCAGATGCCACACCAGACAGGCTCCCCCTTCCTCTAGCTGTTCCCTGGCTCACACAGAACTCATCCGGGGTGAAATTCTGGCTCTCCTCAAGGGCTATAGAGTCTGATCTTACTTTGAGATGGAGCTCTTGAGCAGGTAACATAATTGGGACTGAAGCTGGCAGGTGGCAGGACCCAAAGGAAAATTTCTAGCTAGCAGTATACAGCGGGGGACCACCCCTGACGTCCCATGTGGTGTAAAAGGGGTGGTACCCAGTTTTCCTATTGAATTGCATGCATTGGCTCCACGAACACCTTCAGCTTCGATTGTTTTCAGTGTTTTATTTACTGAAAAGTGTCTTCTATACTTCTGTTTTCTGCACGTCTAATTCCCTGGCATCATCCATCGACTGGCACCAGTCAAAGTGTGCCTACGACAGATTATGTCACGAGAAGGACACTTGCCCTGCCTTCTGTGCCTAGGCCCAGACCACAATACCGAGGCCTGCCCACACTGTCAAACATTCAACAGCAGGATGAGGAATACCGCTAGAAGGCCCTCCAGTAGAAAACAGGAAGTTGTTATCCCTCTGTACAGACAGCTGGTCAGACCCCATCTGGAGTACTGCGTGCAGTTCTGGAGACCCAATCTCCGCAAAGACATAGACAGGATGGAAGCTGTCCAGAGGAGGGCAACTAAAATGGTGCAGGGTCTGCACCAGAAGACATATGAAGAGAGACTAAAGGAGCTTAATATGTATAGCCTCGAGGAGAGGGGGGACATGATAGAAACTTTCAAGTACCTCAAGGAATCAACAAAGTCCAAGAGGGTAGCATCTTTCAAAAAAAGAGGTGTGCAAGAACAAGGGGGCACAATTTGAAGATAGAGGGGGCGGCTCAGAGGTAATTTAAGGAAGTATTTTTTCACAGAGAGGGTTGTGGATGCATGGAATGGCCTTCCGGAGGAGGTTGTGGAGTCCAAAACAGTGGTGGAATTCAAGCATGCATGGGACAGTCATAAGGCCATTCTAGGGGGTGGGGGTAGGAAGAAGTAGGCTGCTGGTTAACTAGGATCTGCAGATTATCCAGTAGGTAGGGAAATGGGCAGACTGGGTGGGCCAAGCGGTCCTTATCAGCCATCAAATTCTATGTTTCTATGTTTCCTCAGCTCCACTACAGACCCTGCCCAAGCAAGCCCTCAGCATTCTCGGCTGCTGAAGATGCAGCGAGGCTTTAAAAGTAATATACACCCTCCTAGCTTCTTCTGGATGAGTGTTAGCCCATTGACACTGCATGTCGACTGCCACTGGTCACTGCCTTGTTTTGCCACTCCCTTTCTTTTTTTTCACTTTATTTCTTTATCCACCTTCCTGCTCTCGGAGCCCTCTCCTTCCTTCCTCTCAACCTCCGATTCCACCTCGGGGGGATCTGCCCCTAGAATGCCTCCTTCTCCCCCTGCACAGTGGGGTCTGTCCCTCTTCTGGTGGTCCTGGATGGTACCGAGAGGCTATCATCTAGGGCTTACCGAGAGGTATTTTCCTTTTTCTCCCCTGGTTTCCCCTACCCTCTGGGACGCCAAGTGCTAGGGACGCGTCCCGAGTGGTGGCGTGGCTGACGCACGCCAGACCACTCATGCGCTGGTGAAGTCCCCCTCCCGACTCCGTTGAATGGAGCCACCTCCATCCCTTCAATTGTCGGGTGCTTCCACCAACTCTGGTAATGTAGAAGCGGGCGTTCTTAGTTCCCACCGAGGAGGAGAGCATCCGTTGGGATGCTCGATCCTCCCTCCTCGCCACCGCCACCCGAGTCCGTTCCCCAACCTGGCCGCCGGCGTGAGGCCGGAGGTGTGGCGTCTAGCGCCTCAGCCCTCAGTGCCACCGGGCCGGCCTTGCCACTCCCTTTCTAAGGGATATGCCCATTCCAGCCTGTGTGTCACTCCACGCTTGTCCTACTCAGATGCGCGCCAGGTGCTTACAAATCTGAGGCTTGCCCCCCTACAGGTATTAATGCTACTCCTCCTGTTCTCTGGAAACATCCACCCTAACCCTGGTCCTACCCTGGGGAACTCCGTATAGCCTCCATCAACGTCTGAAGTTTACTAAAAAAATTTGATAATCTAAAAGGGTGGGTTGCTCAACAATGACCAGAGATTATCTCAGTGGTAGAAACCTGGCTAAATGGCTGCACCCCTGACTCCGCAGTAGCGCTGCCAGGGTTTACACTATTTCAGGCTGACTGACTAGCCAAAAAAGGAGGAGGTTGTGCAATTTACCTCTGTGACGTCCTCCAAGGTCTCATGCTGCCATCCGCAGTTCTTGACCATGGTGCCCAGGTCCTCTCCCTTCAAGTAAATGTCACTCCCTCCAGGCTGCCTCTTTTCATCTCCTCTATCTACATCCTGCCCAGGAATCAAGAAAGTGCTTTCCAGTCAGTCTTGGCCCACCTCCTGCAACTCCCAGATAAAGCAGAAATTATTGCCCTGGGTGACTTTAACATCAGTTGGTTAGCAGACACTTCTACTCCATGTAGGGATGCTGCAGCCACCCTCAGTCTATCACAAGTTGTGCCTGCAACCACCCGGCACAACCCGAAAACAGGTACCTCAACTCTCATTGACCTAATTCTGACTAATCGTCCTCACGAATTCACCCAGGTCTCCGTGCTACCTGACGTGCTGAGTGACCACTCGCCCATTCTCGGGCACTGGTCTTACTTGGCTACAGAGGCCCCTCCAAAAGATACCGTTCAGCAAAAACTCAGGCCTGGCAAACTACAGTCCCTGAAACACCACCTCATCAGCTGGGACTGGGCTCCCATTGCTGCCTCTCCTGATACTGATTCAGCGCTGGAGTATTTTGTCAAGTCCTTCAATTCCACCTGTGACCTTTTTGCACCCTTCTGCAAATGGGTCATTAAAGGAGCTGACATCCCTGGATGTCCCAGCCCCTTCTGGACCTCATGAGCCACTGTGACAATCTCTGGCACATAGCCTTAGAGACTGGGAGACCTGCTGATAGGCAATGCTACTGCGAGGCCAGGAACCGCTGCACCTGGCAGGTCCAATAGGCAAAGGCAGAGTACTGCAGAGCAGCCCTCACCACCTCCTGGGGGAAGGGGCAAAATTTCTGGGACTCCCTCAAAGAACTTGGTGGCAAAATGTCTAACCCCCCCCCCAGATGCAGTCAAATGGTGGTATCTCCACGTACTCTGACACAATAGCAAATGTACTAAACTCATCATTCTCGGACTTAAGCGGTGTGCTCCCTGCCAACCTTTTTTGCACCCACCCCAACCATAACAATAACACCCACCCAAGTACCCCCTTTCCACTTCAAGGTTATCATCCAGTGTGAGGCTGCCCCCCCTCTTGCTAAATGCACTCAGCAAATCCCGTTTCAGCAACGACACCCTTGATCTTAAAATACTAAGGCTCACCCTATCTGAAATACTCTACCCCCTCACTGCCCTGCTAAACCGCTCCCTTGCCCTAGTCCAATTCTACTGCAGGTGAAAAACTGCCCTGATCACTCCTATCCTGAAGAGTGGTGACCAAACCCCGCCAGGTAATTATCGGCCCATCTCAATTCTACCCCTCTCTCCAAGGTTCTTGAAAAAATAGTAGCTACCCAAGTCACAGACTACCTTACTTGACACAATCTCCTCTGCCCCGAACAGCATGATTTCTATAAAAACCACAGCACCACAACCACGGTTTTGGAGTATACCAACACCATTCATGTGACCCTGGACGCAGGCTAGATTGCTGGTGCTGTTTATATAGACCTCTCCAAAGCATTTGACAC
Organism: Neoceratodus forsteri; assembly: GCA_016271365.2. NCBI lineage: Eukaryota > Metazoa > Chordata > Ceratodontiformes > Ceratodontidae > Neoceratodus > Neoceratodus forsteri. Next base: position 452,047,628 of record CM057456.1, on the reverse strand, counting down.
TGTCCACCACTCACTTCTCCTAACCTCGCTAACCCAAATAGGTTTCTCACAGGATACCGCCACTTAGTTCTTGAACTACCTGTCCGACAGAACCCAGAGAGTCAGAATAGGGCAAACCTTGTTGTCCCCCCCTCAGAGCTACATCTGGGGTCCCCCAAGAGTCAATCTTTGGCCATCTACTGTTCACTCTATTCCTTAACTCTCTATCCAAGGCCTGTTAACATACTAACATAATAAAATGCCAGCAGAATAGGCCTAACGGTCTTTCATGACTGCTTGTTTGGTCATCCCCCACCCTGGGAGCTGGTCTTGCTGCCCCCCTCGCCCTCTCTGGCTTCTCCCTTCCCAGTCCTGGATATTCTCGCTGCACTGGACTTTGCGTCCAGAACCCTTCCCCTGTACCTGTCCCACCCCCTCTTGAATCCCTCCACCGTATCTGCCTCCAGTGCATTCCATGGATCCACCACCATCTCAGTGAAGTAGCACCTTTTCCTTTCTTCCCTGAATCTCCCCCCCTCCAGCTTCCACCCATGCCCTCTAGTTGCCCCCCCCCTCCTTCTTTTGGAACACCTTGACTGCTCCTCCCCTATTTACCCCATCTCCTACTTTATGCAGATTATGCGGTCTTATTCAGCACTTCACCAACCCTGCAGCCCTCCAAGTAGCCCTCCAAAGGTCTTTTAATGAAGCTGAGTCCTGGTTTACTGACCATAGGCTTGTTCTAAACTATAAAAAAAAAAGTCCATGCTATTTGCCCATGCCCAAAACAAGTTCAGTAGCCATCCCCTACTCATCCATAACTCCCAAAACGAGACCCTGGAACAAGTTTCTGCCTTTAAAGACACTGGGCTAACCTACCACAAACACATCCGCCAGCTTAGTATGGCTGTAAACATGAACACTGGTCTGCTCCACCGTTACAAGCACTGTCTCCCCTCTGAAGCCCTACAGCTAGCCATCTCCTCCTCCATCCTGTCACTTGTTGATTACGGGATTATTTTCTATGGTGCTGCTGACAACACCTCCCTCAACAAAATCAGGGTTTCCCTGAATAAAGCCTGTTGACTGGCCACAGGATATGACCAGCTCACACACACCTGTACGCTTTATACCAACACAAACTGGCTTAATTTTGATGATCACTTAAAATACCAGACCTGTCTCTTTGCCAAGAAAATCATGGCTGGCCTCACCCCCCAGGTCTTGTGGTGATGCTTCCCCAACATCTGTACCAGAAGCATGCGTCACTCTGAGAAAACACCATACTAGGTACCGTACTGTAAAACCTCCATGGGGCAAAGAACCTTCAGGTACTGTGCCCCCAGTTGGCTGAATTCACTCCCCAAACCAGTCCTCCAGGCTCCTACCCTGGGACTATTCAAATCCCTTCTCCATAGCAACATCTTGTGTGACGCCACTTGTGACTGTACCTGACCTACACACTACCTAATACTGTGCCATGACGATGGGCCCTCTTGGTCCTGCCTTGATAATGTCAGTCCCTGGCGTTAGTCTTACCTGAGCCTCAGACTAGCTGGCAATCACTGGACTGCGCTGCTTGCACAATCCAGTCTTAAAATGCCTATCTACAACAATTGCAGTACTGTATGACTACCCCTGCAAATACTGTATAATGTATTGTGCCTCTGTACTGAATTGTTTATGACTATTGTAATTATCCTGTACCACATCTACCTAGTGTACTATACTCTGTATCATTCATAAGGTGTGATATGTCCTACACTGCTATTTATAACTGTAATGTCTGACACTGTATGCCCTGTATTGTTTTCTATGATGTGGAGCCCTTGTAAAGGAGTCTCTGACTCAAAGGTATTAATTCCGATAATTTCAATAAATACTTACCTGGCAGCCTGATACAGATTAGAGCCTGAGTTCAGCATGTAGGAACTTGTTTGCTCCGAATTACAATTGGAGTTAGTTTTAAACAAACTACAGGTTTTAAAAGCCTTTTAAGCAAGAACAGGTGGGCAGACTTTAAAGAAATAGCAAGGCGGCTACCTACAGCCGAGAATAAAAGTAATCAGCGGCTCCAAGCAGAGATGCTGACCCAGTAGTTTAAATTCTTAAATTCCCAGCTGATTAAAATAAATTACATTCAAAATTAAAGGAGAAGCTCCAAGATTAACACATAAATCATGTGATTAAATCAGAGCAAGACCCCTAGAACTTTAGCTCTTGGGAGCAGGCAGAGATCCAACAAAAAAAGGGGCCAAGTTTAAAATTCGGACAAAGGCAAAAGTGAGCACGGTACACAGCTCCTCCAAAGCATACCTTATTTGGGGTTGGCAGTGAGAATGAGGAGCAGCTCCACAGGCAGTCCAGGACAATAATTTGGGGGCAGCGGTGAAAACGAGGAGCAGCTCCGCGGCAGTCCAGGACACTAATTTGGAGTCAGCTGTGAGAACGGGGAGCAGCTCTATGGGCAGTCCAGTGTGCCTTTCCTGGTTAAACAATTTCCCCTTCCCCTTTTCTCCTATAAAGAAATGTATTAAATGGGTTTCATAATGCTAGATACTTTATTGGTCTAAACCTTTCACCTGATCATTGATTAACTTTGCTATTAAATCAACATTTGGTTTACAGAGCTATATTCTCAAGCTAGTAGTGACCTCATGACAAAACATATGTGTTCACTGGTTCAGCGGGAAAATAAGTTTGGAGTAAAGGACATTAGATTACAGGACTGCTGGGGTGTTCTTGGACCACATGGTAGTGCCTTGAGCAAGTTAAAGGATAGGGCTGCAGAGAGCTATAGACCCCAGAGTCAGTTGAAAAACCAATTATGACTGACTTCAACACATTGTGAGTGATTTTTTCAACTAGTTTAAAATTTATGACTTCAACTAACTAAAGTAAATTCAACCAATTTTTTCAACTTCCACCCTTCAGCCTGTCCTGCCCATAGCTTCACTAGCCAGATGGTGGGGGGTTGCACATGGTACAAGGTAACTTCAATGTCTTTTAAATTAATGGTATGGCTTGTAACAATCACACAGGAGTTCGGTGTGCATATTTATGGAACACATACAAACAGAGGTGAGAAAGAAGTAAGTGGCTCAGCTGGGACTTGAACCCAGGCCACCATTTTGATTGCACTAACCAGCTGCTTCACTGAGACAACTGGAACCTGGGCTGTCCCCGAGTACATTACTCTTTCTAAAATGAACAACACAATAGCAACATGAATATTTACTTGTAACAATCACACTGGAGTGCGGAGTGCTTATTTATGGAAGACATACAAACAGAGATGAGAAAGAAGTGCCTCAGCTGGGACTTGAACCCAGGTCACCCAGATGAGACAACTGGAACCTGAGCTTTCCCTGAGCACATTACTCTTTCTTAAATACACAACCCAATGGCAATACAAATATTTACTTGTGACACTCACATTAAAAGGACACTCACAGACTACACTAAAAGTCCAGATTGGTAGTTCAAATGGGCAGCTCTTTATCTAATAAAGGCAAGGACACAATACTGCAGAAATATGTATTCCAGGCAATGCATGCATACATGCATCGTCAGGCAAGGCCACTGAGGGTCAGCTCCCCCCCCCAAACTGCAGTATGTATTTCTTGTTGCATTGATACTATTGCTTACAATAGCGGTTCAGTACACTGTAACATGCATATTGACCTTTAAAACATTTTTTTGTGAGCAGGACTACTGCAGCTCCTGGGTCAGACAATAAAGTGGGCACATCCTGCACATTTTTCCATAGGGTTTAGCATCTGCCCCCGTGATTATATATAATAATTCAGGAGAAGCAGGACTCAGTAGACAGAGGAGATGATTGCAACATTGGACAATGCCATCACCCCACAGGGTGGTTGAAATCAAAACTTTTAGGGCTGGCCCATTCATGACTGTAGCTTAATTTTCATTTGCTCCTGTTCATTTCAATGAAATTAGCTCTCTATTTGTATTTGCCCTTCAAGGAAGTTTACCTGCATGGGAGAGAGGGCAATGGTATTTCCACACCCCCTGTCACCACCTCAGCAATTCTAGAACCTTTACTTTATATCCTCATACTGACAACTGCCCTAATTTCTGCACACCCATTTCGTGGGCATCCCCAACAGTAACTCCACAATAAAACACAACCTGTCCTTTATCTGTTGCACAGGCACGCACACCAATTTACAATACAAATGCACTTTTACTGGAACGATGAACAAAGGCACATACATCTGCAGTATTCTTACTGGTTTCACTAGTCAGCCTATGCAAAACACAAGCTTCAAAAAACACTGAGGAAATTGGAATTAGGAAAGCAGAATAAATCAATAGGATTGAGCAGAGGGCAGCCAGTGATGCACAGTAACATGGACAGCTGTCTTACCTAGGCTAGGCTGTGGCAAGGCAACATAGAAATAAACGTGCACAAAGAGAGGAAAGCAAAATCTTACTTGCAAATGTTGAAATATTTAAATTTTAGCAGCCCATTATGACTCCCCTCCCCTCTCCCCAGGCTTTTAGCTATCCTTTCAGCAGCTAAAATTGGATGAAGCAAGCTGCTAGTGTGTCATCAGCATCAGCAATTTCAACATACTTATTAGGTTTAACGTTATGACTGAGAAGTAGTAGATGAGGGGAAGGGAGGGGTGGGTAAGGGTTGAGGGTCCCCCCGGCAATCAGTGACTGTTCGACTGCTCACTATTTACTCATCTAGACTCACAAACCAAATCCTTCCCATTTTATACCACCAACAGGGTTTCTTGAAAAAGGAGGGAACAGATTACAGAAACAGTGAGAGTACTGAGACTGACAGAGAACTGGATCTGACTGAGATGGAGAACAGCAACAACTCACTCTTACCTTCTGTGTGACTGTTGGCTGGCAACTGATGGCAGGCTGTCTCTCTCTCTCAGCTTCACTTCATCCAGTGGTGGTCCAGAAGATCCAGGTTCCAGATCACTCCCCTCCCTCAGTAGTCCTGCAGGCTCCTCATCAGCTCAACTGGTCCTGGTCTCTACCAATGAAGCCTTCTGTTCCTTCCTCCTCCTCCTCCTCAGTCTGTGCCACTGCTCTCCCCTGCAATCCTCTACTCTGGTAGGAGCTACCATGGTCAGCCTGCCCAATTGTCTCCAGTCCACTCACTCACTCTTTTGCTGCCTAGCCCGCCACATGCCCAGAGTCCACTGTCTAAGACCTAGTTGTAGCTGGTATGGTGACAGGATGGAGGTCAGTTGACTAGTCTATGAATCTACTTGAGCACTTTTTCCCTCCCTCCTGTTCTGTCCAGTCAGTGCACTACTGTCTACTGCTGTACTCCTTGGTCCTGGCAAGCCACGCAGGCTACTTTTGCCAAATTCTTCTTCTCCTCGACTCTCACTGACTGGCACCCTGTGTGTCCCAACCCACCCAGACAGTCCGCTGATTGCTCCCCTCCTTGAGCCTTGCACCTGTCCTGGCCTGCCCTGCAGTCCTACGGTCTTTCCTCCTGGGGACACTCACTTGTTCTTCCTGGCCCACTCCTTTCCTACTGCTGTGTCTGACTGACCCCAGCTTGATCTCTCCCCGAGTAAGTCACTAGTAAATTTTTTGTTTTACAAAATACAGCACCGCTACTTTACTTCACAATCACACTTTTTCCTTGGCGCTAGAAATCTCGCCCACATGAACAGTGAAGACTGAGCTGGATGAATTCCTCGGGGTGCACAATCCTGGCCTGGCTGCTTCTCCCTGTCTCACTCATTGGATGTTTTGATGCAGAGGAGCCAGGGACACATTTGGTTGGTGGCTGAGTTTCTCAGCCAGAGTTTGAAATTGCAAATATATAAACAATTCATGTTACAAAAAAAGTGCTGCTGTAGAGTCTCTGAGATGACTTTGGGGGTGGGTGGGACACTGTCAGGCAAGCGAGCCAGCAGCCTAGCAGCAGAGAATGGAGACTGATTAGTCGACTTTTGATAAATGCGACTCCACATAATTATGGCTGCAATTCAAGACAATTGCAACTAATTGCAACTGACTTGAATTGCGGTCCACAATTCCAACTGCCGATGGCGGCTCCGGGGTCTAGCTCAATACTATAAGTGTCATAATTGGCTTGAGTCTCCTTGACCCTGCATGCTCTCTGTTCCTGAGGATTATTCTTTTCAGGGTACCATAGGCACAGGAACCCTCTTGAGGAAGGTTCCACTCCACCAGGTGCCACAGTATGGCAAGCCCTTTGGCAATAGATACCTTGGGGAAGAAGCCCAGAAGGAGAGAACTATACTGCAAAAGGAGGAGGGGAGGATGGTGGAAGCAAAGAAAGAGGCATCTGAAAGACACTTAGAGCATGTGAAATTAAATAGCACTTGATGGAAGATACAGTGTATGTCACCCACTTGCCATTCAGTGGTGCCGCAGAAACTAAGTAGGGCATAAAGGACAGTTGAGTTCTGGACTGTTGCGCTGCATGCTTGTGCAGTGTTATAGTGCTTGAGCAACTGAATGGATAGGGTTGCTGAGAGCTGTTGGTAGCATGGTACTGTTAGTGTCCTGACTGAATTGAGTCTCTCTGTGGCCTTTTATGTTCTCTTTACATAAGGTACTACCACCCGTTCAGCGTACTAGAGGCACAGGAACCCTGTTGAGGAGGTTGCACCCTAGAGATGACACAGAATGGCAAGTCTGTTGGCTAAGGATATCTTAGTGAGGAAACCCAAAAGGTTGAAGCCAAAATTATAAAGAGAACTTTCAGAACTCAATGTCCACGGTGGAGAGAGGAAAGACCATGGCACTGAACAACTTGTGATGGTAAGAGGAGTCGCCATCCAAGTGCCAAACTGCCTGGGGAATATAAACCTAAAATAATCCTCACAAAATAAACCAACTACTTTTATGTCCATCAGCAAAAAGGAAAGGATCCCCCCTCTCCCCCCCCCCCATGGAGAAAACCTCTAGGGATTCAGGTCACCATCCCTCCAGGCAAATGCGATACTATTACCTCAAGGGTAAAGTGTGACCTGCGATGTACTGCAGCAGTCTAAGGAGGATGCGAGCTTCTTCTGCTGATCCAAAGGTCTTCCACCAACAGAGGAACTGAAGGCATTGCGCTGGAAGCACAGCTGCTGCTTTGGTAACGAAGACTGGGATTAGCAACACCCCAAGGAAAAGGAGAAGACTGGGAACAGCATCCGCAGGCCTGGCAGCCCCAAACTGTCCTCTCTCAAGACTCATGGATATAAGAAGCCAATGTTATGAGGGTGCTGGTTAGTTGCAGTATGAAGCCACAGAGTGCAAAAGCATACGATTTGACGCAGTACAAACCATAGAGATTTAAAGCTTACTGGCCCATGAGGGACAGAGAGTGGGCATATGACCGGTTGTTGGATGGGGGTATGCCTGTTGCTTGATTCTGGGATGTAGGCCCATATCATTTTGGTGCATGAGCCTGATGATGGTTGTAGATATGTTTTCATGAATGACTTAGGAAAAGGAGGAATGGCAGGAATGCTGTAGTAGGTTTGGAAGGGATACAAATGAGCTCCAAGAAGAGGATCAGACATGCACCTGGGCAGGCTTGTGGAAGTTATGGAGCAGTGGAGCAAATGCACAGAGTACACCTGGAGAATGGATAGCCATGGTTGAAACCTGTCAGAGTGCAGCATTGTAAAGCCAAAGGCAAAGTATACTGAGCCCTCTTGGGGCAGTGTCAGGGCACATGCTTGAGCTGAAAGGGGCCAATGTAACACCAGCTAAAAGAAAGCCCAAAAGGCAGGGCGTGGAGGATGGCCAGAGCCACAGTCAGTGGAAGGCAACATGGAGAAGTAGAGTCAACACCAGGCAGGCAGGGAGGGAAGGAGTATGCCATCCATGGAGGGGAGTGTAGAAGAGAGAAGTAGCCAGCAGGAAGCCTAGCAACAGCAGCAACCCCAGCAAGGAGCAAGTAAGGAAGGTGTCAGAACCAAGCAGGATGACCTATTGGTACAGTGCCAAGGAAACAGCAGCAGTAATGTAGCAGAACAGAAGAACTACAACCCCAGGCAAGAACCAGCAACTGGAGGAGGAAAATCAGGGGAACAGTATACCCAAGGAGCAGAGCAACCAACCAGAACCAAGGCCAAAGACCAGATGAGTGGAGACACAGCATGGATCAGAACATGTCTAGAAAGGTCAGGGACCCAGGCAGCACTGGAGGGAGAGCCAGTGACAGCCGAAGCAGGGACACCACAAGCTGCATCTGTGTGGCCATGGTAGGAGAACGTGGATGGCAAGAGAAGCCAGCAGAAAAAATGGGCATCTGAAAGATGCTCAGGGCTTGCTCTATTATGAAGTTCTAATTGGGGAAGGGGGGCATGGCATGTGCCACCTGCTGCCTTACCAAGCCACAGGCTTCACCTTGCCATATACTGCAGTTTCTCTTCCATCTTAAGCTGCTCTCTCTCTCTCTCTCTGGCTCTGTCTTTCCTGTCTCTCTCTCTCTCTCTCTCTCTCTCTCTCTCATTCTCTCTGTCACTTATAATAAGCGCACAGTAAACAGCTTGTGCAGGGATCAGAAAACTCCAGTCAGGTGTAAGCCCTAGGTGGCACTACACCAAAGGCTACTACCCCTGCCTTGCGGGCCAGACCAAGGCTGAGGGGCCTGGGTTCTTATTTTTTAATATTAAATTGATATGTTCCCAAGATAACATATTGCACAGTGCCTCCACCCAGAGCTTACCTTTTAGTGGGCTACAGCTTAGTCTGTTACAGCCCTCTGGGAAGCTGTACACACTTACCTTACCAGGATGCCACCCCAAGCATGACCCAATAACATTTTCCCCAATTCAGACCATTCTGGTAATTAGTGACTTACTACTAATAATAAAGGGGGATGGCTAGAAAAGGTAAACTGGAGTAGAAGTTATGCTATTTACATTTGATTTAGATTGGTTTGGATTAGGTTTGATTTGAATCAACATTTTGCATTTTAAATCAGTTGTAATCACAGTGACCACCCACCAACTTTCGAAGTAGTCAGCTCCTTGGCTAAATAGCTAGCTGCATAATTATTACACATATTTATAAGGGGTTTCCCACACTGGTACCAGTTTCCCATTTAGTGTAAGACCCCGCAATCCCACACAACCTGGGTACCCAGTAATTACAGTTCTTATAACGGCGCAGGTGTGTCTGACTGTGCAGCTATACACTGGCTGGCTAGTTGGGGACCTTAGAAGAATTGAGATTTACCTTTATGTCACATTCTTAAACTTAACTGCAGGTAGCAGGATTTACCAACTTTAACTATTTACAAGTCCTCTTCCATGGTGGTGCAGGGCGGACCCTGCATTACTTACTGTGAGACGTTTTCATAGGCTTAGGCAAGTCAGGATCAAGTGCTTTCAGCAGATGGGTTCTATCCTGAAAGGCAAAAGTGTTGGCAAAGCTGGTAGCCGACCCCAGATACCGACCGCACAGGTCTTTCGGCTCTTGCAGGTGGGAAACAACACTTTAACATTCTGTAGGCTGGGCCCCTCTTATGAGCTGAAATCGCTCTTTTAATCAGACCAGCCAGTCTGAGTAGCTCAGTCTTTCACATTCAGCATATTTATAGTTTAACCAGTTTATTTCCATGTGTCCCAGTTGGCCATGGCAGACATAGACCCTTTTTCTGGTCTGCCAGAACTTTAGAGTCAGGTACATTCCCAATGATTTTAGGGGCAAGCACCCACACTCCGCATAGCAGCGTGAACAACCAGAGCCCAGGTTATGGCTCCCAAACGGACATTAGGACACAGTCTGTTGGACAAATTAAATCTTCCTGGTCTATTAAAGCCATAGCTTAAAGCACAACTTTTGTTACCACACTAGATGGAGCTTGAGGCTGGGCTCTCTACCAGTTAAGATACTTTGACTTGACTGGGCTTGTGGCAAGGCCCACTACCATTTTCCAGACTTTGTTGGCTAGCAACAGACGCAGTAGTCTCTTTTGATTAAAACACTTGCTCTTGGCAATAAACTGTTTACTGTAGCTTGCTAGGCTTTCTTAACACCATAGAAACACAGAAACATAGGAACACAGAATTTGATGGCACATAAGGACTGCTTGGCCCAACTAGTCTGCCCATTTCCCTACCTGAGGAATAAGCTTCAGATCCTAGTTAACCAACAGCCTACTTCCTCCTACCGCCCACTAGAATTGCATTATGTCTTTTCCATGCATTCTTGAATTCCCCAATTCTTCTTTACTCCACTACCTCCTCAGGAAGGCTGTTCCATGCATCCACAACCCTCTTTGTGAAAAAATACTTCCTCACATTATCTCTGAGCTGTCCCCCCTCTATCCTCAAATTGTGCCCTCTTGTTCTTGCACATCTCTTTTTCTGAAAGATGCTACCCTCTTGGAGTTTTTTTTTTGATTCCCTTGAGGTACTTGAAAGTTTCTATCATGTTCCCCTTCTCCCTCCTTTCCTCGAGGGTATACATATTAAGCTCCTTTAGTCTTTCTTCGTATGTCATCTGGTGCAGACCCTGTACCATTTTGGTTGCCTCCTGTGGACAGTCTCCAGTCTGTCTATGTCTTTGTGGAGATGGGGTCTCCAGAACTGCACATAGAACTCCAGATGGGGTCTCACCAAGTGTCTGTACAGAGGGATAACAACTTCCTGTTTTCTACTGTTGATGCTTCTCCCTATGCATCCCAATATCCCCCCAGCCCTCCTTACTGCCTTCTCACATTGCTTGCCCACCTTTGGGTCATCTGATATAATTACCCTCAGGTCCCTTTCCATTTTTGTTGTTGTTAGTATCTCACCCCCCATTGTGTACTCTTCCCCTGGGTTTTTGTTTCCCAGGTGCATCACGTTGCACTTCTTTGCGTTGAATCTGAGCTGCCATACCTTTGACCATTCCTTCAACCTTGCCAAGTCCCTTCTCATCCTTTCCACCCCACCTTGTGTATCATCCTTGTTGCAGATCTTTGTGTCGTCTGCAAAGAGACATACTTTTCCTTCTAGTTCCTCTGCAATATCACTTATAAAGACATTAAAGAGGACTGGTCCAAGTACTGAACCCTGCGGTACCCCACTAGTAACCCTCCTTCCTTCACTGTGGACTCCGTTTACTATTGCCCTTTACGTCCTGTTGTCCAGCCAATTTTTTATCCAGGCTACCACCATGGGGCCCACTCCAAGGCTGGCTAACTTGTATATTAATCTTTTATGTGGGACTGTGTCAAATGCCTTACTAAAATCTTGGTTCGCCATGTCCACTGTCCCTCCCTGGTCTACTACTTTGCTCACATAGTCAAAGAAATCTATTGGATTTGTCTGACATGACCTTCCCACTGTGAATCCATGCTGCCTTGGGTCCTGTGCCTCACTGGCCTCTAGGTACTCAACAGTTCTTTTCTTCTGAAGTGATTCCATGATTTTCCCTACCACTGAGGTCAAACTAACTGGTCTGTAGTTTCCTGCCTTTGCCCTGCTCCCACTTTTGTGAAGTGGAATCACATCCACCCTTCTCCAGTACTCAGGTACCACCTCATCCTCCCATGATTTGTTAAAGAGAGCAGTTAGTGATGTCACTAGTTCTACTCTTAGTTCTTTAAGAATTCTGGGGTGAATCCCATCAGACCCCACTGCTTTGTCCACCTTCAGTTTTAAAAGTTCTTTCAGAACCCTTTCTTCTGTGAATGGACTGGTATCAACCCCCTATCCAAAGAGTTTCTCTTGTTTGGTTTAGGTAACTCCCCCTCCTCTTCCTTTATGACTATTGAGCAGAAATATTCATTCAGTATCAATGCTTTTTCACTGTCACCCTCTGTACACATTCCCTTCCCTTTATTAAGCCTCAGTATCCCTCCCTTGGTATTTCTTCTCTCCCTAATGTACCAATAAAAGGTTTTATCCTCCTTCTTAAGAGAGTTGGCTCTCTTCTCCTCGGTTTGGGCCTTTGCTATTCTGACTGCCTTCCCTGCCTCCTTCTGCTTCAACTGATAAAGTTCTCTGTACTGTTACTTCTGTGTTTCCTTATATTTCCTGAATGCTGTCCTTTTCTCCTTAACCTTCCATGCCACCTCTTTTGAGAACCATAGTGTTTTTTTCCTTCATTTTGTTTTGTTGATTTACTTCATGCAAAGGCTTGTTGCCTCTGTGATGGCTGTTTTGATTATTTCCCATTGTTCCTCCACCCATCCTTCTTGCCCATTTGCTAGTGCTTTTCTGAGGCACTCTCTCATTTTCCCAGTGTCAGCCCTCCTAAAGTTCAATAGTCTTGCTTTTGTATGGCTTGACTGTATGGTTGTGTTTATCGTGGACCACATTGTTTGGTGGCCGCTTGTTCCCAGATGGCTAACCACTTCTAAATCAGAGATCCTTTCTCCGTTCCCATTTGAGAGTACCAGGTCTAAGAGTGCTCCCTCCTGAGTGGGTTCCAATACTAGCTGTCTGAGGCATGCCCCTTGTAGAGCATCAAGAATGACCTTGCTCTTGGAAGTGCCTGCAGCAAAGGTGCTCCAGTTAACATCTGGCATATTCAGGGCCCCCATCAACAACACCTTCCCTTTTTCTGCCATTCTAAGGATGCCTTCTATCATTTCCTTGTCCATTCCCTCCCCCTGAGATGGGGGTCTGTATACAACCCCATACGGATTGTGGTGTCATTTCCTGTCTCCAGGGTGACCCTCAGTGCCTCATCTACTCCCTGTTTACTCTTTAGTTCTGTTGCTTTGATCCCTTCCCTTACATAGAGAGCTACTCCTCCTACTATTTTACTCTCCATGTCCCTCCTATAGATTGTGTATCCTGGTAAGTTAACATCCCAGTCATGGTTCTCTGTGTACAATGTTTCTGTGACTGCCACAATATCCAGGCATCCCTCTTCCATCAAGGTCACTAGTTCAGGGAGTTTGTTATACAGACTGTGGGCATTTGTACTCATCACCCTCCATTTTTTGATGGCCTTGCCCCTTTTAGCCCCATCCCTGTCCTTACTGCCTTTGTCTTTTTTTGCATTTACCCCTGTCCTGCTCGCCAGTGACTTCTCTACCTTGGTGTTTACCTCGCTAATTACCATGTTTTGTGGGAGGAGTCTGGGAATTCCCTGCTCCTTTTCAGTGCCTCCCCCCTTGGCTAGTTTAAATGCTTGCCAATGAAGCATTTAAACCTATCACCTAGGATCCTGGTTCCCCCTTAGATAGATGCAGACAAATCATGCCAGTATAGGCCTATATACCTCCAGGTGGCTCCCCATTCCCAAATGAAGCCAAAACCCTGAGCTCCACATCAGTTTTTCAACCATTCATTGAATCCCATGGTGCAGAATACCCTAGCATCACCCTTGCCATAGACAGGCAGCACCTCCGAGAAGATTACCATACGTGCTACTTGTCTAAGGCCCCTTCTCAACTCTACAAACTCTTGCACTGCTCTGATCCCATTCTCAGCCAGGTTATTTTTTCCCTAGGTGGACAATGACATCCAGCTCCCTCATGCAGCTGCTCCAGCAATCTGGACAATTCGATTCCTGTCCCTTCAAGCCATGGCCCCAGGCAGGCACCTTATTACTCTCTCCCCTTCCTCTCCCACTTCTACTCCCCTAATGACTGAGTCCCCGACCAGGATTTTTTTCCTTCCCCTGTGGGGTCCCGTGCCACCCTCCTGTGGGTCTCCTTTGTGGAAGCTCACCAAACTTGCACTTGGCAGTAAATGGTTTCTGTAGCTCTCTAGGCTCAAATACAACATGCAGTCCCTTGTGGTACACATTGGCACTTGCAGCATACACAGACAAAATACTGAACCTCCCAAGCAAGGATAGGATGAGCACCAGGCTCTGAGTACTCCCCTTCAAGTACTGTAGGCACTTTCAAATCAGACACATTTCTACACAGTACTTGGAACCTTCCTGATCACTTGGCAGATGTCCACACTTTGAGTGTTGCTGTGGACACAGGGTGCAAACAGACAGACAGACAGTCACTATTAGTAGGCTTTGGGCTTCTTCACCCCTAAAAGACTTTCTCAGAGTTGCACTTGGCAAAAGTAATTTACTCACTCAGATTTCTTACAGAAATTGCATTCCTTCTTCTGAGGTTTCAGGCTTTCATCCATGCTCTCACTGTTGAGGCAGGTTCAGCTCTCTCACAGCTGGCTTCATCAGGTTCCTGGCCCATGTTTTCCTTCTACGTGGAAAGGATCTGACTAGTCCTGGAGGACATTCTCTGGCAACCCCCAGGCTAGCAACTTCTGCTTCAGGCAGCCACATGTCTCTTCCTTGGCAGGAGAAAAAGGCCCCTCCCTGTGGAGGGGCTTGTACTGGATCACTAGACCTATTTCTCTAGCTAAGGGCCTGTGCCCCCACCCCTGTGGGGGGCTTCTGCTTGAACTGCTCACACAGCCAAAAACACTGCTTTTTATGGAACTTTTCTGAGGCTCCCTATTGGCCAAAGCCAGTTGCTGCTCCCACAACAATTGGCTAACCCTGCCTGTCAGTCCAAGAAATGAATATTCATAACTCCACTTGATGCATAATTGGCTCTCTGATTTGGCGCCTGAAATTAGGTCCCTGCAGCTTCCCTATGAGCACTTGGCAATGTTCCATAAACTCTGATAATAGTCCCATAAATCCTGGCTGGAAATCCTTGTTTTTTGATTGGCTGTTGCTGCACTGTAATGGCTGCTAATACACACAGTCCCATATGAAAGTCCTAGTGCAGCCAGAAAGTTTACTTTATTTGCCCACTTGCCTCACTGGTCAATAGCCCTTTAGGTGCCCTCTCAAGCACTGCACAGAATAAACATTTTGCTTCAGTTCCTGGCCTGCTGCTGCTGCCAATATTTTATAACTCCATTTGCAGCATGCAGGCTTTCATCTGAGCCCCAACATTAATACTGGTGCAGCCAGGAAAAATACATTTGATTTACATTATTTCCCTTTTTACAATAGTCCCCTTGTGTGACTCAGCAACTGCTGCTGTTTTACACTTTAGTTACAATGTTTGCATTGGTAGCAGCTGCTGAAAACATGCAGTTCCCTGGGGGCAGGCAGAACCCTCATTAATATGCATGAGGGACTCATTATTATTCATGAGCCTCTCATGAATGCCCTCACTCAAACTTTAAAATTAGCCTCCCAAGCGGCTTCTCTGCCACTTTGCTCAGGTCACCGGTCCCCAGTGAGGAGAAGAGGGGCACTGGGACCTCACAAATATCTCCTGTTAGACCACAAAGTTAGCGGTCAGGAGATCAAAAGCACGACTTGCACATGCACGATTGCCAGCATCTTCCTAATACATAGATACATAGACAGTGTCGTTAGATAAGGGCCTATGGCCCACCTAGTCTGCCCATTTGAGCTTGTAAGTTCAGTTTGTTTTCCTAGAAGTCTGTTTCCCCTTACCCCTGCCCTCTAGAATTCCTTTATGTCCATCCCATGCATTCTTAAATCCGTGATTGTTTCAGCCCCACCACTTCCTCTGGCAGGGTGTTCCACTTGTCCACCACCGTTCTGTGAAGAAATTCTTTCTCATGTTTCCTCTGAATCGTCCCTCCTCCAACTTCATCCCATGCCTCTAGTCCGAAACATCTTTTTCGCTTAAAATAGTGTTTTCCTGCACCCTGTTCCTACCTGTAAGATACTTGTATGTCTCTCATCATATCCTCTCTCCCTCCTCTCCTCCAGGAGTACATGTTCAGTTCCTTCAACCTGTCTTCATAGGACTTGTGATGCAACCCATGCACCATCTTTGTTGCCCTCCTCTGAACCTTCTCTACCCTGTCTTGTCCTTACGTAGGTATGGTCTCCAGAACTGTACACTGTACTCCAGGTGGGGCCTCACTAGTGTCTTGTATAGCGGAATTATGACCTCCCTTTTCCTGCTGGTGATGCCCTGCTTATACATCCCAGCATCCTATTTGCTTTACCTGATGCCTTGTCACACTGTTTCCCTACCTTGAGGTCATCAGAGATGACAACCCCAAGATTCCTTTCCTGCTTGGTGCATGCTATATTCTCACCCCCAACTGATATATTGTGCCAGGGTTTTGTGCCCCATATGCATTATCTTGCACTTCTTTGCATTGAATTTCAACTGCCAAACCCTTGACCATTCTTCAAGTTTCTGCAGGTCCTTCTCATTCTGTCTACACCCTCTGGTGTGTCTACTCTGTTACAGAGCTTTGTGTCATCAGTGAACAGTGAAATTCTGCCTTCTAGATCCTGTGCAATGTCACTGATGAAGATGTTGAATAGGACCGGTCCCAGCACTGATCCTGTGGTACCCACTGGTTACTCTTTTTCCTCTGTGGAGTGACAGCCATTTACCACCACCCTCTGTGTCCTGCCACCCAGCCAGTTACCTACCCACCACACTACTGTCCTGCCCACACCCATATTCCCCAGTTTGTGTAATAGTCTTCTATGTGGCACAGTGTCAAGGCCTTGCTGAAGTCCAGATAGGCCATGTCCACTGCCCTCCCTGATCCACCTCCTAGTCACCCAGTCAAAAATTCAATGAGGTTGGTCTGACATGACCTCCCCTGGTGAAACCATGCTGTCTTGGGTCCTGTAGTCCATTGACAACCAGATGTTCCAACAATCTCTCCTTCAGTAGTGCTTCCATGATCTTTCCCACTACCGAGGTGAGGCTGACTGGTCTGTAGTTCCCTGCTTCCTCTTTGTTCCCACTTTTGTATAAGGGGACTACATCTGCTGTCCTCCAGTCTTTGGGTACCTCCCCTGTTTCCAGTGATTGGCTGAACAGGATAGCCAGAGGTTCAGCCAATGTTGCCAGTGACTCACGAATGGCCTCTGAAGCCCAAAATGGGCAGAATTAGGACATCGGGCTGTTGTGAAAGATTATGGGCATCAGTTGACCCGGAGCTCCGGTGGTGAAAATGGGCAATACACTTGGGGGACCATCAGGCAATTGGGAGGTGCTCCTGAGAAGGGAGCAGAACGGGAGTAATGGACATTAAGGTAAGCCCCCACATTTGGGGGGTGCATTACACTCTCCCCTGCCAATGAAGCTTGGCATCCATGCCAAGCATGTGCCAAGCCTGGCACCCATTAAGTGGCAACGAATAAATGGTACTAACTTTTAAACATTTAAACAGGTCAAACTTGACATATGGCTCCCTATCCAGAATTGGTCACCACACCATCCTAGTCTAGACACATACAGGCTATTCTGATCAGCAATTACACATTTTCAAACAATGATGAGCATTTCAGATGTTACATTCTCCCTGGGGACCCTTAACATTAACGATTTTACACAGGAATGAATATTTGCTGGAATTCCACTTTTTGGCTGCTTGTGGGCGTGCACTTACCCCACTAACATTCACTGACCGGCAGTGAAAAGGCTTAAAGCAGTTTTGGTGTCAAAACACTTCCCATTAACTTAAATAGGTGGCAGCCATTTTAAGGGTCCCAATACTTAGGAGCTCGGGGGGGAGGGGCCATGCTGGGCCCGACATGGCATACAGGTGATCCCTGCGGTGTCTCCAAGATGTAACTCCAAGGTAGCACTATACCAAGAGCTACTACCACTGCCTTGCTGGTCAGACCAAGGCTGAGGGGCCTGGGTTCTTATTTTTAACATTAAACTGGTACATTCCCAAGAGAAGATATTGTGCAGTGCCTCCACCCAGAGTTGACCTTTTAGTGGGCTAGAGCTTAGTCTGTTTCAGCCCTCTGGGAAGCTGTACAGACTTACCTTACCAGGATGCCACCCCAAGCATGACCCAGTAACATTTTCCCCAAGTCAGACCATTCTGGTAATTAGTGACTTACTACTAATAATATGCTCAGGAGACAGATTTCTGCAAGAACAAACAACAACAAGTTTATTTACAAGGGGAGGACTAGGAAAGGTAAACTTGAGTAGAGGTTATGCTATTTACATTTGAATTAGATTGGTTTGGATTAGATTTGGTTTGAATCAACATTTTGCATTTTAAATCAGTTGCAATCATAGTGGCCACCCACCAACCTTCGAAGTAGTCAGCTGCCTGACTAAATAGCTAGCTGCATAATTATTACTCATATTTATAAGGGTTTTCCCACACTGGTACCGGTTTCCCATTTAGTGTAAGACCCCGCAATCCCACACAACCTGGGTACCCAGTAATTACAGTTCTTATAACGGTGCAGGTGTGTCTGACTGTGCAGCTGTATGTAGGCTGGCTAGTTGGGGCCCTTAGGAGAATTGAGGAGATTTACCTTTATGTCACATTCTTAAACTTAACTGCAGGTAGCAGGATTTACCAACTTCAACTATTTACAAGTCCCCTTCCATGGTAGTGCAGGGCGGACCCTGCATTACTTACAGTTAGACATGTTCATAGGCTTAGGCAAGTCAGGATCAAGTGCTTTCAGCAGGTGGGCTCTATTCCGGAAGGCAAAAGTGTTGGAAAAGCTGGCAGCCGACCCCCAATACCAACTGCACAGGTCTTTCAGCTCTTGCAGGTGGAAAACAACACTTTAACGTTCTGTAGGCTGGGCCCTTCTTATGGGCTGAAATCAATCTTTTAATCAGACCAGCCAGTCTGAGTAGCTCTGTCTTTTACATTCAGCACATTTATGCATTCAGCACATTTATAGTTTAACCACAATTTCCTTTCCGTGTGTCCCAGTTGGCCATGGCAGACATAGACTCTTTTGCTGGTCTGCCAGAACTTTAGAACCAGGCACATTCCCAATGATTTTAGGGGCAAGCAACCACACTCTGCACAGCAGTGTGAACAACTAGAGCACAGGTTACGGCTCTCACATGGACATTAGGACACAGTCTCTTGGACAGCTTTCATCTTCCTGGTCGATTAAAGCCATAGCTTAAAGCACAACTTTTGTTACCACACTAGATGGAGCTTGAGGCTGGGCTCTCTACCAGCTAAGATACTTTGACTTGACTGGGCTTGTGGCAAGGCCCACTACCATTTTCTAGACTTTGTTGGCTAGCAACAGACGCAATAGTCTCTTTCAATTAAAACACTTGCTCTTGGCAATAAACTGTTCACTGTAGCTCGCTAGACTCTCTTAACACTAAACTTGCACTTGGCAATAAACAGTTTCTGTAGCTCTCTAAGATCAAATACAACATGCAGTGCCCTGTGGTACACACTGTCAATTGTAGCTTCCATGGACAAAATACTGGACCTCACAAACAAAGTGAGGAACAGCCCCTGCTCTGAGTACTCCCCTTCCAGTCCTGTAGGCACTTTTAAATCAGACACATTTATACACAACACTTAGACCCTTCCTGGCCACTTGGCAGATGTCCACACTCTGAGAGTTGCTGTGAACGCAGGGCGCAGACAGACAGTCACTACTGGTAGGCTTTGGGTTTCTCCGCCCCTTAAAGACATTCTCAGAGTTGCACTTGGCAAAAGCAATTTATTCACTCAGGTGTCTTGCAGAAATTGTGTTCTTCCTTCTGAGGTTTCAGGCTTTCATCAATGCTCCTACCATTGAGGCAGGTTTCCTCTCTCACAGCTGGCTTCATCAAGTTTCTGGCCCACATTTTCCTTCTATGTGGAAAGGATATGGCTAGTCCTGGAGGACATCCTCTGCTAACCACCATGCTAGCGACTTCTGCTTCAGGCAGCTACTTGTCTCTCCCTTGGCAGGAGAAAAAGCCCCCTCCCTGTGGAGGGGCTTGCACTGGATCACTAGGTCTATTTTCTCTAGCTGAGGGCCTGAGCTTCCACCCCTATGGGGGCTGCTGCTCGAACTGCTCACACAGCCAAAAACACTGCCTTTTATGGAGCTTTTCTGAGGCTCCCTATTGGCTGAAGCCTGTTGCTGCTCCCACAACAATTGGCTGACCCTGCCTGTCATTCCAAGAAATGAATCTTCATAAATTCCACTCAATGCACAATTGGCTCCCTGTTTCGTGCTTGAAATGAGGTCCCTGCAGCTTCCCTGTGAGCACTTGGCAATGTTCCATAAGCTCTGAAAAAAGTCCCATCAATCATGGCTGGAATTCCTTGTTTTTCGATTGGCTGTTGCTGCACTGTAATGGCTGCTAATAAATACAGTCCCTTGGAAGATTTTACACAGTCCCAAATGAAAGTCCTGGTGCAGCCAGAAAGTTTACTTTATTTGGCCACTCGCCCCATTAGTCAGTAGCCCTTTATGTGCCCTCTCAAGTGCTGCCCAGAATAAACATTTTGCTTCAGTCCCTGGCCTGTCATTGCTGCCAATATTTTATAACCCCCTTTGCAGCATGCAGGCTTTCATCTGAGTACCAATGTTAAAACTGGTGCAGCCAGGAAAAATACATTTGATTTATATTATTTCCCTTTTTACAATAGTCCCCTTGTGGGACTTGGCAAATGCTGCTGTTTTACACTTTAGTTACAATGTTTGTATCGGCAGTAGCCGCTGAAAACATGCAGTTCCCTGGGGGCAGGCAGAACCCTCATTAATATACATGAAGGGCTCATTACTATCCATGAGCCCCTCGTGAATGCCCTCACTCAAACCTTAAAATTAGCATCCCAAGCGTCTTCTTGGCCACTTTGCACAGGTCACCAGTCCCCAGTAAGAAGAAGAGGGGCACCAGGACCTCACAAACATCTCCCATTAGACTGCAAAGTTAGCGATCAGGAAATCAGAAGCATGACTTGCACATGTGTGATTGTCATCATGTTCCTAATGCCACTGGCAACTCATGAGTGGCCTCTGAAGCCCAAAATGGGTGAAATTAGGATATTGGGCTGTTGTGGAGGATTACGGGCACCAGTGAACCCGGAGCTGCTGGCAGTGAAAACAGGGAATACACTTGGGGGACCATCAGGCAATTGGGAGGCGCTCCTGAGAAGGGAGTAGAACAGGAGCAATGGACATTAAGGTAAGACCCCATATTTGGGGAAGACATTACACAGGCATTCTGGTAGCGAGTGGGGGATCTGCAGTTTTTTTCTTAATTAGAGAACAACCTGGTTAGGGAGCAAGGAACTTTGTTCCAGCATTCAGATAGCAATGGTGATCTGCACTGAGTGAGAACTTAAATCACAGAGCAAGAGAGCAGCAGGGAAGCCGCAGCAAAATCGAACGGTGTGGCAACTTTTTAAAAGCATGACCAGTGCTTTTCACCAGCATAGCAAGAGAGCAGCAGCAGGGAAGAGGTCAACTTTGTCCCATCTAGGGACTCCCTCTTCCCCCACCGCAGTGCAGATCGGAGGGCAATAGAGAAAAGGAGCCAGAGGAGAGGAGCTGGACCACAGCTCAGAGGGCAGCAGGGGAGCCAGGCAGCGTCCAATAGGCTGCAGAAGAAGAGTTACAGCAGCACCAATCGGCCATCATCGGAGGAGACCAGGGGGATCTATCAGGAGAGCCATAGCAAAATCGAATACCGTGGCAGCCCTTTAAAAGTGCAGCCAGTGCTTTTCACCAGCAGAGCAAGAGAGCAGCAGCAGGGAAGGGGTAGACTTTGTTACATCTAGGGACTCCCTTTCCCCACTGCAGTGCAGATCAGAGGGCAGCAGGGTAGAGGAGATGAGCCAGCTTAAAAAGCCCACCCACTCTCCCCCTTCACTGTGACTTCTTAAATGCTCAGGGGGCTGAGCTGGGATAGGACAATGACTGGAGGGGAGGAGCAAGAGGCTGTGCCCAAGGATGGAACTCTTCTTAAAGGGGCTTCTGATCACTTCAACGAAAATAGGAACAGGGCATAACACAGGCAAGTGCTATCCTGAGGGGCAAAAGTACTGGTGACTTAAATTGACATTCTCGTAAAGAGGCTGCTCACTGCAGTGGTTAGAAGTATTGAGATAAAAATCTTTATTTTTAAGATAATAGTCTGGTTACAATGGAGGAACAGAGTGGGCTTCGTTTATAGATTTGATACAAAGTGAAAAAGCTGGATACAGTGCAGGATGAGTGCGATACATCTGATAAAGTTTAAGAAGGGATTAACACCAATAAGGGGGTACAGTGCAGGCAGAGTTAGAGATTGGATATATAGTGTAAAAGAAGAGCATAGTGCATGAGGGTTCTATGATACATGTGATAAAGTTAAGAAGGGATTACCTCTGAGAAAGCAGAGACTCCAACTGAGGATACTGTGATACATGTGATAAAGATAAGAAGGGATTAACTCTGAGAAAGCAGAGACTCCAACTGATAATTGCAGGGAGTAGCCCAGGATTATGTGAGGGAAGAGCTCCTCCCCCACAGCCTATTTAAATAAAGCAGCTGTCTCGCGCCCTGCTTAGAGTGAGTCGCATTCATTGTTATGTCGTCACTGGTCCGTGGCTGCCTTGTCTTCCCACCAGTCCTGTCGTTTGTTCTTCCCGGTCCCCCCCCTTCTCCCGTCCATTCTCTTCACTATTCTGTTTGCTGTGGTTCTCATTTCTCTCCTGCCTGTTTGTTTCTCCCTGCTCCATGTCTGTTGCGTTTCCTTATTCCATTCCCCCCCCTCCCCGTTTGTTTTGTTCCCTGTTGTTGTTCTGTTTTTCGTTTGGCTCCATTCTGAATTTGCTGTTTCTGTCTACCTGCCCTCCTCTTGTTCTATCCTCGTCTAGTTGTCTCCCTTCTGGCAGCCTGGTTCCAAGCCTAGTTCATCACCGCTTCTTTCTTAGCCTCCAGTTGGTTTTTGTGGGGTTTCTTACCTCATTGCTGGACTGACTGCCTGCTCCAGCGCCTTGCGCTCGCCTATGCTGCATCGCTCTTCTGGATCATCTGTGGACAAAGCCGCCACTGCAGTGCTGGGATTACTCTTTCAGCTGCTGCTTCTCGGACGCAGCTTCCCTTCAACTGATACCTGCCCGTTTAGCCGCATGTTTGGATTCCAAAATGCCTGCTGCATTTACGTTGCTCGGCTTACCTTCAGATCCCGCTCCACCTGTGCAGCCTGCACACTATTGCGGGCACGCTTCTTAGGCTCGTTCTGCTCCTACCTCTCGGCCCTTGCCTCTACAGTCTGGACCTGCCAGTGGTCATTCGTACTGGGAAGCTCCATGGATTCGGCTCACGTGAAGGACTTTGCGATGTGATGCTGCTAGCTCTGACTGCATGACACGTACTATTTCCTTGGGCTCATGCTTCATTAATTTACCGATTCCTACCCATACTATGTACTGCTGCTGTACCAGCTCCTGCTTTTCGCTTCCCTTGCTAGATTGCCTTATTTGGGGACTCTATAGGTGCTAGCCTCACAGGACACTTTTCCTGGCCTTTCCATTGTTGTACAGCATTCCTGCACCCAACTTCTTTTGTTTATTTTGTGCACTTGCCTCTGAGACTCATCTGCATCAGGCAGTCCTCCTTCCATACCTCTGCAGCTTTGGTACTCTAACCATATGGATGCCCTTCCTGTCTGCGACTCCAGCCAGTCCTCCGATGTCCACTACCTGTCATTCCTACCTTGACCTCCTGCCTCATAGCTCGGGGACTAAGCCTAAAGAAATGCAACTCATTCATTTGCTCTCATCCTTGACTCCTACAACGCTACTTCCCTGCTTTAGCCTTCATGTGTTCTAGCTTCCATGGATGTTGAACTGTGCTTGCCTCACTACTTCTACGATTTGGTCTTCTGACTTCTGTTCAAGTTACATGCCTTTAGTCCCTTCCTGCTCTCCACTGGATGCCTTGCCTACTACATTCCACACTCCACTTACCTCTGGCCATCCTACATGGGGCCGGCTGCACATCCTGGCCTATGTGGGACTTACTCACTCTATTTATCTTACAGCTGCCCTACGAAATGTTCGGCTGCGCATGCTAGCTTCAGTGGGTCTAGCAGTCACCTTGCTCATTTATTGGATGACTTTCGTGGGATCCAGCTGTCCATATTGCCTACTTCTATGTCCTGCTCCACCCTTCAGGCTAAAGGTATGCTATTTCTACTCCTGCCTCATCAGCTCAGAGCATACTGATTTGTTTCTCCTACTGTACGCCTCTATGCTGCCGCAGCAGCCAGCCGAGGAGCTCATCACTCTGGATTCCCATTTTCAACATTCATCATCTATTCTTTGGACGCTTTGTACTGCTTCCCTGCTCCTACGTCTACATCATACAGCATGCTTCCTATTCCAGCTTGTGCAGGTTCCCTTTCGTGCCTTCCTTGCTAATGTTACCTGCTTCACATCCAGGACTTGGGGTCCTCACGACTAATCTGCAATTACATTCTACTGCAATCCTCCTGAACTGGCATTAGTCTGCCTCTGTTTACATCTTTACTGCAACCTCTCCATGTCAGGACATGACCCTCTGCATTACTTCCAGTTCGATGTTTCCATTGCATTATGTATGACTGCTCTGCAACCTGCCTCACCCCGACAGGCCGGAGGTTAGCCTTCCCTTTCGTCAGACCCATGCCTTATGGGCCTGGAGGTCCTTTGTTCCTATTCTACTACATCTTAATCGCTATTCTGCATCCTGCTTCACCCATTGGGCTGGGAGCTTTACCTACTACTTGCCTGATTCTATGACTTGCCTTGCCCTTCGAGCTGGGAGCGCTGCCTACTACTTGCCTGCTTATACGACCTGCCTTCGCCCATCAGGATGGGAGGTTTACCTCGTATTCATATGCTTCTATGACCTGCCTTCGCCCTTCAGGCTGGGAGGATTACCTAGTACTCACCTGCTTTATGGCCTGCCTTCGCCCTTCGGGCTAGGAGGTTCACCTACTTATGTTCTACTTCTACCTCGCCCAACTCGGGGCATGGAAATTCCCATTCTACTTCTGCCTACCTGCTCCTGCTGCCTCAGCCATGGAATTACTGCTGCTTCACTTTTTCAGGACATTTAGTTGGCGTCTCAACACTTGTTCTCCCTACATGCCTGGTAACTCCTACTTATACGACTGGTAACTGGTCCTCACACTCAAATGCTTTCAGACTACCTCGGTGCTCATTCAGCAGCTTCCAGGGCTGCTCTCTTGGATGTTTTGCCCTGTTGTCTTAGCCGTGGAATTGCTGCTGCTTCATTCCAGGACTCGGTTGGCATCTCCTGAAGACTTTCATTATCATGCTTGTGTTCTACCGAATTCAAGCCTGTGACATCGCTACTTCATTGGATTCCGCTTCTTCAGTTCTCTCAGTCAGACTTTGGGTCTCGCCTGCTTCATGCCTCAAACTTTGCATACCTTCAGCTCTTAATGTTATTCCTCTCGTACAGTTGCCATTTCTCAACCTCAGTCTCTTCCATGTGATTATGTACCTCTCCAGCTGATGGATTCCTGCGCATCGTCGAAGGACTACCTCGCTCGATTTCTGCCAGCAGACATTCCTGGGTCTGGCTGCGCATCCCATACTGGAATCAGCCGCCTCTCTCCTATCTCACCTGCTGTTGGTTCAGATACGCTTCCTCAGTGGCTGGTTGCCACATCCTGTTCCTTCTCATTTACCTCCATTGCTGCAATCCTGCTCTTACTACCTCTCGCTCCAGATTCACAGTCCAACCGACTTATTTCATTTTTGGGCTCATCATATTCTACTACTTGGATGCTTCATAACCTTGCATCAGTGTCTCCGATTATCATATACAGCCCTGCCATTACTCCACCTCAACTCTCCAGCCGTTGCTTTCATTTCAATTCCTAAAGACTATACTTTCTTATCAGAACTGGATTCGTCACTCGATAGCCTGACCTCAAGCCTTCTCTCATACCTCATATCATACAAGCCCTCTATTATTAGAAACCTGGAAATCGTACTACTTATATTCGTCTTGCCTCGTTGACATCAAAGCTTAGATGCAACTATCTTCTGGTCTCCTGTATTGAGTTCGTCAGTCATCAACTTCATCCACCATCATTCAATTCCATGGATTATGCCCTCTATCAGCTGAAGTATGGAAGACGGTTCTTCAATATATCTACTCTCCATCATTCCGAATTATACATGGATTTTCAGACTCAGACTTTATTAGAAGGAAATTACTTCACTAGACATTTACAATTCAGTTTTTTCTAAGCTCCGTTCATATGGATTGAATTCTATAAATTAGAATTCAGATTTAACCGATTTATTAGTTTAATTAGGATCTCTGTCCTTTAGTATGCCCAGAAGGACGGGCCGGTCAGTAGCCATGGGTCCTCAGAGGTTTCCCCCCAAGGGTGTTTTTCCTCTCCTGAGTGCTACTGGTCACACTCTCCAGAGTTGGAGGAGGTGATCGTCTATTCTTATCATTAAGTTGTTATGCATGACTTCTTCAGCATTCAGTTATAGAACAATCGTTGATATTTATTCCCTTTTTGGGGCTTTATAATGCTAATCCAAGCTTCCTTGCTACAGGTGGGATACAGAGAAAGGCCAAAACCATCAAATATTATCAAACGACTCATTTCAAGCACCCAAGTACCTAAGCACAAAACATTCTATACTATTACCTAGTAAACATTGTCTTCTCTATACTGGCCTCTGTATCCAACAATCATATTCATCATTCAGCTATACATTACATAAGTACTGAGCCATGAATCACACATAATTGCAGGGAGTAGCCCAGGATTATGTGAGGGAAGAGCTCCTCCCTCACAGCCTATTTAAATAAAGCAGCTGTCTCCTGCTCTGCTTAGAACGAGTCACATTCACCCACCATCCTCCCCGACACCTCCTCCTTCTGAGGCACTCTTATCCCACCGGGGGGCTTTATAATTCTAAACCAAGCTTCCTTCCTACAGGTGGAATACAGAGAAAGGCCAAAACCATCAAATATTATCAAACGACTCATTTCAAGCATCCAAGTACCTAAGCACAATACATTCTATACTATTACCTAGTAAACATTGTCTTCTCTATACTGGCCTCTGTATCCAACAATCATATTCATCATTCAACTATATGTTACATAAGCACTGAGCTATGAACCACACATAATGTACATGAGAATGTATATGATAGAATAAAACTGAGGGGACTATCACACATGTGGCAGAGTAAAAGCAGGGATATAACTGTGAAATGCAGTAGATGGTGGTAACTTAAAAGGGAGTCTGAGGGACAAACAGAAATGCAGGTCAAAAGACTGCAGGGTATAGGAGTATGTGCCTTGAGTTAGCACACAGCACATGGTGTTCAAGGGTGAATAGTGTCCTGTGTTCCTGGAGCTTTGCATACAGTATCCGATGTTAAGGGTGGATGATACTAGGAGAACTGTAAGGAACATATGCACAGGAAGTTAATGGTGTTCTCTTGTACATCACTTAGGACTATATAAAAGTATATAATTGAGCTAATCAATAAGTGGAGGGAGTGACTGTGAGACTAGAACCAATCAGTAAGTGGGGGAGTGAGTCTGAGACTAGAGCCTAAATGAATTACCCGAGGTGGTGAAGAGGGCAGGGGCATGGGACTTTTTGGATGGGGTTGGGGCTCTGGGGGCAGGCAGGAGAGGAGGTAGAATAGTGGGATGCAATGGATGTGGGGCAGCAGTGTTCATGGTAACCTCGTGGGGGTTAGGGTCTTGTTCCATTTGTACAAGATTAAGGAAATTAAGAGAAGAGGTAATCTGTTTAAGGGAGGAAATGGTAGAGAAGAGAAAGGGCATGATGAAGGGGAGCCGGAACTGTTATAGCAACAGGAGGGTGAGGGTGGTTGCTAGGACAGAGGAAGGGGAGCTTGGACCAGCTGAGAAAAAGGTACAATGGGGCAAGAGAGGAGGGATCAAAATGGAAAGTGTCCCAGGCCAGGAGGAGGGGGAAGTAGTAGTGGCAGGCAAGGAGACTTGAAGACAGGTACAGAAAAGGAAAGGAGAGATGAAAGGGAGAGGCAGGTTGTCAGACCAAAATGACCCTACAGTGTACAAGTGGCCAAAAGTATAGAAACTGAAGGGGGACAGTCAGGCAGGGAGAACCTGGGGAGGGGAGTGGAGGAGGTGAACAGTTTTCACCCTTGGCGGATCGTGTAGGGAATGACTCAAGAGATGTGGCAGGACAGGAGAAGGAAGGTGAAACAGTGTCAAGAGAACGGGGGTCAAGAGAGGCCTGCATAATGGGAGTGGGGGTTCCGCATCCACTAGAGGGGGTCTGGCAGGTGGCGGTGGAAGTATGAGCAAGGTGGGGAGGGGGGGAGTAGTTCAACAGGAAACCAGACCGGATGGGATGGCTCTTGCACAGGGTCCTGGGATGGCATTGGTGGGGAGAGATGAAGCTGGTAGACAAGTGGAGGAAGACAGGGGCATGGTTGCAGTAGAGGATGTGGGGATTCTGGGGGCATCTTGGGAAGTAACTGAGGTGGGTTAGGGCAAGGGGGAGGATGGAGGTGTAGCGGGAGGGGTGCAGTCTGGAGGTGATAAAAGAGTGGGGTGAAAGGGGTCATGGGGAAAGGGAGAGGGAAATGGTGGTGAGCCAGTGATGGATAGGCTTTGAGGAATCCCTTACTCACAGGAGTACAGAGGGGTTAGAGTCCTAGTACTGGGGACTCTATAATCAGGGTATCAGGTGTGGGGAAGGGGAGATAGTAGGGGGAATGGTGTTAAAGTGGTGTTCACACCTGGTATGACTGTGTTACAGGCCTCATACCTAGTGCACTCCTTGGTATGGAACGCTGGGGGCCACCTCACATCTTAGTGCATATGGATACAAATGACATGGAGGGCAAAAGTGTGGAGGAGGTGCAGGCTAGGTTCAGGGAGCTTGCCAGGGTCTGTTTAGCTGAGGGATGCACAGTCTTTTTCTTGGAGGTTCTTCCAGTACCGAAGGCTAGTGTGGAGAAGAAACTAAAAATCCAAGAGGTCAATAGATGGTTAAGGGGCTGGTGCCGGGCCAAGAGGTATGGGATATTGGGGGATTGGGAATCAACTTGCAAAGACAAGGAGTTGTATGCTAGGGACAGACTCCACCTGAGCGTGATGGGGAAGGAGATTCTAAAGTATAAGCTAGGAGAATTTATAGGAACTAGGTGGGGTTTAAACTTGTAGTGGGGGAGGGCTGGGGCTTGTGGGACAGGCGGACAATCTCGGCATGGGAGAGCGTAGGCCTTTCCCCCCAATAGTTTCAGCAGACAGTGGAGTAGGGTAGATGTTCTTGTACGGGATCTTGGGAAAGGTTGAAGGGGGGGATGGGGATAAGGAAGGGGACCAGGTGGAGAGTGGTCTTGATCAATGCGAGAAATCTGGGAACAAGATGACTGATTTGCAGGCATTAAGGACTGAGGGGAAGGTGAATGTGGCTGCTATCATGGAGACATGGGCCATGCAGCATCATGACTGGGAGATGGGTATTCCAGGACACACCATTCTTTGGAAGGATAGGATGACAGGTAAGGGAGGGTGGGGTGGGGTGGTGCTGTTTGTTAGGCAAGGTATTAAATGCAACAGGGAACAGGTAGCTGAGGGACACATTGAGGTGTTATGGGTTACACTGCAGGATTCTAGGGATAGGAGGGTCAAGTTGGGGTAGTGAATAGACCACCTGCCCAATCAGAGGATCTAGACGTGTAGTTATTGGAAAACCTGAAATCCCACTGTAGCTTGGGCAGGGGCAGGACAGTGATGTTGGGGGATCTGAAAATGCCTGGGGTTGATTGGGAGACCATGGCATCGTCATCAGCAAGGGAGCAGCATCTCCTGGATGCCTTCCAGGATGCATTCCTATCCCAACTGGTGGGGGAACCAATCAGAGAGGGACACATTCTGGATTTGCTGCTGATGGATGGGGACTTGGTCAAGGATTTGATTGTAGAGGGCCCTCTGGCGAGGAGTGATCATGCCACGATTTGGTTCTCCCTAGACCTGGGAATGATTGGAAATCATACGAAAACAACAGTGGTGGATTTCCAGGGGGGAGTTTTTGTGGGCATGGCAGCGGTCCTGGAAAGGCACCTAGGTGGGATTAAGTCAGGCATGGACAAGGAAAGCAAGTGGGAAATAATAAAGGGGGATCTTCTGAAGGCCACTAAAGTCTACACTAGGGTCCTCCACAAGAATGCTAGGACTAGAAAACCCAGCTAGTGGACCAGGGAAGTGCGGGAGGTGGTGAGAGAAAAAAGGCTGGCCTTCTGAAGATTCAAATGGTCAGGGAGGGATGCGGACAGGGAAAAGTACCAGAGGCTTTCCAGACAGACTGGTAGGGTGGTGAGAACAGACAAGGCAGATAAGGCCACCCAGGGATCGGTGTTGGGGTAGGTCCTTTTTGATGTGTTCATCTCAGACATTGGGGTTGTGGTTAGGAGCAGGTTGACTAAATTTGCTGATGACTCCAAACTGGGTGCAGCAGTAGATGCGGAGGATGGGAGAAGGATGCTGCAAGACTTGGAAACACTTGAAAGGTGGTCACACACTTGGCAGCTGAGGTTCAATGCCAAGAAGAGCAGTGTTCTCCACTTGAGGGTAAGGAATGTCCCCCATCACCCAATCATGGGCGGAACTATCACAAGATACCCTGGTGGTCCAGTGGTACCCCCCTTCTCTACCTGCCCGCTGAGGTCCCCTGCCACCTAGCACCCCCCCGTCATTGGCGAGTGGAAGCACCCCGCCCACATGCCACCTGCCGAATGACAGCATACGTACAATCTGTACACCCTATTGGTTCACTGCATGGACCAATGGGTGTGCAGAACCATACTATACTACACAGGCCCGCTTTTGTGATATGCGGCGTTCATTCACATAGCCGGGCCTGCGTACAATATGAGTCTACGCCATTAGTCCAGATGGAACCAATCCTCTATAGAACCATACCATATGCTGTCATTTGGTGGGCAGCTGGGCGGCATGCAGATGGGATGCTGCCACCCGCTGATGATGGGGGGGTATTGGGTGGCAGGGAACCTCAGCGGGCAGGTGGGGAGGGGGGTACCACTGGACCACCAGGGTATCTCATGATGGTTCTGCCCACGATCGGGTGATGGGGGTATTCCACTGGACCACCGTGTACTTATGCCCGTGATCGGGCGATGGGGGACATTCCACTGGACCACCAGGGCTTTTGTTTACATATGCATGCAATCGGGCGATGGGGGACATTCCACTGGACCACCAGGGCTTTTGTTTACTTATGCCCATGATCGGGCAAAGGGGGGGATCGACAGGTCCACCAGGGCCCTTTTTAATTCATATGCCCGTGATCGGGCGAAGGGGGGGAATCCACTGGACCACCAGGGTTGTCAGATCTACTGATGCCTGTGATTGGGTGCTGGACGGCATTCCCCTGGACCATCAGGGATTCTGTTTACTAATGCCCATGATCGGGTTAACGGGGACTGCCAGGGGTCAGCAGGGTGTCGTTTCCTGATGGCTGCAGCCTGGCAGGGCGTCAGGCTCAAGTCTCTGGGGATCGGTGCACCACATGCAAATGGGGCCATAATGACATGCAAATGGCCTCAATTGTGCTTGCATGCATAATGGACTCATTTGCATGTCCAGTCCTGAATATTGCAGTTGATGCACCCAGCGCAACTGCACTTGTGATGGTGCATCCCCCTGCTCCCGTTCTGCCACATGCACTGGCATAGTGGGTGCACAGTGCATGCTCCCTCAGTGCCATATTCAATGGTGCTGAGCCGTGGTGCAGCACCATTGAATATCGCCTGGTCCCTGCCCTGGCCCAGCCCAGTTGCACTGTGTCCCTGCCCGGTGCAGTCTGAATATCCAGGCCCATATGTTTACTGTTAATGAATGTTTCTATCTGGTTAGTTTGATTCTTTTAATAGTTTGTCCAAAAATTGCACTAACATTTTGTGGAACGTCATTGTATGCTCATGGAGCAGCTTATGCACAATGCATAGCAGTTGAGAGGCACAGGACTGAGAAACAAAAGCCTGAGTAAGTAAAGATGGAGATATTTCTTTAAAATAAATTTTGTTACTTTATTTTGTTACTTTTCTTTAGTTTAATATGTTCAGTAGTTTAAAAATGTAGAAACTATTAAAACAATTGGAACCACTTTAATAAGTAGATTTACTTCAGTCAATTGATTTAGGCTTCCAGCAGTTTAAGAACATTTCTGTATTTATTTCATCATTTGATCAACATATTTTCCATTTCGAAAGTGCAGTGCAATAACACACAAATAGGTATGGGTGTATACTGATTTAATGCACACTCGGCTGCCTAAGGCATGCAGTAGCTGGCCTTACTACACAGCTGGGGCATGCATTAATTCAGCATATCACCATGCATTGTTGTGGCATATTTGTGACATATATTGCATCTTGTCACTGGCTACCACTGTACCAAAGCAAGCTCTAGCTAGAGCCGATATGGATATGGATGTGGTGAGGTTGCTAAGCTCCGAAGAGTGAGTGTCACTGAGTGTCGTCTCCAAGTTGGCAGCAGTGACATATCTGCGCATGCATGACATTCGCACATGTGTAGTTGCAGTGAATAGCAATATGCCTTTTGCAAGATGGTGGCACCAGCAGAACTGCACATGTGCAGTTCTTGTCCTAGAAAGCAGAAGTAACAGCCGAAATAGTGCAACTATTACTCCATAGCTGCCAACCGTGGCGGAGTGTTACAAGCTCTGTTGGACTTGCAGAAGGATACTTCCAAAAGTCCAATGGAAGGTGCCATGATCAGCCATTTTAATCCAGAGAAAGCAAAATGGCTGTAGGCTCCGCCCACAGCCATAATGAGTTGCTTCATTTATCAGTCATTTCAGAGATAATGGATTAATTATAGTTTGGAACTGTCTGCCTAGAAAATGCCATCCTAATATGCAGTAAAATCTTGATAAAACTATAACCTCATTTTGTTCAAGCAAACTAAAGATAGAAGATACCATGAGATACATTCTGAACTTTTGAAATTCACTTTTGAGGAGCTGGATTTGTTGGCAATATGTTCACAAGCCCCATTAAAAGTCCCCAGCTGTAGCAATATCTGGAATTTATCAGCTTTTATTACTGCACTATAGCTATGTCCTTTTCTGTCAGAAATTCTGGATTAACATGATTGTTATTTAATTGTGAAAACTAATAAAATATAAGTTTAAAAAGTAAAAGAAAATGTTATTGTAACTCATATTGATTCAATATCACTAATCACAACTGGGTGAAAATAAATTTATAGTCCTATAGGTATTCCACCTGAATTACAATTAGTGTCCTTTCAGTATAAATGATAACCATGTCTATGTCATTCAGGAACCCCAACACTTTCTGCAAGCCATGTTTCTAGGATAATTATACTAGGTTTATTCTGTAGAATAAATATCTTAGATCATCTCTCCACACAGTTGGAATTGTTCCATTTGGTGCTATTGTAGGGCTCTGCATTGCCAGCTGCAAGGCTACAGGTTACTTTTGTCCTAAAGAACATGATAAATGTATAAACCTGTAGAAGAGATTAATGACAGATTAAAGCAAAGGTTAACATTTTACCAAGGGCAGAAAAAAATATTAGTGGACATCATAATTATTCCTGTATGAATATTAGCCCCTCAGGGATCTTATGATCATCATCCGTGTTTGATTAAGAAGAGCCAGTGTTTGTCCATTTATTATATGAACTGGGGTCTCTTTGAATGCGCTAATGGGATTTTCTAATATTAACCCTTCTTCCTGGAGAAACCTAATAAATCTTGTCTTTTTCTTGGAACAAAGGGCTCTTAAATCACATTTTCTGCACTGCTTTCAACTACTTTCCATGCGTTGATTTCAAAAGTGCAATTTGTCACTTTCCTATCTGCAGTAGCCTACCACTGGGAACAGCAGTCTCTCATGATGTCGTACTAATTTAAAGTAAATGTCTTCTAAATAATTGAAAAATCTGGACTTGACTTGGTTGAAGCGAGAGACAGCTTTTTTTTTTTCAAAAATTAAAAAAGTAATGCAAGACATGGTCTAGAATTTATACAACACACTGCTGGGCTGTTTATTTTCTTTCCCAAGGCAGAAACATTCTGAAGTTGCTCTAGGGGAATGGGGCATAACTGCAGAGGCAGGCATTTAAAAAAGCAAAAAGACAATCAAAGTGTTGGACTACTGAGTACTAGGGCCAGCTGTTTAAAGCTGCAAAGGAATTTCTAGCCACAGGAATTAAAAAATCTTCCCTGCAGTCTTTGCAGGCTGTAGCTGCAGTTTTGTGTTGAGGGCATCACTCAATAAAAATTGCTCATTTTAACCCTGCAGTCGAAAGGTTGTGTAAAACTGTACTCCCATTACTTTTATCAATGTGTTAATATGATCAGTTACTAATTACTGTCAGCAGCAGGTTAAAGTTTGTAGCTGAGTAATCTTCCATCTCCTGAGAGTGTAAACTGTCAGGATGATGGGCTTGTCAGCTGTTTTCTCAACAGCTAAACTACTAGCTTATAAAAGCTCGCTGAACTAGGAAGAGGAATCTGTAGACAAACGACAAAAATTGAGACTGATGCAATACTTTTTCTAAAATAAAATGAAATTGTGTTAGCAGGTGCCTTCAGTGCAGATTTTTGAAGAAAGCAAACTGGTCTTACAAGTTAAAAAAAAAAGCAATTCTAACATTTATCTTGTAACCTTTATGTGTTTACTGTGCAGCTGCAAAGATCTGTTTGGGACTGAGTGCAAGCCTACCTGAATATCTACAGCAGGAATTTTAAAACCTCTGCTTTGCAAGGATATTACAGTGGCAGCCAGTGGCATGATGCAGAGTATCCACATATAGTTTATCACCATACACAGTACAACAGGCAATAACCATTCATTTGGATTTCTGTGATACTGTATGTCCCAATATATCAAAATATGCTGTATTGTGCACCTTGGTCAGTGGCTGCCACTATAGCCTCCAAGTGAAGTGAAAGTTTATATACCGGTATCTGCCCTTGATTTGAACCGTGCTCTGGTGGAAAACATAGGCAGCAAACATTGTAGTTACTCAACAATTTAGAGTGTGATGTTGTTATATGATTACCTTCGACATTGTTTGGGCTCTAACAAATATATGTATGTGCACATGTGAGTGGGGTCTGTCTGACCTATTAGACTATTGGTTCTGCACTAACCTGTTTGATACATGTCAGCCATTCCAGGTAGGTGATGCCCTCCTCTGTCAATTACTGTACTTCAGGAGTCCCCCCAGCCTGGGCACCATCTGTTCTGCATCTTCCTTAATGACATCCCCTCAGTCTGTGACTCCACCTGTATCCACATGTACTGTAAGTGGACAGCATAGTATGTTTTGCCTCCAGATCCTCAGTCCTCAAGCTGCAATTAACCTTGCAGTGCACTTTGACAACATCCTGCTCTAGTTCCACTCAAACCAGCCCTCTCTCAATGCTAAAAACTCCATGACCTTTGGCAGAAAAAAGCATCTTGCCAGTCTCCATAGAGCCCGTCTTCAGGACAGCCCAAGTTAACCACCGTCGTCTGGCAAGAGGCTGCTGTGCCATCTGTCTGGGTGCTCGCATGCTCTGGTGAGGGAGATGGGTTAGAATTACCTCTGTCTGGGTGCTCGCATGCTCTGGTGAGGGAGATGGGTTAGAATTACCTCTGTCTGGGTGCTCACATGCTCTGGTGAGGGAGATGGATTAGAATTACCTCTGTCTGGGTGCTCGCATGCTCTGGTGAGGGAGATGGGTTAGAATTACCTCTGTCTGGGTGCTCGCATGCTCTGGTGAGGGAGATGGGTTAGAATTGCCTCTGTCTGGGTGCTCGCATGCTCTGGTGAGGGAGATGGGTTAGAATTACCTCTGTCTGCTCCCTGGCAGCCAAGGAAAAGAGCAGCAGAGATGCATTGTTCAGGGAATTAGGGGATTATGCTGGCTGGTCTCATAGCATCATACATTTTGCATGCATATACTGTGAGCTATGGCTTTTGACATGCCTGAGGGAGAGTGTAAAGAAAACAGGAGGAAAAAGTGCCAGCCATGGATGATGACCATATTCCAGGTACATTACCTCCTCACCCTCACCCCCAATTTTCAAGCACCCAGCTTGCCCCAGGAGCAAGGCTGGATCAGGGCAGGGCAGCCCTTCCCCTCATCAGAGCACCTAAAGATAGTGAAGGTAATGTGGGTAGAGCCCTGAATGTACCAGGTGTCAAACTGCAGGTCAGAGTATTTTAGTACTGTTTTGTCACTCCCCTGCAGATGTCTTCATGCTAGGGGCCCAATGCATCTGCTATCCTGTTCCATCTGCATTTCCTCCTGTAGTCACCCAGCTTGCAGCACTGTGGTACAGCTACTGTAGGTTCCAGTCCTACCTGGAACACTATAGTGTCCTTTTGGATGCTTGATTCCTTTCCCCTTCAACAGCCCTCTGATGATCCAGGCTCAGGGCATGAACCCAGTTGCCAACATGGCGAGTGGCAGCCCTGACGCTTTGACAATTGGCCAGCCCAACAGAAATCATATCCTAATTTGTTTAGTGGTGGTAATTTGATAAGCTGGCTAAATGTGTAGCTGTAGTAATTTCTTCTGCAGTAGCCATTGTTTCACTTTCATATACTACTGCATAAACATTGTTTGAATGTCATGGAAACATAGGAACATAGAAAAGTGATGGACAGAAAAGGACCTAAACAGTCCAGCTATTCAGTCTTGATATTCCCTACTTGAGATGCTGGAGTCTCTGCCACCCTTCCCAGTCACTCACTCCTTCCCCCTCCACTTTCCTTTTGACAACTTCTCTGTAAGTGTCCCAATTCCTCTTGAGTCCTGCTATTGTCTTTGCCTCCACAGCCTTGTCAGGAATTGTGTTCCACCCATCCACCACTCTATGCATAAAGTACTGCTTCCTAATGTCAGTTTTGAACCTTCCCACTTCCATCTTGAGCACATGCCACCCGGTGGATGCACTGTTTTAAATAACGAACAGAGTTGCTATGTATGCTCTGTTGAACATTTCCATGAACTTGAAAGTCTCTATCATGTCCCCCATATCTTTTATTCTCTAGTGAGTACATGTTGAGACTTTTCAGTTGCTTAACATATGTCTTGCCCTGCTGACTGTGGATCATCTGTGTAGCCATTCATTATGCTGTCTCTAATCTATCCCTGTCCTTCCTCATGTGTGGGCCCTAGAACTGAACACACAGTGTTCCAGATGTGGTCTCATCAATAAGCATACAGAGGCAATACCACTTCCCTTCCCCTGCTAGTAATCTCTCTCTCCAAATAAATCCCAGAATTCTGTTCACCCTCTCATATGCCCTGATGTGCTTAGCAGTCTCATTTAGGTTATTGCAGATTATCACTTCCAGGTCCTCCTCCTCCTCCATGCTCACTGCTGGCATCCCATCAATAGAGTACACTGTTCCCAGATTATTCCCTCCAATGTACATCATTTAGCACTTTTTGACATTAAATTTCAACTGCCAAATACTAAACCACATCTCCAGTCTCCCTACATCATGACTGGTACCACCTCCACCCTGTCTATGTCCTTTCTGAGGTGTAGCTTCCAAAACTGGACATAGTACACCAGGTAGGGTCTCACCTGCAAGTGATACAGTAGCAACACCACCTCCTCCCTCTTTCTGCTGGATATACCTCTCACTATGCACATTAGCATCACACTAGTCCAACCCACTACTTTGTTACACTATCCTGCCACCTTGAGGTTGTCAGATATGATGACTCCAAGGTTCCTTTCCTGTTTAGTAACTGTCAGTACCTCTCCCCAACCTATACTCAACACCTGGGTTCCTATGCCCTAGTTGCATGATCTTGCACTTTCTGGCATTAAACCCAACTGCCATGCTTTAGACCACTAGGTGAATTTCTCCAGATTCCTGCTCCTTCTCTCCACCCCCTCCTGAGTATCCCCCTATTGCAGATTTGGGTATCATCTGCAAAAAACATACCTTCCCTTCCAGTTTCTCAGAAATGTCACTTATGAAGCCATTGAAAAGGACTGGTCCCAGTACTGAGCTCTGTGCTACCATACTGGTCACTCTTCCATCATTCAGGTGAGTGCCATTCACCACCACCCTCTGTCTCCTATGCATTAACCAGTTTCTAACCCTATTCATGACTTTGAACTCCACCCTGAGCTGCTCAACTTCTTTATCAGCCTCTTGTGTGGCACAGTGTTGAAGGCCTTGCTTTCTTTTCCACTCCAACTCCTTCATCGTATGGAAGTTCTGGAGTCTTTCCTGAATTTTCTTCTCCATTTTCCTGAAATCCTCCTTTCTGAAGTCCAGCACTCATCCATCACTGGTCAGTTGTTGCAACCCTAGTTTTACTCTAAATTTCATCATGCAATGGTTAAAGTGGCAGTGCATGCTAGTGGTGAACATTTTAACCTTTACATTTATTGTCTATTGTAGATTGTCCTTTATTGTCCAACTTGTAGGCTGCCCTTTCTTTCCCCATTCTGAGTCTGCTTTAGCACTTGTTTTCACATTTGAAATAATAAAAGGAGCGCTCCTTTTAATATCAGCTTTCTATCAGTATGCTCTGATGTTTTTGTGCAGTTGTTGCCCTATATGGTCAGGAAGCAGTGTAGACTGAATGCTAGGTCACTATTGTAATAGGAAAAGTGATCCCTACACAAGGGTGTTCAAAAAGAACTGACTGCACCGATGAAAACCTGGTCCAAGCCATATTAAAATGTGTGCTCATTTTATTATTTCAACTGTAAAAAAAAAGTAGTAAAGCAGACTAAAAATGTGGAAAAAAAGGGTAACATGCAAGTTAGGAGATAGGTGGCAAACTAAAATAAAATTAAAAAGTATGGGTCAACATTTTCACCGTTATCATGCATTCATGCATGCATTTAAGTGCAGACTATTAGAGACAAAACAGGTGCACACTGGAGCAAAAACCTGAGAAAGCAATACCTGAAGAGGTTGTCAATAGAGAGTACAACTGAGGAATGAGACCAGGAAATCATAATTTTAAAAAACCTAAAAACATCAACCCAGTACAACAAAGCAGTGAATAGGGCTTACAGGAAACTAGGGTACATAGGAAAGGGACCAGTAATAGGGGCAGGCAGACAGGCGATCCTTCCCCTGTATATGTCCCTGGTTTCCCCCACCTGGAGTACTGCATGAGATTCTGGAGCCTGCACCTGTGGAAGGACTGTGATATGGCGTGTGCAGTGCAGAGGAGGATGACCAGACTGATCCAGGGGCTACAGGAGAAAACATACATGAAATGGCTGAGAGACCTCAACATGTATACCTGGAGACTAGGAGAAAGAGTGAGTATATAACAGAAATACATAAATACCTCCACGGGATAAACAGGACGAACTGTGATGAATTGTTTACCTTAAGTGCAAACACAAGCATAAGGTCTAATCCATGGAAGCTGGCTGGGGGAAAGTTCAGCGGAGATGTATGAAAGTAATTTTTCATGGAAAGAGAGGGGAAACAGACTACCAAAGGAGGTGGCATATGCCAAAACATTAAGTGGATTAAAACAAGAGTGGAACAGGCATAGCAGCTTGATAAGAGCATGGGATGGCAAAGTACAAGGGGATAAATGGTCAATGGAGCCATCCCACTAATAATAGGCACGATTGGACAGACTTTGTGGGCTGATGGACCTTTTCCTGCCATTGCATTCTAGGTTTCTATTTCTAGTTACTCTGGCTAATTGGGGCCTCCACTTTAGTTTTGCCAATAAGGTCCTACTCTGACATCACCAAGTCCAGTACTGTATCTCTCCTTATAGTCTCACTCACCCACTATGTGAGTGCAGGAGGAGTTTAGGGAGCTGGGGAGTGGTCTTGGACAGCTAGAGCACTCAGTGGCTTTCTCTGATTTGCTGCCTGTCTATAACGGGGGGGGGGAGAGGGATCTCGATGCCAGGAGCCTCAACTCATGGTTGAAGGAATTGTGCAGAGAGGAAGGGTTCAGCTACATTGGGGACTGGGAATCCACCTGGACAGATAAGGGCCTATACAGGGGTGATGGCGTACATCTGTGTGGAAGGAAAACTGCAGTCCTTGGTGGACAGTTTAAATGTTACTTTGATGAACTATTAAACTGTCTGAGGGAGGCAGCAGAAGAAATCAGGTAGGGACAAACTGCCCCGGCCAACAGGCTGAAGTAGACAGTAGGGAGAACCCGAGGGGAGAGGACCCCCCCGGGTGCAAATTAATAAAGGAAGTGGGGTGACGGAAATGAAGGGAACAGGAGCATTAAAAAGAGATGGGTGGAGGAGGGTCAAAAAGGAAAAAAGGGGGTAACAAGCAGAATGCTAACAAACTATGAAAGACCAGGTGTACAAATGCTAGCAGTCTAGGTAATAAGATTCCAGACCTAGATTCCACAATGACAGAGACCGACCTGGATATTGTAGTCATTACTGAGTCAAGGTGCACTAAAAACCATGACTCGGACATGGTCATACCAGGATATACTCTGTTCAGGAAAGACAAGGTAGGAAGAAAAGGAGGGAGTATGATGCTTTATGTGAGGGAAAGCATAACATTAGTGGAGATAACAGGGAATACATAGGGAACAGAGGTATTGTGGGTCACCCTGGAGATGGGGAATGGAGCCTCTATTCCCACTGGTATGATCTACGGACCTCCAGCACAGGAGGAGGAGTTAGATAAGGTACTGGTTGAAGCCATGGGCAAGGTGGCAGAAAAGGGGGAGGTGCTGCTGGTGGGGGACTTCAGTCTGCTAGATGTAGACTGGAGCCTCCCGACTGCAGCTTCAGCAAGAAGCAGGGACATCCGGGAATCGCTACAGGGGACATTGTTCAGGCAACTAGTCCGTGAACCCACTCGTGCTGGAGCAGTATTAGACCTGGTAATCACTAAGAGGGACAGTGTTGCAGACATCAAGGTGGGAGACCAATGAGGGATCAGTGTTCACTGTTCAGAGCTGTTCAATATAAGGACGGCTGCAGACTCAAACCAAACAAGGGTGAGGGCCCTGAATTTCAGGAGGGCAGATTTTATAAAGATGGGTAATTGCCGCAGGGTTGACCTGGCAGGGGGAAACACCCTGGAGGGTTGGAGAACAGTGGGAGAAGCTTAAAGGGGGCATAGTGAAGGCAACATACCTCTGCATCCAGCAAGTGACCAAATGCAAGAAGAAAAAGAGACCACAATGGTTATTGAAAGAGGTGGTGGAAAGGGTAAAGGTTAAAATGGTAGCATTCAGAAGGTATAAGGAGATACAGAGGAAGGAGGATAGGTAGGTATATTGGGGAAACAGAGTGAAACAGGGAATGCAGTAAGGAGTGTGAAGGTGCGGACTGAGGAGAGAACAGCACAAGTAGTAACACAAGCATTTGTCAATGCCGAATGTTTGCTTGCTGGCATTAGCATTGGTAGTGTAGGAGTTACAGAGCTGCATAATAGGAATGGCAGTGAAGTATTGAACTGAAGCCAACCCCACCACCACCCTGCAGAGACTGACAGGCATTGGGGTGCGCCTTTGGGTTGTGAGGCATAACAGCCATGCCATTTCACCAAACCCTACCCTGCAGACACCGCCAAGTGTCATGGTGTGCCTCGGGGTCTTTGGCCCTGATGCGCACGCCATTCTATCAGGAAATACGGGGAGATGGGTGCAGTATAGGAGAATGGGGTGAACTTTGGGGCCAAAGAGTCTAAGGCACACCTCTATTCCTCTCTCTGGCTGCAGGGTGTGGAATGGTATGAGCATTACAGGCGCGAATCCCAAGTCACACCCCTGATGCCTGTCATTCTCTACAGGGTGGGGCGTTATGGTCGGAAACCCTAACGCCTCAGGCATTTGTTGGTATTTCCACTCCAAATTTTCAACATGGTTGTTTTGTGATCCCCACCTCATGAACAGTTGCAATATCAGTTTGTTAGCCGAAAGCTGCTTTTGCACAGCGACTACGACATTTAGCACCATAGGTGCAAAAACACATTCCGAACCGGATGTGAAAAATGACACCTGTACTGTTCATGGGGAGGTGAAAAAATTGCAATGTTGAAAATCTGCAGTGAAAATATTAAAAAAACTGGTGAAGTCACGAGCGTTCGTAGAAACTGTGCAACGCACACCCATACTGTAATTAGTTTGGGGATATTTTACAGCAGATAGTCAACACAGGCATATTGGGACTTCCGATCATGAACAGTGTCACTGTGATTTTCTTTATCTGTCCCAAACAATGATTTCCCACAGCGACCATGCATTTCTGCACTGAAAGTGTGAAAACACATTTTGGCCATGTTGTGCAAAATGACAGCTGTACTGTTCACAAGGAAGTGTGGAAAAATGCCACTGGTGAAAATCTGGACTGAAAATATTACAAATTCATGAACGTACGAGGTTGAGTGAAAACTGTGCAATGCTCATTCATAACACAGTCATTTAATGGACTTTTGTCACCAAATTTTCAACATGCCATTTTAAGACATCTGCTCATGAACAGTGTCACTGTGATTTTCTTAATCAGTCCAAAACATTGATTGCGCACACCAACTGCGCCATTGTGCGTTACATGCAGGGAAACACATTTTGGGCAACATGTGAAAAATGACAGCTGTACTGCTCGTAAGGAGGTGTGGTAAAATGACAATGTTGAAAATCCAGAGTGCAAATATTAAAAATGCACGAACTTACAAGCGTGCGTAGGAACTGCACAAAGCACGCTCGTAAAACAGTAATTTTTAGAAATTTTTCCACCAAATTTTCAACATAGCCATTTTAAGACCTCTGCTCATGAACAGTGTCACTGTGATTTTCTTAATGTGTCCCATACATTGATTTCGTACACCAACTGCACCATTGTACACTACATGCGCGGAAACACATTTTGGGCGAGATGTGAAAAATGAAAGCCATACTGCTCATAAGGAGGTGTGGTAAAATGGCAACGTTGAAAATCTAGAGTGCAAATATTTAAAATTTTCAAACTTACGAGCGTGCGTAGGAATTGCGCAATGCACACTTGTAAAACAGTCATTTTTAGGAATTTTTTCACCAACTTTGCAACATAGGCTTTTTGAGAGCCCACCTTATGAACACTTGCACTATTGTTACGTTAATCAGTCCCAAAAGGTGATTTCACACAGTGACTGTGAAATCACCCATCGGACCCGATTAATGCCATGACAGTTCAAGAATTCATGAGGAGGGTCCCAAAAACCCCATGTTGAAAATTTGGTGCCAAAATTCCAAAAAATGCCTGAGATATGCATTAAAGTTGAAAAAACCTATTTATTGCATTATACAGCTTACCGGCATTTCCTCAGTTCACGGTCGGCTTTGAAGAGTGCAGACGTGTTCTCGGTCCACCGAAGATTGTCGTGCTGGACTCCAGAGGTAAGTATGGGGTGAGAGAGGGTGTGGGGAGGCAGGGTGCACAGTGGGTGGGTGTGAGGGGGGCAGGAGACTACGAGGGACAGTTTTTTTACAGGTTTAAAAACATTTTTAAAAACCATCGCGGGACAGATTTTTCCGTTACAGGGGCATTAGGCATGCTGGAGTGGGCTCCCAGTGTGCCACCTGACTGTTTCTG
Source organism: Neoceratodus forsteri (assembly GCA_016271365.2). Lineage (NCBI taxonomy): Eukaryota > Metazoa > Chordata > Ceratodontiformes > Ceratodontidae > Neoceratodus > Neoceratodus forsteri. The sequence goes on along the minus strand of CM057456.1, from coordinate 452,004,406 downwards.
GGGAGATGCAGCCAATGGGGGACCAGGCACCCCCATCAGCACAAAAGCGAGGGGGGCAAAGGAGCCGAGGGGGATTCGGCACCCCCTCGGCACAAATTTACTGTGTTTTTTTTTGGGGGGTGCATTATGCCAACAGGGAGTGGGCTCCCTATCAGCAAATCAAACTGGGAGGGGGGACATGATGCCGCCGGGGAGTGGGCTGCCCTGTCGGCAACTTTACATTGCAAGGGGAACTGAAGTCAATGGGGATTGGGACCCCCGTCGTAAAAACACTGCTGTGGTGGGGGGGCACATGCTGCCAAGGGGGATTGTCCACCCTTGGCTCGGCACCGCATTATTGTTTGTGAACAGGCGGCAAGCTGCAACGCCATGTTCACAAACAATATTTCAGTCGGCAAGTTCCGCCCAGCAATGACGGGTCACTCCCTCATTGCAGCGGAATCACTGACACTGCAATGATGAGGCAGCCCCTGATTGCTGCGGTGAAAATGTTGCAACTTGGTACAACTTTTGGAAGCAAGTGTCATCAGCACACTGTGCCTTCATTGGCCCACCACTGCCAAGCCCCCAAATGCTGTGCCTCCTTTGGCTGCTACAGTGCCACGCCTCCACAACCCACTTCTCTTCTAAGCTGTCACATAATGTTTCTTGTGCATGCAAGCAAGCAAACATAAAAAGGGGACAAGACATATTTTAGGTACAGTATGTAAGTGAAAAGAGAAGGACCAGAGGAGGGATTGTAAGATTAAAAAGGGAAGGGGGGGACTGTGCAGAGGGGGACCAGGAAAAGGCAGACATCCTGAACAAATACTTCTGCTCAATGTTCACAGAGGAAATAGAAGAGGAGGGGCCACAAAAAAAGTAACATGAGCTTTGGAAGGGTGAGGTGGACACTTCTCCTCTTCCAAAGTAACAGGGGCTTTGGAGGGAGGAGGTGGACACTTCTGCTTTTTTGGAGCAGATAGTCCTGAAGGGATTCACTATTCTGAATGTGGACAAAGCAATGGGGCCAGATGGGATGTATCCAAGGATACTGAGGGAGCTCAGGAAGGTACTGATGGCACCTCTGACAATCCTATTTATCAACATACTGGAAACAGGAGTGGTTCCTGAGGAATGCAGGAGGCCAGATGTAGTCCCACTTCACGAAAGGGGTAGAGGGGAGAAGAACAGCAATTATAGGTCAGTCACTCTGATGTCAGTGGTGGGAATGATAGTGGAAACACTGCTGAAGGAAAGGATTGTAAAATATGTTGAATCCAATAGGTTGTAAGAATCAAGGCACTATGGATTCACAGCGGGGACGGAGGTTATGTCAAATGAATCTGATAGAGTTCTTTGACTGGATGACCAAGGAATTAGATCAGGGTGTAGCAGTAGACATGGCCTACTTAGCTTTCAGTAAGGCGTTTGACATCATTCCAGATAGGAGAAGGGACTTGGCAAGGTTGGAGGAATGGTCAAATGTATGGCAGCTTAGATTCAATGCAAAGAAGTGCAAAGTAATGCACCTGGGAAACAAAAACCTAGGGGAAGAGTACACAATGCGGGGTGAGATACTAATAAGAACAAAAATGGACCTGGGGTAGTCATATCAGATGGCCTAAAGGTGGGCAAGCAATGTGAGAAGGCAGTAAGGAGGACTGGGGGGATACTGGGATGCATAAGGAGCAGCATCACCAGTAGAAAACAAGAAGTTGCCATCTCTCTGTGCAGACAGTTGGTGAGACCCCATCTGGAGTACTGCATGCAGTTCTGGAGACCCCACCTCCACAAGGAGATAGACAGGATGGAGGCTTTCCAGAGGAGGGCAACTAAAATGGTGCAGGGTCTGCACCAGAAGACATATGAAGAGAGACTAAAGGAGTTTAATATGTATACCCTCGAGGAAATGAGCGAGAGGGGGGACAAGATAGAAACATTCAAGTACCTCAAGGGAATCAACAAAATCCAAGAGGGTAGCATCTTTCAGAAAAAGAGATGTGTAAGAACAAGGGGACACAATCTGAAGATGGGGGGTGGCTCAGAGGTAATGTGAGGAAGTACTTTTTCATGGAGAGGGCTGTGGAAGCATGGAATGGCCTTCCTGCGGAGATCGTGGAGTCAAAAACAATGAGGGAATTCAAGAATGCATGGGACAGACATAAGGCAATTCTAGTGGATGGTAGGAGGAAGTAGGCTGTTGGTTAACTAGGATCTGCAGCTTAGCCATTAGATAGGGGAATGGGCAGACTACCCTTACAGAAATAATTATATGAAATGTTTTCATGCTGCACACATAAAACTACGAAACCAAAAGGAGCTTGCACTAGGATGGGGTGCCATGGAAAACATCCAAAGTAGAAAACAAATCCAAGCACTCACCACCACAAAATCACTGGTCAAAGAGAGAGAATCATTTTAAAAGTTTATTTAATTGCCTGACGCATTTCTGGTCCCACTGGACCATTTATCAAAGGGACCAGAAACGTGTCAGGTGATTAAATACACTTTTAAAATGATTCTCTCTCTTTGACCAGTGATTTTGTGGTGGTGAGTACCTGGATTTGTGTTTTCTACACATGAAACTACCCAATGTGATATGCATGCTGCAAACATGATTTAGATGTTATATTGGAACTGATTGCACCCATGTGGCATGCGTGCAGCAAGCAAGTGTGGAAAGCATTATTTTTATGTCAAAGTGGAACAGACTTTATGCATGTGGCATGCGTGCATAAAGCAAGTGGTCACTGATAACTGCAGATAAAAGTTAAGTGACTTGCTCAGGATCACACCACATACAAGTGGGAGTTAACGAGATTCAAACCCAGGTATTCAGGTCTGCAAATCTTCAGGTCTCCAAGTCTTCTGGTTTGTAGTGAGTGCCTTTAACTGCTAAGCTATACTGCCTGCACCCATATGACTTGTTTGTACAGTAATTTAATACAAATCTGCATACATCTGCAAGCATGCGGCCTACTTATAGTCCCTGTTATACTTTTCAGTTTTCTTGTCCCCTCTAATCTTAGCTACTGTACATAGCTGAACTGTAGAACACATATTAATGGAAAAAACATGTGGTTCTACCCACCCCCAATACACACAGTTACCCACAAAACTTCTTAATTACTTCTGTCTGGCCTGTACTCCTACTATGTTCTCTCCGTAGTATTGAATGCTTCCATGCAAACAGACTTTGAGGGCCAAACACAAAAGCAGAAATAACTCAACACCCACTCACATGCCCCCCCCATGCACACACACTGTAACAGGTGCAGCCATGCTGCTACAGACCTGACCTGCCAAGTATAGGTATAAGTCAAGGGTCTCTTACCTGAGTACTAGGGATACAGAGGCAATAGTCTTTAAGATATGATGTCCATGGGTCAGAGTGCTGGGGTGAACCCCCTTGAAATTGATGGAGTTATTTTTTATTACATTTTATATATTATGATGGTGGGTTGGAGAATAATGAAGGCCACTGTTCTACTAACAAGGCCCTTGTTAGTTGAGCGGTGGCCTTAATTAAACTCCAGCTCTCCATCAATAATGTATAAAATAGTAATTAAAAAAATACCCCCATTCATTTCAATGGTGCACGCCCCTGCAGTCTTCTTTGTCATGTCATATTGCACCTGAGCGTGAGCTTCACGGGCGCACAAACCTGACTATAATGTGGCTCCAGTAGTCTGTGCATACCATACCGCACAACTGTCCCTGACATCAAGGGATAGCCCTCATTTTACCCATGAAAACTGCTTTGCTCCTTATCCATCCCTCATTGAAAACATGCTGCTCGCACAGGGGATGTCTTTTAAATTTAGGCTTTATGGCAGGGGCACCATTTCAGATTTCATCGGGGGGAGGGAGCCAACAACCAGTGGAGGCCAGTTGCTAGTTAGCCCCTAGATGGAAAGCTCTAGAGTGTCTGGAACATCTCTAAAAGGTAAATTGTATTTGTTGTGACTGAAAAGTGATATGCAAATCAGGAAAAATTCAAATGTATAACATTCATCCGTCAATACCCCCGGAGCAGTGCATCAGATTTGGGCTTAAATCCACCTTGTAACTAATCAATTTTTTTTCTGGCTGAAGTGCTGAACCCCCCCCCGCCCCACCAAAAAAATCAACAAATCTTGTCCTGATTTCTCTCCCCAACTCCTTTTCATTCAATACCCATCCCATATGGGTCATGACTCATGAAGCCACCCAAAGGTGCAGAAATATGAAAAACACATCAATATTTCAGTCCTTCCTCCTTCCCCAATCCCCCTGTAAAAAAAAAAAAATATTTACTTTTACTTACCTGGCCATCTGGCCAGAACCTGCAGCCTGGTCCAGTGTGCCACCAGCCCAGTTTTCAGTCCGCTCCTCCTCCGTCCTTCTGTCAGAAGCTGGATACTAGATGGGAAGTATTTTTCAGAAAAAAGGAGCTTAAGAAAAAGAGAACATGCTATTTAGCTGGAGAGGGTAGATTCAGGAGAGATGGGAGGAAGTACTTCTTCACAGAAATAGTGTTGGATTCCTGGAACAGCTTTCCAGTTGAGGCAGTTGGGGTGAAAGCAGTGGTGGGGTTCAAGAATGCGTGGGATAGGCACAAGGGAATGTTGGGGAAAAGGAGATTGATTAGGGTCTGCGGTGATACTGTAGGTAGAGAAAAATGGGAAGACTGGGTTGGCCAAGATGTCCTCGTCTGCTACTGAGATCTAGATTTCTATGTAGGAAGCAGTCCTGAGTAATATCCCCAGATCATTGCCCTTTCTGACTCCTAGGCATGTCTTCCACCAGTCTGTGTATGGAAAGGTTGAGACCACCCATTAGCACTATTTCTCCTGATCCTGATGCTTTCCCTACCTCCCTCTCCAGACTTCAGTGACCTTAACTGGTTGCTCTGATGGGCTGTATACTGCCCCTACCATGTGCTTCTTACCCTCTTTCCCTTCCATCACCTGTATCCATGGTGGCACTACCCCCAATCCCCTCCTTGATTGCAGTATCTTTTTTTTCTATGCTCTGTTTTACTCCTGAGTTGCCCCTGGCTGCTCCCTTCTGACTGACTCCCCTAGCCCCATCTCCCCGCTTCTCCAGGATTTACTTTCCTGCTGTCATCCTCTGACACAGGACTTTGGGGAGTGCCCAGTCTCTGGCACAGGGCCTGCAAGGGATCAGTCCTCATCCTGCAGCTGGAGGTGTTTTCCCTCTGATTTTCTCCCCAGGCCTACAGGATGTGCAATCAGCACAATGCACAAGCTCCACCTCCATGGACATGCCGCCAGCACTCTGAATGTGGGATCCCTTCCCTATGTGTGAAACATTTGTGCTGCCACCCAGATACCTCTAGGTGGCAGTCAGACAGCGGGCCATGGCAACCCACCTCCCTGAAGGAGGAGAGCAGTCCTATGGACATTCAATCTTCCCTTACCTGGCCAGCCCCTGTGTGACCCATATCCATTTCCAAACTCTGGTTGCTGGCATGGCAGGAGGTGAGGCACCCAGACCCTCAGTCCTCCATGCCAGTGGATCAGCATCTTGACTGCTGTATCACGAGACACCGTGTATCTTTCCTCATTTGCACTACCATCTCACCTGTTTTCCCTGTCTTTCCTCAGGAGCTTGTACCCTGGAGCATGTAGGTTCCAGCAGTTGTTCAAGTTAGCTCAAGTTTTGGCCCAAGATAATGGATATGGATTGTTGGATGTCACTCAGAAGCATATTCCACACAACAAGTGCAGCAACCAGTAATGCATGGTCTTCTCCAGCAAATTTTAAATGCATTGGGGCCCTCAAAAGGCACTGTTCCATGGATCTCATCACCATCCTTGGCATGTAGAGAGAAGCCTATGAATATAGTGGGGGAGCCAACTCACTCATGACTTTATAGGTAAGTAAAAGCACCTTGTAGTTGATTTTGTCCCTGACAGGCAGCCAGCCCAGAGAGTACAACAAAGGTGTATTATGGTCAGACCTCCAAACAGAGGTCAGAAGCCCTACTGTTACATTCTGAATGAGCAACAGGTGATGAATCTGGCCAGCAGATAATCCCTTGAAGAGCCCATTATAATAGTCTAATTGCAAGGGCAATGAAGGCCAGTACCTCATTTTGCAAATTGGCAGAATTGAACATTTGACATAGCTTGAAAATGTTTTTTAGATGATAAATGGAGCTCCTAGGAACTGCTGTCACCTGAGAATCAAGTCTAAGCTAACTGTCAAGAGCCACTCCCAGACTGTGGGCTTCCTTTATCACCTCAAGTTGCACTCATATCTAACACTGAAAGCTTGAGACAACATTGTAGTGTTAATAACTGCTGATCTGATCCCACTAGGAGCAGTTCTGTAATTTCTGAGTTGAGAGGCAGGCAACTGGAGGCCACCCAGATCCTGATCTCCTCCAGACATTGGTCAAATCACAGCTCTGAGGAGCTTTGATGTGGCATAAAGGCAAGATATACTGTAGCTGGGTATCATCTGGATAACAATAAAACCCCTTGCTAAATCACCTAAAAGATCTCTCTTAGCAGCAGTATATTTAACACAAATGATATGGGAGAAAGAACTGACACTCAAGGGACACCACAGTACAGGGAAAACAAACCGAGCTGGCAACTGCCAATTGCAACTGACTGCTCCTTTTCTGAGAGGAATTCTGAAACTGTTTGGGAATGGTACCTGATAGTCCTCCATATCCCCCCAGTCTATAAACAAACTCCCCATGATTGACAGTATTAAATACAGATGACAGGTCAAGGAGTATAAGGATGGACACCTCAATCCCTTATTTATTTATTTATTTATTCAATTTTGGTGACGGGGTAGGCCGACTGAGCCCCAGAGGTCCCTTTTTCAGGGGCGACCCGGGATTACATGGTATAATAGGATATACAGTGAGAGTACAACAAATAAGTCGTGGCAGTTGACACAGATCGTAGCAATAACATGTTAATGTCATAACCAGAACTCACAGCCTAGTCCTCCCTGTCAGCAACCTTATAGGATCTATTTCTCCAAAGTTTAAGAAACTGTAGCTAAAGTAGTCATTTTAAAATAACCTGTCATAGGATTGGCTGCAGTGCTTGCATTTCTAGAATGTTCAAATGCATGGTATTGTACTTTAGAACATTTCATGAGGTGGTTTTGGAATGCAGATGTGAACAAAGTTATAGGATAGCAAGGTGTTACACAATTTTAAACTGTTGGGGGGCATGCAGTCTTGGAATGTGGCAGGGATGCACCATCTTGAAATGTGGTGGGACACTCAATTTCAGAACACAACAGGAACACATATTGAGGTAGTTGGTGGGGACTGGCAATTTCAGAATATAGTGGGGATACACACGGTTGGAATATAATGAGACACACCATTTTATTTTGAACTTGCTTGTCCTTGCTACATTCCTGAATTGCACGCACCCACCACATTTCAAAATTGTGCATTACATCCCCACATCATTCCAACGTTGTGCATCCCAGCCACATACTAAAATTATGTACCCTAACCACATTTAAAAAATTGCACATCCTCACCACATTCCAATGTTGTGTTTCAATGCCACATTCTGAAATTGTGCATCACTACCATATTCCGAAACTATATATTACTGCCACATTCCAAAACTGTGCATCATTGCCACATTCCGAACTGCCACATTCTGAAATTGTGCATCACTGACACATTCCAAAACTGTGTGTCACCATCACATTCCAAAACCATGCATCACCACACATTCTGAAATTGTTTGTCACCGTTACATTCCAAAATTGTGTGTCACCGACACATTCTCAAATTGTGTGCCATCACATTCTGAAATCATGCATCACCACCACTTTCCAAAACTGTGCAACACTGACACATTCTGAAACTGTGCATCACTGTCACATTCCAAAATTGTGTGTCACTGCAACATTCTAAAATTATGCATCACGGCCACATACCGAAATTGTGCATCACCACCACATTCTAAAACTGTGACATCACCACCACATTCTGAAACTGTACATCACTGCCACATTCAAATTTGTGCCCCACCACCACATTCTGAAATGTTATCACTGCCACATTCTGAAATTGTGTGTCATCGCCACATTCCAAAATTTTGCATCACGGCCACATTCCAAAATTGTGCATCGCTGCCACATTCCAGAAGTGTGCATCACTGTCACATTCTGCAACTGTGCATCATTGCCACATTCCAAAACTATGTGCTGCTGCTACATTCTGAAATTGTGCATCACCACACATTCTGAAATTGTATGTCACTGCCACATTCCAAAATTGTACCTCACTGCCACATTCCGAAACCGTGCATCACTGCCACATTCTGAAACTGTATGTCCCTGCCACATTCCAAAATTGTGTGTCACGGCCACATTCTGAAATTGTGTGTCATGACCACATTCTGAAATTGTGCATCACTGCCACATTCTAAAATTGTGTATCACTGTCACATTCTGAAACAGTGCATCACTACCACATTCTGAAACTGTGTGTCACTGCCACATTCCAAAAGTGTGCATCACCATCACATTCTGAAATTTTAAGTCACTGCCATATATCAAAATTGTGTGTCATTGCCACATTCTGAAATTGTGTCACTGCAACATTCCAAAATTGTGCATCACAGCCAAATTCTGAAATTGTGCATGATTGCCACATTCTGAAATTCTGCATCATCGACACATTCTGAAATTGCATGACTCCACCAACATTCTAAAACTGTACCTTCCTGCAACATTCTGAAATTGTGTGTATTCTTCCACTTTCCAAAACTGCCTGTCATTATCACATTCTAAAAATGTGCATCCCCACTATATTTCAAAATTGCACATCACTACCACATTCTGAAAATTAGTGTCTACACCACATTTGGAAATTGCATGTTCAAGCCACATTCTAAAATGATGCATCCCTGCCTCATTATGAAATTGTATGCGACTATCACATTCTGAGAATCCGTGTCAGTGTCACATTTTGAAATTACATGTTGCCATCACAATCTGTAAACAAGCATACCCACCACATTTTGAAATTGTGGATCACCACCTTATGCCAAATATATGCATCCATGACACATTTAAGCAATATACCTCAACAGGGTGTGGGTTATGCTTGGATTTACCCATGCCTGCTGCGTTGTTTGGTCATGAGGCCACAGGTCAAGTGAACAAAACACACCAGGTGTGGGTACATACCAGTATAACTCACAATCTGGAGTGCCATATTGTGATTATACAATGGCCAGTTTTATTTTTGTGAAAGAAAACAATTAAGGAAACAGACTTTTTTCCATTTTAAATGTTTTTATTTAATGTATTGCTGCGCTAGAAAAAATAGTCCTGGTTTAAAATAGTTCTGGTTACAGACCTGTCAGTTTGACCTCTGTGGTAGGGAAAGTGATGGAATCACTTCTGAAGGAAAGAATTGTTGAGTACCTAGAGGCCAGTGGGGCACAGGACCCAAGGCAGCATGGGTTCACAGCAGGAAGGTCATGTCAGACGAATCTAATTGATTTCTTTGACTGGGTGACCAAAGTAGTAGGCCAGGGAGGGGCTGTGGACATGGCCTACCTAGACTTTAGCAAGGCATTTGACACAGTCCCACACAAAAGATTAGTAGTCAAATTAACCAGCCTTGGAGTGGGTCCCATGGTGGTAGCCTGGGTAATACATTGACTGAACAACAGGATACAGAAGGTAATTGTAAATGGAGTCCACTCTGAAGAAAGAGGGGTTGCTAGTGGAGTACCGCAGGGTCCAGTACTGGGTCCAGTCCTTTTTAATGTCTTTATAAGTGACATTGCAGAGGGACTAGAAGGAAAAGTATGCCTCTTTGCAGGTGACACAAAGATCTGCAACAGGATTGATACACAAGGAGGCATGGAAATGATGAGAATGACTTGGCAAGGTTGGAGGAATGGTCAGAAGTATGGCAGCTTGGATTTAATGCAAAGAAGTGCAAAGTAATACACCTGGGAAACAAAAACCCAGGGGAAGATTACACAATGGGGAGGGAGGGAGGTAGTAACAACAACAAAAAAGGAAAGGGACCTGGGGGTAATCATATCAGATGACCTTAAGGTTGGCAAACAATGTGAGAAGGCAGTAGGGAGGGCTGGGGGGATACTGGGATGTATAGGGAGAGGCAACACCAGCAGAAAACAGGAATTTGTTATCCCTCTGTACAGACAGTTGGTGAGACCCCATCTGGAGTACTGCGTCCAGTTCTGGAGATCCCATCTCCGCAAGGAAATAGACAGGATGGAGGCAGTTCAGAAGAGGGCAACTAAAAATGGCGCAAGGTCTGCAAGAGAAGCCATACGAGGAGAGGCTAAAGGAGCTTAATATGTATACCCTTGAGGAAAGGAGGGAGAGGGGGGACATGATAGAAATGTCTAAGTACCTCAGTGGAATCAACAAAGTCCAAGAGGGTAGCATCTTTCAGAAAAAGAGATGTGCAAGAACAAGGGGACACAATTTAAAGATAGAGGGGGGATGGCTCAGGGGCAATGTGAGGAAGTATTTTTTCACAGAGAGGGTGGTGGACGCATAGAACAGCCTTCCTGAGGAGGTTGTGGGGTCTAAAACTGTGGGAGAATTCAAGAATGCATGGGACATACATAAGACAATTTTTGTGGGGGGTAGGAAGAAATTGGCTGTTGGTTAAATAGGATCTGCAGCTTATCTTCTAGGTAGGGAAATGGGCAGACTAGGTGGGCCAAGCGGTCCTTATCTGCCGTCAAAGTCTATGTTTCTATGTAGCTGCCTGCGGCTCAGCTCCCTGCACACACACACACCTTAGCTCTACTCACAGTAAAGTAAAAGGCTGTTAAGCCTTTATCACTCTATACTCTCTTGCTGTTTCTCGGAGGACCCCATTCATGTTTTCTTTAGACTCGGGGAGCAGCACTGCTTCTCACTGTTTCTGTTACTACTGAGAGCATAGTGAAAACAAAGAAAATCCTTCTTGTCTCGCTCCATAACTAGTCCATAGTTTGATTTGGACCAGCCGTCCTGTTTGACAATTTTATTTTTAAAGAAAAAATAAAGAAAAAAAGACAAGACTCTCCCCTCTCTGACTGAAAACGTTGTGTGATATAGTGTGTAGCAAGCACTAACGGGCTGCCATCCATCAGCATACTTGCTTCCAGGTTCAGTTTTGGGGTGAGGAGATAGGAATACATGTGACCCAGTGCAGGAGTTTTTATTTAACATTTTTTTAAATGCTGGATGGACTGGGGAGGCAGTGGTCAGAGCACGCAAGCTGAGAGGGAATCACTTTGTGGTTGTGGTCAGAAAAAAACCCGGCTTTGGATAAAAACATTTGTAAAATTATGAAAAATCAGTAGTCATCCATGTGGGATGACTCTGACAGACAGACAGACAGAGGAAACACCTCGGTTTACTTTATGTTGGTGAATATCAAGATGATAAATGGAAAGAGCAAGTATCGTATTTTTTTTAACAGGAAAAAAGTTTTGTGCTATGTAACATGGGTTTCTGCACTGTCGTGGTATGTGAGTATAAATCTCTGAAGTCTGTTTGAAACTCCTGCTTTAATGCTGAGGTTTAGCAAGGAGTTAATATAGCGGTTTTCCTTTTGTGTTGTGAGGGTCAGGGTGATTGGCTTGCATATGCGGCTGGCTGGCACTTTTACCCATTGGTCATGCCAGGACTTGGAATGGGTAAACTGTGCCAGCCAGCTAGCCAATCAGGAATGATTATTTTACAAGCCACTATATAATATGAAATTACATATCCCTGCCACTTTTGGCAACTATGTGTCTCTCGTGTTTTAAAATTGTGTACCTCTGCCACATTCTAAAAATATATGACATTGCCACATTATGAATTTTAGCATCCCTGCCTCATTCCAAAATTGTATGTCCCAGCTACTTTCTAAGATTGTGTCATTGCTGCATTCCACAGTTGCAACCCAGTGGCATTTCAAAATCTCATGCTTTCAGTATTCTAAATTTGCACACAACTTTGTCATTCTAATGTCATGTTTGCTGCTGCATTCCACTGTCCCGTCACATTCGAAACCTTGCATCTGCACATTCTGAAAATGCATACCGACCCAGTGTATGCTTTCCTTTCTCAAATGTTTACTACAACTACAGTGTTACGTAACAAGGGAAAAATAAATCCTATAAGGTAGCTTACAGGAAGGACTAGGCTGTGAGTTATGGTTGTGACATCATCAGTAGCACATCACTGAAACTGGTTTTTTGAACAGGCCGTGAATTTAGGGTTACAAAATGACTTGTAACTTTTAAACAAAGTAACTTAGAGATCTCATTTTTGGCAAGAGGCTGACTGGGGATATGCTGATCCAAATTCTGAATTTTTTGCTGCCAGAAATTTGGGATGGACTTTCTCTTTAATGCAGCAAAAAGACAGTCCTCCTACAAAGAAGCTCCAATTATTCCTGTGAACACAGGAGCCCAAGCCCCCACCTTAGCTACTGTGTCATGGCAGGGTTCAGTTTAGAGGAGGCATAGCACAGACTGGTGATGACTTGTACAATCTCTCTCATCCATTTGACAGAAAACATCCCATGAACAAGCAGCCCTCTGTGACCCCTTGGCTGAGCTATAACAGCCAATACCTCAGGCAGTGGAGAAAGCCTGGTCCCAGATGCCAATAATCTTGACCATAATGAACAGGTTTCATTGATCACACTTCTTAGTGGAGATAGTCTCCCAGCACCGCAGACAGTCAGGACTTAACAGACTGTCCACAAAATGGAAAAATGTGACCAGTCAGTTCCTATCAGCTGCAATATGATCCGAGAGGAATTTCCTTCTATCATTGTTGAAATCTAGATTTAGTAGTTGCCATATTGGTCCTTGCAAGAATAGATCCAGAAGCAAATGATTTGATACCTTTTAATGGACCAACATATATGTAACAACAAGAACAAAGTGCTCTAACTTTCAGACCAACCAGTCCTTCTTCAGAAGCTAATGGCAGTTGTTTAGAAAATACAATACTTATAGCAGCTAGATTATGCAGAAAAAAACAGAAGAAATCTCCATTGGTTTAAAATACTCATTTAAAAAATACAGAAGATGATGTCAGAGAAGTTTAACAGTACCATACTGCCTTCAGCCAGGATGGTCCCTGGGTCAAAGGTGTTTGGTGGAACACACATACAAAGAATCCTACTGCATATAAATTTAATTGACATAAGATAACACTGCTGAAGCAGATGATTCTTAAATCAAGCTATGAGTGTCATAGTTTGTATAAGGATGTGATTACTGAAAGGCAACCCCCACCCAGATTAAAGACAAACTAAGATTGTCTTAGGGCTCCAAGAAGTTTCAATGCCTGCATTATAGACAGGAATTTACCAGTAAAGTTGTCTTAAAAACATCAGTGCACACTGTATGATGTGTAAAACCTAGCTGGACCTGTCACCCAGCAGTACTCTCAGGCTAGATATAAGGCCCAAGAAATTTCAAAAACCTCTAGTGTAGTGGCAGGACTGTATAAATGATAGTTTAAATATAAATTGACAATATTAGTGTCAAACAAAAAACTCTAGTAAAGAAACCTCAAGGAATTAAGACCACGTAGCCTGATATGTACTGATGTCAATATACACTGAGAATGTAACAACTTGATGTATCACAAGTGTCTAAGGAATCCGAAAAAGAGATAAAAATGTAATTTCTCTCCTCCTCTTCATACAAACAATACACCCTACCCCACCCCACATCACCATAATGTGGGGGGGAATACCTAGCTTTAAGGAAATGTTCTCTCTCTCTCTCCCCCTCTCTCTGTCTCCCACAGACACACACACACACACACACACTCCTAGTGAACTTTTATTCACATCAGTCACTGCAATTGTTCCCCAAAGGAATTCAACTTGTCATGAAATCCTAAGTAAAAGGGCTCATGTCTCCTAATACCTACACCTACAGAGCAAAAATGTGACAATATTTAATTATACTGCTATCTGCATAGTAACATTTCCAAGGATTCTGGATAGAACTACAATGAAATAAATCTGCCACCCTCCCCAGGATAAGGTAACTAGAAGTAAATATAAAGTAAGTGTGTAAGACCAGAGGTCTAAGATACCTACATATTCACAAATTATTACAATATTAGCCTAATGTAAAAAGATCTGTCCAGGACCCCCATGCAAATGAGATCATGCACCCCAGTATGTACAGAGTTAAAAAAAATTATATGTGACAGTATATGATGACACTCCTGTATGTACAGTAACAGGCTAGGTAATCTGAATATGGTGCAATGGAGTCAATCCCACCCCCGGGCAAAGATAAAAAGTAAAGAGGAATTAATATTCATTATTTGTGTGAAGTAAGAATAGTAACACACTATAACTCCATATATCTAAATTGAGGTCTACCTCAATGTGACAGTAAGCCCCACCTGTTATATCACATACCTCACAACACATACCCACATACATCCTTTGCACCCACATCCACACATGCTGAAGTCCCATAATATGCCAGTCTGAAGAAGAAGAGGTCTGTGGATGTCAGTTTCTGTAGTGTCCCATAAAACCAAGATCAACGTTCATCCCATCTGCTACCATACTGTGATGTAAAATAAGTTTAATCTCAAAAGCTCGTCTCTGTTGTGTGTTTTTGAGATTTCCTTTTAAGACCATTACTGACATATCTGAGACTGAGTGGTCAGGCTGGGAGAAGTGGTGCCCCACTGGTTTTTCCGTCTTCTTTGCTGTAATAGTATGTCTGTGCAAGTTCATCCTAGTGCGGAGCTGTTGGCGTGTCTCTCCTACATAACCTGTTTGTGGACATCTCTTGCACTGAATGAAATAAACAACATGTTGTGACGTGCATGTATAACTCCCATGCACCTGGAATTGTCTGTTTTGTGATGTAACCACACAGTCTGAGGTAGAAATGAGCTTACAAGACTTACAGGGTGTTGATTGCAGAGTCATGTACCATTCTGTGACATGGTATTCTGTTCTGGTGAAAGTTTGCTCCGAATAATTAGGCTGGCTAAATTTAGTAGTTGTTTAAAAGATAGTAGTGGGAGTTCCTTAAAAATACAATTAAGTGTTTCATCCTCACTAAATATTGGGTGGAGGTCTTTAATAATCTTACGCAGATGTTCAAGGTCTGGATGATATGTGACTACTAAGGGTATCCTCTATTTAGATATAGGGAGTTATTGTGTGTTACTATTCTTACTTCACACACATAATGAATATTAATTCCTCTTTACTTTTTATCTTTGCCCGGGGGTGGGATTGATTCCATTGCACCATATTCAGATTACCTAGCCTGTTACTGTACATACAGGAGTGTCATCATATACTGTCACATATATTTTTTTTTTAACTCTGTACATACTGGGGTGCATGATCTCATTTGCATGGGGGTCCTGGACAGATCTTTTTACATTAGGCTAATATTGTAGTAATTTGTGGATATGTAGGTATGTTAGCCCTCTGGTCTTACACACATACTTTATATTTACTTCTAGTTACCTTATCCTGGGGAGGGTGGCAGATTTATTTCATTGTAGTTCTATCCAGAATCCTTGGAAATGTTACTATGCAGATAGTAGTACGGTTAAATAGCGCCACATATTTGCTCTTAGGTATTAGGAGACATGAGCCCTTTTACTCAGGATTTCATGACAAGTTGAATTCCTTTGGGGAACAATTGCAGTGACTGATGTGAATAAAGGTTCACTAGGAGAGTGTGTGTGTGTGTGTGTGTCTGTGGGAGACGGGGGGGGAGGGAGAGAGACAGAGAACATCTTAAAGCTAGGTATCCCCTGCACCCACATTGTGGTGATGTGGGGTGGGGTAGGGTGTATTGTTTGTATGAAGAGGAGGAGAGAAATTACATTTTTATCTCATTTTCAGATTCCTTAGACACTTGTGGTACATCAAGTTGTTACATTCTCAGTGTATACTGACATCAGTACATATCAGGCTACATGGTCTTAATTCCTTGAGGTTCCTCGACTAGAGTTTTTTGTTTGACACTAATATTGTCAATTTATATTTAAATTATCATTTATACAGTCCTGTCACTACACTAGAGGTTTTTGAAATTTCTTGGGCCTTATATCTAGCCTGAGAGTACAGCTGGGTAACAGGTCCAGCTAGGTTTTACACATCATACAGTGTGCACTGATGTTTTTAAGACAACTTTACTAGTAAATTCTTGTCTATAATGCAGGCATTGAAACTTCTTGGAGCCCTAAGACAGTCTTAGTTTGTCTTTAATCTGGGTGGGGGTTGCCTTTCAGTAATCACATCCTTATATAATATAATTATATATATATATATATATATATAAAATAGTGGCACGGTAGTGCCACTATAGTTAGGGTTGAGGAGCCATTTCTATGTTAAACCCCAAAACTTTGCACCTTAATAACTTTGCAAATGTTTGACAGATTTGCCTGAAATTTGGAATACACTATCAAGAACCATAGGCCTTGGGATCTGCCAAGTTTCGTACTGGTTGGATATACGGTTGTGGAGTTATTAAGCGTGATCTGTGTGCGCGCTTACGCTTTTTCTGGAATTCTACGGTCGCGCCTACAGGTCGTATGGTTTGTATCGACGGTCCGGAATCTTCAGGGAACATGTGGTCAGGGTCCCCGATGTGCCTTTTGAAGATTTCTGAAAAATATTAAACAGTTCAAAAGTTATTCAAAAACAGTTTCCCATTATAAGTCAATGGGAAAAGTTAACAAAAAGTTCGACAGTGTCGCAAATGCATTTTTACTTTCGCAAATGGGCCTGTTACTTTCGCATATCGGCCATTTTGTTTTCAGTTGGTGATCAGAGAAATGGTTGGCATTTAAATTTGGGACCCTCTAGCAACCTAATTCGTTTTGTATTCATCTAGTCGGACCCTGAGGATGCTTGCCATGTCTTTATTTTGTGGTAAAACACCCCAGAAATATGTTTTTCAAATTTCTGGAAAAAGTACTTTCGCAAATTACTTTCGTGCTCACGAAAGTGTCGAACTTTTTTGCGAAAGCTTTCGCAAATTGCGACAGTAGTTTTCCATCTGTGGGAAAGTGACAGCGATTCTTTGGCACTGTGCTGCAAAAGAACCGTTGGGAGTTTTGGGCTGAAATTTGGAGAGAACGGAGCTGACATCTCACAGATGTGCCTTTCAGTGTTGTATTGAAAAAATATTACATGGCGGCAAAGTTACGGCACTCCAAAGTTGACATTTTTTCCCATAGGATAACATTACGGCGCCCGACGCATTACAGAAATCCTTTGGATCCCTGCTGCAAAATAACAGTTTGGTCTTTTTTCCTGAAATTTGGAGGGAAGACAGCCAACAGTCCACAGATGTGCCTTTCAGTGGTTTGGTGACAAAATATTACACAGCGGCAAAGTTACGGTACTCCAAATTTGACGGTTTTTCCCATAGGATAACATTACGGCGCCCGATGCATTACAGAAATCCTTTGGATCCCTGCTGCAAAATAACGGTTTGGTCTTTTTTCCTGAAATTTGGAGGGAAGACAGCCAACAGCCCACAGATGTGCCTTTCAGTGGTTTGGTGAAAAAACATTACAGGGAGGCAAAGTTATGGTGCTCCAAACTTTTCTTTTTTTCCCATAGGATAACATTACGGCATTCGCCGCGCCTTTCAGAGCCCGTATCTCGGAAACGGTGCGAGATACGGACTTTTTTGTCAGAAAAAGTCTTAGCCCCCTTGTTCCAAATTAGCCAGGACAGTTGTAAATAATATGAGTTTTAAATTTTTTTTCTATGTCTTACGGTTCCTGAGATATAACCTATTTAGTATTCTAAGTTCTCATTTTCTGCGCCGATACTCATTATTGTGCATACATTATTTGTACTCACTGTCTTTCTCTATGCAGGTTTTGGGGAAAACCAGCCTGTGCGCTTACATTACTGTTACTGTTGCCCTTTCTGCTTGCGGTTCCGTACCCGTTTCACTTACCGTTGACGTCTGCGCCACCATGTGCGTTATCCTTTGCGTTTTCATTTGTGCTTTCTTTTCTGTTATTTTTTGCCATTTCTGTCTACAGTACTGTTTATCTTTCTGTTTCACTTCCCGTCACCATGCCCATTGACATTTCTGTTTCCAGGCACCATGTTACTATGTGACAACACATCACGTGGCAGACCGTTCCCGTCTGCGCCACCATGTGCGTTACCCTTTCTGTTCTCATTCGCACCTGTGTTACCATGTGCGCCACTGTTAGCATTTCTGTTTCGCTTGCTGCCCCTGTTAGTATGCCACAAGATCATGAGCGGAGTGCGGGCCCCAGGCGCCCGCACCGCCATGCTGCATTACATTCACTATTTCTCATTATCATTCTTCAAAAGAAGGGAAATTAGAGGCAAAAACTCCATTTAATGCATTAGTTAGGGTTGTTCCACAGCACAAAGTGAGGAAATTCGCTGTTAGGGTTGAAAACCCTAACTCCGAATCACCCCCAGCACCACACACACACAGACACACACACATATATGCAAGTATGGGGAGGACCAAGTCAACACAACTAATGACAGACATCCAGCAGGTGACAGAAATTACAAACAATTGTCTAAATGTACTACGAGACATCCCCACCCACCTGACCAGGTACTGCATGCTCAGTGGAGATCAACAGCAAAACTGAGGCCATGTACACCAAAGGTACACATCCTGATTGCAGCTGCACACAGTACCACACTTGTAGTTGCATGGCCTTACCTACCGATGCCCACCACACCACAACTGGTACTGTGCCGTTAGTCAATATAAATGCTGAAGGTGCATGATGACAGTTGTAGAAAGGTTTTAACACTAGTGAGTATACATTAATTAAGAGAAGTACATAAATTAACTACAAGACACTAGCATGCTCAAGATAAAAGTAGTGTTACATTTAGTATGTGATTTACATAGTAGTACATTTACTGCAACGGTTTACTCAAGATAGGCTGATGTGAACGTATGGAAAAGCATTGCCTGTTCAACGCTGTGAAATTCATACTGCCAGTATCAGATGCATTCTTACTGATGAAGGTGTACTGCTGATGTACATACATAGACCTTCAGTGTGTTTCAATACTAAAGATGCAGTAAGTATTCTTTGTAAGAAACAGTTTAATTGCATGGATCAGGCCAAGCAACTTCTAAATATCATAGCACTACTGAGCCAACAATGACATACCTGTATTGGAGATGTCTATAGGATAGATTTTCCTGTAGGCACTTACTGAGTATGTTGTACCTGATAAAGACAATCTCATTGCATCTGTGATGACTAACTTATTCAAATAGTAATACATTTACTATTGTTGCAATGAGTGATCTATGCCACTTATGGACACAGTGTAATTTTTTTTAACAGTTGTTTCATACTCAGGCTGTATGCCTAGTGTTTGGGTTTGCCACACTTCTGTCACCGATGCTATCAAAGTGATAACTATGTTAATTGTGGTACAACAGGAATCAAGTAGGTATGGTGTAGATATAAACAGAATGTCTTTTAGTATTGATTTAACTCACAATGGGGTAAGTGTACTAGGACAGCAGGGGTTATTCTCTATCACTGACTCTGTCAGTTATAATCACAGTAAGGTTTCGATGACTGTAATGATCAAGTTACACTGTTCATCTTCATGAGTTCATATTGACAGCCATTCTCCAGTAACTAGACAGTGTATGGTGTAATTGGGTGGAGACATTGTGTTATAAGCTGCTGCAGTGCCTAGCAGAGGAAAGTATCTACTCATAAAGACAATTAAGCAATAAGGCATGACCAACAGTTATGGTAAATGGTCTGTTAATCACCCTGTAGGGGCTTAATGTTGAATGAGGCATAGCGAGTGCCACATGTTGCTAGACAGTGATAAACTGACCATTAACATAATACCTGGGAGTGGCTTATTGCTATCATAATAAACTGTTTTTAAAACAACATTAAACCATGTTCATCATATGGTTAGGCTCTACATGTATGTTAATAAAAACTAAACATAAGGCTGTTACAATGTTTACAGTCAATTAGAAAGCTGCATTTCTCAAACCCTTGTTATAATCAGAGATATTATACCTGTACAACTCCTTGGTTTTGCTGAACTCTGTTGCTCAGGTAGCACACCACATGTGGTGTGGTCTGGTGTGGGGCATCGGTAGGTAAGGCCATGCAACTACTAAGTGTGGTACGTTGTGTGCAGCTGCAATCAGGGATGTGTACATTTGGTGTACATGGCCTCAGTTTTGCTGTTGATCGCCACTGAGCATGCAGTACCTGGTCAGGTGGATGGGGATGTCTCGTAGTACATTTAGACAATTGTTTGTTATTTCTGTCATCTGCTGCTGGATGTCTGTCATTGGTTATGTTGACTTGGTCCTCCCCCATACTTGCATATGTGTGTGTGTGTGGTGCTGGGGGGGGGGTGAATTCGGAGTTAGGGTTTTCAACCCTAACTGCTAATTTCCTCACTTTTGTCGCTGTGGAACAACCCTAACTAATGCATTAAATGGAGTTTTTGCCTGTAATATATATATATATATATATATATATATATATATAAACTGTGACACTCATAGCTTGATATGCAGTAGGATTCTTTGTATGTGTGTTCCACCAAGCACCTCCTGGCTGAAGGCAGTATGGTACTGTTAAACTTCTCTGACATCATCTTCTGTATTTTTTAAATGAGTATTTTAAACCAATGGGGATTTTTTCTGTTTTTTTCTGCATGATCTAGCTGTTATAAGTATTGTGTTTTCTAAACAACTGCCATTAGCTTCTGAAGAAGGACTGGTTGGTCCGAAAGCTAGAGCACTTTGTTCTTGTTGTTACATCTATGTTGGTCCATTAAAAGGTATCAAATCATTTGCTTCTGGATCTTCTCTCATTGTGAACTGCCTCCTGGTAGGCATATAATGATGCACCAGGAAAAGCCTGTCTGCACATGCCTCTGACTGCCATCCCCTGCCCTCTAAATATTGACCTTGTAAGTACCTTCTCTTGCTGAAGGTTGTGGTTCTTAAGATCTGAGTTTGCAGTTGTAGCAACTGACATGGTCAGCTGTTTCCTGAAATGTCTGTGATATCTCAAGAGAATTTCCCTGCCTGCATGCAGTACCACTGTAGAGCTAACAGAGACAGACTCTCTTTAGAAATGCCAAAAACACATCAGGAAATATTTGACCATGTCTATTGCTGCGACTGTTTGAAAATGGGAATTTCAATATGTGAATGGTTATAGAAACATTTTTCAGGATGTAAGCTGCCAGGCTTGATTCCTTGCAAGAGCTAGAGGTGCATGCGCCCAGGTAAAGGGGCAGACATAACAAGTGACAATGACTTGAACTGTGACATGGGAAACATGTCTATTGTCTAATGGGGAAACTACATGTGCAATCACTACTTTGAAGAGCAGCCAGGATAATCCAACTACATTAGCATTGGGCATCTGTTTATACTCATTGTAGGATTCATTCCCAGTGAGATAGGGGGCTTACCATTAAAAGTTGGCAGCCGCCTGCAGTACTAATCATGCAATCTCTCATACTTTTCTCTTTTTGGGGGGGGGCACAATACCACAATACAACTCACTGTACAATTTCTTACTGTATCATTATTTAGCAATGTCCTTTTCTATGGGCTTGACTTTGTCAATGATATAATGACACTGCAGTCAATGTGTATGCATATGTGTCATGCTGTATCTTCTTTATGTACCTGGCTATGTCGGATATTATCTTTCAAACTTAATAAAAATTATGAACTATAAAAGTTGGCAGCTGCCAATGCACAGTAGTAATCACGTGTCTGCATGTGTGTGTGTCTGAAGTACAGAAAGTAAGAAGCTTGTTGTCCGTCACTACCATGAACTGCATCTCATTAATGAGTAGAACATTTCTTTTCTCCCAATTCCAGGGCTTAAGCACTTATATATCAAGACATATACGACCAATGTTGTCTTCCATGATGCATGACTATAGAGTGTCTAGATAATAAGGACAAGCATTGCAGGTCAGTTAAACAGACAGTCAAAGGGCATAATGAGTGAATACCTCCTCAGATGTAATTAGTCACCTTAATTCCTTGAAGGCTGCCTGACAGTGGTCTATCTACTACATTTCCTTCTTTCACTAACAGTTGGATAAAGAGCTTCAGAACAGATGCTAGGTTTGGTACAGATCTGTAGAAATAGTTTACTTAGTCTGATGTCTGATTAAACTTGAATAATATTCAAAACACTTGGTGCACTAAGGGCTGCATAAATGTTCTCTGCAGTTTTGTGTCGTCCATGCTGATAAATCATTTTCATATGCACAGAACACAACATGAAGTTATAAGAATTCACACTTCTGTGGATTCATGAGTTCAAAGTGCTGTAGGCATTTCAATATCAATGCTAAATTTTCTAAATGCCCTCTGTCACTCATCACAGTTACGATGATCATACTATCAGAAATACAATATGTGCCTAGTATTCTCTGCAATATCTGGTCAATTGCTCACTGCCACATGGCAGGTGCGATGCATTTCCAAATACTGCTCTATTATAATGGAGTAGTTCCTAATGGATATTGATATTAAAATATTTCTGTGATTCATTCTCAATTTCCTTTTATCAGCAAGCCAGCCAAAATCTATTTTACTGGACTGCAGTCTAGCTTATAATCTGTATAGAGTGTCTAACTACAGTAATGGGTAAGAGCTAAACATTTAATTCTGGAGCCCCAGAACTTCTATAATGTTCCCAAATCTGGTTTAATAATCCTTGTGGCCCCCAAATCTCACGCCCTAATTTTGTTTCAGGTCTGTGGGCTGACCCTGAAGATTGCAAGACTGTAGGACTGCATCTGCCAATCTATGTTCTAACTCTGACAGTCATATTCAAGTCTACGTGAATTTTCAGTGTCATTCTTATTGACATCTGGGAAAATTGGGGTGACAGTCATTTCATTCACATATGCAAAGAATTTATATGATTTTCTAATTTTGTTCTATGGTACCCTATTAAGTGGACGTGGAATTTCCTGCACCCTGATTGGCCAAAACATTGCTTAGCCATCCTTTTATGGTGTATAACAACAAACAGTTTCTGACTTTTCTCAGCAACCAGGATGCAGTACTAATCAAAATCAATGCTTCCCAAAAATTATTTATGGAAACAGTTCTGGCAGTCATCTTTTTTAAAGTAAATCTACGAACTTCCATTCACCATCATGCTTCAAAGATACTGTATTTTCCTCCACACTGATTTGAACTCTAACCCCCCCACCCCATATTTACCTACACAACCCTGCTAATAATATATATTTTTTTAGACTTCCTTTTATCCTCCTACATTCTCCATCCGTTGACATCACACACCTCTATCAGATTAGTTATTGTGGTTTCACTATGAATTACGACTTTAACACAGGGAAAGCAAAATTATTTATGTGATGAAGTCTGATACACAGCTGCCCATTTTTCATGAAAATGTTATCCGTAATAAATTAGGGGAGGTAAATGCATGCAACCAATGAAATACAAGCTACATTGTTTGGGATATTATATTACAAAAGGATTTCCTTGATACTGGGAAATCAATGTAAACTATGTATTTGAATTCTTAAAGCATTTTTTCAGTATCCAGGAAAATGTTAAGATTTAATATTCAGACACAATTCAACTTATATTTCATTAATTTACTGTGCGTCTGTTCCCCTTATTCTTTATTACTGAGGATATTGTCTTTGTCCTTCAGACTGAATTTCTGCCTCCTGCTTCTCCCCCTTCTGGAGGTCATAATCTGCTGCGGAGGAAACAATTATGATTTCACAAACAGGGGGTGGGTAGAAGACGAAGGATAGTCTGAGATATAAAGATCTTGTTTTAACGTAAATGCCCTCAGTAATGAAGAATGGATGGATATAAATACAGAAAATTAATAAAGTATAAGCTGAATTGTGTCTGAATATAGTTTCCCTGGATACTGAAAAACGCTTAGCTGGTGTCATCAGGTGATGCCGCACAGTTTATGTTCCCGATGCTTACATTAAATAGCACCATTTATATCTGTAGCATGTTCACTTGTCAACAGAAGGTTTGCTTTAACAGGACCCCCATTATAAACAAGTTCTGCTCAATGGTTTTTATCCTTCCTGAATAAAAATGCAACTGAACTGACTAGGGCCATTTGCTGTCTGTAATGTGATTATATGTTGTGCTCATAGTTCTTCATATTTTCCATGCCACCGCATTATTTTATGCAACACTGTATCCCTGTTTTGATTTATGTACATTCAGTATGCTTGACTACTTTTTGTAATTGCCTATTTCTCCCATGTACCTTTTCCCCAGGATACACCGGGGCATGAGCTTCCTTTTGCTCAGCATGTTCTTTCCTGGTGCAATGTTACAAGCAACTTTTCATTTCAACTATTTCTTTAGCAATATTATAAATCATTAGCACAGATTCAACCAGTCAGTGCTAAAATTAAACAAGGGCATGTTAACTTCTTGTACCCATACGGGATCTTTTTGTGCAGGCAGTAAAAAGTCAAATGTCCCACTTTGGCATTCTGAGGGCAGTTTATTTTATTTAAAAAAGATTGTTTTACTTTTAAGTTGGTCTTACAAAATTAGACAAATTTTAAAGCAACCATCAGCAAAACATGTTATATAGTTGTTTGGCAAGAAAGTATTTCTGACATCCTTAGATTAATCCCCAGTGTACTTTAAGTTTTTTTCAGATATTTGTAAAACTGCTTTTATAGCTGACTTTGCAATTAATGACTCAAGTAATTAAAGAAGGCTGCCACTCACAATTTTAAACATCTCTTCCCTTTGAGGCTACCTGCTGAATGTGCATAATGGATTTTTACTGCAAATGTTTTAGGATGGTTCTACTACATGTTTCTGATTGTAAACAGTAGCACTACGTCAATATATTTAATTTTTATGGCTTAGTAGAGAAAGGGGACTCTGGAAGCACATGACCTCCACTGTGTTCTTCCACAGTTAAGTTGAAGTACATGCAGTTCTCTTTATGTACTACAGTGTTGTTCCTCCCTCCCACCCTGCACACTAATTTCCTGCTCCGTGATGACTTCTGGTTCACTTTGGGTTCTGAGTGAGCACTTTTTTCCTATACTTGTATACATTTAATAATCTTTCCCTGGTGTCTAGTGGCACTCCCACCCTTTGATCACTGTCCCTGTACTGTATTACTGTTTCCCTAGTGCCTAGTGGTTCCCTTCACCTTCCGATCAATGTCCCAGCTGTCTAGTGCTGTTTCCCTGGTGTCTAGTGGCACCCCACACCCTCCAATCATGGTGTCCCAATGTGTTCCTCTTTCTCTTGTGTCTTGTGGCACCCCCTGCCTCCGATTTCTGTCCCCTAATGTATTTCTCTTGCACTGGTGTCTAGTGGCACCTCCCACCCTCAGATCACCATCCTCATAGCATATTTCTCTTTCCCTGCTGTCTAGTGGCACCCCACCTCTGATCCCCATCCTGGTGTAAAATAAGAAAAAGTCCCTCAATGTTTGTTTTTTTAAACCTGTGAAAAAGACAATGGTCCCTCACTGATCTGACGCCCCACCTACTATGCAACATTCAAATCCCAACCCCCAGTATACCCCCACACACACTCACTCATCTGAACAGATGATAGGGCAAAGATCCATGGCATGTTTTGCTGCTGGAACTGCTGACTGCAATATGACAAACTAATGTAAGTGTGGTTCAATGTATTTCAATGGGGTTTTGAACTTCGATGCATAACTTTGTCATTTTTTGCATAACTTGGCCCCAAATTTTCAACATGGACTTTTTGGGACACCACCTCATGATCAATGGTGGTGGAATTATGCAAATCAAGACCAAAAGTTGATTTCTTGCTCACATTGCAAAATCACCTTTCAGGCAGGATTTGAAATATTTTACTGCCCTTGTTCATGAGGTGGGAAAATAAGAACACTAAGTTGAACATTTGGGGTCAATATATGAAAAAATGACAAAGTTATGAGCACACATTGACATTTTTCTACGCTTGCTCATAACTTTGGTAATTTTAAATATTTTTTGCCCAAATTTTCAATATAGCCATTTTGCTACACCACCTCATGAACGTGACAGCTGCCATTTTTCAAGTCTTGCCTAAAGTGTGTTTTCACACCTGTGGTGCCGATGATATTTTTGTGGCATGGAATCACATTTCAGTGTGGATTTGAAAACTTTCACCTACGGGGTTCATGAGGTGGGCTGAAGCAGCCCCTTACTTTTTTCACCTGCATCAGTACCATCATTTCACAGTCGTATTGGCTCTGACCAGAATTTCTTCACAGTGGGTGTGACATGGGAGTGGGAACTTTTAAAACTTCAAAACCTGTATGTTAGTTCAGGAATAAAACAATAGCCATCAGTGTTTCTATGTTTGCAAAAAGGAAAAAGGGCATATACATGTTTTTGTCAGAAAAATATTACTGCTGAAAAAAAAAAAAGCAAATACAAGATAAGTAGCCCTCATGCTCAAACTTGCATGAGATGATAGTCTAATACCATAAGAGATACAGCTTAGAACAATTAATGTATAAAGTATTGCTCTAAGGGCCAGATATTCAAAAGGTTTGTGAGCCGCTATTAGGGTTTGGGACACGCTTAGAGTTAGTTGGCATCCCAGACACTGTTAGCATGTCAAATACCACATTCGGAGGCAAAGCAAGTGCTGCAGAAAGTTTGTGTGTGCGCACTAACTGATTCATAGTACATATTCAGATGTGTGGAATAACACTGCTTATGGGCACACTGCATTATTTGAACAGGCTGTAGAGCTGGATGTGCACCATCAGGTGGCCAGGTACTTGTAAATCTGGAACAATATGAAGGCACAAAGACAGGCACTCCAAGCAGGTAAACTTGCAATAATTTATTGAAGCAAAGTTGTCTGAATCAACATACTCTGCCTGAAAGACCAGTGGATGTCCTCTTTCTAGACTTCAGCAAGGTATTTGACTCTGTTCCTCACGTGGGCCTGTTGGATAAGCTAGGAGAAATGGGGTGGGAAACCAGATGATCAGATGGATAGGCAATTGGTTCCAGGACCGGACCCAGAGGGTCGTAGTTGGTGGGATAGTCTCATCCCCAAGGAAGGTCATTAGTGGGGTCCCATAGGGATCAGTCCTTGGGCCCCTTCTGTTCAACGCCTACGATCTGACATAAGGACAGGAATCAGGAGGAGATGAGTCTCTTGCAGATGACTCAAAACTGGGGCGGTGGTGGATGGGGAGGAGGGAGGGTGGCCCTGCAGGGGATCTGGAGGCTCTGGAAAGATGGTCTAGAAAGTGGAAGCTGAGGTTCAATGCAGGGAAATGCAAGGTACTCCACCTGGGCCAGAAACCCAGGCCAAGTGTACACCCTGGGGGAATACTACAAGTCTCAATGGCTGAGAGGGACCTGGGGGTGGTGGTGGATGTCAAGATGAACAACTCTGAGACTTGTAGGAGGGCAGCAGCCAAGGCCAACAGGATGCTGGGATGCATCACTAGGGGGATCACCTCCAGAAGGAGGGAAGTGATACTCCCTCTGTATAACTGCTTGGTGAGGCCGCACCTGAGTACTGCGTGCAGTTTTGGAGGCCACACTTAAAGAGGGACATTAACCTCCTGGAGAGGGTCCAGAGGAGGGCAACCAAAATGATTTGGGGCTTGGGGGACAGGACCTATGAAGAGAGGCTCGAAGAGCTAAATATGTACACATTGGAAGAGAGAAGGGACGGGGGGACATGATAGAGGTCTTCAGGCACATGAAGAGGGTAAATAGGGGAGGAACAGTCAGGGTGCTTCGAAGGAAGGAGGAAGGGGCCACTAGAGGGCATGGGTGGAAGCTGGAGGGGGGAAGATTCAGGGGAGAAAGGAGGAGGTGCTACTTCACTGAGAGGGTGGTGGAGCCATGGAATGCACTACCTAGGGGCTGGTGGAGGCAGAGACAGTGGAGGGGTTCAAGAGGGGGTGGGACAGGTACAGGGGAAGGGTTCTGGAAGCAAAATCCAATGCAGCAAGAATATCCGGAACTGGGAAGGGAGAAGCCAGAGAAGGTGAGGGGGACAGCAAGGTCAGCACCCAGGGTGGGGGCTGACCAAACGAGCAGACATGAAAGACCGTTAGGCCTATTCTGCTGGCATTTTAGTATGTTAGTATGAAAGATCTCAAACCCTGGTGCGTCAAGGTAAAAATATCACTTTCTCAGGGGGTGCACCACTAGTGGATCCCCACCCTCTCATGATCACTGCAATACCCTAAACTAGTAACATCCTGCAGAACCAGTGACACTCCCATCTCCAGTTACTGTGGCTCCAAAACTGGTTTTCATCCCCTACACTGGTAGCAGACACTTACCATCCACTCATTACCATGGTCGTCTGTGATCTGTCACACAAGTCCAGTATTGATAGACACATCACATGAAAGTACAGGCTTTTGATACAGGTCTTGCAGGATGGCCCTTCAAACTTATTTTCCTTTGCTACAGAACCTGTGGGGCAGATGGTAACCCACCATGTTGGTGCATGGAGTGTACATACTGGCTGCAAGTGGGGCAGAAACTGGCGTTGGGACGGCAGTTATTGGTTCATGTTACTTGTTTGGCGTGCTGGTTTGGGGGTACTGTTCAGGGGGGTATTGTAGCAATTGGGTAAGGGTGGGGGGTCCACTACACTGACAGAGATTTTACATATTTCCACAACTATAAGCACTGGGATATGGTAAGAAAGTGGGAGTTTGCTAGACTACCAGGGATCTGGTATATTTAAAGGAGAACTGTGATGAATCTCCAAGTAATTTTTCCTTGTAGATGCTCTTTTTTAAATACAGGTTCAAATGTTGTCATTTCTTTAGCTATTCAGGCTTTTTAGTTATCCTGTTGTGTGTTTCTGATTTACAAGCTGCTGATCAGAACCATTTTAGAATTTTATGAGGTAGTTCATGTCTCTAGTCTACTCTTCTACTGTTGATACAATGCATCCATGTTCTACTGTAGAACTCTGTGGCAGAGAGGAACATAAACTACATCATACAGTTCTAAATTGGCACTTAAACCACCAGCTTTTAAAGCAGAAACACTCATAGAGGTTATTAAAATGCTCGTATAGATGGTACTATAACAGAAGTTTAACCAGAAAATAAAAAAACAGCTTCTATTCAGAAAAATGACTTATAGGTTCACTGCAGTTCTCCTTTAAACAACTACAGTCGCTGGGATTGGATGATGGAGGAGGTTTATTAGACTACCAGGGATCACCTGTCCTTATAACTGGGACCAGGTGGGGGAGGGGACATTAGACCACAAGCAGAAAACTGGGCACAAAGCATGCTCACCCGAAACACCTTAGGTTATTGCAGTTACAATTCAAGTTTTATTCAGAGCTATATACAATCAGTGGAGCCCCCATGACCAAATTCAGTGTTTACTCAGTGCACTGTGAGCTTTGTCAAGGCCCTCTCTGTTTACTGCCTCTGCAAGTACAAAGGCATGAAGGCATTAAGCAGACATAATAATGGTCACATAATAACATGCAAATGACCTCTTAGGGGTTTGCATACCTTATATATTCATTACTATTTTGGTGTCTGAATAAGGCATGCAGAAGCAAAGGCATTAACTTGTTTGGTATGCATTAGATCTCTTTGCTCCTGTGTGTGTACTTGTAGCCAGCAGGCGGCTAAGCTCTGTACCTCGGCACTTAGCTCAGTGTTAACATATTCCTATATGGTATCTGTACAGGCACTGTGCACTGGACGTAGGCACAATGCATGTATGGATATATCTCCATTAGAGCAGCATTCTAATCAGCATGCTGTGCTAAACATTGCATGGGGCACTTAGCCAACTTTAAATACCCAGCCTGAAGAGTATTAAAAAGGTAGACAGACTCCTTTTTCCAAACCCTCGTCAAACATTTAAATTTTTCTGATTAACTTTACCATAGTAGCTGATGTTTACGCTCAAGAGAATGAAGTACAAATGTTTAATGCATACTATGAGTAAGCAAAAAGATTCTGTATGTACACTGCTTGACACAAGAAAACAGGCAAAATGTGAACATTTTGCCTGTAAGGCTTCACCAGCCTCAAATGCAGATCATACCTTAACAGACAAATGCAGCAATAATGGAATATTTTGCACAGTGCAAACGTCACTATGGACAGCATAGCACCCACCGGGTCATAATGGAAGGTATGCAATTGCACAGAGAAAACCATTTACACTGTCATGTAAAGGCAGCATTTTGCACAGGCAAACAAGGGGTGAAGTCATGCATATCAGTGCCTATGCACCAATGTGAGCCAGGTCTGTATGATAGCCACACACTCAGCCTATGCACATCCACACTAGTGGATAGGGGTGTGGCACATGGCATTCACCATCACCGGCCACTGCATGTTGCCTCTCCACAGCCCTGCCCACCCCCAATGCATTGGTACACTGGAGCAAATTGGCAGAGACAGGCGGTATCCAGCTGGGTGTCCATCCTGGTCCCACAGTGGATCCCCTTCTCCACTTGGAGCAGGGGATTGTGGGATACAGTGCAGCCTATGATTCAGAGAAAAATAGGTGATTGCATGAATGGCTGCCTCCCCCAACCCTCTCTGCCTGACTGGAGGACTGGAGCAGTATGATGAGGAAGGGTTGTCTGTCCCAATGTGGCCAGTAGGTGCCATTCATGGGGGATATATAGCAGCTATAGCAGGGTCCCTGCTTGCATAGCCTACACCTCCCCCTTCACCCAGCACTTCACACCTCAGTGAATGGCACTGAGTGTGGGTACACCCCCTGGCCACTCTCCTGGATTGTCTGTGCACATAGCTGCATGAACGGATAGGTGATCAGGTATGAAAGAGGCATGCACCCCTTTTGTGAATGCCATGGGGTCCACAGGACCCCCAATGCATGGATACCTGACTTAGGTAAGCCCACTCCCCAAGGATACGCAATGTGTAGGCTGTGTGCTGGTTTGTGCGTAGGGCCCACTATGTGCAAACACAAAATGGAAACAGGTTTGGATGTGCAAAGTGTCTGTTAGCACAGGCAATATAAAGAAAGCCAAAAAACACTTTTAACAGTACACTGAGTGAAGAGCAGAAGTAAGGACAGAGAAAAGGCAAAACAAGTTGGTAATGGCCTTCTACTTGCATTGCTGGATATACTGGAAGAGGAGGATGAATAGCATCCAGTCTCACAACATTGTACTAAACCATGGAATGCACTTGTCAGTACGTGATGGAGACAATGGTGGTGACCGGGAGGAGCCAGGCCAACACAATGCACAGCATGTTCTTGTAGAATGGAAGCCCACCTCTTGCACAGAGCACACGAGACTGGTGTGCATGGCTGATTGAGGACGACTTCTCTGAGCATGAGTGAGTAAACACAACACACTGCATAACAGGAACAGCTGTACAGTTAATTTGAATAATATGTGGGAATGTGCCAAAGGTAAAAAACTAAAAACAGATAAAGGCATATAGAACAAGTGTGTTGAGAACAAATGCATTACATTCATTGCCACCATGGTGGCCCACTTGTGAGTGACACCAGGAGAGTGAAACCAGAAAACAGACCATTACAGCGACAGTTGCTAACGATCTGTTTTCAGTGATGCAGTTTCTCTCAATGTTCTGTCCCCTGCCTGAAACAACTCCGACCTGGAGTTAATTATAAATAAATGTGGGGGGCAAAGCACCCCCCCCATAAAACACATTTCCTATTGTGCTGTCTCTGTGTGTAACGGTGGGGAATTTGCTGATGAGCACAAGTGGTGCTTCCCTGTTACCGGGGGGGGGGGACAGACAATATTAAACAGTATCCTTTTGTGGGGGGCACAGGCTAAAACTATACTAGACAGCATTCAACGGGGGAGTGGTACATGCTAAAATAATACTAAGTGAAAGTGTCCAGTACACAAACCTTGGGGAGTCACTGGGTCACAATATTGACAAAACAGGGCAGATGCAGTGGGCTTGAGTGCCATTATCTGCTGTCATCTTCTATGTTTCTAATGGGCCAGAAGACAGTGATGGGTACAATATGCTGAGTACTTGGATGAGGTTGATTCTGGCCAGGATCTGCCTTGTCACTGGCACTACTGCCCTTGTGAAGGTGCAACAAATCGCAGCCATGTGAGCAGAGGAACCCCAGTGTAGTTTCTACCTTTGAGTGTGCTAGAGGATCTCGACCCTATGGCTAAAGAAACCGTAGGTAAATGCCATTCCCAGAGGAGAAAGGCATCATAGCTGCACCAATGACCATTTTACTGATCAGCACCTGAGCCCTGAATCATAGCTGAGTGTATGGCCATTCGCACAGAGGAGAGGAAAAAGTCCCAGAAGAGGAAATATTTGTTCATCCAAGGCCTATTATTGCCATTTATCCAGGCTTATGGTTACATATTTATTATATGTTATAGCTATATGTCTTTATTATAAGAACTTCAAAAATCTCCTAAAACATGCTGTACTACAGTGGAGCCCAAGTGACAGGTCCAGTGATACTCTGCTTTGATAATTTGGCTGAAGAATGGTATTGGTATTGATTGTTGACTCCCTGAAAATCACGATCAAGACTACCTCTCTTGCAAGGTGTCATAGGGATCAGTTTTATGACTAAAGGAACTCCCTAAATAAGAGTTCCACCCTTAGAGGTACTAAAGGGACAATAGAAATCATTGCAGGACTGACTTAGTTGTTCAGTCTCTGTGATTCACAACCATGAACAAAATACCAAGTAATATAGTGCTTTAAAGGGCCAGGATTCTGAGGGTCAGATGAATCTTAAGTCCTAAAGCATAGGTATAGCTGACCTGTGAGCACAGCAGCAAGACTGCCACCTGTGATGGTGGTGACCCAGGTTTGGGACTAGATTTGTACATCCAAAAGGCTGGTGGCGGAGGAGAAAGGAGCATTCCACAGGATGTCTGCCTTCTCTGGATGGGGTAGGTGGCAGAGGCCCACTATCTAGTACCACTTGTGGGTTCATGGGTGGAATAAAATGCTGAGCATGGCAGTGGGAGGGCGGACATGCAATCATGATTCCACACATGTCTATTGTGTGTCCTGCTAGGAGTACATTATACTGCCATTCTAGAGGAAGGAAGAAAAACAGAGATAAATGCCATAGTAGGATGGAGCCAGTGCCTAGCAGGTAATGCACAACTGACTGAAGGCATCCTTCTCCACTGGATTTGGTCCATGAAGGGACTTAGGGTAGCCCAATGACCCCAACATGTGGGGTATGCCCTAGGAGCTTGTGAGGCAGGGGTAAGTCCTGTAGAAGGCAGGTGATAGGGCTGAAAGGACTAGCTTATAGGAGCAGGCTAGATGGGAGTATAAATAATAAATATAAAAACTATTAAGTATAGATGCATAGAGACTGAAGAGTTCTCATCTTTGGCATTTGATAATTTATTGATTTATTTATTGAATTGTGTTGATCGGGTAAGCCCACTGAGACTATAAGTCCCTATTTCAGGGGCAACCCGGGAGTGGGGATACAGATAGTAACTAACAGAAACTGAACCAGATTAAGCTGTTGGTGCTATTTCTAGTGAATGGAGGAAATTTGACCAGGACACCGGCAAAATTTCCCTTACTCTTTTTGAGAAGTGCCATGAGATCTTTAACGTCCACCTGCACAACCACCAGGACAGGCAGATGGGACCTCGGTTTAACGTCTC
This sequence comes from Neoceratodus forsteri, assembly GCA_016271365.2. NCBI lineage: Eukaryota > Metazoa > Chordata > Ceratodontiformes > Ceratodontidae > Neoceratodus > Neoceratodus forsteri. Next base: position 451,970,726 of record CM057456.1, on the reverse strand, counting down.
ATCCAAAAGACGGCACATCAGGAGTGCAGCACCTTCCTCATGCTGCACTATAGTGTCAGTATTGGGATATTAACCCAAGTGTCTGGTGTGGGGATAGAACTTGTACTCTGAGGCAGAGAGATCCGAAGGCTTTAGGTTGCGAATAAGTTGGGAGGGAGAACACAAAGGGTGGTGGTAGGAAGGGAATCCTCTAGTGCAAAGGAGATCACTAGCAGTGTTCCACAGGGGTCAGTGTTGGGCCCAGTACTATTTAATGTTTTCTTAAGAGACATAGGGGAGGGTATCCAGGGCAAAATATGCTTGTTCACTGATGACACTAAGATCTGTGGGAGGGTAGATACACTGGAGGAGATACATGAGTTGAAGCAAGACTTAGCAAGACTGGAGAAATGGTTAGGGATCTGGCAACTGGGGTACAATGACAAAAAGTGCAAAGTGATGCACACTGGGGCAAAGAACCCAAGAGTAGAGTACTACTTGGGTAAAGTTCAGATAGCTGAGACTGAGGAGGAGGAAAAGGATCTGGGAGTTATAACTACAAGCTGCCTGAAACAGTCATCTCAATGCAAAAATGCAGTGGCAAAAGCAAACAAGATGCTGGGATGCATCACAAGGGGGTTTAGCAGCAGGCACAATGAGGTAATTATGCCATTGTATAGGTCACTGGTGAGACCACACTTGGAGTATGGAGTGAGATTTTGGCACCCATATCTAAAAAGGACATTAAGCTGCTAGAATGGTTACAGTGGAGGGCAACTAAAATTATTAGGGACAGCAGGAGGGCAACTAAAATTATTAGGGGACAGCAGGATAGGTCATATGAGGAGAGGCTGGAAGCACTGGGGATGTACTCTCTGGAGAAAGCGTGCAGCACCCTCCTCATGCTGCACTACAGTGTCAGTATTGGGATATTAATCCAAGTGCCTGGTGTTTAGCTGGCATCATATTGTGTAATTATAAAATGGATAGGGTAAATTCTACATCCTGATTTGCTAGCAAGATTCAGAAGCCATGGATTTCAGGAAAAGGAATCCATGGCTTTGATCTTCTTCTGGCAACCAGGAGTCCAGGACGTCGTGCCCACTGGTATCAATGCCTTTAAAAATTTTTCTTTTAGAACTCTGTGGCAGCCATCTTTATACAGTACAAAACAACAAAAGCCAGTTTCCGTTACCTTAAAAACTATTTAAAGCACTGTCCAAAAAGCCCAAGCCATATTCCACATCAGAAAATCTTCAAAAAATTGTAATGGCATTCAGTGCCACTCATCGCACATATTTCTCTGTATTATGTTAACTTCTTTTAAACATTGGCCTCACGTCTCTGTTGCATATTTGTTTTGCTCCCCACTTCACAGTAGAAGTTGCTGCTAGGCTGCTAATGCTTTCTCAAAAGAGCACTCTGCCATATGCAATAATGTGAGTGTGAGCCCAGCTGCAGACAGTTACACCAGCAGGAGTGAACTGTTAATTTTAAAGCAGACAGCAGAGCTCAAAATAAACTGATGCCAGGCACAATTTAACTGGCACCACGCAAGTGCACCTATCAGAGGAAACAGGCTTCAACCTATGAATACTGAACTTCCATAACAGACAGCATCACCGTGGGGCCAACAGATACAACCCCATATACTGTACACTATAAAAAGGGATTCTTTTAACTTTGCAAACAAAAAACTTTTAACAATTTTTTTATTATTTTTTTCTAAAGGAACCCCATTTTACAAGAATACGACATGCCAGGGTGTGGGTTTCTTTTCCTGAAACACATTTCCAGGTGGTTGAAGGCACTCGGTTAAAGCTCCTCATGTTGAACACACACCTGGGTGTGTGGTTATAGAAAAGAAGCCCACACTTTGTCATGTCTTACTGCATACCTAGAGGCAGTGTGATGTAGTGGTTTGAACACCTGCTTGGGACCCAGAAGATCATGGGTTTAATCCTCTGTAGAGCCACATATCAACTGCATGACCTTGAGCAAGTCACTTAACCTCCCAGTGCTCCAGTTCATCCAACTGTAGAAACAAGTAGAAACCTGACTGAAAATTAGATGTTAAGCTGTGCTATCTTGGTGAATAAGCTGCACATTGAATACATCATAATTCTTTTCATTTGGTGTGTGATTGGGTATATGACTGGGAAAAGTGATTTTGGAAAACTTAATAGAGTGCTCTTTTGATGGTTCAACAATAGAAAGTCTTTATTTAAAAACACTGGCTAGAAAAAGGCTTTCTCCTGCCAAACTAAACAAAGCAGGTTTTATTTTCATTCATAATTGTAGCATTTTCACTCTGTCTTTCCAGCATTAAATCCACAGCAGCCCCTCATTTTGAGGTATGACCTTTTCACTTTTCATAGTGCAATCACTGTGACTAGCTCACAAATGGGCAAACTCTAGTAGGGATCAGCCCAAGTATACATCCCAGGGATTGGATAAAAAAAAATTAGTTTCACTTACCTGTCCTGTCTGTGAGCATTATACCGAGTGCTTCTGATAGGCCAGCTTTGTACAGAGTGCCCCTGATAGGATAGCTTTGTACCGAGTATCCCTGATAGGCCAGCTTTGTACCATGTGTCCCTCATAGGGCAGCTTTGTACCGAGTATCCCTGATAGAACAGCTTTGTACCAAGTGTCCATGATAGGGCAGCTTTGTACAGAGTGACCCTGATAGGACAGCTTTGTGCAGAGTGTCCCTGATCGGACAGATATAGCTGAGGAGCTGTGTTTTGGCTATGAGCTTTACTGCTCATTCTACTGCCCACACTGCCACCACATCCAGTTTAGTAAATAACCTCCTCGTGTGTGTTAGCACTGTTGACAGTAGGACAACGACTAAAGCTCACAGCAGAAACACAGCTCTTCAGATGTATCAGTCCTGTCAGGGAAGCTCACTGCAAACAGCCTTTCATAGACAAGATAGGTAAGAGGAAAAGAAAACAAACTCTGGCCAGAGCCAATAGGGCTGAAGGTAAGGGATGTGGGAAACATATTGAAAATGTGTTTTTTAATATTTGTATACCAAATTTTCCACATAGCCTTGCTAAGACCCTGCCTCATGAAGAAGGGCATAGAAAATGTTCAACTCCTGGCCTAAATGTAATTTTGCTCAGGGACTGCAAAATCAACTTTCAGGATGCAAAAACACATTATGGGCTGTAGCTGAAAACTGAAAGCTGTCACATTCATGAGGTGGTGTAACGAAAATGGCTGTGTTGAAAATGTGTGGTAAAAATATTGAAAACTACCAAAGTTATGAGCCTGCATTCACAAAATTCAACGTAGACTCATAACGTTACCATTTTTTTATTATTTTTGCACCAAATTTTCAACACAGCCTTCTTATTACCCCACTTCATGAACAAGGACAGAGAAAATGTTCAACATAACAATTGTCAACAATAGTAACTACCTTCATAATTGAAACAAAGCAGGTCCCAGTCCTCTGGGTGTAGCAGAAGGACCTGAAAGGCCATTTCAAAGTCACTTTAGGGTAATAGGGCTCCCCTGCCCACTATCCACTCAATGGCATGGTCCTGGGTGACATACACTGTGCACTGCAAAATACTTCTCTCGTATAAAGCATCAACCAACTTCCCTGTCAGGTTTAATAGGTGATGAAGCAGCCTGAATGCCCCTGGATCTATCTTTGCACCAGTCCCACTGAGGGAGACCTTGAGGCCAGGGAGAAGGTGTGGAAGGTGCCTATGACCATGCCAACCTCCACCTCCTTACAGATCTTCTGCACTGCCTTCTCTGGCTTAAAGTTGAGGGACTGCAGGTTCTCTGTCTCCATAGGCCCTGGAGACCTTTGTATCACAATCAAAAACCATGTCAGAAACCATTTTTTAGGTTGTTTGCAGCAACCTGGTCAAGGTAACAATCCAGTCAACACTTCAGCCACTCAGTTCTTAGCAGGGTTCTTGCCAGTTGCTGGTTGGGGTTGCCCACTATTACAATTAATGGCCACCCCTTAACAAAAGAAAAGGTGAGCACTCCAAATTCAAATAAAGTACTTTTATTAATTGCAAATCATATTTTAAAGCAAGTGCCCAATCTCCATGGACAAGCCATGGTCTTCAACGTGATAGACTCTTGTTCAGGTGGTGTAGCTTATGGCTGTGACCCCTCCTATATGGCCCAAACCCATGATGTTTACTTACAAGTCAGAACCGATGACACATTACCCAGCTCTAGGTTACTCTCCCATTGCTCCAAGTGGTTAGCAGTGGGGAAGGGGGCTGTAAAGGCAAGAATGGCAAAGGAGACAATACTGGGTCTTTGCTATTTTTCTAATGTTATTTATGGTTTTTAATAATTACATTTTAGTTTCTACTTTTTGAAAAAATGAACTGGAGGGATACTGAGGCACATAGCACAAGAAAAGTACCATTTTAAACACTCATATTTTTGCATATTACCCGTAGCTATTTCTTTATTAAAACAAAGAAACAAACAAGCAAAATAAGCTTTTCATACAAATCTTTTGATATTCCTACGAAGCTTTACATTTAAGGAGCTAATCTTTCCATGTCACCTATTCGATTATCATGATTTGTAAATATTCATAAATCAATTATTAATTTGCACCTCATGATGCCTCAGCATAAACAAAATGAAACAGTGCATTGTTAAACAGCCTTCACCAAAACTACAAAAAAGATTACCGCTATGTTTAAAATTCAGTGCTGATGATTTTATATCAATTTCATAATGTACTCAAAGACGCTGGGCATTTCTTCTTATATTGTCTAAAGTTAGTAAATAGAAGTACTATTTGCTGGCTATTGCACATATTCAGATCAGCTGCTCAACGTTTCCTTATGCTTAGTTCCTGCTGTTGTACAGTACCACCCTGAGGTCTGAAAAACTAAAACAGAACATACCATTAAATAACATGCAATTCATACTAGTCACATTATTATTTGCCCTAAACCGCATTAGGGCTACATTTCAGTTATTTTTAATACCATAAGAAGGGAGTCCAGTCCATGGTACTGTTAAAACCATCAGTCTTTAGAGTTCTCAGTTTAAAAATCCACTGAGATTCTTTCTGAAGAAGTGTGCATACTCTATTCCCACCTCTTCAGTTTAAAGATATTGCCTCAATACAAATTTATTTTACTCCTGTTGTGTCATTTTTATGACAGATTTTTAAGTGATACATTATAAGATGGCCTTCTTTCCATTCTTTATTACCCTGTCTTGCTCCTATAGCCTCTACTTCTGTGATATAACTACACAGTTGATTTAAACTTTTCTGCAGGAGTACCAGTGGACATTTTCAATGGAAGCAGTCACACAAATGATGAATTGTCTTATTTCCACCATCCTCACCCCCAGTAGGTTTGGATTTTGAAACATCTTGCCTTGCAGCATCAGAGACCTCATGTGGGAATATTTTTTGCACACTAAAAAATTCCCCCGAATGCCTCCCTATTTTAAAAGTTACACTCAGGCCATTCTCTGCCTTTGCTGCTAAGCCTATACCCATAGCCACCAAATGACAGTTCCTGTTGATCACACTTTTTTTTTTTTTAAATCTTATTTCTATTTTTTGCTCCCCCAGACGGCCCCCATTTAACCGACTCCCCCAGCCCTGTCACCCGGAATTACCTGGGTTTACCTTATGCCCAGTCTGGGAACAGTACCTGTGAGGAGTCAGTCGTTATCCTGCCGTCATTTTTTTCATCCACTGGTTTTTCTCCCAGGGGCCCCAGGAGAAGGATGCATGCATGTGGAGGCGCGCATGTGCCTTACAGCCCTGGTAATGACCCCCTTCCACCCACCCCATTGGCCTAACACCGGCTCCCCCAGCCTGTGCAGCCTCTTGGCCTCCACCAGAGGGCAACCATTGAGCGCGGGTTGCCACTCACCCTCTCCCGGAGAGGAGAACTGCCCACCGGCTGCTCCATCCAGCTCCGACCTCCCCCCCATGCCGACCTCCGAAGACCCAGGCTCGCTCCCGAACCCGGGTCACCGGCTTGCCGCGAGGTGAGACATCCAGCACCTCAGCCCTCTTGATCACACTTTTTAAGTCCACTGCCACTAGTCCATATGTAGCAACAAATGATTTTTTCTTCATTTTCCCGCTCGCATGCTTTAGGAGTCAGCTATGATTTCCTTACTAGTTTTCAGGACCTTGTGCAGTCTGTCTTAAGGATCTCCTCCCTATACCTCCTAGCTAAAAATCTGTGTAATTGTTAATTTTTCTGTGGCTTGAAATTGCCATTCTCTGTGCAATTACAATGTAATCACACCAACTCTCCATAGAGTGTGCTGCCAGTAATATAACCAAAACGTGAACTCCTTGCATGAAGCAACCTTTTTCCAGTTGTTGGTTTTCTAAATTCATTGATGATAACTGGTTCATCCAGTATATTTTGCACTGTCAAATATAAAATATTAATCCTGCTGGAATCAAATGCTGCTGTATGTCTAAGCCCATGCTTAAATGGTTGTCATTAACATAATGTATGAAATTATGTAATTCACACATTGGGCCTGATTTTAAAAGGGCAAATTCTGGTGCAAGGTGCCTTCGCCAAATGGCTGTGATGCAAGTGGCACCTTACATTGAAGTCTGCAGCAATCTCAATTTTTGAATGCAGGCTGCATGGAAATCAGGATGCCTTGAGTCCAACCCACCCTGCACCACCCTTGTGGCAGAAGCAAGCTTGTGCCAGGTTGCAAGGGGGTTTGCACCATGGCAGGGCTGCACCATCCCATTTTTTAGAATTCTGGAAGCCCCACAGTGGATGCAACAGGGGGCTTAGGTTATACCTGCCAGGAGGTGGTCTAAGGGCCAAGTGTCACTTCAGGACACTGTGATGATTTGGGAGAGACCTGCAAGTAGAGGGCAGAAGGAGCACAGGGAGTACCCTTGGGGGCATCGGGGCTACAATAAATATCAGGGTGTTGAGGTGGCACCTGGTAAGGGTGCCATTTGCAATGGCAGACAGTTAATCAGACTGCTTAGTGGTGGGTTGGCGGGGACAGACAGTGACCTGGCCCCATGTGGGCACAGCCCTGCCACATGCCTCACAGGTGCCAAAATCCCCAACCCTGCAGGTGAGAAGAAGTGGCTGCAGGTTAAGAGCCACCAGTGGTGGAGAGGAACATTCTCTGGGCACCACAACAGTCCCCTGGTGCTCATCCCCCCCCCGCATTGTGACAAGCTGCCTTCTGCCTACAGGGTTGGGGATTTTGGCACCTATGGGGCAGGAGCAAGGGCTGTGCCTACTTCAGTCCAGGTCACAGTCCATCCCTGCAAACTCACAACTAAGCAGCCTAATTGGCTGTCTGCCATTGTGAATGAAATCCCCGCTGGTTAATACCTCACCACCCTGACAATGCCTCTATAGCCCCAATGCCCCTAGGGCACTCCATGCTCCTTCTTCCCTCGGCCCCCTCTTGGCAAGCATATTCACTCTCCTCCTTTACATCTGTTCTAGTAATACCATGTGGGGGTGATGGATCCCTGTGTCAAACCCTGCAAATGCACAAAATGTTTGGCACAAGCCTGCAGCTGCAGCAACTCCTGGGTCTTTGGTGCAGGGACCCCCTGTTTTATGAAACTGGATGCAGGGTCCCTCACATACCTGGAGTTTGCCACAGCCCTAGAGTGACAGAATGTGTATCATTCTAAGGGCACTTTTAAAATCAGGCCCAATGTCCCCTGTCTCTTCAGTTCACAGTCTGGCTTTGAAAAGTGAAGATATGTCTGTGGTCCAGAGAGGATTGCGGTGTTGAACCCCCAATGAGTAAGTAAGGGCTTGTGGGGGTGGGTGTTGAGTGGGAGGGTTGCGATGTCTGAAATGGGGTGAAAGACATCAATGGATGGTTTTCTTGTTACAGGTGAAAACAAAAGAAAAAAATGAACCAGATGCTGATCAAGACACTTGGGGATTGAGCACCCCCAGTGTCACAATTATGTTTCTGGAGGGTATGGGGTGGTGGGTGCTGAGAGGGAGGGTTGGGTGGGGACCTGAAACAGCACAAAAGACACTGATGGATGGTTTTCTTGTTACAGGTGAAAACAAAGGAAACAAAAGAAAAATGGAATGAGATGCTGATCTTGATACTGGGATTGGGCACCCCAGTCTCACTGTTTTGTTTCCAGGGTGGATGCAGAGGGAGGGTTGGTGGGAGGAGGAAATAAAAAAATAAAAAAAGAAAAGAAAAATAACCACGCATGCCCTGTATGGGGGTGGGGGTGGGAGGACAAGGATTCCTGCACTGGGGGATTGGGCACCCCCCAGTGCCACGTAATGTTTCTGGGGGGGAGTGGAGTTGTGGGTGCTGAGAGGGAGAGCCAGGTGGCAGGTTATGCATTTCAGCAGTCATGGACCACTGAAAATAAAAATAAAAAAGTGTGAACATGGAGTGTTGCATGCAGAGTCAGCTTTTTTATGTCACTCAAGTGTGTTTTTCATTCACAAGGAATGCAGGAGCCCTTTTCTTGACAGCAAAAGATCTGCAGTGCTCTGCCCACTGCAGCCCTAAAAAAGAGGAATAGAAAAATGTTTTTTACCTAGTCCCTGGGGATGTAAACTTGGGATAATCCCTAAGCGGTTGGGCTTGTTGGTGAGCTGGTCACAGCCAGCCACTTACTAATTTTGTGACTGCACTTAGGATGGTCTGGGAACTAAAAAGTTCTGGGTCAAAAGGAGCTGCTTTAGATCTCACGCTGGTAGGACAGAGTGGAAATGCTGCTATTATGAATTAAATAATACTGTATCTGTTATAAAATCTGCTGTATTTTTTAAGTCAGGCAAAAAAAGTCTACTTCTAGACAGTACTCAAATAAAGAAACATAGAAACACAGAATCTGATGGCAGATAAGGACCACTTGGCCCACCTAGTCTGCCCATTTCCCTACCTAATGGATAAGCTGCAGATCCTAGTTAACCAACAGCCTACTTCCTCTTACTCCCACTAGAACTGCCTTATGTCTGTCCCATGCATTCTTGAATTCCCCAATGTTTTTGACTCTATGACCTCCTCAGGAAGGCTGCTCCCAGCATCTACAACCCTCTCTGTGAAGAAATACTTCCTCACAATACCTTTGAGCCGTCCTCCCTATATCTTCAAATTGTGCCCCCTTGTTCTTGCACATCTCTTTTTTCTGAAAGATGCTACCCTCTTGGACTTTGTTGAGCCCCTTGAGGTATTTGAAAGTAGGTAGGTAAAATTTATTTTTATACAGGTAATACATGTCATTTGGACATAATCCAGTTTACAAGACAGACCTGTGTAAATTCCTAACTAGTTACATACAAATAAGTTCCATGTTAAATACATATAAATACAAACACCACAATATACAAACAACACAGTATACCAAAAAGACTTACAATAGCTAGATTATAAAATCTCAAAATCCCAAGGAACCTTAGAGAAAAAAAAACATTTAACACTCACAAATGTGAGCATATAGCTCCTTTATAGTATGAGTAAACAATGAATAATTTGGAATTTCTCTTACCTCATCAGGAAGAGAATTCCAAAAACTAGCAGCCTGATATAGCAAAGACCTGTCCCAATATTTACATAATGTTTACCTACAGCTATCTTATTTAAGTGAACTGGTCTTGTCAATATCCGTTTTTGATAGTTATTCACTGTGAATAATATTAAAGAAATTGGATGATTTACAGGTGAATATTTCATTTTGTGTATTAAAGATAACCAATGACACTTATGATTTATGTCTAAAGGTGACCAGTTCACTTTCTTCAACAATAAACAATGATGAATCCGACAGTTTCCTTGAAATACATATCTTGCTACACGATAATAAGTTCTATCTAATCTAGACAATAAAGTTTTATTTGCATTTCTATATATTAATTCTCCATATGTTAACACTGGAATAATTAACTGATCTGCCAGTTTTTTTCTATCTAAAAAGATAAACAATCAGTACTTCTTCTTAACGCCTACCCTTCTATTTACTTTTTTAATCAGTACAATAATATGATTTGAAAAGGGCAGATATTCATCAAATATAATCCCTAAATAACTATATTCTTTAACTTGTTCTAGTTTAGTTTGATTTCCTGTATAAATGGATAAATCATAAACAAGTTCACCACTTTTTTTCATTGGGAAATTCATACACTTTGTTTTTTTGTGTTCATTATCAGCCCTGACCTGGTGAACCACCCCTCAATTCTTCGAAAATCAGACTGCAAGTTAGTTTGTAATATTTCTTCCGTTTTTCCGGATGCAGTTATAACTGTATTATCAGCATAAAGTCGAATCTCTGATTTTTCTATAGTCGATGGCAAGTTATTTATGAATATTAGGAACAAAAGAGGTCCTAAAATTGATCCCTGGGGAACTCCTCTATTTACTTTCCTCTTTCTTGACAAACATCCCTGTACCTCGACTCTCTGGGAACGATCATCCAAATAAGATTTTAACCAATTTGGGATCTTCCTCATGCTTATTTCATGAAGTCTCTTCAATTAGTAAGTGTGGCCACCAGGTTGAAAGCCTTTGAAAGATCTACAAAATAACAGCTGTCTCCCTATTTTCCCCCAATGACCTATTTATTTGGTCATAAAATTCCAAAAGGGCTGTTGTAGTAGAATAATTTTTTCGAAAACCAGATTGTTTAGTTGTCAACAAACTGTATCCGTCCAAATATTCCATTATCTGACTAGAGACAAGTTTTTCAAAACATTTCGACAAAAGAGGTAATAAGGCTATGGACCTATAATTATTAACTTCTACCGCATCCCCCCCCCCCTTGAAAATAGGTTTTACTCTACTCTCTTTCCAAGATAAGGGAAAATATCCAACTTGAAGACTCCAATTAAATAAATAAGTGATAATTGGTGCTATATGAAAAGCAGCTAGCTTTAAAAATTTACCTTCCAGACCATCACTACCAAAAGCCTTATGAGCATTTATATTTTGAAGAATTTTATATACTTTAGTGACTGTCAAAATTTTAAATCTAAATGGAGTAAATTTATTTTGTATAGACTCTACATTAGTTTGTTCTAAATCTAAATTACAAGAAATTTCACAATTTGGGAGATCTACAAAAAAAATATTTAAGACATTACAAATTTCCTCCGGATTTTCAGCAATGATATCCCCATTTCTTAACCTTAATATCTCCTCTGAGGAATCGCATCCTGGTTTAGTTAATTTCTTGACCACTCTCCAAAACTGTCTTGGATCTATACTTGAATCTATTTTATTTTTGTAAAATGAAATTTTTGAAGCCTTAATTAACCTTTTACATTTATTTCTAGCAACCTTAAAAGAAATCCAATCCTTTTCTAATTTTGATCTCAATGCTTTTTTCCAAATTCTATTTTTGATTTGAATTTGTTTCAAGAGTCTATCATTTATCCACGGTAATTTATTTAATTTCTTCTTTGCTTTAACTCTTGGTGCGTGAAAATCACATACTTCTTCAAAAATGTGGCTAAAATATTTAATTGAAGTGTCAATATCTGGAATTAATTTACATCTATCCCATTTTATTTTACTAACACTATCTAAAAACCTAGATTCTGAAAATCTTCTGAAGTCCCTAGTCCAATTTTTATTTTCATATACCCGATTTTGATTAAACTGAGACCTGGGCAAAGTAGCCCAGATCAAATTATGGTCTCCAAGACATGGTGATAAAACACCCACTGCTTCAATTTCAATTTGAATAGATACCAAAATCAAATCTAATATGGATCCATTTGTCATATTTGATGTGTACCTGGTAGTTTTTTTATGAGTTGTTTTAATCCTAGGTTAGTTACTATGTCTTTTAATTGTCTCCCGCTAATATTTTTCCAATCACAATTTAGATCTCCCATCAAAATTAATGGTCTACTTCCTACTTTATCTGCTCCCTTAGTTAGAATTATCTCCAAGTCAGTTATTTTTACCCTTGGGGGTGAATAAATGATCAAAATTACCAATCCTAGGTGTCCCAGGTATACAGCTAAAAATTCTATATTGTTTTCACTACCCTGTATTATAATTTCTGAAAAACCTAATGTTCGTTTTAAAAGAAGCATCACACCCCCACTCTAGTTTTTCTATCTACTCTCCATACTTTATAATCCTGAGTGCCAAATTCTTCATCTTGATGTTTGTTTGAGAGCCATGTTTCACTTAACCCTAATATACATGGATCTTTATCTTTCAGTAAAGTTGCTAAAAGATCAGATTTAGAACTAATGCTATGTGCATTATCATGAAAGATTTTAAGTTCTAAATTTGAAGGCCCTGGATTCACTTCAATATCTCCCCCCAATATTAATAAAAAACAACTTGCCCCAGATAAATTTGATATAGCATTATTAGGCCTAAAAGGATTTAGAGGCCTATAACATCCTCCCAAAGTTTGATTTCTAAATATTCTCTGAAAAGTTTCTATCATGTCCCCCTTCTCCCTCCTTTCCTTGAGGCTATACATCTTAAGCTCCTTTAGTCTTTCTTCACATGTCTTCTGGTGCAGACACTGCACCATTTGGGTTGCCCTCCTCTGTACAGTCTCCATGCTGTCTATATCTTTGCTGAGATGGGGTCTCCAGAACTGTACACAGTTCTCCAGATGTGGTCTTACCGACTGTCTGTACAGAGGGAAAACAAATTCCTGTTTTCTACTGGTGATGCCTCTCCCTATGCATCCCAGTATCCCCCCAGCCCTCCTTACTGCTTTCTCACATTGCTTGCCCATTTTTAGGTCATCTGATATAACTACCCCAGGTCCCTTTTCATTTTTGTTGTTGTCAGTGTCTCACCTCCCATTGGGTACTCTTCCCCTGGGTTTTTGTTTCCCAGGTGCATTACTTTGCACTTCTTTGTGTTAAATCTAAGCTGCCATACATTTGACCATTCCTCCAATTCCTCCTCGAACCTTGCCAAGTCCCTTTTCATCCTTTTCACACCACCTTGTGTATCAATCCTATTTCAGATCTTTATGTCATCTGCAAAGAGACATACTTTTCCTTCCAGTCACTCTGCAATGTCATTTATAAAGATGTTAAAAAGGACCAGCCCCAGTGCTGAACCCTGCGGTACCCCACTAGTAACCCCCCCTTTTTTCACTGTGGTCTCCATTTACTATTACCCTGTGTGTCCTGTTATCCAGCCAATGTTTTACCCAGGCTACCATGCTGGAACCCACTCCCAGGCTGGCTAATTTGTTCATTAATCTTTTGTGTGGGACTGTGTCCAAATGCCTTGCTAAAGTCTAGGTAGGCCATGTCCACAGCCCCTCCCTGGTCTACTACTTTGGTCATCCAGTCAATTAAATCAATTAGATTTGTCTGACATTACCTTCCTGCTGTGCATCCATGCTGCCTTGGGTCCTGTGCCCCACTGGCCTCTAGGTACTCAACAATTCTTTCCTTCAGAAGTGATTCCATCATTTTCCCTACCACTGAGGTCAAACTGACAGGTCTGTAGTTTCCTGCTTCTGTCTTGCTCCCACTTTTGTGAAGGGGAATCACATCTGCCCTCCTTCAGTCCTCAGGTATCACACCATTCTCCCATGATTTATTAAAAAGGGTAGTCAGTGGTGTTACTAGTTCTTCCCTTAGTTCTTTTAGAATTCTGGGGTGAATCCCATCAGGCCCCATTGCTTTCTCCACTTTCAGTTTTATGAGTTCTTTCAAAACCCTTTCTTCTGTGAAAGGACTAACATCAATCCCCCTATCCAGAGTGCTTCTATTGACCGGATTAGATATTGCCCCCTGCTTGTCCATTGTGAATACTGAGCAGAAGTATTCATTCAGTATCCCTGCTTTTCCACTGTCGCTCTCTGCCCAACCACCCTCCTCTTTATTCATCCTCAGTATCCCTGCCTTAGTCTTTCTTTACTCCCTAATGTACCTATAAAAGTTTTTTCCCCCTTCTTAACCGAGTTGGCTATCTTTTCCTCGGTTTGGGCTTTTGCCTTCCCCACTTCCTTCTGCTTTAACTGGTACAGTTCTCTGTCCTGCTTCTTCTGTGCTTCCTTAAACTTCCTGAATGCTGTATTTTTCTCCTTAACCTTCCCCGCTGCTTCTTTTAAGAACCATAGTGTTTTTTTCTTTCATTTTGATTTATTTGCTTCGCACAAAGGCTTGTTGCCTCTGTGATGGCAGTTTTGATGTTTCCCCATTGTTGCTCCACCCCACCTTCTTGCCTGTTTGCTAGTGCTTTTCTGAGGCACTCCCCCATTTTGACAAAATCAGCCTTCCTGAAGTCCAGTACCTTCACTTTTGTCTGGCTTGACTCTACAGCTAAGTTTATTGTGAACCACATGTTTTCTTATTTTTTTTTTAAACATTCATAGGGGTCCTCTGTTCCCCAAATCACTTATACCAGCCATATACACTATCACACACAAAGCAAAAACAAATATTTTATTTTACAACTTACTTACTAAAGATAGCCAGGCTGATATGTAATATGTAATTTCCAGTGGGTCCTGCTTCTACTCATCTCTACTGCTGGGTGGACCAGAGCACTGGGAGGTTAAGAGACATGTTCAAGGTCACACAGTATTTGACTTTATGTACTGTAGGTTTGAACATGTAGACTCCTGAATTTCAAGCTAGTGGTCTAACCATTAGCTCTCACTGTCTCTAATTACAGAAAATGATGCCGGCACAATACATTCAAACACAGCTGCTTCAGTGCTAAAATATATAGTTAGGGGCATGGTGCAAAGATGATTTGGATTGGTACCAGAATATTTTTTTGCATACTGCATAGGCACTGTCATTTCTCTAAACTGAGATGCCACACAGCAATGCGCAAATAAAAAAGAAGTTTCAGAAACGGGTGGCACTGGCAGCATAAAACATCTTACACAATAGTGCAAGATACTGTAGTTCCATGAAACAGTGACCTTACAAATGTGTAAGATGGCAGCTAGTGCTGATGCCTGAAAATGCATGTAGCTCAAGTTACCAAAAACGAGACTGAGAGCTACGGGATTAACAATGCTGTATTCAGCATTACTGGCAACACTGTTTACCTCTGTTTTCCCTTGTTGTGAAGCCATTTCCTGTGCTAGTGATATAGAAAATGCATTCCTGCAACTATAAAAGTGTAGATATATGTGTTATATTTCTGTCCCCAAAGGGTTACTGGTTTCATTAAATGCTTATTTTAAACTGTTTTCCCTTGGCAACAATATTGACACCTTTCTTTGAATTAGTTCTCCTTTAGATGTTACCGGGACTTAAGGACAACACCAGAACACAATATCAGGTGCCAATTAGTTTGGAAAGCATAAAAGAATACCGGTACATATATATATATATATATATACAGTATATGGTACTTCACAACATCACAAGTGAAGCAAGCATTGACCAGTGACAACCACATTTGCTTGCTGGTATTCGCTGTGCAGTTGTTGGGCATAGATAGCACAGCAGTTAGATGTGCATTCTGAATATGTGCTAGGACAGTGGGACCTGGTGTATACAGATACTTTTAACATTGTCTCTTAATTTCTTCAAAATTATATTGAAATATGCATATTGCATAAAGTTATTGAAGTTTATTATTGTGTTTTAAACCAAATTGCTAAGTAGTAGTGGTATTTTTATTCATAGATCATGAAAGGGAATCAACTCATCTGAGCAATGTTCATTTACAATGAGATCTCAGAGTACATCCATACAAGTTTCCAGTCAATCTCCATAACATAAAGTCAAAAACAAAGCTTCACTTAAGAAATATATGCAATATACAATTGTGTATGCATAAATAACCTAACAGTTATGGTACACAGGATATGTAGGTGAGTAAGTAATTTTTATTATGTTATGCTATAGAGCAGCATGGCAGGGGACTCAATCCCTGTTCCAAATACCATTTATTTATAAAACATTTTCTGATCTCACTAGATGCTCTCTGAAGTTCAGTTGAGATTAAATTCCAAGTTGTTGCCCCCCTAAATGGGAAGGAAGACCACCCTACTCCAAGATTACAACTGGGTACAACAATTTCAATACCTTGCGCAGATTGCAAACATGGTTTGGTTGACCTAATTCTGAATATATCCATAACAAACATAGGAACTGATTCCCTGTAGATTTTTAACATAAGCTGAGAAGTGTGAAGATTTTTTCTAGTTTGCAGTCTAATCCAATTCAGCACATGATGCATTTGACAATGATGTGTTCTAAAGGGTACATCCAATACAAATCTAGCTAGCCTATTTAACAATATGTCAAGTCTATTTAAGCAGGTTTTTGGTGCTCCAGCATACAAGACATCTCCATGATCAATGGTTGGGATGACCATGGTGTTCATTTTTATGTTCGCTTGCGTGCATGCGCAATGAACGTCTTGGGAGAATGGGACTCTTTGGAGGTGTGCTCCCTCCCTGCAATCCCTGCTCCATTGAGCAGGCATGGCGATCCTGCACCACGGATGCGGGTAGCTAGGTATGGCAGCGTGATCTTCTTCAAAGAAACCACGCTGTCATACACAGCACCACATCACACTGCCCCCAAATCTTGCTGCCATGCTGGGAGCCCACCCCAGCGTGGGTTAATGTCTCGTGTCATTCTGCCGAGCAGTCATCCCCATCGGCTCCAGGCCCCTGAACATCCTTCTGCCACACTGGGAGCCCACCCCAGCGCGGCAAATGTCCGCCTCATATCGTCTGCCGATGGGAGTGCCCAACTCGCTGGCACCACTGCCCCCAGTTATCTCTTGCCACGCTGGGAGCCCACCCAGCATGGCAAACGCCCCACGCTGCCTTTTTTAAACCTGTAAATTGAAAACGGTCCCACGGCACTTCTCCCAGGCCCCTCCCACAACCTGCACCCCACCCACTGTGCACCCTGCCCACACACCCTCACCCCATACTTACCTCCGGAGCTCGGCACGATGATCCTCGTGGACCGGAACACGCCTGCACTCTTCAAAGCCGACTCACTAACTGAGGAAATGCCAGTAAGCTGTATAATGGGCTAGATAGGGTTTTCAACTTTATTGCATATCTCGGATTTTTGATTTTTGACCAATTAACATAGGTTTGGGACCTTCTCATGAATGATGTCATTGTCATGGCATTATTCGCCTGAAGGGTGATTTTGCAGTCACTGCACGAAATCACCTCCGGCCTGAATAATGCCATGACAGTGACATCATTCATAAGAAGGGGTCCTAAAACCCCATGTTGAAAATTTGGTGCAAAATTCCACAAATGACTGTTTTACTAGCTGCATTGAGTGTTCCTTTACGCGCAGTAGGTTTGAAATTTTCAATATTTCCACCCAGATTTTCAACATTGCCATTTTACCACACACCTCCTTATGAGCAATACAGCTGTCATTTTCACATCCTGCCCAAAACGATGTTTCCACCCATGTAGTGCACAATGGTGCAGTCGGTGTGTGAACTCAATGTATGGGACACATTAAGAAAATCACAGTGATACTGTTCATTAGCAGAGGTCTTAAATGGCTATGTTGAAATTTTGGTGAAAAATTCCTAAAAATGATTGTTTTATTTAGCTGCAGTATTATGCAGTTCTATGCACGCTTTGTAAGTTTGTGAATTTTCAATATTTTCACTCCAGATTTTCAACATTGCCATTTTACCACACCTCCTTATGAGCAGTACAGCTGTCATTTTTCACATCCTGCCCAAAACGTGTTTCCGCCCATGTAGCGCACAATGGTGCAGTCGGTGTGCGAAATCAATCTATGGGACACATTAAGAAAATCACAGTGACACTGTTCATGAGCAGAGGTCTTAAAATGGCTATGTTGAAAATTTGGTGAAAAAATTCCTAAAAATGACTGTTTTACAAGCGTGCATTGCGCAGTTCCTACGCACGCTCGTAAGTTTGCGAATTTTCAATATTTGCACTCCAATGACTTCCAAATACCTAAACAGCACATAGAAGCAAGCAACATTTGGCATTGACAAATGCTTGTACTTCTTTGTCACTGAATTTTTTAAGCCATGTCCAAGTGCCAAATACCACTGCAAATACCTGCAAGCGAACGTTCGGCATTGACAAATGCTTGTTAATCTAGTTTCAGTATTCATGAAGGGCCTTAAGCAATACAAAATCCCTAGTTTTTTGTTGACATTTTTAATGGTCATGTCTATATGATCTCCCCACTTTAAAGAACTATCCAGTCACATACCAAGATACTTATAGCCGTCTACCTGTTGAATATTTGTCCCATCCAAAGTCTGGATGGTCAAGGTATCTCAGTCTTCATGGTAGGGAGTTCTGTAAAACAGAACAGATTGAGGTTTTTTTGCATTTAGTTTTTATAAGTGCTTCTTACAATAATCTTTGGTCTTAGTGAATGCAGCCTGCAACCTATTTTGAATGTCTATGATTGAGTTCCCTTCCACATAGGGAAAAGTGCCACATTTGTTTTTTTTTGGGGGGGGGGTATATTTTCCCTTCCCACTGGGGCACGGTCAGTGTTAGTATTTGTTTATGTTCCTATGGGACCAGAGTGACTGTGCCCTATATATCAAACAGCCTCTCATGGATCAAGTCCTAACACTCCCTGAGTCCAGGGTTGATGCACAGATCCTTGCCACCAGAATAATGCTTGGTGCACACAACAAAATATTAACAGTGGCATCAATTTATATCCCACCAAATGTAACAACTATGGACCTAATCCCTCTTTTTGACTATATCAGAGATCTAGGTCACAAGTCGGAAACCATAGTACTCTGTGATTTCAACATCAGCTGGTTCTCTAACAGTGCAAGCCATTATAAGGATGCGGTAACAACTGCTAATTTCACACAACCGATACAGTTAGCCACTAGGGTGAACTACAAATCTGAGATCAGTACTCTGCTGGACTGGTTAGTCACCAACAGACCAGATTATATCACCCACACTGAAATCTTACCAGATTCAATGAGCAATCACTCTCCCATCCTATGTACCTGGTCTAACAAGTACATCAGACCTCCAGTTTGGATCATTAACAGCAGGGTGCTCATCAGAGGGCACCTAGAACCTCTAAAGACACAGCTCTGACAGGTGGACTGGTCACAAATCGACGCAGTCCCCGATATCAATACGGCCTTGGATTACTTTATTACTACCTTCAACACAGCATGCGATTTTCATGCCCCTCACAAAACAAGAAAGATCAAGGGTTGCAGCAATCCCTGGATTACACATGACCTACTTGAGCAAATAAAATTCCGCGATCACCTCTGGTACTGAGCCAGGGCCACTGGTAATCAAGTGGATATACAGGCACAGAAAACAGCAAGAAATGCCTGCACAAGAGTAATTCGGGCCAAAAAAGCAAAATACTATAAGGAAGTTTTAATCAATTCCTGGAAAGATGGACACAAATTTTGGAACAACATCTCTGAAGTGACAGGGAAGGTCCCCAAAGAGACTCTGTCTGTGCTCAACATAAATGGCACTACAATCGTTGATCCTCAAACCACAGCTGATACTTTCAATGAGGCTTTTACAGATCTCAGTCATGTCCTACTCCCTAACTTCTTTGACCCCACCCCCTCTTCCTGCAAATCACAATCAGTAGAAAATTCAAGGTCACACCCACCATTCCGCTTTAAAGTGGTGAGCAAAGAAATACATTCTCAAAGTACTTGGGAAAACTAGGCTAAGTGGGGATTCACTTGACCCAAAGCTCATCGCTCTCACCATTGATGAGGTACTGTCCCCCTTGACAAAAATCCTTAACCGCTCCCTCGTGCTCTCCTAATTCCCACAAAAATTGAAAGCCGCCTTAGTTACGCCAGTACACAAGTCTGGGGACAGAGCATTGCATGGAAACTACAGGCCCATATCAATCCTCCCACCACTTTCCAAAGTGTTAGAGCGAATCGTGTCTGATTAATTGGTAGAACACATGGAGAAGTATAATCTTCACTGTAGTCAGCAACACGCATTTCACAAAGGGCACAGCACTACTACTGCCCTGCTTGAATTTTCAAATAATATACATCATGCCTTGGATCAAGGTCAATTAGTTGGAGCAACAGTCATTGACCTTTCCAAGGCATTTCATACTGTAAATCACTCTCTACTTATGGAACAATTATCTGATCTAGGTTTATCCATGGACACCGCCAATTAGTTCAACAGCTACCTCAGCAGATGCATTCAAAAAGTCAGGATTGGTGATACACTCTCTGCAAAATAACTGGTTCATTCAGGTGTCCCAAAAGGGTCTATCCTGGGCCCACTACTTTTAACCATATTCCTGAATCAGCTCCCAGCCTCCTGTCATGGTAAGATGCTACTCTACACAGATGATGTGGTTCTTTACTCAAGTAATACTGATCCCACACTCCTGGCTAATCAATTCAAGACTAGCTTTACCAATGCTGAGGCCTGGTTCCACTCACAGAAGCTAATCCTTAACTACACAAAAATGATGTTGTTTCACAGTGCACACAACAGGTTCCGCTCCCACCAGCTGGAAATCAGAAATAGCTCAGGCATTATCCTAGAACAGACTCGACTTTTTAAGTATTTAGGAGTGACAATTGACAGCACTCTGTCATTCATCAGCCATATTGACAATGTGACCAAAGCAGTGAATACCCGTATTGGGCTACTATACAAACACAGACACTGCCTTACCCTGGTAGCCTTCAAGCTTGCTATACATAGTTCAATAGTCTCAGTAATTGATTATGGGCTTGTGATCTATGGATCCACCTCCAACACCACCCTGCGCCATGTCACCACTGCCCTTAACAAGGCTTGCTGTCTCCTGACTGGGGCCACCTGCCTGACATGCACGCAGCTTATATGAGAAAGCAAACTGGCTTCCGCTCAAAGACAAACTATTCTATTAATCATGCCCAATAGTGATAAAGGCCCCCTTCAGTCTCTTGCCTCCTGGTGTGCAGTCAATGTTTAGGTCGCCAAACCGCACCCAACATACTAGACGCACCTTGAACCATGCGTTCATTGTGCCTCACTGCCGTACCACCCAAGGGCAATGCTCATTTGCATTTAGAGCACCGTTGCGGTATAATTCACTCCACTGTGATGTTACCAAAGACCAAACACTGGGCTCCTTCAAAAAGAAACTTTACCAAGTACTAGTTGCCAGTGACTCCTGTGACTGCCGCACATAAAACAGCTTGGGCATGTTTTCTCTCCTTGGCCCACACCCTACCTCACCCTTCCTCCACCCTCCCATCCTACCCTTGCTACTACCCTATAACTTACCTGCCTTCCTGAGGTCCCCATTAACCAATCCCAGCATCAAACTATGTTTGCTGCTCCATAGAGGGCATCATCAGTTCCTGCACTGATTGCCCCACTGGAGTGCACTCAAACTGAATGACACAGTCCACGTTTGTCTGCTGATATTCCCCCCCTGGCAATGCCCCACCCCCCCTTGCTCAGATAATGCCTTTGGCTGTATCCCTACTCTGGAACAGTGTTAGGCCCTAGCCCTTAGCTTCTGCCTATACTGTATGACCATGTCCCTAGTTGTTGTCTTTCTCTCATTTTGTCTCTGACAATGCCACTTGGCTACATCTTTTTCCTCCCATAGCCGTATCCCAACCCTAATGCCCTTCCTTGCTAGTTAAGCTTATTCCTAGCCACGGTATGTCTGCAAAATACCTGTTTTTGTAACTTAAATCCATATGTGCTTATTTTATTGTTACTTTTACTCCTAGGATCACTATGTATTTTCTCACAATACTGTTTGTTTCTGTTCTTTGATATGATGTGGAGCCTATGTAGAAGAGCCTTTGGCTCAAAGGTATTAATTCCAAGACTGAAATAAATAAATAAATAAAATAAAGATTACATGCCTGCTAACCATATCTGTGCTACCTATTTTGTTTTATCCATTGGTTTATAGTTATTTTTCAATCAAAACGTGATTTTACTTGACCTGAGCTTCTTATCTTGTAGCTCATCCAAAGTTTCAGGAGCTTGATGCCTCTGTACATTCCTGAGGACAAGAGAACACGCATTTGAGCAAGGGGGCCCCAAACTGACATGAACTTGTCATGCAAGGGTTATACATATTTGAAGCACTCTGAGATAAATATATGGCCAGAAAGTAGGCTTTGTCATGAACATAGCCATATGATTTATATTGAAAAAAAAGCATAAGCACATTTAAAAGCATTGCTTTGAGAATTGGAAATATGACTAGGGGCATATGCGTCAGCATAATAGTATATGGTTGCCCCTTCTTGTGCACGGACACCCATACACAGCATATTGTAGTTGTAGGATGATTCAAAGGACACAAAAAGTTGCTATAGTATTGTTTTGATGTTGCAACGATTTATATTATTTATGGCATTTTGTTAACCGGTTGAGCCCACTGAGACCAGAGGTCCCTTTTTCAGGGGCAACCCGGAATTAGTTGCATACGAGAACTTACATATACAACATGGCAAGACAGTACATAGGTGATTGCACGAGGAACAAGACAGGTACATAGCAGCAATTTGATAAAAACAAAAACAGCAGGTTACACAGTAACCAATTACACATGCATGGCATATTAATAGATCAACATCAGCGATAAAAACCTTAATACAGTTAATACCTGATGTTAGAGAAATTGAATTCATAGGTTCACAGATACAGCACTGGTTATAGACTAACTGATTGGGTAGGGTTGAACACTGACTTGCATGTTCAGTGGTTACAGCTGCATTGGCAGCATTCTAACATATAGATTTTTAGACCAGCCCTGAACCCTTCTAATGAGCTGGAGTTAATTAGGTTATCTGGGAGAGAGCACCAGTAAAAGGGGGCAGACTATGTGAAGGAACTTTTTCGAAGGCTGGTTTGTATTGGGGGGATATCTAGTAGATTGATGTTTGATGAACAGAGGGTAGGCTTTAGGGGCTTCGGAGTCAGTAGCCCAGTTAGGGGGGTTCTAGACTTTGGTGAGCTTAAAGGCGAGGCAAAGAGGAGGATATGTAAGTTTGTGCTCCAGCGTAGGCCAATTTAATTCCATAACAACCTCACAGTGGTGCCTCCTTGGCCTTGCATTAGCAGCAAAGTGACTAATTTTATTATACAACACATTTAATTTGTGAGTTTCACCTTCCCTCAGGAAGTGTAATACCAAGGCACCATAGACCAACGTGGGAAGCAGGGTGCTCCTCGCTATTTGAATCTTTGAGTCCAGTGCCAGAAAATTGCCAAGTCTATAAAGAATGCCAAGTTTCTGGTGAATTATTTTGGTTATGGAGTCAATGTGTGGTTTGAAGGTCAGGTCTTGATCTAGGTAAACCCCAAGGTATTCCACTTTGTCAACCACATCTATCTGGGGAACAGCCGCTGTAGTCAGTTGGAGCAGGTGTTGCCTAGTAGCAGCTAGACGTTTGGGTCCAAATAGTACAGCCTTAGTTTTCTTGTTATTCATCACCAGTAAGTTGGAGGCAAACCATCCTTCTAAGGCTTTCAGACATGTGAAAAAGTCTTCAGTAATTTTGCTGGCATTAGGATCAGCCCAGTAGACTACCGTGTCATCTGCATATAACACTAGATCTCCCTTATCGCAGTTTTGGCCTATGTCATTAATAAACAAAGAGAATAATAGCGGACCTAATCTAGAGCCTTGGGGGACTCCATCTGTGACTGCCAGACAACTGGAATAGACTCCTTTCAATTTCACCTTTTGTGGTCTACCAGCTAGATAGCTGGAGAACCAGGACAGGGAGAGATTGTCGAAATCTAGCTATTCTAGTTTACTAAGGAGCAGCTGGTGGTTAACCAAGTCGAAAGTCTTGGTTAGGTCAATGATTATGCCTCCCGTCATTGACCCTCTGTCCATTGCATTCAGGATATCACAGGTAAGCTTGACAAGTGCAGTATCTGTGTCATGGCATTTCCTAAAGCCATGTTGAATATATGTGAGAATGCAATGTGGCTGTAAATAGTCCTGTAGCTGATTGAAGACCAATCTCTTTTGTGTCTTCACTAATGAGCAGAGTATGAGTATGTAATTTCCTACATCTACACATGATCCACCCTTGTGAATAGGTGCTATCTTGGCCACTTTCCATTTTCCAGGTATAGACCCTTCCATAAGCGATCTGTTGATCAATAGGGTGACAGGGAGGGCAATACCTGTGGCAGCCAGTCTTAATAGCCTGGGCTCAAGCTGGTCAAATCCAGGAAATGAGTCTGGTTTTAGCCATTTCAGAAGAGTAGTACATCAGACTCTCTGACCAGCCTCAGGTGAAATTGTGGATGAGGGGTTTCCTTTTCATCAAAGCTTCGCTTTGGGGGAGGGGAGCCAGGTGTCCTAGGTTTAAATTTATCAAGGTTTGTAAAAAAGGTGTTAAAGGCTTCTGCCACTTAGTGAGGGTCATCCGAAGCTTGATCAGTGACCATGATTGCTCCCCCCATGTGCTGGCACTGCTTCTCAGTGGGAGTTGATGTGACTTCTGAAGCTTTTTAGATCACAAGGTGGCTCACCTGGAGTCCTCGCAGGTAGCAACTTTTGGCTGCCTTGATCCCTTTCTTGCATTTGTTTCTGAGAGCCGTGTACCTTTCCTAGTCAGTTCTATGGTTCCCCCATGCCTTATCCCTGAGAATCATTTTCTTCTTGACGTCCACTGTAAGCCATTTGTGGCACTTGCCTTTCGCCCTGAGCTTCCTATTGGGAGGAGTACTGGTTGGCAGTAGACATGAAAACTTTTGAGAAGTATTCAACAGCCTCATCAAGGCTGGAGAGCTCTGTTATAGGGTGCCAGTAGATCATTGAGAGAACAGGTATAAAGGCTTCTGGTACAAAGTTGGAGTAATCCCTCACCATGAATATTCTGGGGGGTAGGCCAGGTTGTTTATTTTTCCATACACAGAATATAGGCTAGTGATCACTAAAAGAATCTGAGAATATTCCTGCTGAAGTGATTCTAGCGGGATCTATAACTAAAGCCCAGTCTAGCAGGGTGTGGTTCCCGGTGTTGATGTTAATTCTGGTAGGTACACTGATTACTTGGGTAAGGTTAGCATCAAAAGTCAGTTCCTGATAGTACAACTGCTGCCACTATTATATTTTGCTTAGTTTACCTCATATCATTGTTGTCTAACGTAACTGTGGTCATGCTTATCCTCACTGTTTAGCTCTCTAGCTAACTAGTACATTCCCTACCTAAAAGTATACTACCCATTTTATCAGTGTTGTTTATATATTCATTGCTACCTCAAATCTGTTATTGCCTTGCTCTAATTTGTTAGTCTCTTATATCATATTTATTTTGCCTACATTATGTGGTTCTAACTGTGCATCAGTACTGCCTGCTTATCTATTGCAATCCTCACATTTTCTCTGTAAAGTTAAATTATTGCTTAGCTTGATTCATGAAAGTTCAGCACTTGTTGTACTGGCATAGTCAGATTTTAGTCTAATTCATGTGTTCCACTACTGCTACCCACAGTTTCATTATTGCCTGCTGATTTTGCATTTGCTGCATTTATTGTCAATTTGATTTAGAATATTGCTGTTAAGTTTCCCCTGCTGTTTCTTTACTTACTGCAGAAACTGCATTGCAACATGTACTCTTGCTGTAGTCTTCTTTGCTGCTGTCCTCGTTGCATTCACTACTTGTACCTCATAATAGCTGTGCACCATAGTTTATTGCTACCTTGCCTGCTTTCCCCTATCCCGCTTCCCTAGTGCTTCATCTCAAGTGTTCCTCTCTCTCTCTCTCTCTCTCTCTCTTCCTACCTCCCACACTTATTTGAATGTTACCCTAACCCCCCTCATTTCTGGACCCCCCCCATCTTCCCCACTGTGCTGCTCCTGCCCTGACCAATTGACCCCCCCACTGTCTTCACTCTCCTCCTTCCCTCACTTTCTTTTACTCACACAAGCTCCCCATTAAGGGTCCCCCTGTCTCCTTCTTATCCTGCAGCCCTAATCCTTCCTCAGTCTACCCTACTCTACTCTCCCTCCCCATTTTGTCTGTCACCTCCTCTAACTTTACACCTTCTACCTTATTCGTATTCCCTCTCTCTCTATCCTGTATCTTATCAATCATACTCCCTCTCTTCTGTCCCTCTCTCAGTTCAGATCCCCCCTACTCCACTATCTCTAAGCTCTGTCCCCTCCAACCTTCCTGGCTAACATGCTGCTTATCTCCCTCTCTCTCTCCTCCGCCCCCTGTTTCCCCTTGCTTCCCTCTCTCCCAGTGGACTTCCCTCTCCTCCCCTTTCTCTCTCCCTTTCTCCTCCCCTCCTCTTTCTTCCCTCTCTTTCTCACTCCTCTTGGCTCCCTGTATGCTCACTCCTCCTTTCCTCCTGGCTCTGTCTTGAAGTTCTTACATCCTTTCTCCTTTCCTGCCCCTCTACCCCTCGAACCCCCTCTTTCTGTCTCCTTCATCTTTCTCAGAACACATCTCTGTTTCTGCCAAATTTCGCATCATGCTGCTCCTCCTAGCAGGTGTTGTCCAGTCTAATCCCAGTTATGTACAGACCTCCACCTCTTCCCTCCCCAGAGGGTTGCAGATGACCCACATCAATGCCTGCAGTCTCCTCCACAAGATTGACTTGCTCCAGCCTCTCATGGCTAACCTCCAACCTGATGTGCTCATATAGTCTCTGAGTGTTGGTTATCCCCCAAGATTCCTGACTCTGCAGTTGCTATCCCTGGTACACTCTCACCTTACAGGATCATGCTTCAAAGGGTGGTGGTGTTGCCATCTACCTCTCCTCTTCTATCCAGCTCATTCCCAGACTCTCCGTCACCTCCCCTTCTGCTTATGAACTTCTGCTTCTCAAACTCTCCCTCCCTTTCTCTGCTCTATCTTTATAGAAGGTGTCTATTGCTGTCTTGGACTATCTACCTCATCTGTCACTAAACTCCTAACCTCTTTTACCACTCATGCCTTGTCTGAGGAGTTATTCATTCTTTGGTGACTTTAATATTAATTGGCTCTCCCACTCTCAGTCAACATTCTGCCAAAATATTAAGTCCCACAACTTAATTCAATTGATCTCTGGTCCAACCCGCTACAAGCACAAGCCCCTTAATCACTCCTTATTAGACTGGGCTCTTACCTCCCATCCCCATTGCATCATAGATGATGGCATTCTCCCAGACACCATTAGTGACCACCACATGGTCTACTGTGTGTGCAAAAACTCACCACCCCAAAGCCCCTCCCAAACTCCTCCCGATCCAGTCCTTCCCATTGTTAGACGTGTTCTCTCTTCATGCAGACTTGCTGTCTACAGATTGGTTGCCCATCTCTGCTGCCAACTCCATTAATTCTGCCCATTAACTACTTCACTACCAACTTCCTCACAATCTGGGATCGGTATGCCCTTCATAGGACAGCTAGGATCTGAGGTTCCCACCTCCATTTGATTTCTGCAGAGCTACTGACCTGTTTTCATGCATGGGATCTTGCCTGGATGATTCAAAAGTCTTCTGGCTCCCCCGTTGACCTACTTACTTACCATGCCCTTCGCAATGACTGTACCAGAGCTACTAGGCTTGTCAAGGTTGAGTACTTCTCCACATTCCGGAACAACTTAAACCACCCCTCCAAGTTCTGAAAGATGATCCATGCCCTCTTCTCTTTCCCTTCCCAGTCCTCCTCGCCAGTCCTCAAGATATGTAACACCCCAGTTTCTGAACCCCTCTCTGTAGCGTCCATGTTCAACTCTTTCTTCACCTCCTGTGCATCCTCCTTTCTCTCTTCCCTCCCACCTCCCTCCTTCATTCCCCCATCCAACCACCCCATCTCCCTCCTTCTTGCCCATCACCAATGCTGACACCCTTAAGGCTCTCCTAGCCCTTAGCCCTCCCAAGGGCAAGAGCCAAGATGGTCTTGACCCCAAACTCCTTCATCGCTCAGTCTCTGCCATTGCCCTTCCTTTCACCTCTCTGCTTAACCCCTCTTTTTTTCCTTGTCTCAGTCCATGACACCTGGAATCAGGACACTGTCATTCCTCTTCCCAAAGGAGGAGACCCCACTCATCCTGGCAATTACCACCCTATCTTCCTGCTCCCCATCTTAGCCAAACTACAGGAGCACCTCATGTTAGCTCAGCTTTCTCCCTTCCTTGACTCCATCTCCTTCTACACCCCTTTCCAGTCTAGCTTCCTTAAATTCCACTCTACTACCTCCTCCTTTGGCTTACTAACTCCATCCTTTCAGGCATGGACCAGGGCCTTATCACCTCCACCATCTTTGCTGACTTGGCCAAAGCCTTTGACACAGTATCAAACACTCTTGTCATTGGGCAAATGTAAGGCTGTGGTTCTTCTTGGTAAATGTAAGGCTGCAGGGCTGTCCAACTCCTCTACTGCTTTCAGTCATATCTTGAAGGTAGGACTCAATCTGTTAGAATTGTAGACTCCCTATTTGAAATGGAGTCCCCTCAGGGGTGCTTCCTTGGACCGATACTCTTTTCTGTGTCTTCTTAAATTACCTCCCTGCTGCCTGCTCCTCTGCGTCCATCCGTATGTACACAGTTGACACCATACTATTTGTGTTTGGTCCCTACCCCTCTGATGACCGGGCTCCAGCTGGACTTCAACAACATCCAGCAGTTGTTCCAGTCCAATCAATCATCCCTCAATGTCAAGAAAACAGTCTCTATGATCTTTGGCACCAGTTAGAAGCTCGCTAAGCTTCCTGCCTCCCCTCCATCCACACCTTGAATGGGGCTACACTTGATGATGTTCCCTAATTCAAGTATCTTGGAGTCTGGCTTGACTGTCACCTTGACTTTTTTGAGCATGTGGATGCCATCCACAAAACAATACACCCTAAACTTGGTGCCCTATACAGGAATCGAGGATGCATCCCATTTTCTGCATGCCAAGCTGTTGTTCAGAAAATGACCTTTCCCATTTTTAAGTTTGGTGACATCATCTATAGTACTGCTCCTAAGACTATCTTCACCAGACTGGACACCTTCTGCCATTTTGTATTGGACTGTCCAGCCCACACCCAGCATTGGACCCTCTATTCCTCCCTCTCCCTCCCTTGAATCCAGATGTTTCACCCACTGTGCCTCCTTTATCTTGAATACTGGCTCTGCTCCCTCCTCTTCTACCTTACTTCTCTCCTCTCTACTCCCCCACCATCCTCCTACACCCTTCATAGTTCTGGATATCATTCCCTCACTCTCCCCTCTAGCAAATCTTTAGCTCGCCAGGCTTCTCTCTCTTCCCACTTCCCCAAACTTTGGAACTCCCACCCCCTAAACATCTGTTCTGCCACTTCCCTGTGCTCTTTCTCCTCTATGCTCCATTATTTCTCTACCCACACTTGCAGTTGCACCTGATAGCACCAATGTTCCTTTACTATCTACCTGCTACCCTGTCACCTCCCAATTCTTCTTTTGACCTCTCCTTTGTCCTCACTTTCTCCCTATCCTCCCACTATCCTGACACCTTGATTTCTTTCCCTTTTGTAAAGTACAGTTTGCCTCTCTGCCTCTTCCTTTATTGCACCTTGAACTCTTTGTTCCTTTCTGCCTCCTTGTAAACCTTGTACTAATTTTATATAATTGTTTATATTTGCTTATTTGCTAGCAGCTTAATGTTGTTCCTACCAGCCTCGTAATTGCTTATGTTTGTTGTTCTATTTATTTATTTATTTATTTAAGAATCAGTTTACAACCTTTGAGCCAGAGGCTCGTTTCCAAAGGTACTTCGTCACATAAAGACATACATTGCGTTTCGGTTACATAGCAAAGATTTGCAAAAAATCAATAGGCATTCACCAGAGGTGCCACGTCACATAGTGGTCAGACAAATACAATTGGGTACAGGGTACATGTAATTGATAACAGGTATTACACAAGTCGGTATCAAGTGAGCATTCTGGTAGATAAACATTGAAAACAGCTGGCACTGGCCAGGTTAAACCTAGGCATGGTGTGTACAGGGGCAGTGTGGAGGGATGGTAGGGTGGAGAACTGCCGGGGCATTGTCAAGAGAAAGAGGTGGAGGCTATGTTCAGAGACAGGAGCAGTTACGAGTGCTGAAGATGTGGTTCCAGGTCAGTTTTGAATGTGGAGATGGTGATGGCATTGGTGATGGTGGCAGGAGAGAGTTAAACCAGGTTGGGGCTCTATAGCTGAAGGGACCTCTGGCCACGGCTGGTTCTCGATCTGGGGACCTTTAGAGTGGTCTTGTAGGAAGACACGTGTTGCAATGGTGGGAGGGCTCTGGTGGATGGATGCCGTACCCGGGGAGGCCAGTAGGGTTTTTTGTGAGGAGACAGGTCTGGTATCAGAGCCGTTCATCCAGGGTAAGCAGGTTAGCATCGACATATAGCTGACAGGTGTGTGTGAGCCTGGGGCACCAGTAATCAATCTGCACGCTTTATTCAGGGTTAGGTGAATTTTGTTGAGTGCAGTGGTGTCGGCAGCACTGTATACTGGTAGACCATAGTCTACAAGGGACAGAACAGACGATGTAACAGCTAGCGGAGGCATTTGGTGGAAGGCAGGTTTTATGGTGGAATAGGATGCCAAACCGTGTGTTGGTGGTGGATGTTAGGCGTCGATGTGGTTGTGAAATGTGAGGGCTGAGTCGAAGGTAACCCCAAGGTATTTGTAGGAGCAGACTTGTTCCAGTGGTTGGTTGGTGCTTGGAAGGATATAGAGTGGGTGGTTGCTAGCTTTGTTTTGGGGGTGTGAAAAGAGCATAGTTTTGGTTTTCTTAAGATTGATGACGAGTCTGCGCTCCTTAAACCAAGCCTCGGCACTGTTGAAAGACTGCTGTAGGGAGTCCTGTAGGGAGATGGGATTACGGTGGGTGGCAAAAAGGACAGCGTCGTCTGCATACAGCAGAATTTTGCCAGAGCATGCACTGGGCAGGGTGTTCAGATACAGTGAGAAGAGAAGGGGGCCCAGGATGGAGCCTTGGGGGACCCCAGAGAGAATGGGACGGGTGTCGGAGAGTGTGCTATTCATCTTGACACACTGGGATCGAGTGTTAAGATAGCTAGCACACCATGCCAGGGGGCCAGCCGAGAGACCAGTGAGGCAGAGTGCATTCAGCAGCAGTGGATGGGAGACAGTGTCGAAAGCCTTTGAGAGGTCAATGAACACTGCACCAGCTAGGAGCTGGTATCC
Organism: Neoceratodus forsteri; assembly: GCA_016271365.2. Taxonomy (NCBI): domain Eukaryota; kingdom Metazoa; phylum Chordata; order Ceratodontiformes; family Ceratodontidae; genus Neoceratodus; species Neoceratodus forsteri. Next base: position 451,939,681 of record CM057456.1, on the reverse strand, counting down.
AGGAGGAGTGTAGGAAGTTGGAGAATTCAATAAGGGCAGTGCTGGTACTGTGACCCTTACGGAAGCCATGTTGCTCTGGGCATAAGATGTTATGCTTAGCCAGATAATCAGTGATTTGAATGGCCACCACTTTCTCAGGGCTTTAGAGAGGGAGGAGGATGGAGATTGGCGGTAGTTGTTGGCGATGACCTGTCACCTCCTTTATGAATAGGTGTGATAATGGCTGTTTTCCAAGCTGTGGGGAATTGTCCCAGGCAGAGTGACTGGTTAATTAGGCTTGTGAGAGGTGCAAGGACTTCATCTAGCACCAGCCTGCGGATGCTGGGGTCCAGTGAGTCATTGCCGGGATTGTTGCCATTACTCCCCTTCCCCTTTCCCCCAGGATGCCTCTGGAAATGAGCTGTTATTAGCGCAGTATGTCTTTCCTGGTGAAACTTTTGAAATAAAATAAATAAATAACTAAATGCAACAATGTTTTGTGATGTTTGTACTGACCACATTACTTTGCACATGTCAAATGTTGTCAGAAACAGCCAATCACCTCAGAGACTGTTGCGAGGGGAGGGCTAGAGTAAGAGATACTCCCTTCTACCTCCCTAAAGTTTGGTTTTCCCAACTCAGGTGATTACTTAATGTTTTCCTCTGATAAGCATTGGCTATCTGTAGAGCCTATATAAAATTGTCTGCCTCCAAGCAGAGAGGTGGCTTAGCCCTGCCTTTTATTTTTCTATATTATGGTGCTCAACATGCCAGTAAACTACTCCATTGGGAAGCCACATTAGGAGCAGCTGCTCTCCATGACTACACCCCAATCTGGTTACAAGTTGAGAGGGACATGGCGAGGAAGACGGGATGTTCACTGGCCAGTCTGCTCTATTTAAGACCTTTTCAGCTCCCATGTCCATTGCACTCTACTCCTATCAAATGGTCTTTTAAAGCTTGGGGTCAGTTGCAATCATATTTAAATTCTTCTTGGTCCTTGGTACCCTTTCAACCTCTGTTTTGCAATTCACATTTTCAGATAGACCATCATCCCATTCCACCATCTTTTTGCCCTCCATTGAGTAATTGCAATTTGACTGACTTGCCACGGGAGGAAGAGTTTGTCCCCTTTTCCTCCTTGCAGTCTCAACACCAAGTAAAGGGCCCTGAATTTTTCAAATTTCTTCAACTTAAAGTGCAATCTCTGATTTCCTAGGCCCATGGCCCTGGCACCTACCACAGGCTATTGTGGTTGCACCCCTCCTAAGTCTACTTTGGCAGCCACATGCAATCTCTGAACCCTATAAATTCTTTCAAGCTATACATCCCCACTTGCTCACCGGGATATGTTGTTACAGGATTTAAACTCTACACCTGCCAAATGATAAAACCTTTTGGAAACAAGTCTGGATTAATCTCTATAAATATGTTAAACAGGATCAATTTTGACTAACGCAGTTTAATATACTGCACAATTTATATTATACCCCTGCAAGGCTTTATAGGGTTGGCAGGCTCTTTTCTCCTGAATGTAATAGATGCAGGGAACTCCTGGGCTCCCTTGTTCACCTTCTTTGGGACTGTCCTAAAATGTGACCCTTTTGGACTCTCATTAAACAGGCACTAGACCCCTTGCTGGGGTTGGGTGATCTTTTCACCCCTGAGAGTTGCCTATTAGGCATCTACTGTATCCTTCTGGTACTCCACAAAACCTGAGGGCTCATCTCTCCATAGTCGCCACCATCCCCAAACTAATAATTCTCCAAAACTGGAAAGATGCTGCCCCTCCCTCTTTCCTAGAATGGCACAGAGAGATCCTTCTCACCCTCCAGTTGGAAAAACACATAGCTACTATGCACAAAAGATTGCACACCTACCACACTACATTCAAATCGCTTTACGCATTATTATCTCTATGGGGTACTTAACCCTTTCTATAACCTTGTTCCCCTGATGGCTTGTCATGCCCATTTCTCAATGATGATGGCTTGCACCTATCCCACTAATGTCTTTTTCTGATGAGAGGTTCACAGACAGGGAGGGGATGTTCTGGGAGGGATAGGGTGGAGGGTAGTTTTGTTATGCATGTCAAAACCTCTGCAGCACATGACACATATTTGTTTCATATGCATGTCTTCTTTTAGCTGACTTTTTCCTGTCTTTAATGTAATTATGTAAGTACATTGTTTGGTTGGTTGGATGATTATCTTTAAAAATTAATAAAGTATACTAAATTAAAAAAAAAAAGACAGCCTCCCTCCACTAACCCAGTCTGCCAGTTTTTGCCACTAAATTCCCACAACGGCTGATGGCAGTTTCATTTTTTTCATGGAGTGAAGTGGGGCTGGGCAGCAGTTCATGATGATGATGAACACACAGAGGAAAGCTGCACCACAGAAGAATGAAAACTAACACTGCCCACAAGTAAGTGATTGAAGTGACTGAAGTGTAGAATAATTTGACCATCTGACCAATCTAACAATGTGAGTTGGCCAGCGACTGGGTGAGCCGGTGTGCTGAGGTGTTGGGGGGAAGTGTACAAAAAAAAAGCAAAGCATATACTGTGTAAAACAGTGTATGATGAGTCATACATGACAAGACTTGTGCTTCCACCTTGGGGTTGTCATAACAACAGGGGCCTTTCTACTCTTGAGCTTTGCTCTCGAGATCAGCCTGTTGTCATGACAACCCCTCGGTTGAAACACAGCCTTGTTGTGTATGGTTCCACATACACTATTCTATATGTGTATGTTTACAATTCCTAGATAGAACTGGGTAAAATAAAAAAATACAATTATAAATCATGACATCATTCTTAGCCAATCAGGATTGGTTATTTCTAATTATACGGTGACACTTTTCAAAAGACAAAGCTGATTGGCTAACTGGGTCTTTTATACATAAGTAAATCCCAGCATAACTACATCTAAATATATATCCTTATGACTGTGTATCTTATTCATGTGTACTTCTATTGTCTATATTATTCACATGTATTTGTATTGTCTCTCAATGACATGGAGCCTTTGTAAATGAGTCCCTGCCTCAAAGGATTGTAATTCTGATATTGTTCAATAAAATAAAATAAATAACTCACAGATAAACACCCAGTCAGCTGCATCTGCAATCACATTAAATAAACCAGTCTGGTCCCTGAAAATCAAAACATTACAACTGCCATGTTGGATTTTCCATAAACTGTGATGGAGAACCACAACCCTGCCTACCAAAAGAGTAAAGTGGTCTCAACAGCTTTAAATCTGTGTAAGCTGCCCCCCCCCCACAATTCAGGGCTTACCTGACATGATTCCTTGTCCCCTGTCTCCCGATATCTTCACCCTCTGGTCCCAGGACTGCAAAAGAGGGGGACCAGTAGGGCAGTCATAGCAGTGCAGGAGCCCTGGTATGATGTGAACCAGGGCTCCACAGTTCAAATCTGTGGTCATTGCCACTCAGTACCATCTGACCTCAAGCTCTCTCCAGTGTTCTGGGGGCAGAGGGAAGAAAAAACAACACCATGTACTTTGTTTCCCCAGCCCAGGAGCCGAAGAGGGCCGGGGAATGAGAGTCATGAAGCACGGCAGCAATGTAGGCTGCTGCACATGTGCACAATGCATACAAATGGAACCAGTGCTCCATAGTTCAAAATGGGCCACGGACCAACTTCAGAAGGCTGCCCAGCTCCTACAACAAAAACAGAGCCTGGACACAGTGAGCTAGCAACACTGGGCACAGCAATAATGATTTCACAGCCCCAGGGAAAGCATCAGGGCTGTGAATAACAAAACAGCACTGCATATGCACAGAAAAATCAGAAAACTAACAACTCAGAACTATTTTTCTATTGAGGAAGGATATTCCTCTACAAATCTATAAAAAAAAGTTTTTTTTCCAAAATATAAACCGTTTAATTTTTTTTTCTAAAAGTTTACTTAATGCCATTTGTATAATTGCAATAATCCACTCCAGGATGTGGTTTCTACTGGGATTTACCCACTTCTGGTGTGGGTAAATCCCAGCATAACACACACCCTGTCATGGATTATTACTAAAACATTCCAGGTACTCTTATAACCACAACAGGGTGTATCATGTACATAGTTCTAAATTTCTGGGGCCAAATGTTCAAAAGTAGCATGAGTGCTGATGGGTGTTTGCCCATGCTGTCTGGAATTTACTCCCTTTTTGGGGGTGGGGTTGGAATTTTGGGGGAATATTCAGAGACCCCACAGTGTAGGCTTAACCTGCTAGCAGCCAGGTAGGTACTAAATTAATGCTGCACCCATGCAAATTAGAGGTCCCCACCTGCATACAGATGCCGCAGCAATTTCAAAGGTTTGTGTTGATGGTAAATGGCACCCAAAGCGACACTATTTACTGCCTCTGAAAACCTCAAATTAACTGGGCTCTAAGCCCGTGCCTCTACCCCATCTATGGCAGGATGGCTGTATGGTAGCCACCCCTCCCGGTCACTGTCACAGCACAAGGGCATAAACTTCAGACGAGGCAAATTTACAGGTTTAAAACACACCTTGATATGACATTTATTTTTCCAAAGTTAGAAAAATAATAAATGAAAACAAAACAATTGCAAAGAAAATCACTACTTAACATCAGTAGTTTCTCCAATAATACTTTCCTGCATCTTAGAGCTCCTAAGACCCTTCCCATCTGCATTCAACAGCTTGTCTACAGTAGCAACTCTCTCCTTCACTCTCAAGACTGAACTCTACTAGACTGAACTGAAGTAAACTCCATGCAAAGGTTTTTATATCTTTTTGGTAGGGTCATCTTACTGAGCCCTTACATGTCTGGACATGTTTGAAAACCAAGGGGGGAAGGGATTGTGTCAGGATAGTTCCTGGTTCAGTTAAAAGTACAGTGTATCTATCCACAGATATTGACTTTCTATATCTCTGATCCACAGTGACTATGCTCTTTTATACATAGAACCTTATACAGTAACAGGTTTATAGTGTGAATTTGTGAAAATAACTTAAGGGTTTCTTATCACTGTATTAATCATGACATTATTATTGTTTTATATGACTTCTGACACCCTTTTTCTTTAAAAAGGCTTTACTAACTGTATACATTCCTATTTAAAATAGCCTTCATGTTTTTTGTACACAAAATGCACTTATGCACTTTACACAACACCTCTCCGGGTGCTTGGCATAATTCTAGGGACTGGATGGATGGAAATGGAAAAAGAACGAAAAGAGAGCACTAGTAGGAAGTTTAGCAGGGATAGTAAAGAGTTATGCTAGGTGGCCAACCTAGGGTAGGGGGGAAAGAAGAAAAGCAAAGAAAAAAGCATTAACTGCTGCTAGGAAATAAGGAGATAGAAAAGGGGTCCATCAATCACAGTCAGAGGTGTAGCCTAACTCTGCCACAGTCACCCATCCTATTTGTCAGACAGCCCTGGAGTCCAGTGGCACCCCCCCACTTCCAGTCCTCTTTCCCAGTATGTATAAAGGATTCCCTGGTGTCTATTGGCACCCCTCAACTCCCGAACACTAGTCCCAGTAAGTGTAAAAGATACTCTGCTGTCTAGTGGCACTTCCCACCCTCCAATTCCCTGTCCTGGTACCTGTCAAGGATTCTCTGGTGTTTAGTGTCACCCCCATCCACCTGAACACCCAGCCCGGTACAGTGTCAGTGTTCCCTGTTGGCTCGTGGCCCCCTCAAACCCCTGTCCCAGTACAGTGACAGTGTTCCCTGGTGGCTAGCAGTGCCTAAACACCTGTCCTGGTACAGTATCAGTGTTCCCTGGTGGCTAGCAGCACCCCCCACTCCATGAACACTCATACTGGTACTGTGTTAGTGTTTCCTGGTGGCTAGAGCCACCCCTGAACACCCGTTCTGGTGCAGTGTTATTGTTTCCTGGTGGCTAAAAGCACCCCATCCTCTGAACACCTGTCCTGGCACAGTGTTAGTGTTCCCTGTTGGCGATCAGCACCCCTCATTCCCCAAACACCTGTCCCAGTTAGTGAAAAGGATACCCTAGTTTCTAGTGGCACCTCCCTCCCTCTGCTCCCCCTTCATGATTCATGTAAAGGATTCCCTGCTATCTAGTGGCACCCCCCCACCCTCTGATCTCCTGTTCCATATAATACATGAGATTAGAGCAGTGCAGAATGACTTTGTAGAACTGGGGAGGGGCCTAAGACAAGTAGCACACACAGTATCCTTCTCAGAGGTGCTGCCTGTCAATGGCATGAGTGAGGCAAGGGTACTTTGCACCATGCAGTTTAATGAATGGTTGAAAAAATGGTGTGGAGCACAAGGGTTTGGCTTCATTGGGGACTGGGGTTCCACCTGGAGGGACACCAGCCTATACTGGCAGGATGGTCTGCATCTGTCCAGGAGGGAACAAGTTTTTGAGCAATTGGTTTAAATGCTTCATTGGCAAGCTTTTAAACTAGTCAAGGGGAGGCACTGATAAGCAGCAGGAAAATCCCAGCCTCTCCCTACAAAACAGGGTACTAAATGAGAAAAAGACCGAGGTAGAAAGGTCAGTGGGGGATGCTGCAACAGAAGGTAAAGCCATCAAAAAATGGAAAGCAATGAGTACCAATGCCCGTAGTCTGAGTAACAAGCTTCCTGAATTAGTGGCCTTGATGGAGGAGGAACATCTGGATATCGTGGCAGTCACAGAAACATGGTTCGCACAAAACCATGACTGGGACGTAAACATACCAGGATACACTATCTACAGGAGGGACAGAGAGGGTAAAAGAGGAGGAGGAGTAGCTCTTTACATAAGGGAAGGAATCAAAGCAACAGAACAAAAGAGAAAACAGGGAGGAGAAGAAGCACTGTGGGTAAATTTGGAGACCGGCAATGGCACCACAATCCGCACAGGGGTTGTATACAGACCCCCTTCTCAGGGGGAGGAAATGGACAAGGAAATGATAGAAAGTATACTTAGTATGGCAGAAAAAGGGGAGATATTGCTGATGGGTGATCTGAATATGCCAGATGTTAACTGGAGTGCAGTTGCAGCAGACACTTGAAGAATGGGGTTATTCTAGATGCCCTACAGGGGCATGCCTTAACAACTAGTATTGGAGCCCACTCAAGAGGGAGCAATCTTAGACCTGGTTCTCTCAAATGGAGATGAAGACAGGATCACAGATGTGAAGTGGGTAGCCATCTGGAACTAGCGACCATCGAACAGTATATGGTTCTAATAAACACAGCAATAGAGTCAAGCCATACAAAGGCAAAGGTACTGGACTTTAGGAGGGCTGACTTTGCAAAATGGGTGAGTGCCTAAGGAATGCACTAGCAAATGGGCAGGAAGGAGGGGTGGAAGAACAATGGGGTATAATAAAAACTGCCATCACAGAGGTAACAAGCCTTTGTGTGAAGCAAATAAACAAAACTAAACAATGTAAGAAACCACTATGGTTCTCAAAGGAAGTGGCAGTGAAGGTTCAAGAGAAAAAGAAAGCTTTCAGGAAGTACAAGGAATCACAGAAGGAGCAGGACAGAGAACTGTATCAGTTAAAGCAAAAGGAAGCTGGGAAGGCAGTCAGAACAGCAAAGGCCCAAACCGAGGAAAGATAGCCAACTCAGTTAAGAAGGGTGATAAAACCTTTTATAGGTACATCAGGGAGCGAAGGAAGACCAAGGGAGGGATAGTGAGGCTTAATGGGGGAGGGTGGGCAGAGGGTGACTGTGTAAAGGCAGAGATACTAAACAAATATTTTTGCTCAGTATTTACAAAGGAAGAGGGGGAGGTACCTAAAACAAACAGTAGAAACACTCTGGATACAGAAGTTGATACCAGCCCATTTACAGAAGAAAGGGTTCTGAAAGAACTCTTAAAATTGAAGGTGGACAAAGCAATGGGGCATGATGGGATTCATCCCAGAATTCTAAAAGAACTAAGGGTAGAATTAGTGACACCACTGACTACCCTTTTTAACAAATCATAGGAGGATGGGATGGTACCCGAGGACTGGAGGAGGGCAGATGTGATTCCCCTTCACAAAAGTGGGAGCAAGGCAGAAGCAGGAAACTACAGACCTGTTAGTTTAACCTCAGTGGTAGGAAAATGATGGAATCACTTCTAAAGGAAAAAGAATTGTCGAGTATCTAGAGGCCAGAGGGGCACAGGACCCAAGGCAGCATGGATTCACAGCAGGAAGGTCATGCCAGACAAATCTGATAGATTTCTTTGACTGGGTGACCAAAGTAGTAGATCAGGGAGGGCTGTGGACATGGTCTACCTAGACTTTAACAAGGCATTTGACACAGTCCCACACAAAGATTAATATACAAGTTAGCTAGCCTGGGAGTGGGTCCCAAGATGACAGCCTGGGTAAAAATTGGCTGGAGAATAGGACACAGAGGTAATAGTAAATGGAGTCCACTCTGAAGAAAGGGGATTACTAGTAGGGGTACCCATGAGGTTCGATGATTAGGACCGGTCCTCTTCAATGTCTTTATAAGCGACATTGCAGAGGGACTGGAAGGAAAAGTATGTCTCTTTGCAGATGACACAAAGATCTGCAACAGAGTTGATGCACAAGGTGGGGTGGAAAAGATGAAAAGGGACTTGGCAAGGTTAGAGGAATGGTCAAATGTATGGCAGCTTAGATTCAGTGCTAAGAAGTGCAAGGTAATGCACCTGGGAAACAAAAACCCAGGGGAAGAGTACACAATGGGGGGTGAGATACTAGCAACAACAAAAATGGAAAGGGACCTGGGGGTAGTCATATCAGATGACCTAATGGTGGGCAAGCAATGTGAGAGGGCAGCAAGGAGGGCTGGGGGATACTGGGATGCATAGGGAGAGGCATCACCAGTAGAAAATAGGAAGTTATTATCCCTCTGTACAGACAGCTGGTCAGACCCCATCTGGAGTACTGCGTGCAGTTCTGGAGACCCAGTCTTGCAAGAAGACATAGACAGGATGGAAGCTGTCCAGAGGAGGGCAACTAAAATGGTGTAGAGTCTGCACCGAAGACATATGAAGAGAGACTTAGGAACTTAATATGTATAGCCTCGAGGAAAGGAGGGAGGGGGACATGATAGAAGCGTTCAAGTACCTCAAGGAATCAACAAAGTCCAAGAGGTAGCATCTTTCAAAAAAAAGTATGCAGAACAAGGGCACAATTTGAAGATAGAGGGGCTCAGAGGTAATTTAAGGAAGTATTTTTCACAGAGAGGGTTGTGGATGCATGGAATGGCCTTCCGGAGGAAGGTCGTGGAGTCAAAAACAGTGGTGGAATTCAAGCATGCATGGGATAGTCATAAGGCAGTTCTGGGGGTGGGGGTAGGAAGAAGTAGGCTGCTGGTTAACTAGGATCTGCAGCTTATCCAGTAGGCAGGGAAATGGGCAGACTGGGTGGGCCAAGCGGTCCTCATCTGCCGTCAAATTCTATGTTTCTATGTTTCTATGTAATACGCACGTAACTCTGATGGCTAGTGGCACCTCCCCCCACAATGATCCCCCCCCTCCTGTAGAATTTGCTCTTAACCCTGGTGGCTAGTTGCACCTCCTCCCTCTGATTTCCCATCCCATGGTACCAGTAATACTGCTGGTTTCCAGATGTACACATGCCCCCAACCCCAACTGCTGTTCGACATATGGACCAGTGAACATTGGTGGCCCAGCAGCTCCCACTTGCCCTGTCTGCACCCAGATCATCACCCATCCAAACCCCCCTTACTGGCAAGCCATGGACATGTACTGACACCCGATACAGCAACTGGCACAGCCATCCTCTAACCTCCATGGCTGACCACTGTATTGCCTGACAGTGAGATCACCTATACTGTATACTGTATGCACGCTCACTGTCAGCCCATACACTGACTGGCCATGGAGGTAGAGAAGGGCTGTGCCAGCTGACATATAGGGTGTTAGCACTCGTTCCCAGTTTGCTGGTAAGGGGGGAAATGGTTGGGTGGTGGTCTGGGTGCAGGTGGGAAGCTGCTGGACCAAGAAAGTTCGCCAGTCTGTATACTGACAAGCAGTTGGGGGATGGGGACCAGGGTTCCCTGGATGCCAGGAGTACTATCGGTACCACACGATGGGCGATCGGGAGAAGGAGGTGCCACTAGCCACCAGGGTTAACAGTGTATTCTATGGGATAGGGGATCGAGGGAGGAGGTACCACTAGCCACCAGAGTTATGTGCGTATTATACAGGATGGGGGGGGTCAGAGGGTGTGGGGTGTGAGTAGACACCAGGGAATCTTTTTTACTACCCAGGATGTGTGTTTAGGGGTGGGGGTGCTGCTAGCCACCAGGGTTAAGAGTGAATTCTATAGGACAGGGGATCGGGGTGGGGGAGGAGATACCACTAGCTACCAGAGCTACATGTGTATTATACAGGACATAGGATCAAAGGGTGGGGAGTACCACTAAACACCAGATCCAGAAGCAAATGATTTGATACCTTTTAATGGACCAAAACATAGATGTAACAACAAGAACAAAGTGCTCTAGCTTTCGGACCAACCAGTCCTTCTTCAGAAGCTAAAGACCAGGTAATCCTTTACACATACTGGGATGGGAGAGAAGAGGATGGAGGTGTCACTAGACATCAGCGCATCCTTTTCCCTAACCAAGATGGGTGTTTGGGGGGGATGGGGGGTGCCACTAGCCACAAGGGAACACTGACGTTGCAGCAGAATGGATGTTTGGTGGGTTGAGGGTGCCACTATATACCACGGATAACTAACACTGTACCGGGATGGGCAGACAGAGAGTAAGGGGTGCCACTAGACACCAGGGACAACTGACACTGTACCAGGATATGGGTTCTGAGGGTGAAGGGTGCCACTAGACATCAGGGATAATGTGATATGCACCAGAATGGGTGTTTGGGGGTGGTGGGGTACCACCAGACATCAGGGCCGTGACAAACATTGACAGGATGGGTGTTTGTGGATTTTGTTGGCCACCAGGGATTACATCAGGACTAGCACAACTGGGTAGCTGTTTCCCATTCAAAATAGCCCATAATGGGTGTGAAAATGACCCCATAGTGCCTTGCATGCCCAATGGGCTCCTTTGCAGGGTGGGGCTGATTATCATGCTATGGCCCTCAGTGCTATCCAGCCCCGGGGTGCAATTCCCTATGGGCTGGAAGTGACTTACTGCTGTGCCAACACAGGCCGATATTCAGTTGGATAGCACTGGTCTACTATCTGACTGAATATAGTAACCTCTGGATCGGGCACAGGTGCAGCACAAACCATTGTGCCTCGCTTTTGCCCATTTTTGAATATTGGGCCCCTGAAGTTCTAGTTCAGTTGGTACAGTCCATTTCCTACAAAGGTTATTCTTGAATAGTCAGCAAAATAAAACATTCTGATTATAAATTAAAATTCTTTTTTTTTTTAAGAAAGGTGTTTAACATCATCTGTAATATGTTTTTATCTACAGTTCATGTGTATCTTATGGTTATAAGAGTTTCTTCAAGTCCTTTGTGTGCCAGAACTGCTCAGCTGCTTTCAGGGCTACTGGGCGGTGGCCCAAATGAGAGTCATCCTGCTCTGGGGTAACCCCCAATATGCAGTGATATGGAAGACAATAGACCTGGTGGAGCACCAGGATCCCCCACTCCAGGCACACTTATTTCAGTGTCATCACCTTGGGCAGTTTAAATCTGAGTTCTCTGGTACATGGGCGGTATTGGAGGGGTGGCGGAGGGGCACTCTCAGGGGTCCCACTTAAACTCAGATGTGGAAATACCAGTGGTGGATCTCAGACCCCCGGTTCAGCCCTGCTAGACTAGACCCCTGGTTCAGACAGCAGGCCAGGTAAGGCATTGTAGCCTCATGGCAGTTGCTTCAAGCAAATACAGTGCTATCATTTGAAATGGTCCAACAATAATTTCCCTGTACCCTGGCTGACTATATAAATGTTCAAATGAGGACGGAAGAGCAGGAGCCACAGAATGGCTCATCTACCTATTCATTTCAAACAATGTGGTACTCCTCACATGGGGAAAAAGTAATTTCATTGTTGTATCTCAATTATTTGCGGGACCAAGCATTCTCATCTACCTATATTAAAAAAAATGGGATGAAGATTTAAACATTAGTTTAACTGAGAAGCAATTGTCCAATATTTGGAAAAACACATGGAGAACTCCCTCCTCACCCATTTGGAGGGAATTCTTTTGGAAGCTTAGGGTGCACAATTTCTTGGTCCCTGTTCAAGTAACCCATTGGAATCCAAAGGTATCCCTTGGGTGCTGGAGAAAATGTGGGGAACTTAAAACTTCTCAGGCACACATATTTTGGCTATGTCCAACTATTAGTTCATTTTGGGAGGAAACAGTGTCACACCTAAGTCGACTTTTTTAACATACGCACATCACTGGGACCACTGCACCTGCTCCTGGGGGAACATCCAAAGGAACTAAACGGGAGAGAGGAGAGGTATCTGTGGCTGGTCCTGACAGCAGCAGCTATAAAGTCCCTAACTAAAAATTGACTGCAGCAAGATCCACCCACAATTTTGGAATAGGCTGCTATAGTACGTCATATTCAAATGTTTGAATAACTGACTTTTAATCTGCAGCAGCAAATCCCAAAATATCAGAATAGATGGACTAGGTGGGATCTTTATGATAGTCTTCCTGCATAGAGATGTTTAACTAGACTGTACGTTTGCAGCTTTGCAAATATTATAAATGCTGTGTTGTGACATTTACTATTTGTCAATTGTCATAACCCTGACTGGATGCTATTAGAGTGCCCGGATAAACGAAGGGCCTTTGGAGGCCAAGGCTTTTCCTTAAATATGATAGGCATTACCTCATTATTCTATCTTACTATTGTTCTTAAATATATACCCTCACAGGAAACCTCAATGATGGACTTTACTTTTGATTGAATCAAGGGACAGAATGGTTAGTCGAGACCCACTAGTTGTTACAACTGGTTATTTGTTTTTATTGTTTTTCTCTTTTTATGAGGGTCTTGTATTGGATGTACACTGTGCTAATTGTTAATGTACAGATGTTGATTGACATGCAGTCTGTTCAAACTGAATTTCAAACTTTAATAAACTGAGTATATAAAAAAAGAACTGCTCAGCTGCACTTCAAAGTTCTCAACTGAAGAACTCAAGAATGCACTCTTATGACTGTAAGAGTCACATTAACTGTACATATAAACATATATTATAAATCATGACACTATAAGAGAGTTTATCATGCAAACTGTTCTAAAATTCTAAAGTTGTAAATTCAGTTGGCATAGTATTTTTCAGTGCCGAAGTGCCTCTTATTTTCTTCTACACAGCAAAGCATTTTGATTTTAAATTCAAGTTCCATTTTTTTTAAGTAGAAGTTTTAACATGATTTAAAATATGCTTATATGTACAGTTCTGTAATCCCTTATGGTTATAAGATGCCTTTTCAAGTCCTTTGTGTGCCAGGACTATGTAGCTTTGCTTGCAAGTTCTCTCAACCAGAGAACTCAAGAAGGCATTCTTAGCTATAACAGATGCTTGAACTGTACATATAGGGCCCGGTTTTAAAATGGGATGCTGATGCCCCAAGTCTCTGGTGTGTCAAACATATGACGCAGGAGGCTTGTGGCATTCCTTTGATGCAGATTATGATTTTCTGTCAGGTGCACCAAATGCTGCAAGTTAGACCAGCTCCCTCCTGGTCTAACCTAGAAACATAGAAACATAGAATTTGATGGCAGATAAGGACCGCTTGGCCCACCTAGTCTTCCCATTTTCCTACCTACCTAACAGATAAGCTGCAGATCCTAGTTAACCAACAGCTTACTTCCTCCTACCCCCCCCACTAGGACTGCCTTATGTCTATCCCATGCATTCTTGAATTCCCCCACTGTTCTTGACTCCATGACCTCCTCAGGGAGGCTGTTCCATTCATCCACAACCCTCTCTGTGAAAAAATACTTCCTCACCTTACCTCTGAGCCGTCCCCCCTCTAACTTCAAATTGTGCCCCCTTGGTCTTGCACATATCTTTTTCTGAAAGATGCTACCCTCTTGGACTTTGTTGATTCCCTTGAGGTGCTTGAAAGTTTCTATCATGTCCCCTCTCTCCCTTCTTTCCTCAAGGGTATACATATTAAGCTCCTTTAGTCTTTCTTTGTATGTCTTCTGGTGCAGACCCTGCACCATTTTGGTTGCCCTCCTCTGGACAGCCTCCACTCTATCTATGTCTTTGCAGAGATGGGGTCTCCAGAACTGCACACAGTACTCCAGATGGGGTCTCACCAACTGTCTGTACAGAGGGATAACAACTTCCTATTTTCTACTATTGATGCCTCTTGATGCCATTTGGGGACCCTTTTTAAGGAGCTTGCACCAAACATTTGGCGCAAGCTGCAGTAAAGTGCAGAAAATGTTGCAACTGCACCAAACGTACTAAAACTGGGCACAAGTTGTGGCAATGTGTTTGGTGCAGTTGCATCAAACATCGGAGTTGAGCAGGGCTTGATGCAAGCCTCACGTTAACCCTTGAAAATCGGGCCCATAAACATATAATATAAAGCCATTTGGTTAAACCCCCTATATATTCTTTAACCACCACTTCTTTTGTTGTAACCATTTAGCAATTTGTTTTTTCAAATGAACAATTGCTAACAGGGCATATAAAGCACTAGCCAACAGTGTCTAATACAAAAAATGTTTTAGACAAAATACTTTAAAACAAAAGGGCATATGGCTTATTGGCTAATGCTTCCAATGGTTCTTGTTCCGGCCTCTTGTTCCTGCTCCCTAAACTCTATGCATAAGTATCCATGCTCTCTGAGCCGCTTATGTATTTGTAAATGCAATTTGTTATTGTATCTGTAAATGGTGTCATTTATAAATCTGAGTATGATGTAAATGTAACCACTGTACCTGCCATGTCGATGTCAATGTAATGCACTTCCCAGGTCACCCCAAAAAAGGGGCTGTATTTGTCTCAATGGTTACCAAAGTTCAAATAAATAAATAAATATTGATTGCTAACACTGGCTACAAACATCTTCCAAAATCTGAATTTCTTGTCTCTCCATTTTTTTATAACTGAAGACATTTTCATTAAAATGGGCTATTTTCCTTTTAGAATTCATCTGCTCAAGAGCCCTATGCCTGCTGTGATGACATATTCCTCTGCTTGTGACATAACAACCTGTTGCCATGGAAATTATGCAGATGTCACAAGCATGACTTCAGGACAAGAAAAGCACAAACAGACTGTTTTCATGCAAGTGTCCCCTTGCTGTGGTCTCGCTGTGCTGTCTCTTGGCCTTCGCCAAGTGGCATACAAACAACAAAACTCTGTCCTTCCAATGATTAATCCTTCATCCCAGACCAGTTCCTGAGTGACCAAGGTCCATTCCTGAACCCAGGTTTCAAGCAAAGTGAACAGAAGTGCTACTGCTACACAATGAGACCAGCACAGTTCATCTTTGTTATATAGTATGTCAAATGGTTCTGTTTGTTGTGCATTACGGGACCCCAAATTATAGCTTGATAATGCATTTTAAGTGCTGACAAAGTATGAAGACAAATGAGAGATAATATGCAGTATCACAAAAAACATCAACATACTATATTGCCATAGACAATGCAATAGGTAAACAAAAACTACTGGAACCAACGTTTTGCCATTTTTTAACACGACACTTACACTAGATATTCATTTTAAATGGCTGAATATTATTGTTCTCATTTGTTTAAGATTAGATCAGTCCCTACATAAATCCAGAGGTCCAAGCCATTTTAAAACATCTTAAATACCATTTTTCTTAACTTTTTGCAGGTTATATCAATGCATGGTCAAAATTAAAAAAAAGAAATCCTTTCCTCACTCCATAACAATCTATGAAGTAAAAACATTATAACTAGGTCCGGCTATCCCTCTCTGCACACGCAGGTGCCCTAATCCTCTTATTCAGTAGCTACACACTACGTCAAATCGGTATTATTTGCTGAGGCTCAAGGTCATGAACTCTTGAATGGAACTAAATTAAATGCATGCGAGTTCAATTTTATTCTGTGTTGGCAGCTGTCAGCTTTGGGAGATCTTTAAACCCTTTTTTTCTGGCTTACACTTTGGTCTCCAGAGGCAACTGCAAGTTATTGGTTCCAGTTTCTTTATTGTACAACCATAGAGCAAAACAAAAGGAGAGGGAACTGTATAGCAGAACAGTTTTACAGTTGCATTTAAGATCAAAAGCAGATCTTTAAATTTAGCACAACAAATAAGTTAGTTTAATTGGGGTCAGTGCATGGGTCGTCAGGTTGACTCCAGCAACTTGGTAATGTTTCACTAGTACATGGGAAATGTTTGAGATATTCAGTGTATGTTGCAGTCTAGTTTGCAGAAACTGGGATTTAATTAGAATTGGATGAACTGATACAGTATAAAAATAAATGCAAAACCCTCTTCCAAGTGTTGCAGGTTCCAAATATCTGGCATGTTATAAACCAGCTACGTAAAACTGATATGTGTTGTTTCAAACAGTTTGAAAAGAAAAACAGAATAAGCTTGGCCACACAATTGCAATGCAAGAGAACTGGTTTGATTCTGAAGCTCAGCTTTTGGACAGACTGGCAGGGGGCTTTACATGCATCTTAGAAAATGGGTAGGGGGAGTTCTCATTTCTGATTGGCTAATGCCATCAAGTAGCTGTTTTGCTATCTGCCAACAGAGACCAGGAAATAATGAGTCCCAGTCTCTGGCTACCTAATTACCTTGCAATATCGCTGTGCCCATGGAATTTGCAGTTTTAAATAGCTGCCATTTTTTCTCTTACTTAGCAAGAGATACAGCCCCCCCACAAACAGTAGCTATTTTCTTTTGTCCTGTAGGGAGCGACACTACTGCCGCAACAGATGCCACATCCCTATTTTTTCCTATTCTTTCACTACGGCAGAGAATTTTTTTTAAATTACTATTTGTGCCTCCTCCTCTCATGCCCAGTCTCAACTCCTTCTGGAGACACATATAGCGGTCTCCCTGCATCGTGACCTGCCCGATTCTACCACGGTGAGTACCCATCGATCCATAGCTGTACCCCCCCAGGCAGGTACGAGGTGGGGCTGATGCACCCTGACAATCTTGCAGTGTTGGACTCACCAGGATGTCAGGCAGGCATGAATAATCAGGGTCTTCACTGTGGTCTCTGTCATCTAGGAGACCGGGCACTGTTTTCTCCTGTGTTCTGGGGGAGTGGCACGCACCGGACGTCATGGCATCACCACTGACGTCGGCACTCCCCAACCCCTTGAGTTAGCTACAATGCTTGCTGTGCCTCCAGCTTCCACTAGAGGCCAGGCAAGTGCCGAGCAAAGCCCCCTCCCTCCCTTCCTCCTGGGAGAGGAGAGCTGTCCATTGGACGCTCGAACCTCTCCCATCCCTGCCGACCCTTGACTGCCCAGGCTCATTCCTAAACCCAGGTTGCCAGTATAGCGTGAGGTGTGGCGTCCAGTGCCTCAACCCTCAGCACCACCGGGCTGGGACAAGAATTTATATATATATCATTATGGCATCAGTAGCACAGAGCATGCTTACCTCTCAGCACAAACACAGCCAACTGCCAGATTGCTGACTCAATGCCAACTGTCATCATTATTATTTCTCCCGATCCCGGGTCCTACTCCCAGTACGTCTGTTGACCTCATTGCCATTGTGAAGGTACATCTCAGCAGCACACCATCTCCTGATCATGCTACCATGAAAATTTATAAAACAATTCTGGCATGCTACTCATGGGAGAGTCAACAGACTGTTAACAAGTAATCATGCTGCTCTGCATCCCCCCAAATACTTCCATGTCTTGTGGTCAGCTTCTGCTGTTCTCATTTAAAAAAAATCTAAACTACTGTAGGTAGGAAATAAATTCTGTAGTTGCCATATTGGTCCTAGTAAGAACAGATACAGAAGCAAATGGTTTGATGCCTTTAATTGGACGAACATTGATGTTACAACAAAAGAACAAAGTGCTCCAGCTTTTAGACCAACCAAGTCCTTCTTCAGAAGCTTTATGAAAGTTATTTAAAAAATCCCATGCTATTAACACCTAGATAACGCATAAAAAGACAGAAATAATTCTCATTGGTTTAACATATTCATTTGAAACATAACAGAAGATTACATCAGAGAAGCTAATTAACACCAGTGTGCTTTTAGCTGAAAAGCCCCTGAAGGTCAAAGGTTATCAGAAGATAGCAACAAGCAGAGAGTTCTCCTCATATAAATTTTAAAATGTCTCAGTATGTTTCAAGAAAACAGTCCAATGAAAACAAAACCGTAGTATACTATTCTCCCTAATTACATGTAAGATGAGGAGCGTACAACTTTAATTGCAAGTGTCCTTGTGTTTTAAAGAACCCAGTCAATGAAAGGCAAACCTGTGGATAATAATACATGCTAAAATGAGACATAATAGCAAGTTAAAAACAAGCCCCAAAATAAAATAAACAGAAATTATATATATATATATATATATATATATATATATATACACACACATATACACAGGGGCCCAGATATTCAAACTCGCCAGTCTGAGCGCAAGCCCCTGCTACTCAAAATAGTTGAAAGGTGTGGTGAGGTGCTATTCAAAGGAGTTGCGGCTGTTGAGCAACCCCTGAATATCACCCCGAGCCACAAGCACTTGCACATGGCGCAGTGGAACTTGCACTGCAGCGTTGCCAGAGTTGAGCATTAAACTCATGTATGCTAGTACCATTGCGCCATGCACAAATTTCCGATATTCAAAAGGTGACATGCAAATGGGGCCATAATTTATGCAAGGCGCAGGGGGCCATTTGCATCTATTTATGGCCCCATTTGCATGCCATTTGCATGTAGGTGCGCCGATCCCCGAGGACTTGCTCCTGGCCACCCTGCCAGGCAGCAGCCGTCGGGGACCGACGCATAATGCAGCCCGATCGCGGGCATCACAGTTACATGACACCCCCACACATCTCCCACAGCCCGATCGCGGGCAGAACCTGTATGAACCCCAGTGCCCGATTGCGGGCAGAACCTATGAACCCCCAGTGCCCGATCGCGGGCAGAACCTATGAACCCCCAGTGCCCGATCGTAGAGGCAGAACCTATATGAACCCCCAGTGCCCGATCGCGGGCAGAATGTCTAACTAAGCCCCCAAACATCTCCCTGGTGTCTAGTGCCCCCACCCACCCACGAAGCCCCTCACCCGCTCCCCCACGCGGCGGCGGCGCAGCATCCACCGCCTGCCGCCCGCCGCCCGCCGACTGACTGTCCGGTGAGAGCTGCCGTCCATTGGTGCACAGCTACAGCAATAAGCGTGCAGCCATACCGTATGACGGTCAGATTTGGGAATGATCATTCACATCACGGACTACGGTATGGCTGCACGCCCATTGGCTGTAGCTCTGCACCAATGGGCGTGCAGCCCTCACCGGACAGTCAGTCGGCGGGCGGGGGTGGCAGGCAGGTGGATGCTGTCGCCCGCCGCGGGGGAGCGGGTGGAGGGGCTCTGTGGGTGGGTGGGGGGACACTAGACACCAGGGAGATGTTTGGGGGGTAGTACAGACATTCTGCCCGCGATCGGGCTTTTTACGGCCACTGACCACCAGGGAGTTATCTCGCTGGGGGAGGGTTACCCTGCCCGCGATCGGCACTGGGGGTTCATATAGGTTCTGCCCGCGATCGGGCACTGGGGGGTCTTACAGGTTCTGCCCGCGATCGGGCACTGGGGGTTCATAGGTTCTGCCCGTGATCGGGCACTGGGGGGTCATACAGGTTCTGCCCGCGATCGGGCACTGGGGGTCTCTTACAGGTTCTGCCCGCGATCGGGCACTGGGGGTTCATACAGGTTCTGCCCGCGATCAGGCTGTGGGTGATGTGTGGGGGGCGACATGTACGTGTTCTGCCCGCGATCGGGCTGGTGGGGGGCACAGGGACCGAGTTGGGGCCAGCCAGGGTGGAAGCTGCTGTGTTGCGCCTGCAATGCAGCAGCTCACCTGTGGTGAGCCCTCAACTTAAGCTCTTTTTTGGCTCAAGCTTCAGTGGCGCAGGTTGGGTTATGATGCAGAACTCTGCAAGAACCCGACTGAATATCGGGTTAGCAGGTTATGCATGGATCCTCCCTCCTGTTGAGCATGCATTCATTTGCATTGCTCTCTTTTGCGCAACCTGTTGCCAGTGGCATAACTGCCTCCTGCTGAATATCGCAGAATGGCGATTTTTGACCTTGCATGGCGTTAACCCTGTTGTGCATGGCGCAACCCTTTGAATATCTGGCCTGTGTGTATATATATATATATATATATACATATGGCATTTAGAGGTTTAAAGTAAAGTTTACTCAAAGTGAACAAATGTTTCACACATAATGTAATCAAGAAATTAGCTTGAGACATTTTCCCAACTATACTCTCAACCAGTTAATATATTCCACAAACTTCAAGGCCTTCATTGTTGTAACAGGATTTTATATATGATAATATCAATTGTAAGTATAAGTGCCAAATAAATAATAATAATAATAATAATAATAGCTTTATTTATTGAGCACCTTTACATTATCAAAGCACTTCACACAATCACAAACAATTCATTAAAACATAATTAAAATCACAATGGATCAGGAAATGCCTCCATCCATAAAAATGTTCTCAGTGCCTGCTTAAGCGCCCCACAGTCCTGCACTCCTGAAGTATGACGGGCAGAGAATTCCAGAGGGTTGGGGCAGCAAACATAAAAGCATGAGCCCCAGATGAATTCAAACTAACCCTCGGAATCTCCAGCAACCCTTTGTCAGCCAGCGGAGCTGTCACCAGGGGTGTAAGGAGTCAGAAGCTCTTTCAAGTAATCAGGACCAAGTCTGTGTAGGCTTTGTAGGTTAACAAACCTACCTTAAAGGTGATCCACCACTGAATTAGAAGCCAGTGCAGATAGCGCAGCACTGGGTTAATGAGATCTCCTAGATACCTAAAGTCAATAAACGAGCAGCAGCATTCTGCACTAGCTGCAAGCAGTGGATATCAACCCCAGGAAGCCCTAAGTAAAGGGAGTTGCAATAGTCAAGGCATGAGGTCACAAAGGTGTGGACCAATACGGGCAGATCACTGAACAGAACAAGGTGCTTGATCCTGGCAATGTTTCTCAGATGATAAAAGGCTAACAACAACTGCCAACACCTGATGATGAAGGGTCAGCCCGTTGTCAAGTATCACTCCCAGGTCATGCATCTGTTCAGAGGTAAGGATCTGAGCGCCTCCAAGAATAAACCGGATGAATCAGTCCTCAACTGCTCTGTCCTGCATACGGGTCCAACACCAAAACCTCAGTTTTACCTGCATTCAACTTTAACCGCTGGAATTCACCCAATCTTGGATTTCAGTGAGGAAGCTGTTAAATACTGAGAGGCACTAACCTGGTCGGGGCAAAGACAGGTAGAGCTGGGTATCATCAGCATAGCAGTGAAACCTCAGCCCATACTATCTTACAATGTCTCCGAGGGCAGCATATACACTGCAAACAACATAGGGGATAGCATCAAGCCCTGGGGAACCCCACAAACAGAGAAAAGACTCAGAAGAAAACATTTCCTAGACGACTCTCTGAGTACTACCGGTGAGGAAAGATGAAAACCATCTGAGCACTGTGTCAGTCAGTCCACAGATGGACCTCAGGCACTCGAACCTCATGGTCTACAGTGTCAAAAGCTGAGGAGAGATCAAGGAGTACCAAGATGGAGCAGTTTCTCTGATCTCTCTGAGCACCAGAACAGAGCAGTCTCAGTACTGTGCCTCTTATGAAAACCAGATTGGAGAGGTTCATATATACTATGGATGGTCATCAAATGGTTCTCCAGTTGAGTTGCCACAACTTTCTTGATAACCTTCCCACAAAGGAAGGTTCGAGAGATAGGTTTGTAGTTAGCTAGGGTATCCGGGTCAAAGAAACTTTCTTCAGAAGGGTGTCATCACCGCCTCCTTCAGGGAGCTTGAAACTCACCCAATTCCACGGGCACTGAATAATCTGAGCCATCCAGGCCGAAACCCAAAATCAGGGAGGTAGGGCCTGGATCTAATCTACAGCATAGGGTGCACCCCTGGACAATCCTCATAATATTGAACTACGGCAGGTCAAGGTACTCCAGGAAACAAGAGGCATAGCGACCGAGCACTGAAAATAGTATCCTCATAGAACGGGTCAGATAGATCTCTGACCTGATGTCGGAACCTTATTTGCAAAGAATCGAGCAGTCTCATCACACTTCATTTGTGAAAAACTCGATGGAGATGTAGACAGGCTGGGTTACACAGCCTGTCCACAGTTCGGAAGAGTTGGGCAGTTGATTCAAGTGACAGTGATTTCCCTGGACAGGAATTCTGCCTTCTTACGGGAGATCACTGTGAGTCCTAGATTGATTTTATTGCCATCACATGAGTGAGATACATGAGCGATTGGAAAGATGCAACCAACGGTTTCCCTGTAGAGGTCACAAGTGTGGGTCCGTCTCTGTGCTCCAGTGAGGAGTCGACAGGTTTTGTTTAGTGCTGTTGAGATATGCTTTAGTGCAGTGGTAGTAGCTGAGCCATAGACAATTAGACCATAGTCTATGATTGAGATGATGGAGCTTTGAACAGCAATCCTCAAGGCAGCTTAGGTTGAAAAATTAGACGGTTCCGGTACAAAATTCAATGCGTTGGTGCACTGTTTTGCAGTGCTATCGATATGGGCCACAAAAGTAAGACATTAGTCAAAAGTGATACCAAGGTATTTGAAGGTGTTCAGTTGTTCTAGTGTATTTCAAGAGAAGTTTTTATGACACGTGGAGTATGCCTATTTCTGTTTTGATGACTGCGAAAAGCATGACGTTTGTTTTTCTGATTTAGGACCAGTTTGTGCTCAAGAAACCACTTTTCAACACATGAGAAAGCAAGCTGCAAGCTCTGTAGTAGTGGATTTGGATCCTTATGGGAGAGAATTACAGCGTCATCAGCATAGAGTATTAATTTTTCAGGGCAGGATTTGGGAAGCAAGTTTAGAAATAGGCTGAGAGAGAGGACCTAAAATTGTGTCCCACCAGAGAGGACCGATTTGAGTTAGAGAGAACCTCAGAGATTTTTACTGTTTGAGAACGTTGTGCCAGGTAACTTTACCCAGGCTCCAGGTCCTCGCTAGCCCAATGTTGAGCAGAAGAGAGATTAGAATGCTATGGTGAACAGTGTCAAAGGCCTTTGTGAGGGTCTATGAAAACAGCTCCAGTTAAATAACCCTTATCCAAGGCTTTGTGAGTTTCACTAGAGAAATCAAGTACAGCCGTCGGCGTACTGTGTCCTTTCTAAATCCGTTTTGCTGGATGCAGAGTAGATCGTGCTTTTGCAGGTAGTCTGATAGTTGATCCATACGATCCATTCAAGAGCTTTGGAGAGGGGTGGAAGTATAGATATAGACATAGTTCCTGGTGTGGATTTGTCTCTTTATGCACTGGTGGACTATAGCGGTCTTCCATGTTAGAAATTGACTTGGCAGGGAGAGGTTGAGAATTTTGGTGAGGGGTGGATCACTTCTTCCAACGTGAGGGACAGAAGTTTTAGATCAATGGTGTCACTGCTATTTCTAGATTTAGAGCAGGCTTTTTATGTATCTCTAGGCTTCATATGTCTTGACTATTTTAAAGTGAAATAGCGGTTTGTCTGGTGAGGTGGTTTGGGATATGAGTTTTGGAACTGACAAGTCCTGGAAGAAGTCTGGTGAGAGGACACCACTGAGGTCAGTGAAGGTTTTATTTAGGGCATCGGCCATAGTCTTAGGGTCACGGGTAGTGGAGCCATCAATGTTCATTGCCGTGGGAGAGGATTTAGACTGTTTGCTCATAATATTATGTATATTGTCCCAGAAGGATCTCCGTCACCCAGGTGGTTTCTAGAGCATTCTTGAAATAGGAGCTCTTCATTTGCCTGATTTGTGAAGTGCATAGGTTACGTGCCTGTTTATAGTTAAGTGAGTCTGTTATGGAGCCTGTGGCCCTGACTGTTGCCCAAAGATGGTCACGTGCTTTAAGCTGAGCCAGTGGTTTGGCTGTTAGCCAGGGATTAGAGAGGCTTTGATTTCACGTTTTTGAAAGGTGCGTAGGTGTCACAGGCAGTGTTGAAAGTTTTAATGAAGAAGTCTAGGGCAGCGTCCCACATCCAGCGTATTGTAGATAGGGACCAGTCTTGTTGTAGGAGGCAGATCTTTAGCTTAGCAAGGTTTCTGTGCTGTAGCATTCGACTTAGGATGGTTTTAGGAGGTGGTTTGTGGAATTTATTTGTCCAGATACAGATCACAGGGAGTGGTCACTGAGGAGTCAGAGAGAACGGTGGTGTTTTTTATCCGGTCCGGCGATTAGTAAGAATCCAGTAAATAGAGTGCTGGTTCCAGTCTTGTAGTTGTTTCTAGTAGGAGTTGACCATCTGTGTTAGGTTGGTTGCTAGGATAGTATCCCTGCTGGGTCCGATATCAGAGGCAAGCCAATTTATATTGAAATCACCGAGAAGGAGGAGCTCAGAGTCAGGAGGTTGTAATCTTGCAAATTCAAGGATAGACTGGAGCCCGGCTCGTGGGTCTTTAGGGGGATATAGACTGCAGCCACAGTAAGCACTTTGTTATGGGCACCAAGGAGAAGCTTGACAGGGAGAAGTTGTACTAGGGTGTTTTCTGGGGAGAAACTGGCAAGGTGGCATGAGAGGTAGTCCTTTATATAGATAACACATCCGCCCCTTTCTTTTTAGCGGTTAAGTCTGAAGAGGTTGTAGCCTTGGAGCGAGATTGCATGATCTGGAGTGCTAAGTGTTAGCCAGGTCTCAACAATTACAAGTATGTCAGGATTATGTTGTCCAATAAAGGCTTGAAGAGATGCCAGCTTAGGAAGGAGGCTGCAGAAATTTAGGGTAACAATGGATAGCCCGTTTTCAGTTTTTGCAGGCTTTATCTTAATGTTTGAGCCAGGGCCGGGTTTGGGTGGATCCCACCAGACATGAGAAGTAGGAGGAGCAGCAGTTTGAGGATATCTCCGTAGCTCACCATGTAACGTCTTTCCTCTGCATGCTGCAGGTTTGGATACAGTGCAGTTGCCTAGGGTCCCAACAAGGAGGGTTGCTAACAACAGGTGCTCAAATATGATTTTTCCAGCCAGGGCGGTCGTTTGCACCAGTCCTTAGTAATGGGGTGCCTCAGATAGAAATAAAGGGTATTTGCAATGGTTCCATAATGAAGGTAAGATGTCAAGATGCTACAGTGAGGGGTTGCATGGGGTAGGAGGAGAGGAAGTTGACACAGTGGATAACAAATGGAGAGAGATAGAAAAGGCAGGAGGAGGTTTACATGGGTAAACCCAAGGCTCCACATGAGCAGGGACAGATCAATTTGGTGGTGTGCCTCCAGGGGAGGATTTGCCCCATCGCCAAATGATGTAAAATAATCAAATCCACAGGAAAATTACCAGTAAACTGTTTGATCTACGGTAACAAGACAAAGGATGTGTTAAATTCTTGGAACACTGGCCTGGGGCATATGCAGGAAGTTAAAACCTTTGTCAGTGTCTTCCTTTGTTTAAATAATTGTGAATGGTTCTCAAAGACATGCAGCTCCCTTTAGCAACAAGGTGGACGGAAATGTGGATTCAGTTTGCATTTCCCAGGTCAGAGCTTGTAGAATTTCTTAGCTGTACTACTTTGATTGTGGTGACTTCAAAAAGTTGATTTGTAATGAGAATCCCAATATCTGCTGGTGATGTTTTCCAGTTTCTTAGTCCAGGAAACTTTCATAGATCATATATCCAAGAATGGTCTAGTTCCTTCAAGCCAAAACACGTGAAAATCCACAAAACTAAACTATTGACAGAGACAAACACAAACACCCAGCCACACAGCCCAAGTAGGCGGAGTAGTGTGACTCTCACTATTAATGCCCAGAGAAACTATGATGATATTCTTAAGCAATTGTGATGAAAATAAAAATAAAAGTAATAAAAAACAAAGTGTCAAAATGTCACAGAGTTCATATCAGAATGTCACCAATAAAAGTCTGAAGATCCTCAGGCTAGGCACTCTCACTACCAGGACTTCATGGAAACAGAGGATTCTCAGTGCCAGATAAAATTTGATAATGAATGAAAGCAGACAGACCAAAAGTTTCAACACATAACTCAAGTAAAACGGTCTCCAAAATGCGCTCACTGTTCAGATGAAAGTTTGGTGCAAAATTAACCAGTCAATCTAAGAACAAATTCATGAAATCTTCTTCAGGACTGGTTCATTCCCCAGCTAAGAGTCCAGAAAGTCCACACTGTATTCCACCGCCAGACGACAACAGCTACTAAGGAACCCCAGCAGAACCCAACTACATAGGTTCCTGGGGATCTCTAGGGAAAAAGATTATCAACCACTGGCTCCCAGCAGTGAAAGCCCAATCCCTGTGCTGTTACAGCCAGAAACGGGGATCGTTAAATAGGGCAGTTAGATAGCTAAGAACTGAACGCTCCAGTCCCCAAATCCAATGATTTACAAAAATGGCTAATAAAATCAGAATGTTGAATGTCCAGCTACAAAAACCAGGCCTTCACCAAATTAGGCATCCCTACCAAATGTATTGTCACACAGAATTTATAGATGGAGCAAGACCGGGATTGATTTCAAACCCGAGCCAACAGTACTCATGTCACCAAGTAGAAAGCTGTCCAGCAGTTGGAAAATCATGCGAGAGAAATGCACCATCCCAACCTCCTTCCAATATGGAAACACAGACTGCTACATGCCCAAGACTGTGCGGGTGGATTGCCTGTCTCACACTCCAGGAGAGCAGCTCCCAAGGTCAGAGTCAAGAAACACAGTCGGGGAGAATGCACCCATTCCATGTAGGCCAGTAAATCCTCTACAACCCGACCGATTCCAGGAGTAGCGGAGAGCAAAGAACCAACGACTAATGCGAAGAGCAAACAAAAATCGAAACAAAATAAAATGCCTTAAAACAAACAACTTGAGACAAAGGACTACAAGACAAAAATAAAACTAAAAAACGCTCATTACAACACTAGCTGTTACAGAAGCGACCGATATTACCACCAGCCTGGCGTCCATCTTCTTCCACACCAAATAAAAAAAAAACTACTTGTCAAGGACCACCAAGAAATTGAGACCATGAGCCTGATATGTACAGATTTCAACATAGTGTAACTAGTTGTCTGTGGTTGGATTACATACTGTCACATTTTTCAATTCTGTACATATTAAGATGCATATCTCATTTACTTGGGGTTCAGAAAGGTTCAATTCCTTTGGATAAATACTGTAATGATTGGTGTAAATGATGTGTATTAGGACTCTTGTACATATATCCCTCTAACTAGTTATCTTTCCCGGGAAGAGGGGTGGGGGATTTAATTCCTATGAGTTTTATTCAGATTCCTTAGACTGTTTCTGTATGTTTTGTTATACACTGACACTGTATTGAAATCTGTACATATCAGGCTCATGGTCTCAATTTCTTGGTGGTCCTTGCCAAGTAGTTTTTATTTGGCACTTATACTTACAATTGATATTATAATGTATAAAATCATGTTACAACACTGAAGGCCTTAAAGTTTATGAAATATATTAACTGGTTGAGAGTATAGTTGGGAAAATGTCTCAAGCTAATTTCTTGATTACTTTATGTGTGAAACATTTGTTCACTTTGAGAAAAATTGCTTTAAGCTTCTGTATCTATATATATATATATATATATATATATATTTTCTATTTTATTTTGGGGGCTTGTTTTAACTTGTAGTTATGTCTCAGTTTAGCATGTATTTATTATCCATAGGTTTGCTTTTCATTGCCTGTGTTCTTTAAAACACAAGGACACTTGCAATTAAAGTTGTAAGCTCCTCATCTTACATGTAATTAAGAAGAATAGTATACTACGGTTTTGTTTTCATTAGTCTGTTTTCTTGAAACATACTGAGACATTTTAAAATTTATGTGAGGAGAACTCTCTGCTTGTTGCTATCTTCTGATAACCTTTGATCTTCAGGAGCTTTTCAGTTAAAAGCATACTGGTGTTAATTTGCTTCTCTGACGTAACCTTCTGTTATGTTTCAAATGAATATGTTAAACCACTGAGAATTATTTCTGTTTTGTATGCATTATCTGGGTGTTTATAGTATGAGATTTTCTAAATAACTTTCATAAAGCTTCTGAAGAAGGACTTGGTTGGTCTGAAAGCTAGAGCACTTTGTTCTTTTGTTGTAACATATATGTTGGTCTAATAAAAGGCATCAAACCATTTGCTCCTGTATCTGTAGATAGGAAATGACATAGAATTTAAAGCATTTGCTTTTATTTATGGGAAATGGAGTTCCATGCTGTGGGGTGGAGTGGTATGGGTAGACACTGCTGCTGGGTTGGGTAGTAGGGCAGGTAGAGAGTACAACAGCTCCACACAAACAGTACAGTGACAGCTAGTGACCATGACACAGCACTAACAGGACTACTTTCCACAAAATGGCTTTATTCATGAAAAAAAAGTATTTACAGTATTTTTACATTTTTTAAACTGTTTTGTTTCAAAATACAACCCAAATCCTACTTTCTAAGCACAATAATACCCTCCGTGGTGGGCAGTACTGGGCTATACCAGAACTTCAAGGGCTATAAGGCCTCTGCTTGCAGCACTGGGCCTTATTACACCCTTGGCTGGTCCAGTTTATCCCAATACCACCCACCCTGTCAAGCATTATTGCTACACAAAGGTGACATGTTAGTGGTGAAATAGAAGGGATGAGAAAAACACAGACTAACTTTGTTATTTTCTCTTTATACTGTAGGTAATTCCTGAAGAAGCCCTGTGGTTGAAAGGACGATTGTGACTCTGTCTTATATTTTCAGGGTGCATTTAATATTACCTTTTGTTTTATTTTCATCTCACATGCTGACTTAACACAGTCATAGCATCATAGTAATGTACCCACAGAAAAGGACCATCTTGTTCCATCTAGTCTGCCCATTTCCACCCACCCCTACTTATATCCACTTCCCTGCGATATTTTCCTCTGCCCACTAGCCAACTGCTTGTCTGTCCCATGTCCTGTTGAATCCCTCCACTGTTTCTGCACATACCACCTCATCCTGACTTTAGGATTTTGTGAGCCCTCAGTAAGATTGGTCAAGGGCCCCCACAGCAACTCATCTCAGATACATGACTTTTACTGCTACCCATTTGCACATTTATTTTTCACAGTACAACTGGGGACAACTTTTTGTTTTACTTTTAAGAGAGGGCAGCAAAGTCCTTAAGGTACCTCTATCCAGCCTATCCATTTCTGTCCATGTGCCATTGATTATTTTACTCATGAACTGGCAATACTTTGAGGCATGTCAGCCACATCAGAAGGCACTGCACAGCCTAGTCATGCCCTTTAGCCATGTTTTAACATGATGAATAAAAACAACAGCATTAAAAATGCATACCAAATTGGCACTGGCTGGGCCTCTGCACAAGCAAAGTGCTTAAACCAACTATACTCACCCAGATAAGGCACCATGACAAAATTCATTTGCTTGTAATATGGGCAGAAGAAATGTTTAGTAGAGAAACAGCTTTCCCTAGTGCATGATGGCCCTACCCTTCCTGCTCTCCATCAGTGGATCTATGCTGCAAATGGACAGATGGATATTTATTGGAAACTGCTGTTTGCATTGCACAAAGCATCACTACAAAGGCAGGGCTGGAACTCATGCAAGTGAATGAAACAACCATGCATACATGGCACAATGGTATACCGGCTACATGGCTGCAGTACTATCCAGTTATTTGTGCAGTACTACTGTAGTTAACACTCTAGCAAAAGCATGTTCCAACACTGCACAAAGTGCACAGATCATATTAAACACAAAAGTACACGGATCATAGCAAACACTACTAGAGCCATGTAAAAGCCATTTATGATACAGTAGTGAATCAAGGGGCAGCTGAATATTTGTAATGGAGCTCTCAGCAGTATTGTTGATGGAGGGTGAGGTACTTTGATTTGAAACTCATGCAGACAGTGGATCTCAACATAATGTCATGCTAATGTGCATTAGTTGATCATGAATTAGCACATTACAAATGCCACTCAGTTTAATGCTGCAGTGCCATTGGGTGTGTGTCTCACAAATTGCTTTGCTTTCCTAGAGGGAAGAGATGCTTTGGGCATGTGATCACTCCTGTGAGTGGGAGTCCTCCATGGGTTAGTATTTTGCTTTGTGCTGCTCTCACAGGGGTACATTGGAAACCTGATAGTGCTTGGAAGCCTCTAAACATGTTAGTTCCAATACATGTTCTGGGTTCTCATGCACATTTTGCAATAGGCAAACCTTAGTGCCTGAATTCACTTAAGTTTCAAACATGGGGTCGCGTGAGCCCTGTGCTATTGAGGAAACCTAACAGTAGTGGTTTAGTATGACAGGCTGATAAGCAATGCCATGTTAAGAGAGCAGCCTGATCCAGTTGCCTTGAGGGTAGTGCATTGTGCATTATGTCACTTGCATTTTTATACTTTGGTTTATGAGTTTCTTTCCCTTTTTCAGCACTTAATTTTCAGTATGTGTGCTCTATAATTATTTATAATATTTTTCTAACAAATGTGTTTTATTTACCTTGCTTGCTGGCTAAAATTCTTTGGGAAGTATATTTTGTCCCAACTATTTCTTATGGAAGTTTGTACTAAGTCTTTATAGTTTGAATTTAAATATCTCCTTAAATAGAATTTAAATGTGGGGTCAACACTGTCCACCTGGATTCATTTAGTCAATCTGACAGGGGCAATAAACTGTAAAAGAGCCTTCCCCTTGATCACATGATCCCTGACAAAGTGATTTTCTTTGCAAGATAGATAAAACTTTATTTTATACAGGTAACCTATCTTTAGTGAAACATATCCCTGTTTACAAGACAGTTCTGTATATAATCATTACAGCTGCTATAAAAATTATACAAAATATAAAAGATATTTATATGAAAAGTGCTAGGTCGATCATCCTTCCACCACCCGTGCTGCATTGAAAATTTTATGCCATTTTCTGAGTATTAACTTCCAAAAGTTATGATTCATCCTTTAAGTATGCTGCAACATGACAGAGTTGCTCTGGAAAAACATGAGCAAATGTATGTGTGTTTTGAGACTGTATTGTCTATAATATAATGAATGGATTTTATATTGCAATCTGATGCTGGTGTGCCGTGCTCTAACTGCAAGAGTGAAGTGGTCTTTTGCTTGAGTGGATACTCACCCATCAAAAGTGTTAACTGGGAATCCCATTGGGAAAGGGAAAGTTAGTACATTGCACTACCATATGCAAGACTAAGGCTTGCACTGGGAGCCCACCTCCCATTTTGAGTTGATGAGGGTCTGCAGGATAGCACCTCTGACTCTGTGGGAGGGTCCAGCTTGCTTAGATACAGCAACATGTCCTGTGACTAGATTGGAACAGGCTTGAATATAATGGGTGGCCACATGTCCTGCCTAGCCCAAAAGCTCAAGCATTCTGAGGACATGCTATATTGCCTGGACAGGACTAAAATGGGAAAAAATCAAGCATAATGCACACAAGACGATGCTATCCCCATGATCTACAGCCTACCTAGTTCCACATCCCCAATGAACTCCGGATCATGAAAAATGAAGAAAACATTTTGCTGTGAGGGAGCACTACAGGGATGATGAAGTACTGAGTTGATAAGCCACTGAGTGACCAAAAGATGATACTGACAATAGGTGAAAGAAGGCAGCCAGTGGCAAATCCAGTTCAACTTCAATTTCAGATCTTTTTCTTTGGTTCTGCTTCAAGAATTCAACCAAAACACATTAGCTAACAGAGTAGTATCTGGAATGGAGAAACGCACACTAGAAGGATAATATCCTCCTCCCTAAACCAGTCATTCCCCACAGTAAGATGGTGATTTTCTGTGATTCCACTAAAGTCAACTTGACACTTTCTCACACCTAACTGACAGTGTCAGAGCAGAAATGAATTGTGGAGCAAAGGTGTGAGGTAGTCAGCATCCCAAGGCATTTGCAATGGCTCTTGGTGAAAATGCCCAAGTGGAAGTGCAGGACATAAATGTGGTGATGAGGATAGGATGCATTTTATTACAAAGGAGGTATGAGAGATGAATGGATAATTGCTAGAGCAAATAATTTGTTTAGTGCAACAATGAAAATTCTGAAAAGATGTGTAAAAATTTGAACTTGATAAAATGCATATGTATAGAGCTGTGCCTTTTTCCTGATACTTGAACCATACTTAAAACTCTGTTGCTGTCAATCATGTATTTGTATGTCTACTTTTAATGGTTTGTTCTTATGAGCTTACAGCAAATACTGTACTGTGAATGTATTTTGTCAATTTTCAATGTTGCTTTTTCTTCTGTAGAGATCATTAATATGATCACTCAAACTATACAACACACTAAAAGGGAGTAGTGGTGTTGCAGATGGCAAAGTAGTCTGTAAGCAGCATCATCTAGCTGTGGATTCAGGTACTGCAATAATAAAGCACTACACTGTTGAGGAATAGTAAAAGCAGTACTGTGTAGTGTAAGAGGCTGATAGTAAAGAAAGGTCGACAGAGCTGTGAAACTGCCCAACTAATGGAGATTCCTCATTAGCTCAAAGAATAGAGCTACTGGCTTCAGAATTTAGGGTCTCTGGTTGCATTTTAACCATGGTACAAATTTCAGAATGTGTGCTCAGGAAAAACCTTGCACATAATCATGTGCATGTGCTTGTGCAGAGGCAATGGGCCTGTTTATTCTTAGCATTCTGCACCTGTATGAATGGTGCCCAATAGCCTATCCAATGCTGAGGATACATGTAGATACATCTGAGAGTGTTGTGAGCGGATTCATTTCAGCTTCTGTGAGACACTGCAGTGGTGAGCTGAAATGGTGCAGGAGTTTTCAGTTTCTGTTTGGACACTCCCACAACCTGCAATTATAAACTTCAAGAGCTAAGCTTCCTGCAACAATCCACAGCTTATAAAATACTCCAAAGTTAATGCATGTTGATGCAGTAGAAATGGCTGCCACAGCAGACAAGAATCCCCAGAATAAATGCCCTGAGGCAAGGGTTATGCTGGAAGTACATTAGGTCGAATTTCAAAGAGAAACACAATTATGCATACCCCAATAATGCAAGGCATCATGGAAGCATATGCAAATCCCTACAAAGGAATTTGAACTGGCACAACTTTAAGCAGAATTGCATGGCACTGAAACGCCTCACAATGCAACCAGCAAAGGCACAGAGAGCACACACAAACATGTGTTTCATCCTTGTTAGGACTCATCAGTATGCCATATCTGTAACTCAGCCCAGAGAGAGACAGACAGTCTTAGGAGGTCTTACTTGCTTGGGTCATTGGGAGCCCATAGTAGAGAAGAGTTACCAAAGACAAGTACCCAGAACCAGTGCCTTGAGGCAAGGGTTAACCTTGAAGGAATTTGGCCATGCAGCCAAATTTAAAGAGAAACACAATTGCACATACCCCAATAATGCAATGTATCATGAGAAGCATATGCAAATCCCTACAAAGGAATTATTGGCTCCCATGACCTAAACAAGTAAGACCCTCCTGAGGTTGGTTGTCTCCTCTGGGCTGAGTTACAGATATGGCACACTGATGAGTCCTAACAAGGATGAAACACATGTCTGTGTCTGTTGTTCTCAGCCTTTGCTGGTTGCATTGAGAGACTTTTGGCACCATGCAATTCTGCTTAAAGCTGAGTCAGTTAAATTTTCTTTGTGGGGATTTCTATATACTTCCCATGATACTTGCATTTGGAGTATATGCAATTGTGCTGCAGCAGTGTACTTTACACACAGGTGCTGTAACAGTGCTAAATCCCAACTTGCATGTAAATACATTTGTAGTCATGCTCAAAAGCACAGAGATCTATTTATAGCCATACTGTACTGTGTGTGTGTATGCACAGCAGCTTAATCATACACAACTGCACTCACATGCACACTCATGCATGCAAGTACTCACTGTGACAGACATACAAAATACATTCACATGTACTGTATACAGACTTGTAATACATGCATAGATAATTGGTCATACACAAACATGCTGTCATATGCACATAGACAAGCACTCACACATACAGTACAGTATGTAGAGATACAGATAGACACACACAGGATCACAAAATTCACATGTGGCAATGAGCAAGTATTTAAACTATAGTAAGTGGAGAGGAAAGCAGTGGTAGCAGGCATAAACTCAATTACACAAATAAACACACAAGACCAGCATTGCTCCCCATTCACACACAGGAAAGGTAGTAAGCAATGGGACAGTTATAGAAGTCAGTCAAGGGTATGAGGTACTTACATTAGACAAAAGAAGGGAGCTCAATGAGTTAAGGAAGGATAGATGGAAGGAGGTGTACATGGATGCAAGAATCCTGGGAAACTAAATGGATGAGCTGCAGACAATCATGGTGGGCAAAGAACTGGATATAGTGGCAGTTACAGAAACATGGGCTAACCTACAGTAAAGAACAGCAGAGATTTGCAGATCCCTGTATATGCTATATTTAGGAAAGACAGAGAGAATGATAATGGGGGGTAGTATCTAAAGGAGTCTGTAGCAGCAGTGTTGGTTATAAAGTAAATTTTGGAGGGGAGGAAGTGGCTCCACAGTGGGTTTTGGCAGCAGAGATGGGGAAACAAAAACTTAGGATGGGTGTTATCTACAGGCCACCAGTCAGTAGTGATGGATGCTGCAATGCTAAGGGAAATAAAGAATGTGGCTCTCCTAGGAAGACTTTAATCATGGAGTCCCTTTAGTTCAAGGATCAGGTGAGGGAGGCAATTAGGAAAAGGGGTTTAAGACCTACAGGGAGAACAATTAGAGGCTAGTTGGGATCTACATTAGAAAAATTGGATACAAGCAAACAGCTCATTAGGAAGGCAAATGCTGATAATGAATTAAGGACAGTGGAAGGGGTTAAGGAAAATTATAGGCTCTTTTTCAGGTACTTCAAGGAAAGAGAGAACAGGGACAACATTGACGAGGATGATGAAGAATGGAGTGAGGGTAGAGGATAACGTGGGGAAGGAAAATGTCCTTAATGAGTACCTTAGTTCTGTATTCATTGTAGAGGGTCAGATCCTATACCTAAAGTGAAATTGAATTGGGGTACAGTACCTGAGGGACAATAACTGGAGATAGGAAGAATTTTGCAGGACACTGTACACAAAGACCATAAATCTGAAGGATAACAAATTCCTGGGGCCAAATGGGAAGCACCCAGGGTGTTTAGGGAGATGGTCATGCACTAGCTGCTCCCATAGCTGACCTCTTCAGTGAGTCCCTGGCAATGGTTGAGGTGCCAGAGAACTGGAGGGTAAATAAATTTAGTACCCCTTCATAAAAAGTGGGAGCAAAGAAACCCTGGTAATTGCACAGCAATGAGTCTGATGCCCACTCTGGATAAGATTCTAGAGACAGTAAGGAACAAATTGCTGAGTTTTTAGAGGAAAGAGGCCTGATGGACAAACCCAGCATGTGTTCATGAAGGGAGATTATGCCAAACAATTCCGAGAGACTTTTCAATTTAACAACACAATTTATCAGCAGAGGGTCAGGCAGCTGATATCCCATATCTGAATTTCAGTAAAGCTTTGTACTCAGTGCCACGTGGGAGACTGGCTAGAAGTTGGGTACTTTGGGCTAGGGGGATGGCACACTCATGGCTTGAGAACTGGCTGTCAAGAAGGACCCAGAGGGTAGTCCTCAACTGCAGATTCTCAGTGGTTAAGCAGGTGGTAGCTGCATACCCCAGGGGTCCTAGGATTAGGGCCAGTGCTCTTCAATATGTACATTAGAGACACTGCAGTTAAGCTACAGGGAAAAGTGAGTCTATCTGAAGATGATATAAAGTTCTGCAGGAGGGTGGACAGTGCGAAAGGATCAGCTGTATGAAGGATGTGGAGAGACTGGAAAACTCTCCTGGCATTTGGCAATTAAAATTCAAGACCAAAACTATAAAGTGATGGAATGTACTACCAGAGGGGTAGTCAATCACAAAACAGTTGAGGGGTTTAAAAGGGATAGGGATAAAGTCAAGGGAAGGTTAGGATAATGGGAGGGGTGGCAGAGCAGCATGTAACAAGAGTGCATGAGCTCCACAATGAACGGACTTGATAGATCATTTTGGCCTTCTTCTACTGGCATTTCATATATTCATATACACTATGTGCAGAACTGCACAGATGGAGTACTGGCTCAATGGGGTTAAGGTCGAACACTCCAAGGAGGAAAAGGACCTGGGGGTAACAATTTAGAATTATAGATCTAAGGAGCACTCTCAACCAATCAGAGTGCTTTTTCCTCTCTGTGAGACACCCTTATTCTGTGAAAAGTGTACATTGCAGCTGCCCTCAAAATGGCCACATTTGGGGCAGGTTTTTAACATACATAATATATTATTGATCAGTATCCATCAATAATAGATTAATACTGCTATTAAGACCTCTCTTACAGTTGAAAGAGTGATCTCACTTGCATGCTTAGTGTATGAGAATCACTCACCTTCAGTTTGTGGTTTCCATACCCTACAGCAGCGTGTGTGAGACCACTCTAACAACTGTAAGAGTGGTCTCAGTGGCAGTTTTAACATATAACAGTATAAATCCCTTCTCTCAGTGTAGCATAGCATTTGGGAAGGCAAATAGGATGCTGGGTTGCATCACGAGGGGTTTCACTGGTCACAGGAGGCGGTGATCCTGCCACTGTACAGTCCATTAGTTATACCACCCTGGAGTACTGTGTGCAGTTCAGGAGCCCACACTTGAGGAAGGACTGAGGCAAAGTAGAAACAATCCAAAGAAGGGCAACAAAAATGATCCATGGCCAACAGAGCAAGATTTACAAGAGAGACTGAAGACCTCAACATGCACTCACTGGAGGCTAGATAGAGACATAGAAATACATTTGAGGGTACAGTAGGGTGAACCATTAAGAACTAATTAAAATGAAGACTGGTTCAACTACTAGGGACCACAATCTCAGACTAACAGGAGTGAAGTTTAAGAAAAAATAAGAAAGCATTTTTTATAAATGGAACAGCCTGCCCAGCAATGTGATTAAAGTCACCAGTGTCAGCCCTTTGCATATATTATTTCTCACTGAAAACCCACATTTTATGGGTTTGGCCATGACCAAGATGACCACTTAGGTTCTTAGCTCTGAACCTTGGGCTCCTGTTTTTACCTGGAAAAAATTATACTGTCACTATTTTCGAAGGAAACTGCCATTTTCATTAGATTATATTTAAAATGAGTAGCAGTTTTCGCTGTGATTACTAAAACTGTCCTGTCAGTTTTTAACCAAAAGTTTGGCAGAGTGCAGCATCATGGCAGTGGTTGGTGCCGCCGTAACCTTGGCAGTGTTCTGAAATAAAGAAATGTTTTCCACAATCCTGAAAAGGTCTCAGATGTAAAGGAAACCATTCTTCACATGGAGCAGAAAATGGAGCAGCTAAGCATTTGAGTCTCAGATGGGAGGATACCTTGAAGCATTTAGACTTATAGAAACATAGAACATAGAAACATAGAATTTGCGACAGATAAGGACCGCTTGGCCCACCCAGTCTGCCCATTTCCTTACCTACTGGATAAGCTGCAGATCCTGGTTAACCAGCAGCCTGCTTCTTCTTACCCCACCCCCAGAATTGCCTTATGACTGTCCCATGCATGCTTGAATTCCACCACTGATTTTGACTCCACAACCTCCTCCAGAAGGCCGTTCCATGCATCCACAACCCTCTCTGTGAAAAATACTTCCTTAAATTACCTCTGAGCCCCCCCTCTATCTTCAATTTGTGCCCTTGTTCTTGCACATCTCTTTTTGAAAGATGCTACCCTCTTGGACTTTGTTGATTCCTTGAGGTACTTGAAAGTTTCTATCATGTCCCCTCTCCCTCCTTTCCTCGAGGCTATACATATTAAGCTCCTTAAGTCTCTCTTCATATGTCTTCCGGTTGCAGACCCCACCATTTAGTTGCCCTCCTCTGGACAGCTTCCATCCTGTCTATGTCTTCTTGGA
Organism: Neoceratodus forsteri; assembly: GCA_016271365.2. NCBI lineage: Eukaryota > Metazoa > Chordata > Ceratodontiformes > Ceratodontidae > Neoceratodus > Neoceratodus forsteri. Next base: position 451,901,620 of record CM057456.1, on the reverse strand, counting down.
GATTGGGTCTCCAGAACTGCACACAGTACTCCAGATGGGGTCTCACCAGCTGTCTGTACAGAGGGATAATAACTTCCGGTTTTCTACTGGTGATGCCTCTCCCTATGCATCCCAGTAACCCGCCAGCCTCCTTGCTGCCCTCTCACATTGCTTGCCCACCTTTAGGTCATCTGATATGACTACCCCATGTCCCTTTCCATTTTGTTGTTGTTAGTATCTCACCCCCATTGTGTACTCTTCCCTGGGTTTTGTTTCCCAGGTGCATTACCTGCACTTCTTAGCATTAAATCTAAGCTGCCATACATTTGACCATTCCTCTAACCTTGCCAAGTCCCTTCTCATCCTTTCCACCCCACCCTGTGCATCAACTCTGTTGCAGATCTTAGTGTCATCTGCAAAGAGACATATTTCCTTCCAGTCCTTCTGCAATGTCACTTATAAAGACATTGAAGAGGACCGTCCTAATACTGAACCCTGCAGTACCCTGCTAGTAACCCTCCTTTCTTCTTAGTGGACTCCATTTACTATTACTCTCTATGTCCTATTCTCCAGCCAATTCTTTTCCCAGGCTGTCATCTTGGGACCCACTCCCAGGCTGGCTAACTTGTATATTAATCTTTGTGTGGGACTGTGTCAAATGCCTTGCTAAAGTCTAGGTAGGCCATGTCCACAGCCCCTCCCTGATCTACTACTTTGGTCACCCAGTCAAAGAAATCTATCAGATTTGTCTGGCATGACCTTCGCTGAATCCATGCTGCCTAGGGTCCTGTGCCCTCTGGCCTCTAGATACTCGACAATTCTTTCCTTCAGAAGTGATTCCATCATTTCCCTATCACTGAGGTTAAACTAACAGGTCTGTAGTTTCCTGCTTCTGCCTTGCTCCCACTTTTGTGAAGGGGAATCACATCTGCCTTTACCAGTCCTTGGGTACCACCCCATCCTCCCATGATTTGTTAAAAGGGTAGTCAGTGGTGTCACTAGTTCTACCTTTAGCTCTTTTTAGAATTCTGGGATGAATCCCATCAGGCCCCATTGCTTTGTCCACCTTCAGTTTTAAGAGTTCTTTCAGAACCCTTTCTTCTGTAAATGGGCTGGTATCAACTTCTGTATCCAGAGTGTTACTACTGTTTGTTTTATGTACCTCCCTCTTCATTTGTAAATACTGAGCAAAATATTTGTTTAGTATCTCTGCCTTTTCACAGTCTCCCTCTGCCCACCCTCCTCCCTTTATTGAGCCTCACTATCCTCCCTTGGTCTTCCTTTTGCTCCTGATGTACCTATAAAAGGTTTTATCCCCTTCTTAACTGAGTTGGCTATCTTTTCCTCGGTTTGGGCCTTTGCTGTTCTGACTGCCTTCCCAGCCTCCTTTTGCTTTAACTGATACAGTTCTCTGTCCTGCTCCTTCTACGATTCCTTGTACTTCCTGAATGCTTTCTTTTCTTGAACCTTCACTGCCACTTCCTTTGAGAACCATAGTGGTTTCTTACATCGTCTTGTTTGTTTATTTGCTTCACACAAAGGCTCGTTACCGCTGTGATGGCAGTTTTTATTATTCCCATTGTTCTTCCACCCTCATTCCTGCCCATTTGCTAGTGCATTCTTAGGCACTCACCCATTTTGGCAAAGTCAGCCTCCTAAAGTCCATTACTTTTGTCTTTGTATGGCTTGACTCTATTGTTGTGTTTATTGTGAACCATACTGTTCGATGGTCACTGTATAGGAATGTTATGGGCTGATAAATCAGAAATGGAAGTACTGTGTCTAAAAAATTAACTGATGCTGTTGTGAGAGAAAATAGATGATATTGAGTGCCACAGCCATAGAAACAATATTCACATAGTGGGGTGCCAAGGGAGTGAAGGGAAGAATGTGCCCAATTTTGTACAACGTCTTATAACCTCTACACTGGAACTTAAAATATGTCATTAGAGGTGCAAAGAGCCCATAGAACACTGGCATCTCAGCCAAAAGCTGGAGACATCAAAACCAATCCTGGCCCTTTTCTTAAGTTATGCCATTAAGGAGCAAATATTGGCAAAGGCAAGAGAAAAAGGAAACTTGATTTGGCATGATCATCGATTTCTATACAGTGACTACTCTGCTCAAGTAAATAAGAAAAGGACTGCTTTACCCCATCTGTAAATCATTGCAACAACTGAGGCAAACTATCAAATGCCATAGTTGAATGGCACAGTCTGAACAAGAGACACAAAAATGATGCACCTGAAACAAATTTACATGCTAAAGAGGAAGGTGGAAAGGCAGGGAATGGGGAGGATAAAACTGCACCAGAGCTACAAATAGGTGGGACAGGGCTTACTGGATGAATGAGAGGATTGCAGGGCAAACTACTAGGGCATGAAGCAGATCGGGATGCTGTGTGGGCGGATGACAGGTAGTGGATAGAAGGAGGGGAGAAGGGTACTACTGCACATAGAGCAACAAGAAATGGAAATTGCATGGCAAGTACGAGGTACAAGTTTTAAATGGGTGGGTTAGCATGTCAGATAAGGTATGCCGTTAGGAAACTGCAGGGCTGGGAAATCAAGAGGCAGGGGTCAAGAGGATGTGTGAACAGTAGGGGGTAGGGGAATGAGAGAGGGGTTGGTGGGAAGTAATTGAGATGAACTGGGGAAGTGCAAGAGAGGAGATAAAGCAGGTGCTAGAAAGGAATTAGGGAGCCACTGGAGGGATACCAGTGAGGATTGTCTGGGAGAGGGTGAATAGGGAAGGAGAGTGATGGGGTGGAGTTGATAGGGAAGGGCAGGGGAACCCAAGGGAATAGCAAAAAGAGGGATGGAGAGGAAAACTGGGGAGGGAAAAGGGATCAAGTGGGAGAAGAATTGAAATGGACAGATAGGAGAGATGCAAAACATCTCTGGAAGGAGGACAGATGATGTCCCGGGGAAGAGTTGGGCAGGAGGAACCAGATGGGGAGGAGAGACAAGGCCAGGAGAGGAAAATGGAGGAGCAGGACAAGTAGCATAGAGGGGGATTTCAAAAGAGCCAGCAAGGAGAGGTTTATAATATTATTATACTGGGGATTCCATAATCAAGGGTATCAAATGGGGGTGAAGAGAGGAAGCTCTGTCCGGGTAGAGTGAATGCCAGGCATGACAGTGCACAGAGCAAAGCCACCCAGCACCTTGATTGGGACTTAATAATCCCAGGGTACAAACTGTGCAGGAGAGACAGAAAATTGGGAAGGGGTGGCTATATTTGTCAGGGATGGAATACAGTGCAGCAGGGAGGAGGGTGAGGAAGAAAATGTGGAGATGTTGTGGGTCAACATACAGGATGCTAAGGGCAGGAGGGTTAATCTGGGAATAGTCTATAGACCACCATCCCAGTCTGAGGATCAGGACTGGGAACTGATGGACAATCTAAAAAGTCACCGTGGTAGGGGCAGGACGGTGGTGGTAGGTGGCTCTAACCCACCAGGGAAAACTGGAGCACCATGACCTCAGCAACTGCTAGAGAGCAGTGGATAATGGACACATTCCAAGATGTATTCCTGGCACAAGAGGTGGTTGAGCTGATCAGAGAAGGAAACATCTTGAACCTAGTACTGGCAGAAGGTGACCAGGTAGTGTGACCACTGTATGGTTTGGTTCTCCTTGATCTGGGAGGAGGGAAACAAATCCAATATGAGGGTAGTGGATTTTTAGGGTGCAAACTTTGGTAGGATGACTGTCATGCTAGAAGGGCACTTAGAGAAGATCAACCTGGACATGGGCATGGAGCACAGATGGAAATCCTAAAGTGGGGCCTGTGTAGGCTGGCACAAAGATCTGCAGCAAAAAGCAAGGTCAAGGAAACCCAGCTGGTGGACCAGGGAGATGCAGGAGAGGGTAAGGGAGAAAGGCTAGCTTTCTGTGAGTACAAGAGAACCCATGGGGTGAGACAGGAGGGTTATATTAAGAAATTGAGGGAGTTGATCAGGGTAATAAGGGCAGCCAGGAATCCAAAAAGCTAAGGTGGGCACAGGGATCAGGGAGGGAAGAGAAGGAATTTTTAACACGCTAGGAGAGGAGGAAGTATAAGGGCCAGAACATTAGGATAAAGAAGGAAGGAAGGTGGGTGGGCGAAGGAGAGGGCTGAGCAGGCAGAGGTGCTAAACAGTACTTCTCATCAGTCTTACAAAGCAAGAGGAAGGACAATTATTCTGGGAGGGGGAATATAACAGACGGAGAAATCCTGGTAGGGAGAGTAATGGAGGGCCTTGAGTCCTTGAGAACAGACAAGGCACTGGGTCTGGATGGATCCACCCAAAATCTTGAAGGAGTTTGGAAGTCCAGGCAATGCCTTTGACAGATTTTTCAATACCTTCCTCAAATCGGATGTGTACCACTGGACTGGAGGATGGCACATGTGGTGTCCCTCCATAAGAGCAGACCTAGGAAGAGCTGGGAAAATACAGACTGGTCAACCTTACCTCATAGTGGGGAAACTACTGGAGACCATCTTGAAGGAAAGACTGGTGGATTCCTGGAAGTAAACAGCCTTAAGGACACCCAGCAACATGGATTCATCCAGAGAGATCTTGTCAAACTAATCCGGTCGAACTGTTTGATGGAGTCAAGATCTCTAGATGGTGGTCAGCTGGTTGATGTCCTGTATCTGAACTTCAGCAAGGTATTTGACTCTGTGCTGCATGGGAGACTACTGGGCAAGCTGAGGAACTTGGGGTGGGAGTTAAGATGGTCAAGTGGATTGGGAATTAGCTGAGTATCAGACAGCATAGGGTGGTGGTAAAGGGAACTCTCAATACCTAGGAGGGTCATTAGTGGGTCCCACAGGGATATGTTGCAGATCCACTGTTATTTAACGCTTTCATAGCAGACATTGCAGTGGGAGATAAGAGTAAAATGAGCCTGTTCACAGATGACTACAAACTAGGAGTAGTGGTGGACAGTGAGGAAGGAGTAGAATTCTCCAGAAAGATCTGGAAAGACTGGAACAGTGGTCAAAGATGTGGCAGTTGGGGTTCAATGCTAGGAAGTGTAGTGTTTGCATTTGGGGCTAGGACTCCAAGGTACAGCTATCATTTGGGGGTTGGGGGAAGTTATCAGCCTCTGAGGAGGAAAAGGATCTGGGAGTGGTGATTGCAGGTAAAATGAATCACTCAAAACAATGTAGGAAAGCTGTAGCCAAAGCAAACAAAATGCTGGGGTGCATTGCTAGTGGGATCACTTCAAGAAGGAGGAGGTTATCCTGCCACTGTACAAATTCTTGATGAGGTCTCATCTGGAGTAGTGTGTGTAATTCTGGTGCCCATACTTGAAGAGGGATATCATGTTCCTGGAGAGAGTTCAGAGAGAGCATCAAAGGTGATCTGTGGAATAGAAGAGAAGCCTTATGAGGAGAGGCTGAGAGGGTTCAACATGTACTCCATGGAGGACAGGAGGGATGGAGGGATATAATCAAACCTATAAGTACTTGAAGGGCATCAACAGAGTTAGCACTGAGGATTTGTTTAGATTGAAGGGGAAGGGACCATGGTGGACAGAGCCTGAAACTGGTGGTGGGGGGTACAAGAGAGAGCTGAGGAGGCACTACTTAATGGAAAGGGTGGTGGAGCTGTGGAATGTGCTACCTGAGGAAGTTATCTCACTGGAATCAATCGGGAGTTTTAAGAGGGTTGGGATAGATTCATGGGCAAGGTACAAGTAGGGAGGAAGTGAACAGAGGGGGACTCAGCGAGGAACCTTTGGAGGAAGGGAGGAATGGGGGAAGCAGCAGTGTCTGGACTGTGAGCTGTGTTTCGAGCAGATGCGATAGACCTCTTGTCCTAAATCTGTTGGCATTCTCATATGTTCGTATGTCGAATACCATGCGATTTTCAAAATAGAACAAAATGGGTCATTTCATGAATTTCAAGACCCCAAAGAAACTGCAGACTTTGTTACTAGGTCCTGGGGAAGCAACCTCAACTTGAAAATGCTAATGATCAGGCAATGACTGTAAACCTAGCTACAGGCTCAAATAACACTTCATTAGCTATGGGCATATCTCATACCCCCAGTTCCTCGTCAAGCTCAGCCTCCTGAGCAGTGGCAGAAAAGATGTTCTAGCCAGAGGAAAAGTGATGCCCAGGATCTGTCAGCTTTAAAGGAGCAGGAATTGGCTATTCGAGCAGGAGTCACAGTTCAAAGCCTCCCACCATGAATCATCTCCAGCGTTTCCGCCGGATAGACAATCACTACAATCATTGTACACTGAAACTTCATTAAATGTCCAGCTTCCTAACGACTTGTATGGGGACATGCAGACATGCTACTAGTGGGATTTGTACCCTCGTCCAGTCACCAATGCAGTCATGGGCAGACATGGTAAATGAAACATGAAGGGCACTACTAGTGTCTGTGTTGTCTTATTATCTGACTGAGACTTTAAGCAGCATTTGTGTCTATATATTCTAATTTACTTTGTTTTATTGGATCAATTGCCAATTAGGAGTGGCATACTTTCAAAGTTCCTATGTTGGCATGTATTCTGAAGCTTGTGACTCTGGACTGAAATGTACTCCTGTGTCTTAAATGTTATGCGGTTATATTGAAACTACAGTAAGTGAGAGATTTATTATTTTTTATTAAATGCTCATCAGAATGGGAAGAGTGATTAACTGGGGGTTCATTGAGATGTGGGTTCCTGATCACGATACTGAATGATGAAAGGGCATTTATCCATATGTAGTTAGCCCAGCAGTCGCTGACTTCAGCACATAACATGTTGTCATTCAGTTTAATATAGGTACCAATCTAGCATCAGGTACTATGAGGTTAACTTGTACTCACTAACAGTAGCTGGACAGCATGCCCAAAGGTGATAGCGTGAGGCATATGCTTAATAGACAGATTGCTAATGCAAACAAAAGTACCAAATGCTCTTGCACAGGCACTATATCTTAGTGCTCCCTTTACCTTCCCCCTTGATGCTATATGCTACATTGCAATGGCTGTATAATGCTTCACTGGCCAGCAAAAGCTAACTGGCTTAACAAGGGTAGGGAGGTGCAAGGTTCATATAGGGTTACTCGTGCTGGGTTGGAGGACTATTGACCCCACCTCACAGCATTTTCTTTCTGTTTCTTCCTCTTGTCCCAATAGTTGCTTTTGAAACAATCTGAAGCCTATCTGCAGCTGGCTGTGGTGTAGTTAGCATGTATTGTGACTGAGAATAACTCTGCTATACAAATAGGAGGCACAGTGAGTATCAGTGGGACACATTTGACAGGACTGTCTTGAAAACAGGGTTGTATAATCCCAATGACATGATTTACACCTGTATAAAATAAAGATTTTATCTATCTTTTATCTATCTTGTCCTACATATCTGTAAGATGGAGCAAAATTTACCTGCTAATCTGTTGCTGCAGCTGTCCTCAGTCCTCCTTTGGATCTATAGCAATATTTATGCCTTTGTTTCAAGCTTCCACCCTACTTTCAATCTGCTTTATTCTCTATTCTACTGGATACCTTCCTTCAAAAGCAACTATTGGGCTACAATCAGAACCAGCTCGCAAACTCAATCGATCTGGTGACAACAGGAAGGAAGATGGGAGGTAACCTGGATCACGGACAGCAGGAGTCTCATTATTTAATGTCCCTAAGAGACTCTTAAATATACTTTCAGGTTCTGCAGGAAGAAAGCAGTGGGCACGTAAGAGGATGGCCCAATGTGCGGTGATCAATTTGTCTGAGATATGGTAGGATACGGTGTGCAAACTCAATGGGGCCCTATCCTGATCTTTTGCAAAGGGTCTTGAACTTCAGCTGATGAGTGCAGCATGCTGGCAATGTCTTCAGTAGAGAGGCCTCATGGGCAAGTAGGTGGCAACTGCAGAATTACAGTACTTGGGCATCAGGAGGACTACACTCCAGACCTATACATGGTGCACAGAAAACATAAATAAGGTACGAATGCCTATCTGTAGCTGGCTGTGATGTGGTTAGCATGTGTTGTGACTGGGAATAACTCTGCTATACAAATAAGAGGCACAGTGGGTATACAGTGGGACTCATTTGAAGAGTTTGCCTATTTTCTGGCTGTTGCTAGGATGTGGGAATGTCTGACTAACTAGCCAACAGGTATTCTCTGTGTTATACCTGCTTCCCTGCATCTTCCCAGAGATGTAAGGAGGCAGGGATTTGTGGGTATTATGCTTGGTGAATTTATCTTAGTGGTAGGATGCTAAGTTCGTCTCCAGTCAGCCTCAGGCCCAGGATGCACAATAGTGTTTTATTTGTTCTCTCCTTCTTCTACTCGGTGGGAATCTGCATAAAGTGTGCCTAGAAGGTGGAGTATGAATAGGCACCCCTCCGGGAGTACCAGAGTATACAGACCTTTTAATTTTACAGGTATTGCTTACTTATTTAATTAAACTACAAGGTTGCTTCCTGTACTCTTTCTATTGTTGCATCTGAACATGGTCATATGGTAATCCTAGCAAAGTTCTTGCATCATGGTTACAGTTAATCATTCCCCACCTGATTGTGCAATCACAAATGGGGTTTGTAAAGGAAGACTAGCTATGGATACTCTGAGGGCAGTAATGAATGTTATTTGGAAGGCGTTGCACTCCACCATCCCCTCCATCTTGGTTAGTGTGGACACAAAAAGCATTTGATTCAGTGGAGTGGTCCTATCCATATCAAGCACTAGAAACTTGTTGTCTCAGTTCATGCAATGGGTGAAGCTGCTATATGGACCCCACTGCATCAGTATTGACAGGTAGGATGGTGTCTCCACCTATTCACCTGAAAAGGGGAACTAGACAGGGTTGTCTACTTTTATCCTTACTGTTTTTATTGGCCCTGCAACCTTTGCTATGTAAAATTAGAACACCACCAGATATTCTGGGAATACTCTGTGGTTCTGAACAGTTGGTCACCTTAGCTTGTGCAGATGACTTAATTGTGGCCCTACAGAACCCAGTAGTAACCCTGCCTGTCCTATTATGACTTCTTAATAAATTCTCGATAATCTCAGGACTGAGAGTTAACTGGGATAAAACAGAGGTCCTACCCTTTATATGGCAGTCAGTCAGGCTACTATAGTACAGCAAGGACTCAAATGGAATCTCACTCATTTGGCGTGCTAGGGATCAAACTGTCTGCAGATTAAACAAAAGTAGTGGCTCTTAATCTGAAACCTTTATACCTCATCCTGGCTGGAGAGTGTAGTAGACGGAAAAATTAAGGCTGACAGAGGAAGGATTGCAGCCTAAAAATGATGGCCTTCCTTAAAATATGACATGGGTGCCCTGGGATGATGGGAGCCATTATAGCTTAATAGTTGAGTGATAATAGGGGTAACTCCATTTGTTGGGAGAGATGGAAATATTCTGGAATATGGAGGTGGAATATCTGAGGTGTCCTGGTACAAATTACCTGGCCTCATTTCAGCAGTTGATACAGATTTGGAATCTCCTAAGGAAGATTTCTGGTGTTTTTACAATTGAGGCTGGTGTTAAAGGGACATGGACCAACTATGAAATGTATGAAGGACACATCCTTGAGTGCACAGCTGGATAAATGGAAGAAAAATCCTCCCAGATTCAGGGGCTTCTTTATGATGCACTTTTGCTTCCACATGTTACATCCCTAGTTAGCCAAGAAGGGCATTGGAGGTGGATTGCAGGTTCAAATCTCAGAAGACCTATGTATTGCTAAATGGGCACACATAAACTTCCAAGATAGTAGATATCAGCTTTTCAAAAGAAAATATTACGCAGATGGTACAGCATGCCTGTGGTATTGAAACAAATGGAGTGGTACCTATGAAGAGTGCTAGTGATGCCATGAAGTCTCAGGTACATTAGCACATATATTGTGTGACTGACCAGCACTGCAACACTATTGGACTGAAATGTTTCCTTCTGTACTTAGGTGGTGACATGCCTTCTGACAAGAGATCCTAGATTCTGGGTATTGGGACAGATGCATCAGACTCCGTCTTTCCAACAGCAATCACTGGTTGCAGACTGCAGCCTTTGAGGTGAAAAGACAAATCCTCCTTAAATGGTGCTCTAGCACATCTCCAATGTTCACGGAGTGGATTGTAGCTCTATCTAAGCTAGCTAAGTATGAAAGACTTTTGCACATAGGATCTGTTAACTTCTCATTTTGATGTTATTTGGGGCCCTATGTTAGTGTAACCACCCTCCCCAGCTACTTTACACAGTTAGCTACCCTTGGTACCCCTGACTGGGCACAAACTACTTCAGAAATGGTACCTCCATAGCTTTGGAAATGTATACCAGGCTCTTACTTCTAGAGGTCAGAAAAAGGGGTGGGGGTACAGAAGCAATACATTTGACCAAAACCCAGGTCCTGAGAATAGAACTTTTGCTAGGGCTATGCTAGATCTACACCTCTGGAGGGTATCCAGTAACTCCACACAGGAAGCAAAACATAAATGTCCAAACCAGAGTTGGGGTTCTAGAGTGTGACTTTATTCCAAAAGTTGTTCTCTAAAGCAAGGTGGACCCCAAGGTTTACACATCATGGCACAAGGCATTTGCAGAAGAACAAAATGACTGTATCTGACAGAAACGCTACATATTCCCATATTTCATAGGACAATGAATCCTCTTCAGTGGCAATGGCATAACTGAGCACACATTTCTTCTAGTGGCACTGGACTCAATTGAGAACACACATTTCCCATATGGCATAGGAATTTAGAAGTTCTGCAAGTGGCAACTGGCCACAACTGAACCATTTCTTCTAGTGGCACTGGCCACAACTGAGCACGCTGGGACTCTTTATTAGCACAACCCACTCCAGGGTGGTAAACTTCTCTTCAGACATTGACCACCATGTCCTGAATAACCAGACACCCTTTTGGAACCTGTAGTGCTGATCTGGTTACTCTAGATGGGGCCTGCCCACCCTTACTTCCATGTCCATACTCTGCCATTCTTTCAGTTACACTTTGAAACTTCTCGAAAAACACTTAGGAAAATGCATCTTTGAATGAACTTTCACATCCAGCTTTAGGAAACACTACTCTGGGAGTATAGGAAATTAAAATCCTGAACAATGTGCATAAGTCTGCCTCGGACCCCATTAATTGTCAGCCAACTTTAAACTGAGAAAAGTCTCAAACTTAGAACACAACTGGTGTATCTTTCTCTTTTAACCAGAGAAACACCCAAAGTGCAAGTACTTTCTTCAGGAAGCACAAAGTCAAATCCACTCACAGTTAAAACAGTACAGGCAGCTTCAAATTGTCCTGGATCAAATAGGAATTGCCTCTAGGATCCATTCTCTAACAGTCCTTTTCATCCCTCAGGGATGAAAATCAGCGATCCTGCTGTAGACAATGGTTTCCACCACTTCTCTTGGCAGGTTGGTGACTTTCAGGACTAGAGTGAGAAAGCGGCTCTCCTCTCGGAACCCACAGCAGCTGTCACTCCTCACACTTCAACTAATGATGCCAACTGCTGAAAACCAACTAGCAACTGACCCACGATTCTAAAACTCCCCACTCACAGCCAGCTGCTGTGGCTTATACTGCTGCAAGAGTTCTAAATGGCCTCATCTCTCTCATATCAGCTGAGACCAAGTAAACAAGAGAGTGAGTAGGTGAAAAATCCATTTAACTAGTTATTCACCAGCTGCCTTCCCTACCTAGCACTGACACTGATGATATTCTAGTAACCCCAGGGACTGGGTGGTTATACTACTCCCACCAGGCAAATGACTGTCTGCAGTCATCTCCTCTGTGTTACATACGGGAGGTAGCACTACTTCTCCCTACCATGTGTCAGACACAGGCAGGCAACACTAAAGGCACAGAGGCCGGCTGACGACAGAGGCTCCAAAAGCAACAGAAGCATGCCCTAATAGACCAGAACTAAAAGCCCATACTGCAGATCAGGACCCCAGCCTGTCTATCCCTCTAGGAGAAAATCTGACTAGGCTGCCCACTGGAACCTACCCCCAACATCTCAGGGTACCTGTGAACAAAAACAAGGAAACATACATTACATTGCATTACATTTCCCAAACTTTCCTCACAATCTCACACTTGTGAAGAAAACTTGTTAACACCCTGTTAACCACAAACAATCCTAAAAACACTAAGAAAATGTGAACATAGCTGAGCTCCAGCATTCTCTCTCCTCTCCTCCCTCCTCAGGAACACTTGCAAGAAAGAAAACGAAAAACACATTCTGCATTCCTCACAGTGCCTAAACCTCCACCTGAACACTAGAGAACCCCAAAATATTTTTCTATAAAAGTACAAAAGTAAAAATGGAAAGAGACATTTATACAACACATTTGGGATGGAAGGCCCTATGAAGTTCAAGACTAGTGACTAGATTGCTGTTGCCCAAAAGCATAGTCCATTAAAGAGTCACTCCTAGGCCAGAGCCTGCTGAAGAACAGTTCTTGGGCAGGAGTGGGCCTATATAGCACTACAATCCATGGGGAGAGTCTTTGATGACAAACTTGAAGTTCCATGGACCATCTTCAAATGTTGGATATGTTCTGCAAAGTCAACAACGCAAAACAGAAAATATGGTCTTACTAGTCCCTTGAGGCGAAACAAAGGATCACCTTACTTCTATGAGCTGAGGACCCTCTCCCTTCAGGCCAGGTGGCATATTCAAATACTGCTGGGTTGATGTGCTCTGGAACAACATACAATGAATCAAGAAACTGCTGAGTTGATGTCATCTGGAAACCAAATGATGGAATAGGAAAACAGCTGGGTGATGTCATCTGGAAAACCATGTAATGAAACAGGAAACCACTGCCGTGTTGATGTCATCTGGAAGGCCTGGTGATGAAAACAGGAAAACACTACTGGGCTGATGAATCTGGATATACCGAAGAATTCTGGAACACCAGAAGAGCTGCATCTTCCTCCTTGGATACTGCTGTTTCAGATGGCAGACACTGGGCTGCTGCTGCTTGCTTCCATCTAGGCATGCTGGGAATATTCACAGGGAGTGGCACCATTAAGGGTAGTACCACTCAGTGGCTGGGGCAAGGACTATGACCCCATCTGGGCTTTCAAAGTTGATGTTGTGAAATGTCTCATTCCCAGCCCCATCCATGATTCACACAGTGTCCAAAACAGAGTCCTGCCCATTCTCCAGAATTTAAGTCGATCACTTATGACTTTGTCCCTGACACATTCTGCAGCGCCAGAGTACAAATTCTTGCTTTCCTCTTCCAACAACCAGGATTGTCTGTTCTATTAATTCCTTCCAGACTTGGTAAGGAAAGGTAGGAAAGAACTTCCCATAGATGGCATCAGCCATCTACATACCAGTCTCCCTTCTTGCTACTCTGCATAAGTCTGTGACCCATGGCCCGGCTTGGGGTGGCCAGTCCTGGTTAAGCCTGTGTCACATACTTAAAGAATGAAAGAACTTGTCCTCAACCATCTCTGTGGGCAGGTTACTGGATCCTTCTTCTTCTCTCTCTGTCTCCTCTGAGGCAACAGCTTGAGGGCAACTCACTGGAGCCCTCAACATGAAGATACTTTTCTTCATCCTCCTCCTCTTCTTCACTCTTGATCTGAGCCCAAGAGTGAGCAAATATCCTCACTCCTGATACATTCCATTCATCACTGGGTGCGGGGTAGACACCTCTCAATTCAGTGTCTCTTGCAGTTCATCCTCCTTCACTAAGCTAGGACTTGGACCCTGCTTCCATGAGTCCATAGATCCTTCCGTTGCACTGTCTGCCTGGGACACAGTCTTGGAAACCTCTCTCTGTTCCTGCTCTTGCAGTGGATCACCATCAATTTTACTTTCTACCTCTATGACACACTCTGCGGAACTTTCCCAAACAGATTCAACCTAGTGCTGCATGCTGCTGCAGGCAGAGTCCCCTACTCGGGTCTATGTGGGAGGCAATCAATTCTTGATGCCTCTCTGGTGCTGCACCCTGTTCATTCCATACTTCACAAGGCAGTCTGAGTAATGGGATATGAGAAACACATCACTTCCAGCCTTTAGGCACACAATGCACAGTCTCACTGGATAGATAGGGATTGCTACAGCTGGAGGCAACCTTTCACCATAGAAGTTTCTCTGTTTCTCTTAGTGCTGCAACCTCCTCTGCGGTCATAGCTTGGACAAGATACAGATATCGAGGAGTTCCGAAGCCATGTCTGAAAGCAAACACACACAAACTTGTTGTTACTGAATTGCTCACTAGTCTCTTTACTGTCTCACAAAATAGCTCCCTGCTGCTGTGTTTACATTGCTGACCCCACCCTGTAATGGAGACGGTAACTTTCCTCATGTATCAACTTTGTTCACTGGCTAAAACTGTGTTTCCGACCTTTCCTGGCTACTGAATTTACTCAAAACTGTGATTGATTGCTCTGCTGATATCTTTCAGCACATTCGTGTGATTTTAAACTTGACTTTGCGATCAGCATCAATTTAGGAAACTATTCACACATGCTCAAAGTCACCTGTAAGCCCCACAGTCTTTCTTCGCATATGATTGCCTGTTTGCTGCATTCTCACTACACAACTCACAGTCCCTTTTTGGTTAGAAAAATTTATTGTTGCTGAACCCATTATCACTGCTCACAGTCTATGCTCAGAATTGTTGTTTGTTGCACTTGCTCTAACAACACACAGTCCTTCTTTGCAAATAAATCACACTGCTTGCACACAGATTCAGCTGGCTTGATAATCACACACAGTGTGTTTGCACAGATAACTGGTTTTACTCACTGAACTCAGTAGCTGGCTTCCTCTGATGGAAATTTTCAGCCTGGTGCCGATCCTAGGAGGGCCTCTGGGGTGAAACAGGCTGGTGGTCCCACCAATCATAGCCATGAACACCTAGCTCACGTTCCAGTTGGTCGGACAATGGGTTAAGCCTGAAATTACACAGCAATAGTCTGTTTACTACAGATAAGAACATTCACAAGCCCCTCAATTTCGATCCTGGTCTGACCAGCTCACACGGCACTCTCTCTCTCTCCTTGAACATTCTGCAGTGCACAGATGTTGATCAGGGGAAGGGAATGATTGCAGTCGCACAATCACCCAACGCCATGCAAATGAGCCTCTCTCTCTCTCTCCTCACATGCTCTTCCTTCACAGCGATTGTTTATCAGAAGAAAATTTAAACTGCACACTAACTTTTTTCCCCTCAGCTGCAATTCCAGTGGTAGGACTGCCGTTTGACCATTTTCTCCATAGTTTCTAGTAATTTCTGTAGCGACTCCCCAATTTGCACACAAGCAATGAAACTTTCAGGGCACATATCTGAGTCTGTTTCCTAACATCCACACTACTTTTTGCATTTGAAAATTGCTAGTTAAAAGTTCTGTAAACACTTTTGATCAAAAGAAATAGCAAAGCACCCATACAGTTCAAGTCAGCACTCTTAAGCCATTTTTGTATTGTCCCATATAACAAAATCAGGAACCACTTGCAGATATGTAACACATTCAGCGTGGTGCTTATATAAGGATGTTTCACCTAGAATATCTAGACTTCATTAGACAGTGCTTTAGGCAACCATTTTGCCATATAAATACATTAATTTTAATCGGATACACCTGTGCATACTTAATTAATCATGCCCCAGTGCTACAAGTTCCATTCTAAAATCAATCATGACAGACTGACACAGCGGATCTGTCAGGTACATTCTTAATAAGCACTTGAAGTGTGCTATCTAGGGTAGAAGGACAATAGATATTTACTAATACAACATATTATACATTTTATCCAAATATAAGGCTACCAACATATGCATTTATTCTGGATCCATAACTACCTTATTTTTCTTAAAAGACCATTTTGATTTCAGTCTTTAATTGCTTTGTTCATTTTAATTTATTTAAAAATTCCACCAGGTCGATATTTTCATTTAACCCTCTATCAGATCTAGCATCCATGGTGTAAATCCACCAGCTTTCCGTTGTCCAATTTTTGTTCTAGATCCCCATCGAGGTCCACATGTAACTTTTAAATCCTAGTTAACTTGATATTATGTTTAACCTGTAGCTTCATTGTTACATGTTTTACAATGTCATGTCTTATTCATTCTCTGGATTGCTGTGACGCATTGCCACCGGGTCTTTAGAGGCACAGTGGTCAATTCATCATAAAGCTCCCACAATCATAATTCAAGAGGTATACTATCTCCTCAAGAGGTATACTACCCCTCTGTAGAACATGTTATAAAATCTGACCTGTTGTGGGGTTAATAAAGGCGGCATTGCTTCATATGGCTACAGTACATACAATGCCCACACTTATGTGAACCCATGGGGAGAGGCCAGGTTCTTGGACTTATCTTATTCATATCTGGAGCACTTGGTGAGACTGCATCTTTTATGATTTGTCCCCTTCTGTACATTATGTTTGGACCCTTTTCAACTAGTGACCATAATTTTGGCTCAACAGATAGTATTTCCCAATTCTTGTGTATAATCTCACCAATTTCTTTGACCCTAGCAGAGTACCCAGTAACAAGCGGACAGATTGCATTTCATTTACACCATTATTTTGATTTTTGGAATCAGCGTGATATTCCAATCCAGATTATCCACCATTCTTACAGCCTTCACAATACATTACCATACCCTCGTTCCTTAAAGTGCTGAACTTGCAGTTTTTCTTACTCTCGGATTAATTTCTATCAGTACAACTAAGCAATTGGAATTAGTTGGCCTTTGGGAATATTCTGTGTTAAATGGTGAGGGTGGCAACTATCTGCTTTCAATAAGCTAGTGCAATCTGTCTGTTTTGGAATAGCGTAGTCATAATGTTACCATCCATGCCTCAGTAAATTTTAAGGTCCAGGAATTAAATTTTTGCTGTTGTAAATTATATTTACATTTTAAACAGCTGCTATTAGTCTGTAACCAATCTACAAAATCTCCAAATTGTTCAGGGCTGCCCTTCCATATTACAAGGACATCATCCAAGTAGTGCCTCCACATGTCTAAATACTGAATGTATGTTTGTGGATGCACTACATAACAAATGCTCCTACCACTGACCAACATACAGACTGCATGGTTTGGGGATACTGTAGCCCCAAATGCAGTTCCATGATCTGCCTAAAGTGCTGGTTGTCATACATAAGCGTGATTTCTGTTTAGCCTATTTCCAACAATTTACACACATACCAAGTTGGTGTAATTACACTCATTCAGTTCTTTGATTCAGTATAGCCTCAACCACGGATATACCTTCTTGGTGTGGAATCACTGTGTAATGTGAGTCCACATCAAGTGTGGCAAAATACCATTCCAGCTGCATTCCAAATTCTCATCTATATTTACAACTTCCATTGAATCTCATATGCAAGATCTGTTTTACCACAAAATCTTTCAGAATACCATCTAGGTACATTGATAAGGACTGCATGACCCACCCCTGCCTGATATAATAGGCCTACCAGGTGACATCATGGGTCCTTATGTACCTTGGCAACCTATACATCACTGATACCACTGGATGTGCCACTGTGAGTGATTGGTACATTTCATCTGTTATATAACCCTTATGTACCACTCATTAAGAAAATTATCAATTTCTCTCTTATATTTAGATGTTCTATTCCCTGAGAGGCATTCATAAAATTTTTAATCTAACAGTTGACTATAAATTTCTTTTTATACATTTTAGTGCTCATTACAACTATTGTCCCCTTATCCGCTGATTTTATTACCAAGTCCCCATTTTGTTTAAGATCAAATAGTGCCGTGCCTCCCTTTCCTCTCTAGTACAATTAAATATAACATTGTATTGATATTCATTTTAAGTTCCTCCAAGTCCAAGTCCACTTTTTCAAAAATAGGGATACCACCAGATTCAAAACAGGACAATATAGAGAACGGGTCTGTACCAGGGTTCAGTCACAGATGCATTAGTTTCCTGTTCTACTGTATAGATCGCTTAAATATCAGGTTCCTTGCAAACTTGTGCATATCTACAATTGTATTAAAGAAATTTATGTCCATAGTAGGCAAAGGATAAACCCTACTCAGCACATTTATCTGTATTTCACTTAATGCATTTCCAGAAATATTTATTACCGGGTGGTTGTGGGTGTAGGCTGGGAGTTATTTAGTTCCTTTGTGGATTGTAGAAAATTTATCAATAGCCTGTCCTTCTCCTCTGCCACACCAACCTCCCCCTCATCTTCCTCTGTTGGACAGGGGTTGCTGGTATAGCTGTTGGTATGGCTCCCTGAATTTGGTTGTGCATGGACTGGGCCTCAGGTTCTGCTCTTCCTCCTGCTATAAAAAGGATCAGGGTCTGAGCTGCCCATGTCTGAGGGCCCAGTGATGTAATGTAAGATCGTGTTCTCAGTATTAGTGCTCGAGGTTTCACCCACATTTGCTTCAGTTCCTATTACAGTGTGCATTGTTTTTAAAATCCGTCTTATTTCACCACTTTTTAGGAACATGTTTCTCAGAGGTCCAGTCATAAACTCATTTAAGTCTATAATCATTTTCGTCCCTGATAAACTTTTTCTCTTTGCTCTCTGTAGTTGAATATCATATTTGTTACTTTTGCTTTTAGCGTTGCACTTTAATTTTGAACTCCTCACTGGTAGTATGTTTCTTAAGGCCTCCTCTGTTTCATAATTAATCATAATAAGTATCTCTTACTGGACCAGCCCTTTGTAGAATCAGTTCATATTTTCAGTCAACGCTTCCTCCATGTTCTGTTGCCGTAAGTCCATAAATTCCTTGTCATCTGTTCTGTATGCTGGTTTTGTAATATTCTTAAACCTCTCAGAACCTGCCAAGCCTCCAAATAGGCCTCAGTGTTACCCGATGCCAATACATCCATCTGCCTTTGAGTACCTACTTTTCCAATTTTCTGTAGATAGTCCTGGATACCACAATCATGGGTGCATCACTTTTGATGCAGAGACTA
This sequence comes from Neoceratodus forsteri, assembly GCA_016271365.2. Classification (NCBI taxonomy): domain Eukaryota; kingdom Metazoa; phylum Chordata; order Ceratodontiformes; family Ceratodontidae; genus Neoceratodus; species Neoceratodus forsteri. The sequence continues at coordinate 451,882,728 of CM057456.1, read as the reverse complement.
GGACATACATTTCAAGGCTTTACTGTACATTGCAAGTTGACAACACACAAGCAGCACTCTGTTCTTTTCTGTTCTAGCTGGCACACAGCAGCACATTTGAGCGGCACTTTTCTGGGCAAAATTCTCTTGTCCAAAGTTTCCTTTTTCTGTTTGGGCTACCACACTACCAAACAGACAGATACTAGTCATACCCTCAGCAAAAATATCTGGTTCACTCCCCAAATTAAACAACATTAGATGAGCCCACATTTTCTTTGTGGCACTCTCCCATTTTAAACATCTTTGGATGGGCCCCATTTTTAACCACACCCACCCAGCTACTTTACACAGTTAGCTATCCCTTGGAACCATTGACCAGGCACAAACTACTTCAGAAATGGTACCATCCCTAGCTTTAGGAATGTATATCAGGCTCATTACTTCTAGAGGTCAGAAAAAGGGGTGGAGGTGTACAGAAGCAATATATGTGACCAAAACCCAGGTCCTGAGGAGATCATTTTTGCTAGGGCTATGCTAGATCTATACCTCTGGAGGGATACCAGTAACTCCACACACAAAGCAAAATGTAAATGTCCAAACCAGAGTTGGGGCTCTAGAGTGTGACTTTATTCCAAAATGTTCTCTAAAGCAAGGGTGGACCCCAAGGTTTATATATCATGGCACAAAGCATTTGCAGAACAACAAAATGACTGTATCTAACAGAAACTCTTTGTATCCCCATATTTCAGTAGGACATTGAGTTCTCTTCAGTGGCAATGGCATGAATTGACCATTTCTTCTAGTGGCACTGGCCACAACTGAACACATATTTCTTCTGGTGGCACTGGACACAACTGAACACACATTTCCATATGGCATAGGAATTTAGAAGTTCTGCAAGTGGTAACTGGCCAAAACTGAACCATTTCTTCTAGTGGCACTCCACAACTAAACACACTGGGCTCATTAGAGCACAACCCACTCCAAGGGAAACTTCTCTTCAGACATTGGCCACCATGTCCTGAATAATCAGGCACCCTTTGGAACCTGTAGTGCTGAACTGATTACTCGAGATGGGGCCTGCCCACCCTTCACTTCCATGTCCATACCCAGCCATTCTTTCAGAGTTATACTTTGAAACTTCTTGAAAACACTTAGGAAAATGCATCTTTGAATGAACTTTCACAACCAGCATTAGGAAATACTACTCTGGGATGTGGGAAATTAAAATCTTGAACAAAACATAACTCTGCCTCAGGACACCACAATTGTCAGCCAACTTTAAACTGAGAAAAGTCTCACACTTAGAGACACAACTGGTGTACCTTTCCTTTTAACCAGAGAAACACCCAAAGTACAGATACTTTCTTCAGGAAGTAAAAGTCAGATCTACTCACAGTTAGAACAGTACAGGCATCAAATAGGGGTTGCCTCTAGGATCCATTCTCTAGCAGTCCTTTTCATCCCACTGGGATGAAAATCAGAGATCCTGCTGTAGGCAATGTTTTCCATCACTTCTTTTGTCAGGTTGGTGACTTTCAGGACTAGGTGAGAAAACAGGCTCTCCTGTCACAGCCACAGCAGCTCTCTCCTCACACTTCAACTACTGACTCCAACTGCTGACTACCAAATAGCAACTGACCCAAGATTCTAAAACTCCCCACTCACAGCCAGCTGCTCGTCTTATACTGCTGCAAGATTTCTAAATGACCTCATCTCATCTCAGCTGAGACCAAGTAAACAAGAGAGTGAGTTGGTGAAAATCCATTTAACTAGTTATTCAACAGCTGCCTTCGCTACCTAGCACTGACACTGGTGGGATTCTAGTAACCCTAGGGGACTGGGTGATTACCTTAGAAATGCATAAAGAGATCTTACTTGCAACTAGGGAACACGTCTTCAAGATAATGCTTAGGAAGTTACAGATAATGTACAGTGGAGCAGTAAGAGTTTTCAATATGGATTGAAATGGTACTAACATAGTAATTAATTTAGGTAGACTGTTCTAGTAAGGCCTACTCACTGATAGTGTATTGGTTATAGAGTTTAATATAGAGTGTATAATTATATACTATTGACAAGTTTATCATTAATGTTCATACAATGGATTTATCTATTTATCTTGTGGTACAATTATATTTTTATTTACATCTTGTTTTCTAGTTGAATAAATAAATAAAATGTGTTTAAAATACAGAAAAAAAAAACATTTTGTGATTGCATACCTTCTCTAAAATTCTTTCTTAGTAAAACCGAAATGCATGGTTATGGTATAATTTTACCCAAACTTGTTTTATTTCAAATTCTTGATCATCTCATATTGTATATTTCCTGAACAATAGGAAGACCCCTAAGAGTGCAGTCACCAATGATGCAGCAGTCTTCTCTCCTCCCACTACATAATGATTGGCTAGCCTCTGTGGGGTGTTACCAAGTCCAGGAAAGATGCAGTGGAAGTTGATCAAGGTATGTAAACAAACACATTTTTGAGTGGTAACACCAGTATATTGGGCAGTCTGTTTTTCACTTTTAGAAAAAAAATTGAATCAGAATCAAACAATCAACTTCATCAACAATGTTTACAGAATGTGTCAACCATAAAATGTGTTTTAGGGCTGTGGTGGGTGTAGCCCTGCAGACCTCTTGCTATCAGAAAAGAACTCTGCACATTCCTTCCCACTGAACAACATATTGGAGTTGCAACACAACACTACTTCCTTGGAAAAGATTGCTGCAGCTGCATGCTAGAGAGCCTGAGAGAAGGTCTCCAGCAGGAAGTTTGAGAAGTTTGCCTTTATTCTTGAACAGGTATGCTACCGTTTCCTGGGGGTTGCTGTTGATAATTCTGCTGCATTTTGTTTTAGGATCTGAAAAGTGACAGAGACCGACAGAGAGCACTGGAGAACAAGAAGGAAAGAGGGTCAGGGTAGTGATCTATACCTCTTTCATCTTTCCAGAAAATCTTGTTCTGCTGAGTTTCTACACAAGCTCCTTGAGATTCCTATTGCTCCCTCCACGGTGCTTGAGTCTGGGTGGGGAGCCTGCACCGGAGGGGTGAACAACGGAGCAGTCCTGCAGAGGGCTGTGAACCTCAAAAAGAATGCCTGTGTTTTAAAGTATTTCTAATCTCCTGCTTTTATCAAGAGCTTTTATTTTAGTTTTCTTTATACTTGTTTAATTTTTATTTTGGAAGTTATCCACTTCAGTCTCACTCACCTGTGATGTTAAATCTTATATATTGCCAATTGTTATAAACTACATTGATTTACCCTAACAACTATAGTTAGACTCTGTGCATAGCGTAAATGGGAGATTAGTCTTCCCTCTGACATAGTTATTTTTCAGCCTGTTTAGCGAGAGCGTTCTTGCCATTTATAGTATTTATGATTATTAATGTCTGATAGTATATGATTCTTGTCACATTTGGAACCAAATGGTTGATTTTGTGATTATTTGTTATTTAAGCAATAAGGCATGACAAGGTGTGTGTTATCGTGTAATAGCGTCACTCCTGGGTTGGGTTGAAGCACGAGGCAAAGCCAGGTGCTTCCCTACCTGTTGTTGATAACGATAACCTGTAATGTGCTATTGCAATTATACTATGGTGCGATCTTACAAAATAAAAAAATATTAAAAAATATTTTTAGTAGATTTTTAGTGTGTCAATATATCTTTTGTTTCTGAAAGAAGAATACAACAATCATCAGCCAGATCAATACAGTGATGTTATTGTGAAATAACATCACCGTCTTAGACACACACTGACCAATCAGAGTCCAGGAAATTTTCTTGCCATTGTATAATAGCTTTTATTTTTTGTTTTTTTTTGTCTGCTTTTGAGTGCTGATGTTTGCTTGCTTGTTTAATGCTATTTATAGAACTGATCATTATCGGATACATTTTTCTGTGCCCAAGTGATAGTTTTTGATTTAATTAATGCTTACACAAGTGCAGAGAACAGCGTTTGTTCATTATTGCTGCACTTGGTGAAGGCCTCTAAAGGAGGGCCTGCATAATCAGACTGAATTATTGATATCTATGTGCTGCTAGTCATTACATTTTATTCTATCCCAGATACTCTGCCCACTTTTGATCTGAGCTGTGTAGCAGTAGTGGCAGCATGTATTTGTTACAGGTGACTCACTCGCTTAATAAGCGGTTTGACTGATCACTAACTAAGATCTTAATTTAATTAACCACATTAATTAGCTGGCAATCAGTTGGCAATAGATTGCTAGGTCAATTAAGAGATATATTAGTGCTATTACCTCCTAACAGCTCTTCAGTAAGCGATGCATGCTTGACTATTCGGCTGCAGTGCTTTGGCGTTCTGGTGGCAAAAACTAGAATGCTGGTATTTCCATCATTTGAGAAGAAATTACACTGAGGTTTTAAATATACCACTCTGGTTGCCATTCTGCCTTGTTGAATTTGCCTCAGAATCTCTACTGTTTCCCTCGACAATGTTGTTGTATAGCCCTACAGTAAAGCCTGTTCCTGAGCCACAGATATTTTAACATCTCTCAAGCCATGGAAGCCATGAGCCTTACAGCAAACAGACAAATAAACTGTCTGTCAGTCTGGTTACCTTGCCTTCTATGAAGTGCAGAGTGTTTGATTAAGCAATAAGGCATGACAAGGTGTGTGTTATCGTGTAATAACATCACTCCTGGGGTGGGTTGGAAGCACAAGGTGAAGTCAAGTGCTTCCACCACCCCAGGAGTGACGTTATTACACAATAACACACCTTGGAGTGCCTGATTGCACTATACAATGGCTCGATCTTACAAAATAAAAAATATTAAAACTTTTTTCGTAGATTTTAGTGTGGCACTATATCTTTGTTTCTGAAGAGAAGAATACAACAAGCATCAGCCAAATCAATACAGTGATGTTATTGTGTAATAACATCACTGTCTTAACGAGACACTGACCAATCAGAGTCCAGGAAATGTTTCTTGCCATTGTATAATTTAAAATAACACTCATGACCAATGTTTACATTTATCTATATCTGCTATATTTGCCTGAGTTAGATTTTTGTTTTGTATAAAAACCTCAGTTTTTAAAGAAATCAGATCTCAGATTTGAATCCTTGGTTCATATATTTTTATATATTTTTGCTATTATGTTTCATAGAAATTTCTAAGGTGGTGTCCCTTGGTTTGACTCTTTATTGGCCTATTTTATATTTTACTTTTCAGTGACGTCATTCACTGAGGCTGCCTGCAAAAGGAACTGTGTTAAAGTCCCCAGTTCACTGGATATTATAGGAACCATTTGGACATTTTTGTAATCATTGGAATTTTATATTTTAGAACTGGTTGTGTGTTATCCTCGGCTGCTGAACTACTTTGTGCCTTCTTTTTGAACTATTGTCTGCCCTTTCAGTTTACCAACTTGCCATTAAGGCCAAGGGCTGTGAAGCTCTCGGAACTAAGGATTTTGTCAAAGACAGCGCTGCAGTAAGACATTGAGATACTGAAAAAATTATTAATTAATATTCTTACTTCTTTCATCTGAGAAGATTGGAAAAGTTTGGAAGAGATCTGGGACTGTCTTTGTATGAACTGAGTGTTGTCTTTTGTGTGTCTGATTATTTTGGGTTAATTCTGTATTGCATTGAATTGCACTATACAATTAATTATTGTGGGTTTATGGGCCTCCCAGTCTGAATTTTCCTTCATTCTACCCAGAAACATTTTCTGGATATAAGAGTGGTTATAACCAGAGTGATGGGGAACTCCTATATGGAAGTACCTCTAAGGTGAATTCAATGTTTGTATCAGAAAACCAGGAAGAGCTACAAGGGAATAACCTCAAAACCTAAAAGGATTTGTAAAATAAGCAATGGAAAAATAATAGAATTACTAAGCAGGAACAGAAAAATAAATTTTTGAAAACAATCCTGGTACAAACTGGAAAGATCCAAAAGAAAATAGACAACTTAAAATTACAGACTTGTGGGCAAATAATGGGATAATATTCAAACATCTTTCTACACCCTTAGCTCTCTCAAGCAAGCCCTTGCATCAGTCAGGAGATTATGAGGATTAACAATGAGTTCCTCTGAACCAGAGACTTCACTTGAAATTGTAGACCTGAACTCTCTTGATCCACAGTGTGAAACATTAATACAGGAGTCTACTTTGGAGGTCTGGTGTCCCAGAATTTTCACCACACCCCTATTTTAACCATTCTTATTTGGACAATTTATCTACCCGGTACACCTTCCAAACAGGCCTACTCTAAGACAGATTTGAGAGGACTTCCCCCATTAAATTCTCCAGTTTTAGAACAGATAAATGGAAAATCAAGAGCTGAAGGAAATAGTAAAGGAAATGCACAGAACTATTGATGGTCTAAAAAAGATGGAACTAAGCGTGAGAAAAACTGAGAGCAGTCTCCTCCCAAAGATAATTTAATGCCAACTCTCAAGCTACAGTTAGGGATCAAACAATTAATGCTACCACTTATGAGGAAGAACACTTCTTAGACAAGGACAGTTTTGCTGCAAGTTCTTCAATATCCAAACAAATGTTGGAAATAATTAAAACAGATAGTATGCTGATATAGTAATACTTGAAAATATTATGGTATTGAAAGATGAGCTATCCAATCTCAGATCAGATTTTTTATAATAAAGTACTTCTTGAAAACATCATGGAACCTAGGAAAATACAACATTCTGCAAGGGAGTTGGGAGGGTTAGGGGTTATCACCTAGTAGAAAACAGAATAGAGGTACACAGGTTCAGCTCCCCTTATTTGATAAAACAATGTTTGCTCATGTTACATGCAGAATTCAGATACAGAGGTACTAAAGAACTCTATAATTTGCAATGATTCAAACCAACAACAAAAACTTCAGGATGTAGGACAAAATCTAAAAATAAAAACAAAACAAGGCTACAAAGTAGCTTTAAAACAACTAATTATGCCAACTAATAATATTTTAGGAAGAGGCATTTAAAGATGAATCAGAAGACAGATCAGGGACTACTCTGTCTAGACTCTATAAGTATAACTTCTCTGTCTTTTGAGGAAATAACAAGTGAGGACTTTCAGGCTATGAACATGAGGGAGACTGAGACCACCAGTAACCCACTTAAAACCTTAGAAACAGGGGAGTTGAATGAGGACTCTGATGCTGTTCAAAAAGTAGAATATTTGACTGAGGTAAAGGGAGTCCAGAGGTTAGAAAATGAAACAGAAGAGAAACTTCTAGAATGGATGTTACACTTTTGAAATGAACCAGAATAATGCTAAAGAAAATTCTACTTTATGAAATCACCCAATCCGATTTACCCTGACACTGTGCTCATATATTGCCTGTTTGAGGACACTGCTGAACATATCCCTGGGAAAATGGCACAACTGAACCAAAAGGAATAAGAGGTTAGCTTCCGGTTATGGTACCTAGAAGCATGGTCTCAGATTATTGCTGAATGCAAGGGGGATTATTTCCCCTTTCACTGTACCTAATTCGAATAAGGAGAAAGGGAAGGAGAGTAAAGAACAAAGGGATGAGACATCAGAAATTTTGAGGTAATAGAAAAACATGACCAAAACAAATGCATGATTGGCTATGCAGGACCATCACAATTTTTGGTTGGCAAACATCAAAGCAAGCACTCATAGAAATATCAGAGAGGAATTATTGGTATTCCTCTCAAGAGGACTTGTTTTAAATTAACTAGATATATGGTGGACAAATTAAAACTGTACAAGAACAGTCATCTTCTACACAGATTGATATTCCTTCAAAATTCCATCCACAGCTAACTTGATACTATCCAAAGTGGGTAAACTTGACTATATGGGTTTGCATATTGTAACACCACAGGATTTAGGGGTTAACTTTACCAGAAACATGGTTAATCCAGAGAAAAGCAAGGAGTTGAGGATAGAAGAAGATATTCCACTCACTGACCTTAGAAGCTCATAGATATGAATACCTTCTCACTATTAATAACAATACAAGAAGAAGGACTTCAAGAATTTATTCATACTTCCTCTGAAGATAAAGAGATTAAGTCTGATAGATTAGCTATTCTCTTCTGGAACATAGATGTCTTTCATTTAATAATATCTGACCCAGAGATATTGAGTTTTCTTGAGACCATTGGTCTACAGGAAACTTGGTGTATGAATAGAGGCAGCTCTAAGACTTGCAGGGTTCTCAGCTTTTGTGCTCCCTGCTTCTAGAGATAAGAGATATGGTAGACATAAGGGGGACTTGCTCTTTTATTAAAACTAAATTAAAATTAGAGATTCAAGAATATTCATTTAAATCAGACAATATACTGACTTTGACAGTTACAGATGGGACAAATACAATTATTTTATGTAATATTTACTTCCCTCCAGGTAACAAGTCATAGTATCATAGTAGTCACAAAACATATTTAGACTTTTGTCCTTGTTTGCTTGCAGTAGAGTGTAGTAGAAAAGAGGGACCAATTAGTAATCTCTAGCCTTAGTTTTACTAAAGTCATCTAGTCTTGTTTTAAAAGTATCTATAGTTGGACTATTAACTATCTCATGTGGGAGAGAATTCCAACAAGACACCACCCTCTGACTAAACCAATATTTTCTTTTAGTAGGTTCCACTTCTGTTGTTTAATTTGTTTACAATGAACTCTAGTATTGTAATTTTTGATATATAGTTCTAGCCTAAATCTTCTCTGAGGATGTTATCCTGGAATGATCTATAGACTAAGATCATATCACCCCTCCATCTTCTACAAGCCAGAGAATATAGATCCAAATCATCCAACGTCTCCTTATATGACATATTTTTAAGTCCCATTATTGATCTGGTAGCCCTTCTCTGTACTCTCTCACTTTATCTCCCTTCTTGTGTAAGGGGACCAGACCTGAGAGCAGTACTCTAATTGGGTTCTCATCATTGATCCATACAATGGAATCAAGACTTCCCTACTTTTGCTTGATGTATGTCTCAATGTACAGTTTATGGCTCTGTTAGCATTCTTTATAGTTTGGTCACAATGGGCAGTAAAAGTAAGGTCATTATGTATGATGTACACCCAAATCCCTCTCCTGCATTGCTTGCTTTAATTGTTTTTGTTTATAGTGTAACTGAATTTCAAGTTATTTTGCCCATATGTAGGACTATACATTTGTCTTCACTTAATTTAAGTTTATGATCTATTGTCCATTTATCTATGTATTTGAAAGTTTCTTGAAGTCTAATGTAGTCTGAAGTTGAATCTAGTACTGCTCCCACTCTGCAATCATCAGCAAACTTGGTTATCCATACATTTTCTGTATTACATTGTAAGGATGATATATATATATATATGTATATATGCATATATTGAACAGACAGGAACACAACACTGAACCCTGAGGGATCCCTCGACACTGAAAGCCAATCAGATAGTACTCCATTTATAACCACGCTCTGTCTCCTTTTCACCAACCATTCTAATATCCAGTTAACAAGATTTTTATTTATGTTTAGTAAAGAAGGATTTAATTAACTCCTCATGTGGTAGTTTATCAAAAGCTTTTGAAAATCTAATTGAATCACATCCACTGACATACCATGATCCAAGGATCTGCTCACTTTTTCGTAAAAACTTAACAGATTAGTCTGACATGATTGTGATTTTGTAAACCCATGTTGGCTACGATCGAAAGGTCTTTTTCAGTCAGGTGGTTCTGAATATGATCTATTATACTTTCCAGTATTTTCCCCATTGTAGATGTTAAACTAAGTGGTCTATAGTTATCTGGGAATCTTTCTTTCTTTGCCTTCTTAAAGATGGATACCACACATGCTTCTCTCCATTTAGTAATAACTTCCCTCTGTCTAATGACCCTTGAAAAATAAAGGTTAATGGCTGGGCTATCTCTTCTGCTATTTCTGAAATGAGTCTCGGATGGATATTATCTGGTCCAGGAGATTTATTAATCTTAACCCTCCTTAATCTATCCCAAAATATCGTTTGTGTTAATTTTAATAAATTTTCATTTGTTGGAATGTATTTAATATTAGTTGTTAATGTATCTTTGGGATTAAATACAGTATCAAAGTATCGATTCTGTACCTCAGCCTTTTCCTTATCATTTAGTATATTGCCTCTGTCATCCTTAAATGGACCTATTGTTTGCCTATTCCTTTTGTTGTTTATATATATGCATAGAAGGCCTTGCAGTTATTTTGCTTCTAGTTACTAATTTTATTTCAAAATTTGTTTGGCATCTTTAATTAATTTCTTTACATGTTTTACCTGTTCCTTATACTTTGGCATTAAATTTGTATCAAGCTTTGATAGTCTATACATTTTATGTTTTCTTTTATCTGTCTTTTATTTTACAAGTTAACCATTTAGGAAGCACCAGTTTAGAATTTTGCTTGTGTATGGTATATACTGTATATTTCTGCAGTCTCTCTGATTTTGTCTACTAATGTATCCCACATTTCATCCAATGTTAACCCAGTGAAATCAGATATCCAATCCAATGAAAGCAATGCCTGTCTAATTTTATGGAACTTCACTTTTTAAAATTTGGTATTTTTATGTTGCTACCTTGTTGAATAGGTACTTCACTTAATTGAAATAAAAACAGTGTTGCGATCACTGTTTGCAATTGAAGGTCCAATCTTAATGTCAGTTAATTTGGGTCCCATATTTGACAATACAACATCTAATATGTTATTTGACCTTGTGCTTGCTAGGACTAGCTGTTCCAAGCTCAATTGATTGAAACATTCTAAGTAGTTCCTTTCATTTCTACTAGATGTTTTCTGGTTTGCCAATCTATGCCTGGAAGATTTAGATCTCCTGTTACAATAATATTTTCAGCTGGATTAATTTGATCTAAATAACTTAAGATTTCCTGGTCAATTTCCTGGTCATTGAGGGGGCGATATACAGCTCTCAAAGTAATCTTAGGTGCGTTATGCGGCATAATTTTAACAGCTACATGCTCTATATTCAATTTACCATCATGTATTTCTATTCTATGAATAGATCCTTTCTATGTGTTCTAGATTTGTAATAAATATTAAATCCAGTTATGCTTTTATCCAATGTATCATCCTCCTCCCACCAGGTTTCTATGAGAATTGCTATTTTAATGTTCTTATTCTTCATAAGAAACATAAATTCATTGAATTTGTTATCTAAGCTCCTCACATTTGATAACAAGCAGTTGACTGACTCTAAATCCTTATTTTGGGAGTTTTGTTTGCTGGTGACAGGATTTGTCTTGGTACATTTCCACCCCTACATTTTCCAGTTTAAATGTTTCTCAATAACTTTATTAAATGTATTTCCCAAAACTCTTTCTCCCATTTTGTCTAAGTGAAACCCATCATTCTACTACAATGATCCATTTCTGAAAATACAGCCTATTTCTATGAACCCTATTTTGCGTTCCAGACATAACTTCTGCAACCTACAATTAATAGAGACAATGTAGCCCACTGTAAACCAATTTCTCACGCAGACAATCTGGTTATCCTGTCTCACTCCCATGAGATGGTGGTCATCAATCAACAACTGAGTGAAGACCTTATAAACATTCAGGCATGGATCCTGAAGCACAAGCTTGTCCTTAACCTAAAAAACCAAGGCCATGCTCTTTGGGTCCCGGGCAAAGATTAAGGCCGCCCATGTGCCATTCTGTGTATCTGGCAAGGGAGATGTCCGATCCCTATTACGGACAACTTCAAATACCTGGGAGTAATGCTGGACCCACAGCTCAACCTTGGCCTTCATATTCAGAGGATATGAAAACAGTCAACTGTAAACTGGGTCTGGCCTACAGGGCAAAAACAACCTCACACCAGCCGTGTGCTGCCCTTGTGAGAGGGATGCTTCTCCCTCTTTTGTGTTATGGGCTCCTGCTGTTGCTAGCACCACTAAGGCCCATCTCCAGGTGGTCGACAGCTTATAACAATATCTGTCACTTCGCCTATCATCTCAGGCTCACTCATCATTGTGAGCTCTACAACAAGCTACTCTGGCTCTCTCCTACAAAGTACATTGACTTTGTCCTGGTTGCTTCACTGGTAAGGTCCTCAACACGGGTACCCTCCAGGGGTGCAAGCTTGCTGGCCCAAACTTCCCCCTCGTCATATCACCTTAGGTCTCAGGGGTCTGCCACACTCAAGGTACCTATGACTAGGACAAAATGGGTGAAAGGACTTCACAGCATGTGCCCTAAACTTTGGAATACCTTCCCAACCCAGGTCCGTGCTGCCCCTCACAGGGCAGCCTGTGCTCTTCCCTATGGAGCCATCTTAAAGTGCATCAGCCTCATGGATGTCAAACCCCCATGACATATGTTTAGCACTTACACCCATACAAAACCCGGCCCTTAAAATGTGGTATTTCTGTACTGCCCCAAACTTGATGCAAGATGTGTAATCTTTCCTGTAGTCTCTTGACGTGTAACCTGTTCCTAATCATGGGATGTGTAATTTTACCTTGTAGTCTCATGATGTAACCTGTTCCTAATTATGTGATGTAATCTTACCTTGTAGTCTCATGATGTGTGACCTGTTCTTAATTATGTACCATGTTGTCCCAAGTGTGTAAGTATGTAATTTCCTGTACTCTCCCAGGTCGTACCTGAAAATAGGCAAATTGCTTGTCCAGTGTACTTACCTGGTTAACAAAAGCTAAATAATAATAAATAAATAAATAAAATGTCATAGTTAATGTGTTGATACATTCCATAAGTAGGTAGAATGCCAGATACAATAATATCAGAGGTGTAGTTGTTCAATTCGGGATTAAATCAGTGTAATTTTCTAAAATGTTTCCTTTTTACTTGAATTGATATCATTGACTCCTATTTGGAGAATCACCAACAGATGTTTAGTTTGTCCATACATCCCTCTAATAGTTGTTTAAACTCTTGAATTTTTATTACAGGAAACATGCTAACCACTGTATTGTTATTCCTTCCTTTGCATACAATTTTATCAGTACCCCTTAATGTAGAGTCCCTAGTACTATAATTTCCGTAGTTTTAAGTTAACTGTTCCTGTTTTGATTGACTGTATTATTGTCCCCATTGAATTTTTATTTAATTGCTGAGGTTTTGTAATTGCTAGAAGTGGGTTTAACTTCCCTTTAGAATTTTCTAAGGGGCAATCATTTTGCTCATTTCCTGGGCCTGATGCATATCCAGGACTGAAAATGATTTTTTATTTCTACAGGTACACTATTATATACTTGATTACCTCTGTGTTTTCCTTACTCTTTCTAACTGTAGCCAGCTTCCTCACCCTTTTCCAACATTTCCAATTCAGTACCCAAGTCACTGCCAACAGAATCTATAAATTTCTCAAGTGTTTTTATATCCTGTTTGGTTTCCCACCTGTTTTAGTGCACTAATTTCCTGTATTAGTTCACCAATCAGTACACACTTGCTACATTCATATCCTCTACATATCCTAATCCCTGAACATACATTAAACAGTTAATAAACTTTATGAATTGAGACTCCATTTGTTCTTTGTTATATTTAATGTTATACATTCCTTTTTATGCAGTCTTTCAGCCTTTTACATGACCAGAAAGCCAACTCTATCTCCTTGATCCTTGTGTCCACCACGGACACAGCCGACATGCACCGAGACATGCGTGTCTCTGTGCACCCCGCCGCAAACCTGCTCGAGCTTGCCCCACTTGCTCAGCATGTGGATTTTGTAATCAGCTGACCGAAGTCCCACAGATCTTCCTCTATGGTCTAGTGCTGTGCTATGTGGCAAAAGCGAGAGTTTGAATATATCAAAAGTGCCCTCGCAAGTCAAGCCACCTCATGCAGTGGTCTTGACCACTGTAGTATGGGTGCTGCTAGTATTTGAAAAGTCCTTGGGTGATACTTACATCCTGCAACTGAATTATCTCATAGATAGTCTTGCATGAGTGAAATAAACTATTTTATAATCCTCTTAGGAGACTTTAACTCTAGGCTAGCTTCAAGATTCTCTGAATAACTCTATTCTGACTTTCTCCTTACTCTGACTTTCCCTTTTTCTATCGGATCTCAATCCTAAATTGCGGACTATAGGTACAACTAAAGATCCAAAACTAATAAAAAGGTAAAGATTTTCTGGTAGGGCTTGCTAAGAGAAATATTTGTTTTCTGAATGGAAGAACTGAGGGTGATATACTGGGAAATTTACATTTAATGGGGTCTATGGAGCCGTACTCTGATTTTGTCTGTGGTAATTTGGAAGCTGTTAAATTGGTTTCAAAATTACAGGTATTAGAATGCCAGGAATCTACTCATTTCCCTTTGGTATTAACCCTAGAAAATCCTTTTGTTTATTCTGGTAATGAGGAGGTGCTCTTGGGAGAGAATTTAGAAATAATTAATCAAAAAGAATCAAATGGGACCTACATACAAAACTCAATTTGAGACAATTCTCAATTCTGGAGAATTGTTATATGTACATAATTCCATATTAGCAAATGTACAGATTTTTAACATCTTTGAAATCTGGGATAGTACGTTACAACACTGAGGCCCTTATGTAAATCAAATAAGATAGTTAACACAAAACAAAGCTTTCACTTAAAATCATGGTTTAATAATAGTTGTAAGAATGCTGGAAGCATGTTTAGTAAAATTCTTGACAGTATAAAAAAACAAGGAATAAAAAGCTTAGATTACATTTTACTGAAAAAGGCAAGAGACAGATATAAGAAAATGTTAGAAGTTGAAAGATATAAATATTCCACTACTCTTTGGGAAAATCTTAGACAGGCAGTTGCTGATAAGGATGGCAGACAGTTTGGGAGAATTGTTGCTCAGGGATTCAACTAATTCTCCACTAAGATTGAGTCACACATTACTCGAAGTATAGATTTCTTACTTTTCAGAGCTTTATTACTCCCAGGATGAAGAAGTTATGGGCATTGATGATGGACCTAAATTAAAAATAGGCTAATCTATCCCAGGCCCATTAAAATTACAGAAAATGAAATTTATTTGGCCTTAAACTCTCTGAAATCACATAAGGCTCCTGGACCAAATGAAATTATAGGCAACCTTTATAAAGCCTTCCCACATTGGTGGGTACCCTTTTGTTCTCACATTCAATAGCTTTATTCAAAATTTGAAATTTCCTCCTAGTTGGTCTGGTAGTGTCATACTCCCAATATTTAAAAGAAGAGCCAAATAATCCCAAGATGTATAGGCCCATTAGCCTCATAGAGGTTTCTCAAAAAACATTTTCAAGAATTATCTTGGACAGACTGCTGGACTGGGCTGAGAAGAATTCCATTCTCCATGAATCCCAGAATGGATTCCAGAGAGATCATTCTATAGTGCAGCACTGCTTTGTATTACAACATTTAATTTGGAAATATGTTAAGATCAGGAAAAGTAGGCTGTTCTGTTGTTTTGTGGACTTCTCTTCAGCCTTTGACAGTATAAGTAGAAAAATATTATGGGGCATCTTGGGAGAGTTGAATCTGGATTGAACCTTGTTAGACATTCTCATTAGATTACATGAGAATACCTGGGCCAGAATTCAGTACAACCAACATGGCCATGTGACTGATAAGATCTATACGAATATGGGTGTTAGACAGGGTTGCATTTTAGCACCGCTATTTAATATTTATATTAATACAATCCTGACACAAATTACTGATTTGGAATTCCATGCTCCCAAGATTAATAACTGCAGGATTGACACTGTTGCTTATGCAAATGACTTAGTGCTCTTTTCAGCCTCAGTACTGAGTCTCAGGAGGAAATTGTGCCTCTTCAAGTCCTTGTGCCAACAAAGGAAACTCAGAATTAATCTATCCAAAACTAATATTGTGATTTTGGGAATAAGGTCAGGAATCCAGTTAAGCTTAAGATCAATGGGAAAGGGATAGGAATTGCCAACTGTTATGATTATTAGGGTGTCAGATTCTTGTACAGTGCATCCTGGACAAAACATTTGGAATAACTACAAAATAAGTCAGCTTCTTCTGTTAATGCTTTAAAATGTTTAATGCTAAAATAGGAAATCCTCCATTAGAGGCATCCTAAGAGTAATAAATGCTAAGATTAAAGCAAGTTTAATTTATGCAGCAGAAATATGGGGCCATCAGTTTGGTGGAAAGTATTCTCTTTAAAAAATACAGATATATTCTGATGTTACATAACGTACACCAAATTGTATTCTCAAGTTAGAGCTTGGACAGTAATCTCTATCATCATTAATTAAGGAAAGACAAATCATTTTTCTGCTCAAGACCTTCCTCATGCCAGAAAATAGGTACCCAGAATGTGTCTGTAGGAATGTATCAAACTTGCATCGTTAGGATTTGTTTATCCTTCTATTCAGCTTACACATAAGATACTTATGCCATCAGGTCTGGGACATCTCCCCATACGATCTATATCAGACATTTGAGGGAGATTATCCAAGAAGTTCAGTCAAGAATTAAAGATTTGGATAGCAATCACCTCCTCAGTCAGCTCTCCATGCTTAAGATGCATGATTACTATAAATCTTTTAAGGTGACAAGTGGCTTTGAGGGCTATCTTACCCAAATGACTTGCCCCAAACTGAGAAGAATCTTTACTAGGTTTAGGATAGAAAGATATAATGCATAATACATCATGCATAGACAGAAAAGGGATCTTGTCACCATTTTGTAAAGGTGGAGCTCCAATATATGATGACACTAAGCATGTGGTACTAATTTGTCCTCTCTGAGTCTAGTAAGAAAAAATGGCTGGGTGGGTTTGCTGGGTGGTCTCAGTCTCCCTCCTGCAAAAATTATTGAGTATCTTTTAACTTCTAAGGATAGACAAACCCTGTAAATGACTGCAAGGTTTTTACAGACTACTCACTTATTGAATTACAACTTATTCAAGGAAAGGAAATTTAATTCTTTGCTGTATTTGCACTTCTTGATGTTATTGGAAATTGATTACTTTTGTATTTTGGGAGAACCAAAATTGAATGTTGCTTTCTAAATATTTTAAATATCTCTGTACTATTCATTATACCTAATTACAGAAATACCCAATAGAGGGTAAGCTCCCTGGTCCACTGACGTTGTTTCTGTAGTGGCAGAACTCAGAGCCAACTAGCCTTGAGCTGGAATGTGCCCCCAGACCTGGGCAAGCTAAGGTCATCCCCAAAGTCAATTCCTGAACCCAGGGTCATTGGCGCAAAGTATGATATGCTTCAGCTTAGCTGCTGAGCAGCTCTCCAGCCTTCTCTTCTCTTCTTGCCAGATAATATTAAAACTGTATATGGAACTGGTAATGTTTAACAGTTCTTTAGAAAATGTCTTGTCCAGAGAACTGGATCCCAAAATGGAATGGACCAAGTGTAGGAATAACATTGCCATGGAAGCGATGCCAAGCCACCAAGTTCTTCAAAAAGGGCCATTTGGTCTGTCTTCATTAACAAAGTGGTTTAAATGAGTTGCCAAATTTGATATAGCAAAATGATCATACTGTGTAGCTGATGATGATGGTTAGTGCAACTGGATCTACTTAAGGTGAAATTTTCTGCTGCTTCTTATGTTAAAAACAAAAGCTTCACAGTCCCTTTATCTGAAAATGGGAAATTGCTTTCTCTGCCATTACCATTGTGGTGTTACTAGAATTGATACTTCTGACTCTTTACAGAAGACCTGTTTTAATCCAGTCATACCAGTAATAAAACACAAACAAAAAAACGTGCTGAAGTGCTACACCTTTTACATTTAAATTTATTTGAGTCTAGAGCACTGGTCATTGGGATTATAGTTTCAAAAAGGCAGGTACAAATGCTTCTTTAAGATTCAACTTAGTCCACTTTCCTGCATTTGAAGCTTCCTAAATGCATTGAAGCCATTTTTGAAAGCTGCCTGTCTTTTTCAATTCAGAATGTCTTCTCCTGTACTCCTTGGACAGGCGTCCTCCTGGCCCAGTTCTCTCAGCCCTGTCACCCAACTTCCCTGAGGCTTACCTTTACTCCAGTGTGTTTTCACCATAGGACCTAGTCTGGAGGGTCCACTCATCAGTGTGGAGCCTACAGGGACTGTGTCATTACTTAGAACAACCTGTGGAGCTCACTGTCACAGTTCAATTACAAAGCATCAGTGTCAGTCTTGTTGCTGGGGTCTGTGGTTTTATTGAAACCATTTTGGTAGGCATAAATTCTTGACTCATTTTTAAACAGTGCCATGCAAATAGCCCTTTGTAGAAGAATCCAGAGAAAATTGAAGTGCTGGGGCATCTTGGAGGTTTGCGTAGAAGTATCTGTTAGATCATTTGTATTTGCACGTGCATTTGATTTTTGCATCTAAGCACAGTTATTTGCACTGTAATGTTTAAAAACATGGGTCAAGACTTTATGCCTACCAAAATGGTTCCAATAAACAGCACAGACCCATGAATAAGACTGACAGTGATTCACTGTAACTGAACTGTAACAGTGAACTCCACAGGCTGTTCTACATTTGGAAAGGAGCAGGGCTAGCTGCCCTGATATGTGAGCTCCCCATATACCTATCCAGAAGTGCAGTCAGCAGTGTTGAGTGGACCAGGCCATTACCCAGCTTCTGTCTGAGTTTTTTCACATTTTTCCCTAGGCCAACATGCGTGCAATGATGGGATGTGGCTACTTTGCCTCCATGGAGACATCCCTTGCTTCTGGACACTGGAGTCCCATCCCTGTGTAAGAGTTCCTGCTGTGCTACCACCTGAATTCTATCAGGTAGTAGCTGACCAGTGTGGACATGTGTTTCCCCTCATGAGGAGGAAACATAGATTTTGTCAAAGAAAAGAACATTTAGTACCACCCAGTTTACCCCTGGTCCTTGCCTATTTCATCACCACTAGTTGGTGATAGGTGTCCTCCCTACCCCCATGTGCCTGTGGCTATCCCATGCATGCTTGGAGCTCTTCACAGTCTTTGCCCCCACTACCTCCTCTGACAGACTGTTCTGGTCATCCACCACCCTTTCCATGAAGAAGTGTTTTCATGCACCTCCCTGAACTTCCCCTCTCTTGTTCATTGCATGCCTACTTGTTCTAGTGCCTTCTGAAAGACCCTCCCTTTGCACCTTGTTCACTCCTGTGCAGTCCTTGTAGGGTTTCAACCATGTCTCCCCTCATTCTCTCTCTTCCAGGAGTACATGTTAAGTTTCTGCAGCTTTCCTTGTATGGCTTCTCTTGCAACCCCCTAACTATGTTTTTTTTTAAGTTAAACTTTTATTGAGTTTTAAAAGACAACAAACATAACAGTGAATGTACAATACACTATATAGCATGGTTAATACATGAAGTACCAGCACATGAATCCTTACAGGCTGTAAAACTTATAGTAGACATTAGGAAAGTCCCATACTGTATGAGGGAGTGCAGAGGTTAGCAGCTAGTACAGATCAGATGTATAGTATAGGTAAGCAAAAATAAACCTTAAAATATATAGCATTATGACTATGCAGGATAATATCCTTATAGCTTACACAAAATACATGAAAGGTTGATGTCATAGGGTAGTAAGTATGGCATAGTACTATATTATTGTAATCAGTATAGTATTGCGTTATAGTGCTACTTCAGAAAACCTAAAGCTAGGAACAGTTCTTAGGACTGAAAATATGCATAATAGTAGAATCAGAACAGATGCACTTGAAAGTAATGAAGGAGAATATGTCAGAGCTACCATCAACACCTGGGGCCCGATTTCAAAGGCGTTACTCCTGTCACAAGGCGATTTATACCAAACCGATGGGCGTAAATTGCCCTTGCACCAGACATAATGCAAGTTGCTATTCAAGTCATGGCTTGCACCATGCCATATGCAGGTTGTGCCAAAGGTGGGCTATGCCACCACTACACCTGCAACCTGCAGTGGCATGGTGCAAGGGTGGGTTATAGCATCTTAGTCCCTATTTCAGAAGGGCATCTGCGTAACCCACTTATGCCATTCCAGAACAGGGAATGGTGAAGTAGGAGTAAGACAAGCTAGGAGGTGGTCTAAGGGGCATCCATCTTGGTGCAGTGACAGATTCTCCTCCTCACAGCACTGCAGAAATTACAGTGATGTGTTCCCATGCTCCCTGCCTTGTCATGCCCCACCCCTGAACTCGGGGACCCCAGGGGCCATTTCTGTCACTGCAATCCCAAGCGTGTATGTGCCAACTGGCCATCCCCATGCCCCCAGGTGCTTGCCATTGCATTTCAGGGTGGGGAGGCTCTGGGGGGCAGTAGAATGCATGCCGTGACTTGTGGCACCCAGGTCCATTGTACCATTCCTTTGGTGCTAGCCTGTGGCTGCTGCAAGTCATGGGAGCAGGTGCTGGGGACCCTGCTTGTCCTGGAATATGGTGCAGGATCCCCAGCATAGTGCCACATGGTGCAACTTGCATCGTCCATGAGTTGCACCATGTGTTTTAGAATCGGGCCCCTAGTGTAAGCCAAAGTATACGATAGGGTAGAGTACGAACCATGGAGGGGTATTTATCCTATAACCTGTCTTGGTGGCAATCCAATCCCAACTGCTGGGTTAGCATTAATTTGTTGCAAGTCAGTAAAAGGGTTCCAAGGTAGAGTATGAATATGTAGGGTATTGTTGGAAAGATGGGATAATCTATCATAGGTGGCTAATTGGGAAAAATTAGTCAAGAACTCTGTTATAGTAGGTACATTAGACATCTGCCACTTTTATAACAGCAATCATTTAGCTATGATGCTTGCTTGCTTGAATCAGCAGGGATTTCTGTTTTTCAGAAACAGAGTGCTATCTAGTGTCTAGGCCAATAAGGAACATCTCAGGAGATGTGGGTATAGAGCAATGTAAAATGTTAGATAGATTAGACACTTTTAATCAAAAGCTTTGAATCAGTGGACAACTCCAGAAGATATGAAATAAATCCCCATGGGGCTCACGTACATCACCAACAGTGATGAGACGGTATAATCTTGGCAGAGTACAATATTTCAGGTATACAATAGCAGTAGTGGAAGATTTTATTTTGGATAAGATGACTTTTGGGTCCTTAACAAATTCATGGGTAGAACGCCAGCACTGAGACCATTGCTCATCTGAAAGAAGTAGTTTTAAGATCAATGCACAGTAGCTCTTAGCAGAAGCTGTTTGATATGGAATAGTATTCCTAAGTTAAGCAATAAGGCATGACCAGGGGTTATGTTAATGGTCTATTAATCACTCTGTAGGGGTGTAATGTGGCACGAGGCACAGCCAAGTGCTACATGCCCTAGAGGGTGATTAACTGAACACAACATAACCCCTGGGAGTGCCTTGCTATTATAACAAAATGTTTTTAAATAGTGTTAAACCTTGTTCAGCATATGCTTAGGCTGTACATGTACGTTAATCAAAGATTAACATAGGGCTGATAGAATGTTTGCAGTCAATCAAGCTCTATTTCTCAGACCCTTTTATAATAGAGAATAGATTAGTCTTGCTTTCCCATGTGTAGCTTTAATCCACTTCATTATAGGTGATGATGGATTCAGAGGTCGAGTTCTTTCAATCTGTTAATATGATGTACTAGGGAGCTGCATAGTTGGAGATATTTCCAAAAATCCTAGCGTGGGATGTTGTAACGAGTCTGCAATGCTTGAAATTAATCTAAAACCCTGGTATGAGGTGTTAGCAAGTCAGAGATTGAATGGATACCTTTGTTTTCCCAGTCAGGCAAGTGCACCTGTCTCCCATCAATACAAATATTTTTATTATGCCATATGGGAAATGACAGGATGTGTGCTAGGTTCATATGCAACCATCTACTAATTTGTTGCCAGGCTATATACGAAGCTTTGACAAGAAGGGTATACCAAAGGGAAGGATAGTTTTCATGAGCAGGTAAGAGGAAGGATTAATTTTTCTCACATTTAGCGATTTCAATTTGTGTCCATGGTGGAGGGATGACCATTTGCTGGAAACCGTCACTAGTTTGGTCATTTCTAAATGCCCAATAGTATCCTTTGAACCAGGGAAGATTCCACCCACCGACCTTCCAACTAGCTCTGAGTTTATTTCCATTATAATGAGACTTGCACCCTTCCATAGGAAGTTCCCTAATAATAGTCTATTTGGTCAAACCATTTGTTGGGTATGTGGCAGGGCAAATGAGATGAAAGATGAAATATTTTGGGGCAGTTATTTTCATTGCCTCTATTTTATCAAACATGTAGAGTTGCAATGTTTTCTACCAGTCTCATTCCAGCCGTATTTTAGGCAGGAAGTATTAGATTTAATTCACAAAATATATGCATCTTGGGGTTATTTATGCTTAAGTAGGTAATGGAAGATGGGAGTAAATTGGAGGGTAGGAGAAGAATTGCTCATGGGGTAGCTGCTTTATTAAGCAGGAGAATTTCAGATTTGGAATGATTGATTTTAAGGCCAGAAAGGGAGGAAAATTTATTTAAGCTGGCCAGTAAAGGAGACATAGATTTAACAGCCTGATCTAAGAGCACTAAGAGTTATTCAGCATAAAACAAAGTTTTATAATTCTGGTCATTAGCTGATATTCCTTTAATATTCAGGTCCTGTCGAATCGTAGCAACCAAGGGTTCAATAGCTAAAATAAAGAGAAGTCATGATAAAATGCATCCCTGCCTAGTGCCTCTGGAAAATAAAAGGAGAGAGAGAGAGAGTTGAATTAGTAAGGATTTGGGCCTTAGGGCAGAGTACATGGCTTGTAAGGTGGAAAGAAAGTAAGGGCCTATGCCCAGTTGGGTGAGAACTGCATGAAGATAGGTTCATTCAACTGTGTCAAGACCTTTTCAAAATCAATTGTGACTGCTATGAGGGAGTAGAATAGGAAGCAATATGCATAAGGTTAACAAGAGTTCTGATATGATCAGAGCTCAATCTGCCCTGTACAAAACGGATTGAGAGGGGTGTATCAAGGAAGGAGAAGGAATTCTAATGGAGTACAAGCACTTAAGCATAGATCTTGCCATCAGCTATAATAAGGCAAATGAGTCTATAGCTAGCTAGTATAAAGGGTCTTTGCCAGGTTTAGGTAGTACAGGCGTGGATGGTGGAAAAGTTCTAGAGGAGGTGAGCTCGGTGAATAGGCGTTCCAGAATCGGACATATTGCGGAAGTAATATGATAAATATCTATAGGAGACCATCATTACCAGGACCCTTTTGTTTTAGTCGTTTAATTGCCTTCTATTTCAAGAGGGTAATTGGCTGCTCGAGGAGAGAACTCTGAGTAGGTGATAGCTTAGGCGAGATAAAGAGCCAAGAAAGTCTGTTAAGTGTTGAGAAGATGGAGAGGTAGTGGATGTATATAATTTCTGATAGAACTGGGACATAACAGAGTTGAGTTCTACAGGATCAGTACATTTAGTATCAGAGTTGGATATCAGAGAAGCAGTTTATCATTCGATTGTTGTTTCTTAAGCCTGTAAGCTAAAATTTACTATTTTTTCTCCAGTTTCTCAATATTTATGTGTCAGCCGTGGGATGGCTAATTCGACTTCGGTGCAGTAACAGCATTTATTTCTTGCCTAAGGGCTACAATCTGCAGCTGTAGGAGAGTACTTAGTCATCCTAGGTGGGCTAGTCTTTAAAGAAGTTTCTTTGATTTTAAGTTGACCCTCTAAGTCTTCAATTGTTTTCCTTTCCGCCTGTGAGCTGAATAACTGATAATTTGACCTCTAAGAGTGGCCTTAAAGGCTTCCACTGTTTCTTAATGGAAATGTGTTCAAAACTTAAACCTGCCACATTGCCTTTTTTGGTGTGTGGGGGTTGAGATCGATTTCACCTAAAAATATTTATGTATGATGCAAATGAATGTGCTTTTATAAACTTCAAGACTGTATTTCAGCTGTTTTGATCTGCCTCTGCCTATGTACAGTAACTGTGTTTTCCCACCTTTGCTCTTTGTTTATGAGGTATTATTGCCTACTTTCTTCATCCTGTTTTTTCCCTCTTTCTTTACCCACATTCAAGATATGGAATGTTTACCATATAATGTTTGCCATGGAATACCGGATTCAAAATTCTGCTCTATTCCACTGGCAGAACGTCCTCTCCTAACATACTGTATAACACACACACACACACACACACACACACACACAAAACAAAGGCCTGTTTTAGAGCCTGAGACTCAATTATCTCAATGTCAGGAAATGCAGAAGAGATTTCTTGGATGAGCAAGTAAAGACAGAAGGGGATTTTTCACTGTTTGTAAAGAAACAGCTGTAATGAAAACTGTAATACTTAATATTTCTAATTTGTTTCTGTGTGTAAATAGTATGTGATGATCAGGAAACAACATTTAATTAATGTGTTCTGTTTTTTTATTTAGGGTAGTTTTATTTTTATGGCCCAGTTGAATGATTTTCACGCTGTACAGGTAGCAGCCATGTTTGTGGTGGAATATCAGTTCTGGTTGTAGGGGAGTGATGGAAGATAGTTCTAATTGTAGGAGGACTGATTTGTCATTGTGTCATGTGGTTCAGGACCAGGATGACTATGCATGATGCACTAATATTGAACTATCACCTGACTGGTTTTAACCAATTAAAGTTCTTTGATTTTTAGACCCATTTTATAATTTGATCTATACATTTATTTATTTATTTTATTTACTTTAAACATGCCCAAACTATGTTGTAATCCAACCTACTTTCTCTTTGGCAAACTGCAGTAATGTACACATCTTCAAATACCTGGAGGTCTAGTGGTTATGTGTTGTTCTGATGGTTGTAGCAAAGTTGTGGTCTGATCAATGCCAAAGTTCATGCTTTCTTAGTAATTCCAAAATATGATTCTCTTGCAGTCTTCTTTTCTTATGAACCCCCCCATAGCTAGCCCACCAGCCATCAAACAGTCCACTATTCACACTCTGTCCTTATTACTGACTGGGATTACATATCAGCTTCCAGTCTCACAAAAAATTATCACACTTGGATCATAATCTTGTACCTCAGAGCATAGTGCACATCTATACCCCGTCGCTTTATTGATTAGTACTGTTAAATGATGCTTCCCAAGTCACTCTCCAGTCTTCTTTCATCAGTGTTTCACTTCTGCTCCCACAATAAACATCAAACAGATCACCATCCTTATTCACAATGAAGTCAGTATGTACATTCCCCGTTCGATCCCCAGACTCATTAACCAATAACAAGTCTTCCCTGAGAGCCAATAAAGAAGCACTGGGTAATTGCTGTTCATACCCTCATAAGGCTGGACTTTATTTTGTTTCTGTTGACTGGGTAAGTGCACTAGACAAATTCTGCCCATTTTCAGGCATGACCGGGAGGGAATACAGATGAATGCCAACTGACCTTGAACCACATTAAGTTGTTGGTGATATTTTTAGTGAATGGGGAAATTTGGCCAGGGCACCAGGAAAATTTCCCTACTCTTTTGAGAAGTGCCATAGGATCTTTAACATCCACCTGCACTACCACCAAAACAGGCAGATGGGACCTCGGTTTAATGTCTCATCCGAAGACAGCACCTCAGGAGTGCAGCACTCTCCTCATGTTGCACTACAGTGTCAGTAGTGGGATTTAACCCAAGTGCCTGGTGTGGGGATAGAACCCACAACCTTCTGATCTCCTGGCCTCAGAGGCAAGTGTGCTACCTGCTGAACCACTGACACTGATTAACAGACTTGCAATGGACAACAACATTATTAGGCAGGAAGCCATACTAATGCCTTTAGCAGAATCCACCTGACCTCCAGCGTTAGTCTACTCCCTTACCTATGATCTGCAGAATCTGGCAGGACAGACCTCAGCAATCCTCCTCCTCCTCCAGTCCTTTACTGTGCCCTTCTTCACAGTGCAAGTTGGCTGGCTCACCATTCACTCTTCCAAATCTTGAATGCTGTATACACAGTCCCCTTGGTACTGTCTCAACAAACCTCAACAAAACCCTCAAGGGTAATCTCCCTACACTGAATCCAGGCAATAATTTAGGTGCTGCCCTGCCACTCCCAGTATTTGCCATTGCTGCCTGCACTCATCCATGGTCAAGTAGTGATCACAGTGCTGGCTGCCCACATGTGGATCTCACAATGATCTGTTTGGCTGTCCATCCTCCTGCCTTCCCCTACCCTGAATATAGCTGTACCCTGCAGGAATAGTCTCCTCAGTCCCCTCTGACAATTGTCCATCACTCTTTCTCCCTGCATCAGAAACTGATGAGAACACCACCCTTCACATCATGAATACAGTTAGTACAGTCTCCCGTTTTTTTTTTTTTGTCACCTCAGTAATAAATATGATCTCTCAGTAAATCAGGCTGATAGTAGTAGGGCACATGGGAAAAATGGGATTTCCTGCCCTTATAAGGTCTAGGCTACCTATGGTTAGGGACTATTAAATGATGTGCATAATGATGAGTGCATCGTCATTAAATGTTGCCTAATCAAAGGCAGCCGACATCTTATAAAGCTAAAGCCCATTTCCCCTTGTGCCCTGCTGCTATTAGCCTAGCTTACTGGAAAGATTAGGTTTATTTTGATATGTAAAACAAACAAACATGGGACTGTACTAACGGAATTCATGATGTGGAAGGTGGTGAGTTCACAGTTTATGATGCATGTAGCAGGAGTGAAGAATGAATACCAGAAGGGACTGAGGGGCCATTCCTGTAGTACAGCTATATTCAGGGATGGGCGAGGGACTCGGGGAAGGTGAGCAAATCATTGGGAGATCTGAGGCGGGGGCTACCAGCACCATGAGCGCTACCTGACCATGGATGAGAGCAGGCAATGATGACAAATACTCAGAGTGGCACTGTGGTGCCTAAATGGATACCTGGATTCAGTGTGGGAAGATTACCTTTGGGGAAGGGGTTGTCAAGGCTTGTTGAGGCAGTATTGAGGAGACTGTATACCACATTCAAGATTCAGAAGAACAGTGAGCCAGACAACTAGTATTGTGAAGGAGGGCTTGGACAAGGACTGCATGAGGATTGCTGAGGACTGTCCTGCCAGATTCTACTGATAACAAGTGAGGGGTAGACCAATGCTGGTGGTCAGGAGGATTTGATCAAGACATTAGTACGTCTCCCCATAATGATGTTGTTATCCATAGTAAGTCCAGCCCTTATGAAGTATGAACAGCACTTTTCTGGTGTGCTCCAGTACTTATTGCTTGACTCTCCAGGTAGATGTAGTTGTTGCTCAATGAGGCAGAATAAAAGGGTGGGACTGTACATACTGCCTTCATTGTGCAAAAGGGTGGTGATTCAACCAATGTTTATTGTGGGAGCAGAAATGAAACAGTGATGAAAGAGGACTGAGAGTGATTTGGGGGATCCTTAACAGTGCCAGTCAATGAAGCGTATCGATACAGGTGTGTGCTACTGTCTGTGCACAAGATTATGATCTGAAGTGTGATATTCTCTTTGTGGGACTGGGAAGCTCATATGTGACTAAGCAGCACTAAGGACAGAGTGTGAATGGTAGACTGTTTGATGGCTGGTGGTCCAGCTGCGGGGGTCATAAGGAAAAGAAGACTATAAAGAAGCATATTTCTGGAATACCAACAAAGCATGATCACTGGCACTGGACCAGACCAGAATTTCGCTACAGCCATCGGGACATCACATACCATTAGACCACCAGGTATTTGAAGAGTTGTACTGTACTGCAGTTTGCCAAAGAAAAGATCGGTTGGATTACAACACAATTTCGGCACATTAAAGTAAACAAAATCATAGCCTTACATATGAATTGATCAAAATAATCCACATGTTAAGTCATGATTTTGATTATTTTGTTGAAACAATTCTAAACAAAGGGAAACAGAACTAGTTGGCACTACAGAAAGCCATGTAGCTCTCTGCCTCTAGCTCCAATTATGTCATCACGTCACACGTTTGGCAACCATTTTAGGGAAAAAGCAAAGCAGGTATTTTAAGAAAATTGGAAGGCTGATGGTTACTTTATCACATGCTACAAAACTATTTATAGTTATTCACATAAAGGCAATGTTAGCACCAATGTGAACAGCAACTTTCCTTCAGCCCTTATGAAGGTTTATTTTTGTTTGTTGGCAAAGCGTTGTTTAGGTGTTCTTTAAGGGACTTTCATACAATGTTAACTGCTAGTTTAGGATGTTTACATCTTTGATCAGATTAATTTGTATTTACGGCTTCACTTGCAAGGGTGGGTGCATCGCAGTTGTGCTCCTCTAATCCTTTTTCATTCTTCCACCTCAGTATCTTTTATCTTTTGTTTCTTTTCTCGTCTTTTAAACAGGCTCCTCTGTAACCCCCTCCACTCTCTCAGATGGACCACCAAAATATGGAGCCCACAGGAACAAGGTATCTTGAAAAGGGACTCTGCACCATACAGAGTAGCGTGTCTGTACTGGGTTAGCCCGTCGACGCTATGCATCAACTGCCCTGCTCACACCATGGTCCGCCCAGCCCTAGATTTATAGCTCATTTCCTGCCACATTACAGGTCACATGACCTCTTCAGCCAGATTGTATCTCCCTACTTTCCCAGTTGTTAATTATTCTAAGCCACCACTAGGAGTCACTAGTGTGCAACCCCAACTCCTTCCTTTTAGCACCTTCCTAGTTCCTTATATAACCTACTCCTACATATCCCTTCCTTTTCTGCCTGCACCTCCTCATCCCCCTTTTCTCTGCATACCCATCACCCCTCATACTCAAACCCTGACCTCCTGCACCAGAGGTGGCAACACTACCACTGCACCATTGCATTAATTCCAATTGTACTGCCCTTTTGAGTTTCTCATTAGTCTTTCTCCCAATACCTGGCCTCACTGGCATCATAGTTATGACTCCATACTTGTGATATAGCCCATTCCCTTGTAATCCCTATGGACCCCACCTCACTACCCACTTCACCTACATTACACCCATGATTCCCTTCTGTGCTTCCTCCTCCCTTCCTAGTCCTTCCTTTCCTCCCTCACTCTATCCCTCCACTCCCTGTGCCCCATCAATCTCCTACACTCTCCTTTTGCCCTCTGCCCACTCTGCAGCTTCTCTATTCTCACAGCCACTCTCTCCTCCCTCCCTCTACTCCCCACCTCCACATCCTAATCCACCCCAGGCTACTCAGCTGCTATCTTTTACACTTAGCTGCCATTCATCAATTACACCCCAAACCTCCCTTATATGCTCCTCCAAGTTTACCAAACCAAGTGTAAGAGTCATGCCCCTTACCGGCACCTTTTAGTCATTACTTCTCCTTGCAGGAGCGTTAGCTAAATCCTGGCCTAGCTAGCCCTACCCCACCCTCCACAGACCCCTCCCTAAAGGATGGGGATTTTCCACGATAATGCGTGTAGCCTACTCCCCAAATTGGATGACCTGAAGGTGTGGGTCACCAGTACCCCTGACACACTCTGCATAACTGAAACATGGTTGTCCTCCCATATCCCTGACTTATCTAGCCCTCTTTGACTTTAACTCTATGGTAGGACCACGAAAATGCGAAGGTGGAGTTGTTATTCTATTCACGCTGCACCTTAAAGTGCACTATCTCCCACTGTGAAGCAATCCTTGACTCCCATGAACTCCTCTTAGCAAATCTAGCTTTCCCAGCTTCCACACCCCTTTTCGTAAGGGTTTTATATGCCTGCCGAAACTTCCCCTTCATCCCTCATCTCCTGCATCTCTGTAGTTTTCACCCTTGCTTCTGCAGGTGAGACTTATCCTTCTTGGTGACGTTAATCTCAACTGGCTCTCCCCTTGTCAATTAATTCATGTCACCAGATCAAAGCCTTAAACCTCACCCAGCTGATCAAAGAGCCCACCCATCAAACCCCAAATCAAGTGCTCATTCCTTGCTGGATTGGGTGCTCTCAACCCACCATATCTGCTCTGCTGGTATCTTACAACATGCTCAGTGACCACTGTCCAACCTCTTGCATCAGGAAGTCTTGCCCTCCCCAGCCCCCAAAATATATTCAGTACCGCCTCAAATCCCTTAATGTGAGTAGACTACTCCATGACCTAGCTCAGTCAAACTGGTCTCCGTCTTCTCCTCCCTCTCAGTCGACATTGCACTCACTCACTTCACATCCATCTTCTTAAAAGTCTAGGATGTCCATTCCCAGCTTAAAACTAAATGAGTAAAACTTAGCCACCATTCCTGGATCACCCTGATATTTTGGCCATGTGCAGAAAGTCGATCTCTCTTGGTGTTGTTTTAAATCCTGGTGTAACCCCCTGCAAATGGGGGTTCCCAAAGACTTCAGGAGCTTGCTTGAATGCTCCAAGCCTGAATGGTGTTTGGCATTTAAGCCATTTATCAGTGAGTGTTTTAGAGCCTCTGGTACTGTCTCTTTAAGAGCTGTCTGCTTGCAGACATAATTGAATTTGTATGGGGACTGTGTGCTTCTCTGAGGTACCACTCGAGCTGCTGCCAATTCACTTCATTTTGCAGTCACTAGAGTGCAAAGGGAACCTATCTGAAAGATGTAACTGTTTGCCAGAAATTATTTAGAGTAATAATGAAATTACAGTTTGTCTAACCTGCTTTCTTTGCAGTCAGAACTGTGTCTGCTAGTTCCCCATTCTAGTTTTGAACTGCTGAACTGGACCAATCAGTGTGGGGTAAGCTAGCTCTAAAATGGTGCCTTGGACGAATCAGAACTTGGACTCATAATCTGAGCCAGCCACAAGAGGATTGTATGGGCAGTGACTCTGGGAGATGTAGTTTAGACTTCAGTGCTTTTTGGACCAACAGCAGCAGTCTATTGTGTGACAGCCAATCCAGTCAAGAACTGGGAGGAACTCAAAGGAAGTGCCGGTTTTGTCGGTTAGAGTTTCAGTTGAGCTTTGACAGTGAAGAAGGAAGGAGCCCTGTGCTTTTCAGTGTGCAGTTTTAGTCAAAAACGTGTGTAAGGCCCAGAGTTACGGTCTGCAGCTTGTTAGGACTGAATCCGTCCTGTGAAGAGAATCAAAGGATCTCTGAAGAGTAGAAACCAGGCTCACCCTGTAGAAGACTGGAGAAATTGTTGAATTACACTTGGTCTGTCAGGAACTGAATCTGCTGTGTGTTCTCCGGGTATTGTGCAGTAATTGCGATCGGGATACAGATGCAGCCTGCCTGGTATAGTGCTTTCTTTTATATGGATGTGTGAAGAGGTTTGTGTACCTCAAGTGAGCCCTGCTGACATTGAAGGACCCTATCTTATTTGGAGGTTGTGAGTACTAATTCGGTGCTCCCTGTTGAATTGCCACATTAAATCCAAATGGAATTACTGTACTGCTGACTGTTTAATTCTCCTTTCTCTGTGTGAAAGGGCCCCTACCAGCTGCCACGGTTTGGACTAGCCACTAGGGTTTGGATACCCAGGGACAGTAACTGATAGGGATAGGCCTGTGCACAGAGCCATAGGTAGATTATTAGAGTGATAAGCTAATTAACCTGATTTTCCCTGTCCTTGTTATATCCCCTAAATAAATCAGAGCTGCTTGTTTCAGCAAAGTTATACTGCCTGAGGTATTTGTCTATGTTAAAGTATGTACTGTGATTGTTGCACTGTATCTCATTTCACAGGAGGTCCCAGTGCGGAACCAGACCTGGGGGTAAGTGTATACTGTGAAGGTAATTCTGATATATTGTTGGGCCACTAGTGGGAAGAGGGGTTGCAGTGTCCCAGAGGCTGTGACCAAGTTAGTTTAACTATTGCAAACCCTGACCTCTGGGTGGAGGCACCCCCATTGGATCCAGGCCCTCAACCTGTTAGTGGCAAATCAGGCAGGGGTAGTAGCCCTGGGATAGCACCATCTAGGGGTTACATCTTGGAGGCTCACCGCTGGGATTGTGTGTCCTCTAGTGGCCATATTCACGAACCACTGTTAAGAAAAAATGGGTACCCGACAGAAGTGGCTGTGCACCGGCTGGTGGAGTGGTGTACTGGGGAGAGATCGACCCCAAAATGCTATGCTTATCCTGGACATCCCCTGGTATCAATACGGACACTGTGCAGGAGTACTTTCCAAGGTGGAAGGTTTACAAAACCCTGTGGTGGTGGTCGGCATGCTAATCTGCTCACCCACACTTCCTGGCCCTAGTAGAGTTTAAGGATCCCATAGATAGCTCCAAAGTGCCACAGACCATTACCCCAGAGGAGCCCTCACTGCTTGGAGAGTGATAACTAAGGACAGTAAAGACCGGGGGAATCAGCCCCCACCACTATCTGAAACTTTTGAGGAGAAATTTGCTGAATGGTTGCTGGGAGAGGGAAAACTGTGGAGGACTTGAAGAAACTATTCTTGCCACCAGGGGTGTTCCTCCCCAACACCCTCTCCTGCTCCAGTGCCCGTAATGGTGGCTGAACCAATGCAGACTCCTATTTCTGCACCTGCCATTAGTCACGACTCTTACGAAGGTTGAGGATCTTCTCTGGCACCCTCCCACCCCCAAGGGAGGATGACTGGGAGACCTGGATAGACTATGTTGCCCC
Organism: Neoceratodus forsteri; assembly: GCA_016271365.2. Taxonomy (NCBI): domain Eukaryota; kingdom Metazoa; phylum Chordata; order Ceratodontiformes; family Ceratodontidae; genus Neoceratodus; species Neoceratodus forsteri. The sequence continues at coordinate 451,850,344 of CM057456.1, read as the reverse complement.
AAGTGCTAGAATGGCAATGCTCGGAAGGTGAAAGCGAAGAGGGTTAGTGAGCCTCGAGGTCCTGCCCTGGCTACCATCCGTGCTAAGCGGGCCAGTAACCCTGGCGACTGCACAGGCCTATCTTGAGGCCTTGGAGAATGTGTAGGAGCCCAGATTCTGATGAGGACCTATGGTGGAAGTAGAAATGCACAACAGTACCAAGGGGTTGTTGTCTGTGTATGTCTCGGCTGGAAAAATTGTTGCAAGAATGCCTCAGAAAGGGTAGTTTGCCAGTGATTGAACTGGACCGAACCAGACTGGACAGAATCCTTAAGTCTGCCCCCTTCTCAGAATTGCTGTTGCTTCAATACGCCTGGCAAATCGACTGGAATCCCACCCTCCTATGATGAGTTAATGAGAGAAATTCGAGGAGTTGAAAAAGGCGACCTCGGGAGGTACCTGCACCAACAGCTGTGGCTACGACCCGAGTGACTGAGGGTGACCCATCAAGTGAAGTTCAGGGGCAGAGGTTGACAGTCAATGAGTGCTCTGACAAGGAAAAGATAAGCCACAATGGGCGAACTGTTGAGAGAGATCCGGAATTCAAAAACAGTCCCTTTATGAAGGCCACGCCTGCAAGTACAGGCCCTGACCTATATCCGACTGCATCTGCTATGGGGGTGGGGTACCCACCCATGTATCTCCTACTGATAACAGCTCCAAACTCAAATCCTTGACCATGGAAGTGGAGAAACTGACGAGATGTCTCCAAATGCTTATCACGCCGCAGACAGAGATGGCACCCAGGTTTCCAGTTAGTAATGCCCCGCCCTGGCTCCCAGTGTGGCGCCTCGGCCAGCTCAAACTCCAGAAAGTATGTTTTGCTATAATTACGGGAAAGATGGGCACATGAAAGGAATGCCAGTCCCAAAGACACTGACAAAGTTGCATATAGGCTACAAGGAGGCTTGGAGAAGAAATCAGTGGTTAAGAGGTGCCACGACATGATCCCAGTGAGGGCACCAAAAATGCTAATTCACGTCCTTTTGTGGCAAGGTCAGTTGCCCAGGCCCCCACTACCGCCTCTCCAGACTGGTCCAGAATAGTGGGTCCTCCATGGAGACCACTGTAAAGGTGAATGGAGTGTCTACAAGAGCTGTATTAGACAGTGGCTCCCAAGTGACAATTATGTTCCAGGATTGGTATCAGAAGCATTTGTCAGAGCGTACCCTTACAACCATTAGAAGGACTGCATGTATGGGGTTAAGTGAGAAGGCCTACCCCTATTCCGGTATATCAAATTTGGCTGTCTTTCCCCACCTCTGTGGCTGGAGTGCCGAACAAGTAGAGACCCTAGCCTTAGTGTGTCCCCACTGGACTGTATGATGGTGTCCCTTTGTTGATTGGAACAAATGCTCATATGTTGGAAGGCTGGCACAGTTGTGTTATGAAAACAGGGTCAAAGACTAGTAGAGCTTTAAGAGTTCGGCTTTAATTAAGAAGGCCTATGAGGCACAGAGAGATGCTGAAAAACAGAACCAGAGGAACCGGTCGGAATTGTATGTAAGAAGATCCTGAGTCTCTGATCCATGCCCAAATGCCCAGTGTACCTTACAGGAGAGGTCCATATCAGAAAGGATGTTAAGAATAAAATATTAATGTTGGATGCACCAGGCGATGGAAAATTGCCAGAGGACTGCTGGTCAAGCTAGTATTTTGCCCGCTAGAGCCCATGCTTATGCCAGAAGGTAATGGTCCAAGTTCATAATGTGTCTGAAAGAGACATTCGAGTAAACAGAGGTTGCATCCTGGCTAATGTGCATTGTGCAGACACTGCAGTGCTACCCAGCAGCAAGAGTTCAAGGAAGAATGACAGAGTAACGCCTGACTTGTTTGATTTGGACTCCCGCTGCCAGCTGAATGGAAAGTGAGGATCAGTGAAGCTTGCCCAGAGACCAGGTGTTTTCTTTAAAGGAATGGGATGTAGGATCGTGCAAGGAGCTGAGCACAATATCCGGCTGCATGACGAAAGACCATTTCGTGAGAGGTCTCGACGCCTGGCACCTGCTGACATAGATGATGTGAGGCGGCATCTGCAAGAGATGTTAGCTGCTGGTGTAATACAGAATCCAGAAGCCCTTATGCTTCCCCATTGTGGTAGTGAGGAAAAGAATGGAACAGTAAGGATGTGTGGATTATACACTTTAAACGTGGACTATCCTGATCAGTACACAATGCCCGCATTCAGGATGCTTTGGACTGCTAAGCGAGGCAAGTGGTTCTCATGCTGGATCTCCGCAGTGGGTACTACCAGATCCCGATGGCCCCAGAGGACCGTGAGAGGCCCTTATCTGTCCGCTTGGCTTTCTATGAATTCATGAGGATGCCTCAAGGGATTTCAGGTGCCCCAGCCACTTTTCAACGATTGATGGGCGTGCAGTGGGGACATGAACTTACTAGAGTGCCTGGTATACCTAGATGATGTTATTGTGTTTGGCAGCTCACTGGAGGAACATGAGAGCAGGTTATTTAAGGTATTGGACCGACTGGAGGACTTTGGCCTTAAACTGTCCATTGATAAGTGTCAATTCTTTCAAACATCAGTAAAGTATGTGGGACACATAGTATCCACCGAGGGAATAGAGACCGACCCAAGTAAAGTTGAGGCCTTGACCACCTGGCCACAGCCCAAAAATCTAAAGAACTGCAAAGATTCCTGGGATTTTGTGGTTATTATCGTAGCTTCATCAAGGACTATTCAAGAGTGATCACGCCCTTTACTTAACCTTACTCAAGGTATCCCCAACCCACAAAAATACCAAAGTCAGCGTCCCTCAAGACTGAAAAGTGTATTTCATCCAGTGAAGTATTTGGGGCCCGCTGGACTCCTGATTGTGAGACTGCTTTTCATGAGATCATATATCAACTTACCCATGCTCCAGTGCTGGCCTATGCCGATCCAGAAAACCTTCGTCCTGCACACTGATGCTAGCTTGCAAGGGTTGGGGGCTGTGTTGTACCAAAAGCACGAGAATGGCCTGAGACCAGTGGCCTTTGCCAGTAGAAGCCTGACCCCATCCGAAAAGAACTATCCTGTACATAAGTTAGAGTTCCTAGCTTTGAAGTGGGCTATTGTTGACCAATTCCATGAGTACTTGTATGGGGCTAAAATACTAGTAAAACTGACAATAATCCTTTGACCTATGTGCAGACCTCAGCTAAGTTGGATGCCACTGGCCCATAGGTGGCTTTCTGCATTATCTACATATGACTATGCTCTGAATACCGAGCAGGTCTGAACCACATAGATGCTGATGCTCTCTCCGGGCCTGTTCCCCAGAATGATTGGGTCAATTGGCAGAACCTGACATTCGGGCACTCTGCGGAAGTTTGACAGGGAGGAACAAATGTCCACGGGCGAGTGGACTGCATGGTGGATTGCTTGGAGCCTCTGAGAATTGCATACCTGCTGCTTATTGCCACTTTTCTGCAATAGACATTGGTGCACTGCCTCAGCTGGACAATGACAGTATTGGCGGGCTCAATCCGCGATCCCATGATCAAAGCAGCTTTGAAAGCCCTCTATGCAGGAAAAGATGTGTCCAAATTCGCCCACTGATTTGAGAACTGCACTGTTATACAAAAAGGTCCTAAGTTGAAACTGATCAATAAACTGTTACACAGAGAAACAGTAGACAGAGGGGACAAGTAGACAAACAACAACTAGTGCTGCCCACTGCCTTCGAGACTCAGTACTGAGGTCCTTGCACAACCACATGGGGCACCTTGGTATAGACAGAACACTTGACTTGGTGAGATCCAGATTCTATTGGCCTAAGATGGGGCTGATGTGGAGCAACATATGCGAACTTGTGGTGCTGCTTACAGAGAAAGCTTTGCCCCAGAGGGCTGCCCCCTGTTAACATCACCACCAGTGCACCCATGGAGCTGGTCTGTATTGATTTTCTGAGTTTGGAGTCAGATCAAAGAAATATCAGTAATGTGCTGGTGGTCACTGACCATTTCACGAGATATGCCCAAGCTTTCCCCACCAAAGACCAGAAAGCATCCACTGTGGCCAAAGTACTTGTAGAAAACTTTTTGTTCACTATGGGCTCCACAAAGAATCCATTCTGATCAAGGGAGAGACTTTGAGAGTCGTCTGATCAAGAGATGCTTTCTCTGTGGGAGTCGCGAAAGTCCAGAACCACTCCTTACCACCCCCAGGGGACCCACAGCCTGAACGTTTCAACGCACTTTGCTAGATATGCTAGGCACCCTGCACCCAAAGGACAAGCCTAGATGGAGCCAACAAATTAGCACCCTGGTACATGCTTATAACTGCACCAAAAGTGATGCCACTGGATTCTCCCCTACCGCCTGATGTTTGGAAGAAGCTCGACTACCAGTAGATGTGTGTTTTGGGGTCTCTCCTGATGGGGTTCAAGCTGACAACTATTTACAGTATGTGCAAAAGTTAAAGCCCAGCTAACTCATGCGTACCAACTGGCTCAAACCATGGCTGCCAAAGAAATCTGGCCAACAGAAGGTATGATAAAAGGTAAGCACAGGAACTCCAGGAGGAGATCGGGTATTGCTAAGAAATCTGGGACTGCATGGCAAGCACAAGATTGCTGACAGATGGCACCATCTCCTCACATTGTAGTGGGCAAACTAGATGATCTGCCAGTGTACAAAGTAAGGCCTGAGAATAATTCAAAAGATGTAAAACAATGCATAGAAATCATTTACTGCCCATTGGACAAATCTTAATTGAGTCTGAGCCCTAGAGATGCCCCTCTGGACCAGTGACTAGAGCTGCTGCTAAGAAAAGATCAAGAAAGTCTGCACCTACAGAAGCAAAGTTAAAGTGTTCCCCTCACAAGTCCCAGTTGAGCATGACTGTCAGTCCATATCGAAGAAAGTGAGAGTGACTTTGAATACTATCCTTCTTACGAACTGAGTCAATTGTTTGAGGGCAATCCCTAGTCAATACTGGAGATGAAGCTGGGCCTTCTGGACTGTCTAAGCCCCCAGCTTCATCCCTGGAGCCAATGCTCCCAGAAAGTGAAGTGCAAGCATCAGATCAGATGAAATGGAATCATTGTGCATGGTTGAACTGTTTGAGCTTTCAGGAGAAAATGATAGATTGGGCAGACTGGTGATACACCTGAACAAGAAGAGTATTTTGAGTGCCCTGACAGTCCACTGCCAGTGTCCGAAAGCTCTCCATGCGAGCCAAATGTTGTGGACTCAGAAACTGTAACTCCTGGAGCTGAAAGTGCCCCAAGTTCTAGCCTCTCACCCCCATGGAGACTCCCTGACAAGTGAGGACAATGCTGAAAATGAGGCTCAGAGTGCAGAGACTATAACAGTTCCCCTAGAAAGACTGGTCGAGCTGTAAAGCCTGTGGTGCACCTCAGTTATGATTCACTTGGGAGGCCTGTGGACTTGCCTCTCAATGTTGTCCAAAAAGGAGTGTATGTGTCCCGAGCTCATTGCCCAAACTGAGCATCAGTGCTAACTCCAAGTTACTTGTGTTGCCCTCTAAGTATGGTGCCCTTGCCCCATCCAGCCCCAAGGTAACTGATAGGGAAGGGCCCCTCTCTTCAGGTTTCATGTACAAGAGGTAATAACTTGAGTTATGGTACAATTGTATGTAATACTATTATAAGAGTGACGACTGCAATGTTTCAGAAATGTGTTCTTGGTAAAATGATATATTGACTGATGATTACATGTGCGAGCCTAATGCAAATGTATATGGTTGCAGTTGAAACTTATGGGGTACTTGCTGCTACGCAGGACGTCCAAGCTTTCCCAAACCAGGAAGGTGTAACCCCTGCAAATGGGGGTTCCCAAAAGACTTCCAGGAGCTTGCTTGAATGCTCCAAGCCTGAATGGTGTTTGGCATTTAAGCCATTTATCAGTGAGTGTTTTAGAGCCTCTGGTACTGTCTCTTTAAGAGCTGTCTGCTTGCAGAACATAATTAGTTTGTATGGGGAACTGTGCTTCTCTGAGTACCACTCGAGCTGCTGCCAATTCACTTCATTTTTGCAGTCACTAGAGTGCAAAGGAACCTATCTGAAAGATGTAACTGTTTGCCAGAAATTATTTAGAGTAATAATGAAATTACAGTTTGTCTAACCTGCTTTCTTTGCAGTCAGAACTGTGTCTGCTAGTTCCCATTCTAGTTTTGAACTGCTGAACTGGACCAATCAGTGTGGGTAAGCTAGCTCTAAAATGGTGCCTTGGACGAATCAGAACTTGGACTCATAATCTGAGCCAGCCACAAGAGGATTGTATGGGCAGTGACTCTGGGAGATGTAGTTTAGACTTCAGTGCCTTTTGGACCAACAGCAGCAGTCTATTGTGAGTGACAGCCAATCCAGTCAAGAACTGGGAGGAACTCAAAGGAAGGCCGGTTTTGTCGGTTAGAGTTTCAGTTGAGCTTTGACAGTGAAGAAGGAAGGAGCCCTGTGCTTTTTCAGTGTGCAGTTTTAGTCAAAAACGTGTGTAAGGCCCAGAGTTCCGGTCTGCAGCTTGTTGGGACTGAATCCGTCCTGTGAAGAGAATCAAAGGATCTCTGAAGAGTAGAAACCAGGCTCACCTGTAGAAGACTGGAGAAATTGTTGAATTACACTTGGTCTGTCAGGAACTGAATCTGCTGTGTGTTCTCCCGGGTATTGTGCAGTAATTGCGATGGGATACAGATGCAGCCTGCCTGGTATAGTGCTTTCTTTATATGGATGTGTGAAGAGGTTTGTGTACCTCAAGTGAGCCCTGCTGACATTGAAGGACCCTATCTTATTTGGAGTCGTGAGTACTAATTCGGAGTCGCTCCCTGTTGAATTGCCACATTAAATCCAAATGGAATTACTGTACTGCTGACTGTTTAATTCTCCCTTTTCTCTGTGTGAAGAGCCCCTACCAGCTGCCACGGTTTGGACTAGCCACTAGGGTTTGGGTACCCAGGGACAGTAACTGATAGGGATAGGCCTGTGCACAGAGCCATAGGTAGATTATTAGAGTGATAAGCTAATTAACCTGATTTTCCCCTGTCCTTGTTATATCCCTAAATAAATCAGAGCTGCTTGTTTCAGCAAAGTTATACTGCCTGAGGTATTTGTCTATGTTAAAGTACTGTACTGTGATTGTTGCACTGTATCTCATTTCACAGGAGGTCCCAGTGCGGAACCAGACTGGGGTAAGTGTATACTGTGAAGGTAATTCTGATATATTGTGTGGGCCACTAGTGGGAAGAAAGGGGAGTTGCAGTGTCCCAGAGGCTGTGACCAAGTTAGTTTAACTATTGCAAACCCTGACCTCTGGGTGGAGGCACCCGCCATTGGATCCAGGCCCTCAACCTGTTAGTGGCAAATCAGGCAGGGGTAGTAGCCCCGGGATAGCACCATCTAGGGGTTACACTCAGATAACCATGCCTCCCTACAAGTCTTTTGTACCCTCTGCAACAGCTGCACAAACAGTATCTTCCATGCCAAATCTGACTTCTTTAAGGCATGCTTGCACCCTCAAATAATATCCCTTCCTCCTTCTGGCAGGCTCTCCACTCGCTTCAGCACCCACCCCACTGGATCCTTCCTTCCTCCCTCTTTTCGTGTGTCAGATTATCTAATCTCTGACCCCTCCCATGTTGCTGAGGCCTAAATAATTTCTTTGCATCCTGTGCCATTCCCCAGAAACACCCCAATTCTCCTCCCGTCCCACTAACCCCCTCACAGATGCCCAGTTTTCAACTATCGCCAATTCGCTGTCTCAAGTTCTAAAAGCCCTAGTTTCACTTAACCCTCCTAAATCTAACCGGACAGCCTGTATCCTTGGCTCCTCAAAATCTCAGCCTCCTCTATTATTACCCTTAACCTTTATCTTAAATCTTTCGCTCTCCACAGATACTGTCCCAATAGTTTGAAGTCTGCCACAGTTCCCCCTCTTCAAAGGTGGCAGCCCCAATGTCCCTGAGTGATACTACCCATTTTCCTTCTTCCCTCCCTCACCAAAGTCCAAGAGTCCCTTATTCTCTTAAGGCTCAATGAATTCCTTTTGCTTCAACACCCCATTCCAGTCAGGGTTTAGGAAATTTCACAATACTACCTCCTCCCTCTTACACTTTACTGATGCAATTCATTCTGCTATGGACCTTGGTCGGATCACTGGCTATCTTCATCGACCTGGCCAAGGCCTTTGACTCTGTTCCCTATCCTCTTCTACTTAAACTATGCCTTGCTGGCCTTTCCCTGCCTTTGTGTCCTGGTTCAGCTCCGACCTTACTTGTCATTCCCAATCAGTCTCTGTTAACAATGTCCTATCCCCTCCCTCCTCCCCATCCTTGCAGGTGTGCCTCAGGGATCTATTCTTAGGCCTGTTCTTTTCTTCCTCTTTGTTAACAATCTCCTCTCAGTCTGCACCCATGCCAATATTCACATGTATGCAGATGATACAGTACTTCTGTCGGCCCATCCATCCAAGCCATTCAATCCCCCTTCAAAGTAATCTCAAAGCTGTCACAGCCTGGTTCCATGCCAGCAGCCTAAACTAAACATAAAAAATTTCACCATGACCTTTGGATCTAAACAATAACTCACCAGGCTTCCCACCCTCCCAGTCTTTTTTTCAGCTGCCAATGCCCCTCTAGACAATGTCCCCAGCTACAAGTACCTAGGGTCTGGCTCAATCCCTCCTCTATTTCTCTTTCCACTTTAGTGCTCTACCGCCAAGCTGCTACCCTAAACTTGGGCTTCTTTACCACCATAAAGCCAGTCTTTCCCTCCCTGTAAGAACATGATCTTTGGTTAAAAGGATCCTCCCAGTTTTTGACTATGAGGACATAGTTTACAGTGCTGCCCCAGCCCTCCCTTGCCAAACTTGATGTCCTGTTTCATGCTCCACTGTGACCTATTCTCCTCCACCCTCCAGCCACTCACTCAGAGACACTTCTCACACTGTTCCACCTTCTTCACTAAATACTGGTTTGGAACCCTTTCACTACCTCTCGCCTTCCTCCTTAACCCAGCTAACCCTCACCCTACAACTCGTGGGCTGAACTGCACCTGCACCTTTTCTCTCTCACGTATGCACATCAGCTGGCAAACTTTCTTTCTCCTATAGGACTTCTTTCCTCTGGAATAGTGTTCCCCTCAAACCTGTCTTACTCCCTCCCTCCTTCCCTGCCCTCAAGCGCCTACTCAAACCAACCCCTACTACTTACTGTATCTGCTCCCCTTCCTAGTACTCACTTACCCCTGCTTCTTTGTCCCTCCTCCACTTGCTGCTATGCATTGTATATAATTATTTCTATATTTTCAGTGTGAATGTTGTTTTGTAAATACAATATATTTCTTCAGTGTATAAAGCATTCTTTTCTCTTATGTAAATTTCTACTTTTGTATCAGCCTTGCTATCAATGTTGTATTAATCAATGCTGTATATTATTCCTCTGTACTCCTTCTCTGGGTTGCACCTGGAAGCGAGCGTCTGCTCATGGTGTCTCTCTCAGTTACCAACTTTTAAATAAACAAACATATCTAAGCAATTTAGAGAGCCATGAACAGGAATTGGTATGTAAAATCTTTCTCTCAGGTGATGATGTTTCCATATATCAGTGTGGGTTTGGTCTTTTAATACAAAGAACTGCTTGAAGGAGGCTAGGAATGGGGTTCAGGGGTTACCATGGCTTCTATCTAATGTAGGGTTTAAAGTGAGGTTAAAGTTTCCCCAATTGGATAGGGATTTGCTTGTCTACTAGGGTGGTTAGTTGAGAAGCCAGGTATGAAAGAACTGAGGAGTTAGCATTCATTAAGTATAAGTCAAGTATAGAAAAGGACCTTGTGGGATAGTAAAATGTGCAAGAATCCATCTGCCTGCTGGGTCATGATACAATTCTAGAAGGGTCCAGTGAAGGTTTTGTGAATAAGAATGGAGACACTTCTCTTTCATGGGAGCAAACTAAGGTACTTCTATGCCTACCCAACCCCTGAGAGCTTTGGGCTTCTTTGTCAGTTAGCTTAGTTTCTTGCAATAGTACCACCTGTGATTTTAGTTTTTGCAAATGAATCAGGACCTGCTTGTATTATTAAAGGCATTAAGGCCTTATAATTCAACTATGACAGCTGATTTCAGCCATATTCCATGTTTAAAATATTGGAACAAGTATAGGGTAATGTTACTTCAACAGCAAGCAAGAGCTGACAAGGGTGACAGAGATATATTCTCTGGCTTAGACATTGGTGAGATGGGAGGCCCAGACACACAAAAAGTATATCTTCATAACAAGTGCAGAGTTATAGAACATATTGCATATTGCAAGATGTACAGAGATGTAACAAAAACAGTAAAGCAAAACATTAGTCTAAGGACTAAGGATAAGGTAGTATCAAAGATCAAACTCTTTTGAGGTAAAGGAAGGGAACTGGGTAAATATTATCCTCGGTTCTCCTTAACCCGAATAGGGAAACGGAACAAGGTGAGCAGTTTAAACACCTGCTCAACTGCAAAACTGTGAATATACTATTTGTATGGAAAGTTATAGACATTGAGAGCCCTTAATAGTTTGTCAATCAGAAGCAGCGCTTCAACAAATCGTCTTGATACACAAGAACCATGAAGTTGCAATGTAGAGCTTTAATATCATCAAAAATATTAACCCACATTAGGAAGTAAAAGCACAAAGAAAAGTAAAGTGGCCCCTAAGGGGCAAATTAACCTACTGTAGTAAACTAGTACTAGGTATGAAGGAATCTTGCAGCATATGAGGCTGGCTATGGTATAAGGTGGTGACAGCATAAAATTAAGGAGAGAGAGATAAAAATCAATACCAAAAAAGTTACTAGGAGTTGTAGTGCTCTTCTGCCCGAACCAAATACAAGTTGACATACAATCAGGGATCGGGGATTTGTTAACCAAGTTAAGAAATAATATCACGTCTGCAATGGGACTCAGTACAAAGCCATCAAGCAACAGTGATGGCTTTGTAATTATACAAGATGTGCACAACAACAATACCAGCTTTGGTAAATAAGCTGTTAGGATTGTTACTGTGCTGGGAGCTAGAGATGGCAGACTAGATCTTACTTTATAATCAGTCGAAGAAACGGAGATCCAGCCTGTCAGAGTTAGGAGAGGAGACAAATTAAAAGGGTCTAATTCTTTATCCGAATCAACAGAGCACAAGCTAACAAAGTTGGCAGTTGATATTCTAAAGGTCCAGAAAGTAGTGAGCACGTAAGATAACTACTTCACACTTTTAACCGTATGTTCGGTTCCAGTATCAGGACTGTGTAGTGAACTGAGCCAAATATTGCCAGCCTGGACATAAATGTGGCCCAAATAACAATATAACCAGCAGAAATAAAGGAAATCTTGGCCAATGTTTCCAATAAACACGTTACATATTAGCAATATGAACCTGACAATAAGGCATTTCAATAGTTGCAAGTACATACACTAAATCAGCTATACCTGACCAGTTTATATTTTTCAGGTAATGGGACATTGTTTAAGAATGGAGCAGTGGAGGCGCAGCAGTTGGAGAATACCCATCTGGCCCGCGCCAGCTACCCAATGCTGTGTATGAGGTAGGGACCATGTCCCGTCACATCCCAGGACTTAACAACTGGAGCCACCTCAAGTAATATGTCTTTCGAGGATATTTCGTATTGAGGTAAAGTAAACAGAGGTGGGGTGGGTGTCTGACCCTTGTAGTCCTCAAAGGACATCAGAAGTGTAATGATTCTTGGTTGGGAGTGAGGGTGTATCTCAAGTTGCTTTTCGAGCATCCACTGTGACTTAGGTTCCTGGACCTCTCTCTACTGGGTGATATCGATGAGTTTCATGTCATTCTTTTCATCGATTGTTCTTAGGAGGCAACATCCGAGGTCCTCTATAATGGTTTGCAGCTTGTGGGCTATTGGTAGACCAGAGAATTCTGTTCCTGTTGATGATACAGTATCCATTATTTTGAGGGAGTGGCAGCTTCTTCTGTTTGGAAGGTCTGGTTTTGGATGTAAAAATAGCTTTAGGCCATTGCTTATGAATAAAGGCCATCACTGCTTCAGCGGTATTGAACAACAGAAAAGAGACATTGTGAGAAACCTTCAGAACCGTGGGGTATCAGAGCAAAAGACACCCAGCCTGATGCAGTGCCTGTCTGGCATCAGTGAAAGCCCTGTCTACAGGTAGTTAGATCTTTAGAATAGTCAGGAAATATCATGATTTTGTTATTTGCCAATCCAAGGAGCTCAAGTCTCTAGCTCATTTCATAATGTTCTCTTTGTCCTTAAATCAAAGAAAGTGGGCTATAATTGGTCTGGGTTTCTCACCTGACCATATCATCTTGGCTGGACAGTGATGAGCTCGCTTGAATTCATAATAACTGTCTCCAGAAAATTTTAAAATACTGGGCAAAATGTGATGTAAGCTATACAGTCTCAAGTTCTGCTTGCTCTGGAGGCCAATGAATTGGAGATTATTGCAGCATCCTTGGTTTCGATATCATCAATTTAAGCTGCATCTGCTGTATAGTGGTCTGTTCTCTTAGAGTGGTTTATAAGGCCTAGCATAGTTGTTCATTCTGAATACTCTGGTTTTCATTAGAGAAGACTTTCAGGTTAAGAATGAGAAGTTGTTCCTGGTGGATGATAGCTTGCTGTTTATAGTTTTCAGTTCCAGAAGAACTCGACTTAACATACTTTCTATTCTGTCCATCTGTGCCTGTTTTATGATCTGGATGCCATGCTGATGCCCCAGCAGATGGCCCTGAAACATATTGTAGCCTTGTAGCAGTACATTTTATAGTCTTGATATTTTTGTTATTTTAAGTCCAAGCAGTTTCAACATTGGATTGCCAGTTCTCAAAGTTAGTTGCTCAGGATGCATGAAAAAATGTCTCAGGCATTTATCATGGAGAAACGGATGGCAGGAGGATGTGTTCTTGGTATTGAGAGGCTAAAGCTCAGACCATCATCTTGCTTGAGCATTAGCCACACACCCCAACCATTTTGATTGCCCTCCTTTGTACCATGTAATATGGACTGGGTCACCCCTCAACTGCTCGGTATGATGCAACAGCGAGACACACTCTGGCACTGTGCCAGGAGACGGAGAAACTGCAGATATACAAAGGTACAAAGTGGCTTGTAACAGGTGTATGTGGAAATCTGGCAGGCCAAGGCCATGGATCACAAAAACCAACAGGCACAATGCTGGGGTGATGGGAAGAAGTTTTGGACTTGATAAAAAAACTCCTAGGGTCAGGTGACTGGTCCTCCCCTCCACACTTCAGCATAACAGTGAGGTAATACTAGAGATACCACTATGGCCAAGATCTTTAACACAGCATTCTCAGATTACAGCACAGTCCTCCCACCAGACTGGCTATGTACCCCACTGGAGTATCAACCAACTCCTCTCCTAATTTGGGACTCAGTGCCATTATAGGCTAACTTCTGCTATAGTGGTCTGCTTGTATGATTTCAGGTCATCGGTGATAACTTCTGCTTCAAACATGTAACTGCCAAGGAAACAAAAACAAAATATCTAACTAGAGTGTTAGGTAAAATCAGGGTAAGCAGTGATAGTGTTGACATGAATCTGGTAGCCATTGCTCTGCCTGGGGTCATCATACCATTAAAAAGCTGTTTAATCTGTCTCTCCGCTTGTCCACTTTCTCTTTTACTGGAAATCTGCTCTTGTAACCCCAGTGCTAAAAAGTAGGTGATGAGGCAACTGTGTCTAATTACAGATCCATCTCCATACTGTCCCCATTCTCCAAATCTCTAGAGAGAATTATAGTTGACCAACTCATGGACTATCTGCACAAATACAGCCTCCTCTGCCCACAACAGCATGGCTTCCCACAAGATGCATAGCACAAATACTGCCTTAGTTGATTTCATAGGCTATGCGTATGAGGCTCTTGACCAAGGCCAGCTAGTTGGAGCTATCTATATAGACCTTACCAAGGTTTTCGACCTTGTGGGTCATCAGCTGCTGTTACATAGGTTAGCTTGCTTGGGGCTGTCCCTGGGCATAGTCAAGTGGTTCACTAGCTACCCAACTGGATGCTCCCAGTAGGTAAAAATTAACGGAGTAGTCTCCCAGGTCTGTGAAGTGACCGTGAGGTGTCCCCCAGGGCTCTATACTGGGCCTGCTCTTGTTCAGCCTCTTTGTGAACAATTTCCTAGAGGCATGCCCATCGGCTATGGTCTTGATTTATGCAGGCGACACGGTTGTTTTCTGCAAGAATCTTATCAGAAGACTCTCAGCAGACACCTGCAGCACAACTCTGACATGTTGCAAGACTGGTTTAAGAACAACCTATTAGTCCTAAACAGCAAAAAAAACAAAGACGATGCTCTTTGGTGGGCGTCAAAGAGAGAACCACTGCACCCTTCACCATACATGACAGCTCTCACTCTGCCCTTGGTAGTGTCCTCCTTCAGGTACCTGGGGATCATTATTGATGAGTCTCTTACTTTAGGCGAACATATTCATGCAGTTACCACCACCTCTATCAGGAAGTTAGGGGCCCTCTACAGGCTGCGGTCCTGCCTAATTCCAGAGGCCAGGTATCAGGCCATTAGAGGTACAATCCTACCAATCCTAGACCCTGGAATTGTGGTCTATGGTGCAGCCTCCGGCACCAGCCTGCACAAGTCCACCACCCTTAACAAAGCTTACAGACTTGTCTTAGATACTGATGTGCACACACCTGCAATCCATTACATTAGAGACAAAGATGGCTTCTACTCAAGGACCAGATCAGACTCACTCCTGCCTCCTAGAGATGAAAGCCCTGCTTGGACTTGCACCACCTTGCTGCAGTCTTTGTTTCTGCCCTGCCTTCTCAAACATGTTACGAGAGGTGTTACAAATCAATAAACATGGTGCCTTTCAGAAGAACTGCCCCAGGAGTCATGCCTTGCAGTCAGGACACCTGTCTGCTAAACGAACTCCCCCAAGCCATCACAAGTCTCACCAGCATTAGTCACTTCAAATCTGAACTGCAGAATTCCATCTCCCACCCGCACACTGCTACTGTCCACCTAATCCTTGAGCTCACCTGTGTATCGCCCAGCCTATATCCTTACAGAATCCACAGAAACGGCCTCCCAGCTCTCTTAACTGTTCTCCACACATTCTCTAAGTTGTTTCTATATTGGCACCCTCTAGCTTCTGACAAGGCCTCTTAGCCACTATTTGTGGGTACCTAACTGAACTGGTAGCACTTATTTGTACTGCCTGTGTTGGATTGCTCCTTATGTACTCAGTGTTAAGATTGTGTTACACAATGTACCTCTGTCTTTACTACTCAATCTCTTGTATTATTTTAGTCTGTTAATGTGTTACTAATATGTTTATGACAATGCATATTCGCTGCATTTGCTATTCCCAACTCATGTAACTGTCCACTCCCTTTGTTTGGCGAGGACCCTTTGTAAATGAGCTCTCAGCTCAAAGGTTTGTAATTCTGATTTAATAAAATCTAAAACTCTAAAAGCTCTACTCCCCATCTTATATGCAGCCCCTGGATTCCATAGCCCTAAGTGCATAATCTTGTACTTTTGGCATTGAAACCCAGCTGCCACTTCCTAGACTATTCCTCTAGTTTCCTCAGGCCTTTGCATTCTCTCCACCCTTCCTGAGTGTTATCCCTATTGCAGATTTTAGTATCATCTACAGAAAGACACACCTTGCCCTCAAGCTTCTCTGCCATGTTGATTATGAAGACATTGAAGAGAACAGGTCCCAACACCAAGCCCTGTAGCACCCCACTAGTCACTCTCCTATCACCTGAGTGGCTCCTGTTTACCACCACCATTTGCCTCCTGTCCCTTAACCAGTTTGATATCAAACGCGTCATCTTCTCCCCAACCCCAGCCTGCTTAGTTTCTTAACTACTGAATCAGTTTCATAGCTAGCCTCCTGTGCGGCAGTGTCAAAAGCAAAATGGTCCGGAATTCCAAAATGCATGGGATAGGCATACTGGAACCTTAGTGGTTAGGAAAGGGGGATAAAGCCGGAGATCAAGTAAGGTCTGTATTACAGTAGGTAGGGAAAATAGACAGACTAGATGGGCTAAACAGTCTTATTCCGCCATCAATTTGTTTGTTTCTATGCAAAAGCCTTGTGAAGCCAAGATGACCCACATCTACTGGTTCCTGTGATCCATCTCATGTAACCCAGTCAAAGAAATCTGTGAATTAGTTTGACATGACCCCCTTCCTGTGAAACCATGCTGTCGGTGGTCCTGCAGACCTTTTGCCTCCAAGTGTTCCATGAGCCTCTCCTTCAGTAGTGTCTCCATTAATGTCCCCACCACTGATGTGGGACTGACTGGCTTATAGTTGCTAGCATCCACACTGCTGCCACTTTTTGCAGAAGGACCACATTAGCCTCCTCCAGTCCTCTGGAATGTCCTCCATCCATCTTCACGGAGGTGCTAAAAAGTGATCTTGAGGGGTGCAGCCAGCACTGTGCCCAATTCCTTTAGGACCTTGGATGAATCCCATCCAGTCCCATTGTCTCATTCTCCTTTAAGGCTTCCAATCCTTCTGGATCCTCTCCATCAAGAATAGACTTGTGCCCACTACCCCTCTCCTTGTTGTTTACTGCAGCATGCTGCTCTACCCCCTCACCTCTACTGTGAAGACTGAGCAGAAGTAATCGTTCAGTATTTCCACATTCTCTTGATCTCTCTCTGCACAGTCCACCCCGCCTCTAATTCTCACCATCCCTCCTGTTGTTTTCCTTCTCCCACATAACTGAAGAAGGTCTTGTCCCTTTTTTACCTCCTTAGCTATCCTCTCCTCTGTTAGTGCTTTAGCTGCCCTCACCCTCCTTCCCGCCTCTCTGCTTTGCCTGGTGTATCCCTATCTTCATCCTTCTGAGTCTCCTTGTACTTTTTAAATGTTATTTTCTTTTCCTCGCTGCCTTTTGTCACCTCCTTAGAAACCAAAACAGCCTCTTCCTACTCTTTCCTTGCTCACTTCCTTCAGACAGCATGCTGGTGCCTGGGCCATACACGCCTTCATTTTCCTCCATTGAGCCTCCTTAGTTTTCCTTCATTGTGCCTGCACTCCCCCTCTGTCCCCGAAGCATTCTCTAAGGCAGTTTCTCAGTCCTTTAAAATCTGCCTTGCTGAAGTCCAGGACCCTTGTTTTAGTGTTTTTTTTTTTATTTCTGTCCTATCCATGTCAAACCACACAATACAGTGATCATTTGTGCCAGGGCACTACTCACTGTGACATCAGCAGTGCTGTCTCTGTTTCCAAGTACTAGGTCAAGCACTACCCTGTAACTAGTGGGTTCCAAAACAAAACCAGCTGCCTGAGAAATGCTCCTTATATAGAGTTGAGGATGGCCCTGCCTCATGAAGTGCCTGCAGCAAGAATGCTTCAATCTACATCCAGAAGATTAAAGTCCCCATTATCAAAACTTCCCCTTGCTGGCCATTTTGGTAAAGGCTTCCCCAGGACACTGTCTAAATTCTTCCCTGTGTGGGAGGTCTGTACATCACCCACATGTGGATAACGCCCCTGACCCCATCTCTAGGCTGACCCATAGTACCTCCAGCCCTCATTGTCCCCTGTTGCCTGTGTATCACAGTGGGTCTTATACCCTCCTTCAAATATAAAACAACCCTCTGCCCTTCCTTGATATGCCCTTCTGGGACATGGTATAGCCTAGTATGGCCACTTTACAACTGTGGTTGTCCATGCATCATGATTCTGTTATGTCCACCAGATGTAGATCTGCCTCTGGAACGATTGCCTCAAGGTCAGGAATTTTGTTTCCCAGACTCCTTGTACTAACAAACATGGCTCCTCATTCTCTTTGTCCCTCTCCCCTCTAAGATGCTTCTTTCCTAATACCCCCTTGCCCCTTCTGTTACCCATTCCTGCACTCCCTGTTATGCTGTCTTCCTGCCTTCCCCTCTCTTCCCACTGAAATTCCTCCTCTTGATTTGCCTGTCCTGCCTCTCTCTTTGCTTACATTACCCTCCAAAGATTTCTTCTCACTGGGTTAACCTTCTCTGTTGCCTAGTTTCATTTTCTGCCCCAGAGTAGTTTAAATGCTCATCAAGGTAGCATTTAAACCTTCCACCAATACTGCAATTTTACAGCTGGATGGATAGCGGCCATCTCCCTTATACAGTCCTCCACTCCCCAGGAATGACCCATCTCCCAGTGTAGCCAAACATAGAAACATAGAATTTGACAGCAGATAAGGACCGCTTGGCCAACCAAGTCTGCCCATTTCCTACCTAATGGATAAGCTGCAGATCCTAGTTAACCAACAGCCTACTTTTCTACCCCCCAGAATTGCCTTATGACTGTCCATGCATGCTTGAATTCAACCACTGTTTTTGACTCCACAACCTTCCTCCGGAAGGCCGCTCCATGCATCCACAACCCTCTCTGAAAAATACTTCCCACATTACCTCTGAGCTGCCCCCATCTTCAAATTGTGCCCCCTTGTTCTTGCACACCCTTTTTTTGAAAGATGCTACCCTCTTGGACTTTGTTGATTCTCTTGAGGTATTTGAAAGTTTCTATCATGTCCCCGTCTCTCTCCTTTCCTCGAGGCTATACATATTAAGCTCCTTTAGTCTCTCTTCTATGTCTTCTGGTGCAGACCCTGCACCATTTTAGTTACCCTCCTCTGGACAGCTTCCATCTTGTCTATGTCGTTGCGGAGACTGGGTCTCCAGAACTGCCTGCAGTACTCAGATGGGGTCTCACCAGCTGTCTGTAAAAGGGATAACAACTTCCTGTTTTCTACTGGTGATGCCTCTCCCTATGCATCCCAGTATCCCCCCAACCCTCCTTACTGCCCTCTCACATTGCTTGCCCACCTTTAAGTCATCTGATATGCTACCCCAGGTCCTTTCCATTTTTGTTGTTGTTAGTATCTCACCCCATTGTGTACTCTTCCCTGGGTTTTTGTTTCCCAGGTGCATTATATGCACTTCTTAGCATTGAATCTAAGCTGCCATACATCTGACCATTCCTCTAACCTTGCCAAGTCCTTCTCATCCTTTCCACCCCACCTTGTGCATCAACTCTGTTGCAGATCTTTGTGTCATCTGCAAAGAGACATACTTTCCTTCAGTCCCTCTGCAATGTTGCTTATAAAGACATTGAAGAGGACCGATCCTAATACTGAACCCTGCGGTACCCCACTAGTAACCCCCTTTCTTCAGAGTGGACTCCATTTACTATTACCCTCTGTGTCCTATTCTCCAGCCAATTCTTTACCAGGCTATCATCCTGGGACCCACTCCCAGGCTGGCTAACTGTATATTAATCTTTTGTGTGGGGCAGGTCAAATGCCTTGCTAAAGTCTAGGTAGGCCATGTCCACAGCCCCTCCTGATCTACTACTTTGGTCACCCAGTGAAAGAAATCTATTAGATTCGTCTGGCCATGACCTTCCCACTGGCAATCCATGCTGCCTCAGGTCCTGTGCCCCTCTGGCCTCTAGGCACTCATCAATTCTTTCCTTCAGAAGTGATTCCATCATTTTCCCTATCACTGAGGTTAAACTAACAGGTCTGTAGTTTCCTGCTTCTGCCCTCACCTCTTTTGTGAGGGGAATCACATCTGCCCTCTTCAGTCCTCAGGTACCACCCCATCTTCCCATGATTTGTTAAAGAGGGTAGTCAGTGGTGTCACTAGTTCTACCTTAGTTCTTTAGAATTCTGGGATGAATCCCATCAGGCCCCATTGCTTTGTCCACCTTCAGTTTTAAGAGTTCTTTCAGAACCCTTTCTTCTGTAAATGGGCTGGTAACAACTTCTGTATCCAGAATGTTTCTATTGTTTGTTTTAAGTACCTCCCCTCTTCATTTGTAAATACTGAGCAAAAATATTTGTTTAGTATCTGCCTTTTCACAGTCACCCTCTGCCCACCCACCTCCCCTTTATTAAGCCTCACTATCCCTCCCTTAGTCTTCCTTTGCTCCTGATGTACCTAAAAAGGTTTTATCCTCCTTCTTAACTGAGTTGGCTATCTTTCCTCGGTTGGGACCTTTGCTGTTCTGACTGCCTTCCCAGCTTCCTTTTGCTTTAACTGATACAATTATCTGTCCTGCTCCTTCTGTGATTCCTTGTACTTTCTGAATGCTTTCTTTTTCTCTTGAACTTCACTGCCACCTCCTTTGAGAACCATAGTGGTATCTTACATCATTTGTTTTGTTTATTTGCTTCACACAAAGGCTTGTTACCTCTGTGATGGCAGTTTTTATTATTCCCCATTGTTCTTCACCCTCCTTCCTGCCCATTTGCTAGTGCATTCCTATGCACTCACTCATTCTAGCAAAGTCAGTCCTCCTGAAGTCCACTACTTTTGCCTTTGTATGGCGACTGGCCCTTCTCCTGCAGCATGCCTTCAGTTCACTCATTGAGGGACCTGAAGCAGAGTTCCCTAGCCTTCCCTAACCATGCATGGGTAGCACCTCTGTGAAGGCCACTGTGTGAGCTACCTGCTTTAGGCAAGATGCAATACTTGAGCAACATCCCATTGTGTTAGAGAAAAGGAAGTACAAAGAAGAGGAAACCACTTTGGTTCTCAAAAACAATAGCAGAAAGATCAAAGCCAAGGCTGGCCTTCAGAAAATATAAGGAA
Source organism: Neoceratodus forsteri (assembly GCA_016271365.2). Lineage (NCBI taxonomy): Eukaryota > Metazoa > Chordata > Ceratodontiformes > Ceratodontidae > Neoceratodus > Neoceratodus forsteri. The sequence continues at coordinate 451,829,724 of CM057456.1, read as the reverse complement.
CACAGGAGGATGAAGACAGAGATGCATGCCAAACTTCCCTGGGGAAGCAGGGAAAGCAGTAAGGCAGGCAAATGCCCAAACTGAGAAACACTAGTGAAAACAGTAAAGAAGGTGACAAGACTTTCTATAGATACATTAGTGAGCGGAGAAAGTCCAGATGGGTTATTGCTAAGATCAAAGGGAATAAGGGCATGTGAGGAGGAGGACCATGTAAAGCATCTATCCTTAATAGATACTTCTGCTCAGCATTTACTGAAGAGAAGGTAGGGCAGGGTCCACAGCTCAGCACCATGGACACGGGTGGGAGGGAGGTGTGCACTAGTCCCTTCATAAAGAAAGGGTCCTTCAAGAGCTCAATAAGCTTAGGGTAGACAAGGCAATGTGACCTGATGGCATACATCCCAGGGTACTAAAGTAGCTAAGGGTGGAACTAACAAAGCCATTATCAGAACTGTTTAGTGAGTCTCTAAGCACAGGAGAGGTCCCAGAAGACTGGAGAAGAGCTCATGTGATCCGCTGCACAAGAGTGATAGCAGGGAGGAGGCAGGGAACTACAGACCAGTCAGTCTTACCTCAGTAGTGGGCAAGATTGTGGAGCACTCCTTAAGGAAAGGATAGTGCAACACCTGGAATCCACAGAAGCACAGAAACCAAGACAGCATGGGTTTACAAAGGAAGGTCCTGTCAAACTAATCTCATAGATTTCTTTGACTGGATAACCAGTGGTGGACCAAGGGGAACAGTTGATGTCACCTACCTTGACTTCAGCAAAGCTTTCAATACTGTTCCACATAGAAGATTGACTAATAAGCTGGGTAGGCTTGGGGTGGGTCAGAAGTTGGTCATCTGGGTGGCGAACTGGTTGATGGGCAGAAAACAGGAGGCGGTGGTAAATGGTATAAAGTCAGAAAGATGCAGGTCATAAATGGGGTACCTCAGGGATCAGTCCTGAGGCCAGTCCTCTTCAATATCTTCATTAGTGTCATTCCAGATGGACTGGAGGGTAAGGTTTGTCTGTTTGCAGATGACACCAAGATCTGCAACAGAGTAGATGATCAAGATGGGGTGGGCAGGATGAGAAGATCTGGATAAACTAGCAAAATGGTCAGAAGAGTGGCAACTGGAATTTAATGCAAAGAAGTGCAAGATCATCACACATAGAAGAGAAACCCTGAAGCCACCTATAGCCTGGGAGGGAGTTGCTGGCAGTCACAAGGAAGAAAGATACTTGGGCGTCATTATCACCGATGACCTGAAATCATACAAAGCAGACCACTATAGCAGTAGGTAAGGCTAGAGATGTTGGGGTGTATTAGTAGGGTATCACAAGTTGGAAGAGGGAGGTAATAATCCCTCTTTACAAGACACTGGTTAGGCCCCATCTGGAGTACTGCATGCAGTACTGGAGGCCACACCTTCACAAGGACATTAACCAAATTGAGGCAGTCCAGTGAAGGGCAACAAAATGGTGCAGGGGCTGCATCGGAAAACATATGAGGACAGATTAACGGAGCTCAATATGTATACCCTAGAGCAAGGAGGGAGAGAGTGATATGATCGAAACATTCAAACACCTTAAGGCGTTAACAAGGTGAAATAGTCTAACATGTTTCAATATAAGAAAAATAGCAGGACAAGTGGACACAGCATGAGATTAGAGGGAGGCCAATTAAGGGTTAATGGAGGAAGTACTTTTCACAGAAAGGTGGTGGATGTATGGAATGGCCTACTCAGGAAGTGGTGGATATGAATACAGTGCAGGGCTTCAAACAGGCATGGGATAGGCATAAGGGAGCAATACAGATGAGAATGAATAGATAGGTCATTGACAGAGCAAAGGCCGATGGCATTCATAAGGCAGAAAAGAAATGGGCAGACTGGATGGGCCTTGCAGTCCTTATCTGCCATCAACTTCTATGTTTCTATGTAGGCCCTCCCTCCCTGCTCCCTAAACATATCCAGTATTACCCTAGCTGTCCCAGGGACACTCTATCCTCCTCCACCATTCCTGAACCGGATAGCTACTCGTAGCTGGAGGTAGCTCTACTGCTGTGCTACTGGGCCAGTCTTTACCAATGTAGTGACACAAATATTGGTCATTTGCATCTAAAATCAGAAACAAGTTTTGTCTGAAGCTGCATTTAAAATCAGCAACAAACCGTATTCTGATTAAAAGCAAATTCCTGCATTGGGAGTAGTGTTAGATCAAGTAAAACATGATCTAGAACAATGATGTTCGTATGGATGAAGACCTCCAAAATCATACACAGGCAGTATTTTCAGCTGTATCATTTTAAATACCATAGAAAATACTGTTAGATGTAGCCCAGATGCAGGGCTATAAAAAAACCTGCCCCTGTCAGAAAAGCAAAATCCACAGCTTCTCCAACATTTGGAAGATGCAAATTCCGTTGTAAAAGGTTCCAGGTATATCAAATTTGCTGTTCAGGTTACATGCATAAAAGATGAATTAACATTTAACAATTAACATACAACATTTTCATTTAATTAGTTTAATATGCAGCCAGGAAAATTATAACAAAAAAGAAAATTGCTCTTGAAATGATAGACAAGTATGCTTTAACAATAAGACAATTTTCATATTACAATGGAAACACTCTTCTATAATGAGGCCAGATTTAATAGTTATAATTATGAAATAGTTTCTTGTGCCTGCAATACTGTTTACTCATTTGCTACAGCTGTTCTACCTGCAAATGAATCAATTTAATGGGATCCTGTAGACAAGAGAAATGTAATCCAACCACTGTACTGTAGTCAATAGTTCAATGTATGCAGCTTTGTACAGAATGGTTTAATACCCTTTTGCTGAAGAAACCCATGATTTGGGCATTTGCAACGATACATAAAACAATAAAAATATATTATGCACACAAAAAGACCACATCAATACATGTCTGCAATATAAAATATATCACATTTAATACAAAGTTTTATTTGTACAGCAGCACTTATATGTCATTTCCCTACTGTAGGCAGGGAAAAATGGGCGAACTAGGTGGGCCAAGCAGTCCTTAAATACCGGAAAATTCTATGTTTCTACAGTATGTGTCATGTGATCCTCTAACTCATTTATTGTAGGGATGCAAAGATGGCCAATAGTAAACTTGGTTCTGTTTTCATTTTGAACCCTTTTCTTTAGGTAGTGCACAATTTAAGTATGGAATGCAGTGGTTGGAGTACAGGTAAACCGACTATAGATACACTAAGGTAGTATAATAAGCACAGAGATCAGCAATGAATATGTATAACTATACAGTAGCAAACTGTCTCCAAACATTAACTGTGCTTGCATTTGTGAAGCACCCACACAGAAAATATAGGAGAAAGTTGATTGGTCCTGTCATTTTTCACTTTGCAAGTACCAGTACTCTGCAGTCTCATACAAAGTCCAAACATAGCCATTCATTTTTCAGGTTCTACATAGGATTCAATTTGTGGCTTAGGAAGGTCATTGTTTGCCAGCACAGACTCAGGATGCAATGCACCCATGGAAATGGGAGTCAGCAAAACATGCTAATGTTTCAGTGTAAGCCTTCATCACAGCTGTCTGATGTCCTGGTATCTTCCATTTAAATACAACCACCAGAGTGTTACATAGTTAGTGAAGGCCATGGCAAAATTCAGGGCCACCGAGGCGGTCATGAGGCTAAACAAATAGTGATCATAAATTTATCTGTGAAGGAGATAAGAAAACACCTGGAGAAGGTTTCCTTAGCAAAATGCAAAGTGTTGCACAAAAGTTTGCAATATACCCCATGGTTGCACTGGTGGGCAATCAGGCTATTCACAGTCAGATAGCATGATGCACTATCAGAATGCAAATAGGGACAGGTGGGGCAGTGCCAACCCAGGAAAACACGAGGAACCTCAGTAGCACTGCCCCACAACCAGCCAGAAGAATGCCTGCCAGCAACAGCACACATACACTAAGTTCCTATTCATGAAAGTGGCCAAGCAAATAAGGCCATTGGGCATGCAAGGTGCAATTGGCCATCTGCATGATATTTATGGGCTCATTTGCATGGCCTTTGGTTGGCCTAGTGCTCCCCCAACCAGCCCATGCCCCACACCACCACATTCCCCTGAGATGTAGTACCCCCCATCCTCCGATCACTGTTCTCAAAGAAATGATGATATTCTCTAGTAGTCTAGAGTCCCTACCTCTCACTGTTCACCGACCCATATGAGATATCATATTTCCATAGTGTAGTGGTACCACCCTCCCCAGTCACTGACTGATATGTAAAATACAGATTCCACTGGTGTAGTGTCATCCCAGCAGTTGTCGATTAACATCCCACATTTACTCTCTGGCGTGTACCCTCTCCTGGTCACTGACTCGATGACAACAGTGATTGTTACAGGGTGAGCCTCAAGGCAGGAGTCAGGATGAGGAGAATGGTAAAGGAAAGATTGGAGCTGGGTGGAGGTGTGTCTCCCGAATGCAAGGAGCCTGGGGAACAAAATAGGTGATTTACAGGCTCTGTTAGCTGAGGGATGGTTGACATTGCAGCCATCATGGAAACTTGGACCACCCAACACCAGGACTGGGACCTAGTGATCCTGTACAGATTATATAGGAAAGACAGGGGTGGGTGGGGTGGCAATCTATGTAAAGGCTGGGATCAGATGCACAAGGGATGAGGGAGGAGGACTGAGACACTGTGGATGCAGATCCTGGATGCAAAGGTAGTAAGCTGAGACTGTGAGTGGTGTATAGGCCACCTAGACAGACAGAGGAACTGGATAGGGAGCTAGCTGAACAGATCTCCTGTGTATGTAGAAAGGGAAGTGGTGATTGTGGGGACTTCAATCTGCCTGGTGTATATTGAGGAGCACCAGCAACCTCTAGTGCCGGGGAACAGGTCTTGCTAGATGCATTCTAGGATAGTCTTCTGGAGCAGTTGGTCAGAGTGCCAACTCAGCTAGGAAATACACTGAACCTAGTACTGAGGAATGGGGAGGCAGTCAGGGAATTACCGTGGAAGACCGCTGTCTGGGAGTGACCACCATTCGGTGTGGTTCACCCTAGTCTGAGCAGGGAGGCTATAAGCTCAGGAACAAGGGTGGTGGACTTCAGGCGAGTGGATTTTGGGAGGATGCAGGAAGTCCTGATGGGGCACCTAGAGGGAATTAAGCCGGAGATGGATGCAACTCGAAGTCGGAGAACATCACAACTGGACTGAGGGAGGCCACTGAAGCTTGCACCAGGACCCAGAGCAAGAGGAGCAGGGTTAAGGCTGTGCTGACTCAGTAGGGAGGTATTGGATGGGGTAAGGTGAAACAGCAGTTTTCCAAAGGTTCAAGAGGACAAGGAGGGAGAAGGACAGGGAGTTGTATATGATGAGGGCCAGGAGGTTACTAAGCTGGTCAGAGCATCCAAGGCCTCAGGGAACTGAAGCTCGCTCAGGGCATCGGGGTGGGGAGACCTTTTAGATATGTCCGGGAAAGGAGGTACAGGAACTAGATAGTGAGGATCAAGAAGGAGGGGTGGAGAAGGAGGTGGAGCAGGCAGAGGCATTGAATGATTACGTCTGCTCCATGTTCATGAAGGAGAAGGGGTCAATGACCACTGTGGGTGGGAAGGTTGGTGGTGGAGGGGCAACTGTGACTGATGGGGTGATTATGGAGTGCAGGGTACTGGAGGGTCTGAAAGTGCTAAGGGTGGATAAGGCACCAGGTCCTGATGGCATTCTCCCAAGGGTGTTGAGGAGATGGCAGATATGTTGGCGGGCGCTAGCAGACCTGTTCAACACCTCCCTGAACATGTGTTACGTGCCACAGGATTTGAAGTTGGCTCATGTGGTGCCTATACACAAGAGTGGCCCAAAGAATGAGCCAGGCAGTTACAGACCTGTTAGCCATATTTCCATTGCAGGTAAACTTATGGAAGTGATACTAAAGGAGAGACTAGTGAGCTTTCTGGAAGAAAATGGGCTACAGGATGGACAGCAACATGGGTTCATCTTGGGGAGATCCTGGCAGGCAAATGTAATATGACTGGGTGATGAGGGAGCTGGATGAGGGCCATGCTGTGGATGTCCTGTGCTTGGACCTTCATCAAGGCCTTTGATTCAGTGCCACACAGGCGGCTGGCAGGAAGCTGGAAGGTGTGGGGTAGGGCCAAAGAGGTAAAATGGATTGTAAATTGGCTAAAGGAGGCTGCAGCGGTGGTGGTGGGGGAATTCTCATCCGCTAGGGCTGTCACGAGTGGAGTGCCACAGGGCTCTGTGCTGGGACCAGTGTTGTTTGGACTATTAATATCAAATATCTCGCACAGAGTTGGGAGCAGGATCAGCCTGTTCACAGATGATACCAAGATATTGGGGGAGGCTAGTGGATGATATAGAAGGGTGGCAGAGGCTTCATGGGAATTGTCCAAACTGGAGGAATGATCAGAGAAATGGCATTTGGGCTTCAATGCCAAGAAGTGCAAAGTTTTGCACTCAGGAGAAAAGAACCCAAGGAGGGAGTATTGGTTGGGTGGGGTTCAGCTAGGTATCACTGAGGAAAAGAAAGGACCTAGGGATGATAGTAACAGGAAATATGAACAACTCTGCTTACTGCAGGAGGGCAGCAGCTAAGGCCAACAGGATGCTGGTGTGCATGCAAGAGGATTCTCATCAAGACACATGGATGTGAACCTGCCCCTATGCGGGGCCTTGGTCAGGCCACACTTGGAGTACTGCATGCAGTACTGTAAGCGTCCATATCTGGAAGGAAGGATATCATGCTGCTGGAGGGGTGCAGTATAGGGCAATGAAGATGATCCAGGGGTTAGAAGACAAAACCTACGAAGACAAGCTGAATGATTTGGGCTTATACACCGGGAGGAGAGCGGATTGGGAGATATGATTGAGACCTTCAAGTATTTGAAGAGGATCAACAAATCAGGCACAGATTAGTTACTTCAACTGAGGAAGGGAGAGCCCTGAGAGGGCATGGGCTAAGGTTGAAGGGGCAGTTTTAGGAGGGAGATGAGGAGGCATTATTTCACAGAGAGGATGGTGTCAGAATGGAATTCTGTGCCAGAGGGTGGTATCCTGTAGGATGGTGAGTAGTCTCAAAAGGGCATGGGTCAGGGGTGAGTGGAGGGGTCTGGTTATTTCCAGTGGAGGATAAGGGACAGGGGAAGGGGCAGCTGCATTATAGGGGGCTAGCTGTGCTGCACGAGCAGACCTGATAGACTGTCAGGCCTGTTTCTGCTGGCAGATTCCTATGTTCGTATGAATCATATGTAAAAAAAAGATTCTATAGTGTAGTGGTGCCTCCTCTGTCATGATAGCTGACCGCATAAGAAAACCTGTTTTCGCGTGTAGTGGTGCCCGCCTAGTTTCCATAATGTAGTGGTCCTTGCCCTCTCCCTAGTCACCAGTCATGCCATCCCCAAATGAGGAAAACCTATTCCCTGTTGAGTCTGAGGTCCTCTCCCCACCCCCCACCCTGTCCAGTGACCCATCACCCTGCTCCTTCCACTTCGCAATCTGCAGTCAGCAACCAGCATGGCCTTACCCTCACCACCATGGCTGGCCACCGACTGAGCCCTCTTGGAAGCGTACTGTATACAATATGGCTCACTGACTGACAGTCAGTGAGACATACTATATACAGTATGCATCTATGAGGGCTCAGTCAGTGGCCAGCCATGGTGGTGAGAGGGAGGATGTGCTAGTCACTGACCATGGATTGGGATGGGGAAGCAGGTTGGTGGGTCACACTGGACAGGGTGGGGAAGGACCTATGCTACCAGGGAATAGGTTTTCCTCATTTTGGGATGGCGATCAGTGACCAGGAGGGGATGGACCATTATACTATGGAAAACAAATATTTTGTATGGGGTTGGCGATCAGAGTGGGAGAGGAAACCACTACATTATGTAAAATAGGGCATTTCTCATGAGGTCAGCAATCGGGGTGGGGAGAGCACCACTACACAATGGAACAAGCATTTGTCAATGCCGAATGTTGCTTGCTTGTATGTGCTGTGTAGGCATGTGGTAGTCAGTGGAGTGCAAATATTGAAAATTTGCAAACTTAAAGCTGCGTAGGAACTACGCAATGCATGCTCGTGAAACAGTCATTTTTAGGAAGTTTGTGACCAAATTTCCAACATAGTAATTTTAAGACCTCTGCTCATGAACAGTGTCACTGTGATTTTCTTAATGTGTCCCATACATTGATTTCGCACACCGACTGCGCCATTATGCGCTACATGGGCAGAAACACATTTTGGGTGAGATGTGAAAATGACAGCTGTACTGCTCATAAGGAGGTGTGGTAAAAGACAATGTTGAAAATCTGGAGTGAAAATTGAAAATTCGCAAACTTATGAGCGTCGTAGGAACTGCATAACACAGGCTCATAAAACAGTCATTTTAGGAATTTTTCCACCAAATTTTCAACATAGTCATTTTAAGACCTCTGCTCATGAACAGTGTCACTGTGATTTTCTTAATGTGTCCTATACAGTGATTTTGCTTTCGACTGCGCCATTGTGCACTACATGGGAGAAAACACATTTTGGGTGAGATGTGAAAATGACAGCTGTACTGCTCATAAGGAGGTGTGGTAAAAGACAATGTTGAAAATCTGGAATGAAAATATTGAAAATTGCGAAACTTATGAGCATGCGTAGGAACTACATAGCGAGGCTCGTAAAACAGTCATTTTAGAATTTTTCCACCAAATTTTCAACATAGTCATTTTAAGACCTCTGCTCATGAACAGTGTCACTGTGATTTCTTAATGTGTCCCATACAGTGATTTCACACCGACTGCGCCATTACTAGGTACTGAACTGGCGGGACATGTTTCGGGCATGATGTAAAAAATGACAGCTGTACTGCTCATAAGGAGGTGTGATAAAATGACAATGTTGAAAATCTGGAGTGAAATATTGAAAATCACAAACTTATGCGCGTGCGTAGGAACTGCATAGCAGCGAGCTCATAAAACAGTCATTTTAGGAATTTGTCACCAAATTTTCAACATAGGCTTTTGAGAGCCCACTTATGAACACTGGCAGTGTCATTTCATTAATCAGTGCTGAAAGGTGATTTTCGCGGTGACTGCGAAATCACCTCGGGCCCGATTAATGCCATGACAGTGCACTAATTCATGAGGAGGGGTCCCAAACCCCATGTTGAAAATTTGGTGCAAAATTCCAAATAATGCCTGAGATATGCAACAAAGTTGAAAAACCCTATCTATCCATTATACAGCTTACCGGCATTTCTCAGTTCGCGGTCGGCTTTGAAGAGTGCAGACGTCTTCCCGGTCCACCGATGATCGTCGCGCCGAGCTCCAGAGGTAAGTATGGGGTGGGGGTGTGGGAGGCAGGGTGCACAGTGGGTGGAGTGCGGGTTGTGGGGGCAGGAGACTGCGAGGACCATTTTTATTTGTAGTTTTTTGTTTTAAAAGAGCGCGGGGCGTTTGCCATGCTGGGGTGGGCTCCCAGCATGGCAGCTGAAAAAAAACTGTCTGGGGGCTGGAGCCGATGGGGGATTTGGCACCCTCATCAGCCATAACAAGCTTTGCCACGCTGAGGTGGGCTCCCAGCATGGCACCGTACTGGGGGACATGGAGCCAATAGGGGATTGGGCACCCCGTCGGCTATACGATGAGTTGCCAGGCTGGGCTGGGCACCCAGCGTGGCATTTGCAACTCTGTTTTGGGGTGCAGCACAGCCAATGGGATTGGGCACCCCATCAGCTATACAGTGTGGGGGCGAGCACAGCAGTGTGTGTGTGTGTGTGTGTGTGTGTGTGTGTGTGTGTGTGTGTAGGGGAGGCGTGCATGAGCAGGCGATATCTTATCGCTGCTCACTGAGTGTAGCTCCCCCTTTCAACTGCTCACTGCATTTTGGAGCTGTCATAGACAGCTCCAGCAGGCACGTGGAGAACTGGGGCCGCACCTGCAAACACACTGACTGAATGGAAAAGGGCTACCACACCTCTGAAAACTCGGATGATGGCACTATGTTTCTTGCACATGTGTGCAAGCAACATAAAAATGGGTATTTCTAATGATGTCAGTGATCGAGGTGGGGATGGGAACCACTATAGTACAGAAAATGGGTATTTCTCATGGGATCAGTGACTGGGCTGGGGAGGGCACCACTACAGTATGAAAAACTGATATATCATATGGGGATGGCAATCAGAGACCAGGGAGGAGGAGGACCACTACACTATGGAAACTTTCTTACAGGGTCAGCAATTGTGGAGGTGGGAGCAACCCTAGACTACCGGGAAAATGTATTTCTTTGGGGACAGCGATCAGAGAACAGGATGGGGGCTGCAGTACTCCGTCAACCACTTGGACTGCACAGATTACCACCGGGTTTTGGTGTTGATGAGTTCCATGCAAGGCGCCATAAAGGCCCCTTGTGTGGAGCACAAACTGTGAATTGGACTGTGGGGATAAGCAGGTCCCCAACAACTTTGCCCAGGTGCAAACCCAGTTTGCATGGGAAAACTGGGCTTGAGAATACCACCTCTGGGCAAACCTAATTTGCACTGGTAAACTGGGTTTGCACCTGGCAACGCTTTTGAGAATCTGGCCCTGGGCTATATTTCCCAGCTAGAGGACTAAACCCATTTAACCTTAAAATAAATTTATATAGGTTCTATTGACAAGTACAGCTTTAATCTTTCTTTAACAAAGCTGAGACAAATGGGAAAATGATTGTAACAAATAAAGGGATCAGACAAACTGTACCCACCACAGTATCTCTATCTGGGCAAATACCTCTACCTGGTGAAACTCTTAAAACAAATGAATAAATAACTAACTATATAAATACATACATACATATATAACAGTGGAAAGAACAATGAAAATAATAATGAGAATGAGGAAGGGAAGAGAAACAATAGACTATGAGAGAGAAGCCCTTTCAGGAAAAAGTCAACTTTCTCTCCACCTGGGGTTCCTAATGCTGGCATCTCCACTTCAGCATACTTGTGGGCAAAGATGTTGAAAAGCTGTGAAAAATTCAAGCACAAAGGGGCAAGACCAGAACATTGGGCTACAAGGAAGCTGAGCACCTCTACCATCATGTAAACTAAAGAGTACCACAAAGCAGTGTTATGCAAGCAAAATGGTTTTATTTGCTTACAGACAGCAGGTACTTCTTTCATAACTTTTGTGATGGAATGTCAGCTACAAGATAAAAAATTCTATGAGAAACTACCACAGGATCCAACTAATGTAATTTAAGAAATAGCTGCTGTATTAATAAAATGAGCTGTGAAAATGAGAGCGGCTAGTGAAAAGAAAAGAAAGACATTTTAACTGCCCCCACCTGGTCAAACTGGCTATTTACTTGCTACTCAGGATTCACAAAGATGCCCACTGGGCCGCCAGGATGGTGCACAGTGGCAAAATGTGGATTCAGTAATGGAACCATTTTCCAAACTTGTGGATCACTTCTCACGGCCACCAGCATGCAAACTCCCTAGTATCTTGCTAGCATGAGAGATTACTAAGACTAACCGATCATCTTAGTGAAACAGAGAATATATGGACCTGCCTGCTGGCAACCTTGGACATCAATAGTTTGTACACAACTATCCCACTTGGGGGGAGGGAGGACTGATGTGATGAAAGAGGATTCGTGAGACAGGACAAGCATGTAGTTCCACCAATCTCACTCATATCAGAGATGGTACTGACATCTAATTACAGGTATTTTCTTTTGGCAATTCATATTTCATTCAAAAGCAGGGATAGCAATGGGCACAATATTTACCCGAACCCTACACTTTTATGCTGACAAATGGGAAGACAGATTCAATTACAGTAGTGAGAGCAACTTCAAAGCATCAATTTCAGCATGGCACCACCATACCTGTGACGTGCTGCTACTGTAACAAGGGAAACAAATGGACTTTAATAACTTAATCAATATATCAACAGTTCTGACACAAATTTACAATTCAGCAGCACTTCTGACAGGAATTGAACTGAACTGTTAGATTTCGGATTTTCAAACATGGGGACAGCTTGCAATCAACTATTTTCAGAAAACCAACTGGCAGAATTTGCTCTTGGAATTCAACAGTTTCCATCCTGAAAATCTAAAAGGAACATGTTTGTTGGTCAGATGATAAGAGTGAAACGTAATTGTAGTAGGAATGATAAAATTGAAAAGCAAGCCAAAATAGCCAGCCTGGTTGTGTGTAGGGCTAAGGCATTAAATGCCTTACTTTGCTGCCCTGCTAGTGACCCAAGTTTGAAAATGAGCATGGATTGCCAGGGGTCAGTGGGATGAGAGAGGACCAAGCATCCCAAGGACTGCTGTTCCCTCCTGGGGGATGGCCAGTTGTCTCAGCCCATGACTGCCTGGGTGGAGGCCTGGTGGTAGTACAGGTGCAAGCAACTAGAATGGGTGGGGCAGCAGATCTACAGGACATACGTGCTTCCGTGCACACATCCTGGCTTGACGCCATGGCAGGAGCTGAGGGAAAAATGGAAAAATTGGGTCTGGCTTCGACAAGCCCCGCAAATGTTCCAGTGTGATGATCAACACCCCAACTGCATTAACCTCTGGCCACAGCTGGGACCATCCACACAGTAGTGGGTGTCATCAAGGATTATTTGTCTCTTCCACCCCCCAACAACACCTCTCCTGTTGGGTACTACCTGAATGTTGTACCTTACCTCCCCAACTGGTGTAGCTGAAAGTTGCCAAGGGTAGGGCATGCTGCACTGGACTGACCTGAAGTCCTGTAGGAATGTGAGACACTGACTCTGTAAGCAAGGACACTGACATGGATTGGTGAAAATCACTTCACTTCCTGATTTTAATTGCTCCACAATGGATATAGTGGCTTCCTATCCTTTTGAGGCGGCAGGCTAAATCTAAGGCAACAAGATGGCGGCGGTATGTGTGAGCTGCCTGAGCTTGAGCTGTGATTAATACGTATTTTGATCCTTTATTCATTTTATTTTACAGTTTTAACATTTATTTGCTTATTTTTGTATTTTTGCTTAGTTTGTTTGCTCGGCTGCGTTTGTACCGGCGTGTGAAGAAGCAGCTGAGCTGCCGTCTGACAACCGCTGAGGTGCAGTATCTCTGTCGAAGCTCGCGGGTCTGATTTTCAGCGTTATAGGGCATTGAAAAGCTTTGTTAGAGCCCACTTAGAGGAAATAATATCTCGGTGGCCCTGGCTTCTGCAAGACCTGAACAGAAACGTGGAACTCAGCAGTTTTGTGCTGGCTAGCATGTTGCGGGAAACTGCTGGAGGTTGGAGCTGGGGAGTCCTCGAGGAGTGCAAGATTCTAGACCTCTACACTTGCTAGATTGTTTTTAGACTGTCGCTATATATCTTTTGGGCAATTTTAAGTGCAATTTGAATGCTATCCATGATTTTTGCGAGTGTGAAGGATGGGACTGTGAGTTTTACTTTTTCAGCACCGACCCTGTGGAATTCTCTACCTCATCAGTTGAGAGAGAATGCCCAACTGTCAGCAGATTTAAAACTGAGCTTAAAGCTTATTTATTTGACCTGGCTTTCCTAGTGATTTACAATGTAATTTTAATGTTATTTATACTGGTTGTCTGCTTTTATGTTAAGTGCCTTGATTTTGAAAGCGCTATAAAATAAAGTTGAATTGAATTGAATTGAATATAAATGCTGCTTATGTTGCTCAGTTTTGCTATTCACCTGAAGAAGGGACCTGTGTGGCCCTGAAAGCTTGTGTATAATTCCGTCTTTGTACAAGACTCTTTTTGGTCCAGTAAAAGGTATCAAACCTTCCATCTTCTCCTGTTTTGCAAGGACCAATATGGCTGGAATCTCTTTATGAAAAAAAGGTAAATTGTTACTGAAAAGGTGAAAGCGGTAAAATGTACAGCCACAAATGGCACAACACACCTCTTGCATAATTTGTAAACAAATAAACATGAACACTGCAGTTGATTAGACACTTTCTTTTCTCTTTCCCAGAAGGACACCACCCCACTACACTCTTCCCTGGAGACTGCAGGCAAACACCACCCACCAGCCCTTTAGAACACAGCTAGTCCCCGGATAAGTACCATCTCTGGCCTTAACCCCTGGAGCTTGTCACATTGTAATAAGAATGAGAGCAGTGGCTACTAGGCCTTATCCTACCGTAGTCAGCCCACTGACCCCTTATACCAGATACCTACCCTGGTATCTCTCACAGTTACTGTACTTATTTACTTTGTACTCTACACGGTTAAAAATCATTTAACATTTCTCACACATATTCATTTTAAGCAATCAGAAATGACAGTGGCATGAAACATATCAAATACTGGTACATTAAAAGCTGGGGCATTTCCCCTCAGTCCTTGAACTGTTCAGTCTTTCAGATGACTAAGTCTTTTAAAGCAGAAGGATTGAAGTAAACTTTCTGTTACTTCAATGTCACTTGACTTTTAAAGAGCAACTGATGCCTTTGGGAAAACTTTGAAAACATAATACAGTAGTTGGAAACAATTCAGCTTGTATTTCATATGTCTTCTATACATTTCTCCTCTACATTATTTATCACTGAAGAAATTCCAACAAAACAAGATATTTATCCTTTAGAGTTCATCTGCCTCTATAGCTTACTCCCTACTTGAAATCATAATGTTCTGCTGTGACATTACAGTCTGTTGCCATGGGTATAACTGTAATGTCAGAAGCAAGTATTATGAATCAGATTGGGAAGAAGCAATAGGAGGTGATGAACCCTCTGGAAACAACTCTCTTGTTCTCATGCATATGACCTCAGTTATAAATAATGGGCATAAGAAAACAAGAGCTAGTGAGAAAAATAAGCTGCTGCGTCCAAATATTATGTTTTTTTCAAAGTTGCTTCTCAAGGTGTCCTGGCTCTTAAATAGTCTCAAATTGTAGCTATACGTTTTTACAATACCACACTCCTTTGGATTTTCTGAAGAAATTCTTTTGATGAAATGCTGATGAATTCTTCTGAGGACCCTCTGGAGCAAACAGCTTTGTTGATGGAATCCGAGAAGTGATGAATTCTTCAGGTTGCATCTTTTCTGTGATGAAAATTTGGTACAACAGGATAATCAGGCACTTGAGCAGCAGGCTCTCTGTTCTCTCCCTGCTCTCACTCACTACCCTATCTGACCCTACACTAATCCTACACTTTAAATAAGGCTGTCGACATCAGGCTCTATCACTGCAGTCGCCTCTTCTAACTGGACACCCACTAGCTGGGTTCCTCCTTCTTGAGTCGCTCTCCTGCCTGGACTCCCTGCACAATGGCTGTGCAGCTACTTTTATGCTTAAATCTAATTTGCATATGCTAATAAATGGACACTGAGTGGACACTGACCTGTCCAGGGGCTCAGCATCAATCACAATCCTTTCTGCAGCAGCATAAGCCCCAATGGAATTCACAGTTTTGAAATCCAACTGCCCCTCTCAACATTCTAAGGCTTCCTTTTATTTATCACTCTGAGACCCATTTATGTACACATTTCTTTGTCATAAAAATAAGCACTTTCTTTATGTTTAAGCGTCTTTCCACTATTTGGCTGGAAAGCTAACCTCTCTAGGCCCCTTCTGCATTTTTTCTGTACAAAATGACCCACAGAAAGTCGCTAAGTCTTCAACTTATTTTCCATTAAAATTTTAAAATACACTCTTCTGAACACTTTTTCTTCACTTTCTTTTAAAACAGCATTATCTCCTTTAATGACATGGACCACAACAGTTTTTTTCAGTCAGGAATCGAATAATCATTTTACCACACTTAGCTCCACCTCCTGTGTAACTGTCTGCATGGATAATGTCTCACTAGGACCAACTCTCCCTTCAAAGGTTAGCAACTCATCTATTTTACATTTTCTCACATAAAACTATTTTTCTTTTATGTAGCACACTTTCCTCTAACAGTATGCCAAGTTTGGTTTAAATCTATTGGAAAAATGGCTTGGCATGAATTAGAAAAGCATGTTTGAAGACAATGTTTTTGACTGTAAATAACTCTCTGGTACAGAGCTGTCATTTAAAATGCTCTGTTTTGCTTGTGAACAATTCCTTATTGTCACTGTATTTTATTAAATACCCAGGACTTCCCTCACCCTTCCATATCTTTAAGTTCTTAAAATATGTGGTTTTTTATGTGTTTAAGCAGTTTATAGAGCCTAGGGTTCCTTAAAGCAGATTGCACATTCCGCTTCAAAATGGCTCCTTTGTGAGTTCAATTCCAAAATGCCTGCTATTTATAAAGGGTGTGGGACTTCAGAGAGCCTCAAAATCAGACTAGGCCCATCTTTAGTTAACATTTTATTCATTTATGTGAGCCAGTCCCTAAATTCATTTCCCTGGTGCTTGTCGCCTGCACATCTATGTGAAAGGAAAGATCTGGTTGATCCTGTCTCTGTGAGAGGAGCACCTATACTTTGTCTCCCTCTTGCACTTCCATAGGCAGTCCACAACAGGCTGAAACCTAACTCACAACCAATGTCACAGCAGAGGACTGGCCACCCTGAAGCTAGCCTGGGATTCCTTCACCGAGTGTGCTGCGCCTGCTGTAGAGCCAACTCTCAGCCACTCACACTCCCTCTCCTCTCCTAGGTGTGCACAGCACCTCAGCTGCCACTCTGCATCTTATTATTTACAACAGAGCAGCTTCTTTATTTCTTTACCACAGAAGATGATGTTTAAAATATAAAACATTAAAGTATTACCAAGCAGCCCAGGCAGACCTAATCAAACCACTGGACCACCAGGGCAAGAGATTCTTCAATATGAAGTGGTGTAGAGGTGCAAATAAAAATACTGTAGACAGCTCTAGCATAGAAAATATTCACGATAGTTTATTCAAATTCCAAATGGCATACAATCTCGACGTTTCACCTACAGTTGTAGGCTTCATCAGGAGATGCTTTTATTATGTAATAGATAAATAGATACTGTACATTATTAAATATAGCTGTCCACCTCACAATCTAAAACTTTTTTAAAAGGACAAAACTTTGTGTTCCATAATTATTCACTCAAAAGGGTGCAATTCAGATTCTGTTGATTTATACAGCACTTATATTCTCACTTTACTCATTAAACCCTATAAAACAAACAAGGCATTTAAGAAAATTCTAACAGTATCTGATTCATGCAGCAACCATTTTCCAAAAGTCCTTAAGACACACCAACACCATTATGTTCTAAATAATTTGCGATAAAGTTTAACTACAAGTAACGTAAGTCAATAGTTATCTTGTAATTAAAGTTATTTCAACAGATGAAATCCTAACAAAGTCACAATACCTGTTTATAAATTCTTCATTCCATTGCAAAGCCCTGTTTCAGGGATAATTTATCCTTCAATGGATATCTGTGACAGATATAAATTCATATACTGAATTTTCATTCCATAACTGACATAGAAGAGCTAGCCACAATCCCAAAAAAGGCACTAAGCTTCCTCTAAAAATCCTTTCTCCATTTTATATTGACTTACTTAATGTTGCCTCTTTTCTGTTGCCAACTGAGACTAAATTACTTCTATGTTACATTCATGTTCAAAGCTCTGCACAAATTATGCATTCCTATAAACAGGCCCACAACTAGGCATTACTGTTCATTTCTTTACTTATTTTTCACTCATTTTATGTTTGCTTGCATGTGCAAGAAACATAGTGCCATCATCGGAGATTTCGGGGTGTGTCACCTCCTCCTCCAATTCAGGCAGTGTGCTTGGCATCGCCCCTCAGTAATAATGCATTTTGGAGCTGTCTATGACACACTCCAAATGCAGTGGCATACAGTTGAAAGTGGGGAGCTACGCTTGAGTGAGCAGCGATAAGAAGCTGCTCACGCCGCATTCCCCAGCCGCAGCGCGGCGCGCCCCCTGCACGCAGTGTATAGCCGAGGTGCCCAATCCCCTACTGGCTGAGCTGCATCTGTCTCCCTCGTAGTTGATGCCATGCTGAGAGCCCACCCCAGCATGGCAATCAGATGTTGCCGGCCAGGGTGCCAATCCCCCATCAGGTGAGCACTTTCCAAAGTCCTTGTGCCCGCTGGAGCCCACCCCAGTGTGGCAAACTGTCCCAGCGATGTTTTGTTTTATTTTTTTCCCGGGGTGCCCAATCCCCGTTGGCTGAACACCCAAAGTCCTTGGCCTACGCTGGGAGCCCACCCCAGCATGGCGAACAGTCCACAACGCCTTTTTTTTTTTACCCGTAAGAAAAACGGTCCAGCGGTGCATCTCCGACCCCCTCCCACAACCCGCACTCCCACCCACTGCGCAACCAGTTCTCCCCACCCCCACCCCATACTTACCTCAGACTCTGGCATGACAATCTTGGTGGACCTGAAACACGTCTGCACTCTTCAAAGCCGACCGCGAACTGAGGAAATGCCGGTAAGCTGTATAATGGGCTAGATAGGGGGTTTCAAGTTATGCATATCTCAGCCATTTTGCAATTTTACCAAATTTTCAACATGGGGTTTTGGGACCCCTTCTCATGAATGATGTCACTGTCATGGCGTTATTCAGGCCCGAAGGGTGATTTCGCGCGGTGACTGCGAAATCACCCGACCTGAATACCTGGTCGAAGTGACATCATTCATGAGCTCGGGCAAAACCCCATGTTAAAATGATGCCAAATCAAAAATGACTGTTTAGACGTCGTTGCGCAGTTCTCACGCAGGGCCGTAAGTTCACGAAATTTCAATATTTTCACTCCAGATTTTCAACATTGCCATTTCACCACACCTTCTTATGAGTAGTACAGCTGTCATTTTCACATCTCACCCAAAATGTGTTTCCACCCATGTAGCGCCAGAATGGCACAGTCAGTGTGCAAAATCAATGTCACGGGACAAATTAAGAAAATCACAGTGACACCGTTCATGAGCAGAGGTCTTGAAATGGCTATGTTGAAAATTTGGTGAAAAAATTCCTAAAAATGACTGTTTTACAAGCGTCGTTGCACAGTTCCACTTGCGCTTTCGTGGGTTTCAATTTTCAACATTCCACTCCAGATTTCCAACATTACCATTTTACACACTCCTTATGAGCAGTACAGCTGTCATTTTTCATCCTGCCCAAAGCGTGTTTCCGCCCATGTAGCGCACAATGGTGCTGTTGGTGTCTAAGCAATGTTTAGGACATATTAAGAAAATCTCAGTTACACTGTTCATGAGCAGAGGTCTTAAAATGGCTATGTTGAAAATTTGGTGACAAAAGTCCATAAAATGACTGTGTTACAGTGAGCATTGTGCAGTTTCCACGCATCCTCATTAGATCATGACTTTGTAATATTTTCAGTCCAGATTTTCACTAGTGGCATTTTCAACACTTCCTTATGAACAGTACAGCTGCCATTTTTCACAACATGGCGAAGTGTTTTTCACACTTTCAGTGCAGAAATGCGTGGTCGCTGTGGGAAATCATTGTTCGGACAGATAAAGAAAATCACAGTGACACTGTTCATGATCGGAGGCACCAAAATGCCTGAGTTGACAATCTGCTATAAAAATCCCCAGCCTAATTATATAACGGTTGTGCGTTACGTTTCTATGTCGCTCGTGTCTTCACCATTTTTAAATATTTTTACTACACATTTGCAACATAGCCATTTTTACACCTCCCCATGAAAGAGTACAGCTGTCATTTTTACATCCTGTTCGAATATTTTTGCACCTGTGGTGCTAAATGCCATAGTCACTGTGCATAAGCAGCTTTTGGCTACCAAACTGATATTCCCCTGTTCATGAGGTGGGGTCACAAAACAAACATGTTGAAAATTTGGAGTTAACATACCAACGAATGCCTGAGATTTTAGGTTTTCAACTAAATCGCCCAACCCTATAGAGAATGACAGAATCAGGGGTGTGACTTGGGATTCTTGCCTGTGATGCTCATACCATTCCACACCCTGCAATCACTGAGAGGCACGAGGTATGCCTTGGACTCTTCGACCCCAAACTTCACCCCATTCTCCTATATCGCACTCCATCTCACCGTATTTCTAATGAAATGGGTGAGCATAAAGCCAAAGACCCAAGGAACACGTGACACTTGTCAGTCTCTGCAGAGTGGGGTGTGGTGAAATGGCATGGCCGTTATGCCTGACGACCCAAGCACACCCCAATGCCTGTCACTCTCTGCAGGGTGGTGGTGGGGTTGGCTTCGGTTCAATACTTCACTGCCATTCCTATTACACAGCTCTGTAACTTCTACACTACCACTGCCAATGCCAGCAAGCAAACATTCGGCATTGACAAATGCTTATTATGTTTGCTTGCATGCCATGTATAAAAAACATAGTGTCTATCTGAGGTTTTGTAGGTGTGTCACCCCGCTTCCAATGCCCTACTTCTTTTTGCAGGCGCAGCACGCACAGTACCAATGAATGTCCGAGCTGTCAATGACAGCAGTTCAGATCAGTGGCATACAGTTCAAAGAAAACCAGCATTACAATCAGCGGTGGTAACGTATAGGCAATTTGCATACTGCCGTTGGCAGGTATGCAGATTGCCTACATCACCACTGCATCTGAACTGTTGTCATAGACAGCTTGTTTACTTTACAGTGTGCAGCAAGTGCATGGCAGATAGTGCATGCCAACATCCAATACATTTGCCCAATTAATTTGCAGATGGGGGAGCCCACTTCCCATTGGCATAATGTACCCCCATTTGTTGTGTGCCAAGAGAGTGCCCAATCCCCTTGGCATCATGCCCCCCAAACAGTCTTTATTTGCCAACAGGGACCCAATCCTGTCAGCTTAAGTCCCCCTTCCCCAAAACACAGGTGGTACACTGGAGCCCACCCCAGTGTGCACAAATGAAGCCTTAAAAAAAATGTCCACAACATCCTTTTTATTATTTTTGCCCTGGAATAAAGAAAATGGTCCCTCATGATATTTTGTGCCTCCCCAACAACCCTGCCCACCACTGCACACCCACCTCCCCACACACCCCACCCTATACTTACCTCTGAAGCCCAACACGATGATCTTTGGTGGACCGGGAACATGTCTGCACTCTTCAAAGCCGATCGTGAACTGAAGAAATGCCAGTGAGCTCTATAATGACATAAATAGGGTTTTTCAACTTATGTGGCTATATCGGCCATTTTTGGACTTTTGCCACCAAATTTTCAACATGGGGTTATTGGGACCCCTCCTCATGAATACAGACACTGTCATGGTGTTATTTTGTATTGAAAGGTGATTTTGGGGTCACTGCTCGGAATCCTCTGGGACTGATTAATGAAACAACAGTGCCACTGTTCATGAGGTGGGCTCTCAAAAACCTGTCTAAAATTGGTGGAAAAAAAAATGACTTTACAAGCATGCATTGTGCCGTTTCCATGCTCCCTCGTAACCATTGAATTTGTAATATTTTACTGCAGATTTTCAACATTGGCATTTTCAGACCTCCTTATGAACAGTACAGGTGTCATTTTCATATCCTGGCTGAAATGTGTTTTGCACTTCCGGCAGAATAGCACAATAGCTGTGTGAAATCAGTGTTCAGGACACATTATGAAAATCACAGTGACACTGTTCATGAGCAGATGTTCTAAATGCCTATGTTAAAATTTTGTGTGAAAGTCCATAAAATGACTGTGTTATGGCGTGCATTCTGCAGATTCCATGCACCCTCATAATTTCACAAATATGTAATATTTTCACTCCATATTTTCAACATTGGCATTTTCCACACTTCCTTATGAACTGTACAGCTGTCATTTTTCATCACTGATCGAAATGTGTTTTCCACTTCGCACACAATAGCATGGTCGCTACGGGAAATTAGTGTTTGGGACAGAGTAAGAAAATCACAGTGACACTGCTCATAAGCAGAGGTGCTAAAATGCCTATGTTGAAAATTTAGTGACAAAAGCCCATGAAATGACTGTATTATGAGCGTACATTGTGCAGTTTCCACACACCCTCATAATTTTACACATTTGTAATATTTTCACTCCAGATTTTCAACATTGAAATTTTTTCACACCTCCTTATGAACAGTACAGCTGTCATTTTCATATCCTGCCGAAATATACATTTACACATCTGGAGCAGAATAGCATGGTCGCTGTGGGAAATTAATGTTGGAACAGATTGAGAAAATCATAGTGACAGTGTTCATAGGCAGAGGTCACAAAATGCCTCTGTTGAAAATTTGGTGAAATAATTCCACTAAATGACTATTACGCACATCGTTGCACAGTTTCAAGTACACTTGGAAGTTCAAACATCTTTAATATTTTCTCTACAGATTTTCAACATAGCCATCTCTTTACACCTCCTATGAGTGCTAGAACTGTCATTCTTCACATCCTGCCCGATCTGTGATTTCTTACATTTGGTGCGGAATGGCACCGTCACTGTAGGAACTCAAAGTTCAGGACACATTAATAAAATCACAGTGCCACTGTTCATGAGAAGAGGTCCCAAATGCTTTCATGAGGTGTGGGTCACAACAAGCCCATGTTGAAAATTATTAGTGCAAATACCACCAAATGCCGGGTTGTTGGGTTCCTAACCATAACGTCCACCTATTACAGACTGATAGGCATCAGGGGTGTGTGTTTAGATTGCTGATTGTAATGCTCATGCCATTCCACCACCACCTCACCCTGCAACCAGTGACAAGCACTGCAGTGTGCCTTGGACTCTTCAGCCCCAGAGTTCACCCCATTCTGCTATACTGCACCCATTTCAGCATATGTCCTTCTGGAAAGGGGTGACGTAAAGTCGAACACCCCAAGGCACACCTCAACACATGTCTGTGTCTGCAGGATAGGGTGAGTGAAATGGCATAAACGTTGTGGGCAATGACCCAAATGCATACCCCAATGCCTGTCCCTCTCTGCAGGGTGGAGGTGGGGTTGGTGTGAAGTTCAATACTTCACTGCCATTCCTAGTCTGCATCTGTCTGTCTCCTGCATTCCCAGTGCTAATCCCAGCAAGCAAACATTTGGCATTGACAAATGCTTGTTACTAATAGTGGTGCTCATTAAAATACATTCTCCTGTACTTGCACAGCAGAACTCTTTTCTATTTGTGTTACTTCCCACATGCGAGTAACCTCTCACCTGTTTATGTTTCTCCAAGTCAGTAAACTCACTGTCTCATTTTACCATTACTCTATAAATGCTTGTACTGTTCATGCTATTTTACCTCTACACAGTACTCTCCTCATTTCCTCAGCTCTCAAAAGTTACTTGAAAGTCTTGCTGTTTTAATTCTGTGTTCTAACACCTCTGCTCTCAAAAAGTTTTTGAAAGTCTTGCTGTTTTAATACACATTTATTCACATATTCTGTGTTCTAAACTTTTGTATACCAGGTTGTATAGTTCCTTTCTTACCTAGACTATGTTTGTCTGAGACACCCAGCCACAGTCCTCCTGCTTTCTTTATCAAATGCAAGTAACCTCTCACTTCATTTAGGCTAGTCCTGTCAGGACATCTTAACTCCCTCATTAGTGAAACAAAATCAGAGAAGACCAATCATGACACTAAATCATTGAGTCAAAGGAAAGCTATCGCACCACTGGGGCAATGAAGCTGCTCTTCCATGTTATGAATATCTCCTTCTTTTACTGCCAAAATCATGTTGTTTTATGTCTGACTTTACCATTCACTTTAATCTTGTTATCACACAATCTGCTGTTCATTCTTTCTCGGTTTGATTACTGATCTTTCTGTCTATACCTTACAAAAGATGAATAAAAATAAAACCTGACCTATATTATATATGTATTTATTGAATTTTGTTGACCCTGTAAGCCCACTGGGCCTAGAAGTCCCTTTTTCAGGGGCGACCGAGAGAGAGGTACAGATGGTAAGCAACTGAAATTGAACCAGATTAAGCTGTTGGTAGTATTTTTTAGTGAATGGAAATTTGCCAGGACAATGGGGAAAATCCCTACTCTCCTGTGGGGAACCCTTGTCATCTTTGTTTCTGACCACGATGGCGGCCGCTGTGGTGGTGGAGGAGCTGATGGATGCTTCTGAGCGGGTGGACTGGTCTCTTCCCTGCTTCTCCTCATTCAGAGACTACCTTATCTAATGCTTTACCTACAGAAAAGGATGCTGAATCTTCGATTATTGCAGACTTTATTCCAATGGATATTTCTCCTGCTAAAACTGTTCTATGTTCTGACCTGGACAGTGGTTCTAAAGATTCCTACTATTGATTCTGCTGCCTCTCCTGAGATACAATCATTAGCACTACAACTATAAGCCAAAAAGGAAAGAGGGGCATTTTGCTCCGTCGTCTGGAATTATGCACTGCTTTGACTTTGGCCCAAAAGACTGCCTCAGCTGCTCGGGAACCTTTCCATTTACCCAGTAGTGAGGACTCACCCGTTCCGCAGCATTGGGCAGGTGTTGAGAACCCTGTTGGTGTTCCCACGGATTCCCTCGTTCTAGACCTTTTTCTGTGACTCAGCCTCCTGCTGGTGAGTCAATACATTCTTACTCAGCGTCTAAGGTGGCCCCAGGAATGGATTCAGCAAATGGCAGATCTGGCCTAGAATGCTCCCTAGCCACTTCTCCTGTTCATTCCTCTGAAGATGTCTCAGCTACACTTCTCGCAGCTGGATGGATATGCTCTGCTTCAGAACAATCGGTCTCGGTCCCCTCGGGTTGTCACTTCACCTGTTTCCTCACAGACTGTGGACCAACATGCTGACCTTCCCATACTTTCCCTTCTCCAGTTTCCACTTGACAGTTCTCTGTCTGGAACTCAGTCTCCCTACATCTCCCTCTGAGCTTCAGCTTTCCAGCAACCCTGTTCTCATTTTGGATGCCCCTGATCTTCCATGTCCAGCTTCACCTGTCCCTTCCATCGATTGCCCAGATAAAATCCCTGAAGCACTGTTGAACTTGCCACAGAAAATGGCTCAGAGACCGTACTCTTCTCTCTTCTACCAGCCCATATATTTTCAGCTAAATGACACAATGTTGTTAGACTTTTATACAAAGGGGTATGTCTGAGTTTCCAGATAGGAGGCTTGTAGCAAAATCTTTATTAAAGGGCTCAATTAAATTTTTCACAAATGAAATTTCGCCCTTATTCACGTGTCTGGAGAATCCACTTTTGATGTTAGCTTTAAGCTGAATTCAGGGTTACAGACATTTTGGGCTCAATTTAATGCTTTGAAAGATTTTCCTTTATGGGCCCCTTTTGAGGCTATTCCCCTTACTAAACCCGAGTATAAAACTATTACCATTCTCTTTCAAAATGAGGGGTTAGTGTCTCTGACTTGACCTAGGTGGTTAAAGCAACAATATTCGGTTTGAGGTTTTCCAGAGGCAATATTTGATGATGAACATATTTGGACTGGGTGGTGGAAGGTGAGGTTTATGCTTCATGTTACAGATACTGGACTGAGTCACCTTCCAAATTGTTTTTTGGGTCAAGATTGCGGTGTTTTGTTCTATGCTGGTCAACCGAAAGTGTGCTACAAGTGTGGCTCCTATGACGCACTTGAGTAGCCTGTGTGACCAGGTAAAATGCAACCTTTGTCAGGAATTGGGACACACTAGTGGCCATTGTCTCAACAGAACCAAAGTGCAACCTATGTGACTTCATGGGTCATACATACCAGAGTTGCACCTGGGCTGCTCACAATCAGTCTGCCGCTGCTGATGACGAGGAACAGAGGTTGGTGATAGCCGTGGCTCAAAGACATATGTTCCCTCCCCCAAGGCCACCTGAAGTTCCTGTTATAACCCCCTTTAGAAGTCATTGCTGCATCAGCCTTGAAGGCGATACCAGACCCCCACCCCCAGCCACCCCTTGATGGTGTTATTCAATACGTCTGCAGAGATGATTTCAGAGGAATCCTCCTCTATGGTTATACCACCCCGGTTAGCAAAGGTCCTCTAGGAGATCCTAGACAGCTGAACAACCAGCCCCCAAGGCATCTAAGACTTTGGATCTTCCTTTAAGGAATAAGTATGAGGCCTTACAGCCCTCCAACCTTTCTGATGCTGACTCAGAGAGTTCTTCTCTGTGGTTTTCCCAGGTAGATCCCCATTCAGACATTGAAATTCATCTTCCTCCTGCTGCTACACATGGTAGATCTCAGAGGACAAGAAAAAAAAACCCTGAGTGTTTTTCTCTGCCTTTCCTCTCATCTCCTTAAATGTCCTCCCTGCTCTTGAGTTCATGGAACATGAACAGCATTAAGAATTATAGAAAGAAGTGTTTAACACTGTCTTATTTTCTGTCCAGTTCCTGCAAGTTATCTTTTACAAGATACTAGACTACATAATATTGCAGAACTGGGGCAAGCTACCAAACAATGGTATGCTGGACCCTCCTACTGGTCTATCGGACCAGATGCCTGCTCAGGAGTAGGAATTTTGTTCAGATCCAGTTTGCAAGTGCACCTTCTTAAATTGATTGACTTGATTCCTGGGAATGTTTTGATACTTGACACTAAAATTACTAACCTTTATTATAGGTTTATCAATGTTTATGCACCACAAACCAAGGAGTTTCCCTATTTCAAGCTATCCAACCTTATTTACTGTCTTCTCAGGCAATAATTCTAGGGGGATTTTAATTGTGGACTTGATAAACATGACAAGGGTGCACAGTCTAGTACAAGTAAGATTTATTGTGATATGTCTACCTTATAACATGTTATTTCCACGTCTCACCTGAAAGATGCTTATTTGTCTACTCATCACACTGTTCATCCGACATTTCAGAAGGGTCACTTGGCTACTAAGATTGATTTTTCTTTATTTCCTCATTTTACCTGTTTCCTCTATACAAGTTATGGAAATAGAATTTTCAGACCACAAATTATTGCACCTCTGTTTGGGGTCCACGGTAACGTTTTCTCAGGGTCCTGGTTAATGAAATTTAATTCTTCCCTTTGTCCCAGACTTCCTTGGTACACAATATCCAGTATTTTGTTGCTCATAAATGTTCTGTTTTGACATGTTTGACTCTCCTGCCTCTGGTGGACAGATGTCAAACTGGAATTGAGAAAGTTGTCACACTCTAACAGTAAACAGTTTCATTACACTATTTACTTCCAGTACCTCCATCAATGTAAGCAATTGCAAAACTACAGTCCCTGTCCAGGACCACTTCTCATGATTTTAAGGAACAAATTCATTTACTACAGAAAGAACATGCACGCTTTTCATTTGAGACAGTCAGATAGTTTGAAGAAGCACCAACATTTTGGGATAAAGGGAAGGCTGAAGTGATCTGCCCTTATTTACATTGTTCTACTAATGTTAAGCTTAAGGTGATGGACTATCTCAAAGCTTAGATGGCTGTGTATATAATGACAGGCAGAACATCTTTAGGATTGTGACCCAGCATGTTTCTTCTCTTTTCTCCCGCATTCCTATTCCAATACTGATTTGGATATATTGTTGCCATCTTCTCATGTCCCTGTTTGTCCCCTTTCCTAATGACTGAACTGCTGATATTTCTGCTCCGGAGGTGGGTCAGGCTATACAGTCCTTGCCCACTAATAAAGTTCCAGGATTGGATGGGTTTACTCCAGAACTGTATTAACTACTTGGCCCACTGCTGTCCAAGGAATTGGCTGTGGTGTTCACCTTTTATTGAACATGGCTTTTTGTTCCTTTGGAAGCGCTCATGGTCTATTGGTTTTCTTTACAAAAAGGGTGATAAAACTGACCTGGCTAATTGTAGAACTATCAGTCTTCTGAATAATGATTTTAAAATTATTGCCAAAATTTTAAATACCAGATTGTTACAAGCAGCTGTCCATCTTATTTCCCGACTCAAACCTGTTCTATACCAGAGAGAAAGATGAGTGATTATCTTATCCTTCTCCATGAACTTATTGAAAGGACAACACTGAAGGTTTGTCAGGGTTCTTGCTGTCATTGGATCAGAAGCAAGCTTTAGATACCATACAGCATACCTAACTCTGGACAGTGCTTGCAGTATGGTATACGGAACCATTTATTTTTGGTTGAAGTCTATTTATACCGTGGTTACAGTATCCCCTCTTATTAATGGCTGGGTGGGTCCTCTGATTCCGGTGAAATGTGGGGTTAGACAAGGTTGCCCTCTTAGTCCCCTCCTTTATGTTTTTAGTATAGACCCACTTCTGTGGGCTTTGAACTCTGCACCTTCACTGACTCACATCTGAGTGGACACTTATACTGTTCCTTACATTGCTTTGGCTTACGCTTGATGATCTTACAGTATTGGTTGGTGATGCAGCCTCTGCTTCACAGGCTATGACTATATATCGATCTTTCGGTTCCTTATCAGGAACTTCCTCAATATGTTAAAATGCTAGGAACAATTCTAGGCTCTCCATTCTCCTTACTGCTTGCAGGGGCTACATTGTCCAAGGCACCTATTACTATCTTGGGTGTACAGTTTGGTTACCAAGACTTAAACATTTTAAATTGGACTCCTAAACTTTCCCAAGCTCAGCGGATGGTTAAGCAATGGAACTCGTGGCATACGAAAGCTGAAACATGTTTATCTTGTTAAAACATTTCTTTTGCCACTTTTTATACATATTTGTTGGTTGTCCCCTCCCCGCTTCATTGGAAACTTCTTTGCTTAGTATTGTTTTCCAGGTCTGCATGGGAAGCAGACTGAATCCTTTAAAGAGGAATATTTTGTATTTGCCCAAATCTCAGGGTGGACTGGGTATGGTTAACCCTGTGTTTTTCTATGTGTTCTATATAGTTGTTAATCTTAGGCCTGTTTTGACTCATATCAACAGGGCTTGGATCCTTATATGTTTTGACCTGTAGTCCTTGGCTCCCACAATGGGAAGTTGCCTCTCTTAGGGTGCTCCGCTACTCCAATATCTGCCCTTCTTATATAAGGGATGTTTTGTTAAACTTAAGAGTTGGCAATTAACAGTTGCTATGGTAGTGGTCACCACAGGAAATTTTTGTATAAACAGATCCTTTCCACTAAGTTCAGGAGCTGATTTCTTTCCTCCTTTCCTCTCACTTTGATGCCAGTTTTGCTCGAATTTATGAATAACCCCAGGATCCCTGAGAAATGTGGGACATCCATTGACTCTGTTACCACAATCAATTAAATGTTAAGAACACCAGAAGCATAAACAGCTCTTCAACAGTTATTGCTCTAGGCCTTCCATATTAATCAACTGGAAACATATTTTATTTTTCCTGCTCTTATATATTGAATTTTGGTCCATTTGGCTACCATGTGGAACATGTCTCCTTTTCGCACTATGTCCTTGGACATCTTACTGTACAGTTCTTTTGACTCTCTTGGCGGGCTTGGGATGCCTCCACATTTCAGGTCATTCTAACAGTTGTGAAGTGGTATGTCTGGAACTCTCGCTGTTGGTTACCCTGCAACAAAGTTCTGTACCACTTCCTGACCTAGTGGAAAAAATAACTACGAAATTAAATTGTTCTATCGTCAAGACCACGAGGGTTCGTTCTGCTAACTGCATTTTTCAGGCATGGCGGAATCTTCCATGGGTAATGGACTCAGATGTCCCCATTACTTGATTTCTTTCATGATCTGTTGTCCAGTTGATTTATTTCATATCTATCACTTTCATTGCCTGTATGGGAGGGTGTTTAGTAGTGTTGGGCATTTTGTTTGACACTGTAGTACAAAGTGCTGTTTTCTTTCTGGCATTTGTGTTTTTCTAATTTTGTATACCGTTATACTTTTCTGTACTTTTTATTTTCTCTTTTGGATATAACATTCCCCTACTCTTTTGGTGGGGGTTGTAGTGCTCAACCTTTTTGTTTGAAATTTATTGTACATTGCACTGTTTTCTTTCTGAATGTTGTGTTTTCTTATACTTTTGAATGCTGTATTCATTGTAATTTAGTTGATGTAATACTCTTCTGTATTTTGTTTGGAATTTTTGGATTTTACATTCCCAACTCTTTTAGTAGGGAGGTGGGAAGGATTCATTGAGTGGGATTTTTTTGTCTTAGATTTGACATTCCTGAATGCTGCACTATTTCTTTCTGTTTTTATTTCTTTTCCTTATGATTTTGTATGCTATAATACCTTTCTGTATTTTTCATTTGAAAATCTTGAATAAAAATTCCCATCTCTTTAGTAGGATGGTGGGGGTCTGTTGGGTGATGATTTTTTGTTTTGATTTTGACATTCTTGTATGCTGAAATATTTATTTATGGTTTTGTTTCTTTCCGTTATGATTTTCTATGCTGTAATACTTTTCTGTATGTTTTGTTTGAAAATCTTGAATAAGAAATTCCCTATTCTTTTCGTTAAGTGCCATGGGATCTTTAACATTCACCTGAACTACCACCAATCCAGGCAGATGGGACCTCAGTTTAACGTCTCATCCAAAGAGACGTCTCATAAGTGCAGCACCCCTCATGCTGCACTACAATGTCAGTATTGGGATATTAACCAAGTGCCATGCACAGTATATGCAGAGAGGAGAAAAGTGGGGGAGAAGGAATATATATCTCTAAATCTAATAATAATCAAAGTGAAAAAGAACAGTAATAGCTAAAGATGGGAGTAGGGAAAGGTGAAAAATCCAGTATGTCTATATCGTACTGTCATTGTACTATCTCTAACACATTCATCTCCTACAGCAGTTTCAATTGATGTCTTTATTTAGACCTATCTCAGGCTCTAAAACCCCATTTCATATATACATCTAGTCTCTATTCTTTCACCATTTTACCAAAATGTCCTCCTCTTTCAGGTGGTGTTACTGCCTCTAAGCCCCAGAACCTGAGGATGCCCTATGTGCCCTGCTGCTGCAAAGTGTTCTGTCACTGGGTGTTAGTCCTGTTACAAATATTTGACTTGTGTTCCTGTATACGCTGTTTCAGGGGTCTAGTAGTCATCCCAATATACATTTTATCACACGGACACTGTAACAGGTAAACCACCGCCATTGTGTCACACGTTATGAACTGTTTGATCTGATATTCTTTACTGGTAATGGATGCTTATATACATTTTTCTTACTAGTGTGGCCACATACTGAACAACGACCACAGGGGTGGTCATCCCAGAGCTAAGGGGCTAAGAAGCAGTTGTTTTTCCATCTGTTTACCTTGTGGTGGTCTGTATGTACCAGTTTGTTCCTAGTGCATGCTCTTTCTTTTCTGCCACCAGTGATGGGAGTTGAAAAATTGAACTCATCATTTTGGTAACTCTGTAGAATCAGCCAGTGTTTCTTTAAAATCTGTCTAATTTGTCCCATTTTATGATTATGTCTGGTACTGAATACTAACCTAGATTATCTATGCCTGCCTCCTGTTCCCAACAGGGCCTGTTCCTGTGTCATGATATTCATGCATTTTCAGCTTTCTTTAAAATCTGTTTATTGTGTCCTCACTGTCTAAATCTTTCAGTGTTTTTTCCAGCTCTTTTCATATTCCTCCTCAACACCACAGTTCCTATGAACACGCAAAACTGGGAATATGGGATTGTGGCAATGTTAGGCTACACTCTCGCTGTGACTGATGGGCCACTTTTCTATCTCCTTATTTCCTAGCAACAGTTAACATTTTTCTATTTGCTTTTGTTCTCCCCCCACCATAGTTTGGCCACCTAGTGTAGCTCTTCACTGTCCCTGCTAAACTTCCTACTAGTTCTCTTTTTCATTCTTTTTCCATCTCCATCCATTCAGTCCATGGAATGATGCAAAACACCCGGAGAGGTGTTGTGTAAAGTGCATAAGTGCATTTTGTGTACAAAAACATGAAGGCTTTTTTTAAATAGGAATGAATATAGTTAGTAAAACCTTTTAAAGAAAAAGGAGGCAGAAGTCATATAAAACAATAATAATGTCATGATTAAGTACAGTTATAAGAAATCCTAAAGGTACTGTCATAAATTCCCATTATAAATGTGTGTTACTATATAAGGTTATATGAAAAAAGAGCTTAGTCACTGTGGATCAGAGATACAGAAAGTCAATATCTGTGGATATATACACTGTACCTTTAACTGAACCAGGAAGTCCCTGAAATAACCCCTCCCCTTTGGTTTTGAAACAACATGTTCAGACATGAAGCAACATGTCCCTTACTTGTAACTAGAAGAGGGCTCAGTCAGGTGATCCCACCAAAAGATATAACTACCTCTTCAGTGAGTTTACTTCAGTTCAGCACAGAGGCTCAGCCCTAAGAGATGGAGGAGAGAGGCAGACAAGCTATTGAATGCAGATGAGAAGTGTCTTAGGAGCTCTACGATCCAGGACTATACTTTGTGAGAAACTACTTGCATTAAGTAGTGATTTTCTTTGCATTTTTGTTTTCATTTATTTTTTGAACTTTTGAAAAATAAATATTACAAGGTGTGCTTTAAACCTGTAAATTTGCCTCATCTGAAGTTTATTCCCACGCTGTGACAGGGATACTATTAATCAGGTTTTTAGAATGATAGCTGTGTGCATGTAATATGGTGTTCCTTGCCATTTCCTTTCTGTACGATGCAGTAGATAAACCCATTTCCCCATCCCACCGTAACTTCAAGGTATGGGATGGATTTCATATCAAAATTCAAACTGAACTTAAGATATGATGTACATCTATTTAGATATTCATGGAAACTTAATAAGTCTTCTTGAGACCCCACACATAATATAAGCAATTGATCTATGTAGCTCTTGCATAACCTGATATTTCTAAAACAAGAGTTTACCTGAATATCCAGAATATATATATTCTCAAATTCATACATGAAAGTATTAGTATAACCAGGCGCCATGGTTGACCCCATAGCCGCTCCTCCACTTTGTTCATATAATACTTTTCAAATCTGAAGTAATTCCTGGTCAGAATAAAATCCACTAGCAACTGTAAAGTCCTAGTTTTCGGATAAGCTGGAGCAGCTCTTGTATCCAAAAGTCTACCCATCGCTTGTATACCTTCTTCAAGTGGTATCGTACTATACAGGTCAGAGACATCCAGTGTGACCAGCAGCAAATGTTGTCTTTCCTGTGGGTTGAATCATACCTCCTGCACCACCTTGATAAAATGTGATGTGTCTCTAATATACATAGATGTATTTTCCACCAAATGTTGTAAATGAAAATTAATATAATTTGACACGGTTTGAATAAACTAGATATACCAGAGACAATGGGACGACCTGGAGGGTCTGTCAGACTTTTGTGAATTTTGGGATAGAATAAAAACTGGTGTTCTTGGATGTTTTTGCTGCAAAATTCCCTTCCCATTCTTTCAAGTTATTGGTAGGAACCAATTCTTCTAAAATATCTGCAATGTCTTGGTAGCCAGGGCAATTGGATTACTAGCCCACTGGCCACCAATGATTAAAACTACCATTTTTTATGAAAATACATAACTATGTAAAAGACTTCCAGTCATTAAAAACTAGCATAAAACTGCATGAGGGTAAGGAATCCGGGCCAGGTAGTCCTTTCCATACTTCCCGCCTGTGCTGCATCCTCCTACAACCATTAATGATATGCTCACATTGACACTGACAGTTACTCTATTTAAAATGCTTATTTATGTACATAATTCTATTTTAGTTTCTGATACTATTTTTATTTTACTGCAGGGCCGCCTTTACCTATCTGGCAGATCTTACCTACCCAGGACTACAACCCAGGTCCATAGCAACGTATTTTATGAATATCCTTAAACTATATTTTACTGTTCTACTTGGTGGAAGAGTCCTATGAGGCTGTTACACCAGTAGTCCACCTGCCACACCAGTCTGAAGCCAGACTGGATATGTGTGTGGGGAGGGCAGTGCTGCCCATCCCACCACACCCCAGGGAAATCCACAAGGTCACATGCCTTTGATAATAGGGAAGTAAGAGACAACCATTAGGATCAGAGACAGGGCTGATGAGCTGCCCACAAGACAAGGAGGATAAAAACCTTTGTGGAAAAAAATGAAACACAAGCTAAAATTATGGCAAAATGTTTTTGGTAGGAATTATGAACTACTATGTGTGTGGCTGATGCATATGAGAGAGAAGCAGATAAGGACAGAAGGAAATTGCTGGCAGGCAGAACAAAACAAAATGAAACAAATAATACAATAACATTTGTGACCACCTACAATCTGGCTGCTAATATCGTTACAGATGCCACTAGAAAACACTGGCACTTTGCAAGCTGACAAAGCTTTCAGGACAGTGCACAACCAAGAATCTTGTATAACAAACATTTGTCAATGCCGAACGTTGCTTGCTTGTATGTGCTGTGTAGGTATTTGGAAGTCAGTGGAGTGCAGATATTGAAAATTTGCAAACTTAGGAGCGTGCGTAGGAACTGCACAACGCAGGCTCTTAAAACAGTCATTTTCAGGATTTTTCACCAAATTTTCAACATAGCCATTTAAGACCTCTGCTCATGAACAGTGTCACTGTGATTTTCTTAATGTCCCATACAGTGATTTCACACCGACTACGCCATTGCGTGCTACATAGAGCAGAAACACGTTTTGGGCGAGATGTGAAAAATGACAGCTGTACTGCTCATAAAGAGGTGTAGTAAAATGACATGTTGAAAATCTGGGAGAATATTGAAAATTTGTGAACTTACGAGTGCGTGGGAACTCGCTAATGCACGCTTATAAAAATGTCATTTTAGAATTTTCCATCAAATTTTCAACATAGGGCTTTTGAGAGCCCACCTTATGAACACTGGCAGTGTCATTTTGTTAATATGTGCCAAAAGGTGATTTTGTAGTGACTGCAGCAAATCACCCTTCGGGTCCGATTAACACCATGACAGTGAGAGCATTCATGAGAAGGGGTCCCAAAACCCAATGTTGAAAATTTGGTGCAAAATTCCAAAAATGCCTGAGATATGCAAAAGTTGAAAAACCCTATTTATTACATTATACAACTTACCAGCATTTCTTCAGTTCGCAGTCAGCTTTGAAGAGTGCAGGCGTGTTCGGTCCACTGAAGATCACCGCGCTGGAAGTCTGGAGGTAAAAGTATGGGGTGGGGGTGTGGGGAGGCAGGGTGCGCAGTGGGTGGGGCGTGGTGGGGCAGAGACAGCGAGGGCCGTTTTTGTGTTTCAGGTTTTTTTTTAAAAAGGACGACGACGTAGACATTTGCCATGCTGGGTGGGCTCTCATGGCACAAGGACAGCTGTTTGGGATGTGGGAGCTGACGGGGATTGGGCACCCCATCGGTGATAGCATCTGTTGCCACACTGGGGTTGGCTCCCAGCGTGGCACCCTGTACTCTCTGGGGAACCATGGAGCCCGACGGGATTGGGCACCCCATCAGCTATATGATGTGTAGCCATGCTGGGGTGGGCACCCAGCGTGGCATGTGGAACTCTGTTTTGGGGAGCACAGCACAGCCGATGGGGGATTGGGCACCCCATCGCTATACAGTGTGTGCTGGAAGCGAACAGTATGAGTGAGTATGTGTGTAGGGGAGCACATGAGCAGATGATATCTTATCGCTGCTCACTGAAGTGTAGCTCCCCTTCAACTGTACTCTACTGTATTTTTGACTGCTGTCATAGACAGCTCCAGCAGCCATTGGAGAACTGCGCCACGCCTTGCAAACACACTGACTGAATTGGAAGAGGGCCACAACTCAAAAACTCGGATGATGGCACTATGTTTCTTGCACATGCGTGCAAGCAACATAAAACGACAGTAACATGAAGGATGCTGTAGTCCATAGTTTTATAATCCAGGAAATGTCAGAATGCAACTTAGCTAACAAATCTGCTGTGGGCAATATAATTGTGGCACACCTGTTGCATATACAAGGACAGCCAGACCTTCAAACACCCTTGATCAGAAAATGAGTATGAAACAAAAGTTTTATCATTTATAATTTGTCAGGAAATGTCTACATTCTCGACATGCCCTGGCCAGTTGGGTATGTAGGACAGAGTATGAGGAGTCTTAAATGTCAAATAAATGAGCATAACACAGCAAGAAGAACTTCAAATATGAATTATTCAATGGCAAAGCACTTCAAGGAGGCCAACCATGACTCAGTTGTGAGATTTAATGCCATTGGGTAGGTGACCCAAGGAAAAGGGAGAAGACTACATAAAAAAATGTTCCCAGTGGAAACCTTTCAGATTTTACATTGGAGACAAAAGAACTAAATGAGGCCCTTCCTTCCACTGCATTGCTTTTCTTTGCCAGGATTTGCTGCTTAAGACTACTGTCCTTTGTGGCAGTGCATTTATGGATAATGTACATTTACCATGATTTCAGCCATAGTGTGCTTTGTCTTCCCTTTACAGTATAACTAATGTAGTTTCTGTAACAAGTGCAGTTTGAAATTTAGGAGCATATGCAATGTGGTTTAAAAAGGGGGTATTTATCATCAAAAGATATTTATTATGTGCAGTTATTTAGGAATGGTTTCTTTTACAGTTTGTATATACTGAAACTGGTTTTGAGTGTATTACGCTTATAATGCATGTGCACTTTATTTTGGTGACATGTTATACATGTGGCCTTTGCACTTGGCCTCTGCAGACTATGGTCTCACTGGTCACATGACACACTGGTGGTGTTATTTAAGTAGGAGGTACCAGTACATCAGAGAGCTCTGATGAAGGCTTACACTGAAATGTTAGCCTCACCCATCTAGCTGGCTCACTGAGCTCATCCCCAAACACAGATCACTGGCACAGGATCAAACAGTACGGATCCACAATGGGTGTTTTAGACAACATTTTGTCGAATGCCTCGACAGTGAAACTGGCAGGTCAACCACATTTTACAGTTGGCTGCCAGTTTCCCATGCTGAAGTATTTTCTTCAGGGGCTTCACCCGAATCCCCATGCAGGGGGATGTGCCATACCCCCTCCACTTAGGAGTGTCAACTCTGAGTCGGAACTGACTTGGGGGCTGCAGGACCCTGACGGACAGTGCCTAGTTTCAGCGGGTCTCCTACAGTGGCATGGCACTTTAGTCGCTGTAGGGGACCTCACTGTTGAACTGTCACTGTCGGGTGGGTATAAAACAGTACTACCCACTGGGCCAAAGAATGGCACTGCAGACATTTTAATGCATATATATTTTTAGTTTTTGACCCCAAATTTTCAAAGGTAGTTGTTTTATGACTTCTTATAAACATGACATGTGGCATATATAGACTACTGGCCAAATGTAATTGCACCAAACAAGTTTTGGTCAGGATTTGAAAACACCTGTCAACCTCATGTGGTGTGAAAAAATGTTGAAAGTTGGAGTCAAAATATTGAAAATTACCAAAGTTATAAGTGAGCACGGAGAAAATTCAATGTACACTCATAACTTTGTTGTTTTAATATTCTGACTCCAAATTTTGAACATAGTCTTCTTATAGCCCACATCATAAACCCAGGTAGGTGAACGCTTACTAATCCTGCCCAAAAGGTGATTTCCACAGAGCAACTGCAAAATCACCTTTACCTGGATTTAACAATTTCACCAACACTGTTCATGAGGAGGGGTCAGCAAAATGCCATGCTGAAAATGTGGTGGAAAAATATTTAAAATGACAAAGTTATGAGTATAAGTTCAAAACACATTGAAATACAGTAACTGGACTTACTTTATTTCCTCATATCACAATCATGGTTCCTGAAAGAGGATATCTTTTGGATTTGAGTAGGATCCATGATATGGGACTCTCTTTAGGTGAGTGAGGGTGTTGGGGTGTGTGGGGGTAGGTGCTGAGTGGGGACTGGGAATGGGGTCAGGGAGGAAGCAGAGATTGTCAAGGAACTGTTTTCTACTTTTAGGTTTAAAATAATAAAACAAAAGATGTACAAGGGACTATTTTTCTTTTGCAGGGGCCCGCACTAACACTGGGGACTGAGTACCCTACTGTCAGTATGTAGTGTTCCTGTGGCACCCTGGTGGACACCCCAGTGTCACCACCTATGTGTTGGGAGGGAGAGAGCAATCTGGAATGGTGGGGTTGAGATGGAGCAGTATGAGGGGTGGGCACCCAGGTTTGCTGAAGACTAAAATAAAAAAATATTTGGAGACAGTTTTCTTCTTTTACGGGATTAGACCAACACTGGGGATTAGGAACCCCAGTGTTGGCATCTGTTGAGGGTGGGTGATCTGAGGAGGGATTGTCATTCAGAAGTACTGGGTGGGCACCGATTCACTCTGTAAAGGGAACACCAATGACTAGGCTTTGTCAAGTGAAACCATGACTCTGGGCATGCGTGATCAGCATTGCCACTGATGTGCATGCCCAGAGTTACAGCTTTACTCTTCAAAACCTGATTTTACAATAATAAAATGTTCATTTTCATGTGTAATGCACTTTAGAAGGTCAGGACACCACACCCTTTTAAAAGCCATGTATGTTATGCATCTACAAAAATGCTAACAGTGACTCAATAAGCTCTTCGCAAATGGTTCTCCTTGTTAAGTTGGACATCTTGAACTTTGGTGTGACCAAAAAATGTATTTCTGGTCTGTTTTGTAAATGTAGCCACCAGAATCTGGCTAAACAGCCCTTGTTTACGAGATTCAGATGTTTGGTTTGAAAATACATCATTTGTTTGTATTTTCCATCTCATTTGTTTTAAAAAAATAAGATTGCGGGCATCATAACCCAAAATTGTTTATGAAAAGAAAACTCTCACAAAAGTAGAATTTTAGTGTCATAACAGAGTGTTATCCTACAACCCTACTAAGCATGCTCAAAAATAATGTATAGTCCTTATACTGTAACTCTGAAACCAATTAATATTTTTCCATGAAATCTTCAAAGGCACACCTTAGCATAGGGCCCTGCAACCCTAAAAGTTTCAGAACAAAATTCTGTACTATCTAAGCTGTGGGTGATATCAAAAAAAGTGTAATAAAGACCTAGAAAATGTTGACATTTCAAGAAATGTGCCATATCCAGAAATCAGATAAGTGCCAGTCAGGGCACTCCCACATCTTGAGAACTTGCCTCACAGCCAAACAATGCCAGATCTGGGACAATTGTGTTGAATACCACCAAAGTTATTAAGGTGTAATATATAACTGTACACAGTATATGTTATAGGGACATGGTAGCACCCCATAGTTAGGTTAGTAGGGTGTTTAATGTTAAACACATAACTTTGTCTTTAATAGCTTCACCCCATCTAGCTAAATTGCATGACATTTTGCAAGTGTAGTCTGGGAGGCAATGTCTCTTGATTGACTGGACTGGGTTTGTCAAATCAATCAGAACATATCTCCCACACCACTGTACTCCCAGAGGCCTATAGTGACCACTGCCTGTCCCATTTCACTGGTCCAACACCTACTCTAAACTCCCTGCCAGAACTGTTACAAATAGGGTTCTTAAGCATGGTCACCTTGATCGCCTTAGAGCTGAACTGCATCAGCAGGACTGGTCTGCAGTCTATTCATCCCATACTGTTGACACAACACTACAGTGTTTCATCCAGATATTCAACACGGTGTGTGGCAAGCATGCACCGATAAAAAGCTGAAAACTAAAAGGCCGAGTAACCCTTTGATTTTACCTGAGCCTCTTGAGAGCTTGAAAAGAAAAGACCACCTGTGGTATAGAGCCCATGACTGGCAAGTAGGCCGACATCCACATCTACAAAAGGGCCTGCAATGAATGCACAAGGGCAATACAGGCAGCAAAAAACAATGCTACAAGGAAGCAGTCACCCAATCTTGGGAGTGACGGTAGAAAATTCTGGGACCACATAAAGGAAGTCACTGGAAAATATAGTAAGGCAGTCCCCACGATGCTCAACACTGACGGTCTACCCACAACAGACCCAATTATTATCACAAACGATTTAATAATGTGTTCTCAGATCTCTCGAGTGCTACCCTGGGACATCTTCCTCCATACAAACTACAGTCAAATCTAGTGCTTTGCCAGCCTCCAATCCTCTGTTTCTTTTCAGAACTGTCACCATCAATGAAGCCAGAAAATACTTTCAAAAGTCCTGGGAAGTCCCATCACAGCAGCTACTCCCTTTGACCTAGACTTATAGCCCTTGCCCTGGATGACATAATGCTGCTCTAACTCACATTATTAGTGCTTCACTTAGATTCTCACAGTTTCCACAGCTGTGGAAAGTGGCCTTAGTGACTCCTGTCTCAAAGTGGAGATCGCCCTCACTTGGTAACTATAGACCCATCTTGATCCTCACCTCTCTCTAAGACACTGGAAAGGATTGTTGCAGATCAATTAGTTGAATATCTTGAAAAGTATAACATTCAATGCCCATAGCAACATGGGTTCCACAAAGGTCATAGCACCACTACTGCCTGCTTCAGTTCACAAGCTATATTCATAATTTCCTGGAGCTTGGTGAGCTGGTTAGTACAACATTTATTGACCTGTCAAAAGCATTCAACATGGTTAATCATGACCTTCTAATTCAGCAACTTACATCTATTAGTCTCAAAGGACACAGTCAGATGGTTCAAAAGCTACCTCATGAACTGATCTCAAGTTATGATTGATAGTGTCTTATCAGACAGTAGATCAGTTCGCTTTGGCATTCCACAGGGCTCTATTCTGGGCCCTGTAATGTTAAGCATATTTCTAAATCAACTCCCACTTGCCTGTCCCAGCAAAATTCTGCTTTATGCAGCTGATGCTGTCCTTTCACTAATGGGATGATACCATTGCCCTGAAACACACACTTCAGAATAGTCTCACTGAAGTAGAAAGATGGTTCAGGGACCATACATAAGCTTGTTATGAATTATAAAAAACTAAAGCTAAGATATTTTCCAGCCCACAGAGCAGGCATCGCATGCACCTCCTCACCATAACAAATGTAGCTGGTGCTCCTCTGAATCTGCTGCATCAATTTAAATACCTGGGAGTAATAGACAACAGCTACTTGTCCTTTGTCTACCATATTGACAATATTGTAAAGGCCCTCAATATACGCATCAGCCTTTTACACAGGCATAAGCATAGTCTTACCTCTGAAGCTCTCAACCTGGCTATCCATAGCCTGGTGCTCCCTGGTTGAGTATGGGATTGTGATCTACAGATCTACAACTGACACAGCCCTCCATCACATTAAAGTCACCTTAAATAAGGCATGTCATCATGTCACTGGTTCTGAGTGACTTACGTACACCTTGACCTCTATGCTCAGGCCAGCTGGCTTCAGTTTGAGGGCTAACTCAAGTTCCATACCTGCTTGGTGGCTAAAAAGTGAATCTTGGCATGCTACCCATGGGCATGCAGAACCTCACCCTCACGAAAGCACTCATCCTACCAGAAGTTCTGAGAACATAGTCTTCAAAATTCCTAGATGTTGCACCTCTAGGATAAAGAGCTTTGCACACCAGGCACCTAAATGGATAAACAGTCTTCCTCCTAGTATGTCTTCTAAATCAACTCTAGGCCCCTTTAAATGTGAGCTGAGGAACATCTGGTTGCCAGTGCAGTTCTGACTATGCCCTGTAATGCCTTCTGATCCTTACAGGGGCCGCAAGGTGCACCCACACCTGCCTGTTATAACCTCCACCAACCTGCTCAACCTAGAAGAAAGGCTTCATTACCAAACCTGCCCTTTGTAAAAGACACTGCTCAGACTCTCCCCATCTGGGGTGTCTGCCTCTCTCAATGGACATCCCACTCAATGTCCACCCAGTACAGACAAGACCTCGCTCACTGTCCCAACTCCAGGACAACTTTGGCCCAGAGATAATTCAGTTACAGAGCCCCTCCTGGTTCAATGCACTCCCAGCCAATATAGCTGATTGCGCCTAACCAGACCCATTCAAGACTGCCCCTCAGAAGCCACCTGACCAACTCCTGCTGCTGCAAATGCACATAGCTCCCATACCCTCAGGATCAATGATCCCCTGCAAGAAAAGATCTCCCAAGCTACCTCAGCCTTCATGGGAATTATGTGTGGGTTTCACTCTGAATCCTGTGATAAACAACTTTGCCATTGACTACTGTAATAAAATATGTCTCTTTCTTCACCTGACGTAGTACCTATGTGCCTATGATATGTCAGCGTGTTTGCACTATTGAAACCTTTGTACCACCAGTGAATGTTTGTAACACTGGTTGCTCTTTAAATTCTAATGTGTTACTGTGTACTGTTGTTGCTTTGTCTCTCTTGACGAGGTGCCTTTGTAAATGAGTCCTTGACTCAAAGGTCTGTAAATCTGATACTCAAATAAATAAATAAAATAAATAAATAAATAAATGATCACTCATGTTGTTGTTCATTCAGAGTTCTGCCTACTAGGCTCCCTCCCAGCCTGTATTGTTTCCCCTCTACTTCCACTCCTCTTACTCCCTCCTCCTTCCTAAACTCCTTCTCCCTTAACAAATCACATCTAACCTGTGACCTGCTACTTAGTTAGGTCTTCCTCTCCCAACACTTGGCATTGCTTTGTACTCCACACCTTCACTGATGAGGCCAATTAATTAGCCGATGTATTACATCCACAGAGTAACTCAGTGTTATTGCAATGAAACTAGTTTGTGTAATGCCTTGTCCATTGTTGTTCTCCTTTATTGTATGCAATAACTGTAATTCTGTGTTGTTTTTAACATGCGTGTATACCTCTGATGTGGAACATATGTAATGTGCTTGTTCTCAAAGGTTTAATCCGAGAATTTCAATAAAAATAAAAATAAAAATTTGGCAAGTTTTGTTCCTGTCAGATATGCAGATTCTGAGATACAGATAGTAAAAAGAGGAAAACTCTTATTTTTTTTTTTTTGCTGTCATCTACAGTCCAGACAGTTTGTCATGTTATTCTGAAATTGCCAGGGTAGAAAGGGTTTGACATAGAATGGTGCATTTTATTGGTTTGGTGAGAAAATATTAATCTGCTCCCAAGTTATAAGGATTTGAAATATTGGTTCTGAGCATGCTTATTAGGATCTTTCAGATAAATGTTTGGTACAAAAAAAGAAGTTCTGCTCACAATGGTCACTAATGGTCACTGATGGATTAGGGGCTAAGAAGGCAAATGTGCTCATAGGTAGCTCTTCATAATGGGCCACTAATAATGTACCCACTAATAATGGGCCCTATGCACTATTGTGCAGAATGGCTACATGCCCGGCAGTATCCGTGGTGCATGAGCCACGCTGAATGCATCAATCGAGGCACGAGCGCCCAGGGCACCTGTTCCCCTGCCACGGACAGCAACATGCTGGGGCAGGTGGGGGTGCATTAGGGCATGCCCACTCCACACCATTCACAACAATGCAGAGTGCTGGGTGTGGGGGCTCACCTTATGCTGGGTAACACCCAGCCATAAGGGATACGCATCACCCCAGATGCCGCCACTGGTAGCATTGCTGATATGGGGGTACTGAAGACCCCTCATGCTGCCCCAGTCCATGGATCATCACCGAGGACTGGGGAGTCCAACCAGGCACCCACCATCCCTGAGCTGGCAGCACACATCGTGCCTTCACTGTTTCTCCGCGTGCCTCTGGGCACACGGGATTCATTCACGACTAGGTCCAGCATCCCATTGGATGTGCACCAGTCTGTGGAAATGTCCTGCATGCATCTGCACGGGGGCAGGGCCATGGACAGATGGCAGCCATTAGTGCATACTGGCTGGTGTGCACCTGTTCACAAGTGTGGAACTCCAGCGGGTGGGTAATGTGCCTCCAGCCCAATATGACAGCTTCCTATAACCAGAATATATA
Organism: Neoceratodus forsteri; assembly: GCA_016271365.2. Classification (NCBI taxonomy): domain Eukaryota; kingdom Metazoa; phylum Chordata; order Ceratodontiformes; family Ceratodontidae; genus Neoceratodus; species Neoceratodus forsteri. The sequence goes on along the minus strand of CM057456.1, from coordinate 451,786,138 downwards.
GATTTTTTGTTTCAGCAACTACAGCATATTCTGGTAAATTATTCCAAAGATTGATAATCCTTTCTGTGTAGAAGTACTTCCTATTGTTTGTTTTAAATCTACCTGGAATTACTTGTACTGGATGTCCATGCATTTTGTAGTTGTTATCTTTAAATATAAGGTTAAGTTCTGTTATTAGATGTATGTCATCTACTATGTCATAGAATAGGAGTAAATCTGCACGTTTCCATCGGACTTTGAGACTTAAAACTTTCAAATGCACTGTCTTTCTGTATATGTTTTATTCTTGGAATCAGTTATGATTTTGTAGCTCTACACTGTACCCATTCAACAAAATCAATGTCAGTTTTGTTAGGGACTGCACAGCTGGGTGCAGTAGTCGAGATGGGGTCTGACATAGGCTCTCTATAAGGGTATAATAACATCTGTTTTCCCACTTTTATACTTCTTTAATAGACACTAGTACCAAAAAGAAGATTTTTACATACTGTACACATACTGTGAGACTGCTCAGTGCAGTGGGACAGGCCTATCAGTAAATTTTATTTGTACTGTGGAAGTGACTTATTGTTGGGCTGTAGGGTCCATACACCAGTCAGGAAGTGCAGTGAGAGTTGCAGTTCTAAGGCTGAGAGAGAGACTGCAAAACTCGAGCTGTGCAGATTTTTAGGCTTAGACTGCAAAATTTTCCACTGGGGACATCCTGGGCAGCACTAAAGTCCTTCTAAGGGCTAAAAAATAATTTTTATCACACTTTGGGCTAGTTGTAATAGTGCTCACTCCGGCTGTGTCACATGATCTCAGGACACTTCTGGGTTGGCAGCTACTTAACAACAACCTCGAGCAAGCGGGGCAAGCTCACGAGGGTGTGCGGTGGTCGCCATGGATGGAGATGCTGCTGAGACAAGCGTGTCAGAAGTGTCAGAAAGGGAAGAAAGGAGAAGGCCAAAACACTAAAAAACATAAATTGTAACATTTCTCTGTAAGTAAAGGCATATTGCTATCAGTTAACAGCTATGTGTGTAATATTTTCTCCAGAAAAAGTCACAAGATACAATAAGATGGATACAAATTTTGTTAATTAGAAGGTACAATTGGGTTTAAGTGTACTATGTGCAAAAAAATCAGCACAGAAGTGGCAAACAAGGTTCTAATCTTCACTTGTGAGTAGTGTCTGTTAATAAATGAACTCAAACATAAAGTTCTTGAGGCTGAAATGAAACTAATCTTAATGCAGCAAAAATAATTTGCTTCAAAACACTGAAGATGGCTATCAGAATATGGTTAGTAATGGTGAAATAAGAAAAGATGCAAGGAAGAGAGGAAGAGTGTGCTGGAGAAGAGGAATGGATATGGATGATGTATCTGCAACACACATAAGTAACCAGGTAGAAAAGAAAGTATGTGTTCTAGGTGACTCTATAAGTAAATTATAAAATGGCATGAGAAAATCTAGAAATCTCATTGGCCAAGAGACATCAGCTGACCGTACATTAAGTCTCTATATCGCACAGTCATCCTGGTCCCAAACCATATCACACAATAAGCAAATCAGTTCTCCTACAACCATAACTATCTTCCATCAGTCTCCTAGATCCAGAACTGATTTTCCATCATAAACATGGCTGTTACCTTTACACTGTAAAACCGTCAACTGGGCCTCCATTTTACCATCAATGTTGCTGGAGGATGATGTCATCAGAGCAACAGATAATGGTGCTGCACTAAAAGCAGTTCCACCAGTAAACCAAGCACACAATCTTAGGTTCCCCACTTGAGTAATGGAGGAACTCTAAGTGTTGTGCACATCCTGCAGTGCAGGTCTAATAGGACTAGGACCATGTGAGTGTGATGCAGCACTGATCTGTTCATATAAGGAAGTGCCTGTATGTGTTGTATTACTGTTTCTGTTAGCAAAAACAGTTTACCCAATAAATGACTCTGGGTACAGCAAAGGTTTTAAGTGGTATTATACAGCTGTTGTATTATGTTCTGTATGTGTTAGCTTTCTCTGTTTTGATTGACACCAGCAGTGAGAAACAATCTTGCAAATATGCCTTTCCCTTTGTAACTAGGCAGTCAGGGATTGGATGTCTGCTGTAAGGCAATAAAAACTCAGCTATAACAAGGAATAGGTTACCAGGAAAGCATCAGCTGTAGCATATGGAAGATGGGTAATCTAGTGGTTAAAGCACAGGCATAAGAACTAGGAGACACTGGTTCAAGTCCTACTAGAGTCCCTTACTCTCTAACCCTTAACAAATTCCCTAACCTCCTTGGGAACTGTGATGGCCCCTCAGGTCCATGACTTTAAAAGTGCCCCCATTCCCATTATAAATCATTAGCAATGATGTGAGAATTACAGCACTTCACTCTGAAGGTACTGAGGACAAGCTGTGGCAGCCCCACTTTGTAATGCCAGTATTTGAAGTAGGATGTCTCTCACAATTTAGATGCTAAACTTCAGCTGTTGTAGGTAAAAAACTAATCAGTCTCAGTGTTGGTAGTGTTCTGTATTTGCTTAGCTCATTCCTCTCATATCATATGCATTCTGTGCCTTGGTATTTACAGTCAGAAACTCAGATTTAAGGAGCATTTGAAATGTAGAACAATACACTTTATAAAATAAGTGATCTAGCTCCTTACTTTCAGGCTGCTGAAAGGGGTCTGTATCATTTGTGCAAAGGAGGAATTCAGTCTGTGTGATCCTTTGGGGAAACTGCCCAGGCCCACCTTGTAAAATGAATCTTCTCAAGGGTGTTCACCTGGTTCAATACAGACTTGATTGATTGACTGATTGACTGATTCAGTCTAATGCTCTCCACAACATGTTACAACTGTCTCACAGAGAAAATGAGCAGTACAAAGAAACTTATTTTTTCCTATGAATGAAATACTATTAGATGTATTATTTGCTCTACACATACAGTATTAAGGCTACAAGCACTACTCACTGTGTGAGTTGCATGATAGAACTGTCTTAAGCCATTGCAAACTTTAACTAAAATCAGGATAGACAGCACTGATACCCTTATGTTTTCTTCTGCACTGTTGCTGCAGTGACATCAATGAATGGGAAGGGCTGTATTACAAGTGACTCATTTGCATGTAAATGGAGGCTTGCTTGACACTTTACTACCTTGTGTCAGAGCCTCAGACTCTAGATATGTGTTGCAACAGAAAAAATGACTGATCTCTTATTGACACTGTACAGCAATTGATGTAATGTATCAAAAATAAATCAGACATATCCAAATCATAAATATACATGAGTCTTCTCCTTTAAGAAAGGTGTTGCTAGCTGGTTGATGCAAAATAGGCATAAATGGTCCCACTAATGTGGGGAATGGTAATAATGGGCTGTAGAGGCCTCCTTCCATTCTAAGCCCAGTATAAGCAACCAGTATAAGCATAAGCTAAAATTTTTTCTTTCATGAGAAAAAATCTTTCATATGGTGGTCATTTTGTTTCTGTTTTTTTCAAATAAATTTTTTGAAAACCCATAAAAATTATGCCCTGAGAAAGACAAATACATAAATTCAGCAAAACAGCTGATTCTGGCCTTAGATTAAAAAAACCTGAAATATGGTTTTAGGACATCCCTATAATCTTTAGTAGGCTTGTTTTGTGAGCCGATTTTCTTGCTTCATGAAGCTTATGAAACAGGAATAGGGCCTCACAAAACTAGAATTTCAGCTCACAAAATAAGATTTTGGATTTATTTTGTTTCAGAATCTTGTTTTATGAGCAGGCATCTTGTTTCATGAGCTCAAGAAACTCAAGAAGCAAGAAGACTGACTCTGGAGACAAGATGTTAGATTTAGTTTTTCCTCATTCATGTCTTGTGCTGAGACATCTTGTGTTGTGAGCTCATGAAACTCTTACAAAACAAGAAGGCTGGCCCATGAAACAAGATTTTGGACTTATTTGTTGTCACATTCTTGTTTCATGAGCCAAGAATCTTGTTTCATGGGGCTGTATTCTTCTTTTGTGAACCTCACAAAGAAAATCAGTTCACAAAACATGAATGAAAAAAAAGTCCAACATCTTGTTTGGTGAGTCAGCATTCTTCTTTGTGACTCTCACAAAACAAGACTGATGGCTCATGAAACAGAAATATGGGCTTACAAAGAAGAATTTCTTCATATTGGAAGTATGAAGACTTTTGCTCATAACTCTGCCATATCTAAAGATTACAAAGCCACATTTTAACATATGCTTTATATGAACCTGCTTCATGGACCATTGTGAAAACATACTTGAGACATGATTGAAAAGATACATTTTTACCAAATGGAAAACTCTTGCACATCTGCATCTGTAGCAGCACAGAACTGCAAGGCCCAGAAGGCCCTATGCTTCCTTGCTCACTTGGATTCCTCAGTTGGCATGTGGCCTGGAGGTCCCTGTGTGTCTGTATCTGTAGCTGCATGGAAGTGCAGGGCCTAGAGGTTCTGTGCTTCTGCAGCCTGATGTACTTCACATTTGGCACAAGGCCCAAAGGGCCCTGCACATCTGCATCTATAGATGCATAGAAACACTGGGTCCAGAGGCGCTGCACCTGAAGCCAGATGGATGTGGTCTTGCAGGTCTCAAAAGGACCTGCATGAGTGAGGATACAGTTCTACTATCACAAAAGAAAGGACATTCATTGTAAAATACAGCATTAATTAACCTTGTTGAGTATTATGACTGGATTATGAGAGCTGGACAAGGTTATGCTATGGATACCATTTATTTGAACTTCAGCAAGGCCTTTGATTCAGTTCCCCATGGGAGATTGGGTGGTAAGCTAAGTAATTTGGGGTGGGTTCTAAATTGCTTAATTGGTTGTGAACTGGCTGCAAGACAGACAGCAGAGAGTAGTAGTGAGGAGATCTCTCATCTCTGGAGAGCTGTGACAAGTGGTGTGCTGCAGGGATCAGTGTTGGGGCCAGTGTTGTTTGGGATTTTCATTGCGGACAACTCACATGGTGTCAAGAATAAGATCAGTCTGTTTGCTGATGACACCAAGTTGGGGTGGTGGTGGATGATACAGAAGGTTGGCAGGGGTTGCAGGATGATCTGACTAAGCTGGAGGAATGGTCAGAGGTATGGCAGTTGGAGTTTAATGTGAAAAAGTGCAAAGTGTTACACTTTGGAGCAAAGAATCCTAGAAAGGGTTACCAACTGGAGAGGGTACAGTTATTTCTTTTAGTCTAATGTACCAGCAGTGCAGCTTCTGTGAGGAGTGCTCCTGACTGCTTGCTCCTCTTCAAAGCTGCCTGCTCAATCACGGCTCTCTTCCATCTCCTCCCACCCCGTCATTGCCCAGGACTTCAACATTTCCACAGGATTCACTTGTTCACATAAAACAATCAAAACTGGTATACCAGTGCAATTGGCGTGCCGATATCTCTCATCTCTCCCACTCCATTCATGGAAACAATCATGCATGTGCAAAAAAGTTATGACTCATGTGCTGCTCACACAGGCCCTGTGCAAAGAAAGTTATGACTGATCTCCAGTTCCATGCAGCTGTGTGCTCTGCACAAAGAAAGTTATGACTAATACTGTGTTATGTTATGAGTGATCCTGCAGACCATAGCTTGGCCTTGGGTCATGAGGAGAAAAGAGCTGGGGTGGTTGTTGGGTTTGGCTTAAAGCAACAAAAGGGAGATGTGATCTAAGGTTTGAATCCTAACTCCCCACCCCACCCCCAAGCAGCAAAAGGAAAAAATAGGGTTTGGGGTCTCCTGAGTGTTGGGAGATCAGTGGTAGGGTCTTTCTTGGGGTTGTCAACCTAATAATCACCCTCCCCTGAGCAAGAAGGTCAGATATGATCTCTTTCTACCTACCTCCTTCCAATCTAAGTCTATGCCCTCTCGTGTCCCCTCCCATTCAGAGATTGAATATCTCTTCAGTACCAGACTTATTTATTTTCTTTTAAGTACTTAAAGGTCTCAATCATATCCCGATCCCTTTTCTCCTCCATGGATACATGTACAATTCTTTCATCTCTCCTCATAGGGCATATTCTGTAATCCCAGCATCAGCTTTGTCACCCTTCATTGTACTCCTCCAACAATCTCACATCTCTCTTCAGATAAGGGCACCAGAATTGCACACAGTATTCCAGGTGTGGTCTGACTAGTGACTTGTACAGTGGCAGAATGACATCCCTGCTTCCGGAAGAGATGCTCTCGCTATACAACCCAGCATCCTATTGGCCTTCACTGCTGCCCTCATACACTGCTCTGAATCGTTCATAGTCACCATTATCACCACCCCAGATCCTTTTTCTCTTCAGTGTGCTGCTGATTATCTGCCCCCACCACTACCTACAGCAGAACAGACACACTCAGGAGCTTCATTTTAGCTTTCTTCATTTATTTTCACACTGCAGGCTTGACAGCGGCAGCTTCATGGAGGAGGGGCACAAGACATCAAGGGCTTGTAAGACTTGTGCAGCAGCCATCACATTTTATGGACATGCATGATTGTTTTATGAATGGAGCGGGAGAGATGAGAGATATCGGCAATGCCGATTGCACTGGTATACCACTTTTGATTGTTTTATGTGAACAAGTGAATCCTGTGGAAATGTTGAAGTCCCAAGCAGTGACGGGTGGGAGGAGATGGAAGAGAGCCATGATTGAGCAGGCAGCTTTGAAGAGGAGCAAGCGGTCAGAGCACTCCTCACAGAAGCTGCGATGCTGGCACATTAGACTAAAAGAAATAAAAGTTTTTGTCAGTGCTGTGTAGCTGAGAGTCATCTTTGAATACTTGTTTGTGTGTGTTTGTTGTAGGGCTCACTTTGTCTTGCAAAGTGGTAAAAAAAAATGCAGCAGTTTGAAATTTTGTGCCCAGTGCTTCAGATAATGAAGTAGTAGGCTGAGCACAAGGATATGGTTGGGCATGTGGCAGGTTTGGACGGGACTTTTTATTTGGTGGGCATCTATTGAAGTTAATATACCCTGTTGAAGGAGTACCAATCAATCAGATGCCTCCAAATAAAAGCCCATTTTCTAATATGCTGCAAATAATAACTTTGTCAAAATAGATGCATCTTTTGAAAATGGCAGCAGGGCTTCTCAGATGCAATTGGTCAAATAGATGCAGGCACAGCAGGTACTGTATCTGCATCCATGTCTAACTCTTTTAACCCACCTCCACCATAGCCTTTTGAGATGAAGTAATAGCTTTCTGATCAGCCTGTAGCTCATTTCAAAGCAATATTAACAAGTGTCATGGCCAGCATTCCCATCAATAAAACAAGTCCATTTAACTCCCCACCACCCAGGACACACATGAAAACAAGATATCACAGTTTAGTGTGCATTTCATGGTCAAAAATTGCAAATAAATTATAAAAAGATTAAAAATATTCTAGCAAAGACTACATCTCAGAGAGTAAAACCATATTAATAAGAAATATTTTAGTCACATTAATCACATTAGTAGAGAACCGTTTTGTCCAAGATAAGTTTAGTTTCATGTATAACCTTTTTCTTATGGTTAAATAAATTAAGCAAAGTTACAGTCTTACACTGTGCTGGGAAGATGATGTCCAGTTCAAATATCCAAGTCTAGAATTTTTAAGAATTGTGTTTAGGAGATTTATGTAAATCATTATAACATGGACAATGAAATAGGAAATATAAGGAGATTCTATCTGCATTAATTTACATAGATATGCTGTACTCTGTTTTCCATGCCAATACCCCTGAATCGACCCTGAGTACCTGCTGACTCATACATCTTGAACTGGAAGACTGTGAAGGACTTCCACTCCTTTAGGTGTTTAATTTGATGCAGAAATGGTGCCTGGTCACCCACTGATTTTGTTTCATGTTGGCCAGGGAGATGTTTTATGAAGGCTCACCTTTTCTATGCCTCTCTAGTGAGCTGCATCTGTTGCCTTGTCTTAGTCTTTTGAGAGCTTTGTAAAGGCTGGTAAGGTATATGGTACATGCCATTGGTAAAGTTTGTCTATTTTGAGGCATGTTCCTTGAGAAGACAACTAACATATTAGGGCACAGGCAAATGTGCCTCTGCCACGCTTCAAGATATCAAACCAAACCTGGATCACATATACAATTCATCAGACAAGCAGTCTCACCTAACCAAAACTGAGTGCTGTGGAGTTAACATTTGAGAAGCAAAAATAATTCTCTGACCAAAGTACTTCAATCTTAATTTGTCCAAACAGCAGAACACAACAAATCCCAGGTCAGAAAATAAATGGAAGGTAGCTGCATGTACCATCTGATGAGCTGAGAGATGGAGAAGCTGTGCTAGTGATGACAGAATTACCATGCAATGCATACAGATTAGTTTGATGTGGATTGTTGTTTTATTTTTCATTTTACTTTACATTTTATTAGGCTTTTCCTGTTTTAGATGCAGGCTTTAAAACAGCAATATTTTGTTAGTCACCATGTATTTTTTGCCACTTTGTTCTGGCAAAAAATATATACACTTTTGTTTATTTCCAAACTGAGATGTGAGATTTTAGAGTTTATATAAGTTCTTGTTCCCATGCCATGCCTGCCACAAAAATAATAAATGTCTTGGTACACTGCTGTGCTGTTTATCATCAAAAACATATGATAGAATCATCCTAATACATCCATAGTATGAATCTAGTATGCACATTCAAATGGTGACCTCAGTGGAAGAGATTTTAAAATTATGAGTGGCAGCCATCAAAAATGACTTGAGTCATTAAATGCAAAAATAGCTATAAAAGCTGTTTAAAAATTTCTGAGACATTTAAAATGTGCTGCGTCTCAATCTAAGGATGAAGGATATACAGTTTTCTTAAAAATATGATGAGATGTTTTTGCCAACTAACAAATACTGCCACTTAAAACTTATAGCTGTTGTTCAGGCTATGAAACTTATAACTGTTGTTTTCTTTGACTGTCCTTTAAAGGTTAGAAATTATTATTTTTTCTAATAATTGGCAAGACTGTTCATTCTTGCTAACCTTATTGTCTGAACAGAAGACTGCTTGGAGGGATTTGCTAATAGGTTCCATCAAACAATAAACTTATTTGATCTGGTGAAGCATAATTTCAACTACTACTCATGGGAAGACCTTTGAAATCACCTTGGATTTACTATAGGAGCGGAGAAGTATATTTTATGCCATTCTTGTACCATGGCAATCACACATTTTAGCATAGAGGGTTTAGGAACCAGGGTGTGGACCGGAGATCCTGCAGACCTGCGTTTGAAACCACACAGCTACCACTTGCCTACCGTCTGACCCTGATCAAATCATTTCACCTCCCTGGGCTCCTAGGATGCATCTAGAATTATTATAGATTCAGCTTAATGTGCCTTGCTCAGCCAGAAACTCTAAAATAAACCAACCAAAATTAAAAATAAATTGAAAAGCATTGCAGGTTAAGACCAGAGTGAGTGTCATTTCCTCCCTATCTACACAGAGTACCTGTTTATGCTGAAAAAAGAAAGTCATGGGCCCCTAATAAACAGCAGTGCATAATAGCAGTGAACATTCTAACTCATAATTTGTAATTCTACTTTAGATTATCCCTTATCTCCTGTCTAGTATGATACCCTTTTTCACACTTTTAGTCTGCCATAACACTATTTTTTTACATTTGAAATAATAAAGGAGGCTCCTTTTACTATGGCTTGGATCAATTTTCTATCAGTTCAGCCACTGTTTAACACCACTTCTCCTTCAATTAAAATAAACTAGCATGCAACAGACAGTTCAGTTTGACTGCTTGGAACAATATGTATACAATGATAACCTGGTCAAACCATACTAAAGAGTGATCCTTTTATTATTGAAAATGTAAAACAAAGCAGACTTAAACTGGAAAAAGGAGGGCATCGTATAAGAAAGGAGGTAAGGGATGCTAGAAAGTGAAAAAAACAAAACTATAGGTCATAATTTTCACCACAACATGCACTGCTGCATATAGTGGTTCTTTTCTCATCCTGTATATTAAGACACTAGATTTCCCTATGTAATTTGCCTTAGATCATACAAGGTACGGTGTTTTCATTTAGTATTCAGGACTAACCTAGTGACAGAGAAACAGCACATTGTACTGACAACTGCCATCATGTCATGTGTTTAGGAGCACGCTCCGATTGTCTGATTCCAGGCCAGTGAAGCCTGGCCAGACTAAGTAGATGTGATGCTTAGTATGCAGGAGGGACACAGGTGGTAGCCACATGGCATATTAACAATGCACAGTTAACTGAAGACGGGCACTTATACTCCTGGTACATCCAACAGGAAGAGGGCAGTTGATTAGCTACTAGAGGCTCGTTGGATAAAGGGTAGAAAATATTAGCAGTCAGATGTGATGAGTAGAGAACAGCACAAGAAACAGAAGACCTCTATACGTAGGGTAAGTATGGTGTGGTCTAGTTTACATTACTCTGCCCTTTGAATACCGACAATGAATAGCCAGCCATCACCAAGAGTGAATGGGTAATCTTAGGCCTTCTTTAACAAAGGACAACAAATATATGAAACACTTTCTAGCGGTTATTTGATCTAGAAACATGAACAGAGTTGAAAGCGTCAGACTCCTTTTTGTTTTGCATTCAGAGATAACAATTCAGACTATTATTTCTTTGAAGGTTTACTGTGCCATGCACTATGCCATCCATTTGAAATATGAAAATTTACTGACATGGATAAACTAGTCTTGCAAAGTCAAAATCTGAACTCAGAGGATTTATAAAATGCTACCCTACATAGGAGACTGGCAGAATCTAATTCTACATCCTTCAGGTAGATTTTCATTTTGTTTCTGATGCTTGGCTTAGATGAGGCCTCCAGAGTGACATGCCATCTTTCCACATGCTTGTGCTGAAATGCTAATCCCATGTAATTATGCTAACATCTGAGAGCATTCTATTACAGTATTGGTTTTGACATGTGATGTTGTGGTTAATTAGACAGCAGGTGGCTAGTTTATGCAGCTTTTATTAAATACAAAAGCAGGGTACTGCAGGCTTGCCCACTAAGTATATCAAACAACCGGAGTCATGCTGTGTGTGTGTGTGCTATTTTTTGTACTACCTCTACTTGATCTTATAACAAACTGAAAATATGTTTATGACTTATAAGTGACTGTAGAGAGAGCTAGTTCTAATTTTACTGTGTATGAAGGATTTGCATGTCATGTACATCATGGTTTCATGTAATTATTCTGCATAGCATTAACTACCTCAGCCATCCTGTTGTCAAGGTAACAAAACACATGCTGTACACCCATAAATGTCTGCAGTAACTGAACATAGGGACCTCAAATAAAAATTGAGCAGTTTCTGCTCAGGTTACTCATCTTTTCAGATGCTCTTAAAAGCTACAAACGTTTAAATCCCATCTCCAAAACCAGAAGTGTATGTCTAAAAATAGGACATTATGCCCAGTGCAAAATCCATTTTAAGAAGCCATGACTAAGACGCCATTCAAGACAATGTTCCACCCTGATGAAATGACAAGGAGGGCCACTAAATGTTATTGGTTTGACATCTTGTCTATGGGCTTCTATATATGCATATACTGTAAATGCAATTCACAATTTAGACCAACATAGGCTGGTGAATGGGTTCTTACTCTGAGCAGTGTGGTGTACATATCTAGGTATTTGGAGCAGGATCTTCCCACAGTATTGTTTTTTACTGGAGTTTGGTCACACTTAGAATTCTCTTTAGTAGTAGCATAGAAAATGCCAGACAAAACAAAGTCAAGGATCTGTCCATCCTCTGACATCCAGGCAGTGGCAACATTAAAAGTTATATAATATAAGAGCAAGAGGAAGTCAAGGGGAAGAAGCTGAGGGAATAGGGAGCTGCACCAAGAAAGGCAGGCAAAGTCAGCAGCTATGGTAGATCAAGCTGTTGGGATCTGGGGTGGGAATGGAAAGGGGACACCAGGAAAGAAGGAGAAATAGCATGGGGGCAAATTGTGCTAGGCGATAAAGTAAGGGAGGGAAGGAGGCAGGAGGGGATGTCCTAGGGGAAGAACAGAGAGGGCACTGAGTACAGGCATCCAGGAGAGGATGAGTTACTGGGAGGGAAGATAATGGGTAACAGGCACAAAACAGGCAAGGGTGAAGAGTCAAGGAGGAGGGATGAGATCGGGGACCATCCAGCAGGGTAACATAGAAACATAAAACACAGAATTTGATGGCAGATAAGGACCGGCTGGCCCACCCAGTCTGCCCATTTCCTACCTAATGGATAAGCTGCAGATCCTAGCTAACCAACAGCCTACTTCTTCCAACCTCCACCCCTAGAATTGCCTTATGTCTGTCCCATGCATTCTTGAATTCCACCAGTTTTGACTCCACAACCTCCTCAGGAGGCTGTTCCAAGCATCCACAATCTCTCCATGAAAAATACTTCCTCACATTACCTCTGAGCCATCCCCCACTAGCTTCAAATTGTGCCCCTTGTTCTTGCATTCCTCTTTTCTGAAAGATGCTACCCTCTTGGACTTTGTTGAGTCCCTTGAGGTATTTGAAAGTTTCTATCATGTTCCCCCCTCCCTCCTTTCTTGAGGCTATACATATTAAGATCCTTAAGTCTTTCTTGATATGTCTTTTGGTGCAGACCCTACCATTTAGTTATCCCTCCTTTGGACTGCCTCCATCCTGTCTATGTCTTTGCAGAGATGGGGTTCCAGAACTCGCAGTACTCAGATGGGGTCTCACCAGCTGTCTGTACAGAAGGGATAACAACTTCCTGTTTTCTACTGGTGATGCCTCTCCCTATGCATCCCAGTATCCCATCAGCCCTACTTACTGCCCTCTCACATTGCTTGCTCACCTTTAGGTCATCTGATATGACTACCCCAGGTCCCTTTCCATTTTTTACAGCATCTCACCCCCATTGTGTACTCTTCCCTGGGCTTTTGTTTCCCAGGTGCATTACTTGCACCTCTTAGCATTCAATCTAAGCTGCCATACATTTGACCATATAAGGGATAAAGGGATAGGAGTGGAGGTAGGAAATGACCGGGGGTCAGGAGGAACACAAGAAAAACAGGCAGAGGCACCCATTGGGGATAGCACAAGAAACATTGGTGGTAGTGTATGGGGACTCTATTATTAAACAGATCCACTGGTTGAGAAAGGGAGTAGCCTTCAAGAGGAGGTCAATTTTATGTGAACCAGGGATGGAGGCAGGCAGGCACTTCCAAGAATTAAGGAGTGAATTAGGCTGATTGGGGAAAACCTCACCTGGTTTTGCACCTTGGGACAAATGGCCTGGCCAGGGAGGAGGTGGAAGTGGTGCAGAAGAGGTTTATGGAACTAGCAAAGGGTGCAAGGGGTTGGTGGATTCCATAGCTTTTTCAGAAATTCTGCCAGTACACTGTGCCAGTACAACTAGACAATTACAAATTAAAGACTTTACCCACTGGCTAAGGCAGTGATGCAGGTGGGAAGGTTATGAATGTATAGGTGATTGGGGGACACATGGGTGGGCCAGCATCTGTATGCAAGGACAGGTTGCACATAAATGATGAAGGGGCTAGGCTATTGAGGGAAACTGCAGGGATACAGAGACAGCATACTAGGGAGTGCTTTAAACTAGGAGGGAGGGCGAAGCTGGGGTAGCCCAGTGGGACTGGAAGGAGGAACTGACCTAAGTCACTCTCCCCACAGCAGGGGCAGGAGAAGTCAGAAGGGAGGGCAAGGGTGTGGAGCAGGGTGGGTGGAAGGGTTTGCTAACCAATGCAAGGAGTCTAGGTAATAAGATGGGAGAACTGCAGGCGGTGGTGGTGGAGGATGACCTGGACCTAACTGCAGTTACAGAGACCTGGTGGACTGAAAAGTCAGTTGGAGGGTGAAATACCTGGTATGTCCTCTACAGGAGGGACAGGACAGGAAGATGAGGGGGATTGCCATTTACATTAGTGAGGGGATTAGGCGATGGTGTGCAGGGGTGGGACAGACCAGCAGAAACCCTATGGGTCACTTTAACCAAACGGGGAGGGCAGTGATGGTAGGGGTGGTCTATAGACCACCAAATCAGGGGAGGAAGTAGATAGATAGACAGATAGGTAGGAGATACAGGAAATGGCCAGCAAAGGGAAATCGTGGAGGTGGGAGATCTAAATCTACCCGATGTGGATTGGGACATCCTAGCAGCATTCATAGAAAGGAGTAGGAGCTGCTCAAAGACCTGCAGGAAGTGTTCATCAATCAACTGGTAAAAGAACCTACTGGGGTGCCATACTAGACCTGATTATGACAAATGGAGACAGCGTCAAGGGAGGGAGGTTGGGGAAAATGTGGCGAAAGTGACCATAGAACAGTAAAGTTTAGAATTAGGAAGGGTCTGGTTAAGAGCAGTTCCAACACTAAGGTGCTAGACTTTAGAAGGACAGATTTTGGGAGGATCAGGGCAATAGTCTGGGAGGAACTTGATGGAGAGGATGACTTGGAGGACGTGAGGGAGCTATGGGGAAATTAAAAGTGGAATTTTGAAGGCGGCGGAGCTATACATTAGGATGGTGAGCAAGAAAAGAGGGTCGGAAACCACATTGGTTCATACCAGAGGTGAGGAAAGCAGTCAGGAGAAAAAGGGTGTTCAGGGTATATAAAGCATCTCAGAGGGAGGCAGACAGGAGGTATATAAGGGAAAAGCTGAGGGAAGCAGGAAGGTGATCAGGTGGGTGAAGGTGGAAATGGAGGAGCATATAGCCAGAGAGGCAAAAAGAGGAGACAAGAGGTTCTTCAGATATGTGATGACAGAAGGAAAGGGAAGTGCAGGATTATGAAGCTCAAGGGAAGGGGGGCAGTGGTGGAGGGTGATATGGAAAAGCCAATGTCCTGAATGAATACTTCTCATTGGTCTTCATGGTGGAGGAGGGAAAGGGCCAAAGCTAGAAAACAGGGAGGATGGTAGGGAGGTGGACTCAAATCCCTTCACAGAAGCTAGGGTATTGGAAGAAATAGGTAAGCTGTGGACAGATAAGGCGCCTGGTCTAGATGGATTCACCTGAGGGTTATCAAAAATTAAAACAAGAATTGACAACACAGCTTACAAGGTTATTTAACCTATCACTGCGCAAGGGTACAGTTTCTGGGGACTGGAAAAGTGCTCAGGTGGTGCCCTACATAAAGGGAGGAAGGAAGGAGGTGGGGAAATGATCACTCGGTTAGCCTTCCTCCATGGTTGTAAACTAATGGAAGCACTGATTAAGGAAAGGCTGTTAAATTTTCTAGAGGGAGGCCTCCTGAATGACAATCAGCATGGATTCGCGATTGGTAGGTCCTGCCACACTAACCTGATTAAGTTCTTTGATAGAGTGATGGAAATATGAGACCAAGGTGGGGCACTGGGCGAGCCTACCTGGACTTCAGCAAGGTCTTTGACACCGTCCCCACAGGAGGCTGATAGGCAAGATAGGCTGCTTGGGGTGGGGCACAAACTCACAAACTGGGTAGAGCATTGGTTGGAGGGAGGACACAGAGGGTTGTGATAAATGGGGTGCACTCAAAGGAAGAGAGGGTGATGAGTGGGGTTTCCCAGGGGTCTGTGCTGGTATCCATACTTTTCAGGATATACAATGGGGACATCACTGAGGGACTAAAGGGAAGGTGTATCTGTTTGCTGACAACATGAAGATATGTAGTAATAGGGTTGATGCAGTGGATAGGGAGTGGATGATATGAGAGGGATCTGGTTAGGCTGGAGGAGTGGACAGAAAGGTGGCAGCTGCAGTTCAATACAAAAGTGCAGAATTATGCATATAGGGCATAATAACCCAAGGCAAAATACCAGCTTGAGGGCGGTGGAACTGGAGATAACAGAACAGGAAAGGGATCTGGGGATCACTATTTCAGACAACCTGAAAGTCAGGAGCCTGTGCGACAGAGCAGCGGGAAAAGCATTCCAAATGCTGGTGTGCATAGGGAGGAGATTCACGAGCAGGTGGAAGGAGGTAATCCTGCCACTATACAAAACAATAGTCAGACCACACATGGATTATGAAGTCCAGTTCTGGAAGCCCTACCTGCAGGGAGGCAAGGACAGGCTGGAAAGGGTCCAGAGAAGAGCAACCAAGATGGTGAGGGGCTACATGGGAAGTCATATGAGGAGAAGCTAGGAGAGCTGGGCCTGTATACACTGGAGGAGGGGATATGGTGGAGGCATTCAAGTACTTGAAGGGCATAAAAGGGCAGGGTTGGCAGCATCTTTGAAATGAGTAGGAATATTCCACTGGAGGGCATACCTACAAACTCGAGGGGAAGATTCAGAGGGACATCAGGGGAATGTTCTTTACAGAGAGGGTGAGTACGCCATGGAATGGACTGCCAGAATGGGTGGTGGTGTGGATACAGTAGATCACTTTAAAAGAGCCTGGGATAAGTACATGGGCCTAACTAGTAAGGGAGGGCTGGGAATGGAGGGAGGAGGAGGGATCTTCCTGGGGTAATTGGGCAGTCTGGATGGACCGAGGGGTCCTTTTCTGCCAACAGAGTTCTATGATTCTATATTGGAAACCTCTGGGATCCCTTTCTTCCCCAATATAATTAAATGCAGTTCCCAGCATGGGAAGATGATCTAAATTGTGTTTAAAGGTTCAGCAGTCACATTTGCTTCCTTTGGGAACTTGCACCACATATGTACCACTCTATGGATGAAAACAAAATATATCCTCCATGACCCTAACTCTATCCCACCCTCTTTATTTTTATTGTATTTAAGATTTTCACCATAAAGCATACTGAACTGTTGAGCTGATTTCTGATGAGTCCTGTGGGAAGGGACACAAGAGCAATGCTAGTAACAAGGTACAGATGGTGAACAATAGAGCTGGGAGAATTTAACTTCTGCTAATACATACATTTACAGATGTTCTTTCTACATCTCTTTCAATGCAGAATTCTGCTGAAATTACAATTCCACATGTGGCATTTACAACATTTCAACATTTTTGTCAAAATGTAGT
Organism: Neoceratodus forsteri; assembly: GCA_016271365.2. Lineage (NCBI taxonomy): Eukaryota > Metazoa > Chordata > Ceratodontiformes > Ceratodontidae > Neoceratodus > Neoceratodus forsteri. The sequence continues at coordinate 451,769,193 of CM057456.1, read as the reverse complement.
ATTCCATTATTTGTGTATAACTTAAAACTATTCATCAAAATGCAACCATTTTGCATAGAATTTGACAGCAAATAAGGACTGCTTGGCCCCACCTCTGCCCATTTTCCCTACCTACATTATCACTATAGACCCTACTTGAACTCTGGTTCTTTCTCCCTCCCTATTCCTTTCCACTAGGATTCCCTTATACTTATCTCATGCACTCTTGAACCCTGCCACTGTTTTCATCCCCACCACTTCTGCTGGAAGACTTTTCCAGGAATCCACCAATCTTTCTGTGAAAAGTACTTCCTCACATCTGTCCCGAATATTCCCCCTCACATTTCATACCATGTCCTTATGCTCTTGATCACCTTTTTCTAAAAATACTCTCTCTCCTGTACCTTATTTACCCGTGAGGTATTTAAAGGTCTTTGTCATACCCACCCTCTCCTTCCTCTCTTACAGGGTGTACATACTGAGGCCTTTACTCTCACCTCATGTGGCTTTAATGCAGACCCTGCACCATTTTAGTTGCCCTCCTCCGGACTGCCTCCACTCTGTCTATATCCTTCTGGAGATGTGGTCTCCAGAACTGGACACATACTCTAGGTGGGATCTTGCCAGGGACCTATGTTTCTTTATTTTGAATTCCGGAGATTGGAACCAACGCTTGGAGATACGGATGGTGCTGAGGGAGGGAGGCAAAATGGCTGTGCAGTGGGTGCTACTGGTGTTTGGGGACATAGCTGCATCCCATCCTGCTATGGATTTTGCTACAGTCACCCACCAGTAATGGCTGTTGATGGTGCAGAGCTGGCAGACCAATCCCGGCTGCTAAGCCCTGGTGGGTCTGCCTGTCTTCTGAATCCCCAAATGGGGATGTTGCAGCCTGCATCCACAGCATGTCACTTGAAACACACTGCCACAGAAAATGGTTGACATCTCAATATTTGACAAGTTTAAGTATGAACTTGATAATTATTTAAGACAATAGTCATCTTGACAACAATTACCCACAAGAGTGGAAGATGGACTCGATGGTCCACCAGCCCTTTCTGATTTTTCTAACTAAGTAACTAAGTAATATCTATATATTTACCCAGCCATACATCTGACCTGCCACAGTGTAGGAAGGAAAAGGCTGGGTAGGGGTAATAAGGAGCATGCAATGCGGACTCCATAGTAAAAGTAGCAGGAGGGTTGTAAAGCCATTATCGGACCACTACACTAGTGCGGTTGGTAGATCTCTGTTTAAAGAGGGCATCACTGTGAAGAACAAGGGGTGTATCAGGGAACAAGCAGTTCCACTAAGTCCACCTTCTTAAGCACAGACAAAAAAAGCTGGGGTCAAAACAGTCACGAGTAAAAAGTACAGGACTGTAAACAGCTCAGCTCAGCTACTTAGGTGTAGTAGTGGTAGGAGTTTTGTGATTTTTTAACAAGTTTTCACCAGGAATGACACAATAAGTCATGGCTTGTTATACTGTGCATCCAGGAGCATAAAGTTAAGTGACTTGCTCATGGTTATAATGATTAAACTACACACACAAAGGATTGGTTTTGTTTACTTTTACTGCAGCATGTCAGCACAAAGCAATGGAACTGTGTGCAAGTGCTTTCTAACAGTCCCAGTATCTGCACATAGCACCCTAAGGTAGCCTGGTTCACATTTCACTCTTACAGCAACAGTACTACATTTCCATACTATGGTCACACAATATGCAAGTGGTGGCTGTTGGATTCAAATCAGTTCTCCAGGTTTGTAGCTCAGTGCTGCTAGCCACTACACTATACTGCCTCCATGCTAAATTCCACAAGTAGAATCCTAGTGGCATTACTTATTATGCTTCCATAAATTTTTGAGAAAATGTTGTCATTTAGTAATTTGTAGTATTTGCACTATAAATTAAAAACTATTAAACCAAATTTCTCCAGTTTTGTCAGATAACAGAGTCACGAGTCACAAAGCCCCAAATATGATGCAAGGTGCCTGTGTCAATTGGCCTTGAAGCAAGAGGAACGTTCCATGAAAATTGTGTTGGTTCCAATTCAGGAACATAAGCTGTGATGACAGTGGGGTCTGCTGTGCCAAACAGGGCTTGCTGCAGCCTTGTGCCTAACCAGAGGGTGCACCATGGTGCCGGTGACATACAGTAGATGCAGGCTGCAACATCCCCATTTGTGGGATTCAGAAAGCCAACCAGACCCACCAGGGCTTAGATCAGCCAGGGACTGATCTGCCAGCCTCTGCACCATCAATGGCCATTGCTGGCAGCTGACTCAAGAAAAGTCCATAGCGGGATAGGATGCAGCTATGTCCCCAAATACCAGCAGCACCAGATGCACAGCCATTTGCCTCCCTCCCTCCCTTTAACACCATCCTCTGTCTCCAAGCATTGGTCCCAACCTCACTGGAATTCACAATGAAGAAACATACTACAATTCTGTTATCTCTTCTGTGAGTGTCACTGCTGCGGTAATGATTGTGTTTTGCAATGATGGTTGTACTCCATGACAGGGTTCTGTTCGTGGTCAGCCTGTGGTGCTGGTCCCAGGGTCAGACAATCTGTGGCTAGGCCAGCCAGCTCTGTCACTCCCCTCTTGTGCACTGTTTTTAAGGTGCGGGGAGTGGTGTTGGCTGTGGCAGGAATATGTATTGGGACCCTCCTGGTGCTGAGAATCCAGTGCAGGATCCCTGGCATACCCAGCTTCAATGCAAGCTGCGGCAAACTGCAGCTTGTGCTGAACTACCAGGATGTTTTTGAATCAGGTCCCAGGACTCATTGGGTAGACATGCCAAATTTTAAGACTATACTTGCAGTAGCAGGGAATTACAAACTTTCCAATTTAGAAAAATAGAACATTTTCATAAAATTCCCCAGATAATTCAGCTGTGAAATTATGAACCCTGTAACTTAAAATGACTTGGCCAAATGTCTCCATGTTTCAGTTAAGCATAAAAATATGCAGGTATCTAGCTCCACAGGTGGCCAAGTTGTAAGCAAAGAATATTTTAAAAATGTCACAGCAAAGAAAAATAACAGACTTTGTGCCTCATTAAGTTCAGAACTGTTCATGCAAATGACATGCTATTTGGCATGCTCTCAGAAATCAAAAACCAAGAAAACATGGCAGTGTACAACTCTAGCTAACAGGATGGCTGAGTAATGTCCCAAAATGAAATTCACAAAATTCATGAAATTTGTAACATTGCACTGAAGTTCCAAGAAAGCAGAATTTACTAATTTTGTCCAGTCCTAGTGCACAAGATTATATACTATACTTAGTACAGACAAATACAAAACTGGTACAAGTGAGTGGAGAAGTAATACAGCAGTCATTTATTTATTTATTTGCTTTGCTAACGGTGAAGTACTATTTTTCAGGCGCGACCGGGACAGTGTTTATCAAATCAGGCCACAAAGACCATAGCGGACACCAGCGCAATTTTCTTTAGAGCCACAATGACAAACATAATGGAATGGTCACAGTTTTACATAAAAAAAACAACCTAGGAGATACATTTCAATTGAAAATACATCAGGAACCTGATTTAATATTTACTCTGAAAATAAATCTTCTATATCAGGAGGGTTGTGGCATTACAGGTTTGAGTAAAAATAAAGAGCAAAGCCATCAGTAAGTTCTCAAGCGGCTCACGTTGAGGTCAACTGAGGCCCCAGGATCTGAGTTTGAGAACCCAAGCATAGGCTATGCCTCCTGGTTTTGCTGCCCTGAACAAGCAAGAAAGGTTTCCCTTATCCACATTATCCAACCCCTTTAAAATGTTTCAATGTTTGGTGAATAGAGTAGTGCTCCTGTATACTTGTGAAGTTTAAACTTTGGCCTTTCTCTACTCCCACCCTTGGTAGGTAAGCGGGTAACATGTAGGGAATAGAAGGCCCAGCACCAAGGGGTGAGCAAGTGCCACAGGAGGATGCAGGGGAGGATGGTGGGTGTTTCACAGCACTAGAGAGGAACTGCTGAGAGAGGCAGGCTTTTATTTGGAATGTGGGAGGAGCTATTCCCCCATTGAACCTCGTCTTCAACATTCCCATTTCAGTGTTTGGTAAATAAGTAGTGCTTGTGTATACATGTGAAGTTTAAACTTTGGCCTTTCTCTATTCCCACCCTTGGTAGGTAAGCCAGGTAGTGTGTAGGGAATAGAAGGCACAGAAAGATTACCTCCTCTAACTCACTGAGAGTGTGACCATGGCTACTTACCCCCTTCCTCAGGGCAAGCTACTCTAAGAGGAGATATCCTAAATGCTTAGTTAAGTTCTATTTCTAATGTGGTGCTTGAGATGTGATGAGCAGGAGGTGCTCTGTGAGTGCTCTACTCTAAGGTGGTGAAAAGAGATGAGCGAAGCACCAAGGTCCAATTATGTGGATAGGATAACCGTTATCCAGACAAGGAGAGGCAGGAGTCGACTTAGTGCTTTGATGCCAGCAGGCATTTATTCTGTACCAAGGGTAGACAGACACAGTCACAAGAAGGAGGGGGTTGCCCGAGAACAATAGGGCAATAAAACAGGGAAATACTTTTATCTACCATTTTAAGGTTATTACTACAAGAATAAACTTTAGGCCTACTGCCATTCTTATTCTGACACTAGTTTATACTTCTATACTCTAAATGAGAATCAGGTTACATAAGCTACTCGGCACTGTATTAGGGTAATTAGCATCACACATTTCCATAAGAGTCCAGATATTACAAAGTCCAGAGATCCGGTGTCTTCGTGTACACGCGTCGTTCTTCCATTAGCAGCTACAAGGAAGTAAAAACAGAACTGTAGAACCCTAATCTCAATTCCCAGCAAGGACCTAGTTAAGGTCACTGGGGTAGTGAGAAGTTTGGTAAATAGACCATACATCTTGACAAAGCCCACTCTCTCCAAGGCTCGCGGAATGTAGAACCAAAGCAACTGGTTCCTGAAATAACACACTGAAACAAGGTTCCTTGGCCAAAACCCACTTCCAGGGTTGCCAAGGATGAAGATAGATCAAGATCTGAGTGGCGATGAATCCAATGGAGGACTACCACGACCTGACTGATGCTGCGGCACTCCAAGGGCCAGCTGAACTCAGAAGGAACTCTGACAGGATCAGGAACCATAAGAATCTGAAGAGATGATGGTTGACTCTGCAATCCTAGGATCAGGAACTAACACAAAACAAAAGCAGAGAGCGGCGTCCAGTACTGGGCTTGGCCTTTTCGACTTTAAGTCAAACGACCAGGTGGGGCACAGAACAGGTTCTCAGGATGAGCTCACTTTTCTGTAGAGGCGACCAACTTTGGGACATCTGGAACAGGAACCATATGGAACAACACTAGCGCGGCTGTGCATTGATGCGTTTAGGCGGACGTGCTTCAAGCTGTGAAACATGACGCGGTATGACATGCGACTGGCGGCGGACTTGACTTTGGCGGACTGACACAAGCTGATGGAAGATCTCCCAGGAGTGAAGAATGCTGAAAGCACATCTTCTTCTGAGTGAGACTGATTCTGTGTACATGGTGTTACAGACCACACTATGAGACTGCAGTGTGGTAGAAGATTGAGACTGTCTTCATACAATAGTGAACATATAACGGAACAATGCCCAAAGAACTGTGGAATGATACAATAATTTTTTTTTGTTGTTTAACCAGGTATAGCACACTAAGCTGAAAGCTTTTTACAGGAGTGACCTGGGAGCACAAGGAGGTTAAGTGACTTGCTCAGGGTCACACAGTATGCAAGTGGAAGCTGTGGGATTCAAACTCAGGTCTGGTCTGCTGGATGTCACCAAATTTGCAGCTCAGAGCCTTAGACCACTGCACTATACCACCGTTTTCTTGTATTTTGCTGGAGGAGGGCAAATTATAACTTCAGAGTACCTCTTACTGATAAGGGCCAATGTCCAGGTGCTTAGAGCAAAAGTTCAGGTACTTAGGACAATAGTTCAGGTACTTAGGACAATAGTTCAGGTACTTAGGATAATAGTTCAGGTACTTAGGGTAATAGTTCAGGTATTTAGGGCAATAGTTCAGGTACTTTGGACAATAGTTCAGCATAAGCAGTACAGTAATCACAGTAGTTTCACGCTATAGGCAAATTGAACACTCTCAAATGAACCCTGTTTCTAAATGTAGGTCTTCTGGAATGGATCCCTTTCAGTACGTTGTAGCTAGGGAATCCTTTAGTACCACTAGGTTGGCTTGCCCTATTCTGCTAGGCGGGGCCTCCCTTTAGTACCACTAGGCTGGCTTGCCCTATTCCGCTAGGCTGGGGCCTCCTATAGTACCACTAGGCTGGCTTGCCCTATTCCGCTAGGCCAGGGCCTCCCTTTAGTACCACTAGGCTGGCTTGCCCTATTCCACTAGGCCGGGGCCTCCCTATAGTACCACTAGGCTGGCTTGCCCTGTTCCACTAGGCAGGGGCCTCCCTATAGTACCACTAGGCTGGCTTGCCCTATTCCGCTAGGCCGGGCCCCCTTTAGTACCAGGCTTTACCTCGGGCCTAATGCCTACCTTTACCTCGGGCCTGATGCCCTATGTTAGCTTGGGCCTGGTGCCCCACTTTAGATTGGGCCTGGTGCCCCACTTCACAATGGGCCTGGTGCCCCTGTAATACTGGACCTGGTGCCCCACTTTACAATGGGCCTGGTGCCCACGTTGCTTTGGGCCTGGTGCCCCACAAATACTGGGCCTAGTACCCCAATTTATAATGGGTCTAATGCCCCTCTAAACTTTGGGCCTGGTGCCCCACTTTATACTAGGACTAATGTCCTACTTTGCATCTGGGCCTGACTTTCCCTTTTAAATGTGTTGCCCTTTAAGATTTGCAGGCTCCCTGAACCTGCTGTCAATTATTTGGTGAAAACCCTGCCTGAGTCCCGCCTTTTATGAATATTCATAGGCCTTTGAACTGGCCTTGCTTATCTACCCCTCCCGTGGCGTCGCTAGCCCGCCTCCTTAATGAATAATAAAATCAAGAGTCCTAATGACCTGATGCCTCTGTGGCTCAGTGGCCTCTTCAATGCCTACTGTGCTTTTTAAATCACCCACAGTCCCCTTTTACAAACAGGCAGTCAGCTTTTCATTGCTGCAGCCGACTCACCGCTCTGCGGTCTGGAAGGAGGTTGCTGCAGTCACAGGGAGGCGGGAGGTGAGTTGGCAGTGGGAGGAACATCAGGCAGCAAGAGGGATGACTTGGGGGCCTCCGATGGCGAAAATGATGCGGGCGCTTTTCGCGCTGGCGTGGGACCGAGTTTGACTCTAAAACACTCAAGGGCTAAAACAAATAAACAGAGGGCTTTTAAGCCCAAAGCGCGGGAAAAATGGGCAATTTCTTCTTTGTGGTGCCCGATGGCACCACCGACCTACCACTGATGCAGTGCAGGATATCTTCGTGAACTGGAGAGGGACTCACCAGGAGACAACAGGACTGGCTTCACAACCCCAGGTAAGCCACAAGTCCCTATTGCACTCCTGTGATCCTCTTTACTCCACGGTCCAACAGCAACTGACTAACCGTAGAATTGTTATTCAAAGTTTAATCTGCCTGGTTCTAGATTGGCTGGAGTGGAATGCTGTGCATGAGCCCTCAGCACAACATTCCATCCAGACCATTATGACATCTATTGCTTTTTAAATACTGCCTTTTGACCTGCTGTAAGTGCACAGGGCACTTTTCTATTATTTACAGTGTTTTCTCCTTTTACAAGGAGGTGTATCTTTATTTCAGGGCCCCTTAACATTTGTACCCTGCTGTCTACACCTGCAGCAGGTACTCCTGAGCACCTGTGGACTCTTAGTTTATTTATTTTATTTTATTTTCTGGAATGACCAACTTTGGGGCATTACAGATTCGACCACCTAAAAATACATGTCCCCATGTATTCCCTTTACACTTTATAAATTTAGTGTCTTAACAACCTCTAAAATCTTACTTAACACTCTATGAAGTCTTACGTTAATAAAACATTCTTAAAATCTCTAAAATATTCTTAAAACATCTACTGTACTGTAAATTTTGAAGTTTTAAAGATTTACCCTAAAGTGACTGTGTCTGGGAAATTACTTGGATTAGATCTACCTGTTGTACCAAGGTACGAGTCGAGAGTTTCTGTGATATACCTTCTAGGAGGGATACCTGCGTTCGATTTTTGAGATCTGTGGGGTTGGAAATCAACAGGTTCTTGAACAATACATTCTTCTTGCCGGAAATCGGTATTTCTAGAACTATTACTGGTACACACAGTTCGAGCGGTCAAGGGAATGCATATCAATCTGAGTCAAGGTTCTGTACACCAATTGGTTGGTGATTCTGGTTCCACATCTTGTCTTTTGGACTACTGCCTCTCTTTTGGCGTAGGACCGTCCTGTTCTTCTTGATCACAGTGTCTCTGAAAGTGCAAGCTTTTAGTAGGTTGCGATGGACAATCTTGGTACCGTGTCCAAATTCCTGTTGGATCTTGTATACCAGTAGTTCAGGATAAGGTATCTCGATAATATAATATGGTTCTGGTTCCCACTTAGAAGACAGTTTACTGCATTTTGGTCTTCTTCAACATTACTCTTTCTCCGACAAGTAGAGGTGTAGCTTTGGCTTTGATATCATAGCTTGGCAGAAAACACCAGGAGAAAGGACTGCTGTGTGACTGAACTTCTGCTGGGACTAAAGTAGAAGAACTTTGTATTTGGACCTTTAATTTAGGGTAAAAACTAACATACAAAAACAAAACAAAAAAAGTGTGTTTGGGTTAACTGAACTGAATGGGTAACTGAAAAGTCATCTAGTGTAAATCTCAGGTGACTGAAAGGACTTAACTGCTGTGAGGTTTAAATTACTAGAAAGATCTGATAAGTAGGGGAGTGGCTAGCTAGAAGGAAGCTACATTTAAAGACTGTCTTAGAAAGATTCTGCTAATAGCTTGGCAGAAGACACCAGGAGAAAGGACTGCTGTGTGACTGAACTCTCTACTGGGACTATATTGCCTCCTTCACTCCCTCCACCCAAAGCTAGTTCTATTTTTATAGGCACAGGATTTGACTGACAACAGGAACTTCCTGTTTAGGGGCATGAAGTGAGTGATCACAGAACCACCAAGGACCCACCATCCTAGAAGGGCAAGAGTAGCTCTCCGGCCCTCTAGCTGCTGGAGGTCTGCCTCTGAACAAGTAAGTGGTCTACTGAGAAATAAGTAGATATTCTTGTCTCAGAACAGGACAATCAGGAGCTTAAAGGGAACACAGGCAGAAAGTAAGGAGAGAGAGAAAAAAACAGAGGAAAGAGTAAGGATTGCAAACAGTTAAGGGGCCAGAAATAAGACATGATTGGAGTGGTGCAGTGCAGTGGCTGTGAGCAGCAGTCTTCGGGAGATGTTCTGGAGGATGGGTGTTGTCCCATCTGCAGGCACCTCTGGGCTGAGGGAGAGGTTGCTCATCTCCAGGCTGAGTTGGCCAGGTTTGTGGGACCTCCTCTTCCATCCAGGGACCACCAGTGCCACTGCCATTGCCTCAGAGGTTGCCAAGAAAGAGGCGGTTGGACCACAGTGGGCTCAGGGAGGGTGAGGTGGTGGAACAGAGGCACATCCCTCCAGTTGTACCTCTCACAATTCCTATGCCATTCTGGCAAAGTGTGGTTCCTCTATGGAGGCACCTACAGTGGAGACCAAGGAGGATGCTGGGAACCTCACAAGAGACCCACAGGAGGGTGGCAGGGGACCCTGCAGGAAGGAAACAACTCCTGGTGGGGACTCCATTGTTAGGAAGGTAGAACTGGGCAAGGAAGGGAGAGGAGGTAGGTGCCTGCCTGGCACCATGGCTTGGAGGGATAGGGAGTGAATCCTCAGGATTTCCGGAGCAGCTGCACAGGGGAGGGAGCTGGATGTCATTGTCCACCTAGGGACAAATGACCTGGCTAAGAAAGGGATTAAAGAAGTTCAGGAAGAGTTTGTGGAATTGGGGAGGGCCTTAGTCAAGTAGCACGCAGTAACCTTCTCGGAGGTGCTACCATCTATGGCATAGGAGAGGCTAGGGTGTTCCATTGCCATAGGATTCAATCAGTGATTGAAAAACTGGTGTGGAGCTCAGGAGTTGGCTTCACTGGGGACTGGGGGTCCACCTGGAGTGATGCAAGCCTATACTGGCATGATGGGCTGCATCTGTCCGGGAGGGAAGCAGGATCCTGGTGATAGGTTTAAATGCTTCATTGGCAAGTTTTAAACTAGCCAAGGGGAGGCACTGGAAAGAACAGGAAAATCTAGCCCCCAAACAATCACGGTAATAAGTGTGGCAAACACCAACATGAAGGTGTCGATAGGGAGAAGGGCAGTGGTAAATGGAGAAAGTGACAAAGGCAAGAAGGACAGGGATGGGACAAAAGGGGTAAGGCCATCAGGAAATGGAGGTAATGGTACCAATGCCTGTAGTCTGGGCAACAAGCTCCTGAGCTGGTGGCCTTAATGGAAGAGGGATGCCTGGATATTGTAGCAGTCACAGAAACATGGTAAACAGAGAACCATGACTGGGATGTTAACATACCAGGGTACATAACCTACAGGAGAGACAGGCAGGGAGAAGGGGGTAGCTCTCTATGTAAGGAAGGGATAAAAGCAACTGAACAAAAGAGTAAACAGGGAGGAGAGGAGACACTGTGGGTCACCTTGGAGACTGGAAAGGGCACCACAATCCAGCACGGGGTTGTGTACAGACCCCATGTCGGGGGAAGGAATGGACAAGGATATGATGGAAGGCATTCTTAGAATGGCAGAGAAAGGAGATACTGTTGATGGGAGACCTGAATATACCAGATGTTAACTGGAGCACATTTGCTGCAGCCACATCCAAGAGCAGGGCCATTCTTGACGTCCTACAGGTGGCAGGCATTAGACAGCTACTTTGTAACCCACTGTGAGGGAGCAATCTTAGACCTCGTGCTCTCAAGCGGGGCAGTGAGAGGATCTCAGATCTAGAGTGGGTTGCCATCTGGGGACAAGTGACCATCAAACAGTGTGGTTCACGTTAAACTCAGCTACAGAGTCCAAGCCATACAAAAGTGAGGTACTGGACTTTAGGAGGGCTGACTTTGGCAAAGATGGGAGAGTGCCTCAGAAAAGCACTAGCAAACAGGCTAGAAGGAGGTGTGGAGCAACAATGGGAATTATCAAAACTGCATCACAGAGGCAACAAGCCTTTGTGTGATGCAAATAAACAAATCAAAATGAAAGAAAAAGCCACTATGGTTCTCAGAGAGGTGGCTGTGAAAGTCAGGAAGAAAAGATAGCATTCGGAGTATAAGGAAAACACAGAAGGAGCAGGACAGAGAGCCTTACCAGTTAAGCAGAAAGAAGCAGGGAGGGAAGTCAGAATAGCAAAGGCCCAAACTGAGGAAAAGATAGCCAACTCAGTTAAGAAGGGGATAAAACCTTTATAGGTACATCAGCGGCGTAGAAAGACAAGGGAGGATAGTGAGGCTGAATAGAATGAACGGTGGGTGGGCAGAGGGGACAGTGAAAAAGCAGGAATACTGAACGAATATTTCTGCTCAGTATTCACAAAAGAGGAGGGAAGTGCCTAATCCAATTAACAGAAGCACTCTTGATAGAGAGTCGATCCCAGTCCTTTCACAGAAGAAAGGGTTCTGCAAGAACTCCTGAAACTGAAGGTGGACAAAGCAATGGGTCCTGATGGAATTCACCCAGAATTCTAAAAAATTAAGGGAGGAACTAGTGAAACCACTGGCTACTCTTTTAATAAATCATGGGAGGATGGGTGTACCGAGGACTGGAGGAAGGTGGATGTGATTCCCCTTCACAAAGTGGGACCAAGACAGGGCAGGAAACTACAGACCTGTCAGTCTGACCTCTGTGGTAGGGAAAGTGATGGAGTCACTTCTGAAGGAAAGAATAGTTGAGTACCTAGAGGTCAGTGGGCACAGGATCCAAGGCAGCATGGGTTCACAGTGGGAAGGTCATGTCAGACAAATCTAATAGATTTCTTTGACTGGGTGACCAAGTAGTAGAACCAGGGAGGGCTGGACATGGCTCACCTAGACTTTAGCAAGGCATTTGACACAGTCCCACACAAAAGATTATTAGTCAAACTAACCAGCCTGGGAGTGGGTCCCAGGGTGGTAGCCTGAGTAAAACATTGGCTGGACAACAGGCACAGAAGGTAATTGTAAATGGAGTCCTCTGAATAAAGGGCGGTTACTAGTAGGGTACCACAGGGTTCAGTATTAGGTCCAGTCCTTTTAATGTCTTCATCAGTGACATTGCAGAGGGACTGGAAGAGAAAGTATGCTTTTGCAGATGACACAAAGATCTGCAACAGGGTTGATACACAAGGAGGTGTGGAAAGGATGAAAAGGGACTTGGCAAGGTTGGAGGAATGGTCAGGACGTATGACAGCTAGGATTCAATGCAAAGAGTGCAAAATAATGCACCTGGGAAACAGAACCCAGGAAGAATACACAATGAGTGGGGAGGTAGTAACAACAACAAAACAGGAAAGGGACCTAGGGTAACGTGTCAGATGACCTTAAGGTTGTAAGCAATGTGGAGAAGGCAGTAGGAGGGCCAGGAGTATACTGGGATGTATAGGGAGAGGCATCAGCAGCAGAAAACAGAAGCTGTTATCCCTCTGTACAGACAGTTGGTGAGACTCCATCTGGAATTGTGTCCAGTTCTGGAGACCCCATCTCCACAAGGATATAGACAGGATAGAGGCAGTCCAGAGGAGAACCTAAAATGGTGCAGGGTCTGCAGAGAAGCCATATGAGGAGAGACTAAGGAGCTTAATATGTATACCCTTGAGGAAAGAAGGGAGAGGGGACATGATAAAACTTTCAAGTACCTCAGGGAATCAACAAAGTCAAGAGGTAGCATCTTTCAGAAAAAGAGACTTGCAAGAACAAGGGGACACAATTTAAAGATAGAAGCAAGAGCGGTTCAGGGCAATGTGAGGAAGTATTATTTCACAGAGAGGGTAGTGGATGCATGGAACAGCCTTCCTGAGAAGTTGTGGGGTCTAAAACTGTGGGAGAATTCAAAATGCATGGGACAGACATAAGGCAATTCTTGTGGGGGTAGGAAGATATAGGCTGTTGATAACTAGGATCTGTTGCCTATCCTGTAGGTAGGAAATGGGCAGACTAGATGGGCCTAGCGGTCCTTATCTCGTCAAAGTCTATGTTTCTATGTTTCTATAGTTTGCTTTCTGCTTTTGCAGTGCTTGCTCCATGTGTCTACCAACAATTTTTCAAGTTTCCTGTAAATGTTGATTATGTTCTTGGACCCAATTTGTCACTGGCTTCTTTTTTAGTCTCTTCTTGTGGCACTCCAGCACTAAGTCCATCGAAGTCTTCCATGTCATCCAAACATTAAATAATGAGGGGTATAACCGTGGAGCAATGAATGTATTATTATAAAGATACATGAGTTCAGGAAGTAAAGCTGGCCAGAAGGAACGTTTATATTCTGGTAGAGCTCGTAACATCTCTAGGAGAATCTGGTTTGTTCTTTCACAAAGTCCATTACCTTGGGGTGGAAAGCAGTGGTCTTTAACTTATGGGTTCCATACAGAGCACAAAGTTCATGAAAGAGTTGAGATTAGAAGATGTTCCTTGATCTGTTAGGATTTTGTGGGATATCCGTGAGTCGTATAAAAATCTCATAAAGGTTTCGCAGTAGTTCGAGCAGATAGGTCTTTTACTGCACTTGTAACCACGAACTTGGAAAAGTGATCCACTATAGTGAGGATATAAACGTGTCCATTTGAGCTAGGGTCCAACTTCACATGATCAAGGCAACTAGTTCCAATGGTGCGTTACTGACTATTGGATGGAGAGGAGCTCTGATTCACCTTTTCCTTGGCTTTAAGTTACATGCTGGACATTCCTCACACCATTTTATTATATCGTTTTAGCATTCCTCTCCAATAAAATCTCCTTGGGATGATAGCTTCAGTTTTCTTGTGACCAAAATGTCCTGAATTGTCATGGTACACCTCCAACACTAAGAGGCACTGGTCTTTGGAACTACGATTTGAGTTACTTCCTGCGTGTGTGTGTAGGATCTCTGCTTTTCTTAACCAGACGATAATCTTCTATGGTCAAATGAGTTCGGTGTCTCCAAAGTTTCATCACTTCTGTGTTCAACTTCTTTCTTTCTGTTTTGGTCATAAGCTTCTGTTCGCTAACTAGATCTTTCACTTGGCGAACTATAGGGTTTTGGCTTTGTAGTTTTACCCATAGATTCTTTTGATTTGCAATTATGTCATCCACTTCGGTTGATCTTCCACTTTAAACTGGGAACAAGTTGATAGCATGCCTGTACAATCTCAGCTGGTACCTGCAGAAAGGTAGCATTTCTATATTTTCCAGTGGGGGTAGCATCTATTTCTGATTCTCCTTGTTCAGGCATCGGGACAAGGCATCAGCATTCACGTAGCTTTACCAGAAGCGATACTTTATGGAAAATTAGTAATTGTGAGTCGAGAGGACCCACCTTGCTCGAGGGCTTCTAGCTTTGCAGTATTCAAGTGTGCTAAAGTTATTGTCCGTGAAGATCGTGAAAATTGGCAACTAAAATATTGTCGAAATTTCTCGGTGATAGCCCAGACTAGCGTAAAAATTCCAGTTTGAAAGAGTTATAGCGGGCATCATTCCGCTTGGAGCCTCTTAATCCTCTGCTTAGTAGGCTATTACTCTTTCCACACCATTCTGTTCTTGTGCAAATGTACGCGCCCAATCCTTTATTGCTGGCATCGGTATACAACAGAAAAGGTTTTGCATAATCTGGATACGCCAGTATAGGAGCTTCAGTTAGTATCTTTTCAATTGATCGAAGGCCTCTTGTTGCTCAGTACCCCATGTAACCAGGTGATTCTTTGGGACTCTACCTTCTGCTGATCCTCTCAAAGTTCGTGTGAAGGCACAGCAATTTTGGAGAAGTTCTTAATAAATCTCGATAATATCCAACAAATCCCAAGAATTTCTGGACCTCTCTAATGGTAGTAGGAACAGGCCATTTCTTTACTGCTTGATCTTCTCTGGGTCTGGCGTCACTCCATCCGCAGAGACTATATGTCCAGATAACTCACTTTAGTCTGCAACAGGTGACATTTGGACGGTTTTATTTTCAGACCGTACTGGATCAACTTTGGAACACTTCATCCAGGTGCACAAATGATCTTCGTGAGTTTTCGAATATACAATAATATCATCTAAGTACAGCAACAGGGTATCGAAATTTTGGCTCCCAAGACAATGTTCCACTAGCCTTTGAAAGGTTTCGGTGCATTACACAATCCAAAAGGCATCCTGGTGAATTCAAATAGACCCATGGGGGTAATAAAAGCTGTTTTAAGCCTGATCTTGGGGCTCCATAGGAACCTGCCAGTATCCGCTGGTTAAATCTAGAGTTGAGAATACGGGCTGATTGAAGAGCCATGAGGAATCTTCTATCCTAGGCAAAGGATAGGCATCCTTATGAGTGATGGCATTTAGTTTGCGGTAATCCACACAGAATCAGATCTTACCATCCTTCTTTTTACCAGAACAATTGCGCTGCCCAAGGGCTGTGACTTTCTCTTATCACATAGCCTCTTTCATCTCATAATCATTTCTTTGACTTGCTGAGTGCGTAGCGGGTGGAATAGGCTCAAATCGCTCTCTGATAGGCGGATGTCCCATGGGTACTGATGTGGTGTTGTACCCCACGAGCTAACCCAAAATCTAAAGTGTTGGCTGAAGCTTCCTTTCAGTGTAAAACCACTTTCAAATCATCGACTCATTGCTTCATGCTGGTCTTCATATTGCCGACTTTAATCTCCTTGGTCCATTCTGGTCTCTGGTCGCTTTCCATCCCATCTTCAGGCACTTTCTCTATTTCTTCCCAGCTTGACAATATCCTGTAAACACACTGTGTGGATCTGAGCAACGACTGGTTCCTGTACAGCTGTGCATCATGAGTCTCATAATTTAGCACTTCGGACTGGTATCCTACCTCTCATCACTGTAGCTACACTCTAGCTACTATTATTGGTTCTTCCTTGTTCATTGGGTAAGGTTCTACTAGGGCGTCATAATCTTGACCCCTCGGGCCTGCTTGCTTTGCACCACAAAAGTGGTTTTTCGATTGCCTTGACTTCAAGGTTACTGGTCTAGCATCCGTCACCCTTACTTTACCGATTTCACCCTTGGCATTAGCGAATCGTTGGTGGCATTGCAAGTTGTGGATAGTTTGTTTCAGGGCATGTTTCTCCACTCGAGGTATGTGTTTGGCTTGCTGCGGAGGATACTCACTAATTCACTGAAGCAATTCTGTAGAGACGTTCATCCCTAGAATGAGTGGTGGCAGCTGATCACTCTCAATGTCGCTCACAATGATGCCTGTGATACGTGAGCGTTCTTTCCTAGCTGTACATCGGCTTCTGGGTAGCCTAAATATGGTACTTCATCACCGTTGCTTGCTATCAACTTTACCCACGATCTAAGAGGTGGCTTCAAATCATTAAGTGTCCAGTATCTTCGGAACTCTCGTCCTTGCAAGGTGGTGACCTGCGATCTGGTGTCCAGTAGAACATAAACTCGATGCCATCGACCTTGACTGGACTCATAGGGGCTTTACCAACAAACCACGACTGCTCTAGTGGGACTGCTGGACCTGATCAGCTACTCTTTGATGGGGTCCTCATCCCAAAGAATTCCTGTTTAAATTTAGGGTGTTGTTTACTAGCCGACCACATCTCCTTTCTATATGACCACTAACACACCGCACCAGTGACATATGGGCCTTCCTTGGCTATCAAATTGATCTGTGGAGCATCTCCTTCACTTCTTCTTGAGTGGTTCATTTGGTCATGCTTTCTTTCTTTCCCTGATGGAACAAAGCTTTTCTCATTCTTCCACCAGCTTTCCAACTCTGCATCTCCTTATAGATCTCTGCCATCTGGTTGGTCAGCGTGTAATCTGCTCAGTCAGCTCTGAATGTTGTGAGCACCGTCTGTAAGAACATATCAGTGTCTGTATCCTTGGTCATGTATCTGCTCATGTTCTGAACACGGCTTGGGTAGGTAACAGCTTCTCTTCCCGGTTCTCATCTTTGTAAGAACATTTCTTCTGGCTGGAGTCTTGATTGCCAAGATTGGTCTTCTTTGCATCCTTTGGTAGAGTGGGTTGGCCATTGAGTTCCCATAGAGATTTGGGGATATGCTGGAGCTTCCTCTTTAGAATGTCCTAGACAAATATTCGAATGGCTTTCTCTTTAAAATCCAGAAAGTCATCTTCAGGGTTTTGTAAATGCAGCATCGTGATTCTCTTTTCAGGGCCTCACTTTGCACTCCTTCAACAAATTTTTAGCCAGGTACTCTATTTGCATCTCGGACCTCTGCTACGTCTACTCTCTCTATCGCTCATAACAGCTCTTGTAGACTCAGTGCAAACTCTCTCAAGGTCTCTTGAGACTTCTGGGTATGAAAAGAACTTCATTTGAGGTCAGACACGGTCCTAGCATCGAAAATCTGCTGCAGCCTCTGGAGTATCTGGTCCGCTGTGGCTTTTGCTCCACTCGGCCATGATTGGACTTCACGGTGGGCAGCTCCCTTTAGTTGCCCAATTAAAATTTCAACCTTCTGTTGCTCAAGGATTTGATACAGCCAAAACATGGCTTGCATGTTCGAACAGAATTCTCCCAGGTTGCTGGTTCTGTCCCCATCTTTCTCTCTGGAAAACTGTGGAAGCCATGCGCTCCAAAGTAGTATGGCATGGTTAGTGGTGATGGTGGGATATTCTCTAAATCCATCTCAGTCTCCTCCAGCTGACTCTCTATCTTCCCACACAATCCACTACTACATCCTGGCTCCATCTGTGCTTCTTACTAAGCCACTCCAACTTTGGACTCCTCGGATAAATAATTATCTCTGTCCTGCCGACTATGCCAATTTTTATTGTGGTGCTCGAGATGTGATGAGCAGGTGGTGCTCTGTGAAGAGTGCTCTACTCAAGGTGGTGAAAAGAGATGAGCGAGGCACCAAGGTCCGAATTATGTGGATAGGATAACCGTTACCCAGACAAGGAGAGCAGGAGCCAACTTAGTGCTTGATGCCCTCAGGGCGTTTATTCTGTACCAAGGTAGACAGACACAGTCACAAGAAGGAGGGGGTTACCCGAGAACAATAGGGCAATAAAACAGGGAAATGCTTTTATCTACCACTTCTAAGGTTACTACTACAAGAATAAACTTTAGGCCTACTGCCACTCTTATTCTGACACTAGTCTATACTTCTATACTCTAAATGAGAATCAGGTTAAATAAGTTACTCAGCACTGTATTAGGGTAATTAGCATCACACATTTCCATAAGAGTCCAGATATTACAAGAGTCCAGAGATCCAGTGTCTTGTGTACACCATCGTTCTTTGTTGGTAGCTACAAGGAAGTAAAACAGAACTGTAGAACCCTAATCTCAATTCCCAGCAAGGACCTAGTTAAGGCCACTGGGGTGGTGAGAGGTTTGGTAAACAGACCATATATCTTCGGCAAAAGCCCACTCTCCAAGGCTGCCAGAATGTAGAACCAGAGCAACTGGTTCCTGAAATAACACACTGAAACAAAGGTTCTCAGCCAAAACCCACTTCCAGGTTTGCCAAGGACGAAGATAGATCAAGATCTGAGTGGCGATGAATCAATGGAGGACTACCACGACCTGACTGATGCTTGGTACTCAAGGGCCAGCTGAACTCAGAAGGAACTCTGACAGGATCAGGAACCATAAGAATCTGAAGAGATGATGGTTGACTCTGCAGTCCTAGGATCAGGAACTAACACAAAACAAAAGAAACAGGGACGTGTCCCGTACTGGGCTTTGATGGACTCGACTTCGTCAAATGACCAGGTGGGGTGCAGAACAGGTTCTCCAGGATGAGCTCACTCTTCTGTGAAGGCGACCAACCTTGGGCATCTGGAACAGGAACCATATGGAACGACACTGTGCGGCTGTCGTGATGTGTTTCGGACGTACTTTCAAGCTGTGAAAACAAGAAAATGGCGGGTACAACTTATGCGACTGGCGACAGACTCGACTGTGGAGCGACACAAATGGATGGGATGAGCTGATGGAAGATCTCCCAGGAGTGAAGAATGCTGAAAGGACATCTTCTTCTGAGTAGAGACTGATTCTGCATACGTGGTGTTACAGACCACACTATGAGACTGAAGTGTGGTAGAAGATTGAGACTGTCTTCATACAATAGTGAACATATAATGAAACAATGCCCAAAGAACTGTGGAATGATACAATAATTTGCCTGAGAGGGCAAATTATAACTTCAGGAGTACCTCTTACTGATAAGGGCCAATGTCCAGGTGCTTAGAGCAATAGTTCAGGTACTTAGGACAATAGTTCAGGTACTTAGAACAATAGTTCAGTTACTTAGGATAATAGTTCAGGTACTTAGGACAATAGTTCAGGTACTTAGGACAACAGTTCAGGTACTTAGGAAATAGTTCAGGTATTTAGGGCAATAGTTCAGGTACTTCGGACAATAGTTCAGCATAAGCAGTACAGTAATCACAGTAGTTTCACAGTATAGGCAAATTGAACACTCTCAAATGAACCCCTGTTTCTAAATGTAGGGTCTTCTGGAATAGATCCCTTTCAGTACGTTGTGGCTAGGGAATCCTTTAGTACCACTAGGCTGGCTTGCCCTATTCCACTAGGCAGGGGCCTCCCTTTAGTACCACTAGGCTGGCTTGCCCTATTCGCTAGGCTGGGGCCTCCCTATAGTACCACTAGGCTGGCTTGCCCTATTCCGCTAGACTGGGGCCTCCCTATGAGTACCACTAGGCTGGCTTGCCCTATTCCGCTAGGCTCCCTCCCTTTTTAGTACCAGGCTTTACCTCGGGCCTGATGCCCTATGTTAGCTTGGGCCTGGTGCCCCACTTTAGAAGGTGCCCCACTTCACAATGGGCCTGGTGCCCTCGTAATACTAGGCCTGGTGCCCCACTTTACAATGGGCCTGGTGCCCCAATTTATAATGGGTCTAATGCCCCTCTAAACTTTGGGCCTGGTACCCCACTTTATACTGGGCCTAATGCCCTACTTTGCATCTGGGCCTGACTTGCCCTTTTAAATGTGTTGCCCATTAAGATTTGCAGGCTCCCTGAACCTGCTGTCAATTATTTGGTGAAACCCTGCCTGAGTCCGCCCCTTATGAATATTCATAGGCCTTTGAATTGGCCTTGCTTGGCCTTTCCCCATGGCGTCGCTAGCCCCGCCTCCTTAATGAATAATAAAATCAAGGGTCCTAATGACTCGATGCCCCTTATGTGCTCGGCCGCTCCTCTTCCAAGTGTCTACTGCACTTTTACAATCACCACAGTCCCCTTTTACAAACAGGTGGTCAGCACTGCATGTGCTGCCACTGACTCACCGCTTGGTCCAGAAGGAGGTTGCTGCAGTCACAGGGAGGCGGAGGTGAGTTGGCAGTGGAGGAGCAACTGGCAGCAAGAGGGCGACTCGGGGGGCCTCCGATGGCTGAAAACGATGCGGTGCTTCTCTGCTGCCGGCGTGGGACCGAGTTTGACTCTATAACACTTAAGGGCTAAAACATATAAACAGAGGGCTTTTAAGCCCAAAACGCTGGGGAAAAATTACGCTTTCTTGTGTGCCCGATGGCACCACCGACCGTACACTGATGCAGCACAGGATGTCTTCGTGACTGGAGGAAGGGACTCACCAGGAGTCAACAGGACTAGCTTCACAAACCCAGGTAAGCCACAAGTCCCTGTTGCACTCCTGTGATCCTCTCTACTCCACAGTCCAACAGCAACTGACTAACTGTAGAATTGTTATTCAAAGTTAAACGTGCCTGGTTCTAGATTGGCTGGAGTGGAATGATGTGCATGAGCCACTCAGCACAACATTCCATCCAGACCATTATGACATCTATTGCTTTTAAATACTGCCATTTGACCTGCTGTAAGTGCACAGGGCACTTTTCTATATTACAGTGTTTTCTCCTTTTACAAGGGAGGTGTATCTTTATTTCAGGGCCCCTTAACATTTGTACCCTGCGCTACACCTGCAGCAGGTACCCTGAACACCTGTGGACTCTTAGTTTATTTATTTTTATTTTATTTTTCTGGAATGACCAACTTTGGGGCATTACACTAATATAGGATGTAACGTTCATAGTGTGATGAAGTCCGTCTTCCAAGTCTGTAGACAATGTGTGTTCAGGAAGGTCAATTCTTGAGGCTGAAGAAGCAAATCCAATCCAAATGAAGGTCCAGATCATGAATATGGATTAAGTACGGCTGGTAAAGGGAAGGCAGACCAAGATCCAGGATTTATTTGTGGGATTAGGTGATAGTTTTAAATGGAATTACATGACCAATGTGAGCATGAGGAAAGCACAGGATTGTTCAGATGGGCTGCCCGGACTCCAAAATTACGGGATGTATAGTAGATTATGTGACTTACTAGAGATAATCTGTCAGGCTTTGAAGAAGGTAAGGGCAGAATAGAATGATCAGTTCTTTTGTAAACTGGAAAGTTTTACAGATGTTTGCTATGTTCTTGGAATTGCTTGAGGAAAAGAAATGCAGGAAACCAACAAATGCTAGATGAAACAACAATAGAAACAATGACGTTCAAAGTAGAGTCTAATGGTTCTGAGTTTAGTATGTGCTACATTTCACATGGAGGCATCTATAGAGAACAACAGGGATTCAAAGTAAATAAAGCTCTTGGGTACCTGGTAGGAAAGAGTAATTAGAAAATTGCTTACCAGTAAGGGTGAGGATGAAGTATGCTGTAAAGATAGTAATCGGATACCTATAAGTATAGTTGTATTGTACTGCATGATAGTTTTGAGGCTTGATGAATTGAATGGGTAATTGAATGCTAGATGGCAGCAAATGTGGAGAAATGTCCAAAAGAACACACTGTGAAACCAATGTGCAGAAGGCCCAGGCTGCCAGAACAGTGGAATAGAAATGCACAGTATAACAGCAGTCCATCCAAAGTGTGCTATAGAGATGCCAGAGAGATGGATGAGCAGGAAGCAGCCCAATGGTGGTTGTTAAACTGGGCATCAAGAGTCAGGGATAAGGCCAAAGCATCCAATGAGTGCCGCAGCAATGAGGTGATGAGCAGGGGTGCAGAACTGTCAATTGAGGGAGGCAATGCCAGGAGTGGAGGATAATCATGGAGTCCATGAGCTGCCGAGGAGACACAGCAGGTCAGAAAATGTCCTAGGGTGAAACTGAGAAGCCTGATTCAACAAGGAGGAAGTCAGGCACAAAACAGGACCCAGTAGAAATTCATATGAAGTCAGAGCAAGACAGATGAGTGACCACAGGTTCCGTCACAGCATCCTGAAAGTGGGATGATGGAAAGCACAGGAGTAGAGCACTGAGATGCCAGAGGGTCCATCATAATCCAAGGAGCAGGTATAATAGATGGAAGGCCAAAACTGGGTGGCAGGGAAGGAATATGGGACTGATCCTGATGTGGAAGAGGCAGGAAACGAAGAAAATGCAGACAGAGACAAGACCCTGATGAAAATTTGGAGGTGTAGGAACATCTGTAGTATCAATGATGGAGGTCAAAACAGCAGGAGCTAAAGGGACAGAGACTGGAAGAGGCAGAGCTGAGAAGCAAGCCACAATGATTGATATACAGGATTGCAGGATGGAAACTGGAAGGTAAGCAGAGCCATAAGTCCTGCAGTCCAATGATCAAGGAAGAATCTGGGACTTACGAGCTAGCAGGGTCCAAGATCCAGAATGTGATGAGGTGAAGGAGTGAGGAGAGTATACACAAATCCCAGGAGGAACACAAACCAAGGATAGGAGATCCCAGTAAGGGAAATGCAACTAGTAGGCTAGAACAACCTAATCTTCTACAGAGTAGTTTGAGGCCAAAGCCTGTGGATGGACTGGAGGAGCAGAGGAATAATGCCTGGAAGACCATGTGGGACTTGCTTCAGAGAATGGAGGCATGGTAACTGTTGAGATGGCCCTGGTACAAGAAACCGAAAGCTGATGAGGTACAAGGCCCTGTACCAAAGGGAGTTGGCAAACCTGAATCTCATTCTGTGAGATCCATAGAATCAAAAACAAGGCAGAGGATGTAATGGATGGTAACTGGAGGAAGTGGTAGAGAAAGGAATTGGCAGAAAATGGGAATGGGTAAAACAGACTCCCATCCCTGGTAAACTGGACAAGCCCACTTGTATTCGATGGTTCCACAACTTCAGGGTGCCGCTGGTAGTGTGCCCGGTCATTACAGCGCCAAGTGTTAATTTTGCCATCCTTTCCTTTGTGGGGCTCTGTCCCTCATGCCCCACATCCCCTTCTAATTACTGTAACTCCAGGAGGGGCAGACCTCGAGGAGGGTGGTGAATCTGACAATCAGTGCCATAATGACTAGCGCTGTAATGCCAGTGACCTAATGCCCTGTAAGGGTACTCGATATCTCACCAGGTGGAAGCTGACAAATTGCTGGCATAGAAAGAGGTGGTTGAGATTGTAAATGGCTGAAATAGGCTCCCATCCTTGATAATCAGGGCTAGCTAACCTTCACTCGATACCCCTCCAGGTAGAGTTAGGGACAGAGGTTGTCGAAGAGCTGGTATAGGATATAATTGGCAGAGAATGGAGGTGGAAGACATGACCTCTTCCCTGGCAGACAGGGCAAGCCCACCTTCACTGATACCGTATGAGGTAGAAACATAGACTTTGACGGCAGATAAGGACCGCTAGGCCCATCTAGTCTGCCCATTTCCTACCTACAGGATAGGCCGAGATCCTATTTAACCAACAGCCTATATCTTCCTGCCCTCACAAGAATTGCCTTATGGACGGAGACTGCTGGAGAGTTGGTATAGAATGTCACTGGCAGATAGTTTTATTAGATCACATGGAGCACAACTGGTAGAATAAGTGGAGACATGGACTCTCATCCCTAGTAGGCAGGGCAAGCCCACCTTCACTCAATACCTCAAAAGGCAGAGTTAGGGATGGAGACTGTTGGACTGCTATATAGAATGTCACTGGTTAATGACAGAATTAGAGAAGTCAAACTCCTGTCCCCAGAGGACAGGGCAAGCCCACCTTCACTCGATACCTCAAAAGGCAGAGTTAGGGATGGGGACTGAAGACTGCTGGTATGGACTGAGGAAGAAAAGGGACAGCTGACTTCTGCTTAGTAAAATACAATATGAGCAAAATGGAAATGTAGCAGAATGATGGGGATGGTTGGGAGAATGAGGTTAGAAAACAGGAGGAGGAGGATGAGCACACTGTGGGACATGAAATAGATGGAACATAGTAACACCATACAATGGAAAACATCAAAACAGACAGCAGGAAGGCAGTAGAGTAACGCCAGGATATACCTGTAGGAGCACTAAAATAAAGCAAGACTGAGCAAACCAACCACGTGGAACTAATAGCTTAGGCGCGGGTAGGGCAGCTTGCAGGAACACTTCAGAAATGGCACGCTATGCACAGGTGATTAGGTTTGCTGCAATGGTACAATGCATTAAGAGTGAAGCCAGGTGAATATTGTAAACAGTGTGCTGAGCAGAGTGTGGGAATGCTGAGACAATGGAGTAGTGCAAACAGGGTTACTCGGCACGAGTAACAGTGTTAAAGTGCTACTGTAAGTTGATGAGTGGTATTATCAAAGCTGACTATAGTTTTGAAGCAGAAAAGCTGACATATGGCAAATTCAACTGTTCTGAGTTCCAGGTGCCAGACGAGGGTGAAAGTGACACAAGATTGTGATAATATGAGCCATTATACTAAATAAATTGAAGAACAATTGCAAGCCCAGGTTGTAATGTTGCAGGTTATGAGAAGCTCAAATGCTGGGCATGTGCAGCAGTGCTAGGGGTAGGAACAATCAGGAACAGCGATGCAGACAGAATGCCGACATGCAGTGTCAGTGACTCAGCAGGTAGCACTACGCCTCTGAGGCTGGGAGATCAGAAGGCTGTGGGTTCTATCCCACACCAGGCACATGGGTTAATATCCCAGTACTGACACTAGTGCAGCATGAGGGGAGGCTGCACTCTTGAGGTGCGTCTTTCAGATGAGACGTTAAACTGAGCTCCCAGCTGCCTGTTCAGGTGGACGTTAAAGATCCCTAGCACTTCTCGAAAAGAGAAGGGAATTTTATTAACAAAACTTCAAAGAAATAAAACATATACATTGTTAATACACAATAGTACATACAATGAAAACTCAAAACCCAAAAAGGAAACAAATCAAAAAGGAAAAAGAAAAAAAGACAAAGAATTAAACAGGTAACATCAGACCTAGATGATACAGAAAGAAACTATGTAACAGGAACATCATTATCCATTACCCAAGGTAGATTTCTCCAATTAGACATTAATTGGGCATGATGACATCTGCCCACTTCATATTTATAAATGTTCAATAATTCAGAAGTTATCTTTTGTAAAAGTTCCTTATAAGAAAAATCTTTTTGTAGAGTAAAAGACACCGTTTTGCCAAATAAACCATTTAAAACTGCAAAAATAACATGTAAGGTGCCAGTATCCCATTTTCCCCAATGGGCAGTGTAAGAACCATAAATGAGAACATCATAAGTTACAAATTCAAAGACTGGTTCATTCCAACTAATGGCAACGTAACTCCAAAAGGTGAAATATATGGACATGAAAAAATAAGTGATGCATTGATTCAAAAACTTGAAAGCAACCAGGGCGGGAACAGTAGCGATCCTGCAGTTTTTTATGAAACTGATTGCCCTTGACATTCAGCTTTTCATGACCACATAACCAAGTTACATCCCAGAGTTTAGGAGGAATCGGGTATGAGCTATTAAGCTCTGTACCGACAAAAGCAGTTCTGCAGGACATTTTGAAATATCGTGGATTCTGTAAAACAGGACTCTAGAACAGAGTGATATAAAGATTTTTTACATTTGGAAAGGATCCAAACACTAGAGATTTTCCACTGTTGTAGTTTAAGGAAAATTTCATGTTGATAAGGTGGAACCTTATAGTTAGTAAGACGCCCTAGCTTACCAGATACCCAGTCGGTATACCAAATCCCCATTACCTGCAAGGTAAGACTAGTCCATAGTTTTGGAAATTGTTTCAACAATGGTAAAAAATCAGTAAAAAAATTGACAGTAAAAAGAGCAAGGGATTAATCATGTTTAAACCGCCCGGGACACTGGTAAGTATAAAATATTGCGTTTAATGGGATTGAGACGACTACCCCAAACTGCTTGAAAAATATACTAAATAAAGTGCTTCCCTTTGTTTGGGTGGGGAAAAATATTACTCAAGAATAAAATAATGGAATTAAGAAGGTACGTATCAGATGGATACACTTGAGTTTGGAAAACTGCCATTTATTCCAATTCTGTACCATAAATTTACCTTTCTGCAAGTGAATATCCCAGTTATAAATAGCGTGTAGAGGAACCAAAGAAAATACCTAAAATCTTTATGGGTGACAACGTAAAACGGATATCACACATAAGTGATTGTTCAGGGACAGCAGCACTTAAATCAAAACCAAGCACTTAGGCGACATTTAAAGACATACCAGAAAGGGAACCAAAAGTGGCACAGATCCACAACCAAAGGAACAGAAGAAGCAGTGGAGGTGCAAACGCAGATATCGCCCGCATAAGCAAGGGCTAAAAGGGATAGAGACTCAGGTACAGAAATAGGGGTATTAAATTAGTCAAAGTGCAACAAAGGGTCTATACTATATATGTATAATAATGGACTAATGGACAACCCTATCAACACCTTGCTTCACGGAAGCATAGGCCCAGATGTCCATTAACCAAAGGGATACCGTAGCTGTTTTATAAAGTTTCTGTAACCAAAAACAAAAGTGGATGGAATACCGTAATGCAATAAAGTAAGCCACAAAAATTTATGATTCACAGAATCAAAGGCCCTTTGTTGATCCAAAGATAAAATAAATCCAGGTAAGCCAAGTGAAGTAGAGCTATCAAAATCCCAAAAAAAAGCAACTGGTCAATACGAGATCTATTAGGAAGTGCACAAGACTATGCAGGAGAAATTAAGTAGGAAGATATAGTCAACAGTCTTGTATTTAAAATTTTCATCAAAGTTTCAAATCAACATTCAATAAGTTGATAGGTCTCCAGTTGGAAAGAAGTCTTTTGTCACCTTTTTAAATAAAAAATCAAAACTCCCTCATCATTTCCAAGGGACAGTCAGAATGCATCAATAAATCATTATAAACATCTGCTAGTTCTTGGGAAAGATGGGTCCTAATAATTTGTAAAATTCAGTAGTTAGACCATCCAGACCAGGTGCTTTTTTGCATGAGAGTGTTGAGAACCGTAAGAACCTCCTGTGACGTAATAGGAGTAATCAAACCAGCCAAGAGAGAGATTGAGGACAGTCCGAACTGCAATGTTGCAGAGGTAAGCTCGAGCAGAACCCAGGTCAACTGAGCTTTCCGAAAAGAGTGTCATCGATATGAAGACACCTCAGCCATTAAGTCTGCTAGTGAATGTTTAACTAGACCATCTTGCCCCATTAAACTGGTAAAACCTTTTCCCAAGCCTTGCTTTGCTTCTGAGAAAAGGGCAAATAGTGGCAAAACCACCTTGTGCACCAAATTGTTGTTGAAATTTCAAAACTTGGGACTGGTGTTTGTGAAAGGGTGCCATTTTGTCCTTAGTAATATTTATTTGGGATGAAAAATTATGCTTTGTAGTCTGGGCCAGGGACATCAATTTCTGCAATTGACTCCAAAATTGTAAATAAGAAACATAAGCAGCTGAACGTTGAGATTTCCAAAAGATTTCAATAAAGAAATAACATCGACTTAGTATCCAACCACCAAAGCAGTGGGTCATCATACATTTCATATAAAGATTTCCTTGCCATCATAAAAGCATGTAAATGTTCCAAAATATCCTGACAGAGAAGCAATTGAGAATTCAGTTTCCAGAGACCTCTACCAAAGGAACAGGCAGCTGGAGACCCAACCTGTATGCACAGAGCACTGTGATCAGAAAATTCCACCGGGTAACCCATGCTGAATGCAATGGTAAATTCTGATTAACAAAGAAGAAATCTATCCTCGTGCTAATGCACCTCTAGAAAGGTAGGAACAGGAGCCATATGAAGATGAGCATAGCGCCAATCAAACTAGCTGTGTGAAGCAACCCCCTAAACAGGACATGTCACTAAAATTTTAGTAGTCTTTACTTTTACCTTTATCTATATTGGATAGGCCACAATTAAAATCTCCACCAAAATAACATTATAGGAGGTATGCAAATATGGTTGCAAAGCCTAAATAAATCCACCTGGTTGCTTTAGTTTGGGGTGCATAAACATTTAATAATCGGTAACATGTCCCAAGGAGCACAACATCTAAAAGTAATACTCGGCCAGGAGCCAAGTCAATTAACTTCAAAACTTTTACCTCAGAGGAAAAAGTATTGCAACCCCTGTACACCTTTCAAGACCCAGTGACCAGTATGAAACCCTCAGACCAACGCCGTGAGGCACCGTAAGTTCAGCTATCGTGATGTATACATGTATCTTGTAAAAAGATATTACAATGTAAAGATTGTAAGAGGGAAAAAGCAGCCTATCTGAGCTGATTTTTAATGCTGTTCACGTTAAGTGAGCAGAAAGTTAAGGAAGAAATCATTTAACCCATCATGGTGGTTTGCATTTATTCTTTTCCCTTTTTAGAACTGCAGTATTGTTCTTTTGAGGGAGGGACGGGAGCAGAATACTGGAATCCACATCCACAGATTTTCCTATGGGGTCAACTCCTGACTGGGAGGATTCAGAATCACGTCAGATACATCTTGTGCCAGTAGGAAGGCATGAAATCGGTTAGTAGTAGGGGTGTTCGTTAATTTAGGAACTTTAAGCAGGTTGAGCATGATAGGACTTACTCCGAGCCACTCTAGTGGGAAAAGGGAAGACCTGGGGAGGCTGGGGGTGGCATAGAAAGACCATCTATAGGAAGAGAAGCTTGAGGTGGAGGGTCAGGTAGCGCGCACATCTGGGTCAGTCACACGAGGGCGGGGAGGTAGGAGGGAGGGGAGAGTCTCGAGACAGGAAGGGTTTCAGCAGAAGAGGGTAACTTAGTAGAAAACGGTGTTGCACGGGATGTGGAAAGGTGGTTCTGGAGCGCCAGAATTGCTATCAACAAACGTTGTTCTTCAGAGTCCTGAGTATCCAGTGTTGGTGAGCTGCCTCTGGGCAGGTGGCATAGTGTGTCCGTGAGCAGCACACAGAGAACAGACAGCCGTATACGACAATGTTCACTGACATGTCCTAAGGAATTGCAAAGATTACATTGTAAGTGGACACAGGCACTACTAATGTGACCCGATTTTCCACACCTGTAGCAGGATTTAGGCTGGCCCGCATAAAATAGTACCCCTGTCCTGCCCTAAAAATACAATTTGGGAGGTGTTGTAAACCATCTTCAGTAGAATTCAATATTACCCAATCCTCCATCCCCTGTCCAGATATCTTCCGAGTCAAAATTGCCTCAGGTTGGCCTAATAAAGTACACCTCTGTTTTAACCAAAAACAAGGTCCGTAACACTAACACTCTCATTCGAAAAAGGACAGTGACAGTTTTATGTGCCGGTTTCGTGAGGGAAGAACCTCAAATGGGGACCAAAAGAGGAGTTCGTTTTACCAAATGAAATTTGGACCAAAATCTCCAAACCGCTATGCAGCTTAAAACTAATATCAAGGTCTTTTCACCAGATACATGTATTAATGCATACAATTCAGCAGAAGTAAACTGCAGACTATCTTTCAATAATGATTTTGCCACATATTTCTATCAGGAAAAGCCTCCAATCCCCCTTATAGATAAGCCAAACAGCACTATGTCTTTTAGCAGTATAAGAAGAGGAATGAAAAAGGAGGCATAGGAGCATGGAGCAGGTCGGTCAGGGCCAGGCAAAGAGTCTGGTGAAGGCCCTCACGCTGCAAGACACCCAGGGTCATTCAAACCTCCCTCGGCCGAAG
Source organism: Neoceratodus forsteri (assembly GCA_016271365.2). Lineage (NCBI taxonomy): Eukaryota > Metazoa > Chordata > Ceratodontiformes > Ceratodontidae > Neoceratodus > Neoceratodus forsteri. The sequence continues at coordinate 451,739,171 of CM057456.1, read as the reverse complement.
GGTGCAAAACTGGAATCGGAATCGGGTCAGGAGGGTGTAATCTGCCTTGGAAGAAACCCAAGTTCAGGAGACTGTGTAAAGGAAAGTTCAGGGGTAAAGCCAAAGGAGAAGCTAAAACTTCTTCGAGGTGTGTGTCAGGTTCAGCAGGTAGAGTCACTTGAGGATCAGAGGGTTCATGCATCGGCTCTGGAGAAAGCGTTAGACAGTTTCCGTGATACCCCTGGAATGGTGATCGGCGTAAAGCCAGAGATCCATTCACCTGACTCGGGTGCTGCACCCAGCCCGCAGAAGTCAGGGCCTTGAAACTGACCAAGAGGCGTCAGCCATCTACCTGGTCTGCCCAGGAGCGGGGTTTGTCAGCCTGAGTTTTCTTAATAGCTGGTTTTAAAACTCGTGAATGTTTAGCATCAAAAGAAAAACAGACGCTTTGCTTTGGTCAGAGGGTGTAGTAACGTAGACAGTACCTGTAGGAGAGAAACCAGATGGAGATTCTTTCAGCAGTTCAACTGGGGCAGCATAAGCCTGAGAGGTAGTTCTGATTACTTGCTGCATAGCAACCTCGCTGTCAGACAGCTTAGTTCCAGCTGTCATAGTATTTCCAATCGTTTGTTCCGCATTCATGTGTCGAGAGAAAGAATGGTAGAGTTGGAGCTGGAAACTTGAAGTCAGAAGGTAATATCTCAGAAAATGGAGTCGTGAGGCAGTGAAGCCACTGTAGGTGTTTTGTTGCAGTGAAACCTCCAGAGGAGTAATTAGTGTAGCAGATAAGACAGGTTCCATCAGGCGCTAAAAATATCTGAACTGCAGTTTCCACTCAGAGTAGGAGTAATTGTCTCAGCCTGCAGCACATCCTGTTGCAACGAAGACAGCCCAGCGACTGAGCATTCCATCACGAAGTCAGCAAGTCCCCTACTGGCTACAGTAGGGGAATTTCCCGTGTCCTGGCCAAATTTCCCCATTCACAAAAATACCACCAACAGCTTAATCTGGTTCAAGATCAGTTGACATTCATCTGTATCCTCCCCAGATCGTGCCTGAAAATAGGCAGAATTTGCCTAGTGCACTTACCTGGTCAACAAAACTAAATAAATTAATGAGAAGCAAGCCCCAGTATGAGGGCGAGAAAATCCCAAAAAACAAGCATTTGTCAATGCTGAATGTTGATTGCATTGGTCCGTTGAGCTCACTCACTACCCTATGTCACTTGTTCATTCTGTTTCTCCCAGTGCTGCAGGCTGCTCTTTTGTACTGGACTCCTGACTGCATTGGCATGTTTTTCTGCCCACAAAGAATTCTGCAGCTGTCCTGATAGAGCTGCATTGAGGTGAGTCACTCCTCTCTCTCTCACTCACTCATTCTGTTTCTGCTGGCGCTGCAGGCTGCCCTTTTATAATGGGTCAGAAACCAAATGATTTGATACCTTTGAATGGACCGACTTAGATGTAACAACAAGAACAAAGTGCTCTAGCTTTTGGACCACCAGTCCTTCTTCAGAAGCTCTAAAGAAGGACTGTTGGTCCAAAGCTAGAGCATCTTTGTTCTTGTTGTTACATCTATGTTGGTCCATTAAAAGGTATCAAATCATTTGCTTCTGGATCTATTCTTGCAAGGACCAATAAGGCAACTACTAAATCCAGATTTCTTTATAATGGGCTCATGCCTCTGTTGGCAGCTTTTTCTGCCCACAAAGAAATCTGCAGCAGTCCTGACACAGGTCCGTTGAGCTAGCTCATCCCCTCTCTCACTTGCTTGTTCTGTTTCTGCCAGCGCTGCAGGCTGGCCTTTGTACTGAGCTCCTGCCTGCATTGCTGCCTTCTTCTGCCCACAAAGAAATCCGCAGCAGTCATGATAGAGCTCCTTTGAGCTCACTCATTCCCTCTCTCACTTGCTCATTGTGTTTCTCCCAGTGCTGCAGGCTGGCCTTTGTACTGGGCTTCTGCCTGCACTGGCACCTTTTTCTGCCCACTAAGAAATCTGCAGCTGTCCTGACAGAGCTCTGTGAGGTCGCTCACTCTGCCTGTCTCACTCGCCCATTATGTTTCTCCTGGTGCTGCAGGCTGCCCTTTGGTACTGGGCTCCTGCCTGCATTGTCACCTTCTGGCCACAAAGAAATCTGCAGCAGTCACAATAGAGCTCCATTAAACTCGTTACTCACTCCCCCTCTCTCACTCATTCATTCTGTTTCTCCTGCCGCTGCAGGCTGCCCTTTGTACTGGGCCCGTGTGCATTGCTGCCTTTTTCTGCCCACGAAGAAATCCACAGCAGTCCCAACAGAGCTCCATTAAGCTCACTCACTTCCTCCCTCACTCGCCTGTTCTGTGTCTCCCACTGCTGCAGGCTTCCTTTGTACTGGGTTCCTGCCTGCATTGGCAGCTTTTTCTGCCCACAAAAATATTTGCATCAGTCCCAACACAGCTCCATTGAGGTCGCCTACCTCTCTCTCTCACTCGCTTGTTCTATTTCTGCTGGCGCTGCAGGCTGGTCTTTTGTACTGGGCTCCTGCCTGCATTGCCACCTTTTCCTGCCTGACAAAGAAATCTGCAGCAGTCACGAGTAGACCTCCGCTGAGTTCGCCACCCTTTCTCTCAATCGCCATTCTGTTTCACCTGGTGCTGCAGGCTGCCCTTTGTACTGGGCCCTGCATGCATTACTGCCTTTTCCTGCCCACAAAGACATCTGCAGCAGTCCCAACAGAGCTCCATTGAGCTCACTCACCCCTTCCCTCACTAGCTCATTCTGCATCTCCCGGTGCTGGCAGGCAGCCTTTGTACTGGGCTCCTGCCTGGTGGGCTCTTTTCTGCCCACAAAGAAATCTGCAGCAGTCCCGACAGAGCTCAGTTGAGCTCTGTCACCCCCACCTCTCAGTCGCTCAATCCTAATCTGTCCCAAACACTGATTTTCGACAGCGACTGCCGATTCTGCGCCAGAAGCAGGGAAACACATTTCAGCCAGGATGTGAAAAATGACAGCTGTACTGTTCATAAGGAGGTGTGAACAAATGTCAGTGTTGAAAATCTGGCATGAAAATATTACTAATTTGCGAACTTACAGGGGTGCATGGAAACTGCACAACACACACTCGTAACACAGTCATGTTATGGAGTTTCATCACAAACTTTTCAGCATAGGTATTTTAAGACCTCTGCTCATGAACAGTGTCAGTGTGATTTTCTTACTGTGTCCCTAACACTGATTTTTCATAGCGACCATGCTATTGTGTGCCAGAAGAGCGAAAACACATTCGGCCAGGATGTGAAAATGACAGCTGCACTGTTCATAAGGAGGTGTGGAAAAAATAGCAATGTTGAAAATCTGGAGGAAAATATTGCAAAGTTACGAAGGTAGTAGGCATGAGAAACTGCGCAATGCTTATTTGTGACACACTCATTTTATGGACTTTGTAGCCAAATTTTCAACACATGCATTTTAGGACCTCTGCTAATGAACAGTGTCACTGTCATTTCATAATGTGCCCTAAACATGGATTTCCACAGCAACCATGCTATTCTGCACCGAACTGCAAAACACATTTCAGCCAGGATGTGAAAAATGACAGCTGTACTGTTCATAAAGAGGTGCAGAAGAATGGCAATGTTGAAAATCTGGAGTGAAATATTATTAATTTGCAAAGTTACTATGTGTGTGCAAACTGCACAACGCATCAGTAATAATGTCATTTTATGTAGTGAGTTACAAGATTTTCAACATAGGCATTTTTGACCTCTGCTCATGAACACTGTCACTGTCATTTTCTTAATCTGTCCCAAACACTGATTTCCCACAGCAACTGTGCTATTCTGCGCGGAAGTGCGAAAACACGTTTGGCCAGGATATGGAAAATGACAGCTGTACTGTTCACAAGAAGGTCTGAAAAATGCAAATGTTGAAAATCTGGCATGAAAATATTGCAAATTCGCAAAGTTATGAGCATGGATAGAACTGCCCAATGCACGCTCATAAAACAGTCATTTTTTGGATTTTCTCACCAAATAAGCAACATAGGCTTTTTGAGAGCCCACCTCATGAACACTGGCACTGTTGTTTCATTAATCAGTCCCAAAGGGATTCCACAGTGACCTTGAAATTACCTTTCGGGGTTGAATAACGTCATGACAGTGCCAGAATTCATGAGGAGGGGTCCCAAAACCCATGTTGAAAATTTGGTGCAAAATTCAAAACTGCCTGAGATATTCATCAAAGTTGAAAAAATCCTATTTATTCCATTATACAGCTTACCAGCATTTCCTCAGTTCGCGGTTGGCTTTGAAGAGTGTAGACATGTTCCCGGGCCACTGAAGATGGTGGGTGCTGGACTCCAGAGTAAGTATGGGGTGAGGGAGGAGGGTGGGAGGCAGGATGTGCAGTGGTGGGCACAGGTTGTGGGAGGGGGCAGGGAGACTGCCAAGGGACTGTTTCCTTTTTCACAGGGAAAAAAAAAACATTGCAGGACTGTTTTTGTTTTATAGAGGCATGTGGCACACTGGGGTGGGCTCCCAGCATGCCAATGGAGTCTTTTTTGGGTGGCAGCTGCAGCTAATGGAGGATTGGGCACCCCATCGGCACGCACAAAGGGGGTTAGCATTATGCTGATGGGGATTGGGCACTCACATTGGCACACAACAAAAGTGTGGGGTTATATAATGCTGATGGGAGTGGGCTCCACTGTCAGCAACATCGACCTTTGGGCATTGAAGCCGACAGGGTTGGGGCCCCATTGGCAAACAAACATGGTGAGGGGCACATGCTGCTGAGGGTTGGGCACCCCTCCAGTGGGGAAAAGCTCAATATTGTTTGTGAACATGGCGACAAACTGCCACCATATTCACAAACAGTATCACTCAACAAGATTATGCCTAGCAATGATGAGTTGCTTCTCATTGCAGCGAACGGCTTACACTGCAATGACAGGCAGCTCCTGACTGCAGCGGCTGAAACTTTACAAGGTTGTGGCATGCTGGCTGAACTAGTGTCAGCAGCAGTGTGCTGCACAGCATTGAGAAAGTGGGCCAAGCCTTTAAAGGCTGTGGAGGCATTGGCCATGACAGTGCCGTGCCTCCACAACCTGATTCTGGAAATCTGCTGCAATATGTTTCCTATGCATGCACACAATCAACGTAAAATGGAACAGCAAGGGACAAGTGCAAGAACGAGGCATGGTGGGGGACAGAGAAGACAGCAATGGGGATGACTTGGGGTGGGGAGAAATGAGGCAGGATAAATGGAAATGGAGTTGAGGCGAAAGAAGCAACAAACAGGGAATGAGAGAAAAAACAGAAAATGAGGGAGGGGGGAGAGCAGAAATCAAATGGAACAAATAGGGAAAAGGAAACAGCATCAAAGCAGGAAAGAAGGCCAAGCCCATGAGCCACACAGGAGCTCAGAGTGCTGAAAAATGCCTATGTTTCACAATGCACTAAGCAGGGATCTGCTGAGAGAAGCTGGCTTTTATTTGGAATGTGGGAAGAGCCTTCCCAGATTGAACCTCAGGCTTCCTGCAGGAAAAACACCTATCCTGTCTGAACCTTCTCCATAATTTAATTGCTGCATTCCTTTATTATGGCTGGTCTGCTTTGCAGAGCAGTTCCTATTGTGATCACACAGTACAGTGGGCAGTGACCATTTCTAATACTAAAAGCATTGGAAGGTGGGACATGTGTGGAAGGTTTATGACCAAAAATTAGTCGATGCTGCATGATTCAATTTGTTGGATGCCATGTCTGTAACAGTAGCAAGCACATTTATTAGCTATGAAATGGAAGGTTGAGAAACTATGGTAAACCTCTCTAGACTAGCACAGTGCATATGCACTAGCCTGGTTTATTGCCTTCAGTTTAAGCTTCAGTCGGCAATGTTGCCCACTACCCCACCATACCCCCACACAGAACACACATGCATATGAATGATGAATAACGGGACATTTTAAAATACCGTAGCTGTGATTCATTTAAGGCAAGAGCATGTAAATGTGCCACACAATCTGATCTATCACAGAGGAGAATGCTAGCCATTAATTATGCATAGGTCAGTAAACAGTATCCATGACAGTGACACATTTTCTGCCCAAAAACAACAAAATTCAAACAGCTACTAAATTGGATGGAGATTTTTGGATTGTCTTTACTGTAAACAGATTCATATGGTGAAATGTAAGTGACTGACTGCTATGGAGACTGTAGCCTTTTATACCCACAGATCAGGTACAGGATGGTGGCGACTTGGGGTTGAGAGGGCTAGTTTCTAGGAAACAAGGAGGAAGCACACCGTGTGCACTGCCAGGGCTGTGGGGGAGGGTACATTTATGATCACTGTGTGATGGTTGATACTCTCAGGTGGTATATGTCTAGACTTGAGCAGCAGATGGAGGCAACACAGAGGCATTGGGACATGAGAGATACTGAGCTGGCAGGTAAACCCGTGCCCTCCTTACACAATGATGAACTTGGTGCTGGTGAAAACTGATGGACTAACTTTTAGAAACAGAGTGTGCACAAGGTTGTGGTGCTATCAAGTAAAAACAATATTGTAACAAGAAGCTTTGGCACTCACCACTACAAATACTGCTGAACCATGAAATATGATTAAAAGATTTTAATAACATGATAAAAGGCAGTTACAGCACCTGTCTAACGTGTTTCTGGTCCCACCTGGACCCTCTCTCAAAGCCTTTGAGAAGGGGTCCAGATGGGACCAGAAATACGTAGGTGGGTGCTGTAACTGCTGCTATCATTATTAAATCTTTAATCATATTCACGTGTCAGCAGTATTGTGATGGTGAGTCCCAAGCTTCTTGACAATGACTAACTTTACTGCACTTTAGTTTGAAAACTCCAGGTACAGAGTGGGAAGGTAGACTACAGGCTTCCCAATGCTGTTATGAAGCTGCTGCTGCTGCTGGCTGACAGTACTGTGTTCTGGAAATCCTTGTTTAGTCACAGAGCAGGTACAGTGTGGGTGATCATGCGCAGACTTCCCCACACGAGATTCATTCAGCACTGGAGACAAGTGAAGGACTGACAACACTGGAGACTGCAGCCCTCTGTTTATCTACATGGCCAGGTACAGAGTGAAGATTAGTAACTTCGATATGATTTTGCAAAATAAACAGCTCAGACACGTTTGGGGTACTGTAACTGCACAAGTCCAGGGCAAGTAACACTATTCCCCTTCCTAGTAAATTAATGTTAAAAATTCATCCCTGTAGGATGGTGGTTTATCACAAGAATTCTGAGCTCAGTACAATACAATGACTACACTGTCAGCACATTTCTTATAAGAGTGAGCTGTATCATTACTTGAACTCTTAGTGGAGTTAAGACTCACTCACCAGTATATGTTTTAAGGATCTGTTTATTTAACTTCCAAACTGTATAATTCATCCATTTAAAATCATCAATGTTTCCTAGTCACCTGGCTACTACTTTTCAGGATTTATAACAGCATATTATGATACCTAAATTAATGATAAATTCCAGGGCAGGATTCACAAAGCAGATGCACTGGGTGCAAATGAGATGCAAAAGTGCAACACAGAAATGTGCCATGGCACCATTCAGAAAGGGCAGAGATTCCCAGTGCATCCAGGATGTGCTGTACCACACCAGATGTGCCAGAGAGCAAAATAATTATATGTGGTGCATCTGGATGGGGGTGTATCTGCATACACAGTGCAGAGCCATTCACAGAGCAAAATGAATGCACAAACACAGAGCATTCACAGCCAAGTACCAAATGCGCCATAAGGAGATAAGTATAAGAAGTAGACTTAAGTGCAAGCCTCAGCAGGCAGACTGCAGGATAGCAGCAGCAACAGGCAGAACAGCATCAGCAGAATACAGGCCACAGACATGGATGGTGCACCGTTACTGAAGGTGAGAATGATAATGGGGATGAGAAGCGGGCAAACCAGCAGCGTTGTGGCAGAAGGCACTGTAGGTGGCCTGCCTCCAGGCGGTATTGTGCCAGACTAACATTTGAACAACTGACAGACAGAAACAATCAGCTGATAACACCTGAACAGGGCTATTCTGAGGCACCTCTGTGAGCTGTGCCATGATGAAAAGCAGGGACCCACTGGAAGGGGTCATGCCATATCAATGGAGACCAAGATGACAACAGCAATGTACCTATTCACCACAGAAACCTTCCAGAAGCCAGCTGGAGGCACCACTGGTATATCCCAGCTATCCATATCCCATCTCCTCACACAATTCCTCACGCACTGCTCCCGTGCTTTGGAAGTCATCCACTTCCCAGGCACACAGGCAGAGTGGACAGAAGCCATGCAGCAGTTCCATGGGTGGCACACATGCCAGGCATTATAGGGGCCATTGACTGCAACCAAGTGGCAATCCATACACCACTAGGTGAAGAGGCCATTACATACACGAATTGCAAGGGATTCCACTCCGTCAACTGCCAGATATGTGCGATGTCACAGGGTGCATCAGCAATGGGTTACATGCACACCCTGGGAGTATACACGATGCCTCATGAGCACTAATCCACCCTGTGCCACAGGTTTGAGACCAGGATATACCCAGTGGCCACCTAGTGGGTGGAGTGGGGCATGGCTATATGCCCATGAACAGGCACCAAATGATGGGAGGAAGAGCAGGTGTGTGGTGACAGCAGGGCCTGTGCAGGGGAGTTGCACAGGTGGAACAATGGAGGTGGGCATGCCGAGGAACTGTGTACATGACATGGAGGACAGTGCAGCACAGGAGGCAAGGTGATGCGCAACAGCAGGCACAAATGGCAGGTGAAATGCACCACCGCTAGCCAGGCACGGGCAACTGCTGGGAAATGGAGGATAGGCAATGCCAGACGGAAAATGTGTGGGCAGTCGTGGCAGTATGCATGGGCAGGTACAAGACCACTGAGTGCAGCCAGGGCATGCAGTTTCTGGTCTGTGCAGGAAAAGATGCACCGGAGGGTTGACACAGGAACAGGGATGGACAGTCAGCAGACACAGCAGTGTGCCATGGTGGAAGGGGGACTGTGGGACACAATGCACATGTATCGGGGTTGTAACAGACTGCTGTTGCCCTTCACAGGTGATGTGGCATACTCCCTCTCACCCTGGCTCCTCACACCCTTCTGCTGAACTGGCACAGAGGCGGAGGAGTGCTGCAGAGGCACACATCGTTACACGCGCCATCATCGAGCATGTCTTCGGCATGCTGAAGATGCACTTTAGGTGCTTGGATAGGTCAGATGGTGCCCTACAATATAGCCCAGAGAAGGCCTGTGGCATATTCCTGGCCTGTCTGTTATATGCTGCAACATGGCATTGACCATGGAATAGCTGTCCAGGCTGAGGAGGGCAACAGTTCCAGGGAGGGGAGGGAGGAGGATGCAGCGGAGCAGGGGTCCCATGGCAGACCGCCACTGGCATGCTGGGACCCAAGCCTGGTCACCAGATCCTGGTGTCAGAAGTCACCATCGTGGAAGAGCACTTTGGGGACTGCAGGTGAGTAACACAGGTGGGTCAAACACGGCAGCCCCCAACCCACACACACCACACATGCACCCACACACCCATACACCCACACCACAGGACGGACAATGGCAACACAGCCACTGTGTATTACACACAAGGGGTGACAGCATTTCACACACACACGGCCAAGAGCAGGACACATGTGGCCAGGGCATCAGTGTATGTGCTGGGATGGCATGGATCAGTGTACAGCTGCTGGAACATGTGCACAGCAGACAGGTCTGCACTCATCACACCCATGCCACACAGCACAACAGTGCCCCAGGCCATGCACAGTGCAATGCACAGGTGACACACACAGGCATCTTACTGGGACAGGCATGTGCCACCCACACTGCTCCAGGCACAGTCAGCCTGGTGTGTGGACTGCAGTGGGTGCAGGCAACAGGGCCATGTGGGCTGTCAACCCAGGCATCAGTGGGAGGCACTAATACTGCCACGGACATATGGACAGCAATGCCCACACCTGGTGGATGCTGTGTCAACACCACTGGCAACGGGGGTGACCACCACCCCTGGAAGGGTACTACAGTGAGACCGTGAATTGGTGCTCACTGGTGTGTCATCCCCAAGATCCATTTGTGATCCAGGGTTGCTGAGGATGGCTATGCATGGTGATGGCATCAGCAGCAATGGGTTCACCTAATGCTGTGACCTTGGGGTGCATGAGGCACTCCTGGGGGCAGCTGGCTGCCCAGTGGCCACGTGGTGCACTGTTTGCACTCACTGCCTCAGCAGCAAGCACAATACACCCAGAGCTGGGGTAGTGCCCACCCGCAGTAGGCGAGCCTCTGCCAATATCTAGGTGCACCATGCAGCTGATGACTCATGTTCCATGGCCAGCTGCATCCTAATGCCTCTGAGCTCCACCCTTAGGGATGCCTGCCCTTTCACAGTGTCCTACAGGAGGTGTGCATAGCCCCAACCTCGTTGGCAGGCAATGTGTCACAGGAACAGCGCTGATGGGCAGGTGTGGTGCCAGCCTGCTGCACTGCATCCTCCATAGGTGGATGCACCACAGCGGGCTGTTGAATGGGTTGGGACTGGGTTTGGGTAACCACTGCACATCCAGGGATGGCCGCATCATGGTCCCCACTACCCACTGCTGCACTGCAGCACCTGCTGAACCATACCAGCGGTTCCTGTCCCTACAGCAGCACCAGACATACAACCCCATCAACTGCCACTATGGGTGGGTGTCCAGGCCCTGTGGGTGCACCAGGGGCTGCAGGACCACTGACACCACATGGTGCACCCGTGCATGCACCTGTGCCTCAGCCAGTCCACTGTCAGCCATGTCCCCAGATTTGTGTGGTGTCTGGATCATCATTGTCATCATACACCCCTGCATACCAGATGACAGCACCAGCAGGGCATCCACAATGTCCACCCTGTCCACTGGGTCATCATCAGCCAAACCCCGAATGCTGACCAGCCATGATTGGTCCTGGCCTCCAGCCATGGCACTGGTTGCAGAGGATCAGACAGCCCTGCTAATACAGATGCTGTGGCCGGGGCTGCTGTGGCATTAGAAGGGCCCAGCATGGCATTTTACACAGTCCCAGCTACAGCCCAGTGTGATGGCCCAGCATCTTCTCCCACAAGGCCATCTTGCAGACCGCCCACCACAGTAGCACCTGTGAGGTGTGATGGAGCTGTAAAAGATGGGATACATGGTTACTGATATGTGTGACTGTTGTGATTGAGAGGCATGTACAGGGTGGACATGCACATGTGCCATAGGTGCATCTGACATGCCATGCAGGTGACAGCCAACCATGGGGCCACTGATGCAGCATAGCACCAGAAAATGCAGGCATGCACTGGTGCCTGTTCATGTGCCCTTGGATATGGGTGTGACTGGCCCAACACCCTGGACACCACCTGCAGGGATGACATCCCAGATGAGCACCAGCACCACAGACCATGATCGGGCCCCGGTCCCCACCCGGCTGCGTATGGGCAGCTTGTCATGTGTGTGTGACACACAATAGATGGATGGGGCATACAGCTACATGGTCAGTGCACACAGGCACATGGTCAATTAGTGTGTCACAGTGGGGCTGGTCAGGGCACCCATGGCACACACACACACACACAGGGACAGGCACAATTCCTGGGACATGTATACTCACAGTGCTGCGATGGACTGCTGTCTGTCTGGACTCCCCCTAGAATTCCCTACATAGGCGTCTGGCCCATGCTGGCCACCAGCAGCTCCTCAGTGGGTGTGAGGTGCACACCTGTCTGCGGCCCACCCTGTCCCAGCAGCAAGCAAGGCCTCAATGTGTGCCACCTCTTTCGCTCTCCTCTTCTCATCGTTGAAGTGCTTCCTGCACTCTTGAGGTGTTCGGTTACATTCCCATGGGCATTGACATGCCTTGCCACTGCTTCCCAGCCCTGATCCCTCTGATGGCGGCTGCCACCCTGCCAGTCAGGATGTCCTTCCATATGAGGTAGGCCTCTATTAGTGCTATGTCCTTGTCAGCTGTAAATTTGGACATCTTTGTCCCTCAGCTGTGTCCTGTCCGGACACAGTGGTTTCTGTGGTGACAATATGCAGGCATTAGTACAGTACAGGCGACTATGTATGTGTGCATGCATGGTGGTTGGCTGCTGCAGGGTCACAGCACCCTGTACCCATACCTCTCAACTGCCTGCATTGCATATCAGGACAAGACTTAGAACAGTCAGGGACAGGTGGCCAGTGTCAGGGCACAATGTTAACAATGGTAATAGTAATATATCCTGCAAAAGTGTCTGGCTTTGCTTGCCAGGTACTATCTGAAGGGTGTTAGACTGTAACACACATGACTGGCAGTCTGTTGTACTATGCTTCCTTATTCATCAGCAACAGACCCCTCACTGTCACTGGAACAGTGGAACACTGTGAAGTGCACTCAGGGACGTGTCTGATGAACAGGAACAGTTGAGAGGTATGCCTGTATGCCCTAAACTGCCCACTGTCATACTGTGCTGACACACTGAATATGTAGAATGTAAACAGACCTACCTTCAAGAATGCAATTCCTGTTGGTCACCTGAGCTCTGTGGTGGCATGTTCAGGAGCATTTATAGCTCAGGGCATGCAAATGAGAGGGGAGCAGCTGTAATTAGATGCTAAACAGATGAGATTCCTTGAATTTGACAATGAGCTGATTTCGGAGCATTGTCTGCAAATTGCATAATTGCCCCAGCTCACCTCAATCAGCAATGTGCATCTGGCCCGTGGTGTTGAGAGTTGAGACTGGACACCACACCTTGTGCCACACCAGAGACCATGTTGGGAGCGAGCCTGGGTCTTTGGGGAGTCGGCAGGGAGGACTAAGATTGAGCGTCCATAGACAGCTCTGTTAGTCCTGTGGTGGGTCGGGTTCTCCGTGGTGTTGGCATCCCTGGCAGAGGCTGGAGGCATTGCAGTTCATGGCGCAAGAAGCATGGGGATTGGGGCATGGCAGATGTCCCATGGGTGCGTAGCAGGAGTGTATGATGCTGGGCAGGACGTCATGGCATGTCCGTGCCTCAGGGAGGAGAAAACACACAAGGAAAATCCCTGTACCCTCAGGTGAGGTGACAGCGATCTCTGGCAAGTTGACCCACCACACGTCCAATACCAGCTGACCTCCAGTTCTCCATGGGATTGGGTGCTTCCATGGGGCAGGAGAGTCCCAGACCCTGCATACCTGATGTAGCTCAAGGGTGGCAAGTTTAGGTGGGCGGTTAAGTGTGGCAGCTGTCAGTGTGACCCTTAAAGATGCCCTGAGTGGAGTGCAGAAATAGAACTTGCAAAAATAAATAAATAAAGCAACTGATGCATTGGGCTTCCCCGATGGCGCATTCCTGTGAATGTGCAGTCAACCTGGGGCATTTCCTGAATGCAAAGCAAGTGTCCGCTGCATCTCTCTTGCGTGATGCAGGTTCAGTGGCACGGCGGGCATAGCACAACGGTCCGGTGTTTCTGACCTTGCTATCTAGCACTCAGGTGCATCAGGTCCCCATGTGTGATTGGTACTGTGCTGCATGTCTCGTTGTGGTATGTATTGCACTTGGGCATGACATGGCATCAATGCGTATGTGCAGTGCATGGCGCAACACTGACAGTGTGCGTGGCAACAGTGCACTGTGAGTGGCATTGTTTTCCACTCACAATATGGCAGATACGCATGGACTGCACACACACGACCTGGTCGTGACCACTGACCCTGGTCTCCTGCCCATGTGATGCACGGTGCGCATGTGTGGTGATGTGCAATAGGCAGCAATCGTGCAATGCCATGCCACAGTACCATGTTATGCAGTGTGGTGCACAACGCCAATCGTGCATGTGGCGTGACTGGGCCATTGCGCACCAGCAGCCTGATCTGTGCATACCTGACCAGGAGACACAGAGAAGACACATGCCACTTGTTCAGGCAGCAGGGCCAGGGCCATGAACTGGGAGAGGTTGATCTGGTCAGCCTTGTGGCATTGGTGCTGCATGTGGAGGGACAGCTGTTTGGCCTGATGACCTCACAGAGCCACACTCAGCAGTGTGGGCAAGGGTTGCAGAGTGTCTGGTGCAGGACTGGGATGGAGTGCACAGGAAGCAATGCAGGCACCGATATGGGGATCTGCAGCACAGGGACCCAGACAGGCCCCGAGCTCCAAAATCACCCATGCAGGGGTGCAGTGCCATGCCCAGGTAAGTCACAGCAATACAGATACACAGGCAGGGGTTTGTGTCCGGTGGGGGCTGCTGCACTGCCCACCACCACACACACACACACACACACACACACATCCACCCGTAGCATGCAGTGCCTCTTTGGCAAGTGGGTGCAGGCATGGACACCGTCTTGTAGCCATGCGCATCATGGTTGAAGTTAGGCATGCATGGCCACTGTGGCAGATGCAGTGTGGTACAGCCATTGGCTTGGCACACATTCAGCTGCAGACACACATAGTGAACACAGGCTGGGTTGCTGTGTGTTGCTGCACGCTGACGGGGCATCTTCATTGAGGCACTGTGGAGGTGGTTCCATCACTGCATGCTGGCACCAGTGTTGTTGCTGTGGGCCACAGGAGGGTACACACCTACCATCACCCTCACAGTGCTCTATGCTTATGTTCCTCCTTGCAGGGCTGGCAGACAGGCAGAGGGCTGTGGTGGCAGTGGAGGCCAGGCTCGCTAGGGGCCAGTGTTGGAGACCAGGGACAGGGTCATGCAGGTGCAGGTGCAGATGAGTGTCCTTTCTGTGCATCTTCTGTGTGTTTGGGGCGTGCCCTCTGCAGGCTGTTGCTGGTCCTTGTGCATGTCTGTGTGATGCATGTTGCACACCGCATGTTGTTGCCATGATGGAGTGTGTGGGCCATAGCCCTGTGTGTCCGGCCCACCTTGTGTGCATCTGTTGCAGACCATGGGCACACTGTGGTGCTCAGTGGTGTTTGGATGGGCCTCGCATGGTTGTGCAGCCTGTTGGCATCTGCACATGTGTAGTATAGTATAATATGTTGATTATTGTCACTCCATTTTGTATGCTATTTCATGTAATGTATGTCATTTTATACTCCATTTTGTATTGTGTGACTCCATTTTACATGCTGCTTCATTTAATTGGTGTTTTGCTCTTTAGATAGCCTCATTATTATGTTTTGCTTCAGACAGTGTATTTTGCTGACTTGACGGTCGCATATTATCAGGCAACCTGTTTTTGCAGTTTTGTTTAAACTTCTGCTTAGCTCATAGTGTTCTGGGCACCCGGCCAGTGTTTGGAGCACAGTGACCCTAGCAGGTGTGAAATTCTGAGCAGTCCTTATCGTGTGAATTTGCACATCCTGAAGCTCACCAGCTTCTAGAGTGTGGGAAAACAACACTATGAGGGCTGACGGTTATTTTAATATAGAATAAGATATAAATGTAGCTTTCTCAATGCCTGGTTTGAAGCCTCTCCTGGGGTGGACGCATCGCTGTGGGGCCAGTTCCCGGTTCGAGGGCTCCTAGCCAGGCTGACAAAGGCTTCAGCCATTGGAAGAGGGCTTGGATGATGCTTTATTGAATTGGTGATGTATCATGTTTTGCTTAATTGAAGTATATATTAATGCTGATAGTAATATTGCTAATGAATGAATGCTAAAGTGTAATCATTAATGCTGATAGTGACATTGCTGTTACATGAAGTGTAATATCTTTTGCTTGCAATAAATTGTGCTGATGTGTAAATGCCAAGTGTGATTATTCCTTTGTGACTCTTGATGCTGTGTGGGACATGGCTGCATGACCCTCTGTGCTTATCTCTACATGCACATGTGAGCCTTGTGCTGTCCTAGTACAATTGCATGGTCACAGTGTGGCACTGTGTGCCAGTCTGTTGCTGATGTGTGGTGTGCCTGCTGGGCTGTCGGCCATTACCGTGGTGGATGTCTCCTGCACACCAGATGGTGGGTGGGGGGCGGTGTGGAACATGGCACTTAGTACCTGTTGTTTGTGTCCCCACTGTAGGTCCACGGAGGTATGGCTGGGTGTGCCAGGAAATTGGCAGAGACAAGATTTTGGGGAGCTGGCAGGGTTGCAGCTCCAGAAGGCACTGAGGTGGACCATTCAACTGCTGTACAGGTGGCAGGGACAGCTCCTGCAGGCACTCACATTGCTGGTCCGGTGATGAGTACCAGGAGATGGAGAGGTGGCCACCGTGTTGCTATCCATCCGGCATGTTAGGGTCATGAACCCCTGTATAGAGCCCTTTGTTGTTCCTAACCCCACCTCCTTGCCCATCCCCATTGTCTGTAGCTGTCCTGTTCCCCTCCATACCATCACCCTCCTGTGTACTGCTAGTATGGTTCCTGTTCTGATTCCCACACCACACCTTCCCTGTCTGTAGCTGTCCCTGTTCCCCACCTCCATACCATCACCCTCCTGTGTACTGCCAGTATGGTTCCTGTTCTGATTCCCACACCACACCTTCCCTGTCTGTAGCTGTCCCCTGTTCCCTCCATACCATCACCCTCCTGTGTACTGCTAGTATGGTTCCTGTTCTGATTCCACACCACACCTTCCTGTTCCTAGTGATGGTTGTTACACATAGTTTCAGCTGTTTCATTATTTTGTTACTAAAGTGTTTTCTACTGCTAATGGTGTCTGTGGTCATTCACTGTACCTTGTGCATGTGCTCTGCTGTCGCTTCTTGGTTTCCTGTACCTTTGTCCCCATTCACATGCGTTCACCTGTGGTACTGTGCACACATGCATCCTGTCCCCTTTCATGCCCTCTTCAGTGTTCGCCCTCCTTGTTGCCTTCAGTCCCTGCTGGTCTGTTTCCTGCATCCTTTGCACCACTGCAGTCTCCCCTGTTGCTCCTGTGTCCCTTGTACTTGCTCCATATTCAGTGTTGTGCTGTCAGGCTGCTTCTGCACATCCCTGTTGTGCTGGGGCATCTCAGTTTGTGCCATGGTGCTTCAGTGCGATTCACAATGGGATGTGCACAATGCATCTTGCAGAACATCCTTCTGTGAATCCTACTGTTTGGGATGGCACATCTCATTTGCACCCAGCACATCTGCTTTGTGAATCCTGCCCATAAGTTTTCATGTTTTTAAACTTATTTCACCACTATTAATATGATATCCTTATAGTGCTTATGTTACTTCAAAAAGTGCTCCTCAGTGATATAATCCTGTAATTCATGCTTCCATACTTATATGAAAACTGTAGAACAGCTTTTACCTTTTATTTTTCCTCTTTCAAATTACTATTTTTTGAAATCATTAATTCTTTATTTCTACATCACAGAAACTCTGTGTTGCAATGAT
Source organism: Neoceratodus forsteri (assembly GCA_016271365.2). Classification (NCBI taxonomy): domain Eukaryota; kingdom Metazoa; phylum Chordata; order Ceratodontiformes; family Ceratodontidae; genus Neoceratodus; species Neoceratodus forsteri. The sequence goes on along the minus strand of CM057456.1, from coordinate 451,721,888 downwards.
AAACAAGAAGTTTAAACTTCTGCAAGTTTTAAAAACTGTCATAACATTGAAGTATACTGACCCAGTATGCTTGTTTCTGGTGTAACCCGGCTGCGTGAGCACTTGTAGATAAGCGGTATCCTCTCTTAGTCAAGCTCAGCTGCAAGGCTGAGTGAAGTGCTCAGTGGAAACTCGATTTGACTTCAACGGGGGTTAAAATTCAGTTTGGCTTTGACACTTTGGTTGAATAGCTTCAGCTTCCAGTGTAGCCATTGGCATAGGCATAACACTACAGAAAGGGAAAAAAGCCTTGAGGTCAGCAATGGCCATATATTATTATAGCTTATGTGTGGCAGGTGAAGTTGACATGCCACAGCTGAGGATCGCCACAGTGGCAAATGCACATGACTGCTGAGTGCTCCCATCAGAGCTATAGCATTTCTTCATTCCCTTTGCTGACCTCAAGGCTATCTCCTCCCATTGTAGTCCCTGTTTGCTCTTCATGCCAATCACTATGTAAGTTCTACAAAGATTTTCAGAATAAATCTGCCCTAAAAATATGCATCCAAAGAAAGTGCAAGCACTGCCATATTATATAAGGGCATTACATGTACCATCAAGACAGCATGACAAACAGCGAAGACAATTTCAGCCCAGCAATATGAGTGCTGGGCAAGACAGCAACTGGAAACTTGGTGAGGGTCAGAACAGCAAGACCTTCCTGTGGTGTATAGTGCATCTTCAAGTATGTATATTTTGTAAGGGGTGTGCAGGTGGCAAAGTCCCCCTTGTAAACTTTGTGTGTGTTCCTTTGATTTTTCGCTGTTCTGACTCCTCGCTCAGGGTTCCAGTTGCTGTTTTGCCCAACACTCATATTTCTGGACTGAAATTGTCTTTGCCGTTTTGCCGCACTGTTATGACATGGAACCAGAGCATTACTTTGTCTACCTTACCTTTCCAAATATGTATGTTTACTTTTTTTTTTCTGCAGATATTTTTTATTTTTATAATATTTTGTTACCATTTAGTGCCAACAGCTATGGGAATTGTTAATTTCCTTTGCTGTCCACAGCTCCTCCGTAGTCCATGTTTGCCCTTCATGCCAATTACTATGTTAGTTCTACATAGGTTTGAAAGAAATCCCAAAAACATGCATCGTAAAGAAAAGTGCAAGTACTACCATACTGTACAAGGGAATTGCTTTTTTCTATATTACCTTCCCAAATTTGTATATTTCCTTTTTTATTTTTTGTAAATATGTTTTTTTTTTTAAATGTTGCTAACATTTAGTGCTAAAGCTATAAATTCTTACTTTCTTTTTATGACCTCAAGACTCCCCATAGTCCTTGTTTACCCTCATGCAAATTATGGGAGAGGCTATAAGCCTGAGGTTCGATTGGGTGGTGCAATTACATCACTCCCCACAAAGCTTTATTAGGTAGCTCACCCCAGGCCTTCCCAGGATTCATTTCTTTTGCAGCCAGAGGCTCTGTTGGTCTGTCCTCTGAGCTGGCTGGGGCTCACCCCTCCCACCTGCTGTTTCTGTGTGTCTCTGCTGGACTTCTGTGCTTGTTTTTTCCTGCTTCCGGTTTGTATCTTTCCTCTCTGGCTGTGTACTTCCTGTATTTGTGTCTCTTGTTTTTGGGCCTTGTTCCCTGTTTTCTGTTTTGCTATATTTTGGTTTTGTCTTTTGGGGCGTTATTTCAGCTCCTAGCACACTGCTACTCAGAGCTCATACTACTGCTTTCAAGCTACTTACAACTGCAGCCACTGCTACTGTTTACTTCAATTACTGTTGTACCCAGTGCTTGTGTTTTTACACTGTTGCTCACCTTGCTCAAACTGCTGCAGTGCACCTGCAATCATCTGTGTGTTTCAGCTCAACCATAGCTGCTCCATGTTGCATACTTAATTTTTTCACCTGACATAGGTTTACTCTGACCCTAAGCTGTGCTGCTCATTCATGCTATCATTCTATTTGCAACTTTATTGCGCTGCCTTATAAACCTGTTTTCAGAGCACTGTCTCCATGTTTATTGCAGTTACAACTCCGAGGTCAGCCACCTGAACTCCTGCTGAGGCTGTTATATAGCTTTCTTATTATTAAATCCTGCCTCGCTGCCGAATATCCTCAGAATATTTGTCACTTTGATTTGGCCTCCTCCTTGATGTCCTGCAGTTTCCCCCCATGCCAGTCATCTTGAATTGATCCACCTGGCCTGCTTTCGTTCTTTTTATTTTTGGCATTCATCTGACTCGCCATCCTGCCATTCTCCTTCCCTAACGTCCATCTAGGATTCATTCCATGCTCGGCCTGCATTCGATATTTCTTTTGGGCTTGCCTATCATGGTTTTCTATGCCACTTTATTGAACTGAGGCCCTCCTGCCACGGTATTCAGGTTCATGGCGTCGTTCCATATTCCCTCATCTATACCATCCCTGCTCGCCACCTGGATTCAATCCACTCAAGTCCTCCTCATCATACATCGTCCGTTTTGCTCAGACGACTCCATGGCCTCCTGTCGTATGTCTCAGGTTCAAGACTCCTTATCTCATGTCAGCTGCCTTTTCTTGTACTGGCCATTGGATTCAATCCACTCATGGCGTCCTCCTCTTCATCCATCATCCATTGCTTCCTCAAGTTCCTTTCCAGTTCATTTCTGAATCTACCTCCTTTTGAGAGCTTCCTTCATCACATTGCTCAATTTGTTTCTACCTTCACTCAAGACCATGCCTTCGATGTTAGTCACCCTTTGCTAGGGTTGGTTGGCTGCTCTCCCATCATTCAATTCATCTTTGAGTTCCTTCCTGTCTCCCTCTTCCTCAGTCTTCTCGTGTTGGACTGCTGCACTTCTGCAGTGATCATCATCATCATCATCATCATCAGTCTGCCTCATCCTCAGTCTTCCTAGTGAGCACATCTGGAATTCCTTGCTCCTCTGACTTCTATATGGATCTTCTCCTTCCCATCTCCTACTGGAGCATACCTCTCTCGGGTCCCTGCTGCCTCCTATTCTTTGTTTGATCTGTGCTTTCCTTTTGGGGTTTTCCCTATCCGTCATCATCCTCCATACTCATCCTTCTCTTTATGAATCCTTCTCTTTAACACATATATCCTTAAATCAAATGTTGTCAACCTGGAGGAAGCTGATCTAGACCTTGGTCCCCAGAGGTTTCCTCCTTAAGGGGTTTCCTCTCCTCCATGCCAATGGTCATAATATTAGCTAGAGTTAGAGTTTCCTTAGGTTAATGTGCTGTCTTAGGTTAATTAGTTAGGTTCCCCTGTTGGACGGAGGCAGATGGTGGACCGGCTTTCCCTCTCTACTTAGGAAGTCCACCTTAATCATCTTATCAGTTTGCATTCATTCATCATCCTCACCTTTTGATGCGACACCCAATAGGGTATTCTTTTGGGCTTCTTCTTAAGCTACCTTTGGCGATGGAATCATCACTCACGGCATTTATGGAGGACCCTCCTCTAGGGTTCCATGTGTTGTACCCTAATAGGGTGGTATATCCCATGGATAGAGGTGGAAAGCCACAACATAAATCATATTCACAACATAAGCCAAGTCACAAGCATCATCTCATCCAGTTGCGTAAGCACAATCAAATGGGAAGGCTATAAGCCTGAGGTTCGATTAGGTGGAGCAATTACATCACTCCCCACCAGGCTTTATTAGGTAGCTCACCCGGGCCTCCCCAGAATTCATTTCTTTTGCCCTACCATCCACCCTTCTCTTCCTGTGGCATATCTCTGTTAGCCATGGGCTTCTTCCTAAGCTACCTTTAGTCGTGAATCATCTCCATAACACCTATGGGGGACCCTCCTCTAGGGTTCCTCGCATCGTACCCTAATCACGGTGGTATATCCCATGGATGGATCATGAAAGCCACAGCATAAATCATATTCCCAACATAAGTCATGTCACATAAGTATCATCTCATCCAGTTGCATAAGCACAATTGAACTGTTAGTTCCACATAGGCTTCAAAATAAATCTCTCCAGAAAATAAGCACCTCAAGAAAATGTCCAAGTTCTACCATACTATGCACATGCAAGGGCATGCTTTGCCTTCTTTACCTTCCAGATTTGTATATTTTTTAATATTTTGAATTGTTTTACATTTAGGGCTAAGCTTTACTGTAACAGCTGCTGCCCAATGGCAGCCTCATTCTGACATGTCCCTCCCAGACTGCCAATCCTGTATCCCTAAGATGACCGTTGTCATTATTTGTCACTGCCGATGGTTTAGGTGACATCACAGGAATGTTTGCAACCATATGAGGCTGAGGCTAAGTTGCATGGAGGCAGGCAGCATCGTCCACCTACTTAAACTGAGCTTGCTGGTGATTACATGGTAAAGCTGCTGTAGTATCTCCTGGAGGACTTGAGATGCCAAGGTGTGCTCAAATCCTCTCAAGCTGGCTATTGTGATGCTAGAAGTAGTGGTGGAGAGCTGGGCTGTGGTTCTGCCAGTGCCAGTGGGGTGTGGGAAAACTTGCCTGCAAAGGTATAGGATTAGTTGATGACACCTGTTGGAATTTGTAATAATGGAATGGACAGAGGCAGGTGATGTGTGGTAAATTCAATTTCAGAAAGGCTAGAATTCAGTACTGTCCAGATCTAACCAAGAGCAATGAGGTGAGGTAATATTCCCAGCTGTGCTGAAACACCTTTTGGAAGCAACTGATGTTGGGACATCCCAGAGAGTGAAAGCCACTTTAGCCGGGTGGGCAATAAATTTTCTGTTCTGTCAGAATTTGTTGGCATCAGTATTTGCTAGACAGTGGCTCTGCTAAATAAGCCTCCATCATGTAGTCTGGTGTCATGTCTGTGCCTTCATCAATAATATCTGTGTGACAATGGTATTGTGTGTCAATCAGCTCCTATATGCCTTTTGTTGTGTCTCCTGAATTCGGATCATAAATTTCTTCTTCTTTCCATCTGATGTCATTCTCATCATTATCACCATCATCAACATGCTGATGCCCTGGCACTAGAATCATGGGAAGTATGCCCAAGATGAGGAGGAGGTTGAGTTTTGGTTTCTGTGTGTTGTCTGTGCTGCTCTATTTGAGAATGTCTGCAAGATTTTATGTTTGACATAGTCAATGTGTTCAGGAAGAATGCAGACATGTTTATATCTGGGAACCAATAACGTTGCCATACCAAAATGGGTGTCCAGTTGAATGCTTTGAAATTTTTCTTCAAGTTGTGTCAGAAACATCTCTGCCACTCCCTCAGTAAGGACTGCATCCAGCTTGGCTGCTGCTGAGATGATGAACTGATCAACACTGCCACCAACAGCAAATTGTCCAGCACTAATATAATGATCACCACTGCTCGAGTCATTATTGTCACCTCCATTACCACCGATGCCACAACCACCACCACTGGCAGCACCACCATTGACCTTGCTTTGTTGGGTTGTTGTGGTGGTAGATGTCATATAACATTGTGTGTATTGTTCAAGTATACTCACCATAAGACAGGACCATGCTAAGGTAGTGGATTCAGCAGACAAATCTCTGGTGGCCCGTTCATAAAGTCTCAGAGTGGAACCAGCCATTGCAGCATACACCATTGCACCCAAGACAGGTATTCCCATCAAGACCCATCATCAGATTCCATAGCCTTTCTGTTTCACAAGTCTTTCCACCATGTAAAGACAGAGTCCTACCTTGTTACTACATCTTTAATCAAGCAGAGCTGTGGGACATTGTGTTTCTGTTGGTAATGTCGGAGGAGCTCAGCACGTTTGGGGCAGATGGAAACATCTTGGAATGTTCCAGATGGTGCCCAGTATTTCTTTAACTGTGCATGTTTCTCAAACATATAAGTCACCACCAGATTCAGTGCACGTGCAAAGCAAAGTGCATGGCGACACCTCCATCATTCATGGCCTTCAGCATGTTTCTCCTACTATCTGTCACAAAACTCTCACCTTCAGGTTGTGAGGGTATATTCGGATGTTCAGCACTGATTTTATGACATGCAGAATATTCTTGCTACTGTGTTTCCCTCCATGACTGACACATTAAATACGAACTTACAAAATTGCCAGCAGATACAGGCCATTCAATCTATCTAGTCTGTCAAGTGTGCAGCATGCTGTCTATTAAACTGCAGCTGCCCCTCTCCTTGCACCCCTTCTAACCTAGTGCCCCACACTTCTGACTTCTCTTCCCCACCTTCCCACAGTTTTGACCTTCCCTTGGCCCCATCCCACCCCACCTCTCTTGAAGCTGCCCACTGTCTGCAGTGCTGCCACTTCTTCTGGCAGCACATTCCAACCAGCCATCACCATCCCGTGAAATAGTGCCTCTTTATCTCTCTCTTGAACCTTCCTCCTCCAGTTTCAGACTGTGTTCCTGGTGTCCCTCCCCGTTTAACTAAACAAGCCTGCAGAATTAACTCTGTTTATGCCCTTTAGGTACTTGAATGTCTCAGTCATATCCCTCTCTCCCTTCTATCCTCTAGGTGTGTGCATGTTGAGGTCCCATGTCTCTCCTACATGTCTTGTCCTCCATTCCCATGATCATCTTTGTCGCCCTCGCCTATCCTCCAGTAGTTTGATGTCCCTTTCAAATGGGACACCAAACTGCACAAAGTACTCAAGTGCAGCCTCACAAGGGATCTGTACAGGGCAAAATGACCCCATCCCTCCTAGAAGTGATTCCCTGGTGATGGATCCCAGCATTCTGTTAACCTTTGCAGCTGCCTTCCTGCACTGTGTCAAGTGTTTCATGTCCCCTGTCACCAGCACTCCAGATCTTTCTCCTCCACCAAAGTGGTTAACTGCACTCCCCAACCAGTTGCTGTTCTTTGGGATTTTGCTCCAAAGTGCAAGACCTTGCATTTGTGGCATTGAACCCCAACTGCCATGTGGTTGACCAGTGTTCAAGTGTTTCCAAATCCTCTTGCAGTACCCCCTTCCTTACTATCTACCTCAGCACAGATCTTAGTGTCATCTGCAAAGAGGTTGATCTTGCTCATATCCCATTTGAGATGTCTGCAATGAATATGTTAATAGTACCAGTCCTAGCACAGACCCCTGCAGGACCTTGCTGGTTACTGCCCTGTGTACTGAGAGCTGTCCTCCAACTACCACCTTCTGCTGTCTACCTACAACCAGCTCTTGATCCATCCAACCAGCTTCCTCCCTGCTCCTAGGCTATTTAACTTTCTGGTCAGCTTTCTGTGGGGCACAGAGTCAAACACCTCACTGAAGTCCAGGTTAAGGACATCCACTGCATGGCCCCTGTCCAGTGACCTCATTACCCAGTCAAAAAATCAACAAGGCTGGTCTGACATGATCTCCCAAACACAAAACCATGTTGCTTGTCATCCTGTAAGCCATTCTCTTCAGGAAACTCACCAGCCTTTCCTAAGTATAGTCTCCATTAGCTTACCCACAATGGCTGTAAGGCTCACTGGTCAGTAGCTCCCAGGTTCATCTCTGAGCCCACTCTTATGGGTTGGGACCACATGTGGCATCTGGGTATGCTTCCTGTATTCAGGAAGCATTGAAAACTCTGCCAGTGGTCCTGCCAGGTCCCCTGCCAACTTTCTGAGTAGCAAGATGCAGTCTGTATGGACCAGGTGCCTTATTCACCTTGGGGACCTTAGGCCTCAACACCCTTTCAACTGGGATCTCCATGTCCATCACCTCCTTTCCTCGTGCCTTCCTCTACCCTTCCTGCAGTATAGACTCATCACTCTCTGGTAAACATTTAGCAGAAGTACTCGTTTAGTACTTCTGCCTGCTCTGTCCTCTGCTCTACCCACCTCCCTCCTAAGCCTAACAATCTGGTCCTTGCAATTCCTCCTTTCTCCTATATACCTAAAGAAATCCTTTGCCCTTCCTGATCCTTGCACCAGCCTTAGTTCTTTTGAAGCCTTGACTGCCCTCACTATTTTGCTCTCCTCCCTGGATTTCTTCACATATTTCTCATCCGGCAGGATTTCTTATACTTTCAAAGGCTGCTCTCTTTTACCTCACCATTTCCACTACTTCTCCATTCACCCAGTTAGGTCTCTTGTTCCCAGTCTTCTTGCTTTGGCACTTGGTGTAGAAGCTGGTGCCCTCTGCCAGATCCCTCTTTATGATGTTCCATTTCTGCTCTGCATTAATGTCAGGGCTGATGTAGTCTAGGTACCCTTTTAAAATTATTCCCATCCTGCCAAAGTCTGTCCTCTAAAATCCACCACTCTTGTTTTGTATTGGCTACATCCTTCCCTAGGTTGAGGGAGAACCACACTGTGCGGTGGTCACTTCCGCTTGGTCCTCCATCTCAATGTCTTGGACTATCTCGCTGTTCATAAGTACCAGGTCTAGAATGTTCCCCTTCTGGCTGGCTCCATCACATTCCGTGTGAGGAAGATGTCCTGGAAGGCCTCAGGAGGATCTGCTCTCTGGCACTTTGGGTGGTTGGGGTATTCAGTCCACCCCAGCAGATTAAAGTCTGACCACTACCATGTTGCCCTTACAGCTAAGCCTCTTAATTTGTTCTCCCAATTCCCTGTCCATTTCCACACTTTGGGAGAAATCTATAGACCACCCCCAATCTCACATTTCTACCCTGTGAGTGCTGTAGGGTGAATCCATAAGGCTGACCTTTCCTCTTCACCTTCCTCCTGTTGCACAATATCCCTCATTAACATATATAGTTACCACTCCCCTTTTCCTTTGTCCCTGTCCCTACGGAACAGTTTGTACCCAGGGATAGCTAAATCCCCATCCTGGTACTGGGTGGCCCAAGTTTCACATATGGCGGCTATGTCCACCTCCCTTTCACCATCAAAGCCTGCAGTTCTACTGTCTTATTTCCAAGGCTTCTTGTGTTCAGTGAGACCACTCCACTGTGAGTTCTTCCCTGCTTGCCTATATCTCTCCATAACCCTTCCCTTACTGTGTTTTGCTTCCTTCTTCCTGCCTGTGTATGGTGGGAAGTCTGGTGTTCCCCTGCCAGGTGGCACTGTTTGCTGCTCACCCCCTCACCCCCTGCCTAGTTTAAATTATACTTTTCTGCAATTAATTCTCCAAGCTTTTCTTTAGGACCCTGAGCCTTCCCTACTCAGGTGCAGCCTCTATAGTGATGTCCTCTGTTGGCTGTCTGCTTCATGATAAGTCCTGCAGGGCTGGTGTTGAGTGGTAGAGGTGGGGCAGCAGTTGTGCTGCTAGTGCTTGACACAACTCAGTGAGAAGTGAGATTCGGAACCTTTGGTATGCAGTACTACTCTAGATGTCACTAGTGAAATGCACATATCCACTCTCGTCATGCTTCAGAAGGGTCACCATCTGCATGTGTGGCCTCATACATTACAGGGATAACATGCAGGGAAAACATGAAGCATGATGAAATGCTTGTATTTTGGTTTCAGCTCATATAACAGTCTTCAAAGCCAGTGTCTTCACCATGGAGAATGGCTGCAAATTAGCACCATCATCTCACCAATCAATTGAGTGATTCACACAGCAGCTATATGGAGTAGGTTGCATTTTGTGTAAGCATGTAATAACTCCTGGAGTGTGGTTTGTTTGGTGGCAAAATTCAGGTCTAGCACTGGTGGTGCTACTGCATCCACTGGTGTTGGATGGAGTGGTGTTCTGGAAGGAGCGCCACTGGTGTCAGTTAATTTTAAATGCTGCTGCATGAAGGTTGCATAATCTGAACAAACTATCTGATCCACCACCCACACCTGGCTGCTGCCACTGCATCCTGGCCTGTGAAGGGATGTGACTGTTAGCAGATGCAATGTTCACACTTAGATGGTCAGGCAGAACACTGGCTCCCAATGTGCGTTGGATTTACCCCTGCTGATCTTTTTCTCACACATATTGCAACATGCTCTCAGTGGATTTTGTGGGGTCATCCTAAAATACTCATACTGTGGAACACTTGGGTTTCTTAGCTACATGACCACCAACCTGAGGGATCGAGGAGCCCTTAGAAGAACTAGGGTGACCACTGTGAGGTTTCTTTTCCTGATCATGGGAGGGATGGATGGCTGCCTTCATGATCAACAAATAGAAGCAGTAGTAGCAGGGGTACTATGACATTTATCAGGTGGGACTGGGAACTTGGCCTGGGATTTGGACTTCAAGATTTCCTGCTTCATCAAGTTGCTTTTATTCTTTTCTGTTCTTCATTGCTTCTTTTACTTTTCACTCGTGTCCACATGAACTGGTGGTGGTGGCCTCTACTTCTCAGAATCATAATCCTCATCAGAGGAGCATGTTGTAGCTGAAAACAGATTTTCAATGCCACTTCCCTTCCCATTCTTTTTTCGCTCCTCCTCCAATGCTCCCTGCTTTTCTTCCACAACTTCTCCTTCCCCACCCTCTCTGCCTTGCTCTCACCAGATGCTTCACCCTTCCCCTGCCCCTTTTTGCTACCTCATCCTTTTCCTGTGCTCTGCTTTTCCTTTATGAATCATCAGCTTCCCTCCCAGTGCATCCACTTCCATATTATCTTCCTCTGTGACTGTCTCCTCTACTGCAAGTAGCTGTGCTGGTGGTGGACATGCTACTGGCTTGCTTTTATAAAACAGAGGGTTGGTATACCATAAAGAGCACCTTGCCTGTATACATCAAACAATTATTTTCCTCAGCTGACAGGATACTAGTAGTGTCAGACCCAGACTCCTGATTTGGGGTCTATGGTTATACCCAGAGAAGGAGCATCTTATAGTGCCTCAAGCTGGTGTTGTCAGGCAGGAATTGCTCATGGTGCTCAACACAGTGTGAGTTTACAGGTTGCTGAGTTGGCACCACACACTGACACTGCCAACTTCTGTTGTGTGTTTTGCACAAGATGCCTGGATCCCTGGGCATTACATCGCCACCATGGTAGTAGGGAAAGCAAGGTGCTTGGAGGAAGAGGAGGAGGACCATGAACAGTGGAAGACCTGTGTGTTTCTGCTTTTCTCCAGCTGCTTTCAGCATCACAGGCTGTAACACTGAGCACTGACTGTGACTAACTGAGAAAGCTCCTGCTGACAGTAGGCATACAACCGGCTGACTTATGTGGACTAAAAATCTCTTTTCTTTTTTTTTAATTTGGGGGCACACTATTATATGACTTATCCTAGCACACCCTCTCAGTCTTGGACCCACCACCACCCCAAGCCGCGCCTAACACCAGCACCACTCCCTGTCTCTGTTCTTCTCCCTCCAACATCTTTACCATGTGCATCACCTCACCACGGGTCACATGACTGCACTGATACTTGCAGTACTGCTACAGTACTTGCTATAGGAATGGATACCATAATGGAACCTTTCCTTCTGCTCCTCTCCTCTCTTCTCCCAGTCCTCCTTGCTTCCCTATCTGGACACCCTTTCTTCATCTTTATGTAAGGTACAGGCAACAATTAGATAAAACCTTTCACAAAAAGGGGCTCACAAGTACCCACTGCCTGTCACAAAACTACACTGCAATTGTTAAAATCATTTCACAAGATTGAAGAGGACTATGGCTCCTCTGAGGCAGGCCAGGCACCCACTGCCTGTCATGAAAACTATGTTGCAATTGAATAGTCTTTCACAAAATTGGGGCTCCAGTTCTCTAATGCAAACCAGGCACCCACTGCCTGTCAGCAAAAGTACACTGCAATTGGATAAACTTTTTCACAAGATTTTGGGGAGAACCACTGGTCCTCAGGCAAGCCAGGCCCACTGCCTGGCATGAAAACTACAAAGCAATTGGATAAAGCCTTCACAAATGTGGATGGGGCTCTGGCTCCTCATGCAGGCAAGGCATCTGCTATCTGTTACAAAACTATGCTGTAACTGGATAAAGTGTTTCACTAGATTTTTGGTGGTGGCTCCAGTCCTCATGCAGGCCAGGCACCCACTGCCTGTCATGAAAACTAAACTGCAATTGGATAGTGTTTCATAAGATTTGGGGAGGGGTATTCAGCTCCCTCAGGCAGGCCAGGCCCCTGCTGCTTGTCATAAATACTACGCTGCAACTGGAAAAGTGTTTTACAAGGTGGGGGCATTCAGGTAGGCCAGGCAGGCACCTACTGCCTGCCACAAAGACTACACTACAATTGGATAAAATATTTTACAAGATTTTGTTCAGAAGGCACCCACTGCAACCCATCAAAACTACACTGCAATTAGATCATGATTATTTGGGGTTATCTGGAAAGCTTAGTGGCACACTGACCTGCCACCCGCAATCACCAAAATGACACTTTGATAACATTATTGACAAAATTTGGGGATTCGTAGCCAGTGAAGATAACTACAAAACATTGGTTTGGAAGATTTGAGTAGAACAGCAACAGCACTGCAGGGCAAGTCGGAGACCCTGTCTACTCCCCCTGCAGGCCTTCACAATGCTCTTTTCCTTCCTTTCCTGCCTAACAACATCTGTGGAACTCCAACTAATTGGCAAGCTTGCACAACTGCAAGAAACTGCTGGTTCTTTAGACCTGCTTGCAACACTTTTCCTTTTTCTGACAAAAACAGAACAGAGTGAGAGCACACACAGCAAGGTCCTTTCTCCCTGACACCAGAGCTGCAACGGTACACAGAGCTGCAGAATGCCTGATTTTGCCAAGATCCCGCATCCCTGATTGGTTACTGAAGGTCAGGTGGCTGCCAGAATGGTGTAAATGCTCAGTGTGTAATCTCTTAAAATATAGCTGCATCATGCCCACCAAAGCGCTGAAGAGCCAAAGTGAAGACAGCAATCTTCAGATCAGCTTCTGATGGGCAAAACTGCCAAAGTTCATTAGTTCACCAAATGCTACTTCTGCTTCATGCTCACATACTAGCTGTAAAAGTATTGCTAGATATCTTTTTAAGGCAGTCCACTACACAACTGTATTTGTATATGCTATTAATTTACTCACTTAATGAAATAAACACACTTACTATTTTCTTGTTCACATTTCAAAACTGTTACATGTCATTTTATAATTTTTGATAGGGCCCATTTAAACTAATAAAAATAAAAATAACATTATTCTTAACTATGAACTGTGCTCCCCTTTAATGTGGTTTACATCTAAGAGTGTTCTTACATTTAGCACTTACACCTTTAGTAAAGACTCGATTCTCTAAAGGTACAAGGGGGGAATTCTTTCAAATTATTCTGCCTCTCTGCAATGTTATCCATGGTCCAGCACCCTGATTGTATCTCCACCTCACAGACAGCAACACATATGTAGGTATGTGAACTAACCTTAGGGCAGAGACACTTATTGTATAAGCATAAGTATCAGGATCTGAGTTCTGCTGTACTTTCTAATGCATATTATGCTTACTACACTTTTATAATGTATTCTGCCACTGGAGATGTTATCCATTATATTTTATTATATAATCATAAGTTCGGCAACAGTGCCATCTTTAGTGCTTGTACACAGCTGTAACTGCAAGTAACCTTGGAAGCATCACAGACCTTATTGTTCAGTTATCTTCTGCAAGCTAAGGAACTTCTTATGTTAGTTAGGATGGTTACTCAGGCCACCTGTCTCTGGCCAATTATACACTTTTATGTATAGTGCATGGTGGAATGCTATTAGGGATGGAAATCCATCCCTTGAATAGCGTTGTTATGCTGCAGTTGCTACAACATTGTAGCTGTTATGCTGCACTAGCTACATAGCTACAGCAGCATAACAACAACCGCCTTCACATATGCATCACTCGAACCTCCACTAGTCAGAAAGTGGTGGCAGCAGTGAGAGCAACAGACAAGAGCAGTGCAGAGGCAAAAAAACAAGTAAGGACACAGCTGTGCACCTCCTTGTTCCATGATAGCAGACCATGCACTATAAAGACATTGTGTGGTCCTCTATCTATAATAACTGTGAGTTGCAATCTTGAGGTTGCCATGATGACCAAAACCTCTTGAGCTTTGCTCTCGAGGTTTAAACGGTCACCATTGTCAATCTCTTGATGGCAACACAGTTGTTATAGACATAGGACCACATTATCCTCTAAAACTTCTTTATAGTTACCATGGTGATTATCAGGGTATGAGACCCCTGCAGCAAGTAGCTTTACTGAGACTAGAGACTGCGCCACGAGGTAAGGAAGCTGATACTCTCCCAGTGATTACACTGTTGGTTGTAAGCCTGTATTATTATTATTTGCCAGTAATAAATTACATTTATTATCTGGACACCACTTGTCTGTCATCTCTTCCTTTGTGCAGTTCCAACAAGGACCTGAGAAAGGTAATTTTATTACCCAGTTACAACATTAAAAGCAAATTATTTAGAAAGCTCTTCTTTGATACACTTATCACCAGTTTGAGTGTTCTCTCAGGATCATACAGCAAGATACCCTTGCTGCCCATCCTTCTTATGGGACACAGAGTGGCTAAGATACCTCTCAAAGACCCCAAACTTTCACACCTGCTCAGTGTGTCAGAATGGTCTGATTGAATTCTAGCTTCCCATCTACACTGTCCTATAGAGTCAGTGTATCTTCTGTTAAGATCATAATCTCACTATTATGTATCCCGTTATTTTTTAAACCCAATTCCATTTTGATTTTCTGTTGTAAGTCCACATTACGGTCACATTTGAATTCCCTTATCATACTGTGAACCTGGCTTATAGTGAAAGATGATCCAATAATCATACACTTGTCTTGTATGTCTTTTGCTTCTCCTCATTTTATCTGTTGTCCCATGTGTCCTCCTTCTTATACCACAATCTTTATGAAAACTGCCTGAACATGATCCATTCAGTTACTTTTTCATACAAATCATCCCATTTTTATCTAATGTTTATGGTGTATGGCAACTTAAATAACATCCCTTTGGTCTATATACAATGTTTACTATTATGCATTTTTTCTGTCATATACAGTACCCAGTGGTGGTGCATAACTCCACTCTCCATACCATTCTCCCCAGTTCTGCTTCCACTTTATACATTATTTCCCATAACAAAAACAAGCCTCATCACCACAAGGTACTACAAACCATCCTCTGTGGTCATGTCACATATTCACTTTCACTTCCCCACTGGGCTCCCATGTACACCATTAATTGCTTAAAAGAACTGTCACAATTTCCAACCCCTTAACCCCAGACAAAAGAGAATTCTAGCAGGGCCCATTCCTGTTGTTTAAAAAACTTGTATCCAATCTATGGCTTCTTTTAACCATATTTGGGATCTAATGTCTCTAGTCTTTATATCCAGTATGCCTCTTCATTATAAGAATCCTATCTATGTCCTCACCCCACCCCCTGTGTCTATGGTAGGACACACAGGGCTCAGTTTTCAAAGGTCATGAGAATGATCCAAGCTGTCTGCGCCAGAAAAGAATTACACAAGGAGCAAGCTCTGTCAAAACTTAAATTAATTCTGATTTTCTATTGCTGCTTGCATCAAAAGCAGAACCGCCTGTGCCAAAGCTGCTTGCATCAAAACTGGTTTGCCATGTTCCACATAGCTTGTATCACAGAAATGATTCATCACCCCCTTTTTTATTTTCAGAGGTGAAAGCTGTCGACAATGGGTCGAAGATGGCATGTACCTGTTAGACCAGCTAGAGCTGATCTAACTGACACTGGCACATATAAAGGGAGGGCAAATCCTGTAGAGGTGTGGTTATAGAGCCCATATTCCCTGCAGGACTAGTGTAGAGTGTTTTAGGGTCTTAAGATGCCATTGTCTTGGCCATTTCATCTGCTATATTTTTGACTCCGCTTGAGTCATTCTCACTGTATGCATTGTTTTCTGATGCAGCTTGAGTCATTTTCACCCCTTGAATCATCTTTTGTTGTAGCTTGCATTGTTCTCGCCTGCATTGATCCTCTTGACTCACCTTGAGTCATTCTCCCCCACATTATCTTTTGACTCAGCTTGAGTCATTCTCGCCCCATGCATTTTGACACAGCTTGCATCATTTTGTCCTCATGCATCTTATTTTTGATGCAGTGGACCTCTTGTGTCACTTTGGGGACTTGCCACAGATCACAGAGAATGCTTTTCTTGTAAAATATGGCACATAGCATTTGGCACACCTAGCTTTTTGACTCAGCTTGTATCATTTTCACCCATGCATCCTATTTTGACTCTGCTTGCTTCATTCACAGCTTGCATCATTCTCACCCCATGCACCATATTTTGATGCAGCAGACCACTTTTGTCATTTTGGGGTACTTTGTCACAGGAACACTTTTCTATCAAAATCTGAAGCAGCAGATTTGGGTGAGGAACAGGGGGAAACAGCTACAGCACTCCTCCCCCATCACTTAAATGCTAATCTGCTAGCTGAGACAGCATACTGGGAGGGCCTGTGACAGCAGAGTCAGGTGTGCCCCCAGCTCCATTTTGCTTCTTCTTTTGAAGCAGAAGATTTGGGAGAGGAACAGGGAAAGCAGCTATAGTCTCTTCTCCCCACCACTTAACTACTAACTGCAAGAGGAAAGTAATAAAAAGTACCTCTGTAGTGTGCAAATAGTGCAACTGGGAGTTGATGGCCTGTGGCTGGGGGTTAATTTTACATCAGGGATTGTACTGTGTTGAGAAGTAACATTGCATCTGGGTGATAGTATCATCAGGTAAAGAGAGGTAGAAAAAGAGAGAGCGGGAGATAAAAAAAGAAAACTTTTGTGGGGTAGTGGGAAGGTCTAGAAATATGTGAGTGGCTTTTCTGGGAGTGGTGCAGTGTGCTGTCAGCAGCGCAGTCTTCAGGGAGACATTCTGGGACTGCAGGACTGCCCCATCTGCAGGCACCTCTTAGACTGAGGGAGGAGGTTGCCAAACTCAAGGCCAAGATGGCTTGGGTTAGGAGGATTTATTCTCCCACTCAGGGACCTCCTAGTCCACCTCTGCTGCCTAAAAGGGTGCCAAGAAGGAGGAGCGACTGGACAACAGTGGGCTCAGGGAGGGTTAGGGTGATGAAGCATCAGGCATATCCCACATCTCATACCACTATGGAACTCCTACATCACACTGACAGAGTGGAACTGTCCCACAGAGGCACCCAAAGTAGTAACCAGGATGGATGTAGAGGATCTCCATGGTGGAGACCCCAAGGGGGTAGAGGACCACAGAGAAGGAGAAAGTGGTGGGGGACTTGATAGTAAAGGAGAGACAGTTGGGGACAGGCAGGGATGAGGAGAAGGTGGTGAGGTGCTTCCTGGTGTCATGGCTTGAAGGGATGGAGGGAGGATCCTAAGGATCACTGGGAAGGCAGGGATGGAAGGAGAGCTGGATGTCATTGTCCATTTGGGGACAAATGACCAGCTAGGAGGAGACAGAAACAGTTCAGAAGGAATTCAGGAATTGGGGAGGAGTCTGAGGCAAGTAGCACAATCTATACTTTCCAGAGGTGCTAACTGTCCATGACAAGGGGGATGACAGGAGGCTCCACTGGGGACTTCAACCATAGTTGAGGAATGGTGTGGAAAAGGGATTCAGATTCATTGGGGACTGGGGCTCCACCTGGAGGAATAGGGGCCTGTACAGGGTGATGGCCCGCATCCATCCAGGAGGGGAGCTGAGATCTCAGTGAACAGTTGAAATGCTACATTGGTAAACATTTAAACTGACTGGGAGGGGAGGCAGAATACAGCATGAAGACAGTCTATCCCCCACACACACACACATTACAAGAACAGCAGTGAAACCTGAGGGTGAGAATCTCAAAAGAACAAACACAGATAGATACCAGGAGGGAGAGGGAGAGGAAAAGATGGAAGAAAGTAGTGGAGGAAACAAGGGAGAGCAAAGGGCAAGATGAGGGAGGTGGCAGTACAAATTAGAGTCATTGTGTGCAAATGCTCAAAGTCTGGATAACAAGATGACAGACCTTGAGGCCACCATGGCAGCAGAAGATCTGGACATAGTCACACTACAGAAACCTGTGCAATGAAACCAGGACTGGGATGTAGCTATACTAGGGTATGTTGTATCCAGGAGGGACAAGGAAGGAAAAAAGAGAGGTGGGGTGGCTCTTAAGTGAGGGAGAACATACATGTCACAGGAGAAAAGGAGGAGGAGAAGAAGAGGTATGGGTCACCCTGGAGACAGGGAAGGAGGCCACTATCTGAACATGGGGTAATCTACAGACCTACAGCACATGGAGATGGAGGGATAAGGGTATAAGAAAAAATCCAAGGATGGCAAAGAAGGAGGCATTGCTAGTGGGGACTCTCAGTTACCAGATGTGGATTGAGCATCCCTGCTGCAGCAACAGTTAAAAGTAAGGAAATCCTAGACTCCCTGCAGGGTGATCCCTCAGGTGACCAGATAAGAAGTCTCACCTGGGGGTGGTAATACTCGACCCTGGTACTGCCGAAATAGGGACAGTGTCAATGGAAGCCACTTGGGGACCAGTGATCATCATGTGTTGTGGTTCAATATAAGGATTGGGCCAGAGACAAACCCCACTAAACTAGCCAGGGGGATATTAAAGGAGCTCATGACAGGAACTAGCAGCGACTCTGGTGACCCTGTTCAGAGTCATTCAACACAGGTGTCATTCCAGAGAACTGAAGGAGGGCACATGTAGTCCCACTGCACAAAAGCGGCAGTAAGGAGGAGTCAGGGAACTACAGGCTAGTCAGCCTCACCTCAGTGGTCAGAAAGATCATGGAGACACTGCTAAAGAAAGGATAATGGCAAATATGGAATCCAGCAGTACCAGGATATGAAGCAACACAGATTCATAGCAGAAAGGTCATATCAAACTAATCCAATAGATTTTTTGATTGTGACTAGGAACTAAATCAGGGTGAGGCGGTAGACATCACCTACCTAGATTTCAGCAAAGCCTTAGACACTGTCCCACATAGAAGGCTGATTAACAAGATAGGTAGTCTAGGCATAGAAGACAAAGTGGTGAACTGAGTTAGGAACTGGTTAACAGACAGGAGACAGAGGGTGGTGGTAAATGGGGAGATAATCTGGGGTAAGGGATGACCAGTGGGTACTACAGGAACAGTATTTAGGACCAGTCCCGTTTAATGTCTCTAGCTACGTTGCAGAGGGGCTGAAGGAAAGGTCTGCCTTGCAAATGACACCAAGATCTGCAACAGGGTGGATACTCCAGAAGAGGTGAAGAAATTGAACAGGGACCTGGAGAAGCTTGAAAGATGGTCGGAGATGTGGCAAAACTAGAGGTTTAATGCAATGAAGTGCAAAATAATGCACCTGGGTAGAGGGAACCCTGGGGAGAGCTACAGGTTGGGAGGAGGAGCTGACTGTCACCAAAGAGGAAAGGGACCTAAGGGTTATCATCTCTGATGACTTTTAAGGTATCAAAGCAGTGTACAAAGGTGGCAGGAGGGCCAGGTGGCATGCTGGATTGCATAGGTAAGGCTATCACTAGCAGGAGGTGGAGGTGGTGATGCCGTTGTATAAAACATTGGTAAGGCCTCACCTGAGTACTGCATGCAGTTCTGGAAGCCACACCTGTGCAAGGACATAGATAAAGTGGAGACTATCCAGAGAAGGGCAACAAAGATGGTGTAGGGCTTGCATCACAAAACATATGAGGAGAGACTAAGGGACCTCAATATGTACTCTCTGGAGGAAAGAGACAGCGGGGAACATGACTGAAACTTTCAAGTACCTCAAGGGCACAAACAAGATGCAGGTATGGGACCTTTTCCAATGTAGAAGAAGTACTAGAACAAGGCGACAATATGAAATTGGAAGGGGTAGATTAAGAGGTAATGCGAGGACGTTTTCTACACAGAAAGGATAGTCGCACTTGGAATAGTCTGCACAGGAGGTTGTGGGGCAAGCACAGTGGAGGGCTTTAAACATGCCTGGGACAGGCATAAGGGAAGCCTGAGAGGGAGGGAGTGATGAAAGTCATTGATCATATAGGGTCAGTGGCCACATACAATTTATAGTGCCTATGGGCAGACTGGATGGCCTAGCGGTCCTTATCTGCCGACAGTTTCTATGTTTCTATGTTTCTAAAACAATGGTCCTGACTTCAGGAGGACCAATTTCAAGAAAAGGGGAGAGTGCTTCAAGAAGCCCTAGCAGTGATAGGGGAAAAAGGTGGGTAGAGAAAAAATGGGCAGGAATAAGGAAGTCCATTGAGAAGGTAACAAACCCTCTGCATAAGGCAGGTTAAAAGAGCAAGAGAAAAGAGACCACTATGGTTCTCCAAGGAAGTAGCAGACAAGGTACAGGCAAAGAAGCAAGCATTCAAGAAATACAACTCGACTCTTGAAGGAAAAGAATAGGAATGTTATCAGGAGAAACAAAGGAGGCAGGGAAAGCAGTTAGGAAAGCAAAGGCACAAATGGAGAAGGACACTGCCAGGTTAGTAAAAGAAGGGATAAAACATTCTTTAGGTACATAAGGAAAAAGAAGAAGAACAAGAAAGGGATAGTAAGACTAAAAGGGAAGGGAAGTGGAAGAGGACCAGAAGAAAACAGATATACCTAACAAGTACTTATGTTCAGTATTCATGAAGGAAGGGAAGGAGAAGGGCAAAGATAGGGGAAAGGGCATTAAGGAAAAGAGGTGGACACTAGCCCTTTAAGGAGGACAGAACTTAGGAACTAGTGCAACTAAAAGTGGATAAGTCAATGGGACCAGACGGGTTCACCCAGGATACTGAAGGAACTAAAGGAGGAGCTGAATGTGCCCTGACAGCCCTGTTCAGTCTATCTCTGGATAAAGGAAGTTTTGAGGGACAGGAGGAGGGTGGATGTGGTCCCACTTCACAAAGGTGGAAATAGGGAGGAGGCAGGAAACTACAGACCTATAAGCCTGACTTCAGTGGTTGGCAAAGTTATGGAAACACTACAAAAATAAGGATTGGGGAAATACCTCATAGCCAGCAGATTACAGGATCCAATGCAGCATGGGTTCTGACAAGGATCTCTACAAACAAATCTGATAGAGTTCTTTGACTGGGCTACAGAGAGATGGATCAGTGAAAAGCGGTGGATGTGGCCTACCTGGATTTCTGTATGACCTCAACACCGCTCCACACATAAGACTAGTAAACAAGCTTGGCAGCCTGGGAGGGGTCCATAGGTAGTAAAATGACTACGGTTGGCTAAGTAACAGGACTCAAAGGGTGGTGGTAAATGGGCTTCACTCAAAAGAAAGCACAGTGACCAGTGGGTGTCACAGGGGTCAGCACTGGACTGGCCCTCTTCAATGTCTTTATTTGTGACATTACAGATGGGCTCACAGGGAAAGTATGTCTGCTTTATGGGTAACATGAAAATCTGCAACAGAGTCTCCAGTCTCTACCAGGAGGGTGAAAAATGGGAGAAGATCTAAAAGATGGAAGACAGGTCAAGGGTTTGGCAACTAGGCTTCAATGCCAAAAGTGCAAATGATGTACAATGGACACAGAAATCCAAGGGCAATGTATCATTTGAGGGGAAGTGTAACAACCACAAAACAGGAAAGGGACCTGTTGGTCATCATATCTGATAACCTGAAGGTAGCAAAACCAGTGTGATAAGGCAGTGGGAAAGGCTAGTAGAATGTTTGGGGCATGCCAGGTATCACCAGCAGAATGAGAGAGGTAGCTACCCCAGTAGAGATCAACAGAGATGCTCCCACCTGAGTACTGTGTCCAGTATTGGAGGCCCCATCTCTGAAAAGACATAGATCGGGTGGAGGCGGTAAAGAGAGCCGTGACCAAATGGTGCATGGCCTACATCAGAAGCCCTATGAGGAAAGACTCATGGAATTAAATATGTACCCTGGAGGAAAGGAGGGAAAGGAAAGACATGATAGAAACATTCAAATAGCTCAAAGATATTAATAAGGAACAGGAGAGGGCATTTTGCACAGAAAGAGATGCTCCAGGACAAGGGAACATGATATAAAGCTAGAAGGGGAAGACTTAGAGGGGATATAAGAAATTACTTCTTCTTGAAAGGTTGGCAGATGTCTGAAACAGCCTACCAACAGAAGTGCTGGGTTTGGAAATGGTAGCAGGATTCAAACATACATGGGATAGACATGGGGGACCTTAGTAACAGGGCCAGGGGTGTGGCCAGAGATTGAATAGGGTCTATGGCAGCATGGTAGGTATGGACTTTAGGACAGACTAGGCTGGCCAAGAAGTCCTTTTCTGCCAACAGCTTTTATGTTTCTATGTGGTACACAGTATTTGGCACAGCTGGATTTGACATGAGGTGGATGTCTGACACCTGCATTGGTCTAAGGGCCTTTGGAAAACTGACCCCAGGTTACTAATATTCAATTCTAAGGCTTGTTTGTGGTCTGGTTGTCATCATGGTGTTGGAGTAGTCACAGTGTTGTAGGTTGTGTCTGTTGAGGCACTGTTGTTTAAAATGTCCAGTAATTTTTCCTGCTGCTGGTTATTTCATCTGAAGTAGTCCTTTATACTGGCTACACATTTGCGCCATTACTTGCATTATGTCCATTGTTGGGACACCTGCATCACTGAGCTTTTGTACTAGGTACTTCCTAGCAGAGTGATTTGTCAGTCTTTTGGGGTATTAATCCACTGTCTTGTACCATTTTCTTTAGTATTGTTCCTTTTTGTTAATCCCTAATAGTTGTTTTTGTACCATGATGCTTAGGCCTTGTAACATTGCTGGTTAGTGTTGATGTTGATTGCAAGGAACTATGGAGTGTCTTCTGTCAGGGTAGAAGTTGGTCTTTGGCTTTTGAACTTCCCAAAATTTGATAGAGGGCACTTGACAGTATAAATGTAAGTGTTGAAGGCTCTGGGTTTTACTCTGCAGACCTGAGGCTGGAACAGAGTTGTATCCTCCAGCTGCACCTCTGCACAATTCATACATTCTTCTGGCAGATAGTGGTTCCTCTATGGAGGCACCTGCAGTGGAGAACATGGAGGATGCTGGGAACCTTCACAAAGGAGAACCACAGGAGGGTGGCATGGGACTCCATGGGGAAGGAAACAACTCCTGGTGGGGGACTCCAATCATTAGGGGGTTGAAGTGGGGAGGAAGGGGAGAGGGAGGCAAGGTGCCTGCCTAGTGCCATGGCTTGGGGGACAGGAAGCGAATCCTCAGGATCGTGAGCAGCTGCACGAGGGAGGGATCTGGATGTCACTGTCCACCTAGGGACAAATGACCTGGCTAGGAATGGGATCAGAGCAGTGCAAGAGGAGTTTGTAGAGTTGGGATGGGGCCGTAGACAAGTAAGCGCATATGGTAACCTTCTCGGAGGTGCTGCCTGTCTATGGCAAGGTTGCTGCTAGGGTATTCCTCACCGGGGAATTCAATCAATGGATTTGAAAAACTGGTGTGGAGTTCAGAGTTTTGGCTTCTTGGGGACTGGGAGCCACCTGGAGGATGCAGACCTATACTGATGTGATGGTCTGCATCTGTCAAGGGGGACCAGAATCCTAGATAAGAGGTTGAAATGCTTCATTGGCAAGCATTTAAACTAGCCAAAGGGGACACTGAAAAGGGCAGAAATCCTGGCTTCCCCCACAAAACATGGTAATTAGTGAGGTAAACGCCAAGACAGAGAAGTCATTAGGGAGCAGGGCAGAGTTAAATGTAAAAAAGGCAAGGTAAGGACAGGGATAGCTACAAGGGTAAGGCCATCAAAAAATGGAGAGTGATGAGTACCAATGCCCATAGTCTGTGTAACAAGCTCCCTGAACTAGTGGCCTTGATGGAAGAGGGTTGCCTGGATATTGTGGCAGTCACAGAAATGTGGTACACAGAGAACCATGACTGGGATGTCAACATACCAGGATACACAATCTACAGGAGGGACAGGGAGGTAAAAGAGGAGGAGGAGGAGTGAGCAGCTCTTTATGTAAAGGAAGGATCAAAGCAACAGAACTAAAGAGTAAACAGGGAGCAGATGAGGCACTCTGGGTCACCCTGGGTACAGGAAATGGCATCACAACCGCATGGGGTTGTTTACAGACCCCATCTCAGGGGTGGGAATGGACAAGGAAATGATATAAGGCATCCTTAGAATGGCAGAAAAGGGAGATATTGTTGATGGGGACCTGAATATGGCAGGTGTTAACTGGAGCACCTTTGCTGCAGGCACATCCAAGAGCAGGGTCATTCTAGATGCCCTACAAGGGCATGCCCAGACAGCTAGTACTGGAACCCACTCAGGAGGGAGCAATCTAGACCTGGTACTCTCAAATGGGGACGGAGAAAGAATCTCAGATTTAGAAGTAGGTAGCTATCTGGGAAAAAGTGACCACTAAACAGTGTGGTTCACAATAAACACAGCCATACAATCAAGCCATACAAAAGCAATAGTATTGTACTTTAGGAGGGTTGACTTTGGGAATGAGAGAGTGCTTTAGAAAAGCACTAGCAAATAGGCAAGAAGGAGGGGTGGAGGAACAATGGGAGTATTTAAAACAGCCATCACAGAGGCAACAAACCTTTATGTAAAGCAAATCAACAAAACACAACGAAGGAAAAAACGCTATGGTTCTCAAAAGAGGTGGCAGGGAAGGTTAAGGAGAAAAGGATATCATTCAGGAAATATAAGGAAACACAGAAGTAGCAGGACAGAGAACTTTATCAGTTAAAGCAGAAAGAGGCAGGGAATGCAGTCAGAATAGCAGAGGCCCAAACCGAGGAAAGGATAGTCAACTTTGTTAAGAAGAGGATAAGACCTTTATAGGTACATTAGGGAGCAAGAAAGACCAAAGGAGGGATACTGAGGCTTAATAAAGGGGAGGAATGTGGGCAGAGGGTGACAGTGAAAAGCAGGATACTGAACAAATATTTCTGCTCAGTATTCACAAAGGAAGAGGAGGGGAGATACCTAAACCAAACAAGAGAAACACTCTAAAGATGGGGGTCGATACCAGTCCATTTACAGAAGAAAGGGTTCTGAAAGCACTAGTAAAATTGAAGGTGGACAAAGCAATGGGGCCTGATGGGATTCTCCCAAGAATTCTCAAAGAACTAAGGGTAGAACTAGTGACACACATGACTACTCTCTTTAACAAATCATGGGAGGATGGGGTGGTACTTGAGGACTGGAGGAGGGCAGATGTGATTCCTCTTCACAAAAGTGGGAGCAGGACAGAGGAAGGAAACTACAGAACAGTTAGTTTGACCTCAGTGTTAGGGAAAATGATGGAATCACTTCTAGAAGGAAAAGAATTGTTGAATACCTAAAGGCCAGTGGGGCACTGAACCCAAGGCAGCATGGATTCATGATGGGAAGGTCATGTCAGACAAATCTAATAGATTTCTTTGACTGGGTGACCAATGTAGTAGACCATTGAGGGGCTGTGGACATGGCCTACCTAGATTTTAGCAAGGCATTTGATACAGTCCCACACAAAGATTAATACACAAGTTAGCCAGCCTTGGAGTGGGTCCCAAGGTGGTAGCTTGATAAAAATTGGCTAGACAACAGGAAGCAAAGTGTAGTAGTGTGAGTCCACAGTGAAAAAGTAGCATTACTACGGGTACCGCAGGGTTTAGTACTGGGACCGGTCCTTTTTAATGTCTTTATAAGTGACATTGTAGAGGAACTGGAAGGAAAAGTATGTCTCTTTGCAGATGACACAAAGATCTGCAACAGGGTTGATACACAAGATGGAGTGGAAAGAATGAGAAGGGACTTGACAAGGTTGGAGGAATGGTTAAATGTATGGCAGCTCATATTCAATGCAAAAGAAGTGCAAGGTAATGCACCTGGGAAGCTAAACCCAGGGAAGAGTACACAATGGGGGTGAGATACTGACAACAGTAAAATGGAAAGGGACCTGGGGGTAATTATATCAGATGATCTAAAAGTGGGCAAGCAATGTGAGAAGGCAGTAAAGAAGGCTGGAGGATACTGGGATGCATAGGAGAGGCATCAGTAGTAGAAAACAGGAAATTCTTATCCCTCTGTACCGATAGTTGGTGAGACCTCATCTAGAGTACTGTGTGCAGTTCTGGAGACCCCATCTCAGCAAAGACATAGACAAAGTGGAGGCTGTCCAGAGGAGGGCAACAAAAATGGTGCAGGGTCTGACCAGAAGGCATATGAAGAAAGACCAAAGGAGCTTAATATGTATACCCTTGAGGAAAGAAGGGAGAGAGGGACATGATAGAAACTTTCAGCACCTCAAGGGAATCAAAGTCCAAGAGGGTAGCATCTTTCAGAAAAGAGATGTGGAAGAACAAAGGCACAAGTTGAAGATAGAGGGGACAGCTCAGAGGTAATGTGAGGAAGTATTTTTTCATGGAGAGGCTGTGGATGCATGGAGCAGCCTCCTGAGGAGGTCGTGGAGTCAAGAACAGTGGGGAATTCAAGAATGCATGGGACAGACATAAGGCAGTCCTAATGGGGGTAGGAGAAAGTAAGCTGTTGGTTAACTAGGATCTGCAGCATATCTGTTAGGTAGGAAAATGCTAGACTAGGTGGGCCAAGCGGTCCTTATCTGCTGTCAAATTCTTGTCTCTCCTTGGGTACAGGCTGGTTCTGTTTTTTTTATTATTAATTAAACTTTATTGAAATTTTTTCAAACAACACAAACAACATAAAAAGACAACATACATAAACAGACAGCAAGTTACCCGCCAGTCCAGAAATAACCAATATTATGGAGAGGCAGGAAGCCCATATAGAAAAACAATATAATTTTAACCTGGTCATAATATTCTATGCACCACAGGTCAATTCTGAGAACCTTATGCAAAAAGAAACAGAGTATGCAGAAATTCCTATTTTACAACAAGTTCATAGCCTATGATGTGACCCAACAATCTGCTTTTTAGCATTTAGTGCCATCAAAACCTTATTATGCCACTCTATTCTAGTGGGGATCTGATTATCCAGCAAGTGACATGCTATAACGACTTTTGCAACTGCAGCAATCAAAGCTATATACCCCAATTTGGGATCATGTGAGTCATCTAGTTATCTCCCTATTAAACATATCTCCGTGTGGAAACCTCACCTAAACCTAAAGGGCCTAAGCTATGTTTAATCACCTCCAAGAAGGGTGTAACCTACCCACAAGTCCATAAGATGTGGAACAATGACTCTTCTTCCTTCCTACACATATGACACTGGCTGGTCAGCAGCCTCCCACCTTACATAATTTCTTAGGCATGAAATGCAAATTATGCAATATTTTAAAGTTCAATAAACTATATTTTTTAACAGATTTGTACAACTCATCACCATCAGCAGTGCTCCCAGGATACCCCTGAAAACAGGCACTTGTGCCTAATAGACCTTACCCAGTTATCAAAGAGCAAATTAAATAAATTGGGGTTATCTGGAAACAGTTGTGCATTGTTTGCCTTACCTGTTGATGGCTGTCTGTGGTTGCTTATGTGACCTTGTCCTTTGCTGATTGTGGGGTGTGGGATTTGTGAAAGGGTGTCTCCCCCATTTTTGAATGCAGTATGCTAAGGAAGGTAATGCTGGTATACCTGGGTTGTGAGTGTCCTGTGTTATATGTTGTACTATGTTATATGTTTTGGTTGTTGGGCTACCACCCACTTTGTTGTTTGTCCCTATGTGTTTTATGTTCACAGCCCTGGTTTTGCCACTGTTAGTAGCCAGCTTTTATGTGCAAGCTAAGGCATATCGTGGAGTTACTGTCACAACTCCCATTTTAAAATGCCTTTGAACAGTTTGCTCCTGAGATGCATTGATATAAGCTCGCTTTAAACTTGTAAATAAAAGAAATACTGGTATCCATATTATCCATACTGTTAATGTTGTTGCTGTTTAAAAGAAGCCTGGTCCAGGAAAGCAAGGTACTGCCACCCAAGAAAGCTACAAGCTGTTTTCTGATTTTTCTCCTCAGCTGTACTGCTGTTTGCAGACTGTAAAATTCCCCAGTCTCTGCCCTGCAGAACAGCGACTATCGCGCATGTTAGCACAGCTCATACTGGCTGTTTGTT
Organism: Neoceratodus forsteri; assembly: GCA_016271365.2. Classification (NCBI taxonomy): domain Eukaryota; kingdom Metazoa; phylum Chordata; order Ceratodontiformes; family Ceratodontidae; genus Neoceratodus; species Neoceratodus forsteri. Next base: position 451,694,094 of record CM057456.1, on the reverse strand, counting down.
TTGGCTGTTATGCAGAAATGCTGCTTTGTTCCCCAGGCACCTTAAAGCCTGTAAGTAGTGAAACAATGACTTTAGGTACCTCTAAAAACAAAGCAACAGCCTAACAAAGCCCTTTTTCTGCACAAACAAGCAGCCTAAAGCATTCAAAAGAGAAGAAACCACCTGGAGCTTGAGGTTTGTTTTAACCTTTCCTCAGCAGTGTGGCTTCTCAAGCTCTTTCCTTTTGTGTAAAAGTGGCAGTTTGAACCACCATTCCTTTAAACAGTGTTTGGAGCACAGCTCCTCTAAAGTAACAAAATAGGCAGGAAACAGCCTGCAAAATCATTTGTGCACATATTCTGAGCTATTATATTAAAACAGGAATTTAAAGCAAAGTTTACCTGTAAAATGCTGTTTCTCAGAGTGTAGCCTGGCCTGTAGATGCAGCATCTCCTCAGCCATATGTCTCTATAGAGCAGGCCGGCCTCCTCCTTGCTAGATTTATATAGGAAATGGGGAGGTGCTTAGGGTCATAGAACAAAAAATTGTTCAGTGCTTAAAATTATTATTGTGGTTTGAATGCCCTAAAATCTTTATTATGATGAAAGAATGCATATAAGGTGTTGCTTGATAGAAAATATGTTGTAAATAAAGAATTTAAAGTAAAGAAGTACTAATGGGCAGAGCTAGCAATCACGTGGGTGCAAAGCCCTATATAAGGCAGATCAGAGATCAGAGCTAGCAGATAGATAGCAACCGGTGTTGAAGGGTAAACACCTAGTACAACTAGCCCATTCTAGTTGATGTATGTATATAGTCTGGATTTTTGATTTGCCTCCTTTATTTTATAACCTATTATTGTTCTGCTGTGAAGAATAAACAATGATTTTGTTTTGAACTGCTATCGCTTCATTGCCTTATCAGTCCATCTCTACCCACAGCCTGTGACAGGAGTTAGGGCTGGAAACCCTAACACCACATTTCCCTACTTCTGTGGCATTAAGTTACCCTAACTAGTGCATTAACACAGCTTTTTTTGTAAAGTGTTTGGAGCACAACTCCTTTAAAGTAACAAAATAGGCAGGAAACAGCCTGCAAAATCATTTGGGCACATATTCTGAGCCATTATGTTAAAACAGGGAATTTAAAGCAAGGTTTACCTGTAAAATGCTGTTTCTCAGAGTGTAACCTAGCCTGTAGATGCAACCCTCCTCAGTCTTTTGTCTCTATAGAGCAGACCAGCCTCCTCCTTGCTAGATTTATACAGGAAATGGCTTGGGGAGGTGCTTAGGGTCATAGAACAAATGAATTGTTTGGTGATCCAAATTATTAGTGTGGTTTGAGTGCCCTAAAACCTTTATTATGAGGAAAGAATGTATATAATGTGTTGCTTGATAGAAAATATGTTGTAAATAAAGAATCTAAAGAAAAAAGAAGTACTAATGGGCAGAGCTAGCCATCACATGGGTGCAAAGCCCTATATAAGACAGATCAGAGATCAGAGCTAGCAGATAGATAGCAACTGGTGTTGAAGGGTAAACACCTAGTACAACTAACCTATTTTAGTTGACGATGTATATAGTCTGGATTTTGATTTGCCTCCTTTTATTTTATAACGTATTATTGTTCTGCTGTGAAGAATAAACAATGATTTTGTTTTGAACTGCTATCGCCTCATTGCCTTATCAGTCCATCTCTACCCACAGCCTGTGACAGGAGTTAGGGCTGGAAACCCTAACACCACATTTCCTACTTCTGTGGCATTAAGTTACCCTAACTAGTGCATTAACACAGTTTTTTTTTGTAAAGAATTTCATTTACTTTTTGAGATACTATAATCATACCCTTATTCCTCTGTGGTTAAGAATTAAAGGGAAGGATGTGTATGGAACTTATTTCTGTGGTGAGTAAAGATGCACAGATTAGGTGATTTGATACCTTTTATTGAACCAACAGAGTACAGAAAAACCTTAAGCTTTCAAACTCAGAGGCCTTCTTTTGAAGAAATGGCAGATCTTTTAGAAAACTCACTTTAAAAGTACAGAAAAACCAGAAAAAACATTTTACATATTTATTTATTTGCTTTTGTTAACCGGTAAGCACACTAGACAGCCAAGTGCCTATTTTCAGGTGTGACCCAGGAGAGTTACAGGTCAAGTGAGTACAAGTACAGTAAGGAAGTCAATGTAGCATACAGAGAATAACAGGCATTTAGGGATTACATTAGGTTGTTATCGATATTTGAGAACTAAATGGCACAAGAACATTACAGTAATGGTACATACAGGGAGGATTTGAACAGTAAGGAATTCTAGGAAAGCTTACAGAGAATAAACAGGCTTCATAGGGACAACATTAGTGTGACAGATTCACAATTAGTTAAGAAATATAATCAGAGATAAGTAGGCATCCTTGATCTTGGTTCTCAAAGGTCACAATAGAGGTGAGCATGGAAGTGAAACATATTTTCTTTTGAATATGGTGCAGGATGGCATGAACTTAGACATCAGTTGTTTTTTCTTTTCTTTTCTCTGGGCTTTTAAAATTAGTTTTCTAAAGATCTTCCATTACTTCTGAAGAAGTATTCTTTGAATTTGAAAGCTTAAGAGTTTTCTGTAAATCTCTGTTGGTCCAATAACAGGTATCAAATCACTTAATTTGTGCCTCTTATTGCACAAGGACCAATAAGGCAACAAATATTTGTTTGACGTTACGGTGAGTAAAGAAATGTAGGATGTGTGTGATAATGTAACATTGTGGAAAGTGTGAAGTAAGGATTTAAAATAGGGTTCATGTGAGAAATCCACCACTGAAACCAAACACTTGTGTCCCTGATCTGTCAACTGATTGTGGAAAATGTGTGAATTATTGAGGCTTGACTGATGTTGAAGTGAGTATGGTTGGGTAGAGATTTAACCTGTGGTTCAAAGAGTGTGTGGTGGAAGGAGGCACCCTTTGGACTGGTTTGTAAATCTGGTGACATTAGATGCACATTCACATTCCAGGGTCAACACATGGTAAATAGGAAAAATGCATACAAATCTGAAAACATACAGGAGAATTCATGAAATGCAATGCCAGTAATAGCTTTACACCATATAGTAGCAGGAACCAGGCATTTTAAACACCACTAATAAAAATAAAATAACAGATATGAAAGGAATGTGGTCACAATGGTTTCCAATATACAGTTCTCACTGAGTTGTCGTGAGACAGCAAGTGCCAATGCCCTGCCAGCAGAGCCACATTTCAGGTTTTGGATGAGAAAAAAGCAATATCAGTTTGCAAAGTAGTAATTTTACATGATACAGTAATATACCACTGTATCCAGCTGACATGTATAAGCCTGAACAGAGACTTAAACTGAACCGACTGCTACAGACACTATATATAGATATATCTATATGATATATACTGTATATATATTAGTTTGTGTATATTGTATGAAAAAAAATATATATATATACTGTCTATATAGATGGCAAAAACTCTGTTAATGCATCAGTTAGGGTTCATAACACAAGTGACAAAAGCATGGAAATATGGTGTTAGGATTACCACTGTTACCACCGATCCCCACCCTCCACACCAACAGGCATTGGGGTGTGCATTGGTTGTCATGCCTAACTCTCACTCCATTCCATGTGTAAACAAGCTGAGGTGGTGCAGTATAGTAGAATGGGCTGAGAGTTAGGCACAATGACTCAATGCACACCCCGATATACCTGTTGGTGTGTGGAGGGTGGGTTGGTAAGGGTGGTAACCCTAACACCATATTTCCATGCTTTTGTTGCTGTGCTATGAACCCCAACTGATGCATTAACAAAGTTTGTTTTCCATGCATTTCCTTCTATTTGAGAAAGTGTAATGTAACTGGTAAGTGGTATGAGTTAGTACGAGCACGGGCCATCCGGCCTTGCACCCTTTTATAGTGCCCATTTTTTATGTAATGGCATACGATGTGGAGCATGGGCCCTCTGGGTCCTGCGACCCACGTACTACATAACTACACAGCCATACAGCAGCCCTACATGGCAAGGAACCCTTGTAACACTAATTTGCTAATATCTAAGCAACGTAACAGCTAGGAAAAAATCTGTGCCATTGTAAGCATGACAGTGAGTACTCCATGAAAGACAGATCAATCAGATCTGTATCTCACATCATTTACAAGATATGGGCATTGAAATATGCTGAGAAAACACCATTGGAACCCTTGTGACACTAATTTGCCAGAATCTCAGTAACTGTAGCAAGTAGGAAAAAATTTCACTGCTGGTGTAATCTATGATTCCCAAACTTATTTCTACAGGTTAGTTTGCCTAAAGGTGATCTAAGCTGCAAGTAGTGAAAAATCTGTATCTCGCTTCATTTTGAGACACAGGCACCGAAAGGCATTACGGGTGCTGCAATGTTATTCTATGGGAAATGTCTAAACTTTGTAACACTGTAACTTTGGACCCCTTAAATGTTTTGCCACCAAACCACTAAAAGGCACACCTATGGGACCAGGGCTCGCCACCTTGCTCATTTCAGCCCAAAGCGCCAACCATTTTGTTGCAGGGTGATGGCAAAGATTTGCAATGTTTGAACAAAATACTTTCACAAATTGCGAAAGTTTTGCAAAAACAACACAAAAAGTTTGCATTTGTGAAAGTGTCATGGCCATTTCTTTTGGAATTTGTGAAAGTACTGGGGTGCCAATTTTTAAATGGCATTTCTTGGAGTTTGCCCCAAAAAAGATAGGGTTGGCATCCTCAGGACACAATTAGGTAAACCCAACAGTCAGTGTTTACCTAGGGGGTCCCAAATTTAAATGCCAGGCATTTTCTCTCTCACTAACTGAAAACAAGATGGCAGCAGCATGAAAGTAACAGGGCCAGTCGCGAAAAAAACTGTACTAACGACACTTGTGAGACATATATTTTCCCCATTGACTATAATGGAAATTTATTTTTGAATAACTTTTAAATGGTTTAATGTTTTACACCAAATCTTCAAAAGGCACATTGGTGACCCAGACTGCATCTTCCCTGAAGATTTCAGACCAAACTGACAAATCATGCGGGCTGTGGGTGTGAGCAAAGAAACACTTTTGTGTTTTATTGCATTCTGTAGCTCCACAATTGTACATCCAACTGTAATGCAACTTGCCAAATCCAGAGATCTATGGTACCAGATCACACATGCAATATTTCAGACAAATCCGTCCATACAGTGGCAAAGTTATTAAGGTGCAAAATTTGAGGTTTAACATTAAAGTGCTTACTCAACCCTAACTATAGTGCCACTACCGTGACACTATAATATATAATGTATATATACAGTGTATATATAGGTATATGTGTGTGTGTGTATGTACTGTATATATATGCGTTTGTATGTGTGTGTTTTATATGTACATATTTCTTTTGGAGGGGTAGTGGGGTTTTGAAATCAGATTTTTATTTGAATGAAAAGCAAACAGTGATCATAAATACAGACTCTCAGGATGTCAATTATAGCTAATTATCACATATGCAAATATGGCAGCATAGGTGGAACTCAGCTCACAGTCCTTGCAACACCACAATGATATTGAATTATATAAGCGCCATCAAATTTAGTGTGTGTGTGGAGTGTTGTTTTCTGAGGTTCATTTCTATCCATTCTTAGTTTTTCTTTATGCATTCTTGCCTTTAAAGTTTATCTTCCTATGGAAGGAGAAAACAACTTTGAGAGGTTTAGTGGCACAGCGTGGCCTTTAGCTGTTTAAACATGCAGATTTTATGTAGATTTGCAATTTCCTGCATTATTTTATAATCACCCTTAAATAAATACATAAAATAAAGACATATATGGAAATATCATGGAGAATGTAAATGTAAACGCTGCAAATTTAATGTTCAAAAAGCAGAAATGTTAGGTGACTTTTGTCAGTACACCATGGTGATCTACATTTTGAGACACACCGTCCATTGTGCCCCCCACCCTCCCCCACACACACACTTACTTCTAAAATTGCTGATGAATGCCCTGACATTTAAATGACACTTTTTCAGCCATAGCATGTATGCTGTTATTTTTCTGCATATCGGCTTTATAATCCACCATCAAACCAACATAAAAATAATTTCAGCTGACAGATATAGCTTAAATATTTCTTTTTTTTTTTGCCATTCAACTTTTATTAAAGTTTCCTTGCAGAGAATACATCCAATGTCAGAAAACATAACTCAATTTGACATTTGTAATTCTTACAAATTCGAATACTTGATTACAAACATATGTCATTAAACATTAGGATCTATTCCATGCATATTTTATAACTACTCCCCTACCCCCCTTTATCCCAGCACAGGGCCTAAAAAACAGTCTTACTACTAACTTCAAACAAGGAAGAACACACCTCATTTTGAAGGGAATATAACGTGTATAGGGGCCCCAGATTTTGTCAAAACTTGGTAATTTATTCTGAAGAGTAGCTATGGTTCTTTCTGTTCTCAGATTTAGAGTAGTTCCTGCAACCATTCTATATAAGTAATCACTTCTGTATCTTTCCAGTGTTTAAGAACCACCTTCTTAAGAGATGCGAAATTAAGGCCATATGGTATCTCCATTTTTAACTGAGATATGAGCAACATCCCTAGCACACATTTCTCCGGAGTAAACATTCAATTAGGCCAAGCAATGGATCCACCCTCCTTCTGATAGTAGCCCAGAGTGGCGTTACCTTAGGACATTTCCAAAAATGTGCAAAAGATCCCCACACTCTAAGTGACATCTAATACATACTGAGGAGGATGCCACACCAATCCTTGCCAACTTCTGGGGAGAGTAATAAATATTATGTAATAACTTAAACTGCATCATTCTGAGTCTATCTTGGAGGATATATTTGTGGCAGCTTATCCATATTGAAGTCCAATTAAACAGTTTCTCCGGGAATAAAGGTTCAGAGAAGGAGGTAGGTGCAAAGTTTTGGGAGTAAACCCAACAATAAAATAGGTACAGTTTGGCCACCGCGTGTACCGAACCTGCTGAGGAGCTAGATCTGTTTGAAAATCCACCTTTGCTGAAGTTATTGGACTTGGTCCCAGCACATTTAACAAAAGATGCCTAAGTTGAAACACCTTAAAAATTTCTGTATTTGGAAGGTGATATTTACTCAGGATATCTACTGAGGTGAGTAAATATCCATCAGCCGTGGTTAACTCCCAAATGACACTCCCTAACTGAGATAACCAAGAGCTCTTTAAAGGTTTACCTCCAATTAAGAATCGGGATTCCTTTTATAGGTTGAAGTGGGTCCCTAATATGATTATATTTCAAAAATGCACAAAGTTGTGAATGGACCTTAACAGATATACCTATAGGAGAATTTCTGAACATAGGAGGCAGAGATTTAGGGTTAATATGTAATCGGGCATTCGGTAAAAGGCCTTGCTCTTTAATACCCGCTAACTCCACCTGCAACCATAAAGGTGTGTAGCCCTCATGCTCGCTGGAATTAGGCTCTTGTATCCATCTAAGATATTTATTTACATGACTAGCCCAATAATATAAACCAAAATGGGAAGCCTTAACCCACCCATTAATTTAGGAGCCGATAATTCTTATAAGCCATCCTGGCTTTCTTGTGATTCCAAATAAAGTTGGTAATAATTCCATGGATTCTCTTAAACCAGGAGAGAGGAGCCATAAATTTAACATGTTTAATGGATAAAACAATTGGGGAAAAATATTCATTTTAATTATATTAATTCTCCCCATAAAGACAGCGGAAGCATTGCCCATCTTTTAAGATCTAATTCAATTGAGCGTACCAGAGGATCCAGGTTTAAACATTTTATCCATGCTGGATTCCTTGCGAGGGTGAGTCCCAGATATTTTATGGTCCCAGAACTCCAGGCTAAGCTTAAAGCACTAATTTCGTGCTTAAAGGTTCTATTGTTAAGAGGAAAAACTAATGTTTCTCCATGTTAAGCTTATAGTTGGCAACCTCACTAAAATGCTGAATAATCTTTAATACACATGGTATGGATCTGTCCAGATGTGAAATATATAATAGGAGGTCATCTGCATATGCTGTTACTTTAACCATATGACCCTGCAATTGGATACCATACACTCCTTGGTTAACTAAAATTTTTTAATAAGGGGTTCAAGGTAAAGATTAAAAAGAAGAGGAGATAAGGCAACCTTGCCTGGTGCCCACATATAATCTGAAGGGGTCCGAAATGACCCCATTGCAAGAAATTCTGGCAAAGGTTCCCTGTACAGGAACTTAATCCAATTCAAAAATGTCATAGGAAACCAAATGTCTTCATTACAACTAAAGATAGTCCCAGTAAACTCTATCAAAGCCTTTTTTGTGTCCAGGAGATCAGCACCCTAGGTTGGTCTGACTCCTGGACACAGAAAGATATGAAACCAGTGTCCTTAAATGATCTCCTGATGATCTCCCCTCATGAAGCCGACCTGCTCCTCCCAATTAAGTCAGGTAAAATTTTAGAGATGCGGTCAGCCAATAGTTTTGCAAGAATTTTAACACCATAATTAAGCAAAGAAATGGGCCTGTAACTTGAAACCTGATCTGGGGTTTATCTGGTTTAGGTAATAGCACTATAAGTGCTTCAAATAATGACTTATCAGTAAACTGTCCATTAAGAATATTTTGGAATAAAACTTTAAGTAAGGGAGCTAAATCTTTGCAAAACCTTATAAAAATTAGAAGAAAACCCATCCGGGCAGGCGTTTTATCCAAAGGAAGGTCCTTAATAACTTGTTCTGTTTCACCCTGGGTGATAGTAACAGTAAGTAAAGCTTGTTGAAGGTCAGTAAGGGTAGGCAGATTCAGGTCACCTAAGTACGCTTTCAATTTATCCTCTGAGGGAGATCTTGCATTGGACTGTAAAGCAATTCAAAATAATTCTTAACTCCTCCTCAATTTCTTTTGGGAGGTTCTAACAGCCCATCCACCTTAGACTGTATGGCAGGTATCAATTGAGAAGTTTCTAACTGTTTAATCTGTCTTGCCAGCATACTGCCAGCTTTTTCCCTTGGTCAATATAGCTCCTTGTTTTAATAATTGCTAACTCTGCTTGCTCACCCAGCAATTTCAAATACGAATCCCTCACTTTAATTACATCTTGCCTCTCCTCCTCAGTAGATGGAGCTGAAAGTCTAGCCTCCTTATCCCTTAACTGAACTAAGAGTTCTGACATATATTGCTCCTTCTCCCTCTTCCTCCCAGATGCCAAACCAATTAATAACCCTCTTAGAAATGCCTTGAGCGCCTCCCACACCATATCATACCTTTAGTGGAGTTAACATTATTCGAGATGAACTCCTCTATTTGAGAGGAAATACAACTTACTATCTTGGGATCTCTTAGTAATTGATTATTAGCTTCCATCTGTTACCCTTTTGGCAGAGCTGAGAGAGATGGGAGAAGAGACCACTGAGTGATCTGAGAGCGGACCAGCGAGGATATCCAAGTCCACTGCCCCAGCCAATAGATTCCGGGAGGCAAAGATGTAATCAATCCGGACGCTGAGCCATGAACTTGAGAAACATATGTGAAATCTTGAGCCTTGGGGTGGAGAACTCTCCATCGTCCGAAGGCCCATTTGGTCTAACAGCTCCTAAGTGCCCTCTGAGCAGGGACAAGCCCCCACCTTTGGGCCTGGATCTATCTAAAGATGGATCCAGAACTATATTAGATCCCTCCTAATAATATCAGAATATCTGTAAAGGTACTAGTTGCTTCCATTAGGTGGACAAAAACGCTGCGTGTCTATATTTGGACCATATACAGATCCAACTAGGATCTCCATTGTATGTAGCTTCCTCTTACCAAGATAAATCTTCCTGCATTATCCTGTATTACTTGCAAAACCTTAAAAGGTAGGGCTCTATGGAACAACACCATCACTCCTCTGCTCTGTGTATTACCCTCGGAAGCAAAGACCTGCCCTATTTGTAACCTCCTCATACTATTAGCTTCCGCATTAAGCAAGTGCGACTGCAGAAACATTATATCAGCCTTTATGAGATTTAAATGTTTTAAAATCTTATATTGTTTGATTTCTGTCGGGCTCCTTTTACATTCCAACTAATAATCCTAATGATACCAGACATTACTCTCTTAACTTATAAAGTTGTAATACTCTATCCCTCTACCGAACATGGATCCTCCTTATTATTCCTACATTTGTGCCCTGTGCTCCCCACCACCCCCCTCTTAACATATGAAAGCCCCTAATATCTCCACCCTACTTACCTGTACCCATCCTCCCATTCACCCTCCCTCCCCTCCCCATCCTTACTAGTATGGTCCATGATATCAGTTCACCCAGCCATTCTCTGAGCTCCTCCCTCCCTCACCCCTGTTACCCCCTTTAACATAATTTTAGCACACGCCCCACCTGATAACCTCATAACACTATGATACCCCTTTTCTATAACACACACTAGGCTTATCTTGCTAGTAATTGCGGGTGTAAAGAAAAGAAAACCCCACCAAAGCCTAAAACTGTGTTCTCCGTATTAAATTTTTATACCTCTACTCTAGAACCTTAAAAGCAGGCTCCTAAGTATAACTCCACAACCTTTGTTAACCAAAAACTCTATCTCTATTATCCGCTTGAGCAGTTTTCTTGTTTATATTTCACAAGTATAGCTAGCAGTGACTAATGCCCCCGAGGTACCTCAACAGGCGACACCAAAAGGAAAAAAAAACCCCAAAAACGAATGTCTCTAGCATAACATCTGTTCGTGAATAGTGCCAAAACCAAAATGAGATGCCTTTCTCATAAGCCCTTCACGCCTTCGGATTATGTCCACCTCCTGAAATTGGCCGCATAAATGTCTCCTCTTGCATTTGCTTGCGTCATGATGCTTGCAGCCGAACTCTCTTGCCTCGTAGTACTGAAATGGTCCTGCCCCATCAAAAGGCCCCTGTAGGTTACCTCTCCCAAATTTTTCCGTGAGTGGAGCCCTGTGGCCCAGCGTCATGTAGGCTCCTCCGCACAGGTTACCCGAAATCGAAACGCACCAAGTCTAAAACCATCGAGATTAACTCATAGAGAGCTCCTGACTGCTTGTCCCGAACTCGGCACCATTCCACCATGGATTCAACATAAATCTTAAAAGTAACTTCGATGTCCTATTATCTTCCAACGAACTTCTAAACATAAACACGACACTTTTTTTACCTTCTGACCAGGTTATTTCACCATCGGGCCAAAAACACCATTGTTAGGACTATCAGGGTTGTTTGAACAGATTGGGAAGGGCTGCCTGAAGGGCTGTGGTGTGAGGTCAACCGTGTCATATGTTTTCCAGACATCTCCGATCAAAACTTGAAACCTGGCGGGTAAGACATTTTAAATTTGATACCAGCCACAATTAGCTTGTTAACCAGTGGGTGAAAGGTCCCTCTTCTTTGGCGGACAGATGGCGGCAAGTCCTGGGCTACTCGTATTTTCGACCATTCCACTGCAGTTCTTCGCCTCCTTGGCTTTATCCAGAAAGAGCTACTTCTCCTGGAAATTTAGGAAACTAAAAATTAAAGTACTGGGGAGCTCCTTTGGGGACTGGACGAAGGCGGTGAGCTTGTTCTATATTATATGTGGAACCATAAGGAGAGGGGCCTGCAATTTTTCCACCAATTTCTGAATGAACTTTATCGGGTCCGACTCTCTTTCTCAGGTAATCCAATGAGCACCACATTGTTACGTACTGATTTCTCCTCAAGATCTTACACTTTTAAGTCCAATTTAGCCAAATGCTGCTTAATCTGGCTCAGGGAAGGCTCTATTTTTTCATTATGCCCTCCAACGATCTTATCCATGCCTCACTGTCAGATGTCCTCCGGGTCAAATCTCGATTGCCTCTGTAATACTTTTGACTTCACTCGCTAGTTCCTTCATCTCCTTTAAAAGGTCAGAATTCTCCAGAAACCTTGACAGGTGTGAGCGGCTCCTCCACCATTGTCCCTGATGTGGCTGTTAGATGTAACTGCCCACCTGAGGCCCTGGATTTTTGGGCCTTCTCCAGGAAGTAGTTGGTGGCGTGTGTCTCGGAAGCGCTTTGTGCATCTCCTCTTCCATCGGTGTTTCTCTGGGTGCTGTAGTAGCTAACAGATTTGTGAAAACCAGTAAACCATTCTAAATGAAACTGGAAGTGGCGTTTAACACGGTAAGGAGGAAGGTTGGGCAGAGCTCTCAGAGAAACGCAGCTAGCTGGTGCCCTGCATCACGTGACTCCCTAGCTTAAATATTTCTGAGGATATTGGCGGTATGGCCTGTCTGCCAGCTATGAAATAAGTTTGCATCTAGGGTTTTAATAGCAGCTTATATGGAAACATCTGGAATATCGTATAGGGTAGATAAGTAATAGTGCAATCACATATTCAATGTTTATATTAAAGTGTACTCCTTTGTGTGACATAATGTATTACTGATTAGGCGTGTTTTTTTTTGTTAGTTTGTTTTGAGGGGTCTTAATTCTCAGCTTATGCAGTACTTTGTATATGAACTTGATCACCATAAACATAAACTAAAATGTTCTGGAGAAGGTGTGTTCCCTTCTTTAGGAAATATGCAATTCGAGAAGAAATGCACTGCAACAAATTTGTATACTTAAATTATATATTTAGGAATGCAGACTGTTGGGCAATTTTACATTGGATAATGCCAAGTGATGTTGGTGCTTACTTGTGAGTGCCAGTCTTCCTGAACTGGCCCATTCATGTTGCAAATGCACTTAGCCAAAGAAAGCCCTTAAGGCCTGGAAGCGTAAGAGGGAAATAAGACAGTTGGATAGGGATGGGTGCTTATGCTGCACATATGTGTCTTGGCACCTGCAATAGTGCAGGGTTACTCTAGAGAGAAACATCAGAAGTAACATAAATAGATACCTAAAATAAAGTTTTCAACTTCTGCAGGAACTGATTATTGATTTTATAAGAACTAAATGAAAAGATTTAAAGTATAGGAAAAGGCATTATGAAAGCAGCACAGAGAGTTGGGGATCTGTATTGGACCCACTCCCACTTAGCCAATGCAAGATAAAGAAACACGCACACACACGCATGTGTGTGTGTGTGTGTGTGTGTGTGCATGCGCAAGTGCAGACATGCTGCCAGTTCAGTAAAAACAAACCTCTGAAGATTTAAAAGGTGTCGCACTCCTTTCGCGTTCATTTTAATGGGGAAAATTTAACACTCACCATAGTCTGATATGTATATAAAGCTATATACATGTGAGAGATCCCCAACAAACAACCTGGTATCGTTATGTGTTTGGTTATAATTAAAAGCACTACCTCCACTGACAACAATCCATATTAATACTCTATACTACATATTCTGGCATCTGTCCAGTAAGAAAATCCATATGTGATTCATTGTGGAACAGCATTAATGCATTTCAAAGTATTGTCCTTCTAAATGTAAACAGGTGTACTGTTTGCCAAGAGAATGAAATGACATCTGTATGATGTAACTGTCATGGGTATTACCTGATCCAAGAGGTGTAAGTGGGCATACTCACTGTACACGTGTACAGATTTTTTTAGTAAGTATGTCCTGTCCTTATGCCTTTGTCTAATCCCAATCATTCTATATGGGCACATCAGAACATGCCACTGCCACATTTTAAGTGGACACTGACTAATGGCTATAACCGTTTAAATTCAAATTAAACTAAGTCATTTAGGGCATATAGGTATATGTTTTAGATTAGATGAGACATTGTTCTTACCCTTTGCAGTCAATGTAGAAATATAAGAGATCAATCTTCAGGTAATCAGATGATTAAAAAAATCTTAGACATTGTTCCTTCTGTATATGTTAAAAAGTATACACTGATACAAGACATATATGCTGGAGGGCAGTTGTAAAACTGAGTAAACAACTAACACTTCTGGCTACACTCAGATATGATCTAAGCAACTAACTGCCAAACAACTGTCCATTGATTAAATCTACTGATGTTTCCTTAGATTTACATTTTCATTACACAAATATATGCTCCTATTTTGTAAGACAAGTTGTAAGCATGTATGTCAACCCTGTATATTACTGTTATATTTTATATTTCAAATATCAGTCTCTTTCTGTGGCTGCATGGGTAGTTGTTCCAGCTTTTACATTCCGCTTGACCAAGTTTTACTATAATCAAACCATTTGGCCTATCTAATGCATTATGAAATCTGCCCATCTTGTCCCTATCTCATGATCAAAGATGGTGATCAAAGAATCTCGTGATCAAAGAATTTTCAGGCTTGCGATCAAAGAATTTGCAGGCTCATGATCAAAGAATAAAAATGGTGAAACTTGAGTTTTAGGCAGAATTAGATGAAACCATTGCCATGCCTCGACAGAGCAAGCCCCTGAGCAAAACCCACCTCATTTATGTTCCTAGGCCACCCCTGAGCTGAGAAACATTTATTTTTACCTCACGATGCAAAATCGCGATCAAAGAATATCGCGATCAAAGAATTTGGAGGCTTATGATCAAAGATCGTTAGCGAGCCATGATCAAAGAATTTAAAATGTGATAACTCTATTTTTGACCATTTTACATGAAACCAAACCCATACAAGTTTTACTTCAGGAGTGACCCCAGAGCCGAGATATTTGATTTTTACTACATAATGCAAAAACAAAATGGTGGACATCGCGATCAAAGAATTCTCAGGGACAAAGATTCTTGACTGCGAGGCTACAAATTCTTTGAACACCAGGTGGGATGAGGTGACCCAAACCCCATTCTTTGTTTGCAAAACAACCATATAAATTTTCCCTTTGACTTATAATGGGAGCTTAAAAGTGGCATAACTTTTGAATATTTTTCAACAAGCAGCGGCATGTTCAGCCAGCCAAGCTCTTTCAGATGAGCCACCTTGCAGAGTGGCACACCAAACAATGGCCATGCAGGGCCATGGACAAAATCCCAAAACTGGATAATTTAGCATTTTCAGTGTTTTGTGAGCAAATACTGTAAGTCAACGAAGGAAATTTGGCAGATCAAGAGATCTACCATGCCCCACCCAGCATACCAAATTTCAGACAAATCCATTGAACAGGTCCAAAGTTATTAACGTGCAAAAGTTTGACTTTAACATAGAAGTGCCTTCATAATCTTAAATATAGTGGGCAGCTGTGCCACTATAATATATATATAGAAATATAGATATATTTGTGACAGTGTAAACACAACACTGGGAAACAAGAGGTTACCATCTTGTTTGAGGCTGAGAAATGCAGGAATGCAACATGAACAGGTAAGGAGGGGTACCTCCCCAGGTGTTGCTAATTAGAGGATTGCTATAAGGCAGAGAGAATCCAGTGAGTCAGTTAGAAGCTGGAAACTGCTGCAGGAGGAGATACTCCTAGGCAGAGAACCCTGCAAGATGGTTGGTGGAATGTAAGACAGGAACCAGAGCAGAAAGTCAAGAAGAATGGTTAATTGTTGGAGAGAGCCTTTGGGGAGAAGTTGAAACCTGCTGCTGAGAAACAGACCATTTCTAGAGCCGAGTCCTGAGGTAAAGGATCAGCATAGCCAGCTGGGCCAAAACAGTGAGTGGAATGTAGTGCTGATAACAGCCTATAAATAAGGCAAAAGGAAACATGTGTGTGTTTTATTTGAGACTGTGCATTCAAAACCACTGGTCCACAAACCGTTTGTTTTGTTTGAGACTGTATATTGAACAAACTTCTGGCCCACATAGGTGGTTCAAAGATTCCTTTTGTGAAGTCAGCCTGAAAGAACTGTTTTGTGTTAACCTTTATGTTACCTGACCAGGCTGGAGAAGTTGAACTGACTAATTATGCTTTTCTGGAGCAATAAAAGTACTTTTTTTCTGTGAACTTTAAATCCCATCGTGTTGCCTCTCCATCTACCATAAACCAGCATGTCACACGTGGTGTGAGAAGTGGATTTGAACCCCTGCTTGAGTGAGCAGGACTAGTTACATTCTGGAAAAATGGATATGGAGAAAGTGCTGAAGTTCCTCATTGAACAACAACAACAGGCTTTCAGGCAGCAGAATCAGCAGCAACATGAGGTGCAACAATGGGCTCAGCAGCAGCAGGAGGTGCAACAATGGGCCCAACAAGCACAGCAAGCCCAACAGGAGGTGCAACAATGGGCACAACAGGCTCAGCAACAACAGGTTCTCACCCAGCTGGCTCAGCAGCAGCAGGAGGTGCAACAACAGGCCCAACAAGCACAACAAGTGCAACAGGAGGCACAACAGCAGTTTCTTATACAGCCTGGGCAACAACAATAGCAGCTCCTGCAGACCCTGGTGCTACAGCTGCAACAAGATCCTACTGGTGAGGCTGGTCTTGCTATCGTGGTGCCAGGGGTTCCTAGGATGAACGCCATACTGAGCAAAATGATGTCTGAGGATGATCCTGAGGCCCTCCTGGTAATGTTTGAGTGAGTGGCGAAAGCTGCTGGTGGCACTGGACCCCAGTGGGCTGTCCACCTTGCCCCTGTCTGACCGGGAAGCCCAAGCAGCCTATAGAACTATGGACAGTACCACAGCCAGGAGTACACAGAGGTGAAAGCAGCAATCCTGGACCGCCTAGGCATCAATTTAGAAAGTTACAGATGGAAGTTCCAGAGCTCAAATTTGCAGCAGATGCATGACCTAGAGCAGTGGGACAACAATTGCAGGACCTGTGTTAGCGTTGGCTAAAACCCAAAGGATGCAGTGGCCTGAGGTGGCCGAGTTAATCATCTTGAAACAATTTCTGAACATCCTGCCCCGGAATTCAGAGCTGGGTCCGCAAACAGAAGATCACCATGCTAGCAGAGGCCATGCATATCTCAGATCAAGTGTTGGATGCTGAACTCTCCTCCTGCCCCGTGACCCAGCTACAAGGCCACCTGGGAGATGGAGAATCATCCAGGAGCCAGACTGAAGGAACATTGGCTGGAACTGTGAAGGGACCTTGGCATGTAGGGAGGGGTTATGGGCCAAATAGGGTTAGACTTTGGAAAAGACGGCAACCCAACAGCCCAGGGAGACATTTCCTGAGTATCCACTGCCTAAACCCGAGGCTCACCAGAGCCCAGACACGGGGCATGTTTCTATGTGGACAGAAGGGTCACTTTAGAGGAACTGCCCCCCACATGGACTGTACCTCATAGACTACACGCGTTTACAGATGCGTATTCACTGTACAGTGGGGTGGGGCTCTAGATCCTGAGATTTTGTAATACCTGTTGCGGTAGAAGGGATAGAGACAGAGGCTCTGGTGGACTCAGGAAGCCACCAGACCCTAGTCAGGGTGGCCTCAGGAACCCCCGATGCTGGCAGGACCAGAACCCCATCCCTATCTGATGTGTGCATGGGGCTGTAAAGGCTTACCCTGGTGCTGTGATTACACTTACTCTGGGGCCAAACAGAGACTATAAGGTGGGGCTGCCCGGGTTACCCTATCCGGTGTTACCAGGGACAGATTGGAAATGGTTTAATGACTTATGGAAAGCAGACTTATCTTTTGGTAGTACCCAGTCTCAGTGTCATGAAGGGAGGGGCAGTCACCTGCAGCTGGGGAAGTTTTTCCTTTCCCGGAGCAAGGATTTTAATGCCCAGACAAGAACCTACTAATCTAAGTGAGCATGAGGGCAGCAAAAGAAAGGGGTCCTGAAGGGCAGGTGCACAGAAGGAGGCAGGTGCACAGGAGGGGGAAGCAAAGGCAAAAGTGGGTCCCGACCCTGTGGTGGAATAGTAAAATCTTGCAGGCATTGTGTGTTTTTCTTTTCACTCTATGCTATCTTCTTCCTTTTCTGACTATCCTTTCCCTTTTCATATCAGGGTGGCCAACCTGATATTCTTAGTCATTCTCTTTTCTGTCCTTTTTTTTAAAGCCTGAAGCCTCTCCTCCCCTTCACAGGAAACCTTATCCTGTTATTGTGCTGTAAAATAGAACCCATTTTGAAAATGTGCAAGGGCTATTGATTGGAAAGCCCGGAGCAATGTTCACACAATCGCATGTGTGCACGATCGTGAAAGTAGTAGTGCACATGATCGTGCAAGAAACCAACACAATGCTAGCACTTCCAAAAGTCTAAAATGTTTAAAACATTTTCCTGTAAGCTTAGTGGCTCTAGGATTGGAAAATGAGTCAACTAAGCAACAAACAAGTAAACTCAATTCTCGAGTGTTTTAAGGCTCTGGGCAACACTCTAAGTGAAGGAGTTTGTGCTGACAAAGGTACTTGCAGCCAGAAAACATAGAAACATAGAATATGACAGCAGATAAGGACCGCTTGGCCCACCTAGTCTGCCCATTTTCTTACCTAACAGATAAGCTGCAGATCCTAGTTAACCATCAGCTGACTTCCTCCTACCCTCCACTAGGACTGTCTAATGCCTGTGCCATGCATTCTTGAAGTCCCCATTGTTCTTGACTCACGACCTCCTCAGGAGGCTGTTCCATGCATCCACAACCTTCTCAGTGAAAAATACTTCCTCACATTACCTCTGAGCCGTCCCCCTCTATCTTCAAATTGTGCCCTTGTTCTTGCACATCTTTTTTCTAGAAGATGCTACCCTCTTGGACTTTGTTAATTCCCTTGAGGTACTTGAAAGTTTCTATCATGTCCCCTCTCCTTCTTTCCTCAAGGGTATACATATTAAGCTCCTTTAGTCTTTCTTCGTATGTCTTCTGGTGCAGACCCTGCACCATTTTGATTGCCCTCCTCTGGACAGCCTCCACTCTGTCTATGTCTTTGCGGAGATGGGGTCTCCAGAACTGCACACAGTACTCCAGATGGGGTCTCACCAACTGTCTTTACAGAGGGATAACAACTTCCTGTTTTCTACTATTGATGCCTCTTCCTATGCATCCCAGTATCCCCAGCCTTCCATACTGCCTTCTCACATTGCTTGCCCACCTTTAGGTCATCTGATATAATTACCCCCAGGTCCTTTCCATTTTACTGTTGTCAGTATCTCACCCCCATTGTGTACACTTCCCTGGGTTTTGTTTCCCATGTGCATTACCTTGCACTTCTTTGCATTGAATCTGAGCTGCCATACATTTGACCATTCCTCCAACCTTGCCAAGTCCCTTCTCATCCTTTCCACTCCATCTTGTGTATCAACCCTGTTGCAGATCTTTGTGTCATCTGCAAAGAGACATACTTTTCCTTCCAGTTCCTCTGCAATGTCACTTATAAAGACATTAAAAGGACCGGTCCCAGTACTGAACCCTCGGTATCCCGCTAGTAACCCTCCTTTCTTCACTGTGTACTCCATTTACTACTACTCTTTGCGTCCTGTTGTCTAGCCAATTTTTATCCAGGCTACCACCTTGGGACCCACCCCAAGGCTGGCTATCTTATGAATTAATCTTTGTGTGGGACTGTATCAAATGCCTTGCTAAAATCTAGGTAGGCCATGTTCACAGCCCTCCTCTCTACTACTTTGGTCACCCAGTCAAAGAAATCTATTAGATTCATCTGACATGACCTTCCCATCAGAAATACATGCTGCCTTGGGTCCTGTGCCCCACTGGCCTCTAGGTACTCAACAATTCTTTCCTTCAGAAGTGATTCCATCATTTTCCCTACCACTGAGGTCAAACTAACTGTTCTGTAGTTTCCTGCCTCTGTCCTGCTCCACTTTTGTGAAGAGGAATCACATCTGCCCTCCTCCAGTCCTCGGGTACCACCCCATCCTCCCATGATTTGTTAAAGAGAGTAGTCAAGCGGTGTCACTAGTTCTACCCTTAGTTCTTTTAGAATTCTTGGGTGAATCCCATCAGGCCCCATTGCTTTGTCCACCTTCAATTTTATTAGTTCTTTCAGAACCCTTTCTTCTGTAAATGGACTGGTATCGATTCCCATCTTCAGAATGTTTCTCTTGTTTGGTGTAGGTAACTTCCTCCTCTTCCTTGTGAATACTGAGCAGAAATATTCATTCAGTATCCCTGCTTTAACCCTCTACCCTCATTCCCTCCCTTTATTAAGCTTTAGTATCCCTCCTTTGGTTTTCTTCACTCCTAATGTACCTATAAAGGTCTTATCCCCTTCTTAACAAACGGAAGATAAATAAAATATGAAAGGAAAGAGAAAAGATTATTGTCCCTGTGTTGCCCTTACAAGGAGGTGAACTGTGTTTGGGGACAGCTAAGAAGGTGTACTTAGGCTGCTCTTTCCAAAGCAGGGCCAAAATGAAAGGTTTTAACTAATAGGGTTTTAGTAGGGAAATAGGTATAGAGATTTAGTTGTGAGTTCCAGAGAAAGATTGTGTGGAGGGAATTATGTAAAAAGAAAACTATGAGACTGGAAGCAATGTTTGCAGGAAATTGCCAAGTGAAATTTGGAAATTAGCCCAGAACATGGTTATTCCTAGGTCTTGCAAGATTAAATGGATGAGGGGCATGCACTTATCTGTTTAATACTTCCAAGACTAGTGATAATTCACTGAGTGTTTTATGGTTGCAAACAAAACATAAACAGAATAAAAACAGAATAAAGTAAAAGTAAATACTAGGCAATGCAGCGTGTAGTCAGGAGGTCCTGCTTTAGGGCTGGTGGCCCCTGAAATGCCTGTTTATATAGTTCTAGGGGTAGTGATGTCACACAGTGGAAGAGCTTATTTACTGCTGTGAGGTCATCTGTGATGTCATCCCTTCATAATTAAGCACATGTTGCCTTGTTCTTTTCAGTTTATCTAGATATAAATTATCCTAGCTAAGAGAAATAAGGATAGCATTGGGCTACAAGTACTAGAACTTGGTTTTAATAAATGTAATGGTTATAGAATGCATTTTTCTTGTTAATTAGATGATCACCTGACCTCTCATGTAACCTCAGACTGATATAAAAAGTGTTCCACTAGAGGAAAAGGTAGATAGGTGGTCAGTAGCCTTCTGACCACAGAGTAAGGAAGGACCTGAGTGTGCCAGCTTACACACCAGAAAATAGGAAACTACAGGAGTTCTTTTATTTCTGATTGATGGATAAGTATGATATCCTGAAGACTGCATTAGTGTGATGGACTAACACTAATTTTCCTTTCTGTGAATATATATTTTTTATTTGGACTATTTTTCAAAATAAAATGATAAACGCTAAGTTTGCATTTTTATGCATTTGATTTATGTCTCTTGGTCTGTTATTTGAACTCAGAGGGTTACAGACCCTAACGTTGACCCACCTAACGAAAGTAATGGAGGGCCGTCCCTATCAGAACAAGATGTGTTAAAGCAATGCCTGGACATTGCCAAAGAACAATGGGCCAATGGAATAGTCAGTCAGGTATACACTCAGTTGGCTTTTAGGCAAGGAGAAGTGGTAGATGAGAATTGAGTAGCACGCTATCCTCATTTTGAGTTACAAGGGGTATCCTGTATCACATGGTAAGGAGGCCCAGACAGAGGATACCGGCATTAGTTGCTAATCCTTCAAGTCTTTCAGGGAATTACTCCCCCTTGCCCCTCTATTCCTGTGGCAGGGCACTGTGGGGTAGAGAATACTTAGTCCGACTGCTGCCCCAATTCTTTTGGCGGGTATCTATCAACATGTTAAAGATTATTGTGTATCTTGTCCAGTGCCAGTTAGTAGCTTCAAAGGACAGTCCAAGGGACCCTTTAGTGCCCTTACCTGTCATGGAGACACCTTTGACTGGATTGGGGTTGATATAGTGGGACCCCTTGAAAAAAGTGCAGGGTAGCAATACATTTTGGTGATTGTAGACTATGCTACCCAGTACCCCAAGGCCATCCTGTTATGAAGCATTTCAGCCAAAATTGTAGCCGGGAACTATTAAAGGTCTTTAGTCATATGGGAATACTGAAGGAAATGTTGACTGACCAGGCACCAACTTCATATCCCGCTGACTCAGGAGGTTTGTACTTTATTGGGAATCAGCTCCATAGGGACCTCGAGCTACCATCCCCAGATGGATGGCCTCGTGGGCGATTCAACAAAACCTAAACTATGCTTGAAGTTCATAACTGCTGAGGCCAGGGACTGGGACAAGTTACTTCCCTTACTGATGTTGCAATGCGGAGGTCCCTCAAGCTTCTACAGGGTTTGCTCCTTTTGAACTCCTCTATGGGTGCCACCCACGAGGTGTTCTTGATGTAATAAAAGAGATGTGAGAGAAACCCAACCCCAAGACTGAAAATGTGGTGCAATATGTCTTGCAATTGAAGGAAAGATTAGATTGGGTGGGAAATTTGCCCAAGAAAATCTGGTGAAGGCTCAACAAAGACAAAGTACTACTATAATCAGGGATCCAGTTGAGGAATATAAACCAGGGGATCAGGTACTAGCTTTGTTGCTGAACAGCCAGAATAAGCTTCTAGCCAAATGGAAGGGGTCTTACAAAGTTACCAGAGGGTGGGCCCAGTTGATTATGAAGTTTGCCAGCCAGAGAGGAGGAAAGAGACCCGATCTACCACGTCAATTTGCTGAAAGTCTGGAACCAGAGGATAGCCTATTCATTTCCCTGAACCAGACATAGTGGATCTGGGACCCCAGGTGCTGGATGAGAATCTGAGGATACAAGTGCCAATGGGAGAACAGCTGTCTCACAAACAGCAACAGCAACTAGGAGAGTTGATAAGCCAGTTTTGGATGTTTTCTCCTTCCTCCGAGACAATCCATATGATAGCTCATCATATTGAAACAGAGCCAGGGAGAAGGTGCAGCAGCGACTGTATTGCTTGCCAGAAGCCGTAGGAGACGCTATTAAGAAGGAGTTACAGGACATGTTAGAATTGGGGTGATTGAGGAATCCAGCAGTGATTGGTGTAGCTCCATAGTGTTAGTACTACCGCTTCTGTATTGATTTTCTCAGGGTCAAAGCCTTCTTATAGTTCGATGCCTACCCCATGCCCCAGGTAGGCGAACTGTTGGATATACTAGGGAAGCCAAGTACATCACGACTTTGGATAGGTTTACCACCTGTCCCTGTTTTCACAGGACAATCCTGATTTGGGCAGCTATGTCCTGCAAAAAACTTGAAAAGTGCTACATGTCCTTACATAATAGTAGAAAAAAAAAATTTTCTGACTTTCTTCTAAATGATGCAAAACAATATAATATCCTAACTAAGATACCTTAAAATAATAAGAAACACTAGAAACAGCTAAAAACTACAACACTTAGTCTTAATTCTGATTATTCAGTGAAAACAAGTCTGTTGCATTGGTCAAGATTACATATTGTCCTGCAAAAAATCATGTTTCAGCAAGAAATGTCATACTTTGGGCTTCTTGAAAGGTGGTAACCCTAACTTTGGACCTAACAAAGGGTACTGGCAAATCCTTTGACCCCTGAGTCTTGGGGAAAAAACAGCATTTCAGCTTACATGGGGCACATGCAACCTTTCAAAGGCTCATGAATCACTTGCTATGATCCCATGCCCACTATGCAGCTGCTTACCTAGATGGCGTGGTGATCCACAGCACTGACTGGGAGTCCCATGTATACAAGGTGGCAGCTGTACTACAGTCCTTACAGAAGTAGTGTGCTTTGGCCAAAGCTGAAACAAGGTACTTAGGGTACTGTATAGGCAATGGACAGGTGACACCCTTAGTCAGTAAGGTACAAGCCATAGCCGAGTGCCCAGTACCCACCACAAAACCCAGGTGAGGGACCTTCTTAGGATTGGCAGGGTATTACCACAGTTTATGCCACACTTCTCTGCCCTTGCCAGCCCCTTTCAGACCTCACCAGAAGTCTGCCCCAGTAAGTTCCATTGGTCAGAGGAGTGTGACCAGGCCTTCCACACAACTCAAAGCAACACTGCACAGACAGCCAGTGTTACACAATCCTGACTTCAACAGGACCTTCTCCTGCAGATGGACATCTCTGAAGTCAGGCTAGGAGCCATGCTCTCCCAAGAGTTTGAGGAGAGGAACATTCTATCCTCTACCTCAGTTGGAAACTGTATCACCGGAGAAAAACTGATAGAAAGAGTGTCTCACAGTCAAGTGGGCTGTGGACACCCAATGCTACTACCTGCATGGGCAGCAGTTTATCCTGGTCACAGATCATGCCCCTCTGAGGGTGGCTACAGGTGATGAAGGATGACAACCCCATATCACCAGGTGGTACTTGGCCCTCCAGCCATTTTCCTTTATGGTGCACCACCAGGCGGGACCCAGAATGGAAACACAGACTTCCTGTCCTGGGAGGGAATGGTCAGGGGCCACCAACTGTGCCTTCACACAAAGAGAGGGTATGTTACAGTGCAAATACTACACTGGGAAACAAGAGGTTAACATCTTGTTTGAGGCTGAGAAATGCAGGAATGCAACATGAACAGGCAAGGGGGTGCATTCCCAGGTGTTGCTAATTAGAGGGATTGCTAAAAGGCAGACAGAATTGAGCAAGGAGTCAGTTAGAAGCTGGAAACTGCTGCAGGAGGAGATACTCTAGGCAGAGAACCCTGCAAGATGGAGGGTGGAATGTAAGACAGGAACCAGAGCAGAAAGCCAAGAGGAATGGTTATTTGTTGGAGAGAGAACTTTGGGGAGAAGTTGAAACTTGCTGCTGAGAAACAGACCATTTCTAGAGCAAAGAGTCCTGAGGTAAAGGATCAGTCTAGCCAGCTGGGACAAAAACAGTGAGTGGAATGTACTGCTGATAGCCTACAAATAAGGCAAAAGGAAAACTGTTTTGTATTTTGAGACTGTGGATTCAAAACTGCTGGCTCACAAACCGTTTGTTTTGTTTGAGACTATATCTTGAACAAACTGCTGGTCAACATAGGTGGTTCAAAGATTCCTTTTGTCAAGTCAGCCTGAAAAACTGTTTTGTGTTAGCCTTCATGTTACCTGACCAGGCGGAGAAGTTAAACTGACTGATTATGCTTTTCTAGAGCAATAACTTACATTTGAAGCAATAAAAAGTACATTTTTTTTCTGTGAACTTTTAACCCCATCATGTTGCCTCTACATCTACCATAGGCCAGCTTGTCACAATATTATAAAATTAATTAGTATCACATTTCATCTGGACATTCTTATGTCATGTTTTAAGCACATTGGGTACATATAGTGGTATGTATATAACTACAACTTAAATGAGAATTACATTAATTAAATCCATCCCAATGCCCCATTTGACTAGTATGCTCACATGGTTGTCTGTGTCTGGTGGAGAGTGAAGGGAAAAAATAACAAAGTGTCTTTTAATCATGATGCTATGTTTTTGTTTCTTGTTTTAATGTTTCTGCATTTAAATTTCACACCATAACATAGCTATCTATTATGACTGACAGGAGGGTGCATCACTAATCAGTCTGTCTGTTGAAGTATTATTATCATTCAAGTCAGGTCATCATAGAATCATGATTTACAGGCGCTTATTTTCTAACCTCACCCTCCACCATATACACACACACACATACACACACACACACACACGTGTGAAGGTAATAGTCAAATGTGGCATTTGGACGGACCTGTCCACATGGAACAGCCCTTTTATTAGTGAACTTATGTTTGCCATATCTATTTGTAAGATTGGACAGACACTATGTATGCATATAATAATGGCAGTTTTTCATCGGGATCAGTTTATCTTTTTCTCATTTAATTTGCAGTTCAGTAAAGTGATACAAAACCACTGTAAAAAAATCCAGGTCATTGTATCTTAACTCTAACTGTCCACCTCCAAACTTAGGCATTGGTAATGTGACTTTCTAGAATGGAGGTGGAACAAAGTACTGTTGACATGCTAACACATTTACTTATGAAATGTATCGTAAGATTTTGTCATCATGCCTCAAGTTCCTCCTATCTCATCCTATGCAATTATTCTATCAGCAGGTTATTGAAACAGATCTCAATCATGAATATTCAGTTTCATATTTCTGCATATCCAAGCTCACTTTAAAAAAAAAATATTTGCAGGTTGATGATTTTTTGGTTTTTATTTAATTTGTAAAACTAAACACATCCTTATTTTGACTTACGGGAGGTTCTTGCATGGCAGCCTTACTCTAACATCCTTAAGCAGCCTGTCCAATAACAGCTGAACTACTGTTATCAGCCTAGAAAGCTTGTCAGGCACCCATAATTAACTCTATTACAAATTAACTGAACAGTCACTTTGTGTGCCTTTTTCTCCCACACCCCCTACATACCCACTCACACAACTGTGTGAGCTAATCGATAAAAGGGCATAGGGCCAGACCTGTTGGCTCAGTCACGGCCTCCTTTAATACCAATATATGTCCCATTTTGTAAGTGTCTTTTAGTAGAGTTCATTAATTCCTCATTTTCTCAACCAACTCTCATAATTTCCTAATCAAGTGTACTTCTTGAACCCAAAATAAACAGTGCATGTGCAGTTTTAATCATATTCAGTAATTTTTTTATCAACTGCAGTTCAGTGATGTGATATGAAACACTGTAAAAATTCAGGTAATTTTAACTTCATAACCCCATAAACATAGTCATCACTATTGTGACTGTCAAGAAGGCAGTGTGGCGGACCTACACCAGAATCTAAGACAGATCCAATGTGCCTAAAACATGACTTCATGTTTAGATGAAATGTGGTTCTAATTAATGTAATTAATGTATTAAAATTAGATATACTCCTCGTGGAAGGAGGAGTGTTTGCAATGTGAGAAGGCAGTAAGGAAGGCTGGGGATACTGGGATGCATAGGAAGAGGCATCAATAGTAGAAAACAGGAAGTTGTTATCCCTCTGTACAGACAGTTGGTGAGACCCCATCTGGAGTACTGTGTGCAGTTCTGGAGACTCACCTCCATAAAGACATAGACAAGTGGAGGCTGTCCAGAGGAGGCAACCAAAATGGTGCAGGGTCTGCACCAGAAGACATCTGAAGAAAGACTAAAGGAGCTTAATATGTATACTCTTGAGGAAAGAAGGAGAGAGGGGGACATGATAGAAACTTTCAAGTACCTCAAGGGAATTAACAAAGTTCAAGAGGTAGCATCTTCCAGAAAAAGAGATGTGCAAGAACAAGGGCACAATTTGAAGATAGAGAGAGCTCCAAGGGTAATGTGAGGAATTATTTTTCTTAGAGATGGTTGTGGATGCATGGAACAGCCTCCCTGAGGAGGTCGTGGAGTCAAGAACAGTGGGGGACTTCAAGAATGCATGGGACAGGCATAAGGCAGCCCTAGGGGCGGGTAAGAGGAAGTAAGCTGTTGGTTAACTAGGATCTGCAGCTTATCTGTTAGGTAGGAAAATGGGCCGACTAGGTGGGCCAGCGGTCCTTATCTGCGTCCAGATTTTATGTTTCTATGTTTCTAAGGAGGGTTGGTAAAGAAATGGAATCGATTTCTACTTCTCTGTTGTTGAGGGCTGCACCTTGCACCTACCCATGTGGTGATTAACCACATAATGTCGACAATACCAGCAGGGAGAGGGAAGGGCAGCACTCTCACTTTCCAGGACATCTCTGTCCCTCTCCCACAGCTCATGTCAGTGGAGCAGGAGACAGTTACCCAAAAAGAAAACATTTTATTTTATTTAATTAATTTAATTTAAACATGCTACAAGGAGTGGAGCAGTTCTCTTTTCTGACTGCCCAACTCAGAGGCTGAATGTTATTGGTCAGAAGGGGGCACATTACACACATAAAGGGATGGCAATGGGGGAACCACTGGACACCAGGAAATGGCGGCTCACTGCTCTCACTGCAGCCTGCAGCACAAGTTCCAGCTGTGACTGCGGAAGTCAAGAAAGTCCTGCTGTTCTCATACAGAACACAGGTCATTGGTTTCTTTCACTAAGCTCAGAGGAGGACATCAGGGTAGGAGGTTGGACTGGTCCCTGTTGGGACCCTCCACCCTGCATCCAGTGTAGGAACCTCTGCAATTTCTTCTTTTTATATAAAATTATGGACTTGTTCTGTGGCCCTCTGCTCCATTCCTGCACAGGAGCAGAATCTTGGGCGAAGTTTCTGTTGGGTGACCGAGCTCCTATACAGGAGCAATACAGCAAAGCTGCTCATTTGGAAATAAAAAGGTGCCAATTTTAAACTGCTGGACAAGTTTAAATTGGCCCAAAGAGACAAAAGTACCAGCCAGTTCAGAGAGGGCATCAGGGTAGGAGGTTGCACTGGTCCCGTTGGGCCCCTCTCCACGCCGCATCCAGCTGCGGAATCACGCAATTTCTTCTTATTTCAAACTCAGGACTTGTTCTGTGGCTCGCTCTGCTCCATTACTGCACCAGAGCAGGATCCTGGGCCAAAGTTTCTGCTGGGTGACTGAGCTTCTATACAGTACAACAAGCTTCCTGTTTGGAAATTTGTCCACCCTCCCTCCACGTAACTTTAAATGCTCTAGGTGTGGTTTTGGGATTGGGTCCCCTGAAGGAGGCGGGGCTGCTGTTGTGTGCTGTGTAGTGGACTCTGTCAGGATCCTAATTTGACATTTCTCCTATCTGCTTTTGGCTTAATGTGATAGTGTTCTTATTCTAAACAGCATACTGTACTTCTCTCTAAATCACAAGTCAGGAAATCATACCTGTCAAGTTACTGCCCATTTGTGACTCATACAATTTGCTGATTTACCTTGTATAGCTGCTTCTCAAGATGAGCTGTGTAGAGATTTTATTAGTTTGTAGGGCTCATTAATTGAGCAGCAGTGTGGGTTCCTCAGAAATAAGCAGCAAATACTATCTAGTGTGATACTTCTGATAGGTTAATAGTAGAGACTAAGTAGGGTGTCCTTTAAATTGACTCACCAATTGCTGTCCTATTTAGCATTGTTTGAGGTACACTGTTGAAAGGTACTGTTGCATTTTCCACTGGACTTTTTATATTAGAGAATCGGATTTAACAAATTGCCCTGGTCAACACATTCTCCTGACTGCTTTATCTGACAAACCCTATCAATCTATATCCTAGCACCTGGTACTAGCAGCTACTGCTAAGGCGTGCTTCTTAGTGTCTTCTCTAATCAAAGTGTGGTGACCACAAGACCCCCATCACTGTTAGTATCCTTTTAACCTGGCTACTTACCTCCCTGTGTTTGATGCTAGTCATTGCAGATTATTACCCTCCCCAGTGGGTCTCAAGGAAAGCCAGGATTGCCCTCTGAGTCAGACTTAACCTTCTCAATCCTCCTAGCATCTGATAGCCTGAAACTCTGGCCTATCTGGAGTCTTTCTGGACCCTACATTTCAAGCATGTAATGTTTTCCACTAAATTGATCAAACTCTTCCTGCATAAATCTGTGTCCTCAAGAACTCTCTCCTTGAAGTATTTTGTATGGCTCCTTCTGTTATTGGTCCTGGCAGGAGACATTGAGTTAATCCCTGGCCCCTAACTCCTCCTGCCCACTCAGGCGTCTCCACTCCCCTAACTGGCTATCTGTTAGGGGGCCAAAAGTAGCCTACCTGAATATTCGCCGCCTCCTGCCTAACCTGGCCGAACTTACTGCTTGGGCAGATCACTATAAGCCTGACATAATTGGCATTACTGAACCATGGCTGAAACCCTCAACCCTGACTCTGTGTGTGTTCTTCCTGGCCTCAACCTCATTAGGTTTGACCGCCCAGGAAACAAATGTGGAGGTGTTATCATTATTTACTACACAAATCACCTTAACTTGTCCACCATACCTCACCAACAACCTTCCCTGCCCTAAGTGAGTTTTCATGCATTACTACTATTGGTAACACTAAAAAACTGCATATAATACAGTAGTCTGTGCATACAATCTTCAAGAGTGGTGCACAAGGCCAAACTACCTCCTTGACTCCATCAGTCCTAAGGTCCATGGAGTGAGTTGATGATCTTAGGACACTTTTATCTAAACTGACTAGGAGTCAATGCTAGGTAGTATGAGCCTTTGTTTCCGGCTTCTCCTCTCAGCTTATTCAGGAGCCCACTGGACTGTCAACAACTGGTGGTAAAAGTACTCTCCTAGACTAGGTATTGTCAAATAGACCTGAGAGGATTGTCTGCTGTGGAACACACCCTGGCTCGATTTTGAATCACACGCATCTATTGTGCCTGGAAGGTCTCCGCTCCCCAAATCCCTTGTAAAATCCTCCTTATGAAGTATTTTTCTAACTTTAATCTGGAATCCTTCCACACAGATATGGGGCTCACTGACTGTAGACTGTGTTAACTTCTTACATTTCCACTGCCCTAGACGACTTTCTTGTCTTTTCAGCCCTACAGGGCAAACATGCCCCTCCTATCAGAAGGAGTGTAAGGGTACTGTCACTAAGTGGCTCCATGGTAGACTACTTGCCCTCATGAGTCTAGGGACAAGTGCTGGGCTAGCTAAGGCCTCAAATGACATGGCTACCATCCAGGGTACAGGTGACTCAGAAATGAGTGCAAGAAAGCCATTCGATTTGCTAAGAGTGAATTATGCAAATCTATTCTGCTAACCTGAGCCAGAGACCCTAGAAATTTCTGGCAGAATATCAAAACATAGTAAGGTGGCACTTCTAAAGGCTGTGTCTCTGACATGATTATAGATGGTTCTAATAGCAATAATGCCTAACTTTTGCTAATACCTAATTCTCACTTTTCACATCTGTCAGCCTATATCTCCCTATTCCTGCTCTGTCACATGATAAACAAGCAGTGCTGCTTAGCTCCCAGTTTGAGGCTGCATCTCATCTTCCATTTCATTTTTTTTTTGTCAACTCTTTTTCCCTCCAGTTGCGCCCCAAGGTCCTTCTCTCAGGTATTCAATCCTTTTCCGACCCGTCTGAGGTCCCTGAACTGTGCCTCCTCTCTTCTCCCCTCCGGTGCCAGTACCCCGGCTAACCCTATCTGGGGTGAGTCGCCTCATCCCTACCTCAGCGCCTCTCATCAAGTCAGGCTCCAGCAATGGATGTGGGTAGCTACGAAGATCGAAAGCCCAGTGAGAGAACCCGATGTTGGGCATGGGGGACTGGTGCTGTCACCTGATCCTCGGCGCCAGGTATTTCCTTGTTCTGGTACCCCCGACATAAGGCATGCAATGCCGTCAGCCCATAACGTAAGTGCTCCCATCACGTCCAGAGGCATCTGCTCAATGTCGTCCCCTACTTGCTGCGCCCGAGTGCATTACAGTGCCATCGGTCTCAGAAGGGGTGACTGTTGCACGGGCTGCCCTGGATCCCACCCATGAGAGAAGAAGAGCAGCCCATTGGGCCCTCAATCCTCTCTCTTCCCTGCTGACCCCTGGTGGTCTGGGCCCATTCAAACCAGGGTCGCGGTGCGGCGTGATGTGTGGTGTCCAACACCTCAACCTCAGCATCACACAGGCCGGCTTTCCATTTCATTTAAGGCCATGACCATAAAGGAGATGCAGAGACTTCTTTCTGGTCTCTCCTTGCACTCTAGTGTTGGTCATAATAATATGGAGCCTAAGCTCCTCCACCTTGGTGCCCCTTTCATTGTCTTACCCATCTGCACATCTTCAACATGTCAGTCACCTTGGGACTCATCCTGACCTCTGGAAGGTGGCTATGGTTGTCTTAGTCTTTAAACAAGGCAATCCTAAAAGCCTTGAAACTACCAGGCTATTGCCATCTTATCAGCTGTTAGCAAACTTCTGTAAAAGTTGACGCAAAACAGCTTACGGAATACTCAGGCTCATGAGCAGTTGTCACCAGCACAACATGGCTTCCAAAGGGTTACAGCACCTTCTCCACACTTGTCAAAGTTACCTCAGAGATCAGGGTTGCCATGAATCAAGGTAAGCTCACTGATGCTATCTTCATAGACCTTTCCAATTCCTTCAACTTGGTTGATTATACTGCTATGCTCACAACTTCAGTCACTTGGCCTGTCTGCGTCTATCCTTGGGTGGTTTTCCAACTACCTCCAAGAAAACAGCTAATCACTAAGTTCATTAAGGCCCTCATGGAGCCCACCCCAGTTAAATCTGGAGTCCCCAGGGGTCTGTCCTAGGGCCCATTCTTTTCTCTGTATTTGTTAATAACCTCCCACTGTGCCATCTCACAGCAGTGCCATGTTATCACGAGATGACCTGGTGATCCTTACCCACTCCCATGACATTAGTCATTAAAGTCAATCTAGTGTTGATTTTAGGAGTGCCCAGTCCTGTTCAGGGCTAACAAACTCATCCTTAACCTCAAAAAACACAGGCCATACTCTTGGATCCCAGGCAAAATAAAGCATCCCTGCTCCCTGAGTATTACGGGACTGATGGATCCTCTGTGATGGTTGTTGGCGTCATCAAGTACCTGGGCATCACACTTGACCTACAGTTTGATCTCACCCAGCATATCCAAAATGTATAGGACAGTTAAGAACAAATTAGGCATAACATACAGAGCAAGAACAACCTCACTCCTGCTGCTTGCCTTGCCCTGGCAAGATATGCGTTCCTCCCATGCTCTGTTATGGGCTCATCATGTTTATGCAAGCAACTAAGTCCCACCTCTCCAAATGGGATGTAGCCTATAACAACATTGCCTGCTTCCAGACTTGCAGCCCCTTGTCTCACCCACTATTGTGACTTGTCCAAAAATGAACCTGGCTGTCCCCAGGCAACCATCGAGCTTCATCCTAGGATGTTTCACTGACAATGTCGTTAGAACCACCATCCCTCTGGAACTGGCAGAACTCCTCAAACCTGTTTCCTTCTCATACTCCCTTAGGTCTCATGGATCAGCAGTTCTTCTGGTTCCTGCTACCTGCTGCGAAATGGGCGACAGAGCATTTGCCACTTGTACACCCATTATATGGAACTCCCTTCCTGCCCAGGTCCACTCTACCTCATCCACACCTGCTTCAAAACTCCCTCTGGGATTAGTTGGAGCTCTTCTCGGCATGCAATTGCACTTAATTTCACTAATGACCTCTCCTACTAGCAGGACACTTTTTCTCTGACCATCTTGATGGACACCTTCTAGAGTTCCTGTGCTGGTTGTCCAGACACCCATACTTGCTAATTTTTTTGCCTTGTACATTTGTACTTTATGTATTTTGACTTGTCTCCCTGTCATAAAGCTTTGAAATGTCTGTATATTGTTCATCTGAACTTATGTACAATCCTTATAACCTGAAATGTATGTTTTTGTCTACCTGAAGCTATGTACAACTTTTCCCAGTTTGAAATGGTGTCCATATTTTCTTATACTCTCCCAGGACACACCTGAAAATAGGCATCTGTTTTTGTCTAGTGTGCTTACCTGGTTAACTTTAAACAAGAACAAACACCAGAATCTAGCTAAACAGGTTCCGTTTAGCTCGGTTCATTTTTTTTTTTACTACTAAATAATTTCATTGTACTCTTCCTTTTGTAAGTTTAAGAGAGTAAAAGAAGATGGCGCCATCTCATGTGTTTTTCTCCCATGGCAAGTAAATCAAACAAATAACCACTTGCTAAATTGCACATCTTAACACTAGGCATTTTAAGATGACTTTTTAGCCATCGAAGTTTTTTTCTGGTTGAACATTGACATTATCCCCATATTGTTATAATTCAAAACACTGTACGCATTTTTTAGCCAAACAATCCAAAGGCACACCCTTGGCATAGGCCCCATCATCCCTGAAAAATTCATGCAGAAATACCATACCGTCTAGGCTGTAGTTGAGAGCAAAAATACCCAATGTTAAGTACAGGAAAAAAGTAAGATTTTTCACTTTTTGACCTTCTGTATCTCGAAAACCATATAGATACCATCACGAAACATTCCACATCTTGATACTCTGACAACCTGAGTGCACATGCTAAATGTTGTGCTAATTTGTCAAATGACAGCAAAGTTATTACAGTGCAAAAACAAGCATTTGTCAATGTCGAATGTTTGCTTGCTGGCATTAGCAGTGGTAGTGTAGAGTTACAGAGCTGCATAATAGGAATGGCAGTGAAGTATTGAACTGAAACCAACCCCACCACCACCCTGCAGAAGTGACAGGCATTGGGTGTGCCTTTGGGTCATCAGGCATAACAGCCACGCCATTTCACCACACCCCACTGTGCAGACACTGATGAGTGTCACGGTGTGCCTTAGGGTCTTTGGCCCTTGTCGCACCCCATTCCATCAGGAAAAATGGTGAGATGGGTGTGGTATAGGAAATGGGTGAACTTTGGGGCGAAGACTCCAAGGCATACCTCGATGCCTCTCACTGGCTGCAGGGTGTGGAATGGTATGAGCATTACAGGCAAGAATCCCAAGTCACACCCCTGATGCCTGTCATTCTCTACAGGGTAGGGCATTATGGTTGGAAACCCTAACACCTCAGGCATTATTTGGTATTTTCACTCCAAATTTTCAACATATTTTTTGTGACCCCACCTCATGAACAGTGGCAGTATCAGTTTGTTAGCGAAAGCTGCTTATGCACAGTGACTACGGCATTTAGCACCACAGGTGCAAACATTCGAACAGGATGTGAAAATGACACCTGTACTGTTCATGGAGAGGTGTAAGAAATGGCAATGTTGCAAATCTGCAGTAAAAATATTAAAAAACTGGTGAAGTCACGCGGCGTGCATAGAAACTGTCAACGCACACCTGTAATGTAATTAGTTTCGGGATTTTACAGCAGATTGTCAACACAGGCATCTTGGGACCTCCGATCATGAACAGTGTCACTGTGATTTTCTTTATCTGTCCTGAACAATGATTTCCCACAGTGACCACGCATCTCTGTGCTGAAAGTGTAAAACACATTTTGGCCATGGTCTGAAAAATGACAGCTGTACTGTTCATAAGGAAGTGTGGAAAAATGCCACTGGTGAAAATCTGGACTGAAAATATTACAAAGTCATGAACTTACGAGGGTGTGGAAACTGCATAATGCTCACTAAGTAAAACAGTCATTTATGAACTTTTGTCACCAAATTTTCAACATAGCCATTTTAAGACCTCTGCTCATGAACAGTGTAACTGTGATTTTCTTAATCTGTCCCAACATTGCTTTCTCACCGACTGCACCATTATGCGCTACATGTGAGGACACATTTTGGGCAACATGTGAAAAATGGCAGCAATACTGTTCATAGGAAGTATAATAAAATGCCAATGTTGAAAATCTGGAGTGAAAATATTGAGAATTCGCAAACTTACGAGCATGCGTGGAACTGCACAATGCACACTCATAAAACAGTAATTTTTAGGAATTTTTCACCAACTTTCAACATAGCCATTTTAAGGTTTCTGCTCGATGAACAGTATCACTGTGATTTTCTTAATGTGTTCCATACATTGATTTCAAGACACCGACTGCGCCATTGTGCGCTACATGATGGAAACACATTTTGGGCAAATGTGACAAATGATAGTTGTACTGTCATAAAGAAGTATAATAAAATGGCAATTTTGAAAATCTGAATTGAAAATATTGAAAAGTCCCAAACTTACGAACATGTGTAGGAACTGCGCAACACACAGTCATAAAACAGTCATTTTAGAATTTTTTCACCAAATTTTCCACATAACCATTTAAGAACTCTGCTCATTAACAGTGTCACTGTGATTTTCTTAATGTGTCCATACATTGATTTTCTATACTGACTGCGCCATTATGCGTACATGAGGTGGAAACACGTTTTAGGCAAGATGTGAAAAATGACAGCTATACTGCTCATAAGGAGGTGTGGTAAAATGGCAATGTTGAAAATCTCGGTGAAAATATTGAAAATTTGCAAACTTCTGGCGTCGTGGGACTACGTAAAACACGCTCGTAAAACAGTCATTTTAAGAATTTTCCACCAAATTTTCAACATGGGCTTTTCAGAGCCCACCTTATGAACAGTGGCAGTGTCATTTCATTACTTGGTCCCCAAAGGTGATTTTGCACAGTGACTGCGAAATCACCCTTTGGGCTCGGATTATCACCATGACAGTGAGAACATTCATGAGAAGGGGTCCAAAAACCCAAGTTGAAAATTTGGTGCAAAATTCCAAAAATGCCTGAGATAGGCAGCAAAGTTGAAAAACCCTATCTATCCCATTATACAGCTTACTGGCATTTCCTCAGTTCGTGGTCGGCTTTGAAGAGTGCAGGACGTGTTCCTGGTCCAAGATCGTCACGCCAGAGTCCGGAGGAAGGCATGGGGTGGGGGGCAGGGTGCACAGTGGTGGGCGAGTGGGGCAGAGATACCGAGGACTGTTTTTCAATTTCAGGTTTGTTTTTTTTTAAAACAAAGGACAAGAAGAACAGGACGTTTGACACGCTGGGGTGCCCAGCGTGGTACAAGATGAGTTTTTGGGGGGATGTGGAGCTGACGGGGATTGGGCACCCCTGCTCAGCAACAGCATCTGTTGCCACGCTTGGGGTGGGCTCCCAGCATGGCACCCCTGTACCTCGGGGAGGATAGGGAGCCGGGACGGGGATTGGGCACCTGGCCGGCTATACATGGTGTAGCCACGCTAGGGGCAGGCACCAGCATGGTGTGTGGAATGCTGTTGGGGGAGCGCAGCACAGCCAACAGAGGTTCGACACCCCCATTGACTATATAGTGTGTGCGTGGGGGACGAGCACGAGTATGCATGTGTGTGTGTGTGTGTGTGTGTAGGGGGGAGCGCGCATGAGCAGGCAATATCTTTTCGCTGCTCACTGAAGTGTAGCTCCTCTTCAACTGTATCCACTGCATTTTGACTGCTGTCATAGACAGCTCCAGCAGGCATTGAAGAACTGCAACGCGCCTGCAAACACACTGACTGAATTGGAAGAGGGCTGCCACACCTCCGAAACCCCGGATGATGGCACTATGTTTCTTGCACATGCGTGCAAGCAAACATAAAATGGGTTTAACACTGAACAACCAACTCAGCCCTAACTATAGGGGTGTTACTGCACCACTATATAAGAATAGTGTATGAACAATCATACACAAAAGGCTGTGTTTCCATCGAGGGTTGAGATGACATCACAGGGACCTTGAGAGCAAGCTCGAGATCCTCGATGTCATCTCAACCCCAAGATGGAAACACAGCCTTGTCTGTGAGGATTGTCCATATACTATTTTATATAGTATATGTTCCAAAGTGCAGGAGACAAGAGGTTTCTGTTTTTTTCTCCTTACCGCTCACTCATCCACTCGCGCCTGCTGCTGCGCTTAACGTCAGCTTCTCCCTGATCCCACTTGGTGCTCCTGCTCGATGAGTCACTCTGTCCTTCATTTCTTTTTGGGTTTTGGGGTGAGGTTTTAAAGCGAAATAAAAATTAACTTTTGGGGCATGGAGCAGTATGGGGCTCTTTCGTCAACTGTCTGAGGGTCGGAGGTTCTCGCTAAGCGTTGCCACCATGTTTCTGCTGGTTTTCTTGGACGACATTTGTGTTTGATTGACAGGAATTTTGTTGTACTATCGATGTGACGTCAGATCGATAGTACAACAACTTCTGACCTTGAACTGTCCTACAACAACATTTGAGAAGCCACTGATTTCCATCTAGAATAAGCCCTAACCATATACTATAATACATACATGTACAGTATGTATAGCTAGATATAGATATATCTATAGACAGAGAGGAATGAAAAAAGTATTACACTTGCCTGACTGCATAATCAGATTTATTTTCAGGAGTTCCTCCAAGCCTCTTTACTCATGCGTAGCATCTACATAAGTGTGCATTCTGGAGTGCTGTACCTCCAAACCTCTTTACTCATGAGTAGTGTAGCCACTTTTGTGCAACTAGACTTACAGGTTGGAATGAAAATAAATCTGATTATACACTGGTGCAAGTGTAATAACTGGTTTACAACACAAACACATGTTGCCAACACTTTGAAAATAAATAGCTACTGTACTTTTGATTGACTAAATGGTTGATGATACAGTATACACAAATTGAAATAATCACTTATATTTTGGATGTCTGTGAAAATAAATGTTTATTTTATTGTATGTCTTCTGTACTTGCAAGTCTAGATAACTGAATGTATTTGTCTTTGTTTATACCTTCTGCAGTTGTATAAATGCATATATTTTATGTGACTGGTTTGAATACAGTGCAGGAGCCCCACTGGTATAACTCCCTCCCTGCCAGTGTCTCAAACTCACTAACTTTAGCTTGCTTTAAGCCCAGGCTCAGAAACTTCCTGCTTAGCTCGCAAATGCCACTGCCGCTAACCTAGTGTAAAAAAATATATACTCTGTTTGACAATGCTTACTGAGCGGCCCCCCTTCCTTTCCCTACTAATTCCTCCTCCCTATCTCCCTCCCTTCTACCCCCACCAGCTCTCCCCGACCATAAGTTTTGCACCTTTAGTTATCTTTTGCTTCATTGGAGATTGTATTCTATTGTAACAAAATTGTAATTGAACTGTAACTTTTTGTTTGTAGTACTGTGTCCCTTGTACTACTGTTCTGATGTCCTCTTTGTGACGAGGTACCTTTGTAAATGAGCCTTTGGCTCAAAGGTTTCTAAACTGATGTTCAACTAAATAAATAAATAAGCAGTCCTTGATATTCAAGGGGTAGTGAGATTGACCATTCAGGACACAACATATAAAGGATGCAGTTTGGCAGGATGATAGATTAGCCTTGGGAAAACAATAGTTGCTCTGAGATGCTGGAACCGGTGTTTTTTTTTGTAATAGGAAAAATTGCTGCTTCAAAATCTGCTTGACTGAGCCCACTTGCTGTGTATCTTATGCTTTTGTGAAAAGGCTGGTTGTTTTCAGTGGCACTCATGTACCTTTGACACAATGTGTGTGTGTGTGTGTGGGGGGTTCTGTGCCCCAAGATCAGATCCACTAAGTGATTGACAGATAACTGTTCACATGTCAAGTTATCTAAACAAGGGCGGACTGAAAGACACCACAGCAGTGACATGATGCCTGTGATTTGATTGACTTGGGATGGATTTAACCATTTACAG
The DNA here is from genome assembly GCA_016271365.2 of Neoceratodus forsteri. NCBI lineage: Eukaryota > Metazoa > Chordata > Ceratodontiformes > Ceratodontidae > Neoceratodus > Neoceratodus forsteri. The sequence continues at coordinate 451,655,350 of CM057456.1, read as the reverse complement.
AACAAGACTGAGGTTATGTGAGTCATCTACTTGTACTAGATGACTCACCCAAGTGAAACTAGTAACTGAAGGTGATTTTGTTCCCTGTTGGTAACCAGGTATGACCTAGGCACAAGGGCTGTTTTCAGTGGCAACCTGGGAGCACTGGGGAAGGTTAAGTGACTTGTTCAGAGTCACACAGTATGCATGCAAGCTGAGGTTGTGGGAATCAAACCCATATCTGCTGGACGTACCAAGCTCATTCACAGCTCATTGCTCTAACCTATAGGCTATACTGCCAGCCATTAATTTAGCCTGTAAAATCAGCAGAGAGATGTTTGGTCACTGTCTAGAGTGGAAAGCAGATCTCTAGCATGGGACTGTATCTGTAATTAAGGCAACGTTCCCTCTAAGCTACCATTTGGTGGACGTAAGATCTCTGTGTGTAAGTGGCCTCTTCTCAAACCAAACATTCATGTGCAAAGGTATGGTCATATATAACAAATCTTTCCCTTCAGTCCCCTTCACAGATTTCAGCCCCCTACCCCCATTTCAGCCTAGAGATCTCCTACTCCCTTGTTACAGCAGCACACAGCAAATTAAGTTTCTTTTGTGGCACAACCCTTACATCACAGACCCACCACCCAACTTCAGCACAGAAAAGTCCTTAACTGGTTTCAGGTCAGACCCGCCTCCTCCCCGTCTCACAATACATAAGAAATTAGGTTTATTTCATGGCACAGTCCTCACAGCACAGACATCTCCTCCTTTGGCATAGAAACAGCATATGTTTTGTTTCTTACACCATCCCTACACAAACCCAGCTGTCATCAACCCCTCCGTTTGCTAGCAGCAACTTTTCTGATCCTAGTAGCACAACTTCAGTCCCCACTCACTGTTAGCAATCCTCCAGAACTCCAGCTGCAACCATATCTGTGCCACATATGTTTATTATACTGAAAAGGTTTAGCAATTCCTTCCCAAAAAATAACAGAACATTTGCGTGATCTGCTATAACTGAATGGCTAACACTTGAAGAGGAAAGCAACTTATTTTGCTTAAGTTCAAAAGCGACAAAGAATGATGCCGTTTTTCTGTAAACTGAAAGGTATTTTTTTTAATCATTGTAAGCCCTGAGCACAGGTATTAGGTTTTAAAATTAACAGCAACAAGAGACAGGGCTTGAATGGGTTTGCAAACTTCCAAACTGACTTGCTGTTGCCAATTTCCACAGCCACAGGGACGAGGTGTTAAGCAGGCATGCAGTAGGTTTTGCAACTGAGACATAGGCTCCTTTCAGTACAAAATTATTAATTCACCACATGCCCAAAGCTCACATCGCCATACCTCTCAACTGTACCCACATTACGAGGAACGTTCCTCATTTTACTTCAAAAGCTCCCTGTTCCACATTGTGAGGACTTGTTCCACATTCTGTAGTAACATTTTAAAGCAAAAATCTATAGTAAATAATGCAAAAATATATTATTCAATTAATGACAGACTTTCTGAACATAAATGCAAACCTTTTAACAGTGTTCTGAGCTTCCTAGGTAAAGGTTTGATTAATGTTCCACATTTAGCCCATTTGTTCCACATTTTGAGAGGCAATGTTCCACATTTGGGGACAAAAGGTTGAGAGGTATGCACATCGCTTTGACTCCAATTACAATTTTCATTTTTGAAACAACAAAACAAACAATATCCATATAGTCCTATCCTTTCATTAATGTTCTGTACTGTTCCATATTTCTTTTCCTATCAAAAATACAGAATGGCAATGAAACTTCCACCTGAAAGAAAATGCTGTAGCTATTTATGACACTAAAAGGTTTCACTTGCCAAACAGCCACTTCAAAAGAAAAGTATTGTTGAGATCATCGGCCCTTACAGCACAGATCCTACCCATTTTATCTTATAATTGCCTCCATTTCAGCTTACAGCGCCACCTCGTTTCAAGCTCATGTCACCACCCTTCAGCTCATAACACTACCTCCCACAATTTCAGCTCTGTCACTACCCCATTCCAGCTCCTATTGGTACCCCACCCCATTTCAGTTCATAGTTTAGGTTTTGCAAGGAAATCACATAAAATTGTTGCAGTGCCACAGAAACAGGAGTGCTGTGGGATGATTTTACGTTAAAGCAGATAGCGCAGGTGTAATTAAGTAAACAAAAAAAAAAACAAAAAAATCAAGCTCTTTGAGATTCAGTGACTGACTGAGCACTCTTAAATTCTGAAGACTGGTCTGAGACCACTTGCTGTCTGTGACTGTCTGTCTTTATGTTTCTTGCTCTCATTGCCGGTCAATTACCAAACCGATGCCCATCTGCAAGGACCCTGGTTTTCTATTTTACGGTAACACGGTAAAAATCACAGAATCCTGCTTGGTTTTGCAGTTTTGAATTCTTGTACTGGTACCTCACAGAAATTGCATTTCACTACACAGAATCCCTAAGATTTCAGCATCTTTTTCAATTTTTTATTTTCTCTTTCTATGCCCTTCTCACAACAACAGTCTCCACTTTTCAGAGATCTCTAGGCTACGTATCTAGCGTCACCCCAGGTAATGCTCAGGAGGTCCTGTGGGCCTACCTCCATCCTGTCTAGGTTGTAATCCTCCCAGGTGGAAAGGGAGGAGACCCTAGGTCACCCTCTACAGTCCCTTAGTGTGTGGGGCAGCCCAGTGGGTCCCTGATGGAGCCTGATTATGAAATCTGGGGCAGCTGGGTCCCTTCTAGCAGTGGCCAATGAGGGGTGATTGTTACTGGTTTTCTAGTCTCTATCCCTGAGGGTACTGGCACTTGAGGGGATCCAAGGAGGTAAGGCACATAGAGACATGCCTCAGCTCCAGACTCTGGCTAGCGTCCTCCCTTCCGATTGCTCTGCAGACCCATTGCACCATCATCAGTGGTCACCCAGGTGGCAGTAAAGCAGCAGGATCTGCAGCCCACCCTCCACGGAGGAGGAGGAGAGCAGCCTTCCAGGTGCTCAATCCTACTCCCTGGCCAAACCTCCAGCAACCTAAGTTCGCTTCCAACCCCGGGTCACTGGCATTGTAAGCAGTAGCGCTACTGTAGCACTGGTGGGCTGGCCCTGATCTCAGCATCTTAAAATGAATGCTGCTGTGCCTCGCATTCTTTCTGCTTTGCTGGGTATGGATCAGTAAGGAAACTACCACACTGCTTTGTTGTAACCAGCCATTCAGTTTAACCACCTATCGTCCACCGACCTCTCCATCAGCTGAGGACTACTTTCCTTCCTGAAACCACAGTTTTCATTTAGTATGTGCCTAAACATCTTTTACTATTTACTGTATATTACACTGGATGATACAAAAAATACAAGTATCAGTACACATGGGAGGGCCACTGGAAAATTGCTGGAAAAATAACCTGAAATTGCAGATTTTTTGCAACACTTGCTGGGAAATTACAGGAGTTGTATTATAGACCCTGAGTGCTTCACAATAAATCCTTTACTGTTTTCTGCAGCATATATTAGTCAGCATAAACACTTAAGTGAATACACTGACACTTGAATATGTTTTAAATATGAAGAAACTTATGTTCCTAACATGAATCCTAAATGGATGTGTTGCCTCTCTTCCAAAATGCAAAACATCTACCTCATACAGTGCTGAATATATTCTATTTAGTGATCCACAGAAAATCAATATTAAATAAATCCAGAATAAACTAAATTATCTGTTTCTGGACGTAGAATAATGAAGCATGATCAAAAGCTATTTACAGTGCTCTGTCAATTATTTACCCACTTTGGTGTAAGAAAAATAAGCTGATGGAGTGGCAAATAATTCTGTTTTAGTAAAATGTAAAGTGTTTAATGTTCATAATTTGCACTGTGGTACTGCACTATTATTGAAATCATATATTAAAACATTATATATGGGTGTTATTATGGCTGGCAGTATAGCGTAGTGGTTACAGTAACAAACATTGATTGAACTGAGTACATCTAGCAGACTTGGGTAAGGTTTGATTTCCACAGTCTCCACTTGTATACTGTGTGATTCCGAGCAAGTCAATTAACCTTCCCAGTGCTCCTGGGTTACCCCTGAAAACAGGCAGTTCTGCCTAGTGGGCCTTACCTGGTTTACAAAGAATATATAAAAAATATCAATGCACGCTTACTGCATCATACAGTAGTCAGGGTACCATGTAATTTGCCTGAGCTTTACTCAGGCTGCAATGATTTTGTAGGTAAAGATAAATGTTCAAATACATTTTATGTGTTTTATAAGCTTATAATGTATGGTAAGTGCCTATTAACCACCATAATCAGCAGTCACACACCTTTGTTATCACTGTTTAGAATTTTAAAATTTGTTAACCACACTTCAGAACTTTCAAACAGTTGCATAACAAAATAGAATGCACAGAGTTCCATAATTTTCACACATAGAATGCAAACAGTGTTTTTGACCATACACTATAAAGATGATAGCTGGGGATCGGGTGATGACCACCCTGAAATCACCTCTTGTGGTTGCTAGGGCTGAAGTAAACCTCTCGAGCTGTGCTCTCGAGGTTTACCATGTTGCCCTAACAACCACTCGAGGTGATATAAAGTGTTATCACCCGATCCCTACCATTATCCTCTATGTTTTTAAACGTTAGTTAGGTTTTTATTGTATTCTTTGCATGGGGCATCTAGGTTGTACTGTAGATTGCTAAGCACAGGATCACTGTCACCAACTAACTTATTCAACTTTATAATCGGCAGGGCCATCCAAAATCTTCAGTTGTTTGAATGAAAACTAATCTGAATGAAAGTATGTTCTAGGACGAAACTTCAGTTAGCTCCCATTTAGGTGAATGGAATTATTTGCACCTTTTCTCCCACCTGCTGTTTCAGTCTCTGTGACAACAAAACGTTTTCTGATAGACTGCTTCAACAAAAAGCAAATGTTAAGTGTTTAAGTGTACTTATGCTTGACCAGTGGATTTTGAAAGCACATTCAATGACACACGGAAGGTAAGACCCCAGGGTTGTATGAATCTAGTGGACAGAGTGGTGCTCAATTCACATCTGAGCTCAGACATCAAAACTGAGGATACACCCTTTTCATGGCGACCAAGTGAAAAAAAGCATCCACGTGTTTGGGAGATGCATGATTTTCCATTTGAAGGTCCTCCACTAATCACTTGTGGATTTTTAGATGAAGACACTTTATTTCAAAAAGCAAATTCAGGCAGTTTTTTTTGTTGCTCCTCCTACCCTGGCCATCCAGTTCTTCAGGCCTGCCAAGGCCCCTACCACCGCTGCTGAGTCCCAACCACCATCCACTGCCCCTTATTGCCATGCTAAAGGTAACCCGAAGTAACCATTCATTGGGTGGGCCCTTACTCCTGTGGGAGGCTACCGGGAAGGAGCATCACCCCAAAGAACTTCCTGTGTATCCTGGGCATTGCAGTGGTCAGAACAGACACTTATGTCTGGGGCTTTGGGCTTATAGAAGGACCAGCAACCATCCTCTGGTTGGCCAGTGGGTGTTTTCACATTTTCTTGATAGCATCGGGTCACATGATGTCAAGGCACAGGCCGATGTCCATCACGCTCCCTCCGCAGTGAGGTCAGCGTGATGCCATGCCTCTGGCCTCCATCAGGGGCCAGCAAATGCTGAGTCATGAACCCACCCTCCCTCCCAGGAGAAGGTGAGTGGTCTTTGGACACTCAAGCCTTCAACTCCCCACCGCCAGCCTTCCAACGCCAAGTCTGTTCCCAAACCCTGGTCAATGGTGTCAGGCAGAAATCCAATTCAGGCAATTAAATGATAGATAGGAAAAGCAAAGATGGTCCACCTTAGTGGTGGTGGTTCAGATTAATTCACATCTGTGTTCTAACAAGCAAAGATACCAATTTTGTTTGTTTGTTTTATTTTAACCAGGAAGTAGACTGGGAACAGACCTTTTAAGCCACGCCTGACACACAACATTACAATACAAAATTACATTTACACAAAATACAAAAATTTATCACAATTGTAAACAGTATTACAATATAATTTCTTTAACAATAAATGTTTAAAATGAGATTCTGAATGTGCTTTTGAATCAATTCTCCAAATTCATTTAAAAATGAAGGTGCATACCAGGAAAATGCTTTCCTACTCATTTGGAACCTGTAAACAGGAATAACATACTGATTTAAATAATTTTAAACAAGTAATTTGTAACTTGTGCACGTGGAGTGTGGGTGTTGAAGAAAATGAATCATAGTGCTGTGACTACTGCCATCACCCTTGAGGATGTGGACTGTATTGTTGCTACTGCCATCACACCTGAGGGCGGGGCCGTGGTGCTTCTGCCATCACCACTGGTGGATGGGGAATGTAATACTGCTGCCATCACACCTGATGGATGGGGCCATAGTGCTGGTACTGCCATTACACCTGAGGCGGGGGCTGTAGTGCTTCTGCCATTACCACTGGTGGATGCAGAGATGTACTACTGCTGCCATCACACCTGAGGTTGGAAATGTAGTACTGCTACCATCACACCTGAGGGTTGGGGAATGTAGTACTGCTGTCATCACATCTGAGGATGGGGCCATAGTGCTCATACTGCCATCACATCGAGGGATGGGGCCATAGTGCTCATACTGCCATCACACCTGAGGGATGGGGCCATAGTGCTCGTACTGCCATCACACCTGAGGATGGGGCCATAGTGCTCATACTGCCATCACACCTGAGGGTTGGGGAATGTAGTACTGCTGCCATCACACCTGAGGGTTCTGGAATGTAGTACTGCTGCCATCACACCTGAGGATGGGGCCATAGTGCTCATACTGCCATCACACCTGAGGGTTGGGGAATGTAGTACTGCTGCCATCACACCTGAGGATGGGGCCATAGTGCTGGTACTGCCATCATACCTGAGGGGCGGGCCTGTAGTGCTTCTGCCATTACCACTGGTGGATGGGAATGTAACAGCTGCCATCACACCTGAGGGTTAGGAATGTAGTACTGCTGCCATCACACCTGAGGGATGGGGAATGTAGCACTGCTGCATCACACCTGAGGGATGGGAATGTAGTACTGCTGCCATCACACCTGAGGAATGGGAGATATAGTACTGCTGCCATCACACCTGAAGGATGGGGGCCACAGTGCTGCAGCTTCTTTCACACCTGAGGCGGGGGCATAGCACTGTTGCAGCTGCCATCACACCAGAGGATGGGGATATAGTGCTGCTGGTGCTGTCTATTGCACTGCAGGGATGGGGGCCATAGTACTGCTTCCATCACACCCTAGGGATGATGCTGTAGTGCTGCTCGCCATCACATCTTGTGCCTAAAATAACTTTAAATTGGTACAAGGATAGAAGGATGTGCAATAGTGGAGGTAAAAACTGCTAAAATGCATGTTAGCAGAGTTACAAATTGCTAAATAAAGTGCACAAAACCAAACACGTAACAGGATTTTGGCTTAGTAGACACTGGTGACAATAATATTTTTACAATGTGCAAATGGAATTCACCCTTTCTCAATCCCAGTAAACCAGTGGCCATCCGCTGTCCTGCCAATTTACAACATTTGTCAGGTCACCATATGCTGGGTCAAGAAAAGCCAGGAGATACATATTTATATATTTTTAAATTACCTGCTGTTCCCCCCCTCCCCAATTACATAATACACCTTTTGGGCATGGTGACTACCAGTGAGTTACTGACCATGTGGAACCTCATGCTAGCAAGTCACCAACCCTCCAGGCAGTCACTAGACAGGTAGACTGGAAGAAAAAGACTACTAGCTATTCTTCAGGAATTCAGGTTGGGCAACAGCATGAACAGGAAAAACTGCCAGGGGCAAAAAAAACAAGGTAAATGGTACCAGTGGGGCACAAGAAAACACCAGCAGAATTTTCTATATGCAGTGAATGCTGCATACACCTTCCAATGGTGCCAGGTTGTCTGGCAAGCTTTTTATGCAGGTGGGAAGGTTTTGAATAAAAAGAAATTCTCTGATTGGCTGACACTTCCACTAGTATTTGCAGTGATGTCACGATAGTGGAAATGCATCCAGACAACCCAACCCCTCCCTTTTGCTTTAAATACCCGTAGGTTCTGAACTAGGCAAACTAATGAGGATAGCATACTTTTTGTTATAGAAGGCATTGCTTGCTTTGATTCTCCTGTCCGACTCCCTACCCAGCCAGGTTGTACCTGAAATGACTGTGCTTTGGTTCTGTTAAGCTTTTAAAACAATACAATTGGTGTGGCAGGGGAAAACTAAGAGCAAGGCTGCTTCTGTTCACCAAAGGAGAAAGCGTGAAGCTGAAGCTGCTTTTGTAGCCTCCTCCTGCATTAGAGTCAGAACTCTGAGTATCATCCAGCCCTCCCACACACTCCAGTACTTGTTGCTGTCTGGTCGAGTTCGAAATGGGACCATTTAAGGCTGCAAAAGTGATCACATCAGGGCCCTACATGAAAAGTTAGGACTCCCCGACATGATTGCTTTGCAGAGCTGCTCAGTACCACTCCTACATTTAACTGCAGCAATGTAAACTGCTTTGCTAACTGTTTCAATGTTAGTTTGGCAGGAGAACAATAAGATCAATTCTGTGCAATGACTGAGAGCTCTTTCCATCTGCACCAAACTGAGCCTAAAACTGAAGCCATGCACTGATAATTTGCAGTGGGTTAAACAGTCCATTCCCAGCCTATCACTGATTATGCCATAGTTCTCCCAACTGTTTGACTTGTTTTCCTTCTTTTCTAACTCTCTTGGGTGCAGAGCACTACTTTTACACAATAAGATGTACAGCAAGACACCGCAGATCTTGATCTGATCCCAGGGGTGGGGACGTGTCTGCTCGCTAGCCAAACCCTTGTAACTAATCTGTGCTTTGTTGTGGGTGGTATCTATGGGAAGGTTAGAATACTGTTTAAAACAAATATGCTGTTTAGTGGTCATTATCAGCAGTAGCCATTTCGCAATCTCATTGTAAATATGCCCCAGCAAGCCCTGTTTCAATATACATTCCAGTATGACTCACCGATCAGCTGTTTGTGTTATCATTGTAGCAGTGAACAACTGATTTGTGGATGCTGTGCAGTCTCACAATGTGCACCTTACAAGGAATTTAACTTGGTACCCTGTAATTCCTATATTTCTGGTCTAATTGATGAAGTAATGTTGTATCATAGATACATGCTGCAGATTCTGAAAATAGAATTTATTTATTTATTATTCATTTATTTGTTTATTTATTTGAAAATGTGTAACCAAGGCACACTGAGCAAGTCTCATTTCCAGGTGTGACACACAAGGGAAGGAACAAGACATACAATAAAACAAACACAATATCAATGCTCATTACAAATAAAGGAGAGAATGGTGGCATAGACCACATTTGCAGAGTCAAGGACAAGGATGCCATTTTGGCAAAAAGATCTCCATGGACCTCCAAAGATAAGCAGCCTTTGTTGTGGTAGAAGGCACCAGTTTTGGTGGAGCTCTGTTTCTGGTGCAACATTTGTATCTTTGTAAAGTGCAATCCAAGTACAATATAACATGGTACAAGGGCAAATAAAAAGCAGCAAGGCACAATGACAGAAAAATTGCAATAGAGATCAGTGCAGGAAATGATGCAGTGCAGAGTAGAAGGTAAGGAGCCTGATATAGGTTGGAGTAGAATCCAGGAGAGCCTAACATCATGGAAAGTAGGGGCCTCAACAGAGAAGGGTCAAGGTGAGGGGTGAGAAGGGAGGTGGGGTGAGGAGGGTTTTAGCTGGTGCCTGAGGGCCGGGGAGGAGAGAGGCAGAGGGAGGATGGTAGCAGGTTCCAGATAGAAGGGAGGCAGCAGGAGAAAGTTGACTCCCAAAAGAGAGTGAGGTGTGGAATGGAGAAGCTGTGAGGATCCCTTAAGTGGAGGTATGAGGCAGAGGTATGGAATAGAGGTGAGGATAAGTAAGAGGAAGGGACCCAAACCAGTATTTTGAAGATGAAGGAGCACAGTGGAACTGGCAACATGAAGGTGGGAAGGATGGATAGGAGACATACAGGAATTAGGTAGGTTTGAAGGGAGTTTGCAACAAAGCAACAGATGGCATTACAGAGGGTGTCATGTATGACAAGGGAAGAGGGGGAGTGGTGGCATAGACCACATCTGCACAGTCAGGACAAGAGCACCATTTTGGTACGCTTCCCATGGACCTCCAGAGATAAGCAGTCTTTGTTATGGTAGAAGGCACCCAGTTTGGGTAGATCTTGGCATGGACGACATCAATGTGGGCAGAGAAGTTCAGCTTACAGTCTAGCCACACACAGAGGTACTTGAAAGATGGAACAGCTTAGGAGGTACCATTTAGGGTAGAAAAGATAGAGAAGGAGAGCCTGGCCAGTTTCTGGGTGGTACCAAGAGCCATGGACACTGTTTTTTAGTGTTGATCAAGAGATGGTTGGAGTAGAACCAATGCAGGATATTGTGGAAGTCTTGCTGGAGCAAGCCTTTCACCACCATGGTTGAGAGACTGGATGTGAAGATGACTGTGCCATCTGCATACATGTGAATATGCAAGTTGGCACAGGCAGAGAGGAGGTTGTTTAGGAAAATGGAGAGAGGATGGGACCCAGAATGAAGCTGCTGTCGGACCACAGCCTGCATGGGTAGTGGAGGGGACAGGACATCTCCCTATCTGTACCAACTGTTGATTGCTCGTGAGTGGGAGCAGAACCATTCAACTTCTGGAGCTGAGAGGCCCTGCAGAGCTCCAGCTTGTCCAGGAGGAGTGGAGGGGCTACCAAGTCAATGGCTTTGGCTGGATCAATGAAAATGGTTGCTCTGATGCGCTCTGATCCATTCCAGAGAAGATGGAGTCAGTAACATGTAGGAAGGAGGAGACAGTCGAATGAAGCTTCTGAAACCAAACTGTAGAGGAGAGGAAGTTGGAAAATAGAGAAATCAGCAAGTCTAGAGTAGACAAGCTTCTCTTGCAGTTTTTAAGATAGGGAAGGAAGAAGATAGGATGGAAGTTACCAGGAGAGAGAGGTCACCTTTGTGAAGGAGAAGAACTTTGGCACTTTTCAGGCTGAGGAACAACAGAGAGAGAGAAGCAATGGTTGAGGCGTGAGGAAAGGCGGTGGCAGGACCTGTAAGGTGAAGGAGTCTTGGCCAAATTTTTGACAGTCTAAGGAGGAAAAGAGCAAATGGAAGGTTTCCTAGGTAATTATTGGGGGTAGGGCATGAAAACTCAGTGAAGAGTTGGGCCGTGGGGAGGGATGAGCAGGGGAGGGGCAGGGAGGGCAGAAGGGTGGACACAAGTAGTGAAGAATTCATTAAAGTGAGCTGCTGCAGAGGAAAGGTTAGAAACAGATAAACCATTAACATTATAGCTTGTGTGAGTAGACTGGTGTGGATCAGAAAGGAATGGATTACCTTCCAGAACTTGACTAAGGAATTAAGGCTGTTCTATAGGTTGGCATTGAAACAGTGTGATTTCACAGCACTGACAGCTGTAGTACAAGAATTTCTGAGCACCCTGTAAGAGAGGAGGTTGGACAGGAAGTGGATAATTTGTAGTGGGCCCATGCAAGATTATAGGACTTACACTAATGTATGAGTTTGGGGTAATCCAGGGTGGTCAGAATATCTGACCCTGGACTTTCTGGGGGCTTGCTTGTCTCTTAGGAAAATTTGGAATGGAACAGGGCCATGCCAATATCAAGAGCAGAGAGAATGGCTGACCAGCCCGTTGCAGAAAGATCACCCAGGAGGGCATTAAGTGAGCAGAGGGACTTAGACCAGGTGTACTTAGGGGAGGATGAAGGGCACCAGACTTGCCTGACTCAGAACATCATCCTTGTCACTCTTTCTGGACCCTTTCCAGCAAGTGACATCCTTCTTTAGGGTGAGGGCACCAGAACTGCACACAATATTCAGGTGTGGCATCACCATGAATTGTACAGGAGAGTATAACCTCCTGCACCTGGACATTATCCCCAGCAAAACACCCAAGCATTTGATTTGCTTTAGCAGCTGCTCTTCTGCACTGCTCCGAGTTTTTCAATTTGACGTCAATTATCACCCCCAGATCTTTTCCATCGTGGAGACATTCAGCCTTCTCCCCAAATGGTGGCTATACCGGGTTCCTAACACCTAGATGCAAAGTGCTACACTTACAAGTGTCAAACCCTAGCTGCCACATGTGTGTCCAATTTCCAAGTCTCTCCACGTCTGCCTGGAGTGCCTTCCAACCTTCTTTGCTGTACACCTCAGCTCTCAGTTTGGAATCATCCACGAACAGACTCATTCTACTACTCTCTCCTCCCTCCCTGATGTCTGCAATGAATGCATTGAAAAGTATAGGACCCAACACAAAACCCTGTGAGACCCTACTGATGGCCATTCTGTGAGTCGAGGCCTCACCCTACCACCACCCTTTGCTGCTTATTGCTAATTTGCAACCCACCCCACCATTTTTCTCCCACCCTAGATTCCTCAATTTCCATATCAACCTTCCATGCGGACAGAATCAAAAGGGTTTTATGTGATAACAGCAACTACTAATGGTTGGCGACCATAAAGAGCAACACAATAGCCACCCGACAAAACAGGGCTAAACACATTACACATGACAATCGCAAAATAGTATTGATGCATTAACTTCCATGAAAAAAACTTCACCATATAATTTTATGGTGGCTCGCCCCTGCAATTAATTATAATCAACTCTATGGAGGGCTCACAGACTTAGGAGGAAAAAAACAAACAAACAAAAAACATCTCTACTGTTGGGTGTTAGACCCGAATCATAGTCACTTTCTTCAAGATTGGTAGTATACCACTACACTAAACAGCCAGCTCAGCAGGGCTTTGCCAAACATGGTCCTATAACCTGCTTTGCAAGTGTAGCTCCTACTACACTTGCTATACAGGATATAGCGACTTTTCACCAGTCGTGTATTTAAAGTGCTACTATTGGTGGCTCATATTGAGTCTGTCAATAAGACGCTATATAGGGTGCTACCAATCAAAAGCCTTGCTGAAGTCCAGATACAGGATGCCTCAGGATAACTTCTATCCAGCAGGCAGGAGCACCAATGCAGTGATCAGGTGCAGAGGAAGGGCACTGTAAGTTCAGGAAGCCCTGTTGACCCCTGGAAGCAAAGTGATGGCACTGGCTGACTGCAAAGGTGGTGAATTACAGCGATGGTAGAAAAGACTTAGCAGTCCATCCAGTCTGCTTATATACCAGACTGACTCCTTGTCCAACCTAGCAATAAATCAGATTTACTAAGCAATAGCCAGAATGGTGTCTCAGAACCCCTTCTACAGACTGTCACCCTTCACCTTTCCTGTGGTCCTCACTATCCACTTGTGTCTGTCCCATTCATGTTTGAACACCAACATCGACATAGCTCTACTTCCCTGTTTGATCTATTTCATTTGTCCACCACCCATTCAGTATAAAAGGACTTCCTCGTATTCCTCCTAAAGTCCCCACTAGCCTTCACCCATGCCCTGGTTATAGGTGCTTTCATTTCTTATGAGCAGATCACGGTCCACCCTGTTGATTTCTATCAAGAACTTCTAATTATAATGCCCCTTCCTACCCCCAGTGAGTGCATGTTGAGGATCCCAAGCCCCTTGCCATGCAGTATGTCTTTCCTTGTTGCCACTGGATCATTTTTGTAGTCACCTTAGGACCCTCACCAGCTGTTCCCTGTTCTTCATTTGTTGCAGATTCCAGAACTGTACACACTACTCTAGGTGTGGCCTAACCAAAGGCCTGTACAGTGGCAGAATGCCCTCCTTCCTTCTGTGGCTCCCGTAATATGGGCAACTCCAATTTGAGCACCTGCAGGAATAGCTAGTGTGATTTAAGAGTGACTGTTACTAAATGAGCAGGGTGCAAAAAACAGCAAGTCATTAAACAGCAAGGGGAAAAAGGTGCACCCATTTGAAACAGTGTGCTGTCTTGGAGTTTGTTATAGTAACTTATTTGGTGGGGGCAAAACTTTTTCTTTTTCCTTATGTCTGTGCTTAGCCTTTTTCTGCATGGTGTTTCCTTTGGGTACTGGGCAGGTGGCTGGGATGAGGTGTGCAGCCTTGAGTAATTAGCTTGCAGGGTGGTTTGGGCTAGTTTCTGAGCAGCAGATATAACTGTCAGAGGTTTCTCCGGTGCCGTACTGCTGGTGTTCATGGAATGTCACTATGGGCTGGCAGTATAGCCTAGAGATTAGAGGAGCAGGTGTGAGCGAGAGCTAGATACATCCAGCAGACCAGACCTGAGTTTGATTCTCACAACCTCCACTTGCATACTGTGTGACTCTGAGCAAGTCCTTAACCGCCCAGTGCTCCCAGGTCACCTCTGAAAACAGGCACTTGTGCCTAGTGGGCCTTACCCGGGTTAGCAAAGACTAAAATAAAAAAAAAATATTTTGATGGTCGCTGTTTTGGTCGTAGGCTGTTTTTGAGTTTGGCATTTTGGTATCGCTGATATGCTTGTCACTATTAAGTTTTCACTAATATCACATAGAACCCCTTCTGCTACTGAACATCTTTCCTATGCACCCCAGTGTCCTCTTTACCTTCCATAAGCTTTATTACACTGTCGCTAGACTTGGGATTGTCACTAATGTAACCCCCACTCAGGTATGCCATTTCTATATTGACAGCTCTACCAGGTGGGCTGGGTTCGGAGGAATCTGTCACTTGGCACATTGGCTAGTTTGTCTACTCTGCACAGGGGTACCCAAGTAACTCTGGACAAAGGAAGCAACAACTGTAATGTCCAATACCAGAAGTGGGATTCTAAAGTGTGGATTTTATTCACATCCAACAGAATAAACAAAGCATAGATGGACCCCACTGGGCTACACTCCTGGTAATGCAGATTTAAGGAGACCAGAACACATCCTCATCATTTTAGCCCTCAGGCTCTGCAACACGCTGGGCACACAGCCCGAACTTGTACTCTACTCTGGGTTTCCCTGGCTTGGCTCCCTTACCAGCCACCTGGACACTTTCCATATAGCATGGAAACATTTACTGGTGGCTTCATAAATCACCTATGAGCACTTCTGCTCCATAAGGGAAGCTTTCTCATCAATCCATCTGGGTACTTTCCTCAGGCACTGGCCAAGTACCTGAGAGAAAGCAAACAGGTGTTCCAGAGCAAATCCGTGAGGTGAATTTGGTTACTACTGATGGGGTCTCCACCTCTCGCTCCCATAATTCATACCCGGCCATTTCTCTGGACTGTAACACTCATCCTTTAAAACACTTTGCTGTGTAGATTCTTTTTAAATGTATTTCACATTCAGTCTACTATCTTTACATCCCATTTGTGCTGGACTTGAACATACTGAATAAGAGGCTGTGTCCATTACTCTAGACCCCCACAGAGTTAAGCAGTCCAATCCTCACATCTTCCAAACTGTACTTGGCTGTCTTTTCCTGTCCCCACAGTAACAGTCCCTTTCGTTTCATCTTGATTCAGGTGAAAACATGGCCCTTTAGCAGACCGAACTCACCCTTCAGTTGCAGGTGCCCCACAGGTGTTTCCTCCTCAAGGAATTCTCTTCCAGAGCTTCTGGTGCATCAGCACGCAATCTTAAACCAGGCAGCTTCTTTTCCTTAGCTGTTCCAAGGGGATTGCCCTGGAAGCAGGCTGATACCTTCTCCTCATCCCGCAGGGATGGAGCCCTGAACCATTGAAAGTGGTCTCCACCACTTCAATATGCTCTTCTTGTGTTCCTTTTCAGGTGGGAATACACACCTAAACTCTGAGAACCTGCTTACAGTAGAGGACCTTTATCAGACTGCCACACTCTACTGAACTATACAAACTCACTTCAAATTCTCCAGCGTTCTCTAACCTTCAACTGCAACATTCCAGTGTGGCTCATGCAGCTTGACAGTTCTAAATTATGTCATCCCTCAGTCTAAGCTGAGACTGAGAACAGAATGAGACAGTGTGAAATCCATTTAACTGGAGTTTTACAAGCTGCCTTCCCTGCCTACCACTAGGTCTTACTGGGATTCTAGTAACCCCGGGTAACAGGGGGGTTACAACTAATAACTCAGAGGTCCTTACCTCTGATAATTAAACAACTCTCCTCCCCCTTCCATTAGTCTGTTTTTAGTGAGTTTTTCAGCCAATTTGCATAACTTTGCACATATTGCCATTAATGTTAAAGTGTCATAATATGGACCACCTCTTCAGCCTTTTACATCTCTTTTCTTGTTCCTTATGTCCATCTATGTGGCCACTGTTATACAGATCTTTATATCATCCGAAAAAAGACAGATTTTGTTCTGTATGCAAGCCCCACTGTATGTCACAGATGAAGATATTGTACAACACAGGTCCCAGGATGGATCTTATGGAGCCCCACTCGTGACTTCCCAGAGCCCAGAGAATTTGTCATTAACTATCTCCATTTGAATCTTGATCCCAACCACTTTCCTATCTGGCTGGTATTCCCCACCCTGGGGTTACCCATTTTTGAAGTCCAGCTACAGAACATCTACTGCCTGGCCCTGTTCACTGCCTTTGAAACCCAATCAAAAAATGTAATCAGGTTAGCCTGGCATGATCTGCCTCCCAGGAATCCATGCTGAATCTTGTCCTGCAGCCAGTTTGCCTCCAGGAATTCTACTAGGTGTCATAGATACATAGATACTGTCGGCAAATAAGGGCTGCGGGCCCATCCAGTCTGCCCATTTATGCTACCTGATGAAGCGGCCAGTGACCCTACTAGTCATTGGCTTTAGTTTTTCTTCCTATTTCTAATGTTCTTTTATTCCTGTCCTATGCATGTTTGAAGCCTGTCACTATACGGGTGACCACCACTTCATGGGGCAGGCTATTCTATGCATCCACCACCCTCTCCATAAAAAAACTTCCTGACATCTCCCTTATCGGCCACCCATCAGTCTCATGTCATGTCCTCTTGTTCTGACACTGCTTTTAAACTGGAAATGTTATCCCTCTCTCACCTTGTTCATGCCCTTGAGGTATTTGAACATTTCTAGCATGTCACCTCTCTCCTTGTTTTGCTCCAGCATGTACAAATTGAGGTCTCTGACTCTTTCCTCATAAGGCTTGTGATGTAGACCCTTCACCATTTTGGTCACCCTACTCTGCACCATCTCTATTTTGTCAATGTCCTTACGAAGGTGTGGCCTCCAGAACTGGACACAGTACTCAAGGTGAGGCCTCACCAGGGTCTTGTACAGTGGAACTATTACCTCCCTCCTTTGGACTGTGATGCCCCTTCCAATGCACCCCAACACCCCAGTGGCCTCCCCCACTGCCTTGGCCATCTGATTTGTGGCCTTCAGGTCATCTGTGATTATAACCACCAAGTCCCTCTCCTCCTTAATAACTGCCAACAGCTCTCCCCCAACCTGTTGCTTGCTCCAAGGTTCCTGCTCTCCACGTGCATGATTTTGCACTTCTTTGCATTAAACCTTAGTTGCCACGCCTCTGACCATCTCTTCAACCATTCCTGGTCCTTTCTTATCCTTTCAACCCCTGCTGGGTATCCACCCTGTTGCAGATCTTGGTGTCATCTGCAAACAGGCAAACCTTTCCTGTAGCCCATCTGCTATGTCACTGATGAAGACATTGAAAGGACTGGCCCCAGAACTGACCCTTGAGGTACCCCACTGGTCACCTCCCTTTCCTCTGATTGAGTTCCATTAACCACAACCCTCTATTTTCTGTCCCTTAACAGTTTCCAATCCAGTTTACCACTTTGTGCCCCATTCCGAGGCTACCTAGCTTGTTGACCAGTCTGCTATGTGGGACAGTATCAAAGGCTTTGCTGAAATCTAGGTAGGCAATATCTACTGCCCCTCCCCTGGTCAACTGCCTTTGTCACCCAGTCAAAGAGATCTATTAGATTAGTTTGACAGGACCATCCTGCTGTGAACCCATGTTGCCTGGGATCCAACCCCCATGGCTTCTAGGTGCTCCATTATTCTTTCCTTGAGGAGTGTCTCCATTATCTTTCCATCAGCTAACGTCATGCCACTCCAAAAGAAGGTCCCAAAGGGGACCAGGCAACTACAGGCCAGTAAGCCTGACCTCTATAGTCTGCAAACTTATGGAGTCCATATTGAAGGAAGGGCTAATGAAATACTTGGAGAAGAATAGACTGCAGGACAGCAAGCAACACTGGTCTGTGGCTGGGCGATCTTATCAAACTTAATTGAGTTCTTTGACTATGTCACGAAGGGGTAGACAAGGGACAAGCAACAGACATCATATACCTGGACTTTAGCAAAGCCTTCAACGTGGTGCACACATGAGGCTATTAAAACTGAAGGAACTAGAGTGTGGAAAAGATTGGTCAGATATGTAGAGAACTGGTTGGGGCAGGTCTCAGAGGATGGTAGTGGGGGTAACCTCCAGTACAAAGGAGGTCACTAGCAGTGTACCACAGGACCAGTTTTGGGCCCGGTATTGTTCAATGTATTTATAAATGACATTGGAGAGGGTATTTAGGCAAAATGTGTCTCTTTGCTGACAACACCAAAATCTATGCGAGGGTGGACACTCATGAAAAGGTACAGGAACTAAGGAAGATCTAGCCAGACTGGAACAATGGTCAGAGATTTGACAGCTGGGCTTCAATGCCAAGAGTCAAGGTGATGCACATGAGGGCTAAGAAGCCAAGAGCAGAGTACCATATAGGAAAAGTATGGGTAGCTGAGTTGGAGGAAGAAAAATATCTAGGAGAAGCAATCACTAGTGACATGAGGCAGTCCACACAATGCAAAAGGCAGCAGCAAAGGCCAACAGGGTGCTGGTATGCATCATGAAGGGATTCAGTAGCAGACACAGTGAGGTTATTCTGCCACTGAATAGGTCACTGGTGAGACCTCACTTGGAATATGGGGTGAGGTATTGGCACCATGCCTAAATAAGGACATTAAACTGCTGGAGGGGTACAGAGGAGGGTGACTAAGATGATCAGGGGCAGCATAAAAGGTCATATGAGGAGAGACTGGAGTCCTTTCAGATGTACTCACCGGAGGAGAGGAGGCAGAGTGGGGATATGATAGAGACCTTCAAGTACCTAAGGGGATAAACAAGGCAGCATGGAAGGTCTCTTCAACATAACAGAAAATACCTCCACTGGAGGACACAGCCTAAAGCTAATGGGAGGAAACTACAGGAGGGAGTACTTCTTCACAGAAAGGGTGGTAACACCATGGAATGAGCTGCTGGAGGCAGTTATGGCATCCAAAATGGTGGGATCTTTTCAAGAGAGCCTGGGACAAACACAGAGGAGAATGTGGTGGCAGGGAAAAAGAAGGGGTGAGAGAGAGGAGGAACCCAAGACTCGGTGGTGGGATAAAATACAAGAACCAGGCACAAAACGCAGACAAGCTAGGTCTGGAGTTCTCCTTCTGCTGGTTACTTCATATGTTCTTATGATCCTACTACAGAGGTTAGACTAACCAGCCTGTACTTCCCTGCATCTTCTTTACTACTGCTCTTGAGAGAGGAACAACATTTGCCCTTCTCCAGTCCTCTGGGACCACTCAAGTGTCTAGAGACTCACTACCCAGGGCTGCCAAAGGAGGTGCCAGTTCAAATCTCAGTGTCCCTTTATAATGGTCTACTCTCCAGCAGCTTTCCTACAATCCAAGTCAGATTGTCAGGCCTGTAGTTTCCAAGGCTGTCTCTGTATTTGTCTCTTCTTTAGTGGGGTGTCCCACATTAGACACTCACCAATCTAGTGGCACCACCTTTGTTGCTGGAGAGCAACTAAATTGATCAGTGTGGTGGTGCTACCAGGGTCTGACACACCTACTTCAGCAACCTAGGATGCATGCCATTGGAGCCCATTGATTTCATCACCTATAGGTTCTTGAGATCATTAAGCACTCATTCTCCTAATACCAACCCCTTTTCTGTCATTTGCCCCATCACTCTTAGGGGCTTCTTCCAATGTAGTAAAGACTGAACAAAAATATTTGTTCAGGCTGTCTGCATTGCTGTGCTCTTCCACCTGTGCCCCAAATTTCTCAGTCTGACTGTTGCTTTTTTGTTTTCCTCTTTTGCTTTTAATGAAAGGCTTCTTTATGTCATTGACCTCTTCCACAATTCTTGGATTAGTTTCTGTCTTAGTCTTCCTGGCTATTCTATGGGCCTTTTCCTTTCTCCTGACACTGTATACTTTCCAGTTTATTTTGTTCTGCTCCTCTTACATTGCCAGTATGCAGCCCATATCACCTTAACTGCCTGTCCTACCCATTTAGAGAACCACATTGTTTTTCACTTCCCTTCTTTCCTACCTGTCTTATACAGATATCAGTCCGTAGCCCTTCATATGATGGTCCATTTGGTTTCTACCCTTCCATTTTACTACATCTGCTCACCTATTGCAGAGCAACTTCTCCATCTCCTGAAGCCCATCCTTCTGAAGTCTAGAACACTTGTTGGAGTTGGAGTGGTGAAAGTAGACTAAACTGTGGTCACTGAACTCCAGTGATTCAATTACCCTGAGTTTCCCAACCAAATCCCCATTAAAGAATGCCATATCCAGGATAGCCTCTTCTCTAGTGTGTTCCTTGACCCACTGTACAAGAAAACAAACTTATAGCACCTCAACTAATGACTGACTGCTAGTACTGTTAACCACTGGAACTGCCAAGTCCAAATCTGAAAGGCTGACATTGCCAATAATCACCAATTCACCCTTTACTGTTGCCTTCTTGATTTAATTCCCATTGCCCTATCGTTGTCCTCCCTTCTGATTACGTAGTCTGTACATTGTGCCCACTCTATTTTTCTTCCTATCTCTACTTGCACCCAGACTAATTTCACATTGCTTTCCTCTCTCATTGTCCTATCCTCAGTGGTCTCTATGACTTCTCTAATGTATGGGGACACCACCTCTCCCTTGCAGTCTCTCTTTCTCTCCTTAAAATGGTATATCCCAGGGCAGTGATGTTCCAGTGATTGTTGTCAATCACTCAGCTTTCAGTTATAGTAAACAAATCCAACTTGCCCTCTGCTATTACTGTGTGAAGATGCTCCATGTTGCAGCCTAGACTTCTGGCATTCAGACAGACTGTTTTCTAGGACCCTGCTTTCCCACCATCTTTGCCTTCCTCTGCACCTTTGTTTGCCCTTACCCTCAGTTTTGCCTCCATCTTTCCACTGGCTCTTTCCTTCCACCCCTTTCTACCTCTGGCTGCCTCCCTGTCCCATCATTCAGACCCCCACCCTACCATTATCTTTTCCTACTACTGTATACTTCCACACATGCAGTTCTTTCCCATTTCCTCAAACCTTTACATTGCCTGCTTCCTCCCATTGCTTTTGTCCCTTTGCACTAACCAGGGAGCCAGGCAGGCCACCATTCCTTGAGGTGTTGTCCATAGCTATCTGAGCACCAGTCTTCCTCCTCCAACTAGTTTAAATGTTTACCAATGATGGCAGCAAACCTCTTCCCCAGTGCTGTGTTCCCCACCACATTTATAACCAGCATAACCCCGCCTGAAGAACCTCTGCTCTTACCAAATTTGCCTCAGTCCCCTATAAATTTGAATTCCCACAACACTCCTTTAACCACTTTTGAAGGTAAATATACCAGAATCTGTCTTTAATTTAAATTAATCTAATCTTGCAATAAAAAGTGTGTAGATAGTCAATAGGCTGTTGACTGATCTTCCAAGGTCATGACATATAATGCCTCTGCTGTACTTTCTGCATTGGCTCCTATTATTTTATTCATTTATTTATTTTATTTAAACTTTTGTTTACCAGGCAAGCAATATGAGCCAAGGCCCTTTTTAAATGTGACCGGGACCATAATAAATACAGTCAAGTTGTTAAAGACAGTACAATAAATACATAAAACAAGTATGACAATATAAATAACATTAAAAATAATCATAATTCAATGAGTCTAGATAGTGACATCTCAACAATACTTTAATTGTCATGACTAACAGTTTGTTGCAAAAGAGTTGGTATCTTATTCCAATATGTTGGGGCATAATTGGAAAAAGCATGCATACCAACTTAGTTTGACCTTTGGAACAACTAGTCTTAAGGAAGCATTAGAACATAATTTCCTGTCAGAGGTTTTAATATCCAACAAAGAAAATAAAGGAGAAGATGAACCCAGAGCTAAGGTATTGTAATTAAGCAATTCAAGCTATACTGAGAGAGTAAACCAGGAGGAAGTCAAGCTGACAAAGAATAAAGAGTACAATGATTGGTCGAGAATGGCATTTGCAAAGCAAACCTGCATATTGCATGAAAAGCAGAGGTTAGTAATGATGTTTCAGACTTAGCTAAGTCTTGAAATGCAAAATAATTATAATTTAATATTGATAATAATACATTGTTAGCTATGGCAAATCTAGCCTGTTTAGTCAACAAATTCTGCAATTTAAATAAAGCACCCAACCTTTGACTGACTTTTCTACATACCTATGTTTACAGCTAAAGAATAAGATAGACAGGTATTCAAAAGCTCCTAAGTATCTAAACTGGAAAACTTGTTCCAGTACAAAACCTCCCTGATTCACAGTTACAAGTGGTTTACTTCTATTCAATCTTTGTTTGGAACCAAGGAGCATGCTCTTTGTTTTTTATTATTCAATAGTAGATGATGTTTTTAACCAGTGGTCAAGGCCTGAAAATCAGCAGTCAAATTAGATTTTATTTCATCCTCAGGGTGAGCTACTAAAGAGAATGATGTCATCTGCATACATCAAAACATCAGTCCAAGTTAAGTAAGATGGCAGTTTATCAACAAATAAGGAGTATAGAAGGGGCCCCAGGATAGAACTCTGAGGCACTCCTGCCTCCAACATTCAATAAGATCAAAGGCTTTTGGACAGGTCCACAAACACAGCCCCATCAATACTCTACCGATGTGGTCTGTGAACCTGACCAAGGCCATCCCAGTACCTGATATTTAGGAAGCCATGCTGCTCAGGGGATTGGAGACTAGAAGAGTAGAGAAATTCAACTAATTGTTGATTGACAATTTTTCAACATTTTTCCCCAAACGGGAGTAAAGAAATGGGTTGATAGCTTTCCAACTCAGTCGATAAAACCCCTTTAAAATAGGTTTAATAACTGTTTTTCCACTGAGAAGGAAATTCCCTTTATAAATGATAAATTAAAGATTTTGGTCAGTGGAACATAAATATAATCAGTAATTAATTTTAGGAACCTCGGTTCAAGTTCCCCTACAACGCTAACATTTATTGGGATACAATTGCATTAACAATCTCAAAGCTTCCTAGGCTTAATTAATCAAAAGAAAAAGAAAAAAAAAATGAGTCATACACTATCCAAACAAGAAGAATTTCAAACTGCCTGTAAGGGAAAAATCTTGGTAAAACAAGTTAAATTGATAAATTTAGCCAGAAAAGCCTTGGTTATTTCATTCAAGTCAGACATAGATCTACCTTCTAAATTAAAGGAATCAGTATGATTCCTATCATTAGGAGCAGTTAGGTCCTTAATTGCAGACCAGAATTTTTAGGATTATTTAAATTGGCCTGCTGTTTATTCAAATGAAATTTGATTTGCTTAATCTCAGCTTAGCCTACATAAATTACTTAACTGATTTATAATTATTAAAATCTGCCTCTTGAATCGAGATTTTTATTAAGGCTCCAAGCAGAATCGCTTTTTTTCATGAGTTGAAACAAGGCAGGAGTAATCCACTTGTCTACTATGCCTCTTACCCTATGAGTTTTCAAAGGAAAAAACTTATTTGTAAATCAGCTAATATATTGATGAAAATAATGTCCTGATAAATCAATCTCAGGGATGGCATCCAAATAAGACCAATCGATTAGATTTAACTCTTCAATAAAATCATCTTGAATAATGGGTGTAAATTTCCTGAAGGATATAAATCTTGAGGGCTTTTGAATAATACACCTGCAGGTACAAAATACTGCCAGGTGGTGCATCACCTTCAAGGTTGGTTTACTGACCTATAAAGCCCTATATGGCCTGGGGCCTGGCTACCTGAAGACCTCAATAGCCCTACCACTCCTTCTCATTCCCTGGTCAGCTGATGAGGACATCCTAGTGACTCCTCAGGGTTCATTTAAAATCATCTGTCACTTGATCTTTTTCAGTTGCAGCGCCTACCCTGTGGAATTCACTGCTTCAGTTGCTTAGAGAGGTCCCCTCAGTGTGGGGCTTTCCTTCCTTTTAACTTACTATGCTCTGTTTATATTTTTATGTATATTTCACTCTAATTTTGTTTATATTATTAGGGCACTTTTAAAGTGCCTAGAGTCACAATGAGATAGAGTGCTGTAACAAATCAATAAACTAAATTAAACTAAATTTTAGGTCCCTCCATTCTGACTTCCTCCCTATCTGAGTCAGGCCTACTCACCCTTAGCATCCTTATCTAGATCAGGTGTATTTCCCTTGCCTCCCTATCTAGGTCAGGCATACTACTCCTAGTCACTCTGTATGAATCAGGCATACTGCCCCAGTTGCCCTTAGTCAGGCCTACTTGAACCATAGCCTCCCTATTTGGGTTAGGTGTACTTTCCCTGTAGTCTCCCTGTCTGTATCAGGCCTACTCACCCCAGAGCCTCCCTACCTTGGTCAGATCTATTAACTCCATAGCCACCCTATGGGTCATGCCTACTCACCCCATAGCCTCCCTATCTGGTTCAGATCCACTCTCCCTTGTCCCTCTATTGATCTATTTATTTATTTATTTAAACATTTTACCAGGAAGGCATACTGAGCAGAGTACTGCTCAATTACAGATGAGTCCTGGGAGAGGAGAACATATGAAGACAGCTGAAAACAGTATAGACAAGAAAATACATAGTGGGAGAAACACTAATATTTGGATCTGATTACAAGTCAGTAGTAGTTTGAGAGAGACAATTGGTAGCCACAGTAAGTACGGTATGGGGTGAAACAGTTGAAGTCAGAATAGACAAGTGAATACATTGTGGAAGATCGCTAACATTTGGTTCTGAAACCACGCTCAAAGAGGCTTGAGTGAGTCAGTTGGTAACACAGGTACATACAGCAAGTGTACAATAAAATTAAGTTTTGAGCCTTATGAGAGACAGTGTAAGGTGAGAGGATAATAGTTAGACACTGACGAATTGCAAATTTGTTAAGTGCCGACATACCCAGAGATTTGCCTACTAATTGGTAGACGCCTAGACACAAGCACAGGTAGGGATGAAATGATCTTGGAGCATGGAGTTTAGGTGAGAAAGGGAGGTGAAGTGACGAATGTTAGCTGGGAGGAGTTCCACAGCAAGGGAATGCGGTAGCTGAACCTGACTGCCCTGTGGAGGTAGACCGGTATGGGACAGCTAGGGACCTGGAGTCTGAGTTTCTGAGTGTGTATGCTTGTGTGCTAGGGTTTATTAAGATGTCAGACAGGTAGGAAGGGCTGCTGCATCAATACTTAGCCGTGATTTTGTGCAATGGGTTAGCCTGCGATAGTCAAGTGGCGTGAGGTTCATTGCTTGATATAGGCACAGTAGTGTGTGGAGTAGGGGCTGTTCAAGTGAGCGGCAAAAAGAGTGGAAGAGGGTCCAGCCTAGCTAATGTGGTCTTTGGGCGGTGCATGAGACTACGCCCCATAGTCGAGGACTGGGAGGATCATTTTTTACAATGTCCTTCCTGGCTGGAAGGGATACTGTCACGATTCTGGTAAAATGCACCAAGCCTAGGGTACAGTTTCTTAAGTAAGGAGTCAATATGTGTGGAAAAGTTGAGGTGCTGGTCAAGCCAGACACCGAGGTATCTCAAGGTGGTGCAGGACTCTCCCAGGGTGGATATCTGGCTCAGGCCTACTCACTTTTGGTTACTGCTTTATTTCAAGGATTTCAAACAGATCCTCATGCCAAACGTTTCACCTCAAAGCTTCTTCAGGGAAGAGATCTATTATTTAAAACAGTAATTATAATATTTTAAAACAAAATTGTTTTTGTTTTAGATACACTAGTTCATTTAAACTGATTTCTGTTCTGTACATTAATTTCAAAATAAATCTTTATACATTACGCATTAGACACATACATTTCTTCATTCAGACATGAAATTTCATGAAATGTGTTCCTTTTCTATTTTACAAATGTTTATAATAGAACATTTTTATACAGTCCATGTCCCTATATTAACATTACTTTAGTGCCCCCTGCTGTCCAAAAGAATGAACAAGATGTGGGGTCAGTGCAGTCATGTCTTTTAACACCAGTTCTACCATTTGCTGTGTTTAGAATAATAAAACACATTGGGCCAGATATTCAAAACTTTGCCCAGGGCAAAATTAGCACTGCCAGTGGGCAAACTGTGCCCAGAGCAAAAACCTAGCTATATTCAAAATGAATAGCCCAGTGCAAAACCAGCTGAATATGTAGCGAAGAAAGCTGGGAAACAGGCCCAGGAGTGCAAGGCAAACATTGCCCAGGATTAAGACAGCACTGAATATAGCAGAAAAGACAGCACTGAATATAGCAATCAGACAGAGGCAGTGCAAACACCCACAAAAACAAAGTGTCAGAGGTGTAAGCAGCTGTCCAGGAACAAAGGAAAGCAGAACAGCCCAGCCAGACACAACTGCAGTACTAGTGAAAGGAATGGAATAACCTAGAACCACAAGTGAAATCAGAACACCACAGAACACTGTCAAACCTAAGTCCACCCCAAAAGACACAGGACACAGGAATGTCAAGCATAAAAAGTATAATGCAAACGTGAACATCTAAGGCACAAAGGCAACATGAATATATATACAGAAAAACAAATCAAAACATAGCAGAACACCGTTAAACAAAAATAAGTGCAAGAAAACATAATGAAAGGGAAAAGGGCAGGCGAACAAAGGGATTGAAAACAATGGGGAAAATAACAGTAACAGTGCAAACAGGCAAATGGTAAATATAGCAACAGAACAATGGGGTAAGAATGCGGTTGTGAGAGGATGTGGAAATACAAAGCAATGGAGGGAACAGGATGGCAGAAACAGGGCTAGGGACACTGGGCCAGGGACAGGAAGCAGGCTAATGTAAAAAGTATGCAGGGGTTAGGTGCGGGCAGGCGCTGGCAGGCGTGCCTCAGGATGGCACGCAACACGCCTTGTCTCAGAAATCAAGACAGCTTGCTGTTCAATTAAGTGTACGCTGTTGGTGCACCACCCTACTTAACAGCTCCTCCGTGCCTTCACCCTCTTCTGGACGGGTGACCCACAGTGACGACCGACGTGGACCTACAGGAGAAGGGGACCACATCAGGGCATGACAATGACACAAAGGCGCCATGTACCACCACCACGGTGGACAGCATGCCCCAACAACCATGCCCATGTGCTAGTATGTAACAAACCACAACACACACTAACATGTGCCTGCAGGACAAGGCAGACGTAACAGGCAGCATGCAACACCCAGTGTACATCGACATGCATGGATGTATGCTGAGAAACCCAACAACGTGGAGGCCAGCCAGCACAGTGGCGTGCAGACTGTAACAGTGCAAACAGACAGCCACCTCCAGAGATGTGAACGACAAGTGGGCACTGACTGATATGCACATGGGATGACACATGGTGGGACATGCGCCCACGGTCACACAGCTATGATACAAAATATAGATGACACCAACTGGAGAAATTGCCACAGCCCCAACCACGTGTGTAACCACACATGCCTGTCATGTACACCCCAACAGTGGCCCACCCTCACTGCTGCCCTCCACAAGAACTGTAGACACCCAGCCAAACTGCCACCCACGATGCCATAACACAGCAGCTGTACAAATGATGACAGGAAACCCTGAACAGGTGGGTGGGTGACTGCATAAGTGTGCAATAGTGGCAAGTGACACAGATAGAGACTCGACAATGACCACAGAGAACAATGACACTGGCATCAGAACAGTAGGGACTGCAGGACAGGTAACCAAGCAGTACACAACCAGGGAAGTGCCAATGCCCAGCCACACCACTTGCTGCAACAGAAGGGTGAGGGTCCCACAGTGGTGTAGAGAATGGCACAGTGCCGTGACACCACCCATGCAAGAAGACACACACATGTGAAACACAGACACTGGGCATGGTCCACCAGTGGCACTGCAGTGGTAGGCCAAAGGCATGCACAGGACAGTCACCCTGTTGGTCAAGGCATGGCGAGGCACACACACACCTGTGGGATCAGCATCTGCCATAGGGACTGACAACCAGCACACCATGCTACCACAGAACAACTCCTGCAGCACACTGCATAACATGTGCACAAACACGTGCACTACAGGGACAGAGGACAGCACCCTCTTAGGGACAATGGCCCCACATCAGAGCATGAGCCCACAGGCAGGGTGTAGCCAGGAGGCCACAACTGCACACCATGTGGACACACTGACACCCCCTCCCCACTGTTGGTGGCCCACCGAGTGTAGCATGAAAACATACCAGTACACCATGACTGTGTCAGTTGCCGCCAGTGGCCTGCAAGATACAATTCATGAAAGCCAAGACACCCACATACAAGGCCACAACCTGTACAGTTGTAATGGCCATGGGATACACAGACAGTCATAGTGAACAACCCCTAGCGTACACCACAATGAATGAAACACAGAAAGGTACAACATTGCCTTTGTTAGGTGTCAGACATTGAGTAAGCAGTTCAATGGCCACTGGCCAACCCCACCAGACATCAAACTGCCCACCATTGAGTGCTTGGAGGATGCCTGCCACACACACATGCCGCAACAGGCACACATGCAATGTACAGCCACACAGAGCCGTGTGGCACCACAGTCTCAAGGACCCTCCCACACAGCCCCTGCATGTCCACCACGGAGGTCGGACAGGGACACACTATAACACACCTGTGTCCACCCCACCATGACAGTACACTGCCAGGGAAATGCTTGCACCACATGACACAGTATCCCTCTGCATGCCATGGTCTGATAGCCCTGAATGTACCCACAACATGTCCTGCACAGATACTGACATGTTATACGTGGTACTGTAAATGACACATGCCATGAGAGGTGGAGTACACTGTTGCTATGGCAGACAGGCCAACATCAGCAGCAGCAACAGGTGGCACGACAGGCCAACCTCAGTAATCCCCACCCCAAGGCATGACGACTGTCCCACAGCCATGCAGAGACACGCATCATCCCTCCACAATGGTGGGCATAACAGCAACATGATGCACATGGCAGACAAGGCTGCTATCAGTACACATAGCGCAATGGCAACAATACTTAAGACACACAGTGAGCCATGTCTCAGGCCTCGCGAGCAGCAGGCAAGGCAATGGAGGAAAGGGGACAATGGAAATACACACAGTCATCCCACATGTGGCCTGAATTACCCAGCCAACTGGGCCAAGACACCGACACAGCACTGTAGTACAGGGTGTAGCCAGACATTCACATGTTCTACACACATCCCCAACAGCCACCTCCCTTATAAATGTTGTACTCAGCAAATCCAAATGGTACACCCTTCCAAAAGGGTATGATGTCTGTCAGATAATTCCCTAATCTCTAATGAGGTTGTACATGTATCAGTCTCCTACACAACAGCATTTCAAACAGGGCCACACCCCAGTGGCCTACAGTGATCAAAATGTCTGGTGTACCTAGGAACAGTTGACAGACAGCAGTACACCAAAATGTACACAAATGTGTAACATGCATGCCTACATACACACTTGCTCAACTGCCTGCCCTGTAAAGCCAGACTCATAGTGGAAAAGCATAACATCACACAGTACTATCACGAAAACACCCCTGTCACCGCCACTGCTCCCCTCGCGCTGTGCCATTGAGGCACCCTGCGCCTGTTGGTTGACGGCCCCAGTCCGCCGCCTGTGTCACGTCCCTCCTGTCTGTGGTTTGTCCTCTGCGATCTGCAGTGAGAAGAGGGTACAGCAGCGTCACTACAATATCAGCCACCGCGGTATGCTAAAGACCACCCTGTACCCCAGTGGTGCAGCACAACACACACAGTGGCAGATGGGTGCAGTGCACCACCAAAGCCATGCCAAGCATGACAGGGGTCCATGCACACTGTTTACCCCTGTCCCACACAGTACACACCGAATGGATTGGTGGACTCCATGAGCAACATGTGTAGCTCAGCAACACCCATGCACATAAGCACACCACGGAACACACTGCCCCACCACCCATGCCAGCAGTGGTGCACAGTCATCTCTACCTGGCACAGGCACAGTCCTCGCGAACCATGGCCTGCAGCGTCAAGCAGTGAGTCGCTGCCTGCGCCTGATGTTGACGTAACGATGGCGGCACTTTTCACCATCACGTGGAATACCTGTGATGGCACTTAGTCGATGGGCAATGGAAGTCCAGACCTGCGTACGGGCAAGTCGCCTCCCGCGAGTTCAAATAGGCGCGATGGCTCTCTGTCAACTTCACCAGGTTGGCCATCTCAGCTTCATCTCACCGCCTGTCACGTACCACAGACATTGGTGCTGTGAAAGGGGCAAATAATCACGGTAAACAGTGAAACAACGACTGTGCATACACCCTGACACCCCTAGAACTGAAGTCTAGCGCCACTCTGACGTATGCCGTAGCGCCCGCCGCTAACAGAGGAGGTTGCAATGCGCATGCGTGATCCCTACCATGACCCTGGCCGATATACAGCGATGCATGTAGCGCCATGCTAAAGCTGGTTAGCGCAGCTGAACCCGCGCTATGACAAGCGCAGACAAGGGAACCATGAGCATGCGTACTGCACATAGCGCGGCGCTGACCCTCAAATAGCCCACTGTGCTAAGCGGGGCTATTCAGAGCCATATTCAACGGCTGTATGCAAATGAGGTACTAGTGTATGCATGGGCAAACCGTGTGATTAGCATATCATTATGCCTCATTTACATGACTAACAGGCAGGATTGCCTGGCTGGGCTATAAAAGGGCAAGCAGTGCACACCAGTGTTGTGTTGTGGAACTGCAGTGGGAATACAGCTGAACAACATGGAGAAGACATGCAACAGGGGATGGGCAGTGAGAGCCAGGTATGTATCAAGGGTGTAGACAGGCATACTCAGTGTACACATTGGTGTCCAGTTTGTTGACTGCCTGTCACAAACCATAGGCCACCGGTTACAATTATCAATCTAATCTGTAGTATTTGGGTTAGTGTTGGCCACTGAGGACTGTGTGATGCATGTATGATCTCTTTAGAGTGTAGAGGAATCATCTGACAACTTGTTTGGAAGGGGTGCCATTGGATAGGATGTGTACATTATGTAATGGAGAACGGTTGGAGACTGTGTACAAAATGGATATATCTGGCTACACTCCTGGTATGTATGACCACCGTGGGACCACAACGTCCACTGCATTGTGCACATACCCCTGCAGTTAACTGTGCCATGTGCCAATGCATGCACATTGTGTCTGCAAGCCATGTGCACTGGTGCTGTACCATGACAGTGCACCGCCTTGTCTTCCTGGATGTGTGGTGTGATGGCCTCTGCCCCCGGTGTACACAGTGTACCAGCAATGTGCGCCCCGTGCTGAAATGGGCCACAAACAGTCATGGGGTTCATGGCACACAATCCACAGCAGTGCACATGTGTACACCACTCCAGACACAGGACAGACAGTGGCAATGTGGGAATGTGCACCGTACAGGCACATGCAGCAATCTGATATGTCCATGTGGCCTGTAGCACTGAGGGATGATATCGTGATGTCCACTGTGTGATGCACTGCAGCACCGACACAGCCACTGACACCTGTCCACTCTTATTATCCCATAGGTGTGCAGGCTCAACAGGAGCGCATCCGCTACATAAATTCTCCCAAGATGAGCTGAACACCCTGGCACATGAGGTGAAAGAAAGAGAAGCTGTGTTACGACACACAGGGCCACCGATGCTGTTGTCAGCGGCAGGCTTGGGAGGAGGTGACTGCAGCGTGAATGCGGTTGGTGGTCGTGGGAGATCAACTGAGGCAGTCCGTAAATGTTGGAATGACCTCCTGCGGCGTGCAAAGGAGGAGGAGGCACACTGCCACAGAGACAGGACCAGGTCTGGTGGTGGTCCACAGGAACACCAGCAGCGTGTGCAGGAGCCACATGGCGGTGGTGGCCTCGACACTGCGGATGGTGGCAGTGACAGGTGTGCCAGGTGGTGGTTCAGAGCGACCCTCGCACTTCCAAGGCCAGGTCTGTATTCACATGTGTAACCCTGTATGTGTTGCAGGCAAGGGTGCATGGTCCTGCTTTTGGTGTCCTGCACAGGGTGCACTGTATCCTGCTGAAATGATGCCTGGCATGGTCAAGGCCACTGTGGGGTGGGTGGGTGCATGTTGTCACAGGCTTGTGTGAGGTGGGTACCTGTCCTGAGGGCTGCATGGTGTGGTGGTGGTGGTGGTAGTGGTGGTATTCTGCCACAGTGTCCATGGATGGGTGACTGACCCTGTCCCTATTCTCCACAGCACTCTCGGACAGGCCTGCACCACCACAGCATTATCCACAGAAGTCCAGCCAGGTTCCCAAGGTTGGGGAGGAGTTTGATGACAATCAGCCAACAACATCTGGACTTTGTCTATCTCAGGGCTGCATGGGCCCAATGCATGTTGGGCATACCCATGGACAGGGCATGCAACTGCCTGGGAGGGGTCACACCTCACTAGGTGTGTTAGTACAGTGGGCACCTGGATGTTGCACCAACTGAGAGTGATGGGGTGGGAGGTACTGCTGGTCACTGTCACCAGTCGGATGACAGTGATTTCTCTGTATAGTCAGCAGCTGGCCATTCCTGTGCCAGGGGATGTAGGGGTGGGGCTTGCTGAAGGCCATGGAACAGGTCAGGGTGGTTCCGTAGGTGTCAGCAGTGTGGCTGACACATGGTGGTGGGTGGGTGGGTGGTGTTGCAGGACAGCAGGCGTGCATTGTCGGACACATGCTGGGGTTACAGTCCATATGGTGCCACAGCCCACTGCCACTAAAGTCAGCAACCCGGATGTAGCAGTTGGTGCAGTGCCACAGGCACCACTGCCAGCTGCTGCTGGGTCCTGTGCCTCTGGTACCACGAAGGCCATGGTGCCCGGCCACTCCTGCAGGCTGCTGTCACCTCACAGCAGGAGGTCCGCCTGGACCTGCATGCCATGCGGCGTGAGCTGCGACATGAGCTGGGTCAGATACGGGAGGCAATAACAGTGGCTTTACATCGCTGAGCAGCAGGCAGAGGACAGGTTTGGCCACCTGGTGGGTGCCATAGACCGTGCTTCTCTGGGTTGACTGCTGCAGTGGTGGCAATTGGTGATGTCATGCATGGTGTGCCTGTTGGTCGGCAGCATGGGTTTGTTGGCCGTGGTGCAGATGGCAGAGGGCACACAGGCAGGCACACCGTGGGTGCAGGGCTGCCACTGGTACCAATTCGATCTATCACACACTCCACCTGCAACCCAGCGCGCCGTGGCCGTCCATCCACCCTGTCTGCCTCCACCAACCCCCGGGGCACAGGAAGTCAACCATGCCTGCCTCACCTTCCACTTCAGCTGTG
The DNA here is from genome assembly GCA_016271365.2 of Neoceratodus forsteri. Taxonomy (NCBI): domain Eukaryota; kingdom Metazoa; phylum Chordata; order Ceratodontiformes; family Ceratodontidae; genus Neoceratodus; species Neoceratodus forsteri. The sequence continues at coordinate 451,621,852 of CM057456.1, read as the reverse complement.
TCCTCTGCAGAGCACCCCAGGGTCCCTAACCCCTGGTACAGGAGCACGCCGCATGCGTGGGTGTCGACGCCGGTGATGCCCCACAGGCTGTCTGCTGTACCTGCATGCATCCCCCCATGCAGCATGCTGCAGGCGCACACACACACACACACACACACACACACACTCCCACCAACACAGCTATGCCCCCTTATCCTCACGACACACATCGCACCTCCCACCATGATTACACCGTTTGTGTGTATCCCCCACATATGTGCTGCATAGTCATGGACTCACACCACATGCACACACTATTTGTGTATTACACTGGGTTTGTTTGCTGATGTGATTGTGGTTTCACTGTTATGTTAGTTTGTGCACATTAAATTGGTAATCACTTGTACTCTTTCAGGTTGTTGTGCAGTCTGTACTTACCCTCTGGTCTGTTGCAGTGTCCTGATGATGTTGTCCGGTGCTGTATGGCCCCGTGCCATCACGAGGGTCCCTCCTCTCGAGTTGCTCCACTATCCCCTGACCACTGGCTCTGGCTCACTGTCAGACTGTCCCTCAGGTTCAGGTGCCTGTATCCCATGGTTCATTGCCATGTTGTGCATCATACAACAGGCTAGGAAGATACGGCATACCTTCTGAGGTGTATATTGTAGGGCACCACCTGATGTGTCCAGGCATCTGAATCGCATCTTCAGGATGCCAAACACCCTCTCTATGATGTTCCTTGTTCTGGCATGTGCCTCGTTGTACAGCTCCTCAGCCACTGTGGCGGTCAGAGTACTGGTGTGAGCAGCCAGGTCGCAGGGATAGGCACTGTCCCCTGTCAAAACATATATACCTGTTAGTGCTGTACTGCGATCTGTCAGCTGCTGTCCTGCACCTCTCTGTGGCCCTCCACACCCCTTCCCTGGCCTGCAATGCCTGCCCCCATCCATGCTGTTGTGTGTTTGCCTTGTCTGCTACAACTCACCGACTAGTTGCCCACTGGGTATTCTGCCCTCCTCAAAGGCCTGACACAGCTGAGACTGGTGCCAGATGAAGGCGTCGCGGGCACCGCCGGGTACTGTGCATAGACATTGCTGATGCGCCTCACGCATCGCACACCACCTGGCAGTTGATGGAGTGGCACCCCTTCCCGTTTACATACACGTCACTGGCATCGCCAGGTGGTGCACGGATGGGACATGGGTGCAGTCAATGGCACCCAGTACAGATGGTAGGTGTGCAACTCGATGGAACTGCTGTATTGTTCTCTGCGCTCTGCTGCCATGCTGGGGAAGACTATGAATTCCCAAGCATGGCAGGGCCTCTGGGAACTGGGTCAGGATGCATGAGGTGGCAGACTCGTTACCCCAATGGTGTCCCCGTTTGGTCGTTGGAACGTCCCTGTGGCAAGGAAGCACATCGCTGCTGTCACCTTCTCCTCCACTGTCATGGCATGACTGCGCCTGGTGTTTGGCTGCAGCTGCTCATGCAGGAGTTCACAGAGCTGCCTCAACATTCCCTGTTCATCCAGTACCGCCAACGATGTGGTCATAGGCAGGGGTCTCGAAGGAGACCCTGGGCCGGTACAGCCTGTTTGCAGCATACCGCCTCCTTGGCTCAGTGCTAGGCCCATGTTGTGCCTGCCCTTCCCTCCTTCTCCACTACAGCTGCCATCAATGGCAGGATCACTGCTACTGGCACTGCACACATTCCCACTTCCTGTGCTGCTCCCTCCTCCTCTGTGTTTTGCCCTGTGTTTAGACCAGCCTTTATAGGCAGTAACTACGCCGCACTGGGGCCGTGCTATGTATCCTAGCACGGTGCTGGACCTTTGAATATCCCCTTGTGCGTCTCTCTAGGCCCCCGCCCATCCTTTTGCCCCTTGCATACATTACTGGTTTGCCTAGCGCTAATGCAGTTTGCCGTTATTTGGCCTTTGAATATAGCAGACTCAAGCTAACCCTGCACTAAACCTGTGCAACGGTTTTTGCCCGGCGAAAAGCTTCTCAATATCTGGCCCATTATCTAGAATAACTTGTGTTTAAAACCATGATGTGCACATTCAAGTTTGTTTTGTTGTATTTGGTTAAGTTGCCTAACTTTTTCTAGTGTTGAATTTTAATAATATACAAATGTGCTTGCACTTTGCATACCTTTACAATGTCTCCTCATTGATGTAAACCATAAGCAGTTTACTCATTCGGTCTTTCAAGTTCTGTAAAAATGTTTTAAACATTGATTTACTATTTTTTGTTTGTGTATTTCTATTTCTCTACCACAATTTCTCCTAGCATGGAGTGTGATCCTGCTCTTCTGTACTAAATTGGTAAAACATATTTTGGTTTTGTTGTTATTTCTGTCTGAAGACTGTAATATACAGGCTGATGCAGGAATGCTGCATCTGAAGTTCACATATGCACAGTGTACTGTTCTGCTTCTGGTTAACTTTTGTATTTATATCAACATAATACAGATATGTAAGGTTCACTGCAAATAGCCTTAGTGCTAATGCTTATTCAGTTTTCTAACCTTGCATACAGTATTTCACATTTATGGCCAGATATTCAAAACTTTGTGTTGAATGCAAACTGTTTGTGCTGGGTTTGAGCGAGTCCCTATTTTCAAAAGACCAAAAAGTGTGGGCAAACTGCATTAGCGCCAGGTAAAATTATAATGTATGCACCGTGCAAAGAGAAGGGTGTGTACAGGAATACAGGCATTATGCTATATTCAGAGTGATAGCACCATGCAAAGTGTGTTTGCGTGACTTTATGACACTGCGTGGTGCAAATTACCACCCAGAACAAGGTAGTCTTAACTCCGGGTAAAACAAGGATAGGGGCTGTGGACACAGCAGCAATAAACAACATGGCCATAAGGATCAACAGCATCATGGTGCACCTGATGACTGCAGCCAAAGAGAAGCAAAGAGGGCAGACAGCCACTATGGGCCACTCCATATCTCAGGAAGAGACATGCCACACAAATGACAACACGCGATGTCACCATTATCTGGCACCGTTCCAACCCTGCCAGGCATTTGTGGGTACTCTAGCACCCAGTGGTCACCTTGTCAGTGCATCTATGCAGCACATGTCCAGTCCCCCATGGGTACACCACCACAATCCAGCACACCGTGCAGCACTGGGGAATAGAGGGTACTGGGGAAGGGTAAAGGTGGCTAGGCTGTACCATAGTGGGTGCTGGCACACACTGGGGCCGCCCACACAGTGCACATGTACCACTGATGGGAATGCCCCACATCAATGTGCCAGTATGATGGTATGAGTCTGCCCCTGGGGCACATATTGCACACCCGTCCAGGCTCCCCGTCACACACTGCCAGCCATGTGTATATTATTGTAAATCCATGCCACCAGCACAGCGGATGTGGGTCACAGGACAGTGTGATCTGTAGTGTCCACCGTCAGAACACACCTGCCAGCTGTACATGTCACTGTGTGGATAGCAGCAGTCATTGTTGCCTGGCACACCATAGGCATTGCTGTGTCCTCACAATACCTGCTACTATGGTACTGTACCATCTGATACACACTGTAGCAGGAAGAACAATATGTCTATGGCATGCAGCACATCCACCTGTTTGTGTGGTGCTAGTCCTCTGAGCCACAATAGTCTGTGCTTCTGTGTCCATACACAGCCTGCAGCTACTGAACTGTTTATCATGTCTGACATACAGGTGGAGCTGTGAGCACACCCAGCCTGCAGCTGCTGATCTGCAGTTCCACTCTGACATGCAGGTGGAACTGTGTGCACTATGCAATAGCGCCGGGCAGTCTACATGGTAATGTATGCAAAGCAGGCCATAATGAGATGTTAATGTGGCTGTTTGCCCATGGATTGCCTAAGTAGTATCATTTGCATAGGAGCTTCCAGATATCGAAATTTAGTGCTGGGCTAATGTGTTAAGCGTACAGGCAAATGTTATGTGTTAGCGCCCGGGCAAATGAGTGAGCCCTGCGCAAACTTGTCACAACCATAGCACAGTTCTGCTGTGTTTTGGCCTGCAGTGTTGTTTGCAGTTGTTATGCACCATTTCATTGCTATCACCCACATTGGCCACCTATTGCAACTCTGCCTTACTCCACCTCTGTGCACACTGGGCTGCTGTTGCAGTTTGGCCTTCCCAGTTGCTATATTCAGATCTGTCTTATTTGCCGGGTAATTTTTGCACTGCACTCTCAGTCCTGTTTGCACAGCTTCATTTGCACACTATATTCAACTGATTTAGCCCGGGCTATTCCTTTGAATATAGCGTGCAAATGGTTCTGGGCTAATTTTGCACACTCTACAGTGTTAATTTTGCCCTGGGACTAAGTTATGAATATTTGTCCCTTGGTATCTTAATTCAAATATGATATCAATCAAACCACCTGGATATAACATTTATTTAAGAACTGTTTGTTGCTGTGTCTTTAACCTATTTCTTGCAAGCAGAGCTTCATACCTACATTACAGTGACTTTGCAGGATATCTCCATGTCTCCATTTTGTTTCCCAGTTTAACATCTAAAGGTAAAAATGTACACCTTTACTTTTACCTCTCACATTAGTGGGAAAAATACATTTGATAACAGGTTTGGTATGCAGTCGACTCCCTAGGTTGTATCTGTGACCTTCCATGGCAGTCTCTCAGTATGGACTGCATGGTCATTTTGCACTTGTGACTATAAATCCTAAAAGAGACAGAAAGGAGGGTAGACTCGACTAATCCCTCATTGACATACATGGAGCCATGTGACAAGGTGCAACCTTTGGCACAGTAGATCAAAGGATATCAAATGTATATTTTAAAGGCACAGCAAGAGAGTTCTTAAACAAATGTTATATCCAGGAGGTTTGAGTGATATTATATTTGAGTTAAGACACTAAATATGAAGTATGCAAGGTTAGAAAACTGGATAGTGTTAGGTAAAGGTTCGCTGTAAATAGCCTTAGCACTATCTATATTATGTTGATATAAATACAAAACGTTAGCGGCACATATCGAACTTCAGATGCAGCATTCCTGCATCAGCTTGTATATTACAGAGCCTTCAGCTAGAATTAACAACAAAACCAAACTCACATTTTATCTATTTAGTATAGAAAGAGCAGGATCACACTCCATGCTAGGAGAAATTGTGGTTGGGAACAAAAGACACAAACAAAAAGAGTAAAACAATGTTTAAAACATTTTTACAGAACTTGAAAACCGAATGAGTAAAACTGCTTATGGTTTACATCAATGAAGATACATTACAAAGATATGCAAAGTGCAAGCTCATTTGTATATCATTAAAATTCAACACTAGAAAAGTTAGGCAACTTAACCAAATACAACAAAACAAACTTGAATGTGCACATCATGCTTTTAAACACAAGTTATTCTAGATAATGTTTTTATTATTCTAAATACAGCAAATGGTAGAACTGGTGTTAAAAGTCATGACTGTGACTGACCCCACATCCTGTTCTGTCTTTTGGACAACGGGCACCAAAGTAATGTTAAAATAGGGACATATACTGTATAAGAAACGTTCTATTGTAAATATTTGTAAAATAGAAAAGGAACAAATTTCATGAAATTTCATGTCTGAATGAAGAAATGTATGTGTCTAATGTGTAATGTATACAGATTTATTTTGAAATTAATGTACAGAACAAAAATCAGTTTAAATAAACTAGTGTATATAAAAACCTTTCTTTTTAAATATTATAATCACTGTTTTAAATAATAGATCCCTTTCCTGAAGAAGTCTTTGAGGTGGAACATTTGGCATGAGGCTCTGTTTGAAATCCTTGGAAATAAAGCAGTAACCAAAAGTGAGATTTATTGGAGTGGCTGATATCTTCTTATTTTTGGACCAAGCTCATTTGCTGGCCCACACATTATCAGCTTTAATCTTTCAGAAGAGTACCCATCCTGAACATTTGCTTTTTCAGGCCAGTCACATCACTCAGAATACTGTTCCAGTTATGCTACCAGCTGTGCCACCAAACCATCTAGAAACCTGTAACCATACCTCTCAATTGTCCCACATTAGAAACACGTCCTCATTTTATTTCACAAAAGCTTTCTGTTCCACATTGCCAGGACTTGTCCCACATTCAGTGTTCAGATTTTAAAGCAAAATCTATAGTAAATAATGCAAAAATATATTATTCAATTAATAATAGACTTTCTGAACATAAAGCAAACATTTCAGCGGTGTCCTGAGTTTCTTAGGGAAAGATTTGATTATGTTCCACATTTTGCCCATTTGTTACACATTTTGAGAGGAATGTTCCACATTTGGCAGACAAAAGGTTGAGAGGTATGCCTGTAACTCCCAGAAGCACCTTTACTATTTCTTTATTGAACAATCTGGTACTGCACAAATAATTACATTTTCATATACAAGGTGTGGTGTGCACATATATGGAAGCCAAACATACAGAGAGAGAAGAAAGAAGTGCCTCAGCTGGGATTTGAACCCATGTCACCAGAATACCATTCCAGGCATGCTAACAGTTGTGCCACCAATGCAGCTGGAAACCTGGGAGTCCCAGAAACACCTTACTCTTTTCTCAAACGCACAGCTTGGTGCTGCACAAATAATTGCATTTTCATACACAAGGGAATGGTATGCACATAGTATATGGAATCAAAACAAACAGAAGAGAGAGAAAATAAAGTGCATTAGTTGGGATATATGCATATATCTGCACACTGCACCCTTCTATATGAAAATGTAATTATCTGTACAACACCAGGTTGTGTATTACAGAAAGAGTGTGGTGCTTCTCCGAGTCCCAGGTTTCAAGTTTCTCTGGTGGCACAGTTGGTAGCATAACTGGAATGGTATTCCAGGTGGCCTGAGTTCAAATTCCAGCTAAGGCACTTATTTCTTCTCTTCTGTTTGTCAGGACTACTCATCTCATAGCCTCCCAGTCTGGGCCAAACATACTTCCCCAGAAGGCCCCTATCTGGTCAGGCCTATAGCCCATAAACTAGTGGGCCCCCTAAATATACCTCCTTCTTATGGTGTTGCAAATTACCTATACTGTTTCACCGGTTCCATGTCAAGGCGGCGACTAAAAAATGGCGACTGTCAAAGGGCACATGGATAATGCCAAACTGGAAATTTGGTGATGTCTCTTATTTCAGGGGCTGTGCCCCCACTCCCTTACTAAAAATAATAACTTCAGGGGAGCAGACCTTGGGGATTGGGTAAGAGACTTGCTGAATTTCCCATTCAGCATTATTCAATCACCCTTTGATGTTCGATGTTATTTAGTCGCCATCTTCACGTGATGCACCCATGGCCTCCTACCTACTGCAGCAGATACAGCCTCTATGGTCAACTTCCAGCCAGATGTTCTTGTCATTTCATATTCTTGGCTCTTCTCTAAGGGCCAGGATTCCATAGTGGCCATTCTTAGCTACACCATAGGCCAGGCAGGATCACGCCAAGAGGGGCAGTAGAGTGGCAACTGACATCTTCACTGGTATCCAAATTACACCTTTGCTAGCTGTTACCTGTCCCTCCACCTATGAGCTGCTCCATCCCTCTCTCAGTCCATTTTTGTTGCTGGGGTGTACTACTGCCCTGAAGTGACCCCTATATTGGTCACTGAGCTCCTTCTCACTATCCATTCTCACCCCAATAATGGTAAGTTGCTCATCCTTGGTGACTTTAATGCTAATTAGCTCCCTCTGCACATAAACTTTCCCAAAATGCAAAATCCTCCAATTATCTCAAATGATTTCAGATCTCACCCATCTTAATTATAAATCCCCAAATGACACTCCTCCTAGAGTGGGTCCTCTCCTCACATCCCCACTGTATTGCAGATGCAGGTATCCTCCTAGATGCCCTCACTGACCATCACGAGGTCTACTACATGTGAAAGATCCAACACCATAGCTCCCCTTAAATTCATCCTTTTCCAGTTCTTCAGGTTGCTGGACTTGTCTCTCCATGCTGACCTATTGGCCACCACTGGTCCTTATCTCAGCCGCCTCCAACATCAGTTCTGCCCTCCAATCCTTCTAGTCCAAATTCTTAAAGTACAAAATGCAAGAGCCTGCACTTGTAAGGTAAAACCACTGCACTTCACAACATGATCGATTTAAATGGCTAGAATACAACTTCTAGTGAAGTGTGTGAATAGGCAAACAGTAGTTGTGGTTTTGTTTGTTCACACAGTTCACTAGAAGTTCAGTATCAAAGTTTTATTGTTTGACTTAAAGTCATTACAATCAAAGAGACAATAAATACAATAGGTAGATACATAGAGTAATAAAAGAAAAGAAAAACGTGAAGATTTCATCCATTAAGCTCATACAATATATCAGATATTGTTGTGATTTAGCTGCATAAAAGCATCCACACTAGATGGTTACAAATTAGTCATTTCCAAAAATCTTGGCAGTTTGTATAACACTTTTCCATCCTTTGTGGTGAACAAATAATTTATGATTTGCTCGGAGAGAGATTGAGACCACCCAACACCTCACCAAGCCATCTGGTCCTGGGATCTTTGTGTAAGAGGCAGAGTAAAACCATGTGTTTTAAATAATCAGTTACGGGTATCTGCACTTGCAAAAGGGGAAGGAACACCAGATCAGCCCTGCCTATGGGCAATATAGTTAGAATTAAATAGTTCCAGCCCGATTCTGGTTAACAATCTCCTAGTCTTAGGACTGGAAGTATGTTTCAGATAGAGCTGTAGTCCACTTTCCTTTTTAATGATTTATAATATCTGAACAATTTAAGATTACTTAAAGTGATGTTATTTCTATTTCGCTCAATGTCCCTCAGTCTAATTTTAACCTGAGCAGAAATTATTTCCCATGGTTTTATGAAAATTTCCCAGCATAGGTGACCTAATCCTGCTGGAACAACGACCTTCTGATCAATTGTATGCTGGGAAATATAAAACATTTAGATGTATATGTTATCTCCTCTTCTAGGCATAGCCTGGGAGCCTATACTCATGCATTTTAAATAGCTTAACAATAAACAGTATCCTTCTTTCCAAGGCCAAAGTTGATATAGCACATTGGCCTAGTTCAGTTTTCAAGATTACTGATGGCATTTGCTGTGTGACCATGAGTATGTACCTACAGATTTTGTTTCAGGTTATTCCAACTCTTTGAGGTGCAAGAACCCCATATTTCTGCTGCATAAGCGCACTCATAGTCATTTTTGCATTGAGCACTTTAATTATTCCAGAAGTGGAGCTTTTTCCCATTTTTTCATAGAAAACCTTAAAAACATTTATAGCTATTTTAAGTTTCAGGTTAGTAGCTTTGATATGTTCTTTCCAAGTGTTAATATTAGTGAATCTGACTCCCAAATAGTCGTATTGTTTTGTGACCTCTATTTTGCTATTATTAATCCAGATTTTTGGGAGATTATGTTTCCTATTGCTGAATATTACTACTTTAGTTTTTCTTGTTTATATTTAACTTGAGCCTGTTACACAGGTTGGCAAAGTGTGTTAATTTTCTCTTCAATCCCAAAATTGAAGTGGAGATCAAGACCAGATCGTCCACGTAAGCCAAACAGGGTATTCTCATTTCAGAAACTATTGGCAAATGGAAATCAAGATCCCAAGTTATCCAGTATCTTGTTTATACACACATTAAATAAAGTTGCAGCTAATAAACAGCCCTGATGCACACCCAGATTTACCAGAAATTAGCATTTGTATGGCCCAATTGATTATGTTGGACCTTAGACTAAGAGTTTTGATGTAATCTGATTATGATGTCAAGGGAAGAAGGTTCAATGCCATGTTTTCTAATATGTTCCAAAGTATTGTTCTACTTATGCTGACAAAAACAGATGAAAAGTCCTCAAAGCAGCACACTAAAGTATCCTTTCTACCTCAACATATTTCCAAATGAGATATTTCAGGACATAACAATGTTCAATGGTTGACCTTGCCTGCCTAAAACCATTTGAAATTCACTTATGATATTTTTTCATTCAGCCATGTAGTGAGGTGGTCTAAAATAATCCTGGAAAATAATTTTTGTGAAATGTCAATGAGAGAAACAGGTCTGTGCATTTTAGGATCCGTGGATCCCCCTTTGAATGTGGGATACAATATACTTCCCAACCAACTATGTGGAATGGATGTCCCTGCATTAAATTATTATACACAATGACCAGGGCTAGACTAGAAGTTGCATTAAAGCACTTAAATTGATTATGTTGTGAAGTGCAGTAGTTTTTTACTTTATGAATGCAGGCTCTTGCATTTTGTACTGTTAAGCTAGGCTAGCCTCCCATTTTCCTACATGGCCCTGTACCAAGAGTTTGAGGTCTTCCTAATTGGATTCGGTCCAAATTCTTGGCTATCTGGGACCACCATGCCCCTTAGGAAAACCAAAGTCAGACATTTTGACCTCCCTGATCCCAGTATAGCTATTGGCTTGCTTTCATGCCAGAGACCGAATGTGGTGATCCTATAAGATCACTGGCTCCCTTCTGCCCTGACCAGTTACTTGACCTTCAAAATGCATGTACTAAAGCCACTGAATTTGTGAAAGCTGAGTATTTTTCATCCACACTATAGAGGAACCTTAATCATCCCTCTACGCTCTGGAAGGTTATCCATTCCTGTTTTCCCTTTGACTTAGCCCTTCTCCCACTCTCAAGGTTGTCAGCTCCCACATCTATGACCTTGCTGCTGTTGCCTCTTTCTTCAGCTCTTTCTTCGCCACCACCTTTGCCCATTCTCTCCTTTCATCCTCTCCTTACACCCTCCTCCCCAGGCTTTCTCACACACACCCTTCACTTTCTCTTCTACCACTCCTTCTGCCTCTCTCAAAGCCCTCCTGTTCTTAACTCCCTTAAGGGTGTGAACCCTGCTGCACAGGACCCTAGGCTTCTTCAGCTGTCTCTTTGCTGTCACAATCCTATTGCCCTCCTCATCCACCCTCTATTTCTCCTCAACTACTGTCCCTGATGCCTAGAAACAGGTACTGTCAAACCCCTCCCTAAAGGGGCAATCCTTCCACTCCTGGTAACATCCAGTCTATTTCTTACTTTGCCAACCTAGCTAAGATCCATATACACCTTGTTCTCTTACAACATTCTCCCTTTCTTAACTCCTCCTCCTCCTTCTTCATCTCAACCTGTCTTGATTCAGGAATTTCCATTCCATATACATATCTCTCATTCAGCTTACTGACTCTCTTACTTTCTGGGATAAACCATGGACAGATCACCTCCACTATCTTGTTGACTTGACCAAACCTTTGACACTGTGACCACCCCTTCCTTCTGGATAAGATTAAAGAAGCAGCCTCTCTGCCTCATCTGTCAGTTGGTTCCACTCATACTTTAAGGGCAGGTCATGAATTGTCTGCATTGGAGGCAATCTATCTTCCCATTCCCCATTTGTTCAGGTGTGTTTTAAGAGTCTGCCCTTGGCCTCATTCTCTTTTCCAACTTCCTGAATGACATTCCTGCTGTCTGTTGCTCTGTTACCATCCACATGTATGCAGATGACACAATGATTTTTGCCTCTGGTTCCTTAGCCCATAACTTCACTGCCTGGCTTCAGTGGCATTTTGACAACATCCAGCACTGATTTCAGTCAAACCAACTGTCCTCAATGCCAAAAACTGTCTCTAAGTTTTTGACTCCTGGCTCACCTCCCCTCCATTCTTACCCTTGAAGGTACTATAACTGAGGATATGTCCTCCTTTAGAAGTACCTAAGGGTCTGGCTGGATCACCATCTTGATTTCTCTGGCATACGTAGATGACATCCACTTCAAGCTGTACCCAAAATGTTGTACACTCTACAGCAACAAAGCAAGTAACTCATTGCCTGCCTGTTGAGAGATCATCTCAAGATGATCCACCCTATCACTGACTACTGTATGTCAATGCCATCTACAGTGCTGCTCCCAAGTCCATCCTTGCCAGACAGGACCCCCTATTTCACTTCTTCTGCCATTTTGCTTTGGACTGCCCCCTTCATAACCACCACTGCTCTTCTCCTCCCTTCCCTCCTCTCCCTTGATGCTTGGTGCCTCACCCAAGATGCCTCCTTCATATCCAAATTCTGGCTTTGCTCCCTCCCCCAATCTTTCATTTTTCTTCTGCCACCCCCAGCTGCCTTCTCATGTCACTTCCTTAAGCTCATGTCCATCCACTTTACCTCTTCCCTTCTCCTTCAAATCTCTTCTTCATGATTTTACTTCTCCCTCCTGTAACTATTCATGACCCCTGATCTTAGCAGCTGCCTCCAACCCCTGCCCACATTCACTCATGCTCTGTTGCACTGAGGGAGTCTGCCCTGGTTGGTTTGCTCTCTGTCCAGTTCAAAGTGAAATTTTATCTACCTTTAGGCATTGACATTAGGCAGTTTGCTGTTCTGTTCCTTCACTTTACATAACCTTGGCTTACACAATAGTAATGGTTTGTAATTTTGTACCTTATTTTGTTTGCACTGTGTTACTTGACATAGAATTTTACTGATACTCAATTCTTAATGTATTTTACTATGCACCTTATTGCATTTGGCTACCCCAACACATCTAAAAATGTGCTGTTACCAGCTCAGTATGTCTTTCCAGGTAGATCTTTTGAAAGAAAAAAAAGTAAACCATAACCCATTTCCTGAATGCAAACACATTCAACTAGTAATGCTGTTTAGCCACAACCTAATCTCTGCTGCATACCTAATTTACACTAATGCCAAAAACTGCCCATTTAAAGATACAGCCACAAATTACTAAATGAAAACACTCCAAAAAAAAACTAACATTACTAACCATTTTACAAGTGAAGTAAGTCAATTCCATCAGAGGGATTATGCTTGTCAATGTGCCTCCTGGTAGTTGAAGTCCAGTCATAGAAACATAGAAATTGTCAGCACATAAAGACTGCTAGGCTCATCCAGTCTGCCCATAGGCCCTATACACTGTATGTGGCCACTGACCCTATGTGATCAATGGCTTTTCATCACTCCCTCCCTCTCAAGCTTCCCTGCCTGTCCCAGGCATGCTTAAACCCTCCACTGTACTTGCCTCCACTACCTCCTGTGGCAGACTAGTCCAAGTGCCAACTACCCTTTCTGTGTAGAAAAACTTTTTCACATTACCTCTTAATCCCTCTTCCAATCCTCATAGTGCCCCTGTTCTATAGTACTTTTCCCACATTGAAAAGGTCCCCTGCCTGCACCTTGTTTATGCCCTTGAGGTACTTGAAAGTTTCAATCATGTCCCACACTCTCCTCTCATCCAGTTTGTACATATTGATGTTCCTTATCTCTTCTTATATGTTTTGTGGAGCAAGTCCTGCACCATCTTTGTTGCCCTTCTCCGATAGTCTTTACCTTATCTATGTCCTTGCACAGGTGTGGCCTCAGAGCTGCACGCAGTACTACAGGTGAGGCCTTGCCAATGTTTTTATACAATAGCATCACCACCTCCTGCTAGTGATACCCCTGCCTGTGCACTCCCCAGCATGCCACTGGCCTCCCTGCTGCCTTTGTGCACTGCTTTGATACCTTAAGGTCATCAGAGGTGATAACCCTAGATCCCTTTCCTCTTTGGTGACAGTCAGTTCCCCCAACCTGTAGCTCTCCCAGGGTTCCTCTACTCAGGTGCATTATTTTGCACCTTTGCATTGAACCTCAGTTGCCACATCTCTGATCATTTTCAAACTTCTCCAGGTCCCTCTTCATTTTCTGCACCCTTCTGCAGTATCCACCCTGTTGCAGATCTTGGTGTCATCTGCAAACAGGCAGACCTTTTCTTTCTAGCCCTCTGCAATGTCACTAATTAAGACATGGAACAGGACAGGTCTTAGTACTGATCCCTGTGGTACCCCACTGGTCACCCCTCTCTCCCAGATTGTACCCCATGCACCACCACCCTCTGTCTCCTGTCTGTTAACCAGTTCCTAACTCAGTTCTCCTCCTTGTCTCCCATGCCCAGACTGCCCATCTTGTTACTCAGCCTTCTATGTGGGACGGTGTCGAAGGCTTTGCTGAAATCTAAGGAAGCAACGCCTACTGCACCTCCCTGATTTACTCCCTAGTCACCCAATCAAAACATTCTATTAGGTTTGTTTGACATGACCTTCCAGCTGTGAATCCTTGTTGCCTCAGATCCTGAGCACTGCTGGATTCCAGATGCGCCACTATCCTTTCTTTCAGCAGTGTCTCCATGATCTTTCCCACCACTGAGGTGAGGCTGACTCACCTGTAGTTTCCTGCCTCCTCCCTTATGTCACTTTTGTGAAGTGGGACTACATGTGCCATCCTCCAGTCCTCTGGAACCACACCCGTGTTGAGTGACTCTGTGAACAGGGCCACCTGAGGCACTGCTAGTTCCCTTGCAGCTCCCTTAATATCCTCAGGTAGATGCCATCTGGTCTTATGGCCTTATCCACCTTCAGCTTTATGAGTTATTCCAGAACTCTCTCAACTGTGAATGGACTGGTGTCCACTCCCCTTACCTCTGCAACCCAACTGTGGTCCTCGACCTTCCCCTCCTTAGTGAATACTGAGCAGAAGTATTTATTCAGCATTTCTGCCTTGTCCAGATCCCCACCTTCCACTGTCCCTTCTCCCATTTGAGCCTCACAATTCCCCCAGTCTTTGTTCTTTCACTGATGTACCTATAAAATGCCTTATCCCCTTTGTTTACAGACTGTGTAAACCCTCTTCTATCTGCACCTTCACCCTCCTAACAGCCTTCCTTGCTTCCTTAGACATTCAAGGTACACCTCCCTGTCCTCCTCCCTTTGGCTTCCTTATATTTCCTGAAACTCAGCCTTTATCCCTGACTTTGTCCCCCACCTCTTTAGAGAACCACAGTGTTTTCCTTCTTCTTCTTTTCCTTTGACCACTATCCTAATGCACTGGTTAGTTATCCCCACTATGACTCCTTTCAGTTTCTTCCATTGTTCCTCCACCCTCTATTACCCCACCCTTCCCAAAGTCTGCCTGTGTACATCTACCATTGCAGTGAAGTCTGTCCTCCTGAAATCTAATCAATCAATCAATCAATCAATCAAGTCTTTATTTAACCAGGAGTTCATCGCTGAGCAGAAGCTCATTTGCAAGATGGACCTGGGTGGAGCATGAACAAATATATATACAGGTCAACACAGATATCTACAAGGCAATACAGATAGATACTGTTTACAGAGAGGAGAAAGAAGCTCATATGTACATATAATTATACAGACATTGTACAGATTACAGGGTATTTACATACATCTAATGTCTATAGGAAGATAAAGCAGGATATCTAAGGATGCTGGAGGAAGCAATGGAGGAAAATAGGTGAAAAAATACACATCTGGTAGAGGCGGTGGTGGGGGAAGAAAGGAGGTAGGGGAGAAGGCTAGGAGGGACCAGTGCACAGAGAGGAGTTGGTGGAATGGGAGGAGGGGTAGATGGAGGAAGAAGTATGTGAGGGCCCGGCACCAGATGCTATGAAATCACGGCATCGAGAGGATGTCACAACCTCAGGGTAGTGAGCACTTGTCCAAGGTTGGGGAAAGGATTAGGGATGGACTGGCCTAGTGTTGATGAAACAGAGGGTCCACAGCTAAAACTGGGTCTAGGCAGGCTGTATACCAGTGCAGACAATGGTACTGGGTGGGAGTGGGTGAAGCAGTTACATACTTATCTGATTGTACGGAAATAAAGCATCTTGAAGGCATTTATACAAATTAGAGACTTAATTTGAGGGGTTTTTGTAGATCGTTCCATAAGGTAGGTAGCCTGAAGCTTATGGCTGCCCTGCTAAGCGTGATTTTGCATTGGGTACTTTAAGTGTAATAGCTGAGTAACTTCTTAGCCAGAATTCCCAATTGTACTCAAGGAAGACAGCAGGAGATATAGTAAGGCAGCTTATTAGAGATGGCTGTATAGGTCCAAAGAGTGGCGTTCTGTGGTGGCTGAACTTTAGAGATGTCCACCCACTGCTGCATATAGGGTGCAGAGATGCATGTTGAAGGAAGTCCCATTATAAACCTCAGAGCTCGATGGTAGAGTGTGTCCAGTTTAGCCACGTAAGAGTTGGGGCATTGGCTGTAGAGAAAATCAGCGTAATCAACCAAGGATAAGAAAATGGATTGGACCAGTTGTTTCTTGGCATCTTTGGTGAGAAACTGGTTGATTCTAAAAACAGGCCAAGCCTTTGCCGGAGTCGTTTAGCAGGTCCTCAATGTATTCAGTGAAGGAGAGTCTTTCATCTATCCAAACTACCAGATACTTGAATTTGTAACAAATTCTAGGTTTTCACCTAGAACTGTGGTAATTTGTGGAACTGTCTCACTGGACACAGGGTTAGCTGTACGGATGAAAGGGAGAGGATTATTGCTTTTGTTTTTTGATGTTAAGGAGTAGCTTTTTTAGAAGAGTTGGCATTGCAAAGGTTGAATTCTGACTGTAGATCATTGCAGGCAGCTTCAGGTGTTGGGCAACACACGTAGAGAACTGTATCACCTGCAAACAGATGGATGTTGGCTTCTTTTATACAGTAGTCAATGTTATTGATATAGATAGCAAAGAGTAAGGGCCCTAATATAGAACCTGAAGTACCCCTCTTTGCAGAGTTTTTAAGGGGACAGGCCTCCTTCAGCTTTAACTTGTTGAAGGTGCCCTGTAAGATAGTCAGTAAACCAGAGCAGGGAGGATGGGTCCACACCTATGGTATGAATGGAGGAAAGGAGCAGACTGTGGTCAACGGTGTCGGAAGTCTTGCTTAGATCGAGGAAAACAGCGCAAATAAAGTTTTTGTTTCAAGGTTACGCATGCCAGTCGTTAGTAACTTTGGCTAGGGCTGAGATAGTGCTATGTTTAGCTCTGAATCCTGACTGCATGGGGTTTAACAATTCCCAAGACTCAAGGTGAGTCCTCAGCTGTGCATTTACAATTTTCTCTAGGAGCTTGGGCAGGACCGGAAGGAGAATTGGCCTGTAGTTATTGAGATTGCCAGGGTCACCTGATTTGAACAGTAGTATGACATGTGCAGTCTTCCGTATAGGTGGTAAGGTGCCCTGAGACAGGGATAAGTTAAAGAGGTGGGTGACAGGTATTGCTAGTACAAGGTATGCAAATTTTAGGAAGTAGGGGTCAAGGGTGTTGGCCCCAGCACTTTTTCTAGTATCCAACTGAAGCAAGAGGTTCTCTGCCTCTTTCAGTGAGGCAGGTTGAAGTGAGAAGGGCGGCGTAAGCTATCGGAGTTTCAGGAAGTTGGCTGGCAGTCTGGGAGCAAAGTATGTTTGCAGAGGAGTTATCAAATGCCGTGCCTGCAGTAGCAAAGTGGTTATTGAATGCGTCAAGTATGTCCATTTTTCAGTTAAAGTTGAATTGCCGGAGGTAATCTTGGTCGGGAGTGAATTTCCTTGGGGTGACCTAGCAGATCGTTGATTGTGTTCCAGAGCTTGATTGGGCTCTTTGAGGCAGAGTCAAGTTCGGATTTGAAGAGGTGGCCTTCAATTCTCTGATTGTTTTGGTACATAGATTTTGTAGTCTCCTGAACTGGTTCCAGTCCTCTGCAGTGCTAAGTCTGTATGCTTTTTCCAGAGCTTATCTCTTTCTAGAAGCAAGGACTTGATCTGAGGGGTGAACCATTTAAAAGTTTTGGTCCTAGTTCGAACTTTAATCAGGGGAGCATATTTATTATGGGCCCTCGATAGAATGTCATGGAATACTCTTGCCCTTGTGTGTGTGGCTTAATGGAGTACATGTCTCCATGCTGAACCACACCATGTGGTGGTCAATGGACTCCATCTGCCCTTCCACTTGTATTTCTTTGACTCTGTTCCCATTAGTCCATACCAGGTCCAGAATTTACTTGTCCCTGGCTGGCTCATGCACCAGCTGCCTGAGTCAATCCCTGTAGGGATTCTAGGATGGCTGTGTTTCTGGCTGAAGCAGCCACCTGGGTGGCCCAGTCCACATCCAGCATATTGAAATCCTCCAATAGCAGGATTTCACCTTTAGCTGCCATGTCATGTATGTTCCTCACTAGTTCTCTGTCTACTTCTTCCCTCTGTGTCAGAGATCTGTAGATCACCTGTGTGTATCGCTGTTCCATTTCCTGGCTCGAGGGTGACCCATATTACCTTGGCCTCCCCTGTCTTTCCTGAACTTCTGTAGCCTTTATACCATCTCTGATGTACTGGGCCACTCCCCACCCATTTTACCTCCTTATCCCTCCTGAACAATGTATAGCCCAGTACACTGACTTCCCAGCCATGATTAGCAGAGTACCATGTCTCTGTTATTGCTGTTATGTCAAGGTCTTCATCTGCCAATAAGGCCTGCATGTCTGAAACTTAATTTCCCAGGCTACAGGCATTCATTAGCAAGATCTTCCATGTTTTGCAGTCTGTCCTCCCTCTGCACCTGTTCTCCTCTCCAGCATCTTCCTCACTCCAGTTTCCTCTTCTATGTGATCTCACCCCTTAGTATCACTCGTTATGCATTCTTTGCCTGCCTGCCCCTCCCTGTCTGCTTTAGCTGTTCTTGTAGTCAACATGTTCCTGCATGTTCCCATGGGGTGTTCCTAAGCCTCCTGACCCTCCTGGCACTCCCCTTGGCTAGTTTAAATGCTCATAGCTGAAACATTTAAACTTCTCACTAAGGACCAAGGTCCCTTCTCTGACAGATGCATGCCATCCTCCTTATATAAGCCTGCATCTGCCCAGGCCAGGCCCCAGTCCCCATGAAGCCAAAACCTCCCTCCAAATCAATCCTTCAACCAAGAGTTGAAGGTGTGGGTGGAGTGCCCTAGCTTCCCCTGCCCTGGACAGGTAGCACCTCCGTGAATGAGACAGAGCATGCTACCTGTTTCAGGTTCCCCAGCTTCCTGAAATCCTTCTGGACTCTGACTAACTCCACTCTTCTCTTGGCGGGTCTTTGGTCCCCAAGTGGACAATGACATCCAGCTTGGGCTCAGGACCCCACCCACCAGTCAGCACATTAGCATAATACATAACATAATCCCCACTCTGTCATGCCTTATTTTTACTTAATATTCAGAATACTGCAGTGTTCTGAAAATTGAGTATTCTGAATAAGTACTGCAAATGTTGTATTTACATGGCACTAGGATATACTGTACATTCAGTTTGTAGATCAGTTTAATGTGATGCAATTTTTTTTAAATAGTGCATCCTACGAAGTGCTCAGGTACTTTCCATAAAGGTAAACTCACCAAAGGTGCATGAACAAATACTGTACAAGCACCAATACATTACAGAACAATCTGAACAGTGGAACCATAAAACAACCTTATAAATCACATTAAGAAAATTCTGCATTAAAAGGCACAGTAAACAGGTGCATCTTCAAAGCTTTCTTAAAACCCTTTGCCTACAAGCAGATATGGATAATAGATATATAGTTGCAATGAGTTCCACAGCTGAGGCTTCACCAGAGCAAGAACTCTGTTGCTATATGACTTTTGCAGGGCATGTAGAACCTCTTTCAGGTTCTCACTGGTGGAGCAGAGTGGGTGACATGGAGTATATGGGCAAGAGGGCTTTAAAGTAGCCAGGTTACAGCTCATGCAGAGCTTTGAAGACCATCAGCAGCACAGGAATGATATGATGTAAAGTTCTTGATGCTGATATCAGCCTGGTTGTAGCATTCTATGATAGATGTAGTCAACACATCAAACCTTGAGAAAGTCTTAGACACAATGCATCACAGTAGTCAAGTTAATAAAAATTAAATCTCAGGAATGTCTGTATAAGCCCAATCCCAGTGTCGGACTAAAACCCATGATTTTCTCACTCAGAGGCAGATGTGCTATCAACTGACCAAATATGACATCTAGGCCTACACAACACAAGTTTGGAGTCTTAAAATATAGTTTTTCAATGTATTTTATGAGCACAAGATTATTTAAGTTTGGGCAAATAGGATGTTGCTATCCCTCTGTACAGGCAGTTGGTAAGACCCCATCTAGAGTACTGCATCTAGTTCTGGAGACTCCATCTCCTCAAGGACATAGACAGAATGGAGGCAGTCCAGAGGAGGGCAACTAAAATGGTGCAAGGTCTGCAAGAAAAGCCATACAAGGAGAGTCTAAAGGAGCTTAATATGTATACCCTTGAGGAAAGGAGGAGAGGGGGAACATGATAGAAACTTTCAAGTACCTCAGTGAAATCAACAAAGTCCTAGAGGGTAGTATCTTTCAGAAAAGAGATGTGCAAGAACAAGGGGACACAATTTGAAAATAGAGGGGACAGCAGGAAATGTGAGAAGTATTTTTCACAGAGAGGGTGGTGGACACATGGAACAGCCTTCCTGATGGGATTGAGGGTTTAAAACTGTGGGAGAATTCAAGAATGCATGGGACAGACACAAGGCAATTTTTGTGGGGTAGGAAGAAACAGGCTGTTGGTTAAATAGGATCTGCAGCTTATCCTGTAGGTAGGGAAATGGGAGACTAGGTAGGCCAAGCGGTCCTTATTTGCCATCAAAGTCTATGTTTCTATGTTTCTAGGGCTTCAAATTATTTGTTTAGCCCTGTACCAATATGAAAACAGCAAGGTTGCAGTGCTAAAAGAAGTAGCTCACTATACTTTTGCAATATACCATGTGATAATGCTCTGTCCAGTATACAAGGCTATGTCAGATGTCTAACTCCTCCTATTGACAAGGGTTTGTTTTCTTTTTTGTAACTCGGTTCACCCACCTTTAAATAAAGGTCTCTTTTGGCAGCATACTGATGTACTCAATTCTTAGACCAAGAGTGCTGTTTTTATTTTAATTCAAACATATTTTTAAAGCTACAGTACATTACTGGTTGTAATAGAGCACATATTCCTTCAGTGGCGAATTCATAAGTCATTCTTGGTTCAAGATGCAGAATGATTGACAGTTGCAATAGAGTCAGTAAGCTACATGCTTTTTTTCATTATTTGCCAGTATGGGTTTTGGTTCCCAAAAGTGTTATCAGGCAACATTTATAATAAATCCTTCATATAGTACCTTATAAAGGGTGTTTCTAGAAAACTCATCAAGTGAAATCACACAGTTGGATTTTTTCTCATTAAAAAGCATAGAAGATTATGTCAAGGCAGACGGAGGTGACATTTTCAGTGATCAAAATACCAGCTCAACAAACAACTAGGATTTAAAAGTGCTCTCTGTAAACTAGACCTTCTATTTATTAGTGAAACCAATTACCATTATAATATCATCACTTTAAAGAAAGACTGTGAAGTTGGTAGAATTCCTTGAGGACTATGGCTGGACAAGTTCCTTTCCACATGTTTCACAACAGACATTTTCAAAACTAAGGAGGAGGATGCCCTGGCTGAATATAAATTTAAACTGATGAACCTACCAGTTGAACAGGATCCTGCAAACCAGAAGCAAACTTTTAAAGAAATCAACGTAAAAAGCAGGAACTGACCACCTAAAATCACTTATAACTCAGAGCATGACAGACAACTAAAATCAAAGCTTTAAAATCACTCATGGACTATACTTGTATGTGTTTCTGCCTGGCCCTTCATGTCCAAGGATATCCCCATTGAGTGCATATAAGGAGGGAGGGAAGGATAAGTTTGTAACCAGTTTGCACCACATTTCTCTGTCTCACCCCTTTGTACTGTACATAAAGGGTCACACGTATGTTTCTGTAATCACTCACTGGTCAGTGCACTAGTTTAGGAAAAGTGATGGGGAATCTATCTTATTGAGGGTCCTGGCATGCATAATAATAGTAATAATAATAATAATCTTTATTTTTATGGTGCCTTTCAAAAACCAAGCCACCTAACAAAGTTTAAAATAACATATCAAATATCCCAACATCATAAAAAGTATAAAACAGCTGATACCGTTAAAATAAATCATTTACCAAAAGCTTGGTGCCACAGATATGTTTTTAGAACTTGTTTAAATCCCTCCACAGTCATGCACTCTTGTAACTAACAGGGTAGAGAATTCCAAGGGTTGGGGCTGCATGCATAAATGCCCTGGCCCCAGAAGATTTCAAACACACCTTTGGAATCTCTAGCAACCCTCGACAGCTGAGTGGAGTGATCGTCCAGGACAGTAAGGGACCAGAAGTTCTTTCAAGTAGTCCAGGCCCTGTCCATGTAGGGGCTTTAAAAGTCAAAAGACTGACTTTAAAGGTGATCCTCCACTATACCGCAGCCAGTGCAGTCCGCAGGACCAGCAAAATATGACAGGGCCGGAGGTTCCTGTCAAAAGCTGGACTTCTGCATTCTGCACTAGCTGCAAGCAGTGGATTTCCACCCCAGGTAGCCCTAGGTTAAGGGAGTTGCAGTAATCCAGGTGCAAGGACACAAAGGCATGGACCAGCGTAGGAAGATCACCAGATGGAACAAGATGCTTAATCCTGGAGATATTCCTCAGATGGTAAGAAGAGGACTTGACTGACGGCTGACACCTGTGAACACAAAGTCAGCCCTTCGTAAGATTACTCCCAGGTTTTGCACCCGGTCAGAGGTCAGGAGTGATAAGCCCCAAGAAAAAGCCCCACGGGTGAATCCCACCCCTGGCCCCCTTTCCGGTGCGCCGGTCCACAACCAGCACATCAGTCTTTTCTGAGTTCAACTTCAGCCAACTTAATTCCATCCACTCCCGGATTTCTGCAAGGCAGCAGTTAAAGACTGAGAGAGCTCCATCCTGGTCAGATACAAAAGAAAGGAAAAGCTGGGTATCATCAGCATAGCAGTGAAACCTCAGTCCATACCTTCTAGCAATGTCTCCGATGGGCAGCATATACACTCACGAACGACATGGGGGACAACACTGAACCCTGAGGGACCCCACAAGACAGAGGACCTGGGTCAGAGGAATAAACCCAGATAGCACTGTCTGAGTTCTTCCAGTGAGGAAAGATGTAAACCACCTGAGGACTGCACCGACAGTCCACAGATGAACCTCAGGTGACCGAGCAGGACCCCATGGTCCACAGTGTCGAATGCTGATGAGAGATCAAGAAGAACCAAGATGGAGTGGTTTTTCAGATCTCTAGCCATCAGGAGATCATTGAGCACCTGAACTAGCACTGTCTCAGTACTATGCCTCTTTGAAAACTGGACTGGAGGGGCTCATAGACGTCATGGATGGTCAAATGATTCTCCAGCTGTATGGCCACTACTTTCTCAATCAACCTCCCTAAAAGGGAAGGTTTGAGATTGGTCTGTAGTTTGAATGGCAGTCAGGGTCCAACAAAGCTTTCTTCAAGAGGGATGTTACCACTACCACCTCCTTCAGGGAGCTAGGAATCTCACCTGTTTCCAAGAGCACCAGACTATCCATGCTAGGACCGGACTGATGGAATCAATGCAATCCAAGATCAGGAGCTTGGTCCTGAATCCAAACTACAGCAAGTAGGGCACACACTCTGGACAATCTGCATGACATCCATGAACTCCGGTTGGTCTAAGGTACTCCAGGAAAGCTGAGAGGCAGTGGCTCATGCCGATCCAAAGCAATGCCCATTGTGCTGGTTGGAGTACCGCCTGACGCCAGCCACCTTAGTCGCAGAAGAATCAAGCAAGTTTCTTGCTCTCTACTTGTGAAAAGGCTTTTTCAAACTTGTAGACAGGCTGGGTTGCACAGTCTGTCCACAGTTCAAAAAGCTGAGCTGGTCAATTCTGAGTGGCCACAATTTTCCCGGACAGGAACTCTGTCTCCTTATGGTGATTGCTGATTGATAGGCTTAATAATGGTCTATCAATGTAAGGTGGTTGGCATCAAGGGTGGATTTCCACCAGCAATGCTCTAACCTTAGTCCTAGTTGCCGCATCTCCCTCAAAGTCCCATCAAACTATAGGGACCGAGGGTGAAGGGAGAGAAGGCAAATGCAGACAGGAGCAATGACAAATAGGGCTGCTGAAATGGCCGAATTATAGGCTATCATGAGGGCCTCTGGGTCACTGTTTGCCACTAGATGGGGTGATAGGTCGCAGTACCACCACTAGGCCTTCAGAGCTAACATCTCATAAAAGCGATACCTGACCATCTCCACAGGGTAGGCCTACGAAGAGGGAGCTAAAACTGAACCCCACAGTGTAGTGATTGGACCATCCAACTGGTTCCACCTCCAAATCAGATGCTTTGATCCCCAGGAGGAAGACTAAGTCAAGATAGTGACCATGTTTATGGGTAGCAGTGGTAACTATCTGTGTGAGGTCCAGAGATGTCATCAACTGGAGGAAGTGTTGTCCAAATTGAGAGAGTTTGTCATTGACCCAGGCACTGAAGTCACCCATGACCATCAGCCTGGACGACTCAAACACCATGCCGATGTGAAGTCTGCCACTTTCTGAAGGAACCGCTTCTCATCCCTGGGTGAACGGTAGAGCGAGGGTGATCCTACAACCTACACCTGCTACCACAGTACACTCAAATGATTAAGTATCCTCAAGTGGTACACTCATGAGGTTAAGTTCGGTCTTGAAACAGACCACAACCACCCCACCCCCTGCAATCCAATCTCAGGTGGTGAATCACTGAGTACCTGGCTGGAGTTAGAGCCTCCAATATGGGGCCAGAGTTCTCAACCAGCCAGGTCTCGTGATGCAACCCAGGTCTACTGTTCCTACAAGATCTGCAATAATTGCAGTCTTGTTTTTAATGGACCTGGCATTGCACAGCACCACTGGAGTAGAATGAACCTCCAGGGCCACCCGAACCACCCCACCAAAACTGGTAGTGCCCTTGGGTATGGAGACCAGACATGGCAGACCACGATCTTGGTTCCATTTTGACCCAGGGCGCCTTCTGGATCTTACGACCCGATGTGGTGGCCCCACTCATTCACCCTCCACTGTTCATCCCCCACCCCCCAGGCAATACCCAGCATCCTATAGAGCTAGTAGGTTGTAAACTGCAACGGGGGGGCGGCTGACCTGAGAGCAGAGGGTGAATAGTGCACAGCCATGGGGCAGGCTTTCAACACATTCTGGTGACCAATATATCAAAACAACTCTCCCTTAACTAAACCAGCTATATTCCTAAAACACATGTACACAAATTATGTTAAAATAAAATAAAACAAGGTTAAACAAAATACAAACCTCAACTGTCACTTAAGGGAAAATAAATAACCTCAAACACCATCCCTAAAATAAATAAATGACCTCAAACACACCTCCCTATAATAAAATTCTAAAATAAATTAAAAATATGAACCACTCAGAGTCTTGGGTAGGAATAGAACTGCGTGAAGAGAGTTCGGTCATAAATGAGTAATAAGCCTTCTTAATACTGTAAATTAAACCGAATGCAAAAAGTAAAACAAACAGAAATGGCAAAAGTCTTCAATTCCCCAAGGCCCTCTCACTGCCTCAGGAAATGAACAGAGCAATATTAAGCTAATTATATAAAATAAATAAAATATGGGCGTCACAGTCATTAAGTCCAGAACAGCAGATTAAATGGAGCAAAATCAGAGTTGACTGATAAATCTTTGGCCTGTAACTAAGTAGAAATAACAGAAGAATTCAGTTTTCCAGACCCCATGCATGAAGTCATTGTGCTATAAACAGCAGCTCCCTGGTCCTCTGGCACAAAGCACAATTGCCCATGCCATATTTTGCATGGATCACAACCTTATGAACCGGAATATTTATTCAAGCGAGGAACTGACCACTAACAGCAACAACAGAAGACACTGGGGATAAAACCTTCCGCTTGTTTGTTGAAAAAATGTCAACCCCTTAAAAGTGAATGCTGGGAGACAACTATGTTACAACCCCAACTCTTCCGCACAAAGTAAGGAACCAGATGATAGGTCTGCAAAACAGTCTCTAGGTAAACCTTGATTACCGCACCTTTAATGAAAGTTAGGGTCACCCTGTGGGTCACCAGAAAGACGTAAAACCCTGTAACTAAAACCTATACTGTTCCTGGTATTTCAAGGTAATAATATGCCCAACTGAGACTCCCAAGAACTACTAATTCCTGGTGAACGAGGCCCCAAAGAGAGACTGAAGCCCCCGCTGAAGCTGAGCTGCACTATCAGGTACAGGTGATGGGCCCAGCTGCCTGCTCCAAAATCCAGATCCCAGTTTTAGATTGCAGCTCTTCCCCAAAGTTCCATAGGAGTCCAGCATAGAAGCACCTACCAAAATCCTCACCACTTCACTCGCTATCATTCCCTTATCAGTGTCCCAGCCTGCCTTTCACTCAGAGTACGCAGATTACTTTGCTAGCTGCCCGGACTGCCCTGCTAATTTTCCAACTTGTTGTTACCCACTCACTGGGCCAGCCACTGTCCCATTACCTGTGCCTGGGACACCAGCACTTTCTAACAAATGAAGATTTATTTCAAACAAATTGATTCCTTAATAGAAGACTTCTGGAGTAGACCTGTAGTCCAAATGCAGTACACAGAGAAGTAATCATTTGCAGTACCATAAAATACAAGTATTGCACATTCCCAAAACGTTTAAAGTGCAAAGAATGCTCCAGTATCATACTACACAACCGTGTTATTTAGTCTCCTTATAAATACGTATTGATCATGCATATTCACACACATTCTGTGTTTCCTCCCAAATCGGATTATCATTCATGGAAATATAAAATGCACAAGTTGACTTTGAAATCTCATTCCATTTCTTTGCATTCTTTCTTATCAGTGCTCATAATTGCATAGTAAGTGCTGCACAAAATACATATTCAATTGCAGCAGGCGCTACCACCCAAAAATCCAAATATAGGATCCTGTTCATGAAGCCCCTCTACAGAGGCATGGCACCTAAGTGATGTGTGCAATGATATATGACAGTATACCACACACACTAGGCCACTGCAGCATTCATGAATGACAGTGTGCCCTGTGCAGAGGGCAGGCACATAGCTACATGCCACAGATAATGCAGCACATGCCTAGGGGGCTGGCTGATGACGGTGTGCACGTGGTGCTGTACACACATGTACAACCTGCACTACATCTCCAAGTTGTGTAGCCCAGGATGCATAGCAATGCCAGTAGTGGAAGGCAGCTGTAAACCCCAGGCATGTAACACAGGCACAGAAGGTGCACCAGGGAATGGCTGGCATGCAACGCTCCATGGGCACAGCACCGGAAGATGCTGCTGTATGACACCCTACTGTATGCAGGATGTTAGGTGACACCCTGCGGTTGCCCAGTGGGAGACATGTCATCCACTGGCACCAGGGAATGTGACAACATCAGGCACAGTACTATAGTGGAATAGACACAGAGAAGAAGACAACCACAGTATGGCACACTATCCCTCGGAAAGCACCAAGAAGCAAAACAGTGGGTGCTGTGGACACTGTGTGACGGCCATCCCCACCCTGTCCATGACCCAGACAGTGCCCTAGAATACAAAGTAGAGTGGAAGATGGGAAACAATGGATGTAAAGTATCACCCCTTGACCTGGCCTCCAGCACAGGAGTGCGGACCACATGTGAACCCAGGGCAGAGTCAGTGCATGCTGCTGCTACACATGGTGAACACATATGCACACCCCTGCCCAGACAGCCACCCCACTGTGGGGACCACCAGTGTATGCCAGTGGTGTGAGCACAGCACAGACCAAAAGGATGAATGCAGGGACAGTGCACCCACCCTGCAGCACAACAAGCATGCTCCTAGGCTGTGCCAGGTGCAGTGGGCTGCCAGAAAAGATATGTAATGCAGGCCCTCCAACCCCAAAGGTGGACACATACCACCACCCAAATGATAGGGACACTAGTGTATGTCAGAACATACACCTTTAATTGGACAGTAAACAGGGGTCACACAGGCCAACACAAAAAGCACAGAAACAGGTCCCCAGTCCTCTGCATCCTCCAAGTTGCTGCTAGAGCCTGGTGGGGTGGTGGTGTAGCTCTGAGATACAGCACCAAGTGCCACAGTGGTCTGTCATACCTGTGGAAGAGAAAGAGAGAGACAGCCATGAGTGATGGGGACACGGTGGGATGACACTGACAACAGCAGACACACACATGAACCCCAGTCCACAGTACAACATACCTTAGTGCTCACCCATGGCCCACAGATCCCCACTTCATCCTTGTAATGGACATCTGATGCACCCACCCTCCAGAACAAGTGATAAGGTAAATACAGGGTTTTCCATGCCATTGTGGTGCCACCATGTGGGACACAGCCCCATCAGGTTGTGCCCACTTCTCCAGGATGAGGACATCCAGGCATCCATAGAAGTCTTGCAGAGACACAAGGGAGAGGAAAACATTAGCAGCACAGCACACAACACCTGGAACACACATGGACACCTCCAGTGGGCACAACACATAGGGCACAGCACACAGGGCACCCATGGTGGACAGCAGAAGGTGTACACTACAGGTGGCCATGCAGCAAGTAACAGGTACCCACCACAGGTACTCCATATGTCTGAGACCTGTGGGATATGAACATGATAGTAGCACATAGTAGGGTAAGAACACATCCACTTACCTCACTGGGCTCTGTAACATCCCTGATATTTGCACCTGGGAGTCATCACTGTATGTGGTGGAGGACACCCACCACAGTTCTGGGGTACACCCCAGCTGTCCAACCTCTGGTGCAGATTTGCTGTGATAGGGTATAGCACTTGCAGCCTCCATGTTGGGTTGCAGACTGGCATGCTGGGCAGTGATGCCCACCAATGTGCATGACCCTGTGGGCACTCACAGGTCATGGACCACTTATAGGGGACCCGCGTGTGGTGTCAACCTGCTCAACATGGTACATGGTGCAGTGTACAGTGAGTAGTAGCTGTTAGAATGGGAGAAGTACAGTGAGCACATTGGGTCCACAGGATGTGCCCTGGGCTACTTATGAATGTTCACCTGTGGGTGAGTGAATGGGAGAGAGAGAAAGAACCAAGAGAAGATAACACAGGCACAGGATATTCAGGCTACATGCCACTGTGGCTCAGCACTGTGATAGACAATTCATGGAGCAGTACTTCCTGGATCACAACACGATCTCAGAGCTCTGCCACATGCTCCAGGAGTAGCTAACACCCACAAAACAGAGATCGATGCCATGTCTGTGAAAATGAAAATCTTGTGTGCCCTATCATACTATGCCATGGGCTCCTTCCAAATGGTCGCAGATAATGTCACAGGTGTCAGTCAGCCATCTGTTTCTAGGGCTCTGCACCAGGTCATGGACACCTTACTGCAACATGTGCATGACCACAAAATGCCACTCCATCTCGCCTGCTGCCTTTTACATCTGCCGCCTCCTGCTTCCACTACCAGATCCCAACAAGCAGAAATATGCACTGTCTTACTGTCTGCCACAGTGAGGGAAAGCTGCAAGATCAAGGAACTCTATTTTGCTGCTGTAAAGTACCAGGACATTGACTCTTACATTCTCCAGCTGCACTCATAATCCTGGTAGGTGTGTGGGGGCTCGAGCAAGCCAACAACCAATCACTGTAACTGGTAGGTGGAGTAACAGGACTTAAAAGTAGGAGCCATGCACACTAGTGGCAAAACACCAGTCCATCTCGCTGCTGCCTTTTACATCTACCACCTCCTGCTCCAATTACCATATCCAAACAAGCAGAAACCCACACTGTCTTACCATCTGTCGCTGTGAGGAAAGCTGCAAGACCAAGAAGATCTTTTGCTGCTGTAAAGTACCAGGACATTGACTTTTATACTCTCCAGCTGCACTCGTAATCCTGGTTGGTGTTTGGGGGCTTCAGCAAGACAGCGACCAATCACCATAACTGGTGGGTGGAGCAACCAATCACCATAACTGGTGAGTGGAGCAACAGGACCTAAAAGTAGGAGTCACAAGCACAAGCAGCTAAACGTCAATCCATCTCACTGCTGCCTTTACATCTGCCACCTCCTGTTTCCACTACCAGATCCCAACAAGCAGAAACCTACAGTCTCTTACCACCTGCCACTGTGAGGAAAGCTACAAGATCAAGGGCATCTATTTTGCTGCTGTAAAGTACCAGGACATTGACTGTTACATTCTCCAGCTGCACTTGTAATCCTGGTTGGTGTGTGGGGGCTCGAGCAAGGCAGTGAACAATCACTGTAACTGGTGGGTGGGCGAAGGGACTTAAAAGTAGGAGCCGTGCACAAGCACAAGAGGTGTGCAAGCACCACTTGGTAGTAAAAACAACTTAAACATTAGTTGCCAACAAGCTGGTGTGGTGCCCCAATCCTTCATTTATTGAGCCCCGTGAGTAATAAATTGTAATTTAATTATTATCATCGTGTTGGGATATTTCGAATTGCTCACCTGGGCACACTGCACCTAGGAGATATTCTGTGTGGGTCGGACTCTAAAATATTAATACTCAAGACAACATTTTAAAACTGAAATGGGGGCTTTAAACATTTGGATGGATTTTATGGTGTATTTGCATTTCTTTACCCTCTTGACATTCTGTAACATATCTAGACAGTACTCAATGGATTCAATTACTTCTGTATCTTTAATTCAGGAATGGTGGGATGTTAGTCAACTGAAAGTGGGTTATTCCTGTATGAAACAAGCATTTGTCAATGCGAGCGTTAAACTTGCCGGTATTTGCAGTGGTGTTTGGCATGTATGGTGCTTTACCCTAATACCCTGTGCGATTGCTGGTATTTGGACAATAAACTGTCAACATGACTTTTTGTTACCCCATTGTGTGCTACATAGGTGGAAACACATTTTGGTCAGGATGTGAAAAATGACAGCTGTACTGCTCATAAGGAAGTGTGGTAAAATGGCAATGTTGAAAATCTGGAGTGGAAATATTGAAAATTCACAAACCTAGGAGCGTGCGTGGGAACTGTGCAATGCACGCTTGTAAAACAGTCATTGTTAAGGATATTTTCACCAAATTGCCAACACTGGCATTTTAAAACCTCTGCTAATGAACAGTGTCACAGTGATTGTCTTACTGTGCCATACATTGATTTTGCACCGACTGCGCCATTGTGCACTACATGGGTGGAAACACGTTTTGGGCAGGATGTGAAAAATGACAGCTGTATTGCTCATAAGGAGGTGTGGTAAAATGGCAATGTTGAAAATCTGGAGTGAAAATATTGAAAATTCGCAAACTTACGAGCGTGCATAGGAACTGCACAACGACGCTCGTGAAACACAGTTATTTTTAGGAATTTGTTCACCAAATTTTCAACATAGCCATTTAAGATCTCTGCTCATGAACAGTGACAGTGTGATTTTCTTAATGTGTCCCATACACTGAGTTCACACAGCGACTGTGCCATTGTGCGCTACATGGGCAGAAACACGTTTTGGGCAAGATGTGAAAAATGACAGTTGCAGTGCTCATAAGGAGGTGTGGTAAAATGGCAATGTTGAAAATGTGGAGTGAAAATATTGAAAATTCGCAAACTTATGAGAGTGCATAGGAACTGCGCAATGAACACTCTAAAACAGTAATTTCTAGGAATTTTGTCACCAAATTTTCAACACAGCCATTTAAGACCTCTGATCATGAACAGTGTCACTGTGATTTTCTTAATGTGTCCCATACATTGAGTTCGCACAGGACTGCGCTATTATGCGCTACAAGGGCAGAAACACGTTTTGGGCAGGATGTGAAAATGACAGCTGTACTGCTCATGAGGAGGTGTGGTAAAATGGCTATGTTGAAAATCTGGAGTGAAAATATTGAAAATTAGCAAACTTCACAGGCATCGAGGAACTGTCAACGACACTGTAAGACAGTCATTTTAGGAATTATTTCACCAAATTTTCAACATTGCTATTTTAAAACCTCTGCTAATGAACGGTGTCACTGTGATTTTCTTACTGTGTCCCATACATTGATTTTGCACACCAACTGCGCCATTGTGCACTACATGGGCGGAAAGATGTTTTGGGCAGGATGTGAAAAATGACAGCTGTACTGCTCATAAGGAGGTGTGGTAAAATGGCAATGCTGAAAATCTGGAGTGAAAATATTAGAAATTCACAAACTTACGAGCATGCGTAGGAACTGCACAATGCACGCTTGTAAAACAGTTATTTTAGGAATTTGTTCACCAAATTTTCAACATATACATTTAAGACCTCTGCTCATGAACAGTGTCACTGTGATTTTCTTAACGTGTCTCATACATGGATTTCAGCACACCAACTGCGCCATTGTATGCTACATGGTCGAAACACATTTTGGGTGAGATGTGAAAATGACAGCTCTACAATTCATAAGAAGGTGTGATAAAATGGCAATGCTGAAAATCTGGGAGAAAATATTGAAAATTCATGAACTTATGAGCCTGCGTAAGAACTGCTGGCATTGCGCTTTCGTAAAACAGTAATTTTGAAATTTTTGCACCAGATTTTCAACATGGAATTTTGGGACCCCTTCTCATAGATAATGTCACTGTCCATGGCATTATTCAAGCCGAAGGGTGATTTCGCAAGTGACTGCGCAGTGCCTGCGAAATCACCCTTCGGGCCCGAATAACGCCACGACAGTGACATCATTCATGAGAAGGGTCCCAAACCCTCATGTTGAAAATTTGTGGAAAATTTCCAAAAATGACTGAGATATGCAATAAGTTGAAACCCCCTATCTAGCCCATTATACAGCTTACGGCATTTCCTCGGTTCGGTCGTCTTTGAAGAGTGCAGACGTATTCCCGGTCCACCGAAGATTGTTGCGCCAGAGTCCGGAGAGTAAGTAATGGGGTGAGGTGTGGGAGGCTGGTGCACAATGGGTGAGTGCGGTTGTGGGGCTAGAGACGTTGGTTATGGACCGCTTTTATTTTACAGGTTAAAAAAAACGATGATGTTGATGTTTGCCATGCTGGGGTGGGCTTCCAGCATGGCAGAAGATGGCTGGGGGCTGAGGAGCTGATGGGGATTGGGCACCCCGCTGGCAACAAGCATGAACATTTGCCACACTGGGGTGGGGTCCCAGCGTGCAGCAGGATGGCTTGGAGGGGCCATGGAGCCGATGGAGGATTGGGCACCCCAGTCAGCAAACAATGTTTTCCATGCTGGGGTGGGTCCAGCGTGGCACCAAAAGCTTTGGGGCGTGACACATGCGGGGGAGTGCGTGGCGAGGGAGACGCGGTGTCAGTATGGCAGCGGTGTTTTGCTTCAGCAGAGGAACACCGCTGGTTACAGCAGAGCTCCTGCACCCATTGGTGCAGGATCACCACGCCTGCTCAAGGAGCAGTGATTGATGGGAGAGGCACACCTCAAAGTGTGCTACTCTCCCAAACGCCTTGCGCATGCGCCGCAAGGATCGTAAAAGGAACTCTTTTTGCTCAAATAAGGGAAATGATTATTTACACAAAGGGCATAGAGATAAAGTCACATTTTAAAACAGGACAGATTGAACTGTTGTTGCTTAGTTTTATTAATGGGTAGAGATATTGAATTAAACCCCGGTCTCTCCCCTGTTCAGTTAAACTGATACACGATAATGCAAGAAGTTTGAAAAATAAAATAGATATGTTGAGAGTCTGGGAGGCTACTGAAAACCCTAGCTGACCACTAAGATAAGTGAGGATGAAACTGAACTGCAAAACTATTATCTGTATCGGAAGGATTGGATTGATAAAAGGGGATGCCTTCTTTGATAAACTAAGTGGGAATTCGGACAAAGTAGTATACTGTTTTCAGGGCACATTGGGATGATAGAGTGCCTGTTAGTAAGCACTAAAAGAATAAATGTAGCAAAAGGTATAATCTACTCCCCTACAAAGGTTAAGGTTGTTGAATCTGATAAATTGACATATATGTTACAACAATATACTATGGGTTATGATCTGCTATTAACTAATGACTTCAACACAACATGGAGCAAATCCAGAGGGAAGCTCTTAGACATAGTTTAACTCCATTAACTTTAACACAAAATATCAGAACATCTAGCAGGAAAACACACCTAAACAGTGAAGGGATTATATTAGACCTGATTTTACCTCTAATGGGATTGAAGTTAACACTATAGAGGTGAAACACCCTATATTTGGGGATCATTGTTTGATCTCGTGTTAATGTGAAGTGTACTCCAGAGAAGATTGTTTACTAAAAATGGAACCTGAAATAGGAAAATATAGAAATTTTAAAGGATATAGTAAAGAAAAACTTCAATGTAAACTAAAAACATTCCCTGGTATAGGTTATGTTTAATCCCAGAACTTGATTGGGCAATAGATGAGTTTACTAAATTATTTGTGCAGGCTTGTGATGAAGTAATCCCTTTTAAATATAGCATAAATCAAAAAAAACCATGTCCCTTGGATTACTGAGCAATTAAAGCATGTCATAAGATTTAAAACAGACTGTGGAACAAGGCCAACAAAACATTGGATATTAACGATTGGGTAAAATATAAAAAGAAGAACGAAATAAACTCAAATCCTAAATCAGAAACTCCAAAAGAGCTATTTTAAACTTAAGGTGGAAAAGGCACTGATCCTAGACATATTGATCTTTAATTAAATCCTGGAAAACCTGTAGGAAATAGGCTGCCTATACAAATTTGAGATGAGGATATTTAACTGTCACCACAGAACTCAGTGGAAAAACTGAATCAATATTTTACAAATCTCCCAGGCATAAATATCCTGCAAGGAGGAAAGAAAGAGACTAAAATAGGAGATATCTGGCCTTCAGATAAATTAACATTTATATTTAAATTCATAATCTGCAAAGAGGTGAAAGAAGAAATGAGGAACGCCACCTAAAAAAGCTCCAGGACAGGACCAAGTAGAAAACACATTCTTAAAAGATTTAACTGACATAATAGCTCCAATTTTGACAAAATTGTTAAACTGGAGCTTAACAGTGACAAAGTTCCCTACATCATTGAAAAAAGCAAAACTTGTCCCGATTGACAAAGGTGATTTAGCCACAGAACATACAAATTTTAGGCCAATAACTTTACTGTCCATGATGTTGAAGGTCTTGTAGTGGCTGGTGCAGAAGCAATTGAGTGGGTACTTGGAGGAAAATGCTTTGGTGACCTGCTATCAGTCAAGCTTTCATAAAGGCCATTCCACGGATACAGCGCCACCAACCTGGTGGATAATATCACTACCCACCTAAATGGGGGCAGATCAGTGGGCACAGTGTTCATGGACCTCCAAGGTTTTCGCTCCATGGACCGCTCCATTCTACTCAATAGAATGACAAGGATGAGGATGGATGAGGAAACCCTTCCGTGGTTCCGTCATACTTGACCCAAAGACAACAACAAGTGCAGGTGGGAGACTCCGATCAAGACCAGCCTAGGTTAAGAGGGAGTCCCTCAGGGCTCAATTTTAGGACTATTGTTATGTGTCATTTACATTAAATGGATTAGCTAGAGTAGCAGACCATTTGATAATTAGAAGGTATGCAGATGGAACTATTCTATTGGCCCATGGAAACACCATTCAAGAAATGGAGTCTTGTCTCCAAAAGGATTTTACAAAATTGGAAAGTTGCCTATATCATTTCAAACTCATACTTAATAGTAAAAAATTTAATCGATCACCTTTTTCCAAAGCAAAATAAAAAGTCAATGCTCCCAACATAAAAATTCAAATACAAACATTGAGTAATGAAATGTTGCACCAGGTAGAAACTTATAAGTATTTAGGGTTAACCTGGATGAAAATTTAAACTTTGATATTCATGTAAGAGTTGGTAAAAAGACAAATAAAATATTAGGTGTTTTCCAGAGATCTGGTCACTGCAGAAATCAGAAAATGAGAATGGATATAGTAAATCAATTTTACCCTGTATAGACTACAGAAGTCATATATCAGGTATGGCCAGTAAAACAAATTTAAAAGCGATGCAAACATTATACAATAACTTGGCTAGATTCATCTTGAAATGTGAATATCGCACTCATCATTGAGATATGTAAATTGAACTACAATGGCCATCCTTGGAACAAAAGGAAATTAAATGGTTAAATCAAATACATGGGGTGTTACATGATGATAAATCCAAGTACCTTATAGCAAAATTGAAACTGATGGAACACAGACATAACTACAATCTTAGGGACAATAACAGAAATACGTTTGTGAAACATAAGGTGGGCATCAGATTTGGAGACATGACTTTTGTAGCCAAAGTCACTCAATTCTGAGTTAAAACCAATACAACATTCAAAACAGTTTATGAAGTCTGTTAGATATGATTTAAATATGAAATGTATGTGTAACAATTAAGTTAGGGTACTTAGTCTTGCACATCAAAATTCTTAACCTGGGTATATGTAAGTAGTTATTTGTAGTGATAGCCAGCCTTGTGTCTTGGAATGTTATCCTGACTATATGTAAGTAGTATTTGACAGTGTGTTTGTCAGTAATTTATTCAAAATTTTAAACTTCTATGTAACAAGTCTATCTTAAAAACGGTCTTTGATCTAACGATGTGTTTTGTAAAACCTACCTGTATAAAATACATTTTCTGCATTAGGTTCCCCATCTGACACAGACATCCATGCCACTAAGGAGGCACTCCACACAATGCATGGCATGCACAATGTATTGGGTGCTATAGACTATACCCATGTGACTATTACAACATCTACCATGGCCAAGGTGGCATACAGAAACAGAAATGGTTTCTGCAACATCAACTGCTAGATAGTTTGTGACACAGATGGTATCATCACCAATGTGTGTCCAAAGTACCTGAGTCCACCCATTATGTATACATATTCAACGGATCCAGGCTGAGTTGCCACCTTGTGTTACATGAGGGCATTAATGGGTGGCTGCTTGGTGAGTATGAGCATGCAACATATACTACACAGCTGTGCACACTGCCATGGGACAATAACATATCCATTTTGTACCCAATGCCTAGGTGACAGTGGAGTCCCACTCTGAACATACCTGATGATGCCAATCCAAATGCAGCTCAGCAGGGAGGAAGAGGCATACAATGAGGTGCATAGGTGGACATGTGCTGTTGAGAGGACCATCAGGGTGCTGAAGATGTGGTTTTATTGTCTGGATCATACCAATGGCACAATGATGCTGGCCACTAGGAAGGCCTGCAGAGTGATCACTGCATGCGCAACACTACAACACTACACAACAAGGCCATGGGCAAATGACTACCCATACCCGATCACCAGGGTGCTATCGTATAGAAGAAATGACCAACAGCACTGTTGTCATGAGATACTATCTGGCCAAGTGGCACTCCATGCACTTGTGCATTGGTCATTCAGGAGATGGGGAGTATACTATAGTGGCATAATGATGAGGACTATACATCCTGAGTGCCCATATGGGGTAGACTTGGTATCCCATCCCTGTGTACTGCATGTTACTGTTCATGACAGGGAGACATTGCATTGTGCTCCTACTGTTGTGGGCTGTGTAATGTGAGTACCTGCAGTAGTGGCCTGGTTCTGACAGTGGTAACCATTACCTCCCACCACTTGAGGGCTGGGTTCATAGGTGTGCCTCTACCCCGTGCGTGAGGGTCATGTGTTACAGTGTGATCCTGGGAGGGCCAGGATGGTGTGTTTTTGTAGGGTTGTGAGGTGAGGCTGTGTTGTGGGTAGTTGCTGGTGCATAGGGTGCCACTTTGCAGTGTATGTGGGCTGCCTTCCAGCCTCCTGGCTGTTTTAAGGGAAAGGGGGGCAAAGGGGAAATTGTATAACCAGAAAAGGAACACAAGCCAGAGCTTGTTTCAGGTGTGACGTGGGAGGCACAAGGAAGTTAAGTGACTTGCTCCAGGGTCACACAGTATGCAGATAAGGGCTGATAGGATTCAAACCCAGGTCTCCAGGTTTGCAACTAAGCACCCTTAACCACTATGCTATACTGCCTCCTCCAGATGTGCAGAACAGCAGCATGTGCCTAGGTGGCATGGCTGTGCCTTTGCCTTGCCCCCTCCACTTGGCCTATGGTCTCCAGATGGCTCTGGCCTTGCTGCCCTTTGTGTACCCCATGTTCCCTGGCATGCAGGTGGTCTCTGACTCCTGGGATGTGGAGTCCACCCCACCTCATGTGTCCCTGGGGTGCTGGTGGATGCCTCCATGTCAGCACCCTGCACAGATGTGTCTCTGGGACTGTGAGGCTGGCAAGTGGCAGCTGGTGCAGCATAGTACTCTGTACCATGGGAACTGGGGCACGTGTGGGTGTTGCCAGGGTGGGGGCACATGGCTATGACCCAAGGCCTCAGTGTCCACCTGGTTTCATCTGGGATGCCACATCCTGGCCTGATTGGGTGACAGACTGGCTGGCTGTGCTGGCCCTGGGTAGCAGAGTGGTTTGTATTTACTCCAGAATTCCCCCCTATTCATTTGGGGCATGCTGCAGCTCAAGCACCTCTGCAGTCAGGTTCCTCAAGGTGTTGCTTTTTTCCTCACGGGCCTGCAGGCAGTCCTGTTCCAGCTGGTGTCGTTTGGGTAGTAGGTCTGCATGACAGACTGAGGTGTCTTTCTGCATACCCAGTGGGTTGGGTGAGCTGGCAGCTTCTTGTCCTCACTATCTGCATGCCCTTGTAAGATGACACAGTGGCCCCCTATGCCCCTGGGCAGTGTGTGTGGGACAGGAGTTCATCCTGCATGGATGGGCATGTAGGGCTGTTCAGCTGCTCCTTGAGGCCCAGTCTCACAGCACTGGGTGGCTGACTGAGTGGTAGCTGTAGGGAAGATCCAAGATGGGGGTATTTGCTGGCATCTGTTAGGTGTCTGGGCCAGGTCTTGCATGGTCTTAGGTGTCTTCAGCATGGTCTCAACGTAAGTGTCCTCCAGGGTGCCATTCTCCACCACCATGTCCCATGTCCCCTGCACTGCTCCTGTGGGTGAGATACATTGGGTGGTTTCTTACTGGTGCATTAGCAGACATTGGCATGCATTCAGCTGGCCATGATGCAGTCCACATACCTGTGTGGTCCGTGTCTGTATTTCCATGTGTTTTCCACAGAGGTTGCCAGTGGTGTATGGGTGCTGGTTGCAGTCTCCATACCTGGCATGGTGTCAATAATCTCCATCTCCCTGTGTAAGCCTACCTCAGAGAGGATGTCAGCCACCATCCTCTTGATGGATGACAGTATTAGCACTTGTGAGGGTGGTCCCCATTCTGCACTGTGCCCTCTCTGTGGCAGCTAGCATTCACGTCACAGCAAACTGGAGATCATGCCACTTGTGTTTGATTTCCAGAGTGTCCCTGCCTCCAGGACCAGCTGTGTTGACAGCATTCTAGGTGTCCAGCCATATCCTGGCCTTGATCTACATCATGGTTTTCAGGGACTCTGCACCATACATCACCTCATAGTTGTGCATGAATGCTCACCACCATGGCTGCCACCTGGCTGCCTATGAAATTACTGGACTGGGACCTGGTGGTATCATGTGATGTGTGCACTCCACAGCCAGTCTGAGTGTCCAAACTCTTGCTGGGTACATGTGGCACCGGTGTAGCACTCCATCTCTGCTTCCCACTGTTGCATGCTCCTCAATCATGTATTCACTTCCTTGTGTCCATGTGAGGCAGTGCACATTCCATATATGGTGGGGTCAAGGGGCAGGGACACATATGTTTGGGTCATCCCACTGTCCCTGCATGTGGCACTGCATGCATCTGTTGGCCATGCCTGTTCCTCAGCTCCCACTGTGTGACCTTTGTTAATACTGCATGTGTTTTGGGATGCCGGAGCACATAGCTGTTTTCCCGTTGCATTTGTATGCACTTTCTGCACTTTTGTGAATAGGGCCCATAGTCCTATTAACTCCTGGTGTTCACTCCCAAGGGTGCACAAATCATTACTTTAACTTGCCCTGTATATGAAAGTAGATTTAAAATGACTTTCAATAACAGGTTATTTTTTAGTACCTACTGTGCAAATATACCTTATGCCTTACAATCTTTTTAAAGCGAAATTCACAAGGCTGTTTTTAAATCATATTTCCTGCCAGTTCTCATGTGACAAATGAGGACTACTATACAACATTTTTAATCACAGCTGGGCTACCAAACAAATCAATTGTAGTGCCATGTCTGTGCCCATTATCCCAATCATTAGCCCCATCCTGGGCCCCATCATTAAATGACTTATGCAAGGTGCCTGATTCAAGTGCTGGTCTTGGTCCCTGATTGATGGCCCTGTCTGGTTCTGGCCCTGTCCCAGTATCTTGATTTTAGCCATTTTGGCCCAGCATTTTGCAAGCCACTGGAGTAGTGTAGGTAGCTGTGAAGGCCAGAAAAAACCCTAGGAGGCCAGTAGAATAGGCCTGAAGACCAGGCAGTAGGGCTACACATTAATTCATTCTGGGCAGTTCATTTACGACAATGCAGTCCTGTCACATTAGCTCCAGTGTCAATAGGTCTCCACGACAATTCGCCCATGCAATTTGCACCCACATAATAATATAAAATAAACTCCAGGTGGGCATAATTCACCCACCACATAAGATAATGTGCTCGAGGATAGTAGAAGGGAGTCATACTGTAATTTTAATTGGAGTACAGTACGACACCTAGTGGAACAAACTGTGAATGAATTGTCATAGGGACCGATTGACACCGGCGCTAATGTGATGGAGGCGCATTGTTGCATGATAAAGAGCATGAGATGAACTGATGTGTTCCCCAGGTAAAAGTGGCCAGAGATCTGCACCAAAGTGGTACCGTGTTCTGTATTAGGAAAACTGATGAAACTGCCAGGGTGAACTTTAAGGCCAGGATGGCCCATACTATTTTCATGGGGACCAGGAATGTCTACATTTTGTCCATGAAGTTGCTCATTATATTTTGTGCCCAGCACGAGTGACAGGGGTCTTTAGTGAGGGTGCTGCTTGCTTGGCTTTTGCACTAAATGCCTGACCCTGGGGCCCATCAAAATGTGGAGCACAAATGGTTGCCAGGCCTGTACCATACAAAGCTTTCAGCAAGACTGGCACAACACTAGCCAAAAGGATGCAGGTGTGCACATTCTGTCAACCAGTTGGTGGGAGTGGGGCTTGCCAGACAGGATGTTTACATCCGACTGGGAGCCCTGATAAGAGAATCTCCATCCTAGCCCACCCCTTAACCCCTCCTCCTTACAGTAAATTCAATAGAGGATCTGCAGCCCCCAAAACATGTGCAAAGCAACCCTGAATGAAAACTACAGAGGCACTCATCTGCAATCTCCACAGTATAACACTCCTTTCCTTGTTTCTGCAGATGTGGATATGTGGATGCCAAGGACATGGACAACCACTTCACAGGATTCCAGTGCCATAGCACCACTGGGAATGCCAAGGAATGGCATAGACAGATGCCAGCATGGCAATCAAGGTATAGAGGAAGGAGAATAACTTTGGCAGTTGTGCCACGTGCCCAGGGCATATGTCATGGGCCAACCCTGTGACTTTCTCGAAGCCAGCATGTTAGCAGTCACAAACCTATATGTAACTACTAACATCTGGACAGGTTATTTGCAACAGTGTATGCTATAATCCTTGCAAACTGTGGCACCTATTTGTTTATGGCAGTTTTGATGGGAAAGTACAAAGAGCCATGTAATCTTCAAATAGCACCACTCACATATACTGTCACCACAATTACTCCCCTGACGGCGAAGACCAGCACAGTTCCAGAAATCGAACAAAACCCACCTGTCGCTGTGCTGGTCTTTGCAGTGATGGGACTGCATCCTGGGTGATTGCACCCCAGTCCAACTCTGACTCGTAGTTAGAATCCTAGAAACGGAGGGTTCAGGGGTGCAGCCCCTGATTGTGTGCTGACATCCCTTGGCTACAATGCTGACAGTCAGCATTGTAGCTGTCTCTTAGGGGATGTTAACGCTAGCGCTGTTGAAATGCTATGGGTTAACCCACCCACCCACTTCTCCAGATGGGTGAGGAACAGGATAGAAATATTAGCATTGTCAACAAGCAGCCATTAAGGTAAAGTATAAGAAGGTGGGGACAACTTGATCAGAAGCATCGCACCTGGTGCCATGTCATGGTTTGCCCCTACAATATCACAGTCCAGCATGTTAATGGTCAGACAGCCTATGTGCTACCAATAACATCTGAATCTGTAATCTGCTTAAGTGAAGCTGTGTCATTGACACTGAAGAAACTACATCTTCTGTAAACAGCAAATCCATTTTGAGTAGCAGCAAAGGGATACTTCGCATTAGTGGGATATTGGAATTTGGTACTGTAGCCTATACAAGTCCTTATATGCAGTCTCCATGGGAAAATTCTTGGGCAAGCAGACTTTGGTGGAGGCACACACAGATGTAGTCCACAATTCACTGGAAATTTTGCTGCTTCCTTCCTGTAGACCTACCCTTGTATGCCCAGAAGATGTTGGCTGGCTGCCAAGCAGACTTAACAATTAGAATACCACAGTCCCACTGAAAACAAGATGGTGTGTGTGTGTGTGTGTGCTGCGTGTGTGTATATGTGTGTCCCAGTTTACCTTAAATAACTAAACTCCAAAAAAGATTTGTTCAACTTCATGGAGACTAAAAACAATAAATGTTGTATGCTTCAATCTCTCAACTCAGCAAACAAAATCATAAACCGTTCGGCAGTACACACTGATCATAGCTGTGTAGATCATCTTTTCTGTTCATGCCAAATTCTGATAAAAAGCAGCAGTTTCATAGCCCCACTCAGGAACCCTCACATCATCATTATGAACTGCCAGACAATATAGCCAAACCACTCATGTTTATTTTCCCAGACATTTAGTAAGGCTTAATTAGGTAGGAAGACTAACACATACTCATATCGTTATGCGTATATACAGAATAACTAGAAAACTCAGTGTGACACCAAGGAGGGAACAGCTGCTGCATTTCAGCTTCAAAACACAATGGGGATGGGTTACAGTGGACATGCCCTCTGGGAAAGTAAATGGATCGTGCTACAGTATTTCCTTCACAAGATGTGAATACTGAAGGTGACCTTCCCATTTGATGTTTTATTTAAAAAGATTTTCTTGTAATAATGTTTGCCATTTTATGTTTAACACAGTATATTTTAAATACTGCTTATCTTAACACCCACAATAATGTGGCTGCATCACATGCTAGGCCAGGAGTTTTATATTTGTGTTAGCCAGTTAGCATTCAATTTTCAAATTACTTGATGAGGCAACATCAGGCAGGATTGGGGTTTAGTTCTGATTCTGACACATGCCACTGTACCTCCAGTTTTGGTTTGAATTAAATGCATTTAT
This sequence comes from Neoceratodus forsteri, assembly GCA_016271365.2. NCBI lineage: Eukaryota > Metazoa > Chordata > Ceratodontiformes > Ceratodontidae > Neoceratodus > Neoceratodus forsteri. Next base: position 451,578,764 of record CM057456.1, on the reverse strand, counting down.
GAGGTTCACTTTCCTTTATGTGTGCCCCTTCTATTTTGTTATAAAGTCAGTGTCAGTGGCTCAGTGGGTAGCACACACTCTCCTCTGAGGCAGGAGATCAGAGGGCTGTGGGTTCAGTTCCCACATCTGGCACTTGAGTTAATATTCCAGTACTGACACTGTAGTGCAGCATGAGAGGGATGCTACACTTTGAGGTGCCATCTTTCAGATGAGACGTTAAAACCGAGGTCCCATCTGCCTGGATTGGTGGTAGTTCAGGTGGATGTTAAAGATCCCATGGCACTTATCGAAAAGAGTAGGGAATTTCCCGGTGTCCTAGCCAAATTCCTCATTCACTAAAAATACCACCAACAGCTTAATCTGGTTTTTCAAGATCAGTTGGCATTCATCTGTATCCCCTCCCTGGGTCTTGCCTGAAAATAGGCAGGATTTGTCTAGTGCACTTACCAGTCAACAAAAACTAAATAAATAAAATAAATAAAGCATTTCTTTTACTACATCAGTAGAAGTACAGCATGTGTGGCTACAGTGCATGAGAACTTTTAATGCAATGTAAAGGTCTTCAGGCTCTGTAGCCTTGAAGATAGACTGCATTCTCAATTCCTTTTTTTAAATTACAACCATTAGTAAAACATTGGTGCCAAGCACTTTCTGCAGAAACACACAATAAAATATATTGCAACGCACATTACCATTAAGTCTCTTAAAAGTTTGAATCAATTATGCTACATGAAGCAGTACATTTCATGAGAATAGCCATGAATATAGAGGTTCTCACCTTGTCTGTTCAAACTATTTAATCAGACATTCTCTTTGGCTGTACAAGAAATTGAAATGACTGCTGCCAACATGAACCTGACCTCTGTGCATGCTCAAGACACTACCCAGAATAAGCATAAATAACTACTGTGTATGTGAAATACAACTGTTCCTGAACTGGCATAACAATATTCATAGTTGCATGGCACTAGGCTTCTCTGCTGAGAGCAGAGTCTCGGTGTTGTTCTGTCCCGACTTAAAATGAAATGACTGCTGGTGAAAGTCACCTCTGCACATGCTGAGAGTACTACCTGGTACCAGCAGAAACAGTTGCTAGGGATATGTGAAAAGAACTACAGCTGAACTGAAAATATCTGTAGCCACTGCACACTGGGCTTCTTTGCTAAGAATGATGACTCTCAAACTGTCTATGATACCAAAGAAAAGAAAATTAACAGTCAAAAAGAATATTTGAGAAAGCTTAAATGGTAGCCCTGAGATGCCTCGTGGCAAATCAAGAGTGTTATTTCAAGACATCTTTACAGTTCCCAAACACAAAGATGTCCCAGATAACCTCTTCATTAGCCACAAGGCATCTCAGGCGTAACCTCCTGACTGTGATGAGCTGCCAAGTGGCAGCTGCCTCGCCATGGCTTACCTCCTGATGTGACTTCCTTGGCTCACCAAACCCAGGTCAAGAGCATGGCAGTGTGACATTCTGCTGCTGGGCCATTGGTATAACCTCAAAGCCTAATGTTTAGGGTCGATGAACTTAACACAATTGGTGATACTCCATTTTCTATCTGTAAAGTTATAGAGGCTTAAAATGCTTCAGTTTAAACCGTTGTGAAATGTAATTTTAAAATGTCTGAATATATGAAGGCCTGTAACTCAATCATCTGTACAGAGATGTGAAACTTGATACACTTCTGTATGGGCATTGTATAGTCTGCATACAAAATGTGGTACAATTTCGACAGATACTATTTAAATTAAATGGAAATAACTGAACTCACAGCTTTGGCAAAATCTCATGAAATTTTCATGGAAATTGCAGACTAAAGAAGCAAATCAAAATTTCACCAGAATTTCACTGCCAGAAGATAAATTTCACCTAGCCCTATTTACAGATAAATGTTTGTGATGCTGGCATTGTGTTTTTTGTATATCTTCCAGCAGTGACTTTTACCTCAGCTGCAGTTAGCAGAAATCAACTCTGCCAGCATTGCAAACAGTGACAGTGGTACTTGGTTAGGACTTTAGAAAAGGCCTATTGGAAAAACAAAACAAAAAGAAAAATTTAGTGAACTTGAATAAGAGGGAGTCTTGGGACAATGAAACTATTACTAGTGCACAACACAAAATCCTAAAATTAAAATAATTCAATAAAAAAAAATGTACTCTATTGGCTGGGCACATGGTGGTTCCCACTACACAGGCATTAAGTCCTGAACATTTATATTGATCACTGCAGCACTGGTGCCATGATGCAGGCTGGGAGTCTGCCAGCGTGCACATTGGTGGCTCGATACGTTGAAACAACTGGGTCACATGCAACAGCTGATCATAGTAATTATGGGCCCTCCACCCAATCAGTACAATACTGGAATCAGTTTTGGTGAATGATGAAGACAGTCAGGAAGCATCATAGCAGCACACAGTGTACAACATATTCAGTATAAATGTAGCAGAGACTGGTAAATTTAGGATACCCAATCACTTTACAAATGTACAATAAGTTTAGTGAGACTGGCAGCATTATAGCAGCAAGCATATTGCAGAATGCAAGTGTAGTAGCAAACAAAGTCAATAAAGGATTCTCCACACCCCACCACACTGCCACCACCATTTGCAGTGATGGAATCATTTTCAGGCTGGCACTGGTGCTTTTCCAGTGATGTGGCTTACACTTTTATCCACATGCTAACATTTGATTTTTCTGGCTGCTACCATAATAAAATGGTCACAAAGAAAACTACAGTACGAATATATGAAATGCCAGCAGAAGCAAGTGTTATGGTCTATCGAGTTCTGCTCGATTGTGCAGCTAGCCCCTCAACTTGCAGCTGCCCCATCCTCCCAACCCTCTTCATCATAACCCCCATACCCTATCCCAACCCCTCTTAAAGCTACCCACCATTATACAGGACACCACCCCTCAGGCAGAGCATTCCACCTGTCCACTACCCTTTCCATGAAAAATACCTCTTGATTTCCTCCTGAATCTCCCCCAACCTCAACTGATGTCATCTCGTAACCCTCCCTCTTCTAAGCTGGAAAATCCCTTCCATATTAACCTTATTTATCCCCTTGAGGTATTTAAATGTTTTGATCATATCCCCCATTCCTCCTTTCCTCCAGGGAGTACATGTACAGCTCTGCTAATCTCTACTCATAGGACTTCTTCTCAAATCCTTGGATCATCTTTGTCACCCTACACTGCACCCCTCCATCAACTTGATGTCCTTCCTAAGGAACGGGCTCCAGTGCTGCTTGCAATACTCCAGGTGATTCCTGACCAGAGACCTGTACAGGGGAAGGATTGCCTCCCCATTCCTAAGAAGATTCCTCTTGCTGTACACCCTAGCATCCTACTGGCCTTTGCCACTGCCTTCCTGCACTGAGCCAAGTTGTTCATACTGCCTGTTATAATCACCCCAGATCCTTTTCTTCCTCATTACTTTCAAGCTGTACCCTTCCCAGCTGATAGCTCCTCCCTGGTTGCTAGCTCTGAGTGCAGTACCTTGTACTTCTTGGTGTTGAACCCCAGCTGCAATGTTACTGACCACTTCTGTAGTTTGTTCAGGTCCTTCTACAGCCCTTTTCAGCCTTCAATGTGATCTACCACACCTTCTATCTTCCGTATTGTCTGTGAACAGACTAATCCTACTCCGGACCCCATGTGAGATATTAGCTATGAATATCCCAAACAACACCAGTCCCAGCACCAATCCTGTGGCACCTCATCACTTCCTTGGTGTGATGATAGCTCCCCCACCACCACCACCACTTTCTGTTGCCTTTCATTCAGCCAGTTGATGATCCAGTTTACCATCTTTGTTCCCACCCCTATGGAAAGACAACCTTAAAGCTTACAGACAGAGCCCAAATGCCCTGAAATCAAAAGTTATGGTTCAGCTAGATTTCTTTTTATATGGTGTCTTTCAAACATTGTATCACAAAACATTGTATAGTAATTACATCACAAAGTGCAGGTACATAATGCAGTCAGACACAGCTGAGTGCAGGGGTAAGGAATGGCATGTAATAATATTCAGTGTTAGGAGTTAAAAGCAAGGGCAATGAGAAATATTTTTCAGCAAGGATATACAGCTGGAAAAGATTCCATTGGCCACAATTCAGAAGGACACTATTTCTGAGATCTAAAGCATAATCACAGAAGGCCAGTCCATAAAATGTAGCAAAGCTGATGTTTAGGATGCATGGAGATTGAAGTTGTATGAGTGAAGAGAATTTGTGTGGTGGGAGAGTACTGGAAAATGAGATTAAGGAGGATTGGGTGCAAGGCCATGGAAAGACTTAAATATAAAAGGAAACTTTGTACTATGTACATTACAGACTAGGGAGCCTTTGGTGGTCATGCAGTGTGATATGGTCCTGTAAGTACTGTATTTCTGAGCAAGGAAGGATGTCACAGCTTTCTGGACACATTTCAACATGTTTGGTCTGAGAGCTAGAAAGGCCTGATCGGGGGAGTTACACTAGCTAATGTAGAAAGTGATTAAAGCATGTCTCAGAGTCTGGACCAAGGAAAATTAGAGAAAGGATCTGATTCTGGCAACACTGTAGGGTGAAAGAAGGAGACCTACAAATATGGTTAAACTGTATTTCAAATGAAAGGTCAGGGTCAAGGTAGACACCCAGATTCCTGACAAGTTGCTGACAGCATGGTCAGACTAGTAGGCGGAAGAAAGAGAGGTATTATGCAGTAGGACATTGTTTGATTTTGTAACATTGAGCTGCACCATATCACATTGAAACAGTGAAATTGCTACAGAAAATCATTACAGTGACAATTTCGATGGAGTTGAAATTGTGGCTGTAATATCCCGCAGTGAAATATTGCCATTTCCATGATACCCCCCTTCCAATTCAAGTGTGACTGGAAATGGATCTCTAGAGATTGGGGGTGGTGGGGTAGATGCCACCCACATGGGAGGAAGGCTGGGGATGTAGCCCTCTGCAAAATAACAGCCAATGTCTGACAGGCAAAATTTCACCTGTCGACATTGTGACTTTCACCATGCCGCATCATTTCGATGACTTTGTTGTCGATGTGGCTTAGTGGAACTGAGCTGCATGAGGTTAGCTTAATCAGGTACCAATGTGAGTGACACAGATTCTTGGAAGGAGTCCGATCTGATAAAAGCTGAATATCATCAGCACTAGGACTGAGCAAAATTTATCTTCTGCCAGTGGAATTTTGGTGAAATGTTGATTTTGTTTCCATGAAATTTCATGACATTTCCACAAATATTTCACGAAATTTTGCCCAAATTGTGATTTTAGTTATTTCCATCTAATTTAAAACATATGTGTCTAAATTGCAATATTCAGATGGATGACTTTGCTAATACCCATACAGAGGTTTGCCAAGTTTCAGATCTCTAGCTTTAAAGATGAATGAGTTACAAGCCTCCAAACTTTCAGAAATTTTAAAATTACAATAAACAACTGCATAAACCAAAAGTATTTGTTCAAATGTTATCAAATTTAGTGATATGACTTTATCATGTCCCATAAAATGTGTACTAAGTTTCAAAGCTCTAGTTTTAAAGGTGACTGATGTATAAGCCTACAAACATTCAGAAATGTTAAAATTACATTTGCCAGTTATGTAAATTGCAGAATTTTTAGCCCTATCAGTTTAAAACTAGAGACTGAATGTGCCAATGCTGTAGATTCATTAGGCTTTAAGGCAACTCCCATGGCCCAGCATCAGAGTGTCATGCTGCCATGCTGATGACCCAAGTTCGAGCGAGCATAGGAAATTGCATCAGGAGGCAGGCTATGGCTAAAACTTTCAATTTACATAACAATTACTTCTCTATTTAACAGTTTCTATGACTCCTCTGAGAAAGTATGCATCTACATGTTCAATAATCTAGCTCAAAAAGTGGAAGGTGGCTATGTTGTAAGCATAGAAATGTTTTCAGACATTTTTATGTGAATATTACATATTATGTGAACTATAAAGGTATCTTGGGCCAAAACTCTACTCCTGCCTTAACCTGCAAACTGCTACTAAATAACACAGAAATTACGGATAAACAAGAAATTCTAAATACCTTCAATGACCACTTCACCACAGCTGGACTAGCATTTGACTCTTCACCTGCAAATCTCCTGAGATCTTCCTTGAATCTTCAATCCACCGTGGGCCAAAGGCTACATCAACCTTCTCCTTCAACCCAATATCATTGAAAGAAGTGGAAGATCTCCTCTCAATTTGGATACTTCAAAAGTGCAGGTACAGACTCCTGGACCCCTACTTCCTCAAGATTGCATCTCAAGTCTTATCTGCCCCCTCACTCATCTCTTCAATCTTTCCTCACCACTGGATCCATTCCCTCCATTTGGAAAACAGCTCAAGTAGTTCCTTTACTCAAATCTGGTGATCCCATGGATCTCAATAATGACAGGCCCATTTCCATCCTATCAGTTCTGTCCAAGATGTTCGAAAAGTTAGTAAACTCACAATTAAGGGTCTACCTGGATAATAATAACCTCCTAAACACAGCACAATCAGGATTTAGATCAAGGCACAGCACCATTTCAGCCCTAGCCAAAGTAACCAACGACTAGCAGACTGCTATGGATAAGAAGAATAGTACCTGTGCTGTGTTCCTGGATTTGAGCAAAGCATTTGACACAGTGGATCATGAATCACTGATCACCTCCCTTGGTTCAATAGGGTTGGATTCCTTTTTTCCTCAATTGGTTCAAGTGCTATCTATCAGACAGATCACAACTGGTAAAAAATGGAAACTACCTATCCACTTTAAAACCACTGCTAAGAGGTGTACCGCAAGGCTCTATTCTTGGCCCCATCCTCTTTGCCATCTATATTAATAATATTGATGCTAACCTCACTCAATCAAACATCCATCTGTTTGCTGATGATACTGTGCTATATGTTAATAATCCTTCATTGTCTAAAGCCTGTGAACTGCTACAATCTGAATTCTCCATCCTACAACACAACTTACTGGATAAAAACTACTTCTAAATGCCAAAACACAAAAGCTATGCTCTTTTCCTCACAAAGTTGCTCTGCCACTACCCCATCATCTACCACCCTACAACTAACCACCTTACTTGGAAGAAGCTGGAATACGTTGATAACTTCAAATATCTTGGTGTCTGGATTGATAACAAACTTGACTTTTCTGTCCATATTGAGGAGCTACTAAAGAAACTGAGACAAAGGTTGGTTTATTTTTAGAATAAAGCACTACCTCAACAGAGACTCCAAAAAGATTAATCCAGGCTTCATTCCTATCCCTCATTGACTATGCTGACTTTCTGTATGGACACTGTTCCTCCCCTCTTAAATAAACTGGACACCCTATACCACAGGTCCATCAGATTCATTACTGACCTTCCCTTCAGCACCCACCATTGTTCCCTTTATAAGGCAGTTAACTGGTCATCATTACAACACAGAAGAAATAGGAATGCTGTAATTTGGATATTCAAAGCCTTATCAGGCAAGCTACCTACCTACATCTCGGACTGTTTTACTCAAATCACTTCTAGGCCATACAACCTAAGGATCAGCAAAATTATCATTCTTAAGGTCCCCAATGCCTGCACCCAGCTTGGGAGGGCTGCTATCAGCTACTCACTAGCAATTGTTTGGAACTCACTCCAAAACCATGAAGCTAAATAACCTCCCACCCTTAATATCCTTCCAAAGATTATTCACCACCCTATTCCCAGAACTCTGCAACTGCTTCCACAAGGCCTAATTCATGGCTCTACCCACCCCCTTTTCTGTTCGTGTTTCTATATGCTGAAAAACTCCGCTCCCAGTCCCAAGATTCACCCTCAAAATGCCTGCTAGGTCCTATAATCTACATATTAACTCTGATGTGCCAACTGCCTATTGTCTCCCAGATTAAAAGTGTTAATGCCTTGTACATATGTATATTGTTATATACTAGCACTTATGTCATTGTATTACTGTTTTTGTTACCCCTGTCATTGTATTACTGTTTATGATACCCTAGTCAATGTAATAACACTTGCACTTCTTGACCACTCAGGTCCATCTTGTAAATGAGCTATGCTCAATGATGTTCGCTTCTGATTAAATAAAGATTTTGATTGATTGATTGATTGATTGATTGATTACATTGCCAGACTTTGAGCCCCTATAACTTCTCTGTCCTTAATCCAACTATTATAATATTTGGCATGATGTTCATGCCCCTGGAAGAAAATATGCATGCCAAATTGCAGACCTCTAACTGTAAAACAAACTGAAGTATGGCCAATTTATATAATTTCAGAAAATTCTAAACAGTTTCATGAAATTTTGTGTAATTCCTCAAAAATCCAGCTAATTCAGAATTTACTAATTTCACCCAGCTCTAGCACAGAAATGGTAACCAATGTTGAGTTGTGAGATAAGCTGTCTGAGGGAATTCAAGGTAGATAAAGTCAAGGAGTGGGTCCAGAACAAAACCTTGAGGGATGCTAAATAATAGCATTTAAGGAGAGGAGGGACACCATACCCAGCAATGAAGAAACAGTGTGATGTACATTATAGGACTCAACTAGGCCAGGGTGCTTCTACAGAGACCAGTGTGGCTGGTAAGGTGGTCAAGAAGGATATATTGAAAAAATCATGTCAAAAGTGGATCTGAGGCCTAAAATAATAAACAAGGAGATGGAGCCTTTGCCACTGGAGATGAGTACGTCACTGGACACATGAACCAGGACAGTCTTGGTCTTATGACCAAGGTAAATCCCTGAGTGGAGTTTGACAAGTGAGTTGTTGTTAGAGATCTTTGTACTGTAGAGAGCTGAGAGTAGAGAACCTTCTCTAATATCTTGCTGTTAAGGGAAATGAGAACTTGTTTAACCTGGAAAGGCACACTAAACCTGATCTTGTTTCCAGGTGCAACCTCATATTAATGTTCATACTAAGGTAGAAATGGGAACAAGAAGGCATGAGCCTATAAGTGTTCCATCCTTATTGAAATACCTCAGTGTTGCACCATCTTATACAGTATGTATCAGGTCTGGATTTGAGATGTGTTAGACTCTGGGCAATAATTATGTTAAGAGGAAGATTGTTCCATAAATTTACAATTTAGTGTGTAAAAATATTGCCTAGCAGAAGTTCTAAAATGAGATCCTTGAATTTGTAGGGATGACCCTGGTCGCTTTGTTAGTGGTTTTAAATTCAATGTCAAGTTCACACATTAACTCAGGATCCCGTGATTATACATACAGTTGGAGTAAATCTTTGTGCCCTACGGTTTCTGAAGACATTAATTTAAAAGATTTAAGCCTGTTATCATAAGATGCTACATAGAAGCAATCCACCTTCTTAGTAAACCTATGCTGCCTTCTCCAGTCTGTTTCTTTCACTGACTTTATAGGGGTTCCAGATCTGTGAGGAATATTCCAGGTGAGGAAGTACATATGAATGATACAATGGTATCACGACATTACTTGATCTAGATGTAATGTTTTTCTTAATAGCCCATGAAACTCTATTTGTTGTACTAATGGCCCATGTAACATGTTGTGTTGAACTCAAGTTGTTCATGATTGATACACCCAGGTGCTTCTCACAATCAGTTTTTTCTAAGTTATGGCTTTCTATGTTGTAGTCTTATTTGCTGTTGGTCCTACCTAAGTGCATTACTTTACACTTACATATATTTAGTAGCATGTCCCATTCATTAGTCCAATAGACTATTTTATCTAGTTCTTTTGCAGTCTTAAAGAGTCTTCCATGCTGGAGCATGGTGCACATATTTTTGTGTCGTCAGCTTATTTCAAGGACATATATCCAAGCTGTGATGTCAGATCAGAAATATAAATATTGAAATGCACAGGGCCCAAAATTGAACCTTGGGAACTCCACTGTAAATGAGGCCTTCAATTGAGACAAGCCCATTGATTGTTACATTGACGCCTACTAGAGAGCCAATCAGCCATTCAATAGATGATAGTTCTATCAATTTTTAACTTTTCCATTTTATCTAGGATGGCCCAGTGTAGTAAGGTCGAAGGCCTTTGAAAAGTCTAAATAGATTATATCACATGAGTATTCTGATCAAGATATTTACTAATATGATCATAAAAAACAACAAATTGGTTGTACAGCTTCTCCCTTAACAAAACCATGTTGTACTGAATCGTACCCCAGTATTGAAGGGATAATTTTATCTTTGATAATACTCTCTATTAATTTTCTGGTAACACAAGTTAGACTAATGGGACTCATGTCTTCTGTTAGCACCCTTTGCAGACTGTTTGAGAGACCATTTGATACCATGCATTTCTGCTTAAAGGTTGAACCAGCATAATATACTGTGGTGATTTACATATACAGCCCAGGGTGCTTTGCATTATGGGGTTTGTGTGATTTTGTATTTCTTTGAAACTTGGCTTCCCGGCCAGTGCCCTTATGGGTAACTCATTGCCTCAGTGCTTGCCCGCTGAGGTTCTTTTGTCTTTTAGCTTGTTTTTGTTTTTATTAGGTTTACCACAACATAACCCAGATAGATCATCTTAGAGTAGCTGGTTCATTCCACTGGGTGTCAAACAGATGAGGCACACTGATGAGTCCTGGCATGGTGAAACACGTGTATGTGTCTTCTGTTAGCACCCTTTGCAGACTGTGTGAGAGACCTTTTGGTACCATGCATTTCTGCTTAAAGTTGAACCACCATAATATACTGTGGTGATTTGTATATACAGCCCAGGGTCCTTTGTATTATGTGGGTATGTGTGATTTTGTATTTCTTTAATGGGACATAGTCATAAGCTCTCTATCTCATTTTTAAAAATCGCAACCACATGAGCAAGCTTCCAGTCACTGGGAACCTCAGATTTAGAGACAGACAGTTCAAATAGATTCAGATATTATTGGTAGCACATAGGCTGTCTGACCATTAACATGCTGGACTGTGATATTGTAGGGGCAAACCATGACATGGCACCAGGTGCACAATGCTTCTGATAAAGTTGCCCCCACCTTCTTATACTTTACCTTTATGGCTGCTTGTTGGCCATGCTAATGTTTATATCCTGTTCCTCACCCATCTGGAGAATGGTGGGTGGTGCTACTGAAGATTATAGGACACCCTGTACTTTCCCCATCAAAACTGCCATAAACAAATGTGCCACAGTTTGCAAGGAGTTATGCATACACTGTTACAAATAACCTGTCTAGATGTTACCCATAGGAGAATCATTAGAGCAGTTTATGATAGACATGCTTGGGGAGGCTAGCACAAGGTCTAAAATCCCCTTCCCTAGTTGATTCCTTGACATATTGCTCTAAGTTTAATACTCAGCACATGTATCTAAGAGCAATGAGCCACGAGCTAGATCTTGGAATACCGTTAACCCAAGCAATACCATGGATATTGAAATCCCTAGTAAAACAATTTGGCCTCTATCCCTGCTCTTATAATTTCTGTCATTATTTGTTGTGTTATGTTGATAGTACTATCCGGTGGACAGTATAAACATCCAGAAATAAGTGGATTATTATTGATACCTTGGCCTTGCACCCAACTGGATTCATATCTGTTGTCCAACTTGTTCCTGGATGTAATATCAGTGCTAGTTAGGGTATTCTTAATATAGAAAGCTACACCTCCTTTCCTATTAGTTTTGATGTTCCCATATAGATTGTACCCGTTAATATTACTTCCCATGGATCCCCATCAACTTGGGTCCAGGTTTCACAGATTGCTATTATGTCCACATCTTTGGAGTCTAGTGTAGCCACTAGCTCATCCATTTTGTTTTTATACTTCTTGCATTGAATGAAAGGAAAGTTAACTCGATTTGGTCTGTTTGCTAATTTAAGAATTGTCTCTTTTTTTATTTTTATGTGTCCTGTCTATTGGTACACCCTTCCCCTGCATCTCCAGTTTAAACCAGCCATTCCCATGGCATGGTTAATATTTGCTGCTAGTTGTTTAGCTCCTGTCCTGTTGAGAGGAAGTCCATATTTTGCATAAATTCTTTCTTGTGGTCAAATGTATACCAATTGTCTATTATTTGAATGTTTCTGTCTCTGCACAAATTTCCAAGATCTACATTTATCCTCTGGATAGTAAGATTTTTTCCCTATGAGCCCTAGGAAAAGGAAGATTATTCAAGATGAATACCTTATGACCCTTGTTCTTTAGTGAGGAAGCTAATGTAACTAAATCATGACAAATATCCTTTTCATGTGCTTTGCCAGCCTATTAGTACCTACATGCAGTGTAATAACTGAATGTTCTGAATGCTAGCTGTTGGCATACACCAGGCTATGTCTGCAATTCTGGCCCCTGGGTAACATGATACCAGACCTGGTCCTTCTTATGTCCACATATATAGGTGTCACTATATTTAATAATAGAGTCTCCAAAGACAAATTTGAATGAGTCATCCTAGGTAGGGTATTCGAGTATGCAAACCATTATAACCAGGAGTGGATTCAGAGGGAATTTTGAATTCACCATTGATAGTAGAGGTTGCTGAAATAGCACCTGTATCTGTTTTGTAATTTATATCATCCTCATCTAGGGCCTCAAATCTATTATTAGTCTTAATTGTGTATGTTAGTTTTAACTTTGCTCTTTTCTTAACAGTAATCTTGTCCCCTAGTAAAGAATTATCATCAATATGAAGATCTTTGTGGGGTTTTTTGGATTTGGGACCTGCTCTGGTGAAAAGTCAGGGCTTGCAGGCAGGTCACGTGTTCTTTTCCTATGATTAATTAACATTTCACTTTCATGATTAATTGTGCTGACAAAGTCCTGTATTTTAACCATATCTTTAAGTTCTTTGACCTCATTATATAGGGCAACATTTCCAGCCTGAGTGGCTCAAAAGATCACAATTGGTAGAAGTATAGTCAGACACATTACAATTGAGTCAGAATTCTGACTTAGCATACAAGTTTATTTTGGGTCAAAAGGGTGTTTATTATACTTCTTCTACATGTCAGGATTTTTGTGCTTTGGCCATTGTGTATAAGAGTAAATGTATGTGACCTAGGTAACAATGTCAGTCAATGGTAAACACAACTCACTTGCCCCAAACTACTGATTGCCAGTCTACTATGAATTCTCTTTTACACGATGAAACACAGGACACAGATGGGTTTGCAGAAATGAAAACCCCATAATAAAGACAGAAACTAAGCTACACAGTGTCTTGCTGGTAGCGATCTGGAGCGCAAGGAAGTTAAGTGACTTGTTCAGGGTTCCATAGTATGCAAGTGGGAGCTGATGGAATTCAAACCCAAGTCTCCAGATTTGCATCTCAGTGGTCCTATCCACTATGCTATACTGCCTCCTAAAAGTTAATTAAAAGGAAGTCCAGATATATACTGGTAGCTGCAGAGTATGTAATGGGAAAGGGGTACTACTACATAACTGGGTAGAATACAGAAGTTTATTAGAGTTTGTTTTTAGCAGTGTTTACACAGTGGCAATGCTCATACCTTTGCTCTGCTCCATTCCTGATGCAATCTCTGCTGCTGCTCAATTATGGGTTCACACAGCCTGTCCTTATGATGACACAGGTTGTGCCAAGGTTGTGCCAAAGAGGAGCTGTACATTTTCAGGGTTGGGTTGTTCACCTTGACATCTATAGTGACGTGCTGGTGTTGTGCTCAATGCTTACCTCATTTTCACCCATTGCCATGCCTTCTGAATACAAGTGTTTGAGTGAATGGGTCCGTTGCTACTTAAAGTAAAATTTCAAGTTTCCATTGATATTAACCCTTATCTATTGAAAACACTAAATTGATTACACAAATTGCAGAAACAAACAAACAAAATTATAGGAATTCTTCTCAAATCAAAAATATATTTCAGTTATTATGTTTTCAGCAAACTCAACCAGCATCAACTATTTTTTTGCACTACTAATCCTTTCAATTTGTTTATTTAAACTGCTGATATGGCTTTTTCTTTCCATCACATAACTCTTGGGTTCATCCTACTGCAATCAAATTCAGCACGCTTGTAGTAAACTTCTCTGAGATTTTTGTTGTTGTCTGCAACCCACATACAGCCTCCATCCAATCACATTAGTGAATCAACATTTTACAGTCCTTCTACACTTCTGGCCCACAACAAAGCATGTGCATGATAAGACAAGCTTGTAACCCTGCAGCAGCAGGAAAACTTGTGGTCGCTCCAAGTGGTCTCTACTGGACTTCATGGTTCTGGCAAAGAGATGCACGTGAGCAATGTAGCAGTATGAGAGCAGAGGCTTTCAATTGAAGCAAATGCTGCAGTGGATTCAAACAGCCTATAGCCCGCTCACTCTGATAATGTACCCACTTCTAAGCTGCAGCAAAAACAGGATGTGAAGTGCTTTTAGACACGTGTCACGCTGTTGACTTTGTAGCACATCAACCTGTGCACATGGGTTGGTGCACTGCAAAGTCAGCAGTGTAAACATGCCATTGATAATTACAATAATCTAGGGTTCTCAGATAAATAAGTGGAACGCCTTCATAAGTGGTGTGTCAAGTTAATGGCCAGTGCACTAGGGCATTTGGAAAAGCCAACAAGATGTTGTGATGTATAGAAAGGATCTCTCCAGCAGAATGAGAGATGTACTGTTGTCGCTGTTTGATCCCTGCTGATGTCGTATCAAGAGCACTGTTTCCATTGCAAGAACCCACACTGGAAATGGGATAGGGGCTATATAGAGACAGTCCAGAGGCAAGCTAATAGAAGATACAGGGAAATCAGAAAACCATGAGGAGTGTCTGGCCAATCTGAGTATGTACATAAGTCAAAGAATTTGTGGTACTCAACCCCAATATTATGAACTCAAAAATCCAGAACAGATACAAATCCATTTGTTTTTATTTCAGCACTCTTATAGTCCTCTGCTTAATGTTACATTTCGAACCATCCTGTTTCTTCTTCAGACAAATTTTTAGCTGTTTTTTATCTTTTACTTAATAATTCATGCACTGAGCTGCATTCAAATAATGAGCTGTATAGACTGAAACAGAATGAGATATGTATATATTTCAATAACTCATTCCCTTTCTCCTAAATGAAAATAATAAACAAGTTGGAAACAATTATTAATTATGTTGTGTGAGCATGGGGAACACACCTGCTAATTCAATGCTGTTTGCTTGCCTGGTAATTATCTCTTTCTGCTTTGTTTAAACCCTCAAGTGTAAACCCTGTAAAATAGCAATAACATCCATATCAATCATAAAACAGAAAATGTTTTGCATTCTCAAGTGCCCACAATAATTAGTCCTCATGTTTGCCATTACATATTATGTTTAAGTTCTCACAGGATTTCAAGTTTATTTGTAAATTTCTTTCCATCTTTCTTTCTGTAACAAAATCAATGGCTACTCAGTTTCCAGGATTTTCCTTTGTTATTTTTAAAAACAAATGTGCTCCATTTAAACATAATAATAGTCAGCTATTACCTTCCCTGAGTTCCTTCAAACTTGTTCAGACTGATATGTTCATCCTGTTGTAGCAAAGGAACTCCTAAACTTACAGAATGTTCATGTTTAGGTTGAAGCTCACCATTGTACCAGGATGCTAACTTACTGTGCTTATCTTAGCCTTCTTGCTGGAGAAGCAAAACATTTTAAACTAGTGAAGAAAATCCTGTACTGCAAAACATTTTCTGTTTTCTGGCTAATATGGTTCTTATTGCTGTGACACTTGGACAGCTGGTTCTGATTGCTCTATGATTTTTAAAATAAAAATGTGTTGTTGAGTGCCTCTCATGAGACATTCTGTGTTCCTGGGATACCCCCAGGTTTCAGTTCAAAGGACAGGATATGTTAAACAGAAGATCTCTGTGATGTGATTAACTTCAAGAACTTGCATTTTATAGCCTTGTTTAGGATCTATGTTAACCTGAAAGCCAGGAGATAATTAAAGACTAGAGAGACATAATTAAGGGTCTCCTGTTCAACTGATTTAATTGTAGCTGACCAGCTGCAAGGAGGTATTGTAAACTTTATGACATTTCAGAGGAGCTGCAGTTTATGACCTCCTGCCTTTGAAGTGTGGAAATAGTAACTGCTCAAAGATCAAAGAGGAGCAGGAAACCACTCAGGTTCAAAGGCCATATGGGGAAACATTTTGTGCTGATGTCACCTTATTTAATATACCTCCTTAGTGATGGGACATCCTGTGTGTATTAATTTTATATTTTACAGAGAGGAGCTAGGTGACATCATGGAAGGGCAGGTTTAGAGACAGTTTAACGATATTCTGTATTTCCACTTAGAGACATTCCTGTTGGACTCTGAAGAAACAACAACTCCTAACTTAAGCACTGTAAGAGGTATAATTTAGATAGAAAGTCTAACTGTATATTGGTAGGAATTTTTACTTTTACTTGTTTTCTTTTGAATGATTGTATGCTTTGTGATATATTGTTCTGTGTTTACATTTTACATATTTTTATCAATTTTCTTAGTAAACTTCTTTTTTTTAAAGTGACTACCTGGTGTGCCTTTGAAATTCTTTTCTTTTGCATGTGAAGCATATAGTTTAAAAGCTGACACTGTTCATAAGCTTAATGGTAATACCAAACTGGGAAAAGTTAAGAATTTTCCTAAGGTCTTTCATAGAGTTTTTAAGGCTTCATTTTGTATAACTGGTTAGGTAGCTTTGCAAAAGATGTCCGCATTCCTCAAGAGCAGAATTATCTGAGTCTGTACATTGGGGTACATTAGCATAAGGTTCACAGTTTGAATCCCTCAGAACTTGAGACCGAAGGTGATTCAGACCCACAAAATAGACAGGAGGGTTACCCTGTTCTGTTAACTGTTCACACTACTGCGCTCGGAGGTTGACACTGTGGGAGCAGAGGACCTGACCTGCTGAGGGGCTTGTGACAGATTGCTGGCATGGTGTGCATCATTTTGGTAATACAAGCTTTATTGTTCAGTGTGTCAGCTTAATACTGTCAGCTCACTTGCAAAACAAGGCAGTGATTTATTTTTTAAAAGAACACAGAAATATATCAAGTGGCTTACAGTCAAGTTCCTACCTGTTTTATTTATTTTTTAAAGCGTAAGATAGAGTAGCCATAGTTAGGGAAGAAGATGGCTTCAACTACAGCGGGCACACTGTAGACTACTTAAAGCAGTTGTGCAGGGACAGAGGTCTGTATGAGGTGAAAGCCACCAAACAGAACCTTGTGGATGCCCTGATGGTAACAGATGCCCAGAGCATCGAGCCACAGACAGTGACTGTAAGGGACCGAACCTGGAAGTAGAAGGGCTGGCACAGTGCAGTGTCCAGATCCAATGAGGAGGGCAGCAGGGCCAGTGCCAGTGAAGGGCCACAGCAGCAGGAGAAGGTCACCAGTATTCTGGAGCCAGCAGTACTGAGGCTGCAGATTGAGTTGCAGAATGGAGCTGGAGTTCCAGGAGAAGAGGAGCGAGAACAGTGACAGGCAGAGCAGGAACAGCGGAGGCATAGCGGAGAAGCATGGGCGTAGCGAGCTGCAGAGAGAAGAGGGAGCTAGAATGGTGAGAGGTGGACTGTGAGGCGTGGGCGCCAGAGGCAACATGAACTGGAGAAGCTACATCTTCCAACCACCTGCTCCAGAGCAGGTAAGGGGCTAGGTTTAACTGGAACTACGGGACTGGGTTACAAATTGAATTCCAAATTGATAGCCGAATTTAAGAGGGGAGGATATGGATGCCTTTTGAAAAGTTTGTATTTAGGCTAAAATTCCTAGGAGTCCTGAGCTTCCAGCTATCCCCGCTACTTACCGGAAAGCTTAGGATGCAATGGGTCAAATGGACAATGAGGATAGTAATGATTACAGCAAACTTAAAGCTGCACTGTTAAAAAATTTGAATTAACTGCTGAATCATACAGAGCTAAATTCTGTAAGCTCAGAAGAAGCCCTGACATGAGCTACGAGGAGCTAGCAGTGAAACAACATCAGTTTTAAAACTTTGTGGGAAGGAATTGAAGCAAACTCTGTAGATAAAATTGAAAATGTGTCTCTGTTAGAATGGTTTTTCTGGGCATGCCCAGCAGAGCTGAAAACCTGGCTGGAGGACTGAGATCCCAAAACAGTGCAAGAGGCTGCTGAACTCTCGGACCATTATGCCAGGAGCAGACCTGTTCTGAGAACAAATGGGCAGGCATGGCAGTGCAGAAAGGGAAAAGACACCTTCAGGGCAGCTAAAACCCTCACTGCCTCCACCAAAACCAGTTAGTCCTAGGTTTCAGAGAAAGATTTCTCTGAGAAAATAAATGAATGTTGGTTGTGTAAATAAACTGGGCATATTGCTAGACAGTGACCCAAAAGGGTGAGCAATACACAACCGGGGCTAGGAAAGAAGTGGATTGTTGTGAGTCCCTGAAGCATGGCTGTGAACATGAGGGAACACATGCACCCAGTCATGGTGAAGAGTGTACAGACGTGAAGGATTAAGGGACACAGGGGCATCCCTGACATTGGTAAAGGGGACCTGGTACAATCTGTCAGCTTATACCCAATAAATATGTCACTGTACAAGACTTTACTGGTGGGAGAAAACATTACCCTCACTAGTGTTCTTCTAGACTGGGTGAAACAGGAGGAACTGTGCAACAGATGGCTGTAGCCAAAACTTTAGCAGTGAACGTCATCCTTGGTAACAATCTCAAACAGGGATGGTGTGTGCAGTTACCTATAGGCAAGAGAAAATTGTAGTTCCTGAACCCCACAGAAGCCATTGTGAAAACCACTGGGAGGCTTGTACTCCAGCCTGTGTCTCCTGATATGGAGACTAATGAAAAGAGGGTAGAAATTTCCCAGTAGCAGTTAACCACACAGCTACAGAGGGTTACTCTGAAGAGGGAGGGATGACCCATGATCAGAGGGTTAGGGATGACAGTGATCCTGAGTGCCCTGATGCTAGTGCTAGGACCCTAGTTTAGAGACTGAAGGGGACCTGTTCTGTGCCTTGGGAATGTGTGAGGAGTTTTCAGCTGCCAAGAGAAGTGACACTAATCTAGAGAAGCTGAGGGCTTGGGCAGACTCTGACGGAGCACAAGGAGGTGATGGTAAACATAAGGTTTATTGGGAAAATGGACTTATGTATACTCAGGCTGTGCAGACAGAGGGAGGGGTGCTAGAAAGCAGCTTGTCATTCCCCAGGGTATCGTGAGCAGTTGCTCAAGATTGCACATGATATTCCCTTATATGGTCATCGGGTAATCACGCTCACTATGCAACGATTGGCCTAGAATTTTATTGGCCCAATTTCACCCAGCAGGTGATCACCAATGATCTGAAAAACTCTTTGCTATGGCAGAGTTTCTACCTGGCTAAGTCAGTGTACGATGCCTATGATGTTCTCCATGAAATCATATCCAAGCGTTAACTTCCATGCTTCCCTGGTTAAAGTACGAATAAAGCCAGAATCTGTCTCTTTGGTTCTCACGGATCCGAAGGCTGCCTTACTCAAAAGAGATTACCTCTGGAAAAAGGCTCAGAAATCATGCCGACGCAGACTGGTGTCTCTTCAGGGCATCTAGAAATATCTGTACTAAGTTGGTCAGAGAGACCAGAGCCAACTTTTATCAAACTGAGCTACTCTCTGCATCAAACTGCCTACCAAGTTCTGATCCACCATAAAGAGCTATCTGGCACCTCCAGGAAGTGCGCTTCCTTCCAAAATGACCACTGATAATATTATCATTAACGATAAATCTGAGATACTTCAGGCTTTCAACAATCACTTTGCCACTGCTGGCCTGGTGTTTGATAACGCACCTGTAAGTAGCCTTCTTCCTCAGACCAACACCCAGCCTTCAGAACCAAGTAGTAATAACATGGACTTCTCATTTCACCTACCACCATAAAAGAAGTTGAAGATCTTCTTCTAAGACTAGATACTAAAAAAGTGCTGAGGCCGACTCCTTCAACCCATATTTCTTGAAAATAGCATACCATATACTTGCTACACCTATTCAATCTGTCCCTAGCATACGGCTCCATCCCCAAGGCATGGAAAACTGCTCACGTTATTCCCCTGTTTAAAGCAGGTGACCCCTGTGACTTTAACTATAGACCAATCTCCTTCTTCCCATACTTTCTAAACTTCTGGAAAAAATTGTGGATATGCAGCTGAGATCTTTCTTAGACAATGCTAGACTACTCAACCCAATGCAGTCTGGCTTTAGAGCTAAGCATAGTACAATTACAGCACTGGTAAAAGTTACTGATGATTGGCAATGGGACCTAGACAACAAAAATGTGTTTTGTGCCATGTTTCTGGACTTCAGTAAGGCTCTCGACACTGCTCGACCACTGCCTGCACCTCTCCACCTTAAAACTATAGGCATTGGCTCAACCACACTGAGATGGTTCCAAGACTACCTTTCTGATAGATAGCAACAAATTAAGGCTGATGGAGAGATTTTTCCACTTAAACCAATAAAAAGAGGTGTCCCACAGGGTTCCATACTGGGCCCATTACTGTTTGCCATTTATACCAACAGCTTGGACATAGGCATCAAAGATGCCAGTATTCACTTGGTTGCTGATGACACAGTGCTCTACTTAAGCTGGGAATCTCCTGAAGCTGCCTGCGCTGAGTTACAAGCTGACTTTAATACTCTGTAGTACCAGCCCTTAGAAAAAGTGATACTACTAAATGCAAAAAACAAGGCCATTCTTTTCTCACCATCAGGCCCAGGGCTTACTCTGCTGTCGCTAGTCCATTACCATCTATCTCTACCTTATTAGGAGAAAATCTTGAATTTGGACTAAATTAAAATACCTTGGTATTTGGCTTGACAACAAATTTCTTTTGTGGAACACACAGAAGAACTGCTGAAAAACTGAGGCAGAGACTTGGTCTTTTTTCAGAATTAAACCGCCTTGACCACAGACACAAAAAGACAGCTTGTCCAATCTACATTCCTTTCATTAACTGACTACGCCGACTTCATTTATGGTCATTGCCCTGCCTCATATCTTGCAAAACTGGATGTATTATATCATAGAGCACTGAGATTTATAACTGGCCTCCCGTGCTCCACACATCACTGCTCTTATGTGCAGCCGTAGGGTGGCCTTCCTTCAATATTGTCATTATAGAAATGCAGCCCTATGGATGCTCAGAGCCCTTACCAACAAACTCCCACAATATGTTGTTGACTGTCTGCCCTTAGTCCTATTAGGAACTATGCCTTAAAGTCAATCGCAGATTTCTTTGAATGTCCCAGGGCCAACACTCACTTTGGAAGGGCCGCCATAAGCTATGCCCTACCTACTCTCTGGAATAGGATACAAAAATTGTTGAGACTTAGCTCACCTGTCAGTCCTGCCTTCTTTAAGACCTCTATGACAAAACATTTGCTGAAATCTGTAATTGCTTCTAATACTCTTAGCAGCTTGACTATTGTTTCTCTCTTCTTCAACACTAGTCCCAGCTGCTTATCCAAATCAGCCCTTGTCACTACTACCCCCTCCTCTGCTCCACTTGCTCTAGCACCCTCTGCATCCCTCTTATTCACCACCCCACCTTCTTCTACAAGATTTACCTAAGGCTTACACACTGTTCATGCATTCCATAGGTTAGGAATTTCCATCCAGGCCTGTAATGTGTTTCTGCTGGACAGGAATATAAATAATCTTTCTTTTTCTTCTATGGTTTGTATATGACATCCATACACATCCTGCTCCTGTGGGAACTATATATATATATATATATATATATATATAAAACGCTTAGGTTATGTATATCTTTCTTGTACATGTGATTTGGAATATAAATACTCTGCTCCTATCAGTATTGTAAACATGTTGTTCCTTTTGTATTATATATTTATATGTAACTGTACAATTTCCCTGCCAACAGCAGATCCACCTTGTAAATGAGCTTGCTCAATGGTGATCCCGGATAAATAAAGATTTGATTGACTGAGATTGATTGATTGAGTACTGCAGGTCTTGTCACCAGTGTCAAGAAATAGGGAAGGCAGGCAAGAAAACCCAAGCCACCCTAATTCCATTGCCCATAGTGGAGGAGCCATTCCAGAGGGTGGGAATGGATATTGTGGGCCTTTAAATACCCCTAGCTCCTCAGGGAAGAGATTCATCCTGACCATGGTGGATTTGCCACCCGCACCCAGAGGCAGTCGCCTATCCTCACTGAGGACAGACAAAGTGACAGATGCCTTACTTGGGATTTTCTCCCATGTTGGGTTTCTGCAGGAGGTTATCACCGATCAAGGGGTTCTTCTTGTCAGACCTGATGAAATGTTTGTGGAGAAGTGTGGTGGTGCAGAGATGCATGACACTGTATCACCCACAAACCAATGTGCTTGTGGAAAGATTTAATGGTACCCTGAAGTCAATGCTCCAGGTATTTGCTGAACAGCATGGGAGGGACTGGGAGAAATACCTTCCTCACCTGTTTGTATACAGGAGGTGCCCCAAGAGTTGACAGGATTTTCCCTTCAAACTCTTATATGGATGCTGGGTATATGGGCCCCTAGACTTGATCCAGGAGGACTGGAAAGGCAAGCATGCCACCCAGGAAACTCCCATAGTGTGTTATGTCCTTAGGTTTAGAGAAAGGCTGAAGGAGCTATGGGGACAGCCCAGAGCAACCTGGCAGCTGCCCAACAGAAACAAAAGTGTGGTACAACCGCAGAGCCAGAGCTCACTCATACATGGTGGGTCAGGAGGTTATGGTCCTTATTCTGGTCCAGAAAGACAAGCTGCAGGCTGAGTGGGCAGGATCATACAAAGTAGTTAGGAAGCTAAATGATGTGAACTACAGTATATTCTAGAGTTACCTGACAGAAGACACACAGAAAGGATGTACCATGTCAACATGATGAAGCCATATGCTAATAGGGCTGACATGGTGTTTGCAGAGTGTAGTCCTGGGAGGGACTGATGAAGGAGACCCTTCTGGACTTGCTTGAAGAAAGCAAGTGGGAGTCCTTTGTGAAGGCAGTAAAATTGTCCCCCAGCTGGCCCCAGACAAGATCCAGGAAGTAAGGGAGGTTTTAGCAGACTTTGCCCCTGTTTAGCCCAAGCCTGGACTAATCCCCATAGCGACACATGATATGGAGACAGGAAGACAGACGTCCATATGATGGACAGCATATTGGGTTTCAGAGGCTGTCAAAAAGGAAATTAGGAGGAAGTGGAGGAGATGTTGGATTTAGAGGTAATCCAGAGATCCTGCAGCTCCTGGGCTTCACCCGTAGTCCTGTGCCCAAGCCAGATGGCTCTACTCATTTCTGTGTGGACTATCATGGACTGAATGCAGTCACAAAGTCAGACACCCACCTGATGCCCCAGGACGGACATACTCCTGGACAAGTTGGGAGGGCAACCTACCTTATTACCATTGACCTGACCTAGGGGTATTGACAGGTAGCGTTAACAGAGAGAGCTAGGAGAGGTCAGCCTTCATCACTCTGATAGGCTTATTTGAATTTAAAGTAATGCCTTTGAATGAAGAATGCCCCGCCACGTTTCAAAGGTTGGTGACTCAGGTGTTAAATGGTGCTGAGGAGTACGCTGTGGCATACCTGGATGACATTGCCATCTTTAGTGCTAGCTGGGAGGAATACTTGTTCCACCTTAGGGAAGTGCTGGGCAGGATACAGAGGCCAGGCTCACTGTCAAAGCTGAGAAGTGCCAGGTGGCCATGGGAGAAGTGGCATACCTCAGGCATGTGGTAGGCTGGGGACAGCTCCATCCTAACAAAATAAAAATAGATGTGATCCAGGGGTGGCCTAGACCAGAAGCGTGAGAAGCAGGTCAGGAGTTTTCAAGGGACAACAGGGTACTATAGGAAATTTGTACCCAATTACATTGCCCTGGCTGCTCCCCTACCTGACCTGGTAAAGAGAAGGATGCCAAAGAAAATTACCTGGGGACCAACCTGTGAGGAAGCCTTTACCAGACTGAAGGAGGCACTGTGCAGTGCTCCAGTTTTGACAATTCCTTACTATAGCAAACCCTTTATAGTTCAGACTGACACCTCAGACAAGGGTATTGGGGCAGTACTGAGTCACACATCCAACCAAGGGAAAGATCACCCAGTAGTGTACTTGAGTAAAAGTTACTTCCCAGGGAGCAGGCATACTCTACTGTGGAAAAGGAGTGTCTTGCCATAGTGTGGACCCTAAAGAAGCTAGAGCCATACTTATTTGGGCAGCATTTTGTGGTACAACTGACCAAAACCCTTGGTTTGACTGACACAAATGGAACAAAATAATGATAGATTGTTAAGATGGAGTCTTGCTTTGCAAGGGTATGACATGACAATACATAGGGCTGGAGTGACCAATCAGAACTTAGATGGCTTGTCTCGTGTCTATGAAGAGTGAACTGATTTGGAAGGCTCACCCCATGCAGGGATAGAGCCCCAAATTCAGTCTAGGTAGGAGGACTGTGACACTTGGACAACTGGTTCTGATTGCTCTATAATTTTGTAATATAAAATGTGCTATTGAGTGTCTCTCATGAGGCATCCTGTGCTCCTGGATACCCCCCAGGTTTCAGTTCAATGGATAGGATATGTTAAACAGCAGATCTCTGTGATGTGATTAACTTCCAAGAACTCACATTTTATAGCCTTGTTTAGGATCTATGTTAACCTGAAAGCCAGGAGATAATTAAAGACTAAAGAGACATGATTACGGGTCCCCTGTTCATCTAACTTAATTGTAGCTGACCAGTTGCAAGGAGGGATCGTAAACTTTATGACATTTCAGAGGGTTGCAATTTATAACTGCCTGCCTTTGAAGTGTGGAAGTAGGAACTGCTCAAAGATCAAAGAGAGCAGGAAACCACTCAAAAAAAAAGGGTCATATGGGAAATTAGTTTTGCTGATGTCACCTTATTTAATATACCTCCTGAGTGATGGGACATCCTGTGTGTATTAATTGTTATATTTTACAGAGAGGAGCCAGGTGACATCATGGAAGGGCAGATTTAGGACAGTTTAACTGTATTCTGTATTTCCACTTGGAGACATTCCTGTTGGACTCTGAAGAAACAACAGCTCCTAACTTAAGCACTGTAAGAGGCATACATTACATAGAGAATCTAACTGTATGTTGGTAGGAATTTCTACTTTTACTTGTTTTCTTTTAAGTGATTGTATGCTTTGTGATATATTGTTCTGTGTTTACATTTACATATTTTTATCCATTTTCTTAGTAAACCTCTTTTTTTAAAGCGACTACCTGGTGTGCCTTTGAAATTCTTTCTTTTGCGTGTGAAGCATATATGGTTAAAGTTGACACTGTTCATCAGCTTAAAGGTAATACCAAACTGGGAAATGGTAAGAATTTTCCTAAGGTCTTTCATAGAGTTTTTAAGGGTTCATTTTGTATACCTGGTTAGGTGCCCTTGGCAAAAGATGTCTAGCATTCCCGAAGAGCAGAATTATCTGAGCCTGTACATTTGGGTATGCTAGCATAAGGTTCACAGTTGAATCCCTCCAGAACTTGAGACCAAAGGTGATTCGGACCCACAAACAGACACGAGGGTTACCCTGTTCTGTTAACGTTCATAATACTGTGCTCAGAGATTGGCACTGTGGGAGCAGAGGGTCTGACCTGCTGAAGGGGTTTGTGACAATTGCTATGGACCTGTTTAAGTGATATGACTGATCAACAACCAGAGGGTATAATTACAAGTGGATGGGGAGATTCAAGAAGGATAAAAGGTACTTCCTCATAGAGAAAATGATTCCACTACATGTTTGCTATCACTTCCCTACCAGTCTCTCATTGCTTCTAAAATGATTTGCAATACAGTGCGTATGAAAAGAGCTACATAAATGCTAATTCTTTCTTCTTTTCTGCTAGATGGAACAGCTTGGCCTCAGTTTTGATCAATACCAAAGCGGTGAGAGGTTTCAAGGGAGTGGAATAGCTACAAAGGGTTGGTGAGAGAAAACACTGGAAGAAGGTGAGGGGCAGAGGAACTGGGCTGAACTGTCACTAGAGCACTCCAGCCTAAGTGAGACCAATAACAGATTGCTATGGCTCAGGTGGGAACTGGAACAAGATACACCACTGTTTTTTCTCCTGGCATCTTTGTGTGTTTCCATAGTAAATAACCCTAACTAGTAATATTCTGGTAAATTCAGCAGGTTGAGTTGCTTATTTAACCAGACTGTACTTACAAAACTAACTAAGAAATGCTATGAATTTGCTTGCAAATAATAGTTGCTATTAGGGTTCTCAAACTAAAAACTAACTTTGGTTTCCTGACTTTGTGTGCTCTGCCTGTGAACCCTGATGTTATCTTTCACGTATCTTTTTTAGAAATTCTATAATTTTGTAAAAGCCCCCACCCCCACCAAAAAAAAAACAACTATTGATGAAGCACTGGAGGCATATTCCTGTCACTAGTATATAACATCCAGCAGAGACACTGCCCATCCTCTCTCTGTCCCACACCAAGCACTCCCTGGTGCCAAGGGGTGCTGTAACTCCTACATCTCTTCATCCCATTCAGAGCACCCCTGCTCTCATGTGGCACTCAATCCTCTCCATCCCCCTACAAACACTCCCTGGTGTCCAGTGGCTGTCCTCTCTCTCCTACCCATTCAAAGCATTTTCTGCTGTCCACTGCTATCCAGTGCTATGCCTCATCTTGCATCAAACATTCCCCCATCTAGTAACACCACATCCTTCTCCTTGTGCAGATTACAGCATTCCTGTTGTCTGCTTTCACCTCCTCCCTTTGCCTGCCCCATGACAAAACTCTGCTATGACCAATGGCAACCTCACCATTCTAAGCACTCTGTGGTGTCTAGTGGCACCCACCCATATGCAGTTCTAAGCATTCCATGATGTCTATTGATACATGTCCTTCTCCCTGCCCAATTTCAGACACTGGAGTCAAAATTCACCCTCTCCTTACTGCATCCCACTCTGAGCACACCCAAGTATCAGTGTGACACCGCTTTCCATCCTAAGGACTCCTTGGTGTCCAATGACACCTGCTACTGTACCTCTCTCTTCCTGTTCCCTTCCAAGAAAAGAGGCAAAGAGTGCACACCACTGTCTGTGTATGTACCACAGCCAAAGGCAAATATGTAGCAAAGAAGATAAAGCTGTGCACACACCAACAGGTATGTGTCGAGCAAGGTTTATTACCACAAGACAACTTCTCCTTCTTTGTTATACTGTTCCATTCCATGTAGTCACAATGGCACACTGCTCCTTCACCCTGTTTTATTGCATTCACTTTCTGGTGTCCCAGTCGCAAAGCCCTCTGCCTCTCTGTCTCAGTCCAGACACTACCTAGTATCCAGTGGAATTTTCTCCCTTTCCATGTCCTGTTCAATATATTCCACAGTCTCCAAAGGCACACTACACCATCTCCCATTACACTCCAAACAATCTCTTGCATCCAGTGGCACCACTTCTCTTCCCATTCCACACCACTTCCTCAAGTCCAGGGTACCCAATCCCATCCTTCAAAGCATTTCCTGTATCCCATGGCATACCCACTTCTCTCTCTCTCTATCCAGCTTTAAGCCTTTTCTGATGTCCACTAGCACCCACCCTTGCTTGTCCCATTCTAAACACTGCCTGCTTACCAGTCTCTCTCTCTCTCTCTCTCTCTCCCTCTCCCTTCCCCTCTGCTTCCAAACATTCCCTGGTGTCATATGGCAACTTCTGTTTCTACTCTGTCTCATTCAAAACACTTTTGTTGTATAGCTGAACAGTCTTGCTAACCTGTTCAATGCATTTCCCAGTGTCCAGTGACACTCATATAATTATTGTGATGGAATCTGGACAAGTGGGGAGCAGGAAGGATCAGAGACCAGTGGGAGAGTGATAGATTATTTTAATTATTTTGATGGGATTGGCTTGGGCAGAGGGGAGGGATTACATACCCAAGAGTAGTGGTGTGTGGCATGGGAAAAATTCACTTTGCAACTTAATTCACAAATTCTCCACAATTTGTAGGGTTAATCCACCTTCAGAGTACCAAATCCCAGTATAGGAATAACTTTGGGAATTGCGAATTTGCTAACTTTGCCAGTGAAGTGGAGCACACAGGCAAGTTTTCCAATGTAGTATGGGACTAGCGGTCACATAGCGGTGAAATAAGCTTTGTAACATGGCATGAAACAGAGAAGCAAAATAAAGCATTTGATTCGTTGAAATAAAACATGTGGTACATCAGCAACCATGGTCTAATACCATAGTAGACCATAGTTGCTAATATAATACCAAATGAAACCACAAGAAAAGCAGAATAAGAATGTAAGCATATGCAAATAAGTGCAAATTGGTCCAGTCAATATCCCACAAAACGCTGTAACTAGTGATCACAAGTTAAATGTCTGCACTGTAAAGTTACCTGCAAGAGTGGAGTCCGAGGTAAAAGTTGTAAACAGTAGAAAAGTTTTAAAAGTTTAATAGTGAAATAAAGAAGTTGTTTAAGCTGTGCATATTGGTAATCGACCAATTCTACCCATACTGTAGTGGTAGATGTTATGTCATGCGTCATAGAAACATAGAAACATAGACTTTGACAGATAAGGACTGCTTGGCCCATCTAGTCTGCCCATTTCCTACCTACAGGATAGGCCGTAGATCCTAGTTAACCAACAGCCTATTTCTTCCTACCCATCACAAGAATTGCCTTATGTCTGTCCCATGCATTCTTGAATTCTCCCACAGTTTTAGACCCAAACCTCCTCAGGAAGGCTGTTCCATGCATCCACTACCTCTCTGTGAAATAATACTTCCTACATTGCCCTGAACCGCCTCCTCTATCTTTAAATTGTGTCCCTTGTTCTTGCAAGTCTCTTTTTCTGAAAGATGCTACCCTCTTGGACTTTGTTGATTCACGGAGGTACTTAAAAGTTTCTATCATGTCCCCCTCTCCCTTCTTTCCTCAAGGGTATACATATTAAGCTCCCTTAGTCTCTCCTCATACGGCTTCTCCTGCAGACCCTGCATCATTTTAGTTGCCCTCCTCTGGACTACCTCTATCCTGTCTATGTCCTTGCGGAGATGGGGTCTCCAGAACTGGACACAGTACTCCAGATGGGGTCTCACCAACTGTCTGTACAGAGGGATAACAACTTCCTGTTTTCTGCTGCTGATGCCTCCCCTATACATCCCAGTATACCCCCAGCCCTCCCTACTGCCTTCTCACATTGCTTGCTAACCTTAAGGTCATCTGATATGATTACCCCCAGGTCCCTTTCCTTTTTGTTGTTGTTACTACCTCCCACCCATTGTGTATTCTTCCCTGGGTTCTTGTTTCCCAGGTGCATTATTTGCACTTCTTTGCATTGAATCCTAGCTGCCATACTTCTGACCATTCCTCCAACCTTGCCAAGTCCCTTTTCATCCTTTCCATGCCTCCTTGTGTATCAACCCTGTTGCAGATCTTTGTGTCATCTGCAAAAGGCATACTTTTCCTTCAAGTCCCTCTGCAATGTCACTGATGAGACATTAAAAAGGACTGGACCCAATAGTGAACCCTGCGGTACCCCACTAGTAACCTCTCTTTCTTCAGAGTGGACTCCATTTACAATTACCTTCTGTGTCCTGTTGTGCAGCCAATGTTTTACCCAGGCTACCACCCTGGAACCCACTCCCAGGCTGGTTAATTTGACTATTAATATTTTGTGTGGGACTGTGTCAAATGCCTTGCTAAAGTCTAGGTAGGCCATGTCCACAGCCCTCCCTGGTATACTACTTTGGTCACCAAGTCAAAGAAATCTATTAGATTGAGTCTGACATGACCTTCCCCTGTGAATCCATGCTGCCTTGGGTCCTGTGCTCCACTGGCCTCTAGGTACTCAACTATTCTTTCCTTCAGAAGTGACTCCATCGCTTCCCTACCACAGAGGTCAGACTGACAGGTCTGTAGTTTCCTGCCTCTGTCTTGGTCCCACTTTGTGAAGGGAATCACATCTGCCTTCCTCCAGTCCTCAGGCACCACACCATCCTCCCATGATTTATTAAAAAGTAGTCAGTGGTTTCACTAGTTCCTCCCTTAATTCTTTTAGAATTCTGGGTGAATTCCATCAGGACCCATTGCTTTGTCTGCCTTCAGTTTTAGGAGTTCTTGCAGAACCCTTTCTTCTGTGAAAGGACTGGGATTGACCCCCTATCAAGAGTGCTTCTGTTAATTGGATTAGGCACTTCCCTCCTCTTTGCAAATACTGAGCAGAAATATTCATTCAGTATCCCTGCTTTTTCACTGTCCCCTCTGCCCACCCACCGTTCATTCTATTCAGCCTCACTATCCCTCCTTTGTCTTTCAAGCTGCTGATGTACCTATAAAAGGTTTTATCCCTTCTTAACTGAGTTGGCTATCTTTTCCTCAGTTTGGGCCTTTGCTATTCTGACTTCCTCCCTGCTTCCTTCTGCCTTAACTGGTACAGCTCTCTGTCCTGCTCCTTCTGTGTTTCTTTATACTTCGAATGCTATCTTTTTCTTCCTGACTTTCACAGCCACCTCTTTTGAGAACCATAGTGGCTTTTTCTTTCATTTTGATTTGTTTATTTGCTTCACACAAAGGCTTGTTGCCTCTGTGATGGCAGTTTTGATGATTCCCCATTGTTGCTCCACATCTCCTTCTAGCCTGTTTGCTAGTGCTTTTCTGAGGCACTCTCCCATCTTGCCAACGTCAACTCTCCTAAAGTCCAGTACCCTCACTTTTGTATGGCTTGACTCTGTAGCTGAGTTTAACATGAACCACACTGTTTGATGGTCACTTGTCCCCAGATGGCTACCACTTCTAGATCTGAGATCCTCTCACTGTCCCGTTTGAGAGTATGAGGTCTACGATTGCTCCCTCATGAGTGGGTTCTGAAACTAGCTGTCTAATGCCTGCCACCTGTAGGATCAAGAATGGCCCTGTTCTGGATGTGGCTGCAATGTGCTCCAGTTAACATCTGGCATATTCAGGTCTCCCATCAATAGTATCTCCCTTTCTCTGCCATTCTAAAAATGCCTTCTATCATATCCTTGTCCATTCCCTCCCCTGACATTGGGGTCTGTACACAACCCCTGTGCGGATTGTGGTGCCCTTTCCAGTCTCCAAGGTGACCCACAGTGCCTCCTCCTCCTCCCTGTTTACTCTTTTGTTCAGTTGCTTTTATCTCTTCCTTTACATAGAGAGCTACTCCTCCCCTTCTCCCCTGCCTGTCTCTCCTGTAGGTTATGTACCCTGGTACGTTAACATCCCAGTCATGGTTCTCTGTGTACCATGTTTCTGTGACTGCTACGATATCCAGGCATCTCTCTTCCATCAAGGCCACCAGCTCAGGGAGCTTGTTGCCCAGACTACAGGCATTGGTACTCATTACCCTCCATTTCCTGATGGCCTTACTCCCTTTGCCCCATCCCTGTCCTTCTTGCCTTTGTCACTTTCTCCATTTACCCTGCCCTTCTCCCATCGACACCTCTATGTTGGTGTTTGCCGACTTACTACCGTGATTATTTGGGGGCTAGGATTTCTGCTCCTTTCCAGTGCCTCCTTGGCTAGTTTAAAAGCTTGCCAATGAAGCATTTAAACTTATCACTCTAGATCCTGGTTCCCCTCCCAGACAGATGCAGCCCATCATGCCAGTATAGGCTTGCATCACCCAGGTGGATCCCCAGTCCCCAATGAAGCCAAATCCCTGAGCTCCACACCATGGTATATGTCGTCCCAGAATGAAGCCCACAATGCACCATCGCAGTAATCGGAATTAGTCAATACTGAAGAGTATTTTAGCAGCACTGTAAGTTTTAATGTGTTTGCAACCATGTAGTGGGATTACAGGAATGAGTGCTAAAATACAGGAATGTTTTAGCGGAAATGTTGGTTACCCTCGCTATATCTGATCAGGGTGTTCTAATTTTTCTCACTAAACAAGCAGTGTATTTTGGTTCCAGAAATAAATATTTTGAAGTACAATTCAGTGTCTCTGTATTCAGTTCAAGAGAAATTGTAACATGGCAATATTCCGACATATAATGCCATGTTACAAGCAGATAAGTCACTGAATGATGGGTCTACAGTGGAATTAATCCATGGTTGAGCTGTTGGAGGCACTTGGCCTTTGGCCTCGAGTCCCAACACCTCTAACTATGGATTAATTCCCAGTAGACCCATCCTTTCTCGTGGCTTAACTTTACATATACCATGTGAAGCTGTGTTGAGTTCAGTCTTCTGAAGAGAGAGTTGGGAAAAGAAACTAAAAACTTTCTATTTTGAAACAAAATTGTTCACAAAAGATCTAGAGGGCCTTCTGCAGGTATATTAGCATCGTTTGTTTCTGTTTTTCAAATTTACTTAGTTTAAAGTAGTGGTTTTGTTTTGTCTAGTAAAGCATTGCTGTGTGGGAGGTGTTTCAATTAGCCAAGCAGCCCATGAAGATCAGTGGCATTGAGCCATTTTTACTTTGAGCACTAGTCTGTGTGCACTAGCTATCTTATATTTGTTTTCCTCAGTCTTTCTTGTTAATTATTTTTGTCTATTGTCTGTGATCTCTCATTGTATTTCTGTAGTACTGTCTGGTTTGGTTAAGTGAAGCACTGTGTCATTCTTCTATATTAGTTGTAGTTATGCCATTGTGTTCTTAAAGTGACAGTGTTCTGTCACTACAGTAACTTATTAATTACAGTTAAAACAAAATACCAGTGCACAACCCCCCACCCCAACATGGTACATTTTAATGTTTAAACAATTTCATGGCCACTGGCTCTTACTTTAAACTTCATGTAAAGAAGGGTGTCCTCTTAGTTTCAGATTGGAATTCCAAAGTGAGCAAGCTACTACCACTCCATGGTGAGACCCTTTGCAGTATAGTCCCTACACTAGCTTCTCAGCTCTGAAATGCCTGCAGTGGCTACTCACAGATATAGAGTGCTGCCTGAATTGGCCTTAAAATACATTGCCTAATTGGCTCCTTAAATAAGGTACTTCACCCAGGAACATTTACAGGTGGTGGAAGGAGCATGTTGTAAGGGTGCCACACCATCCCCAAATCAACGTGCTCCACTCTTACCCACAAATGTAGTCACATTTCTGCTAGGGGTGCTACTGGGTTGTGGTAAATAACAGCAGTTAAAACAAAATACCAGTGCACAGACCTCCCCCAAACATAGTACATTTTAATATTTAAACAATTTCATGGCCACTGGCTCTACTTGCCATTAGGCAGTTAAAATGTTTAATTTTGAATATATGCCATGTTTCTTTTGGGGGTGCACTGATGCCACACACCAGCAGCACCCTTCTCCAGAAATATGAATTGCATTTTGAGCTATGCAAAGGTTTTGAGCGTGTTATTTGGTTGTCTTTAGAGTTTGGGAGTTGTGGTACTCCCCTTAGCATGCTCCCTGTCACCACTTTTGGAAATTCCTGGGTGGAATCACCTTATTTAAAGGAGCCAATTAGGCCATGTGACTTAAGCCAATTTAGGCAGCACTCTATATTTATGAGTAGCCACTGCAGGCATTTCAGAGCTGAGAAGCTAGTGTAGGACTATACTGAAAGGGTCCCACCATGGAGTGGTGGTATAGCTTGCTCGCTTTGGAATTCCAATCTGAAAACTCAGAGGGGCCCCTTTTACATGGAGTTTAAAGTAAGAAAACCATTAGGCAGTTAAAATGTTTAATTTTAATATATGCTATGTTTCTTTTGGGGAGGGGTGCACTAGATGCCACACACCAGCAGCACCCTTCTCCAGAAATGTGAATTGCATTTGAGCAATGCAAAGGTTTTGAGCGTGCTATTTGGTTGTCTTCAACTTATTAATTACCCCTGTCATTGTGTCATGTTAATCCCTGTTGTGTTTTAAAACAATAAAATGAATATTTTTGTGTTTTCTCTGTAGCTACTATTGACTCAGTAAACCATTTTGTTTAGATCACACTGCTCATCCCTTAGGAGAGTGTTATCTGCTGCCACTATTTAGTTGTACTGTAGGGTTTCTTTACATTTGTTTCCTCACAATATTATAAATCTAAATACTGGGTATATAAAATAACAGGGAACAGATGCTCAACAAAAGGAGGGGTTCTGGTGGGGCAGCAATGAGGTGAATAAATTATTTGGGGAAAATGGTGTGTAGCTATCAATACTACATCTGCAACAGCAGCATCTATGGGCCCCAGGGCCAGTAGTAGTAGCAGTCAAAAGAAGTAGTTGGAAGCAGTGGGTTGGCTTTAATATGACCAAATATTTCTCTGCCACACTTGTGGCATCCATGCTAGTGGGTGCTGGGAGGCTGTGACAATAGGAGCAGTCCAAGAGGTAGCAAAATCTCTGGCTCAGGCATAGTGGGTGAGGAGGAGAAGGTTCGTGTGCCCATGATTCTAATGGCGGTGACACTAAGCAATGGTCTTGATGATAGTTTCCCATTCCCAAGGATAGTGTGGAGCTTTATCAGTATCAGAGCCTGAGGAAGAAGAGATGACTATTGTGCAGTCAGAAATAACTAAATTGAAAAATGTGCCTCCAACTATGGAGGACGAGAGGGTGAGAGAGCCTGAAAAAGTGAAGATGAGGAGCACAGTGCTCAGCAGGATGAGATGGAGAATATCGGCAGCAGTGGGGATGATGATTTGGATCCCCTATAGGAACCAAAAGAAAAAAAGAAGGGTGATGCTGCTCAACATGTGGGCTTTACACCAGCATGCCATGAAACTACCAAAGCTCCCCAACACTACACCAGTTGTTCCTCTTACCAGTTGTGAGTCTATTACAGCACATAAGTCACCCAGTGACAAAGTGTATAAATAATCCCACAAACACCCATTTCCAGCTCTTCCATGTCTCACTCCCACCAGTATATAAATTCAAGGGGTACACAATACCTTACTTACTTTGGTTAATACTTTGAATGTGTAGGACAACAGAAGTTTAATGCCTATAAATGTTGTCCCACTTCTCCAGTGGAGGTAACCAATGTTACCATCACCAAAGTAGCTGTCCTGGTCTTGTATTTTTATATACTGGGCTCAGTTGATGAAGCAGTTGCTGTCTTCAGCTGTATCAAGCACAAGTTAGGAAAAAAAGGTCAGCCACTTAGACATTGGTGGCCAACACACCTTAAGTCCAGGCACCTGTTACACTGGACTCAATACCAAAAGAAAATTGTGCAGAGCATCTCTCCTAATATCTGCATTTCATGTTCCAAGGCATCCAGAAGCAGCAGAGACATCTTTCTGGTGAAGGAAGGCTTGACTGAGGAGAACTAATACTACAGAGATGAGGAGTCATCGGTGGACTGCTCTAGTAGGTCATAGCAGCAGTGGTGAGTTGCGACTAGTGCACAGAGGTACCAAACTGCAGCAACCCCAGTGTATAAAACACCCCAAATCACTGCTTTTATTCAAGCAGCACCATGAATCCTCAGGAGTCAAATAATACCACACCAGCCATGCCACCATGCCAGGTCCAACTGGTTGGTAGCCCATTACCAAGAAAGGTCCAGCTGACACTGCTTAGCACATTCGAGCATCATGTCAAACACCCATCCAGTCACGCTGTTGCACCTGAATTGAATGCAGCAACAGCCAACATGCTGCCAGTTGATCTATTGCTATTATCTTTGTGAAGAGCATGGATTTAGATGGTTAATGATGCTTGCCTATCCCTAATGGCAGATTCTCTCAAGAACTTACGTTTCCTTAACTGCCAGTCCTGAGCTTTATGGAACAGTGTCTTGCACAGTAATCCATGCCCTGATAAATTCAGTATCACCATACATACATCTCAGTATGGATATGTGGATCAGTGGCCAAACAGCTGAAAGCTCCTATCTGTGCATTACAGCACAATGGGCACAGGTACCTGAAGTAGTATTTGGCTCTGGCTGAGAGAACATTTTTAATAAGCCCATTTTCAGTGGTAGCAACACTCTGGGTATTCACCAGCATGCACTGCTAATAATAAAAGAGTAACTGGATCATGCACAGGTCATAAAATGCTAGAATTGTTCCTGACTGATACTGGTGGAGTGGCAGGCAACAATGGTTGTATCAGTGATGGTTGGCTTCTCAGTGTGCCATGCCTGGCACACTGTCTCACTTTCATTGTGCAAGAGTTTCTAGAATATCCTGATATCAAGTCCCTGTTGACTGTGGCTTGTTGCATCTGTGTCTAGTTTCCCTGTTCCAGAAAGGCCATGACATCTTAGGCACCTGTAGAACCAAAACAAACTGCCTCAGCACCGTATGAGCTGGAAATCATCACTAGATGGATCTCAACACTGTATGTGATTGAACACTTGTACGAGCAGTACAAAGTCATTTCTGAATACCTGCTAGGGCATACAAGTGGTGACAGTACCAAACTATACATGTATCTGACAACAGACCAGTGGTGACTAATAGATTGCCTGATCATGATTCTAAGGCCATTCAAACATACAACATCGGCGGTAGGTGGGGACACAGACTGTATCAGTCAGGCCATCCCACTTCTGTGTGTGCTGAGGCAGATGCTGTTGAATGTACAGCAGGAGCTGGAGGCAGGTGGTGATATTGGACGCTGTGCCTTAATGAAACATATGTTCCATGTCTTGGACTGCAATACTCATATTTCTGGAATTTTGCAGTCTGTAGATTTTGGAATTCTCACCATGCATCACCATGCAGGATCCACATTATAAATGGGGTCTGTCATCAGTACTTGAAGGCAGGCATGATCAGGTCCAAAATGTAACCAGTCTTCTAATAAGATGGTTAATGGGGCACATATGTTAGTCACAGTTATGTAAGGCACAACATGAAACTGAAGAGAGCCTGGCTGTTGCTGCCACCTCACATTGTAACAGGCTGATAAAACATGCAAGGTAACAGAAGAATAACCACAAATCCACTTTGGGATGCTTTGTACCAGGTGGGAACTGAAGACATGGGGGAGAAGGAGGAAGCTAATTAGACAGATTGCAGGCAGTGCAACACATGCTGGACACCAGGCACCATACCATCACAAAAGCCCTTGCTGTACTGGAGTAGTAAGGTCACTGATTGACTAGCATTGACTTCAATAGCAATCAAATACCTGAGCTGTCCACCCTTAAGTGTTAGTGTGGAGCAGATATTCAGTTCAGCAGGAGCCATTATTCATAGAAATCTCTTCTCTAAAAATGTTGGCATGGTAACATTTTTAAAATTAATATGGGCCACATTCCACACCACAAGCATGTTGATGTTCCTATCACATTCAGGTGGCAATGGGAATGAAGATGAACCGACTCTGAGGTCATCTGCACTGGCAAATTGTCTTCTACTGAGGTAGATAAAGAACAAATGGGGAAAGAATTCCATGTGAAGACAACTTCAGTCTGGAAGACTTTGATGGTTGCTTCCTTGATGAGAAAGATTGAAGAATAAAATGTGTTCTATCCATCCATCCTTTCCTCCTCATCAACTGAATCCTTTTCTTTATGATTTAATTTTGTTTTCCTTTTATTTTATTCTTCCCCAAGTTGTACTGCTGTTCCTACATCCATCCCATTATCTGCCTCCACCCTCTCCTATGTGATGCATACAGACAAACTAGGAAATCAGTGAACACTGTATTATTAAATGGCAAGTTTGCCAACAATAACACTGACCACCGTTATCTCCACCAGTTGCATCCAGACAGAAACCTGGACTCTTAAGCCAGTGTAAATGCCGTTGCTAAGCATGCATACCATGCAACACCCAGCAATCAAGACACCACTGCCTCCTCCTCCTCCTCCTCCTCTGGTCTGCTTGTGTCCTCCTCATCCACCAACAAGATGGGCTGCTGCTGTCTCCGCTGCATGAATCCAGACTGAGATACCTGGAATCTTAAGCCAGCATAAATGGCCCAGGCAGACCTCCAGCCAGCCAGCCCTCAAGCCAAGCTTCCAACCTACAAGCCCCTAAAGGCAGCAAGACCTGAAGTCCAGCAAGGCCCAGCTTTGTGTGCTGTGATGGTAAATTACTTTCATTGGTGTTCACACTACTTATCCTCACTGTTGTTGGTGACTCTGTCCTCATACAGGAGGACTTCCTTGGTTGCAAGACATTAAAATATGTTTCTTTCCTTTTTATCATTTCATGATTTTTTATTTTTTTTATTTTTATTTTAAGTTTTCCGTTCATGACACAGTGGCCAAGGGAGGTTAAATTATTTTTTTCAGCAAGTATCAGGTATAGTAAGACTGGAAGCAGACAACAGATGTACCATGTGGCCACCAAGGTGGCAAAGTCAGGTTAAAGAAGTTCTCTTGTTTTCACAAGTGACAGTTATACTAAGACTGGAAGTGGACAACATATGTATCATGTAGCTACCACAGTGGCCAAGCAAGGCTGCATAATTTTTATTGTTCCTAACAAGTGACAGGTATGAGACTGAGAGTGAACATTGGATATACCATCTGTGCAGTCACCCACCCGTCGCTACCCATATCAGGAAGATGCCCAGTAGAGTTATAATATCCTGCATCAGTCCTTCCTTCTTCCACTCCTCTGGCCATTGCTCTGACATTCACCTTCCACCAAAATAGGCCTTCATCTCATGGGCTCCAGCTACATCTGTATTTCGCTCCAAGTCCGTATTGAATACCAATTGTCCTGCCAAACTGTGATCCCATTATACTGCCACAAAAACTCCTCCCATACTGCCAAATTCCCTTCAAGTCTCTGGTTATGTTCACCCAGTGGGGGACTCCTGGTCCCCCTTGTTGCTCGTGCTAATCTACATCTTAATACTCTATGAATATCAAAATGAAAATGTACCAGCACTTACTCAAGGTAGCACTTAGCCAAGTGTTAGCTCCCAGGTCCACTGAAATGATTTCTACAGGCTCAATATCTCCTTTATATTTTTCTTTTATTCAAGTGGACCTGGGGCTAACACTTGGCTAAGTGCTACTGAGTGAGTGCTGGTACATCTTCATTTTGATATTCATACAGCTTTTTGCCAAGAACTGCTCTATCCCTGGTGCGGTCACACACATTCTCTGTTATCTTAATGCTCTGCCTGGTGCCAACTGCCCTGCACACAAATTCAAGTGCCCCAATAGCTGTTGCATCACCAACAGCAAACCCCTTCCCTTTCACCGTCCCACAAAGCTCACGAACTTCTAGACTTTCCACTCTGATGGCTCTAAAAATCCCCTTCTTTGTCTACCTTTATATCCAGAAATTCTAACTGTGGCTCAGTCCCTCCAGCTTCCCTTCTGCAAACGGAACCCCTAACCTGCTACATTTCCTGAAACCAGTGCAACATTTCCACTGTTTCCTTTTTCCCTTGCCCTATAAGCAGAAAGTCATCTAAATATGGTACCACCATCTTATACCCATACTGCTCCCCAAATGTCCACTGCAACCATGTACAAAACATTTTAAAGGTGGCACACACCACCAAGCAGCCTGTTGGCATTGCCTTGTCAAAGTAACAAAAATCTCTGAATTTAAAAACAATAGCTCCCAATCCTCTGGCCAGACTGGGAGCAGACTGAATCTTGATTAAATATCAGTATTAGCCAACCAAGCTCTCTCCACCATCCTGATCAGTTGAAACACATGGTCCAGTGTCAAGTATGACACTGAACACTGCTGTTCACTGAAAGCCATTAACTGATTTCCTCTGGGTAGGACAGATGGTGGATCATGCATTATTTCCCAGGCTGCTTCTTTGGAACCAGTCCCAATGGTGGTACCCTAAAGTTCTGGAAATGTGGCACCGTGAAAGAGCCCTCAACTTTGCCCACCCCATCTACTTCCTTATCTTCTCTGCATGACCTCTCCTTATCCTTAACTGATCCCAGGTTTCATGCCCACATTGCTGTCCTCTGCCCTTCATACTGTAGACTAAACCCCTTCTGTAAGTCCCTCCCTTGTATTCTAACTGCTCTTGTATCCAGGTACCCTTCCAGCAAAATCCCCAGCACCTCTTTGTTAATCAGAGCCTTGCCATACCAGCCCCCCTTTCCCTTTTCTTCTGGCCCTCATTTTCCTATATTTCCTATTCCACTGCTTCCTCCAAAGCCAAAACCTCTGCCTCGACCCTCTGACCCTACCTCCTTTCCTTGGGCTCCCATACCCACCCCAAAGGATTGCCCTCCCGAGGGTTACCCCCCAAAACTGTCTCTCCACTCCTACATTGTGACACTGGGTGTGCCCCTCACATTTGGGAACACGATGCCTAAATCTCGTAATTTGTCCATATGCACTGCACCCTGTTGTATCCCTAACAAAACTTCTGCTGACTCGCCTCTTCCCCTTCTCCTCACCCCTGCTATCTCTACTGTCATAGTCTCAAACCATATATCTGGATGCCTAGTGTCTCTCGCATATCTCCTGGGACACCATCCTCCAACGGAACTTCTCGGCCATACTGTATCAAGCCGCACTCCACCCACATCTTGAATGCATTGTGCACTATCAGCGGATATGCTAATAAAGGTGACTAGCTCTGGTTCCTTTTTCAGCAAAATGGCTCTAAAATAAGTAAACTCCATCAACCATGTCGCCATAGTCCTTCCCTTGAGACTCTTATCCTCCTGAGTTCTCCCCAATACAGTTAATGCTGATGTCATCTCTGTCTAACCTCTTCTCTCCTTCTCATACTTCTTTACCTCCTCTTTGTTCACCAGAGCAAACAAATCTACATACTCCCTTTTCTATACCTTCTTCTTCAGCAGCAGCATGTGATCTCCCAGTGTGACCCCTGGGGTTCCTTCCTCCCTGCTTTCTGACCCCTTCTCCTTCAGAGCCCTTTCTTGTCCCTTTTGTGCTCCCTGCTCTCTTTCTTCTTGAATTCCTGCAATACCTTCTGCAGCTCCCTAAACCCTGCTCCCTGTTGCCCCAATGATCTCCTCTACATATTCCCTCAAACTCCCTGTAGCGTGAGATCAGTAGTGTCTTTAACTCTGAGACCCCTCAGCTCACTTGCTTCCTTTTTCAGGTGTCCTCCTCTTCGTTCCTCCACCCTCTGTTCTTGTTGCTTTCCTCATTGCTGTTTTCTTTTGTGGCTTCTCCATGTCCTTGGCCACCTCAACATCACTTGCACATTTTCATCATTACCATCACCTGCTGCACTGCACTGCATCTTCCTTAGGGCTTGCCTTCTGCTTTTTGGATCAATACCTATCAGCTCAAAACAAAATACAGTGACACACCATTAGTCACCCTTTCCCTTTCTTTCTTAATTTGTCAGTCCCTTCCATATTCCTTGGTGACTAACATGCATAACCCTTACCACAACAATAAGTAACCCTCTTCTATTGCCCATTTTATATCTACCAGATATCCATCCCGCAACTGACGAGCTGCTTGAACCCAAGTTAAAACCAACTGCCACTTCCCCATGTGTTCCTCTACATCAACAAATCAGATCCCCAACCTTGTACGCTTAGATACTATAGAAAATAGCAACCCCTGCAGCCCTCCTCTTTTGCTTGCAACCACCAGTTGCCCCTCCATGAGCCTTTTTTTTTTTTTGCTGGCTGGCTGGTTCTCCTACCCACCATTTTGTTCCCTCTGGTGTGAGCACTCCTGCCATCATTTTGGTTCCCTTGGCCTAGGCTGTGGCCACGTGGCTGCATCCCAACACATTTCCTATCATTTCAGCTAGAGATGTGGCTAAGTAAAACTTCACCAATGAAATTTGTGTGAAGTGCCAAATTACACTTCACAGAATTTACAAGCTTCTCTAGACCTGAGAAACTTTGACTTTGCCCAAATCATGAAGTTTTTGCCATGAAGTGCAGAATTTTGCTGCAAAGAGTGGAATTTGCCCACAAAATTCCACACTTCATGAGTGAAACTTCACACTTCATGGTCAATCTCCATTCCATGAATTGCACAAATTTCATGAATTGTTCTTCGTGAATTACATGAAATTAACTAAATATTTCAAAGAGCAAAGTTTGCTGACTTCACCCTTCTCTAATTTTGGCATGCAATGACCATTCTTATAAGCCATTTCATGCAATGTAATATTTTATATGTAATTATGTTTGGTAGATTCATATTGCTGCAACACAAAATGGCCAGCATACAGGTAATCAGCGATGCCACTGGAGGCCTCAATTGGCGTCTTTTGTACAATGAGACATCCTCCTGTTCCATAAGATTCTAGGTACACATCATCTGTGCGAATTTGGATTTAAATTGTGAAGTAGAAAATGCTCAGTGAATTCATTTCTTTTAACTGTGACTCATTTTCTCATCTTCTGCATCATAGGAACACTTACGCCCAAAATCAACCTAATACCCACACTGTCCCCACAACTCCTGCTGAATCATCACCACCCAGTAAATGCACAAGATAATATTGACCAGAACAAAACAACATCTATTTATGTTAATTCCTGGGCCAGCTGTGACAGCCTACACAAAATGGAATGCACTTCAGAACCCACAGATTAGGGCTGGACAGACTGTTTAGCCCAAAATCCAGACCCTGGATCAATCCCTGAATCCACAGACCTGGAGAAATACAGACTTCACTGCAGAAGTCTGATTCCAGGTCTGTGGAAAGCCACAGAGCATGTTATCCCCTACAGTGTTGACTGTTGCCATGGGGATGCCATCGCATGCTATATACATAGAGGTGGCCAGCAGCAACCAATCAGGAAACAGTCATGTGATGCTGGTAGGGTAGAGTCATGTCACACACTCACTCATCGATATAACCGTGGTGAGTGAGCAACATGGCCCAGATGCTCAGGAGTAGTAGAGAAAGAAGGAGAGGGAAACAGAGCAGAGAGCCTTTATAGTGGACAGTGGTGCGCTATTTCAGGGAGCCGGAGGGAGGGGAGGAAAGAGTCATTGGGGTTGGGAGAGGAGAGGAGAGGAATCTGAGGGGAGAGGAATTGGAGGATTATTTTGGAGCCTGGAGGAGAGACAGAGAGTGTGGGGGGCTGAGTTGGGGCTAATCCAAATCCATCCAATTCCAGACTCGGAGAAAACAAGAGACAAAGAGAGACTACTAGGAGGGGCAAAGCCCTGGCTGGCTGTGTGTGGTACAGGGCAGGCTGGCAAAATAAATCTTTGACTAGTTCCATCCAGAGGAGAAAGAGACAGTTACAGGGGGTTCACAGTCACAGAAATTACAAAGTTCATCTTGGCCTCATTGTGGCTGTGTAGCAGACAGTGTGCATGCAGGGCAGGCTGGCAATAAATCTTTGACTTCATTTGTTCCATGCAAAGGAGAAAGAGATGTGACAGAGAGAGAGAGAGAGAGAGAGACAACTGGGTGGGGCAAGTAATACAGTTACGGACATCACAAATAAAGAAATACAGTACATCGTCATTGTGTCAGTGTGGCTTAAGTTACATACCCTGCTTAACTCCCCAGGCACTTAGAAGGTCCCTTTCACT
The DNA here is from genome assembly GCA_016271365.2 of Neoceratodus forsteri. Taxonomy (NCBI): domain Eukaryota; kingdom Metazoa; phylum Chordata; order Ceratodontiformes; family Ceratodontidae; genus Neoceratodus; species Neoceratodus forsteri. The sequence goes on along the minus strand of CM057456.1, from coordinate 451,535,451 downwards.
AGTCTCTAAGGCCTTTCACCAGTTGCAGTCCTGTCTCTCAGTGGCCTGGGATCGATCGCCAACTCAGCCCCTTCTTAACAACCCCATTTTCAAATAGGTAACCATCCCATTCCTCTGTTTTCTCCCACACTGAAGGACTACCCTCAGAAGGATGATATAGCCCCATTTCCAGCCCTCTGGAATAGATTTCACCTTCATCAAGGGACATTTTAAATTTCTCCAGATCAAGAACATGATACTTACCTTTCTGGGGCCCAGGCCATGAACAGTACACCCTCGGAAGATCTAGATGCAGTTTTGGCTGCTGCTGGTCAACCACATGTGGTCTCTGGTATGAATAAGCAAATACAAACCCTGGACCCACATCTCCCAACAGGGATTTGTTTTACTGGGTGCATGCACTATCTCTCTCTGCAGAGGCTGGAGTTCTGGGGGAAGATTTGAAGAGGGATTTACAAATTTATTAAACAAGAAATATTACATCTGATTCAATTTAACATCATGCATAACTTATATATAAGTTATATTACACTCCTGTCAGACTACATAAAATTGGCTACCTTGCCTAGCCCTTTGCTCCCATTGCAAGCAGAGTTTGGGTACCTTTTCCACTTGCTTTGGACTTGTCCCCACACCCAAGGCTTCTGGACTGCAATCAAAGGTGACCTAGACCCCTTCTAGGGCTAGAACCTTTGTTCACCCCAGAATGCTGCCTGCTTTCCTTCTTCCCATGTGGTACATCTTGAATAAGGAAAGCCCATCTTGCATTAGTGGCTTCAGTAGCAAAGTTAACAATGCTCCAACACTGGAAAGAGGATACTTTGCCCCAGTTCTGGAGTGGTACCGTTAGGTGCTACTGGCCATTCAGCTAGAGAAACATATAGCATTTACACATCATAGAACTCAGACATTCCAGTGTACTTGGAACCTCCACTTACGTTGCTCTCCCTTTGGCGACCATAATTTACTGGTTTAATTTTGCTGCGATTGTCTCTTCTCCATTCTTTCTTTTCCCATATTCCTTATGAGAGATGGGGAGGAAGGGGTTGGGTGGTGGGGGGAGTATGTTATGTCATTGTTTGTGCTTTGTGATATTGTTATATATGGTGTACTTGTGTTTTATATCTGTGTCTTTTTATGGGTACCTTCATGGCCATTGTGCTGTGTTATCTTTTTCTGTATGTATGCTGCTTTAAAAACTAATAAATCATATTGAATTAAAAAAAGAATAAATCTTTGACTTGTGCCATCCAGAGGAGAAAGAGAGAGAGAGAGAGAGAGAGAGAGAGAGACTACTGGGGCCAATGAGAAATTTCACAGTCACAGAAATCACAAATAAAGTTCATATTGGCCTCAGTGTGGCTGTGTGTGTGTGCTTTATAGAAATGATGCATTAAATTATTTCTTTCTACCTTTGTGTTAAATATGACCGACTTTGGCCACTTTTATGCATTTTATCGCATTTTTCCAAATATTTATAAATAAATCTGAACTCCACCATGTTCTGGTTCTTATTTAAAAGGGTCAGAACTTCACCAAGTTCTTCCAGCCTTATTATGGATACACCCTCTTTCTGCACAAGACAGTTCCTTCCCTACAAGAACAGTTTGTAATAGAAGAGGTAGACAATGTCCCATCCCCAGCCACCTGCGAGGCAGACTGCCACAGATAAGCCCGCTGCCTCTCTCACGCTCCACCGCCACCCTGAATCCAATCTGCTTGCTGTCCCACATATGGCCTATGCATTGATAGACCCACAATAGCCCCTTAACGTGTTTAGTCCTTATATATCCAGTAGCTGTTGTTTAACTGGAAAACAAATTCATGTTTTTTTTTATACATGAATGAAGCAGCCACAAATGACTGACACCACAAAGACAATATAAGAAAGCTTTTACTACCTAAGAAGCCTTTCCATCCTTCTCCCTTGCTACCACCTGCCATGCATAGTTGCAGGCCTTCCTCACCGCTCTGTCTCACCTCAGAGCCCAAAATACCTGCTGACTTCACTTAGGTATCCTTTATTTAAAAGAGGAGAGAGACTAGCCTCATTCTCTCAGCCCTATATGCTGGAAACATGCTGATAATTTTGACACTCGTGGCCTGCGCTGTCATACATCCTCCCCCAGGGACCCACTGCCTGATCCACAGCAAGTCACTTCCATCTCAACTGCCTCTGCAGGTGAAAAACTTCCTGTTTTTGTTCCCCACACCTCCACTACAGTATTGTCCACCCTGTTCTGGCCACCAGGGCCCCACTTACCTCAAAACCTCTAATGCCAACTGATGTGCTAATGAGCTTAGTTCCTCAATCTCCACCACAACTCGACAAACAAAGAAGAAGGGGAGCCTCCTCTAGCTCCCAATTTTAAACCCCTCCAATTTAGTGGGCTTATCCCTGCCCAATCACTACCCTTCTTTGTCCTCCCTCCCCTCTTTATGCCAACCTTCCTCCAAGATTCCCTCACTAGCCCTCAACCCCTCTCCTTCCCTCCTACCTCCTCTCCCACTCTGTTCCATGACTGACTGTCTGTAAGGGAGATGACCCTGACAACAGAGGCTTATGCTTACCTTCGATGCCTTGAAGATGGCTTTGTATATTTCCTCTATCTCTTCTACCCCTTATGTCCTGCACCCTACTAAGTTATCCTTGATCAGTTCCCTTAACCTACTGAAGTCTTCCCTTCTAAACTCAAGAGGCTCAATTCTCAAATGGGGCTGTGTTCAGTGCAAGCTGCGGCAAATGGCAGCCTGTGCCAAAGACCCATACACCAGGTACCCTGCACCAGATTCAGGTACAGGAGGGGTCCCAGCGTTTAAGTCCCCACACTTGCGGCATTCCATCCCTTGCAGTGAACACCTGGCACATGGGAAGTGTCCGTTGCAAGCCAGGTGCAGCACGGAAATGGCACCTACTGTACATATGTGCACAGTGACTGCCACCAGTCTCAGACACTGAGCGCATATGTGCAGTATGGTGCTGCTGCTGACCACAGTCGGAGGCTGGCCAGGCACCAAAGGGTGGGGTCCACTAGACCACCAGGTACTGGGCACTGCAGTGATTGGGGACACATGCCCATGCCACATACAGGTGGGCCAGGCAGCATCAGGGATGGGTGGAGGCATTGGGGATGGGTGACAGTACCTGGCAGGATGGGGCACCATTGGTGAACCAGGGGGCAACCGTGGCATACAGTGACACATGGGATGACTGCCCCAGTGGGACATATTTTAAGTCCCACTACACCAGTCCTGGCTGGTCTAAGGGCATAGAATATCTCCCACTGGGTGCTGTCTGAGAATAGCAAGCTGCAGCTTGTGTTGGAGCAGTCCACCTAGTGCAGTGTCGCAGCACTATGCAGGATGCAGTGCTGGTGCAGGACCTGTTTGGGGCAGGCAGCCTACAGTTGATACAGGCCACCTTCGTGAATGGCGTGGAGGCAGCCCTGGATGCAAGGTGCACCTTGCACCATCTCTGTTTGGTGCAAGCACCTTGCATCAGATGCAGGTCTTTGATAATCTGGCCCAAGGACTTTGGTTCTTGATTTCAGTTGCCAGTCTTGAGGTCCAGTTCAAACCACACGGAGTTGTAGTCTAAGTTCCTAGTGGCTCCCTTTGCTCCACAGCTCTCACCATCTCTGAGTTGGTGATCACCACATCAAGGATTGTGTTCTGCCTGGTAGGTTCCTTAACAAGTTGCACCCAAAAACAGTCTTGGAAGGCATCCAGTAATGTCTGATTCCTGTCACTATTGGCGCTGGGACCTCCCAATTGATGTCAGGCACGTTCAGGTCACCCACCACCACTACTTCCCCTTGACGCCTCTTTCTGGGGAGTGGAGGTGTAGAAGGTGAGCTCTAGCTGATTTGAGTGTACAGCTTAGATCAAAATAAAAGTCTGAAGTAGTACTACAAGAAAATGTGTGCCCGCTAAACATTTAGAGGCAACATAAAAAACATACAAAAAAAAAAAGCAAATTTGTATGAATGGATCTATTTTTGTATGGGTTTTTTGTTCATATGAAAAGGATGCCTTCAAATGAAAAAATAATTTTGGGCTTAGTTTTCTCCTCAGTTTTTTGTATGAAGGAATCCTTTTCATATGGCTTTTTCGCTCATGCTAAAGAGGATCCCCACATACTAAAAAAGATTTTGGAGTTAATTTTTTCCATATTTGAACTTTGACAAGCCATAACTTCCTGTAGTTAATACAGACAGAAATAAACAAGTGACACACTGATTTTCATTATAAAATAATCTTTTATAATTAAAAAAATAAATAATAAGGCTGGTGCACTGGCTTAGTGGCAAGGCATCTGTCTGCAGTGCCGACATCCCAGATTCAGGGATGGACCCGGAGTCAGAGGGCTAGCTGGGTGGAGAGGGATTGAGTGTCCTATGGACTGCTCTCCCTCTCCGGGAAGGAAGGGGAAGATTGTCCGTGCTATGAGGACCCCTGACAGAGGCTGGGGTCCAGCGAGCTGGCATCACATGCATCAAGAGGGATGGATGCTGGCATCATTGCATGTCCCGATCCCCAGAAGGAAAAATCATTGAAAAAATATCGGCAGCTAATGATGGCCCTGCTCTGCCGCCGCTCCTCACTGAGTTCAAAAGTCCACCAGGAGGGTCCTGCTCCTGTGACCCCACCCTGAGGCAAGGCTTTGTGACCCACATTCTCATGGAGGGGTAACCTGATCAGTGGCCCCATCTGGGGAAGCCTGGAGAAGAGAGGAGCAGTAGGTGGGTCAGAAACCGGAGTTAGGGCCATATAAAAAAAAAATAATTTACAAAATGAAAGATATGAAAGAAAATTAAGTAAATCAATTTTCAAATAGTCATTGATTTAAATGAAAATAAAATGGCAATATTAAATTCATATTGAAAATTAAATTTTAATAAAAGAAAATAGAAACTTTTTTGGTAGTTGTTTTTTGTAAATTAAATGGCAATAACAAAATATATTTTTTTTATAATAAAAGTCCTTTTAAGTCCTTCTTTCCTTTGGTAGATGAGAGGTACCCACCCTTTGACATCATGATGTGGGCTGTCAGTCATGTCCTGAGTGAAATCACAGGTGGAAGCAGGTACTCACTGGCAGTGTCCATGTTGGACATTCAGATCAGGTGGATCATGCCCCTCCTCTTCAGGGCTGAATTTAGGAGGGGCTGTGATGGAGGATCTTCTGAATCCTGATGAGATCACAGAGAGGGCCTGGTCTTCCTGTTGTAGCAGTATTCTGTTGGTTTCTAACACCGCTTCCTGAGTCTCCCACATTTCCTCCATCAGTACAGGCAGCAACTCTTGTGTGATCTCCTGTGCTGCAACACTGTCCTTGTAGCTCTTCTGAGCTCTCCAACGCTGAAGTGAGGACAGCGTTGCTGCTCTGGACACCACAGAGGGCCTCGTAAGTCTGGCACTGAAGTTTGTCACGGAGGTACATGGTGATTAGAATTTAATTTTGTGTTTGTATTAGCACCATCGTGACAAACTCTGCCAGACTCTTGAAGCCCTCTGACACGGTACCCATGAACTGATGGATGTCCTCCTCAGTGCCTCAATTGCTGCATGAGATGGTACAATAGAAAATAAAATAAATTGGTATATTTTGTATGTTGCGCTGTGCATACTGAAACAACTGTTAGGATTTTTGTTCTTGCATCGTTGCACTATGAAGAGAATGAGTAGTATTAAGGTTGCATTGAAGCTTGCAAACCTGGAAGTAAAGAGGTTATTGTCTTTGCTTCTATAGTTGTTTTATCTGAAGACACTATCTGGTGATTTTGTTTTTCTGTGACAGTAAAGATTGTGAAGGGAATGTAGTACGTTGTACACCTGTAATTGAGAAGAATAGATTAGCAAAGAATGAAAAGGATCTTTTTTTTCTGGTGGTGTATCAGTATGAGGTCAAGTAAAGAAAGAGTATGCTGATTTTGTTCACCTGTGAGGACAGAGATTTGTGTCCAGCGATGAGTTTGTTTGCCTGTGAGGATAAAGATTTCTGCATGAGTATTAGATACTGTATGAGGAAAAAAGCATCTTTTTACTTTGAGTGTCTTTACCTGTAGGGATAAAGATTTCTGTGAAGAGAATGTATTAGTTATGAGCAAAACCTTCCTTTTGTTTCTTGGTGTTATATATTAGTATGATGTCAATTAAGACTATGATAATCGTATTGTCCTGTGAAGAGAAGTAGTATTGTGAAGGCAAGGTATACTATTGTACAGTGAGAATCGGTAAGCAGATTTTAAAGACACCTATAATGTTTTCTTCAAATAGGAATGATAGTGTACCTATATCATATATTTCAGATCCAGTTTGTCCAGGTAAGTACAGTTCAATACGGTTATACGCTTTTCTATGGAAGGTTACCATATTGACAGAATGCTAGAAAGGACAATTACTATGGGTGTGTTATCAACTATTAACACTGAAGTTTCTAAATATTTCTACTATATGTGAATGACACCATCACCACTGCTTTTTCATCCAGTGTGTAATGTTGCTTAGGTACAAGCGATGCAGAATAGAGCTTGTAGATGTACAAGATAGTGATAGCAGGTATAGGCTCTGAAATGGCAAGGCACATTTTATTTATATGGCAACCTTTCCAACAGCTTAGAGCACCTCACAACAATAAAAGAAAACAAGTATAGATTAAAAATTCAAGCACAGCAAAATAAACATATTAAAATAGAAATAAAATAGTAAATAAGATAGGAGCATCTAGAGTTAATTAATAATCTGGAAAGGTCTATATAAATAAGTATATTTTTATTATGTGCCTAAAGGTAACCACAGTTGGGGCAGAGTGTACTGATTCTGGGAGGGAATCCCACAGCAAAAGGACTACAACTCCAAAGGCCCTATCCTGGACAATTTTAAATGGGAACAGGGAACCAGAGTTAAATCAACCTGCATCTGTGGCTGGAGGGGCAAGATGGAGTGTAGGACTTCAGAAGATCTTTCAGCTAGCTTGGGCCTAGGGCTCAGTCCACGTGGACCTTGAATGTTATCAAGCAAATCTTGAAGATGATATGCCATTGAACATAAATCCAATTCAAGTATGCTACAAAATTAGAATGCAAGCTGCATTATGGGGGATGAAAGGTGTTGTAGTATAGCATCTGCAGCACTGCTACAGTGATGGCTGTAACACACAGAAGAAGATAAATATTGTGTTATTGGGATTTCATCATCAAAATATCTTCCGTTTTCAAATACATAGAAATATAGAATTTGATGGCAGATAAGGGTCGCTTGGCCCACCTAGTCTGCCCATTTTCCCCATTCTGTAATACCAGAGACCCTACTTGAGCTCAGGCTTAACCCTTCCTTCCTGACCCACTAAGGTTCCTTATGCCTATCCCATGCATTTTTGAATCCTGTTACAGTTTTTGCCTCCACCACCTCCACTGGGAAGCTGTTCCAGGCATCTACCACTCTTTCTGTGAAGAAGTATTTCCTCACATTTCCCTAAGTCTACCCTCCAGCTTCATAGCATGACCCCAGCTCTCAGCATCTTTTTTTACTGAAAAGTTATTCCCTCTTGTACCTTATTTATGCTAATGAGGTACTGTATGTTAAAATCTCTATCATATCCCCCTCTCCATCCTATCCTCCAGGGTGTACATATTTGAGGTCCTTTAGTCTCTCCCATTGCATTTCTGGTGCAGTCCCTGTACCTTTTGGTTGCCCTCTTCTGGACCGTCTCTACTCTGTCTATGTCCTTTCAGGGATGTGGTCTCCAGAACAGGACAGAGTACTCCAGATGAGGTCTCATCAATGATCTATACAGAGGATCACCACCTCCTCTTTCTGCTGGCGATACCCCACTATATACCCCAGCATCACAATGGCTCCCTCACTATCGTGTAACACTGTTTGGCTACCTTTATGTCATCAGATATGAATACCCCAGGTCTCTTTCTTGTTTGGTGATTATCAGTACCACTCCCCCTGTCTTGTACTCTGCTCCTGGGTTTTAAGTACATGATTTTTGCACTTCTTTGCATTGAAACTTAGTTGCCACATTCTTGACCACTCCTCAAACTTTCTTCGAGCCCTATTCATTTTTCCATCTCCCTAGAGTCTACCCTATTGCAGATCTTTGTGGCATCTGCAAAAGGCATACCTTCCCATCTCGCCCTCAGCAATTGTATATATGCTTACATGGTCTTTTGGCTGTATATCTCCAATGACCCCATTTGAGTATTGTATCATATCACTGTTGCTCCTCATCTACTGAATTATATGTACTGTCTATGTTTTCCTTTTGATTACTGATATTGCTATTAACTTTCATTGAACTGTATACCACATCCTGTTATTGTTGTACCTACTATATGCTGTATTGTACGTTAAGCGTCCCTCTCAGGTCCTCCTTGCAAATGAGCTCACTCAATGGAGTTTTCCTGCTTAATAAACTTGAACTCAAACTAGCAATGTTGTTAATAAAGACATTAAAGAGGACCAGTCCCAGTACTGATCCTTCTGGCACCCTGCTGGTCACCCACCCTTCCTCAGGTTGAACTCCATTCACCACCACCCTCTGTTGCCTTTCCCCAACTAATTTCTTACCCAGTTTGCTACCTTTGGACTCACTCCCAGGCTGTCCTGCTTTATACGAGTTTCCTATGTGAAGCCATGTCAAAGGCCTTACTGAAATCTAGGTAGGCTACATCCACTGCTCCACCTTGATCTAATTCCCCGCTCACCAAGTCAAAGAAGTCTATCAGATTTGTTTGATATGACCTCATTGCTGTGAATCCATGCTGCCTCGGATGCTGTAGCCACTGGATTCAAGATATTCCACAAACCTTTCCTTCAGTAGTGATCCCATTAATTTCACCTCCACCAAAGTCAAGCTAACTGGCCTGTAATTGTCTGCCTCCTCCCTATTACCACTTTTATGAAGTGGGACTACATCGGCCCTCCTCCAGTCCTCTGGAACCTCTCCCATCTCCAGTAAGTGGTTGAACTGACTATCAGAGGTGCAATCAGCACCTCCTGATCTCCTTCAATATCCTTGGATGTATCCTGTCTGACCCCATTGCCTTGTCCACTTTCAGATTTGCAAGGTCTTTCAGGACTCTTTCCTTTGTAAATGGACAGTGTCCACCTTTCCTGTGATGCTCTTAACACTTATCTGTTGTCCCTCCTCACGCACTCTTCTGGGTAGTCCAAGATGCCTGCTCTTGGCTGAAGCTGCAGCTGGGATGCTCCAATCTACATCCAGCAGATTGAAGTATCCCACCAGCAGCACCTCCCTTTATTTGCCATCTTTAGAATGGCTTCCACCAGAATCTTATCCATCCTCCTCCCCTCTGAGCTGGAGATCTGGAGATCATACCAGTGCAAATAGCAGCTCCATTCCCCATCTCTAGGGTGACCCACAGTGCCTCCAGCCCTCCCAGTATTCCTGTGTCTCTGTTGCTTTAATGCTATCCCTCAGTAAAGAGCCTCTCCTCCTTTTTACCCACCCTATCCTTCCTGAACAGAGTGTAGCCTGATATGGTTGATCCCAGTCATGGTACTTGTTGCACCATGACTCAGTAATGACGACAAATGTCCAGGTCAGCCTCTGCTATAATGGCTACTAAATCTGGGATTTTATTTCCAGGCTTTGAGCATTTGCAAGCAAATTGAATATCTGTTTATCATAAGAAATAGTGAAATACAAAAAAAACTGATACACAAGAAATGAAATACAGATTTTATACTGTATAAGTCTTGTGATATATATGTTGTAAGCAGTGACACATGATATGATGTGGGTAGTGGTGTGGTGACTGCATGCCCAAGCGTGTAATGAGGTATTTGTCTGCACACATGTACTGTATTGTCCCTGGAAGTATGGTGAATCCACTACTATCCAGAGACTGAAGTGTATTACTACACTTATCGTATGCCATTATGTGATAAAGATAACTTTTCAGACAGAAGTATGTATTTTAAAGTCAAATTAGTTTTCTTTTATATGTAGCGTTACACTGAAGAAACTAGTTCCAAAACTTGTGGAGGGACAGCAAAACAGAATATTTTTAGGTGACACTTTTCCATTTGTTACAAATGGCAGGAGAGCTTACTTCAGTGAATAAACAAAATGTCTGTACTGGCTTTGGAAGGTAGGCACAAAGATCTAGTATTTTAATGATTGGGATCCTTGACTGGTAGTTGTTAATGTTTGTTGGCAGTAGTGCCATCTAGCACAGGCAGTAGCAAATCAGAGTACAGCTTTATTCTTTACTACATGATGAAGAGTCTTTTTTTTCCTTGATTGTATATGTATTATGTTTTATGTATGTATAGTGTTTGCATCTGTATGTATTTAAAAATGAAACTGATATTTTTGTACAGTAGGACCCCATTGTAAATTAGCTGATGCTAAATTGGGTTTATCCTGTTTCTGATATCAGAAATAAACTTTTACTACTACTACTACTACTACTACTACTACTACTAAGAGTTATTTTACTCAGAAAACAAATTCATATTTGTACATATCTGTACTGCTGTTAAAAGTTTATGTACTGCTTAGGAATCTTCAGGTGTGATGTATGTGTAACATTGTATTGGGACATACTGTCTGCTTCATAAGAGAGGATTTGCCTTGTCTCAGCAACAACCATGTAATGGCCCTGGGGAGGTAGAGCTATGGAACGGAAATAAAAGTATGTAGTTAGAAACATGTTCTCTATTTGTGAATGTTACATATTATTACAATTAAAATTCCCAGTGCTAACTTTATGTAACATCTTGAGTGACTGTCTCTTATCTGACAACAATTGTACACCTTTAGTTGTTTCCATAGCTCATAACCTTGCAGTCATTTTCTGAGACAGTCTAGTACATGATGTGTCATTGTGGCCCACATGGAGAGGACCATCTGTACTGTAGAGTGACATAACACATTGCTATGCTATAACTTCTATTTAGAATAAGTAATATTTTATCTCATGGAAGAAAACAGTACTGGACATCTACAACTTTCTCAATGATTGTTATAGATTTATCATGTGTTGCTGTTATGACTGTGATGAAACCATCTAATTTGGAATGCAAGCACAGTATGATACTGGATATATCAGCTGGGTACCATACCACAACATAGTGGTTACAATGTCTTGTGCTTCTATATACCTGTGTTGCTACTGCCGTAGAGGATGTTTCAGGGTAGTGCTTGCAAGGATATCCCCAGGTGTATTATGTGTAACTAGCTGTGGTGGGGTATCATGGGGTAGGGCAATGTTGGGATGTGGAATCTCCTCGCCGTGATGTTCTGGCTACCTAGCTGTATGGTAGGGTGGGGAATATATGTGTGGGTGGTATGCACCATTATCTAGACCGGTAGCTACAAAGATACATAATAGTAATAGATAGCATAAGAACTTTCTTGTAGTATGGTACGAGGTTGAGATGTCCAATATCATAGTGTGCTGGCAATCTAAATAGTGGGGTTTCACAGCCCTGTTCCAGTATGTCTGGGGAGAATCTATGCTCCTGTGTCTGGATTGTGTCAGACTGTCCTGCTGTGCAGATGTAGTGGGTATGTTTGGTGAGGGTGCGCAATAAAGTTATGGCAGGGTTGCTGCTGCTGTATGATGGACTGCCATGCTCTGTACACTGTGCCTTTTGTATGGCATGCAGTGTAGGCATCTACCCTACCATCTCCCTACACCACCCATGTGTGTGTGTGTGTGTGTGTGTGTGTCTGTGTGTATGGTGGCAGGGGAGAGCCTGTGCACAACGAGCTGATGCACATTTTGTGAATGTCACTGGGCATCCACTGCACCCCCTCTATGTGGTAGAGCAATGTGGAGTTGCCTGCGTGTTGCTGTGTAGGCAAATTGAACATTACTGAATAGCATCCATTGATTCTTGTAGCTCCTTACTAAAACAAGCAGTGATGAAAATAAAACTACATATAAAATGGAGAAAGCGAACTGATTATTATAGAATAATATTTCAAGTTAGTGGCTTTTAACTTATATTGTTCTGTGCAAGACTTGCTTCCTGCTGCAGTGCCAGGTGTACCAGATGGACAAGGCTGGGGCTTTTATCTGGCTGTTGTTCTGTGCTGCAGTCACCGGCACACAGGGCTTTCTGGTTCCACCCTCAGAACGCACCAGCATTCTGGCGCCGGGCAATTAGGGCACCAATCGACATTGTCACCAATCACTTTTTATTGTGGGGGCTGTGCTCCCCCACACATCCTTCTTAAGATTCCTACTCTGGGGCAGACTTTGGGAAGGGTGAATCCCACATTTGGCATCCTGATTGCCCAGTGCCATAATGCTGGCACACTGAGAGCATAAGGGGTGGTCCTCAGTTCCAGTCACAAACGGGCTGGGGCTATCTGGCTATCTCCCTCTGTCCTCCCTTTGTTGGGACCAGTGGTGCCTCTCTGTGCATTGCTTGATCTGTGATACACAAAGAAAAAATCACATACTTTAGTAGTATGTTAATACATATATATATAGTATTCTTCCTATTAAACCTACTGTCTTATACAATATCATACTATATTGTACTTCACCAGCCATTAAGAAAGTATTGCTATTGTTTACTATGATATGACAGATCGATTATTTTGTGGTGTTATAGCAGACACCTATAGTCTGATGTTCTGTAATACACAAAACAAGTTATATACTCAGTTGGCCTGGTTGGCACAGAGGCATGGCTGCCATCTGTGATGCCAATGACCGGGTTTGGGAATGGACCCAGGAGTCGGAGGGCTAGCCAGGGGAATAGGATTGAGCATCTGCTGGACTGCTCTCCTAGTCTGGGGAGGTGGGGTTGAGTGTCCGATGCAATGGGACCCTAGTGGAGGCCAGGGTACCACAGCGATCAGTTACAGCATGTACATTGGCTTGCAGACGGGTCGTCATTGTATGTCCCTGCCCCTGAGGGAATCACAGCACCAAAATTGCCAGTCCCCACTAATGAGCTGGCTCCAGAGCCATCCCTCTGGCCACTTAAGTCTGCCACTGGTGGCCCCACTGGAGGGGGGCAAGCCCCGAGTATGAGGGGACAGGTTGCGGAGCCTGGTGAGCACATTCACAGGGCTAGGGGATGCCCGGCAGTAAAAATAAATTACAAAAAAAGTTACATACTCAAACTTTACTAGTATAATAAAACATACATACTGTTTGCTTGCTATTGAACTGACAGGCATACAGTATGCATTACTGTAGTGGATACTTCTTACAGTATATGAGACACTTATTATGCTCCATGTTCTGTAATATACAAAAAGAAACCATGTATAGACAACCTTTAGCACTATGATAATATATACATATTGTGTCTTTGCTATTGAACAAATATGGTACTTTGACATGAGGGCTTCCTATTGAAAAGTTTGTGCCTGCTGGCTACTAGACTTCTCTCAATCTATTGCCCAGTCAGGTCATGAAACAAGCAATCTATGCTGTAGCATTCTATCCACATCCTCTCCCCTAAAACACCTGTATCTGAGCTGCATCACAATCAAGGCACTTTCCCAGGTCTCAAGTATTTGAACTGCTAGGAATGTAAGAGATGGCTGTACTGTGTATGTTTGTATGCAAGATGTCTAACTGATACTATTCAGTGTCATCCTCTAGATGTTACATACCATCGAGCTCAACAAGGTGCAACTCTTCATCAGGAACCACAGAATCCTACTCCACCTGATCTGCTGGAACTGATACCAGCTGGGACCTCTGTGCTGCTGTGACAGAGAAGCCTGGATGTTCTGCGAAAACAGAGAAGATATAAAGATATATTATGATAAGAAGATACGTAATATACAAATTTGCCAGCAGAAATAGGCCACTTGCTCTATCAAGTCTGCTCAAGTGTGCAGCTAGCACCCTCACCTTGCAGCTGCCCAACCCTTCCCAATTACCCCCTCTCACCTTGTCCCATCCCTTTTGAAACTACCAACTGTCTTACAGGCTACCACGTCCTCTAGTAGAGCATTCCATTCTGCCATGACCCTCTCCATGAAAAGTGTCTCCTCATTTCGTCCTAAATCTTTCCCCTCCAATCTAAGACCATACCCTCTTGTATCCCTCTCCTCCTTAGCATGAGTATCCCTTCTGTGCCTGCCTTGTTTATCCCTTTACTGCATTTAGAGGAGGTCTCAATTAATCCCCTGGTCACTTCTCTCTCCAAGGAGTACATGTTCAACTCTCTCAGCCTCTCTTTGTATGGTCTATCCTCCAATCCCTGAATCATCTTTCTTGCCCTCGTTGTACCCCTTCCAGTAATTTCACATCCTTCTTAAGATATGGACACCATGTGTGGCCTGATCAGTGCCCTGTAGAGGCAGGATCACCTCCCTGCTCCTGGAGATGATCCCCTCCTGATACAACCCAGCATCCTGTTGGCTTTCACTGCTGCCCTTCTACACTGCTCTGTATTGTTCATGTTTCCCATTACAACCACCCCAGATCCTTCTCCTCCTCAGTGGAACCTAGCTGCACCCTCCCAGCTGGTAACCCCTCCTGTTCTTTGCTCCAAAGTGCAGGACTTTGCACTTTTCATATTGAAACTCAACTGCCATGCTTCTGACCACTCCACCAGTTTGGTCAGGTCAAACTGCAGCCCCTGCCAGCCTGCTAGATTGTCCACCACCTCCCCAATTTGGTATCATCAGTGAATAGACTGATCTTATTCCTGACATATGAACATCTGAAATTTGCCAGCAGATAACGGCCTAGAGGTCTATCAAGTCTGCTCGAATGTGCAGCTAGCACCCTTTATTCTACAGCTGCCCCTCCCTTCCACCTTCCCCTTCATTAACCCTCCCCATTGACCTGTCCCATCCTCACTTGAAGCAGTCCACTGTTCTACTGCATACCACTTCAGCAGGTAACGCATTCCACCCAGCCACCACCCTCTCTGTAAAAAGTGTCTCCTCATCTCCTCCTGAACCTTCCTCGCTCCAGTCTCATATCATGGCCCCTGGTGTCCCTCCCTCCCTTACTTTGAACAGCCCTCTGTACCTGTCTTGTTTATCCTTTCATGTATTTAAAGGTTTCAATCATGTATTTAAAGGTTTCAATCATGACGCCATATGAGATGACCTCTATGAATATTCCAAACAGCACTGGTCCCAGTATTGATCCCAGTGGCACCTGGCTCATCACAGCCTTTGGAGATAAAGTTCACACCCTGCCACTACCCTCTGCTGTCTCCCTGCAGCCAATACTCAATCCATTTAACCATCTTAGTCCCCATCTCCACGTTTTCAACTTCCTCCCAACCTCCCATGAGGTACCAAATTGAAGGCCTTACTGAAGTCCAAGTATATGACATCCACAGCATGACCCCTGTCCAATTACCTCGTGACCCAGTCAAAATACTCAACTAGGTTTGTCTAGCAGGATTTTCCAGTGGCAAACCCGTGCTGTAGACTATCCTGGCGCCTACTGTCTCCATAATGTCACCAGCCTTCCTTAAGTATTGTCTCCATCAGCTTCCCACTATGGAAGTTGCTTACTGGCCTGTAATTACCTGGATCATCTTTTGATGCACTTTATGGATGGGTACCACGTGGGCCATCCTCCAGTCAGTGGTATGCTCCTTGTGTCCAGGGAGGTATTGAATAGTTCCACCAGCAGTCTAGCCAGGATCTCAGCCATTTCCTTTGACACCCTGGGATGTATGCTATCCAGTCCTGGTGCCTTATCCACCCTCAGAGCCCTTAACCCTTCCTATAGCCTACCTCAATGATCACTCCGTCTGTTACACCTCTCCCCGCCCACCTTGCCCAGCCCCTGCAGTAGCTGCCTTCCTTTCTCCCTCATGAATACAGAACTGAAGTACTCATTCAGTGCTTCTGTCTCATTCACCCCTTTCTCTTCCCACCCCGTCCTTCCTGATCCTCACTATCTAGTCCTTGCAGCTCCTTCTCTCCTCGTATGTATCCGAAGAAGTCCTTTCCCCATCCCTGATGCCCTGCATCAGCCTCAATTCCCTGGAGGCCTTAGCTGCTCTGACTCCCCATGTAACTTCCTTGGACCTCTTCACATACTCTTCCCTATACTCCCATTCCTGGATTCTTGTATTTCTTGAACACTGCTTTTTAGCCCTTACCATTTCTGAGACCCTCTACTTAACCAGCTCAGTTTTTAGCCTTCTTCCTTTTGCTTTGCAATCTGGTACATGTCTCAATAGCCTCCAATATCCTCAATTTTATTTTTCCCATTTCTGATTTGCATCCCAGTGTAGCTGTAGTCCTTCCAAATTCCCCTTAAGATTTCACCCATCCTACCAAAGTCAGCCTGTCTGAAGTCCACCACCTTGGTCCCTGTACCTGCTGCTTCTCTGCTCATATTAGTGTGAACCACACTGAATGGTAGTCACTCCCAGCCAGTGGGTCCTCCACAGCCACCTCTCTTACAGCCTCCCCATTGGACAGAACTAGATCCAATGTATTCCCCAACCTAGTTGGCTCACTGACCATCTGTGCCAGGAAGCAGTCCTGGAAGGCATCTGGGAGTATTTGCTCCCTAGCACTTGAGTTCGCTGGGGAATCCCAATCCACTACTGGTACATAGAAACATAGAAACATACTCTTTGATGGAAGATAAGACCATTTGGCCCACCTAGTCTGCCCATTTCCCTACCTAGAGGATAAGCTGGATCCTATTTAACCAACAGCCAATTTCTTCCTACCCCCACAAAAATTGCCTTACGATGTCCCATGCATTCTTGAATTCCTCCCACTTTTAGACCCCACAACTTCCTCAGGAAGACTGTTCCATGCATCCACTACCCTCTCTGTGAAAAATACTTCCTCACATTGCCCCTGAGCCATCCTCCTCTATCTTCAAATTGTGTCCCTTGTTCTTGCAGCATCTCTTTCTGAAAGATGCTACCCACTTGGATTTTGTTGGTTCCACTGAGGTACTTAAACATTTCTATCATGCCCCCTTTCCCTTCTTTACTCAAGGGTATACATATTAAGCTCCTTTAGTCTCTCCTCGTATGGCTTCTCTTGCAGACGCTGCACCATTTAGTTGCCCTCCTCTGAACTGCTTCCATCCTATGTCCTTGCGGAGATGGGGTCTCCGAACTGGATGCAGTACTCCAGATGGGGTCTCACCAACTGTCTGTACAGGGGATAACAACTTCCTTCTGCTGGTGATACCTCTCCTATACATCCCAAATCCCCCAGCCCTCCCTAACGCCTTCTCACATTGCTTGCCAACCTTAAGGTCATCTGATATGATTACCCTCAGGTCCCTTTCCATTTTTGTTGTTGTTAATACCCCCCAATTGTGTAATCTTCCCTGGGTTTTGTTTCCCAGGTGCATTACTTGCACTTCTTTGCATTGAATCTAAGCTGCCATACTTTTGACCATTCCTCCAACCTTACCAAGTCCCTTCTCATCCTTTCCATGCCTCCTTGTGTATCAACCCTGTTGCAGATCTTTGTGTCATCTACAAAGAGGCATACTTTTCCTTCCAGTCCCACTGCAATGTCACTTATAAAGACATTAAAAGGACTGGACCCAGTACTGATCCCTGCAGTACCCCACTAGTAACCCTCTTTCTTCAGAGTGGACTCCATTTACAATTACCTTCTGTGTCCTGTTGTTCAGCCAATGTTTCACAGGCTACCACCCTGGGACCCACTCCAGGCTGGTTAATTTGACTACTAATCTTTTGTGTGGACTGTATCAAATGCCTTGCTAATGTCTAGGTAAGCCATGTCCACAACCTCTCCTGGTCTACTACTTTGGTCACCCAGTCAAAGAAATCAATTAGATTCGTCTGACATGACCTTCCCACTGTGAACCCATGCTGCCTTGGGTCCTGTGCCCACTGGCCTCTAGGTACTCAACAATTCTTTCCTTCAGAAGTGATTCCACCACTTTCCCTACCACAGAGGTCAAACTGATAGGTCTGTAGTTTCCTGCCTCTGTCTTGGTCCCACTTTTGTGGGAATCACATCTGCCTTCTTTCAGTCCTAAGGTACCACACCATCCTCCCATGATTTGTTAAAAGGGTAGTCAGTGGTGTCACTAGTTCTCTGCTTAATTCTTTTAGAATTCTGGGGTGAATTCCATCTGACACCATTGCTTTGTCCACCATCAGTTTTAGGAGTTCTTTCAGAACCCTTTCTTCTGTGAAAGGACTGGGATCGACCCCCTCCAGAGTGCTTCTGTTAATTGGATTAGGCAACTCCCCACTTCCTCTTTTGTGAATACTGAGCAGAAGTATTCATTCAGTATCCCTGCTTTTTCACTTTCACTCTCTGCCCACCCACCATCCATTCTATTCAGCCTCACTATCCCTCCTTTGTTTCTTGGCTCCCTATATACCTATAAAGATTTATCCCCCTTCTTAACCGAGTTAGCTGTCTTTTTCTCACTTTGTGCCTTTGCTATTCTGACTACCCTCCCTGCTTCCTTCTGCCTTAACTGGTACAGTTCTCTGTCCTGCTCCTTCTGTGTTTTCCTTATACTTCCTAAATGCTATCTTTTCTCCCTAACCTTCACCGCCACCTCTTTTGAGAGCCATAGTGGCTTTTTCTTTCATTTGATTTGTTTATTTGCTTCACACAAAGGCTTGTTGCTTCTGTGATGGCAGTTTTGATATTTCCCCATTGTTGCTGCACCCTCCTTCTAGTCTGTTTGCTTGTGCTTTTCTAGGCACTCTCCCATCTTAGCCAAAGTCAGCCGTCCTGAAGTCCAGAACCCTCACTTTTGTATAGCTTGACTCTGTAGTTGAGTTTATCATGAACCACACTGTTTGGTGGTCACTTTTTCCCAAATGGCTACCCACTTCTAGATCTGAGATCTTCTCACTGTCCCCATTTAAGGGTATGAGGTCTAAGATTGCTCCTCATGAGTAGGTTCCAAACCAGCTGTCTGAGGCATGCCACCTGAAGGGCATTAAGAATGACCCTGTTTTTGGATGTGGCTGCCACAAGGTGCTCCATTTAACATCTGGCATATTAAGGTCCCCCATCAACAGTATCTTCCCTTTCTCTGCCATCTAAGTATGCCTTCTATCATATCCTTGTCCATTCCCTCCCCTGAGATGGGGGTCTATATAAACCCTGTGCAGATTGTGGTGCCATTTCCAGTCTCTAAGGTGACCAACAGTGCCTCCTCTCCTCCCTGTATACTCTTTTGTTCAGTTGCATTTATCCCTTCCCTTACATACAGAGCTACCCCCTTCTGCCCTCCCTGTCTCTCCTGTAGGTTGTGTACCCTGGTATGTTAACATCCCATTCATGGTTTTCTGTGTACCATGTTTCTGTGACTGCTATAATATCCAGGCATCCCTCTTCCATCAAGGCCACCAGTTCAGGGAGCTTGTTGCCCAGACTACGGGTGTTGGTACTCATTACCCTCCATTTCTTGATGGCGTACCCTTTTTGCCCCATTGAAATCCCTATGATCACTGTATTACCTTTCCCTCACACCTTCCTAATTTACTCTGCCAGCTCCCTGCCCAGGTTTTATTCATTTTATTTATTTATTTCATTATTCTGAAATAACCTTTGAGCAAAATGCTCTGTTTCAAATATTCCACATCAAGATCAGAAACAAGATTAATACAGCAGGTAAAAAGCAGTGAATAAGTTCTCAGCAACATAGTAATATGCACATTAGGGACAACAACAAAATGCAGCTGCAGTTATGATACACAATTCAAGTGCAGAAGGAGATTCTATCACAACTGAATCAAAGAAGAGCTGAGGTCTAATTTAGGGCACAAAAGGGTAAATAAAGAACTTACAGTTTAGCAGGCAGAGCCACCTGAGTACAGGCATTGTTTAGGATTAGGAGAAGAAACAAGGCAGTGTTAGTGTAGGGAGAGTCATCTGTGTACAGGCAGTGTCTAGGATTAAGAAGAAGAAACAAGGCAGGGTTAGTGCAGGAGGGGCTAAAGGCAATGAAAGTGAAAGCAGATAATGCAAAGGGTCTTCCCTTGAGTTGGTGGCCTGTATACCACCCCCATCCTAAGAATCCTATTCCTCATGTCCTGGAATTGGATCCACAAGGCCTCTATCCTACCCTCTTCTCTTACACACTTTATCCTTTCCTTAAGTACATCGTTATCCCCTCCTTTCCTTTGGCCCAATTTTTACCTTAAATCCTATGCCCAGGGATCATCAGGTCCCAGTCCTGGTACTGACTGGCCCATTGTTTCTGTGGTGGCAGCTATATCCACCATGCCCTCTGCCAACAGAGCCTGTACTTCTGTGGTTTTGTTCCCTGACTCTTTGCATTCAAGGAAACAACCCTCCAAGATGTTCCTTTCACTCCTTACCCAATTTCCTACCTTCTCAGTGCTGCCTTCGATCCTCCCTGCTTCCAGCCCAGTTTGTATGGGGTAGGCTTATTGTTTCTCTCTCTCTAGAGAGCCTTGTCTTCAGCAACCCACACGCCACCCTGCCTAGTTTAAATCAACCTTTGTTTCTATGTATTCTTCTAACCTCAGTTTTAGCACCCCTTCCCTCCCTGCACATGTAATCTGTCCCTGTGTACAGATCACTATTCTCCCAGACCCTGTCCCAGCCTCCTATTAACCCATACCCCTTGACTGACACCAATTTCCCAGCCAACTGTTGAATTCATCTATCCTACCCTTCCTTGCCATACTTGCCCTGGGCACTGGGAGTACCTTACTGAGGTAAGTTCATTGTAAGAAAATTTATTTTCTTCTGCACAACATATTTAAGACACAAGATGAGACTTTACTATGTCCTACTGCACTTAAACAACATGGTACTGTTGTCTGAAGACTTGTAAATGGGGCATCAAAATATATTGTGTCCTGTTGTTACATTGGGTGGAGGGTGTACACAAACCTATTCATGAAGAGCATTATATTTTGAAAATATATGAGTGCTGAAGAGAACTTGGGTGTGACTGCAGCACTGCAACTGGCTTATACCTGATAGGTGAACTGTTACACTGTTCCGCAGCACTGCAAGTCAGTGATGGGTGAGAGGTCAACTGCTACAGTGTTGTTGAGTGGATGAGTTGTGATCCACTTTCATAGCTTTACTACAACCATGTACCTTGTTTAGGAGTAGCAGATGTATTAATGCTAGGCATCAACCAGATATTTTTTTTATTTGTTTGTCTACAAAATGTTGTGAGGATCAAACAGATAAGTGCTTTATATCACCTTAAACATGTGACAGTTATGGAGGATGAAGCACGATTTAAATGAAGCAGTAATCTGTGACATGAGTACTTTCTGGTCCCCATTGTACAGGTATTTGTTGCCATTTTATAAGATAGATAATACAGTACAGGGTGTGTGGTTGTGCTTTGTCATAGACATGTCTTGGGTAGTCAAGCGCACAGTGAGGTGTGTATATCACAGCATCACCACTTACTCTATGGTGCACTATATATTAGGTAATGGACTTCCTGGACTGTAAAGTCAGTCATTATTTGGACTTGTCTTGCACTACTTGTGTGGGGTGAGCCTTAAGAAAGCAATTAGACATGAGAGGATGTGCAAGAATGGTAAATTATGACATTGACCAGGTCAATTGTAAGGTATGACATGCACCTGAGTGACTTCAATGAACTGTAGAGTACAACAACTTATGGCAGTACTACACATGCCTCTGTTTCTTATCATAATTATAATTAAATGGTAAGGCAAAACAGGGTGTGCATTAAAGGATTCTAATGTAGATCTCAATGCACAGTGAGGTACGAGGCCACAGCATCTGTTTTGTACTTCATAGATGGTTGAAGGACTTCATGTGCTTTGTGCCTCAGAATGGATTTGTAATATGATAATTTTCCATTGCTGCAGACCGTCTCATTTGTTAGTCATTACTTGTTACTCTGGGGTTACTTACTAGTTACTACCATAGCAATTGTCATATAACTCTACATGAAATGTCACTAAGACCTGCACACTACTGATTGTGCTCTACAGTTAATCAGAATGAAACTATTCTGTTTATGTAGTTGCTGTTTATAAGCACTACACAATTTATTTTACATATTAATAAAGTTATTCTCTTGTTATAGAATAGGAATAATATAAATAGTGGAAACATTTTCTTGTTTTTTGATACAGTTTTATAGGTGTACTTACTTCCGTGGTGTCTGTCACCAAATTCAGGCTTTTCTGCTTTGACCCACATATCATGTGCCCACTGGAACCACTCCTTGTCCCCAACTCAGACACTGCCAGATGATTTTATCTTATAGAACTTCTGCACACCAGTTTCCACTTGTGGTGACAGGCATCCTCATCTTTCTATGCCCTTGTCACTCAGGAAGTGACTGACCTTCTTCCAAGCCTTCTAAGGCAAGCTTGTGCTCTTCATCATGATGCTGATTTGTCTGTGTCACTGAACGGTCTTCACCAGGGCAAGTACCTCTTTATTTTTCCAGTTTTTGAAACAAAAAGAAAAAATATGTATTTATTGTATTATGAATGTTCGGTCATCAATGACTATGACTGTTAACTTCTGTCTTCATCATGTTTTTTTTTTCCATTGTTCTATATCTTTCCTGTCACATAATTGTATAAAGTGTTATAGCTCCAATTACTGCTGCAGTAACATAATACAACATTAAAAGAACACACATTATCAGGTCTGACTGCATTGCCCCTTCCCCATGCTGGGATGACATTGCTCTGTCCACCTCCTCCCAAGCATGTGCACTGTGTCAACAGTTTCTAGTCAGTGCCAGTTGTCTCCCCACCCAAGACCAAACCATTACAACCCTCCATAAGGCACTGCATGTCCTGTGTGACTTGTTCTAATGCTGAAGCCCTTGCTGGGTGGGATGACCCTGTGTTACCCCTTGTGAAGGCACCTTACAGTCACTGACAGCAGTCAGAGGACTGCTGGAATGATGGATGTTTAGGCCAGGTCTGACTACCCCTGCCACCTGCCATTGTGGCGGTGCTATGTTGGTCCCTCTGCTCAAAGCAGGCAAATACTGTTCATGACTTCAATGACTCATCTGCCAGTATGCGACAGGGTAGCATTGTTCTACCTAGTCCCATAAACCTGAGACATTGCAACTTCTGCAAGGGACGACTTTTACTGTACAATTCATTGTGCTAGTTATGAAGTCCTCGTTGGTTGGAATGACCTTGTGTTACTGTTGTGAACACATGCTACACTGAGAAACCTCCCGACCACAGCTGGAGCAGTTGGTGCTTTGTGCAAGGTTTGATCCCTCCATGATTATGGTGCTGCCCCCAATCTACAGTCTTCATACAGTTTGCCAGTTTGGGGCAGTTGTATCCCCACCCTACCCTGATGCATCTCAGTCCTCCACAAGGCAGAGCATGCCCAGCATGACTCTCTGCTGGCATGTTGACTGGCTAGCAGGCTTTTATTGTTGCCTTGTTCTGCTACAAGCCTGTATCTTTGATTGCAGCACTCCTATTCAGAGTGCTGCTTCATTGGTGCAAGTGTCTTTTGTATCAAAAATAGTCACTTTGGTGCTTGAATACCAAGTTTTCAAAATCAGATACAGAGTCTGTGCACAAGACCCCCCAAACAAAATCACAATAATGAAAGAAAAAAAACATATGTACAGTACTTCATGTAGGTGTAGTTCATCTATTCTTTGACCAAGGTAAGTGTGGCTCTGTAAAGATCCATTGTGAGGTAGCATTAGGAACTACTCTTGTGTGTACTGATTGTGATGACACATCACAACACACTTTGATTCCATGTTGGAGATCCACCAGGAAAATGTGATTACCAGCAACTGAAGATGCACACCATCTTTTAGGTAAAGCCAATATTTATAATATTTAATTTGGGGTGGGTAATAGTGTGCATACCCAGATCACTCACAAAGCCAGATATTTGAATATTAACCTTTCAGCATGATCTTTCAATTCCAGGTACATACTCCTGGCCTCTCCAGATCATGTGTTCTGTAATATTTGAATACACAATCTTACATTTAAGTAACATTCTGTGCAGTACAGCCAAATCAGATTTAGCTGCCTCTATTAAATCTATGCCCTTTGTAGCCCAAATTGTTACCTCCAAGATGGATGAGTAGTATGTCTGGCTCAGACTGAGTGTCCAAACATATGTGCATTGTTGGCATGAACTGCTCCATTTCATGCCACCCTTTCCAAACCAGTGGACATGACAGATTTCCAGTTGCAAATTATTCCCAAAATGACTTTTCTTGGCAAACTGTTCAACCTTTTGCACAATTGAACTTTCCACAATCCAAATTGTTGTTGTGAAGCCTCTGCCATGCTTATTCTTTTCCATGATTGTGCAAGTGTCAGCAATCTTAAATATTTGTCTGTCTCTCTCAGCAATCTCTACCAACTGATAGTTTCAGTTTACCAGTTGTGTCTGTTAACAGGCAGCATAGAGAGAGGTAGCAACAACTATCATTACTGACAGTTTATAGGCTAGCATGCATCTGTATGTACCAATCCAAAAAAAAACCCTTTAAAATACTTCTTATGGCCATTGTGATTGGTTAAATTGTTTAAAAACAGATATTTGTTTTGAGGGAAATTAAAAGGTATGATAGGCTAATATTGGAAACCTAACAATATTCTTCTCTGTCATTGGTCAAAGGTTGCACACACATACATCTTCATAGCCTGTTCTCGCTCCTTTTGGGCTAGCATCCTAATAAAATTATATTTCTAGCCAAAACAGTGACCTAGACAACAACTATTCAACTGTAGCTTGAGATGTAATTCTTATCTGCTAGAAGCTGCTATTTTAGTTACCAGAATTAAATGCATATATAAAATTTATTATTGAGTTTACAGATCTATTTACATCATTTAGTGTTGCCATTCTCAGTTTCAAATTCAAGATGGCAGACTTACTGTTTTGTCTCAAGGTCAAGAGATGCTCCTGTTGGCTGCCAGCATGCATTTCCTGTTGTATTTGAAACCTTTTTTCATGAGCGGATTTCTTTTTCATATCAGGCATATGGAAAAGAAATCAGCTTAAAAAGGATGTTTTTCATATAAAAACAACCGGAAATCAGCTGGAGATGTCCTGCATGACCCGAGGTTGTTTTTCAGATAACCCATATGAAAAGGATCAGCTTGCATATGAAAAAAGAAAGTGGCTCTCAAAATGTATCCTTTTTCATTTGGGAATCAAAAGAAAAATGGGTCTGGAAAGTCTCAGTGAGCAGAAATAGTTTTTGTATGAGCCATACAAAAGGATGTGGTTTTATTCAAAAAGTATCATGAATATAGATATTTTTTGTATGGAAACCATAGAAAATGGCTGGGAAACATCTGCAAACTTATTTTCTTCATATGTAACTGCTATGAACAGCATACCTATCAACTGCTGAGTATTAAAACCATAACACTGGCCTTGCAAATGCATAACAAATGGACACAATGTGTAGCACTTTCTTATTTTAAAGAATAATATGTCTACAGAAAATGAACCTCATACATTTCATGTTAAGGACTGTTTTGTCAAATTAGTTCAATGGTTTAATAGTTTGTGTGACCAGAAATAGCTCTAACATTATTAAAAACATTGGTAAGCCTTTGCAGAGCAAGGCTAAATTTCAGTGTTAGAATCATAGTGCTATGCAAAATCCATAACACTTGAGAGGTATGACCATCAGTAATATAGACAGTTCTGTTGTGGTGTGTGTGAAGGACTATGTAGTGCTTGGTAAATGGTATTGTACAGATTAGTTAATTAATATTAACAAGTGACATGAATTTGTAATTTTAGTAATAGTATAAATCCTATTCATCTACATATATGTCATTGTTTTATATTTTCTGCTGATATGTTGACTAGCCTGTTGTTGGACAGTGCCAGTGATCAGAAAATGTTGTTACAATTATGCAAATGTGCCCCACAGTGCAATTTTGCAGTCAATTAGGAGAATAAACTTTTCCCTTGATTTCTGTGGTCTGCGTTTTATTGTTTATCAGTAAGTGTCATAGCTTTGTTTGACATTTTGGGATGGTAAAATGTCAGTCATACAATTATGACAATTTGTTCATATTTAGAGAAATTATGCATCTGACAATGTGATTAGTTTATGGTCAATGAATATGTTTTTGAAGATGCATACTATCACATTTGTTTATCATATATAGTGGAGCTGATGCATAATGATTCTTGTATGTGTAGTCAATGGCATTGAGTAATAGTGGCATGCTTTGCTTCATGCCTTGCAATGCTGCTGATATTAGACATAACATAGCAATGTGTTTCTGTCTTACTTATTAATTAGGCAGGAATATGTCCTACAACAAAAATGTAGTAATAGAACTCTAATGTTTAGTAACAGCTTGGTAATTCATAGCTTCTATGCAGCAATCTAAAATTGCATCTCAAGTGAGGATGGGACAAGACTGCACTTTTATAAAAATTTAACTCTGTGAGTCTTTGTAGGTTAACATAAGGTACATGTGAAGGAACATGTGTGGAGTAGATACTGAGGAGGCTGGCACTTTATATGCAGCAATAGGATAAAGTGGGATGCTAAGGTACTTGGCCCATTCTCATGCCTTGTAACTCTCCTGTACATGAGTGTAACCTCATACAACCAATGCTGTTTTGTGTGTAACAGTTTATACGCTTGTAAGTATGTTCTACAAATGCAATGTAACTACTAGACAAGTAATTTTTACTTTGTACTTACAATTTCACACATTGTAACAGCATCAAAAAACTATCTTCTGTGTGAATGTAGGATACTATTACATGTTTACAGACACATAACTCAATTACTGTTTGTAGTTCTTGGATAGGTGAAACAGTTTTGTGTTCCACACAGGTGAATCATAGCATGTACTTGCATGCCTAAGGAGCTTTTGAGTCATAAATCTATATTTTGTGTTCAGTGTTTTTAAACTAATTTTAGTTGGAAAGCCACATTTGTAACTTTGTGGTATGAGATGACTATTTACTGAGCACTGCAGCTCTTCCTGTAAAATTGCATAATTGTGACACAAAGCATGGGACAGGAATGGAGGTGCTGTATGCACAGTGTGATGGAATTGGTGAAGGGATGCCTAAACAAAGTAAGGTTATCTGTGGTGAAATATATATGTGGGTGTATATCTATATCTATATATATATATATATATATAAATTATAAAATGGGGTGGTAAAATCATAGAAATTCCAGTAACATGATTGGACAGAATGCATCACATGACCGTGCATTATTTCCCAACGACCGCATGCCTCCCAGTACGACCGCACACCTAAACTACTTTCCAGCCCTCAAACCTTCTCACCAGCAGTGAGATCACTCACGCCTAATGCAGTTACAGCCACATACAAACACACACACACACACTGTTACTACTGCACACTGTCTCACCACCCAAATTCTAAAAACAACATAATGCAGCCCATTTAACAGAAACCTGTGTATAAAAAAAAAAAGACAAACTACAGTTCTCTTACTTCCTACTCTCACTTTCAGTTAAAAATCTCCTTTCTACAAAGATTTTGCCCGACTGCTCACCACTTTCACTTTTTTCCTACCTGAGAGGCAGATCGAAGGCAAGTAACAGTTAAGTTACGGTTAGTAGTCTTTGAGCAAAGATAGTGTTTTCCCTTGCTTGATTTTTCTTTCCTTTTACTCACCAGTCGCTGCAGAGCGTATAACGGAGTTAGAGGACGCCGGTGAGCCAGAAGCGCCGAGTAGATAGCTGTGAGCGTAGTGTTGCTATGACAACTCTCGCTTCTGGCTTGCGCTCGTTTCTTCGTAGTGCCGCCGACTCACCGGGCGCTTCCTCGCCCATTGTACATACACTCTGCAGCTTGTTTTAGTGAAATTAAGGGAAAGAAGCAGGAAAACACTTTATCTTTTTAACTCAAAAGGACTTACTTTCAACTCGAACAGCTTGTCACTTCCTCGAATGCGCACCGTCCGTCACGCTTATACTTCATCACTCGCTTTCACTTCGACTACTTTGTTAACTCCGCCAGCATATAATTTACTAGATACACAGAGGCATTATTATAAACCAACACAACCTAACAGGAGGCACACACTTTTCATCTTTTTAAACACAGGACTTACTTTGAACTCTGCCAGCATATCATTTACCAGCTAGACAAAGGGATTATTTTTCCACCCACCCCCAAAACATGTGTGGTGCTATTTTATAAGATAGATATACCACTTTAGGGTGTGCGGTCGGCCTGATATACGCACGCTTGAATGACTGCCGCGGCCTCGCAGCATCACAACGCACACCAGCTACGCATGAGCATCAGAGCGCCACTGCACACCCTAGAGTGGTATATCTATTACATATATGTGTGTATATATATATATATGTATATATATACATATGATACTGATACTGATGAGTCCTGGTAGGAAGAAACACGTGTCTATGTCTTCTGTTAGCACCCTTGCAAACTGTGTGCGAGGCCTTTCAGCACCATGCAATTCTGCTTAAAGTTGGACCAGCATAACATTCTGTGGTGATTTGCATATGCAGCCCATGATGCTTTGCATTGTGTGGGCATGTGTGATTTTGTATTTTCTTGAAACTTGGCTTCCCAGCCAAATGCCCTTTGGGTAACCTTGCCTCAGTGTTTGCAGAAGAGGTTCTTTTTTCTATATATATATATATATATATATATATATATATATATATATATTTATATATACACGTATATATGTGTGTGTGTATATATATATATATATATATATATATATATATACATATATATGTGTGTGTGTGTGTGTGTATATATATATATATATATATATATATATATATATATATATACACACTGTATGGGGCTAATATATATAAATATATATAATTTATTATTCCAATTCATATATACATGCCACCAAAGATAATCAGATTCTATTCAGGGAGCCTTCGTGTCCAGAATGCTTTTATAGTCTTCATAGAGTGCCTGCAGCCCTGTTCTCTACATCATGTCACAATCATGGTAGTTTTGTAGTAGGAGTGAAGTGCTCATCTGTTTTGTTATTTATATGTTTTGAGTACAGTGAATGTGTTTGTTTGTAGGAAAAGCACTAGTTAAACTTTACTACAGTGTAGTTATTTCACAGATTGTGTGAAGCTTACTATTTCAGAGTGTAGTAATTTCCTTTTTCTGTTTTTTTTTTTCAGGTTTTATTGAAGATTTCAAGTTTGATTGGTGAATTGTTACCACAAGAAAAGTTGCCTACTACAGAATGGGCACAAAGAAGAACAAAAAGAGAGATATTTTGTAGTCGTGGTTTGCCATACAAGGCTGATGGCGAGTAGTAGGCAATACACTTGAGGCAATGAGTCATGGCTCTCATTTGAAAAAAAGGCAAAGCTTCTAAAGAGTATGAAATGTGCCAACAAAGATCAGTGTTCCATAGTCAAAAAGTACAGGTAACACAAAAAGTAAAGAAGTCTAAGTTAGCTGTAAAACGGTGACTAGGATTCACAAGTTAAAACAAAACAGTACAAAAGACACTGTATCCAGCAGGCCTCACAAAAGCAGGGATTTATTTAACTCTAAAAATTGATTAGTGTTTTGCTCATAAAAGTGCTAAATCTTTGTGAAAATGCATAGCTTTTGCCTCACTGTGTTTAACAAACACAGCACTTCTAGAAAATCTATATAAACACTTTCTGTACAGTTAGTATTGTCCCAAGAAAAACTGCTAATCGATTATTTAAAACCCTGCAAAAGAGTAAATATTTCAGAATGTTGTCTGCTAGAGCCAAATTTGAGTAAATGGTATCTGCCATAGTAAGATGTAGTGGTAAAATGAAGAGAAACGCTTACCAGATGAAGCTATGTCTAAAAATAAACCGCTTCTACAGATGGCCATAAATGTTTGGTCACAACTGTGGAAAACAAGATGGCTTTAACTGTCAAATTCAGCAAAAAGATGAGAATGTCAAAGTCAACTTTGTAACTTTGAACATCTCAGCAAAGACAACTTCTGTTTCGATTTGATGGATGTTGGCTACACACTCAGTATACAGGCATATTTCTGGGAAGAAAGTTATCATCTACACAGTAAGCAAGTGGCTCTCTACTAGATAAAGCAGGAAAAGCACAGTGTTCTGCCTGTGCTCCAAGCTGATGATTTGCACGAGATGGATGAATAAAATCTCTTGAATTCAGACTAGAAAGGCACAGTATCTCCATGGACATGTGATGATGTGTGCAATATCAGAGAAACATCTTTGATGAGGCGGAAAATATTTTAAAAATATTTCTACTACAAAGAGAAGAGAGAAATACAAACTCATTCAAACAATGACAAATGTGACATTGGGTCTTACAATAGATTGAAGGGCCATTCTCTGGCATGTTTACAAACTGGAGCCTGTGACGCATATTTCAGCCACTTCTGCATGATTGTTGTACAAATTCAGGTGTGCAAAATTTAGGCAACATTGTATCATGTCATAAGTGCTGTTAGCAACTTCACATGATTGAATTCTTTTATTGTCTGAAGGTGACATGGAAACTGCAGTTCATTTTATTATGCAGCTCAGTATGTAAAGCACATTCTGATGAAGTTTTGGCATGCAGTCCAGACCATATGCATTAATATATGACAGTACAAGAATCACAGTTGATTCAGAAATTTGGTAATGAAATCGCCACATCTGATCTGGCTAAGACACAAAACTTTGAGTATGATGTGTCTCTCACAACTACCTATTCTACCATGAGCAAATGGTAAAGGTCAACCTGTCTAACATTCCACAGTGGAATGAAATGTGGGGTTGCTTGGTTGCTTATCTCTTACTAAAGAGTGATTTTATCCACAGGAAACAGTGGGCATGTGTTCATGTGTTTCCGAAAGATAAAATCAGACACTTTGCCTCCTAGGTCTGTGATAAGCAACATAGAGGCAGATGTTATACCTTCTGAGATAGCCAGCCTGAATTTGTTTGAGCGGATTCTAATCCAGACAATAACATCATTTCAAACAACATTGAGACTAAATACAACAAGCATTTGTCAATGTCGAATGTTGGCTTGCTGGCATTGGTAGTGCAGAAGTCTAGAGATGCATAATAGGAATGGCAGTGAAATATTGAACTAACGACAACCCCGCCCCCTGCAGAGACTGAAAGGCATTGTTGGTGTACCTTTGGGTCATTGGCCATTATACCTATGCCATTTCACCTCACCCCACTCTGCAGACAGCGACAGGTGTCTCGGTTTACCTTGGGGCTTCAGCCCTTATGTTCACCCCATTCCATAAGGAAATAAGCTGAGATGGGTGCAGTATAGGAGAATGGGGTAAACATTAGAGCTGAAGACCCCAAGGCACACCTCAATGCCTGTCAATGACTGCAGGGTGGGGTGGGGTGGAATGCTGTGAGCATTATGGACAACAAACTCAAGTCACACCCCAACGCCTGTCAGTCTCTACAGGGTGGGCATTACGGTTGGAAACCCTAACATGCTGGGCATTTGTTTGGTTTTCACCCAAATTTTCAGCATGGGCTTTTTGGGACCCACCTCATGAACAGTGTCACTATCATTTTGTTACTCAATCGTGAAAGGTGATTTCAGACAGTGACTGTGCCATTCGACACCACAGGTATGGAAACACATTTCAGGCAGGATATGAAAATGACAACTGTACTGTTCATGAGGAGGCATGAAAAATGGCAATGTTTAAAATCTGGAGTGAAAATATGAAAATTGGTGAAGTTAAGAGCATGCATAGAAACTGCGAATGCACACCGTAACACAATCATGTTTTGGAATTTTCCATCAACTTTTCAACATGGCCATTTTGGGACTCCATCATGAACAGTGACACTGTGATTGTGTTAATCAGTCCCAAAAGTTGATTTCCCAGCGACTCATGCCATTCTGTGCTACAGGTGCAAAAATACATTTTGGGAAGGATGTGAAAAGTGACAGCTGTACTATTCATAAGGAGGTGCAAAAAGTGGCAATGTTGAAAATTTGGAGTGAAAATTTTAAAATTTGGTGAAGTTATGAACGTGCATAGAAACTGTGCAATGCACACTCATAACACAGTCATCGCTTGGAATTTTTTCACCAAATTTGCAACATGGGCTTTTTGGGTCCTCCTCATGAACCATGGCACTATCATTTCATTAATTGGTCCTGAAGGTGATTCCATGCAGCGACTCACAAAATCACCTTTCAGGACCAAGAAACAAAAATGACAGTGCCAGTGTTCACAAGGTGGTGTTCCAAGAACCCCATGTTTGAAAAATTTGTACAAAATTCCAAAATGGGTGAGATGTCAACTAAGTTGAAACCCCCATTGACTCCCATTATATGGCTTATCTTCGATTCTTCATTTTGCGATTTGGCTTTGCAGCATGCAGACATGTCCCTGTCCACAGAAGATGACAGCGCCTGATCTCCAGAGGTAAGTATGGGTTGAGGGGCAGGGAGGTGGGTGCACAGAGAGAGGGTTGGATGGGGAGGGATGGTGACACAACAATGAACTGTTTTTTTTAAAGGTAGACAAAACAGCGAAGGACGGGTTTCTTTTTCACAGGAATTTTTTTAATTAATGTGGGCACACTGGGGTGGGCTTCTAGTGTGCCACAATAGTGGAGGCATGCCAAAATGGGGATTGGGCACCCCAATGTTGGCAAATCATGTAGAGGGGTTTGGGTGGTATTTATTGAAATGTTTCACCAGGAAAGGAGCACTGAGCAAACATGTTGCTCATAACTCTGGCTATCCGAATTACTGTGCCCTGTAATGCACATGGCTGGAGTCTTGTCATCTGCCACTGCAATGACAAAACTGCACCTAATTGAAGCTGCAGATTTCTTTAAACTTTTGGCTTTCTTTGAAGTTTTCTGTCATCGCTCAGCATACTCACTGATTGGTGGCTGATGGGTGCACCCACTAAAGCATTCCCTGCATTTGCAGCAACACTGATACACCTCTGAAATGTGCTGCTACCACAAAATGTTGCTTGTGCATGTGATATGCAAGCTAACATAAAATGAAAACATGCAGCAAAAAGAGCTAATGAAATCACTGAAGGGATCTATTTTGTATCTGCCACTCCCACTCCAAGAAAATGCAGAGACAATAACTAGGACAATACTATTGTAATTTTGGTGAATGGCGTGCCCAACAAAGTCCAAAACAATCTGGCAAGAAGCTGTGAATGTAGAGAAAGTAAAATGCTCTGCACTATTTAAAGTGTACAGAGGTGAGAAAGATGTAAGTGCCTCAGCTGGGACTTGAACCCAGGCCACCGGAATACCATTATGATTGCTCTAACCAGTTGAGGCCACTAAGACAACTGTAACCTGGGCTGTTTCTGAGCACATTACTCTTTCTCAAATGCACAACCCAATGGCAACACACAAATACTTACTTGTAATAATCACACAGGAGTGCGGTGTGCATATTTATGGAACACATACAAACAGAGTAGCGAAACACTGCACCAAATAAACTTTGTGTGGATATAAAGTACATTATTGAGTACAATTGTCTGTGGATTCTGCACCAACCCAACCTATCCCTTATCCAATACCTACTGATGTAGTAAAATGAAATGTGTCTCTAGATCTGTCACATACATTGAAGAAGAAGAAGAAGCCTAGTGTATATCACACTTCCAGCTTCACAGGTCATGGGCAGTCTAGTGCTGTTGATCAAACCAGATTACCACCAGCAAAAAGTGTCTTGATCTCTCTGCTGTGCTAACTCTGCAATGCAAGTGTTCCTTCACATGCCAGAGTATATTGAGACGATTAATGCTTCTTGATTGACAATTTTGTCTGATTCACTGAAGTAAGTTGTACGTATAGTCAACAGCAAGTTACTAGCTTGCAGACCCTAACACCAATTTGTGGCAGCTTATTGTGGACATAGAGCATTTGCTGATAACACTCAGCAAGATGTTACAGAGTTCATGCTGTGTATTTCTGTGTATATCCCAGATGACCCATATGTGCAATTCAAAAGTTGTTTAGCCTGCAAAATCTGGGTGGAGGTGCTGAAGGTGTGGCTGAAACATCACAGTCTCTCAGAGTGACGAATTCTGCAAACTATCTCATGCTTGTACTACAATGATTTGACTTGCATTGAGTCAAAGTTGTGACACCAATAACAGACTTTACTGCAGGTACAGTCATGTTTAGACACATGCATTTTGACACTTATGGAACAACTTTCCACCATGGACATTCTGTGCAATCTGGTCATTATGTAGCCTGGTGCAGAGACAGTGGTGGGTGGATAGAGTGTAATGATGCTACAGTATATGCACCTTCAAAGAGAGACTACCAAAGAATCTCAAGGATGCATTTGTCCTGGTGCTCAAAATATGGAGTTTGTACAAGCTGCAGAACACTAGTTCCTCACAGTATGCCTCTGAGTTACATATACTTTAAAGCTGTGGATATCTGCTGTTCCATTGGTGACATCGATGACTCTGCATAGAATCCAGCCATAAGTACAGTGAAAAGTATTATTTCTTTTGCCATTTCATTCTACATGTAACACCTCGATTGCTGTACTGATTAAAATGAACTGGTTACTGTTCATGTGGACTCTTATGAGGGTACCAAGCTGTATGTACAATCAGTGAGCGTGACATATCTTGGCCCATGTAAACCTTTCTCATGGCTCATAGCACAGTTATCCAAAAAATGCAACACCATCTTGCCATAAGTACATGAAAAGTATTATTTCTTTTGCTGTTTCTTCTACATGTAATGCCTTAATTGCTCTACTGATCAAAATTAACTGGTTACAGTTCAAGTGAACTCTTATGAGGGTGCCAGGTTGTATGTACAATCAGTGAGCTCTAAATTATCTTGGCCCATTTAGACCTTTGTCATTGTATAATTTTGAAAAATGAAATGGCATTTTGCCACAACTACAAGAAAAGTATTATTTATTTTGCTGTATCTTTCTACATGTAACACCTCGATTGCTCTACTAATTAAAATGAACTATTTACAGTTCAGGTGAGCTGTTACAAGGATGCCAGACTTTATGTACAGTTAGTGGGTGCAAATTATCTTGGCCCAGGTAGCCTTTGTCATGGTATAAATTTTGAAAAATGAAATACCATCTTGCCCACAAGACAGTGAAAAATATTATTTTTTATTGCTTCTTTCTACATGTAACATCTCAATTGCTCTACTGATCAAAATTAACTGTTTACAGTTCAAGTGGGTTTCATGGTGCCAGGCTGTATGTACAATGAGTGAGTGTAACACATCTTGGCACATGTAGACGTTTGTCATAGCATGCTCCTCTGAAAAAGTGGGCAGTACTTTCAATTCAGATAGATGCCTAATAGAAGTTGATGTTGTGTGTGAAATCATGTTGTTCAAACTGTAGCATACCTTACTAGCTTTATACCACCTACCAAATTATGACTCAGACTTGTAAATATGTATATATGACTGAAAATGTCATTTTCTGTAAATATACTGCATTGCCATTGATGTAATTATACATTTTGAGAAGCAATGCAGCTGACATCTGTGTGTGCTGCTGTATATATTATATATTTCATTTGTCAGCACACAGTGTAGATTGTTAATGTAATAAATCTTTCAGCACTTAAATAATGATATGTCAATTAAATTTCTGAACTGGTTCAAAACATATATATTGTTTGTGTTACAAGCTGAAAACTAAATGTTGCATTGTTTTTCATTGATGAACCTAGTATGCTACTCATGATGTGTTCCTGCTTTTCATGGGATTGCTTCATTAAGGGGTTGAGTGTGGAATTTTCCAAGTACACTGTTGTAAATAGTGTCTAAATGTTATTATGCATATAGGTTGCTAACAGTCATCTGTGGTTTAGTACTCTCAAATGACTCACTTGTTTGTGGCATGGAAGATTACTTTTCTGTTTTAAAGTACTTGTTTTTTCACCCTATCCAGGAACACAACTTTAATTTGGTACTAGTAGTAAGCAGTTTATTAATGACAAAATTGCCATTACAATATAAACAAGCTATAAAGCACACCATACAAGATAAAAATAACATAATACTTTAAAACATACATTAATAAACATTAATACATTAATAAAATCAGAAATCCAGACCAAGGGACTGTCAAACTTCAATACATCAAAGCACTTTTATAGATCTGGCAGCCACCTTTTTTCTTCCTGCATAGTGATGCTTGTGAAAGATACAGTGATAATTTCTTCAACATGGAGATTTCCTCTGAGTTAGACAGCAAATCTAAGATATATCGAGCAGATAATACCAGGGAACCAATAACTTATCTGAGAAATGTTTTCTTAAATCAGAATACCAGGAACATTTAAATTCTACATGATGTCAATTAATTTGATACTAATTCAATTGTTCTTAAATGTATATTCTGTGTCATGTCTCTTTTTCATAGATACTGACAAAATGTTCTGGGGTTGTATTACAATCAACTCATATACAGTTAAAAGTAATTTAAACTATGAATATCATGTTAAATGGTTTACAACAAAATTCACTTACTATCAATAACAAAAAATGCCTTCTTTATGGTTTCTTCTTGAAGAGAACTCTCAAACTTGGCACGATACATAGTAAGGATAACACTTTACTTGATATGGAGATTTTGTGAGATACTGTCATATGTATTTGGCACAGTATGTGCTAGTTGAGTGATGTGAAAAGTACATAACAAAAAAATGTCTGTGTTCTGAATACATTCTCAAAAGTAAGGAAAATCATTGCAAAAACTTTGTTAATGCATCAGTTAGGGTGTAGTTAAAGCAATAAAAGTAGGGAAATGCAATGTTAGCTATCATTCCTAAATCTGCACTCCCCAACAATGCACAGAATGGGCAAGTCAACACAAGCAACCAGAGACAGCCATCATCAGCTAAGTAGTAGTAGTAGAAGTAAATAATTTTTATTCACTCAAGAATAAAGGATACATTCAATTGAACAAAGTTCGTTTTCAATGAAGTTCCGTGTTATATAAAAAAGGTTCCATATTATGCAATAATACACCAAAACACACATTATACATCATTAGACAATGACACATATAAATAAAAAGAAAATACAAATAAAAAAGCAATCATTCACAAACAGTACTCAATTTTAAAGTGCTAACATTTATTGCAAGTTGTAATATTATTTAAGCCAGATGTGCACCATTTTATTAATTCTATTTTATTGTGTTTAGTTCTGCAGCTTCTCAGATCCGATGGGGATTTGTTCCATATATTAATTCCTCTAAAAGAACTGATGATCTTCCTGTATCAAGTTACAGCTAATCGAAGTAAATTGGGTTCCAGCAGAGTTCCTCAAACTATCCTTTACTTTCCTAACATTAAAGAAATCAATAATATAATCAGGGACCTCTCTACTCCAGACTTTAATCATAAACTGTAGTAAATGTAAATTTCTTCTCTAAGGGTTGAAGCCAATTTAGTTCCTTAAACAGCAAACATCTATGAGTTCTATAAGGCACATCCAATACAAAATGGGCCAATCTACAGAACACCAGGGGCCAGATATTCAAACTTTGCCCAGGGGCTAAATTAGCACTGCCTGGCGGCAAACTTAGCCCAGACACAGAGCAAGCTATATTGAAATGGAAATAGCCCGGTGCTAATTCTGCTGAATATTGCAGTATAAGGAAGCCAAGTAACTGGTCTGGGAGTGCTGGGCAAAATAGCCTGGGAATAAGACAGCACTGAATAAAGCAACCAGGAAGTGCAACCCACAACAACAACACAGTGTACAGCAACGTGAGAGCAGGTACACAGACTTAACTACATGGCTACTGTGTGTGCCAGCAAATGCATGGATCAGTACAGCTGCAGGAAGCAGCAGATGTGAAAGAACAGTGATCAAAACTGTATATTATTCCCCATACCATTAGCACCGCTGCTAACGGTATGGGGAATAATATACACATTAGCGCAGCATTAGCACGGTTAAGCAGTTAGCTTGGTGCAAACACACTTGCCCAAGCTAAAAGTGCCATATTCAAAAGTGCTATGCAAATGAGCCTACTAGGTAGTCTCTGGGCAAACAACCAGATTAGTATCTCATTATACCCTGATTTGCATGCAGTTTGCCCAGTGTTACTGCAGGGTCCCACAGAGCCACCTGTAGGTCAGTCTGGAAGTACAGGGGCTTACCAGGTCCAACCGCAGCTCCATCTGTAGGTCAGTCTGGCAGTGCATGATGATAGCTGCAGGCTACATGTAAACAGTACAGCATAGCATAGCATATTGTACCCCAGGGGATAAGACAGCATAGGCACAGGTGGTGGTGGTGCTGCATGCATCTGTCACACTGTAGGCATGCTACAGTGCACAGCAGACACTACAGTAGCAAGGGGCCAGTAGTGTGAGGGACACAGCACTGCCTATGGTGTGTAGGGCAGTGATGATGACTGCATTGTACACAGTGACAGGCCCAACCTGCAGGTGTTTACTGACAGTGGACATTACTGTGACACTGTTGTGTGACCCACAGATGCTGTACCTGTGGCATGGGATGCTCACAGTGACATGTACATTTCTGGCTTTGTGTGCTGTGGCAGTTGTAGCTGCAAAGGTATGTGACTGGGGGCATATTATCTGAAAGGCACACTCAGTGTTGAGGTAGTTCAATACTGGCCCATGTGCACTGCATGATGTGTCCCAGCCTTGTGGCCACACCTGGTCTGTGGCACAGCCTCGCCACCCTTACACGCCCCTCAACATCCTCCATGCCCTCAGTGCTGCATGTGTGCTGGCATCTGTTCATGTCCACAGATGTGTGGTCCACAGGTGTGTGCTGTATGGCCACACTGCCATGCTGTCCACTGGCAGCAGGGTAACCACTTACTGCCTGGCATGACTGGGACTGGTGGCAGATGATGGCATCATTGTGATGCCATCGGTTTAGCAGCATGTTTCCTCTATGTTTGGCTTTATCTATGTGTCATATTTATTTGTAAGGGTCACACAAAATCCACGCTAAACCCATGCAAACACCGCAAAGCCAAAGTGTCGTGCAAAGCTGATTGCCCAGGGTTAAGACAAGCTTTTCCTGGGCCTTAATTTGCACCGCGTTAAGTGTCGCGTAAGTCGCACAAAACCACTTAGCACAGCGCTTAGTCACTGAATATAGCATTGCACCTGTATTCATGTCGTCATTGCCCCTTGCATACATTATAGTTTTGCCCGGCGCCACGCAGTTTCGTCTGCAATTTGGCCTTTTATATGGCAGACCTGCGTAATCCTCGCTTAAACCTGCGCAAACGCTTTTTGCCCAGTGCAAAGTTTTGAATATCTGGCCCCAGATCTATTCTATTTATATGCCTTCCAGTAGCCCTCCATAGAGCAGGTCACCATAATTGATCACTGGAAATATAAGGAGTTAACCACACTCATTCGCACCTCATTGGTCATAAATCTTCTACATCTGTACAAAGCACCCAACTTCCTATTTGTGCTTTTTACAAGGGAATCTATATGAGAGGCCCAGCTCAAATAAAATCTAACCAAACACCAAGATATTTATATGAATCAACCTGCTTAATCTCAATGCCATCTTTGGTGTTAATTTCAAATGAAAGTCCTGTTTTTATTACTTTTATTTCTAAATAAAAGTGACTGTGTTTATTAGCATTTATAATAAGATGATGTGTCTTTAGAAAATCCTGTAATTCATCAAAGGCTAATTGCAGGTTTACATTAATTGAGTCTAGGTATCTCCTCTACATACAGTATGGTGTCATCTGTGTACATATGGCACCCAGCAATTGTTGATGCAATCTTAAGTTCATTTATATAGATATTGAATAATAGGATCATAGTATCGAACCTTGCGGTACTCCATTATTCATTTCCAGTACACATAGACTTATAGGGACCCCTTCCACAAATTGGCTGTGGCCCATCAAATAAGAAGAAAACCATTTAACTGACTGGGGACAGTCGATTCGAGTCTGACAGAGTACCATGATTAAGGATGTTAAATGCCTTCGAGATCGATAAACAAGGCTCCAATCATTAATCTCCTGTCCAGACTCAGCTGAAGATCGCTTACAACCCTGGTCAGTTGTTTGGTGCTGTGCAGCACCCTAAAACCTGATTGAAAAGGTGATAGTTTATTATTATCTTCAAGAAATCCTTCAATTGACGAGACACAATTCTTTTCAAATACTTTGAAACCTGAGACAAGAGTGAGATGGGCTGATAATTACTCATCTCGCTTCTTGTTCCCGGACTTACATACAACTCTCTGCAGATAACGCAAGAGAAATCCATCATCATGGTTCACCACTTTTGTAGCCATGAACTCATATGCACACTTCAGCACATACACCCACTTCAGGCTGCAGAATTTTATTTCTGTAGTATATGAAATATGCTGTGTTGTCTACACATGAAGAAATATAATAATAACATTATAATTTGAATATATAAGTTTGTATAGCATTATAGAAGAAATCAATCTGATAGCTGTCGGTAACTCTAAAACTTTTGTCCCTTTAACCTGAATCCTAACTGATGCATTAACAATGTTTTTTTCCAATGACTATATGTCTATATTTTCTTTGCAATAAAACTTCATTAATGTACCAGTTAGAGTTCACATTAAAGTGACAACAGAACTGTAGTGTTAGGCACACAACCTAACACCCCCACCTCACTCCTGCAGGCGGCAACAGGAAAAAACATCACAGTTTCACCTCTCCTGAGTATTTGCAAATCATGCTTATGGTGTTCCTTGGGGTTGCAACCCTAACGCCACCCCATTCCCATGTAGTCTGCACATCTCAGGCATGATCTGCAAAGACTCAGGAGAAGTGAAACCACAATGGCTTTTCCTGTCTCTGTCTGCAGGGTGGGTGGGGTGTTAGAGTTTGGAACCCTAATATTTGCCTACTTTTGTCACTTTTATACAATCCTTAACTGGTGCATTAGTAAAGTGTTATGCAAAGAATTTGAGATAGTATACTTGTATCCTCATTCACACTGGTCCTTGGGCCTTGTGCTTCCATCCCTCCATAAATGCATACATCCATGTTGGCATGAAAGATCAGGGCCTCCACACCCTGCACTTCCATTTCTTCCCGAAAAACAATGTACTTGCTTCATCGCATGGCTTGTTAAACTTCCAATGTTATCCAGTGGGAATTATGATGTTTTAGTTTTATGTTTTTTATATGGCCCCTAAATTTTTGGGGGGGTTATTATGTTATTGTTGCAGTACTCATTAAGATCTTTGTTTTGATATATAGTTTGTCCTTAAGTGCAAATATTGAGGGAGTTATGGCTTGCTGAAGTTGAAATGTGGAGAAAAACTAAGTCCAAATTCTTTTTGTATGAAGGCATCTTTTATTTTTTTCGTTTATTTATTTCAATTCTAGGATTACAATTACCTTTGAGCCCAGGGCTCTTTTACAAAGGTTCCACATCAAGACACTGGTATCACATAACCAGACAAACTGTTACACAAATAAGGGTAAAGGATATCAAATTAATTTCAGACAGACAGGAGAGGGTAAAGTGGAAAGGAAGAGGACAAGAGGGGCGTAGAAAGAAATTGTAGGGCAAAGGCAGGAGGTAAGAAAATGAGAAGAGAGAGAGGTTGGGAGAGGTTTATCATATGAATTAAAAACACACAAAAAGAATTCCTCCTTATGAAAAAGAATCAAGAAAAATAAGTCTAAAATGTTTTTCCATATGAAGGTATCTTTGGTATGAACAACAAAAAAACATATATGAAAGAGAACCCTTCATGCAAAGAAAGAATTTCAGCTTAGTTTTTCTTCTGATTCTTTTTGTGTGAATGCATCCTTTTCATGTGTTTTTTCTTCATTCATACAAAAAGGATGCCTTCATACAAAGAAAAAAAAGAATGGAAAACTAAGCACAAATTATTTTTTGTATGAAGGATCTATTCTCGTATGGCCCAATTCCTTTTTCTTATGGTTAAATGAAAACAGAAATCAAGTCACAAAGAAAGAATTTAAAATGTATAAAAACACACTTCTGGGTACTTTTTCCAAAAGTAACTGCAGAATCCACCTAATGGAGTCCTGATTAGCAAGATACATGTGTTGGTCTCTCTGCAGGATCTAATTTTATGGGTTTTCAAAAACTGTGAAAAAAGGACCTTTTTCATATGGGTTGCTGCACCACTATAATATATGTATATACAATATTATACAGATATGGTACTGACTGTATTTTAAGGTTGAATAAGCACTTTAATGTTAAACACCAGTTTGTTCACCTTAATAACTCCGCTTGTTCATGTGATTTAGTTGACATTTGGCAGGCCCAGAACTGATTCAAAGATCTCTGGAACCTGACAATTTTGTGGCGATCAGTTAACTGGATGAGAGTTATAGAGGCACAAAAATGTAAAATTGGCCAAAATTAAAGATGACCGTAATGATATTTACTACAGGGCTCACCCTCTAACAGCACTTATCCTGCCAGCTGAGGTCTCCATTTGGCTAGAAAGAGTAATTCTATGTTTGGTACTCATTTTGTAATGTATCTTTGCAGAGTGTCAGCAAATGTGGAAGTGGAGGCTCTCGAGAGTTCGAGGCCTCACCCAGGTTATGGGAAAATCCCATTGTAGTGACACATAGATCCCACTATTGCTGGTATTGAACACAGCAGGAACTGGTAGTTATTTCAAGTATTTATAGCATCAGCAAGAAGGTTACTGTTTAAAAGGATACTCCGCCAGCTTGAGACATAAACTAATTGTAAGTATATTTTTAAACAGTCATCACCTTGATGACTCTGTAAAATTTAAAATGAATACTTGCTCCTGCAATAGTGGTATCTACTATACATCACTAAAATGTAGAGTTTTCCCATAATCCTTAGGTGGCACTCAATTGGTTTCTCAGTGAGCAGCCTCCACTTCCACATTTGCAGATGCTCTGAAAGTTAAATTACAAAATAAGTACCAAACAAAAATTATGCTTTGTAGCTAAATGGACCCCTAATCTAGCAGGGTAAGTGCTGTTAGAGGGGCAGCCATGTAGTAAATATCATTGCCAGTCACCTTTAAGACTTTTATTTGTTTATTTATTTATTTTGTGCTCACCTATAACTAAGAAGCTAGGAAGATTTCATACCTGAAACTTGCAGGTTTGATAGAGTTCACCCCAAGGTGTGTGTCTTTGTGCTTTTTGTGTCCCTTACTTGCCCAGTTTTTGAGAAATTAACAATAAAACTGTGTGCATGCTCAGTTTGAAAACTAAACATTCTAGTGATAACTAATTTTATGTTTGCTTGCACGCATGTGCAAGAAACATATTGGGGCAACTTTGCTGCAGTAGCTAGTTGTGGAAGTGCAGCAGTGTTGTTGCCAATGCCAGTACTCATTTTGGGCTGGTCTGTGGCACCAATAAAGGGTCATGCTGACTGTGACAGTAGTAGTGTAGCTTGCCACCAACTTGAAACAAACTTGCCACTGCAATCAGGGAACGCCCAGTCATCAGCAATTAGTTGTTTTTGCTACGGGTGGTCCCTGACTGTAGCAGCCAATTACAGTTGCATTGTCTGATGTCCCTTTCAATAAACATGGTGGCGGCTCCCCACGGAAGCTGACGGACAACCACCACCTCTCACACACAGTCCCGTTGGCATCCTCCCAGTTCATTTGCCGATGGGGTGGCCAATCCCCATTGGCATAATGTGCTCCCCATTTGTTGGTGCTGAGGGGTGCCTTAATCCTCTCAGCTCATGCACCCCTGAGACTCCTGTATGGCTACTGGGTGCCCAGTCCCCATCGGCTCCAGCACCCTGCCAAAACACACCTAGGTGGCACACTGGGAGCCCACCCCAGCAAGCCAAAAGCATCCCTGTTGTCTTTTTATGTTTTTTTAACCTGTAAAAGAA
Source organism: Neoceratodus forsteri (assembly GCA_016271365.2). Lineage (NCBI taxonomy): Eukaryota > Metazoa > Chordata > Ceratodontiformes > Ceratodontidae > Neoceratodus > Neoceratodus forsteri. Next base: position 451,491,653 of record CM057456.1, on the reverse strand, counting down.
AACGGTCCCTTACTGTCTTCATGGCCCCTCCCCAACCTGCACCCACCCTCTGCACATCCCACCTCCCCACACCCTCACCCCATACTTACCTCTGGAGCCCAGTGCGATGGTCTCAATGGACCAGTAACACGCCTGCACTCTTCAAAGCCGCCATGAACTGAAGAAATGCTGGTAAGCTGTATAATGGCATAAATGGGTTTTTTCAACTTATGTGGATATCTCAGCCATTGCTTTCTACTTGACACCACATTTTCAACATGGGGTTCTTAGGATCCCTCCTCATGAATCAGTCACTGTCATGGCATTACTAGGTTCCAAAGGTGATTTTGTGGTCACTGCATGGAATCACCTTTCAGGACTGATTAATAAAATGACAGTGTCACTGTTCATGAGGTGGCCTCTCAAAAGCCTATGTTGCAAATTTGGTGAAAAATTCCAAAAATGACGGCATTATGAGCAAGCATTGTGCAGTTTCCAAGCACACTTGTAACTTCACGAATTTGTAATATTTTCACTCCAGATTTTCAACATTGCCATTTTTTCACACCTCCTTATGAACAGTACAGTTGTCATTTTTCCATGAAGGTTGAAATGCATTTTCGCACTTACAGCACAGAATAGTTCGGTCGCTTTAGGAAATCAGTGTTCAGGACAGATTAAGAAAATCACAGTGACACTGGTCATGAGCAGAGGTCCTAAAATGCCCATGTTGAAAATTTGGTGACAAAGTCCATGAAATGACTATGTTATGAGCATGCATACTGTATTTCTGCACACACACACACACACACACACACACACACACACACACACTTCGTGACTTTAAAATGTGTAAAATTCCACTAAAATTTTCAACATTGTCCATTTTGCACACCTCCATATGAACAGTACTGTCATTTTTCACATCCTGCCTGAAATGTGTGTTGCACATTCTATGTTTCTATAGGTAATGTTAGAAAGTATTTTTTCACAGAGGTGGGTCATTTAAGGACTCTGTTATATCAGCTAACCTGACTCAAATGGTTGACTATGTAACCAGAAAGAACTGCAGAACTGGGACCTGCACCCTACTCAACTGGATGCAAGCACCCACCCCTCTCGGATCACGAAAACCTCAGTCCTCCTGACTCACTCAGTGACCACTCTCCCATCAGCTGTACCTGGTCAAACAAATTCTATAAGCCCTCCAAAATCATCACTAACAGAGTCCTACCCCGTGGTCAGCTACCCCTCCTCAAATTGCACCTCAGTCTGCAGGACTGGTCCCCATCTTCAAGGCAACAGATACTAATACTGCACTGGAGCAATTTATTCATTTTCAATGAAGCCTGCAATAAATTTTCCCTCAAAAGCGTAGTTAAATCGCTCAGTAACCTTTGGCTGTCAGGAGACCTCCTAAAAAACTTAAATCCAGGACCACCTCTGGGAACTGGCTAGAAAGTCCAGTAAGCAACTCGACATCCAGAATTATAAACGGCACGGAATGACTGCACCAAATCCATTCGCAACAGAAATCTGACTACTATAAAAATGTCCTCACTAACTCCTGGGAAAATGGGAGGGATTTCTGGAAAACATTAAAGATGTCACTGGAAGCAGTCAAAATCTTCGCTGAACATACTCAACATAAATGGGCACACTACAGTCGACTCTAAAACTTTGCGAACACTTTTAACATCGCTCACTGACCTTAGCAGTGTTCTCCTCCAACTTCTTCCAAGATGTGTCAACTCCCATCCCCCAACTCCTCCACCCACCCCTGTCACCCACCTTTCTACTTTAAAGCACTAAAGAAACAAGTCTGAAACTACATTGCTAAAGCCATCAGCAAATCTAGAACAAGCAATGACACACTTGACCTCAAGCTACTGGCCTAACACTTGACAAGGTACTTGGGCCCCTCACCAAGATGTTTAATCTCTTTTCCTCTAGCTAATTCCCAGACAAATGGAAAATGGCCACTGTTACCCCAATTCACAAAAGTGGTGATAAGGCTGACCATGCGAACTTCCGCCTGTAGCAAGGTGTTGTACTTAAATTATCAATTACAAATGAGACGAACGGAGACAGTACTGATGGCGGAAGAATTTAATGATTATAACAATAATCACAGTGAGAGATTACAAGTGGTACATCCTTCATTCTTCATTCTTCATTCTTAATTCTTCAAATTAACAGTGTATTCTGGCTTGCTTATATAGTGGAAGACAGTATTATTAGTTTCTATGGTTGTCTATGATTGGTCCAAGACAAGTACAAACATCAACTTAAAAGGCAATTCTCTTTAGCTAATCTTTTAGTCAGCACAAATGTATTGATAGTGTAAATTATATTACTATATAAGGATGGTAATAATTATCATTACCAGTTACTAAGATTTAGAAGGAAGAAATAGATTTGGACTTAAGAATGTGCATACAAGCACTTTCTGGCCTGTTCTAATAATACCAGTCAAAGGATAATTTGAACTCAATCCCTGTATTTCTGTCTTGCAGACACTTAAAACACCTGTTTTCTATTACTCATATGGTCAGTACAAGTATCAAAAGACACTTTAATATTACAAGCTGTGGCTCAGTTAAACTTGTAGCTTTACAAGTTTTAATATGATTCAATTATATAGGCCATTATTTGTTACACAGATACATTACGTTTTAGACCAAAATGAGGTTAGCCTGGAATATTGGGACACATATCTTTATCCCTTGTTACAAGCCCCTTGGCCTAATATTACCTAATTATTATTTGTGCAACAATGCAGCTCCTTGAAGCACGTACATCTCACTAGTACTTAACGAATAGTAAGTCTTAAGCAAAGGCCTATAATTACCAAGAACACTAAGACCACATTGCAACACAAGTAAAACTTAAAAGACAGGACTCCTAAAGGTCCCCCCTGCATAGCTATAAATTAAGTGCTCATTATCACTCTCACTGAGCAATTCATTTACAACTACTTGTGCCTTATGAATTTGTATTGAATGAGTATCTTTTGATTTAAAATGACTGTACATTAAGAAACAGGAGAGGTACCACAGCTCAAATGATGACATTTAACATGTCAATTAACACAGTGGCATAAAACTTTGACACACCAGTATACGCACTACTACTGTTAACATTTATATTCTAACCAGAGAAAATCTAGATTTATATGTCATCTACTGTACTTCACATTATTCACAAGCATTTGATCAATAAGTGTTGATTAAATCCACTCTCTGGCCCTTTGTCATCTTTGGGCATTCAGTTGGTGTTACAGTTAAGTATATGGCATTTCAGACTACAAAACATAATGAGTTGTTTAAACTAGCATAGTTACAAACACTATTATCACCCCAAAAACAGTAGGACAGAGTTAACACATAAACATCATTGTCCTTTGGTGTGGCTCTGTTTGTAACAAGAAACACATTTTTCTATTTTTAGTCCATGTAGCTTGCTGTGATCCAGTCTTGAGTTTTGAGGTACAGCTGCTAGACCAGCTGTTAAGTATGTCCACATACCAATTTAGAAAAGTCAGTGTTTATATTGCTGGCTACTGGATGGCTGATTAGCAGACACACTGGTCAGGGTGCTTTAGATTGTGCATTGAGTATTACACCCTGGCACACAGATTAACAGTCCATAAAAAGCAATAGTTTACAATAAACCATTAAGAACACAGTCCACAGTAAAGCAATAGGTTTGCATAAAGTATCAGCCATGTATGGAACAAACAGCAGTGAAGAAGATGGATGTCTTGCTTGAAGATTAATTGAAGAATCTTCTTGTTGAAGTTAGGGGATTGCCCCACCCAGACTCAACTTCATAGTAAGTAGAAACAATAAGCTTGATTGTAGAGCTTAAACTGACTAGACCTTTTCAGTTGATTTAAAGTTTCACAAATAGATGTAATTTTGCTAAAACATTACACTTGCAGAGGTAATAATGACTTGATTTATGCAATAGTCCTTAGGTGGAACCAATTAGGAAACATAAGCATTTTGCAATAGAACAATTTTAGTATTGAGCATAATACATAAAATACATTTTAAACACGAAACAAATATAGCTTGTAAACGGGCTAAGAAAGCTGAAAAGACAATCAAAAGAATGAATATGTGAAGTACATACACAACTCCCACTCCAGCTTAACTAATTCTTGAGGCATATGTTTTGAAGAAGAATCAAATATTTACCCCTATGGGGAGATAGCAATGTACCTTGCAACCTTTGTGGATATTACACTAGAAGGAAGGAAGGAGGGTAGCTTCCCCTCCCGAGCTTCTACTGGCAGAAAGATACAGCTCAACTACAGTAAAGCATGATTATTTCCATAGGATAAAAGAAGCTAGCGTCCTGGGTTTTCTTATCCTAAGCATGACAAAATGTCAGCTGAGTTTATAAAAGAAGTTTTGCTTACAGTTAAATAGTTGATTGACTGTGTTGGCTGTAACACAAGAAGGTCAAATAAAATGCAAAAGGTCACATAGTGTGCATGCAAGGGTCGCTAAACCCAGTTTTTTTGTAGTGCCTTGAACACTACTGATATTAAAAATATCTTAATGTTACATTGCACAGGAAATGAAAACAACTTTTCATGTAATTAACTTAAACATTTTTATCCAAGGACACTTGAATACCATATTTAAAAGTATGCCAACATCATTTTTAATGAGAATCTTTGTCCTTCAGAAACGCTAGTGTTACTGATAACATTATTAATCATGCCAAACAACTCTGGGTGGTTTGTTTGGTTATGGTAGCAATCACAGAAGAACAAGTGGCTAGCATTCGCCTAGTCCACCCTACAGCATACTGAAAGTATTTAGAATCAAACTCTTTAACATTAGAAGAGGCAAGGTCTTTGAGCATTAAGTTAATATGACTTGCCAATACCTCTGACTTTTTACTCCTACATTTTAACTGCTCCTAATACAGGAGTTAGCACACTGTAAAGTGCCTGTTTTTAGATTTTAAGACATTTACATCTTACAAACATTCTACAGAAGCTGTGTTATAGTTTATATTGCAATCAATAAAAGAGAATTATCCCTATCTAAAAACAAAGGTCTCCTGTACCTTTACAAACTAACTTTAGTTATTAGTTTTTCTCTTGCAGGGATTTTGGCTCTTGACTTATTTGCATTTCTAAACTATCTATTTTGACTGTAGCTGGATTATTACATCTTACTGCTCATGAAGTTTTTATTTTTAAAGTCTCATGTGTTAATGAATTACCACCTGGCTATATTATCACAGACTTTGTAAAGTATTTGCTAGTTTCTCTTTTTATTTTAATTAAAATACTGTTATGCCTGTTGATCATGGTTTGTATGTTCCCCTTTAGGTGTTTCCCACAGAAACAACCTATTAATGTTTCCACACTCATAAAATACAATTGTGCCTGTTGATCATCAGCACTGGTTTGTATGTTTTCCCTTTAGGTGTTTTCCTAGAAAATGACCTATTATTGTTTCCATACTCATTCTTCTTATCTTTTTCTTGCCTGCCTAGCCTTTACAGCCAGGTGCACCCGTGCACTGGTGCCCTGGTCTGTCTAGCTATGTCTTATGGCTCCTTGTGAGGTCCGGCTTGCAAGTCCCAGCACCTTCACTTACCTACTCTGCCCCATGAGTTCCTACAGAGTTAAGCATTACTTATCATTTTAAGAAATTGGAAAGCATACCTCACCTGATTAACAAGTGACTAAACTGTCTGTATGCACCATTTTCTCGCTTTAAGCTAACAGCACCACATCTCCGAGGTCATCACCTTCTTATTAGGGCTTGCAGACTAACCAACTAGTAGTTAGGCAGCCTCCTCAACATGCAGCACCAGCGATCTGAGTCTTTAAGGCACCAAATGTTGGGATGGGCAAAAATTACCATTAGTAAATTATCCATTACAAATACTTAGAAAGGAGATGAACGGAGATGAGGCTGATGATGAAGAATTTAATGATTATAACAATAATCACAGCGAGATTACAAGTGGTACATCCTTCATTCTTCATTCTTAATTCTTCAAATTAACAGTGTTTTCTGGCGCTTGCTTATATAGTGGAAGACAGTATTATTAGTTTCTATGGTTGTCTATGATTGGTCCAAGACAAGTACAAACATCAACTAAAGGCAATTCTCTTTTAGCTAATCTTTAGTCAGCACAAATGTATTGATAGTGTAAATTATATTACTATATAAGGATAGTAATAATTATCATTACCAGTTACTAAGATTTAGAAGGAAGAAATAGATTTGGACTTAAGAATGTGCATACAAGCACTTTCTGGCCTGTTCTAATAATACTAGTCAAAGGATAATTTGAACTCAATCCCTGTATTTCTGTCTTGCAGACACTTAAAACACCTGTTTTCTATTACTCATATGGTCAGTACAAATATCAAAAGACATTTAAATATTACAAGTTGTGGCTCAGTTAAACTTGTAGCTTTACATTTTAATATAATTCAATTATATAGGCCATTATTTGTTACACAGATGCATTATGTTTTAGACCAAAATGAGGTTAGCCTGGAATATTGGGACACATATCTTTATCCCTTGTTACACAGCCCTATCTCCATTCTGCCTCCCTATCAAAGGCACTGGAACGTATAGTAGTGGACCAACTTACCGAGCATCTGGACAATTATAATATTCTCTGTAAACAGCAACATGGCTTTAGAAAAGGTCATAGTACATCCTCTGCCTTACTCAATTCACCAGCTCCATTCACAGCTCCCTCGACAATGGACAACTAACTGGTGCTATTTTCATCGACCTGACCAAAGCCTTTGATACTGTCTACCACTCCCTCCTGCTGAGCCAACTAAAATGCTGGTCTCTCCAAGGATTCAATCTCTTGGTTCAAAAGCTATCTTGAAAACCGCACCCAGGGTGTAAAAATTGGAGATGTGCACTCTGATTCTAAACCTGTCCCCAGGGTTCAATACTGTGCCCCCTACTTTCCAGCCAGTTCCTTAACACCCTACTGGACTCCTGCACTGAACATATCACCCTGTATGCCGATGATGCAGTAATCCTTGCCACACCAGGACCGAAAAATTGCAAGAAAATTTCCAACTCGGCTTCTCCTCAGTTAAGAATTGGCTCACAAAGCACAAACTGATCCTTAATCAAAAAAACAAAGGCCATGATCTTCAGCAGCTCCAATAATAAACATAAGCACTTCCAACTCTCCGTTATCACCAGATAAGGTGCCGCACTGGAACAGGTCAAAAACTTTAAATACCTCAGGATCACCCTTGACCTCACCCCTCTCCTACACTGCCCACATCGACCATGTCGCCAAAGCTGCTAACTCCTGGCTAGGCCTGCTATTCCGTCATAGAAACCACCTGACACCCGAAGCCCTCGCTGTCTCTGTCCAGAGCTCCATCATATCCATCATTGATTATGGCATTATCATTTACACCTCTGCTACAACCACCGCACTCAAACATGTATCCACTGCCTCAACAAGGCCTGTCGACTTGTCACTGGCTCCCAATGCCTAACTCACACCTGTGACCTCTATTCTCAAACTGGATGGTTGAATCTTGCCAGTCGAATAAAACACCAAACTTGTATCTACTAAGAAAATCTTGCTGGGCCTTGCCCCCAGTCTGTGCCTCATACAACCGAGAATCCACACCTGACATACCAGGAGATCGAAACCTCAGCTTCTGCAAATCTCACATTGCCGCTCAACACAAGGTCAAAGATCCTTTGCTTACCGGGCCACTAGTTGGTACAACTGTCTTCCCAGCGACATTTCATCCTCACTATCGCTCCAGCACTTTTAAGACTCGTCTACACCTAACACTCACTGCCTCCAACCTCTGTGACTGTTGTGGCTAAACATGTCTTTTGGTTCCATAGCTGAAGATGCCCTTTTGGATCCACATCTACTCCTGCACTTTGCCAGCACCCCCACTTCTATCTTCACCTCCCTGCTGGCCCATGACAAATGCCACCTGGCTGCACTACCTCTATTCTTATCTGCCTTCCACCCCTCCTCTCTGTCCCCCAACCTACCTCCCTTTTCTCCCATCCACTTAGTCTCCTGATTTCACCCTCCTCCTTTCCTTTCCCTTCTCAAAGTTTTACTTATTGTTCTTTTTTCATCTACAAGACTATGTGTTTTTTTTAATTTTATAAACTGTTATCTTTGCTTATGATTGTCTCAGTTGTACCAATGATGGGGAACCTTTGTAAAAGAGCCTCAGCTCAAAGGTATTTTAATCCTAGAACAAATAAATAAAAAAATAAATAAATAAATGGTTGTGGATGCATGGAACAACCTTTCTGAGGAGGTTGTGGAGTCAGGAACAGTGGGAGAATTCAAGAATGAATGGGACAGACATAAGGCAATTCTTGTGGGGGAGGAAGTAAGCTTGTGATTAACTAGAATCTACAGCTTATCCATCAGGTAGGAAATTGGCAGACTAGGCGGGCCAGCGGTCCTTATCTGCTGCCAAATTCTATGTTTCCATGTTGCTATGTTTTCACATCTGGTGCACAATGGCACAGTCACTGTGGAAAATCAATGTTTGGGACAGATTAAGAAAATCATAGTAATAGTGTTCATGAGCAGAGATCACAAAATGCCTATGTTGAAAATTTGGTGAAATAATTCCACTAAATGACTGTGTAATGAGCATACATTGCACAGTTTCCACATATGCTGGGAAGTTCGAACATTTTTAATATTTTCACTCCAGATTTTCAACATTGCCATCTCTTCACCTCCTATGGATGGTGCAGCTGTCATTTTTCACATCCTGCCTGATCTGTGTTTTGGCACATCTCATGCAGAATGGCACGATCACTGTGGGAAATCAAAGTTGGACACATTAACAAAATCACAGTGCCACTGTTCATGAGTAGGATCCTAAATGTTTTCATGAAGTGGGGTGTCACAAAAACCATGTTGAAAATTTAGGGTTTATAACCATAACGTCCCACCCTGTACAGACTGACAGGCATCACAGGTGTGCCTTTGGGTTGCGGCTGTAATACTCATGCCATTCCAACCAACCCCACCCTGAAGCCAGTAATAGGCATTGAGGTGTGCCTTGGCTCTTATTTGAACTTCACCCCATTTTCCTATACTGCATCATTTCAGCATATGTCCTTGTAAAATGGGGTGACTATGAAACTGAACACCCCAAGGCACACATCAACACTTGTGGGTGTCCACAGGATAGGGTGAGGTGAAATGCCATGAGCATTATGGATGATGACCCAAAGGCACACCCCGATGCCTGTCCATCTCTGCAGGATGTAGAGTAGGGTTGGTGTGAGTTCAATACTTCACTGAAACTCCTATTCTGCATCTGTCTAACTCTTGCACTCCAATGCTTATATCAGCAAGCAAACATTCGGCATTGACAAATGCTTGTTCATGACTGCATTTCTAAATCTCTCAAAACCTGAAGAGGTTGTTCTATATGTGAGGAGGGTATCATGGGTATGGAAGTGTAAGGGTAACAAGAGGTAAAGGAAGGGCTGTAGGGGCTGTAGGTCATCCTGTATACAGTAGCTGGGGCCACTGATTGTACTGGAGTGATATACAGACCTCCACAACAGGGAAGGAGTAGAATAAAGTACTCAGAGAAACCATCAGCAGGATGGCAAAATAGGAGGAGATGCTGCTAGTTGGGGACTTCAGTCTGCCAGATGTTGATTGCAGCCTTCCAACTGCAGCTTCAGCTAGAAGCAGGGCCAATCTTGACTACCGCCATGGGGCATTTCTCAGGCAGCTGGTCAGCAAATCCACAAGGTATAGGGCAGTACTATACCTGATGCTTACTAAAAGAGACAGTATTGCACATATCACAGTTGCTGTCCCTTGAAACCAGTAATCATTGAACAGTGTGGTTCAACATTAAGGGGGTGCAGACACAAACCATTCTGTACAAAGACAAGGTTCCTGAACTTTAGAAGGGTATATTTTAAAGCAAAAGACTGCCTCAGTAGCAGCCTAGCAGGGAGGATTGCTGGGGAGGGTAGAGGAACAGTGGAGAAAATTAAGGAAGGCATAGTGAAGAAGACCAGCCTGTGTGAAGGAAGTGACCAAAAACAGGATGAATAAAATACCATTATAGTACTCTTGGAAATTGGCTACAAATGTGAAGGAAAAAGGTAACATTCAGGAGGTACAAAGAAACACAAAGGGATGAGGATAGAGAGGTGTACCAGTTGAAACAGAGTGAAGCTGGTAAGGCAGTGAGAGAAGAAAAGGCATAAACAGAGGAAATGATAGCCAAGGGTAGCTAAAATGGGAGAACATTTCCTTCAGGTACATAGCCATAGAAGTAGAAGGCAAGGGAGGGATAGTGAGGATAAGGAGGATGACAGAGGAAAACTGTGCAGAGGAGGATCAGGAAAAGAAGCATCTGGTACAAGTACTTTTGCTCAATTTTTCACAATGGAGGGAGAGGGGGACAGACCACCAAGGAGCAGCAGCAACACTTGATAGGTGGAGGAGACACAAGCCCATTTTCAGAAAAAAGGGTCCTGATTAATTTGTAAATCTGAAAGTGGACAAAGCCATGGGACTGGGCAGAATAAGCCCAAAGGTGTTAAGGGACTTCAGGGAGGTGTTTGTTGCACACTGGCAGCCTTATTCAACAACTTACTAAAAACATGAGTGGTTCCAGAGAACTGGAGGAGAGCAGACATAGTCCCACTCCATAACAGTGGCAGCAAGGAGAAGGCTAGCAACTATAGGCTGGTGAGTCTCACAGATAGGAAATTAATGGAAATGCTGTTAAAGGAAAGGCTAGTGGAGTATTTTGAATCCAACAGGTTAAAAGACCAAAGTCAGCATGGATTCACAGGGTGGGGGAGGTCAAGCCAGATGAATCTGATTGATTTCTTTGACAGGGTGACCAGGAAATAGCTCAAGAATGGGTAGTGGATGTGGCCTACTTGGACTGCAGCAAGCCTTCAACAGTGTGCCACATAGCAGACTGATAAAGAAAATTGGGAACTCTAGGGGTGGGATGTACAGTGGTAAACTGGGTAAAAACTGGTTAATGGATAGGTGACAGGCAATGGTGGTAAACAGCACTCACTCTAATGAGGCGAGCATGACTAGTAGGGTGCCATAGGGCTCAGTACTAGGACTGGACCTCTTCAATGTAGTTGTAAGTAACATTGCAGAAAAACTGGAAAGGAATGTATGTCTTTTGCAGATGACACCAAAATCTATAATAGGGTGGATACCCAGGAGGAGGCTGATAGAATGAGTAGGGGTCTTAGAAAACTCGAGAAGGATGTCGAGGCATAGCTTGGGTTCAATGTCAAAATGTGCAAAATCTGCACCTGGGGCATAGAAACTCAGGAGCTGGGGGTACTGACAGTCACTAAGTAGGAACAAGACCTTGGTGTTATCATATCTAATGACCTCAAAGTGGTGGGCACTGTGATAAGGCAATGGGTAAAGCTGGTGGGATGCTGGAGTGCATAGGAAAGGTATACCAGCAGAAGGAGGGAGGTGGTGTTACCACTGTACTGGTCTCTGGTGAAACCCCACCTGGAGTGCTGAATCCAGTTTGGAAACCACATCTCAGAAAGGACATAGACAGGATGGAGTCAGTCAGAGAAAGGCAACTAAAATGGTGAATGAGTTGCATCAAAAGCCCTCACGAGGAGAGACTGAGGATTCTCAACACGTACACCATAGAAGAGAGGAGGGATGGGGAGCACGACAGAGACCTTTAAGTACATCATGGGGTTAAACAGGGTACTGGAGGGGAGTCTATTTCAAATGAGATAAGTACACCATGACAAGAGGGCATGCAATGAAGCTGGAAGGGAGGAAGTTGAAGAGGGATGGAAGTACTACTTCACTGAAAGAGTGGTGGATGATTGGAACAATCTACCAGCAGAGGTGGTGGAAGCAAAAACAGTGAGGGGCTTCAAACATGCATGGGATAGCCATGAGGGAATATTGGTAAATAGGCAGAGATGGGGAGAGTTGACAGAGACCAGGTAGGGTCCATAAAGACAGAATAGGCAGGAAATAACTGGGCAGACTGGGTGGGCCAAGTGGTCACTTTCTGGCGACAATGTCTATGTTTCTTATAGGAATATTGTGATCAGTAAATTGTAAAATAAGTAAGTATTTTAGTGACCTAATGTCATTTATAATGCTCTAAAGTTTAATTTGTATTCATAATTTGAAACGTGAAAAAACTGAAAATTTTATAATCATTGACTGCTCAATGGTAACTGGCTATGCAATACAACATGTGTACAGTTATTATTTATGGGTGGTAGGTGAAGAAACATATTTAAGCACTAGGTAGTATGTTTGTGAACACTCCTGAAGCAGACCACTTTTTGGTTGAATCTGGTTAAGTGATGTACTGTAGTGTTGTATATTCACTATGCATTATCCTTGGTTTCCCAAAAATAAATATGTTGCTGTGCAGTATTGCTATGGTGGTTTGTTTGCCTTTCTGTGGTAATTTTTTTGCAGCTAAATTGTTTATTAAATTTTTTCCATTTACATACAATGAAAATGCATACAAGGTGAGGTTGTTGGTTACACTTACAACCATAGTACTTTTAAAACCAATAGTGAAAGCTGGAGTACATACACTCACCTTTTGGCGTCATTGTGAAAGATTCTCAGTCTGTGGAGAGTCAAAGCTTCAGTACTTCAACTGGGAGTTGCATTGCCTTTAAGGGGCTGGTGAACTGATCAAGCATCCGTCACCCTAAGCAGAGGGAATAAAACACAAAGAACCATTATTATATCGACACGCCTTGTCTAACTATTTACAACAGGGAATATCTATGTTTAATATGGAATCCTACCATGTTAGCTGCTCACAAGTATTATTCAATGCATGCAGTAGATGTTCAGATTGTCTCCTGCTCACCCAATCCCCAACTTGGGGTGGTATATTTGTGGAAAGGTGTCCTTCACTCCTTGTACCTTTCAGTGGTATTGCTTGCCAGATGTGAAAGGCAGTCCATAGAGGCTACTTTTTATTTATTTATTTATTGAAATCTAGGATTAATACCTTTGAGCAGAAGCTCTTTATCGGTTCCACATCAGAAGATAACATAGTCAGGTAATGGGCACAACGTCACCGGCAAACAGGCATAATTAAAGTGATTACAATGAGGAAGAACATAAGACAAAAGACCAAGTTTTGACAATGATATGAGAGAGAAGGCACTTAGCTACCTGGTTGGGGTGACTGTGTCAAGTGTTAACTATTAAATATATCAGGAGTATATTATGAAGATAGGGATGCAGCCTGTGCAGCCTTGTCTATGATGAGAGACAAGTGGGTTAAGGGAGGAAAAGTATAGTAGGGCTGTGGTGGAGGTAAGGTGTGGTGAGAAAAAGATAGAGAAGGGTGAATTGATTGAGCTGGGGGAAGGAGAGTAAAGTAGATGAGGATAAGTACTGAGGTGACTTAAGTGTACTGAGGTGAGGCAGCTGGATGTTGCTGACTAATAATTGCAGACTTGGAGCCCAGGACTAAGTTGGGACCCTTGGAAGCAGTCACAGTTTGTACTAGTGACAAGATTCTTCCTCAGATTGTGTTTAAAGGATCCAAGCATGGTTGATGAGGTTATGTCCATAGGTAGGGATTAAGCCAGAGTGAAGCTCTGTAGGCAAATGAACATTGACCAAATGCTGTCCTGCAGTGATAGGCTTTGAAGAACTGGTTTTCAGAGCTTATGGTAGTTCTTTCATTCCAGTGAGGAGTAAGAAGGCTCTGAACCCTGTAGGCATCATGCCTGAGCTAATTTTCCTTGCCAGCAAGCAGGTTTGATATTTGAATCTACCATTAAATTGCAACCAGCCAGCCTGACAGTACAGAGCACAGGTGTGCGTAAGGTGTGCAGCACCAGTGAGACGCCGACAGGCTTTTATTTAATGCAGTTTCAATCCAGCGAAGGGCAGTGTCGGTGACAGAACCATAAACAACTAGGCCATAATCTGTGAGTGAAACAATGGAACTGTTTATGGCCAAATTCAAGGCTTCTGGTGTTAGGTTGTATTTATGCCTGTATAGTTACCCAATGAGCATGTTGATTGCTTTGGTGACGTTGTCGATGTGGTGGGTATATGACAGGGTGAAGTCGATTGAAATGCCCAGGTATTTGAAGTTTTGTACAAGTTCTAGGAAGATCCCTTTACATTGGTGATGTTGAGGGGAAGGTCTTGTGTTTACTTTGAGAGCTAGAGAACATCATTGTCATCATCTTTAAATAGTTCATAATAAGTTTATGCTCTGCAAACCATTTCTCAGCAGATGAAAATCCTAGTTGTAGATGTTCTATAGGTGATGAGGGTGGGGTTACTGGCAACGATAACCACATCATCTGCATGTAAGAGGATTTGGCCATGATGAGATTCTGGAAGTTTAAGAGATACTGGACAACAGTGTTCCAAGGATGGATCCTTGAGGAACACCTGAGTGGACCAACTTCCTGTCAGAGAGTAGATCACCTGCTTTTACCTGCTGTGAGTTGCAGCAAAGGTAATTGTTGAACCATTTTGTGGTGTCTGTGGAGAGCCTGATGCCAGTTAGCTGATCAAGAAGGAGGGAATGGTTAACAGTATCAAAGGTCTTGGTTAGATCAATGAATGTTGCATCAACCACGTGGCCTTGATCCAGCGAGTGGTGAATGAAGCTGGTAAATTCCAGAAGTGCATTAGTGGTGCTGTACCCTTTCCTAAACTCATGCTGTCGGGGCACTGGAGGTGGTACTGGTCCATAAATTCAACGAGGTGGTTGGCTACTATTTGCTCTAGAGCCCTTGAAAGTGGGGGTAGGATGGAAATCAGCTAGTAATTACCAGGCAAGGCCTTATCATCATTCTTATGCACTGGGGACACAATCACAGCTTTCCATTTTGGGGGAATTGTGAGAGACAAAGGGACAGGTTGAATATTTTAGTAATGGGTTCGGAATTCCTCCAGGGCAAGGCTGATAAGCTTGAGGTCCAGTCCATAGCCACTGAATCTAGACATGCAGTACCTTGGTAAGGTATTTTCTGGCCTCCCTTCTGATATTTTTTAAAGTGGAATGTCGGATGGTCAGAGATGCCCAAGTGGTTATTTGCTGGGAAAAGTGAAAGTAGTCAGCAGGAAGAATGCTACTTAGGTCAGTAAAACAAGATTGAATGCAGTGGCTGTGGCGCGGGTCCACAGTAAGATTTCCATCAATAGTGAGCATAGAAGGATCCAATTTGGAGTCTTTCCCAGTAATGTCCTGAAGGTTGCTCCAAAAGGTCTGACAGTTGTTCCATGAGCAGGAGAGGGCTTCTTTGTAGTACTGTCTTTCAGCATCTCTAATTGCCCTTGTACATTCATTCCTTGCTTTTTGTAAGCCTGAATGTTGGAAGGGGTACTTGAGGCTCACGCCTGAACCAAAGATGGTCCCAATAATTCAGTAATTCAGTTAGGTCAGGTGAGATCCAAAGGTTGTGGTTCCTTTAATTGTACATGTTTTATAGGATCATGCTTGTCACAGACAGTATTTAATTGACCAGCAAAATGTTCAAGAGCTATGTCTACATCACATGACATGGAGAACTCTGACCAGTCAATTTGTCTGAGGTCAGCTTTGAGCTACTCAAGATGTCAAGGGATGAGAACCCAGTTAGTTATTGTTCTTGTAGGTGGCTTGCTGAACTTATTAGACCTGGAGAACTTCACAGGGAGTGGTCACTAAGGGTATTGGGAGAACAGTGGTAGCTGTGATATGCTCTTGATGGATTGAAAGCCCCAGTCTATCTGGGTTTCTGTCCCAGTGTTATAGTTCCTTCTTGTGGGATCTTTAACCAGCTGTGAAATGTGGATAGCAGAGAATGCATCTTTGATGTGTACAGCTTCTGGGGAAAGCCAGTTGATGTTGAAGTTGCCCAGCATTATGATCTTAGAGGTAAGGCTAAAGCTGTTTATACAGTCCAGTAATGAAGCAAAGCCTGTTGCAGTCTCTTTTAGGTGGGCTATAAACTAAGAGCACAGCGAGTGCTCCTAGTAGCAGCTTAACTGCTAGCATTTCAATAGTATCTCTGCTATTGGGTATGGGGAAAGCAAAATCCTGAAGAGAGTCCTTAAGGTAAAATTCACAGCCACCCCACCTTTAGTGAGCTGATCTTGCCTAAATACTGTGTAGCCTGGTATAGAGATGGCATTGTTTGGTATCGACAGAGATAGCTAGGTTTCAACTATGGAGAGAACATCTGGGTTATGCTGGATGACCCAAATGTGCAGGCAGTTGAGTTTAGGAAGAAGGCTGCAGATGTTGATTAATGTGAATGTAAGAGCACCAGTGTTTTCCGTGGGGTGATAGGGGAATGGGAAGACCAGGGTTGGGGTGTATGTTGCCAGAGAGCAGAAGTAGTAGTAGTATCAGTGTTTTGATGTGAATCAGAAACTGCTTTTATGGAGTGATCCCTTTCTACTGTGGGAAATGTGCATCGTATATGTACACTGTATATTGGTGAAAGTGGGATGAGGCCCATAATGCATGAGCATGATGGGACTATGCTGCTGTGTGAAAAGACCAGTTGACACCTGATAGTGAGGGCAAACAGCATTATTCCAGTGGAGGAAAGAGGTTGTTGTGCCATATCGTTGAGTACATTCTGTCCAGTGTATAGGTTTGTGTGTGTGGCCCCACTTCTGCATAGGCCAGATAAGGTAAAGAGCATGAAATGAGGGTCCAGTAAGGCAAGATAATACTCTTATAATTTTGTTAAAGGAATTGGCTTTTGCTAGCTACTGGAGAGGCTAGTACAGTGAAGAGAGTATGGACTATCAAGGGATGGAGACTCAGGGTAAAATAAAGGAAGGTCAGTGATCAGAATGGTGCCAGGAGCCTTCTAGTGGTGGAAGTAGATAGCTTGCAAATAGGCAAGTAAACACTTAGTTCTTTCTTGATCATGTGACCAATATGCTTATAAAACAAAACATTCAACAAGGGCGGAGGGTGGGGGTGGGTGGGGAGCCAGCACATAGTGCCAGCATGAATGGCTTTTGCATTGGGCTGACTGGCTGGGGAGCCACACAGGAGGGCTGGATGTCCTCATTGGCAGGTTGGTGGCCATGGAACTGAGAGCCATGCCCCAGGAGACTGCCCGTTCAGGCTTAAAATCTGTGGGGGAGGAGAGAGAGAGAGAGGAGTTTAAGTGCTGAATTAGTCAAAGGAGGAGGCAGGCTAAATTAAACAAAGGGAGACTGGTGGCAGACTACCAGTGGGGGATGGGGCCAAAGTTAAACAAAAGGGAATTAAGTGAGGGAGGGGATGAGCCAGTAATCGATAGAAAGGGAGGATGTATGGGGTAGGGGCTGGCTCAGCGCAGCGTGGTCAGACATGGCCAGGAGAGAAATCAGCGAGTGCAACACTAGAGAAAGGTAGAAACAAGGGAAAATAAATTGGTTCAGAGTGCAATGGGAACCTTAGAGAGACAGTCAGGGTAGCAGTCAGCAATTAAATCGTATTAACTAACAGGACATCATCAGTAGACACAATGAAAACAGCACAAATTGCAGGCAGAACAATTCATACATCTGGCTAGTCTGCAGCAGTTAAAATAAAGATTTACAGGTAGATGAATTTGGCTAGTCTGCAGCAGTCAAGATCAGGATTTACAGGTAAAATTCACCACCAATTAAAGCAGGCAACAGAGGCATTGGATTATGCTGAACAATAGTATTTAAAATTAAACAATTGGACCATGGATGCAAGTATCTTATGGTTCGTGGGGACTTCAGAGGTCCTCTATCTGCACAGGATGAGGTGTTTGGCTTACATTGACAGTAGGGCCAGCCTCCAATGTTCTGAGCCCAATAACTGGGGTGCTTCTGACTTCATACCTAACAGGAGCAAGTGTATGGACTTGGAGATAGGTTTGTGGAGCACTCTGGTGCCTATGTCACATACTTGAACCTAGGTCTCCTGTATCAGGGGCCATGACCACAGGATGTGCAGGAGATCACCTGAATGTGTGTGACACCTCCAGCATTTGTTGAAGCCCAGGACTCCAGCACTGTGTAACACCATCTGGGTGTGATACCAGGAATGTAAGATCTTGTTTTGGATCAGCCTACTCTTTGCGTCCCTAAAGTTCTTCTGGGCTGTTCACTGGCATTCTTTCCATTGCTGCTCTGAGAATCTAGTATGAAGGGTCTTCTCCACTTACTCATAGACTTTTCGAACTGACTCAGTATGGTATCTCTCAGCATGGCTTGGATCTTACTGACTATCCCTTGGGTTTTAAGGGCCAGAGGGCTGTATGACTTGAGAGAATCCATTTGTCCTTCTTTTAACCAGCTCTTGCAGGGCATTGCGATCTGCAGGTACCTCCAGAAATCTGTGGTTGGAGTTCACCACTGGATTGCAGATTGGTAAAAGTGTCTAAGACCATAGAGGATGGAGCTAGCAGGTTCATCAATTTGTGTATACCCTTGTCTTCCCACCCTTCCAATGAACCATCTGTTTACCTATCTGAATGTTCTCATTCCCCAGTGGGGGTAAGCTTGGTCAGGGGTGAGATTTGTCCCCAGTCTTCTTTGTACTTTGGCCCAGCACTGTAGGGAAGGGTCGATGGTGGGGTGAGACTTCAGTCCTGAGTGGGGGTTGTTCTATACAAATAGCAGGAGGGAAAGCTTTCTGACGTACACTCATTCCATATCCAGCCACTGGGATGTTTTCTCTCCCTGGGACTCAACCAGTGCAGTGTTTGTGCCATATGGAATGCCCACATGTATCCCTCTGTCCATTGGAGCACCACCCTCCCTCTGCCAAGTGCATTCTCAGCTTGTTCCTACTGTACCTGGGGGCATCCTTCCCAGAGAAATCTACCTGTTGCCTTGTCTATTTTGGAATTCCATGCAGTCTGGGGACAGTGGGATATTATGCTTTAAAGCTAAATGGGCCCTTCATCTAGCAGGGTAAGTGCTGTTAGAAGGGCAGCCATGTAGTAAATATCATTGTCAGTCATCTTTAAGACCTTTATTTATTTATTTATTTATTTATTTGTTTGTTTGTTTTGTGCTCACCTATAACTAAGAAGCTAGGAAGATTTCATACCTGAATCTTGCAGGTTAGATAAAGTTCACCCCAAGGTGTGTGTCTGTGCTTTTATGTCCCTTACTTGCCCAGTTTTTGAGAAATTAACAATAAAACTGTGCATGCTCAGTTTGAAAACTGAACATTCTAATGATAACCAATTTTTATGTTTGCTTGCATGCATGTGCAAGAAACATATTAGGGCAACTGCTGCAGTAGCGAGTGTGGAAGTGCAGCAGTGTTGTTGCCAATGCCAGCAACCCATTTTGGGGCTAGTCTGTGTGCACCAATAGAGGATCATGCTGTGTGTGACAGTAGTAGTGTAGCTTGCCACCAACTTGAAACAAACTTGCCGCTGCAATCAGGGAGCATCCAGTCATCAGCAATCAGTTGTTTTGCTATGGGTGGTCCCTGACTGTAGCAGCCAATTACAATTGCATTGTCTGATGTCCCCTTTCAATAAACATGGTGGTGGCTTCTCCGTCAGCCTCTCACAGTCCCTATGGAAGCCGATGGACAACCGCCACCTCTCACACAGTCCCCATTAAAACCAAAGGGGTGGTCAACCCCTGTTGGCATGCCCTCCCAGTTCATTTGCAGACAGGGTAGCCCAATCCCCACTGGCATAATGTGCTCCCCCCCATTTGTTGTGTGCCGATGGGGTGCCCAGTCCCCCTCATGCGCCCCCCAAGCACACTGTATGGCCAACAGGGTGCTCAATCCCTACATTGGCTTCAGCCCCTGCCAAAAAACACCCAGGTGGCACACTGAGAGCCCACCCAGCATGCCAAAAGCATCCGTGTTGTCTTTTTATGTCTTTTTAACCCTGTACAAAAGGAAATGGTCCCTGACTGTCTTTCATGGCCCCTCCCCAACCTGCACCCACCTTCTGCACACCCCACCTCCCCACAGCCCTCACCCCATACTTTCACCTCCGAGCCCAGCGTGACAATCTTCGATGCACCAGAACACATCTGCACTCTTCAAAGTTGACCGTGAACTGAAGAAATGCCGTAAGCTGTATCATGGCATAAATGGGTTTTGTTCAACTTATGCGGCTATCTCAGCCATTGTTTTCTACTTTTGACACCAAATTTTCAACATGGGGTTCTTGGGACCCCTCCTCATGAATTCAGTCACTGTAATGGCGTTATTAGGTCCCAAATGTGATTTTATAGTCACTGCATGGAATCACCTTTCAGGACTGATTAATAAAATGACAGTGTCACTGTTCATGAGGTGGCCTCTCAAAAAGCCTATGTTGCAAATTTGAGTGAAAAATCAAAACTGTTGTTATGAGCAAGCATTGCGCAGTTTCAAAGCACACTTGTAACTTACTAATTTGTAATATTTTCACTCCAGATTTTCAACATTGCCATTTTCACACCTCCTTATGAACAGTACAGTTGTCATTTTCACATGAAGATTGAAATGTGTTTTCGCTACAACACAGAATAAGTGTGGTCACTGTAGGAAATCAGTGTTCAGGACAGATTAAGAAAATCACAGTGACACTGGTTTGAGCAGAGGTCCTAAAATGTCTATGCTGAAAATTTGGTGACAAAGTCCTATGAAAATGACTATGTTATGAGCATTCATCACAGTATTTTCCATACACCCTCGTAACTTTAAAATATGTATATTCCCTCAAAATTTTTAACATTGTCCATTTTGCACACCTCCATATGAACAGTACTGTCATTTTGTCATCCTGCCTGAAATGTATGTTTGCACATTCTATGTTTCTATAGGTAATGTTAGAAAGTATTTTTCATAGAGATGGATGTTACATAGATACATAGATACATAGACAGTGTCGGCAGATAAGGGCCTATGGCCCACCCAGTCTGCCCATTTGAGCTTGTAAGTTCAGTTTGTTTTCCTAGAAGTCTGTTGCCCTTACCACTGACCTCCAGAATTCCTTTATGTCTATCCCATGCATTCTTGAATCCGTGATTGTTTCAGCCCCACCACTTCCTCTGGCAGGGTGTTCCACTATGTCCACCACCCGTCTCTGTGAAGAAATTCTTTCTCATGTTTCCTCTGAATCGTCTCCCTCCAACTTCATCCCATGCCTCTAGTCCTGGAACATCTTTTTCACTTAAAAATAGTGTTTTCCTGCACCCTGTTCCTCCCTGTAAGATACTTGTATGTCTCTATCATATCCTCTCCCTCCTCTCTCCAGGGAGTACATGTTCAGTTCCTTCAACCTGTCTTCATAGGACTTGTGATGCAATCCATGCACCATCTTTGTTGCCCTCCTCTGAACCTTCTCTACCCTGTCTATGTCCTTACGTGAATATGGTCTCCATAACTACACTGTACTCCAGGTGGGGCCTCACTAGTGTCTTGTATAGCGGAATTATGACCTCCCTTTTCCTGCTGGTGATGCCCCTGCCTATACATCCCAGCATCCTATTTGCTTTACCTGCTGCCCTGTCACACTGTTTCCCTACCTTGAGGTCATCAGAGATGATAACCCCAAGATCCCTTTCCTGCTTGGTGCATGCTATATCCTCACCCCAACTCATATATGTGCCAGGGTTTTTGTGCCCATATGCATTATCTTGCACTTCTTTGCATTGAATTTCAACTGCCAAACCCTGACCATTCTTCAAGTTTCTGCAGGTCGCTTCTCATTCTGTCTACACCCTCTGGTGTGTCTACTCTATTACACAGCTTTGTGTCATCAGCGAACAGTGAAATTCTGCCTTCTAGGTCCTCGCAATGTCACTGATGAAGATGTTGAATAGGACCGGTCCAGCACTGATCCCTGTGGTACCCCACTGGTCACTCTTCCCTCTGTGGAGTGACAGCCATTTACCACCACCCTCTGTGTCCTGCCACCCAGCCAGTTACCTACCACCACACTACTGTCCTGCCCACACCCATATTCCCCAGTTTGTGTAATAGTCTTCTATGTGGCACAGTGTCAAGGCCTTGCTGAAGTCCAGATAGGCCATGTCCACCACCCTCCCCTGATCCACCTCCCGAGTCACCTAGTCAAAAATTCAATGAGGATGGTCTGACATGACCTCCCCGGGTGAAACCATGCTGCCTTGGGTCCTGTAGTCCATTGACAAATCAGATGTTCTACCAATCTCTCATTCAGTAGTGCTTCCATGATCTTCCCCACTACTGAGGTGAGGCTGACTGGTCTGTAGTTCCTGCTTCTCTTTGTTCCCACTTTTGTATAAGGGGACTACATCTGCTGTCCTCAAGTCTTTGGGTACCTCCCTGTTTCCAGTGATCGGCTAAACAGGATAGCCAGAGGTTCAGCCACCACCTCTCTTAGTTCTTTAAGGACCCTGGGGTGCACCCCATCTGGCCCCATTGCTTTATCAACTCTTATACTTCCAGTTCCTTCAGGACCCTTTCTCGTGTAAAGGGACTTGTGTCCATTTCTGCACCATTCTCACCTTGTACTCCCTTCAGACCCATTACCCTCTTCTTCCTCAGTAAAGACTGAGCTGAAATACCTGTTCAATATGTCAGCTTTACTGTTGTCATCCTCCACATGCCCCCATCCTCCCCTTCAGTCTCACTATCCCTCCTTTGTCTTTCTTTTTCTTATTGTACCTGTAAAGGTTTTGTCCTCTACCCACTGATTTTGCAATGTGCTCTTCTGTCTGAGCTTTGGCTTCCCTTACTGACCTCCCTGCCTCCCTTTGCTTCTCCTGGTACTTCTCCTATCCCCTTCTGCCTGTGTCTTTTGTATTGCCTGAATGCAATCTTTTTGGCTTTCACTTTCTTTGCTACCTCTTTGGAAAACCATAATGGTCTCCTCTTCCTTTTCCTCTTGCTAACCTGCTTAATGCATAATTCTGTTGTTCTTGTAATCCCCATTTAAATACTGCCCTGTTCCTCAACCCCTGATTCCTGTCCCATTCCCTTAATGCCTCTTTCAAGTATCTCCCTATTTTCCCAAAGTCTGCCCCTAAAATCCAGGATACGTGTTTTTGTGTGGTTTGGTTCTGCTCTTTCTGTGATTTCAAACCACAATGACTGGTGTCACTGTTTCCCAGGTGCTCCCCACTGTTACCCCCATCACACTGTCCCTGTTTGTGAGCACAAGGTCCAGTATTGCCTTCCTCCGAGTTGGTTCCACGACCAGTTGCTTGAGGAAGGCACCCTGAAGGAGTCCAGGATAAATCTGCTCCTAGTTGATGCTGCTGCTGGGATGCTCCAGTCCACATCTGGAATATTGAAGTCTCCAACCAGTACTACCTCACCCTTGTCTGCCATCCTTTGGATGGCTAGCACCAACTCTATCTGTTTCTCCCTCCTGTGCTGGTGGTCTATAGACCACACCTGTGCGGATGGCTGTCCCATTTTCCTTTCCAGCTTAACCCACAGTATCTCTCCCCATTTTGTTCCTCCTGGATCTCTGTGGCCCTTATGTCATTTTTCACATACAGTGCCACTCCTCCTCCTTTCCTGCCTGCTCTGTCTCTTCTAAATATGTTGTAGCCAGGTATGGCCATCTCCCAGTCATGGTTATCATTACACAGGTTTCAGTGATGGCCACAATGTCCAGGTCTGACTGCACCATGACAGCCTCCGGATCTTCCATCTTGTTGCTAAGGCTCTGGCATTTGCACACATGGCTTTCCATGATTTTACCTCCTAGACTGTTTCACAGTTCTACTCCAGCCCCTTCCTTGGTTGTCATTTATCCCTGGTTCTCCTGTCTGTCTGCCCTTCTGCTGAATTTTGCCCCTTTTCTGCTTATCCTCTTGGGCACTAATCTCCATCTTTTGCACTGCTTTGCAGAGATAGCCACTCCTCTGGTTCATTGGTTCCACTGCTAGCTGTGGGGGTGAGCAAGTAGGTACCCTCCTTGCTGCCTGCCACCCCCTTTTGCTAGTTTAAATGCTTGTCAATGTAGCATTTAAACTTATCATTGAGTGCTTGGATTCCCTCCAGGATGGATGCAGGCCG
Organism: Neoceratodus forsteri; assembly: GCA_016271365.2. Taxonomy (NCBI): domain Eukaryota; kingdom Metazoa; phylum Chordata; order Ceratodontiformes; family Ceratodontidae; genus Neoceratodus; species Neoceratodus forsteri. Next base: position 451,467,670 of record CM057456.1, on the reverse strand, counting down.
TCAGGCTTGAACAAACCTCCATCCCTCCAGGTGGGTCCCCAGTCACCAATCAATCCAAACCCTTCCTCACAGCACCAGTTCTTCAACCATGAGTTAAAGTTCCTGGTGCATGCACTCCTATGCTCTCCCTTGCCTCTCAGGGTAGTACTTCGAGAAAGTGACAGAAGTAGCTACTTGTGAGACCCTCCCAGTTTCCTAAACTCTTCCTGAACTTCCTTTGGCTCCCCATTTGCCAGGTCATTAGTACCTAGGTGGATAATGACATCCAGCTCACCCTCCGTCTTGCCTTCCCAGTGATCCCAGGATCTTCCTTCTATCCCTCCATGCCGTGGCACCTGGTAGCGCACCTCACCTCCCTGTCCTCCCCCTCCTGTGTCCCTAGCTGGATCCCTCTTATGATGGAGTCCCCACCAGGATTCACTTCCTCCTCCTCTGGGGTCCACTGCTTTCCCCACTGAGGTCACCTCCTGGCTAACCTCCACATCCTTTCCTTCCACTTCTCTGGGTACCTCTATTTGGTTGTCCTCATTCGTCAGTGTGGCATATGAGTTCTTGAGTGGAATAGGATCTGGGATGTGCCTGCCTGACCACTCTAAACCTCCTAAGCCCACTGTCATCCAAGTGCCCTCATTCTTGGCATCCTTGATGCAGTTGCATTGGACTGGGTGGTCCCTGGATAGGGGTGATGGTACTCCTGACCCAGTTTATTTCCACTCTGAGTCTGGCTACCTCCTCCCACAGTCCAGAGAGATGCATGCAGATGGGCAGCACCTCAGTGTCCAGAAGGGTCTGCCTGAATATGGCTGCCCACAGCCACTGCATTGCACCACTCCCCACATTATACTGCAATTCCACTACTTGTCTGCTACTGAAGCTCTCCTAGTTCCCTTTGTATTAATTTACTGTCCTAAAATCCTGCCACTGATCCTCAGATTTTTTTAAAAGAAAACAAAACAATAAATAAATAAATGAATCAAAACACTTGTAATGTTGAGGGTGGGCTTCTTCCCCTCATGCCCCTCCTACTTCACACCCCTTACTATGCCCTGTGTTTAGCTCCTGTCAATCAGATTTAACAGGGCATATAATTAAGTTGGGGGAAGGGGAGGAGAAGAAAATTGCAGCAATTAAAGACAGCACAGAATTACACCACCACTATGTTTTAAATTTTCAACAGCCCAAAATAATTATAAGTAAAGACAACAAAGAAATTATAGTGTCACTAAAAGCCCTCAATCTAAGTTTAAAAGAAAATAGCAATTACTAGTTACTCTAAAGCACTGAATTGAATATGTTTCCTTCCTTACCCTTCTGGCTTCTTCTGAGAAAATGAACTCTACTTGCTACTTCAACTCTGGCTAAGCCCCACCTCAGTTATCACGTAGCTGAGGTCAGAGGCCAGACAATTAACACCCTTCACCCAACTACAGGGCAGTCAGACAAGCCAAGATAAAATTTTCAGCAATTAAAGACAGCACAGAATTACACCACCACTATGTTTTAAATTTTCAACAGCCCAAAACAATTATTAGTAAAGACAACAAAGAAATTATAGTGTCACTAAAAGCCCTCAATCTAAGTTTAAAGAAAATAGTAATTACCAGTTACTCTAAAGCACTGAATTGAATATGTTTCCTTCCTTACCCTTCTGGCTTCTTCTGAGAAAATGAACTCTACTTGCTACTTCAACTCTGGCTAAGCCCCACCTCCAGTTATCACGTAGCTGAGGTCAGAGGCCAGACAATTAACACCCTTCACCCAACTACAGGGCAGTCAGACAAGCCAAGATAAAATTTGCAGCAATTAAAGACAGCACAGAATTACACCACCACTATGTTTTAAATTTTCAACAGCCCAAAACAATTATAAGTAAAGACAACAAAGAAATTATAGTGTCACTAAAAGCCCTCAATCTAAGTTTAAAAGAAAAGTAGCAATTACCAGTTACTCTAAAAGCACTGAATTGAATATGTTTCCTTCCTTCCCTTCTGGCTTCTTCTGTTGATGCATGGAACAGCCTTCCTGAGGAGGTTGTAGAGAGTCAGGGAAAGGTGGGAGAATTCAAGAATGCATGGGACAGATATAAGGCAATTCTTGTGGGGGTAGAAGGAAGTAAGCTGTTGATTAACTAGATTGTGCAGCTTATCCATCAGGTAGGAAATGGGCAGACTAGGTGGCCAAGCGGTCCTTATCTGCCATTAAATTCTGTGTTTCTAAGTTGCTATGTTTTCTCATCTGGTGCACAATGGTACAGTCGCTGTGGGAAATCAATGTTTGGGACAGATTAAGAAAATCATAGTGATAGTGTTCATGAGCAGAGATCACAAAATGCCTAAATTGAAAATTTGGTGAAATAATTCCACTAAATGACTGTGTTATAAACATGCATTGCACAGTTTCCACGCACGCTCAGAGATTCAAGCATTTTAATATTTTCACCAGATTTTCAACATTGCCATCTCTTCACACCTCTCTATGGAAGGTGCAGCTGTCATTTTCATCCTGCCTGATCTGTGCTTTCACATTTCATGCAGAATGGCATGGTTGCTGTGGAAATCAAAGTTCAGGACACATTAAGAAAATCACAGTGCCACTGTTCATGAACAGAGGTCCTAAATGTTTTCATGAGTGGGGGTGTCACAAAAGGCCATGCTGAAAATTTGTAGTGCAAATACCAACAAGCGCCGAGGGTGTTAGGGTTTGTAACTATAACGTCTCACCCTGTACAGACTGACAGGCATCAGGGGTGTGCCTTTGGGTTGCCGGCTGTAATGCTCATGCCATTCCACCTCAGCCCCCACCCTGAAGCCAATGACAGGCATCGAGGTGTGCCTTGGACTATTCGACTCAGACTTCACCTCATTCTCCTATACTGTGCCCATTTCAGCATATGTCCTTATAAAATGGGGTGACTGCGCTAAACACCCCAAGGCACACCTCAACACTTGTTGATGTCTACAGGATAGGGTGAGGTGAAATGCCATGAGCATTATGGGTGATGACCCAAAGGCACAGCCCAATGCCCGCTCCATCTCTTCAGGGTGGAGGTGGGCTGGTGTGAGTTCAATGCTTCACTGTCACTCCTATTTTGCATCTCTCTAACTCCCGCACATCCAATGCTAATATCAGCAAGCAAACATTTGGCATTGACAAATGCTTGTTCATGACTGCATTTCTAAATCTCCCAAAACTGGAAGAGGCTGTTCTATATGTGAGGGAGGTATCATGGGTATGGAAGTGTAAGGGTAACAAGAGGTAAAGAAAGGGCTGGAGGGCCTAGGTCACCCTGTATACAGTAGCTGGGGCCACTGCTTGTACTGGAGTGATATACAGACCTCCATCACAAGGGAAGGAGTTGGAATAAAGTACTGAGAGAAACCATCAGCAGGATGGCAAAATAGAGAGGTGCTGCTAGTTGGGGACTTCAGTTTGCCAGATGTGGATTGCAGCCTTCCAACTGCAGTTTCAGTTAGAAGCATGGCCAATCTTGATTACCTACATGGGGCATTTCTCAGGCAGCTGGTCAGCAAATCCACAAGGTATGGGGCAGTACTATACCTGTTGCTTACTAAAAGAGACAGTATTGCACATATCACAGTTGGTTGTCCCTTGGGACCAGTAATCACTGAACAGTGTGGTTCAACATTAAAGGGGTGCAGAGGCAAACCATTCTGTACAAAGAGAAGGTTCCTGAACTTTAGAAGGGTATATTTTAAAGAAATAGAAGACTGCCAGTAGCAGCCTAGCAGGGAGGATTGCTGGGAGGGTAGAGGAACAGTGGAGAAATCAAGGGAAGGTATAGTGAAGAAGACCAGCCTGTGTGAAGGAAGTAACCAAAACAGGAGGAATAAAGACCATTATAGTATTCTCAGAAAGTGGCAACAAATGTGAAGGAAAAAGGGTAGCATTCAGGAGGTACAAAGACACGCAAGGGATGAGGATAGAGAGGTGTACCAGATGAAACAGAGAAGCTGGCAAGGCAGTGAGAGAAGAAAAGGCATACACAGAGGAAATGATAGCCAAAGGTAGCTAAAGGGGGAGAAGTTCCTTCCAGGTACATAGCCAAGAAGTAGAAGGCAAGGGAGGGATCAGTGAGGATAAGGAGGATGACAGAGGAAGACTGTGCAGAGGAGGCTCAGAAAAAGTAAGCATCTGTTACAAGTACTTTTGCTCAGTTTTCACAGTGGAGGGAGAGGGGACAGACCACCTAGGATCAGCAGCAACACTTGATAGGTGGAGGTGGACACAAGCCCATTTTCAGAGAAAAGGGTCCTGATTAATTTGTAAATCTGAAAGTGGACAAAGCCATGGGACTGGGCAGAATAAGCCCAAAGGTGTTAAGGGACTTCAGGGAGGTGTTGCTGCACACTGACAGCATTATTCAACAACTTACTAAAAACATGAGAGGTTCCAGAGAACTGGAGGACAGCAGACGTAGTCCCACTCCATAACAGTGGCAGGAAGGCGAAGGCTAGCAACTATAGGCTGGTGAGTCTCGCAGATGGGAAATTAAAGGAAATGCTGTTAAAGGAAAGGCTAGTGGAGTATTTTGAATCCAACAGGTTAAAAGACCAAAGTCAGCATGGATTCACAGAGTGGGGAGGTCAAGCCAGAAGAATCTGATTGATTTATTTGACAGAATGAGCAGGAAAATAGCTCAAGAATGGGTAGTGGATGTGGCCTACTTGGACTGCAGCAAGCCTTCAACAGTGTGCCAGTAGCAGACTGATAAAAAATTGGGAACTCTAGGGATGGGATGTACAGTGGTAAACTGGGTAAAAACTGGTTAATGGATAGGTGACAGGCAATGGTGGTAAACAGCACTCACTCTAATGAGGCGAGCATGACCAGTAGGTGCCATAGGGCTCAGTACTAGGACTGGACCTCTTCAATGTAGTTGTAAGTAACATTGCAGAAGAACTGGAAAGGAATGTATGCCTTTTGCAGATGACACCAAAATCTGTAATAGAGTGGATACCAGGAGGGGCTGATAGAATGAGTAGGGGCCTTAGAAAACTCGAGAAGAGATGTCGAGGCATGGCAGCTTGGGTTCAATGTCAAAATGTGCAAATCATGCACCTAGGAATAGAAACTCAGCAGGAGGGTACTGACAGTCACTAAGTAGGAACAAGACCTTGGTGGTATCATATCTAATGACCTCAAAGCGGTGGGACACTGTGATAAGGCAATGGGTAAAGCTGGTGGGATGCTGGAGTGCATAGGAAAGGTATACCAGCAGAAGGGGGAGGTGGTGTTACCACTGTACTGGTCTCTGGTGAAACCCCACCTGGAGTGCTGAATCCAGTTTTGGAAACCACATCTCAGAAAGGACATAGACAGGATGGAGTCAGTCCAGAGAAAGGCAACTAAAATGGTGAATGAGTTGCATCAAAAGCCCCACGAGGAGAGACGATGAATCTCAACACGTACACCATTGAAGAGAGGAGGGATGGGGAGCACGACAGAGACCTTTAAGTACATCATGGGGTTAAACAGGGTACTGGAGGAGTCTATTTCAAATGAGATAAGTACACCATGACAAGAGGGCATGCAATGAAGCTGGAAGGGAGGAAGTTGAAGAGGGATGGAAGTACTACTTCACTGAAAGAGTGGTGGATGATTGGAACAATCTACCAGCAGAGGTGTTGGAAGCAAAAACAGTGAGGGGCTTCAAACATGCATGGGATAGCCATGAGGGAATATTGGTAAATAGGCAGAGATGGGGAGAGTTGACAGAGACCAGGTAGGGTCCATAAAGACAGAATAGGCAGGAAATAACTGGGCAGACTGGGTGGGCCAAGTGGTCACTTTCTGGCGACAATGTCTATGTTTCTTATAGGAATATTGTGATCAGTAAATTGTAAAATAAGTAAGTATTTTAGTGACCTAATGTCATTTATAATGCTCTAAAGTTTAATTTGTATTCATAATTTGAAGCGTAGAAAAAACTGAAAATTTTATAATCATTGACTGCTCAATGGTAACTGGCTATACAATACAACATGTACAGTTATTTATGGGTGGTAGTGAAGAACATATTTAAGCACTAGGTAGTATGTTTGTGAACACTCCTGAAGCAGACCACTTTTTGGTTGAATCTGGTTAAGTGATGTACTGTAGTGTTGTATATCCACTATGCATTATCCTTGGTTTCCCAAAAATAAATATGTTGCTGTGCAGAAGTATTGCATGGTGGTTTGTTTGCCTTTTATGGTAATTTTTTTGCAGTTAAATTGTTTATTACATTTTTCCATTTACATACAATGAAAATGCATACAAGGTGAGGGTTGTTGGTTACTTACAACCATAGTACTTATAAAACAATAGTGAAAGCTGGAGTACATACACTCACCTTTGGCGTCATTGTGAAAGATTTTCAATCTGTGGAGAGTCAAAGGCTTCAGTGCTCCAACTGGGAGTTGCATTGCCTTTAAGGGGTGGTGAACTGATCAAGCATCCGTCACCCTAAGCAGAGGAATAAAACACAAAGAATCATTATTCTAACTACGCTTGACTAACTATATACAACAGGAATATCTATGTTTAGTATGGAATCCTACTCATGTTAGCTGCTCACATGTATTATTCAATGCATGCAGTAGATGTTCAGATTGTCGCTTGTCTCACCCAATCCCCAACTTGGGGTGGTATATTTGTGGAAAGGTGTCCAACACTCCTTGTACCTTGCAGTGGTATTGCTTGCCAGATGTGAAAGGCGGTCCATAGAGGCTAATTTTTATTTATTTATTTATTGAACTCTAGGATGAATACCATTGAGTAGAAGCTCTTTACATAGGTTCCACATCAGAAGATAACATAGTCAGGTAATGGGCACAACGTCACGGCAAACAGGCATAATTAAAATGATTACAATGAGGAAGAACATAAGACAAAAGACCAAGCTTTGACAATCGCATGAGAGAAGAAGGCACTTAGCTACCTGGTTGGGGTGACTGTGTCAAGTGTTAACTATTAAATATATCAGGGAGTATCAGGAGTATATTATGAAGATAGGATGCAGCCTGTGTAGCCTTGTCTATGATGAGAGAGCAAGTGGGTTAAAGGGAGGAAAAAGTATAGTAGGGGTGGCGTGGAGGTAAGGTGTGGTGAGAAAAGATAGAGAAGGGTGAATAGATTGAGCGGGGGAGTAAAGTAGATGAGGATAAGTGCTGAGGTGACTTAAGTGTACCAAGGTGAGGCAACTGGATGTTGTGACTAACAATTGCTGACTTGGAGCCCAGGATTAGGTTGGGACCCCTGGAAGCAGTCACAGGTTGCACTAGTGACAAGATGGTTCCTAAGATTGTGTTTAAAGGATCCAAGCATGGTTGATGAGGTTATGTCCATAGGTAGGAGTTGAGCCAGAGTGGAGCTCTGCAAGCAAATGAACATTGACCCGTGCTGTCCTGCAGTGAGGGTTTGAAAACTGGTTTTCAGAACTCTGGTAGTTCCTTCATTCCAGTGAAGAGTAAGAAGGTTCTGAACAGCTGTAGGCATCATGCCTGAGCTAATTTTCCTTGCCAGCAAGCAGGTTTGATATTTGAATCTACCATTAAATTGCAACCAGCCAGCCTGGCAGTACAGAGCACAGGTGTGCGTAAGGTGTGCAGCACCAGTGAGATGCCAACAGGCTTTATTTAATGCCATTTTGATCCAGCGGAGGGCAGTGTCGGTGGCAGAACCATAAATAACTAGGCCATAATCTGTGAGTGAAACAATGGAACTGTTTATGGCCAAATTCAAAGCTTCTGGGGTTAGGTTATGTTTATGCCTGTGTAGTAACCAAAGGAGCATGTTGATTGCTTTGGTGATGTTGTCGATGTTGTGGGTATATGACAGGGTGGAGTCGATTGAAATGCCCAGGTATTTGAAATTTTGTACAAGTTCTAGGGACAGCCCTTTACTTTGGTGATGTTGAGGGGAAGGTCTTGTGTTTACTTTGAGAGCTAGAGAACATCATTGTCATCATCTTTAAATAGTTCATAATAAGTTTATGCTCTGCAAACCATTTCTCAGCAGATGAAAATCCTAGTTGTAGATGTTCTATAGGTGATGAGGGTGGGGTTACTGGCAACGATAACCACATCATCTGCATGTAAGAGGATTTGGCCATGATGAGATTCTGGAAGTTTAAGGAAGATACTGGACAACAGTGTTCCAAGGATGGATCCTTGAGGAACACCTGAGTGGACCAACTTCCTGTCAGAGAGTACATCACCTACTTTTACCTGCTGTGAGTTGCAGCAAAGTAATGTTGAACCATTTTGTGGTGTCTGTGGAGAGCCTGATGCGGTTAGCTGATCAAGAAGGAGGGAATGGTTAACAGTATCAAAGGTCTTGGTTAGATCAATGAATGTTGCACCAACCATGTGGCCTTGATCCAGCAGTGGTGAATGAAGCTGGTAAATTCAAAAGTGCAGTAGTGGTGCTGTACTCCATCCTAAACTCATGCTGTTGAGGGCACTGGAGGTGGTACTGGTCCATAAATTCAATGAGGTGGTTGGCTACAATTTGCTCTAGAGCCTTTGAAAGTGGGGGAGGATGGAAATCAGTCAGTAATTATCAGGCAAGGCCTTATCATCATTCTTATGCGCTGGGGACACAATCACAGCTTTCCATTTTGGGGAATTGTGAGAGACAAAGGGACAGGTTGAGTATTTTAGTAATGGGTACAGGATTTCCTCCAGGGCAAGGCTGGTAATCTTGAGGTCCAGTCCATAGTCACTGAATCTAGACATGCGAGCACCTTGGTAAGGTATTTTCTGGCCTCCCTTCTGATATTTCTTAAAGTGGAATGTCGGATGGTCAGAGATGCCCAAGTGGCTATTTGCGGGGAAAAGTCAAAGTAGTCAGCAGGAAGAACGCTACCTAGGTCAGTAAAAACAAGATTGAATGCATTGGCTTAGTGCGGCGGGTCCACAGTAGGATCTCCATCGATAGTGAGCATAGAAGGAGCCGATTTGGAGTCTTTCCCAGTAAAGTCCTGAAGGTTGCTACAAAAGGTTTGACAGTTGTTCCATGAGCGAGAGGGCTTCTTTATAGTACTGTCTTTCAGCATCTCTAATTGCCCTTGTACATTCATTCCTTGCCTTTTTGTAAGCCTGAATGTTGGAAGGGGTACTTGAGCCTCACGCCTGAACCAAAGATGGTGCCGAGAATTCAGTAATTCAGTTAGGTAAGGTGAGATCCAGGGGTTGTGGTTCCTTTAATTTTACATTTTTATAGGATCATGCTTGTCACAGACAGCATTAAATAGACTAGCAAAATGTTCAAGAGCTATGTCTACATCACATGCTGTGGAGAGCTCCGACCAGTCAATTTGTCTGTGGTCAGCTTTGAGCTGCTCAAGGTATCCAGGGATGAGAATTCACTTGGTTATTGTTCTTGCAGGTGGCTTGCTGAACTTATTAGACCTGGAGAACTTCACAGGGAGTGGTCACTAAGGGCATCGGGAGAAATGGTGGTAGCTGTGATATGCTTGGATGGTTTGAAAGCACCCAGTCTAACAGGGTTTCTGTCCCAGTGTTATTGTTCCTTCTTGTGGGATCTTTAGCCAGCTGTGAAATGTGGATAGCAGAGAATGCATCTTTGATGTGTACAGCTTCTGGGAGAGCCAGTTGATGTTGAAGTTGCCCAGCATTATGATCTCGGAGGTAAGGCTAAAGCTGTTTATACAGTCCAGTAATGAAGCAAAGCCTGTTGCAGTCTCTTTTGGTGGGATATAAACTGAGAGCACAGAGAGTGCTCCTAGTAGCACCTTAACTGCTAGCATTTCAATATTATCTCTGCTATTGGGTATGGGAAGAGCAAAATCCTGAAGAGAGTCCTTAAGGTAAAATGCACAGCCACCTCCACTTTTAGTGAGTCGATCTTGTCTAAATACTGTGTAGCCTGGTATAGAGATGGCATTGTTTGGTATCTTCAGAGACAGTCAGGTTTCAACTATGGAGAGAACATCCGGGTTCTGTTGGGTGACCCAAATGTGCAGGCAGTCGAGTTTAGGAAGAAAGCTGCAGCTGTTGATTAATGTGAATGTAAGAGTGCCAATGTTTTTCCGTGGGGCAATAGGGGAATGGGGAGGACCAGGGTTGGGGTGTATGTTGCCAGAGGCAGAAGTAGTAGTAGTATCAGTGTTTTGATGTGAATCAGAAACTGCTTTTTATGGAGTGATCCCTTTCTACTGTGGGAAATGCATCGTATATGTACACTGTATATTGGTGAAAATGCGGATGAGGCCCATCATGCATAGCATGATGGGACTATCTGCTGTGTGAAAAGCCCAGTTGACACCTGATTGTGAGGGTAAACAGCATTATTCCAGTGGAGGGAAGAGGTTGTTGTGCCATAGGTGTTGAGTACATTCTGTCCAGTGTATAGGTTTGTGGGTGTGGCCCACTTCTGCACAGGCCAGATAAGGTAAAGAGCATGAAATGAGGGTCCAGTTAGGCAGAGATAATACTCTTATCATTTTTGTTAAAAGGAATTGGGTTTTGCTAGCTACTGGAGAGCCTAGTACAGTGAAGAGGTATGGACTATCAAGGGATGGAGACTCAGGGTAAAATAAAAGAAGGTCAGTGATCAGAGTGGTGCCAGGAGCCTTCTAGTGGTGGAAGTAGATAGCTTGCAAATGGACAAGTAGACACTTAGTTCTTTCTTGATCATGTGACCAATACGCTTATAAAACAAAGTGTTCAGCCAGGCGGGAGGGTGGGGGTAGTGGGTGAGGAGCTAGTGCCAGCATGAATGGCTCTTGCACTGGGCTGCCCGGCTGGGGTGCCGCACAGGAGGGCTGGATGTCCTCATTGGCAGGCAGTGGCCATGAGAACTAGAGCCGTGCCCCAGGAGACTGCCCGTTCAGGCTTAAAATCTGTGAAGGGAGAGAGAGAGGAGTTTAAGTGGCTGAATTAGTCAAGGAGGAGGCAGGCTAAATTAAACAAAGGGAGACTGGTGGCAGACTACCAGTGGGGAGGGACCAAAGTTAAACAAAGGGAATTAAGTGAGGAGGATATGAGCAAGTAATCAGATAGAAAGGGAGGATGTAGGGGTAGGGGCTGGCTCAGCAGCAGCATGGTCAGACATGGCCAGGAGAGAAATAAGCGAGTGTAGCACTAGAAAGGTAGAAACAAGGGAAAAATAAATTTTTTAGAGTGCAGAGGGAACCTTAGAGAGACAGTCAAGGTAGTAGGCAGCAACTAAATCAAATTAGCTAACAGGACATCCTCTGTAGACACAATGAAAAACAGCACAAATTGCAGGCAGAACAATTAATAAATCTGGCTAGTCTGCAGCAGTTAAAATAAGGATTTACAGGTAGCTGAATTTGGCTAGTCTGCAGCAGTTAAGATCAGGATTTACAGGTAAATTCACCACCAATTAAAGCAGGCAACAGAGGAATTGGATTATGCTGAACAGTAGTATTTAAAATTAAACAATTGGACCATGGATGCAAGTATCTCTTGGTTCGTGGGGACTTCAGAGGCCCTCCATCTGCACAGGATGAGATGTCTGGCTTACATTGCCAGTAGGGCCAGCCACTGATGTTCTGAGCCCTATAACTGGGGTGCTGCTGACTTCATACCTATCAGGAGCAATGGTATGGACTTGGAGATAGGTTTGTGGAGCACTCTGGCGCCTATGTCACATACTTGAACCTAGGTCTCCTGTATCAGAGGACATGACCACAGGATGTGCAGGAGATCACCTGAATGTGTGTGACACCTCCAACATTTGTTGAAGCCCATGACTCCAGCACTGTGTAACACCATCTGGGTGCGATACCAGGAATGTAAGATCTTGTTTGGCTCAGCCTACTCTTTGCATCCTTAAAGTTCTTCTGGGCTGATCACTGGCATTCTTTCCATTGCTGCTCTGAGAATCTAATTTGAAGGTCTTCTCCACTTACTCCTAGACTTTTCAAACTGACTTGGTATGGTGTCTCTCAGCATGGCATAGATCTTATTGACTATCCCTTGGTTTTACAAGCCACAGGGGCTGTATGACTTGAGAGAATCCATTTCACCTTCTTTTAACCAGCTCTTGCAGGGCACTGCAGATCTGCAGGTACCTCCAGAAATCTGTGGTTGGGAGTTCACCCCTGGATTGCAGATTGGTAAAAGTGTCTAAGACCATAGAGGATGGAGCTAGCAGGTTCATTAATTTATGTATACCCTTGTCTTCCACCCCTTCCAATGGACCTTCTGTTTATCTATCAGAATGTTCTCATTCCCCAGACGGGGTAAGCTTAGTCAGGTGAGATTTGTCCCCAGTCTTCTTTGTACTTTGGCCCAGCACTATAGGGAAGGGTTGATGGTAGGGTGAGACTTCAGTCCTGAGTGGGGGTTGTTCTATATGAATAGCAGGAGGAAAGCTTTTTGAAGTACACTCATTCCATGTCCACGCACTGGGATGTTCCTCTCCCTGGGACTCAACCAGTGCAGTGTTTGTGCCATATGGAATGCCCACTTGTATCCCACTATCCGTTGGAAGCACCACCCTCCCTCTGTCAAGTGCAACCTCAGCTTGTTCCTACTGTACCTGGGGATGTTCCTTCCCAAAGAAATCTATCTCTACTTATTACCTTTTCTATTTTGGATTTCCATGCCAGTGGGAGGGACAGTGGGATGTGAGCCAGGGTGTAAAAATCTTGGGAGCTATAATCATTTTGACCACAGCAATCATCCGGCTATGGTGAGGTTAAGTTTGTCGTATCTATTCATGTCATCTACTATCTTTGTTAGTAGCGGGTGAAGATTTTGATACCATAGTTTGGAGATGTGCGGGTGAATTTAACATCCAGGTATGTGATGCTGTCTCCTGCCCATTGCAGCCCTGTATTCCCTAGGTCAATGGGGAGGGTACACCTGCGGTTAGTGGGAGCACTTCAGTCTTTTGTTAAGGCGTGGGCTGGATAATTCATGAAACCTCTGAAGTTTGTCTAACAGAGGGCAGGGCGTAGTTATGTCTGCAACTGTGACCAACAAGTCATCTGCATACAAGTGTCATGTATTCCTTACATCCCACTGGAATGCCTTGAATCCTTCTATCCTGCCTAAGCTTGGCTGCAAGAGTTTCCACTGACAGGATGAATAGCAAGGAGGAAAAGGGCACTCCTGCCTGGTACCTCCAGTTTGAAGGGAGGGACAATGTGGAGTTGTGAAGTCGGGCTATGGGGTTGTTGGACAGGGGAGGTTATCCAGGCCTGAAACTGGGGACCGATGCCGATATGTTCTAGTCTGGCATGGAGAAGTCCCATTCCAGGGAGTAAAGGCCTTTTCAAAGGTGATGGCGACTGCAGCTGCTGGGGTTGGGAGGCCTTTGGCCATGTGTGCCAGATTGGTCAGGGTCCTAATGTGGTCACCATAATATCTACGAGGACGAATCCTACTTCCGAGTGTATCAACAGTGGTAGCAGGGGCTCAGGCGAGTGGACTATAGCTTTAGTAAAGATCTTGCTGTCCATGTTTAACAATGATATGGGACGGTAACTCCGGGAGGTGGAGTCTTTTCCTTTCTTTGGGAATACAGTAATCACTGCCTCTGTCATGGTAGGTGGAAAGATGCCTCAGCTCTGCCTCCGTGTACATCTGCTGCAATCACGGGAGAACTGATTTCTGCTAAGGTCTGCTAGAATGCTACTTTATAACCATCCCCTCCTGGTGTCTTCCTGGGTGGAGTGAGAGCAGGGTCTCCTTTATCTCTACCATAGTTAGGGGTTATCTAGCATGTTGGCTTGCTGTTCCAAGATAGCCAAAAGGTTCACTGAATGCAGGAATTCTCGGGTGGCTTTGGATTTGCCTGTCTGGTGGATGTATATAGGAAGTGTAAAATTCTTCCATTACCTTATTTTGTTCAGTGTTTGTGGTATGTATTACCCCTTTCCCATCCCTGAGTGCAGCTATATGCCATTCCATTTGTTGCTTTCTTAACCTGTATGCCAGAACCCTCCCCTGCACCCTGCCTCCCAGTACATCTGCTTGAATTTAAGAATAGAGGCCTCCGCCTTCCATGTTAGGAGTGAGTTGATCTTCTTGTGGAGACCCAGTATTTTCCACCTTAATGGGCCATGCTGGTTGGGCCACACTTTCTTCTTATATTCCCCTCTGCTGCCTTAAGGTCTTTCTCCTTGTCCCCCAAGCACTTTTCTGCAGTCTCCTCCTGGCAGCATAGCTGATAATTTTCCCCTCATGGTGGCCTTAAAGGCCTCTCTTGTGTTCCCTGCCATGGTATCTCTGTGAGGTTCTCCTAAAAAGTTGGGCTTCTGTTGGGCCCATGCAACTACACTCTGCATCTCTCATTTATAAGGGTTCAGTCTCCAAGATGTGGAGGTGGAAGTTGAGAGGCCCCAAAGGATGATTAGTTGGACCAGGGCATTGTCAGAAATTATGATTTGCATTATGTCAGAGGCCACTGCTGCCTGAATCATCTGAGGAGATGTGAGCCAGAAGTCAATATGGCTGAGAGACCCATGCACAGCCACATAAAAGAGTAGTTCCACCCTCAAAGATTTAGCACCCTCCACATGTCTGCTAGGCCTTGGTCTGTCATTCAGTTTTGTAGAGCTATGCACCCCTTCCCATCCATATCTCTCACCCTCGAGTTTCTATCAACCAGCTGGTCTATAACCAGGTTAAATTCTCCCCAATATGGTGGGTGTCCCTTTGCTTGACAAATTTGGTAGATTCTGGTAGGCCTGGTGGAAGAATTCTGGGTCATCCTCACTGGGGCCATATAGATTCTCAAGTAGGATGGGGCCTGTAGGGGTTTGGAAAAGTGCATAACCCAATCTACCTGGAAGGCAGCTCCGCTGTGGTGAGAGAGACCACTGCAGCTGCTTGTGGATCAGGATTGCCACCCTCCCATTTCCTGGTTGGTGCTGAAGCATGTGCGGCTAGGCCCATCAGTCCCTTTTAGGAGCTCATGATCCTTATGGGTCAGCTTTGTCTCCTGTAGAAGACCATCTGCGTCTTTCGCTTTTTAAGCATGACAACATCTTTTCCTCTTCACCAGGGTATTCAGCCCTCTAACATTCCAGGTTATGCATGTTAAGTTAGCCATAGTTGGATTGTATGGGGGTTAGTGGATGAGGTGTTATACAGTGCTTCCCCTTGAAGGGAAAAGGTGTTGTATAGTGGTGAGATGGGCCCCATATTTGGCCAATTCAGAAATATCAGGCAGGGTATCCAAGGTCCTTCACAGGATACTAGGTTGGCGGTGCTGCCCTACAATCAAGGTGGTGCTTCCCTTCCCTAGGTGGTGAGGGAGGTCCTAACTGCTCCAGGTTCTGATCCACTACATATTCTCTGCCATCTTGTTGTTCTGACATTTATATATTGTGTCATAAGCATGCACTTTTTATTGAGAGGAGTGTGATCCATGTTATACTATCCCTGCCTATACATATTAAATCAACTAACATCCAAAACCAACTATTTACACATTGCACAACTGTGCCTAAAGAAGCCACCATGAGTAGCGATCGCCGGCCCCCAAGGGCAAAGCAAGATCTCTTGGATTCCTGTGGGTGTGGAAACGTTGGACATGGATAATCCTCGCTAACCTGAGTTGTCAGACTCCCCTTTAAATGAGATGAGTCCTAGCTGCTGGTTTGTGTGTGTCAGGCTGCAGCGGATCCCCTTAGTCTGTGTCCCCTTGGGAAGCTATCATCCCTCCCTTGTGGGTCATTTTCCAGTATTGGCTTGGCCTTACTGCCCTTCCCCACAAATGAGGGAGGGGGTATGATGGGGAGTCGGGGAACCTGGGGTCATTACTAGTCTCAGGGTGAGGAGGAAAGAAGAGGCTATCCCTTCTGGGAGTCACTAAGGAGGAGTTACACATAATGGTAGGTCAGCCTCTCTCAGCACCTCCTGGTGCTAATATGGGCCTGTGAGAAGGGAAGAAGGGTCTTCCATTAGACCTGTTCCCCAGTTGTCCACCCTTATAGTCATAAATGGGGGATAGGCAATTCCACATGTGCCTATCTTTGCCCATCTAAGTGTGCAACCCCTAACTTGCCACATATTCTGTAAGTCCAGGGGAGCTTTCTCTTTAAACACATACTACCTTTCACATGATAGCATTTGTCACTATTTATCTTTTTTTCTGGTAACCAGCTGTTACTTATTTTTATTGTCTGGTTTCTGGAAGGCACCAGTTCTGGGGGGGTAGGGTACCCGATCACCCGTGTCGCCGCGTTGTAACCTTTTTGGATTAGATGCTAGGCCGTGTAAAAATCCATGGTCCAGTGCAATGTCAGTGTGGCTCTGCTCTCCGTGATTCAGTCCCCTGCCCCTCCTGCTCTCCTGACTCCAAGTGGAAAGAGAAATTATTGCCTCAAATATTAATTTTCTATGTAGAGCTGCTGCCCATGGCTCCCATCTTCCTGCTTGGTAATGTCTCCTCAGAGGATGCACCTAATCAGGAGAGAGAGCGAGAGTAGGGCATTGAGCATGGTTGCCGCTTGAGGCCTTTGAAGTTCGAGTAAGTAGGCCCAAGAAAAACAGTCAAAAGTCTGGTATTGAGACATCGCAGCCCTGTTCTGTGTGCACAGATCCCGCTTCCCTTCCTACCCTCCTGATAAACAAAGCCCATAATAGTACTTATCTGAATTAAGCTGAGGCTTCTTGCATCCTTCTGATGCTGTCGCTGGCTAGGAAGAGGTGGTTAAGCTGCTCTGAAACTAACATTTCTCCTGGCCCCTGCCAAGCATCAGAGTGAATCACTTGATGATGTCTGGCAGGGGCCAGGAGAAACGTTAGTTTCAGAGTAGCTCAGCTGCCACTTTTTATGCTCACTATGTGTGAGTGCATGATGTAATTTACTTAAATAAAGGACTTTGAACAATATTTTGTAATCTTTCTGCATATGTGGGTACTCCTCAACCTTTTGCTTATCCCTATGGAACAGCAGGCTGAGATGGAGATGATCTCAGTCTTCCCATTCTCAGGGGTATTGACAGGATTGAACACATGAATATGTTCTCCAGCAGGACACAGGGACATGCTCTGAAGGTCACTGATGGCAAGTTTAGGGGTAACATTAGGAAGCATATTTTATCCCAGAGGGTGGTGGCCTTGAAAATTACCTGTCAATAAAGACTGTGGACATGGAAACAGTAGAGTGGTCCCCAGTGTTGCCCATCCCTTTGCTTTTGCTAGCACTGAAACCATCAGTGTGAGAACCCTGCTCTGTCCCTGCTCATGCTGTACCCACCCATGTGGATAAACAGAGGGCTTCAGGCTCTAATGCTGTCAGTCTGCCACCTTTCATTAACACTATATTTATCATAATGCAGAAATCCTGGACTGTCTGTTCTACACTGCATCTGCCCTGTGTATTTATAAAGGGCTTCAGTCTCCAGAGTTGCGGTCCCTTACCATTCACCAGTCACACCTGTACCTGTCACTATAAACAAAGGCTGCAGTCCCCAGTTCTGGCAGCCCTCACCATTCACCAGGACTAAATGTAGACAGTGTGGAAACCAAGCACTGTCCCTTCCCCAAGATTCAGAAACTTCACCTGGAAGGATAAGCAGTGAACCACATACTGGAAAACAGAATGGCTTATAGCATGTATCTATCACTGTGTGTGACCATTCAGTTTCATGTGGGTCACTGACATTTGCAGTCTGCTCATCTGTGGAGTTTCTGTTACAGTTCCTTTGAGATCACATGCTTACTTCATTTTGTGGTTAGTAAGTATGAGCCTGTCATTTTGCTTCTTATTTTGCCTTGAGTCGGTTGACATTGTTTTGTACCCCAGATTTTCTTGATTTGTGACACTTGGTTATATTTCATCAGTTTTCTTAAGATGACCACTTGTCCTAGTATGATTCCATTTCATCTGTATGTAATTATATTACTGCTACACTATGATGTAGACACAGACAGTAAAGGTGTTTTTTTTGGGAGGCATATTTCTATTACGCTCCTTGTATGTATCACATCAGGAACACATATTCTTTTATCCACTGCTGACTCAGCTTGCAATTTATTCAAAGATTTCCCTCCTTGATATTTACATTCCTTTACTGATACTTGCCTCAATTTACACTTTTCATTTTACTGTGTAATTCTGCAGTGACTTTATTTGACTCACCAATGGATGAGGAGTTTGGAATAATGTCAGGTTCATAATTTGGTACTGAATCCACTGCCAAACCATTTTTCCTGACAGTCTGTTCTCTGTGTCCTGCATTTTTAGGGCTATGAGCTGAGCCTACAGCCCAACTGGGATCAGATTGTAGCTCTAAAAATGGCTGATCATGGCACTCCTTTTTGGACTTTTAAAGTATTCCTCCACAGCTCAAAACATGCACTCCCCTCTGATTTTGCTATTTGCTGCTCTATGTTAAATGCATCTGAAGGGAGGGGATGCTACTGTACTATACCTCGAACTTCTTAGGATATTAACGAACAAAAAAAAACTTTTAAACTGCTGTTTCTATCATCTGTCCATCTCAGTCTAATATATTTATTCTATTTCTTTCAGCAACCTATGGGTTAACTCATTCTCTGTTGTACTGGAATTTACTGAAACTCTGAAAGTCAGACAGACTACTGTGTGAGATTACAGACAGTGCAGCTGCTGCTGTGTTAGCTCTCATTCCTATGGGCATGACAGGTTGCATGCTCACACACACACACACACCAGCATGTACTCTGACTAAATAAATTTAAGATGACTGAATTAGCAGCATGACGTTTTGATGATTGTGACTGAACAGCACTAAAAGGACACCAACAAGAAAATAACTTTGGTCATTTGGTAGCTCTTCAAAGCCCTATTGGCTCTGGCTAGAGTTTGTTATATTACTGAGGCGGCCACAGTACCTTGGTATCTGTTTCTGAATCACTGCTACTTTCACTGGCTGTTGGATCACCACTGTATGTAAACATATTGTTTAATGCCTCCTTAGCTGTCTTTAGTGACTTTCTTGATGATATTGTGTGTTTTCCCACAGAATTATTCAAAAGCTCTCTGAGGTGATATGTTCTGAAAGACAACATATTGTTTACTAATAATGTACAATAAAGGACAAATAAAACTGTATTCTGGGGTTACATGGAATTTTATTGAAATGCATGTATGAATAATGATTTTGACATAAAACCACTGTAATGCTTATCATTCTTATGAACGTTGAACTAAAAAGAACAATCATCTACCTTACCTCTGTCAAGGCAGCAGAATTACAATAGACATGGGGAGAGAGAAGAGAGTCGGGAGTGGAGAGGGAAGGGTGTTCCCAAACCACACCAGCAGCTCACTCTTTGCATAGTTGTAAAGGACTTACAGCTCACATGGAAAAGCTTCAGGCTTTATGTTATCGGAACTAAAGTTCAACAAACAAAACCCACAGTATTTTCCATGGCCTAATGCACATCAAGGATATATCAATGTGGATTACGTCTGGGTCTGCAAACAAGATTGAAAGGTATTTACAGTATTTGTTTTATGTAATTCTGAAGTCTGAAAAACTTTGCAAAATACAACAAAGAGAGAGAGAGAGGCATTCTGCTGTGTCCTTACTTTGGCAAGAAAGTGTTTTATAATAAGGGTAATAACTAAACATTTGAAAGGGCAATGTGTTTGGAATAGTAGTAGAAAACTATATAAATATATAAAAACAGTAAAAGTTGTGAATTTACTTGGAGTTCTGTAAATATGCAGGCAGTTTGGAGCAGTCTTGAATCATTGCTCTCTACAACAATTCTTGTGGATATCTTTTTAGAATTAATATCCTTTTTTACATTCGCCGTATCATGCAGCGCAAGTCGAACATTTTGCTATGTACAGGGTTTTGAGAGGTGTCACGGTGGCCCAATGCAGAAGACTCTACAAGGGCTTGACCAATAATCAGCAAGCTTCATTATGACACTATTCAGACATGAAAGCGTGAGGACTTCAAAACAGTGTGCCAACAGACACAGTCATAAATCAACTCTTTCAGCAAGCACATCTTATCTCATCATGTGATCTTAGCCTGCCTGCCTGCACTCTTTCTCCTAAGCATTACAGAAATGGAAACTGAAACAGCTTGTTAAATATTGTATGCATATTAAACTGAAGATTATAAGTTTTCCCTTCAAAATGCAACAACTTGCATGTTTAAATACTTAGTATTTAGACATTTTCTCACTATTAGCTTCAGTTGGGCGGGTATTCTCTTTCAAGAAAGATCCATACCTCAAAAATGTCACCTTTCCCCGCAAGGAATCTCCTAAGATTTACTTTGTTTTTTAATCTCTTAAGACACTATCTGATAAGAACTGTCTCAGACATGGTTTACTATAGCAGAATACATTTGTAAAGGACTGTTATCTTTTGTTACTAATTTTACAATGCTTTTGGGAAAAAATATTTATATTGAGCTACAGAAAACACACACACACACATGCACACTGTACACCATCCTCATGGCCACAACATTTGAAATAATTACTGCAATCTAATATGTTATAAAACAACAAAAGAAACTGTTTATGTCAGTCTTGGATGGTTATTGGAACACAGTAAAGTTACTTATTTATTAGTATTTGGAATTACAATCATTGAGAGAAAAGCTCATATACAAAGGATCCTCATCATAAAGGGAGGGACAATACAAGGGTTTGGGAGTCGATAGCAGCTAAATAGGCATTGTCAAAAACATCATCATGTGATCAGTAGCCATCAATAACATTGGTAATAGCAACACAACATAGGTAACACAGGCAAAAGCAAAAGCAGCACATAACCAGGCGTGGGTACAGGGTACATGGGGATACAGTACACAGCAGGGCAAACAATAAAGTGCATAAGTCAAGTTAGGTACTAGTTGGGAAAATCAGAGGTTGAAGCTATACAGGAGCTTGTAGGGAGGAACAGGAGATGTGGCTGAACATCATTCCTGATACCTAAACTGGTTACTAGGCTACATCCGGGAGTAAGAATAGCTGTGGTAAACAGTCAGGGTAGTGGAACTAATCAGGAATAGGTAGCAGAAGAGGAATCAGAGGAGGAATGGAGGTTAGGCTCATTG
The DNA here is from genome assembly GCA_016271365.2 of Neoceratodus forsteri. NCBI lineage: Eukaryota > Metazoa > Chordata > Ceratodontiformes > Ceratodontidae > Neoceratodus > Neoceratodus forsteri. The sequence goes on along the minus strand of CM057456.1, from coordinate 451,446,651 downwards.
GTAGGGAAGGTATAAAATAGGGAGGTGAGGGCAAACAGGGAGTAGGTGAGGGAGTGGGGGTGCATGGTAGGCAGGCCAGTAGGGCGGTGTACAACAGGGAGCTTCAGGCAATTTGAAGAGTGTAAGATTAACCTTGGCAGGCTCTGGGTTCAGGGGTCATGTAACAACTGGGTTAAGAGTGACAGTAGCAGTGAACAGGTGGAAGATAGTCTTTGTGCTTATGCTTGTGAGGACAGTGGCGTCGCGGGACTTGTCAGTTAAGAGTGGCAGTAGCAGTGTCTGAGGGGTAAATAGACTTTCTTAGCTCAGACTTAAAAGGACCGAGGTGTGTAAGGCTTGTGGCAGTGGCTGCTAGCTCATTTAACCAGGCAGGAGCCCTAACTGTGAAGCCTGTCTCCCAGTGAATGGAGCAGCTAATGCCTTAGTAACACTTCTAGTGGCATGTTCAGCTGGAGCAGGATGGAATAAGGCTTGCAGGAGGGAGGTGTAAGTCTGAGTTGGGCCTTTTTCCCAGAAGACAGGCATGAAGCTTAGTGTGGTCCACAAGTGGGAGCCATTCAGTCTTTATGTAAAGGTTACATGTATGTGTTAGGTGATCGGCACCTAATACAAACATACAAACTTTATTTAGTGAGGTGTGCACTTTGAGCAGGCTTGTTTCAGTGCAGCCCATAGACAACATTCACATAGTCCAGGAGAGGTAGGATTGTACCTCTGACTGCCTGTTCCTGGCCTTGGGAGTAAGGCAGAACCGAAGCCTGTATAGAGCCCCTAGTTTCCTGTTGGCTGCAGTTGTAATATTGCATATATGTTCTTCAAATGACAAGGGCTCATCTATTGTGAGGCCAAGATATCAAACGAGGACACCTGCTCCAAAGTGGTGTTTAGTTTATAGTAGATTTCCTTTAAATATTTCTTATCCTATATTTTGTATCCTGGATAGCACAGGGAGATGCTACATTTCATTCTTATAAGGATCTTCATTTACACATTTTGCACTGTATTTACTCAGGATGCCCCGGATTAGATGTAATACATTGTTTTCAGTGGGGTCATCATTTTCATTTTATAATGTATTTATTCATGGCAGCTTAGTTCAGATGTAAAATATTATTTTCAACGTGTTCTGATTTTACACAATGCAGCATAATATTGTGTAGATGTAGAAGTCCCACTGAAAATAAGATGTCACATCTTCTGTGAACTATCCAGGCTAAATATATAGCAATCAGTAGGCATATTCTAGGAAAACATATTGTAAAATATGTAAAAGGAAGACCACATTGAAACTGCCTCTCAGCAGATCTGCTTTGTGTAAACTCATTAGAAATAATGGGTAAAAGCATGACTACACTGTAAGTGATATTTTATCGATATGCCAGTTAATATTCAATGTATCATATGTCGAATCTCAACTGGCATATCCTGTAAAAATTCTGTATTTAAAAGGTTTAAATGCTTTACCCAAATGAAATCAATATTTTAAATATCGACTTGGCTAGTCTTTCCTCATAGGTCTTATCTTATATGCCCTGTGCCATTGTAGTTGCCCTCCACTGCACCACCTCCACCTTGTCTATGTTCTTTCTCTCAGATGGGGCCTCAGAACTGGATGCAGTATTCCAGGTGAGATCTCATGAGTGTCTTATACAGGGCAAGATGACCTCCTCTTTATACTCCTGATACCCCTCCTGTGCTTCCAAGCATCTTGCTAGCCTTTCCAGATGCCTTATCACACTGCCTAGTTTCTCTTAGGTCCTGTGAGATGATAACTCCCAAGTCCCTTTCCTTCTTTGTGACTGTCAGTACCTCCCCACAAAGTCTGTACTTTGTCCCTGGGTTCTTGTGCCCTATCTGCATGATCCTGCACTTCTTTGCACTGAATCCCAGCTGCCATTCTTCAGACCATTTTGTCAGGTTTTTTATTTTTATTGTGTTTATGTCCCGTTTCCCCCATTTCACCCAGCTCTGTGTGCGCATCCGTGCATTCACAAGTGGAGCACATGAACACTGTGGTTCTGCAGCACCTTCCCTCTGCTTGTCACCTGTCTGCCTGTGCTACCCTCAGGCTTCCACCTGGGGCAGTTGGACTGCAAGGTGTGGGTAACAGGGTCCCTCCCTGAGACAGGAGAGCTGCCTTGTGGCTGCTCAAACTGGCTTTCTTCTTCCCCAACCAGCTTTCAATGACCTGGGCTTGCTCCTGAACCTGAGTCACTGGCATAGCACGGGGTGTGGCATCCAGCTGGCTCAACCCTCAGTGCCACCGGCTGGCTCTCCAGTTTTTAAGGTCTTCCATCATTCTTACAATAACCCCTGGCATGTCCACCCTATTGCATACCTTTGTATCATCTGCAAGAGAAATGCCTTCCCTCAGTTCCTCTGCAATGTCCTCAGCAAAGACATTGAAGAGGCCTATCTAACACCAGCCCCTGCAGCACCCTGTTCATCACCTCTCCCTCTCCAGAATACTCTCTGTTTACCACAACCCTCTGACTCCTGCCATTCAGCCAGTTCTCCACCCACAGAACTATTTAAGGATCCACCCCTAGGCTGTGCAGTTTGTTAATCAGCCTTCTATGGGGACAGTGTAAAGGCCTTTCTGAAGTCCAGATAGGCCACATCCACTGCACCTCCCTGGTCCTACTTTAGTTACCCAGTCATGCAGTAGATTAGTACAATGAGTCAGTGCAAAACACAATGTTTATCCAAAATACAGTAAAAGTTAGGCTGAGATGTACAAGTAAATACATGTCATATAATGGCTCATCAAGCCACACTGATGGAAATTTCTCTGCAGTCCTTCACATCGATGCAATCCCACTGACATCCCCAACACATCCCATCAATGACCCACAACAGGCCGACACCAACTGCCACACTTAACTGCATCAGCTGTGTGTAGGGGGCAATGCTGTATGTGTGCAGACAGCACTGCTATGTCTTACTGTAATATATATGCATATATGTATTTGTATTAGTCAGTGTGTGTGTATATCACAACACTCAGAAAGTGTAGTTAGGATGCTCTTTGGTTAGTGCAAAAGTGCTAGTCTACATTTCACCACTGTCTAGATCAGTTTCAGCCTTCTGCATATCATTGCTTATTTAACTGAGGGTGTCTAGTGGCAACTCCCCACCTTCTGATGTCCCTCAGAGCCTAAAAAGAAGAAAAAGGTCCCTTGATGGCTCTTCTTTTAATCTGCAAACATGTGTGTAGACGGTGCACTGCTATGTTATATTCACTGGAATATATATGCCTATATGTGTATACGTATTAGTCAGTGTGTGTGTATTACAGCAATTAGAAAGTGAGGTTAAGTGGCTCAGTGGTTAGTGCAAAAATTGCTAGTCTACACTCCCCACTATCTAGATTAGTTTCAGCCTTATGCATGTTATTTCTGATTTAACTGAGAGTCTGTTGCTGCCCCCTATAACTGTCCCTCCATGCCCAGCCCTTCCCAAGCTCAGCCCATGTTAGTTTTCTGGCATGGGGATCTGTCCTAGACCTAGTACAACATTTTATTTAAGTCTTTGGTAACTGGATAAGTGCACTGATCCAGGAGACCGCTTTCAGGCATGACCGGGCCACATAGGCAGCAGTTACAGAGGTAGTGACAAGTTACACAATGAGTACAAGCCATGTGGTTATATAGGCATCATTGGTGAACAAAGTGGATATACATACAACATTGGTGAACAAAGTGGATATACAGACATCATTGGTGAACAAAGTGGATATACAGACAACATTGGTGAACAAAGTGGAAATACAGACATCATTGGTGAACAAAGTGGATATACAGACATCATTGGTGAACAAAGAAAGTGACATAGGAAAGTAAAATTAATAAGAGGCTAAAAAATCAGTACATCATGATAAGCAACAATTATTATATAATTATTTGCTAAGGATTTTTTAACTCAACTTTATTCAGCATCTATTCACCACATTAACACCATGTTTTACATTGCCAGGTTGGTCAAGACAGTTCATGATCAGTGGCTCATACATTCAATTCTGTTAAACAAAATCATTTACAGTAATGATACAGTTAGAAAAGAAAATTACTCCATTTCATCAGTTGTGTCATTCCATTAGTAAGCTACATATCAGGAAATGTATATCTTATAGAGAAAGATATGATGCTTGTAATAAAGCTGTAGAAAAATGAAAGGGCTTTTAAACTATGCCCCAACATGTTGCTGCATGTTCAAATTCTCCTCTCCACCTAGTATCAAGCTTTGTAAATATGGTGGACTAGTTACTTGTTTCCCATTGGATGAATGCTAGTGGGGCAACCATTCAAGGTATATATATATATATAAATATATATATATATATATACACATATACTGTATATATATATATATATATATATATATTCTTACCTAGCTCCAGTGTCAAGACCTGTGTCTTCCATCCTGACCACTCAGGATGAATGAGGAATGTGCAATAGCCAGGAATCCCATCCCAGCCAACGCTGAACATGTCTGTCATGGTGCAGTCTTAATTTAGCTGTGAGAGACTCCATGGTCACCACCTCCTTAACTCTTTTCATCCATTCTGACAGGGTCGGGGGTCAGGGTTAAGCCACTTGGCTGTGATGCATTTCAAGCTTACCACGATAAGAGTTAGTAGGATCTTATAGGAGTCCCCCTTAGGTGAACCGCAGTGGGAAGGCCCAGGATCCATTCCTCAAAGTCAAGAGGCAGAAGAACTCTTGTTACTCCTTGTATGGCTAGCTGCACTGGCGCCATTATTCAGAAAGCAAAGGGCAATCCCAAAATATATGCCAGTGGTTTCCCAGACCTCAACATTTTCTCAACACATTGCACCATTTGTAGAGTAATGTTGTGTAATTGTTAGCAGAAGAAAGAATCGGGTTAGTACTTTCCACCAAAACTCTCTCCAGCATGGAGATGTGGTGACTTTCCAGCCAATTTTCAAACTAAGATGCCAATCTGAATTCTGTATCTGTGTACATGCCTCCCATTCCCATGCCTCCCTGTATCTCTGTGTCACATCCTCTCCTATCTCTAAAAACAACTTATATAGACATGAGACATGTCGGACTTTGTCCGATACTATCACAAAACCATACAAGAAATATTCCCAACCAGAGTATGGTCTGGTCAGATCTGCAGATGCCCCAGGGAGTGTATAAAGTGTCTCACCTGCATAAAGTGGAGAAATTCCAAGTTGTCCCAGCCAAACTTGCTCTTTGACCTCTGAAAGGAGATACAACATCCATGTCCAATAAACTGAATAAATCTGGTGATAACATTGGTTTTCCATCTGGCAAAGCCCAAGTCCAGCATGGGGAGAAAATTCTGGCTTATATCTAATAAGGGATAGTGGACCCACCCCTCTGGGATGCCCAACAATTTCTTAACTGGAAAGTATATAATGGCCATGCCTCACCCATCAGTTTCTGATCCCTTTAACATACTCTGGAGTCAAGGAAGACATTGCTAAGGTGTAAAGGGGTCTCCTTCTGGTAACTCATTTCCATCTCGTACCATCTAGATTGGACCCTCTGTTTTGCCCACATTAATACTGGTCCCATCTGTGCTGCTAGGTAATAATATCTAAAATTAGGCAGTGCCAGGCTTCCCTTCTCTCTAGAAAATCACAAGACCTTTCTGGTTACCCTAGGTTTCTTATGTTGCCATATGAATCTGTTGACTTCTCTGGTGAGCTTTTCCAGAATAATATAGGGATTTTTAATGGGAGGCACTGAAATAGGAAGAGGAGGCATGGCAGGATGTTCATTTAACTGTTGCAGTTCTTCCACCAGCGAAAGTGGTAACAAGTGACACCTCACTAGGCCTCTCTTAATAGTCTCCTATAAATTTCCATAGTTTAGGGAAATAGCTTGAGCTAGGTCTGTAGTTATCTGGACTCCTAAATACCAGAACTGACCATTGGGGCCCACGTAAACAGAAATCCTGCCTCAAAATCTAGAGATGGCGGCCGCTCAGAATTATGGCCTCTGATTTAGTGAAATTAATCTTGTATCCAGAAGCTCTCCAAAACTCAGAAGGGTTGTACAGAGGTGGTACTGAATTCCCAAGGAGGCCAGGAAAAAAATGGAATCATCGGCACACAGCGAAAGTTTTTTGAGAGACCTCCTGCCATTATGCCTACAATTCCTGTTCCCACCTCACCTTTACCACTAAGGGTTCTAAACTTAAGGCGAATAAGAATGGGGCAGGGGCAGCCCTGCCTGGTGCCTCTGGACAGTGAGAAGAAGGTGAGCTCCTCCACTCACCCTCACCAGTGCTTTTGGACTCTATACAATTGTGCAACAGTGTGTAGAATTTGGGGCCAAATTTCATTTTATCCATAGTTGCTTTTAGAAATTGTCAATTCACCCTATCAAATGCTTTTCTGCATCCATGGATATAGCTATTTGAAATTGCTCCTGAGATCCTTAGGATGAGATAATATTCAGTAGTCTATGAATATTATCAAAAGGAACCTCCCTGAAATGAACCCCGTCTGGTCTTCATGTACCAAGGTGGTAATGTGTTTTGTAATCTCCCGCTAACAACCCAGTGAAGAGTTTTAAGTTAACGTTTAGCAATGAAATGGGTTTATATGACCTACACTCCAGCGGTCTTTCCCTCTTATGAATGACTGAAATATGTGCCAATTGCCAGGAGTCTGGGGTCTCACCACCGTCTAATATTTCCTGGCATACTGGTAAAAGGAAGGGCAGGAGAGGCGTCTGCCAAAGTTTTGAAAAACTCCGGAGGAATCCATCCTGCCCTGAGGGATTTACCATTCTTCAAATGGAATATTTGAAGACATAATTTCTGCTGGGATATCTCACTATCTAACTGATCTGCTGCCTGTTGGGGAGATCTTATCTCCAGATTATCCAAAAACAGGGTACTTTCCTGCAAAATCAGATACAGGTACCTGGGGTATAGAGTTTCATAGAACTTGACAAAGGCCGTGGTAATATCTGCTGGGTGACTAATGCCCTCCTCTCCTGTAATGGGATTTCTCAGTTGTGGTACCAACCTGCTTGCTTGTTGTCGGTGCAGAGTGAGCACCAACAGTTTCCCGCCCTGTTGCCATTCTCATAAAAATTTTGTCTAACCCTCCTGTAAGAAGCCTCTACTTGTTGCAATAATAAAGTTTCTAATACTTGGCGCCTCTCTAACAGCTGTCTCTGAACTTGATGATTTAAAGAGATCTTGTGCTGAAACTCAAGATTAGCTATCTCTGCTTCAAGATCTCTTCATCTCTGTTCTCTATGTTTTTCTCCATGGCAGAGAAACTAATGAATGCTCCTCAGAGCATCACTTTCAAGGCGTCCCATTGGACAGCATGGGAGGTCTTCCCTGAAGGATTATCTTGGTCATAGGTCTTGATTGTGGAGACAATGAGATCCTTAAATGTCTGGTTGTTTAATAGATTAACATTAAGCCTCCAATGGGAGTTTCTAACTGGTGGAGAAAGTTAAAGTTGTAATTCTACTGGGGCATGATCTGAAAGTGTTCTAGTCAGAATTTGGCAGGATTTTGTAGCATGTACCCACTCCTCTGGTATGAAAAAAAAATCTATCCGACAATAGCAATCAAGGAGCAGTATAGCACAGTGGTCTAAGGCTCTGAGCTGCAAATCTGGTGACATCCAGCAGACCAGACCTGGGTTTGAATCCCACAGCTTCCACTTGCATACCGTGTGACCCTGAGCAAGTCCACTTAACCTCCTTGTGCTCCCAGGTAAACTCCTGTAAAAGCTTTCAGCTTAGTGTGCTATACCTGGTTAAACAACTAAATAAAAAAAAAATGTTGGTCAGAAAAGTGTGAGAAGTCTCTCACACCATTTAGCCATCTCAGATGTCTGTCAATCCCAGATTTTGGGTTACCCTCGGAGGTGTTCCCAGCTTTAGTTGCTCTATTCAGTTTGGCCCCTCCTTTTATCAAGTGAAGAGGATAAGGCAGTGTTGAAATCACCTCCTACAGTAAGATACATGACTGTTCTGAAACTGCCAGATTGTCTCTGAAAATATTTTTAAAAAGGTAGTAGCCTCTTTGTCTATATTCGGAGCATAAAGGCAGGCTAAGGTACAGGAATGCCCAGCAAAATCACCTGCATCAAAATGAACCGACCTTCAGGGTCTGTAAGAACAGAATCTATTTGTATCTGGCAGGTCCTGTGAATTAAAATGGCTACACCTTGACGGTGTGGGTAGGCCTGGAAAGTGGAGGCATAAACTGATCACCAGCTCCTTCACAGTTTTGGTGTTCAAGTTCAGTAAGGTGGGTCTCTTGTAAGAAAGCGATTTGTGTTCCTCTCCTGCCCAAGACCCTAAGAATCCTGGCCTACTTTATCAGATTATTTAGTCCCCTTACATTATATGAGATAATGGTTAAATCCCCATTATAAATAACTAGCATGTGAGCATCTATTCTGTCCCCCCCCCCTCTCCAAAACAACTGGATGGTCTGGGGTGGTTGGGCAAGAGAGGAAACACATAGCATGGTCAAAGAACATAAGAAACTTGTTAAAAGTAACATCAAGAACACTACAAAGGCTGGGCTTCAGGAAATATAAGGGAACACAGTGGGATGAAGATAGGGAGGCATACCAAACTGCCCTAAGGGAAGCAGGGAAGGCAGTAAGGCAGGCAAAGTCCCATACTGAGGAAACACTAGCACGAACAGTAAAAGAAGGTGACAAGACTTTCTATAGATACATTAGTGAAAGGAGAAAGTCTAGAGAGGGTATTGCTAAGCTTAATGGAGAAAAGGGAGCATGTGAGATGGAGGACCCTGTAAAGGCATCTATCCTAAATAGATACTTTTGCTCAGTATTTACTGAAGAAGGTAAGGCAGGGCCCACAGCTCAGCATCATGGACACAGGGGGAGGGAGGTGAGCACTACTCCCTTCACAAAAGAAAGGTCTTACAAGAGCTTGGTAGCTCAGGGTGGATAAGGCAATGGGACCTGATGGTATACATCCCAGGGTACCTAAGGAGCTAAAGGTGGAACTAGCAGAGCCATTAGCAGAACTGTTTAGTGAGTCTCTGAGCACAGGAGAGGTCCCAGAAGACTGGAGAAGGGCTCAGTGATCCCGCTCCACAAGAATGGTAGCAGGGAGGAGGCGGGAACTACAGACCAGTCAGTCTTGCCTCAGTAGTGGGCAGGGTTATGGAGGCACTCCTTAAGAAAGGATAGTGCAATACCTGGAATCCATGAGGGCACAGGATCCAAGACAGCATGGGTTTACAAAAGGAAGGTCCTGTCAAACTAATCTCATAGATTTCTTTGACTGGGTAACCAGAGTCGTGGACCAAGGGGAGCAGTTGATGTCACCTACCTTGACTTCAGCAAAGCATTTGACACTGTTCCACATAGAAGATTGATAAATAAGCTGGGTAGGCTCAAGGTGGGTCAAGTTGGTCAACTGGGTGGCAAACTGGTTGACGGGCAGAAAACAGAGAGTGGTGGAAAATGGTATACAGTCAGAAGAGATGCAAGTCACAAGTGGGGTACCTCAGGGATCAGTCCTGGGGCCCTCCTCTTCAACATCTTCATTAGTGACCTTGCAGATGGACTAGAGGTAAGGCTTGTCTGTTTGCAGATGACACCAAGATCTGCAACAGAGTAGATGATCCAGATGGGGTGGGCAGAATGAGAAGAGATCTGGATAAACTAGCAAAATGGTCAGAAAGAGTGGCAACTGGGATTTAATGCAAAGAAGTGCAAAATCATGCACATAGGGAAGAGAAACCCTGAAGCCACCTATAGGCTGGGAGGAGTTGCTGCAGATCACAAAGGAAGAAAGAGACTTGGGTATCATCATCACTGATGACCTGAAATCATCAAGCAGACCTCTAAAGCAGTAGGTAAGGCTAGGGGGTGTTAGGGTGTATTAGAGGGTATCACAAGTCGTAAGAGGGAGGTAATAATCCTCTTTACAAGACACTGGTTAGGCCCCATCTGGAGTACTGTGTGCAGTATTGGAGGCCACACTTCACAAGGACATTAACCAAATTGAGGCAGTCCAGAGAAGGGCAACAAAATGGTGCAGGGACTGCATCAGAAGACATATGAGGACAGATTAACAGAGCTCAATATGTATACCCTTGAGCAAAGGAGGAGAGAGGTGATATGATCGAGGCATTCAAACACCTTAGGGCATTAACAAGGTGAAAGAGTCTAACATGTTTAAATATAAGAAAAATAGCAGGACAAGAGGACACAGCATGAGATTAGAGGAGGCCAATTAAGGGGAATGTGAGGAAATTCTTTTTCACAGAAAGGGTGGTGGATGCATGGAATGGCTTACCACAAGAAGTGGTGGCTATGAATACAGTGCAGGGCTTCAGACAGGCATGGGATAGGCATAAGGGAGCAATACAAATTACTATTAATAGATAGGCCACTGACAGCAAAGGCTGATGGCACATTTATTAGATAGAAAAGAAATGGGCAGACTGGATGGGCCTTGCGGTCCTTATCTGCCATCAACTTCTATGTTTCTATAACATTTTAACCAATTTAAACTGTTAAACTTGTATTTAAGATGGATATGAGGGACAAAAACTTGTTCCTCATATTGCTTCAAGGGTGCCATACATCCCTCTGCCATCAATTGATGGGTGGTGAGGAGTGGTGGTGGATGAATCCAGCACCGTGTGGCGGCAAACCCATTGGGGTGCCAGGGCAACTTGCATGGGATCAAGCATGCCATACGCAGCTCCACTACACTACCCAAATTATCCTCTGTTTAGGAAAAATAAAGTTGCTGAGAGGAATGGTGGCGAGGAGTTCCTAATTTGAGCACTCCTCTCAACTCCTAGCAGCCTACCCAAGTTCCTTCAGACAATTCATAATGGGGAAGAGTTCCCAAAAACAAAATGTAGGAGGTTCAGAGTCCCATATTCTCCCGGTTCAGTCAGATTCAACTTCAGTATTATACTAAAAAAAAAGCAGCATAGTTTAACAGGGTTTGGTATGTTGATAACAGCTGTCAGTTTCTTTGTGAATGGAGTCCAGTGATACTAAAAGGTTAAGTCTGAGTACAACAGACTCCAAGTTCTCCCTCTTACCTGTGTTAAACAGGAGACTTAGATTGAAATATTCAGGTCTCAGAGGCTGCCATATCGATGGCAGTTTAGTGTCCATCCATCTGGAAGGAATGTCTTTTCTGAGTGGAGGCTTAAGTGCTCCTTCTCGGTCTTGCTTGCTTGCTTGCTTGGGCCATTGCTCATCTCGGACCATGTGCATGAAGAAGGGCTGGAGGAACCAGAGAGTTTCCTCTTAGAGGTGGAGCTGAATGTGGGGAGCCACTGCCTTTTCTCTATGTCTTCAATGACGGAGGGTTGATAATCTCATTGATCGCTATACCCAGCGAAGACAAGTACTTTTGCTTCCATGACAGTCTCAAATATGTGCACTCCCTGTCCAAGGTGATCCGCAGTTTGGTTGGAAAATCCATGTGGGCCTTCAGACCCTTGTTGCGCAGTTCTTTAATCGGGGAACCACATTTTCATCTGGCCATAGTGGTAGGGGCATAGTCAGGCTCTATGAAAAGTCTAGTATCCCCAAAACTATCTCTCTTAGGGACCAGGCCTTGCGAACTCAGCTCTTTCATGCGGTAATCTAAAAAGCCACAATCAGGGATCTGGGCCTGGCTTTTGATCTCTGAGAGTGCGATCAATGCCTGGTGAGCCCTGATGATATTAAGTGGTGTGTCTTTGTCCAGGCTTAGTAATTCTTTCAGGAGACTCTCCACAAATTCCACAGTGTTCCCAGTTTTTGTATATTCTGGTAGTCCATGTATTCAGAGATTTATTCTCCATGAGCGATTTTCCAGATCTTCTATTTTATTCAGTAAAATTGTGACCTATAGTGCAGTTGCAAAATGGCCCCATTGTGCAGATCTACCATTTCTGCCTGTGTTGATAGGGTTTCTTCAATAGAGCTCAGCTGCTTATCATGTTGCTCTAACTTGGTTTTGTTGTCTGTGGCTTCCCTCTGATATGGTCCAGAATTTGGGTCAGTCTGCAAAGCTCCCCATAATTGCCATGAGGTGATAGTCACCTCTTCTTCCTCCTCATCTGAGCCATCCTCTGAATCTAGCTCTGTGGTCTCCAGAGGCCTACTGGATGTTTGGTCCTTTCTCTGACTCCTCGGGTTGAGATTCAGTTTCTGTTGTTTTAAAGTACTGTTCTCACCTAGTTTGATTTTTAGTTTGCTTGTCATGTTCTCTGATACACTCCAGTATGGTAGGAAGCAATAGAGAGTAGTTTGAGAAGTTTAATTTGCTTCTTTTATTTGTGGGTAGTCAGAGCTCAGTTCTGGTGCTACCGCATGGCATGCTGATGTCTCTGGAAGTCAGCCAGTGCAAATTAATGCATGATAAAAAAATACATCAATACCATGGCGAACATCTGGCATTGACAAATGTTTGTTATAAGGGTTATTACTGTTATCACTGTTACCAAAGTATTAAATGTAAGACTGTTTGTCACAACCCCCAATGTCTGTGGAAATAAATGTAGTTTCAGTTTGCAGTTGGGTTGCAATTTCATAATCTTGATTGCTTGCAGAGGCAGTTGATTCTACTTTTCCTTCAAAACTGGCATACTATTTAAGATGCAGCTTGGGTTACTGGTGTAGGTCCTTTGTGTGGCAATGTATGAAAATCATGCTACCGAATGGTTTATTTCCATTAAATAATCATTCTTTATATTCAAACATTGTTTTTCCACTTGTGCTGCACTGTCAGGCTGGTTCAATCCATGTGGTGATTTGCACCTGGTTAGCATAGCTTATCATGGCTTTCACACAGTTGTGTAGCTTTACTTTTGGGAGCCTGCTTACAGCCAACTTACAGGTATAGACTAGTACCTTATTAGTAAAACCTGTTGATTCTGGATACATATAAAAATCACACAGTTTAATTTTACTATGTTGTGTATTACCAACTGTGGATTGAGTTCAGTAGGTCTGGTGTGCAGTGCCATATGAGAACTTAAGCTGGCAATGCTTATGAGAAAGGAGGCTTACAATGATAATTTGCTTGCTTCAGAAAAACTCCATTTGTTTCTAAAATGTACAATTTACACATAACCAAAGCAAATCCAATAGGAGGCAGTGTAGTGCAGTGGTTTAAGGCTCTGAGCTGCAAACCTAGAGATCTGAGTTTGAATCCCACAGCCCCCACTTGCATACTGTGTGACCCTGAGCAAGTCGCTTAACTTCCTCGTGCTTCCAGGTTGCACCTGTAAACAAGCTTCAGCTTAGTTTTGTCTCTTCTGGTAAAAAATAAATAAAAATCAGCACTGAATGCCTGTCTCTTATAATTGCCAGCCCCTGTTCTCATATAGCAATGCCCTCGGGACATGCAGAACTCAGCACCTAATAAGTAAAACACTGAACTAAACTATGCTCCACACTCACATCTCTCACATGTTATTTCTAAACTATGGAGCATTTTAGAAATAGTCCACCAGAACGAGAAGTTTCAAAATACAGAGTTGTTGCTTCAGAGTTCCATGCATTTGAATCTTTAGTGTTGTCACAGCTCATTTCTGTTGTATTACGACTCCATCTACTTAAAAACAAATTTTGCACAAATTTCAATAAAGCTTATTTGCACAGTACGAATTCTCGAGCTATGCAAATTAGCTGCAACACAACAAAGCAGATTTTAATGGCATGCAGCTATTCAGCAGCAGTCTGGTACTGTGACACCTTTCATGTTCTGTCGTTCTGCTGCAATTTACTGCTGTTTGCTGAAATACCTCAGAGTAAGTGTAAATGCTGTTTACCAAGTTGGATTCGAAAGAAAACATGAGTTTCTTATACTCACTGAAGCACTACACAGTGGGGAGCACAACTGATTGTCCAGAGCATTTGTTTCTTAACCCTAGGCTGCCAAAAGAACTAGAATGAATCTCTTTGATTGAGCACTTGACAGATTTTCAATTTGTAGCCCTGCAAGAGTTAAATTGAAGAGCTACAAAGACCTGGAAGGATCCTTCATAAACTGCAAAGGAAGTATTCCATTTAATTGAGCTCCGGACAGATGTTCAGTCTGCAGCCCTGCAAGGGTTAAATTGAAGGGCTGCAAAGATGTGAAAGGATCATTCGAAAACACTAAAGGAGGTGTTCCACAGTCTGAATCTGGTAGCTCATTTTAGAGCTAATGCAAGAGGGTTGCAGGCTCTGCCTACCTGCAGCCCTAAAAAGAAACCACTATGGTTCTCAAACAAAGTGGCTGAAAAGGAACAGTCTAAAGGGTAGCATTCAGGAGGTATAAAGAGACACAGAGGGAAGAGGACAGGAGGTTTATCAGGAGAAGCAGAAGAAGGCAGGGAAAGGATTGAGGAGCACAAAGGCACAAACTAAAGAAAGAATACACCAGGGGTAATGAAAGGGATCAAGACATATTTTAGGTACATAAGTGAAAAGAGGAAGACTATGGGAGGGACTGTGGCGTTAAAAGGGCAGGTGGGGACTGTGCAGAGGAGAATCAGGAAAAGAATATATTCTGAACAAATACTTTTGCTCAGTCTTCACAGAGGAGGGACAAAAACAAAAGGCAGTGCATACCAGTCCCTGAGGGTGGTTGAGTGTACTTGCCACTCAGAACACAACACTTACAAAGGAAAAACAAAAAATGCTGCACTAGCTGGCAAGAAGTAGAATTATTTTATTAAGCAGCCATAGTCCATAGTTATGCAAATAACACCCTACTTAGCACCTAACATATGGGGCTTCTTCAGGTGGAATGAGCAGCAATACAACAGCTTAATTTATACCCAATCAATTAACATATTCAATTAATTACACACGAAAAAGTGCAAGTACAAGTGCAAAAAGAATGACGTACTCATCAATATTCATAAAGGGCATCCCAATGCTTCATCTAACTGATTAATAAGACTGATATTAAAATTATTTTCTTGTACACAAAATTCCAATGTAATTCTGCAGTCCTCTACAGTAAACAACTTATAATGTATAGTGCGCCCTTATTACAGCTAAAAAGCAAAATTATGCCTCGATAATCCCATTCCTATGAAGTAAATTGTTATAAACCTCACTTGAGTACATCCATAGCATTAGGATTACAAGCGAACCCATCTGCGCGTCGTGTACTTGTGATCTACGCGCACCGGCGGCATTCCCTGAAACCAGCGCGAGTAATGAAAATGACCCAGAGCGTCCATGGTGGGGCTAAAAAAGTAACCATAGTAGTTTTGTTCTGGTAGTTAATTGGGACCATATAAAATATAATGTATGGTCCCTCTATAGATTAACCGCTTTGTTAAGTCGATCGAGGTTGCCATGAAGTGAACCTCGAAGCTTCTCGCTTCTCCTCGAGGTTTTACATGGTCACCCTGGCAACCTCTTGATAGTTAACAAACCTATTAATGATAGAGGACCATACATTATCCTCTATATAAACAAGTTTACAATTTTAAATTTTAATTTTCAACCTTAATATAATCAAGAGACTGACTCATAAAACATATGCCCACATAGTCCCAATGTCTTCCTTTTCATTTCATTTTGTAAATTAATTGCATTAATCTATGAGGACACATGGACATATAGTATGGAGAAGTAGAGTGTCTCATAAACACATCTCCTCTGAGAAGTGATCCAGATATGATAGAGACACCACAGTTATTTATCTTGTCCATGTCATCTTTTGTCTTGAGTCATATCTATTTACAGTTTGATAGGAAATGCATTTATTTATTTCATTTGTTGACCGAGTGAGCCCACTGGGCCAAATGGTCCCTTTTTCAGGGGCACCTGGATTTTAATTACACAGAAACCTGTAGGATACAGGATACATCAGTGATACATACTGATGACATAAATAGTTTTAGAACAATAACTGTAAGACAATCACAGAAATTCCCTATGACTTTCCTCTAGTAGAGAATACATAGGTAGCTGTAGTCACATAAGTTTGAACAGTGGGAGCCTGCAAACATTTACAATAAAGGTATTACAAGTTACTATGGATACAAGCACAGGACAACAGGTTACAATAGCCCTTTTCATATTGTTCAGGACAAGTAGGAGTACATTTGTGCTGTTCTTTTTCTTTTCTATGGACTTCGAAATTGCGAGGTCACCTCTGGCACAAACATGAGTTGTTTTCCAATAGGTGTGCTTTGAGCCTTTTTCTAAAGGAGACCAGGGTACTGGCATCATGCAGCTGGTCAGGAAGGCTGTTTCATAGGGTCAGGGCAGCATGGGAGAAGGACTTGTTTCCTGCTGTGGTCTTCACCCTGGGAACCTCTAGGAGCTTTTGGGAATAGGTTCTACTTGAAAACCCAAGGAACAGTCATGGGTGCATCTTTAGCACCATCATATGCAAATATATTTTGGCAGATTGGGAATAGAAAGTGGATTACATTGGAATTTTACTTACAAGAAAATATAGTAATTTTAATATCAGCCTTATTATCAGTTAGATGAAGCAATGGGATGCCCGTCATAAATATTTATAGTACTTCATTCCTTTTGCATGCGTACTTGCACTTTTCATGCTGTAATTAATTTAATATGTTAATTGATTGGGTATAAATTAAGTTGAGTATTGCTACTCAGTCCCCTGAGGAAGCCCCATATGTAGGGCACTAAGTATGGTGTTATCTGCGTCACTATGGGCTGTGGCTGCTTTATAAAATAATTCTACTATGTACTGGAGTGTGCTGCGTTTTTGTTTTCCCTTCACAGAGGCAGGAGAAGGGATGGGCCACATAAAGCAACAGGCACACTGGAGGTAGGAAGTAGACAAAGTCATTTTACAGAACAGAGGTCCATCAGGAACTCAAAAATCTGAAGCAGAACAAAGCTATGGGGCCAGATGGGGTATACCCAAGGATATCGAGGGAGCTCAGCGAGGTACTAGCTGCACCTCTTACAATCCTATTTAACAATTCACTAGAAACAGAAGTGGTTCTGGAAGACTGGAGGAGGGCACATGCAGTCCCACTTCACAAAAAGGTAGGGGTACTCTGTACAACAGAAATGGTATAAAGGCTACAGAAGTTCAGGGAAGACAGGGGTAGGCAGAGATAATGTGTCACCCTGGGGCCAGGGAATGGAACAGCAATACACACTGGGTGATCTATAGACCTCCTCACACATAGGAGGAAGTAGATATGGAACTAGTGGAGAACATACATGACATGGCAGCTAAAGGCAAAATCCTGCTACTGGGGGATTTCAATATGCTGGATGTGGATTGGAGAACCCAGATGGCTGTTTCAGCCAGAAGCACAGCTATCCTAGAATCTCTGCAGGGGGTTGGACTCAGGCAGCTGCTGCATGAGCCAACCAGGAACAAGTCAATTCTGGACCTGGTATGGACCAGTGGGAACAGAGTTGAAGAAATACAGGTGGAAGGGCAGCTGGGGTCTAGTGACCACCACATGGTGTGGTTCAGCATGGAGACATGGACTCAGTTAAGCCACATGAGGGTAATAGAGGGGTAGAGGAACAATGGGAGAAACTGAAAGGAGCCATAGTGGAGATAACAAACCAATGTGTTAGGATAGTGGCCAAAGGAAAAGAAGATGGAAACCACTATGGTTCTCTAAAGAGGTGAGAACAAAGTCAATGCTAAAGGCTGAGTTTCAGGAAATATAAGGGAGCGAAAGGAGGAGGATAGGGAGGTGTACCTTGAATGTCTAAAGGAAGCAGGAAGGCTGTTAGGAGGGTGAAGGTGCAGACAGAAGAGCATTTAGCATGGTCTGTAAAGAAGGGGATAAGGCATTTTATAGGTACATCAGTGAAAGAAGAAAAAGCAGGAGAGGTTGTGCGGCTAAAAGAGGAGAAGGAGAGTATAAGGAGGGATCTGAACAAGGCAGAAATACTAAACAAATACTTCTGATCAGTATTCACTAAGGAGGGAAGGTCAAGGACCATAGTTGGGTTGCAGAGGCAATGGGGAGAAGTGGACACCAGTCCAATCACAGTGGAAAGTGTTCTGGAAGAACTCACAAAGCTGAAGGTGGATAAGGCCATAGGGCCAGATGGCATCCACCAATGATATTAAAGAAGTTGTGAAGGGAACTAGCAGTGCCTCTGGCAGCCCTGTTCACAGAGTCACTCAACACAGGTGTGGTTTCAGAGGACTGGAGAAGGGCACATGTAGTCCCACTGCACAAATGCAGCAGTAGGAGGAGGCGGGGAACTACAGGCCAGTCAGCCTCACCTCAGTGGTGGGAAAGATCATGGAGACACTGCTGAAAGAAAGGATAGTGGCACATCTGGAATCCAGTAGTGCTCAGGATCTGAGGCAACACAATTCACAGTAGGAAGGCCAAGTCAAATGAACCTAGTAGATTTTTTTATTGGGTGACTAGGAAAGTAAATCAGGAAGGACAGTAGATGTCACCTACCTAGTTTCAGCAAAGCGCCGACTGTCCTACATAGAAGGCTGATTAAATGATGGGTAGTCTGGGCATGGGAGACAAGGTGGTGAACTGGCTGGGAACTGGTTAACAGACAGGAGACAGAGGTAGTGGTAGGTGGGTATAATCTGAGGTAGGGGTGACCAGCGAGGTACCACAGGGATCAGTACTAGAACCAGTCCTGTTCAATGTCTTCATTAGTAACATTGCAGAGGAGCTAGAAGGAAAGGTCTGCCTGTGTGCAGATGACACCAAGATCTGCAACAGGGTGGATACTCCAGAAAGGGTGCTGAAAATGAAGAGGGACCTGGAGAAACTTGAAAGATGGTCAGAGATGTAGCAACTGAGGTTCAGTGCAAAAAGTGCAAAATAATGCACCTGGGTAGAATGAACCCTGGGAGAGCTACAGGTTGGGGAGTTGACTGTCACCAAAGCGGAAAGGGACCTAGGGTTATCATCTCTGATGACCTTAAGGGATCAAAGCAGTGCACAAAGGCAGCAGGAGGGCCAGTGGCTACAGGGTGCATAGGCAGGGTATCAAGAGAGGAGGCAGTGGTGATGCATAAAACGCTGGTAAGGTTCATCTAGAGGCACTGCATGCAGTTCTGGAGGCCACACCTGTGCAAGGACATAGACAAGGTAGAGACTATCCAGTGAAAGGCAACAAAGATGGTTCAGGTCTTGCCACAACACATATGAGGAGAGACTAAGGGACCTCAATATGTACTCACTGAGGAGGAGAGGGAGTGGAGGGACATGCTTGAGACTTACAGAGTACCTCAAGGGCATAAACAAGGTGCAGGTGGGGTACCTTTTCCAATGTAGAAAAGTAGTAGAACAAGGAGCACAATATGAAATTGGAAGGGGCAGAGTAAGAGGTAATGAGGAAATTTTCTACACAGAAAGGGTAGCTGATGCTCAAAATAGTCTTCCACAGGAGGTAGTGGGGAAAGCACAGTAGATGGGTTTATGCATGCCTGGGGAAGGCACAAGGGAAGCTTGGTGGGGAGGGTGAGATGAAACATTGATCACATAGGGTCAGTGGCCACATACAATATATAGGGCCTATGGGCAGACTGGATGGGTCTAGCGGTCCTTATCTGCCAAAAAATGTATGTTTCTGTGTAAGAGGCTGGCAATTACAGGCCAGTCAGCTTGACTTCTGTGGTGGGGAAGTAAATGGAGTCACTGCTAAAGAAGGATTGTGGAGTATCTTGACTCCAGTGGGTTAAAAGATCCAAGGCATCATGGCTTCACGGGGAGAGGAGGAGGTCATAGCAGACAAATCTGACAATTTTTTTTCTGGATGACCAGGGAAATAGACCAGGGTGGAGCAGTGGGTATGGCTGTCATAGACTTTAGTGAGGCTTTCAACACCATTTCACATAGGATATTCATAAGAAACTGGGCAGCTTAGTGGTGGGTTCTAAGGTGGCAAGCTGGGTGAAAACTGGTTAAGGGATCGTGACAGAGGGTGGTGGTAAATGGAGTTCATGCCAGGAAAGGGAGGGTGACCAGTGGGGTGCCTCGGGGCTCAGTACTAGGACCAGCCCTTTTAATGACTTTATAAGTGACATTGCAGATGAACTGGAAGGGAAGATCTGCTTCTTTGTGGATGACACCAAAATCTGCAATAGGGTGGACACTCCAGAGGGGTGGAGAGAATATGTAGAGACCTGAGAAAACTGAAAAGGATTTGTCAAAGGCATGGCAGCTGGGTTTCAATGTGAAAAGTGCAAAATCATGCACTTTGGGCACAGAACCCAGAGGTGGATACAAAATGGAAGAAGTGGTATTGACAGTCACAAACAGGAGACGGACCTGGAAGTGATAATTTCTGATGATGTAAAGGTGGCAAGTGCAAAAGACAGTTGACTGGGGCAACGGGATGGCGGGTGCCCAGGGATCTCTTACAATTTTGCCATTCCTCATCTCTGCTCCTCTGCTGGGCAGTCAACAGTGCTGGGATGGGTGGTGTTTCCAGGGGTCCTGGTGCCAGCAGCTTGAGTTCTGGGGTGTGGCCCAATGGAGGAGATTTTCTCAAGATCACTGTCACTGGTGGTATCTGCTTTTCTGTAGCTTCAGTATTCTAGAAAATAGTGTGTCTGTGTTCTTGTTTCTCTCCTACATACCAGTCCTGGCACACAAATGGGCAAGTATCTACCAGTCAACAGATGGAAACAGAATGTCAAGTCTCTGGACAAGTAGGTGCTTTCTCCACTGGAGCTCTCCCCAGCTCCTCAGTTGTTCCTGCCTCAGACACTATTTCCTGCTAAATTCCCATTATAGCTAGCTGCTTGACTGTGTAGCTTCAGGTTGATGAATTCATCAAGACTATGCCAGAAGTCTTGCCTCTTGGAGCCACACTCTTTTGAAGAGGTGTGTTCAGAGTGTACTAAGTATCTTCTAGCGTTTTCCTTAGGGCCCTTTCATAAGGAAGAATTTGGAAGACCTTCTGTGCAGTATGTAGTTTGTAAAATAAGGATTCTGTTTCTTTGATTTTAACTTAATTTGTCAATCGTTTATTTAAGCCATCAAGGGAGTGAGTTGTGTGGTGAATAGCATTTCCTCAAAACACACACATACTGTACACACACACACACACACACACTCTCACTCACTCCACAATTCCCCTCAAAAAACAAATAGAGAATTCAAAGGCTCCAAAGCAGGAAACAAAAGCAAGCTGCAGGACAAGCTCTAAGGTTAGGTTATTGTATGGCTCCCACCCTTTTGGACACTATAATTTACCCACTCCATTAGAAGTTGCTGAAAAGGTAAGGTAGTTGAGGACCAGGTTTATCTGGCCACCACCATACTTAGTTGTACTGTAGTCTGGAAGAAGTATTTGACTTGTATTAGCTGGTCAAGCACAGTAAAGACACACTGGTAGC
The DNA here is from genome assembly GCA_016271365.2 of Neoceratodus forsteri. Lineage (NCBI taxonomy): Eukaryota > Metazoa > Chordata > Ceratodontiformes > Ceratodontidae > Neoceratodus > Neoceratodus forsteri. Next base: position 451,425,343 of record CM057456.1, on the reverse strand, counting down.
ACTGACCCCCATTGTCAGTAATTCAGAACTGTGAGTAACATAAAGATTGTTTTCAAGGGAAATCCTTCTCACCATGTAGTAGTTTTCCAGTACAAGTTGATACCATTGAATCTACTTGTCCCAGTACAAACATTGCTAGTCCATTATGATGTGCATAATTTGACATTGGTTATGTCCCCTGCTACATTTGTACCTACCACTCACAAGCTGCATTTCTAATTTTGAAAAACACTGACAACTTTTAGGTTTCGGTGATACACCAACAACACTTAACATTAATAATACGACTTGTCTGCATGAATAATTTCATTTAATTCTCCTTTTTCTCCCTTTTGGATTGCATCTTGCATCCTACTTTGCTAACGTTTTCCCCTCTGATTGCATCTTAATCTTTAGTTGCCCCATCACCGATCCTCCTTGCTGTAGTTCTTATACCTTTCAGCCCCAACACGGGTGTCTTTCCTACCTTTGATCATCTCTCAGCTCTCTGTCAGAGTTTTTAAATTTCACTAGTCTTTTGTTTCAGTCTTACCCATATCTTCAGCTTTGCCTTTTGTTAATTCTGCTTGCAACTGTACCAGTGTGTCCTCATCCCTGCATCCCATGTTCTCTACATTATGGCCTTCTGGGCCAACAGAAACTACTAGGAGCTCCACCCTTCCCATATAATAAAAATGCTTCATCTCTACTCTCCATTGATTTCTGACCACAAGCAATGCAAACTTCTCCCGCACATCAGATCTGGGTGATGTGCCTCGACCAGGTATAGATCAACAGTTGACTATTGGTCTGTGCTTGGTTATGGTATAGCACCCAGACCTGTACATCTGAAACTGAGCTACAGTATTCATAGCTCTGTCCATAGTGCTACACTATACAAGCTTCAGCCACTGCTCAGCACATACATCAGGCTCGGGACAACAGCGGAGGTTGTGAGCTTGTTCAAGTGGTGCTCAGTTCAGTATACTTGCAGGAGGGACAGAAGGATCAACCTGATAAAATATAAAACAATAGAAGCCAGTAAAGTGAAAATTAGATTTATTATGTGAAACTGCTAATTGGGGCCTGCCCACACTGAGGTGGAAGGACTCTTCCTGGTGGAAGGGAACAACACGACAACTGTGTGACTGTGCAAGTATACTTATGAGATGAAAACATGGTGGCCAGAAGAAGTATTCAAAAGGCGGAGCTGCTGCAGAACGGATGCACCTAGCAGTCGTTGCATGTGGTGCAGCTGGAGGGCCTTGCTAGCAATACTGAAATCTGCAATGTTTTTCAGTAATGGGAAGATTATATTTCACATCTTTGCTGAAGAGTTTCCAAAGCCACAGTTTGAAAACAATTTGCAGGAATGGCATTGACATCACTCATTAAAATTCCAGTTCAACATCTATCCAATTACATTTCAGTAGGAAATCCAGAGGAATGGAAAAAAACTGTTCATACCCTGTGCTGCACAGTGACTCTTTCTTCTGGTGATTTTAAAGAATGTTGACTCTCTTCTATATGTGGACACAGATGTTCTATTCCAGAGACCAGTGGATGACATCTGAAGTTTTCTGAAAAGTTTAATTCAACTCAGCTGGCAGCCATGGCACCAGAACATGAAATACCAAAGATTGGCTGGTATTGTTGTTGCCGTCATCCATTTTATAGTACAACCGCGGTCAATTCTGGAGTCACACTGATGCATTTAACTGTTATCAAAGCCACACAGTTCAAAAACAACATGATCCAAGCTGGACTGACATGGGAAATGCTATATCACTTGTATCAGCAATATAAAAATTATATCACTTGGGGTGATCAGGATCTTTTAAATATCATTTTCTATGTTAACTCAGAATTGCTGTATATATTTCCCTATCAATGGAACTACAATGCACTGAATAGGAAAGTGTGTCTGTTCTCCATGGTAACCGTGATGTTTACCATCATGATAAACAACCTGCCTTCAAGTCAGTGTATGAAGTGATATGTGATTTCTATTTGAAGAAAATCTTTTCAGTCATGTCCTAGCCTCTTCAGTTGAAATTTCTTAATACCGTACACATTTTATGTGCCAAATTCCTAGATCTTCCTAAAACAGATTGAACAGACCATGCAAAAGTGTATGAAAAGTGTGTAATTGTCCATGTGGGGCATGGCATAGCCTAAGTATCATCCTCTTTCTTGTTAATGTCATTCTGTCTCTGTGCAAGAAGCTTTATGGCATATAATTGTCGTATGGCTTGAAGGAGAGAGAGAGAGAGTAGACTCAGCAGAGTTCTTACAGTAATGTCTTGACTGGACCCCCTGAAGTTGAGAATCCTTTAGTAGGGGGATGCAGGGCCAAAATCCCCATGGGGAGTGGGGGCATAGCCCCCACAGAAAACTAGTAAAACTAAAGTCCCGGCACCCTTTTGCTGTGTGCCAGGGTGTCAAGTGCTGAAATACATTTTTGCCTCTTGTCTTCTGCATAATGGTGATTGCCTTTAGGCTTTCGCCGTTATGACAGAGAACCCACAATTCTAGGTCCTGCCAATGGCTAAACTACCAAATTGTTTGTGGCACTTTGTTTCTGCAAACTAGTAATTATAAAAATAAAACTATGGGTAGCAGCAAAACTTTTTTTAAATACTATCATTGTATGATACCATTATAAATCACTCAAGTTTTATTAGATATCTTACACTTGGGAGCCCTATTTTCAAAGGATTTTTTCCATAGAGACAGATTTGCACAGGTGTATTTACAGACCACCGTCTCAGGGGAGAAAGGGACAAGAAAATGATAGAAGACATCCTTAGAATGGCAGAAAAAGGGAGATATTGTTGATGAGGACCTGAATATGCTAGATATTAACTGGAGCACATTTGCTGCAGCCACATCCAAAAGCAGGGTCCTTCTTGATGCCATACAGAGGCCATGACTCAGACAGCAGTGTTGGAACCCACTTGGGAGGGAGCAATCTTAGACCTGGTACTCTCAAATGGGGACAAAGAGAGGATCTCAGATTTAGAAGTGGGTAGCCATCTGGGAACAAGCAACCACCAAACAGTGTGGTTCATGATAAACACAGCCGTAAAGTCAAGCCATACAAAAGCGAGGGTACTGTACTTTTGGAGGGCTGACTTTAACAAAATAGGAGAGAGTGCATAAGGAATGCATTAGCAAATGGGCAGGAAGGAGGGGTGTAGGAACAATGGGGAAAATCAAAACTGCCATCACAGAACCAACAAGCCTTTGTGTGAAACAAATAAAACAAAAGAAAAACTCACTATGGTTCTCAAAGAGGTGGTGGGGAAGGTTAAGGAGAAACAGATAGCATTCAGGAAGTATAAGGAATCACAGAAGGAGCAGGACAGGGAACTGTATCAGTTAAAGCAGAAGTAAGCAGGAAGGCAGTCTGAATAGCAAAGGCCCAAACCAAAGAAAAGGTAGTCAACATGGTTAAGAAGGAGGATAAAACCTTTCATAGGTATATTAGGGAGCAAAAAAGACCAAGGGAGGGATAGTGAGGCTTAATAAAGGGAGGGAGGTGGGCAGAGGGTGACAGTAAATAGGCAGAGATCCTGAATGAATACTTTGCTCAGTATTCACAAAAGAAGAGGAGTGGGAGGTACCTAAATCAAACAATAGAAGCACTCTAGATAGGGGGTCAATACCAGTCCATTCACAGAAGAAAGGGTCCTGAAAGAACTCCTAAAACTCAAGGTGACAAAGCAATGGGGCAGACAGGATTCACCCAGAATTCTAAAAGAACTAAGGGAGAACTAGTGACAACACTGACTACCCTTTCCAACAAATTATGGGAGGATGGTGTGGCACCTGAAGACTGGAGGAAGGCAAATGTTATTCCCCTCCACAGAAAGTGGAGCAAGGAAGGGGTGAAAACTACAGACCTGTTAGTATGACCTCAGTGGTAGGAAAATTATGGAATCACTTCTGAAAGAAAGAATTGTTCAGTATCTAGAGGTCAGCGGGGCACAGGACCCATGGCAGCATGAATTCACAGCAGGAAGGTCATGTCAGATGAATCTAATAGATTTCTTTGACTGGGTGACCAAGTAGTAGACCAGGGAGGGGCTGTGGATGTGGCCTACCTAGACTTTAGCAAGGCATTTGACACAGTCCCACACAAAGATTAATAAACAAGTTAGCCAGCCAGGAGTGGGTCCCAGGGTGATAGCCTGGGTAAAGAATTGGCTGGACAATAGGACGCAGAGGGTAATAGTAAATGGAGTCCACTCTGAGTAAAGGGTGGTTACTGACAGGGTATCACAGGGTTCAGCACTGGGACTGGTCCTCTTTAATGTCTTTATAGGTGATATTGCAGAGTGGCTAGAAGTAAAAGTATGCATCTTTGCAGATGACACAAAGGTCTGCAACAGGGTTGATACACAAGGAGGGTGGAAAGGATTAGAAGGACTTGGCAAGGTTGGAGGAATGGAAAAAGTATGGCAGCTTAGATTCAATGCAAAGAAGTGCAAGTAATGCACCTGGAAAACAAAAACCCAGGGAAGAGTACACAATGGGTGTGGGGGTAGAGGTACTAACAACAACAAAAATGGAATGGGATCTGGGTGTAGTCACATGGGATGACCTAAATGTAGGCAAGCAATGTGAAAAGGTAGTAAGGAGGGCTGGGGGATACTGGGATGCATAGGAGAGAGGCATCACCAGTAGAAAACAAGAGTTATTATCCCTCTGTACAGACAGTTGCTGATACCCCACTTGGAGTACTGCATGCAGTTCTGGAGACCCCCATCTCTGCAAGGACATAGACAGGATGGAGGCAGTCCAGGGATGGACAACTAAAATGGTGGGGTCTGCACCAGAAGCCATATGAAGAAAGACTAAAGGAGCTTAATATGTATACCCTAGAAGAAAGGGGGGACATGAAAGAAACATTCAAGTATCTCAAGGGAATCAACAAAGTAAAAGAAGGTAGCATCTTTCAGAAAAGAGATGTGCAAGAACAAGGGGAAAAATTTGAAGATAGAGGGACAACTCAGGGCAATAAGAGGAAGTATTTTTACAGAGAGGGTGGTGGATGCACAGAGCAGCATTCCAGAGTAGGCAGTGGGGTCAAAAACAGTGAGGGAATTCAAGAATGCATGGGACAGACATAAGGTAATTTTGAGTGGAAGTGCGAGGAAGTAGGCTGTTGGTTAACTAGGATCTGCAGCTTATCGAAAGGTAGGAAATGGGCAGACTGGGTGGGCCAAGCAGTTCTTATCTGCTGTCAAAGCTTATGTTTCTATGTTTCTATTCTAGAGGGATGTGAGGAAGTTCTTCTTTACATAGCACATGGTGGACACATTAAATAGACTGCCAGAGAGGTGTTTGAGGCCAAGACTTTGATGGGGTTTAAACCTGAGTGTGAGTCTGGGACAGATATGAGAGAACAAGCGGGACCCAAAGGCAGAAGAGTGGAAGAATACCTGGATAAGACATTAATGATCAGCAACTAGGGATATCTGATGCAAACTCCAGCCAACGTTTGGCCAGATATAAAACTAGACAAGGAACTGGGCAGGCTGGATGGACCTCTAGGTCTTTTCTGCTGACACAATCTATGCTTCCATGTGTGTAGGGCTTTTTACATGGACGTTTCCCTTTAATCAACTGGATGTGAAATGGAACATCCCAGTCACTGCTACAGCTAGGAGCAGGGTCATCCTAGGCTTCCTGCAAGAGGTGTTTCTCAGGCAGCTGGTTACAGATCCCACTAGAGATGGGGCAGTGCTGGATCTACTGCTACAAACATGGTCAGCATTACAGACATCACAGTGGGTAGCCCCTGGGTTCAAGTGATCATCATACAGTATGGTTTGGCATATGGATTGGGGAAAAAAACACACCATGATGAGGGTCCTGGGCTTCAGAAGAATAGATTATAAAAACGTGGGAGACTGCCTTAGGAAATATCATGAAGGAGGGATAGCAGGGGGTGGAGAAACAATGGAATAGAATAAAGAAGGTAATAACTAGGATAGAAGCAAGCTTTTAAAGGTATTAAATAAAGAGAGAGAGAGAGAGAGAGAGAGACCACTGTGGTTCACAAAGGAGGTGACTAAGGCAGTAAGAAAGAAGAAACAGGTTTCGGGAAATACATGGAGACTCAAATGGAGGCAGACCAGGGTATATCTTGTGAAACAAAGGGAGGCAGGAAGAAGGTTAAGGACAGCAAAGGCTCAAACTGAGGAAAGGATCCTCAGGAGGTCAAAATTGGGATAAGACTTTCTTCAGTTACATGAGCAAAAAGGAAGACAAGGGTGGTATAGTGAAGATCAGGAGATGGGGGTGGGGGGATTGTGCAGAGGAAGACCAGAAAAAGCTGGAATTTTAAATGAATACTTCTGCTTGGTCTTCACAGTGAAAAGGAAGGGGATGGGCCAACATGCATTAACAGACACCAGGGGAGGGGAGTGAACACAAGTTCATTTACAGAACAGAGAGTCCATCAGGGGTTGGAAGCCCTTAATAAAACAGGGCAATGAGGCCTAATGGAATTCACCCAAGGTACTTAAGTAACTGAGTATGGTGCTAGCTGCCCCATGACAATGCTATTTAGCACCTTATTGGAGATGGGGAGTGGGTTCCAGAGGAATGAGGAAGGCCAATGTGGTCCCTCTGCACAACAGCAGCAGCAGGGGAGGCCCATAATTACATACAGTTAATCTCACATCAGTGGTGGGTAAGTTAATGGAGTCCCTACTGAAGAAGAGCCTGATGGAGCACCGAAGTCACATGGGCTGCAAGACCACTGACAGCACAACTTCACAGGGAGATCAAGTCAAACAAATCTCATAGATTTCCTTGACAATGTAACTAGGAAGGTGAATCAGGTGAGGGCAGTGGATGTAGCATACCTGGACTTCAGCAAGGCCTTTGACACTGTGCCACACAGGAGGCTGATAAAGAAACCTAGAAGCCTGGGGATAGGGGAGAAGATGTTGTGCTGGGTATCTAACAAGTTGAAAGATAGGAGGCAGAGGGTGGTGGCAAATGGCAGTCACTTGGAGAATGACAGAGTGACCAGTGAGTACCACAGGGATAGCACTGGGCCCAGTCCTCTTCACTGTCTTCATAACTGATATTGCTGATGAACTGAAATGGATCTGGGTTTCTTTGCAGATGACACAAACATCTCAACGGGTGGACACTCAGAATGGGGTGGAGAGAATGCAAAGGGATGTGGGGAAACTAGAGGAGTGGTTTAGGGAGTGGCAGCTGGGTTTCAGTGCCAAAGTGCAAAGTCATGCAGCTAGTGCCGGAAAGCCATGGGCTGTGTATATCTATTTATGTATTTATTTATTTAAATTCTTTGGAAAACAACCTTTGAGCAGAGAGCTGTTTAGAAAGGTTCCACATCATGAAACACAATACAATATTACAGACATAGTATCCGCAAGTACACAAGACTTATTACAGTAAACAGATTAATTAGACAACAAGCAATTTAATGCATATTTTAGTAGTTATATTCCATGTAATTTAGCTTGACTAGAAGGGTTTCAGGGAGTTAATAAGAGTGCAGCCTTGTACAAAGGCTTTATCGTTAAGTAGTAAAAGGGTGGGGGTGGAAACAAGTAAAACATTGAGTGACAGAGAAAGGCAAGGTCATCAGCAATATTGGGTATAAGATGGGAGATGGGGTGAGCCTGCTCAGTGGTGCAGCAGTGGGATTTCTCCTTGCAATGCCGACGACCTAAGTTTGGAAACAGACCTGGGAGTCAGAAGGCTAGCTGGGGGAGAAGGATTGCATGTCCATGGGATTACTCTCCTTCTCTGGGGGAGGAGGGGAAGAGTGTCTGGCACTTTGTTGTCCCCTAGCGGAGGCTGGATGTGCCATGCATCTGGGGCCAGCATGTTGAGGGGCAGATGCTAGTCATCATGCATGTCCCCACCTCCTGGGCAACAACAAAAAGAAAATATGGTCGACTCCTGACACCCCTGCCCTATGGATTCACACTACACTACCTTACATGTCGCTGGGGGTCCCTCCTGTGGCCCCAACCCAGGGGGAAATCTGGGGCTAGCTTCACAATTAGCTGATGAGGGGAAGCCCCCAGTGGCCCTGCCCAGAGGGGTAAGCCTGGGCAAGGGAGGATGCTGATGGGGCACGTGCAGACCAAGGGAGGATAAGGGGGCATGGCTCAAAAGAAAAAAAGATGGGGGGTACTGAATGTTACCAAGCAAGATGAGTTTCCTTAGGCGATTATCTCTGATGATCTTAAGATGGCAAGAGCAGTGCAACAGGGTTGCAGGCAAGGTGAGCCAGATGCTGGGGTGCTTGGGAGAGGGATCTCTAGCAGGAGAAAGGAGGTGCTGTTGCCCTTGTATCACTCCTTGTATGACCACCTGGAGTACTGTGTTTCCTTTCTGGATGCCACAACTCTGCAAGAACATCAACAGGGTGGAAGCGGTCCAGAGGACGGCTACAAACAGGGTGTGAAGGTTGCACAAGAAACCATAGAGAAGAGGCTGCAGGAGTGCAACATGAGGGAGAGGAGAGGAGAAGAGGGGAGGAGGAGGAGACATGATTGATACCGATAAGTATCTTACAGGGGTGAACAAGATGCAGGAAGGGAGTCTCTTTTATAATAGAAGGAACACCAGAACATGGGGCTTGCTATGAAGCTTGAAAGAGGGGAGTTTAAGGGGAATGTGAGGAAATACTTCATCACAGAAAGGGTGGTGAATGCCTGAAACAGCCTGCCAGAGGAGGTGGTGGGGAAAAGGCAGTGGGAGCTTGAGCATACTTGGGACAGGCACATGGGTATAATAAACAGAGGTAAGAGAGGAGGGAGGGACACCTGTGACCAAATAGAGTCCAGGGGTGTAGTGTTAGGCTAGAAAAATAGGGCAGACTACATAGGCCTAACGGTCCTTTTTGCCAACACATGCTATGTTTCTATGTAGTCAGTCTTTTCCTATCATCTCCCTTCACTCTGAACCTAGTCCCATCCTCCCTCCGTTTCACTACCTCTCCTGTTTCCAACAGGTACCAGCTGAAACTCCTTCCCTCTCCCGTCTTGTTTTCCCTCTACCTTACTGCCCCCTACATTTGCCTCCTATTCTGATGTAGGTGTAGCTGAATTGCCTGATTTTTGCTGCTTAACCTTATTGTGCTTACTCCTGCTTTAATCATGTATTCTATTCCACTGCACTGTAACTGTGAACCATGTCAGTGCTATGTAATTGCATTTAATTCTGTACTGTGTCCATGCTATGTGTTTGCCTCCCATTCCCTTCCACCCAGGTCTCATCAGGAAAACAGCCTTGGCTCAGTGTGCCTTTTAGGTCACCAGTTTTTAAATCAGTCAATAAATAAATCATTACATAGAGGAATGAATGAATGAATGAATGAATGAATGAATGAATGAATGAATGAATGGGGAGGGTATCACCAGAAAAGGAAGGAGGTGGTGTTGCCACTTTATAAATCTCTGTCAAACCCCACTTGGAGTACTGTGTCCAGTTCTTGAGAAGGCATCTCAGGAAGGACATAGACAGAATGAAAGCTGTCCAGTGGAGGGCAACTAAAATAGTGAAGGGTCTGCATCAGAAGCCCTACGTGGAAATACTGAAGGACCTCAATATGTACAACCTGGAAGAGAGAAGAGAGGGGACATGATGAAGACCTATAGATAACTCATGGCAGTGAATAAGGTACAGATGGGGATTATTTTTCAGAGGAAAATATGCACAAGAACAGAGGGACATGCAATGCAGGTGTCAGCGTGGCTCAGTTGGTAGCACATCCACCACTTGTCCAGAAGGTCATGGATTCTCGTCCCACACAGGGATTGGACTTGCAACTAAAATCGTTACCATCCGAGTGCAGTATTGGGGTGCTGTACTGCTGAGGTGTGCCATCCTCAGGATGAGACGTTAAACCGAGGTCCCTTCTGCCCATCCTGGTGTTGGTACTGGTGGGTGTCCAGGAGGAAGTAAAATAACCCAGAGCACTCTTTTGCAAAGAGCAGAGAACATTTCTGGTGTCCTGGCTAACATTCCCTTCCCATAAACCAGTTCATGCAATTATCCAGGCTGTGTGTGGGTGATGTTGTGCGATATGGCCGCCACCACACAGTGAATCACTTCACTACCAGTCTAGCATTGTTGTAAAGCACTTTGGGATACTATGTATAAAAGTGCTTTATAAATGCTGATTCTTCTTCTTCTTCAATGAAACTGGAATTGGGTAAATTTAAGAGAGATGAGAAAATACTTCTTCACTGAAAGAGTTCTGGATGCCTGGAACAGTCTTTCAGCAGAGCTTTTGGGGTGAAAACAGTGATGGGATTCAATATTTTATAGGAAAGGCATAAAAGAATCTTACTGGAAAGCGGGCAGGGGCTGAGATCAGGTAGGTGCTGCAGTGACAATATAGGCAGGAAAAATGGGCAGCGGGTGGAACAAGCAGTCTTTATCTGCCAACAAATTCTGTTTCTACTCCCACTTCTGTGTTGAGCACTTGGAAAGGCATGTCATGCTGGCATCCACTTTTCTTTCTCTCTTGTGCAGGACACCAAAAGGAGCCTACCCGTGTCAGCAGAGGCTGGGTTTTCTGTTCCAGCTCCTGCTGGATAAAAGAAGGAACCAGTATTTTTGGCAGATGAAACACAGATGTGTTTTGTTCTGTGCTTGACACCAGCAGAGACCCATTGAATCAGCAGGAGCTGGGTTTTCATTTCTGCTTGTTCAGAACACAAAGAGAGTCTTGGTGGGCCAGAAGATATTGGGTTTCCTGTTCCTGTGGGCCACAGAGGCCCTTGCATGGACTTCTAGGCTACCAGAGCCATTGGGAGTGGTACTTAAAGGGTACCTAAACAAGCAGTTTTTAAAACTACAAACCCAAAATCTGGCTTCATAGCAAGGTAAAGTAAAGGCTCCTGTTTACATTTAAGCTAAAACTGCATTTAATTTTGTTCAGGCCCAGACAATATAGCAGGGCATTTACTTTACCTATTATCTAAACATATTGCCTTTCACTCAAACTTTTATTCGACCTTTTTTACAATATAATTTTATCCCTTGTGAATGAAAAGAGGTGTTTGTGGTACCAATACATAAGAAGGGATAAAAACATCTATGGGAAAATTATCGGCTGATTAGTTTGACTTCATCCATATGTAAGGTGTTAGAAAGTCTACTAAAGGATATTATTGCCCCTATTATTGATGCATCTGATTTGGAACAACATGGCTTTAAGAAAAGTAGAAGCTGTCTGACAAATTTGCTCTGCTTTTATGAACATTTTAGTTCTTGTTTGGATAACGGTTAGCCTGTGACATTGTCTTTATTGATTTCAGTAAAGCTTTTGACACCATGCCACACTGGGCTCTAATTCAAAAACTCACAGGTCTTGGTATTAATAGTCATATAATTCATGGATTTATAATTGGCTTTCAAACAGAACTCAAAGGTGATGATTAATGGGGCATTTTCTAACTCTGGTAAGGTTTTAAGTGGTGTTCCACAAGGCTCGGTTCTCGGCCCTGTCTTTTCAGGCTTTTATATCTGATTTAACTAATTCCTGCCTTTCATTTACAATTAAATATGCAGATGATGTGAAGATCGGAGGACCATGTTCTAATTTAGACCAAATATCTTGTATTCAGCATGATCTTGATATTATTAGTACCTGGTTTAATAAATGGGGCATGAAGTTAAACTCTACAAAATGCAAAGTAATGCATTTGGGTTCTAATAATTTAAATTTCCAGTATATTCTAGATGATTTACCATTGTGTGCCACTAATGATGAGAAGGATTTGGGTATAAACATTTCAGATGACTTAACATATTCCAAGCATATGCATTCGGTTATTAGTACATCTAATAAAATTATTTGAGTCGATTTTGCGTAATATTAGATCTCGAGATCAGGAGGTGTTGTTACCCCTATTCAGGTCCTATGTCCGTCCCCATCTTGAATATGCTTCACAGTTGTGGTATCCTTTTAAAAATCAGATAGTTACTCTCTTGAAGGGGTTCAAGCAAAATACACTAAAAAAATATCTGGTCTCGAATCCTCATCTTATGAGTTTAGGTTGGATACATTGAAACTAATGCCTCTTACTATCAGACGCATTAGAGGTGACCTTCTCCTCCTATATGACATTATTCATGACCCTATATCATGACTGAGTTAGGATTTTCTTTAAGCCATCAATACATAATACTAGAGGTCATGTCCTCCAGTTAACTGGTAAATCTTTTAAACATAGTAATCGTAAGTTTTTCTTTTCTGTAAGAACTATTGGGCCTTGGAATAGACTTCCATCTGATGTAGTAACAAGTAATACTAAAGAGATTTTAAACATTGTCTAAGACACACTAATTATGTCTGGGTATGACTTAACATTCTACTCTATGGCCTAGCATAGGAGCATTATGGGCTTTGGCCTACTAGCTCTTTCTTCTAACCTTAGTATGAACCTTAGTATGAACCTTAGTATTAATAATAAACATGATTTTCTGGTAAGCCAGGCTGATAGCAGCATGGCACAAGTGGAAAATAGACTTTCCTACCCATATAAGATCTAAACCACCTATGATTAGGCACTATTATATGACGTGCACAATGATGTGCACACCCATCATTTAATAGTGCCTAATCAAAGGTAGCCTAGATCTTTAAGGTTAGGAAAGCCCATCATTTCTTGTTTCCTGCTCCTATGAGCCTGACTTACTGAAAGATATGTTTATATTTGATATGTCAAAATAAACGGGGACTGTACTACTTGCATTCATGATGCAGAAGGGTGATGAGCTCGCCAGTTTCTGGTGTGAGGAGGAATAGTGAAGAATGAATACCAGAGAGGACTGAGAAGGCCACTCTTGCAAGGTACTGCTATATTCAGGGAAAGGGAAGACAGAAGAAGAGAAATATGAGTAGATTACTGTGAGAAATAAGATGTGGGGCTGCCAGCACATTGATCACTACCTGACCCCATTGTCCTGGCCAACATTCCCTTCCCATAAAATCAGTTCATGCAATTGTCCAAGGCTGTGTGTGGATATTAATGTATGAAATGGTTGCTATACACGCTCAGTCACTTCACTATCAGTCTAGTATTGTTGTAAAGCACTTTGGGCTACAACGCATGAAAACCACTATATAAATGCTAATTTTATTATTATTATTATTATTTCCCATGGAAAAAGAAGACAAGACAAGCATATGTTTGAGTTTTGAGAAAGTTTGAACTCTAACATTGGACTGCACAAGAACTTTGCTACAAAAACTGGTGGCTCTAGGGAGTGGTGAAGGTGTGGCTGCAACCCCCACATAGTAACGTGCTTGCTTGCTGCTGCTGCTGCATTTAACTTTGTTGAAGAAGTCTGATTTATTGATTGTACAAATGTTTACATTCCAGCTATGGATTACATTTGTAGGTTCTGTCAAAAACATACTAGAAAAGAATAATAGCAGACAATATAAAGGTTTAATAAAAATGTTAAAAATGCATATTAAGCATGCACACCACTCCAGCACCCCAATTGTAGCATCCTGGATCCACCATAACCACTAGACCACCAGGTTATTCAAGATTTGTACTGCACGGTGGTTTGCCACAAAGAAAGTCAGTTGGATTAAAACATATTTTCAGCATGTTAAAGTAAACAAAATGAACAGAACCATAGTTTCGACAAGTGCATTATATAAAATAATGCACATGGTTTTGACCATTTGGGTGAAAAAATTTATACAAAGGAAAAAAGAACTAGTTAGCACTATAGAGAGCCATATATCTCACTGACTTTGGCTCCAATGATGTCATCACATAAAAAAAATTGGTGGCCATTTAGGAAGCAGGTGAAACATTTTTTTTGAAATTGAAGGCTGATTTTACAGTTTTCAAATGCTCTGGAATAACATTTAGATAAATTATGTAAATGTAGTTTTAACATTAATGAATACAGCAGCCTTTCGTTTAGTTATCTACAGAGTCAGATTTGTGAATAGTTTGTTGTCAAAATGTTGTTTAGGTATCCTTTAAGTCAGTCTTCAACTGGAAGATCCATGGAGTTTACAGAGGCTGAATATCTTTTATAATTTCTTGCACAATGTACACAACAAAATTGTTTTTCAGGACCTCACTGCCTACAGCTGCTCATACAGCATAACCCTAAGTCAGGAACCCAACCTCCATGGCAGTCACAGTACATCTCCATAGTTAACATTATCCAAAACATGTATTAGACCAATAACAGCAGAAGTAAAACAATTGCAATGACGTCCTAACAATTTCTCTCATACTACATACATTGTAGTGAGAAAGAAAAAAAATTCTGCACTGAGGATAAAACCCAGGGCCCCTACCACTACTGCTTGGTAGCCTGTAGCTCTATTGCTGTACTAAGGTTCTTTGACAGATGATCCATGCTGTGGCAAAAGACATCCAGCAATGACTGCAGACCAATACCTCACACACAAAGATACACTGAATTTTGAAAAGGAACCGTCTGTCAGGTAAGGAATACTCCGTGTTCAGGTGTGCAACCATATTGTAATATCCAATTACTTGGGTGGGTTGTGAGACCCCATGTACAGCCAGGAGCCTTCAACCACCCAGGAATTGAGGTTATTACAACACTAAAGGCACAACCAGAGTGGATTATTACACTTATAAACTTTGTAAAATAATCAAAAGGTTTTAATTTGAAGTGATGTTCCCAAGTCGCATTCAAACTTCAGAGTCTCAGCTGGAACAATTCAAGCTAGCAGCACTGTAGAACTTTAAACCTTGTTGAAACTCTCTAGATAGTTATACAGATTCTGTTCCCTCCACAACCTGTAGGGAACACCAGCACCAGACTCAGAAATATATTTAAGTAGATTTATTCATTCAAATTCTTAAATAAGTCATGTTTCAAAATCCAGATGCTCTTTTTTACATGAGCAGTGTGTAACTCCATAATAAAGTGCATAATAAAATGCAGTCTAGTGCAGATTGTGCAACAATATTGTGAAAATAAGTAAAACAAACTCAGAATTATAAGCCATTTATGTGATTGCAAATTTATGTGAATATTGGAGAACTGGAAGAAACTTCACTTGGTAATATACTTAATTAAAACTTCACTCTATTTCTGACACAGCAGGAACCTCAAAACTGTTTCAAAAGTCTCAGTGTGCCAAATTTCAACTGACCCTTTTGTTAAATATTGCAAGAAAGCCATTGTTTCTTGTATAGGATAGTCAATAACAAGTAAGGAAGTTCAGACTGTTCTCTAAATGTCTCCTCCGCTGTTCAGCTAGGAGATAGAGCTGCTATGTGTTGGGGGTCTCAGTGAATTCGGTATGTATACACTGCTCACGTAACAAAGAACTTCTGAATGAGAAGGAGCCTCCATGAATGTTGAGAAATGCAATTACCAGAAAATCCTGATTGTTGAAAATATGCAATGGATTACTGAATTTTAAAACATGGATTATTTAAGAATTTTATTGAATAAATCTATTTAAATACATTTCCGAGTCTGGGGCTGATGTTCCCTACAGGTTGTGGAGGGAGCAGAACCTGTATAACTATCTTTTGATATCCAAATCCACCATACACACAACTAAGTGCACAGGCTTGAAGGGCCAGGGAGCTTGGAGTATTTAAGTCTTACTGAAACTCTATCATTGACAAGAACAATGACAGCAATGACAGCTAACAATTTCTCTCATTCTGCTGAAACTCTATTACTAACATCAGCATCGGTATCTAACAAGGTCTTTCATACTTTTCATTATTTCAATATATACATGTAGAACATACATTATTATTTCAATATATACATATAGAACATACATTATTTTTCAATATATACATGAAGAACATACATTATTTTTCAATATATGCATGTAGAACATACATAATCTTATCTAAAACATATTTGTGTTAATTCCACATGCTTTTCCTTGTACTTTATTCATTTGATATTTACCCACAGAGTACATTTATAATCTTATCAGGTATAATACATTGTTAATTCTCCCCTCCCTCCCTATTCTGTATTTTTTAAACATGGTGAGTACACAGTGGGTACTTCTAAGGTAAATAATGGTGGTAACATATCCTGAATTTCTTTTCAAGTTGATTGTAAGATATTGGCTAATTTTCAGTTTCATCCCACAAATATTCAAATTGTGGAGCTTCTTTTACTGTAAACCACCATTTGACATGGTCAAATGTCCCTATTAAAGTTATATTTCAGTTTCCTGAATCATTCTTTTGGTTGCCATTGTCTGTAAGCAACATTTTTATGATACTCTTAATATTAAGGTTAGTTGTATCACTTAGGATCATTAAGCTGAACAGCAATGGCATCTTAGCTTGGAACATTTTTGATAGTATTTTGTGTATCCTTAAAGTTCCATATATCAGTAGTATAAGTCCCTATACTTCCATAATTATACCAATACCTTTATCACCAATTCTAGTAATATTTCCAAGAATCTGAGGGGAAAAAGATGCCCATCCATTAATTTTTGAATAGCTTTGTTCTTTGCATAGACATAATCTTTATTAAGTGCTATTCTTATTTCTCCATTGCTGTTCTGTAAAGCTCAGTTATTGTTCCTGATTCCATTTTGCATTTAATTGTGTCCATGGATCTTTTTGTAATATATGGAGATAGTGAAATAATACCATCCTGTCCCATACAAATAAATTCCAGTAATATAGCACTGTCTCAAGTGATAATACTATCAGTCCTTGCTGATAATATGGTAGCCCATGATGAGGGTGCTGGAGAGAGGCACCGACAATAGCGTAACCCACACCCCAGCAGGAATGGCAACAAGGGGATATGGCAGCTGGTAGGAGGGTGGGCATCTATAGTGACATCCTGTCACTATATGTACATGCACGCAGGGGTGGGTGGGAGAGGGCATACACAGCAAGGGATGGTGGGGGTGGTGCCATGGTCAGTTGCCGTGCTGACCGTGGCATGGTGGGTGGGTTGTAGGCATCAGTCAACAGAGTACAGGGTTCAGGTCTGGGCGTGATACGTTTTGTTGCCGACCTGAACCTTTTTTTTATGTTTCACCCTCTGACATCGCCCCCAAAGTTGAGAATCCTTTAGTAGGGGGTATGGTGGCAAACCCATGGCGGGTGGGGTTGGGGTGCAGGCCTGCACAGAAAAATTAAAAACGAATCCCTGGTGCCCTTTTAAATTTTTGTCACTCTTGACTTTTGCATGATGGTGATCACCTTTAGGCTTTTGCCATGACATAGATCCAATAATACTATCATTTAGAGGTAATAATACCATCATTCCACCTCTGAAAGATAGTATTATCACTGAAATGCCACAGCATGTGCAAGTTGCCTACCAAGAAACCCAATTGCCATGGTGGCACGTCCCTTCCTGCACAGCCCTAGTGATGGCGCCCATCCCCATTGGCATCTTTTCTGTATGATTGGCCAGTTATTGTTTGTGGGTGGGCAGAGCAGTTCAAAAACATGGTGCTGGTCTCTCACTTTCCGAAAAGAAATTGCCCCTCTCGTTGTTTTCATTGTTTCACTAATGCATCTTTTGTCCTCCATTTCAACAGTTATCTGGTTCATCCTGCATGCCTGCAACTGAAAGGTAGGACTAAAAGCACTCTAAAAGAACACTATGAAACAGAGCCACGGCAGGCGGGGAGGAGTGAGACGAGTGAGACATGGAGTGAGCAAGTCAGAGCATGCCACGAAAAAAATCAGACCTGAAGAAGTCGATCCATATATTACAAAAAGCAACAAATAGGTGAGTGGGTATCACTCATGAGTAATCCATCTTGTGGTTCTGGGGACAAGGAAACCTCTTAAGCTTCACTCTTGAGGTTTCCTTGTACCCAGAACCTCTCGAAAGCATTACTCACTTGTAATACCCACTCGCCTATCTATTATTCTATTTGTTAGTAACTAGCATCCCATATATTTTTTGATATAATTTATAATTCCTTTTTCCAGAATGTTTTCCTGTTCCTTATAAATATACTGTAAGTCATTTCTCTTTCTCTGAAAGATTTATTTTTAAAAGTTTCCTTCAAACTATAATAGATCATAAAATCCTGTTTATGTGGCACATATAATAGGGTATTAAATTCTCTAATTACACAAATGTATCTTTATCTATCAAGTAAGTCCAAGTTTGATTTGATGTTTGTCTGCCTGCTAAATATTTTTAATATTGCTATCTATTTTAATTCTGGAATTTCCCAAATATTCAAATACAACCAGGAAAAAAAACTATTACTTTATTTTATTTGCCTACCTGCAGTCAATATTTCCTTTTTAATAATGAATATAATTCTGGGATTTTAAAATCTTTGTTTGCTGAATTTAAATCTTCCCAAAACGTTTCCCATGTATTCCTCATTTCTGGTAAAATGCCCATTCCATAGTAATTTAATCTGATAGGCTACAACATAGCTAATTGGATTGGGACAGCTGTATCCGCCCTTTTTCCTTGGATATATTAGCTGCTGCTAGACAGTTTGAAGTCCCCCATAGAAATTTCACAAAAATTCTTTGAATATTCCTGAACCATGATAAAGATAGAAACCAATTATATTTTGGATAACATATATTAAGTGTGGTAGGGCCATCATCTTTATTGTCTCCACTCTGCTTCTTAATGATAATGACATTTTTTCCCAATTCTCAAGTAACATTTTTATTCTGTCCTTTGCTTTATCGTAATTTATCTTAAATGTACCATTTTGATTTTTTTAAATTATCCTAAGTATTTACATTTATTACTTACTGTAAAATCTTGAATTATTGTTGTATCAATATTGTAATCTTTGGCATACATTTCTATGTCGATAGATTTTTGTTTATCCAGTGTATAACCTGATATTAAGTCATATTCTTCTATTTCTTCCAGAACTAAGGAATTATATTATTGATATCTTGAAGTACTAGTAAAATATAGTCTGCAGAAACATTTAACTTTATATGATTACTGTTCATATTTATTCCTTTAATCTGTTGATTTTTTCTCAATTTAGCTAGTAAAGGATCTAAGGACAGAATAAAAAGTACCAGAGAAGGGGTCTTAAATGTAGCATGTCCTTTTATGAAACAAACTGATCTTGCTGGATTACATCTTGTAAAGCCTTTTTAATTCTGTTGACTATTAGTTTTGTTAATATTTTATAATCAATATTTAATAATGCTATCGGTCTATAGCTTTCGACATGTACCAGATTTTTCCTTCCTTTAGAGTAAGAATAATTCTTTGCTTCCTCCATCATTTTGGGGAGTAAATTCTCATTTGTTGTCATTTCCAGGAACATGTTATTAATCCACAGTACTAATTCCTTCATGAAAGTTATATAAAATTCACTTGTGTAGCCATCTATTCCTGGGCTTTTCTTTTTAGGCATATTTTTTATTCGTCTTCTATTTCTGTTATAGAAAAATGATTGTCATCACAGCTCAAAGATGGTAAACTTCCTTCAACTATTCTTTGATTTTATCCTCTAACGATATTGTTTCTGGTATGCATTTTATAAGCTTCTGTTATAGCCCTCCCCATTTCAATATCTGTTATACATCTATTGCCTTTACTATTCTCTAAATGTGTTATTATGATCTGTTCCTTTTGTTTTAAGTAAAAATGTTACCATTTTACCAGATTTACCCCATAATTAACTTTTTTATTTTTATGTTGTTTGCTACCTCTTTGTAATTTCTGTTTTCTAGTCTAAGAATATACTATTCTTTCACATGTTTTATAGTCTGCAATAACTAAAGTATCTAACTCTTATTCTTTTATTTAATGTTTGATAATTTGTTTGTTCTTGCTTATATTTAAACGAACTGTATGAGATTATGGCACCTCTTATAACTGCCTTAAAGGCATCCCAAAGTTCTGTTTAAAATTTTGATCCATCATAATTGGAATATCAAAATTCTTTAATTTTTTATCATTGTTTTAAATTCTTAGTCCGTTATGGGTGCATTATTGAATCTCCATTGCTTTGTATAACATCTATTTATATCTTGTAGTTCTATTTCCATCTGAACTAATGCATGGTCTGCTATTTCTATAGAATGTATTACAGATTCTTTATTTCAGGCAGTATTAATTTGGATGTAAAATATAGTCTATTCTTGAGAACCCTACTTTTTATCATGGTATGTATATTCTTGCTCTTTGGGTGCCATAATCTCCATACATCTACCAAATCATGTATTTGTAAGAGGTTATTGATCAGTTAACTTGATACTTATTTGAATAATTTATTAATGTTTTATCCATTATAGGGTTAACTAATGTATTAACATCTCCCATTAAAATTATATTTTGTGCTTGAATATTGTAAGGCTTTTCTAATTTCAAATAACTAGTTCCCATATTCCACAAATGGTGCATAAATAGAGCCTAATGTCAAAACTGTATTTTTAACTTCTACCTTGACTAAGAGGATTCTCCCTATTTTGTCCCTATGGATTTCAAAATTGAAATTTTTTTTCCCTAAATAATAATACTACCCCAGCACTTTTCCTTAGATTTTCTGAGAAAATAAGTGAGCTACCCATTTTTCTTTTAATTTCATTATCTCTTTGCTATCTAAGTGAGTTTCTTGTAGTGCAATACATTTTGCTTGTATTTTTTTTTAAAGTTCAGAATCTTGATCTCTTAATTGGAGAGTGGATTCATTTTAACATTTAGAGATGCACATTTTAAAATGTTCTTATCCATTTATAATGAGAAAATAATAGTTCCCCACCATCTGCTCATATATCTTAATACCTAGCAATTTACCCTTAACAACATCTAACATTAGTACTTGCTTCACTCTCCACCTTCCTCTTACTGCTCTAAAGATTCCATCAGAGACAGTATTTAATTATTGATATCCACTAGGATTTCCTATGTAACCCATTTATTGTGCTCCTGTTAGCCTCCCCCACACACACACAAGCAACTGTTCTGGGTCTTTTTTGTCTATTCCTTGTTACCTAAAAAGAAAAGCATCAGTATAATTACTTATTTTTAGAAATTATATGGAAAACCTGAAAGAAAGCAAGAATCACAAAAATAAATAGTCATTCCCAAACCCACCTTCTCATAATTCATATAATTTGGAATTTTGTTCTTAAGTCTCTTTCTGCTTCTTCTTCTGTATCATATACCATCCGAGTTCCTACCATTGTCAGTTTCATTTTGCCAGATAAATCATTTTGGCTTTATACACTTTAGACCACATTTGTTATGTATGAAATCAAATTTCTTCCTCTCTTGTACAATTTCCATTGGAAAGTCATTAAATATAGAAAAATTTGCACCCATCAAGGAAGACGTTTCTTTTGTAAATTTGTTAGTGCTTCCTTGTATTTGATTTGATAAACTTCACCATAATCTGTCTGGGAGTTTGATGTGCTGAGGTTTTGTATTTGCTCTAGTATGTTCGTGCACTATGTCTATTCCCATCTGAATGCTATTTGGACCAGTTTCTAGGTAAGCTGCAAATATTTGTTTTAGGAGTCTTTTAATGGTCTAGCATCATCCCAGGATTCAGGGACCCCAAAAACTATAATATTTTTTCTTCTGTCACAAGCTTCAAAATCTGTTAATTTGTTTTTAAATTCTTTGTTTAACAGTTCCAAATCAATTACCAGATTTGTCTTTGTTGAGGTGAAGCAACATCTTCTAAATTTGAAACCCTTTGCTGTAATGTGATAATACTGCTGCTTCATCTGTGAGTTTTCTGTTGCAGGTGTATTAGCCACTGCCTGAATATTGTCTATTTTGTTCTCCATTCTTTCAATTTTTGAAGACCCTCATTTAATTTAGCTAGTTGAGCTAAAATTTGTTTAGCCCATGTTGGTGACTCTGTGGTATCTTCATCGGTGTCTATTTGTGTGTCTGAATATTCAATATCTGAATCCAATTCTGTTGGGTCAATTTGGATTATTTGATTATTAAATTACTAGATCCTGCTTCTCTTGGACAAGATCTATTTGTTGGTTCTTTGTTTTTGTTTCCTCCATACTCTTTTCCTCCTCTCCTTGACTTTATACTCCTCCATATTTTTTATTTTGTCTGTTTTAATGTTTTTCTACTTGTATTCCCCATTAAGTTTGTGTCTTTTGTCAGGTTTTATTCCATTATTCCTGCTTCATTTGTATTTACCAGTGGGTTTCATTGTTAGTAAACCAACTGTTTATAACTGAATTTAATAGTTCCACAGGTAGCACAGTGACATTTCAGTAAAGCATCAATGACTTTCAAGTTTGCTTCCTTTACCTGTTCACTAGAATCATAAGATGTCTTCTTTGCTTTCTCCATTTTCCCCTCGGTGTTCATCACCATTTTATTCAGGGTAACTCTGTTCTCCTCTGGTCCAATTAGATTTGTGCCTGAACCTCCATGGCCTTGATGCCCTGGGTCTGGTGACCATCCAATATCCATATTACTGGGCGTGTAGCTCCTTCTCCGTCTCTATGTCTTGGGTTTCATGTTTTCCATTGTCTTCACCACTGGTTCACTTCTGTTCAAGGGTTCCTGAATCGAATCCGTCTCCTAAAATTGATGCTATAAGAACAACTTTCTCCATAACCTAGGAGTCTTGAAAGCTTGTTCAGGGAGAGGTAGCAATGATTGCAGTGGCTGTGGCTTGCTACAGAGTACATTAATTTTGTCTGTCAACTGACCTCATTTGTTTACAGTCTGTTGCCTTAGATTCAAGTCACGCCCATAACCTTGTTTGAATTTCAAGCTGTCTTACATATTTAGCAGGAGAGTTTACCACCTTTGTTTCTTTTTCTTTGGTGACATTCTAAATCCATATTTGCTTAAACTTTTCTGAGCTTTTTAATTTTACTTTGTGACCAGTCCTTCAAATTATCTGCTGCATTCATTTGACCCACAGTTGGGACACCATGTATGCGTAAAGTGCTCAACTGGAGAGAGGTGCGGAGCTGATTCGCTGTCAATGGTTCAGTTTAGCTTCATGGGAGGATTTTCTCCCACAAAGTCTTTCATACTGCATAAATTGTAGTGAGAAAGAAAACATGTTCCACACTGGGGATGGAACCCAGACCCTTGCCCACTACCAATTAGTAACCTATGCTCTACTGCTGTATTAGGTTCCTTGGCAGGAGATGCATTCTGTAGTAAAGCACATCAAGCAGTGAGTGCAGATCCCTCACCATGTCAGTGGCTCAGTAGGTAGCACACTCACATCTGAGGCCAGGAGATCAGAGGGCCATGGGTTCAGTTCCCACATCTGGCACTTGGGTTAATATTCCAGTACTGACACTGTAGTGCAGCATGAGAGGGTGCTGTATTTCTGAGGTACCTGCTTTCGGATGAGACATTAAACCGAGGTCCCATCTGCCTGAATTGGTGGTAGTTCAGGTGGATGTTAAAGATCCCATGGCACTTATCGAAAGAGTAGAGGAATTTCTCCTGTGTCCTGGCCAAATTTCCCCTCATTCACTAAAAATACCACCAACAGCTTAATCAGGTTCAAGGTCAGTTGCCATTCATCTGTATCCCCTCCCCAGGTCATGCCTGAAAAGAGGCAGGATTTGTCTAGTGCACTTACCCGTCAAGGAAACTAAATAAAAATAAAATAAATAGTTGCAGAGGATGTTCAGAATGAACAGTCAATCAATTTGAAGTTACTTTTCTCAAGTTGCATTCAAACCAGAAAGTGTCAGCTGGAACTTTTAAGTTATCAGCAATATAGAACTTCAAACCTTGCAGAAACATTATTAGTAACATTAGCAATGAAATCTAACAATTTCTCTAATACTATGTAACATGTAGTGAGAAAGAAAATAATGTTCCACATGGATCAAACCCAAGCATGCTGCTGACTATAGCTTAATAGCTTGTAAGTGTACTAAGGTTCTGTGACAGAAAATGCATGTTGTGGCAAAGACATCCAGCAGTGAGTGCAGACACCATCCTACACAACTGCAGTGAACTTTCATAATGAATAGTCTTTAAATTTGAAGTAATGTTTTTCAAGTTGACTTCAGACCTATAAGTCTCAGCTGGAACCTTTCAAGTTATCGGCAGTATAGAACTTCAAACCTTGCTGAAACTCCATCAAAACAGCAATGACATTTATCAATTTCTCTCATACCTCATAAATTAAAGTTAGAAAAAGTGTTCCACAATGGTATCAAACCCAGGCCCCAACCCACTACTGCTTGGTAGCATGTAGCTCTTATGCTGTAAAAGGTCCCTTGACAGGGATGCATACTGTGGCAAAGGACATCAAGCACTGAGTGCAGACTAGAAACATTGTAAAGTTTTAATCCATTGGTGAAGTTAAGGCAAATTTGCCAAATTCATCTTTGTGGACAAATTCCCAAATGTTTGCTCCTTCATAGAAATCTGTCTTTTCAACTTCACTTGGCAATTTCATTGGTAACTTAGCCCATGGGTACATTAAGGCAAGTTTTGTCAAATGAGGCTACTGGTAAACAAGTGTCTCAATGTCACATGGAAGAACTTCTGCAGGTCACATGGTACATCTCTATACAGTAAGATGGCTTTACTTTTGGTTTTTTATTGTTAGCTAGTCAGTGAAGGAGAACAGGTGGGCCAGCGGTCCTTCTGTTGTCAAAGTCTACATTTCTATGTCTATGAGCCTGACGTTTAACAGAGCAAAAATATCAAAATGCCATTTTTCAGTGCTTTGCAAATTTTTTACTATTCTTTTTCATTCTCAATCAAGTCTTTGTCATGCTATTAGTAATTTAGGATTCTATGTCATAATAGCAAATGCGAATGGTGATCACTATTAAAGTAAGTGTATATCACCGAATAGCAATTGGTGATATTCACTTACCAGCGAACTGACACCTGGCAACCTAAAGTGTTTTACAGGGGCTGTGCTCTCTGCCCCCTCATGGGGGTTTACCTCTCACCCTCCCCTGAATTAGGGTCTTAATTCTAGGGGGTGCATGTTGGGAGGGGGCTCAAATTTGGCTGCAGGCAGTGGCAAAATTCAGATCCTCCCATCTCCAGCCCTGAACCCAGTACCTGCTGTGCCAGAGTCAGCCTCCTCACCACCACACCACATGGCTGTCTCAGCAGCAGCAGGCACAGTTCTTCCAGATAACCCTCTTCCTATCCCTCCCTCCCCTTGCTATTCCACTTTCCGGTTGCTTCCCCTACCTCGGTGGCAGTAGTTATACTTTGTTGCTTTATCCCAATAGTGCAATATAGAGTCGCTATTTTGATTGTCACCCATATTCAGTCACTATTATCACTGAATACTGTAATTTAGTTTAATTTTCTTATATACTGTATTTTGCATGTATTTTTAAGTTGTTAGACATCGCTAGTTTCCATTTTCCAAATTTTTTCTATCTAACTTTTCTTTGTCTCTTTCTTTCTCTCACTGACTCTTGTTTTTGTTTCTCTTGTCAGATGGCATCCTCTTGGGTCATGTGGACTCATACTGGTGGTGCCATATGGCTGCACAGACCAGGACTTGGGGATTATCAGGAAGTCCCCACAGAACTGCAGCAGATCCAACTGAAGCAGTATTAGCAAGTCCTGGCTCCAGTGCAGCAGCAGCAGCCCCAGTTCCCTAGCTCTCAAGCAGCAGCCCCATTCCCCAGCTCCACAGCAGCCTGAACCCCTTTGGTACCACCACCACCATCAGCTGTCCCCTTGAGAAGCCACACTCATTATCCACTGGCTCCTCACTGCCACCCAAAGCAAACAAGCAATGGTCTTCCCTGGTCTAGGGGCGTGCACAGTATGTTGATGTCATTTTTTGTGTACAAGGGCAGGACAGCACCAGCAACACCATAACCTGCACCAGCATTGGTACCAGAACCAGCACAGGTACCTGCACTGCCAAGAAGCACAGCTGAGGAGCTTTCAAAACTGTGTGAGGAGATGGAGGACCTCATACACCATGTTTGTTCCATGGAACAGCTCATGAACAAATTACTGGAGAACCAACAGATTCTGAGTGACTGAATAAATGAACTCTGTTGCAACAGTGGGTGTGCTGCTCAGTCTGGCAGTGGGCCATGAAAACCTTTCACCTGTTACTCCATCCTTTCTTTATCAGTCCTTTTATCTACAGTCCTCATTCCTTCCTCTTTATACCCCAATCCATTTCTCTGACTATTATATACTCCTTCCTCAGCCCTATTAGTCTTTCTTTCCCTTTTGCTTACACCTCCAAAAATATAAACGTTTTAAAATCTCCCAAAATTCTAAACTCTTTTCCTGTATTCTCTTTACTGTTTCACTCCATACTTTCTCATCTTGATTTCTGTCACAGTGCTCTCTGTCTTAAAATCAAAATATATATTTCCTATCTTTATTTTTTCTAATGGCACTGTTTATGCACCATAATTTTCTTTTCTCTTACTAATATTTTACTTGTAAAGCACTGTGGTTTACATATATAGTGCATTTGCAAATCACAATATCAAAAAATACAAAATTGGTATAGAAAACCCTGTACCTGATTGGCTGAGACTTGGTTCTACCATACAAAAAATAAGTTAGCAAATAACTAGCGATTACCTTTTCATTAGGTAATGACTAACTAAAAGTTAAGCATTATGCCTGATCATTGGTTGAGGAATTTTTCTCAATTAATGTTTAACTTTGCCATCTAGCACTTAGTTGGGAATTGTTTTTGTTTACTTATTCATTAGTTAAGAAATGAGACTGAAAAATACTGTAGCTAGGAATTAATTGAAGTTTTCTACTTAAACATAATCCAGCTTGAGCATTAGTTGTTTATATGACTTAGAAAAATTTTCAGGGTTTTACTTGAAATGCAAGAAATGGCTCAGTTATTAATTACTTGAGATTTTAACTTAGTATATTTTGCAGTCACAAGCTACTTGATAATGGACTCATCTGTTCAGGAGTATGATCCACTCTAGGGCAGGATTCACAAAAGGATGCATCCAGCACACCCGAGATGTGCCGGTGCATCCCCAACTTTGCACTGGTGCAATTCTGGCAAGGGATTGATGTGCATCACACACCACCCTTAATGTTATGTAGCATAACTGGAGGGGTTGTGCAGGGGCATGCTCCATGCATATGGTGCACAGCACCATTCACAATCCACATTGGAAGTGCAACCCCAGAGCAAGTCCAGAGATGTGTCTCCTCAAGATAAATCTACAACAAGTAGATTAAGTGGGTATTCACCCACTGGCAGGCGCTACTGCAGACAGGAGTTCGGAGTTTCCCACTCTGGCAGTCCAGTGCCTCCCAGCCTGCCATCCCAATTGTATGCTGCACACTGCAACAGTAAATAAAACATATATGAGCCCCTCCTTGCCCACCACTCTGATTTTATACTGCACACTGTAGTGGTAAAGGAATAATAACTGACCCCCACCAGTTTGACCCTAATCACACATTCACCTGAATCCCTTAAGTCAACCCGGTGGACCAGTGAGACCCCCCACTCAGGCACCCCGCCTCCCCATCACGGCATGGTTCTAATGTCAGTGGGCAGCTCAAACCACCTCGTATGCTGCCACAGCTGCCTGCTGATAGAGCTGTCTGTGAATGACAGCTACTGTATACCTGGAAGCCCATTGGTGGATCCTGCCAACCAGTGGACTTGCAATGTGTACTGTACCCTGTCATTCACAAAGTTTCCTAAGTCTTGATAGAATGGAACTAGGATGGACACCAGCATACACAACATTCACTCTAGCTGAACAATGTTGGATATGGCTGATCAATGCTAGAACTGCCTCCATTACCCTCAGCCACCAGAAGGAACATCACCATCCTACCTGTCCTATGTGGTGCTGGGATTGCAGTCTTATGCTCTGGTGACTGCCAAGGCACTGAATGAGTAGGAGGATCAGGGATGATTACCAACTATGCACCCCAAATTACTTTCCTGTTACAGAATAGCAGGTGGGGTGGGAATCACTAGTTTTATACCCTTGATCAATACCTCTGCCCGGGGCAACATATTTCACCAATCAATGCCCCAGTACTGAAAGATATGCTTCTGAAGGATATTGCATGGCCTATGTGATTCCAATTTCTGCCCATCTACTGCATAAAGTTTAGGGGATAGGTGTGGATTGAACTACTAAATATTGGTAAGCCTAGAGTAATGGGATAAGCAAGTAAAAGTAGGTTCAAGTTCCAGAGTGTGTTGGATGCAAATAATATGTAGAGGTGATGTGACAGATATCTACCCTTAATCTACATTTGAAAGTTCAGTACAGGAATTGTTCAGTTTCAGGAAATGGCTGGGTATGGGCTGTGGAGCTGGTGGGTGGCCCCCATCTTAGTGACCAGGTCCACCTCTATGAATTTCTTCTGTGGTTTTCTGCTTTGCCTCAGGCACTTGGCCAGTGATGGGGGAAGTACCCAGATGTGGGATTGTAGGGAAAATTCTCCTAGGGTTGCAGACTCTAGTATGGTTTGGGGAGCCACAACAGGATAATTGGTTCATTCCTCCAATGGACCCATGGATCAAGTGGCGGCGGGGGCCGGAGCCAGTGAGAAAAACAGAGGTGTGTACAAGTCGGGCTGTGTACCCAAAGCTGCGTGCAAGTCCAGGCTGTGTGCCTGGTGGGTTTAGAGCCTGAGGGCTGGAAATAGTGATAAAGTGTTCTGTTGTCTCTAATCTGCATTACCAGGAAATGTAGCCCCATGGGGGTCCATCTATGCTTTGTTTGTTACGCTTGGATGTGAATAAAAGCCACACTGAAGAATCCCATTCCTGGTTCTGGACATTACAGTTATTGCTTTCTGTGTTCAGATTTACTTGGGTGCCCCTGTTCAGAGTAGCCAAACCCTAGGTCCCCTGTGCGAGTAACCTCATCCTCCCAAAACCCAGTTCCCACCAGGTACTGCTGTCAGCTTCAACAGCATGCCACCTGTCATTTTGCTAAAAAGGCAGGGGTGAGGGTTACACCTGTCTGCCAGATTTCTATTTTTCCACACCCTAGGCAATGTCCCAGAATGTTTGCCTGCATAAATCATTAAATAAATATTAAATTATATTCTATGATCCACTGAGACTCATATGGTGTGGACAAGATTCCAACTTGTCAGCCTGGAACAGCACACAGCTACTCCTGCATGGTAGCATGGGATTCAGTGGAAAGCTATGTCTGGTCTGCCTGCTACCGTCTTCCAGTGTGAAGAAGCCTGCAGTCTGACATTGGACTTTATCCAAATTGCTGTTATTGAGCCTGGAATCCTGAATTGTGAGAGAGTGAATTTCGCCTGGGGAAAGACTTGCCCTGGAGCGATCGGCCAATCAGGAATTGGAGAGAACTGCAGAGTGTATGGTTTATGCGAGACACTGCTTTATTGCAACTAGACTGTCATCCGAACTGTGGTATGTGGCTGTTTTGGTATAATTGTGCTAATGTGTAATGTGGGTCATGATTTGGTTCCCACACCCCTGAATGTGTCGACTAGCTGGACATTGCATCCAGTACCTAAAATGGACTGCAATCTAAACTGTTCACCTGGTCTGGGCCTCACCATCTCAGCCTAGACTGCCACTCATGCTGCAGAGATTCATCCAATGGAAGACTCACTTGGGACTTTGCCCTGCTCAACACCATCAAATAGAATCGACCACCATGGTGCATCATGTGGGTCCTGTTTCCTGGCAAACAGCATACCATCCTGAGATTTTCATCTTGTCAATCCTGCCTCCTGGTCTGGGTAGCGTGAGTAACCATCAGGTAGTTCCCTGCAACAAAGCTCAAATCATTGTGGGTCGTGGGTACATGGGTGCTCAAAATCTGCAATGGAGGGATAGGGAGGGTTGGAGATCAGCAGGAGTGGAGGGAGATCAATAAGGAAAGCCCAATAGGCAGAAGTCAGGCTGGTAAGATGATTGGGGGGATGAGAGGAGCAGGGCAGAGACAGGGAGTGAGGTGGAAACAGGGGAACAGTTGCAGGAGACACAGAGGGTGCAGCTGGAGTGTGTAAGGAGCAGGGCAGTATGAACTCTGGAGTAGAGGAAAGGGTAAAGAGAGGAAGGGGAGGGGACAGGACAAGGGGTTACTCATGCTGGGGATTCTATACTGAAAGGGTTAGATGGGTGGAAGGGTGAAGGCACAATCATATTTGGGTTAAAGATATTCCTGGGTTGACTGAGGAAGGGGGCAGGGCAGTCACTGCTCAAGTACACATCGAAGGGAGGAAGAAACCTCACCTAGTGTTGCACGTGGTTACAAATGACTTGGCAGGGGAGCCTGTAGAAGTGGTGAAGGGGAGGTTCGAGGAGGCAGGCAGTGTGAGGGGTTGGGGAGTCGGCATTTTCAGAGGTACTCCCGGCACCATGTGCAGTATGGGGAAGAAGGAAGGAAGGATAGAGAAGTTCAATGAGTGGCTGAGATAATGGTGCCACACCAAGAATTATGGTTTAATGACAAACTGGGGTAGGATCTGGGGAATAGTGACTTGAACGCAGGAGACAGGCTACACTTGAGCGGGGAGGAGTACTAAAGGGTGGAATTGAGGGTGTATATCAACTATGGTTTTTAACCAGGGGGTGGCAAGAGGACTGAGGATAGTAAAAGGTCTGGATAGGGGAGCCTAGTGAGCTCACCCCCTAGATACGTGGTAAAGGTAGAGGCGAAGTGACTCAGGAAAGGGCATGGGTAAGCAGCGTGAAGTGCAGAAGGCACCACCACCCTGTAATAACAAGGTGAAAAAGGTGTGGCTACCAAGAGGAGGAGAGCATACTAAGGAGAAGAGGGAAAGAGGAAGGAGGAGTACAGACGTAAGGTGGTCTCCCAACGCAAGAAACCTGGGAAACAAAACTGTGGAACTTCAGGCACTCCTCTCAGAGGGAATGTGATATTGCTGCAGTAACAGAGACTTGGGCCACTGAGTACTATGACTTGGATCTAGCCCGGTACAGTATATACAGGAAGGACTGAGAAGTTGGAAGGAGGGGTAGCACTCTATGTGAGAGAAGGATCAAATGCATTAGGACGAGGGGAGGATGGGAGGACGGAGGCAATTTGGTGCAGCTTCTGGAATCCAAGGGTAGAAAGCTGAGGCTGGTGGTGGTGTACAGACCACCAACCCAGTAGGGGAACTGATAGGGAGTTGGCAGAGCAGATAAGGAGGGTGTGTAGGAGGGAGATGTGGTGATGGTGGGGGATTTCAACCTACCAGGGTTGACTGAGCACCTGCCACCAACAGTGCCAGGGAGCATGTACTCCTGGATGTGATCCAGGATGGCCTTCTGACACAAATGGTAGTGGGCCTACAAGGCTTGGTAACACACTGGACTTGGTACTGGCAAATGGTGAGGCAGTAGGGGAGGTAAGGGTTGAGAACCCACTATTTCAATTTATTTCAATTTTATTTCAAGTTTATTGCAGGAAAACTCCATTGAGCAAGCTCATTCACAAGGAGGTCCTGTGACATATAGACTTACACAACATACATACATAAATAGTTAATAAACAATACATACATAAATGCAAGCATCACATAATACAAGCAAGATATACATACAATGACACCACATGGAGTGACCGAGGTGGTAATAATTAAAGTAATACAGGGTGGAGACTTATAGATAGCATACTGATACTTGAAACATGGTACTGGTGTTTGCAATAAATACATTTTGCAGATGGGACAAACACAGAATAACATGGATAGGGGAGGTAGGAATGGTTTGATAGTATGAACAAAGGAGTATATACGTAGACAGAGCCAGGAGTAGGGAGGGAAGGGATAGCAGGAGTTAGATTGCTGCAGCAAGGTAGTAGATATGAGTCAGGAGCTGGTGGGTGGAGTTGAGATGAAGTGCAAACAATAAGTAGTTAATATACACAAGCAATTATGGTCTTACCAAAGGATGCATATGGACACATGGGGGGAGGCTTAATGACAGTTGCAGGTATCTTTTATTTTAGCTGCACAAAGCATTCTATAGAAGTTAGCTGGTAGTGACCACCAAACAGTGTGGTTCATACTCACATTGGGCAGGGAGACTGGAGGCATGAGCATGAAGGTGGTGGACTTTAGGAGGGTGGTCTTTGGGAGGATGGGAGAAATACTGCAAGGGAGACTCCAGGACATGAGGCCTGGGATGGATGCAGAGCAAAAGTGGGAAGTTATTAAAGCTGGGCTAACGGACACCACAGTAGCCTGCACTAGGGCTAGGAGTAAGAGAAGAGCAGAGCCAGAAAACTATGCTGGCTGAACAGTGAAGTGCTGCAGGGCGTGAGGAAAAGAGGGCTGCATATTGGAAGTACAGGAGAACAAGGAAGGAAGCGGATAAGGAGGTTTTGTGTGAGCTGGTCCAAGGAGGTGGCCAGGTGGGTGAAAAAGCCAAGGCCTCCTGAATTAAAGTTACACAGGGCCTAAAGGGGAGGTAGAAGGACCTTTTTATATATGTCAGGGAAAAGAGGAAGTGCAAAAGAACACATGGACAAATTGGAGAGGGAATGGGTGGAAGAGGGAGCTAATAAAGCGGAAATACTGAATGAGTACTTCTGCTCTGCTTTCATTAGGAGAGGGATGGACCACTACCATTATGGACTGGAGGGTGGATGAAGGGGAGGAGGTGACAGACAAAATGTTCATTGGGAATAGAGTGCTAGAGGGCTGAGGGTGTTAATTGTGGACAAGGCACCAGGTCCTGATGGCATCCACCACAGGGTGCTGAGGGAGATGGTAGAGGTGTTGGCAGGGCAGCTGGCAGATCTGTTCAACACCTCCTGGAAACAGGGTGTGTGCCTCGGACTGGAGGGTGGCCCATGTGGTGCCCATACACAGGAATGGGCCTAGGGAAGAGCCAGGAAACTATTGGTTGGTCAGTCTCACTTCCACATTGGGAAAGCTTATGGAGACTATACTGAAGGAGAGGCTGGTGGCATTCCTTGAGGTTAATGGCCTCCAGGATGGTGGCAACATGGGTTTGTCTCAGAAAGGTCCTGTCAAACAAACCTAATAGAGAATTATGACTGAGTAAGAAAGGAGCTAGATGGGGCCTGTGGTAAATGTCCTGTACTTGGACTTCAGCAAGGCCTTTGATACAGTGCCTCATGGGAGGCTGGAGGGAAGCTGACTGCTGTGGGGTGGAAAAAAGCTGACAAACTGGATAGAGAACTGGTTACAGGGAGGGTGCAGGAGGCGGTTGTGGGGGGAGTTCTTGACACCCAAGCAGTGACAAGTGGGGTGCCACAGGGTTCAGTGCTGGGCCTGGTGCTATTTGGGCTCTTTATCTCTGATATAGCCACATGGAGTTGGGAGTAGGGACAGTCTGTTCACAGGTGATACCAAAATGGGGCGATGGTGACTAAGAGGATGGATGGAAACAATTGCACAAGGACCTCACCAAACTAGAGACATGGTTGAAGAAGTGGCAGCTAGGATTCCACTTGAAGAGGTGTAAGGTGATGCACTTTGGGGCAAAAACATAGGAGGGCTACTGGTTGAGGGGTGAGGCTAGCGATCACTGAGGAGGAGAAGGACCTTGGGGTGTTGATAACAGTGAGCATGAACAACTCTGTCCAATGCAGGAAAACAGCATCTAAGGCAAACAGGATGCTGGGTTGTATTGCAAGGGTTTCTCATCTGGCATAGGGATGTGATCCTGTCTCTATACAGATCCTTGATCAACCAAACTTGGAGTACTGTGTGCAATACTGGAGGCAATCACCTGAAGAGAGATATAAAATTACTGAAGGGGTACAAAGGAGGCACACAAATGTTAAAGGGGATGGAAGGAAGGGACTATGAAGTCAGGCTGCAGGAGCTGAATATGTGCACACTGGAGGAGAGGAGGGATGGGGGATATGATTGAAACATTCAAATACTTGAGGGGTAAATAAACCTAGGCACTGAGTGGGTGTTTAAACTGAGGAAAGGTAGGGAGACAAGGGGCATGGACTAAGGATGGAGGGGGATGATTAAGAGGAGATGTGGAGGCACTACTCACTGAGAGGGTGGTGTCTAACTGGAATGCACTGCCAGCCGGGGTGGTAACATGTTGGAAGCTTTAAGAAGGACTGGGACAAAGTAAGAGGAAGGGTCTGGGGTAGGGGCTATGATAGGTATGGGAGGGACAGTGGGGAGGAGGCTGTGGCAGCTGCAATCTAGGGTGCTAGCTGCACACTTGGCAGACTTTGATAGACCAGTTGGTCTGTTCTGCTGGTAGATTTGTATGTTTGTATGTATTGTGTGTCATCTGATTTATTTTGTTGATCATTATGAACTGAGCCATCCGGGTTCGGAATATAAATTGTGGGTTAAAAGTGCATGTTGCTTATTTCTTTTCTAAGGCCCCAACAACTGCAATGCATTAGGGTAGCCTGAGTAATAACTGTGTAACCAGGTGTGTGTAACTGTGCTAGAGGGACTCTTAGTGCATGCATGTTCAACCTGACTAAATCAGATAGGAAATCAAATGCCAGATTGCTGCCCCACCCTTGTTCATGTTCTCTGAATAAACCAGATTCTGTTCTTTCTGCATTTAACTTTGCTAGTGTGTACCTTTGTGGAGGGATACCATATTGCCATTGCACTGTTCTATTGCAGGTCCCCGTTTTACAGGGGGTCTCAGGTCCAGTGCAGCTGAACCAGCCTTGGTGGTAAGTGTGCAAGATTGGGTTCAGCATTGTATTCTGACATTAATGGTGATTGTTTATCTGCTGACCAGTGCAAGCCGCTGGGGAGGGTATGAGTGTCCCGAAAGGCTATACCCAGAGCAGCTACGCTACCCTTAAACCAAATCTTCTGGTGGTGGCACCCATTTGTCGAGGTCAGGCCCTCAACCTGCACCTAGTCATGCAGGCAGGGGTAGTATTTTTTGGGATAGCTCCACCTAGGGATTACACTTGTTTCTCTCAAAACTTGAACAAAAGAAAGACTGGTCAGGAAGCTTTGCATTCGAGAACTCAAGACTGGTCAGGAAGTATTGCAACTTTGACTTCCGGTTCAGTGGCCCGTGAAACACAGAACTCAAAAGAATGTGGTAATGATTGGTGAAATGGGAGGATGTACGGGACATAGCACACTGGTTTAACGCAAAAAATCAACCTCAAAGAGTTACACAAGAAGTGACCAGAATGAGTAGAAATAAAACAAGCAGAAGTGACATCAAGCTTTATGTAGGTGTGTAAAGCAGAAAGTGAGCAGTGTGGCAGACTGCAATCCTTGATGTATGGCTGCACATTAAATTATGGTTAGAGTACCATGTTGTTCCCTCATGTAATGGGAATTTAATGCAGGGCTATTGGCAGCTGGTGTTCATATGAACCCTCCCCTTTCTTTGGACCTCTGCTTTTTTTTTTTACTTAACCACCAACTGTGACCCCTTTTCCGTAGGCTCCCAGAGCCATCCCTATCCCATGCTGGGGACTCTGCATACTGCCCATTACACATGGATGTTAATGTGGTCATTTCTGGCTCTGACAGTTACAAGAAGTTGGCTCAACATTCATCAGTGTTCATCAACCACAAAGGACACTGCTGTGTTGCAGGACAGTAATTACATTTACTGAATTCAACATATACATAAGTGTGTATAAGCTCCAAAATGCACCACAGAGTTTGAGGTCATAGCAGTTCCCAAACCCCACAACATTTAGATAAACTATTCCTCCAGAAAATCTCCTGAAAATTTGCTAAAATAATCTAGCAAAGCTTCAGACCTCCTGGAAGGTATGCAGTATTACAATGAGTTAGAATTAGTACTTCAGTAATGCTGGAAAAAATGCTAATAAATTCAAAGGTGATGCTGGACGCTTGTAAACAGGCAGTAATGCTCACACTTTCCAGTTTAACCAATAAAATGAAATTAAATGGAAAAGAAAATATGAAAAATGAAATTCCAAGGTGATCAGTTTATTCACTCAGTGTTGATGTGTGAAACAGATTATTAAATCTGTGAGTCTGTGATATGTTTTTTGAGGAAAAATACAGGTATGTGACCCAATCAATACTGAAAGTGGCAATACCTTGGGATTGAGGTACAGTGGATTCCATGCACTGACATTCTAAATAAAAAATCTAAATAAGGAAGTGCATGTTTGTGATACATAAGGACTGGAGATATGAAAACTGAACACAACACAGATCATTTGTTTACAGTATTTATTAATTCAAACATTCTCTGTGTTAAGCATATGCTGTCATTAACAACTGTTCTGACAGAGCAGCACTCTGACACTGTGCACTACACACTGGAATGAATGTGCGCTACTTTTTCTGTCCCCATTTACTGACAGGGAACCACATGTTGGCAGTAGTTTAACATGGAACATTATTTAGTGTGACACTGCAGAAGACTTGCTGTGATCACACAGTGAAAAAGGACCTCTCAAGCTCAAAATGGATGGCAGACTGCATATTTATTTATTTTATTAATAAAAACTTTACCAATCAACTGATTTAAAAAAAAAAAACAACGAGTATTAAAGCTAGACCTCCAGGAACAATCACAGTTGATCAGGTGAGGAAAACAAACCCTAGAGTGTACAAGAGACTTCTCCTTACAAAAAGTATGCCAGGCCCACTGCAACTTGCTTTGCTAATACCTGCCTGCAACACTGCCGACAAATATTAAAGGTAGATCATTCTCATTTACTGCAGTTTTCCTTTAAAAAGTGTGCCAGTTTGAGCTTTGAAAAATGGGAAGCGCACTATTTGTCTGCTGGTTGTGTTGTGGCATTTGGGGGTGGTAGACAGGGTAAGACTTGTGATGCTGCGCATAAAGTGGAAACAAATCTTGCAGGGCAATTTTTTGAAAATCACTTCTGCAGTATTGTCCTGACATCAAACTGCAAACAATACTTAACAAGCATTTGTCAATGCCGAACGCTCGCTTGCAGGTATTTGCAGTGGTGTTTGGCATGTACTGTATGGTGCTGTACCCCAATGCCCTGTGCGATTGCTGGTATTTGCACAATAAATTGTCAGCATGATCTTTTGTTACCCCCATTGTGTGCTACATAGGCGAAACACGTTTGGACAGGATGTGAAAAATGACAGCTGTACTGCTCATAAGGAGTGTGGTAAAATGCCAATGTTGAAAATCTGGAGTGGAAATATTGAAAATTTGCAAACCTACGAGCGGTGTGGGAACTGTGTAACGACGTCAGAAAACAGCCATTTTTAGGAATTTTTTCACCAAATTTTCAACATTGCCATTTTAAAACCTGTGCTAATGAACAGTGTCACTGTGATTTTCTTACTGTGTCCCATACATTGATTCTCACATTACCGACTGCGCCATTGTGCACCACATGGGCGGAAACATTTTTGGGCAGGATGTGAAAAATGACAGCTGTACTGCTCATAAGGAGAGATGTGGTAAATGTCAATGTTGAAAATCTGGAGGAAAATATTGAAAATTGCTTAACTTACGAGCGCAAGGAGAACTGCCAGCAACGCACGCCGTAAACAGTCATTTTAGGAATTTTTCACCAAATTTTCAACATAGCCATTTTAAGACCTCTGTTCATGAACAGTGTCACTTTGATTTTCTTAATGTGTTCTATACATTGATTTCACACACGCGACCTGCGCTACATGGGCGGAAACACATTTTGGGTGAGATGTGAAAATGACAGCTGTACAACTCATAAGAAGGTGTGATAAAATGGCAATGTGTTGAAAATCTGGAGTAAAATATTGAAAATTCGTGAACTTACGAGCCTGCGTAGGAACTGCATAGCGCACACTCATAAAACAGTCATTTGTGGAATTTTGCCAAATTTTCAACATGGGATTTTTGGGACCTTCTCATGAATGATGTCACTGTCATGGCGTTATTCGAGGCTGAAGGGTGATTTAGCTTGATAAACTGTGCGGTACCTAATGAAAATCACCCTTCGGCCTGAATAACGCCATGACAGCAACATCTTCATGAGAAGTACAAAAGGGCAGCTTGCAGCAGCGGGACAGAAATGAGGGAGTGAGGGACTGAGAGGAGTGAGCTCACTGAGCCCCATCGGGCAGCTGCAGATTTCTTTGTGGGCAGAAAAAGGTGCCAAGGCAGGCAGGAGCCCAGTACAAAAGGCCAGCCTGCAGCATCAGCAGAAACAGAATGAGCCAGTGAGAGAGGGGGAGTGAGCAAGCTCAACGGAGGTCTATTGTGACTGCTGCAGATTTCTTTGTAGACAGGAAAAGGCAGCAATGCAGGCAGGAGCATAGTACAAAAGGGCAGATTGGAGAGGCGGCAGAAACAAGATAAGTGAGTAAGAGAAGGGGAGTGAGTGAGTTCAAAGGAGCTCTGCCGGGACTGCTGTAGATTTCTTTGTGGGCCGAAAAAGGTGCAAACAGAGGCAGGAACCCAGTACAAATGGGCAGCCTGCAGTGCCAGGACAAACAGAATGAGCATGTAAGACAGGGGAGTGAGCGACCTCAACGAAGCTCTATCAGGACAGCTGCAGATTTCTTTGTGGGCAGAAAATGCCAACGCAGGCAGGAGCCCAGTACAAAAGGCCAGCCTGCAGCGTTGGCAGAAACAGAATGAGCCAGTGAGAGAGGGGGAGTGAGCAAGCTCAACGGAGGTCTATTGTGACTGCTGCAGATTTCTTTGCGGACAGGAAAAGGCAGCAATGCAGGCAGGAGCCCAGTGCAAAGGGCCAGCCTGCAGCACTGGCAGAAACAGGCAAGCAAGTGACAGAAGGGGAGTGAGCGACCTCAATGGAGCTGTGTTAGGACTGCTGCAGATATCTCTGTGGGCAGAAAAAGCCGCCAATGCAGGCAAGAACCCAGTACAAAAGGACAGCCTGCAGCAGCTGGAGACACAGAATGAGTGAGTGAGAGAGGGGGAGTGAGTGAGCTCACTGGAGCTCTGTTAGGACTGCTGCGGATTTCTTTGAGGGCAAAAAAAGGCAGCAATGCACGCAGGGTCCCAGTACAAAAGGGCAGTCTGCAGTGGTGGGAGAAACAGAACGAACGAGTGAGAGAAGCGTAGTGAGTGAGCGAGCTCAGTGGAGCTCTGTCAGGACTACTACAGTACAGTACAAAAGGCCAGCCTGTGGGGCCTGGAGAAACACAACGAGCAAGTGAGAGAGAGGGAGTGAGCAAGCTCAACAAAGCTGTTTCAGGACTGCTGCAGATCTTTTTGTGGGCAGAAAAAGGCAGCAGTGCATGCAGGGGCCCAGTACAAAAGGCCATCCTGCAGCAGCGGAAGAAACAGAATGAGTGAGTGAGAAAGGGGGAGTGAGCAAGCTCCACGGAGCTGTACTGTGACTGCTGCAAATGTCTTTGTGCGCAGAAGAAGGCAGCAACACAGGCAGGAGCCCAGTACAAAAGGGCAGACTGGAACGGTGGCAGAAACAGAGGAGTGAGTGAGAGAAGAGGAGTGAGCGAGCTCAAAGGAGTTCTGCCGGGACTGCTGCAGATTTCTCTGTGGGCAGAAAAAGGTGCCAACAGAGGCAGGAACCCTGTTAAAAGGGGCATCCTGCAGCACCTGGAGTAACAGAATGTTTAGTGAGATGGGGAGTGAGCTACCAACAGGAGCTCCATTATGACTGCTGCAGATTTCTTTGTGGGCAGAAAAAGGCAGCAACACATGCAGGAGCCCAGTACAAAAGGACAGCCTGCAGTGCCGGCAGAAACAGAACTAGCGAGTGAAGGAGAGAGAGTGAGTGAGCTCAGTGTGGCTCTGTTGGGACTGCTGCAGATTTCTTTGTTGACAGAAAAAGCCAGCAATGCAGGCAGGAGCCCTGTACAAAAGGGCAGGCTGTGGCGCTGGCAGAAATGGAATGAGAGAGTGAGAGAGGGGGAGTGAGTAAAGTCAACAGAGCTCTGTTGGGACTGCTGCAGATTTCTTTG
This sequence comes from Neoceratodus forsteri, assembly GCA_016271365.2. NCBI lineage: Eukaryota > Metazoa > Chordata > Ceratodontiformes > Ceratodontidae > Neoceratodus > Neoceratodus forsteri. Next base: position 451,385,596 of record CM057456.1, on the reverse strand, counting down.
TGGCCAGAAAAAGATGCCAACAGAGGCAGGAACCCAGTACAAATGGGCAGCCTGCAGCGCCAGGACAAACGGAATGAGCGTGTAAGATGGGGGAGTGAGCGACCTCAACAGAGCTCTACCGGGACAGCTGCGGATTTGTTTGTGGGCAGAAAATGGTGCCAACACAGGCAGGAGCCCAGTACAAAAGGCCAGCCTGTAGCGTCAGCAGAAACAAAATGAGCCAGTGAGAGAGGGTTAGTGAGCAAGCTCAACGGAGGTCTATTGTGACTGCTGCGGATTTCTTTGTGGACAGGAAAAGGCAGCAATGCAGGCAGGAGGCCAGTGCAAAGGGCCCGCCTGCAGCAGATGGAGACATAGAATGAGTGAGTGAGGAGGGGGGGGGAGTGAGCTCACTGGAGCTCTGTTAGGACTGCTGTGGATTTCCTTGTGAGTAGAAAAAGGCAGCAATGCATGCAGGGGCCCGGTACAAAAGGGCAGCCTGTAGTGGCTGGAGAAACAGAACAAACAAGTGAGAGAGGCATAGTGAGTGAGAGAGCTCAACGGAGCTCTTTCAGGACTGCTGCAGATTTCTTTGTGGCCAGAAAAAGGTGCCAACAGAGGCAGGAGCCCAGTACAAAAGGGCAGCCTGCAGTGCCAGGACAAACAGAATGAGTGTGTGAGACAGGGGAGGAGCAACCTCAACGGAGCTATGCTGGGACAACTGCTTAAACATTTTGTAGGGCAGGGAAGGTGCCAATGCAGGCAGGAACCCAGCATAAAAGGCCAGCCTAGCGCACCAGGAGAAACACAATGAGCATGAGAAAGGGGGAGTGAGCGAGCTCAACGGAGCTGTGTCAGGACTGCTGCAGATCTCTTTGGGCAGAAAAGCTGCCAATGCAGGCAGGAACCCAGTACAAAAGGGCAGCCTGCAGCAGCGGGAAGACACAGAACGAGTGAGTGAGGGAGGGGGAGTGAGTGAGCGAGCTCCACGGAGCTCTGTCAGGACTGCTGCAGATTTCTTTGTGGCCAGAAAAAGGTGCCAACAGACGCAGGAGCCCAGTACAAAAGGGCAGCCTGCAGTGCCAGGAGAAACAGAGCGAGTGTGTGACACAGGGGGAGTGAGCGACCTCAACGGACCTCTGTCGGGACAGCTGCAAATTTCTTTGTAAGCAGAAAAAGCCCCCAATGCAGGCAGGAGTCCAGTACAAAAAGGCAGGCTGCAGCAGTGGGAGACAGAATGAGTGAGTGAGGGAGGGGAAGTGAGTGAGCTCAATGGAGGTCTGTTGGGACTGCTGTGGATTTCTGTGTGGGTAGAAAAAGGCAGTAATGCCCGCAGGGGCCCAGTACAAAATGACAGCCTGCAACTGTGGGAGAAACAGAATGAGCGAGTGAGACGGGGGAGTAAGCAAGCTCAACGGAGCTCTATCATGACTGCTGCAGAATTCTTTGTTGGTAGAAGAAGGCGGCAACGCAGGCAGGAGCCCAGTACAAAAGGGCAGCCTGCAGTGCCAGCTGAAACAGAATAAGCGAGTAAGAGAGGGGGAGTGAGTGAGTGAGCTCAACAGAGCTTTGTCGGGGCAGCTGCAGATTTCTTTATGGCCAGAAAAAGGTGCCAACAGAGGCAGGAGCCCAGTAGAAAAGGACAGCCTGCAGCACCAGGACAAACAAAATGAGCGAGTGACACACAGGGAGTGAGTGACCTCAATGGTGCTCTGTCGGGACAGCTGTGGATTTCTTTCTGGGCAGAAATCAGTGTAAATGCAGGCAGAAGCCCAGTACAAAAGGGCAGCCTGCAACGCCGGCAGAGACGGAGTGAGCAAGCTCAACGGACCTCTGTCAGGACTGCTGCAAATTTCTTTGTGGGCAGAAAAGCACCACAGAGGCAGGAGCCCAGTACAAAAAGGGCAGCCTGCAGCACCAGCAGAAACAGAATGAGCCGAATGAGACAAGGGAGTGAGCCGACCTCAACGGAGCTGTATCATGACTGCTGCAGATTGCTTTGTGGGCAGAAAAAGGTGGCAATGCAGGCAGGAGTCCAGTACAAAAGGGCCAGCCTGCAGCCCGGAGAAGCACAACGAGCGAAAGTGAGAGGGGGAGGATGAGCTCAATGAGCTTTGTCGGGACTGCTGTATATATTTCTTTTGTGGGCAGAAAAGCCCTTAACGCAAGCAGGAGAGCCCAGTAAAGGGGCAGGCTGCAGCAGCGGAGACACAGAATGAGTGATTGAGGGAAGGGGAGTGAGTGAGTTAGCTCAACATAGCTGTGTCCAGGACTGCTGCAGATTTCTTTGGGCAGAAAAGGAAGCAATGCATGCAGGGGCCCACTACAAAAGGACAGCCTGCTGCTGTGGGAGAAACAGAATGACTGAGTGAGAGAAGGGGAATGAGCCAGCTCAGCTGAGCTCTATTGTGACTCCTGCAGATTTGTTTGTGGGCAGAAGACGGCAATGCAGGCAGGAACCCAGTACAACAGGGCAGCCTGCAGCGCTCACAGAAACGGAACAAGCAAGTGAGAGAGGGGGTGCGAGCAAGCTCAACGGAGCTCTGTCGGGCAGCTACAGATTTCTTTATGGCCAGAAAAAGGTGCCAACAGAAGCAGGAGCCCAGTAGAAAAGGACAGCCTGCAGCACCAGGACAAACAGAATGAGTGAGTGACACACAGGGAGTGCGTGACCTCAACGGCGCTCTTGTCGGGACAGCTGTGGATTTCTTTCTGGTTGTAGGCAAATGCAGGCATGAGCCCAGTACAAAAGGGCAGCCTGCAACACCGGTAGAGATGGAACTGAGCGCAGTGAGAGAGGGGAGAGTAAGCCTTAACGGACTCCTGTCAGGACTGCTGCAGATTTCTTTGTGGGCAGAAAAAGGCACCAACAGAGGCAGGAGCCCAGTACAAAAGGGCAGCTTGCAGCACCAGCAGAAACAGAATGAGCGAGTGAGACAAGGGGAGTGAGCGACCTCAACGGAGCTGTATCGTGACTGCTGTGGATTGCTTTGTGGGCAGAAAAAGACGTCAATGCAGGCAGGAGTCCAGTACAAACGGCCAGCCTGCAGTATCGGGAGAAACACAACGAGTGAGTGAGTGAGAGAGGGGGAGTGACCGAGCTCAATGGTGCTGTGTCAGGACTGATGCAGATTTTTTTTGTGGGCAGAAAAAGCCCCAACTCAAGCAGGAGCCCAGTACAAAAGGGCAGGCTGAGGGAGCGGGAGACACAGAGTGAGCGAGTGAGGGAGAGGGAGTGAGTGAGCTCAATGGAGCTCTGTTGAGACAGCTGTGAATTTCTTTGTGGACAGAAAAGTGTGCCAATGCAGGCAGGAGCCCAGTACAAAACAGCAGCCTGCAGCACCGGGAGAAACAGAACGAGCGAGTGACAGAGGTCCACTGAGCGAACTCAGCGGGCCAACTCAGTCAACATTCGGCATTGACAAATGCTTGTTAAATTGAAGGTTTAGTTCATTTAGTATATAATCATCCTGCATTACATCATAACATAGCAACAGGTCCCCTCTAATTCTTCTTGTCTCCGGGGACATCAGCTGTAATTTATTTAGGCATTGTTCATAGGGAGCTTTATTTAAGTTGTGTATCATTTTGGTGGCCTGTCTCTGCACCCTCTCAACTTTTGTCACTGCCCCCCTGTGATGGGTCCCCACACTGGGGCTCCACAGTACAGTATGATCATGACATAAACTCTATACAGTGGCATAATCACCGTCTGGCTGAAACTCCTAAAGTTTTTCTTTATATTCCACAGTACTTGTTTAGCTTTTATCATTTGTTTGTTGCAGTGGGACTGGTATGTAAGGCTGCAGTCTACTAGAATACCCAAGTCTTTTCCTGCATCTGATTTTTGCAGTGTTATTCCATTTATTTATTTTTTTTTAACTCAGAGTTTATTTCCAGAATCAAATGTCGAGCTCATATACCTATTGTATCACAAAAATGCATAAATGGCCATTAGTTATATACACAGTAATTTTTTTCTAATATCTTCCCCTATTATACTTCTTGGAGGGAAAAATATATCACTTTATGTTTCTATAATCACTCTATCCCTCCTTAATATCAGATTTGAACTAAATATATTCTATTTAGTAAAACTCAGGTAGCTATGAGCTGTACGTTTCTTTCAGGTATCTCCTAAAAAGAGATGAGGCAACATCCTCCCATTAATAGGCAGTTACTTGATGTTACATGTTACAAGATCCTCTTTGTAAAAAAGCACACATTGTTACCGAAAGGTCCATCCTTTCCAGCGGGCACTGTTGAATGACGTCATTTAGCAGTGCCCGCCTGAAAGGATGGACCCTTTCGGTAGCAACGTGTGTTTTTTTTTACAAAGAGGATCTTGTAGGAGACTGTAAACAGTCTTGCTTCTTGTGCAACTGAGTAGACAGGGGCCCCGGATCGTATAGTGAGAATAAACGCAGTGGAGTGTGACACATCGGTTGGAGTTGATATGCAGTGGAGTGTGTCACAGCGGCAGGCAAGCAACCTAACATGAAGGCTGACTGCAAAATATAATGGAAAACGTGTCTGCAGCTATTTTGTTCTTCATCAGCATAGCAGGATACATGCCACCGTTATTTTCTAGTAGAGTGCATGCAATGGGTTGTCGGAGTGAGTGACAGCGGGCAAGCGAGCAGGCTGATGGCTGGGGGGGTGGGAGTGTAAACACGGGTAAATCGCCCCTTAGAAATGGATTATTTTTTTATTTCTTCAGCATCATACCTGTGGAATAGCTTTCTAAAATGGAAGAAAACAAACAACGTTGCCACTGAATTAGACTGGGACCTCAACATAACCACTAGACCACCAGGTATCTCAAATGTTTTATTGTACTGCTGTTTGCACTCATGAGTTTTCATGCAAAGCTGTCGGATTAAAACTCAGTTTCCGCATCGGTAAATTAAGCAAACCCAACAAAATCATAGCCTAACATGTGTATTGATCAAAATAATACACGTTAAGTCATGATTTTGTTTACTTTTGTGACACAACACTAAAAGATAGGGAATAAAGTGTGCTTGCTGGCATTACAGAGAGCAAGGCAGCTGTCTGCCTGAAGCTCCAGTGACATCACACGGCACCTCCGGTGGCCTTTTTTGGAAGCAGACAGAATGGGAGTTTTGAAATGGAAAGGCTGGTATTTACATTTTTTCCAATGCTATGAAACTGCATTTATGTTAGTTATATAAATGCAGTTTTAGCATGAATGTAAACAGCAGCCTTTCCTTTACCTTTCTATGAAGCTTGATTTTTAAATTAGCTTATTGTAAAAAAAAAATAGTGGGTTTAGTTGTCCTTTAAAGGTATCAAAGTATTTCTTCATGTTCTTGTACCTCAGTATTTGTCTCCGATAGGCCCACTTCGAGCTCCTCCATTCATTTGGCCACTTCTGCTACCTCTGCCTTGGTCTCCAGTACTGTTTTCTCCATTTTTTGCATAGTCCCATTTATTTTTTGGAGCTCCCGACATAGCCTCTGAGAGGTAATAGTGAATTCCTCCTCCATTTCATCCTCTGAATAAGTAGCTGGTGAGGCGGGTGGGTCTGGGACCTTGTTCTTTCCCATCTGTCTGAGACCTTGAGAGTCCAGTGCCGGAGTCGGCTTTAAGTATTCATATAGATTTTCTTTCTAGCGGCCTTTCGGAAGCATTTTTGAAGACAGTTTAGTGAAGTCCTTTGTCCTGCTATGTGTGATGGGATCGATGGGTGCCAGAATCAGCCAAATTTAGCAATTTAATAACCCGGGGGGTCAGAGCTCTGATATCTAGGTGCGCTTGAAGAAGAAGGCGGAACCGGAAGTCTCTATACCATTTATAAAGTAGTTTTCCTAACTGTTCTTTTAACCCAGATGGATTACACAGCATTTGTCAGTATTAAAGCTCGTGCCTCTGGCTTTCATCCAGCTGTAAATGTTATTTAAATCTGTCTGTACTGTCTGTACTGTCTGTACCCCTTTGCGTTAGTCACCAGGCCAGCAAGTTTAGATTCATCCGCATATTTACTTATCCAGTTTTCAGCCCCCTTACCCATTTCTGCCATGAATACTCTAAAGAGCACAGGCCCCAGGACCGATCCCTGTGGTACCCGCTTGTCACTAGAACACTATCTGAGCAGTAACCATTTATATAGACCCTCTGTGATCTATCACCCAACCAGCCCCCTATCCAATGGACCACTCTGTGACCAGGTTAATTTCTTTTAGACTACGCATTATTTCTAGGTGAGGAACTTTATCGAAGGCCTTCACAAAATCAGGACAGGCACAATCCACCACCGCCTATCCCCCATCCAATGCTGCAGAGATCTTTTCATAGAAACACAACATGTTTGTCACACATGACCTCCCCACCACAAGCCCATGCTGCTCACCATCCCCTTCGTTAGTTTCTATCAAATGGGCATTTATTACATCTTTTAGTATAGATTCCATCAACTTGTCTGGCACTGAAGTCAGGCTTATGGGTCTATAGTTAGTGTGATCTGCTCTGTTACCCTTCTTATGGATGGGTATCACGTTTGCTGCTAACCAGTCCCGCGGCACCTCACCGCTGTCTAGTGATTTCTGAAATATAAGTGTTAGTGGGATAGCAATGTTTGGGGAAAATAGTTTAAGTATCTTGTTTGAGATATTATCTGGCCCAGCTGAGTTTGTGTTTTTTAAAGATTTTGTTTAGCACTGTGTCCAATGTTATCTTTATGTTGTATTCCTTATTTGGTCTAATGTACACCTGCCCCTGCAATTTATTTGAAAAAAAACTGTACTGAAATAGGAGTTAACAATGTTTGCCACCTTAGTCAGATCAGAAATGAGGTCATTTCCCTCTTTAATAAAGAACAGGTTATTTCTTGTTTTCCCAAGTGAGTTAACATAACTGTAAAATTGCTGCGTGTTGTCTTTCTTGGCTGTAGTTGCCAGCTGTATTTCCAGTCTTTGTTTATTTCTTTTTATCATGTGCTTACATTTATCTTGAATTTGTTTATAGTTGACCCAGGTATGAGAGTCTCCTGTTTTTTTATAATTATTATAAAGCTGTTGCTTCCTTCTTATTAACCTAGTTAATGCTTTTGTAAGCCATCTAGGTTTTTTCCCTTATTATTATAAACCCTTACCTTTTTTATGTGTTTATTACATGTGGCGAAGATGTGTTTTGTGAAGATGTTCCACATTTCTTCCACTGTTTTGTTTGCTAAGACACTCTCCCAGTTTATGTTTTCCAGTTCTTTCAATATTTTAGATTTGTCTGCAATATTTAGACTATAGATTTCCCTATAACCTTTATAAATTAGTATTGTATATACTGCTTAAATGAGAAGGCTACCCGCATTGTGATCACTGCTACCCAGTGGAGCCATAGTTTGACATGCTGTAATATTGGTCTCCCTAGATGTCATCACAAGGTCTAATCTATGATTTCCCCTAGTTGGAGTATTTACATGTTGGGTTGTATCCATTTCCTTGCTAAGCTTCAGGAATGCTTTACTTAGTGGATTTAGAGCCTGCCGGCTTCCCCACAATATGTCATTATAATTTAGGTCACTAACGAATATCACCTTTCCCAGTTTACATGCTTTGGTTAGTTCTGTGCTTATTTGATTTGAAACTTCCACAGTTGCCCTCAGATGTGTGTAGCATATTCCTACTATTATATGTTCTTTACAGCTTATGTCCAATTGTATCCATATGGTCTCAGGGCCTGTTATACCTTGTTTAACCTTGTCAGTTATATTGGTGGCCTTTATGGAGTTTGATATATATGCTGCTACCCCACCCCTTTTCTAGCATCCCTATCCTTATGGAAAAGGACAAACCCAGGTGTCTCTCTTCCCCATACATTTTGGTCTGACCACCAAGTCTCAGTGACAAAGGCCATTTGGATGATTGTTCTGCTATTTATAAGGACCTCAAGTTCTTCCTTTTTATTATTGAGGCTCCAAGCATTCAGGAGCATACGGTGAATTTCATTTTTGGGGCAATTAGCTGTTTTATTTTTACCCTGATTATTTTTGTCTGGGGGCCTACCTCCCCCCCATTCCTAGTTTAAATGTTTCATTATTTCTTCCTTTATTGCTGTTGCTAAAGTTTTGGTGCCCCATACGTTTAAATGTAGTCCATCCTTTTTGTACATGTTAGTTTTGTTAAAACACTTATTCCAGGTGTCAATGAAAACTATGTCCCTTGTGTGACACCCATTTAATATTCTACTATTGACTCTTTGTATGGTGAGGTTTCTTTCTGGGTTGTATCCATAGTTTGGCAGTATCCCTGATATCATTGGTGTTTGCTTCTCTGCCATTATTTGGTCAGCACAATGTAGTATTTCCTCCACTAGGTCTTTTTCATGATCCTTACCAATATTATTTGTCCCCACATGTAATACCACCACCTGGGATTTTGGTGTTCTGACTAGTAATTTCGGCAATCTGAGTTTTAGGTCATTTACTCTAGCTCCTGGCAGACAGTTTACTACCGGGTTATGTTTATGTCCCAAGGTTAACATACAATTTGTCTTTCTCAAAATGGAATCCCCTATGATCAGTATTTCAATATCAGTGGTTTTAACCTGAGTTTCCATATCTGTAGTTTTGTCCGGAGTTGGTGTGTCTATGCTAGATTCTGTGACTGTGCTTACGAGGGAATACTTATTGAGCAGGGCCACCTCCGTGGCTCCGAGTGCCCGTCTCCTTTTTCTGCAGGGACCCTTTTATATGGTAGCCCAGCTGTTTGGGTCAGACTCCTCACTGATGGTAGCTCAACTGTAATGTTCAGAATCATTGCTAGTGGTTACTATGGTAGGATCCCCTCTATCTGCTTGGTATTAACTGTAGTTGCTATGTGTCTGGAGTTATCTGGCAGATTTGGATGGTTTGTTGTATCCATTTGTTTTAGCTCTTTAAGTTCCTCTTTTGGTTTTCCTATTGTCTGATATTTATCACAGGCAAAGTTTATAGCTACATAACTTTGGGTTGCTTTGGTGTACATCCCACACAGAATACATTTTACTAGGGCCCCCTGTTGACATAGGGCATCTAACACATGGTCTACATTTGTGTTTTCCATTGCTGGTTGGTGTTTTACACTTAGTCTGTTTAGGTCTCAAAGGTCTGTTGAAATTTCCCTTACCTTTCCACCATGCTGTGTCCTTCCTGCCTTGCATCCCTTATTCCCCGCAGGACATGCAAGACACATGCTGATGCGCTTGTCTCTGTGCATGTCTCCACATGTCACTCTGCCTACTCTTTGAGCGCGTGGTGCTTGCTTTGGAGCCAATTCAAATACCCTCTAGACAGGAAGTGATGTCACTCCCGCTCTGTGCTCTCCTCGACAATATAACTCTGTAGATTACAGTTTAAATGTATTTTAGACAGGTCCCCTAACCAGTCTAAAGGTACTTTGTACAGCAGATCTCCCAAAATACAAACGTTTATTTCATATTAACGCCCTGTAGTTCATCTAGTCTGGTGCTGAACTACAGCTTTAAGCCCCTTCCTTCTTCCTGCTTCCTGTACAACCCCACACTATTGGTCAAGATACAAAAAAGTTTATTAAATTTTCTCAGAGTGCAATTGCTCTACTGAACAGGCTCATGCACCCTACTTAAGCTTTTCAAATATTACACGCCAAGGTCAAAGCTACAAAGATCCTACTAGACTACCAATGACTACAAATGAAGATTATGAGGGAGGGGGTAACCCCTAGATTATCAACAACTACAATTGGGGATTAGGTGAGTGAGGGGTACAATTAGACTACCAATGACTACAAACAGGATGAGATGAGGGAAGGGATACCACCAGACTACCAACAACTATAAATGAAGATCAGGCCAGGGAGTAGGTACCACTAGACTACCAGGAAATACAAACTATGATCAGGTGAGAGAGGGGGAATTACAAATGGGGTCAGAAGGGGGGGAAGTTACTAGCCTACCAGGGATTATCCTTTATGTTAACTATAACTGGCATTGGGTTTGTGAGCAGCAGGTTGCCACATACACCTCTGTATAATACATCTGCACATACAAAGGTACAGAGACATTTTGAAGTGCCTGTAATAGTTACATAATGACATGCAAATGGTCTCATAGTGCCTAGTGAGCCTTATTTTCTCATTAGCATGATGGAGTTTGAATATGGCAGCCACGAGCAAAGGCAATAACCTGTTTGGGATGCACTATCTGCTTTTACCTTGGGTGTCTGTTACTAGCAGGGGTTTGTGGTTGCTGCTCTTCTGCCCTTTGTATGGCACTACTACAACCCTATATTTATACATACAGTACGCACCAGGAAGGAGCACAGTGCATGTACAAATATATCTCCAAAACAGCAGTATGCTAATTGGTGTGCTGCACTATCCTTTGTGTGGTTCTGTTGGCTATGTTTGAATATGGGGCCCACAGCTGCTACATAACTTAACCACTTCACATGCAGTATACTATAGATCCACTTTACATCAGATTGGATAGGATGTAATTAAAATCGCCCAGTCAAAAAGCATTTCTTTATAAGATTCTTATTTCAGTGATCAGTGTTACAAAAAGACAGTTGCTGCTGATAATAAGTGCATAACTGGAAAAAAAGGAACTGCTTAGATTACTAAGCATTCTCATTGAAATGTAGGCACAGTGAGATAAATCATAAATTGATGTGATTGCATTCTTCATTAAACCACCACAATGGGCTGAAAATGTTTTGGAGCAGTGACTGTGGTGTTGTAGAAACCATACAGGTCACATACTGTACACCAACCTGTAAACAGTGCTGTATGAGGAGGGGCTAAAACCAATGTCAAGTGTGAGCATGGATAGATGTGTGTGTGTGTGTGTGTGGTACTTGTTACACCAATGACGGCTCCATGTTGTAGAAGGCTCCCACATCAACAGTCTATCATATAGTACAAGTAATAGCTGAATACAGGCTGCAATTGGTTAAACAGAATCTGAAGTATCATGGGGAAATAGTGCACATATTATGTAAAACTGATGATGGTAGACTCGAAGTCCTTTGAGTTCTGTAACGTGTATTCAAATTGAGAGACATCAACCAATTTTCAGTTTTAAGAAGGCAGGGTGGACTTTGTCCACCAGCTACTTCCCACAGAAAATTATAAGTGCAGTCCAGGTATAAAATACTCGAGGATTTCTGCTAGGGTTCTCGTCCTTTGATAATTCCAGTCCTGATACTTTACCCTAACATCACTCTACCTGTCACCCACAAAAAGGTTCTATTATAGGTTATAAGTTACAACTGATTCTGTGGCATCATGCTAAAATGACTATTTTATGCTTTATGGCACACAATTTGTCAGAAAGAGACGAACACTTCCAGTCTGAAAAACAACGGAAGGCTATCCATTTGTATGAAGATGGTGTTACTCATTTGCCATTATCTGCACTACAGACCCAGTTTTCTCAGACAATATCCATTTCTTGGAAGCTGTCAGAATGAGTCTATAATGGTATCATTTTCTAAGAAACAAGTATAGTCTATTCACAGATCCTTCAGATACATGGATATAAAAGAAATATTTTTTTGTTTCTTTTTGTCTACTACTAGTCATCCTTGGATTGATTGTAATCTAAAAGTGTTCATGCCAGACACAAAATATATGTGCTTAATGAAAGCGGTATGAAGGTACCTCCTCCTACACTGGGCAGCTTGCTTGTCTCACACCCTAGAAATCACTCTTTCTCCTAGCAAGCTACTTCTGTCAGGCGATTTATCAGTGTTCTTCGCTTGTCCAATGAGCACAGATTGGTCTTCCCAGGACTCTACCCTGAGGGTCACTCAGTATGTCACCTTTGATAACAGAATGCCAAGAACCTCCTGGAACATCACTGTGCTTCTGCAAATGTCATTTGTAATATCACACGGTTCACACACTCCAACATGACATATGCCTGCTCTCCTCTGTGTACATGTGCAGGGCCTACAAACAGTGGGGAAACATGGCTGGCTGTCTTTTACCACTCGTGCCTGTTTTGTTTTCTTCAAACAACCTTAACCATGCTGACTTACAGGAGCAAGTATCAGGTCTCTAGCAGCAGTTAAAACATGTAAGCAGAATCATTCTAGAATCTCTAACTACAGCTGACACATAAGATGGAATATGCTGCTTAAAGAAAAAAACAGAGCACAAATACATTTTCTACTGCTTGCCAAATAAGCTGAAACTGTAAATACTGGAATCTTGGGGAAGAAGAAAATATAATTATGTTTCACTGTAGAAAATCTATTTCTCCCATCTAGCAAAAGAGAAAAAAAAAGGATTGATTTGCTGCAGTTGGGCCAGAGACCTTTTTCATAGTACAAATCAGATAACCACACAAGTAACTGAAATAATATAATCTGACACACATAGGGTCTGGGTCCTGTCTGTTAGATGCTACAGAAGTTAACATTTTACTTTAGAGGCAAGAGTGTAGAATGCAGCTATTCAGGAATGTTGTGACTGTAGGGTTCTGGGGGAAAAGTCTACACAAGCCATTTAAATGTTAGGACATAATCTAAAATGGCAAATTCACTTTTAAAAATAAAGGTTAATGTTGATGAAATTAACCTAGTACAGTATATGCTGCTTGTAACAGACTACTTTGTCCACTAGCAATTCATCCATTACAACCGGCATCCGCTACATCCATTTCTGCATTTTAATGATATTTTTGTCGTTTTATTTATTTTTAGCTATTGTAGGGAAGTCAGCATCAGGCAGGGCACTTATAGTGAAGTAGTTTAGAAGAATAGGTCTTTATTTTTAGTCTAGGGAAACACTGTGGAAAGTCTGCTGCAGTTTTGAAGGTCCTAGGACACTTACCTTGATGGTGGGAGTAAGAGGAGAGAGCGCTGCTGGAGGATCGGAAACACCGGCTTCTTGGTTGTGATGACAAGGTTGCGTACTGGAGTGTCGGTTGAGCATTGGGGGTAACTGGTGCAGCAGGAGGTGAGAGCTCTGCTGCCTCCCGGAGAACTCTACCCATCTCCCACTGTCCCGAACCTGTGGTGTGGATCCTGGGTCTGAGAGAGGCAGCCCGCTTGTCTGCTATCTGAGGGACTTCTTCCTGTCCTTGCCGAAAATCATGGGATGCCTTCTCTTTGAACTCTGGCCGAGATGAGCTGTGCTATCAACAGGAGACTCGGGGATAGCTTATTTCCCCTTTTTTTGATTTTCCTGCTGTGTAGGGGTGAGTGCCTATTAAATTAGATAAGGTGCTAACGGCGGACATTACAAAAGGAATTACTGGTCCATTTAAACCATTAATTTTAACATTGGGGCAACAGAAAAAGGCATTTGGAAAGCTAAATGTGTCCGTTACAACCGAATGTACGTTAACAACCAAGTCCGTTACAAGTGGAGCATACTGTATTCCTTTTTAAAAAAATTAGAAGCATCTGTTGAATGGGAGTCCCCTTTAACAGAACTCACTTGGGATGGATTTGGAAAAGTCCGAAAAATAGCCTTGAAGATCCATTTAATAGGTTCTTTTCCCACAAGTGTCTATAAAATGACATACAGATTTAGTTTAGTTGCTGTATTGGTTCGATACCTTTTATTGGACCAACATGGATGTTACAACAACAAAAAAAAGAACAAAGTGCCTTCCTCAGAAGCTTATGGCAGTTATTTAGAAAATCATATACTATTAACATCTAGAGTATACATAAAAACACAGAAAGAATTCTCATTGGTTTAAAATAGTCATTTAAACCATAACTGACGTTTAAATGAGTAGAACCAGAGTTCACCAGTTTGCTTGTAGCTGAGAAGCCTTCTAAGGAAAATGTCAACAGAATAAGATAAGAATCCTTCTAGCAGAAAATAACTTTACATCTGAGTGATTGAGTGTGTTATGTGAATACAGTCTTAATAGAAAGCAAGACCTTTGGATTCAATACTCACTTAAGTTCATGTTAAAATGTGATATTACTGTATGTTATAAAAACTGTATAACAGAAATGTTCTATATATGGCATTAAGTGGGTTTAAAGTAAAGTTCACCTAGTATGAGCAACTGTTTCACACATTTATACAGTATTAAAACCTATCTGGAGACATTTTTTCCAACTATACACTCAACCAGTTATTAAATTCCATAAACATTAAGACCTTCAGTGCTGTAACAAGATTTTATACAAGACAATATAAATTGTCAGTATACTGTAAGTGCCAAATTAAAAAACAGATCTGGCAAGGGCCCCCAAATGAATGAGACATGTATCCTGATATGTTCAGAATTCAATAATGTTTCAGTATATAATTAAACTTCTATAAGTACAGAAACAGTCTAAGGAATCTGAATAAAAACACAATGGAATTAACCCCCGCCCCCGCCGCGGAAGATAACTAGTTAGAAGGAAGTATATATGATATGCACTGTGTATGTAAGCCAAGAGTCGTAACACACTGTAACAACATTTACACCAATTACTACAATATTTACCCAATGGAATATAACCTGCCAAGGACTCCCAAGTAAATGAGATCATGCATCCTGATATGTTCAGAGTTCAAAAATGTGTCCGTATATAATCAAACTACTATATGTACAGTAATAGTCTAAAGAATCTGAATAAAAAAATGGAATTAAATAAAACAAATTTGTGCCATGATGAAATGCAGGCACCCACTGGAAGGGGTCATGCCACATCCGCGGAGACCAAGGTGACAACAGCAATGTGCCTGTTCACCACAGGAACCTTCCAGAGGCCAGCTGGAGACACCACTGGTATATCCCAGCTGTCCACATCCCATCTCCTCACACAATTCCTCACTGCACTGCTCCCACATGCTTCAGAAGTCATCCACTTCCCAAGCACACCGGCAGAGTAGACAGGAGCCATGCAGCAGTTCCACAGGGTGGCACACATGCCAGGCATCGTAGGGGCCATTGACTGCATCCATGCGGCAAGCCATGCACCACCAGGCAAAGAGGTCATGACATACATGAATCACAAGGGGTTCTACACCATCACCTACCAGGTGGTGTGCAATGCTACAGGCACATCAGCAATGTATACGCCAAATACCCTGGGAGTACACACGATGCCTTCATATGGCACCAGTTCACCCTGTGCCACCGGTTTGAGACCGGGGACATATCCAGTGGCAACCTAGTGGGTGAGTGGAGCATGCATACATGCCTATGAAAAGGACACCATGGTGCAACAAACGACGGGAGGGAGAGCAGGTGTGTATGGGCCACAGCAGGGTCTGCACACGGGGAGTTGCACAGGTGGGACATTGGAGGTGGGCATGCTGAGGGAACTGCACACATGACATGGGGGACAGTGTAGCATAACAGAGCACCACAGGAGGTGAGGTGATACACAACAGCAGGCACAAATGGCAGGGTGAAATGCACCACACGCAACCATGCACAGGCGACTGCTGGGCAATAGGGGGTAGACAGTGCTGAATGGTATAGATGTGGGTAGCTGTGGCAGTGTGCACGGGCAGGTACAGGGTAGCTGAGTACAGCTAGGGCATACAGTCACTGGTGTGTGCAGGACAGAGACACACCGGGAGGGGCGCCACAGGGACAGGGGTGGACAGTCATCAGTCACACCAGTGTGCCATCGTGGAAGAGGGGGCTGTGGGACACAATGCACATGTATGCAGGGTTGTAACAGACTGCTCTTGCCCCCCCACAGGTGATACGGTGTACCTCCTCTGATCCTGGCTCCCTCACACCCTTCCGCTGATTTGGCACAGAGGCAGAGGAGTGCTACAGCGAGGCACACATCATTGCACGTGTCATCATCAAGCTTGTCTTTGGCATGCTGAAGATGCACTTTAGGTGCATGGATAGGTCACGTGGTGCCCTACAATATAGCTCAGAGAAGGTCTGTGGCATATTCCTGGCCTGTTGTATGCTGCACAACATGGCCATTGACTGTGGAATAGCTGTCCAGGCTGAGGAGGGCAACAGTTCCAGGGAGGGGGAGGAGGAGGCGGAGGATGCAGTGGAGTAGGAGCCCCATGGCAAACTGCCACTGGCAAACAGGGACCCACACCTGGTTGCCAGGTCCCGGCGGCACAGGGACACCATCGTGGTATAGCACTTTGTGGACTGCAGGTGAGTAGCACAGGTGGGACAAACACGGCAGCCCCCCAACCCACACACCCTTACACACCCATACACCCACAACCACACCACAGGGCAGATGACATGTAGCACACCTGTGAGGGGTGACAGTGCTACACACACAAACAGCAGGACACACGTTGCCAGGAGTGGTCACGGTGTATGTGCTGGGGATGGCATGGATCAGTATACAGCTGCTGGTACATGTGCACAGCAGACACAGGTCCACACTCATCATGCCCATGCCACATGGCACAACAACGGCACCCCTGGCCATGCATGGTGCAATGCACAGGTGACCTACACAGGCATCATACTGGATCAGGTGCTTGCCATCCACACCACCCCAGGCACAGTCAGCCTGGTATGTGGGCTACAACAGGACGCAATGGGTGCAGGTGACAGGGGCCATGTGGGTTGTCAACTCAGGCAACAGTGGGAGGCACCACGGCCACCACAGACATGTGAGTGGACATGCCCATGCCTGGTGGATGATGTGTCAGCACCACTGGCCACAAGGGGGGTGGCCACCACCCCTGGAGAGGTACTGCGGCGAGACCGTGAATGGGTGCTCACTAATGTATCATCCCAGAGATCAATGTGGGATCTGGGGTTGCTGGGGATGGCCATACATTGTGACAGCATCAGCAGCAATGGGTTTACCTGATGCTGTGACCTGGGGGTGCGTGAGGCACTCATGGGGGTGTGGCTGGCGGCCACGTGGTGCACTGTTTGCAGGCAGCAATACACCAGGTTCAACAAGACCTTGTCTGAGCCCGCCCAGGTAAACTGTGGGGTCCCACAGGGCTCTGTCCTGGGGCCCCTCCTGTTCTCCCTCTTTGTGAATGGGCTACCCTCAGCACTGACACATGGGTGCCCTACACTGTACGCAGATGACCTAGTCATCATGACCAGCTCCCGGGACCTCCCCACCATCAATGCCAAGTTAAACATCGACTTCGAGCAAATCCAAACCTGGCTAAGGGACCACAAGCTTGCGATTAACCTGCAAAAGATGCAGGCAATGCTTTTTGGCTCAGCAGCAAAGACAAAAGCTGTCTCGGGCTCGCTAATGATCTCATGTGCTGATGGGTCCTCACTACAAACTGCAGATGCAGTCAAATACCTGGGGGTGACACTTGACCTGCAATTGGATCTAAATCGGCACATACGTAATACATGTAAGGTCACAAACTGCAAGTTGGGCCTTGCATACAGAGCAAAAAACTACCTCACCTCGGCTGCCCGGGTGGCTCTAGCCAGGGGAATCCTTCTACCCACGCTCTGCTATGGTCTTGTCACCTTTGCCCACATTGCAAAAACTAGTCTTGCAAAATGGGACTCTGCGTACAACAACATATGTCGCTTTGCACTTTCAGCACCCCGCCTCACCCACCGATGTGAACTCTACTCCCAACTTGAGTGGCTCCCACTGGAGCGGCACTGCTCCTATGTCATGGGTAACTTCATTGGCAACGTAGTCAGATCTGCCACCCCCTCAGTCCTCACTGAATCCCTCGTTCCAGCCACCTCCTCCTACCATCTGAGATCCAGCGACCCTCTTGCCCTCCTAGTTCCCAAAACTCACACCTATATGAGCAACTGGGCCTTCGCTGCTTACGCACCAAAGTTGTGGAACTCCCTTCCATCTAAGACCCGCTCCTCCTCCTCCCACCATGGCTTCAAAACCTCCCTCTGGTGCTTTCTCAAGTTGGCATCCACCTGCCTCTGTTCAAGAATAACCTCCTTGACCTAGGCCATTCCAACGACTGACAGAGTTGCCACCTAGGCTCTCCTGCTGAAAGACGGTAAGGCCTCTGCACCTTATCCACTCCTTGAGCTCACAGTCTCCTAGTAGGAGCAGTCCACAAACTGTCCAACCAGTGGTTGTGCAAAGTTTCTATTCTATTTTTCTGTTGTCTTGCTCTGGGCTCCCTATATCCCAATCCTCTGTTCCACCCTCAAGCTTAACAGCCCTGATGTCCGGTGTGCTGATCAAAGACTAAAAAGAAAATACCATACTGTAATACTACCTGCTACCGGCTTTATAATCACTTGCTGTCTCTTGTTTGACCTTGTTGCCTGATGCACTTAAATGTAACACTACTTGTGACTGTCTGATGTTTATGAATGTAATGTACCTTGTAATCTCCCGGGTCGCACCTGAAAATAGGCACCTGTTGTCTAGCGTGCTTACCCGGTTGACAAAAGCAAATAAATAAATATGCTCAAGAGCTATGGTCATTCCCACCCGCAGTAGGTGGGCCACTGCCAGCATCTGGGCATGCCACGCAGCCGATGATTCATGTTCCATGGCCAGCTGCATCTGAATGCCTCTGAGCTCTGCCCCCTGCCCCTAGGGATGCTGTTCCTCCACGGTGTCCTGCAGGAGGCGTGCATAGCCCTCAACCTCGTCGGCAGGGAATGAGTCACGGGGACGGTGCCGACTGGTAGGTGGCGTGCTGGCCTTCTGCGCTGCCTCCACTGTAGGTGAACACACTACAGCAGGCTGTTTAATGATTACAGACTGGACTCGGGCAAATACTGCACATCCAGGGACACCAGCGTTATGGTTCCCTACTGTCCGCTGCTGCACCACAGCAACCTGCTGAACCATGCCGGTGGTCACTGTCCCCACAGCAGCACCAGATGCAGAGCCCCCATCGACCACCACTGCGGGTGGATGTGCAGGCCCTGCAGGTGCACCAGGGGCTGCAGGACCGCTGATGCCACATGTTGCCCCCTGTGAATGCACCTGTGTCTCAGACGGTCCACTGTCAGCCATGTCCCCCCAGATTTGTGTGGTGTCTGGATCATCATCATCATTGTTGTATGTCCCCTATATACCAGATGCCAGCACCAGCGCCAATAGCTTGTCAGAAGGCACCAGGAAAAAGGACTGCTGTGTGACTGAACTTCTCTGCTGGGACTAAAGTAGAAGAAATTTTGTATTTGACCTTTAATTTAGGGTAAAAAACTAACATACAAAAAAAAAAGTGTGTGTTTGGGTTAACTGAACTGAATGGGTATCTGCAGAGTTATCTAGGTGTAAATCTCAGGTGACTGAAAGGACTTAACTGCTGTGAGGTTTAAATTACTTGTAGAAAGATCTGGTAAGTAGGGAGAGTGGCTTAGCTAGAAGGAAGCTACATTTAAAGACTGCCTTAGAAAGTTTGAGCTAATAGCTTGGCAGAAGGCACCAGGAGAAAGGACTGCTGTGTGACTGAACTTCTCTACTGGGACTATATTGCCCTCCTTCCCTTCCCTCCACCCAAAGCTAGTTCTATTTTTATAGGCACAGGATTTGACTAACAACTGGAACTTCCTGTTTAGGGGCAGGAAGTGAGTGATCATAGAACCACCAAGGACCCACCATCTTAGAAGGGCAAGAGTAGCTCTCTGGCCCCCTCTAGCTGCTGGAGGTCTGCCTCTGAGCAAGTAAGTGGTCTACTGTGAAATATAGGATATTCTTGTCTCAGAACAGGACAATCAGGAGCTTAAAGGGCACACAGGCAGAAAGTAAGGAGAGAAAAGAAAAAACAGAGGAAAGAGTAAGGATTGCAAACAGTTAAGGGCCAGAAATAAGACATGATTGGAGTGGTGCAGTGCAGTGGCTGTGGAGCAGCAGTCTTCCGGGAGATGTTCTGGAGGATGCAGTGTTATCCCATCTGCAGGCACCTCTCTGGGCTGAGGAGGAGGTTGCTCATCTCCAGGCTGAGTTGGCCAGGATTTGTGGGACCTCCTTCCATCCAGGGACCACCAGTGCCACTGCCGTTGCCTCAGAGGTTGCCAAGAAAGAGGAGCGGTTGGACCACAGTGGGCTCAGGGAGGGTGAGGGTGGTGGAACAGAGGCATCCTCCTGTTGTACCTCTCCACAATTCCTATGACTTTCTGGCAAAGTGTGGTTCCTCTGTAGGCACCCACAGTGGAGACCAAGGAGGATGCTGGGAACCTCACAAAGGAGACCCACAGGAGGGTGGCAGGGACCCTGCAGGGGAAGGAAACAACTCCTGGTGGGGGACTCCATTGTTAGGAAGGTAGAACTGGGGGAGGAAGGGGAGAGGGAGGTAAGGTGCCTGCCTGGCGCCATGGCTTGGAGGGACAGGGAGCGAATCCTCAGGATTGCCGGAGCAGCTGCACAGGGGAGGGAGCTGGATGTCATTGTCCACCTAGGGACAAATGACCTGGCTAAGAAAGGGATTAGAGAAGTGCAGGAAGAGTTTGTGGAATTGGGGAGGGGCCTTAGTCAAGTAGCACACACGGTAACCTTCTCGGAGGTGCTACCCATCTATGGCATAGGAGAGACTAGGGTGTTCTGCACCATGGGATTCAATCAGTGGTTGAAAAACTGGTGTGGAGCTCAGGGGTTTGGCTTCATTGGGGACTGGGGGTCCACCTGGAGTGATGCAAGCCTGTACTGGCATGATGGGCTGCATCTGTCCGGGAGGGGAACCAGGATCCTAGGTGATAGGTTTAAATGCTTCATTGGCAAGCTTTTAAAGTAGCCAAGGGGGGAAGCACTGGAAAGGAGCAGGAAAATCCTAGCCCCCCCCCAAATAATCACGGTAGTAAGTGCAGCAAACTCCAACACAGAGGAGTCAATAGGGAGAAGGGCAGGGGTAAATGGAGAAAGTGACAAAGGCAAGAAGGACAGGGATGGGGCAAAATGGAGTAAGGCCATCAGGAAATGGAGGGTAATGAGTACCAATGCCCGTAGTCTGGGCAACAAGCTCCCTGAACTGATGGCCTTAATGGAAGAGGGATGCCTGGATATAGTAGTAGTCACAGAAACATGGTACACAGAGAACCATGACTGGGATGTTAACATACCAGGGCATAACCCACAGGAAAGACAGGCAGGGGAGAAGAGGGGAGGAGTAGCTCTCTATGTAAAGGAAGGATAAAAAGCAACTGAACAAAAGAGTAAACAGGAGGAGGAGGCACTGTGGGTCACCTTGAGACTGGAAAGGGCACCAGAATCTGCACAGGGTTGTGTACAGACCCCATGTCAGGGAAGGAATGGACAAGGATATGATAGAAGGCATTCTTAGAATGGCAGAGAAAGGGGGATACTGTTGATGGGAGACCTGAATATGCCAGATGTTAACTGGAGCACATTTGCTGCAGCCACATCCAAGAGCAGGGCCATTCTGATGCCCTACGGGTGGCGGGCTTAGACAGCTAGTTTTGGAACCCACTCGTGAGGGAGCAATCTAGACCCATACTCTCAAACGGGGCAGTGAGAGGATCTCAGATCTAGAAGTGGGTTGCCATCTGGGGACAAGTGACCATCAAACAGTGTGGTTCACGTTAAACTCAGCTACAGAGTCAAGCCACAAAAGTGAGGGTACTGGACCTTAGGAGGGCTGACTTTGGCAAGATGGGAGAGTGCCTCAGAAAAGCACTAGCAAACAGGCTAGAAGGAGGTGTGAGCAACAATGGGGAATTATCAAACTGTCATCACAGAGGCAACAAGCCTTGTGTGAAGCAAATAAACAAATAAAATCGAAAAAAAGCCACTATGGTTCTCAAAAGAGGTGGCTGTGAAAGTCAGGAAGAAAAAGATAGCATTCCGGAAGTATAAGGAAACACAGAAGGAGCAGGACAGAGAGCTGTACCAGTTAAGGCAGAAGGAAGCAGGGAGGGAAGTCAGAAAAGCAAAGGCCCAAACTGAGGAAAAGATAGCCAACTCAGTTAAGAAGGGGGATAAAACCTTTTATAGGTACATCAGCGAGCGTAGAAAGACAACGGGAGGGATAGTGAGGCTGAATAGAATGAACGGTGGGTGGGCAGAGGGGGACAGTGAAAAAGCAGGAATACTGAATGAATATTTCTGCTCAGTATTCACAAAAGAGGAGGGGGAAGTGCCTAATCCAATTAACAGAAGCACTCTTGATAGGGGGGTCGATCCCAGTCCTTTCACAGAAGAAAGGGTTCTGCAAGAACTCCTAAAACTGAAGGTGGACAAAGCAATGGGTCCTGATGGAATTCACCCTAGAATTCTAAAAGAATTAAGGGAGGAACTAGTAAAACCACTAGCTATTCTCTTTAATAAATCATGGGAGGATGGTGTGGTACCCGAGGATTGGAGGAAGGCGGATGTGAATCCCCTTCACAAAAGTGGGTCCAAGACAGAGGCAGGAAACTACAGACCTGTCAATCTGACCTCTGTGGTAGGGAAAGTGATGGAGTCAGTTCTGAAGAAAAGAATAGTCGAGTACCTAGAGGCCAGTGGAGCACAGGACCCAAGGCAGCATGGATTCACAGCAGGAAGGTCATGTCAGATGAATCTAATAGATTTCTTTGACTGGGTGACCAAAGTAGTAGACCAGGGAGGGGCTGTGGACATGGCCTGCCTAGACTTTAGCAAGGCATTTGACACAGTCCCACACAAAAGATTAATAGTCAAATTAACCAGCCTGGGAGTGGGACCCAGGGTGATAGCCTGGGTAAAACATTGGCTGGACAACAGGACACAGAAGGTAATTGTAAATGGAGTCCACTCTGAAGAAAGGGGGGTTTCTAGTGGGGTACCACAGGGTTCAGTATTGGGTCCAGTCCTTTTTAATGTCTTCATCAGTGACATTGCAGAGGGACTGGAAGGAAAAGTATGCCTTTTTGCAGATGACACAAAGATCTGCATCAGAGTTGATACACAAGGAGGCGTGGAAAGGATGAAAAGGGACTTCGCAAGGTTGGAGGAATGGTCTGAAGTATGGCAGCTAGGATTAAATGCAAAGAAGTGCAAAATAATGCACCTGGGAAACAAGAACCCAGGGGAAGAATACACAATGGGTGGGGAGGTAGTAACAACAACAAAAAAGGAAAGGGACCTGGGGGTAATCATATCAGATGACCTTAAGGTTAGCAAGCAATGTGAGAAGGCAGTAGGGAGGGCTGGGGGTATGCTGGGATGTATAGGGAGAGGCATCATCAGCAGAAAACAGGAAGTTGTTATCCCTCTGTACAGACAGTTGGTGAGACCCCATCTGGAGTACTGTGTCCAGTTCTGGAGACCCCATATCCGCAAGGACATAGAGAGGATAGAGGCAGTCCAGAGGAGGGCAACTAAAATGGTGCAGGGTCTGCAAGAGAAGCCATATGAGGAGAGACTAAAGAAGCTTAATATGTATACCCTTGAGGAAAGAAGGGAGAAGGGGGACATGATAGAAACTTTTAAGTACCTCAGTGGAATCAACAAAGTCCAAGAGGGTAGCATCTTTCAGAAAAAGAGACTTGCAAGAACAAAGGGACACAATTTAAAGATAGAAGGAGGCGCTTCAGGGGCAATGTGAGGAAGTATTATTTCACAGAGAGGGTAGTGGATGCATGGAACAGCCTTCCTGAGGAGGTTGTGGGGTCTAAAACTGTGGGAGAATTCAAGAATGCATGGGACAGACATAAGGCAATTCTTGTGGGGGGTAGGAAGAAATAGGCTGTTGGTTAACTAGGATCTGCGGCCTATCCTGTAGGTAGGGAAATGGGCAGACTAGATGGAACTAGCGGTCCTTATCTGCCATCAAAGTCAAAGTCTATGTCCACCCTGTCCACTGGGTTGTCATCAGCCAAACCCAGAATGCTGACCAGTCATGATCGGTCCTGGCCTCCAGCCATGGCACTGGTCACAGAGGGATCAGACAGCCCTGCTACTACCAGTGCTGTGGCTGGGGCTGCAGTGCCATTAGAAAGGCCCAACACGGCATCATCCACAGCCCAGGCTGCAGCCTGGTGTGATGGCCTGGCATTCTCCCCCGCAAGGCCATCTTGCAGACCACCCACCATGGTAGCAAACATGAGGTGTGATGGAGCTGTAAAAGAAAGAAGGGATACATGGTAACTGACATGTGTGACTGTTGTGATCAGACAGGCATGTACTGGGGACAGGCACATGTGCCATAGGTGCATCTGACGTGCCATGCAGGTGACCGTCAATCATGGGGACACTGATGCAGCCAAGCACCAGTGCCTGTACATGCACACTTGAATATGGGTCTGACCATCCCAAGACCCTTGACACCACCTGCAGGGATGACATCCCAGATGAGCACCACCACCACCACCACACACCATGGTCGCGGCCCCCTTGGGCCCCCCAGGCTGCACATTGGTGGCTTTTTGTGTGTCTGCAACACACAGTAGACAGATGGGGCATACGGTTACATGGTCAGTGCACACAGGCACATGGTCGCCTAGTGTCCCACAGTGGGGCTGATCAGGGCACCCATGGCACACACACAGGGACAGGCCCAGTTTCTGAGACATTTATACTCACAGTGCAGTGATGGACTGCCACCTATCTGGAAGCCCCCTCCCAGAACACCCTGCACAGCCATCTAGCCCATGCTGGCCACCAGCAGCTCCTCAGTGGGTGTGAGGTGCACACCTGTCTGCGGCCCACCCTTGGGCATTTCCTGAATGCAGCGCAAGTGTCACAGCACATCTCCGCTCATAGGCCATGCAGGATCAGTGGCATGACAGGCATAGCGCAACGGGTCTGGTGTTTCTGACCACGCGATCAAGTACGGAGGTGCATCCAGGTCCCCATGCATGACTGGTGCTGTGCTGTATGCCTCATTGTGTGTGTGTGTGTATTGCGCTTCGATGTGACATGGCATCAATGTGCACTGGCAGTGCATGGCGCAACACTGGCAGTGTGCGCAGCAACAGTGCACTGTGGGTGGCACTGTTTTCCACTCAGAATATGGTGGATACATGTGGACTGTACATGAACGACCCAGTCATAACCCCTGACCTTGGTCTCCTGCTCGTCGCGATGCACAGTGCACATGTGCGTGCTCTAATAGGGCGGCAATTACGATTGCCTCACTACTAGTACCCTGCTGTTGCACGGCAAGGCCACTGTGCATGTGGCATGACTGGGCCATTACACACCAGCAGCCTGATCACTGCACACCTGCCCAGGAGACACAGAGAGGACACATGCCACGTGCTCAGGCAGCAGGGCCCAGGGCCATGAACTGGGGGAGGTTGAGCTCGTCAACCTTGTGGATCTGGTGCTGCATGTGGAGGGACAGCTGTTTGGCTCTGATGACCTCACAGAGCCATGCTCAGCAGTGTGGTTGAGGGTTGTGGAGTGCCTGATGCGCATGATCAGGGTGGAGTACACAGGGAAGCAATACAGGCACTGGTGTGGGGATCTGCAGCACTGGAACCTGGACAGGCTTCAGAGCCTCTGAGATCGTGCACGCAGGGGTGCAGTGCCACACCTAGGTAAGTCACATCACCCTACAGATACACAGGTAGGCAGGGAGTTGTATCCAGAGGCGGATGCCACACTGCCCACCACACACGCAAACACACACACACATACACGTGTGGCATACCATGCCCCTTCGGCATGTGGGGTGCAGACATGGCCACCGTACATAGCCGTGTGCATCATGGTGCACATTGGAGGGGTGCATTGCCACTGTGGAAGACACAGTGTGGTACAGCCATTGGCTTGGCACATGTTCAGCTGCACACACATACATGGTGGGCACAGTCTGAGGTGCTGTGTGTTGCTGCTTACTGACCAGGGTGCCTTCACTGGGGCACTGTGGGGGTGGTTCCATCACTGCATGCTGGCACTGGTGTTGTTGCTGTGAGTCACATGGGGGGTATACACCTACCATCACCTCACAGTGCTCTATGCTTGCGTTCCTTTCATAGGGCTAGCAGACAGGCAGAGGGCCAAGGCGGTTGTGGAGGCCAGTCTCACTAGGGCCAGTGTTGGAGACCGGGGACAAGGTCATGTGGGTGCAGGCGAGCATCCTTCTTGCACATCCTCTGTGTGTTGGGGGCGGTGCCCTCTACAGGCCATTGCCGGTCCCTTGTGCATATCTGGGTGGTGCATGTTTCGCACACATATGGGGAGTGGCCATGGTGGCAAGTGCTTGGGCCACAGTGCACATAGCCCCTGTGTGTCTCTCCACTTTGTGTGTGTCAGCCATGGACCATGGGCACACTGTGGTGCTCTAGTGGTGTTCGGATGGGGCCTGCATGCTTTTGCAGCCTGCTGGCATCTGCACATGCTGTGTGGGACATGGCTGCATGACCCTCTGTGCCTACCTCTACATGCACATGTGGGCCTTGTGCTGTCTGAGTACCATTGCACAGTCACAGTGTGGCACTGTGTGCCAGCCTGTTGCTGGCGTGCGGAGTGCCTGGTGGGCTGTGGGCCATTGCCGTGGTGGATGCCTCCTGCACACTCACGTGGTGGGGGGGGGCGGTGTGGAACATCGCACTTAGTACTTGTTGATTGTGTCCCTACTGTAGGTCCACAGAGAGTACGGATGGGTGTGCCAGAGCGTCAGAGGAGACAATTTGTTGGGCGGTTGCAGAGTTGCAGCTCCAGAGGGCACTGAGAAGGACCATTCAATCACTGTACAGGTGGCAGGGACAGCCTCTGCAGGCACTCACTTTACTGGTCCTGGTGATGAATACCAGGGGACGGAGGGGTGGCTGCCATGCTGTGGCCCATCCTACATGGTAGGGTCATGGACACCTGTATATAGCACCTTTGTTGTTCTATTTTTATTTTTTTTCTATATTGTGTTTATCCTCCTGGCCTGCCAATGATATCCAGCCCCCTTCTGACCTGGCAGTCACCCCCCCCGACTCCCATCCCTGATTACTTGGCAATTACAGGCAGTCCAGGGGGGGCAGCACATCACCACGCTGGTGGGGACATCATGGAGACAGCAGCCATTTTTCTCATTTTCTCTGTCTCTCTGCCTCGCAGAAAGTGTGGAGGCGCAAGATGCATTTGTCGCCACACTATTTGTCGCCCATGGTCTGATGCTGCTCACCATCCTCCACCAGTGGGGCAGCCAAGGAGAAGGATGACATGCCCACCCAACCCAGGACAGGAGAGCTGTCATTGATCGCTCAATCCCTTCTCTCCCTTGCCAACCTCCGGTGGCCAAAACTCACTTCAGAACCTGAGGTGCCGGTATGGCGCGAGGTGTTTGGTCCAGTGCCCCAACCCACAGCACCACCAGGCCGTTCCCCTTTGTTGTTCTAACCCCGCACTCCTTGCCCATCCTCATTGTCTGTAGCTGTCCCCTGTTCCTCTACCTCCATACCATCACCCTCCTGTGTACTGCTAGTATTGTTCCTGTTCTGATTCCCACACCACACCTTCCCTGTTCCTAGTGATGGTTGTAATTGTACATAGTTTCATCTGTTTCATTATTTTGTTACTAAAGTGTTTTCTACTGCTAATGGTATCTGTGATCATTCACTGTACCTTGTGCATGTGTTCTGCTGTGCTTCTTGGTTTCCACTGTACCTTTGTTCCCATTCACATGTGTGCACCTGTGGTACTGCACACACATGCATC
Organism: Neoceratodus forsteri; assembly: GCA_016271365.2. Classification (NCBI taxonomy): domain Eukaryota; kingdom Metazoa; phylum Chordata; order Ceratodontiformes; family Ceratodontidae; genus Neoceratodus; species Neoceratodus forsteri. The sequence goes on along the minus strand of CM057456.1, from coordinate 451,358,190 downwards.
ATGTCCCCCTTTCATTCCTACTTCAGTGTGCACCCTCCTTGTTGCCTCTGGCATGTTGGTGGGCATTGCAACATGCTGCCTTTCACAGTGCCCCGATTCTGTTTGTGATGCATGATGGCTGTATCTGTTGTGCTGGTCCCCTGTTGTTGTGCCACTCTCCTTGTGGTCCACATTGTCTGTGATGTGAGACGGCTGTATCTGTTGTGCTGGTCCCCTGTTGTTGTGCCTCTCTCCTTGTGGTCCACATTGTCTGTGATGCATGATGGCTGTATCTGTTGTGCTGGTCCCCTGTTGTTGTGCCTCTCTCCTTGTGGTCCACATTGTCTGCGATGCATGATGGCTGTATCTGTTGTGCTGGTCCCCTGTTGTTGTGCCACTCTCCTTGTGGTCCACATTGTCTGTGATGTAAGACGGCTGTATCTGTTGTGCTGGTCCCCTGTTGTCATGCCACTCTCCTTGTGGTCCACATTGTCTGTGATGTAAGACGGCTGTATCTGTTGTGCTGGTCCCCTGTTGTCGTGCCACTCTCCTTGTGGTCCACATTGTCTGTGATGCATGATGGCTGTATCTGTTGTGCTGGTCCCCTGTTGTTGTGCTGGTCCCCTGTTGTCGTGCCACTCTCCTTGTGGTCCACATTGTCTGTGAGCATGTTCCACCTGTGCAGGGCATGGACTTCAGCCTGTTCGCCATTGCACCTGTGCACCTGTGTGGCATCTCCCTTGTCCACACTGCTGGGTTCCTTAGCACCGGGCTGTGTACAGCACTCTCTGCCATGCTGCACAGTGCACCTCTGCTGCTGTGGCCCACCTTACCAGGCACCCTTGTGCATGATCTGTGCCTGTTGGAACCCTGTGTGGGGTGTGTCTCTGGTGCTTCTAGGTGTTTCTGTGTGTGCTCTGTCTGTGCACCTTGCCTGCTGTGGCCACTCTCCAGCCCTTTGGCACTCTGGCCAGTCCCTTCCAGTCTGTTCCCTGCATCCTTTGCACCACTGCAGTCTCCCCTGTTGCTCCTGTGTCCCTTGCTTACTTGCTCCATATTCAGTGTTGTACTGTCCAGGCTGCTTCTGCACATCCCTGTTGCACTGGGGTATCTCAGGTTGTGCCATGGCACTTCAGTGCTATTCACAGTGGGGATGCGCACAGTGCATCTTGCGGTGCATCCTTCCGTGAATCCCACTGTTTGGGGTCGGCACATCTCATTTGCACCCAGTGCATCTGTTTTGTGAATCCTACCCTTTGTTCTTATTTTTTTTTTTTGTAACACCTATGTTGGTCCAATAAAAGGTATCAAACTATTTGCTTCTGGATCTATAAAATGACAGAGATAGTAGATGGTTAGAAACATCTACCAACTCAGAGTGTAGCATTTTGTAAAAATTCTAATCTGAGGGCAAGGCATAAGTATGACATATTTTTTTATGCCACAGCTATACCTTGTGACAGGCATAGGAGACTGACAGCGAAGACCCCCAGTATTATCAGAGGGCAGTCCTTACTTCTAGGCCCAGATATTCAAACTGCACCACAAAGTAGCGCAATAGCAGGAGCAGGCACAAGTACAGTGCACCTATGTGCAACACACGCAATATTCAAACATTGCGCAGGGCTACATGCGCTTGCACCACACAACTGAATATCGCAGCAACTGCACCATGGCGCAACCAGGGATGCGCAGTGGCACAGGTATGGTGCACAATAGCACAACCAGGGATGCGCAGTGGAGCAGGGTAGCAGCACATCAGCACAACCAGGGATGCTCAGGGACAGGATGCAGGGGTCCCCCACACATGGAAGATATGGGCTGAGGAGCACACAGCAGGACAGATAGCGTAGCCCACACCCCATGAACCACCAAACCAGAAGAGAGCTGGAAGAACCACCGGCCCATGGAAACCAGCCACAATCCCACAGCTGGGGCATGGTGTCCCAGCACACCCCCAGGCAAGCTGTGACTGGCAAACAAGGTGGTCCATCCACCCCATGCTACACCATCCCACCAATGCAGAGCACACCCTGCACAACGTTCCACAGACACCCTGCCCAGGAGCAGCACCCAACATTGCAGGACACCCCATGCATGCCACCACCCCACTGTGACAATGCAACCCTGTGCACCATTGAGACATGCAAGGCAGCCCCACTGTGAGCACCCTGAGGCGTGCAGCAGCAGACACCGATGCAACAACTGCAGACACAGTGCTGCCCTGTATGGCCCCCCGATGTACAGCTGAGAGACTGACCATGCGTCAGCACCCGAGGTACCACACATGAGACAGGGCATGCCCCAGACACCACCAGTGGTACAGCACCCTACACACCCTCCCAAGGACACACCCCGTCCCAGCACTGGCCTCAACAGCCAGCAAAGGAGCCCACAGTAGTGCATGGAAGCATGCACCACACAGGATGCAACACAGTGCATGGACAAACACCAACCCATACCCATGTGCACACCAACACAGGGACACAGTAGTGGGTCGACAAACCCACTGGCATGTGGCCACAGCAGCCGTGTACCCATGGCTAGCACCCCTCCATGGCACAGGTGTACCAGCCACCCTGCACATGCAGCATGAAGCCGTACGCCACCAGCACGTGGCTGGAGCACAAGTGACAGACAGTGGAACACATCCCCTGCAACAGACACAAGCTACAGCATGGAGGGGGAACAAAAACAGTGGAGGCCACAGTGCCACCCAAGGCAGACGTGCACCACACAAGTGACAGAAGACAACCTGGCATTGTGCCGGGTACAGTGGTTGTCCAGTATGGACAGCCACAACTGACATGCCAGCAGACAGTGCATATCACAGACATGCAAGGGTGTCAGCTGCACAGCCCATGGATGGTCTGACAGGGGCTCCATGGACACAGAGCATGCACTGTGGACCACTGCACAGGCAACCAGTGTACAGAGAACAACACACAAACCACAGACAGTGACTGATTCCCCCACCCACACCATAGGCGGTTCCCCTCTGAACACACACACATCCCCATGCCTGCAACAACCCTGACGCCATGCACACCACTGCAGCTGAGCACCTGTAGCCCACTGCAAATCACAGACCACCACAGTTGTCATAACAAAACAAATGTATTATAAATATTCAATAAACACAACTATATACATAGATACACGATTGGGGGAAGGGCCACAAACCAGGTGGGGGCTGGTAAGCAGCAGGGGTGAACAACTGGGGGAAGGAAGAAGGGGTGTGAGGGTGGTTCCAGGGAGGTAACAATCATCTGGGGGGCATTGAGGGCCTAATGTCCGCCACGCTTTTCAGTCCTGTGGTGTCTGTGCGACCTCTGCCTCCACACACCAGGCCTCTCTAGTCACTGGAGTATTTCAAGAGACGCCCTTGACATCTGCAGCAACTCCTGCAATGCCCTCTCCATAGTGATCCAATGCCGACCACCTAGGACAAGGGAGAAGAGTCAATAGGTGTGAATGTCTATCCCCCTGCAGCCCACCCATTGTGCATGGCATACAGCCACGGGCCACACCACTGTGATGGTGTGTGACCACCCACAGTGATCGTGTCCACAAGACCTGCCCACCAAGGTGCACACAGCCATGCGGACCACTGCACACACCCACTGCCCAAGTCCCATACAGCACCACCGTGGCTGTACAGTGACATGGCTATGCGGTGCGAAGACAGTGGCACAGCCATGTACCTGGTGCATGCATGGACCACCAGCAGTGCACACCCACACATGCAGTGCCACAGGACAGTGCTGAGTGTACCATGTGGTGTGCACGTCAGTGGCATCATTGGATGGTGGCCATGCCCCACCGCCTGCCCCGCAACACAGCATGCACAGAATATCCATGAAGAAAGGTACTCACCTGCATCTGCAACATCTTGGCGCTGATGTAGATGGTGCCCTCTGTCACATGGCTGTTGCCGGGCAGCCTCCTGATCCACCCGTGCCTCTCAGGCTCGTTGCCTCTCCTCAGAGCCTAGGGTGCAAACATGGAGAGGGGAACATCAGTACAAAACAGTAGCAAAGGCTCCCCCCCCCGGTGTGTGCGATCCCGCACAGCCAAGCCATGCCACAACCCCACCACGACCAAAACTGCCCACACCAGACAGCCCCTCCTGGGGTGGACACATGCCCACCGCGAAACCAGGACAGATGCTACCAGTGTATGGATGGAGCACCTACCTGGACGTGGCACTGCACCTCACCTGACACATGCCCGTAGATGGGCAAGCCTGTCTGGGTCTCTCCACCGGAGGTCCCCATAGCGGTGGCGACACTGCTCTGGAGTCCTGGAGATACCGGTGGCCTCCTCCAGTGACACTGTCATCTCCTTCCACACTGCACTCCTAGCCCTATTCAAGGGCATATCCCCAAACAGGGCCCCAGCATGGGGCTCTACAATGGCCACCCAAACTGGCCAGCTCAAGAGGGCTCCACAGCGCTGCTCTCCTGCGTGCCATGACTACAGCAGCTAGGATAACAAAATGGCACTCTGTAACGCGTGTCCACCACGTGCAGATGCTGCGCGGTACAGTGCTGCCATTCCCCATCGCGCTGTCATCGAACAACGTGATAGTGGTGCACTCATGCAGACGCATGGCGCCTAGGGGGCAGAGGTCAAATGGAGGGTCAAGGGTCTGTAGTGCATGGACCACCACAGCACGATTGGGACTCCCTGTGTGTAGCGTGGTCAGGTGCCTGTGTGTGACGCCCTACAGTCGCCTACCACGCTGTGGCATCATGGCGCCTACGGCGCTCCAGAGCACGAGTGTTATATGTGTGAACAGTGCACTAGCACCACTGGCACAATGGTGGCCGTGCCCTGCAATGCCTCCAGCGATCAGCATGCCATCAGAGCGGCAGGCGTCGGTGTCAGCACCCCCGGGCATGTGCCGTACGGTGCCTACTGCGCACGTCCCAGAGCTGCGCCTTTGCCTAAGCACGCTCAACACAATTGCGTAAGGTGCAACAGCATGATATTCAGCCAGCATATGCAAATCAGTTCATCAGCAATTCCATGGTGCAGCCACTGCATTAGCATCCACTTAAAGTTGCGCCTCACCTCATTTGCATGCTTTGCACTATGTAAATGAGACATGGGGCTTCAGAGGTCATTGTTTAGTATTGCAGTCTATTGTGGTGGGTTGCATGCTGTTTGAAAGTGTGGACTGTGGTGTGTGGGAGATGCATGGGACTGCATATTCAGAGGTAGCACCTGTCATTCCCACAGGATCAATAATGACCGAACGTGTGGAGGAGTAGGAGGAGGAACAGAGACGTGGGAGACGGAGGAGGCCCAACTTCACCTGGGCAGAAGCAGATGCCCTGTTTGAGGCCTACCTCAACAGGATCCGCTGCTTAGCGGACAGGGGGGAACACCACAGGCCCATGCTGCGGCATGGGACGAGGTAGCACGTGCCATCAACCAGCATAGCAACCACCAGTGGTCAGTGCAGGAGTGCAAGAAGAAGAAGGTGGGCACGGACAAGAGGAGGATAAAAGATAAGGTGGCTGCCATCAGGGCAGTACGTGCTGCAACTGGTGGTGGACAGCTGGATGTGCCACGCCTGACGTCACAGGAGGAGCGGGTGGCTGGCAGCATGCAGCGTTGTGCCCTAGTGGGCATTCCAGGTGGTGGCTTCCAGATGGGTGGCAGCCCGTCACTGCATGGTAGGTCCTGTTCTGTCACTGTGTGGGGGGTCGTGGGAATGCCACAGGGTAGGGCAGTGACATTAATGCTACTGTGTTCCCTTATAGCTCCTGAGCATCTACATGGGTCAGAGGTGGAGGGTGTGTCTACTGAGGGCGATACCCTGGACATGGAGGAGCACCCATCCACCTCCACAGGTGTCCGAGGGTCAGGAGAGCAGTATACCCGCCTGTCTGTCCGTACTGAAGTTGGTGGTGCTGGTGCGGAGGAGGCCCTGCCCGTGTCCCAGCGTGACAGTGTCCATGGATGCCAGCACGCTGGGACATGGACTGGTGCTGGATCTGGCACCAATGATGATGGAGCACACTTCATGGACAGTGATACGTGTGGGCCGCAGGATGGCCCCACAGCAGGTAACAGCATGGGCATAGCCATGGGTGGTGCCACTGTGGAGGCCTGCGTGACATCACAGTCCCAGCCTGTGCCTGTATGCACCAGTGGGGCAGCACTGGTGTGTGCCCAGGCCAGTGGGGCTGTTGTGGCCACTGCGGGGGCACCGGTGAGCCCTGGCAAGCGGCGGCCGGAGGGGCAGTGTCGGCAGTCAGCCAATGGTGACGGGGGGACAGTGTCATGGGGCAGCGTCCATGCACCATGTGTGGACGTGCCCCGGCATGGCTCTGGTGCGCAGCGCCCATCATCAAGGGGTGATGCCCAGCATGGCCAGGAACACCATAAGGGAGCATCGCACGCCACCTGGCAGTTGATGCTGGTATAACCCTTTCTGTTGTATGCTACACCATCCGGGCCAGGTGGCGTGCGGATGGCCACATGGGTGCAGTCAGTGGCCCCGAGCATGTCAGGTATACGTGCTACCCTGTGGAACTCTTGTATGTGTGCTGTGCGCTCCGCCTGTGTGCTGGGAAAATGGATGTACTCCACAGCATGTGGCAGCAGTGCACTGAGGAATTGTGTGAGTAGGCATGATGCAGCCGACTGGGTTATGCCTGTTGTGTCCCCTGTTGGTCTCTGGAAAGTGCCCGTGGCGAGCAGGCACATGACAGCTGTCACCTTTGTCTCCACTGACACAGCATGGCTCAGTCATGTGGGTGCCTGCATCTCATCACTGCACAGCTCACAGAGCCGCCTCAGGATCACCCGGTTCAGGCAGTACTGGCCCACAATCTCTGTGTCACTGTAGTGCTCGAAGGTGGTGCAGGCTCGGTACTGACTGTTGGGGGCATACCGCCAATAGGCCATTCCACAGCCGTGCCTCTCTGCTGCCTGCCTTCTCACACCCCTCATTACCGCCTCCATCTGGAAGGTGGCACTGGCCATATCCCGGGCTGGTGTCCCCCCCAGCAGCTGTTATCCCGTTCCCCCCACTGTCCTTTGTGTTGCTCCCCCTGCACCGGGTACACCTCCAGCCTTTGGCTGTCCTGCCTACTGCCAATGCCCTCAGTCCACTGTGGCACTTCCCTGTCTCTCCTGCACAGTGGCACAGGCTCCCTATTCCTGTCCTGTTCCTGTTTGTTCCCAGGTGTGCCCTGTCCTGCTCCTGCCCAGTCCCACTCACTGCTACCCTCTTTCCTGTTGCTGTCACCTTGCTCCCACCTCTGGCTTCCCTGTAGTATTCTTGCACCTCTCTCTCTTGTTCCTTTTTATTTTGGATCATTTCCGCTATCGTGTAACTTCCGCTTGCTCCCCTATTGCACATGGCGCATGCTGTTGAATATTGCACTGCGCCATTTATTCATGGTTCCTCCCCCTACGGTTGTGCATGCATTCATTACCATTGCGCTCTTGTGCATTGCGACTTGTGTGGTGCAGTTGCCTCCCGCTGAATATCACAGATTGGCACATTTTCATACTCGCGCTGGCGCATCTCTATTGTGCATGGCGCAACCCTTTTGAATATCTGGGCCCTAGAGTACATTTTCTTTCAGTTTTCAGGCAGTATAATCAAAACAAGAAAACCTGCACACTCCAGCTTAGCTGAAGGTGCAACCTACAGCAGCTCCAGCCAAAATATGCAAAATAAGAGGGCACACACACCACAGTGAGTTTGTGAAATTTATTAAAGAACTGTTTCCATCAGACATGCCAAGGTACCCCTACATAGCGCCACTAAGGCTTCATCTGGGGCCTGATGAAACCTTAGTGGCACTATGTAGGGGTACCTTAGCATGTCTGATGGAAGCAGTTCTTTAATAAATTTAACAAATTTGTGGTGGTGTGTGTGTACATTTTTGTTTTAATGATACAGTCAGGCAGTACATTGTTGCGCAAAGTTTTTTAGCAAACAAAATGTCAGTACAACTTTTCATGTAAACAGTGACATTTCAGCTAGCATCTGATAGGAAAGTAACACCGCAACAATGCTGCTGATTAAATGACCAAAGAGGAGAATAGATTCCAAACCATATGAGGCAATAATTCCATCTTGAGTTTCTGGTGACATAATAAACAAGCATTTGTCAATGCCGAATGTTGATTGCTTTGCTCCGTTGAGCTCGCTCACTCCCCCTCTGTCAGTCGCTCATTCTGTTTCCGTTGGCGCTGCAGGCTGCGCTTTTGTACTGGGCTCCTGTCTGCGTTGGCAGCTGTGTCTGCCCACAAAGGAATCTGCAGCTGTCCTGACAGTACTCCATTGGCTCAGTCTCCCTCCCTCACGTGCTCATTCTGTTTCTCCTAGCGCTGAAGGCTGCCCTTTTGTACTGGGCTCCTGCATCTGTTGGTGTCCTTGTCTGCCAACAAAGAAATATGCAGCAGTCCTGAGAGAGCTCCGTTGAGCTCGCTTAATCCCCCTCTCTCACTAGCTCGTTCTGTTTCTGCCAGTGCTGCAGGCTGCCCTGTTGTACTGGGCCCCTACCTGCATTGCTGCCTTTTTCTACCCACAAAGAAATCCACAGCAGTCCCAACAGAGCTCCGTTGAGGTCACGCATTCCCCCCCCCCTCACCCGCTCATTCTGTTTCTCCTGGCGCTGCAGGCTGCCCTTTTGTACTGAGCTCCTGCGTTGGTCCTTTTTCTGCCCACAAAGAAATCCGCAGCAGGCCCAACAGAGGTCAGTTGAGCTCAGTCACTCTCCCCTCTCACTCACTCGATCTTAATCTGTCCCAAACACTGATTTCCCACAATGACCATGCTATTCTGCGGCAGGAGTGCAAAAACATATTTAGGCCAGGATGTGAAAAATTACAGCTGTACTGTTCATAAGGAGGTGTGAAAAAATGCCAGTGTTGAAAATATGGTATGAAAATATTACTGATTTGCGACGTTACAGGGGTGCGTGGAAACTGCACAAGACACGCTCGTAACACAGTCATTTTATGGATTTTCACCACAAAATTTTCAACATAGGTATTTTAGGACCTCTGCTCATGAACAGTGTCACTGGTTTTCTTAATATGTCCCGAACACTGATTTCCTACAGCGACCACACTATTCTGCACTGTAAGTGTGAAAACACATTTCGGCCAGAATGTGAAAAATGACAGTTGTACTGTTCATAAGGAGGTGTGGGCTTATCTACTCATTGCTTTGTCTCCACTCCACAGACCCTGCTGTAATATAGGAACACGGAGGACCCTGAGCAGGAGGGTGGGCAACTCTAAAGTTCCGGCACAGCTCCAATGAGCTCACTCACTTCCCCTCTCTTACTCGCTCAGTCTATTTCTCCAGATGCTGCAGGCTGCCCTTTTGTACTGGGCTCCTGCTTGCATTGGTGCCTTTTTCTGTCCTCAAAGAAATCTGCAGCAGTCTCGACACAGCTTCGTTGAGTTCACTCACTCCCCCTGTCTCACTCACTCGTTCTGTGTCTCCCCGAGCTGCAGGCTGCCCTTTTGTACTGGGCTCCTGCCTGTGTTGGTGCCTTTTTCTGCTCTCAAAGAAGTTCACAGCTGTCCCGACAGAGCTCCATTGAGATCGCTCACTCCCCCTCTCACCCGCTCATTCTGTTTCTCTGGTGCTGCAGGCTGCCCTTTTGTACTGTGCTCCTGCCTCCGTTGGCACCTTTTTCTGCCCACAAATAAATCTGCAGCAGTCCCAGAGGTCCGTTGAGCTCGCTCACTCCCCCTCTCTCAGTCGCTCGTTCTGTTTCTTCCAGCGCTGCAGGCTGCCTTCTTGTACTGGGATCCTGTCTGCATTGGCGCCTTTTTCTTCCCACAAAGAAATACACAGCAGTCCTGGTAGAGCTCCGTTGAGCTCACTCAGTCCCCCTCTCTCAGTGGCTCGTACTGTTTCTCCCACTGCTGCAGGCTGCCCTTTTGTACTGGGTCCCTAACTGCATTGATGCCTTTTTCTGCCCACAAAGAAATCTGCAGTAGTCCTGACAGAGCTCCGTTGAGTCCGCTCACTCCCCCTCCCTCACTCGCTCTCTCATTCTGTTCTCCCACTGCTGCAGGCTGCCCTTTTGTAGTGGGCACCTGCGTTGGGGTCTTTTTCTGCCCACAAAGAAATCCTCAGTAGTCCTGGCAGAGCTCACTTGAGCTCGGTCACTCCCCCCTCTCACTCGCTCGATCTTAATCTGTCCCAAATACTGATTTCCCACAGCGACCGTGCTATTCTGCGCAGGAGTGCAAAAACATATTATGGCCAGGATGTGAAAAATGACAGATGTACTGTTCACAAGGAGGTGTGAAAAAATGCCAGTGTTGAAAATGTGGCATGAAAATATTACACAATTGGCTAAGTTACAAGGGTGCATGGAAACTTTCAAACTTTATTGGATTTCAAATTGAGATTAAATTATCTCTTTTGCAATTGAATCCACATTTAACATAACATCACATAAACAAACATACATACATAATTTCAGTTTCAATACAATATTGATTAATTTTAGTTATACACAAACCCAAATATCAAACAGTTCAACGCATGTTTGTAACACAGTCATTTTATGGAGTATTGTCACCACATGTTCAAAACAGGTATTTTAGGACCTCTGCTCATAAACAGTGTCACTGTCATTTTCTTAATCTGTCCCGAACACTGATTTCCCACAGCGACCGTGCTATTCTGCACCGGAAGTGCAAAAAGACATTTCGGCCAGGATGGAAAAAATGACAGCTGTACTGTTCATACGTAGGCATGGGAAAATGGCAATGCTGAAAATCTGGAGTTAAAATATTATAAATTCGCGAAGTTACGAGCGTGCATACAAACTGAACGCACACTCGTAACAGTCATTTATGGAGTATCGTCACCAAATTTTCAACATAGGCATTTTGGACCTCTGCTCATGAACAGTGTCACTGTTATTTTATTAATCTGTCCCAACACTGATTTCCACAGCGACCGTGCTATTCTGCCCGAAGTACGAAACACATTTCGCCAGGACGTGAAAAATGACAGCTATACTGTTCACAAGGAGGTGTAAAAATGCCAATGTTGAAAATCTGGCATGACAATATTACCAAATTAAGCAAAGTTACAAGCGTGCCAGCAACTCGCGCATTGCTGCATTCGTCACTTTCAGTCATTTTAGGATTTTTCCTGAAATTTTCAACATAGGCTTTTGAGAGCCCACCTCATGAACACTGGCAATGTCATTTCATTAATCAGTCTTGAAAGGTGATTCCACGCAGTGACCACGAAATCACCTTTCCGGGCCAAATAATGTAATGACAGTGGCAGAATTCATGAGGAGGGGTCCCAAAAAGCCCATGTTCAAAATTTGGTGTCAAAATTCCAAAAAATGCCTGAGATATGCACCAAAGTTGAAAAAAACCCTATATATGCCATTATACAGCGTATCGGCATTTCCTCAGTTAAATGGTCGGCTTTGAAGGGTGCAGGCGTGTTCCGGTCCACGGTCGCCGCGCGAACTCACGCGAGAGTAAGTATGGGTGAGGAGAGCAAGGTCGCAGAGGGTGGTGCGGGTTGTGGGAGGCGGGCAGGGAGATCGCAGGGACTGCTTTTTGACAGGTACAAAACAAAACATCGAGACTTTTTTTTACAGGCCCTTGGCACACTGAGGTGGGCTCCCAGCGTGCCAACAGAGTGTTTGTTTGGGGGGCAGCTGTAGCTGACAGGGAAGTGGGCACCCCCGTGGGCACAAAAGGGGGTGGGGCAGAAGAGCTGAGGGTGATTGGGCACCCCCTTGGCACAACTATTGTGCGTGTTTGGGGGTGGAATTATGCCGATGGGGAGTGGGCTCCCCCGCTGGCAAATGACACTGGAAGGGAGGGACATAATGATGATAAGGAGTGGGGTCCCCCATCGGCAACTTCAACGTTAGGGCACTGAAGCTGATGGGGATTGAGGCCCCTGTCAGCAAACAAACACATTGGGGGGGCACATGCTGCCGAGGGGGATTGGACACTCCCTCAACAGTGGGGCAGCTTCATATTGTTTGTGAACACGGCGGCAAGCCGCTGCCATGTTCACAAACAATATCACACTAACAAGGTTCCGCCCAGCAATGACGGGTCGCTCCCTCATTGCAGCAAATCGCTGACGCTGCAATGACAAGGCGGCCCCTGATTGCAGTGGCTGAAACCTTACAAGGTTGTGGCACGCTGGCTGAACTAGTGTCAGCAGCAGCGTGCCACCCCATTGGGAAAAGTGGGCCAAGCCTCCAAAGGCTGTGGGGGCACTAGCCACAACAGTACCACGCCTCCACAATCTGCTTCTGGAGCAAGCTGCCGCAATATGTTTCTTGCGCATGCACGCAATCAACATAACAATGAGGATGAAGAAGACACCACAACCCTGAGTCAGAATTACAAGCAGTTTTATGTGTTTTTTTTCAATTCCCATATATGATGACAGGACTTTTTACCCTTTTACCCTATTCCCCCATATGGTGACACTCCTGTGTTTTTTATCCCCTTCCCCTCACAGCTACTGCCTCTTCCTGTTCAAAAGAAAATCTCAAAAAACAAAAATAACAGGCTGCCAGTAAATTCTTCAAACTGTTCCAGTAAGCAGAGTAGTAATTCTGCCGGTCAATGTGCTTCTGACCTTGTAGGCACTAATCAGTCTCTATAGCAATGAATTCAGTGTGCTTTCTCAGCATTGCTAGAGAACTGAGCCATCTGAAGTTTAGGAATGTTGTTATTCCATGAATGTGTCGTCACAATAAAGGTAAAATGCGGAGTTGTAGGGATGTTGTTAGCCTGTCCATCTCTAATCACATCTGTGGAATGACAGCATTTTGAGGCCACTCGTGTCCTCTGGGTAAAAAGTGGTCATCTCTATATATATATATATATATATATACAATAATAGATAGGGAAGTGTACTTAATGAGAAATTAATGGTTGCCTGAGGTGTGGGAGTGCTACATAAACCCCAAGGGCGAAGCCCAAGGGGTTTATTAAAGCATCCCACACCGAGGGCAACCATTAATTTTGAATTTAGTTCACTTCCCTATCTTTTATTATCTATAATTGCTGGGAAGCAACTTTTTCTAGCCTTCATTTACTGTTTGTGACTCCCTGACACACACACACACACAGACTCTCACACAGACAGGCACACACAACATTTTGTTTTTAGCTAGTTATTTATAATTGCTGGTCAATTATTGTACATTACTTTTATTTATTTGGTGGTTGCGATATTACCGCAGTTTTAGATGTTAGAGGTCTTCCAGTTTGTGTTGTGTGCTGGCCACGGAAAACGACAGGATCAACCAGATAGTGAGCGAGACGCGAAGATGTTCTGTGGTGCAAGTTTCAAATGGTAGGATCAACCAGATCATTTTTTTAGGCTAATGTGGTGTTTTTTTTTTAAAAAAAGAAAGAAAAAGCGACGGACTAGAAGTTGGGTTGGGAGCTCCTCACTAAGCAAATGAGGACCCACCATGTTTCGGAAACTGAAAGCCCACCCTGGACCACATGCACAGCAAATGAGGGAGCAGGTTTCCATGACTGACTCGGCATGTGTTTCCCGTTATAACTCGTGAGTTATAATGGGAAATTATAACTCGGTCTGGCAATGTAAAAAATTGCTGACCGGTTATCATATTAGAATTAAGTAACCCCCTTTCCCAAATGTAGGGCTTACCCAGTGAGCTGTGGAGGCTCAGGGTGAGCCCACCTGTGATGGATGCTTGCATTCTCCAGATGTAACTGGTGCTGGAGGCCAGGTGATGAGGAGTGTAGTTTAACCTGTTGTTTTGCTAGTTGTGTGCCGCCAAAGAAAGGAGTGCCCCTGTGCCTGAAGATGGACTGGTGGAAATCATCTCTGTGAACTGGAATGCAAACTCAGCTAGCTAATGTTTTTTAAAAGTTAAAGAAGGCAGAGAGCAGCAACAGAACTGTGCGTGAAACAGCAGCAGGTCGAGTTCGGGGATAGACTCGGGAGTCAGAGGGCCGGCTGGGAGGAGAAGGATTGAGCATCCCATGGACTGCTCTCCTTCTCCCGAGGCAGAGGGGAGAAAGTGTCCTGTGCTCTGCGGACCTCTGGCAGAGGCTGGGGGTACTGCTGCTGCTGCCGATGCCTCACGTAAGGGGGGGATGCTGGCCATCATTGCATGCCCCCATCCCCATCCATGATTTCATGCCTGCCACCGCTCCCATGGCTATCAGTATCCATTGGGGGGTTTCCATCCCGTGGCCCCACCCAGTGCGGTAAGCCTGAGCATGGGGGTGGTGTGCAGGACAGGGACCGATCCCCCTGTATGGGGAATGGGGCTGGGTCAAAAAAAAAAACAGCAGCAGGCTGTGTAAAGAATGTAAACAAATAGATGTTACTATCTTATTGACCTCTGATCCCCATGATCAGTCAACTGGAATGCAAGAGGTCCTGGCAGAGACCCAGGCACTCTGGAAGAACAGAAGCAGAGTGCTTGGCACCCTTTTCCAACCACTATGGGATCCAACATTGAGTGACAAGCCTGTCAGCTAATCAGAGACTGCTGTCAGTGTGCTGAACTGAACCCTGCCCTAGCAGAGGAGGAATTGCAGTCGGTCCTGCCTAAGCAATTGGAGAGGAGAGAAGTGCTGAGGAGGAGAACTGATGGCCTAGCCAGGCCTGACAGCCAGAGATCCTGGTGTAGCCTGAATCTGTTTGATGGAGTTCAGTCTGAACTGAGAGAGATTGCTGGTGTATCTTGCAAAGCTATAAGAAATCATGTTGTTCCAACTTCTGAACAAAATCTGCCAAGCCATCTACAGAGCAGCTGCACTCAGAGGTAGGAAGTTGCCATTCTACCCTGTCTGGTGTGCCAAAGGAAAAGGTGATCAAGAGCTTGTCTCCAGATACCTTGTATCCTCGATCAAATGAGCACCCTCAGGAGTGAAGCAGGGTAGATCATTTGTCTAGACCCCTTAGAACTTGCCTTACTGCCACATGTTGCTGCTGCTTGAGAGAGAGAGAGAGAGCTGCAAAGCAAGCAAGTAGGCCTAGTCTAGGCCTGCATCAGCTATATGCTGCTGCTGCTGCAAGTCCATCTGCTGAAAACCTTCCGTAACTTCTCCTACATCAGTCTATGCACTATTCTCATTTCTAGGTAAAATGCGCTAGTAGATTGTACATTTTGCTAGCTGTCTCAGTTCTTGTTGTCTATACACCTGAGCTGGCCTGTAGCTTACTAGCTCTTCTGGCCAGCTCATGAATTTTCATGTACTGTCGTATCTTATATTTGTATTTTTATCTTTCTGTTCCACAACGTGCTTTCCTGTGTTTGTTAATTTGCTGCATTGGTCTTTATTGTATGGTATCTTGCTTGTCATTGTAACCTCCCAGGTCATACCTGAAAATAGACACAACTGTGTCTAGTGTACTCAGCTAGTCAATAAAAGTAAGCAATAAGACATGACTGGGTATGCATGGAACAGATTTTACTGCAAGGCCAGGGGCTTAATCAGGCACGAGGCCTTGGTCAAGTGCCTTTAGCCCCTGGCGTGCAGTAAAATCTGTTCCATACACACCCTGGAGTGTCTTATTGCACTTATAAAATGGGCTACTTTCTGTTTTTATTTTTTACAGCAAGAAAAATTATTTTAATGTGTGGAAAAAAACGATCTGCATGTTCACATTTATGATAAAAGAGTCCTTCCGCCTAATACAGACTGACATTATAGTACTGGTGCTATACACAGTTTGTCTTTCTGTGGCATCAGTAGTGCTGGTTGTGATACCGGAGTCCCCCCCCCCCGATATGGAGTGAGTAGAAATGAAACTCCAGGTGCTTGGGGGGTGGAATACTGTTAAAAAAAAAAGAAAGGCAGACATTCCACTCGCGATTTATAGCCTGAGATTAATGTGGGCCACGATGTGGTGCAGTTACACTCATTGTGATGCGCCCGCTCAACACCCATCCGGCACTGCAAGTACCACAGTGGTGCGATGGCATGTCTTGATGAACGACGCATATCTGAGAGAGAGAGAGAAAGATTCGACCATGACTGCTTCTTCAACTCCCGTACCACCATCACCAGCAGGAGCACAACCCGGTTCGGGCAGCAAGGTTCAGACCACACAACTGTTCGATCTCGTCTCCTGCGGTAAAGATTTAATAGCCAGAGGGGTGGCATCTGCCATCTCCAAGATAGCCGTAGCAACGCGTTCGTGCTGGACCACAATAAGCCCTTCAGGAAGCTCAACGCCTTTGGGAATGCTTTTCTGAACAAGTGGGTGTCTTCTCTTCTGTTTATTGGAAAGTGAGGTTTTGGTTTGTGACAAAACATAACGTAATATGTGGCACAGCACACTGAATGGTGATGAGATATTTCTATTGTACCAGTAGTGCTCTGCTACAGTGGATGTTAGTGAGGAAACAAGAATGGCAGCATTTTAAAATGCCAACAGTCTAAAGATTGTAACCTCCCGGGTCATACTTGAAAATAGACACAACTGTGTCTAGTGTACTTAGCTGGTCAATAAAAGTAAGCAATAAGTTACGACAGGGTGTGCATGGAACAGATTTTATCGCATGGCTTTGGCTGAGTTCCTGTTTACTCATCCAGACCACCAGGGTATTGTTCAGCAGGCTGTCTGTGAAAAGGCTAAAACTTGGCGCACCTGGATTTGATGCAAGGTGGATGTTTGTTGTACCTTGCGTCAGTCTAAGGGCCCATGGAAAATCCGACCCCTGTTGTTAGTTTCTGGAAATTCAGTTTGTGAGCACATTATTGGAAATCTACAATAATTGATCCAAAACAGTTGTGGTTAAAATTGAAGTGTGGGTACTGGTCCTGGTTGGTCTCTGGGTGGTGTTCACAAGTCATTGGGAAGGTGGGTTAGTACTGCATTCCAGAGAGCAGTATCATACTTTGAACTAGCACACTATTTCCTTCTCTGGGTGGCTGCCCCATGCTATTCCCTTTGTCCCCCTTCTGAACCCAACCCTCCATGTGTGTGTTTAACAAGCCCAGGTCCCTCAACTTTGTTTGGCCACCATGGGTGCAGGGCAGGGATAGTAACCAAAAAGTAACATCTCTAACACCTGAACAGCGACCAGGTAACAATTAAATAGAGGTCACATCTGATCTAATTTGCTTTAAATGTTAGGCTTCCATGCCACATCCTTTTTAATAGTCATAAAAGAAAGTAAATGTCACAGTGAGGGACATGAATGGCTAATGCTGATTGCATTGTCTGCAGTCAGCTGCACTGCTGGAGGTGTCATCCTTCTGTTAGCATGTTAAGCTGGGACCTTTCTGCCTATATGCAGTGACTATTTAAGTGCTATTTAAAGATCTGGAGGCACTATTCAAAAGGAGTGGGGGATATCCCTGGTGTCTTGACCAAGTTCACCCCTCTCAATCAATATAAACTGTTTAGTATGGGTTTGACAATTGTGGCGGAATTATTCTGTTTCTGAGACAGAGAACAGAGGAGCCAGAGACTGATTCACAAAATGAAAGTTAGCCCTTTGCAGGTACAGAGGATATTCTGCATCTGCAGAGTGCCCCCTCCACTAATTCAGGACACTCTGCGGGACACATAGTCTACTTTATGTGCCCCCTCTGCACTTGATCCTGCTCTGCCCATGTAGCTTCAGGCCAGCCAAACTGGGGAAAAAACAGGGCTGAGAACATGCTTCTGCACAGTTCAGAAAGGGTTTACCACACCAGGGGGGTGTACAATTGCCAGTTGCATTAAGCAAGCTTGGGGGCTGCAATAACACCAACCTGGAGAGTAAGTCCCTCTGGTCTTCACTGGACAGTTTCAGAACACTTTTGTCCCTCTCTGTTGTTGCTGCTGCAGTCCTCTGAGCTGCCATGGAGTATTAGGGGCCATCTGTATAATTTTTTTAATATACTCTTTCTTGTGAATCCTTAATTAAGGAATACTGTAGTTCTTTGTAGACATCCGTATCCCGCATCCATTCTGATGGTATGCTAGACATATGATTTGATGCCCACCGTACAGCCCCAAAACATCCGACCCCCTGCCAGCTCCTCCATGCTACCATCTAAGCATAGGTTGGGAAGGCTCAAGGCTCTGGATCATGCCACAAGAATTGGCCATCCAGGGGCGGGGAGCAGTCATGCCCATATCTGTGTACTCTTTAGAGACTGGACTCTAATAATAGAAAGGGGAAGTTCTCAGCAAAGACTGTGGATCATGGAAGAGGCAAGCAGAGTCAGAAAATGGGTATGTGTAGGTATGTAACAGATTTCCAATTCATAGAGAATAGATGGTTTTGTTATTGAAGTCTATTTTGCTTATCTGGCCCAGTGGCACTGAGGGATGAGGCGCTGGTGTAACACACCTATACCCAGCGACCCATGGTCGAGGAATGAGCATGGGTTGTGGGGAAGTCAACAGGGAGGAGATGGATCGAGCATCCGTGGGACTGCTCTCCATCTCCAGGGCGGGGACTTCAGCAGTTCGGTGCATGACTGGCTCAGCGGGGCTAAGGGGCTGGCACACTCAAGCTATGGAAGTGGGGACAAGGCAAACATTCAGAGGAGCGTGATATGGGAGCATGCATGATCGCCTTTGGCGCCATTGCATGCCTCGCCTAGGGGAACCAACTACAGAAGGAAAATGGTACGGTTGTGCAGAGTGATGGCTAGTCTCAGAAAGGCTTCCCACATGGGTAGTAACCCTTCCGGAACTGAATCCAGAGTTAGGCAAGTCGAGGGGGATTCCCACCGCCCCACCATGGGGGCAAGCCGTGAGGTAGTTGGAAGGGTAGGCTGCGAGTGGCGGATGGGGCTGGGGGAATCCAACAGGATGTAGAGCCACCAGGGACCAGGCAGATAAAAGAAATTAACAGAAAATAAAAGAAATCTATTTTGCTCGTGTGGAGCCTTTCTTTTTGGCATGACATTACACTGGAAAGTAGTACAGCCCAAGGGTTACAGTGTAGAGCTGTGATCTTGGAAGTCTCTTTCTGAATCCTGCCATCACCATTAATTATCTGGTCTTGGACAAGCCACCCAGTCTCTCTGTGCTTAACTTGCACTCCCCTGTACCCTTCCCTCCATTCTTTTGCTGACACTTTTTCTCTGTGTGCAGCTATCAGTTGCTGCAGCTGTTCAGGGCTTGCTGAGTGCTGTGGGATGGTGTGTGTATGAAAGGTCTTGTATAAACTTGCATTTCTGAATTTCTTTCACAGGGTGTAGATAAAAAAGCAGCTCAATATTGTTGTCCTGCCAATGCCACAAGCAGGGAGCAGTATGACCATGGCCTGATCAGTTTTTCTGTTTCATACATTGAGCCGGAGGCTCACTGTCAACTACTTGGATCCTGCTCTAGGCCCAATACATCTCTTTTCAAGACTGCTTAGCCCAGCAAAAGCTGACTTCTTGTTTGCAGTTTGAAGGGTGTGGCCAAAACAGAAAAAGGTGCACACTACTCTACTTTGCCCACTCCAAGTAAAAAAACAGCTGAGTGCCAACCCCAGTACAACTGTAATGCAGTGCAATGGAATCTGGAGTTATTGGTAACATTGCATTAGTGGAATCATTACTTTGCAACTGGTCCCTTTGCCTTCGGGCAGATATGGTGCACAGGAGTTGCTCCAGTGTCTATCCCAACCTGTCTCGTATGTTAACACCACTGCCGAGACCACGCTTACAGTTGTAAGATTGGTCTCGTGCATTCTTAGGGTATTAAGGTAATCAGTATGGTAATTGTATGTACCACTTACTCATTGTAATTTTCTTCACCCGTGCCTTACGGCCCGGGTCGTGCCTGAAAACGGTCCCTCTGATCAGTGCACTTACCTGGTAAACAAAGTCATAAATAAATAAATGAGAACTACAAACCAATGTAAGCAGTTCAGATACCCCAAGGATGCAAGTCAGACCACTTTTACAACTGTAACAGTGGTCTTACTGGTGGTATTAATATATTTTAATATATGGATTTGTGATTTAATATGCTACTAAAGCAGACAAAAAAATCCTGATACTGTCACTCCCAGAGTGATAATGGTACACTTCAGGAATGATAACACTATTGGTCAGGTCCGGTAATACTATCGTTCGGGACCTGAATGATAGAATTACCAGCAAAACAGAACAGTGCAACCACTAGTTTCCCTTCCAATGTCTGAAAAGCGTGCCCTTCAATTGGCCTCATTTCGTGAGTGGGCGGGCACACCAATCCAGAAAACATGGCGGCTCTCTCGCTCGCTTAGTGAAAGAAATTCTCGGACCTCGTCGCAGCATTTTTTTTTCTCTGCACTGCATACTGCAGTCCCGGTTTTCTACCATGGACATCTTGGCAACCCACATTTCACTGTTTTTGACCAGCGACATCACTATCTTGAACACCGTACCACAACTGCCTTCTCCCAACTCGCCGC
Source organism: Neoceratodus forsteri (assembly GCA_016271365.2). NCBI lineage: Eukaryota > Metazoa > Chordata > Ceratodontiformes > Ceratodontidae > Neoceratodus > Neoceratodus forsteri. The sequence continues at coordinate 451,337,833 of CM057456.1, read as the reverse complement.
CTAGCACCCAGAGCTGAAACCTCCTCACTTACATCACGGTCAGTGCTCTTAAATTTTAAACTGCTGTCATACAGTGACAAAATGTCCCATACCTGGTCCATATATTAAAAAAAATAATATATATGCACTGGTGCTTCGCTCTCAAGGTTCCTACATGTCCAGAACCTCTTGATGGTATTACTCACCTGTAATGCACTAGTACATATACATTATTCTCTTTATTGATCAAGCTTGACCAACAATATGTTAATTAAAAAAAAAAAGCCTTACCAGAACGTGCCCATTTCCAGGGCAGCTGCACGTGAGGCACTCTTCACAGAATAAGAGTGTCTCACACACAGAGGAAAGGAGTGCTCTGATTGATCTGGAGTGTTCTCTTGATCTACAATGATAGCTATGGAAGCAGCTGCAGTGCCTAGAGGCTTAGCCATCAATTGTACATGTAACCCCCCTATCGGGGGCTTACCTGTTGCCCCTCAGGGCTGCTCCAGTCTCCTGTGTCCCCTGGTTGTATCTCAGTCTTGGCATGAGTCCCCATGGTGTCCCCACTCCTCCCCAAGTTCTCTGTTCCCACTGTGGTCTTCATCTGGCCCCAGCATTGTATTTTAACTTGAAATGGGGCTGGAGAAGCTGAAGCACAGAGCTACCATTTGGTTCTGCACCACAGTGCAGTCCGACTGTCCACGCATGTGCAGGAGTGCATTGTGGTTTTTGACCATTTCTGCAGTCAAATGGATGCCTCTCCAGTAGGCCCAGTCCCCCAGTTAAGCTATTTGGGGACCAGAGACCTGAAGAAAGTAAAAGAGGAGCCACAGAAGAATTTAAATGCAGAGTGTCTATTAGTGCTGCAGAATCGAGAAGCCTCATGAATATTAATGAGGCAAGGTGTAAATCTTAATGGCTAAGCCTGTCTAGTACCTGGGAGGTATGGAAAATGGCACTAGTGACAGGCAGGGACCTGTGTAAAATTGTTAAACTCAGCAGCCGGATGACAGAGGGCAAACACTGCTTGTGGACTGAGGGGCTTTTGTGTGATAAAAATGCACATTTTGGCTGCAGCAGAACTGTAAAGTGGGGACTGTTACTTGGACTGCATGTGAACTGTATGTTGGCAGTCATGATTGCAGCCATGTGACATCAGGACAGCCAATCGGAGGGCCAGGATTTTTACCAAGGCTTGTGGGACTGTTAAAAGGGACTTATGGGGGGAAAAGCTGGGGAAATTCTTTATGCTCTTTTTCACAACCAAACAGGCATCAAGGGAGCCTCATAAATATAACTTTTTGTCAAGGACAGTTATTTCAACCAATAGGGAGCTGCCAGAGAGCTCCCAGAACCCAGAGACTGTCTGGTTCTGGATCAGATCAGTAGAAGCCCCTCCAGAGGGAGGGAGGGCTCCAGCCCCAGTGCAGGAGATGGGACTGTAAGGCTGGGAAAGGGCCTGCCTGGGAGTTGACAGTCACTTGTCCCCCAAGGCCTGGGTTATGCCTTTCCCCATGATGAAGGAATGTGATGAAAGGGTTATGGTTCTGCAGTTCTACTGAGAGAGAGAGAGCTGCAGGTTCTGCAAAAGACTGCTGTGGGGAGGAGCTACACCACAGTGGTGAAGGTTGTTTCAGAGGTTCCTGAGAGAAAAGATTGTCTGGAATTTCAAGGAGATGGAAATCTTCTTGGGGAGCTGGGAGCCTTTCGTGCAAGGAAAGGTAGAATTCTGTCTACACCACAGCGGTGAGAAACAAGGTTAAAAGGTTCATGCAAGGGAAAAAGGTGCTGTCTGTACCCAGGTGGACTTAACGTCACAGGAAAGGGGAAGGACATTTTGCCCAAAGGTTTATGGGAAAAAGGTCTATGGACGCTTGGTATGGGAATCTCCCTGACACGCCGAGGCTTGGCCAGTAAAACCAGGTAAACTTGATATGGGGGTCTTCCTGCATGCAGAGGCTTGCCCAGTAAAACCAAGTAGTCTGCAGTGGAGAAGAGAGTTCCTTCTGGTTTGAGAGCATCTACACGGTGAGAAAAAGAGGTTTCCATGTATTCAAAGGACTGGTCGAGTGAAAGGTTTCAGTCAGTGTCAAGTTCAGGGCCCTCGAAGGAGCCCATTTTGAGATTGCCCAAGTCTCACTGAGACCATGTGCTCTGTGAGAAGCCAGAGACTGACCTGTGAGAGAAGGGCCACAGCTGCCACTTCAGTAGTGTGGTTGAAGGATGTTTTCTTAAACTTCTAACTAAAAATTGCCAACCGAAGCTGAGCTTAAGAGACTGAGAATCTGCTTATTTTCAACTTGGAGCCAGGTAGGGAACTTGTCAACCCCTATCAAGTGGGGCCGATTGGGCCATGGGCATGTGCCTGAGTGCTAGGGCATTCTAGATCCAGTGGGGAGCTGGACCGTGGGGTCACTCCTGGGTCTGGGGTCCTTGTGTCCTGGAAAGCCTTGTATCATGCTCTGCATCAGGCCTGGAAACAGGCTGAAGGGAACAAGCCACAAGATCCAAGCTGCAGAGTGCCTGTTCCACATCTCAAGTCTCTTTAAATCCAAATCTCCGAGTCCTGCTGTTCCATCTTCCCCAGAGTTGCAGACGCCATGCCACCAGAGACTGTCAGTGGAACCATGAGTAAATGCAGCAATTGTCCTGCACTTGGTGGCTGTACATAGTTTGCTCTCAAGTTATGCCCCCTGGCATAGAAAGTAATATTAAAGAAATCAAAGCGAAAGGGAAAAGCTGTTTTTATGTTTAAAGTGCACCAATGCTGGCCAACCAGCTGTGCCACAGGCCTGCAACGTGTCAGCAATGGGTACCCTGCCGGGACTTTTAGGGGTCAAAAACTGGTACCAATTGAAGTTTGTGAAAATGGTGACATATGCAGCAGTTAGCTAGTTAGAGGGTTGGTGGCTGCAATTATTAAAATGTGATTTGGGATTCAAAGGGGATGGTTTTGAAAATGCTAATAACTGAATGCCAATGGAAAAAAATACCACAATGCTGTTTAACTTCTACTCCATCTTTCCTGTTCCTAACCCTCCCCATGTGAATAAATGCTAACTGTTTTGAAAGAATTCTGACTTGTGAGTGTGTTTTTAGTAAGCATAGTATTAGCTGAAGTCAAAAAATGCAAAGTGTTAAAATTGGGGGTTTTGGTTTTGGTACTTCATGTGCAGGGCGACTGTATGGGGAGGCGGGTTGGTACAGCATCCCAGCGGATTGTACTGTGAAAATCAGACCCACTTAAAATGTACTCTGGGTGGAGGCACCGCGCTACTTTGTTGTAACTTAGGAAAGAACCCCTGGTAACAACAAAATAGGAACCCAGTCCCCTTAACCTTGGTCTGGCAGCAAGGCAGGGGTAGTAGCTCTGCTCTCTTGGTAGATGGTGCCAGGGCTACATACAGTATCAATCCCACCCCAAAAAACAAGTATGGAGGAGTGAGTGAGTGAGTTAGGTGGAGTATGTTCCCTACACAGCAATACTTAAACACACACGCACACATCGACTCAGTCACTGTCACGTCAACCATCCACCTACCTCTCTACTGGCACCACCACAGCAGCTGCCTGCCACCAACCCAACACCGGTAGAACTGGTTTTAAGTTAAACGCCATTTAACAGCCAGCCTACTCCCCAAACTCTGGCAGGTAATAATATCCTATGGCAGCAGTCTTCTACTAAGTGTAATGTTTTTAAATACACAGTCTTTTTAGATTTCATGCTTTTTAAATGGGTTGGCTTCCAGTCTATACATTGTATTTTTTCTACTTGAACTTTTTTATAAGATTTCTTTCATAATGTCATTAATTATTCGATGCCCTAAATCAAATAACAAATAAGTCTCTAAATCATTACATCGGTAGACAAAGTTGACCATCCCTCTAAAACTGAAATACACTGCGCCTCATGCTAGTTTGGGGACTAGTGTGCACTGCTACAGTACCTTGTATATTTAAAACTGTAGAACTTCACAGACATATCCTTGTGCAGCACTGCAAACATAGAGGAAGTATTCAAAGTGAAAACATTGGTTTGTTACCTATGCACATTGTAATAGAATCTGTTCTATCTTATAAATATGCATATCTAGTTGAAAAGTTAACCCAATTTTTGTTTTTGTAAACTGATAGTGTCTGCTTTGCTCCCACCAAATTTCTTTCAGTTTGAAAAGTAACTGGATTGCAAAACAGGCTTCTGTAGTTCATATGTAAATGTCTGGATCTGCTGATGTTTGAGTCTTTGTATGACTTGTAATTAAATGTAAATATTTGTAGTGTTTCTTGGGTTCACTATTAAGTTTGCGCGCACACACACACACACACACACTTACACACACCTTCCTGCAGCTGAACTTTAACAGTGCTTTTATTCAACAACACAGGGCGAACAAGTAAAGTACACTTTTATATACCCCCCCTTTAAGTTAAAAGTCATTTAATGACATAGAAACTTCAAGCCAAGGAAAATATTGCATCTGCAATAACACAGTAACAGGTCAGAGGTTACTAACACTTGCACCCTTGATTTGGGATGAATCTCTACCACTATCCCTTGTTGCTCAAGTCAAACTGAAGTTGTCAAACTTTTTCAGAAGCCGTGCCACTCTTTGGAGCCTCTGTGATGGTGAGAAGGTTGCAACTGGAATGGGTACATCCAAAATCTCATTACTGTTTTTCGGTTGTCAGGAGTTGTCACAGCAAGTTCTACTGCTTCTTTCCTCCTCAGTACCTTGACCAGGTGTCTTCTGCTTATGTGACAGTGATTACTTTCTGACAGCACAACATCATATGATCAAGGTTCAGGATGCAGTGCTGCAATAACAGCTGGTTCCCATCCACTGGGGGTCATTACTAGCAACAAGCCATCACTGCTTAACTCTTGGCAGGGGTCTTACTCTCATGTCAGAAAAGAGTTTCTTTTTGACCTGCAAGGCTTGCAGCTGTGGTTTAACTCTCTTCAGAATCTTTGGTTTTAGCAGTGTTTTGGCAATGGGCAGTTTACTGTGGAAAACTCGTCCCATGAGGAGTTTAGTTGGGGAGCATGACAGCTCAGTTACTGCTGTGTTCCTGTACTCCAGCAGGGCTATTTGTGGGTGTTGCCCACTGTCAGTCTCCTTAAGCAGTTATTTCTTCACAGTTCAAATGTCCCTCTCTGCCATGCCAGTGGATTGAGAGTACAGTGGGTGTGACTTGATGTGACCAGCTTGATACCCCAATTGGCAGGGGAGTCATGAACATTTTTGCTAGCAAATGGCATGGTGTCACTCATGATCTCAATTGCTATTCCTTGCGTTGAAAACACCAGCTTCATGGCACTGATGATGAATGTGACTGCTTTATCTCATAGCTTGACAGTCTCTGGAAACTTTGAGAAATAGTCTAATAAACTGAGATGATCTATACCCTGTAGTTCAGAAATGTCAGTCATCACAGGCACCTACAGGAGATATGGCACTGGGCATGGAAGTAATGGTTCCTGGGCATTGTTATTTTAGAATAGGGCAAATGTGCTACACTGGGCAATCAAAACTTCAATGTCTGTTGTCATTCCTGGCCAGAACATGAGCACTCGGGCCCTTGCTTTGTTTTTTTGCATCACCATGTGACTTTCATGTAAGAGTCAATCTTTGGGGTCATTTTTGTTCTGGGATGATCTGTCTTGTACCGGTGAACATAAGCCCCTCTGATTCTCTGATGTGATCATGAAAAGCCCAGTACTGCCGTGTGGTCTATGATACCTTACTTCCATGCATGGGCCATCCTGTTCATATTGTTTTCTGTAGAACAGATAGCTCACTCTCTGCCATTTTTGCTCTTACATGCTCTCCATTTCTTCCTCAGACAACATGATGCAGCAGTCTAGTGCATGAATCGCTCTTTCCTCCCTCACTTTGTCCTGGGCCTTCCTCAGGGTATGGATCTACTACAGCTTGAGATAGAAGGTCTGCTATCAGTAAATCTTTGCCTGGTACATACGAAACCCATAGATCATGCCTTTGTGATCTCAACATCATCCTCTGTACTGTAGTCTTGGCAGTGCTTCATTTTATGTTTTCCACAGGATGCTTCCAGAGGCTTATGGTCTCTGTGGACTCTGACCCCCTCCTGTAAATGTACTGGTGGAATTTTGTCACAGCCACAATTAACATAAGCAGTTCTTTCTTGATCTGCATGTAGCTCCATTTAGCTTTACTGAGAGTGCGAGAGACATAAGACACTCAGTGCCCTCGCTGAAGTGAACATGCTCCCAATCCATCCCTCGGGGCATCCGCTTATACTGTATGTCTTCTGGGTCAGCAGGTTCATATTACCTAAGAACTGGTCTTTGCCATAAAATGTGACGTAAGACAGCTAGTGCTGCATTGCACTCAAGCCCTACAATCAGACCTTGTCCTTCCTCAGAAGACATCTAAGGGGCGCAGTCACATCAGACTCATTTGGTATATACTGTGCCAGATGCCAACCGTGCCTTGTAAACATTGCAGTCCATGTCTGTTTACCTATGCTGACATCTGCATTATGACCTTCACGTTGACTTCATCCAGTCTCACGCCTGCCACAGTTCACTGATGTCCCAGGTATGACATCTCTGATATTCAAAACTATACTTTGTGTTTGTACAGGGTCTCTTGTGGTTGAAAATGTTCCATTTGTTATCACTGAGCTGCACCACTCTGAACTGTGTCACAAACAGGAGCTGGAATACTGGAAATTTCAGCGCAAAACCCACTTTGCATGTCCTATAGTAGCAATTTCTGACACCATGTAGTGTTTCTTAGGTTCACTATTAGGGCTGGATAATGATCACTCAGTTTTAATATTTTTTTTAGATTTATAAGAATAAAAGAAAAACTCTTTTTAATATGCCTTGCATTAAGTTTTTATGTGAAAAAGCAGCTGTCTTTGTACACCTTTTCTCCCATAACATCAGGGAGCAGTGCGTTCTGCTATGTGCTACTTCATTTTAGTCACAAGACGAGCAATGTTAAGCAATAAATTTTCAAACTTTAGCTACAACAGAAAACACTGATAAAAACCTGGTCTGAGCCCTACTAAAAGGAGCACTCCTTTTATTATTATTTTAACTGTAAAAATACTGCTAAGGCAGAATTGAAAGGGGGGAAAGGGTACCTTGCAAGACAAGTGATAAGGGGAAATCTGAAATAGAATTAAAAAAGTATAGGTTAAAATGTTGTCTGCTGTCATGTGCTGCTGCTTTAAATTTTATAAAACTGAGCAGGGGTCCTAAGTGGGTGAGCAGGTGGGGGTTCGCAATAAGTTGGGGGGGTCACTAGACTACTAGGGATATGAACAAAAAATGCAGGATGGGTGATTGTGAGGTGCAGAGACCACTAAACTACCAAGGATATGATGAAAACACATGGTATGGGTGATGGGGGTGGTGCGGGACTACTAGACTTCCAGGAATATGGTTAAAACACATGACGTGGGTTATTGGGGGTGGGAAGAACACTTGACATACGGGTAGGCAACAGCAGAAATGCCATCCTACATTCGAGGGGTGGTAGTCAAAGCATTAGTGCCATGATAAGACATGGTTTTTGGCAGTGGCAAGCAGCAGTGCTCTGGGGGCTGTTTTTTGCTGCCACCTATCTTTGAATATGTCACTTTGCCAGTACTCATGATAGACCCCTCATTTGCCTAGGTGCAGCAGTATGGTTAGCACAATCACACTTTTGGGTTTGGCCAGTACTCTGGGGTCCTGTGACTCTGGCTAAGCCTGGCATGCAGGTGCAAACCCAGGTTACCACCAGCGCAAACCACATTCATGTCAGCACTACCCTTTGAATATGGGGCCCCTTATTGCATATAGTATAGCACAATAGTTAAAAGACACTCAGAAACAATCTGTAATAATCTTAACCAGGTTACAATGTAGCAACATCTAAATATAGAGATATTAATGTAATTATCAGAATCTATTGTTAGATACCATTATAACATCGTAACATAGCCAAACAGATCATCAAGTCCAGAGATGGTTTCAAAACACATTTTTATCTAAATAGATCATCAAGTCCACAGATGGTTTCCAAACCCATTTTTATCAGCTGTATTTTACTTCTTTTTCTAATGTTTTATTTTTCTTCAGAGTCTATATATCTCATGCCAGTCCAGTTTTCTAAGTTTAACACCTAAGGGAATCTAAAAACTATGTACACAGTGCCAGCCACAGCGCAACACAGTAACTTTCATGAAGTGACGTCACAAAATACTGCATGACCACAGGGTTAAATTGCTATTGAATTACACTGTTCCCTACAGTATGCTGCTGCATTTTGTAATATACTGCAACACTACGGAGTTGCATCCTGGCTCGTGCCATTGTATGTGCTGTTCAAGAAAGAAAAATGCAGGCATTAATACAAGCTAATCTACACGAATGTGCCAGACAGATACAGTTCAGCTCAGATTATAGTAAAATAATTTTGAGATCAAGCATTCATTTAATCTTTATCTTTCTTAATTGCCCACAGTTTCAAAGTCCAAAATGCCTCCCTATGCAAATGTGTTTTTTTTTCTTCAAATTCCCCACTTGTGGATCAGTTGTTGCTTTCTATAATCTTATAAAGTGATATTTTGGGAAGAGAGAAATAAGTACAGCAGTTTGACTCATCTGCTGAATATATGGACTATAGGAAATCCTTGTGAGCTAGAATAACAAGATTTGATGCAAAAATTTCAGCCTCTAAAGAGAGGAACACAGAGAGAGAGAGAGAGATGCAGCTGATTCTGTAGACAGAGGGATTTTAAATTGGAGTCAAGTTAATGCTCCAACAAAACCCATCCCCCCAAAAAAATCTCTACACTAGTGATGATGCATCAGCTGCAAGTGGCTCTGAGAATGATAGCCAAGACTCTTTTTTTAGACGAGGATCGTATACTGGATACAATACTGCCAGCCTGCAGATTCATGTCCTTTGTGCTGCAGTCCTAGATTTACCTGATTTCAACTGCCAGAAGCCAAACAAGATGGTCTGGGTGTTGCAGTAAGATGGAGAGGAGGAAGAGTGAGGCACTTCCAGAACTAGAGGCAGAGGCATTACCATTTATTGAAGATGCATTAAATATAACTAAAATTTCATCCTATCAGCTGTCTAGAACAGAGTGCTCAGTATTACAGAAAGGTTTAAATTTTAGTTTTGTACCCACAAGAACTATCAATGATTTTGAAACTACAGTCCCCTCCCCCCCCCCTCGGTCTGCCCTCCTTCTGCAGAGCACCCCAGCCCCGTCACCCCAAAGTCTTCCAGCACTTACCTCCTAGTTATCTTCCTCCAGGGCTTGTTTCCCCTGGTAAGGCTGGCGGGGGTTCACCAATTCCACCACAGAATGGCTCCAGTTCAGGCTGGTATGCCTAGCTAATCAGGTGCAGGGCCTGCAAGTGCTCTTGTTCATCCCAGCGGTGGACTCTCTTTTAGTTTTTGTTCCTGGGAGGTGTGGTATGCAGTGATGTCATGGTGCACATCACGCACTCCCACATGATGTGCATTGACATCTGACATGCTTCCTGATCTTCCTGCCTTTTCCCCAGGGGCCAGGCAAGCATCGGGCTCTGCCTACCCTCCTCCCCAGAGGAGGAGAGCAGTCCTATGGCCGCTCGATCCTCCCCCCCCCAGCAGGCCCTCCAACACCACAAATTTGCTTCTGAACCTGGGTCATTGGTGTTGCAAGTGGTAGCGCTGCTGCTATGCCGGCGGGTCAGCAGATGAAATTTCAATTGATGTCTATAAATGTATTCAGCTCTTGAATTTAAAAGCTTTTTATGTTCCTAATGTGGGGAACTCTGACCACCAAGAGTCGGGTGTGACTAGGGAGAACTTCAAGCACAAATCTACTTTTTTTATCTTCTACTTAGAAATTTCTTGCAGTACATGCAGGAATAAAAGCAGCCCATCATTATGTACATCAAGTGGATATTAGGTACAGTGAGTCAGTTGTCTCATGGTGTAAAAGTACGAGGGTAGAAAGCATAGTAAAACTTCCAACATTTACAACAGTAGCCTTTGCAACTAATGCCTTAACTTTTAAACTCATTTGAACACAGTACGGCAGTTCATCCAGTCCTTATGGCCTTTAAAGATAAATCACATCTATCTGCACATTTTTATTTTCCTTCAAGCTCCTTGTCTCTTTTACTAACCTGTGCATATACAGTAGTGCCATAAAACACATGAGTGGCTGGATCAGCTCTGACCACGCCCTTAACACACCAGCTTGCAGGGTGCCATACATGCATTCTTCCTCAGTGTGGAGGCAAACTGAAGGCAAGGCATCACTTCTGTCTTGACTGCCCCCGAGACAGAAACACCTTCAAGCACCAAGTGCAACCAGACCTCCTAAACCAAATCCTGCCATAACTGTCAGGAAAGAAAAATTGAACTCAAACGTTCGCCTAAGGACATTTAACACACATGCACTTTTAAAAAGTGAGAGAAATAAATATAAACATGGTTTTATTCTCTCTGGTACTGTCTGAAAGGCACCTTTGGGTGTTTGCAGTCACAGAAAGCAGTGTGCTTCATTTATCTTCACTTGGTCACTTTACAGCAAGTTTATAACCTGTTGTGGGCCGCCACCACTGCCAGGCATTTGGTAAATACTTGGGGCACCGAGGATAGGCCAAACAGAAGTGCCTTGAATTGGTAGTGGTCCCCCTGGAACGCAAAACGAAGGTATTTGCGGTGAGACGGGCGAATGGAAATGTGCAGGTAAGCATCCTGCATATCCAGGGTACACAGCCATTGACCCGGCCGGAGAGGGGCAGAAGGCTCTGCAAAGAGAGCATCCTGAACCTTTTGTATTCCACAAAAAGATTCAGGGAACTGAGATCCAGAACTGGTCTGAGATCTCCTGTCTTCTTTGGGACCAGGAAGAAATGGGAATAGTAACCCATCCCTTGCAGATGAAGGGGGACGGGTTCTATTGCCTGTTTCAGCAGAAGAGCTGAAATCTCCTCCTGTACCAAGAGAAGATGTTCCCTTGAATACGACGACTACAGAGGGGGGTGGCGAGGTGGTTTCTGAAGAAACTCTATCGAGTGTCCTGCGATGAGCTGGAGCACCCAAGAATCTGTTGTTATCCTCTCCCAGCCCGGAAGGTGGAGGGAAAACCTCCCTCCTACCGGTTCCTCCGGGGAGTCCAGAGGATGTGGGAGAGGGAAGGAGTCAGGTGGTGTGGGGCAGTGCCGCAGCTGAAGCACGCGCTGCTTTTTTGGGCGGGGGGGGCTTAGCAGCTGTGGGGGCCCGGCGTTCTGTGGCCCGCCTTCCCTGGGGTTTCGCCTTGGGCCAATTCTGTCTGCAAAAGGGACGGCGCTGCTGATGATGGGGATGGTACATGGAATCGACAGACTTCAGTGCCATCCCCTTCTCCTGCAGATCGGTGATGATGTCCTTGACATCACCACTGAAAAGCATCAACCCTCGGAAGGGCGCTTCCTGGATAGCGGATTGCACTTCTGGGACCAAACCTGACATGCGGAGCCAAGCATGATGCCATAGGCCTATGGCAAAGCTGAGCTCTGTCCCGCAGTGTCCACTGCATCGTATGTCGCATGAAGCATGTGTCGACTGGCCAAACGTGCAAAGCGGACAAGATCAGCCAACTCCTGCTTAACTTGGGAGTCTGGCAGGAAGTCCAATTTGGCTTCCACCTGAGTCAGAATGGCCTTCTGGTAGTCCCCTATATGGCCGACATAATTCAGGGACCTAATCCCCAGCGTGGAGGAAGCAAAGATCTTCTTCCCATACTGGTCCAGAAGGCAGGATTCTTTGTCAGGTGGCGATGAGCTGAGGTGTTTTGGGTTGGCCGACTGGCCGTGAGCGGCGCTAATCACAACCGAGTCGGCATGAGGGTGAGAATCTAGGAAATCAACACCCTCAGGAGCCTGATATAGCCTATTTGACTTCCTTGGAAGTGGGGCTAAAGCCAACGGCTGTTTCCATTTGGTGGTGACGAGGTCGGCATGAGGCTCTATCCAGGGTGGCACCAAGGTAGGAGCTGTCACGGGCAGATCCAGATGTTCAGTGAGTTTCAAATGCTGAGGATCTGGTTCCAAGGAGTGCCACTAATGAATCTCCTGGATTTTCCTTAGCAACTCTGTAAAAGAAGGATCTTCTGGAGGAGACTTCAGAGGAGTCCTTGGCCTGGGCTTTGATGAAGAGCGTGGCTCGTTGTCCCTTTCGGAGCAACTGTCGGAGGAATCCGAGGAGTCTGAGGGTGAAGAGGAGGAGGAAGAGGAAAAAGACTCCCTTTCCCGACCAGGGGGAGGAACAGACCCCTTGGGTAGCACCCGGGGAAGCGAGTCCTGCACCTCTCTGGACCCAGACGGAAGAGCCCTGGAGTCCAGAGGTGGTGAGGGAGTGTACTGCCTCGGATGTATGAGAACCTGAGATGGCACCATCGTAGTAGGTGGCTCTCAACCTCCCTGGTGAGCTGAGCCTTGGCCTCAGCCCACCCGGAGGCCACAGTCTTCTGCAGGTCCACCAGCGGCTGTGGGGGCGGTGGAGGAGGAGGAGGTGGGGGATAAAGATACGGGTTGTACCCGTATGGAGAGTATCCAAAACCCAGCTGCGGAAAGCCCAGCGTTGGGTATTGCAGCGTTGGGTACTGAGGTGTCGGAAAGACTGGCGTTGGGTACTGCGTCGCTGGATACTGTGGTCCCGGGTGCGTCGGATAGGACGGAGGGTACCTGGGAGCTGGGGGAGCTGCCGGAGCAGACAGCCCGGCCGGCGGCCTCACGGGCAGATCCAAGTTAGAGGGCCCTGAGGGCAGAGGGCCCAGCGGTAGGGGGGCATCCGGAAGTGGGATGTTGCCTGGATTCGGTAGAACCAGCGTCGGGGGCCCTGGCATCAGAGGTACCGGCGTCGGGGCCGGCGTCTGGGGAGCCGACGTCAGATCCGGCACACCTACAGGGGGATGGTCTGACGGAGGAAGGGCCCCAGCGTCGCCCTGGGATGGAGGGGAAAAATCCCCGGGGTCGGGCTGGAGGGGACTCTGGGTCCCCGAACGGCAGTGAAGGCTGTGGAGAACTGGGAACAACGGACGTAGGGGGATCCGTCATCGGTTCTGTCGCCGACCGGGCATCAGACGAACCGACGTGTGGCTTTGCGGCAAGCTCCCGGCGGGTGCCAGAGGAGCCGGCATACGGCTTATGGGAGCCTTCACTGGAGGCAGACCGAGGAGAAGGATCGGCCTGGTCCGATGGAAGAGAGGCCATATGCCACCCCGAACGGTCGTACATCTTACCGGCCTTCTCCACGCGGACATCGGAGGGGCCGACGCCTGACTTACCGGAGTCACCCATGCCAGTAGGCCATGAGCCTGCAGCCAAACTGGGGGTTGAGGCCTCCAGTTGCCCAGAGGTGCCCGAAAGGCCCGAGCGCAAGCCAGAGGGGTGGGCTGACACCCCCTCGGAAACCTCCAAGGCAGCCGTCGAGGAGCGGTCCCCCAGAGGGGACATTACGTGTGTCCCGGCAGCTCCCGAGGGAGACGAGGTAGAGGAGCCCTTGTCCCGGTGTCTCTCCTTATCCTTCTTCTTCCGATGGCCTTCGGGGGAAGTGGACACCTGCCTCAGTTTTTTGAGCTCCTTCTCCATCTAACTCATCTTTTTCTTCAAAATATGCTCTTCCAGGGATTGCTGCTGCCTTTTCTGGGTAGTCGTGTTGAAGCTGAGGCGGTGCTGGCACTTCTCAACTGGGTGATCAGGGCCTAGGCAGAACAGGCACAGGGAATGGCCGTCCTTGTGCGAGAGTTGGGCACCGCACGAATCACACTTATTTTTGTGCTCGGAGGGTGTAGGGGATGACATACACCGACGATGGCACCTGACATTAGTCGTAAAAGAGAAATTACTTCAATAAAACCGAAGAAAATTGGGCTGATGAAGCACGAACTTTTCTGTGAGGCGCTGCACGAGCTAACGGCGGGAAAGAACTGGAAGGCGGGCATCAAGGACCGCTCCTTTATACCGATGTTGCATGATGCCAGTCACCTGATGCGGGGGCGGTCCCTCGCCAGGGACTCCTAGCTAGAAATTTTTCCGTGGGGTCCTGCCACCTGCCAACGTCAGTCCTATTTGTAATTACCTACTGCAAGAGCCTCTCTCAAAGATCTACTGTTACGGTAAGTTCTTACGTAACTGTACTTTCTCCTGCCCCGCTCCCCCACAAAAGGTGCAAAACCACCATATTATTACCTCTCTACAGATGGCAAAGACACTACAGCATGTGAGTGGGAGTGAGAGCCCAGGAAAGATAAAAGAAAAGGAACCAAGGGGTCCCTGCAGCACTAACACACCCCATGTAAAAAGCAATTACTTACTGTACCATAACAGTAGATCTTTGAGAAACTATCCTCCATTGAGCCACACAATTGGAACTATTGGCTGCCACCATCATGACCACCCATAAACATTCACTGGCTGTGTTGTTGCTACCTATATAACATGGGCAGCCCTATCACACCTTCAGTTCCCCGCCAGAGACAAGTTAGCAGACTGGCAAGGATTAATGCAACCAGGGTCAGAACCGGGCACATGGAAGATGGACATGAAGCTGAGATAATTATGTCGTAATAAGGCTGAAAAAGAATAAAAGCATGCAAAGGTAGGCAGGATGGCCAGAAAAGAAATGCCCAAGAATTAAAGAGTGGAAAGGTGGGAGGGTGAACTGTGGCTCAATGCAGGAGAATCTCTTGAAGATCTGCTATTATTTATTTTTATTTATTTGTGTTTGGAAGACATATGGGTTCAAGAGCCCTTTTTCAAAGGTATCCAAGTCCATAAATACATCATAAAACATGATACACAACATTAAGTATGTAAATAACATTAAGTAAGTAAATTGCCATAAGTAACTGCTTTATTTTCTTTGAGTACTTCTCCCTCCACTGAGCCATGGGGGACACATCAGTTTGGCCTGGGCAGTTTGTAGCATGACAATGTGCTCTGTCACATTAGCTCTGGTATCAATTGATTTCTATGGCAAATTCAGCCCCGGACAATTTGCTCCCACTAGATGTACTCTAAATAAAATTACAGTATGATTTCCCCCTTCTACTACCCTTGAGCACATTATCTCATGTGGTGGGTGAATTGCGCACACCTGGAGTTTATTATCTATTATTTATGTGGGGTGAGAATTACCCAGGGACAAATTGTCATAGGGACTGATTGATGCCGGGACTAATATGATAGTGCTCATTGTCAAGTGATGAAGGCCTGGGATGAATTGATGTGTAGCCTGAAGCATGCCATAGGAACAATTTCCAGAACCTAAGCATGGTGGATGATTGGAAGGGTCAAATGATCCGAAGACAGGAGGACTCGCAGGACAGTATGGCCAAAGCTGTCACATCTATGAGAGACAATGCCCAGACTGTAATGTTTAGTGAATGTGTGAACAGAGTGGCAGCAGTGCAGATGTCAGCAGTGGACACAGGGTGAAAATAAGCCCCATAAGTGGCCATGCCATATGTGTGGAGTGGGCAAGAACAGGACCGAGAAGCTGCTTGCCATGCTCCGGGTAACAGAAAGTAATGAAAGATGCCAACCATGTGAACAGGCATCGCTTCAAAACAGCTGAGCCCACTATCCTGGGGGAAAAAGACACAAATAGTTGAGAAGATTTACTTTAATCCTTAGTACCACCAAGGTACAAACGCAGCATCCTGCAGATGTCAAGCATAAGGAACCTACATTCCCAGCTATCTGTAGGAAATGAAAAATAAACTTGAAGATCAATAATCTGATTCAGTGTATGATCAGAAATAACCTTCAGAAGAAAACGAGGATTGGTCCTTAAAGTGACCTGATCCTTGCAGGAAAAAAGGTATGGGGGCTCTGAAACCAGAGTCTGTAATTCGGAAATTCTTCTCGTATAACTAATGGACACCAGAAACAGCATATTCTATAAGAGAAAGCACGTCACAGGTAGTGACCAGTTCAAAAGGAGGCACTGTAAGCATCACCAGAACCATGTTAAGGTCCTGTAGCTGTAGGGGGTCATTACCTGGGGGGTGGGTGAAGTAGCATTATACTTTTTAAGAATTTGTGGCATATCATAACTTGGACAACTGATTTACCATCAGTGAGTGCATGAAAAGTTGAAACCTCAGCTAAATGCACATTCACTGAGGAGTACAGGAGTCCTGGGTCTGAAAGGGACAAGAGGTAATACAGAGTATGACTAACAGGACACATAAAGGAGTCCGGCTGAAGTGTGGGGGGGTGTCACCAGTCCATGAAACATTTTCATTTCTGGGAGTAGGTGTATCAAGTGGACAGCTTATAAGCTGTCAGCAGAACTGCTTCTCCTGCAGAGGAAACTCTGAAGCAGAATAGTTGTATGTCCTCGGGAGCCAGGCATGGTGGTGCAGGGATCAGAGATCTGGGTGCATCAGAGAGCTGTGCTCCTGTGACAGGAGCCCTAATCATACAGAGAGCAAAATGGAAGGTTTCAATGTCAGCTGCTGTAGGAGAGTGAACACATTTTTCTGGGCCAGAACTGGGTCATCAGAATCACAGTGGCTGATTCCTCCCTCAACTTGACCAAAACCCTCTGGATTGGAGGGAAATGAGGAAAAGCATATAGGAATCTCACTTTCCAGGAGAGGGACAAGGTGTTCTACCAAAAGACTCCAGGCCCTGGGAAAGCAAGCAGAAATGCAGCAGTTTTGCACTGTATGGGGATACAAAAAGTTGATACTGGACAGCCTCATTTTTTTTAAGAGGTCATGCACAAAATCCAGGACTTTCTACTAGTGGAAGAGTACCCAACACCTGCTAAAGTGATCCACCATGGCACTGAGGGTGCCAGGCCAAAACAGACCAATGCCAGACACTTATTGCTTTCCTGCAAAGGGGGTAAGAATAAACACCTCCTTGCCTGTTGATGTAATACATCACAGATATGTGGGCAGTCCATACTAACTGAGGCTGGCCCTGGAGAAGGACAGCATTGGCTATAGGCCAAGGAAAACAGCCCTCATCTCCAGAGTGTTGCTGTGGAGAGAGTGGTCCAGAGAGGACCAAAGGCCCTGTGTCCAGAAGGGGCCAAGGTGGACACCCCAACTAGAGTCAAAGGCATCTGTCATCATGATTAAAGGGGAGAGTGACAGAGAAAAGGGAGCCATGTCTCAAGGTTGGAGTGGTCCAGTCACCAGAGGGTATGAAGTAGGGGAGGAGGAGTCACATGTATGGCACACTCCAGGTCATCCAGATGCTGGGCACACAGGACATGGACGAACCACTGAGGAATCCTCACGTGTAGTCATGCCAATGGGACCATGAGGATCATGGCCACCATCAGGCCTACTAGCTAAAGCAGGTGTCTAATGAAAATGTAATGGCTGGATGACATCAAATGAGCCTGGGCTATTAACACTGTGGCATGGTCCATTGGTAAAAACACCAGGCCCAGATCAATGTCCAGAACAGTGCCAATGTATTGCAGGTCCTGACAAGGAGTCAAAACTGATTTTGGTTTGTTCACAATGATAATCCAATTTCTTTATATTTCAAATAAGATCCTCCTGTGCCCAGCATTTCCCCCCCTCTAGGGCTTCCTCAGGGGAGAGGATCTGTATATAGATACAATAATTATTAATATTCATAATTTTCTGCCTTACTGTAAAATTATTATTTTTAGAAACCTTTTCTTATATTGCTTCATCTACACAATTTTAATTTCATAAATTCCCATTAGTGTACCTTGTGTTACACAATACTCAGGCTTTAATTTCGGCAAGCAAGTGGATCCCCCCCGGAAAAAACCACGAAAGAGATCTCATTCAATAGGGAGACTACATCAAATTATTAAAAACAACTTATTTTCTTAGTATCTACACAAGAATAATGTATTGTGTTACCATGTTGCTTATGTTTACATTTCTTCTTATCTTATACCTTATGTACACCTGTTTGCTGATGATACAGTATTGTATGTCAGTCACCCTTCTCCTATAACAGCCTGCAAAGAACTACAGACAGAATTCAACCTACTGCAACTCCAGCTGCTGGAAAAAAAACTACTATTGAATGCAAAAAAAACTAAGGCAATGTTTTTTTCCCCCACAGGTGCAGGCAGGATACTCAATCCCAATCGATCTCCCTAAATTATCCACTGCACTTGGTGAAAATCTCGAATATGTCACAAAATTCAAATACCTGGGGGTATGGCTAGATAGTAGACTAGACTATCTAGAACATCTGGAAGAACTGCTAAAAAAGCTTAGACAAAGACTTGGACTTTACTATTGAATAAGGCACTTCCTTACAAGTGACTCAAAAAAGAAGATGGTCCAGGCCACATTCCTCTCAGTACTAGACTACGCTGACTTCCTATATAGTCGCTGCCCTAAGGTATGCTTGAACAAATTAGATACACTATACCACAGAGCTTTGAGGTTTATCACAGACTTACCATACAGTACTCACCACTGCTTGCTATACTCCGCAGTTGGTTGGACCTCGCTTCAATATAGAAGGGATAGGAATGCATTACTATGGACTTACAGAGCAATATCACAGCAGCTTCCAAAATATATCTCAGACTGTTTTCTACAAGCCACATCAAGTAATTATGCATTAAGAAGCCTGAACTTCATTACTCTTAAAGTGCCTAAGTTCCACTCTCGACATGGCAGACATGCTGTTAGTTATGTGTTATCTACTCTATGGAACACGATGCAGAAGACACTGAAAGTGAACAAGCTCATATCTATCACAGCCTTCAAATATCTATACAACAAGATATTCAAAGAAAAATGTAACTGCTTCCGCCAACATTAGACTAACCTTCATCTTTCTCACCAGCTGAATGACATTTAAGGTAGCTCCCCAGCACCCTACGAGCAGTTACTTCACATTTCATAAACCTTTACTACAATCCATCCTTCTTATTCATTATATACTTAGTCTCCTTACACTCTCAGCTTTTTACTTCCAGTCTGACCCTCTCTCCCCTCTTGACCCACTATTGATCCCTCTCTGGCACAGTTTTTTCCACTCCCTCCCCTCCATCCTTTCCCCTACCCCTGGCCACAACATCCTTTATACACTCCGTTCATCCCCCTTGTCACTGCTCCTGCCGGTACTTGCCACTTACAAATCACTCCCTGTAGATATATCTTCCAGCTGTCCATACAGCTCATCACCCAAGTTTAAGAATTATCTAGTAAATCCCTGACACATTTAACCTTTCACCAAAAAGTGCTAGTTTTTAAAGTGTCTTCCTTTACAAGCTGGCTATTTCATGAATCATGTATATATGTAATATATTTCTTGTTATTAGCTTTTCAATGTACTGTGTCATGGAGTTGATGTTTTTGTATTCATTTGCTATCCTCTCAAAGTTGTGTATTCTCTGCATGTTATATTTCATATAAATTGTATCTTGACCTTACCAGGTCCATCTTGCAAATGAGCATTGCTCAACGATGTTCGACCTGGATAAATAAAGATTTGATTGATTGATTGATTGATTATAATTTTATGTATCATTTGTTATATTCACCTCCTTGAAGCATTCACTGTCATAGATCTCCTATATATTTTATTTTCTTTTTTCAGACATAGATTTGCCCTGTTATGACAGAAAATAATTGTCCTATCAACTGATACCATCATGAGTAATAAGTGCTCACTGTTCTGTGGATTCTGTTATTTCACATATGTGTAATATTGTCTAAAGCTGTTCTCACTGTATTCATGGTGACCAGAGAGAAGTTTTTTCCTTAATAATAGACTTTACCATCTTCTGTGTATAAGCAAGCAAGTTACTACTCCACATATAGTCATAATTGTTAGTATATGAGTTATGCAGTTCAGAAATCACTGGTTTACCCCAGGAATTTTTTAAATATTTGCAAATTAAAGCAGCTATACGTGGATTTAAAGGTAACCAAGAGTGGACAACACAGTCAATGGATGGTCTTTTTAAGGCCCTTCAAGATGCAGAACAACCCCATGCAGTCTCTAATATTTATAAGCACCTTCAAGGCTTAGATGCATCTCTCCCTTAAGGGGTATGTTATTATTGGGTGCAGGAATTGTCCTTGCCTGTGGACACAGTTTACCGGGAGAAAGTATGGGGAGGGATTTATAAAATTATTAAACAGGATAAACTCCGGTTAATTCAGTTTAATATCTTACATAATATTTATTACTCTCTGGATAAACTGTATAATATAGGTTATATCTCATCCCCTATGTGTCCTCGAGGCTGTTCGGTCTCTGGGTCGCTATATCATATGTTGTGGCTGTGTCCGCATACTCAGAAGTTTTGGAGAGCGATACAGCGGGTCCTGGACCCTATTCTGGGACTGGACCCTCTTTTTACCCTGGAGAGTTGCTTGTTAGCGATTTTCCCATCCGGGATACCCCAGATACATAAAGCGCATATAACCTTAATATCAGCCGTGGCAAAGTTAGTCATGCTATGACATTGGAAGGATGAGTCCCATCCTACCATTGTTGAATGGTACCATGGAATGTTATTGGCAATTCAGGTAGAGAGGCACATAGCAAGTCTGAGGCACATGTATCATAATTTTAAAAAGATTTGGGAGCCTGTCTTGTCCCTGCTGATGCTAGTGAAATTTTAATATCGCCTATTGGTCTGGTGAAGTATGGTTATTTTCTCTGCTTTATGGTACCAAATATATATTTTGGACCAGACAGCTTGATTTGTATATGAGTGCAGACTTGGGGGGGGGTGGGGAAAGTGTGGATTTTTGTGTATCAATCCCGATCAGTTACCTCTGCTGTGTACTGCTTAAAAATTTTAATAAAGTATATTGAATTAAAAAAAAAGAAATCACTGGTTTACTTTAAGGCTTCTTATACCATACATTCCTTAACTTTTATGTTTATAAGAAACAAATTTTAATCTATCTTAACATTGAGGCCTATTCACGGATGTGCACACCAAAGGCACTTAGCGGGGCACGCAACTCTGCACTCATGAGAGACCCATGCGGGGGCTGCATTCATGAACACTGGCCCCTGTACATAGCCCCACCCCCCTGGCGTGAAGGTTCACGAGGGGCTGGCAGGTGCAGAGTGGTGGACCTGGGCAGGCACCCAATCGGCTGCTCAACCCAGGTCCCAATAGTGGATCTTTTGCGCCTAAGGGGTGCCATGCTGGCAGCTGGCACACAGTGTGCTGACTGCACAGGAAGGGACTGTGCCCAGTTGTCCACCCCAGCCCACCATGAGTGCCCCTGATGGCAGGGGCATCCATCTTGGGGGGGGGTCCAAGGATACCACCCAATAGGGAACAGACAAGGAGGGCAGAAAGCCACACACACTGGTGATATCTCTCACAAGTATAATATTTCCAAAATAAAAGTTAGGATGAAATAAGAAAATAGCAACAATGAGCCCTCAGGATAACATAGGTATAAATAAGCGTATCTCAGTATCAGATAATTTTATGAATATATAAAGACACCATGATATGAGCATGCAAACAGCAGGAACACAGAAGTGTAGTAAAGAAGAATAGGGAGTTCTGGAGGGACGTGAACAGAGAGAAGTGCCAGTGAGATTATATGAGCATGCTAACAGCAGGAACACAGAAGTGTAATAACCAAGGACATGGAGTTCTGGAGGGATGTGAACAGCGAGAAACGTTAGTGCGTTTGAGCAAAATGAGTTTATAATTACACAGTGATACTGAGAGATGACATTAACAGAAGAACAGTATGAATGCAGTATGGGGTTAAATACTTATTTAAACATAAAAAAATGTCAGTAACGGCAAAGTAAAACTGATATAATGACACTGATATGAGCATGCAAACAGCAGGAACACAGAAGTGTAGTAAAGAAGACTAGGGAGTTCTGGAGGGACGTGAACAGAGAGGAAAGCTAATGAGATGATATGAGCATGTTACTGAAACTTCAGCACAGCCCATACCTCACAAAAAATACAAAACACAAAAAAAGTGACTCTAGAGAGGCCAAAAACCAATCAAAAGCTAGAAATCTAGGACGCAGATTGGAATGAAAGGCTCACTCACCCATACAGATATAAAGTACTGTATTCTTTTTATTTGCTGGTATTAAGATAGCAAAATGTCATCCAGACAAAAACACATCCTACGCTTCAGGATTGCTATCCCTTCATCAGGGAGTCTGGTTATTAAATACTGTACATATAGAAATTAAGAAAATTATATGCACAATTCTTAAAAGTAAAAATGTTCAATATATAAAACGAGGATCAGGTGAGAAAAACATATTTTTCTTCTAAAACTCTTTAAACTTACTTTCTAGTCCTTACAGACTTCACAGGTCCAAAAATCCTTTTAAACAGTAGATGCTGTTATTGTTCCCCATATAACTCATACACAAAGAAAACACATACAAAAATAATAGATTCCTATATAGTATGAATCACAACTTTCAACACAAAATGTACCCATTACTGCATACCATAGACGCCAGAAAGCCTTCCAAATTTTTTGGTTTGTATTTTTTTCATCAGTTCTGTTAGAAAATAAAATATATATATAACTAATGCATGTTGCTCCACAAACACTAACTCCGCAAAAATAAATAGTTTCCCTAAACAGCTTTTCAACATTGCAAACTTCTTCTAGTTATAAACATTTTAAATGCTATAATATCATACAAACTCCAAACTGTAGGAAAAAACTTTGTTAAATCAGTGACTTTAAATGCTGCTCACTTTTCTTAGTAAACAAAAAATATGCTCAAACATTTCTTGTAACTTTCAGTCTGCCGGTGGCTAAACAGCCTAAAAAAGAAAGACATTACCTCTTCTAACTTGAGCTCTTTTCGTTAAGAGCAACAGAACTATGATACAAGATTTCATTTTAAAGTAATATCCAGTACAAACAAACTAACCTGCTCAACTCTGTGTATCCAACCAAAGAGGAAGCAACCGAGCATGTAAGACTCATCAAATTAATACTGCACACTGCAGTTGGTCAAATCCGGCAGTGTTACATCAAAGGAAGTCCATGAGGATATCCTCGTGTGTCTTAGGGGAGCAATCTCACTCCCCTGAGTGCCGGATCCGCCACCTAGCGGTAACTAACTACATAGGTGTTGACCAAATGCATTTCTATAGATAATTACTTCTTTGCTTCATTTTCTTATTAGATTACTTAGATATCTGTAACTTAAAATAAAAACAAAAAAATGATTTCTTATGGACGCCATCCTCCTATTATAATTAAGCAGCTTATTGGTGATGAACTTAAAACATCAGATCTATATTTGATTACTGGTTTTAAACTTATATATTCATTTGTCCCAGCTAATTTGAAATAGTGAGGCAAGTGAATATTTTCAAATATCTTTACTAACTAAAGATATTTGTTTTGTTTAAACATATACCAAATATTAAAAAGGATGGAAAAATCAACAAAAAAGTGCACAGGAGTGTAGTTCACCTGTAGTCGCCATCTTTAAAGGATCTCTATCTTAAATCCAGCATACCCATTTAAGTGCAAAGGGGAGCTAATCATTGATAATTATACAAGTGGTTGTCAATCAATTGTTTCGTGTAAGCCGTACCTTGGATTTGTTGTTCTAAAAAGGTCAATAAAAAATGCTTCTCTAAATAATAATTTATCATTAAAGTTGCCACCCCTTTTATTTTTCTCTACCTTCTCAATTCCAGAAAATCTTAACATTGGTATCTGGTGGCCAGCTTCCAAAAAATGATGAGCTATTGGTGAAGTTAAATCCTGATTTCTGATGTACCCCATGGGGGGCATATTCAGAAATTCGCCAGGCAGGGGCGAAAGTCGGGCTCAGCGCAACTGGGATGCGCCAGGGAGTGTGCTGGGTGATATTCAACGGTGCTGCACCATGGCTCAGCACCATTGATTATGGCAATGTAGCCTCCCGCATTGCGCATGGCGCAGTGGTACTGCATCAGCGCAAGTGGCAAGAGAGGAGCAGGGGGATGCACCGGCGCAAGTGCGGTTGTGTTAGGCGCAGGAACCGTGATATTCAGCAGTGGATATGCAAATGGGGACATAATGCATGCAAGGTGCAACTGGGGCCATTAGCATGTCATTATGGCCCTATTTGCATGCAGGTGTGCTGATCCTCGGCGACTTGCACCTGGCGCCCTGTCAGACTGCAGCCGTCAGGGACCGACACCCCCTGCACAGCGCAGCAAAGTGCCCCAATGCTCGAATGCAGGCATGAGTTTAAAATAAAACACATCCAATGTCCCTGGTGGTCTAGTGGACCGCTTCCAGCCTGATGTGGGCATATGTATACCAAAATACATTTTAAATTATCCCTGGTGATCCAGCGGTAACCCCCCACCAGCCCACTGGAGCCTGCCACCCCTCCCCCGGTCAGCGGTGGGTGGCAGCTCCCCCACCGCAAGCTGCCAGGCTGCTGACTGACTGCGTACAGTATGGCTGTATGCCCATTGGTCCACAGTGTGGGCCAATGGGTGTGCAGATCATACCGTACTACACAGTCCAGATATGTGAATGCGCAACCCCTTTGAATATCCCAGCCCTTGTGTTCATCTATCCGCTGTTTGAGTTGCCTTTTTGTTTTACCAATATACAATTTATCACAAGGGCATTTAATGCCATATATTATCCCTGTCATCTGGCATGTAATAAATTCTTTAATTGTGACATCTTGGTTATGGTACACATTTCTAATTTTTTTAAGTTTGTTAGTGTTATTGCAGTGTATGCACCTGCCATATGGATAATTACCTTTATGATCTTCTATGGTGAAAAAACATCTTTGAGGTTCAGGGATATTATGATCTGTGTGCATTAATTTATCCTACAATGATTTTACCTTTTTAGCTACCACCAAAGGTTCCTGTCCAAAAGCTCTCTCCCCTTCTCCAGTTAACTTCAAAATGTGCAAGTGTTTCTTAATGGTCTTCTTAATATCATAAAAGATATCACTATATTTCATTGTTAACATAATTTTCCCACTATGTGTGTTCTGTACCTGTTCAGTCTGAGACAATAAATCTTTCTTTTGTATATGTTTTACTTTATTCTTGGCTGTAGATGAAACTATCAGATATCCCCTATTACTAAACCTCTCAATCATTTCATTCATGTTGCTTTCTGTATCGACTGTTAAAGTGCAAATTCATTTTACCCTCAATAATTGGCTATAAGGGATGGAATTAATAAGTGAACGGAGATGGAAACTTTCTGCTCTTAAAATCGTGTTTTGGTCTGTTTCCTTCCATAAAAGTTGTGAAATGATCGAGAGATTTAGTAATAGGGGATATTCTGATACAGAAGAGCAGACAGTGTTGTTTGCCCTGACTGCCAAGGAAATGGTACTGCATACTTTGTGAGTAATCCCTCTCCTGTGAGACATAGCAGAGAACTGTTTTGACACTGTAAATGTAGGAATAAGGTTCCGACTGTATAACTGTATATCTGCAGATACAAAAAAAATGAATAAGCCAGTGAAAAGACTTCCAGGAAACTGGAAGTAACTAAAAGAAAAACAACATATACTGAGGTAAACAGTCTTATCTAACAATGGTACATTGAACTGAGCACTCTTAGAAAGGAGAAATATTGAAAATGAGTAAATTTTACATAATAACAATAGAAGGCTGTTTGCTAGAGAACCAGACAAGTGTATACAAGACTAGAAGCACAGGTGGAACCATTTGTGGTTTGTATGAACAGGACAGTGTAAAGTTAAGCATTGGAGATGTATAACAGTAACAAATGCACTAAGAAACTGTAGTGAAACAACCAGTGACAATGTATATGATAATGCACAGAAATTAATATGGAGAGTAGCAACAGACATATTGAGACTCTGATGTGAACAACTAAAGAAAATTGCGATTTATACAGAAGCTGCAAACAATGTTGACAGATTAAAATTTGTTTCTTATAAACATAAAAGTTAAGAAATGTATGGTATAAGAAGTCTTATAGCAAACCAATGATTTCTGAACTGCATAACTCATATACTAGCAATTATGACTATATGTGGAGTAGTAACTTGCTTGCTTATACAAATGTAACCCCCCCTGCAAATGGGGGTTCCCAAAAGTCTTCCAGGAGCTGGCTAAGTGCTCCCAGCCTGAATGGTGTTGGGCGTCTAAGCCGTTTATCTGTGAGTGCTTTTAGAGTCTCTGGTACTGTCTCTTTAAAAGCTGTCTGCTTGCAGGCTTTATTAGTTTATATGGGGGGGGCAAGATGTAAGACTTTTGGGAACCCTCATTTGCAGGGGGGGGTTACACAAAGAAGATGGTAAAGTCTATTATTAAGGAAGAAAAGTCTGAGTATTGTGTAATACAAGGTGCACTAATGGGAATTTATGGAATTAAAATTGTGTAGAGGAAGCAATATAGGAAACTGTTTCTAAAAATAATTTTACACTAAGGCAGAAATGATGAATATTAATAATTATTGTATTTATATACAGATCCTCTCCCCTGAGGAAGCCCTACAGGTGAAACATTGGGCACAGGAGGATCTAATTTGAAAAATAAAGAAATTGGATTGTTCTGGAAATAGCGTGTGTGGCTGGCTATACTTTATTTCTTGTGGATCTTGTGCACTACCAGCCACAACTTTACTAGAGATAAACAGACTTGGAAAAGGGACCTGCCCAGCTCTGTGCATTGGTTTTGTTCACAAGGATACCCAACTGCTCAAGGAGCAGTGTATGCATTAGTGCTTCCTTTGATGGAGATTCTAATAGCCAATCCTCGAGGTATGGGAACACATACAGCCCTTCCTTTTAGAGTGCCGTGGCCACCACTGCAAAGCTTTTGGTAAATACTTGTGACACCCAACACAAGCCAAATGACAAGATACAAAACTGGTAGTGAGAGCCTTGTAGCCTAAGACAAAGTTATTTTCTGTGGCCCTTAAGTACCTTGATATGAAGGTAAGTATCCAAGGTGCACAGCCAGTCCCCTACTAACAGTAGGGGGGCAATTACTGCAGGGATACCATCCAAAAACATTTATATTCTATGTACAGGTTCAGTCCTCTCGTGTCCATGATAGGACGTAAATCCTCCATCCATTTTGGAACCAGAAGTACCGGGAATATTATCCCTGTTTTGAGTTCTGCATCTGGGACTAGTTCTATTGCCTTCTTGCTCAGGAGAGTCTGGACTTCCTCCAGCAAGAGAGCAAGGCGTGCTGGAGGATACCAGTTTGATAAAAGAGTATGTACTGGAGGGATAGATAGTAGTTCTAGGGCATGACCTCACTGAACCACATCCAGCACCCAAGCATCTGCAGTACTCTCCCTCGACTTTGGAAAGAAGAGGGAGATGCAGCCTGCCACAAAGATCTGTGGGATTTCAGAAGGGATCAGGGGAGGCAGAAGGGAGTCAGAAGGCTCCAGAGGTGTCTGACGCACCCCCTGACACTCACACCTTTGATGACCCTGGTATGTGGTGGGTCCATTGGGCACATTGTCAGCCATAGCTGAAATGGATTTACACAGGTGAGTCATAGTAACCTGATAGGTGGCAATATGGAGGCCAAAGAATGCTGAAGCATAAGTCCTCGTGCCTATCACATCAAATTTCCTGGATTCTTTGTCTGGGAGAAGAGAGCTCATGTGATGAGATGCTTCCTGTCATGTGCAGCCATGGTGACCACTGAATATGTCTCAGGTTGTGAGGCATAATAAGGCTTAGTAAATTGGCAGAATATTGTTTATCAGCACAGCTGGTAAAGCATGGACCTGTGCCAAGTAGTCCTAGTGGCATCCACCAAAGCAGAATGAATAGGAGGAATGATCACACTGGGCAATGATGAAACTTCTAGAAACTCAT
The DNA here is from genome assembly GCA_016271365.2 of Neoceratodus forsteri. Taxonomy (NCBI): domain Eukaryota; kingdom Metazoa; phylum Chordata; order Ceratodontiformes; family Ceratodontidae; genus Neoceratodus; species Neoceratodus forsteri. The sequence goes on along the minus strand of CM057456.1, from coordinate 451,310,031 downwards.
AAAGATGCTTCTTAGAAGAATCCTTCTCCTCAGCACCAAAGCCCAGCTTGTCCTGCACCTACCTGAGGAAAGTCTGAAAGGAGATATACTCAGGAGGAGAATAAGGATGGTGTTTAGTACTATACTCAGGGCAAGAAGAAAGGGTGGAACTGGAACCCGCTGCATATTGTTGGGGTAGGTCATCCTCTTTCTCCTCATAATCTCTTCCATATTTTGGTCAGGATTATTTATTTATTTATTAATTTATTTATTTATTTCAAATTTTGGTAACCAGGAAAGGCACACTGAGCTGGGGCTCATTTCCAGGTACAACGCGGGGAGGGGAAGTGGAGAAAATGCAACAGTAATACAAAGGAGCAATGCATGGCAAAAGGTACAATAACATACAGGATTTTTTTTTTCCAAATATCTACAATAAAATACAAGAAATATTGCAACTGTATACCATATGTACAATAATTCAAGTGAGTATATATACTGTTATACGATCAGGCAATAATATTAGGAGCGAAGTGCAAGTAGACACAAATGAGTGGCTAGCGAGTTAGGGGGTGAGGTAGGATGGGGAGGGGTAAGAGGTCAGGGTGAAAGGGGGGATTATACTCCTTTTGTTCCTCATTGTCATCCTCTGGCAGCAGGACAGCAGAAGAGAGTTCTCGACAGGGAACTGATGTTGACGGCAAAGTCGTTGATGGAGGAGGCTGAGGGTAACTAGTCTGGGTTGATAAAGTAGGCCTAAAGGCCAGCAGTGGTCTATCAGGCAATGGCAAATGGGTGAGCATTGATGGTGGAGCCTGTAGTGACAGCTGAGAAAACAGAACTGACATGGTCTGTAAAAGCAGCTGAGCCTCAACACCCCACATAGAGGGTATTGACTGCAGAACCATCGATGGGACAGTGTCCAACAGTAGTATGGGCTGAGAGTCCCCTGAAGAGGAAACTGAGCCTATTCCAGACCCTGACCATGGTGTCTCAACAATGGTCAGGGGGCAGAAAAACCCAAGGTCTTGCAGACCTGGCTCTTTTTCTGGACTTACCTCAGTCCTTTTCTTTTAAAGGACAGTGGGAATGGAGAGTCCATGTGCTTTCCTGAATGATGGTGTTTATCCATTGATGTCGTGGAGGACTTGTCATTAGACTTTTCCTGTGACCTAGTCAAGGCAGGCTCTGACACTGAAGCCTGAGTCCTTAGGAGTGCGGTGGAACATTGGTGACCCAAGTCCAGTAGAAGGAGCAGGTGAGGCTGGTGTTGCTTCCTGCAATAAACACGGTTTGTCTTCCATAGCTTTCACCTTAAGGAATGTCTCTAAAGCCTTCCAATGATATCACCTCATTGCGTTGTTAAAGCCTTGGTATATGGCACAGGCCTTAACATTGTGCATTAGGTCCAAACAATAGATGCACAAGGAGGGAGCGTAATCCTTATAAATTTTTACTTTTCTACAATGGCACTGATGAAAAAGCAGTTTCTTTTCACTCACTGGTGACATCATTTGTTTTTGTTTTAAATGAAAAGAAAATAATGATGAAAAACGCCAGCAATGAAAGAGTTCCTGTGTTATTCATCTTGCTGCAGTCCAATGGGCAGTTAATGGCAGGAGAAAGAACTAAAGTATGACGGGGCTACACACGTTATATAGGCAGCGACAATGCATGTTGAAGTGCATGGCCCCAGCTAGCAAATATTTTCAGGTGGTTATGATGCTGACGGCTTACAGTCCCAATGGTATGGCTCCCTGGAAAGAGATGTCCACAAAGAAGATCCAGCATTTATGACCCGCAGTTACATCAGTAACTGAATTTCATTCCACATATATTATGTGTCCTCCATCTCACACTTAGATCTTAATATTACGACAAAAGCACATGGTAAGCAATAAGTCTTGTGGAAATGTTATGATCACTCATCAAAGTCCCATAGACAAAGTTCTTTTTATCACAGCCCCAGCTAGTATATGAACTAATCAAGCACTGTCCCATATCTTCACAGCTTCCTTTCCATTACCCATATGCATAGTGATCAAAATTAGAGAGTTACTTGAAGTCACTTCATTCCTCATCTTCAGAGGCATCATTTTGCACTGCTCAGTCCCTCCTGGCTTCCAGTTCAGTCCCCAATATTCCTGCCTGAAGAAGATTAGTGTGAACGTATGGCTTCTTGCCTGCAGTGACCTGTAATCCAGCAGGGAAAAGTTGTTGCCTCGTTCCACAGCAGGTATCGTGAACATCTGTTTAATGTTAGTCACAGTAGGAAGTCGGCAACATGAGCTCCACTCACTACGAATATGACCAAATCACCATCATAAGATGAACTTTGAGAAGGCGCTGCTGTGCGAAAACATTTGATGCTGTGCAAGACTGCGTGGGGAGGGGTTCTCTCTGTGGCCTGTGACCATTTTTACCATGGATGTTTTCACCCCTTTTGGATTATTAAAGAACTTCCTGATGGAATCTATGGTTCTTGTCCAGTTCATCTTATGATGGTGATTTGGTCATATTTGTAGTGAGTGGAGCTCGTGTTGCCGACTTCCTACTGTGAGTACTGTTCTGCTTTTGTTGGCACTGGCCTACTACATTGTAGCTGCCTTGTTCTTGGTTTTTATGTTTAATGTGGTAACTTGCTCTTGCCCTTAGTTCTTGGTACTGTCTTACCGATAGCTCTGAGGTAATTATAAATACCTCTGTATCTAGCTTCATGTAACCTTTGTGAACTTTATTCTGTGTTATTTTATGTCTTTTCTGATACTGTGTTTGTGCAATGCAGTCAGCCTTCAAAATGCGTTTGGAGAGATCTATGACCAATTGATCTTGCAACCATTGTGTAGAAAAGCCTTAATGGCTTTCTAGCTGCTCCCTCCTTAACTCCATATATCTAAATACTCACTGATCTAACAACATTTTCCAGTTGTTCCGGGTGGTCGATGGCTGGAGGAGGGCTTAAAGGTTGCAGGAGAACCCTCACGACACTCTTGTGGGTCCTGGATGTGGCCAGGAAGTGAAGGACAGCTAAAGATCATGTCGGCTCTTTGTTTGATATTCACGGGCAAACTAAACCATATCCACAGAGTCTGCGAGTCACTGTGATTGGCTGGGGAGCAACAGGAGGTAGGGTCCATTGTCAGGAAGGATAGGTGGGATCCTGATGGAAGTTGCAGGCAGTCGCTCGCTTGGGGAGGGCTGAAAGATGGCAAGAGAACCCTTGTGACCCTCTGGTGGGTCCTGGATGCAGTAATTGGTTACACAGTACAAATTCATAGAAGCTAGAGTCTATAATTATCAAAAAAACTGCCTTTATTGGCTTGTTTGATAGTTATTCATACTAAGATGCTCCAGTGCTTCTGGTTCCACTGATGCTCAATTAACAAAGCTGGCAATGTGCTTCTCTGACCACATCATTTCTAAATCCTTTTCACTAAGGTTTTTAAAAACTAAAACTATTAGGTTCATGGCAGCATTAAAATTTGATTTGCAGAGGGGGGGGGGGCATGACAAGCAACTCAGCAGGTCCTGAAATCCCCTCTGTCTGGCTTCATTGTGACCAATATGGCCATAAAGGTGGTACATCTGCCCAGCTGGATGGAAGAACAAAAACGGACTTTCAGAAAGCTGGATGGCTTTCTTCACCAGACTAGTGATAGAGGAGAACATAGTTGATGGGCTCATAGAGGCAGTGGCTGATTATGAAAACACATATGGAAAAGTGCTGGCACTCAGTTCTGTGTCTGTGAATGAGCAATCGCTCACATTACAACACCAGCTACTGCTGCTGATGATGGACCCTCCACCCTGCTGCTCCTCAGCCAATCAGAGTGTCTCTCTGGCACTGTGAGTGTGGCTTTGCTAACCCCCAAATCTGCTGCACTGTTAATGATCCTCTGGCCCTCGACTATGATGTGTGCTGTGAGCACACACACCCCTTGCAATACAGGCAGCCTGGGAACCCAATATAGTATATAGACAATTAGGGGAAAATATACACATGGTGTTTTTGTTTTAGATAATCTTGAAAAAACACCTATATAAACTAATAGAGTGGTGTCTTACTGTAAAACAAGCAAGGGGTAAGTTAAACTCTGAGGCCCAGATATTCAAAAGGGTTGCACATGGCGTAACAGTGTTGTGCCATGCACAACCCACTGATGTGCCCTGGCGCAATATTCAAAAGGGAAAAGAGCGCCGCTCGAAATCCCGATGTGCGGAGCACATCAGTAATGTATGCAGGCACAGGTGGGGGCGTGCCCATCGCATAACCTGCACAGCCTGATATTGAGCCGGGATGTGCAGGAGTCATGCATGCACAACCCCTACCTGCGCCTGCACAAAGTAAGCCAAAAAAAAGGAACAAGTGATGGCTACCCACAGGTGAGCTGCCATTGCAGGGCGCAACATGGCGCTACCACCTGTGGGTGGCCCCGGTCCTGCCGCACCTGGTGGCGTCCCCTATGCCCCCATGCTTGGGCATCCCTGTGCTTAATCCCCGTCAATCTCCTGGTGGTCCAGTGGACCTCTATGTGCCGATCGCGGGCATCGGTATAGTCCCCCATGTCCAATATCCTGGTGGTCAGTGGACGATCGCCGCCTGATCCGGGCATCTGTAACACACAACAGACCCCTACTACCCTGGTGGTCTAGTGTACCACCCTCCCCACCGCCCACTGAGCTAGCGCCGCTCCCCGTCAGCGCGGGCGGCGGCAGCACTCCACCGCCTGCCACCCCGCTGCCGCCGACTGACAATTCGGTGGGACTGCACGCCCAGTAGTTCTGGCGTGAGCCAGTGATGCAACTCACTCTCCAGTCAGATATGTGAATGAATCATTCACATATCCTGGACTAGTTCAATATAATGGGCTGCACACCCATTAGCTCACGCTGTGAACCAATGGGCGTGCAGCCTACCGAGCTGTCAGTCGGCGGGCGGAGGGGCAGCAGGTGGGTGGGGTGCTGCCGTCGCAGCTGATGGGGAGGCAGGTGGTGAGGGGCTCAGTGGAAGGCGGAGAGTGGTACAGACCACCAGAGTAGTTGGGGTCTGTTATGTGTTACAGATGCCAGCGATCAAGGCGGCGATCGGGTCACTGAACCACCAGGGATATGATCTGCGTCATACGACGAATCACTCGATCAGGACATAGAGGTCCACTGACCACCAGGGATATTGATGGGTTTATTTTATTTTACACAAATATCCGCAATCGGGCTGCAGGGGGCGTCGGTCCCTGATGGCTGCTGCCTGGCAGGGCACCAGGCACAAGTCGTCGGGGATCGGCGCACCTGCATGCTAATGGCATGCAAATGGGGCCGTAATGAGATGCAAATGGTCCCCTGTGCACCTTTCATAAATTATGGCCCCATTTGCATGTCCCCTTTTGAATATCGCAGGTGCTGTGCATGGCGCAATGGCACTTGAGCTAGCGCATCTCCATGCTCCACTCTGGCCACTTGCGCTGGCGCAGTGGGGGTGGCCAGGGTGCAATATTCAAAGCTGCCGCGCCATCGCACAGCTCCGTTGAATATCACCCAGGACACACCGCTGCGCAACAAAGTTGAGCTGCACCCAGGCTTGCGCCACAGCCTGGTGCAGTTTGAATATCCGGGCCTATGTCTGAAAGAGATGATTGTGACTACGTGTCTGTGTTCATGACTGATGCGCAGTCACAGTCATCTCATTCAGACATAGATTTCAGCTTAAAGAGCAGCTTCCTAGTAGCTGCTCCCACAAACATAGATGATAGGTTACCTGGCTCATAGTTTCTGGCTAGTATTCAGTCCATTTACTTCTTTCACTATAAAGAGTTATTTTACTCATTAATTTTTCCCCATAGCAGATCAAAAAAAATGGAGCCACTTCCCTACTCTTCAGCCAAGTCCCCACACTGGCACATGCATTCCCATTTTGTGATGTCAGAAAACGAAGGCTGTTTGTACGCGCCCTATTGAATTGAATTGGGCTATTTTCTTATACATTTTATTACTATTTAGTGTTGGGATTTTAATAAATCAAAGTGACTGCTCAATTAACAGGGTTCCTGTTAGTCAAGCAATCACTTTGATTTATTAAAATCCCAATGCTAAATAATAATAAAATGTATAAGAAAATAGCCCCCATTCTACTCATTGGGGCGCCCACACACAGCCTTCATTTTCTGACATCACAAAACGGGTCTGCATGTGCTGGCATTGGAGTGTGGCTGAATAGTAGGGAAGTGGCTCTGTTTTTTGGGCGTCTGCTATGGGAGCAAATTTATGAGTAAAATAACTCTGTATAATGAAAGAGGTAAACGGACTGAACACTGTCCAACAACTATGGGCCAGGTAACTTATTACATATGTGTGTGGGGGCAGCAGCTAAGTTACTGTGAAGCTGCTCTTTAACCCATGTTTTACAGTGAGACACCAATCTGTTAGTTTATGTGGATGTATTTCATGAATATCTGAAATAAAAGCACCATGTGCATATTTTTCACCAATTGACTATATACTATATTGGGTTCCCAGGCTGCCTGTATTACAAGGGGTTTGAATGCTCACAGCGCATATCATAGCTGAGAGCCAGCAGTGCAGTTCCTCAGTCAGCAGGGCATATCATTACCAGGAGTCAAGACCAGAGAAAGTAATCACGCTGAGGATGTCTACAAGGTGCGGACAATAAGAGACTAAATCAAAGGTATGTGGGGAGAGGGCTGGCAATTGCATCAGAGCCTGAGGTGTGCCATGTGCAATATAGCCATTAGCAATATGGTTCAGCTGGTTGCTAGACATTCATCCTCTCACCAGGTGGTGACACATGGATGTCATCAAGAGGGACAGAGTTTGTGGTAAATGTGACCACAATACCACAGGATGGCATGGGACTTGGGGGTTTGTAAAACATTATAAAAATGTATAACACGGGTTGTCAGGAACCGAACATCGAAGCTCACTGGTGTAGAGCCCCTGTGCAGCCATGCATTAAGCAGCCCTGTTCATGCATGGTTAAGTGGGGCATTTCAGTGAAAGTGCCATTGGCACTCATTCCCTCTTTCAGAAAGGGAAACCAGACTGGTAGCCATTAAAAAGTGTGGGGGACTTCCGGTTCCGGCGTCACGCTCTATGGCGGCTTAGACTCACTGCTCTCCCCATCAAATCACCAGATTTGTGGAATCCAGTGCCATCCGACAATGGGCCTCATCTCAACACCTCACCGTCAATTGGTGGTAGCATCCAGGAATAGGGAAATCTAGAAGAAAGGACATGGCTATGCCAGGTCGTACAGCTATGTGACAAACTACCTCAAGGTCAGCAAGCCCGGCCATGTCACGCTCCTCCATACTGATGGCCTCAGCCGATGAGGAGGATTCTGGCTCTGATTCAAACTCTAATTCTGCCTCTACAGTCACCAAAGCAGATGGGAATCGAATGTTAAAAATCTTGCATCGAATAGATGTGAAAATTTCAGGCTTACAAACCGATTTTAATAAATTGGAAGCTCGGACGACTGCAGTGGAGTCACACTTGAACTTGGTACAAAATGAGCTTATTGCCTACGGGCACTCTCTAACTTCTCTTCATCTGCGAGAGAAAGAACTCACCTTCTGAGTAGAAGATGCAGAGGCACGAGCACGCAGACAAAATATCCGCATCGCTGGGATTGCAGAGGGATCGGAGCAAGCTGATATGGCAGCATTTATTGACTCTTGGCTACATCAAGAACTGGCCATTCCTGAGGAGTTCCCTTTGAAAATTGAACAGGCACATCGGACTTTGACCCCCAAACCAAAACCCAGAGCACCCCCCACGAGTTATCCTGGTCAGATTCCTAAACTATACTACCAATGAGAAAATCCTTAAACTTGCCTGGGAAAAGAAAAACCTTAATATTGATGGTCTACGAGTTTATATAGACCAAGATTTCCCTCCACACATGATGGTGAAAAGGAAAAAGATACTTACTGTGGTAAAGGCGCTCAGAGAGAAAGGCTTTAAGGCATACCTGTATTACCCAGAGCGACTCTGGTTGCAAGACACTGAGGGGGTCCAGGTGTTCGAATCCCTCCTGCAGGCTGTACCCAGATTGAATGCTTTAAACATTCTGGTTCCAGATGTCAGTGAGGAACTAGCAGATCAGGAAATCGAAGAGAGGTTATGGCAGTTAGCCCCAGGGGCGAGAAGAGTGGGCAGGCAACAAGTGGACACATTGTTCTCCCTTCATGCTGACATCATAAAAATGGCTACTACTAAAACATCTGAATAAATGAAATACCTGGATGGCCTAGCTTTCTGGAGTTTGATTTTGTTCCCCTCTGGTAGGTGTGGTGCCTTTCTGGGCAGTGGGGAGATGGAACGCTATGCTGTGTTTTCAGTGTTTCCATGTTATGGCTGAAGCCGATGGCCCTAATAGATGAGCTGGGCTTGGAACTTCTAAGAGGAACAGTTCCCTGCGGACTTGGATACATGTGCGCTTCCTAGTGGGTCCTCCCTATTTTCTATTCCCCATAAGCAAGAATAATACTCACACGGCCATTTCAGGTGAAATGGCGAATTTCCAGCTGAGTTCCGATTTGGGCTAATTATTTGCAAGTACTTTTATTTTTTCTTCACTGACAGTACCAGAGACACTTGTGGCAACCAGCCTAATATTTGCTCAGGGTGGACCATGGCGTGGTTTAATTGAAATGACTCATCTTCTTGTGGGCAAGCTGTGTGAAGCAACATGGCTGGGGGGGGTTCTTTTTTGGCCACTCACAGGGGAACTGGGACATTATTAATTGGCTGATCACATTAGTCACTGAACTGATGTTTCATTTTATTTCAATGTTCCAAGATATTATTATTTGCCCTACTATTTAGCTAATAGGCTTTTATTAGGGGCCCGTCTCATTAGGGATAGTTTAACAGTTCAGATTTATTGAGATGGCATGATTTATGTGATGCTGATGTTTACGATTATGGGAATTGGACCTGGTGGGGCAGGACCGGGATTACACTGCCTGATTCATACCAAAACCTAGAGAAGGAGGGTTGGTGGCCCCAGCGTAGGTTGAGGCTTCTCTCTCAGCACTTTGGTGCTTTACTCCTCACTCTCTCGCAATTTGCGAGGGATCTCCGTGTTCTGGATCCTTCCCAATTTGGGGGGTTCCACATGGTGTTCTGTGACATAGTTGGTTTCATCTGGGGACACACACATGTGCCTCGGACGATGTTTCACTTGTTTGACTGTTACCCCCTGTAGTTTTAAGCATGGTAAGTTTTAGGTTGTTACTATGTTTTAGTTACTTTTCTAACTATGTCTTTCCACTTTCTATAGGCCTGGGGGAAGGTGTTGGGGGTTCATATACGGAGGGGGGAGATTGTTGAATAGTAGAACTAATAATCACAATCGGTACACTTAATATCTGTACACTGAATGTAAAAGGTATCAACAATGTTGTCAAGCAGACCAAGATTTTACAGGAATTACAAAGAGTGGGCTGTGAGACAGGATGTTTACAGGAAACCAAACTGTCACACAAAGAGCATGAGAAACTGTGACGTATGTGGGTGGGGGCGGTTTATGCAGACTCCCATCCTACCTTGACCAGAGCGGGCACAGCAATTTTGGTTAAGAGAGGGTTGCCATTCAGGGTGACGGGGGTACAAACGGATGGTACGGGCAGATGGGTTATTCTCTCAGGTGAGTTCAGAGGTAGACCTCTCAATATTGTTTCAGTTTATGCACCTACTCCCTCCTCAGGAGCATTGTTTACTACTCTGTTTGATCGTTTAGCTTTGTTACCTCCTGCAGAGCTGTGCCTGCTAGGCGATTGGAATGTGGTGAGAAATTCGCGGTTAGATAAAGACCCATCAAGGCGAGGTGGCGGGGGGGGGGCATTGGTACCTCCACACACCTCCGCTCCCTGGTTGAGGAGCAGGGGATCCTGGATGTCTGGAGATGGTTGCACCCCAGTACCCGGGATTATAATTTCTATGCCCCGGCGTCGAAGTCTTATTCTAGGCTGGATCACATAGATACCTGGAAAATGGGGGTACGTTACTTTACATCAGTAATCATTAGACTGGTTACTTTCTCAGACCACTCTATGGTTCAGGCACAGGTCTGCCGGGACTGTGAGGGTGGTCGGGGGGGGTTGGAGATATGATCCACGATTGGTGGGAGAGAAAGCCTTCTGACAAGATATGAGGGACATCCTAGAACATTATGTCCGAGAAAATAGGGAAACTGACACGGCCCTGAAATATACTTGGGATTTGATGAAGGCTGTATTCAGGGAAAGGTTTACTAGTTATTCAGCTTACCAGAACAAACAACATAAAGCAAAAATCACCAAAAACATAGAAGAAATATCCTCCCATGAGGGGCAGCACAGGGTATCTCGGGACACAAAGGTCATGGCTGGACTGAATAAAGCCAAGGACTCCCTGGATCAACTTCTTACCCGTAGGGTATTAAATTATCTGAGATTTACTAATCAGAGATATTATGGGGAGAGGGAAGAGCGGGCAAACTACTGGCTCTTAGGCTTAAGAAACAACAGACTGAGAGATATATTACAAAAATGTACTCAATGTCAAATCCCCCCAATTTGCTCGCCAGTCCTAAAGATATAGCATAGGAATTTGTCACATATTGTGCTACTTTGTATAAAGAAGAAAGGAGTTTGGGTCATGCCCAAAATGTAACTCAATTTTTAGAATGGCTAGACCTGCCCACCTTAACAGAGGACCAGAGTAAGGCTCTTGAACGTCCTTTTAAAGAAGCTGAATTGTTGGCGGTAATTAAATCTTTACCAACCGGGAAATCCCCCCGGGCCAGACGGCTTTTCTGTGGAGTTTTACATACAATTTGTATCAGAGATCACACCCTTATTGACCAAAGTTTGTAACTCTGCCAACGAACTTGGAGCTACTCCAGACACTTGGAACGAGGCCTATATCTCCTTGGTCCCTAAAGAAGGGAAAACCCTGGCAAACTGCAGTGGGTACCATCCCATATCCCTCCTCAATCAGGATGCTAAGATTTTCACCAAATTGATTAGTAACAGATTACAAACTATTATCCCTATGTTGATCCACCCCGATCAAACCGACTTTATTCTGGGACACCATATACATGATAATATCCACCTCCTTCTCAACACCATTTCAGTTGCTGACCACCTCCACAGATATACTTAATGCGTTTATTGTGCTAGATGCAGGAAAAGCCTTTGATAGGCTAGATTGGCTTTACTTAAAAAGTACTCTTAACAAATTTGGGTTTGGGGCTAAATTTATGGACTGGATGGCAAATGTATACAGCAGGCCAAAAGCCAAGGTAAAATTTAATGGGGTGGTGTCGGATTCCTTTGGAATTGAGAGGGAGACCAGGCAAAGATGCTCACTTTCTCCCCTCCTCTTTGCCCTAAGCATGGAACCATTTGCGGCTCTGATTCGACAGTCCCTGGATTATAGGGGAATTGGGTGTGGGGAACAGAGGTACAGATCTCCATGTATGCAGATGATACACTCCTCTATATCTCTGACTTAGATCACACTGTCCCTTATTGGGGAACATGCTTTGGGAATTTGGGGAAATTTGGGGTTTTAAAGTTAATGATACAAATTTATTTTTATTTTATTTATTTATTAAGTCTAGGATTACAAATACCTTTGAGCCTTGGCTCTTTTACAAAGATTCCACGTCAGAGAAATACAAATTATGGGGAACATCAAGACGGACATTACAACAATGTGGACATTGAAAACAGAGTACAGATTAATACAATTCAAGGGTAGCATTGTAACAAGGCAGTCAGCGGCATTTGTCAGAGAAAATAGACAACAGATAAGAAGTGCCAGAGTCATAGGGAGAGGGAAGAGGGAGGGGAAGGAATGTAGGAAGGGTGGGGAGAGGGTGAAAAGTGCAGCACTGGGTATACCAAGATGTGAGGGTAGAATCCAGTGAGGAGGGGAGGGGGACCACTAGAGCAGGAAGGGAAGTGGAGAAACAAGGTTAAGTTGGGCAGTCACAGGAGCTGTTGGTAGTGAGATAGTCCCGGAGCCTAGTTTTAAACATACCAATTGTTGGGGCAGAGGAGATGGTGGGGCTGAGGCCATTGAACCAGAGTGGCGCTCGATAAGCAAAAGAGCATTGTCCCTGTGAAGTGTGACAGTGGGGAACTTTCAGTAGCTGTAGCGTGGATCTCCTAAGGCACCATTTGTTAATTCGGTGTTGTAACAGAGTTGAGACCCCAGAAGGTGCAAGGCCAAGGTAGATTTTTTTCGCCATGGAGCAAGTGAGAAACTTTATGCAGTTTGATAGTTGGAGCCAGCCGGTCTGAGTGTACAGGTCACGTGTGGGTGAGACGGTGAGCACCAGTTATGAGCCGACATGCCTTATTTAAGGCAGTTGAGAGGCATCTAAGGGTTGTGGTTGTGGCTGTGGCCGAGCCATAAATGATGAGACCATAGTCTATTACAGAGATCACAGAGCTCAGGACTGCAACCTTCAAAGCTTCTGGCGTGAGGTGTGGTCTGTGTTTGTAGAGAGACCAAGCCGTTATATTAGCAGTTCTAGCTACATTATCTACATGAAGTCCATAAGAGATTAGGTTCAAGCTGTATCCTAAGTATTTGAAGGACCCCACCTGATCTAGAGTGTTCCCTGGGTGGTGGAATAGCCAAGTGGTATAGCTTGTGTGGGTTATGAGAGCTGCAGAAGAGCATAGATTTGTTTTTTTTGTCATTGAAGACCAGTTTATGATTAAGAAACCATGTCTCTACAGAACTGAAACCAAGTTGAAGGTTGTGTTGAAGAGTTGCAGGATCTTTGTGAGTGGAGAATACAACAGCATCATCGGCATATAGTATGATCTGCTCAGAGCAGTGGTAAGGGAGGGAGTTTAAGAAAAGACTAAAAAGGAGGGGGCCCAGTATGGATCCCTGTGGGACACCCGAGCGAACAGGCAGGGTGTCAGAAAGATCGTTCGCAATTTTTACTCTCTGCGACTGGATTTCTAAGTAGCTTTTAAACCAGAGAGAAGAGTCAGGTGATAGCCCGGCATTCAGTAGTTGGTGAATTAGTAGTCCATGATGTGCTGTATCGAAGGCCTTGGAGAGGTCGATGAAAACGGCCCCTTTGAGAAGGCTGTTGTCAAGGGATTTGTGCAAAGCTCCAGTGAACTCAAGAAGGGCTGTGGTGGTGCTGTGACCTTTCCGGAAGCCATGTTGTTGTGGACAAGGTATATTGTATTTATCCAAGTGGTTGGTAAGTTGATCAGCCACGATGCGCTCGAGTGCCTTAGAGAGTGGGGGCAGTATGGAGATAGGGCGATAATTTGAGTGATTCGTCTTATCCCCACTTTTATGGACGGGTGTCACGGTGGCTGTTTTCCATAGGTCCGGAAATTTTCCACAGCTGAGAGAGAGGTTTACGATTTTTGTTAATGGATGAATTACCTCATCGAGGGTGAGCAACAGAAGCTTAAGGTCCACTGTGTCACTACTAGATCTAGATTTAGAGATAGCTGCAATAATATAGCGGCAAGCTTCATTCAGCCTTACCTCCCTGAAGTAGAAGAGGGGATGGTTAGACTGAAGGGCTGAGGTATTTGGGGAGTAGGCCCTGTTTTTGAAAAAGTCATGGGGTAGAACAGCACTAAGGTCTGGAAAAGCTGTGTTAAAGATGTTTGCGATCACCTTGGGGTCGAGGGTTGAGGATCCATCAACCATTAACATGGCCGGAGAGGTTTTTGGCTGAGACCGAGATGTCCCCTGTGTTGTCAGGAGGCTTCCTTCACCCCCTCCCCATGTATGGCAACTATAAATGGGTCAAAGACAGTTTTCAATATCTTGGCATCCACATACCAAGGGATATCTCCACATTATACAAGGTAAATTATTGTCATCTCTTGCAAAGGGTACAGGAAGATTATCATAGATGGAATCTGCTTCCACTTTCTTTCTCAGGCAGACTAGAATGCATCCTCATGAATGACCTCCCGAGATTCCTTTTTCTTTTCTCTGCTCTCCCTTTAGGGCTTCCAAACTCCTTTTGGAAGGAACTAAAATCCTCCACAGTACGCTTTGCCTGGAAACACCATCCACCACGGATTAAGTGGTCTACTTTGTTGAGAACAAAGATGACAGGGGGTTTAGGTGTACCAGATTTTCAGAAGTATTATTGTGCAGCCCAGTTGGGGCAGTGGCAAAATTTTATGGGAAAGAGGACCCACCTCTGTGGACCCTGAAGGAGGGAACTACGACCCCTCAATTACAAGTTCCAGATCTTTTATATATGGATAGAGAAGGGTTGTCTAAGGTTTCCTTTAATAATCCCTGGTCCATAGTGGTCAACCAAGTATGGATGGCTGTTTCTAAGAGGAGGAAAGTGCCCCTGAAAATAAGTCCCTCCACTCCCCTAGGGGCATGTTTGGATTATACCTCCCCTGCACTTAGATATGGGTTTCACTAGATGCTTCCAATGGGGTTTAACTAGAGTGGAACACTTTTTGGATGGTGGTGTACTAAAACTCTTTACACAGTTAAGTGAAGAATACAGTCTGCCCAGACAAGATTTCTTCAGAGTTTTACAAATCCAACATTATCTACTAGGGAAAGGGGTGGGCGTCCGGGGAGAAGTGGGTGTAGACCCCCTGTTGGACTCATTGTGATCCTTGCTCACACAGGGAGGAAAGAAAGGACTAATCTCCAGATTGGTACAGGCCCTAGAGGAACAAGGCTCTACCTGTCCCTCAGATCTCGTTTTGAAAAGGAAAAAGGAGGCCAACATTAAGTTACAGGAGGAGGATTGGTCAAGGTCTGGGCAGGGGTACATACCAGCTCGGCCACTTTGTGGCTGAGAGAATTTCGATGGACGGTAGTCACTAGGTTTTTCCTTACCCCCACGATTACACAATATGTCAGGGCATCCAATACTAACCTATGCTGGAGACAATGTGGAGAGATTGGCTCTCACATACATATTTTTTGGAATTGTGTTAAAATAAAACCTTATTGGAACCATATGCGTTTGGTTTTTAACCACATTTTTGACCTCCAATTTCTGGCACTACCAGAAACCTGGTTATTTGGCTTTATGTCCAAAGCCACATTGACCAAATCCCAAACCTTGTTGTTCCACATGCTACTAGCAGCTGCTCTGAAAGCCATTACGAGATGCTGGCTCTCCTCCACCATACCGACAGAGCAACTTTGGTATTCTATTTGTTTAAAGATACTAATGATGGAAAATATCACCGCAAAACTAAGGACAAGTTTAGATAGGGTCAAAGATAGATGGCTACCCTTCCTGCACGTTAAAGCCCTGAAGGAACATAAAGACATTCTATAGGCTTTAGCAGAATTAATCTGAATATGTAATCAAGCTCGTGGGTGGTCCCTGGTTGAGTCTGCTGCCTGCCCCAATTCTCTCGGTCATTCTTTTCCTTTTTTTTTTTTTTTCCTCTACCTTTACCTTTCTCTTTATCTTCTCTACTTCTCTTTCTTACTCCATTTCCTTAGCTTAATCTGTGACTCATGGATATTTAATAAGGTGGTGCCATGTCTTTCTGGATTATTTACTTTGAGCACTGGTGTGCATTTAAAAATGTGGACGGTCTAGAGAATTATTTGACCTCAGGAATTAACTAAAGTTTTGGATTTAGTCGATAAAGGACCGTATGGTCAGATTGTCATGTAAGATATTATACTGACCCTTCTGTATGGATTATTCATGGACCTGTATACAGTACTGTCACACTGTTAAAACTGGAAAATCAATAACATTCTTATTTCCAAAAAAAAAGTGTGGGGAAGTGAGAGAGCCCTAGTGCTGTTATTTCATCCCAAAGTGCTGTGTCTGTCCATGCCAGACCTTTCAGGTGTATGATCCCACAGGCTGCATGCGCCTGACAACATAGTAGAAGTATGAAAGAGCAGCAGAGTGAGAAAATCATTATTGCATTGTACAATGAAAGAGAGAGAGAGACCCCTGCATACTTGTATGTCCCCATCTATGGCAGCGGCAGTCACAAAGAGAAAGACACACAGCAGCATCGGTGGTTGCCTCAATAGTGAGTTTAGAGGCAGAAAGTGAGTGCCATCGTTGTCGTCCCTCCCCCAAGAAGCAACAGAAGCACTGGTCCCAGTGCTGCAGAGAGAGTGCCACACAACATGTGCTTTCCAACAACTGTCCCGTTTCAGTCCCCATCCCTCACCCGTTTCATCCAGACCCCCGACAGACAGTGAAGTGGAGGACACTGTGCTCCAGAACTCCCCCACAATGATGTAGTGGCAGACAGCGAGGTAGAACATGAGGGGGGAGAGAGACAGTAAAGTGGGGTGCAGCAAATGTCTGAGAGAGAGGGAGCAAGCAAGTGAGCGAGAGAAACAGGGAGAGCCCTGTGGCCACAATGATCTTCTGTTATGTTAGTGACGTTTCCTCGAGTGTCAGTACAGCAGATGGTAATGGCCAAGAAAGCGCAGGTGGGCAGCAAAACTGTGTTCTATGTGGTATTTGGTAAGGAACGTATAAGAGAATGTGACAATGTAACACAGTGCCCAGCCTGAAAACTGAGGCACAGCAGTTTGTTCATGGCCCCCCACACACACACAGTACGATCAGCAAAATGCACTAAGTGCTTCTCTGTCTGTAGGACAGCACAGTGGACAGCGATAGAGAGACTCCTCCCTCACACTTGTATGTCCCTGTCCATGGCAGCGGCAGTCACAGAGAGCAAGGCACACAGCATCACTGGTGGTTATCTCAATAGTGAGTTCAGAGGCAGAAAGTGAGCATGATCGTCCATTTCCCCAGTGCCCCCCTCAAGGAACAACAGAAGCACTGTTCCTGGTGCTGCAGAGAGAATGCCACACAGCATGTGCAGTCCAGCAAGAATGGCAAGGTTGAATGGAGAATGTTTGCTGTGTCCTGTCTCTCTCTCTCCTGGCTGCCACTGTGTTTGAGCAGAGCTCATTGGGGGGGGATTACCAGACTGGAGAACAGAAAGCTTTCAGAAATGCACATCACAGCAGCCCTGAGTTCTAGGTCAGTGTCCCACAGAAAGCGTCTGCTCTCTGTGTTACAGTATGCTAAAATCAGCAGCAAATGAGCTTAAATCCAGTGTTCCTTTGACACAGCCCACAACTAAAGGGGCTGGGTTTCAGTGTCAATGGCAGTTGGTAGCCCAGCACCACAGCAGGCCCAATCAGGGTGATGGCTCCCAGGTGAGGCAGCCCCGAGCTTCTGAGGCCGAGGGATTGTGTCGGAGTTACAGGAGCAGATCAGAGGGGAGTGCTCCCTCTTCTGATCCTGCTCCTACCCAACATTTAACGTTCTTCCTGCACCTTGCCCGCGCTTCAGCTACCTGCAGGCCACTTTGCCAGTTTTCCAATCACCTCACATTGCCAGCTTGCATCGGCCACTAGAGCTCCTCTCTCCTCCTCCAACAGATCCGAGCCAGAGGTAAGTTTGCTGCATCTCCTGTCCCTCTGCCGCGGCTGCTTTTTTTTCTTTCCTTTCTTCCTTGCCCGCTCCCAGCTGGCCTCCACCCCCCCCAGACCACGCGGCCAGGGTTTGGGGCTGCATCCCACACCTGTGGCCCTCCCTCCCAGGACTGGTTTGTCCTCTAATGCCTTCCTGGCTAGCAGCCCAGCAGCTAGGGCCGGCCACCCCACCACGGCGGCCTGCACCCCATGGGGCCTGCCCATGACTGCCCTCCCCACCACGTGGTGGACCCTGACAACAGGCATCTGCCCCTGCCTTGCTGCCACAACCTGTTATTTTCTCATGTGCAGTACTTGTTTCCAATAACCACATTCATTTGGGGGCCCTTAGTTTATTGGGATTTATAGTTTTGTGGATCTGGTTGATTAAGTATAACAGTGTGTGAAATCTGTGTTGAGACCAGGAAGATTGTCTCGGGAAACCATCCTGGGACTGGCACGTTAAGTTTGTGACCCACACATGGCATACAGGGGAGCTGATCCTCCTCACCACATGGTGGGCATAGGCTGCGGTGTGACACGTCATCTCCGATCGGCCAATGCGTGGGCGGCACCTGACTCTGGCATGCCCCCCCAGCCCTCGGACTTCTTCCCCACCCCATTGCAGCTCACAAACAAACAAAAAAATAATAATGTAAACAAACTTTGCCGTTCACCTGCTGGGCCCCCCTGGGGTGGGGGGGAGCTTGGCGGCATGGTCCACCTCCCTGGGAGGGAAGTATAGTTTAGCACATAGAGTAATTAATTGTGACTGGGCTTGGTAGCTGAGCTTCTCTGGGTTCAGTTCCTACAGCCTCCACTGCTATGCTAGGTGGGACTCTTGATTTGGATTTAAATCCCACAGTCCACACCAGCATATTTTTTATAAATCTAAGGAAGCCACCTAGCTTTAGTTTTTCTGGGGTGCATCATGATTGGTAAGTGCCCATGTGTTTGGTCAGGGGTTTTCAAAAAAAAGAAAGGGGGGGGCATCCTGGTTTCTATCTTGCCTGAGTTGTCCCCCTCACTGTTTAAAACAACAAAAAAACATTTTTTTTTTAATAAACTATAGTGATAGCATGTGGCCTTTATAACATTAACAGGGCTTCCTTTTACATTGCCACCACTGCGATGAGGCTCCCAGGCCTATAGATAAAAAAGTCCCTGTTAGCATAGTGGTGTATGCCACTGCCCCTGAAGTCACCAGACCAGGGTTCGGGTCTGGCATTACAAAAAAAAAAAAAAAAAACCTAAAAGGCCTGTTATGCAATTATCTGGTCAAACACAGGTGACTAGTCATGTATGGTTTAGCAGGAGGGTAAGGACTCGGGGTGCTACTGTCAAGCGCACAGCGAAATGTTGGTCCTCGTAATTTTTTTTATTCTCTTACCTTAGCTTAGGTGTTGAGACTTATCTCCCATTACCTTATTCACAATCCTAAAACCCACTATGGCAGCCAAGAGGATGCGGCTTGAGCAAAAGTCCCAGGCCGTACTTGGTTCCAGTTCACAGCAGTCTGAGGGTCCTGACAGGGCCTTCATTGAAGCTTTTCAGTAGATGAGGGAACTCAAAGGACCCAAATTGGTTAGAAGCTGTGGCCCAGCTGGACCTGACACTGTAGGCCAGTGGTCAGGTAAGACAGGCAGAGGCAGGGCCTGGTACTAGTGGTGGGACCCCAGCTGGCCTACAAGAGGTAGTGTGAGACAGGCATCCTGCGAGGCAGAGACAGCCATCTACACACCTTTTGGAGTCAGTAGCCCAAGACCCTAAGGGGAGAACAGGGACGAGGTAAGGGGAGGCCTTCCACGAAGTATCAATCAAGAGCCCCGAAGGGTAGAGGTCAACCGAGAACTGTGGAATGAACTGGGAGAACCAGAGCTGTGATGAGTGAACCACCTCAGAGGCCTGGTGGACAAGAGGAACCGAGACTTGTCATGCAGGGCAGACAGGAGCCCACTAGTAAGTCGTGGGGTTTGCTGTTGGAGGACTCTCTATCCACCTCAGAGGTGGAGGAGCTGTCCAAGGGGGGAGGACTGCTAGGAGAAGGATAACACCTCTCTCATAGCAGTTGAATCCCTCCTGAGATTGCGGACATGGAAGTCCATTGCAGAAAGAGAGGGGTTAGCACCAGAGCCTGTATGTGGAAACAGTGCAGGGTCGTGGGCTGGGATACAAAGCGACAGAAGGGAGGGGGAACTTGGGGAGATTGGCACTCACACACACCCTGCAACCAATCCCATAGGCACCCCTGCCTGGCCAGCTGAGCCCATTGTCATATGTGACTGGGATTTCAAGCACTGGCGGCCCAGTAGCCAACTGACCCCCATGAAGGGCCCAGCGACAACTCATGATGGCCTAAGCCAATGACAGCCATAAAGGGATGGGGTTACATACCCACGACTCCAAGCCACAGAGCAGAAATGGCTCCTGGGTCCCCGCACGAGGTCTGGAGCATACACATCCACAAACATTCAACATGGAAGCCGGTGCAGGTCACAGCTGGGGTCAATCCAACTCAGAAGCGAATCTCCACACGTCTCCGTGGTCAGCCTTTCCATGGGGTCTAGCATGGATGCAGGGGCCCCCATTTTGGCCCGCATTCCTAGGTGGAATGGGCGGCCTGACAGGTCAGACTCCCTGGGGCTGGTGGGGCACCCCTTCCTCCAACAGTTGGGGTCTAGCGTCCCAGTTACACATGGACTGGGCCAGTCACAGGGAATGGGGTGGTCCCGGAACCACAGCTTACTGCACCCCCGCCTGCACCCCCCGCGGAAAATCAGCCATCGACTGGTGCAAGGGTTGATCAGGGGTATGGCGCAGCATTGGGGGACTCTGCAACTCAGATCTGGACCTGTGGTGATCCCCTGGGTAACCCCTCCAAGAGACATGTGGGTAAATCTGGGGGCAGCAACATGGGGAGGGGGCCTGGGAACCTTGCCACTCCCTCGCCAGGTGATTCCGTTACAATAGCACCTGACCAGGCAGCTGGGCCTGCAGTTCCGGTAGCAGGGATCCTTGCCAGGAGGCCAGTCGCACATCCAGGGGGCGCAACTCCATCTGCACCCATGGTCCTGATGCCTGGTGATGACAAATGGGCATATGCTGGGCTGGAGGACCCTTTGGGGGATCATCTGTCAGACAACATTCGGGAAAAAATCTGGAGGAGTAAATACATTGATATGTTGTCCCTTTTACACAGGGAACTCCTGGAGGAGAACGATAAAAAAGGTAAAAGGGAATGGTCGTGGAGGCCCAAAGTACCCTTCATGTTTGAGAACTGGACAGCGGCATTTGACATTTTTATGTCAATGTATGAGGTGAAGTACCTGGACAAGCTGTTACCCCTGCTGAAATACAGGGCTACAATTAAATTTGCCCATTTGTCCTTTGACGGTATTGCATGGCTCAAATATGAGAAACAGGTCCCTCTGAAATTGACTCACCAACCCAGCCTAAAATGGGAAAATATGCATCTAGATCTGTGGGCCAGGTACATGAGGCAGACCCAGTTCTGTTACATACACTGACAGCGGGCATAGAAACATAGAATTTGATGGCAGATAAGGACCACTTGGCCCACCCTGTCTGCCCATTTCCCTACCTAATGGATAAGCTGCAGATCCTAGTTAACCATCAGCCTACTTCTTTCTACCCTCATCCCCTAGAATTGCCTTATGACTGTCATATGCATGCTTGAATTCAACCACTGTTTTTGACTCCACAACCTCCTCTGGAAGGCCGTTCCATGCATCCACAACCCTCTCTGTGAAAAAATACTTCCTTACATTACCTCTGAGCCGCCCCCCCATCTTCAAATTGTGCCCCCTTGTTCTTGCACACCTCTTTTTGAAAGATGCTACCTCTTGGACTTTGTTGATTCCTTGAGGTACTTGAAAGCTTCTATCATGTCCCCCCTCTCCCTCCTTTCCTCGAGGCTATACATATTAGGCTCCTTTAGTCTCTCTTCATATGTCTTCTGGTGCAGACCCTGCACCATTTTAGTTGCCCTCCTCTGGACAGCTTCCATCTTGTCTATGTCCTTGCGGAGATTGGGTCTCCAGAACCACACACAGTACTCCAGATGGGGTCTCACCACCTGTCTGTAAAGAGGGATAACTTCCTGTTTTCTACTGGTGATGCCTCTCCCTATGCATCCCAGTATCCCCCCAGCCCTCCTTACTGCCCCCTAACATTGCTTGCCCACCTTTAAGTCATCTGATATGACATGGCATGTGATCACCCGTCCAAGTTCCAGTGACAAAAAAAAGAGTTCAAGAAAGCATGTTATGATTAAAATAGAGGGAAGTGTTTTTGTAGTCACTGTAAATTCAGGCATGTCTTTAAAAACTGTAGGGGGGACACCGGGTCACAGATTGTAAAGGAGCCAATGCCGGCAGCTCAGGGTCTGCCCATAACACATATAAGTCAAAATCCGGTGCCAGCTAGACTGGTCAACACACCGGTCAACTTGAAGTGAATGGTGACATGGCTCCCCCAGTACCCTGACCAACAAGCAGCAGTTTTTATGTGAGGGTTTCAGTATGGGTTTTGAAATCCCCTACAGAGGCCCCCGGATCACTACTTCAGCACTCAATCTCAGGTCTGTGATTGCCCTGCCTGAAATGTTGGCATCCAAGATAGACAAAGAGGGAAAAGCGGGACAAGTGGTTGGCCCTTTTAGGTAGCCACCTTTCCCAACAATTCAGGTGTCACCACTAGGACTGGTCCCTAAAAAGGCTCCTGGGGAATATTGCCTGATTCACCACCTTTCATACTCAAAAGGTGAGTCAGTAAATGACACGTTGCAATAGAGGATTCATCAGTGAACTATGCTTCCCTGGATATGGCAGTGGACCTGGTTTGAGGTCTGGCCCAGGCACTTTGATGGCCAAGAGCACATTGTCAGCTTTCACCACCTCCCCGTGCGACCAAAGGACTATGAGCTGTTGGGTTTTACTTTCCAAGGGCTGTGGTATTACAACATGGCAATGCTAATGGGCTGTTCAATTAGCTGTGCTGCTTTTGAGGCATTCTCTACATTTCTGGAATAGGCGACAAAGGTGTTTATGGGTAACACTGCAGCTATTCATTATTTAGATGATTTTTTCTTGCAGGTCCCAAAGATTCTGGTAAATGTAAGGACACTCTTGAAAGTTCCCAGACCTTGATGGGCAAATTTGGGGTACCGCTAGCCCTGGAGAAAATTGTGGGTCCCAGTACATGCATATCCTTTTTGGGTATTGAGCTGGATTCAACAGCCATGGTGTCAAGGTTACCACTGGACAAGGTCAGAAACCTACAAAGGCTATTGGGTGAGGTTATTGGGGCCCAGAAGGCCACACTCCTGCAACTTCAGTCCCTGTTAGGTCACCTCAACTTTGTCTGCAGGGTGGTAAGCCCCGGGCACCCATTCCTCAGATGACGGGCAGCTGCAATGGCCGGCATCACTAGGCGCTACCACCATATATGGGTGTCAGGGAGCCTCAAGGCCAACTTGTGGGTGTGGGAAATCTTTTTACGTGATTTTTTTTTTGAGTAATCTTTTTCTTTCTCCTACGTGCTCCTCGGCAGCCACTCCTTCAGGCTTGCCAAGGCAGTCCACTGATCCATCCGTCCTTCTGAGACTCCACCTGCCTCAGATGGCAGCCAATCCCCAGGGTGACCCGGCGTAACCCTTTTGCAGGATGGGTCCCCCTCCTCCGAGGGGGAAGGCACTGGTCAGGGGGAAGTCAGCACTACTATTTCCTTAGCCCCAGGGATGCTGCTGAGGCGGGGAGCTCAGTCGGACTATTGATGGCCTCAGGGCGCTGGGCAGCCGTCATCCGGCTACCGTGAAGCGGTATTTCCACTTTTCTGGTTGTTCCCTCCATCTTGCGTGTGTCAGCAGTGCTCCTGGTCTCCACCAGGAGCCAATGCCAGCACGGCAAGCTCCCACTACCCACCCCAGGAGAGAGGCAGTCCGGACGCTGAAATGCTCTGCCCTGCCAGCCCCGATGACCTGAGTCCGTTCCGAACTCGGTGTGACGTCAGGCTGGTAGATGCCAGCACCTCAACCCTCTCGCCACTGGGCCGCCTTCGTGATTTTAATGGCATATGCATATGCATGTGGCAGGGCAAGATGTGCTGGCATCAGGGATTGGACATGGTGACTGACGCTTCTGGGGTTTGGGTTTCGTGGCCTACTTTCAGGGCTCGTGGTTTGCGGGCCGATGGCCGCAGGAGTGGTGTGACCAGGGGTTAACAAAAAACATCACGCTGCTGGAGCTGTTCCCAGTTATGGTGGCAGTGTGGGTGTGGGGACACAGGCTGAGGAACTAGTCAGTGCTGTTCCTCTCTGACAACAAGGCAGTGGTAGATATCAACTTGCAATCTTCCAAGTCAGAAGATGTGATGAGGGTGTTGCGAGCATTTGTGTTATGCTGTCTTACTCTAAACATCACATTCTGGGTGAGATATGTACCCAGCAAAACGAGTGTGATCACTGATGCCTTGTCTCAGTTACAGTTTGACTGCTTCAGACAGCTGGCACCTCATGCAGAAGCATTCTCAACATGGATTCCGGATGCATTATGGCGGTTGAGAAAGCAGGAAAGATACGATTGGTTCAGCTCGCTGTTGCCCTCTCGACCTGGAAGATGTACTCAGGTAGTTTCGCAGCCTTTGCTGGTTTCTGTGGGCAAAAGGTAAGTGAGCTCCTACATGAGACCCAACAGCAGGTTCAAGAATATGTGCTCCACCTAATACAATTGCATAGGGCTTCATCGGCAATCCGGTCACACTTGTCTGGTGTAGCTTTGAGGTGGCAGGCATTGGGCTACCCCCAACCCAACCAACACTTTCACGACATGCAAAATGTTGGAAGGGTGGACCAGATCTAGGGGGAAGAGGTGGGACCACAGGAAGCCTATTGTCCTTGTCGAGCTCTCTAACTTACTTGCAGCCCTGGGGGCCATTTGTAGCACGTACTACGAGACAAAGTTATTTATGGCTCTCTTTCATGTGCTTTGTTCGGAGCATTCAGAGTTTTGGAGCTGGTACCTGAATTGGTGGCCACGGGAATGGGACTTAACCTCCAATTCGTAGACATCTCCTGGCTGCCTAACCAGGTGTGCCTCCAGCTCAGGAGGTCCAAAAAAATCAATGCAGCCCCCCAGCAACTGTCACATTACACAGGGCTAGGGCTGGGGAGTCCTGCCCATGCTCCCTGCTCCAGGCCTATAGGGCAGACAGACTGAAAGGGGAAGGCAACTTCTTTGTGCATAGGGATGGCAGCCCAGTCGCTAAGCGCCAGTTTGCTGCGGTCCTGCATAAAGGTTTGTAGTTTACAGATAAGGACCCCAAAGAGTTCAGCACCCATTCTTTTAGGATTGGGGCAGCCACTGAGGCCTTGAGATTAGTCTTGGGTGAGGCACAGATTAAGAAAGTCAGCAGGTGGTCATCCACTAAGAGTATATTAGGCCACAACAGTGTGCATAGTCTACCAAAAAAAAAAGAGACAAGAAAAGTTGTTTTGTTGTGAAGGCATGCAGTAATGGCTCACCACACTGACTCTCTTTTGTTTATGTTTTAGCTGTGCGAGGAGCAATACAGGAGATATGGATCATTTGCCATTCATACTGTATGTCCGGGAGGCACACAGTAGAGCTTCAACCTGCCCATCTGGTGTACAGCTCGGGGTCCCTAAGGAACAAGCAAAGAGTTGATGAAAATGGTGCATGGACTAGGGCTGGAAAGGCAACCACCACGGGCACTGATGCTGCATTTGGGGGGGAATGATCTAGTGGGACTTGGGGCCCCAAGACTCATTGCAGACATCAAGTAGGGTCTGACCCAGCTTCAGGCTCTGCTCCCAATAACCTGGTGTCAGTGGAGGGACACCCGTAGTCACAAGGCCATTGAGAAAGCGTGGAGGGAGGTTAACAGGGAGGTATCCCAGTTTGCCTCCCTCTGCAGAATTGCCATACTTTGTCAGTATCTTATCCCAAAGACATACGACGCAATGTATAGCAGTGACTGGGTACACCTGTTGGGGATTGCGAATAGTATTTTTAATGCCACTGTCCAGGACTTTGGTGATGCAGTAATAAAGCAGGTAAGACCCCAGGGGTATTAGGGGGAAAACATGCTAGCACGTTGGAGTGGCATAAATTCATGGCTGGATTGGTTAAAGTAAGCTGTTGTTGCACTGGGAGACACGGGGCCCGGTGGTACAACCCTGGGGCAGGTATGCTACAAAAGGGAAAGGGTCACCCAGAAAACACTGAATGGAACATCAGGGGCACATGACTTGCAGGAAGGGAGGGCAGCCCTGGGCAGGTCCCAGTCTTGTTCAAAGGTCATGATGATTCCCCAAGTACAGAATTTGGGGTGGGGAACTGCCCGAGGGAGAGACATGACCCTGGGTGGGTCTGCCAAACTCGAGGGCCATAGTTCCCCTGTTTGAAGCGCCATGGCAGATGAATTTGCTGCCCCAGGGGTCTTTTGTATCTTTAGCATCTTTAACTGTCTTGCCAACTGTATGTATATATGTATATATTTCCAAGCTTGATTGTATGTAAATCAACAATTTGATTTAAGTAAAGCTGCCACCTTCCTGCCAAAACAAAATATGGTGTTTGTATTTATTGTGGGTCTGATTGGACAATGACCCCCCCCAGCCTCTCACTGGGAGAGGTAACTTTGCATACGGCCCACAGCTAAAAGGGGTTGGGCTTCCATGCCAACAGCAATCGGTAGCCCAGCACCCCAGCAGGTCCAATCAGGGTGATGGCTCTCCAGGTGGCGGCTGGCCCAGGCTTCTGGGGGAGGGATTGTGGCTGGGTTTTTAGGAGCAGGTCAGAGGGGAGTGCTCCCTCTTCTGATCCTGCTCCTACCTGACATTCTCTCACCCACCCACCCCCTTTTTTCCTTTTTTTGGTTTGGCTGCGGCAGAAATAGTGTTGATAAAATGCAGTGCTTGTATATTCAGATATTGTCTTTTTTCTGTGACAGGATTATTCACGAGATGCCTGGCAATTAGGCTTATATTGCTCATAGTCACAGCATGTGGTAATTGATGAGGCGTAAATTCATGGCTGGATTGGTTCAATTAAGCTATCATTGCATTGGATGACACAGGGCCCGGTGGCGCGATCCTAGGGTGGGTATGCTACAAAAAAGAAAAGGTCACCCAGGAAACACTGAATGGAATGTCAGGGGCACATGACTTGCGAGCGGGTGGCCCTGTTCAGGCACCAGCCTCATTCGAAGGTCATGATGATTCCCCGAGTACAGAATTTGGGATGGCTAACTGTCCGAGGGAGAGGCATGGCCCTGGGTGGGTCTGCTTGACTTGAGGGCCATAGTTCCCCTGCTTGAAGCACCATGCCGGATGAATTTGCTGCCCCAGGGGTCTTTTGTATCTTTTGCATCTTTAACTGTCTTGCCAACTGTATGTATATATGTATATATTTCCAAGCTTGATTGTACGTAAATCAACAATTTGATTTAAGTAAAGCTGTGGCCTTTTTGCCAAAACAAAATATGGTGTTTGTATTTATTCTGGGTCCGATTAGACAAAGCGCTATGATGGTGCAGTGGGCTGAGAGAGCGAGTGAGAGACTGAGAGAGAAGTGAGAGTCAGAGAGAGAGAGACAGGTGCTGGGGCAAAAATTGCAGTGGCTGTCATGTACTTTGGATCCATTCTGTGTGGTGAGTTGTGGCAAACGCCGTAGAGACACTGGAGAGAGAGGGTGAGAGAAAGAGAAACGGAGGCGCCCCCAGAGCCTGTCCTCCGTTGCCATTCCTGTCCCAACTGTACTGCAGTCTGTCTTTTGTCAGTGGTCCCGACTTCTGCCACACACTTCTATTGCCTTCCATTGTTCACAGGTTGTCACAGCTGTAAACGTACTTTTTTCTTCTTCCTGTAAGTGAAATGTTAGGGAAGCCTAGAATTGGGAACTAATTTCTGTGGTGGCAGGATACATCACAGAAATTGTGCTTTTTAGCATTAAAAACAGCATTTCTCTATTTCTTTAGCTGAAAATGTTAACTTATAAGGGGAATAACACACTCCAGGGTATGGGGTTATAGGGATTGTATAGGGGAAGTGGTTATCCCTCTGTACAGACAGTTGGTGAGACTCCATCTGGAGTACTGTGTGCAGTTTTGGAGACCTCATCTACGCAAGGACATAGACAGGATGGAAGCAGTCCAGAGGAGGGCAACTAAAATGGTGCTGGGTCTGCATCAGAAACCATATGAAAAGAGACTGAGAGAGCTTAATATGTATACCCTTGATGAAAGGAGGGACAGGGGGGACATGATAGAAACGTTCAAGTACTTCAAGGGAATCAACAAAGTCCAGGAGGGTAGCATCTTTCAGAAAAAGAGATGTGTAAGAACAAGGGGGCACAATTTAAAGATAGAGGGGGGACGGTTCAGGGGTAATGTGAGGAAATTATTTTTCATGGAGAGAGTGGTGGAAGCATGGAACCGCCTTCCTGGAGAGGCTGTGGGGTGTAAAACAGTGGAGGAATTCAAACATGCATGGGACAGACATAAGGCAATTATAGTGGGGGTGGCAGGAAGTAGGCTGTTGGTTAACTAAAATCTGCAGCTTATCCAGTAGGTAGGGAAATGGGCAGACTGGGTGGGTCAAGTGGTCCTTGTCTGCCGTCAAAGTCTATTTTTCTATATTTCTATGTAATGCACAGCTGGTGAACTGTGAGGGCACTCTGCCTGCAGCCTCATGCCTCACAAAGCACCCAGCCATGCATTAAATCCCAATAACCCCATACTCTGTCATGGGTTATTGCTTACGTATTTTGGAGTACCATTTGCTCTAACCTCTACTGTTTCAGGGCTAGATCGGGTGTTAGGGATTTCAATTATCTGAACTTACTGTACTGAGTACAGATTCCCTTTAATGTATCTCTGTGTGCCCTGCACATGTTGTAATTGCACTTGGTTGTTCACTATCCTCCTGCCTGCCCAATCTGTTGGGCTGTCAAGCTCCTGCATTCATTTGGTCTCTTTGTATAACTGCCTGACATTATCGCAAGTCCATGGGCTTTGTGCCTATCTGAGATCTTCTTTGCTAATTTATTACAATCTGTGTAGTTACTACCTATCTAGGTAGGCCTATAATTCCAATTTACAGGGTGTTAAAGTGTTTTGTCATTTGGCTAATTATAGTTAGTCTGACTAGTTTTCCCATCCAGTTTCTTGCAGACTCAGGTTTAAAATACCCTATATTTGTTGATTCCCAGTATTACCCTGTTTGGGTGCACCCGCTTTTTGCACTGGTTTGTACCAGTGTTCAGCTGTGGTATAACTGGATATTCCAGATTGTATCAGTGCTAAACCACCCCAGCTAATTGCACTCCCTCAGTCTAGGATTGTTTGTCCTATATTGCAAGATAATGTGTAGGCCCGTGGCTGGGTTTGCAGCCTTATTTAATTGAACATACTAATTAATTATCCTTTAAGATACTGTACTACACTTTTTGATGGCTA
Source organism: Neoceratodus forsteri (assembly GCA_016271365.2). NCBI lineage: Eukaryota > Metazoa > Chordata > Ceratodontiformes > Ceratodontidae > Neoceratodus > Neoceratodus forsteri. The sequence goes on along the minus strand of CM057456.1, from coordinate 451,281,099 downwards.
TTGCAACTCACCTCCAGACTATTATGTACATTGTCCTCCTCTGCCTTCTCCTCTTCCCTTTCCTACTTCTAACCACTGCACCTCCTCCCCAATCCAAACTACCTTCCCTATCTCCACCCTCTTCTCATCCCGGCCCCACTCCTCCCCTTTACCCTCCTCCCTTCCTATCCACCCTAGGTTCCTCTCCTCCCCCTGTCTTAGCTTGGAGTTTGTCAACTGCACCTTCCTCTCCTTTCCTCACCCCCTCATCCGCTCTCCTCCCCGCTCTAAGGTGCAGAAATCCCATCTATCCTTTTGCGCCCTTTCCTGCTCCTTCTCCTCTCTGGGGATGGAGAGTCCAACCCTGGTCCCTCTCCTGTCTTCTTTGCCTCCTCAGCTGCCAAGGGGCTATGCATCTTTTATCTCAATGCTTAGAGCCTTCTTCCAAAACTTGACCTCCTGTCTGACTAGGTTTCACTATACTCTCCTAAAATGCTCTGTATTTCAGAATCCTGGCTTTCCTCCAGTACTTCTGAGTCAAGCTTAACTCTTCCTGACTTATACAAGATGGCGGCCACGCTGGGCTTGCTACTGCATTGTATGTCCGTTTGCTGATCGTTTTCTGATAGTTTTTTGTTTCCTCGTTCGTTGGAGCTGTTTTCGCTTGTTTGCTGAAGTTCGCTGAAGTTGTTTTGAACTTTCTATTTTGCCTTTTATTCCTTGTGCAATCCTGGATATCTGATGAGGAGCACTGCTTGTTAAAACACGCTGGAATCTTTGTGTTGAGGAGAGTTAAGGCGTTGGCATTGTGTCCTGTATGCTTTTACAAACAGTCGAACAGTCGTTTGGATATTTTTACGTGTGGTACGGCTGCTGTCAGAGGAATATTCACTTTGTCGTTCACTGTGAGCTGGGCTGCATTTTTATGAGTGAAGGAATCTGGAAATTTTTGGCTCTATGATTCTGGGAACATTGGAATATATTCAGAAACCGTGAGTTACACTGGGATTTTGGAAGTTGGGCTGGACTGGTACGGGAGTTATCTAAGCCCCTGATATATCTCTGTATCCGAGGGGGGAGACTTCCTGGAATATTTTGGCATTGAATCACACATTATATTGGGGTGTCTGAGGCCGCTGAAGCTCTGGGAGGAGAGTGTGATTGACCCCCAGGAGGAGAGTGTGACTGACCCTCGGTCTCTACTGTTTGATTATGAGGAGATTTTGAAGACTTTGAATAAGATTTGCTTTTTGGATTCTGTGATTTTGTGGTGGTCTTGGCCTGTATGTGTGTCACGGGATAGCTGCCTGGGGTGGCTGGTGCTGGTTGGGCCCAAGGCGGGTGACTCTGGCTTCGACCTGCTGGTGGGCGGGTGAGAATTGCTGAAGTCTCCTAAAGCTACTGGAGTGGTCTACCGGTGGGTGGACACCGTTCCGGGAGTTATTGCTAAGGGTCCAGCTTGGATCAGAAATCCACTCTGGGGGGGGGGGGCTATTTCCATCACACGATAGTTTGTGATATCTTCTGTCTCTGGATTAGAACTGTTAAAATCTATTTTGCTCATTTTTTAAGACAGCCTGACTCTGATTGTCCGAGTTTCAGAGAGCCTGGAATTTTTAATATTGGATGACCTTTTTGATGACTGCTTGTATTCACTATTATATTATAGTGAGAATTTTTTCTGAGCAGAATTTTATATTATTTTAAATTTATTTTACCTCTTTATGCTTTTTTAGACTTTATGATATTATTTGATTTTATGTTTGTTATTGGATTAATAGTAATTGTAATATAATTTTATTATTCATTTATTTTATTTTTATAGATTTTCCTTGGTTAATAATTTATTTGTTAATTAAGATAGGTTGTTTAAATTGAGTTAGTTTATTAGATATTTGTTGTTAATGATGTGTTTGATGGGGTTTACGACGGTCAGGCGCTATTCTCCCACTCTGCTCCGGGACCTCCGTCCCTTTCACTGTCGCCAGTTGTCTGATGACGTTTTTAATAACTGTCATACAGTGGGAATAGTGAGAAGGCATTTAGGGGATGGGTGGGCTGGACAGAGTGGGAGATTGGAGGGGGGGTGGGCAGATAGGGATAGTTGGGTCGAGGAGACACCCTGGGGTGAAATGGGATCAGGAGAGGGGTCCTCCTTTCCTGATTCCCATACCCAAGGGCTCCACAGATTGTGGGCAGGTACTGCGCTCCTCTCCGAAAACCCATCCAACTCGGGCGGAGTTATGTAATGCCAGGTCTATTAGGAACAAGACTGCTATTATTGCAGATCTTGTTGCAACATCTGACCTGGCATGTATCACCGAGACCTGGCTGGATGAGAATGCAGGTCCTATATTAGACTCTGCTGCTCCGGCTGGGTTCTCGGTGATGCACTGTCCGAGATTGGATCGTAGCGGCGGGGGAGTGGCCATCTTTTTTAGATCAGATCTGAGTCTTGTGGAGGTGCCAGTGGGTAACACCAGATCTTTTGAGTGTATCCTGGCAGCAGGTGCAGAGTTTAGGATTCTCCTAATCTACCATCCACCCGGTGATGGTGGTGGTGAATTCCTGAAAGAGTTTGCGGACTTCATCGTTGACATGGCATTGGAGTCATCCAGATGGTTAATACTGGGTGTCTTCAATGCCTGGGTTGACGATGAACTCTTGCACTTTGGAAAGAACTTCCTCCAACTTATGTCTATGTTGGGCCTGTCACAGGTAGTTACCTCTGCTACCCATATAGGGGGACACTCTTTGGACCTGGTGTTCCTACTGGATTTGGATGTTACGCATCTGGGGGTGGAACCAAATGTGTGGACAGACCATCACACCATAAGATTCAGCTTTGGGGCACCCCCTAATAGGCTTGCCTCTACAGAGATGGTCCAGTATCGCCCTTTTAGGGGGAGTAAACCCAGAGGGCCTATTAGCGGTACTGGACCTATCGGGTGTTTCAGTGAGAGTATGGGTCCAGGGGACCTTGTTCTTGCCTATAATAAGGCAGTGAGCAGGGCCTTGGACCAAATTGCTCCTGTTCATGTTCGCCCACTCACTCAGCGCCCAAAGACTCCATGGTTTGATGAGTCTTTGAAGAAACTGAGGAGAGTGGGGCGAAGGCTAGAGAGGGCCTGGCGGAAATCTTGCTTGGATGCTGACAAACTTAGATTGATGGATCATTATGTTATCTATCAATCGGCAATAACCCGTAAGAAGGCAGAATTCTTGTCCAGGGAGATTGCTGCTGCACGAAACCAATCAGCTCAACTCTTTCGGACTGTTGACAGATTGTGCAATCCACTCTGTCTACAGTCTGGAAGAGATTTTTGACAAATAAAGTGTGATGAGCTTGCTCGATTTTTCGCTGATAAGATTGCCAGCATTAGGTTGGATATCGGCCAGGCTCACTCTTCAAGGGTTTGTGGTGATCGGCAGGGGGAAACAAACACCTGTGTCACCTGGTTTGACTTTGGTAAGCCAGAATTCATGGATATTGTGAGGATTGTCCAGACTGTACGTCCAACCAGCTGTAGTTTGGATCCGGGCCCTACGCCTCTATTATTAAGTTGCGTAGATACTATCTGTCTGACCATTGCTGAAATTGTTTGGAAATCTCTGGAGCAGGGATCTTTCCTGATCCTAAAGGACGAGTCATTCGACCTCCTAAAAACCTTCATTGAACCAGACTGCCCAGCTAACTACAGACCTGTCTCTAACCTGCCCTTTTTGGGCAAGGTTATTGAAAAGGTGGGTGCACTGCAACTGGATGACCACCTTACAAATCACAATGTCTATGATACTCTTCAATCAGGATTTAGGAAAAGACATAGTACTGAGACTGCTCTTGTCCGGGTTCTAAATGATCTCCTGATAGCGAGAGATCGAAAGGCTCATACTATTCTAGTCCTTCTTGATCTCTCTGCAGCATTTGACACTGTGGACCATGGTGTGCTTTTGGAATGCCTGCAGTTCTATTGCGGACTGTCTGGTACAGTTCTGCAATGGTTTCAATCTTTTCTCACGGGGCGGAGACAGAGGGTTATCACCGAAATTTATTCCTCTGATACCATCCTCCTGCCCTGTGGGGTTCCGCAGGGCTCCATTTTGGCACCCATGTTGTTCGCTGTCTATATGCTGCCATTGGGAGACATTATTAGGCAATACAGCTTGGGTTTTCACTGCTATGCAGATGATACCCAGCTGTATTTGTCTTTTAGTCCCGGACAGGAAGATGCAGTCTCTATAAACAGCTGTCTATCCGAGATCAAGGATTGGATGGGTGCCAGCTGGCTAAGGTTAAACCCGGATAAGACTGAGGTGTTGGTGGTGGACCCAGGTCGCCTTGAGGTGGGTTGTAGGGCTGGGCTTCCTTCGGGCGTATGGATCGATGGTGCCCAGCTCTCAACCTCAGACCGGGTGCGTAACCTGGGCGTTATTATTGAAGAAGGTTTGACCCTGAAACTTCAGGTGTCATCTGCTGTCAAATCTTCCTTTTACCATCTTAGGAATATCGCTCAGGTGAAACACCTAGTTCCTCCGGCTGACCTTCCAACACTGGTCCATGCCTTTGTTACTTCTCGCCTTGATTACTGCAATGCCCTGTACCTAGGGCTACCGAGGGTTGATATCCGCCGCTTGCAGCTAGTGCAGACGCAGCAGCCAGGCTTTTGACTGGGACATCTATGAGAAGTCATAATACGCCTGTGCTGCGCCGAACTGCACTGCTACGGGTCAGTGTGAGGATCACCTTTAAGGTTGGGTTACTGACCTATAAAGCCCTACGAACAGGGACACGGTATCTTCAAGATCTCCTTATTCCCTACTGTCCTCTCTCTCGCTCCGCTCCACCGACGAGGGATTGCTAGAGGTTCCCAGGGTTCATTTAAAAACATCTGGAGCACGGGCATTTTCTTATGCTGCCCCTACCCTGTGGAATTCTCTACCTCGTCGGATACGAAGCTGTCTGACCGTTGAGAGTTTTAAGTTAGAATTAAAAACTTATTTATTTCAAAAGGCATATGGAGAGTGATTTTACTGTGATCTTATTGTGATCATATTGTTATTGTTGTTGTTTGTGTTATATGTATGTATTTTAATTGCTTTTATTTGTACAGCGCTTTGGCATTGAAAAGCGCTTAAAAAATAAATTTTTACTTACTTACTTACTTACTTTCATTTCAACAGGCAGGACAGGGGAAAATGTGGTAGAGGTGTTGCCATCTGTGTCTGACAGAGCCTCTCTTGCACCATGGCTATCAGAGAGGCTGCACCATCCTCCCACAAGTTTCTCCTTGTCAGGCTGTCATTCACCTCCTCTGCACCCACCTTCATTGGGGTTCTCTGTGCCTCACCCAAAATCTCCACCTTCTCCTAGGTTGACTCCCTCTCTCCCATTACCTCTCATTCCTCCTCAAATGAACTCATCCTACTAGGGGATTTCAATATCAATTGGCTCTCCCCAGCCTCCAGGCTGACCACCCACAGGATTGACTCCCTTAATCTCTCTCAGATTGTAACCAAACCCACTTGACTCAGCCCCCACTCCCACAAACATTCCCTCTTGGACTGGGTGCCCTTCTCCCACCCCCACCGTATTGTTATATCAGGTATTCTACTGGATGCTTTCAGCGACCACTGCATGATATTCTGCATCAGGAAACTCCGGCGCCCACCTTCCTCCCCAAACTGCATCTGCTCCAGGTCCCTCCAGTCGCTCAGCGCCAATGCTCTCCTGAATGACCTTGTTGCAAAAGATTGGACAGCCATCTCCTCTGCCCCTGATACTGATGTTGCTCTCCCTGTTTCACTCAAAATTTTCCTCAGTTTGGGACAAGCACTCACCACTCAGAAAATCCAAGGTCAAAACTCACCACCACCACTTGATTACCCCTGAAATCACTGACCAGTGCAAGTCCTGTGATCTTGCCTAGGCCCGCCACAAATTATCTCACTCTCTTCCTAACCTCGTCAATTACAGGGCAAGTAGAAACTCCTGCAAAAAAGCTGTCTCGGCTGCTAAATCGCAACATTTCAAGGTCAACCTCCAGAACAACCTTATCACCCCAGTTAAATTCTGGAAGGTAATTCACTCCCTTTTTGACCACTCCACCCAATCTGCCCCTCAGTCCTCCTGGTAAATGGTTCACCTGTGACTGCCCCCCCCCCTTTGTTGCTGTTTATTTGAATGAGTTCTTAACAACTCGTGCCCTCTCCCTCCACACCCCCTCCTGGTTCCTCCTTTCCCACTTCTGTTACCATCCCCTCTCTTCCATACTCCTCCAAGGGTTTCCACTTACCCCTGTTACTACCCAGGAAATTCTAATTGCCTTTTCCTCCCTTAACCTGTCCAAGTAAAGATCTGACAGACTGGATCCTAAACTCTGCGACACCTCAGCTCCTGCCATTGCATCTCCTCTTACTCATCTACTCAACCTCTCCTTCTCCCTCTGTGCTGTCCCTCAGTCATGGAAGATTGCCAAAGTGCTTCCACTTCACAAGGGGAGGACCCTTCCTCCCTGGTAACTTGCAGCCTATCTCCTTCTTCCCCTCTCTTGCTAACCTGCAAGAGAAGTTGTCTACTCCAGACTTTTTGGTTTCCTCTCCTCCTCAGAGTTCCTCTCCCCCTTCCAGTCTGGCTTTCAGAAGCGCCACTCCATTATTTCCTCCTTGCTGTGTTTCACTGATTCTGTCTCCTCTGGCATGCATCAAGGGCCCATCATGGCTGCCATTTTCATCAATCTGGCCAAAGCCTTCACTTCGATGTCACACTCACTCCTCCTTTAGAAGCTGAGTTCTGCACAGGTTGTTAGTGCCCCGTCCCTGCCACTTCCCATATAGGTTAGGGTCCCTCAGGGCTCTGTCTTGGGTCTGATACTCTTTTCCTTTTTCTTAATGACCTCCCCTCTGCCTGTGCCAACTAGCATACATACAAGTATGCTGATGACACAGACATCTACACCTTTGCCCCCTCCACTACTGCAAAGATCTGCTGCAGCAAGACTTCCACTATGTCATGCACTGGTTCCACTCCAACCAGCTCCAGGCCAACACAAAAAAACTGTGTCTATGACCTTCGGCACCACCCAGAAACTGGTCAGACTCCCCACATTGCCCATCTTCTCCACCTTAGATGGCACCCCCCCTTTGAAGCGGTTCCATCCTTCAAGTACTTTTATGAGTTGCCAAGCTTGACTTCTCTGCCCACATTGATGCCACCCATGCCAAGCTCTGCCCAAAACTTGGTGCCTTGTACAGCAATAAAGACTGTTTGTTTCCACAGGACCACAGGGAGCTTGTTACCAAAATGATGCTCCCAGTCTTCGATTATGTGGACATGGTTTATGGTGCCACCCCTCCACTTCCCTTGCCAGACTGGACACCCTCTGCAACTCCTTTTGATGCTTTGCCACCAACTTCCCACCCCATACTCATCATTGCTCACTTTACTCCTCCCTTTCCATTCTCTCTCTACCCTCCCATCGCCAGAACCACTGTGTCTCCTACATATCCAAACACTGGTTTGGGTCCCTGACATACATAGATACATACATAGATACATAGACAGTGTCAGCAGATAAGGGCCTATGGCCCACCCAGTCTGCCCATTTGAGCTTGTAAGTTCAGTTTGTTTTCCTAGAAGTCTGTTGTACCTTACCCCTGACCTCCAGAATTCCTTTATGTCTATCCCATGCATTCTTAAATCCCGTGATTGTTTCAGCCCCCACCACTTCCTCTGGCAGGGTGTTCCACTTGTCCACCACCCGTTCTGTGAAGAAATTCTTTCTCATGTTTCCTCTGAATCATCCTCCCTCCAACTTCATCCCATGCCCTCTAGTCCTGGAACATCTTTTTTGCTTAAAAATACATCCTACCTTTCCTCTCACTCCTCTCCCTTTTTCCCTCTGCCTGCTGCTCCCTCTGCTCCAGGGATCATTGTATTTCTTCATTCCTCATCCCTGCTCCTCTGCTTGGCAATCTGCCTTCTCCTGTCATCTCCCTACACTTTGGAGCCAGCCATGCACAGCTATCCACCTCATTGTCTCTCCTGGCACCCTCAAGTGTCAACTAAAACTCCTTCTTCCCCCTCTTGCTCCTGTTTTCCCTCTCCCTGATGTCCCTCTTACTCCAGTGCAGGGGTATCTGGCAGCTCATTTAATGTGTGTTTTTAAATAAATAAATAAATGTGAACTCTTATTGTAAGTTGATAAGTGATCCTACTACAAGAAAGACATTGATCTCTGGGTATAGTTCCAAACAAAAACATGTAATTACTAAACCAGTGTTTGATTTCCTGACCGTTGATCTTCTTGTACAGGTGACTATCTACACCCTACCAAAAATCTACAAGGATGGCCGGCCCACTGACACAGGGGCAGGGCACCCGACTGCGACGCCGACGACTTGGGTTCAGGAATGGACCAGGGAATGTCAGAAGGCTGGCTGAGGGGAGGACTGAACGTCCTAAGGACTGCTCTCCTCCGAGAGGGAGGGAGTAGAGTGCCCGGCCCAATAGGGACCTGTAGTGGAGGCTGTGGATACTCCAGTGTTGACACCAGTACATATGGGTATGGGGGGTGGGGCGGATGCGGGACGTCGTTGCACGTCCCCAACCCACGGGTCAAAATATCAAAATATGGCCTCTGCTAATGAAGCCCGCTCACTCACCCGGTTCTGCTAAGCCTTCCGTGGCACTTACGGGACCTGACCTATTCCAATGTCTGCTTTGGCCAGTACAGGATTCCATGCCCCGCCTTGGGGGGAAAGCCAAGGAGGCAATGCTGGTGGGTTCTCCTACCAGCACCTTCTCCTGTCACTGCAGGAAAAATCTTGCTGGTGCGGTGACCCTGCCCTGGGGGGCAAGCCAGAAGGTATCGGGGACCCAGGATTAAGGTAAGTCCCCGGGGACTAGCAAGGTAGCTAGGGTGGGCAGGGGCTCAGGTCCAGGCAGGGCGTATAAAAAAAAATTCACAAGGACAGACAAAATCCCACAGGACATCCTACTGGCCAGTATTGGCTCTTTAACTGAGCCTCTAGATAAATACAGTAGGTGGACTCCCACATTAAATCTAGAGCAAGTAGATTTCCATCATTTGTAGGGGACATAGACGTTTTAGAAACTTTGGATGATATCTAGATTAAAGGATACTGGTTGTTGGTCACTCTAGAGAAGACATCACTTCACATTTACCATGAGGGGCGATGCAGGCATTGGCGCCAGCACTGGAAGAGCAGAGCAATTTATCTTCTAGTAACACTGATTCTCTAATGGAATTTTTAAAAAAGGTGTTAAAACACCTTTTCGTTCATGTGAACCCATTACCTCCAGACAAAGGGCACATTAATGGGGGAATCTTTTGCCCCCAACTATCCCAATTTTATCAGGGGGTATGGGAGGATTAGATAATTAGGGATCCTGCAGTAAGTCCATATAACCAATGAAACATAGAAACATAGAAACATAGAAGTTGACGGCAGATAAGGACCGGAAGGCCCATCCAGTCTGCCCATTTCTTTTTCTACCTTATAAATGTGCCATCGGCCTTCGCTCTGTCAGTGACCTATCTATTCATAGTCATTTGTATTGCTCCCTTATGCCTATCCCATGCCTGTTTGAAGCCCTGCACTGTATTCATAGCCACCACTTCTTGTGGTAAGCCATTCCATGCATCCACCACCCTTTCTGTGAAAAGAATTTCCTCACATTCCCCCTTAATCGGCCTCCTCTAATCTCATGCATGTCCTCTTGTCCTGCTATTTTCTTATATTTAAACATGTTAGACTCTTTCACCTTGTTTATGCCCTTAAGGTGTTTGAATGCCTCAATCATATCACCTCTCTCCCTCCTTTGCTCAAGGGTATACATATTGAGCTCCGTTAATCTGTCCTCACAAGTCTTCTGATGTAGTCCCTGCACCATTTGGTTGCCTTCTCTGGACTGCCTCAATTTGGTTAATGTCCTTGTGAAGGTGTGGCCTCCAATACTGCCGCAGTACTCCAGATGGGGCCTAACGCAGTGTCTTGTACAGAGGTTATTACCTCCCTCTTACGACTTGTGATACCCCTACTAATACACTAACACCCCCTAGCCTTACCTACTGCTTTAGAGGTCTGCTTGGATGATTTTAGGTCATCAGTGATGATGATGCCCAAGTCTCTTTCTTCCTTTGTGACTGCTAGCAACTCCCTCCCAGCCTATAGGTGGCTTCAGGGTTTCTCTTCCCTATGTGCATGATTTTGCACTTCTTTGCATTAATCCCAGCTGCCACTCTTCTGACCATTCTGCTAGTTTATCCAGATCTCTTCTCATTCTGCCCACCCATCTGGATCATCTACTCTGTTGCAGATCTTTGTGTCATCTGCAAACAGACAAGCCTTACCCTCTAGTCCATCTGCAAGGTCACTAATGAAGATGTTGAAGAGGACTGGCCCCAGGACTGATCCCAAGTACCCACTTGTGACTTCATCTCTTCTGACTGTATACCATTTACGACCACTCTCTGTTTTCTGCCCGTCAACCAGTTTGCCACCCAGTTGACCAACTCACCACCCGAGCCTACCCAGCTTATTTATCAATCTTCTATGTGGAACAGTGTCAAAAGCTTTGCTGAAGTCAAGGTAGGCGACATCAACTGCTCCCCTTGGTCCACCACTCTGGTTACCCAGTCAAAGAAATCTATGAGATTAGTTTGACAGGACCTTCCTTTGTAAACCCATGCTGTCTTGGATCCTGTGCCCCTATGGTTCCAGGTGTTGCACTATCCTTTCCTTAAGGAGTGCCTCCATAATCTGCCCACTACTGAGGTAAGACTGACTGGTCTGTAGTTCCCGCCCTCCTCCCTGCTACCACTCTTGTGAGCGGGATCACATAAACCCTTCTCCAGTCTTCTGGGACCTCTCCTGTGCTCAGAGACTCACTAAACAATTCTGCTAATGGCTCTGCTAGTTCCTTCTTTAGCTCTTAAGTACCCTGGAATGTATGCCATCAGGTCCCATTGCCTTATCCACCCTGAGCTTAGCAAGTTCTTGTAGGACCCTTTCTTTTGTGAAGGAGTAGTGCTTACCTCCCTCCCCTGTGTCCATGATGCTGAGCTGTGGGCCCTGCCCTACCTTCTCTTCAGTAAATACTGAGCAAAGTATCTATTTAGGATAGATGCCTTTACAGGGTCCTCCTCCCACATGCTCCCTTTTCTCCATTAAGCTTAGCAATACCCCTCTGGACTTTCTCCTTTCACTAATGTATCTATGAAAGTCTTGTCACCTTCTTTTACTGTTAGTGCTAGTGTTTCCTCAGTTTGGGACTTTGCCTGCCTTACTGCCTTACCTGCTTCCCTTAGGGCAGTTTGGTATGCCTCCCTATCTTCATCCGCTGTGTTCCCTTATATTTCCTGAAGGCCAGCCTTTTGGCTCTGACCTTTTCTGCTACTGTATTTGAGAACCAAAGTGGTTTCCTTCTTCTTTTGCACTTCCTTTTCTGTCTAACACAATGGGATGTTGCTTCAAGTATTGCATCCTTAATGCTTGCCCTTTGCCTGTACCCCTCACCTGTGTTTCTTTTTGCCAGGGCTAGCTTAACTCTGTTGGCCATCTTATCAAAGTCAGCTCCTCTGAAGTCCCATATTTTTGCCTTGGAATGGGATGATTTAGATGTAGTAGCCAAATTGAACCCTGCCATGTGATGGTCACTGGCCCCCAGGTGACCTTCTACCTGGAGATCTGTGATCCCTTCTTTGTTAATCAGTACTAGATCTAGGATAGCTCTGTCTCTTGTGGGTTGCTGTACCAGTTGTTTGAGGCCCTCCCCCTGCTGGGAATCCACTATGAGTCTAGTTCTGGCAGATGTTCCTGCTGGTATTGACCAATCTGTATCTGGCATGTTGAAGTCTCCCATTATCAGAACCTCCCTTTAGCTGTCATGTTTTGTATATCTTCTAACAGTAATGTGTCTATGTCCTCCCTCTGGTCTGGGGGCCTGTAGACAACCCCAGTTCTTATGGCTGTCATTTCCTGTTTCCAGGGTGACCCACAGTTCTTCTGGCTCCTTATGTGTATTCTGAATTGCTGTAGCTTTGATATTTTCATTAACATACAGGGCCCTCCTCCCCCACACACCTCGGTCTCTTCTGAACAATACATAGCCAGGTACTGAAGTCTCCCAAGTGTGGTTACTGGTAAACCACGTCTCACTAATGCTACTATGTCCAGTTTAGCCTCTGACATTGTTGCCTGCAGGTCTGGGATCTTATTTCCCAGGCTGTGAGCATTGTGTACATGATTTTCCATTGGCCAGATTTTGGTGTGTTGAGTTGTTGGGTGAAGTTTGGCATTACCCCTGTGCATCGTATGGGGAGACAAACCTGTTTTCTTACCTGGTGATGCAAATGAGCGGCAAAACCTTCAATTCCTGTTTGACCACTAGCTGAGGGGAGGGTGTTCTTCCTTCGACGTATGGGGTGCAGCACCCTCTCCCCATTTGCTAGTTTAAATATTCTGCAAAACGTCAAACTTCTGCCCCAATGCACTGACTCCTCTTTAGTCAGATGCAGTCCATCAAATTTAAAGAACTTTGGCTCCCAGAACTGTTGCCAGTTCCCTACAAATCTGTGTCCTTTTTCCTGGCACCAGTCCTTGAGCCACATGTTTAGCTCCCCTATCTCCCCTTCTCTGACCTTCCGTCCATCTGCTCCCCTCTCCCAGTCTGGTAGGATCTCAGAGAAGGAGATGCCGGACTAAATAGATGATAGTTTGTCACCCAGCCTAGTCAGGTGTTCCTTGGTCTCCACAACTGACCGGCTGGCGAGATCATTAGTCCCTATGTGTACTAGGACATCAATGTTTTCTCCTGCTTTGTGAACAATTTTAGCAATGGGTCAGTGTCTCTCCATGCTGATGTACCTGGGAGACATCTGACCATCACCTGGCTGGAGATGGGTGTCAACTCCCGAATCATGAGTCTCCTATGATCAGAAGTTTTTGGATTTCCTTTGTGCTTGTTTAGTTTTGGTTCCTGATTTGGGTGAGTTTTGTTGTGCTAGCTCCTGTGCTGCAGTGTCCTGCTCTGCAGTGTCTTCTGCCTCTTTATTTGATTTCAGAGATAGAGGCAGATACCTGTTTCTAGTGTTTATATGGTTTTTGGAGGTAATGTGTTGGAGAGCAGAGAGTGATGGGGCACCTGATTTGCTCCTCCTAACCACCTGCCAACCTCCTGGACCAACTACCCTCTGCGGTCAAGGTTGTTCTGTTGGATGCTGGGGAAATGGCGGGTGGTTCTCATAATGTATTTCCTCTTCAATATGAAATTTGAGGCGTGCAATCTCTGCCCATGCTGCCCGGAGCTGAGCCCTAAGATCTCCAAAGGCCCAGCATGTAGGACAGTGTCCTAAATCCTGTAAGACTGTCCTTCTGAAAATTGCATCAACCTCTATAAGTGATACATTGTTGATATATTTTAGGGCTGATCAGATATCCATTTTGAAATTCGAATACTTAGGATTATAAACCTAATATCAAGATTTAGGATTATTTAGATACAGTTGCTGAAAATCCTGAATCCTAATTTTTATGATTCCTATCAGATTTGGATTCCAAAATCTGATATCCAAGGCTGGAATCCAGCATTTCTGTATTAAAACATGTTAGTATAATGTTAATAAATCCACCCCAGGTGAAATCACCCTCCATCTACCCCCTTCCACCCTGTCAATTACCCTGACCCCTGAATACATCAGGTCACTCTCCAGCCTATTCACCCTCTGACACTCAGCCCCCTTCCTCCCAAAGCCTTGGCAATGTTGCCTTATTAATAAGGTATTTAATTTAATTGTAAATAATTCCCTTCCCACCATCCATGCCAAATCACAAACCACCCACCTTGCCCACTCTATCAACTACATTAGCCCCTGCTTTCAAGTTACAACCCCACACTACACAACCTCTAGCAATCAACCTCCCTCCTCTACACCCCACAAAGCAGGATACAAACATAAAAACATATGAAAGAGCCAGCAGAAGAAGGCCATTTAATATATCAAGTCTGCTTGTATTTTAGGGTCCCTAGCTTAGACCACTACCCTGCCACCCCTTCCTGGTCACCCCTCCCTCCCTGTCTACCCCCTCAGGTTCCATAGTTTCCCTTTATGCCTATCCCAGGCCCTCTTAAAGCTGTCCACTGTCTCCTCTGAGACCACTTCCTCCAGTAGCGCATTCCAGTTGGCTACCACCCTTTCCAAAAAGAAATGCTTTCCAACATCCCTCCTAAATCCTCTCCACCAGCCTTAAACTGTGCCCCCTCATGGTTTGATTGTCTGAAGTCTAGTTTAAATAGACTTTCCCTATCAATGCTATTTATCCCTTCAAGTGTCTGAAGGTCTCTATCATGTCCCCCCCTCACTCTCCTCTCCTTCAAGGAGCTCCCAGCCTCTCCTCGTAAGGCTTCCCCTGCTCACCTGCAATCATCTTGATCACCCTCCTCTGGACTTACTCCAACAGGATGATGTCCTTCATAAGGTATGGAGCCCAGTATCTCACTTCATACTCTAGATGCGGTCTCATCAGTGACCCATATAGGAGCAATATAACTTATTTCCACCTACTGCTGATTCCCCTGACAATACACCCCTACATCCTGTTTGCATTTGCTGCTGCCTTTTTGCACTGCATGGAGTGCTTCAGGTCATTAGTTATCATCACTCCTAGATCCTTTTCTTTCTTTGTTGCGGTTGCCCCCAACCAGTAGTGCTCGGTCCTTGGGTTCCAGGCTCCAACATACATAACTTCACATTTCTTGGCACTGAAACCAAGTTGCCAGATCCCTGACCATCTCTCAAGTTCCCACAGGTCTTGTATCCCTTTCAATGTGTCCACCCTCCCACAGAGTTTGGTGTCATCCACAAACAGGCACATTTTGCCTTTAATGCCCTCCCCAATGTCACTGATGAAGACAGTAAACAACACAGGCTCTAGCACTGAGTCCTGCAGGATACCGCTGGTGACTTCCCTGGTGCTGGATAACTGTCCCTCTACCATCACCCTCTGGGTCCTGTTCCTCAGCCAGCTTTCTACCCAGCTGGTCATTTTCTCCATAACCCTGAGATCTGCCAGTTTCTTGATCAACCTCTTGTGGTGCAAGGCCTTACTGAAGTCCAGGTAAATAATGTCTACTGCTTGACCCCTGTCGAACACCAAGGTGACCCAGTCAAAGAAGTCAATCAGGTTCGTTTTGCATGGTCTTCCTCCCACAAATCCATGCTGCCTAACATCCTGGAGACCATTCGCTTCCATGTACCTTACCAGCCATTCCTTAAGAATGGTCTCCATTAGGCTGGCTAGCTGGGACAGCAGTAGCATTACCACTTGCAATGCCGATGACCCAGGTTGGGGAACGAGTTTAGGTAGTTGGAGGGCTGGCGGGGAGAAGGAAGATTGATCATCCTATGGACTGCTCTCCTCCTCTGGGGGGGGAGGAGAGAGTGGGAAGCCGCCAGTGCTTGGGTAACCCCATGCATCAATTAGGGTTTTGGTATCCGGGACTGTATCTGTGGGGAGGCATGTCAGACATTCGGCATGCTGCCCAAACATCACTGCATGACACACCTCCTGGGGAGGAAACAGTGGAAAAAACAGAAGTTCTGCCTCCACAGGATGACATCCAACCACACGAATTGGACCACACACTGCCATCTGGGCTCCCGCTCCCGTGCCTACGACCAGTCTCCATCGGGGGGGGAAGGATCCCCCCTGGCATCCCTGCCCCTGGTGGGTAAGCCGTGGATGTTCGGAAATAGGGTCAGTCCCGGGATGGGTGTGCAGGGTGGAGTGTGCTTTGACTGATGGACTGGAGGATGCAGAGCTCAGACAAAAAAAAAAAGAATGGTCTCCATTAGTTTGTACATGATTGAGGTCAGACTGACTGGCCTATAGTTCCTCGGACCATCCCTGGGTCCACTGTTGTGGAGAGGTACCACATGTGTCATTCTCCTGTCCTACAACAACACGCCTGACTCCAGAGAACTATTGAAGAGGCTCACCAGTAGCCCTGCAAGCTCCTCTGCCAGCTCTCTTAGCTCCCTTGGGTGCATGCCGTCAGGTCCTGGGGACTTGTCCACCTTTAGTGTCGCAGTCCTTCCTTTACTTTATCCACTTCTATCACTATTTCTGTGCTCCCTGCCCCCTCTCCTTCTCCCCTAGATGGCGCTGGCCCATCTTTTTCCCTAGTGAAGACTGAGCAGAAGTAATCTTTCAATATCTCTGCATTGCTTACTTCTTCCTTCACCCAATCATCCCCTTGCATAAGCTTAACAATCCCTTCCCTCTTGTCTCTTCTCTCACTTGTGCAGTGAAAGAAGGCATTCTACCTCCTCTTAATACCTTTGGCTATTTGAGATTCCTTTTGTGCCTTAGCTTGCTGCACTACCTTGCCCACAGCTTTGTCCAACTTTAGATAGTTTTCCTTATCTGCCTCACTCGTAGTCCTCCTGTATCTGCTATGGGCCATCCTCTTGTCCTTCACCGTGTTGGCAACCTCAGAGTTGAACCAGATGCATGATTTGGCCCCAGAATTCTTCCTCCTAAGCTTAATGCACTTTGCTGTGGCAGCCAGTATTTCATCTTTGATGATGGTCCATTTTTGGTCCACCCCCATATCCGCTCTGATACCCTCTAGGTGGATCCTTATCACCTCTCCCATCCTCCTGAAGTCCGCCTCCTGTAATCCAGGATTTTGATCTTGGTGGGGATGCTTTCCCTGCTCGTATCCAACCTGAACCATACTGTGCTGTGGTCACTACCTCTCAGGTCTTCCCTGACCATTATCTCTTGTATGTGCTCCCCATTTGTGAGCACTAAATCAAGGACTGCCCCTTCCCCTGGTGGGCTCAGTGATGCCCTGAGTCAGACACCCACTCTGTATCACATCCAGGATTACTTTGCTCTTTTCATAGGACATGGCTGGTATATCCCAGTACACCTTGGGCAGATTAAAATCCCCCACCACTACCACCTCCCCCCTTTCTTGCAAGTTCTAGCAATTGTGAATTCAGCTCCTTGTCTCTTTCTTCCTCATGGTTGGGTGGCCTGTAGACCACCCCAACCTCACCTTCATCTTTTTATTGAACTGGAGCTGAATGCATAGTGTTTCCACATACCCCCCCCCCTTTATTGTCTCCTCATTCGTGTGTGTTACTCCTCCCTGATATAAGCCACAACCCCACCCTTGCCCATCACTCTGTCTCTTCTATATAACTTGTAACCCGGGATTGAGGGGTCCCAGTCATGGTGTAGTGTAGCCCAGGTCTTGGTAATTGCTGCTATGTCTACCTTCCACTCCACTAAGAGCACCTGTATGTCTACCATCTTGTTACTGAGACTATGAGCATTGAGTGACACCACCCTCCACCTCGACTCTGTGCTTCCTTACCCTCTTTTTTGTACTTTTCATGACCTGCCATTATTCTGAACTCTCCTCCTCACCTCCCATATGTACTTACTCCCCATCCTCTCCATGCTCACCCTCCTAATTACTACTGCTGGTGTGTGGGGGGGGAGATCCACTGACCTCCTCATCCCTGAGTCTCTGGGCTTGCTGCCCCCAGCAGTTTAGTTACTTAGCTATGCACTCCCCCAGTTTGTCCTTGAGTACAGTTCCGTTCTCCCTACTAAGATTTAGTCTTCTGCCGAATACAGCATCTTGTTCAACCATGTGCCCCCCTAGCCCCCAATACATTTGAACCCTTCATGCCTGCACCAGCTCCTCAGCCAGCCATTAAATTCCTTTATTCTCTTTTTCCTGACTGTGCTGGCTCTGGGGACTGGTATCACTGCTGAAAAGTAGCCAAAGAGCTCACTGTCTCCTTGCAGGCCTTTGTAAATTCCCTGAACCTGAAGGATACAGAGAGACAGTGCACCTATGATCTTGCAGGGGAACTATCATGCCCTCTCTTAAGCATCCCAATACTATGAATGAATGATGACATCCTCCTTCAGTAAAAACTGATGGGTCACTTGTTAGCTCATTAATCAAACTCATTGAATGTCGAAAGTGCCTCACTGTACTCATTTTCATATTTGAAATGCATATTTCAAACTATTTTCTTGTTTCTCTTGCTTATCTACAAGGCATTATTGCCACGCAGTGCCCTGTAAATAAAATATCATATTGGCTACAAGGGTTTCCCCTCAACATAATTTTCAGTTTTCCTCCACCACCACCTGCCGCCTATGGATATTCTCCTAGAAGACACATGTATGAAAGAAGCGATCTCTGTCAGTGGCCTGGTACAACCAAATGTATTAAAGGACTGCACTGGCTGCAGCGCTGCTTGATGTTTCCCCCTCTGCTGAGGGGGACTGAAAGACTTCCCACCGCAACAGTGGTAGTACAGAAGTGGTCCCCATCTGCTGAGGGGGACTGAAAGACTGCCCACCGCAACAGTGGTAGTACATAAGTGGTCCCCATCTGCTGAGGGGGACCGGGAGAGCACTTGCCATACTGGCAGCACTGTATGAAATGTCCCCTTCTGCTGAGGGAGACTGGGAGAATACCTTGGGGGGGGTAGCTCATTGTAAGCAGATGGATAGACAGCAAATGGGAGGGGCAACATACTCTAAGGGATACTGCTGCTTGAGGAATATACTGTAGCTGCTCCCATTAAGGTACTCCTGTTCTGCTTCATTCACCCAAATCAAAGGCCTCACCTGGTATATGGCTGTGTTTGTATTGTTTCTTATCAGTCACAGGTGTGCTGCCTCCTTCCAAGGGTGCTAACTTTAAAAAACACATATGGCAGCTTACTTGCTGTTGACAAAAATTACTTCACTTGTCCGGGGCTCTTG
The DNA here is from genome assembly GCA_016271365.2 of Neoceratodus forsteri. Classification (NCBI taxonomy): domain Eukaryota; kingdom Metazoa; phylum Chordata; order Ceratodontiformes; family Ceratodontidae; genus Neoceratodus; species Neoceratodus forsteri. Next base: position 451,262,298 of record CM057456.1, on the reverse strand, counting down.
GGTGATATGATTTTAATTCTAAATGTTATCATATCAAAATAGAAACTTCATTTTTTATTGCGTTTAATTCATAACCCAGCTAAGATAAAGGCAGAATAGTCTGGGGACTGGAGTATTGTGTTTGGAAATGGGTTACCTAGGTTCAAACACCATGGGAGCTACTTACTTGCTGTGTGACCCTGAGCTGGTACTTCAGTCCATGCAGCTGTAAAAATGAGCTAAAAGTAGGACCCCCACTGAAAACAAGATGATGCATCTCAACTGAGTCATAACCATGTAAAAAATTGTAAAATATAAAAAAAACATGTAGAACAATATTTCATTTATGGGGGTCCTGATTCTACCCAGTTGTTATATGTTAGGGAGGAACTAAAGCACAGGGAGGTGAATTGGTTTAACCAAGGTCACAAAGTGAGTCAGTAGCTCTGGTGGGATTCAAACCTGTGAAAGCTTGCTTCACAATGCTCTAACCACTGGAACCATCCAGGTCGGATGATTGGGGCAACCACAGCAAGACTTTTTTTTTAACTGATTATATCTAAAATCTAACGATCTGGCTGCAGCTTCTCTTCACTTTTGTTTTCAGCGAATATGTGGTTGGCTGTATATGATACTGCAATAAGAGCATAGCAAGGTATGTATATTTGGAGGGGGGACCACAATCTGTATTACAACAGCTGTAAGCTGATGATGACTGCTCTGTTAATGTTATGCAAATGACGTGGGCTTAGTTTTATTTGACATTTCCAGAGCCCCGACACCTCAGAAACACCTTTGAAAAAAATTAGTGGAAACAATTTAGCTTATATTTCATGTACTTACCTTCATCTCATATTTTATTACTTAGGCAGTTTGCATGAAAATGGGATCTCTGTCACTTGGTCTTCACTGTACTGTTTGCTTGCCTATAAGTGATATCATAATCCTCTGCTTGTCAAATCATAATTACCTCTACAGCATATTATCTCATAAGCAGAGGATTATATTATGTCACCTGTAGACTAGAACTCAGAGTAAATGAAGACCAAGTGACAAGATGGAAGAACTTCACATTCCCAGGTCACGATCTGTTTCTGTGTGTGGGTGGGGGGATGACAGAGAGAGCTTCCTTTACAGGTTGGTGATCTGCTTCTGTTGGGGAGGCATACTTATTCTCAGGCCAGCTAACTTCTTAACTATTTGCTCTTGTCCCTGTGTGGCTGGGTGGGGGATATTCAGGAAAATCCATTACAGTCAGGTCCTGAATACAGAACTGAGGTATAACAATGAAAATGTTAGTTAAAGTGATTTTGTCATGCCTGCCATAACCAATGGGAGTAGTAACCTGTAGGAGTTGTGAATCAATCTCCTACCATTCAAACTGCCAGAAAGTGCTGTTTTCCATGAAAAAAAATGCTTTTATTTCTGTGCTCTGTTTCATTTACATAACTCTTCCACTTTTTTTCCTCAGTGCTGCAAGCCTCAACTGTGACATCATGCAAGGGAAACAAAGTTTTTAAAGCAGCAGTATTTGTTGATTGGCAAAAAATTTCATCATATTGGGTTTTTTTTTAGCAAAAATGTATTTCTGATAACCTAAGATTCATGCTCACTATATTTTTTGTTTTCTCAGATGATAAAACTTTTTTTTACAGTGATTTTATAATTAATGACTCACGTCATTAAAGATGGCTGCCATTCACCATGTTTAAAAATCTCTTTCCCTGGTGTTACTTGTTGAATGTACATGCTAGAGTCATGCTGTAGTTGTATTAGGATGGTTCTTCTGTATGTTTCTGATAGTAAACAGCACAAAATATGTATATTTTTTTCATGGTGGGCGTGGCATGGGCACATCATGGGCGTGGGAACTTTTAAAACTTCAAGACTCCATATCTTGGTTCAGAAATAAAAGAAAACAAAAAGAAACGTGTATCTTGCTATTTTTGCCAGGTGAACCTGATTACTGAAAAATGTGTATGGTTACTAACAAATACTGCTACTTTAAACACTGTGTTGAAACACAGATCTCTGTTGGTCAGTCTTGGTATTGCAGACATCCTTTTTTTTTCACACTTTTGGACTCCTAGCAGAAGCTGGACACCAAAGAAAAAGAAAAGTAGTCTGTCCCATAATTACATTCCTGAACTACTTATAGTCATCCAGGCCTTATAACATAAACATAGAAAAGTATCATCAAGTTCCCACATTCTGACAGGAGCTGCCACTTCAGATCTATCACTTCACCAGCAGGCAGTAAAAGTCAACAACATCTACACAGACTGGCAGACTATCTTTTTGGCCTATCTGCATCACAAAAAAAGTTTTCCAGAAACTTTTCTACAGACTGTACTTCTGTAAACACTACCAACACAGGAGACTGCACTTTGATAAGGGAGACAATGCCTTGCTACATAGATACATAGATGTTGACAGCAGATAAGGGCCTAGGGGCCCATCTAGTCTGCCATGTGTGCATGTACTTAGCTTCTTCAAGCTTCTCTAGAACTAAGTTATATGTCTACATATTACAGTAGGTGCTATTCTGTAGTCCCCACTACCAAAATAAGGGACTGCACCTCTGAGTAACAAATATTTTAGTCAATTTTATAATTTACCCAGAATTCCCTGTTGCTGTATGTAAAACATTGACATTTCCCTTGCATGACATCATTCTGGGGGCGTGGCCGCACACAGAGAACTGGAGGGCGGGCAGAAAAAAAAACATACAAAAAAAATTACTATGACAGATTTTTTTACAAAACAAATTGCAGTTTCAACATCTGAAGCATGGGTGGCAATGGCATACAATGTGAAACAAGCATTTGTGGAGTGTGACTAAATCACTTTAATATTTTCTTCACAAAGCTGTTTTGGTGGCATCTGCTGTGGCCTGGGTATGTCTGGTTGTTGTTGAGGGGTGGGTAAATGCAGAGAGAAGAGAGTGTGATATGGCTCAGGAACTGATTATCTGCACCCTCCTTTCCAAACACACATGCATGCATCCACTTCATACAAGGACACACACATGTGCACACCAAGCTGCCACCCCCCACAAACATACGAAGCAACCACACACACACACACACACACACACACACACACACACACACACACACACAAGGTGGACCCCACCACAGCACCCAAGGGTGCCGGAAGATAGTAAAAGCTGGGGGGGCGGAGGATCGGAAGGGCACTTGTGAGGGTACAAAGAGCAGTTTTTCTAAACTAGTTTTTGGCATACACAAATAAAAAGTGGGGGAGCTATCGCCCCTTACGCCCCCCCGGTTCCTACGCCTATGACAGCACCATCCATTGGAAGACCCACTGATGGTCCCTGTGGGATCCACCACCAGGAAGAGAGGGCTTTGTGTATAAGCAGCAACAGTCTGGCTGGGCTGACTGCAGCATTTCTCTGCCCCAGGCTCTGTCTGAGAGATAAGTGCCAAATGGTGTGTCTGTGTGCGTGTGCATGTGTGTTTTCAGAGCATGCTAAACTGCTGGAATCTATCAGAATCAAAACTGCTTCTACATTGCATTAATATGTAAACTTTAATTGTATTACAGCTAACAAGATATGCAATGCCATCTTAAACATTAAGCTAATGCCAAGCCAAAGCAGTCACTGCTGACTTTAGTCAATTCTTGTTTGAATAAGAAGGCTAACAGAATAAAATAGTGTACTGCTGACCGTGATCATTTTAATTGAAGAAGATAATATATATTGGATGAGTCACAAACAGGCATTCATAAACACTGAAGAAAAACCATGGACTACATGAGTGGGCTTTTTTCTGGTAGATAATGTAATGAATAATCCCTCCTATGAAAAATAAAGTGGGATACCAAACATCTTTACTTGAATTTCATCAAAATAATTATATTAGCACATGAATATATTTAACATTGATTTCATACGTGAAAAGTAATTCTGACTGACAGTTAAAATCATGAACTGAAACACAATGTGTTTATATTACCTCTAAAATGCTTTGGTTGACATTGGCATTTTAGGAAATTTTTTTTTCATGTATTTCGACTGTGTTTATTGAAGAAATGAATGGAGTCCTCAAAAGTAATCAGTAACCACAAACTGCTTTTAAAAAACAAAGAAAGTTTGAGCCTAATGTTCAACTTCACTTACCTAGTAATCAGCGAAAGCACACTGGCTTGCATACCTCAGGGTTATGAAGTTACATGCAGGCAACCGTGTTTGCTCTTTGCCTGAAATTACTTCCATGAAGTTTCGATGACGATTTCCCCAGCAGCTGATCTCCTTTTATTTTGAGAAGCTGGTGTCCCAATCCAAGCTCTGCCATGTGAAGCATCTTTGCGGAGAACTGTCCAGTTGCTGGAGCCCCATGCTGGATTAATCACCCTGGTGTGGCACTGCATGCCGAAGGGGGCCTCGGTGTGCAGAAGCCATGACCTACAAACAGCCACTATTGTCTGGCATCGTGTGGCACTCTGGGTAAATAGGGGCCCAAACACATGGACTACGGCACAGTGCAGCTCTGTAAAGGGTTTCGACAAACAAACTTCAAAGGGATGATTCTGTGATGGTGGTGCAGGGCTGGTGCTATAACAAATGGCTGCCAGATCCAAACTCTGGGCTAAATCCAAAAAAGAGCAGCACTCGAGAAAAGCAAAACAACCTCTCTCACAACAGTTTTCAAAATGCTGAATACTTTAATGCTTCAATGCAAAATTAAAAAAGGTAAACAAAAGTACGCATGGAATTTGAAGGATATAGTAGTACATAGTCGTTTGCCAAACTACAAGCTGAACCTAGGACTTCTTGGCTGCCTGTCGGACTAAATGTTTGTTTTTTTTAATTAGTACTTTTGCTCCCCGCACACTGGGACGAGACTCAGCCCCATATCACCCACCCACGCCAACCATCCCCAAGACCCCCAAAACACTTTATGGCAGGGCCAGGAAAGGAGCTTCCCCCTCCTGGAGCACAATCCAAATCCAGGGAGGTGGCAGCAGAGCAGCAGGATGGGGAAGGGCTTCATGAAGCCCCCCAGCCATTTTTCCTTTTTCTGGACCCCCCTCCTTCCCAGCGCATGGCCGCACATGTGTGGGGGCATGCGCATGCTGTGATCACAGGCTGCTATGCCCTCCCTACCTGTGCTACCCCCCAGCCCCCACCAGAGGGCAGCAGACAGGTGGGATGACAATCCCTCCCTCCATGAGAGAGGAGAGCAGTTCTCTGGATGCTCAATCCTCTCTCACCCCTGCTGACCCCCGACAGCCCAGGCTCATTCCTGAACCCCGGTCATTGCATGGTGTGAGGTGTGATGTCCAGCACCTCAACCTCCAGCGCCACTGGGCCGGCAGACCGAAAGGATATTACAGGTGTATGCATTATATAAATATGCCCTTCCAGGCCCTAAATTTGAACATCCATGTGACAGTTCCAAGTGGGTTACCATCAAACAATGCACCACACGTGACACTAATTTCATTGTGTATGCCTTATGGTGCCCTTGTGGATTGGTGTATGTATGTAAGACTATCCACTCACTGAAACAGTGGTTACAGGAGCATATTCAGTCCATCATTAATCAGAGGTCAGATACCCCAGTTGGTTGCTATTTCACCTCCCATTACAATTCTGATCCTGATTCCATGAGATTTATCGGTCTTGAGCATGTTGAGGGCCTAGTCAAGGGTAGAAATAGGAAAAACATGCTCTTGAAGACAGAACGTTTTTGGATCTTCACTCTTCAATGTGTCAAGCCATCAGGATTAAATAATAATTGGGATTTAAAACCATTTTTGCTTTGAATTTATTTTTACATTAGGGCCTTACACTGCTAGTGCAGATCAAACACTAAAGAAATGGTTTGAAATATGCTGATTTGTTTTCTTAGTACTGTTCTTATTCTGTTTTTCAGGTGATCTACTAGCCTTGGATTTTGGATTCGAGTTGATCTATGTATGAGTGTTTTTTATTATTTTTACCTTCCCCATACCCCCAAAATACCTTCCCTAAATTCCCTAATGCAAACCCAAACTTCCCCTCCCCTTTGTTTTCCCTTCTTTTTTCCCACTCCTTTCCCTACCCTTTCCTTTTATGTTTTCCCTTCGTTATATGTCAATGCTCCTTCAAAAACCATAGAAAATGATTTGACAGTAAGTAATTTCTAAAGATATCCAAATATTATGATTGGATTGTATGGAGCTTTGGATCGCAGCATCCTGTTTCTAAATTTTATCTTTGCTTGGACCATTATATTATGTTGTTATTTGAATTTACTAATATGTTAAAGCAACAGTTTAGGCTTAAATGTGCTTTTAAAGCAGCTAGCTTTCATGATTGCTATGTTCTGTAGCAACCTTTTAGTGGTCTGTGCTTGTTCCATTTGTAAATGACTGCTGATTCAGCTTATGATGTCATTTTGTTTTTGTGTTATGATTGGTGGTGGAAATTCAGTGTATAAATAATATTACTGAATTGATGTATAAAAATGGATATGTGTCTCTATCTGCCACACCCACTGATGAAGAGAAGCAATTCTTGAAGTGCTGGAGCTAGTGGACTTCAACCTATACCTGCATATTTGCACCCTGAAATTACTCAATAAAAGCTGAATATTGGGATGTTCTACAACATTTGGGTAGTTTCATTCAGTATTTCCGTGAGTGCAGAGCTGCTTTGTGGATTTCTTAGTATGTTGCAGGACTGTCTGCTGAAGCAGCTGATCAGAGAACCCTCAAGGCAGACTGCCATTCTCTATGTGTTGCTCACCAACTCACACATGGTAGCCACAGTGAGAAATGGGTCGCCAGTGACCATAACACCATATGGTTCAAACAGGCAATGGGTATCAGTATAACCATAAAAGGCAGTGGTTCTGGATTTCAGAAGAACAGATTTTGACCAGAGGGAACTAGTCAGGGATAATCTTGAGAAAGTGGACAAAAGCAGGAAGTGGAAGAGTGGTGGGGAGTAATTAAAGTGACCATTCTAGAGGCAATTAAGGCATGCCCAAGAATGCTTGCCATGAGAAATAGGCACAAGAGATCAATCTAGTTCTCAAGAAAGGTCAGGGAGGCAGTGACTGCTAAAATGGGGACTTTTATTAGATACAAGGAGAACAAGCATTTGTCAATGCCGAATGTTTGCTTGCTGGCATTGGCAGTGGTAATGTAGAAGTTACAGAGCTGCGTAATAGGAATGGCAGTGAAGTACTGAACTGAAGCCAACCCCACCACCACCCTGATGGGAGTGATAGGCATTGGGGTGTGCATTTGGGTCATCAGGCATAACTGCCTCGCCATTTCACCACACCCCACCCTGCAGACACTGACAAGTGTCACAGTGTTCCTAGGGGTCTTTGGCCCTTATGCGCACCCCATTTCAATAGGAAATGCGGTGAGATGGGTGCGATATAGGAGAATGGGGTGAACTTTGGGGCTGAAGAGTCCAAGGCATACCTTGATGCCTCTCACTGGCTGCAGGGTGTGGAATGGTATGAGCATTACAGGCAGGAATCCCAAGTCACACCCCTGATGCCTGTCATTCTCTACAGTGTTGGGCATTATGGTTGGAAACCCTAATACCTCAGGCATTCGTTGGTATTTTCACTCCAAATTTTCAACATGTTTTTTTTTGTGACCCCACCTCATGAACAGGGGGAATATCAGTTTGTTAGCCAAAAGCTGCTTATGCACAGCGACTACGGCATTTAGCACCACAGGTGCAAAAACATTCCGAACAGGATGTAAAAAATGACAGCTGTACTGTTCATGGGGAGGTGTAAAAAATGGCAATGTTGCAAATCTGCAGTAAAAATATTTAAAAAATGGTGAAGTCATGAGCAGACATAGAAACCACAGTAACGACACCTTAATATAATTAGGTTGGGGATATTTACAGATTGTCAACTCAGGCATTTGATGCCTCTGATCATGAACAGTGTCACTGTGATTTTCTCTATCTGTGCTGAGCGATGATTTCCCAGCGACCATGCATCTCAGCGCTGAAAGTGTGAAAACACACTTCAGCCATGCTGTGAAAAATGACAGCTGTACTGTTCATAAGGAGTGTGAAAAAATGCCACTGGTGAAAATCTGGGCTGAAAAGTATTACAAAGTCATGAACTTTACGAGGTGCGTGGAAACTGCGCATTGCTCACTTCGTAACACAGTCATTTATGGACTTTTGTCACCAAATTTTCAACATAGCCATTTAAGACCTCTGCTCATGAACAGTGTAACTGTGATTTTCTTAATCTGTCCTAAACATTGCTTTCACACACCAACAGCACCATTGTGCGCTACATGTGCGAAAACACATTTTGGGCGACATATGAAAAATAGCAGCTGTACTGTTCATAAGGAAGTGTAATAAAATGGCAATGTTGAAAATCTGGAGTGAAAATATTAAATTTGCAAACCTACGAGCATGCATAGGAACTGTGCAACGCACGGTCATAAAACAGTCATTTTTAGGAATTTTTTCACCAAATTTTCAACATAGCCATTTTAAGACCTCTGCTCATGAACAGTGTCACTGTGATTTTCTTAATGTGTCCCATACATTGATTTTGCACATACTGCGCCATTGTGCACTACATGGGTGGAAACACATTTTGGGCAAGATGTGAAAATGACAGCTATACTGCTCATAAGGAGGGTGTGGTAAAATGGCAATGTTGAAAATCTGTGGTGAAAATATTGAAAATTCACGAACTTACGAGTGTGCGTAGGAACTGCACAATGCACCCTCATAAAACAGTCATTTTTAGGAATTTTTTCACCAAATTTTCAACATAGCCATTTTAAGACCTTTGCTCATGAACAGTGTCACTGTGACTTTCTTAATTTGTCCCGTACATTGATTTCACACACCGACTGTGCCATTGTGCACTACATGGGCGGAAACACATTTTAGGTGAGATGTGAAAAATGACAGCTGTACTACTCATAAGAAGGTGTGTGGTAAATGGCAATGTTGAAATCTGGAGTGAAAATATTGAAAATTCGTGAACTTACGGCGTGCATAGGAGCTGTGCAACGCACGCTCATAAAACAGTCATTTTTAGGAATTTTTTCACCAGATTTTCAAAATAGCCATTTTAAGACCTGAGCTCATAAACAGTGTCACTGTGATTTTCTTAATTTGTCCCGTACATTGATCTCGCACACCGACTGCGCCCATTGTGTGCTACATGGGCAGAAACACGTTTTGGGTGACATGTGAAAATGACAGCTGTACTGCTCATAAGAAGGTGTGATAAAATGGCAATGTTGGAAATCTGGAGTGAAAATATTGAAAATCCAGACCTTGTGCGTGAGGAACTGCGCAATGCACCCTCAGTAAAACAGTCATTTTAGGAATTTTTTCACAAATTTTCAACATAGCCATTTTAAGACCTCTGCTCATGAACAGTGTCACTGTGATTTTCTTAATTTGTCCCTGACATTGACTCTAAGACACCGACCGGCGCCATTTCATGCTTACATGAGTGGAAACACATTTTGGGTAGATGTGAAAATGACACCTGTACTACTCATAAGAAGGTGTGTTAAAATGGCAATGTTGAAAATCTGGAGTGAAAATATTGAAATTTCGCAAACTTACGAGCCTGCGTAGGAACTGCGCAACGCACGCTCGTAAAACAGTCATTTTGGAATTTTTCACCAAATTTTCAACATGGGGTTTTTGAGACCCCTTCTCATGAATGATGTCACTGTCATGGTGGTATTTGGGCCTGAAGGGTGATTTCGCAGTCACTGCACAGTCACTGTGCGAAATCACCCTTCGGGCCCGAATAACGCCATGACAGTGACATAATTCATGAGAAGGGGTCCCAAAACCCCATGTTGAAAATTTGGTGCAAAATTCCCAAAATGCCTGAGATATGCAATAGTTGAAACCCCTATGTAACCCATTATACAGCTTACCGGCATTTCCTCAGTTCGGCGGTCGGCTTTGAAGAGTGCAGAGCGTGTTCCCAGTCCACGAAGATCGTCGCTGAGTCAGGAGGAGAAAGTATGGGGTGGGGGTTGGGAAGTGTGGGAGGCTGGAGTGCGCAGTGGGTGGGTGCGGGTTGTGGGAGGGTTGGGAGGCAGCGCGGAGACAGTTTTATTTACAGGAAAAAACAAAAAGACATCGTGGGACATTTGCCACGCTGGGGAGCTCCCAGCGTGGCTCAAGGACAGGGGCGTTCAGCCAGCGGGGATTAGGCACCCCCATCGGCCAAAAATACAAAAAAATTGCTGACACCGTTTGCCACGCTGGGTGGGCTCCCAGTGTGGCACAAGGACTTGGGGAACGTTCAGCCGACGGGGATTGGGCACCCCACGCCAAAGGAGCACAGTGCTTGCCACGCTGGGGTGGGCTCCCAGCTTGGCACCTACAACTGGGGTGGGGACGCAGCTCAGCCGGCGGGGATTGGGCACCCGTCGGCTGCTACAGTACAGGGGCCGCGTCTGTCTGTGCGTGGGGGTGGAATTGCCATGAGCAGCCGATATTCATCGGTGCTCACTCAGCGTAGCTCCCCTTTCAACTGTAGACACATTGCATTTTGGAGTCATACACAGCTCCAAAATGCATTGGCTTACAGGGGCCGCGCCTGCCAGCCCACTGACTGAATTGGAGGAGGAGGTGACACACCTCCGAAATCTCCGATGAAGGCACTATGTTTCTTGCACATGCGTGCAAGCAAACATAAAAAGGGAGAAGAGTGATGGAGTGAATACCAGTTAAAGAAGATTGAGGCTAAGCAGGCAGTCAGGGATGCGAAAGCAGACATGGAACTGCATATTGCAGTCTGGGCCATGAAGGGGAACAGTTTTCTAATACATTAGGGAAAAAAGAAGATGACTGGACGAATTATTAGGCTGATGGAAGGACGACAGGGTAATAGGGAAGGACAAGAAGGCAGCTATTCTTAATTACTACTTTTGCTCAGTATTCACAGTGGAGGATACTGGGCCCTTGCCTGAAAGTGGTATAAAGGCTGCTGCAAGGGGATCCCAGTAATTGGGCACGGGGTAATTATGGGAGAAACAGAAAAGAGCCTGCAGTCCTAAAAATAGATAAGGCTCCAGGCCAAATGGGATGCACCTGAGGGTATTCAGAGACCTGGCATCAGAGTTAGTGGAACCCCTGGCAGGGCTACTAAATAGCTTGCCACAGTTAGGGGTGGTTACAAAAGACTGGAGTGTAGTGTATGTAGTTCTACTTCACAAGGGAGGAGGCAAGGAGCAATCAGGAAACTACTAACCTATAAGTCTTACTTTCATAGCAGATAAACTAATGAAGATACTAATCAAAGAGGACCTAGTGAAATACATGGAGAGAAATGGATTCTAGAATAGTAAGCAGCATGGATTCATGGCAAGGAGGTCTTGTCAGATCAGCCAAACAGTGTCCTTTGACTGAGTACCTAGGGTAGCAGATAAGGGACAAGCAGTGGATGTACTTTATTTTGACTTCAGCAAGGCATTCGACTCTGCCACACAGAAAGCTGCTGAGGTAGTTGGAGGATCGGGGTACAATGAAGGATCTAGCTAGATGGGTGCCAAACTGGTTTGGGGAAGACAGCATAGGGTAGTGGTAAACAGGGTTGAGTCAAGGGAGAGGGAGGTCACAAGTGGGGTGCCACAGGGGTCAGTCCAGGTGCTGGTCCTTTTCAATATGTTCATCAGTGACATGAGAGAAGGAATACAGGGCAAGATGTGTTTTTTCACAGATGACACTAAGCTCTGTGGTAGGGAAAATAGTGAGGAAGGGGTTAGAGAGTTGCAGAGGGACCTGCAAAGTTTAGAGGGGAGGTCCAAAGTTTGGCAGTTGAAATTCAATGCCAAGAAGTGCAAAGTGATGCACATGGGGAACAAGATCCCCAGGATGAAATATTGGATGGGAAGGGTTAGGCTGGACACTACTTCTGAGGAAAGGGACCTGGGAGTCATCATAAGTGAATCCCTAAAACAATCTAACCAATGTAATAAGGCCTACAGCAAGGCAATCAAAATTTGGGGTGAACTGGGAGGGGATTCAAGAGCAGAAGGTAAGAGGTGATACTACCTTTGTATAGATCACTGGAGAGGTCACATCTGGAATATTGTGCCCAGTTCTGGAGTCTCTACCTAAAAAAAGACAAATAATAAAAATAATTTTATTTATAAAGCACCTTTCAGTTTTCAAAGCACTGTACAAGTTAAAACAAAACAGATCAACATTAAAATCCAGTATCAAACACAGATGAAAACAACACACAATCAGCAGCATCAAATCAATCAAATATCTAGAAAGACCATTTGCCAGAGATAGGTTTTCAACCCCTCTTAAATTCCTCCACGGCTAGAGTAACCAAAATGATTCAGGACCAGCATGGAAGATCCTACGTGGATCAGCTTAAGGCTCTGAACATGTACCCACTAGAGACAAGATGGAAGAGTGGTGCTATGATAGAGACCATTAAGTTCTTTGAAAGGAATGAACAAGATAGATTCTGAGGAAATATTTAGCAGGAATGGTGAATCAAGAGCTTGGGGACATAAGTGGAAACTGGCAGGGAGAAGATGCAGGAAGGACTTCAGAAAGTTTTGTTTTACAGAGAGAGTGACTGAGCCAAGGAACAGCCTACCAGCAGAGGTGGTGGGTGCATGGACCATTACTGGTTTCAAACACAGCTGAGACCAAGTAAAAGGCCACACAGAGGAAAGCAGTAGGGCAATGGGGAGAAGCAAGCACAGTAACCCCAACTAGACAATTGGTCCGGGGTCTGATGGGGAAAACAGGACAGGCTGGATGGATCAGTAGTCTTTTCTGTCAACATTTCTTAGTTTCTACAGTACATTTCTATAGATGGACGCCTGCTGTGTTACTACATGAGACTCTGAGTGAGATAGAGTCCTGATAAAAAGACTACAACCTGGTGAAGCAGTATGGAGAGCTCTGTGCGAGTGACAGCCCAATTCAACTGCTACCCAATGCATAAGTACTAAGAGACAAGACTTCTGTTTTTCTGTGTCATTTAAAGATTAAGTTTACAAGAAACATTTTCTTTCTCTCTCTGTAATGTGAACTATGTTGCTAAGTCTAACACAGTGGTAAGGGGCTGTAGCAAAGTGCCATTACAAAAGTCATACTATCCACTCGTCATTAAGGCAGTTACACTTAGTAACAAAGTTCATTTTAAAGAGAGATGGAGAGATTTTTTCTGAACTTAATATTTAAATAAATGTCATGGAGAAAATTGAAACTTACTGTCTTGCCTATTTAACAACTGTTTGCCTCTCCAACTTATATTATCCAGTGGAATGTTTAGCATGAAAAAGCTTTTGAAGAGGCTGACACTTAAAATAATACCTCAAAAAAAATGAAAGCATCCTTTTGTAGTAGTAAGCTCTGCCCTCAGTCTATTACAGTTTCACTTGCCATGGACTATAATTTTTTGGTCCAGCATTGGATCAGTCAATATTTATCTAATGGGGACATAAGTACATGAGCAAGCGGGGAGAAGAGCTCCAAACACCAAGAGAATATTTTGTAGTGTCTTCCAATGGATGCCGAGGAGGGGCTGAGAAACAGTGCTGAGTGATAAGTATTTTAATTTAGTAGCTGTTGACATCTAGTAACTGTGAGTGCTACTGTGGTGTCTTGATGGCAGAACTCCTTTCCTTGTGGAATAAATGTTTACAAATTTTGTTTGTAGGATTTAGGAACATAGGAAAAATATGGACAGAAACAGACTGTTTGCCCTACAAGTCGGTCTGACCATTCAACAGTGGTTATATCCAATGATCCGTTTGTGTTAAGGATATTAGCCAGTCTATTTTTATATGTTACTAATGCTGGACTGTTACCCACTTCCTCTGGAATCTGGTTCCACAGAGTAATCACTCTTTGGTCTAAAAAGAATTTCCTGAGGTTTGTTCATACTTTGTTAGCCCGTAGCTGACTGTTGTTACTCCTTGTATTTAAATTAGTTTCTCTGATTTGTAAGATTAAGGCACTGCCTTAGGTCATCAATTTCTATGATTTTATATACAAGGATCATATCTCAGCTAAGCCGCCATATTACAGAAGGAGTAGATTTAACCTATCCAACCACTCTTTGTAACTTAACTCTTCAATCCCTCTGGCTATCCTTGTAAATCTCCGCTGTATGCCTTCAAGTCTCTTTATATCACCTTCTAATCATGGTGCACAAAACTGGAAACCATAGTTTAGGTGGGGGTCCCACAACTGCATGGTATAGTAGCCTCATTGCATCGCTTGTCTGCTAGAGGAGCTTCACTTTATGCACACTATAACATGGTTAAATGTTTTAATTGTGTAATTAATGTGCTTAGATATTCTGCAGCTGTTAGAGATGCTGACTAACAGATCTCACTCCACTTCGGTACTCCGCAGGGTAAAGTAGTCAGTTTTGTCGTCTGTCTCCATAGTCTTGATTCCCATATGCATCACAACACATTTCCAGGGATTGAAACTCATTTCTGCTTCTTTTGTTCTTTCTAATATACTATTAAAGTCCATCTGCAGTCAGTTGATCTGTAATTGTGTCTTCACAACTGCCCCTATTTTTGTGTAATCTGCAAATTTTGCTATCCAGGAGCCAGCATTATCCTGCATATCCTTTATGCATATGCTTAACAATGTTGGCTACAGCACAGAGCCCTTGGGGACTCTGCTGGTCCACCATCTAGATTAGCACCCATTTGATGTTACCCTCTGCCTCCTATCCTCCAACCAGTTTGTTAGCCAGTTAACCACAATTCTTTCCAAGCCCTTTATAAGAAGTTTTCTTACCTCCTTTCCAAACTCTCTACTGCTGGCCTCTCTGAAGCTGCCACCTGCTGGCTCCACTCTTACCTACATGGTCGAACTCAATCTGTCAAAATTAGTGACACCTTCTCCCTGCCCCTCCCTATAACCACAGGAGTCCCACAAGGTTCAGTACTTGGACCACTGCTATTTTCCATTTTTTAAAAGACCTCCACTCTGCCTGCTCATTCGCATCCATTCACATGTATGCGGATGACAAGGTCCTTTATACCTTCGGCCCATCCACTACTGTAGTGGTGCACAGACTCCATCTAGACTTTGACCACGTTCAGCTCTGGTTATGCTCAAACCAACTATTCCAGAATGCTAAGAAGACCATCTCTATGACCGTTGGCACAAGTTGGTGACTCTCTAGGCTCCCCCCCTTCCCTCCTTCCATATCTTAGATGGCCCCCCCAGAGGATGTCACTTCTTTCAGGTATCTAGGAGCATGGCTCGACCAACACCTCAACTTCTCTGCTCATGTCAATGCCATCATTTAAAAACTACACCCTAAGCTCAGTGCTTTATACAGACACCACGACTGCACCCTCTACCAGCCGACCACGCAGATATCCAGAGAATGTCCCTCCCAATCTTTGACTACGGTGATGTGGTCTACAGTGCCAACCCTGGTACTTTCCTAGCCAGATTGGACACTCTCTTCAACCCTTTTTGCTGCTTTATGCCTGACTGTCCTCTTTATACTTGCCACTGTTCTCTGTACTAATCCCTATCTCTCCTCTCTCTTGAGGACAGATGTCAAGCCCACTGTGCCAACCTTGTTAGTAAATTCTGGCTTGGATCCCCCCCACCTCTTAGCCTCCCTTTCCCAACCTCCTCCCTTCTCCCATGCCCTTAGGAGCTCCAATGTTCAGACCCTAGCTGCACCTCCAATTTCTACATCCACTGGCCAAGCTGCTTTCAGCCACTATTTCCCCGAACTCTGGAATACCCTCCCTCACACCATCCATAATGTCTCCTCCTCCTCTCATGTCTTCTCCTGCCTTCTCCATGACTTCACCACCCCCTCCTGCAACTGCTCTTTATTATTGGCCTGCATTCAACTTCTGTTAATTCAGTCGTACTCGGCCAAGCTGTGAAGCACTTACATCTCTGTAATGCTCACCACATGTTACCTGTGTTATACTGAATTGTATCGCGTGTTACCTATCTACCATGCCTTTATTGTTATCACCCTCCCCCTGCCCCAGGATGCATCTGGAAATGAGCAATTTGCTCAGCACACCTTTCATGGTGAAACATTTAAATAAATAAAGGTGGGACTGTATCAAAGGCTTTTGCATGCCTAGATACATCGATAGGCTTCCCTGCATCTAGCACTTCACTTATTGGGTCAAAATGAAATCAAATTGGTTTGACATGACAGTTTAGATTGGAGTCCATGTTGTTGATGGTCCCGTAGTTTGTTTGCTACAATGTAATTTTTAATATAGACTCCTAATAAGGATTCCAAAGTCTTCCCCAGAATACTGGTGGGACTGAGAGGTCTACGATGGTAGTTTACGCATCTGGTAAAGGTCATTGCATGATTACCACCTTACAGCATCCCCAAGGCCACTGGTTTTCAGTTTTTTTACCAGAAAACCTGGAAAACTTCCAGAATTTGGACTGCTTGCACATCGCTAAAAACAAAGAATTTCAAAGATTTTGCCATTGTATACAAGATCAGTAAAATCTACAGAACTTGTATCTTTTTTCTTATAATTTCTTGCTGTGCTGTTTTCAATTTGCTTCATTCAATGCTCAATACATTAAGCCTTCTGTAATTCTGATTATTTATACACCTAGAAAAAGAATGACAGTAGAATCTGAGTAAAAACAGGAAATTAGATTTACATACACTGGTGCAATTCCTGGAATTTCAAGTCTTGAAAATAGAATTTCATTATCCCCGTTATTAACATATCAGGTGGACATAACCCGGTTGGTAATGGTTGGGGATGCTGTAAGGTGATGCAGTATGCAAATACTGAATTCTCGTTTGGAGCCCTTTTTAAAGTCTGGGTTATGGAGTCCTTCCGTCAGTTCTCTGACACTTTGCTTGAGGTTCAAGATGAAGACATTATCTCTATCAAGGGTTCAACTATTTCTGATGTCAGTTCTTTTAAGATTCTGGTGCCAGGCCATCTGACCCCCAAGGCTTTATTTATCATTTGATTTCTAAATTTCTCTCTTACTGCAGACACAGTAATTCCTAATTTCTTACTGACTCTGCTGTTGTTATGTTAGATTTTTATGTTCTGTGCTTCATTGTAGACTGATATAAAATAGTTGTTATGGGCTTCTGCTATGTTGTTTTCATACTGAATTGTTTCACTGTTTATTTTTAATGGCCACACCTTCCTATCATTGTTCCTAAGACTGTTCACATATTTAAAGAAACCCTTATAACTGTCCCTTACTTTTGTGGTTATCGATCTCTCCAAACCTCTCCTTGCATTCTGTATTTCACGTTTCACTTCCCTCTGTAATTTCTTACAGGGTTATATAGGACATTTTGACATGTTGTTTTTGAGTGCTCCATATCCTCTTTGTTCCTACGTAACAATTTTTTTATTCGTGGCTTCAGACATTCTGGTTGAGATTCCTTTTGGCAATATTTCCCTTTGCTTGGTCAAAAAACCTTTTGCCAAGTGAAGTATAGTACTCTGTTCCTAATCCTTGTCCATTTCTGGTTGACCATTTCCTCTTTATTTCTTATATCTAATTCATTCTCCTGTAGGGGTTTCCTCATGCCCATGAAGTCAACTTTTTTGTAGTTGTAATACTCTGTAATGCGCTTACTTCTTATGAAAGATGTTGCAATACTGCAACAGACCATCTTATGGTCACCCTTTCCCAGTGGTTTCTGAGTTCCACAGTTTATTATGGTCCCTTCATACTTACTTAAGATTAACAATTTGGCTGCCGACAGAATTTGAGCATATAGGAGATTTGTAAGGATATATCCATCCTTGGCAGAGCAAGGGTTAAGTCAAGTACTGCTTTTTCCCTTGTGGGGTCTTGAAGTACTGAGAGATATAGTATTTAAACATATTTAAATACTCCTTTTATCTTGATGTTCGTGTCCTTCTCATAGTCTATTCCCTATATAAGTTTAGGTCACCTGTAATAAATATTTAATACTTTTTTGCTGCCTTAATTTGTCTCAGCATATAATCATTTTCTTCTTCTATATCAGGACATCTATAGCACACTCCCACCCAAGATCCTTCTGACAGCATCTTTTGACCTTTATCCACAATATTTAAATGTTATCTCTTTGTGCTGCTTCCTGATACACCTCCTCCACCTCTCGGTCATTCTTCACTTACACTGCCACCTCTGGTAAAGTAGGTTGATATACAGGATACCATTGCCTCACATGCCTGCAGGTCCTGCATTCAAATACCCCACATTCTGGTTCGTAGACACAATTACCCTCCCATTCAAATACAGATCCAACAAAATATGTTCCTGATATACTAACCGGTCACCTGATTTCCCCATAGAAGTAAATGCACTCTGATAGTGTTGTACTAAATAAATCCATATATAATAATAATAATATTATTCA
The DNA here is from genome assembly GCA_016271365.2 of Neoceratodus forsteri. NCBI lineage: Eukaryota > Metazoa > Chordata > Ceratodontiformes > Ceratodontidae > Neoceratodus > Neoceratodus forsteri. Next base: position 451,243,945 of record CM057456.1, on the reverse strand, counting down.
TGAGAAATGGATGCACCCTTGAGTCAAGGACACACTTACAATGGTTTCCAATATCAGCAGGATCTGGTTACAGCAGAGATCTCAAAGTCCAAGCTGACTGCTACAAAAAGAAAGGTTTTCTATTTAGTTTATGAGACAATCTTTTAAAGGTTATGCAAGTTGCATATAAATTAAATGGTCTGCAATTCCCTTCAAAAGCCAATGCTAACTGAATATTGAACTGTATGTAAGGAATAGAATGGCAGGTGACTGCTCCATCTGTCAAAAAGAATTACATTTTTCAGGTGTCATTCATTTAAAGATTAAGTTTATAAGAAAGTTCTATCTTTATTTTTAATGTGAACTGTACTGTTAGAGTAAAATGCAACCAACTGTCAAAACAAATTTCATTAGTCACATGCCATTCTGTTACACTCAACAAGACAGTTCATGTTAAACAGGAGAGTTAAAACATTTTTATTCAGAACTTAGAGCCTTATCCACAAAAGGCCAAGGAAGCCTTACACACATGCAGTGGTATGTGTAGTGTGGACTGGGGCATGCAGATGTTCCACATCACACAAATGGAGATCTCCACATACCCACAGTCTTGTTTCTGCACCCCCTTCCCTTCTAGGACCCAAGCTTCGCACACTGCTTCATACATGGACAGTTTGAAATGGAATGGGGGTGGTAAATCGCAGCCACACTATCCACAGTGCAAGGCTAAGGACAGTGGCATTATGTATCCCAAGGGCAGTATTGCCATCCGGCCTGGTGCACAAATCTCTCTGGCACTGGTGTGCCTGAAATGGGCCTCATTTGGCCCAAATGCTGGCTGATCCCTGTCCTCCTACCTGAAATGAAGAGCTGGGGGCTGGCAGTTCCTTTGAATAAATATTTCACTTTTTGGCAAATTTGTGATCACTGGATATGACAACCCACAATGCAATGCTCTGCACAGACAAAGGGATCCTTGGGTACTAGGATTCATGCTATATACTGTATGCTATATATGCTCTCATCCTGCTGTATGCCACTGTTTCTTCTCATGCTTCTGCAGACATGCCCCCTGACCTCTCCCCACCAGTGTCCACATAAGGGAAGGGACAATGGCTAGGCAGCCAAGGACTGTAGAATGTGCCCTTTGTGCTGCTAGCTACAAACGCAAAGTTCTGTGGCATGGATTATATTCTGGTCAGCTTATTGGATCATGCCTTTATCTAAAAAATAAATGTCACAAAAAAGCAGAACTGCTTGTCTATTCCAGGGGGTGAAATTAAATTTTGCAGTGATTACCCAACAAAGCTACTTGCTTGGAAAATCAACTGGCCCCTTGACAATGTTAAGCAACAAATTGCTTTGAAAAACTAAAAAAGTGGTATGCCTTCCCCCAGCCTATATACAGATGGATGGGTTCACTGCAGGCATTTCAAAATATGTATTTGAATCAGGATGATGCTGTTATAATTAAATGTTAGCACAGTAGCTCAGTTTAGTTCCGTATATGCCTACATTATGCAAAAAATTTAACTTTTTTACAATGTCTGGAGTTGTTTTCTGTTTAATGTCATTTTTAAGCAATTTGTATGCAGCATTCTGAATCTTTTGAGACCTTTTAGTTCCTTTGGTACTTTTGATTTAAAATGTGTTGTATTGTTTGAGAAGGTAGAATTCTAATTTGGTCTTTGAACTTGCATCTGTATCTAATAACCACTGAGAGACCTATAGTTGCATTGTATGTTACATGCAAACAATACTGGGTTTCTGTTTTTTTTGCATTCTGCTCCTAGCCATCCCTTCCCAAGGGGTGGCCAGCACAGTTGCCATGCTGATCATCTCCTTGGGATCCCAGCTCCTTCATGACCGTGCACTCTGTGGCCTACCCCATTATGGGGCTTTACCTACTTAACAGCAGGAAAGGGACAGAATGAAGTTATTGCCAAACAACATCCAAGGGTCTGGGAGAGAGTCATAATTGTGGTTGGGAGAGCCCAAAACAGGAGTTCCATTTTTATATTTCCTTGCGCTTCCACAAGAAACATCTTGTAGAATGACATTTGAGAGGTGCGTCAGGGACAAGTCTAATACAGAGCACTCTACAGTGGGCTCGATCCTGACAGACCAATGACCACAGAAGCAGATAGTGATGGTGGCTGGAATTTCACAGCGAAGAAGCGGCCACACTTGAAAGGAATGAAGTGCTCCAATGAGAGTGCTTCATTCCTTTCATTTACATAATGCTGTCCACCCCACTCCCTCTGTTCCCTGTCCCTGCACTCAGCATCTTGCAATTAAACCCTTTTGCTCCCTCCCACTGTGTGCTGCCCACCCCACACACTTTGTTCCCCCACCATACCAGCAGTGATCTAATAAAACTCTCCCACTCCCTCCCACTGCATGCTGCCCTCCCCGCACCCTCTGTTCCCCCAGCCAGCATTCAGTTGAGCCCTCCCACTCCCTCCCACTGCGTGCTGCCTGCCCCGCACCCTCTATTCCTACAGTATCCAAATTATCCCTCCCACTCCCTCCTACTGCATACTATCCACCCCACTCCCTCCATTCCCTGTGCCGACATCGAGGTGCCCAATCCCCATGTTGACATTATCTAAATTCCTCCCCCCACCCCGGACACTGGGGAGCCCACTCCAGGTGTCCAGAAATAAATATTTTTTTCTTCCTTCTTTTGCTCTTGCTTTTCTCGCTAACACAATGGGATGTTGCTTCAAGTATTGCATCCTTAATGCTTGCCCACTTTGCCCATACCCCCTCACCTGTATTTCTTCTTGCCAGGGCTAACTTAACTCTGTTGGCCATCTTATCAAAGTCAGCTCCTCTGAAGTCCCATATTTCTACCTTCTAATGGGATGATTTAGTTCTAGTGGCCAAATTGAACCATGTCATGTGATGGTCATTGGCCCCCAGGTGACCTTCTGCCTGGAGATCTGTGATCCTTTCTCCATTAGTATTAGATCCAGGATAGCCCTGTCTCTTGTGGGTTGTTGTACCAGCTGTTTGAGGCCCTCCCCCTGCAGGGAATCCATCATGTGTCTAGTTCTGGTGGATGTTCCTACTGGTATTGGCCAATCTGTATCTGGCATGTTGAAGTCTCCCATTATCAGAACCTTCTCTTTAGCTGTCATGTTTTGTATATCTTCTAACAGTATTGTGTCTATGTCCTTCCCCTGGTTTGGAAGCCTGTAAACAAACCCAGTTTGTATGGCTGTCCCATTTCCTTTTTCCCAGGATGACCCACAGTTCTTCTGGCTCCTTATTTGTATTCTGAATTTCTGTAGTTCTGATATTTTCATTGACATAAAGGCCCCCCACACACACACACCTTTTGCACCTCGGTCTCTTCTGAACAGTACGTAGCCGGGTACTGAAGTCTCCCAAGTCTGGTTACTGGAGAAACATGTCTCGTTAATAGCTACTATGTTCAGTTTAGCCTCTGTCATTGTTGCCTCCAGGTCTGGGATCTTCTTGCCAGACTGCAGGCATTTGTGTACATGATTTTCCATTTGCCAGATTTTGGTGCGTTAGTTGTGGGGCAAGGTCTGGCATTTCCCCAGCATGTCATATGGGGGAGCTGGACCTTTTTCCTTAGCTGGTGATGCAAATGAACTACAAACATGCTGAACTCCTGTTTGATCACTAGCTGAGGGGGGTTGGGTGTTCTTCCCATTTGATGTATCGGGTGCTGCACCCCCTCCTCATTTGCTAGTTTAAATATTCTGCAAAGACATCAAACTTCTGCCCCAATGCACTGACTCCCTCCTTAGTCAGATGCAGTCCATCGAATTTAAAGAACTTTCGCTCCCTAAACTGTTGCCAGTTACCTACAAAATGTATGTCCTTTTTCCTTGCACCAGTCCTTGAGCTGTTTAGCTCCCCTATCTCCCCTTTTCTGACCTTCTGTCCATTAGCCCCCCTCTCCCAAACTGGCAGGATCTCAGAGAAGGAGATGCCAGATGAAATGGATGACAGTTTGTTTCCCAGCCTGGTCAGGTCTTTCTTGGTCTGCACAACTGACTAGCTGGCAAGATTGTTAGTCTCTATATGTACCAGGATGTTGATGTTTTCTCCTGCTTCTTGCACGATTTTAGCAGTGCGGTCATTGTTTCTCTATGCTGATGTATCTGGGAGACATCTGACCATTACCCCCAGCTGGAGGTAGATATCAGCTCCCCGAATCATGGAGTCTCCTATAATCAGAAGTGTTTTGGATAGAAAATGGTCCCTTGTAGTCTCCCCATACCCGTCCCTCATCCTGAGCCTCCCTCTGCATACCTGCCTCACCGCGCCCCTCCTTATCCCATACTTACCCTCCAAGGTTGGCAGCTCCGATCTTCTGAGGACTGGGACACATCTGAGCTCTTCAAAGCTGAACTGTGAACTGAGGAATCAAGATAAGTGCTGTATAATGGCCGTCGATGGGGGTTTCAACTTGTGTTGATATCTCAGCCATTTTTAGGAATTTTGACACCAGATTTCCAACATGGTGTTTTGGGACTCCACCTCATGTACACTGTCACTGTCATTCCATTACGCAGTCCAGAAAGGTGTTTTGCAGTCGTTGTGTGGAATCACCTTTTGGGACCGACTAATGAAAAGTGACAGTCCCAGTGTTCATGAGGAGAGGTTCCAAAAAGCCCATGTTGAAAATTTGGTGCAAAAAAATCCCCAAAATGACTGCATTATAAGCATGCATTGTGTAGTTTCTATGCATGCTCATACCTTTGCCAATTTTTAATATTTTCACTCCAGATTTTCAACAGTGCCATTTTTTCATACCTCCTCATGAACAGTATAGCTGTCATTTTTCAATCCTGCTCAAAATGTGTTTTTGCACCTGTGGCACAGAATGGCGCGGTCACTGTGTGAAATCACCTTTTGTGGGTGAGTGAACAAAATATCAGTGGCACTCTTCATGAGGCAGTGTCCTAAACAGGCCATGTTGAAAATTTGGTGAAACAACTCCAAAAAAGCATTTGTCAATGCCGAATGTTTGCTTGCTGGCATTTGCAGTGGTAGTGTAGAAGTTACAGAGCTGCGTAATAGGAATGGCAGTGAAGTATTGAACTGAAGCCAACCCCACCACCACCCTGCAGAGAGTGACAGGCATTGGTGTGTGCCTTTGGGTTGTCAGGCATAACGGCCACGCCATTTCACCACACCCCACCCTGCAGACACTGACAAGTGTCATGGTGTTCCTTGGGGTCTTTGGCCCTTACGCACACCCCATTCCATTAGGAAATACAGTGAGATGGGTGTGATATAGAGAATGGGGTGAACTTTAAATAAAGAGTCCAAGGCATACCTCGATGCCCTCACTGGCTGCAGGGGTGGAATGGTATAAGCATTACAGGCAAGAATCCCAAGTCACGCCCTGATGCCTGTCATTCTCTACAGGGTTGGGCTTATGGTTGGAAACCCTAATACCTCAGGCATTCGTTGGTATTTTCACTCCAAATTTTCAACATGTTTTTTGTGACCCCACCTCATGAACAGGGAGAATATCAGTTTGTTAGCCGAAAGCTGCTTATGCACAGCGACTACGGCATTTAGCACCACAGGTGCAAAAACATTCGAACAGGATGTAAAAATGACAGCTGTACTGTTCATGGGGAGGTGTAAAAATGGCAATGTTGCAAATCTGCAGTAAAAATATTTAAAATGGTGAAGTGACGTAGCATATAGAAACTGTGCAACGCATACCGTAATATAATTAGGTTGGGGATTTTACAGCAGATTGTCAACTCAGGCATTTTGGTGCCTCCGATCATGAACAGTGTCACTGTGATTTTCTTTATCTGTCCCGAACAATGATTTCCCACAGCGACCACACATCTCTGCGCTGAAAATGTGAAAACACACTTCAGCCATGTTGTGAAAAATGACAGCTGTACTGTTCATAAGGAAGTGTGGAAAAATGCCACTGGTGAAAATCTGGACTGAAAATATTACAAAGTCATGAACTTATGAGGGTGCGTGGAAACTGCGCAATGCTCACTCATAGCACAGTCATTTTATGGACTTTTGTCACCAAATTTTCAACATAGCCATTTTAAGACCTCTGCTCATGAACAGTGTAACTGTGATTTTCTTAATCTGTCCCAAACATTGCTTTCGCACACCAACAGCACCATTATGCATCGTAATAAACACATTTTGGGTGACATATGAAAAATGGCAGCTGTACTGTTCATAAGGAAGTGTAATAAAATGGCAATGTTGAAAATCTGGAGTGAAAATATTAAATTCGCAAACTTACGAGCATGCATAGGAACTGCGCAACGCATGCTCGTAAAACAGTCATTTTTAGGAATTTTTTCACCAAATTTTCAACATAGCCATTTTAAGACCTCTGCTCATGAACAGTGTCACTGTGATTTTCTTAATTTGTCCCATACATTGATTTTGCACACCGACTGCGCCATTGTGCACTACATGGGCAGAAACATGTTTTGGGTGAGATGTGAAAAATGACAGCTGTACTGCTCATAAGAAGGTGTGGTAAAATGGCAATGTTGAAAATCTGGGTGAAAATATTAAAAATTAGTGAACTTCCGAGCTTGCATAGGAACTGTGCAGCATAGCGCTCGTCAAAACAGTCATTTTAGAATTTTCAATTTTCAACATAGCCATTTAAAGGCCTCTACTCATGAACAGTGTCAGTGTGATTTTCTATGTGTCCTGTACATTGATTTCACATTAACCGACTGTGCCATTGTGTGCTACATGGGGAAACACATTTGGGTGAGATGTGAAAATGACAGCTGTACTGTTCATAAGAAGGTATGGTAAAATGGCAATGTTGAAAATCTGGGTGAAAATATTGAAAATTCACAAACTTCTGATAGTAGAACTGCGCCAATGCTGCAGCTAATAAAAACAGTCATTCTAAGAATTTTTCCATCAAATTTTTCAAAATAGTCTTTTGACAGCCCACCTTATGAACACTGGCAGTGTCGTTTCGTTAATCATTCCGGAAAGGTGATTTCACAGTGGCTGCGAAATCACCCTTCGGGCCTGAGTAACACCATGACAGTGCAAGAATTCATGAGGAGGGGTCCCAAAAACCCCATGTTGAAAATTTGGTGCAAAAATTCCAAAAAATGCCTGAGATATGCAATAAAGTTGAAAAACCCCTATCTATCCCATTATACAGCTTACCGGCATTTCCTCAGTTTGCGGTCGGCTTTGAAGAGTGCAGATGTGTTCCCAGTCCACCGAAGATCATCGCGCCGAGCTCCAGAAGTAAGTATGGGGTGAGGGAGGTGTGGAGAGGCAGGGTGCGCAGTGGGTGGGTGCGGGCAGGGAGACTGCGTGGGACCGTTATTGCTTGTCAGGGTTTTTTTCTTTAAAAAGACGACGCGGGACATTTGCCACGCTGGGGTGGGCTCCAGCGTGGCACAAGGATGGCTGGGGGGGCATAAAGCCGACGGGCTATTGAGCACCCCCGTTGGCTATACGATATTCTGCCACGCTAGGGTGGGCACCCAGCGTGGCATTTGGAAGGCTTTGGGGGGGGAAACGCAGCACAACCGATGGGGGATTGGGCACCCCTGTCGGCTATAGAGTGTGTGCGGGGGCCTGCATGCAGTATGCGTGTGAGCGTTTCTGTGTTTGTGTGTGTAAGGGGAGCTGCGCATGAGCTGGCGATATCTTATCGCTGCTCACTGAAGCGTAGCTCCCCCTTTCAACTGTATGCCACTGCATTTTGGAGCTTGTCATAGACAGCTCCAGCATGCATTGACAGACAGGGGCCGTGCCTGCCAACACACTGACTGAATTGGAAGAGGGGGTGACACACCTCTGAAAACTCGGATGATGGCACTATGTTTCTTGCACATGCGTGCAAGCAAACATAAAAATGGCAGAGTTGCACCCAGTTGTTTAAAATATTCCACACACGCATGTAACTTTGGTCAATTTTCAATATTTTTACTCCAAATCTTCAATATAGCCATTTTATCACACCACCTCATGAACAGTACAGCTGTCATGTTTCACATCCTGCCCAGAGTGTGTTTTCACACCTGTGGTGTGGAATGCCACCAAAACCGGAGGGCCCACCCCTACCAAGACTGGATCCAGTACAGGGGTCGGTGCCATGGCTATTCGGGGGCGGGACCTGCAAGTTCCCTCCGTCATCTGCCGTGGGGGGGAGAGCATGCAAGAATGCCAGCAACAGTGCCATGCACGCTCTCGTGCATGCACCTCATCTGGCTTCTGCGCTGCCTCTGACCCGATGTCTGCAGCATCGGTGTGCTAGCCCCCAGCCACTGCTACAGGCCAGGCATGCACCGACAACTGGTTGTCCTTCTCCCTGGAGAAGGAAGGCTTTCCCTGGAATGCTTGATCCTTCTACTCCCCTGCCTGACCCCTTGCAGCCCACGCTGGCTCTCTAATATGGGTCGCTAGCATGGCGAGAGGTGTGGCGTCCACTGCCTCAACCCTCATTGGCACCAGGCCAGCAATGCACCCCACATTTTCAACATAGCCTTCTTATTAACCGAGCTTCTGTATTCAAATGCTGTCCAAAATATGATAGCTTGTCAAAACGTAGTTCAGGCAGGCTTTTCCTCCCATCAGAAGTTCAACTAACACAATACATTCCTGCCACGTAAACCATGCCAGAAAACATTCAGCATTGACAAATGTTTGTTTCTATTTCTGACAGTACTTTCCCTATTGCCAATTCCCTGCCACCCAATTACTTCTGATGCATGAGCATGCCCAGTCTGCCACAACAGCATCTAAAGTATCCCCACAGCTAGATGAATCGACATGTACTGTGACAGCCACTTCCTGCCCCTGCCAGAGGGGATGTTGATGGAACACAGTGATGTGCTCCCCTTGACTCAGAGTGGAGAGTGCTGCCATAGACAGAATGTACACCCCTGCCACCTGACTACAGAAATGGAACCAGGTTAAGATATGCTTCACCTGGACTGTCCAGTGACCTTGAATTTATAGTCCAGCCACTGAAGACATTATTATTGCTAGAACATTCATTTTCATGTGACCTGTACTCCCACTTAAACTCACCATCTGACATAACAGGGGACAACAAGCTGCTCCAGTCAGGGGTTAGTGCATTTCACTCATTTTTATGTTTGCTTGTGCGCGCAGTGCACTAAAAACATATTGAGATAGTAGAGCATTACAGAGGTGTGGCAGTGTTGTGGCCATTGCAGCACACACTTTAATGGGCGCATCCCTCGGCCACCAATTAATGCTGAAGCTGCAAATGATGGCTGTTTCAGAGTGAGTGCTGCACTTGAAAAAAATCTGCTGCTGCAATCAGGGTCAGTTCCATCATTGCACCAGCAGTCCCCCCTCCCTCCCAACTGACACACAGCAGGACAACAAATTTAAATGTTAGCTCCCTCCTACTGCTGCTGCTGCCTGCTCTGCACCCTCCATTCTCTATCCCCTGCTGACATTGGGGTGTTCATTCCCCGTGTCAGCATGTATCCCCCCCATTAATGTGGCACAGTGGGAGCCCCCTCCAGTGTGCCACAAAATACTTCTTTGCTGTTTCCGACACCGGGATGCCCACTCCCAGTGTTGGATGCACCCCTCATGCCCCTATGTTCTCAGCCGACTTAGGGATGCCCAATCCCCAGGTCAGCATTTATCCCCCCCCCTCCAGTACTGTGGCACACTGGGAGCCCACCACAGTGTGCCGAAATCCATTTTGTTAATATTTCACCTGTAAAAAAGAAAAGTCCCACGACTTCTTTTTTTTTAAACCTGAAAAAGAAATGGTCCCTCATTTTTCCCTCCAGCCCCTCCCCAACCCGACCTCTCCCCTGTGAACCCCACTTCCCATACCCCCTCACCCATACTTATCTCCGAGGTTGGGAGCAGCCATCTTCTGTGAGCCAGGAACATGCCTGCACTCTTCAAAGACCAACCGGGAACTGAAGAAATGATGGTAAGCCCTATAATGGCAGTCAATGGGGGGGGGGGTTCAATTTAAGTTGATATCTCAGCCACTTTTTGGAGTTTTGGTCCCAAATTTTCAACATGGGATTCTTGGGACCCCACCTCGTGAACACTGTCATTTTGTTTCTCAGTCCCGAAAGGTGATTTTGTGTTCGCTGTGCAGAATCACCTTTCAGGACCAATTAATAAAACAACAGTGCCAGTGTTCATGAGGTGGGGACCCAAAAAGCCCTTGCTGAAAATCTGGTGAAAAAACTCTAAAAAACGACTGTGCTATGAATGTCTGTTGCGCAGTTTCTATGCATGCTTGTAACTTCATCAATTTTTAATATTTTCACTTCAAATTTCCAACATTGCCATTTTTTCACACCCCCTTATGAACAGTACAGCTGTAATTTTTCGCATCCTTCCTGAAATGTGTTTTTGTATCTGTGGTGCAGAATGGCATGGTCGCTGTGCGAAATCAACTTTCGGGACAGACTAATGAAATCACAGTGCCACTGTTCATGGGGGAAGGTCCCAAAAAGGCCATGTTGAAAATTTGGTGAAAACATTCAAAAAGATGACTGCATTACGAGTGTGCATTACACAGTTGCTACGCACACTCGTAACTGCCACTTTTTAATATTTTTACTCCAGATTTTCAGCATTGCCATTTCTTCACATCTCCTCATAAACAGTACAGCTGTCATTTTTTACATCCTGCCCAAAAATGTGTTTTCGCACCTGTGGCGCTGAATGACACACTTGCTGTGTGAAATCACCTTTTGTGATTGAGTAACAAAATTATACTGCCACTGTTGATGAGGTGGGGTCCCCAAAAGCCCATGTTGAAAATTTGGATCAAAAATACCAAACAACGCCTGGGGTGTTAGGGTTTCCAACCATAATGCCCACCCTGTACAGACTGACAGGAGTCAGGGGTGGGACTTGGGGTCGTTGGCCACAATGCTCATGCCATTCCACCCCCACCCTGCAGCCACTGACAGGCACTGAGGTGTGCCTTGGGGTTTTTGGCCCTAACGTTCACCCCATTCTCCTATACTGCACCCATCTCGGTGTATTTCCTTATGGAATGGGATGAGCATCAGGGCCAAAGACCTCAAGGTACAATGCAACACCTGTCAGTGCCTGCAGGGTGAGGTGAGGTGGAATGGCATGAGTGTTATGGTCGATGACCCAAAGGCACATCCCCAACGCCTGTTATTCTACAGGGTGGGGGTGTAGGGTTGGCGTTACTTAAGTACTTCACTGTCATTCCTATTATGCATCTCTCTAACTCCTGCACTACCAATGCCAATACCAGAAAGCAAACATTCAGCATTGACAAATGCTTGTTAGGGCTGCAGTGGGCTGAGTCCTGCACACCTCTTGCAAGCAAAAGAAGGACTCTAGTTTGACCAAACAACATGTAGGAGTTGCTTCACAGTCACCTCCACATTTCACTTATTTTTAGTCTAAGCTGTGGATGTGGTGAATGGGGCAAATGTCCCGTGAAGGAGCCATGAAGTGCAGATATTCATGACATGTACACTTAGTGAGAGAATCACAGCTTTTTTCACTGATGTATGCACTTCACAGCTTTTTTTTTCCATGAAGTCTACGTTTTGTAGCTTTTTCTCCATCCAGTTCAGGAATGGTAAACTATATTAACTGCCGCACTTTGCAGTGAAGACTACACAACGTATAGCAGATGAACATTACCCATCTCTAGTCCAAAGCTTGTCTTTTTAAAATTCAACTCCTGTATCATGATTTCACTCATTTCCCCAATAATTATGAGATACTTTCAACAGAATCCAGACTTGAATCCGCAGCAGTATGGAAACGTATTCTTTCAATTCATTATCACCTGAGCAGCCATTTTGTGTCAGGTTAAGCTGTGGATGGTCCAGACTTCATAAGGAGCTTTTAGAAGTAATAAACATTGATAGCAGCTGCTAGGAAATTTCTTACATTAAGGGGTGAATTCTGTTACTGACACTTGTAGAGAATCCATGGATGCTCAGTGGATGTCTAAGAAATTTGTATTACAGCTAAGTGGACAATTGAGGTCCCCAGTGTGTCATTTTGCACCTCTCACCGAGTACTGTGAGACCCCCATGTTGAAATATTGGCATTAAACTGTGGTGGGAATGTAAAATTTTTTGACTGCACAGCAGGCTTGTCTGTCTCACATAGCATAACTTTACTCAGTACTGCTGCCATTAATTCTTTCACCACACAGCAGGCTTGTCTGTCTCACATAGCATAACTTTACTCAGTACTGCTGCCATTAATTATTTCACCACACAGCAGGCTTGTCTGTCTCTCATAGCATAACTCTACTCAGTACTGACACCATTACCTCTAATCAAGGAACTGATGGCAGCAGTGACCAACAGCACAACGTCGCACTGTGTGAAAGACAGGTCTACTGAGTGGGCTAAAGTTCCGTGCATACTAAAGTTATGTACTTAGGGGCTCTAATCTCTTGCTTGGAAGAGGACATTGGGTGGGGAAATGCTGTTGGGTTGGGGCAATGGTTTAAATCCAGTGGTCTAAAGTAGGACCTTGTTGGGAGGGGTGGTTACAAAATGGGTCATGGTTATGAGTTAGGGTAGGTTTGAGCAGCTGGCTGGGGGTTGGAAACAGGTAAAACATGTTAAGGTAAGTACAATAGGGTGGTTAAGGTTCAAATTGGAGCCAGGTGGGTTTAAGCAGCTATGGGGTTGGGTTTTAAGAAACTGGGCACTTAAGATGAATGATGACACCTCGGTCAGGAGTGCCTCCATAAATCTTAGTAGGGGCATGTGGGTTTGTCTCAGGATTGAAAACCATATCCTGTTCCCAAACCCCAAGATAAATATTAACACCACTGGGGGCCATAGCAGCCCCCATTGCCGTACCTTGTTTTTACAAGTAAAACTTTCCTTCAAACATGAACATGTTACATTGCAAAACATTTTCAGTAAAACAAATCAGTAAATCAATGAACTGGTTACTGTAAGATGTCCATCTTGTAAAGCTCTCCTTAATGCAGCAAGCCCACCCTCGTGGACCCTTTATGGAGATGCTTTATTGGTGATGATGTTTTTGTGGAGCATTGGGGGTCTTTGGAGAAACTTCAGCAAGTTAATGAGTATTTGGAGCAGAGTCATCCAAATCTAAGATATAGTTTAAGTGCTGATCTGAACAAGCTGCACTTTTTGTATTTTGAAATTCCAAAGGATGGTATAGGAGAGATAAATACTGCACTCCTCCAAAAATCCACAGATACTAATGCCTTGTTCCATTTTACAGGTTGCCTGCCACCACTGCCATACCATAGAAAATATACCAGTGAGTCAGTTTATTAGAGTGAAAAGAAATTGTGATACTCAGCAGGAATGCATTAAGCACTCAGATAAGTCAGAGAAGCACTTTTGTTTTTAAATAAGTAAATTTTATTGAATAAAAGTTTGGTTAAGGGTTATACAGCAAGATCAGAACTCATATATAAATGTACACGTAAGGTTTATATGGCAGCCATTATGTATACAGTCATAACATTTGGGTTCTAAACATGATACACTGTGGTGACACTAGGGAGTGACCAGCTGGACCTTAAATCCTTGATCTGAGGTTCTTGACTAAGAGATGGGGTGGGGTGGGCTGCGGAATAGCAGTGGAGTGTCCTGTGGTGTGTAGTGCAAGGTACTAAAACTTGTGACCTGTGTCGAATGTAATGTGTAGTATGTGGTATGTAGTTTGTGGGTTGTGGTTTGGAGGAGGGAAGAGGGCGAGGGTAAGGTATACGATGTATGAGGTGAACGGCGTACTCGTCAGTAGACTAGGTGACAAGGAGTAAGGTCTCTAGGGCTGACCACCTTCTCTGGTACAGGGGAAATTTGTGAAGTCTGGAGTGTATTGTTTTTTCTATTCTCTGGACTTCCAGTATCTCTCTATTCCATTCATGGTAGGATGGGGTGGAGTCATCCATCCAGTGCTTAAGTATGATTTTTTTTGGCTGTGGTGGCTATGAGTGACGTGGTATTTCCTGGGGCCATGTAGTGTGTTGTGTAGGTTAAGAAGGCATATCTGAAGTGTAAAAGTTTCCTTGAGCCCTACTAGGGGGTCAAGACACTACTGTATGCTCTACCAGAGGGGCTCAGCTTTAGGGCAATCCCATAGTATGTGTTTCAAGTGCCCTGTGGTCATCTGGCAACACGTACAATTAGGAGATTGTATGTGACCCATTTTGAGAAGTCTGGCAGGGGTGTAGAACAGGTTGTGCATGATTTTAAGTTGCATTACTGTAGGTAGAGGCCGTCAAACTTTAAGTATTTGGTGTTGTTGGAGCACATGGTGGCTCTAGTGCAGGGGTCCTTGAGTTCCGGGAACTGTGTCATCCAATATGGGCAGACATCCTGGTCCAGGTGTGCATGTTCCTTAACTGTTACAGATCTATGCGGTGTGGTGGCATTGGTGGGTCAGATCAATGAGTGTGCCCAGGGGTAAGTGTGATGGGAAGGGCCAGGGTCATGGCCCTAAGGCTGAGGCGAGTGAATGGCGGAGTTGCATAAAGGAGAAGGGGGATAGTTTGTTTGCCAGGAAAGGATTCTTGGAAGGAGGTGTAAGATATGAAGTTGTTGTCTGACAGTATTTGTCCTATTCATGAGGGTGCGGGTTCACCCAGAAAGGAGGTGGAGAGGGATTTATTCTGTATCTTGAAGTTGGGATTACCCAGGAGCGGTTGGTCTGTCAGGAAGAGTGGGTTAATTTGGAGAAGTCTCAGAAGTTGTTTGCTGGCTAGATGGGAGATGCCTATCGGGGTCAGTTTGAGTGGAACTGGCAGATTGGCTTATGGGATATGTATTAGTGCTCGAGGGTTAATGTTTTCACCATGGCAGAGGTGTCTTTCAATCTGCAGCCACTGGGGCATATAAGAGGATGCATGAACCACCCCTGGCGTCACGTTCCATTTCAGGAATAACTCAGTGTGGAGTGCAGGTAGTAGAGGAGAATATCAGGGAGCTGGATGCCACACATTTGTTTGTTTGGGACTAGTTTGTGATAGGCTCTTCAAGGAACCTTATTCTCCTATAGAAATGCAGAGTTTTGACTTAAGCTTAGTGAACTATTTGTTAGGTATGACACGATTGGTCATGCCTAGTGGGTATAGTAATCTTGGTAAAATGTTAATTTTGATTGTGTTGATTCTGGCCCATAGAGTAAGGGGAAGGGCAGAACATCAGATGAGGTATTGTTTTATAGAGGTTAGGAGGGGTTCTATGTTAAGTGCATGGATTTTTTTGTTGTAGGGGGTGACTTGAATGCCAAGGTATTTGATGGCATTTTGGGACCAGATTCCCTTCCATTGTGTTTCTATAATTAAGAGGGAGAATGCTTGATTTGGCCATGTTGATTTTATAACCAATAGTTGCTCAAATTGTGATAGGATATGCAGGGCAGCAGGTATGAATTTGGTCAGGTTCTCAAGGTGGAAGAGTATGTCATCGGGGTACGTGGATATTTTGTATCTGTTCGAGCCTACTTTGGTTCCTTTCACTAGGTCACAGTTTAGTATTCTTCTTGTCAAGGATTCTAGATATAACTTGAAGGGGTAGGGGGAGAGGGGGCAGCCCTGTCTAATACCTCTGTGCAGTGTGAATGGGGTTGAGTTCACAGATTCACAGAAATTTGACTGCAGAAAAGGACCACACCGGCCCATCTAGTCTGCCCTTATATCCACCCCTTCCCCCCTCCTCCTTTACTGGCTCAGAACTCCCCCCCCTCCTCCCAACCCCATATGTCTATCCCATGCCCTCTTGAATCCCTCCACCATTTCTGATCCCACCACCTCCTCTGGTAGCCTGTTCCAGGCCTCCACCACCCTCTCTGTAAAGAACTTCCCACTGACATTGCCTCTGTATTTCCCTCCCTCCAGTCTAAGGCTATGCCCCTTGTTCTAGCTCCCTCCTTCCTTTTGAACAATCTCCCCTCCTTCATCTTATTGATCCTCAAGTTTCAATCATGTCCCCCTTCTCCTTTCTAGTCTCTAGTGGGTATAGATTCAGCTCCCTCCACTTCTGTTCATATGTTTTTCCCCACATCCAATGCACTATATTGGTTGCTCTTCTCTGAACCCTCTCCATCCCATCAATGTCCCTACATAGGTGCGGTCTCCAGAACTGTACTCCGTACTCCAGGTGCAGCCTCACCATTGTTTTGTACAGCGATATTAGCACCTCCCTCCTTCTACTAGTTATGCCCCTTCCAATGCAGACCAACATAGCATTTGTCTTTCCCATTGCCTTGCTATACTGGTTCCCCACCTTAAGATTGCTCAATATAATAATCCCCAGATCCCTCTCCCACTCTGTTTCCTTGATTTCCTCCCCCTCCCCAAAGGTATAAGCTGCTCGAATGTTTTTACACCCCAGGTGCATCACTGCACACTTTTTCACATTGAATTTTAGTTGCCAGGTTTCCAACCACCTCTCCAGCTTCTCCAGGTCTTGCCTCATGGCCTCCACTCCACTTTGGGTGTCCATGCTATTGCAGACCTCCATATCATCCATGAATAGGCACACCCTTCCCTCTAGTCCTTCCATGAGATCACTGATATAAATGTTAAAAAGTAGGGTTCTCAGTACTGACCCCTGATGCACCCCACTTGTTACCCCCTTTACCTTGGAATGTACTCCATTTACTACCACTGTTTGGCTCCTTCCCTTCAACCAGTTTTCCACCCACCTAGTTACCTTCTGGACCACCCATATGCTCTCCAGCTTATTTACTAGCTTTCTGTGTGGGATGGTGTCGAAAGCCTTACTGAAGTTCAGATACAGTAGGCCATGTCCGCAGCCCCTCCTTGGTCTACTACCTGCATCACCCAATCGAAAAACTCTACTGTATAAGGTTGATATGACATGACTTTCCATTCGTGAAGCCATGCTGTCTTTTGTCCTGCATATCACTGGCCACCAGGTAGTCTACCACCCTTTCTTTTATTAACATCTCCATTACTTTTCCCACCACTGAGGTGAGACTGACAGGCCAATAGTTTTTGGCTGCCTCCTTTCTTCCCCCCCTCATGTAGTGCAACCACCTTCACCCTCTTCCAGTCCCCAGGCACCTACCCTGTATCCATGGACAAGTTAAACAGTCTTGTCAAAGGTGCTGCCGGCTCCTCCCTCAGCTCACAGAGTACCCTTGGGTACAAGCCATCAAGCCCCATTGCTTTATCCACCTTTAACATTCCCAGTTCCTCCCTTACTGTATCAGTTGTGAACATTCTAGAATCCATTCCCCTGTATTCCCCTCCCTTCCCCTCCAGCTCTGATCCTCTACCCTCACCCTCTTTCGTGAAGATCGAACAGAAGTAGCTATTTAATACCTCCGCTTTTTCCAAGTCCCCCTCCAGTTTTATTCCTCCCTCCATATCAGTCTCACTATTCCCTGACGTGCCTTTCTTCTTTCTCCCACATACCTAAAAAAGATTTTATCTCTCCTTTTGGTCTGCTTTTCTATTTTCTCCTCAGTGACCTCTTTAGCCCTCCTTATCTTCTGCCCTGCCTTCCTCCTCTTCTCTCTATATGCCTCCCTATCCTCCTCCCTTTGTGTTGCCTTATACCTCCTAAATGTCCTTTTCCTCTCCCTGACCGCTCCTGACACCTTCCTTGTAAACCATAGAGGTCTCCTCCTTCTTCTGTTCTTCCTAACCTTCTTGATGCAAATTTTAGTGGCTTTCAGCACCCCTCCCTTAATAGCTGCCCATAATTCCCCCACATTCTTTATATTCCTCATCCCTGACATTTCTTCCCCAAATATCCTCTTCATTCTGTTAAAGTCTGCTTTCTTGGAGTCCATTACCCTAGTTCTTGTCCTGTTTACTTCCCTCCCTGTTTTTACCCTGAACCTTACAGCCCTGTGGTCACTTGTGACTAATCCTTCCCCCACCTCCACCTCCTCCACACTGTCCCCATTTGTGAGGACTAAGTCCAACAGGTTTTCTTCCATAGTGGGCTCCCTTACTAGTTGTTGCAGGAATACCCCTTATAGTGCCTCTAAGATCCCCTCTGCTCCTAGCTGATATCACTGCTGGGATCTCCCAGTCGATGTCAGAGAGGTTTAGGTCCCCTACTAGCAGAATCTCCCCTTTTTGTGCCATTTTTGTCACTATAAGTTGTTTATCCCCTCTTCCCCCTGCGAAGGAGGTCTGTAAACCACCCCCACTCTCAATGATTTCCCATTTTTTTTTGTCTAAAGTGGATCCATGACAGAAGTCCAACAGAAATTCTGTCGAACGCCCTGTCAGCGACACCGTCAGGTCGACCACATTCTGCAGTTCGGCTGCCGGTTCGCTGTGGTTCCTTGTTTCTTGAGACTTCACCCCGCACCCCAACAGGATTCTCAACTCAGTCGGAGCTGATTGGGGGTGCAGGACCCCCGACAAGCAGCTCGAGTTCCAGCGGGTCTCCACGTGGCTAGGCGCAGTCGCTGGGGACCTCGCCGAAATGTCGCTGCATGGGGGGTAAACGGTCTAAAGTGACCCACATTATCTCAACTTCCCTTCCTCTTCCAGCCCCTCCATGGCCCCAATTTCTTCTTCTTCTTCTTCATTGAGGTATAATGCTAGCCCCCCTCTTCCCCGCTCTGTCTTTCCTAAACAGTCGGTAACCAGGTATGACTGTCTCTCAGGCATGATGCTCAGTCCACCAAGTCTCACTGCTACTATGTCAAGACCCTCTTCCACCATGGTGGCCTCCAGTTCCCCATGTTTATTCCCTAAGCTCCTTGTGTTTGCTACTAATCCCCTCCACCATGTAGCCCCCTCTTTCTTGTCCTCCCCTTCTAACCCCTCCCTGTTGTTGCATGTTGCCTCTTTGTCCTGGGGGGAAGCTGATAGCCTCCCAACTCTTCTTATAAGTGGTCTTTTCTGTAACCCCCCCCCCGAATCAGTTTAAATTTAACTTCTTTACTATAAAGTCCTCCAGTTTTCCCTTTAGTATAGTTATCCCTTCTAAGCTCAGGTGAAGCCTATCAGGAGCATATAGTCCCTCTTCCACCCACGTTGATCCCCAGTCACCTATCAATCCAAACCCCATCTGCCTACACCATCCCTTCAGCCACTGATTGAATGCCACAGTCTTTTCCTTCCTAGGTGTGCTTGCTCTTGGTACAGGCAACACCTCCGAGAAGGAAATGGAAGGGAAAACCGTGCCACTGCAGAACCTAGCAAGCTCCTTGAACCTTGCCTGTACCTCTTTCAGACTGTTCCCCCTCCAGATCATTGGTGCCAAGGTGAAACAGCAATGAGTCCTTCCTTCCTGATGCTTGCCCCAAGTTGGTATATTGTGCCTCACCTCTAGTGCTCTCATTCCTGTCATACACTGAACCCATACTGCACTGCTTCTTGCTCCCTTCCTCCCCCATCAGATTCCCTTTATAATTGAGTCCCCTATGAGCACCACCTTTGTACTCCTTCTTCCTGCATGTTCTTTTGGTAATACAGCATACACCTTAGTTCATGCCTCCCCTGGCCACTCTATTTCCATTTTCCTCCTTGTCCTTGCCCCATTTGGATTTTCGCTCTCTCCCACTTCCACTTCCTCTCCTCCTCCCCCATAGACTTTCCCTCAGTCCCTCTTCTCCTATCCACCCTCTTCACTAGCTCTGCCCCTTCCTTGTGCTCTGTGGTTACACTTCTACTGCCTGCATTTCTTTTGGAGCATGCACTACCCCCCGTCACCTCCCCACTGACACTTTCCTTACTTGCTCCTGATATAGTCTCTTTTCCTGAGTTCTCTGTGCTCTGTGTCCCCCTTGAGGGAATTTTCTTTCTCACCACTTGCTCTTTTTGAATAATTCTCTCTTTGTTTGTCCCCCTAGGCACTACTCCCATTTCCTTTATTTCCCTTTCTCTTTTCCCTATGAACTCCTCTCCATGGATGGCCCCCAAAGGTGCTACCTCCTGTTCTTTTGCTTTCCCTACCCTTGCTCTTACCTCTATGGGCTCCTTGCTGCCTCTTACCCTAAGACCATCCTCCACTATTACCTCTCCCTGGTTTGGCCCCAAATGGTCTATCCCCATCTATCCCAATTTCTCTGCCCCTGCTCTCTCCTCTGTTGGCTCCTTGCAGCTGCTGTCCTCCATATCATCCTCCACTAGTACCTCAAGGGGTACAAATCTGTTTTTCTGCTCTGCTCCCTTGCTTCTCTTTCCTTTGTCTGTTGTGCCCCTTGTTGATTTCTACCCCCAAGTTGCAGGTGTCTGCTTAATTTTTCCTGAACCTACTACCTTACACACCTCCTGACCCCTTGTTTCCTCTATACTTCCTGTCCCTAGGTCCCTTGCCTCCCCCTTGTGTTTCCGCTCTCTTCTCTGTGTGCTCTGATGCATCCACTGCACTTCCTCCCATCCTCATTCTTCCGTATCATGATGTTCTCAACCCATATGCCTAATCCCCTGGTGGCCCTCCCTATTTTCTCCCTCCCCCCACCCAGCTGGTACTGTCCCTGTTCCTCCACCCCTCCTCTCCACTGTTCCCCCTTCTTATTACCCACCTCCACCACCCCACTTCCTCCCTTAGTTGTGTAAGCTATCTGTACACCATGCATCTTCCCATCCTCCAAGTCCAATTTAAAGATCATGGCCATCCCACACCCACTACACCCTACCAAAGATTCCCACTCTTAGGCTGCCCCTCCAGCTGTGCTGCCTTTCCATGTTAATGTCAGTCCTACCAATAATTTTGGTAGAATGTAAGATACGTAATCTATACAGTTTAGCAATACAGTCTATGCTGCTAACAATATTTTGGCAATAATTTTGGCTCTGTGTGTTTGTACTCTTAAACTGACACCTTTCATTACATCTGACCAGGGCAGAGGGGCAGGAATAGGTTAATATCCCAATACTGACACTGCAGTGCAGCATGAGGGGGGTGCTGCACTTCTGAGGTGCCGTCATTTGGATGAGATGTTAAACCGAGGTCCCATCTGCCTGGATTGGTGGTAGTTCAGGTGGATGCTAAAGATCCCATGGCACTTATCGAAAAAGAGTAGCGGAATTTTTATTGTAATCATAACAAATTATATACAGATCACTATTCCATCATACAAAATCATATAGAAATAGAAAATCATAATCAAAATAAGTATTATTTCATACTTGTTGATCATAAAGAACACCTTATACCTGTTCCCCCTCCTCTAAAGGGTAAGGGGATATTTTTTTAAACCTTCAAAACAACAATCGTAACAAAATAAACATTACTTCTTAAAGAAAAAGGAGAATAAAACAACCATAAATAAGTATTATTCATACAATATTCTGATCATAGGAAATACATTTTCACCCTCCCCCTTTCTCTTACACGAGAAGGGAAAACTTTTTAACAAAACAATATTGCTTCATTAGATCCATAATATAAATTCTAAAAAAAAACTTATGTAGGTATCCTACTACTTTAGTTTCATGCCTACACTACATCCCCCCCATAAATTAAAAGATCCGAATGAGGTGGAAAATCTAAACCATGTTTCCAACGTTCCTTCAAAATGTCCCAAAAACTAATAACATAAGCGCATTGAAAATACAAATGATTCATCGTTTCTATCTCTTGTTCACATCCAGGTCTAGGGCAATATCTATCCTGTAATGTCTTATGTTTATGATTCCCTTTTACATTCATTTTCCCCTGCAGGCCCAACCATACTGTATCCCACATATGCACTGGAATACGGGTATCCAAAACATAATCCAATATATATGCTTGATTTATTTTATTAAATGCAACAAAGGGGCTATCTGCAAACCATTTACCTAAAATTTGTGTATACAAGACCTTGCACTTAATGGTCAAAATATACTCAAACCCTATACACCACCTCTTGATCTTATCAAACAGTTCTTCCCATCTTTTCAATAATCTCGGCTTCCATTTGTTTTTATGCAAATACTTATTCTCTTTCCATTCTTGTAAAATCCCAACCAAGTGCGATTGTCCTATTGATGCCCACATTAGATTGCCACCATTAATAAGAGGTACCAAATTAGCATATACAAAAATAGAAAAAAAGAACACCACCGGATTCCACCTATTCACCCCCCTTCTCGAATCTTGAGATACAAAATATTCCGTTTAACGGGATTTAATCTACTCCCCCCAAAACAACTAAAGAAAACGCTTATTAGGGAAGCTTCCAATACTTTAAGCAAGGGAAAAATCATACTAACGTATAAAAAAAGGGGGACTAAAAATGTTTTTGTAAGAAAAACCCTCTTTTTTTTTAAACCTTCCACTTATTCCACATTGTCACTTTCTGTTTCCCTTTAATGATCACTTTTTCCCAATTATAGAAGGCCATGTCCTCCCCCAGAAAATATAAGCCCAAAATCTGACTTGGTTCCCTAGCTACCGGAACCCCCCCCCCCTCCAAACTGTGGAGATGTCGGGAAACCAGTTATTTGTAGAATTTTTGTTTTAGACAAATTTAGCCATGCTCCTGTTACCCTTCCAATATTTAGTATTACATCATATGCTATTTTTAGGGAAGCTTCATCCCGCAATATCAAACATAAATCATCTGCATATGCAACGACCGTATATTGCTCTTCAATCCCACCCCAACCCAAAAATAAGAGGCGATTTTAATAATATTCTTAACAAGAGATCCAAGGCAAAAACATATAGGCTGGGGCTTAAGGGGCACCCCTGTCTAACACCTCTCAAAATGCGGTGGCGTGAACCTCGCCATCTGTTTTCATACCAAACTACATAAGCTAAGGCATAACACAAATATAACCACTGTATAAATTCCTCTGGGATGCCATATGCTCATAATGTTGACCATAAAAAGGAATGAGATACTTCATCAAACGCTTTAGCTTGGTCTAAGCTAATTAAGTATCCTCCATGTTCCTTTAACAAAGTATTATTTTTTGTGGGTTCCATCAGTTCTCATAAAATTAAAAGAACATCTGAGATGCGTCCTCCTGGAACTGCACAAAATTGTTGCATACTAATTAAATCCTTCATTACCCCAGATAGTCTATTACTTAAAAGTTTGGAAAAAATTTTAAAATCCTTATTTAGCAACGTTACCGGCCTCCAGTTTCCTATGTCCTCCCGATCTCCAGTTTTATATAAAAAAATCATTAAGCCCTCATAAAATTGTGTTGGTAAACAGTATTCTGTCAAAAAATAGTTATATAATTCTACCAACTCTGCCGACATATATCCCCATAAGCATTTATACAATTCATTGGATAATCCGTCTGCCCTGGTGATATCCCATCCCGTTAGGATGTTATTACCACCTCTATTTCTAAAGCTGTAAATGGACGCACAAGAAATCTCCTCTGTTCAGGTGTGACTTGTGGAGGATTTGCAGCCTGTAAAATCTGAGTCACAAACTGAGAATCTTCCATTGGGCAGCTAAAGGTTTCATGGATGTGTTTATCTAAAATCTGCATGATCCCTTTATTGTCTTTCCGACTTACACCTGTTTTAGTTCGTAAACCCGTAAAGAATCGTTTGTTCATTCTTACATGGCTAGCCAAAAAGGGGTTAATGACTTCAGACTTCCCTTGGGTTCCAAACCTTTGCTCCTTATACAATGAACAAATTCTATCATATTGAGACTCCTCCAGTTCTACCTTAAGGGCTCCAATTTCTTCACTGAGGTCAACCTGTGTTTCAAATTTTTGAGTCAGCAAAGCACCTAACTCTTTACGTAGAGCATCATACCTCTCTTGTTTAACCTTAGCTCGGTAACACCCTACTTGAGAAAAAAAAAGCCGTAAGACAATTCTCAAAATCTTTCCACCAATTGCTAATATTATCATATAAAATTACCGTAGACAGTTTATCTTGTATTATAATATCCAAATCTGACCGGATTTGTTCGTCTAACAATAGAGAGGTGTTCAACCGCCAATACCCTCTACCAGAGACCCTTGCAGGAGTTGAATCAATTGTCATTCCTAATAACAAATGGTCCGAAGTTTCTATGGGTAAAATTCGGACATTAGTCACGTCTAATGTTTTTTTAACAAAAATAAAATCTATGTGAGAAAATAATGGACTTTTAAAAAATGTTGGTTTTGGACCGTACTGTAAACTACCCTGTACATCACTTAGATTAGCATGGTAAAGCATTTGTTTTAAAAATGTTTTATCACAGTATTGTTTCCCTTTATCAGTTTTGGGGAGTAAATTAATATTAAAATCTCCCCCCCAAAAAATCTGTCTACTTGTGTGTAGAAATGGTTGGATTTTCTTAAGTAATTCAATCTAAGCACACTTCAATTGTGGGTTATACACATTCAACAATCTGCAAGATAACCCTTTAATCATAACATCCAGTAGCAGTGCCCTCCCAGGAATTATATCTACTTAACGATGTACCTTTAACTTCTGCATAGCAAAAACATATCCCACCCCACTACATAGTTCTGTGCCTAAAGACCAGTATGTGGACCCCCATCTTCAGTCTTTTGAAGCTTGCACACATTCCCCGGAAGTGTGAAGCCGAGTGTCTTGTAAAAAAATCACACTGAACATCAAGGACTGAATTACAGTGAATGTTGTCATTCAACATCTAAAGGACTTGATACTATAAACATTCAAGCTAGCAAAATTTAAGGCACAAGGCTCATAGAGGAGGTTTAATCATTTTACCACTAGACCTAGTTATCCTTTTTGGAACAGACTTATTTCAGATTTTCGGGGTTTGTAGAGCATCTCCTTTCTCCGTTAAGTCATTAGCCACTGTTTGGGATGTTTCTATATCATCCATAGGGTGTCCTTGTTCTACACAATCTCCCCAGGATTCAAAAGGGGCAAATCTATTGGATAGTGGTAGTGAGGATAAAGGAATCTTAGAATTCCCTCCACTCTCTGTCTCAACTTCTATATTACTCCCTTCTTCCACTTCCAGAAGAAAGGGTTCCAAATTTTGTTTAGTACCTTCCAAAATAGTGTCATTAAAAAGTTGGCTATATGATGAGCTATGAGGTAAAACTCCTCCACCTCTTTGAGGAGAACCTAGAGGGGTTGCATAAGGGATTGCTTGGGATTCCAAGGAAGCTGATGGAATACTTAAGACAGGGGTTTCACAAAACTGAGTAGGGTTAATAACTGGGTCATTTTGCAGTGAGCCGGGCCCTAGGGAATTTCCCGTCATCCTATCTCCCATGTTAGATCTTAAACCCCTTCCTCTCCTTCTCCCTCAGGTTCCTGAATCAGTTCCAAAATTAGGGATTACATCATAAGATTTTTTTCTTGATCAGATGCTTCATCTCTGTCATGAATAGCCATGGGGCATGTAGCAAACGAATGGTTTAAATCTCCACATAAGTTACACGTTGGAGGGGCTTCACATTGCATCAAAGTATGCTCCAATAACCCACAACCAAAACATTAAACCTGGTCACAGTCATTATTTAAATGATCTAAAGATCCACATTTATAACAGCTTTTCGGCTGTCTTGCATAAAAAATAATGCCCCTATCTCTTCCTAGGAAGAAGGAGCTAGGGAGATGTTGTATGCCTGTGTCTGTATGAGATAATTGGACACGAAAGGTCCACCCCCTGTCCAGAATCCATTGTCGTCCAATATAGGTTTAGGGCGATCCGACAATGTACATCTTTTCTCCAACCAAAAGATAATGTTAGAAGCATTAACTCCTTCATTATTGAATAAAACCATGACAATCTTTATAGTCAGTTTAGTGATGGGGATTGCTAAAAAATCCTGCCAATTTTCTGTCTCTTTTACTTCATAATAGATTTTCCAAAATTTGTCCAGCAATTGCATTGTGCAAAAACTAATGTCATAGTTTTGGTCCCCCGGGGAATGTATGAATGCATACACTTCCGTCAGTGTAAATCTATACTGTCCATTATTAGAGTCTTACCAACCCATAAATGATCTGGAACTACTGGGGCCTTCCCTTGATAGTGTAGACGTACTAAGAACCATCATTTGGCTGACTCTGTGGGTTTCCGAAATAATCCCGCATAAGACTTCTGGCCAGACGGTCCAGGCTGTGGGTTCATTCTTATGCCGTCTGTCATGGGGGTTGGTAAGTATCCAAATTAGGGTTATCTGTAAAGGCCACTGGTGCCTGAAAGCAGTTTTTAGAAATAGGAACCATAGGGGGACCCCAAGCCATACTGTTTTGTCCAAAATTACTTGTTTACCCTGCCGGGCTGGAGAAGTTGCATCTGGCGTAGTTTGTGTTCCACCCTCATTCTCAATCCTTTGCACAGCCACTTTTGGAATTTCTCCTGGGTAAGAGCCATCTGAAACACGGGATCTCAAAGTCCCTTCAATACCAGGGACCGGAGTTCCTACCTCCAATGTGCTTGTGACGTGGACCCTGGTAAAGGGATAACAGGGTCAGGTATCCATATCCTGTTCTGTAGGAACGAACCTGCTCTCTGCATTACATCACCAGGAGTCCAGTCAGAAGTAGTTCCTACTTCATTCAAGGTTTTAGTATTATCTCTCAAGCCTTGATTAGCAGGTTCTTGTAAAATTTGTGCCTCTAAAGGACCTTCTAGCAACTTACCTCCTGTAACCCGTTTATGTCCTGTGGGTAAAGGACTTGCCACTGATCGTTTCCTTTTTTTTTTCTCCTCTTCAAGTTTTTGCTGACACAGCATGAAATCTTTTTCAGCCACAGTAATCACAGCCAACAAATGAGATTTCTTCAGATCCAGCTTGTGTTGAAAAATATCAGCCTCTGTTATGTTATCCATATCCTGATTACAAACAACCTCTGAATCCAAAAACTCCACTTCAGTATCTTGAATCTCGCTCTGCAGAATTACTACAGGCAACTCCGATGTAACTTCCATGAGCTCCTGTGCTCCAGCGGTAGCTCCTTCTCCTCCAATGTCCAAAGCAAGACTGGAATCCTCCATCCCTGCAGACAGACGGACAGTGCCACCCGCCTACAGAGTAGGGGAATTTCCCTGGTGTCCTGGTCAAATTTCTCCCATTCACTAAAAATACCACCACCAGCTCAATATGGTTCAATTTCAGTTGCTTACCGTCTGTATCCCCCTCCCCGGTCGCCCCTGAAAAAGGGACTTCTAGGCCCAGTGCGCTTACCGGGTCAACAAAATTCAATAAATCAATCAATAAATAAATATGAGTTTTATCCACTCTATGAATTCTGAGGGAAACCCAAATTGCTGTAGAGTTAGGTAAAGGAACGACCAAGAGACTCTATCAAAGGCCTTTTCTGCATCAACAGCCATCAGCACGGCTGGCCTTTCTGCATTCCCAGTGGCGGCGATTAGATAGTAGAGTTTTCACATGTGGTCTGATGGGAGGTGCCCCTACATAGACCCTTCTTGTTCTGGTCCAATCAGCTGACTCCACACCTTCCTCACTCTGCCCGCCAGTATTTTAGCAAGAATCTTGATGTCTGTGTTAAGCAGGGAGATGGGTCTGTAGTTCCCTATTTGCTTGGTATCTTTGTCCGGTTTCGGGATTACTGTTATGATTGCTTGTTGGATGGAGGGGTGTAAGAACTGGAGGCAGTATGCATTGTTAAATAGCTCCCTTAGCTGGGTAAACAAGGGCTCTTGGAGTGCCTTGTAGAAGTTGGTGGAGAAGCCATCTGGGCCTGGCACCTTGTCCTGAGCCAGTTCGGAGATGGCTGTGCATACCTCATGAAGCACCACCTTTAAGCCTAAAATTGCATGGTTATGAGGCCAGATGGGTAGTTTTTTATACTTTATTTTTATTATTTTCAGTTATTTATACAAAATAACATTTCCATATCTTAGACAGTCCAATAAAAAGGCAGTTAGTACCCATGAAGGTTGCAACCTTCGTAATCACAGGATGAATGCATCTGAGATATTGCGATATCGCATCTGGGGGTAGTACTAAAATGATACAGCATCAAGTTCAGTAAAAAGAAAAACTGCATTTATGAGCCCAGGAGCAGTATGACTAACTTAAAATCTGAAGTCCAACTTTATAGTCCAACATAACACACCCTGTTTAGGTCTAGTGGTGTCATCCTTTTAACCTTAAGTATAATAGAAACGATATTATGTAAAACACCTGGCAGCAATTCCCTCATTTCCAACATACAATAGCTCAAAGAACCCTCTAAATGTTATTAAGGGCTCTCAATTATCAGGCATAAGTATAGCTCTTAATTTCCACTTTCCAGATTTATGCCCATAACAACTATTCAGATGGGTGAAATAAGACTTTAGCTTTAGACTTTCATGTTAACACTTATACTCTGAACAGTAATGCTATATTTTGGGGCCCGTTAGTGAATTTGGAGAGCAGTCGCTGGTTAAACTCTTCTCCCAAGCTGGGTTTACTGGTTTCTTTTATTTCTCTTTTTAGGAACTTTGACCATTCCTTGCTAAGCCACGATTAGCTAGATATATGTGGTCCAGTTTCTTTAGTACTTTTGAGCTCCATTATAACCTTAGATAAATAGGGGCATAATCAGAGTGGGAAGGTTGGCCGCCCTAAGGAATTGGTGTATGGCTGAGTCATTGGGCTTGGGATCAGCCATGTAGAGCGCTCGGTAGTAGTCTGCAAATGCATTGGCTTTGTCTCTGGATTTGAGGGAGAGGGGTGAGGAGGGGGAAGGGCAGAAACCTTTAATGACCTTAGATGATTCCTGCTGTTTCAATTGTAATGCAAGGAGTTTCCTGGCCTTTTCCCCTTGGTCAATATATTTCATTTTAGCTCTAAATATCATGAACTCTGCTTGCTCTCCGAGTAGTTCCCCATATTTGGCTCTGGCCTAATTCAGGGACAGCCAGTCCTCTTCTTTTGCATTGTTGGAGATTGCCAGTTCCCTTCTCCTAATTTCCTGTAGCAAGGCCATGGCCTCACATTCCCTCTTCCTCTTCCTCGCTGTGGGTAGATGAATGAGTTCCCCTCTAATAGTGCACTTATATGCTTCCCACATCAGTAGTCGCCCACTGAGCCCACATTGTCTTGATAAAACTTGGATGTGAGGAGTTTGAGTTTGTTTAGGATGTGGGGGTCTGCCAGGAGGTTACTGTTTATTCTCCATAGCTTATCAGTGTTGCTCAGGGAAGGTGGGGCAAAGATGAACTGGACTGGGCATGGTCTGAGACCACCTTGGCTAGTATGTCACAATTGATAGTATTCGTGTGTAATGTGGGACTGACTAGGAAATAATCCTGTCATGAGGCTGTGTTGTGAACAGGGGAAAGGAATGTGTACTTTCAGGCTCCCTAGTAGTGAGTTCTCCACTGGTCTAGGAGACTGAGTGAGTCCTGTAACTCCCTGAGCCTGCATTGGTTTGGGGTGAGGCCCCATTTAATTGAAGGTGATCTCTCTAATGTTGTGTCTTGGACCAAGTTCCAGTCACCTGCTAGGATGATTGGCAGGTTGCGGTGGTCTGATAGTTCGGTCAGAATCAAGGTGAACACCCTTGGGTCATCCTTTGTGGGTCCATAAATGGAGGCTAGGATGATTTTGGTTCTAGTAAGCCTTCTGTGTAGCCAGATAAATCAGCCTTCAGGATCTGCCTTTTGTTGAATGAGTTGGAAGGGGGTGTTGCAGTGTACTAGAATAATTGTGCCTGCTTTTCTGTTGTCCTTCCCCGATGCGCATACCTGACCCACCAATTCCCTCCTCCATAGATTCACTAGGTGAGTGGGTGTGTGTGTGTCTCCTGTAGGAATGCAATGTTAGTGCATATTCTTTTGAGGTGTCTTAGAATCTGCTATCATTTTTCCTTCGTTTGGGCCCCCTTGACGTTCTAGGTGATACAACTATGGTGCGTGTTGCTCATTATAGGTGTTTGTGATGTGTGCTGGAGGGCACATGGGAAGTGAGATCGAGTGGTATAGTTGGTGGTGTGGATATGTCCTCCCTTATGTGCAGTGCTTTAACTGGGTTTCTCCAGGGGGGAGGGAGGAGTGACAGGGTGTTACTGCCCTGGTGTACATGTGTCTCGATCCTCTGGGTTGGTATGCCTGAATGGGCTGCCCTGGGGCTGTGATGAAAGATTGTCTGAACAGCTGTATAATCAGTAAAGTGATCATCATTAAAAAGGCTAAACAGTTTGCTACATCTAAGACCTAAATGATAACATCTACAGTAGAAATAGTTAAATACACTTGAAAGGTGTCCCATTAACAAGAGAAACATAGTTGAGAGCTGAAGGTTCCACAGTGTGTTTCCAGAATAAAAAGGAGTCATGTTGAAGTTTGTATGTGTGATTTGCATAAAGTGGTGCTTGCTGGAGCTCAACCCAACCGCAGAGTCAGTTAAAATCCGGAGACAAGGGCATGCACCGTCATTCCCTGGACCAATCAGGGCTGTTGTAAGATAGAGTCCCAAGCCCCGTCCTCCAGTGTCCCATTACAGGGTCTTTTATAACTGATCAGGCAAAATCGCCATGGGATGCTCTTGTAGCTCTAAAATGTCTCTGAGAAGGATATCAGATACCTGCAAGTTTGCCATAAGTGCAGGAGATTGAGTTCACAGATTCCAGATAACACTGCTGGGCGTAATGATATGAAGGGGTTTAAACGCTGAGCGGGGTTTTCAGTTTGCATGCCCCACCCCATTTGAGGGGGGAGACCTGGAGAAGGTTGTCCGATTTGTTGTGCCCCTCTATTTATGAGGAGCTAGGTCCATTCTTGCCATCGCAGAGATCTTTTCAGCCCGAATGTATCCGGGTGTGGTTCTGTAAGGTAGCTGAAACAGTGGGGAGATCAACTGCTGTTTGAAAGGAATAAGGCTGTTAGGATCCACTTGAGGGTTTGCCCCGGAAGAGATGGGGTAGGGCACGGAGGCCGCACTCAATTCTTGGCTGCAGGTGGTGCCGGATACAAGTCCTCTGTGCATGGTGAAGCTATTCCCTGTAAGCTGGAGTGATTGCGGTGCGACCCAGTCGAGGGGTGAGTAGTCTCAGGATGTTGATTGTGGAGCTGCTTGCAACAGGAGGATGTTTTGTACACTTGTGGAGACTTGAGCGCTTATATGCTGACGTGCTGCCCTAATGGAGGCTTATTTAAGGCATTAAATTATGTGATGGGGTGAAGGCGTGGAGACCAAGCGACTATGTGGTCTGGGGGTGGGGGGGTTCTGTGTCTGTCCCCTCGCACAGTGTCAGGCACCAGCAGCTCACTCTTCAACGGCTCACTTCAATCCAGGAGCTGCAGGCTGAAGGGTGCATTGACTTGAAAAGCCTTTTTCGCGTGCCAGCCATTTGTATCACTTAAACTCCACCAGAGGTTATATCAGTTCGTGCCTCTAAGTTATATTGGTGTGGTTCAGACAAAGAGATATTGTGGTGATAACTGAAGGGGCTGTTATTGGTGCGTGAGTTGATTTTTTTAATTTTTTTATTTTAGTCTTTGGTAACCAGGTAAGGCCCACTAGGCACAAGTGCCTGTTTTCAGGGGTGACCTGGGAGCACTGGGCGGTTAAGTGACTTGCTCAGGATCACACAGTATGCAAGTGGAGGTAGTAAGAATCAAACCCAAGTCTGGTCTACTGGATGTACTAAGCTCGTTCACACTTTGTTGCTCTAATCTCTAGGCTATACTGCCAGCATTACCCAGGGGGCTGCTGATGGTGTGATGGTGCCTTGATTTTTTTAGTTATTAAATATGTGGTCTCTTTGGAGATCAGGGTTATTGCAGCTTGCAGCATTGGGGTCTTGGAGTGGGAGGGCGGGGTAGCATAGGAAATCTAACAAAGGCGTCCTTCTTTAGAGGTATTCAGGTTGCCGCGGGTATGTCAGTGCATAGCTGCTTGCTTTTTCTTAATGTTAAGTGTTTACATTTGTTTGCTGCAGTTCCTCTTGGGTAATCAATCATCCAGAATCCCCCGCCCCTTTTCCTTCACATGAGTGTCTGCTGGGGGTGTTACTGACCAGGAGGGAGGGCTGGCATAGCGCAAATTGGAGTGTGACAGGTATGTCAAGATTTATTCCTTGAGATAAGGGTTCTGTGGCTGGAAGGGTAATCTTTTCCGGCTGATGTTGGGAACAAAGGAGATGAATTCTGTGCTTTGGCCATGTTGTAAGTTCAAGTTTATTGTAGGAAAACTCCATTGAGCAAGCTCATTCACAAGGAGGTCCTTTGACACAGACAGGTTGTTACAGATTGCATAGCTATAGTAAGCTGACACGACCTATAAGAATACCACTGGAGAATGGGAGCAGCATGTAAGACCTCTCCTAGCTCGCTTCTCTCAGGTTGGGGGTCCATAAAGCAAGAAGTGTATTGAACCCTTCTCCATTAGTTGTTTAATGTCACATACATGAAACATTCTAAGAAAACCATTCTGCAAGGCACTTACAGTGTGATCAGGTAAGGAGGGGCATGACAGTGCACAAATGTATGGTTAGGAACAGACAAGCAGAGTGTACTCATTGTGACGAGGGGGATTAGTGCCTCTCGGTGCTTTAATTAGAGGTTCTGGCTGTCAGATTCCCAGGTTGGGGGGCTCCCATCTGGAAAATCTTGGGGAAGATATTGTGGAGCTCCCGTATGGCTATTTCAGCATTCTGGAACTCCCAGTCTCTGCCCAGTGCAGCAACGATCAGTCTGGCAGGGTGTAACATTCTGGACTTTATTTGTGCTTTTTGAATGGTCTTTTTGATGGAAACATATGCCCACTGTTTATTTCTCACCACTGGGGTCACATCACTAAAGATGTGGAAACGTTGCTTATTCCAGTAGAGAGGACCCTTGATCCTCACCTGGTTCTGCATGTGCATTTTGTCACGGCAGCTAGTACATTTCACAATGATGGCTCTCAGTTTTTCACCTTTGTTGGGTGGCTGCCTGAACGAGCGATGTACTTTCTCCAATTTGTAGGACTGTCCTGAATGCAATGGTACCACTGTGTCTCTCAGAAGGTTTTGAACAAAACGGGTAATATATCCCCCTTCTGCTCTCTCTGGCACTTCAACCAGTACTAGATTGTTTTGTCTCATCCTGCTTTCTTGATCTTCCAGGTTGGATTCCAATCTATGAACATTTTTTTAAGTGATGAGAGCTCTTTCCCATCCATGTTCTGTTTGTCATCAATTGAGCTGACTCATACCTCGGCATCTGAAATTCTGATGTAACCCCTAGATGGCGCTATCCCAGGGGCTACTACCCCTGCCTGATTTGCCACTAACAGGTTGAGGGGCCTGGATCCAATGGCGGGTGCCTCCACCCAGAGGTCAGGGTTTGCAATAGTTAAACTTACTTGGTCACAGCCCTCTGGGACACTGCAACCCCCCTTTCTTCCCACTAGTGGCCCACACAATATAGCAGAATTACCTTCACAGTATACACCTTACCCCAAGGCTGGTTCAGGCACCGGACATCCTGTAAAATAAGATACAGTGCAACAATCACAGTACAGTACTTTAACATAGACAAATACCTCAGGCAGTATAACTTTGTTGAAACAAACAGCTCTGATTTATTTAGGGGGATATAACAAGGACAGGGAAATCAGGTTAATTAGCTTATCACTTTACTATCTACCTATGGCTCTGTGCACAGAGCCTATCCTACCAGTTACTGTCCCTGGGTACCCAGGCCTAGTAAGCTATTAGTCAAACCCGTATGGCAGCTGGTAGGGCCCTTTCACACAGAGAAAAGGAAAATTAAACAGTCAGCAGTACAGTAATTCCATTTGGATTTAATGTGGCAATTCAACAGGAGCGACCCGAATTAGTACTCACGACCTCCAAAGAAGATATGGTCCTTCAATGTCAGCAGGGCTACTTTTGATCTCCAAGAGACTCCTCACATTTATATGGTAAAAAAAAAGCACTATACCAGGCAGGCTGCATCTGTATCCCAATCGCAATTACTGCACAATAACCAGAGAACACACAGCAGATTCAGTTCCTGACAGACCGAGTGTAATTCAACAATTTCTTCAGTCTTCTACAGGGTGAACCTGGTTTCTACTCTTCAGAGATCCTTTGATTCTTTTCACAGGACGAGTTCAGTCCTAACAAGCAGTTACACAAGTTGTAGACCGGAACTCTGGGCCTTGCAATATTTTTTTTGACTGAAACTGTGCACTGAAGGAGCACAGGGTTTTTCCCTTCACTTTCAGATCTCAAACTGAAACTCCCAACAGACAAAAACGGGCACTTCCTTTGAGTTCCTCCCAGTTCTTGACTGGATTGGCTGTCACTACAATAGACTGCTGCTGTTGGTCCAAAAGGCACCAAGTCTAAACTACATCTCCCAGAGTCACTGCCCATACAATCCTCTTGTGGCTGGCTCAGATTATGAGTCCCAAGTTCTGATTCGTCCAAGGCATCATTTTAGAGCTAGTTTACCCCACACTGATTGGTCCAGTTCAGCAGTTCAAAACCAGAATGGGGAACTAGGCAGACAGTTCTGACTGCAAAGAAAGAGGTTAGACAAACTGTAATTTTATTATTACTGTAAATGATTTCTGGCAATCAGTTACATCTTTCAGACAGGTTCCTTTGCACTCCTAGTGACTGCAAAATGGGGTGAATTGGCAGCAGCTTGAGTGGTACTCAATCAAAGAAACACACAGTCCCCCATACAAACTAATTATGTCTGCAAGCAGACAGCTCTTAAGAGACAGTACCAGAGGTTCTAAAAACACTCACTGATAAATGGCTTAAACGCCAAACACCATTCAGGCTTGGAGCATTCAAGCAAGCTCCTGAAGTCTTTTGGGAACCCCCATTTGCAGGGGGTTACACCTTCCTGGTTTGGGAAAAAGCTTGACCAAGTCATGCAAGTACCCCATAAGTTTCAACTGCACCATATACATTTGCATTAGGCTCACACATGTAATCATCAGTCAATACATCATTTTACCAAGAACCATTTCTGAAACATTGCAGTACGTCACTCTTTACACAGTATAACACACACATTGTACCATAACTCAAGTTATTACCTCTTGTACATGAAACCTGAAGAGAGGGGACCCTTCCCTATCAGTTACCTTGGGGCTGGACGGGGCAAGGGCACCATACTTAGAGGGCAACACAAGTAACTTGGAGTTAGCACTAACGCTCAGTTTGGGCAATGAGCTCGGGGACACATACACTCCTTTATGGACAACATTGAGAGGCAGGTCCACTGGCCGGCCCAGGGAATCATAACTGAGGTGCACCACAGGCTTTACAGCTCGACCAGTCTTTCTAGGGGGAGCTGTTACAGTCTCTGCACTCTGAGCCTCATTTTCAGCATTGTTCTCACTTGTCAGGGGAGTCTCCATGGGGGTAGAGAGGCTAGAACTTGGGGCACTTTCAGCTCCAGGAGTTACAGTTTCTGAGTCCACAACATTTGGCTCGCATGGAGAGCTTTCAGACACTGGCAGTGGACTGTCAGGGCACTCAAAATACTCTTCTTGTTCGGGTGTATCACCAGTCTGCCCCAATCTATCATTTTCCTCCCCTGAAAGCTCAAACAGTTCAACCATGCACAATGATTCCATTTCATCTGATCTGATGCTTTGCACTTCACTTTCTGGGAGCATCGGCTCCAGGGATGAAGCTGGGGGCATAGACAGTCAAATTCGGATATACCCAGAATAGGGGTAGGCCTTCTCACTTAACCCCCATACATGCAGTCCTTCTAATGGTTGTAAGGGTACGTCTGACAAATGCTTCTGATACCAATCTTGAAACATAATTGTCACTTGGGAGCCACTGTCTAATACAGCTCTTGTAGACACTCCATTTACCTTTACAGTGGTCTCCATGGAGGGACCCACTATTCTGGACCAGTCTGGAGAGGCGGTAGTGGGGGCCTGGGCAACTGACCTTGCCACAAAAGGACGTGAATTAGCATTTTTGGTGCCCTCACTGGGATCATTTCTGCACCTCTTAACCACTGATTTGTTCTCCAAGCTCTCCTTGTAGCCTATATGCAACTTTGTCAGTGTCTTTGGGATTGGCATTCCTTTCATGTGCCCATCCTTCCCACAATTATAGCAAAACATACTTTTGGAGTTTGAGCTGGCCGAGGTGCCACACTGGGAGCCAGGGCGGGTATTACTAACTGGAAACCTTGGTGCCATCTCTGTCTGCGGCGTGATAAGCATTTGGAGACATCTCGTCAGTTTCTCCACTTCCATGGTCAAGGAATCGAGTTCGGAGCTGTTATCAGCAGGAGATACATGGGTGGGTATCCCCACCCCCATAGCAGATGCAGTCGGATATAGGTCGGGGCCCGTACTTGCAGGCGTGGCCTTCATAAAGGGACTGTTTTTGAATTCCCGGATCTCTCTCAACAGTTCGCCCCATTGTGGCATATCTTTTTCCTTATCAGAGCACTCATTGACTGCCAACCTCTGCCCTGAACTTCACTTGATGGGCCACCCTCAGTCACTCGGTCATAGCCACAGCTATTGGTGCAGATCCCTCCCGAGGTCGCCTTTTCTCAACTCCTCAATTTCTCTCATTAACTCATCATAGGAGGGTGGGGATTCCAGTCGATTTGCAGGCGTAACTGAAGCAACAGCAGTTCTGAGAAGGGGCAGACTTAAGGATTCTGTCCAGTCTGGTTCGGTCCAGTTCAATCGCTGGCAAACTACCCTTTCTGAGGCATTCTTGCAACAATTTTTCCAGCCGAGACATACACAGACAACAACTCCCTTGGTACTGTTGTGCATTTCTTACTCTCCACCATAGGTCCTCATCAGAATCTGGGCTCCCATACACATTCTCCAAGGCCTCAAGATAGGCTTGTGCAGTCGCTCAGGGTTACTGGCCCGTTTAGCACGGATGGTAGCCAGGGCAGGACCTCGAGGCTCTCACTCAACCCTCGTTCGCTGCTCCGAAAGCATTGCCATTCTAGCACTTGGGGGCAACATAGTCTATCCAGGTCTCCCAGTCATCCTCCCCTTGGGGGGTTGGGAGGGTGCCAGAGAAGATCCTCAACCTTCGGTAAGAGTCGTGACTAATGGCAGGTGCAGAAATAGGAGTCTGCATTGGTTCAGCCACCATTACGGGTACTGGAGCAGGAGAGGGTGTTGGGGGAGGAACACCCCCAGGTGGCAAGAATAGTTTCTTCAAGTCCTCCACAGTTTTCCCTTCTCCCAGCAACCATTTAGCAAATTTCTCCTCAAAAGTTTCAGATAGTGGTGGGGGCTCATTCCCCCCCGGGTCTTTACTGTCCTTAGTTATCACTCTCCAAGCAGTGAGGGCTCCCTCTGGGGTAATGGTCTGTGGTACTTTGGAGCTATCTATGGGATCCTTAAACTCTACTAGGGCCAGGAAAGTGTGGGTGAGCAGATTAGGCGTGCCGACCCACCACCACAGGATTTTGTAAACCTTCCACCTTGGAAAGTACTCCTGCACAGTGTCCGTATTGATACCCAGGGGGATGTCCAGGATAAGCATAGCATTTTGGGGGTCGATCTCCTCCCCAGTACACCACTCCACCAGCCGGTGCACAGCCACTTCTGTCGGGGTACCCATTTATTTATTTATTTATTTTTTTTCCCCTTAACAGTGGTTTGTAAATATGGCCACTAGAGGACACACAATCCCAGCGGTGAGCCTCCAAAATGTAACCCCTAGATGGCGCTATCCCAGGGGCTACTACCCCTGCCTGATTTGCCACTAACAGGTTGAGGGGCCTGGATCCAATGGCGGGTGCCTCCACCCAGAGGTCAGGGTTTGCAATAGTTAAACTTACTTGGTCACAGCCCTCTGGGACACTGCAACCCCCCTTTCTTCCCACTAGTGGCCCACACAATATAGCAGAATTACCTTCACAGTATACACTTACCCCCAAGGCTGGTTCAGGCACCGGGACATCCTGTAAAATAAGATACAGTGCAACAATCACAGTACAGTACTTTAACATAGACAAATACCTCAGGCAGTATAACTTTGTTGAAACAAACAGCTCTGATTTATTTAGGGGGATATAACAAGGACAGGGGGAAATCAGGTTAATTAGCTTATCACTTTACTATCTACCTATGGCTCTGTGCACAGGCCTATCCCTACCAGTTACTGTCCCTGGGTACCCAGGCCCTAGTGGCTAGTCCAAACCGTGGCAGCTGGTAGGGGCCCTTTCACACAGAGAAAAGGAAAATTAAACAGTCAGCAGTACAGTAATTCCATTTGGATTTAATGTGGCAATTCAACAGGGAGCGACTCTAATTAGTACTCACGACCTCCAAAGAAGATATGGTCCTTCAATGTCAGCAGGGCTACTTTTGATCTCCAAGAGACTCCTCACACATTTATATGGTAAAAAAAGAAAGCACTATACCAGGCAGGCTGCATCTGTATCCCAATCGCAATTACTGCACAATAACCAGGAGAACACACAGCAGATTCAGTTCCTGACAGACCGAGTGTAATTCAACAATTTCTTCAGTCTTCTACAGGGTGAGCCTGGTTTCTACTCTTCAGAGATCCTTTGATTCTTTTCACAGGACGGATTCAGTCCTAACAAGCAGTTACACAAGTTGTAGACCGGAACTCTGGGCCTTGCACACGTTTTTTGACTGAAACTGTGCACTGAAGGAGCACAGGGTTCTTTCCCTTCACTTTCAGATCTCAAACTGAAACTCCCAACAGACAAAACCCGGCACTTCCTTTGAGTTCCTCCCAGTTCTTGACTGGATTGGCTGTCACTCACAATAGACTGCTGCTGTTGGTCCAAAAGGCAATCAAGTCTAAACTACATCTCCCAGAGTCACTGCCCATACAATCCTCTTGTGGCTGGCTCAGATTATGAGTCCCAAGTTCTGATTCGTCCAAGGCATCATTTTAGAGCTAGTTTACCCCACACTGATTGGTCCAGTTCAGCAGTTCAAAACCAGAATGGGAACTAGGCAGACAGTTCTGACTGCAAAGAAAGCAGGTTAGACAAACTGTAATTTTATTATTACTGTAAATGATTTCTGGCAATCAGTTACATCTTTCAGACAGGTTCCTTTGCACTCCTAGTGACTGCAAAATGGGGTGAATTGCAGCAGCTTGAGTGGTACTCAATCAAAGAACACACAGTCCCCCATACAAACTAATTATGTCTGCAAGCAGACAGCTCTTAAAGAGACAGTACCAGAGGTTCTAAAAACACTCACTGATAAATGGCTTAAACGCCAAACACCATTCAGGCTTGGAGCATTCAAGCAAGCTCCTGGAAGTCTTTTGGGAACCCCCATTTGCAGGGGGGTTACACCGATGTTTAGGGCATCCATACCCGGTTTCACTGATTTAATGTCCTGTGCCACATCCAACAACATTATCTTCATGGTTGTGAGTTCAGCAAAGCATCCAGTATCCTAAAAACTGCATCGGAGGGATCCATGGATCCATAGCATCAAAGGAATCCATAGCCGGGGGTGAGCCCTCCTGCGAGTTCAGCTTGGGCCGTTTGGAAGCTTGGCTTGGTGGCAGTGTGGAGGGCTCCAAGTTTGAGCCCATTTATTTTTATTCTATTTTTTAGTTGTTTAACCAGGAGTAGCACACTAAGCTGAAAGCTCTTTTACAGGTGCAACCTGGGAGCACAGAGAAGTTAAGTGACTTGCTCAGGGTCACACAGTATGTAAGTGGAAGCTGTGGGATTTAAACCCAGGTCTGGTCTGCTGGATGTCACCAGATTTGCAGCGCAGAGCCTTAAACCACTACGCTATACTTTTTACGTCAGATGCAGCTGAATCCGGTCCACCAAAATTGGTATTTCATTCGGCTAGGGATTCCACAAATGAAATACTTTCAGAGAATTGTTTAGGAACCAAGTTTTGATCAGTTATGCCACAGTTTTGTTACTTGGAGTACAGAACTCAAGAAAAGTTGACCGCTTACACCCAGTGCATCACGTGACTCTGAAAAGCACTTTTTGAGCAGAGGGTATACACATACAGTACATGCGTGGCAAAAGCTAGAAGGGAGGTGGATGTGATGGAAAGAGAACAGCTCCTTATGTATTAGCAGAATAGAAGGTAAGAAATACAAACTGAAGCTGTATTAGGCATATCACATGGTATACCATCAGGACAAAATGAGGTGAGAGAGATTGAAACTAGACCCCTCAGTAGGGAAGAGAGGAATGTCCACCTTAATATTAACAGATCTAATTTTGTGACCACATATTCTAAAGATGCAACTTGCATCAGGAGGATAATAGAAAAACATTGGGTAGTGACAAAAACTGAACAGGTCCTCGAGGAGATATCAGGTGTGACTCTTAGGTTTGTGTACAGAAGAGGAAGGAATACAAAAGGCTATGTGATCAACAGTTCTCAGAAGCCTGTGACTCGGGATACATGGTTACCTAAGTTACCGGGGGGGGGGGCTACTTTTAAATGTGGGAAATGTAAATATTATCCCTTAATCACAAAGTCCAAAAAATACAAGAACTTTTGAAAGAAGGGATTTTATCGGTTCTACCCTCAGAACGTGCCAGCAATAGGGAGCCGAGTCATTAGGGTACCAGTTGGCAATGTCGCTGACCACTGTTTTTGTGGGGGTGCTGTGCCCCCTACACCCCCACACCCCCCAACTATAGATTCCAACTCTGGTGGGGCGGGCCTCAGAGAGGAGGCAGCCAATTTAGATTTTGACGCCTTCATGACTCGGCGCCCTGAAACACTGCAGTGGATTTTATCAATTGTGATTCTAGTGGGGTGATCTATTTGGCCACATGTACGTGTCATGCATATTATGCAGGTAAAACCAAAAGATGTTTGAAATTGAGGGTGGGAGAACATGCCAGGGTTATAGAAAAATGTCAGATGGACAATGCTCAGGCTACCAATGTCAAAAAACAGACTAATGGAAAACATTTCTTCTCATTCCAAGGTATAGAAAGACCTAGAACTGGCTGGGGTGGGGGGGGGACTTAGATAATTTATTATTGAAGAGGGAGGCCTGGTGGATACTTACGTTACATTCTACTGAAGCCTCAGGCCTGAATGACAGATTTAAATTATCTCCCTTTTTAAAATGAGGTATGGAATATACATTCTGATATCTGGCTACTGCTTTGCACATATAGTACTTAAGTATATTCTTATACGAACATACGAAATTGCCAGCAGAAACAGGCCTCCCGGTCTATCGCGTCAGCTCGATTGTGAAGCTAGCACCTCCCGACCCCTCTTCCCAGTATCCCTTACCCTTACCCTGACCCTGTCCCAACCCCTCTTAAAACTGCCCACTGTCTTACAGGACACTATCTTGTCTGGTAAGGTGTTCGATTTGTCCACCACTCTTTCAGTGAAAAAATGTCTCCTCATCTCCCTCCTGAATCTTCCCCCCTCCAATCTCAGTCCATGCCCTATCATGTCCCTCCCTCTTCTCATCTGGAAAATCCCTTCTGTGTTGGTCTTGTTTATCCCCTTCAGATACTTAAAGGTCTCAATCATATCCCCCCAACCCTCCTCTCCTCCAGTGAATACATATTCAGATCTCCCAGCCTGTCCTCGTAGGGCTTGCTCTCCAACCCCTGGATCATCTTTGTGGCTCTTCACTGCATCTCCTCCAACAATCTGATGTCCTTCTTCAGGAATGGGCACCAGTACTGCACGCAGTACTCCAGGTGGGGCCTGACCAATGACCTATACAGGGGCAGGATAACCTCCCTCCTTCTGGAGGAGATCCCTCTTGCAATACACCCCAGTATTTTGTTGGCTTTTGCTGCCACTTTCCTGCACTAAGCAGAGTTGTTCATGTTCCCTGTAATGATCCCTCCCAGGTCCTTCTCTGTCGAGCTTCCCAACTGTACCCCATTCAAGTGATAATCCCTCCCCTGATTCCTGGCTCCGAAGTGCAGAACCTTGCACTTTCTGGCACTGAAGCCCAACTGCCATGTTTCCGCCCACTACAGCTTAGTCAGGTCTTCCTGTAACCCTTTCCACCCCTACACATCATTAACCACAGCTCCCATCTTTGTATCGTCTGCAAACAGACTGATCCTGCTCCGGATATCATGTGAGATGTCTGCAATAAAAATTCCAAACAGCACCAGTCCCAGTACTGATCCCTGTGGTACCCCACTTGTCACTGCTGTCAGTGACAAGAGGCCCCCCACCACCACCCTTTGCTGCCTTCCCTTTAGCCAGTTTGTGATTCACTTCACCATTTTTGGTCCCACCCCACATATTCCAGATCCCCCAACCTCCCATGCAGCACTGAATCAAAGGCCTTGCTGAAGTCTAAATACAGGCCATCCACTGCATGGCCCTTGTCCAGCTCCCATGTCACCCAGTTGTGGTACTCTATAAGGTTTGTCCGGCAGGATCTGCCAGCTACAAACCTGTGCTGTTAACCATCCTGGAGACCGTTTTCCTCCAAGAAGCTCACTAGCCTCTCTTTTAGGACGGTCTCCATGAGCGTTCCCATGATTGATGTGAGGCTCACTGGCCTATAGTTTCCTGGTTCATCCTTTGGGCCACTTTTGTGGATGGGCACCACATGGGCCATTCTCCAGCCCTGCGGTATACATCCCATGTCTGGGGAGGTATTAAACAGGTCGGCCAGTGGCCCCACAGGACTTCTGCTAACTCACTGAGTACCCTAGGGTGAATGCCATCAGGTCCAGGTGCTTTTTACACCCTTAATGCCCTCAACCCATCTAGTACCCTGCTCTCTGTAATCCCTACATCTGTCATCTTCCCCCACCCACCCCTCCTTGCCTGGGGTATCTGTCCCCTTCTCCTGTGTGAAAACAGAGCAGAAGTATTAGTTCAGTGCCTCTGCCTGATCCACCTCTTTCTCCACCCACACCACTGTCCTTCTTAATCCTCACCAGCTGATCCTTGCTCATTCTTCTCTCTCCGATGTAGCAGAAGAAGTCTTTTTCTCCACTTTTGATTCCCTGCACCAGTCTCAGCTTCCTGGACACCTTGGCCACCCTGCCCAGTCAGGTATCCTCCCTGAACTTCTCCATGTACATATCCTTATCTTTACCCCTCCCTGATTTCCTGTACTTCTGAAATACTGCCTTCTTGGCCCTCACCCCTTCCATAACCGCCTGTGTCAGTCAACTGGGTTTCTTTACCCTTCCCTTCTTGCTTTTCTTCCTGGTGCAAGACTCCGTAGACTCTGCCAGCCCTTCCTTTAGGTGTCCCATTTCTGGTCTGCATCCATGTGTGGTTGCATATCATTGCATCTCTTGTGGGAAACAACTGAATGGGCTTCTCTGGGGATTTTTCACTAAAACAGTATATGTGGCATTGGAGTAAGATGAAATAACACCATTGCATGTTATTCTGAACAGGAGTTTTTGATTCTGACCTCTTTATTAACTTGAAGTGTGGCGACAATGTTAACTTGTGAAAGTTAGAATCATAATTGGAAAACTAGGCCTGCGTTTCAATGGACAAGCAGCTAGACAGTCCCACTTCCTGGACCTATATAAGTAGTTCCTCTCAGCCTCCTTCTGAAGCTCTTTTTCTTTGCTTGAGTGGATCCCTTCATGGTCTACATCCTTCAAATTCTTTAATCGGGCTACTGTTGACTGGTATTGAGCAATGACTAAGAAACTTTCAAAATATCAACCTATCGTTATTCAGAAATGTACTTGAAATGTTTCAGATCAATCAGTTATAATGTTCCTCTGCCCAGTGACTGTATCATATCGTCACCATTAGCTGTCTCCTACCCACTATGGCTTAGTTGAGGAACTGGCAATCACTATTTCTTCCACCTGCCATCCTCTAAAAACTGTCATATTATACAAAGGAGTTACCATAGCCTACTTCCTGCTTTCTACAATCGGTGACCAGTCAGAGTATTCAACTAACTACTGCAGTTCTACACTGTATCCAGTTCTATGCTCCTCAGCTGTCACACTCAAACTATAAAAGGCTTCATGAACTTCTCGGATGGATGTCTGGAATATGATCTGTTATCTTTCTGGAAACTCATGTTGCATAGGAGCAGCCTCATCAGCTTCCAAGAACAACATTCCATCCGCATAAACAAGAGACTGGCTATATGGATAGATGTTTCTCCTTCGACCTTCATTTAAACTGAAAACGAAAGAAACAATATCGGGCATTCCAAATTGCAGTAGCCGAGCCATCACTAACTAAAATTACCCCATGCCCGGAGGGGAAGGCAACCTAGGCATTGGATCCCCTGAGATTTCCTCCTCAAAGATTTTTTTTTCTCTCCTCCATGCCAAAGATCATAATCCTACTTAGTCTTAGTTAGTATTGTCTAGTTCCCTTAGGTAGGTTCCACTGTTTTTTCCTTAGGTAGGTTCCGCTGTTGGATGGAGGCAGATGGTGTCTCTACTTACCGTTCCCTCTCTCCTTAGGAGGCCCCCTCAATCACCAACATATCCCACAGCACACATACTATTTTACTAACCTGTGTGCCTCATGTTTTTTCAAGCTGCTG
This sequence comes from Neoceratodus forsteri, assembly GCA_016271365.2. Taxonomy (NCBI): domain Eukaryota; kingdom Metazoa; phylum Chordata; order Ceratodontiformes; family Ceratodontidae; genus Neoceratodus; species Neoceratodus forsteri. Next base: position 451,199,684 of record CM057456.1, on the reverse strand, counting down.
TTGCTGTCATTCTGCTTCTATGCTTCATGATCTCTGATTGCTATTGTTCTTTGGTACTACTACATTTCATTTTGGGGATCCTTCCTAAGGTACCTTTAGCCAAGGGAATCATCCTGCAGCACCTCTAGGGGTGGAACCGTCTTTGAGGTTTCTTTGCCTTTGGTACCCCTACAGGATGGTAATTCCTCTGGAACAGAGAGTGTGAACAGCCAAAATCTAAGTAACATAGTTGCACAAGCATAACATTATACTGGCTGCATAGGCCATTGAATTGGAAGGCTGGGCCTGTGGTTCAATGGATAAGCAGCCAGCCACTCCCACTTCCTGACCTATATAAGCAGTTCCTCTCAGCCTCCTTCTGAAGCACTTTTTCTTTGTTCCACCATCCTCCCCTCCTCCTCCAGCGGCAGCGCCTCTCTCCTCGGGATCCTTCCTAAGGTACCTTTAGCCAAGGGAATTGTTCCAGGGCACCTCTAGGGGTGGAACCCTCTTTGAGGGTTCCTTGCCTTTGGTACCCCTACAGGGTGGTAATTCCTCTGGAATAGAGAGTGCAAACAGCCAAAACTTATGTAACACAGTTGCACAAGTATAACACTATACTGGCTGCACATGCCATTGAATTGTTTTTAACATTAAGGTGCAGGTCACTATTCTAAGGGTATTTTTGTACAGTCTTGTGGTATTCAGCCAATATTTATTTATTATTGTTTACACTTTAGCATCCTTGCTAGCTCTGACAGCAGGTTTCTTATTGGCAATGTTGTAAACGTTTTTATAAGCACTGTCACTTTAAGAAATCTGGCCTTTATAAGGAAGGGGATAGAATTGGCTGTAGCACCTTGAAGAAGTGCTGAGTAAGGATGTGAAACATTGGTGATGGACTGTAGTGGAGCACTGGGCTGTGGAGTGTGGATATGCTTTTAAATAAAATATTTTTTTAATATTCTGCCATGGAGCCTGGTGCTGGATTTTTTGTCTGTTGTACTTTGGCATTTATCCATGGCACAGGCATTGTGAGGAGCTGCCCCTTGTGTTTTGCGCATACCGTAAGTGTTTACTAACTTTTGCTACATGGCCACCTAAGCCTCCCAGAGCTTCTATGAATGAAGCCCTATTTATACCTCTCCACATCTCTGTCTCTACTCATGCTACTATTTTCCTCCTATACTAACCTTTATTTCTACAGCTCTGGCAGGACACCAACACCCTGCCTATAAGATAAGTATTTTATGTGTCACCTTCCATATCTGTTCTATTTCCTGTCTAAAACACTATGCATCATTTGTGACCCCTTCTCGATATTTGTCTTTCAAATCAGACAGACAACATCCCTTTATGACCCCTACCCTTGGCTCCCCAGGACCCATATAAAAGATCCCCTACTTATTATCTATACAGAGTAGCAAATCTGTAACATTTTGTATGTGACCATTAAATGCTGTGTGGCACTTTCCCTCTCCTGCTTTCCCCAGCACCCAAGCATCAGCATCACAGGTAAAAGTTTAAGCCACTGTGTGACACTTTCTGTTTCTCACTCTCCCCTCCCAGTCCCCAAACACCAATCCAATGGCATTTACCCAACCAATATCCTCTTCTGAGCAAGAGAGTAGAGCCCCCAAATATATAACTGCAGTGAGTGAGAAACTTTAGCCCACTCAGTAGGCATGTCTTTCACACAGTGTGACTTTGTGCTGCTGCTCACTGCTGCCATCCGTTCCTCGATTAGAGGTAATGGCATCAATACTGAGTAAAGTTATGCTATGTGAGACAGACAAGCCTGCTGTCCAGGTGAAAGAATTAAACTTTCCCTGCACAGTTTTATGTCAAGAGTTCAATGCAGGGATCTCACAGTACTCAGGGGAAGTACAGAGAAGCATACTGGGGACTGCTATTGTCCACCTACCCTGTAGCTGCAATACAAATTTCTTTGGCATCTATTGAGCATCCATGGATTCTCTACTAGTGTCAATAACATAATTCATCATTCAATGTAAGAAATTTACTAGCAGCTGCTATCAATGTATTAAAGGAATAAGTTTCCAGTGTACAGTACTGCAGATTCAAGTCTGAATTATGTTGAAAGTATCTCATCATATTGGGGAAATGAGTGAAATCAAGATACAGAAGCTGAATTTTGAAAAGACGAGCTTTGGACTAGAGATGGACAATGTCCACTTGCTACACTTTGTGTAATCTTTGCCACAACGTGCGGCACTTGACATAGTTCAACATTCCTGAACTGGATGAGGAAAAGCTGCAAAATGCGGATATTATGGGGGGGAAGCTATAAAGTGCTTACTTCAATGAAAAAAGCTGTGGTTCACTCGCAAAATGCACACATTGGTGAAATTCCTGAAATGTCCTCATATTTTGCACGTAAAACTCAGGGCATTCTGAATGCTTCTGTCATCCCAAGAAAATCATGTACTATGAGATTAAGGGTGTGAGCAAAGAAGTAAGCAAGGTATGTGCATATACTCACCATCCTTCGAAGCATATACGATGTTAGTCCCATTATTGGAAATGACAAACCTAGAGAAAGGCCATGAGGAGTGAGCCATTCAGCAAATTGTCTTCTTAGCTTCTGTAAGAGGTTCACTGCAGCATGAGTTTTGACTTGAAAGTAGTAATACACATGGCAGTCTGGTTCTTAAATGTCCTGGTTGAGACTGAGACAGAGGCTGAGGCAGAGAATCATGGAAGGATGTTCAACGACCAGTGATGCTCATGTAGTAGTCTGTGGTTTGGCCACTAGTCCACATGTTGGTTGTAATATGGATTTGTGGCACTGCCACCAGCTTCAAGGCCTGCATCATTTTCTCACGCAAGTCACAATACAAATTTGGTACTGCTGTTGTGGCAAAGTATTTCATGGATGGTATTTGATATTGAGGCACTTCAATCTGCATTAGTTGTTTGAAACCAACAAACTCAACAAAAGAGAAGGGATGCCAGTCTAGTGCTATCATTTCTGCTATGGCCTAGTTTAATTTGTGGGCAGCTGGATGATTGGGTTCATGTTTACGTGCCCTTTGAAATGACTCTTGCATGGTTAACTGTTTCGGTTTTGAGCCTTCTCTGCTGCGAATCGAACGGACCAAATTAAATGGAGGGGAACTGTCAGATACTAGAGTACTGGAGTGCCTGGTGGTGATGGTGAATTATGTGCTTGGCATTTCTGGCTGAGGGGGGATGAAAAATAATTGATAATGTCACCTACTTGTGTTATGGAAGAAGAATGATCTAGGTCGCTAATGTCACCTGCTTGTGTTATGGAAGAAGAATGATCTAGGTCACTGTCATCCATTGTAACATGGCACAAATATAATACCAAAATAACTGTCTGAGATTGGTTAAAGAGCATCAGGCGATCACAAAGCAACCATGGATTAATGCCACAATAGATCTGTGGTTTCTTGTACTTATTCACACTAAATTCTATAGCACTGTTCTATATGCTTCCTACCCACCCACCCACCCATGTGGACACGATTCACTTGCCATATCTCAGTACTGCACAAGCAACCATGGATCTACGTAAGCATTAAACCATGACAGAGCTCATTATCTTGCTCAAACTTAAATCTGTTCTTATGCTGCTTCCCAGTCTATTTTTTGACCTGCCTTTCCTCCCATTAAAAAAACAATGGTAAATGATCATTCCTTTATTTACAACTGTAGTTTCTCTTTCCTTGTCACAACCGGGGTCACCACAAAAACTGCTCTACAATCCATGCTGTTCTTATCCTAATTATAATATCAATGCCTTGCTGAGGCAGACGAGCAAGCGAAAGTCAACTGTCTTGCCGATAAATTGGTGATACAGTTTGTGCAAAATAAAAGCAATGACACTGCAGCTCCAATTTTGGCCAATGCCACACAAATAGCTTTTTCTAACAGGCCATTACATAACCCACCCGGTTGTGTTTATGTACCCGAACAAACACAACAGGATGGGTTGTTTCTGATATATGCTCCCAAAAATATACATCAAAGCGACATCAAACTCCAGCCTTGAATAATAATGATGGAACACCGTTAGCATCTAAAATGCAATGAAATAACCAGCTGGAAGTCCAGAAAAGAGAAGGGAGAATCACAAGTTAATGCAGTCATGTACACTCATTATTATACAAATTAATAGGTACAGCATACTGTACATGCAGCAGCCCAGGAAGACAATACACAGCAAGCGGGTAGCTAGCAGTTCTGACCTGAGAGAAAAACAGAGCACTGTGCTGGCTGGATGAGTAGGGAGGAGCAGCGATTCCAGGGGAGGGACATCACTCCTTCCTGTCCTTCTTACCTGATAGCGGTGCATGTAATGTGGACTTCTCTGGAGTGCTCCACACCAGCTTATATGAGCGGAGGTGACCTTCACAGCTACGGCAGGGCTTTTTGACTTTCTTTTTCTGCTGCCTTTGTGCTTCCTATATAAGGGATGAAGATGAATGCCCACACTAACCCATCTTCCCTTAGTCAGTACATGGCTGCTTCCAATCCTTTACAGAAAAAAAATCCTTCTCTTTCGGGAGAAGCATAGTTGGTTTAATTCAGTGTAACATGTTACTCCTACTAGCGCTTGCCATAAATATAGCGTGATTAAACCACTTCAGAGTTTCACTGCGGCACACTATGGTTGGCAGGTTGGATGCACTTGGCCTTTAGCCTCGTGCCCCAACCAGCCCAACCATGGATTAATGCCACAGTAGAACCATGTTCTGTCATGGTTTAATGCTTACATGTCTTATCCTTTGTCTCACCACTCAACAGTGGCATCACATCTTTTTAGTATACCATTGACTGAATTCTCTTTAAGTGTCTTATCAATGTAGATGTGCCAAGGTGATTCTTCTGTCTCCCCCTACTGACACTGGTTTTACAAATAGTGCATATTTAATGGCTGATATTTTGAGAGACAATATAATAGTAATTCCAGACCCACGAGGTGGCTTTTTCAGTTTTACCTCCAGGCATAAATACCTGTTCTGTAACAGTGGTAGCAGTGCTTACATTGTGAGTCCTGTCATCGTCATTGTTATCATTTTTCTCTAAAATAATAGTGTCAGCAGGGGAGACAGGAGGATCTTCCTTGTTACCAACTCCTTTTTGGTTGGTCCCATCCAATGACCCATCTCCAGAATTTCTTTGAAATTTTCTGCCACACTACATCACTAGTATCCGAGCCAGGTGATTTGGATCCATGGTCACTGGGCACAAAGTTGCTACCACTGCTGTTATGGTCCATGCTGCAGTCTGACTCAGGAGATGATGACTGGGACAATAGTGCACTAAATGCGTAAATAGTCATCCTTTCAGTGCCTCTCTGGATGATGCCACCAACTACTTTGGTTCTCTTAATAATATTGACTTTACTACCTTGCCCCTTACTCCTCTTGCATGGTGCAGTAACACCCATGGTTCTCTTTTTGATACTACCTTTACTTGATATACCAGCACCAACACCTGGGAATGGATCACTTGTAAGGAAAGGGGATGTGCCACTTCTGGTCTCACTCATGGACTCTGACTCTTCTGTGTTGTTTTCCAACAAGGATTATTCTGGATCCCTTTTGATACTGGAAGGTCTATTGGTATCTTGACCCGTACTTTTGCCTTTTGCTTTAAACAGTTCAGAGAGAGTTGGCATTCATCTGTATCCTCCTCTCCCAGGTCTGCCTGAAAATAGGCAGGATTTGTCTAGTGCACTTACCCGGTCAACAAAAACTAAATAAAAAAATAAAATTTTCTATACATTTGTTAATTAGTTTTGTCCATGGTTTGTAAACAGGGAATAACCAAGAAAACTAACAAAATTAAATGCAAACAATACAAGGTGAGTCAAAGTTAACAAACACACACACACACACACACACACACACACACACGCACTGTTCCAGTAAGGGTTTCGATCAATAGAGGTGGCTAGACCAAGCAATTTAAAAAGCATACCACTAGCTGCCAAGCTGTGACACGTAGTCAAGCAGCAGCAATATCAGGGTCACAAGTGTCCCCAGCAGCCCCAGCAGTGCAAGCAGCAGTGCAGCAGTCACCAAGGGGCCCAGTTTAGTAAATGATGACTGATTATTTTCTTCTGCTATGGTCAGGGTCCTTCTGTATGCTGCATTCACTTGTGTAGTGCCCCTTTCTGCTGTATTACCATCAAATTGCTCTTGCTGCTGGTTTGTGGTTGTAAGTAGTGTGTTCGGACACCAGGTAACTGTCCTACTACTGCCTGCTACTTCATCGGGTGACCTTCCCCACTGGGTATCCCTAGCTAGCCCAGATGGCTTATGAGGGGCGTAGGCAATGGCAGGTGATTGAGTTCACAACAGGAGGAAAAAAGCCTTTGTATTAATGCACTAGACTATTCAGGTTCAAACATATGTTTTCTTTTAAATGGGCTGGCTAGCCTGGATGGTTTATGGCAAGTCAATACCCAGGGACATAGGCACTGGCAGGGGTTCAAGAATGGAGATAACTCACAGCAAGATGACAGTAAACCCTTGGATTAATGCACCAGATTATTTGAGTTCAAATTTTTTTTTTAATGTGCTGGCTAGCCCAGATGGCTTATGGCAAGCCATTACCAAGGGGATGTGACTCGAGAGTGGAGATAATTCACAGCAAGATGACAATAAACCCTTGGAATGATGCACTACACTATTCGGGAAAAACATTTTTTTTTAAATGGACTGGATAGCCTGCCTGGCTTATGGCAAGCCACTACCCAGGGAAGTAGACACTTGCAGATGCTCGAGTTCATAGCAGGATAAGAAAAAGCCCTTGAATTAATGCACTAGACTATTCAGGTTCCAATATTTGTTTGTTTGTCTTTAAATGGACTGGCTAACTCAGTTGGCTTATGGCAAGCCACTACCCAGGAGGCGTAGACACTGTCAGGTGATTGAGTTCACAGCAGGATGGCAAAAAAAAAAAACTTAGATTAATACACTAAACTATTCGGGTTCAAATTTTTTTTTAAATGGGCTGGCTAGTTAGATGATTTATGGTAAGCCCTACTCACTACCCAGGGAGTGCAGGCACACTGGCAGGTGCTAGAGAATGGAGATAATTCACAGCTGCAGGATGACACTGGATGAGACTGAGAGGTAGTACATAGTACAGTACCAGGCTGAAGTACACACTCGCCGCCCAAAACACATATACATTCACTAGTCGAGTAGACTGTCTATGGTTAGTCTAATTCTGCTTTGCTTTCTTCTTGTTCTTTCCTGTTTTATTTCTCTTCCTTTTTCTCTCAGTCTGTTTTTTCTTTATTTGTTTATTTTTTCAACAAAACACTGTAACATGAGAGGAGAGCAGAGGAGAGGCCTACCAGCCCACCACCAACCGCCCAGCTCTGCACACCCTTTTTTTTTTTGGTTACGGGTTTTTCTTTTTCTTTTAATTTTTTTTTAGTAGTCAGGTTTTTGTTTTTGTTTTGTTGTCTGACTCCTCCTAGTCCTCCTGGAGAGGCCTACTAGCCCACCACCCACCAAGCTCCCCCCCCCCCTTCTCTTTTTTATTTATTTATTTTTTTTATTTTCCAATTTCTCTGACCAGGTCCTCCTGCCTACAAGTTTCTGACTACTATCCTCCTTCCCCTCCACTCTGCCCACTTCACCGCTGCCACCACTGAGTCCAAATGTGCAGTCCAGTTGCACTCACACACCTTCCCACTGCCAAAGATCTCCCTTCCATCTCTGCTCCACTATAGAATGGCACCGAGGTAACGTGCATGAGCCCTATATACCCCAGTTTTGCACATTTACATACAGGGGTATAATAGATCAGACTGTCACATTGGCACACACACTGAGTTACTCCCCAACATCCCATGCATGTCACATTATAGGCATAGAAGCAGGGAGGCTGGGGGAGGGGGAAAAAAGGCAAGATCCAAGCCGAGCAGGCAATGTTTGGCTTGGGTCTTACATAAACCGAGCAGCTGCAGTTCGGCAGGGCTCGGTTTAGAGTCCAGGGATTTGACACATCCATCCTTCAGGGCAGACTGCTCTCATTAATTTTTTATCCAAAAACATAAAAAATTTGCCTTACTAGGTAAATCCACTATCTGAATGTGCAGCATGGATTCTTAGAACTGGCAGATGCATATGTGATACTGTAGGTTTACCAAACATTAATAAAGCTGACAATGTCCTTTTATTATCTCCCAATAGGTAGGGGTTCCAAGTCTGTGAACTGTAATCCAGGTTTAGTCTAATATATGACTTGTACACTGGCATGATGCATAACTTATTTTTACTAACAAAGGTACATTTTATATTTTAATTAGTGTATTAACTATGCCTGTAATTTTATTACACTGCTTCACAAACTTAAGATCACGGTTATGGTCCCGCACTTCCTCTCAGGCTCATATGGTTTAATTTTCTTTCCATTTAGAAAGTATTCCTATCAGTATTCCTATCTATTATTGTTTTCCCATGTGTTAAACAGCACACTTTTTTGTTGTTAAACTGCATCTTGATCTTTTTGCCCATCTTTCCATGTGTTTCTTGTCCCCACTAATGTCATCTCTGTTTTCTTGATTGTCCACTTTCCCTCCCAGTTTCATATCATCTGCATATTTAGCTATGATACCCTTTAATATTTGTATGTAAATCGGGGATAAAAAAAGGAAAGAAGGCTGGCTCCAACACTGATCCTCATGGGACCACACTTGTCACCCCCCCCCCCCCCGTCCAATAATGTTCCTTTGATTCTTACACTTTGCAACCTGCTAGCAGCCAGTTTTGTACCTATTTGACCATACAGTATGTTTGTTTATTTTAGCTTCACTTTGTTTATTAATGTGTCATGTGATACTATATTGAAAGTCTTTCAAAAATCAAGGAAAATAACATCCATGAGTATGGTGTGCTTGTTTTCATAGAAAGAATCATGTCAGGAAAAAGAAAACCCTCATGCCTGCTAATGCCTAAATTAATTTTTGGGAAACTACTGAGGGTGAGTGTGGTCATGTTTCCATGCCCTTTGAAATAACTCTTACGCGATTTACTGTTTTACAGTATATTTGGGCATGGCATTTTGCGAGAGGAATGGACAGTACTGTAGCTGATCGAGGGGAGCTGTCAGATGCAAAAATACCAGATGGTGATGATCACGTGGCTTGCTTTTTTGGCTAAGTGGAGTTGAAAACTAGTTGGCTTTGCCACCACTTTTAAATAAGGAAGAAAACCCTCCTAGGTTACTGACACCTGCCTCCTCCTCTGTCTCATTCTCTGTAAGTGTCTTATTAAAGTGGATGTGTCAAGTTGATGTCCCTGTCTCCCCTTGCTGACACCAGTTTATAGAGTGTGCATATAGCACATCACGCTTTCTGGGAGGCAATATAATAGTAGTTCCATACCTTAGAAGTGGCCTTCTTAGTTTTACCTTTCCAGCATAGATATCTGCTGCCTAGCAGTAGCAGTGCTTTTATTAGTGATGAAGTACTATAACCAGGGACATTCTCCTCCTCATGTAAAATGACACTGTCAGCAGGAAAGACAGTATCCTCATTGCCTCCTCCATTTTTGTTGGCCTCTCCTGATGGCCCAACTCCAGTATTTCTGATGGGACTTTTATCCCACACCACATCAGTATCAGAAAAATCAGATGACTCCGATTCAGGCTCAGTGGACACAGAGTTGCTACCACTGCTGTTATTGTCTGTGCTGAAGTATGACTCATGAGAAGAGTGGCACAGTGTAACATTGAAATATCATCATCCTTTTAGTGCCTCTATGGGTGATGCCCCATTTTTAATAACAGTTCCTCAGTCACCTTGTAACTTACTTCTCTTACAGGGTGTGACGGGATATGTAACCAGATGCATTTTTTCCTTTTTATGTTACTGTTAGTTTAAATGTCCTTCTGTTACAGGGTCTGTTTGAGCTACACAAAATAACTGTCAGGTCACATGTACTGGCAGTTTATGAAATGGTCACACACTGTGAGGTGCAGGCTTTCTCATGAGAAGGTTAACAGTAAGTACTGACAGGAAGGCCAGGCAGGAGACAATTAAGTCATAAAGCCACTGTGAGGGTCTTTTCCTGGGATAGGTTCCCATGGCAGACTATAGTGCAGGTGGATGTCGTAAACCTCAGAGATACTGAGGAAGTATAAAGAAGATGAGGTCACCCTCGCTCTGTGGTGCACACACACACACACACACACACACACACACACACACTCTCACCCATGTGTGGTGGGGGACGGTGGGGAACTGTCACTCAAAGGGTGAGGTTATTCCCCACAGCCAGCTGGATATAAATGAGGGGTCTGGATTGGCCCTCTCTCTCTCTCTCTCTCTCTCTCTCACTCTTGGATATTCAGCATCTAAAGACAGGGTCCCTGCCATTGAAAGCTAGCAGAATGGTAAGCAGAGCACAGGTTAGGGGAAAACTGTCTCTGTAGCTAGTGGGCAGGCAGAGTTTCTTAGGCGAGGAAAGCTCAGATTTTTCTATCCATTAAGTGTCTGTTTAACTCACTTAATTTTATGTTCTCAGTAAACTTGTAAACCTTTTGACTTACTGTAAATACAGGTATATCCTGTTTGTAAATAGGTGTAGCTCTTCTAGTAAAGAATCTGTTTTTGATAGAATCAGTGACTGCCTCATTATTGTCAAGGTAATTTTTTTTATTTTTCCTGGACCCTGTTTGCTGTCCATCTCTGAAGGGCACTCTACCGATAGTTATTGTGTTGACCTTCCTGACTTGGAGCAGGGGGCCAAAGGTGGGTTTTCTGGTTCCTGGTAAAAAATCAGGTAGTGGCAGAGAAGAAGAGCTCCCCCAATACTGCCATGTATGCTGGGACAGACCAAGGGGCAGTTTTTGTCACACAGGGCAAAGATCCTGAGCTTTTTTGTTTTTTTCCTTTGTGCCAGGGAGTGGATAACGTTTAGAGAAAGGGGATGGGCTTCTGGTGTCACTTATAGACTGGGAATTTTTTTTTTTTTTTCTGACAAAGACAATTCAGCTGTGTCACTAGGAGTGTGACTGATAGTGCTTATAACATTTGATTTAGCAACTTGCTGCTTTTTTTCTGCCTTTTTATTGGCAAACTTTCCAACAATTGCTCACTTTATTAATTTATTTTTTTATCTAAAAGTTTCACCAGGAAGTCATGCTGAGCAAATTGCTCATTTCCAGATGTGTCCTGGTGGAAGGGTACAGAGGATCAAGTCCAGCAAAACACGGGTGTTACATAATGTAAAAGTGCTATGCAGACAATTACATTGGTTACAAGGGATTATATACACTAAAAAATGGTTACAGAGGAGATTACATCAGGACAAAAAGCAGTTATACAATAATTAAAAAGACAACATCAATCTTAAATTCATAGCACATTGTTGAACTATGATAAATGCTAACAGAACTATACACCCTAATGGCAACGGGGAGGTGGAGTGGCAATTTGATCACAAGGGTGGCTCGGAGTGAGGGGATTGGGTCAGTTGCATGTAGGGGGGCTGAAGGATCACATGAGTGAGGACAAGGAGTAGAATGAGGGCATATTATGAATATTAGCAGGGAGTGAATACCAGAGTTTGGGGAAGTGGTAGGAGAAGGAAGTCTGACCAGCTGAAGTGCACCTGTAGTGTACAGCGAGAGTGCAAGCATCGCTACTCCTGAGGGAGTGGGGGGGGATGTAGGGACAGGAGGTAGGAAGGTAGCACACCAAGCTAGCACTTGCCAGTGAAATTGGAACAGTGTAATAAATGCCAGTTGGTAGGAGAGGGGAGAGCAAGAGAATGATATAAGGAGCAGTGGTGAGTGCAGGGTGGGCAGTTTAGGGCAAAGTGACTGAAGGAGTGGAAGAACATGTCTAGTCTGGATAGGGTCTTTTTAAGGGCAGCACTGTATACTATGTCACTGTAGCCAAAAGTTGGAAGGATCATTTTTAGCAGAATATCTCTACGGGCTGGCAAGGGGATGCATTCACAATTCCGGTACAAGGCGCCTAGTTTGGGTGGCAATTTCTTTTGAAAAGCAGCTATGTGACCCGAAAATTCAAGGTGTTTGTCAAGCCAGACCCCAAGTTACCTAAAGGACGTCGAGTCTTTCAATGTAGACCTGTCTAAAGTGTGGAAGGAGGGGGGGAAGGGAGCCTAGAGAGTCTCTGCCTAGTGCCATAGGTCATGGAGACAGTCTTTTTGGAGTTTAGAAATGGTTGGTTCGTAACCAGTGCTGGACATTGTTGAAGTCCTGCGGCAAGGTGGACTCCACCACAGGAGCGGAAGGACCAGAGACATACAGGATGGTGTCATCCACATACATGTGAATAGATGCAGATGTGCAGGCTGAGGGGAGATCATTTAGGAAAATGGAGAAGAGAATCAGGTCAAGGACTGAGCTTTGTAGGACTCCAGTGTGGATAGGGAGTGGTGAGGAGAGAGAGAGAGTCCTTGATTCTGACTGATTGCAATCTGGCCATTAGGTAGGATTTGAACCAGTTAGTGGCAGAAGTGGACATCCCAGTGGCAGAGAGTTTGTCCAGAAGGAAGGTGTGGGAGACAGTGTTGAACATTTTGGCTAGGTTGACAAAGATAGCAGATGTGCTCAGCCCCTGGCCCATACCTTTTAGGATGGTGTCAGAGAGCTGGAGGAGAGAGGTGGAAGTGGAGTGCTTTTTTTGGAATCCAGACTGGAAAGGGGTGAAGAAGGAGGAGGAGTAGAGATGGGGGAGGGTGAATTGGGCTAGAACCAAATGTTCTTGTAATTTTACAAAGTTAGGAAGGAGGGAGATAGGGCGATAGTTGCCTGGTGAGGTGGAGTCACCACCTTTATGAAAAGGGATTACAGTGGTGTGTTTCCAGGCATCCGGGACAGAGGCTAGTTTTAATGAAAGATTTAACAAAGCTTCAATAGGGTAAGCTATGGCAAGGGAGGACAGGTAGAGCAGTTTGGAGTCAAGGCCATCAGGGCTCTTGCCTTTAGGTAGGTTTAAATCAAGTAATGCCTTGAGCGCTGTAGAGGAGGAGATAGGGGAGAAACAGAAGTGCGTGACAGGGGTGGCTGGAGGGTGGGGGCGTTGGAGGGAGGGTGGAGAGGAGGGAGGGGTGCAGGAAGTAAAGAAGGTGTTGAACTCTGTAGCTATGGGAGGGCAGACAGGGTGGTGTCAGCTACCCTGAGGATAGGGGCCAGGGGGCTGTTTGGGGGGGTGAGATAATGCATTGACCACCTTCCAGAAGTTGGAGGGGTGGTTAATGTTTGCATGGAAGGTGTTTGAAAAGTACTGAGATTTGGCTGGCCTAACCAGCCTTGTACAGATGTTGTGTAGGTGACGATATTTCTGATAGGCTGCCGTGGAAGGTGAGTGTTTGTGGTCTTTCTATGCTTGGTCCTGGGTCCTTAAGCTGTCCAGGAGGTCTGGTGTAATCCAGGGGAGGTGGAAGCCACAGACCTATCACTACTAATCTTCCTAGTCCCACCTCTGTCCACATGTTTTCTAACTGGTGACTGAGGCAAAGAAAAAAGGACTTTGAGTTGAAAATGAAATTTTTTGCCAAAAGTGGCCTGCTAGCCCAGTAGAATTATGGCATGCTAGCCAAGAGGCTTCTGCTTTGCAGAAAGTTTAGGTCAAGACGGAAACAGTTTTTTAAACAGCAGAATGATTTGGAAAACACACAAGAATATTCAAGTTTGCCAAAAAAGGCCTGCTAGCCTAGTAGACTTATGGTATACTAGCTAAATGGCTTCTGTTCTGCAGAATGGTCAGGTGCAAACTCTGAACATTTTTTTAAACAACATGATGATTTGAAAACACACAAGAATATTGAAATTCAAAATGAAATTGCTTGCCAAAAGTGGCCAGCTAGTCCAGTACTTATAGCACACTAGCCCAGGGCTTCTGCTTTGCAGGATGCTGAGGTTGAGACCGAGGCACATTTTTTTAAAAAGCAGGATAACTTTTTTTTAGACCAGTACGAGCTAGTCCGGCCCTCTGCCTGACCACATGCGCATGCATGCATGAACACATGCACGTAACGTCACTCATACGCACACTGTTTCCTGTGTGTGCATGTGTGTTGATGGGGCGTGAGTCCTCTTTTTTTTTCTTTTTTTAGCCCAGGCTCCAGCAGCAGTGGCACATGCTATGATACCCAAGGTAACTACCGCCCCACCTCACCCTGTCTCTCTCCCTTGTCTTTTGGGGATTTTCTTTTTCTTTTTTGGTTTTAAATTGTCTTTTTATGTTTAGTCTTCCATCAGTGCTACATGTTCCTGTGGCAGGATGTGAGACTCCAAACCCATACCCCAACACTCTCTGGGCCCCATATTCAGAGCCTGCTGGCTGCACATGCAAAAAGGTGCACCAAGTGAAAAAATAGGGCCGTCCAGCTCTGGCACCATATTCAACCGGATAGTACAATCTGAGCTGACTGTGCTATCTGTTTGAATATGGGATCCTGGTAGTGTGGCACACTGCAAGTGGTCGCTATGTTTGGCGCAGTGCTACCAGGATGCAGGGCTGAAGACTGCTCATAGGGGTAAAATGTGGCACAAACTGGATAGCGCCACTACCCCAGTGGGCGATATTCAGTCCAAAGATGCAGATGTGCTCATGGGGCACGCACAGCACTAGCAGGCCATTTGCATGGCCATTATGGCCCCCCCAGCCCCAATATGTGTAGTAATAAAACAAACCCTAATCCCCTGGTAGTCAAGTGCCCCCCCCTCGAGCCCTGATCTGTGTCAAAATATGAACAAATATCCCCGAATCCCTGGTAGTCTAGTGGTTCACCCTCCCTGATCACCTATCTGTGTCAACAAATGAATAAATATCCCTGAATTCCTGGTAGTCTAGTGCCCCCCCCGAGCCCTGATCCCATTCAGCATAAACAAAATCCCAACATCCCTGGTAGTCTAGTGGCCCCCCACCCGAGTAGGCAGTGACCCATCACCCCACTCCCACCAACCCTACCAGAGCTGACAACTGGCACAGCCCTCTTCACGCCGCCACAGCCAACCTCCAACTGAACTGTACTGGAGTGCCTACAGTATCCAGTGCACACTCATTGGTTGAGAGTCATTTGCATAGACCTAGCACAATACGGTGCATGATGGCGCTACTGGGAGTGCACCTTGCATATGTGCCCTTTGAATATGGGCACGCCCCCGACAACTGGCATTATTCCTGGTTAGCGTGGCACAAACCTGGTTTGTGTCAGGCTAAACTTTTGAAAATGGGGCTCTCTCTCCTACACTTTCTCTTTCCCTTGTCTTTGTTTTGTTTTGCTTTATTTTTGCTTTATATAGTGGAGTCCATCAGGATGCAATGCAGTGTTACAAATTCCTGCGTGGCAAAAGGGATTAGGTGCCATAGACATTGCTTTGTTTCCTGCAGTAACTGCTGAATTCTGCAGTATTTTGTGTTGCTTGGTGGCAGGCTACACTGTATTTCTTTGGGTGTTTCAGTTTCTTTCATTCCTCCTCCATTGCCACTTGTGTGTGGCACACACAGTAAGACCTCGTGCCCCAAACTGCCACATCTTTTTTTTTGCAGGGGGGCTTTATAATTTGTTTGGTGTTTCTGTTTCTGTAAGTACTCCACTGCTCTTCAGTGCCACTTGTTCCTTTGGCATACATTAGTGAGACCTCCTGCCTTAAGCCCTGACACGTCCTCTCTCCCCCCACACTAGCCTTTATTTTTTAATTATTTCATGTGCTTTTGTTTTGTTTGTAATTTTTTCTTAGTAAACCTTTAATGTCACTCTTCTAGTTTATCATTAGTGACCTGCTCAACCCACCATCCCAAATCCCCCCAACCGTCCATTGTAATGCTTGCCTTTTGTGTGTCCTCACCCTTTAACTGCGTTTTATGTCGTATTCTTTTCTTTTCAGGATCACACCTCCATCCTCTTTCAGCACAGCAAATCAAACCCCTATGGCAGTTTGTGACCTCCCCCTCAACCTACCACCCAAACCCCACCCAATACCTTCTTTCATTTGCTTTTTCTTTTGTAAAATATTCTTTTTTTATTTATTTGCTCTTTCCAGCATGACCTCCCCCTTCCTTAGCCCACCACTAGTACCAGACCGTCCACCACACCACCCACGTGCCAAAAGTGCCCCCTCATTCGTTGAGCACTCCACTCAAATATGAATTCCTTCCTCTCCACTGTACTCCACAGAAATGGTGCCAAACTGCAGTGGGGTCCCCTTTTATACCCTGGTTTGCACATGTCCAAACTGGGGTACCTATAAGACTGCAAGCTGTGCAGTTGTGCCCTTTCACCTCTCCCTTAGCCTACATAGCCAGTAACATGACTGGCATATAGGCTAGGAGACTGGGAAGAGGGAAGCATGAGGCAAAGAATATGAGGATTTGAGCCAATGAGGCACAGTTCATCTCTGGTCTTGCTGAAACCGATCTGCATGACTTTGTTGAGGCTCAGTTTCAGGTGGACAGCTTTGGCCCATCCATAATTTGCAGTGTATTACTCATGACATATCTGAAACCTTTAATCACAGTACGAAGCATTTGGCTACACAATTTCTGTTTAGAACTGATGTTAAGAATTTATTAAAAAAAATTTATGAAACTAAAGTACATAAAAAAGTGTGGACCCCATGGGTCTGAATGCCCTGTGATAAAAAAAAATTAGTATATGGAACAAAACATATTTATTTGTTTGTTTGTAATTTTTTGACCAAGAAAAGCACACTAAGCTGTGGCAGCTTGTTTTGAGGTGTGTCCTGGGGGTGGGTTACATGGACCTGTTTCTACCGATGGGGAATGTTTGGCCATAACACCAGGGAAACTCCTCTATTATTCTTGGCTAAGTACCATGGAATCTTTTTCTTTCACCTCTACAGTGACCAGACATAGGCAGAAGGGATCTCAGTTTAGCATTTCACCTGAAGGACAGCACCTCAACAGTTCAAGTTCAAGTTTATTATTACAGGAATTACTCTATTGAGCAAGCTCATTCACAAGGAGGTCCTGGAGATTTCAAACAATACAATGACGTGCATGATCTTCTACAAAACAGATTTGGATAGCACTAGTAAACAGCAATGGCAATGATAAGGTACAACTTGGATTGTTGCAAATAACTGATACATTACATACAAAAACTAACTGCACTAATGTGCACGTAGATGATACACACAGAGTGAGACAAGTCTTCACTGGGGGCAGAAGAAAAAGGAAAAAAGAAAAACATGAAAACATGGGGCTGTAGATGACATCACAGAGGGAGGTGGTAGGTTCAGAGGGACAGGAATATTGTGCACTGAGATGGGGGTACGGGGGGTCTAGAGGAGAGTGGTGACTGGGGTGGGGTAGGAGGGGTAGGGAGACAGGAGGTGGGAGGGAGGGTGGTAGGTTCAGCAGGACAGGAATATTGTGCACAGAGATGGGGTACAGGAAGGGGGTCTAGGGGAGGGAGGTGACTGGAGTAGGGGAGGAGGGGGTAGGGAGACAGGGAGGTGGAGGAAGGGAAGAGAGGTGCTAAGAGGCAGAATGGGTTGGGGTAGGAATATAGGGGTAGGGAGAAAGGGAGGTGGAGGAAGGGAAGACGTGCTAGGAGGCAGAACGGGTAAGGGGGGGTTGGGGTAGGAATAAAGGATATAGCACCCCTTGTACTGCACTACAGTGTTAGTTGTGGGTATCAACCCAAGTACGGAGTGTGGGGCTAGAACCCATGACCTTCTGATCTTCCAGCCCCAGAGTCAAGCAAGCTACCTACTGAGCCTCTGACATTGACAATCACAATTTCCTTCATTTGAAAATACATTAACAGACTTGCTCAAGGTTAAAAAAAAAATCCTTTTTTATTTTATTTGCTTATGGTTGTATGCAGTGTTGTGCAAGTTTGGGTTCAACCAGATAATCGCACACCTTGAACTTTGAATGTTCAGTTACAGAAACTCATGAACTATTGAGCCAAATGCAGCTTTTAGTTTGACTGATTTGAATGGTGTGGGCTCTTAAAAGGACACTGTCAATCCCCTTAAGCCTCTGTGGCCCAGATATTCAAACTGCGCCAGGCTGTGGCGCAAGCCTGGGTGCAGCACAACTTGGCTGCACAGGGGCGTTGACTGGGCGATATTCAATGGAGCTGCGCCATGGCTCAGCATCGTTGAATATCGCACCCTGGCCACCCGCAGTGTGCATGGTGAAGTGGCACTGCGCCAGCGCAAGTGGCCAGAGTGGAGCAGGGGGATGCACTAGTGCAAGTTCCATTGTGCAAGGTGCAACAACCACAATATTCAAAAGTTGACATGCAAATGGGGCCATAATGTATGCAAGGCGCACATGGGGCTATTTGCATATCATTATGGCCCCATTTGCATGCAGGTGTGCTGATCCCCGATGACTTGTGCCTGGCGCCCTGCCAGGCAGCAGCCATAGGGGACTGACGCCCCCTGCAGTGCGGCAATGTTCCCCACAGCCTGATCGTGGGCATTTGTAAAATAAAAGTAGAATCCTATATCCCTGGTGGTCCAGTGGACCGCTGTCAGCCCGATCGTCGGCTTAAGTAAATTAAAACAACAATCCTATATCCCTGGTGGTCCAGTGGACCGCCGACAGCCCAGTCACGGGCTTAAGTAAAATAAAAGAAGATTCCTTTTCCCTGGTGGTCCAGTGGACCGCTGTCAGCCCGATCGCGGGCTTAAGTAAAATAAAAGAAGATTCCTTTTCCCTGGTGGTCCAGTGGACCGCTGTCAGCCCAGTCGCGGGCTTAAGTAAGATAAAAGAAGATTCCTTTTCCCTGGTGGTCCAGTGGACCACTGTCAGGCTGATCGCAGGCTTCAATAAAAGTATAATGATTCCTATATCCCTGGTGATCCAGCCAGTGGCGGGCGGCAGCACCCCACCCGCCTGCCGCCCACTGACTGACACTGTCGGTAGGGCTGTACGCCTATTGGTCCACAGCGTGAGCCAATGGAATGCAGTATTACATCACATTCCAGATCTGGAATGTATAGTACAGTATGGTTGGACGCCCATTGGCTCACGCTGTGGACCAATGGGCATACTCGACAGTGTCAGTCAGCGGGCGATGGAGCGGCAGGTGGGTGGGGTGCTGCTGCCTGCTGCTGACGGGGGGGGGAAGCGGGGCAGTGGGGATCAGTGGACAGGTGGGGAGGGGGGTCTGCTGGACCACCAGGGATATAGGAATCATTATACTTTTACTGAAGCCCACGATCGGGTTGACAGTGGTCCACTGGACCACCAGGGAAAAGAAATCTTCTTTTATTCTACTTAAGCCCATGATCGGGCTGACAGCAGTCCACTGGACCACCAGGGGTATAGGATTCTACTTTCATTTTACAAATGCCTGCGATCGGGCTGACAGCAGTCCACTGGACCACCAGGGATATCAGATTCTATTATTTCATACCAATGCCCGCGATCGGGTATTGGGGGGGGCGCCACCACAGAGGTGCTGCCGGAGCTCAGGTGGCCACCCACAGGTGGCAGCTTCCGTGTTGCACCCTACAATATGGCAGCTCACCTGTGGGTGGCTGGCTGTTGCTCCTTTTTTTTTTGGATCAACTTTGTGCGGCGCAAGTAGGGGCTGCGCATGCATGGCTCAACACATCCCAGGCTGAATATCGGGATGTGCAGAGTATGCATGGCACCCCCCCCCCCACCTGCACCTGCATACATTACTGATGCTCTCTGGTGCATCGGGATTTGTGCCAGGTGCAATTCCCATTTGAATATCACTCCAGGGCGCATCAGTGGGTTGCACATGGTGCAACACTGTTGCGCCATGCGCAACCCTTTTGAATATCTGGGCCAGTGTGTTCAGTTAAAAAAAAACAAGTTATGATTTGTCATGGTCTGAAAAGGTTGCTGATACAGATGGTAGTTTGATTCCTATTTCTTTTTTCCTTTTAAAAGTGATAAACATACTGTCCACCGTACTGGTGTTATCACACAAAAAGGTGTTTGTTTACCATTTTTGTTTAGCACCCATTGTACATTCCCTAGACTTGGGAATGCCCCAACACAATCTAGCCACTCAGGATGCATGCACTGGAAGGAGAGAAAACTATTGCATCATGAGTGGATCACTGTTTGGGGTGTACCTAATGTTCTGGAAGTATGCAATAAGAATTGATCAAGGATTTAAAACAAAACTAGGCTGGGTATAATTACACCATTAGCATGCACTTCAGTTCAACTAAGAAAGGAGCAAATAAAACAACCAGCAACATCAACACATTTTAGAGAAGGCAAGCAATTATAAAATGTGGGGTTTCCACAAGCAATAATATGATGCAAAAAGAGTTGACAGTTTCCCTTAAATGTTAACTGCTGCTGTTGGTGTTAAGGGGCTGGGGAAGTGCAAAAGAGAAAGTGCTACATAGCTGCATACAGTTTTGCTGGTGCTGGCTGTGTTCAGAGGCTGAGAGTGGGGGAGTGTGAGAGAGAAAGTGCTGCATAGCGACTTAAATATTTACTAGCTCTGCTGCTGTTCATGAGCTTGGGGAAGCATGAGGGAGAAGGAGTCACACAATGGCTAACACCTTTACCAACACTGCTTGTGTCAGGAGGCTGGGGGTACAGGAGAGCAAAGGTTCTGCACAGTGGCTTACAATGTTACCCATGCTGCTGGTGTTTAGGGGGCTGGGCAGCAGGAAAGAAAGTGCCACACTGTGGCTTAAATGTTTACTGGCACTGCTGGTGTTTAGGGGCTGGGAAGGGGAGTGAGAAAGAGAAGGTGTCACTCAGTGGCTTAAACATTTACCTGTGATGCTGGTGTTTGGGTGCTGGGGAAGCAGAAGAGGGAAAGTACCACACAGCATATAATGGGCACAGCCAAACTGTTACAGCTTACCCACTTTGCATAGATAGTAAGTAGGGAATCTCTTACATGGGTCCTGGTTAGCCTAGGGTATGGGTCATAAACTGTTCCACTTTAATGTTCTTGCGGCTAAGTTACTGGATAATGTCCAGCATGCAGATATAATATTACAAGATCATGTTCAGTATGTTGTAACAACAGGGATTGGAAACAGCCAACCTTGGTTCAGATTTAAGGCAATTAAAATAAAGGAAGTTGAAAAAGAACTTAAAGAATGAAAACTAATAAATCTGGTGGTTTAGATGGGGTAGAAGCTAAATTCCTGAAACTGGGATCTGATATTTTGGCACCAATAACACACCTATTTAACCAGAGTGCAGCATCTTTCCCAGATATATGGAAGACAGAGAAAATTGTCCCAATTTATAAGGGTGGGGATTCCTTGGTTGTCTCAAATTACAGGCTGATAGCTTTGCTCCCTATATCATCAAAGATGATGGAGAGATTTGTACATAAACAACTTTGCCAGTACTTGGACCAGAATGGTTTGATAACGAATAGTCAACATGGCTTTAGAGCAGGGAGGTCCACAGACATGGCCCTAGTGGACTTTAACAACCTCATAGCAACTTCTATGAATTCAGAACAGAGTACCAGGGCTGTGTTCATGGACCTCGGTAAGGCTTTTGATTTGGTGGAACACGGGACTTTGTTGATAAGGCTGTATGAAATAAGGGTCCACAACAAAACACTAAATTGGTTTAAATCATATTTGGCAAACAGGAGGCAATGTGATTCTGTAGGGACAGTAATGTCTATGTTGGGAGAGGTAAAAAGAGGTGTCCCACAGGGCTCAGTTTTGTGCCCTCTACTTTTTAATGTTTACATTAATAGCTTACCAGAAATCTTAAAAAAATAGTGAGGTCCCAGCTGTATGCAGTGTTGTCCGCATACAGTCACACCTCCCTATAACGTAAATTACTTGAAGACATATATATGATGGAGGAGTGGTCTTGAGAGTCCAGACTTTTGATGAACCTTAAAAAAAAACGTGTTTGAGTTTCATGATAGGAGCTAAATCCAAGGCTGATCAAGATCTAAACATACTGCTTAAGAATAATCAAAAAATCTTAAAAACAAATGCTTACAAATATCTAGGTGTATTTATTGACTGGAAACGTACGTATGAAAAACATATAAATTCTGTAGTAAAAAATCCAGCCACAAATTAAGAGAATTTTGAAGAATTTCCTCTTACCTTGCAAAAGAAGTAAGAACTAAACGTATACAACAACTAATAATACCTGTTTTACAATACAAGGGATTAGTATATAGGTGTGCCCCAAAAAGGGCATTGAAAAATGTAGATCAAACACTATAAACGTGCTAGATTTGTTACATTTTAGTAAATTTGGAACACACCACTGTAAAATCTATGCTGACTTGGACTGGATGGGTACGAAACAAAAAAGAGAAATGTATTTTTTATTTATTTTTATTTATTTATTGAGATCTTGGAAATCACCCGTGAGAAGATGCGCTTGAAAGGTTCCACGTCAGTTACATAAGACAGCAAATACAAAGACTGGAGACAATATACATATGAGGTACAAGCAATTGCAAACATAAGGTAATGGGTAACATATGCTGAGGTATTGTACATTGTATGCCTGCATTAAGATGAGAGATAGACAGATTGAGGAGTGGAAACAGTGGGAGAGGGAGGGCTGTAGGGGCAGAGCATTTAGGGCTGGGTGAAAAACAGGAGGAAAGGGGTGGGGAGGTGGTAGAAGTGCTGAGGATGGGTGATCCTGAACCGACATTGGAGAGGGATTAAGTGCTGAGGTGGTTTGCTGCTGATTGCTGTGGCTTAGCTGGGGCATATACAGTTATTCAAGTTGAGGAGGTGGTGTCACAGTCTGTATTTAAAAGATCCAATCGTTGAAGCACCTGTGATGTCCAGAGGCAGCGGGTTTATCCAGAGGGCTGCACGGTGTGGGAATGCACGTTGAGCCATGGCAGTGTGGCATCTGGGTACATGGAAAACTTGAGTGGTGGAGTTTCTGGCAGGTCTATTCTTCAGAGGCAGAGACAACAGGTTCTAAACCCCAGGTGAAAGCAGTTTTAAAGAGACTTTTTCGGCTATTAGGCAGGTTTGATACCAGATTCTGTCCTTCAGTTGAAGCCAGCCAGCCCGAGTATACAGGTCACAGGTGTGGGTGAGTCTCGGTGCATCTGTGACTAGGTGGCAGGCTTTATTTAGGGCAACTGTAATGCGTTGAAAGGCCATGTCAGATGCAGATTCATAGACAGTCAGTCCATAATCTATGAGAGAGACAATAGAGCTGCTGATTGCTAGAGTTAGAGCTTCACAAGTTAGTGTCTGCCGATAGAGGATGCTGATTCTTGTATTGATAGCCCTTGCAGTGATATCAATATGCTGGGAGAAGGACAAAGAAGAGTCACTTGTTAGCCCCAGGTATTTAAAATGAGGGACTAGTTTCAGTGTGGTGCCACAGTCATTCTTTATTGCCAGGGGGTAGTTTTTGAGCTTATTTTGTGCTTAGGAGTAGAGCATGGTCTTAGTTTTTTTATAGTTCAGGACCAGCCTTTGTTTTTTGAACCACTTTTCTGTGGATGCAAAGCCTCTTTGCAGGTCTGCCTCATGAAGTTTGGGGCATGGATTGCTGGTAAAAATGATTGTGTCGTTGGCCTATAGGAGCATACTACAGTGACAGGAGTCCGGGAGATTGCTTAGGAACGCACTGAACAGGAGGGGTCCCAGAATTGACCCTTGTGGTACACCAGATTTAACTGGCTGGCTGTCTGAGATGGCTAACTTGGTGCTATAAATTATTAAATACTGAAAGTGTTCATCCATTATGACACCTAGTAACTATTGAAACCAGGCTTGAGAACAAATATACACTGAGAAAAAGTACAATAAATATGTCTTTGCCCAGATCCAACAGCAGGTTTGGTGATATTACTTTATGAACTTCGGTAGCTCAGACATGGAATTCTATACCATTAGAATTAAAAGCCAAAAACTCCCTATCTGAATTTCAGACAGCTTTGAGAAAACATTTTAAAATACAATGTAATTGCTACACATGATTTTACTGACTGGATAATTGTGCAATAGTTTTTGTGTGTCCTATAATATTTGTCCTTCATTTTTATGTTTGCTTGCACACATGTGCAAGAAACATAGTGCCATCATACGAGTTTTCCAGAGGTGTATCAGCCTCTTCCAATTCAGTCAGTGTATTTGCAGGCGCGGTCGCAGAGCGCCAATCACTGCTCCAGCTGTCTATGACAGCTGAAAATGCAGTGGCATACAGTTGAAAGGGAGAGCTCCGCTTGAGTGAGAAGAGCTCTCCCCCCGCACACATGCGCACACACGCACACTGCATGCTCACGCACCTTCCCCTCCCTCCCACACTGTATGGGCTGACGGGATGCCCAATCCTGGCCAGCCCACGCCCCAAAGCATCCAGGTGCCATGCTGGGAACCCACCCAGTGTGGCAGGGAAGCTGATGGTCACGGGGGTGCCCAATCCCATCGGCTCCACTGTCTCTCTCCCCATGTTGTCACCGGCGGGGGTGCCCAATCCCCGCCAGCTCCACTGTCCCCCGCCGAGTACAGGGTGCCACGCTTGAGCCCACCCCAGCATGGCAACAGATGTTATCCGAATGGGGGTGCCCAACTCCCGCTCGGCTCCATGCCCCCCAGCCATCTTCTGCCACGCTTGGGAGCCCACCCAGCGTGGGCAAATGTCCCCGATCATCTTTTTCAACAAAAAACCTGTGAAGAAAAAACGGTCCTCGCAGTCTCCTGCCCCGAAACCCGCACCCACCCACTGCACACCCTGCCTCCCCACACCCCCACCCCATACTTACCTCTGGAGTCTGGCGACGATCTTCGTGGACTGGGAAACACATCTGCACTCTTCAAAGCCGACCACGAACTGAGTAAATGCAGGTAAGCTGTATAATGGGATAGATAGGGTTTTTTCAATTTTGTTGCATATCTCAGGCATTTTTTGGAATTTTTGCACCAAATTTTCAACATGGGGTTTTTGGGACCCCTCCTCATGAATTCTTGCACTGTCATGGCATTACTCAGGCCCGAAGGGTGATTTCGCAGCCACTGCATGAAATCACCTTTCCGGAACCATTAACGAAATGACACTACCAGTGTTCATAAGGTGTGCTCTCAAAAAGCCTATTTTGAAAATTTGGCAGAAAAATTCCTAAAATGACTGAGTTTTTATTTAGCTGCGCTATGAATTCCTACATTATCGTAAGTTCATAAAATTTAAAATATTTTCACTCCAGATTTTCAACATTGCCATTTTACCACACTTCCTTTATGAGCAGTACAGCTGTCATTTTCACATCTCACCAAAACATGTTTCCCCATGTAGTACAATGGCGCAGTCGGTAAAGCAAATCAATGTAATGGACAAATTAAGAAAATCACAGTGACACTGTTCATGAGCAGAGGTCTTAAAATGTCTATTTTGAAAATTTGGTGAAAAAATTCCTTAAAATGACTGTTTTACGAGCGCGCATCGCAGAGTTCCTATGCACGCTCGTAAGTTCGCAAATTTTCAATATTTTCACTCCAGATTTTCAACATTGCCATTTTACCTATCCTCCTTATGAGCAGTACAGTTGTCATTTTTCACATCTTGCCCACAACGTGTTTCTGCCCATATAGCACACAATGGCGCAGTCGGTGTGCGAAATCAATGTATGAGACACGTTAAGAAAATCACAGTGACACTGGTCATGAGCAGAGGTCTTAAAATGGCTATGTTGAAAATATGGTGACAAAACTCCATAAAATGACTGTGTTATGAGTGAGCATTGTGCAGTTTCCACGCACCCTTGTAGGTTCATTTATTTGTAATATTTTCAGTCCAGATTTTCACCAGTGGCATTTTTCCACACCTCCTTATGAACAGTACAGCTGTCATTTTCCACAACATGGCCGAAATGTGTTTTCACACTTTCAGTGCAGAGATGCGTGGTCGCTGTGGGAAATCATTGTTCAGGACAGATAAAGAAAATCACACTGACACTGTTCATGATCGGAGGTCCCAAAATGCCTGTGTTAACAATCTACTGTAAAAATCCCCAAACTAGTTACATTACGGGTGTGCATTGCACAGTTTCTATGCACGCCGTGACTTCACTAGTTTTTTAAGATTATTAGCAGATTTTCAACATTGCCATTTTTACACCTCCCATGAACAGTACCGCTGTCATTTTTCACATCCTGTTCGAATGTGTTTTGCACCTGTGGTGCCAAATGCCATAGTCACTGTGCAAAAGCAGTTTTCAGCTAACAAACTGATATTGCCACTGTTCATGAGGTGGGGGTCACAAAAAAACCATGTTGAAAATTTGGAGTGAAAATACCAACGAATGCCTGAGGCGTTAGGGTTTCCGACCATAACGCCCCACCCTGTAGAGTATGACAGGCATCAGGGGTGTGACTTGGGATTCTTGCCTGTCATGCTGATACCATTCCACCCCACCCACACTCTGTAGCCAGTGGAGGCATCAAGGTGTGCCTCGGACTCTTTGGGCCCAAACTTCACCCCAGTCTCCTATACCGCACCCGTCTCACCGTATTTCCTGATGGAATGGGGTGCGCATAAGGGCCAAAGACCCCTAGACACACCATGACACTTGTCAGTGTCTGCAGGGTAGGGTGTAGTGAAATGGCGTGGTCTTTATGCCTGACGACCCAAAGGCACACCCCAATGCCTGCCACTCTCTGCAGGGTGGTGGTGGGGTTGGCTTCGGTTCAATACTTCGCTGCCATTCCTATTATGCAGCTCTGTAACTTCTACACTACCAATGCCAGTGCCAGCAAGCAAACATTCGGCATTGACAAAAGCTTATTGTATATGGTGTTGTATTGATTGTTGTACAAATTGTTGTAACATGTGTTAAACTGTACAGGGTATTCTTATTGAAAACAGGGATATTATCCCTAAAGTTTGTACCTGAATAAAAATAAAATTGTATTAAACAATCAATAAAGGGATGTTGTCTGTCTGATCTGAAAGACAAATATTAAGAAGGGGTCACAAATGATCCGTAGTGTTTTACACAGGCAATAGGACAGATAAAGAAGGTGACACATAAAATACTTATCTGATAGGCAGGGTGTTGGTGTCCTGCCAAGGCTGTAGTCAAAATAAAGGGAAAAAATAGGTTCATATAGGAGGCAAATAGTAGCATGAGTACAGCCAGAGGAGCAGAGAGGTCTAAATTAGAGCTTCATCCACAGAAGCTCCGGAAGGCTTATGTGGCCATATAGCAAAAGTGAGTAAGGACTTATAGTACGTGCCAAAGTTGACAAGAAGCATATTCCCTAACACATTATATGCTGTGTGGGAAGGAAGTGTGTATGACTCCACACTTCTTGCCTGTGTGCCAACAGCTGGGTAAAAGAGTTCCACAGCACAAGATAGGCATTGTCATGTGTGGAGCACAGGGCCTGACACTACGTAAGTTGAGAGGATACAGTAATGTTGAGAAGGCCCAAACACAAATGTCTACAGCAGATACATGACTGTACCATTAGCGACCCTGCAAAAGGGAGATCACTGTATCCCAGTACCACAAAACATGTCACAGCCCATGTGTGTTGCTGGATGTTTGAACGTCATGTAGTGTGAACTCCACCATACGCTACAGTCAGGCAGTATGCACTGCACATACTCCAAATTGACAAAAACTGTATATATACTGTGCTTATTTTAGGGGCATGGCAGTGTCCTTCTTAGGGTTGCAAAAGCTGTTCTATATTAAACCCTTATGTATTAAGCGTGATAATGTGGCTTTTCCTGACAGAACAGCTGAAATTTAGCAAATGCTTTCTTGCTGCCAGGATCTCTTGATCCTGAAAAATTGGTAACGATTGGTTCAGTGGTTTAAGAGTTCTAGAAAGTTAAAATTACATTTTTTTTTTAACTTCTTTGTGCACCAATAGCGCATGTGGATCTCTTAGGTGGTTTCACTGAAATATGCATCATTTTTAAATTATCAAGAAAATAAAATGCAGTTTTAGGCAAACACAGAACATTTTATCAACATTCTATTTATGAGGCACTCTTCACAAGAGACTAGCTTCCACTTGTGTGACTCAAAGTCCATTTTTGTGTGCCACCGTTCTGAGTCTTAGTGGTAATGAAACTGGCCAGAATTCACCTTTACACCCACCCGATCAGTAGATCCACTTCCCACCAGTACTCCCTTTTGCCCTGACCAGCTTGCAGTTGCCAGGGTCAGACCTTGCTCCCTTCTTGAAGATGGGGACCACAATGGCCACTTTCAGTCCTCTGGCACTACACGTGTCTAGACAGAATCTTGAAAGATTACTGCAGGGGCTGCACTGATTGTTCCCTTAGCTCTGCTATAATCCTAGTGTGCATCTCGTTCACCACTTGGGATTTACTGTACCTGGCTTGATCTTCAGTAGGTAGTCAGATACCAGTGGGGGTGTGATATCCACAGGCTACATTATGGCTACTCCTGATGCCATGGATCCTCCCAGTGAGCACACTCCCATTCCCAAGGACCACGTGGTGAACACCAAAGGGAAGTATTGTTCACCCCTTCAGCCACTGGCCCTGTCACTCTTTGTTTCCCATTTCCCTCCTTCACCTTCCATCTTCCATAAATGTAATGGAACAAGACTTTGGTGTTGTCCACAGCTCTTGCTTTGTATTCTTCTCTGGTCTGGAGGCAATTCATTTTTCCAGCAGTTGTAGACTTTCTTTTTGTTGAGCACATAAGCTTTAGTATCTAAGGAATTAATATTTATCCTTGTAGAATGATATGGGTAGCAAGCTGAGATGTCCTAGGGGTGAGAGAGTAGCTCTCATTTAGTACAAGTTTGCCAGGATAAAGTACAAGACTGAGACTGTACCTAACATGCATTGTACCTTATCTTGAGGAAATCTGGCTTCCAAAAGGGAAGAATCTAAAGTTGTGCTATGGAATCCAATAAGAGTAGTAAACCCCATGTTTTTCTTTTCCTGGTGATTCAGTTATTCTGAGGTCTAAGAAGAAAGTAGTTAAGCTAGAAATGACTGCAGCTGAAGAAGAGGAATAATGGATTAGAAGAAAGGTATCTGGAATTTGTTGGATGAATGGCCTTCTTTAGATGTTGAGAAGAATCCAGCAAAGTGCTGCGGAATGAAAGTTAAAAAGCTTGGGACTGCTTTTACAAATAAAGGTAAGTCTTATTACCAAAAAGAAGTTGTGGTTCTACTGAATACTGTAAAGATGTCATACAGAGGGATGGACAAGCATAAGATATAATGCATATGATATGTTCTATGTGGAGTTCATAGCTCAGTGCTTGTGCTGTGTACAGTAGATCTGAATGATATAGATCATGCTCAGATACATTGGAGCTAGAACAGTAGGTAGGACAGTGCCTACAGTATGTATGAGTTGGACGATATGGTAAATGCTTAGATACATCAGCATGGATATGAACATAGGTCAGTGGTTGTAGTACATAAAAATTGGATTGAATATGATTGATGCTTAGATACTTATACAGATGATATAGCAGCTTGTTAGAACTTGATGTTTTTGGCCTTTCTCTGTATCCCACCTTTGACAAGATGCTTAGTTGAGTAGGACTGAAGACCCCCAACAGGTGAGATAAGAGTGCTGGAGAAGGAGGAGGAGGCAGGGGAGGATGGAAGGCAAGTGCTACTCACTCTAAGCAGAGCGGGCTTAGCCTGAGGGTTTACATAGGAGATGGGGGAGGAGCTATTCCCCCCATAGAACCTCAGGCTACAGCCTTTCTAATTCTATGTGGAGTACATAGCTTAGTGCTTGTGCTAAGTACAGTAGAGCTGAATGATATAGGTCATGCTCAGATACATTGGAGCTAGAACAGTAGCTAGGACAGTGCCTACAGTATGCATGAGTTGGATGATATAGTAAGTGCTTAGACATGTCAGCATGGATATGAACGGAGGTCAGTGGTTGTAGTACATAAAAACTGGATTGGATATGATTGGTACTTAGATACTTGAACAGATGATATAGCAGCTTGTTAGAACTTGATGTTTTTGGCCTTTCTCTGTATCCCACCTTTGGCAAGATGCTTAGTTGAGTAGTATTGAAGACCGCAAAAGAAATGCAATTACTGGTGTGATTACCTTCTGTAACTCCGGAGAGTGTGACCAGTTGCACACCGGAGAGGAAAACCCCCTTTGGAGGATACCTCTGAGGACCCATGGCTACTGATCTGCTCGTCCTCTGGGCATACTAAAGGAGAGTAATCCTAAATTAACAAATATTAAGTTGTCAGCGAATCCAAAACCCAGTTGATTGACGATCTTGAATTCAGTTGCAAGCAGGCAATCCTGGATTCAAGGTACTGATGTTGAGTGTCCAGCAAGAAGACAGTAGCATATCCTGTTAGCAAATTCCCAGTTCAGTAACCATAAATGGACAATGTAAGACATTTGATACAAGGTAAATTTGATCAACAGTTGAGAGAATAATCAATCTTAGAAGGGCGAGTGTAGAACTGGTTGAAGAGCAATCCAAAAAGTGAAGGCTTCCAATTGAAGGAGGAACTATGAGTAAACAGCTGTTTCCTTGTGAGGCAGAAAAGGGGGAATGTCGGTCCATGTACCCCGCTTTGCAAATTGCTGTAAAGCACTAGGCCTTTGGTGGCGAAGTGAGTTAGCTGAGTGCAGGTTGCTAAGCCATAAGAGGGCAGAGCAATTGGAAACCTCCAGGTCCCATGTGAAACAAAGCAGGTAAGTGTAAAATAGGCAATAAAAGCCTGATGAACCTCAAGGCCCCGTGTGAGGTGAAGCAGGTAAGTATAACACAGGCAATATGAGCACAATGAGGGTGAATTTTTCAAATGAACAGGTGATTTGAGGTGAGGTGGATAGAAACTTCCATGCCCCCTTGGAGGCAAGGCAGGTTTCTAAGGAATAAACAGATGAGCACGTAGTGAGTGAGTAGGAATAAGTCAAGCAGAAGCAAGCCCGTACAGGCAAGGTAGATAGACACCTCCGTTTGAAGAATAAACATTAGAAACCTTCATGCCCCCTTTGCGGGACAAGGCAGGTTCATGTACGGTAGATGTTGAAGCCCATTGAGGGTGAATAGGAGTAAGTCAGAGAAGCCTCCTAGTTTGCCGAGCAATATAGCCCTGCAGAGGGCAGTGTATATATAAATATATGTGTGTGTAGTATATATATATATATATATATATACTTGAGCATGAGCCAGGGCCAAATGGCGAAACTGCAAAGGTGAACTTATGAGGTTAGGTATGACAAGGTCCAGTAAAATGTCAAGTCCCTGATGATCAAGGCACGGCAGAAGAATGCGGTGAAGAGAAGACTGAGTCAGATGAGTTGGCAGCTCTCCCTGATATGATAAGCCTCATATCACTGGAGTAGGTCAATGTCCGAAGCCTGAACCTATGAGATAGGAATGGCATGATGGATTAGAGTGCGGCTTAGATGTCCTGGCAGGATACAGCAGCAGTACTAAATCCCAGAACCAGCTGAAGCAAGCATGGCGAGAAACATCAAGTGGAACTGATTATGAATATCCTGTGATTTTGCCAATAGAAGCAGAGTTAAGGTACACAGCTAAGCAAGTAGGGACATCCTTGATGAATGCAAGTCAGGTGTGAGTAGGTGGAAGGTAGGTGACTGGCAAACGCCCAGTACTGGATAATTACAACTGAAGGCGAGACATCATGGTAAAGTTCCCAATCCTGTTGTATAAATTCAGAGATGAACAAGTGACGTTGAAATGAAGGCTTCTGGCAGATGACGATCCCATAGAGATGATGTCCAAAGATGTACGATGGGTAATCCGGAATCCAGTGGGCAGTGAGCAAAGCAGCAGGGAGCAGAAACTAGGTCCAGTCTGAAAAGAAGGTAAACACTGACTATGCACAGTTAAAGAGGAAAGGCGGATGAAATGAAACGTTCTTGATAAGTTCTAAGTCCAGATGATCAAGGTGGTGAGCAGGTAGACAAGGCTGAAAAGGAAGATCCGGCACATGGAGAGATCCAACTAGTGACGAATGGATGAAGGGTAATCTGAGCTGGAAGCTGTGAGCGAGACAGCAGTAAGATGGAAGCTTGCAGTAGTGCAGTTTAACCAATGAGGCTGTTCAGAAATAGAATCATCATGAGATGCCCAATAATTGAGGTACATTCACGGATATCCTGGCAGAGAGACATAGGCTGAAGAGACTAGAAGACGGAGGAGTACTGCAGAATGCATGATGAAATGATGCAGTTTGGTAGGCCCCAATGAAGGTCAGCTGGAACAGGGATCCTCAGCAGTCTGTAGCTTGCTATGATTGAGAGCTGGGGTGATCAAGTACACCACAAGTCTGGTAGAGGACAGCAGCAAAATAAGGCGTGAGCTACTGTAGGCCCATATGGGCTAGCAAAAAGGCAGGATGGTCATTCAGGTCAGTCTGAGGTAGGGGTAATGAAAATGAGTAGAGCTAGGCCTCCACATAGGCTAGCTGGAGTGGATGGACCTCCACATAGGTCAGCCTAAGGTAAGAGTAGTGAGAGTGAGTCGAGCTAGGCCTCCACGTAGGCTAGCTGACTGGCAGGACCTCCACGTAGGTCTTCAAGTGGAAGAGTAGGGTTAGTGAGCCGAGCTATGTCCCCACAGAGGCCTGATGGACAGGCAGGACTGCCACGTAGGGCCACCAGATGAGTAAGTGAGGGAGTCAAGCCAGTCGCTATTTTGGCTGGCTGACCTGCAAAGTAAGGATGGCAGGAAGATGACGCTACAGGCATGGATCCGAAGATGCAGTGGACCATTCAACAGTGTTAGAAGACATCCAAATCCTAGATTTGCAGGGTAAATACCTGGAATGAAAAAGACATCCCGGCTGCTGAAAAGGGCAAGCAGCTAGCAACTGGTGTATAGCAGAGTACCTCAGGACAAACAAGCAGACGACTGTAGAGATCTTTCATTGCACAGAGGAGCACTGCAGTCACTGAGGAATCGGGCAGTGACTCAATTCAACACCAGCTCGAGGAGGATGGCTCGAGAGCACAGCACTGGTTTGAGCTACCGGAATTGAGGTAGAGAACATGACTGATGGTGTGCAACAGTCAGTTAGCGACAGGAGCCCATGGATAGTCTGGCTGGGCAAGCAGAAAGTAGAAACCTGCTACTCCTTGCCATCCTCATTAAGCAGTAAACTGCACTATCAGTAGAAATGAACGAGGCAGTACAATGGTGCCAGCAGGTTGGAAAGGTAGTAGCAGTCCCAATACAGGCAACAAGTGGACGTGGGTCAATGCATGAAGGCAAATCAAGGTGGGCAGCGGCTGAAGAGTGAAGTCCTGGTACTCTGAAGGACTGGATGGAGCCTGAGTTGTGGAAGGCAAGCTGAGGAATGAACAGGAAGCAGTGGTGCTGCATGACAATGAGGAGCCGGAGTGCCGATTGATGAGAGGGGCACGGAATGAGACTCACAGGATTGTAGCGGTGGACCATGGAAGAAGCACAGGACACTGAGCAAAGGAATTGCTGACCAGCAGGCCAGAAGTCCTGGATTTGGGTTGGGCACTGGCGGGTGAAGGAGTGCAGCAAGGCAGTGTTGGGTACACCAAAGTGGGCAGCACTCTGACATGCAGTGCCACGCAATCCCAGAGGCTCCAAGCAAGGGAAGCCAGAGACAGTCATGCGCAAGCGGCCTTGCGGTAACTGAGAAACTGTGTGGTGGCCCGGAGTGACTGCTCAGAAAGGGGAACAGAGGAAAGAATGAGAATGAGCCACCAGCTAGCAGCAAGGAAGGAGCGAAGGCAGCAGAGAAGAGAAAGAGCAGTGGTGGCAGCACAAGGTCACTAGCTACCGGGAGGAGAGAAGCAGCATGGCAGGGAATGAACACCAGCAGGGATCCCCAAAAGAGTACAGAAGGTATGGGGAAAAACAGAAAGGGGTGCTGCAAGAGAGGGAGAACCAGACAAAACAGACAATGAGCAGGAGGACAAAATGAAGAGAAGGAAGAAGGGGGCAGGGGGGCACAGGCAGGATGAGGAAGAAACAAATAGAGCATCCATGGACCAGAGCAGCACGTCAGTGAGTGCAACTCACTCTAAGCAGAATGGGCGTAGCCTGAGGGTTTATGTAGGAGATGGGGGAGGAGCTATTCCCCCCATAGAACCTCAGGCTACAACCTTTCTAATTGGCATTAGACTACCAGAGTCCATGACCAGCTAGTTTAATCTTGTAAATGGAGTTATCAATGTGGGCATACTATACGTCAAAGAACAATCATTCAGATGGAATGAGAACTGCTACTTGGAATTATCTTAAGAATGTTGAGTGGCAAGACCAACCATTAGCCTTTTCTTAACGGAGCATTCCCCTCACTATTATTCTGATGTCACATATGCAGTAGGTAAGAAATGGAGAATGTATTTATTTATTTTATTTATTTATTTTTTGAAATATTTCACCAGGAAAGCACAATGAACAACAAGTTGCTTGTCTCCCAGTGCAACCTGGGAGGGGGGTACATGTGACACTAGAGTGAAAAGCAATCAAAGGTAGCTCCAGAGTCCTGGTGCCTGTGCAGAAATATCAAAGCCAACTCACAGTCACCAAACTGCACAGCACTCACCACCAATGAATAAATGCAAATCTGATGTAGGAAAATGCAGGTTCATTTACTTCCTCAGGAACCCAGAAAAAATATGTGTAACACACACAGGCAGGTGGGGCACATATTTTCTGTGTTTCTGAGGAAATAAATTAGTTTGCATTTTCCTACATCAAATTTTCTTCTATTCATTGGTGGTAAGTGTTGTGCGGTTTAATGACTATGTCATGCGAAAAAGGACTTATGATAAAACCTTTAGAGAGTTATTTCTTTAGTAGCCAGGGTCACTGAATCCAGGTCATTAACAAAATTATGAAACATTAGGGGGGTCCAACGCTGACCCTTAGAGGAGTGCACACATATGTAATAAAATGTAGTAATTGGTTTGCTCTTGCTAGTGCATTATCAATATGACACTTTCACTTGAAATCTTCAGGTACTGCAAATTCCCTGCAGTCTCACAGCTGAAACATTAACTACATCCTGCCCATTTATCTGGAAAATCTGTTCCTTATTGCATTTGGTGCAGTTTTTTTTTCTCAGAACCATATTTTCTTTTCACTGATTAGTTTTCACTGGTTACTAACCTTATCAGTCTTGTCAGCCTGATATTCAATATAAACTGCTGGAAATTCAAATGTAGGAGCTGCACTGAGTTCATCCACCTCAAGGCAGCAAAAAAGCTATCTCTGAATTTGTATACCAAAAATATTTTCTATGCAGTTTTGCAATAGGCGTCACTGTGGGGAATCATGTAGAAAACATCTAGATATCCAGTTCTTTCCAGTTTTAGATTTAACCTCAGAAAGATGTCCAAATCATGTTTTTCAAGAAAGATGAGAAGGGATTTGGCAAGGTTAGAGGAATGGTCAAATGTATGGCAGCTTAGATTCAATGCTAAGAAGTGCAAGGTAATGCACCTGGGAAACAAAAACCCAGGGGAAGAGTACACAATGGGGGGTGAGATACTAACAACAACAAAAATGGAAAGGGACCTGGGGGTAGTCATATCTGATGACCTAAAGACGGGCAAGCAATGTGAGAGGGCAGCAAGGAGGGCTGGGGGGATACTGGGATGCATAGGGAGAGGCATCACCAGTAGAAAACAGGAAGTTATTATTCCTCTGTACAGACAGCTGGTGAGACCCCATCTGAGTACTGTGTGCAGTTCTGGAGACCCAATCTCCGCAAAGACATAGACAGGATGGAAGCTGTCCAGAGGAGGGCAACTAAAATGGTGCAGGGTCTGCACCGGAAGACATATGAAGAGAGACTTAAGGAGCTTAATATGTATAGCCTCGAGGAAAGAAGGGAGAGGGGGGACATGATAGAAACGTTCAAGTACCTCAAGGGAATCAACAAAGTCCAAGAGGGTAGCATCTTTCAAAAAAAGAGGTGTGCAAGAACAAGAGGGCACAATTTGAAGATAGAGGGGGGGCGGCTCAGAGGTAATTTAAGGAAGTATTTTTTTACAGAGAGGGTTGTGGATGCATGGAACGGCCTTCCGGAGGAGGTTGTGGAGTCAAAATCAGTGGTGGAATTCAAGCATGCATGGGATAGTCATAAGGCAGTTCTGGGGGGTGGGGGGAAGAAGTAGGCTGCTGGTTAACTAGGATCTGCAGCTTATCCAGTAGGTAGGAATGGGCAAGGACTGTGGCCAAGTGTCCTTATCTGGCCGCCACCCTATGTTATGTTTCTATGTAAATAATGCCATATTTAAGTCCACTAAATATGGAGCAGTTGTATGAAGCGGTATGAAGCCTGAGTCATTAAATCAGTTTTACATAGACACACCCACACACACACACACCCAATGAAAGATAGCCTGAGTAATATGTGGAAAATCACCATGAAGAGATCGCGCACACACACACACACACACACACACACCCCTAATGAAAGGTAGCATGGCTTGAGGAAATAACAGTGAAGAGCTTTTGTGCACACACACACATAAATAAATAAATACTACTGAAAGGTAGCATAGGTAATACTGTATGTGGAAATCACTGTGAAGGAATTTTGGCTGACTATGCTTTAAGCAGGACTGTAAGGTGCTAAAACAATCTGCAATGGCCAAGAAGAGCAACTGGCCAACCAGTGTTGTATCCTTTCAGATCTATCAGTGTGATATAAGTGCTGTCTCAGCCCAGGAAAACATCAGCCAGTCAATGCTGTCAATGCCTGAGCCCAAAGCAAGAAAGTTAAAGACAAGACCCTAAACACAATGCATGACTCAAAGGTTATGCCAAAAGAACATTGGCAATAAAGCAGGCCTGCAAGATGTCTGAATGTCTCACAGAGAATCTACAAGGGCTAAAAACAGCAGGCACATTTTGAATACTTTAAAAGTGTGATATAGCCATTGTGTCAGCCCACTACACAAGGCTAGCAAGTCAAATGTTAACAGTTATTAGGGTCATAGTGAGCCCAAAGCAAGAGCATAATGAAAAATCCAACAACCTCCATGGAAAAGTGCCGAAACAACATCTTTATATTGGCTGCATTCCAATCAAGTTTGGCAACAGAACTGTGTGAAGGGCATACAGGGACTACACAACTGAAACTGTATGTATGTAGTTTAATTCTGGTGTACTAAAATTGACTTATAGAGACCTGTGTTACTAATGCATGCAAGGGAAACAGTTATACAGCTTCAAAAGTGATATTTCACATAATGTGGCATCAAAAAGGGCTTCCATGCCAGTGACCTGGGCTTAGAAGTGAAGGTGGGAACTGGCAGCAAGCAACCATGGATGGGGACAGTGCTGCTGAGGGCAGGGTGGCTTAGCCCAGGGATGGAGGATGCACACATTCAATTCAGTGGCCATCCTTTTGGGAAGGATAGGGAGACTACTACCTGGGTGTGGGGGAGAAAGCACTGAGAGGTGACACAGTCACCCCAATAAGCTGGTGTGATATATGAGGTGGAGGACAGAAGCCATGGCAATAATGAGAAACAACAACCACCTCTGGAATGAAAGCCCACAGTACATTCAGGCCCCATCTTCTGGTTCATGTTCATTGTCACCAAGCCTTGTGTGAATCTGATTGTAAGGTCAATGGTCCACAGGACTGAGGCGTTTCCAAGACCGGAGGAAGGTGAATGTGTATTGTGGCTGGGGAGAAAAAGCTTAAAGGAGTATTACAGTCAACATTTACAAAAACACACTGTATGTTGTGCAGTGTTTTGATCTGTGTTTGTAGTCCTAGTATGTTCTTCCCTTTGTTTACTATTTTTTTTTCTAAATTAGCCTGCTAGTTATATAGTAGTTTTATAGCCCCTGGGGATCTCCATCTTAGCAAGTTTGTTGCTCTTCTTTTTCCTACAATCCTTCCTATCTCATGTGACTGTGATGCATCCAGGACCACTGATTTACCAAGTACTAGAGGTAAGAGCCTGATGTTCTGGTCTCCACAAAATAGCTCTAATTCAGTATGTTTGATATATGTATGTGTGTGTGTGTGTGTGTGTGTGTCTGAGGTCTAGCCAGCAGGAGTAAATGTTTTGCTTTTAAAACTTTTCATTTCATCAAACTACACACAGCCACAAAAAGCACACAAATCACCCCAGATCATCAATGCTATAATTAATATTACAGATTCTACCTGTTTTTATACAGAATAACCCACTCACTTAGCCCTCAGGTGTTTGCTAAACTGTAAATGTAACCATTAGTGCTCACTGGATAAGGAAAGTTAAATAATATTACAGCTCTGCTGTTGTAAAATTGACTCTAAACCAGTGCTTGCTGAATTCATGGTCCCAGACACATCACTGTGACATGGGACAGGAGGAACTGTAGGAACAAGAAAAGCAATAAACTGTGTGAAGATGGAGATCCTTAGGGGCCATAAAACTACCATAAAACTAGCACGCTAATTTAGAAAAACTCCTAACAGCAGACGAAGGGAAGAACACACTAGGACTACACATACAAATCAAAATACTCTGCACAACATATGTTATTGTGAATTCTGACTGTAGTACTCTTTTAATGGAAAAAAGGAAAGTGGGCTTCAAAACTGTGGCAATATCTATTTGTACATATTGCTTTTG
Organism: Neoceratodus forsteri; assembly: GCA_016271365.2. NCBI lineage: Eukaryota > Metazoa > Chordata > Ceratodontiformes > Ceratodontidae > Neoceratodus > Neoceratodus forsteri. The sequence continues at coordinate 451,161,181 of CM057456.1, read as the reverse complement.
CTGAAATATATAGCAAAATGAGCATTGCCTGACTGTCATAGACCATGTCATAGCCAGTGCCTCAGTGCAACACCAGCTCGTAATGGTAGTGGCCAAGGTTAAGAAACCGCACAGAGCATAGGAGGTCTTGCAGGCTAGAGGAGGAACAAGCATCCCTGAGGGAGGAATGGTTACAAGCTCTGCTGCAATGCCACCACATGGGTACCCACAAGTGGCAGTGGAGCTGAAGCAGCATGTGTGGGTTGGGAAAATGCTGACTAGCTGTACATGGCATGCAATTGAGTGTGAGTGCCCTGGAGCCCGTGGCACCGATGACATATGGGGGTGGGAAGTAACAAAGGAGGACAAACCTTGCTGGCACATAATGGCAGTCCCAGCACTCTTGGGTCCCCAGTCATTGTGGACCACATAGACTGAGGTTCCTGCAGAGGATGACCTCCAAAGGTCTGCCAAAAGAGGTAATTAATGGGCATCACTAACCATGGACAGGGATGCTTGGGTTGGGGGATAGCAATGGGCAGACTTAATATGGGGCAGCCAGGGATAACAGGTGCATAAAATACAGTTATAAGAAATAGATGCTTTCATAGATGGCCAAAAGTAGTGCTTGTGTCTTTGTCACTACTTCAGTACAAAAAGCACTGTACTGTGGTTTCAAGGGATACTCCACTGCTATAACCTTGTCTGTTACTCCAATATGAAAACTGCTTACTGTTGTCTTAAATGTCTAATTATCAGTTCTGTTTTAAATTACTTAATACCTTTTTGCATTTTTTTTGTCTGGTTTATATGCCCCCATTACACACTGTATCTAGCTCCTTTATCTGTACAAGACTAGGCTCCACTTGAGCTGGTATTGTGCACGTTTGTGTAAAACGGATCATAATCCAATATTTATTTATTAGAATTTTGGTATTAGAATTTTGGTAACCGGGTAAGTCCACTGAGACCATGCAGTCCCTTTTTCAGTGACGATCTGGGTGACAATGGCGAGCACAGTACAATAGATAAATACAATAATAATAATATACAGGATACAGAGAGATTTAACAATGTTGCAAAAATTATTCCAGTGGAAAGCCAGGTAAGTAACTTAAACAGATCAGGCATTAAGCATATATAAATAAACAGGATAACTAATATTATACAATATATACATAGCAGGAACACGAGAGCAGGTGGATTACAAGATACATCTATCAGAGTACATAGACTAGGCATGGATGACGTTATAAAGGTTATTTAAAGCAATTGCAGAGATGGTGGTTAGTAGGAAAGAGGTAAGTTCTTTTTTGAAGGAGGATAGGGTGGGGCAGGAGAGTAAGTTTGGGGGAAGGGAATTCCAAGCAGAGAGAGCTGAGACGGTGAATGAGCGCTTAACCGATAGACGGTGTGTCTTCTGAATTGCTAATAAGGGAAAGGAAGTAGATCTAAGCATGCGTGTGGGTGCTTTTTTGTGAATGATTCCCCTTAGAGAAGGGGGATTAAAGAGCTTGGTAAGTCTGAATACAAGGCATAAGGTGTGAAACTATAACCTTGAGTCATAGGTAGGCTATTGAAGAGAATACAGGGCCTCACAGTGGTGTTTTCTGGAGTCCGCACCAAGGGCAAAATGTCCAGTCCTTTGATAGAGTTGACGCACCTGTGCAAGGGAAGAGGATTGGGTGGAGAGTAGCAGAGGAGCACCATAGAACAAAATAGGGAGAAGGGATGTTGACGCAGTCTTTTTACAGGTGGTGTTGGATAAAAGAGGGCGGAGGTGGTATAATAACCCAAGCTTCTGGTTTACCATTTTGGTAAGCTGAGTTGCATGATTCTCCATTGAGAAGGTTGCATCTAAGTGAACCCCAAGGTATTTAAAAGTACTAACCACCTCTATGGGGTCTCCTAACTGTGTACTGATTTGCAGCTGTTTGGTAGGTTTGGGGGATGGGTTATGGAAAAGCATAGCTTTTTGTTTTTTCCGTATTTAGAATTAGGTGATTGTCAGAGAACCAGATTTCAAGAGCATTGAAATCAGAGTTAAGGCTTTGGTTAAGCCCGTCTATATTGTTAGATGAGCAGCATAAGATTGCATCATTAGCATATAGTTGCACAGGCGCACCACCACAGAAGTTGGGGAGCTTGTTGATAAAAAGCAAGAATAGTACCGGGCCAAGAATAGAACCTTGGGGTACTCCATGTGAGATAGGCCTTGAAGAGGAGAGTGAACCAGACCATTTTACCCTTTGCGATCTTCCAGTGAGGTAGTCATGGAACCACTTGCTAAGTGATCTAGACCTAATTCATGCAATTTACCAAGGAGAAGGTGGTGGTTGACTAGATTAAAGGCCTTAGTCAAGTCGACGAATACTCCACCGATTAGAAGACCAGCATCACTTGCATTAAGAATGTCAGTCGAGACTTTGACAAGGGCTGTGGTAGTACTATGGCCTTTCCTGAAGCCATGCTGGCAGTCTGTGAGAAGATAATATAAGTCTAGGTAGGATTGTAGCTGAATGTGCAGGATCCGCTCCAGGATCTTAGCCAGTGGGCAGAGAATTGAAATAGGCCTATAATTTTCCACAGTGTGGGTCCCCCCCCTTATGGAGAGGGACTACCATCGCCACTTTCCCAATTCTTGGCACTTCACCAGAGAGGATGGATCTATTTAGAAGATCACAGACAGGTGCAGCGAGTGTTGCTGACCCTAGTTTGAGAAACCTGGGTTCTAATGTGTCATGGTCAGGGGAGCTCTCTGACTTGAGATTTGATAACAACCTGAGGACTTCTCTTCTAGTGGCTGTTTTTGGGTGGAAAGAGGTCGGGAGCCAAGAGCAGCGTGATGCTGGGTAAGAATAGAGAAATCTGAGACTGGCGGTAGGTGAGCTGCATACCTATCAAGGTCAGTAAGGAACTGATTAATTCCTTCTACAATGGATGGGGGATCTTCAAGGAGGTGGCTACCAGATGATATGGAGCTTGGACATTGGGTTGATCTACCTTTGATCAAAGAATTGATATGTTTCCAGAATTCTTTGGGTTTGCTGAGATTCTCAGTCAGAAGTGAGCACAGACAGGTACGTTTAACACCTTGGATCCTATTTTTACATTTATTTCTCAATTGTCGATAATATAGCCAATCAGAGTGAAGGAGGCTGTGTTTGTAGGCCTTCCAGGCTGCATCACGACTCTTCATGAGGGTCCTGATTTCAGTAGAGAGACAGGGTGCCTTAATACCCTTAGATCTATGTCTAGTAAGTGGAGCATGTCTGTTGATAATGTTTTTAAAGGTAAGGATAAAATAATCGAGTGCCTGGTCTATTGAGGGGAGGCGAGTAATGGGTGTCCAATCAGCATTTCTAATAGACATTGAGAAACAGTTTACGTTAAACTGAGACATTTTCCTGGATTCATATATTATGGGTGGTAGGACATCAAAATTATTACACCACATGCAGTAGGTAGGAGAGTGGTCACTAATACAATCTGGTAAAACACTGACCGTTTTCGTCCTATGTGGGCAATTAGATAGTAACCAATCCAAAAGCATTATGATACCTGTTTTGGAGTTATGTCTTGTGGGCAAGGAGATAAGTTGAGTGAACTTTGTGTCAGAGACTAGCGTATGGGCCTTGTTTTTGTGGGGGGACAGCCAATCGACATTGAGATCTCCACAGATAACTGTGTCATGAGGGGGGAGAGCTGACAATGCTGACATAAGGGAAGGCAGTTCATTGACGGTGTCCCGCAGGGGTAGGTAAATACATCCAATAAGTAGTTTCTTAACATTGCCTAAAGTTAGTGAGATAAATAAAGATTCTGCATTGGAAGGCATGCCAGGGGGAGAAGACATCAAAATGACATGAAATTTAGACTTAGCATATATTAGGACACCTTCCCCCTTCTACTTAAATGGTCATACCTGTGGCAGGAGTAGCCAGGGAGATCAATTTCATGTTGTTGTATACCGGGCTTCAACCAAGTTTCTGTTATGCCAAGGATGTCTGGGCTGAGATTAGTTGCCCATGCCTGAATCTCAACAATTTTTGGCCGGAGGCATTGAGCACTTAAATAAGAAATTTTTATGCATTTTTCCTTCGACATGTAAGGGACAGAAGCAGGTAGAGGGCTTTGAGGGCCAGGGTTAACTTCTATGTCACCAGCTAGAAGAAGGAGTAGGGACAAGTGTACGGCCAGAGTTAACTTTAAGAAGTGTAGGCCTATGGTATTTATGCTAATCCTACATAACAAGTGCAGGGAGGTTCGGGTACATAACCCAAGGTAGTAGGCATCCATTTTTCACAAGAGATGAGTAAGTTGAAAGGAAGCTTTGGAAAACAGCACTTATGCTTAAAGGTGTTTTCCGAACTATGAATAAATAAATACAGTTGCTGCATATGTCCTGCCTATAGAAACAGTAGCAGATAACTGGCCTACTGTATGTTGATCTAATAAGAGGTGTTTCACTATCCAACAAATCCAGTTTTCTGAGGGCCTGTTTGCGAATATTTTATGATTTATATAATGCTCCATGATTCATTTTATGAGAAATTAATCTCATGCTTTAATTAAATGCTGTGATATACTGCAGTGGCTACAAAAGCCTGTTCTTCAAATAGTTTTCTTGATAATTGTTTGTAGACTTTAAATTAGACCTTACAAAAACATATATTGGAAGAACATCTGATCTTGTAGCATCATTTAAGACTAAGAGACCTTGGGGTGGATTTTTAGCAGTGCGTCAGGGACTAGCAGCATGATCGGACCACATCCCAATGCTTGCATCAATATGTTAGACGACTTAAAAGGTGGGCTAACTGTCAAGCACATCTACCACAACCTGCAGTGACTCAGATGCCCTATAATGATGCACACAATAATATTTGATGCATGCAATAATATTTGATGCATGCATTACTATTTTGTCATAAAGCAGCAAAACATTTGGAAATAGCACACCAAAACGTGTTGCCACAGGGGCACACCAAAACTGGAGCTTGCACCTGCATCAAGAGATCTGAAAATCTAGCCACACTTGTTTAGCAATAGAATCACCCTGCATGCCACCATCCCAAAAGCTTTCTTCTAGACAGTATCTAAGGAGGTCAGTGTGATGCTCTGCCCCCCTGCTTATGATTATTGTATGATATCTGTAAAATAAATAACTGGTCTGTGTATAAAATTGTCTCACACAAGTTCGAAGATTTGGCCTGTAACTTTAAAGGTCAGTAGCTGGAACTACAGGATGTAATTAAACTGACCAGGGGAACCATTTAATTAAGACTTCCTTACAGAAGGGCATTTTATTACCTTTTTATGACCTGCCCAGGCTTTTGAAGTTGAAACCAAATGCGAGTTTTATGACATCAGGAAAAGGACGTAATTTGGTTGATTTCCCTTGATTTCCTAACACCTTAATGACAAATGGTGGGATTGTTAAGTTCAAAGAGAAATGTTTAATTAAAGACTGTCATATTCGGGAAATGGCTAGTTACAGATTTTTCAAAGTAATGCCTCACATCCTCAGGGATAAGTATGTCAGAAATTAAATTCTAAAAGGAGGAGCTAGCTGACTCACCAAAAGGGGGTTGGGAAAAGAAAGAGTTAGAAATGAAACATTGTATCTGGAAAAAGTGTCATTATCATTTTGGGCTCTGAGACAGAAAGTTCTCCCAAACGTAAACGCACTTAAAAAGGTAATACTTAGATAGCAAAGATCTTAAGTACTATGGTAGGAGTTTTGTTCTGTACTTTTCCCATTTTCTTTTGTGACTGTGAGCTCATGCTATTTGTTCTGTATTTTATTTTACTTATTTTATCATATTTTAGTAAACAACCTTTTCTTTGAAATACTGCCAGTGTGTCTTCTCAGTTGTTTCTTTTTGCATGTGAAGTGCCTGTATTTAAGTCTAACAGCTATTGAAAAGCTTGATTGTGTATTGAGCTTGTATAACGTAAGAATATACCTAAGGTCTCTTACAAAGTTTTAAGGGTTCATTTTGGAGACCTGGCTGGGTGCCCCTAGTGCAAGATTGTACTGCAGTCCTGAAGAAGGTACATATCTGAGCCTGTGCATTTGGGGCGAGATATTCAGACTGCGCCAGGCTGTGGCGCAAGCCTGGGCGCAGAGCAATTTGGATGCACAGGGGCGTGGACAGGGTGATATTCAACTGAGCTGTGCCATGGCACAGCATCATTGAATAATGCACCTTGGCCACCCACAGTGTTCATGGCACAGTGGCCCTGCACCAGCGTAAGTGGCCAGAGTGGAGCAGGGGGATGCACTAGTGCAAGTGCCATTGTGATAGGTGCAACCACCGCGATATTCAAAAGTGCATGTGAAAATGGGGCCATAATGTATGCAAGGCACAAATGGGGCCATTTGCATGTCATTATGGCCCATTTGCATGCAGGTGCACCGATCCCCGGTGGCTTGCACCTGGCGCCCTGCCTGGCTGCAGCCGTCAGGGACCGACGCTCCCCGCACAAGCGGCAACACGCTGTGATGCCTGATTGCAGGCATATGTAGAAAAATAAATAGTCCTATAACCCTGGTGGTCCAGTGGACTGCTCGCAGCCTGATCGCAGGCATATGTAGTGAAATTAATAGTCCTATATCCCTGGTGGTACAGTAGACTGCTCACAGCCCGATCGCGAACATATGTGGTAAAATTGACGTCCTTATCCCTGGTGGTCCAGTGGACTGCTCGCAGCCAATCAGCGGGCATATAGTAATATTAATTGTCCTACTCACCTGGTGGTCCAGTGGACCGCTCACCGCCCGATAGTGGGCATCAGTAATTAATAAAGACACACCAATCCAACCCTGGTGGTCTAGCGATACCCCCCTCCCCACCTGCCCACTGAGCCCCACTGCCCCACTCCCCCCAGTCAGCGGCGGGTGGCAGCTCCCCACCCTATTGCCGCCCCGCCACCTGCCGACTGACTCTGTATGGTAGGGCTGTACACCCATTGGTCTACAGCGTGAGCCAATGGGCTTGCAGCCCATGCCATACTGCACAGTCCAGATATGTGAATGGATCCATTCACATATCTGGACTGTACAGTATGGTATGGGCTGCACCTCCATTGGCTCATGCTGTGGACCAATAGGTGTACAGCCCTACCATATGGAGTCAGTCGGTGGGCAGCAGGGTGGCAAGTGGGTGGAGAGCTGCTGCCTGCCACTGACCGTGGGAGGGAGTGGGGCGCTGGGGCTCAGTGGGCAGGTGGGGAGGGGGGTACCTCTGGTCCACCAGGGTTGAATTGGTGTGTCATTATTAATTGCTGACACCCACGATCAGGCTGTGAGCGGTCCACTGGATCACCAGGGATATAGGACTATTAGTATTACTACATATGCCGGCAATTGGGCTGCGAGTGGTCCACTGGACCACCAGGGATATAGGACTATTCATTCTACTGCATATGCCCACGATCAGGCTGCGAGCAGTCCACTGGACCACCAGGGATATAAGACTATTGATTTTACTACATATGCCTGCGATTGGACTGCGAGTGGTCCACTGGACCACCAGGGATATAGGACTATTAATTCTACTACATATGCCCACGATCGGACTGCGAGAGGTCCACTGGACCACCAGGGATATAGGACTATTGATTTTACTACATATGCCCGTGATCAAGCATGTGGGAGATGCCACCATGAAGGTGCCACCAGAGCTTAGGTGGCCACCCACAGGTGGCATCTACTGTGTTGCGCCCTGCAATACAGCAGCTCACCTGTGGGTGGCCAGCTGTTGTTCCTTTTTTTTTGGCTCACCTGTGTGCAGCACAGGTAGGGGTTGCGCATGCATGGGCTCAGCATCCCGGGCTGAATATAGGGATGTGTGGGTATCATGGGCCGCCCCCACCTGTGCCGCAGATACATTACTGATGCACTCCGCGCATCAGGATTTGTCAGGCTCAATCCCCCTTTGAATATCACGCCGGGGCATATCAGTGGGTTGCACATGGCGCAACTGTGTTGCGCCATGCGCAACCCTTCTGAATATCCCACCCTGGGTATGCTAGCATAAGGTTCACAGTTTGAATCCCTCCAAAACTTGAGGCTAAAGGCGATTTGGACCCAAAACAGACAGGAGGGTTACCCTGTCTGTTACCTGTTCACACTACTGTCCTCTGAGGTTGGCACTGTGGGAGGAGAGGGCTTGACCTGTGGAGTGCATTTGTGACAGTCAGTACAAATATTTTCTTTACGTTTGAAATTACAGTGCTGTCCACCAGCATCAAGCACACTGTGTGACAAATTAAAGTAATTATCTTTGTATTAAATAGAGTTCCTACAGTATCCTGCAAAATATCACAGTAAACAAATGTGATAAGAGTTTTTGATCTAGGTGGATTGGACTGTATATAAAGAAATACAAAATTCATAAAGAGATATGGAAGAAGGATTACTTACAGAATGATGCACAGCACATGGGCCTTCATCCAAGGCTGACTGTATATTGGCAAAAAAAAAATACATAGGCATTTGGACAAACGAATGAGAACTTCTCTAAAGCAAGGCAGTCCTGGAACCTTAATTATTAACACAGGAGTACAGTCAGTTAAAAAGTCATATTCACATGTTGCTTTTTAGTTCAGTGTGTAATGACAGGATGAGAGAGCTTTGGGGAGAATTCTGAAAAAGATTCTGACTTGTGAACTTCATAAAACATCTCTGCAGGTCACGTTCCAGAAGAGATTATTATAGCAGATGACTCAAAATGAGTGAATTCTCTGCCTTAACTACAAAATTCCTCTTACACCTAAATCATCTACTCCTACTGCTTTATCTCAAGCCTCAAGGTCATTTTTACTTATAAAAGGTTATTGTGTGTAGATGTGGTGTGCAGATTTGTAGCACTCCTAAATTGTTATACTCAAATACAAGATGTTGGCCTCCATAGTCAGAGTTGGCTGATAGCACCATATAGCCTGTAGCACTGTGCGGCACATTGTTCATGTCTAGCTCTCAGCAATATTCAGACAGTTAGCACACTGTATTGGAGTGCACTAATTGGCTGAATATAGGACCATGCCAGTGCAGTGTAAAATGATCAAGTACTGTTCTGACACAGCCCTAGGCTAAATTAGACCCGTACAGGAGACCACTGGAGATAGCGATGCCCACAATGGGATAGTACCAGAGCTCCTGTGTGCCACATTCACAACTAGCATGCAAATGAACCTATTGGAAATGCATGGCGATAAAGGGCTATTTGTATGCCCATTATGGGCTAATTTGTATGCCATACAGTGGCCCCTTAGCACCCAAATGGGCCTGTAACAAAAGGATTACCTGGTGTTTAGTAGTCCCCCATCCCCCCCAAACACCCCTGTTGGAAGATATCCTTATTTCTCTGGTGCCTAGTGGTCCCCCCTCCCCTCAGTCACCCCTGCCATACCTTTAAATGCCTTACCTCATGCCACGCTGGTGACCTGGGTTCAGGAACAAGCCAGGGTCATTGGAGAGCCAGCTGGGGGACAGGGAGGGAGCAGGATTGAGCAGCTGTAAAGGTAGCTCTCCTCTCCTCTCCTCTCCTGTCCTGGGGAGGATCTCCGTTGCCTCCCCCATAGTTCTGCTGTCATCAGGTGGAAGTCTGATGAACAGCATAGGCAGGCAGGGGCAACAAGTAGTGGGAAGGCACCTTGGTGATGCAGTGTGCACACGCCTCCACACATGCATGCCCAAGGCAGGGAGGGTGAAAATGGGGGAAAACTCAGAGGCATAAAATTCCATATGGAAAAAAATACCTTTCCCTGGTGTCTTGTGGATCTCCTACACCCAATGTCCATGTTTTTAAATAATATTATTTTCCCTGGTATTCTAGCAGACTGCCTATCACTGCAACAGTGTGCCATTCCCCCGCCCTGCCACCCACTAAGGAACCCTGCCCCACACCCACCTCACCCCAATCGCCAATTTGACTTCAAATAACGGCGACTGGACAGTTCTCCACTCACAGTCTTGGCCTTCTGCTATCTGACAATCTATGAGCTGTTCCTACAGTGCTCATGATCATGCTCAGTGACTCTCAGATGGTGGCTGGCTGAGGAAATTAGTGGAAGGCTGTCTAGTCACCCATCATTTGAAGTCATTGTAGTTACTGGCATGAGGGGTGTGCATGGTGGGGGATCCTTAGTAGGTGGGTGGGGGGTTGGCACTCTGTCAGGGGGTTGGGGGTCTGTTAGACTACCACGGAAAATGATAATATTTTAAAATAGTTAATTGAGGAACAGAGGCAGACCACTGGACTGCCAGGGAAAACAAGATTAGTGTAACACATGGGTATTCTGGGGGAAGGGGATCCACTAGACACCAGGGAAAGGTATTGCAAGGAAGATGGAAGCATGGGCAATGGAGGGACCAAGCCACAGCATGCACTTAAGGCCAGGGTTATAGCGGCAGTAAACAACCCCTGTTTAGCACCACCAAAACCTATGACTATGCCACTGCACCCTTTATGCATGAGGGATCTCTCTTTTGCACAGATGCCGCAGTATATTTTGTACAGTCACTCTACTAGATTAGTGTGGCCCTCTGGGGTTCTCTAAATATGGCACAGCCTTGAGTGCTGGCACTATTCATGGTTAGCATAGCACTAACCCACTTAGTGCCATGCTAACCACTTTAATATGGGGGTCATTGCATCTGTTTTGGGTTAAGTAGTAAAAGGAGTGTGCTTCTGAGAAATACTCCTGTGAGCTTAAAAATGAAATAGGACGGCATATGTATTTGAGCTGCCATGTAGTACAGTCAGACTATTCCAGTAAATGTCTATGTTCTGATGTTTCAGATTTGAGGAACTTTTATTTAAAACCCCAAATATGAATCCTGAATACAAATATCTTTGGCTATGTGTGGGATGTTGTAACACAATACTAGACATTATATCTGATTGCACTGAGTTAACTGATAGATTTACAAGAGCACTTTGAGACATAGTATTGTAACCCCTAGATGGCGCTATCCCAGGGGCTACTACCCCTGCCTGATTTGCCACTAACAGGTTGAGGGGCCTGGATCCAATGGCGGGTGCCTCCACCCAGAGGTCAGGGTTTGCAATAGTTAAACTAACTTGGTCACAGCCCTCTGGGACACTGCAACCCCCCTTTCTTCCCACTAGTGGCCCACACAATATATCAGAATTACCTTCACAGTATACACTTACCCCCAGGTCTGGTTCCGCACTGGGACCTCCTGTGAGATACAGTGCAACAATCACAGTACAGTACTTTAACATAGACAAATACCTCAGGCAGTATAACTTTGCTGAAACAAGCAGCTATGATTTATTTAGGGGATATAACAAGGACAGGGGAAATCAGGTTAATTAGCTTATCACTCTAATAATCTATTTATGGCTCCTGTGCACAGGCCTATCCTTATCAGTTACTGTCCCTGGGTACCCAAGCCCTAGTGGCTAGTCCAAACCGTGGCAGCTGGTAGGGGCCCTTCACACAGAGAAAAGGAGAATTAAACAGTCAGCAGTACAGTAATTCCATTTGGATTTAATGTGGCAATTCAACAGGAGCGACCCTGAATTAGTACTCACGACCTCCAAATAAGATAGGGTCCTTCAATGTCAGCAGGGCTCACTTGAGGTACACAAACCTCTTCACACATCCATATAAAAGAAAGCACTATACCAGGCAGGCTGCATCTGTATCCCATCGCAATTACTGCACAATACCCGGAGAACACACAGCAGATTCAGTTCCTGACAGACTGAATAGCAATTTTCAGCAATTCCTCCAGTCTTCTACAGGGTGAGCCTGGTTTCTACTCTTCAGATATCCTCTGATTCTCTTCACAGGACGGATTCAGTCCTAACAAGCTGTTACAAGCTGTAGACCGAACTCTGGGCCTTACACACGTGTTTTGACTAGAACTGCACTGAAAAAGCACAGGGCTCCTTCCTCTTCACTGCCAAAGCTCAACTGAAACTCCAACCGACAAAACCGGCACTTCCTTTGAGTTCCTCCCAGTTCTTGACTGGATTAGCTGTCACTCACAATAGACTGCTGCTGTTGGTCCAAAAGGCACTGAAGTCTAAACTACATCTCCCAGAGTCACTGCCCATACAATCCTCTTGTGGCTGGCTCAGATTATGAGTCAAGTTCTGATTCGTCCAAGGCACCATTTTAGAGCTAGCTTACCCCACACTGATTGGTCCAGTTCAGCAGTTCAAAACTAGAATGGGGAACTAGCAGACACAGTTCTGACTGCAAAGAAAGCAGGTTAGACAAACTGTAATTTCATTATTACTCTAAATAATTTCTGGCAAACAGTTACATCTTTCAGATAGGTTCCCTTTGCACTCCTAGTGACTGCAAAATGAAGTGAATTGGCAGCAGATCGAGTGGTACTCAGAGAAGCACACAGTCCCCATACAAACTAATTATGTCTGCAAGCAGACAGCTCTTAAAGAGACAGTACCAGAGGCTCTAAAACACTCACTGATAAATGGCTTAAATGCCAAACACCATTCAGGCTTGGAGCATTCAAGCAAGCTCCTGGAAGTCTTTTGGGAACCCCCATTTGCAGGGGTTACCTTCTAGCCTGGGAAAGCTTGGCGATCGCGTCAAGCAAGTACCCGTAAGTTTCAACTGCAACCATATACATTTGCATTAGGCTCGCACATGTAATCATCAGTCAATATATCATTTTACCAAGAACACATTTCTGAAACATTGCAGTACGTCCTCTTTACACAGTATTACATACACATTGTACCATAACTCAAGTTATTACCTCTTGTACATGAAACCTGAAGAGGGGGCCCTTCCTATCAGTTACCTGGGGCTAGATGGGGCAAGGGCACCACATGCATAGAGGAGCAACACAAGTAACTTGGAGTTAGCACTGATGCTCAGTTTGGGCAATGAGCTCGGGGACACATACACTCCTTTATGGACAACATTGAGAGGCAAGTCCACAGGCCTCCCAAGTGAATCATAACTGAGGTGCACCACAGGCTTTACAGCTCGACCAGTCTTTCTAGGGGAACTGTTATAGTCTCTGCACTCTGAGCCTCATTTTCAGCATTGTCCTCACTTGTCAGGAGTCTCCATGGGGGTAGAGAGGTAGAACTTGGGGCACTTTCAGCTCCAGGAGTTACAGTTTCTGAGTCCACAACATTTGGCTCGCATGGAGAGCTTTTGGACACTGGCAGTGGACTGTCAGGGCACTCAAAATACTCTTCTGGTTCTGGTGTATCACCAGTCTGCCCCAATCTATCATTTTCCTCCCCTGAAAGCTCAAACAGTTCAACCATGCACAATGATTCCATTTCATCTGATCTGATGCTTTGCACTTCACTTTCTGGGAGCATTGGCTCCAGGGATGAAGCTGGGGGCTTAGACAGTCAGAAGGCCCAGCTTCATCTCAGTATTGACTAGGGATTGCCCCGAAACAATTGACTCAGTTCGTAAGAAGGATAGTATTCAAAGTCCTCTCACTTTCTTCCGATATGGACTGACAGTCATGCTCAACTGGGACTTGTGGAGGGAACACTTTAACTTTGCTTCTGTAGGTGCAGACTTTCTTGATCTTTTCTTAGCAGCAGCTCTAGTCACTGGTCCAGAGGGCATCTTCTAGGGGCTCAGACTCAATTAAGATTTGTCCAATGGGCAGTAAATGATTTCTATGCATTGTTTTACATCTTTTGAATTATTCTCAGGCCTTACTTTGTACACTGGCAGATCATCTAGTTTGCCCACTACAATGTGAGGGAGATGGTGCCATCTGTCAGCAATCTTGTGCTTGCCATGCAGTCCCAGATTTCTTAGCAATACCGATCTCCTCCTGGAGTTCCTGTGCTTTCACCTTTTTATCATACCTTTCTTTGTTGGCCTGAATTCTTTTGCAGCCATGGTTTGAGCCAGTTGAGTACGCATGAGTTAGCTGGGCCTTTAACTTTGCACATACTGTAAATAGTTGTCAGCTTGAACCCATCAGGAGAGACCCCAAAACACACATCTACTGGTAGTCGAGCTTCTCTTCCAAACATCAGGCGGTAGGGGAGAATCAGTGGCATCACTTTGGTGCAGTTATAAGCATGTACCAGGGTGCTAATTTGTTGGCTCCATCTAGGCTTGTCCTTTGGGTGCAAGGTACCTAGCATATCTAGCAAAGTGCGGTTGAAACGTTCAGGCTGTGGGTCCCCTGGGGTGGTAAGGAGTGGTTCTGGACTTCGCACTCCCCACAGAGAAAGCATCTCTTTGATCAGACGACTCTCAAAGTCTCTCCCTTGATCAGAATGGATTCTTTGTGGAGCCCCATAGTGAACAAAAAAGTTTTTTACAAGTACTTTGGCCACAGTGGATGCTTTCTGGTCTTTGGTGGGGAAAGCTTGGGCATATCTCGTGAAATGGTCAGTGACCACCAGCACATTACTGATATTTCTTTGATCTGACTCCAAACTCAGAAAATCAATACAGACCAGCTCCATGGGTGCACTGGTGGTGATGTTAACAAGGGGGGCAGCCCTCTGGGGCAAAGCTTTCCTCTGTAAGCCAGCGACTACAAGTTCGAATGTGTTGCTCCACATCACCCCCATCTTAGGCCAATAGAATCTGGATCTCACCAAGTCAAGTGTTCTGTCTATACCAAGGTGCCCCATGTGGTTGTGCAAGGACCTCAGTACTGAGTCTCGAAGGCAGTGGGCAGCACTAGTTGTTGTTTGTCTACTTGTCCCCTCTGTCTACTGTTTCTCTGTATAACAGTTTATTGATCAGTTTCAACTTAGGACCTTCTTTGTATAACAGTGCAGTTCTCAAATCAGTGGGCGTAATTTGGACATCTTTTCCTGCATAGAGGGCTTCTAAAGCTGCTTTGATCATGGGATCGCGGGATTGAGCCCGCCGAATACTGTCATTGTCCAGCTGAGGCAGTGCACCAATGTCTATTGCAGAAAAGTGGCAATAAGCAGAGGTATGCAATTCTCAGAGGGTCCCAAGCAATCCACCATGCAGTCCACTGCGTCCGTGGACATTTGTTCCTCCCTGTCAAACTTCCGGCAGAGTGCCCGAATGTCATGTTCTGCCAATCGGACCCAATCATTCTGGGGAACAGGCCTCCGGGAGAGAGCATCAGCATCTATGTGGTTCAGACCTGCTCGGTATTCGAGAGCATAGTCATATGTAGATAATGCAGAAAGCCACCTATGGCCAGTGGCATCCAACTTAGCTGAGGTCTGCACATAGGTCAAAGGATTATTGCGTTTTTACTAGTATTTTAGCCCCATACAAGTACTCATGGAATTGGTCACAATAGCCCACTTCAAAGCTAGGAACTCTAACTTATGTACAGGATAGTTCTTTTCGGATGGGGTCAGGCTTCTACTGGCAAAGGCCACTGGTCTCAGGCCATTCTCGTGCTCTTGGTACAACACAGCCCCAACCCTTGCAAGCTAGCATCAGTGTGCAGGACGTAAGGTTTTCTTGGATCGGCATAGGCCAGCACTGGAGCATGGGTAAGTTGATATATGATCTCATGAAAGCAGTCTCACAATCAGGAGTCCAGCGGGCCCCAAATACTTCACTCGGATGAAAATACACTGTTCAGTCTTGAGGGAGCTGACTTTTGGTATTTTTGTGGGTTGGGGATACCCTTGAGTAAGGTTAAGTAAAGGCGGATCACTCTTGAATAGTCCTTGATGAGCGCCGATAATAACCACAGAATCCCAGGAATCTTTGCAGTTCTTTTAGATTTTTGGGCTGTGGCCAGGTGGTCAAGGCCTCAACTTTACTTGGTCGGCCCCTATTCTCGTGGATATTATGTGTCCCATATACTTTACTGATGTTTGAAAGAATTGACACTTATCAATGGACAGTTTAAGGCCAAAGTCCTCCACAGTTTTCCCCTCTCCCAGCAACCATTCAGCAAATTTCTCCTCAAAAGTTTCAGATAGTGGTGGGGGCTGATTCCCCCCCGGGTCTTTACTGTCCTTAGTTATCACTCTCCAAGCAGTGAGGGCTCCCTCTGGGGTAATGGTCTGTGGCACTTTGGAGCTATCTATGGGATCCTTAAACTCTACTAGGGCCAGGAAAGTGTGGGTGAGCAGATTAACATGCCGACCCACCACCACAGGGTTTTGTAAACCTTCCACCTTAGAAAGTACTCCCTGCACAGTGTCCGTATTGATACCCAGGGGGATGTCCAGGATAAGCATAGCATTTTGGGGGTCGATCTCCTCCCCAGTACACCACTCCACCAGCCGGTGCACAGCCACTTCTGTCGGGGTACCATTTTTTTCTTAACAGTGGTTCAGAATATGGCCACTAGAGGACACATACAATCCCAGCGGTGAGCCTCAAGATGTAACCCTAGATGGCGCTATCCCAGGGGCTACTACCCCTGCCTGATTTGCCACTAACAGGTTGAGGGCCTGGATCCAATGGCGGTGCCTTCACCCAGAGGTCAGGGTTTGCAATAGTTAAACTAACTTGGTCACAGCCCTCTGGGACACTGCAACCCCTTTCTTCCCACTAGTGGCCCACACAATATATCAGAATTACCTTCACAGTATACACTTACCCCCAGGTCTGGTTCCGGCACTGGGACCTCCTGTGAAATGAGATACAGTGCAACAATCACAGTACAGTACTTTAACATAGACAAATACCTCAGGCAGTATAACTTTGCTGAAACAAGCAGCTATGATTTATTTAGGGGGATATAACAAGGACAGGGGGAAATCAGGTTAATTAGCTTATCACTCTAATAATCTACCTATGGCTCTGTGCACAGGCCTATCCCTATCAGTTACTGTCCCTGGTACCCAAGCCCTAGTGGCTAGTCAAACCATGGCAGCTGGTAGGGGCCCTTTCACACAGAGAAAAGGAGAATTAAACAGTCAGCAGTACAGTAATTCCATTTGGATTTAATGTGGCAATTCAACAGGGAGCGACCCTGAATTAGTACTCACGACCTCCAAATAAGATAGGGTCCTTCAATGTCAGCAGGGCTCACTTGAGGTACACAAACCTCTTCACACATCCATATAAAAGAAAGCACTATACCAGGCAGGCTGCATCTGTATCCCGATCGCAATTACTGCACAATACCCGGGAGAACACACAGCAGATTCAGTTCCTGACAGACCGGTGCAATTTTCAGCAATTCCTCCAGTCTTCTACAGGGTGAGCCTGGCTTCTACTCTTCAGATATCCTCTGATTCTCTTCACAGGACGGATTCAGTCCTAACAAGCTGTTACACAAGCTGCAGACCGGAACTCTGGGCCTTACACACGTTTTTTGACTAAAACTGCACACTGAAAAAGCACAGGGCTCCTTCCTTCTTCACTGCCAAAGCTCAACTGAAACTCCAACCGACAAAACCGGGCACTTCCTTTGAGTTCCTCCCAGTTCTTGACTGGATTAGCTGTCACTCACAATAGACTGCTGCTGTTGGTCCAAAAAGGCACTGAAGTCTAAACTACATCTCCCAGAGTCACTGCCCATACAATCCTCTTGTGGCTGGCTCAGATTATGAGTCCAAGTTCTGATTCGTCCAAGGCACCATTTTAGAGCTAGCTTACCCCACACTGATTGGTCCAGTTCAGCAGTTCAAAACTAGAATGGGGAACTAGCAGACACAGTTCTGACTGCAAAGAAAGCAGGTTAGACAAACTGTAATTTCATTATTACTCTAAATAATTTCTGGCAAACAGTTACATCTTTCAGATAGGTTCCCTTTGCACTCTAGTGACTGCAAAAATGAAGTGAATTGGCAGCAGATCGAGTGGTACTCAGAGAAGCACACAGTCCCCCCATACAAACTAATTATGTCTGCAAGCAGACAGCTCTTAAAGAGACAGTACCAGAGGCTCTAAAAACACTCACTGATAAATGGCTTAAATGCCAAACACCATTCAGGCTTGGAGCATTCAAGCAAGCTCCTGGAAGTCTTTTGGGAACCCCCATTTGCAGGGGGGTTACAGTATGTATGAAATGAACTGTTCAAACACATACATTCCAGTTCTGAAAGGTGTTTTTCACAATAAGGAAGTGCTTCTATAGTAATTTGCCAGCCTTTCCCCAATACTGTTTTCACAAAAGATGCATTTCCGTGTATCATTAATGTAGCTCATTTTAGTCCTAGAGTTCTTTCTCTGGTGCAAACTGTCTTGGTAATTAGTGATCCTTGCTCACTGCCTTTTCTCTCTGTTTCACCTGCCTAGCTTCTCATTTGTCCTTTTTTACTTCCCTAAATCATTTCCTCTGATAATTCCCTCTTTCTTTGTTTACTGCAATCCACCACTGGTTCTGTCTGCCCAGTCTATCCCTGCTATGTCAGCCCCAGTTTGCCTTCTTTCTTTCCCCTTTCTCAATCCACACTGTGTTTTCAGGCTTATGATAGAAACAGCAGGCTTTGGGCACAGAAATGTAAATGGACTACAAAATCATGACAGAGTACTGTACAATGCACACTACATTCATCACAGAATTCAGCACACTTCATAAAAGAGACCAGTTTTACAGTTAAGATTAAGTGGCTGATGTATATGTTATATGATAGCTTATTAAAATAATTCTATTACAGTTGCATTTAAATGGTTAAGGTTGTAAACTTTCTGTTCCATTTTGCCCCAGACAGTTTTATTATCTCTATTAGATGGGAGGGAGGGGGGGTGACCGCTCCAGTACACTGCTAAGGTGTGGTGTGACATATAATATATTATTCTTGTCCTGAAGAGATTTTAACGGATATAGAATGGTCACTTCAGTTTTTTATCAAAATGTTCCCCTAGCTAAATGGGCCTCTTAAAAAGCAATGAGAGACCTATTTAGCTAAGGGAACATTTTGATAAACAGAGAGTAAAGAGCAGTACTGCAATGGTTGCTTCCATCATGCCCTAATCCTATGTCTGGGCACTGCAGAAACTGCAGACTGTCTGCTGTTAGAATAACTACTGAGAAGTAGCTGTGCTTAAAGTGTGCTTGTCATTTTTGAGAAAACTTTGAAAAACATAATATTCAGACACTCCCAGTGTACATTTTCTCCATTGCCTGCATCTGTTTTTCCTTTGTTCTTCATTATTCTGATGCTAATTCACATGTAGACAGGATTCTTGCCTCCTGGAGTTGATCAGCACCTGCTATGTATCCCTTTGCTGAAGTCACAGTCCTTCTGTTTGGGACACCACAGCAAATTGCCGTGGAAATATTGTGATGTCACAGAGGAATGAACTTCAGCAAGGATATAATCAACTGGGGCAGATCAGCTCCATGGGGACAAGGATCCTGTTTCCATACAAAATAAACCAGGTAGTAATAAATGGAAGTGAAACACAAAAAAGACTATAAAATATAAGCTGAACTGTGTCTAAATATTGTGCGTTCAAAGTTTTCCCAGATGTGAGAAAGTAATTTTAAAGATGCAGTTCTCTGTACTGAATTTCTGTTAAGTGACGAAAATAATAAAATAATCATGTTTTGTAAGTTGGCTAGTGCCCCCACATTCAGATGGTTAATGTGATACTGCATTAAACATTGCCACAGTAACTAGACATAGCCCATCCAAATGGGGCAGGGACTGTATTCAAAGGGCCCCATAGTACAGGGGATAGTGTGATTCATAAGCAATGGCAGGCATACTCAGTGTACTTTGCTGAGTAAAGTAATATCTAGAAAATCCAGGGGTAACATGAGCCTCGGGCTGGGGCAACACACACCAACAGAGCTGGAGTAAAATGTAAAGTTTCCTTTTACATTCTTGTGCCTGAGGGGTAACGCAGCAGCCAGAAAGTACTCAGGTGAACTTACGAGTGATCGTGGTCAATGGAGATGAGGTGGGGGCTGCATGCTGTGAGTTGGACACCATGCAGTTTGTTCCTTTCTTTACCTCAACTCACTGGAGCCAGGTAAATTGTGATAGCCTGAGAGAAGTTCAGTACTGAATAATTTTCACAGTTGGGGGGGGGTTATGTGCCAAGTGCTGGGCACGCGTCCTGGAATTGGAGGAGTCGGACCAAATGCATATTTTTATCTTTCAGCAAGGTAAATATCGGGAGAGCCTGAAATAGAGTCAGTGAGTATAACAGCTCCAGCCTGCAGTTGACTGCCCCAAGTCCACTGATGACTGGCTTTCAGGCTTTAGCCTGTGTGTCTTTGATTTTTTTTTGAGGGGGAAAAGGGAGAATAGGGGTGGTCACCTGTATGCCTGTTGGCTGATTTATGACCAGGGATTCATCTGGTGGACTTCTGTAATGCTGGCTGTCTTGAAGTTGAATACAGGCTTATCACAACATATCCTAAACATTGTTGCGTGTGTGTGTCTGTGTCTGTGTGCATGCATACATGTGTGCATGTGTATTAGATAAAATAAAATGTGAATCTATTGGGATCACTGGCTTACTACATTTTGTTGACAGAAATGGGGATTGGAGCAATGTTCGTGTGGCAGGGTAGCACATCTTTCGGTTTGTGTTTACGGGCAAGGGGCAACAGTTCTGTTAACTCTTGATTACAAGTTTAAAATTCCTGGGTTTACCCCTTGTGTGATTGTATTAAATACAACACTGTGACCATGCAAATGAGGAAACCCTGTTTCCTACAGGGTGCAGTGCTGCTGTATATTTAGAGGATTTTGGAAGCAGTAAAAGGTTACCAGGGCAGGACTATTTATGGCTTCCTAAACCCTAGTCTTATCAATGACCACAGTGGTGTGCAACCCCCTTCCCCACAACACTGATGCCAGTGACACCCTCCCCCTCCTGCCCTGATCCCAGTGAAACCAGAAATTCTATGGTGGTCTAGCCATACCCCCTCATCTCTCTGGCTTCCCGTTATATTACTAAGATTTTCCATGATCATCAAATGATATTCCCCCTTCCACCCGAGTCCTGTTATAAAAGTGAGAGATTCCAAATGTTCACAGTGAAGGTGCCACATACCTGAGTAGCTTCTGTGCACCAAACTGTCTAAACTTATATTTCTGACTCCTTCAGGTGCCTTTTGTTTTCCTCTTTCTCTAGATTACCCATGGAGTATGAAACAAATCCTACCTTTCTTTCAAAAACAAAAAAAAAAAAAGGAGGAAACAGAAAGAGAAGAAAGATGAGAAACAAAAAGAGCTCAGCTTCTCACCTGACTCTGAAATCCCAGATAAAAGGGAGAGAGTCAGCCGGCTCCACCATGACCTCTCCAATCCTTCCTCGAGTGTGTCAGAACACACAGTGCTGGCAGCTTCAATTAACAGCACTTCTTCTGACCCCAAGCCTGAGAAAATTTTTTTAACCCAGAATAGTTCAATGTACAAAGAACAAGGATTAAATCCTGGAAACTAACAGAAATTCTATAGGAAAAGCTGTAGAAATGGTAGAGATTCTGAGACAGCATGAGGTACTGGCCCATCAGGAGGATTCAGTGGTTTTATGAGGGCAGATCCACATAAGGTGGTAGACATAGCCTCAAAACCCATACAAACACAGGTACTGAAAAAAAATTGAAACCTATGAGGAAGTAAACAGATTGTTCCAGATTCTAATAAACATGCTTCAAAAAAAAGGATGTAACATTGGGTGGCAAATTTAACAAAATTGAGAAAACTACTCAGACACATGAATTGAGAATCTCTGAAAATGAGAAGGTAAAGATCTGCAAAATGAGAATACCAAGCTAAAAATAGATTGGATTCAGCTAACACATGCTCTACTTCTTTGCTGAGGGAATCTATAAAGACTTCTCATGAACTGGAGATTTCTGAAAACAACCAAAGACTACAGAACCTGAGAGTTGTGGGGCTCCCTGTGATGGAATCTGAAGTTTTTAACACTTGGGATCTGGTCAAAATGCTTCTGAGCAAGCAACTGAATTTTTCAGGAACTTATACACCCAATATAATATGTGCCTTCAGGGTCCCAATTAGGCAAATATTTGTGGAGCCAAGTTTGTCCCCAATAAAAACCCCAACAGTTATTATTGTTTGCCTCATTCTTAGATGAAGAGCTTATAATTGAGATGGAATGCATAAAAGTTGCTTATACATTTCGAAACCCAAAGGCATTCATCTATCTTGATGTTGTCCCAGAAACCAAAAAGAGAAGATGCATACTTCTATACTGAGAAGATATTGAAGCTTTAGGTGACAAGTTATCCATGCTTCAGTCATGTAAAGCCAAGGTGAACATAAAAGATCAAGTTAAAATATTTTTTTAATGAAGAGCAAATGACATCTTTCATTAAAACACTGCAGACGGCAAAGGCAAGTTCAAATGGAATCTAAGGAGTTGGAGGGGGATTCAGATTTGCAGTCGCAAAATGGTGACATGGAATTCTCATCTACATCATTAAATGAAACATAGATAAAAGTTGCTAACATGTCTGACCCAAATTGTCTTCTCTGATTAAATAATCAGGAGTCTAGACCCACAGTGGGAGCAACATTAATGGAAGCTCAAATATCAACGCCAGCTCCTGTCACAGATATTTAACACTGAGTAATCTGAAAACTTCATATCTGATTATATTTTTCTAACAAGGAAGATATATCTTTTTCTGAACTCACTGATTTGACTTTTGTTTTAAACTGTCTTATACATGCCTTCTTCTAATAAATATATGATACTTGAAAGACTAAGACAGAGGTGGATTTAGGTAATCTGCGATAGCTGAAAAAGATAGAGTTTTTTTTCTTTCACTTAAAAGTTAAAACCTTGAGTTGAGATTCTAACCAATATGGACTTTTCTTTTCAATCACTGTGTCTAGAAGGAAAGGAATTCATTCTTAGACTGAATGTGTTGTTACCTATCTGGTTTGTTTAAATAGTTTATTTCTAAAAAGAGAAGTTAGTTTTTAATTATTGCACTTCACTTAGTGCATATGTAGTCTTGGGAAAAAATTCCTTACACGTAACTTAAATATATAATTTTGTTAATACCATTTGGATCTCTCCAAATTTATTTTGTACTATTTTGACACACTATATAATAAGCTTTAGATACTAGTATCTTTATTGCAAAGGTAATTGGTATATGAAATGCAATATTGTATTTCTGTTCTTTTTAAGCAATATAATACTTGTAATTATACACAGTGCTAATTAAATGTACCATATGTATTTGTTTATTGAATGAATAAAATTCAAAAAACAATATTATAAAAAAAGGGATAATCTAGCCCCTCCTACCCCATGTGACACTTGGCCAGCTGGTTATTATTATTGTATGATATTTGTAACATAAAAACATAGTATGTGAGCCTGTGCTTCCATGGGTGCCCCCCCCCCAAGTTTCAGTGAAGCTACAGGATATGTAAACTGACCAGGATATCTCTGTAATGTAATTAACTTCCTTGAGAAATTGCATTTTATGACCTTTTTATGAACTCATGCTTTTAAGTTAGAAACAAAATATACATTTTATTACAGGACTGGACGCCATTTAGTTGATTCCTGTTGGCTATATCACACCTAGGTGATGGACTGCAGGGTTGTAAACCTCAAAGGAACTGGCTGATCAAAGACTCAAAAGTTGGGAAATGAGTTTTTGTTGATGTCACATTATTTAATATACTTCCTGATAGGACATCATGTGTGGGATTTTTATGTTCTAAAAGGAGGAGCTAGATGACTCATAGAAGGGGTGTGGAGACACAGAGTTTGAACTGAATACTTGTGTCTAAAATGTTGATATATCATTTTGGGACTCTAGAGAGAGACAGAGCTCTCTGATCTAACTTAAGCACTTACAGAGATAATACCTTAGACAGCAAATGTCTAAATGTATTGTGGCAGGAGTTTATGTTTTGTACTTTTCCCTCATTCTTTTATGTGATTGTGAACTCTTTGATATATTGTTCTGTGTTTACATTTTTCATATTTGTATCATCTTTTAGTAAAGTATCTTTTATTTGAAAGACTGCCTGGGTGTCTGCCAGTTCTTTTTGCATGTGTCGTATAAGAGGTTAAGTCTGACAAAACTGTTCAACAGCTTGATGGTGTTACTGAGCTTTAGTAAAAAGATAAGACTATACCTAAGGTCTCTTACAGAGTTAAAAGGGTTAATTTTGGAAGCCTGGCTTGGTGCCCCTGGCGAAAGAGTGTACCACAACCCCTGAAGAGGGTACGTATGTGAGCCTGTACATTGGGTATGCTAGCAAAAGGTTCACAGTTTGAATCCCCCCAGAACTTGAGACTAAAGGTGATTCAGACCCAAAAGCAGACAGGAGGGTTACCCTGTCTGTTATCTGTTCACACTATTGCGCTCTGAAGTTGGCATTGTGGGAGCAGAGAGCCTGATCTGCAGAGTACGTCTGTGACACCCCGATCCCTGTTATTATAGTGAGATATTCCCTGTTAGTCTACCGTTACCCCATCACACCCCAATCCCCATTGTAGAACATCATACACCCTTTCCCTGACTCACCCACTTAGCATTCACCACTCTTCACCCCTGTCCAGTACTGACTTACCCAGAAAAGTCCATCCAGGACAGTGGGATGAACATTTGACGGCAACCAGCACAGGCCCTTTTCTCACCACCTTGGCTGGCCACCATCTGAATGACAAGGACAAGCTTGCAAATACTATAGAAACAGCAGATTGTGCAAAGAAAGAAAGGTAAATGTTTATAGTATTAATGAATGCGTACTCAAGATGCACAGGAGGGGTACCTGTGCAAACATGACAACAGCAAAAACCATAGAGGGTTTGCAAAACTGATTTGCTGTGCATGGATGTCAAGATAAAGTAGTTCTGAGATGGACATAGCTCACCTCTGGGGAGCTTTAAACATTTTCCAGCTGTATTTTGTCAAACACAGTAAAATGCCCCCTTCCCATCCTGCATCTAACAGTGTGGCTCAGAGATTGGTACAGAGGTTTAAATAGACTTCAGACAATGCCCACTGCTCTAAACATTACACCACCCTATAGTGAATTCGTTATTCAGTTATGGAAATACACCACAGTCCACTGCTGGATAGTGCTGTGGGAAAATAAAATTCCACCAGTCGAAATGCACTTTGGCAACTTTTGCAGAATTCCAATTTAGAACAGTGCAATGAATGTATGAATTGTATATTAATGTATCAAACTGTGGAAAGAAATTCCACAGAACTGATCACAGAATTGTGGCATGATTGCATGAATTACAGATTGATGTATTAAACTGCAGAATGGAGTGCCTCAGAGCTGTCTTTCCGCAGTTCACACGTATCATTCCATAATACAGACAGCAAATTTGATGAAGAGGGCAAAAACTTGCCAAACATATTCGGTGGATTTGGCCAAAGTTCAATTTCTGGAAAATTTCATGAAATTTGCAAAATTGTGTGACATTCACCTGACTTCAGAATCTGTAGTTTCTGTCTAGCACTAGTACTGAGAAAAGCCAAGCAGAACTGCTCTTAAACAGGTGGGTTTGTACATACTTGTCTCTGGTGAATCCTGGCCTCACTGCAACATGTGAAAGTAGGCAAGTACAGCATGGAGACTGATAGAATGCATCCAGAAAACTAGCTAGAGAGTTATTTGTGCCACTCTCAATTGTATACAACAAATCCGTGAGAACTATGTAGATACCTGATGAATGGAGAGTGGCCCATGTGGTACCAATATTCAAAAAGGCTTTAGGATGGATCTTGGGAACTATAAGCAGTTGGCTCAGCATTGATAGTTGGGAAGCTGCACAAGACAAATACAAGAAGGAAAACTGTCAAATACAAACAAATAAAAAAAAAAACAGTTTGGATTTGGCCGGCCGATAGGGCTTCTGTAAGGGGCAGTCATGCTAAGCAAACCTAATTGCTTTTGTGAAAATGTCACCAAGGAACTAGATATGGGATTTCCTGTGGATGTTTTATATCTGAACTTCTGGGAAGACATTTAGTACTGCACCACACAGTAGTCTAGTTCATAAACGAGGGAGCCTATATATAACCTGGATGTGATGAAGTAGATTTAAAACTGATTGCAGGATAAGAAATTAAGAGTCCTATGGAATGGTAACCAATGTTCATGGAAACAAATGCAAATGACCACTGGGATTTCCAGGCCTTGAGACCTAAACTGTTCAGAATTCAGTATTTATCATTTCCATATAGGTAGATGCCAACACTGGATTTCAAAGTTTGCTGATGATACAAGATGGGAAGGGAAGTTACATTACAGCAGGAGATAAATTAAATGAAGAAGTATCTAGAGAGATTTGGGAAACGGGGGGGGGGCGGGTAAAATGCAAGATGACTTCAGTGTTGAAAAAAAAAGTAATGCATCTCCTGCAAGAAAAATAACCATAAGACAAAATGCAGCCTAAATAGCAGACAGATTACTAAAACCAGTCAGGAAAAATAACTGGGAATACCGATCAGCATCAACTTCAAATGACAGCAACAGATGTCAGCTAGCTAGCAAGACAAACAAAATTATGGCACACAGTAGGAGAAATGTCATAAGCAGGACAAGAAGAGACATTAAAATGCCCTGTGCAGATCATTGGTCTGACCCCATCAAGTTCAGTGTGCAGTTCTGGGGCCGGGTTTTTCGAAGGGCCCTTAGAGCAATGCAAGACACATCCAACTGCCAGCCTGCAGCAAAGCCTTGTGCACCAGTGACACTGCACCAGATTTTGGTAAAACAGCAGTCCTTGAGTCAAAGACCCCACAGTTGCCACAGGCAGCCCCCTAAATCAAACTGAAGACACAAGGAGGGGTTTGACAGAAGCTGCCATCATCTCCTGGCCAGTGAAAATACTGCCCCTGGTGTTCAGTCTGTATTCCATCAGGTAATGTCCCTTTCAGGGGAATTTAAGGCATGGCTTCATTATAGTCTGATGCCTTTGAAAAATCGTTATGATGGGAAGCACGTCAGGTAAAGACACAGTCGTGCCTTTTTACTCTGCCTGTGTTACTGCAATAAACTTGTACATGTTTGCACTGGAATCTTTGGAAGCAGTAGAGTCAAGCAGCTCTCAGTAGGTTTGAAAGATACTAGCTCTGAATAGTTTAGATCTTACCTAAAAGAACAGAAACAGATGATAGTTTTAGGAGAACATAAATGAAGTTTTGTCTCAGTAATAACTGGTGTTTCACAAGGTTCAATTTTAGGATCACTCTTGATCAATATTTATATGAATGAAGTTAGCTTTGACGATCAAATAATCAAATACTATCTCTACACAGATGATACTATCATGTACACAGATTATATATAAAATAGTGGATGGGTGAACATCCACAAGGCTGTGTTTCCATCGAGGGAGTTGATGACATCATAGAGGCCTTGAGAGCGAAGCTTGAGAGGTCTCGCTGATGTCATCAACTGCCCAAGATGGAAACGCAGCCTTAGTTGTGGATGTTTGCCCATCCACTGCTTTATATAGTAGATGGGTATTTTTATTTGATTTTTTTCTTTACTTGCTGTATGTGCTGCTCCCATTCCCGCTGGTGATCCTGCTCACACCCATTCACGCTGGTGCCACTTGTGCTCAGTCCACCTTCTTAATTTTGCCTCCCCGGGTCACTCATTATTAAAATCAGGAAAGAAAATATATTTTTAGAAAGGGAGCCATGTCTGGCTCTCCGTGTCCCGACTTCTGACTTCAAAGTCGGTGGTTCCGCTGCCCGGCGCCCGCTAAACCATGCCACCATGTTTGTTTTTATTTTTTTACAGAGCCTCGTCTGAGCCAATCAGGTGTCAGGTCAAGGGTAAAAAGTTGTTGTACTATCGATGTGAAGTCAGAACGATAGTACAACAGCTTTTTTGACCTTTGAACTGCCCTACAACAACATTTCATCAGTTGCTGAAATCTATACACAACAGAAGGCACCCATATACTATAGTATAGTTGTACAGATAGAACTGAACTTTAGAAGCATTTGAGCAGCTTCTGTATTTTTTAAGGAGCATAAATTAGTACTTAACACTAAAAAACACTGAAGTGAGTGAGGAAGGCCACTGATGCTGACCAAACAAGGTCAGATCACAGATCCACGCAGCTACATCTTGGAGGGAAAGTGAAATTCGACTATGCCAACCACCCAGAGGTGGATTTTCCAGGAGACACCTGGCAAGTGGGCATCAGGGAATTTAGGGGATGGGAATCTTAGGCCAATTCCACTAGCTGGAACATATAAAAGAGAGGTATGAAGCTGACTCAAATGCAACCAAAGTATATTTACTAGACACTTCTAAAGTAAAACAACACCCACACTAATTATTTACACTCTAAAAGATTTGTAACACCAGCTAAATCATTACTAACACTCTAAATTCTATACTCTAAATATTATAACATTAGCTAGATCATTACTAACACTATAAACTTAATTGTAATGCATTAAATGAGACATGCCACCAGCTTGGCAGTCCATTTATAGCCCAGCCTCCACTGCATCGGCCACCACTGTATATGTCCTTTACAGGGAGAGAAACTAGGTCGCGAGCCCCTTTTGATGTCCAGGACAGTTTCCACTCCAGGAAGGACACTCAAACTGAAGGGAAGAAAAGGGACCGTTCCAAGGATACTTGTCATTGGCTTCAGGCCTATCGTAGACCACCAGTACTTATTACCCCATCTGGACTGAAGAACTGCATTCAGCTGAGGCAGTGAGGATCAATGACAGGTCACACGTAGACTACTAGAACAGGTCACCCCTCGAGGAAAAGAACAGAAGAAACTGAAGAAAGTCACCAGCCTTCAGACCACGTCTGGGTCGTTGGATGCAAGTACATTGAGGAATCTCCTGAAGGAACTGTTGAGGATGAAGTTGTCTAGAACAACAGGGCTGGGACACACTGGGAACCACTTACAGACTGTAATGGCAGCTCAATAAAATACTTTTCCAATATTTGTAGTGGCGGTTATTTCAACAAAGGTCACGAGTATAATCAGTTCACACAGACTGGAAGCCTGACAGGGCAGTAGGGCTTGTGGGCAGTTTATTGGTGGCCCCACACACAGCAGCAGTTCATTAGGGCAGCAGAAAAATTGTACAGTTCATGGGGCATTTAGGCAGTCTCTCAGTGGGGCAGGTGAGCAATAGACAGGGGCCTCACACACACATTGGCAATAAATAGGAATAACAGTTCAATTACTGGAGCCCAAAACACCACACAGTCTTTTGAATCCTTTGGAGGCAGTATAGCGCAGTGGTTTAATGCTCTGAGCTGCAAACCTGCAGACCTGGGTTTGAATCCCACAGCCCACACTTGCATACTGTGTGACCCTGAGCAAGTCACTTAACTTCCTTGTGCTCCCAGGTCACACCTGTAAGCAAGCTTCAACTTAGTGTGTCTCTCCTAGTATATAAAAAAAATCCATTTCCTGAGCCAGTCTTTGAGTATGCACAATAAAAATAGGCAGGATATATGAGCAGTGCTCTGTCTCTTTAAATGCTGCTAGGATGCCCACATACATATTGATTAATCATTTGCATAGTCCTTGCCCTTTTTATCATTGTCTGTGTTGGGTTCTGTTGCTGGGACTGCCCCATAGGAGGTGCTGAGGAAGGCATGGACCACCCTCCAGTCTCTGGCTGTAAGGGAGTTTGTTTTATTCTTTTTAACTCTGCCCTGTGGGCAGTCTGTTGACTGAGGTCTGCTTGTCCAAGCGGCCATGCCACTCCATTGGCACCGGGAGGAATAAAAGTTTGTTCTTCTTTTTTTAAATAAAAAAAAATAACAGTGTCTCCTGTGGCCAGCACCCAACTGTGGTGCTGTTGCCACTCACCCTTCCACCCGCTTCATTCACTCAGGGCCAGGATCTGCTGGAATACTGGCTGAATGGAGGGAATGGCCTTGCACTGGTGCTGCCCCTTCCCAATGGACATTACACTGCCACTGGACCCAGAAACTGACTGCAGAGCGATGGAGGATGAGCCACTGACATTCTGGACTGGCTGGGACATCGGGAGGGACACAGGAACTGAAGGTAAGTCACTCCCTCCAGGATCTGCCCCGACCTGATGATCACTTTCGTCATTCCTGTACTGTTGCTGCTTGGCTCATTACCTGGACTCCACTAAACAGCTGTTGCCATTCAAAAGGGGGGGGGAGCATTCCATTCCAGAATCTGCACAAGCCCAATCTTGCCTGTCTGTGCCACATACTCAGAAATCATGAGCGCAGATTCCCTGTGCCTAGCAATGGGGGAGGGTTACAATATGGAGTAGGCAGAGAGAAAAAACAAACAAAAAGAAAATGGTTTTAAACACAAGCACATCTGGAGCTTTGCATACTGGATTGGGCACCTCTCCTGGGGTACCCGTCCCTAAAAGAACCCAGGAGCACCTGGATTCCCATTTCTGGAGGGCACCCGGAACTCTGGGGCACTACAAATTGAAGCAGTACTTTTTAGCAGGAATTCCAAAACTATTTCTAGTGAAACATTAAAAATAAAGACAATGGATGGAACTGTTTTGCAGCAAGTGAAATCTTATAAATATCTTGGGATATGGCTAGATGAAAAACTAAAGTGGAACACACATGTTAGAAAAATTATTAACAATATTGAATGGAGGTTGGGTATGTTATATCGATTGAAGTCCTGCTTGTCTCAGGAGACCTAGAGATACATTGCAAAGGTAAATATGTTACCAGTGTTGGATTATGAGATGTCCATTATGCCAGGGTGTTGGGGAGAGAGCTGGCAAGGCTGGATATGATTTACAGTAGGCTTGCCCACTTCATTCTCGATGCCCCCCCCCCATATGCGTCACTGCAATTTGCACACAGACCTGAGGTGGCTACGGTTAAATGAATGTAGAAACATGCACATCCTGGCCTTTATGTTTAAATGCTACAAAAGAAAATTCCCACAGTACCTCATGGAAAATATAAGAAAAAGGACCCCGGAGGTTGGATTAAGACCTGCACTAGGGCTGGAATTTGTAGTGCCAAACTGCAACTTAGAAGTAGTGAGGTCCTCCTTATATTACCTGGGAATGTCACTATGGAACTTAATCCCCTATACCCTGAGATTGGGCAATAGGAACTTTAGGAGAAATAAAAAAAAATGATTAGCTCATCAGGCCACTAAACCTCTACCTCGTTGCCAAAAGCTGGGCATTGGATAGTATCATCATGCCCCTCTTATACAGTTGTTACTGTACTTTGAGGCATGACTTTGTATAGTTCTTTGTATTTGTATGTGAAATACAGTATATTTAAAAATTTATAGTGTAAACCAGTTGTAAATTGGTTACAATCTGGATTATTTTTATGACTATGTTATTTTTATTCTACTTGGTATTTTTTTATACTAAAATTATGTGACCTATGTAACAATTGATACCATCTTTCTGGAATGTGCTAAAGGACCTCGGGGAAAATGAGCCTCCAGCTTGGTTGAGTTTGTATATCCCTGTCCCTTATGATATGAATACAAATGACATCAATCAGTTTATGAGGAGTGTGTTTTGTTCTTCTTTTTCCAGTAGCTATGATGTGTTAATGCAGCAGCACCCAGCTCCAGGTGCGGCTTGTGTTTTGTACTGCACAACTCCATACAGACTAATTAAAGAACAATTGGAACAAAAGGAAAAACAGCTTCAACTAAATGTGAAAATGACATCACAGAAAAAAAGATGCAGAGGAGAAAGTCAAACAGGAAAACCAAGTGAATGAACTCCAAGAAGCACTGGAGCAAATGGATCATATTAGTTGAAGTTTATAATGACCAATACTATTGTTCAAAGAGTGTCTTAACGCTGAAAATGAAGCATAATATATTTATAGAACAGAAACTAAATGCAGGTATGAAACAAAAAGATAACAGACATAATATAACATACATTTAGACAAAAACAAGGTACCACTTCAGAAAAAAAGAATACAAGAACAGGAAACAAATCCAAAAAAGATGAAAGGGTCTGCATGCCTTTCCGCAGGCTTATGTCCAATCCCTCTCCCCAATGCTGTTTTAAAACAGATCCTGTTATTTGTGATAAAAAGCCATGATTTGTAGCATGTTGTGTAATGTAATGATGCAAAGTGGTGTCCACAGAATCCAAGGATGGTGACTGCCCACCTGTTACACTCCCTGTCACACTGACAGCATGGAGCAGTACCATATACCTGGTCGGTGGACATGTCAACCAAGGTGACAGTGCTCAGGATGGTGCTGGTCATTGGTTGCATGGATGGCCCCTGTGATGATCTGCAACCTGGCAGAGAGACTACCCCGTACATTTGGAGTGGACAGGGTAGGATACACAGATCACCCACTGTGGTCCCATGTACCCATCACTATGAAGATGCCATGCTCCACATCACTGGCACTGTACCAGCCTGTGCATGCCACTGCACATGCCACTGCACATACCTGGGGACTGATTCCAGGTGTCCAGTCCTCTTGCTGCCCCAGTCAACACACTGTATGGTATGCTGGTGAACACCTGTGTGTCCGCCCACACCATGCCCCACACTGGTCCCTGCCACAACACACTGCACCCTCCCCAGCCCAGGCAGGGGTGATACTACACATTTCTGCTGTGTCCTATCCCTGAGTGCCTCCAGTGGCACTGTGTGACTTGTTCTGGTTCTGGGGCCAGTTGGACGGTGCGACTCAGGTTTGGACTCATGCAGCAGCATACCATGTGGGGTCCCTCCTTTGTCTGCTTGCAGTGGGCAGTGGGTTCAGAGTGCATGGTGCTTAGACCAGCTGTAGTTGGTCTAAGCACTGGTGGGACCTGCAGGGTTTGGGAATCCCACCAAAGGGGATGCCGCATCTCTTTTGTAGTGCAGGGCCCCATGGCACAGGTGGAGATTTGCTGCAAGCCCAGCACATGCCAGTCTGGTGCGGGCAGCCCCGCTTGAGATGTAAGCTGCATTATAAAATTGGGAATGACACACTGTCTGGTGCAGTGTGCCCCTTGCATCATGTCAGTTTGATGCAAGAGTTAAAATCCAGACCTAGTCTCCATATCTGAGGAAGAATTTTGACATTATGGAGAAAGAATAGAGAAGAGCAAGCAAGGATGATTGATGGCTTGGAAACATGGTTATAAGGACCAATAGGCAGAACTTGGACAATTCTGCATGGAAAATAAAAGACTCAGAGGAGACATAATTATAGTATACACGTATCTAAAATAGATAAAACCATTAGATCAAGTATACATCTTCCAAATAAATGAGTATGAAAGGAGAAGGGACACTCAGTGTTGTCACTGAAGGGAGGAAGATTCAAGAGAAACTACAGGAAGAACTACTTCACAGAATGAGGGATAAGTAAGCAATAAGAAATGACAGTGTGTGCATTAGACAGTTCTAACCCATGGCCAGGGGTGTGTGCTAAGGCACAAGACCACAGGTAGAATGCCTTCAGCCCCAGGCCATGCATTAGAACTGTCTAATGCATATCAGTGGAGTGTCTTATTGCGTTTATAAAATGAGCCACTGTATTTTTCAAATGCAAAAAAAAATTTAATTTATATGTTTAGATAATATACAGTAGAAGCCACTTAATTGAGATGCCCCGGTGGCAGGCTTTTTGTCCCGATTGTCTGTCCCATTTATCAGAAGCCACTGAAATGGCTTATGTCATGCACACTACTGCTTTCTGTGCAAACTGCTCTTAACCCACTCACCTCCCACCACCCCCCATGTACCTTGCTGGCTCCATAATATATATATATATATATATATCTCTCTCTCTCTCTCTCTTTTAGAAGACAAGATCTAAGCCAGGAAACCAGCTGCTCAAGTCCGGAACAGTCAGGATTTCTATAGAAAAAAAACCCAGCAAGCTGCAAACAGATCTCTTACTCTCATCAGAGTCTGCTACTGTCTCTTAAAAGGGACTGCAGCCTGAATCAAGTATGGCAAATGTGGTGAGCAAGTGGGTGAGAAACTGTGGCTGTTGCTAGGAGAAAGAACTAAAGTTCAAACAGCAGGTGAGAATGAAGCTGTTGGTAAGAGAGAGAGTTAAAGTAGGAGAGAGGGAGGTGATATGTACAAACAGAGCTTTATGTGGAGAATTGTGGATTAGGGGGGTAACATCCAAAAATTGCTGTTTTTGTGAGCAGGCAAGAAGTTGTTGCTGAATGAAGCTATTGGTGAGAAAGAGAGCTTAAGTAGGAGAGAGGTGCAGATGAGTGAACATGTGTACAAGTAAGGCTTTGTGTGGAGAATTGGGGGTGGGGGAGTGTAAGTCCAAACAGTGCTGGCAAGAAACTATTGCTAAGAGAGAGCACTGGGGCTCAGGATGCAGGAGGTGTGTGTGAGTTGCTGACCGACCTATTCACAGTGCTTAATACCTACTCAGAGGCCCATTATCAAGTGATCCGATAGTGTGAGTAGGACAGAATCATCCCAATAATCCAGCTTCCCTATCTCTATTAAACGGATGGGGACTCCATTAAAATTAATAGCCACTTAATCGATGCCTGGCAGGACAGCTCAGTAAAGTGGACATCCTGATTATCCACATCCCAATTAAGTGGCTTGTACTGTAATAGTAAAATCTTGTATGAATTTTGCAGTAAAATGGTCCCTCTACCTGTGTTATTTTCATGTCTTTTGACAGGGATTAGGTAGTATTTTGTCCTTCTGTGGCCACCATAGCTTTCCTGCTTCCTACCACACTCCAAGCTCAATTTTTTCTTAGAAATATGTTGGTA
The DNA here is from genome assembly GCA_016271365.2 of Neoceratodus forsteri. Classification (NCBI taxonomy): domain Eukaryota; kingdom Metazoa; phylum Chordata; order Ceratodontiformes; family Ceratodontidae; genus Neoceratodus; species Neoceratodus forsteri. The sequence continues at coordinate 451,126,620 of CM057456.1, read as the reverse complement.
TTTAATGAGCTCCATGACTATCTTGAGCAGCACCACCTTCTCTCAGATAATCAACATGGCTTCAGGAAATGCCACGGCACAGACATAGCACTTGTCAAGTTCACAAATGACACCCTGAGTGCATTGGATAAAAGGTCAATGACAGAGGCCATCTTCATTAACTTAGCCAAGGCATTTGAGCTGGTCAGCCACTGATGACTCCTTAGTAAGCTAGTGCTATTAGGTCTTGGCAAACATTCATTGTCCTGGTTCTCCAACTATCTAACTGACAGGTCACAAAAGGTAAAATGAAAAGAGGCACATTCCAGATGCCTTGATGGAGTTCCTCAGGGCTCCATCCTAGGTCCGCTATTATTCTCGCTGTTTATTAATGACATCGGCCAAAACTGTGATAATGAGAAACCACTTCTGTATGCGGATGATACTGTGCTTTATTGGAGTGATGCAGACCCCAGCTCAATTGCTAACGGGCTCTCTGCCAGTTTAACAGCACTAGAAAAAGGGTTTATTTATTTATTAGCTTTTGGTAACTGGGTAAGTGCGTTAGGCAACAATCCTGCCTATTTTCAGGCATGACCCAGGAGAGCACAGGACATAGGTACACAAATTACAGTAGCACATCTTAAAATCAAAGAAAACATAAGACATCAATAACAAATTAACATCGTACACAGTGGTTAGAGCAACACATCTGTTACGAAGGAGATAGTGCACAATAAAAGTCATATTGTAGCAAGAAATGGGAGTAGTTTGACTCCAATATGCTAGTGATGAATGATAGTAAAACAAAGGCAATTCTATTTGGACCAAAACATCTGGGTGCAAACAGGCAATATCTATTTCCCCTATCCTCTATGACCGGGTCCTTGATTGAAGTGGTAGAAATGGTAAAATACCATCATGTTTACCTTGATCGAGACCTGATGTTCAAACCACATGATGAACACATTACCAAGACTATTCATCAAAACCATGGCCTTCTCTATAGGCTGGGAAACTGTTTGGCTGCAGACCCAAAGATTGCCATAATGCAGGATACCTTACTTCCCACAGTGGTCCATGGCGCCCCAGTATTGCAGTTCCTCGGGGGTCCTGCAAACTGAGTGTTGTATACAATAAGATTAGCTGCTTCACATCTGGAGGCACCACTGTGAAGTTTTCTTTGAGTTAAACTGGCCCATGCTAGAAAATAGACTCACTTACCCTATCCTTTGCCTCACCTTTAAACTCATGTGGGTCGATATCCCCCTATCCTAATAGGACTACTAACCCAGGCGTCTTTGAGGCATTCCCTTTGTTCCACTAATTCCTACCTACTTGAGATTCCCAGGGTAGGACTAACCTTGGAAAAAGGTCCTTCACATATTCTGCCCCTTATTACTGGAACTCCCTCCTGGAAACACCTAACTAGTACCACTCCTATAGAAGGGTTTAAGTCTAGGCCCAAAGTTTATCTGCTGGAATGCTGCCAATGCAGCTGTTATCGCTGATACTACCTTATACCTTGGTGTCCCCTTACCTCATCGACCTGACATATGGTTTATTGTTAGCATCAATACATATATTTTTGACTGTCTGAGAACCAATGTACTTACTTAGCACTGCTCATGTTCTTCCATATTCATTTATATTATAGCTCAGGGGCAATGTGAGGAAGTATTTTTTCACAGAAAGGGTGGTGGATGCATGGAACAGCCTTCCTGAGGAGGTTGTGGGGTCTAAAACTGTGGGAGAATTCAAGAATGCATGGGACAGACATAAGGCAATTCTTGTGGGGGGTAGGAAGAAATAGGCTGTTGATTAACTAGGATCTGCAGCTTATCCTGTAGGTAGGGAAATGTGGCTGACTAGGTGGGCCAAGCGGTCCTTATCTGCCATCACAGTCTATGCTTCTATGTTTCTATATGGTTAGGGCTTATCATGACTAGAAAGCTGTGGCTTTCAAAATCTTCACTCTCGAGGTCTCTATGACGCCATCGACTCCCTCGATGGAAACACAGCCTTGTTGTGGATGGTTACCCATCCACTATTCTATATATTTTATCTGTGAAACTATTTGTAACTAATACTTCTATGTACCAGTGGTTTCTTGTTATGTATTTCACTGACTGTATGTGCCTGAAATTACTGTATGTAACTAATACTGGGTCACCCCTGAAAACGGGACCTTTGGTCTTAGTGGGCTTACCTAGTTACTAAAATGTCATAAATAAATAAATACATTGATGAGAGACTGCTGACAAATGTTTTTCTTTTTGAATAAATTTAAATTGGTTGCTCATTGAGCTCATGGAGCAACTGTGGTTCTCCCCCCCTCCCTGAAGAAGTGAGAGGATGTCTGATAAATGGGAGAACTAGCACCACTGTAAGCCTGACAAGCTAAAACAGTTGGCAAGGGCTTCACTCTTTTTAAAGAAGGTTACATAGTTTTTAACAGGATTTGTGGAAGCAAGTTTGCAAGCAGAACCAGGTCAGCGAAGTTCATCATGAAAGTGAGTGGGTGCAATATTGTTATCAATGACTGTATTCACCACCCCTCACTCCACAAAAGACAGAGCATTGGGCAAGTGGCAAGAAAGCTGCCATGCTGCAGCAGAGAGACACACTGCAAAAATGTACCAGAAACTTGGTAACTGGTTTTTAGAAAATCAACTTGCACAAGCTGCTGATCTGCAGATTTGTCTGAGCTGCCAGTTACTTTGGAGGGCACCATGTGAGAACTGTTGACAATGGCAGTGGGAGGGATTGGGAGTTTTGTCTTTGTACTTCAAGCTTTGTTTCGATTGACTAGTTGCTCAATAGCAGTTTCTTCGGGGGGAGGGGGGGTATAAAGACCAGCTACTGTTCTTCAGACCATGAAACTTTGAAGTTAAGAGTATAGAGGTAGTTAGAAAGTCTTTTGTGAACCACAGTTTTCTTTTACTGGATCTGAAAAAAAAGCAAAGATGGCAGTTGATTGAAAGTTGAACATTCTATGAATTGGCACGTGGATTTCAAAAGGGAACTGAGTTCTGTTTGCCAGGGCTAGTTTTATTCATGTATTAGACACTTCTAACTCATGGCTAACAACCAATCAGATTGCTTGAAACCATTTGCCCATTTTATAAACATGCAGGATAGACTGCCAGATCATGTGATATTATTTGATACTGTTATAACCTTCAAGATCAGACTCGACATTTACTTGGCAGAAAATGGGGTGACTTGGTATTCCCACTGATCTGGTGGAGGAGAGAAACTCAATAAATAAACTGATAGGCTTTCCCCGCTAAGTCTGCATGTATGCAAATGATTGAAAGTTTCAGGTAAAGAAAATGCAGAGGTAGAGGCTGCACAAACTCTCCCATAATACCTACCTAAGGGATAAAGACATATTGAACCTATTCCAGAAGCTCAGCTAGGTGGTATTAGGACACGGCCTCAGTGTGTCAGAAAGAATGAAAAATGAGTCCCCATCCTCTGGCATTGTCCCACCACTCATTTGTGCTATACGTGAAGTTCATAGTTGCAGAGAAAGGACAGTACAGTCAGCATTAACATTTTTATTGCAGTGATTTTCTAAATCATTGTTTAATGAGTTGCTTTTTGATTTTTTTTGTTAATTATGAGTTATTAGGCATCACATTGGTATATAAACTGAATATGTCAATGCTGATATACTGTATACAAAGGATAGTAGAAAAGAATTAGGTACAAAAAACTAACAATGCACTACCAAAGGGACTGTAAAATCACTGAACTTTATACTTCAGATTCATTGCTTTAGAGTTTAGATAATAGATTAGAAACTCAATGGCAATAAAGTTGCTCTAAAGTTTAATACTGACTGGGCTGCATGTCACAAGGTGAATTAGTCTGCCAGATATTTATTTATTTATTTATTTATTTATTGAGTCTTGGATTACAACACCTTTGAGCAATATAACTCATTTACAAAGGTTCCACATCAGTAGTACAAAAACAAAACAAGGTAAACAAGAGATAAGTAAATATCAGACATCAAGAATATACTTAAAAAAACTAATACATTGAAAGCAATCAAAATAGCACTGAGTGTTACTCAATATAACAGTAAAGGGGGCTAGAGGAGTGGGCAGCCTGGGAGGCCTTGTCAAAATCTAGGAGAGCTGTAATGGGGTGTAAGGTAGGGGGATGGGAGAAATGAGAGGGGAATGGAGAAGAGTTGCACAGGAGGTAGAGGGGGAAGGAGAGGAGTTGCAAAGGAGGTGATGTTGGGATTGAAAGATGAGGGGAGAGGGAAGTGGAAGGAGGAGAATGGGGCAAGTGCAGAGAGAAGGGGGAGTGCTGGCGAAGGGAGGGTGAGGCAGACAAATTAATAGTAGAGTGGGAAGAGGTGGTGTTTAGCCAGGGGAAGGGGCAGCTTAGCAGACCTTGTCAAAAACCCAAGAGAGAGAGAGAGAGAGAGAGAGAGTAATATGGGTGGGAAAGAAGGTAAAAGAGAGAAACGTAGGGCAGAGGAGGGGAAGAGTGTTGCAAACGAGGTGGCATGAGATAAGAGAATGGGTGAGGGGTGGAAGGGGAAGATGAGGAGGAGCATGGGAAAAGCACGAAGATGCACAAGCAGGGGAGAAGCAGAGGTGGGGGATGGAGGAGAAAAGGCTCAAGGTAGGATTGAAATGAAGTGCCGAGCGTCAAAATGTCGAAAGGTATAAGAACAAAGATAACGTAAGCAGAAGGCTGCTAAAGGTGGCAGTCACATATACTGTTTGCTAATATATGCTGCCAGAGTTTGTGTTTGAAAGGGCAGAGTTTTGACTCAGCAGAGAGGTCCCTTCCCAGGGAGTTGAGCCAGTGGGGGGGCTCTATAAGCGAAAGACCGCTGACCTAAGGTGGTGCCGCATCTGGGAACATTAAAGACCTGAGTTGCTGAGCTGTGAGTACATTGCGTACTGTGAAAAGGGCTAAGGAACTGTTGGACCCCAGGGGGCAACAATCCAAGGTGTGCCTTCTTGGCAAGTAAGCAGGTTTGATATTGGATCCTGCCAAATAATTGAAGCTACCCGGTCTGAGCATTAATGTCATATGTGTGCGTGAGGTGGTCAGCCCCAGTAAGGAGTCTGCATGCTTTGTTAAGAGCAACAGTGATCTTGTGAAGAGATGTAGCAGAGGCAGAGCCATAAACAACCAGTCCATAATCGATGATGGTAATGATGAAGCTGAAAATTGCTATTCTTCGCACGTCAAGAGTCAGGCTATGCTAGTGCCTGTGGAGTAGGTCAATCCATATGTTGACAGCTCAGGCTATGTTATCAAGATGTTGCGAGTAGGTCAGTGAGCTATCAACAGTGACCCCTAGATATTTGAAGGAGTGAATCTGTTCAAGCGGGTTGCCAATGCAGTTTGTGATGAGCAAGGTTTTGGACTTGTGTTTCTTATGGGCACTGTTGAAAAGCATTACTTCAGCCTTTTTATAATTTAGCACCAGTTTTTGACTGCTGAACCACTTTTCCACTTCCAAGAAACTGTGTTGAAGGTTATCTTGGAGGATCTTAGGGCCAGGATTACTAGAGTAGATCACAACATCGTCTGTGTAGAGCAGAATCTGTTCTTGACAGGCTCATGGGAGGTTATTCAAGAAGATACTGAAGAGAAGGGGCCCCAGTATAGATCCCTGAGGCACTCCAGAACAGACTGGCTTCCTTTCGGAGAGGACATTAGTTATCTTAACCTGCTACAAACAGTCTTCTAAGAAGCTTTTAAACCAGCTGATCGCATCATTCGACACCACTGCGAGTGATAATTAATAGGCGTAAACTGTATTTCCACCTACCAATTAGTGGCACACTGAATCACAGAATGGCATAGCATCAGTTGTATGATTCTATCCCCCTGGGTTGGTTGACGATCATTTTGTCCTGGTCTGGGTGAAATCCAGTGACCACCCCCAAACACACACACCTGGTTCCTGATTCTAAGCATAGTTCCTAGCATCTAGTGCTCGCCCCTCCTGTGTGTTACTATAATAAATGTGGACTTGTGTTACAATCTGCCCATCCTTTCCTGGCTGGTACAACTATACTTAGTCACAATACTGTGACACCCCACTGCCCGCCTGTAACATTTCTGAGGCAGGTGGTGTTGCTAAATGCTGCAGTCAGGCCTTCAGCTCAGTTACATGAAATGGCTGCACTCTTTCTTACATAGTCACAATGAGTTTAGGGACTGTATAGGGAAGGCTTGTGACCTGCATTGTGCATTGCACAGTGAGATCACAAAGTTGGTAGCACTGCTATTGTAAGTGTTCACTGCAGTTAGTAAGTGACACCTCACACTGACTGAGAATAAGGACCTCTGGGCAGCAGTCTGGTTTAGTGACAAGAGAGCAGAGCTGAGAACCTAGGGGCCTCAGCTGGTACAACATACTTATTCATACATGCTTATGAATCAGTGGGGAGATATTATGAACTTTCATTCCCTTCTGACTTTATATGACTATGTTACTATAAATCCCACAACCACCACTTACTCCCTATGAGACCCCAGATAAGTTCTACCTGGGCTTAACTTCTCTGTACTTTCTTTGCATTCTCTCTGTCTCTCTCTCTACATTTTAAATCTCATTGTGTGCTGGCATTGACAGCAACATTCTGCTACCTCCATTTCCTGGACTGCAAAGTTCTTTGGGATACAGACTGTATAAAATTTACTAGATGTAGTATATGCTGTTGTTTCTTTAAGACTCCTTAAGTATGAGTCATGCACTCAGGAAATAGAGTGCATGTGTAACCAGTTTGAGCCAGTGTGTGCCAAGACTTCAGTTTGTCTTCTGAGCTTACTTAGTTATGTTATGCAGTTGGAAAATAAATATAAGATGCTGTTTTACTTAAATGAGTCTTGGAATCTGTTCTGTGACCCTGCTTCTGTTTGCTATAGTGGTCTCCAGTGAAACTCTGCAGAAACTAAAGAAAGACTTAAAGGTATCAAAAAAGTACACAACAAGGTGTCAGAAGTGAAAGCCAATCCAGGAGAGACACAGTAAAAAATACAGAGAACTCAGGACCAGAAAATAGTGAGTACCCAAAATATAGCAAAAAAAGATTTGCACAGTCTTAAACAGAACTGAAGTTAGAATCGAAAGTGTTGAGTGTGTTAGTCATGGAGCAATTCAAGCCACCCAATCGTTTAGTGTTAACTGGAAATCTCAGTAAAAACTGGAGACGATGGGAACAAAGGCTGCAACTTTACATGACAGCTACTGGTGTCAGTGAGAAATCTGAAAAACTGAAAATAGCTAATCTGTTACACACTATTGGTAATGAAGGATTAGAATTATACAACGCTATGAACATAACATATGCAGATCCTTAAGCACCCACAATGGCTAAAGTGCTTGAAGCATTTAGAAAGTACTGCAATCCAAGGAAAAATGCTGCGTTTGAAAGACATCAGTTCTGGGCACACCCAAGGCAAGAGTCAGCTGGTATACAGTAGATACATTTCTAACGGAGTTGAAACAAAAAGCAAGGAACTGTGACTTTGGTGGCACAGAAGACCTGATGCTGAGAGATAAGATTGTGTTTAGTATTACCAATGATGCCCTAAAAGAGAAACTGTTAGCTGATCCTGCTTTAACAGTAGAAAAAGCTGTAAATATATGTAGAGTGAAATAGATAACAAAGGCCCAGGTGCAAACAATGGTAGAAAGCACCCAGGAGAGGTCAGCACAAGCTATCATACAGCACACAGAAAGTCTTACCTTAAAGTGAACTGAAATGCAAACAGTGTAGTAAGGTCCACCAGCCAAAACAGTATCCTGCATATGGTGCCATATGTCACAAGTGCGGAGGAAAAAAATCACTATTCCAAGGTTTGTAGGACCAAAAACACAGAAGCCAGCACCAATAAAAAGAAATCCAGAGAGATAGACACATTATTTGTTGGAGTAATACAGAAAGTGAACTCAGGCAGAAGGGAAGAAGAGATGATGAAGCCTGGTATGCAGATATTAAAACTGAGAAAACTGTTATTAAATTTAAACTTGACGCAGGCGCAGAGGCAAATATAATTCCAATTGAAATGGTAAACAAGTTGCCAAGCTCTGTAAAGATAAGGCCTACCAACACATTGCTAATAGCTTATGGGGGAACAAGAATTGTACCTCAAGGTTGCACCACATTGCAAGTGGAAGTGCAAAACAAGAAAACTGGTCTGCTGTTCTTCATTACAAATGAAAACACTGCACCTTTACTGGATCGGAGAGCATGTGTTGAACTGGACTTCATATGCAGAATTAATTCTGTGCACGTACAATCCCCAGCAACAAAAGAAGCATTAATTGCATAGTATGCTACAGTATTTGAAGGTCCAGGTCATTTCCCCGGAGCACATCATATTCACATGGACACTACAGTCACTCTGTAGAAAAATTCCCTATGCAGTCATGGACAAATTGAAAGACACCTTACAGCAGCTACAAGAGTCAGGTGTTATAAGTCCAGTGCAGGTGCCCATGGCCTGGGTGAACAGTCTTGTAATCACAGAAAAATGAAATGGAACCCTCAGAGTCTGCCTGGATCCAAGAGACCTCAATAAGGCAGTCAAAAGACAACATTTTTCCATTTCAACCAGTGATAGTTCTGCATTCCGCGAGTTCCTAGACCCTGGTGGAGGGATGTCTTTACTATCTTCTTCTTCTTCTTCCCACTTTAACATCTGTTGTGCAACAGTAACTTTTTGTCCTATTCTTTACCTCTTTCTAGCATTGGCATAGGTTGGCCATCTACATCAGTCTTTTTTCTCGTTCTACATGTCTCTTTCCTACTGCCTTATCTTTCCTGTTCCCTACATTTGTCCTTCACCATCATTTCCTGCTAGCATCATGTTCAGGTCCAGCATGCCAGCTAGCAACGAAAGCAATTAAAGTGCTTATATGGCATTTTATGCCTTGGTTTCAAAAAAGTGCATCTGTACCTTTAATTATACTTCAAAGAATGAAATAAAGTGCAATAGTGCATTTAAATATGTTTTGTTATAAACAAAGAAAGACACCTGAAATATGCCAGTACGAGTGTGATGTTGGAATTAGTACTGTAAACACAGAAAAAGCTAGCTAGCGTTAAAGTAACACAGTGGTTAAAACCCAGTTTGCAAAGGGATGTTAGTACTCTAGGCACTTTTATGTATATAATGGTGTGTACACCTGTACAGGACTATTGTGAAATGGTATGAGGTTTGAGTATTTTACACAGTTATTTTGCTGTAAATTATGCTTTGGAGTGCAAATGTACAGGCTTAAAGTGTAAAAATGCCCCCAAACATATGTAGAAGCCGTTAGCAGGCTTGCTGTAACTTCCTAAAATGCAGACCTTCCTGTTTTTCCTGTATTAGCTGTATTACACTAATAAAACAAAACTCTGTTAGGCTGTAATAAAAAGAAAAGTGGTTAAAGCAAGGGAGAGCAAGCGGGCATCAGGTTGAAGCCTTTGCTTCATTCCACTGCTCCCAAGAAGTGCTTCCTGCAGCCCTGCGACATGGAAAAAGTGGTAGAAGGCTTGGAAACCACCTCACCGCTTGTCGCATGGTCAGCTGCAATATTAAAATAAATTGAGTGAAGTAGCGTTCAGCAGGAGCGAGCGGCTGACATTGCGCCAGTTCTGCAAGTTTAAAGCCGCTGCTCCCTGCTGTTCTCGCTCGGTCTGCCCTGCGGGTGATTTCAAAGAGAAGTTTTCTCTCTCTGTTTTGCTCCCACATGTTTGCCCTGCAATTTAAAGAAACTAATTAAAGATGATAGGCTGGTGCTCAGTAAAATAGCCGCCGCGCAACCTGCCTCTCCTTGTACTGCTTGAAACACTTTTTCGTAGCTTCTTCCATAGCTGACAGTAGGAATAAATGCACTACCAGTTAGGAAGAGAACATAATGAATAAATAAGCAGCCCCAATATAAATATCTGTAGCTAATTCATAAATGAGTACCTGTCCATAGTCCTTGGTACTGGTAAGACAGAAGGACTCCTGTAAAACTAAAACTGTTGTTAAACAAATGTGTTTTTCTTTTCTCTCTCTGGAACAATCCATTTTTTCAGGTCCTACCAATTCCCCTAGGCAGACCACTGTCCATCCATCCATATAAAACTGTGTTGTATAAGGAGATCAGCACCCTCTCTGGTCTAGTTTTATAAGACCATGCTGTCAATCAAATATAAATGGGAGGAGCTTAGAGCTCCTTAGGGACCAATTTAATATGGAAAATGGTGTTCAAAGCTTCCATGGGGATCTTAAACTGTAAATGTGCATTTATACAATGTCATTTATTATATTAGTACTGGGCTTGGGTCCTCCCACCTGTTTGATGTTGTTAGTAGAAAATTGTCTGTATAAGTTAACGACCAGGTCAGGTGACTCTTGCCTCTCCTACTGTATATAAACCCCTGCAAAAGGGAGCCTTATCAGATGAGCTTTGGACGTGGAGTGCAGGTAGACAAGAGTGATACAAAAGGTAAAAGATCAGAGTTCTTATTGATCTGAGACTGTATTCCAAGATGCCACTGATGTCAAGTGGTCATTCTGATTGCAATTTCTTTTGTTCTTCAATTATTTATTTTCCTATTTGTAAATAAATGTCACATACCTGTGTGTTTTAAATCCTGACACATTGCCTCATCTTATTATTTCCCACACCCTGTGACACGACCCCTGCGGATGTACAGTGCAAGCTGGCTGGAAAGCAGATATTCACCATACTTGATGAAAAGGATGGTTACTGGCAGGTAATCCTAGAAGAAGTGTCTTCACTGCTGTGTACTTTTAATACCCAATGGGGACCCTACAAGTTTAACAAACTACCATTTGGGATAAAATCTTTGAGTGAGCTATTTCAGCAGAAAAATTCAGAAGCTTTTGGTGACACTGATGGCATTCACATCATAGCAGATGACATGATCATAGCTGCATCCACAAAAGAATAGCATGATCAAATATTGCGTCAAGTCATGGAGAGAGTGCAAATGATCAATGTCAAATTCAATAAAGGCAAAATACAATACATGGTGAATCAAATGAATCAAGTCAAATTTAGTTATTTATTTATTAGAATAATCAGAAGTACACCTTTGAGTCATAGACTCTTTTGCAAAGGTTCCACATCATAGATACATAGGAAGTTGCATAGGAGAAATGTAAATACATAGGAATTAGTCATACAGTAAGTAGTAAGTAAAATCTTAGGACAGTACAGGCCCGTCGTCAAATGTGAGATAAGCAGAGAGATTCTGAAACTTTTACCAGATGTAGCATTGGATGGGTTGCAAGTAAGTCCAAGTAGTGAAAAGAAGGAGGGACACTAGGGACTAGGTGGGGAGGGTGAGTATGAGGAATACAGGGTGGAGGAGGTACGATTAGGGACAGTCACAAGTTGACTATGAAAGGAGCAGGTTTTTGGGGTGGGTCTTGAAAGGACCTTGATTTATTTCATGTATGATGGGTGTGGGGAGTTCATTCAGCCAATTAGGGGCCTGACACTGGAAGGCCCTTTGCCCAAGGGAGGTCCTACATTGAGGGACAGCTATGAGAGATTTGGCAGCAGTTCTGGTGGGTCTTTTTGAGGGGGCAGGTTGGAGTAGGTGTATAAGCCCCAGGGGAGCAAGATTGAGAAGGATTTTCTTGGCTAGGAGGCAGGTGTGATATTTAAGCCTTGAGTTGAAGTTTAACCACTGGGACTATCTATATAGTTCACAGGTATGAGTAGATCTTTCACAGCCTGTGATAAGATGACAAGCTTTGTTTAGGGTGATTTTGAGGTGGCTTAAGGCTGTCTGATCAGTGGAGCCATATATAACAATGCCATAGTCCAAAATGGAGAGTACAGAGGAAGACACAGCAACACAGATGGCTTCAGGAGGGATATAATGCTTGAGGCGATAGAGGAGACCAAGTCTAGTGTTTAGAGAGGTGGATAGGAGCTGGATATGTTTATGAAAGGAGAGAGATGTGTCTAAAGTTATGCCTAGGTATTTAAAGGTGTCAACCTGTTCTAACATGTCACACAGTGAGTTGACAGTGGAAAGTGAGAACTCTGGTGGTGCGTGAAAATCATAGATTTTGTTATTTTGTGGTTAAGTATAAGCCTATGGTCCCTAAACCAGGTTTCAGCTTCCAAGAAGTAATTATGGAGAGAGTTTTGGATGGAGAGGGGGTGCTGGTGACTGCTGAAAATGACAGCATCATCAGCATATAAGAGAAGTCTACTTGAGCAGGCCTTAGGTAGTGCATTCAAAAATATGCTAAAGAGGATTGGGCCCAGTATGGAGCCTTGTGGGACACCAAATAAGACAGGGTAGCAATCGGAGAGGGTGGAGCTAATTTTGGCACATTGAGTCCTACCAGTTAGGTAGTCTGCGAACCAGGATATGGTTTCCCGGTAGAGTCCAAGGGCAGATAGATAGTGAAGGAGCAAGGCATGACTGACCGTGTCAAAGGCCTTAGTGAGGTCCCTATAAAGAGAGCCCACTATAAGCCCATGGTCAAGGGCTTGGTTGATGTAGGATGTGTATTCAGCGAGGGCGGTGGTTGTACTATGGCCCTTATGGAAGCCATGTTGTTCTGGGCAGAGGAGATCATGATCCAATAGGTAGTGTATGAGCTGGTCAGCTACAACTTTTTCTAATGCCTTTGGGGGGGCAGTAGAGATATGGGTCTATAGTTATTAAGGGAGGTTTTGTCACCACTCTTTAGGATTGGGGTTATGACAACTGCTTCCAAGGTGATGGAAATTGGCTGAGGCAGAGGGATTTGTTGAGAATTTTAGTTCGGGGGAGGAGGACTTCATCAAGAGTAAGATGTAGGAGTTTTAGATCCAGGGAGTCATTACTTGGCCAGAAATTTGGATAAGTATTTCTTGGCTTGATTGGGTGACAAGATACGGAGACAAAAAGGGGGTATATTTGGTGGGGGAGGGAGGGGGATGAGCTGGTGGAGGGTCAAAGAAGTTGGAGAACAGGACTTCACTGAGGTCAGAGAAAGTGGTGTTTAGGATGTTAGCTATCACCAGGGGGTCTTGGATACTAGTCCCATCAGTGGATAGTTGAGAGAGGGGTTGGGAAATGGCTTTTCTGCTAAGTTCTCTAATGTTTTTCCAAACGTCATGAACAGAGCTCAAGGAGGAGGTTAGGGTAGGATGCCATGTCCTGGGGAATGGCCCAGATGCACACATTTCTGGCATCTCTTTAGAGCTGCCTATTGCTCGGGAGATAAGAGTCAATGGCTTTGTGCCAAAGACTGTCATGGAGCCACATCATATCCAGGAGGGCCCGAGAGATCCAGGGGATGTCTCAGTTTTTTATGAAGATCTTAGTGAGAGAGGCATAGTGGTCAAAGGCAGCATTGAAAGTGGCAATGAAGTGTGACAGTGCAGCATCAACACACTCAGCCCTGTCAGTTGGGGTCCAGTCACATGCCCGAAGGAGGGACTTGAAATGACAGAGGGAGCCTCATTTTAGTCATCGCTGGAGGGAAGAAGTCGGGGGTGAAGGGGGAATTTTATTGGACCACCAACAGGCAACTGGAGAGTGGTCACTGATGGCATTAGAAAGAACCTTAACTCAAGAGATAATATTGGGTCTGTGAGTAAAGATGCGGTCAAGAAGTGTCACATTGCCTGTATTGTCATTTAGCCTGGTAGGGGATTGAACAACTTGGGTGAGGTCAAGGGCTAAGGCAGAGTCATGGAAGTGAGAGAAGGAGGGTGAGAGTCAATTGATGTTGCAGTCACCAACAAGGATGACTTCATTTTTTTTGGGGGGGGGGAGTTATGTAATGTAGTCTAGGATGATTTTGAAAGCGAACTTTTGGTTGCAGGGAGGAATATGGGCCACAGAGTGGTATAGGGTTTTCCCTAGGTCTCCAAAGAGTAATTTGATTGTAAGAATTTGGGCTTCCTGTTCAGGGAAGGGGAGGTTAACTTGGGTAGCTCGCAGTGTATTTTTTATATAAAAGGTGCAACTACCACCCCTTTTAGAGAGCCGGTCAGCACAGAAAAATGAATAGCCATCTAAGGCTACTGCAAAGTCAGGGATACATGGGCCATGTCATTACTTCAGAGGGTGTAAAGCCAGATGAAGGAAAAGTAACAGTAATAAACAACATGAAGACACCAAAGGACAAGAAAGGACTAATGCGTATACTGGGCATGACCAGATACCTAGCCCAGTGTATTCCAATTGAAGCATCTTTGACTGAACCACTGAGAGTGTTGCTTAAAAAAGACATAGTGTAGCAAGGGGACCGGAGCATGAAAAGGCTCTGATAGATATAAAGGAAGCCTTGACAAGAGCACCAGTCCTTAGTTTTTATGATCCTGCAAAGTCACTAGAAATACAAGCAGATGCATCAAAAGATGGTCTAGGAGCACGTCTGATGCCAGCAGAACACCCTATTGCATATGCATCATGTGTGCTGTCCAGTGTAGAACAAAACTATGTACAAATTAAAAAGGAATTGTTAGCTATAGTGTTTGCTACAAAGAAGTTCCATCAGTATGTGTACGGAGTCACTGTAAAAGTTCAATCAGATTGCAAACCTCTAGAAGCTATTCTTTCAAGGAAATTGGGGCAAGCTCCTGACAGGCTACAGAGAATGTTGCTGCAACTACAAAGGTATGATTTGATTGTGTCATACACTCCAGGAAAGCTCATGTGCACAGCTGACACAATTTCAAGGGCAGTTGAAAGGAACAGTTCTGACAAAACTGAAGAAATATTTGATGAAAAAGTTATATATGTAATGGAGATGACAAAAACTTTAAGCACAGAACTACTAAGTATGCTTACTGAGTGTAACCTCCCCCCCACTGGCCCCTCTTGTTTCTACTAGCAGGGCTGCTTCTCTCACCTCTAGGCACCACCGAGAGGGGTGGGGGTAGTCACTACAAATTTCTCACAGTTTCTGTATGACCCATTACTGCTACTACGGAGCCTGCCATCCTCAGACAGGCAAACCAAGTGTGGCAACTACCTGGCTCCACACCTGGGGGGACCATTTAGCATGGCCACACACCTGGGTCCCTGGGAGAAAACGTTTGCCCAGCATTATGCTAGGTTTTTACTTCTGGTTAGGGGCACCCAAGTAAATCCAGACACTGGAAGCAATAACTGTAATGTCCAAACCAGGTTGGGATTCCAGAGTGTGGCTTTTATTCACATAACACAGATAATAACAAAGCAAATATGGACCTCCACAGGGCTACTCTCACTGGTAATGCAGATTACAGAGGTACAGAGCACACTTCCTCACAATGAACCCTCAGGTTCTGAATGGATCTGGGCACACATGGCCTGAACTGGTACACTTCTCTTCTTTTCCTTTGACTTGGCACCCCGGCCAGTACTAGGACACTTTTCCATATTGCATGGAGGTTGATGGTGGCTCCCTAAACCACCCACGAGCACATTCCGGCTCTCAGGGAAATCCAAAATCCTACATCTGGGTGCTTTCCTCAAGCATTGGCCAAATGCACCGAGAGAAAACATAGGTGCCCAGACTGAAGCCAGAGAGGTAAACCTGGTTACTCCAGATGGAGGGGTCTCCCACCTTTTGCTCCCAAATCAATACTCGGCCATTCACCTGGTTACAACACCTTTCTTCAAAACACTGTTTGTAGATGCTCTCTAAAAATGTTTTGCACATTTAACATTCTACAATTCACTCTACGGAGGTGTCCTGGCTTTAAAAGTTCTGTATGTGGCTATGTATTTACCCTAGACCCCCACTGTTGCAGATGCTTTCAAGTCATACACAATCTAAAAGTTCTGTACTTGGCAAGTCTTTCTTTGGCCCCACAGTAGGCAGACACTTTTACTTAAATACAGTCTTGGTGAACATAGTCTCTTTGTCAGAGAAAAAAATCACCACGGTATGCAGGTGCCCCAGGGCTTTTTCTCACAACACAGTCTCAGGTACTCACAGAACAAAAACAATTCTCAGGCAGCTTCACCCTCTCCAGGCTGGACCAGGGGATTGCCCCTGAATCCTGGAATCCCCCCTATCCCTCCGGGGATGGGGCACTGGAACACCTCCCAGGAACAGTCTCTGCCACTTCACAAATGGTCTTCTGTGTTCCTCTCTAGGGTGAGAACACACAACCCCTTTTTCTAAGGTAGCTCTCTCTCAGAGATAGGTCTGAGGAGCTGCCCTCTGCAGCATTCCTCAGTCTCCTGAGTCTCCACACAAACTACTCTCTCAAGACTGAATTGAATTCCCCAACATTCTACTGCTACCCCCTGCAGCTAGCATTCCATTGTGGCTTATGCTGCTGTGAGAATTCTAAGGTGACATCATCACTCCAGCTCAGCAGAAACTGAGAACAGAGTGTGACAGTGTGAAACCTATTTAACTGGCACCTCACAAGCTGCCTTTCCCTGCCTGCCGCTGATTCTAAGTGGGATTCTAGTAACCCCTGGAAACAAGGGGGTTACATGAGGAAACCCAGAAAGATGAAATGCTGAAAGCCGCAGTAGAGATGCACAAGAAGGGATGGCCACAGAGAAGAAAATGTGTGCCACCTACTTTACAAGTATTCTGGCCAATTCAACAGTCACTGGCAGTAGAGAATGGGCTGTTCATGTCTGGAGACAGAGTGGTGATACCGCAGGGTGCCAGAGCAGAGATGCTAAAAAGATTACATGATGCTCACCAAGGGATCCAAAGATCAAAAGCTAAAGCCAGAATGGTCATGTACTGGCCAGTAATGTCTAAAGACAGAACAAATGGTTGAAAATTGAAAAATGTGTGAAGTAAAACTTTCAAGCAATCAAAAAGAGACATTGGGGTCCCACCAGATCCCTGAATTACCTTGGTACAAACTAGCTGCAGACATTTTCAGCTTTAAAGGGAGATCCTTTTTGCTGCTTGTAGATTATTTTTCAAAGTATCCAGAAGTGCTGAGACTGCAAGATAAAACATCTAGCACAATAATTGCCAAACTGAAGTCAGAATTCTCAAGGCATGGGATACCAAAAGAAATGGTCACAGACAACATGCCTTTCTCTAGTAAAGAAATGCACTCTTTTGCAACACAGTGGGGACTACAGTTGATCCATTCCAGTCCAGGATACCCTCAGTCAAATGGTCAGGCTGAAAGAATGATTAAAACTGCAAAACTGATCTTTAAGAAGACATCCCACACTGGAACTGACCCACATTTAGCACTCTTGAGCCTACGGAACACTCCCATTTCAGGTATGCAATACTCACCTTCTCAGTTACTAATGGGCAGAGTGTTAAGAAGCACCTTACCAGAAACAAGACAGGTACTTCAACCACATGTACCTAAAGGAGACCATTGCAAACTAAAAATACTACAAAAGAAGCAGAAGGAGTATTACAACTGCGGTGCCAAAGACTTATTCATACTATATCCAGGAGACAGAGTATGTGTGAAGACAGCTCAAGGGTGGCAGCCAGTGACAGTTGAGGATGCCAGACCTGAATCCAGATCATACACCATTGTTACACCAAGTGGTGCATGTTTTCGCAGGAACAGCTGTCACCTGAGACATGACAGGACTGTTACAACAGCTATTGAAGCAGCAAGTGGTGAACAAGTAATAGAGACTGGTGACACTTCAGAACAGAGTGTGGATGTGCCTGAGATGGAACCTATTCAGCTTCTGGAATCAGTAGAAGGCCAAAGTAAAGAACCAAATTTGCTACCAGAGTCTCCTACAGGTGTACAGAGGCTGACTTGAAGAGGAAGGAGAGTGAAGATGCCTGTCAAGTGTAATGATTATGTTTTAGGTTAGTGGTACACACCTGAATTCATCAAGGGTAAGTGTTGGAAACTTTCCTTAGAACATTTTGAAAGATTCAGTATCCTTAGGTGTTAAAGAGACTCTAAAGTGGGCATTTGAAATGTTTGAATTGTTTGTGGGCAATTCAGTTAAAACAAGCATTTGTCAATGCCGAATGTTGATTGCATTGGTCTGTTGAGCTCCGGCCCTGTCACTGGCTCAGTCTATTTGTCCCGGTGCTGCAGGCTGCTCTTTTGTACTGGGCTGCTGCCTGCATTGGCACCTTGTTCTGCTGAGGAAGAAATCCATAGCTGTCCTGACAGAGCTCCATTGAGGTGGCTCACTTCCCCTCTCTCACTCGCTCATTCTGTTTCTCCTGGCGCTGCAGGTTGCCCTTTTGTACTGGGCTCCTGCCTGTGTTGGTGCCTTTTTCTACCCACAAAGAAATCCACAGCTGTCCTGACAGAGCTCTGTTGAGGTCACTCACTCCCCCGTCTCACTCAGTCAGTCTGGTTCTCCCGGCACTGCAGGCTGCCCTTTGGTACTGGGCTCCTGTCTCTGTTGGCACCTTTTCTGCCCACAGAGAAATCTGCAGCAGTCCCGACAAAGCTGCATTGAGTTCGGCTCACTCCCTTCTCTCACTTCGCCATTCTGTTCTGCTAAGCGCTAGCAGGCTGCCCTTTTTCTGGCTCCTGCCCGCGTTGCTGCCTTCTTATGCCCATAAAGAAATTTGCAGCAGTTACAATGTAGCCTGTTGAGCTCACTCACTCGCTCATTCTGGTTTTCCTGCCACTGCAGGCTGCCCTTTGTACTGGGCCCCTGCATGCATTGCTGCCTTTTTTCTGCCCACAAACAAATCTGCAGCAGTCCCAACAGAGCCCCGTTGAGCTCACTGACTCCCCCTCCCTCATTCGCTTGGTCTGTGTCTCCTGGCGCTGCAGGCTGCCCTTTTGTACTGGGCTCATGCCTGCATTGGTGGCTTTTTCTGGCCAGAAATAAATCTGAAGCAGTCCAGACACAGCTCCACTGAGCTCGCTCACTCCCACTCTGTCACTGTCGCATTCCGTTTCTGCCAGCGCTGCAAGCTGGCCTTTTGTACTGAGCTCCTGCCTGCGTTGCCACATTTTCTGCCCACAAAGAAATCTGCAGCAGTCACACTAGAGCTCTGTTGAGCTTGCTCAGTACCACTCTGTCACTCACTCGTTCTGTTTCTCTTGGCACCACAGACTGCGTTTTTGTATAGGACTCCTGGCTGCATTGGCACCTTTGTCTGTTCACAAAGAAATCTGCAGCTGTCCCGACAGAGCTCCATTGAGGTCGCTCAGTCTCCCTCTCTCATTGCTCATTCTGTTTGTCCTGGTGCTGCAAGCTGCCCTTTTGTACGGGGCTCCTGCCTGCATTGGCACCTTTTTCTGCCCACAAAGAAATCCCAGCAGTCCTGATAGAGCTCCGTTGAGCTCACTAAGTCCCCTTGTCTCACTCGCTCATACTGTTTCTCACACCACTGCAGGCTGCCTTTTGTACTGGGCCCTTGCCTGTATTGACGCCTTTTTCTGCCCACAAAGAAATCTGCAGCAGTCCTGACAGCGCTTCCGTGAGTTTGCTCACTCCCCCTCCCTCACTCGCTCTCTCGTTCTGTTTCTCCCAGTGCTGCAGGCTGCCCTTTTGCAGTGGGCTCTTGTGTTGGGGCCTTTGCCTGGCCACAAACAAATCCGTAGCAGTCCCGACAGAGCTTAGTTGAATTTGGTCACTCCCCCCTTTCACTCGGTCGATCTTAATCTGTCCCAAACACTGATTTCCCAGAGTGACCGTACTATTGTCCAGCAGGAGTGTAAAAACATATTTTAGCCAGGATATGAAAAATGATGGCTTTAGTGTTCATAAGGAGTTGTGAAAAAATGCCACTGTTGAAAACGTGACGTGACAGTATTACAAATTTGCGAAGTTACAAGGGTGCGTGGAAACAGTTCAACACACGCTTGTAACACAGTCATGTTATGGAGTTTCGTCACCAAATTTTCAACATAAGGATTTTAGGACCTCTGCTCATGAACAGTGCCACTGTCATTTTTTTAATCTGTCCCGAACACTGACTTCCCACAGTGACCACGTTATTCTGTGCCAGAACTGTGAAAACACATTTCGGTCAGGATGTGAAAATGACAGCTGTACTGCTTATAAGGAGGTGTGAAAAATGGCACTGTTGAAAATCTGGTGTGACAATATTACAAATCTGGGCGGTTACAAGGTGCATGGAAAATGCGCACCCACTTGTAACACAGTCAATTGATGGGCTATCATCACCAAATTTTCAGTACAGGGTATTTTAGGACCTCTACTCATGAACAGTGTCATTGTCATTTTCTTAATCTGTCCTGGACAGTGATTTCCCACAGCGACCGCTCTATTCTGTGCCAGAAGTGCGAAAACACATTTCGGCCAGGATGGGAAAAATAACAGCTGCACTGTTCATAAGTAGGTCTGGGAAAATGGCAATGTTGAAAATCTGGAGTGAAAATATTATAAATTTGCGAAGTCACGAGCGTGCATGCCAACTGCGCAATGCACGCTTGTAACACAGTCATTTTATGGAGTATCATTACCAAATTTTCAACATAGGCATTTTAGGACCTCAACTCATCAACAGTGTCACTGTCATTTTCTTAATCTGTCCTGAACACTGATTTCCCACAGCAACCATGCTATTCTGCGCTGGAACTGCGAAAACACATTTCAGCCAGGATGTGAACAATGACAGCTGTACTGCTCACAAAGAGGTGTGAGAAAATGCCAATGTTGAAAATCTGGCATGAAAATATTGTAAATTCACAAAGTTACAAGCGTACGTAGCAGCTGCGCAACGCACGCTCGTAAAACAGTAATTTTTTTGATTTTTCCCACCAAATTTGCAACATAGGCTTTTTGAGAGCCCACCTCATGAACACTGGCACTGTCATTTCATTAACCAGCCCCGAAGGGTGATTCCGCACAGTGACCATGAAACTACCTTTTGAGGCCGATTAACGTCATGAGAGTTCAAGAATTCATGAGGAGGGGTCCCAAAAACCCCATGTTGAAAATTTGGTGAAAAAAGTCCCAAAAATGCCCAAGATATACACTAAAGTTGAAAAAACCCTATTTATTACATCATACTGCTTACTGGCATTTCCTCAGTTCACGATCGGCTTTGAAGAGTACAGACGTGTTCCTGGTCCACTGAAGATCGTCGCGCCGGACTCCAATGGTAAGTATGGGGTGGAGGGGGGTGGGGAGGCAGGGTACAGTGGTGGGTGCGGGTTGTGGGAGGGGGCCTGGGAGAGCTCCGAGGACCTTTTTTTCTTCACAGGGTGAAAAAAAATAAAGACATCGAGGAGACGCTTTTCCTCTTTAACAGGTGCTTTGGCACGCTGGGGTGGGCTCCCAGCATGCCACCTGTGTGGGTGGGTGTGTTAGCCAACGGGGGATTGGGCACCCCCTCGGCTACAGAAACGGAAGGGGGAGTTCATGATGCTGATGGGGATTGGGCACCCTGTCAGCAGGAGCAACGGGGGTGGTTTCATTATGCCAATGGGGATTGGGCACCCCGTCGGCAGCAACAAAACAGGGGGATATCATTATGCCAACGGGGATTGGATACCCCGTCGGCAGGAACAACACGGGGAGGTTACAGAATGCTGACAGGGAGTGGGATCCCCCGTCGGCAAGTAAACACGGTGGGGGTAAGGGGATTATATTGTTTGTGAACACAGCAGCAACCCGCTGCCATATTCACAAACAATATCAGGGGTTTCACATCCCGGCCTGCAATGACAGGGCACTCCCTCATTGCAGTGGATGGCTGATGCTGCATTGACGAGGCGGCCCCTGATTGCAGCGGCTGATCTTTTAGAAAGTTGTGGCACACTGGCTGAACTACTGTCAGCAACAGCATGCCAGAGCATTGGGGGACGGGGGACAAGCCTTTGCAGGCTGTGGGGGCATTGGGCACAACAGTGCCATGCCTCCACAACCTGCTTGTGGAGAAAGCTGACGCAATATGTTTCTTGCTCGTGCGCACAATCAACATAAAAAGAGGGATGTAATATATGCTGTTGTCTCTTTAAGACTCCTACAGTATGAGTCATGCACTCAGAAAATAGAGTGCATGTGTAACCAGTCTGAGCCAGTGTCTTCCAAGACTTCAGTTTGTCTTCTGAGCTTACTTAGTTATGCTGTGCAGTTGGAAAATAAATACAAGATAGCTGTTTTACTTAAATGAGTCCTGGAATCTGTTCTGTGATCCTGCTCCAGTTTACTATAGTGGTCTCCAGTGAAACTCTGCAGAAACTAAAGAAAGAATCAAAGGTACCAGAAAAGTATACAACACTAGAGAAAATAAACTCCTTTTCCTTTGACTTTCTTTAAAGAAGATGTTATTTGTTCAAGAGATTTTAGAGGTCACAAAAAGATCTTTTTATCTGATTTTCAAAATGTTTTCCTGACTAAAGGTCCATCTGTACTTTGTATATTTTGTTTTACTGTCCTTTGTGTAGCTAAAAAGGCAGGCTAGACACACAAAATTACAACTGTTAAGATTTTACTATGACTAAAGATGCAGTTTTTAGTACATGGTTCTGTTAACAGCAATATAACAAAATAATCCGGTTTGTAGGAATTCACTTTTTCTAGATACAAAACAAAAAGGTTCATGAGTATTTTATGTGATATGGGTAGGCATTTTTCCTATGGTGAAATTGGAACAGATATACTCCATATTAGAACCAAATAAATCAGTTATAACATCCTAACTCTGAAAAACTAATCCTAACACAATAATTGAATCACCAATGACACATGCATTTCAAAAACTGCATACTAATGACCATTACATCCTGGCCACTCTCTTGGACCCTCATTTCAAAGACACATTTGAGACATTCTTTGATGTTCAAGAATGCAGTGAGGATCCGTAGTCCTATGAAGCCTGGCTTATCCATCCGGTCTCTGTAGGTATGGCACAAAAAGAGACCAGGACCACAAATAGAGCGGAACAACACACATCATCATCCCTTGCACTTGCACTGACGGTGTAGGAGAAGGAAGAAGGAGGACCCCCGTGTGTTTCCACTGCTACCACTGAACATCATAGGAGTCACTCATTTCTGCCTCCAAGTCAGCCAGCTACTACTGCTGCTGCTGCATCCCCCAGAAAGACAGCCAATGATGACAAACCGCACTGAGAATAACTGTCTGACTATGGCTTGATGAAAAAGCGCAGCAGGTCACTTTCTGACCCAGTGGTGCCTGAGATGCCAGCAAACAAAATGGTGCAGGATTGCCTGGAACACACTATTAGCTGAAGGAGACAACTACTAGTACCAAAAAAAGACCATTTTGCCCTCTTTGACAGAAGTACTGTAGCTGTTGAACACCTCGGTTGCCCATAAGCAAGTACTTCTCAGAGAGAATTTTCAGTGCTGCAGGCAATATTGTCACCAACAGGGAGAACATGCCTTTTTTACCTAAAATGTAGATATGCTCACTTTAAAAAAAATAACTTGCCCTTTTTCCAAAGCCCTCTTTGTCATGGTTTATGGATGATGAATCTCCTACACTTCCAGCTGAGCTAAGGACAGATGATAATGAGGTGGAAGGGGAAGGCTTCTGCATACATTTGTTTTTTTTTGGGGGGGTTGAACCAATAGCCTACACACACACACTGTGGGATGCTACTCTGTTATCTTCACTCAGTCTTCTTCAGATTAATGTTTTATGAATTTTTGCCAGGCCTACACAGACCGAATAAATAATTTTTGGGGCAACATTGTCCATGAAGCCAGTGTATACAACACTTATCCATGGCATAACCAGAAGTCTTGTCCATATGTGGCACTGTCCCAATGGGCACACCATTTCTGGAATCAGTAGCCCACACTGTGGGATGCTGCACTGTTGCCTTCACTCAGCCTTCTTCTTTTAACGTTTTATGAATTTTTGCCACGTTTACACAGACTGAATAAATAATTTTGGAGGCAACATGGCCCATGAAACCAATGTATACAACACTTACCTATGGCATAATGGAAAGCCTTGTCCATGTGTGGCACTGTCCCAATGGCACACAATTTTTGGAACCAGTAGCCCACACTGTGGGAAGCTGCACTGTTGTCTTCACTCAGTCTTCATCAGATTAATGTTTTGTGAATTACTGTTAGGTCTACAAAGGTTGAATAAATAATTTTTTGAACATTGTTGCCTATGAAACCAGTGTGAACAAAATGTACACCTGGCATTATGATAGAGACTTTCAAATACCTTAGAGGAATAAACAGGGTACAGGAGGGGAGCATATTTCAGAGAGGAAAGTGCACAAGAACAAGGGGACATAACATGTGCCTATTCGCAGATGACACCAAGCTCTGTGCGAGAGTGGACACAACTGAAGGGATACAGGACCTACAGGAAGATCTGGAAAAGCTGGGGAGGTGATCCATGATCTGGCAGCTTGGCTTCAATGCCAAGAAATGCAAAGTTATGCATATTGGAGCCAAGAATCCCAGGACAGAGTACTACCTGGGTGGAGTCCGAATATCTGCATCAGAGGAGGATGAGAAGGACCTGGGAGTGATGATCACTAGTGACCTGAAGCACTCCACACAGTGCAAGAAAGCAGCAGCAAAGGCAAACAAGATGCTGGGATGCATATCTAGGGGGATTAGTAATAGGAGAGAGGAGATTATACTGCCCTTGTACAGGTCACTGGTAAGGTTGCATCTAGAGTATGGAGTTCAGTACTGGTGCCCACACCACAAAAAGGACATCAACCTGCTGGAGAAGGTCCAGAGGAGGGCTACAAAGATGATAGTGGGTCAGCAAGGTAAGGCATATGAGGAGAGGTTGAGGGCGCTAAACATGTACTCCCTGAAAGATAGGAGAGAGAGAGAGAGAGAGGAGACATGACTGGGACCTTCAAGTACTTGAAAGGGATAAATAAGGTTGATAAGGAGAGTCTCCTTATGCTGAGTGGCAACCATAACATGACGGGGCATAGTCTTAAGCTGGAGGGGGGAGGTTTAGGAGGGAGGTCAGGAAGCACTTCTTCACAGAGATGTTGGTGGACACTTGGAATGTGCTGCCAGAAGAGATCATCTCATTGAAGACAGTGGGCAGCTTTAAGAGAGGCTGGGATAGGCATGGGGGAAGGTAAGGATCATGGGTAGGGAGGATGGGAGGAATAGGGAAGGAGTGCAGGGACATTAGCTCAAGCTGTGTACCCTGCAATTCAAGTAGACTTGATAGACCAAATGGCCTTCTTCTGTTGGCTTCTTCATATGTTTTTATTATTTATTTATTTATTTATTAAGAGCTTGGATTAACCTTTGTGTACAGGCTCATTACATAGGTTCCACATTAGGCTAATTACAGTAACAAACAAAACTACAGCTTACAGGAGGCCGTAAGAGGACAACAACAATTAAGGCAAATTAGGCAAGAGATTACATGTGTGACTGAAATAAGCAAACACTATAAACAATGGTACTTGACAACACAAAAGGAAAAAAAGGGAGGAAGAGAAAGTGAACAAGGGGAAGGGTTGGCTCAGGAAGAGAGGGGTCATAGTGAGAAGACAAACTGGAGAGAGAGAATATATACTGAAAATCAGCCCAGAAGGTGGGCCTTGTCACTGGTGAGGGAGGCTTATACTAAGCATACTGGCAATGCCAGTAGTGGGAAGTGTTAACAGAGGGTGTCGGGTGAGAGGGTGAGGGGGCAGTGCAGGATCAGAGCAGGATGTCAGTATAAGAAGGGGAAGAAGGAATGGGAGCAGAAGTGGAGTGGTGTAGAGATGAGGGGAGGTAGGGTAGAAGGTGTGGGGAGGAGGTTGGGTCAGTTAGGAAGGGAAGTAGTAGGGGGTGGAGAGGTGCCTGGCAGTGCAGGGGTAGAAGCAAAGGGGAGGAGGAGGATGGTACAGTTTAGGGAGGGAAGAAATGGGGGTATAGATGGCACCAGGTGGTACTTAGGTTGACACCTATGAGGCTGGAGGGAGGGAGGCTTAGGGGGAATGCTAGGAACTATTTTTTCACAGAGAGGGTGGTGGATCTGTGGAACAGCCTACCAGCAGAGGTGGTGGAAGTGAAAACAGTACGGTGACTCAAAAGTGCATGGGATAGCATAAAAGCACTCTGCTGTGCAGCAGAGCGGAGGACCAGCAGTCCAGATAAGAGTAGGTATTGCCAACCCAAGTAGGGAAATGGGCAGACTGGGTGACCGGATGGTCCTTATCTGCCATCGTATTCTATGTTTCATTATGGGAAGCCTTGTCCATGTGTGGCACTGTCCCAATTGACACACTATATTTGGAACCAGTAACCCACACTGTGGAATGCTGAATTGTTGTCTTCACCTTAGTCTTCCTCTGAGTAATCTTATGTGAATGTTTGGCAGAGAAGCTGATGATGATGATGAGCAGAGAAGGAGAATGTTAGGGGACCAGGTAGAGAGGAAAAGGAAGAAAGTCATTCAAGTGGTAAATAATGCACACCTCCAATGTCTTCCATTGAGCGGTTCTTTAACCCATTAACTCCCTAAACTGTGGGATGCTGTTCTGTTGTCTTCACTAAATCTTCTTTAGAGTAATGTTCTGTGAATGTTTGCCAGGTCTACACAGCCCAAATAAATAATTTTTGGGGCAATGTTGCCCATGAAACCAGTGTGTACAACACTTATCCATTGCATAATGGGAAGCCATTTCCATGCATTATGCTGTCGCAATGGAACAATTTCTGGAATCAGTATCCCACACTGTAGGATGCTGCTCTGTTGTCTTCACTCTGTCTTCTGATTAATGTTTTGTGAGTTTTTGTCAGGCCTACACAGGCTGAATGAATAATTTGTGGGGCAACATTGTCCATGAAACTAGTGTGTACAACACATCCAAATATCCATGGCATAAAAGGAAGCCTTGTTCATGTGTGGCACAGTCCCCATGGACTCACAGTGTTTGGAACCAGTATCCTATGTTGAGGGATTCTGTACTGATATTTTGTGTGCATACATAGGCCCTAAAAAACATTTTATTTTGCTCACTGTTTGCTACGTACTCTTGTTTACTAGCATTGTCCATGTTTGCCACTGACTGAATGGACACAGTTTTTGAAACCAGTAGCCCTGAACATGGGCCACTGTATCATCCTGCTGTTTGGGGTGCTTTATTAGCCCAGTGCATTATATTATTTCATTTAATCCCATTTCCTAATTCTTTATAATGGTCAAACCAGTGTGAACTAGTCCGCCAGTAAGCAAACTTTGGCAAACTTGACCTGGTTCGATGGTTAAAGTTCATATGGTTGATCTTTGGGAGCTTCACACAGTCCAAATTATAAATCATGGTTTCCTTATTGTATTTATTTAGAATTTGATATTTGTTTAGAATTTGACAACTGGGTTAACTCATTAGAGCACAATGTCCCCTTTTTCAGGAAGGACCAAAGACTGCATACTAATCAATGTTCCTCATTCAATATGTTAGTGCAGTGGGCCACCACGCTATATATTTCTTTTACCGCCACTCTACACTTTCTTCCACCTCCTTATATTTTTGGCCATTACCTCAAGTTATTTAAAGTACATCATCCAAAAGTATCCTCTGCCACCATCCTTTGTTATACTCCTATATCTGTTTTGATACCTGTGTTCTATGCCTTATTTAAAATCCATTTATTTTAGGTTTAAAATATATCAAGCTCTTTGTCACACCTGAAAAAAAATGTAAGTCTATCCTCTTGAATGGCACCCTGAAGAGAGGAAAAACTACTGTATCTGTCAAGGGAAACTTTCCACCACATGCATATAGAGGTCTAAGGAATAATATGCCCCTGGCCCTGATCATCATAACTTCCACACCATATTGCCAGGAAGTGAGGAGCCCTGCTAATACAAGAAGGATTACATATATGGTAATAAAATGTGATATTAGAAATACAAAAAAAAACATTAAGTTGCATAATAACATGTGCAACCTGGATGCGTTTTATTACATCCCTGCACTTTTTATACATCTTTACAAGCTACCTTGATGTTATTTTGCACTATTTATGAAACTGTGTTTTGTATTTTCTTATTTTTCTCTTATGTAACCCCTTCCCCCAGGTCATATATGGAATCCATGTTTGGCTTCATGTGCCTTTCCTGGAAAACAATTTTAAAATAATAAAAAAAAAAACTGTGGCTATGTATTTTAAAATAATGAAAGGAAGGTGCTGCACTTAAAATACGGAATGGAGCATCCAGGAAATTGAACATTTTGAGGGACAATACAGTCAACTTGTCTGCTTGTTACAAGAGCCCATGAAAACCAATTTGCAGTTCTCAAAAGCAACAGAATAAATCAGCTGCCAGGATAACTACAGTAATAACTGAACATTTGCTGTTTAAAATGAATTACTAGACAGAACCATTCTTAGCCAAGCTCTCAAAACCTAGAGTTGTATGCAAGTGCGTGTTTCGACTGGGGCAAAAAACAATTCTTATTCTAATCTAGCTGCCAAAAAATCTTTATCTATTTACATAAAGATGCTAAATTCTCTATAAATTGGATGTGAGCTGATCTGGGCTTACCAGGAGTGCTATTTGCTCTGTGGGAGTAGGAGCAAAATACAAACCTATACAACAGTAGACTGCTAATGGCCTGGCGCCTTTGAAAAATGTAGAGTGGTATTGATTTAGCTTGGGGATGAAATCCTATTGGATTTGTTGAAAGGAAATCCCCAATGCACAGGGCACAGTCACAGCATATTACTGCACAAGTGGCATATGAGGATTTTAATAAATGTCAGGCAGCCAGGATCAAACATACACCATCATTATTCCAGCTTTAAAATATATCAAGCTTCTTGATGCATTTGAAAAAACACATCAGAATCTGTCCTCCTGAATGGCACCCTGAGGAGAGGAGAAACTCTCTGTCAAGGGAACATTCCCATCTAGGTTTTGTTGTAGAATAACTTTTAATCAAAGAGGCGGATTATTGCATTTCTGTAGCTCCATTCTTTGCCAGATTTTTGAAACTCTCTTAGGATTGTTATGCAAGTCTGCACCATCTGCAAGGTATATATTTGTGTTCCAGAGAGAAGTGGCTAAGTGGGAAATAAACAAGCATATGGGCCGTCTCAGCTACACCCTCCACCCAGCCACTGGAGTGCTAGATGAAAACATTAGCAGTTAAAATCATGCCAACAAAAGTGCAAAAGCAAACATTACAAGAGAATGGCACAACAACATGAGCATCAGGGAAATACTTGGGGCTGGCACAGCATGGCTCTTCTTTAAATTTAGGAAAAAGCTGCAGATCACAGTTTGCATACCGTACCTGTGGAATGAAGAAAACATCAAATAGGAAAGAACAGACAGCTCTAGTTTCAACAGCATATTAAAATAGGCCTTAGATCCCCACCTGTTACAAACAAATCTGTTGTTCAATAGAACAACAATAGTCTGATACATGATTTAATTATTTGCTAAAGAGTGTGTAAAACTAATTAGTCAAGTGACTAGGGATGGGTAATATCTGCCCACTACACTTTGCATGGTCTCCATGCTGAAGTAAAAAAGTGAAAAAAAAATCCAAGCTTTTTGCAAATATTCTTTGCCTCAGAGCAGATAAACTGATACTTAACACAGTCTTATGATGATGAACTTCAGTGGCTAAGTGCATCATATTTCATGAAGTGTGAGCTAGAGAGCAGGTCACATTACTGGTTTCCATTGAAATAGGATGGTCACATGGTACACACTGAAGCAGCATGGTCCCCACGGAGCTCCATGCTTATGTAGTTAGACATTAAGAGCAGAAGCAGTAGAATGTGTTTCTGAAAGCTGAACAAATTCAGTCTTACTAGGTTTAAAAAAATGTAGCTACTGCAGAAATCTTTGTTCAGTTTAAGTGCTAAAACATGTATCAAGGATATGAAAAGGTTTTATTTACAGCATATGTTCTTAGTAGATATTCTGGCAGATTTTAATGTGCTTGTTGTGTTAGTGTATCTGACCTGACAATTGCAGAGGGGAGAGTTAGCTCCCAGTTCATATTTTACTAAATGTTTTAAAATTCCATGCTTTTTAATGGTGCAGATTTTTGTTTTAATTTATTTGTTGCTGACCACTTACTGTGAGTTGCCACTGGCAACAATACCTATGATTTTGGAAGTGAGTTTATATTTTTCTCAAACTGAACTTACATATTGAATTTTTTTTTATCTGTGCCAGACAGTGGTCAGATTTATTTATGTAGGGCTGTGAAACAACAATCCTGGGTTCTTCAGTGCTTAGGCACAGCACCATTTTGTTTTAAAGTAATAAATATTATACAAAAAAATAACTTTGGGCAGTGTGAGATAACTTTCAGAGTTATTTGTGTAGAGCTATTAAGCTATAGTTATCAAAACCCTCAGTGTTTAGGCAGTGCACCGTTTTGTTTTTATAGTAATAAATACATAAAACAATCTTCTGGGGTTGTGCAAGACAACAATCAGAATTGTTTGTATATGGCTGTAAAGCAACAGCAGAGAGCACCTCAGTGCTTAGGTAATGCACCTTTTAGTTTTTAAAGTACTACACATTACATAAAAAATATTTTGGGACTGTGTGAAACAAGAGTCAGAGTTATTTGTGTAGGTCTGTGAAGCTTAGTGATTAGTCAGCACACAATTGTTAAGTAAGAGATATTTAAAATCTTTTGGGGCTGTGAAAAACAACAGTCAGTTATTGTCTGTGTAGGGCTGTGAAGCAACAGCTCTGATGTACATCTCAGTTCTTGCATCACTTTCATGTAGACACTGGTGGTATATAATATGGGGTACTCAAGGAAAACATAGAGGTGAAAAGGTCAGAGCAAAGAGTCTCGTCTTCAGGATGAGGAGAGGGAATATCACAGATTATCACCACCAGATATGGTAGATGCCTGCACCCACCCTTCAGCATGACAAGGCAGAGGCAGGATGACAGCAACTGGCTTAACTGCCACGACTCTAAACAAGGCAGGCAGGAAGAATGAGTCACAGTTTACCCTGCTGTAGTACTAATATCTAAGAAGTGGTATACAGTTTAGGAAAAGGTTGTGAGGATAAGGGGAGGGCAAGTCTGAGGAGACCATTGAAGCAGAAGTAGAGGTTATTGAGAGTGATGAGTATGTAAAAGTTAATCCTGGGAACCTCAATCAAAAAAAAAAAGAATCAAAAGTCCATAAGTGCAACTATGAGAACAAATATCTGATCTGCTACTCAGCATAGGGCTAGAAGTCCTAAAAGTGCAAAAGGTGACACTGCCACTGATACAGTGGGCAACCAAACCCCACCCAGTCAAGAGATCCAAAACAACTACTGTAAAAGCAATCACAAGCCACACAACTGGTGTCAGTACTTGTGTAGGCACAACCCCCCATTACCACCACAGTGAGTTACTGCCACCCATCCAAATTGTCTGTGTGGCACTATTTTATTATTGATCCATTTGATAAGTCAGCCAGTATAAAAACTATGCCAAGCACAAGTCAGCTGTGGTAAATGGGGATCGCACTGTGGCAGTGGTGGCAGCACACCCATATCAAACACAATCATCTGATGATCTGGAAAAAACACCAGAGCAGGGCTTATGAAGTACTGGAATCGCCGGTCATTTGTCATCACATACAGACAGGGTGAGTAGAGAAAGAACAAGAGGAGGAGGAGAAGAAGGAGGAGGAAGAGGAATTTGATAAGTGAAGCACAGCTAGTGCTACTGGTACTTCAGAGAAATTGAGGGGGAAAATCCCCTCCTTTTTCTGATCACAACAGGAGTATACTTTGGGTTGTGGTTGATACACATGATCACATACAGTACCTCTGGTGGTTAAGTAGTGGGGAAAAAAACACTTCTGGTTGGATAAAATATTTTATCCGCTAATAATATTGCAGTCATTGATACTTTTCACAAAGTTTCCCCAGAATCACACATTGGTGTCCACAGAACCTAACACCACCAACGCAGAAATGCTTGCAGTTAATCTCTTATCATACTCTTTCATTGACAATCCAGGATTCAAAAATTTAATGGCAAAGTCTTGTTGCAAATGGAAAATTACTTTGTGTACATATTTCTGAAATCAGACTGTACCTGAGCTGAGGGATACTGTCACACATTGGCCGTCACATGCTTTGTTACACTCAGCAGTTAACACAATACACTTGACCACCGATATGTGAAGCAATGGGTTCTCTCATCTGCTACATCAGTAATATGCATAATATCCCACTGTTTGCAACTAATGGGTTTGTCTGTTGCCCCATGTACCAAGTTTGTGAATAGTATCCACCCTCCTTCTAAAGTTAACCAGCAAGCAACTTTATCCATGGCCTTCATGCCATATGCACACATTCCCTTTTACTCTTCCTTCCCCCATCTAATCCCCCACCTGATCCCCATCCCACCCCATTATTTCAGAGCCTTAGCATATTTAGTAGCCAAGTATATTATTAAGGATGGATTTTGTAAAATTAGTCATATATATATATATATGTATACAAATATTAACTAACATGCATTGATTATATTTTCATGGTTTCGCTGCAAGTTTAGTCATTTTATTTACATTTATAAAATGGGCTTAATATTTCATACTCTTTGGGGTTGAGTGAGAACCTTGACAAGGAGGTACATCAAGTACCAGTAGAGACCAGGAAATAAAAAGTGCCAGTCCAACATGCCTCACTACAAGGCCATATCATTGTGCCCCCCACGTGAATTTAAAATGGCTAAATGGCAGTCATTTTTTCTACTCAGTTAGTAAGTAACTGAGAGCCCCCCCCCACCCTCCAAACTAACATTTAAGTCCGATTCCCCACTGAAGCTCATATGCTGATTAGCACAAAATAAGGTTTATTTTTAGTTAGGGTTTTCCTCCAACCAGAAAAAAAATGGTTATCATAGCAACAAACCAACAATCGCGTGACAACCTTCTAATCGGTACATACATAAGCACTACCTTTCAGCATCTGGTAGCAGCTTCTCCAGTTATAGCACACCAGCAGTTTATTTTCTACTCTGCTCCCTCCCCTAGTACCAATCAGAAGAAGTACCAAAAAACCTCCACAAACAACAAGCGCTAGGCAGGCAAGGGGGGTTGGTAGTACATGAAACAAACCTCAAATGGACAAAAAAAAAACTAATGAAAACCGTAGCACTCTCTACTGGCAAGTGCACCAGTAGAGGAACTATGTTACAAAAATTTTTTTATTTTTGTCTTTAGGTTTAGTCATTTAAAGGTATTTTTTTATTGTTTTAATTTCTTTATTAAAATTTAAGTAGATGCCCATTTTCTAAGTACTATAATACCCTCCAGGGTGTGCAGTATGGCCTATACTGGACCTTCCAGGGCTATAAGACTCTCTGCCTGGGGCATCAGGCCTCATTATGCCCCTTGGTGGTCCAAAATAACCCAGTACTGCCCACCCTGGAGGGTATTATTGTTTGATTAGAAAAACATTTATTTATTCTTACTGTATAAATATTAGCTTCTTTTGAAAGTAATTGTTAAGCCTCCATTATAGATACATTTCTGTGATGATTACATCCACCTCTAGTTGGGTTTCCAATTTTTTTTTTAATAGTTGTTATTACAGGTGTGGGGCCAATTAATACATGCTTTCTTGCAGTTAATAATCACTTTAGGAGCCTTCTGTTACTGCAAGCAATTGAAGTTGTACCAAAAACTAGACCAGTGAGTACAATATAGGGCGGGTATATTAATAAGTAAGTATGTACATGAAAAAATGAACACTTGCATTTTATAGAGGATAATGCC
The DNA here is from genome assembly GCA_016271365.2 of Neoceratodus forsteri. Taxonomy (NCBI): domain Eukaryota; kingdom Metazoa; phylum Chordata; order Ceratodontiformes; family Ceratodontidae; genus Neoceratodus; species Neoceratodus forsteri. Next base: position 451,093,065 of record CM057456.1, on the reverse strand, counting down.
TGATGTACAGGTGATAACCATGGTGTAATCACCTTAAGTGGTTGATAGGGCATCAGTAAACCTTGAGAGCACAGCTTGAGAGGTTTAAAATTGCCCTAGCAATGACGAAAGATGATTACACCATGGTTATCACCTGTACATCAGGCATTGTCATTTATAGTGTATGGGACTCGACATGAGACGTTAACCCCCCCAACACAAGTAATTTAGCCTTACCTTATTAATGAGTCTGCACTACAGCCACATGATTGTGTAGGAAAACAATTTAGTAGGATACACAGACTGAATGACAGCGGGCCAAAATAACACCAGAGTTAAAATCTGTATCAGATTTAGAGATTACTACACTCAGTAACAGTAAACTGAGACAACTGGAATGATATTTGAATACTGTACTGAGGCAAACAATTACATTCTGGGTGTGTAGAATACTGAATTACACTGGCATTCTGTTTTGTAAACCCACTGCTATGACATAGATGAGATAGGTTTATAAGGTTCTGACATAACAACAGTGGGATTACGTAGAGAATACTGGATGGGCAACTATGCACAACCAGTGTGTTCTGCCACAGAGGGGTTCTGATTCCCTCTGACCTTGAGACAAAGCTCGAGAGGTCCATGGGAATCAGAACCCCAAGGTGGCAAAACACACTGGTTGTGCATAGAGTTGCTCATCCTGTTTTTTATAGTGTATAGTACTGTGTGAAAAATGTGTTTATGAGTTCTTTTACTTTCAAAATGAAACGGACTCATGCAGTCTCTAGAGGTTCTAAAAAGCTGTTCTACCACAGTAGGGTAGACTCACATTCCATGAACTTTGAACTATGGTACAACAGCATTTTGAAAGGGATGGAATTCTATACAGAACAACACTTCACTATAAACTATAAGGTTTTAGAAAATAGGTAAAAGTAATTCAGCCTTCTGATCGGCTGAGGCACTTCTCTAGCTGGGCATCTATCAGACAACAGATGCCTGGCTATTAAAAGTACCAACCCAGCCAACCCCATTACCAGAATCATACTGCCCAGCCTGATCTGTAATTGGGTAAACCCTCGCATTTCTTTTTTAAACATCTGCCATTTTTTTCTCTAGCTTAGCGAGAGATGCTGACACACAATGCCATGGATTAAAACTACATCCTAGACTGTAATCAGTGCCTGTCTTCCTCATTGTCAGCATATTTAAAAAAAAAAACAACTTACATTTTAATTACTCCCAACACCATGTTCTACAACTCGGCTCCACTGCTCAGCCGTCTTTAGTTCACGGTGCCAAATGTAAATTCAAACCGGATGCCCGCCCCTGCCAGACAACAGCCATCTCTCACACACCCTGTACAAGCAGATCATCACTGTGCCTGCAATCTCTGCTTCCTTCTTACCACTGATGCGATCACGTTCCTTCTCCAACATGACTCTCTCAGTATGCAGGTAATGAAAATTAACTAAACGGAGCAGGAGGAGTGAGGGCTGCATCTAAAGAACAAATGCTGTAGTTCATTTAAAAAATGCCACGGTTAAAACGACACTCCCTCCCTCTGCAACGTACCTCTCGCTGTTCCCACAGTCTTTCACACTGCTTTCCCTGAAAGCAGCAAAAATAACATAGGACTTAGTTTTCTTTCAAAGATATTACTTTCCTACATGGCAGAGCAGTAACCTGACTGCGCTCCATCTGAAGTGACTGTGGGGTTTGTAAACTGGCGCTGGAGACGTACTTACCTTAGAAATTCTTCTCCTAACACAATACATAGCCCAGCAATTGTGCCCGCTGCCACCAGGTTGGCTTCCCTGTGTGTTCCGTTACCTAGGCATCGCTTCATTTAAAAGAAAATCAAGCAGATACCTTTCTCTGTAGTGATATTAAAGCCTACAAAAAAAAAAAAGACTCTCAATTGTAGGACCGGCCAACGGCCAAGCACTCAGTCTATTAATAGGCATGTAGGTAGGCAGCTTGGACCGCGCTTTCTCCTCCTGACTGCAACTGAAACGACAAAAAAGCATCAATAATAAAACAAAAGAAAAGTGGAGATGGTGTGTGTGTGTGTGTGTGTGTGTGTGTGTGTGTGTGTGTGTGTGTGGTGGGGGGGCAGTGAAGTAACAGCCTACTGTGGAGGTAGCAACTGCAGAGTCTCTACTAGGACTAAAGGCCTAATTGTAAAGTAGGCGGAGGAACTATTTTATTGCAAATTGTATTTTAAATTAATTTTTTAACAGCATTTTTTGTTAAATTTCTTTTCTTTTAGAGTGCCCATTTTCTAAGCACAATAATACCCTCCAGGGTGGGCGGTATTGTGCTATACCGGACCTTCCAGGGGCTATAAGGCCCTCCGCCTCTGGCATCAGGCCTCATTATGCCCCTGGGTGGTCCGGTATAGCACAATACCGCCCACCCTGTTGGGTATTATTGCTTACGTAATCTGCTTGATTTCAGTGGGTAATAAGGGCTACCCATACATTATAATAATGTACTGGTCATGGACTGTTATGAAATCATGTGACAGCAGTTGATGAGTATAAAATGCAGTATACAGGTTATCCAATTCTACCCTCAAAGAAGATGTCGTGAGTGTTGATACATAAGGGGAGTTAGATGTTACAGCTGACGTCCAACACAGTCTGCTGTCTGAATTATTTGTTTGCATATTTGTACAGTGGTGGTAAAAGCTTATTATACAATGGGGTCTCATATTCCAGCACTCTCATTGGCAAACTGGCACCTTCCAAGCATTACCAATGCAAAAGGTGGCAGTCCGCCGCATCACCAGTCCCAACTGTGAAATAAATTTGACCTGCCATCTTGACTCCCTGCTAAACCATGCCGCTGCAGCCAGAGATTCAAAACAACACACTACTTTTCAACTCATAGACCCCAACATTGCCATAACCCGTTGTATAGCTGCCCAAAACAAGCACAACAAAAACGTATGACAAGGCTCAAAACTCTCCCGATCCACTGACTCACTCTCTTTCCCTGCACATGCTGATCTGCTCTCCACGTAGCTACTTTTCTGTTTGCGGTTGAAGCTAATTAGTAAGTGAAAAAGGTACCTGCTTTACCGGGGAGACCAGCAGCTGAAGTTTTGAAAGGAGCTGTGTCAGTTACTGCTCGGCATATCATGCCATCTCCTATTCCAACTCCGGGTACAAAAGCAGACCGAAAAAAACCAAAAACAAGCACCTATTTTCATTCCTTGACCCAAAATCTAAAGAAAGCCTAGGATTGAGACTTCAGGAAACAGGATTCAGGCATAACACCCCTGACGTAAAGTGCACTTCAACACTTAACAGTTGTGACCTTTACTGTTCCGAACCCTATGACCTTACACCCTCTCCACTGTTCTGAGAGCTGAGGCAGAGGACATAAAAAAAAGCACCTATTTTCTGGTGGTTTTGGCAGAGCACACACATAAACAGTACCCATCTGTCTTCCAGCTAGAAAAACAAACATATGTGTGTCTTTTCCTTAAGTGAATTCAGCAGCATTTTACATGGTGTGTGTGTGTCTGTGTGCGTCAGCACTACACAACAATCCAGGACTATTTTTTCTTGCGCAAGAGTAAAGTAAATAAAAATGGTTTAAAATACAAAAAATGATCTCTTGTTCTTTTTTTTCTTAACCTAACATAAAGTAGGCCATTTGTATAATCACAATATACCACTCCAGGGTGTGGGTGATGCTGGGTTTACCCACGCCAGGCGTGGGTAAACTCAGCATCACCCACACCCTGGAGTGGTTTATTGCTAAAATTATACCTCACCACTAGCACTGTGAGTGCACTACCTTTTATTGTTCTCCACACACTGCGGCTAGCCACCTGGTTATGCTGCTGGAGAAAATTGACAGTTAGACTCAACATCCCTAACATGGGGCTTCATAGCTAGCAATAATGGATGAACTGCGGTTAAAGGTATAGAAGAGGGTGATTTCTTCAGAGCTCCATGCATAGCATCTTGTATAACCCTGCTAGTGCAGGACTTTCTCAGCCAAGCAGATATCAGAGTTGCAATGTGTAAGTCGCCACATGTGTGCCCATTTTGCCCACTTTTCCAATGCAAGCTTACAGTTGCTGGAGCTACAAGTAAGCAATAAGACACAACAGGGTGTGCATGGAACAGATTTTACCACATGGCCAGGGGCGTAATAAGGCACAAGGCTTTGGCTGAGTGCCTTTAGCCCCTGGCATGTGGTAAAATCTGTTCCATGCACACCCTGGAGTGTCTTACTGCACTTGTAAAATGGTCTACTATTTTTATTTGACTTTTAACAGTTATAAAATAATGATTATATGGAGAAATCATATTTTGTTCTGCAAATCTGATAAAATAGTCCTTCCGACTGCATTTTGGGTTAATATTCAGTAGCTCATTTGCATGGGGAGGGGTACACAAGTGAAGAGAAAGAGAGAGAGAGAGAGAGAGAAGCTGGAGAGCGGAGGTGATGGACAAGTACTTAACTGTGACAGAGACACAAATGGGTTGCTGAAACAAGAGCCACACATGGGAATGCTGGGACCAAATGCTGTGCAAAGGGGATTCTACTCAGCAAATAAGTGACAGGGCAGGGAAGCAAGGCAACATGGATCACATCACCCTCCCCCACACGTATATCACAAACTCTGTTCCCCTGTCGCTTACATGGCAAATAAGTGACAGCGCAGGCAAGCAAGGCAACATGGATCACATCAACCCCTTGCAAATTACAAACTCGTTTCCTTGGCGCTGTTCACCTGGTACAAACGCAGAACGAGCCAGAAAGAAATAGAGGCAATATTTTTTGTTCCATTTCATGGGCGTGTGAAATAAACATTGCGAGCGGTTAGCTGAGTCCCCAGGCAGCAGAAGAGAATGCAGCTGACAAACCTGTACATAGCAGGAAGCACATCTAGTTCTGTGGCAGGAAGTAATATTTGTAATGGGTTCTGGATTTCACAGTATTTTGGTTTCTAGGCATTGCTGTCAGCTACATGCTGTCCCTAACTCTTAGCGAGGAAAAACAATGGCAGCATTTTTAAATGCCAGTGTTCTAACGCTTCATGATATTTGCCTTTTTACTGCCTTCCATTTTTTTAGCCATACACAGGACATATTTCATGCATAATTAACTAGATCTCTGATTGGCTGGTTTAGCCTACCCATTTTATAAATCAAAATTAATCTTTCTCAACACCACATGAAGCAAGAAGTGATCATGCAGCAGAACGCCACCCTCTATATGATTCAGCACATGTTTCAACCATTCAAGGCACGGTGTGACTATGTGCTCATTCACATTACCAGACACGTCTCAGGAGCCTCCACAAGCTTAACAAAAGTGCAGTGGCACCTCATGGATGTCCTGATTCTCATCTTACATCTTTTTGAACATGCCACCCAGGCAGTTAGTGACCACCCAGCATTCATGAACCAAGTAATCCCACTTTTGTGTGTGCTGAGGCATGCATTGTGCAATGGACATCAGCAACTGGAAGCACAGTAAGTGATGATTCTGTTTGAACTGCACTCATGGAACACACGCTGATACTGCTTGATAACACTATTCTTGTGCAATCGATCAAGGAATCCACAGAGTACAAAACTGCTACATTATTAGACCCATGGTACAAATGTGGAGTCCCAGCACTGCTGGGAAGGGGGAGTGTAAGATGCATTCCAGCAGGTAAAGAATTACTTCATTTCAAAAAGGGTATGTAGAGTAACTGACAGCAAAGGTAACTAAGATAAGGAATCTCGGAACAATACCAAAATCCCAGAAATCACAATTCTTTTAGAATGATCTCAACACGGATTCTGACCCTGACACATCAATCGATACCTTGAACATCAACATTACCGTCACTACCACCTCAAAATGCCACACTAGTCACAGTTACCACCCTCCTTGGGCAGTATTTTCACACATAAGGGATTGAGGAGGTGAAAGAAGACCAAAATGAGAACATCAGACATACAGTAGAGGCCACCAGGATGCAACGCAATACTGCAGCATTTTCCAGCAGAGTTACTGCAGGAAACAGGCAATCTCAAAGGCAGGTAATCCCTTTTGTCATGCAGGAATCTGTGGTACTGCATTGCCCACTGGCAAGCTCAACTGTAAGTCTGTATGATGGAGGCATACCTGACTGTTTCAAAGATTTTAAACATCAATAAGGAATCTCTTTTGTACCGGGTAACAAAGGTCCAGGAGTGGCTATCACTGTCTTTGGTGGCCATTCACCATTTGAGCTTCCCACTATCTAGTGGGAACCTTGAAAGAGTGTTCAGTTCATTATGGGCCATTATTTCTGGCAAACACATGCATCTGTAACCCAAAAATGTCAAGTGGCTCACAGTCACAAAAATAAATAGCCACCTAATCGTACACACACACAGCAACATCTTATCTTCACTACCACAGACTAAAACAAGCATTTGTCAATGCCGAATGTTGGCTTGCTGGCATTGGCATTGGTAGTGCAGGAGTTAAGGAGATGCATAATGGGAATGGCAGTGAAGTATTGAACTAACGCCACCCCCCCCCCCACAGAGACTGAAAGGTGTTGGGGATGTGCCTTTGGGTCGTCGGCCATAATGCTGAAACCATTCCATCTCACCCCATCCTGCAGACAGCAACAGATGTCACGGTCTGCCTTGGGGTCTTCGTCCCTTACGCTCACTCCATTCCATAAGAAAATAAGCTGAGATGGGTGCAGTATAGGAGAATGGGGTCAACATTAGGGCCGAAGACCCCAAGGCACACCTTGATGCCTGTCAGTGACTGTGTGGTGGGGGTAGAATGCGATGAACATTACGGCCAATGAACTCAAGTCACACCCCGACGCCTGTCAGTCTCTACAGGGTGGGCGTTACGGTCGGAAACCTTAATGCCCCAGGCGTTTGTTGGTATTTTAGCTGCAAATTTTCAAAATGGGTTTTTTCGGACCCCACCTCATGAACAGTGGCACTATCATTTTGTTACTCAATCCTGAAAGGTGATTTTGCACAGCAACTACGCCATTTGGCGCTACAGGTGTGGAAGCACATTTTGGGCAGGATGTGAACAATGACAGCTATACTGTTCACGAGGAGGTGTGAAAAAATGGCAATGTTGAAAATCTGGAGTGAAAATAAGAAAAGTATGTGAAGTTACGAGTGTGCGTAGAAACAGTGCAATGCACGCTCGTAACATGGTAATTTTTTGGAATTTTTCACCAAATTTCTAACATGGGCTTTTTGGGACCTCCTCTCATGAAGAGTGGCACTGTGATTTTGTTACTGCATCCCGAAAGTTGATTCCACATAGCAGCCGCACCATTCTGCGCCACAGGTGCAAAAATACATTTTGGGCAGGATGTGAAAAATGACAGCTATACTGTTCATAAGGAGGTGTTACAAAATGGCAATGTTGAAAATGTGGAGTGAAAATATTAAAAATTGGTGAAGTTACAAGCGCACGTAGAAAATGCGCACCGTACGCCCGTAAAGCAGTCATTGTTTTGGAATTTTTTCACCAAATTTTCAACATGGGCTTTTTAGGACCCAACCTCATGAACAGTGGTACTGTTGTTTTGTTAATCGGTCCTGAAAGGTCATTCCATGCAGAGACCACGAAATCACCTTTCAGGACCGAGAAACGAAATGACAGTGACATGTTCACAAGGTGAGGTCCCAAGAACCCCATGTTGAAATTTTGGGGCCAAAATTCCTAAAAATTGCTGCGATTTCAACCTAAGTTGAAACCCCCAGTGAGTCCCATTATACAGCGCTTACCCAATTCCTCAGTTTGTAGTTGAGGTTTGAAGAGTGCAAACGCATCCCAGTCCACAGAAGATCACTGCTCCCAACCTCTGAAGGGTAAGTATGCGTGAGGTAGGGTGCGGGGAGGTGGGTCTGCAGAGGGACGGTTGGGGTGGGGGATGGGGGACTGGGGAGACAATGCTGGACAGTTTTCTTTCTTACAGTTTAACAAACAAAAAAGACTCTAGGGACATTTTCTTTATTTATAGGTTAAAAATTAATAAAAAACATTTGGGCACACTGGGGTGGGCTCCTAGTATGCCGCATGAGTTTGGGGGTGCATGATGCCGATAGAGTTGGGGCACCCCGCCATAAGCAGGGGAGAAAACATGATGCCGATGAGGATTTGGCACCCCCATCAGCAAACAAATTGAGCCTAGGAGGCATCCAACACCAGGAGTGGGCATCCCAGTGTCGGGAAAATAAAAAATAAATGTCTGGTCACACTGGGGTGGGCTCCCAGTGTGCACAATGTGGCTGGGGGAGATACATGCTGACACGGGGATTGGGCACCCCGATGTCGGCTTTGCAGGAGTGTGTGGCTGGTGGTGGCAGGAACTGCCATTGTGGAAAGCCATGCCAGCAGCTTTTTTATTTATTTATTGAAATGTTTCACCAGGAATGGCACACTGAGCAACTGCTCATAACTCCGGCCATGCGCATTACTGTGCACTGTAATGAGCATGGCCAGAGTCTTGTCATATGCCGCTGCAATCAGGAAACTGCAGCTCATTGTAGTGGCAGATTTCTTTCAGCTCTTTGGCTCTCTTTGAAACTGCTGTCATCCCCAGCATGCTCACTGATTGGTGGCTGAGGGACACACCCACTAAATCATCCCCTGCATTGGCCACAACACTGACAAACCTCTGAAATGTGCTACTACCACAAGATGTAGCTTGCACACGTGCAAGCCAACATAAAAAAGTGTCTACAGCATTAGATCTCCTGCCTTGCTTCCCAGCTGGTTCCAGTTCAGTTAGTGAAAGTGTGTGTGTGTTAAATGAAGATAGCTTAGAAAATTACCAAAAAAAGAAAGGAAGAAAGTACCTAAATTTAGCATCTTACCTAAGGACTAAGAGACTGCATGTTTGATGTTGTATATCCATGAGCCCAAGTCCTCAGTTAAGGACTTGACCCCTTGATCTTTTGGTACCTGTAGTGGGGGAAATGAAACATTCCTTATGAAATGGGTTGAGAAAAGGCTGTGAAGTGATTGGCTGTTAGTGCCCAAAAGGAGTGAGTTTATTTCACAACAACCCCCATTTTGGCATCTCTTGTGGCAGCTATCTACATGAAATCCTTACACTGGACACTTGTACCAACTGTAAATGTGTCATTCTCAACTTTAAAATTCTTTGTCCTTCATTTCTACTTCTAATACCCATTTTATAAGCAGAGTAGCACTCGGGGGTTTGTCGGTTGGACTGCAGTACCCATGCTTCAGATGGTTGAAGGCACTCCACTATGCCTTGTGCTTCACAACCAACTGGGGATGCACGTTATTATGGCACACTTCACACACTTTCGTGTTACTGCCTACTTAATAAACAGGTAACAAAACTGAAGTCACCTGATTGGCTAACAGACCCTCCAAGGTCTGCAATTTTGTCACAATAATTGCATACCTTAGGACTTGGACTTCTTAGAAACCCCATCACACAATTAGCAAATCAATCCTCCTGAACCTCAAAACTGACCTGCCATTAAAAAACTGGCTACCACATTTACTCACTAAAAATCTTCCACTAGGCCCTAAAAAACTCTGAAATAAAAATAAATGCTTTTTTCCCTTCATCATCCCCCGCCCCCATACACAAACCTATATACACAAAGTAATGTAACCCCCCCCCCATGGGTGCTTACTTTTAAAGCTGCACACAGTTACAGTAGCACAACAAAGGCAGACGGTGAGTGCACAACTGCTCCCAAATAAATCTGAAATTTTCTGCTCATTACCCCGACTGAACCAGGTACTTAAGTGTGACGACGTATGACACTTCTGGGGTGCTGGATAACGGTTTTAGGATTGACATTTTGTGAATAGAGGCCTTTTTGAGAGTGATTGCTTGTGGACTACAACTTCAGCAGCAATCTTTGCCACCTCTGACCCCCATCAGCTTGGCATGGTGTCAGGGGGCAATTGCTCACCAATCAGGCTCCAAAGCCAGCAGAGAGAGACATACAGGGCTCCTAGGCTGTCGAAGGATTTCATTAGTTAAGATACAACTGAAGCTGTCGGTTGATTTCAGAGTAATGGACCTCCAGCATTGCTGGTAAATGATTGATAGTTTTAGGGACCAAAAGAGAGAGCTGTATTTCACCAGTGAAAAGTGAAGGCTGTTTGAGGACCTTCACAGTCTGAGCGTGACCACTGGTGGAGAGAGACTGTATAGGGAAATAGGAGTAAGAAGACAGACCATTTGTCTGTCAGAGGCAAGCAGAATTCCAGCACGGGGAAAGCTGAAGTATCATGTGCTTGTCCAGTGTGGAGGAGAGACTGTACACAGGAAGTGTGGAGATGGATTAAAAAGTATAAGATGCCTTGCGATCACTCTCCTGGTATATAGAAAGATTTTTGCTGCATTACAGCACAGACCAGTGGCACAGAGCAGCTCTCTTTCTGGGGAAAAACCTAGCCAGGTACCACAGCAGGTACTGGTCATTATGATACACAAAGGGACTGGGTGCCAGGATGTGGTGTACCAGTCTGAAAAGGTCATGCTACACCTGTGAAATCAGAGAGAGAAATCATCTGCTATATGTTGAGAGGATTCCTGACTGTGTTGGCAGAGAGCAATTGTGCATGTCACAGAGGCCTGACAGAGAGAGAGATGCCAACCCAGCCAGAGAAGTGACCCACTACTGCTGCGCCACTATGCCCTGTGTTTAAAGCGAGATCCTGTTGAACTGTGAAACTATGAGCAATTCACAGTCCGTTCCTGCAGAACACCCATTCATAGTGTTGATTACTTTTGGAAATCAGTAAATTAACTAGGCCATTCATCCAGGAGCACAAATGCCCAGTAGATGTTAACGTGGCTTTGTTTGTAACTAAAATAATTGTTAAATTATTATGTGCAAACAAAGCAGTTAAGAATCAACTCTTGATTTAAACCAGTAGTGATATATTTACTGACTGTCCGCCAGTACAAGAGGGGTTCATGATTTGTGGTTTGCATGCCACTTCAACAGTACTGTTAAACCTTTGATTCATTTTAACATATGTTCAATTTGAAGCCAGCCTCCAAGTTCTTGAAAGCTGAAGATAATGGGAAGAGAACTACCTAAAGGGCACATTAAAAGTGGTTTCGCGGAAGCATTGATAGGCTCAGCCAAATACAGGATAGGAATATTCTTTAAAGACTTGAAGGTACATTTAAATGAACCAAAAGTTTAATAGTTAGCACCAAGTTCTGATGAGGCGGTGGGTTAGTCACAAAATGCTAACCCCTCTTGTATTAGTGGGTGGTCAATAAACATATCAATATTGAACTAAATGAAGAGCTGTTCCTTAACTGCATCACTATTATATATAGGAATTGCCCTTATAAGGATTCTCTGAAAAACCCTGCATTAGAATCTCCTCTAGGCCATCCTGTAATCCTGTTAGAGAAATTCTTAAGTGCACCAACACAAGATCCTGGGCTAGGGCAGTCAGTGGGCAGCACTGATTCCATGGTTGGCTATCAAGTTACTGTTATATCAAGGAAGCTCCTGAACACAAGGGGATTGTATGAAACTGGTACCTGTGAAGGTAATGAGGCCTGGACAGTATAGTCCGTCCACAGGAGTTCTTTGTGTGGCGTGAGGGGAGGGCTACCTAAAATTCAGCTAGGGATCCGCAGCACATTTGTCCATATATTATCCGGCTATGCATAGGAGGGCACTGAAGTACACCCAGAGGCTGCATTGTAGTGTTTTTTGGCTGCACCTAGAAGGTTAACTGAAGACCAGCCACTATAGAAAAACATATACTGCTACATTATTGCCTAACCTTTTATTTCCTGGAATCTGATCCCGCTACCCTAATAAAGCTCTGCTTTTGGCTTATACTTACTGTCTGTGAGCATATTAGTGGAACACAAGAATTGCATTTGTGGGGAAGCGATGTCTTATTGCACTGATCCATGGTTGGGGTGATCCAGTGGAGAGGTGGGTATTACTGCATCGCTGGGATTGTACCATGTTTGCACCAGGTCCCTTTTAATTTTCTCTGTGTAAAGACACCATGCAATTTATTTAAATCTTGGATATCACTCCCAGTTAGGAATTTAGTGACCCAGACAGCTCAGCCTTGTTTGAGCCCACACGGCAGAGACAGTAACCTTCAACATCCATGGGGATCTGGTTACATTAAGTATCACACAGTTTTAATTTCCAGTGTTCATTAGCTAACTATGACAGTTTCACTCCTATTCTTACCTGCTTACTGGGGAAATCTCTGCTGCTTACTCTGCCACAGATAGATGAGTCGTTGGCTCCATATGAGGCCCTTTGTTGTGTTTGGGAGGAAGGCATTCTATCTGCAGAATTGTGAAGAATTTTGAATCCTCATTTTCCATGGTAAACATACCCTCTATTAGCTGAAAGACAGAGAAACAAGAAAGAGGGTGAGGAAGGGAGGCAATAAGATAAAGAAAAGGGGGAAAAAGAGACACAGTTTAATGGGTAGAGGCAAATGTCAATTGCTTCGAGTCTAGAGCCCCCATATTCAAAAGGGAGGGAGTTGTGCGGTGCATCCGGATGCACTGCCCAAATAGTTGTGCCATCGCAATTGAATGCAATATTCAAACACGATGTGCAATCCCAATGGGTTGTGCATCCTGTTTGAATATGGCAACCTGGGCATGCAGCACAAATGGGGTGGCAGCCAACACTGCACCCAGTGCAGCCTGGGGATGGGCTGCATACAGGCTATGGGGGCTGTGCCAGTTCATCCTAGATATGCTGCACCCCCAAGGACCATACTTAGCCAGATTATGTAAATGAGTCCATTAGGCATGCATGGAGCAAATGGGCCCCATGTATGCTCATTATGGTCCCAGTTGCATGTCTGCATGGGTCAGGATGCACCGGGACTGTGCTGCCCCCCCCCCCGAACCCTGTCACTGTGCCACATACTGTCCAGTGCACATACCTGGTTACCCAACGTAAATAAAATAATTAAATATAATACATCTGCCCCGAAAGGTCATAGCAGGGCACCCCCCTCCCAACTCCTATCCCAAATCAGTGCAGATGCCTGCACCATACCTCCCCTGTAGTCTGGTGGACCCCTGCCCCAGCCGCGATCCCCAACAACAGATAAATGGAGGCATGCTTCCATTCCATAGTGAAGATGACACCCCCCACCCCATCGGTGCTGGCCCCCTTCCATCTCTGATCCCAGATCACAATAAACACAACTGCAAGCTCCTTTCCATAGTGTGGTATCTACCCTCAAGGTACCACATCCAACCCACCCCCCATCCCAGCATGTCCGACTGGACTATCAGTGACAGTGTACAGAATATACTACATGCCCACTGGTGCAATGGGCATGTAGTGTATACTATACACTGTCACAGACAGTGCAGTTGGCTGGTAGCCATGGTGGTGTGCAGACTGCTGTGCTGCTTGCCGGCTGCCTGGACCTGCTGGGATGGGGGGAGTGGGGTAGGATGTGGGTACCTGAGTGGGTGGGGAGGTGGGGGGGCCTCTACACTATGGAAAAGGGTCTGCAGCTGTGTTTATTGTGATTGGGGTTCAGGGATGGGAGTTGAGTACTGCTACGCTGAGGAAACTGGCTCGAGAGATAATATTACCTTTGGACGGGGATGGGTGGTGGGTACTGCTGCACTATGGACCAGGACACAGGGTATTATTCTACTCTGATTGGGGTTCATGGATGGGAGGGGGGTGTTGACACTGTTGCATGGGTTGGGATGGCACACAGTATTGTGTGTTTGGGGAATGGGGATGGGGAGGGGGCTGCTGCCCATGTCCTGAATGGCAATATGCCCTGATTCTGCTGCTATCTGGCATTGGAGCTGGGGCAAGGGGTGTCACTGGACCACTGGGGCTGGCAGGCTGCAGTGCACCTGTGTGCACTTCCAGGGCCTGCCTGCAGGTGGCTGGCTGATTTAGGTCAGCTTTCATAGCCACAGGGTTCAGTATTAGGACCTGTCCTCTTCAATGTCTTTATAAGCAACATTGCAGAGGGATTGGAAGGAAAAGTATGTCTCTTTGCAGATGACACAAAGATCTGCAACAGAGTTGGTGCACAAGGTGGGGTGGAAAGGATGAGAAGGGACTTGGCAAGGTTAGAGGAAGGGTCAAATGTATGGCAGCTTAGATTCAATGCTAAGAAGTGCAAGGTAATGCACCTGGGAAACAAAAACCCAGGGGAAGAGTACACAGTGGGGGGTGAGATACTAACAACAACAACAAAAATGGAAAGAGACCTGGGGGTAGTCATATCAGATGACCTAAAGGTGGGCAAGCAATGTGAGAGGGCAGCAAGGAGGGCTGGCGGGATACTGGGATGCATAGGGAGCGGCATCACCAGTAGAAAACAGGAAGTTATTATCCCTCTGTACAGACAGCTGGTGAGACCCCCATCTGAAGTACTGCATGCAGTTCTGGAGACCCAATCTCTGCAAAGACATAGACAGGATGGAAGCTGTCCAGAGGAGGGCAACTAAAATGGTGCAGGGTCTGCACCGGAAGACATATGAAGAGAGACTTAAGGAGCTTAATATGTATAGCCTCGAGGAAACTTTCAAGTACCTCAAGGGAATCAACAAAGTCCAAGAGGGTAGCATCTTTCAAAAAAAGAGGTGTGCAAGAACAAGGGGCCACAATTTGAAGATTGGGGGGGGGGGCGGCTCAGAGGTAATTTAAGGAAGTATTTTTTCACAGAGAGGGTTGTAGATGCATGGAACTGCCTTCTGGAGGAGGTTGTGGAGTCAAAAACAGTGGTGGAATTCAAGCATGCATGGGACAGCCATAAGGCAATTCTAGGGGGTTGGGGTAGGAAGAAGTAGGCTGCTGGTTAACTAGGATCTGCAGCTTATCCATTAGGTAGGGAAATGGGCAGACTGGGTGGGCCAAGCGGTCCTTATCTGCCATCAAATTTTATGTTTCTATGTTTCTATCTTTGGGCAGCACATTTCTTGCCAGTGAGGGGCACATTCCCTCTGAATATGCCGGTGTGCGGCATATTCATGGGAACGCCCCCTCCACAAGTGCGGCATACATTATCTTGTGCACCGGCCCATTCCCATGTGGGTGGCACATCTTGCCACTTTGAATATCGCTCTGTGGTGCATTGTTGGACTTGTGCAGCACATCTCCCTTTTCTGCTGAGATATGCTGCTCAGCTCCTTTGAATGTGGGGGACTAGTAGTTCTTCAAAGCATATTTTTAGACCCAGAAATGGGTAAACCTGTTAAGGTGAAACCTATGCCCCCCCCACACACACACACACACACACTCAAAACTTTGCAAGTTCAACAATTTTAAACAGGTTAACCTTTTAATAAAAATGTATGGATTAGTCTGAAATGTAAATTAGGCAACTAATGTGTGTTTTTTTGTTTTGTTTTTGGTTTTACAAAAACTGAAGTTCCAAACTGGGGTTACATAGATACATAGACAGTGTCGGCAGATAAGGGCCTATGGCCCACCCAGTTTGCCCATTTGAGCTTGTAAGTTCAGTTTATGTTTTCCTAGAAGTCTGTTGCCCCTTACCCCTGACCTCCAGAATTCCTTTATGTCTATCCCAAGCATTCTTAAATCATAGGTTCATAGTATTGTATTGTTTTTAGCAACCCCCTTAGTTTACCAGGAATATTTTTTGACTTCAAAGGTAAAATAGAAACGTATTTTCATAAAATGCTGTGTTTTTCCTTTTAAAATAAGTTCTTCTTTATTGTTATTCATTTTAAAATAGACATATTTAAACATTATTTTAAAAACACAAAAACACTCCAATCTGAGACGTGCCGTTCTCACCATAATTACACGCCGTCACATTTTATTGCTTATGCATAACATAGTCAAAAGAAATTTTATACTGGGATTGGTGGAATTGTCTCATGGGTATGCAACCATTATAGCCCATAATGCTCAGTTCTGGTGAAAAGGTCTTCTTTTCTTTTGAACTTTTTCCAAAAACTCAACTTTCCATTGCAGTGGTTGCAAGATGCACCAAGGCACCAAAGTAGTGTTTTTTATGTAATCACTCAACCTCTCTACTGTCCCTGCTGATTACACTCACCAGTAACTTGCCTGTTGCTCCTCACTATTCCACACTTGTCTGCTACACACCGTGGATTCTCTCTCATACTTCTGCCTGTCCTACATTGAGACTTCTTGCTCCTGCAACATACTGACCATCCATGTCCCACAAGGAATTAGTTCTTTTAACTGACTCACACCACAAGGAACAGCCCCACTCACTAACTTTACACATTAACTAAACCTTGTTAGCACCTCCTTGTGATAAAAGTTATGTAAGGACTCCTGGCTACTCATTCTGTTCATTTTCATACATTTCTTTTTGTAAATAATTTTTTTTTTAATTTTCTAAAATTTCTCTGAAAACACCACTTTTTTCTGTGCAGTGAGACACTTCAGGGTGTCGGCTACACTGGGATAAATGCCCTTTCAGGAGTTGAAGGCACTCATTAAACAGTCTTATGCAACTGACAGCCTGAGTGAGGAAACAGCATGTACTCTAAAATCATTTCAAAGGTGAATGCATGGAAAGGTGAGCAAAAAGCGGTAGGAGAGGCAGTTCTGCAAACCATCAAAAAAGAGAATGTAATTGTAACAATCCTCTCAACCCCCTCCTGGTTCCAGTCTAGTTACTGAGCAGTTAATGAAGGAAAACAGAAATGTCTAAGTCTGTTCCTGGCTAACCTTCCCCTGCTTTTTTAGACTGCTAAATCACTGATCATGAAAGCCCATGTGCCAGTTTCTATGCAAACGCTGGGTTACTGCTGCTCCTCTCATTTCATGTAACAGGAGAAGTGGAGCTTCAGAATATCAGATCTTCCAAGAATCATTCATCACCATTAATTCCCATATATAGTACTGGGCCCAAGGCACTAGGACCCAATGGGAGCAAAGTTTTTGATAGGAAGGAGCTGTCCATTGCCACTGATCATGGCACTTGTGCATCCCCATGTGGTGCCACATGCCAACCAATGACCATTGCGGGATCCCTCACTCATCTCAATTCTATTCTTCCCACCATCAACTGCACATTGTGGAACCACAGTGCTTCATTTTGACTCACCACTACTGTTACTACTGTGTCAACACTATTTTTCTAACTTTCATGTTGCTGTTTTTGTTTGTTATTTTTCTGCGATGCTCAAGTCCAATTAGAAAGGGATAAAGACATTAAAAAGTCTGTCAACTTCCCATAATGCATCCTTTCCCCTGTGGGAATGCCATAGCTGCTCCAGACTGGCATTAGTCCTGCATGGTCTGCCTTGGACCACAGCACAACAAGGATGCATTCAAAACCTCTTTCTCAATGGACTGCCAGACCCTAGAGAGCCGCGCATTGAGGTGGGCTCGCCGATTTACCCTATTAGAGGTGGGTGTCACATGCATACATCCAAGGTCAAGTCTTTAGGTCCTTCCCCTGGGCCTCCTCCTGGTACCTCTGGTTCCATGGAAGCACAGGGTCCTGCTTGACCTCAACTTGCTGAGGCATCAGACGCCCTGGTGGTTGGGTTTGTGGGACAGCTGGCTCCTTCTGGGTGGCTGGCTGAGAAACCTACACAGTCTGTCTGCACCAGTAGTGTAGAAGCACAGGGTCCTCCTCAACTGCAATGTACTGAGGCATCAGAGGCCCTGGTGGTTGGGTTTGTGGGACAGCTGGCTCCTACTAGGTGGCCAGCTGAGAAACCTACACATTTTGTTTGCTCAGGTGGCAAGACTACAGTTATACACTTGGTCTACTCCGGTGGACACCTCAGTGTCATTCTTCAGCATCACCCATGCTGTTGTCACCTTTCATGGTGACAGTGCAATGGGTGGCACCAGAGGCAACAACGGGCACCCTTCTGACATTGTTCTTGGTGTTGGGGAGGGACCAGCACTGGTGCTGTTAGTTGTTCTGCCGAGTTGGAAGCTGTCACTATCTATGGTGTCATTAGCAACACCAGCGAGAGTGATGATGCCAGCCATGGTGACAGACACAGTGGCAGTCATAGAATCAGTCCTGAGCCTAGCTCTGGCTGAGGTGCTGGCCTTGGTGTCATCACTTGGGTCATCCCTGACTCTGGTGTCATTTGTGAGACTAGAGTGGGTGATGACAATAGACTCAAGGTTGAGACTGACACCGAGCACAATACCGAGGGTGGTGTTGACTGCAGAGATGGGGCTAAACCTGTTTCTAAGGCTGTCATTGACCCTGAGCCTGGTGTCAGAGGTGGCAGCGACTCAGGGTTGGATGGCATCCCACCGGTGGATTTCTCTCCAGAGCTGCTGGATGACACATCTTTGGTGAAACCCAGGTCCACACTATGGGGCTGGTATGCCTCTGTTCTCTTGACCTGGGGGGTTCCCCCCATGGGCACCGATTGTATCACTCCTTGGATATAGGAGGACACTGTTCTGATGTTCCTGCTAGGCCATCCCCTTGGGTGAGACCCCGTATGTAGTAGTAGTAGTGGTAGTCTTTATTTATATCTGGTGCCCTTCCCCAGAGGCCCAGAATCAAGGAACTATACCAATATCAAATAAATAACAAAAATAGCTACCTTACTCCATTAAAAGCAGCATAAAATACAATAAGACTCAACAAAACTGTATAATGTGCCGTAAAATGCATTACAGAACCTCTCTGACATGCCCTCAAGGTCCTAAGCAAAGAATTCCAGAGGGATGGGCCCGCTATCTTGAAGGACTGATCACTGAATTCTTCAACCTAGCCCTAGAGACCACCTGGAGGATCTCCCTGCTCCATCAGAGTGGGTAGTTGGGATGTGCGGGTGCAGGAGCTCTGCCAGGTGGGCTGGTCCCAGTCCTTGTAGGGCTTTATAGGTTAATAAACCTATTTTAAATGAGATACGCCACCTTAACAGCAGCCAGTGATGGAGAGATATGGCATGATCTGTGGAGTCCCATAAGTAACCAAGCAGCTGCACTCTGCAACAGATGCAGGTGTCATAGCATACCCTCACTAACACCAAGGTATAGAGCATTACAATAGTCTAACCTAGAGGTCACAAATGGGTGGATCAATGTGCCCAGGTCCTGGGGAGGGATGAAGTATCTGATCTGGCAGATATTCTAAAGATGAAAAAAGCCATTTCGGACTACGAAAGACAGCTGGGCCTCCATTGTCAGACCTTCATTAGGAATAACTCCAAGATTCTTCACTCTAGGGGCAGCTAGCACTCCAGAGACAGCAAACCAAAGCCCAGTCCCTCTTGCCCTAGCCGCCAATCCCCACACTCAGCCCAGTTCAACTACCAAAACCTCGGTTTTCTCAGGATTGAGTCTCAGCCAGCTTAAAGCCATCCAGTTCTGGATCTTTGCCATTCACTTTTTAAAAACATCAGTTGTATTCTGAGTCCCGGGAGCAAAAGACATATAGAGCTGGGTGTCATTGACATTGCAGTGAAACCAGATCCCAAAATGTCTAATGACCTTGCCAAGAGGAAGCATACAGGTCACGAGCAACATTGGCAGCAGGACCAAACCCTAGGGTACACCTCAGGACTGAACCATCAGGTCTGAGGAAAATTTTCATAGAACTACCTTCTGGGTTCTATATTGTAGGTACAACTCAAACAAGTGAATAACAGTGCCAGTGAGTCTAGTGTACCCCTTGATATGGTCCAGAAGTATACCATGGTCCACAGTATCAAAAAGTCCTTAGATCAGAGGAGCGCAATGATGCCTCACTCACCAAACATGTAAAAATTACGACAATGTGGAGAAAGAACACAGTCCATCATTATTGGTTAAAGATACAGAGAGAGCCTTAAATGTAAGCACTTTGGAAGAATACATTAGCTGTGGGCAACCACCTAGAGGTTTGAGAATAACTATTACTCCCTCTTGTGGGCTTGATCATTTCCAGTTTAAGGAAGAATGGCTCAGGGAAGCAGCTGAATGCTCAAAGATTTTCATTGAATTATTAATAAAAGATCTTTTTAAGCACACAGAGTTGCAAAAGGAGCTGGATTTAATAAAATCTGTTCTTCAATAGTTTAGAACAAGTGTGGAATTCCAAGATTACAATATCCAGCTGAAGAATAAAATAAGGGATCATGAAGCTGAAGTAATTCAAAGAAAAATCACTAAATTGAAGAGAGATGCAGTGGATTATGAGAGGGATGAAATCTTAAATTGGGGAAGACAAAGATCTCAAAGTCGAGGAAGACCCAAGTCTAAAGTTAGATTTTCATACAAAAGTGGAGATACAGACACCAAATACTATTACCACAGACCTAGGGGAACCAAATAGGAAACAAACACCTGGGAGAAATCAACATTTTCAGAAACACCCTCTCCCCACAGAAAAAGAAAAGGGAAGACCAGGAGAGGCAAATGTGGGTGAAGGCACATGCACAAACACAGGGACGGAATGCATTTTGAGGGAAAGGAGGAGAGATATAAGATACAGATATTGAATGTCTCTGAAAGAAATTTGGATGTATGTGAAGAATCAGTGCTAAAGAGAGGATTGAGCTTTATTCCCTTCCCTCAAGTTAATGCATTTCAACTATTTGTGGACTTACAAAAAATTTTTAGAAAATTACATTTGAAATTACATTTCTCTAAAGAACATCAGCTAGATCACCACTTAGAATTTTCCACCGAAGAACAGTTACTAAGCCATAACATGGGGTTTAACACCGAAGAAATAACCTTTTTCCCTGATGATTCTGATCTTGACATATTATTAAAACAAATGGAATTGGAACATAATATACTAGAATATGATCTGGAAGTTTTGGGAGAAAGAGTATTGGTCGGAAGTAAAGTCGGAGCAACTATAGGTTCAAGTCCCACCACAGATATAACTTCCTTTGAAAAATATATAGAGGCTCTTGAAGGATTGCTTATGGAACAGGAAGGACTTGGGAATAATCGGTCTGTAAAACAAAGAGTACAGATTGCAACTGATGCTGATCTGGTTATAGGTTCAAGTCCCACCACAGAAGAAGCTTTTTTTGAACACAATGTAAATATCCCTGAAAGACTGCTTATGGAACAGGAAATAATTTTGGATCCCATCAGCTCCATTAGTGGGAGAGGTAACAAAATGTTTAATATTGGGCAGGATTTTAAAAAACTTAGAAAGGCCTTGTTCTATCCTGTTTCTGAGTTTTGTCCTAAGACATATAATAGTACTATTTATGCGTTTGAGAAAACAGTGACAAAACAAGTCCAGGAGTTACTGAATAATGACATCTTTTATAAGGAACAAAATCTCACTTGAAAGAAAGAAAGTCTTTAAAGGACTTAAGTCTAGATACTAAAATAGTGGTTAAACTGGCCAATAAAGGTGGCAATATTGTGGCAATGAGTAATGAGATGTATAAGGGGATGGTTTGAGACTTATTGTCAAATGAGGTGACTTATACAAAGCTTGGTCTAAACCCAACAGCAGATTATAGAAAGGATTTGAGCTTGTTTCTTAGGGAAGCTGTTGAAAAAGCACAAATATCTGAGGCAGAATTTGGTTTCCCATGGGCTCAATTTCTTAGGGTCCCTGGCTTTTATGCACTACCAAAGGTACATATAGATTAAAAAGACCACCAGGATGCCCAATTGTTTCAGGAGTGGGTTCTTTGACCCATAATATGGGTAAATTTGTAGATTTATTTTTACAGCCCTTGGTAACAAATCTCACTTCACATATCCAAGACACCTCTGATTTATTAAGGAAGATCAAAGACTTTGAATGGAAAAAAGAATACAGTTGGTTAGGGATAGATATGGAATCTCTGTATACAAGTATTTATCATGAGGATGGTCTAAAGGCAACTAAAGAACATCTAGACCTATATCTGGAAACAGATGATGTGCCAAAATCATTTATTCTAAATGCTTTGGAGTTTATTCTTAAACATAATTATTTTGAGTTTGGAGGTGAATTTTTTGAACAAAAATGTGGGACTGCTATGGGTGCCTCAATGGCACCCAGCTTTGTTAATTTGTTTCTGGGTACTTGGGAAAAGACTATGGTACTTAATGAAGTAAGAAATCCTTTCTTTAAGAAAATAATCAAATGGTATCTAATTTTATTGATGATATTATTTTTTTTCCAATTGTTTAACCAGGTGATTTGGAAAGGAAATGAGAGTGAAGTTTCTAGCTTTATGGAATATTTAAACACGAATGATTTAAACTTGAAGTTCATTTATGTCTTTGATAAAAATAATTTGAACATCTTAGACCTTAGTTTATGCATCAACACTGACGAGTTGAACACATATCAAATTAGAACCAAAACATTTAGAAAAGAAACAGCTACAAATTTAGTCTTGTGTGCTGACAGCACCCACCCCCCCAAACTTAAAGAAGTCAATCCCCTATACACAACTGCTATGCATCAGAAGGAACTGTAGTTCTGATACTGATTTTGAAAAACAATTAGAAGATTTGTTAAAGAGATTTGAGAGCAGAGGATATGATAGAAATCTACTGAACAATGCTATTGAAAAAGTTAAAAGGACAGATGGAGATAATATTTTAAGAAAAAAAGAAAGGAAAGAGGGCACTGATACTTTATGTACCTTTGTAACAGAATATAACAACATGGCAGGGCATATAGGAAAAGTGATATTTCGTAATCTGCCTATCCTACTAGGGGACGAACAGGTTGAGAAAGCAGTAGGACATAAACCTTGTATCACTTTCTGTAGGGCTCAGAACATTAGAGACAATGTAGTCAATAGTAGAGAAAAAAAATAGAGAAGGTGGAAAGATAAACCTGGCTCCCTAGGAAGTCAAAAGGTTTCTTTATGTGCAAGAGATGTAATATTTTTAAACATGGGAACCCCAGGAACACCTTTGAACATTAAGGAGATCAATGCAAGAAAATAGAAATAGGAGAACTTATAACTTGCGATACCCCATATGTTTTTTACGTTTTATGGTGTATTTGTAAACTTTTGTATATAGGGAAAACCATTAGACCCTTGAAACAGAGGATTCAGGAGCACATGAGGTCCATTATTAATGCTAGACAGGACTCTCTGGTGGGTACCCACTTTGCCCTCTTTCATGATTCATCACCTGATTGTTTAAGGTTCATGGGAATAGAACGTGTCTCACCTTTACCATTTGGAAGGGATAGATCTAACAAATTGTTGAAAAAGGAATGTATGTGGATCTTTAAAATGAATAGAGTAGGACCAAATGGACTAAATGAGAAATGGTAGTTTACTCACCTGGTAAAGGTGATTGTGGGGGATGGTCTCTGAGGCACTCCACCTACCTTACATCATGGGTTGTCTGTACACCGGATAGGTTGTCTTGATGCACATGTGACATGAAGTTGAGAACGTCCCCTGTGGATGTCCCTGCTCACCAGTCATCAGTGCGATGTGTTCCAAAGCTGTTTCTGAAATGAGATAAATTCATGTTGCCCCCCACGCATATGTTTACAAATATGACAGAGAAAGTCTGTGGATTGAAATAAGTTGAAGGATTTATTGTTATAGTCAATTGAGCAGGTTATGTGGCAATCATATGTATAAAAG
Organism: Neoceratodus forsteri; assembly: GCA_016271365.2. Lineage (NCBI taxonomy): Eukaryota > Metazoa > Chordata > Ceratodontiformes > Ceratodontidae > Neoceratodus > Neoceratodus forsteri. The sequence goes on along the minus strand of CM057456.1, from coordinate 451,069,562 downwards.
TTTGTGTCCAGTAGGTCATAGTCTGACATTGGCACTGTGTTGTGTTGGGCGAGGTGTGGAGTGCCTCAGAGAGCCATTCCCCCACAATCACCTTTACCAGGTGAGTAAACTACCATTGTGGGGGATGGTCTCTGAGGCACTCCACCTACCTTACATCATGGGTTACTCAAAAGCAGTGATAAGAAGTCTAGGGTGGGGTAGCAGTGGTAATGTCAGTGTGTCCTGTGCTTGCTGCTCATAGGACTGCCGTAGCAAAGTTTGTCTTTGTTTGTTGAGCCACTTCCAATCGGTAATGTCTTGTGAAAGTGTGGATTGTGGACCACGTGGCGACTGTGCAGATTTCTTCTGTGGTGGCTAGATTTCTTTCTGCCCAGGATGTGGCAATCGATCTGGTGGAGTGTGCCTTCAAAGTCAGTGGCACGTGGTGTTGTTGGCCTTGTAAGCCTCAGAGATAGCCGTTCTGAGGTACCCTGCTATGGAAGCTCTGGACACAGGCTGGCCCCTGCGCCGGCCCTGTGTGATAATGAACAGTCTATCGGATTTTGGATAGACTCCGTTCTGGTAATGTATGTAGTAAGAAGTCTTGCCATGCCTAGTAGTCGGAGCTGTAGGTCGGCCTGAACTTCCTCTGGGGGAAGGTGGCTGGGGATTTCAATGGTTTGGTTAAGGTGGAATTTGGAGGCAATCTTGGGTCAGAATGAAGGTACCGGGCGCATAGATATTCTGTCAGGGAAGAATTGCAGGAATGGTTCTTTATGTGAAAGGGCCTGTAATTCCCCCACACGCCTTGTGGATGCGATGGCTGTTAGAAATACTGTCTTGAGTTGCAACCATTTTATTGGAATGGAGTCTATGGGTTCAAAAGGCAGCTTTGTCATTGCAGTCAGTACCAGTGGTAGATCCCAAGGAGCGAGCGTCTGTTTTTGAGGGGGTCGTATGTTTGCTTCCACCTTCAGAAAGCGTACAACATCTTGGTGGGCTCCAGGAGTGGTGCCTTGTATCTGTCCCCTTGCTGCCCCAATGGCTGCCTCTTGAACCCTTAGAGATGAGGGTGATAGGCCCAGCTGAAGGCCTTCCTGTAGGAATAAGAGGATGTGGGGAATGGAGCATGTGGATGCTTGTATCTTGTGGTGCAGACACCATTTGTTGAAGATGTCCCAGTGGCATTTGTAAGTGGTAAGCGTAGAGGGTTGACATAAGGAAGCCATGGTGTGAATGACCGAAGGGTGGTATCCTGCCTTCAGCAGTCTCTCCCTTTCAGGAGCCATGCCGTCAGCTGTAGTTGTGGAAGATTGGGGTGAGTGATTGGTCCCTGTGTGAGAAGGTCTGGTAGGAGGGGGAGGTGCCATGGATGGCTGAGCGACATGGAGACCACTGTCGCAAACCATGTTCTCCTTGGCCAGTGAGGGGCCACCAGAATGATGTGGGCTCTGTCCATGCGGATCTTGCGGAGAACTTGAGGAATGAGTGGAATGGGTGGGAAGACGTAGGCAGTGTGAAAAGTCCATGTGGCGGAGAGTGAGTCTACGCCTGCGGCACGGTGATCTTTGAATCGGGACCAGTATGTCCTGCATTGGTGGTTGTTGTGGGAGGCCATGAGATTGATCTTGATTGGTCCACATCTGCGGTCAAGTTGCTGGAAGATGTGTGGGTGAAGTTTCCATTCTCCCGGGTGGATCATCTCCCGACTGAGCCAGTCTGTGGTGAGGTTGAGCTTGCCGGCCAGATGGATTGCCGATATTGATTTATGCTTCTTTCCGCCCATGCGAGTAGTTTTGAGGTTTGTGACATCATTGCCCTGCTTTTTGTTCCACCTTGCTTGTTTATGTAGGCTATGGTGGTCTGATTGTTGGACCAGATTTGCACGTTTGTTTTGTATGAAATTGGAGAAGTGAAGAAGTGCCTTGAAGACTGCCTTCATTTCCAATACATTTATGGTAAGGTTTGTGGCTGACAAGGGCCATGTGCCCTGAGCGGTGCGGTGGCCGAGTACTGCTCCCCAGCCGGATAAGCTGGCGTCCGTGTCTATGGATATGTCGGGGATGATGTCTAGCGGAATACCCTGGGTCAGTCTGTGTCTGTTTGTCCACCACTTGAGGCTGGACTTTATGCGTGGTGGGAGGGTGACGCATTTGGCAAGGTTGGTTGCATGGCCTTGTTTGAGAAGGAATGCCATGAGCGGACGTGCATGCCATCTGGCCCACAGAACAGTGTTGATGGTGGACGACATGAGTCCGAGCATTTGCAAAATGTCCCAAAGTGTAGGACATGTGGCCGACTGTAGTCTGTGTGCTGTTGCAATAAGAGTGTCTACTCTTGAGAGAGATGGAGTAACGGTGCCACTTGCTGTGTCTATTAGTGTGCCCAAGTGCTCCATGGAGTGTGTAGGTGTCAGGTGACTCTTTTGGTGTTGAGTACCCAGCCGTGACGCTGTAGACATTGTACCACCTGTTGCATGTCCCTGACGGACTGCTGGATCGATCTTGTCCGAATGAGCCAGTCGTCGAGGTAGGGGATTACATGGATGCCTTGTTGGCTGAGGTGGGCTGCAATCACGACGGATACCTTTGTGAATACATGGGGGGCTGAGGCAAGGCCGAAGGGAAGCACCTTGTACTGGTAATGCTGGCCCAGGATGCAGAAGAGGAGGAATCTGTGGTGTGAGGGCCACATGGGAACGTGGAGGTAAGCGTCCTTTAAATCGATAGACGTGAGGAAGTCTCCCTGGCAGAGGGCTCTGAGTGTGGGCCTTGTCATCTCCATCTTGAAAGGAATGTAACGCACTGACTGGTTGATGTATTTGAGGTCGAGGACCAGCCTGTGCCCTCCTGTCTTTTTTGGTACCAAGAAGAAGATGGAATAGATGCCTATGACTTCTTCGTGTCTTGGGACTGGAGCAATTGCATTGTTGTGTTGTAGTTCTTGAATAGCTGTAGTAATGTGGGCAGCTGTGTACTTTTGCGTGGAAAAGGTTGAGGTGAGCATTCTGTGGCCTCTGGGTGTTGTTGTGAACTGTGTTGCATATCCCTTTCGTATGATCTCTAGAACCCATTGGTCCATGGTGGTGGCCTCCCATTGTTGCAGGAACAGTGTGAGGCGTGCCCCCACTGGCGTGCTGAGCTCAGGGGATGCGTAGTCAGGCCCTAGAGGTGGGATGATGGGTGTAGTGGCCTCGGCCTCTTGTTGGGGCTGCCCTACCTCTGTATCTGTTGTAGTGGTAGGGTGTGGAATAGTTTTGACAGAAGGAGGTGCCTCAGAACAAGTAGGTACCGCGACGTTTGTCGCGAAAGGAATGGTTGTGCCCCTGGAAGCGAGTGAGAAGGTATGTGGTGGTAGGCTGTTGTCGAGCTAGTAGCCTGCCATCTTCTTTTCCTTTGAGGTACTTCTCGAGGGCCTGTCTGAACAGCATGTCGCCTTTAAATGGTAGCTTGTGAAGAGTGGCCTTTGATTCCTTGTCAGCGTCCCAAAGTTTCATCCATAGGGACCGCCTGGCCCTGTTGGTGATGGCCACCAATCTGGCGTTCATCTTGAGGGAGTCAACCGACATATCTGCCAGATATTTAGTGGAGAGAATGGCATTGTCGAGTAGGGAAGATTTGTGCGATTTTGCAGGTATGGACTTTTGTAGTTCCTGGAGCCAGGTGAGCTGTGCTCTGGTGGCATAAATAGCTGTGGTGGCCGCCCTGCTGCCCAGTCCGTCCAGTTCAGCATTCTTCTTTAGGTGGTCCTCGAGTTTGTGGTTAATGGGGTCTTGTAGACCAGAAGCAGAGTCAGTTGGGAGGACAGTCTTTTTGTTTAGGGCCGCGATCTGCGGGTCCACGGCACGTGGAGTGCACCATAGTGCGAGTTTGTCCTCCTGCAGTGGGTACATGTTGTCCCATGATTTTCTTTCTGGGATGCGAGCAGGTTCCGAGGAGGACCTTTTTTGAGGACAATCTCGTCTATGGCCTCGCAGACAGGGAAAGCCTGTGCTGACTTCGCCGTGGGCTGCAGGGATGGTAGTAGCTTAGAGGCAGTAGCAGGGGCGATCATGTCGAACCCCACTGTTTCCATGATGTGGTGTACCAGAAGTGGGATTTGGTCCGGGAAACACAACTTTGCTGTCAGTGTTTGAGGGTCTTGGTCTACTGCTCCATCATCCTCATTGGAGGAGTTGCTGGAGTCTACCAGTGGGGTGTGCCTGTCAGGCGCATGTTCGTCTGCCAGGGTGGCAGAGGAAGAGTGTCCTTTGTTAGGTGGAGGTGATTGTCTCTGCTGATGTTTGGAGAGTTGAGTGAGCTGATGTAGCATTGCTGTCAAGACCTCCTGTTGCGCTTGCATTAGTTGGTTGTTGTGCAGTAGCGCCTGAGTTGTGTCTGATGCCTGTTGGGAGGTCGGAGGAGGTGGTGTGTGGGAGCAATCCTCCTCTGGGTCAAGAGGATCAATATGCATCACTGAGTCCTCCACACATGAGGCACACAGCCTGCGTGTGTGATGTTGCGGAAGTGGCACTTTGCACTGTCTGCAGCTCTTTGGCTTAGGCATCGTCACCTAAGAATGAGAAAGAGAACACCTGCTTAGTAGTGAGCCATTGCTGGTAAGCAAATAAGCAGTAATGCATTGTGTAATGAGGTGACATAATGCTGCGTATGGTGACTGCAGTAGTCTGTTGTAGACAGCGTGTAGTCACTGAGAAGCAGGAATGCATTTTATATGCAGTGGTGTAGCCTGGCGTGGCTCCTGGGTGCTGAAGTAGCCTGTGAGAACCCCTATGGTAGTAACAGTAATGGGCTGGTATGGCACAGAAAGGGGCAGTATGAATGTAAGGATGCAGGCACCTTAGCGGTGCAGTATGGCTTTAAAAAGCCCACGGAGGAGTACAGGGTTTCCGTGTGTGGCTGAGCGGGACATGGGGACAGGAGAGATAGTTGCGGTATGGGAAAGCAGCGGGCTGCTTGAAGCACCACACCGGAGGCACACGAGAGAGGAAATGCTAGTGGGTGACCCTCCGCAATGTGAGGGGAGTGCCTCCCATAGAAATGCAGTTTGCAGGAGTTCGTGAGACTGGAGACGTAGTCTCGCGGCGGGAGGTGGCCCAATGGAGACGCGCATCGGGTGCAGTTTTGTGGTGACGCAAACGCAGATGTGGAAGGAGCGAGGCATGTCTGCCAAGAAGACGGGGAGCCATAAAATAACAGTCAGGAGGCTCCATCTTGGTAATGGCTGCAAGGGATGCGAGGAGAAAGGCATCGGGGCGAGCAGGAAGTGAGCAGTGACAGCACCAGGTCCGTGACAGGGAAGCAGTGGAGCGGAGTACGCCTAGCAGGTAGGCGAGTTGTACTGACAGAGGAAGTGGTAGTGTGAAGTGTGCCAGGGATAGTGAGCGTTGGGGGCCGCTACATGAGGGGCACCCTGAGCACTGCAGTAAGGTCAGGTAGCATCGCAGCAGTGTCTGTGCCCACTGAGCAGGGATGCACAAAGCACTGAAGAAAGTAGCAGCAGGTGATGAAGCAGCATCTGTGACTGCGTGAAAAGGGTTCACAGAGCGCTGTCCCAAGAAGCCAGGGGTAGCCTTAAGGGGGCAAGCCACAGTGGTGTGTAAATGCTCAAATGTCTGGCACCGCTGAGAGAGGAGTGTGCAGAGCGCTAGTGGCGGCTGAGCCCTGAGTAGGGAGAAGCAGTGTTGTGGGTAGTAAACTATCACAGTCATAGTAGCATAACGTCGATGACAGAGACGAGGAATTAAGCTATAGTGTGTAAAAGACCTCATAATGGATCTGAAAGGGTAGCCTACCTTGGTGTAGCATAGTCAGTTAATGAGGCTCTGGAGCTCTGGAAAAGTGCGACAACCTAGCATGGATGCACAAATTGAACTGATGACTGGTGAGCAGGGACATCCACAGGGGACATTCTCAACTTCACGTCACATGTGCATCAAGACAACCTATCCGGTGTACAGACAACCCATGATGTAAGGTAGGTGGAGTGCCTCAGAGACCATCCCCCACAATGGAATGTGAGACCATTCCTAAAAAAGTGAAAGATGTATTATATCCATTTCTTGTAAAACTTTTAGTCATATTTACGCTACCAGGCTCTAAAATGTATTTGACTGACATTGTTTACAAGAAGTTGAGTCTTTTGCATCTTTACTGTTTGTGTGATGATTTTGATAACAATCATTTTTGTATAAAATATTTTTGAAAATTGCTGTTCCTTATTCTTTGCTTATCTGCTTTATTCTCTTCTTCCCAATAGGATAATGGTTGAATTTTGATACTGAGATTGCCTCCACTGGATCATATATAAATGTGCAAATAAATGTGCTTGAAATAGAACTTGAAATAGAGTAAGATCCTGTTGTTGCAGCTCGAATATAAGGTTTAAACCATTAAATGCTATTACTGAGAAATCCCTTTTTGCATAGAATTGTTGAAAATAACAAAGTAAAACAAGTACATATAGTTTAAGGAGTAATTTTATAATGTATTTTTTGATATTAGGGTGTCATAGGGTTAATTGTGAGCTGGTGAAATATGTACATCACTGTTGTATTCTAAATGATTTAATGCAAGGGCTTATACATATTTATTTATTTATTTGTACATCGGTTTACAACCTTTGAGCCAGAGGCCCATTTCTAAAGGTACCTCGCCACATTGAGGACAGACAGAACAAATGTAGGTTACAGCATACAAGTCACTGACTTAGAGTTACACAGAATGATTTCATACATTTATACAATTTAGTAGCAATTACAGTGATACAGCTGTGCACAAGCTGGTAATGAACAGAGGTGGATGCAACGGGGGAGAAGTTGGGGGGGAGAGAGGTGGAGTGCCGCCCAAGTTGGCATTGTCAAGTATGGAGAGATCGAGGCCACATTTAGAGACAGGAGCAGCTGCGAGTGTTAAACAGTTGGCTCCGAAGGGCGGTTTTGAAGTTGGAGATTGTGGGGGCATTGGAGATGGGAGCAGGGTGAGAGTTAAAATGGGATGGGGCTCTGTAGCAGAAGGACCTCTGACCATGGGTGGTCCTGGTTCTGGGGACCAGGAGAGCGCTCTTGTTTGAGATTTGGGTTGCGATAGCGGGTTGGATGTGGCAGATGGAGGCTGTCACCACGGGTGGGGAGAGCCCGAGTAGAGTTTTTTTTGTGAGGAGGCAGGTTTGATAGCATAGCTGTTCATCTAGGTTAAGTAGTTTTGCCTCGTCATAGAGTTGACACGTATGTGTGAGCCTGGGGGCATCAGTAATCAGCCTGCAGGCCTTATATAGGGTGAGGCAAATTTTGTTGAGGGCGGTAGTGTCAGCAGCACCATAGAGTGGCAGGCCATAGTCTACAAGGCACAGTACTGATGACGTAACCGCAAGATGGAGAGCAACGAGGGGAGGCAGTTTTTGTAGCGGTAGAGGATGCCAAGCCATGTATTAGTGGTGGATGCAAGGGCATCAATGTGGGTGTGGTAGGTGAGGGCTGAATCGAAAGTAACCCCAAGGTATTTGTAGAAGCAGACTTGAACAAGCGGTTGTTTGGTACTAGGGAGGATAGGGAGTGGGAAGTTGCAGGTTTTGTTTTGGAGGTGGGCAAAGAGCATTGTTTTTTTTTTTGAGATTAATGATGAGTCTATGCTCTTCAAACCAGGCTTCAGCATCATTTTAGGATTGTTGTAGGGTGTTCTGGAGGGAGATGGGATTGTGGTGGGTGGCAAAAATGATGGCAACGTCTACATACATAAGAATTTTGCCAGAGCATGCCCTGGGCAGGGTGTTTAGATAGAATGAGAAGAGTAGGGGGCCCATGATGGAGCCCTGGGGTACCCCTGAGTGGATGGGATGAGTTTCAGAGAGTGTCCCATTGATTTTTACACATTGGAAGTGAGCGGATAGATAGCTTGTGCACCAGGCAAGAGGGCCAGCAGAGAAACCAGTGTGACAGAGGACATCCAGCAGAAGAGGGTGGGAGACGGTGTCAAAAGCCTTTGAGAGGTCAATGAACACTGCACCAGCTAGGGAGCTGTCATCCAGGGAGGAGTGTAGGAAACTGGAGAACTCAACTAGTGCAGTGCTGGTACTGTGACCAGCACGGAAGCCGTGCTGCTCTGGGCATAAGATGTTATGCTTAGTTAGATATTCAGTGATTTGAATGGCCACCACTTTTTCTAGGGCTTTGGGGGGACGGAGATTGGTCGGTAATTCCTGGCGGAGGACCTGTCGCCCCCTTTATGAATGGGTGTGACTAGTTTTCCATGCAGTGGGGAACTGCCCCAGGCAGAGGGATCAGTTAAGTAGGCTGGTGAGTGGGGCAAGGACTTCATCCAGCACCAGCTGGAGAATACTGGGGTCCAGGGAGTGCTGCCAGGACTACTGCTATTTAATGCTTTAATTAGGAGAGGTCTGGCTTCCTGGGCAGATACCTTGCATAGGTGGAAGCTGGGGTGTTGGAGGACAGGGGAGGTAGGGTGGGGAGGGTCAAAGAAATACTGGGGAGGACAGAGCTAAGGTCAGTAAAGGAGGTGTTAAGGCAGTTAGCAATGCAGGCAGGGCTGGTCAAGGTAGAGCCATCAATAGTGAGCTGAGATGGGGGAGGGGAGCGTGATTTCCCATTTAGCTGTTTAACATTGTCCCAGAAAGTTAGTACAATTCCCCAGGAGGGGCAGGTGGCCTGGGTATAGTCGTGCTTATTTTACGGGTGGCCCATGTGCACCTGTTCCGAGCAGCATTGTAGGCCTGTCTATCATCCATCCAGCCCATTTCAGTAGCAAGGTGCCAGAGGTTATCCCTGTTTCTGAGCATTTTTAGTAGGGCAGGGGTAACCCAGGGTGCATTACGTTTTTTGCATCAAATTCTGGAGAGGGGTGCAAAGATGTCATAGGCCTTGTTAAAGGTTTGGGAGAAAAAGGCAAGGGCAGTGTCTATGTCGGGTGCATGATGAATGGGGGACCAATTAATCTAGTTGAGAAACTGTTTGAGTTTTATCAGCCCACCAAATCAGAGGTGCCTGCGGAGTATGGTCTGGGCTGTGGGTTTGGGAGTGGGGGCCACCCAAAGGAATAGGATAGGGGAGTGGTCACTTAGGGAGTCTGGGAGGACCTGGATGTCATGGATTTTTGGGGGACGATTGGTGATAATTACGTCCAGAAGGGTACTGGTTCCTCTCTTTGGGTTTACTTTAGTGGGCTGGGAGATGAGTTTTGTCAGGTCTAGGGCAGTGAAAGAATCTCGGGTAGTGGAAGAGTAGGCGCTGAGCCAGTTCACGTTAAGGTCCCCCACTAGGATTTGTTCTGTCTTGTGGTGGAGGGTGGCGAGATATTCTGTTACAGATATCAGTACCTGGTTCTGGTTCTTTGGGGGAATGTAGGCAGTGGTGAGATACAGAGAGCCCCTGGAGGGGTCAGAAATAAGTTTGAGGGTGAGGGCCTGGGCGCCATTTACAAGAATGGGGGCAGGGAGCGCTTGTCCGAAGATTGTATCCCTGGTATAGATTGCACAACCACCCCCACATTTGCCTACTTGGTCCTCCCGGTATAGGGTATAGCCTGGGAGGGAGACAAAGGAGTCAACGGTGGATTTGGACAGCCAGGTTTCAACCAGGGCTATGATATCTGGTTGATGTAACATGGCCCAGCACTGGAGGGCATCACATTTTTTCAGTAGACTGCATATGTTCATGGAGGCTATGCGGAGATCAGTGGACCCAGCAGGTGGGCTGAAGGGGGCAGGGCCTGGGTTTGGATGTATATTACCATATAGGAGTAGTAGGAAGACCAAGGCTCTGACCAGGGGGTGGCAATATGTCAACTTCTGGGAGGTACGCTGGGATGGGGAGGAGGCCATAGGGGAACAAGGAATGGGCAGGGTTCGAAGGATCAGGAGGGCGAGGATGAGTTACAACCATGGGGAGACAGGGTAGGCAGTGGGGAGGCATCCAGGGGGTGGGTGCCGTGGGCCAGGGTATATGGTCAGTGTAGGGTGGGATCGGACTAAGTCAGGGAGAGTTGGGGTTGCTGGTACTAGTGGGCCAGGGGAGATGTCTGGCTGATGGGATGTGGGTACTAGCATGTAAATGAGGGGGAGACATTTGAGGAGGAGGTGTACAAACATAGTGCCTAAGGTAGTGGCCGGGCAGAAAAGTTCAAGTATCTTGACTGCCCCTTAGAAAGCATGGATACCACTTTGGAGTAGTGGTAGTGTCACAGACTCTGGTGGACAGGGTACAAGGTTCGAGACCCTGGTAGGGCGGTTGAACTAGGACCTGGGTGAGGGTGAGAATCCACGTTCTGGAGGACTCAGGGTAGGCTGGTTTGGGCCAAAATTCAGAGAGGAAATAGTGACTCCTAGTGGTCACTGGGGGTTAGTGGCAGACTGGGTGTGGGTCCAGTGGTAGGGCAGGGGGTCAATACGTAGGGCTGGCTAGGAGGCTGTGTGTGAAGGTGAGCTGTGGGCAGAAGCAGAAATGAGAGTAAGGTAGAGAAGTAGCATATGTAGGTAGAGGGGTTCCAGGAAGTAGGAGGAGGAGGAAATTCAGGTGGAGAGACAGAGATGAATAGTCAGAGGGTCCCTCTAGTGGCTAGCAGGTATAATCTGCAAATGAAAAAGTGGGGACTTGGTAAAACGACAGACAGGGAGTGATGTCACAAGACAGTGCCTATATAGGTAGTGCCGAGCCAGGGTGGGTGGGGCAGTCGATGTGCACAGTGTGTTGATGGGCTAACCCCCCCTTGCAAGGATGCTGCTCCTTGAGGTAGTTTAATTATCTCATTCGGCACCCACGTAGGTCCTGCTCCAGGAGTGAGCTCTGTGTGTGGGCTGGTTGGCTGGCATCTGGAACTCATATTGTTAATGAGTTAAAGCTAAAGATGTCCTTAAAATAACCTAATTGCTTGAATGCTTTACCCCCTCTGAAGACTCGTGAGAGTCGAGGTGCTAAGGGTGTTTTGTGACTTGCAGAGTTCCTGTATTCATTAAGTTTGAAGAGGTGTTGAATGTCACTGTGTGATGTGGAGTTTGGTACTACGTAAACCCAATAAATAAATGGCAGTCCTTGAACTGTTTGGGACATGTTTGTGATGGACTGTGTTCTTTCTCCACATTGTTGTAATTTTTACATGTTTGGTGTGTGCAGCATCATTGCGCTCTTCTGATCTAAGGACTTTCTGACTTTAAGGCTAGCCACCTTTCTTTGAAGTGCTGCATGGCTTGTTCCATTCCATCTTTGTTTGTGGAGCTTTCCTTTGGATTTTTTTCCACAGTATCAAATGCAGAAGACAGACAAAGGAGGACAAGAATCGATCACTGTCCTCTATCCCTCACCCTGAGCACCCTGACTAATGCTGTCTCTATGCTCTACCTGGCTCTAAAGCTAGACAGGAGTGGTTCATAAATGTCAAAAGTTGCCAGGTGTTCCTCAAGCTGCAGCGCAGCAACTTTCTCAATGACATTCCCCAAAAAGGGAAGGTTAGAGACTGGATGATAGTTTGCCAAGACATCCAGAACTATGCAGTTCCACAGACCAGGTCGAGGCCCTCGAGATCAGGAGTCTCATCCCCTTCTAGCATGACTTCACCACTTAGAAACATAAAAACAATAGAAACATAGATTTTATTGGCAGAAGAAAGCCTATAGGCTCATCCAGTCTGCCCCTTGTCCCTGCTTATTCCATCACCACTGGCCCAATTTGTCATAGGTCTCACTCCCTCCTCCATTCCTCCAGGTAATATGCCCCTGTGCCTATCCCACGCATGCTTGAAGGTACCCATGTTCTTTGCCCCCACTACCTTCTCTGGCAGGCTGTTCTCATCATCCTTCACCCTATCCATGAAGATGTTTTTCCGCACATCTCTTCTAAACTTCCCCCTCTTAGCTTCATTGCAATAGAAACATAGAAACACTTCCTTGAAAGGTTGTTCTTGCTCATACCTGAGGGGCCGCTAATGTGAGACCAGCACTGGGAATTCATTGGTGCCTTAGAGGCTTTTCACAGAGAGCCTGATAGAACCTAGTTCAGACCTTCTCCCTGGCATCAACAGTCCCTGGAGCAGCTCCTCGTTTCAGCAGTGTCCTCCTCCAAGGACAATGAGTCATCTAGCCACCTGCCTTCAGCCACTATGTACGCACCATACCAGAGATTCTTGGTGAAGATGTTCCAGATGCTTGACTTGAATGCAGCAACCCTTCCATTGGGACTCCTTGGAGTTCCCAGTGTCTACTTGGTTGTCATTCCACTCATGGTCTAGAGCCTAGGGTAGTTTGGAGGTGTTCCTTCTCTTATCCAGCCATCCCTGGGGACCTCCTCATGCAGTATCACTCACTCACAGGATCCACAAGTAAAGTACTTCACCCCTCCTTGGGGCTTGAGGTACTGCACATCAATCAGTCAATCAATCAATCAATCACTTTATTTAACCAGGCATAAACACCATTGAGCAAGCTCATTTTCAAGGTGGTCCTGGGCATTAATACAATACAGTACACTTCATAAGATTACAATTACGGTGAACAACGGTACAAAAGAAAAAAGAAAAAATGTTGTGAAGGTGTCGGTCAGTATGGGCCTATACATACCGGTCAACATAATTAACATGCAAAGGTACATAATGATAAGCTTTACTGAAATGAGAAGAGACAACAATCCCATATAGTCTCCGCTAAGTAAGAGCTCATACCTAAATGATAAAAAATAAGGAGGTATTAAGGAATAGGGTAGAAATTGGGGTGAAAGAGTAAGCAGCCAAAAGGGAGGCCAGAATAGGTAAAAGGTAGAGAATAAGCAGGGCCATCTTGGATTAAGGGAACTAGGCTTGTAGGTCCTAGGTTCCTGTTGTTAGGAATGTGGGGTAGATGAGATACTTAGGCGTCGGATTTGAGGGTGGCACCCAGGGCTTAGGGGTCATCGGCATCTGAAACAATTGCATGATTCCTTCAGATAATCCGTTAATAGAGCTTTGAATGTGAAAATGCTTGGAAGTGAGGATAATTTTAATTAGTCTTGCATAGTGTTCCAAAGTGATGGAAGTGAGAAGTTGATTGCTGCTGAGCCAAGGGTAGTTTTCACTCTAGGAATCTGGAAGCAGATTAAGAAGAAGCATCTCAAGCCATAGGAACCTTTAGCCCATTTGAAGATGTTCAAGATGTATGCAGGGAGGTTATCAGATAATGCTCTAAAAAAACAGAGGAGAACATTCCTTTTTCTTCTAGTTGAGAGTGAGGTCCATCCTGAAACCTGGTACAGATGACAGTGATGTGTACTACGGGGTAGATTTAAGATAAATCTTAAAGCCCAATGGTAAAGGGTGTCCAGTTTGTTTAGCATTGTTGATGGGCAATGACTGTAAAGGAAGTCAGTGTAGTCCAGTATAGGTAGGAATGTAGTTTGTACTAGTCTCATTCTGGCTTCTAACATGAGTAGGTGTTTAATGCGATAGAATAAACCTAATCACTGTCTTAGTTTCTTCGAGGTTTCATTTAAGTGGCACAGAAAGTTGAGCTTGTTATCCATCCAGAACCCTAAGTATTTAAAGGTATCAACTACTTCAAGGGTTCATCTAAGAGTGTTCAGATCTGTGTGATATGTGGACATCCGGAAGTAGACTTTGGTGAGAGAATCATAGCTTTAGTCTTTTTGGCATTGAGGAGGAGCTTATGAGTGAGAAGGTTGTATTGGAGGGTGACGAAGTCTTTCTGTAAGCACTCATGGGTCAGATCCAAGGATGAATTTGTGGTACAGAGTACAGTATCATCTGCAAATAGGTGCACATTTGCTGTGCCCAGCTGCGAGTCCAGATTATTGATGTATATTGCAAAGAGGATAGGGCCCAGGATGGAGCCTTGTGTAACTCCTTGTAACAAGGATTTTTGTGGGGATAGATCTCCCATGGCTATGACTTCTTGTAACCTATTGGTTAGGTAGCTGGTGAACCATTTAATGGCAGAACTATCAAGTCCAATGTTACTCAGTGCAGTAAGCATGATGGTATGATCCACAGTATCGAAGGCCTTACTTAGATCAAGGAAGAGGGCAAATACATGCTTCTTAGAGTCCAAAGCCATTTGCCAGTCTGTAGTTACTTTGGCAAGAGCCAATACTGTACTGTGTTTGGCTCTGAAGCCAGACTGAGCCGGGTTTAGCAACTTTTGTGCATCCAAATGTTCTCTAAGTTGGATGTTGACAATTTTTTCAAGTAATTTAGTGAGGATGGAGAGTATAGAAATAGGCTGGTAATTGTTCAGATCACTCGGATCCCCAGTCTTGAATAATGGTAGGGTGTGGGCAGTTTTCCACAAGACAGGTAGCTCACCTTGAATCAGAGAAGTGTTGAATAAGTGTGTAATGGGGGTGGCCAGATAGGTATGGCCAAGTTTTAGGAAGTAAGGTTCAATATTATCTGCACTTGCACTTTATTTTGTATCCAGAGAAAGGAGGGGGTCCTCCACTTGCTTGAACGTAATTGTGAGGAAGCTGAAGGGGGTGGGATGCGGTTGGTTATGATTGTGATTATCAGTGAAGCCAACAGTGTAGTGTCTTGTCGGGCAAAGTTTGCTGATAGGTGAGGTGTCAAAGGCAAGCACTGTAGTGGAAAAGTGATCATTAAGCTTCTCTAGTATATCAGGTTAGTCCGTATAGGTGGTACCATCAGACACAATTTTGTTTGGAAGGGGTGTTGCAGTGGACTGACCTTCGACTTCTTTGAGGATGTTCCAAAATTTGGCAGAGTTGTTTTTATTGTCTTCTAGTTCTTTTTGGAAGTACCTAGCTTTTTCTGACCTAATTAGCTTGGTACAAGCATTCCTAGTGGTACAGAATGCTAACCAATCAGCCGCCAGGTGGGATTTCCTCATTTTTTTTCACCAGTAGTCCCTATCCCTAAGTGCTTTCTTCAGGATGGGACAGAACCAGCCAGGAGTTTTGTTTTTTGATTTGATCAGTCTTAGTAGGGCGTGTTTGTCTATTAGCCCCAGTAAGAGGCTGTAAAAGATGTTAAATACCTCATCAAAGGTGGGGCTAGATAGAAATCCTGCCAACGAATGTTGCTTAGATCTTTCAGGAAAGTGAAATGGCAGAACTTTTTCAGGCATCTTTTCAGTTTAAATTTGGAGGCCATTTTTATTTGGGAAGGATGTCTGATGCAGGCAGTAGCGCAATGGTCGCTTATATCGTTGAAGAATACTCCAGTATGTGAGATAGAGTGAGGTTTGTTTACTAGCATAAGGTCCAGGAGGGTGCTGCGTTCAGGGTTTTTTCTGTTCGGTCTGGTTATAGCAGTCACCATTTGTAACAGACCATTAACATCGCATAGATCCTTCAATTCTTACAGCTGTCATCATTCTAATTTAGATTGAAATCCCCCATTAGAATACACTCAGTATTAGCAGAGTCAAGAAGGTTTTGAAGGTGTGGCAGAAGTGCCCAGCCACTAGATTGTGGTCGGTAGCATGCTCCCATAAGGAGTGATTTCTCAATGGAAAATGATAATTTTAGAGAAAGGCATTCAAATTCCTTAGCCTTTGAGGTACAGTCAAAGACTGTGACTGCGAATTTGCTTTTGACATATATTGCAACCCCTTCCCCTCTAGTCGGTCTATCACAGTGGTAGATGATATATCCGGGTACGTTGATAGATTTGTCCGGGGTCGAGGGTGTGAGCCAGGATTCAGTTACCATGAAGAAATCAGGAGATGCATGTAGAGCCCAGGTCTGTATAGAGTCAATCTTCTTTAGCAAACTACAGACATTGATATGGAGACAGCACATGCCGTTGGGGACTTAACACCTCATGCATGACCAACCTCCAGAGGCAGATTCTGCTCAGACAGATTTCCTTGCCAGGAAGGCTTTCACCTCAGCATGCATCCTTATGAGCATCTCTGCACACCAAGCACATATGGCGACCATCAACCATAGACTATGGTTGCAATTAAGCCAACTCTTAGCTACATTGCTGCAGAGTGAGCCAGTCAGGCAGGCCATTGACCTTTCTGCTCAGGACCTGGAGGCAGCTTGGCACCAGTTGAGGGCATCTTATGATGCCAATGAGGTGGCCTCCAGGTTAGCACAAACTGCAGTCTACATCAGGTGGACAGCATGCCTTCACTGATCCAGACTGGCACCTTTGGCCTAACATAAGGTTTTTAACTTGTGCTTCCGGGGGGTTAATTTCTTCTTCTCCCATAGGGTCAGGTAGGAACTGTTGGGGAACCTTCCTACTCTTGTGCCACAGAAGACCCACCTGGCTCTGACCAGTCTCAGGTCTCGCCAGACCTGTAAGGAGTTCATGCAATCAGGTGTTCTGTCCTACGCAGAAGGCTGGGGGTATCTGTTACTGTCAGAGTTAGGGGTAGTCTGGCTCCTGTTCTAGCACCATTTGTTACCAATAAATGTAGCACTTTGTTTTTTATATCTGAAGTTTAGTGTCCAGCCATCATTTGGAAGTGTGGGAGTGCTGAATTTTGGATTTGTTTGCATTTTAGGGCTGGCCACCCTTCTGCAGCACCCATCCCATTACTTGTTCACAGAGGCAACTTTTGGAACTGTACTGTCAGAGTGAGCCAGTTCCTCCTTCAGAAGAAGAGAAAGCTTTGTACTCGGACCCATAAGTGGAAATAAATGGTTTAGACTGATTATTGGAAGATACGAAGGATACATACTTACCACAACTTTTGATCTTCCTGAATATCTTCACCATTGATTACCACACCCACCCACTATCCCCTGCTCTAGCAGAACCAGGGCTTTAGGGCAACTCACCCTGGCAGTGCAGGTCAGCACCACCAGGGCTGAGGCATCTCCCCAGTTGCACTCCCTATGAGATTGTTTTTTTTAATACAAAAAAGGGGGTTGGAAGTTCATTGCTGGTCACCACGCCACCAAAAAAACTTAAAAATTGGGTCTGAGGTCCTTCTCAGGGCCCTCATACCAACCCCCACCCCCAAAAAAGAAAAAAGGCAGCCCCCTTTCTCCCTTGCTTTTTTGTTCTCCTCCTCCCTGTCCGCAGTGAATCTCCTATTAGTTGTTAAACATAATCTGTGCCTCTGGGCAGTATCCAGTCTAACTTCACTTAGAAGTTGCACTGTCTGTGGGAGAGATGCTATGTACTGCACTGGATCAAGTGTATTAGCTATTATGTGGTACCCCCTGTGGTTGCAGGAGAAGCAGGTCATTTTCTCTGATAAACTTTCTTCTGACTGTTTCAGGATATCTTTTGGTTGATGTGCCCCTTTTCTTCCTTTATGCCAGCTTGGCTGCTAGCCCACTACCCTTGAGGTGCCTGGGGAGATGAACACATCTTGACTCCTTTGGGCTGTCGAGCCCTACAACTCCACAAGCACATGAAATCCCCTTCTTTCTCCCTGATGGAGAAAAGAGGGGCATATTCAATTGACAGCATAGTCAATTCTCTATCTGGTAGCATGGGGTTGTGTTTTTCCAGGGAGCCATGTGAGTCATTCCTATTTTGGCACATTGTGCCATCTCAGTTTCAAGAAGGTCCCAATTCTGGGCATTCCCCACTTGTGTTTCTGCCAGAGCCACAAGCTTCAAGAACAACTCACTATTACTACTAAAGTTTACTAGTAAACTCAGTTTACTCAGGAACCACCTCTGTCTTAGTTAACCTCCTATAATCCCTTGGTAGACTGCTGCTAGCCTCCCTCCCTAGGCACCCATCTTTCCCTACCCCCTTAATGCAAGTACTATGACTTTGGGTCCTTCAGGACCTTACGAAAATGTTTCCTGCCCTAACTTTGACCCTGGGTCTTCGGCGAGCTCCCAGATGAAATATCCTACCGAGTTATGTAAGCCAAGATTTCTAACCTGCTTCTTTAACTGCTACTGTAAATGTATCTGTATTGTGTCTTACACTTTCCTTTACATTTCCTGACATGGAGCCTTTGCAAAAGAGTCTTTGACTCAAAGGATTGTAATTCTGATTATTTTCAGTAAATAAATAAAATAAATAATAAAACACTTAAAACACTAGATTTACACTAATTAGGTTTTAACTTTATTGTTTTCAAGTTATTTTTTTGACTTTCCCCTGCTGTTGCTCTACTAAATATTGTAGATAATGCAGTACTTATTCCTGAGTCTTCCAAAAAGTATCTGACTTTCCCCTGCTAACCACACAATTGCTGTCTGTGATATCACAGTGTGTTGTCATTGTGAGCACTATGAGGTCATAAACAAAGGCAGTGTGATGCTAACAGGGGAAAGGCAAATGTTTTCAAATGTTTTCTATATAGGCTGTTTAGATGGACCACCAAACGTGCTGTAAATCTTGGAAAGGAACACTGAAAATGAAAAAAAATGTATTCTGTAATAAACTGTAACAGCTGAAACACCTTTTTTATGAAAGCACATGCTGAAGCACAGAATTACACTTTCAGGGTTGCTGCCATTAAGATCACTATCAATCAGTTGTCTGGCTAGTGGTGTGAGGCTCTGGCTTCATGCCCAACTACACACTTAGTGTGCCTGTTTCTCTATCCAAAGCTTGATAGTTGGGTTTTATTTTGTTGTTTATTTTTATTCCTCTGCCATTGCAAATCCAATTTACCATTTTCCCCACCAGCACCAAAATGGTCAGTTTCCCATCAGCCTTCTGTGTGGCTCAGAGCCAAAGGCCTTGTTGAAGTCTAAATAGGCTTAGTCCTCCGGCCTCCACTGGTCTACTTCCCTGGTCACCCAGTTAAAGAAATCTATTAGATTTGTTTGGCATGACCTACCTCCCTAAACCTGTGCTGCCTGTAGTCCTGCAGCCCATTGTCTTCTAGGTAATCAACCATCTGAGGCAACTATTGGCAGGTGGGGGCAACCATTGTCTAGGCTGAATTTTGGGTTGCTGACTATGAACTAATATGAAATGTGTTTTGCTCTTCCTATATACCACCCTTGGTGGATCATTCACTAAGGCTCTGAGTTTAAGTTCAGTTTGCATGAGTAAACTCCTTAAAAATATGATGTATATTACTTTAAGGAACTAGTATCTTCATGATTTGACAATGTCTTCCACATGTAACCATATTTTAACTGTCAGTATCCCACATGTCAGTAACAAAAGGTTGAGAGTTATAAAGCAGGCAGATTCAGTGCTTTTGATTAGAAGAGTATTTCCCTCTGCCAGAGATACAACATGCACGGGGGCCTTCGGAATCAAATCCATCAAAGGAGGAGGACAATGTATCCAGCCCAACTAAGCATGGATGTTGTTATCCAGACAACAGATCTCACATCCGAGTCCAGCCCATTATCTAATAAATTTATACTTTTTGAAGTGTCATGTCCCACTGAAACACAAATGCTTAAATACTAGTTTCTTAAAATAATATACATCATATATCTTAGGAGTTTACTCATGCAAACTGAACCTAAACTCAGAGCCTTAGTAAATGATCTACTGAGAATGGTACGCAGGAAGGGGCAAAAACTAATTTCATATTAGTTCATAGTCAATAACCCAAACTTTAGCCTAGACAATTGTAGCCCTCACCCTCCAATGGTTATCAACACTGCGCTATTGTTGAAAATGTGATTTTTCTAATCTGAAAGAAGATACTACACCTCCTTTATAAACTGCAATACTTGGTAAGTTGTCTACCTATCAACATACTTCTGAGGGGCATACTATATTGGGAAAACTATATGGAAGTTCAAAATTAAAGTGGGGGAGCACACACAGTTGCTTCAATTCACGTGGTCAGATATTTCTTGAATTTCTGTGGTATCGCTAGAGAAATTTCTTGCCTGCCTGCCTGCAAGCAATACCACTGTAGGAAGCCCCAGAGAGAATCTCTTTAGAAATATCACAGAATATCTTGAACTATTTGACCAACTGAATTGTTGCAACTGTATGATCCATTGTACTTTGCAATTTGGATCACACACATGTTCTACATGTGCATGGTGCTAGTAGAATTCATAGATTTTGATTAATGGGGATTGAGAGGACTTTCCCCAGTAAGAGGGGGGTAACTTAAATTCCCTTGTGCTAAGGAGAGAAGTCCCATGAATATATTAGATGGGAGCCACATGGTGACCTGGCTTTAATGGCCAGTTTGAGGTAACACCCTTCCTGTTTCAGGGAAATGGGAACGATTGATGTAGTTATGATCATTTTTCCTGCTCTGTGATTAACCACTGTTTTCTCTTTTTGCAGATTGTCTTGGTCACTTCCATTATGTGTGAACTACAGTAGCTGTATCTGGCTAATACATTTTACTTCTTATATGGTTGTTGGTTATTAGAATATTTCTGATAAGGATTTGCCATGAATTTACTCCACAAAGTTTAAGCTTTTAATGTGTTTTTTTTTATAATTATGTCTAAGAAAGATGAAGAAGAGGAAGCAGAAGAAGAAAAATGTTGCATTTTATATGCAGTAGCATTTTTCATACTCATTGTACACCTAAGCACTTTACAAGCAACAAGAGATTGATAGTGACATGACTTTAAAAGTGTAGTGGCAGACATTTATTACATCAGCACCCACACACACCCTTGGACAATTGCTTGAGCGTTTTTTTATTGGAAGTGCAATGTTGGCCTGGGCATCGGGGAAGATCTCATGCTCTTGTGAAATTGGGGAAGATCTGATACACTTGCAAAAAGTGCCTTCGATTCTTTTACTTCTACCAGTACACCCACCAGGGCAGCATCAGTGATAAACAGAAGGAACCTCAGTTTAACATTTCATCCTAAGGATACCACACCCCAGTAGTACAGAATCTCCATAGTACTGTGCTTGGGTGTCAGCATTTGTATGGCATGAGCCCAAGCCCTGGTGTGGGACTAAAACTCATGACCTTCTGCCCAAGAGGATGTGCTGCAACTGAAACATGCTGAGACCTTCCAATATATTCTACTTATTTATTTGCACTTTAAACACTGCTTGCACACATTATTATCAGCTACCACATGCACTGTTGAAATATATGTTGTATATTGCTTTAAGGAACTGATATTTAAGCATGTGTATTTCAAGGGGTGTGGAACTTGAAAAAGAAACATCATGTAAGAATGCAAAACACTGGACAGTTTACCTGTTTGCTGGATGCTGTGCTTTAGTACCTTGAATAAAATGAAGCATTTTGACTATACTGGGTTTCTGTAGAAACAGAGAAACATAAGCAATGTCGGCAGAAAGAGACCTGTGGTCCATGCAGTCTACTCATATTATACCCAGGATCTGTTGTCACTGTGGGGTCTTTGCTTACACTGTTCCCTCTTTTTTTATCCATGTTCCCATCCCACACTTTCTGCTGAGTAGCTAACATGCCCTTGACTCTATCCCTACTGTGTTTGAAGCCATTTATGGGTTGGTACCCACCAGCTTTACTGGGAGACCATTCCATGGGTCAACCACTCTTTCTGTAAAAAGTATTGCCTCACATCCTTTTTAAACCTTCCTCTGTTAACCTCTCCTCATGACCCCTTGTCCTATCTTCTCCTTTCCTGGTAAATAGCTCCTCACAGTCCACCTTGTTAATTCCTTTGAGGCACATGGAAGTCTCTATCATATCCCCCTTTTCTCTTCTGATTTTGAGTGAATACATGTTCAGTGTCTTCAGCAGATCCTCATAGGATCTGCTTTCCTGGCCTTGAGTCATCTTGGCCAACCTGCATTGTACCTTCTCTACCTGTACTTTTTTAGTCGGGAACTCCAGAACTGGCACAGTACTCCAGGTGTGACCTCACCAGTGGCCTATACAGAGGTAACAGTATCTCCTGCCTTCTACTGTTGAACCCTGTCTCAGTGCACTCTAGCATCCTGCTAGCCTTACTGAAGGCCTTGTTACATGGACTGGTTTGTTTAAGGGAGTCGCTAATGATGACTCCTAGGTGCCTTTCATCTGATATTGCGTCCAGATTACCCCCCCCCCATTCAATACATTTTTCTGTTGATTTTTTTTTGTGCCCTAAGTGCATAACCTTGCACTTTTGGCATTGAATTTCGGCTGCCAGACTTTGGACAGATTTTTTAGCTTTTGCAGGTCTCTCTGCAACTCCTTTATTCCCTCTACGTTGTCAACCCTATCATAGAGTTTAGTGTAGTTTCCAAATAGACACACCCTAACCAGGATTACCTCTCCCATGTTGCTGATGAACATATTAAAGAGGACTGGGCCCGGAACAGTTCCCTTTGGCACTCCACTAGTGACCTCTCTTTCCTGTGATCTGACCCCATTTACCACAGCTCTGCTGAATCCATAACTGCCATACTGTTTCCTTCGCTGTTCCAAGATCTCCCACCTTCTTTAGCAGCCTTCTGTGTGGCACTGAGACAAATGCCTTGCTGAAGTCGAAGTGGAGTAAGTCCACAGCATGGCCATTATCAATGACCTTGGTTACCCAGTCAAAGAACACTAACAGGTTAGTCTGATAAGACCTCCCTGTCATGAATCCATGCAGCTTACTATCCTGAAGTCTGTTTTACTACAGGTATTCCACTAGATCT
Organism: Neoceratodus forsteri; assembly: GCA_016271365.2. Lineage (NCBI taxonomy): Eukaryota > Metazoa > Chordata > Ceratodontiformes > Ceratodontidae > Neoceratodus > Neoceratodus forsteri. The sequence continues at coordinate 451,047,138 of CM057456.1, read as the reverse complement.
TCTTTGACTTGTGTCTCCATTAGTTTCCTACCATGGAGGTTAACCTGATGGGTCTATCATTTCCCAGCTGCTCCTTATTCCCTCCGTTGTGCAGTGGAACCACGTTCCCCATTCTCCATCCCTGGAAACCACCCCTTGCTGTATAGATCTATTGAATAGAACCAACAGGGGTTTGGCTAACACCAATGCCAGTTCTTTTAGTACCCTCAGATGCATCTCATCTGATCTCAGGGCCTTGTTTACCTTCAGGACTGTTAGCCTTTTTCAGCTCTTTTGAAAGTAAATTTTTGCAGTTTCATTTTCAAGACCCCACTATCAATTGTCATGATGTCACTCTCCGGCAAGGGTACACTATTTTCCCTAGAGAATACTGAGCATAAATAGTCATTTTGCATAGTTACTTTCAACATGTCCTCCTCTTTTACCCTGCCTCCTCCCTTAGCCTGACAATTCCCCCTCCCATCATTCTTATTTCTCTTATATATCTAAATAACTTTTTTCCCCTTCCTTGACCCCCTCTGTGTCTGCATTTGCTGTTCTGACTTCTCCCTTGCCATCCTCAGTTTTCTTCTGGTACTTGTCTCATTTTTCATCACCCAGCTTTTCTTTTTAACTTATAAAGGCCCTCTTTTTAGCCCTCACTGCCTCCCTGATCATTTCAGAAAAGCAATTTGGTCTCCTATAGCTGTTTCTCTTGATAACTGTTCTCATGCATGTTTTGTGTTAGCTTGAGAATGGCCCAATTTATAGCCCCCATTTTTCCTCCACTCCCTGGATGCTGTCTGCCGCAGCTAACCTGTCAAGCACAATTTCCCTCAAATGGTTAAAATCTGCCTTCTTGATGTGTAGCACATCAGCTTTAGATGAGGGCTTACAGGTGCCTAGGGCCACCTCTAACCATATAGTATAGAGGTCACTGGACCACTTTGGCTCCCCAACCCATACTCCACCTACTCTTTTGGAGTTGGTGAGTACCACATTTAGAATGGCTTACTGTCTAGTGGGATCCCTGACCTGTTGTACCAACATGCAGTCCTGCAAGACATTGAGCAGGGCCTAGTCTCTGGTGCTCCGGGACACTGTAATGTCCCAGCCAATGTCTGGCCGGTTGAGATCTCCCACTATTTTGGCCTCCCTATTTGCCAATCCTTTCATACTTCAGCGCCCAGTTCCTTATCTCTCTCTTCTTCCTACCCATGTGACCTGTAAGCCACCCCATGTGAATCATTTTTCTTGACAACTCTATGAGCTGAACCCACAGTGATTCTACCTCCTCTTTCCCCCTTAAAGCAGAACTGTGTGGAACCTGAAAGCCATTTTTGCTCATAGAAGCAGTTTTTTAAATACTACTTCCAGTTATGTTATTGTTCCACCTTTACTGGTCTATTCATAATCTATGTTGGTGCTTTGAATTTACACTCTGGTATTAAGTACCATTTTAGAACTGTGTGATGTAGGCTATGTCGCTCTTGACCTCAGAGTTGTGTATTAGAATATGGATGCATTGTGCCAATAATGGAAGAGCTGAGAAAGGGACATAAACTACATCATACTGTTCTAAAACGTTATTTACCAGCAGTGCATAAACCAGAAATCCCTACTAGGATAACTAAAAAGACTGTAGAGATGGAAGAGTAACAGAATTGTCACCAATATTTGGAAATCAGCTTCTACTAGGGAAAATTATGCACATATTCAGTGCAGTTCTCCTTTAATGGTAGCATCCTGTACAGCTTTGAACCCTTCTTTGCTATAAATGGCCCCCCCTCCACCTCTACCTATCCCTCTAACATTCCTATATAAGGGTAAGGCTTGTCTATTTGCAGATGACACCAAGATCTGCAACAGAGTAGATGATCCAGATGGGGTGGGCAGAATGAGAAGAGATCTGGATAAACTAGCAGAATGATCAGAAGAGTGGCAACTGGGATTTAATGCAAAGAAGTTCAAAATCATGCACATAGGGAAGAGAAACCCTGAAGCCACCTATAGGCTGGGAGGGGAGTTGCTAGCAGTCACAAAGGAAGAAAGAGACTTGGGCATCATCATCACTGATGACCTAAAATCATCAAGCAGACCTCTAAAGCAGTAGGTAAGGCTAGGGGTGTTAGGGTGTATTAGTAGGGGTATCACAAGTCGTAAGAGGGAGGTAATAATCCCTCTGAAGACACTGGTTAGGCCCCATCTGAGTACTGTGTGCAGTATTGAGGCCACACCTTCACAAGGACATTAACCAAATTGAGGCAGTCCAGAGAAGGGCAACAAAATGGTGTAGGGACTGCATCAGAAGACATATGAGGACAGATTAACGGAGTTCAATATGTATACCCTTGCATAAAGGAGGAGAGAGGTGATATGATCGAGGCATTCAAACACCTTAGGGCATAAACAAGGTGAAAGAGTCTAACATGTTTAAATATAAGAAAAATAGCAGGACAAGAGGACACAGCATGAGATTAGAGAGCCGATTAAGGGGAATGTGAGAAATTCTTTTCACAGAAAAGTGGTGGATGCATGGAATGGCTTACCACAAGAAGTGGTGGCTATGAATACAGTGCAGGGCTTCAAACAGGCATGGGATAGGCATAAGGGAGCAATACAAATGACTATGAATAGATAGGCCACTGACAGAGCAAAGGCCGATGGCACATTTATAAGGTAGAAAAAGAAATGGGCAGACTGGATGGGCCTTGCGGTCCTTATCTGCCGTCAACTTCTATGTTTCTATGTAACAGCTCCCAAGGTAATGCCAGGAACTACAGTGAGGCAGTGGTGCAAGTAAGGGCAGCCAGCCCCGAAATCAGCAAAAGTCCCAAATAACTTGTACTCTAACCAGAACCAAGAACCAAGGCTGATGCCAAATACTACAGAAAATACATAGTTTATTTTTGGTTCTCTACGCAATGCAGGTGCTTTGGCAGTTAGCCTTCATCAGGGAGTGTGGCTTACACAGACTATTGGTCACTTTTATATGGTATATATAAGGTTTAACCTGGTATCACTATGTCCTAATCATTGTTCACACTGGTCCATGTTTCTGTAACAAACACTACATCCAGCCCAGAGTCTGCCACCAAAGCATGGAACTCACTAATATTATTACCAACACTTCTGGCATTGAGGCATACTACCCTCCAACATGCATCCTCATCTCTGCTGATTGTCACTTGCCTCCCCCATCGCCCGTCTCTTATAACCTTGGTGTCTTGTGCTTCTCCTTCCTTTCATGTCTATTTTGTCTACCGTGCCCTGTTCCCTTACCCCATCCCCAGTGGAATCCTGTCTATGGTCCCCACTGTTCCTCCCACCACAGTGGAATTCCCAGCCCAACTTTCCCTGCAATTATTTTAACCATCTGCCAATGTAGAGGTCAAACTTCTGCCATAGTGCACTAGTCCCCTCTTTTCCTCATGTGAAGGTCATTACCTTTGAAGATCCTTTTCTCCCAGAATCCCCCCCATCCCCTATAAAATTGTGCTCCTGTTCCTGATACCATCCCTTCAACCACCTTTTGAACTCATTGACCTCTATCTCCCTTACTCTATTCTTTCCATTCTCTTCACCCCAGGCAGGAAGGACCTCTTAAAAGGCTAAGAAAATTGAGTGCTTCTTCAGTCTGTCCCTCAGCCTCTGGAAGTCCCTCTTCACCATCGACACAGGCTGATTCACCAGGTCATTGGTACCAAAGTTTACCACCACTCCCTGCTCTGCACTCCTCTATACCCCCTATCCTATCCCAATCTCAGATAGCTGGTGCTCCAGGCAGACATCTGACCATCCCTCTCCCATTACCCCCTTACCTACCACCCTCTTCCCCCTCTACCAATAGAGTCTCCAAGTTACACAACAAGCTGCACAGTCTGGGAGTACGTCCCAAGGTAGTACACTGGGTCTGAAATTGGCTGAGAAACAAAACACAGAAGGTTGTGGTAAATGGAGTTCAATCCCAGGAAAGGAGGTGACAAGTGGGGTGCCACCGGGTTCGGTTTTGAAGCCAGTCCTTCTTAATGTTTTCATTAGTGACATTGTGGAGGGGCTAGAAGGGAAGGGAAGCCTCTTTGCGGATGACACCAAGATCTGCAATAGGGCAGACACTCCAGACTGGGTGGAAAAAATTAGAAGAGACCTAGCAAATCGGAGGAGTGGTCAAGAGACAGGCAGCTTAAATTCAATACAAAAAAGTGCAAAGTCATGCACTTGGGCCACAGGTATCCTGGAGAGGAATACAGAATGGGGGGGGGGGCTGAGATACTAACAACAACAAAACTGGAAAGGGACCTGGAAGTAAACATAACGGACAACCTGAAGGCGGCCAAGCAGTGTGAAAAGGTGTCAGGGAGGGCCGGAGGGATGCTGGGGTGCATAGGGAGGGGGCATCACCAGTAGAAAACAGCAGGTGGTGATACCACTGTATGGACAGTTCATCAGGCCAAATCTGGAATACTGTGTTCAGTTCTGGAGACCACATCTCTGGCAGAACACTGACAGAATGGAGGTGGTCCAGAGAAGGGTGACAAAAATTGTGACAGGAATGCACCAGAAAGCTTATGAATAAAGACTGAAATACCTCAATCTGTATACCCTGGAGGAAAGGAAGGGGTGGGGTATGATAGAGACATTCAAGTACCTCAGGGGAATCCACAAGGTCCAGGAGAGCAGCATCTTTCAAAAAAAGAGATGTGCAAGAACAAGGGGTCACAATATACTAAGAATCATACTAAGAAAGTAGCAAAGCTGAAAGGCGCAAGCCCATAGTGCTTCATTTTTTTACATATAGTATTTTAAAATAGAACCAGATTTCATATGCCTGTCTAATCTATTTTTAATAAAGACTTTTTTTCACTGACGATAATGTTAAGGGGCAATTTGTTCCAAGTCTACTATTCTTTGTGAGAAGTTGTGGGCTCTTTTCTTTGTTTTGCATTTACACCTGGTGAGTTGTAATGGATGACCCCTAGTAAAGAACTCCTAAAACTGATGGTGGACAAAGTAATGGGGCCTGATGGAATTCACCCCAGAATTCTAAAAGAAGTAAGGGGAGAACTAGTGAAACCACTGACTACCCTTTTTAACAAATCATGGGAGGATGGTGTGGTACCCGGGGACTGGAGGAAGGCAGATGTGATTCCCCTTCACAAAAGTGGGACAAAGACAGAGGCAGAAAACTACAGACCTGTCAGTTTGACCTCTGTGGTAGGGAAAGTGATGGAATCACTTCTGAAGGAAAGAATTGTTGAGTACCTAGAGGCCAGTGGGTCACAGGACCCAAGGCAGCATGGGTTCACAGTGGGAAGGTCATGTCAGATGAATCTAATTGATTTCTTTGACTGGGTGACCAAAGTAGTAGACCAGGGAGGGGTTGTGGACATGGCCTACCTAGACTTTAGCAGGCATTTGACACAGTCCCACAAAAAGATTAGTAGTCAAATTAACCAGTCTGGGAGTAGGTCCCAGGGTGGTAGCCTGGAGTAAAACATTGGCTGGACAACAGGACACAGAAGGTAATTGTAAATGGAGTCCATTCTGAAGAAAGAGGGGTTACTAGTGGGGTACCACAGTGTTCAGTACTGGGTTCAGTCCTTTTTAATGTCTTTATAAGTGACATTGTAGAGGGACTGGAAGGAAAAGTATGCCTCTTTGCAGATGACACAAAGATCTGCAACAGGGTTGATACACAAGGAGGCGTGGAAAGGATGAGAAGGGTCTTGGCAAGGCTGGAGGAATGGTCGGAAGTATGACAGCTAGGATTCAATGCAAAGAAGTGCAAAATAATGCACCTGGGAAACAAAAACACAGGGGAAGATTACACAATGGGGGGGGAGGTAGTAACAAAAACAAAAAAGGAGAGGGACCTGGCGGTAATCATATCAGATGACCTTAAGATTAGCAAGCAATGTGAGAAGGCAGTAGGGAGAGCTGGGGATATACTGGGATGCATAGGGAGAGGGATCACCAGCAGAAAACAGGAAGTTGTTATCCCTCTGTACAGACAGTTGGTGAGACCCCATCTGGAGTACTGCATCCAGTTCTGGAGACTCCATCTCCACAAGAACATAGACAGGATAGAAGCAGTCCAGAGGAGGGCAACTAGAATGGTGCAGGTTCTGCAAGAGAAGCCATACGAAGAAAGACTAAAAGAGCTTAATATGTATACCCTTGAGGAAAGGAGGGAGAGGGGGACATGTTAGAAACGTTTAAGTACCTCAGTGGAATCAGCAAAGTCCAAGAGGTTGCATCTTTCAGAAAAAGAGACATGCAAGAACAAGGGGACACAATTTAACGATGGGGGTGGTGGTTCAGGGGCAATGTGAGGAAGTATTTTTCACAGAGAGGGTGGTGGATGCATGGAACAGCCTTCCTGAGGAGGTTGTGGGGTCTAAAATTGTGGGAGATTTCAAGAATGCATGGGACAGACATAAGGCAATTCTTGTGGGGGGTAGGAAGAAATAGGCTGTTGGTTAACTAGGATCTGCAGCTTATCCTATAGGTAGGGAAATGGGCAGACTAGGTGGGCCAAGCGGTCCTTATCTGCCGTCAAAGTCTATGTTTCTATGTATTTACATGAACTTGCTTGAATTCTAGGCCATATATGTCAGTTAAATAGGGATCTTGTATAATGTCCCAAGCAAACAACAGGTCACCTCTAATTCTCCTATTTTCCAATGACATAAGGCTAAATTTGAGTAATCTGTCCTCGTATGACATGACCTTGTTACAAATAACAGACTTTGTTATTCTTTTTTGAACTTTTTCAATTCTAGCCACATCTTTACGCTTGCAAGGGTTCCATAAATGAGAAACATAATCAAAGATAGGTCTAACATAGGCTGTATATAACGATAACAAGATGCTTGGATCTTTAGATGTAATGTTATGGCGTATTGCCCACCAGATCTTATTGGCTTTACTAATAATATTTGTAATATGTGAAACAAAATTCAGGCTTGAGTCTACTGTAATCCCTAGATCACTCTCTTTAGTTTTTGCCTTTAGTGTGTTACCATAAAGAAGGTATTGATATTTAGTGGGGGTTTTTTTGCCAAAATGAAGGACACTGCATTTTAATGGTTTGAATTGAAGATTCCATTTAACAGACCACTCCTCTAGTTTATAAAGGCTAGAGGAGGGGAGACTCAGGGGTAATGTGAGGAAGTATTTTTTCACAGAGAGGGTGGTGGATGCATGGAACAGCCTCCCAGCGGAGGTTGTAGAGGCTATAACGATTGGTGAGTTGAAGAATATATGGGATAGACAGAAGGCAACCCTAGTAATAGGAAAGAGAGGGTAAGCTGCCGATCATATAGGATCTGGAGTTTAAGTAGGTAGGGAAAGGTCAGAATAGGTGGGCCAGGCGGTCCTTATCTGCCATCAAAATCTACATTTCTATGTTTCCTATTGCTTGAATCCTCCTTGTTAATTTCTGTACACACACACATCCCTTGCCTTTGGTTGTCACTGCATCTCCCTTCCCATCAGCATCTCCTGGCCCATGGTCACTACTGCCTAAGGAAGGCACCTGTGCCTCTTCCAGAGTCATAAAGCAGTTTGTCACTGGTACTCCATGGGAACAGCTGACTGTTGTGTGCTTTCTTGTGCAGACAGTTTTCCTGTCTACTGCTTGCTTTTATGGTGTGCACAGTACTCCTTGGATGCAGCCATTTTCCTTCTCTGCTTGTTTACCATACTGAGGGCAGAGGTGTTTTTTTAACCATACACAAAACTCAAATGTTTGGTATCACAAGTGGAATTTTTAAAATGACTCAGTTGATGATTCTTAAAAAAGAATAAACTTACAAATAGTGAGTAAGAAAGTCAAATCAAATTTTAATGTTAGACATAAATTAGAACTTGTATTTCCAAGGTAAAACAGTATACCTACATTTAACAAGCATTTGTCAATGCCGAATGTTTGCTTACTGGTATTAGCATTGGGAATGCAAGAGTTAGACAGATGCAGAATAGGAATGGCAGTGAAGTATTGAACTTCACGCCAACCTCACCTCCACCCTGCAGAGAGGGACAGGCATTGGGGTATGAGTTTGGGTTGTCGCCTATAACGTTCATGCCATTCACCTCACCCTATCCTACAGACACCGACAAGTGTTGAGGTGTGGCTTGGGGTGTTCGGTTTTACAGTCACCCCATTCCATAAGGACATACACTGAAATGGGTGCCGTAGAGGAGAATGGGGTGAACTCTGGGGCTAAAGAGTCCAAGGCACATCTCAATGCCTGTCACTGGCTGCAGGGTGGGGGGTGGGGTGGAATGGCATGAGCATTACAGTCGGCAATCCAAAGGCACACCCCTGATGCCTGTCAGTCTGTACAGGGTGGGACATTATAGTTAGAAACCCTAACGGCCCGGGTGTTTGTTGGTATTTGCACTACAAATTTTCAACACGGCCTTTTTGTGACCCACACCTCATGAAAGCATTTGGGACCTCTTCTCATGAACAGTGGCTCTGTGATTTTGTTAAAGTGTCCAGAACTTTGCGTTCCCACAGCAACCGTGCTATTCGGCGCCAGATGTATGAGAACACAGATCAAGCAGGACATGAAGAATGACAACTGTTCATTTCTAAGGGAGGTGTGAAGAGATGGCTATGTTGAAAATCTGTAGTGAAAATATTAAAAATGCTCAAACTTCCGAGCGTACAAGGAAACTGTGCAACGCATGCACGTAACACAGTCATTTAGTGGAATTATTTCACCAAATTTTCAACATAGGCATTTTGTGACCTCTGCTCATGAACACTGTCACTAAGAGTTTCTTAATCTGTCCCGAACATTAATTTCCCACAGCGACCACACTATTCTGCACCAGATGTGTAAATGCATATTTCAGGTAGGATATGAAAAAATGACAGCTGTACTCTTCATAAGGAGGTGTGAAAAAATGCCAATGTTGAAAATCTGGAGTGAAACTATTACAAATGCGCAAAATTACAAGGGTGCGTGGAAACTGCGCAACGTACGCTCATAACACAGTCATTTCACGGACTTTTGTCACTAAATTTTCAACAAAGGCATTTTAGCACCTCTGCTCATGAGCAGTGTCACTGTGATTTTTGTAATGTGTCTAAAACGCTTATTTCCCACAGCAACCGCACTATTCTGCACCGGAAGTGCGAAAACACATTTTGGCCAGGATGTGAAAAATGACAATTACAAATTCACAAAGTCATCCAAGCTCATGTGAGTCCTCGCTACCACAGATACACTGTGATTGATATTACTAATCTTGGGCTCCCCCCTTGCCTCCCCTTACCCTCTGCTCTCGCTCTCGCCTCATCTTTCACTCCCGTTCGTATAACCCAGAACTCAGCTTGCTTGCCATGACCTCTGCTCATGAACACTGTCACTGAGGAAGCCCACACATGTGTTCGAAGCACTGGGACTTAATGCTTGTTGCTAGGTGCACTTATGTTGACTGTATTTGAAACTGAAGGAGCAGCAACTGTAAATTGTGAATCCAGGCACCACACATCAATAAATCATATTGTTCAATTGGAAAAGAAAGGTTGGTGTTTATTTGGAGTTTCACTGGCACTCGAGTGCAGAGCGTTCTTGGATTTTGGTCTACAGACCAGGAAGACTGACTTTGTTCAGATCTGCAGTAATGAACAATTTCTTTTGTTTTATTTTCTTTCATTAGTTTTTAATCAAGTTGAAAAATACATTACAAAGCACATGATATAAAACTGGAGGGAGGGGGGACTGGGAAAAACACAAAACAGTAAGAAATTGGGTCCATGATAAACTATCTCTGTTTTTTGTTTGTTTTGTTATAGAGCTTTTTCTCCAGTACTGCCACCTCTAACTTACTTCTGACTGTTATGTCGGCAGCCTCCCAACTTTATTGGTCACCCCCCGCAACTGTTCAAGCTAGTGGGGATCCACATGATGTGATGTGGTGGCCCGACAGTGCAGGCAGCTGTCATACAAGCAGCATGAGAGACCTGAGATTTTCTGGCTTGCTCCCATTCCTATAATCATGCGATGCAGCTGGGAATGACATTTAGGAGGGGTGCAAGGAAGTATTGCTTCACTAAAAGAGTGGTGGATGCCTGGAATTGACTGCCAGCAAAAGTGGTGGAGGTGAATTGTGTGGGCTTCAAGCATGCATGGGACAGACATAGAGCAATATAATTAGATAGGCAGGAAGGAGGGAGGGTCGCTGGAGACCGGTTATGGTATGCAGAAACAGAGTAGGAAGGGAACATCTGGGCAGACTGGGTGGGCCAAGCGGTCCTTTTTTGCTGACAGATTCTATGTTTCTATGTTAAGTGCTCCCACCTCCCTGATCCTGGGCAATGCCCTGTCAGGCCTCCCATGCATGCATGCAGTGACACCCCTGTGGAGAAGGGAAGCCCCACAGTCCACCAAAGGATTTGCTAAGGCTATGGAACCACAGCACCACCCGTTTTGTTGGGTGCGCTGCCACGTGGCAATGTTATGCCAGGCTGCTTCCAAGTTGACTCCCGATCCTGGCTCACTGACACAGAAGCACAACGTGCTACCATCAGGTGGGCCATTGGGCTGCCTGACAAATCATCTTCTAAAAATGAAATCCAGTTACAAAACTTCAGGTTTACACCGTAACAGGTACTAATGCTATTCTAATGGAAACAGTATATTTTGACAACAAAGTTTTACAGATTATGTTTGATAAAGTGATGTCGTGATTCCTCCATGCGAGCAGCTGGCTTCATTTAGGCAAGTTCAGTTCTCAGTACCAAATTTATTCAGCTGAAATGCACAGCTGCCTAAAATTTAAGGAGAGTTATGGCAGCCTGTCAGTACGGCAGTGAGGCTACTGCTCCCAGTGCTAGCTGCCTGGGTTCAGGAATGAGCCTAAGGGCACTGGGGTGGGCCTAAGGAAGAAGGGGACAGAGCATTCTGGAGGGTGCCCTCCTCCTCCTTCAGGGAGGGAGGGAAGGAGGCTAACAGACCCCGCAGCACTACTGCCGCCCAGTGAGCACAGCTGGCAGTGCAGGCTGGAGAAGGGGAATGCCGCGCGATGGTGCAGAAGCATATCTGACATGCGTGTGGCTTGCCATCTTCACCCTTGGCATCCCAGAGGTCAGTAGAACAGTGTAAAGAACCCCTGCCATGGCAGGATAAAGCCAGCTATCTGTAGGCTCCACTCCACTAACTAAAGCCACCTCTGCCACTACACAGAAGTCGTGGAGGGTTGGGGAAATGTTGACAGCCCACTATGGTGGGGAGGGGGGCATAGTTTCCAGAGGTAAGGGGTAAGCTCCCAGAGAAGGCAGGTGATGTAGCTGGGGGGAGGATGTCAGAAAGGGAAGGTTGGAAAGTGCAAGTGCATAAAAAGGAAAAGGAGCATTATGAATGTCAGGCAGGGAAGAATAAATAGAATAATAGGTTACTGTAAATTACAAGGCTGTAATTTCATTGAGAGGTTCTGGGGACATAGATAACCTCGAGAGCAAAGCTCGAGAGGTTTCTTATGTCCCAGAGTCCTTAGATAATTTCAGCCGAGTAATTACAGTAACTTATTTTTTATTTTTTGTAATATATGGATGTAGGAAGGTGGCAAGTTCTTACCTGTAGGATGTAGGCTGGGTGATGGCTTGAACGCTGCATCAGGAAGTTGATTGAAGAGGTCATCAGGAAGAGTTTGTAAGAATAACAGTTTCTAAGCATAACATCTAACAGTTCGTTGTAAAACGTGGAACATATAATGTTAAACATTTTAAAAAAAATGAAAAGCCAATGATTGTGGCAGAGGAAGGAATAAATGAACGGAGTAAAGTTTGCGGTTGTGGTTTTCACTCAGACTCCGAGTGTGAGTATATCACATATCTTCTCTTTTTGGGCTGAGGAGACTTGTGATTTCTTTTTTTACTGAGAGACTATATCACCGAATAGTTGCATGCATTAGTTTTCTGTGGATTCATTTTTTGGATTATTGCAGCTGTGTGGTGAAGAAGGTGGCTCGTGAAGGGCGCAAGGTTGAAGGGTGCGCTTGAGCTTTAGCACTGCAGTGATAATACTATCATTCATTGGAATGACAGTATTATTGGCAGTGAAGTGTAGTATTATTGGGAGTGCAGTGTTCTGTGCTATGTATTACAACGATTTTTTTACATCGTTTTCAATAGTATTATTTTGAAGATCCATATATTACAATTGTTTTTTTTAGATAGGATTTTAAAAAATGACGGTGTGCTAATTAGATCACCCAATTACTAGGCATGTGAGAACCACAAAAGGTTCTAAGGTTCCCAAAGGTCTGATAAGCCATGAAAAGTTCTGATAGTTATTAGACCAAGCTTTATCAGAACTTTCAGAACCTCTGAATCGAAAGTACAGACACTATTTTAACCATCAATTTCTACCATAAGCTATTATCAATGAAGGGGAAGAAAGCTAAACGCAACTTGGACTGGTACAATAAGACATACTGTAGAATAATACAAGAGGAGGTGTGTATAATGAGAATTGCACACATTTGATATGTGGAATGTTACATATACCCTAAGAGTGAAGCTTGAGGGGCTTACAAAAGCACTGAAGGTGTGTGTAAAATTTAAGTTTTACCCATGTTTTGATTTATATAATTGAAAGGCTATGCATGTAGTTATGTGGGGGAAGAGCTCCTCCCCCACAGCCTTCTTAAACATGCAGGCTACAGCTGTTCTGCTTAGAGCAAGTTGCACTCGCTTTCGGTGGTGTGGCCGGCTGGCCTCCTCCCTCCCCACCTTGTTGTTCTGCTCTTCTGCACTCCCCATTCTCTGCCTGCCTTCCTTCTGTGTCATGCCCCCCTCCACTGAGCTCCCATCCCTCTGTTGTGCTGTTCTGCTGCTGTCTTTTTGTGGGTGTCTCCGCTGGCCACGCCTAAGTTTGTCCATGGCAGCTCTCTTACCTTTCCGGTTGTAGTTCTTTGCAGCTGGCATTCTCTGTGCACTGGCATTCTGACACCTCCTTCCAGCACATTTTGCAGGCTGGAACCGCAACCGCCGTACAGCCGAGGTACGTCCGCTTGCACATCGCTGCCGTCAGCTGTTCCTGGATTTTTTTCCCTGGGCTCCTGCTGTGCTCCTAGCGCTACTCCAAACCACACAGCCTGCTTCTGTTGGGACTTTTTGCGGCTGTCTGCTGCTACCACCTGCTGGGCTTTCCTTGTCCCGTTGCTGTACTGTCCCTACTGGACTACCTCTTCATTGGCCACAGCCGCGCCTCATTTTTGCCTACTTGCCATGGATGTGACCACTTTCACAGTCATAGTTTCCCTCAGGGACCGTTTTGGAAGCCACACGCTCACGACTGGTGCACTAGCTATATCATTTATACAGTTGTTGCACATATCAAGAACTATCTCGTGCGATGTACCGAAGTTAATTTTCAAGACAGTTTTATAGCGACAGCAGATACCACTTATTCGGTTGCAGCATGCTCCTACGTATATTGAATGTACTTCCTCGCTGCAGTCTATGGGAGATGAGGACTGATTCATTAATGTAGATTATTTGCCATCTACTCTAAACCAGACGTCTGTGCTTTACACCCTTCCTGTATGCACGCCATGGCCTCGCCTGGATTCCCTCCTGTCCACAGTGTGCTACTTGTTATTTCTTTGGGCTGTTGGAATGCTATTTTTGCACTACTCATGCTTGGCACAAAAACTGGAAACATTCATACCATGAGCCATGGGTAACAGATGCCTGAGTGATCTAACACCATATTACTGTTTTAGCGTTACAGTCCTCATTTGGATCTTGTATAAGCTTAGACTTTAATTGCTAAAAGCTAAGCGTCCGTTCGGAGCTGACTGCTTCTTCTGCTACTCCCAACAGCTTAGCAGCCCTTATGGTCCTGGTAATCCTTTCACTGTTCCTTCTCCTGTTCCTGCTACTGTAACTCCTCTGAAATCTAACGCACTTGGAGCTTTCAAAACCAAGTGACGTAAATGTTCCTTTATATATATATCAGTTCTACCCCTACCAGTATGACTTGCTCTGAGCATTCCTCACCAGTTAACTACTATCTAACTTAAGGACCTGAGGTAACTCCTGCTGCCTGCTTATCTCCAGCAACTGTTTAGTATGTCACTCATTCATTGCTTAATCTAGGGAGGGCCTGGCTTCAATAAACTTAATAGACAGGTTAATCAGCAGCTTAGTTTCCATGCCTTTCTCTTCCTAATGGTGCCAGCTACTGCTGCTTGTTAGTCCCTCATGCAAGCACACTGTGGGTTTATTACACAACTCATGAAGACATCACTTTGCAAGAACTTTCCGGCCACTGAGCAGTTATGTAGACATACTCAACAGACTAGTATACTAACCCAGCTACTGGAGACCACTTCTGCCTACATTGTTATCATTCAGAACCCTGCCATTTCTAAACTGCAGGTTATATCCTGTTTATAACACTGGCCTTGACACTCTCCTCTTTCACTTGACCTACGTGGGGTCTGGACATACCGCTATCCACGCGGAGGCTTCACCTGACAAACATCCCTGCTCTTTGCTGCCAGCACAATAGTTTGTGGTCTTGCTAACCTTCGTGGGGTCTAGCTGCCGCTCTACTCATTCCACTGGCTGTTCTATGTGTGGTCCAGCCGCATATCTAACACCTCGTATGGGCCTAGCTTACATTCACTCCCCTTGGATGCTTTCAACAAGGATGCTTCAATTCGTTTGAATCCTACCTCTCCCAGTTCCTGCCAGGATTCTCAGACAAGCTCTATTCCATAGTGCCTGCCTCACCCAACATCAGGGCCTGGAGGTTCGACTACTTCTACTCCATGCCTCCCTCGCCCAGCATTGGGGCCTGAAGGTTCAGTTATTTACTCTACAGCTGCCTCACCCAGCTAAAGCATATGCATTCCACTGGATTTTAATGACCTTTTAACAATAGTCTGCCATGTCTGGCTTTCATTCTGTTGCAATAATGTTTTACCTTGCCAGTGCCGCCTCAAAGGCTCCCCTCTCGAGGAAGTTTGATTCGCTGCTGCCAATCTGCCTGTAATTCCAGACATGGATTTATTACATGATTCATTCAGCTTCGCACAGCAGCTGTTTCAGGATTTCCACACGAGTCTAGTTATTTCTATCGCATAGCCAGACCTTATATTGCTTAGCGCTCTTGTTGCATGCTTCATCCCCTCAGCTCTGCCTCCGTGATGCATGCTTCTCCTGACTGTCCTCTGTGGCGGTGCCTTAGTTATCTAGCCTATGAGGGGTCTAACTTCATTCATTCTTTTTTCACCTGGCCTACGTGGGGTCTGGCTGTACTCACCGGCCACGCGAGGGTATTGCCTGTTATCACCTCACTGCTCCCTGCTACCCATGACAATTTACAGTCTGCTAGCCTTCGAAGAGCTCCTTGTTCTACTGTGGTTTTACATCTGTATTCAGTTGTACATTCGCCATCAATTCCTTTGGATGCGTCTGCCTTACTGCGTTAGTTAATGGATTCACTACTCCACTCCTGCCAGGAGACTTGGCTAGTTCTATTCGAAAAACCTTCTATCTCATGATTTAGGCCTCGCCATAACTCTGCTTCAGTGTTCTAAGGTTTATTGGATCCTGTTACAACACTACTTCATTTGACTCAGCCCTCTTCATCAGTTGTTACCATCCATGACTATTAGAAGCATGTCAATTCAGAACTCATCAAACCATTCTCACAAGTATAATTCTAGCTGCTGTACCATTCTAGCTTCCTGAAATGTGTATATCTACATCACTTTATACAATTATGTTGATTTCCAGATGAAAGCTTTGATTTCCATGCTATTTACATTTCCTCATTACTCTCCACTGTATACCATACAAAATCTATTCAATACTACTCCTCTGTTACTACGTCTGCACCATGCAGGTTTGAGTTTACTACTACTACTACTGCTGACCTATGTACAGGTCCACTTATTTACACTATCTGCTTGTACTACCTGCTTCGCCTCTTCAGGGCCTAGAGGTTCATTAAAGACTGACTCGCCTATTCTACGAACTACTTGCCCCTCAGAACCTGGAGGTCCATCTAACTTACGTCTACTTATTCACACTAAGATCTATTCCTAATTCACTTACCTGCTTCACCCATTCCAGACCAGAGGTTCCTACTGCTCCGCCCTCTCCAAATCATGTGGCCTGCATCTAGCTCCTGAGCTACATCACCAAGGCCTTCATCGCAAAGCATGCCATTTGGAATATCAATTACCACTCTTCATATTCTGGGTTCAGAGACATAGTCACTTGGCTACAGGTTCTCTCAGAAGACTTCCTTGCCTTAGGATTGTTCAACTAATGCAACTTTCGATGCTTTGAATTCTTGTGCTCAAACATGGAACCAAATCCACTAGTCTGTCCTGGACATGGATATCATGGACTAGGAATTCACAAAATATGTTCTGCCATCTTCCTCTGACATTCAACATCTGTATTTCGAATTCAGCTTCCTCGCTTCACTGGATCAGGATCTACAACTCTGGAAGTAGGATTAGCCGGCAACTCAGTCTCATTAATTTAGGATTATTCTCCTTTAGTATGCCCAGAAGGATGAGCAGGTCAGTAGCCATGGGTTCTCAGAGATTTCCCCCAAGGGGGTTCTCTCCTGCATGCTACTGGCCATGCTCTCCAGTGTTAGAGGAGATAATCGTATAATATCATTATTTCTTTTGGGGGATTCATCCTACTCAATTAAGCATCCTTCGTATGGTGGGATACAGAAAAAGGCCAAAACATCAAGTCATAACAAGTTACTCATCAGTCCATGCATCTAAGCACCATATATATATATATACTATTCAGTTACCATGTTCTATAATCACTGACTTGCTCCTGCCTATACTGCTGTATATAAGCACTAACCATTTCATACGACTAATACCTTGGAAGCATTGTTCTACTTACTGGTCTGGCCTCTGTATCCAAGCACGAACCTACATTATTCAGTTACAGTATGTAGCACAAGCACTGAGCTATGAATCACACATAACTGGTGTGTACTGTTTTCTTGCCTTGAAAACATGATCCAACAATTACAAAAAACAGAATAGCCAGTAGGTCCTGTAGTGCTAAGTCAATAGTGTGCACATGCATGGAGCGAGGGAAACCTGGTGTGTGTTTGGGCTTATAACCAGCTGGTTATAACAGTGAATTATAACTGGGTTTCCCTATGGGAGAAAATTTCTCCAGTTATTATAAATTTAATGTGCTGGTTCCACCAAGCTGCATCAACAGGAATTCTGTCAACTGGCAAAACAATGCTGGCACAATGCCAGCAGTCAGCATTTTGTCGTCAGTGGAAGCAAGTGGTTTTTGTGGGGGGCTTTGCCCCCCACACCCCTGCACTGTAAATTATCAAGTTGGAGTTGTTTTGGGGAGGGGTCAAACTCCCTGGAGAAAGCAGTGTTGAGAAACCTACAGACCATCACAGTGACCAGCCGATTCTGTTGCTGTGATGGTCTTTGCCGTTTTTCTGTCACTGCGGCACCGGTATACGAAATGTGCCATATGGCTAGTTAGTACCCCATGTGTAACATCTCTGCAAGTTGAACCACATAATATTGATCTGGCTTTCTGGGTCCTGTCAACACTCCCAACCTTCCCTCTTGTTCTTTTCACCACCACTAGCAGTCTCTGTTCCAGATAGAGACCAGCTAAGGGAGTATATAATGCTCCCAAATCCATGTTTTTAAATTATCAGAAATGTATAAGACACTGAAAAAGTTCTGATAACTTTCTTTTACAGAAATGTAGACATGTTCTGGAAGTTTCAAAACTTTACTGAACCAGCGTCCCCATCTCTGATAATTATTGTTAACAAAAAAGTTCTAAAGATTTGAAATGCAAATGTGGAATTTGTATATAATTAATTTTGCAGATGTACAGTAATTCCAAGGTGTGAAGAGGGGGTTCAAAAACATAGGCTTTGATTGGAACCAGTTCTGATAAGAGCAAGAAAAGGTCTGCTGGTCTCAAATACTGTACCTATGCCTCCGTGGTGTGCACTGCACTCCCAAGATTTTGCTGCTCCTCTCATCTCAAAGCAATACAAAATCAGCCAGGTGCCAGCAAACCACACAATGAGTCTGATTCTGAAAGCTACTGAGAACTGAAACACTTAAAAGGATTTGGGACATTCATTTCAACTGTATCAACAATGCATCACTCCTTTACAAGTTCTGCACTCGTCATTATGGTGATGTAGAGATGGATATCTGGTCAGAAACTGTGTGATGGAGCCAGGACAAACCTTGCTGTGAACTGTCTGAAAAGCCAGCAGACAAAAATTTCTGGCCCCACTGTCAGCAGAGATGATTAGTTGTACTCTAGGGGGCCTTGTTTCCATAGAGAAGTTATACAACTCTCTACGGAAAATATATCAGTGCACTACTGAACAGCCAATGGGGATTATTTGTAATGGAGTAGAATTTGACTTTATATTTTACTTTTCATACACACTGTGTCTCACAGTGCTTTTCAAAAAGAAGGAAAGGATTTGGGGTTTATATAGTGCCTTTCCTGCACACGGTATCCCACAGTAATTTAGAAAGTGAAGGAAAGAATTTGAGTGTATATAGTGCCTTTCATAAACACTGTATCCTAAAATGCCTTACAATGTGAAGGAAATGAATTTGAGTTTATATAGCACTCTTCATATACGCTGTATTCCAATGTTCTTTACAAAGGGAATGAAAGGAGTTGGGGTTTATATAGTAGCTTTCATGCCAACTGTATTCAACATGCTTTACGAAGAAAAAGAAATAGATTTGGGTTTATACAATGCCTTTCTACAAGCTGTATCCAAAGGGCTTTACAAAGAGATGGAAAGGTATCTGGATTTATATAGTGCCTTTCATGTCCACTGTACGGAAAGGGGACATTGTTTAACCAGGAAAGACACACTAAGCCACAGCTTGTTTACAGGTGCGACCTGGGAGCACAAGGAAGTTAAGTTATTTGCTCAGGGTCGCACAGTATGCAAGTGGGGGCTGATGGGATTCAAACTCAGGTCTCCAGGTTTGCAGCTTAGTGCCCTTAATCACTACACTATATTGCCTCCTGGAAAGGGGAGGGGGAAGGGGATATACTGTATACCAAAGTGCTTGATAAAGCAACGGGCTAAATACTGATAATGCTGGGTCTGTATGCAGTATACAGGTAGCAGTCACTTAGTAGGCTAATACCATACACAGCTTTTTATATTGGAATTTTTGTTACGGAGAGGCTGGAATGTTGGCTATGGCCACTGGGTAATGCCCCTGTTCTTTTGAAAATATCTTTAAATCCCACCTAGAGGCTGGATAACATGTGGAGTAGCCTGCCCAGTAAGTTTGTCGGTGCTTGCACTGTTCGAGCTTTCAAAGTAGGACTAGACAGAGTTCTGGGACAGGCGAGTACCAAGTGCTACAGCATACAGCTTGAATAGAGGTAACATTCTGGTTAAGTTTCAGTGTGTGTCCCTACACAGATTGGGTACAGTCACTGCCATAAGGCAGATGGGGTGAGTAAGATGGACTTAAAGTCCTTTACCTCATCACAATAATACTAATAAAGAACTGATTGAACTAAAATGCAAATTTATTTTGGAGTGCTGTGCCATGAAGTCCTTCTCGGCAGAACTCTAATTGTTTTTCCCAGTGACCAGAATCATTCTGTTAATTTATTTTTGAGAAATGATTTCTCATTTGGAAATTTTAAATATAGAGATGATTGCCATGTTTCAGACATCGCCAGCTGTTGACTGAATTAAAAAGAGTCTAAATCAGCTAGCAATTGGGGGAGGGACCATGTCACTTTAAACCTCCGTGTGGTCCAGTGACCACAACATGGTGTAGTTCAACATGAAGACATGGACTCAATTTTTAAGCCACACACTGCTCCATCCTTATGTATCCCCTTCCCCCTGGTCACACTGGGAGACAAGCAACTTGTAACTCAGTGTGCCTTCCTGGTGAAACGTTTCAATAAATAAAAAAGGGCAAGAGTATTAGAGTTCAGGAGGGCAGATTTCACTGAAACGGGTAGATGTATACAAGCAATCCTGAAGAAGTGAAAGGTAATAGAGGGGGTGGAAGAACAATGGGAGAACCTGAAAGGAGGCATAGTGGATATAACAAACTAATGAGTTAGGATGGTGGCCAAAAGGAAAAGAAGAAGGTAACCACTATGGTTCTCCAAAGAGGTGGGGTACAAAGTCAGTGCTAAATGGCCAAGTTTCAGAAAATGTAAATGGAGGCGTACTTTGAATGCCTAAGGGAAGCAGGGAAGGCTGTTAGGACAGCAAAAGCACAGACAGATGAGGACTTAGCACAGTCTGTAAATAAAGGGGATAAGGCATGTTATAGGAACATCAGTGAAAGAAGATAAACCTGGGGAGGAGTTGTGAGGCTCAAAGGGGAGAAGGGAGAGTGTAAGGAGGGGGATCTGGACAAGGCAGAAATACTGAACAAATACTTCTGCTCAGTATTCACTAAGCAGGGGCAGGGTCAAGGACCACATTTGGGTTACAGAGGCAATGGGGGGGTGGCAGGTGGACACCAGTCCATTCACAGTGGAGTGAGTTCTGCAAGAACTCACAAAGCTGAAGCTGGATAAGGCCATGGTGCCAGACGGCATCCACCCAAGGATATTAAAGGAGCTGCGAAGGGAACTAGCAGTGCCTCTGGTGGCCCTGTTCAAAGTGAGTAAATATGGGTGTCATTCCAGAGGACTGGAGGAGGGCACATGTAGTCCCACTGCACAAAAGCAGCAGTAGGGAGTAGGTGGGGAACTGCAGGCCAGGCCAGGCCAGGCAGCCTCACCTCAGTGGTTGGAAAGATCATGGAGACTCTGCTGAAAGAAAGGAGAGTGGCACATATGGAATCCAGCAGTGCTCAGGATCTGAGGCAACAAGGATTCACAGCAGGAAGGTCATGTCAAACAAATCTATTAGATTTTTTTTTTTTGGGTGACTAGGGAACCAAATCAGAGAGGGGTAGTAGATGTCACCTACCTAGATTTCAGCAAAGCCTTCCACACCATCCCACATAGAAGGCTGATTAACAAGATGGATAGTCTGGGCATGGGAGACAAGATGGTGAACTGGGTTAGGAACAGGTTAACAGACAGGAGACAGAGGATGGTGGTAAATGGGGTGCAATCTGGGTAGTGGGGAGTGACCAGTGGGGTACCACAGGATCAGTACTAGGACCAGTCCTGTTCAATGTCTTCATTACTGACATTGCAGAGGGTCTGGAAGGAAGGAGTGCCTGTTTGCAGATGACATCAAGATCTGCAAAGGGTGGATACTCCAGAAGAAGTGCAGAAAAATGTATGGACCTGGATGTTTGAAAGATGGTTTTGAGATGTACAACTGAGGTTCAATGCAAAGAAGTGCAAATAATGCACTTGAGAAGAGGTACCCTGGGAATAGTTACAGGTTATGGGGGGGAACTGACTGTCACCAAAGAGGAAATGGACCTAGGGGTTATCATCTCTGGTGATCTTAAGGTAATAAAGCAGTGTACAAAGATGGCAGGGAGGGCCAGTGGCATGCTAGGGTGCATAGGCAGGGGTATCACTAGCAGGAGGCGGGAGGTGGTAATGCCATTGTATAAAACATTGGTAAGGCATCACCTTGACTACTGTGTGCAGTTCTGGGGGCCAACCTGTGCAAGGACATAGATAAGGTGGAGATTATCCAGAGAAGGGCAACAAAGATGGTGAAGGGCTTGCACCACAAAACATAAGAGGAGAGACTAAGGGACCTCAATATGTTCTCACTGAAGGATATCAGACAGCGGGGGGACATGACTGAAACTTTCAAGTACCTCAATGGCATAAACAAGGTGCAGGTCAGGGGCCTTTTCCAAAGTAGAAAAAGATACAGAGGGCCCATAACCTCCCCTCTCTTGGATGAAAACACCATAACTATGCATCCTAGCATCTCAATAGCTTTACTAACTGCCCTGTGGCACTACCTTCTACCTTTGAGATTGTGGGGATATGATTTTCCATTGTCCTTCATTGATTGTTGACTGTGGCACACCCATTCATACAGCGCCCTTGGTTTCTCTGCCCAAGGTGCGTGACTTCATCCATTTTGGCTTTGTAACCCAGCTACATCCCTCTAGAGTACTCATCTAGTTTCTCCAGGTCCCAGTGCAATCTGTCCACTCCTTTATGGGCGTCCACCTATTGCAGATTTCTGTCTCATCTGCAAAAAGACACTCCTTTACCTCTGGTTTCACATCAATGTCACTGATGAAGACATAGAAGAGGACAGAACTCAGTACTAATCCCTGTGGCATTCCACTGGTCACTCTGCCGTCTCCTGGGTGGCTTCTGTTTATCGTCACCCTCTGTCTTCTATCCTTTAACCAGTTTAATACCCAGCTTACTACCTTCTCCACAACCCTAGCTTGCTAAGTTTCTTTCTGTTTCTTTATTAGCCTGTGTGTCACAGTAACAAAGGCATTACTGAAGTCCAGATAGGCTACATCCATTTCCTTCATCTAATCTTCCTCCTTAGTCACCAGTCAAAGAAATCTATGAGGGTTTGAAATGAGCCTCCACACCCACCCCCCCTCACACACACACACACATACCCTTACTCACACTGTAAAACCATGCAGCTCATTTGACTCCATGTAGTCCATTAGTCTCATTCTGCACAGTTCCATTAATTTCCCAAGCACTGATACTCTGTGGAGGTTTTCGCTACCCTACCCACATTGGGGTTCTCCTCATATGAAGGAGCTCTCACATCATCTCTGCCACTATCACAGGTGCTTCCTCTTGGCAGTCTCATCTTGCCAGAGGTCAATAGATGTGTGTAGTGGCTGAGAAGGAGTTCTGTCCCCTAATCCCCACTGCACTGGAGCTACCATTGTCCAAGCAATCTTACTTGGCCCTCTGAGGCACAATAGTAGTGAAACAGCATCATCTCCTCACAGGGTTCCCATCCTTGCCGACATGGTGACCACACATCAACTAGCTCTCTTCCTGAACATTGCCTCAGTCTATGCTGGTGAGATGGGCCCCAGAAATGGTGTCACCCGCCTTGCCTGCCAGATGACTGCCTAGCCCTACCATGCCACACGCCCCTAGAGCACCACACTCCTGCTCCCCAACCCTGCACACCTTGCAGACAGACCCTCCAGGAATGCCTTCCCCTTCATTCCCACGAGTAGAGGCCTCAGCAGGATAAGGGCTGAACCTCCAAGATGTAGGGATACTTGGGAGTCAGGTGGTATTAGGGCAGGAAAGGAGAGGTTGGTGGGGGTAATGGAGGAACAAAAAATTGTGACACACAAGAATCCATATTGACTATATTACAGGTCCCCCAACACACACAATAATCCATATTGATCATCGCTATACCGCCCATCACCAGCTATCAAATGGTTGGATATTAACAAAGTGATAAAGCTCACACCCATATGCTGCATGCAGTCAAATTTTTAACATTATCACATGCACCACTCTCTGCCCCCCCACACATTCACCCACAAAGTCTGGACTATCGACAAAATGCTGTGGATTCTGATATACACACAGGCAGCTATTGCCTACAGTATTGCTCACCTTCCAAAACAGCAGTTCAAGTATTAATATAAATGCTGTAGTATGTACATCCCATAGTTACAAACAAACACCCACACAAAGAAGGAGCCCTCCATGGCAGGTATTGACAACAGCACCCTCCCATCACAGTCAGAAGGGTATTGGATATTTAGAAATCCTTGTATACTATGTAACACACACATACATACACACACACACACACACACACACACACACACACACACCTATATCTACACATATGCACAAAACTGCCTATATCTATACAGGCACATGCACATGCACATGCACGCACACACACAAACACACACAAAACCACCTGTATCTATACACACACAATCCCCTCTGGCAGCATACATTCCATCTAACAGATAGCAAACTTTCATGCAATAAAAAGAAATTAAGTTGCAGTATAAGATCACAAAGGCATGAGGGCTGAAGTCTGTGTGCCTTACCTCCAGTCATGTCTCTGACCTGGGTTTGAGAGTTAGCTTAGTTGCTGGCAGGGGGAGGTACTGAGCATCCATCAGTGGACATCTCTCTCTTAAGGTAGGAAGGAATGCTGATTCAACCCTTGATTGGCCCAGGTGGAGATCTGTGGGTGGTGCCAGAAGCTTAAGCAACATAAAAGGGAGGGGAAGTTATTTTGTAGCAGTTGTGCACATCCTTGCATGCATACTTATGTACCACCACAGCAGGGAACCTAAGGGAAGACAACTTAAAAATCGTCAACACAGACTTCATGAAACCCCGCCTGCTTACATCCATCCCATGTCACCAACTAAACCATTGGCCCAATTCTGGAAGTGACTCACTGGGTGGGTGGAGAACAGCCCTTACCTCCAGGCCCCAACACGGGTGGGGAGGAGACAATCTATGGGGGACTTTGGGTTTCTTGGATATGGTTGAGGTCAGTGCTGGATGGGTGAGGAGGGAACAGGACTGAGAGCTCACCAGTGTCAACCTCCAAGGCAAAAATGTTACTAAACAAAATAAATAAAAATGCAGAGCCGCACCATTATGGTAAACCCAAGTGTAGATAATATGTAGAAGATCACTTACCTGGGAACTAGGGAGCCAGAGCAAGGAGTCTTGAAGGGGAAAACATACATCTGACCTGTAGAATAAAATATAGGAAAGAGGTCACGAAGGATCCGTAGTACTTAGGGATTAAATAGCAAGGACAGGACAAGTTAGATGTAGAGCAATACTTATCTGATAGAGAAGGGTCATCTCGTCAGATTTGTTGTGAAATCAATCAATAGTGAGGTATCAGGTTCAACGCCATCATATCAACGACATGGTTTAAAATAATGCAGCTAATTTTTCTGTTATTTAGTTAATAGCCTTCGATACCATACAACCGCCACTGCACGAGATGGAGTAACCTCAGCATCCTGTCTCTGTGCTGGAAGGCTCGAGCAACACGAGCGAGGTAGCCTGCGCCCAGGTCAGCTGTGACATGAGTAGAGCACTGAATTTTCATACTCCTCGGTGAATAATATAAGGTACTTTTAAATCATTCGTGTTGCAGCTCCGGTCTGGGCACGCGGTGCACTTGGTTCAAACACGCGTAGCAGCGCAGGTGCTACCGCGCATGACCGAACTCAGGATGCAACTTACAAATTATTTTAAGTACCTTACATGGTTCTCCACCGGAATTGGTTGTAGAGGTTCAGTTAACATACCTCTACATGTCACTATAGTTATTTTTCTCCGTGTAGATACACTCGGGTCATTTTGTAACGAGCCTTTCCGCACAGACAGGATGCTAGGGGACACTCCGTCTTCCAGTGCACCGGCAGTTTTGACATGGTGCATCCAGGAGAACTATTAAGAAGCTAAATAACTAGAGTAAGGTTGACTGCATTTATTTTAAACCATGTACGTTGTTGTAATCGGATATTTTGGCAGCCCTGGTGATTGCTTCCACTGTTGTGGACAGTTTTCCTTTAAAAGAAAAATAGGTTAGTATGCAAAAAATACAGTTGTGACAGCAGAGAGCAGATAGATATGAAATGTGTATAGGACAGCATAAGAGTAAACAAGCGTTTGACAATGCCAAATGTTTTGTCACTGGCATTGGCATTGGTAGTGCAGGAGTTATAGATGCATAATTGGAATGGCAGTGAAGTATGGAACTGACGCCAACCCCACCCCAACCCTGCAGAGACTGACAGGTGCTTAGGTGTGCCTTTGGGGTGTCAGCTATAACGCTCATGCCATTTTATCTCACCCTACCCTGTAGATGCTGACAAGTGTTGTGGTGTGCTTTGGGGTCTTTGGGCATTATACTTACCCCATTCCATAAGGATATATGCCGAGACAGGTGCAGTATATGAGGCTGGGGTGAACTTCAGGGCCAAACACACCAAGGCACACCTCACTGCCTGTCACTGGCTGCAGGGTGGGGGTGGAATGGCATGAGCATTACAACCAATGATCCCAAGTCACACCCCTGATGTCTGGCAGTCTCTACAGGGTTGGGTGTTACAGTTGGAAACCCTAGCGTTGTAGGCGTTTGTTGGTATTTTCACTCCAAATTTTCAACATAGGCTTTTTGTGACCCCACCTCATGAAAAGCGGCAAAATCAGTTTGCTAACTGAAAAGTGATTTTGCGCAGCAGCTATGCCATTTGGTGACACAGGTACGAAAACACATTTTGGGCAGGATGTGGAAAATGACAACTGTATTGTTCATGAGGAGGCATACAAAAATGGCAACGTTGAAAATCTGGAGTGAAAATATGAAAAACTGGTGAAGTCATGAGCATGCATAGAAACTGCGCAACACACATCCATAACCCAATTATTTTGGGGATTTTTTTAGACACATGTTCAACATAGGCATTTTGGGACCTCCCCGCATAAATAGTGGTGCTGTGATTTTGTTAATCTGTCCCAAAAGTTGATTTCCCACAGAGCCCACGCCATTGTGTTGCACAGGTGCGTAAACACATTTTGGGCAGGATGTGAAAAATTACAGCTGTCCTGTTCATAAGGAGGTGTGAAAAAATGCCAGTGTTGTAAATCTGGCATGAAAATAATGCAAATTTGTGAAGTTACAAGGGTGAGTGGAAACCACGCAACGCACACTTGTAACACAGTCATTTTATGGACTTTTGTCACCAAATTTTCAACATGGGTATTTTAGGACCTCTGTTCATGAACAGTGTCACCATTATTTTCTCAAACTGTCCCGACAACTGATTTCGCACAGCGACTGCGCTATTCTGCACCGGACGTGTGAAAACAAATTTTGGCCAGGATATGTAAAATGACAGCTATACTGTTCATAAGGAGATATGAAAAAATGCCAGTTTTGAAAATCTGGAGTGAAAATATTACAAATTCATGAAGTTATGAGCGTGCGTGGAGACAGCGTAACGCACGCTCGTATAAAAGCAATTTTTTTGGATTTTTTCCACCAAATTTGCAACATAGGCTTTTTGAGAGCCCCCTCATGAACAGTGGCACTGTTGTTTCGTTACTCAGTCTGGAAAGGTGATTCCACGCAGTGACCACAAAATCACCTTTCATGACCGAATAGCGCCATGACAGTGACTGAATTCATGAGGAGGAGCCCCAGTAACCCCATGTTGAAAATTTGGTGCAAAAATTCCCAAAAATGCCTGAGATATGCACCAAAGCTGACAAAACCCTATTCATGCCATTATACAGCTTATTTATTTTATTTATTTATTTACTGAATTTTGGTGACCGGGTAGGCTCGCTGGGCCCTGAGGGTCTCTTTTTCAGAGGTGACCCAGAGAGACATTCAATGGCATTACATGTTGTTACATGGTATATAAGGTGAAATAGACAGTATACAGGTATTAACTGACAAACAGTTCAATATTTACAGTTTTGACAGTGATTCATAAAAGTAGAGGCAACTATTCAAAAGAAGTTTGGCACAACTCTTATAGGTAAGCTGATAGGCACAAGACTGTGGGGGGAGGGCTGTCATGTGCCATGACACAGGCAAGTACTTGCCTTGAGTAGATGCGCCTTGAGCCTGGTATGGAAGTTCATGAGCGAGGTAGCTTCCTGTATTTCTGATGGAAGTTTATTCCACACATGGGGGGCTGTGGAGGAGAATGATTTCTGGCCTGTGCTGGTCCTGACCTTAGGGGTTTCTAGTAGAGTCCTCCCTGTGGACCTCAGGGATCGAGTATTATGTTTGGAGGCTAAGGTTGATGAGAGGCTGGGTGGAGCAGTAGGGCTGAGTCATTTAAATGCTAGGCAGAGGAGAGGGTATTGGAGACATGCTACGAAAGAGGGCCACTGTAGTTTGGCAAGTGTGTCGCAGAGGTGGCTTTGGGAATGATCCTGGGTCGCGAACCTCGCTACCTTGTTATATAGAATCTGCATCCGGTGGACCTCCAGCTTGCCCATGCCATGTATAGATGAGAGTGGGAAGCAGGATGAATGAAGCAATGGAGAGCCTGGCTTCCAGAATAAGCTGGTCCTTAATCCGAAACAAAATGCCTAGTTTCCCATGGATAGACTTGGTCACTTGTTCCAAATGATTCTTGAAGGTGAGACCTTGGTCAAGTGTGAGCCCTAGGTATTTTAAGGAGGGCATAGCTTCAATGCTGGTCCCAGCCAGTGACTTAACCTGTAGGGAGCTGGTCCTGTCTTGCCCTAAGGATCTGGCCCTGAACAGCATGGCTTTTGTTTTGCCTGCGTTCAAGACCATTCTGTTTATTTTTAGCCAGTTCTTCAGTGATGTGAGGTCAGATTGGAGTAAGGGGCTGAGAGCCCTCAGGTTATCCGAGGAGCAGAATATAATAGTGTCATCCACATATTGTACAACTGTGCTTCCTCCACAGTGTAGGTTTAGATCATTGGTAAACAACAAGAAGAGTAGGGGACCAAGGATCGAGCCATGTGGTACACCCTCCTTAAGGGGTAACAGGTCTGATAGCGTGCCCTTCCAACTAACTCTTTGGGTGCGGTCAGATAAATAGCTCTTGAACCACTTAAGAGCTAGGGGGTCTATGCCTATCTTTTTGAGTTTTACTAGCAGGAGGTTGTGGTTGACAATGTCACAGGCCTTGGACAGGTCAATGAATACCACACCAGTGGGGGGGTCCCTTTGTCCATGGCTCTGAGTACATCTGTTGTTAGGTTCATGAGGGCAGTGTCCATGCCATGGTTCATTCAAAAACCGTGTTGAGAGAAGGCCAGTAGTTGGTGGGTCTCCAGGTAGTCGCAGAGTTGGCTGTATATATTAGTTTTTTCTGCAGTTTGGCAAGCAGACAGAGCAGAGAAATTGGCCTGTAGTTACTCGTGTGCTTCCTGGAGCCACCCTTGTGGATGGGAACCATGTTAGCCTGTTTCAACTGGTATGGAATGGTGCCTTCCAGCAGAGATATGTTTATGAGCCAAGTCAAAGGTCTAGCTAGGGATTGGGCACAATCCTTGAGTAGCCTAGGGTTAATTCCGTCAGGTCCACCTGGGCCTTTGATTTTCAGGGCCCTCAGTTGGGTTAGTACCTCTTTGGTCCTGACCAACCTGAAGTGAAAGAGTGGCCATTGTAGTATAGAGGGTTCAGATTCGTTGGGTGCCAGAGGGTGAGGGGGTAGTTCCGCCTTAAATGCGTCAAGGTTGGTGAAGTGCAAGTTGATGGCTGTGGCAATTTGTGGGCTGCCATGGACTAGCTTACCATTGGCTTCCATAGGGCCCGGTTCAACCTTGGGTTTACCTCTGATCAGCTCATTGATATGGGACCAGATTAGTTTAGGGGTTCCTAGGCTATTTTTTTGAAGGTGGGTGACATGCTCCCTTTTAGTCCATTTCATTGAGCTCTTGCATTTGTTTCGCAGGGCTTTATATGCCGCCAGGTAGGCCGGTAGAGAGGACTTCTTAAACCTCTTACAGGCCTTGTCCCGGCTGATCAGCAGAGCTTTTAGAGTTGGAGAGATCCACTTGTAGAGCTGCCTTGTACTTTGAGCTTCTTTAGTGGGGCAAAGATGTTGGCTGCTGTCATCAAAGCATTTTGGAAGCATTCCAGTGCCACATTCAGGGTAGGGAGGAGATAGATGGGTCTCCAGTCCAGGCTATTGAGATGGTCATTGTATTGAGTTTCTGAGAAATTCAAGTAATCTCAGGCAGACAGTATACTGGGTTGGACTTTGGGCACTTTATTCCTCCAGATGAATAATATAGGGGAGTGTTCACTCAAGGCATCTGCCATGAGCCAGCTTTTTGGATATTGGTGGGGTTAGTCACCAGTGCCCAGTCCAGGATGGTGTGGTTCCCCGGCTTATGATTCAACCTGGTGGGCTCTGAAATAACCTGAGTGAGGTTAGCCTCCTGTGCCAGGGATGCGAGAACTTTTTTGGGGTCATGGGCCAAATTTAGGTTGAAGTCCCCCACTATGACAAGCTCCGTGGTGACATCTTTGGTCATGGAACTGGTGATGGCCTCCAGGGATTGGACAGCCATCTTAGGAGGATTGTGGACACATCCTATGGTTAGGTGCTTGGACTGTCTGAGAGTGACCCGTATGAATATTGATTCACTGTCTGGGGTGGGGTCAATCTTCAGGGTTAGGTTTGACACCATTAGGTTGTCTTTCATGTTGATTGACACACCGTCCCTCTTTTTCTCTCCCTATCTTTGCGGAAGGAGTTGTAACCTTGTGCCATGATCTCATGGTCCAGGATGTTGGTCTTAATCCAGGTCTCAGAGACGGCCACTATGTCTGGCTTGTAGAGGTCTAGCCAGGCTTGCACCTCTAGCATTTTCGGTCTGAGACTGCAAGCATTCTTGTGTGCAATCTTCAGACCCTTGGAGAGTGTCCACTGTGGGTCCAGATGGTAGGGTATTAAGATATTGGAGATGGGAGGGCCTGGGTTGGGCTGGATGTCCCCTGCCAGGAGAAGTAGTGCCGCCAGCAGGCCACGTAGCTTGAGGCTAGCCAATAAGATTAGGTTGCTCCATAGTCTCCTACTATTAATGTGGAGTGTCTCATAGCATACACCCCGTCTCACTAATTCATGGGCTATTAGTAAGGATTGTAGTCTAGAGTCGGATTTGATATAGAGTAGGTCCTGGGGCAAGATGTCCCTGTCATGTCATCCCCAGATGTCTGGGTCCCCTTGGCCAACCATCAGGTCTACCCATAGTAGGGACAGAATGTAGAGTGTATCGAGGAGTACTCCCTTGTTGGGGAGTAGAGAATTTGTTTTTTTTTCACCACACAGCCTAGGACTGGGTGTGTGGGGGGCCCTGGTCCACCTCATGGTTGACATGTTTGATGAGCAGTGGCACCCTGCGTAATAATGAGGGGCTTCTACCATCTCTAGGATGTCGCACTCACCTAGACCAGTTTCCGGTAGCTAGGATAGTAACAGGGTTATACAAGAAGGTAAGGCACTTCAGCTCAGTCCATTAGGGTTGGCAGCAGTCCTAGGCCTAAAATAAGCTCCGTCAGCAGGGTGCACTATAAGAAACAAATTGTAGAACAGTTCAATTTAGTCCAGGAAGTCTGGCCTAGTCCTAGGCAATCACCTGTCATCGGTAGTTAGCAGGCTATAATTGCTTACTGAGGATAAATATTAGTAACAGGGGGTAGCAGTCCCACAGAGATTATCAGTTTCTCAGCCTATTCTAGATGAGGGGGAAACTCCTAAACCCTTGTATAAGTAGTAGCACTTTTGTTCTGACAACTAGACAATCAACATACAGAGGGAGGAAGGAAGGGGGGCAAGGTTAGCAACAATTGCAAGTCAACTCCTATTTATCACTTCAAAGATTAAAATTAGGCATTTATGCACAGTGCAATAATTTAGAGTCCCTTTTAGTTTAGACAACCTTGAAGGGAAACGGGTTGCTAGCCAGCCCAAGTTGAGGAGTTAATATTGCTCAGGGTACTGCCGGTGTGCCACCATTTCAAGCAACTGGAGAGATAAGCGAGCCAGCTTCACTTGGGTACTTTGTAACAGTCGGTATGTTGGCTCCTAATGAATATGCAGAGGGATAGCTCACTCCGAGATAGGCTCTTTGCAGTGCGTGGGCATGGCCACTGAGCTTTTAAGGGGAGGAGGGAGAGGCGTGGGTGGGTGAGACTAAAGAATTTCCCTGATGTGCAGCACCCTCTCATCACTTGAGCCCTTTGTCCCAGGTAAGGAAAGTTAGTTCCATAGTACAGCACAGCAAAAGTTCCATTTTCTTTTTAAAGTGGAGAAGCTCCTGCACCAGGCAGGGGAACAGTGTTCTTTAAGTTACAGGTGCGAGGGAGGCTTTCTTCTTGGCACATAACAAATAGGTGTATGCCGACGGGGTAGTAGTCTCCCCATCGCACATAAACTGGGGTCAGGACATGTTGACAAGAGGATTGGGCACCCCCGAGGTCAGCATTGCGGCAGGCAGTGTGCCACCATGTTTACTTTAGTGTTTCACCAGGGAAGGCACGTCGGGGGGTGCTGCTGCGTATGACGAGCTTTGCTCTCATTGCAGTGGACCTTTCCTTAAATGTGCTTGCCACATTATGTATTCCTTGTGTGGCACCTGCATGCTGGCTTATTGGGGAATGAGGGACGCACCTACTGATGCATGCCCTGCATTCGCCAAAGAGTGGCCGCGACTCCAAATCTGCTACTAATGCAATATGTTGGCTAGCGAGCCAACATAAAAAAGGAGTGTTAGATAAAAAGTTACAGTTGGGGCACAGGAAGAAGATAAGGATTCAGAGAAAGATGGAGAAATAAATAACATTAATAAACACAAAGCAAAAGAGACTGTAAAGTGGTGTGTGTGTGTAGGGGGGCAGCAAAACCATTTATCACCCCCTAGATGGCCTAGTGGCCAGTAAGTAAAACTAGTAGCCCAGGTGGTCAAGTTTGGAATCTTTGGAGATAACGGCCAGCATTATTAAAATAATTTAACACTGGTGGGGTGGGGGGCTAGTGTTGTCAAAGGTAAGTGAAGGATTTCTGTAATACCCCTAAGTGGGCTACTTTACCGTGTGGCTAGTGGACAATGTATTTAAACTAAAAAGAATCTTTTTCCTTGGGTCTCGTAGTGGTGGGTTTCTTGGGTCCTGATAAATATTTTGTTCGGTAGCAGCCAGCATGGATGTGGAGTGTGAGGAGAATAAGCTGGGACAGCTGGAGCAAGAAGCGTGATCGACCACACTAAAGTGAATGTCAGCGAGTCAGGTGCGCTCTACTCCCAGCCCGAAAGGAGATCGGGCTGTGGCCTGCTCTATGCAGGTGGGAGAGTGAGGGACAGCAGCTCATCGGGAGCTGAAGGAGGCTAGTGTAAGAGTGCCTCATGCCATCTACCCACTTCGGGGGTAAATGGTATCCTTGAGGGGTTCTGGAGTAACAGTAGCACCAGGGAGGTTGTTATATAACAAGCCACACTCGTGGCTGTTAGAAAAGATATAAACGTTCATAGCCAGGGGCAGTTACCGCAAGGGAGCTCAGCTGCAGTGCGACTTGTTTAATTAGCCAGGGCAGAGGGGGTGAGTGCTGGTAACTAGCCTTGTGTGAGCTTTTGTTGCAGGTCCAGGGATAACAGCTGCTGATTAACTAGCCCTATGTAGGCTTTTCTTGCAGGTCCAGAGATGACTGATGCTGATTAACTTGCCCGGTGTGAGCTTTTGTTTCAGGTCCAGGGACGAAAGCTGCTGATTAACTAGCCCTGTGTGAGCTTTTGTAGCAGGTCCAGGGATGACTGCTGCTGATTAACTAGTCCTGTGTGCTCATTTGTTGCAGGACCAGGGATGACTGCTGCTGATTAACTAGCTCTGTGTGAGCTTTTGTTGCTGGTCCAGGGATGACTGCTGCTGATTAACTAGCCCTGTGTGAAATTTTGATGCAGGTCTAGAAAGGACTGCTGCTGATTAACTAGCCCTGTGTGGGAATCTGTAGCTGGTCCAGGGTTCACTGCTGCTGATTAACTAGCACTGTGTGAGCTTTTGTTGCAGGTCCAGGGAAGACTGCTGCTGATTAACTAGCCCTGTGGGATTTTGTTGCAGGTCCATGGATGACTGCTGCTGATTAATTAACTCTGTGTGGGCTTTTGTTGCAGGTCCAGGGTTCACTGCTGCTGATTAACTAGTCCTGTGTGATCTTTTGTTGCTGGTCCAGGGTTCACTGCTGCTGATTAACTAGTCCTGTGTGATCTTTTGTTGCAGGTCCAGGGTTCACTGCTGCTGATTAACTAGTCCTGTGTGATCTTTTGTTGCAGGTCCAGGGTTCACTGCTGCTGATTAACTAGTCCTGTGTGATCTTTTGTTGCAGGTCCAGGGATGACTGCTGCTGATTAACAAGCCCTGTGTGAGATTTTGTTGCTGGTCCAGGGTTCACTGCTGCTAATTAACTAGTCCTGTGTGATCTTTTCTTGCAGGTCCAGGGATGACTGCTGCTGATTAACTAGTCATGTGTGAGCTTTTGTTGCAGGTCCAAGGATGATTGCTGCTGATTAACTACCCTGTGTGAGCTTTTGTTGCTGGTCCAGGGTTCAATGCTGCTGATTAACTAGCCCTGTGTGGAATTTTATTGCAGGTCCAGGGATAACTGCTGCTGAATAAATAGTCCTGTGTGAGCTTTTGTTGCCGGTCCAAGGATGATTGCTGCTGATTAATTACCCTGTGTGAGCTTTTGTTGCTGGTCCAGGGTTCACTCCTGCTGATTAACTAGTGCTGTGTGATCTTTTGTTGCAGGACCAGGGATGACTGCTACTGATTAACTAGCCCTGTGTGGGATTTTGTTGGAGGTCCAGGGATGACTGCTGCTGATTAAATAGCCCAGTGTGAGCTTTTGTTGCTGCTCCAGGGATGACTGCTACTGATTAACCAGCCCTGTGTGAGCTTTTGTTGCAGGTCCAAGGATGACTGTTGCTGATTAACTAGTCCTCTGTGAGCTTTTGTTGCTGGTCCATGGATGACTCCTGCTGATTAATTACCCTGTGTGAGCTTTTGTTGCAGGTCCAAGGATGACTATTGATGATTAACTAGCCCTGTGTGGGATTTTTCTGCAGGTCCAGGGTTCACTGCTGCTGATTAACTAGCCTTGTGTGGGCTTTTGTTGCAGGTCCAGGGATGACTGCTACTGATTAACTTGCCCTGTGTGAGCTTTTGTTGCAGGTCCAGGGAAGACTGCTGTTGATTAACTAGCCCTGTGTGGGATTTTGTTGCTGGTCCAGGGATGACTGCTGCTGATTAACTACCCTCTGAGGGCTTTTGTTGCAGGTCCAGGGATGACTGCTGCTGATTAATTAACTCTGTGTGGGCTTTTGTTGCTGGTCCAGGGTTCACTGCTGCTGATTAACTAGTCCTGAGTGATCTTTTGTTACTGGTCCAGGGTTCACTGCTGCTGATTAACTAGTCCTGTGTGATCTTTAGTTGCAGGTCCAGGGATGACTGCTGCTGATTAACTAGCCCTGTGTGAGCTTTTGTTGCTGGTCCAGGGTTCACTGCTGCTGATTAACTAGTCCTGTGTGATCTTTTGTTGCAGGTCCAGGGATGACTGCTGCTGATTAACTAGTCATGTGTGAGCTTTTGTTGCAGGTCCAAGGATGATTGCTGCTGATTAACTACCCTGTGTGAGCTTTTGTTGCTGGTCCAGGGTTCATTGCTGCTGATTAACTAGCCCTGTGTGGGATTTTGTTGCAGGTCCAGGGATAACTGCTGCTGATTAACTAGTTCTGTGTGAGCTTTTGTTGCAGGTACAAGGATGACTGCTAATGATTAACTACCCTGTGTGAGCTTTTGTTGCAGGTCCAGGGTTCACTGCTGCTGATTAACTAGTCCTGAGTGATCTTTTGTTGCAGGTCCACGGATGACTGCTGCTGATTAACTACCCTGTGTCGGATTTTGTTGCAGGTCCAGGGATGACTGCTGCTGATTAACTAGTCATGTGTGAGCTTTTGTTGCAGGTCTAAGGATGATTGCTGCTGAATAACTACCCTGTGTGAGATTTTGTTGCTGGTCCAGGGTTCACTGCTGCTGATTAACTAGTCCTGTGTGATCTTTTGTTGCAGGTCCAGGGATGACTGCTGCTGATTAACTAGCCCTGTGTGGGATTTTGTTGCAGGTCCAGGGATGACTGCTGCTGATTAACTACCCTGTCTGAGCTTTTGTTGCAGGTCCAAGGATGACTGCTGCTGATTAACTAGCCCTGTGTGGGATTTTTTTTCAGGTCCAGGGTTCACTGCTGCTGATTAAGTAGCCCTGTGTGGGCTTTTGTTGCAGGACCAGGGATGACTGCGACTGAATAACTAGCCCTGTGTGGGATTTTGTTGCAGGTCCAGCGATGACTGCTGCTGATTAACTACCCTGTGTGAGCTTTTGTTGAAGGTACAAGGATGACTGCTGCTGATTAACTAGCCCTGTGTGAACTTTTGTTGCTGGTCCAGGGATGACTGCTGCTGATTAACTAACTCTGTGTGGGCTTTTATTGCAGGTCCAGGGTTCACTGCTGCTGATTAACTAGCCCAGTGTAAGCTTTTGATGCAGGTCCAGGGATGACTGCTGCTGATTAACTAGCCCTTTGTGGGCTTTTGTTGCAGGTCCTGGGATGACTGCTGCTGATTAACTAGCCCTGTGTGAGCTTTTGTAGCAGGTCCAGGGATTACTGCTGCTGATTAACTACCCTGTGTGAGCTTTTGTTGCTGGTCCAGGGTTCACTGCTGCTGATTAACTAGTCCTGAGTGATCTTTTGTTGCAGGTCCATGGATGACTTCTGCTGATTAACTAGCCCTGTGTGGGCTTTTGTTGCAGGACCAGGGATGACTGCTGCTGATTAATTAGTCCTGTGTGCTCATTTGTTGCAGGACCAGGGATGACTGCTGCTGATTAACTAGCTCTGTGTGAGCTTTTGTTGCTGGTCCAGGGATGACTGCTGCTGATTAACTAGCCCTCTGTGAAATTTTGTTGCAGGTCTAGAAAGAACTGCTGCTGATTAACTAGCCCTGTGTGGGAATCTGTAGCTGGTCCAGGGTTCACTGCTGCTGATTAACTAGCACTGTGTGAGCTTTTGTTGCAGGTCCAGGGAAGACTGCTGCTGAATAACTAGCCCTGTGTTGATTTTGTTGCAGGTCCATGGATGACTGCTGCTGATTAATTAACTCTGTGTGGGCTTTTGTTGCAGGTCCAGGGTTCACTGCTGCTGATTAACTAGTCCTGTGATCTTTTGTTGCTGGTCCAGGGTTCACTGCTGCTGATTAACTAGTCCTGTGTGATCTTTTGTTGCCGGTCCAGGGTTCACTGCTGCTGATTAACTAGTCCTGTGTGATCTTTTGTTGCTGGTCCAGGGTTCACTGCTGCTGATTAACTAGTCCTGTGTGATCTTTTGTTGCAGGTCCAGGGATGACTGCTGCTGATTAACTAGCCCTGTGTGAGCTTTTGTTGCTGGTCCAGGGTTCACTGCTGCTAATTAACTAGTCCTGTGTGATCTTTGTTGCAGGTCCAGGGATGACTGCTGCTGATTAACTAGTCATGTGTGAGCTTTTGTTGCAGGTCCAAGGATGATTGCTGCTGATTAACTACCCTGTGTGAGCTTTTGTTGCTGGTCCAGGGTTCAATGCTGCTGATTAACTAGCCCTGTGTGGGATTTTATTGCAGGTCCAGGGATAACTGCTGCTGAATAAATAGTCCTGTGTGAGCTTTTGTTGCCGGTCCAAGGATGATTGCTGCTGATTAATTACCGAGTGTGAGCTTTTGTTGCTGGTCCAGGGTTCACTCCAGCTGATTAACTAGTCCTGTGTGATCTTTTGTTGCAGGTCCACGGAAGACTGCTGCTGATTAACTAGCCCTGTGTGGGATTTTTTTGCGGGTCCAGGGATGACTGCTGCTGATTAACTAGCCCTGTGTGGGATTTTTTTCAGGTCCAGGGTTCACTGCTACTGATTAAATAGCCCTGTGGGGGCTTTTGTTGCAGGACCAGGGATGACTGCTACTGATTAACTAGCCCTGTGTGGGATTTTGTTGCAGGTCCAGGGATGACTGCTGCTGATTAACTACCCTGTGTGAGCTTTTGTTGCAGGTCCAAGGATGACAGCTGCTGATTAACTAGCCCTGTGTGGATTTTTTTCAGGTCCAGGGTTCACTGCTGCTGATTAAATAGCCCAGTGTGAGCTTTTGTTGCTGGTCCAGGGATGACTGCTACTGATTAACCAGCCCTGTGTGAGCCTTTTGTTGCAGGTCCAAGGATGACTGTTGCTGATTAACTAGTCCTCTGTGAGCTTTTGTTGCTGGTCCATGGATGACTCCTGCTGATTAATTACCCTGTGTGAGCTTTTGTTGCAGGTCCAAGGATGACTATTGATGATTAACTAGCCCTGTGTGGGATTTTTCTGCAGGTCCAGGGTTCACTGCTGCTGATAACTAGCCCTGTGTGGGCTTTTGTTGCAGGTCCAGGGATGACTGTTACTGATTAACTTGCCCTGTGTGAGCTTTTGTTGCAGGTCCAGGGATGACTGCTGTTGATTAACTAGCCCTGTGTGGATTTTGTTGCTGGTCCAGGGATGACTGCTGCGATTAACTACCTCTGAGGCTTTTTGTTGCAGGGTCCAGGGATGACTGCTGCTGATTAATTAACTCTGTGTGGGCTTTGTGCTGGTCCAGGGTTCACTGCTGCTGATTAACTAGTTCTGAGTGATCTTTTGTTACTGGTCCAGGGTTCACTGCTGCTGATTAACTAGTCCTGTGTGATCTTTAGTTGCAGGTCCAGGGATGAGAGCTGCTGATTAACTAGTCCTGTGTGAGCTTTTGTTGCTGGTCCAGGGTTCACTGCTGCTGATTAACTAGTCCTGTGTGATCTTTTGTTGCAGGTCCAGGGATGACTGCTGCTGATTAACTAGTCATGTGTAAGCTTTTGTTGCAGGTCCAAGGATGATTGCTGCTGATTAACTACCCTGTGTGAGCTTTTGTTGCTGGTCCAGGGTTCACTGCTGCTGATTAACTAGCCCTGTGTGGGATTTTGTTGCAGGTCCAGGGATAACTGCTGCTGATTAACTAGTCCTGTGTGAGCTTTTGTTACAGGTCCAAGGATGATTGCTGCTGATTAACTAGCCCTGTGTGGGATTTTATTGCAGGTCCAGGGATAACTGCTGCTGAATAAATAGTCCTGTGTGAGCTTTTGTTGCTGGTCCAAGGATGATTGCTGCTGATTAATTACCGAGTGTGAGCTTTTGTTGCTGGTCCAGGGTTCACTCCAGCTGATTAACTAGTCCTGTGTGATCTTTTGTTGCAGGTCCACGGAAGACTGCTGCTGATTAACTAGCCCTGTGTGGGATTTTTTTGCGGGTCCAGGGATGACTGCTGCTGATTAACTAGCCCTGTGGGGGCTTTTGTTGCAGGACCAGGGATGACTGCTACTGATTAACTAGCCCTGTGTGGGATTTTGTTGCAGGTCCAGGGATGACTGCTGCTGATTAACTACCCTGTGTGAGCTTTTGTTGCAGGTCCAAGGATGACAGCTGCTGATTAACTAGCCCTGTGTGGGATTTTTTTTCAGGTCCAGGGTTCACTGCTGCTGATTAAATAGCCCAGTGTGAGCTTTTGTTGCTGGTCCAGGGATGACTGCTACTGATTAACCAGCCCTGTGTGAGCTTTTGTTGCAGGTCCAAGGATGACTGTTGCTGATTAACTAGTCCTCTGTGAGCTTTTGTTGCTGGTCCATGGATGACTCCTGCTGATTAATTACCCTGTGTGAGCTTTTGTTGCAGGTCCAAGGATGACTATTGATGATTAACTAGCTCTGTGGGATTTTTTCTGCACGTCCAGGGTTCACTGCAGCTGATTAACTAGCCCTGTGTGGGCTTTTGTTGCAGGTCCAGGGATGACTGCTACTGATTAACTTGTCCTGTGTGAGCTTTTGTTGCAGGTCCAGGGATGACTGCTGATTAACTAGCCCTGTGTGGGATTTTGTTGCTGGTCCAGGGATGACTGCTGCTGATTAACTACCCTCTGAGGGCTTTTGTTGCAGGTCCAGGGATGACTGCTGCTGATTAATTAACTCTGTGTGGGCTTTTGTTGCTGGTCCAGGGTTCACTGCTGCTGATTAACTAGTTCTGAGTGATCTTTTGTTACTGGTCCAGGGTTCACTGCTGCTGATTAACTAGTCCTGTGTGATCTTTAGTTGCAGGTCCAGGGATGACTGCTGCTGATTAACTAGCCCTGTGTGAGCTTTTGTTGCTGGTCCAGGGTTCACTGCTGCTGATTAACTAGTCCTGTGTGATCTTTTTGTTGCAGGTCCAGGGATGACTGCTGCTGATTAACTAGTCATGTGTGAGCTTTTGTTGCAGGTCCAAGGATGATTGCTGCTGATTAACTACCCTGTGTGAGCTTTTGTTGCTGGTCCAGGGTTCACTGCTGCTGATTAACTAGCCCTGTGTGGGATTTTGTTGCAGGTCCGGGGATAACTGCTGCTGATTAACTAGTCCTGTGTGAGCTTTGTTGCAGGTACAAGGATGACTGCAATGATTAACTATCCTGTGTGAGCTTTTTGTTGCAGGTCCAGGGTTCACTGCTGCTGATTAACTAGTCCTGAGTGATCTTTGTTGCAGGTCCATGGATGACTGCTGCTGATTAACTACCCTGTGTCGGATTTTGTTGCAGGTCCAGGATGACTGCTGCTGATTAACTAGTCATGAGTGAGCTTTTGTTGCAGGTCCAAGGATGATTGCTGCTGAATAACTACCCTGTGTGAGATTTTGTTGCTGGTCCAGGGTTCACTGCTGCTGATTAACTAGTCCTGTGTGATCTTTTGTTGCAGGTCCAGGGATGACTGCTGCTGATTAACTACCCTGTCTGAGCTTTTGTTGCAGGTCCAAGGATGACTGCTGCTGATTAACTAGCCCTGTGTGGGATTTTTTTTCATGTCCAGGGTTCACTGCTGCTGATTAAGTAGCCCTGTGTGGGCTTTTGTTGCAGGACCAGGGATGACTGCTGACTGAATAACTAGCCCTGTGTGGGATTTTGTTGCAGGTCCAGGGATGACTGCTGCTGATTAACTACCCTGTGTGAGCTTTTTGTTGAAGGTTCTGATGACTGACTGCTGATTAACTAGCCCTGTGTAACTTTTGTTGCTGGTCCAGGGATGACTGCTGCTGATTAACTAACTCTGTGGGCTTTTATTGCAGGTCCAGGGTTCACTGCTGCTGATTAACTAGCCCAGTGTAAGCTTTTGATGCAGGTCCAGGGATGACTGCTGCTGATTAATCCAGCCTTTGTGGGCTTTTTTTGCAGGTCCTGGGATGACTGCTGCTGATTAACTAGCCCTGTGTGAGCTTTTGTAGCAGGTCCAGGGATTACTGCTGCTGATTAACTACCCTGTGTGAGCTTTTGTTGCTGGTCCAGGGTTCACTGCTGCTGATTAACTAGTCCTGAATGATCTTTTGTTGCAGGTCCACGGATGACTGCTGCTGATTAACTAGCCCTGTGTGGGATTTTGTTGCAGGTCCAGGGATGACTGCTGCTGATTAACTACCCTGTGTGAGCTTTTGTTGCAGGTCCAAGGATGACTGCTGCTGATTATCTAGCCCTGTGTGGGATTTTTTTTTCAGGTCCAGGGTTCACTGCTGCTGATTAACTAGCCCTGTGTGGGCTTTTGTTGCAGGACCAGGGATGACTGCTACTGATTAACTAGCCCTGTGTGGGATTTTGGTGCAAGTCCAGGGATGACTGCTGCTGAATAACTACCCTGTGTGAGCTTTGGTTGCAGGTCCAAAGATGACTGATGCTGATTAACTAGCCCTGTGTGGGAATTTTTTTCAGGTCCAGGTTCACTGCTGCTGATTAACTAGTCCTGTGATCTTTAGTTGCAGGTCCAGGATGACTGCTGCTGATTAACTAGCCCTGTGTGAGCTTTTGTTGCTGGTCCAGGGTTCACTGCTGCTGATTAACTAGTCCTGTGTGATCTTTTGTTGCAGGTCCAGGGATGACTGCTGCTGATTAACTAGTCATGTGAGCTTTTGTTGCAGGTCCAAGGATGATTGCTGCTGATTAACTACCCTGTGTGAGCTTTTGTTGCTGGTCCAGGGTTCACTGCTGCTGATTAACTAGCCCTGTGTGGGATTTTGTTGCAGGTCCAGGGATAACTGCTGCTGATTAACTAGTCCTGTGTGAGCTTTTGTTGCAGGTCCAAGGATGATTGCTGCTGATTAACTACCCTGTGTGGAGCTTTTGTTGCTGGTCCAGGGTTCACTGCTGCTGATTAACTAGTCCTGAGTGATCTTTTGTTGCAGGTCCACGGATGACTGCTGCTGATTAACTAGCCCTGTGTGGGATTTTGTTGCAGGTCCAGGGATGACTGCTGCTGATTAACTGTCCTGTGTGAGCTTTTGTTGCAGGTCCAAGGATGATTGCTGCTGATTAACTACCCTGTGTGAGCTTTTGTTGCTGGTCCAGGGTTCACTGCTGCTGATTAACTAGTCCTGTGTGATCTTTTGTTGCAGGTCCAGGGATGACTGCTGCTGATTAACTAGCCCTGTGTGGGATTTTGTTGCAGGTCCAGGGATGACTGCTGCTGATTAACTACCCTGTGTGAGCTTTTGTTGCAGGTCCAAGGATGACTGCTGCTGATTAACTAGCCCTGTGTGGGATTTTTTTTTCAGGTCCAGGGTTCACTGCTGCTGATTAACTAGCCCAGTGTGGGCTTTTGTTGCAGGACCAGGGATGACTGCTACTGATTAACTAGCCCTGTGGGATTTTGTTGCAGGTCCAGGGATGACTGCTGCTGATTAACTACCCTGTGTGAGCTTTTGTTGCAGGTCCAAGGATGACTGCTGCTGATTAACTAGCCCTGTGTGAACTTTTGTTGCTGGTCCAGGGATGACTGCTGCTGATTAACTAACTCTGTGTGTGGCTTTTATTGCAGGTCCAGGGTTCACTGCTGCTGATTAACTAGCCCAGTGTAAGCTTTTGATGCAGGTCCAGGAATGACTGCTGCTGATTAACTAGCCCTTTGTGGGCTTTTGTTGCAGGTCCTGGGATGACTGCTGCTGATTAACTAGCCCTGTGTGAGCTTTTGTAGCAGGTCCAGGGATTACTGCTGCTGATTAACTACCCTGTGTGAGCTTTTGTTGCTGGTCCAGGGTTCACTGCTGCTGATTAACTAGTCCTGAGTGATCTTTTGTTGCAGGTCCATGGATGACTGCTGCTGATTAACTAGCCCTGTGTGGGCTTTTGTTGCAGGACCAGGGATGACTGCTGCTGATTAATTAGTCCTGTGTGCTCATTTGTTGCAGGACCAGGGATGACTGCTGCTGATTAACTAGCTCTGTGTGAGCTTTTGTTGCTGGTCCAGGGATGACTGCTGCTGATTAACTAGCCCTCTGTGAAATTTTGTTGCAGGTCTAGAAAGAACTGCTGCTGATTAACTAGCCCTGTGTGGGAATCTGTAGCTGGTCCAGGGTTCACTGCTGCTGATTAACTAGCACTGTGTGAGCTTTTGTTGCAGGTCCAGGAAGACTGCTGCTGAATAACTAGCCCTGTTTGATTTTGTTGCAGGTCCATGGATGACTGCTGCTGATTAATTAACTCTGTGTGGGCTTTTGTTGCAGGTCCAGGGTTCACTGCTGCTGATTAACTAGTCCTGTGATCTTTTGTTGCTGGTCCAGGGTTCACTGCTGCTGATTAACTAGTCCTGTGTGATCTTTTGTTGCAGGTCCAGGGTTCACTGCTGCTGATTAACTAGTCCTGTGTGATCTTTTGTTGCTGGTCCAGGGTTCACTGCTGCTGATTAACTAGTCCTGTGTGATCTTTTGTTGCAGGTCCAGGATGACTGCTGTGATTAACAAGCCCTGTGTGAGATTTGTTGCTGGTCCAGGGTTCACTGCTGCTACCTAACTAGTCCTGTGTGATCTTTTCTTGCAGGTCCAGGGATGACTGCTGCTGATTAACTAGTCATGTGAGCTGTTGCAGGTCCAAGATGATTGTTGCTGATTAACTAGCCCTGTGTGGCTTTTGTTGTTGGTCCAGGGTTCAATGCTGCTGATTAACTAGCCTGTGTGGGATTTTATTGCAGGTCCAGGGATAAACTGCTGAACAAATAGTCCTGTGTGAGCTTTTGTTGCCGGGTCCAAGGATGATTGCTGCTGATTAATTAATGAGTGTGAGCTTTTGTTGCTGGTCCAGGGTTCACTCCAGCTGATTAACTAGTCCTGTGTATCTTTTGTTGCAGGTCCACGGAAGACTGCTGCTGATTAACTAGCCCTGTGGGATTTTTATGGTCCAGGGATGACTGCTGCTGATTAACTAGCCCTGTGTGGGATTTTTTTCAGGTCCAGGGTTCACTGCTGCTGATTAAATAGCCCTGTGTGGGCTTTTGTTGCAGGACCAGGGATGACTGCTACTGATTAACTAGCCCTGTGTGGGATTTTATTGCAGGTCCAGGGATGACTGCTGCTGATTAACTACCCTGTGTGAGCTTTTGTTGCAAGTCCAAGGATGACTGCTGCTGATTAACTAGCCCTGTGTGGGATTTTTTTCAGGTCCAGGGTTCACTGCTGCTGATTAACTAGCCCAGTGTGAGCTTTTGTTGCTGGTCCAGGGATGACTGCTGCTGATTAACTAGCCCTGTGTGAGCCTTTTGTTGCAGGTCCAAGGATGACTGCTGCTGATTAACTAGTCCTCTGTGAGTTTTTTGTTGTTGGTCCATGGATGACTCCTGCTGATTAATTACCTCTGTGTGGGAGCTTTTGCTGCAGGTCCAAGGATGACTGTTGCTGATTAACTAGCCCTGTGTGGATTTTTTTTGCAGGTCCAGGGTTCACTGCTGCTGATAAACTAGCCCTGTGTGGGCTTTTGTTGCAGGTCCAGGGATGACTGTTACTGATTAACTTGCCCTGTGTGAGCTTTTGTTGCAGGTCCAGGGATGACTGCTGCTGATTAA
The DNA here is from genome assembly GCA_016271365.2 of Neoceratodus forsteri. Classification (NCBI taxonomy): domain Eukaryota; kingdom Metazoa; phylum Chordata; order Ceratodontiformes; family Ceratodontidae; genus Neoceratodus; species Neoceratodus forsteri. Next base: position 451,002,738 of record CM057456.1, on the reverse strand, counting down.
CTAGCCCTGTGTGGGATTTTGTTGCTGGTCCAGGGATGACTGCTTGCTGATTAACTACCCTGAGGGCTTTTGTTGTTGCAGGTCCAGGGATGACTGCTGCTGATTAATTAACTCTGTGTGGCTTTTGTTGCTGTCCAGGTTCACTGCTGCTGATTAACTAGTTCTGAGTGATCTTTGTTACTGGTCCAGGGTTCACTGCTGCTGATTAACTAGTCCTGTGTGATCTTTAGTTGCAGTCCAGGGGATGACAGCTGCTGATTAACTAGTCCTGTGGAGCTTTTGTTGCTGGTCCAGGTTCACTCGCTGATTAACTAGTCCTGTGTGATCTTTTGTTGCAGGTCCAGGGATGACTGCTGCTGATTAACTAGTCATGTGTAAGCTTTTGTTGCAGGTCCAAGGATGATTGCTGCTGATTAACTACCCTGTGTAGCTTTTGTTGCTGGTCCAGGTTCACTGCTGATTAATCTAGCCCTGTGTGGGATTTTGTTGCAGGTCCAGGGATAACTGCTGCTGATTAACTAGTCCTGTGTGTGAGCTTTGTTGCAGGTCCAAGGATGATTGCTGCTGATTAACTACAGGGGCCCTGTGTGGGATTTTATTGCGTTCAGGGACAACTGCTGCTGGAATAAATAGTCCTGTGTGAGCTTTTGTTGCTGGTCCAGGATGATTGCTGCTGATTAATTGCATCAGTGTGAGCTTTTGTTGCTGGTCCAGGTTCACTCTAGCCGATTAACTAGTCCTGTGTGATCTTTTGTTGCAGGTCCATGGAAGACTGCTGCTGATTAAACTAGGCCTGTGTGGGATTTTTTTATGGTCCAGGGACACCGCTGATTAATCCAGCCCTGTGGGGCTACAGTGACCAGGATGACTGCTGCTGATTAACTAGCCCTGTGTGGGATTTGTTGCAGGTCCAGGGATGACTGCTGCTGATTAACTTGCCCTGTGTGAGCTTTTTGTTGCAGGTCCAGGGAAGACTGCTGTTGACAATCCACTTGGGGTGGGATTTTGTTGTTGCTGGTCCAGGGATGATCATGCTGGGATTAACTACCTCTGAGGGGCTTTTTGCTGCAGGTCCAGGATGACTGCTAATTACTAACCAGCCCCTGTGTGAGCTTTTGTTGCAGTCCAAGGATGACTGGCAAGGATTAACTAGCTGCGTGAGCTTTTGTTACTGGTCCATGGATGACTGCTGCTGATTAATTACTCCTGTGTGAGCTTTTGTTGCAGGTCCAAGGATGACTATTGGATGATTAACTAGCCTGTGTGGGATTTTTCTGCACGCCCAGGGTTCACTGCAGCTGATTAACTAGCCTTGTGTGTGTCTTTTGTTGCAGGTCCAGGATGACTGCTACTGATTAACTTGCCTGTGGAGCTTTTGTTGCAGGTCCAGGGAAGACTGCTGTTGATTAATCCAGCCCTGTGGATTTTGTTGCTGGTCCAGGGATGACTGTTGCTGATTAACTACCTTCTGAGGGCTTTTTGTTGCAGGTCCAGGGATGACTGCTGCCGATTAATTAACCTGTGTGGCTTTTTGTTGTTGGTCCAGGGTTCACTGCTGCTGATTAACTAGTTCTGAGTGATCTTTGCTACTGGTCCAGGTTCACTGCTGCTGATTAACTAGTCCTGTGTGATCTTGTAGTTGCAGGTCCAGGATGACTGCTGCTGATTAACTAGCCCCTGTGTGAGCTTTTGTTGCTGGTCCAGGGTTCACTGCTGTTATTAACTAGTCCTTGTGATCTTTAGTTGCAGGTCCAGGGATGACTGCTGCTGATTAACTAGCCCTGTGTGATCTTTGTTGCAGGTCCAGGGATGACTGCTGCTGATTAACTTCCTGTCTGAGCTTTTTGCTGCAGGTCCAAGGATGACTGCTGATTAACTAGCCCTGTGGGATTTTTTTCATGTCCAGGGTTCACTGTTGCTGATTACAGCCCTGTGGGCTTGTTGCAGGACCAGGGATGATCAAGCACTGAATAACTAGCCTGTGTGGGATTTGTTGCAGGTCCAGGATGACTGCTGCTGATTAACTACCCTGTGTGAGCTTTTGTTGCGGTTCCAGGATGACTGCTGCTGATTAACTAGCCCTGTGTGAGCTTTTGTTGCTGGTCCAGGGATGACTGCTGCTGATTAACTAACTCTGTGTGTGCTTTTATTGCAGGTCCAGGGTTCACTGCTGCTGATTAACTAGCCCAGTGTGGGCTTTTGTTGCAGGTCCAGGGATGACTGCTGCTGATTAACCAGCCCTTGTGGGCTTTTTGCTGTAGGTCCTGGGATGACTGCTGCTGATTAACTACAGCCCTGTGTGAGCTTTTTGTAAGGTATCCAGGGATTACTGCCAAGCGATTAACTACCCTGTGTGAGCTTTTGTTGCTGGGCCCAGGTTCACTGCTGCTGATTAACTAGTCCTGAATGATCTTTTAGTTGCAGGTCCACGGATGACTGCTGCTGATTAACTAGCTCTGTGTGGGATTTGTTGTAGGTCCAGGATGACTGCTGCTGATTAACTACCTGTGTGAGCTTTTGTTGCAGGTCCAGGGATGACTGCTGCTGATTATTCAGTCCCTGTGTGGTATTTTTTTCAGTCCAGGGTTCACTGCTGCTGATTAACTAGCCCTGTGTGGGCTTTTGTTGCAGGACCAGGGATGACTGCTACTGATTAACTAGCCCTGTGTGGGATTTTGGTGCAAGTCCAGGGATGACTGCTGCTGAATAACTACCCTGTGTGAGCTTTGGTTGCAGGTCCAAAGATGACTGATGCTGATTAACTAGCCCTGTGTGGGATTTTTTTTCAGGTCCAGGGTTCACTGCTGCTGATTAACTAGTCCTGTGTGATCTTTAGTTGCAGGTCCAGGGATGACTGCTGCTGATTAACTAGCCCTGTGTGAGCTTTTGTTGCTGGTCCAGGGTTCACTGCTGCTGATTAACTAGTCCTGTGTGATCTTTTGTTGCAGGTCCAGGGATGACTGCTGCTGATTAACTAGTCATGTGTGAGCTTTTGTTGCAGGTCCAAGGATGATTGCTGCTGATTAACTACCCTGTGTGAGCTTTTGTTGCTGGTCCAGGGTTCACTGCTGCTGATTAACTAGCCCTGTGTGTGATTTGTTGCAGGTCCAGGATAACTGCTGCTGATTAACTAGTTCTCTGAGCTTTTGTTGCAGGTACAAGGATGACTGCTACTGATTAACTACCCTGTGTGGGCTTTTTGTTGCAGGTCCAGGTCTTCACTGCTGCTGATTAACTATCCTGAGAGGATCTTTGTTGCAGGTCCACGGACATCGTTGCTGATTAACTACCCTTGTGTCGGATTTGCTGTTGCGTCCAGGATGACTGCTGCTGATTAACTACCGTGCTGTGAGCTTTGTTGCAGGTCTAAGGATGATTGCTGCTGAATAACTACCCTGTGTGTAGTTTTTGTTGAACCAGGGTTCATCACAAGTTGATTAACTAGTCCAGGTGTGATCTTTTTGTTGCAGGTCCAGGGATGACTGCTGCTGATTAACTAGCCCTGTGGGATTTTGTTGCAGGTCCAGGGATGACTGTTGCTGATTAACTACCCTTGTGTGGAGCTTTTTGTTGCAGGTCCAAGGATGACTGCTGATTAACTAGCCTGTGTGGGATTTTTTCAGGTCCAGGGTTCACTGTTGTTGATTAAGTAGCCCTGTGGCTTTTGCTGCAGGACCAGGGATGACTGCGACTGAATAACTAGCCCTGTGGGATTTTGTTGCGGTCCAGGGATGACTGCTGCTGATTAACTACCTGTGTGAGCTTTTGTTGCAGGTCCAGGGATGACTGCTGCTGATTAACTAGTCCCTGTGTGAACTTTGTTGCTGGTCCAGGATGACTGCTGCTGATTAACCAACTGTGTGTGGTCTTTTATTGTATGTCCAGGGTTCACTGCCGCTGATTAACCAGCCCAGTGTAAGCTTGATGCAGGTCCAGGGATGACTGCTGCTGATTAACTATCCTTTGTGGGCTTTGTTGCAGGTCCTGGGATGACTGCTGCTGATTAACTAGCCTGTGTGTGAGCTTTTGTAGCAGGTCCAGGGATTACTGCTGCTGATTAACTACCCTGTGTTGGCTTTTGTTGCTGGTCCATGGTTCACTGCTGCTGATTAACTAGTCCCTGAGTGATCTTTGCTTATCCATGGATGACTGCTGCTGATTAACCAGCCCTCTTGTGTGTGGGCTTTGTTGCAGGACCAGATGACTGCTGCTGATTAATTAGTCCTGTGTGCTCATTTGTTGCAGGACCAGGGATGACTGCTGTTGATTAACTAGTTCTGTGTGAGCTTTTGTTGCTGGTCCAGGGATGACTGCTGCTGATTAATCCAGTCTTCAGAAATTTTTTGCTGCAGGGTCTAGGAAAAGAACTGCTGCTGATTAACTAGCCCTGTGGGAATCTGTAGCTGGTCCAGGTTCACTGCGTTGCACTAATCTAGCACTGTGTGAGCTTTTGTTGCGCGGTCCAGGGAAGACTGCTGCTGAATAACTAGCCCTGTGTTGGATTTTGTTGCGGTCCATGGATGACCGCCGTTGATTAATTAATCGTGCTTTTGCTGCAGGTCCAGGTTCAATGCTGCTGATTAACTAGTCCGTGTGATCTTTGCTGCTGGTCCAGGTTCACTGCTGCTGATTAACTAGTCCTGTGTGATCTTTTGTTGCAGGTCCAGGGTTCACTGCTGCTGATTAACTAGTCCAGTGATCTTTTGTTGGTCCAGGGTTCACTGCTGCTGATTAACTAGTCCTGTGTGATCTTTGTTGCAGGTCCAGGGATGACTGCTGCTATTAATGTATGCCCTGTGTGATTTTTTTGTTGGTCCAGGGTTCACTGCTGCTAATTAACTAGTCCCAGGTGATCTTTTCTTGCAGGTCCAGGGACACTGCTGCTGGATTAACTAGTCAGGTGAGCTTTTTGTTGCAGGTCCAAGGATGATTGTCTTGATTAACTACTCCGTGTGAGCTTTGCTGGTCCAGGGTTCAATGCTGCTGATTAACTAGCCCGTGTGGGATTTTATTGCGTCCAGGGATAATCGTTGCTGAACAACAACCCAGGAGCTTTTGTTGCCGTCCAAGGATGATTGCTGCTGATTAATTACCGAGGTGAGCTTGTTGCTGGTCCAGGGTTGACTCCAGCTGATTAACTAGTCTGTGTGATCTTTTTGTTGCGGGTCCACGAAGACTGCTGCTGATTAACTAGCCCTGTGTGGGATTTTTTGTGGTCCAGGATGACTGCTGCTGATTAACTAGCCCTGTGGGATTTTTTTCAGGTCCAGGGTTCACTGCTACGATTAACTAGCCCTGTGGGGTTTTGTTGCAGGACCAGGGATGACTGCTACTGATTAACCAGTCTGTGTGTGGGCTTTTATTGCAGGTCCAGGGATGACTGCTGCTGATTAACTTGCCCTGTGTGAGCTTTTGTTGCAGGTCCAAGGATGACTGCTGCTGATTAACTAGTCCCTGTGTTGGATTTTTTTTCAGGTCCAGGGTTCACTGCTGCTGATTAACTAGCCCTGTGTGAGCTTTTGTTGCTGGTCCAGGGATGACTGCTACTGATTAACCAGCCTGTGTGAGCCTTTGTTGCAGGTCCAGGGATGACTGTTACTGATTAACTAGTCCTCTGTGAGCTTTTGTTGTTGGTCCATGGATGACCTCGCTGATTAATTACCCTGTGTGAGCTTTTATGGTAATGGTCCAAGGATGACTATTGATGATTAACTAGCCCCAAAATTTCTGCAGGTCCAGGGGTTCACTGCTGCTGGGATAACCAGCCTTGTGTGGGCTTTTGCTGCAGTCCAGGATGACTGCTACTGATTAACTTGCCTCTGTGTGAGCTTTAAGGTCCAGGAAGACTGCTCGTTGAGATTAACTAGCCCTGTGTGTGGACTTTTGTTGCCGGGTCCGTGGATGACTGCTGCTGATTAACTACCCTGAGGGTTTTTGTTGCAGGTGGTCCAGGGACAACGCTGCTGACACTAACTCTGTGTGGGCTTTGTTGGTCCAGGGTTCACTGCTGCTGATTAACTAGTTCTGAGGATCTTTTTGTTACTGTCCAGGGTTCACTGCTGCTGGGATTAACCAGTCCTGTGTGATCTTTAGTTGCAGGTCCAGGGATGACAGGCTGCCGATTAACCAGTCCTGTGTGAGCTTTGTTGCTGGTCCAGGGTTCACTGCTGCTGATTAACTAGTCCTGTGTGATCTTTTGTTGCAGGTCCAGGGATGACTGCTGGATTAACTAGTCATGTGTGCTTTGTTGCAGGTCCAAGGATGATTGCTGCTGATTAACTACCCTGTGTGAGCTTTTGTTGCTGGTCCAGGTTCACTGCTGCTGATTAACTAGCCCTGTGTGTGGGATTTTGTTGCAGGTCCAGGGATAACTGCTGCTGATTAACTAGTCCTGTGAGCTTTTTGTTGCAGGTCCGATGATTGCTGCTGATTAACTATTCCGTGTGGGATTTTATTGCAGGTCCAGATAACTGTTGCTGAATAAATAGTCCTGTGTATTTTTGTTGCTGGTCCAAGGATGATTGTTGATTAATTACCGAGTGTGAGCTTTGTTGGTGCCAGGGTTCAGCTGCTTGATTAACTAGTCCTGTGTGATCTTTGTTGCAGGTCCATCGAAGACTGCTGCTTATTAACTAGCCCTGTGTGGGATTATGGTCCAGGGATGACTGCTGCTGATTAACTAGCCCTGTGTGGGCTTTTGTTGCAGGACCAGGGATGACTGCTACTGATTAACTAGCCCTGTGTGGGATTTTGTTGCAGGTCCAGGGATGACTGCTGCTGATTAACTACCCTGTGTGAGCTTTTGTTGCAGGTCCAAGGATGACTGCTGCTGATTAACTAGCCCTGTGTGGGATTTTTTTCAGGTCCAGGTTCACTGTTGCTGATTAAACAGCCCAGTGTGAGCTTTTTGTTACATCCAGGATGACTGCTACTGATTAACCAGCCCTGTGTGAGCTTTTGTTGTGGTCCAAGGATGACTGTTGTTGATTAACTAGTCCTCTGTGAGTTTTTTGTTGCTGGTCCATGGTTGACTCCTGCTGATTAATTACCCTGTGAGTTTTTGTTGCAGGTCCATGGATGACTATTGATGATTAACTAGCCCTGTGGTGGGATTTTTTGTCAGGTCCAGGGTTCACTGCAGCTGATTAACTAGTTCTTGTGTGGGCTTTTTGTTGCAGGTCCAGGGATGACTGCTACTGATTAACTTGCCCTGTGGAGCTTTGTTGCAGGTCCAGGGAAGATCTGCTGTGATTAACCAGCCCTGTGTGGGATTTTGTTGCTGGTCCAGGATGACTGCTGCTGATTAACTACCCTTCTGAGGGCTTTTGTTGCAGGTCCAGGTGTATCACTGCTGCGATTAATTAACTCTGTGGGGCTTTTGTTGCTGGTCCAGGTTCACTGCTGCTGGGATTAACCTGTCTGAGTGACCTTTGTTACTGGTCCAGGGTTCACTGCTGCTGATTAACTAGTCCTGTGGATCTTTAGTTGCAGGTCCATGGATGACTGCTGCTGATTAACTAGCCCTGTGTGAGCTTTGTTGCTGGTCCAGGGTCACTGCTGCTGATTAACTAGTCCTGTGTGATCTGTTGCAGGTCCAGGATGACTGCTGATTAATCTAGTCATGTGTGAGCTTTTGTTGCAGGTCCAAGATGATTGCTGCTGATTAACCACCAGTGAGCTTTTGTTGCTGGTCCAGGGTTCACTGCTGCTGATTAACTAGCCCTGTGTGGGATTTTGTTGCAGGTCCAAGGATAACTGCTGCTGATTAACTAGTCCTGTGAGCTTTTTGTTGCAGGTGTACAAGGATGACTGCTAATGATTAACTACCCAGGTGGAGCTTTTTGTTGCAGGTCCAGGGTTCACTGCTGCTGATTAACTAGTCCTTGAGTGATTTTGTTGCAGGTCCATGGATGACTGCTGCTGATTAACTCACTCCTGTGTCGATTTTGTTGCAGGTCCAGGATGACTGCTGCTGATTAACTGGGGTCATGAGTGAACTTTTGTTGCTGGTCCAGGATGACTGCTGCTGATTAATCCAACTCTGTGTGGGCTTTATTGCAGGTCCAGGTTCACTGCTGATTAACTAGCCCAGGTGTGGATCTTTTTGTTGCAGGTCCAGGATGACTGCTGCTGATTAACTACCCTTTTGAGCTTTTTTGCAGGTCCTGGGATGACTGCTACCAATTCAGCCCTGTGGGATTTTTTTCATGTCCAGGGTTCACTGTTGCCGATTAAGTAGCCCTGTGTGGGCTTTTGCTGTGCGTGACCAGGATGTATCATGACCGAATAACTAGTCCTGTGTGGGATTTTGTTGCAGGTCCAGGGATGACTGCTGCTGATTAACTAGCCCTGTGTGATTTTGTTGAAGGTCCAAGGATGATTGCTGCTGATTAACTAGCCTCTGTGAACTTTTGTTGCTGGTCCAGGATGACTGCTGATTAACTAACCTCTGTGTGGGCTTTATTGTTAGGGTCCAGGGTTCACTGCTGCTGATTAACTAGCCCAGTGTGTTTTTGATGGCGGTCCAGGGATGACTGCTGCTGATTAACTAGCCCTTTGTGGGTTTTGTTGCAGGTCCTGATGACTGCCGCTGATTAATCAGCCCTGTGTGAGCTTTGCAGCAGGTCCAGGATTACTGCTGCCGACAACTACCTGTGTGAGCTTTGTTGCCGGTCCAGGGTTCACTGCTGCCGATTAACTAGTCCTGAATGATCTTTTGTTGCAGGTCCACGGATGACTGCTGCTGATTAACTAGCTCTGTGTGGGATTTTGTTGCAGGTCCAGGGATGACTGCTGCTGATTAATTACTCCCTTGTGTGAGCTTTGCTGCAGGTCCATGGATGACTGCTGCTGATTATCTAGCCCTGTGTGGGATTTTTTTCAGGTCCAGGGTTCGTCGGTTGCTGATTAACTAGCCCTGTGTGGGCTTTTGTTGCAGGACCAGGGATGATCATACTGATTAACTAGCTCCTGTGTGGGATTTTGCAAGTCCAGGATGACTGCTGCTGATTAACTACCCTGTGTGAGCTTTTGTTGCAGGTCCAAAGATGACTGATGCTGATTAACTAGCCCTGTGTGGGATTTTTTTTCAGGTCCAGGGTTCACTGCTGCTGATTAACTAGCCCTGAGTGAGCTTTTCTTGCTGGTCCAGGGATGACTGCTGCTGATTAACTAGCTCTCTGTGAGCTTTTGTTGCTGGTCCAAGGATGACTGCTGCTGATTAACTAGTCATGTGTGAGCTTTTCTTGCTGGTCCATGGAAGACTGCAGCTGATTAACTACCCTGTGTGAGCTTTTGTTGCAGGTCCAAGGATGACTGATGCTGATTAACTAGCCCTGTGTGGGATTTTTGTGCAGGTCCAGGGTTCACTGCTGCTGATTAACTAGCCCTGTGTGGGCTTTTGTTGCAGGTCCAGGGATGACTGCTACTGATTACCAGCCCTGTGAGCTTTTGCTGGTCCAGGGATGATTGCTGCTGATTAACTGGCCCTGTGTGTGATCTGCTGCTGGTCCAGGATGACTGCTGATGATTAATCAACTCAGTGTGGACCTTATTGCAGCACTAGGTTCATCATATGATTAACCAGCCTCTGTGTGGGCTTTTTCTTTGCAAGTCCAGGATGACTGCTGCTGACACAGCTCCTTGTGTGAGCTTTTATTGCTGGTCCAGGATGACTTCTACTGATTAACTAGCTCTGTGTGAAATTTTGTTGCACCCAGCATCGTTGCTGATTAATCCAGCCCTGTGTGGGAACCCACAGCTGGTCCAGGGTTCACTGTTGCTGATTAACTAGCTCTCTGTGAGCTTTTTGTTGCGGGTCCACAGGTTCACTGCTGCTGATTAACTAGCCTTGTGTGACTTGTTTGCAGGTCAGGATGATTGCTGTGGTTTTAGCCCTGTGAGCTTTTGTTGCAGGTCCCGGATGACTGCTGCTGCTAAGTAGCCCTGTGTGAGCTTTGTTGTTGGTCATATATGACACTACTGATTATCTAGTCCTGTGTGAGCTTTTGTGCAGGTCCGGGATGACTGCCTGATTAACTTGTCTTGTGTGTTTTGTTGCTGGTCAGGGATGATTGCCTGATTATCTAGCACTTTGTGGGCTTTTTGTTGGTCAGGATGACTGCTGCTGATTAACTAGCCTGTGTTGGCTTTTGTTTGCAGGTCAGGGATGACTGCTATTGATTAACTTGTGTAAGCATTTGTTGCTGGTCAGGGATGACTTTGCTGATTCTAGCCCTGTGAGCTTTTGTTGCTGGTCAGGAAGACTGCTGCTGATTAGTAGCCACTTTTGGGGGGATTTTGTTGCGGAATCTAGGGTTCACTGCTGCTGATTAGCCTTGTGGCGGGCTTTTGTTGCTTGAGGTCAGGATGACTGCTGCTGATTTACCAGCCCTGTGTGGGCTTTTGTTGCTTTCAGTCCAGGAGGACAGCTGCTGATTAACTAACGCTCTGTGTGGGCTTTTGTTGCAGCTCAGGGATGTTGCTGCTGATTTACTAGCCTGTGTGAGCTTTTCTTGGGTCAGGAATGACTACTGCTGATAAACTAGCTTTGTTGGCTTATTGCAGGTCCTGGGATGACTGCTGCTGATTAACTAGCCTTGTGGGGAGCTTTTGTTGCTCATCCCGGTTGACTGCTGCTGATTAACTAGCCTGTGTGAGCTTTGTTGCAGGTCAGGATGATTGCTGCTGACTAAGGTAGCCTGTGAGCTTTTTGTTGCTGGTCCATTGATGACTGCTATTGATTATCTGGTCCTGTGTGAGCTGTTGGTGCGGTCCAGGGATGACTGCTGCTGATTAACTGGTCTTGTGAGCTTTGTTGCTGGTCAGGGATGATTGCTGCGATTATCTAGCCTTGTGGGATTTTTTTATGGTCCGGGATGACTGCTGCTGATTAACTTGCTCTGTGTTGGCTTTTGTTGCAGGTCCAGGGATGATCTGTTGATTAACTTGCCTGTGTAAGCATTTGTTGCTGGTCAGGGACACTGTTGTGATTAACTAGCACTGTGTGAGCTTGTTGCTGGTCCAGGAATGACTGCTGCTGATTAAGTAGCCTTTTGGGGAGCTTTTGTTGCGGATCTAGGGTTCCTGCTGCTTACGATTAACTAGCCTTGTGTGAGCTTTTGTTGTTGGTCCACGGTGTCTGTTGGATTTGTTTGGCCCTGTGTGGGCTTTTTGTTGCTGGTCCAGGAGGACTGTTGTTGATTAACTAGCCCTTGTGTGTTTTTGTTGCGGGTCCAGATGATTGCTGCTGATTTCCTAGCCCTGTGAGCTTTTGTGCTGGTCCGGAATGACTACTGCTGATAAATCAGCCCTTTGTTACTTTTTATTGCAGGTCCTGGATGATTGCTGCTGAGATAGCCTGTGGGCTTTTGTTGATCCTGGATGACTGGTTGGTTAACTAGCCTGTGTGGCTTTTGTGCAGGTCCAGGGATGACTGCTGCTGATTAACTAGCCCTTTGTGTGCTTTGCTGGTCAGGGATGATCTAATAATTAACTTGCTCTGGGGAAGCTTTTTGTTGCAGGTTGAGGTTCACTTCTGCTGGTTAACTAGCCCTGTTGCATTTTGGTGGGTCCAGTGATGACTGCTGCTGATTAACTAGCCCTGTGTGGGCTTTTGTCAGGTCCAAGATGACTGCTGCTGACACTAGCCTTGTGGCTTGTTGCAGGTCAGGGTTCACTGCTGCTGGATTAACTTGCCCTGTGAGGGTTTTGCAGGTCCTGGGTTCACTGCTGCTGATTAACTAGCCGTGTGAGCTTTGTTGCAGGTCCGGGATGACTGCTGCTGATTAACTAGGCTATGTAGCTTTGCCAGTATCTGTGGGATGAATGCCACTGATTAATTCGCCTGTGTAAGTCGCTTTGTTGCTGGTCCAGGTATGACTGTTGCTGATTAACTATCCCTGTGTGAGCTTTTGTTGCTGGTCCAGAAATGACTGCTGCTGATTAAGTATCTCTTTTTGGGTTTTGTTGGATCTGAGGGTTCACTGCTGGCTGATTAATCAGCCTTGTGTGAGCTTTTTGTTGCTGGTCCAGGGATGACTGCTGCTGATTACCTACCCTGTGTGGCTTTTTGTTGCTTGGTCCAGGGAGGATGCTGCTGATTAACTAGCTCTCTGTGAGCTTTTTTGCAGGTCCAGGGATGACTGCTGCTGATTTACTAGCCCTGTGTGTGCTTTTGTTACTGGTCCAGGGATGACTGCTACTGATTAACTAGTCCTGTGTGAGCTTTTGTTGCAGGTCCATGGATGACTGCTGCTGATTAACTAGCCCTGTGTGAGCTTTTGTTGCTGGTCCAGGGAAGACTGCTACTGATTAATTAGTCCTGTGTGAGCTTTTGGTGCAGGTCCAGGGATGACTGCTGCTGATTAACTGATCCAGTGTGAGCTTTTGTTGCTGGTCCAGGGATGATTCCTGCTGAATAACTAGCCCTTTGTGGGATTTTGTTGCTTGTCCAGGGATGACTGCTGCAGATTAACTAGCTCTGTGTAGGCTTTTGTTGCAGGTCCCGGGATGACTGCTAATGATTAACTCACCTGTGTAAGCGTTTGTTGCTGGTCCAGGGATGACTGTTGCTGATTAACTAGCCCTGTGTGAGCTTTTGTTGCTGGTCCAGGAATGACTGCTGCTGATTAAGTAGCCCTTTTTGGGCTTTTCTTGCAGGTCCAGGATTCACTGCTGCTGATTAACTGGCCCTGTGTGAACTTTTGTTGCTGCTCCAGGGATGACTGCCGCTGATTAACTAACTCTGTGTGTGCTTTTATTGCAGGTCCAGGGTTCACTGCTGCTGATTAACTAGCCCAGTGTGGGCTTTTGTTGCAGGACCAGGGATGACTGCTACTGATTAACTAGCCCTGTGTGGGATTTTAGTGCAGGTCCAGGGATGACTGCTGCTGATTAACTACCCTGTGTGATCTTTTGTTGCAAATCCAAGGATGACTGCTGCTGATTAACTAGCCCTGTGCTGGATATTTTTTCAGGTCCAGCGTTCACTGCTGCTGATTAACTATCCCTGTGTGAGCTTTTGTTGCTGGTGCAGAGATGACTGCTGCTGATTAACTACCCTGTGTGAGCTTTTATTGCAGGTCCCAGGATGACTGCTGCTGACTAAGTAGCCCAGTGTGAGCTTTTGTTGCTGGTCCATTGATGACTGCTACTGATTATCTAGTCCTGTGTGAGCTTTTGGTGCAGGTCCAGGGATGACTGCTGCTGATTAACTGGTCCTGTGTGAGCTTTTGTTGCTGGTCCAGGGATGATTGCTGCTGAATAACTAGCCCTTTGTGGGATTTGTTGTCAGGACATGACTGCTGTAGATTAACTAGCTCGGTGTAGGCTTTTGTTGCAGGTCCTGGACGCTGCTACTGATTAACCCGGCCTGTGTAAGCGTTTGTTGCTGGTCCAGGGATGACTGTTGCTGATTATCTAGCCCAGTGTGAGCTTTTGTTGTGGGTCCGGGAATGATTGCTGTTGGTTAAGTAGCTCTTTTGGGCTTTTCTTGCAGGTCCAGGATTCACTGCTGCTCTATTGATTCAGTTTTGTGTGAGCTTTTGTTGCTGGTCCAGGGATGACTGCTGTTGACGTCCTAGCCTGTGTGGGTTTTTGTTGCTGGTCCAGGGAGGACTGCTGCTGATTAACTAACCCGGTGTGGGCTTTTGTTGCAGGTCCAGGGATGACTGCTGCTGATTTACTAGCCCTGTGTGAGCTTTTGTTGCTGGTCCAGGGATGACTGCTGCTGATTTACTAGCCCTGTGTGGGTTTTTGTTGCTGGTCCAGGGAGTACTGCTGCTGATTAACTAACCCTGTGTGGGCTTTTGTTGCAGGTCCAGGGATGACTGCTGCTGATTTACTAGCCCTGTGTGAGCTTTTCTTGTTGGTCCAGGAATGACTGCTGCTGATTAAGTAGCCCTTTGTGGGCTTTTATTGCAGGTCAATGGTTTACTGCTGCTGATTAACTAGCCCTGTGTGAGGCTTTATTGCAGGTCCACAGATGACTGCTACTGATTAACTAGTCCTGTGTGAGCTTTCGTTGCAGGTCCAGGGATGACTGCTGCTGATTAACTAGACCTTTGTGAGCTTTTGTTGCTGGTCCAGGGATGACTGCTACTGATTAACTAGCCCTGTGTGTGCTTTTGTTACAGGTCCAGGGATGACTGCTACTGATTAACTAGTCCTTTGTGAGTGTTCGTTACAGGTCCATGGATGACTGCTGCTGATTAACTAGCCCTGAATGAGCTTTTTTTGCAGGTCAAAGGATGACTGCAACTGATTAACTAGTCCTGTCTGTGCTTTTATTGCAGGTCCAGGGTTCACTGCTGCTGATTAACTAGCCCAGTGTGGGCTTTTGTTGCAGGACCAGGGATAACTGCCACTGATTAGCTAGCCCTCTGTGGGATATTATTGCAGGTCCAGGGATGACTGCTGCTGATTAGCACTGTGTGAACTTTTGTTGCTGGTCCAGGGATGACTGCTTTTTATTAATTAACTCTGTTTGTGCTTTTATTGCAGGTCCAGGGTTCATTGCTGCTGATTAACTAGCCCTGTGTGAACTTTTATTGCAGGTCCAGGGATAACTGCTACTGATTTACTAGCCCTGTGTCAACTTTTGTTGCTGGTCCAGTGATGACTGCTTTTGATTAACTAACTCTGTGTGAGCTTTTTTTGCAATTCCAAGGATGACTGCTGCTGATTAACTAGCCCTGTGTTGGATTTCTTTTCAGGTCCAGGGTTCACTGCTGTTGATTAACTTTCCCTGTGTGAGCTTTTGTTGCAGGTCCAATGATAACTGCTGCTGATTAACTGGTCCTGTATGAGCTTTTGTTGCTGGTCCAGGGATGACTGCTACTGATTAACTAGCCTTGTGTGGTATTTTTTTGCCGGTCCAGGGTTCACTGCTACTGATTAACTAGCCCTGTGTGAACTTTTGTTGCAGGTCCAGGGATAACTGCTGCTGATTAACTGGTCCTGTATGAGCTTTTGTTGCTGGTCCAGGGATGACTGCTACTGATTAACTAGTCCTGTGTGAGCTTTTGTTGCTGGTCCAGGGATGACTGCTGCAGATTAAGCACCCTGTGAGAGCTTTTGTTGCAAGTCCAAGATGACTGCTGCTGATTAACTAGCCCAGTGTTGGATTTTTTTTCAGGTCCAGGGTTCACTGCTGCTGATTAACTATGCCTGTGTGAGCTTTTGTTGCTGGTGCAGAGATGACTGCTGCTGATTAACTAGCCCTGTGTGAGCTTTGGTTGCTGGTTCAGGGATAACTGCTACTGATTTACTAGCCTTGAGTGGTATTTTTTTGCCGGTCCAGGGTTCCCTGCTGCTGACTAACTAGCCCTGTGTGAACTTTTGTTGCAGGTCCAGGGATAACTGCTGCTGATTAACTTGTCCTGTGTTTACTTTTGTTGCTGGTCCAGGGATGACTGCTACTGATTGAGTAGTCCTGTGTGAGCTTTTGATGCAGGTCCAAGGATGACTGCTGCTGATTAACGCCCTGTGTGAACTTTTGTTGCTGCTCCAGGGATGACTGCCGCTGATTAACTAACTCTGTGTGTGCTTTTATTGCAGGTCCAGGGTTCACTGCTGCTGATTAACTAGCCCAGTGTGGGCTTTTGTTGCAGGACCAGGGATGACTGCTACTGATTAACTAGCCCTGTGTGGGATTTTATTGCAGGTCCAGGGATGACTGCTGCTGATTAACTACCCTTGGTGAGCTTTTGTTGCAAATCCAAGGATGACTGCTGCTGATTAACTAGCCCTGTGCTGGATATTTTTTCAGGTCCAGCATTCACTGCTGCTGATTAACTATCCCTGTGTGAGCTTTTGTTGCTAGTGCAGAGATGACTGCTGCTGATTAACTAGCCCTGTGTGAGCTTTTGTTGCAGGTCCAAGGATGACTGCTGCTGATTAACTAGTCCTGTGTGATCTTTTGTTGCTGGTCCATGGATGACTCTTGCTGATTGACTACCATGTGTGAGCTTTTGGTGCAGGTCCAGTGTTCACTGCTGCTGATTAACTTGCCCTGTGCGGGCTTTTGTTGCAGGTCCAGGGTTTACTGCTGCTATTTAACTAGCCCTGTGTGACCTTTTGTTGCAGGTCCAAAGATGATTGCTGCTGATTATCTAGCCCTGTGTGAGCTTTTGTTGCAGGCCCATGGATGACTACTGCTGATAAACTAGCCCTTTGTTGGCTTTTATTGCAGGTCTTGGGATGACTGCTGCTGATTAACTAGCATTGTGTGAGCTTTTGTTGCTGATCCCGGGTTGACTGCTGCTGATTAACTAGCCCTGTGTGATCTTTTATTGCAAGTCCAGGGATGACTGCTGCTGATTAACTATCCCTTTGTGTGCTTTTATTGCTGGTCCAGGGATGACTGCTAATAATTAATTGCCCTTGTGTGAGCTTTTGTTGCAGGTCCAGGGTTCACTGCTGCTGATTAACTAGCCCTGTGTGCATTTTTGTTATAGGTCCAGTGATGACTGCTGCTGATTAACTAGCCCTGTGGGCTTTTTATTTGCAGGTATTACAGGGACTGACTGCTGCTGATTAACTATTGCCCCTGTGGGCTTTTTGTTGTTGCAGGTCTAGGTTCACTGCTGCTAATTAACTTCCCTTTGTTGGGTTTTGTTGCAGGTCCAGGGTTCACTGCTGCTGATTAACTAGCCTCTGTGAGCTTTTTTGTTGCAGGTCCAGGGATGACTGCTGATTAATTAGCCCTGAGTGAGCTTTTTGCTGCAGGTCCCAGGATGACTGCTGCTGACTAAGCAACCCTTGTTTGAGCTGTTGCTGGTCCATTGATGACTGCTACTGATTATCTAGTCCTGTGTGAGCTTTGTGCAGGTCCAGGGATGATTGCTGCTGACTCTCTAGCCCTTTTTGGGCTTTTGTTGCTGGTCCAGGGATGACTGCTGCTGATTAACTAGCTCTGTGTAGGCTTTTGTTGCAGGTCCAGGGATGACTGCTACTTATTAAATCGCACTGTGTAAGCATTTGTTGCTGGTCCAGGGATGACTGTTGCTGATTAACTAGCCCTGTGTGAGCTTTTGTTGCTGGTCCAAGAATGACTGCTGCTGATTAAGTGGCCCTTTTTGGGCTTTTGTTGCAGGTCCAGGGTTCACTGCTGCTTATTAACTAGCGTTCTGTGAGCTTTTGTTGCTGGTCCAGGGATGACTGCTGCTGATTTCCTAGCCCTGTTCGGGCTTTTGTTGCAGGTCCAGGTAGGATTGCTGCTGATTAACTAGCCCTGTGTGGGCTTTTTTTGCAGGTCCAGGGATGACTGCTGCTGATTTATTAGCCCAGTGTGAGCTTTTCTTGCTGGTGCTGGAATGACTGCTGCTGATTAACTAGCCCTTTGTGGTGCTTTGTTGCAGGTCCATTTACCTCTGCTGATTAATTCAGCCTATGTGAGCTTTTATTGCAGGTCCAGAGATGACTGCTACTGATTAACTAGTCCTGTGTGAGCTTTCGGCAGGTCCAGGGATGACTGCTGCTGATTAACTAGCCCTTTGTGAGCTTTTTTTGCTGGTCCAGGGATGACTGCTACTGATTAACTAGCCCTGTGTGCTTTTGTTACTGGTCCAGGGATGACTGCTACTGATTAACTAGTCCTGTGTGAGTTTTTGTTGCAGGTCCATGGATGACTGCTGCTGATTAACTAGCCCTGTGTGAGCTTTTGTTGCTGGTCCAGGGATGACTGCTACTGATTAACTAGTCCTGTGTGAGCTTTTGTTGCAGGTCCAGGCATGACTGCTACTTATTAATAGCCTGTCTGAGCTTTGTTGCTGGTCCAGGATGACTGCTACTGATTCACTGGTCCGTGTGAGTTTGTCGCAGGTCCTGGGATGACTGTTGCTGACTAACTAGCCCAGTGTGAGCTTTTTTTGCTGGTCCAGGGATGACTGCTACTGATTAACTAGCCCTGTGTGAGCTTTTGTTGTTGGTCCAGGGATGACTGCTACTGATTAACTAGTCCTGTGTGAGCATTCGTCTCTGGTCCAGGGATGACTGCTGCTGATTAACTAGTCCTGTGTGAGCTTTGGTTGCTGGTCCAGGGATGACTCTTGCTGATTAACTACCCTATGTGAGCTTTTGTTGCAGGTCCAGTGTTCACTGCTGCTGATTAGCTTGCCCTGTGTTTTATTTTGTGCAGGTCCAGGTATGACTGCTGCTGGAGATTAACACCCTATTGAACTTTGTTGCAGGTCCCAGGATGACTGCTGCTGACTAAGTAGCCCTTGGGTGTGTTTGTTGCTGGTCCATTGATGACTGCTACGATTATCTAGTCCTGTGTGAGCTTTTGGTGCAGGTCCAGGGCTGACTGCTGCTGATTAACTGGTCTTGTGTGAGCTTTTGTTGCTGGTCCGGGGATGATTGCTGCTGATTTTTCTAGCCCTTGTGGGCTTTTGTTGGTCCAGGGATGACTGCTGCTGATTAACTAGCTCTGTGTTGGCTTTGTTGCAGGTCCAGGGATGACTGCTACTGATTAACTTGCCCTGTGTAAGCAGTTTGTTGCTGGTCCAGGGATGACTGTTGTTGATTAACTAGCCCTGTGTGAGCTTTTGTTGCTGGTCCAGGAATGACTGCTGCTGATTAAGTAGCCCTTTTTGGGCTTTTGTTGCAGGTCCAGGGTTCACTGCTGCTGATTAACTAGCCTTGTGTGAGCTTTTGTTGCTGGTCAGGGATGACTGCTGCTGATTTACTAGCCCTGTGGTGGCTTTTTCGTGGTCCAGGGATGACTGCTGCTGATTTATTCGCCTCTGTGTGAGCTTTCTCTTGCTGGTCCTGAATGACTGCTGCTGATTAACTACGCCCTTGTGGGCTTTGTTGCAGGTCCAGCGTTATCATGCTGATTAACTAGCCCTATGTGAGCTTTATTGCAGGTCCAGACATGACTGCTACTGATTAACTAATCCTGTGAGCTTTCGCTGCAGGTCCTGGGATGACTGCTGCTGATTAACTACTTCCTGTGAGCTTTTTTTGCTGGTCCAAGGATGATTTACATTGATTAACTAGCCTGTGTGTAAGTTGTTACTGGTCCAGGGATGACTGCTACTGATTAACTAGTCCTGTGAGCTTTTGTTGCAGGTCCATGGATGACTGCTGCTGGGATTAACTATTCCTGTGTGAGCTTTTGTTGCTGGTCCGTGGATGATCAAGCAATGGATCATAGTCCTGTGTGAGCTTTTGTTGTAGGTCCAGGCATGACTGCTACTTATTACTAGCCCTGTCTGAGCTTTGTTGCTGGTCCAGGGATGACTGCTACTGATTAACTAGTTCCGTGTGAGTTTTCGTTGCAGGTCCTGGGTATCTGTTGCTGACTAACTAGCCCTGTGTCAGCTTTTTATTGCTAGTCCAGGATGACTGCTACTGATTAACTAGCCTGCTGTGTGGCTTTTGTTGTTGGTCCAGGGATGATCCTACTGATTAACTAGTCCTGTGAGCATTGTTGCTTGGTCCAGGGATGACTGATGCTGATTAACTTAGTCCTGTGTGAGCTTTGTTGCTGGTCCAGGGATGACTGCTACTGATTAACTAGCCTTGTGTGGTATTTTTTTGCCAGTCCAGGGTTCACTGCTGCTGATTAACTAGCCCTGTGTGAACTTTTGTTGCAGGTCCAGGGATAACTGCTGCTGATTAACTAGTCCTGTGTGAGCTTTTGTTGCTGGTCCAGGGATGACTGCTGCTGATTAACTAGTCCTGTGTGAGCTTTTGTTGCAGGTCCATGGATGACTGCTGCTGATTAACTAACTCTGTGTGTGCTTTTATTGCAGGTCCAGGGTTCACTGCTGCTGATTAACTAACCGAGTGTGGGCTTTTGTTGCAGTGCCAGGGATGACTGCTACTGATTAACTAGCCGTGTGGGATTTTATTGCAGGTCCAGGGATGACTGCTGCTGATTAACTACCCTGTGTGAGCTTTTGTTGCAAGTCCAAGGATGACTGCTGCTGATTAACTAGCCCTGTGTTGGATTTTTTTTCAGGTCCAGGGTTCACTGCTGCTGATTAACTATCCCTGTGTGAGCTTTTGTTGCTGGTGCAGAGATGACTGCTGCTGATTAACTAGCCCTGTGTGAGCTTTTGTTGCAGGTCCAAGGATCACTGCTGCTGATTAACTAGTCCTGTGTGAGCTTTTCTGCTGGTCCATGGATGACTCTCATATTGATTAACTACCCATGTGAGCTTTTTGCAGGTCCAGTGTTCACTGCTGCTGATTAGCTTGCCCTGTGTTTTATTTTATTGCAGGTCCAGGTATGACTTGCTGCTGATTAACTTTCCTGTTCTGTGCTTTTTGTTGCAGGTCCAGGGTTCACTGCTGCTGTTTAACTAGCCCTATGTGCACCTTTTGTTGCAGGTCCAAAGATGATTCTGCTGATTAACTAGCTCTTTGTGAGCTTTTGTTGTAGATCCATGGATGACTACTGCTGATAAACTAGCCCTTTGTTGGCTTTTGTTGCTGGTCCAGGGATGACTGCTGCTGAGTACTAGCCCTTGTGGAATTTCCTTGTGGGTCCAGGGATGACTGCTGCTGATTAACTAGTCCTGTGTGTGAGCTTTTTTGGTGGGTCCAGGTTCACTGCTGCCGATTAACTAGCCCTGTGTGATTCTTGCTGTGGTATCCAGGGATGACTGCTTACTGATTAAAGTAGCTCTGTGTGAGCTTTTGTTGCAGGTCCAGGTATGACTGCTGCTTATTAATCAGCCCTGTGTGAGCTTTTGTTGCAGGTCCAGGGATGACTGCTGCTGATTAAGTAGCCCTGTGTGAGCTCTGTTGCTGATCCTGTGTTGACTGCTGCTTGATAAACTAGCCCTTTGTGGAGCTTTGTTGCGAATCCTGGGTTCACTGCTGTGATTAACGCCCTGTGCGGGCTTTTGTTGGAGGTCAGGGTTCACTGCTGCTGATTAACTAGCCCTAATGTGAGAGCTTGTGTTGCAGGTCCAGGGATGACTGCTGCTGATTAACTAGCCCTGTGTGAGCTTTTGTTGCAGGTCCCAGGATGACTGCTGCTGACTAAGTAGCCTGTGTGAGCTTTTTGTTGCTGGTCCATTGATGACTGCTACTGATTATCTAGTCCTGTGCTGTGAGCTTTTGGTGCAGGACCAGGCATGACTGCTGCTGTTTAACTGGTCTTGTGTGAGCTTTTGTTGCTGGTCCAGGGATGATTGCTGCTGATTATCTAGCCCTTTGTGGGCTTTTGTTGCTGGTCCAGGGATGACTGCTGCTGATTAACTAGCTCTGTGTTGGCTTTTGTTGCACGTCCAGGGATGACTGCTATTGATTAACTTCTGCCCTGTGTAAGCATTTGTTGCTGGTCCAGGGATGACTGTTGCTGATTAACTAGCCCTGTGTGAGCTTTTGTTACTGGTCCAGGAATGACTGCTGCTGATTAAGTAGCCCTTTTTGGGGATTTTGTTGCAGGTATAGGGTTCACTGCTGCTGATTAACTAGCCTTGTGTGAGCTTTTGTTGCTGGTCCAGGGATGACTGCTGCTGATTTACTAGCCCTGTGTGGGCTTTTGTTGCTGGTCCAGGGAGGACTGCTGCTGATTAACTATCCCTGTGTGGGCTTTTGTTGCAGGTCCAGGGATGACTGCTGCTGATTTACTAGCCCTGTGTGAGCTTTTCTTGCTGGTCCAGGAATGACTACTGCTGATAAACTAGCCTTTGTTGGCTTTTAATTGCAAGTCCTGAGATGACTGGCTGCTGATTAATCAGCCCTGTGTGGAGCTTTTGTTTGCTGATCCGGGTTGACTGCTGCTGATTATCTAGCCCTAGTGTGAGCTTTGCTGCAGGTCCCAGGATGACTGCTGCTGACTAAAGTAGCCCTGATGTGAGCTTTTGTTGCTGGTCCATTGATGACTGCTACTCATTATCTAGTCCTGTGTGAGCGTTTGTTGCTGGTCCAGGGATGACTGTTGCTGATTAACTGGTCTTGTGTGAGCTTTTGTTGCTGGTCCAGGGATGATTGCTGCTGATTATCTAGCCCTTTGTGGGCTTTTGTTGCTGGTCCAGGGATGACTGCTGCTGATTAACTAGCTCTGTGTTGGCTTTTGTTGCAGGTCCAGGGATGACTGCTATTGATTAACTTGCCCTGAGTAAGCATTTGTTGCTGGTCCAGGGATGACTGTTGCTGATTAACTAGCCCTGTGTGAGCTTTTGTTGCTGGTCCAGGAATGACTGCTACTGATTAACTAGCCCTTTGTGTGCTTTTATTGCTGGTCCAGGGATGACTGCTAATAATTAACTTGCCCTGTGTGAGCTCTTGTTGCAGGTCCAGGGTTCACTGCTGCTGATTAACTAGCCCTGTGTGCATTTTTGTTGTAGGTCCAGTGATGACTGCTGATTAACTTCAGCCCTAGTGTGGGCTTTTTGTTGCAGAGTCCAGGGATGACTGCTGCTGATTAACTAGCCCTTTGTGGGCTTTTATTGCTGGTCCAGGGTTCCTGCTGCTGATTAACTAGCCTGTGTGTGAGAGTTTTTGTTGCAGGTCCAGGATGACTGCTGCTGATTAACTAGCCCTGTGTGAGCTTTTTGTTGCAGGTCCCAGGATGACTGCTGCTGACTAAACAGCCCTGTTTGAGCTTTTGTTGCTGGTACATTGATGATTGCTATTGATTATCTAGTCCTGTGTGAGCTTTTGGTGCAGGTCCAGGGATGATTGTTGCTGATTCACTAGCCCTTGTGGGCTTTTGTTTGCTGGTCCAGGGATGACTGCTGCTGATTAATCTAGCCCTATGTGAGCTTTTGTTGCAGGTCCAGGGATGACTGCTGCTGATTAACTCCGCCTTGTAAGCGTTTTGTTGCTGGTCCAGGGATGACTGGTTGCATGATTAACTAGCCTGTGTGAGCTTTTTGTTGCTGGTCCAGAAATGACTGCGTGCTTTGATTCCGGTAGGCCTTTTGGGCTGTTTGCAGGTCCAGGGTTGACTGCTGCTGATTAACCTTGCCTAGTGTGAGCTTTTTGTTGCTGGGTCCAGGGAGGATTGCTGCTGATTAATTAGCCCTGTGTGGGCTTTTTGCAGGTCCAGGATGACTGCTGCGTGATTTATTAGCCCTGTGTGAGCTTTTCTTGCTTGGTCCTGGAATACCGCTGCTGATTAATCTAGCCTCTTTTCGCTTTTGTTGCAGGTCCAGCGCTACCGCTGCTGATTAATCCAGCCCTATGTGAGCTTTTTATTGCAGGTCCAGACATGACTGCTACTGATTAACTAGTCCTGTCTGAGCTTTCGTGGCAGGTCCAGGGATGACTGCTGCTGATTAACTAGCCCTTTGTGAGCTTTTGTTGCTGGTCCAGGGATGACTGCTACTGATTAACTAGCCCTGTGTGTGCTTTTGTTACTGGTCCAGGGATGACTGCTACTGATTAACTAGTCCTGTGTGAGCGTTCGTTGCAGGTCCATGGATGACTGCTGCTGATTAACTAGCCCTGTGTGAGCTTTTGTTGCTGGTCCAGGGATGACTGCTACTGATTAACTAGTCCTGTGTGAGCTTTTGTTGCAGGTCCAGGGATGACTGCTACTTATTACTAGCCCTGTCTGAGCTTTTGTTGCTGGTCCAGGGATGACTGCTACTGATTAACTAGTCCGGTGTGAGCTTTCGTTGCAGGTCCTGGGATGACTGCTGCTGACTAACTAGCCCTGTGTGAGCTTTTGTTGCTGGTCCAGGGATGACTGCTACTGATTAACTAGCCCTGTGTCAGCTTTTATGGCTGGTCCAGGGATGACTGCTACTGATTAACTAGCCCTGTGTGAGCTTTTGTTGTTGGTCCAGGGATGACTGCTACTGATTAACTAGTCCTGTGTGAGCATTCGTTTCTGGTCCAGGGATGACTGCTGCTGATTAACTAGTCCTGTGTGAGCTTTGGTTGCTGATCCAGGGATGACTGCTACTGATTAACTAGCCTTGTGTGGTATTTGTTTGCCAGTCCAGGGTTCACTGCTGCTGATTAACTAGCCCTGTGTGAACTTTTGTTGCAGGTCCAGGGATAACTGCTGCTGATTAACTAGTCCTGTGTGAGCTATTGTTGCTGGTCCAGGGATGACTGCTACTGATTAACTCGTCCTGTGTGAGCTTTTGTTGCAGGTCCAGGGATGACTGCTGCTGATTAACTAACTCTGTGTGTGCTTTTATTGCAGGTCCAGGGTTCACTGCTGCTGATTAACTAGCCCTGTGTGGGATTTTATTGCAGGTCCAGGGATGACTGCTGCTGATTAACTACCCTGTGAGAGCTTTTGTTGCAAGTCCAAGGATGACTGCTGCTGATTAACTAGCCCTGTGTTGGATTTTTTTTCAGGTCCAGGGTTCACTGCTGCTGATTAACTATCCCTGTGTGAGCTTTTGTTGCTGGTCCATGGATGACTCTTGATGATTAACTACCCTATGTGAGCTTTTGTTGTAGGTCCAGTGTTCACTGCTGCTGATTAGCTTGCCCTGTGTTTTATTTTATTGCAGGTCCAGGTATGACTGCTGCTGATTAACTTGGCCTGTCTGGGCTTTTTGTTGCAGGTCCAGGGTTCACTGCTGCTATTTAACTAGCCCTGTGTGACCTTTTGTTGCAGGTCCAAAGATGATTGCTGCTGATTAACTAGCTCTTTGTGAGCTTTTGTTGCAGATCCATGGATGACTACTGCTGATAAACTAGCCCTTTGTTGGCTTTTGTTGCAGGTCCAGGGATGACTGCTGCTGAGTAACTAGCCCCTTGTGGAATTTCTTGTAGGTCCAGGGATGACTGCTGCTGATTAACTAGTCCTGTGTGAGCTTTTTTTGCAGGTCCAGGGTTCACTGCTGCCGATTAACTAGCCCTGTGTGGGATTCTGTTGCAGGTCCAGGGATGACTGCTACTGATTAAAGTAGCTCTGTGTGAGCTTTTGTTGCAGGTCCAGGTATGACTGCTGCTTATTAACTAGCCCTGTGTGAGCTTTTGTTGCAGGTCCAGGGATGACTGCTGCTGATTAAGTAGCCCTGTGTGAGCTTCTGTTGCTGATCCTGTGTTGACTGCTGCTGATAAACTAGCCCTTTGTGAGCTTTTGTTGCAGGTCCAGGGATGTCTGCTGCTGATTAACTAGCCCTCTGTGAGCTTTTGATGCTGGTCCAGGTATGACTTCTGCTAATTAACTTGCCCTGTGTGAGCTTTTGTTGCAGGTCCAGGGTTAACTGCTGCTGATTAACTAGCCCTGTGTGAGTTTTTGTTGTAAGTCCAGTGATGATTGCTGCTGATTAACTAGCCCTGTGTGGCTTTTGTTGCAGGTCCAGGATGACTGCTGCTGATTAGCTATCCCTTTGTGGGCTTTTGTTGCAGGTCCTGGGTTCACCGCTGATTAACTTGCCCTCTGCGGGCTTTTGTTGAAGGTCCAGGGTTCACTGCTGCTGATTAACTAGCCCTGTGTGAGCTTTTGTTGCAGGTCCAGGGATGACTGCTGCTGATTAACTAGCCCTGTGTGAGCTTTGTTGCAGGTCCCTGGATGACTGCTGCTGACTAAGTAGCCCTGTGTGAGCTTTTGTTGCTGGTCCATTGATGACTGCTACTGATTATCTAGTCCTGTGTGAGCTTTTGGTGCAGGACCAGGCATGACTGCTGCTGTTTAACTGGTCTTGTGTGAGCTTTTGTTGCTGGTCCAGGGATGATTGCTGCTGATTATCTAGCCCTTTGTGGGCTTTTGTTGCTGGTCCAGGGATGACTGCTGCTGATTAACTAGCTCTGTGTTGGCTTTTGTTGCAGGTCCAGGGATGACTGCTATTGATTAACTTTGCCCTGTGTAAGCATTTGTTGCTGGTCCAGGGATGACTGTTGCTGATTAACTAGCCCTGTGTGAGCTTTTGTTGCTGGTCCAGGAATGACTGCTGCTGATTAAGTAGCCCTTTTTGGGCTTTTGTTGCAGGTCCAGGGTTCACTGCTGCTGATTAACTAGCCTGTGTGAGCTTTTGTTGCTGGTCCAGGGATGACTGCTGCTGATTTACTAGCCCTGTGTGGGCTTTTGTTGCTGGTCCAGGGAGGACTGCTGCTGATTAACTATCCCTGTGTGGGCTTTTGTTGCAGGTCCAGGGATGACTGCTGCTGATTTACTAGCCCTGTGTGAGCTTTTCTTGCTGGTCCAGGAATGACTACTGCTGATAAACTAGCCCTTTGTTGGCTTTTATTGCAAGTCCTGAGATGACTGCTGCTGATTAACTAGCCCTGTGTGAGCTTTTGTTGCTGATCCCGGGTTGACTGCTGCTGATTATCTAGCCCTGTGTGAGCTTTTGTTGCAGGTCCCAGGATGACTGCTGCTGACTTAGTAGCCCTGTGTGAGCTTTTGTTGCTGGTCCATTGATGACTGCTACTGATTATCTAGTCCTGTGTGAGCGTTTGTTGCTGGTCCAGGGATGACTGTTGCTGATTAACTGGTCTTGTGTGAGCTTTTGTTGCTGGTCCAGGGATGATTGCTGCTAATTATCTAGCCCTTTGTGGGCTTTTGTTGCTGGTCCAGGGATGACTGCTGCTGATTAACTAGCTCTGTGTTGGCTTTTGTTGCAGGTCCAGGGATGACTGCTATTGATTAACTTGCCCTGAGTAAGCATTTGTTGCTGGTCCAGGGATGACTGTTGCTGATTAACTAGCCCTCTGTGAGCTTTTGTTGCTGGTCCAGGAATGACTGCTGCTGATTAACTAGCCCTTTGTGTGCTTTTATTGCTGGTCCAGGGATGACTTCTAATAATTAACTTGCCCTGTGTGAGCTCTTGTTGCAGGTCCAGGGTTCACTGCTGCTGATTAACTAGCCCTGTGTGCATTTTTGTTGTAGGTCCAGTGATGACTGCTGCTGATTAACTAGCCCTGTGTGGGCTTTTGTTGCAGGTCCAGGGATGACTGCTGCTGATTAACTAGCCCTTTGTGGGCTTTTATTGCTGGTCCAGGGTTCACTGCTGCTGATTAACTAGCCCTGTGTGAGCTTTTGTTGCAGGTCCAGGGATGACTGCTGCTGATTAACTAGCCCTGTGTGAGCTTTTGTTGCAGGTCCCAGGATGACTGCTGCTGACTAAGCAGCCCTGTTTGAGCTTTTGTTGCTGGTACATTGATGACTGCTACTGATTATCTAGTCCTGTGTGAGCTTTTGGTGCAGGTCCAGGGATGATTTCTGCTGATTCACTAGCCCTTTGTGGGCTTTTGTTGCTGGTCCAGGGATGACTGCTGCTGATTAACTAGCCCTGTGTGAGCTTTTGTTGCAGGTCCAGGGATGACTGCTGCTGATTAACTCGCCCTGTGTAAGCGTTTGTTGCTGGTCCAGGGATGACTGTTGCTGATTAACTAGCCCTGTGTGAGCTTTTGTTGCTGGTCCAGAAATGACTGCTGCTGATTAAGTGGCCCTTTTTGGGCTTTTGTTGCAGGTCCAGGGTTGACTGCTGCTGATTAACTAGCCTTGTGTGAGCTTTTGTTGCTGGTCCAGGGAGGATTGCTGCTGATTAACTAGCCCTGTGTGGGCTTTTTTTGCAGGTCCAGGGATGACTGCTGCTGATTTATTAGCCCTGTGTGAGCTTTTCTTGCTGGTCCTGGAATGACTGCTGCTGATTAACTAGCCCTTTTGGCGCTTTTGTTGCAGGTCCAGCGTTTACCGCTGCTGATTAACTAGCCCTATGTGAGCTTTTATTGCAGGTCAAGACATGACTGCTACTGATTAACTAGTCCTGTCTGAGCTTTCGTGGCAGGTCCAGGGATGACTGCTGCTGATTAACTAGCCCTTTGTGAGCTTTTGTTGCTGGTCCAAGGATGACTGCTACTGATTAACTAGCCCTGTGTGTGCTTTTGTTACTGGTCCAGGGATGACTGCTACTGATTAACTAGTCCTGTGTGAGCTTTTGTTGCAGGTCCATGGATGACTGCTGCTGATTAACTAGCCCTGTGTGAGCTTTTGTTGCTGGTCCAGGGATGACTGCTACTGATTAACTAGTCCTGTGTGAGCTTTTGTTGCAGGTCCAGGGATGACTGCTACTTATTACTAGCCCTGTCTGAGCTTTTGTTGCTGGTCCAGGGATGACTGCTACTGATTAACTAGTCCGGTGTGAGCTTTCGTTGCAGGTCCTGGGATGACTGCTGCTGATTAACTAGCCCTGTGTGAGCTTTTGTTGCTGGTCCAGGGATGACTGCTACTGATTAACTAGCCCTGTGTGAGCATTCATTGCTGGTCCAGGGATGACTGCTGCTGATTAACTAGCCCTGTGTGAGCTTTGGTTGCTGTTCCAGGGATGACTGCTACTGATTAACTAGCCTTGTGTGGTATTTTTTGCCAGTCCAGGGTTCACTGCTGCTGATTAACTAGCCCTGTGTGAACTTTTGTTGCAGGTCCAGGGATAACTGCTGCTGATTAACTAGTCCTGTGTGAGCTTTTGTTGCTGGTCCAGGGATGACTGCTACTGATTAACTAGTCCTGTGTGAGCTTTTGTTGCAGGTCCAGGGATGACTGCTGCTGATTAACTAACTCTGTGTGTGCTTTTATTGCAGGTCCAGGGTTCACTGCTGCTGATTAACTAACCCAGTGTGGGCTTTTGTTGCAGTGCCAGGGACGACTGCTACTGATTAACTAGCCCTGTGTGGGATTTTATTGCAGGTCCAGGGATGACTGCTGCTGATTAACTACCCTGTGTGAGCTTTTGTTGCAAGTCCAAGGATGACTGCTGCTGATTAACTAGCCCTGTGTTGGATTTTTTTTCAGGTCCAGGGTTCACTGCTGCTGATTAACTATCCCTGTGTGAGCTTTTGTTGCTGGTGCAGGGATGACTGCTGCTGATTAACTAGCCCTGTGTGAGCTTTTGTTGCAGGTCCAAGGATGACTGCTGCTGATTAACTAGTCCTGTGTGAGCTTTTGTTGCTGGTCCATGGATGACTCTTGCTGATTAACTACCCTATGTGAGCTTTTGTTGCAGGTCCAGTGTTCACTGCTGCTGATTAGCTTGCCCTGTGTTTTATTTTATTGCAGGTCCAGGTATGACTGCTGCTGATTAACTTGCCCTGTGTGGGCTTTTGTTGCAGGTCCAGGGTTCACTGCTGCTATTTAACTAGCCCTGTGTGACCTTTTGTTGCAGGTCCAAAGATGATTGCTGCTGATTAACTAGCTCTTGTGAGCTTTTGTTGCAGATCCATGGATGACTACTGCTGATAAACTAGCCCTTTGTTGGCTTTTGTTGCAGGTCCAGGGATGACTGCTGCTGAGTAACTAGCCCTTTGTGGAATTTTCTTTTAGGTCCAGGGATGACTGCTGCTGATTAACTAGTCCTGTGTGAGCTTTTTTTGCAGGTCCAGGGTTCACTGCTGCCGATTAACTAGCCCTGTGTGGGATTTTGTTACTGGTCCAGGGATGACTGCTACTGATTAAGTAGCCCTGTGTGAGCTTTTGTTACAGGTCCAGGGATGACTGCTGCTGATTAACTAGCCCTGTGTGAGCTTTTGTTGCTGATCCCGTGTTGACTGCTGCTGATTAACTAGCTCTTTGTGAGCTTTTGTTGCAGGTCCAGGGATGTCTGCTGCTGATTAACTAGCCCTCTGTGAGCTTTTGTTGCTGGTCCAGGGATGACTGCTGCTAATTAACTTGCCCTGTGTGAGCTTTTGTTGCAGGTCCAGGGTTCACTGCTGCTGATTAACTAGCCCTGTGTGAGTTTTTGTTGTAAGTCCAGTGATGACTGCTGCTGATTAACTAGCCCTGTGTGGGCTTTTGTTGCAGGTCCAGGGATGACTGCTGCTGATTAGCTATCCCTTTATGGGCTTTTGTTGCAGGTCCAGGGTTCACTGCTGCTGATTAACTTGCCCTGTGCGGGCTTTTGTTGGAGATCCAGGGTTCACTGCTGCTGATTAACTAGCCCTGTGTGAGCTTGTGTTGCAGGTCCAGGGATGACTGCTGCTGATTAACTAGCCCTGTGTGAGCTTTTGTTGCAGGTCCCAGGATGACTGCTGCTGACTAAGTAGCCCTGTGTGAGCTTTTGTTGCTGGTCCATAGATGACTGCTACTGATTATCTAGTCCTGTGTGAGCTTTTGGTGCAGGTCCAGGGATGACTGCTGCTGATTAACTGGTCTTGTGTGAGCTTTTGTTGCTGGTCCAGGGATGATTGCTGCTGATTATCTAGCCCTTTGTGGGCTTTTGTTGCTGGTCCAGGGATGACTGCTGCTGATTAACTAGCTCTGTGTTGGCTTTTGTTGCAGGTCCAGGGATGACTGCTACTGATTAACTCCCTGTGTAAGCATTTGTTGCTGGTCCAGGGATGACTGTTGCTGATTAACTAGCCCTGTGTGAGCTTTTGTTGCTGGTCCAGGAATGACTGCTGCTGATTAAGTAGCCCTTTTGGGCTTTTGTTGCAGGTCCAGGGTTCACTGCTGCTGATTAACTAGCCTTGTGTGAGCTTTTGTTGCTGGTCCAGGGATGACTGCTGCTGATTTACTAGCCCTGTGTGGGCTTTTGTTGCTGGTCCAGGGAGGACTGCTGCTGATTAACTAGCCCTGTGTGGGCTTTTGTTGCAGGTCCAGGGATGACTGCTGCTGATTTACTAGCCCTGTGTGAGCTTTTCTTGCTGGTCCAGGAATGACTGCTGCTGATTAACTAGCCCTTTGTGGGCTTTTGTTGCTGGTCCAGGGTTTACTGCTGCTGATTAACTAGCCCTGTGTGAGCTTTTATTGCAGGTCCAGAGATGACTGCTACTGATTAACTAGTCCTGTGTGAGCTTTCATTGCAGGTCCAGGGATGACTGCTGCTGATTAACTAGCCCTGTGTGAGCTTTTGTTGCTGGTCCAGGGATGACTGCTACTGATTAACTAGTCCTGTGTGAGCATTCGTTGCAGGTCCAGTGATGACTGCTGCTGATTAACTAGCCCTGTGTGAGCTTTTGTTGCTGGTCTAGGGATGACTGCTACTGATTAACTAGTCCTGTGTGAGGTTTTGTTGCAGGTCCAGGGATGACTGCTGCTGATTAACTAGCCCTGTGTGAGCTTTTGTTGCTGGTCCAGGAATGACTGCTGCTGATTAAGTAGCCCTTTTTGGGCTTTTGTTGCAGGTCCAGGGTTCACTGCTGCTGATTAACTAGCCTTGTGTGAGCTTTTGTTGCTGGTCCAGGGATGACTGCTGCTGATTTACTAGCCCTGTGTGGGCTTTTGTTGCTGGTCCAGGGAGGACTGCTGCTGATTAACTAGCCCTGTGTGGGCTTTTGTTGCAGGTCCAGGGATGACTGCTGCTGATTTACTAGCCCTGTGTGAGCTTTTCTTGCTGGTCCAGGAATGACTGCTGCTGATTAACTAGCCCTTTGTGGGCTTTTGTTGCTGGTCCAGGGTTTACTGCTGCTGATTAACTAGCCCTGTGTGAGCTTTTATTGCAGGTCCAGAGATGACTGCTACTGATTAACTAATCCTGTGTGTGCTTTCGTTGCAGGTCCAGGGATGACTGCTGCTGATTAACTAGCCCTTTGTGAGCTTTTGTTATTGGTCCATGGATGACTGCTGCTGATTATCTAGCCCTGTGTGAGCTTTTGTTGCTGGTCCAGGGACGACTGCTACTGATTAGCTAGCCTTGTGTGGGATTTTTTTGCAGGTCCAGGGTTCACTGCTGCTGATTTACTTGCCCTATGTGAAATTTTGTTGCAGGTCCAGGGATGTCTGCTGATGATTAACTAGTCCTGTGTTGGCTTTTGATGCTGGTCCAATCAGGGCGAGTATAGCCAATTAAAGCCGAATCAGTGGCTAAGTTTAAAGTAGTACTTGTTGCCCTCCACTTCCAATTTGGCAAGGCATCAGATGGCTGAGCCACACCGGGGCTGTACTGAAATTGCCTGGTGGCTAATTTGATGCAGGTTGTGGTGGTTCAGTGGGAACAACAGTTAAAGCCACATGGTGTCTATGTTTACAATGCCTGACTGGCCCTTATTTATCTAAATAATGCATGCATAGGTAAGAACGGGGCTTTTGCTGTAAATCAGCTCTGAGGGACTCCGTGTGAGCAATGGTGTGGATGAGACTGAGTAGGAGAGGGGACTGATGCAGGAGCGCGTGTATCCCGGTAGTGGCACTCTATATGAAAGGTGGTACCCATGCTCATCTGGACTTTTTCAAAATTACCCCTTTCCTCATTTTGGATTGATAAATTTGCACCCCTAAAATTCCAATTCAAGGAATCCATTCTGGACCCCTGCCCCTCCTTTAGCATAACGTGAGGAGGCAGATTATAGTACACATACAGCAATGGCATAATACAGGTGTGATCCTGGCCTGAATCTAATCCGTCTCTGCTCCAGAGCCATAGCCTTCTCTGATTCTCCACATCCCACCATCAGTCTCTTTCATGTTACTGATCTATGCACTTATCTGACTTCAACGCATGCCAGTTGCTCAGGAGAAACATCAAAAATACTTTTCCAAGTACCCTTTAAAAATAAAATGAAGCCTGCTCCCTTTTTACCCATAACTCAAGGATTCTGGATTGAGTGGTAATATTGGTGGTCCACAAGCCACCCCCCAGAAAAAAAACACACCAGTCACATAAACATTACATCATTAAAACCAAAATGTAATTTAACTACACACAGTAAAACCCCTGCAAGGCAAATAAATAAATATGGATCCTCCACTTTTTTTGACTAGGGCTCCCTGAAAAGCTGAAGTTGCAACACACACACATATGTGCCCCCCAACCTCCCACCCAATACGTGTGCAAAGATCACCATCACCTTGGCCCAGCCCCCTACACACAGACACACACACACCACTCCCAGACACAGCCAGCTCCTCCTCCCCTACACACATGGCCAGCATTCCCCTCACACACACACACACACTCACATGATCAGCCCCCCAGCTCCACACCGGCAGCTCCCCTACCCCCCAGACACGTACATCTGCTTGCACACGCGCACACACACACACTCACATAATCAGCCCCCCAGCCCCACAGGCAGCTCCCCTACCCCCAGACACGTACATCTGCTCACGCACATGTGCACACACACACTCCACATGATCAGCCCCCAACCCCTCTCAGGCAGCTCCTCCTACCCCCAGATATGTACATCTGCTTGCGCACACACACACACACACACTCGCATGATCAGCCCCCCCCCCCACAGGCAGCTCCCCTACCCCAGACATGTACATCTGCTCGCGCATCGCACACACACACTCACATAATCAGCCCCCAACCCCACACAGGCAGCCCCCTACCCCCAGACACGTACATCTGCTCGCGCACGTGTGCACACACACACAGGCACACACACACACACATTCACATGATCAGCCCCAACCCTCACAGGCAGCCCTCACCCCAGACACACATACATCTGTTTAGCGCGCGTGTGCGCACACACACAATTATTCAGTATTCAGTTTTCAGTATTAAAGTCATTAATTGATTTGTTTTGTTTTTCCCAACAGCCTGATATATTATAAATGCAACTTGACCCCTTCGCCTCTCTACCCACTTTAGCCATGACATGAAAATGTGGTGTTGTATCTTTTTCAAAAATTAGATAGAAGGTGGTATTTTACTGTACTGTACCTATGCTGTGTTTCTCATGCAGCTCAATCCCTGACTGTGTCACTGTACATTAGTTTGAAGCCGAACTTACAAATATTATTTCATTCCCTCACACACCAGAAACAGAGCCCCCACATGCTGACATGCTGCAACATCATCTGAACTGCTTAACTCTGGAATTAACTGAACATTTCTGACTGAGACCCGTCTGAGCTGATTACATGACAGATAGATAAATACAATACTTTGAACTCGGAGAATGAACATTACAATGTGAACTCACCTGGGGAACTTACACTTAACTCTCTCCTTGTGGTTCTGAGATCTCCAGTCCCCATTGGGTCCCCTATTCTGCCCCGTTTCACTGGTCCTGGGTGAACCCTCAAGAGCTCATCTAAAACCCAACTATGACAAATTTACCAAACTGCTGGAGTGAAAGAGAAGTGGAGCAGACTTGTTTCTCCAGTTAGCCAGTTTTGTTGCATCGGTCAGCATGTCGAGCTCCCGGTCATGTTCAAACAGCCTGACTTGCAGACCCACTTGCAGCACTGTTTGCCCCCAGTGTTAGCCCTGTAATGCCAGGGAGTGGGGTGGACAGCATGTAGTGGGAGGGAGTGGGAGTGTTTATGTGTCCTCCAGGGTGTGGAAATGGAGGGAGTGGGGTGGACAGTACGAAGTGGGAGTGAGCAGGAGGGTTTATTTCCACTTTTTGCACTGGGATGGGGAGTGTGGCAGACAGCACACAGTGGGAGGGAGCGGGAGGGTTTACGAGTATTCCGGGGTATGGGAACAGAAGGAGCGGGGTGGACAGCATGCAGTGGGAGGGAGCGGGAAGGTTTATTTTCATTTCAGGTGCTGGGATGGGGAGTGAGGCAGACAGCACACAGCGGGAGGGTTTATGTGCACTCTGGGGTACAGGAACATAGGGAGTGGGGTGGACAGCATGCAGTGGTGGGAAGTGGGAGGGTTTATTTTCACTTTGGCTGCCAGGACAGGGAGCAGGGTGGTCAGCACACAGTAGGAAGGAGTGGGAGGGTTTACGTGCACTCTAGGGTAGGGGAACGGAGGAAGCGGGTGGACAGCATGCAGTGGGAGGGAGCGGGAGGGTTTATTTCCACTTCAGATGCCAGGACGGGGAGCAGGGCAGACAGCATGCGGTGGGAGTACTCCTGATTCCACAATGGAGGGAGTGGGGTGAACAGAAATTTTTCGGCATGCAAGGCATACCCTGCAATGACAGGACACTCCCTCATTGCAGTGGAACTGCTGTTGCTGCAATGACAAGGCAGACCCTCATTGCAGTGGTCAAATTGTTTCAAGTAGGTGGCATTTCTGCAGAACCAGTGTCATCAGGACACTGGGCCTGCATTGGGTGCACACCACCAAGCCCACAAATGCAGTGCTGGCATTGGCCGCCACACTGCTGCACCTCCACAACCCACTTCTCTCATAAGCTGCCGCATAATGTATCTTGCGTATGCGTGCAAGAAAACATAAAAATTACATTGAAATGCTTAGAACTGTGAGCACAGAACATGGCATCTAAAAAAAATCTGAGGACTAATCGCCAATGAGTTATATATAATGAAATGTTAACTTAATATTTGATTGAAATGTTTCCATCAATAATACCCTTTAAGCACACTGCAATAATAATAATATGGATTTAATATTCAGTAAGCCCATTTAGCAACATTAAATGTTATTTATGTTCCCTCTTTCCTTATTGGCAATAACAAAGAAACTGGAGCATATAAATCATTTGTAAAGTGAGGGCAGATAAAAAGGAACCATGAAGAATTCCCTATGGCTATTAGCAGCACAAAATTAAATTGCATTTATTAGTTACTAGTTAATTTGCACTGGACTCAGCAGAAGGAAGCTGTGCTGTACAACTGTATAAGCTGGTAAGGACCGCAAGAATTACCTTGTCTTAATTTCAGTGGGCATCATTAATAGAAAGGCAGGAGGATTGAATGCTGCATGGGGTCTGTAAGGATCTGTTAATGGTTCTTCATCCTTTTGGCTACATGCAGCTTTTCCACAGTGTACAAATTGGACTATTTGTTTAGGCAGTGGGGTTAGCCAAAGGCATTTCAAAAGGTGATTTTTGTTCTTTCCCAGCAGTATAGACTGTGTTTGTGCTACCATTCAGGTTGTTGGCTCAGTCTGTCAGCTTCTGTCTGGCTTGCTCTGATCTATATGTGGAAGACTGACTGTATCTCCAGATGAATGTAAACCCTGGTATGTGTGTGTGTGTTATTGCCCACATATACAATGTACTGTATGTATATGTTATGTTTCTATGTTTCACCAAAATGAAAATAACTTGTTTATTTCAACTTTGGCAGGTCACAAAGAAATAATGTATGTAACAAATGGTGACCAGCTTGCACAATGCAAGATTATACTGTGTGTACTGTATATGTACATACATTCATTGCAAAAAAACTTTTTTAATGCACTAGTTACGGTTAAACTGACAGAAGTAGAGAAATGTGACATTAAGGTTCCCAACCCCAATATCCCAACCCCAGCCTGCAGGCAGCAACAGAAAAAACATTACTATTTGACCTCTCCTGAATCTTCAATGTCAAGAAATGCAAAGTTATGCATATTGGAGCCAAGAATACCAGGACAGAGTACTACCTGGGTGGAGTCAGAGTATCTACATCAGAGGAGGAGGACCTAGGAGTGATGATCACTAGTGACCTGAAGCACTCCACACAGTGCAAGAAAGCAGCAGCAAAGGCAAACAAGATGCTGGGATGCATAGCTAGGGGGAGCAGTAGTAGGAGAGAGGAGGTTGTACTGTCCTTGTACAGGTCACTGGTAAGGCCACATCTAGAGTATGGAGTTCAGTACTGGTGCCCACACCTCAAAAAGGAAATTAACCTGCTGGAGAAGTTCCAGAAGAGGGCTACAAAGATGATTGCCGGTCAGCAGAGCAAGGCATATGAGGAGAGATTGAGGGCACTGAACATGTACTCCCTTGAAGACAGGAAAGAGAGAGAGAGAGCACATGACTGGGACTTTCAAGTATGTGAAAGGGATAAATAAGGTTGATAAGGAGAGTCTCTTTAAGTTGAGTGGCAACCATAACACAAGGGGGCACAGTCTTAAGCTGGAGGGTGGGAGGTTTAGGAGGGAGGTCAGGAAGCACTTCTTCACAGAAGGGGTGGTGGATACTTGGAATCTGCTGCCGGAAGAAGTTATCTCATTGAAGACAGTGGGCAGCTTTAAGAGAGGCTGGGATAGGCATAGGAGAAAGGTAAGGATCATGGGTAGGGTGGATGGGAGGAGTGGGGAGGGAGGGAGGGCAGGGACATTAGCTCAAGCTATGGAACCTTTAATACAAGCAGACATGATGGACTAAATTGCCTTCTTCTGCTGGCTTCTTTGTATGTTTATATGTTCCCAAATGATGTGTGGCACATCCCTTGGAGTTGTCAACCCTAACGCTCACCTCATTCCATCAGTAAATAAGCTGAGATGTGTGCAGTATATGAGAAAGGGGTGACTGTTAGGATTGACAGCCCCAAGGAACACCCCATGCCTCATTTGGGAAGATGCAGAAGAGGTCAAATAGTAATGTTTTTTCCTGTTGTTGCCTGCAGGCTGGGGGTTGGGGGTAGGGGTTGGGAACCCTAATGCCAAATTTCCCTACTTTTATTGGTTTAACCCCAACTAATGTATTAATTAAGTTTTTTGCAATGAATTTCCTTACTTTTTAATATAATATAATTGTATCCTCATTTACCAGTGGGAGCACAGGACTCCTGGGCCTTGTGCTTCCATCCTTCCATAGATGCATACATGTATGTTGTGGGCCCTGCACTTTCATTTCTACCAAAACAGCAATTTCTTTCCTTTGTTGGCTTGTTAAAGTTCCAGTGTTATCTTATGGAAATTTCGGGGACTGTCTAGTGGGAAGAGTTGCTGACAATCACCAGGGAAGAAAGAGACCTAGTGGTTGTTATTTCAGATGACCTGAAAATGTCAAAGCAGAGTACCATGGCTGCATGGAGGGCCAGCTGCATGCTGGGGTGCATAGGCAGAGGTATCACCAGAAGAAGGCAGAAGGTAGTGATGTCTTCGTATAAAACACTAGTCAGACCTCACCTGGAGTACTATGTGCAGTTTTGGAGGCCACACCATCGTAAGGACATTGGCAGGGTGGAGGCAGTCCAGAGAAGAGAGACTAAGATGGTACAGGGTTGCACCACAAAACTTGTGATGAGAGATTGAAGGACCTCAATATGTACTCGGAAGGGGGGGCATGATAGAAACATTCAAGTACCTAAGGGGCATTAATAAGGTGCAGGGGTGAGACATCTTCCAATACAGGAGTACAAGAATGAGGGGGCATGATATGAAGTTGGAGGGCGTCAGGTTAAGAGGGGATGTGACAAAGAATTTCTTCATGGAGAGTGTGGTGCCTACTGCTGCTGCCCTGCCTGGTGTTTTACTGGCTCCTCTTCCTGCAGCAAACATCAGCCTATTTTGGGTCAGGATGAGTAACTTACACTACTCCTTAGTTATGAATATATTTTTTTGCAAATTGTTGGACTGAGGTAGCCCAGCTGAGCTGAGACCTCTTGTTTTCAGTGGGGTCCTGGCTTTACCCATTTTCTGAGTAGACTGAACCACTGGTAGGTTCTCATCATGACTTACTCCAGGTGATTTTAATGGGATTTGAACCTAAGTCTCCTGGTTCCCAAGCTAGTGATCTAGCCACTGCATGTCCTCTTTTTGACTGTTTGTTAAAGTGTCTGTCTACAGTATATGTAATTATTATTGTCTGTCTGCATGTCTCCCACCTAGATAGTCCAGGTTAAGCGATACTAACAGGAGGTTGCTGATTAGTTTCAGAGACAGATACTGGAGGCAGATTGATCTAGTGACTTGAGCACTGGCTTGGGAACCAGTGGATTCCAGGTTTAAATCTGACAGAGCCACTCACTGACTGTGTGATCCTGTGCAAGTTATAGTTGACCTCCAGTGCTTCAATCCAACCAACTATAGACATGGGCAAAAGCCCCCCTCCCCCTGCACACACACACATACACACTGCAAACAACCTATCACTGAGCATTTGAAAGCTGCCAGGGTGGTCCCGATTTTTAAGACTGGTGACTCGCTGTCCCCAGTTAACTATTGGCATATAGCCTTGCTCCCCCACCTTAGTAAACTCCTGGAAAGGATTGCCCACCGACAACAGTCTGACTATACTGTCACACACAACCTACTATCCAGACAGCAACACGGCTGCCATAAACATCACTCCACCACATCTGCTCTTGCCCTGTTTACCAGTCATATTCTCTTAGGAACATGGACCTTGGAAGGGCAATGGGTGCTGTCTTTGTCGACCTGTCTAAAGTTTTTGACCTGGTTGACCACACCCTGTTGCTCTCCTCCCTCCGCACCCTTGGCTGCTCTACTGAGACCACATGGTGGTTCCAAATTTACCTTTCAAAGAGATCTCAGTCAGTATGTGTAGGACCTTCCACCTCCCCCAACCTCCCAGTCACTATCGGTGTACCCCAGGGCTCCATCCTGGTCCCACTCTTATTCTCCCAGTTTATGAACTCTCTCCCCTCTGACTGTCTCACTTGTGATGCCCTGTTTTATGCAGATGACCTTGTCCTCTTCACTAGTGACAAGACTCTTGAGAATATATCCAGGGCTTTATCCAGTAGCTACTCTGTGGCGCACACCTGTTTCCACTCACATCGCCTAATTGTTTATGCTAAAAAAAACTAAATCCATGCTATTTGGATCTCAACCCTTCCTATCTAATGTCGTCAAAGCTGAGTCCAGCCTCTAAGTAGTCTTGCCGGATGACACTGTACTAGAAAATGTACTAACCTTCAAATATCTGGGAGTTATCCTGGACCTGTTCCTCTCCCTTTCTGATCATATCTCCTCTGTTATCCACCGTATTAACCAGAAATTTGTATTTTTACATCATGCATTAATTTGCACTGGCCACTTATCCTTAGTATATAATTGTATAATAATTGTTGCTTATCATGAATGTACTGATTGTTTTTTTTCAGCTTCTCATTAATTTTACTTTCCTATGTCATTTTTCTTGTTCACCAATGATGTCTGTATAGCCACTTTGTTCACCAATGATGTCCATCTATCCACATGACTTGTACACATTGTATAACTTGTCACTACCTCTGTAACTGCCGCCTGCGTGGCCCGGGTCGTGCATGAAAATGGTCCCCTGGATCAGTGTGCTTACCTGGTTACCAAAGACTTAAATAAAATAAATAAAGCATCTCAGCTGGGTTATGGTGAGTACATGTATTGTATCAAAAAAGAAAGCACTGGAGAAATATACACAGATCGGTTGTGGGGGTATCAGGGAGTCGAAGTGAAGGTATCTTCACTCCAAAAGTGGAGGATGTGAAATGCACTGACCTTTTTTTTCCCTAACCTCCATCAGACTAATATTACAATCTGTATTGGTAGATCATTCTATTTAGTTATTTTTTTACAGATTATTTCTCTCTGGAGAGACCAGGTGAGTTGCAATATTTGGCTTGCAGTGTTTGTGTGTGTGTGTGTGTGTGTGTGTGTGTGTGTGTGTGTGTGTGTGTTGATGGGACTACTTTTATGGTCACCCCCAATTACAAAGCACCAATTGGTATGCCGTTGTGGTATAAACGTACTTTAAATGAATGCAGAAAACAAAGCATGACTATAGCCAGTAATGCAGTGCAAAGCTGTGGGTGGCAGAGCTTTGTACAAGGGTAGCAGACAGAGAGGGCATGATAGGAGCCGAAGAGTGAATTGATGTGAGCAGCCTAAAATAGGACTTTATTCCCTGGCTTGGTAGTTGATCATATATTTAACTATACAGTTCAGCATATGTATATATAGTATAGGATTATCTGTCTGTCTGTCTGTCTGCCTATCTATCTACCTACCTACCTGTCTGTCTGTCTGTCTGTCTATCTATCTATCTATCTATCTATCTCTCTATCTATCTATCTCTCTATCTGTCTGTCTAGCTATCTATCTATCTATCTATCTATCTATCTATCTATCTATCTATCTATCTATTTATTTGGATTTTGATAACCGGGTAAGCCCACTGAGACCAGAGGTCCCTTTTTCAGGGGCGACCTGGAATTAGTTACATAAAGAGACATTTATAGGCACTATATACAGTAATTACATATTGTACATACATAAACCTTACGACAGCATACAGGGATAGTACAGTTAGACACCCAACTAGACTTCAGTCATGATTTACAGCTATGACATTAATTTCGTAGATAGACATTAGTAAACAGCATACAGTAGTAGACATCAGTTTCACGTTCAGAAACCTGGCTCCTATCAGTTAGTGTGTGTTAGCCAGTCCAGATGAGGCTAGGTAGAAAGACAGGATGTAGAGAGGTTCAGCGCAGTTCGGCAGGCATGAGACCAGGGCTTGGGGGCTAACGGTTGCAGCCACAGAGACTGAGATTGAGTAGGTAAAGTTTGAGTCCAGACTTGAACTGGTTGATAGTGGGAGAGTCAGTTAGACTGGTGGGAAGGGAGTTCCATAGGTGGGAGGCAGCAAACTTGAAAGAGCGCTTGCCTTGGTTGGAGTGCACCCGAGGGATGTCCAGTAGGTGTTTCACGGATGATCACAAGGTTCTGGTTTGTTCTTTAGGGGAGAGTAGTCATTTAAGATGGGGAGGAGGATGCAGGGTAGAGAACTTGAAGGTAAGGCAAGCGATGGGGTACGCGAGTTTGTGTCTCAGAGTGGGCCAATTAAGTTCCCTAAGTGCCTCGCAGTGATGCCTTCTAGGAGAGGAGCTGGTGGCGAACCGTGCCACTCGATTATAGAGTACGGATAGTTTGTTGAATTCTGACTCTCGGAGGAACTGCAGTAGTGGAGCACCATATAGAATGGTGGGGAGAAGATTGCAGCTAGCAATTGCCGTCTTGCAGCCAGGAGAGGAGTCCCCAGTCGGTAGAGGAGACCAAGTTTTGGTGGATGGCCGGGTGACGGAGTCAGTGTGGGACTTGTAGGTCATCTCCTGGTCAAGATGTACTCCAAGGTATTTAAAGCTGCTCAATATCTCAACTCTTTTTCCTTGGTTGGTGCTGATCTGGAGCATCTGACTTCTGTCAAGGCCTAAGTGTCTAGACCCAAACAGCACAGCTTTGGTTTTATCTTCGTTGAGTAAGAGGGAATTCGCTGAGAACCAGGCCTCAAGCTTTGAGAGACTGTCCTGCAGCTTCGCAGAGATGACACTAGGTTGGGGGTCACTGCAATATAAGACAGTGTCATCCGCATACAAGAAGAGCTTACTGAGTGAGCGGTTTCCCTCAATATCATTGAGGAACAGTGAGAAAAGCAGGGGGCCCTATCTATCTATCTATCTATCTATCTATCTATCTATCTATCTATCTATCTATCTACCTACCTACCTACCTGTATGTCTATCTGTCTGTCTGCCTGCCTATCTATCTATCTGGGTGAGGTACTAAATCCCGACACCCATGTTCCTGACATCGAAAATCCCATCACCTAAATCCCGACCCGTTAAGTTCCCGACATGTCGATTGACCAAATTATGAAATCCCGACAATTTTCATTTCTGCTACCCCAACACAATATACTGAGCACAGAGGAACATTGCAGTTGACTTACCAGAAGTATTTACCACAAACGCAATTAAGACATACTCAACAGCTGATCTGCTCCCTCACCTTAATGTGCTGCCCAGTGTCGGCATCTTTTGTATTGCACACCTGCTGGAGCCTTCAGAATGCTATTTCAATGCTTACTCCTATGCTGGTACAGTTTCTTTTGGTCAGGGACAAGCCCACGGATCTCTGATGACCAAGCAACATAGTCCAGCCCCAGTGTTTGGTTCCCCACTCGCACGCCCTATGGATCTAAATATCCCCCAGTGTTTTGGCTGTCTTCAGCTCCTTATGCCTCTGACTGTTGTACAGACACAGTGAATTTGCCACAAGTGGCCGAAAGTATAGTCCTGTAGTGCCGTGTAGATTCCTGTGTGTCTGAGCGATCGACACATACGGCAAAGAGAAATGCTTGGCAGATCGTCCTGTTCAGTTTGTTCCCAGTTCCCCACATGCCCCCCCACTCCGTAGCAGGAGTCAGTGGCCAAAATTACAGTACACTACTGCTGTGCACTGAATGGCTCCCCCAAAATAGCCCTGAAAACATATATCTGGCCAGAGCATGCCTTGTAGCTCTCCCACTGTGTCAGCATCACGAACAATATGACCCCTTTGTGCAGAGCCTGACAGCATGCAGAACCTTTCTGATTGTCCATTTCCATTGTTCCACATAGTGACAGTGACATAGGAACTAAGTGCTGAGTCAGGACAGTACCGTTGGGTAGGCAGGTGAGCATATTGTTGCAGGATCCCCCCTGTGAGAAGCGCAAGCCAGTGTGGAGCGAGTGACAAAGCAAGTGAGTCAGGCAGGTTCTGTGTGCATACAGCAAGCAGTGCAGATGTCGGGATTTCAAATTCGGTCAATCGACATGTTGGGCGCTTAACTAGTCGGGATTTAGGTGACAGGATTTTCAATGTCAGGAACATGGGTGTCGGGACTTAGTATGGATCCCATCTATCTATCTATCTATCTATCTATCTATCTATCTATCTATCTATCTATCTATCTATCTATCTATCTATCTATCTATCCCTCTGTCTGTCTGTCTACCTATCTATATACCATTTTACCTTTTTGATGTCTTTATCAAACAGATATCTAGGATAGCTATATAGACACAGACAGGGAGAGTCTGACAGACAGCACCAGCCAGTTAAGTCAGACGATGCCAGTCAGTCAGTCTATAGATGGAGATACAGTAAACAGCTATCACCATAGGTTACTAGATATTGCATATTACAGGAGACAATGTCATGGTTGCATTTTGAAGGCTACATGTAAGTGAAACAGTGTGTGTGTGTGTATTTATATTGGGTATTATATGAGACGAAGGGACCTCTGCAGAAACCATCTGCTGAGGAAGGGTGTCTTTCTCTCTCTTTGTTATCCGATCAACACATTTGTGTTACTGAACAGTGAAACAATCTGTCAATGTCCTTTCTGCAGATGTCAACTTTTCATTTAACAAAACAAATCCCCAACCTGAAAAAGACATTGGCCCCTATGCACAAATGCTGTGTAGGTAAGCGCAAAATGCACATACCTCACCAGCGGAGCTGCACACCCACGGACAGGTGCCAGTACTGGCATTCACTAATGCTGGCCACCTGTCTGTGGCCCCACCAGTGCGCGGGTGTGCAGAGGGGTGATACACGGACCATGCATGCATCCCAATGGGATGCCCGGACCCGGTCCACCAGGGGGTCACTTGCGCCCTTGGGAAATGAATTACAGCTGCTGGCAGGCAGTGCATTGGCCACACTAGGACTTGGATGCCCGTTCATCTACCCCAGCCCTCCTCATGGCCCACATGGGCAGGGGCAGCATGTCACAGGGCTCTGCAGCACCCTGATGTCTTGGCCAATGCCGGTGGTGGCATCCTGAGGGGGGTCTTAATTCTTACAGCTTGGGGTTACCAAGCGTGAGGTGCGCTCCCCATGCCCAACACTCCGCACCTTTGTGAATGGCGTGGAGTGTGGGCACACCCCCGACACACCCCCTGCCAGTCCCCTGCACATAACTGTCCACATGGCTGGGAGGTAGAGGCTTGCAAGTGTCCT
Source organism: Neoceratodus forsteri (assembly GCA_016271365.2). NCBI lineage: Eukaryota > Metazoa > Chordata > Ceratodontiformes > Ceratodontidae > Neoceratodus > Neoceratodus forsteri. Next base: position 450,958,549 of record CM057456.1, on the reverse strand, counting down.
GTGCTGCCAATAGTGTATGCTGCGTGGGATCTGTGGGACCCTGCTCCGCGGCATTCAGTAGTAACTATGCCGATGCACCCTGGTTACGGGCGCATTTGCATAGTGCATAGGGCCCACTGCTTTTTCTGAATATATGTTTATTAAATTTAATAGAGACATACCGCAAATGTAAAAGTTTAGAGATTATTGCATGCATTCTGTACCTGACAAATTAGCAGCTCCACCAGTAACTATAGCACCTCACAAATTTTATCCACCTTTTACTGTGTAGCCATTATAAGTTTGGATCAGAAGATGATGGACAAGTATTTTTTAGTAGATATCTTGAAACACTTCAAAAGGATGTGTGAAAGAAGATGTGGAAACTAACAAAACAAAGAGCAATGAGCTGAAGTCCCTTAAAGCCAGTATTATGGTAACTTTTATGTGTCCGGATTATTTGAATGAATGTCCATCCACCCACTCTTCTGTCAGCACTTACTTCTATTTTAAACACTGGATTATTCCTTTGATCAAGTAAAACAAATAACAGGCTGTTCAAGTGTGTTGTCCAGTACATTGAAAACTGCCTTAGTAACACGAGACATCTGGTGCAATTAGGATGGTGCAGGGGCTGAATATTATTTCTCAAGGTTCCTGAATATTTGGAAGCCCTTCATGAATAGGCGACTGTTGTTATTTAGGAAAGAGCATTCAGCCAGCTAAAAAAATAAAACTAAAAAAGTCCATCCCCTTCCTTCCCAGAAAAAAAACACTAGAATGTAACTCCCTCCCCACACCCCCCATCAGCAGTCTAATCCCCCCTTCTCCCACCCCCACACCAGCACCTACAATTTGTTGTATTTAGTTCTATAAAATGTTAAATAAATCCCTCGATGCATGACCGGTAGAGCCCACCCACATTCACGGCAGCTGCCATCTTTCTAATTGTATAGCTCCTGTTGTAAAAAAAAGAAAATCAGTTTTGTTCCCCCACCCTGGCAGCACACTATTTCCACCCCCAACATCTGATTCTTGATAGGAGAAGGTGACCAGCACACAAAATTCGCCTCTTCCGTGGACATCCGCCTCTCATGAATGAAAACTTGCACTTGTTTTGTAAAAAAAACAAATCAGTAAAGTCCCCCCGACTCCACCACCTTGGCAGCACCCTACTCCCACCCTCTACCCACCCCAACACCCAATTCTAGCTAGGAGAAGGTGACCAGCACAAACCCTCCCTCGTCCACGACCATCTGCCTCTCATGAATGAAAACTCTCATTTGTTTTGTAAAAAAAAAAAATCAGTTATATCCCCCTACTCCACCACCTTGGCAGCACCCTACTCCCACCTTTCACCCACTCCAACACCCAATTCTAGCTAGGAGAAGGTGATTGGCACAAACCCATCCTCCTCCACAGCCGTCCTCCTCTCATGAATGAAAGCACTCGTACTCTTTCTGTATAGTAAAACAAGTCAGCTGGTTTTGCTATACTTGGAGAGCAAGAATGCTTTCATTCATGAGAAGCAAATGGCCATGGAGGAAGGTGGGTTTGTGCCAGTCACCTTCTCCTAGCAAGAACTGGGTGTTGGATGGTGAAGGGTGGGAGTCAGGTGCTGCCAGGGTGGGGAGTGGGTGGACAAAAATTATTTTCTTTTTTTTTTTTACAAAAGAAGGAATTCAAAGGTAGGGATCAGGCAACTTAAAGACTGTAGAATGCCCTGTCTGTTTGTTTAGGTGCAAACTCCATTACTAAATGGCATTAGAGTGGACATTCCATGAAAATTAGATTGGACAATCCAATGAAAACACCACAAATCCACTCATGCCTTTTTTGTATTACTTTTTTGTATGGTGAATGTTCATTGTGATGTTACCTACTTGCCCCTGACCTTCTGGACTACTTTTTCTGCAGTTCCTTTGTGGTCTGTATTTAATATGTGATTTCAACACTGCGGAGATTCAAGTTGTATGCTGCTTATGCACTGTGAATAAAACAGAGGTAATTTGCTGGTATACACCTACTGCTGGGACAATTTTTCTACAGTCACATGTTGGGAGGGCGACACCTTTTGCTTCTTGTTTTTTCTTTAAGATAACACTGTCAGAGTCTTATCTTTGAAGACTGTTAATGCAAAAAAAGAATTTGGATAAGAATCAGAAAAAAAACTAAGTCCAAATTCTTTCTTCATATGAATCCATCCTTTTTTTATATGGACCTATTCTTTTTTGGTATGCCCATCAAGTTTCAAGTTCAAGTTTTATTTATTATAGTGCAACTTTCATTGAGAATCAAAGCACTTTACAAACAATGGCCCCTATGCATGAATGGGCAGAGTGGCTACGTAGCGTGCATCCACGGGGTGTAGCCACTCCACATACATTGCGCCCCCTGTGCAGGATGCACAAAATGGGGCATGCAGCCCCCAAGCACCCAATCCCTGGCCACGCTGACAGAAATGCACCTGGGATGGGCTGCGGATATGCCAGCACTATGCACTATGCACTAAGGCGTGTAGTGCTGTGCACCGGGGTGTATAGGTGGGTGCCCGTTACACCAGGGTGAACCTTGCCATAACTCCTCTATGCACCCTGACCCCACAGCAGACAGGCCATGGAACCTCCCCTTGGCAGGCGGCCACCCCCCACACACACAGTGCGGGCCTGCCCCATCTTACAAGCACCAGAGCCTGAACCCCCACACACACAATGATGCCCTGACCCCAATACAGTGCCCCCACCCCAGAACCACACCATGGTGCCCATGGAACCACCACCCCACACATGGTGGGTGCTACACGCGGTGCAGCATAGCAACCCCCCACGTAGGCCTGCAGCAGTCCTGAACTGATCCCCCCAATGGGGCACCTGTTCCAGGCAGCAATGGCCAACCCTACCAAGCACAGTGGTGCCCAATGTACCCTGACCCTTTGCACACCCCCATCCACTAGTGGACCCCCTCTCAGCTGCGGCCCTGGCAACCTCCACCAAATGCCCCGTATACCTGCTGATGCCACAGACAGAAATGGCCAGTGGCACAACCCTCCACACATCTCCACTGCCACCAGCCATCTGACATACACAGGGGCACACAGCCACTGCTTGCCCATGTATGTCAGATGGCCGGCAGCCATGGTGGTATGTGGAGAGCATGCCACTGGCTGTCTCTGTCTGTGGTACCGGTGGGCATATGGGGCACCCAGTTTCAGTGTGGTGGGTGTTAGCTGGGGCTGTCAGCATGGGGACACAGGCGCCTGTGACTGTTGGTGCTGTACACATACCCAGACCCACACCTGCCCGCGTAAGGGATTCACTGTGGAGCCCAGCACAGGCATCCAATTGGATGCCCAGCCGGGTCCATGACTCCACCCCCGGCCACCCTGCAGAGTCCTGCACACCAGAGAAGTGGGCCCACAGACAGGTGATGGCCTTGATGAATACAGCTGGCGCACACCTGTCCGCTGATGTGGAGCTACTCGGGTGGGTTACGTGACGCTGGTGTGTAATTCCTGCCCGATAGTGCATTGTGGCCATTAAAAACATCACTAAAATCATAACTCTAAATTTAAATACCATAAAACACATATTATACCAGCAATCTAAGTCAGTTAATTTACAAGATGAATGCTTATTTAAACAAATGGGTTTTTAGATCTCTTTTAAAAATCTCTGCAGAGGGACTCTCCCTGATGTAACGTGGGAGAGAGTTCCAGAGGGTGGGTGCCACACAAAAAAATGCCTGTGCGCCTGATGACTTCAATGCAAACCTTGAAATCTTTAATAGTCCCTCTTCTGTGGAATGGAGGGAGCAGAGGGGGCAATAGGGACAAAGGTGGTCTTGCAGGTATCCATGCCCCTGACCTTGTAGGGTTTTATAGGTCAGCAAACTAACCTTGAAGGAGGTCTGCCACCTGACCAACAGCCAGAGCAGATGGCACAAGACAGGTCTGATATGACATGATCTAGACAAGCTGGTCAACAACCTGGCAGCTACATTCTGCACTAGCTGCAGGCAGCGGAGATCTACCCTCGGAAGCCCTAGGTACAGGCTATTGCAGTAATCTAGGTGCAATGTCACAAGAGCATGGACCAGTGTCAGCAGATCTCCAGGGGGTAGTAGATGCTTGATTCTGGTGATGTTCCTCAGGTGGTAAAAGGAAGTTCAGACCACAGCCAACACCTGTGCTTGCAATGTCACACCACAGTCCAGAACTATGCCAAGATCCCTCACCTTGTCAGATGTAAGCAACTAGGAGTCCCCAAGGCTGAGCCCTGAGACTTCTCAGATTACACCATCCCCGCTGGGTGTCTAGGTTTGAAAAACAGTACCTCAGTCTTGTCTGGATTCAACTTCAGCCAGTTGGCCCTCATCCAGCCCTGGATCTCTCCAAGGCAATTGTTAAAGACTGAGACCATCCCCTGTTGCTCAGGTGCAAAAGACAAGTATAGCTGACTGTCATCTGCATAACAGTGAAAACTCAGCCCATACTCTTCTAATGTCTCCCACTGGCAGCATGTATACTGCAAACAACATGGGGGACAAAACAGGGCCCTGCAGGACCCCACATAGCAAGGGCACAGGAGACAAGAAAAACTTCCCCGATACCATTCTCTGTGATCTGCCAGTGAGGAATGATCTAAACCAGTTGAGAACTGTACCTGCCAGTCCACAAGACACCAGCAGGCACTCCATCGATACCATATGGTCCATGGTGTCAAATGCTGCTGAGAGATCAAAAAGAATCACTATGGAACTTCTCCCTCAATCCCTCACCACCAGTAGATCATTTAGCACCCGAACTAGGGCAGTCTCGGTGCTGTGCTTCTTTCTGAAACCCAGCTGGAGAGGGTCATAGATGTCATGGGATGTTAATTAGGCCTCCAGTTGCATGGCCACCACCTTCTCAATAACCTTGCCTTAAAAAGGCAGGTTAGAGATAGGTCTGTAGTTTACCAGGCAGTGAGTGTCCAGTGAAGACTTTTTCAGGAGTGACTTAACAACTGCCTCCTTTAAGGGTTCTGGAAAGACTCCTGTCACTAAGGAACCATTGACTATCCTGGTAAGGACCAGGCTGATGACATCAACACACCCCACTAAGAGGCACGTCAGTCCCGGATTCAGACTACAGCAGGTCAGTCATGGCCCCTGGATGACCTCCACCACATCCATGACAGATTGAAGACGGACCACACAGACTGACTGCCTGCGACTCAAGGCCCATCACTACAAGGCCTGCTAGAGGGGACTGACTGGATTTCTGACCTGATAGAGGCAATTTTATCAGTGAAGAACAGAGTGAACTCTTCACATCTTAACTGTGAAAATACTCCTCCGGACTACAGACAGGCCAGATTGCATAATCTGTCCACAGTGCAGAAGAGTTGCACTGGTCTGTTAGCTGCTGCAGTAATCTCCTTGGACAGGAACTCTGCCTTCTTACAGGAGATTGCTGATTGACAGCTCCTGTAATGAGCCATCAATATAAGCTTATCCTCACCCAGGCCAGTCCTCTGCCAGTGCCGCTCCAACCTTCCACCCATCATTCTCATCATCCGGAGATCTCCATCAAACCAGGGAGATCTCTAACGTGAGGTGTGGGGATGAACACAAACAGGTGGGATAGAGCCAAGGACACTGGTAATGGCTCTATTATAGGCCAGAACCATCTCACTCAGCTCCTCACATGAACTCATCACACCTCATAGGTCCAGCTCCACTATCAGACCTTGTGGGGTCAAACCCCTTAAAGGGCGGTACTGGACCATCTCCACAGAGGAGGGTCTCTTTGGGGGTGCCTCAAACAAGAACCTCACAGTATGGTTATCAGACCAAGCTACCAAATTGACCATAAGGTCTAAGACCTCTATTCACAGCTGGAACACAAGGTCTAATCAATGACCATGAATATGGGTTGCAGAGGTAACAACTTGTGTAAGGCCCAACAAGCACATCAGTTGGAGGAAGTCTTGTCCAAATTATGAGAGTTTATCATTGACCCAGGCATTGAAGTCCCAGAGAATAATCCATCTCAGGGACTCCAACACCAGCTGACGACAAAGTCAGTGACTTCCTGCAAAGAATTCTCTCCCATACCCCGGAGGCCGGTAGATGAGAGGGATCTTGCAACCCACATCTGCACACCCTACACATCAAAGAATCTTATAGTTTCAGTTGGGAATGCTGTAAGGCTGAAGCTCGACTTATAACAAATTGCTACACCCCCGCCCCTGGCGATCCTTTCTTGGGCAGTGTACCCGATTGGAATAGCCACCTCCAGTATTGGACCAGTATTTTCATCCAGCCAGGTCTCGATGATGCAAGCCAGATCAGATGTTGCAACAAGATCAGCAATAATTGCCATCTTGTTTGTAATCGATCTGGCATTGCACAACACTACCCGAGAAGGATAGGCAGATGAGGCTGGTCTGGTAACCTGCCCACCAACTGTAGAGCCCTTGGGTATAGGCAACAGGCAGAGAGGACCCCTTTCCAGAGCCCATTTCACCCCAGGGCACCTCCTAGTCCCTACCGTCCCAATCTGCCTCTCCTCCACAGAGAGCCCTCCATCAAACTTCGCAAATCCACACCTCCTTTTTCGAGCGATCCTGAATGCTCTACAGTGCCCATACACCTCCACTGCCAGAGGAGGGCACTCAAAATGGTGAAGATCATTGAGCCTGGTGGGGGAACGATATCTTCTGCAGGGAGCCACAGACCAACACATCACTCAGTTCTATTCGCTAGCATAGTTCAACTTGACTAACTTTAATATTACAATACTCAAATAAATGTTATTACTGTTTCATGCTCACACACACACACACACACACACACACACACACAACGACACACACCAACTCAAAAAACTCAACCTCAAACCCCAGCCCTCCCAAAACCAATTAAATGAAACAGGAATTATTTTGTTCCGGGGGATCCACATAAAACAATGAAGCAGTGCAAGCCAGTTAAAGATAGTTTTAGTCCATACAGGCAGTCCCTCTCTCAGAGGGCTACCCTTTAGCTAATATGGGTTACAGGAGACTGAATATTCTAAGCTGGAATCCTCAGATAGATAATAAGAGTCTTAGTTCTTAATATAGTGGTTCCCTTTATAGGCCTCACACCTCTAAGGTCTATACTCTTTGGTCATACAATGGGCACAAGGAGCCCCATGCTGTCTCACTAAATAGAGATTCTCTTCTTGTCCCACTTCAGAACAACAAGTTCACTACCAGTCCCATGCAACAGTAATGGCCCTCTCACAGCCTGCTTGTTACTGTTCCAAAGTCCTTTTATAGGCTCACTTCATCATCAGCAGACACCCAGTTCAGGAGAAATGTCACAGCACACTTCAAAAAACTCCCCTTACCTTCCTTCAACAGGGGAAAGATTATTTCAGGTAATGTGTTACTCTGGAAGCAGTTATTCTTTCAGGCCCGGCACCACAACTCCTGCTGCAGCCCCTGATAGTGTAGTTCAGCAGTCTGACAGCCAATGTAGTCAAAGAGAAATCCTCAGGGAGACCGAATGTTCCCAGTCTCCCAGTCAACACCACCAAAACCAGGAAAATGACTCTACCTCACTGGCACCCAGTTCCAACTTCTGGCACACCGGTGAGGGCTCCCCCAGCCACACAACCCGCAGATCTTAGGGTTTCCCCAATAGTCACTGTCGGTCACCAAACTGCCACACAGGCGGAACCAGTCACCTCCTGATTCATTTTGTGACAATCTTCTCCACTGCCAACTCAAGGCAGCACGCTCAGCTCTCCAACCCCTCTCCAGTCTTCCTCTTCTCTCTCCTCAACTCTCTGGTGAAGACTCTGGGCCACACTATGAGCCCTGCACCGGACACCACCCTGACTCCTCTCCTGGATAGGTCTTCTCCCATCACACAGGTATGTTGGCACTTTCATGAACTGCTTCCCCACTTCACTATTTTGAACCATTTGAACCCTCTCTGAAAACAACAAAAACTTCCCCCTCAATCTACCTCACTTACTTCCCCTATCTACTTCTCCTGTCCCTAAACTAAAAAGTTAAAATAAAGTAAAATTAAAGTGAATTTCACTGTTTTGCAACTCTAAAACATTTAAAATAAACATTATAAATCCCCCCTCACAGACAGCATCCCAGTGTGGCCGCCATCCAGGATAGACAGCCTGCTGGCCTCCGCTCATACACCCATACAAAGAAAGAAAATTGGCTGACAAAAAGGATCTTTTAAATGTTAAAAAAAGATATTTCTGGGTCATTTATCCACAAACTAAGTACAGAATCCACATAACAGGGTCCCAGTGAGCAAGATGCATATGTTGTTGTGTATGTAGGATGTCTTTTTTGTGAGTTTTGAATTTTTTTTTAATGGAAACAACATGGCAGACATGCAAAAAAAGATTTTTTCCTCATAAAAAAGATTGCCCCCATACAAAAATGGCTCCTTTTTCATATGGACCAATTTTTTTTTCATTCCAAACAAATATCCAAAAGACTGTGCTGGACATGCTCAGAACTTTCCAGAAAAACCACAGCACCACAACGACGCTAGCCAAATTCACCACTGATACTCTCACAAGCATGGACAAAAGTCAGCTTACTGGTGCAATCTTTATCGACCTCACCAAGGCTTTCAACCTCGTGGACTACCCCCCTACTCCTATCCACCCTTCATAAATTTGGCTTTTCACCCCCTGTCATAAGCTGGTTCAGGACTTACTTAACCAACAGGACCCAAGCAGTCAAACTTAACTCATCAATCTCCGACTGTACTACCATCAACATTGGAGTGCCACAAGGATCAATACTGGGTCCCCTCCTATTTTCATTATTCATAAATAACCTGCCATACAGCATTGTCCTCCAGACCTCTACTCTACACAGATGACCTGGTTATCTATGCTAGCTCTAATAATGTAGACCAACTTAACGTGGCACTGACATCTGCTTTCCACGCTGTCCAACTCTGGCTAAACACCCACGCCTTATACTGAACTCCAGCAAAACCAAACTGATGCTTCTGGGCACTGCCCACAAGATAAGGTCCTGCCACTCTCCTTTAAAGTCCTTGACCTGGATGGGACCCCCCCTTGAGGTGGTTACCTCCTTCCGTTATCTGGGCATCCTGCTAGACCAATCTCTGGACCTAAACCTGCACATCCAAGAAACATGTAAATCTGTGAACTGCAAACTGGGTGCTGCCTACAGATCCAGCTACATGCTCACACCTGCAGCCAAACTAGCCATCACCAGGGGTCTCTTCCTACCCGCTCTGACCTACTGTGCTCCCTTCCTACCCATGGCGCATAAATCCACATTACAAAAATGGGATGTCACTTTCAACAATATATGCAGGTATGCCTCAAAAGCCCCCAGACTTAAACATCACTGCCAACTGTATAAAGACCTCGGCTGGCTCTCTCCTCTGCCACCAGACTATACTACCTGGGCTGCCTTTGCGACTCCATCATTAGACTCAACAGACCAGCATCCCTAACTGAACTGCTTCAGCCAGCCCTCCCTCCACGTGAGCTGAGATCCTCGGACAAATCCCTACTAAAAACCCCCCGCTGCCACACCTCCAAAGGGTCTGGAGTGTTCAGGTACACAGCCCCTCAAGTGTGGAACCTCCTGCCACTCGACCTTAGACTGACATCTTCCCATGATCTCTTTAAGCGTAAGCTACATGAACACCTGCTTTCCACGGACCAGTGTGCCTGTTATGACCCTACCTGAGCTTGTCCTGCCAACCTCTCTCTCTTGCCCCACCACTCCCTCCTTCCTACTCCTTACCCTATTTTACTTACAACATTACCACTGTGATATATGTCTCTGCCCATATGCACTTCATTTTGAGTTCAAAACTCTGACCTCGAAGCCTACTTGCACTTGTCTAAAGTATGTAATTTTGTTTTAAGTTACTGCACCTTGACTACTGCATTGTTTACCTGTTATTGCTGTTTGCACTATTGTACCTGTTACTGCTGCTTACTGAAATGTTTGTACTGACGATCTATGGGTGCCAGGTACTGGCGTAGCCAATGCCTAAGCGCCCCCCAACGGACCCGTTTCAGGGTACTTGTCTCTACTTGCACTTGTCTAGAGTGTGTAATTTTGTTGTAAGTTACTTCACCTTGACTACTGCATTGTTAACCTGTTATTGCTGTCTGCACTGCTCTATGTGTTACTGCTGCTTACTGGAATGTTTGTACTGATGATCTAGGGGTACCAGGTACTGGCGCAGCCAATGCCTAAGCGCTCCCCAACGGACCCGTTCCTCTACTCCTATTGCCCCTGGACCTCCACAGCCCCCCACCCCACCCCACCTGAACACCGTTTCCTGCCTGGATACAGTTCCACAACCCGGACATAGCCGCGACTATCAGCCGCTGAAACCGGCTCACCACCGTGTACCTTACCCAACCCCGCTATCTTTAGCTCCTCCACGGGCCTACTGCTCCACGATCCTGGGCCTCTAGTAGGCTCCTGCCGCTAAAACCGCCACCCGCCCGCTTTCACCCCCGTGATTCTCACACTCCATCGATCTGTCCAGCCTGCTTACTAGCTCCCATGGACACGGTCTCATCCCTCAGCCCCTGCTGCCATTTCACCATGTCCCCCTAACACTGACTTTTCACTTCTACACTCCCCAGTTAGACCCATTTGCTCTTAACCTCCGCCCCCCAACTACCTGACTGAGCACTCGACTCTGCCTGGAACAGTACCACAACCTTCGGTACTTGCCGCACCTTCCAGCCGCTGATGGCGCTCCCACGCCTGCACTCACCCCGAACCCGCCATTCTAGCTTCCCCTGCCAACTTCGGTTCCATGAACCCGGCCTCTTGAGTGGTTCTGCCAAAGCCGGTCAGGGCGCTCACCCCGATCTCTCCCTTCAGCTCTCTAGCCGTGATGGTTTCATGGACTCGGCCTCTTCCCGTAGCCTTCTACCACTTATGCCACCATATCTCCCTCACCCAGACATATTCCGTAAGCCCCCTGCCCCGTCCAAATGTTTTCCCGTTTCACTCCTTCTCTGGCCGCCGATGCCTATCATGTCCTTTCCTGCCCTGTTTTCACGCTGCCTTTTACCCCTCTATAGCCCCACTGCAGGTGGTGTGTCCCCTGCCTCCAGCTCTGCCTGACCTACTCTCTCCCCCCACCTCAACCATGTACCGCCACCATCCATTCACCGTCCACACCCAGACCCCTGTCCTCGTCCTTCATCCCTGCTGCCACCTTAACCACTTAGCCGCAAGGTTGCCTTCCGCATCCCCCCTTTTACCTTCTCACCCAGTTCCCTCCCCATTCTCCCCTCCCTGACCCACCTGTCCTTTGGATCTGCCCTGTATACCTTTACCCGCTCACTAAATGCTACCTGTACACTGTAAATCTGCTGTTTTTCTCTTGACCTGTTGATTGTCTCTGAAGCTGTACTCCTTTATTGCCTTTTACTGAAAACTGTTCTCTGTATTGTTACTGCTTCCCTGTATTATGTAAATGAACTCTGTATTGTTACTGTATCTCCCGGGTCGTGCCTGAAAATAGTCACCTGTTTGGCTAGCGCACCTACCCGGTAAACAAAAGCTAAATAAAATAAACTGAAATTTCAAAATGTAATATCTTTTGAACGGATTCATATTTTTCACCAAACCAAAGAAAGACACACCTGTGAGGCAAGCTCTTTCTATCCTGAAAATTTCAGACCAAAATTCCAGACCATCTGGGTACTAAGCGATGACAAAAAAAACAGTGCTTTTTCAACTAATTTTGCTATCTCATGTCACTTGAAACTTGTTGTCTTAGGGGTGATCTACTCTTCCTATTTGATATAATCAATGACCCATATCCAATGACCGAATTGGGTCTAGAGTTTAAAGACTGTCCCTATGAACCAGAGGGCATCCCTTACAACTTGCTGGGAGACATTTGCATTATAAATCCAGAATGTTTTTCTTCACTTTTAGGGTAATTCAACCCTGGGATAAATTACCCTTAAATATAGTTATAAGCAAAACCAAAACTGAGTTCAAGAGACGGTCGCATGCCTTTCTGACATCTGGTCAGTCCCTGTCGTATTATTCACTTTAATTACTGTTACAGTAGAGGAGCACTTATGGGCTGCATAAACCTTCTCCCTCCTCATTTTCTTTAGTATGATTCTTAGTATGAATACAAAACTGAATCGCCCATGTGGGCGAGCAGAGTGCATCATTGGAGTGGCCTCTTATCTATCTGTTCTAAAAAAAAATAATTCAGGACAGCTGTTTGTGCCCTGCCTCAAAATCACAAAGTATTGTAATTCAGTATCTTAGTTCACCATAAACATAAGGTAACAAATAAAAAACATGAGACTCAAGGGCAAGGACACTGTTATATATGATAAATGGGATTACAGTGCTAATTTCCTGCATCTATACTGCAAAACGTGGAGCTTTTGGAAATGAGTCCTTGACTCAAAGGGTTGTAATTCTGATGTGAATATAAATAAACAGAAATAAATAGAAAAATAAAAAGATACATGGCGATCATTATATGGATCAAACTGTCTGGCAACTTCCTCAGTATCTATCTGAATGTCCTTGTATATGAGAAGTGGTGCCAGTCCAATGAGTCTACTTTCTCCTACGGTGTTTTGAAGTCATGTTTTAAGTCAGCTTAAAACACTGAATGATTTCTCTGCTGAGGCAACACTAACTGGCATTGTAGCCAAAATTGACAAAACTGCATTGATGTTTGGATAAAACGCCGGACTGATGTACTGAAGAGTTCCAAGGACGTCTCGACATTTATCCACTGACATTTCTATCCATCTTGTCCATCTTTGTATTTAATTTCTGAACTCCTCAAGGCTTGAAAGGTCATGTTTGAATGCTTCATAAATGGCATGACACCTGGTTGTCATCACCACGTAGGCAATGCGGTTAGCTGGACACCAGGTATTGGGCACTAAAACAGGGCATAAAACTGGTAAACATAGAAACATAGAAGTTGATGGCAGATAAGGACCGCAAGGCCCATCTAGTCTGCCCATTTCTTTTTCTGCCTTATGAGTGTGTCATATGCCTTTACTCTGTCAATGGCCTATCTATATATTGTTCCCTTATGCCTATCCAATGCCTGTTTGAAGCCCTGCACTGTATTCATATCCACCACTTCCTGAGGTAGGCCATTCCATGCATCCACCACCCTTTCTGTGAAAAGGAGCTTCCTCAAATTACCCCTTAATCGGCCTCCCTCTAACCTCATGCTGTGTCCTCTTGTCCTGCTATTTTTCTTACATTGAAACATGTTAGACTCTTTCACCTTGTTAATGCCCTTAAGGTGTTTGAAGTTTCAATCATATCACCTCTCTCCCTCCTTTGCTCTAGGGTATACATATTGAGTTCAGTTAATCTGTCCTCATATGTTTTCTGATGCTGTCCCTGCACCGTTTTGGTTGCCCTTCTCTGGACTGCCTCAATTTGGTTGATGTCCTTGTGAAGGTGTGGCCTCGAGTACTGCATGCAGTACTCCAGATGGGGCCTAACCAGTGTCTTGTAAAGAGGGATTATTACCTCCCTATTCCAACTTGTGATACCCCTACCAATACACACCAACATCCCTCTAGCCATACCTAGTGCTTTAGAGGTCTGCTTGGATGATTTCAGGTCATTGGTGATGATGACGCCCAAGTCACTTTCTTCCCTTGTGACTGCCAGCAACTCCCCTCCCAGCCTATAGGTGGCTTCTAGGTTTCTCTTCCCTATGTGTATGATCTTGCACTTCTTTGCATTAAACCCCAGTTGCCACTCTTCCAACCATTTTGCTAGTTTATCCAGATCTCTTCTCATTCTGCCCACACCATCTGGATCATCTACTCTGTTGCAGATCTTGGTGTCATCTGCAAACAGGCAAACCTTACCCTCCAGTCCACCTGCAATGTCACTGATGAAGATATTGAAGAGGACTGGCCCCAGGACTGATCCCTGAGGTACCCCAATTGTGACTTGCATCTCTTCTGACTGTATACCATTTACCACCACTCTCTGTTTTCTGCCCTTCAACCAGTTTGCCACCCAGTTGACCAACGTCGCCCACCCTGAGCCTACCTAGCTTATTAATCAATCTTCTATGTGGAACAGTATCGAAAGCTTTGCTGAAGTCAAGGTAGGCAACATCAACTGCTCCCCCTTGGTCCACCACTCTGGTTACCCAATCAAAGAAATCTATGAGATTAGTTTGACAGGATCTTCCATTTGTAAACCCATGCTGTCTTGGATCCTGTGCTCCTATGGATTCCAGGTGTTGCACTATCCTTTCCTTAAGGAGTGTCTCCATAATCTTGCCCACTACTGAGGTAAGATTGACTGGTCTGTAGTTCTCTGCCTCCCCCCTGCTACCACTCTTGTGGAGCAGGATCACAAGAGCCCTTCTTCAGTCTTCTGGGACCTCTCCTGTGCTCAGAGACTCACTAAACAGTTCTGATAATGGTTCTGTTAGTTCCACCCTTAGCTCCTTTAGTACCCTGGGATGTATGCCATCAGATCTGATTGCCTTGCCCACCCTGAGCTTATCGAGCTCTTGTTGGATCCTTTCTTTTGTGAAGGGACTAGTGCACACCTCCCTCCTCCCTGTGTCCATGGTGCAGAGCTGTGGGCCCTGCCCTACCTTCTCTTCAGTAAATACTGAGCAGAAGTATCTATTTATGATAGATGCTTTTACATGGTCCTCCTCATCACATGCCCCCTTATCCCCTTTGATCTTAGCAATACCCCCTCTGGTCTTTCTCCTTTCACTAATGTATCTATAGAAAGTCTTGTCACCTTCTTTTACTGTTCATGCTAGTGTTTCCTCAGTTTGGGCCTTTGCCTGCCTTACTGCCTTCCCTGCTTTCCTTAGGGAAGTTTGGTATGCCTCCCTATCTTCATCCTGCTGCGTTCCTTTGTACTTCCTGAAGGCCAGCCTTTTGGCTCTAACCTTTTATGCTACTGTGTTTGAGAACCAAAGTGGTTTCCTTCTTCTTTTGCACTTCCTTTTCTCACTAACACAGTGGGATGTTGCTTCAAGTATTGCATCTTTCCCACTTTGCCTGTACCCCCTCACCTGTATTTCTTTTTGCCAGGGCTAGCTTAACTCTGTTGGCCATCTTATCAAAGTCAGCTCCTCTGAAGTCCCATATTTTTACCTTGGAATGGGATGATTTTGTTCTAGTGGCCACATTGAACCATACCATGTGATGGTCACTGGCCCCCCAGGTGACCTTCAACTTGGAGATCTGTGATCCTTTCCCTGCTAGTCAGTACTAGATCTAAGATAGCCCTGTCTCTAGTGGGTTGTTGTACCAGTTGTTTGAGGCCCTCCCCCTGCTGGGAATCCACCATGTGTCTTTTTCTGGCAGATGTCCCTGCTGGTATTGACCAATCTGTATCTGGCATGTTGAAGTCCCCCATTATCAGAACCTCCCCTTTAGCCATCATGTTTTGTATATCTTCTAACAGTAACGTGTCTATGTCCTCCCCCTGGTCTGGAGGCCTGTACACAACCCCAGTTTGTATGGCTGTCCCATTTCCTGTTTCCAGGGTGACCCACAGTTCTTCTGGCTCCTTATGTGTATTCTGAATTTCTGTAGCTTTGATATTTTCATTGACATAAAGGGCCACTCCACCCCCCCCCCAACTTTTGCACCTCAGTCTTTTCTGAACAGTACACAGCCAGGTACTGAAGTCTCCCAAGTGTGTTTCATGTAGCTCTGAAGTTATGTGATCTAAAAACGGAATGAATATATTCTTATGGTTGTGCTGCTCAGGATTTTCAGCCTGGATATTGTTGCACTGTGTCAATCTTCCACACATGAGAGGAAATGACTTTTCCACACCAATAGAATTTGCCAAGCATTTTGCAATCTTGTAGAGTACAGACAAAACAGTGTCAACATTTCCTGTCATTCTTTTTACGTTTTGAACAACAGCAGGTGCCTCATCTACAGCTTGGAAAAGGTCAGTGCTGACATTTTGCAAGTAAAAATGAAGGGATTTTGTGACTGCCAAAATATATTCCACAGCTACAAGTGTCACAATACACACAGGTACTGGTGAACTTCATTGTGAAATCCAAACATGTTTTCTAATAAGCTAGCAACAGTCACAAATTTCTCCTTCAGTCTGCTCAGTCCATCTGGCTCATCCACCTTGAGTTACCAGCCGCAGGGCTGGTTGTTTTTTTGTCATTGACGTCCTCAACATATTCACTTGGCATTTAGTTTGGCCAGGAAAATATTGTGACACTTGGCAGAGCATTTAAGCAAAGCAACCATCTTTTTCATGATATCAAACATGCTTGCTACCTGCCTCATACCACAGGAATGTACAAACACTCTTGTCAGGCTATGAACCTGCAGACAGTGTATATGGTTTCAGGAACAGCTTCTTGTAAGATTGCTTGTACTCCATTCAACTGTCCACTCATGTTACTGCCTTTATCACATTCTTGCCCTCACGTGAATGCTTTTTGAAATCTCCAAGCAGTTATTCATTGCAGAAAAAGTTCTGCCAGCCTCTCCCTGTTGTGTGATGGGCTTCTACAAACTCAAGGAAATACTCACAAAGTTCAAAGTTGCCGTCAATGCCAAGGTTCTTGTAACATAAAGCTAAAGCTAGTTGTTCCTTTGTGAAAATGTCTGTTGTACCATCAGGTACTAAGCTAAACCACCTAACTGCCTTTGTGCAATTTAAGATGTTTCTTCATATTTGTTGTCCCATGAGGATAATCAGTTCATTCTGTATTGCAACCAAGGTGTACTGCACATTGCTTGAAGCACTGTTAATATGTTCCCATAGTATTGGGTCAATCTCTGCTGTGTACTTCAAGAGTTCTGTGAACTTTTCTTTTGTGTTGGTCCGGCCAGGAAGAGCAATATTTTGTCTTCCCCCAAAAAATATTGACTTTTCTAATCTATTTTAGAACATGCTGAATGTATTCCCTTGACTTTTTGTCTACCTCAGACAGTGACTGGTAATTCATCTTTATTTTACCATCACATACCCCTGTAAATGCCTTCCCTTTTGCCACTGCATTGTCATACTCCTTTGATTTTGCATGTTGATCCAAAATCATTTTGGAATTTGATCAGCTTGTCATTGGCTTAGATATCAATACTGATGCCTTGGAATGGGTGAGTACAAAGCAAGGCCCACCGAACACTTCATCCAACTGTTTTGAATATTGTGCAAATGTATATTCTTCTAGTAGCTTTGGGTTGAATCTGTGTATTAATAGTTTTGCTACAGCTTGCATCTGACATTTTGGGAATTTAAACTGAAGGGGAGGTAGCCATTGCTTTGTTAAAATATGTATCTTCTCACTGTCAGTCAAAGACTTCTGATCAAAGGAGCCAATATCACTTTCATCTCGCACAGATCTCTCTGGCAGTCCATCCACATTTGCAGTCAGCAGACATGGATGCGGTTCTTTAACTTCAAACTAGTCTTCAAAGGAGCACATACTGCTTTCAACTTGTTCTGACCTCTCAGGTGGTCCATCAGCATTTCCGTCCACCAGATGTGGATGCTGTCCTTCAATTGCAGTCTGGTCTTCCATGGATTGAGAAGATTCAGGGGTCAGTGGGTATGTATCTGCAGTCATAACTTCAGTTATGTCAACAGAGCCTTCCCCACTTACCCTCCCCTTCTGTATAGCTTCATTCCACCTATAAAGAATACAAAGGATTTTTCTAAGGTACGAGTAGTGCCACACTGAAATGGGTGTGCAAATTGCAATGTATTTTTCCATGTGGCTTAAGCAGTGGAGGTAATCATCATCATACCCTTCACTGCTGAATCCTCTGAAAATTCAGCAAACTGAGAAAAATACATACCAGAAGAAAGTGAACATCATTTTGGACATCTTTTCTGTCTCTGCCTGTCTTGCTTGCTTCGTCTTCTGTGACTGGGCTCCAGAAAGTTCCCCTTTGCATCCAATTATTGGCATCCATTTGTCTTAAGACAGAGAGATTCTCAACTGAGAAATAATGTCAAAGAAGCTTGTTGTTTCAGCCACAACATGACAAGCAAGGATAAAGCCTGAACCTATGGGCTGCCCACCCCAGATACACAGGTTACCACTTATAAATCACAACTGCTGATATAACGTGTAGCACAAGAATAATTGAAAGCAAGATTCCATTTAAGGGCGGACTGAAAAAACCTAATCACAGGTTAGTCATAGCCCATATCTACACTGTCAAGATATAACTGAACCAAGAATTATAACCTCATCCAAGTTCCACACCAACCACCAAAGACTAAACAACATGCTGTCCTTCTTTGCATTCCAATTACTTGCCATTTTCCTGAGATAATTCCAGAAGATTAGCAATATTCAAATGAAAATGCAAATAGAGTCCTGAGATAAGATTTCACTCTAGTCTCATGGTGCAAAACACCTTATTACACTGCCCGTTGAACACATTTTATTTTACAACACAGTGTTATGGAGTGTAATCAACATTTAAAATTCATCTTCAATAAACCATCTGCTATAGCAGTGCTTGTTAACCAGAGACTTACTGACACTAAAAAAACTTCCAATGTTTCTTATTAAACCTCTGTTTGGTAGACTGCCTTGATGTGGTACAATCTTTCAGTCTTTCAAGAGCAACTGTGCACCTCAGCATTTACCTTTTAAACATGATTGGTCTGAGAAGTATAGCTTTCTTATTGGTTGTAATATTGGGTGCATGCTACCGTAATCATGGTTGCATCCAGCTGCTGGCCCACCATGCAATTGTACAGAAAATGATTCTGCCAATTTTGATTACGGAGACGTGGTCTACAGTGCCATCCCCAAGTCCGTCCTGACCAGACTGGACTCCCCTCTTCCATTTCTTCTGTTATTTTTCCCTTGACTGTCTTTATTCCACCCATCACTGTACTCTCTATCAGTCCCTGGGATTTCCCTCCCTTCAGGACTGCAGATCGTCACACTGTGCATGCCTCTCTGCCAAGTTCTGGGATCAGTCCTTGCTTCCCTACCTCTCCTCTGTCCTGTCCACCTACTCACCCCAGCCTACATATTTAGGCAATATGACACTCACCTCCTACATATTCCCCATAGGTCTACCTCAGCTGGCCAAGCAGCTTCCAGCTACTGGATGCCCAAACTATGGAACTCCATCCCCCAGATACTCAGCACACATCTTCCTCCCAGTACCTTAACGGTCTTTTCTCAATGCATTTCTCCTCCATCTGCTCATGTGCCTAACACATCCTCAGCTCTAGGCCAGTTACCCTTCTCTGAACATACTCAGTGCCACTCTTTACACCAATCTTATGACTCAGGCACTTATCTCTAGCCTCACCTCTCTCTGTTTATATGTATCATTGTAAAGGCTGCACTATTTGTTTGTATATTCCTGCAATTTGTACCAGTTTACACTGCTGTACTGGATTTATTGTTACTGCATTTTTCCATAGATGTACTTTTGTTGTTGTCCTCCTTATTTTTTCATGTACTGTCCCCAGGCTCCATCTGGAATCGAGCAGTACTTTGCTCAGCATGCCTTTCTGGCAAAATGCTTAAATAAATAAATAAATACAAACATTACAGTAGCTTCATGTTACTCTGATATTAACATACATGTAGAGCCTTATCATTTGCTGAGCAAGTTTTTACAATAATTAAAGAGAACATTTTTATTATAGTAGTGTTAGTGGCTCAGCAGGTTGCACACTCACCTCTGAGACCAGAAGATCGCAAGGCTGTGTGGCAAGGGAGGGGTCGGGGGAGGGGCAAACTAGACAGGAAGCCAGCTGATGAAGAGTGGACTCTAGTAGCGCTTAGCAAAAGAGGAGCAGCAGTAAGCAGGAGGGAGGAGAAAATACTTAGTAATGCAAAGAGGTTAGGGAACATGTTTTCTGTACTTGTGACACATGGGGAAGAGGACACAGGAGGAGATTGCACAAGGGATAGTAGTCATGAAGAGGAGGGAGTGAGGGGCATTACTAGTGGAGACATTGAGCATGGTGTGGCAGGGGGAGGGATAATACTCAGAGAGGTGAGGAAGGAGAGGGAAGTGGGCATTCAAACAGGAGGAAGGGAAGTGGTCTCAATTGACAGGAGCAGGGGGAAGTCACCGAGGCAAATGATAAAAGCACCATCTTGAGTGGCCCCATGGATGAGAACCTTTGTGGGGGTGGCAATGGGCACAAGGAAAGAGGAGGGGGTGTACTGGTGTTGGGGGACTCCATACTCAAGGGGATCAGATGGGGCAGCAAGGGGAAAAGGCATAGTCAGATATGGGTGGAGTCCATACCAGGATTAAAGGCAGACAAGGCAGGACAGGCAATCCTAAGGTGCACAAGGAGGGATAAAAGCAAACTGCACATTGTGGTACATGTGAGGACAAATGACCTAGCAGGGAAAATGGTAGAGGTAACAAGGGAGAGGTTTGAGGAAGTGGGAAGGTTGTGCAAGGAAACTGGGGAGTCTGTGGCCTTCCCAGAGGTGCTCCCAGTATCCTGCACAAGTACAGTGAGAAAGAAGAGGATTGGGGAGTTGAGCGCATGGTTGGTAGAATGGTGTCGAACTAAGCGGTATGGAGGGATAGGCTGCACCTGAGTGGGGAGGGGAAGGATGTATTAAAGCAATGACTAGGAAGGTATATTGTGACAAAGGTGGATTTAAACTAGATAGGGGGTGGCAAGTGGACAGCAGGTAGGCAGGGATCCGACAGAGTGGAGTCACAGCTCCCCCCCAGGCTAGCAGGGAAGGACTCAGAGCAGCCAAAAAGGGGAGGGAGTATAAGGGAGGAGATGGAAGGCGATGAAGGGAAGAGGGCAGGATGGAGGGTGGTCTCACTGAATGTGAGAAGCTTAGGAAACAAATCAGCTGAACTATAGGCACTCTTGGCAGTGTGGAGGGTGGATATTGCAGCTGTCATGGAAACATGGGCACCTGAGCACCGGGGCTGGGATATGGCAATCCCAGGGTACAAATTATACAGGAAGGACCGTAGGAGGGGCGGGGAGGTGGGGTGGCAGTCTATGTGAGGGATGGATTGAATGCACAAGGGACAAGGGGGAGGAAAGGAGAACAGAGGCAGAGACTCAAGGGGTAGGGAACCAAAGTTTGGGGTGGTATACAGGCCGTCGTACCATTCTGAAGAGCTTGACAGGGAATTAGTGGGACAAATAAGAAAGGTATGTAGAAAAGGGAAAGTGATCATCGTGGGAGATTTCAACTTGCCAGGGGTTGACTGGAGCATTCTGGTCACCTCCAGTGCTAGGGAGTAAGTGTTCCTGGATGCAATCCGGGAGGGTCTCATGACACAGTTGGTCCGTGTACCTATTATGCTAAAGAACACTTTAAATCTGGTATTGTCAGATGGGGAGGCAGTAAGGGAAATAAGGTTGGAGGACCCACTAGCCGACAGCAATCACCAAATGGTGTGGTTTAATATCACGATGTGTGAGAAGCCAAAGACATCAGTAACACGAGTGGTAAACTTCAAGGGGGCGGAGTTTGGGAGGATGCAGGAAGTACTAAAAGGGAAAGTGGAGGGCATAAGGCAGGAGATGGATGTGGAGCAGAAATGGGATATTATTAAATGGAGGATTACAGAGGCAACAGAAGCCTGCACCAAGACACAGAGTAAGAGCAGCTGAGCAAGGAAACCATGCTGGTTGAACAGCGAGGTTGTGGAAGTGGTGAGGGTAAAACAAGAGGCGCACCAGAGGTATAGGAGGACAGGGAAGGAAAGGGAAAGGGAGGAGTATGCAAGATGGTCCAGGGAGGTGACCAGAAAAGTGAAAGAAGTCAAGGCACAGAGGGAGCTGAGATTAGTGCAGGGAATTAAAGGGAGGGAGAAAGACTTTTTTCAGATACATCAGGGAGAAAAGGAAGTTCAAGGAGACAATAGTGAGGATTAAAAGGGTGGGAAGTGGATGGAAAGGGGGAGGAACAGACGGTAGCACTGAATGAATACTTTTGCTCAGTGTTTATGAAAGAAAAGGGGGGACTGCTACTACAATGGGCTGGAGGGTGGGGACAGGGTGAGAGGAGGTGACAGATGGAAGAATTGAGGTAGGTAGAGTCCTAGAGGGACTGAGGGCACTGAGGGTAGACAAGGCACCAGGGCTGGATGGTATCCACCCCAGGGTGCTGAGGGAGAAGGAGGAGGTGTTGACGGAGCCACTGGCAGATCTGTACAGCACCTCACTGGAATCAGGATGTGTGCCACTGGACTGGAGGATGGCATATGTAGTGCCATTATACAAGTGCCATTATATAAGAGCAGACCAAGGAATGAACTGGGTAATTATCATCTGGTAAGTCTCACCTCCACAGTGCGAAAACTCATGGAAATGATACTAAACGTATGTAATGTTAATTAAGAAAGGCCATTGCCATTTCTGGGCTATAAACCTCCAGAAATGAGTTGCGAATTGGCAATTGATTAAAAAAAAAGTCCTTGTGTTTCTTCAACTTTTGCACATTAAGTTCTAAAGCAATATCTTTTGTCTAAAGGTTTATGCTTTAGGTTCCTTTTACCTCTAATTTACTGTATCAGCTCAACCATAAAATGTCCCATAATTTAGGCAGAATTCTTTTGTCATGCAATCAATAACAGAGTAGTTTGCATTTTTGTCGGGAGACGCATAGGAAAGTCTGTACTGGTTGCAGAATTTCTTGCTATGATCCAAACATATAATTGTTTCCTAGTTAGACTAAAACTGTCTGTTTTGCTTAAATTCCTTTGTCTGACTTTCCTAGTTGTAGATACTGCAAACTCAGGAATTTGCAAGGAATTTATTTTCGGTGGCATAGTCATCCATTTTTCCATTAATGACCCTAATAACAGAATTGTCCACTTTTGCCAAGGCTAGAATGCTTGTCCCCACCCCTGATTGTGGACTGAATAAAGAAAGACTGGTAAAATACTATAGGATGGATCACATTCAATCCACCCTTTTTTTCTGATAAGTACGTAAACTCCCTTTTATAGGGTTCAACCTGCTTCCCCATACCATTTGGAAAAAGTTGTTAAACAGCCTGTGTAATAGACAGTGGGATAACAGATGGATACAACAAGCAGAATTATGGTTCAGTGCACCATTGGTAAGGCACAATGTTTATTCAAAAGGAAAATAATAAATAAGCTCAAACTATGAGCAAAATAAAGATTTTACAAACAAAATATTTCACATCTGTGGCAAACTTAGCAAGCAGTTTCCACTCAGTGACATGACTCCCTCAGTCCTTCACCTGCACTGGTCAGAAGGTACTGACCCTATCTGCTATCATACAGACCAGATAAGCCTTATATACCCGCTCACACAGTCATGTGTTCACAGCACCATCAACGTTTTTATTTTATATTTATAGAGCTCCTTTTAATTTATATAATACTATGGAGCCTTTAACTAAAACATTCAAACAATATTTGACAAACAAAAGCAGTCTTTAACTAAGGAGGCTTAAATTTAAATGTAAATTATTCAGTTCTGCTGTGATGGACAGGTACTACATTATAAAAACCAACACTAGAGGCCGCTGCCGCCCTATAGTGAAGGCATACAGCAACTTGGCTCGCAACAGAGAACACGCCTTGTTTGTAGAAGTCTGCAGAATCCTGTTCTGTAAGAAAAGTACGTTTTTTCATACTTTTATATGCTCTAAAATGTCCCTGTTTAATGCAACCTGCAAAAGAGCACTGTGTAGGGTGCACTCAACCAGTTTCTGCCCTTTGTTGAAAGCTCAGCCAGCTTGCAATACCTTAATCACATACCTTTTGGTACTGTTTTCTGTCAGCATACCTCCAAGCTGTTTGCCAGTTCAGAATGCATTAGGAATACTTTGCTGCACCTCTGTGTAAGAAGGGGCTTGCTAATGCGATAATTCACATGTTCAAGGAGAAAGGACATTTATATTGTATTTTACTATTTTGGGCAGCTTTAGTCTGAAAAGGAGTCTGCTATGACTCACACTGCACAATTAAACAAATTACACTTTTGGCACAAACAGGAGTTGGGTACATGTGTGCAGCAAACTAGAATGTTTGTCTTGCAGTACACTATAACGGACACTTACTACAGGGGTCATATACTTGCAATTAAATAAATCTTTGCATTCCGCTATGTGCATTTATAGCTGCACATGCTAAGTACCTATTAACAACCTGGAATTTGCTGGAAAAGCTTTGTAAGAGCTTGTTAAGGGGCATTTCTACTATGTTTCATACAAGAACCCATACTTTAAATCATAATATGGACATGCAGCCGCATAAAGAGCTGCAAAAACCTAGTTACTTCACACCAGCTGGCATTTACATTACTATATTTACCTATATTATGCAGCTCCAAAACTGTTCATTTCAGGTAAGTTTTTCAAATAGCATGAAGGCGTGTATACAACACCTGGTTCATTAATTTAAGCAATGCTAAACTGCATGTGAACCTGCTATTGGACCAAGGGAAAAAGAAATATATAGAGACGAATCGTTTTGAAGATGGGGGGCATCCAGAGGTAGCCAATCCTCTGCACTAGGAGCAATAGAATAGCAGAGAAAAAGAAAAGAACTGTTGCAACAGTAGCTTTTATTAGAAACATAGGTCCACGTCAAGGGATAGATTTAATCCCTGTCACAGTCTGGTGTCTAGATGTGTGGGAAGAGGGTAGATATGACATACATATATAAAAATAGGTAGTAGGATTTTCTTTATGATAGCTATTCTTTTCTTTTTGGAAAATGTTCATGACTTCCATATCTGTACTTTCCTTTTACTAATTAACAGTTTTGTTTCCCAGTTTAGCTGTGCCAGATCTCCTTGACCAAAAGATAGACCCAGTGTTTTGATAGGGCTACTGGAGAGAGCAATCTGAGCTACTTAAGTTATGTTTGTATTTTTACCATTTAAAGCTATTGTTTGGCTTTTCCCCACATTGATTTTGGCACTGAAAAATTTTGAAAAATTCCTAAAAATGTTAATAGCTGATATACCTGAGCTCTAGTTACAGACAAAAAGACAGACGTTGTCTGCATAAGTGGCTATTTTTTGTGCTGGTATGATAACTTGTGGGGTTATACCAATAACTGTTTTTAATTTTTCACATAAAATCTGTCTAATGACTAGATCCAGAATGAAAGTATAAAGTAAGGGGCTTAGGGGGCGCTCCTGCCAGACACCTCTCTTTAATGGAAGTTCAGTGCCTAGAAAACCATTTACCAAGGGTATATGAGAGGCATTCTTATATAATATTGATCCATGAGATAAATTTAACAGGAATACCATAAATATGGAGAATGAAATAGAAAGTTATGTGAGGCTTTGTCAGAGGCCTTAGCCTGGTTTAACAACCAATACAAATCCTATTAATTTTCCTTACTTACTGAATTCAAAAACATCTCTTAAGAGAAGAAGATTTGCGTAATGTTTCTGTTTGGGATGGAACAAGTTTGTACAGGATGAATCAGGCTGTCTGCTACAGTACTTTTTGTAATCTCTTTGACAGTATAGATGACAGAATCGTACAATTTGAGTTTAACAGACTTATTGGTCTCCAATTGTTCAGGTTATGTGTGTCCGCTTTCTTAAATATAAAAATTACTATAGCTTTAGCAAAATCTGAAAAAGTTTGTTGGTCGGTCATCATATCATTAAACAAATCCACCAAAATCCCCTCTAACTCTTGGGCAAATATTTTATAAAATTCATTTGTAAGGTTATCCAGACCAGGAGATATTCAAGGTTTTGATTGGGCCAGGGCTACAGAGACTTCTTCTAAAGTAATCGAAGCTTCAAGCATACTCTTATTTTCTGTGGAGGTAGATGGTAAGGGAAATTTTATGAAATCATTAAGTGACTAAAAATAATCATGACTGGTACCAAAAGTACCTAACAGTAAGTTTTGTACTATGTCCAACATTTCAATGCTTGAAGTTTTTAGGTGCCCATTTTTATCAAGTAAGACCTCCATTAGTTTAGAGTCTAATTTCTGTTTGCATGCCTGAAAGGGATCAGAGTAATGTAGTTTCTTTAACTCAAACTTCATTTCAGCTTCTAAAGAACTTGCAGGATCGTGTTGGAACTGAAACATTTTGTTTTTAATACAGTCAGTCTTTGTTTTATAATGTGTTCTATTGGATGAAGGTAAAGACTTCAGTTTATAAAACTGATATCTATAGTCCAAATACTGTAGCTATTTCTGATTGGCTTTGGATTTACCATAGTGGGTAAAAAAAATATTTTATAACTAATTTTGTGTCTTTCCACCAAGTCCATTTATTATTGTATGTACAAATCATTGATTCTCTACCCTGCATTTGTCCGGTAATACCTTGTTTTATATCTTCCTTGTCCAGGATGGAAGAATTAAAAGGAAATTTTGGGGGGACTTTTCTGAAACCAAACTGAAAACCCAGCACTGAATGGTCAGAAAATTCATATGGTGTTACTGTTGCTTCACTGGGGGGTTAAATATCTGGATATAATGACATAGTAGATTCTGGTAGCATAAGAGCTTCTGTGGTATGTATGTCCAACATCACTACGCAGCACCCTATAGGTTTCTCTTAGGTTTGCATTTGTTGAAGCATTTTTCAAAGCCTTTGAATCACAGTAGACTTTTTTTGAATGTTATCTTTAATCTTAATGTCCAAGCTACAGTTTAAATCCCCGGCCCACATAACATGACTTAAGGTAAACAGATATGGCCTTACTTTTTCAATTAAATCTATTTGGGATATTTTTGTTCGGGGAGCAGTGCCCACCCAGGGATTATGTCCACAAGCCTCTGTACAGTAAGGTCTGTACTTTTAAATAGAATACCTAAGCCATCAGCAACATTCTGCCCAAAAGACCAAAAAGAAGGTCGTCATATCCATCCTTTTTTTTTTTTTTTTTTTTTTTTGCCTGAGAGGTATCCCAAGTGGATTTAAACCTTGTTTATTGTAGTAGAATAATTGTAAAAGGAGAGTGACTGAAGTATGACAAAATAGAGATCCTTTTCTTATAGGATTTCAAACTACAGATGTTCAGGGAGGCACGATGTAGAGAAGTGATGAGTATTTAGTGAGGTAGCGTCTCATGTCTGCCTTTCAGCTTTCTTTTTTTTTTTTTATTCTCTAAAGGAACAAATTTGTGATTCTCACTAACCTCAGTATCAGAGATAGCACCTGATTTAGAGGACATGTCAGAGTCTGATTCTGAATTGCCACCATCTTTGAGATCTTGTAGTACTTAATAAAGGGTTTTGTAGAGAAAGTGCTTGTGCTGACTGTTTAGAGTTAGCCCTAGTAAGCCTTCTAGTAGTAGGTTTTTGGAAATCTTTAGGAGGGTCCATAGTTCCCTGGGTGTTGTTTTGACCTGTTTTATCTGTTGCTGCCTCCTGTACAACAGTACTCACTGGCTCCAAGTTCCCTTCCTACATGGGAGGGGGTGGGAGGCATCCTGGAAAAGGGGGGTATCTGGCCTAACGTTTTCTCTATCAGGAGCTGGCTCTGAGTCTGCTCTACTGTTGGTAGTCTCATCTTGATGTGTTCCATTTGTGAGGATGAGGGATGTGTGGGGGTTGGGGTGGTACCCCAGCTCCCTGTGTGTGTTTCCTGTTTTTTTTTTCCAGTGCCTGGTTAACAGTGTTCCCTGGCTGACGTTAGAACTCCTGTTTTGCCCAGCCATGGGACGGTGGTAAGTGTGTCCTGTTTCTTCACATGGGTTACACTTGTGGATGTTTCAACATAGCCAAAATCTCCACAAAGTGCACATTGCAGACTATCACAGGCACTGCTTAAGTGGGTTCTACTACCACAGTTATATCAGGCCGTTGGTTGTCTGGGGTCGAAACATAGCCCCCATCTCTGCCCAGAAAAAAGTTGTTGAGTTTGTGTTGTACCTCACTATCCCTCTGCGACAGTTTAACTTTAAACCCTCACCCACCAGTCCAGATGCCTTCTAAATCAAGTAAGGCATCTGGAGGCTCAAGCACTCTAGATTTTTTTTCCAACCAAAACTGGATATCCTGCACATTGAGCCTTTCATTTCTAAACATCACAGTTACAGATTTAAACAGACCTTTTGTAAGTGGGATAGCCATGAAGGGTACCCATAAAGGAGAGGATCTCAAATGTTCATATTTGTCCCAGAATCTTTCCAGGTTTGCAAAAGTTTGAAACTAATATCGAATACATCCTCTCCAAAAACATATATTAATGCATTTACATCGGCTGCCATAAAATTAATTGAATTTTTTAATAATGTCTGTGCTACATATACCCTATCTGGGTGTTCCTGAGGTCCTCCTCTGTTCCCTAGCCTGACGGCATTCTTCTTTGGTGCCTGCTCAAGCCTGTTTCTAAACAATTCAGAAGAAGTAGGCCTATGACTGTTTGAATGATGTTTTTGCTCCTGAGATGCAAATGGGAAACTGCTGTCAGAGTCTGTAAGCTTAGACTGTTCCCCGTCCTGCGCATGTGGAACATCTGTAAACAGAGAAGAAAAAGGTTTCTCAGCATAAATTCTTTTATTTTGAACCTGGGAATTAAGTTGCTTGTGCACAGTAGCAGGCTGCTCACTGGCTGATGGGTTCTCTGTGTCATGAACTAATTTGGGGGCCCCCTTTGAAACTTCGCTGCTTCTAGAAAAGTTCTCCCAGTTTGGGTCTGGGACCCATTTTTCCATCAGCTGTTTTCATCCAGCCTGTATTCAACAAAGCATTGTCTTCCAACCAATTTTGTGTGTTCCGTGAAACCTCTGGTGTAGAAACACCAAAGTTTGTCTTTATCCTTTGTTTGGGTGACTGAGTTTTGTTTGCTCTGCCATTCTCATCCAGCCAGCCATGAACATCTGAATAGTGCCATGTCATCCACGATTGACTGACTCTCTAAGGCAGCTGCCAACTGTGACGCTCTCTCTCGAACTGGATTCTGCCCTGTCATCTCTTGAATGGGTCTCTCCTGTAAGTTTTTTATGTTTGCTTGCATGCATGTGCAAGAAACATAGTGTGATGATTCAAAATGCAGTGCTGTACAGTTGAAAGAGAGAGCACCGCTTGAGTGAGCGCTCTCCCCCTTCCCACACAAACATGCCGGTGCATGCATGCATATTGCATGCTCATACGCTCCCCCCCAAGCACACACTGTATAGCCAATGGGGTGCCCAATCCCTGTCGGCTTCACGCCCCCCTGCCAAAAATTGTGCAGGTGCCATGCCAGGCCACCCCAGCATGGCAAAACTATTATAGCTGACGAGGTGCCTAATTCCCCGTCGGCTCCACGCCCCCCCAAAAGCTTTCAAGGTGCCATGCTGGGAGCCTACCTCAGTGTGGCAAAGCTTGTTGTGGTCGACGGGGGGTGCCCAATCCCCCATCGGCTCCAGTCCCCCCTCAAACAGCCTTTCCAGCTGCCATGCTGGCAGCCAACCCCAGCGTGGCAAACGTCCAGCGTCGTCTTAATAATGAAAAAAAAAACAACCTGTAAACAAAAAAAGGTCCCTCATAGCCTCCCTGCCCCCACCGCACCCACCCACTGCGCCCTGCCTCCCCACACCCCTCACCCCATACGCACCTGTAGAGTCCAGCTGATGATCTTCGGTGGACCAGGAACACCTCTGCACTCTTCAAAGCCAACCGCGAACTGAGGAAATGCAGGTAAGCTGTATAATGCAATAAATAGGGTTTTTTTCAACTTTGCTGCATATCTCAGGCATTTTTTGGAATTTTGGTACTAAATTTTCAACATGGGGTTTTTGGGACTCCTCCTCGTGAATTCTGTCACTGTCATGGCGTTACTCGGGCCCGAAGGGTGATTTTGCGGTCACTGCGTGAAATCACCTTTCAGGACTGTTTAACAAAACGACAGTCCCAGTGTTCATAAGGTGGGCTCTCAAAAAGCCTCTGTTGCAAATTTGGTGAAAATATTCCTTAAAATAACTGTTTTACAAGCATTTTTTGCGCGGTTCCTATGCACACTCATAAGTTTGCAAATTTTTAATATTTGCACTCCAGATTTTCAACATTGCCATTTTACAACACCTCCTTATGAGCAGTACAGCTGTCATTTTTCATATCTCAACGAAAATGTGTTTCCGTGCATGTAGCGCACAATGGCGCAGTCGGTGTGCGCAATCAATATTTGGGACAGAGTGAGAAAATCACAGTGACACTGTTCATGAGCAGAGGTCTTAAAATGGCTACATTGAAAATTTGGTGAAAAAATTCCCCCAAATGACTGTTTTAGGAGCTCATGTTGCGCAGTTCCTACGCATGCTCACAAGTTTGCGAATTTTTAATATTTGCACACCAGGTTTTCAACATTGCCATTTTACCACATTTCCTCATGAGCAGTACAGCTGCCACTTTTCACATCTCACCCGAAATGTGTTTCCGCACATGTAGCGCACAATGGTGCAGTCGGTGTGTGAAAGCAATGTTTGGGACAGTTTAAGAAAATCACAGTGACACTGGTCATGAACAGAGGCCTTAAAATGTCTATGTTGCAAATTTGGTGACAAAAGTCCATAAAATGACTGTGTTACGAGTGAGCATTGTGCAGTTTCCATGTACCCTCGTAAATTCAAGAATTTGTAATATTTTCAGTCCAGATTTTAACCAGTGGCATTTTTCCACACTTCCTTATGAACAGTACAGCTGTCATTTTTCACAACATGGACGAAATATGTTTTCACACTTTCAGCACAGAAATGCATGGTCGATGTGGGAAATCATTGTTCGGGACAGATAAAGAAAATCACAGTGACACTGTTCATGATTGGAGGTTCCAAAATGCCAGTGTTGACAATCTGCTGTAAAAAATCCCCAACTAATTACATTACAGGTGTACTTTGCACAGTTTCTACGCACGCTCGTGACTTCACCAGTTTTTTTAATATATTCACTGCAGATTTTCAACATTGCCATTTTTTACATCTCTCCATGAATAGTAACAGCTGTCATTTTTTACATCCTGTTGAATGTGTTTTGACCTGTGGTGACAAATGCCGTGAATAGCTGTGCAAAAGCAGCTTTCGGCTAACAAACTGATATTGCCACTGTTCATGAGGTGGGGGTCACAAAAAACCCATGTTGAAAATTTGGAGTGAAAATACCAACGAATGCCTGAGGTGTTAGGGGTTTCCGACCATAACACCCCACCCTGTAGAGAATGACAGGCATCAGGGCTGTGACTTGAGATTGTCGCCTGCAATGCTCATACCATTCCACCACCACTCACACCCTGCAGCCACTGAGAGGCATCAAGGTGTGCCTTGGACTCTTCGACCCCAAAGTTCACCCCATTCTCCTATACTGCACCCATCTCACCGTATTTCCTGATGGAATGGGGTGCGCATAAGGGCCAAAAACCCCAAGGCACACCTTGACACTTGGTGTCTGCAGGGTAGGGTGTGGTGAAATGGCA
The DNA here is from genome assembly GCA_016271365.2 of Neoceratodus forsteri. Classification (NCBI taxonomy): domain Eukaryota; kingdom Metazoa; phylum Chordata; order Ceratodontiformes; family Ceratodontidae; genus Neoceratodus; species Neoceratodus forsteri. The sequence continues at coordinate 450,927,186 of CM057456.1, read as the reverse complement.
TGCCTGATGACCCAATGCCTGTCCATCTCTGCAGGGTGCTGGTGGGGTTGGCTTCAGTTCAACACTTCACTGCCCATCCTATTATGCAGCTCTGTAACTCCTACACTACCAATGCCAATGCCAGCAAGCAAACATTTGGCATTGACAAATGCTTGTTTTTTTTTTGTTTTTTTTTTGCTTTCTAGTAGCATCAGAAATTCTGGATTCTGCATATTTTTTCTCCACTTCTTCAGCACTCGAGACAGTTGCTCTAAACTCCTCCATGTTCACCATCCATTCCTGCACAGCATTTGCTGGTTCTGTCAGAGAATTAGCTGTTATTTCCACATCCATGGCAATTTTGTATTGTGATATCTCCATTTCCATTACAGATACCTGATCCATTTCTTCATCCCCTAAATGAGCTCCAACTGGGGTCACGGATTGGACCCCAGCCTGCAGTGAGATCTCCTCCTTCTCCAGCTTTCTGCCAGTCTGCCATCCAGGAGATGGACAGCAGCACCCCTACTGCAAAGAGTAGGGTAATTTGTTATTTACAACAAGAGAAAGGGTACACAATAAAAAAAGGTGGGGACAGGGTAGAGAAAACAACAAGAACAACAAATAAGACATCCATCATAATGTAACCCATATTTGACCAAACAAAGGTATGTAACTGAATCTCATGAGGAGATCCCAAAAAAACTCTGCTCAACTTTAGTTAATTATAAAGGACTAAATATTAAAATGAATTCTCAAAACCAAAAGGTGAACACTTTCCAGACATGTTTTGTATCTTCAAGGTGATTTATAAATTCAAAAGAAATGTGCCCACAAAACAGCAAGATTACTCTTCGACTTATTCTTTTTTGTAAAAACTTCTCTTAAAGCACAGTCTACTAAGGAAACAATTGAAAAGTATGTCATTTTAAGCTGTTGTAGTACTAATTTATACTGGGCCTGCCACAAATAGAATTCAAGGCATGCCATGAATACTCTTAGTGTGCTTTTATTATACGTCCGTAACTTTGGGGAAAAGTCACCCAGAAACAAACATTTTTAGGTGAGTCTCTCCAACCAAGGAAGGTTCCTGTGCTGAGCAGCATATGTCATAAACCCCTGGCTAAAAGTACAGTGAAGGTTAACATGGTCCATTGTCTCCAGATCTGATGTACAATCGGGAAAAGGGCAAAAGCGCTGAGATATGGCTTTATGTTTATGATTCCCACGAACATTTAATCTGCCATATGCATAGAGCCACAGCACATCCCACATCCTTTCAGGTCTACATGGCTCTTGCAACTGTTCAGTCACAAATGGGTTCTTCCTTACAGGACAGAACTTAAACTCAGGCTCAGTAATATATACTGTTCCCATAATGATTGAATAGAGTTGCTGCCTATTTGACTTTAATACAATCTATTTCCCCAACTTCCAGCTTATTATTTTCTGAATTGTGGGTTTCAAAAACCCCAGAAAAGTCATTTTTTGGGAGATCCTAGGGGGCATATCTACCCAGGAAACCAAACAGTCCTCCAATAAGGATTTAAACCAAATATTCCCCAAAAGTTTTGCTCTTAAAAAAGTAGATTCATAGAGCTAGATAAGAAAACCATATGGAAAAATACTACCGGGTTGGCCATAGCCATTCCCCCTTTATTTTTTGCTAAATATAAAAGGATCCATGATGCCGGTGCAGCAATAAAGTTGTCAACTGACATTACAGTGATAGATTTATGTCGACTGCAATTGCGGTTGGCATAAACCCATCCAAAGAAAGCTACTTTTCTTTCGGGGGGCTTCACCCCAACCCCCCATGCAGATGTAGATAATGAAATCTGAGTCAGAGTTAATTCGGGGAGGGTGTGCAAGACCCCCAAACAACAGTGCTGGGTCCGGGGGTGACATTACAGCAGCAACAGTAAATTGCCACTGTAATGTTGTTCGATCTCGAATTGTCGCTGTTCGAACGGCATACCAATATAAAAAAATCCTTTTTAATGGGATTAAGGTGACTGCCCCCAAAACATCTGAAAGAATACACTATATAAAGTGGTTTCCAAAGCTGTTGGTAAAGGGAATACATAAGTGACATAGAGAAACATAGGCAATAAAAATTGCTTTATAATCCAAACTCTTAAGTTTGGAGAACGGGTCATTTTTCCATCTCTGCACTTTCCCTACATAAGACCCTAATTTTTCTGTCCAATTCAAAAAAGCCATATCCCCTTTACCAAATTTATTCCCCAGAATTTTAATAGGCCTGTAGACTATAGCAATACCTCCTATATCAGTTATCTCTTCTACTGCATCCTGCAGGGAGATACCCATGCTTTTATTAAGATTTACAGTGGCTCCTGATATGTGAAATAATTCCACAAACACCTGTAAAAAAGCCTGTCCATTATCTACAATATGTAGGAAAATGCAGATATCATCCACATAAGCCAGAATTTTTAATGTACCTAAATTCTGAGGTCAGGGAAGACCAGCAATATCTGGGTGTTCTACAATTTTCTGGATCAGGGGATCCAATGAGAACACATAAAGTAAAGGGCTAAGTGGGTAGCCCTGCCAAACTCCTGTTGAAATCTCTACATCGGCACCCACCACCTCTTTATTATAAGTTGCAACCAAAGCACATCAATAAAGTTTTGCTACCTATTCTACAAATTCAGCTGGGATACCTTAATGGTGTAAGGTAGAAAATAAGAAGCCACGTTGCACCTTGCCAAAGGCTTTAGCCTGATTTAATGACAACAAAAATCCCTTCCCCTGATTTTGTTGGTAGTTCATCATTACATCTCAAATAATACATAGGTTTTGTCTTATATTTCGATGAGGTATGGAACATGTCTGTCCAGGATGAATAAGTAATGGTGAAATTCATAATAATCTTGCATTTAATATTGTTGTCAAGATTTTGTAATCTGAATTCAAAAAGGCAAATTGGTCTGCAGTTATCTAAAGCTAATTTATCTCTGGATTTATACAAATAAATTAGAAGATGTTTGGTAAAGGAAGGAATCACCTCCTCCTGCAGTAATAAATCCAAAGAAAAGACAGCCAACCAAGGGGCCAATGCCTTTGGAAATAAAATGGTAAGATTCAAATGGAAGTCCATCCCAGCCTGGGGAGGCACCAGATTTTAAGGTTTTTAAGGTTGTTAAAACTTCATCTGCAGAAATAGAACCTGGTAGATTACTCTTGTCTTGTGCACACAAGATGGGAATGTTATGGGTGTGTGTGTGCTAAATGTACAACGTGTATATTCTGTGATTAAATTAGAAATAGCACTGGGGCTTGATATAATATTTCCAACAGTATCATATAAGGCTGAGATTTGGGGAGCATCCACCTTCTCCTTACAAACTGCACATGGATCTCCACGGGGGCCTTTTGTGTCCCGTATCTTCATTCTGCTTCCAGAGTTACCACTCTATCATATTGGTTGAATTTTATTAACATCTTAATTAAAGAAATCTGACTTTTAACCTCCTCATGCCCTAAATTTTGAATAGGGCACAAGATGTTGTAGTTGTGTTCTGAGAGAGAAGTACCCTAAATAATCAGAATTACGTTTTTGTTTCCCATATTTAGAAATAAAGAGATTTAAACTTTTGTTTGGTGTCCTCCCACCACAAAAGAAGTAGTGTCATATAAACAAAAAACTTATTCTCTTGCAAGAAGTAAAGTTCTAATGTCTTGCTACAATTTGGGGTCCTGCAGGGCTGCTGTATTCAGTCTCCACCTCTGGAAGGAAGGAGGAGGCGTATTCTGTAAAGCAATGTGGAGATATAATACAGAGTGGTCCGAGAACTCAACAGGAAAAGTTCCAGGAGATGAGATCTCCAAATTTGGTGATATAAACCCATGGGAATATGTGGTTCTTTGTGTGTGGCAAGGTTTCATAAACTCATCCATTAATTCTCCAGTGTTCTCCATATTTTGTAATGAGATAGCATCACAATACATTTTTCCCACTCTCATGTTTGATATGAAAATCCAAGGAATAATTAAAATCTCCTCTCAAAATCAATTTGAAAACAGTAGACATATAAACATAGACTTTGACGGCAGATAAGGACCGCTTGGCCCATCTAGTCTGCCCATCAGACCATAGACAGAAAGGGTTTAATTAAATTAAATAAGGCAATGCAGTCAGATTTTGTCTGGGGTGCATAGACATTAATGCAACAGAATTTCTGATTTTTATATTCAATATCCAATAATAGTGCTCTGCCAGGTGCAATATCCACCAACTGGAGCAATTTAATTTGCAAAATTGTAAACAAAATACCTAACCCATCAGCCTTTTCCTAGCCAAAAGACCAGACTGAGGGGCCCCACCACCACTTTTTCTTCATAGATTGCTGATCTACTATCTAGGCTGCCTATGTTTCCTGGAGAAAAAATAACATTAAAACATCCCTGGTGTAATAGGGCATATAGTGGCAGGCACTTTTTCTGATTTTTCAGGCTATGTACATTTAGGGAGGACATTTTAAACCATTCCATAGCAAGACCAGGGGGCACTCATCCAAACTACCCACTAGAATCAGGTAACCCTTCTCTCCCTCCCTTTCCTTTTAGCCAACCCGGAAGTTCTTTTTCATTTTTTCTTTTTTTGATCTGGAGATTTTGCATCTTCTTGCTGAACTGATTGTCCTGATGCCTCTGAGTCCACATCATCCCAATCAGAATCACTCCAGTTCTTAGCAGACTGTAGGACTTCAAATTTATTGGTCAAGGGTACTGGGGAATCTTGAGACTGTTGGCTTTGAAACTCCTGTGCTTCTCTGTAAGGGTAGTGAGTGACTAGGCTGAGGGGGAGGCATGTTCTTGCTCTCATCAGAAGGACCCGGGATGTCTGCCCCCAAACCAGAGGTCTCCTCATCACTAACTGGCTGGGAAGGGGGAAGGGAGTTTCAGACATTAGGGGAGTCTCTTTAATAGGTGGCCCATTTGTATTCAGTGGCTGTTTCACAAATGAAGCAGGAGTGGGGGGGCACTGATGAGGTAGATGCAACTTGGCTCAGGGGGGAGCGAGATATTTTGTGAGATACATAGCTTCCTTGGTATTCCCAGTAAATGGGGTCCTTAAATCCTTCTGAAGTCCAAAATCAATGTTTAAAGCTGCAAATAGTTTGTCCATTGGTTCTTCAGCTCAGAGACAACAGGGTAAATCCAACACCAGCACTTTGTCTGGCTCCCTTCCCAACAGAAGCCCACTCAGCCATCCTTAAAGGAGGAACAAGATGTTGACAGCTGTCAGCATGAGCCCTAAAGAAGCAGGACTCTGTCTCCCATAGACAGCAAAACAACAAGGAAAAGCAGGAGTCAGACTAAAGGGTGGTACAAAATGAAGGATTAACCAAATTCATTGGCTGTTAGTAATAGATTTAAAAAGGAAAATAATAACAAACTTATGCAAGGTGCACATATCTGTTTAAATCAAGATTTTCTTCTGGGCAAACATCTATTCTAAGTTTAAATAAAATACCACATATTTGGGGGGGACCGATACTCAGTGATTATATAAAATAAATAATGACATGGTGTAATTACTTGAATATAATAACTGGTGAGAGTTTTTTTTCATAGGGAAGTCCCGTTATAATTCACCATTATAACCAGCTGGTTATAATGGTGAACACACATTGGGTTTCCCTCACTCCATGCATGCACCACCTGTGGTTTTCCCTTCATCGCACTGCACTTCACTGCCTCTCATGCTCGGACACTGCAGTAAGAAAATGTTAAAAACATGCAGTAAATTAAAAAAAAAACACTCTTACACTTCTGGGACACTTTTGAGAGGAACCGTTTTATAAAAAAAAAGTAAACATTAAAACAGCTGCTTGAACCTGACTGCAGACAGTGCTTGAACCCAACCATGGCTGCACAGCTATGTGTATCTATTTTATATAATTGCTGTGGTTAAAAAATCGTCTCCAGCAAATACATAAAAATAAAACATGGAGTGGCTGTGTAAAACTGAAATTTTACACATACTCTCGATGTTGGATGCTAAATAATCCCCTCGCGTTTCACTCTCGGGGTTTATGTTGCATCCAACACCTCAGTTGTGTGTCAAATTCATGTTAAACACACCACCCCATGTATTTCTCTATATTTAATACACACCTTTTGTGTGTGATGCTTGATAAACTCCTCAAGCATCACTCTCTGGGTTTATGTAGCATCACACACTCTTGAGTGTGTATTAACTTCTTGCAGTGCACACCATCCCATGTATTACAGGCCCTGTAGCACCCCTATAGTAAGGGTTGAGCTGTAGTTTTTATGTTAAACCTCAGATTTTGCACTTTAATAACTTTGCACCCGTTCAGTGAATTTGCATGAAATTTTGCATGTGCAGTCTCGTGGGGCACATCTTCTAATGTGCCACGTTTCATTTTGATTGGATTTGCAGATTCTGAGCTGCGCATAGTGCTAATACATTAAAAATTGCTGGGTTTTGCACTTTTTTTGTTATCGCACTGCACCCAGATGGTTTGGAATTTTGGTCTCACATTTTCAGAGTAGAAAGGGTTTGCCCCACAAAAGTGCATTTCATTGGTTTGGTGAATAAATACTAATCCATTGCAAAGTTATTTAATTTTCAATTTTTGTATTCTGAGCATGCCCAGCTCAGTCTTTTGGATAGCTTCCTGGAACGAAAAAGGAATTTGGTCTCACAAACAAGGATTCTTTTTCATGAGGGGTTAATGCTTTTTTGTGAGGAAAAATTATTTTTTGCGAACCGCTATCTTGTTTTCTGTTTTTCAAATAAAAAAATTTAAAACCTAGAGAAATTAAGTCACATAGAGACACCAACATATGTATCTTGCTCATCAGGAGTCCATTAGCTGCATTCTGCAGTTGTCTGTTGGAAATACTATGCAGAAAGATTATATTTTTAATCTTTTAAATCCTTTTTCACAACTCACTAACTTCCTTTCTCGTGAGTCTTTTGCCGTTCTCATGAAAAATGATCCCGTCTAGCAAAAAAGGATTTCAGACTTATTTTTTTCAGAAATAATTTTTATTTATTTATTTATTGTAATCCAAGAAATAAATAAATAAAAGTTTTCGAAAAAATAATTCTAATCTTTTTTGTGAGACAGATCCCTTTTCATATACAAAAATTATTCCATCTTGCGAGATGGGATCCTTTTCCATGAAAACAAAAAAGGACTCACGGAAAAGGATCCTTTCTCGTGAAAAAGGATAAAAAAAATAAGCTCAAAATCATTTTGTGTGACATTAGATCCTTTTTCTAGCAAATGAAAAAAAATTATGAAAAAGGATTTACTACCAATGAAAAGGAATTTTCTGCCCATGGCAATATATTTTAGTGGCTTTCATTGGTGTTCAGTTGTACCCCCCAACTTCCAATTGTACCACAGTCCCCATTTTTGCCATGCTTATAGCCTCACCCCCCTTGTCTGTCGTAGCCTGTAAATAAGAAAACAGTTCCTCAATATGTGTTTTTCTTTTCAAATGTAATGAACAAACATCCACTGCTGATCACACCCACATGACCACCTGACTTCCCACTGTGCGCCTACCATCCCACACTCTCCTAGATCCCCCCACACACACCCTCACTCATCTGAACTGGCCCCATAGTAAGATCCACTCTCCAACTGAAGATGTATCTTGCTGCTGGAACCAGTGACTGCTGTATGAGAAATAAGGTAACTGTGGTTCAATGTATTTAAATGGGATTTCTGACCACAGTTACCTTACTTCTCAGACTGCAGTCACCAGTTTCAGCAACAAGTCGCATCTTCAATTGGAGAGTGGATCTTCACTGTAGGGCCAGTTCAGGTGAGTGAGGGTGTATGGGGGTCAAGGGGGTGCAGGGTGATGGGTGCACAGTGGGAGGTTGGGTGGGGGTGCAGGTGTGATCAGCAGTGGACAGTTGTTTTTATTTATTTTTACCAGACAAAAAAAAAACACATCAAGGGACTGCTTCCTTATTTACAGGCTATGATGGACATGGGGGGGGAGGCACCACTGGACACCAGTGAAGTTAAAACACAAAATGTGTGGATATCAGAGGGTGGTGGGGTACCACTAGACACCTGGGGACCACAGACAATTGAAGAGTGGGGGTACCATTGCACACCAATGAATATATAAAATAAATATATACAACTCAGAGGGTGGGGGGTGCCACTAGACACCAGGGCTATACAGTTAAAAGTAATGGAGAACGGGCCACAATTGGAGGGTGTGGGGTACCACTGAACACCAATGAAAATATAATAAAACATATATGGAAACTGGAGGGTGGGGGGTGCCACTAGACACCAGGACTCTTAACATAAAATTAATGGGGACTGGGCACAATTGTAAGGTGGGGGGGGGGGTGATTCAGTGGATACCAGAGAATAGACACATTTCAGTTTTAAAAATAAAATCTGAAAGTATCCACAGATTGAAAATGTATTTTGTTATACACTGTATAGATTGACAAACAGTATTCAGATTGCAGGGATTTTAATTATAACATGGATATTGTTTTCATGAGAAAATACAGTATTTTCTTCACATGTAATGTCCATGAAGACATCATCAGGTTGCAGTCTGTACTTGGCACTTATATAGTCTTTTGGTCATTTGCAATATATAGAATAGTACACAATATTTATTTCTTAAGCATCTTTGTCTTTCATCCAGAGCGCTGTACAGCACAAGCACCCCCATTTTTGACATAATATATATATACATACACATACACACATACATACATATGACATATAACAAATGTGGCTGAATTACAAAAATGAATAACTATACTGTACATATACAGTACTGTGAAATAGCCCCATTGTTCACCAGAAATGTATGCTTTTTGTTTTACAAAGCATTTGTTTTTTCTGATTAGCTCTGAAACCCTCCCTCCCACCAGCCAATGAGATCCCTTTTGATTTCTTATCAGATGGTCAGACATCATTGCTGTTCCTTAGCCAGCACCTCAAAACTCAGGTTTCAGCCTGACAGAGCAGAAAAAATGTTTATAATACTAGTAGGGCAATTGCTGGAACCAAGAACTTACAGGAGGCCATGTTGTCTTGTGAGCAGAGCACCAGCTTGGGGACCAAGAGATCATAGGTTTATACCATGTTACAGCAAAATGCTCACTGTGTGACCTTGAGCAAGTAATTTAATCTTTCAGTGATCCAGTCCACCCAACTGCAGAAATGGGTAAAAGCAGGACCCCACTGGAAATGAGATGCTACATCTCCGCTGGGCTATCCTAGGTAATTCAATTACAAAAAAAGATAAAAAAAGAAAGAACTCTACAGTAAAACTAGGTTTCTCCATTTCTGAGTTTGATTAACTCAGGCATTATGTTCACTGTAAATTGATGTGATTTCAGTCAATCAGCACTTAGGCGTACAGGGCCTCTTATCCTGCACAAAGTTATCTCCTCATGTGGCAACATTCAAGTGGAGAATTCAACTTCAGAGGTGGAAAGAAGAGCACTGCATCTGTTTTCTGAAACTAAAAAAAGGAACTTAAAACATTGTTAATTGCTCTAGCCAACTCAAATGAGTTATAACATATTTATAACATATTTACATATGCTGTGAGTGATATAAGAGCAGACAGAACCACTAAGCTTCACTCCCCAGTCTTCGTGCCCAAATTACACAAAGTGACACTCATTCCATAACAGACATTTCTCAAATTACATATAAACTTCCAAATGTCACCCCCCACCCCAGTACTCAACAGGATATAGCCAACTGATGCCAATTCATAGATTTTGCAGTCAAATGGCACTGGATGGTTTGTTGACTTTAAGTGTGGCTATTCAGCACCAATAACCATTTATAACAGCCAGGCTCATATGTTTGTCTAAACTTGATTTGAATGTCTCTACAGATTCACATTCAGCTACATAAGCAGGTCATTTTTCCAAAAAGTAACTATTCTCTGCGTGAAAAAAAAAAATCTTCTTCTATAAGTATTATACTGTTGGACCATTAGCTAAACCTTGTGTCTTCTTATGTTTGTTCACACTGTCTTTGATTTTGATTGAGAGTTACATTCACTGATCTAAGCTATAATCCCAGGCAGCTATACTTTGTGTTCAGAACATAAATGTTGTGCATATAACTGTATGTACAAATGCACCTGAACTATATACAATGGTAGCAAAGTATGACCAGTATGATGAACATAAATGTCGTCATTTCCTATAGATATCCTAAGGGGCTCTATGTTCACCTCTCGCATATCACCTAACATGTCTTACAAGAGCCACCTTGACGCATGTAGCTCCATTTGGAAGCAATGCTTTCCCGTAGAGAATGTTACAAAGCCACATGGCTGATGTGCATAACATGTGGCACTCCAGTATATGAACACTCAGCAAGAGGACAAAGGGTGGCAGAGACATCTTTGCACATGATCCTGCCAGGCCTTACCCACTCCTACCTATAGTATCTCTCATGCTTTCTTCACTGAAATGAGGAGCACAGGCACTCAAAATGAGGGATAACGAGGGACAGTGAACCTCAGAATAAAGGACACATCTTCAAACATGAAGATACAATCTCAAAACACAGTGCAAACAATTGTCTTGACTTGTACAAAGTTGTTTTAATTTTTTTATTTAGCATCTTAGAATATCATAAATACGAGCATACGATTATGGCAGCAGATACAGACCTTGCAGTCTATCAAGTCTGCTTGAGTGTGCAGCTCTCAGTGCTGAGTACTGATGCTGCACTCCCCTGTCCCCCTCCTCTTTAAAGTCTGAATTTACAGCACATCCTCTATGTGGGCAGCCCATTTTCCGTGAGGAACAAAGTAATTTTGAGGGGCAAAATGAGAGATGGCGAATATGATCAGGGCCACTTGACATATATACTACTCTTACAGTAGGCTTCTGTACACCCATGGGCCACTGAAGCAAGCATGGAAACTGCTTCCTGTCCTCCTAGTGCCCATGGATGACATTATTCTACATGAGTTTGTTAGGCGCAGAACAGCTGCATTTTTTGTGCTGCTTGTCTGCTGTTGACTTATGCTATATAATGCCTCATGGTGCATCCCCAGAGCCCCCTTGCAGTAGACGTGTAATTGGGACTGTACTGCCAGCAACAGACAGCTCCAGCACTGCCCTTTTCTTCACACAGTAGCTCCACAGATGTGATGGTGTACAAGATTGTTTGAAATATGAAGACCCAAATGTTACAATGCTGCAAAAAAGTGAGTAAAAATTATGTCCATTCTGCACCGGGAACCACTGCACCGGGAACCAGAAAAAAAGGAACTGTGAACGGTATATCACCTGTATCCACACACTGCAGCCCAAGTGCTTTATAAGCCCAGGATGCAGTAGCCAATAGACTGATACAGGATGTAAGACTCACTTAAGAAAGTTCAAAGAGAGAAAGGGAGCCAGAGATGGGAAGTTATGTGATTTGCTTATGGTCACACAGCGTGTAAGTAACAATGATAGGATTTAAACCAGGGTCTCCAGTTTCACAGCTCTGTGCCCTAAAAGTTAGTGAGTGCAGCCTCCATAATGGGCAGGATTCCTATCCACTGACTGAAGATATTTAAAATCCAATCTCTGTATGATATGAGTATTTTTAAACACACACATTTATAATACACTCTCCATAACAATCAATTGTATGTTATGGGTTATTGCTCTTTGATGGTGCTCAGGCAACTGACCACAGTAGTTTTACTGTTCCTGTAATTAATAATTAAGTAGTACGGTATTATGGGGGTGACATTTATTTATTTTATTTATTGAGTCTTGGATTACAACACCTTTGAGCAATGCAACTCATTTACAAAGGTTCCACATCAGTAGTACAAAAACAAAACAAGGTAAACAATAGATAAGTAAATAGCAGATATCAAGAATATACTTAAAAAAATTAATACATCAAAAGCAATCAAAATAACACTGAATGTTGCTCAATATAACAGTAGAGTGGGCTAGAAGAGAGAGCAGCCTGGGAGGCCTTGTCAAAATTTAGGAGCGAAAGTAATGGAGTGTAAGGTGGGGGATGGGAGAAATAAGAGGGAAGAGATGAGTTGCACAGGAGGTGGAGAGGGAAGGAGTGGAGTTGCAAAGGAGGTACTGTAGATAGAGAGATGAGAGGATGGGGAGGTGGAAGGAGGGAAATGCAGTGAGTGCAGAGAGAATGGGGGAGTGCTGGTGAAGTGAGGAGGAGGAGGAAGACAAATTAATAGTATAAGGAGAAGAGGTGGTGTTTAGTCAGGAGAGGGGCAGCCTAGCAGGCCTTGTTGAAAACCCAAGAGAGAGAAATATGGGTGGGAGAGAAGTAAGAGAGAGAAACGTAGGGAGAAGGAGGGGAAGAAATTGCAAAAGAGGTGGCATGAGATAAGCGAATGGGTGGAGGGTGGAAGAGGAAAGGTGAGGAGGAGCAAGGGAAGAATTTATCACAAGGGATGTGATTAAACAATGAAAACACCAGCTGCAGTGATTTACAGATATCTAAATCCATCAACATTAATTTTTTAAACAATGTTTCTTTTTTTTCTTTCTTTTCTAAAGCCCTTTCTATTCCACCTGCACTCTTTCTGCTTCCATGTACTTCCTGTGTCTGAGACACTAGACTAGGCTGATAGCACGTGTTAAAACATAGCTTTTGGAACCCTGGCAACTAATCCATATTTCTGATATAAATGGCAATGTTCATTATATTATTTGGTGGCTCACGTGTCATAAAGTGTTATCTCAGCAACATATAGTAAATGAGTAAACAACAGCAGTGGCAATCATTCTATTCTCAACTGATGTTCACTATCTGAGAACCACTGTTTAAAGAGCTGCTGATACCATCTGGCCAAAAGTGCTACATTGCAGAATTAGAATAAACATATTCCCAGTAAACCGCATATCAAAAAGTAGATTTCTATGTTACTTCATTTTAAAGTTATTAGCCATTTTGTACCCTGATTTCACTACCTGTTAAAAAAGCCTGTTTTAGTCTATTTCAGTGAAGAGCTGCTGCTGATGTCACCTAGGGACCTTACAGTCTAGTATTTCCTGTCAACAAGCTTATAGGACCTGTTTCTCTAGAGTTGTATAGATCATGTGCAGTGGTTTTATAAGTAAAACAGGCAGCATGAGTTAATAAACATTGCTTTAAAAACTTTGTGTTTCAGACTTTGTAACAAAACTGACAATATTTTGTCTGGGTGCCTTTTTATTAAGGTCATTATTCCTGGGTTGCTGAATGCTGAGTCATCACAGCACACTGTTGAGAGGTTTGCAGACTGAATAAGTTTCTGATGTGATGAAAAATTGAGTTCATTCACACCTATCAGTCAACTGAGGCAACTTCTAAGAATGGCAATTGAAAACAATTATGTTTATTATTATGACTACCTGGAAGCCAACAGGTTACTGGCCCCCACACAACACGGCTTTAGACCAAAGCACGGAACTGATACTGCCCTCATCAAATTCACCTCTGATGTCCTGACAGCTTGGGACAAGGGTACCCCCACTGGGGCCGTGTTCGTGGACCTCTCAAAGGCCTTCGACCTGGTGGATCACTCACTCTTGCTATCCAGGCTTAGCCAACTGGAGCTGGATCAGCACTCCCTCAACTGGTTCTGCAATTACCTCACTGACCGCACTCAACAGGTCAAGTGGAAAGGGGTCACCTCCCAACCACTACCGTTAACTGAGGGGGTACCACAGGGCTCAATCTTAGGCCCGCTTATGTTCTCCCTATTCACAAATGATCTATATGGACATTGTGGGGGCAGCTCCATAGTACAGTATGCAGGCGATGCAGTGCTGTACAGAACGGGGGATTGCCCATCCGATCTAGGACCCCGGCTCCAAAACAACTTCACCAAGGCTGAGACATGGCTAATTGAGAACTGCCTGGTCCTTAACCCCACCAAGATTAAGGCTATGCTGTTTGGGCCAAAATCCCTGGGCCTCTCCAGGGACCATCTTCTGCACTCTCTACCTTGTTCGGCTCCAAAATAGAGGTGGTACAATCAGCCAAATACCTTGGCTTCACACTAGATCAGGTGCTCACCCTAAAGCCCCATGTGGACGCTGTAACAAAAAACATCCACCAAAAACTGGGCCTTCTCTATCGCCTAAGCCACAACATGATACCCGAGACTAGACTGGCTATCTCACAAAGTATCCTTCTCCCAACCTTAACCTATGCCGCCCCCATCGTGCTCAGCATCGCTAAAACGGACCACAGTAGACTTATGACCCTATATCATGAAATAGCTCACTTTGCCTCTAAATCTTACCCTAGGACCCACCACTGTGAAGCCCTTACAGTGCTCAACTGGCCATCCCTGCATAATAGGCTCCAGTATTTTTTTTTTGTTTTATTTAGTTGTTTAACCAGGTATAGCACACTAAGCTGAAAGCTTTTTTACAGGAGCGACCTGGGAGCACAAGGAGGTTAAGTGACTTGCTCAGGGTCACACAGTATGCAAGTAGAAGCTGTGGGATTCAAACCCAGGTCTGGTCTGCTGGATGTCACCAGATTTGCAGCTCAGAGCCTTAGACCACTGCGCTATACTGCCTCCATGTACCCCCAGCTAAGCTGGACCTATAAGCTCCTAGATGCCCATCCTCCAGCAGGTCTGAATGGACTACTTGCCCCAAAGCCACTCAGATGACCACTCCACTTCTAGAACAAAAAATTCCTGGAAATTCCCCTGACCTGCATGGTAGTAGGGAGTAAATCCTTTACTCACCTAGCTCCAGACTCATGGAACAATCTCCCCAGCCATCTCCAGGAGGCACCGACATTAGCCATCTTTCAAAGGGGGCTGCATGCTCACCTTATCAAACCAAGCCCCTGCCATTGCCCCAATAGCTAAGATAACTACACCTCGTGTCAATTCGTACTGACTAGACACTGCTCCCCTAGAAGGGTAACGACTAAGAACTGCACAAGCGGGTACCCCACCTCGTACAGAACCCCCGTAGGCACTCAAAGCACTTATCACCCTCACTCCCATCTGTCATCACTGCTGTGCTCTATACTGTAATGTATTTGCTGCCCTCTTCTGCAGAAAATGTAAGATGTTCTCATAACCCCGTATTATCTGTACTACTCTGACATACTGTACTCATCAGTGTAATATACCTCCGGCATAACATGTACTGTTCAGTGTTGCTGTATTAGATGTACTACTGTATCAGATGCACTGCACCGTGCTACCACTGTACCATCTTATATCATGTACCTCCTGCCCTCTTACACAAAAACTGGAAAATTTTATACTGTCCTAGTAACCCTGTACGATATGTCTGACACTGTGAAACCTGTCTGTATGTTCAAACCAATAACCATATGAAACCTGTCTGTATGTTCAAACCATATGTAACAAACCCCGGTCGCCCATGAAAAAGGGACCTTCGGGGCCCAGTGGGCTTACCCGGTTAACAACATTTAATAAATAAATAAATAAATTATTCCATCTCCTTGTCAATGGGGTGGGCAGACTCATGTATGTTCTACTCTAAATTAAAATGATCATTTTACCAGAGCTAACACTTCCACCCAGAGTAGGAATTAACACATATAAGGCCACTATTAAAACATATTGTAAAGCAGACAGTGACAAAACAGCAGTGAAATTACTGTAGCAACATTACAATACTAGCAGCAAATACAATTTCTTAACAGGCACATTAGAGTAGCACTCCAAATGACTTCAGCAGCCTGGAGGCATGCTGACTTAGCATCCAGTAACCCTGGAGAAATAGACCACACAAAAACAGCATTAAATAATAGAATTTTATCAACTTTGTTACAAAACCTGAAACATATATTGTTTTCATAGCAATGTTTACTGACTGGTGTTGCCTGTTTTACTTGTGAAAACTATTGCACATGATCTTTACATCTTTGGAGAAGTGGGTCCTATAAGCTTGCTGACAGGATTACTAGACTTTGAGGTCCCTACATGACATCAGCAGTAGTTCTTTACTGACACCTGCTTTTATTGTACAGATAGTGCAGTCAAAGTTACAAAATGGCTAATAACTTTAAAATGAAATAACATAAACATCTAGTTTTTGGTATGAGATTTACTGGAAGTATGCGTAGTTGGATTCTGAAATGTAGCACTTGTGGCATCAGTGGCTCATTAAAGCATAATAATAATAAGAAGAAACGTAGTCGGCTAGATGGTGTGGAGGGCTAAGGCACTGGATGCCTCACCTCCGGTCATGTGAGCGACCCACGTTTGAGACTAAGCTCAGGACATCGGGGGTTTGGCTGGGGTGGGAGAGGTTAGAGCATCCTGAGGACTGCTGTCCTCTCTCAGGGAGGTGGGACATGATGCAGTGCCCCTATACTGACACCAGATGGAGGCATGGTGGCAGGACAGTAGTCATATCTCAGAGGGGGACCTCCAGCAGCCAGCATGTGGCATGTGCATGTCTCCACATGCATACACACCTGCATCATTACACATCACCAGACATGAGGAACCAATAAAGAGAAAAGAGCCTGGCACTGCCATATGAAGCCAGGCACACTGCTTCACCCATGCTGCCACATGGAACTGGTAGCTGGATTGTGTTCTGTGGGCAGCGAAGACGGTTCTCCCTCCCATGGCCCTGCCACAGGGGAAAATCTGTAGAGTACAGTTAGGTCCCATGGAAGGCAGTTGCTGATGGATTGGGGTCATGACTGATGGCCCTGCCGAGGCCAAGGGCTGCAGGAAAAATGCTTGAATTATAGGAAACAAAAAGAAGAAAAAGCAGACGAAGTGAGTTAGATAAAGATGAAAGACTTCGATTACAGGCCTTTTGGACATTATCACTGGGGGACCAAACTGGGCTTTAATTCATAATAGCAACTCACCAGGAGCACTCTAAAATATGACTAAACTGATTAAACTAGCTAGGGTGGAGAAAGTTATGTCCTAAATTTGTAAATGACTAGAGGAAGGTGTGGCTATGCCCTTTAAACCTGCATCCCAGCCACTAATTAGAAATACCATTTCAGGCAGCATTTTATAAATGTGAGACCAGGAAGCCAGAGGGAAGTCTTACATGAAATAAGAATGAAACAACAGGACTTCAACTTGCATCAGAGAGGTAAATATAAAAATGAATATAAAATAGTCTAGGACCTTATCAAAGAGGGTCTCCAACACTGAGAAGTGCTGTTCAGCCTTTTCAAATCTCAGCTGCAGTTTGTTAACTAAGAAGCCCTGTTTAAAGCATGACAAGAAGAAGAAGAAAATAGTCAGATAAAGATAAAAACCTCCATTACAGGCATTTTGACAGTATCGGGGGAGGGGGTCACACTGGACTTTGTAAATGTACAGAGAGACTCACTTGGGTTTTCAAATGGTTAGAGACAGGTGGTTGATTGTCATCTAGCAGACCCAAGTTATTTATACTAAAAATAAGGTACTAGGAACTGTTTGTCCACAGATGAAGTATTATATGAGTAGACGTGCTTCACTGCTCTGTAAATTGGACCCTAACTTGCAATTACCCTTTTCATCATGGGATGATATGGAAAATGTAGTCCCACCCCAGACATGTAGATTTTATCTTGGCCTTGCTGGACTAATGAGTGCCTGCACTGTATGTCAAACTATTGCATGTTGTACATAATAGTTTTAGAGTATTAGGATGATTTAGGCAGTAGCCCTTACATATTATACCACAGTGCCATCTAGTGAATTGAGAATATTGCAGAATAGGTCATTCTGTGAGATTATTAATAAAAGGAAACCTTGGCAATGGCATGCAAGCTGGAATGAAGGGCTGCAATAAAGTAAGCTTGTTTATACATGATCATTACAGTATATACTGTTCAATCTGAGTGGCAGAAGCTGAGTGAGACACTCATGAGTTATGGGTCTTAGCACTCACTGTGAAGATAAATGTGCACTTTCACTGCAACCCAGTGTATATTTGATATATACCACATTATTGGTAATGTTTTATCGTCTTATACAGCACAGTTCCCCCAGTTCCACCTGAATAAACTGAGACACACACCAAGCACAAGAGAGAAAATGGCCATGTGTTTATTAATCAACTGGTCATCATTACAAGTCAGCTAGATGTGCACTGCCAGGTAGTCTTGGTTGGTATTCTCTATTGCCAAACGCTGGCCTTCCCTTCACCTGAAGGAAGACACTCACCATTGCAAACCTCCACAAGGTACCCGGCCTTCAGGGCATGAAAGATGGCTCTAGACCAGCTGCCATGGCATCCCCCCCGATGGGAAGCTATGATACCATGAGCCAGAAAGAGAGCAGCAAAGAGGGAGAACCCCTCTGGTACTCTACTTACATAGTGTGTTGCTCCTCCCCTTCCGCCTCAGACAGCCCCCTACCCTGGGAACCAACTTGCCTTACCTACTCATTCCCCTGCCCCTATTTGGTGGTCCCTACCTGCCTACATGACTCCTACCTCCCCCCTTCCCCTGCCTGCCCAGGTGTCACTCAGGGGACATGCCCACACACAAATGCCCAGCCCCTGCTATTCGTTGTGGGCTCTTCCATTAGTGTCTACCTTGCTTTAGCCTAAAACAGCCTTTCTTTCCATTGTAAACTCTTTTTCTGGCCCACTGTTCTCTGTATTCTATATATTTTATTTATTTGTAATTTGTTAACAGGTAGGACCCAAAAACATTAGATGTCCATTTTCAAGAGAGATCTGGAGATGTAAACAAGAGCAACAATGCAGAATAAATATGCAATAAATATGTGTACACAGTAATCATGCGATATGATACTTGCACATAGACAAGTCCAAACAGTATCTTTTTAACACTATTTTTTTTTTAATTCTATTTATCTTCTTTCGGCCCTGCTGGCAAGCTTCTGTCCTACTCCAGCCCTTGGCCCACTGCCTTACTCCTCTGGCATCTCCCAGGCCCTGTATCCCCCTTGGATTAACCCCCATGGCAGGGTAGAAAGGAAGAGGAGGGCCATCCTTCCCCCCCTCCCGAGTGCATATCCGGAGCAGGCCAGAGAGCTCCGTGAGGCCGCAGCACCAGAGTACTGGAGGGGCTTCATGAAGCTTGGAGCTGATTTTTCCTCTTTTCTTGGTCCCTTCCCTCACAGCCATGAACACACATGTGTGGAGACACGCACGCGTCATGATGTCACGCTACTTGTCTCCCTGGCTCTGGCACTACCCCCCCATCCTCCACCAGAGGGCAGCCAAGGAGCAGGATGGTATGCTCACCCTTTCCCAGGAGAGGAGAGCTGCTGTCGGACACTCGATCCTCTCCCTCCCCTACCAACCCCGGTGGCCCATGCTTATTTCCGAACATGGGTCGCCGGAGTGGCACAGGGTGTGGCATCCAGCGCCTCAACCCTCAGTGCCATGGGCCAGCTTTTTAACACTATTTTAAATGTATTCTGCTAACTGATAAAGTGTAACGAAGCAGGTAAATTACTCCAGAATAAAATAGCTTTACAAATAAAAGAAAGTTGGCCCAGGGAGGAATGGAATAATGGGGGTCTTATGGAATGAGTATGAGCAGATCTAGTACTCAGAGAACCAGCGATGTCGCTAGCATCAGAAAAAAAACAAAACTCTATTGGGCCTTTTAGGAAACATCTAAAACTGATTAGTAAAGCCAGAGGTGGAGTACAAAATGGGTGAAGTTGTATTGACAACCATCAAGCAGGAAGGAGACTTAGGGGTAATCATATGGGATGACCTAAAAGTGGTCAGGCAGTTCAACAAGGCAAGTGGGAGAGCTAGTGGAATGCTGGGGTGCATAGGGAGGGGTATCACCAATAGAAAGAGGGAGTTGGTGTTGCCCCTGTATAGATCACTGGTAAGACCCCACCTAGAGTACTGTTTCCGGTTCTGGAGACCACATCTCCGGAATGACATAGACAGAGTGGAAATGGTCCACAGGAGGGCAACAAAAATGGTGCAGGGTCTGCACCAAAAGTCCTCCGAGGAGAGACTTAAGGACCTAAATATGTGTACCCTAGAAAAGAGGAAGGAGGAGGATATGACAGAGACCTTTAAATACTTCACAAGGTAAATAAGTTACACAAGGGAAGCATTTTTCAGAAAAAAGGAGCACAAGAACAAGGGCAACATGATGTTAAGCTGGAGAGGGGTTGAGTCAAGAGAGATGTGAGGAAGTACTTACATAGATGCTATTGGCAGAAAAGGACCTCCTGGCCCACCCCATCTGCCCTAAAGTCCCTACCTACTGTGCTACCACAGACCCTAATTAATCTCCAGCCTTACTCCCCCCAGGCCTGTTACTAAGGTTCCCCTGTGTCTATCCCACGCATGTTTGAAACCTGTTACCATTTCGATACCCACTACCTCTACTGAGAGGCTGTTCCAGGTGTCCAGCACCCTTTCAGTGAAGAAATATTTCCTCGCATCCCCTCTGAGTCTCCCTCCTACCAGCTTCACATCATGTCCTCTTGTCCTTGAGCATCTCTTTCTGTTGAATATGCCACCCTTCTGTACCTTATTGATACCCGTAAGGTATTCAAATGTTTCTATCATATCTCACCTTTATGTCCTTTCCTCCAGTGAGTACATATTTAACTCCCTGAGTCTTTCATCATAGAGCTTCTGATGCAGGCCATGCACCATTCTAGTTGCCCTTCTATGTACCACCTCCACCCAATCTATGTCCTTCTGGAGATGGGGCCTCCAGAACTGGACACAGTATTCCAGCTGTGGCCTCACCATTAATCTATACAGGGGTAACACTATCTCCCTTTTTCTGCAGCTGATACCCCTCCCTATGCACGCCAGCATCCTATTAGCCTTTCACAGAAACTTTTTCACAGAAAGAGTGGTGGATTACTGGGACAGCCTGGAAACAGTGGTGAAGTTCAAGAAAACATGGGATAGGCATAAGGGAATCTTGGTGTAAAAGAAGGGGAGGTGGGAGGAAAAGCCAGAGAGCAAGTAGGGCCTGTGATGACGCTATACGTAGGGAAAAATGGGCAGACTTAGTGGGCCAAGCAGTCCTTATCTGCCATCAAATTCTGTGT
This sequence comes from Neoceratodus forsteri, assembly GCA_016271365.2. NCBI lineage: Eukaryota > Metazoa > Chordata > Ceratodontiformes > Ceratodontidae > Neoceratodus > Neoceratodus forsteri. The sequence continues at coordinate 450,906,186 of CM057456.1, read as the reverse complement.
TTCTATGTTCCTAGTATGTGCTAGAAAAATTGCCAATTTAGGTTAAAAGAGCATGTATATGTATATGTATATGTACAATGCACTGTGGCAGGCATTAGAATATGCAGGTATGCAGTGTGTAGCAACCATATCTCAGCTAGCAGTGCCAGAAGTTACATACTGTAAGTCAACGGTAAACAATGGAGGAGTCCAGGGTCCCAAAGCTTGTGGAGTATGTCACAAACCCACTCCTGAGGGTCAGATCCACTGAGCTCACAGTACCCACCCCTAAGTGCAATGTGAGCTCAATGGACCTGATCCTTAGGAGTGGGTTTGTGACAGAGTATATGTGCTGCAGTGCAACAGAGAAACAGATGCCCCCTGATGACGGTTACGACCGGAAACGTTAGGACAGAGTGGTGTGAAGTGAGCGTCTGAGTACACACAATATTTGTCAGTAAAGCTTTCAAATTCATTTGAATTCCTGAGTGAGTTTTTGCTGGGTCAGGAGTGCAGAGCTTTTTGGCTCAATAGAGAAACAGTGCACCCACCTTGTAGTCACACACTAGTAGAGTAGCATGGATGGCTGATGGCTGACTCCACAGCCAACACCCACAGTGTGACACTATTGGTGCTGTGGCCCTTAGTACTCCAGGTTGCAACATAGAATGTGTCTAGTGGAATAGTGAGCTTTGAGAAAGATGGAGAAGCCCCACCTACGGAACAGAAGGAGCTGCCCAACTGGTGCATTCATGGCTGGAGGAAGGTCCAGTTGTCAAGGAGGGTCCCCATGTGTGGCTGCTGAAGTGTAGAGGCACCTGTGTAGGGGGAAGGCTGTAGAAAACACAATCTGCCTTTGGAAGCCCCTGATCTACTCCTGAAGTTGGTGTGCTGAGTGAGGATTGAGACCATGCCAGGTCTGTTTAAATTCTTCAGGCTTTTGGATTTGCAGCTGGAGGAAGGTCCAGTCAACAAGGAGGGTTGCTAGGTGTGGTTGCAAAGGGTAGAGGTGCTCAGCGGAGGGGGAGGGCTGTAGAAAAACACAGGGTGTCCTTGCAATCCCCTGATCTGCTCCTGAAGTTGAGGCTCAACCTTTCACACAGTTTAAGGGGGAAGAAGGTACAGCATAAGAAAATATCCAGGACTTTGGACCCAGGAGAATCCAGGCCCCAATTAACAAGAAGCTATTCTAAGGAGGTGCTAAAAATACAGCCTCAGGAAGGGAGCAGCCAGTTCCTTTGCCCATAGAGTGTTGGTGATCTTTGAAGATTCCGGCACCAGACAGTTCTGTGTATTCTGAAGAAAAGGTTGTTGATGCTGGTGATGCAAATGTTGCTGTAATCCAGTGCACTGAAACATCACATTCCTTAGCATAGTTTAGGATTGCTTCCAAAAGTTAATTTTAAATGAAAATGCTGATACCTGGCAGTGAGGAATTGGAATAATTATGTCCAGAAGACTTTCACAAATGAGATGTGCAAAAATAGTGTAGGTGTTCTAGCAGAAAAACATTTTTTTTTATTTAGCACACTTTGTTGCATTTATAACAACATTGCAAACCAATTGACAAACAACAAAACCACACACATTTAACAAGACATTCCCAAGAAACACCCCCAACCATTTTCCCCAGAAATGACCCACAAGTAACATGCTTTCAATCCAATGAGATAGAATCACCAAGTGCCCTGAGGGAGATGCACCCTTGTAGGTAAGACACAAGTTTGTGAAATTACCCTAGGTACCGGTATGTTCTCACCACTAGAACCTAAGCTCTACTAGCCCTTTCCTTGAGTGAGCAATAAACCCCTTTGGCCAGGCACCCCACATCTCATAAGATTAGCCTACCTGGAGTAGCATATGCAGGGACACCCATCATTTTTGGAAGGAGTGGTAGTAAACATAAATAATTAACAAAACTATTCTACAGATACACACAAACAACCATCCATATAGACCAAGGAGGCTGGTCTTTTATAAATCCAGAGTCTAAATGGAAATCATGTGATCTAAGTGGAAAAGGCATGTGTTCATGAGTGTTGGCAGGAATACTCAGTGTACTTTGCTGAGTACAGTAAAACCTGGAAAACCCAGGGGCAATATGAGCCTCAGGCCAGGGCAACAAACACAAACAGAGCTTGATGAATCTGAAAAACTGTTTTTCCCTTTCTTGTGTGCTTTAGAGTGAGTTTGTGAATGATCTTGGAAGATGTGTGGGTGCTAAACTTAGAGGCCATGACTGTATGAATGACCTGATTGAGCATATATATATATAGATATATATATATATATATATATATATATATATATGTATATATGTATATATATATGCATGCATGCTGGTGTGAATGAACTTCTACAAGGCCGGCTGCCTTGATGTGGTACAGAGGTTTACTACAATGTATCTTAAATATTGTAACTAAAAACCATCCAACTTTTGTCTGATTGGTAGTGTGTGTGTTAGATAAAATAAAATGTTGTAAATCTATTAGGATCATTGGCTTACTATATATTATTGAATGAAATGGGGGTGGAGCAATGTATGTGTGGACACGCAGCACATCTTTTGGTTTGTGTTTCCGGGGGGGGGGGCACAACAGTTCCATGAACTTTCAAGTACAAGTTTAAAATTCATGGTTACACCCCTGTATGTGTTCTAATTGAAAATAAATATATATCCCAAAACAATATAATTTATTTGCCCAATTTTATTCACTATTGGTGTGATATTGCAGCAGCAGCTGAGTGAGACAGCAGACTGAGGAATCCATTGAAGTCAGCTGGAGTCTGGGCGAGAGTCTATGGCCAAATATTTCTTGGTTTAACTATGAGGTTGCAGCTTGCTTTCTATTTTTGAACTTGGACTTCCTTTTTATGTTTGCTTGCATGCATGTGCAAGAAACATAGTGCCACCATACGAGTTTTCGTAGGTGTGCCTCCCCCACTTCCAATGCCCTGCTCCCTTTTGCCGGCGTGGCTGCACCATGCCAATGAATGTCCGAGCTGTCTATGACAGCAGTTCAGAATGCAGTGGCGTACAGTTGAAAGCGGAAAAAGGCTGCAATCAGCGGTTGTAATGTGTAGGCAATTTGCATACTGCCGTTGGCAGGTAATTTACATACTGCCGTCATCAGTATGCAAACTGCCTACACTCAGCACTGCATCCTGAACGGAGCTGTCATAGATAGCTCCCTTGAAGTTCCCCCCTCCCCAAACACTCAAGTAGCACCCTGGGAGCCCACCCCAGCATGTTCATGCGCTCCCTCCCACTACACACAGTGTGGCTGACGGGGTGTGCCCAATCCCCCATCGGCTCCGTGTCCCCCCAGACTTCTAGGTGCCATGCTGGGAGCCCACCCCAGCATGGCAAAAGTCATAAAGGCGACGGGGGTGCCCAATCTCCCATCGGTTCCACTCAACAACCCCCCCAAAAAACCTGCCACAGATTTCCAGTTGCCACGCTGGGAGTCCACCCCAGCATGGCACATGTCTGTATGGCCTATAGGGGTGCCCAATCCTCTGTTGGCTGCACTGACTCCCCCAAAAAAACGTGCAGCTGCCACACTGGGAGCCCACCCCAGCGTGGCACAAGTCCTGCATCATCTTCCTAAAAAGAAAAAAACACCTGGAAACAAAAAATGGTCCCTAGTTGATTGTATTGTCCCCCCTACCCGCGTCCACCCTCTGTGCATCCACCTCCCCACACACACACCCTGACCCCATACTTACCTCTGGATCCCAGCGCAACGATCTTCAGTGGACTGGGAACATGTCTGCACTCTTCAAATCTGACCGCAAACTGAAGAAATGCCGGTAAGCTGTATAATGGCATATATGGGTTTTTTTCCACTTTGGTGCATATCTCGCCCATTTTGGGGAATTTTTTTCCAAAAATTTTCAACATGGGGTTTTTGGGTCCCCACCTCATGAACTCTGTCACTGTCATTTTGTTATTCGGCCCCGAAATGTGATTTTGTGGTCACTGCGCGGAACCACCTTTCAGGACCCAGTAACAAAATGACAGTGTCACAGTTCATGAGGTAGGCTCCCCAAAATCCTATGTTGAAAATTTGGTGAAACAATTCCCAAAAATGACTTTTACGAGCCTGTGTTGCGCAGTTCCTACGCATGCTCATAACTTCGCAAATTTTTTATATTTTCACTCCAGATTTTCAACATTGCCATTTTGCCACACCTCCTTATGAGCAGTACATCTGTCATTTTTCATATCTTCCCCAAAATGTGTTTTCATGCATGTAGTACCCAATGGCGTGGTTGGTGTGCGAAATCAATGTTAGGGACAGATTAAGAAAGTCACACTGACACTGTTCATGAACAGAGGTCCCAAAATGGCTATGTTGAAAATTTGGTGACAGAAGTCCATAAAATGACTGTGTTACGAGCGTGCATTGCGCAGTTTCCACGCACCCTCGTAAGTTCACGAATTTGAACTATTTTCAGTTCAGATTTTCAACATTGGCATTTTTCCACACCTCCTTGTGAACAGTACAGCTGTCATTTTTCACACCCTGGCCCGAAATGTGTTTTCGCACTTCCGGCACAGAAATGCGTGGTCACTGTGGGAAATCAGTGTTCGGGACAGGTTCTCTGCACCTTGAGTCTGGAGATGCTGAAAAAGAACTCCAACAGTCAGGCAGAGGGAAGACTTGCAGCTATGAGTGTTGTGAAGTTTTACTTTTCCAGCAAATTGTTAACAAAGTGACAAACTTTGAGCTGTAATGTGCAACTCAGCAACACATCTTGCATCTCAGACACACAACATTAAAAAGAAATTTCCTTAGCATTTAAAAAAATACATTTACAGACACATGCAATACTAGAAAAACTAACCACTGGCCAAAATGGGTCATAAGACTAAGAGTATCTTTTATTCTATGCCTACTATTGTCTCTGTGTTTTATTGTGGGGGGAGTATAACACTATGAGCCTGACACAGAATACCTTTGTACATTAACTATTTTTAAATTACATAGTATTTGATTATTCTGCATACCTTTCACCTGTTCCTGATTTTCAGGGTCATCCCTATTTCAGACTCTAAAATGCCCTTCATTCCTTCTGATACTGCTGTTTCTGTCACTGAGTAGCAGGAATCTGAAGCGCAAAATAATGTCAGACATCAAAGTTATGGACTAGTTCTCCTTCAGAAAAATGGATCTACCATGTTGTGTACTCTATATATTTACTGATTTGATGTTACCTATTTTATGTGTGCTTGTACATGTGTATGCAGCAAACATTTTGTTATGATGAACCACACTTCAGAGGTGTGTCACCATCAGATCCAGTACAGCTCAAACTACAAATGGCTCAGCGTGACAGCTCAATGATCAGCTAGGCTGACTGTGATGCATTTTTCCTTTTGCAGGGTGGAAACTTCTCGTAGCTGAAAGGAGCCAGCTGCCACTGTCAGGCAGTGACTGGCTTGTTTCATCTACTTAATGAAATCCTGTGCTCTGCCATGCCTCCAATTGTTTCTTCATATTGCACCATCCCCTCATGTCAGCACGAAACAAGCCAATTTATTCTAGTTACATACCCCCTGCTAAGCTGCAATAAATAAATAAATACTGTACATAACAATAATATATCCTAAAACTATACCACCCCTTCCTGGTTGTAGCACCAAAGCTGAGTGTCTCTCAGTCTTATTTTAATGACTAACTGACTGCCAAAGCCATGATTAGCTTTTCACTGCTCAGTTCACATTGCAAAGCCTGTTGCTGCTAGTGTGCGAGCTCAATCAATCAATCAAATTCATTATTTATCCAGGCAAACACCATTGAGCAAGCTCATTTACAAGGTGGACCTGCATTACACAAGTCAAGTAACAATGCATTTATATACAGACAAATAGACAGTAGATGCAAGAGTACAACAGTACAGGTAGGCCTGCAATAGACAGGATAAGTAAAAATACATTTGGGTTCAGGTAAAAGACAGTCGGGTAAGGGTATACATAACAACAGGGTAGCAAGTCAGTAAAAATTTATACCAGATACAACAACATACATGGTTTAGTATCCTGTAAGGTAAAGGCATTATAGTCCAGCGAAGAGATTAGTTGAAGTAGATGCTACAAGCGAAGAGACATACATAGTCAGTTTAAAAAGACCCAGGCGTATCAAGGGGGAGACATGTGTTGGGAGAAGTGGGCAGCTAGTAGGGGGGGGGTCTGGAACTGGGATAATACTAGGAGCAAAGGAATGAGATGCTGTGGGTATACAAGGAATAGGTGGGTGAGGGAGGGTGAGATTTAGGGTGGTAGATAAGTAGGTGGCTCAGGGACAAATTATGCACTGATACAAGAAGGAAGGAGGATGGGAAAAGCAGGGAGGATGTGGAAGGGGGATGTAAGTAAGCTAGGATCATTGGAAGCAGTTGCAGGCTTCTGTAATGTATTTTGAGTATAAGGTCTTAAACACAGTGAGACTAGCAGGAGTCCTCAGTTTCAGTGATTTCTGTAGCACATTCCAGAACTAGGATCGTTGGAAGCAGTTGCAGGCTTCTGTAATGTATTTTGAGTATAAGGTCTTAAACATGATGAGACTAACAGGAGTCTTCAGTTTCAGTGATTTCTGTAGCACATTTCAGAGTGACGGTAGAACAAATCCTATGGAAGCTCTCCCAAAACACGTTAGGGCTTTGGGCACTTTCAGAGAAATCAGTGAACAGCTTCTTAGGGCATAGGTTCCAGGCATATTGAGAGTCAGGCAATCAACAATGTACTGCTGAAGTTTGCCAGCGATAGCTCTGTATGTCCAGAGAGATGCATCTTTATTTCGTCTGTAGTGTAGGGAGGTCCAACCTACGGCCGCATATAAAGAGCAGTGATGGGTGGAGAAGGGGAGACCAGTGATGAAGCACAGGGCTCTGTGGTAAAGTATGTCCAATTTACCGAGGTATGAAGTAGCACATTGGCTGTATATAAAGTCGGCGTAATCAATTAGGGAAAGGAACATAGACTGAACTAGCTGTCTCTTGGCCTCTGTAGTTAGTAGGTGGTTTAACCTGAAGAAGAGACCTAGTCTCTGCCTCAGTTTTTTTGACAAATACTCCTGGTGGTTTGAAAAGGAGAGTTTGAAGTCTAGCCAGACCCCCAGGTATTTGAATTTTGGCACAAATTCCAAGGTTTCTCCTAGGAGGGTGGTGATGGGGGGGGTAGAGTAGGGTAGGCTGCATGGTTAATAGGTGAAAATAGCATTGCCTTTGTCTTTTTGGCGTTAAGTAGCGATTTTTTACTAAGGAGCTGGTATTGAAGTATGTTGAAGTCAGCTTGCAGGTCGCTACAGGCAGTTTCAGGAGTTGTACGGCTTAGGTAGATCACTGTATCATTTGCAAACAGATGAATTTTCACCTCAGTGATGCCTGAGTCTATATTGTTGATGTAGATGGCAAATAGGAGTGGCCCCAGGATGGATCCCTGCGGGACGCCTCTTTTTAACAGATTTGAGGAGAAGAGTTCACCTTCGACCTTGACCTGTTGGTGCCTATCAGAAAGGTAGTTGTACAACCAACGCAAGGAGGTAGAATCTAGACCAATAGCTTTTAATGAAGAAAGAAGGAGGCTGTGGTCGACAGTGTTGAAGGCCTTACTTAGGTCTAGAAAAATGGCGCAGACAAATTTTTTGTTCTCTAGCTCGCACTGCCAGTCATTTTTCACCTAGGCCAGGGCTGTGATTGTACTATGTTCAGTTCTGAAACCAGATTGCATTGGGTTTAACAGGTTAGTATCATCTATGAAAGATTTCAGCTGGGCATTCACAATTTTTTCCAGAAGTTTTGATAGTACCGGGAGAAAGGAGATGGGCCTGTAGTTGTTTAGATCACAGGGGTCTCCAGATTTAAACAACAGAATAACATGTGCGGTCTTCCACAGTTTGGGGAGGGTCCCTTGAGAAAGGGACAAGTTAAATAGATGCGTAATAGGTACGACCAAGACATGATAGGCAATCTTTAGGTAGTATGGATCAAAGGTGTCAGCGCCAGCACTTCTTCTGGTGTCCAACTGGAGGAGGAGATCTTCGACCTCTTTTAGTGAGGCAGGAGAGAATGAAAAGACTGCATCTGAGGGACTAGATTCTGAAGGTTGCATGGTAAGCTGGGAGTGTAGGTTGCATGCAGGTTAGTTATCAAAAGCTAGCCCTGCAGTAGCAAAGCGATTGTTGAAGGCTTGTAGTATCTCTTTATTGTTGTTGATAGTTACATTGTCAGAAATAATTTTTGAGGGGAGAGTATTTCCTGGGGTATTACCAGAAAGTTCTTCTATTGCGGACCAGAACTTGGTAGGGCAGTTGGAGGCAGTGTCAAGTTCAGAGCGATAGAAGTTGGACTTGGTTTCCCGAATTAGCTTTGTACAGTGGTTTCTAGCTGTTCTGAAAAGATGCCAGTCTTCAGCTTTGTGAGATTTGTGTGCTAGCTTCCAGAGTTTGTCTCTTTTTAATAGTGCTGCCTTGATGTCTGCTGTAAACCATCGGCACTTTCTAGCCTTTATGTGGGTTTTGACTAAGGGTGTGTGAGTGTTAAGAGCGCTGGATACAATTTCGTGGAAAATGGCATATGCTGTTTCTACTGATTTGGCTAAATAAAAGGTCTGCCAAAGCAGGGAGGCTTTCAGGTCATTGATATATGTAAGCGGGTCAAAATTCCGTTTTGATCTTTTGGTAGAGAACTTTGCTGAGGCTGTTGGTTTAGAGACTGCTCTTATGCCAGCAATAAAGCAATGGTCACTAACATCGGCAGAAAAGATCCCAGCATGGGAGAAGAAATGGAGTTTGCTTACTAGAAGTACATCTAATAGTGTACTTTTCATAAGGTTTTTCTTATTGATATGAGTAGGTTCATTAATAAGTAGAGTGAGCCTATGAGAGTCTCAGAAGGATTTAAGTGGAAGAGATGCTCTTGACAGCCAGTCATAGTTAAAGTCCCCTAGTATAATTGTTTCCATTGTGTCGGTACTCATAGTAGATGATAGGTGGGACAGGAGCTGTGACCTCGAGGATGGGGGGTCTATAACATCCTATGACACGGAAGGCCATTGATGTAGATATTTCAATTTTTAAGGACAGGCATTCAAAGGCATTGGCAATTGATGTAGTGTCGAGGGTAGTGACTGTAAACTTGTCCTTAATGTAGATGGCTACACCACCGCCTCTGGTTAGTCTATCAGCTCTGAATTACAGATAGTTGGGGATATTGACCTCTTTGTCTGGCGCGGATGGACAAAGTCAGGATTCAGATATGACAAGTACATCTGGCTCCGTGTGGATAGCCCAAGGCTGTATTTTGGTGAGTTTCTTTAAGAGGCTACACACATTAACATGCATAAAGCTGATACCTTTATACTTCGTGACTTCAGACAGCGAAGGAATTGCTTGTATAGGACCAGGGTTAAGTTTAACATTACCTGAGCATAGCAAGAGGAGGAGTACAACTTTCCTTAGTGCAACAAGTGGTAATTTGGAAGAACTAAACCTTCTTTGGCTAGTGGAAGTATTGGCGTAGGAATGCAGCTCAGTGAGTATAGTCTGGGACATTAGCATAATGAAGATCATAGCAGCAAACAAAGCTGGAATACATTTTAAACTGCTGCATATGAGAGAGAGAGAGACAGAGAGGGAGTGAAGAGAGAGAGGAAGAGGGAGAGGAGAGGGAGAGGGAGAGGGATAGGGAGAGGGGAGGAGAGAGGAAGAGGGAGAGGGAGAGGATAGGGAGAGGGAGAGGAGAGGGGAGGGAGGGGAGGGAGAGGGAGAGGGAGGGGAGAGGGAGAGGGAGAGGGAGAGGGAGAGGGAGAGGGAGGGGAGGGAGAGGGAGAGGGAGAGGGAGAGGGAGAGGGAGAGGGGAGGGGAGGGAGAGGGGAGAGGAGGGGAGAGGGGAGAGGGGAGGGGAGGGAGGGAGGGAGAGAGGGAGAGGGATAGGGAGAGGGAGAGGAGGAGGGAGAGGGAGGGAGAGGAGAGGAGAGGGAGGGGAGGGAGGGGAGGGAGAGGGAGAGGGAGAGGGAGGAGAGGGGAGGGGAGGGAGAGGAAGAGGGGAGGGAGGGGAGGGGAGGGGGAGGAGAGGGAGGAGAGGGGAGGGGAGGGGAGGGAGAGGGAGAGGGGAGGGGGAGGGAGGAGAGGGAGAGGGAGAGGGAGAGGGGGAGGGGGAGGGAGAGGGGGAGAGGGAGGAGAGGGAGAGGGAGAGGAGAGGGAGGGGGAGGGGAGGGGAGAGGGAAGGGGAGGGGAGGGGAGGGAGAGGGGAGGGGAGGGGAGGGAGAGGGAGAGGGGAGGGAGGGAGGGGGGAGGGAGGGGGAGGGAGGAGGGAGAGAGGGAGAGGGAGAGGAGAGGGAGGGAGGAGAGGAGAGAGACGCTGAGCACCAGTAAGTGAAGGCTAGAGCAATTAACTATGGTGAGCAGGCTGTGATGGTAAGCGATAGGCAACACAGCAGTCATTCGTCCCAGTCCTGGACACACAACCTGATTTATGTCTTCTTAGCCAGGATCCCTGGACTCCCTTTTTTTGAAACTTAAATTTTTAGTGAGTTTTTACAAAGGTGACTGGCATACATAGTTGATGTTGTTCATACAGTGCAAGATATGTCATTTATCAGTCAATTATCATTTCCTTGGATACTGTTCATTGATATGGAGTACAGTATTTTGCCCCTCAAGTAATGTTTTACTACTCTGCAGAGGCCATCTCATTATTCCATTGTTTAGAGATTTCCATGAATGCAGAGAATACTTTCTAATTGTATGGTCAGTTCTATCTATTCAGGTCTATGAGGGTATGAAAAGATGAGTCCACATCATTTAGCTACCTAAGTAGGGTGGGAGGCGGGGATGAAGGGGCAGACGAGCAGGAGGGCCCCAGGGGAGCACTCCCCAACACAGGTCCCCCTGCCCCCCCTTCAAGGGATGGCTATGGCCGGCTGGCTCGGACAAGAATTCCCATCTCCATAGTAGTGCCCCCCCATCGCAGTGTGTCCCCCATTTAAAAGAAGAGGTCTCTATGCTTGGGGGTCCCTTCTTCTCTCCTCTCCTCCTTAATCTGTCAGCTGCTCATCATGGGGCCAGGTCTGGTCTTCGAGAAGCCATGTGTAGAGAACCATATGTTCCATAGGTTCATTAGTTTGTCTGAGACACCTTGTATCTTAGCTGTCATGGATTCTAGCATATAGATATCATAGACCAGGTCCTCCCAATTCCTTATTAAAGGTGGGTCAGGTTTCAGCCAGTTTCTGGTGATGATCTTTTTTGCTGTGGTTAGGAGTATTGAAGCAAGGTATATATAATGTTTCTTCTTAAATTGAGGGGGGGCATGTAGGAGAACTGCTGTTTCTGGGATCAAGTGGCCTAATTCTGGGAAAAGATCTGTTAGGGTCTGTGACACCCCCCTCCAGAAATTTGTGAGGACCGGGCACTGACAAAAGACATGTGCCTGTGTTGAGACCTCAACACCTCATTTGTGCCAGCAAGAAGAGTCCCTGGATGAGGAAAACATTGCTGTCACCTGTGGGGTGTGAATGTAATGGGTCACCACCTTCCATACAAATTCTCTTCAAGAGCATGAACCCTTGACCCTGTGTTGGTGGTACCATATCCAGAGCCAATCTTTTTCTGTAAATTCAGTCACCAGGTCTGCCTCCCAAGTCTCCTGGACTTGTTCTGGTGAGAGTCTAACTGCTGTTCTCTCTGCTTTGTAATATCAGGAGATCAGATATATTTTTTTTATTTTTTTTTATTTTAGTTTTTGGTAACCGGGTTAGGCCCACTAGGCACAAGTGCCTGTTTTCAGGGGCGACCTGGGAGCACTGGGCAGTTAAGTGACTTGCTCAGAGTCACACAGTATGCAAGTGGAGGTTGTGAGACTCAAACTCAGGTCTGGTCTGCTGGATGTATCAAGCTTGTTCGCACCTTGTTCCTCTAACCTCTAGGCTATACTGCCAGCCAGATATAGAGAGGGTCTCTCCTCCCCAACATGTGCTAGTAAAGTAAATATTGGGGGTATCTCCAGGGGATTCACTTGAAGTCCTAGGGTATTCCCCATGTAATGCCAGATTTACAAATATCGATAATGATCTTTTGTTGCCAGCTAGAATTCTGACTGTAATTTTGGGAAAAAATCTAAATGTGCCTTGATCATAATATTGGTGTGTGTATACCACAGTCCCCGTCTATCCCATCTCCTAAATCCATGATCTAGCCTCGCCGGAAGGAAGCTAGGGTCATAGGCTGGGATCCCCATCCATTGTGCCCCTAAACGACTCTTTGGTGATTTTACATAATTGGTCCAGCTTTGTATATAACTGTTTGTATATATCAACCCAGTTGCTACCAGGTTCAGGGGGGCAGGCTGAAATATTGTAGTGTGGTTCAGATTAACTGGGGAGGACTCATGTTCAACCATAACCCATTGGGGTTCCTGCATATGTGAGGTGAGCCAGGCCATCATGTGGGTCAGCTGGGTGGCCCGGGCATATCCGGATCAGCAGGGAAGAGCTAATTACCCACGCTCCTTAGGTGCCTGGAGCCTAGCTAAAGAGATCCATGGTCTCCCTCCCTGCCACAGGTAATGCGTGATCAATCTAGTCCATCGCCGTTCTTCTTTCTAGTTGAAGAACATAGAGATTGTCTGCATTAAATAAAGTATTCGGGGTAAGAGATTCAGTTGTACTGACTGTACCCTATTTAGTAGTGACATGGGTAAGTGAATCCAGGACTTGAGTTCCTCACTGAGTTGAGTAAATAGTTTGTTATAATTTAAGGAGAAAACCTGTCTGGGGTCTGCTGGTATGTTGATCCCTAAATATTTTAGGGATGTACCTTGCCATTTGTGCACTCTCTAGTTCTTGGGGTGGATACCCTCCAATGAATAGTGTCTCTGTTTTGCCTGTATTTATTTTGTAACTTGTTAGGTATCCTATTTTTATCACATCCTGTTCTAACTCCACCAGGGAGGATTCAGGTTCAGTTATGTATAGTAGCAGGTCATCCGCGTACACGCCACCTTGTGTTCATGGTCGGAGATGGTGTATACCTTAATCACTGTTTTTTGGCATAGGTATCATGCTATTGGGTCAGCACAGATGGCAAAGAGATAGGGAAATAATGGGCAACCCTGTCATGTGCCATGTGAGAGTGGGAAGTGTTGGGAGCAAGACCCAGTTACCTTGATCACCGCTTCCGGGTTCTTATAAATTCCCGATATGTTGTTAATAAAATCTCCTGGAAATCCAACACTAAATAGATTGTATTTTAGAAACAACCAAGATACCCTGTCAAATGCCTTCTGTTCATCAAAACGCAAGAGTAGTAATGGTATGTGGGTGGCCAGGGCGTGTTCGATTAGGTACAAAGTCTGCTAGATGTCAGCAGTCCAGTGTGTTTTTATGAATCCTGCTTAATCTGGATGTATTAGAATGGGCATTATTTCATCTAAACAGTGTACAAGTATGATGGTGTAAATTTTATAATCCTGGTTTAATACCGATGTGGGCCTGTAAGAATCACATAAATGTGTTGGTTTGTTAGGTTTCAGGATTGCGGAGATTGTGGCCTCCTTGGACTCCCTTGGCATGGAGCAAGCAAGGAGCAATAGCAGTGCACCACATGGAGACTGACGGAGAAGAAAAGCAAAAACTCTCCCAGGTCCTGCCCAGTGCAACCCCAGCTTTAGCCAATACTGAGCACCAATCTGTGGTTGGACTCTGGTCAGCAGTAACTTGTCTCAAGGCAAGGGAGGCTAAAAGTGGACAGGTGGGTGGGTAAGGACTGGTGGAGTCAAATGGGTTAAACAGCCAGTAGGTCACCTGTCTAAATGAAGACTGAGGACTGTTTTGATCTTATAGCTGCAAATTCCCCTTTCTCGCACAGTGGCCACAGCACATTAATCAGGCCATAGAGGGCAGGCCAACAAGCAGGCAGGAAGAATATGTGAGTAGGTCCGGCAGCAGGGTGAACAGAAGCGACCATCGAACATTGGTTGGGTGGGTGACTGAGAGAGTCCAGAGTGACTCATTGGATGTATGGGGCCTGGGCTACCTGCAGGTGAACAGCTGAGGGGAATTTGAGGTGGCCAGTTCAGGAGCAGCTAGACAGCGAGTGTTGGGCCTGGGCTGGCAGTGAGCAGAGGACAGCAACATTAGGGCAGTGGGAACCTATCCTATCCAGCTCTGGCAGCACCAGCAAAGTAAACAAACTCTGGCCAGAGCTTATGGGGCTGTGAAGAGCTGCTAAGTGACCAAAGTTACACGTGTGTAGAAATTATTAAATGCCCAGATGTAACTTGGCAGGACTCCTCCTCATAAAGAGTGCCAGTGTCATTTTGTTCTCTTGTTCCGAAAGGTGATTTCACAGAGCAACCGTGCCATTCTGTGCCACAGGTGTGAAAACATCTTTCAGGCAGGATGTGTAAAATGAAAGCTGTACTGTTTTGAAGGAGGTGTGCAAAATTGACAATGTTGAAAATCTGGAGTGAAAATATTCAAAATTGGCGAAGTTAGGAGCGTGCGTAGAAACAGCACAATGCACACTCATAATGCAGTCGTTTTTTGGAATTTTTTCATCAAATTTACAACATGGAGTTTTTGGGACCCACCTCATGAAGAGTGGCACTGTCATTTCATTAAACAGTCCTGAAAGGTGATTCCGCGCAGTGACCGCAAAATCACCTTTAGGATGTAAGTAACAAAATGACAGTTCTGTGTTCACAAGGTGGGGTCCCAAGAACCCCATGTTGAAAATTTGGGGCCAAAATTCCAAAAAATGGCTGATTTATCAACATAAGTTGAACAACCCATTGAATGCCATTATAGCACACTTACCTTCTATTCTTCAGTTTGCGGTTCGGCTTTGAAGACTGCAAACGTGTCCCAGTCCAGAGAAGATTACAGCGCTGACCTCCAGAGGTAAGTATGGGGTAAGGGGGGTGCAGGGAGGTGGGTGCTCAGTGGGAGGGTAGGGATGGGGACTGGGGCGACGACAAGGGACCATTTTCCTTTTTACAAGTGAATAAAACATGTCGGGGGATGTTTTTCTTTATTTACAGGGACACGAGAAACATACTTTGGGCACACTGGGGTGGGCTCCCAGTGTGCCACAAGAGTTGGGAGTGGGTGGGTACATGATGCCAACATGGGTATTAGGCACCCCAATGTTGGCAGAAGGGGGGAAGAAAAAACAACAACATTTGGGTACACTGGGGTGGGCCCCCAGTGTGCCACATGAGTTGAGGGGAGGCACATAATGCTGACACGGGGATTGGGCACCCCAATGTCAGCGTGGGGGAATTAATAGCATTTGGACACACTGGGATGGACTCCTAGTGTGCCACATGAGTTGTGGGGGCCATATAATGCTGACATGAGGCACTGCAGACTCATGAGTGAGCTGCGGTGTCAGCGGGAGGAGGCAGGGAAGAAAAGAATGGGGGCAAAACAGTTGCAGTGAATGGCAATTTGCCATTTACAACATGGTGGCACCAGCGGAACTGTACATGTGCGTGAGTCACGCATGTGCAGTTCTTGCCCGGAATGCAGAAGTAACAGCTGAAATAGTGCTGCTGTTATTCCGTAGCAGCCGATCGTGGTAGAGGGTTTCAAGCTCCATTGGGCTTTTCGAAGTATTCTTCCAAAAGTCCAACAGAAGGTTCCACAATCAGCTGTTTTTGTAAGGTACGATCTGATCCCAAAATGGCTGTAGGCTCCGCCCAGAGCCCTAAAAAAAGTGCCTCTCAAGAGCCTCCCTGGTAGCAGGTCCTGGCGTAAGCCATCATGGCCACTAGGAAACCAGTCACGGTGGCCTGGTGGAGTGGAGGACAGATATAAATTTCAGGCCAAGAAAACAAGCAATGCATCAGCAAGAACACTACAGGGCAGTCAAGCCAGGGTCTCTCTCGGGTGTCAGTCCGGTCTCAGCAATACCAGAACTGTAATACTGGCTCAGCTCAGCATGAAAAAAAACTCATCTTTCTCCTAAAGTATTGTAAAAATTAACTAAAGTCCTACTCATTTTTTCTGAACTCATATTTGTGTGACTTTATTCTGGTAACTGAAACTTGCTGAATGGTTGCATGCATTGCTGGACATGGAATTTCAAACCTAACAGATATATTTATAAGAGGTTTGATTGAAGCTTCAGCTGTAAAGTAACAGTAGTTCATATCAGCACCTTTTATTTTCACAATGTGCTGATGACTGGTATGCTGACTGATTGCTATGGTGCTGAATAACTGATCTGAGATGTCATAGTGGGTGTACTATCTGCTGGGCTGATGTCCCATGTGATATTGAATTTGACAGTTTTAAGTTGGTGTGAGACTGATATTTGATGTCAGGAACCACTGGAGTAGTCTGTTGTTACTGCAAGTAGTGATAAGTCAGTATTCACTTTAGTTAGATTTTTTTGCAGGTGGTAGGACCAGCCTGGTCATGGGTCATCCACTGGTCTCCATTTGCAGGCATCTGCAGAAAGTAAGAGAGCTGAAGGGAGTCAGGACCCGGGAGGGTCAGTCACAAGGTAGAGTTTCAGATTTAACAGCTACTATGGCCCCTATATTCCGAGCCAGCCCTGGTCCCTCTGCTGACAGGATCACTGTGTGGCAACTGGCGCATGGCCGTCTCAGGAGAAATATTCAGTTAGCACATTCCAGCCAGAGAGCACTGTCTGAATATGGGGCTGTGTTGGTGTAGCACACAGTGACTATGCACTGTGCTGACACAATCCAGGACTGAAGATGATCCATAGTTGCCCAGCAGAGATAGCAGTGTGGCCCATATGAGATAGCACCAGTGTCCCCATGGACTATCTTCAGCCCTAACATGCTAATGAGTCCATTGGGCATGCAAGGTGCTATGAGACATTTTCATGTACATTATGGGCTAACTACCATGCATGTGCCCCTCCCTCAATCATCTGTCCTGTAGCTGTATATAATACACTTGCTGGTCTTGCCCATCCTGTAGCTGTATCTAGTAGTCCTGGTGGTCTAGTGGTCCCTCAATTGCCCATCTGCCTGTGGTTGCATTAATTCCTGGTGGTCTAGAGGACTGGCCCCTCCTCACAAAACAGCATTCAACTCACCCACCCACCTGCTCAGAATCCCACTCACAGCAGAAAGCAAGCCGAACACTGGCAATAGTGATGATGACCTGCACAGCCTTCTGCTCACCACTTCGACTGTCTGACTGTTGGTGAGCAATTATGAGTACTGTAGAAATAGCTGTTACTACAGTACTCACAATTGCTCACTGACAGTCAGACGGTGGCCCCTCAAGGGTATCCTGTGATGAGAGCATCAGCTATTGAGCACTTACAAAAAGGATAACTCAATAGCAGCGCCTGTTCACAGGGCTACTGGATGGGGGGGGTGAATACAGATATAGCGACATCCTGTCACTATATATACATGCCCGCGGGGGGGGTGAGCATGCCTTGCGACGGGCATAAGGGGAGGGAGGATTTGTGAGGCATAGTGTGGCAGTGGGTTGCCAAGCTGGCCCTGTGGCGTGGTGGGTGGGTGGCAGGCAGGCTAGGACTGCAATGGTGCTGGGTTCTGTTCTGGGCACACGTTTGTTTTGTTGCACACCCAGCTTAAAATGTTGTTCCATCCAGTTTTGAACACCCTCCCCCGACATGTACACCCCTGGAGTTGAGAATCCTTTAGTAGGGGGGTGCAGGGGGGGTGCAGCCCCCCATCATGAACAAAAAAAACCAAGTCCCCAGCACCCTTTTGCCTTACACTGGCGAAACTGATTTTCGCAGATGTACATTCACCCTAACGTCGATCGCCTTTCTACGATCGCCATTATCACATAGAACCCCAGTCAGGATAATGAGCAGAGCGCAGTGCTGGTAGTTGCCACTATTTCTGAAGTTTAGCTTAGGTGACTTGACCAGGGGAGGGTGTGTGTGGGGAGGCAGGTCCTGAATGCGGGAGTCTGGAAGGAAATTAGATGCCCTTTTGGAGAGGTGGGTCCACTAGACCACCAGGAAATAATACAATTGTTAGCAGATGGTATCTGCGGAGAGGACCACTACATCACCAGGGTACTGCTTCATCTGAAATGTCTGGGGATGGGGGCAACCACGCATGGGGATGGCAGCAGATTTCAGCAGTATTAAACAGTTCTGTGATGGAGGCTGTTTAGCACTGCTGAAACTACAAGTCTTCTTGTAACTTAGCAACAATAATTAAGTTTCAAGAAGGTGGGCACCAGGCAGTTCAGTTGAGCATGGCTTGTCTTCCACAGGTAGCACCTTGGCCTGTGACCCAGCCAGTCTGCCCCTGCTCTGCTCCAGCCCTCAACATCAAGAAACCAGTGTGCTCACCCAGTCCTTCTTGACTAAACCACATCTGCCTCCCGACCCAGCCAACAGCAGACCACCACAGCAGTATGAGGCGGGCCAACCTGAAACAATCTCACTATCCACGTAGCTCTGACTCTCCTGTCATGGCGACTCATGACCATGATTGAGCTAGCTGAGGAAAGAGGAAGTAGTGACTTGAGTGAGATGAGAGAAAAGAGCCTGTAAGAGTTGTAGAGCATGAGGGCTATGGTTGGAGTGAGGAGAAACTAAAGAGAGAGAGAGAGAGAGAGACTAAATTTAAAACAAAAATGTCAAAAAGTATGCCAAACAGCTGTGGGGGTGGGTAATTAAAAAAAAAATGAAATAAAATTACTAACTTCAAGGCACTGGCTCAGTTGGCTGCCTGAACCTGGAAAGGAATTTGAGGGAAGGGGGTAAGAAGGGCCACTTTTGTCCAGCTAAAGACAGTGCTGCCTGCATTGGAGTTGTTAACCCTAACTGTCATCCCGTTCTCATATACTGTACCATGTCTGCATATTTACTGATGGAATGGGGTAAGCATTAGGGTTGATAACCCCAAGGCACACCCCATGCCTGATTTGCAAAGAAGCAAGAGAGATGAAACCGTAATGGTTTTGTACTGTTGCTGCCTGCAGAGTGGGGATCGGGTATTAGGGTTGAAGAATGAGACAGATAGATAGATAGATAGATAGACAGACAGACAGACAGACAGACAGACAGTCAGACAGATAGATAGATAGATAGATAGATAGATAGATAGATAGATAGATAGATAGATAGATAGATAGACAGACAGACAGACAGACAGACAGATCAGATTCTAGATGGAGGGCGGTATCCCTGAACATGCCAAATCTCGGTAACAAGATGGACAATCTGAAGGTGCTACTAACAAAAGGGGGGTGTGAACACCATAGCAGTAACAGAGACTTGTGCTACACCAAATCATGACTGGCAGCTTTCAATACTTAGGTATAACATATACAGGAGGGTCAAGGCGGTAGGGAAAGAGGGGGTGATGGCTTAAATCAGGTAGGGTATAACATGTAATACAGAGGAGTCAGAGGAGGGGAGGGTGGAAGAAATGTGGGTTCATTTACTGTCCAGTAGAGGGAGGAAGGTGAGGTTGGGGTGGTGTACAGATCACCCAACCAGGAAAAGGAAAGAGACAAGGAATTAAACTTGCAAATACTGAATGCTGCTTGGAAGGAAGACATGCTAATAGTGGGGGACTTCAACTTGCCCAAGGTAGACTGTAGCGTATTGATCAGAACATGTGCCAGGAGTCAGGTGATCATGGATGCATTGCAGAATGGGTTCCTGACTCAGGGAGTCACAGAATCCACCAGGGAGAGGGCAGTCCTTGATCTGGTGCTCACGAACGGGGAGCAAGTACAAAATATATGGTCAAGGAGCTCCTGGGTTGAAGTGATCATCACACAGTGTGATTCTGGTTAGATATGGACAAGGAAACATCCACACTAAGACCAAAATCCTGGACTTTAGGGGGGCAGACTTTAGGACGATGGGGGAATTTTAAGGAAGCACCTGGTGGGCATCAGGGCATATAAGGGGATGGATCAAAGGTGGTCCATCATTAAGACGGGAATAATGATTGCAACAGAGGAGTGTGTTAGGCTCAGGGGGAAGAACTCAAGGGCCAAAGCACTCAGTTGGTTTAGTACTGAGGTTGCCCAGGCAGTAAGGGAAAAGAGGTTAGCCTATAGGAAATTCAGGAAAACCAAGAGAAAGGAGGACAGGAAGAATTACCTAAAGATGGCTAGAGAGGCAAGTAAGGTAGTTCAGTGGGCTAAGGCTCAGAAGGAACTGCATTTAGTGGAGGGGATTAAGAAGGGGATAATGCCTTTTTTCACTATACAATCAAGAAAAGGGACAAGAAGGATGGGATTGTTAGACTTCAGAAAGGGGACAGGTGCATGGAGGAGAATGGGGGAAAAGCAGAGGTACTGAATGATTCCTTTTGTTCCATCTTCACTAGGGAGAAAGATGGATCTGTGCAACAGGGGGAAAAAGAGAAATGGAGGAGGGGAGCATAGATGTGGTGGTAGATGGGGTTAGAGTCAGAAAAGGGCAGCTCGAATTGAAGGTAGACAGACAACCAGCCCAGTTGGAGTACACCCAAGGACGCTAAAGGAACTGGCAGAAGAGTTTGCAGAGCCACTGGTGGACCTGTTCAATAGTTCATTGAAGTTAGGCATGGTACCACAGGACTTGAGAACAACACATGTAGTGCCCCTCCATAAGAACAGTCCCAAAGATGACCCAGGCAATTATAGACCTGTCAGCCTGACTTAAGTCATGTGCATGCTTATGGAAACCACACTTACAGAAAGGTTGTTAGAGTATCTAGAGGAGCATGATCAACAGGGTGCAAGGCAGCATGGGTTTATGGGAAGGAGGTCATGTCAAACAAATCTGATTGACATCTCTAACTGGGTCACCAAAACAGTAGACAGGGGCCAACCAGTGGACATCCTCTACCTGGATTTCAACAAGGGATTTGACTCTGTACCCCACAAAAGGATGATCAGGAAGTTGGCAGATCTCAGGGTTGGGGAGAAGCTGACCAGATGGGTGAAAAACTACCTTGGAAACAGCACCCAGAAGGTGGTGGTGACAGGATAGTTATCTAGCACCAGGAATGTCTCCAGTGAGGTCCTACAGGGCTCAGTCCAAAGGCCAGTGTTGCTCAGCATCTTCATTAATGGTGGGGATGGCATTAAGGGCAAAATGTGCCTTTTGGTGGATGACACCAAGTTCCTTTTTTTTTTATTTACGATTTTTCCGGGCTAGGCTCCGTGATGCTTCTGCCCTTGTCACGGCGCCCCGGGGACCTCCACCACTGCCTATGGCTGCCGAGATCCCCACTCACCCCTGGCTTGCCCCCCGGAGGGCGGAGCCGTGGACACCTACACCTGCACTCACGGGCCTAATATCTGGTCGGGGATCCGCAGTGGCGGTGGTGCTCTGAGGTCCTCCGGAGGTCGGCCATATGTACATTGCCCTCGCTCAGTTTTTCTTCCTTTTATGGAGGCGGGACTTGCAATGGACGCATGACGCTTTGTCCCCGCCACTAGACCTGGTCTGCTGGTCGCCCTAGAGTCCCCTAGCCTCTGCTAGGAGCCCTCAGTGCGCCAAATGTATCCCACGCCCTTCCCCCGGAGAAGGAGAGCTGTCCTCAGGACGCTCTATCCTCCTCCCCCCGGCCGGCCCTCCGACGACCAGGGTCCATTCCCAAACCCGGGTCGCCGGCATCGCAAGTGGAAATCCCACCACTGCACCAACAGGCCGGCACAATGACACCAAGTTCTGTGGGAGGGTGGACATGGCCACAGGGATAAACTAGAGAGGTGGTCCGGGATTTGGCAGCTTGGCTTCAATGCAAAGAAATACAAAGTTCTGCTCACTGGAGCCAAGAATCCCAGCATGGAGTACTACCTGGGAGGGGTCTGAATATTTGCAACAGAGGAGAAGGATCTGGGAGTGATGATCACTAGCAACCTGAAGCACTCCACGCAATGGAGGAAAGCAGCAGCAAGGGCAAATAAGATGTTGGGATGCATAACCAGAGGGATCAGCAGTAGGTAAGAGGAGGTTACATTGCCCTTGTACAGTTCACTGGTGAGGCCACATCAAGACTATGGAGTACAGTACTGGTGCCCACACCTTAAAAATGACATTAACCTGCTGGAGACTGTCCAGAAGAGGGCAATAAAGATGATCATGGGTCAGCAGGGTAAAGCATATAAAGATATGTTGGGGGCCCTAAGCATGTACTCCCTGGAGGAGAAGAAAGAGAGAGAGGGGACATGATTGAGACCTTCAAGTACTTGAAAGGGAAGGGTGGATAAGGAGTGTCTCTTTAAGTTAAGTGTCAACAAAAACATGAGGAGGCACAGTCTTAAGTTGGAAGGGGAGGGGTTAGGAGGGAGGTTAGGAAGCACTTCTTCATGGAGAGAGTGGTGGCCAGTTGGAATGCACTGCCAGAAAAGGTGATCTCATTGAAGATGGTGGGTAGCTTCAAGAGAGGCTGGGATATACATAAGGGGAACTTAAGGGTCATGGGAGGAACAGATGGAATGGATGGGAGGATTGGGGAGGGGGGAGGCAGGATACAGGCAGAATATATAGACCAGATGGTTTTATTCTGCTGGCTTCTTTGTATGTTCGTAGACAGATAGATGGAAATGTATAATTTATTTACCCAGGATACCCCAACTGAGCTGCAATGTCTTGTTTTCAGAGGGGTTCTACTTTTACCCATTTTTACATTGTATTTACCCAGGATGCTCCAAATGAGATGCAATGTCTCATTTTCATTGTGGTCCTGCTTTTCCCCATGTTTACAATGTATTTATCCAGGATAGCCCAGAAGGGTCCTGCTTCTGCCCACTTCTGTAGCTGGGTGGAACCAATGCTATCCAGTAGTTGCAGTGTCATGCCTGGACATCTTTAAAATACATTTTGTAAATGTGCAATGTCACTTTATTTCAGTCTTCTCTAGTACAAAAGATGTTAAGACATTACTAGAAGAGGAAACGTTAAGCATGATACAGTCTCATACAAATTGTCTATCAAAACAGAAGTGCATGTACATAAAAATCCCAATGGAAAATGAAACATTAATACAGTATGTACACTCTACTCATCTTCAGCTATTAAGAGAACTATATTAGAGTTGATATCTATGAAATTCCATATTTTTTTCTGGCACACACAACTTTAACTTGCTTAAACCTTTTATACTATTAATTTTAATAACTCTGGTATTATAAATATTTGTCAAGTACTGTATAATTACAGGTGTCTAAAAAAAGATCCTGTTTAGAAAAGTAATTTAATTACGGTCATCATTTTTTTAACGGATAAACATTGTTTTATTACGTATTACAGCCACCCGGTTGATATTTTGCTTTACAACCAGGCTGTTGTAATCAGTGCCTGGCAGGCAAGCTTCACTCCAGAAACCTCATTGGAGCTTAGTTCATGTGTGGGCAGGCCAAACATTTCAGCCACCCTGGCGGCTCCATTGCTCCATGATCGAGCACCTACACTCATCCCTTGCCTCACACTATCAAGACATATAACTTTTTAAATATTTTTAAATATCTCTCTCTCTCTCTCTTTCTTCCTGGCTTCACAACATCAAAGATCTTTCTGGTTGGTCCTTCCGTACATTCCCCTCAAGCGTGGCTTCCATACACAGCAGCTGCATTGGCATCCAACTACAGCTTGCTACCTAACTTAAATTATTGCTGTCACAGTGTAATAAAAACAAGCAAAAAAAAAGAAAACAGCACAAAAATCAAGTGAAAAAAAGGAATGCCTGAACTGCTAAGGAATGACAGGCAGAGAGTGTGTGTGTGTGTGTGTGTGTGCGTGTCTACGTGTATGTGTGTGTGTCTCTCTCTCTCTCTCTTTCTCTGATAGAAATGCTGCACTAACTTACTCAAGTGTGCAGAAAGAAAAAAAATGAGGACCAGTAATTAACTTAAATAAAACATGGCTGTGTGTGTGTAAAACCAGAATTCTACATACACCTTTGGTGTGGGATGCTTTTACAAATATAGCATCCCACACCTCAGGTGTGTGTAAAATTCTGGTTACACCCACCCACCCATGTATTATTCTATATATAATTATTGCACAAACAATATCAGCAAGCAAGTATTTTTTCTTAGAATCCAAACTTGCAAATATAAAAATAAATCTACTGAAGTGTACTTTTAGTAACAGTATAGGACAGGGCCACAAATACACAAAACTGCAGTGCACATAAAGATACTGTTTAGTTTAAAGTTTATTGTTCTACGTATATTGTCATTACTTACACAAAGTTAAAAATACAATATTAGTACAGATACATAAAAAAATGTGTACCATAATATTTTAAAATCATGATAAAATAGTATTGCACATATATTCACTTATTTCAATTGTTCGTCTCTTATTACAGTGACATGGATCACTCCCAAAATTTCAATACCTAGATAACATTATCCTAATGTACAACAAAGTTTGACCATGGCAATCGCCATATAAGTTGTCAAGATGAAAACAGTATTGATATACAACAATATTTCACCAAATACATCTTAAAGCTTGATTCATACATATATATCTTGAATGTGAGAGACACAACAGACTTAAGCCCTAACAAACCCCTTATCCAATTCAGAAATAAGAGGTGTAAATGGGAAAGAAGGGTTCGGGTCTAGGTACCTACACCACTGAGTTAAACCATAATCTCAAATCTCATATGAGAAAAAAGATCCTAATTGGCTGCAATAAAAAATTCTGCCAAATCAGTAAAAATGTGCAGATTTTCCGAGTTTAATAAGAGATCAAGAAAGTAATGTGAAGGTATAATATATGATGAGAAATATTTAGCTGAGTATTTCTTCCTTATTTTTTAATACCACTGGCGTCTTATAAGTATATGATGTAGATCTTCTAGTTCCTTTAAATAGCATAAACAGTTAGAAGAAGCTGGGACTTGTCAAGAATACCTGGCAGTTAGTATGCTGCTGGGAAATAACTCAAATCTATACAGTCAGAATTTGCCTGTGAATTGGATTAGTTATTAACAATAAATATTCTTTGAGAGAATGTTCCTGTATATTATTAATTAACCACGGAGAAACTTTTAATTGTTTGATTTTTTGTAAATCAATTTCCCTGTCCTTTCTTGTAATCTCTGCAGAAACAGCTTCATTGTAATTTTTATGTATTTTTATTGTATGATCATTCCAATATCGTAAATGCATAAGATCATATCTCTCTAATAAGGAAAACACAGCTGGCAGCCAGCCATCGCTTAACAAATTCAGATATGTTATTTTTTCTTTTAAACATAATGCAGCAATGGAACCAGTCAGTTCCTGTAACATATCGATACAAAAACGTATTATTCCTATGTGACTTTTCGCCGTAAATGTAATTTGACCAAGGTGCGCCCTTACCAATGTGTTGACTGCCAAAAGGTAAGCCTAAAATTTTCTTATATAATTTATTAATAATAGATTCTAAGATGTTTAAACTAGAAACTCCCCGGTTTTCAATAGCATAAAGCCCTTGATTTATTAATTTACTATCTATGGCCCTGACCATTGGCTCTATTGTTATACCTCCATAAATTCTATTAAATCAGGATACGGCAGAAGACACAATCCTCATTTTTGTCACCACAGTTCTAATATGCTTGTTCCTAGAGATTGTATTTGATATTGTAACCCCTAAATAAGTATACTGATTAACAAATTCCAGTGATTGATTAGCCAGAAACAAACTTCTATACTTCTTTCTGGACCCTATGACCATAACTTTGGTTTATAGTTTATTCATTTTTAATTTCAATACAGTACAAAGAGCTTGTAGTTTACAGAGACTCCTTTGTAGACCCAATATGGATGTTGCAATAAGCGTGAGATCATCCACGTATAACAGAGCCGGTATAGAATGTTCAAGAACATTTGGCATATGGTAAGAAGGATTAATTAATTCTATCAATATATGATTTTTTTTAAAGATTAAATAACGTTGGTGCTAGCACACACCCTTGGCACACACCAATGTTGGTGTAAATGTTTTCCGAGAGAACACCGTTATTATATCTTATCTTAACCCAAGTTTCATTGTAAAGTCTTTTTATAAGATTTATTAGATATGGGTCTACACCAACAGACTCCATGCTAACCTATAATAAATCTCTGGAGATCGAATCAAAAGCCAACGCAAAGTCGATAAAAGCAATAAACAAGGGTTGCTTTTTTAATTTACAATATTTTTCAATAATATGTAAGATTATGAAGATTTGTTTAGTTGTCCCATTATTTTTTTGAAATCCTGCCTGCAAGGGTGAAGGTATACTGTTTCGTTGGATCCATAGTTGTAACCAATTTAGCAACATTTTTGAGTAGATTTTTGCCATATTATCTATCAAACTTATTGGGCAGTTATTCGCAGGGTCTCCTCTAGCTCATTTCTTAAAAATTGGAACAACATAGCTACCTCTCCAGAAATCTGGGGTGAAACTACACATTATGAACCTGTTAAACAGGTCTCTAAGAGTAATTGCCTGCCACTCTGGAGCAGCTTTATAAAAATCAATTGATATTTGATCTGAACCTGGAGATTTATTTGGCTTACTGCTATTTATGACAGAGAGAGTTTCTTCAGTTGTAATCCAAATATTTTCATCATTAATTGGACTTGTGATAGAAAGATGTTTCACTAGTCTTATAAAAGATAGTACTAAAGAAATTCACCCAAGCTGATGCAGGTGTAGAAGCCTCATAACTCTTTTTATAATTATTCATCCCAGCAGCTAACAGCTTCCAGAAAGCTCTGTCATTTTTTTGCTGTATTGCGATTAGCATATTCTTCCACATGTCTGACTGATGTTTTTGTTTTTGTTTCTGAACATGATCCTGTATAATTTCCTACTTTTGTTTAGCGTCTTGATATTCTCCCATGTAGGGAAATTTCTTACAAGTCTAACCTGCTTGGTCAGCTGCTTTTTCTGGAAAAGGCAGGTTTTATAAAACCAATTGTGATATCTTAACTTATCTGATTTATGTGATGATCTGTATTCAGCTAGAAGACAATCATACTGCTGAACTATTTCATGATAGATGTTCTCAGGATCAGGGTCAGTAGAAATCAGATCGTCAGTTTTTTGGGAAAAAGGTTTTATGTTTTTTTTCCGATTTGTCCTTGGGAATCTGATTCCATGGAATGATTTTCTTGTTATATATTTCCACCTGATCTTTTTTTTTACCCTACTCAACCTGCCTTGGATCTTCCTGCTTAAGCAGAGAGGAAAATGATCACTCTCACGCCTAGGATATATTTTAAGATCAAGATTATTAATTGTAATTATATGAAGAAACAAAAACATAATCTATTGTTGAATGACCATTATAAGTGAAGCATGTGAAGTTGCCAGTTCTGTCCAAGGGTAATCAGCCATTTAAAATTATTAGGTTTAATGAGTGTAGAAATGTAATTAAATGATTATTATTATTTGTATTTTTATGATCTTGCGAATTCTTGTGTCAATTCCATAGATCTTTTCTTGTAGTTGGGTCTTACAGTTGTCCAATTCACTTTCCTGACCCAGTCTAATATTAAAATCTCCCATGACTACTATCTCTACATCAGTATACTGATTATGTAATTCGGCTATAGCATCTGCAAGTTTAAACAGCAGATCATCATCAAAAAGTGGTGAATTTTTTATCAGATTATATAAGTTCACAAAAAGAACCATCTTGTTCAAAATTCCACCAGTATCAAAAGGAAGTTTTGAGATGAGACAGTATTTCTAATAAGTATATGATCATAAATCTTAATATGTCAATAAGCCCCCAGCAAAGTAGCCCATATTTGATTTTCTAATAGCGGAAACGTGAAAAAGATGATAACCATTAAAAGTCAGAGTGTCTAGCATGTCCAAGGTATGCCAGGATTCCTGTAAATGAATTACATTATGTTTCATAAGATAATTCATACATTTATAATCTGTCAGTTTTGTTGCAAACCCTGATATTGTTCCATGAGATGATAAGTAGTGCATTCTCATTGACCAGTGAAAAATTACCACACTGCTCTAAAGCAGAATCTAGTTTGTCATGTGCAGATATATATGAAACAGTAGGTTCGGAATACTGTACCTTTAGTCAGTTATTGCATTCAGTAAGAACCACATATCTATTTACCAAGAGTAGTGAGGAAACACCTGACCCTACACAATCAGTAGTCTGTTTTAAATGGGTAGATCTAGTGGCCGTACTTGAATTCAGGTTGTTAATAGGAGTGTTATTAGGTTCGAAAATATCATTAGACTTTAACAAGAGCACGTGCAAAGAATCAAATATATTACTTTTCAGTAGGAGCTTCTCAGCAATTTCAGGGTTTTGAACCCATATGTCAGTTTGAAATTTATCTTCATGTCTAGTTACCTTGAGAATACCCCTCTTGCCCAGCTGTTCCTACAAAATATTTTGAAACAAATTGCAGAGGGATCCTCAAAACCGATAATTGTTTTTTCTCAGCATAGTCTCAAGACCAAACATGGTCAATGATGTAGGAGATTCCATGACTCTTTACTAGGGATATTACAAGCATTAAAAGCTGCCCTTTTAGGGAATGAAAGGAAAATTCCTTTTTTGATAAATCTCTCTGCATTGTATCACAAGTGGATGGCCACAGAGGGAGAGTACACAGTATGTTTGACAGTATTAATTCTACCATCAGTACTTCTATGTACTTCGCAATCATCAGAATCCATAAGATACAGCTCTAGTTCTCTACTGACAAAATCAATCAAACAGACCTTAAAATTGTCATCAGAGATTTTAGGCCAACCCTTCCAAGCTGTCAAATGTAATAAGGGGGCCTCCTTAGGTCCAAATCAGGTGGTAACCTATCCTTTTCTAGTTGCACACATTCTTCAGCAAAGAGTTCCGAATAAGAATTGCAGCTAAAGGACGCCCTTTCCATTTCACTTTTTTTTTGACTGAACTCATCAGAGCAAGCCAAATCAATTCCTGTATGGGTAAAGATCCCATCTGTCTCACAAACAATTTAATCTTGTTTTCTAACTGCTTCAACTGCTCCTCTAGATAATTTTTTCCCTTAGAGGTTTCAGGCAGAGGGGAATTACCCAATTGCAGTACTTTGTTAGAGTTAAGATAATGTTCTACTGTCCCTCAAATTACTACTCCACAAACTGCCTGTCTATTTAACGTCTCTCATACACATCTCGCATAGCTCCTACTCCCTAAGGAAATCTGACCTTATCCTACTAGATGTTGCCAGGACACATACCACAGCTGGCCAAAGAGCTATCTCATACGCCCTCCCAAACATTTGGAACCAACTACAAGCCATGCTGAAGCTAACCAGCATCGTATCAATTAACTCCTACAAAACACTAGCTATCTCTAAATTAAAAGACATATGTAGGTGTTACTAGGCTCCCAACGCCAAGTCAACTTCCTAGGTACCAACTGGCCCTCTACTTATTAAGCTGAAATGTGTTGCATAATTTAGGGCAAGGTTAAAGCTGGAATGTACTGCATATATAGCATAAGGACTTTTGTTGTGTATACTGTACCTCTTGTATTATAAATTTTTTCTCTGTTGTTCTACATTTTATATCTCCTGTCTATGTAATTGCGAACTGTATGTGTATGTGCCTCAGGACCTCCTTGTGAATGAGCTTGCTCAACAGAGTCTTTCCTTCAATAAACTTGAACTTGAATTTTTAGATTTAGGTGCTATAAAAGGAGTTGAGATTGGCTGATTCAGGGTTAAGTGCTGAGGTAACTGTTCATTTATTTCAGTAGGCCCAGATGATTTAGCACTTGCCTCTCCTTGGTTACCATGAACTTTTTTCCTTTGTTTATTTCGTTTTCTATTATTTAGTCTGATTGGAGAATCTGGGATTATTATAGAACTAAACTCTGGTCTATAATTTAATGTACATGGCACAGCACTTAAATCTGGAAGGACTGAGTTCAATTGCTTTGAGGGGGATATTTCATCTAATTTAAATAAAATTGTATCAAGCTTTGATGCATTGACTTATATATTGAACCTGGAAGCATCAATTTCATTCTTAAGTACCATAATTTGCTCCATTATAAGAATATTAGCTTCATGTTGATTCTTCAAAGACATTATAAGATCATCATTTAAGCAGGTAGGCAAATGCTTCAATTGTTCAGGCTCAACTTCCTGCAATGATATACTATTTTTATCAGAAGTTAAAAAATGTTCCCTTCCTTGCTTAAGCTCAGCTCCTGTGTTAATACACTAGACTTATTAGAATTTGATGTGATTTTCCCAAGAATAGGACACATTGGGCCAGATAGTCAAAGGTTAGTGAGGGGCGCAAATCCCTTGCCCTGGACTAGCGCCGAATTTGCACCCAACTTCTATATTGAAAAGGACATTTAGCACCGGTGCTAGGTGTTAACACCAATGCTAAAGTATAATGTATGCAATGGAGGGACTGAGGGGAGGGGCCCTGAATACTGGCGCACTGGCATATTCTAAAGTATAGCACCTCGCTACAGGCATTACCGCAGCCTGTAGCGCGGTGCTGAATACCGCTCAGTAAAGTTGGGCGGGTACTAAGCAGTGGTGCCCCTCCTCCCAAAGCATAATTCGGATCCCGGTATCCTCCCCAAGACATCATTTCCCGGTAGTCTAGTGGTCCCCCACCCCAACATGTATCCCACCCCATTTGAAATAAAAAATAATTCATTTCCCTGGTAATCTAGTGGTTCTCCTACCCCCAGCATGTATCCCAACCCCCATTGTCAAGAAAACATAATTCATTTCCCTGGTAGTCTAGTGGTCCCCCCAACCCCAGCACATATCCCGACCCCTATTCTGAATGACAATACATAATTCCCCTGGTAGTCTAGTGGCCCCTCACCCCAGCACACATCCCGACCCCCATTCTGAATGAAAATAAATAATTTCCCTGGTAGTCTAATGGTCCTCCCCCCCAGCACGTATCCCAACCTCCATTCTGAATCAAAATAAATAATTTCCTGGTAGTCTAGTGGCCCCCCACCCCAGCACATATTCCGACCCCCATTCTGAATGAAAATAAATAATTTCCCTGGTTGTCTTGTGGCCCCCACCCCAGCCTTCATATCCCACCCCATTCCAAATCAAAATAAATAATTTCCATGGCAGTCTAGTGACCCCCACCCGGCAGTGACTCCCCACCCATCCAAAAAGCATCCCAGAGCCGGCGACTGATGCAGCCCTCTTCTCACCACCACGGCCAGCCGCTGACTGAGGTAGGAAGGAGCAGTACCAGATGCATGGTGGATAAACGTCTCCTAATACCACACTCTCTTTGTCCATTGTTGTCCTAAGGCTGCAGCTGATGATCCTAGGGTGCCAGTTAATCCGTCAGAATGCCATTACCACTGATCCCTCCTTGAGACCTATCCATCGAAGCCGTCCCATCAATGGGAAGTAAGCTAGGCCTCTTCTACAGTAGCTCTCCTCAAACCACACTCATCGCTCCTTACTCCTCAGCATCTCAGTGTCTTCACCCAGTCTCCACCTGGTCTTCTCTTGACACCAGCAGCAAAAGGAGATGGAGAGGCAAAAACAGGGACTCCATCTTGATCCTCATCACCGTACTAGAGGGGACAGGAAAGAACAAACACAAACTGCCAGGAGACCAAGGCAAGAACCAGCTCTGAAATAATGTACCAATATCTGTAATTACCTTCTGCTGCTTCTGCCAATCTCATACACATCAGGCAGCTTCCAGGTGCTTTTACTGTCAGGATGTACTGTCCTTCAGAAAAGACATTAAACCGAGGATAAAAACACTGCTTATGCTGGACAGCAAATAAAAGGCATTTATTGCAGCAAGTGTAATAAGAAATGTTGTGTTAGAGATCACCTCAAAACTTCAAATCCAGACATTTATTTGTACAGGCAGTGCACTGGACAGAACATGCTGCTTTATGAATATACATCCCTGATGTCTGTACTCCATTTCATACTGTTCAAATGGCTGTGTATGAATACGATGGCCTTAACCTCTAGTACATGTTTACTGACAAGTTGTGTGCTCAGCTGGAGTGAATGGAAATTAAAAAATGCTGTGTTTTTCAAAAATAAAAGATAGTGTACTTAATAAAAATGACTAAAACATTGACACAAAATGAAACCCAGGCACTGAGCTGATCAGTAAACATGACTCTGCTCATCAAGTGTATCAGATATTTAATTTTGTATACTTTTGTCATTATTTACTCCAAATCTATCACATTTCCTTTTTGAACCAAACTGAGTGGGAAGAAAAGAAATACTTAATAAAAGTAAATGGTGTTCCAAAGATGTCTCTTTGCTAACTAAGAGCATCCCACTGTAACTTTAGGGTTCAAGAACCACTCAGTTTTGCTTCTTGGTTCCTGAGTCCTGAGGAGGCACACTTGATGAACCAAGAGACATCTCCTGAGCCCCATTTACTTTGTGAAGAGACTAACAACAATGGTTAGCATATGCTAGCATGGGCCTTCAGTGTGGTGCCTGTCCTAGGGATCTCTTTGAACTCAAACTCTTGTATTGTTTATAACTGACCGGGCACACCTAACCCTTGGTGCAATGGTACCTTCCTTACATACAAGTGTACTTCATTTACCGTTTGCACAGGTTGCAATAAAAAAAAAAGGCCTGTTCTCCCTCCCTGCCTATTGTGCTCCTGCTTCTAGTGGTTTTAGGAATCGTTCATGGTGGAACCACTGCAGGTACAGCATGGCCAAGATAACCGCTCCCTTAAGCAACTGGTTCTAAGGAACACTACTAACGTAAGCATTTACACAAACATTTTAAATGATTTAAGTAACATTGTACAAGGACCCTATAATGCTAAGCAAGCGTTCACATAATTTGAAAAAAACACTTTTAAACTGAAAAGACTCCAGTGGGAGGAGATTAGTTTAAATACATATGTTGAGGTGGAAAGGGTCCCATGAGGCTTCTGAGTACTGAAGAAGCCTAACTGTGGTGCAAATAGAGAGGGATTCCAAAGTAAATGGGACATAATCAGTGCTGGAGCAGGAAAAGAATATATCGGACTGATTCTGGAGGAGAATGCTGTTATACGAAAAGAAATTGAAAGCGAATTAAACACTAAAGAAATTGCCCTTCAAGTATTCTCCAAGACACCCCAATTTGAGCATCTCTCTGAGCATTTACTGAGAACTTAAGGAAATATGATGAAAAAATTAAGGAACATGAAGATGAAGTTTGAGATAGATGAGAGAGATTATAAGGAAGGGAGAATATATGATTGGACTACTGGTAAACATATTACTGATTTAGGAGAAGACGCACCCGGGACCAGTGTGGAACAATTAGCATCTGGTATTCAGAATAATATTGAAGAAGCGAACACTAGTCCAGACATTTTTTTAGGGGAAGAAGAAGAGGAAATATCATGTGCTACCCCCACCACACTTACACTACAACCAACCCATCCCCCTTTCTGCCATGGCATAGTCAGTGCCAAAACCACTGGAACCCAGTAGGAAGAGGACAAGGAAAGGAGGCACTAAGAGAGGGTGGAAATCGAGAAAACAACTGAGGCAGAGAGTGGAGGGGCCGGAGGAGAGCATGGAGAATGTGACAATGAATCCAGTTGTGAATGTAATTAACTTGTCAGATTACACACTCTCTGAAATAGAACATAAGATTTTACAGAAAGGACTTTCTTTTGTACCGACCAAAAACTTTAATGTTTTTGATACTGTTATTGATTTACATAGGATGGGTAGAAACCTTACTTTAAAGTCTTTCTTTAACTGTAAACATGATGAAATGAATGAGAGTGTTAATGATTTGATTGGGCATGAAGTTATTGAAAATGAAGTGAACGAGGGGACACAAATTTTTAAACCACAATCTAGTTTTGCCCCCATGACCCCCGCCCTACATACCTTTCTCAAGTGCTGTGTAGCAGATATTGAACTCTTGGGTAATAATCTGGATAGAAGTTTTTTCCATAATCTAAGTAAAATTGAAATGGAAGCACTTGACAAGTTAAAACAGAATGTGAATATCACCATAAAGCCTGCTGATTAGGGTGGGGCGGTTGTGGTACTTAACAGTGAAGACTATGATAGGGAAGTAATGAAGCAACTGAACTATATAAACTTTTATAAACGACTGAATTGAGATCCTACAGATTGTTTTAAAAATAAATTGATAGTTATTTAAACTATATAAGGAAGAATATACTGCTACCAAAACATTTAATTGAATATTTAAGTGTTCCCTGTCCCATGATACCTAGATTTTGTTGTTTGCCAAAGGTTCACAAAAGACTTACAGATCCTCTAGGAAGACCAGTAGTCTCCAGTAGCAATTCTTTAACAGAACCTTTAGCAAAATACGTTGACGCTCACATCGTAGATCTGGCTAAAAGTACACCAGCATACCTAAAAGACACCGGTGAGGTGTTACACATCCTTAATGATGTGGCAATCCGAGAAAGTAGCTTTCTGGTCACACTGGAAGTGACCGTTTTGTAAGCCAACATTCCCTATAATGAGGGTTTAGATGATCTAGAATATTTTCTGAACAATAGAGAACTGGCAGAACCAATTGCAGAGGTACTGGCGAAACTGGCATCATTTGCATTATCCCATAACTATTTTTTCTATAAAAATTAGTTCTATTTGCACATAAAAGGGACTGCTGTGGGGGCAAGTTTTGCGCCCAGCTTTGCAAACCTTTATATGGCCAAATGGGAAGAAGAGGTGATTAGACCAGATACAAATCCATACAGGCAGCACATCGATCTATGGAAATGTTTTATAGACGATGTGCTGCTCATTTGGAAAGGCTCAGAGAGTGACTTGATGGACTTTGTAAAATAGCTGGAAAAGAGTAATGCAAACTTAAAATTCAGCATGTCCTAAAGCACCAATCAGATTAACTTTTTAGATTTGGTCATCTCGAAGGATGGCAAAGGGGGACTTACAACAGATACATATTGTAAACCCACTGACCGCAACATGTTATTATTAGCAAGTAGTAACCACCTGAGACACATTATTAAAGCAATCCCTAAGGGACAGTTTATCTGGACAAAAAGAAATTGCGTGACTCTGGGGCTGTATGAAAAAAGAGCTGATGAACTTGAAAATAGATTAAGGAAAAGAGGATATGCAAGGGAGATTGTTGTTCAGGCCAGATCAGAAGTTAACATGATTGCCACAGAGGAACTATTGGAGGAAACAGACAAAAGGGAATCAAAGCAGCAACAGGATGCTCAAACATGTTTTGTAAGCACGTTTAGTGCACAATCAAATGAAGTTTCAAGCATTAAGAAACACTGGCATGTGGCCCAAGATACAGGGCTATGAGAACTTTCAGTTTATGGCCCTAAAATAGTGTACAGGAGAGGGACCACATTGAAGGATATACTCGTACACTCTGTTGAACCAGTGACTCCAAATCCACGGATGTGGCTACTAAACAGAATAAGTGGCAGCCACAAATGTGGTAACTGTATATTTTGTAGTTATGTTTGTGACTCTAAAACTTTCAAACATCTCCTTATACATAGGGAGTTCCCAGTGAGGGGTTTTATGACTTGTGTCTCCAATGGAATGATTTATCTGGCCACATGTAAGTGTGAAGAATTTATATTGGCAAAACCAAAAGGGCCTTTAAGACCCGTATTGGTGAGCAGTTACGAGCGATCGAAAATCAAGATGTAAAAAAGGCACTAGCAGTGCATATGGCCAAATACAAGGCTGCATACCAACATGGCTTTGTATTTCAGGGTTTGGAGAAACCAGTATTGTCTCACCGGGGGGAAGACTATGACAACCTCCTCCTTAGACGTGAACAGTATTGGATCTTTTCCTTTAAAGGAATGGAAGGAAAAGGTCTTAATGGGAGATTAGAAATCAAACCATTTTTGAAGAAAAAGTGAACTGTTGCTGATCTGACTCCTGATCTGATGATGATTTTGTCATTTTTCGTCAGTGCCTTACCTTCCTTACAATTTCACTGGTGTACACCATGATTACTGATGCAAGCTGGAGCACTGCATGTGTGTTAATCTAACATACTAACATACTATTTGCCAGCAGATTAGGCCTTATGGTCTATCGAGTCTGCTCGAACCTAGATCCTTAGTTGGGTGCCGAGACTCTCCCATCCCTTGTGCTCCAGAAACCCTATCATCCATCCCCACCCCCTGGGACAGGCTATCATCTGATACATCCACTTTCTGTGTCTGTCCCACCCTCTCTTGAAGCCTCCACTGTGGATCTCTTGAACCAGCTCACCAGGCAGTGCATTCCAAGGGTCCACCACCTCTCGGTGAAAACCTCCTCCTCTTTTCCCCCCTCACCCTTCCACCTTCCAACTTCAAACCATGTCCTCTGGTGATACCTCCCTGCTTTAGTCTAAAGATCCCATCCATGTTTACCCTATTTATTCCCTTGAGGTACTTGAAGACCTCAATCATGTCCCCCTGTCTCTCCTCTCCTCCAGTGAAAACAGGCAGAGCTCCTCAAGTCTGTCCTTGTAAGTCAAATCCCCTAGCCCTCGTATCATCTTTGTTGCCCTCCTCTGTACCCTCTCCAGGAGCTGTATGTCCCTCTTCAAGTGTGGTCTCCAGTACTGTACACAGTACTCAAGGTGTGGTCTAACCAGTCCATTGTACAGCGGCAGAATCACTTCCTTGCTCCTAGAGGTGATCCCTCATGATGCATCCCAACATCCTGTTTGCCTTGCTAGCTGCTCTCCTGCACTGCTCAGAGTTATTCATACATGTATCCACCATGACCCCTAGGTCTTTTTCCCTGTTGAGGCTTCCAGCACCTCCCTCCCAGGGTGTACCTGTGTTTAGGGTTTCCACCAAGATGCAACACCTTGCACTTGGCGATATTGAAATTCATTTCCATGTGTGAGCCCAGCTTTCCAGGGTGTCCAGGTCCCTTGCAGGCCAACCTCCCCTTCTCCCTCAACTACTGCTCCCATCTTGGAGTCATCCATGAAGAGACTCATTTCACACCCTATACCATCCCTGATGTCCGATATGTATGCATTAAACAGGATTGGACCCAGGACCGAGCCCTGTGGTACCCCACTACCAACCTCTGTAGGGTTCAGAGCTCCCCACAGACCACTCACTCTCTGAGTCGTCCAGCTATCCAGTTTTCAATCCATCTGACCATCAAAGGGCCTACTCCTAACCCCATCAGTTTCTCCACCAGACCATTGTGGGGGACAGAGTCAAACGCCTTGCTGAAGTCCAAGAATAATACATCCACAGGCTTACCCCTGTCCAGTTCTGATGTTACCCATTCATAGAACTCCACAAGGTTGGTTTGACATGATCTACCTGGCACAAACCCATGCTGCCGACTATCCAGACCTCCCACCTCCTCCAAGTAAACCCCCAATCGTTCCTTTAGTATACTCTCCATTAATTTTCCCACCACCAGAGTTAAACTGATGGGTCTATAGTTTCCTGGTACTTCCTTCAACCCCCTTATGGATTGGTACCACATGTGCCTCTCGCCAATCCCTAGTACTTCTTCCTGTCTCAAGTGACCTGCTGAAAAGCTCCGCCAGGTGCAGTCAGTATGTCCGCCAATTCCCATATACTCTTGGATGAATGCCATCCGCCCAGGAGATTTGTCTTTCTTTAGGGCCTTGAGGGCAAACCTATTCTTGGCGGGATGGCATCATCCATCCCTCCACCTTACTGGTCTTTTATCCTTATCCAGATGTGACACCCTCTGGGTACCTTCCCTCCCTTTGCTCCTTTTCTGTTGCTCCTGATCCCACTTCGTCAGCTTCTATCCCTTTGTGCCTTGCTTTGTAGATATCCCATCCCTCCCTAGTGAACACAGAGGCAAAGTACTCATTAAATACTTCTGCCTGGTCCTCGCCTCTTCCACCCACCCTCCTTCTGATCTCAATCTGCTGAGATGGCCTCTTAGTTTTTCTCCAGCCCCAATGTACCGAAGAACCCCTTTTCCTCCATGTATCCTCTGTGCCAGCCGTTGCTCTTTACTGGACTTTGCTCCCTCACCATACGGGTGACTTTTCTAGATGCAAGCTGGTACATTTCCTTATCCCTATCCCTCTTGTTGTTTTATACTTTTGTAAGCCGCCTTTCTTTCTCTGACTGCTACCTGGACCTCACTGGACCACCAGCATGGTTTATGTGACCTGCTCCCTTCACGTTTCAACTTAGCTAGATCCTGACTGCCTCATGAAGTCCCCATTTTATGACCTCCCATCTCCTTTCCACACTTGTCGTTGAGGTAATCCCTTCAAGTGATCCTTGAGAATATTTCCCATGCCCATAAAGTCTGCCCCCCTGAAGTCCACTGCCAGTGTCCTAGATCTCACCCCTACTCCCCAAATGCTTATTTGAAACCAAACAGTGTGTGGTCACTCCCAGTCAGGGGTCCTGTACAACCATGTCCCTTACCAGATCCCATCTGCCAGAACCACATCCAGGACATGCCCCTCCCTTGTGGGCTCCATCACATGCTGTGTTAAGAACACATCCTGGAAGCCATCCAGCAGCCTCTGCTCCTTGGCCACCTTAGAGGACATGGTTCCCCAGTTTGTACCTGGCATATTAAGGTCCCCCATCAACACCACTCCTTCCCCTTTTGGACCACACTGGGCAATGATGTTGTCCAGCAAACCATCCTCTAGAACATCACTCATCCCAAAGTGGCCTATATGCTACTCCCAGCTTGACCTTATCTCCTGCTGGGGATCGTAAGGTGACCCATAAGGCCTCCACGCTTTCCTCTGCCTCTTCTACCATAGCAATTTCTATGTCATCACTAATGAACATAGCCACTCCACCCCTCTGCCCTCCTTTCTATCCTTCCTTCAAGTATATGCCCTGTACATTTAGGTCCCAGTCATGGTTTTTTGTGTCTACGTTTCCGTGACTGCCGCCACATCCACCCCCTCGAACAGCATGGCCTGGAACTCTGGCAACTTGTTTCCAAGCTCCTGGCATTAACTAACACCAACCCCCACCCTTATCCCTGATCCTTTGTTTAACCCCACCCAGATTCCTTATACCTCCATCCTCCCCCTGCTCCTCCTGAAACCTCCACCTCCAGTCTGTTTCCCCCCTCCCCCTGGGCTTGAAGGCTACTCCCCTCATCTGGAGGGGAGGGCTTCTGGTCAGCCCCTCCCTTATCCCTTCCCCCCTTACAAGTTTAAACCCCACCTTTCTTGTATGTAGTCAGCCATCCCCTGTTTAAGGACTTCCTTCCCTAATGGGGCAAGATGAAACCTGCCCTTGGCATATAGTCCCTTATCCTCCCAAACTCCATTCCAGTTCCCTAACACCCCCAACCCATTCTCTTCACCCCACTTCCTGAGCCATTCATTAACCTCTGTGAGCTTCATTTTTTTCTCCACTGAGGCCTTTGGTACTGGCAATATCTCCGAAAAGGAAATGTTGCATCCATTATCCCGACAGACTCTGGCAAGTTCTTGGAACCTTGCTTGGATTTCCATAATGCTATTTCCCTCTAGATCATTAGTTCCTAAATGCACCAGGAGATCCGGTTTCCCTCCACAATCCCTAACCATTTCATACACCATGAACTTTGCTCTGTGCACTGTCAGCCCAGAGATAATCTGGTTTTAATATTTTTTCTGTATTTTTTTCTTATAGATATATATTTCTTGATGCTGATTAGATGCACAAACCTCAACAGTAGTTGCTATTTAATGAAAGAGAAGCCACATTTTTGAAGGATATGTGCCTATAATCTTTAGTCTAAGTATTGGCTGCACTACTCCGCCGTGATTGGCCCTTATAAATGAGGAAATAGGAGGACTGAGAGTTCCCTAACTAAATTAATATACTCTATAACTTTGATTACTAGTAGTGAAATGGGACCTGTGCAACAGCATCTTTTTAACTTTTTGTGTGTTGTAGCTTGCACTTTTTGGGTTTTGTAAGCATATGTTCTTGATATAAGCACTGTCACTTTAATATGGTCCACCTATTTAAGGGACTGTTTTACTATTCAGATTCACCTTTGAAAAAGCTCATAAGAGCAAAACATGTCAGGTGATTGACATGACTCTGTGTGACGTGTCTGGTTACACTGTGCAGGAGGAGAGGGTTTATATTGTGGATCCTGAATTTAACATATTCTGTGGATCATATTCATGCAGTCTTTTTTGGTTCAGATTTTAATGTGCACCTTAAGTAGGACGGGTGAGTTTTTGTCTATTCACCTTGAACTGTTTTGTGAAGAGACTAACAACAATGGTTAGCATATGCTAGCGTGGGCCTTCAGTGTGGTGCCAGTCCTCGGGATCTTTTTGAACTCAAACTCTTGTATTTGTTATAACTGACCTGGCACACACCTAACCCTTGTTGCAATGGTACCTTCCTTACATACACTTATATTATAAAGCAAGTCAGAAATACTTTATATAGTGCAGAACTTCCTTTGAGAACTGTCAGTTGTAGTACCTTTGGTACTTTGTGTTAATTTTTTCAAGTTTAATGTTACCTTTTGTGCGAGTCAGACATACATCAGTTGTGCAGCCTTTATAGTTGTGCGGTCAGTAAGCTGTAGTACTGATTGGAACTTTTTCCTGTACAGTTGCACAGCAGTGCCCTGGCACGTGTGTCCAATATACACCCTGGGTCCCTGTCAAGAAGGTCTTTATCTCATTCTCAGCTGTTTACCGTGCTGCTTACTATTTCTTCATCGCTCCTGCTGCCAGTGTAACTTCTGGGGGTGGTGTTTTACCAGCCAGGAACATTTACTTACAGCTGGGACCAGACCATATATAGTATTTTTGGCAGGAAGGGCAGTTCCGATAACTTCAGAGAGGGGAGTCACCGCAGCAAGTGGCAATACTGATAATGGCCCTCAGTGGCAGGGAGCCATTGCAGCTGTTGGTAATATCAAGAAAGCCCTCTAGGACCAGGAGACACCACTGACTATTGCAACATTGATAAGACCCTCTGCTGCAAAGCACTACCTCTACAAACTGTAGTGTGTGTGTGGTTGGTGTGTGTGTGGTTGGTATGTGTGTGTGTGGTTGGTGTGTGTGTGTGGTTAGTATGTGTGTGTGTGGTTGGTGTGTGTGTGTGTGTGGTTGTGTATGTCTATATATGTGTAGTGTGTGGTGGTGTGTGTGTGTGTGTGTGTGTGGTTGGTGTGTGTGTGTGGGTTGGTGTGTGTGTGTGGTTGGTATGTGTGTGGTGGTGTGTGTGTGGGTAATGTGTAGTTGGTATGTGTGTGTGTGGATTAGGTACGTGTGTGTGTGGTGTGTGTGTGTGTGTGTGTGTGGTTGGTGTGTGTGTGGTTGGTGTGTGTGTGTATGGTTAGTATGTGTGTGTGTGTGTGGTTGGTATGTGTGTGTGGTTGGTGTGTGTGTGTGTGTGTGTGTGTGTGGTTGGTGTGTATGTCTGTATGTGTGTATGGTGTGTGCGCGTGTGTGTGTGCGTGTGTGTGTGTGTGTGTGTGTGTGGCTGTGTGTGTCTGTGTTTATGGATGTGCTTTCACTCAAACCTTTTCGCCACCCAGTACAATTGGTATTTAGATACTTTATTTATTGGTGACTCTTCTTTAACCCTAATTTGACGCAGTGAAATGTATCACAAACGCAGCTTTCTGCCAAACAATGTCAGCTGGATCCTGTTCTACAGCTGTGGTAACTTTTTAAAATACAACTGACCAAAATCAATGCTTTGTAAGCACTGGGCAGGGGGCACTTACTGTCGTAAACCGATGTCTCTCATTTTGGTCATTTGTCCCACACAGTAAGGGTCTGTGTTTTTCATTGACTAGTCAGGAGTTTTTTTTGTTTTTTTTCACTGATGTAGAACCAAAGTGTAAATCTGCACAGCTCATTAGGCTCCTTCAGATGCTGAACAGCATGTTGGTCTCCGATTTGTAGATGAAGACAAATCTTTTATGGAACAAGCTGTTTATCCACTGGCCTTGAGTCAACTGCAGGGGTTACTGACTCTGTGGTTTCTAAAACCTTAATAGATCACAGCACGAAAATACTGTCAACTCTTATGGAAATGTTTTAATTAAGAGGGACCACTTTATCCACCACATATTTTAAACAAATTACCCAAGTTCAAAATAAGGTTACAGTTACATAGAAATTATCACTTGCTGAAATATTCATACCCACACTTGCACAAGATACAGCAGTAGCAGGAACATGCACTGCTCACGTACATCACAAGGATCACATAATTGACCCAAAACTATGAAATATTCATGCAGCTATAATAGCGTTTACATAAATGGTGCGTCATGCATTAACAAAATGAAGTACTGTACATTGTCTTTCAGAGAAAAAAAATAGTGCATTACCAAAA
Organism: Neoceratodus forsteri; assembly: GCA_016271365.2. Taxonomy (NCBI): domain Eukaryota; kingdom Metazoa; phylum Chordata; order Ceratodontiformes; family Ceratodontidae; genus Neoceratodus; species Neoceratodus forsteri. The sequence continues at coordinate 450,863,946 of CM057456.1, read as the reverse complement.
CCCTGTTTTTGCCCTAGCTGAAATTTGGCAAATTTGCTGTTCAGCATATACTCTACTCTGGCAGCTTTTGTGTTTGGAATTTTGTATTTCCTTTCTTCCTTAAATGGAGGAGTCTGTATGAGTACAATCAGCAAATGGTCCACCAAAGAGCTACATTAGATTTCAAAACAAGACTGTGCTAGGCAGAAAATGAAGAGTCACACAGACCCAAATAAGCCAGTATCACATACCTTGCCACTGGATATCACAAATACAAACAACCGCGCACCAACTTAACTTCCATGAAATCTAAAGATACAAGTGACAGAAATTGTCATCTAGTGCCTCCTTTTCCCTGCAAAATTAAATACTCGATTACTAATTGATTGTGCCTTTCTCTGAGGACTATAATTCTCATGCATTACAAGCCTGCAGAGGGCCCTGATTGTATAAAATCACATACTGTCAGTTCCCAGCTTTTTGAGTTAATATTATTCACGACACCCCTAAGCCAGTATTAAATGTTTTACTGTGCAGTGGCACCAGCTAATAATTAGGAAGAACAGCACTCAGATTTCTTTTGCTTTCTCCCCATTGAAATGTAATAGTGTTGTGAAGGCATTAGCGTCTGGAAGTCAGCTATTATCCTTGTGGACCCAAGAAATGTTAAAATGGACTTGCATGTGATTTTTTTTTCTTGGCTGATTCTAAAGGTTTAACTGACCCTTTCCCTCTTTCTGGAATGCAGCAAATCCTAATGAAAGTCATCAGTCTTATTTCAGGAATCCTAAATGTAGGAGTCTGTGGGCAGTGAGTAAATACAACCCTGGAAATTCACAGCTGTCTAATCTGCCACATTACATTTCAGCCAGCTATACATCAAATCAGTCAGAACCTGTGTGCCATGCTGCCACTGCCTGCATCTCTGAGTTTAATAACGTCGAGTGCTTTGCTTATGTCAGTTTAAGAGTCAGAATTTTAATAGCATTTCCCGGCTGTGCCAGAGTTGGGCTTTCTACTGAAAAAAAAGTCTCACAGTGATTTCTAGACATACAGTATCAGTGTTCTGATGGTTTCTATTGATGGAGAAAGGAACAGCAAAGGATATCTGTGCTTAACCTAATACAAGGGCATGCTGCAAAGGCACACTACAAAACGAGTCTGAATTAGGTAATCTGGGGATTGATATTTTAATGATACTCCACTGTCCAGATTTTCAGCCCCCCTACAGTTTTGCAGCTGGATATCCAGCTGAAAGCCTGTGTGCCTCATTCATTTTCTGTACTTCTCTCTGCTACTCTTTGATCAAACTGTGTAACTGCATCAGCATGGTACTGCCACCTACTGACACACTGATGGGTCTCTGCATGCTGTCAGGCTCCAGAGAAGACAGGTGATTTTGCAACTTTTGTTAGCGTGACCTTTCCACTGACCATTAAATTTGGTGCTGGAGTCTGGTTTAGCAGAGATGCCCACTAACAACAAAATCAGGATGACTATCCTATCTTGTACCCAGATATTAAAGAGAGCAGAGACTGAACATTCACACACCAAAAAAAGGGGGGGATGAATTAATGGATGAATGAATGAATGAATGTATGAATGCTTATTCTTTATAGTGCATCCTTCTGGACAAAGCCCATATAGGACGCAGTACAATAAATATGCAGTAAGTACTATAAAATACAATGGATACTAATTGCTAGTACACAACCTCTGTTCTTTTCTCCCATCAGTAAGCCCCACCCCCTACACACATGCACATACTGTAGGTATGTCACTGGGTCGCTGTAGATGTTACAGTTACTATCCCTTCCTTGTGGGCTCAAACAAGTTTGAGGGGCCTGGGCTGTTAAACTCCTGATTGGGGGTGGTTGTTTTCAGATAGTTTCAAACTGCTTGGTGCCTCCACCCAGAGATTAGGCTTAAATGGGCCTGGTGTCAGAGTAGTACAACCCTCTGGGATGCAGTATCTACCCAGCTTCCCACAGTGTCACCCCACATGTGAAATTCAACAGTGCAACCACAATTTCAGCACAAATGTAATTAATCACACTCTACTAATAATATGCTCATGAGTCACAAATTCAAATAATAACAAAATATTTACTGGGGAATATTCACACGGTGATAGGTGGTGTAAACAAAACTGCTTTAGCAGAATACTTATGAACTTTTGGAACCCTGGCAAAAATGAGTTGCCCAACTAGTCTCGGCCTGGTAAACACACACACACACACACACACACACACACACACACACACACGGTGCCCACTCCCTCCAGACAGCGCCAGTAGAGTACATTAAAACCATTTTGTCACTCTCTTGCCCACCTGTCCTGGGGGCGCTACCTTTTCCCCCCAGTACCAGTGTTAACCCTTAAAATAATGTTACAGAGCTCCCTGTGCTTCATTGGCTACCCAGGCATAGAAACAGTGCTGGCCCATCGATGTTGCAACTGGTTGGCTGGCTGTGCTGCACTTTTTTACATTGATCTTCATTGAATGTTCTCGTGCAGTCAGTACATGAAACAGTACAGTTCAAATGTGAAAATACAGAGCGCATACAGATGTCAACAGTGACAGCAATAAACTGAAACAAAAGTAGACTTAAAAAGAAGAGACAGAAAATAAGGGCATAGCCAACTAGAAGTAATATAGAAATAACATGGAGTATACAAAAAACAGACTGAATTTCATTTCATTCTTCAAGTCTTGTGCAGCTAATCTGATTTTGGACCCCCGGATTAGCTATTTTAGGTCAAAGTTCAGAGGATAACACGTACATGTGCAGGGGACATAACCACTTGACACATGTCTCTTCTGACTCTACCTGTTATTGGTCTATTTATCTGTATCAGCTGCCAAGGCATCTAGAATTTCCCTTTCATCCCTGCCCACTAAGTATCTAATGAAAGGAAGCCATCTGCTGGTGTATTTGTCTAGGTAATGCCTCAGCAGAGCTGTTAACCTTTCCATCTCCTGCATTTATTATTTAGATTTATCCTCTGCTCAAGGAAGGATGGAGTGGCTAATAGCCAGTGCTGTGTGATTGTTTGTGGCTGCTGTCACAAAGATGTTGAAAAGGTATTTCTTATCCTTGCCCTTCAATCCCTGGGGGGCAAGCTCTAGCATCCAGTGTCTAAACTACCCAGGTGGTGGTACTGAGAGTATTTGCCCTGTAGTTGCTCCAACCTCAGCTCAGAAAATTTTCAGGACTGGGCAGCCCCAGAAAATATGCTGATGGTTACCGACTATCCACAGTCTCTACAACACCTATCAGACCCATGTGTCCCATACTGTTTGGAAATTGTGGGAGTATAGAAATGTATTTGTTCTATTTATTTGTAGGATAACATAGTTGAGCCAGAAGCTCATTTACAAAGGTTCCTCGTCTTTAGATACGATTTAGATACAATTTCAAATAAACAGAGTATAAACATTTTCACAAAATAATTACATGATACATACAGGATGTTACAGTTGAAAGCAGCACACAGATGTGGCATTGTCAAAGTGCAGCTAGACATGGGGTTGCATTTGAGGGTGAGGGGTTAGGGGTATGAGGGGAAGTAGCAACTACAAGAGCATTGGGGCCTATGCACCAACGGGCTGGAAAGACAAGCCAGAGGCACGTATCCCACCTGCAGAACTCCTCACCTGCTGCGGACGAATCTTGGCATGGCTGTATTTATCAATGACCACCACCTATCCCTGTCCTGCCCCGGTGCTGGGACTCACAGGTCAACCCGGGGTGGAGTTGCAGATCCAGGCGGGCATCCAATCGGATGCCCAGCATGGGTCCCATAGTGGATCCCTTGCACGGTACAGCATGGGGCCGGGTGTGGAAATACCAGCCACAGGCACCTGGACTTGCATGGCCAATCCCCATCTGGTAGTGTGCTACCCTGGCTGTGCTCATGTCACACAGCACCTACCTAGCGCATGGACGGACCCCTGGCAGCATGCCTCTGCCCCGTCCCATGTGCAGCCTGTCCCGCTACACATCGGTGGCCTGTCCCCAAGGTAGTTATGACCCCCCTCCAGCAGAACAAAGCCCCATGGGCTATGGCAGCCCCCCAAACACTGCAGGTGGCCCCGCAGATCCAGAAATATAGAAGCGACCCCCCCGCTGCAGGACATGGTCCTGGTAGGCATGACAGTGGTGCCCCCCTTCCTGCATCAGTAGGCCCTCCCTCCACAACCACCCCATTCCACACAGTGGCCAACCCCACTGACTGTACACCCCTGCCTCATCCTCCAACCCCATGCCAATGTTCTGCCACCCCCATTCCTGGCACCCTTGCCGGCACATAGGTTGCAGATGCCCCCCCTACCCCCAGTGACACCGACACCACCACCACCCCCCAAACCTCGGACCTGGCTGTCAGTGCCATAGCTGTGGATAGCCAGTGGCACATCCCTCCTCACACATCCATGGCCACCAGCTGCCCAAGTGATGCTGGGAATGCACTGCCTCTTCATAGGGGCACATTCTCAGCATCACATGGATGGCCGGCAGCCATGGAGGTGTGAGGAGGGATGTGCCACTGGCTGTCCACAGCCATGGCACCAACAGCCAGGTACCGGGGTCGGGGTGGTATTGTCAGTGCCAAGGGGGTGGGGGACCATGGGCCGCCTGTGAGTGGCAGGGGTTCTGGGTTGGGGACATGGGGCCGAGCACAGGAGCAATGCATTGTGTAGGGCACCTGTATGGGCTTACCTCTTCATACCATTAGCCCCAGTATGGTATGGGGATGGGGCGGCACTGCTATATCTTTGAGGGGGATGCCCATATGGTGTCGGGACTGGCAGGTGTGGGAGGGTGTTCAGCACAGTGATGGGCACTGAGGCACATGTGTGTGTTGGGATGGGCTTGCAGTACCCCAGGGACTCGGGCTGCACAGTGTCGGTGGGGTGGGGGCTGTCATTGGGTTCGGGGCTGCCTTGTGCCAGTGCGGGGGATTCAGTACTGTATGGGGATGGGGCAGCTGTGTGCATGGGGCCAGATGTGTAGACACTTATGGCAGGGTTCCCCCTGACATAATGGGAGACCACCTACGCACCCCCAGTGTGCAACACTATGCACCTTGGTGCATTGCGAGTAGTGCTGGCATGTCCCACACCCACCCCCAGTGCATTGCTGTCCACGCGGACAAGGGATCGGGTGTGTAGGAGCTGCATGCCCCAGAAAGTGCATCCCGTGTGGGAAGCACAATGGGTGCAGAGTGGCTATGCACTGCTGTTACGTGACACGTAGCCACTCAGCCCATTCGTGCAGAGGCCCCATTGTCAGGTGCAGTGGTGAGGTACTATTCAGGAGTGGTGTTGAATCAAGCACAGTTGCAGCTGGTGTTGGGGGTGAGTACTTGTTTTAAGGTTTTCTTGAATTGTTATATTTTGGAAATATTTAGTAGTAATTCTGGTAGCTCATTTAACCATTTTGGTGCCCCAATGGCAAAAGAGTGAGGCTTGGGTTAATACTTAGAAATACCTAGTGACAGTGTGTGAACAGAATTCTTTCCAGTTAGGTAAGGTTGCAGTTTTATGAACTTGCCCCCATACTAATCCCCACCCCTTATCTGGGAGTTCACAGCCTGCCTCTTCTTTAATTTTTTGTTGGTATGTACTGTACCACTTGGTCCTCCACTAGGCATTTGATAGTGCCATAGAGTACCGAAATGAGCTGTCCCCAAGGAATTTGAGAGGCTAATGTGAATAATACCTGCCTAATGGGATTTTCATTTTCTCTTAGGGCTAAGATCAGGGGTGCCGGAACATGGCGAAAAGTGTTGGGGGGGGGCTGTAGTAATAACACAAGAGACCAGGATTGCTTCCCTTCTGACCTTACCTGCATTAAAGGGGCACTTTGAATCCTCTTGGTCAAAAGTGGTGGGGCTGCTGCCATTCCTCTCCCATAGGTTCCAGCTCCTATGGCCAAGACTCTTGGCTCTGTCAAGAGGTAATGTCTTAGTGGCATAAACCTATACAGGTCTTGTGTGGGCAGCCTGATTCTACAGCTAACTGTGCAAAAGATTTCAGGATAGTCCTTTTGTAGAATTGCCCTACCTATTTTAAGCCTACCTAGTCCCATCACTTGAAGCCCATGCTGAGTTTCATTGGTTGAAAGTCTAGACATGCTCTAATGGGAGTAAATTTAAATATGGCTTTGGTCAGATTCCACTTCTTGCATACTTGTTCCCAAAATTGGATGGTTAGCCCTGGCCAGGGGTTGATGGTGTGCAGCCCAGTGAGATTCTCTCCAGCTGTGAAGGGGATGTCTGCTATTTTACCTTGTGTCACACAATACTGCTCAAGAGACACCCAGCAAGATGCATCTTTTATTTTCATACATTACCTATATGCATTAAGGAGCGAATTGCCAATGTGCCATGGAGCTGCAGCATGTAGGCAACCCTAAGACTGAATGCCACAAACCGGGGTCCAGCAGACCCCTGGTGGCATTCATGGAAGGGGTACATGCCCCTTGCACATTTAATCCCCCCAGCTGATCATGCAGCTATGACCACGGCCAGACCAGGGCCATGTCTGGGGGCGTATCTGGACTCCGTGCCATTCACGAAGATGAGGAGTGATTGGCAAGGGAAGCACAGGATATGGTAGCACCTGCTACCGTATCTTTTGCGTGTCCCCACAATAACACCTGCCAGCTGCAGAGGGACAGGGAGTTCCCCCCGTGGTGTTGTCTCAGCCGACTGGGCTGACAGAGAGGGCTGGGGAAGCCATTCAGGCACTCGCCCCTACCTTTAATAAAAGGCAAATATGCACCTATCCAGAATCCTCTGCTCTCACACGGATGAAGGGATCCACTTCAGGACTCAGGATGGGCATCACCTGTTTCCCTTGATCAGCCCCCCTTGCAGCAGCATGATGGAGGAAGGGGTCATGGACAGGCACCCTGAGGAGGAACATGGTTGTTCATACCGCATGCCATGTGCCTGTCCTCAAGTGCGGAGTTAAGTGGGCCAGGTACATGTGAATCGTGTATACCCAGCCTGCAGTAGTGCACAGCCCCCCTTGTGCATAAAATATTGAAGCAGGGCAGCCCAATAATATGTTTTAAAGTCTGGCACGTCAGCCCCTTTGCTCTTAGGGGGCATTAAGAGACTTCACCTGAGCCTAGGTCTGTTCTCTCCCCAGACAAACTTTGCCAGTGTTTTCTGCAGGTGCTTCTAGAAAGATGTTAGAAATGTTAAGCAGTAGAGAGGCAAATAAAAAATTTTAATCATGGCAAGGTATTCATGGAAATTGGGCCCTATTCACAAAAGATTTTGTTGGCTATGCACTGCGTAACTCAGGCGTATAGCCACCCCGCGACTGCTGCACTCACTGTGCCCCTCCACCCTATGCAGGATGAAGTTAAGCTCCTCCTACACACCCTATCCCCTGGCTGATCACAGAGCTCTGCATGGGAGTAGGCTTGAGGGTGGTACGTGGGGGCGAGCCAGCACTCCACGCATTCACAACATTGTGGAGTGCTGTGCATGGTGGCTGTTGGCTCTGTGTCTGGAAGGCAGCCATAAACCATTGGAGCCAGTTACATGCCCCCCTTGGGGACACAGTGGGGGACAACGGCCCACTCAACAATGTTGCCCCTGCCATCGGGGCACACGGGGAAGACGCGAGTTGGGAGGATGAGGTACTCCCTCCACATCAGCACAGTCGGTGCTCTGCATGCCAGCCAACAACATGGCTCCCCAAGGGTGTAGGAGATCCATGGTGGGTCCCTGCCAGGCAGCCAGTTGGCCACCCACCAAGATCCACCAGTCCACACCCACCTGCCCCCCATGGACCTGCGTGCTGGGGGGGCAGGGCCACGTATGGGAGCCAGACGAGTCTGGTGTTCGTGAATGCGGCCCCCACATGGAAATCCCTAGAGTGTGGAGCTGCATGCCCCATTATGCTCCTCATGTGCGTCTTTGTGAATAACCCCCATTGTTTCTGCCCTCCCTCCTAGGAAGAGGAGCAGTTCCTTCCATATGGAGCAATCAGTTTGAATTTCTGCAAGCAGTTTTTGATAACTGAAGGGAAACAATGTGGGTAGTTCCTGAGTTATCCACACTCCTAAATACATGAAGCCAGTCAAGGACCTTCTCAACTTACAGCATAGGTTTAGTTGTGGAGTGACAGGAGCACCCAGGAGCATGAGCTCCAATTTATTCTCATTAATTTTATATCCTGAAGCCAGCCCAAAATGCCTCAGCTTGTCCAAGATTTTCAGGACATTGTTTACCGGGTCTGTTACATATAATAAAGTATCATCTGCATGAAGGGCTACCTTAACTCTTCCCCCCTTGGTGCCCCTGATATCTGTGGAGGAACATAACCATTCCACCAATGGTTCCAAGCTTACTACGAAGATCAGTGGTGAGAGGTGGCACTCCTGTCAGGTCCCCCTCTTGATGGATAGTCTCTCTGATAATGTGTCAGTAACTTTTATCCTGGCCCCTGAGTTTGTATACATCCCCCGATGCAATTACAGAATTTGTCCCCATACTCAAAATGTTTAAAGGTGGCCTCTGGGAATCCCGTCTAGGTGGTCAAACACCTTATTCACATCAGTTGTTATGATGGCCCTGTGCTCCCCCTTTGGAAAATTCTGCCATGTTAAAATAACATTAAGAACCCTGCATATATTTTCCTGAATGTGACGCCCCAGTATGAAATCGGTTTGATCAGGGTGCATTAGACCCATGATGACCTGTTGTAGCCTACTGGCTATTGCTTTCACAAAAAAATTGTGTCCTGATTCAGGAGTGATATCAGGTGGTATCTCTCGCATTTAGTGATATCTATCCCTGGTTTGGGATAATAGTAACAAACACATCTAACCCCTTCCTGAACTCTTCCACTGTAAAGGTACAAGGAGTGAAGAGATGGGCTGCTTTGGCCTTTAAGAAAGTCACAACACCATAATGCTTCTCATCAGCAATTCAATTTGTTTAAGTAAACCCCAACATTTCTCCCACTCAGGCTTCTTCTGGGGGACTATAAAGATAATAAATAAAAACATTTTTGCAATTTTATGCAATTATTCTTAATCTTAGACATTTGCACAACCTGAACATCAAATGGCCATTTTACGTGCCAGTGCTTATACACACATTAGCAGTGATGACCTTACAAGGCGCATCGCTGTTAAATAACTGCTAAAAAGGATATAACATAAAGCAAAGCAGTGAAAGATATATACTAATAACATCCTATTGGTTTCTGCCATATTCTGCTGTTTACACAGTAAAATTCTATTAAAGGCATATTCAGCATTATATTCTTAAATGTACAGCCTATAATACCAACATGGCGGCGATCCCTTGCCACATAATGGATTTACAAATCTAAACACAAGCTTTGTAATATTTTTTGCTATTTTGACATTCAGCATAATTCTGACTGATTTTTTTCTAGAAGTGCAAAAACATGTTACCTCCTCAAACACCAACCTTCTGGTAACCTCTTGCCATATAGTTTCATTCAGCATTCATAAACTATTATTTTAAACTAACTGCATTGCTTATCTATAACTTGAAGTTGAAATCTTAAATTTATTTTGTGTTTTAACTACTAATTCATAAAATGCTATGGAGAAGAGAGAAAGACAGTGTTATACATGAAACTTATCTTAGTCTGCACTTATTTCTAATGCATGTCTAAAAACATTGCTTTTTTGTAAAATGTATTGTTGAGAAACCTCTGCTAATCTTAAGAATTACTTCTTTGCATAGTAGAACTACTTATTTAAACACCACCATTAACACATGAAAACTGTTACTTTTTAAAAATGTACTGATAGAAGCCTCCACTATCTTGCAAATTACTGCATTGTTATGGTTTTCAGTGTGGAATTTATGATTTATTAACGAGCACAGACTGGGAGTACGTCAATTCAACATGTGGTTGTTTAAAAATCAGTAACTTTACCATGCAATGAAGTGATGTGCAATGGTTTTAAATTTGCATTAGAAATAAGTGCAAATAAAGTCCAGGAGGGTAGCATCTTTCAGAAAAAGAGATGTATAAGAACAAGGGGGCACAGTTTAAAGATAGAGGGGGGATGGCTCAGGGGTAATGTGAGGAAATTCTTTTTCACGGAGAGAGTGGTGGATACATGGAACAGCCTTCCTGAGGAGGTCATTTGGTCTAAAACAGTGGGGGAATTCAAACATGCATGGGACAGACACAAAGCAATTATAGTGGGGGGTTGCAGGAAGCAGGCTGTTGGTTAACTAGAATCTGCAGTTTATCCAGTAGGTAGGGGAATGGGCAGACTGGGTGGGCCAAGTGGTTCTTTTCTGCCGTCAAAGTCAAAGTCAAAGTCTAGTTTATGAATGCTGTATGAAACTGCATGGCTAGAGGTTACCATAAGGCTGGTGATTGAGGAAGTAGCATGTTTTTGCACTACTAAGAAAAATGAATCACAATTATGGTGAATGTCTCAATAGCCAACAAGCATTTGTCAATGCTGAATGTTTGCTTGCTGGTAGAGGCATTGGAAATGCAGGAGTTAGATGCAGAATAGGAATGGCAGTGAAGTATTGAACTTCACTGTAGAGACGGACAGGCATTGGGATAAGTATTTGGGTCGTCGCCCATGATGGTCATGCCATGTCACCTCACCCTATTCTGCAGACACTGACACATGTTGAGGTGTGCCTTAGGGTGTTTGGTTTTACAGTTACCACATTCCATAAGGACATATGCTGAAATGGGTACAGCATAGGAGAATGGAGTGAAGTCTGGGGTGGAAGAGTCCAAAGTACACCTCGATGCCTGTCAGTGGCTGAAGGTGGGGGTGCGATGGCATGCGCAGTACAGCTGGCAATCCAAAGGCACACCCCGATGCCTGTCAGTCTGTACAGGGTAGGATGTTATGGTTAGAAATGCTAACACCTCTAGCGTTTGTTGGTATTTACACTACAAATTTTCAACATGGCCTTTTTGTGACCCAACCTCATGAAAGCATTTGAGACCTCTTCTCATGAAGAGTGGCAACATGATTTTGTCAATGTGTCCCGAACATTGACGTCCAACAGCAACAGTGCCATTCTGCGCCACATGTACAAAAACACAGATTGGGCAGTATGTGAAGAATGACATCTGTACCATCCATAGGGAGGTGTGAAGAGATGGCAATGTTGAAAATCTGAATTGGGAATATTAAAAATGCTCGCACGTCTGAGCATATGTAGAAACTGTGCAATGCATGCATGTTACACAGTCATTTTATGGAGTTTCATCACCAAATTTTCAACATAGGCATTCTAGGACCTCTGCTAATGAACAGTGTCACTGTGATTTTCTTAATGTGTCTAGAACACTGATTTCCCACAGCGACCGCACTATTCTGCGCCAGAAGTGCAAAAACACATTTCAGCCACGATGTGAAAAATGACCACTGTACTGTTCATTAGGAGGTTCAGAAAAATGGCAATGTTAATGAGTAAAAATATTGCAAATTTGAGAAGTTACGAGCATGCATAGCAATTGTGCAACGCACGCTCATAAAACAGCCATTTTTAGGATTTTTTTCACCAAATTTGCAACATAGGCTTTTTGAGAGCCCCCCTCATGAACAATGGCACTGTTGTTTTGTTACTCAGTCCTGAAAGGTGATTCTGTGCCATGACCACGAAATCACCTTTCGGGACCAAATAATGCCATGACAGTGGCAGCATTCATGAGGAGGGGTCCCAATAACCCATGTTGAAAATTTGGTGCCAAAATTCCCAAACATGTCTGAGATATGCACCAAAGTTGAAAAAAAAAATATTTGTACAGCTTACCTGCATTTCTTCAGTTCACAGTCGGCTTTCAAGAGTGCAGACGTGTTCCCGGTCCACCGAAGATCATCGCGCCAGACTCGAGAGGTAAGTATGGGGTGAGGGGGGTGCAGGGAGGCAGGGTGCATAGAGGGTGGGCTCAGGTGGGGGGTGGGGCGACCGGACTCAATAAGGGACCGTTTTCTGATTTACAGGTACAAAAGAAAAAAAAAACACATCACAGGACATTTTTTTTTTACAGGGACATTTTACGGGGATGTGTGGCATGCTGAGGTGGGCTCCCAGCATGCCAACCTAGTGTTTGTGTGGGGGGGCGACTGTAGCTGATGAGGGATTGTGCACCCCCATTGGCACATACAGGGAGGGCGCCATAGCTGAGGTGGATTGGGCACCCCCTTGTGCACAAACCTACTTTTGTGGGGGGGCATTATGCTGATGGGGAGTGGGCTCCCCTGTCGGCAAAGCAAACTTGGACAGGGACTGAAGTCAACAGGGATTGGGGCCCCCGTCAGCAAACAAAGACTGTTTTTTTGGGAGGGGCACATGCTGCAAAGGGGGATTGGGCACCCCCCAGCAGTGGGGGCTGAATAATTCTGTTTGTGAACGTGTCAGCAAGCTGTCCATCATGTTCACAAACAGTATTATGCTAGGTAACATTCTGCCCTGCAATGACTGGTCATTCCCTCATTGCAGCAGACTGATTGACGCTGCAATGATGAGGTGGCCCCTGATTGCTGTGGCGAAAACGTTTGTACTTGGTGGCACTTTTGGAGACCAATGTCATGGGCACACTGTGCCTCCATTAGTCCACCAGTGCCTGGCCCCCAAATGCAGTTCCTCTATTGGCTGCCACAGTGCCACACCTCCACAACCCACTTCTCTCCTGAGCTGTGGCATAACGTTTCTTCTGCATGCATGCAAGTAAACATAAAAATGGAGTGCTGACCATCAGGGTTGCCGACATGCAGCTATGTTCGGATTACTTTTGGTCTCTGGTAATGTGCACTCTTAATGTGTTTGAGCTACCTACAGTTGTGTTTTGAGTTTCTCATTGTTATACTGCATTCAGACCTGCCATTTCAGTGTGTGGTCCACGTTATGGCTACCACCCCAGTGAACACAATGAACACAGACTTTCATTCACAGAAGAAACAGGTGAACAAATAGCTTTCTCACTACAACAAATTGAGGCATTGTTTAGTAGCTCTAATGTGCAGGGTAATAAACAAGATGAATTTAGGCAACTGGAAAAATCTTAAGAAAAAAGAAATATGGTGTTATCTCCATGCTGTGTCTCTGTCCCAGTATAAGAGAGAGAGAGAGAGAGAAGTGTATCCTTGTGGTTTTAAGATCCAGACCCCACCCTCTTTTGGAGTAGATGATAAAGAAGTTATGTGCAATTGGGAAAAGGTGCTAAACAAATGTAGCCATGACTTGATGTTACTTGTCATAAAAAAAATCTGAAAAGAGAGTGCAGTGGCTACAGTACAAATAAGAGAGCTGGAGACAAAAAATAATGCAGGGTATACAACAGAACAACTTACCACAATGAAAAATGAAATTGTGGATCAGGTAACAAGATCTAGAAATGAGATAAAAAAATACAAATTTAGAAATTAACTAAAAAACACAAACAATCTAAATACAAGAAGGATAATATTGCTTATACTGAGGTAACTATCTATGACTGGCATGGACCAAGAAGGAAATGTAAATATAACAAGACAAATATACTTAACACAGAAGAGAACAACATCTCATCTGGTCTGGAAGCAAGGCAAGCAAAACATCTGACCCTGAAACTGGTGGTGATAGACAAGGAAGAGTTTTTTTCAGATCCAGCAGGGGAAGTTACCAACAGAAGATACTAGAACCCAAGAAATCGAGGAGGGGCAAGGGGAGCAAGAGGTGGGAACAGAGGAGGGAGAGGGAATTATGGGAATGGCAGGAGACCATGGGGACAGGTGAGATGTTTCCTAAAGTTGAAGAATCAGAATTGGAGATAAAAAATTGAACTAATAAGATTCTCTCCCCTGAACAGACATCTGTGCTCAGGAAAGGCTTGCATTTTGTGTCGACAAACAAACCAAATGTCTTTAATATTAAAATGAATGTATTAAAAATGTTTAAGCAGTTGCAGTTAATGGAATATTTTTCCTCTAATATTGAGCAACAAAATCAAATTGTTACTGAACCTGACTAAGCTATACATGAACCACTTAATTTGGCACCTAGCTCTTCCTTCTGTCCCATATCCACTAGCCCCTTCCTTCTCACATATTTAAAACTGGTGGAAACAGATATTAACAAAATACTGCAAGATAGAGAGAACCTAAATAATGCTAAACAGAATATTTATTGGGCTGAGAGGCAGGCACTATATCAACTATCCACTATGCCTGTTCGTATATGCTTAAATCATGACCCAACTGCTGAAATATGTGATTGAGCTAAGCGTCTGATTAATGCAGGCAGGCAAATGAGTGAGTCATGGACAAAGAGAAGGGATGTCTTATTGTTGCTACCCTCCAAATGTCCCATCTTGTATTTATTACTTAAGGTGCATTGAAACAAACATCCTTTACCAGCCGTTCAACTGTGCCATCCATCGGTGCAGCAACAGAAATTATATCAAAATTTGTCAATGAATACATAAAGAAATTTGTCCCCAGTATCAAATCATACATAAAAGACACAAATCACATGCTGCAAATCTTACAAGAATGTACAGGAAAGGGAGAAGGATACCCTAGTTTGCACTGATATAGAAAGCCTGTACACAAATATCCCCCATGAGGGGGGTTACTTCCAACTGAAAAAGCTCTGCAGAACAGACCAGAAAACATTGTTCCACCTAGCAGGCTAATTGTTGCTATGGTGAGATTTGTATTAGAACCTAACTATTTTTTTTGTTTGAACACAAATATTATGCCCAGATTAAAGGTACGTCTATGGGCACTACCTTTGTGCCTAATCTATCAAGTCTCTAGGTGTCTGACTAGGAAGAGGTGTGTATGATAGGCAAAGAAAAGTTTTATAGGTATGTCTCAGTGAAGAAAAGATACCTGGATAACTGTGACAAAAACTGTCCCTTGGGCTGTCCCAGCTTACAGGGCAGTTTTGTTGGGGAATGCTAATTCACTACCACCACCTGATTATATCAGCGAACCACTTTTGCCCTGCTTAGGATCAGGAAGTTCAACATAATAATTATCTCACTTCAGAGACAGGCTGCAAACAGGGTCCAACAGAAATAATAATTACCTTGTCAATAATGAGGCAGTCACTGGTTCTATTAAAACAGATTATTAGAAGATACGGGTATTTACAAACAGGATATATTTACAGTAAGACAAAATGTTTACACGTTTACTGAGAACAGAAAATAAAGTAAGTTAAACAGACAGATGATTTGTCAGAGAAAACCTCAAACTTTAGCCTCACCTAAAGTCTCTTTACCGACAAATAGCTACAGAAGACATTCCCCCTAGGCTGTGTTTCCTTACCAAGCTAACTTCCAGCATGGCTCTCCCTTCTTTAGGTATCGAATGTCCAAGAAAGAGTGACAGCAAGTTTCCTGCTCCTTCCACTTCTATGTACTCTGTGCTATGGGGAAGTGATCTCTCCCTGAAGTGCAAGCCCCCCAGTATCCCCACCCATGTGAATGTAAGTGTGTGTGTGTGTCCTCATCTCCTTAGCCCACCCTCACTATCTCTTGAATATTTATGACATGCGCCTGAGTTCACTGCCTTACATGGGAACATATCCCAGGAAAGACTCCCCACTGGGAGTATTGCTTGTCTCCTCAATGCTCATCCTGTTAGCAATTGCTGCTAACCTTCCCATGAGAATGTCAGCACCTAGAAAGTGAGTGACCAGCTCTCATTAGCAGCCTGTACATGTCACCTAGCAGCCATCTTGTGCCCATTCCAAACAGAACCTGTAACAGTTGAATATTTAAAGTAACAGAAAAAGATAAACGAATCTGGTCACATTTCCTCCTGTCACAATAACATACTTGTTGTATGGACCAGGCCTGATAGACATCTGTAAATTTTAGGAATATTTAAACTGAACAAGCCAGCACCTTAAATTTGTATTTGGAATGAGATCTATGGAGGTCAGCTTCTTGGATCTTACTGTGCTCAAGAAAGGTAACTATCTCAAAACACAAATATAGTGTAAGCCCACCTCCAGAAATACAATTCTGAGAGTGGACAGCTGCCACCCACAATTGCTCATAAACAATTTGTCAAAGGGACAATTCTTACAGCTTAAGAGAATGTGCACAGACTTTGAACAAGGAAGCAAAGCTGTGGCCCATATTTTTTTAGATAGATAGTATTGTCAAATATACATTATATTGGTTCATCAACATGCTAAGCACAGAGAAAGGGACAGTATTCTGCAAGGAAATAGAAATAATAACACCAATGCAAACCGGAAACTCACTTTTATCACTCAGTTTACACCTAAAACTTGTCAAATAGGAGAAGCAATTCAAAAACATTGAATTATTTTGGAAGTGGATCCTAGCCTGAAAAGACTGGCAGATACTGAACCCAGAATTACTTTCAGTAGGGGCAAAACGATAAGTGACAGTATGGTCTATTCAGTCTTGCCAAAGCAGACACAGGAAACTTGGTTACCCCCCCAACCCCAATTGGAAATCACCATTATGGACACTGCAGCAGATGTTCTAAGACATGTGATACTAAATCATTTGTTCATCCAAGGAGTGACAAAAGATATAAAATCAAAGAATTTATCAGTTACAGTTATATGACTCTGGTGTACATTCTCCGTTGCTCTTGTGGTCTCCTATATGTCGGCCAAAAAAAACCTGAATTAAAGACACACATAAGTGAACACAAAATGGCCATTAGAACAAAACATGTGCAACATGTAATAGCCAAACATTTTCACACAATGAATCATGGGTCCACAGCTGTTCTTAAATTTGTGGGAATAGAAAGAATTGACCTGGGCATACATGGAGGAGATGTTAAAAATCTATTACTGCAGGAGGCATATTGAATCAGCATTTTAGATACAATGGTTCTATATGGAATAAATAAGAATTTGCCTATGCATGCCTGTCTGTAACTGATTTTTCCCTTGCAGACAATAATACTAGACTCTGTACTGTACTGGACTTATATTTTATAATTGCTATGTGCAACGTAAATTGATTCTTTGCGGTTTCTATTTTTGCTGCTGTTCTCGCAAGATATTATTATCTATCTTAAAAAAATTGCAGCTACTATGATCTACTTTTGAGATGCATTTTAACTTATGTATTTATATTCTGAGTTTTTAGTATTTATTTGTTTAGCATACACTTCCTTAGGTGCTGTGTACATCATGTTTTGCATAGCTTTCTTGCACATTTCCACTTTATTATCACATTTGCACATTCATACCTGTTTTTTTACGTGTGTGTTTTTTATGTGTGTATCTCTTTAAGAAATCTTTTTATTGTCTGTATGTCTGGGGTTGTGTGACACTCTGAGGAATAATCATCTGTGACTTTGAAATGTCAGTGCATGGTCACGGCTGGTTCAGGAAGTCATGTGGGTTGGTGTTTGTCGTCAGTTCAAGACCCTTTATTTGGATTGGTTTTAAGCTATAAGTGGAACAGCAATGCATGACAGATTTTTGTGCATATTCAAGGAATCATTTTGTTCTGTACTACATAACCCTCTATTGCCTGTACTGCAAAGCAACAATAGGTACCAGCTGACCCTTACTAACCTGGTGGTAGTATGCTTTTAAATCTTGTTGTGAATGAATTAAGCTTGTCTATTAAGTATCCAAGCCTCTGTATGATATATGGTAAAAAAAAAGTATCAAAAAGACTGCTAAAAATTGAGTGCTGACCATCTGGGCTGCTGCCAGGCAGTATACTCCCATTTACCTCAGTCGCAAGGCTGTGTGGAGATTAAGAAGCATATGTGCATCATGGACTTGAGTGCCAAAATATCATTAACCTTCCCTAAATATAACATACTCAAAACCTGACAACCTCTAGCATATGTCAACTGGATGCTACCTCTTCTCCTCCTCTACCACATCAGTCATGTCCACCTGTATAAGATGTGCAAAGTGAAAACCTCCTCCTGCAACCTAATCTTCTGAACCAGCTTGACAGACAGCAAAGCACCTGGGCATGGTTGTGTTAGTGATGTGACTGGAATTTGGTAAGTACATTTCTCTTTCTCTGCAATTATTATTAATCTATGATTGCAAGTGAGACAATTTTTTTTTTACTGTTTCTCCAGTCCCTCTACTGATCAACCTTTTATTGCAGCCTGCTGCCTTCTGCACAGCTACCTCCAGGACGTGGCCATCTCTAAGATGATGGTAAGGATTTATTTTGGTTACAAAACACATTTTATTAATTAGCTGTATTTTTTTCCCCACAGGTGACCACCCGCATTGAACTGTAACAGGGCAGAAAGAAGAGGAGTTCAGGGCTACGCTCTCAGTCAATCACTGCAAATGAGATTTTTTTTTCCTTTTGTACTGTTTCCACAGGTTCCCCTACTGATCAGTCTGTTGCCTGTTGCCTCCTGCCTCATTGCCTTCTACTCCTCCTGACTGTGGTGCTGTCCAGCAGAACTGAAGCTGACGTACATTTTAAATTACATTAACCTGATGATGGTGCTCCTGTTGTTGCTAAAAAGAACTGAAGACGATATACTGGCCAAAGGAAATTGTATCACTGTTTGAAAATGTTCTGTTTTGTCAGTTGACTTGCTATGCCTGATACTGTAAAAATGCAACCTTGCACCCCCACCCACTACCACAAAAGGATGTGGAATAATATATAAGGGAAACAAAACACTCCATCTGTCATATAATATTCTTTCACTGTCACTAATTAAGAATGTATGTGTTAAAAGTTATCTGTGCTGTTGGGAAGTGTTCACATTTCATTCATTGCCGTGTGTATAGCAGCCAAACTATGAGCAATGCATATTGTTGCTTTAAGTGCACTGAACTGAAAATATGAAGCCAGTAAGTAGGAAGCTGCCATACTGTCTGCCTCAGTGTTTTTCATCCTACCAAACACATTCCTCATGGTGCTACAATACCAGTACACTGACAAAGAAATCGCAATCAGTAAAACAATCTTTTTTTGCCAACAAAAAATATTCATGGAAAATTAGAACTGAAACAAATTAAACAACTAAAACACACAAATATTTCTCAACCAAAGTATTTGCAACATGAACAATATTGCCTTTGAGCTGTTGGAATTTTCCCAGAATGCCACTAAAAATTATGTCAATTAGACCTAAGGCCTTCAAAGGTTTATAGGCTTTATTATCACCCAATGACAACACTTTACAAAGAAAATTTGGCACACCTCCAAAATAACAACAGTTGCCACTTAGAGAAATCTGGTTTCGGCTGGGGAGGGATGGCAAACACTTTTTCAGAGTGGTTAACTTTCACAAGCAGTTGCATTTGGATCTTGTAACTAGATTATAACTATGATCCTGGGCACTTAGTTGTAGTCCTGGGTCTAATTGACATCATTCCCAGAAGCATTCTGGGAAAATTCCAACAGATCAAAGGTAATAAAAGGAGCCTGTATGGCAACCTCCAGGGGCCATAAAACTAGCAGAGAATAGTACAGAAAATGTAACACAAACACAGGTAAAAGAACACCAGAAACAATCAGTGAAACAAGAACCAAATGCCCAACATGTGCTTTTATCATTTTTGCAAGTAATTTTCCTGAAAAGGGTTCACTCAGCTGCTTTCCAGGATACTTATTCTGAGATGTTGGAGGTAGTGGTGGGGTTGATACAGCAACTGGTCCATGTTGTCCACCCAGTTCCTGCAGGTGCCTTGCAAGACTTTTTTGACCACTTAAAATATATTTTGGCCTGCTAGCAGGACCTGATGTTCCAGTATTTGCGTGCACAGTTCTACCAGGCCAGCTATGTTGGAGGCACCACTTTCAGTGGGTTTTGGAGATGCCATGGTATGGCCTTCCACTTCCTGCAGTCTGGTTTTCCTGCCTCTTGTCTTCATCCACAAAATGAGCCTGAAAAAGCTTTTTTACTTCTTTCAGCGCTTGGCTGCACATCAGTGCCTGGCTGCATAGCTGCTGCATGCCTTTGAGGTACCCGAAAATGTTTATATAGTATCTCTATAACATAGAAATATACAAGTTGATGGAAGAAAAAGACCACTTGGCCTACCAAGTCTGCCCAGATGATCCCTGCCTAGTCTGTCTCTGCAGACCCTAATTGATCTCTGACAACCCTGCTTCCTCCCTGCCTCTTTATTAATATCCCCCTATGTCTAGCCCATGCATGTGTGAGGCTCTCTAATGTTTTCATCTCCACCACTTTCACTGGCAGTCTGTTCCATGTGTACATAATTCTTTCAGTGAAGTACTACTTCCATACATCCCTATTAAGCTCCCCGCCCATCTTCCTCACATCCCCTCTGGCCGTGGTGCTTTTTCTCATTTGAAAGAGACCTCCTTTCTGCACTATGTTCACCCCTGTGAGGACTTGTAGCTCTCTAGCATGACGCCTCTCACTTTCCACTCTTCCAGGGTTTACATGTTGAATTCCTCAGTCTCTCCAAAAAGGGCTTTTGATGCAACCCCTGCACCATTTTAGTTGCCCTCCTCTGGACTGCATCCACCATATATATGTCCTTTCTGATGTGTAGCCTCCTTAACTGAACACAGTACTACTGGTGGGGTCTAAACTGTGAGTGATACAGTGGTAACTCCACCTCCCTCCTCCTGCTGAATGTGTCAAAAGTCAGATAACTGACAGGTAGGAACTATTGGTGAAGGGACTATTTGACATTTTCTAAACAATATTTTGTTGTATTTTCCACCTAGGGAATTGTCTTTTTTTTAATTTGCCAAACCCAATTTAAAAATTTGTCGAAATCATTTTATAAGTGCAGTGAGACGCTTCCAGGTGTGGGGTGTTGGGGGATACTTGCAGTTCTAGGGACTGTAAGTCCCACCACCTGTAGACCCAGGGTTCACAATCACAAAAAACCCAAACATGCGGGTATCTCACAACACACCACAGCCTATCATATCTGAGATTAAAAAAGTGTGCCATAGCCTGAGAGGATGGCATGGCACTGCAGTTTCTTTCATTCACAGCCAGATTGAAATAGTCATTTATGTATTACATAAGTCTCATACCAGAACTGACTGAACATTTGGAGGGAAGGAGCAGTCTCCTCAGCAACCACCACATTGCCAGGGGCCACCAATTCACCTTCTCCATCACCAGTGAATCCCAAGTGTTACTCAGCTCTTCCCTCTTGGTACCTGCCTGTCCAGATTGATTAACAACTACTGAGCAAAGAAAGAGTAAGATTACATCAAGACTGTGGGAATGATTATTTCTCAGTGTTACAACAGCTATGCAAAAAGGAGACTATTGGTCTACTGACAGTCTGAACCACCATTCCCACATATTGCCTGTCTCCTAGTCCCTTGGTCCCCAACATCTTTTGGAAGTAGGTACAAATATTCCCATGAACCTGTCCCTTCCCTCACTCCCCATACTGACCCCCTTCACAGTTTCTTCTTCTACTACGGTACCTCCCTGGGAACTGTAATTCAACGTTCAGATAAGTTTGTCAGTGTGGCTACTATTCCTGAACCACACTGCTTTGGAATCTTCTCCACCAATCAGGAAGCATGACGTTCCCTTCCCATTTTGTAAAGGAGCAATAACACATCCTTCATCCTGATGGCAAAACTCCTTCCTATACACCCCAGCATCCTGTTTGCCTTCCCATATGATTTGTTGCAATGGCTTGCTTTTTCAAGGTTCTCACAGCTGCCAACAGTTGCACAGCACCACTGAACATCACAATATATGAGCACCACCCCACAACATTACAATCTTTGCCCTCAATTTAAAAATGTTCCTAAAATATTACATTTTATACTTACTATGACAAAAAAAGAAGCTTGATAATACTCACCAACAGTAGAGCGGTGTCATCGTTTCCATCTTTGGCACAAAGCCACTGAACTGCCAAAGGAATCCAACATGTGCTGCTCTTTTCTTTGTATATTGTCCCCTCTATGCTTTAATTATCTGACTGTCCAGATCAGCTTTGCACCACTGCTACTAACTGTAGTGCTGATCTCCTCCCAGATCTTCTCACACTCAACATATGGCAGTCTGTCTGCTTTAAAGAGATGTGATGCATTTTTGGTCATTTTTGCAATAAAGGTGCTGGTGTCCTTTGCACTGAAGGGTGCAGATTGTGCCTTCTTAGGAGTCACCTGTGAATACTCTGCTGAATCCATCTCAAAACATTTATAATTTAATTAAATTAAATAAAGCTGCCTACAGATCTGTAAGGTTTATCACTTGTATCTTCTTTCAGTCCTCAAAACTGGAATGAAAAAACATGGTAATGTGCAAAATATGCAGAACAGGAATCTGCCGATAAGTGAAAGGGGAAATTGTTTAACCAGGAAAGGCACACTATGCAAAAGCCTGTTTCCAGATGTGACATAGGATTACAAGGAAGTAAAGTGACTTACTCAGGGTCACACAGTATACAAGTGGAGGATGTTGGACTCAAACCCAGATCTCCAGGTTTGCAGCTTAGTGCCCTAAACCACAGCACTATTCTGCCTCCTAAGGCATGTGTTCTGCAGACTACATAGACCACAATTCATGATCAGCAGAATACAGGTCTGATGCTTTCAAATAGCTTCATCAGTATGCATGTGGAATGATCCGGCCTGTCAGTGCAGTGGTAGCGCTACCACTCATGATGCTGATGATCCGGGTTCAGGAGCAAACCTGGGTTGTTGGAGGGCCGGCTGGGGAGGTTGGATGAGCATCCATGGGATGCTCACCACCTCGGGAGGGAGGGAGGTGGGTGGAATCCAGTGTGGCACTGCCACCTCAGTGACCACAGGTGGACGTGCAAGCCAGAGCCACAGATCTGGGGAGGGATGTCGCCAGCATGATACTTCAGTGTCAGCAAGGCCTTCTGACATTGGGTGGGGGGTGGAAAAAACCTCCACTGCACAGAATGCTGGCAGCCACTTGTCAAAAGCCCTGCACCAACAACTGGATTGTTTGCCACACTAAATGAGTACCCAAATTCTGCCAGAGGTTATGAGCGGAGGCTCCCAGTGGCCCTTCCCATGGGGAGTTCATCCATGGGGAACCCATGAGGCACTGGTAAGTCTCAGAGATGGTGGGTGATGGGGCTGACTGGGCAGCCATATCAATGAGGGGCTAGTGGAGCTGCAGGAGGAAAAAGAACACTAAACTTTTGAAAAAGTATGCATGTGGAATACTAATCCATGGATCTGCTGATCTGCAGAATATCATTCTGCCACTCTGCCTTTATAATTCTGCAGAATAAGGAAGAAAATTCCAAAGCCCATTCCACCATCAGAATGACCATTCTACCAGAAATGGAATTCCACAATCTGCACAGTACTACTTAGGACACTAAGATGAGGGAGGGATGACACATACAGCTTGAAACTGCACAGATAGAAGCTATACAAGGAAGGCCACATCCAAAACCAAGTAAGAGGTGCAGGAATTTTGTCTACTGCGAGCTACTACAGATTTATTGCTAATTTTAGTATTATTCTATTTCCCCTCACAGATATAACCAAATGGAAAATGCCTGAAAAGGTACACTAGGCAGAACACTGCGAGAAGGCCTTCTGTCAGATGAAGCAAACCCTATGCCAAGCTACAGAACAGTAGCAGCCAGCCCTGACTAAATTGTAAAATTCAAAGTGCAGGCAGATGTATCAAATTCTGAGGTGGGCAGTACTGAACCAGGTTAATCCCAATGGCAAAGAACACACAACAGTTTACTTAAGTCAAAAACTTCTTCCAGCGGAAGTGGCATATGTCACTATTGAAAAGGAGTGCTTAAGTTTTGTTAGGATTTAGCAGAAACTACAATCATGCTTGTATGGCAAATAATTTACTGTGGTCATAGACCATAAACATAACCCACTAACATGGCTTCAGTGTATGAGCGCAAGAACACAAAGTTATGTGCTGGAGTCTAGCACTGCAGGAGTACAATATGAGCATACAGCTTCACAGAAATTCCCAGAACACAAATGCTGATGGACTGTCCCACTTGTTGGCATAGTGCAGCCTATGTAATCGCTTTGTAGTACTGCCACAAAGTGATGACATCAAACTTCAGAAGGGAGGTGTAGCAACAGTAGCATACATGCATGTATACATGAATATTTTTTATTCAGAAAAATAAGAAAATAAGGACTGGCTAAGCAGTGGAATGTCCCAAAGTGTGATTTTTTTTTAACTGAAAAACAAATGATTTGTAGTCTCTGTGTATCAGAAGAAATGGGGTGGCTCAAGCTTTAAATGTGTCTCCTCTGGAAACAGGACCTCTGCAGCCTGGCACTATGGGTGGAACCAGGGGCAAGATATGAGCTGACACTGTGGGTCACATCTGAGAACTTCAAGTGCAGTCATAATTCTTGTCAGAAGGACCCCTTTTGATCTCAGAAAATAAAATGGGTCCATCAGGGATGGAAAGGGGGGAGAAGGGAGTCAAACTGAAGCATTGGCTGCTCATTCTGTCAGAGGATACAGAATAAGAAGGCTGGCAGTACTGACATGGTCAGACTATCTGATGGGGCGTTGATAGAGAGAAAGAGGTCTCTGTTGGGTAAGAACTGGTCACTTACTTCCTTTTTTTTGACAATGTATCATTTATATCCCTATGTTTCAGTGGTCTAGAATTATGCGCTTGCATTTTGTGTTTAAAACCTTTTTTCATATGTTTTTTCAGCTTGCACTGTTTAACTGTGTTTACCTTGAAAAATATATTTTCAATGAACAGCACTATTTTTTATGATATAAGTGACTGGTAGTGCATTGTGAAAAAGGTATTTTTGTGGATCTCTGAGGTATCCATCCTACTGAAAATATACACTAGCATAGCTAATCAGAGCAAAGTAGTCCTTCCTGAAACTGGGAAGTGATACGGGAAACAGTGGTAAACAAGATCACACTCTACCTGTGGTATGGGACATGCAAGTGGGTTTAGTTAGAAAACGAGACAACAGTAATAAAGGAGAGGATTGCCAGTAGGGAAAAACAGAATAGTTAGGTAAGGTGGGCAGACTGAATGGGCCAACAGTCTCTTCTGACGTCAATGACTGTCTCTATGGGGGTGGAGGGGGGAGGGCTCAAATAAGAAGTGGGAGTGAGGCACAGTGGGAGAAGCTGAGATCTTGTTTGACCTGAGAGATTAACTTTTTTTGGCTCTGGCCACAGACTAAATGAGGCATAAATTTTTAAAAACAGATTATCAGAAAATGTTGAGCCTTACTTTCCAATACAAATATGTAGGTAGTTGGTTATATCTTCAGTTGAAATTGGAAACTCATATAAACACCCTATCTAAACATATCAGGGCTAAAATTAGACCCTCTTTTCATCACAACAAATGTCTGCCTCTTGATACCCACAGACTGATCACCAGTGTTTAATGTAGTGTAATTTTACATATTCAAATGCCTCTAGTTTGCTTCTGCATATGTTATAGTGTGCAATTACCTGGCCTGTTCGGTGCTAAATATCCCATGGAATACCCATTGCTGCACTCGATTTCAAAAGCAAAACCTTTGTCAATATCGTTAATCTTAACACTGTTAATTTTGTAAAATTAGTTTTAAAAGTAATATTATATATTTCACTAAATGTTTGTAATGTATATCTGTTTTGTAAAAGTTTTTAATGGTAATAACCTAACTTGTAATTTTTTATGGGAAGTCATTGGAAATGAGCAGCGTCAGCAGCTCAAATGGCTTTATCCTAAATAAACAAATTCTACTATTACTACTGCCAATATTAATAAAACTTACAATACAAATTAGAATCAGGATATCGTACTCATTGATTCATTGATCTATCTATTGGCTAAACTGATTTGCCTGACACAGGAAGAGAGATATATTATGCATCTAACAACAGTGATGTACACATACACAAATAACACTGGTTCAACTGAAAAAGAAGTTCCAGGCACTGCGCATATTTCATAAACACAATACATGAAATGCCAATGGGAATCTACATATTCCCAAAGTAAATGCAACCCTTGAAAAGCATCCGTATTGCAGAGCAGTTCCGCATAATATTTGGCCTTCTAATATCTCTTCTTCACCAACCATAATGATAATCTTAAAAAGAATCACAAAAGGCATAGAACAATACAGTAATAGCATTGACCAAGAAATGCCACATGATTGTGCATCGAAATCAGATTGATTAGAGACCAAATTACCAGCGCAATTGGAGACAAAAAGCTAGGATCAGTAAACAAACAAAAGAAAAACTATTTGCAACAGTGCCAGTGCCATAGGTGCCAACTCCATGGGTGCTGAGGTACTCAAGCACCTGCAAACTTGATTTAAGCACCCTCAATATTTTGAGCAAAGCACACAAAAAATGATTACTATGGTACCCGGCCATAGGAAAAATACTACCAACTGGTACTGAGCACCTTTGGGCCCATAGGAAAAATACCTACTGGCAGTGAGCACCCACAAAGGTTCATAAAAGTTGACACTTCTGGCCAGTGCTAAAGGTACAGCAGATCCTGCCAACTAAAAGAGACCGGTGACCAAATATCCTGCTTTAAACTCACTGGCTCTTCCCTTGAGAAAGAGCCTATGAGTTTGAAGTGCCTGAGTGTCTGGTACATATAGATATATATATATATATATATATATACACACATATATACACACACACATGCACGCACACACACACACCCAGTGCAAGGCTGCAAAATAAATAAATAGGCTATTGTATGTGTTCATGTATTACAAATAACAAAACTTTAAATTCTTGGCTTTACTAACTGGCCCTCACCTTCAGGTAAAGCTGCGATACTCTTCACAACTACTGTAGTACTGAGTGTAGCTACCTTTCTATCTGCTATTAAGTTAGGCAACACGTTCCTTATCCTGCTTGCACACCTCCCCCCCCCCCTCGTTCCTTTTTATACTTGTTGATGTAGCACATTATTTGGGAAATCACCCCCCCCTTTTTTATATCTGCTGATGTAGTGCATTATTTGGGAAATAGTAACCAATCAGAACTGGTAATTGTGCTGGAGATGGAAAATTCAGCAACCAAATGTGCGGTAATCCGACCACTAGCACACCAAAGGATTGCTGATAATACATAACACCAGAACATAGTTTATCACTTATGTTCTTTATTGGATCGTCTCATGTACCATATAGCCAGCGTGGTGTAAAACTGATTTTTCAGTTCCATAAAAGGTGCTTAGTATTTACAGGGGGAGGAAAAAAACTCATTATTCAATTCAAACACCATATTGTTGGAAAAGAGTTGTGACTCCAGAGGAGATATTCACCTTCTACTTGTGATGTCAATATTTCCCTGTCAGTACTAGTTCCAGTTATACCTTGTTCTACTAACTAGCGTTATATATAGGGAATACAAAATCAGTTGCACATTTATCTCCATTAGTGAGTAATAAGAACTTCCCAGTGGGAAAGCCACAGTTATGCAATTGTAAGTGGAAATAAAATGTTCTAAGTATAATAATATGGATTCTGACTGAAAAAAAAAACATGTTTTATAAGTGCAGATATTTATCTCAAAATAACAATTTATTTACCTAGTTTATTCATCACTGGTGTGGCATATAAGTTCAAATGCAATTAATTTAGTTATCATTTCTAGATGTTTGCCAATATATATTTTTAAACCATATGTTACATTGAGTTCTCTAAGAACCAACATATTGTATACCAAACTCTATTTAAAATTGTAGGATTGAAAAATATTGCATTAATTAAATAAAATGTCCGGGTTGAATATCATTTTATGTTTTGTTGTTATTGTTTTTTAAATAAGAGTGTTACATCAAATTTAATCAGATATCTACCTGTTGGTTTAAAGCACTATGTCAAACTAGTTTAAATAGTTTAAAATGTACAGAGGCATCGATTATGAAATATCTTTAATGTGAAACATTCCAGAATATTTGAAAGCAAAATATGTGTGAATATTTAATGTTATGGAAACTGGTAGACATCCTACTGTATTATGCAGTCAAAGTTTCATGTAATTATTTAATTTTATCAGAAGTTTTTTGTTACCCCACTGATTGCATTGTACAAGTGACAACAGGATAAATCAGTATGCAGTTATCTCATTTATTTATTTAAGAGTTTTTATACTGAGTTGTATTTGTTTTCAATATTTATTTAACTTAGTGGTATATGAAACCAAATGGTTTTCCAGGAAGAAAATTATAAATTTTGAACTAATATATTTACTGATATGTAGCATGATTGCAAATACTATCTGCTGCAGTATATGTGATTACAATGACCCTTAGTTTTGTCAAAATTATGTAGTAAACAGGAAGTAAAGTAATCCAGTAAAAGGATAAGGGGAGGGAGGATATGTGCTGTATAGGTACAGTTAAATGTAATGTATTAACCGTGAAGACAAGCAATGTGTTCTTGTTTAAGTACATCATTTTCTAAAATAATAGATGAATAAATTGTATATAGAATGTTTCAAAATGAATAAATTGTATATAGAACATTTCATTTCAATGCTTGACTTTTGGTTCAGTAATGTAACCGTGTTCTGGAAATAAGGCAAATCCCTTAGTAGTATTTTGAGCAACCTCCCTTGCCATATTAAATAAGAAAATTAAAAGCTCCAGTAGTGATTTAAAAGGAGAATCATTACTGCTAAAAGTCCATCAATCTGCATAGCACTGGAGTATTTGGTTATTATCTCTTAGCTTGTCGAGTGTTTGCATTAAAGCTGCATAATATAATAGTGAATAGTAAAGCAGGTCTCAACATCAGAGGACATGGCTTTTTCAGAAGAAGCACTTCATGAAACACGGGTCGCCACTGGAGAAAGGCTAGTAACTGAATGATGGTTATTTCTCTAAACTTCCATCACATGCAGGCAAACACTTCAACAGCTGAGCAATGAGAGGTAGAGTCCGCGTAAAGTGTGTTTCTCAAAAAAGTAACACTCAAATACTGAATTCTCTTTACTGGGATGGTAAGTTTGTCTCTAGTATCTGTCAAGGTCCTGTAGAGCACAGATATTATAAATGTTAACCTAAACCTTTCATTGATTCATTTTATATCTGAAGAAATGTAAAATGACGGCCACTCCAGTTGCACATAATAGTGCAGCATTTGGATTCTAAATATTTTCAATGGATGTCAACAACTTCAGTTTGGAAGTAACTATTTTTATCACTCCAAGACTTTCAACGGCAGATTAAGTCCCTTTGTTATATGCTGCCCGACTCTGACCAACTATGACCACTTTGGTTCGGTGTGTTATTACGCCCGAGGAATCCCTAGGAAAGTCATGCCAATGGTGAAAGTACAATGGGAAAATGTAAAAAAAGAATTGTGCTCGTATCTGCAAGTTTTCTTAGTAGGCTGTATTCATTCTCATTCTCTCTCCCTCTCTCTCTCTCTCTCTCTCTCTCTCTCTCTCTCTCACACACACACACACACACACACATACACACACACACAATTTTGGTACATTACTTCCATGCTATGTTGTAAAATTCTCTATTTTTTGGTGGAGTCTTTTTTGATTTTGGATGCCCCCCCCAACACACACGCAACGCCTTTCCACATTTACAAAATAATAGTGTCGCGCCAGATGAGGATCAACAAGATCTTACATTCTATATGCCTAACACAGCTTTTTGCAGAAGAAAGGTCGACACCTTTCAAATTAGGTCAGGGCCCTAATTTGTATGAGCCTAATAAAGGAATTCAGTGTTAGGGCAATTAAAAGACAAGGGAAACAGTTTTTTTTATTTGCTTTAGATAAGTTTAAAAGAGAGTTTGAGTTGTGTCATATGAAACAAGGGAATGAAAAAAAAATTGGAAAAATCAGAGAGACTGAAAATAGGGAGTTTGAAATTATTTGGAATGTGTCTAATCTCGGCATTAGAGTGCTGCGAAAACACTCCTGCCTGATGTACTTGGCACAATTATATGATTTTTATTGTTGGAGGTAGATTGATTTGGAAGCTATGTATCCAAAACAAAGTGTAGATAAAATAAGGAGACTTAGCAGGTCCCTGTGCCCCTTGTTGTTGCCTGTCATGTCCTCTTCCCAGTGAAACAAAAACACTTCTCTGCATTGTTTCTGCAACAAATCCCCCCAACACACACCACCACCATGTGAAAGCTGAGGTTGATCTGAACTTTCGGTGAACCGCAGATTAAACAGGGACTGAGAGCGGCTGGGCAGGCAGTTTGTTTTTAGCCACCTTTCAGCAGCTCTTTCAGAATATGTCAATATTGATCGCTTTCAATCTGATTACCCCAGAGGAAAACACCAGAGTCTTCCAACTGGCACAAAAATGAAAGTCTCAACTTTAAAGGTAAACCAAGGAACCCAGATAGACTGGCAGACACACAAACCAGAAAGCATCGGAAGACAATGGTTATTTTGCAAAATAAATAATGGCGGTGCAGAGCTAGCGGGTGAGATGGACAGGCAGGCGTAGCATGCATGTACCCTGAAGACATGTTTCACGCAGTGATTGAAGCGGACCTTTTCTTTGAAGCCAATGCCACTGCTGTCAATCTGCTGCCCTACTCATCTCGCTGCTCCATTGGTGCATATGGGGATCCACGACAGGAGTCCAACAGTATTTCTGTCGAACGTCCTGTCAGCAACACTGGCAGGTTGACCGTATTCTGCAGTCAGCTGCCGGTTCACTGTCATTTTCTTTGTTTTCTTTGGGAGGCTGCACCCCCCGCACCACCCCCACTTAAAGATTCTCAACTCCAGTCAGAACTGATTGGGGGGGGTGCAGGACCCCCGACAGGCAGGGCCGGGTTCCAGTGGGTCTTCCATCACGGCTAGGTGCTGTAGTCATTGTGGGGGACCTCGCTGGCAAAATGTCACTGTGAAGGGGTAACCGTACATGTGGGATGCACCCCACAGATTGAGCACTTCACTGGCAGGGACAGGCACACACCTCCAGCAAGTCGTATTCTCCCAAAATGTTTCTTGAGCATGCGCACAAGCAAACATAAAAATGTTACAAATATTGTGTTTAGATTTGTAAATCCATTATGCAGCAAGGGATCGCCGCCATGTTGGTATTATAGGCTGTACATTAAAGAATATAATGCTGAATATGTCTTTAATACAATTTTACTGTGTAAACAGTAGAATATGGCAGAAACAATAGGATGTTATTAGTATATATCTTTCACTGCTTTACTTTATGTTATATTCTTTTTAGGAGTTACTTAACAGCAATGTGCCTCATAAGATCATCACTGCTAATGTGCGTATAAGAACTGGAACGTAAAATGACTATTTGATGTTTAGGTAGTGCACATGTCTATAATTAAGAGTAATTGCATACGATTGTAAAAATATGTTCATTTATTATTTTTACAGTCCCCCAGAAGAAGCCTAAGTAGGCAAAACCTTGGGGCTCTTTTTTTGTGGTCATCTTTCTTTATCCGCTGATCTCCAGTCCCTTAGACCTCTCTTCAGTGGGACACTTGGAGTGACCATATTCCACCCAGCGTGAGGTCCTCCTGACTGGTTCTCTGCAGCCAGTACTCTTCCCCCAGCTCTGCCGACTGCCTGCCTGGCTCTGTGTTCCCTTGGGTGGACCACCTTTAACTCCTCTGGCACTCTGTCTAGAATCTAGAAGGGCCACTGGGGAGTGGTGGAGAGTCAGAGACCAGCCAGGTTGGACCCAGCAATGGGCATGGGGGTCATCCACTGGCCCCTTCTTTGCCTGTCCAGGTGCCAGAATATTTCCTTTGTTCCAGTCCCGGAGGTGTGGGCGTGCAATGATGTCGAGGGCGCAGTGAGCATGCTCCCGCACCCACCTACAGGACGTCCGCCATCGCCTCCACACCCCTGTGTGTGGCTCCTGCATGTGATGATACAGCCAGTCTCCACTGGGAGTCACAGAACAGCAGGAAGCCCAACACTACCACCCCCAGGAAAGGAGAGCAGTTCTCTGGATGCTCAATCCTCTCCTACCCCTGCCGACCCCCAATGACTCGAGCTTGTTCCTGAACCAGGGTCACCGGTGAGAAGCAAGGTGTGGCATCCAGCTCCTCAACCCTCAGTACCACCAGGCTGATGTGAACGCTTAGGGCTTACTTAAATAAATTGACTTTCTGATGAGCAGCATAGTGGTGGTGTGACTTTCTTAAAGGCCAAGAGCGGCCCATCTCTTCGCTCATTGTACTGTACACTTCCAGATCAGGGCAAGCTCCACCCAAGACATTGAGTGTATATTTTTGGTGATTTCCCCTCGGACATCATAGATTTGTTTACTGTAAAGGTAGTCTACATCTGGTTTTTGGGGTGTTCTGCATGCTTCTGGAGAATAATACTCTTAAGTGTCCACTTAGTATCCTATCTTGGGCTCTGATGCATAACGGTGCAAGTAAAATTTATGAAATTCAGTGGCAATTTGCTTAGGGTGGATAATGCTTTGCTGTCCCTCTCCTTCCTTGGTGATACTAGAGATGCACCTCTCTGCTTCCCGCTTTTTAAGCCTGAAGGCTAACAACCTGGTGACCTTATTTCCCCATTCACAATACTTCTGGTTTACCAATCTAAGGCTGTTTTCTACTTTTCTCTGTGTGAGTTCAATAAGCTCTGTTTTCCTTGCTTGAGCTGGTGGAGTAGCCCTGGATCCCTCGCTAGGTGTCGGAACCTGGGCGCGGAAGGTGCTGCGGCACGCTAAACTGTTTGCTCATGGGCATTAAACGTGCCCCTTTGCTTGGGGGAATTACCTTTTTTACCCTGTGTCCTTTTGAATTTCAGCACCCCCGCTTTCCCCATGTTCCAGTACCCATATCGCATTTTCTAGTCTGAGCAATTTCTCCTCCACTTTGAGCTGGAGGCACCAATGCTGCTTATTTTTATAAGCGGCATATGAAATTAGGTGGTCCCAGAGGACTGCATTTAAACCATACCATAAATATTTGATTTTAGTGTCTCCATCCTTATTGTCTGTGAGATCATTCTTAAAGAGCAACTGTGCACATTAGCATGTGCTTTCATAAATAAGATGTTTCAACTGTTACAATTGACTAGATAATATATTTTTTCATTTTCAGTGTTCCTTTCCAAGATTTACAGCCCACCTTGATAGTCTATCTAAAAGGTCTGTACAGAAAACATTTACTTCTCCCCTGTTAACGTCACAGAGCCTTTGGCTATGACATCATAGTTCTCATCATGAGAACAGACTGTGATGTCACAAACAGCAATTGAGTGGTGTTCAGAGGAGAGTCAGATACATTTTAAAAGACTCAGTGAAAAAATTGTTGCATTAGCTACAGTGTTTAGTGATCCAAAAGCAGGGGAAAGTAAAAAATAATAAAAAACTAGAAAAATAATAAAGTTTAAACATAATTGGTATAAATCTAGTGCTTTTAATCTTTTTTTTATTATAGTAGAGAGTTGCTCTTTGGTCACTTGTTTGGTCTACTGACAAAAATCTCATTTAATAACCCAGTATTCATTTGCCATAATCTCTTGTGATCCATGGGGCCTAGATCAATTCTGCACAAAAAAAGGGCACAATCCGAAACAGATGGGAAAAATCTGCATATCTTGAAGTATGTATGCCCATTGTACTGAGGTATAAAAATGGTTCAGCCTGGAATATGTGCTTTTCAGGGCTGAAAAGAACATATAGTTCTTTACTTTAGAGTTTTGTAGCCTCCAGAGGCCCGTCCAGTCCCCTTCAGCCATCAGGGTGCATAGTACTTTGGAGCATGCATTTCCTGCTTTGCTCATGGGTGGAACTTAACCAAGGTATGATATGCTACACAGTTCCATCCCCCCCCCACACACACATATTATTAGGCCCTCAGGAAGTTGTTCAAGTTTGCCAAAGATATTCCTGAAGAACTTAGCAGAAGGTGGCGTGGAGGCATATACCAACACAAAATGCAGTGTCTTGTCTCCCATGATGCTCGAGACTGTGATTAACCTCCTCGTTTTGTCCGAGTGTGTTTGCATTACGTTAAAATGCAGGCCTTTCCTAATCACAAATTGCTACTGTTGCTTTTTTTTCTGACAGATGCACACCAGAATAGACTTCTCCCCACACAGCTTATTCTTTTTTTCCACATAGGTGTTTATCTCTCCTTTGGCAGGCTGCAGCTGCTCGTCTGCCAACCCTACCGGACTCTGGGGTCGTTCAGGATCTTGAACACCATGCGTGTCCTGGCAGACCCCTGGAGCTGGTCTGGAGGCTTCATCCTGCTGTGGCCCCTGATTTTTCTGCATTTTCTCCCCAGTTACGCGGGGCCACAGACAGAGAGACGCATGTGCGTGGAAGCGCGCATGCACCCTCTTGCTTCAGTGATGGCCCCTTCCTCCCACCCCCTTGGCCAACACCCTGACTCACACAGCTTGTGCTGCCCCCTGGCCTCCACCACAAGGCAGTAAAGAGCCAAGGGAAGCACAGATCCATCCCTGGAAAGGAGAGCTGCCAGGCAGCAGTTCAATCCTGCACCGCTCCCCCCCCCGACCTAACCTCCAATAGCCCATGGTCATTCCTGAACACTGGTCGCCGGCGTGGTGAGAGGTAAGACATCCAGGGCCTCAGCTCTCTATGCCACTGGGCCAACTCACACAGCTTATTCTTAATTTTAAGTGTTCTGCCGTGGAGAGGTTGGGTCTGCTGAAGCAGCCATATATCACAGTGCCTTCTGCTGAGCTCCTACAGTACCCAGGCTCATTTCACCATATTATTATTTATTTTTTTATTTATTTTGAAAGTCGGATTTACAATCTTTGAGTCATGGACTCATTTACAAAGGCCTCTTGTGCCAGGGAGGGTAGACATGGTTACAGTGTGAGGTACAACAGTGGTTACATACAGGTGCAGTACAGAAAACAGTAAGAACACAATTACAATAGTAATTTACAGATAAAGTTGCATACAGTAAGTTACAATCGTATAAAATATTACAATAAAAGTAGGTACAGCACTGGACGTACCAGGGAAGAATACCTAGGAGGAAGAGGTTAGGAGGGAGAAAAGGGGCGGGTGGGGGAAGTGGGGGGAATAGCCGTCCAAAGGTCATTGTCAAGGCTATGGGCCAGATGGGAGGGACTCCACCATTGAATTAATTAGGGCAATTAAAGCTGCAGGCGTCAAAGAAGTGGTTCCGGAGAGCGACCGAGAAGGGACAAATTTTGGTAAAATTAGTGACAGAGGGCTGGAGGGAGTTGAACCATGTGTGGGGTGCAGCAGTGGAAGGACCTTTGGGCTAATGAGGTCTTGGTTGTGGGCACCTGAAAGGTGGTATTAACTGAGCTACGGGTGGCAACAGATGAGGATGCATGCCGCAGGGACACGGTGACCCCTGGGGGGGAGAGTCCTAACAGGGATTTTTTGGCAAGCATGCAGGTTTGGTAGCACAGATGCTCCTCGAAGGTGAGCAGGGTGGTGGTGGAATAGAGCAGGCAAGTATGAGTGCGGTGGGATGCACCGATCAGGAGCCTGCAGGCCTTGTTTATCGAGGTCTGGATTTTGGCGAGGGCGGTATTGTCAGCTGTGGCGTAGATGGGTAGGCCAAAGTCCACTAAAGACAGGACGGAGGAGTTCATGGCCAGTCGGAGGGTGGTTTGGGGGAGGCAATCTCAATGTTGATAAAGAATGCCAATCCAAGAGTTTATAGCTGCGAACAGGGTATTGATGGAAGTTTGGAAGGTAAGAGCCAAGTCGAAGGTGACGCCCCAGAATTTGTAGGAAGACACCTGCTTAAGAGGGTGTGTTTTACTGGGGAGAATGCAGAGGGGGACATTTTTGGCCTTATTCTGGCGATGGGAAAAAAGCATAGATTTGGTCTTCTTGAGGTTAATGTTGCAGATATTAAGCGGTCCCACTGGTATTGTAAATCCTAATTTGCCTCATGGGCACCCAGTCTTCCTCCCCCCACTGCATACTAGTAATCCAGAAGCATACCCCATAAATATTCAACAAAAAATCTGAACATGAAGACAGTGAATGTGGAGAACTCGCCCTGAAACATGAAACTCAGTGACTATGACCAGATATCCACAGAGATCAGCACATTAATGTGCTCTTGTGGGCTTTGGTATCATAATCTACGAGGCTATGTGGCCTCTTCTAGAGGTATGCCCACACTCAGCCTGGGTGTTACTGTAAATTCCCCACCACCTCCTTGTAGCCTCTTTAGTTGGTATGCACTTCTGTGACACCCCCCCCACCAACCCTGTTTGACCAGTATTATCCACCTTCACAAGGTGTTTGCTCCCCCGTCAAGGAGTTGCTATCCCATGAATTTTGTCCAGCCAAGACAGTTCCCAGCATCCAATATTATTCAGTCAGTTGAGGCCTTACTAAGTCATTGGGTCATACTGTTAAATTTATTTGGCTGTAATATTCTGGTTGCAACAACTGTGACCAGCTCATTGTCCCCCCTCCCTGGTTTGATGAAATATCCTTAGTAACATCTGTGATATGGTATAGCTAATTGTAAGGGGGTTAAAAACCTATCTATTTAATCAGGCCTTTAGGGACTAGTGGTTCTTTTAGTTCCCTGTGAGTTAGCTATTTGCTATTTGAAATCATTTTTATCTTATTTATTTACTAATTACTGTTGTGTTTGAAACTGCCTGGTGTGTATGTGTGGTGCCCTGAACCTTTAGGGAAGGGTAACTTATAAATAAAGTTACTACTATTATTACCACCTGGCAAAAGATCACACCTTAAAGGAGCCCCCCTCCCCTGCAGTTAAAGACCTTCCTCTCTTTTGAGTTCTTATAGCAATGCTCCATTCAGCTGTCAAGTGATAATTCATCTCAACTATTAGACCAGCGCTCCACTGGCAGTTCTCTCCCTCATTAGCCATGGTCAGAATATACACTTACTGCCAACAGGGCACTTTTCACTGCTGTCAGCATTCCATCAGATCTCCAAATAAGAGAAAGGGAATGCTGTGTAACCAGGAGTGGCACATTAAGTCAAAGCTTGTTTCCAGATGAAACCTGGGAGCACAAGGAAGTTAAGTGACTTGTTCAGGATCACACAGTATGCACCTAGGCGACTGTGGGATTCAAACCCAGATCTCCAAATCAGTAGCTCAGAGCATTAACCCACTGCACTATACTGCCTTAAGTACTTCTCAACCAACATTCCTATGTGTGCAAATTTCATTTTGCTCCTTTTGTCATGGGGTATTTGAGAATTTGCATTTGCATTAGTCTGTGCGACAGTTCCAGTCATGTGACCTGGTCTACTGGTAGCGAGGTCCCTGAGAAACATCAGCCCATACTTTGGTTCTGCTGTGGTTGATTTTAAAAGTTCCTTAAAAACAGCTGATGGTAGGAATGGGCTGTTCAGTAGCTGGAGTGTCTCCAGGGCATGAGCGGCATAATGAAAGTCTGAAACTGTCCACATGGAGTTGTCTTGGTAAGCGCCCAGAAATTCTGCAATGGGGGAAGTTCCTCAAATGATCAGGGAGAAGGGTGACTTCATCTTTGGAGGAGAACTGCTCATATGCACTTTTCACAGAAAACAGTCACTTACAGGGTTTTGTCATTAACTGCGCAATGCGCTTCAGGTCTGCCTGCAGTGGAATCAAGCTATTCAGAATACTTGACATACACCTCATCCCATGGCGTGTATGACCTGCTGCTGCTGCTCCTTTTCCTTGTTACTTCATCTATATTTGCCTATACCCCTTCAACTTTTCAAGGGTTTTATTGTGACTTTTCTCCTTTTTTTTGTTTTGTTTTGCTTAGCTATTGCATACATCTGTATTATATTGTGTTCTGTAGTGTTGGATGACTCCATCCTGTTCTGTTATTCATTACTGAATTATGTTCACCTTACCCAGGTCCACCTTGTAAATGAGTCCTTCTCAATGGTGTTCCATCTGGTAAAATAAAGACTGATTGACTGATTGGTTGATTGATTGATTGATATTCGGTCAGTGTTTGCTGCGTGCATTTTTGGAGTCTGATAAATCCCAGACCATATCCACGATCTCCCTTTCTGCTGTTTCTTCTTGAAGGTCATACAATTCGATTCTCTGCACATTTAGGTACTTTTCATCTGCCAGTAAGGAGTCGTATTGGTTCGGACCCTCTGGTGTAGTGATAAGGGTTTGGCTGGATACTATATCTGCCCTTTCAGACCCTTTTCCATTAGCTGCTTAATAACAGTATGGACCTTTTTGCATTTTGCTAGCATTTGGGGGGGGGGGGAGTGCTGATCCATGTACATCCATTGGCCATTTGAATTGAGATCTCTTGCTGCTATGTCTTACAGAGTACAAGTTTCTTAACTGGGTATTATAAGCATTGTATTACAATGGATCTCAGTGGAGCTCCTGTCTTACATTTTGGCCCAATAGCCCTGTGTGTCTGCTCTATGCTGAGATCTAATTCCATTCCTAAGTCCAGCTAATGTTTGAACTAGGAGGGTAAGAATTCTTCTATACAGTCCTGCTCAATTCCCTCCAGGAAGCTGAAAATCATCACTTTTTTTCTCCTGGCCCAAGTCTCGGTGTCCTCGGCCCATTTGGTCAGAGTTTGTTCCCTGTGGTGCAGAAACACCAAGGATCTACCAAAAGCCATGTGTTCAGCCTCAATTCCACATCACAGATTCTTCTCTCCATTTGCCACAGATCTTTCGTGATGCCGGAAACATTAGTGTCAGTTCTGCAGGAGCATTCCCATTATGGTATTAGTGCTCACCTGGTCTCTCATAGAGCCTTTCTCCGAGTGGTAGTTCTCCTCTTCTCCCAAGCCCATCATGCAATCAGAGGTCTTGGATAGCTTTTAGTTTGAGCGGATCTCCCCACTTGCTGGTGGATTTCTGGGTGGATTTGGGTG
The DNA here is from genome assembly GCA_016271365.2 of Neoceratodus forsteri. Taxonomy (NCBI): domain Eukaryota; kingdom Metazoa; phylum Chordata; order Ceratodontiformes; family Ceratodontidae; genus Neoceratodus; species Neoceratodus forsteri. The sequence goes on along the minus strand of CM057456.1, from coordinate 450,825,216 downwards.
CCGATTTGTCTAGTCCTCCCATGTTGAGTGCTGTGCCTAGCTGTCCCAAACAGAAATAGCTCCTTAGATTGCAGGATGCCTTGCAATGCCAATTGACTGTGCTGGTGGTGAGTAGGATCTCTTGCTTAAGCAGCCATGTTGGTCACTGACATCACCAGAAGTCTGTCTGTGGTGCACTTCAAATAAACTAAAACACTTTAAACCCAAACCTCACAGGCTGTGCAGTTCCTTAAATGGTAACTTCAAAGAGAGTGAGTTATATTTCATTAATACTTTATTAACAGTTTAAACAAATAACAATCATTACGAAATAACCATACCATCCCAGAACCTGGTAAGGGTGTTTATCACTCCTTGGAGATACAGTTTAATCAGGTGGCTGAGAATCAATACAGGAAAGTAGAATAGATAATGAGAGAAAAAACGTAAGACCCAACAGCTATGCCAAAGCTTATCCTAGTAACACACCTCATGTAAACAATCAAATAAATAAGCCACAGACAACTGAACAAGAAATCGGACACCAATGAAAAAAAATGATCTGCTTATCATTCAAAACAATCAACTATTATCTCAAGAAAATCCAATACATTATATAAAATAAAAATAATCCTCATGTAAAGAGAACCAGATAAACTAACTCCAGCATGACCCCAGTGATATACACTAGTTATCTAAACATATCAACCATTAGCAAAAACTACAAGAAATGGGAAACACTGCTGACAACAGGGGGAGGATGGGGTGGTAGCCTATTTGGTACCAAATACACATAACACTAGCTACCTAAGAGCCGAATGAACAACAAGTAACACTCTAGGCTAGAAAGTGAAAATCATGTGTGTGGGGGGATAAGAAGCATCCCTGGGTTTAGAAAGGTTCCCACAGCAGAGGAAGAAGGGCTGCCATATTTGATGAAAATGCCAAAGTTTACCTGCTGTAATGTAAGATAGCCATTCATACCTCACAAGTCTAAACATTCCATCCACCCATTCATCAAAGGACGGTACATGTGTTTTTCACCACTGACGTAAAAGAAGTCACCTGGCTTGCATGATAGCAGCCATAAACCAGTCCCATTGAGACTTATTAGCTACTGAAAGCTTCAAAGTATTACCTAACACCAATTATAAAATGGGCCTAAAATGTCCTGTAATATGATTGGCTAATAGTCTATTGCACCCATGTCCTTATCAGGACATAACTTCCCAACCAGCACTAATTAGGAAAAGAAAACCCCATAACTAGAAATATCACTGAACCAGTGCCTGACCTCAGTGACTTTTTAAATATGTAAGTGACACTTGCCAGCAATTCTTTACCTGTGCTCCGAGAAGATTAGGGAGGCAGTATAGTGCAGTGGTTTAAGGCTCTGAGCTGCAAATCTGGTGACATCTAGCAGACCAGACCTGGGTTTGAATCTCACAGCTTCCACTTGCATACTGTGTGACCCTGAGCAAGTCACTTAACTTCCCTGTGCTCCCAGGTTGCACCTGTAAAAAAAGCTTTCAGCTTAGTGTGCTACTCCTGGTTAAACAACTAAACAACAAGATTAGCCAACCTGGTAACTCCTGCCCCCTTCCACAAAGCTAGTACATGTTTATATTCTAACTGGGATGTAAAGTTTTAAACAAAAATTAAACTGTCACCTCCACTGCAAACTTCAGTGGTACAAATGAACGGTGATCCCCAGACACTGTGGTTGCCTGCAGGCTGCTTTCATGTAAAATCCCACACTGCTCCTCTTGGTACTAGGTCATTATGCCATAGTTAGAGTAGTGCTGCAAGAATCACACTGTGTAAAGCGCAAAACCATTTAGAGCGATGGGGTATAATAGCAGTAGTGAATTACTGCTACCCCAATTGCTGACTGCAGAGTGGAGGAAGGGCTGAAGAATCCTCAGGTGCTGTGCCTGGTTGAGCCACTCCCGTGGTGGAGTGGCTAAGGCACAAACAGCTGGAGCAGTGGAGATCTGGGGACCAGGGTTTGGTTCCCCGTCTCTGATATCTTTTTTTTTTATGGTCAGATACAAAGTTTCCCCCTCCAGTGTTTCATCATATCTCCATGGTCCACAGTTCCCCCCCCCATAGTTGATTATAATAATTCCGAGGGGTGGGGGTGGTGAAGCTCCCCACTTTGGGGGGTACGGGGAGCAGAGCCCCCCTCAAAAACAAGAATTCTCATTATTTCTTATGGTGTGCGCCTTTGTTGTTACGGTCAGTGTTTTTACTCACCTTATTTCAGAGAGCGACATTTTGCTTGTGGCATTGATTGCCATGCTGTTTTTGTTCGCAGAGTTTTGACCCCGTGCCCTCCTCTGCTGGGTCTTTCAAACTTTTTTTTAAAATAAATAAAGAACCATTGCTTATTGTAGTGAAATGGACAGTGAACAGGACATTTGTAAAAACCGCGATCAGGAAGCACTGTAAGAGAAAAAAAATGGTATCTATTGAAGCTGGCAAGTGACACGCTTCACAATGAAACTGCCCACCCACTGCCAAAGAAATGACAGGTATGCTCCTTGATACTGAAAGCAAGCAGCCACTATTAAAATATCTCTTAAATGGTGTGGAATGCTAGCACTTCAAAAGAGAGTGCATTTGGCAGCAAGACACAACGTGAGTCAGCACTTTGTGTGTTGACAAGTAGCATGATTGCTCGCAGTGAAAGAGCCCGCTTGGTGTCAATGAAATGAGAGCTATGCTGCTCCACACCCAAACCAGTCACTATTAAAAAGGGAGTGTAATGCTTGTACTTAAAAACAGTGTGTGTTAGAGAGGGAGAGACAACCTGAGTCAACCACTGTGTGTGTAGGTGTGGGAGAGGAGCGCCCTGTAGCAGCCCTCACATAGTTGTAAAATATTGATAGGGAACTATTTTTCCTATTGCCATTATTAAAAACCTCCCTTTTAAAAAATGTTGAACACTTTCTTTCTTTCGCTTGGGGGACCCATTTTATAAGAGCAATAAGACACTCCAAGGTGTGGGTTATGGCCTGATAAGAGCACTCCCAGGTGCTAAAGGCACTCAGCGCAAGCATGTCATGCCTCATAATGCACCTGCGGCATGCTATTATCAGGCCATAACCCACACCTTGTCGTGTCTTATTGCTTGCTAAGGAGGTGTCCTTTCGGATCTTAAATCCCAGGACTGACTCCAGGCGAAAGAGTATCTGGTTCCACCAATCCAAAATTTTGGGACATTCCAACAGGAGACGAAGCAGGGTACGTTTCGCTTGATCACAGTGCCAGTAATTAGGATTTTGCATCAATTGCATCTTATACAAAATTGAGGGAGTGTGATGCCACAGAAGTAAAGTTTTCAATTGCATCACTTGACCAGCAGTATCCCTACAAGCACCATAAGCATTAGCCCAAGCGCGATCCCATTCCTCATCAGAAAGGTATAACCTAACAATTTCTCCCACTGTAATTGTAATCAACTTGTGCCCAGGGTATACTCCTCCAATAAAGCTTTATAAATGACACCCAGTTTAGAGGGGGAAGATAGTGGCTCTCTTTGTTGCGACACCCAAAATTTCCTCCCATCTCCCTGTAGAAGGCAGTTTAAGCTGTGAACCTACCTTCGACAACAAAAGATGCCAAAGCTGAAGGTACCGCCAATAATGCGAAGAAGGTAGGGAGGCCTCTCTCTGAAGATCACTAAAGGATTTTAAATAAAGAGAATTGGAGAAAAAGAGGTCATACAATCTCCTCAGATCCCCTTGTTGTAACCTAGAGTTAAACCAAAGGGACCAAAGACATAAAGGAATATCCCAATGGGGACCTAAAAACCTTTTAGCTGCCATCCAGACATGAGAAGCATATTCCTGAGTGGGGATGGGCCTAGGGGTTTTGTTAGGATGCCAAAGAATACTCTCTGGAGGGGATGGCCTACCATATCCCTTTCCAGGCCTAGGCGGCAGGCTGGGGAGAGAAGCCTCTCTGCATGCAGCCATATCCAGATATAGCAATGGCCAGATGCTACATAGTAACCATTAAGTCAAGGGGATCGAAATCCTCCTTTGGTGTATGTGGCGTTTAACCATGCAAATGAAAGACGAGACTTACTACCCTCCCATAAAAATCCAAACTTATGGCAGATACCTGCTTCCACACAGTATCAGAGATTTTAAGAAGCACATAAGAAATAACATAGAGGACTTTAGGGAGGACAATCATCTGCAAAGCTTGCACTTTGCCCCAAAGAGACATGCGAAGATGTTTCCATCTGGCCACATCTTCCTTATATTTAATAAGAATCAGATTAAGATTCAAGGAGGGCCACTCTTGCAGACTGAGAGAAATACTGAAACCTAAATATTTAATAGGATGAGAGACCCATTTCAGACCAGGAATAGGTATTGTATGTTCAGCACAAGAGGCATTCAAAGGAGCACTTCTGTTTAGCCCCAATTATTCCTTAGGCCAGACAAAGACAAAAAAAAAGATCTAAAAGTTTAATAAGGCTGGTAAAGAGGAAGCAGGGGTTTTCAAAGTTAAAAGGACATCATCAGCAGATAACATAGTTTTATAGGTAGTCCGGTCTACTTTTAGCCCTTGTATATCAGGAAACTCTCAAAATTTGGGGGCCAAGGGCTCAATGCCAAGCAAAAAGAGAGCCAGAGACAAGAAGCAACCCTGACATGTACCCCAGCCTGCCTGAAAGGCAGGAAACACTCTTCCATTTGTGAGGACTGCTGCACAAGGGGAAGAGTGAATGACCTGAATGCAACAGAGAATGCTGGGTCCAAAGCCAAACTTGTGGAGGACCACAAATAAGTACTGCCTCTCAACTGAATCAAAAGCTTTTTCAGTGTCTAAAGCTGCCACTGCAGTAACCTCTGATGATGTAGCTGAAGCCCATATGAGGTCAATAACCTTCAAATATGGTCCACCCTATCTTACCTCTGCACAAAGCCGACCTGGTCAAAATGGGTTTTACCATGCCGCAGCGACATCCCATACGGAGACATCCCGGACAGTGACAGCCGCAGTGCCGAATGTCAGCAATGCGGTGTCAGGGATGCCTCCGTGTTTCTATTGGGGAGCTCCACCCCCACACCCCCTGGTCTCTAGGATTCCAACTCCAAGTGGGAGTTGGACCGGGGGGGAGGGCGAAACCACCTGTGAGGCAGTCTCTTGGATTTGCAGAGACCATCACAGCGACATGCAGATTTTGCCTACATCCTGCCGCTGTGATGGTCTTCGCAGTAGGGGAGTCGTTGCGGTGTCAGTATACCATCCAAATGTATTAAATATGATAAGACTTTAGTCAACCAGTTAGCTAAGATTTGCACCAGGATTTTGTAATCCACATTGAGGAGCGAGATAGGACGGTAACTAGAACATTGATATGGGCCTTTATCTCTTTTGACTAAAGCCATAATGACTGCATCATACATGGTTAATGGAAGCTCTCCTCTCTGCCAGGCCTCAGCCAACATGTCAGCAAACATAGGATATACCAGGTCCCGAATAACTTTGTAAAACTTAACTGGGAACCGATCTGGTCCCAGAGTTTTACCGCTGTGTAATTGTTTTACTGCCATCTGACCTCCAAGAGTATAATTGGGCCCTCCAGGTCTTGCTGCTGTTCATCAGTGAGGCTAGAAAGAGCAAGAGGATCCAGAAATGTATTTATTTATTGAAAAATTTCACCAGGAAAGCACACTAAACAACAAGTTGCTCGTCTCCCAGTGCGACCCGGGGGGTACAAAGAGGATAAGAAAGGAACGTGGAACATACTGATAATATAAGGACAAACAGCTACAATTAGATTGAAGCATTTAGACACTTTAAATCACAGTTGGTAAGCAGCACAGACATTACAGATTGTAAAATGGATTCAGACAAATTAGGTTCCAGGACAATGATGTCCAGGACAATGAAACTCCTGAATGTCCCTGGCGTGAGCCCTCTGTGGTCTCCTAGATATATGCAATTGGGAATAATAATCTCTGAAAGCTAAATTGACTCCCTCAGGGTCTGTAAGCAGAGTGTCACCCCATTGAATCCCAGGGATTTTACTGGAAGCTTCCATCTGTTTAAGACGGTAGGCTAACAAATGGCCAGCTCTTTCACTTCCCTATGAATAAGCCTGTCTGGGTCTATAAAGATCAAATTACACTTGCTGTGTATTTAAAGAATTCATTTGGACTCTAAGGTCCCTAATGCGTTGTAGAAGGGAGGAGTCTACCTTACCCTCCTTATGTTGCTGTTCAAGGTCACACAATTGCTTTTCTAAGGCCTGTAACCTATGATGGCGTTCTTTTTTGTGTGCCAATGTATAAGAAATGATTTTACTATGGCGATGGGCCTTAAGACTCTCCCACACCCACATGGAAGCTGTTTCCCCCATATTGTTAATGGAAAGATAATCACAGACTTCCTTGCATATCCAACCCCTGAACTGGGGGTCATTCAATAAACTGGTGTCAACGTTTAGTCTCAGTACCCACCCCCTCCAGTTGGAATGTGAAAGTAACAGGGGAACAATCCAATATAATCATGGGTTCAATAGAAGATGCTAGTGTTACTTTAATAAGATCTTGGGTAACCAAGATAAGAGCTATCCTGCTGTAAGTCTGAAGTAAGGGGCAATCTGCATCTGCCTCCTGGCCATAGGACATCCCCAGCCAGGTACGGACAGATGCCGAGCTGGTATTTTCAAATCCCGGCGCCCTCAAGCCAAGCTACTCCGATTGGATGCCTACTAGCTCTGAGCTCTCTGATTGGTGCACCCACAAGCCGAGCACTGCACAGAGAATTTTTTTTTTCTGTTCTCATATCTCTACGGCTTCTCTCCCCACTAGGTTTTAGGATCAATTAAGTATATTTAAAGTATATTTCAGATATTGCGCTGACTGAACTGTATTAATTGCGTTTAAAGTATGTATTAGTTACTGCGACAGTGGTACTGAATTTGTTCTAATGTTTTCAATGACTGTGATTTTGTTTTTGTTTGTTTAAACTGTTGCTGTTGACCTGCCATCTAATTTCTGGTGCGACACTCTCTTTCACCCCTTCCTTCCTCCTGCTTTTCCCTTTAGCTTACTCCCACTACCTAACCCCTCCCCACCTTCTCTCTCTCTCTCTCTCTCTCTCTCTCTCTCTCTCTCTCCTCCCTCTCTCTCTCTCTCTCTCTCTCTCTCTCAATCTCAATTCATGGCACTGATCTGCCTGCCCCTAGTCTCTTCCTTCCACTTGAACTTGTTCTGTCCTCACAGCCCTCACTCAGCCCCCCCCCCGACTAATCACCCCTATTGTTTCCTCTGGCTGGATCCCACCACCCACTGCCTTGTGGTCCCCAGCTCAGGCTGTTCCCACCTCCCAATTAACTTCTTTGATGATCTGTCTCCCCCTGCCCCCTAACCCTCTAAATTAACTGTGCTCTTCTCCTCTTCTTCCCACAGTGCTCCAGCCCTTGACCAGGTGCACTCTCTGCAGCTGACATGGAGAAGCACTGTGCCACCCGCCGCATCTGCCTCCCGGCCATAGGACATCCCCAGCCAGGTACAGACAGACACCAAGCCGGTATTTTCAAATCCTGGCACCCTCAAGCCAAGCTACTCCAATTGGCTGCCTACTCACTCTGAGCTCTCTGATTGGTGCACTACAAGCCTGAGAGCACTGCACAGCAAATTTTTTTTTTTCTGTTTGTATATCTCACGGCTTCTCTCCTTCTACTTAGGTTTTAGTCCCACCCACCCTCCCTGGCCCCAACCTCTATTAAATACAGATAAGCTCCACCCTGTACCACCCCACCCTCTCCCTTAGTGGCTACCCAAACCTCAAGCCAGACTATAACTGCTTAACCCTTCCTTCACTTCTCTCCTCACCCCCTAAGTGAGTGCAACGGATACCTAACACAACCCTGGTTCTCAATCTGCAGCAAGTATCCCTCCCTGTGACAATGTTCTCTATCCAATCAGCTCCCTTCGCCCTCTTCACTGTCTCCCTCATCCTCCTCACCCTCCCATCCCCTCACTTGCTCAACAATTCCATGCACCATTCTGCCATCCCCCACCGCATACCCTAATACCCTACTTACCCACTGCTTCAACCTTGCAATAACCCCCACTCCTTTCTACCTCTCATGGACTCATTGCTCAATTAGACCTTCCACCCCTCTCATATCTCTGCACTATTCACACACTCTTTTGTGTCTCCTCAAATTCCAACACACTAACTTCTACTACCCACCCAGTTCTACCAAAACGTCTAGTCAATCTTGGTTTAAGAGCACCAAGCTCCACTTCATTATTATCTCTTTCTTTCTGCTCTCTGCAGGTGATATAAGTTCTAACCCCAGCCCCTCACACAACACAACTCCCACCCCTTCCACCACCCCCTTCCCTCCTTTCTCTCCAACCCTGGCAGCCCTCCCTCGGGGTCTTAAGATCCTCCACCTTAACATTCGGAGCCTTCTCCCAAAACTAGATCTCCTGCTCCCTCTTGCTGCATCCACTCTTAATAATTATTGAGACCTGGCTAACAAAAAAGGTCCCAGATGCATCCATCACAATTCCAGGGTACTCCGTTACCCACCAGGACTGTACTAGCAGGGGCTGGGGGTATTGCTATTTACTCCTCAGCCCCCAAGCAAATTACAACTCTTTTAGCAACCTCTGAACCCATGTCCTATGAAGCCCTCATCCTATGGCTATCTTTACCCTTCTCAGTCCCTATTTTCATTGCAGGAGTGTATAGCCGCCCTGGTCAACACTACTCCATTACCACTGAGCTCATCTCTACCATTGGGTCCCTCGCCTCCTCAGGTGAGTGCTACCTCCTAGGTGACCTTAACCATGACTGGCTGTCTCCCTCAGTAGGAAGAGCTCGCACAGATATAACTGTCCTTAACTTGTCCCAGCTAATCTCGGAACCTACTCGCCATAACCATAAATCCCTAAATCACACTCTTCTAGACTGAGCCCTTACCTCACACAGAATAATTCAGTCTGGCCTGCTGCCTGATGCTCTTAGTGATCATCATATGATCTACTTAGTCAGGAAAATTCACAGACTTAAGGCCCCTTCCAAGTTGCTAACCACCTGCTCCTTCAAAACCCTTGACTTTACCTCTCTATGTCATGATCTAACCCTTGTAGATTGGGCCCCTATTATTTCTGCTAAATCTATTGTTCTTGCTCTTGCATACTTCATAAACAGATTTCCCCTCCATCTGGAATAAGCATGCTCCCCCGAAGCAAGTCAGAGTGCGTGGTGACCACCATCCCTGGGTCACCCCCGAACTCCTGGCCTGCCAGCAAGTGCGTGACATAGCTTGGATAACACACAAATCCACCAAACTCACTCATGACCTCTCAATATACCACACTCTCATAAATGCCTGCACAAAAGCCATCCGACAGGCCAAGTCGGATTATTTCCAGTCCACCTTTAGCACCAGCATAAATAATCCGGCAAAGTTCTGGAAAGTTGTCCACTCACTTTTCTCACCCCAAGCTAAACCTCCTCCTCCTCTGCTTATGATTAACAACCACCTCACAGCTGATCACCCCCTGGTAGCTGCTGAATTTAACACCTGTTTTGCTTCCTGCACTTCTACGCTGTTAGCTTTCCTCCCAACCCCACCTTTTTCCTCTCCCCCCACCACCACCATCAATTACCTAATAGTTTTACCTTCTCACCAGTCTCTCGAAATGACACCTTAAAGACCCTCCTCTCCATCAATCCCACAAAGGGTAGCTCACCTGATGGCCTTGATCTGAAGCTGCTCTACTTATCTGCGCAAGTTATCTCCCTCCCAATAGCTGACCTGCTCAACCTGTCCTTTCGTACTGTAACTATCCCTGCAGCCTGGAAACACGCAACTGTCTTCCCCCTTCCAAAAGGTGGTGATCTCTCTTCTCAAGGGAATTACTGCCCAATCTCGCTCTTACCCACCCTGGCCAAACTACAGGAACACTTTGTTCTTACTCAGCTCTCCTCCTTTCTTGATTACTCCTCCTTCTTCACTCCCTTCCTGTCTGGGTTCAGGAAGAACTACTCCACCACCACTTCCCTACTCAGACTCAAGGACTTTATCCACTCTGTAATGGACAAAGGCCATATTATGTCTGCCATCTTTGTCGACCTTGCTAAGGCTTTCGACACTGTCTCCCACTCCCTTCTTCTTGAAACCCTCTCATCTGCCAGGCTATCTCAGCCTGCCTGCAGTTGTTTTAACTCCTGCCTGGTAGGAAGAACTCAATCCTTCAGAATAGCTAACTCAACGTCCCCTTTACTTCAAACCTCTGCTGGTGTGTCCCAAGGCTCTGTACTTGGCCCACTTCTCTTCTCAATTTTTTTAAATGACCTTCCGTCTGCTTGCTCATTGTCCCTTATTCATATGTAGGCAGACGACACTGTCTTGTTCACCTCTGGCCCCTCACCCTGCGATGTGACTTCCAGATTACAGCTTGACTTCAATAATGTTCAACACTGGCTAAGCTCACATCAACTCTTTCTTAATGCCAAGAAGACAGTCACCATGATCTTTGGCACAATGCAGAGACTCTCTCGGCTGCCCTCCCTTCCCCCCTTCCACACCCTTGACAGGACAACTTTAGAGGACTCCACCTCTTTTAAATACCTAAGTGTCTGGCTTGATCAACACCTTAACTTTTCTGTACATATTGACGCTATCCTAAAAAAATTGTGCCCCATTCTAGGCGCCCCTTACAGTAACCGCAGTGCCTTGCCACAACCGGTTAGGAGTGATATCGTACAGCAAATGATACTCCCTTCCTTCGACTATGGTGACATTGTCTACAGTGCTGCTCCTAAGACTTCCCTAACCAGACTGGATCCTCTCTTCAATGCTTTCTGTCGCTTTGCCCTTGACTCCCCCTCCCGCACTCATCACTGCACCCTATACCACTCTCTAGCACTGCCTTCCCTGCATTGCTTCACTTCCAAATTCTAGTTTGGGTCCCTTCCCCCTTACCTCTCCTCCTCACTCTCTGCTCCCCCTCTTGACTTCCACCCTCTTAGATCCTCTGACTCTCGCACTCTTGCTATCCTTCTTTGACACACCTCCACTGGTCAAGAAGCTTTCTCTTATCGTATCCCTAAACTCTGGAACTCCCTTCCTCCAGCTATCCGACTTTCCTCGTCCCTTTCATCCCTCTCCCCAGCCCTCCACAATTTCTATTCCGCTAACTGCTCCTGCTCATAGCCCCCCTTCACCCTCCTTATGCTTCCCACTCTCTAACACCATAAAACCCACTCTCTCTCTCTCTCTCCCCCTCCCCAACTTTTTCTGTCTGGTCCTGCCCTCCTAGCAGGGTTTCTCTGCGTCCTGAATGAGGTTCTTGGTACCAGGCTCCCTATCTCCCCATCGCTTTCCCCTTCCCTCTCCCCCCTCCTTCCCTAGTTTTTCATTAGCACTTGCTAACACCTTGCTGCCAAAGCTCTCCTGCACTTCACTGGCTCTACTACTACCTGGCCTCTGGTCTTTGGCACTGGGTGGAAACACATGAATTCCCAGCTGCTGGTCTGCTCAACTTAACCATATGGCTTAAGTGACATCGGGCTGTAGTTCTCCACTCTATGATGTAATATTCAGTACCTGCCTTGTTTTATTTTGCACTATGTCTATGTTATGCTTCAATTGTCTCCCATCCATTGTACCCCCTCTCCCAGGATGCTTCTGGAAAACGAGCTGTTCCTCAGCTCATGTTGTCTTTCCTGGTGAAACATTTTGCAAATAAATAAATGAAGTATAATCCCTAGCAACCGGATGACATAACCTCCACACATCCCAGAGCCCATGGTCATTCCAGAGCCTACATAGGGCTCTAGAACCAGGGGTATCATTCCTAGTAGGGTTACCACTGCAATCACATACGGTGTCCAAAACTTTATTCATAGCAACACAGAGAATTAGCTTCCCCTGTCCTTTGTCATGAAGAATCTGTGATAGCTTATGAAAGAAGAGGGAGCTATAACTATTTGGCCTATATACTGAAACTAGGGTGTATGTAGAGCCATCCAAGGTACCAACCACTAGAACTTAGAGCAAAAAAACTTAGCACCATCCACCAGTACACTTCAATAAAACAGGCTCACATCAGACTCCCTGATGATGCCCTGAATGAAACTGGTCACAGATTTGCCTGGTGTGAGGAGCTCCTGCTGGTGTTCCCATGGAAGGTACTGAATGCAGAGACCTAAATAAATTATTTCTGCACCTTATGTTGGTGTGATCCTGTTGTTGTGAAGTGTGCTGGTGGATGTGCTAAGTTGTGTTGCTCTAAGTTATATGTTGTACTGTGTACATCCAGTTGTGGAGCAGCTTTTTTTGCTTTGCTGACCAGCCACTAGAACCCACCTTCCCTGAGGATCCCTAGTGACGGAAGTAGTAACCCAACTGACATCCTTAGTAAACAAAATCATAACCCCATATTTTGGAGGTATACGAAGCTTCAAAAACCTGCCTTTTCCATCCAGCTTTAAATCTATCAGCTTCCTTTTTAAGCAAATGCGTTTCTTGTAAGAACACTGTCCCCCACCGTGGAACACTCTACTACAATAAAGGCAGGCAAGACACCAATAAGAGAAACACATTATGTCTCCATTGAACCCCAGAAGAGTAAAAACAAAGAAAACACTTGAAGAAAATTTGCTCCCTCTGTGTTCTTACCTGCAGGAGCGAAGGATAAAACCTAAAATGTACACAGCTAGACAAAGGACCCTATCTACCATTCCCCTCCATAATATACCAATCCCAACTGCTACAAAAATCCTTCTCCTTGCGGCCCACAAAACACTGAATGGTGCATAGGCAACAATGCTTATGGAGAACAGTCTCACAAGCCATAGCTGGCAGGAGTGACCCTGGCCCAAAAGAGGTGACCAATATCCTCCCCCAAAGATAAGACAACTATATACCTGAGGCCACATCTACCATCATTGGCTTACACCACCAAGCAAAGCAAACAAAAGAATAGCCAACTGCAGCGGAAATCTACAAACATCTGATGCCTAGCTAGGCTACCAGTGGGACTGGCCCACCAGGTAGCCACATATTAGATAACAGGGAGAGGGAGTGGAAAAGAGTTTGGAGGAACCATCAAGCAAGCACGTATGCACCAACTTAAACTAGAATAAACAACCCTGGGGGGCATTAGCAAACTCATTAGACACAGGTAAAAACCAAAGAAACCCATTACAAAATGCCAGACTAACTGGTGAATCCCACTATGTCCCCCTAGTATAGTACCTCTAGTGACTGCCTAGTTTACAAGAGACATTGCCCTAACTGAGGGAGGCTGACAATGTAAAAATAAACCTAAAACACAGCAACAGGATAGTGAACCACAAATGAAAGAAAAAAGTATTACAAAGCTATGGAGCTGTTCCATAAATTGGAGAAGCTATCCCATGCCACTATATAAAAACCTCAGTCCATAGAGTCCTCTTGCCTTACAGGTGAGCGGAGCAGTGAACCATGTACATCTTTGTTCCCTGCTGAGGACTGAGGTTTTTAAAGCTAGTCGCTACTTTTGTGGCTTAGGATCAGAAACACGTGGACTCCGCTGGGATGTATCACCTGGGTCCAGTCGGGAAACACCCAAAATAAATGACCAAGCCTCCATGGGATAAGTAAAGGATTCCACACGTTGGTGTGCAAAAACCCACAATGTAGCTTGAGGAGCCAGAACAACATTTGTTTCCCTTACTTTCACTGTTCCCCAGCAGCCCTCGATCAGGTGGGGACTCCAGACCTGTCCCCTGACATCTGCCATTGCCAGCATCTTTCCCTCATTGCTTACCCCCCCCAGCAGGGTAGACAGGGGGAGCACTCAACCCCACCACTTCAGGATCTGGTTCCACTGGTCCAACTGACTGGGGACAGGGCCTGCGGGTGCCCGTCGTCATCCAACCACCGGCAATTTTTCCTTGTTCTCTTTCCCGCAGAGGGGGGCGTGCAAGGACCCCAATGGTGGTGCCAAGCATGCTCCTGTACAATGCACACCCGGCGTCTGCCCCATCTCTGCCCCATAGTCTTGGCAGTGTCATTGTGTCAGCCCCTAGCCTCCACTAGGGGCCAGGCTAATGCCGAATGCTGCGATCCCCCCTCCTCGGAGGAGAAAAGCTGTCCTAGGGATGCTCAATCCTTCTCCTCCCCAGCCGGCCCCCAGCAACCTGCTCGCATAGCGAACACAGGTCACTGGCATGGCAGGAGGTAAGGCATGGATGCCTCAAGCCTCCACACCACTGGGCAGGCCCACCAGAAAACATTTAATATCACATTCCTTTGCCAAGTCTCTGACTTGATCAAAAGACTTTCACCGGTCGATAACTCTTTTAGGAAAGTCTGGGCGGAAGGTCAGTCTAGCCCTCTGCCACCGAATCTTCTTAGCTGCCTGTGCTCCCTTCAAAATGCCCTCCTGATCTTGGTAATGGAGCAGTTTCAACACCATCGGGCGAGGTTGGGCAGTAAGGTCCATCAAGGGGTGCTGTGGGAACTCAATGCACTCTCAATTTCCAACAAAGAATCAGTGCACAAACTGAACCACCGAGGCAACATATTCTGCAGAAACTGAAGCATATCACCACCCTCCGAACCCTCAGTCAGACCAAAGATCTGAACATTGCTCCAGCGATTCTGGGTCTCTTGATCATCCAGCTTCTCCATGAGTGAACACATCTTCCTCTCAGCTTGGCACAGGCAATGCTCAGCTGGATGGGCCCAATACTCAAGTTGCCCAATATGGGTTTCTGTCGGCTCAACTCGATGACCCAAAGCTTCACTGGCGATCCTCACTGCTGTTAGGGTAACAGTTAAATTATTGAGATCCACTCAAATAGTGCTCATAAAAGTTTTAATTTAATTTAATTCCCAAGCAACTAAACCTGCCTCAGTTTCACACTCCACCTGCGTATCAGTCATACTACTAGGCCCTTCTGTGGGATGCGGCAGAGAGTTTATATTTCTTCTTCACCAATACACCAGTATTTTCACTTTCTGGCATCCTGACAAATAAAAATCCCACTGATGGCTCTGGAGGAGTACCAACCAGGAGAGGGACAAAAAGGAAAAATGGGAACCGCAGAACAGAGCTACAGGAGCCTAGCTGCATTTAGCTCGGCTGCATCATGTGACCCCTGTGAGGAGTTGTAGATCTTGGTCCAATGGCCAAATTTAAATTTAGTGTCATCTGAAGGGTAAACTCTGAGTGTACTCATGGCTCTCGTGTTACCAGCTTCCCTCACAACATAGCCTCCTCTTCCTCTGTCTCTACAGATGCAGATTTCTCTCAGGCTCAGATGGTTAGTTTTGCTAGGTGATCAGATCAGTTGGATGATAAGATCAGCTGTGCAGGTCTCCAGTGCCCCTGGTCTGGTATCAGGCTTTCTGCCTTTCTCATCTTCCCTGCTGCTGGTCAGACCAATCATAGAACCAGGGGGCCACACATCCAACACACAGCCTAGCTTCAAGACTACAGTGTGAGATGCTAACCAGTGCGTAGCTGTCGCACACTGACTGGTTGGTTCTGCTGACTCTGTGGCTCAGCAGTATACAGTGTCTCTACTACACTGCAGGTGGATAGCTGTGGCACTAGTGCTGGGTTAGCATATTTACCTCCTTTTCTCTGATAGCAGGAATTAATCTCTTTTTCTTGTTCTCCCAGCAGATGACATTCTGACACTGGCAGCAAAACAGCACTTTTGTCTGGCTGTCTTTCTGTCCATTTAATGCTGTAGAAACCTTTTGAACACCTGTGTTGTGACTCTAGAAGCTACAGACAGTCTTCCTCAGATGGCACTGGCCAACAACTCTGGCTGTCCTCACACAATGACAGCTAACTGCCGATTGCCCAGCTATGGAACAGCCTTCAGAGCTTCACTGGGTCAGGGCAGCTTCTGACTTGTCCAAGGTGCTGACAATCAGTGACAAAAGTCTCTTAGGCTTACGCTCAGTGTCCTAGTTATCCAAAAGTGTGCCAAAAATCCTGCACAGTAATTCTCCCAGAATTCTCTTTTTAGTCAGTCCGAGATCCCTGACATGTGAGAGGTCAGGGTTTAATTAAAATTACTGCCCCTGTGTTGAAAGGAGCCCTGGCTCCTACAAAGTTACTTTCTGAGGGCTCCTGGCCACATTTCAGTTTATTTAGCCCCTAAGTATGGAATTCCCTCCCAGCAAGTCTAATTGACAAGCCTTCTCTCCCAGGGTTCAAATCAGGCCTCAAAGCTTACCTCCTGGAACTAAGTCTCTGTGGATGCTATCGTTAGCCCCCCTATAGGGCCTGCTTCCCTGCTACCTCTAGCTTATCCACTTCTACTCTCCCCACGATTCTCTTATGAACAAGCATTTGTCAATGCCAAATGTTTGCTTACTGGCATTGGCAGTGGTAGTGTAGAAGTTACAGAGCTGCGTAATAGGAATGGCAGTGAAGTATTGAACTGAAGCCAACCCCACCACCACCCTGCAGAGAGTGACAGGCATTGGGGTGTGCATTTGGGTCGTCAGGCATAACGGCCACGCCACTTCACCACACCCCACTCTGCAGAGACTGACAAGTGTCACGTGTTCCTTGGGGTCTTTGGCCCTTATGCACACCCCATTTCATTAGGAAATACGGTGAGATGGGTGCGATATAGGAGAATGGGGTGAAGTTTAGGGACGAAGAGTCCAAGGCATACCTCGATGCCTCTCAGTGACTGCAGGGTGTGGAATGGTATGAGCATCACAGGCAAGAATCCCAAGTCACACCCCTGATTCCTGTCATTCTCTACAGGGTTGGGCGTTATGGTTGGAAACCCTAATACCTCAGGCATTCGTTGGTATTTTCACTCCAAATTTTCAACATGTTTGTTTTGTGACCCCACCTCATGAACAGGGGGAATATCAGTTTGGTAGCCGAAAGCTGCTCATGCACAGTGACTACGGGATTTAGCACCACAGGTGCAAAAATATTCCGAACAGGATGTAAAAAATGACAGCTGTACTCTTTCATGGGGAGGTGTAAAAATGGCTATGCTGCAAATGTGTAGTAAAAATATTTAAAAAAATGGTGAAGTCACGAGCGTACATAGAAACTGTGCAACGCACACCCGTTATATAAGTAGGTTGGGGATATTTTATAGCAGATTGTCAACTCAGGCATTTTGGTGCCTCCGATCATGAACAGTGTCACTGTGATTTTCTTTATCTGTGCTGAACAATGATTTCCCACAGCCGACCACGCATCTCTGCACTGAAAGTGTGAAAACACACTTCCGCCCATGTTGTGAAAAATGGCAGCTGTACTGTTCATAAGGAAGTGTTGAAAAATGCCACTAGTGAAAATCTGGACTGAAAATATTACAAAGTCATGAACTAACGAGGATGCGTGGAAACTGCACAATGCTCACCGTAACACCAGTCATTTTATGGACTTTTGTCACCAAATTTTCAACATAGCCATTTTAAGACCTCTGCTCATGAACAGTGTAACTGTGATTTTCTTAATCTGTCCTAAACATTGCTTTCGCACACCAACAGCACCATTGTGCGCTACATGTGCAATAACACATTTTGGGTGACATATGAAAAATTGCAGCTGTACTGTTCATAAGGAAGTTTAATAAAATGGACATGTTGAAAATCTAGAGTGAAAATATTAAATTTGCAAACTTACGAGCATGCATAGGAACTGTGCAACGCACGCTCGTAAAAGTCATTTTTAGGCATTTTTTCACCAAATTTTCAACATAGCCATTTTAAGACCTCTGCTCATGAACAGTGTCACTGTGGTTTTGTTAATGTGTCCCATACATTGAGTTTGCACACCGACTGCGCCATTGTGCGCTACATGGGCGGAAACACGTTTTGGGCAGGATGTGAAAAATGACAGCTGTACTGCTCATAAGGAGGTGTGGAAAAATGGCAATGTTGGAAATCTGGAGTGGAAATATTGAAAATTCGCAAACCTACGAGCGTGCGTGGGAACTGTGCAACGCACACTCGTAAAACAGTCATTTTTAGGAATTCTGTCACCAAATTTTCAACATTGCCATTTTAAGATCTCTGCTCATGAACAGTGACACTGTGATTTTCTTAATGTGTCCTATATGACTGAGTTCGCATAACCACTGGCGCCATTGTGCGCCTACATGGCGAAACATCGCTTTGGGTGAGATGTGAAAAATTACAGCTGTACTACTCATAAGAAGGTGTGGAAAATGGCAATGTTGAAAATCTGGAGTGGAAATATTGAAAATTCGGAAACCCACGAAGTATCGTGGAACTGTGCAACGCACACTCGTAAAACAGTCATTTTTAGGAATTTTTTCACCAAATTTTCAACATAGCCATTTCAAGACCTCTGCTCATGAACAGTGTCACTGTGATTTTCTTAATTTGTCTCGTACATTGATTTCGCACACCGACTGCGCCATTCTGAGCTACAAGGGCGGAAACACATTTTGGGTGAGATGTGAAAAATGACAGCTGTACTACTCATAAGATGGTGTGGTGAAATGGCAATGTTGAAAATCTGGAGTGAAAATATTGAAATTTCGCGAACTTACGAGCCTGCGTAGGAACTGCGAAACACACGCTCGTTAAACAGTCATTTTTTGGAATTTTGGCACCAAATTTTCAACATGGGGGTTTTGGGCCCCCTTCTCATGAATGATGTCACTGTCATGGTGGTATTCAGTCCCGAAGGGTGATTTCGCAGTCACTGCGCAAAATCACCCTTCAAGCCCGAATAACGCCATGACAGTGACATCATTCATGAGAAGGGGTCCCAAAAAGCCCATGTTGAAAATTTGGTGCAAAAATTCCCCAAAATGCCTGAGATATGCAATAAAGTTGAACCCCTCCTATCTAGCCCATTATACAGCTTACCGGCATTTCCTCAGTTCGCGGTCGGCTTTGAAGAGTGCTGACGTGTTCCCGGTCCACGAAGATCGTCCGCCGGAGTCGGAGGTAAGTATGGGGTGGGGGTGTGGGGAGGCTGGGTGCGTGGTGGTGGGTGCGGTTGTGGGAGGGGTTCGAGACGCATGCTGGGACCGTTTTTATTTTACAGGGTAAAACAAAAAAAAAGACTTTGTGGGACCACTTGCCACGCTGGGGTGGGGTCCCAGCGTGGCCTGAGACTTTGGGCGTTCAGCCGGCGGGATTGGGCACCCCGATGCGGCAAAAAAAATAAAAAACCTCTGGGATTTGCCACGCTGGGGTGAGCTCCCAGCGTGGCACAAGGACTGGGGGACGTTCAGCCGACGGGTATTGGGCACCCCATCAGCAAAATACTGATTGCCACTCTGGGGTGGGCTCCCAGCGTGGCATCAACTACTGGGGAAGGAGACGATGCAGCTCAGCCGACGGGGATTGGGCACCCGTCAGCTATACGCTGCATGCGAGGCGCCTGCGCCTGCGGCTGGGGGAGCTGCGGCGTGAGCAGCTTCTTATCACTACTCACCAGCCGTAGCTCCTTTTCAATCAGAGGTTACTGGCATTGCCGCACAGACAGCTCCAAAATGCATTGCTTACAGGGGCCGGCTACTGCCAGCACAGTGCCTGAACTGGAGAAGGAGGTGACACACCTCCGAAATCTCCGATGATGGCACTATGTTTCTTGCACATGCGTGCAAGCAAACATAAAAATGCCAAATACGCTGCGTATCTATCTTAATACCTGTGAGCCTTGTGATACCATCTGTCTCTGTGCCAAACGGTTGATACCGTACTCCCTTACATGTATCACCCAAAACTTCTGTATATTAATACCTATGAATGTACTCTCTGTAACTAAATAAGTATTCAGCTAAGTTACTCTACTGTGGCACCTATGTATCCTACTCCTTATCTTGTATCACCTAATATCACTGTATATAAACTTCTATGTATGTATTCACTGAAACTGTATATGTATTAGCTAAAACTACTGTTTAATGTCACCAATGTATGTACTTATTGTAACTAATCCCAGGTCGCCCCTGAAAAAGGGACCTCTGGTCTCAGTGGGCTTACCTGGTTACCAAAATCTAAATAAATAAATAAAATATTTACTGTATATCTTCATTTAGTAGCCATCCTTAAATAGAATCCGCAGGCAAAATAAACAACTTTGTAATAAAAGTCGCCTTCAAATAGAGTCCCTGGCTACTGTGCAAGGCTGTCTACTTCAAACATATCGGTATTGGCTTACTGTACTTCCTCTACTTGCTCTACTAGTCAGGGCATTTTTGAAAACCAGTACTATATAGCACCTGAGTTGCCAGGGGAAACATAGATACTGATAGTCATGGTAAAAGATGTTTTACACCACTAATGATAGCTGGATTGCCTGGAATTCAGAGGAAGGACTGGTATTGTTAGTTTAGACACCCTTGGGGCATTTTGGTGATCTCTGATATAAAATTTCTGCCACCATTCACTTCCTACTACTCGCACTACTGGTATACTTTCCCTATCTGGAAGCTCACAATCTCAACATGCAGTACCCCAGTCAGGTTTGTCCGATACAGGAGATAACCTGACGCTACTACACCCAACGCTGTTGCTCCCAACGGGATAAGGTAGCGGATGTGACAGAATTCTACCTTACCCCATGTGATCCACAGGAAAGGATGGCTGGATGGAGTTGCTGGCCAAGCTGCCCAGGTGGTGTGGAGGGGAATACCACCGGTAGCTCAGCCGGCATACTATGTGTGACCCGGGTTCTGGTCTGGGTCACACCATTTTATACACTGCACCCCCATAACCGTTAACATTTTACTCCAGGGTCCTCTTCCCCTCAGAGTTGGATATTTTAGTTATGGGGGTATGGGGGCGGAGCCACAATTGAAGCAGCCAGCAAGTTTCCCCCCAGTGTTCTGTGACCCATGGGACTTCAGCAGGCATCAGGGGTCTCACATGCCCGAAATTCGTATGTCGGGCATGTCAGTGATTCAGGACTGCGCATTTTGGGCAGTTTTACTTGGTATGCCGAGTGTCGACATTCCGAGTTTGGGGATACCATAGTATATCCGCAGTACTAGCCGTTACTTGCCTCAGTTATGATGAGAAATCCAGAGAACTTTAGTTGATAATTTTATACTTTTGTAAAAATCAAAACAAAGTGCCAGTACAGATACAAGCTAAAATAAAAAAAGATGCCGACTGATGCCAACGAACATAAGCATAGCATCTACATCATGCAGAGGACATGTCCAATGCAGTCATTCAGTCAATCTCTGCATCACGTTCGCTGTCACAGGAGTCATCACCAAAGCTATCTAGAGAAAGATGGGAACTAAGATCACTAACTTGTGTTCATTTTTCCTCCAGCTGACTGCGCACCTCATATGCCACCCCATCAGCTTTCATACAGGTAACCACATCGGGATCAACTGAAGTAATGCTGCACACCTAAGGGATAAATGTGAACTTTGACAGGTGTTCGACAGTTTGACTGACAGTACTTTTAAATGCTTAGGGGAATCTGGAATGGTGGCCAGACTGGTGTCAATTAATAAAGACCGCCCTCATTTAATAGCTACCCTCAAATAGAAACCACGGCTGAAATGACAAATTTGAAATGGAAGCTGCTGTTTCTATTCAAAGATATACGGTATGTGTGGGTGCACTGTTGTCTGGTCATGTGTTAAGGCAAAATAGGAACTCCCCCACCTTGTCACTATTGCTGATGTGCTTGCTGCTCCAGTGATGGGCAGCCCCTTTGATGTGTTATGGGAACCACAGTTTTCAAAAACAAGCTGTTTTTCTCCTCCCCTCCTAGTGTTCTCTGATTTCCCTGATGCCTGCTGAAGTCCCTGGGGTCACAGAATGCTGGGGGGAACTTACTGGCTGCTGCAGTTGTGGCAGGAAGAGTAGGGTGTACTAAGCATCAGAAGCAAACAGCCTCCTGGCTGCATCAGCTCTTCTGGTCCCCCAACAGGTTGGCAGCTCTCAGGAGTTCCAGCAAGTAAGAATGAGGCAGCAGCAGAGTGCTCTTGCTCCTGACAGCCCAGGTAATTCCCACACATTTTTTTTTGGGGGCTGGGGTTAAAGGCACACACATACAGAACACAAAGATTTACAACTGTTTAAAGCCAGATACTGAGGGTAGCATCTTGAAGTTTATCAGCAGACCCTTCCATACCTGAATAACTGCAACAGCAAAAGTCCTGTCACCCACTGTACAAACCCTAGATCATGACACCTTCAATCAGGTCAAAGGCAAAGACCATTCTCTCTTCTGATAGGCTGAGACAGTTATTTAGGTGGGCATCTATCAGACAACAGATGCCCACCAAATAAAAAGCCCCAGCCCAAACCTGCCTCATGGCCAGCCAAATATTCTTGTGCCTAGCCTGCTTCATCATTGGCTGAAGCATTGGGCACATCATTTCAAATGGCTGCCATTTTTTTCATCGCTTAGCAAGAGAGTGTGAGCCCCCACCCCACACACACACACTCACTCGTTAGATAACAGCCAGTTTAAAAAAAATGTGTACCTCTTTTCCAGTTTTAAAACAGTCTCTTTTTTTTTTCTACGTGTCTGCCACTGATCTCTCAATCTGCCCTGTCGGTGAACATAGAATCAACCCCACAACTGAAAAATCATAGTCTGCTGCTCTGATTACATGACTTCCTCCACCCGCCCTCCCGCTCACTCGCTCCTGGCCCCACACTACCGTGATCACCTCTTTTCCGGTTTTAAAACAGTCTCTCTCTTTTTTTTTTTAACTTGTCTGCCACCGCTCTCTCAGTCTGCCCTGTCGGTGAACATAGAATCAGCCCCACAATTCAAAAATCCTAGTCTGCTGCTCTGATGACACGACTTCCTCCACCCGCCCTCCCGCTCGCTCGCTCCTGGCCCCACACTACTGTGATCGCTTATGAAGATGAGCGAGTTAAAAGTCACTTATTTTGTACCTGATCTCCCAGTTTCAGTCAGGGAACATCAGTCTCTTCTTTCCGCATGAGGGCAGGATGGATCGCGGCGGGCAGGCAGGATCGCAACGTCAACGTAAACTGCTGAAATCCTTCATCAGTTGACAAGGGTGGCTGTTGGTGGAGAGGGGAGATAGCCAAGGGAGATGAGATGCACATCAATAAAAACCAATATTGGTGCTAAGACCTTACTTTAAACTAAATGTGAGGGGGCGAGAACTGAATAGAAGTACCACAGAGGGAACAAAAATAAACTGCCAAATACTACAATTACAGGAAATTCCTCAAAGACTTTTCCCAAAGTGCTAGCCTCCTGTAGCAGAGCCCTCTACTGGCAACTGTACTAGGCAGGGAAGGTAACTGTGTTAAGCAGGGACTATTTTACCATTAAACTTTTTTTTGTATTTTAAGGTTATATTTTTCAAAGTTGTACCTATTTGTTAACTACTGGAAAAAAAATCTAAGCTGATGCCCATTTTCTAAGCGCAATAATACCCTCCAGGGTGGGCGGTATTGTGCTATACCGGACCTTCCAGGGGCTATAAGGCTCACCGCCTGCGGCATCGGGCCTCATTACGCCCCTGGGCGGTCCGGTATAGTACAATACCACCCACCCTGTTGAGTATTATTGCTTACCTAGATCATGACACCTTCAATCAGGTCCATGGGTCTCAATTGTAGCAACCACACCAAAAAAGTTCAAAGATCTTGCATGGCATAAGCAAGGCCTATCCACAGCCCCATAGGGGTTGCCATGTGGGCATTGGGGGAAACTACTGCCCACATGAGGCAGGGGGCTGCCATAAATGAGCTATTATAGAGTGTGTTGCCTAAACACTCTTAGTGTATAGAGCAAATAATAATAATAATAATACTAGTAATACAGATTCTTATGTCTTCAGAGTCTGCCAAGAAACATTCGTAAACAAGCAAGAGTACTAATAAATGTTTACTATACTACTTACGCCAAGCATGTGACAAAGAAAATCACAAGGGAGATTGGTTTCTCACCACTCTCCTGAAGAATGTACATAATCTCCAGAACTGTAGGATCTCAGGTTCTCCAAGATCTCATTCTCTCTCTCCCCCATGGAAATAGGTTACACAACCTTATATACTACAGATAACAGCATATCAACAGAGATTACATCATAGTTCTGGATATGAAAAATATTATTTATTGGATAATGACTTAGGAGACAGAATTACTAACGAGTATCATATGAGACAAATACTATGCTTCAGTTAGCATTATAGCTTGGACAAAAGAAATGCTGACTGGGCTCTATTACAGGTGGCATTTCTTGCTTATGTATAATATAAGACATAACAAAGGATTTCTCTCTCTGTCAGCTTGCTTAGACAAAGAGAAGTGCTGACTGGGCTGTATTACACGTGGCATATATGCCTGAGTGTAAAACACACACTACATAAAATTATATGAGAATATCAGTATACATTAATCACTGATGACCCCTCAGAGTCATCATATCAGTAATAAGGTAGATTATATATGGAATACATGTAAAAGACAAACATAATGCATTATAGTGAGGCATAATAGTCATGCATGATCTAATCGTATAAAAGGATGTAAACATTGGCATATATTAGCAGCAAAGCACATTTCTGGCACTCATGTTTATATGATGGGTGCCTGAACTACATGTTAGTGCGAAATAGCAGTATCACAGTATAACAGACCAGGAATACAGTATAAGGTGTATGTGGGATGATAGGGGGCATAACCCAGGCACAACAAGTGCACATGGTGGAAATCAGCTGTTCTTGCAGAGAATGCACCAGGGCCCCAACATCACACACACTCACCTCATCCCAAGTCCAAGGCCCTGTATACAGTCCTCCCTATATAATGAAGGGCACGGGATTGTATGGTTGCCATACAGGCATAAAATAATAATGGCAGGTACACACATACATTGTACAGAACTGCAAAGAAATATCACACTGGGAAAAGGTGGCAGTCCTTCCAGGATGTAACATCCACATGCCTTACAAGCCAGGGTGTTCCTCACACCCCGCCACAGCAATACCTGATGTTTGTCACACCCTGTAGCTCATCACATCCAAGCACCTTCAGTACCATACTCCAGTGCACCAGTCCACTCACAACACGTTCCTGCTGGCTCAGTGTGATGTCTGAGGCAGCACAACCCTCCATAGGATGGCCAAACCCAGGTTAGCCAGTTCAGTGCCCTGGTCCACTTGGTTCACACTACAAACACCATTGACATCCCCATCACCTTCACCCACACATCCAGAGGGGCCAGTTACCGGCATCCATCTCCAGGGCAGGCCATAGATGGATGATAGGTTCCTCTGTTGTCTCACTCATCTACACCTCAGCATGAGTATCCTGATGGGCTCCATTTACCCCTGAAGCAATATATGGTGAGGCAATCAGTTCACAGTGGCACATGCAAGCAAAAAACATGACATGGCAGAAGTGCAGCATCGCTGTACCAAAGTGCAACGTACCTGGACAGGCTTGATGAACCACCAGTACTGGCCATGCTGGTAACAGTACCTATTGCCTTCCGAGGCTATGCTGATAGATGTGCAGTGTATCATTAGGTACCGCTTTGATACGGATACCATATGGGAGCTGCACCTGGCCTACTGTTGGGGCTACAACTACAGACAAGGACTAACTGCAGCCATGCCCAGATGGTCAGTACACACTTGCTGAAGGCCTTTGCATACTTAGGGACAGAAAACCAAAACAACATATAGTGTATAATAGAGTGTAGTTCTGTATAGAATTCCATCCCCTTCAAAATGCTGTTCTACCACAGTTCCAAGGTCATGGAATGTGATTCTACCCTACTGGGGTAGAACAGAATTCTAGAACCTCTAGAGACTGCATGGGTCAGTTTCATTTTGAAAGCAAAAGAGCTCACAAAACATATATTTCACACAGTACTATACACTATAAAAAATACAGGATGAGCAACTCTATGCATAACCAGTGTAGCATCTCTCGGGGTTCTGATTCCCATGGAACTCACTTAGCTTCACTCTCGAGGTCAGAGGGCATCAGAACCTCAGTAGCAGAACACACTGGTTCTGCATAGTTGTCCATCCAGTATTCTCTATGTAGTGCACTCCCACCTCTGAAGGTGTCTGCACCGCATAAGCCATCCCTGAGACATAATCTGCAAAAAAGATGCAGAACTCACCAGCTCAGATTAAAAAGTTTGTTCCACAAAAAGAGCCATTACAGTGACACAGAATGACTCTACGTAGCACCCTACATATGGGGCTTCATCATGGGGAGTGAGCAGTAATACATTAACATAATTTATATCCAATCAATTTACATATTCAACACTACAAATCTCAAAAAGTGAAAAACACATGCAATGTGCTAGAAGTGCTCATAAATATTCATAAATTCATTACTGTGCTTTATCCATCAATTTAATTCAGCCAAACCAGAAAAACTTAACCCCTTTATCTTTCATTAGTAAAACGTTCTACTTTTTTTTCCTCTCTAAGCTCTCAGTTCACCTGGTAAAATCAAAGCATTCAACAATTCCTAAACAGAATGTTCATTTATAATCTAACCAAATTAGTGGAATTAAAAGCACAGGAAACATATATAAAAAGAAGTGTTCTGCCATGGCTGCAATGTCCCCTATTAAGTATTGGGGTTTCAAAGAGGGTGGGACAGGGTGATGGGGAGGTTCACAGCTGGTGGGAAGGGCGGGCAAGGGCCCACTGTAATCTGGATCAGGGGCTCTGCAATCGAGCAGGTTTGATAGATTGTAAGGCCTTCTGCTGGCTGTTTCATATGTTCATATGTTGAGCCCACTTTCTTAATTCCCTGCATGTATTTAAATATTTGAATCATGTCCCTTTTTCCCTTCTTATCCCTAACCAGTAGATGTTGAGGCACTCTAAGCTCTGCTCACACAGTATATCCACCCCTGTTGCCCCTAAAGCATCCTGTTCACGCTCCCCTGCACTGATTCAAGCCTGTTAATGTCTTTTTTTACATGAAGGTTCCAAAACTGCACACAGTACTCCAGGTGCGGCCACATCAATGTCCTGAACAGGGGCAAGATGACCTCCTTTTTTCTACTGTTGAACCCCCTACCGATGCATCCTTGAATTCTGTTCACCTTCCCTATTGCTTTATTACATTGTGCTGATGTTTTGAAGTTGCTTGAGATCACCACCTACAGAGCCCTCTCCTCCTCAGTCAAAGTAGCTGTAACCCCCCAGCCTGTATTCTGCTCCCAGATGCATGACCGTGCACGTTTTGGTATAGAAGCCAAGACACTGTGGGCTCGATTTTCAACGGGTGACACAGGACTTACGCCAAGCCCAGTGTCAAATCTGTTCTTTGGTGCAGCTGTGTCAAACTTCTTTGTTACAACTGCTCCCAATTTTAGTATATCGGACACAGCTGCGACAGTTTCCTCAATTTATGGCAGCTTGCACCAAAGCTTTAGTGCAAGCCCCATTAAAAGGATCCCCCAAATGATGCAAGTTAGACCAGAGAAAACTGGTCTAACATTTCTACATTTGGCACTCGGGGTTGAAGATCCTAATCAGTGTCAGGGAGAATGCTGCAAGCCCCATGTGCCAAACCATCAGTGCACCAGGGGCTTGAGACAGTCACGGGACTTTGAAAATCAAGCCCCATATGTTAGACTACCTCTTGAGCCTTTCCAGAGTCTCCCTTAAATCATGGGTTCCTTCCTCACATTCAACCCTGCCACGCAGCTTGGTGCCATTTGCAAACAGTTATATTTTTCTTTGATGCCTTTTCCTGTGTCGCTAATGTAGCTGTAAAAAGTGTCATACCCAGCATTGACTCCTGCTGGACCCTACTAGTGACTCCCCTCACACCTGAGAGTTCCCTGTTAATCACTGCCTTCTGTGCTCTCACTTTTTCCACCCAGGCAAGTCTCCACCCACTTTGTCAATTTGTCCCCCAACCCAAGGTCTCCCAGCTTCCTGACTAGCTTCTTGTGTGGAACAGAGTCTAATGTCTTACTAAAGCCCATATACAGTATGTCAGCTGCTGGACCTTTATGAACCACCTCATTACTCAGTCAAAACAATCTATTAAATTTGTTTGACACAAGATCTTCCAGCCACAAATCAATGCTGTCTTGTATCTTGCAGCCCATTTGCCACCATGAACTCTTATCAGTCTCTTTTTGATTATAGTTTCTAGTGGTTTATCAACTACTGACATCAGCCTGACTGGCCTCTAGTTTCGTGGCTCATCCTTTGCACCACTTTTGTGCAGGGTACCATGTCCACAGTTTTCCAAGCCATAAATGCCTCTCCAGTCTCCACTGAACAGTTGAATAGGTCTGTCAGGGGT
The DNA here is from genome assembly GCA_016271365.2 of Neoceratodus forsteri. NCBI lineage: Eukaryota > Metazoa > Chordata > Ceratodontiformes > Ceratodontidae > Neoceratodus > Neoceratodus forsteri. Next base: position 450,796,972 of record CM057456.1, on the reverse strand, counting down.
ACAGCCAGTGCACCTGCATAATTTCCTTTATCACCCCCAGGCATAGTCTATCTGGGCCTGGAGATTTATTTACTTTCATAGCCTCGAGCCTCCTTAGTGCCCTGTCCATGGTAAGGTGAACAGTAATAAAAAAAGAAATTGGTCCCATATGCAGCTGAGACCCCGTTACTAGTCTAGTGATCATTTTCCCTGTGGTAGTGGCCAGTCCTTTTGCATTGTAAATACTGAACAGAAGTAATCCTTAAGTATTTCTGCTTTACCTTTGTTATCCTTCACCCACCCATCACCTTGTTTCAGCCAGACAATACTGTCTCTTATCTTTCTCTTTTCCCTGACATAGCAAACAAAGGCTTTGTCTCCTTTCTCCTTCTGCTCTCGCTGGCTCCATTTCTGCTTTAGCCTTACTCACTGTATCGTTGGCCTTATTCAATTTTATAAGTTATGCGTTTCTATCCTCATCATTCTGACTCACTTTAAATATTTTAAAAGTCTCCCTTTTCTCCCTCACTACACATTTCATCTCCTTTATGAACCAGATCAGTTTTCTGTACCTCTTTCTTTCTCCTTCCTGCATTGAGCCCTTGATGACGGCCCATTTCCCCTCAAACACCCTACCTCTCATAGTCCCTTCAATCTTTTATGTTTCCCTCTTCTTTCCTCAAAATTAGTGCTATGGAAATCTAGACCTCTAGTTTTGGAATTTTTGTATTCTGTACCAAACTCCAACATAAATCACACTGATAGGTGGTCGCTAGTACCTAGTGGCTTCCTAGTTCTGTCTGTGACATAGTCGATGTTTGTTAGCACCAGGTCCCATGTCACATTTTCTTCTCATTACCTGCCTGACCCCCAGAACCTGGAAACCTTCCTGAAATGCATTCAAGGATGCTTGACTTCTGTTGCTGCAGGCCATAGGGATGCTGTAGTCTACATCTGGGCCCTGCCTACCTCAAAGACCTCCTGACCATAAACACTCCCATCCTCTCTCTTTGTTCCTCCAAGTCAGGTCCCGTATGTAATCCATCCTCATACTTAGTCTTCTGGAGAGTAAGCATTTGGAGTTGCAACTCCCATGATCTGGAATGCATTACCCCCACATGTTGCAAGAGTTGCCTCAGTGGAAACTCTCAAAATTTCTTTAATTTGTGTTAAAGGTCTGGATTATTTGAATATATTGCTTTTACTTTTACCTCCTGGGATGCTATATTGTGTTTTTGACTGTGTAAGGTGTCCAGATTGCCTATATCAGGAAGATTAAAATAACCTGTGTAACCCCTGTAGCAGATGCCTTCAAAGGAAGGCCCAGCCACAAAGAGCAGCACCTTTGGTTAACATCATAGACACATAGAAACATAGACTTTGATGGCAGATAAGGACCGCTTGGCCCACCCAGTCTGCCCATTTCCCTACCTATTGAATAAGCTGCAGATCCTAGTTAACCAACAGCCTACTTCCTCCTGCCCCCCACCAGAATTGTCTTATGTCTGTCCCATGCATTCTTGCATTCCTCCCACTGTTTTTGACCCCACTACCTCCTCAGGAAGGCCATTCCATGAGTCCACCTCTCTGTGAAAAAATACTTCCTCACGTTGCCCCTGAGCCATCCCCCCTCTATCTTCAAACTGTGCCCCCTTGTTCTTGCACATCTCTTTTCCTGAAAGATGCTACCCTCTTGGACTTTGTTGATTCCCTTTAGGTACTTGAAAGTTTCTATCATGTCTCCTCCCTCCCTCCTTTCCTTGAGGGTACACATATTAATCTTCATTAGTTTCTCTTCATATGGTTTCTGGTGCAGACCCTGCACCATTTTAGTTGCCCTCCTCTGGACTGCATCCATCCTGTCTAACCCCTAAGTGGCCACTAGTGCACCCATGGAGCTTGTATGTATTGAATTATTAAGTCTGGAGCCCGATGCCAAAAACATTGGAAATATTCTTGTAACAGACCACATCACTCGTTATGCACAGGCCTATCCAACAAAGGACCAGAAAGCAGCCACAGTAGCCAAGGTGCTTGTTGAAAAATTCTTCGTCCACTACGGTGCCCCACAGCAGATCCATTCCGACCAGCGAAGGGACTTTAAAGCCACTTAATCAAGATAATGCTATCACTCTGAGGTGTGAGAAAGTCAAGGACCACTCCCTATCACCCGCAAGGTGATCCGCAACCTGAACGGTTTAATCAGATGTTACCGGACATGCTAGATACCCTTCACCTAAAGGACAAGCCAAGGTGGAGACAACAAATCAGTACCTTGGTACACGCTTTTAATTGCACCTGCAATGATGCAACAGGTGTTTTACCATATAAACTGATGTTTGGTTGGGAAGCATGCTTACCCTTAGATATTTGCTTTGGAGTGTCCCCAGATGGAATTCAGGCTGACAACTATTTGCAATATGTTCACAAACTCAAAGCATAACTCAATCATGCCTTCCAATTAGCTCACATTATGCTGTCAAGAAAAACCTAACAAATAAAGTAAGGCACAACAATAGTCAAAGCCCAAGAGCTGCAACCTAGAAATTGCGTCTTAATGAGAAATTTGGGCTTGCATGGAAAACACAAGATAGCTGACCATTGGAGCCTCACTCCCTACATAGTCATAAGCAAGTTGGATGATCATCAAGTCTATAAAGTACGGCCAGAAGGAGATCCCAAATCTGTAAAGACCATCCATCAGAATCACCTTCTTCCAACTGGGCAAATTATCCTAGATACAGTACCGCAAAATGATGCCCCAGCTGGGCCTGTTACCAGATCTGCCTCTCAGAAAAAAAACAGTCAAACCAGCCTCCTGCCATGCAGCAGCCCAAGCCTTCAACAAGTAATGCTGTTGTTAATGATGATGTCAATTCTAAGTCTGATGAGAGTGAATATGGGCCTGTGTATTACCCTTCCTTTGAGTTGGCTCAGCTATTTCAGGGGATTCCTGCTTGTAATGTTGGAAATAATACTAAAGATTCAGAACTGTCTGGCAATCTAGCACTCTCAACTACCCCATGCCACCTGAAATTGAGGTACAAAGTGTAACTTCAGAAGTAGCTGATTCTTTATGTCTTGTGGAAATGTCTTAAACTGAAATAGCTAGTTCTGACCAAGGAAGTGAGAACCCCAGTAATTGTTAATTTGAAACCCAGGCCCCCTCAACCCTGTTTTAGAAGGACAGGCAGGGGTAGTAGCCCTTGTAATAGTGCCACCTAGGTGTTACATCATGGAGGCACTGCTGTAATTAGCAATACTGGTCGACACAAGGTCAGGTTTACTAGGCCCAGATATTTCAGCTTCAAATAAAGATTCACCAGTGGGGTCCTTGATGGGAAGAAAAGATGATTAAACATGCACAAACAAAGACCCTGACTAACTGTATCCTTGGCTGGTTGGCCTAGTCCACTGAAACCCTGTAAAACACACTGAGTGAAATCAAGTGATACCACAGAATAATTCAAGAGTTTGTTGCCAGGAGCTACCCTAAGTTACTCACAGCACCAGTAGGTAGAAGATGGCCTGGTGAAATGAAGACCTGTTGCAGAGCACTGAAGAGCATGGGGAATCTGGGCCAACATGATGCACCTCCACTTCACGGCCTTTACCTCCAGGTAGCCGCAACCTTTGATACCTTGCTGCACAGGGGCTGGATCCCCAAGCCTGTCTCTCGCCAAGAAAACTGTAACTGGTACAGGAATAGATGACTTGTGCCAGGTTTGGCTTGAGTCCAAGGTCGAATAAAATACTTTGGCAAAGTTCCATTTTTTTGGCTGGTGAAAGTCTCTGGCTGGCTGACAACTTGGTCAAACAAGGCAAGTGGCTCCCGGTGGCAAACAGGCGTCCCTGGTTAGTAGGCCTCAGCCCACCTCAAGCATTCAGCACATTAAATGGAAACAGCATCCACTCATCCACTTCTCAGTTCAGCTTTAGGCTGGTTCTCAATTACAGCCATTCTGCTGAGCAAACCTTTCATCCTGCAGAAGGCAGTCTCTGGTGACCGATTCCCAAACTTGGGACCTTTGGCACACGCTGGAGGAAAACTAGGCCTTTCCTAGGCCAGAACACCCAAGCTTGAACAGGGCTCTTTACTCCATGGAGTCTCGGGATGAACTTCCCACAGTTTGAAATCAGTTCTCAGATTAGTCCGCTTTTCTTGCATTCCAGTTGGTCAGGGGGAGTTGTCAGTCACAATCTTGTGCTCCCATTGATTCCTTTAGGTGCCAAACCTTAGAGTTCACAGTTTCTCCCACAAGGCACCTGAACTAAGGACTGCTCAAGGTCCCCTCTGTCCCAATTGGTCCAAATACTGGAAATCCCAGATCAAACATGGTGACTCCCATTTGGATGCATAAGCTGCAACAGCAGAGTGGAGCAAATCAGGGTGATGCCCAGCCGGTCGCAAGCTCTGAAGCACTCGGACCCCTAGCCCAGGCCAATCATGACACACTGGCCGTGTTACTTAAAAGGACAGTCGTGGAGGCACATTCGAACATACGAGTCTGCCAGCAGAAACATGCCTTATGGTCAATCAAGTTAATCTGCTTGAATGTGCAGCTAGCACCCTTATATTTCAACTGCCCCCCTCCTCCAGCCCTCACTTTTATCCCCCCTTGCACCCTGTCCCATGCCCTTTTAAAACTGCCTACTGTGCTACAGGATCCCACCTCCTTGGGTAGAGTGTTCCATTTCTCCACCACCCTCTCTGTGGACAAATGTCTCCTCATCTCTCTCCGATATCTTCCACCCTCCAACCTGAGACCATGTACTCTGGAGTCCCTTCCTCTCCTCAGCTTAAATATCCCTTCTGTGCCCATTTTGTTAATCTCCTTCAAATATTTGAAAGTCTCAATCATATCCCCCTGATCCCTCCTCTCCTCTAGGGTGTACATATTCAACTCAGTCAGCCTGTCCTCATAGGTTTTGCTTTCTAGACCCTGGTTTATCTTAGTTGCCCTACACTGCACCCGCTTCAACAATTTGATATCCTTCTTCAGAAAGGGATGCATTATCACGCAGATTAATAGGGTCACCAAATAACCATGGATTTGTTGTTTCCAACAGATGTCTGCCTGGCAGTGGGCATTGCTGGAGCCCTGGGAGGCACTTAAGATAATCCCCAAATTAGTGGGGAGGGGGGCTACACCTGTGATCATGACATCCCCTTGTGCTGCTACCTTTTTAGTTTCTTCTTCAAGTTCTTTATCTACCTCTTTCTTTTGATTTGAAACCCCACCTGATGTGACCAAACATCCTATTTGACTTCTTATATGCTTTGCTACATTGAAAGGGGGATCTTAGGCTATCATCAATTATTACCCCAGGTTTCTTTCTCTCTGGAGTGTTCTACCCTTACCCTACTGATCCAGTACTCCGTCTCTAGATCCTGCACCCAGTGTGTATCATTTTGCATTTTTTGGCATTGACCTTGAACTGTCAAATGCCAGGCCACCTTTCCTACCTCTCAGCACCCCTCTTCATATTGCTAATCCATTCCACTTTGTCTACCATTCAACCAAGTATGATATTGTCTACAAACAAACTCACTTTCCCTTGAAGCACTTCCCGAATGTCACTAATGTACTGTACATAATAAAAGGAATTGGCTCCATGGCAGTCCTCTGGCATGCCCAACTGGTCACTTCCTTTGCTACTGAAAATTTACCATGGAAGACAACCCTCTGTGTCCTTATCGACCATCATTTCCCAATCCATCTAACAAGTCCTTCTCCTTGACCCAGTTCACCCACCTTCTTTACCAATCTCCAGTGAGTCACTGAGTTGAAGGCTTTACTGAAATCCAGATATAGGATATCAGCTGCCTGTCCCCTATCAAGAAATTGTGTCACTTAATTGAAAATGTCTATCAAGTTTTTCTGACACATTCTGCCCCTTGCAACTCAGGCATTATTCCTTGTCCTCCAGGAATTCAGCACTCTGTTCTTTAATTATTTTCTCTAGGATTGTACCCACAATGGATGTAAGACTCACCAGTTTGCAGTTTTCCCGGATCCTCTTTGACCCCAGTTTTGTGCAGGAAATATTACACTTGCCAACCTCCAGTCCAACCGAACTACCCCCATTCCCAAGGACTCATTAAAGAGGGCTGTCAGGGATTCTACCAGTGCAGGAGCAATCTCCCTGAGTACCCTGGGATGCATTCCATCATGCCTCTGGGCTTTGTTAACGATTATATTTTTCAGCCATCGAGTGCCTTGTCTCTGAATATCCTGCCTAGCTCCAGTTCCTGCTCCATCAGTCCCTCAATTTTAATGCCACTGTCAGGTATTAGGCCTAAAACCTCCACCATGAACACCAAGCTAATGTTCTCATTTAAGACATTTGCCTTCCTCATGCTGTCCTTTACCCTCGCCCCATTCTTTGCCATCCTAACTACAGTGGAGCACCTAGGATCATGCAAAAGAGTGCCACAGATTCCTGCATGCCAAAAGTGATTAACTGCAATTGAAACTACACTGTTTCCTGCAGTAACCCTGATGCAGAATTCTACAGTAATGTGTTACGTCCTGTCGAGCTCCGCTGTATGGCATTCTTTGACTGTCTCTTTTCTCTGACATACCTGAAAAAGTTCTTATCATTTTCCTTGATATCCTCTGCTAGCTTCTCTCAGTATTAGTCTTTGCCCTTCTGAACATTGTTTGCTAAGCTCAAGTTTTTTCTTGTACAGCTTTTAGTTTTCCTCTGATTGCTTCACCTTGTAGGTCTTAAAAGCCTTCTTTCCCCCTGATTGCTTTCCTCACCTGACTGTCAAACCAGTGGGTCTTCTTGTGCTCATTTGTCTTACTAGTGTGACTGATGCACTGCTGGGAAGCCCTTAATACTGCCCCTCTTGTGAGTGCCTATTTGCTGTCCACTCCCATGACATCACCTATTTCCTTCTGCCTATCAGAAATGAATACTCCCATTTGAGCATCATCCATTTTCTTAAAATCAGGGACCATGGTACTGGAGTTAAGCTGTTGTGCCTCCAGCACAATGCCAAATCTCACAGAGTTATGATCACTCTGATGACCTATAGGCTTCTCCACCTCAACTTCATTGATAATCTCCTCATTGGTCACAATGAGGTCCAGTAATTGCCTCAATCACCCATTGGCTGAAGAAACAGTACACTTATCATTCACAAACCTCAGATTCCTTAGACAGCTGGCCTCTTGAATTTCCCATTCAATGTCTGGGAAATTGAAATTTCCCACAACTATGACTCTAGTGTCAACAACACTATTGAGTAACAACAGGGGCTGGGGACAAGCAGGTCTGATGAAAATGAAAATGCAGACCTTTTTCCTCTAGGGAGAAAAAAAAAACACTATACTATTAGCATTATGCCCTTTCTCAATTATGTATTCTCTCCATATGACTGCTAAGTCACATCTTTATGTGTTCTACTATACTGTAAGGGCACCAGTCACTAAACAGATGCTGGGGCACAAGTGGTAAACCTTGAATACCCCAGCAGCTCTGATTTTAGCTTCTACCATTTCTATGTGCAGGCTCACCAGATATATTAATCATAAAGTGATATGCATGTTAGACAGTAAAACATAAGATTTCTATGCCCAGGCCTTTTCTTTTTTTCCCTCAGGTCTGTCCATGTCCATTGTTATTTCAGCTACTCCCCTCTAATCTCAGTCCCATCCATCCCACCCCCAGGCTGCTGCTTACCACCTCTTTCTGAACATTCTACTGTACTCCACAAGGGCCTTGCCAGCACTGCCAATAAAGAACTACTTTGCCTGCCTTTTTCATGCCTTGCTCCTTTGGCCCTGCTATCCCATTATCTGGTACTTGACTCAGTCCTCATTTCTTATTTTCCCCTAGCTATTGACAGTTCACCACCGACTGCTGTGCTGTGCGCTTGTAGCATTCCATGTTTAATTTAGTTGCTAATTAGCTCTGTTAGTAACCTCATCATATCCTTCACTGCCTGCTGACCTAACTTGTACCCGTCTACTTGCTGAAAGCTGATGGCTGTTTTCCTCGGCTTTTTTCTGCTTGCCTTGTGCATTAATTCTGTGCTGCAGCCCTGCCATTGCAACCTCAGATTGTCCTTCTGCATTATCTGTTATCCAGCTCTGTGTGAGGGCACCAAATTGGTAGTCAAATTCCAGATGCATTTCTCTTTGGCCAGATTAAATCTCATCAAGAGAAAAACTTGGCTATCTGAAAACCAAACAGTGACTTTGCAAAAAAAAGGCTTGCAACATTATGTTTTGTTTTTTTTTATACTAAAATTATGTATTTTGGATATCTGACCTTTTTTTACCCTTGGGTTTCAACTGGTGGTCAAAGGAGGCCCCTTAAAAAAAAACGTAATTTTTGTTCACTGACCTATGCAGCCAGTATAGTGTCATGCTTGTGCAACTGTGTTAGTTTGGTTTTGGCTGTTTGCACTCTCTATTCCAGAAGAATTACCACCCTGTAGGGGTACGAAGGCAAGGAACCCTCGGAGAGGGTTCCACCCCTAGAGGTGTCATGGGACGATTCCCATGGCTAAAGGTACCTTAGGAATCCCCCTAAGGAGGGGACTGCCACTGGAGGAGGAGGGGAGGATGGTGGGGCAAAGAAAAAATGCTTCACAATGAGGCTGAGAGGAACTGCTTATATAGCTCAGGAAGTGGGAGTGGCTGGCTGCTTGGCCACTGAACTCCAGGCAAAGCCTTTCCAATTCACTGACCTATGCAGCCAGTATAGTGTTATGATTGTGCAACTGTGTTAGTTTGGTTTTGGCTGTTTGCACTCTCTATTCCAGAGGAATTACCACCCTGTAGGGGCACAAAGGAAAGGAGCCCTCAGAGAGGGTTCCACCCCTAAAGATGCCATGGGACAATTCCCGTGGCTAAAGGTACCTTAGGAATCCCCAAAAGAAATGTAGTATCATCCCCAAAAAGGAGGCAACATGAAGCTTATGAGCAAGCAGTAACTGTGACATAGGAGCAGTAACTGTAACGTAGCAGTGGAGAAGCATAGGCAGTTTGATAATGCAATGAGATGCTCAGTTGGATAACGTAATGAATACCCAGGCTTGCATAGCATGATACTGATGGTTTACATTGAGATTAGGGGATCCCCTAAGGAGAGAGGGAACAGCAGGACATCCTCCACCTCCATCCAACAGCGGAACCTACCTAAAGAAACTAGGAGAAACAACTATGCTGACTAAGTGTTATGACCTGAGGCAATGGAGGAGAGAAAAAAAACTCTATGAGGAGGAAATCTGTGGGGATCCAAGGCCTAGGTCGCCTTCCCTCCAGGCTTGGGATAGTTTAGTTAGTGATGGCTCTGCAGCTGCAATTTGGAAAACCCAATTAAAGGGAGGTGAAAAATATTCCAATTTGGAGGAATGCTCTCACTCAAACCCTCTAGCAGGAACACCATGGAAGGTTGCGAGAAAACTCTGCAACAATACATGCATCCAAGGTGTAGGAGGAGAGCAGCAACTGCTGAGGCACTCACCTGGCCTACCCACCCTACATCAAACCAGGTGAACCAGAGGCAGTCATAGGGAGAATGTGGTGAAGGTGCCTTGCTAGGGAAACCACTAAAGTCAATGGCTCACTGTTGTAGTAGAAAACTAGAGCCAAAGGAGGTAAGTTTTTCCACCCTTCACCACTAGTCTTAAATTCTACACCAGGAGCTGCTGTCAAGTAGCAGGCAGCTAAAGCCAAGCCAGGGTTGAGAACATTCCCAGATATGGGCCAGGTGAGAAGGATCCCACCCCAAGCTGGACACGCTCAAGATGCAGACTAAATGCAGAGAGAGACCGTCGGCTGCAGGAACCCTGTGCCAGAATAGAATGGCTGGCATGCCCCAGAAATTGAATGAGAGCTGAAAATCTGGTTAGCTGAATGAGCATGGCATGCTGAGATTGTAATGAGCATTGAGTGCTGAGATCTTGCAAGGTCGAATGCAGATTAAGTGTAGCAGAATCCCAGAGGCTGAAGCTGAGGGATGGCAGTAGACATGAAGCAATGGTTTGTGTAAGCAAGGAGCAACAGTTACGTAAGCAAGTGTGGACATGCAGGTAGGTCAGTAAGCAGTAGTAGTGATAGGTGGAGCTGCACGGAGGTCTGCATAACATACTGTATAGCATTAACAGCACTGAATTGGGGGCAAGCCAGCCAGACATGAATAGCCAAATCAAGGTGACAAATACTCTGAGGATTTTTTGGCGTCGAGGCAATTTTAATATCAAAGCTATATTAACAGCCTCAGCAGGAGCTTAGTTGGCTGACCTCAGAGTTGTAACTGCAATAAAACAGGGAGACAAAGCTTGAAAGCAGGTGCAGCCAGGCAGTGCAATGAAGCTGCAAGTAGAATGAGAGCAGGAATGAGCAGCACAGCTAGGGTCAGAGTAAACTGTGTCAGATGAAAAGAACTGAGTATGCAACATGGAGCAGCTTGGCTGAGCTGAAACACACAGATAATGATTGCAGTTGCATTGCAGTAGTTTGAGTATGGTGAGCACAGTGTAAAAACACAAGCACTGGGTACAATAGTAATTAAAGTAAACAGCAGCAGTGGCTACAGTTGTAGGTAACTGAGAGCAGTAGCAGGAGCTCTGAGTAGCAGTATGCTAGGAGCTTAGAAACAAAGCCCCCCCCCAAAAAAGGAAGGAAGCACACACAGCTGAAGGCAAAATACAAACCAGAAGCAGGAAAACAAACACCGAAGTCCAGCAGACACACAGAAACAGCAGGTGTGTGTGTGGGGAGGGTAGGCCCCAACCAGCTCAGAGGACAAACCAACAGAGCCTCTGGCTGCAAAGAAAAAATGCTTCACAATGAGGCTGAGAGGAACTGCTTATATAGCTCAGGAAGTGAGAGTGGCTGGTTGCTTGGCCACTGAACTCCAGGCAAAGCCTTTCCAATTCTGTAAGCCCTACTTAACCTTATCCATATTATATGCTGTTGCAAATGCCACCATTCATGATGTGTGACGATATAATTGTCCCAAACTTTAATATTTAAAAAAATATTTTTTTACTGAAGTGTTCACATTGTAACAACCATTACAGCAAGTCAACTCGAGGCTAGTCAGTACTGCATGGTACCAAGAACCTTGTATGCATAATGTCAATACACACAGATACAATAAAAACAACATGAAACAATGAACTGGATGTACCACTTACAATCAATCCAGGCTTTACTATGTTGCTTGCAAGGCAGGAATACACTACCCTCGATTCTCACATATTGTCTCATAGCAGATCCCCTGCCATTCAGGAATTTACGAAAGCCCTCTGCACTTTCAAAGGTTTCTGGCCACCCTCTTGAGTCAAATGCTAGTCTCTCCAGTGGCAGGAATTTCAAAAGCAGGAATTTCCATTGTGTTATCACGGGGGGTGGGGGCACTCTACTAATCCATGTGTTCTGAATACCTTGATGAGCTACCACCAACATAACCTGTACCATCCCGGGATATACAATAATACCCACTTTTCCTCATTTCTGTCCTCAACCCCATGTAACAGCCACCGGTTGTACTGGAATGTTATATTACATTATACAGCCTATTTTATTGACTATCTGTAACAAGAGGGTCTTTAAGGTATCGCACACTTAAAAATAATGCAGATATGTGGCCTCTTCTTATGTTACATCGACCATGTATGGAAGAAATTGCCAGGTACAATTTATGTACAATAATTGGCCAGTGCAATCAGTGCAGGGCTTTATATAGGGCTTTTTTTAAATGTATTACAGGGTAGTAACCCCATATGAGACTCATACAGAGTTACCCATAAGTTTTCAAGGATATCCATCATCAAACCCCTTTGCTCAAACACTGAGGCAAGGGTTACCCCAAAGGGCATTTGGCTGGGAAGCCAAGTTTCAAGAAAATACAAAATCACACATGCCCCCACAATGCAAAGCATCATGGTTACATATGCAAATCACCACAGAATGTTATGCTGGTCCAACTTTAAGCAGAATTGCATGGTGCCAAAAGGCCTCTCACACAGTTTGCAAAGGGTGCTAACAGAAGACATAGACACGTGTTTCGTCCTACCAGGACTCATCAGTATGCCTCGTCTGTTTGACACCCCAGTGGAATGGACCAGCTACCCTTAAGGCAGTGTCCCACCTTATTTTAGTCTCTAGCAGTGGTGTTCAGATATTATCCTAATAAGTCAGATAGTTCCAAATAGTGCCCCCAAAGCCAGATTTTGGATGTCAATAAACAGTGTTGACATCCTAGAATGGATCTGCTTTGGTCAGATCCCTTCCTTGGCTCTGACCAGACTTGTCAGATCCAACAGATCCAATGTCAGATCCATGGATGCAACCTGTGAATTCAACTGTCTGACCTGTGGATCCATGGCTGCAAGTGTCTGTATGAGACAGTATGTGATTACCTGCACTCACTGTTTGCCCTGGTGGTTCTTCGTCCCAGTTAGAGACTCCTGGTTAGCTCTGCAGACATACCTAGCTGCTCTGACTAGGAAAATTTGGTAGTTTGCCCTAATTTTCCTCTGTTTTCACCTCCAGTCCTTTGAATCCTTTCCCTGTTGCTTCTGTTGCTGTTCACACTGCAATTCAAGAATGGATAGAGTTTAATTTTTCTTTTTCCTGTTGGTTGAATTGTTCTGTGGTGTGGTGGTTTGTCAGGAGGGGGAAGCAATTAAGCCTGAGGGAGGGTGAAGTGGAGGTTTTATTCCAGTAGGGCTCTTCTGGTTCTAATCTAAAGTAGTTTTGATTTGAACTGATCTCTGTGTACATGTTCCACAGTTAATCTGTTTGATCAGTTTAAAGTGCACTGCTGTGTGACTTTTTCTTGCAACTGAATTTCTCACTTCTTTGTTTGATGTAGTGGTGCTGCTAGCATAATTTATCTGGCAACAGCCACAACATAAATATTTATTTAGTTAGTGTTGATTGTTGCTTTAAAATATATGCCTTATTTTTTTTCAGTCTCATTGTCTTTCTCCCATGCTTCACTGACTTGTGTGTGACTGTAGCGTCCTGCTGTGTAAAACCTTCCGGTTAAATAAAATCCTTTCATTCTTTACCCACACTTGTAGCATATGATCTATTTCACTTATTACCAATCTCACTATCTCAGTGACTTCATTTTTAGTACGCTAGTAGTTCAACTCAGTCTCCTATCTCTAGTACATTTTGTAATCATTCTGGAATTTTCTGGTGCATATAGAAATGTTGTCTGGTAGTGACAAGTAGTATGTTGCTGAGCATAGGATGGTGGAGGAGACTTTACAGGGCAAGTCTGGTACTCCTGGCAGTGGTGGCAGTGACACTGTTCCTGAAAAGACCATTACTCAGGTCCTGAAATCTGCTAAACAGATCAAGTTAAATGTTAGTAAATGTGGAAGTACATCCCAGACTCACATGCTGATGCTGATCCTACCCCTGAAGATGAGTCTCCTACACCTCATCACACGGTGGTGATCAAGAAGGAAAACAGGTTAACTATTAACAACCCACAGTGGAAGACCAATATTTGGCATGCATGCAACAGTCCATGCTGTCTATCTGGAGGATGAAGAGGAGAGTGAACCCCAGGATGATGTGGCTGATAGTGACATGGACACTGCTAATATTTTACCACATGAACAGCAAGAAGAGGAAGAAGAGGGTGATGATGGTGATGACAGGGCATTGGAAGAAGATGTTGTGTGGGAGAGAACAACCGCTAGTGCTAACTGGAGGGGAAAAGGATGCAGTGGAGGTTCTGCAGCACCCAAGCAGAAGTCTTTAATTTCAAATGTGTCACCTCGGCCACCAAGGAAAGGTGGTTCTGGTGGTGGTGATGATGAAGGTGAACATGAGGAAGAGAGCTTGCCTAAAAAGTCTGCATCACAATCTTGAAGCACCAAGGATGACTCATCTGACAAGTGGCTTTTTTCCAAAAAAGCATGAAGGGCATTACCAGAGTAGTCTGTATGATATGCAGTGACAGCTTGAGCTATGGATGATTGGTTACTGCCCTGGATATGTTTGGCATGCTTAACCACCAATATTCAAACCATTGGCTGGAGTGGTTTGGCATGGCCCAGGACAGAGTGAAGACACCCCACCATCCCCATTATCAACCTTGAGGAGGAGGATATTTCAAGCTGTCACTGTCAGAAAGGCACAGGCAGCAATGTAGGCAGATCCCATGAGGATCATCATTCCCATCGGTGTGTCCATGGACTGTGAGTCCCACCACCACCGAGGAAGACCGAATGTACTACTACTTCTGGTGCACCAGCTCTAGCACCATGGTGCCAGTTGACGTTACCTGAATTTGTTGACAGAAACAAAACAATCACCCTTGTACACATTCATGCAAAAGAAATCAATGCAGCACTCACTGAACTGATTGTTTTGAATTTGCTACCATTTTCATTTGCCTCTAGTCCTGAATTCCATAAATTTATGGCCACAGTGTTCCGGCACACACTTTTCTTTACTAGGGTAGTGATGTCTAGGCTGTATGATGGCATATACCATTAAATACATAGATCCCTCAGCCTGTCATCATGCAAGAATATGAACATCACCACCAATATGTGGACAAGTGGGCATGGGTAAGTCATGAACTATATGGCAGTGACAGCCCACTGGGCATCGTTTGATGAACAATATCCTACCACCTCCAAAACTCCTGTGTACCAGAAACAAGCTGCACTAAGTGTATCTGGCTTTCCATCAGATCACACCTCAACAAACTTGCTTGCAGAATTACAACAAGAATTCTCCACATGGCTGCTGTGTGATGCATTTGATCCTGGGATGGTAGTCATTGACAATGCCTGCAGCATAGTCAAAGCACTATAAGGTGGAAAACTAGCCCTATCTAGCCCATTGCATCAGTCTTGTAGTAAATAACTTTCTGTCACAGAACAAGTTAGCGAGGAACATGACTGGAGCTGTCAAAATCATATGCATCACTTCTCGCACTCCATGGAGGCATGCAGGGAGCTGCATTGAATTCACATTGATAAACATCTGCTAGTATGCCCTTAAACAGGATGTTACCACTCACTGAAACTCTACTTATTATTTGCTGCAGAGACTGCAGGAGCAGAAGATGGCAGTTCACAATTATCTGCTGCATAATGAAATCACTGGATCAGATATTATGGTGACTGGTTGGGACTCGACAATGGTCTGGATGCTAGTTTGGGTTCTGGAACCCTTTGAAGCATTCATGAGGAAGGTCAGCAGTGAGTCAACCAGCTTGAGCATTGTACTGCCGCAGTTACGTTATCTTCATATCTTCCTGCTCCATGTATTTGCCACTTACCAGAGGGACCCTGTTACAAATCAGGACAGCACTGAAATAGCTTGGACCTTACTACATATCCTTCCAGACGACAAGAATTTTAGCAAGATATTTCCTGAAGAACAGTATGTACCTCCATGCTGGATCCTCAGTTTAAGAACCAGATGATGAACATCTTGCTAGAAGATGCCATCCTTGAAGACTGGAAGGAAGTATTATACAAAAAAAGTGAGTATGTCTCCAGCTAAGGAGGAAGGATCTCCATCAGGCTTGAATGAAGAGAAACAACCATCACCAACACACTCAGTCTACCAGAAGAAGAGACAGACATCTTTGAAAAGGGGGATGAAGATGACTTTCCAAGACCTGTGGTAAATGTTCAACTGACTGACTTTCAATTCAAGATCAGATTGATGGTTATTTTGGGGACATTTCTGTCATTGGTGAGGATGAAAATCCACTAAAAGACACTGTGGCCTGGACTGTATGCTGTGGCACTATGCTACTTCTCATGCCCATGCTCAAGTGTATTCTCGGAGTGGGTGTTTAGTGCAGCAGGGGCAATTGTAAGTGACCAACACACAAAGCTTAGTCTTGGTAATGGTGAGAAACCTAGGTTCCTGAAGTTGAACCTTTATGACTTCAGAATAAGACCACCTGAGGAAGATCTTAATCTTTTCTGTAACCCTGCATAAATACCATCTCAGCTGAAGAAAGTAAATTTGTAGTGGGATGATGACTAGTGTGTGCAAGGGAAAACAGAAAATGGCTCCCTGTTATTTTTATCGTGCCTTTAAAATGTCATCAGTGAACAATCCATGATTATACAATGGCTCCAAAAATTCTTACACCTCTTTGGCTCACTGGCACCTTTCAGCCATAGTAAATCCCGGCATGACCCATGGAAAAAGGTGCCAGTCAGTCAGATCTCTGAAAAAATCAATCCGACCCCCCGAAAATGAAAACATGAAAGACGCTGTATTAATTCCCCACTAAACCGCAGATGCAAACGTGGGAGTTTCAGACAAGGACTTCACTATCAAAAAACAAACCCTGAATCACCTTTCTCATATAAAGACTTTTTTTTGCAGTTCTCTCAGTACCTCACACACTTTTAACCTGACCGCTTGGTGATGACACATGGTTCTCCTTTCCGTTGCTGTCCATTACAGCCCCGCTATGTGTCTGTCTGTCCTTGTACAATGTGTAGTACATTTCACACCCTGAGTTCACCACCTAAACACAAAAGGCAGCAGACCCTTTTACATACACCACTCCCAATATAGCAGCTGCTACCATCAAGCTTTCTGTCTGCCTAATCCAGAAGCCACTGTGCATCACAGTATCAGTCAACCTCCCACCCAAAAAAAGAGACAAAACAGAAGTATGCAGACATGTGTCTGTGTGTTGGGGGGCAGGAGACAGCTCCCATTGTACCTAGCAATGGGCGGGGGACAGCTGCTATTCTATTTTTTATTTATTTATTTATTTATTTCAAATAATTGGAAATATACCTTTGAGTCAAGGACTCCTTTGCAGAGGTTCCATGTCAAGGATACAGAGGACAACATTGGTAATTACGGAGAATAGACATATGTACAAAGCAGTTTGTTAACTAAGATTGAGATACATGTTAGTGCAGGACATGCCCGGTGTCAAAATGTTAATGAGGAAAATAACAGAGCAAAATTTCAAATAGGGTCTGGGAATTAGACCCATCATCGAGTGCAGTGTGTGCATCACTAGGTGGAGACCACTGAGTGGACAGCGGGAGAAATAAATTGGTGGAGGTGGAGGGGGGACTATGAACAGTCACAGAATAAGTACATAAGGAGCTGATTTTTGAGGTTGGTTTTGAAAAGGCCAAGTTTGGGTTCAAGAGAGATGGAGAAGGGAAGCTCGGTGAGCCATAAGGGGGCCCGATATAGAAATGCCCTCTAGCCCAGAGAGGTCCTACAGCGGGGAACGGCTAAGAGGGACTTATTAGTACTTCTGGAGGGCCTGTTTGAAGGGGCCTGCTGGAAAAGAGGGTGAAGCTCTGGTGGGGAAAGGTTAAGTAGGATTTTTTTTGCTAGGAGACAGGTGTGATATCTAAGTCGCCCATCAAAATTTAGCCATTGGGTTAGCCTATATAAGTCACATGTGTGGGTGTGTCTGTCTCATCCAGTGTTCAGACAGCACACTTTATTAATGGTGATTTTGATACGGTTTAGGGCAGTCAGGTCCGTGGCACCATATATTACTATGCCGTAATCCACAAGCAAGAGTACCGAGGAGGATACAGCTAGCTGGATGGCTTCTGGGGGGAGACAATGCTTGAGTCAGTAGAGAAGACCTAGCTGGGCATTGAGAGAGGTAGATAGGAGCTGAATACATGCGTGGAAAGATACGGTTCAGTCTAGGGTTATGCCCAGGTATTTAAATGTGTTAACCTGCTCCAGTGGAAAGCCCAGTGAGGTGACTATGGAAAGGGATCATCCAGACTGAGGGCTCTGGTCATGGGTAAAAGTCATTGTTTTTGTTTTTTGTGGTTAATGATTAGTCTATGGTCCCAAAACCAGGACTTGATTTCCGTGAAGTTGTTCTGGGGGCGCTGGAGGGTGAGAGAAGAGGATGGCTGCTGTAAATTATAGCATCATTGGCGTATAAAAGGATTTTACCTGAGCAGGTGTTTGGAAGTGAGTTAAGAAATAGGCTAAAGAGGAGGGGGCAGTGTATGGAGCCCTGGGGGACACCAGAGAGGACGGGGTAGCAGTCAGATAGGGTAGAGACGATTTTGACACATTGGGTCCTGCCAGAGAGGTAGTCTGTGAACCAGGTGGTTGTTTCATGGGAGAGGCCCAAGGCCAGGAGGTAGCATAGGAGTAAGGCATTACTGACCATGTCAAAAGGCTTTTCTGAGGTCAATATAGATAGTGCCGACCACGTGTCCATGGTCGAGGGCATGGTTTATGAAGGAGGTGTACTCTATGAGGGCAGTGGTTATGCTGTGGCCCCTCCTAAAGCCATGCTGTTTTTGGGCAGAGGAGATTGTGCTCCAGTAGATAGTCTGACAGTTGATCAGCTACCCTTTTCTCTAATGCTTTGGAGAGGTGAGGAAGTATGGAAATGGTCCTGTAGTTATTGGGGGAGGTACTATCCCCACCTTTCAGGATGTGGGTAATAACAGCCTGTTTCCAAATAGACAGGAATTGGCTGAGGCAGAGAGATTTGTTGAGGATTTTGGTCAGCGGGTGGAGAACTTCATCTAGCATGAGTCGAATGAGCTTTAAGTCCAGGGTGTCGTTACTGCGACGGGACTTGACCAGGACTTTGGGTAGGTATTTCCTGACTTGATTAGGTGACAGGGTATGAAGTTGAAAGGGTGGTATATTTGTGGGGGTGGCAGCAGGGGAGTGTAGAAGAAATTAGGTGGGAGTACTTCACCGAGGTCAGAGGAGGTGTTGTTTAATATGTTTGCTATGGTTACAGGGTCTTGGGTACTGGCTCCACCTGCTGATAGTTGTGCAGGGGGGTGGGGATTCAGTCTTCCAGCTGAGTTCTTTGATGTTTTTCCCAAAGTCCAGCCCAGAGCCCCAGGAGGAGATAAGGGCTTCTTTGTAGTGGGCTGCCTTGGCCTGGTGGATGGCCCAGGTGCACTTGTTTCTAGCCTCTCTATAGAGCTGCCTATCCCTCAGGAGTTGGGTTTCGATGGCAATGTGCCAGAGATTGTCATGGTGATGCATCATATCTAGTAGAGCCTGGGAGATCCACGGGGTGTCCTGGTTTTTGGCATAAAATTTTGAGAGGGGGGCGAATATATCACTGGCTTTGTTGAAGGTGGATATGAAACAAGATAGTGCTGCATCGATGCATTTGGCTTTATCAATCGGGGACCAACCACAAGCCTGGAGGTGGGATTTGAGCCTAGTGAGGGAGCCTTTTTTTAGTCGCCGCTGGAAGGAGGGATTCAGGGACAAACAGAGGTTCTTATTTGACCACCAGCAGGCAACTGGAGAGTGGTCGCTAAGTGCGTCCAGAAGCACCTTGACCTGTGTGATATTTCTGGGTCTATTGGTGAAAATGAGGTCAAGTAGGGTTGTGCTGCCTGTGTTGTCATTCAGCCTGGTGGGAGATTGAACTACTTGTGTGAGGTCAAGGGCTAGGGCAGAGTCATTAAAATGTGAGGAGGAGAGCACTAGCCAGTTGATGTTGAAGTCACCAACAATAATGACTTTGTTTTTGTAGGGGAGTTGCGAGATGTGGCTTAAGACAGATTTAAATGTGACCCTTTGGTTACGGGGTGGGATATAGATCACAGAGAGGTAGAGGGTTTTCCCAGGGTTTCCAAGGAGCAGTTTGACAGTGAGAACATGTGCTTCCTGGTCTGGGAGAGAGAGGGTTACTTGGGTGGCTTGTATAGTGTGTTTTATATAAAGGGCACAGTCAGTCAGCCCGGAAGATTGAGTAGCTGTCTAAGGCCACTGCAGAGTCAGGGGTGGTCTTTGAGAGCCAGCTTTCTGTTAGCGCCAGGATGTCAATGGAGTGCTGCACAATCCAGCCCTGGAGGGGCATGAATTTCTTTTGTAGGCTGCAGATATTAATTGAGGATATTAGGAGTCCGTGTTGTTTGGCATTATGAGGGGTGTGTTGAGTGGGAGAACCAGGGCTGGGGTGGACATTGCCAAAGAGGAGAAGAAGAACTAGTGCATACCATAGGAGGCGTCTTTCGGATGAGACGTTAAACTGAGGTCCCATCTGCCTGGATTGGTGGTAGTTCAGGTGGATGTTAAAGATCCCATGGCACTTATCGAAAAGAGTAGGGGAATTTCGCCAGTGTCCTGGCCAAATTTCCCTCATTCACTATAAATACCACCAACAGCTTAATCTAGTTCAAGGTCAGTTGGCATTCATCTGTATCCCCCTCCCCCGGGTCATGCCTAAAAATAGGCAGGATTTGCCTAGTGCACTTACCTGGTCAACAAAAACTAAATAAATAAATATTTGGGCAATTTTAGTGAGCAGTGGTGAAAGCCAGGGAGTGGTTTACGTGTTACCATCGGGATGGGAAGGGCTGTAAGGTCAAGAGCTAGCCAGGTGATAGGGGGAAGGCGCAAGCTTGAGGTCTGACAGTAGTTGGGTGGAACACTAGGCATGTGGGTGACACTGCTGGAGGTCCTTCGTATTATGTTTATGGGTGGTAGGGTCAACGGTGGTAATGGTGGGTCGGGGGGGTTGATTGAGGGAGGTGGGGATGATGCCAGTGGAGAAAAGGAGTAATCAAAGTAGCACCATGATTGGGCCAAGGAAGGGGCTTGCAGATTGAAGTGAGTTAGGAGGTCATTGAGAGTAGGGCAGTCACAGTAGTGCAGCGGTAATGTACCTGCTTATGGAGCAAAAGGTGCAGGGTTCAAATCCTGGTCAGGTTGAAAGGCTGATCCTTGGATGACAGAGGGAAAGGACCCAACGCAGGTGCTGTGACACTGTGTAGATGGTTGGGAAAACATGGTGGAGTGGTGCTGAAAGAGGAGTGGTTGTGGTGGTGCTCAATACTGACTCCTGGTGGCAGGTCAGTAAGACCTGCAAAGAGAAGAGGTTGCAAGAGTGGTTTGAGTGGTGCTCAGTACTGATCCCTGGTGGCGGGTTAGTATAACATGCAAAGGGAGAGACAGACACTCTAACTACAGTGTTGTGTGACAGAACCACAAAGGAGGAGTCAGCCTTGGGTGGGGAGCAGCTGGGGAGTCGACGCAAAGCGTCAATGGGTAAACACTCTCAATCAGTTGTGCATAGGAGGAGGGGAGCCTTTACCTTTTGGCTGCCCCACGTCCACTCCTGGAATCCTGGTGGGCTGGTGAGCTCCGCGTGGCCCCTGCATCCTAGGCCTTGGGGTTGACTGGCGACCGAGCAGTGAGTGCAGCTGAGAGGGTTCCGTGGGCGCCTATGAGGAAAACAGACAAAGGGCTCAGTTACTGGCTGGAACAGGACAATAGAGGAGCTGAGCATGACTGTGCATGCGTGACAGTTGCGAGTGCTGCAGGAGAGAGAGCTGAGGAAGATCAGAAAACAGGTAATGAAACTCAGCAATACTGTTGAAAACTCCTAACTACTAGGCACATTGCAGACATCTAGGATGTTGTAAACCATTCCACCACAGATTAAAGAGACAAATTGCAGACCCATAGGACTGCATACTCACCTAAAACAGTAGGCTATCCCTGTACTGACTGCCTCAAAATACAGAGTAACACTATGCCCTCCCCAAGCCACTGTATAACTTGCACAAACCCCAAAAAAACAGACTGTAAGCTGCAGTTCTTAAGGCGACTCAGGAAAGCGCTGTGAGTCAATGTAAAAGGCAGCTAGCTACAAGTGTAGCATAAACAATCAGTCACTGTTGGCAGAACACCAAATTAAAGTTCACCCTCAGTCAGTAGTGCATAGGATGACCAGAGCCTTTACCTCTTAGCTGTCCCACGTCCACGCCTGGAATCCTGGTGGGCTGGTGAGCTCCGCGAGGCCCCTGCGTCCTGGCCCTTGGAGTCGACTGGTGACCAAGCAGTGAGTGCAGCTGAGGGGGTTCTGTGAGTGCCTCTTGACTGCCTCATGTCCATTCCTGGAATCTTGGTGGGCTGGTGAGCTCCACGAGGCCCCTGCATCTTGGGCCTTGGGGTAGACTGGTGACCAAGCAGTGAGTGCAGCTGAAGGGGTTTCGTGGGTGTCTTTTGGCTGCCCCACATCTACTGCTGAATCCTAGCAACCCAGGACTATTTTTTTTCTGGCAGAGCAATAAATACACAAAAAATAACTTAAAATGGGAGAAAACTTTTTATTTACTATTTTTCTGTCTCGGAAAAAAGGGGGGCATTGTATAATCGCAATATACCTCTCCAGGGTGTGGGTTATGCTGGGATTTATCCACTTCTGGTGTGGTTTGCTCACTTGGCCTGCAGCCTCGTGACTGACCACACCAGGCATGGGTAAATCCCAGCATAACCCACACCCTGTCATGGTATATTGCTTAACTCACCCATTCACCCTCTGTGATTTGCCTGGCCTTCGCGATGCCCATCAGCCCACTTGTCCACATAAGTACACATTTCTACTGTTTAATTCCCCTCTCTGCTGTTTAATATTGAGTCCTCTAACCAACTGCAAGTGTCACATAATCATCACATGTAATACATGCATCATTCAGCATACGCAGGTGTCTTGACTTCCTCAGTAATGCTGTCAAAGCCTGTCATTATCACAGATGAACAACATCCACTATATGTGTATGTATAATCCTATTTTAGCTTCCACAAATTTGCTGTATGGGTCCCTCAGTCTCTCACCTGCATCAATCTTTCAGAAACACAGCGAAACCACTGCTGCTGTACTGATGCCCTTCCAGAGCTTCCCTTTAAATGTAAGCTGAAGTATAATTTCACTGTCTTCATTTTAATAACAGAAGTCTGACATCCCTTTAAATGTAAGATGAAGTTAGGTATCGTTTCACTGTCTTCATTTTAATAAAAGAAGTCTGACATCCTTTAACTGTAAGATGAAGTTAGGTATCATTTCGCTGTCTTCATTTTAGTAACAGAAGCCTGAAAACCACCCACAGAAGCAGATAATTATATTTTAACCAGCAGGAAGAGAACAAAAGTAGACATGTGCAGTTACGCACTGGTATTACTGCATGCAGTTGACCATGCAATTGCAGTCGCATATATTGTTATTGTACTCTGTGAACAAACCCTTCTCCCTCCTCACCAACCCAAGAAAAGCCCCCCGTAAAAATCTGAAGTAGTTAATGTATGTTCTGTATTTTTGGTGTAGTTTAGGATGAGGTGTGTATTTTGCTCCCCTCCACATATAAAAAATTAAAAAGTCTGAAGTAGGTACTGTGTTTTTATGTAGTTTAGCATAAGGTGTGTGTTCTGCCCCCCGAAAAGGAAAATACCCCCTAAAAATAAATATGTGTGCTCTTTGTTGTTTAATATAAATGTGTCATATGCCTCACCCAATCTCCCACTCAGTATGAAAGTCAAAGTATGTGATAGATACAAACCATTGCTATTATGTGGCTGGATATCATTACCTGGAATCCGTAGCAGGGGCATCACACAGTATTTTTGCTAGCATTATCTCTTCTGGAGTTCTGGTATGTACTGGCTCTCCATTACTTACCACAGTGGTACTTGCACACAGCTCATATTGTATTGCAACTTGTCACACCTAAAGCCGTCATCACCTGTCTCCTTTCAGGCCTCTATCTGTGCAGGTATTATGGTCTTTAATTAACATTTGCAACTGTGTGCACAGTTGTTGCTTACTCTGAGAATGAGCTAGCTCTGTCTTACACACTTTCGGGCCTAATAATTAGGTACCTTCAGATAGTCAATGTTACTGCTCTTATTGCTCATGTTTCTCACATCAGTCATGAGTATCTGCATGAAAACGGCCTGAAATCTTTTAACTGTCTCATGAAATGTGACAACAATCAAGCAATCCAGTGCTCATCTCCAGTAAAGAACTCCTCCTTTCATGTGCCTATCCCAGGTCTCACATCCAGCATTGTTTGGTCACAGAATAAGAAAATAAACAACTGTATCCCAACTTGAGCAGTACTGTGCACCATCAGCACCGTGACTGTCTTCAGACAAAAGTCATACAGACTTCCCTCTCCACCCGTCAAGGGAAGATGCAAGAATTGTTTTCTGTGACATCATTTTCATAACACTTTTTGTTCTTTTTTCCCTAAGTACAG
Source organism: Neoceratodus forsteri (assembly GCA_016271365.2). Taxonomy (NCBI): domain Eukaryota; kingdom Metazoa; phylum Chordata; order Ceratodontiformes; family Ceratodontidae; genus Neoceratodus; species Neoceratodus forsteri. The sequence continues at coordinate 450,772,998 of CM057456.1, read as the reverse complement.
TTGTGCAGCAGGTGTTAAACTACACATACAGTATGTTCCTTAATGTTTTTTGTAGTGAGGTGAATTATTAATCTTGCAGACCTCTGTACATGTATGCTGTGCTGTGAATAGGGTGCTATGAATGGTGTCCTGAACAGTCCTTCCAGTAGGTGATAGCAAGCAACCATCAAGTCCAGGCCCTCCCTGGTTGTCAGTGCAGTAGGCATCAACCAGTATCATAGGATGTCACATGACATGTATCGTGTTCTGACCACCCCCACTCCACTGTGGTTGGCATCAGAGAGAGAGACAGAGAGAGGCATCTTCATTTGAGTCACAAATTAAAATACAGTTGGTGGGAGTCAGTTTCTGTACCTAAATGAACACAGGTCTCCAAGGTGGCATGCCATTTCACCAATACACCTGAATGCTGTGGTCTTATATGATCACATGAACACGTCTCTGTGCCATGGATGTGTTCATGACATGTCCATGATCATTCAGTGCTGCACTGTAAATGTGTACAGTACATGCACAAAAGTGTTTTGTACTCATTTGTTGTCCCCCTTTTCTAAAGGCAAAAAGTTATTTTCATAATTCTGTGTGTCACAGAAGTATTAAAAAATGTCCCTGTGAGGTACCTAAACATGATTTTTTTCTCTTCTGTCACCCTACAGGCAGCATTTGCAGCCACAACTGCCATCTGGACTCTTAGGAGCCTGCTTATTGGGTGGCACGCCAGAGTGCGGATCCTCACAGCTGCCCTTCTCAGCTGCTGCAGTAAGTGCACAGTCATGCTGCTTTCAGAAATACTGTACCTTGAAATGTGTAATTTCTTCAGATCTAAAATAGTGTTTTGTCAGAAGGGGTGTGCATGCATCACAGAGAAGACCACCGTATGAGCACTTAGAAAGCACACTGTTTCTTTCTGTGAGGTACTAAAATGTTTTCTTTCTTTCTTTCTTTCTTTCTTTCTTTCTTTCTTTCTTTCTTTCTTTCTTTCTTTCTTCCTTTCTTTCTTTCTTTCTTTCCTCTCCTCTTCTCTCCCCTACAGGCAGCATTTGCAACCACAGCCACCATCCAGACTCTTAGGAGCCAGCATATTGGGTGGGACAACAGAGTACACATCATCACAGCTGTCCTTCTCAGCTGCTACTGTAAGTAAATAACTACAGTGTAGTAAGTAACATTTATTTATGTAGTGCCCCATTCCAGAGGTTCTGGACGCTGTACAGGTAGGCAGGAGTTTGAATAAATAAAATACATCAAACACAGAAACATATATTAATAATAAAACAATGAACAAACAACAATACATCAAATACAGAAACATATATCAATAATAAAACAATGAACAAACAACAATACATCAAATACAGAAACATACATCAATAATAAAACAATGAACAAACAACAGTACATCAAATACAGAAACATATATCAATAATAAAACAATGAACAAACAACAATACGTAAGTAAAATCTTTACTTAAACAGTTCAGCAGTCTACTGGTTCTAGGCTTTAGACATTTCACAAACTCCTCTCTAAAACAACCGTCGACAGAACTTTCAGTGTCGCTGGCCCCGTCCTGTGGCATTCGCTACCTCCAGCTGTAAGGGAGGCCCCTTCAGTAGAGGTATTCAAAGCCCACCTCAAGGCCTTCCTGTACAATCAGGCTTTCCTGGACTTTGTCTTATAATTTTTGTCCTGGCCTGACTTCTGTTATCCAGCTTTGTCCCTGGCCACTTATTTAGTTATGTATTTAGTTATTTTCTTCTGACTCATCTATTTTAAATTTTATAATTGTGTGAGTTAATCTATTCTTATTTATTATAGAGTGTATTGTTTTATTGGTTTTATTAAATTCATTTTGATTTTGATTTGTATGCAGTGCCCAAAGCCTCTGGGATTGGGCATCTATTAAATAAAATTTGCCTTGCTTTGCCTTGCCTCTAAAAAGATGCACCTTCATACCTCTCTTAAACACCTCCACTGATGGGGCCTCCCTCTGAGATTGTGGAAGTGAGTTCCGCAGCACCGGGCCCGCAACCTCAAATGACAGATCTCCAAAGGTCTTCAGCCTGGCCCTGAAAACCACCAAGAGGCCTTCGGTGGAGGAGCGGAGCGAGTGCACAGGGCAGACAGGAGTTAGAAGGTCACTCAGGTAGTCCATATAGGGCCTTATAGGTGAGCAAGCCCACCATGAAAGTGATTCTCCACCTCACACGCAATCATATTGCATGCAGAAATACTGTACTATCACATGTGTTGTTTTTTCCCATCTAAAGTAGGTTTTTTTTTGTTTTTTTTTCTAGAAGGAGCACGCATGCATCACAGAGAAAAGCACTGTATGGGGACCAGGAAAGCACACAGTCTTTCTCTGCAAGGTATTAAAACATGCTTTTTTAGCTCCTCTACAGGCAGCATTGGCAACTGTAGTCAGAAAGCAACCATCCAGACTCCTAGGAGCCAGCATAAAAGCACTATCACAAAAATAAAACCTGGCCTCTGGCACTAGCATACAAGCTGATGGCTGCAAGAACTGTCTTGAACTTCTCATCCTCCTCCACATTTTTCTGGATTTAAGCACCACAACAGCGGCATAACCTGTCCTCTGACACCAGCATACAAATCAAATGGCTACAAGAGCTTTTGGGCTATCCTCCTCCTCTTCCAAGTTTTCTTCTTAAGCAACATCACAGCAGCATAGCTCAGCCTCTGGCCCCAGTGTACAGTGGCTACAAGAACTTTCTGGACACCCTCCTCCTCCTCCAGTTTCTCTTCTCCAGCACTAGCACAGCAGCATAACTCAGCCTCTGGCCCCAGTGTGCAAGTCAAATGGCTACAAGAACATTCTGGACACCCTCCTCCTCCTCTTCCTCCTCCAGTTTCTCTTTTGAAGCACCAGCACAGCAGCATAACACAGCCTCTGGCACCAGCGTACACACCAAATGGCTACAAGAACTTTCTGGACACCCTCCTCTTCCAGTTTCTCTTCTCAGTCACCAGCACAGCAGCATAAGTCAGGCTCTGGCACCAGCATACATGTCAAACAGCTACAAGAACTTTCTGGCACTCCTCCTTCTCCTCCAATTTCTCTTCTCAAGCACTGGCATACCAGCTTAACCCTGCCTCCAGCACCAGCGAAAAAGCCAAATGGCTACAAGAACTTTCTGGCACTCCTCCTTCTCCATTTTCTCTTATCTAGCAACATCGTAGGTCCCCTTCCTCTTTATCCCCGTGACTGATCAGTCTCTGCCTTACCCCTTCTATCCACTTGAGCTATTTTGTCATTTTACTGCTGTCATGGGCTGCCTAGGTTGGAGAGTCACATTCTTGTGCCATCTTCTTTGATGCTGGGCTGACCAATTTATTGCTGGGTCCCTTCATTCCCCACACTGTAATAGCAACCCGGTGTCATATCTGGCCGGACTCTACGTGTGCACTCTTATATATTCCTTGTCTCCCTAAGCCTGACTCTGCTCTTCTTGGTCACTGTCTCCGTAAGTGATTGTGTGTTCCATCTATTATAACTTCCTTTGAAATGTTATCTTCCTATACCTTGCTATGGACCCATTTATCTGTTCTCCTCCTTCTGGTGCATGCTGGAGACATTGAACTTAATCCTGGGCCACTTTGCTCCACCTCCACTGTCTTTCCCCTCGCTGTCACCCTGCCCACTTCCAAAGGCCTAAAGATTGCACATATGAATATTCACAGTCTCCGCCCTAAAATGGCTGAATTCGAAGTTTGAGCTATACAGCTTGCACCCAATGTTATATGCATTTCTGAGTCCTGGCTCAAGCCTGCCGTTAAGCTACATGAGATATCTTTAACTGGTTATAACTGTTTCAGAAAAAGACAGGGTAGGTAAGAGGGGTGGTGGTGTTCTTATCTACACCAGGTCTCACTTAGACACTTCAGAACTCCCTGTACCTGACCTTGGCTCCCCAACTGTAGAATCCTTGTACCTCTCCCTAACACTTGGCAATGTGAAAATGATTACCATAGGGTGTGCCTATCTGCCGCTCAACACTGCCTTATTAAGCCATCCTCCCTTCCTAACCTCTCTGGCCAATCTCCCGTGCCACGACCTTGTACTATATGGTGACTTCAATGTTGACTGGCTTCAGTCTGATGCAGATAAGGTGAGATCAGTTCTCACAGACTCCAGCCTGGCACAACTCATTCAGGATCCCATGTACATTAATAACAAGTCCAGCTAACATTCTCTACTTGACTGGGTGGTCACTAACTGCTCCCTCAAGATCAAAGTGGCGGGTGTACTATTGGACTGCTTAAGTGACCATTCCCCTAATTTCTGTATTTGGCAGAATAATTGCCCAAACCCTCCTCCTAAAATTTCCTTGGTTCATGACATGTCCAGGTTTGATGTCGACAGTTTTATCACTTCTATCAGTAACACTGATTGGAGCCCCATAAAGTCCCTCCCTGATATCAATCAAGCCTTGGACTTCTTTGTATCCTCCTTTACTGGTATTGTTAACTCCCATGCTCCTTTAAAAAAATACAGGTCTAAGGGGGTTAAGGCTCCTTGGCTCACAAAGGAAATTAGGAAGTTTATGTCACATCATGATAGGGCATGGCAGAACTATAAACAAAGTGGACTGCCTACTGACTGGCATGACTATAGGCACTTAAGAAACAAATGCAAAAATTCCCTTCACAAAGTCAAACGTCATCACTACAAATCCCTAACAACCAAGCATCTTTGTAACCCTAAGGAATTTTGGAAACAGGTTAACCTGTTGGTCAAAGGGAATGTCGCTGAAATCCCTAGTTCCATCAATGCACAGGACACTCCCCTTTCAGATCCCCTGTCCATTGCCTCCAGTTTTAATGAATTCTTTACTGATCTCCACAAATACACCTCACTTTTTCATAACTCCTCCTCCTCTCATTCTGCTCCTCCCCCTCAGAGCTACCTTAGGACTCGACCTGCTTTCCACCTAAAATTGGCCTCCCTCAAAGAAGTCCAGAGACTTCTCAGTAACTTAAAAACTGAGAGCTCCCCTGGTCATGACACCTTAGAACCCAAATTACTTAAGCTGGGTGCTTCTGCCCTTGCACAGCCAATACGAGACCTGTTCAACTGATTCTTCCTTTCCAACATGGTCCTTGACAAATGGAAGGTTGCTGCAGTTGTTCCTGTATACAACGGGGGACTAAACAATGTTGTTGAAAATTTCCATCCCATAACTATCCTCTGCCCCCTGGCTAAGAGCACATTGTTTATAATCATCTCCAGAGCTACTTGGAACATCACAATGTGCTATCCCCTGTCAACATGGCTTTAGGAGGAATCATAGTACCCTTACTGTCTTGTTAAAAGATACCTCTAACATATTCCAGGCAATGGACTATGGTTCTGCTACTGGTGCCATTTTTGTCAATCTGACCAAAGCGTTCAACCTGGTAAACCATGATCTCCTGCTCCATCAGCTCAATATTATTGGTCTTGATACTACTGTGGTACCCTGGCCTGGATCAAAAGCTATCTATCCTGCCGGTATCAAAGTGTTAAGTGGGCAGATTCCATCTCTGATCTTAGACCTATAAACCACTGTGTCCCACAAGGCTCCATACTGTGCCCAATGCTATTCTCTTTTTTTATTAACGATCTGCCTAGCTTCTGTGGGGGTGCTTCCATTCACCTCTATGCAGATGACGCAATCATGTATCGCTCATCTCCCGATATTGATAGAATTAATAGTGCTCTCACATCTGACTTTGCTGCCCTTGAGGGTTGGTTCCTGCAAAACCATCTTGTTCTCAACACAAAAAAACAAAACAAATGAATGCTATTTACCCACCTACCCCCCTTGACTCATGCCCCCTCCTCCCTGTGCATTACTTCTCGCAACGGTGGTACCCTAGAATCTGTCCATTCCTTTAAACATCTGGGCATTACCCTGGATAGTGCTCTCTCTCTCTTAATGCACATGTCTCCAATGTCACAAAATCCCAGAACCAAAAACTAGGTCTCTTTTATCACATTCGCCCTTTCCTCACTTCTGCCTCCTGCCTCAGGATTGCTACTTCATCCCTTCTTCCTCTCCTCACTTATGGTGCTCCCTTACTGCTCTCATCTAACTCCTCCTCCTCCTCCTCCTCCTCCTCCCTGTCTCTCCTCTCTCAAGCTTACCATAGAGTGGGTAGATTTGCCTTAGGGGTTCATGCCCGTCACCACCACTGTGACGTTCTTACCTCATTGAGTTGATTGCCCTACATATCAAAGCTAAGGTTCATTGCATTAAGTTTCATGCATAAACTTGTCCACAAATTCACTCCTCTTTGCCTCAGTGAGACCATACACCTTAGACAAGCTCACAGAACTCTCAGATCTGCCTCCCCCCCCCCCCCCGTAAAGCCTTCACTATGAATGCTACTGCCCGAAGGCCCTTCTCTTTTGTGGTTGTGTCTGACTGGAACTCCCTTCCCCCCTCTGTACTCTCCTGTTCCACTCTCCCCAAGTTCCAAACTCAGCCGCTTGCCTCCCTTTAGCCACTGCAACTTGTTCATGCTTCCGCTGATGCCCTCTTTCTTCCCTCCTACCTGACCTTTGCTGTCCTTACCTTTAAGTACAAGCTTTCTTTACTATCCCGCCACTTCCTACCCCTTACTACTTGCCATTGGTTTCTACTGCCTGTAGTCATATTTAGAAATCAATTTATTTGTAATTCATGTCTCTTTCTACTGAATTGTAAATACCTCCTGAATTTGTTTTCATTTTTTGCTGTATTGTATATTGATACCTGTACTCATATTGTATACTTAAGTTTCTTGTTATCCTTTCTGTTTATAAATGTTTTTGTAATTGTTCTGTTTTGCTTGGGCCAAACCCAGGTCGACCCTGAAAATGGGACTGCAGTTGTCTCAGTGGACTTACCCGGTTACCAAAACTCAAAAAAAAATAAATGGCTAAAACATCTTTCTGGATATCCTTCTCCTCCAGTTTCACTTCTCAAGCACCAGCACCATAGTATATACAATGGTGTCCAACTCCAGGAACCATCTGCTTACCTCACACCAGTGATAGCGCCAGAGGAATACTGTTGTGTCATCAGTGCTAGCTGTCAGCCAGTAGTGTCTGAAAACAACTACTGAGCCATTGCCGCAGGGACACAGCCCACATTGCCTTCAGGGTTTTCAATGAAATGCTAGAGAAGCATCCAAAGGGGAGGGGGGTGGGCAGAGGGTGACAGTGAAAAGGCAGAGATACTGAACAAATACATTTGCTCAGTATTCACAAAAGAAGAGGACGGAAGGTACCTAAACCAAACAACAGAAACACTCTGGATAGGGGGGGTCGATACCAGTCCATTCACAGAAGAAAGGGTCCTGAAAGAACTCCTAAAACTCAAGGTGGACAACGCAATGGGGCCTGATGTAATTCATCCCAGAATTCTAAAAGAACTAAGGGGAGAACTAGTGACACCACTGACTACCCTTTTTAACAAATCATGGGAGGATGGTGTGGTACCTGAGGACTGAAGAAGGGCAGATGTGATTCCCCTTCACAAAAGTGGGAGCAAGGCAGAGGCAGGAGACTACAGACCTGTTAGTTTGACCTCAGTGGTAGGGAAAATGATGGAATCACTTCTGAAAGAAAGAATTGTTAAGTACCTGGAGGCCAGCAGGGTATAGGATCCAAGGCAGCAAGGATTCACAGCAGGAAGGTCATGTCAGATGAATCTAATAGATTTCTTTGACTGGGTGACCAAAGTAGTAGACCAGAGAGGAGCTGTGGATATGGCCTATCTAGACTTTAGCAAGGCATTTGACACAGTCCTGCACAAAAGATTAATAAACTAGTTAGCCAGCCTGGGAGTGGGTCACAGGGTGGCAGCCTGGGTAAAAAATTGGATGGACAGCAGGATGTATATGGTAATAGTAAACGGAGTCCACTCCGAAGAAAGGGGGGTTACTAGCGGGGTACCGCAGGGTTCAGTACTTGGACCAGTCCTCTTTAATGTCTTTATAGGTGACATTGCAGAGGGTCTGGAAGGAAAAATATGCCTCTTTGCAGACAAAACAAAGATCTGCAATATGGTTGATACACAAGGAGGGTGGAAAGGATGAGAAGGGACTTGGCAAGGTTGGAGGAATAGTCAACTGTATGGCAGCTTAGATTCAATGCAAAGAGGTGCAAAGTAATGCACCTGGGAAACAAAAACCCAGGGGAAGAGTACACAGCAGGGGGACGTACTAACAACAACAAAAATGGAAAGGGACCTGGGGGTAGTCATATCAGATGACCTAAAGGTAGGCAAGCAATGTGAGGAGGCAGTAAGGAGGGCTGGGGGGATACTGGGATGCATAGGGAGTGGCATCACCAGTAGAAAACAGGAAGTTGTTATCCCTCTGTATACACAGGTGGTGAGACTCCATCTGGAATACTCCATGCAGTTCTGGAGACCCCGTCTCCACAAGAACATAGACAGGATGGAGGCAGTCCAAAGGAGGGCAATTAAAATGGTGCAGGGTCTGCACAAGAAGCCGTACAAAGAGAGACTAAAGAAGCTTAATATGTATGCACTTGAGGAAAGGAGGGAGAGGGGGACATGATAGAAACTTTCAAGTACCTCAAGGAAATCATCAAAGTACAAGAGGGTAGCATCTTTCAGAAATAAAGTTGTGCAAGAACAAGGGGACACAATTTGAAGATAGAGGGCCGGATGGCTCAGGAGCAACATGAGGAAGTATATTTTCACAGAGAGGGTGGTGGACGCATGGAACAGTCTTCCTGAGGAGGTAGTGGTGTCAAAAACAGTGGGGAATTCAAGAATGCATGGGACAGACATAAGGCAATTCTAGTGGGGGGGGTAAGAAGAAGTAGGCTGTTGGTTAACTAGGATCTGCAGCTTATCCAATAGGTAGGGAATTGGGCCAACTGGGTGGGCCAAGCGGTCCTTATCTGCCATCAAAGTCAATGTTTCTATGTTTCTATCATTCAATGATAGCCTTGACAGCATTACAGTTACATAAAATGAAAACTCAAGAATACATTAAAATAACTACAGAACAGGTGAGTGATGGAGTACCTACAAGATAGGTAAGTGTATCGTAGTTGTTTTTGGTCCTCATGGTTTGATGGGGACCTGAGAGAGTTGAGATGAGTGGGTCGAAGATTGGAATGATGCTGGTGGAAATCCAGCCTGGGGGGTGACAAACTTAGACTGATGGCCCATTATTTGAACTATCAGTCAGAAATCTCTCATAAGAAGGCAGAATTCCTGTCCAGAGAGATTTCCGCAGAAAGAAATTGACCAGCTCATTTCTTCCATACTATGGACGTGCTGTGCAATCCAGCCTGCCTGCAGAATCGGAGAGCTTTTCACAAGAGAAATATGAGGAGTTTGCTTGATTTTTTGCAGATAAGGTTGCCGCCATTAGGTCGGAGATCCAGCTAGCATGTTCTGTTGAGTGTTACGACTGTCGGTGGGAGGGCACAGGCACCCAGTCAGTCTGGGCGATTTTTGACCAGGCAGCAATTGCTGATATCATGAAGCTTGTCTGGGGCTTGTGGCCAGTTTGCTGTGCTTTGGACCCTGGCCCTACCCACCTCCTTGTGGAGTGTTTGGATGTCATTGGACCGGTCCTGGCTGAGATTGCCTGGTGTTCATTGGAGAAGGGTGTGTTTCCAGACCCCTTGAAGGCAGCGGGGGTAACAACCCTGTTGAAGAAGTCCTCCCTCGACCCAGACTGTCTTGCAAACTATAGACCTGTCTCTAACCTGCCCTTTGTGGGCTAGGTTATTGAGAAGGTACTTGTGCTGCAGCTGGAAGACTATCTTACCACCTACAAGGTCTATGATCCTCTCTAGTCCAGTTTCTGGAAGAGGCATAGTACCGAGATGGCCCTTGTTTGAGTACTAAATGATATCCTAGTAGTGAGAGATTGGAAGACCCATTTGATCTTGGTTCTTCTTGATCTCTCAGCAGCATTTGACACCGTGGACCATGGGGTATTACTGGAGCGCCTGCAGATGATCTGTGGCCTGTCGGGAACAGTCCTCAAATGATTCCACTCTTTTCTCACAGGCAGGTCTCAAAGAGTGATGTCAGGGATTGTTTCCTTGGCCCCTCTTCCCTGGTCAGGTGGGGTTCTGCAGGGCTCTGTTTTATTTCCCACATTGTTCGCAGTGTACATGCTGCCATTGGCTGACATCATAAGGAAGTTCAGGCTGAGTTTTCACTGCTATGCAGATGATACTCAGCTGTACATGTCCTTTGTGCCCAAGCAAGATGATGCTATCTCGGTCTTTAACAACTGCCTCACTGAGATTCAGGATTGGACGAATGCTAGCTGACTGATATTGAAGCTGGAGCAGACTGAAGTGTTGGTGGTGGATCCAGGTCATTGGGCAGAGGAGCTACCTCCTGGTCGGCCATCCGGTATTATACTGGGGGACAGTCAGTTGAGGGCCTCTGAATCAGTGCATAACCTGGGCATTGTACTTGATTGCGAGTTGACACTGAAATCTCAGGTGTCAGCCATTGTCAAAACCTCATTTTACCATCTGAGGAACATCGCCCAGGTGAAACACATTGTTCCGCCTAAGAACCTTCCAACGTTGGTCCATGCCTTTGTGTCCACCCGCCTTGACTATTGCAACGCTCTCTGCTTAGAGCTTCCGGGGGTAGATATCTGCTATCTGCAGCTCATGCAGAACATGGCAGCCAGACTGTTGACTGGCTTATCTAGAGCCAGTCATATTACGCTTGTGCTCCATGAACTGCACTGGCTGCCAGTACAGTAAAGAATCACCGTCAAGGTCACATTGCTGACCTACAAGGCCCTACACAAACCAGGACCACGTTATCTGGTCATAAATGGAGTCTCCTGCAATAATCCCCATACTATTGCCAACTCCCTAAATAATCACTTCTCTGACCTCTCTGCCTTCACAACCCTCTTCTCACCTGATGAGGCTCTGTCCCACCCCCTTCCCTCCACTCTGCTGGAGGGTCACCCTCCTCATCAAATGTTCCACCTCAGGGCTGTATCAGTTCAGGACTTGCAGAAATGCCTAGCTGGCCTCTCCCAGTACTCCAGTCCTGGCCTAGACAACCTGGAGCCTAAACTCCTTAAGCTTGGTGCTGCACACATTGCCTCACCAGTAGCCTTTATCTTCAACCTATCCCTTGGTCTGGGGACCATCCCAGACATCTGGAAAGAGGCTAGGATTGTCCCTGTACTGAAGCAAGAAATCCCAAACTACCTGACAATTATCGACGATTGCCATTCTCCCAACCCTTAGCAAGCTCCTTGAAAAGGTAGTGGCTGAGCAGCTTTCAGAATACATCCACTCTCATGAACTTCTTCCCCAGCCCAGCACGGCTGTAAGGGACAGCACCACCACAGCCTTAATCTCGGTTACATCAAGTATCCAGACAGCCATGGACCAGGCAAACTCTCCCAGTGCAATATTTATCCTAACCTGTCCAAGAGCCTTGACCTGGGTGACCACAACGCGTGGCACAGTTGTGGTCACTTGGCCTTCCCCCATGCCATGAAATGGCTAATGGGTTATCTACATGGCAGAAAGCAGCGTTCCTGCTTCAATAAAGTCCTCTCCGAGCCCCTACCAGTGACCTTCGGAGTGCCTCAAGGCTCGGTACTGGGTCCCCTCCTCTTCTCCCTCTTCATCAATCAACTACCCATGGCTACTACCAGCTGTAGCGCCACCATGTATGCAGATGATCTGGTAATCCTGGCTCACTCCCAGAATGCAACTACCCTAAACCAGAACCTGACCGATGACTTTAACAGGGTATTGTCATGGGTTACTAGTCACAAGCTGGTCCTGAACCTGAAAAAGACACAGGCTATGCTCTTTGGCTCAATGGCTAAAATCAAAGCCTCATCAGCCTGCTTACACGTCACCAGCGCAGATGGATCCTCACTACCCATAGTGAGCTCCATCAAATATCTGGGGGTAACACTTGACCCCCAACTTGACATGGGTAATCATATCCTTAACATCTGCAGGGTGGCAAACTGCAACTGGGTCTGGCCTATAGGGCCAAGAGCACCTTACACTGCAGCCAAGCTTGTAGCGAAGGGGTGTGCTCCTTCCTCCTCAGCTATGGGCTGCACCTATTTGCTCACTCTCCAAAGACACATCTCACCCAGTGGTACACTGCTTACAATAACATTTGTCGTTTTGCCTTAGCTGCCCCCCCCCGACTCACCCACTGTTGTGAGCTATATAAAACTCTGCTGGCTCTCACCAGCTAGATACCTTGATTTTGGTTTGGGATGCCTCTCTGGGAAAGTGATCAGAACTAGCACCCAGGGGCTGGCCCGGCTTCTGCCCAAACTGAATCCCACCCCTACCAACTTAGGTCTCTAACATCAGGGATGCTCAAAGTCCTCCCTACCCGGACCCTCATGGGATCGGGACTTTGCCATAAGTCTCCAGACTCTGGAATTGCTGCCTGTGGATATCCAAGCTGCCCCTCCTATCTGAGTTTTAGAAATTCCTGTGGGGTTTCCTAAAACTAGCATCAGAGTGTGACTGCCCCAAACCTCCCTAGAGTAAAGTGTCAAATTGTTTTGTCTGAACCTCCCAGGGTGTCTCCATTGAATTCCTGGAGATATTTTCCCCACTGTATCAATGACTTCTGACTACTCCTGCCTAAAAAGCCTTGGGCATTTTTACACCCATTATTGCTCCACGGTCATAGGCTAACCATGGTCACTTGGTAGAAACTTGTACTACCAAGTGTTTCTGTTTCTGTCTAACATGTGCATATTTAGAAAAATGTGATGAGCTGTATATACCTGTCCGAGATCCAACTAGCCTAGGGGGTGTATACAACAATGTTATAAGTTATATTATGACCAATCCAGTCCTTGAGCTATGCTCCACTCCTATGTATGATGACTTATATATATCTGTCAGTTGAACTAGCTAGTCTAGAGTGTATGATCTGAAATGTGCTTACTACTTTATGTTTCCCCTAGTGTCAAATGATGTATTTCCCACATGTTTGTTTACTGTGACAAAAAACTGTACTCTCTTTGCCATGTCTCCTTGACTGTTGTTCCTCATGTTGTACTCTCCCGGGTCGTTCCTGAAAATAAGCATAATACTTGTCTAGTGTACTTACCCGGTAAACAAAAGCTAAATAAATAAATAAATCTACAAGATCTCCTCTGTCCCTACCACCCTGTCTGCCCACTCCGTTCCACTGATGAGGGATTGCTAGAGATTCCCAGGGTCCGTTTGAAGACCTCGGGGGCCAGAGCATTTGTGTATATTGCCCCGACCCCGTGGAACTCTCTACCTCATTGAGTGAGAGAGTGCCTGTCCACTGAATCATTCAAGACTGCTTTGAAAACATATTTATTTCAATAAGCATTTTCTGACATGTGTTGATTTTAAAGATTGAATTTTAATTTTAATAGTGGGTATTTTAATTTGAAGTGTTTGTTATTGTACTGTACGGCACTTTGGTTTTGGAAAAGCACCTTTTATAAATAAAACCTGACTTGACTTTATAAAAAAACTGAAATGTTACATGCTGCCATTACGGGTCAGAGCTGTGCCTTGATGGCAGCATGTCAAGGAATGTTGTCATTATCAATGTATCAAACATTTACTGTTTAAAGCATGTTGTATAAAACAATAGATCCATATCCACAGTAGGATCCAAATATCTTATCTCAAATGCCTGGATCCAACCTATGATATCTGTATCCTACTTCAGATACCTGGATCTGACCTCAGATCCATAAATATCTGACCTTGGATTCAAGATCTGAATTTGGCCTATTTGCCATATCCTAGGGTGATTACAAGCACTATCTGATGGAAACTAGTCAGATCCACAAAAGCACTATCTGAGCACCACTAGTCTTTAGTGACAATTTTTGTCTCCTTGCCCTCGTTTGTGTGTCTACTGGCACAATGAGGATTTTGGGGTCCAGGCATTTCTGAAGTAGAACTGACTCCAATGAGAAGAGAGCAGACCACTCAAGTTACTCCTCTTCTCAATTGAAAGTATCTTTAAACAGGGGGCTTTTTGGGATCCACCATGTCTGCTCTACTTTTTCAAAATGATGAATCCTGGCTGCAGTAACAAGATCCCCAAAATACTGTACCCACCTCATATCTCAGCCCTTGAATCCTTCATTAGTGACTGCAGGTAAAAACTCTGGATTGGCAAATAATGGGGACAACAGAGTTGTCCACTGAGTTGCACCTCACTCTTTACGCAACCCTTGCCATGCCTTCAGCATTGTCTCTACCAAAGGGTGCAAGTCTCCTGCATTCCTGAAGGCTTTTCTACCTTGGAGGCCAAAGTACAACTGAGGCAGTGATGGCCTAGCTACCCAATCCTGTATGAAATGAGACTGTGCAGTTAGGTAAGATGCCAGGAAATGTCTGCCCACCCTTTACCTTGCTACCCTTGAGGTTAGCCAGACTTATCCAAGGTCTCTTTTTGCCCCCAAATGAATTTGGTACAAGCCATCTCAAGGCAAATACAGTAGTATCACCTTTCATCAGTCCCAATGGGAGCATCTGTAATCGGTATAAAACTCTGGGTAGCAAATTCATTTTAACAAGTTTATGTATTTATTGATTTAGTTATTTATTTGAAAATTGGTAACTGGGAAAGACACACTGAGCCAAGACTTGTTTCCAGATATGACCCGGGGGAAGAGAACAGGAAACACAATAACATATACACAGTAGCAATGCTCTGTACAAGTACAATGCAGTCAGAGTACAATTAACATAGTACAAGTACAAATAAAAGAAGCAAGGTGCAATGAGCGGCTATGATGTGCAAACAGGGAGACCAGAACAGGTGGAATGATGACAGAGTAGAGGCAGAATAGGAGGAAGTCTGATGCAGGCTGAGGCACTATCCAGGAGGAGACTCAACAGCATGGATGGAAAGGGCATTGATAGGGGAGGGTTGGGGGAAGGTTGACAGAAGCAGATGAGGGGGGTTAACTGTTACCTAAGGGAGTCAAGGAAGGAGAAGAGATGGATAGAGGAGGGGAGCAATAGGAGAAGACTGACTGCCCACCAGAAGAATGAGGGTAGGGAAGGCAGAAGGTGAAAGAATCCCTGGAGAGGAGGAAATATGAGGCAGAAGGAATGGGAAAGAGTAGAAAGGATAGGCAAGAGGGAAAAGGTCCAAACCAGTGTTTGGAGATGAAGGAGGCACAGTGGACTATCTATATGAAGGTAGGGGGAGGATGGATAGGGATTGGAAGAGTAGAGGGCACATTAGTGAGTTTGAAGAGGGGAGATGGTAGCAAAGTGACAAAAGGTGTTACAGAGGGTGTCCAGTCTGGTATGGGAAGAGGAGAGGACGGTGTCATAGACCACATCAAAATAGTTGAAGACCGTGAGCACCATTTTAGTAGCAAGCTCCCTGTGGACCTGCAGAGACAAGCAGTCTTTGTTGCAGTACAAGGCACTGAGCTTGGGCCAGAGCTTGGCATAGAGGACATCAATGTGAGCAGAGAAGTCAAGCTTACTATCTAGCCACACAATAATGGACTTGAAGGATGAAACTGCTTCAACGGGTGGTGCCATCCGGGGTGGAGAAGAGGCGGGAGCCTGACCAATTTCTGGCTGGTGCCAAAGGTCATGGACGCTGTTTCTTTTTTTAGTGTTGACCCAGAGTTAGTTGAAATGGAACCATCACAGGACATTGTGGAAGCCTTGCTGGAGCAAACCTTTCACCACTGCAGTTGTGGGGCCAGAGGTTAAGATGACTATGTCATCTGCATACGCGTTAATACACAAGTTTGCAAAGGTAGAGGGGAGGTCATTCAGGAAAATACAGAATAGGATGGGAGCTAGGATGGAGCCCTGTGGGACCCCAGCCTGGATGGGTAGTGGAGGTGACAGGACACCTCTTACCTGTACCAACAAGTTGATGTGCCCAAGCCAGCATTGAGCAAAAGCAGGACCCCACTGATAATTAGATGTGATATCTCATGCTATTTTGTGTAAATATGGTTAAGCAAGATTGGGCCTGTAGTCTGATGGGAGACCTACAGCAAACTTTCCATTTGGTGGGGAAGCCTGCCACAGCACCCAAGAGAAGCCACATTAAGGGTATATCCCAAGATGAGAAAGAGCTGCTGCACAGTACACTGGAGTATCTTATAAGATACACCAAAAGTACAAGAGAAAATATGAGATTGCATTTGGATGACCACTGACTCCTTGACAGTGTGGCATGATGCATGAAATGTCAGCAATATAACTGGCAGAATTCACAATAATAAAAATAAATTTGAATTATAACTATACGTAGGAGTAGAGTTCACTACTTTTTTTCTACATGGTGATTATTGATCCTACGGTGACTCCCCCACAGTCCTAACCCACATTCATCCATATAGGGTAGTGGCATTCCAGAGATCAAAAACCTGCTCTCTCTGCATACCTCCAGCAAACACCAGATGTTTAGAAAAGATTGTTGGTAGATTTTCAGGGAGCACTTGGTTATAAATAATCATACTGATGCTGCAGTATGGTGGTAGTAGGGCACAGTATTGTTGTGAGGGTCCATCGTTTCGATGAAATGCTAAACTGTGGCTACATCTGCCATTCTGATCGTTGTTGAAGGAGGCCTTAAAGATCATTGCAGTGTTTTTAAAATGCTTTTACTTTACTTTATTTGCTCACCATGAGAACAACCACTCTGTATATATTGCAAGTAATGTGCAGAAACAGTAACATCTCATGTTCAGATGTTGTTTTACTGCCTGTCTTTTTTGTTGGTTTTACAGAAAATCCTTCAGATATTTTTAGGCCAGTTGGTGAAATCTTGGATGAGTGCTGATTCCATTCAAGCAACAATGGCATAATTTTCCTCGAGGTCCTGGCAGCTCAGTACATCATATTATGACATTCAAAAAATCAGTCTTTGCTTCCAGTTTTCTGGTCATGAGTAAACATCTTTCAATTTCCCTAAGCTGATCGACACTTGATGCTCAGTATCACCCCCTCACCCCCAAAAAAAACACTGACAACATGACAGGCTCTTAACATGAACATTTTTGTTTCCTTTGTTCCCTTCCTGCCCTAAATGAAGCCCCAACAGCTTCCTCCATATTTTAAAGTACTGACCTCTAAAAATTACTGATTAATCTGTGAAAGTAACTAAATAGATATCTGTAATGCTGTATCAATAAAATTCAATAGGCAAAGATCCTCAGACAGTTGAAAGTAAACATGAGTTGCTGCCATTTTGCAATCTGATGTCATTAGAGTGTGTGTGCATGTGTGTACTGAGCTGCCAGGAAGGAAAATGATGTCATTGTTGCCTGAATGGAATGAGCACGCACCCAAGATTCCGCCAGCTTATTTAAAAATATCTAAGGGATTTTCTGTGAAACCATCAAATAGGAGAACATTTAAATAGTGTCTGTACATGGCAAATTGCAATTTCTTCATTTCATATGTAATAAATAAGGCGTGGTTGTCCTAATGTTAGGGAAAAGGAGTAACGTTTATAATATGTTTGTGATACATCTGCAGCTGGTCTTTAAAGATCTCATGGTGTTTCTGTAAGAGTAGAGGAATCTAACCTAGTCAGTGCAATACAATACAAAACAATACAATACAATACAATACAATACACATTTTATAATATAGTTATCTACTGTCACAATTACTACAAAACAGTAAAATCCATTAAAGTCACATACAGCATAATACAAATACCCCTAACAATATTACTGTAGTTTAAGACAAATTATAAAAAGGGTCTCAGAAATGCTGCAGTCTGACTGGCTGTTAGGATTCCAACAGCCTTACATTAATCCCTGTTACACTGTCATCTACAGCCTGATCACAATGGCACATGGATTTTTCTTCTCAACATTTTATCCTCTAGCACTGCTGAATGACTGGAATGATGCGTTCTGATTTTGAACCAGCATTCTTAAACTGTTGGTGGAAGAACTATTTTATTGAAAATCTCCTTCTAAATGAGGAAAACATTCCAAAAGTATACTTTTAGCATTTGTGCTGTTAATGGCTGTACTATTTTGTTTTATGCTGTTATCTAACTAACTTATCTTTTGCGTATCTCAAAGTGGTATTCTAACATTTAACCAGTTTTGCCTGAAGTCTTTCTCTAGTTAGTTGCTTATTAGTCTTTGTTCTGCCAAATGTTCTTGTATGACAACTTTGATTCTTCCTGATGTTCTTGAATGTACGTACCTTGTAATCCTCCCGGGTCGCACCTGAAAATAGGCTCTTGGCTGTTTAGTGTGCTTACCTGGTAAACAAAAGCAAATAAAAAATAAATAAAATAAATACTGGTTGGGTGGTGCGCAGGTAACCAGGTCAGAGGAAGAAAAGGACCTGGGAGTAATTATCACAAGTGACCTGAAACAGGGAGCGCACTCCGGGAGAGTAGCAGCCAAAGCAAATTGGATGTGGGGCTGCATAGCCAGCAGAAAAAACGGGGACATTCTGCCATTGTACAGGTCATTGGTAAGACTGCATTTAGAGTAAAGTGAACAGTACTGGTGCACCTATCTTACGAAGGATATCAACTTGCTAGAATCAGTTCAGAGAAAGGCAGCTAGGATGATCCAGGGCCAACAGCGCAATGCCTATGAGGAAAGGCTCAGGGGGCTCAACATGTGCTCTTTTGAAGAAAGAAGGGAGAGAGGGGACCTGACTGAGACCTTCAAGCACCTTAAAGTTATAAACAGGGAGAGCACTAAGAGCCTCCCCAGCCTTAATGGGAACAAGACCATTGGGGACACAGCTTAAAGCTGGTAAGGGAAATGTTCAGGAGGAAGATCAGGAGGCATGTTTTTACCAAGAGGGTGGTGGCCAAGTGGAAGGAGCTGCCAGGGGAGGTGGTATACCTAAAAACGGTGGACAGCTTCAAAAGGAGATGGGACAGGATGAAGGGGAAAGTTACAGGCAGACAAGGGTCAAGGAGCATAGGAGAGGTGGTTGAGGGAGGGCATGAGGAAAATGGGGAGGGTTGGCAGGTCCCTCTGTAAACAATTCAGGAACGGCACACGCGAACAGACTAGATATTACATGAGACCTTTATCTGCTGGCAAGTTTGTACGTTTGTATGTCTGAGTAAGGCATTTTTAAAAAACATAATTAAATTACACTTGGGACCATTGTATGATCACATTAAGGCACTTCAGGACATGGGTTGTTGGGGGATTATATGAAGAACAAAACCAGCACCGAAGCACTCAAGCTGTTTGGCAGTCCTGGAATAAAGTCTTTTTTTCACCCGATCATAAGTGCTGGCTTTGTTCTTCATATGATTATTGTTTTTTACCATGCATGAAGGGTGTGTGGAATGGAATTTGCCTGCTTGTTGGAGGATTACCCACTTCTCATGTTGTTAAGCCTCCCAGTTGCACCTCGTGACACATCACATGAGTGTGTAAGGCACTTGGCTTTGTCTTGTGCCTCACAACACACACGAGATGTGACCATATCCTATGATAAATCACACCCTGTCATGTATTTCTGCATAGCGTTGAACTAGAATGAGAAAAAACAGTTATTTGATTGGCTGAGAGATCATCTCTGTTGTGTCTAAATCTAACCTCATAATTACACTTTCAAAAAAGTTCCAGCCAGCTAGCCTGATAGCATGGAGGGCTGAGGTACTAGGCACTGAAGCAAGCTTTACCCTGGAAGGGCTTTGACAACAAAGGTAAGTTTCAAAAAAATATCACATTCAACTTACCTCACTAACCAAAGCATATGTGAGGTTCCTATGATGCTTTGCATTACTTCGGTACATGGCATTTTGTATATTAAATCTCTATGGTGATATCCTTGGGCAGACAGTGTTAAGCAAAGGCACAACAAAAGTAGTCAACAATTTACTGGGTAATTTTCAACCTACTACCATTACCTCCCAACCTCCTAGACAAAGCCACTTCTTTTGGCAGCCCACTCCCCCCCAGTCTCCCCTCCCCCTCACCTTGACTCCTCCTTGGACTCTCACACTAGGTGTCACACCTCTTTATTTCCTTCGCTACATATAAACACTGTCCTTTACCCTAGTTGAATGCTCTTGATGCTGTACAATCACCACTAGTACTATGAATGACATTGTAACCTTATTGTATACTAGCTACCTACTATTCAAGTATTGTATGTAAACTGTTTGTTATTGTTGTCATTGTCACTGTTTGACGTGGAACCTTTGTAAAAGAGCTCTGAGCTCAAAGGTATGATCCAAATCCCTAAATAAATAAAATAACTAACTAAATAAATAAATGTTCCTGCTTTCTTTCTGTAGATATACTCTTGTGTGCCCAAAAGAAATCTGCTGGCTGCACCAGACATCCTTAAAAAACATTTTTCTGATGGTCCACTAGCGCAGCGGTAGAGCTACTACCTGTGGCTCCGATGACCATGGTTCGGGGGCAGACCTCGGACTTCAGAGGATTGGTTCAGAGGAAGGAGGCTGAGCACCCAGGGGACTGCTTGCCTCTTCCGGGGAGGGAGGGACAGGATCTGGTACCCAGCACCTACTGACCTCTAGCATTGGCTGAGGGGCACAGCAGCTTGGGACCATGCTGAGTGTTCATTGGGCTGGGGACTGGTGGACCTCTGCATGTCAGGGTGGAAGCATGCCCGACTCTGTGCTGAGGTCATTGCACTTTGGTCTTCCTCCAGTGAGGGGAGGGAGGAGGAGGAGTACATAAGAGAAAAGCCTCAGCACAACCCCGTCATGCCTGGGATCCTGGCAAGTGCCAGGACCCAGCCAATATGGGAGTTCCCTTCCAGCAGCAACCGAGACCAAAAATATACAAATAAAGAAAACAATTTTTATTACTCAGCTGTACAGGGAGGGCAAAAAAAGTGCACTATCCCTGGCCTAGAGGCTTATCTTGAAGGAGCAAGTGTGTTTGGAGAGAACGTTCATTATCAGGAGGCACAGCTCCCATGAAGTGGCTGATTTATTATTTGTCTGTTTGTTTACATAACATAAATCAGGATAAACAAGCACAGCACAAGCTGTAGTTTCTCTCATGTTGAATGAATTTAGGTTACTTTCAATCAAATCAAGGGCAGCTGGTGTGAGACATAAAAATGTCTTCTCACATTCTCTAACTCTTTTGTTTATTTTTGGAAGGTGGCTGTGAAGTGGGAAAAGAACATTGTTTAGCCAGGAGTAGCACACTAAGCTGAAGCTTGTTTCCAGATGTGACTTGGGAGCACAAGGAAATAAAGTGACTTGCTCAGGATCACACAGTACGCACCTAGGCAGCTGTGAGATTCAAACCCAGGTCTCCAGATCAGTAGCTCAGAGTCCTAACCCACTGCACCATACTACCTCCTTATGGTTGGTGTGTCTTCAGTTTAGAACATTTCCTGTAGCTTGGAGCTGACAGACAATTCAAAGGATACAGTAGAAGGCAATGTAGGTCAAATTTTTTTTGATTTTCAGTTTGTGGCCAAAACAGGGACTGGGCAGAATTGAAAACTGCATCAGTTTTACACAAGAATATTTTTGGTGATTTGTCCTGGCTGGCATGATTTGTTTTTCTCTTTGTTTTTGGTGGGCAAAGAGATAGGTTAGAACAGGACTCAGCCAATGAAAATGCAGGGATTATTGAAGCCATTTTACAAAGCAATCTTAGAGAAGACAGAAGCTCCACTGAGGACATAAAAGCATTAACAACCTCACTGATAGCTAGAACCTACTCAGTAGCACTGCAGTTCCAGCTGACGGAGTAAGTATTCTGAGCATTGGTGCAAAACTGCTAGATCTAGGGTGGCGAGCGATGGTCAAATTAAAACAAGGGAAATAACAAGGAGAAAATCAAGTATTCTGCACAGGTACACAGTCAAATTGGGTACTATTATAATAAATTAGCCCTTGTATTCTGAGCCATAGCTAATCAAGTGCTATTCTAAGGAACTGAAACATCTGTGAATATATACAGTGCATACAAGTTCAGTACAGCAATCACAGCAAAATGCTTAATTTAGAAACAAAAAAAAAATCAAAGCACTGTTTGGAGAAGAGGTGAAAAGCATTATTTTCTAGCTTCCATATGGTAATAATTTGTTTTAAAAGAACTAGTCACTTTTGTGATATTTGCTTCAAAAAATATATGGCATCAGCATACAGAAGCTGAGCACAAATGGATTATGTGTTATATAAACTTGATTTCTGTTTAAAATACTTAAACAGGAAGAGGTTTATTAAGATGCGATATCTCTTAAAGGGATGTTCTGGTTAAAACAGCACATCCATATACTGTAAGCTCAGTGTTACCTACACTAAATCCATAACCTTCTAATGTGATCTGTAGTCATCCCAGCAATGTAATACACCATAACGTCTTGTACCCTCTATGTACATCAGAAAGGTTTTGCAATCCAAAAGGTTTGCAGAATTCACTATTCATTTGCTGTTATAAAATGGGGTATAAAACTGACCAAATTAAACAGCTTCATTGGTTAAAACATGGCAACTGACCATTGATTATTTACCTAGAAATTGCACAGTTTGTAACTAATCTGCCCTGGTCTACCTAGCAACAGTCTAATTAAATGCCTCGGCCAATTCCCGAATGCATGGAAGATGGCCGAAATCACCCCCATATATAAGAATGGAGATTGCACTGTGCCAAGCAATTACAGACCTATCTCCATCCTCCCTCCTCTCTCAAAGGCCCTGGAAAAAATAGTATCCATGCAACTCGCAGCCTATCTCTCCACCTACAACATTCTGTGCCCTGAACAACATGGCTTCCGCCCTGGTCACAGCACTACAGCTCTGCTGGAGTTCTCCCACTATATACACTCGGCACTAGATGCCAGTGAGCTGGCAGGGGCAGTCTTCATCGACCTGTCCAAGGCCTTCGACACTGTAAGCCACCCGATGCTGCTTCAAACCCTCGATAAACTGGGGTTCTCATCCGTCCGATGAGCTGGTTCACCAGCTACCTCTGTGGCAGATCTCAACACGCCAACTAAATGGTTGCCTGTCCACGGCACTGCCCGTACGCCTTGAGTACCATGGCTCTATTCTCAGCCCCACTCTGTTCAGCCTCTTCTCAAACTCCCTTCCCAGCTCTTGCTTAGGCAAAATACTACTATATGCTGACGATGCAGCCTAGTTGCCTCCCACTGACCCACTACACTCCAGCACTTCGCAACTCTACTTCAACTAGGCGGAAAATGGTTCCTCGACCATCGCCTGGTCCTGAACCTCAAGAAAACAAAGACCATGATCTTTGCCCACCGGCAAAGTAATTTCAAAATGCTCCGTCTGCATCCTTCCCAGCACCCTTCACCCTTGAACAGGTAACCATGTACAAATACCTGGGCATCACCTTCGACTCGGCATTCTCCTTCCATGCCCACATCCATGCCTATCTCAGCCATGAATACCCGTATTAGGCTCCTCTATAAGCCACAAGGACTGCCTCCCGAATTTGCCCTTGGCTGGCAATCACTTCCTCCATCCTATCTTTGGTTGACTATGGCCTCCCCACCTATGCTGTCGCTACCCCACTGCTCTCACAAAATCCAGACATCTATCAACAAAGCCTGCAGGCTCCTGACTGGTGCCCCAAGGAGAACGCACACATGCCAACTCTACTCCAGCACTAACATACTCAATCTTGAAGAACGGCTGCAATATTACACCTGCATACTAACCAAAAAATCCCTACTTGGGCTCTGTCCCCCCGGTGTCACCGCACTGCTTTCACGGGCCTCCCATTCGGTCGCTACCCCTCAGGGGTACCAGTACCACGTTCCATTTGCCTAGAGCTAGGACTTCCCTCGCGCAAAGGTTCTTTCATCACAGAGCGCCATCCTGGTATAACTCCCTCCCCTCGCATGTCACTAGCACCGCTAAAATTGGCCAATTCAAAATCGCCCTTCACAAACACCTCATTAGCACACGGAGATGTACGTGTCTATCCCAGAGCCTTTTATGAGTGCCTTCCTGACTTACCAGCTACTACAGGACTAAGAATATAACAATGCCTGAGTTTTGCCTACAGTCAATCGAAATGCGACATTGTATCCTGGATGTCCCCTTGGGAACCCGGTGACCTCTTGTGGGTTCCCATGAAAACCCAAATACTTAAATGGCACTTGAGGATTTTAATGATTCTGTATTGTATGTTGCATGTAATTCACCTGTACTGTTCTCCTCTGTACTACCACACATTTAGATTGTTCCCCTCCCTGTGACGAGGTGCCTTTGTAAATGAGTCTCTGACTCAAAGGTTGTAAATCCGATATTTGTCTAAAATAAATAAAATAAAATAAAAAATAAAAGAAAATAAAACCTTTCTCCATTAAATAAAATGTTTCCCACTTTTTAAACACAAAAACCCACAACAGGGCATAGGTTTCTACAATATAAATAAAGTTCTTGGATTCTTTCAGAGGCCATGTGCCACTTGTGCACAGGAACAAGTAACACAGTCTTTGTTACCAGACTCATCTATTCTACCTAGCAACAACCTAACTAATGAAAAATAAAACTTTTTTGCATGTAAAAAAAAATCCATTTTATAAGCACAATCATTCACTCCAGGGCGTGGGTTTCTTGAGAGTTAATGCACTTCCCGTTTGCATTGAAAGTCACTTGGCCATTGACCTCATGCCCTCCAGTTCACCCCAGGTGTGTAGTAGTTTTCTAGAAATGCATGTCTATTACATACAAACATATGAAAATGGTAGCACATATGGGCCATAACAGTCTATCAGGTCTTACCAAGTGTGCAGCTCTCAGTCTAAACTACTGCAGCTGCCTCTCCCCACACCTTTCCTGTCCACCTGATTTATCACGCCAGTTCGTAACCTCCCCCTTCTCCAGCTTCCAATCAGTTTTGACCTTATCTCTGACCCTGTCCCACACCCTCTTAAAACTGCCCACAGTTTTCAGTGATATCACCTCCTTTGGCAGTTCATTCTACCTTGCTACCACTCTTTCTGTGAAATAGGTCCCATTAAAGGTTATTCCTTACAGATACAGTATTTGTCTACATATGGGGATCCTAACAAAATATAAATAGGGAATATCTCCTGAGGTAGCTCAAAATATTATTATTTGGTGTGTAACATCGGTGTTCTTGTTCTTATGCACAAGTGGCTGTGCAAAGCGAAGTCACGAGTGCAAGAAACATAACACTAACATACTGGCATCCCTCCCCCATTACTCTACTCAGTTTGCTCCTGTACCTATCCCACGCATACTTGAAGCTACCCACAGTCTTTGCCTCACTATCTCCTGTGGCAGGCTGTTCCAGTTATCCACCAGCTTATCCATGAAGAAGTATTTCGTCACATCTCTCCTAAAAAAAGGAGGGGTGTGTGGTGCTTTATGTGAAGGAAAGTATAAAAGCAACAGAGGTTCAAGGAATATAGAGGGAGGCAGAGATATTGTGGATCCCCCTGGAGAAGGATAATGGCACTACTATTTGCACTAGGGAGATTTACAGACCTCCAGCACAGGGGGATGAGATAGATAAGGTACTGGTGGAAGTCACTGGCAAAATGGCAGAAAAAGGGGCAGTGCTTCCAGTGGGGGACTTTGATCTGCCAGATATAGATTGGAGCCCCTCAGCTGCAGCCTCAGCTAGAAGCAGGGACATCCTGGACTCTCTGCAGGGGGCATTCCTTAGGCAACTAGTCAGAGAACCCAATTGTGATGGAGCTATATTGGGCCTGGTGCTCACTAAGAGGGACAGTGTTGCAGAGGTCAAGGTGAGAGGCCACTTTGGGACCAATGATCACTGTACAGTATGGTTCAACAGAAGGATGACTGAGGAATCAAACTACACAAGAGCGAGGGTCCTGGGCTTCAGAAGGGCAGATTTTATAAAGATGGGTGAATGCCTCAGGGAATACCTGGCAGGGGGAGATGACCTGAGTGGGGTGGTGGAAAATTGGACAAAGCTAAAAGGGGGTATGGTGAAAGTAACAAACCTCAGCAACAAAAAAGTAAAAGTAAGAGGAAAAAGAGACCATTGTGGTTCTTGAAAGAGGTGGCCATAATGGCAAAGGCTAAAAGGGTGGCATTCAGAAAATATAAGGCAACGCAGTGTGAGGAGGATAGGAAGGTGTATCAGAAGGAACAGAAGAAAGAAGGGAAGGCAGTAAGGAGCACAAAGACAAACACTGAAGAGCGAATAGCGCAAGCGGTAACAGAAGGGGACAAAACATTTTTTAAGTACAGTATTTAAGTGAAAACAGGAAGGACTGTGTGGTTAAAAATGGATGGCTGACAGTAAAGAGGGGGACCAGGAAAAGGCAGACATAGTGAACAAATACTTTAGTTCAGTGTTCACAGTGGAAGGAGGGGTGGTGCCACAAAAATGTAACCAGAGCTCTGAAAGGAGGGAGGTGGACACTAGTCCATTTTAGAGGAGAGTCCTAAAGGAACTCACTAATTTGAAGGTGGATAAAGCAATGGAACTAGATGGAGTACATCCTAGGGTTACTGAGGGAGCTAAGGGAGGTACTGACTGCACCACTGACCATCCTACTTAACAGCTCACTCAAAATAGGGGTGGTTGCAGAGGACTGAAGGAAGGCAGATGCAGTCCCACTTCATTAAAGTGGTAGCAGAGAGGAGGCCAGAATTTACAGACCAGTCAGCCTGACATTGGTGGTGGGGAAGTTAATGAAAACTCTGATGAAGGAGAGGATAGTGGAATATCTTGAATCCAGTGAGCTACAGGACCCAAGGCGGCATAGATTCACAGGTGGGAGGTTATGTCAAATGATTCTGATAGATTTCTTTGATTGGGTGACCAAGGAATGAGATCACAGTGCAGCGGTGGATGTGGCCTACCAACTGTAGATTTCAGTAAGGCATTCAACACCATTCCACATTCTGTAGGAGACTGTTAAACAAGCTGGGCAGTGGTAAACTGTGTAGGGAATTGGCTAGGAGATAGAAGACAGAGGGTGGTGATAAATGGTGTTCACTCAGAAGAAGGGAAGGAGGATGACCAGTGGGGTGCCTCAAAGATCAGTGTTGGGACCAGTCCTCTTTAATGTCTTTATTGGTGACATTGCAGAGGAGCTGGAAGGTCTGTTTCTCTATGGACAACACCAAAATCTGCAATAGAGTGGATATTCCAGAGAGGGTGGAAAGGATGAGCAGAGACCTGAGAAGGCTTGAGGAATGGTCATGGGTTTGGCAGCTGGGTTTCAATGCAATAAAATGCAAAATAATGCATTTGGGACACAGAAACCCAGTGGCAGAGTATGAAATGGGGGGAATGTTATTGGTGATCACCAAGCAGGAGACAGACTTGGGGGTAATAATCTCTGATGACCTAAAGGCAGTGTGACAAGACAGTAAGGAAGACTAGTGGGATGCTGGGGTACATAGTAAGAGGTGTCACCAGCAGAAGGAGGGAGGTGGTGCTGCCTCTGTATAGATCACTGGTAAGACCTCACTTGGAATATTGTGTACAGTTCTGGAGGTCATATCTACTGAAGGACATAGAGTAGAGGTGGTACAGAAGAGGACAATGAAAATGGTGATGGGCCTGCATCAAAAACCCTATGGGGAAAGACTAAAGGACCTCAATATGTACACCCTGGAAGAGAGGATGGAAAGGGGGGAATATGATAGAGACCTTTAAATACCTCACCAGGATAAATAAAGTAGAGGATGAAATATTTTTCAGAGAAAAAGGTGCATAAGAACAAGGTGTCATGCTATGAAGTTGGGGGGGGGTTGATTCATTAGAGATGTGAGGAAGTACTGCTTTACAGAAAGAGTGGTGGAACCCTGGAATAGCCTTCCAGCTAAGATGGTGTGGGCAAAAACAGTAGTGGGGTTCAAGAATGCATGGGATAGGCATAAGGGAATCTTAGTGTAAAGGAATGAGGAAAGGGAGAAAGAGCTGGAGATCAATTAGAGTCTAGTACCGTGATGCTGTAGGTAAGTCAAATGGGCAGACTAGGTGGGCCAAGTGGTCCTTATCTGCTGACAAAGTCTATGTTTCTATGTAAACTTCCCCACCCTTTAGCTTCATTGCATGCCCCCATGTTCAAGTACATTGTTTTCTCTGAAAGAGATACCACATATGTTCCTTGTTCACCCCTGTGAGGTACTTGTAGATCTCAAGCTTGTCTCCTCTCACTCTTCTCTCCTCCTGGGAGTACATGTTGAGTTCCTGCAGCCTTTCCTCACATGACTTTTTTGTGCAATCCTTGCACCATTTTGGTTGCCTTCCTCTGTACTGCCACAGTAGTGAAGCCTCCAGAACTAGACACATTACTCCAGATGAGGTCTCATCAGTTGGGCTTCACCAGTGAGCAATACAACGGCAGCATCACCTCCCTCCTCCTGCTAGAAACTTCCACTATCAGAATATAATTCTGATAAAACTTTTCATATATGTAAGCCCCTCAACACTGTTGGGCTTACTTGTTTTCAGCTCCCACTGCCCCATGTCCTCACCACCGCATTCCCTGGATACAACAAGTCCCAAACTCTCCATCCAGCCCCTGACACTGTTTTCCATTGTAAAAGGGGCCAGAGGAGTGAAGATGCAGAACCAGCGCATTGTAGCCACATAAATGTGTGAGCAGTGGTCTGCACAAGTGCAGTTCCACATCCCCCTTTTCTTACTGCTATTGTGGCAATGTTAAAGCCTCTGTGGTGCTCCCAGACCCCAAAATGGGCAAAACTGGGTCCGGAGACACAGAGGAGGCACCTGAGAAGCTGAAACATGTTTTATTTCAAGAGCGCCAAAGAGAGCTGGGAGAGTGATTGTAAATATTAATATGGGCTCATGAATATTAATGAACTGCCCTGCCTGTCGCGTGGGGATTGTGTAGAACAAAGGCAGGGACAGGTAGGGAGAAGTGAATTACATGTTAACTGCTTTTATAGGACAGTGCAGAGGGATTGATACAGAACCATGGGGAAATCAAAACATAAATCAATGAATGTTGGCTGACAAAGACTTTGAAAGTGGGGACTTTGCTTGGGACTGTGTATCCAGCAGTCATGCTTCTTAACTTTAATCCCCTGCCCCAGCCAATTGGAAAGCAGTGATCTTGTAGAGGGCTCTATGGGGTTGAAAAGAGGACTTTTTGGAGAAAAAAGAGGGACATTTCTTGGTGCCCAAAAAGGTAGCCAATAGGGTGTCAAGTGAGGCAAATGAATATTCATTTGTTCAGCTGGTCAACTGCTGCAGCCAATGAGAAGGGACTTCTGGAAATCTGATAAAAAGGACTGTTTTCTCCACCGGGGGGTAGGGGTCTGGAGAGATCTGCCAGAAAGTCCAGAGAGGAGAGAGAGGCTGCCGTGGGCTTGCTAGCCCTAAAAGCCTCCCTGTTTGCCCAAAGGCCTTGTCTGTCCCCAGTAATGGACAAGCTGTAGTACACCTGGAGAAGTAAATAGCCGCTGGGAAAGAGACTGGACTATGTGAGAATTTGTCAGGGTGAGACTTGAATGTGCACCTGAGTGAATTCGTTTCTGATAATTTGCAAGTTGCTGCTGAGATCTGAACCTGCTGCAGTGCCAAGAAAGTTAAACTTTGCAGCTGGAGTGAGTGACTTTGGAGAATTGCTGCCAGAGAGAGGGAGTGACTGTCCTGCAGTGTAGAAGGAGCCACTGGAGTTTGGAAGCTGGAAAGCAGAGACTGTAAGTGTCATAGCCTAAAACCACAGTGTTTGCAGCTAAATATAAAGTTGATCTGCAAGCTATGTTCCTCCTTGGTGAGGTAGATGCATAAGAGACTACTTTTGCTGCCAGCAGGTGTAATGTCCATTCTGGGGCTAGGAACTGAGCATAGCCCAGATATTGCAGCTGAGAAAATTGTGTGCCAGCATCAGTCAGGGGAACCATCAGCTTGCTTTGTATCCAGACTTGAGAGGAGATCATGGGAGAAGAAGACATTGAGAGGCCTGCCAGGTAAACACCATATACAAAGGCCTGGGAGCAGGGGTGAAGATTGGAAAGGCCTGGCAGGTGAAGACCGGCATTCTTCATTTCTTCATGTAACCCCCAGCGGGTGCTACCCTAAGGGCTACTACACCTGCCTGCCCTACCTGCAGTGGGGTGAGAGGCCCAGATCCATTGGCGGGTGCCTCCACCCAGAGGTCAGGGTTAGAACAGTCGAGATTGAATCAGTCACAGCCCTCTGGGTTGCTGCAACCCCCCCCCCCCTTTTTCCCACTAGTGGTCCACGCAGTTAAATTTCAGTGTCCTTACCATATACACTTACCCCCCTGGCTCGAACCAATCAGCTCACTCCGGGGACCCCCTGGAAAGTGAGGTACAGTTTACCTTCACTGTGCAGTATTTCCCCATGAATACAAGCTAGCCAGTGTACTTTTGCAAAACAAGCAATCTGATTTCTTTAAGGGGAGATAACAAAGACCAGAGGGAATCAGGTTGATTAGCTTACCACTCACAATGTACGAGAATCTACCTATGGCTCTGTGCACAGGCCTAACCTATAAAGTACTGTCTATGGGTACCCAAGCCCTAAATGGCTAGTTCTTCGATGCAGCTGGTTGGGGCCCTGGTACAGATGAGCATTTAATTCCTGAGAAGTTTAAATGGAGCCTGAAAAGCTCAATTAGTACAGTCAGCAACACAACAAGATAATTTCTTTGCCTTTGCTAGCGACCTTTAACAGGGGAGCTACCCTGATGCAGTACTCACAACTCCAACAGAGAACCACTCTTTCACCACTCGCATGACT
This sequence comes from Neoceratodus forsteri, assembly GCA_016271365.2. Lineage (NCBI taxonomy): Eukaryota > Metazoa > Chordata > Ceratodontiformes > Ceratodontidae > Neoceratodus > Neoceratodus forsteri. The sequence goes on along the minus strand of CM057456.1, from coordinate 450,742,298 downwards.
GAGCCTGAGCTTCAAAGGCCTCCTCACACATTTATATGGAATGCAACAGAGGGGTACCATACCAGGCAGCTGCTCCTTGGACCCAAACGAACTCACAGCGATCGGGAGCCTCACTGCAGCCTCAAGCTTCCCTGACAGACCCAGTGCAATTTAGCAGATTCTCCGGGTTGAGCCTGGTAGGTAGCTGTGCTTGTACACAGCCTCCTCTGACTGCTGCCCTGCGGATTTAGTCCAGGAACCCCGGCAACGTAAACGGCCACCTAGGCCTTTCACGCGCTTCCCGCACGAACACTCAATGACGCAGGAGCTCAGAGCTCCTTCCTTACTCACAGCCACAATGCCTCTGCCCCTTGACAGCATGGGGCCATCCTCTCTGCTTGGGTGCTACCCAATCCCGTTGGCTGGCTACAAATGCCAGTCATTTAGTCCTGCTTCCAGTGGTGCAAAAAAGCGCCATGGCCCAGAATGCCACTTCCCAGAATTACAAGCTGTGTCTCCATTTGTCAGCCGGCTCCATCTAGAGTCCTGATTCCTGGTTAGTCACTTCCATGCCAACCTCGATGCCCCCTAGCTACTATTGGACCCCTTTAGCACAGTTCAGGTCCAATATGGAGGGGCACGACACAAAGTCCCAGCTGCAATAAAAAAGGAGTTAGACAAACTGCAATTTTACCAATACTATACATGTTCTTAGGGGAACAACTATATCTTTCAGATAGGCTCCCTCATTGCTCCTAGCGACCACAGAAATGGAGCAATTAGACAGCAGTCCAGGGCGGGACTCGAGCAAGGAAACCCCAGTCCCCCCCCAGTTGTACCACCAAAGCCTGTGAGTAGGCAGCTCTGAAAGAGGCAGTACTGGAAGCTTTAAAAGCACTCTCAATGCCCACATTTAGCGGCCTTACACCGAACACCAGTCAGGCATGGAGCATTCAGACAAGCTCTGGAAGAGCCCTCAGGAACCCCCATTTGTAGAGGGGTTACATTCAGCTATCAGCTACTGTGTTGTACCAACAACTCCTAACACCAGCACGGTACTGTGAAATAAGTTTCTGTTATCCTCTTTGAACTGCTGAACTGTAAGTACACTGGGCTGCTGCTTTGGGGAGTTTTTATTTAGATAGCTAGCTAGTCAGAATTAAGGGAGTTAAGTCCCGGGCAGGACTGTGCCAAGATTAAAGCTGAGCCCAGGGGTTCCATGTGATGATAACGATCGTAATACAGCAATCTCTATCATAGCAAATGTATGTCATCGAAAAGCATTTCGGCGATATACAATGGTCAGTGACCCAACTTCCGGCAACTTGAAATGTTTTTGTGGGGGGTTGTGCCCCCATACCCCCTCCTCATGGGGGACTTTGGCCCCACACACCCTGACTAAGGATTGTTAACTCCAGGGTGGTGCATGTAGAGGATGGGGCAAAACACAGTAGTGGGGAAAAAAATTAACAGACAGCTGCAAGCAGCAGCAAAACAATCACCCCCAGGCAAGCCCCAAACCCAGTGCCTACTGCACCATAGCCAGCCACCCTTACCACCACACCACAGGGCTGACTCAGCTGCAGTAGGCTCTCCTATCTACCTGAACCCTACTTCCTATCCCTCCCCTACACCTCCCTATCCCCCCCTTCTGGTCGCTTTCTTCACTATACTATCGCTACCCTTGCAGGTTAGCTGATGATGATAGCACTATAAATGAGTCGCTGTTTTTACAGTCACTCATTTATAATCGCCATCATCAAGGTATACCGCACCCAGGCAGTAAGTTAAAGTTTTGCATCATTTGCTACAGTTTAAAATTGTTTGGACCCCAGCAGAAGATCTCCAGTGTCTTCTTCACAGTGGAGTGGTACCCACCCAAGGAACTTTATAGACATTTGGGCAGCTGCCATTGAAAGCCGGGTGCACCCATAGGTGGGAAGTGGGGATTGTGTAAGGTAAAAGTGTTTGAACTGTTGTTGAGGTTGTTGTTCTATTCTTCTTCTTTTTTCTCCCTTTTCTCCAAAATAAGAACTGTTAATTGTTAATGTTACATATGGGTACTGTGACTCATTGTGAAAAGGGGGAATTGCCATTGTGTGGGGAAGGTACAGTGGGGGCAGTTACTGTATTTTCCTAGGGGGTATTAATCTGCAATTTATTCACAAGTATTCTCTATCACTACCCCGGGCGGAGGCACCATGTGCACTTATTGTTCCAGTACCACTTGTCTGCCAGAGAACTTAGGCCAGCCCCCTCGAGGTGTGCCAGGGAAGACTCGAAGGCCCCAGAAAACAGCTGAGGTGAGTCAGAGAGGCTGTTACATATGCAAATCAATAGGCTTAATTAGCCTATAAATCTTCTGGAAGAGCTGGAGTCCCTTTTTTGAAAATTGGAACTATTAAGTTCCAATCCCTTGGGGAAAAAAGTCATTTTGAGTCATCTTGTTAAAAAGTACGGCTAGTATATTGCTCCACCAGTCAAGCTCAAATTTTAGTAGTAGTAGCTTTATTTATTTGTGGCACCCTTCCCCGGAGGCCCGGGGCACCATTACACAGAGGAAATAACAAATGACATCCTAATATCCAATAATAAACAATAAGATATGCTGATATAAATTAATAACCTCTACATGCCAGTATAAAACTAGAAATACCAAATAAGCCACTCAAAATAAACAGTTCAAACACCAAACCCCTTCGCAAACAAAAAAGTTGATGAGTGAAAAGCAATTAATTCCCCATGACCATTGTGTATATGATGGTATGCATTCAAAGTGTTTTTAATCACATCCTGTAATATTTAAATATGTTTTTATACTTTGGGGTCTGCGTGAACTTACACTTACTCAAGGCACCTGTAGTTAATTTAATTCCACTATTTAGAGGGTGTTCACACACATGACTGGCCTCACTGAGGAAGCGTGTAAGCGTGAAACCAGTCGGGGCTGTTTTTGTGGCATTGTCCTATTACCTGTTTGAAGTTTCAAGTGTTGGACTTGTCCATATCACAAGAAAAAAACTGTTTTCATTTATGATGCATGGTGTTGGCGCCTCCTCTTGTCTGGACTTTTGCATTTGTATTTTGAGCAGGAACAGCGCAGTAGCTGAGCCGCTTCTGAATGTGATGAGAATAAAATTGAATCCATGATGACAGTTCAATATGGGCTGCAATATCTGTAGTGTGGTTTCCTGATCCCTTTGCTACCAGGTCCAAAAATGTTTTTGGTCCTTGTCATTTACTGCCTGAAACATTTCCTTCCATTGTTCATTTCAAAGTGCATTTCTTTGTTCATCAAAAAAAGTTTATATTGTTCTCTAAATTTGTTCAAATATGAATTATTTTCCTTTTCATATTCTGTCAAACAAATTTTATTAATTTCAACAAGCATGTTTTGTAATTTTTGCAATCTCTATTGAGCCAGGTTTTCTGTTTATTATTAGATTTAGGACAATATAGGCATGGCAAGGTGATATTGTATATTTCCTTTATTCCATCATAGATTTCCTGAGATTAAGACTTATGCATGGAATTTTCTGGGATCTACTACAGAATCCCTACAAACAGTAGCCCAACAAACAACTTCCTGACATGAAAATCCTGACAAACACACGACCGACAACCACAAAATCCCAACAAACAACTGCCAGACAATGGGCAAAACAGTAACACGAACCAACAAAGAAAGCAACAAGAAAAAAAGTCTTATAACTAATGAGCCAATCCTGCATGCCACTGCACAACTAAAACAAGAAAACCTTGCAAACCATAGTGCAAGTCCACAGGTTCAAACACCGCCACCGGCAACACCTGTAATGCTAAAAAACCTGGACGTCCCACAATGTTCCCAAAAACTCTAGAAATAGCCCAACAGAGAATCTGCCCTATATAAACCAGCACTGACATACCTGAAACCCAGAATAGCACACATAGCAGACATGAAGACTGTATCACACACAGTGAAACCGAGCAAGTCAATGAGAAACAAGAAGTAGACAGACAAACGTAACGATATCCCACAAATGGCAGAAACATGCCAAATAGTCCCTTTCCAAAGAGATAAAATCCACATTGAAGGCTACCTACTTGTAAAGGAAAGAAACAGAGGAGACCTGTACTACTGGTGCTGTGAAAATTGTGGGGTGCTCTGCCCACATTCCCCCTTGCAGGGGGCTTTGCCCCATGCCCCCCCCAAGATTAAATATAAGCAACTCCAGGTTGCTGAGACTTGCACTGTCAGGTAGTCCTATGTCAAGATTGTACATCTGTCAGGCAGTTCAATGTCAGGAAGATGGTGTCAGGATTTCGGCTGTCGGGCAGTTGCATGTTGGGATTCTGTAGGGGTCCTAATTTTCTCAGCTATTTCAATTATTTCTTGACTTGTGAAAACATTCATTTGTGTATTTGTTCGTCTATCTGTAAGCTGAACTCTCCTACCATTCCTAGTATCAATATCAGTGAAGAAGTGGATCATTATCATGGATTTATTTGCTGTAACCATTATCAGTTTTGTCACAATGGCTGTTATAGTCAAACTCCATTGAATCTGCTTTTTTTTAAACCACTGATAAAATTATGTACTTCTGCATAATTGTTTGTATTCTCCTATTCCCCCCTCCCCTGGGTCACACCTGGAAATGAGCCTTGGCTCAGTGTGCCTATCCCAGTCAACAAATGTTTAAATAAATAAATAAAACTAAACATAACTGTTTTCAAAAGACTTTTCTCATGATAAATATGAATAAATATTTTACTGGATTCAAAATTATAACTCTGGTCTGTCTAACACAACGTTTCTGGAAAGTCAGATACTGGCCCATAAAATGAAACATATTAATCAATTACACTGGTACCATCAGAAGAAAAATAGGTATACTGTGTCGGAGACTCCCCATGAAACACTCCATTTCAAACACTCAGCTCAGTTTTTTCTAGTAAATATAAAAATCTTCTGCCATTTTTGTTTACAACTTTTCCCTTTGACAATCTTTTCTACATAATATCATCCTAGTCATCTGAGAATGGCCCCATGTTATCCATACATGAATTAAAATCTCCCGTAAGTATCATACATGCCTCAGGAAACTGAATAATGGCTTTAAGCAATTCCATTTCTACCTATTCTCAGCAAAATACTCAGGGGGGAATGTAACAGTTACATAATGAATATACTGTAATTCTTGTTCCGAGCTTATTAAGATTATGATGAGGTTTGAAAGAATTTTGACCAAATGTCTGTTAGATCTTTTTCTATTTTAAAGAATTGCCAATCCATCTATTGGCCTTCCTGTATTATTATTTTTTATCACTTTACTTGAGCTTTCTATTCAGATATATACTGTTGCCCATGTTTTTTGTGATGAAATGATATTGTATTTTATGAAATATTTAAATTGTTCATGTACATTCCTATATACTTCCACAATATTTCATGTTAACTTTTTACATTATACTGTTCTTTTCTCCTGGGATTATTTCTGTTGTGTTTGGAATGTCTTCTACTGCAGGTATTTGTCAGTCTTGCATTATTTACTCAAAGGTTCAGATCTATTAGATAAGGTTACAGAAGCACCCCTTATACCCAAATTTCTGTTATTGATGGTAATTTATGACTAGCAGTTGCAGACAACTTATGTTTATCTGTCGTATTTATATCGAAGACCAGCTCCTGTGTTACATGCATTTCTTTATTCTTTTTAATTTCTGCTTCAAGATTTGACATTTCACAAACAAGAATTCCCAATTTATCCAGTTTATAAGTTTCTTCAATAATCTGATTTGCTAGTATGTTACCGCTGACTAGTAATGTAATCTGACCCTGTTTGTTAACATTCTTTTTTTCCCTCCATACCCACTGAAGACCCTTTCCCCAATCTTGACTGCCATTATTTTCCCAAATAAATAACATACAGTTTGCACAAGATTATTCTGGCTTTTACTGTCTGTCTTGTTACTTATGGCATTGTATGTAACATACCATTACCTAACAATTGTCCTCATTAGTGCTTCCAGCTACTGTTACTAGACTCATTATACACCACGAAGGAATTGAACCACTGTTTCCAAACTGTTCCCCACTTATGACTATGTTTAACTATTGTATCTTTGTATTGTATAATATTACTGAAGTGTTATGTTGCAACTGTTCATATATTGTATATCCTGTGTTCCTGTGCTAACCAGGTCCATCTTGTAAATGAGTTATGCTCAATGGTGATTGCTTGGATAAAGATTTGATTGACTGATTGATTGATTTGAGTTTACTTCCAACCCATCAATAGTCAACAGATATTGTACTTGATCAATATTGTATGTTTCCATATCTTATTTATCAAGATATCATCTAGCTATTTAATAAACACTGTTTACCATGTATGAGAGTTTCCTTTGTCTTCTTCAAATGTAGCAATATAATAACAGGAGATGTTACTTTAACTCCCAGATGGTTTAGTCTTATAGCCTGCCTCCAAACTCACCTACATATTTCCCTAGCATTTAGAACTACATAAACTAGGCTGCCAGAAGAATGATGGGCTCTCACACAATGAATTACATTGACGCTACCATTTGGAATGTCAGGTTCTACTTCAAGTAATTGATTTAATCACTTCTGCAATTTATCAGTGTTCTCATCACTATCTGTATGTATTCCAATCATTTTAAGTACTGCTTCATTACCAAACAGCCACACTATGTCCGCATTAACCTTGTCTTTCCTTCCATCACAAGCTCCTTTAACTCCAAAAATTCCTTTAGCACTCAGCTGTTGTCTACGCTGTCTCTGGAATTTGTAAATGCTTCTAATGAACATTTGTATAACCTTGGCAATGTATCATATAAACTGCTCCTTCTGTGTTATAACCTGTAACATGTAATATTTAATTCTAAACTCTGTCCTTCTTACCTAATCTACTGTACTGAATATTGTTTGTACCTAATGTAATTTATCTGACTCTGAATCCTTTGAAAATAGGCACCTGCCTATAGAGTTTTATGTGAAATAAAAACTAACTTAAACCATCTTGGCAGCCATGATCAGTTCCTCATCCAAAATCTCCTGAAGATTCTCACAATGTTCTTTGAATGGGGATCCAGTCTGATTGTGCTATACCAGACCCTCATTATTATCAGTTTTCTCAGAGTGATTTTGTTCCATTACTTTGACTGTACTTTTTCTACAGCACTTTCTTTAGTTTTTTTATTGTTATTAGTTTGTTTGTTTTATATTTTTTCTTTTTTTATGCATTTTATCCATGAACATTATCATTGAATTGGAACCTGTTATCTTTTGCTTATTTTTTCTACTACCTTCTGCACAATATTTAAGGTTTTTATGTTTGCTTGCACGCATGTGCAAGAAACATAGTGCCATCATCGGAGATTTTGGAGGTGTGTCACCTCCTCCTCCAATTCAGTCAGTGTGTTGGCAGGCGCAGACCCTATAAGCCAATGTATTCTGGAGCTGTCTATGACAAGCTCCAAAATGCAGTGGCATACAGTTCAAAGGGGGAGCTACGCTTGAGTGAGCAGCGATAAGATATCGCTTGCTCATCGCAGCTCCCCACACTACACACACACACAGCGCCATGCAGGGTGCATGCCCCTGCCCCCCGCTGCGCACACTGAATAGCCAAGGGGGTGCCCAATCCCCTCAGCTGTGCTGTGTTCCCCCACCTCCCCAAAGGAAAATGCCATGCTGGGTGCCCACCTCAGCATGGCAATAATAATATGCCGATGGGGTCCCATTCCCCTATCGGCTCCACTGTCCTCACCCCTGCCCCGGTACTAAGTGCTGCGCTGGAGCCCACCCCAGCGTGGCAATCCACATACTGGCCAGCGGGGTGCCCAATCCCCGTCGGCTGGCGACCCCCAACCATCCTTATTGCCATGCTGGGGTACACGTAGCGTGGCAAACATCCATCGTTCTTTTTTCTTTTACCTGTAAAGAAAAACAGTACAGTAGTCTCCTGGCCCCCTCCACCGCACCCCACCCACCACGTGCCCTGCCTCCCCACACCCCCTCACCCCATGACCTCTAGACCTCGGCGCGATGATCTTGGGTGGACTGGGAACACGTCTGCACTCTTCAAAGCCGACCGCGAACTGAGGAAATGCCGGTAAGCTGTATAATGGGCTAGATAGGGGTTTCAACTTTGTTGCATATCTCAGGCATTTTTGGGAATTTTTGCACATAATTTTCAACATGGGGTTTTTGGGACCCCTTCTCATGAGTGATGTCACTGTCATGGCGTTATTCGGGCCCGAAGGGTGATTTCGCAGTCACTGCGCCGATCACCCTTCAGGCCTGAGCTCTTCTCATGACAGTGACATCATTCATGAAAGGGGTCCAAAACATGTGATAAGTAGTGTAAAATTCCAAAGATGACTGTTTCTGGCGTGTGTTGCGCGGTTCCTCGCCCAGGCTCGTAAGTTCGCAAATTTTCAATATTTTCCTCCAGATTTTCAATATTGCCATTTTACCACACCTTCTTATGAGTAGTATAGCTGTCATTTTTCACATCTCACCCAAAATGTGTTTCCGCTCATGTAGTGCACAATGGCGCAGTCAGTGTGCAAAATCAATGTACGGGACAAATTAAGAAAATCACAGTGACACTGTTCATGAGCAGAGGTCTTAAAATGGCTATGTTGAAAATTTGGTTAAAATTCCTAAAAATGACTGTTTTACGAGTGTGCATTGCGCAGTTCCTACACACGCTCATAAGGTTGCGAATTTTCAATATTTTCACTCCAGATTTTCAACATTGCCATTTTATCACACCTTCTTATGAGTAGTACAGCTGCCATTTTTCACATCTCACCCAAAATGTGTTTCCGCCCATGTAGCGCACAATGGCGCAGTTGGTGTGCAAGATCAATGTACGGGACAAATTAAGAAAATCACAGTGACACTGTTCATGAGCTGAGGTGTTAAAATGACTATGTTGAAAATTTGGTGAAAAAATTCCAAAATATTACTGTTTTACGAGCGTCCATTGTACAGTTCCTATGCACACTCGTAAGTTCGCGAATGTTCAATATTTTCACTCCAGAGTTCCAACATTGCCATTTTGCCATACCTTCTTATGAGTAGTACAGCTGTCATTTTTCACATCTCACCCAAAACGTGTTTCTGCCCATGTAGCACACAATGGCGCAGTCGGTGTGCAAAATCAATGTACGGGATAAAGTAAGAAAATCACAGTGACACTGTTCATGAACAAAGGTCTTAAAATGGCTATGTTGAAAATTTGGTGAAAAAATTCCAAAAAATGACTGTTTTACGAGCGTCCATTGTACAGTTCCTACGCACGCTCGTAAGTTCGCGAATTTTCAATATTTTCACTCCAGATTTTCAACATTGCCATTTTACCACACCTTCTTATGAGTAGTACAGCTGTCATTTTTCACATCTCACCCAAAAGGTGTTTCCGCCCATATAGCGCACAATGGCACAGTCGGTGTGTGAAATCAATGTACGGGACAAATTAAGAAAATCACAGTGACACTGTTCATGAGCAGAGGTCTTAAAATGGCTATGTTGAAAATTTGGTGAAAAAATTCCTAAAAATGACTGTGTTACGAGCGTGCGTTGCACGGTTCCTATGCATGCTCGTAAGTTTGCAAATTTAATATTTTCACTCCAGATTTTCAACATTGCCATTTTATTACACTTCCTTATGAACAGTACAGCTGCAATTTTTCATATGTCTCCCAAAATGTGTTTTCGCACATGTAGCGCACAATGGTGCTGTTGGTGTGCGAAAGCAATGTTTAGGACAGATTAAGAAAATCACAGGCAAGAATCCCAAGTCACACCCCTGATGCCTGTCATTCTCTACAGGGTTGGGCGTTATGGTTGGAAACCCTAATACCTCAGGCATTCGTTGGTATTTTCATTCCAAATTTTCAACATGTTTGTTTTGTGACCCCACCTCATGAACAGGGGAATATCAGTTTGTTAGCAGCTGCTTATGCATAGTGACTCGACATTTAGCACCACAGGTGCAAAAACATTCGAACAGGATGTAAAAATGACAGCTGTACTGTTCATGGGAGGTGTAAAAATGGCAATGTTGCAAATCTGTAGTAAAAATATTAAAAAATGGTGAAGTCACGGCGTACATAGAAACTGTGCAGCACGCACCATATATAATTAGGTTGGGGATTTTTACAGCAGATTGTCAACTCAGGCATTTTGGTGCCTCGATCATGAACAGTGTCACTGTGATTTTCTTTATCTGTGCCGAACAATGATTTCCCACAGTGACCATGCATCTCTGCGCTGAAAGTGTGAAAACACACTTCAGCCATGTTGTGAAAAATGACAGTTGTACTGTTCATAGGGAAGTGTGGAAAAATGCCACTGGTGAAAATCTGGACTGAAAATATGACAAAGTCATGAATTAACGAGGGTGCATGGAAACTGCGTAATGCTCACTCATAACACAGTCATTTTATGGACTTTTGTCACCAAATTTTCAACATAGCCATTTTAAGACCTCTGCTCATGAACAGTGTCACTGTGATTTTCTTAATTTGTCCCGTACATTGATTTTGCACACCGACTGCACCATTGTGCGCTACATGGGCAGAAACACGTTTTGGGTGAGATGTGAAAAATGACAGCTGTACTACTCATAAGAAGGTGTGGTAAAATGGCAATGTTGAAAATCTTGAGTGAAAATATTGAAAATTCGCGAACTTACGAGCGTGCGTAGGAACTGTACAACGCACGCTCGTAAAACAGTAATTTTTTGGAATTTTTTCACCAAATTTTCAACATAGTCATTTTAAGACCTCTGCTCATGAACAGTGTCACTGTGATTTTCTTAATTTGTCCCGTACATTGATTTCGCACACCGACTGCGCCATTGTGCGCTACATGGGTGGAAACACATTTTGGGTGAGATGTGAAAAATGACAGCTGTACTATTTATAAGAAGATGTGGCAAAATGGCAATGTTGGAAATCTGGAGTGAAAATATTGAAAATTCGCGAACTTACGAGCGTGCATAGGAACTGTACAGCGCACGCTCGTAAAAGTCATTTTTTGGAATTTTTTCACCAAATTTTCAACACAGCCATTTTAACACCTGAGCTCATGAACAGTGTCACTGTGATTTTCTTAATTTGTCCCGTGACATTGATCTCTTTTACACAACTACGCCATTGTGTGCTACATGTGGGCAGAAACACGTTTTGGGTGAGATGTGAAAAATGGCAGCTGTACTACTCATAAGAAGGTGTGATAAAATGGCAATGTTGGAAATCTGGGTGAAAATATTGAAAATTCACAACCTTATGGCGTGCGTAGGAACTACTGCAATGCCTTCGTAAAACAGTCATTTTAGGAATTTTGGCACCAAATTTTCAACATGAGGTTTGGGACCCTTCTCATGAATGATGTCACTGTCATGATGGTATTCCGGGCCCAAAGGGTGATTTAGCAATCACTGCATGAAATCACCCTGGACCGAATAACTCCATGACAGTGACATCATTCATGAGAAAGGGTCCCAAAACCCCATGTTGAAAATTATGTGTAAAATTCCAAAATGCCTGAGATATGCAACAAAGTTGAAACCCCTATCTAGCCCATTATACAGCTTACCGGCATTTCCTCAGTTGCGGTCGGCTTTGAAGAGTGCAGACATGTTCCCGGTCCACGAAGATCGTTGCGCCGAGTCCCAAGGTAAGTATGGGAGTGAGGGGTGTGTGGGGAGGCTGGGTGCACAGTGGGTGGGTGCAGGTTGTGGGAGGGGGTTGGGAGGCATTGCCGCAGGACCCGTTTTTTGTTTACAGGTTTAAAAAAAAAAAAGGCGTCATAGGACTGCTTGCCACGCTGGGGTGGGCTCCCAGCATGGCACCTACTACTAGCGGGGCGCGCTCAGCCGATGGGGATTGGGCATCCCGTCGGCTATACAGTGCGTCTTGAGGCATGCACTCGTGTGTCTGTGGGGGGGGGGCTGCGTGAGCAGCCAATATCTTATCGAGTGCTCACTGAAGCATAGCTCCCCACTTTCAGCTGTATGCCACTGCATTTTGGGCGTGTCATAGACAGCTCCAAAATGCAGTAACTACAAAGGCCACTTCTGCCACACACTGACTGAATTGGAGGAGGAGGTGACACACCTCCGAAATCTCCGATGATGGCACTATGTTTCTTGCACATGCATGCAAGCAACATAACAAATAAATAAAAAAAAACATGGGGCTTGATTTCTCTAGAAGCCACAGCATGTAAACAGATCAGGCAGTGGAGCTATCAGAGCAGAGGGAGTCAGTTCAGATGGCAACACTTCAAGATAGGCTGTGTATAAAGGTACCAATTATGAGATACATTTAGGATAAAATCTTCCTGGATCTATGAAGAAGTTGGCATTAACTTACACATTGCCGGATCCAAGAAAATTACAAAAAGACATAACTTGATTTTAGTGGCAAGCAGGGGTTAAGTAAGTGATGCCTGAATAAGTGACCTGCAACCTGTCTTGATTTCTTAGAGTTATCTGCATGTCAGGGAAAAAACACATCAGCACTGCTCTGATCCGCATATAACCCAAAATGCTGAAAGTTTGCAGGGAGGGGTTTAAACAGTGTTTAAGATCAATCTGGGTATCTTTCTTTCATACATGCAATCTAATTGAAGGAGAGAAGTCAGGTGTGTAATTCAAAATTTCTGCACCAGATACCTGTATTATAGAATGCATCACATTTAATTATTATAAGGGCGAAGCCCTCAGGGTTTATTAAAGCATCCCACACCTCAGGCAACCACTCAATTCTCATAACACACACTTTCTCATCTTTTATTTTTTTTTGTAATTGCTGGTCAGCAATTTTTTTGCCAAACTGCATTTGATATTGCTGTGTCTCACTCATGGCTCACACACACACACACACACACACACACACACACACACATTCCATCTTTGTCTCCTTTTTTCTTTTTATAGAGCTGTTTTTTTATTTCATTTAGCATTTACTTTGTTATTTGTAGATGTGTACTTTTGGACATTTAGATTGCGATCATGCTTACCTAAGGGACGTCGGAGCTATTTCCGGTTCCCGCTCATAGTTGTTGTGCACTGCGGGTTCCAAATGGCAGGATCAATCAGATAGATTCTTTTTGTTTGTAATTACTGAGCTGTATCTAAGTTTTATTTTAAAAAAGAAAAACCAACTAGGAGTCTTAGTCTTGTGGCTTCTCACTACGTGGGATAAGAAGCCGCCATGTTTCTAAAACTGTTTACCCCACCAAATCAGAGATGAACAGCCAATCAGGGTGGGCTTTTTTTTGAGTGACTCAGTGCGTGCTCACTGTTGTAACCCATGGGTTATACTTTCAAATTATTACTCAATCAACCTATGGTAAAATTGCTGACCAGTTTATGTGTGTGTATATATATATATATATATATATATATATATAATGGTAACACGGTAGTGCTACCATAGTTAGAGTTGAGGAGCCATTTACATGTTAAACCTAAAATTTTGCACCTTAATAACTTTGCAACTGTTTAATGGATTTGCCTGAAATTTGGAATACACGATCAAGAACCATACATCTTGGGATCTGCTAACTTTTGTACTGTTTGGATATACGGCTGCAGAGTTATTAAGTGTGATCTGCACATGCATTTACGCTTTTTTGGAATTCTTTGCTCGTCTCTACAGGTCGCACAGTTTGTGCGACTGGTCCATAATCTTCAGGGAACGTGTGGCCAGGGTCTCCGATGTGCCTTTTGAAGATTTCATGAAAAAATATTAAACGGTTCAAAAGTTATTCAAAAAACAATTTCCCATTCTAAGTCAATGGGAAAAGTTAACAAAAAGTTTGACAGTGTCGTAAATACAGTTTTTACTTTTGCAAATGGCCCTTTTACTGTCGCAAATCCGTCATTTTGTTTTCTGTTGGTCATCGGAAAAATGCTTGGCATTTAAATTTGGGACCCTCTAACAACCTAATTCTTTTTGTATTCACCTAGTCGGACCCTGAGGACGCTAGACATGTCTTTATTTTGGGGTAAAACACCTCAGAAATATGTTCTTCAAATTTCTGGAAAAAGTACTTTCGCAAAGTACTTTCATACTTGCGACACTGTTGAATGAATTTGCGAAAGCTTTCGCAAAGTTCAACAGTACTTTTCCAGGCTGTGGGAAAATGAGAGCAATTCTTTGCCACCCTGCTGCAAAAGAATGGTTTGGTCTTTTGAGCTGAAATTTGGAGGAAACGCAGTCAACATCTCACAGATGTGCCTTTCAGTATCTTGGTGAAAAAATATTACAGGGTGGTAAAGTTATGGCACTCCAAAGTTGACACTTTTTCCCATAGGATAACATTATGGCGTCCGCCGCATTACAGGAATCCTTTGCCGCCCTGCTGCAAAATAATGATTTGGTCTTTTGGGCTGAAATTTGGAGAGAAGAAACCCAACATCCCACAGATGTGCCTTTTACTTGTTTGGTGAAAAAATATTAAAGGGAGCCAAAGTTATGGCACTCCGAACTTCTCTTTTTTTCCCATAGAATAACATTATGGCGTTCGCCGCGCTTTTCAGGGCCCGTATCTCGGAAACGGTGCGAGATACGGACTTTTCATTGGAAAAATGCTTAGCCCCCTAAACTGGGCTAAATACAAAACTAGCCAGGAAAGTCATACATCATATGACTCTTAAATTTGTTTTCTATGTCGTACGGTTCCTGAGATATAAGCAATTTAGTATTCCAACTCCTCATTTTCTGCTCCGAGACCCATTATTATGCATACATTCTTTGTACTCACTGTCTTTCTCTATGCAGCTTTTGGGGAAAACCAGCCTGTGCGCTTACATTACTGTTACCCTTACCATTTCTGCTTGCGGTTCCGTAACCGTTTCACTTACTGTTCCCATCTACGACACCATGTGCGTTACCCTTCGCTTTTTCATTTGCACTTGCATTTGTGTTATTTTAACCATTTGTGTCTACAGTATTGTTTATCTTTCTGCTTCGCTTTGTGTCACCATGCGCATTACCATTTGCATTTACAGGCACTGTGTTACTATGTGACAAGACATCATGTGGCGGGCCCCGCGCTCCCGCCGCCACATTACATTCACTATTTCTCATTATCCTTCTCAAAAAGAAGGGAAATTAGAGGAAAAAACTCTGTTTAATGCATTAGTTAGGGTTGTTCCACAGTGACAAAAGTGAAGAAACTCGGTGTTAGGGTTGAAAGCCCCCCTTGGACCCCCCGCCCACACCCTCAAGCAGCATTGGGGTGCGCGTTGGGGTTGTCAGTCCTAACTCTCACCCCATTCTCCTATACCTCTGCTTCTTCACACATCTGATGTGGTGAGAGTTAGGGCTGACAACCTCAACGTGCACACCGTGCGGTTGGAGGTGTGGTGAAGATCGAAACTTCAACCTAACCTGAGTCTCACTTTTGTCGCTGTGGAACAACCTTAACTAATGCATTAAACAAGTTTTTTGCCTCTAATATATATATCTATATATATATAGATATATATACAGTATATAATCCCTCAATATACTGTAAGTTCCCTTATTCTGAAATGTGCACTGCAGGAATACTGCTAGAATCATCCAGGTGGTAGTACTATCAAGATTTTCTAGCAGCTAGGCAATTTGACAGTATTTTTAAAAGAACTGTTGTATAAAGAAAAGCACTGGGGAGGGGGCGATTCAAAACTTTTCACTTGGTCAGTCCTGTGCTACACTGCTGGTTCCCATTTGAATAGCCATTTTCAATATCCTACTATCTGTTTATCTGATTTTTTTTCTTATTTATTAGTTTCTGATCTCCCTATTTTCGGAGCATTTACATTTTGGTTTACAGCTATTTTGCAGTTTCGTTTCCTTTCCTTCGTTTCCATTAGTTTCAAGGATAGCAATTATGTTGTTAAGCAGACTTCAGCCTTTTTCTTCGAACTTTTAAAAGTGTGTCTATACTTTAAAGCTTTACGGCTCAGCTCTCTCATCACATTAGTCTTTCAAACTTTTCAATCCTTTCTCTCCTTTGTTGGACTCTTATTCAGCTCTAGCTACTGTTCCACAGAAGACACTGTAATTTCCAAACCTTCAGACCCACTCTCTCTCCTCCTGTCTCTCTCCACAACTCTACTAACAATGGTGGTTAAAGACAATAACTGTGAAGTGTAAGATGTAGACAAAAAATGCACTTCAAGTACAATACCTTATGGTTTCTCTCACACACACACATATATAGATATAGATATAGATATAGATATAGATATAGATATAGATATAGATATAGATATAGATATAGATAAACTCAATAGTCCAATGTGGCAACAATGGCATTCCTTTTGTAAGGTCAGTTAAAACCTAATCAAGTTTGAGCAAAGCTCATGATCCTGTATGCCTTCTCTCTGCTCCTTACCACTCTGCAGTAATCTCCAATTAGTAGGAGGGAATAGAGCTTGTTATTGTGCAGGTTAGCAAACTGCAGACAAGGAACTGCATTCTCAATCATTTCTTTTCTGACACCAGTTCCCTCCATTTCTGTTTCACTAACATCTTTCAATTTAGTGATTACATATCTTCCTTTGTTTCACCTGTGGAAGATAATATGGTTACAGTTGACGTAACACAAAGTGCATATCTGGGAACTCAGAAATGAACCAATGATAACATACATAATAGGAAACAGTTGACACACAGGAGTACAATGTTCATTCAAAACGAGGGGTGCTTGGAATCAGCAAAATCTGTTATGTTTGCATATTTCAGAATTTTGGAAAATCTGATTCCAAGTCCAATTCCATTCTGCATCCAATTAAGACATGCAGACAGAATCAGAAGTTCTGATTCCACATCTTAAAATCAGCTCCAATTATGGCCGGTATCAATTACAAACTGCAAAACCTGTAAAAAGAAAAAGAAAATGCGAGACACTGTCACACTCTGGCTTGTTGCCTTCCTTGTGTGCTGCCCTACTCCCACCATCTTGTAGCACCACATCTACCTGGTGCTGCTGGGCTGAAGCTGAATACCACTCATTCATTCTGTGTGAAGGCTGCTGCAGAGAAGGGAAAGCCTGGGGTCTTGCCTCTTTGTTTGTCTGCCCATCTGGTGGCATGATTGGCTGTGTTTGTCTCCTCTTCTCTAAGGAGCTGTGGCTGGGCTGGCAGTATAGCCCAGAGGTTAGAGTAATGAGCTGTGAATGAGCTTGGGACATCAAGCAGTCATGAGTTTGATTCCTGCAACCTCTTCTTGCATACTGTGTGACTCTGAGCAAGACACTTAACCACCCCAGTGCTTCCAGGTCACCTGTAAAAACAGACACTTGTGCCTAGGTGGCCTTACCCAGTTACCAAAAGAATAAAATAAAAAATAAAAAAATGACACTCCCTTCCCAGACCCCAATATGACCCCTACTCGAACCATTATGAGTCTGACCCATCCCAAGATACTCCCAACCTGTCCTGAACTCAACTCAGCTACCAGCTACTACCTCAACTACTGGCACCAAGATCAAGGGAACAGCTCCTTGTATCACTCCCATCAACATTCCCAAATGACTGAGGAAGAAAATTCAGTGGCAGATGGCCCACTTGTGAAAAAAACTGGGTTAGTCCATCAAGACCTTAGTCGTCTGGTGACTTTAGAACTCAGGGTTTGCTGCAAGTTAGCCTCTCTTTGTCAACACCAATCAAATTTTCATAGGTCATAGGGCAGTGTGGCACAGGGCTGTTTGGATGGGATGATCAGTGAGCGAGCAATGGGATTGTGTTAGTCACTCTATCTGTACTGCAAAATAACAAACCAGGTCATCAGTTTTTTTTTCTTTTCTGTGTGCTCAGTGCCTGCCAAGTAACAACAGGAGGGGACTTGAGAGCCCAGGGGGAAAAAGGAGAAACTGTGCGGAGAAGATAACTTGATCATGGAAGGGACACCCACCAGTGACTTGACCATAGGAGTGCAGCGGAGGACAGTCAGACACACTGAGTGACAGCGAGTGGTAGCACTCAAGCCATGGCCATGAGGCCAGTGACTGGAGGAGTAGAGGATATCAGCCACAGTAACTGGCAACAACCCACACCAAACCAGAATGATGGAGGCTGTAAGCTAGGAAGGGAGGAGGGACGGAGTCACAGCAACCAGTTGAGAAGGTGTTTTTTTTTTTTTACTTAAACAATTGTACATTAATTTCCATCAATTAGTATTGTACTAGGTGGGGAGGTTTCAAAACCAGGTAGAACTGGAATCAAAATCCCATTGAAATTTCCACTTCTGTTTATTTTTCAGATTCAGATTTTTGGCCCTCAATACCGAAATTCTCAATTTCAAAAAACAGCTTGGAATCAGATGAATCAGATTCTGAGCAACCTTACCTAAAAAAATAGGAACTTAACTGATACCATTTTTGCAATCATTCCAAACTGCTTGTGGTTAGTAATGTTTCTCAACTACTTTGAGTTCCAAGATTGGTTCATAAAAAGGAAAATATTTTTCACCCATTTTTGTAGGTACCCCTAATTCTTTAAGTAAATAATTTCATGGGACCAAGGTTCTGAGAGCTACACCATTTTTTTATATATTTATATTTTATTAAATGTTAAGAAAAACTAATACATACATTGTGAGTATTCTCTACCCACAATGTATATACACTGGGTCATTAATCCATGGCATCAATAGATTAATACAGAAATATTAAATAAAAGAATTATACTGGGCAAAACCATCTACAGTATGTCCGACAACACATGGTCTTATCACAAGCATTCTACATCAATAGAAATAAATCTAATTTAGTTGGCGAATGCCCCCTTTACCTTGTGCTTTGACCCATAACTCACACAAATCATTTTTATTTTAATTAAACAATACCACGTAAAATATTTTTAGTTAATATTAAAACACATTTACCATATTGGCTGCTATGGCAACTCCTGCAATATTTTTCTTTTATACGAGAGATTTAATTTATTAGGAAAGCTACACAGTACTGTTGAATTACATAGAAACATAGAAACATAGAATTTGATGGCAGATAAGGGCCGCATGGCCCACCTAGTCTGCCCATTTTCTTACCTAATGGATAAGCTGCAGATCCTAGTTAACCAACAGCCTACTTCCTCCTACCCCCCCACTAGGACTGCCTTATGTCTGTCCCATGCATTCTTGAATTCCCCCACTGTTCTTGACTCCATGACCTCCTCAGGAAGGCTGTTCCATGCATCCACAACCCTCTCTGTGAAAAAATACTTCCTCACATTACCTCTGATCTATCCCCCCATCTTCAAATTGTGCCCCCTTGTTCTTGCACATCTCTTTTTCTGAAAGATACTAACCTCTTGGACTTTGTTGATCCATTTGAGGTACTTGAAAGTTTCTATCATGTCCCCCCTCTCCCTTCTTTCCTCAAGGGTATACATATTAAGCTCCTTTAGTATCTCTTCGTATGTCTTCTGGTGCAGACCCTCCACCATTTTGGTTGCCCTACTCTGGAAAACCTCCACTCTGTCTATGTCTTTGTGGAGATGGGGTCTCCAGAACTGCACACAGTACTCCAGATGGGGTCTCACCAGCTGTCTATACAGAGGGATAAAAACTTTGTGTTTTCTACTGTTGATGCCTCTCCTTTGCATCCTAGTGTCCCCCAGCCTCCTTACTGCCTTCTCACATTGCCTGCCCACCTTTAGGTCATCTGATGTAATTACCCCCGGGTCCCTTTCCATTTTTATTGTTGTCAGTATCTCACCCCCCATTGTGTACTCTTCCCCTGGGTTTTTGTTTCCCAGGTGCATTACCTTGCACTTTGCGTTGAATCTAAGCTGCCATACATTTGACCATTCCTCCAACCTTGCCAAGTCCCTTCTCATCCTTTCTACTCCATCTTGTATATCAACCCTGTTGCAGATCTTTGTGTTGTCTGCAAAGAGACATACTTTTCCTTCCAGTTCCTCTGCAATGTCACTTATAAAGACATGAAATAGGATGGTCCCAGTACTGAACCCTGCGGTACCCCGCTAGTAACCCTCCTTTCTTCACTGTGGACTCCATTTACTACTACCCTTTGCGTCCTGTTGTCCAGTCAATTTTTTATCCAGGTTACCACCTTGAGACCCACTCCAAGGCTGGCTAACTTGTTTATTAATCTTTTGTGTGGGACTGCATCAAATTCCTTGCTAAAATCTAGGTAGGTCATGTCCACAGACCCTCCCTGGTCTACTACTTTGGTCACCAAGTCAAATAAATCTATAGATTCATCTGACATGACCTTCCCACTGTGAATCCATGCTGCCTTGGGTCCTGTGCTCCACTGGCCTCTAGGTACTCAACAATTCTTTCCTTCAGAAGTGATTCCATCATTTTCCCTACCATTGAGGTCAAACTAACTGGTCTGTAGTTTCCTGCCTTTGCCCTGCTCCCACTTTTGTGATGAGGAATCACATCCACCCTCCTCCAGTCCTCAGGTACCACCCCATCCTCCCATGATTTGTTAAAGACAGTAGTCATCAGTGTCACTAGTTCTACCCTTAGTTCTTTTAGAATTCTTGGGTGAATCCCATCAGGCCCCATTGCTGTGTCCACCTTCAATTTTACTAGTTCTTTCAGAACCCTTTCTTCTGTAAATGGACCAAGTGGGTTTCAATACTAGCTGTCTGAGGCATGCCCCTTGTAGGGCATCAAGAATGACCCTGCTCTTGGATGTGCCTGCAGCAAAGGTACTCCAGTTAACATCTGGCATATTCAGGTCCCCCATCAACAAAAATCTCCCCTTTTTCTGCCATCTAAGGATGCCTTCTATCATTTCCTTGTTCATTCCCTCCCCCTGAGATGGGGGTCTGTATACAACCCCCATGTGGATTGTGGTGCCATTTCCTGTCTGCAGGGTGACCCCAGAGTGCCTCATCTACTCCCTGTTTACTCTTTAGTTCTGTTGCTTTGATCCCTTCCCCTATATAGAGAGCTACTTCTCCTTCTCTTTTACCCTCCCTGTCCCTCCTGTAGATTGTGTATCCTGGTATGTTGACATCCCAGTCATGGTTCTCTGTGTACCATGTTTCTGTAACTGCCACAATATCCAGGCATCCTTCTTCCATCAAGGCCACTAGTTCAGGGAGCTTGTTACACAGACTACAGGCATTGGTACTCATCACCCTCCAATTTTTGATGGCCTTACCCCTTTTAGCCCCATCCCTGTCCTTACTGCCTTTGCCTTTTTTTGCACTTACCTCTGTCCTGCTCCCTAATGACTTCTCTACCTTGGTGTTTACCTCACTAATTACCATGTTTTGTGGGGGGAGGCTGGGATTTCCCCTGCTACTTTTCAGTGCCCCCCTTGGCTAGTTTAAATGCTTGCCAATGAAGCATTTAAACCTATCACCTAGGATCCTGGTGTCCCCCCCCCCAGACAGATGCAGACCATTGCACCAGTATAGGGCTGCATCCCTCCAGGTGGCTCCCAGTCCCCAGTGAAGCCAAAACCCTGAGCTACACACCAGTTTTTCAACCATTCATTGAATTCCATGGTGTGGAGTACCCTAGCATCACCCTTTCCATAGAGAGGCAGCACCTCCTAGAAGGTTACCATATCCGCTACTTGTCTAAGGCCCCTTCCCAGCTCTACAAACTCCTCTTGCACTGCTCTGATCCCATTCCTAGCCAGGTCATTTGTCCCTAGGTGGACAATGACATCCAGCTCCCTCCCTTCCTCATGCATCTGCTCCCACAATCCTGAGGATTCACTTCCTGTCCCTCCAAGCCATGGTGCCAGGCAGGCACCTTACCTCCTTCTCCCTTCCTCCCCCACTTCTAACCCCCCTAATGACTGAGTCCCCCACCAGGAGTTGTTTCCTTCCCCTGTGGGGTCCCGTGCCACCCTCCTGTGGGTATCCTTTGCAGAGGTTCTCAGCATCCTCTTTGGTCTCCACTGCAGGTGCCTCCAAAGAGGAACCACTATCCACCAGAACAGCGTATGAATTGTGGAGAGGTACAGCTAAAGGGATGCACCTCTGTTCCACCACCCTCTTCCTCCCTGAGCCACTTCTCTTTCTTGGCAACCTCTGAGGTAGTGACAGTGGCCCTGGTGGCCCCTGGGTGGGGGAGGAGGTTTCATGAATCCTAACCAGGTCAGCCTGGAGACGGGCAACCTCCTCCCTCAGACCAGAGAGGTACCTGCAAATACAGCAGCATCACAGCCTCCAGAATGTCTCCTGGAATAGTGCCGCCCCACAGGCATTGCACTGCACCACTCTCATCATGTCTTATTTTGTGTCCCCTCTCCAGTTTCTCTGCATGCTATTACACCAGTTCAGGTTATGATTTTGGCAACTTAGTTCCAAATAAGTTGTCAGTCAAGCAGCCCAGTGTGAAGGATTTGATTGCACTGGGGACAACAAACTAATTTTCTAAAATAATGTGCAATGGTGTGTCCTGTAATTTGTTGATAGTGCAAACCAGCATATGTTGTTATACATAGCATTTAGCCTACCTACTGTAGCCTGGTACAACAAATGGTGTAGCTGGTCGATATACTTTAGCAAATGGGTTTGAAAAATGCAGAGCCATGTCTAGGCATACATTTATTTTTCAACAATGCCTGCTGGAAAACAAGTCCTAACTGGTAGTGCCCAATTACCTTAGGATATCCTTGTGCCAACTTCTGCCTCCGCCATGGACTACTCTGCAGCATAGAGACCTTATTCCATACCCCCCCCCATTTTAAACTACAAGCCCTTATACAGTTTGATCACCAGAAAAACTCATCAACATGTCTAAAGAAGGTAAAAGAAGAGACAAGGGAGCAGAAACCAAGGTCAGATCGACTGATAAGCAAAAGGATTCTGTTGGATTGCCCTGCAACTGCCGTAGCCACAGCCGTAGCCAGTCAATCAGCAGTGCACAGGCCTCAGGTTATGATACTGAAGGAGAAACTGATCTATTGAACAGAAACCACTATGAAAATATACTGGCTGAAATTCGGGGAGCTAGAAATGAGGCAAAGAATGATCTGCAGCAAATCTCTCAACAACCACAAAAATTAGATGCTCAATTGGAGGAGGTGGAAACTAGAATTACACACTCTGAGGATACCACGGCCAGACTTACACATGCGGTAGAGGCTCTTTACCAGCAGACGGTGGCACTGTGAGTGAAAACTATAGATCTTGAGAGTTGATCACGCCGTAACAACCTGCGGATGTAGGGCCTGACTGAGGGGGCAGAAGAAATGCTAATGGCTGCATTTTTAGAAAATTTATTGAGAGATGTTCTGGACTTACCCCTACAGTATGCTCTATCCATTGAGCCGGCCAATTGATCTCTTGTCCCAAAGCCCCAGGATCCAAATGTGAGACCTCGTTTGGTGGTCTTCTTGGTGAGCAGTTTCAAAACAAAGGAAGACCTCCTAAAATGAGTGTGGGCCAAGAAGGAATTAAAATATCTGTCCTCGTGCATAATGTTAGGTCACGACTACCCACCGTAAATTCAGCAGGCCTGCATGCAATACGCCCCAATACTGTACAAACTGAAGGAACAAGGACAGAAATTTCAAACTCCCTTTCAAGCAAAATTAAGGATTCAATAGGAAGATGGCCCATAAATGTATTCTTCCCCATGAAAGCCTTGGAAGCACTTCATCAAAGGAGTATCCCACTTCAGGAAGCAGAGGCGAAATGCATTGCTAGGAAGCGCGTTCACTCCATGGACTGGATACAGGTTGTGCCATGTCACTGAGCCGAATCCCCATTGCAAGCAGTGCGAGAAGCCCTGGAGCAAGTGTGAGCTATAAAACCTAAATCCAGTGTCAAGAAGAACCTGGCAGCAATGCGACAGAGAGCTGAGAGTCGCAAGGTGCTGTTTTATACTACAAATGCCTGCATTGTTCTTCGTGTGGGGGGGACCGACCTGGGGTTAGTTAACAACAGCCCTCGCTTTATCTGAAACACATCATTTTCAATACTGTTGGACTGTCCCTCTCGGAGAAGTACCATGCCTGGACTTACTGTTGTTCTGTTGGAAAGGAGGCCACTGTTCAATGAGGTTTGATCAAGTGAAGTACTCCGACTTGTGATTTTTCTGGATTCTATAGTCCCTCATTTCTTTTTTTTCTCAGTCCTATATATCTCTCTGTGGACAAAGTAGCCAAGAAGGGATGAGATCTGGTTTACTTCAGGAATGAACCATTAGAAATCTGGGGGGGGGGAGTCTCTATATATGGGGTTTACTTACTTATATCATAGAGAAGTTAAGGAGTGTCTGGTGTGCAATTCACTGATAATTTCTCTCAGAAAGCTCCTCAGAAGGGGGATCTTTCAGGTGAGAGGACCCTGATCATACAGCGGGGTTTATCCTTTCAACACCACCTCCCTTTTGTCATCCGAATAAGGAGGTGGATTAAGGGTCCACAGAGCTGGCCCCTCAACCTTGGAAGTAGAATTGTATACTCTATACCTGTTTTTAAGATTTATTAATGTAACTCATTCTACCCATTTGCACCTCTAGACGTCACTTACTTTTACAGCCTGTGTTGCCAGTAGCACCCTGCGATGTCTCCATATGCCATCTGTTGTTTCCAATGGATGTCCTGTGGCATCATCATGTTTTCAGTGATACTGCAAGCCAGCCAATCAGCATGCTCTTATTTGTATCGTGTCTGCCAATAGAGGGTCATCTTACTCACAGTTTTAAAAAAAAATGGTCACAATTGAAATTTAACCCCTTAGAAGCCCTGGAAAGTTTTGTGTCTGAGTGAAACACCGAAAGTGCCAGTCTGACTGGCTGAGCTACACTTACAAGCCATTTAATTTTAATACAGAACCCAAATTTAAAAAAGTAAAGCACCAGTTTTGTAGAATATTATTGTAACCCCTAGATGGCGCTATCCCAGGGGCTACTACCCCTGCCTGATTTGCCACTAACAGGTTGAGGGGCCTGGATCCAATGGCGGGTGCCTCCACCCAGAGGTCAGGGTTTGCAATAGTTAAACTAACTTGGTCACAGCCCTCTGGGACACTGCAACCCCACTTCTTCTCACTAGTAGCCCCATATATCAGAATTACCTTCACAGTATACACTTACCCCAGGTCTGGTTCCGGCACTGGGACCTCCTGTGAAATGAGATACAGTGCAACAATCACAGTACAGTACTTTAACATGAACCAAATACCTCAGGCAGTATAACTTTGCTGAAACAAACAGCTCTGATTTATTTAGGGGATATAACAAGGACAGGGGAATCAGGTTAATTAGCTTATCACTCTAATAATCTACCTATGGCTCTGTGCACAGGCCTATCCCTATCAGTTACTGTCCCTGGGTACCCAAGCCCTAGTGGCTAGTCCAAACCGTGGCAGCTGGTAGGGCCCTTTCACACAGAGAAAGGAGAATTAAACAGTCAGCAGTACAGTAATTCCATTTGGATTTAATGTGGCAATTCAACAGGGGCGACCCTGAATTAGTACTCCGACCTCCAAATAAGATAGGGTCCTTCAATGTCAGCAGGGCTCACTTGAGGTACACAAACCTCTTCACACATCCATATAAAAGAAAGCACTATACCAGGCAGGCTGCATCTGTATCCGATCGCAGTGCTACTGTACCCAGGAGACACACAGCAGATTCAGTTCCTGACAGACCGAGTGTAATTTTCAGCAATTCCTCCAGTCTTCTACAGGGTGAGCCTGGTTTCTACTCTTCAGAGATCCTTTGATTCTTTTCACAGGATGGATTCAGTCCTAACAAGCTGCAGACCGGAACTCTGGGCCTTACACACGTTTTTGACTAAAACTGCACACTGAAAAAGTAGGGCTCCTTCCTTCTTCACTGCAAAGCTCAACTGAACTCCAACCGACAAAACCGGGCACTTCCTTTGAGTTCCTCCCAGTTCTTGACTGGATTGGCTGTCACTCACAATAGACTGCTGCTGTTGGTCCAAAAGGCACTGAAGTCTAAACTACATCTCCCAGAGTCATGCCCATACAATCCTCTTGTGGCTGGCTCAGATTATGAGTCCCAAGTTCTGATTCGTCCAAGGCATCATTTTAGAGCTAGTTTACCCCACACTGATTGGTCCAGTTCAGCAGTTCAAAACCAGAATGGGGAACTAGGCAGACAGTTCTGACTGCAAAGAAAGCAGGTTAGACAAACTGTAATTTTATTATTACTGTAAATGATTTCTGGCAATCAGTTACATCTTTCAGACAGGTTCCCTTTGCACTCCTAGTGACTGCAAAATGGGGTGAATTGGCAGCAGCTTGAGTGGTACTCAATCAAAAAACACACAGTCCCCATACAAACTAATTATGTCTGCAAGCAGACAGCTCTTAAAGAGACAGTACCAGAGGTTCTAAAACACTCACTGATAAGTAAACTAACGCCAAACACCATTCAGGCTTGGAGCATTCAAGCAAGCTCCTGGAAGTCTTTGGGAACCCCCATTTGCAGGGGGGTTACACCCTTCCTGGCCTGGGAAAAGCTTGACGTCCGCGTCAAGCAAGTACCCCCATAAGTTTCAACTGCAACCATATACATTTGCATTAGGCTCACACATGTAATCATCAGTCAATACATCATTTTACCAAGAACCATTTCTGAAACATTGCAGTACGTCACTCTTTACACAGTATAACACACATTGTACCATAACTCAAGTTATTACCTCTTGTACATGAAACCTGAAGAGGGACCCTTCCCTATCAGTTACCTTGGGGCTGGATGGGGCAAGGCACCATATGAGGGCAACACAAGTAACTTGGAGTTAGCACTGATGCTCAGTTTGGGCAGTGAGCTCGGGACACATACACTCCTTTATGGACAACATTGAGAGGCAAATCCACAGGCCTCCCAAGGGAATCATAACTGAGGTGCACCACAGGCTTTACAGCTCGACCAGTCTTTCTAGGGGAACTGTTACAGTCTCTGCACTCTGAGCCTCATTTTCAGCATTGTCCACACTTGTCAGGGAGTCTCCATGGGGGTAGAGGCTAGAACTTGGGCACTTTCAGCTCCAGGAGTTACAGTTTCTGAGTCCACAACATTTGGCTCGCATGGAGAGCTTTCGGACACTGGCAGTGGACTGTCAGGGCACTCAAAATACTCTTCTTGTTGGGTGTATCACCAGTCTGCCCCAGTCTATCATTTTCCTCCCTGAAGCTCAAACAGTTCAACCATGCACAATGATTCCATTTCATCTGATCTGATGCTTTGCACTTCACTTTCTGGAGCATTGGCTCCAGGGATGAAGCTGGGGCTTAGACAGTCCAGAAGGCCAGCTTTGTCTCCAGTATTGACTAGGGATTGGCCGAAACAATTGACTCAGTTCGTAAGAAGGATAGTATTCAAAGTCACTCTCACTTTCTTCCGATATGGACTGACAGTCATGCTCAACTGGGACTTGTGGAGGGGAACACTTTAACTTTGCTTCTGTAGGTGCAGACTTTCTTGATCTTTTCTTAGCAGCAGCTCTAGTCACTGGTCCAGAGGGGCATCTTCTAGGGCTCAGACTCAATTAAGATTTGTCCAATGGGCAGTAAATGATTTCTATGTATTGTTTTTACATCTTTGAATTATTCTCAGGCCTTACTTTGTACACTGGCAGATCATCTAGTTTGCCCACTACAATGTGAGGGAGATGGTGCCATCGGTCAACAATCTTGTGCTTGCCATGCAGTCCCAGATTTCTTAGCAATACCCAATCTCCCTCCTGGAGTTCCTGTAACTTTCACCTTTTATCATGCCTTTCTTTGTTGGCCAGATTTCTTTTGGCAGCCATGGTTTGAGCCAGTTGGTACGCATGAGTTAGCTGGGCCTTTAACTTTTGCACATACTGTAAATAGTTGTCAGCTTGAACCCCATCAGGAGAGACCCCTAAAACACACATCTACTGGTAGTCGAGGCTTCTCTTCCAAACATCAGGCGGTAGGGGAGAATCCAGTGGCATCACTTTTGGTGCAGTTATAAGCATGTACCAGGGTGCTAATTTGTTGGCTCCATCTAGGCTTGTCCTTTGGGTGCAGGGTGCCTAGCATATCTAGCAAAGTGCGGTTGAAACGTTCAGGCTGTGGGTCCCCCTGGGGGTGGTAAGGAGTGGTTCTGGACTTTCGCACTCCCCACAGAGAAAGCATCTCTTTGATCAGACGACTCTCAAAGTCTCTCCCTTGATCAGAATGGATTCTTTGTGGAGCCCCATAGTGAACAAAAGTTTTCTACAAGTACTTTGGCCACAGTGGATGCTTTCTGGTCTTTCGTGGGAAAGCTTGGGCATATCTCGTGAAATGGTCAGTGACCACCAGCACATTACTGATATTTCTTTGATCTGACTCCAAACTCAGAAAATCAATACAGACCAGCTCCATGGGTGCACTGGTGGTGATGTTAACAAGGGGCAGCCCTCTGGGGCAAAAGCTTTCCTCTGTAAGCTAGCGACTACAAGTTCGAATGTGTTGCTCCACATCAGCCCCATCTTAGGCCAATAGAATCTGGATCTCACCAAGTCAAGTGTTCTGTCTATACCAAGGTGCCCCATGTGGTTGTGCAAGGACCTCAGTACTGAGTCTCGAAGGCAGTGGGCAGCACTAGTTGTTGTTTGTCTACTTGTCCCCTCTGTCTACTGTTTCTCTGTATAACAGTTTATTGATCAGTTTCAACTTAGGACCTTCTTTGTATAACAGTGCAGTTCTCAAATCAGTGGGCGTAATTTGGACACATCTTTTCCTGCATAGAGGCTTCTAAAGCTGCTTTGATCATGGGATCGCAGAGATTGAGCCGCCGAATACTGTCATTGTCCAGCTGAGGCAGTGCACCAATGTCTATTGCAGAAAAGTGGCAATAAGCAGCAGGTATGCAATTCTCAGAGGTCCCAAGCAATCCACCATGCAGTCCACTGCGTCCGTGGACATTTTTCCTCCCTGTCAAACTTTCGGCAGAGTGCCCGAATGTCAGGTTCTGTAATCGGACCCAATCATTCTGGGAACAGGCCTCCGGGAGAGAGCATCAGCATCTATGTGGTTCAGACCTGCTCGGTATTCGAGAGCATAGTCATATGTAGATAATGCAGAAAGCCACCTATGGCCAGTGGCATCCAACTTAGCTGAGGTCTGCACATAGGTCAAGGATTATTGTCAGTTTTACTAGTATTTTAGCCCCATACAAGTACTCATGGAATTGGTCAACAATAGCTCACTTCAAAGCTAGGAACTCTAACTTATGTACAGGATAGTTCTTTCGGATGGGGTCAGGCTTCTACTGGCAAAGGCCACTGGTCTCAGGCCATTCTCGTGCTCTTGGTACAACACAGCCCCAACCCTTGCAAGCTAGCATCAGTGTGCAGGACGTAAGGTTTTCTTGGATCGGCATAGGCCAGCACTGGAGCATGGGTAAGTTGATATATGATCTCATGAAAAGCAGTCTCACAATCAGGAGTCCAGCGGGCCCAAATACTTCACCGGATGAAAATACACTCTTTCAGTCTTGAGGCGCTGACTTTTGGTATTTTTGTGGGTTGGGGATACCCTTGAGTAAGGTTAAGTAAAGGGATCACTCTTGAATAGTCCTTGATGAGCGCCGATAATCCACAGAATCCCAGGAATCTTTGCAGTTCTTTTTAGATTTTTGGGCTGTGGCCAGGTGGTCAAGGCCTCAACACTTGGGTCGAGTCTCTATTCCTCGGTGGATACTATGTGTCCCATACTTTACTGATGTTTGAAAATTGACACTTATCAATGGACAGTTTAAGGCCAAAGTCCTCCAGTCGGTCCAATACCTTAAATAATCTGCTCTCATTGTTCCTCCAGTGAGCTGCCAAACACAATAACATCATCTAGGTATACGAGCACTCTAGTAAGTTCATGTCCCCACTGCACGCTCCATCAATCGTTGAAAAGTGGCTGGGGCACCTGAAATCCCTTGAGGCATCCTCATGAATTCATAGAAGCCAAGCGGACAGATAAAGGCCGTCTTCTCCGGTCCTCTGGGGCCATCGGGATCTGGTAGTACCCACTGCGGAGATCCAGCACAGAAACCACTTGCTCCCGCTTAGGCAGTCAAAGCATCCTGATAAGGGGCATTGTGTACTGATCGGGATAGTCCGCGGTTTAAGGTGCGATAATCACACACATCCTTACTGTTCCATTCTTTTCCTCACTACCACAATGGGAAGCATAAGGGCTTCTGGATTCTTGTATTACACCAGCAGCTAACATCTCTTGCAGATGCCGTCTCACATCATCTATGTCAGCAGGTGCCAGGCGTCGAGACCTCTCACGAAATGGTCTTTCGTCATGCAGCGGATATTGTGCTCAGCTCCTTGCACGCATCCTACATCCCATTCCTTTAAAAGAAAACACCTGGTCTCTCTGGGCAAGCTTCTCACTGATCCTCACTTTCCATTCAGCTGGCAGCGGGAGTCGCGAAATCAAACAAGTCAGGCGTTACTCTGTCATTCTTCCTTGAACTCTTGCTGCTGGGTAGCACTGCAGTGTCTGCACAATGCACATTAGCCAGGATGCAACCTCTGTTTACTCGAATGTCTCTTTCAGACACATTATGAACTTGGACCATTACCCTTCTGGCATAAGCATGGGCTCTAGCGGGCAAAATACTAGGCTTGACCAGCAGTCCCTCTGGCAATTTTCCATCGCCTGGTGCATCCAACATTAATATTTTATTCTTAACATCCTTTCTGATACGGACCTCTCCTGTAAGGTACACTGGGCATTTGGCGCCAGGATCAGAGACTCAGGATCCTTCTTCCATACAATTCCGACCCGGTTCCTCTGGTTCTGTTTTTCCAGCATCTCTCTGTGCCTCATGGCCTTCTTAATTAAACGCGGAACTCTTAAAGCTCTACTAGTCTTTGACCCTGTTTTTCATAACACAACTGTGCCAGCCTTCCGAACATATGAGCATTTGTTCCAATCAACAAAGGAGCACCATCATACAGTCCAGTGGGGGGACACACTAAGGCTAGGGTCTCTACTTGTTCGGCCACTCCAGCCCGGAGTGGGAAAGACAACCAAATCGGATATACCGGAATGAGGGTAGGCCTTCTCCTTAACCCATACATGCAGTCCTTCTAATGGTTGTAAGGGTACTTCTGACAAATGCTTTGATACCAATCCTGGAACATAATTGTCACTTGGGAGCCACTGTCTAATACAGCTCTTGTAGACACTCCATTCACCTTTACAGTGGTCTCCATGGAGGGACCCACTATTCTGGACCAGTCTGGAGAGTGGTAGTAGGGGCCTGGGCAACTGACCTTGCCACAAGAGACGTGAATTAGCATTTTGGTGCCCTCACTGGGATCATGTGGTACCTCTTAACCACTGATTTCTTCTCCAAGCTCTCCTTGTAGCCTATATGCAACTTTGTCAGTGTCTTTTGGGGACTGGCATTCCCTTTTCATGTGCCCATCTTTCACAATTATAGCAAAACATACTTTCTGGAGTTTGAGGCTGGCGGCGCCACACTGGGAGCCAGGGCGGGGTATTACTAACTGGAAACCTGGGTGCCATCTCTGTCTGCGGCGTGATAAGCATTTGGAGACATCTCGTCAGTTTCTGCACTTCCATGGTCAAGGAATGAGTTGGAGCTGTTATCAGCAGGAGATACATGGGTGGGTACCCCACCCCATAGCAGATGCAGTCGGATATAGGTCAGGGCCCGTACTTGCAGCGTGGCCTTCATAAAGGACTGTTTTGAATTCGGATCTCTCTCAACAGTTAGCCCCATTGTGGCATATCTTTTTCCTTGTCAGAGCACTCATTGACTGTCAACCTCTGCCCTGAACTTCACTTGATGGGTCGCCCTCAGTCACTCGGGTCGTAGCCACAGCTGTTGGTGCAGGTACCTCCAGGTCGCCTTTTCTCAACTCCAATTTCTCTCATTAACTCATCATAGGAGGGTGGGGATTCAGTCGAGTTGCCAGGCGTAACTGAAGCAACAGCAGTTCTGAGAAGGGGCAGACTTAAGGATTCTGTCCAGTCTGGTTCGGGTCTAGTTCAATCGCTGGCAAACTACCCTTTCTGAGGCATTCTTGCAACAATTTTTCAGCCGAGAGACATACACAGACAACAACTCCTTGGTACTGTTGTGCATTTCTTACTCTCACCATAGGTCCTCATCAGAATCTGGGCTCCCATACACATTCTCCAAGGCCTCAAGATAGGCCTGTGCAGTCGCTCCAGGGTTACTGGCCCGTTTAGCACGGATGGTAGCCAGGGCAGGACCTCGGAGGCTCTCACTAACCCTCTTTAGCACTCGCCTTCCGAGCATTGCCATTCTAGCACTTGGGGGCAACATAGTCTATCCAGGTCTCCCAGTCATCCTCCCTTGGGGTGGGGAGGGTGCCAGAGAAGATCCTCAACCCTGTAAGAGTCGTGACTAATGGCAGGTGCAGAAATAGGAGTCTGCATTGGTTCAGCCACCATCACGGGCACTGGAGCAGGAGAGGGTGTTGGGAGGCACCCCAGGTGGCAAGAATAGTTTCTTCAGTCCTCCACAGTTTTCCCTCTCCCAGCAACCATTCAGCAAATTTCTCCTCAAAGTTTCAGATAGTGGTGGGGGCTGATTCCCCCCCGGGTCTTTACTGTCCTTAGTTATCACTCTCCAAGCAGTGAGGGCTCCCTCTGGGGTAATGGTCTGTGGCACTTTGGAGCTATCTATGGGATCCTTAAACTCTACTAGGGCCAGGAAAGTGTGGGTGAGCAGATTAGCATGCCGACCCACCACCACAGGGTTTTGTAAACCTTCCACCTTGGAAAGTACTCCCTGCACAGTGTCCGTATTGATACCAGGGGATGTCCAGGATAAGCATAGCATTTGGGGGTCGATCTCCTCCCAGTACACCCTCCACCAGCCAGTGCACAGCCACTTCTGTCGAGGTACCCATTTTTCTTAACAGTGGTTCGTAAATATGGCCACTAGAGGACACACAATCCCAGCGGTGCCTCCAAGATGTAACCCCTAGATGGCGCTATCCCAGGGGCTACTACCCCGCCTGATTTGCCACTAACAGGTTGAGGGCCTGGATCCAATGCGGGTGCCTCCACCCAGAGGTCAGGGTTGCAATAGTTAAACTAACTTGGTCACAGCCCTCTGGGACACTGCAACCCCTTTCTTCTCACTAGTGGCCCACACAATATATCAATTACCTTCACAGTATACACTTACCCCCAGGTCTGGTTCCGGCACTGGGACCTCCTGTGAAATGAGATACAGTGCAACAATCACAGTACAGTACTTTAACATAGACAAATACCTCAGGCAGTATAACTTTGCTGAAACAAGCAGCTCTGATTTATTTAGGGATATAACAAGGACAGGGGAATCAGGTTAATTAGCTTATCACTCTAATAATCTACCTATGGCTCTGTGCACAGGCCTATCCCTATCAGTTACTTGTCCCTGGGTACCCAAGCCCTGAGTGGCTGGTCAAACCGTGGCAGCTGGTAGGGCCCTTTCACACAGAGAAAAGGAGAATTAAACAGTCAGCAGTACAGTAATTCCATTTGGATTTAATGTGGCAATTCAACAGGGAGCGACCCTGAATTAGTACTCACGACCTCCAATAAGATAGGGTCCTTCAATGTCAGCAGGGCTCACTTGGGGTACAAACCTCTTCACACATCCATATAAAGAAAGCACTATACCAGGCAGGCTGCATCTGTATCGATCGCAATTACTGCACAATACCCAGGAGAACACACAGCAGATTCAGTTCCTGACAGACCGAGTGTAATTTTCAGCAATTCCTCCAGTCTTCTACAGGGTGAGCCTGGTTTCTACTCTTCAGAGATCCTTTGATTCTTTTCACAGGATGGATTCAGTCCTAACAAGCTGCAGACGGAACTCTGGGCCTTACACGTTTTTGACTAAAACTGCACACTGAAAAAGTACAGGGCTCCTTCCTTCTTCACTGCCAAAGCTCAACTGAACTCCAACCGACAAAAACCGGGCACTTCCTTTGAGTTCCTCCCAGTTCTTGACTGGATTGGCTGTCACTCACAATAGACTGCTGCTGTTGGTCCAAAAAGGCACAGAAGTCTAACTACATCTCCCAAGTCACTGCCCATACAATCCTCTTGTGGCTGGCTCAGATTATGAGTCCCAAGTTCTGATTCGTCCAAGGCATCATTTTAGAGCTAGTTTACCCCACACTGATTGGTCCAGTTCAGCAGTTCAAAACCAGAATGGGGAACTAGGCAGACAGTTCTGACTGCAAAAGCAAGCAGTTAGACAAACTGTAATTTTATTATTACTGTAAATGATTTCTGGCAATCAGTTACATCTTTCAGACAGGTTCCCTTTGCACTCCTAGTGACTGCAAAAATGGGGTGAATTGCAGCAGCTTGAGTGGTACTCAATCAAAACACACAGTCCCCATACAAACTAATTATGTCTGCAAGCAGACAGCTCTTAAAGAGACAGTACCAGAGGTTCTAAAAACACTCACTGATAAATGGCTTAAACGCCAAACACCATTCAGGCTTGGAGCATTCAAGCAAGCTCCTGGAAGTCTTTTGGGAACCCCCATTTGCAGGGGGGTTACATTATGTTAACAAACCAAATAGTGCCCTGTATAGTTTAGCTGTTGTAATTTTAAAGAAACAGAGCTTCTACAATATCATGCTGGTCCCCATCAAAAACGTGAGACAGGAAGTGAGCTGTAAGCCAAAAAGACTCTCCCTTCTGACTGGATTTGTAAAATAAAAAGCTCTATTTTTCAGAAATGTAAGCCAGTAGTTCATAAAAGAACTAAATTATAGTGCCTGTTTCTTTGAAGTTTTAATAAATAAAGCCTTTATGACTAAACCAGAGTCCTCTGAAATCGTGCTGCATATCAGAAAAATGGAAAAACGGAAGTTCCTTGCCATGATCCTCTCACATCATTCAGAGTGCACAAGAGCCCAAATCTGCCACTTTCTGCTTCTATTTCTGAAAAAATAACCCTGTATTTGAAAAGAAAGCATCAAGGCAATGTGGCATTCAGTGATAAAAGTATTGAAATTGAATCGGTTTGCAAATCGGAACATGTGAAAAAGCAGATGCCTGCTTTTCCTCACGCTCCGGTTTGCAAACCGATTCACTTTCAATACTTTTATCACTAAATGGCACATTGCCTTGATGCTTTCTTTTCAAATACAGGGTTATTTTTTTAGAAATATAAGCGGAAAGTGGCAGATTTGGGCTCCTGTGCACTCTGAATGGTGTGAGAGGATCACGGCAAGAAACTTCCGGTTCTCCGTTTTTCTGACATGCAGCATGGATTTCAAAGGACTCTGGTTTAGTCATAAAGGCTTTATTTATTAAAACTTCACAGAAACAGGCACTAGAATTTAATTCTTTAATGAACTACTGGCTTACATTTCTGAAAAAGAGAGCTTTTTATTTCACAAATCCAGTCAGAAGGGAGAGTCTTTTTGGCTTACAGCTCACTTCCTGTCTCACGTTTTTGATGGGGACCAGCATGATAGTGTAGAAGCTCCGTTTCATTAAAAATACAGCAGCTGAACTATACAGGGCACTATTTGGTTTGTAAACATTATATTCTACAAAACTGCTGCTTTACTTTTTTAAATTTGGGTTCTGTATTGAAACTAAATGGCTCATAAGTGCAGCTCAACCTGTCAAGGAACAGCATGTTTTACTGTGTGCAGTCAAATTCAGCACAGTAGCACACATATCAAACAAATGTAAATATCTTGAAAACTAAAAACTCTATACCCACACAACCAGCAGCAAAGTTGTTCAGGAGAATAAGACCTTTACAATGAGGGTAATCACTAAGCTGAAATCATTATGCTTATTAAATTATGGCCATTTGCGCACCCGAATTTCAGTGTTTTTGTGACAAATCTAACAATTCAAATTGCCATAATTTAAAAAATATAATGATTTCGGCTTAGTGGTTACCCTCATTGTAAAGGTCTTATTCTGCTGTACAACTTTGCTACTGTATGTTTTCCAGTAGCTCATGCAGTTTTCCAGATATTTACACTTGTTTGACGTGTGCAAATATGCTTAGAATTCTGTGCAGTGCATTAGGAATGTTGCAGCAAAACAGCCTGGAGTTCCATCAGCAACATTCTAAAGTCAGAATAGAGTAGAATGAGTTAACTGTTGAATGTTCGAACTATGTTTTCACTACTTGTTGTCTGTATATAGTTCTATCAAGTTAGTTCTGTTAGATTTGTTAGTCAGCCATCACGCAGTAGCAGAGCATATAAAAAGAGACATGGGTATCATTTTAGATTCTCTGCAAAGACAATATGGATAAAACATCTCTGATTTGTTCATTCAATGTAAACGGGTTATCTAACCCTGTCAAAAGAAGTAGAATAGTGTCAATGCCGAAAAAAACGAAGGCAGAGTTTGTTATGCTTCAAGAGACGCATCTTTCCCCATCGGAACACCTGAAGTTGGGGAAGATGAGTTTTAACACTATGGGGAGTGCTTTGTATGGGAAGTGGAGACAAAGAGGGGTTGCCATACTGATCCCTAACAAAACACCATTTGAGCTAATGGATAAGATGTCTGACAAGGAGGGGAGATATGTGTTTTTGAAGGGCCAATTTCAGGCAAGAATCATCACCTTAGCCTCCATATACATCCCTCCAGGGTTGGACTTTGCTGTTTATCGCCTTATCCTCATTAAGTTGCAGGAGTAGGCGGAAGGGGAACTCATAATAGGGGGAGATTTTGATATCCTCCTAAATCCACACATGGACTCATCCTCTAAAAACCCCAGGGTAGATAAAGGGATTTCCAAAAAAATTTACAAAACTCCTTGGGGAACTGGGATATGCTGATGTATGGAGACAAATGCACTTAAAACAGAGATTATTCTTTTTTCTCCACTCCGCATGGAGCATATTCTAGGTTGGACTATTTTTTCCTCCCTAAAGAATCAATAGGCCTAGTTAAAAACAGCTGGATAGGGGATATAGTCTTATCTGATCATGCCCCAATATTTATGGAATTACATATTGGGGACTTTCGGAAACGTACATTCTGGAGACTGAATGTCTCCCTCCTGCAAGATAAAGAAACCACGGAGCAACTAACAAATATGATTAAACAGGCTTGGGAAGAAAATGATACCCCAGGTATGTCCATATCAGTGGTTTGGGATACCATCAAAGCTATACTTAGGGATAAGCTGATAGCACTGGTGGCCTACAAGAAAAAACAAAGGGAAACTAAAAAAACTTCACTTCAAAATCAGATTGGGGAATTGGAGAGACAACTAAAAGAAAAGTACAATAAACAGCAACATAGGGAACTGACAGTACTAAAATAAGAGTTACAGGGGATTTTGGAGAGTTACAGGGGATTTTGGACTATCAAATAGAACAAAAAGTCCTTTTTTAAGACAGAAGTTCTATGGAGGAGGTCCCCGAGCAATGAGGCTTTTGGCATATAGTCTGCGTATACAGAGAGCTAGAGCCCAGATGATATCCTTAAACCATCCACATACTAAAAAAATGCTTCAGACTACCCCAGAAATCGTAGAAGCTTTTAGAACATATTATAAGGAGCTTTATATGGAAACACAGTCCCCAGATCGATCATAACTAGTAAACTACCTGGAGAAAATAGATCTACCCAAGATACCCCACTCAATCCAGAGGGCAATCATTGCTCCTATCACCATAGAAGAGATACTGACTGCTCTCTCAACACTCAAAGCAAATAAATGCCCGGGCACTGATGGTTACCCAGGTGAACTATTCAAGCACCTTAAAAATTCACTTACCCCTGTTCTCAAAAGAGTATATAATGAGGTACTCTCACCAAAGGGTATTGTACCAGAATCATGATCCCAAGCTATTATTTTGGTAATTGCCAAACCAGGGAAGAACCCAACCCTTTACCCTTCATACCGGCCCATATCTATCCTAAATACAGATTACAAAATATTTACTTCTATCATCTCTGGTCATCTGCAATGTATTTTACCACAACTAATACATATGGATCAGGCTGGATTCATCCCAGAGCATCAATCTCAGGACAATTTAAAACATACGGTCTATATAATGGACTCCCTTCAGTCTTCTAAAACACCAGCACTCCTTCTCACTTTAGATGCTGAGAAAGCTTTTGACAAGGTGTCATGGACCTTTTTAAAAACATCCCTTGTCAGGTTTCGTTTCCCATCACAGTTTGTACAATTGCTTTCCAAATCATACCAGGCTCCTAGAGGCTATGTTCGGGCTAATGGACATATGTCTACATATTTTACTCTAGAAAGGGGTACTAGACAGGGATGCCCACTTTTTCCCCTTCTTTTTGCTTTATATTTAGAACCCCTAGCCCAAGGAATATGAGAAAACCCAGACATAGAGGGAATCTGGTTGGGGGATACACAGCAGAAGTTGTCCTTATATGCTGACGATATATTGCTGTATTTGTCCAACCCAGAAAGCTCGCTGCCGGCCCTATTTGATCACCTACATAAGTTCTCATCCCTCTCTGGATACACTCTAAATGCTACTAAAACAGAGGTCTTAAAATTTAACTATCAACCCTCCCCCTCCCTTAAACGAGCTTACCCCATGTGGTGGGATATGGATTCATGGAAATACCTGGGTGTAAATGTAGCCGTAAATGCATCTGAACTCTTAAAGCTGAATTATTTCCTACTGGTTAAAACTATTACAATTAGATATACATAGGTGGTCCCTTATCGAACTATCTCTGCACTCACGAGTGCAGACACTAAAAATGAATGTCCTACCCCGGTTTTTATTCTTATTTCAATGTGTCCCATGTACAATCCCAATTAAGCAAACTGATTCTTGGCAATGGACGTTATTCTGGTTCTTGTGGTCCCGGGTAGGCAGAGAATCAGAAAACATACCTTGTTCTTACCCAAGAGCAAGGGGGATTGGGAGTACCAAACCTACTTGGCTACTGGTATGCAACCCAGACAAGGGTAGCATTGTTGTTACAATACCCAGATTATAAATCAGGGTGGAAGGATATTGATTTATTGGACCCCCTATCACCCCCACTTCAGGCACAATGTCTTGTTCTGGCCTCCCGGCAGACCTAGTCTCCCCCAAAATTCTCAGGGACTGCAGCCATGATAGCTGGTTATAGGGAATACCCAAAAACAGGCCCTGCTAAGTATTCCTTGGGGAAATACCAACGGTGGTCAACAAGTGCAGTGTCTATACAAGCACATAGAGACCCATGGTACAAAAACCAGGAGAGACTCAGTTGCTGGGCTCCATGGCAATGCATGAGTGGGGAGAGAGTGATCTCTTTTCAGGAAGCCCAATGTAAATTCAGGTGGACACAAAAGGATCTGATTTTTTACTACCAGATCAGAGATTACATTAATAAGCAGCTGCGTTCTTCCACTATTAAGATCAGAGATACCCCACTAGAAAACCTCTTTGAGACAGTTTGGGGATCAGAAGGAGGTGGGAAAACTATATCTATGGTATACAACAGGTTTCTCAAAAATATGCAACAAACTACAAACTATTGACAAAGAAAGGTGGGAGTGACAGCTCGATATTAGTCTGTGTGAAACAAACTGGGATAATATTTGGCAAAATACGTGATGCACTATATCAGCCCCAGATTGGAGGGGGTTCATGTGGAAGCTCTGAATTAGGTATTTCAGGGTCCCAGAGAAAGTGGTTAAGTGGAGTTCAGCTGGCTCTAGCTTCTGTTGGAGAAAATGTGGGGGAGGGGGTGGCAGGCCAGTCACATATTTTCTGACAATGCCCCATAACTGAAGGGTCCTGGAACCAGATTTGGACATATATGAAAGATTTGTTTAACCTCTCGACCCCTCTTGGCCCAGAGCACCTGATCCTGGGAATATATCCACTGGAGCACAAGGGGCACAAAGCCAAATACTTATGGAATATATCGATAGCGGCAGCTAACAAAAGCATTACTAAAAAATGGTTTTCTGAAACACCTCCCACGCAGGAGGAGTGGATTAAACTCATAGAGACCATCAAAACATATGAACGTATTACTTTTATGGTGCAACAATCTCTGCCAGCTTTTTTAAACAGGTGGACAAGGTGGGACTTGGCTGTCCCATCTCTGGGACCAGGAGACACACCATGAGTCCTCTCTCCCATTCCTCCCCTCCCGCCCCCTGCACTGTCTTATCTTTTGCCCCATCCCTCCTGGGTAACCCCGCTACTGGGCAGAGATGCTCTTGTCTTCAAGTACAGTGAATGTACAAAAGTTTTTTTTATTAATGCAATAACCTTTATATTAATATTGGTAGCTCTAAGATGGCTTGACTGTTTCTCTTTTTTTGTTGTCTTCTTTTCACTTTTAGTTTCCTTTCCTTAATGTTTAATAGAAAATATTGCTGTCATGTTTGTTCATAGAAGAACAAGAAATATGTATTGGGAACAGGCCCTCACTGTCAAACTGGCCCTGGGAAGAGCACAAAACCCGTTATACGTAACAACGGTATACATTCCCCCAAGGGACCAAAAATCAGCTTTCCAAGCATTGTTGTCTCATCTGGATACACTACCATCACAATTGGAGTTACTTGTACTTGTCGATTTTAATATCAACTGGCTAAGTAAGGATTCCACCCCACACATCGACCTAGCCTCAGCCCAAGACCTGACTCAATTGGTCACATCCCCACACGCTTGGATCCACGCATCTGGTTCCTCCCTCCCTATTAGACCTCATCTTCCAATCACCCGGCAAGATCTCTAATATTTCCATCCTTCCTAACGCCCTCAGCGACCACTCCCCAATTATCTGTTCCTGGTCCTGTAAAATCCCTAGATCCCCTCCCAAAATAATTATGCAACGCATACTTGGTCCTGGTAAATTGGCACAGCTAAAAGCTCACCTCAGGGTCATGGATTGGTCCCTCATTTTGAACACTATTCACGTTGACAGTGCCTTGGATCTATTTACCGGTCCTTCAATAATATATGTGACCTCTATGCCCCGTTCACAAAAAGAATGGTTAAAGGCAATCACGTCCCTGGTTCACTGGGCAGCTCAAGACTTTAATGAGAACCAGAGATTCACTATGGCAGCTCCATTGAGTCCGGCCTCCCCTTGACAGACAGAATTATAAAGTGGCCCCAAAACAAGTGCACTTGGGCCATTCGCAGGGCAAAAGCGGATTATTATAAATCCGCCTTAACCTCATCCTGGGGCTCCGGCCGCAAGTTTTGGAACAACATTAAGGAAATTTGTGGTAAGGTCCCCAACCTGGTCCCCTCCCAAGTCATGTCAAATGGATCCTTGACCTCTGACCCTACTCACATTGCTGCAGTTTTCAGAGATGCCTTCTCCAACCTTAGCCATGTTCTACCCCCGAATTTCTATGACCCACCATCTCCTAACATACCTGCACCGCTCCTCAGTGCCCCCCTTTTACTTCCGCCGTATTTCTCCTAAGGCTGCAGAACCATACCTCACCGCTGCCCTTAGTCATCCCTCCTCCAATGCCGACCCCCTGGACCTCAGAATGCTTCAGCTCTCCCTTAAGGAAGTCCTTACTCCCCTCACCCACATTCTAAACCTCTCCCTCTCACTAAGTAAATTCCCTACCTCTTGGAAATCTGCCTCTATCACGCCCATATTTAAAGGGGGTGATCCCTCCTCTGCTAATAATTATCGCCCAATTTCCATCCTTCCCCCGTCCAAGGCATTGGAGAGGATAGTTTCGGATCAGCTCTCTGATCACCTCAATAAATATGACCTACTCTGCAAACAACAACATGGTTTCCACAAAGGGCACAGCACTACTACGGCCTTGCTTGAGCTAACATCACACATCCATTCTGCATTGGATAAAGGCTATATCACAGGTGCGGTCTTCATTGACCTCACTAAGGCCTTTGACACCATCCACCATTCACTACTCCAAACCGCCTTGATCAACCTGGGTCTCTCACAGGATGCTGTGGGTTGGTTTGCAGACTATCTTACCAACCGGACCCTTCAAGTTAAAATTGGCAATACACTATCCTCCAAATCGCCGGTCCTCTCTGGGGTCCCTCAAGGGTCCATTTTGGGTCCTCTCCTTTCAGCCTCTTCCTAAACTCCTCCCGCATCCTGCACCTCCAACCTATTACTCTATGCAGATGATGCTGTCATCTTCTCCTCCAGCCCAGACCCTCTCAACTCCACCACTCCTCCAGTCCTCCTTCAACGCCGTTGAGGCTGGTTCACCTCTGTATTAATAACTATAAAAAACCAAAGCCATGCTGTTTGCACACCCGCAGAATTCTAGGATAGGGCTTTTTCCTCAATTGCTATCATCGGCCTTGACCCCCCTGGAATTTGTGCATACCTTTAAATACCTGGGCATCACTCTCGATACTGGCCTCACCTATCATGAGCATATACATCAGTTGTCCAAGGCCCTAAATACTAGGCTTGGTCTCTTGCACCGTTATAAACACTGCCTTACCCCTGAGGCCCTCAAACTTGCTATCTCCTCCTCGGTACTCTCCCTACTTGACTATGGCCTTTTGACTTTTGGTGGGGCAAGCCCCTTGGCCCTAGATAGTCTTAGACTTGTGCTAAACAAGGCCTGTCGCCTCATTTTAGGGTGTGACAGACTCACCCATACCTGTGTGCTATATACGGACACAAAACCTTGAAAATCGAATAAAATTCCACACCTGTGTCTTAGCTAAAAAGATCACACTTGGCCTCTCCCCTGCTTCACTCACCTCCTTAATCACCTTGGACTCTAAAGCTAAGCACACCCCGTAGCTCAGATACCCATCGTTTCTCCATCCCTTCCTGTCGCACAACTCAATTCCAAAGATCCTTTCGCTACAGGGCACCTTTGTGGATGAATAACCTACTCCCCTCCTTGCGTCTTGACCAAAGCATTGGTCACTTCAAAACGCTCCTTAGGACCCATCTTCTGTCCTCAAGTGACTGTGACTGTATGTAAATCGGTGCCCGGCCATCTATTACTGACAATGGCCTCTGGCTTGCCTCTACACACTGCTCCTAGCCCACTAACTTAGGGATGTTACTCTCCCAGTCTATTTTTTTTTTATCTGTCTCAAACTGAACTAGATCCTGATTGATTAACCTTTCATTTCTGTTGTACATATCTTTACTATGTAACAATCACTTTATTTGTTTCTGTAGCTCTGTCTGTACAAACTGTTGTTGTGTAATCTGATTTACTATATGTGACGTGGAACCTTTGTAAAGGAGTCTATGACTCAAAGGTATTTCTGATTCTTATGAAATAAATAGAAATAAATAAAAATAAATAAAAAGTATGAGCCTATTACTGTAATTTAGTTTTACTATTGCTAAACATGTGCAGATTTTGGTGATTTTGAACAATAAACTCTGAAGTATAAAAAAAATTAAAATAAAAAAAAAGGATATCCTTGTGCCCCTCTCCCAGTTCAAAACAAACTTGGTATCTTTCTGCCGGCCCGCTGGCACTGCAGCAAGGCATCCACTTGCTGTGCTGACACCCGAGGTTCAGGGATGTACACGGGAGTCAGAGGGTTGGCCAGGGGGAGAAGGATTGAGCATCCTGGGGATGGCTTTCCTTCTCCAGAGGGGTAGAGTGTCTGGAGCTTTATGGACCCCAGTTGGAGGTGGGGGGTTATGCCATGGCTGGTGCCATTACTCATGGGGGCGGGGAAGATGTCAGGCTTCGGCCCCATGTACGTCAGTGCACACCCCACCCCAGGGATCAGCATGTCCAAAAAATGGCCACTGATCCTGCAGTGATGCCCCCAGTCCGCCCTATCCACCGCACTTCCTGGTTCTGACCAGGACAGTGTTCCACCGGTCAGCTCTCTTCGTGGCCCCACCCAGGGGGGACAAGCCCATGGAGCCCCACCAGTGGCAGTGATGCAACCAGTAATCTGGATGTGTTTTATCTCAGTGACCCTGCTTTGTGGGGGCAAGCCAGGGCAGTCAGCAGCCATGGAGGTCGCGGTGGAAGCAGAGACTGGTAGGGTGGAAGTAAGGGCTGCTGGGCCGAAAAAAAAAAAAAAAACTTGCCATCTTTCTTCTCATATAGCGAATGCCCCCTCGTAGCTTACTGAGTAGGGCCCCCACACACTCCCACACCCACAGCAGAACAGCAAGCTGTACATTAATGTGCCACACAGTCGCATTATTTAATAATATTTTACTTCTTTGAAAAAAAGGTTTTCCATGTCAATGTAGCAGCCCGGTTTTTTTCACGGAGAGAATGGTGGATGCATGGAACCACCTTTCTGGGGAGGTTGTTGGGTCTAAAACAGTGGGGGAATTCAAA
This sequence comes from Neoceratodus forsteri, assembly GCA_016271365.2. Lineage (NCBI taxonomy): Eukaryota > Metazoa > Chordata > Ceratodontiformes > Ceratodontidae > Neoceratodus > Neoceratodus forsteri. Next base: position 450,698,071 of record CM057456.1, on the reverse strand, counting down.
CATGCATGGGACAGACATAAGGCAATTGTAGTGGGAGGGTGGCAGGAAGTAGGCTGTTGGTTAACTAGAATCTGCAGCTTATCCAGTTGGTAGGGAAATGGGCAGACTAGGTGGGCCAAGTGGTCCTTATCTGCCGTCAAAGTCTATGTTTTTATGTTTCTATGTTTCTAAATCCCCACTGGCCCTTCTTTAAGACTTTTGTATTCCCCCTATCTTATCCAGACATTCCCTTTTCAGGCCCTTTGTTTGATTTGGTAGCTTATGATGGCATCCCGTAGCAATAACAGTTTAGTCACAGATTAATACTGAACCTCCTACAATCGCATACCCAATATAAGAAAATCTCACTCAGGCTAGTTTTCTTAAAAACAAAATGTGCTTACTAAATAGTTACTAATCATACAGTTACAACTAAAAAGATTTAAATAATCTTTTTGGTCACAGCATAACACAAAAAATAAGTATTTGTCAATGCCAAAAGTTCGCTGTTGATATTGCTGTTGTACATGCCTCCCATATTTTTCTGTACATATTCCTCTGTCTTGCATTTTAAGGGTGGGCATTACAGTTGGAAACCCTAATGCCCCAGGCATTTGTTGGTATTTTTGCTCCAAATTTTCAACATGGGCTTTTTGGGACCCCACCTCATGAACTGTGGCAGTATAATTTTGTTACTCAATGCCAAGAGATGATTTTGTACAGTGAATGTGCCATCCAGTGCCACAGGTGTGAAAACACATTTCAGGCAGGATATGAAAAATGACAGCTGTACTGCTCATGAAGAGGTATGAAGAAATGGCAATGTTGAAAATCTGGAGTGAAAATATGAAAAAGTGGCGAAGTTATGAGTGTGCGTAGAAACTGCGCAATGCACGCTTGAAACGCAGTCATTTTTTGGAATGTTTTCACCAAATTTTCAACATGGCTTTTTTGGGACGATGCCTCATGAACAGTGGCACTGGAAATTCATTAATCTGTCCCGAAACTTGATTTCACACAGCGACCGTGCCATTCTGCGCCACAGGTGCAAAAACACATTCCAGGAAGAATGCAAAAAAATTACAGCTGTACTGTTCATAAGGGGGTGTGAAAAAATGGCAATTGGAGTGAAAATCTTAAAAATTTATGATGTTATGAGCGTGTGTAGAAACTGCACAATGGACACTCATAACACAGTCATTTTGGGGAATTTTTTCACCAAATTCGCAACAAAAGCTTTTTGGGACCCCACCCCATGAACAGTGGCACTGGCATTTTGTTAATTGGTCCCAAAAGGTGATTCCGTGCAGTGACTGCAAAATCAACTTTCAGTACCATGAAATGAAATGACAGTGATGGTATTCATGAGTAGGGATCCCAAGAACCCCATGTTGAAAATTTGGGACCAAAACTCCCAAAAATGGCTGAGATATCAACCTAAGTTGAAACCCCCCATTGATTGTCATTATAGGGCTTACCGTGATTTTCTTCAATTTGCGGTTGGCTTTTGAAGAGTGCAGATGTGTTCCCGGTCCACTGAAGATCACTGCTGCTGACCTCTGGAGGTAAATATGGGTGAGGGGTGAGGGAGGGATGCACAGAAGAGTGCGGGTTGGGGAGGGGGACGGCAGGAACGATGAGGGACCATTTATTTTTTTCAGGTTAAAAAAAAACAAACTTTGTGAGACTGTTTTTTTTTCTTTCAGGTAAACTAATCATAACGCAGATTTTGGCACAATGGGGTGGGATCCCAGTGTGCCAGAGTTCTTGTGGGGGGCATTGCCAACCCGGGGATTGGGCACCCTAAGGTTGGTTGACAATGTAGAGGCATGGGAGGGCACATCCGACACCAGGAGTGGGCATCTTGGTGTCAAAAACACCACCAGAGGTAGTTTTTGGCACACTGGGGTGGGCTCCCAGTGTGCCACATTAAAGGTGGAGGGGATACATGCTGACATGGGGATTGAGCACCCTGATGTCGGCAGGTGGGGGGATCCGCTAGCACGATTGATCGCACATAGAGTAAAAGTGCACTGAACACTCTCAGCCCATATGGAGCTTAGGCTGTGGCCAGTTCCGCATGGATGGGAGAAAATAAGGAAACAGGGAGACAGCGGGACATGGAGGAGGCAGGCAAGGAAAGCACCACCTCCCACTTTTCAGGAACAGACAGGTGGGGTGGTGAGGGGGGACAGAGACGTCACTACACAAACAGGTGTTTGCTCTGCGGTGACCTGCAGATGAAATGAAAAAGCCACCACATGGTTGGTGCAGCTTTTTCTTTTCAAGTGCAGATGACTTCAGGCAAAACAGTGTCAGGACCAGCCTGGCTGATGATTGGTTTGATACTGTCAAGCCTCTTGCAGAGCACTCTACATTGGACAGACAGTGTCACACCCCACAAAAGTCACTATCCCAAGGAGTTTGCAGTGCATGCACGAACTCCAAAAGTGGAAATGGGCTTTAAACTTTACAACAGGGGATAGCTTCTCTCCATATCTTTAAGAGTTTTATTACCTTTGCTTCCTTCAATTAAGCTATTTCCTGCTATTAAAAGCCTATCCTTATCCAGGTTACATGAATATTAGCCATTTTAAAGAAAAACAATCCATTCTCTTCATACTGGCATTTAAACATACACAGAAATCATATAAAACACAACATCATATATTTGTACATATAACTGGCAGGGGCATAGTTCACCACATCCCTCCCTCCTAGACTGAAGTTGTGGGAATCCATCCCTATGCATGGTATGATTTCCACAAATTATGTTACTGTTCTAACTGGTGAGTTAGCCTGTCTGCGTTGACATTGGCTGATCCAGCCCTGTGGGTGATGGTCACATCATAGGCCTGTAGGGCATTACTCCATCTTAAGAGACAACCATTTGTCTTACCCATCTGATTCAACCACACCAGCGTGTTGTGATCGGTCTGTACCTTGTAGCATCTCCCCTAAAGGTACGGCTCTAATTTCTTCAGCGCTCATACCAGCGCAAGGCATTCCTTTTCAACTGCGGAATATGCATGCCCCCGAGGAAGTAACTTTTTGCTAAGGTACACTATTGGGTGATCCTTTCCCTGCTTAGATGTCTGGCTGAGGACTGCTCCAATTCCTACATCGGAGGCATCTTTCTGGACTACAAATTTATTTATTTATTTATTGAATTTTGTTGACCTGGTAGGCCCACTGAGACTAGAAGTCCCTTTTTCAGGGGCAACCGGGGGGGTACAGATGGTAACCAACTGAAATTGAACTAGATTAAGCTGTTGGTGGTAGTTTTAGTGAATTGCTTAGAGAAATTTGGACTAGCCAACACAGGAGCACTGCACAGTGCCTCCTTTAGCCATACAAAGGCTCATTCACAGGTTGGCTCCCAGTTTACTTTTTTTGAGCTTTCTTTTCTTTGGCAGGCCAAATAGAGGAGCTGCCAGGGTACTGTAATTTTGAACAAACTTGCGATAGTACCCTGCGGTCCCTAAGAAGCTCCTAACCTATTTCTGGGTTTCAGGCATAGGTCATGCCTCTATTGCCTCAATCTTGGCTTTATTAGGGCGAAGCTGCCCACACCCCACTACATGGTCTAGGTATGCCACCTCTGCCATAGCCACCTGGCACTGTTCAGCCTTGACAGTGAGCCCTGCCCTCTGTATCCTGCCCAAAACTTCCTTCAGATGGGACAGGTGTTCCTTCCAGCTGGTGCTGAAGATGGCAATATCATCCAGATAAGCCACTGCGTACTCTTCAGTACCATGTAACACCTGGTTGACCAATCTTGGGAAGGTGGCAGGGGCATTTTTGATTCCAAAAGGCATTACCCAGAACTCCAATAATCCTATTGGAGTGCTGAAGGCCAATAGCTCCCTAGCTCTGGCAGTTAAGTCCACCTGCCAATACCCTTTTGTCAAGTCAATGGTGGTAAGGTATGTTTCCCCTCCCAACTTGTCCAGTAGTTCGTCCATCTGTGGCATTGGGTGGGCATCGAACTTCTTGACTAGGTTGAGTCCACAATAGTCCACACAGAAATAAGTAGAGGCATTTGGCTTGGGGACAAGGACTACGAGTGAGGCCCAGGGACTGTGGGATTTCTGGACTACCCCTAAATCCAGAATTTCCTCTACCTCCCTCCCTCCTAATGTCCTTTAGGATGGCCTCAGACACCTGGTAGGCTGTCCGTTTGGTGGGTGCTTTCATCCCTGTATCTACGTTGTGTGTCACTAAGGGGGTACCACCTGGCTTGGCCATAGACAAAGGGACAAAGTCCTCCAAAACCTCCCCCACTTCCTGGGACTGTTCTGAGGTCTACTGGGGTGACAGTTGGATTGCCTCCACAGATGACTCCCACTTGCTTTCTTCCAGTAAGTCCATTAGGGGGTCTTCTTCATCCATCCCCTTCCCAGGACTAGACACTGCAAATATAGTACCATGTCAGCCCTATTTGAATATGGCTCCATCATATTGACATGGTACATCCTATGGCTATGTCTCCTGTTAGGCAATTCCACAATATAATTTATGTTATTTACCTGTCAGACTACCTTGTATGGTCCTGCCCACTCGGCCTGCAGCTTGTCCTTCTAGACTGGGATTAGGACCATGACTTCCTGACCTGCGCTGTACGTACTAGCTCTGGCTCCATGATCGTACCAGAGTTTTTGTTTCTGTTGAGCAGGTGACAGTTTGCTTTGGGCCACTTCCATATGCTCCTTCAGTTTCTCCCTAAACTTAAGGACATACTTCACTATGGGAGTTCTCTGGGTGGTGTGCTTGCCTTCCCAGTCCTCCCAGATCAAGTCTAGGGGCCCACACACCCTACATCCATATAAGAGCTCGATGAGGAAGAACCCTATTGACTCTTGGGGCACCTCACTGTATGCAAACAACAAGTGGGGAAGGTATTTCTCCCAGTCCCTCCCATGCTGTTCAGAAAATGCTTGGAGCATTGATTTTAGGGTACCGTTATGGTATGGTATGGTAAAATTTTATTTATACAGTGATACAGCCATTAGGGTTCCAAAAATCCCTGTTCACGAGGCTTACCTGCTTACATTATGCAAAATTATTACAACTATACATTTATAACAATACAAGTTACAGAAAATTACAAAACAATACATCAGAGTTTTACAAACTCATCAATAACAGGCATGTTAGCATTTTTAGATTTACATTAATTTCACCTATTACAACAACAACGAAAACTATTGGCTTGTGGGTGATAAGGTGTCGTGCATCTCTGCACCACTTCATGCTTCTCCCACAAACACTTCACCAGATCCGACAGTAAGGTACCCTCTTGACCAGTGATAACCTCCTTCAGAAACCCGACATGGCAGAAAATCCCTAGCAAGGTGTCTACCACTTTGTCTGTCCTAAGTGAAGAGAGGGCAACCACCTCTGGGTATCGGGTGGCATAATCGACCACCGTCAGGATAAACTTCTTCCCGGAGGAGCTTGGGGTACTCAAAGGTCCCACAATATCCATTCCTACCCTCTGGAATGGCTCCTCCACAATGGGCAAGGGAATAAGGGCAGCTTTGGTTTTAAAGCTTGTCTTTCCTATTTATTGGCACCGGTGATAAGACCTGCAATATTTCTTCATTTGCTGAGTGAAGTTGGGCCAATAGAAATTCTGGGCCAATTGCTGTGTGGTGCATGTGATGCCCAAATGTCCGAACATGGGGATATCATGAGCGATCTTGAGCAACTGCTCACAGTACCCCTGGGGAACAACAAGCTGCCTGCCCATCACCCCTCCCTCTGTCCTTACATCCTGTGTATACAACAGTCCCTTGTTCCAAAATACCCTATGTGTCATGTCACCTCTCTGTGTGCTGTCAGATTCTGCACAAGCCCTCAGCCTCTCCAAACTAGGGCCAGTTCTCTGAGCCACTGCAAAATCTTCACATTTTCCCACGGCATGGGACATGTCCTCTTCAGTTCCTAAACTGGGGTCCATAGCTCTAGCGTCAAGACATTCAGTGTCACTGCCATCCCTAACCTGACCATTTATTACCCCTTCCTCCTCGGAGTAACCTTCTGTAGCTGTTTTGTGAACGGCCACTTAGGGAAGTCCTACCTCTCTTTCGCTACCCTCCATTTCAGAAGACACAGGCTGGGGAACCTGCCTCCCATTTTTTTTCACGGGGCCTTTTATGGGGTTCAGGGAACTACAATTGGCCTTGACCGTCTGACTGCGGGTAACCGCACACACCACCCCCTTCTGGAGATTGTTCCCTTTAATCACATCCGGGGCAAGGTTGTCTGCCACTTCCACTTCTTGCACCATCTCTCCTGTCTCACCGCAGTACAAGAGAACGCTAGCAAGTGGCAGAGTTTCTCCTCCCCAGCGAATCCCTTTACCATTACAAACTGATTAGGTATTCGCTGTTCAGGCCCAACCAAATCCCCTTTTGCTAAGGTAAGAGATGCCCCTTGTGCCCCTTAACCCATGGTTTTGCACCCCATTTACAGTAACCAGGTGCATGTGCTCCCTCATGTTTACAGGCATGCTATCAGGGATACACATACAACCCAGCTCTATTTGAACACCACTTTGTCCACTCTATGCCTTTTTAGGACACTGTCTAACAAGATGCCCTGGCTGTTTACAAAACCAACAGTCATCATTTCGTTTATTTAAGAAATCCCTTTTTGGTAACTTGGGGCTTCCCCCATTCTGTGCAGGCATTGAGGGTTTTAGCTGCCCTGAAGGTGTGCTTTTCCCTTTCTATCCTGCCACATCTGCCTCACTCCCTTTCAGAGCAGGCCAGCTCCTGGCATAGCGATCCGAGAGCTCGGCAGCTTGCTGTACTTTTTTTGGATCTTGCTCCTCTAGCCAAGTTTTCAACTCTGCTGGGCAAGCCCAAAAGAACTGCTCTAGCAACATAACCTCCTCAATTTTTTCCACAGAATTTGCTTCTACTCCCTCCGACCAACATTTAAAAAACTGACATCTCTTTGTGGCAAGTTCCTCATAGCTCATGTCAGGGCTTCTTCGGAGCTTACAGAACTTAACCCTGTATGCTTTAGTAGTCAACTCATACTTTTTAAGCAAAGCAGTTTTAAGTTTCTGATAATTGCTACTGTCCTGATTGTCCATTTGGCCTAGCGCCTTATGCCCTTTACCAGAAAGTAGCGGGGATAGCTGAAAGCTCCAGAACACCCTGGGTATTTTGGCCTGGATACAGACCTTTTCAAATGAATTTAAAAATGCATCCATATCCTCCCCTTCTTTCAATTCATCTATTAATTTTGAATTTAACTTACACCCAGCCCTGGAGTTTCAGGTTCACCCCTGCCACTTACCTCCTCTGCAGCTGGTCATTGGAGTCTTAGCTTCTCCAGTTCAAACTCCCTCTGCCGCTGTTTTTCCTTTTCCTCGATGTCTCTCTGGTGTTGTTTGTCATACAGATCCAGTTCAAACCTCTTCTGCTCTCTTTCTTGCTGGGCTTCAAACTTTCTCTGCTCAAATTCCCTCTTCTGCTGGGCTTTGAACTTTCTCTGCTCGAATTCCAGCTCCAGTTTCCTCAACTCCAGCTGCAGCCTGATCCCTTCTGGCCCAGCTCTGTGGTGACCTCCCCCTGCTGCTGTGGCTCTGGGTTCCCTCTGGTATCACTGCCCTCCTCCCTGGGACTGGACACTGCGATGGACCCTGGCACCCCCACATCCAGGCTCTGGTCTTTTTCAGTCAGTGGCAGTGACTCAAAGTTCTGGGCAACTGCTAGCTCATTGGCTACAACAAGAGCCTCCACAAGGTTCTTTTTAATTCATCCATCATACTGGACCCCTCTTTCCTGACACAACTGCCTTAGGTAGTCTGCAGTGCATTCGTTATAGTGGAAGCCATCTTCTTCTCTAACTATTACTACACTAGCTTACACCAAAAAAAAATAGGTAGGGCACTTTATACTGTAACCAAATTATTTGTTTCCAAATCTCTGTGTTGAGTGTCTGTGGATTGCTTTTCATTTATCAGTCTGATACAATGGCCTCAAATCCAGCTGTTATGCCTGTGCCACCAATATCTCTTGAATCTCACTGCTACCAGATCTCTCAGATCCCACCACTGCCACCAGATTTGTCATGAACCCACTCCTGAGGGTCAAGTCCACTGAGCTCACAGTGCCCACCTCCAAGTGCAATCTGTGACAGGGAGGGAGAAAGCAGGGGATTCCCTCTTCAAGTCCCTCTACAGTACTTGCTCACTTCACAACTGAACACTCGCCATGAATTCACAGGGTCACCTCTGTACTCTGGATCAGGGTACAATACCAGTCTTGAATCTTGTAGCCAAATGAGAACCCTTTCTCTGTTGTTACACAAAGGGGGAAGATCCAGGCATTACAACCTCTTCAGGGTAGCATTGTAACCCTGATTCTTCATTCTCCCACGGGCGTGCAATAACTTGGTTCAAATCCCCACACACCCTTCTTTGAGACTTTCATATTTCCCCTATCTTATCCAGACTTCCCCTTTTCAGACTCTGTTCAATTTGGTAGCTTATGATGGCACCCCATAGCAATAACAGTTTAGTCACAGATTAATACTGAGCCTCCCATAAACGCACACCCAATATAAGAAAATCTCACTCAGGCTGGTTTTCTTAGAAACAAAATGTTTTTACTAAATAGTTAATAATCATACAGTTACAACTAAAAAGGTTTAAATAATCTTTTTGGTCACAGCATAACACAAAACTAGTGGAAACATACACAAAATCATACTATACAGTTGTCTAAAGTCTGCCTTAAGATCATAGTAAGTTGAAGTCCAAAGAAAGTTAATGAAATATTCAGTTTCCTTTGTACTTGCAGTCTTGCTTCTGGTATGTCAGGAGAAGAGTGTCTTTGAAGATGCTCCATGAAAATGAGAGACAGACTCTGGTTTCCAAGCTCTTTTTATAGCCTCTCAAAAGTCCTAGTTTGGTGCTAACCTTTTAGGCCACTAGATGTCACTCTTGCGCTTTCCCAAAAGTGTTATTAAGGTTCTAACATCACAACTTCCTGACACATATAATAATCATAAACATGACTTCAGGGCTGTAACTTTGATGTTGCAGTATAACACTCTGTAAGCTAATTCACAGTATCCTGTCAAGAATGGCTATTTCCCCAAATCCTGGTTAACACATCCTGGGCTTTGAACTTTACAACAGGGGATAGCTTCTCTCCATATCCTTAAGAGTTTTATTACTTTTGCTTCCTTCAATTAAGCCCATAAGGCATCTCCCCTCCTTGAAGTGTAATTTCAGGCTTCCTGCTACTAAAAGCCTGTCCTTCTCCTGGTTACATGTATATCAGCAATTTTAAAGAAAAACCATCCATTCTCTTCATATTGGCATTTAAACACACACAGAAATCACATAAAACACAACATCATATATTTGTACATATGACTGGCAGGGGCATAGCTTGCCACAATAAGCCCAGCCCAGAGAACCACTAGGAGGCTCACCTCAGAAAAGTGGAGCAGGAGGGTGAGATGATGTGGAGTCAGGAGGTCCAATAAGTAACCAGGGCCTAGTCCATACAGGGCCTTATGAATCAGCAAGTGGACCTTGAAGGTAATACACCTCTTCTCCAGCAACCAGTGCAGTTCACGCAGGACTGGGGTCATGTGGCAGGAACTGGGAAGGCAATTCAGCAACCTTTTCACTGCATTATTCACCACCTGTAGACTGTGTAGGATACCTCCATTGACCCTGAGGTAAAGAGCTTTGCAGTAGTCAAGCCTGGACATCACGAGTGTATGCACTACTGATTGCAGGTCTTCAACAGGGACCAGAGATTTAATCCGGACTATGTTCCTAAGATGGTAAAAGCTACTCCAGACTATTGTTGACACCTGAGCCTCAAACTTTAGCTTCTCACCCAGAATGAACTCCAGATTTTTCACCTTAGCAGAGGTCACAAGCCTAGAGAACCCAAACATAAGCTCCGTCACTTCTTCGACCACTTCTGTACCCCTCCTCCAACCCAGCTCAATCACTAATACCTCTGTCATGTCTGAGTTAAGTCTCAGCCAACTAGAAGAAATCCAGTCCTAGAGCTCAGCCAAACACAAATTAAGTACCTTGACCACATCAGGTGGCCTGGGAGCAAAAAGACAGATACAGCTGGGTATTATTTGCATAGCAGTGGAAGCCCAGCCTGTATCATCTAATGAACCTTAGCAGGGGTAGCATGTACACTATAAAGAGCATGGGCAAAAGAACTGACTCCTCAGGTACACCACAGAGCAAGGGCTTCCAGAGCAAGGAGAAATTCCCTATCCCTACCCGCTGCATCCTGTCTACAAGGTAGAACTCAAACCAGCAGATGACCATGCCAGTGAGTCCACGGTACTCCTTAGGGGTTCCAACAACAGCCCATGGTCCACTGTATCAAACACTGAGGAGAGACTGAGGAGGATAAGAACTGACTATTCCCTTTTATCTCTCACCCTGGGAAGATCACTGCACACCCTGACCAACACAGTCTCCGTACTGTACTGTGTCTGTACCTAAACCTGGACTGGAGGGGCTCACAGATGTCATAGGCAGTCAGGTATGACTAACGCTGCAGTGCCACAATCTTCTCAGTAACCTTCCCCTGAAATGAAAGGTTAGAGACAGAGGGTATGGTACTAAATCCCGACACTGATTTGCCAAACAAAAAAAATCCTGGCACCATTCGCCCAACTTTTCATTTGCCCAGCTTCAAATCTGACTGACTACTGAAATCCCAACTTGAAACAGCTGACTGTGGTGCTCCATTTCAAGTTACAAGTAAAAAGTCACAAGTCTGGATAAATAACCCAAGCACATGAAAGGTACACCCAGGCACATGAAAGCTACAGTGCTCACCATCCTCGCTTCACTTGTTTTGCACTCAGATGCAAGTTAGTTAATGATACAATTAATGAAATCAGTGAGGCTGATTGTGGTGCTCCACATTGATTTCATTAATTGTATCGTTAACTTGCATCGGAGCACAAAATGAGTGAAGCAAGGATGGTGAGCACTGTAACTTTCATGTGCTTGGGTTAATTATCCCTACTTATAACTTTTACCTTGTAATTGGAAACGGAGCACCACAGTCAGTCACACATTAACTACAGTGCAGCCCCCATCATCCCAAATGGCAAATGGCAAACTAAACAATAATGCCTACAGCAAAAAAAAGAACCTGACTCACTCACACAACACTGAAAAAAAAGTCAAACAAAATGTCAGCTGCACCTCATTACTTGATTGATTGACATGTGGCACAAATTAGTATCTGAGTCCAGATTTAAGTACCCAGAAAACCTACAGTCTGGTGTTTACTCATCTTCTTCTTTCTGCTGCCATGGCTGAAGTTTGTCGATAGTTCCTTCCCAAAAGGGCAAAGATAAACTGTGCATTGAGGGATACCTATTAGTTAAGGAGTGCAACCGTGGAGATTTATTCTGTTGGTGCTGCCAAAACAGAAAATCTGCTCACTGTCATGGCAGGGCTACTACAATTCTGGTTGGCGGTCAGCAACACCTTCACAGCCACAGCAGCCACAACCATTCCCCTAATGCAACAGATGCTCCAATAGCCTGTGCCATGGCATCTTTAAAGAAGCGGGCACTGGCAACGTATGATGCACCTGTGTAACTCATAGAGGCAGAGATGGATTGCCTGACAGAGGATGTCCGGCACAGTGTGCTGAAAATACAATTATTACGCCAGGTAGTTAAGCATGCACTGCTGCTTAACCTACCACTTGAGTCAAGAGCACTTGATAAACATGTAGTGCCAAAGGAACTTCAGCATGTAAAAGGGCATCCCTGGTTTGCCACAAATTCAACATGTTGTGAGGAAAGAATCAATTTTTACCACAAAACAAAATATGCAAATGCTCCACAATGCAGATGCTGGTTAATGGACGGAACATTTCGCACTGTGCCCACCATGTTCTGACAATTATATTCCATACACGCACCAGCTGGCACTGCAGAAAATGCTAGAATTGTTCTGCTAGTGTATGCTTTAATGATAGCTAAGTCACAAGAGCGTTATCAGAGTCTGTTTCAAGATTTACAGGACTTAGCCGATGAGTCACATCTCACTCTGTGCCTCAAATTTAACCTCACAGATTTCAAGCAGGCAGCAGTTAATGCCTGCAAAAAGGAATTTCCAGATACTGCCAACAGGGGTTGCTTGTTCCACTTTGGCCAAATCACAGGAAGAAAAAGCCAAAATTTAGGTTTGGCACCCCTGTATGGCAGTGATCCCTAGTTCAGCCTCATGGTGTGGCACCTAGTTACACTTGTTTTAATACCCCAAGAGTACATTAAGCCAGTATTTTAGAGCTGAAAAGTCACATACCCACTGAAAGTAATCCCTTGGTTGAATGGTTCAGGGAGAATTATTTATTGGGACGAGTCCAGAGACAAATGTGAAATAAAGCAAATATAAGAAGTCCCCCAATATTCCTTCCTTCCTCTTGATGTGTACATGACTAGATCAGGCATTGACTGCCCTCTACACAAAATAACATTGAGGCATGGCACAGGCAGCTGGGAGCATTAATGGGGCAGTACGTGTTAGATTTAACAGTTTATTAGTGAGCTTCGAAAAGGAGCAGATGCTGACAGAAACAACTATTGAAAAAATCAATCGCGGATTGCCAAATTCCCCTCTTAAAAAAACGTATGCTGCAAGGGAAGAGAAAATCTCAATCATCCTGAGCAAGAGAGCACAGATGACACCCATTGATTTTCTCAGAGGCATAGCGCACGCAACATGACCCTTTGAGTCCCGCTGAATGGAGAGCACAGCTGTTAACTGATTTAACTGCCTTTAACCTTTCTAAATAAATGTTAGACTTTTTAATGGATTTATTGCTTGACTGGATCTGGAGGACTTCAATGTGATCCATTTGGATCTGGTAAGTGAAATCATTTCAATATTATTTGTTGACATGTGGGCAGGGGGTTGGGCTTACTGTTCAAATGTAAAACTGTGGCGCAGATTCAAGTACATGCAGGTGCCAAGATTTGTCCCTCCATCTCCGCTCTTATGTCTTTTGTCCATTGAACTGAATATTAGGTCTGTCCCCATTTTGTTTCCCCTGATCGTGCGGCCTGCCTTGGACCGCTCCTCTGGTGGCTCCACCTTCTGCACCCACTCATCAACTCAGTCTGTGCCGCAAGGTTCGCACTCCTCTCTTCAGCTTCTCCTGTATTAGGTGCTTTTGATGCAGTTAAGCCTCATTTCTGTTGCAGTGGATGTTACTATGCTTTATTGATGTGTGCAGGTAAATGTTCTGCATGGTGCACTGATTCAAGTTCATGCTGGCGACTAAACAAAGGTCCTCCTCGGTACATGGGTCAGGTAGGCAGCCTCCGTAAATACGTGCTGATGTTTCAGAGATCAAGTCTCCATCCTCAGAGCTCTGAGGAAGGAGACTTGATCTCCAAAACATCAGCACATTTTTACAGAGGCTGCCCACCTGACCCATGCACCGAGGTGGGCTGAGCTGTTAGAGGTAAAAAGAAGGGGAAATAAGTAAACGCAACTCTGAATGGAGGGTTAATTTAAATGAATATCCCTTTTCTGCACACAGCTAATACTGATCTCACTTGAGCACAAGAGCAGAAAAAAATGATCAGCTCCCACAGCAACACCAAAGAAATTTTTCCCATTTGGATTAGGCAATAGAGCCATGAAACAAAATGGACACCAATGACCCATGAAGAATCCAATGAACGTCGGGTAATGTACAGAACTGTAATCGGTAAAAAAATAGAAAGACCTTTGGTCTAAAAAACATTTACATGTTAAAAGAAAGCTACATTTTTGAAACTTAATTAAAAAGTACATTTCCAAGCACAAAGGTGGTAGCAAAATAAAAATTGAAAAAAAAGCTAATTCTTAGGCTCCTGTGAGGTTTTTCACAAAGCTGTATGACTGTATGACAGTACCCAGTGAGCCTAATAGAAGATGCAGATGGAAGGCACACAGATGGTTACTGGGTGCACTCTTAGGCCCAGATATTCAAAAGAGTTGAGCAATGCGCAATAGGGTTACGCCTGCGTAAGTCCAAAATTGCGCCATTCTGCGATATTCAGCAGGAGGCAGTTGCACCCCCGAAATCATGCTGAGCAACAGTGCAATGATAATGAAGGCATGTGCAACCGAAGGGGGAGGAACCATGCATAAATGGCGCAGTGCGATATTAAACGACTTGCACCATGCGCAATAGGGGAGCAAGTGGAAGTTGCACCATAGCGGAAATGATCCAAAATAAAAAGGAGCAAGGGAGAGGCGCAAGAACGCTACAGGGAAGCCACATGAGGCAGAACTCTAGCCAGACATACAGGGCAGGAGGCACAAACAGGGCAGGCCAGGGAAAGGGCAGTCTGAACAGACAGGCACAGGGAAGGTGTGGGGAGCCACACAGCACAGAGGCCAGTACAGGCAGGTGTAGCCGGTGCAGGGGAGGAAGCAGCCAGGATAGCTGGGGAAATACAGCAACAGCTGCCAGGGGGGTGAACACAAGCCAGGGACATGGACAGTGCCACCTTCCAAGTGGATGCCGTTATGAGGGGGGTGAGAAGGCGGGCAGCAGGGGGCATGGCCGTGGAAGGGCCCTTCGGTGGTATGCCCCCAACAGGCAGTACCGAGCCCGCACCAGCTTTGAGCTGTACACTGATACTGAGATTGTGGGCCAGTACCGCCTGAATAGGGCAATTCTGAGGTGGCTCTGTGAGCTGTGCAGCGATGCGATGTAGGCACCCACACGACGGAGCCATGCCCTGTCAGTGGAGACTAGGGTAACAGCCTGCATGTGCTTGCTCGCCACGGGTACCTTCCAGAGATCAACTGGGGACACCACAGGTATAACCAAGTCAGCCACGTCATGCCACCTCACCCAATTCCTCAGCGCACTGCTGCCACATGCTGCAGAGTACAACCATTTCCCCAGTACAGCGGCGGAGTGCACAGCAAACATACAGGAGTTCCACAGGGTAGCACGTATGCCTGGCATGCTAGGGGCAATAAACTGCACCCACGTGGCCATACGCACACCACCTGACCCCGAGGGGGCCGCATACATAAATCACAAGGGCTATGCCAGCATCAACTGCCAGGTGGTGTGCGTTGCCAGGGGGCGCATTGTCAATGTCTGTGCCACTCACCTTGGGGGAGCACACGATTCTTTCATCTGGCACCAGTCAGCATTGTGCCACAGATTCAAGAGTGGAGACATCCCCACTGGACACCTACTGGGTGAGTATGTAAACCACATGGACAATCATAGGGCCTGGGGGGGCATGGCCAGAGTTGGCATAGGTAGTGGCCTACATAGCCTGGGGCAGGGCGATGCTGATCACAAAACTAACCTCCGCCCTCTACACACAGGTGACAGTGGATACCCACTCCGTCCCTGGCTGCTCACACCCTACTGGCAGCCTGCAACTCCATCACAGCAATGCTACAATGAGGCACATGCCACCACACGTAATGTCATTGAGCGGGTGTTCGGGATGCTGAAGGCATGTTTCCGTTGCCTGGACACCTCTGGCGGTGCCCTACAGTACAGCCCCTCAAAGGCCTGCGGGCTATTCCTGGCCTGTTGCATCCTGCACAACATGGCCAATGAATGTGGGATAGCCATACAGGTCAAAGAGGGGGACAGTGATGGGGATGATGGGACACGGTGACAATGGTGATGGGCAGTCCCCTTGGCCGGCGGGACCCCGACTGCTCCGGCTGGCACAGCTGCACGGGACACCATCATGGAGCACTTCAGCCAACCCAGGTAAGTCAAGGGCCATGCACAACCACCAGTGGCTAAGGCACAACCCACAAACACGCATGGACACACACCAGGGGTGCATGCCATCAAGGGAAGTGGCAGGGCACAGAAGCACACACACAACCAGGGATGGGTGAGGATTAGCATGCCACATGGACAGACACACACACATGCTCACACACAATGCAACAAATGTGCACAGAGGGCAGGAGGCACACTGACCCAGAACACACACCCTAGCAACACACATGTCCACAGGCCACCATGCCCAGTGCCTGTCCATGTGCATGTGTCAGATGCTGAGCACCATTGCACATTGGTGTACAGCGCAATGCAGGCATCATCATGCACATGCAGCTGTGGACAGCAGCTGGGAGGGTGTGCAGGTGGACTGTGTGTCTGCATGCAGGGCCGGGTACCCACCTGTGCACTGCCCACTGAAACACACAATGCACACAGGGCAGCACCAGACAGTAGCTGGGCTGGGAGACAGGTCAGTCACGCAACACAGTGCTCCAGCCACCACGGATGCATGGGCAGCCCCACCGAGACCCTCCAGCACTGACAGGCTGACCACTGGCCTCATGGGGTGGCACCGATGGTCCCCCAAGGGTTGCACTGTGTGAACGCGACTGTGCTCGCGCAGGGGTCTGCAGCACACCGAACATGCCTGCACCAGGAGTGCTTGGGATGCCCACAGCTTAACCCGGCGTCGACAGGGTGGGAGTCGCACGACACCAGGAATGGGGGGTGGATAGTGCACTGCATGGTGTCCACGATGCATGGGCACCTGACTGTGTGCCCATTGTGGCCATGACAGTAATGAATGCCTGTGCATGCCTGTCAATGGCAGCGGTCACATCCTCCTGCAAATGGTCCATCCCTGCCAGGATCAGTGCGGTGTCCCTGCTGCAACGCTCCTCGCCTGCTCCAGAGCCACACGCAGTGCATCCACAGACATCACAAGCTGCATCTGCTGCTGGACCGATGCTTGCAGTAGGCGGGTGTGCTCGTCCAACAGGTCATCAACCTCCTCGGCATCCTGTCCATCAGGGTGTGCACGGCCCCGATAATCAGCACCCCTTGAGGGTGGGTGCTGCGCACCAGGACCAGGTCTGGGCATGTCCACAGGCGGTGCACAGATGCCGCCGCTGAACCCTGTACCCCCAAGCCCATTGGGCAACTGCTGATGCTGCTCCTCCGGCTGCCACTCCCCAGGGCTCAGTGGTGCCACCGCAGTGGCCGCAACAGTCCCACTGTCCTGAACAGACACCAGTGCTGCCCCACTGGTGCTGACAGGCACAGCCTGGGACTGTGCTGACACGCAGGCCTCCACGGCGGCACCACCCACAGCCATGGGCGCGAATTACCCTGCTGCGTGGCCATCCCGTGGCACACACGTGTCACTGCCCATGACGGTCGTGTCATCATCACCGGTGATGGACTCTGCACCGGCCACAGTCACAGCATGCTGGCATCCATGGACGCCAGCACGCTGGGACACAGGCAGGGCTTCCTCCACACCTGTTACAATGACATCAGTGTGGACAGCCAGGCGGCCCCACTGTTGCAATGATCCACATATACCTGTGGAGGTGGATGGTCCCTCCTCCAACTCCAGCTGACTGTCCGCAGTGGACAGGCCCACCACTGCTGACCCATGCAGATGCTCAGGATCTATAAGGGAAAGCAAGGTTGCATTAGTGCGTGTGACCTACCCTGTCCCCCATAGACAGACCATGACTTACCATGCAGTGATGGGCCACCACCCATCTAGAAGCCACCACCCGGAACACCCTCAATGGCACTGCGCTGCATGCTTCCAGCAAGCCTCTCCTCCTGTGGGGTCAGCTGTACCACCTCTGGCTGTCCCCCATCTGTTGCAGCACGTGCTGCCCTGATGGCAGCCACCTTCTCCTTTATCCTCCTCCTGTCCGTGCCCATCTTTTTCTTACACTCCTGCACGGAGCACTGGTGGCTGCCATGCAGGTTCCCAGCACGTGCCACCTCCTCCCATGCAGCAGCATGGGCTTGAGGTGTTCCCTGCTGTCCACTGAGAAGTGGCTCCTGATCCAGGTAGGCCTCAAACAGGGCCTCGGTTTCGGCCTTTGTAAAGTTAGGCCTCCTTCTCCTCCCACCACTGTGTTCCTCCTCTCCAACAACCTGCTCAGTCATTATGTAGCCTGTAAGAATGGCAGTTGTTACCTGTGACTGTGCAATCCCATGCATGTCCCTGAATCCACAGTCCACACTCTCAAACAGCATGCAACTCACCAATAGACTGCAGTAACTGACTATGGCCACTGCAGCACATTGTCGCACTTTTATAGCGCAATCCATGCAAATGAGGCGAGGAGCAACTTTAAGTAGATGCAAATTGCAGTGCTGCGCAATTGAATGGCTGATTAGATGATTTGCATATGACGGCTGAATATCACGCTGTTGCGCTTTGTGCAATTGTGTTGAACATGCTGAGCCAATGGCACAGTTCTGTGACATGCATAGTACACCTCACTGCACATGCTTGGGTCGCTGACGCAGGCGTCTGCCCCGCTGATGACGTGCTGTGTGCAGTAGGCAATGCAGGGCACGGCCACCATTGTGCCAGTGGCGCTATAGCGATGGTCACTACATGGCGCTGTGGCACTGGGCCATCATAGGCGCAATGGGCCAACTGCTCGGTAGGCCACTATGGTGCTGGCACACAGGCAGCCAATTGTGCTACATGCATTGTCTTCCAATGGCACTGTGCATGTCCATGCACCAGAGACCCTTGACCCTGTGCCTGACCATTGCCCCCTAGGTGCCATGCGTCAGGCATGGGTGCATCTCTATCGGGCTGTTCGGTAACAGCGCGATAGGGAATGACAGCGCTGTACCACGCAGCATCTTCACGTGGGGAGCCGTGCTGCAGAGTGCCATATTGCCTACTATGACTGGAAGAATGGCACGGAGACGGGCAGTGCAGTGGTCTGCGATTGAGTTGGCCAATCTGGTGGCAATTGTAGAGCCACACCATGGGCCTCTCTTCGGGGAGGTGCCCCTGGACAGGGCCAAGACCCAGGTGTGGCAGGAGGTGGCCACTGCCCTGGAGGAGGCCACCAGATGGGGGAGGAGCATGGAGCAGTGCAGGCACCGCTACGGGGACCTGCGGAGGAGGGAGCTGGAGCTACTGGCACGACTGCGGGCACGTGCCAGGAGGGGCATGGTGCCACGGCCAGGTAGGGGTTCCATCAACACACTTTTATCATCCATATGGGTAACAGTGTTGTATATGTCCAGCACATAGGAGAGGGACCGTCTGGGGTTTGCTGTGGTGGTGTTCTCAAGGTGTGGGGTGGGTGGGTCTGGCTGGGTGGGAGGGCACACACCTTGGGGCAGGGGGACTTTGCTTCGGGATTGTACTGATGTTCTTCTCTCCTTGTTTTCCCCACAGGTCCAGAAGAACGCCACCTTTTGAGAGAGGAGCGGCGGAGGGAGGAGGACAGTGCAGCCAGGCGGGGCGAGGGCCATCACCGCCCGCCTGACCAGCCCGATGAGGGTGAGTGCCATACATCCATGATTACTATTGCATGCTGTGTGACAGGGTGGGCAGCGGGGCATGGCTACCATTCATCGACACCACTGCCATGCACGCAACTTGTTACAGTTAACACTGTCCAGTGGCAATGCATGTCTGGGAGTGCGTCAATGGTGGTCCATGCGTGCACCAGGTGCAAGGTTGTGCCACTGCCTTTGCACCACATAGCCATGTCAGTAAATGGCCACGGTGGTGCTGTGTGTGACTTGGCCAGTGGGTGTGTGCAGCGTTCCGCATGGCTGTATGCACCTGGGTGGGCAGGTCCTGTGGACGTGATCACTGCGGATGGTCACACACCATCACAGTGGCATGTTCCATGGCCGTATGCCATGCACAGTGGGCAGGCTATATGGGGTTGTGCATTCACACCTATTGTCTGTGCTCCCTTGTCCTAGGTACCCGCCATCTACGGTAAATCCTGGAGGCTCTGAGGGAGATACTACTGGTGGCCTGGGCGTCACTGGACATCCTCAGATGGATAGATAACACCGGGGTCCTGAGGCGGCACAGAGGCCGGAGGAGTCAGAGTGGGGAACGGTGCTCCCGCTAGGGATCTATCAGTCCCTGTATTCCCCTACCCCCCCTGGACCCACCCTCACACCCCTCCTTTCCCGTCCCATTGTCCACCTGCCCCTACCCACCCCACCTTGTTTGTGGCCCCCACCTTGCATATAGTTCTTGTGATATTGTAAATAGTTGAATTTTATATTTGTGCAATACATTTAATTTTGATATGAATACTGTGGTGGTCTCTGATTTGCAGCGGCTATAGGTGCTCAGCTGCAGTGGTGTGCATGGTGTCAGGGGTGGTGCAGTCATAGGTATGTGTGTGTGTGTGTCCGTGTGGAGGTGATTATGGTGCGGGGGTAGCTATCAGTCAGTGTCTGTGGTGTGTGTGTTGTGCCTTGTGCACTGGATGACTGTGTGCAGTGGTCCGTGGTGCGTGCTCTGTGTTCATGGTGCATCCATCGGCCCATCCATGGCCTGTGCAGCTGCCACACATGCATGTCTGTGACCTGCATGGTCTGCTGGCATGTCAGTGGTGGCAGTCCCTGCAGAGCGGCCACTGTACCCGTCACTTTGCTGGGTTGCTCCTGTCACTGGTGTGGTGCATGCCTGGCTCGGGTGGCACTGTGGGCACCACAGTCATTGTCCCACCTCCATGCTGTGCCTTGTGTGTGTTGCAGGGGATGTGCCCCACTGTCTGTGACTTGTGCTCTGGGCGACTGCTGGTGGTGTACGGTCCACAGTGCCTGCGCAGAGTGGCTGGCACTCAGTGCCATGGAGGACTATGGGTTGTGTGTACAGCTTACATGGGCCCCACAATGGGGGCTTGGTTGCCCCACCACTGCGTCCCTGTGTTGTTGTGCCCTTGGGTATAGGTGGGTGTCTGTCCATACACTGTGTGGCATCCGGTGTGGTGCATGCTTCCACGCACCACTGTGGGTGGCTGTGCTGGCTGTTGTGGCCAGTGGTGGGTCTGGGTGTGTCACTGGACTACTGTGCAGGGTGCTGTACCACTGGTGGTGGTGGTGTCAAGGGCACACCCTGTCCCGTGTTGGGTACCTCTTGTGCCGACGCATGGTTGGTCTCTCAGCAGTACCTCGGGGGGACTGTGCATGGTGGCACTGTGTCTGCCATTGTTGCATTGCTGTGTGCTGCCACCCACTGATGGGTGCTCGTGGTGGGCTGCTTGCATGGTTCTGTGGTGCACAGGGTTGCAGTGTCACAGTGGGGGTGGTGGCATGCATGGGTTTCCTGCAGCGGTGGTCACTGCTCATGGGGGGTGTCTGGGGGTCACAGTGCAGGGTTTGCTCTGCACTGGGGGGGATGGTGTGGCATGGGGTGGTCTGCCCTCCTTGTGTGCCAGTCACAGCTTGCTGGTAGGTGTGATGGGGCACCATGGCCTGGCTGTGGGTTGTTTGCTTGTCTCCATGGGCCAGTGGTTATTCCAGCCCTTCCCCAGTTGTGCAGTGCTTGGGGTGTGGAGGGATGATGTCTGTTCTGCTGTGTGTTCCTGTGCCCATCTCTGGCATGGGTGGTGGGCCCCTACCTCCCTGGTTGTGCAGTTACATTGCTCTGCTGCTGGGGGGGCTCCCTTTGTGCACTATGGAGCCTCTGGACTGCTCAGCTGAACATCCCTTGTTGTGCTATGGTGCATCAGATCTGCTCAGCTTCCCCTCCCTAGTTGTGCTATGGCATAGGTGGTGCGATATTCAGTCGTCGGCTGTAGGCGCAATTTGACCTGCTCCGTTTTTGAATATCGCATCTCTTGCGCATGGGCGCAATAGACTTGCGCTTGCTCCTGCTATTGCACACTTTTTGGGTGCAGTTTGAATATCTGGGCCCCAGTATTTAATTCCTTGCCATTTTTGCACCTCATATCCCTTCAGCTCATTGTATAGTGTGAGCAGCACTACTGACTTTTCCTTTCCATTTCAGGATTTTCTATGAAGGATTACGTACGGATCCCAAGACAGGTCTATAATTCGGCAAGCAGTCCAAGTCCAAAGAAGGTTTCTCAGAAGAGACCTCACCACCACATATTTCAATGCACTTAGAAAAAACGCCACTGAGAGGGAGCATAAGACAACCCCAGCTAAAACTAGACCCAGTAACCCTACATAGCTCACTAGAAGAAGCATTGGGCCTGGCTGTAAACTCAAGAGAAATATCCATTGAAATGCACTGGCATTTAAAATTGTTTAGCACTTCTAGAGAAGTACCATCATTACGCAATACTAATAATTTATCACTAATAAATTTAGCTTAGGTTTAGAGCCAAATAACATCATCCTAATTTTCTTTTTCTTCAGTATCAATTTGCCATCAGTTAGGCAATCCTGAATCATTGTAATCTAAATTTAAATAGTTGTTTAATTCACCCAAGTGCTTAGATCTGTCATGGATTATGACGTCATCTGTATAAAGTATTACAGTTAGAGATTCACAGTATCCTGTCGTTTATTTTGTATGTAATGGATGTAGAAGTAAAAAAATATTCAAAATGTTAATGATTGTGCCAAAGAACCTAAAAGGCGAGGAATAGCTATTTTAAAGAGCATCAAGCTCCACTGGACTGTTTAGGGGATGTGCAGCAGCTGTACCCCAGTAAATGTGTGTTCTGGTATCAGTTGTGAGAAATAATGTATTACCATTGTATTTACAGAAAGGGATCAATGATTCAGGAAGCCTTCTTGGTGCTGCAGATCTCTCAGTATACCCCCAGGGCACTGGTTGCCACAGCAACAGTGATGTCACTACACAGAGAGCACGGTGCCATTCTCCATACAGTGAATGGGGATGTATGCAATGGTATCTACAGTACATGATGATAACCAGCATGACCCGAGCCGAATTGGACCCGCAGTTACAGTAAGGATGACATGCTCTTTAAAGTGGTAGTACACACTCTGAAATTAGTGTTAACTTTTAAAAGTAGCCAACCGTAACTTTTTATTTCTGAAGTACTTTTTCCTTATGCAGTTTAAAATGTATTCTACCTTATATTACTAGATGTGATGTGTGAAATGGTAATCCATGAGAAAGCTGACATACTAAGTCTTGTTCTGTTTCCCCTTCATTCCTTATCTATATTGTAACATCATTGGGCTGGATTCTGGATCAAGGTCACACCACCATATTTACTGGCAGAACTACCACTGGCTGCTTGCCTACAGTGTTATGCCAGACCCCATGCCCTGATGGTGGCAGGCAGTGGTAGTTTGTCCTTGTATTGGGCGGGTGGCTGCTCACGAATATTTATCAGCCTACAGGGTGGTATGGTGAGGCCACCCACTTGATGATACAGTTGCGGTGAATATACTTCAGCCAGACACAGCACCAGTGCACTCAGCACAGAGCCACATGACGAGGAAACGATATGGAGGGGACATGCAGGTAACCCCCACTCCTCCTTAGTGCACTGTCTGTGGACAGTGCTAGCATCTAACACCCCCATGTGCTCTGCAGGTGCCTCAGGGGATTTAGGTGGCAGCGGTCAGCTGAATCAGAAATAATTCTACTTACAGCACCACTCTTCAGACCACCAGCTAGCCCATCTTGCTTGTTGTGCTCCCACAGAAAGGGAGCATGGTGGGTATGCTGATGGGGCTCCTGGGCCCCTAGCCACAGCATGTGGAGATCTTACACTGCCACCCTGCATCACGCATGCATAACCCAACAGTGGTTCTGTAGTGGTGCAAGTTAAAGGGCCAGCCTATATCGGGTGGGACCTACTGCCCTGCGGTTTACCATCACCTGCCATTACACCACTGGTGGTAGGTACCCTGCATGCTGCCCACTAACTGTGACATCGTAATTGCTCAAAAAAATTCATCACCTTTTCCAGGTTGGCCACTAGTTCCATAACAGTTAGTGAGGTCACAGTGCTGATGTATGAAAGGGAACAGAACTACTTGTAGATCTTTCAATCACATGGGTGCGGTGTGCATATTTATGAAATGCATACAAGCAAAGGAAAGAAAGAAATAGGTGCCTCAGCTGGGATGGCCCAGGTTGTAGTTGCCTTGGTGGCACAGCTGGTTAGCACAAGCAGAACGGAATTCTGGGCAGCCTGGGTTCAAGTCCCAGCTGAGGCACTTCTTTCCTTCATTTGCTTGTATGTGTTCCCTAAATATGTACACCACACCCATATGATTGAAAAATGAAGTAATTATTTGTGCAGCACCAAGCTGTGCATTAGAGAAAGAGTAATGTGTGCTCCAGAACAGTCCAGGTTCCAGTTGCCTTGGTGGCGCAGCTGGTTAGCGTAACCAGAACAGTATTCCGGGAAGCCTACTTGTAGATCTGTCAGCTGCCAGGGAAAGGACTACTCCATATATCACACCTTGTAATATCAGGTATATTTATTGATTTAAAGATAGTCACAGAATATACTGTTAAGTCAGGTGGCTTGCTTACATATGGTATTGCCCAATATTGCTAACAGATACACAGACACTGATATAGGAATATGGATTACAGTACGTATTGCTCAAACATACATACTCAAAAGTATTTTATGTTTCCAGGTTTAAACATTGATGCTCTCTATTTCTAAGTGTTTAGTGATCATTGGTAAAAGAGCTGCTCTAGTATCAACAGGGAGTGAGACAGTACAGGGCCTGCATGCAGAAATTATGTTTTGCCACAACTAGTTCTAACTTTAGGGAGGTATAACATCTTCTATCGGACCAAAAGAAAATAATAAAAAGTAAAAATAGATTACTTTTAAAAATGAATGCCATTTTACTGCCTGCTCTTTTTTGATACTACTATCTCTTTTAAAGTATGTTTCTAATGATTCTGTGGGGACTCCCAATGTAAGTGTTATGAGTAAAACACTTACATAGGATTATTGTGGAGTCCCCCATAGAAACATGTATTTCTTAAAAATTTGATTTTTCTGGGGGAGCGTGGCTTGCCTAGCTGGAAGACTGCTGCCTGACTAGTGAGCTCTGACAGAAACCTGCTGAATATCTGTAGTGTAACATTTTGTAAAATAACATTTATTTCAGTATAAACTTTTAGAATACATAACTGAGTGTTAAAGTATAACCTTTTAACAGAATGCTTCAGTGTAATTTCTTACACTAAACTGACTCAAATATTTTATCTTGTGATTTTGTATCTTACAGTGGTCAGCATTTAAATGTCCTATAGTACACTTAACAGGATGGTATAACCTTATTAGGATGATAGCTATCTGTTAAGGAAGGTGTGCACTAAAGAAAGTGGTACCAGAAATGTAGTAAACAGTTATAATATTGCACAAGAAATGAGGTAATATCTATGTTTTACCAATTATACACCACACCCTAAGATTAACAGGTCATGTTGTTATATGATTGGCCTATAATAGGGAGGTGGTGATGTTTAAGATAACCATTCTTTATATGAACCCTGTATAAAGATTGAATAGCTAACACCAAGAAGAAAAGAATATACATGTATACTGACTTGATGACCTCACAAGAAAATAAATAAGAAGGGAAACAACCATTCTGTGTGGCTTGAATTATTTGAAGATAGAAAACACAACGCAGCTTAACAATATCCTACAAAATCCTATTTTGCAAACACCCCTTTTGCTGGCATTCAGTATAATCTGATAGCAGCTTACCTGTACTTCACTTGTATCAATTCATTTTCGGGATTGGGTGTCCTTAGTAAGTGCTGCATCACCGCATCTTCTTTTTGAGGATTGGGGCCTTCAGACCTGTGCCAGCCTTCCCATGGCGACCTCCAGGGACACAACGCCTAACACCAGCCTACAAAAAATAAAAACAATGTTCAAACAAATGATGGCACAAATGGACAAGTTTGAAATCACTGCACAACATACAGCTGCAGACATAATCTCTGTATTGCACCACACCAATGTGACTGAACAAAGGATCGCCGACACGGAGGATCACACAGAGCGAGTCATGCGTTACATTGATGAACAGGACCGCATCATCCGTCGGCTCTGGCGGAGAGTTGAAGACCTTGAAAACTGGAGCAGGTAGAATAATCTGAGGATTGTTGGAATTCCGGAGGGGAGTGAGGATCCCAACACAATTATTTATTTATTTATTTATTTATTTCTCAGATTACAATACCTTTGAGCCAGAGACTCTTTTACAAAGGTTCCACGTCAGATAAAAGATAGGCACAGTTGCATAGTAAGTTACAAAAAAACAGGTAAAGTGAACAGTGCATGATAGACAAAATGAAGTGCAAACTTAAGGAGAATAAAGAATAACAATGCAGCTAGGCAAAGGCTATGTCATGATAGAGGGGAGAGGTAGAATACAGGTGGGGAAGAGTATTGAGATAAGACAGACAGAATAGGGAAACTTAGATCACAGGGAATGGGGATAGAGGGAAGGGGGAGGAGAAATATAGGTCCAAGAGGGGGTCAGTTTCACGATAAATGGGGGGGAGATAACTTAGGTCAGACAATCATGCTTGTACTATGTTGCAAGGTGCTGGAAAAGTTTCTACTTAAAGGGGCCGATCTTGGACCGGTCGCAGAGTGATGATGGGAGGTCATTTAGCCACCTTGGTGCCCTGTACATGAAGGAGTGCTGTGCCATAGAGTTGTGACAGAACGGGACTTGGTAGGCCAGGTTAGACATTCCATGAGTGTGGTGAGGGTTAGTTACCTGGTTAAGAAGCTTTAGGAAGACTGGAGGGGTTACACCAAGATGGATTTTGTTTTCAAACAGACAGGTCTGCTACTTTATACAGCCCTTAAGGTGAAGTCAGTTAGATCGAGCGTACAACTCACAAGAATGAGTGAGTCTATGTGCCCCAGTAGCTAGTCTGCAGGTTTTATTAAAGTCTGTGCTGATTATTTTAAGTGTGGTATCCGAGGCAGTACCATAAATAATTAGCACATAGTCAATTAATGAGAATATTGAACTGTTGATTGCTATGTAGAAGGCATCAGGGGTGAGACAGTGCATATGCCTGTATAAGAGCCCAATCCTGGTGTTTACTGCCTTAGTTAAATGGTCCACGTGGATGACATATGCCATGGAGGTATCCAGAGTTATACCAAGATATTCGAACTGCTGGACCTGTTCCAGGGATGAGTTAAGATTGTTAAGGATGGTCAACTGGTGTAGTTTGTTCCTATTGTGAGGACTGGTGAAAAGCATAGATTTCTTTTTTTTGTTATTAAGAAGGAGTTTGTGGTCAGAGAACCATTCCTTGACAGAAGAGAAGTTGTCCTGTAGTTGTTGTTCAAGGGGGAAGGGGTCAGGGTGACTTGAGAAAATGATGGCATCATCTGCATAGAGAAGTAGATTAGACAATCAAGTCTGAGGGAGGTGTTGAAGAATAGACTAAAGAGCAGAGGACCTAGGATCGATCCTTGCAGGACCCCAGATCACACATGGAGGCTGTCGGAGGTGCCCATTACTTATTTTGACTTTCTGGGATCGGCCAGCAAAGTAACTCTCGAACCAACCCGTTACCTCAGCCGAGAGTCCCCGGGCGTGGAGTGAGCCGAGTAATAGGGTGTGACTGACCAGGTCAAACACTTTTGTGAGGGTGATATATATCACCCCCCACTAGATGACCCTGATCCAGACTGTTGTGTATAAAGCCAGTGTATTCAAATAGCACAGTGGTGGTGCTATGCGTCTTCTTAAATCCATGCTGTTGCAGACATTGTATTTGATATTTCTTAAGGTGTCTTCTTACAAAACATTATTCATGAGATGCTGGGCCATCACTGGACTACGTCCATAGAAATGGACCAGGCCCACAATTTCTTGGCCCCCAAACCTGCTCCGGGCTCCCACCCTTGGCCGATCTTGGTCCGCTTCCTACGCTACTCAGGTCGGGAGGGTATCATGGCCATAGCTAGAGATCTTAAACAGCTTAACTGGAAGGGGCACTGAATTCAAAACTTCGCCAACTACTCAGCAGAGCTGTCTGACTGTCGCAGGGCCTTTACTGCTGCTCAGAGAGCCTGTGCTGAGCTGGGCCTCCTGTATTCATTAAGATACCCTACAGTCCTCAGGGTCATGGTTAATGGGGTCTCTAGGGACTTTGACCCCCTGATGCTGCGGAGGATTATCTTTTTCAACTAGCCCCTCGACTGAACATGGCCAAGCTGCAGCCGGCAATGAGGTCCATGTGCACTAGTAACCCCTCACCCCCGCAGGGACAGATGCAGGCCCGGGCCAAAAGATAACCCCAAGCAAGCCAGCCCACCGGCGCAGAGGTAGTGCATCTGTCTGCAACACCAACAATCTGGGTTTGGAAATGGACTCAGGACATCAGAGGGCCAGCTGGGGGGAGAGAAGGATAGAGCATCCTTGTGACTGCTCTCCTTCCCCGGGGGAGGAGGTAGTGTGTCTGGTACATCACGGACCCCTGGCAGAGGCTAGGGGGGGTTCCATTTTGCCAGCACCGTTATCTGTGGGGGGTGAAGTGGACACAGGCTGTCATTGCATGTCCCCACCTCCAGGTACAGCTGCACACAAAATCCCAGCCCCGAACATGAAACCCCACTCCACCACCACCCCCACTGCCAACAGCGTCCGCCGGGTAGGGTCCCACTCCCATAGCCCCACTCTGGGGGGTAAGTCAGGGCATGTTACCACAGATTGTGGGAGGGTCGCTTGCCCAGGCAGCTCACCCAGGGGGAAAGCCTGGGAATGGGGCTGCGGCGGGCGGGACTGAGCTCCCCATGGGGAGTAACCAAAAAAAAGAGATAATCCCGCAGCTCAAAGAATGCGGGCTCACTCGTTTATCACCACCCACAGATGCTGATCCCTGGATCCCAGCCCCAGAGCTCATCCAAGAAATAGGAAGAAAAAAAGCATCAGAAGGAACAGACACACAGAGCGGTCACTCCTAACCAGGTCGTGAAGTAGGAGCCGCAGCCGTGAATCCCACCCTTCCTCTGATACTTCAGGCCCGGAGACTGGACCCAACCGCTTTGAGGCCCTCAAAGACTTACCAGAAGATTTCACATTGCTTGCCTTAGCAGTCTTGTCCTCCAGGCCTCCATCAACCATGCCTGCCGGATCCAAATACTGGGCCGAAGCTGCGGCCTTGCACCCCAGCGATGCCCAAGAACCCACAGACATGTCATGCGCAGTTGGATCAAAGGGACTACCATTTAAGGCCTCCAATGTGGGGTGACATAAGGCAGGGCCATTACATGGGCTCTGTAACTCTTTGCTAAATGAAGTGGTATATGCTGTTTAACGCTGTTTGATTAGTTGCCTCAGCTCTATAGTTGGCTTCGGCTGGTTAGGAGCATCCCAAGCTCATCTGTTTCAAAGATGATCACAGTTCTGGGACACCCACCTTATTTTAAAGCTGTATACATGCCTGTTTCATTTAAAAGCCTTACAACTCTCCATAGAGGAGCAGCAGTTTCCCTGGGTGTGTGGCAACTCTGTATTCTTTTATTAAGTACCCCACTATTACTACAGAGAGCAGGGACAGATTTTCCTCATGTCAGACAGTCTATTTATGGTCCTAGAGCTGAGGGCAACACATGGCGGGGGGCAGCAGCAGGGGAGAGCAGGGCTGGAAGCTGTGATACTCGTATCTCACATCCATCTGCCCCCTGGCTGCCCCAATCCAGCACACCTGAAGTATATTGGCCCAGCCAGTTGCACCCCTATTTGAGAGAACAATCAGATGGGTATTGCTGGGGGCCATGTAATGCTGTTGCATATATCGGACATGCAGGATTGCAAACTGGTGGGGAGTGGGGCACCTTACGCTGCACCAGAGACCCAGTATGTGCAAAGCACTAACCAGCATGATACCTGTTATACGTGGGGGGTCTCAGTCTAACAACAGCAGCCAGGGAGGTGAAGGACAGCCCTCATTCTTTACTGGCACATATTTCTATACCCACCCCAAGTGATGCTGTCAGAGACATACCTCCAGCCAGCCAGATAAGAAGCTTGCATGAGCTTCTCAGCCTCATATATCCCCAGGCATAGCAACAAATGCTAGCAAACAATGGCCTCTGACCTAAGTCGGACACAGGACAAAAACATTCTCAGGGTCATGGTGCTCCTCATGGTCTGGTGGCTGTTTTGTAAAGCCACAACTGGGTCTCCTAGTTGACCAAGCTAAATGTTTTTTTGTCATGCACCAGCGCCCCCCCCCCATGTTGGGGGGGAAGGGGGTGGTTTGTTTGTGTTTCTCTACAGCAGGTCTGTCGAGCTGTTGTGTGTTCTGTCAATGTTTGGGATATTTTCACCCCGAGTGGTAGTCACTGGCAGTTGGCTATTAGAAGCCCTGATAACCAATGACTACATTGTTCTTAGAGGAGGGAGGTAAAGGTATGTTTAAGAAAGTTTAACACTGTTATTTTAGCACATCACTGTATGAATAAGGTTTCCAATCTGGGTAGGAGCACATGTACAGGGTTGGGGGGGCAGGAGAACCACTCACAGAGGGCAGGTGTTTCTTCAGAATGGCTGGGGACTGCGGCCCATGGGGCTAGAAATGGGCCTTCACACAAGATTTTCACTCAGCAACCCCAAACCACCTGATGGAGTCTAAATGGATAGCGTGGAATGTTAGGGGACTTAACTCCCCCATCAAACAGAAAAAAGTCCTCACCCACATAAAAAAGCTTCACTCTCACATAGTTTTCTTGTAATAAACTAAACTGTCCTCTTGGGAAGCTGCAAATCTCAAACAGGCCTGGGTGGGGGTGGAGCTGCACAGTGTGGCGGTATAAAAAAGAGGGGTGTCAGCATTTTACTCCACAAGGACCTCAAATACACACTGGCTCCATTTATGCTCGCATTCTGACATGGTAATTCATCCCCTAATTATTTCTGGCCATGCTCCCCTGGAATTAGGCCACAGCTGGGGCCCATCCCCCACCAAGCAATCCACCTGGCAGTTGGACTCATTGTTACTAGAGGACCCGTACTTTCTACAGTGGATCAAAGAGGAAACTCAACAATTTTGTTCCCTTAATGACACAAAGGGTGTTTCAGATGATTGTCTGTGGGAGGTATATAAAGTCACTGTATATGGAGAATTATCTCCCATGCTGCCAGCAGACAGTTCAGGAGACAGGCAGAGCAGGTGGCCCTGGAAAAGGACCTAGAAAGAGTGGAAAAAGAATATAAGGTTCTCCATTTTGGGCAGGCCTCTCCAAAGCTACTGGCATAGCTCATTAGTACCAGGGACAAATTAAATGCTCATCTCACAAGGCAAGCTGAGCTGGCCATCCATAGAATGTGACATGCCTACCCGGAGGGAGGGGAGAAATCTAGCAAATTATTGGTGTATCAATGAAAAAAAAAGCAGGCAGCTAAAATGATACTGGGGCTCAATACCTCCTCGGGTGTTTTTGACTCATCACAAGATGGGAACAAAATTATGGCGCAGTTCTATCACACGCTGTATGCCTCCCCACACCCTCAGATACACAATTTGTAGAGGACTTTCTACACAATCTTGCCATCCCAGGTATTCCTAAATAACAGGCAAAAACCCTGGATGCTCCCATATCCAAAGCCGAAGTGCTACTGTACATGCCATCATGGCCATGTCAGCGCATAAGGCCCTGGAAGGGGATGGATTCCCTATAGACTTTTATCAGGACCAGGAGAGAGACATATCCTCTTCTCTCCTGCAGGCTTTCCAAAACTGTCTGGAAAAAGGCACACTTTTGAGTACAATGTGGGAAGCAGTCATCACTGTACTTCTTAAAAAAAGCAAAAACCTGGCCCTTCCTGGTAGCTGTCGCCCCATATCCCTGATCAACGCTGATACAAAAGTCCTAGCAAAAGTGCTACCCAATCATTTGGAGGCTGCACTTCCTGATCTGATCCACCCTTCAAAGGTCAGCTTTGTCAAGGGCTGACTTAGCTCCAATCACCTGCACACCCTGATATCTCTTATCCACCATTCTAGATCGGCCTTTGACCCTGTCGCAGCTATTGCCATTGACTTCAAGAAGGCCTTCGACTCTGCCGAATGGCCATACCTTTTGGCTACACTAAATGAAATGGGTATAGGGCCGGCCTTTAGAGATTGGGTGACTCTCTTGTACACCTCCCCTTTAGCAAAAGTGTTAATCAACAGAATAATGTCATCGGCATTCCATCTGCAGAGGGACAAGGCAGAGCTGTCCACTGTCACCCTTGCTGTTCATCCTCATAGTGGGGCCCCTAGATGTAGCCTTCTGTGAAAGACAAGACATCCCAGGGATCCATATTGGACAGCAGTCTTACAAGACACATATGTATGCAGATGACCTGCTCCTAACTGTATCACAGGTCAACCTAGCTTCCAAACATATACTCCCAATCCTAGACACCTTCAACGCAGTGTCTGGACTGTGGATCAACCAGTCCAAGACAGAGGTCATGCCGTTAAACAGGCCGTGTACTGAGGAAGAATTTCAGGCTCTGCAGTTCAAATGGGCCCCACAGGGCATCACCTATCTGCGGATTAAGCTACACTTGGACCTGGCAAAATTGTGCATCCTAAAACTGTCCCCCTTGATCCAGTCATCTAGGTTAGACTTGGAAAGATGGAAGGCCCAGCATTTAGATTCAATGCAAAGCTTAGATTCAATGCAAAGAAGTGCAAAGTAATGCACCTGGGAAACAAAAACCCAGAGGAAGAATACACAATGGGCAGGAAGGTAGTAACAACAAAAAAAAATGGAAAAGGACCCGGGGGTAGTCATATCAGATGACCTAAAAGTTAGCAAGCAATGTGAGAAGGTAGTAGGGATGGCTGGGAGGATACTGGGATGTATAGGGAGAGGCATCATGAGTAGAAAACAGGAAGTTGTTATCCCTCTATACAGACAGTTGGTGAGACCCCATCTGGAGTACTATGTGCATTTCTGGAGACCCCAACTCCACAAGGACATAGACAGGATGGAGGCAGTCCAGAGGAGGGCAACTAAAATGGTGCAGGGTCTGCAACAGAAGGCATATGAAAAGAGACTAAAGGAGCTTAATATGTATACCCATGAGGAAGGGGGGGCACATGATAGAAACTTTTAAGTACCTCAAGGGAATCAACAAAGCCCAAGAGGGTAGCATCTTTCAGAAAAAGAGATGTGCAAGAACAAGGGGACACAATTTGAAGATAGAGGGGGGAGGGCTCGGGACAATGTGAGGAAGTATTTTTTCACAGAAAGGGTGGTGGACGCATGAAATGGCTTTTCTGAGGAGGTCGTGGGGTCAAAAACAGTGGGGGAATTCAAGAATGCATGGGACAGACATAACACAATTCTTGTGGGGGGTAGGAAGAAATAGGCTGTTGGTTAACTGGGATCTGCAACTTATCCAATAGGTAGGGAAATGGGCAGACTAGGTGGGCCAAGCGGTCCTTATCTGCCATCAAAGTTTATGTTTCTATGTTTCTATTTGTCCCTAGCAGGGAAGGTAGAAGCCATCGAGCTTATGATGGCCCCCAAATTTCTACATATTTTGGCACACCTCCGCATGCATATTCCCAGGCAATGGTTCCATAAGATAGAGATCATGATAGGTCACTTTCTGTGGGAAGGGAAAGCCCCAAGGTACAGCCAGTTAAAACTCTGACAACACTGGAGCAGAGGGGGTTGGGGTCTTCCATGGTTTCAGGGACACCATACAGCGAATATTTCCACCCAAACGGTGCAGTGGTTTGCTGCCCAGACAGCACACTCTCCTAGATGGCTACAGTTAGAGGCGACTCTCACCAGAACTGCTTCCCCTGCAATCTTGCTTTATCATACCCAAAGACACCCTACTCTATTAGCCCCATCGGTTACAGGGTCTATCACATATTGGAAATCAGTCCATAAGACTCTGTCGAAACCCATTGCCCCCTTGGGTAACCATGCCACTGTGGAACAACCCTTTGGTGACAATAGGAGGCTACCCAGTTCACTGGCCCCTGTGGGTGGCACAGGGCATTCGCCAAATAAGAGACCTTTTGCTGCCAGGTTCCACGACCCTTGACTCGTTCCAGGCTCTTAAAGACTGCTACCACCTCTCCCAGAGTAACTTCTGGAGACATCTTCAAATTAGGGGATTCGGTGCTGCACTTCAGGAAGTCCAAGTATGTGACTGATTTTCAGGAATTGGCTCCACCTGTCCTTCTTTGGGACATTCAGAGAAAGGGCCATGCCAGTTCCATATACAAAGTCATAAGGGACCCTTCTGCCGCAGCCAAAATCCACTGGGAATAAGAATTACGACTGGCGATCACTGAGTCTCAATGGTCTCATTGCTGGTACAGAATCCATGCAGCTTGTAGGGATGGCAGAAGCTGCCTCATCATGAACAAAACCCTCCATAGATGGTATCTGACCCCCATAAACTCAAACAAAGGGGAGTCCTGACCCAGGATCTCTGCTGGAGATGTGGACAGGCCGGGGCCCATCTTTTTCATATCCTCTGGTAATGCTTACATACACAACCTTTTTGGTCGGACATCATCCATATCTGTCAACAGGTAGTGGGTCCACAACTGGTGGTGGATGCCCCACTTCTCCTACTGAGATGTTACTCAGTAGAGACTCCTAAAAATGACCCATCCGCTCAATGGGTCACATCAGTTGAGGCAGCTGCCAAACTGTTTCTCCTCACCCAATGGGGTACACTCAATGCCCCACTGCTGAGAAGTGGCTCTTGTCTGTAGGCCTCCTTGCCACCTATGAGAGGCTGTCACATTTTGCATTTGGATCTATAGAGAAATTCAAGTGCTGCTGGCAGGCCTTCCTGGACTCCCAAGTTCTATCATCATGATTCCTGCCCTTGACTGAGTCTGGGATGGCCAACGTGGTCTAGCTCCCCCATACCCCTAGGTCACCTGTCTGCTTGCTAAAATATGCTTTTGTTTGATATGCTGCTGTTATTGTATATAGCTGTAGTTAGAGTATTAAGGTGCCACTATTTGATTGGCCCTAAGTCCTCCAAGGGGCATCAGACTAGCCTTGGCAAACAGTCATAGCACCATTAGTTTGTGCAAGCAGGGCCCAGCATTTTCTATTATAATTACCAGCACATTGCCTAATTCTAAGTTCACCCGACTATCTGAATATGACAGCTGTGTATGTACTAGTCTATGTAAAACCTTCTTCATACTGCTGTATTCATTGTATCTGAGAAAAATTTCAATAAAGCTTGTTTTGACCACTTAAAAATTGGGTGTTTCTTAGCCTTCTGTTATTACGGAATCCTGACAGCTGCTTCATGAACTGCAACTGCAGAATGCCTTCTTTGATGTAATGCTACAGAAAGGGGGCAGAGCTGAGCCATTGATGCACTAGTACAACAGGTACTAAGAGCTCTGACTCCCTCTGGGGTCCCCCTTTTTGGTTGGCATGTAAACGTTGGGTCCTTTGATGGTGGTAGTACTGGGTGTTGGGATGGCCACGCATGGGATTGTCATGGGCCATAACAGACTCTCCTTCCATCCATGTGGCTCACAATTCTTCTTGTGAGTATGTGCAGGGTCATGATGGAGGAAGGGAGAACTTCTAGTCAGCAGCTGATTTTTGATCAGGGATATGTAATTTTTTTTTTTTTAGTTTTTTTTTGTTGTTGTTAAATATAGATACCAGTGGTGGCAGAGCATACCAAAGAGCACACCTCAGCCCTGAGCACTGCAACAACAATTATCTTCTTAATACCATTTCAATCAACTCACCTGACATTTTATAGTCCTGAATAATCCACATTCGTTATGAATCATCCATAGTTTATTGACAGAAATGTGTGGGTTACTTTAGCAATAAGGCACAATATGGTGTGCTTCGCTATAGTATTGTAGAATGCCTCGAGTGCATTGTGAGGTATAAGGCCACAGGCCAAGTGCCTTCAGCTACCCAAGAAATGACATTATACTACAAAAAAAGCACACACTAGGATGTTTTATAGCTTATTGGAAACTGTCCTTTAATTATCATAAGATAAGGCAAATGATTCAAAACACTTTGTTTCAAAAACAAATTTATTGCAAGAAATACTTCCACCACAAAAATAGTCCTTAACAAGACAATCCATAATCAGGCAATAAATTGCATAACGATCTGATGGTCATTTGTTTAAAGTATTTCTAATGGATACAAGGTTGATCCACTGTTGCTTTTCACCTAGATTTGGGTAGGGAAAAGAAGGTTTACTAAATGCCTCCGTTATGTATTTTAACTTTTATAATTCAGTTTATAGTTAAGAGTAATCCAGATTACCCATATTTGTATGACATGTTTAAATTAGTTATTCATTGCACCATTTTCCCAAGAAATATTATGTTTGTACCATTTTATTGAGCTCCGTTTGCATGTATACATTAGATTAGCCCACAAACAAGTAACATGTGTGGTATGGTGTCGTGCTGCTGAACACTGACCTTTCAGCTTCACACCAATGTCCTCACGATTTTGGTGAAGCAAACTAAACTGTTCTGGGCCCGCATGAA
Source organism: Neoceratodus forsteri (assembly GCA_016271365.2). Lineage (NCBI taxonomy): Eukaryota > Metazoa > Chordata > Ceratodontiformes > Ceratodontidae > Neoceratodus > Neoceratodus forsteri. Next base: position 450,661,816 of record CM057456.1, on the reverse strand, counting down.
ACCTGACTTATCAGTTTTTTGTCTTTTTTTGTAAAACTGTATTCGGTACCTGTGCAGGGTGCGATAAGTGGTTCAGCTCAAGAGCACCATGGCTGCAGACACTGAAGCCAATAACAGGCATCTTCTCAGAAGCCAGTAAGCAGACACTATCACATGGTGAAGGATTTAACAATCGATGCAGTTTTTTTATCCAGTGTTTACTTAACAGGAGCTAATTACTCTATGTACTGCCACCCTTATTATAGCAGTATTTTGCTGATCTATGGCAAATGGAGTCAATACAGGGACACAGTGAGCACTGCCAGCAGCTATCATTTTGTTAAAAAAAAACTATTGTAGTTCTAATCTTAGTAATTTATTTATTTATTTAGCTTTTGTTGACCAGGTAGGTACACTAGACAAATTATATGCCTATTTTCAGGTACGACCTGGGAGAGTACAATGAAAATACAGGTTCAAACAGGAAACATAACAAAAAGTAGGGCAATGTTCAGAGTAGAGGTGGGCGAAGAGGGCTCAATCCACTCCGCGAGCAAAGACAGATTCACGGAGTGCTCTGCAACACAAACAGGAGTACTTTATGTTATAATGAGGAACGTGAAGTCCATTGGAAGCAATGACTTCACATTACTCCAGCTTCCCAGGCCACCACTCTGCCAAATTTAAGGCAAAGTGCATTGCAGGCAGTGCACTTCGCCTCACTTCGCCTTGTTTTTGAGCTCCAAAGGCAAATTTTGCAGTGATTCATGGGATTTCAGGTCACATGGGCTCTATATTGATCTGCACAGCCTCAGTTTGGGGTAGTATGAGTAGAAAGGAGTAGGAGACAGTGTGCTCTGATAGCTGTCTGTGATAGGAATCTTATAAAAGCTGTTCAAAAAGCATTTTTGATTTTTTTGGGGGGATCCAACTTTACTTCATCGATTGTAGGAAACCCTCGAGTGTTTTTGGTTTTGTGTGGATTTTGAATGTTAATTTAAAACATTGAGTGTGTGTGGTGAAAGACAGTGAAAGTGTGCTTTGGGGGAGGGGCGTATCTGTGGTGTAGGTAGATATAAGTTGGAGAAATAGTGATTTCTTTGTTTTTTGGTTATATTTTTGTTACATAACTGACTGTTAATGTACACACAGTAATATTGTCAGTAATAGAAATTTTCTTGCTGATTGTTGTGTGGATGTGGTGCAGCAGTTCATAGGTTCAAGTTGTTCACATTACAAATTTACAATACGTAATGTGGCATAGTACTGAACTTTTGCATTTGTGACGCATTCCTCATTCAGCATTGTACACAAACTGTTTTGTGTGTGAGTGTGTTTGCAGAGTTGCATGCATCAAATAATAGACCTTTTATTGTGCCACAGACTAGCGTAATTGCAGGCGCAGCAGTGTGAACCTGCTATCCACTGCAGCTGCTTGATTTTGTACATGCGATCATGGTATCTGTTCTTAGGTTTGCTGCTTGTAGTGCCGTAAAAATCAGCACTGTCTGCATTCAGTGCTCCCTCCCAACCCCACATTCAAAAGGTATTTTTCACCAGATTGGATTGTTTTTGTGACCTCATCAGCACCACTGGTTAGTGGTTACTGAAGTTGTTTTAATTCCGTGATAATCTCAGAGTAGTCTCTTATCTGTTGCTGAAGCCACAGTTGTTTATTTGGCTTCACATCCAGCGTCCCTCCAATCAGAGAGTGAACGTATAAAAATCTGAATTTGGTTATAATATTTGTGCTTGATCCCCCCAAATGCCAGCAAAGAGACGTGCAAGCAAAGCAGTTTCTCGCCATGGCAATGTTGGCAGTAAAATGGTCTGTGGAAGTGGTAGTGGTACGCAGATGCAGAAGTGCATTTCTGATGTGAGAAAAGGTATTTCTCCTGCAATGGTTTTTACAGCCCAATCAGTAGCTTCACTCATAGTTGGAGGAGGTGATGTTTTCCCAGCTGGTGGTGTTAGTGTTACTGGTGTTAGTGGTGGTGGAGGTAGTATTAGTATTGTTGCATCAAGTTCTAATTCCAACCAGTGTACCGTATCCAAAAATATTGAGTGTGAAGCAGTGCAAGTGAGTGGCAGCATAGATGATGTCATACTTCCCAGTAACATCCCAGTAACTGAACCTGAGGATTCTGATAATCATGCCAACAATAGCATACAATGTGATATTCCGTCCACCGTGGCACTTAACATCATGCATTTTCCATGCAGTGATTCAGAGTGTGGTGAAAAAATATCAGGTGATGGTGGTGTAGATGCTGATGATGAATGTGATGATGATGATGATGTTGCTGTTGTTGCAACATGCAGTCCACATGCTAGCATCCAAGCAGATGTGGATGTGTGTGATGTTGATGAATATGATGATGATGTAATTGACCCCAGTTGGGAACTGGAGAAAAAGAAATTAAAAGTGGCTGTGTCCGAGTCTGTTTACAGTAATACCCCCCTGTAAAAACTTATGATCTACGGGTTTTAGTTGATGATGATGATGATGATGACCCAGTAATCAATATGATAGGTAGTCATGGTGGTCAGTTGCAATCCAGGTGTGCAGTGCCAGAAACATCATGTACCCCCCCCACTTCAGTTCTTAAAATAACGGACTTAAATAAGCCACATCATGGACATGTTAAAAGTACAGCATCACAATCCCTTGTTTGGGACTTTTGTGTTTAAGATGCAAATGATTCAGTTGCAATCTGCCAGGTTTGCCATGTGCGTGTGAGTCGAGGTAAAAAGCAGAGCCATCTGGGCACAGGAGGACAGCATACACATCTTAAGAATAGGCACTTGGTACTGTGGACCAAGCACAAGCTGGCAGCTAATACCACAGTGGGGCATTCACCCACATCACCAGCAACCATAAGCAGCATGTTATCCCCTTCCATGACTGTTAAGCCCAGTAAGAAATTAAACATGTGCAGAAGTGCGGTAATAAGAGCAGAGGATTACTACAGGCATGATGATGTGGAGGACCATAATGACTTTGAAATGTTGTCCAGTGCTAGTGAGAGTAACAGTTTTTATGGTGGTGGTGGTGGTGAATGCAGTGTGTCTAGTGCAAGTGGTACATCGACTCCGGTTGGCAAATCTGGCAAAATAACAGCATTTCTGGGTTTGTCATCATCACCTGTGCAACCGTCTTCATCAAATGTCCACACTCCACCCCCTGCCAATGCCATTCATCACAGAGCACAACCATTTGTGATCAAAACACCCCATTTAAAACGTTTAAGTCAGCCCATGTTACAGAGTGGTTTTGCGCATAAACTGAAGTACCCCCTGAATCGTACAGTGTCACGCGAACTCAATGCTGCTGTAGTGGAAATGCTGGCAATTGATCTCTTGCCCTTCTCCTTTGTGGAGAATTCTGGGTTCCGGCGGTTTGCTGCATGTGCCTGTCCAAAATGGAAAGTCCCATCCAGGACATACTTTTCTACCCGTGCTGTCCCCGAGTTGTTCCACACTGTCTCAGACTCAGTAAGACATACCCTTCAACATTCCTCCTCTCCATTCATCCATTTAAGTATGGATATGTGGACAAGTGGCAAAACAGTGGCGAGTTCATATCTGTGTATAACTGCACACTGGGCGCAGCTACCGGGGGTTGTTTGTGATGTTGGTAGTGTGAATAATCAGTGCAGTAAGGTGAATTGTCGCGGTAGCAATCTTCCAGGAATCCAACAGCATGCAATGACTGCTCTGCACAATGTGACCTGTTCACACACTGGTGAGAACATGTTGTATGTGGTACTGATTGAAATTGACAGATGGCTAAACCCTCTGTCAGTGAGAACTGGGTTCATAGCAAGTGACAATGGGTCAAATGTGGTGAAATGCATCACGAATGGTGGTTTTTTTTGTGTTCCATGCATGGCCCACTGTTTAAATCTTGTGGGTCAGGAGTTTCTGCAGCACCCTGACATAAAGGAAATGCTGACCATTGCACAATGTATCTGCTCTCACTTTTCAAGATCTGGAAAGGCCCGTGACCAACTGCGGCAGTTGCAGATACAAAACAGCCTGCCTCATCACCGCTTGAAGCTGGAAGTTGTCACCCAATGGAACTCCACTTTATACATGGCAGAGAGGTTGTATGAATGATACAAAGCCATCTTAGGATATCTTGTGATGCACGCTAGCCGTTACAGTTCCGGGCCTCCATGTCTACGACAACTGAGCAGTGGCACCTCATGGACTCTGTAATAACAATTTTGCAGCCTTTTGAACATGTCACACAGGCAGTGAGTGGCAAGTCTGCCTCCATTAGCCAATCAATTCCACTGCTGCAGGTGCTGAGGCAGACATTGGCCAATGTACAGCATGGCCTTGATGTTGCCGGAGTCGGTGGTAGCAGTATGTTGCTGCAACACATGCTGACAGTATTTGACCAGAATCGTCACGTTGTGAGCATTCAGCATAGTGACAACTTTGCCATAGCAACAATGCTGGACCGATGATACAAATGTGGAATCGCATCAGTACTGGAGGGAGGGCCTGAAAAGGTAAAAAATATCAGTGGTCAACTGGTGCGCTTGGTTCATGGGGCACAGAAGTCACATGTCAAGGTCAGCAAACCTCAGCAGCATAATCCAGATGAAGGTGTACCTGGAGGACCATCAAGCATATCCTGCAAGGGAAAGGGGACTGCAGTTCCAGGTGGTCTGTCATCCAAAGTGGCTGGTGTCAACCCGCTTTGGGAGGCTTTGTTCCAAGTGGGTATTTGTGAAATAAATGATTCAGGAGAACAGGATGATGCATCAACAATTGGAGTTAGTGCAGCACAGAGAATGGTTGAGTCATATTTGTCTGAAAACAGGCATCTGACAATAACTGAAGATCCTCTTTTGTACTGGAGTGGAAAGGTCAGTGAACAGCCAGAGCTGACTGCAGTGGCACTGAAGTACCTCACATGCCCACCCTCCAGTGTAAGTGTTGAGAGGGTATTCAGCTCAGCAGGTGCAATAGTCAGGTATCGTCGGACAAACCTGTCTCCTGCAAATGTTAGTTTGCTAACATTCATTAAAATGAATGAGAGGCACATACCAGCACAGACTGCAATCTCGGTATTCGTACCCCGGCCTAGTTATGGTGGTCTTGCTGATGTGGAAATGGAGCATCCTGGTGGCACTAGCAGTGGCTGCCTGAAACGGCCCATCACTGACGTAGATGACAACAGTATGGAGAAAGAATTTTCCCAGTGGTCAGACTTCAGACATCGATGACTGTGAGGGCAGCATTCTTTATGAGGATGATGATGTGGTTGATGTTGACAGGTTTTAACTAAAGTTTTTAAAAGGAGGTGTGCCCCCCCCGGACCACCACCACCACCAACTGGACTGATGTTAGCCATTGCCACCATGAGTCCATCTGCCCCCCAGACCACCACCACTGGGACTGATGTAGCCACTGCCACCATGAGTCTGTCTGCCCCCCGGACCACCACCACCAGGACTGATGTTAGCCACTGCCACCATGAGTCTGTCTGCCCCCCCGGACCACCACCACTACCGGGACTGATGTTAGCCACTGCCACCATGAGTCTGTCTGCCCCTCGGACCACCACCACCACCAGAACTTATGTTAGCCACTGCCACCATGAGTCTGTCTGCCCCCCAGACCACCACCAGGACTGATGTTAGCCACTGTCACCATGAGTCTGTCTGCCCCCGGACCACCACCAAGACTGATGTTAACCACTGCCACCATGAGTCTGTCTACCCCCTTGGACCACCACCACCGGGACTGATGTTAGCCACTGCCACCATGAGTCTGTCTGCTCCCCCAGACCACCACCACTGGGACTGATGTTAGCGACTGCCACCACTGCACCTGAGTCTGTTCAGACCACCACATCCATCAGCCAGAGACACAAATCTTCTTAATATTTAAACCATAAGGTGAATATGTGTACTCATGTTTGTGATGCTGCTTCACTTCCTTTAGTTGTATGTTTTGTTTTCTGTAGCTTTTCAGAGCCGCAATGGTAAAACACATACAGTACACTTATTTTGTTTCTTTTACAGGTAACAAAAAAAGGCTCCGTCACTAAAACTCATTGAAAATGGTAATGTAGTTGTACCGTACAGAGAGGAAGCAATGTAATAGCCATGTGAAATCCATTCTGGTAAGTATGAAGATTTTATTTCATCCGTTTCATTGTTTTGTAAAGACTGCAACAAATATTGCACACAGGTTGTGTTAGTTGACAAGATGTGGGTCTGAAATGTAACTTGACTTTAGATTGAGATTTGAGAACCAGGGAGGGACACATAACAATTAAGTTGTAAGAAGTCATTCATTTATTTTTTTAGGAAACTTCCAGATGCTTTGTTGTTCTGTCAAAGTGGCCTTATCCAAAAAAGTTCTTCAACATCAGAAACCCCTGTCACCCGAGCTTGGGCACACATACAACATGCAGAAGTCGTTTCATTAGATGACCATGACCATCCTAAGACAACTGGACCCCAGAAGGATGCTGATGAAATCTGTGAAGAAGTAATAAAATAAGAAACCATTAGAGACAAACCTGCAAATATGATTCCCCCCTACCTCCCCACAAAAAAATACTTACCTTCAAGTGCTTGAGAGTTATCCGTTTCCAATTTCAGTGCAAAAAATTCTCATTGAGCACTGGAATGTGCACACCAACAGTTTCTGTGTGACCTGTGATGCAGAACAATAGCATGAGTACATGTCCATGTCGACCCCCCTCCTCACCTACAAAATACACAACACAACCATATATATATATACTCTCACCAAGGCTACTACTAGTGTACAACCAAAGGGCACCCTTCAATCCAGTTAAGATGATCGCATTGCATTTACTGGAATCATCTCGCAGAACACATTGTACCAGCAACACGACACTAACAGTCATCATTTTATACTGGGGAAGTGCTCATTTCACTGTGTAACCACTTGTCAATTGTCTGCACAGAAGCAGGGTGCATTTTGGGTTGGCAAAAAAAATCTGAGGACTCTGTGCCACTTTTGTGTGCATTACTGAGTGTGCCATTAATTCTGGAGGACTTTGTATGTGCTAAAACAGTCTCATTTCACTGTGTAACCACTTATCAATTTTCTGCACAGAAGCAGGATGCATTTTGAGCTGGCAGAAAATATCTGGGGACTCTGTGTTACTTTTGTGCACATGACAGAGTGTGCCATTAATTCTGGAGGACTTTGTATGTGCTGAAACAGTCTCATTTCACTGTGTAACCACTTGTCAATTTTCTGTACAGAAGCAGGATGCATTTTGGGATGGCATAAAAATCTAGGGACTCTGTGCCACCACTGAGCACATGACTGAGTGCGCCATTAATTCTGGGGGACTTTGTATTTGCTGAAACAGTCTCATTTCACTGTGTAACCACTTGTCAACTTTCTGCACAGAAGCAGGATGCATTTTGGGATGGCAGAAAAAATCTGGGGACTCTGTGCCACTTTTGAGTGTTCTGTGATTGTTGCTGTGAGCTCATGATGTCATACTAACCTTTTTACAATTAAAGCAGCATTGCAAGAATGTCCTCACAGTTCTGAACTGTACTTTTTTATGCTACTTTACATTGCCACAGCCAGCACTAACTTCCGAGTCGTGACTTGAATGATACGATTCTTTTCACAATTTATGTCTGCTTTACTTACTTGACTACTTTTTTCATGTATGAAAAAAAAATAAGCATGCTTTCCAATATTGTTAGAACCAGGTTTGTATTTATTTGCAGCTGCTTTGCAATAACTATTTTTCCTTGGTGTCATAAAAAACACTGGCTGATGCATAACTGTTAATTAACATCAGAAGTGATATATAACAACTAATTGATGTGATGGAGAAAAGCAGAGGAAAACAATGACAAAGACCTGGTCAGTACCAATTTAAAAGGAATGCTCCTTTTATTATTTCACACTTGAAAAAAGGTAGTACAGCAGACTTAGCTTCTGTAAATGCTTGTATTATTCCAGTCAGTCAGGATGTAAATAAAGGAAGTTGTAACATAGCATTAAAAAATATAGATCAGAGTTATCAACAGATTGTTGCACTGCTGCTTTACAGACAGTCACCACATTACATAGTTATGGTGATGCACATAAACTAATATGTGGGGGCATTACTCCCACTGGAATATTTCTTGCTCCACAGAGTGCAATATATTTCTGTGAAAACCACACATAATTTCATTACAGTGAGTCACGTGATGGAGGAATTACTGATCAGAAAAACCACCCACATTCTGCCTTCCTTTCTTAGCAACATTAGGATGTGATGCCAGGGGGAGCACAGGTGCATGCTCCACTATAGTGAATGTCTGGCAGCTATCCCAATGTTTCCTTATGTTATAAGGTTGACTTTGTGGTGAAATGTGGGAATGTTTCCACTAACAAGGCTCTTCTTACTGGAAATGTGCCCACACATTTCACCACAAACTGACCATTGTAACATAAAGAAACATTTGGAAACCTGCCAGACAGTCCGATATTCACGGTAAGGAGCATGCACACACGATCTCCCTGCCATCACATCCTAATGTTGCTGAGAAGGGAGGCAGAATGTGGCCAGATTTTCAGAACAGGAATTCCTCTGTCACGTGACACACTGTAATGAAATTACAGGTGGTTTTCACAAAAATGTATTGCACTATGTGGTACAAGAAAGATTCCCCTGGAAGGGAAAATATGTATGAATAAACAATAACAAAGAAAAACACACAAAACAGTACAACACAGAAGTGGGGTGGGGTGGGGGCAGAAAACAATCCCCTCACTTACTATGGCCGTGGGATGCTGTGGTGGTCCAGCAGCAGGTGCAGCATTGAAAGTATTTGCTGCTGCTGTGCTTCTACTCTGTTCACCTGCTGCTCCAAAGCACTGAACCGCTCATTATTTTCTTCAAGCATTGCCCACAACAGGCCAATGTTAGACTGTGTTGCAGGGACTGTGGCGGGGTACACTGCAGTGGGGAATCCAGGTAGTGGGGCTGGTGGTGGACAGGGTGGTGCTGATGGCTGTGGTGGTGGTGGAGGTGGTGGTGGTGGAGCAGCTGCTGTAGTAGCCCTCCTCCTGCTGCGGTGGTGACTGCGAGGCACAACTCCCACCTCAGCAGCACCCTCGGCCACTGCCACAGAAGGGCCAGCAGGTGGACACCTGGCCCCTTCTGTGGAGGCCTACCACTCTGCCCTGTGGTGGTTCAGCATGTGGGTGCGCTGGCCACCGGTCCCCAAATGTGTCACACAGGGGCCATGACACACCAGCACACCATACACACATGGCACTCCACCACTGTACTGTCCCCCCCCACACAGTTAAAAACTCCCACACTGGGGAGCTGCGGGGGGGACCACACACAGTCCTCACACATCGGGCATGAGTCCCACCACCTCCTACAATTTTCAGGGCCACCTCCTGTGGCTGTGGAGGTGGTGGAGGGGGTGCTGCTGGAGCCCCAGCAGCTGCTGCTAGTGCTGGTTGTGGTGGTGGTCGTGGTAGTGGCGGAAAAGGTGGACATGCAGCAGCCACCAGTGGCACTGGTGGTGCTGCTGCTGCTGCTTCAACGGGGGAAGCAACACTGGCCAGGAGTCAGGAGCGGTCCAACATGACATGACCACCCCGCCCCCCCACAGGTCCACACTCCCCTCCTACCGAGCCCACGGGCCAGCGACTCGCCTTCTCCTAGGTCCATCCTCCTGAAGTCCACGGGCCCACACACACACACACAGTCAGTCACACAAAACAAAACAAAACTTATACAAAAAAATTCACTAACAAAATAAAACACAAATACAATACAAAAACTAAATAAAGAAATAGCTTTTAAAAAAGCTGTTTGTTTTGTTCTGGAACTGAAATGCAATGAAGTGGCAACAAGGCAATCAACAGTAACTCCTCTCCTCTCACGAATGCTTTCTCCCTGTACAAATGCAAAGGAGAAAGTGAAACTGCTTCTGTGACTCACTTCCTTCCTACCTGGCTAAAGCATGTGACTTACAGTACTGCAAGTCATGTGATGTGCCTGTTTTCTTCTGACTTCGTCTTACTTCGCATTAATGCATAATGGCAACGCGAAGTGGTAATAATAACGCGCAGTGAGCACTTTGCAATGTCCACTTCGTGTTGTGCTCTGCCGACGCGAAGTGCCCACTTCATGTCCACTTCGCGGGTGGAGTAAACATTCACTACATCTCTAGTACAGAGTCACAGGAACCTGGTGAACATAGATAGTCTTCAGTAAGCAGATATATATATATATATATATATATATATATATATAGATATACTTAAAGAAACTTAAACGTAGTCAAACAATGGCAAGAGCAGTAACAATGAATAAATTACAATGCATGAGCGACTCTTAATCAAAGTCACAAAATAGATAATTTCTGAACAAATAAATAAGCAAATCACATACATCTCAGAGTAAAAAGGAACAGTAGGCAGCGTCATAAGAGCCAACATGAGGGAACTCATGGCTAGGTAAGCCCAGGTAAAAGACCTGAAACTGGCTATGGTGGCTTGGGACACCCACACACGCAGGTCAGCTTCAAGTGTCTCCACACAGAATTCCAAAGACACAAGTGGGAGGGAGAGGAGCGAACATGGGCAGGAAGGGAGTTCCAATGTCTCAGAGCACTCGGAGTGAAATCCCTGTCCCCCATTAGGGTACGGGTATGAGGAACTTTGAGCACCCCAGGACCATGGGACCTGAGAGAGTAGGAGGAGGAGTCAGCTGGTTTGAGGAGCTGCACCAGCCCCAGAGGGGTGCTGGTTCTGATCACCTTGCCCACGAAGCAGCCCAACTCAAAGTTTGTGTGATTGGTCTGGGAAAGCCAGCCAAGTGTGTCATATAATTCACAATGATGGGTGAGGCGAGGGGCAGCCAGGGCAAAGCAACGGATAATGTTGTTGTAGGACATGTTCCACTGAGTAAGGTGGGCCTTGGAGGTGCGAGCAAATAGGAGAAGGCCATAGCAGAGCAAAAGAAGAAGCACTCCTCTGGCCAACACCAAACGAGCAGCAGACGTCAGATTTTTCCTTACACTGTAGGCAAGACCCAGTTTACAGCTGACAGCTCTGCAAACATTTAAAATAAGACACTCCAGGTCAAGTTGGGGATCAAGTGTCACCCCAAGGTATTTGATGGAGACTGTGGTTAGGAGGGGAACACCGTCCATGCCATTGACACGCAGAGGGGCAGGGGAGGCCTTGATCTTGGCCGATGACACAAAAAGCATGGCCTGATTTTTGTTTTAGGTTGAGGACCAGCTTGTGAGATGTTGCCCAGGACTGAATATTCTTAAAGTCCTTACTCACAATGACAGTAAGCAGAAAAAAGTTAAAAATAAACAAATATTTTTTCAAAAACTGATTACTTAGAAAACCTGTTTATATGCAGATGGGAGAAGTGTGCCAATGACTTCTGTGGGCAATTTAGAACTTTTAATTGGGCATTGATACCTGTGTGTAAACAAATGAGGTGGGTAGGGACATTTCCATTGAGTACTGGAATAAAAGTCACATTCTGTAATTTTTTTAACAAATCAAATCCCAGTAAACTATATTTCCATTTCATGTTTATGCTTATGAAAGCAGAACTGGGATAGGTTGTTCAATTTAGAGAGTTCTGAAAGGAGAAGGGAATGTCAAATAACTACAGTATATGATGAAACCCACTCAATAATATCAAGGTTATTTGTCCCCCCATTATAGCTGATATTGACTTGTTGTTAGAACCCCTGTCTCAATTTACGGACCACTACTTGAGGGATTTGGTGTATACATTACCTACATGCATACAGGATATATCTGGAGGACATAGCAACTGAACAATAACTTCTAATAGTTACACTGGACAGCAAGGTGCTATGCAAAAACATTCCTCATGGGGAGGGTCTCAGTGCTATGACTTTTTTTTCTCCTTTGACTAAATGCTGGAATAATGGCCCAGTCACCACTGTATGTTCTTACAATTGTTTTTTCTTAGCAGACTAGAGAAGATCAAATGCCAACTAGAGAAGATTAGATGCCACTTCAAAACTACTACTAGAGTTCGCAAAACTTGTTTTGAAAAATAACTATTTTATGTTAATGCAGGAGTATTAATGCCAAACTAAGGTTACAGCTATGAGGGCAGCTTTCCCCCAGTTTTACATTTTATTGTATAGCTACATCAGTAGGAAAGCAACTGTGTGCACCAGATATTACTAAGAATCCATTTAATAAGAAAGTAGATCTATACCACTGGTACATTGATGCCATCTTGGTAGTGTGGCAGGGGATAGCCACAGAGTTGGAAGACTTGTTTGAATACTTGCACTGTAGCAACAGAAATTTGAGATTTACAATAATTGCAAGTAAGGAATTATTTCTTTTCTAGATATAAAAGCAGTCTGATGATAGTGTCAGTACTTATCAGTTCATTAAAAAGTAAGAAAGAAATACATTGCACAGGCATCCAGCTGTGACTCTAAACACACATTCAAAAATATTCCTAAGCATCTGTTTTTGCATAGTCACATGACTGTAGTAGTGATGCAGTGTACAATAAACGAATGGGAGAGTTAGAAAACAGGATCAGTAAGAGGGGATATGGCCAAGTGATAATCACTGAAGGCAGGAGGTACACTAACAATCAAGCCAGAAGAGATTTACTTGAAAGGGGCACAGATAAGACAAATAATTTGGATAATGAGATGCATTTTATTTTACTTTTAGCCAACAAGCCCACCTGATGGAGAAAGTAATGAAAAATTATTGGTATATCCTTAACACAGATGCCAGTCTTCAGGAGTATACACAGAACTGGCCACTTATGGTATATGACAGATGGAAACATTTAAGTAATGCCCTGGTGCATACTGCAGTTTCCAAAATGCTGAAACACCCACAACTTGGTTACTAGGTCCCTAGGTGGAGTGTTTAAAATGTGGACATTATATTCAAAGTGACCTTATAAATTGCTCCAAGATCTTTACTAATCCTAATACAAGACATATTTTTCATATCAGAGATTTAATCAGTTGTGAATCTACACGTCATTTATGTAAGAAGTAAGACATGAACGGGCATGCATTATGCCGATCTTTTTTGGTGAAGTGAGGCATGACACCACGGGCAGAGTGCCTTCAGCCCCTGGAAGTGCAGTTAGATCAGAATAATGCACATCCCCAAAGTGTATTTCTTGGGCATATGCACTAAGGAGCACAAGCTACGAGCTACAGGTGCATACCCTGGCTGCGGCCCTCCACATCTGTGGACACAGATGAACCACATGCTATGCACAGTACCAGTGTACCCACCCACAGGTGCATTGGAACAGGTATTTTTTATAATTAAAGTTAATTCAACCATGCATCTTATAATTACTAGCATTGCTGACATCCCTGGTGCTAGTGGTCCCCTCCCCCCACTCCCCGATCCAAGGACCATATTTATAAATACAATCTCTGGTGCTAGCGGTCCCATCCCTCATTCTGATGACAACCCTGTAGTTATAAATAAAATCCCTGGTGCTAGTTGTCCCCTTCCACCCTCCCTCTGATGCCAGCTCCAGAAAGGCAGCTGACTGTTGTATTTTCTTTCTTGCCTTTACATATTTCTTGATCAGTAAAAATAATAATGGAATCTCCCCAAACCATTATGTTATTTACTGTTTGATTATCATTAATTTAATCATGTACTGGTTCTGTTTCTTGTTGATTTAGTCCTCCCTGGTGGATTTCAGTTGTTTGCTGCTCTGTGAGTGTGCTGTATACTTCTATTAAATCATTTCTCCCATCATGAAGTGGATTACCATCAGGATCCAGTATGTTAAACGTATTCAACAGAGGGATTTGATATCTTTCTGTTGGTCTTCTCCTTTTCTTCCTTTTATTTCCAATCACAAGTGCCCATTCATCATCCTGCATTTCAGTCATTAATTCATCAGCACTTCTTGCCCTTTTCCACTGTCTGTTATTTACCTGGTTGCAGACTGTACCCTGTATTGTATTCAGGGCCCCTGGTGTTCTGCGGCAGAATTCTCTGATTTCTGTGGCAGGGCTCCTTGACTTCTGCGGCAGCATTTTCTGATTTCTGCTGCATGATTTATTCATTTCTCTGGCAGAATGCAGTCCTGTCATTGGTTAAATATGATGTGATGTCATTGATGACATCATATGCTGAGCATAGAGGAGGGGCTTCAGGATAAATGAGGTGGGACAGAAAGCCTAACACTATGGAAAAACAGTATATTTATATGAAAATTCACCAAAAACAATGAATTCTGCGGCACTATATATATTCTGCGGCATGATGCAAATTCTGCATCAAATTCTGCAACCGCAGAACCGTAGAATTCCAGGGGCCTTGATTGTATTAAAGCGATAACATTTAGTTAGTTGGAGTATACGGAGCAATAACCGACTTCTGTGGATGATTAAATGCTGAGGTGAAACCGAGGCATTTAATTGTCCACAGAAGCCAGATATTGCACGTATACTCCAACTAACTGAATGTTATTACTGTTATACTAGTTGGAGTGGTCAGCTGAGTGGGGGGGTGAAACAGACACGATGTTTGTGTGTTTTCCTATGGTTTGTTTTAATGCAGAGTATTGCATAGTCTGGAGCTCGGTGTGATAAAAGGTCAAAGGCTGGCACAGTGATATGTTGCTTTTTGCCTGTGCCAATATTGGATAGAGAAAGCTGTTGCGACAAAAGAATCTATTCTGCTACGAAGTCAGATGCCATTCATTATTGTGTGGGTGGAGCCGATTTGACATCTGACAGCTGGTGAAAGAAGATGAATGATTTCCATTGCGCTGTCAGTATTTCTCGTTGTCAAGTATTTTTTATGTTACTTATTTAAGTTTCTGCTATGTTTTTCCTATGTGGTGCTTGGCAGCGTTTCTGTACTGAAGATTGCGTTTCATCTCATTTGTGTAGTGGAACATCTTTCTTTGCACTCCTCATTTTCGGTGATGTGCCTGCATAGAGTTTGTTCGGGATTCACTGGGCACCATGGAGTTTCTTTTGAAAGGTATTCAAGAGTGCATTTGGATGTCTGAGAGTTTTTGGGACTGTCAAGTTTTAGTAATTATTTTGAAGAGCCATATAAGGTAGTAGTGTGTTTTGTATACAGAAGGAGACTGGGAAGTGCAATCTTTTGTTCTGTGAGTCGGAGTGGCTGTGTTCGTAGCTGCATAGTGTTTGGCACAGCTTTGTGTAATACAGCTCTTCTAGCTGAGTTATTTTTCATTGACATGGTTAAAAAGTGCTGTTAATTTTTATTTAAAATGAATGGGAGCTGTTTTTGGTGGTGGAAGTTTCTAACACGGTCTTCATGTTTCGGGGGCAGGGTGGGCATGCAGTGTGATTGTCAGACACTGTAAGACACAATGTTATCAGGTGTATCTGTCCATAAACTGTGGAAACTTTTGTAAAGTTGTGTTTTTATTTGAAAATTTGTTTCTGTGTTTCACCTCTAAGTGTGGTGGTTTGTCATTACTGTCTTTGGTACTGAGGTAACAGCGTTGGTGTTTACATTTCACGCAGAGAAGTTTTGATATAAATCTGATAAGAAATACCTTTGAAAATTTTTGCTGCTCTTTTTTTTTTTTCTTCATCTTTTTCTGACAGTATGGTGGCTTTTTCTTCTTCCATCAGGCTTTGAAATCTTCTTCTTGTGTGTTCAGGAGCTGCTGACGTCGAAAGCTGTTGTAATGTCATTTTTTTCTTTGATGTCCCTTTGACTATACCATGGGTTGTCTAACTGAAAACTCCCTCAGGAGCCACCAGTCTTCACCCTACTCCTCTCTTCTCACAGACAGAGTGGTACCTAGGAGCCTCAGGGTAACCTCTGTTCCCCCCTCGAAGTGCCATGTATATCTTCTGTCATGGGCAGCTGCACTTTCTCAGTCTCTGCCCCAACCCTGTGGAATAAATTACCTGCATCCATCTGTTACTCTTCCACCCATTTGTCCTCCAAAACCAATCTGTGCAACTGGCTTCTAGTTAGGTCAGGCTGTAACTGTCCCCAAGACAATACCAGAGGGAGTGGGTTATCAAGACGCTAGGACCTGGTGAGCTGTTGGGACAACTCCATTGCCCTACATTTCTGGTCTTTCCCACTCTGTTTGTCCCTTAGCTTTCTTTGCCAGCATCAATTACCTGCAAGATACCCACCAGTGGATGCGGGCCATCATGGTGACAGGTCCTGCTGTGCCATCTTTTGGGACCCCTCCCCTTCCTCCAACTCGCCTCCCTGTTGCCCCCTAGCCTTCTCTACCTGCATCGTACTTCACGGTACTCTCTGCTCTACTAACCTGTTCTTACCTCTTTGCAGTACCACTGATCCACTGTTTTGATATTTCTCTAGCAAGTCTGAGCTTCTATACGCCTAACTATCCTAGATCATTGCCAGCTTGTATAGCTTGTATGCTCTATGTACAGTAAGCTTCCATGCACCTACTAATTTAGCCTACTGCCCACTGTTACAGCAGGTAGGCATCTTAGATACCAAGGAGGCCTTCTCCCTCCTGCCTGTCTTTCTAAAAGAGGTGGAAGACCTACTGCTGCAACTGGACACCAGGAAGGGAGCAGGCTCTGACTTCATAGAGCCATACTATCTGAAATGTGCCTACTATGTGCTTACGGTGCCAATCACCCACCTATTCAACATGTCACTCTCCCAGGGTAGCCTCCCCCTCAATGGAAAATAACCCATATCATCCCTCTATTAAAAGCAGGTGACCCCTGCGATCTAAATAACTACAGACCGATCTCCCTCCTCCCCATCCAGTCTAAATTACTAGAAAAAATAGTGTGTCACCAGCTAGGGGTACACTTAGAATCCAGAAGCCTATTAAACCTGGTTCAGTCTGGATTCAGAGCAAAGCACAGCACCATAACAGCCCTAGCTAAGGTGACCAATGGTTGGCTCCTAGACCTTGACAACAAGAAGCATGTCTATGCCATTTTCTTGGATCTTAGTAAGACATTTGACACAGTCAATCACAGCCTGCTTCTTTCCTCCCTAAGCACCTTAGGCCTGGACCATAAATCTACAGCTGGTTTGCAGACTACCTCGGAGAACGGAAACAGCAGGTTAAAGCTGAAGGTGATCTTTCTCCATTAAAACCTATGCTGAGGGGCAGGCCCCAGGGCTCTATCCTTGGTCCCCTCCTCTTTGAAGTCTACATTAACAACATCAATGACCCCATCAAAAATGCCAACATCCACTTATTCGCGGATGACACTGTACTGTATTTGAGTCGTCCCACGCCGGAAGCAGCCTGAGAAGACCTCCAAGCTGAATTTAACCTTCTACAATACCAGCTCATAAACAAAAGCTTTTGCTCAATGAGAAAAAAGACAAATGCCATGCTCTTTTCCCCCTCCTTGCATGCGGCAATTCCTGCTGGGGGGGAACTATCCCATAAATTACCACTGTTCTTGGAGAAACACTAGAATATGTAGCTAAATTCAAATATCTAGAAGTTTGGCTCGATCATAAACTTTCCTTCACCAACCATCTCGAAGAACTACAGAAGAAACTAAGGCAAAGATTAAGACTAGTCTACAGAATTAACCAACTGCTCACAAAGGAGGCCAAGATTCAACTGGTTCAAGCTACCTTCCTATCTTTAATAGATGACGCAGACTTGCTCTACAACCACTGCACTGCCTCTGCACTGGCTAAGTTGGACACCCTCTACCACAGAGCTATCAGGTTCATTACTGGCCTTCCACTTTCCACACACCACTGCTCCCTGTACCCAACATTAGGCTGGACTTCCCTTCACTATGGGAGGAATAGAAATGCTGCCCTATGGTCCTTCAGAACGGTGACCAACAAGCTCCCCTCATATGTCTCAGATTGTATTCCCTGGAGTGTTAGGCACCTATGATCTAAGGAGCTATTCCCTAATTGCCCTCCAAGTTCCAAGGGTCAAAACTAATTTCGGCAAAGCTGCTCTAAGCTTCTCTTTACCCACATTGTGGAATGGTTTACAAAGGAACTTGAAGCTGAGCAGCCCTGTTAGCTTGAATATCTTCAAGGTGCTCTATGATCGCTACATGAAAGCACCTTGCAAATGTTTTCCTCACCGCTAGCCCACTAATTCCGCAACTCCCCCTTTCCATCCTGACGCTCGCCATGTTTCTATCCCTGGCTTTCACTCTTTCCCTATTAACTCTTCCTGCTGTACCCACCCTTCCCTGTCCACTCCAGCCTGGCTAAAGTCCAACCCCATCCATAGTAGTGTCCCAATTATCTACCCCTCCTCCGTCATTATCATAATAAACAAGTACACGACAGCCTTCATCACTTTCTGTGGTTTTAGCTCAATTTTTCCCCCAGCCGTTGGTAATATATCCCTCCTGTTCTTTACCTCTCTAACCTGCCACCCCATACATGGCCTCTTTCCCCTATAGGTGTAGTTGCCGGCTGCCTCACTCAAAAGATCTCTGCTTATAACCCCTGTATGCCTGTGGTTGATTGTACATCTGCTGACTTCTTCAATTGTAAAATAATGCTGTTTTTTTTTTTTATTTCAACCTTGTACTGTACTGTATACACTGTATATACTTTTTCTTCCTTGTATATTATTGCTTTTTGTGTACCTGCTTCTGTACTGTACTTTGATGTGTTCATGACCAGGTCCACCTTGCAAATGAGCCTTGCTCAATGGTGCCCACCTGGATAAATAAAGATTTTGATTGCTTGATTGATTGAGATAGACCTTGAACACTGAAACTTTGCTTGTAGACCTGCTTTGTCTCCATCATGTGTTAATTACCTTGTCTGGAGGTCTGTTACCAAATCTTGTATTATATTGTATATATGGTATTATGTGTGTTACTCTGTACTATTGCTATTTTTGTACATCGTCCTTGTTGATTATGTTATTTTGTATCCATATCTGTGGCCCAGGTCGTGTCTGAAAACGCTCCAATGGATCAGTACACTTGCCTGGTTACCAAAGACATACATACATACGTAAATACATAAATAAAATGTCCAAGGCGTGATCAGCCAACTGTGGGCATGGCTACTGGTTCATTAACCGACTGTGGGTATATTTAGGCAAAATTACTGACTCTGAGGATATTGTTTTATAGTTTGTGGCAGAATAACTGACAGTAGCTCTTTATTCTGATTGGCTAAAAATAGATAACTCTCATAAAAAAACAACTAAATTACTGTCATTATGAGGTGCTTTCTGACCATTTTGTTGTGTTGTGTTTAAACCATTTTCAAGTTCACTGTTGAGTAGACTGCTAACCTGGTGATACGTGTTTTCAAGCTCTTGTATACCCTCCAGTCTGCCTATAGTAGTTTTTAAAGTGGCTATCTCTCGTTCTCTCTCTCCTAAGCTGGTCTCCAGGCTCATAACTAGTGGGAGGTCCTTCCTGGTACCACGTGACAGGCAGGAAAAAGATCTCTGCAGGGGAACCAGATCCTCCCCGCTGCATCCTGTAGCTCTGTTTACTTCCTGCATGTCAAGAGACATGTTCTCTGCAGGGGCTCTGCCACTGTTGTGGCAGAGCTGAAGACATCAAACTGTAAGTGCAGTTTACTTTTCTACAAGAAGAGGATTTTCCATGGGGGAAGCTTAACCAGCGTTGCCTCTCAGATTCTGCTGGGTCCCCAGTCTCAGCCGTGCATGCTGAATAAACTGGACCCCCTTTCTCTCCTCCTCCTTCCTGCACTTTGAGGCCCGCATCCCCCCCCAAACGGTCACCTTATTAGGAGGGAGGCACAAACAGTCACCTTATTAGGAGGCTGACACATGACATGTTCACTGACCCCCCCCCCCGCCAGCACCCTTAGTCTGGAAGGATGCAGAAATCTGGAGCCCATGTGTTGCAAATTTATTTTCGGCTCTGGAGAGACACACTTTATTCTCCTCGTCGACAGCCACTGCTGCTCAGGCCATTGACGCTGCACACCGTCATTGAGCCCCCTGGTCCTCAGGCTCATCAACGGACATGGTAGAAGCCTCTAGGAGCGATCACACCCCGCAGCAGGAGGAGTCTTGGGGGAAGCCTCTAGGAGCGATCACGCCCCGTGGCACCAGGAATATTCTTCAGCTTAGGAAGAGCCAAGCTTCTCCTCCTCATCGACGCCACTGAAGCTGCTTTCCATCAACGAGCCCCCAGTCCTCAGGCTTACTGTGATCAGTGGAGGAATACTGCTAGAGCAATAGCACTCCACAGCAGAAGGGGCTTCATTTTGGCTCAGGAAAAGCTGTGCTACAGCCCCTCATAGACGGCCAGGAGGGCACAGGCAATCAACTATGTGGCCTATTCCTGAGACCCATGCCCATCAGGCTCTTTGATGAATGACAGGGGAAACTGGTCAGAGTGATAGCACTCCCCTTGTGATCCAGCTTGTTATTGACTGCTGCCCTCAACAAGTCCCGCCAAGGGTGATTGAACAGGGGGAAGGGCGCGGCTCACAACGCCTTGATGAGCCTGTGCTAATTTCGGCTCGTCAACATCTTTGAAGCCCATTTGGACAGATAGGCCCTGGCTCCAGGTGGCAGTGCTAACAGGACTCAAAATAGGGTCTCATGCCACCCTCCTGTGAAAAAGGTCTGCAAGGGCTGTTGGGAGCATATCACAAATCCTCACAGGGAAGAAAGGGCCATGGACGTAGATAACCCCCCTTAGGTCACCTTCTCCTGCTCGCTACACCTAAGTGATGCAGCTACAAGGTCAGAGGAGGTCCGGAGTCATCTACCATACTCTCACAGGAGCACCAATCCCGGGCAGCGGAGACCCATCAGCCCTTCTCCTCCTCCAAGGGGCAGCATTGTTTTGCCATCAGACTTAGCCCCTGACGTAATAGGCAAGCCTAACAGGGCCTTCACCCTCAACCCCTCATGCCTTGACCATCATGCCTTGATTTCCTACATAGATCATAGGGTCCACAGGAAGCCCACCCCAATGCCTCCTCCCCATCTTCGGACCAGAGGGACATCACTCCTCTTGGCACCATAGGATAGGAAGAGGTCACGAACTAGGAGCAGATTCAAGGATGTCCACAGTGGAAAACATCCAATGGGACAGGCCCCCAAGTCTGTCAGAGGTCAGTTTGTCCCCACAGAAGAAGAGGTGCTACCGGGCAAAGATTCTGTCTCAGAGAGCTCTCCATCCAGAAACTTAGTCTTGGATTACCTAGATTTCTTCATTAGGCGGGTGATTGAGGAGTTTCACTTGGGGTCTCCCTTGTCAGTTCCAAAACCCCCAAAACCAGTGCTCAGACTTTCATTGGCTGCCAAGCAAAAGAGAGAAAGGAGACAGGGTAGAGAGAATATATATATATATATATATATCCCATCAGGGGTGGGGCTTCCCTGTGGTACCCAAGGGATACAAAGGTGGATGCATCCCTCGAAAAAGGCATTTTAGTCCTCCGCAACCTCCCTCAAAGCAGCTACAACCAATCTGTTCTCAGCATGAGCCACCCTACCATGGGCCACTGACCTGGCATTCCAGCTTGCTGATGAGCCAGATATAAACAAGCCCACCCCGCAGCAACTACAGCTCGGGACTAATCTCTGCATTCTCAGCTAACATCTCGAAGGAAGCTGCCAGATGCACAGCAAGGGCCATGCTTTAACTCACCTCACCTCAACATACCTAAGGCTGCAGGCATGGCAGGCAGACAGGTCGTCAAGGCACACTTGGTGAATGCCCCCCCATGAAGGAGATCTCCTGTTCGGATCAGCTCTAAAGGAGGTGGTAAAAGAATCCAGGGAAATAACGAAAACTTAAGTACCACAATCCAGGAGCAGGTACAGACTCTGGTCGTCGGGATCCAGACAGAATATTCAAGCCCATAACTACTAAGAGGACAAATTAACGTGGATTCAGTGGAGGAAGAAGCAGCAACTGAGATGCCAGAAAGTTCACAGTAAAGGCCCCACACCCATCCTCGAGTAGGGGGCAAGCTTTCCAGTTTTCTCGAAGAAAGGGTTTGCACCTCCGCAATTAAGTGGGTGACAGACATAATGCACAGGGGTTATCCCCTAGAGTTTGAAGCAGGGGCCTCCCACTTCATGTGGTACCCTCACCCTTATCTGTATGGAATATGTCAACTCTCCAAGCACTCACAGACCACATACAGGCTTGAGCAAGCGAGTGGTTGCCCAGCGCAGAAAGGAACTTGGACATTTACTGTCTATTCTTCATAGTCCCAACTTGCTCTGGAGTTTTCAGGCCCATATGGATCCTAAAATGCCTGATCGAATTTGTCCACCACAGGACATTCTCGATGAGAACCCTTGCATCCATCTTCAGGGGAATTCCATCGGGGAGATTAGTTGGTCTCAGTAGATTTGCAGGTGCATTTTTGCATATCCTATCAGGGCATCACTCAGGTCAATGCCCCACAGTGTGAGCAAACAACTCTGGCAGTGACTGAGTTCACCCAATGCTTCTCCTCTATAGGATTCCTGATCATCAAAAGAGTTCTCTTCCGCCATCCAAGAATCTGAATAATTGAGGAGTAACCTTCTGAACATCCCAAATTAAAGAGTTGCCCTCCTGCTTCTAAGTTCAGGGAACCCAGGGTTCTTTTCAGCAAAGACCAAGCGGCCCAATGCCTTTCAGCCCACACCTTCACACAGCTTATGGGGACGACGGTCTCCCTGGCAGTCTCAGTTCCCTGGGCTCTGGTTCTCATGCGTCCCCTGCAGCCAAACCTACTACATCAAGGGTCCCAGTAAAAGGTCAGCCTGGGCCAGCAGATTCAAGCATATGGCCAGTCAAACCTACTCCATCAGGGGACCAGCAAAGGGTCAGTCTGAGCCAACAGATTCAAGGCTATTGCCAGGTGGAAGCAGCCCTGCATTGGGTGACTCACTGCTCCAACTTCATGAAGGGTCTCAAGTGGGGGCACACTCACCAGGGGAGAATTGCTACTGATACCAGCCTTTGGGGCTGGGGAGCTCATTTGGATCAGATCTCAGCACAGGGCAAGTGGTCGAGGGTAGAGACCCACTACAGCATCAACATACTGGAGATACCTCCTGACATTTCAAAGATTAGAAGTACAGATCTCCAACCAATTGAACCACAATGGCCTGCACCTATCATCAGGGAGGTACATGAACTCTTGGATGGCACAAGAAACCCTATTGCTCTTCCGGTGGGCAGCGCATCGCCTGGTGACCATGGTGGCCATATACATACGAGGTCAGGAGAACATCACAGAGTATTGGCTAAATCAGGATGTTCTCCCAGGAGAATGGGATCTAAAGGTCAGCGCCTTCCTCCTTCTCACTGCATGGTGGGGCCTCCTGCAGGTAATTCTTCACCGGTTGGTGAAGCCACAAAGTTCCCCAGTCCCGCTCTTTAATCAGGGTCGCGCTGACCATAGCACAGGAGGCCTTCTCCCTAGACTGGGGACCCTGCAATCTCCTGTATGACTTTCTTCCAATTCTGCTAATCTCGAGAATCCAGTTCTACTAATCCCAAGACTCCTGCACAAGATCACCCTGGATTAGGTGGAACTATTCCTAATATGTCCTCATTGGCCACACCAGCCATGGTTCTCGCGGTGGGCCCAGATGTTCCTACATCATCTCAGCTCTGGGTACTCTCACAAGGGCAGACTCAGGGGAGCCTTTGGGTGCTCACCCTTCCGTTAGTTGATTCCTGAGTGGAGAGTGCTGAAGTGTCATACAATAAAGACCATCGTCTCACATTGGAAAATCAACCTGGTCCTCAGAACCCTCACCAAGACCCCATTGGAGATCATTAAGGAAACATCCATCCTCCTCCTCCTCATGATGAAGGTTGTCTTCTTGCGGCACTCACTTCAGCCCACTGTATCAACAGATAGGAGCTCTGTTTTCCAAGGAACCATACACCGTGTTCCTCCAGAACTCCATGCTTCTACGAACATTTCCATCTTTTCTGCTGAAGGTGTTATCTCCCTTCCTCAGCAACCAGGAATTGAATCTCTCTGCCCTAGGTCCTAGCCCTAAGAGTGAGAAGGAGAGGGAAATTCTCCTTCTGGGCTAGAGGAGAGCACTCAAGCTTTACATCAGGGCTGAATTTGGGAAAAAAAAGCCTTAAAAGTCTCTTAGACCAAATTAATTTGTTCTCTTCTCCATCACCTTCCACAAGGTAGGGGTTTCTCTGCCAGGCCCATTGAGTGCACCTTCAGCTTGTGCAGTGGCTACATCCTGGGCGGAATTCAGAGAAGCCTTTCTAGCAGTCTTTCACAGAGTGGCTACTTGGGCATCCATTCCTTGGCAAAGTTCTACGGATTGGATGTATCTGCTTCCGCTGAAGCATCCTTTGATTAACTGGTCCCTCCATTAGCGGGGGACCCATAAATATCTGTTAACATTCTTCCCACCTGGAAAGCAAAGGGATATACTGCTTTAGTATATCCCACTAGTTATGAACCTGGAAACTAGCTTAGAAGAGAGAAACAGAAATTTAAATACCTGTAAATTTTATTTCTCTGATTACTGGTCTCCGGGCTCCTCCCCTCCCAGAATGTTGGACGTTGGCCATCTGGCCTGAGTGTTTGAAGTCAGCTCTTCCAGGCCGTAAGTGCAGATTAACATTTCTTCTTTTTATTTCTCAGTGATGTATTACTTCAGGGGACACATGGTTTGGAACAAACTGAGAGCTACAGGATGCAGAGGGGAGGATCTGGTTCCCCTGCAGAGATCTTTTTCCTGCCTCTCACGTGGTACCAGGAAGGACCTCCCTCTAGTTATGAGCCCAGAGACCAGCAGTCAGAGAAAGAAAATTTACAGGTATTTAAATTTCTATTTCTAACAATATGTAAGTGCATTTATTGTGTGTAAAACCTGTTGCTTCTCCATCAGCCGCCTCAGAGGTACACATTTTGCAGTGCTTACATATATCCATAGTTAATGATTTTTACCAAAACACCAAAAACTGAATGTATGTCTCTTTATTTAAAACAAAGTGTTATGGGACAATATGGGATAGAATCAAGAGTTAAGTTCCCAAACTAGTAGTAACTCCACTTGAATTCCTTAGTTGAAGATAACAATGCCCATGATAATGACAGTTCTTGTACTGATTCTCAGAACCACAGTTAAAGTAACAGTTAAAGTAACTTAATTCCTCCCAGAGTTCCTTCAGTGTCCCCATCTTTCTGTCTTTCCCAACTGACATGGCAGACAATTGCCTCTGCCGAGTCCGCCACCACCTGTGCTCGCTGACTGCTCGCAGGGCTTAAACTGATATAGGGGATAATCTGAATGTGGCTCATCTGGGCTGCACTCCTGGCTCACTATACCAATCTCCATTAAGTTTTTAAAACCACAATAAAAGCTTAGCCCAAGTTCTATTTCATACTCCTGATCCCTTTACTAAAACTGGATAACTGTTTCTAAGCTCTGTCTCCAAGATGTGTTGCCCCTCGCTAACTGTAGGTTTTTTGTTTGTTGGTTGGTTGGTTTTTCAGAGTTTAGTTAGAATAGTAAGACAGTTAGAAAAGTGTTGTGAGTCACACAGTTTCCTAGACTGCCCTCTGCTATGTCCACTTCTACCCATGCTCATTTTGCTGTATAGTCCTAAAATATTAGCATTTTGTTTCCTAGCCACTTTAGGTATCTTTTTTTGTTTGTTTGTTTTTTTATTTCTTGCTAACACCATAATGTAACTGGCCCAGTGGCGCTGAGGAGCTGGATGCCACACTTCACACCACGCCAGTGACCCAGAGTCAGGAATGAGCTTGGGATGCCGGGGATCATCCGTGTAGGAGAGGATCGAGTGTCCGGAGGACAACTCTCCTCTCCTGGGGTGGGTGGGTACTGGACTCCCCAGTAGCAGTGACTCCCAATGGAGACTGGGAGTACAACCACCGGGGGTTGTGCACACAAGGATGGAGGTGATGGTGGATGTTCGCAAGAAGGATGCTGGAGCACACTCAGCTCATGCTGGATGTCATTGCACGTCCACACTTCCAGGGTCATGATCATGCTCATGAACAAGGGAAAAACCCTGTTGGATGAGTAGAAGACGATGCCCGCCTCACGACCACTACCAGATCCTGCCCATCTAGTCCCTCGACATCCTCCAACCCTCAGACTGCCTGTGGCCTGCTAAATAAGAGGAGCATCAGTGTAGCATGTAAGTAATAAACTTTATTGTTCGGTCAAAGACCTTTACAAGAGTACATGTTTTACAATAAATACTTATTTAAGAATTAATTACAGTTCAAACATTTAAAACTGCATCTTATAGAAAGAATGAAATTGTAGGTGCAAATAAATTCAGTTTTACAATGTGTATCAACAGTTGAAAATATGGATACATACTAAAATAACATTGTTCGTCACATATAAGTATAGATAAAGTGCTACTTATGCTTTCTTTGAATAATGGCTGCTGCTGTAAGGTATCCTGCCACTTTTTGAATAACTTCATCATCTTCCGTAGTGAACATAATGTTTAGCAGCACATTTTTATCCTTAGTGTCAAATCCTTTCCAAATTGATTCTACCAAATCATCCTGGGTTTGATATACCAGGTATAGCCAAACATAACATGGACCACATCTTTTCTCTCTTGATTGTTACAGTCACATAAAGCATCCCTCAGCTCAGTTGATGTCTTTTATCTTGCTATGAGAACATTACTTGGGAATTGTTCCATACGGTACCTAGTGAACAATTTTCTGAGTTCTGGGTCTATAAGAATATCCAAATAATATCTAAATCTAGATTGATTGTCATTTTGAACCAGCCATGGTGCAATTTTTAGGCAAGAGATAGTTTCACAGTCTTTTACCCTACAATAGTTTACAATTTTCTTAGTGCAGTATGCCTTATATTTTGAATTAATAGTCATTCCTTTTTCCACATATTTTTGTAAATAAGCAAGATCATACTTTGAAAAAATTGCTTCAAGGTTTTTGAGCCAGTCTGATTTTTCACAACCCATCATGTCCCATTTTGTTTTCTCTTTAAGACATTCTTGTGGTAGTCTTTATGGGTTCATTCGGGTAATATTTATACAGTAGCCGACCACTCTGGCAATACATTGTGCATCAAGGCTCGGAAGGCCTAATTCAGCCCATACCATGGGGGCAGGGGTGGAGTTTCCCACAGCAACAGTTGTACATAAGAGTTTATTTAAAGGAAGTTCCAAGGTATTTGCTTTATTAGGTCCCCAAATTTCACCAAGGTACAAAGCTTGGGACACGTATTTAGCTTGGATTGTGTTGATCAAAGCTATAACTGAGTTACCCCAATACCTTTTGTTAAATTTTACTAGGGCTCCATCAGTTTGTTTTAGTTTGATCAAGCATGTTTTAATATGCTGTGTCCAATAACCATTATTTGCTAATGTTAGGCCAAAGTAGGTTTAGGTTTTAAATGTTCTTAGTACTTGTTTTCCCACCAACCAAGTGCTGTTCAGGTTGTTAGACCCAAAAACAATAATTCGACTTTTGTTTTAGTTTATTTGTAATTTATATGAAGAAGCAAAAATGTTCAAGATATTCAGCTTTTTCTGAAAGCCTGACTTTGATAGAGCAATTGAAGCCAGGTCGTCAGCAGATGCAAGAGGTCAGCACCTAGTGACAATAAGAGGGAAATCAGAGGAGGATTCGAGCAGTTCCACTAGTAGCTGGTCTATATATATACTAAACAGTACTGGTGCTAGGATACATCTTTGTCTAACCCCTTTGTTTTTAAAAATCTTTGGAGATAGATGGCCATTAGTGCCAATCCTGATTTGGGCCCAGGTGTTTGAATAGAGACTCTTTATTACCTTGATTAGCTCTGGATGAAAACCGTTCTTGGCCATAACATGCCACAATTTGCATCTTGAAACATTGTCAAAAGTGGCACTGAAGTCGATGAAGGCCACATATAACTTCTGTTTCCTAAGTACAATATACTTCTCAATTAAGTGCAGTAAGACAAGGCAGTTGTCTGATGTACTATAGCCTGCTCTGAAACTGGCTTGAAGCTCTGAGAGGTTTCCTAGATGTTCTAATTGTGAAATGAGCTTATCTAAAATACTTTTTGCAAATATTTTCCCATTGATGTCTAATAAGGAAATAGGCCTGCACATTCTTGGGTCCGCTCTATTGTCTTTTTTGAAAATTGGAACAATAACTGCTCCGTTCCATGAAGATGGTACCACATTATTAGCTATACATGAGTCAAACAAGGTGGTCAATAAGCTGGACCATGCAGAAGGGGCCAATAAGAAGATTTCTGGTGGAATTTGATCTGGACCCAGGGCTTTCTTTTTCTTTAGACTAGTTATTGCAAAATAGGTTTCCTTAGCAGTAATCTTCAGTGCTTGAAATCTTTTACTTATACTGCCCCAGGTACTTACAGTTTCTACTACTTCGGGTCATAAAATAAATTTTCAAAATGCAAGACCCATTGATCCTCATGTATATGCGAATCATACTTAGATTTACCATCCATTGTTTGTACCTTTTGCCACTAATAGCCAAAACGTTTGCCAATCATTATTTTGTATAGCTGTAAGCATCTGATCCCATTTTTTTTGTTGAGAAACTCCACGTTTGTAATTCAAAAACTCCTTATGGGGGGGGGGATCGAGTAGCAGGTTTCTTAAGATTATCCAGGCATCCAGTCACTAATGCAGACAGAAGTTCAAACAATTGCTCATTTATAGGGGTATTATCACGTATAGCAGTAGCGTCTTTTGCCAATGACACCACTACTACATCTAGTTTACCTGGGTCCCATATAATTTTAGTTTGGCCACTAATTTCAAAGGTTTCCACAGTGTAAGTCTGTTCAGGGGCCTAACTCCCCAAGTTAAGGTCACCAGCAAGTGATCACTCTCACATCTAGTTAAAATTGATAGAGAGGACCATATTTCCATGGAACTGTTCCAGCATAAGAAATCTAGGGTGGATGACCCCAGGGAATTTCTATAAGTAAAATTACTTATGTGATCTCTTACAATTCTACCATTTTAAGGGAACTAAATTATAAGACTCTAATGATCTATACATTTCTTGCCAGAGGCATTAAGCCTCGGGTCCATTTCATTCCTTTTATAATCAGACATTTTTATATACCCAGCTATGAATCTCACTGCCCGCATAACCATCAAATGCACCTATATGACTATTGAAATCTTCATAGAGCAAAATATTTTCACATCCTGCGTTGGCTCAACTATGGTGTATCAGACATTCTAAATCATCCCATAATTTCTCAGAGAAATATTTCGATTTTTGGGGTGGGATATAAGCATTTATTAAGCAACATGGATACTCCTTTGTTTACAATAGGAGAGCTTGTGCAATGAAGTTACTTAAAATGTGAGAGGACATAAGGTTTTCATTTGCTTTAACCCAGGTTACAAGCCCACCTGATGACCTACATAGTTTTGCTGTTTCATTACCTGGAACCTGAAAGCAGCTATACCCATTTAAGGAAATGTCAGGTGTTTCTAAATGCCATGTTTCCTGTAAGCATATTAAATTATATGTTTTTATGAAATCTCGCCAGTCAGGATCTGGAAGTTTGGACAGCAGACCTGATACATTCCAGGAAATTAAAGCCCATTTTTTCTTGTGTGGATTGCTAACCATACTTGCTGATAAATCAGCCAGTCAAGATTCAGATACTGATACATTTGTGAATCTGTTTCTGATAGACACATTGAATACTGTTTGGGACTCAGCACTAGATACATTATTATAGGCCTGATTTGCATTAGCTAATTCTTTTGGATTATAAGGCTCCCCATTTTTATTCTGGCTTAAATTCAGGTCATCCCATTCCACAATATGGATACCTGAATTATCCAGTGTTGTTAAATGTCCTAACAGATTATTAAAGACCTCTTGCGATGAAATAGTTATGAATATTTGATCACTCTCAATATCTCCGCTTGTGCGACCTAGCAGATATGTATCATCAATCAGTTTTGGTATACCAAGGACATGTTCAAAAAGATTCTTTAATATAAATTTAAGCTTCTGGTTATTTTCTCCTTTAGCCTTTTCTATACCAAAAATGGCCAGAGTCCTATTTTTCCGTTTACTTTAGAAACAGTCTCACTTCTACCAGATTTGTTATCAGCAAGTATGTTGCTTTCCACTATGTGAATCCCAATCTCATCTAATAGTGCAGCTTTGTGCAAGATCTTTTTTGCCATGCCCTTTGTCTGAAGGAGAACATCTATTTTGGAAGCAGTGCTGATTTGAGATCTTCTAACTACACTGAGTATTTTAAGTTCCTCAGCTCTAATTTGAGGAAAATGTGTAAATAGGTTCTGCATAGCATTTCTTAGTTTACACTCACTCTCAAGGGGCAGAAGCTTGAAACCAAATACTGAGATTTGAGAATGGGCCTCCAGACTCCTAGGTGCCTGGGGGGTTCAAAGAATCCCTGTTTATATACTTTATGTGATAGCTCCCATCATTTAAGACATTGGTTGCTTAGCCAAAATTATTTGCTAAGTGGGGTGAAGAGCAAAACAGGAATATACAATTGGTACATAATACATTTCTGCCATTCCGTATTTGAACAAAATTTTCCTCGATGATATGTCGACCAGAGGTTGCCCTTAATAGGTACACTTTCTTTGCTTTATTATTTGGCTGTGATTGTTTCAAATCCCATTTTAGCCCATACAAACCCAGGATTGCACAGTTGTCTGCATTTATTTTTGCATGCTCTGTTACAATCTGGGGTTGTAATGTTTTATTATTCGTATAGCTATATTCGTTAAGAAGAAGAGATTGTCCATTTTTCCATTTCCTGCCTCAGGGCTTTCAGTTCATCCTCTAAGTTATTACACACTTTGGTGATCTGCGCTAGTTCAGAGTTACAGATCTGTGAAGTAATCTGTTTATTGGTTGAGTCATTCAGCTCATCTTCTAAAGCAGCCTGCCTATTATTTTTTGTTTGTTTTGTTTATTTCTTTGTTTCTCAAGTGAAAGATTTTTTCTCTGCATGCTTACCATTTTTTTTATTTTGCTCATCCATTTTGTGGGCTTTTATGGTGCTATCCCTTTTAGCCTTTCCATTCTTTGTGACACCTTTATGTTTTAGATGTTCCTCTGCCTGAGGATTCTCACACCCAGAGATCCGTTTTCTTGCTTTTTTGGTTTTCTTATTTCTCCCTGTCTTTGGGTTGCTCTTTTCTGGGGTAGGAGGGATCTCTATCAGGGAAAAATCTGGTCTCATTTAATCTAGTGTTTCTAATATAATTGAGGGTGAATGAGGAGTATCAGGGACAAGTTTCTTCAGAGCAAATAAACTATCATCTAGTTTGTAACTATTTAATGTTATACTTTGTTTCACAGTTTCTGTTTCATTTTGTATACCAAGCATTTGGTACAGCATCATCAAATGGGCTGCATATGGATTTTTAGCAAACCATTTTAGATCCTCACTTTGTACAAAAGGGTAAGAAAGCACTGGATCTTGAAAGTCCCTATGCTTTTTTAATTCTAAATTCTGAATCCAGTCTTTTTAAACCTTGTATAGTAGTATGCATCTCTTCCAGAACTTTACTCATGTTACTGTGTGCGTTATTTATTCTTTCTGTTTTTCTTGCCATTATAAGGGTGTAATTTTATGGAGAGAATGCTGAAGTACTGGAATCATTTGTCTTTTTATTAGTATAATTTACATTTTTAACTGACACTGGGGACTGAAAGGGATCCTTAGGATAATCAGATAGTAATTCAGGCATTTTAATCTGGGTAATCTGACACTGATTTTGGTCCTGATTACTCTGTAGACTATTTTTTTTTATTTGTAAAAGAAATATTTTTTCCTTGAATGGATTTTCCATAGTTCATATCCATTATTTTAGGAGCAGATGACAATCTGGAAATACTAGAAACCTCTAATGGATCATAAAATTGTGTATCAATATCCCCCCTAATTTCCATAACAAGTTCTTTAATGAGTAATTTTTCAAAATGCTCGTTTATTTTGGTCTGCTTAGAATTAACTGAATAGGTTTTGTCTACCTTCTTGTTTGAAATCAAATTCAAGGTCTTTAAGCCATTTGCACCTTTTTTCTTCATACTTTTTACCTCTTTTTTGTTCTTTCTGTTTTTCCCCTTCAGTCAGTCTTTTTTCATACTGATCTTTATCTTTATATATTTCTGTACTCTCGATGAGTGTGCTCTGTTCCCTATCTATCTGTTCTATCATGTTAGCTGTAGCAATTTCTGCTCTATTTAAAACAATTTCTTCCTCTAGGGCTAATAATTCCATTTCCATGGCTTGTTTTCTAGTATGTATCATGATGGAAGCAGTTAAATAAAGACAAAATCATAAAAAGCATAAAAAGTTATATTAAAATAGTTCAAAAATAGAACTCAATACTTATTCAGTAAAAAAGTTCTACTTAAAACAGTTAAGAAATAGAACTTAGTGCTTGTTCAATAAACATGCACATACATGATCTGTTTATACTAGATTACAATATCTCATTTCATTAACACAGATGCTTTC
Source organism: Neoceratodus forsteri (assembly GCA_016271365.2). Lineage (NCBI taxonomy): Eukaryota > Metazoa > Chordata > Ceratodontiformes > Ceratodontidae > Neoceratodus > Neoceratodus forsteri. The sequence continues at coordinate 450,629,367 of CM057456.1, read as the reverse complement.
ATTGTTCAAAATAATGTCTGATCTCAGTTCTTACAGCCCTATTTGGAGAACAATAAGACCTTTCAAGATAACATCAAGATTCAGGACTCACTACTTGCTCAATATGAGGAATTTTTGAAAAAAAAGCACTGTCCCTTTGGCTTGCTTGCTTGTTGATTCACTCGTTAGTTTCCATCCACATGCCAGCATTCAAGAAAGTGCAACGTAAGATTCAAGCTTTTTCAGTCCTGTTTCAATCCACAGTCTCTACTCCAAGAGTCATTAAACCACCCAAACTTTCCTTGAATAGTAGACATCTGTCAACAGTCCATCCTTCCTCCTCCTCTGATGACGCTGGGGGTATAAAGAAAAAAAAGAAAAAAGTAACTAAAGCACTAACTGGGAACACGCTACACTAGTTTAAAACAAATTTAGCAAGTACTAGCAATATCTGATAAAAACAAAATATGTTTAAAAAAGAATTTAAAATAAATCTTAGTAAGCTTTCATAAATCCAATGGACCAGCAAATTATATAATTTTCAGTTGTATTCTTGCATTTTAACTTACATTCTATTTTCTATTTTGATTGGTACAATATACTTCAGACCGATAATGATGTAATTCTTAACCATGGTTATTTCTGTTACTTTAGAATGATTTCTCCCCTCCAACGGTAGTATTTAATTTACTGCAGGGATTTATCACAGTCAGCAGTTTCAAAGCTAAATGGAAGCAGACAAAAAACAGCTCTTTAGTTTTCTGCTAAGAGTATTAAGCTGCTTGGGCAAAAGATTGCCAAACTTTTGGATTTTACTAATCAATTCCTCTTACCTTCTATCTTGTTAACTTAGCACATGCTGCACCTTTTCTTAACCAAGCATTATAAGCTCCCAGCACAAAAAGAAGCTCAGAGTGCACCGATTTGACTCTGCACCTGTGTTTTCCTCTCTATGCACTGGTTACATCACTCTCAGAAATTTCAAACACTGCACTTAATGGCGTGCATTAATTAACCCCCGATGGTTTTAATTTGGCTCAATTAAGTTAACTCAATTAAATTTAGTGTATTCTTCTACAACTGTTTTATTGTCTGCCTCCAGGTTGTTATTCAAAGTAGGTAGATTAATTAAGTACTCCTTAGTGTTTGAGCCAATTGCTCAAATTTCCACATATTTTTAAGGAATACCACCTCCATATGTAGAAATGATATACATTTTTATTTATTTTGTTTTTGTTTACCAGGTAGGTGCACTAACCATAGCAATGACTATTTTCAGGCATGACCTGGGAGGGTACAGTGCAACAACAGGCAACAATTTACAGTACATAGTAGACAATAGCAGAGCATATGAACAATGTCAGCAAGTGAACAACAACAAAACAAGGTAAAATACATAACAGTGTGAAAGTACAGCAAAAATACTAGCAGCTATACACTAAATTAAAACTAGGAGTATATTGTAGAGAATAGGGGAGGATAATACAATGATGACTATAATCTATATAATTGTCAATACAGGATAGGTGAAGTAGAAAATATAGGGCATGAAGGGGAGTAGGGAGGCTAGAGAAAAGAGTGGGATAGGGTAGAGATTGGGACAAGATAAGTGGGAAGAATCAGTTGGAGAAGGGGTAGTAAGAATTAGTAGGAAGCAAGTGCAGAGCATTAAGTGGGGCGATCAAAAAATGGCCAGGGGAGTGAAGGTTAGGAAGAGATAAGCAGGCTAAGGTGGTTTGCAACAGGAGCATAAGCTGGAAGTGGTGAGATGATTACATAGCCCCTTCTTGAAAGAGGCATGGGAAGAGGCTCAACATTAATTTAATGGGAGGGAGTTCCAGTACTGGGGGAGCATGACAGGCAAATGCACTCGCACCTTTGGAGGTATTGTGTCTGGGGATGTGGACAAGGGCACTGTCCATCGATCGCAAGTCATAGCAGGAAGTCTGATTTTGGAAGAGAGTTGCCTGGTGCTTAGGTATCTGTGATCTGATAATGTTGTCAATGATGGAGCCATATGCGTAGTACCATGATGCTTGTGGTGGGAGCCGCCCCAGATCAGAGTAAAGGAGGCAGTGATGTTTCAGCCTGCGAGAAGAGGATGCATATCGACAGATGTAGGTAGCATCCCATTTCCAAAGGCTTGCTTTACCTGCAGAGGCATATATTGCAACAGCATAATTGAGGGCTGGTAGGAGTAAGTCCCGTGCTATGGCAAGTCTTGCTGAGGGGGTGAGCGCATAGCTGGTTCAGTAGGCAATACCGAGTTTCATGTTGACCAGCTTGCAGGTCAGTTGTATATGGAGATCAAAGTTAAGTAATGGGTCAAGTGTTATATCTAGATATTTAAATGAGTGTGCCACCCTGACAGATGTACCATTTGAGGAGGAGACTATGAATTTAGGTTGGGAGTTTTTGAGTTTCATAATGTATCCAAAAAGCATGGCTTGGGTCTTAGATTCATTTAGGACAAGTTTATGTCTTGACAGCCACTGTTGTATTAGTTGAAAATCTTGAGAGAGACTTTGGTTGATCTCTTCAACAGTTTTTGCACTCCTGTACCGGACAATGTCATCCGCGTATAACAGGGAAGTTGTCTGCAAGAAGTTAGAGGTGATACTGTTGATAAATATGGTGAAAAGCAGAGGTTCTAAGACAGACTCTTGCGGCACACCGACATTTATGGTTGTTTTATCTGAGAAAGTGGAGTTCAATTTAACAATTTGGGAACTATCTGATAGGTAGCTGCTGAACCACCTGACTACATTGGGTGAAAAGCCTAGAGATGTGAGGGTGTCTAAGAGGATGGGGTGGTCAACTAGGTCAAATGCCTTAGTCAAGTTAATACAAATGACTCCTGTGAAAAGACCAGAGTCCATGGCTGCTAGGGCATCCAATGTAAATTTGAGAAGGGCAGTGGTGGTACTGTGACCCTTGCAGAGCCCATGCTGTGCAGATGTTAAAAGGTCATATTTATGGAGGAATTCAATAGTTTGGGTGGCTACAAGTTTTTCAAGGATTTTGCTGAGAACTGACAAAATAGCTATGGGTCTTCAGTTTGAGGGATCATTGCAGTCTCCCTTTTTAAAAACAGAGGTAATTCTAGCAATCTTCCATATGTCCGGGACATAACCCTGGCATAGGAAGAGAGAGTAAAAATCCTAGCTAATGGAGCAGCAATGTAAGGATGTAAATGATGTATAAATAAGTGTGAGGATATTTATTTGATTGTGGTCATTTCCTCAATGAGATTACCAAATAAAGTTAAAAAACTCTTTTTATCATAATATTATGGTACCTCTTACGGTATCTGTTGTTATAAAAACACAGTTTCAATAATCATATGCTCTATAATAGATGGTCAATATCAATGTCACCTCTGAAACCAAAACTACTGCTCAGTGGTTAATTTCCCAGGAATTAAAAAAGATGCTCAGTGTCGATAAATCACCTAAACCACCAAATCTTTCAAGATGGCAAAACTAAAATTATGTTTTAAAATAGTCACTTAATAAACGCTTAACAGACATTTAGAAAAAATAATTAAATGAAAGAGATGAAGTGCTTTAATACAATTATAGTGAGAGACACACTTTTCTCAATACATGTATACTATTCTTTATGGGAGTAAGGTGAGCAAAAGAAACAATTTTTCTTCAGAGTTAATGCAGTGCTCAGACTATTAAAACCAAATTGGTTTGGGGATTCTACAGCTGCTTTTACAACTTAGAAATTTCTTCCTTTATGAAATCTTCTGACTTAAGTCCTTGGCTGTTTCCTGTTCGTTGGCTCTCCGCAGAGCTCTCCTCTCTCACTTGCGGGGAATGGAAGACCTAGTCCCCTAGTCCCCTCATGGGAGTTCAGTGAATTAGTGAGCAGGTGGCATGCTTTGTTTAAGGCTGTTGAGAGGTGTTGGAGTGCTATATCAGTAGCGGAGCCATAGACAGATAGGCCACAGTCAATCAAGGTGACGAGTGAACTGTTAATTGCCAAGTTCAGAACTTCATAGGTCAGGCAATGTCTGTGCCTGTACAGGATACCAATCCTGGTGTTAAAGGCTTTGGCCGTGATGTCAATGTGCTGTGTGTAAGATAGGGCAGTGTCCAGTGTGATTCCAAGGTACTTGAAATGGGGGGACTAGTTCCAGGGTGTTACGGGAGTCATTCTGAATTGCCAGGGGATAGCCTTTTAGCTTGTTTTGGGCAGTGGCAATGAGCATGGTCTTGGCCTTTTTATAGTTCATGACCAGTTTTTGCTCTTTGATCCATTTTTCAGCCACTGTGAAGCCACTTTGGAGGTTGTATTCCAGGAGTGTGGGGTCAAGGTTGCTAGTAAAGATCACTGCATCATCTGCATAGAGGAACACTGTGGCTATTGCAAGTAGCCAGGAGGTTGTTTAGGGAGACACTGAAGAGTAACTGACCAAGTATGGATCCTTGTGGTACCCCTGATCTGACTGGTCGACTTTCTGATAGAATGTCCCCAATCTTTACTTACTGTGATTGCAGGCTAAGGTAGCTACAAAATCATGCTATGGTTTCTAGGGCTGCCCCTATGTCTGAGAGCTGTTCAAGGAGGATGGCATGATGGACCATGTCAAATGCCTTTGATAAGTCAACAAAGGCCACCCCTACAATGTGCCCTTTGTCAAGAGCACAATGTATGAATCCCTAAATTCCAGGAGAGCGGTGATGGTGCTATGGCTGGCTCTGAAACCATGCTGTTCTGGGTACTCCATCAGCTGGTCAGCAACAGTCCTTTCAAGGGCCTTGGAGAGCAGAGGGGAGTATAGAGATCAGCCTGTAGTTGTTTTGAAGAGACCGGTCACCACTTTTGTGTATCAGAGTGACCATGGCAGCATTCCAGATTTGGGGGAATTTGGAGAGGCAGAGGGATAGATTAATTATCTTTGTCAGTGGACCAAGTACTTCGTCTAATGTTAGTTGAACAAATTTTAGGTCCAGAGAGTCCCCACAAAGCCTTAATTTGTCAAGGGCTTTTTTAAGATATTTTTTAACAGCGGCTTCAGAGACCAGTTTGAAATGAAAGTGTGGCTAGTTTGATCATGCTGGGGTCTTCTGATTGACCCCTGGAGCAGGTGTATTGAAGGAGTTCATCAGGAGCACACTACTGAGACCCGAGAAGGCACAGTTCAGAGAGATAACAATAAGCAGAGGGTCAAAGATACTGTACAGACTCTCTCAACATTTATTTTTATTTATGTATTTACAAAATGTTTCACCAGGAAAGACAACATGAGCTAAGGAACAGCTCGTTTCCAGAAGCGTCCTGGGGAAGGGGGGTACAAAGGTTGAGATAGCATTTAAAAAAAAGTAAACATTCTTACAAAATAAAACAATACAGGAATAAAAAATTTGCATAACAGAGTAGTAGATTACAGTGCTATACACATATGCCAGGGGCCAAGGTGAATAAACCACTAAGCAGAACTGACATGGTACCACCCGGGACAGAGGACCAGGAGGACAATGGGTGTGAAAAACACACAGAAGTGTGGAGGGAGTTGGGACTATGGTTTTAGTAAGTGCTAATGAAATCCTGGAGAAAGAGTGGGGGAAAGAGAGGCCAGGTCCAGGAACCCCTTCAGGATGCAAAAAACCCTGCAAAGAGGAGGGGACCAGACGGGAAAATTGGAGGGGAGAGTAAAAGAGAGGGGGGAAGAGGAAGGAGGGAGAGGGAGACAGGGGGTAGATGATTAGTAATAAGGGAGAGAGAAGCAGAGGGTAGAAAAATGGTACAGTAGTCAAGTAGAACTATCATGGAGAATGTCTGAGGCAACAGAGGAGACAGTAGAGTTTGTGAGGGCTGGAGGCAGGTAGATCAGTGCCCGACAAAGGTCAGAGGAGATGGAAGAATGGATAACAATGTTTTGGGGGGGTAGGGGTGGTAGGGTGCAGGAAGTGGAGTGGGTAGGGAAGAGGGGAGGGCTAGGAGTAAACATGTAGTGGGATTGAGGGGGAAGGATGCAGGGCAAGGGGAAGAGGTGGGTGAGGAGAAGGCGCCATATAGGGGAACAAGGGAGTGCAGGGCTTGGGAGAGGGATGACTGGAAAAGAAAGACAAAAGGGATAACTAGTTTTTTTTTATTAGGAGTTGAAGAGAGAGGAGGAGGGCTATGAGCAGGTGCAGTTAGAGGCAAAGAAACTGCATAAGGCAAGGGAGAGGGAGAAAGGGGACGAGGAAAGATGATAGGTAAAGGATGCGAATTCCATAGTTTAGGGAAGTGATAGGAGAAAGCTTCTTGACCAATGGAGGTGTGGTGACAAGGGATAGACAGAGTGCGAGAGTCAGGGGATCTAAGATGGTGGGAGTTGGGAGAGGCAGCAGAGAGCAGGGAGGAGAGATGGGACGCAGGGACCCAAACCAGAATTTGGAAGTGAACTTAGCGCAGTGGGAAAGGCACCTGCACTCGAGGGAAGGTAGAGCAAGAGAGTGATATAGGGTGCAATGATGAGTGTGAGAGGGAGAATCAAGGGTAAAATGACAGAAAGCATTAAAGAGGGAGTCCAGTCTGGTGAGGGAAGACTTGGAAGTAGCACTGTAGACTATGTTGCCATACTCAAAGATGGGGAGACTCATTTTCAGTACAATATCATGTCTAGGTTTATTAGGTTGGAAAGGACATAAGAAGGCTCCAGGCACATCGGGTATGTCCCCCACAAAGTGGGTCACAGCTACATTTGCCTATTATAGTAGTGTTCATCAAGTGCACTTTTAAAGCTATTGAGGTTATTAATAGCAACTATATGCGAGGGGAGCCTATTCCAAGCTTTGTTAGTTCTTACAGTATAATAATTCTCTCTTTTGTTAGTTATGGCATGTGGTACCACTAATTTAATGTTGTGTGATCTCATGTTACTCCTGGTCATACTGAAGTGCAGATCACAACTGCTCATAAGATCTTGTGACTGCAGGATGTTAAATAAGAACAGTAAGTCCCCTCTTTGGCATCTAGATTGAAGGGAGTGGAGTCCTGTTGAAATTAATCTATCAGGATATGTCATATTTTTAAGTCTTGGGTAGCCTAACTGGAAGTGCACTCCGGTTTCTGTAAAGGGCGCCAAGCTTGGGGTGCAGTTTTTTCAGTATAGCGTCAATTTGTTCAGAGAGGGTAAGGTGGTGGTCAAGCCAGACACATAGGTATTTGAAAGAGGGTAGAGTCCTCTAATGTAGTCCCATCAAGGGTGTGTGGAAGGAGGGAAGAGAGGGCAGCCAAGAGAGAGTCTCTGCCTAGTGCCAAAGGTCATGGAGATGGTCTTCTTGGCATTGAGAAAGAGCTGATGAGAGCTTAGCCAGCGTTGAACATTGTTGAAGTCAAGCTGTAGTCTGGTAGTCACATCAGAGGGAGAGGAGCCAGAGGTGAATAGGACAGTGTCATCTGCATACATATGGATAAGGAACGAAGAGCATGTAGATGGAAGGTCATTTAGGAAAACGGAGAATAGAAGTGGGCCAAGTACAGAGCCTTGAGGTACACCAGTTGGGATTTGAAGAGGTGAGGACAAAGAGTTGGCTATTCTGACAGATTGAGTTCTTCCTACCAGGTAGGAACTGAACCAGTCGCAGGCAGGCTGTGACAGGCCAGCAGCTGACAGTGTATCAAGGAGGAGGGAGCGGAAGACAGTTTTGAAAGCCTTAACAAGGTCGACAAAGATGGCAGACATAATGTGGCCTTTATCCTTGGCAGAATGGATAGATTCCATAAGTCTGAGTAGGGAGGTGGTTGTGGAGTGGTTCTTCTGGAAACCAGACTGGAAGGGAGTGAAGATGGACATACAAAGATATGAACATACAAAGGTGCCAGAAGAACAGATCTACTGGTCTATCAAAGTCTGCTTGATTGTGCAGCTAGGCCCCCTACCAGGCAGCTGCCCCTTCCCCATCCCCCTGCCCTCCCTTCATTGACCTCCTTGCTCACCCTCACCCACCCCTGTAATCTGTCCCATGCGTTCTTAAAGCCAACCACTTTTCTGCTCAATATCACCCCCTCTGGCAGTGCGTTCCACTTCTCAACCACTCTCTCTGTGAAGTAATGCCTCTGCATCTCTCTTCTGAATCTCCCTTCCTCCCTCTATTCCTAGCCTGTGCCACCTAGTTTCCCTCCCATGCCTTAGTTTCAACACCCCCTCCGCCTCTCCCTTGTTGATACCCTTCAGGTACTTGAAGGTTTCGATCATGTCAATCATGATCAGGAGGAGTCATCAAGAAAGGAAGAGAGCCGAGAGAGAACAAGGTGTTCCTGGAGCTTTGCCAGGGTGGGTAGAAGTGAGATTGGGCAGTAGTTCACTGGAGAAGAGAGATCACTGCCCTTTGGTAGGGGGAGGACAGTTTCATGTTTCCAGACAGTGGGTATAGTTGCAGTGCGGAAAGACAGGTTGAGCAGATCAGCTAGCGAGTGGGAAATAGCATGAACAGATAAGTAGAACAGCTTAGGGTCGAGTCCGTTGGGGGAGCTACCTTTTGAGGGATTGAGAGAGAGGAGAGCCTTTAAGATGTCACTTGGAGAGATTGGTGAAAAGGTAAAGCTTTTAGTTAAATGGTGGTGGGGGGGAGACGGGTGGGGGAGTGAAGCAGAAGGAGAGGTTGGAATGGGGCTTAGCAGGGTGGACGTGCAGGAAGTAAAGTAAGTATTGAATGCTGCAGCTACCAAGGGATGGTTGGCAGTGAGCTGGTTGTTAATATTAAGCACAGGAGGAGGAGGTTTAGCTTGGGATTAAAAAAGTGAGTGGACAACTTTCCAGAACTTTGACGGGTTGTTAATGTTCATGCGAAAGGTGAATCGGAAGTATTTGGATTTGGCCAGCCTGATGGCTTTTGTGTAGGCATTTCTGAGAGAGGAGTAGTTATAGAGGTTACAGGGGAGTCTGGTGGATTTGTGTGTTTTCCAAGCTAAGTCACATGCTTGCTGAGCGGCCAGGAGCTCGGGGCGATCCAGGGATGATGGTTGCCATGCACTCTGATTTTTTTCAGGGGAGCATGACTGTTCCAGATAGAGAGAAAATTGTCATTGAAGTAACCAAGTGCAAAATCAATAGTTTTAGCAGAAGCTACAAGGGTTAGGTCCTGAAGTAAAGAGGCATGGTCAAGGGTTTTGTAGGAGTGAATGGCTAGGAGTTTGGGAGGGGCCTTAGGTCTATGAACTTTCCTGACAAAATAGATCAGATGATGATTACTGAGAGCATCAGATAGCAGGCCAGACTGGATTACCCTGTGTGGTTGTGAGGTAAGGACCCAGTCTAGGAGTGTGTGGTTTGGGGTTTTGTGATTAAGGCGAGTAGGCTCCTTGATTAGTTGGGACAGGTTCAGGGCGGTTATTTCTGTGTGACTTTTGCCTAGTGAGGGAGACAACCAGTCAAGGTTAAGGTCACCTAGGAGGTAGAGCTCACCTGAGGAGGTGAGGGATCCAATGGAGGTGATTAGCTCACTGGACACAGTGTAATGTAGGCCAGGGCAGCAATATACTCCTGCGATGAAAATAGGGACTGAGAAGGGTAGAGATAACCTTAAGATGAGGGGTTCATAGGTCTTGGGAACAGTGGTCGCTAGAACAGTTGTGATTTGGAGGGAGGCAGAGGAGTAGATAGCAACACCCCCACCCCTACTGGCACTGTCCTGTCAGGTGACGATATAACCAGGGATTGTGATGGATGCATCTGGGACCTTATTTGTTAGCCAGGTTTCAGTAACTATTAATATATCAGGATGAGTAGATGCAACAAGAGGGTGCAGAAGGTCTAGTTTGGGAAGAAGACTCCAAATGTTAAGATGGAGGATCTTTAGACCTCGGGGGAGGGTGGTAGGGGTTGAGGAGGAAAGCAGGGAAGGGAGGGTGGAAGGGGTGGTTAATGAGTGAGGGGTCAGGGTTAGGATTAATGTTGCCTGAGGAGAGTAGGCATAGAGAGATAATGATGAAGTAGAGTTTGGTAGACCTAAACCAAGTTTGACTAGACATTTTGTGAGGGCTGAGTGGGTAGCAGAAAATAGTGAGGTGGAACTTGAGGAGACACAAAACAGTGTGTGAGTAGTGCAGAGGTAGGAGGGGGGCAGAAGGCCGGGTAGAGCAGTGGGACCAGTTGAAGTAGTAAGGTGAAGGAGTAATCGCTAGGATGTAGCAGGGGGTAAGAGAGGCAGATGGGTAAGCAGGGGGCGGCATGGACAGAGAGCATTGTGGCTGGAAGAGATAATAACAGCAGACTGAGTAATCAGGGCTTTGTCTATAATCCAAAGAGCTGGGGAAGATCAAGGAGATCAGGGGGGTAAGAGAAGTGAGTGAAAGGGTTAAGCAGCTTTAGGCTGGCTGAGGCATGAGTAACCAATAGGGAAGAGAGTGGAGTGGTACAGGGTGGAGCTTGTGTGCTTTCAGTAGAGGTCAGAACTGGGGGAAAGCAGGACAAACAGTAAGGTAGAGATATCAGGCCAGAACAAGAAGAAAAAAAAATGCAGTTCAGCACTCCTAGTCCAGGGCTTGTGGGCACACCAATCAGAGAGCACCAGAGTGAGAAGGCAGCCAATTAGAGGTGAGCAGCTTGAAAGTGTTGAAATATGAAATTACTGGCTCAGTATCTGGTCCATAACTGGCTGGGGAGCTAACGGGCCATGGAGCAGGTTTGGCAGGCAGCAGTTTAGTTGGCTGCGCTGCTGACAGGAAGGTGCCTGGTCACGGGGTGGTGACCTGTGGGAAGAGGAAAAGATTGTGGTTAGTTAAGTGGGTAGTGTAGAGGGTGGAGGGAGACAGTAGAAAAGAAGTTAAGTAGGGGGTGAGAACAGCTCGAACTGGTGACTGCAAAGCAGCAGGGGGTTGGAGCCAGCCAGAGAAACAATAGGAGGCACTTAATCGAGGGCAGGAACACAGGGAGCAGAGAGGGGTTGGGGGTTGAAGAAGGTCGGAGGAATTGCAACAGGATTGAGTGAGAGGAAGAGACTGGGAGGAATGCAGATCAATGCCCTGTACAAGGAGGAGGAGGAGGAGGTTGGGGGGGGTTTGGTATGTTGGAACAGGCAGAGCGAAAATAAAATAAAATGCAGGGGGAATGGTGATAGAGAGAGAGAACAGTGGACAAATAAGCTGGCAGGTCACTAGTGAATGAAAGAAAATAAACTGGCAGGTCAGTAGCAACACTTTAACAAGCAACAAGCAGTAACAATATTAAACCTGCTAATTTCATTTAAAATGGCAATTAAATTTAGTGCAATAGATAAATGCACTTAACACAACTAGTGCAGTAGAGCACCAGAGCAAGTAGGCAACCAATCAGAGGTGTGTGGTTTGACAGTGCCGAAATATAAAATTACCGGCTCGGTATCTGGTCCATACCTGGCTGGGGAAACTAGCAGGCCATGGAGCAGGTTCGGTGGGCAGCAGTTTAGTTGGCCACTCCACCGACTGGAAGGATGGGGCTATTTTAGGCTCCTTCCGAGTGATATCATTTAGATTTGCCCAGAATGATTTGCTGCTATTCCAGGTGTTAGTGAGTGCTTTCTTGTAGAATTTACTTTTTGCCTCATGAACTGCCTTTGTGCACTCATTGCGGGCCTTTTCATACCTTTGGATGTTAGTTAGTGTCCCATGTGCCCATACTGTTTGCCAGAGTTGGTCTCCTACGTTTTGTTGCGCCAGTAGTTCCAGGGTAATCCAGGGATTTAAAGGTCCTCTGGTTTTTCTCTCTGTGATGGGAGCGTGTTTGTCACAGGTCACATTGAATTTTGAGATAAAGAGATCTAGTGCAGTGTCCACATCTGTGGTTCTATACAGGTTCGACCAATCCTGCTGCTTTGGGTCATCATTTAGCTGCGGAAGGTGGTCCTTTAGGAGTAGGCACTTTTTTATGGTTCTGGCAGGGGATTTGTGGTAGTTGGGATCAGGAATCATCTGATCATTACACCAAGTGAATCAGACTTAAGATTGCACCCATGCAGGACTGGTTCAGGGTATGGAATCATGTTAAACCTGCAGAGAGTGTGCGTGTATAAGAACTTTTGGGGAACCTGCCTTTAGACTACAAAACAGCAGCCATTTTTTTGTCTCTGACCTGCCCTGGCATAGCAATGGGGTCACAGGGTAACTGGCCATCCAGTGAGGTGAAATTGACTGTGGAGAGAGAGCCCAAAGGCTTAAGGGATCGTGGACTTAAGATGGACCTAAGTAATTCAGGTGTTTTTGCAGTCACCAGTTGCCTGATGAGAGACTGATCTCCAGGATTTCTTAAATTAGCAGGCAGCTCAACCCAGCAATCAGAGTTGCTGACTCCCCATTGAACAGTAGGAGCTATTCCAGATAGAAGTGTGCAAAACCAGGGAGGTTTTGGTTTTGGCTTTGCCAAATCCCCTCTGGTTTTGGTTCTGGTTTTGGTTTGGTTTTGATTTTGGATTCATGATCCATATTCATTCAACATAAAACATGGCATGTATCTTCATTTTAAAGTATAATATAAAAGAAAACAGGTTAAATTTTGTAGAAAAACAGTTTAATAGTATGGCAGCTAGCAAGGTCCAGCTGTTAGTAAGTTCACAGGAAATTATGTATCTTGTAAGGTATTTTGAGCCAGTGCTAAAGTTGAATAAGCACATAGTTTCATTTGCTTGCACTCTAAATTCCTAGCAATAAATGAAAGGAAGCAAGACACGTTGAATAGAGGCACATGGGCTGAGGCACTGTAACAGCTGAGTACAGCAGTATAGCCTTGAGGTTGGAGTAATGAGCTATAACTGAGCTTGGTCCAGCAGACCTAGGTTTGATTTCCAACAACCTCCACTTGCATACTATGTGACTCTGGGCAAGTCACTACTTAACCATTCCAGTGCTCCCGGGTCACCCCTGAAAACAGGCACTTGTGTGTAGTGGGCTATACATGGTTATCAAAGAATAACACTCACACACTCACACACACACACTCACACACTCACACACGTAACCCCTGGCAACCTTGTTTAGTCTATGCAAGGTGTGCACTGCTAACAAAAGTGACTTGGTGACTGAAGGGGAGGGTAACAGGACAGGAGGACGCAGTAAATGACAGGTGATGGTCTGAGAGGAGATTTTTTTTTAAAAAGGTAGTAGCATGCACACACAGAATTTTTGGAATTTCCCATTCACCCTTTTGAACTGATGTGTTTTTTTTTTTTGATAAGCTGACTTTGTTGTTTGTGTTACCAGCGATGGACCCCTACAGTTTCGATAATCTATTTTTTTACTCATAAGTTTCGTAAGTGTTTGTTCAAGACAATAGCTTGCACCAAGATAGTCTTGCCAGTTAGGACCTATGTCCCAAATTGGAAATGCTTATTTACATAGGGTGAATCAATTTTGTTTTTGAACATGTTAACTGAATCACTATTCGCTATGTCTGACAGAAATCTGTTCCATGATGACACCACCCTTTGATTGATCCAAGATTGCCTCTTATTGGTTTTGTAGTGCTCGCCCTTTAACTGGTAACTATGTGTTGTAGTACACATGTCAACATCTTTTTTCCTAAGCCTACACATTCCCAAAGGTCCTGGTTCTGGAAGGCAGCATATACTAATCAAAGATCACCTCTACATCTACGGTAATTCAGTGTATAGTATACATATTTAGATGTTTAATTCTTTCTTCATATTGTAAGTCTTGAACATTATTAATTTTCTTAGTTGCTCTCCTCTGCATCCACTCAAGTGGTTTCACATCTCTCGTGTGGAAAGGTGTCCAGAATTACACCCCATACTCCAATTGTGATCTCACCAATGCACTATACAATGGAAGTATCACTGAACTTTTTCTGCTTTTGATATGTCACAGTATACAACTAAGCATTCTGTTTGCTCTTTTAACGATCTTCCTTGTATGGTATCCAAATGTTAAATCATTAGTCTCTATGATTCCTAGGTCTCTTTCATTCTCAACTGTAATAAGAATTGCTACATTTAAGGTGTAATTTTATAGCATATTGTGACTACCGAGGTGCATAACAGTATACTTGTCGACATTAAATCTCATTCTGTGCTTTTCCGCCCACCTTCCCATTTGATTAATATTATTCTGGAACCTTACAATATCATCATTATGCTGTATTATAGCACCTATCTTTATATCATCAGCAAATTTTGTAATCCATGAATTCTCTGATGTTTGTAATGATGAGACAAAGTTGTTAAATAATATCGGTCCCAGCACAGAGCCCTGGGGAACCATACTATTCACCTCTCTCCAGTCTGACACAAAGCCTCTGATGTTAACACGCTGATGACTATGACTCAGCCAAACTTCAGTTCATCTAACTATTGATGTATCTATCCCCAGGTCTAAGAGACTGTTGATTAATGCAGCATGAGGAACCAAGTCGAAGGCCTTGGCAAAGTCTAGATATACCACATCAACCACCAACTCTGTTAGGATGTGCATCCATGCTACAATTTTTACATTTTTTTTTGTTGTAGTACAATGTCATGAAAAGAAAACTAAAAGTAATTATGTAGTCAGGCTGAGGTAGCATTGTGATTTGTGAGAGAGAATACCCACTTGTATGTAGTGTTTGTATTTTTTTTTTCTTTCATAGATGACTATTGATTCAAGAGCAGCAGATCAGTCAGAAGTTAGAATGGGGTTAGATGTTATCCAAGATAGAGACTTGGCACACACAGTACATAACTGGAAGACATCTACCAAGTTAACCTTACAAATAAAAGTTTGAAGGAAAAATGTGTGAGTGAGAAATTCTTTCATATGTTCCTTAGAGTCATAGAGTGGCCCCTAGCTTTTGTAGTCTTGCTAAACAGCAGTTCAGTGGAAGAAACAAAATGGTAACTGGCAGGAGACAAAACATGAATGACACGAGAGACAGTCTGTTGCAACATTCCATTCCCCCAGTACTGGACGAGAAGTACTACTATTCATCTTCAACATCACTGCCAATAGGCTCATCATCACTACTGTCTGAGCAGTGTTTTGGAAGTGCCCCTGAGTATCCTGCAAATATACCATAGTTTAGTTTAATAAAAGTTAGAATTTCAACATTTTCTATAAAGGAGTTTTCTCTTCCTAGTACTAGCAACACAGCCGGCAGTGCTAAATATTCTTTCTGAACAGACACTTGTTGCTGGGCAACTCAAATAGTAAAGGGCCACTTTTTACAATGCTGGCCAGACTGTACCATTTTCATGCCAATACTGAAGTGGGTCATCTCAAACATTTATCTTTCTGGGATCATTTAAGAAGTCAGCATCTATACTGCTTGCTGAGTAGCTTGTGATGGGAGAAGTAACAGCACTGTCTTTTTCTATGTCACCCAGTCCTACCCAAATGTTGTCTGTGGAGCACCATACAAATCACCCCGGGTTCTGACTTATGATGCAAGGCTTTTCTTATTTTTCTGCCTGCACTAGGGACTGTTTCATGGAAGGGAGCATGGCTATCATGATCAGCAACTGCAACATTTCTAGTTGGAGTTTCTGTTGCTATTTTCAGAGCAACTTTATTAATGAGCGGTTCTTTATAATGGATGAGGTCTACACTACCAGATTGAAAACGCATGGATCCAACATTGTTGCTATCACGTAATGTTCAGATCCTAAAATTATGGCAATTCTGTGGTCCGTTTCTAAACAGAAAGACAGCTTTTCAGCAACACTGACACCTGTGCTTGCACCTTGCTCTTCAAATGTTTCTCAGAATCTTTCTGGTCTCTGAGTGAGAAGACATATTAGTGGAATGACTTGACTTATGTTTGCACTGTCAGCACTCGCTTCACATGTGACTTCCTCAAATGGCTGTAGCAACTGACATAAATGTGATATAAGATCCTACTGCCCATAGGTGAGTGTAACATCCCCTTTCCCTACTGCATAGTTCATGGTGTACTGGTACACTGCTTAATGCTGTTCTTGGAGCCTCTGCAACATGTAAAAGGTGGAGTTCCACCTAGTGGCAACTTCTTGCTTTAGTTAGTGAATTGGTAAGTGTAACAGGGTAAGCCCTGTCTGGGGTGGATGCCCATGTGTGGGATGTCCGGGCCCCTCCATTCCTTTTGCTATTTGTTTCTGTGGGAGGGTCACTCATGTTGGGAATGAAAATGAAGTACATTTGCTGTATGCTTGTCTATTTTAGAGTGTCACATTTAAAGATTTAATGGAAATAAAAAGGAAAAGATATGATGAGTTCCAAGGGCTGGCAGGAGAAGGGAGAAGAGGAGCGCCCACTCATTCTCCTGTTCCCCTTGCAAACCCAGTGGAACCCTCATGGACTTACTATCTTATTAAAACTATAAGTTAGCAAACATCAAAGACAAGCTAGATGTGTAGGAAATATGGAAAGATATTAGAGATACCGTTCTATAGCCAACAAGACTCTGCATTAGGACTAGAACAAAGAAAAATAGGTTTAAAAGACCACTGTGGTTCTCCCATCCAGTAAGAGAGACAATCAGGGTCAAATGGAATGCATACAAATGGTTAAGGAAACATAAAGGCGACAGGGAGTAGGAGGATTACACTCAGAAAAGTAAGGAGGTCAGGAAAATAGTGAGGGAAGTCAAGGCAGCAAAAGAGCTGCAAATTGCTTATGGAGTCAAATCAGGGGAGAAAACCTTTTTCCGCTATATCAGCAAAAAAAGGAAGAAAGGGGGAGGAACTATATGGTTAAAAGTGGCTGATGAGGCTCTGGAGGACAGCGAGCTAAAAGCTGAGGCCCTAAATGAATATTTTTGCTTGGTATTCATGAGGGAGAATCAGGGCCAGCTGCCAGACAGCAGTATCAAAGCCGAGACCATAGAGGTTCAGAGAATGTGCACCCAGAAGTTCACCACAGACAGGGTCAGGAAGGGCCTTTCAGACATCAGACCTAACTAGGCCCCTGGCCCTGATGGTTTACACCCTAGAGTGCCCAGGAAGCTTGCAGAAGAGCTGGCAGCACCTCTCGCGCACCTATTCAACAGGTCACTGGAGTCAGGGGCTGTTCCATGTGACTGGAGGGTGGCTAACATGGTGCCATTGCACAAGAGTGGAGACAGGGGAGATACAGGTAACTATAGGCCAGTCAGCCTCACATCAGTAGTGGGTAAACTTATGGAGGCCCTTCTCAGGCAAGATCTAGTAGAATACCTCAAAGCAAATCACCTCCAGAATTACAAACAACACAGGTTTGTGATGGACAGGTCATGTCAAACAAACCTTATTACATTATTTGATGAAGTGACCAAGGAGTTAGACATGGGTCATGCAGTGGACTTGCTTTACTTTGACTTCAGTAAGGCATGTGACACAATCCTGCATAGCTGCCTCTTAAAAAAAGCTAAAAGAACCTGGGATAGCAGAACAGATAGCAAAGTAGGTACAGAGTTGGCAGAGGGACAGAAAATAAAGGGTGCTAGTAAACGGGGTGAAATCTAATGAGAGGCAGATCACTAGTGGGGTACCTCAGGGGTTGGTCTTAGGGCCAGTCCTCTTCAATGTATTCATTAGTGACATCAGCGAAGGCATAAATGGCAACATTGCCCTGTTTGCAGATGACACAAAACTCAGTGGAAGAGTGGATAGTACGGAGGGAGTCAGACAACTCCAGGAGGACCTTAAGAAGTTGGAGAGATGGTCACAAATCTGGCAATTAAACTTCAATGCTAAGAAGTGTAAGGTGATGCACCTAGGTAGGGCCAACCCCAAGGAAGAATACTGACTAAACAGAGTCCAACTGAGCTCCTCTGCTGAGAACATGATCTGGGAGTCACCATTAGGGATGACCTCAAGCAGCAAAGTCAGTGCAATAAGGTTACAGCAGGGCTAGCAGGGTGTTAGGATGCACTGGCAGGGGGATAGACAGCAGGGACAGAGCGGTGATACTACCACTTTACCAGTCTTTAGTGAGGCCTCATCTGGAGTACTGTGTACAATTCTGGAGGCTTCACATAAGAAAGGCATTAATAGATTGGAAGTGGTCCAGAGAAGGGCAACAAAAATGATACGTGCCTTCAGGAAATCAGCTATGAAGAGAGGCTTGGGCTCTGAAATTGTATTCACTAGAGACTAGGAGGGAGAGGGGGGATATGATTAAGACCTTCAAGTTTCTTAAAGGCATTAACAAGGTGCCAGAAGTGCAGCTTTTTACCAGGATCGTCAATTCTACTACAAGAAGACATGAGTGGAAATTGAAGGGTGGAGTGTTCAAGAGGGACATCAGAAAGTATTACTTCTCAGAGAGGGTGGTGGAACCTTGCAATAGATTACCTCCTGAGGTAGTGGCTGCAAAGTCAGTATCAAGCTTTAAGCATGGATGGGACAAATATTGGGAACAAACACATGGCAGTGGCAAGGGCTAGGCTGAGTGTCTAGGAGAACAGAACAACGGTGCACAATAGGTCCCAGGATACCTTGCTTGGGCAGGCTCATTGGACCACAGGTCCCCTTCTGCCATCATCTTCTGTGTTTCTATGTTTCTATCTTTTGAGATGAAACAAAATGAAAACATAAAACCCCCTTAACATAAAACCCCCTTAACCAAGAAAAGAGGAGTTGAGTCTAGGCTAGAAAAGATAATATATGTCTTTTTAAAAGACAAAGAACCTCTGTGCGCAAACACTGAGGCAAGGGTTACCCCAAAGGGCATTTGGCTGGGAAGCCAAGTTTCAAGAAAATACAAAATCACACATGCCCACTCAATGCAAAGCATCATGGGCTGCATATGCAAATCACCACAGAATGTTATGCTGATTCAACTTTAAGCAGAATTGCATGGTGCCGAAAGGCCTCTCACACAATTTGCAAAGAGTGCTAACAGATGACATACCATGCAGTTCTGCTTAAAGTTGAACCAGCATAGCATTCTGTGGTGATTTGCATATGCAGCCCATGATGCTTTGCATTGTGTGGGCATGTGTGATTTTATATATGTCTTTACTGTTTGATGGGGAACTCCTGAGAATAAGAGGTTTATACTGGTTTTAGCAAAAAGGGCAAAAAGGGGTGGATCACCTGATGGTGATGTCATCCATGAAAGGTATAAAAACCCACCACTTGGAGTAACAAAGATAGATAGGGGAATCAGTTGAATACTGACTGCCAAGTGAGGAGGACATCAGAAGTGTGTGCTTGTTTCCACACTGTTCTATTGGCAAAGGCTGAAGCTAAGCCTCAGAAATTTTCAAAATTAGAAAGTTTGCTGGATACTGGACATTAAATAACCTTTTGCTTTATGTATGTTTGTTATTTTTACTTTTTGATTTTCTGATTTGAATAAAATAACAATGCACGTTTGCATTTTTATGTACCTGACTTCTGGTTTGTTGTGTCTGTTTTATCCCACACCTTTGCAGTGGTGTAAGAAGTGGGATTTCTGGTACGACTAGACTGCCTGAGAGATGTTATTAGTGGGTATTGAACCAATACCCAGACAGACACAAAAAGAGCAGAGGTGCATGGCCGTGGAGTCTGGTGAGATGAGGACAAAGCATGCTGGATTTGAGGATATGGATGAGTAACTAGGGAGTGGTCAAGGTGGACTGGAAGTACAGGATGATGCCCAGGTGGTGGAGACCCTGATGATGATGATCCAGTGGATGAGTGGGCAATGGTTGGAGGCAGACTGACTCTGCAGAGAGGCAGAACACTGGTGCCAGGTGTTACTCAAGAGGTCCTAGCTGGAGAATTTGGAAAAGGAATCAGAAGAGGAGGAGTCCATATCTGAGCAGGAAATTCCTTTGCTGCCCATGTTTCCCATATGTTACCTGTTATAGGATGGAGAAGACAGTGTGGAACTTGAAAGTGATACCCCAAGTAAGACTGTGACTGATGATATTGTGCTGGAGTTGAAGACTACAAACAAGTCAGAAGAAGCCTGTAAGGCTGAAAGGACTTTTTCTTATATTGATCCATTTGTAGCTAGAACAATGGTCAAAGCAGTATTGAGTGGGGTAAACTGCAGACTAAAGATGCTGATGTTGCCAAACTATTGCAGTATATAAAAGTCAAGGAGTATAGGCATGTTAATGGTGTAGTTGGGGCAAAACAAATTTTGGTGGTATGAGCCAAAATGGTGCTTTGTACCACAAGAGGCCCAACCTCCGTACAAAAAGAGTGGATGCCCAGGTAGTGATGCCTGAAGCATAAAGGCAACAAATGATGGAGGTTGCACACTCCAGTCCCTGTGGTCATCTGAGCCATGTTAGTGTATTGGCTCAATTAATCCCATATTACTGGCCTGGTATGCACCGACAGGTGGCAGCCTATATTAGGGCAAGTCCAGTGTACAACCAGAGAGAGAGGTTCCTGCAGGGAATAGCAGACATCCGCCAAGCGGACGTATTACTACATGGGATGTGGAAAGACAGTCCCAAAGGGAAGGGGTCATTAAGGAAAGGAAATGGTGCCCTTGGACTAGGGAAAAACTCCCACCCAGGTCACATGGTACCAGATGGTAAAAAGATTGCAGAAATTACCACTATATTTAAATGAAATGTTTATTCAGACAAAATTTGTGTAGAAAGCCTCAGGGAATTGAATGGTATCAGTTGATATTAGCACATCAGGATTCAGATGCCATTTTGATTTGTAGGGTCCCTGAGGCAGAGCTTCTAGTGTGGGTGGGCAGAAGCTCCAACCCTTCCAGGATTCTGGTGGGGTGATTGGCAAGAGTAAGAACTGTTGCCTTCTTGTGCAGGGGGCGTGTGAAAGGGTTAGTCCTGTCTGGGGTGGATAACCATGTATGGGGCGTCCAGGGCCCACCCACCCCCATTCCTTTCACTCTTTGTTTCTGTGGGATGGCTGCTCACACTGGGAATGAAAATGAAATACATTTGCTGTATGCATGTCTATTTTAGGGTGTCACATTTAATGATTTAATGGAAATAAAAAGAAAAAGTTATGAATTCCAATAGTTGGCAGGAGTAGGGAGAAGACGAGTGTGCCCTCATTCTCCTGTTCCCCTTACAAACCCAGTGGAACCCTTATGGACTTACTATCTTACTAAAACTATCTTTTGGGAAGAAACAAAACAGAAAAATAAAACCCACTTAACATAAACCCCTCTTAACCAAGAAAAGAGGAATTGAGTCTAGGCTAAAAAAGATAACATGTATGTCTTTATTGTTTGATGGGGAACTCCTGAGAATAAGAGGTTTATACTGGTTTTAGCAAAAAGGGGTGGATCACCTGACAGTGATGTCATCCATGAAAGGTACAGTATAAAAACCCACCACTCGCAGTAACAAAGATAGATAGGGGAATCAGTTGAATACTGACTACTAAGTGAGGAGGACCTCAGAAGTGTGTGCTTGTTTCCACACTGTTCTATTGGCAAAGGCTGAAGCGAAGCCTCAGGAATTTTCAAAATTAGAAAGTTTGCTGGATACTGGACATTGAATAACCTTTTGCTTTATGTATGTTTATTATTTTTATTTTCTGATTTGAATAAAATAACAACACACATTTGCATTTTTGAGGCACCTGATTTCTGGTTTGTTGTGTCTGTTTTATCCCACAACTTCACAGTAAAATATTCTGTTTTTGCAGTTCCTGCAAAATTTTAAAAGCTTTTGCAGAGTGCCTAAAGTGACCACACATCTTATGAACAGATCCAGACGCAAATGCGTTGATACCTTTTATTGGACCAACATAGATGTAACAAAAAAGAACAAAGTGATTTAGCTTTCAGACCAACAAGTCCTTCCTCAGAAGCTTAATGACAGTTATTTAGAAATTCCCATACTTTTAACACCCAGATCATGCAGAAAAAAAACAGAAAAAAATCCCATTGGTTCAAAACACTCATTTAAAAAAATACAGAAGAAAATGTTAGAGAACTTGAATAGTACCAGTTCACCTTCAGCTGAAAGGGCCTTAGGGTCAGATGTGCTTGGGGCATAACAACATGTAAGGAGTACACTGCACATAAATTAAAATGACTAGAGTTACTTTCAGAATAAGATAACAACTACTCGAGCAGAAAGCTCCTAAACCTAATTATGAGTGTCACAGAGTGTATAAGAATGCATTAAATTAAAAGCAAAGTCCACCTGGATTAAAGACATACTAAAATTGTAATTAAAAAACAAGCCCTACAAAATATAACTACAGAAAGTATCTATATATCGCATACAAAGAGTAAACAGTAAAATTTATCTAAAGTGAGCAATAGTTACACTACATATGGCATGCAAAGAGTAAACAGTAAAGTGTATCCAAAGTGAGCTATAGTTACACTACATATGGCATACAACGAGTAAACAGTAAAGTGTATCCAAAGTGAGCAATAGTTACACTACATATGGCATACAAAGAGTAAACAGTAAAGTGTATCTAAAGTGAGCAATAGTTACACTATATATGGCATACAGAGTAAACAATAAAATTTATCTAAAGTGAGCAATAGTGACACACTATATGGAAAGTAAAACTTAGCTGGAACCATTAACCAACTATACTCTCAGACTAGTTATTATGCTCCATAAACCTTAAGGCCTTTAGTGTAGTAACAGGAGTTTTTAAATGATAATACAAATTGGCAGTATAAGTGCCAAACAAAATACTGCTTGTCAAGTACCACCAAGAAGTTAAGACCATGCAGCCTGATATGTACAGATTTCAATAAATTCTCATTATAAAATATAACAATTTGATGCATTGAAAATGTCTAAGGAATCTGAAAAAAAAATCATAGGAATTAAATTATTCCCATCCCTGAGGAGACGATAACTATTTTTAAGGAGATATATACATACATATACACACACACACATACACACACACACACTCACGTATGCACATATGCACACACACACACACACACACACACACACACACACACACACATATATACACATACACACACACACACACACACACACACACACACACACACACACACACAAGTTCTAATGCACCATCATTCACATCCATCGGTCCAGTTGTTACCCAAAGGAATTAAACTTATCATGAAATTCAAAGTAAAAGGGATCATGTATCCTAATATGTACAGAGTTCAAAATGCGACACTATATAACCATGCTACTATCTGTTCAGTAACAGTCCAAAGATTTTGAATAGAACCACAATGAAAT
This sequence comes from Neoceratodus forsteri, assembly GCA_016271365.2. NCBI lineage: Eukaryota > Metazoa > Chordata > Ceratodontiformes > Ceratodontidae > Neoceratodus > Neoceratodus forsteri. The sequence continues at coordinate 450,606,350 of CM057456.1, read as the reverse complement.
AACACTTCTACCCTTCCCAGGGTAATGTAACTAGAAGTAAATATACAGTATGTATGTAAGACAAGATTCCTAACATACCTTCATTACCTCAAATCACTATAATATTAGCACAATGTAATTTTATCTGTCAAGGACCCCCATGCAAATGAGATCCTGCACCCCAAAATGTGCAGAGTTCAAAAATTTGACAGTATATAATCAAACTACTGTATATGTAGTAACAGGCTTGGGAATCTGAATAAGACCCAATGGAATTAACACCACCCCCAAGGAAGATAAATAGTAAGAAGGAATTAATATACATTATTTGTGTGAACTAAGAGTCATAGCACACTGTAACTCCATGTATGTGAATAGAAGCCCACCTCAATGTAACAGCAACCCCCATACCCACCACACTCACATAATCCCCCCCACACACACATACACACACACATAAGGAGACGCGGAAGTCCTATGTCTATCCTAAGCAGAAAAGGTATGTGGATACTAAGTCCTATAATGTGCCATAAATCCCAAATCTGTGTTCATGCCATCTTCTACCATATTGAGAAGTAAAATAAGTTTGAAGTCAAAAGCCCATCTTTGTTGTGTACTTTTGAGATTTCCTTTTAAGACCACTAGTGACATATCCGAGATTGAGTGGTCAGGCTGAGAAAAGTGTTGCCACACTGGTTTTCTAGTCATCTTCAGATTACTATTATGTCTGTGTGAGTTCATCCTATTGTGGAGTGGTTGGCTTGTCTCTCCAACATAACCTGTTTGTGGACATCTTTTGCATTGAATGAAATAAATAACATCCCATGATGCACATGTATAATTCCCCTCTACCTTGAATTGCCTGTTTTGTGATGTAACCACACAGTCTGAAGTGGAAATGAGCTCACAAGTCTTACAGCTATGATGATTACAGGGTTGTGTGCCATTTAGTGTCATGATATTCTGTTCTGGTGAAAGTTTACTCCTAATAATTAGGTTGGCTAAGTTTGGTGGTTGTTTAAAAGATAGTAGTGGTAGTTCATTAAAAATACAATCTAGGGTCTCATCCTCACTAAATATTGGATGGAGGTCCTTAACAATCTTACGCAGAAGTTCAAGGTCTGGATGTTATGTGACTGCTAAGGGTACTCTGTTGGTAGCTGTCCTTTCCTTATATTGAAGTAGTTGTTGTCTTGGTACCTGTGTTGCACATTCTATTGTCCTATCAATGTCTCTGGAAGAGTGTCTCTGCTCAATAAAGGTGTTTTTCAACATACCCAAATGTGTATCTCTGTCTTCCTCATTTGAACAGATACGGTGATACCAAAGTGCTTGACTGTACATGACAGATTGTTTTGTGTGGCTTGAGTGATTACTTTTATTGTGTAAATACCTCTGCCTGTCTGTTGGCTTCCTGTAAATACATGTATGTAAGGTTCCATCCTTAATGGTGACAGTGGTGACCAGAAAATTAACACTGATGGCAGAATACTCCAGGGTAAGCTTTATGGTAAGGTGGAGGTTATTATGTTCCTGATGAAATTCTTTCAGTGCACTTGTGCCCTCTGTCCAAATGATAAACAATTCATCAGTGTAACAAAATATCTTATGTGCAGCACTCAGCATATTCTGCACACTCCTATCTTCATTAAGGAAGCCCTGTACCACTACATTAAGTTCATGTGCAATACATGGTAAATGCAGAAGCCCACCATCCCTTAGTGCTCTTGCAATGTTAGCTACATTGTCTGCAACCACGAATTCTGGAGAAAAGCCATTGGGGAAATCCATTCTGAGAGCCGTTACTTTAGCTCCTGTAAGATGTTCACACTTGTGTGATTTTCTTTGTCAAAACTTGCAATACAGAGGCAGCCTGTTTGTGAGGATTTTGTCGGTTGCTGGCGGTGCTAGAGGATGTTGCAGAGGAAAGTGATACCCAGTGGGTGATGACAGTCACGTAGCCTGATGTTTGACCACTAGTCCACATATCTGTTGTTATATATACTTCTTCAACAGTTGATGACTGCAAGGTACTGTTTACCTTCTGGCTCAGTTCCCTATAGAGAACTGGCACAGCCTTTCAGGAGAGACATGTCCGCGATACAGCTATCGAGGGGCAGCAAGTTTCATCACCTCCCAAAACCCAGCAGAATCAGCAATAGAAAATGGGTGCATGTCCAGGGCAATCATTACAGAAATTTCTTTATTTATCTGCTGTGCAGCTGGATGGCTTTGGCCATATTTAGTTCTACGTTCAAAAGCCTGCTGCATCATTAACTGTTTCTGAGATGTGACTGGCACAATAAAACAGGCTGGAGGAGACGGAAAACTAATTTTGCTGTCAATTGGGGAGCTTTCTGAATCTGATAAAGACCTATCAGATTAAGGGGGTGATGTAGTCAAAGTCCTGCTCAGTGTCTGAGAGGCTTATTGTATATGGAACTAATTAGGCGAACCAGCAGTGTGAGTACCAGTGTTAACTTGTACAACATCCTCTGCTATGTGACCTTGTGACGTATTCCTGGCCCACTGAAGTGGATGTATCTACTACTGTGTCTTATTAAGGTTGATGTGCCCAGGTTGGTTGCCTGTCTTCTGCTGAAAGAGGCCTTACATAAGTGGCATATTACTCGCATACTGTTCTTCAGGTCAAGGTATAAAAAAATTCAAACGGAAGAGGATGTCTTTTTCATTTTTATCCCTGGCATTGCAACTTCTGAATCATCATCCAGCATGTCCATGTTAATTTCTATATTTTTATTATTTTCCTTAATGTCCTCACTGGATGATTGGATGTGAGGTCTGCCCTCAGCAGAGAAGACAGGCAAGCTAGGCATAACTTCCTTTTCGGTTTCATTGGCCCCCTAATGACCTATCCTATGACGACCTTTCCTGAAGTTTTTTTGGTCTGGCATCCCACAGGTTCTTCTGGCTCTGAGCCCTCTTTGTCAGAGTCCCCATCATGCATTGCCTCTATTTCAGGAATGTTCATGCTGCCACTGCTATCCACATGATCTGACTCTGAGGAATGATAAATGTTAGAATCTTGAGAAAGTGGCACAACATATTCATGTGTGCTTATTCTTTACTTTCCACTACACGTAGTGCTTGCAACTGCCTTTATTTTATTTTTAATAACTGTACCTTTGGCAAATCTACTTTTCTTAGTCGCTGGTTCAGCACCCAAGCTTTTCTTGTTGCCTCTTACCTGGCCTGTATTTGTTAACTGGATATCACCTGCAGCAGCAGGCAAACATGATGGAATCTCTAAAGACAAGGAGTCAGAGCATGATGAAGCTTCAATCAGTGAAGAAGAGGATGCATCTACTGCAGTAGAAGAAGCACTTTTTGGTTTTGTGACTGTTTGTCTTCTGAATTGCTGTCTTTGTCTTGGAAACATGTTTCACCGGCCTATCCGTTCCATCATTGTTTCAATAACAGTTGCTGATCACTAATGAAGCCAGCTCTGTTCCAAGAAAAACCTTGTACCTAACCGTACTACTTTCCTCAGTCACCTTAGGGAAATAGGTGTCATTGATGATGAGTAGTTAGTGCACATCTCAAAGCAAGGAACGAATATGAACTGGTTAACTAGCAAGACTACAAGTTGGGGATACTGTGCAACTGCCAATAGCTGCCCCCTCCATCCAAAGCACGTGACTCAAAACTTTATTTGACAAGATTACACAAAAAAATATGGTCCTCCTGTCCCTGTCCTGACTTCTGCTTGTGTGGGAAATGACTGGTGACACTGTGCAGACAGAGGCTACTCAACTGCCAGGCTGTCCCTCCCTCCAAAATGTTTCACACGTGATGCAAGCCTTTATTTGACAGGACTATACAAACAAAAATATGGTCCTCATGTCCCTGTCCTGACTCCTGCTTGTGTAGAAAATGGTGGGTGACACTGTGCAGAGGTTATTCAACTACTGGGCTACCCCTCCACCTAAAATGTTTCACATATGACGCAAGCCTTTATTTGACAGGACTACATAAAAAAAATAAAAAAATACATGGTCCTGTTCCTGTCCCAACTCCTGCTTGTGTGGGAAATGGCTGGTGACACTGCAGGCAGAGGTTACTCAACTGTTGGGCTGCCCCTCCCTCCAAAATGTTTCACACGTGACACAAACCGCAAACCTTTATTTGACAGCACTGCACAAAAAAAAAAATGATCATCCTGTCCCTGTCCTGACTTCTGCTTGCATGGGAAATTTAGTTTATTTATTTATTTAATTTATTTATCTATTTTTTTTTATTTTAGTAACCGGGAAAGGTAAACTGAGGTGAGGCTCATTTCCAGGTGCGACCTGGGGAGAGGGTACAAAATGGGGTAATTACAGGCATAATAAACTATCACCATTAGACAGTATAAAACATAAGTAGTACCTGTATATCATTTGACAGAACTATAAATATTTACATACAGTTAAAAATACCTTGCAGGTTGCCGGCCCGGTGGCACTGAGGGTTGAGGTGCTGGATGCCACACCTTGCACCACGCCGGCGACGCGGGTTTGGGAATGAGCCTGGGTCATCAGGGGTTAGCAAGGGAGAACTAGGATTGAGCATCCGTAGGCTGCTCTCCTAGTCCTGGGGTGGGTTGGGGACACTCACTGCACTGTAGTGACCTCTGGGGAAGCCCGGAGGTACTGCCAGCATTGGTGCAAGTGTGGGGAAGCACGGTGGACGTCAGCACATTGTACCTGGACATCATTGCACATCCGTGCTCCAAAGGGACTAAAAAGAGAAGGAAAATTGATCTAGGTGTGACCGTGCAGCCTGATGGCCACGCTCTGCGCTGCCTGGAGGACTCATGAGGAGTTCAGTCGAGGAGGGTTCCGGGGCTGTCCTGGCTGAGAGAAGCATCGGGGGGCCCTCCAGCAGAAGGTATGGTTAGAGACATATCTGGACTGTGTAGCATGGTATGGGCTGCATGCCCATTGGCTCATGCTGTGGACCAATGGGTGTACAGCCCTACCATACAGTGTCAGTTGGCAGGCAGCGGGGCGGCAAGCGGGTGGGGAGCTGCCGCCCGCCACTGACCGGAGGGAGGGGGGGGGCTCAGTGGGCGGTGGGATGGGGGTACCGCTGGACCACCAGGGTTAGATTGGGGTGTCATTTTTTATAACAAATGCCCGCAATCAGGCTGTGAGCAGTCCACTGGACCACCAGGGATATAGGACTTTTATTCTACTTAAAATGCCCGTGATCGGGCTGTGAGCAGTCCGCTGGACCACCAGGGAGAGAGTTCACTATTTTTAAATATACTTATGCCCACGATCGGGCTGTGAGCGGTCCACTGGACCACCAGGGAGAGAGTTAACTATTTTTAAATATACTTATGCCTGTGATTGGGCTGTGAGCAGTCCACTGGACCACCAGGGAGAGAGTTAACTATTTTTAAATATACTGATGCCCATGATCAGGCTGCGAGCAGTCCACTGGATCACCAGGGAGAGAGGTAACTATTTTTAGATATACTGATGCCCGCAATCGGGCTGCAAATGGTCCACTGGACCACCAGGGATATTGGACATGTTCTGCACTATACACATGCCCGCAATCGGGCATTGGGGCACTTTGCCACGATGTGCAGGGGGCGCTGGTCCCCGACGGCTGCTGCCTGGCAGGGCGCCAGGTGCAAGTCGCCAGGGATCGGCGCACCTGCATGAAAATGGGGCCATAATGACATGCAAATGTCCCCATTTGCACCTTGCATACATTATGGCCCCATTTGCATGTGCACTTTTGAATATCGCGGTTGTTGCACCTAGCGAACGGAACTTGCACTAGCGCATCCCCCTGCTCCACTCTGGCCACTTGCGCTGGTGCAGTGCCACTACGCCATGTACACTGTGGATGGCCAAGGTGTGATATTCAACGTTGCTGTGCCATGGCGCAGCTCCATTGAATATCACCCAGTCAATGCCCCGGGCAGCCCAGTTATGCTGCACCCAGGCTTGCGCCACAGCCTGGCACAGTCTGAATATCCGGCCCACAGTGTAATACAATGCAAATAGACTAAACAGTGCAGGAAAATCCAAGTCAGTATTAAAAATGTTGAAATAATATGCCCTAGAGTTGAAAACACATGGACACAGAGGGCAAGTGGAAACCGAGGGCTGAGAGGAGAGCCGTAGAAGGTGTTTTGGGGGAGAGGAGAATTGGTGGGGAAGGGATGTGTAAGGAGCAGAGGGATTTTAGGATGGGAGAACATGTGCAGCAGGAAGGGAGTGATTGGGAGAGGGCATGCCTCAGGGTGAGTAGAGAGAGAGATAGACGAAGGGAGCTGGAAACAGAATTCCAGATATTGGGGAGGCGGTCAGAGAAAGCAGCCTGCCCTGAGTTATAGTTAGGATGGGGGAGTCAGAAGATGCAAGGGTCTCTGGAGCAAAGTTGGTAAGAGGAGGTGGAGGAGAGAGGACAGGTGGGGGAGAGATTCAATGAGTATTTAGTGATGTGTGGTGGCATGGAGCTGTCAACGAAGAGAGAGGGAGGGGAGAGAGAGGGAAGAGTAAAGGGTACAGTGATGGGTGCAAAAGGGAGTGTTAGTTGCAAAGCAGCAAAAGGCATTGAAGAAAGAGTCTAACTTGGCTGGTGACACTGTGCAGACAGAGCTACTGAACTGCCAGGCTGCCCCTCCCTCCAAAACGTTTCACACGATATAAGCCTTTATTTCACAGGACTACGCAAAACAAATATGGTCCTCCTGTCCCTATGCCGACTCTGGCTTGTGTGGGAAATGGCTGGTGGCACTGTGCAGGCAGAGGCTACTCAGCTGCTGGGCTGCCCCATCCCTCCAAAATGTTTCACACATGATGCAAGCCTTTATTTGACAGGACCACACACAAAAAAATATGGTCCTCCTGTCCCTGTCCCGACTCCTGGTTGTGTAGGAAATGGCTGGTGACACTGTGCAGACAGATGCTACTCAATTGCTGGGCTGCCCCCCTTCCTCCAAAACATTTCACACTTGATGCAAGCCTTTATTTTACAGGACTACACAAAAAAACAAGCATTTGTCAATGCCGAATGTTTGCTTGCTGGCATTATCATTGGTAGTGTAGGAGTTAGAGAGATGCATAATAGGAATGGCAGTGAAGTATTGAACTGAAGCCAACCCCACCACCACCCTTCAGAGACTGACAGGCATTGGGGTGTGGCTTTGGGTCGTCATGCATAACGGCCATGCCATTTCACCACACCCTACCCTGCAGACACCGACAAGTGTCACGGTGTGCCTTGGGGTCTTTGGGCCTTATACTCACCCCATTCCATAAGGAAATATGGTGAGATGGGTGCAGTATAGGAGAATGGGGTGAACTTTGGGACCTAAGAGTCCAAGGTACACCTTGCTGCCTGTCACTGGCTGCAGGGTGTGGGTGGGGGTGGAATGGCATGAGCATTACAGGTGACAATCCCAAGTCACACCCCTGATGCTTGTCAGTCTCTACAGGGTGGGGTGTTATGGCCGGAAACCCTAACACCCCAGGCGTTCGTTGGTATTTTCACTCCAAATTTTCAACATGGGCTTTTTGTGACCCCCACCTCATGAACAGTGGCAATATCAGTTCATTAGCTAAAAGCTGATTTTGCACAGCGACTACGCCATTTGACACCACAGGTGCGAAAACACATTTTGAACAGGATGTGAAAAATGACAGTTGTACTGTTCATGAAGAGGTGTAAAAACTGGCAATGTTGAAAATCTGGAGTGAAAATAAAAAAAAACTGGTGAAATCACAAGCGTGTAATGTAATTAGTTTGGGGATTGCTTACAGCAGATTGCCAACACAGGCATTTTGGGACCTCCGCTTATGAAACGTGTCACTGTGATTTTCTTAATCTGTCCCAAACAGTGATTTCCCACAGTGACCACGCATTTCTACGCCGGAAGTGTGAAAACACATTTCATCCAGGGTGTGAAAAATGACAGCTGTACTGTTCATAAGGAGGTGTGGAAAAATCCCAGTGTAGAAAATCTGGACTGAAAATATTACAAATTCGTGAACTTACGAGGGTGTGTGGAAACTGTGCAATGCACACTCGTAACACAGTCATTTTATGGACTTTTGTCACCAAAGTTTCAACATAGCAATTTTAAGACCTCTGCTTATGAACAGTGTCACTGAGATTTTCTTAATCTGTCCCGAGCATTGATTTCGCACACCAACTGCGCCATTATGTGCTACATGCGCGAAAACACATTTTGGGTGAGATGTGAAAAATGACAGCTGTACTGCTCATAATGAGGTGTGGTAAAATGGCAATGTTGAAAATCTGGAGTGAAAATATTAAAATTCACGAGGTTACGAGCTTATGGAGGAACTGCGCAACGATGCTTAAAATAATCATTTTGGGGAATTTTTCACTAAATTTTCAACATAGGGTTTCAGGGGGCCTACCTCATGAACTATGACACTGCCGTTTCGTTACTCAGTCCCAAAAGGTGGTTCCGCACAGTGACCGTGAAATCACCTTTTAGGACCGAATAACAAAATGACAGTGACTGAGTTAATGAGGAGGGGCCCCAAGAACCCCATGTTGAAAATTTGGTGAAAAAATTCCCCAAAATAACCGAGCTATGCACCAAACTTGAAAAAAAAAACATTTATGCCATTATACAGCTTACTGGCATTTCTTCAGTTTGCGGTCGGCTTTGAAGAGTGCAGACGTGTTCCCGTCCATCAAGATCATCGTGACTGGGCTCTGGGGTTAGTATGGGGTGGTGGGGTGGGTGGTGTGGGGAGGTGGTGCAGAGGGTGGATGCGGTTGGGGAGGGGGCAAGACATTCAATGAGGGACCTTTTTTTACAGGTGTGTTTTTTAATTTTAGAAAACGACACTGGACTTTTGTCATGCTGGGGTGGGCTCCCAGCGTGGTAGCTAGAAGTTTATTTTTGGGGGAGGCAGTAGAGCCAATGGGGGATTGGGCACCCCCGTTGGCCATACGGACATTTGCCACGCTGGGGTGGGCTCCCAGTGTGACAGGTGGAAGTCATTTTTTTGGGGGGGTACAGTGGAACCGATGGGGAATTGGGCACCCCCGTCACCATATGGACTTTTGCCACGCTGAGGTGAGCTCCCAGCATGGCACCTGGAAGTCTGTTTGGGGGGGCAGTGCAGCTGATGGGGGATTGGGCACCCCCGACGGCCATGTGTGGGGAGGGGAGTGCATGAACATGCTGGGGTGGGCTCCCAGCGTGCTACATAGGTATTTGAGGTGGGATAAACTGTCTATGACAGTTCAGATGCAGTGCTGATGTGTAGGCAATTTTCATACTGCTGACGGCAGTATGCAAATTGCCTACACGTTACCACCGCTGATTGTGGCAGTGTTTTCCTCAGAACTGTACACCACTGCATCTGAACAGCTGTCATAGAGAGCTCGGACATTCATTGGCGCGGTGCAGCTGCGCCTGCAAAAGGGATCAGGGCATTGGAAGTGGGGGAGGCACACCTACGAAAACTTGTATGGTGGCACTGTGTTTCTTGCACATGCGTGCAAGCAAACATAAAAATGGTCCTGTCCCTGTCTGACTCCTGCTTGTGTGGGAATTGGCTGATGGCACTGCTCTGAGAGCTTTGTGGTATTTACACAAGTGACTTCCTCAGTGTCTCACAGTATGCCAAATTTGTATCCCAGGTCTGCTGAATAAGCTCAGCCACCGCTGTACTCAGCTTATTTTATTCCTCAGTAACCAGGTAAGGTCCACTAGGCAGAGGTACCTGTTTTCAGGGGTGACCTGGTAGCACTGGGGAGGCTAAGTGACTTGCTTAGAGTCACACAATATGCAAATGGAGATTGTGGGAATCAAACCCAGGTCTGTCTGCTGGATGTACCACCAAGCTCATTCACAGCACATTACTTCAACCTCTAGGCTATACTGCCAGGCAGTCATCTTCAAGTGTCGACAAGTGCCAGTGCAGTGGAGCTTCACTTCTTATACTGCAGCATTTGTGCTTTTCTGTTTCTGATGCTACACTGTGCCACTGCTGTGCTAGAAAGCATCAAAGCAATGCAGTCTCCCACTGCCCCCCCCCACAGACGCACAGTCTCCCCCACTAATGCCTTGCTCTTTGTTTGGCAGCCAGATTTTTTGTTGGACATGAGGTTCCCCTGCCCCCCCTACACACACACACACACACACACACACACAGAGTCAGTCTCTGGCCCATCTCTCTCCCAAGTCCTGACCCTCTCAGTTTTTTTTTAATTTTTTTTTTGGTTTTCTTTTCTTTTTTCATTGGTGATGTAGGTGGAGGAAGTAACTGGTCCATAGAGACACATTCTCCCTTTCCCTTCCTGGCCGGCTGTTCACTTCCCCACGCCCCCCCCCATCCCTGGCCCACATCCCTCCCAATTCCCATCCTACCCTCTGTTTTTCTTTGTTTTTCAAGTTCTTTTTTTTTCTTTTGTTTTTTTTCATTGGTGCCTGGTGTGTGTGGAGGAAGTTAAGTGGTGGTCTGACAGACTCCATGGACACCTTTCCCTTCCCACCCGACTTCTCATTCCAGATACCGACTCTGGAGCACCTCTCTCCTCAGTGGCTCAACTAAAGTGGCACTGAGGAGAGCTATGCATTCCCATCTATACTCGGGTTTGCGCATGCGAAAACCGGAGTATCTGAAACACTGACTCACCAGCTCTCTTCTCACCTGTCACATGACAGGCAGGAGCTGAAAAACAACAATAAAAAGTCAGAGATCCGAGCTGACCCAAGCTGATCCAGCAAGGTTCGGCTTGGTTCTTATGGAAACTGAGTCATACAGTATGTGCTCGGGATGGCTCGGTTTCACCCCCACAGGTTGGCACACCACTAGTTCCAGGCTTCAAATAGAGCTACAGTAAGTTTGATCTTAAGGTAATCAGGACTGTGAGCAACTGCTGTGAGTGCTGCTGAAGCAGACAGTTTGTACTGCAGAGACAGACTTCAGGTCTGTCTGAGATGACTTATCAGAGTAAGAAGCAGAATCCTTGCATACCAAAAAAAGTAATTGGGTGCTGAGTGCTGCACAAAATTGTAGTAGTAGTAACAGTAATTTCATTTATTTAGTGCCTTATCCCAGAGGCTCTGGGTGCTGTACATCATAAAATTAAACCTATTAACAGAAGAACGATATAATACATAATTATAAATACAGACAACTTAAAACTTAAAAATGTGCAAATTTAGCAGCATGGATAACTTAAAACTAAAACCAGTGAGGCTAAATCAAATCAAATGCTTGGCTTAATAGGTGGGTTTTTAGACTCCTCTTAAAGTCCTCCACTGAAGGATCCACCCTCGAAGATCTGGGAATTGAGTTCCACAGGGCTGCACTAACAATCTCAAACGTTCAGTCTCCCAATGTCTTGAACCTGGTCCTGTCAATCGCTATTAGCAGAAATGTGGGACTGGGCAGTAAGGGGACAGGAGCTCATTCAGATAACCCGGACCCAGTCTGTATAGGGCTTTGTAGGTCAGCAAACTGATCTTGAAGGAGGTTCACCACTTCACTGGCAGCCAGTGCAGGTCACACAGGATCAGAGTCACATGCCGTCTGATATTACCACTAGATGTGATCTACCTGGATTTCAGTAAGGCTTTTGATACCATTCCACATAGAAGGGGAATTCAAAAATGCATGGGATAGGCACAGGGGAATCCTAGCGATAGGTAAGAAAACAAAGCCAGAGACTAAGTAGTGTCTGTGGCTTCTGCAGCAGGTAGAGAAAGTGGGCAGACTTGATGGGTCAGGCGGTCCTCATCTGCCATCAATTTCTGTGTTTCTAAGACTGATGAACAAGCTGGCCTGTCTGGGAGTGGGTTAAAAAGTTATAACTGGGTAAGAAATTGGATAAGCAACAGGAGTCAGAGGGTGATGGTAAATGGTGTTCACTCTGGAGAAGGCAAGGTGACCAGTGGGATGTCTAAGGTCTCAGTACTAGACCCAGTCCTGTTTGATGTCTTTATTAGCAACATTGCAGAAAGTCTAGAAAAGAAAGTATGCCTGTTCATGAATGACACACAAATCTGCAACAGAGTAGCCACACCAGGAAAGGTGGAAAAAATGAAGCATGATTTGAAAAAAAAGAATGGTCAGGGGTTTTGGCAGCTGGGTTTCAATGCAAAAAAATGTAAAATCATGCATCTGGGGCACAGAAACCCGGAGACTATGTACCAACTGGGAGGGGAAGTACTGACAACCGCCAAACAGGAAAGGGACCCAGAGTAATCATTTCTGATTTTTTTTATTTATTTATTTAAATTTTGATGACCAGGTGGGCCCTCTGAGACAATCAAGTCCGTTTTTCCAGGGTGACCCAGGGAACCAAATGTTCCAAGCATAAGAAAAGAGTACAGATACAGATAATTATGAACAAATATCATTGGACAGTTACATACATTCATGGACTAGACTAGCCATCCCATTCATTGGGAGACAGTACAAATTACAGATGTCAATTGCAACATAGGTGAACAAACAGTAAGGTTGATACGAGCATACAATATAATCGTAGTAGAGTCAATTAGTACATAAGTGCAGAGTATAGACGATTGGCTGTGTACAGACTCATAGCCCTAGACATTGATCATACACACCAGGAGAGTGTAGGCAGCAGGTGGAGAAGTTTAGAAAAGATTAGGTACAGTTCCCATTACAGACAGGAGGCTTGTAAAATATTTCCCTATATTCTCTTTTGAAGAGAGTAATGGTCTTGCATTAGAATAGTGAGTGTGAGAGGTCATTCCAGTGTTGTGGTGCTGCGAAGGAGAAGGATATTCTTCCAACAGCTAGGCGAGTCTTGGGCAGACCCAGCATTGGGAGGTGTGAGGACCTGAGTGTTCATGGGAAGGGTTTCAGGGTTAGTGGGTTAGATATATTCAAAGGAGGTGGGAGGTGTATTAGCTTGAAGGTGACGCAATATACTGGCAGGTTAAGTCTGGCCATGAAAGATGGCCAACCCAAATTGTTCACCATGTCACAGTGATGGACGTGAGCTGGGGTCTTACTAGCAAATCAGGCAGTTCTGTGATAGACCATTTTGAGTTTGTTCAGGAGTGTAGTCTTAGAGGAGTGGATTATGGAGGCACCATAGAACAGGACTGGGAGAAGGGTGGCAGAGGCAATAGTACTTCTTACACTACTTGAGAGGTAGGGAGCAGTGTGATATAGAAAGCCTAGTTTCTGATTAGTAGCCTTAGTGACACAGGTTATGTGCTCATCGAAGGATAGATGCTTGTCAAGTACTACACTCAGGTATTTAAAGGAGGTAATATTTTCAAGTTGAATGTTAGTGGATGTTTTGATAACCGGGGGCCGGGGCTGTGAGGTTGTGTCAAAGCAGGTGTGGTGGAACAACATGAATTTAGTCTTTTTGGTGTTCACAACTAGTAGGTTATTTTTAAACCATGTTTCTGGAGTCTGAAAGTCATTTGTTAGGTCAGAGTTAATACCTGAGATGTTACAGGAGGATCTATATAAGATGGCATCATCTGCATATAGCTGAACCAATGCCCCTCCACAATTCAGAGGAAGGTCATTAATGAATATTGAGAATAGAAGAGGCCCTAGGGTTGATCCCTTGGGAACCCCGTCGGTGATAGGAGATAAGACTGAGATGGTACCAGCCCATTTGACGCTTTGAAACCTATTCTCTAAGTAGTTAGAGACCAAAGAGAGAGAGTTTTTGTCAAGACCAAGGTGGTGAAGCTTACAGATGAGAAGTGAGTGGTTGACTAGGTCGAATCCCTTCATTAGGCTGACAAAGACTGCACCAGTGACTTTGCCCTGGTCCATAGCCTGGAATATATCAGTGGTGACCTTCAGGACAGCAGTTTCTGTCCCATGCAATTTCTGAAAGCCATGCTGGTTACTAGTGAGGCATTGGTCTGTTCAAGGTAGGATAATAGTTCATTATAAATTATTCTTTCTTGGATTTTAGCAATTGGACACAAGATAGATGCAGTATGGGTCTATAGTGTTCAATAAAGTTGGTCGGACCACTTTTATGCACTGGGACAACAACTGCTGTTTTCCATTTGTCTGGGATGATTTGCGTGAGGAAGGATCTATTGATTAGGCAGGTGATCAGGTAGACAAGTTCAGGTGCACCTATTTTTAGAAATTTGGGTGGAAGGGAGTCAAACCCTGGTGTTAAGTCCCCTTAGTAATTTAAAGAACTCTTTTCCGGAGGTAGCTCTTAAGTGGAAGAGCGGATGTGGAAATTCCGGATGGCTAGCTGGTGGCGAAGGACAATTAACAGGAAGGTCGTTCTTGTAGGCATCGAGGTCTGTAAAAAAGTGGTTCAGCCCTACTGCTCTCTCCATGGGTAAGGACAGTGTGGAGCCTTTTGCTGTTATTGATTGGGGGAAGATCCTTTCATTACCCTTTAGGAGAGCGTTGATTTCCTTCCAGAGACATTTGGGGTTGGAGAGGTGTTGTTCTTGTAGTGCTAGGAGATGCTGTCTTTTGGCTTTGCTTATCTTAGATTTACAAATATTGCGTAGCTAGCAGTAGGTGTTCCAGTCATACTGGAGTCTAGAGATTTTAAGGCATGCCATGCTTTGTCATGAGTGTGCATGAGGTGCCTCAGTTCCAGTGTGAGCCAGGGAGAGTGGGTGCCTTTTGATCTTCTTAGTTTTTGGGGAGCATGATGGTCAAGGATGGAGGTGAAGGTACTGACCAGATATTCTAAAGCTAGGTTTATGTCAGGAAGGGAGGTTATTGGTGATCTGTCAGCTGCAGTGAGACTTGAGCAGAAGGCTTCAGCAACAAAGTTGGTTAGGTCCCTAGTTTTATGGATTTTCGGGGAGAGATGAGGAGCATTATTCTTCCAGATGCCAAAAGTCAGAGAATGGTCACTGAGTGCATCAGGGAGGAATACAGTGGCCTTAATAGAATTTGGATTATTAGTTAGTATCAAATCTAGGAGCGTGTGCTAGCTTGACTTCATATTCAGTCTTGTGGGATCGTCAAGAAGTTGCTCCAGTTTAGCATCCAGTAGGACAGCTTGGTACTGTGTTTTAAGAGGCCCAAACCAATTAAGGTTAAAGTCACTGCATATTATAGTGTCTTTCTTAGGGAGCGAGTCCAGACTAGTGAGGAATTCAGCATAAGAGGGTGCTTGATTCGGGGGCAGATAGATGCACGCTACTGTTACATTCTTGACTTGGCCAAGGGTGACTGTGATGAAGAGGTACTCTGCAGCTGAGCTGATCTTTAAGTCAGTTACAGTAATTCGTTGACTACCAATCCATCTCTAGCATAAATTACACCCCCCTTCCTTTCTGGGGACCCTGTCCCGTCTGTAGTATGTGTAGCCAGGAAGGGCAATCTTGTGAGATAGTATGGATGGTTTTAACCATGATTCGGTAATGCAGAGGATGTCTGGTTTGTAATACAGTATCCTTCATGGTGACCTGAAGGTAGCCAAGCAGTGTGATAAGGCAGTGGGGAAGGCTAGAAGGATGCTCGGGTACATAGGGAGGGGTATCACTAGTTGGAATGAGGTAATATTACCCCTGTACAGATCACTGGTAAGACCCCACCTTAAGTACTGTATCCAGTTCTAGAGGCTCTATGTCTGGAAGAACATTGATAAGGTGAAAGCAGTACAGAAGAGGGCTACCAAAATTGTGCAAGGCCTGCATCAAAAGCCCTATGAGGAGAGACTCAAGGATCTAAATATATACTTTCCAGAGGAAAGGAGGGAAAGAGGGGGGCTATAATCAGGGCCCCTACTTTTCTGCGGCACAGTGGAACCAGATTCTGCGGCAAGACTACCATTTGCCGCAGAACTTCTGTGGCGGTGGTTTGTAATTTCTGCTGAAGTTCTGTGGCACTAACAAACAACCACATCACAGTGTCAGCTTCTCATCCTGACTTCACTTTCATGACAGTGGTTATAGCAATCCGGATGGTGGAAAGCACAGTAACACTAGTTCAAAAATAAGACTTATAAAAATAATTTTATGCCTAAAAAAGCAAAACAAATGTCTCTACCTTAAGGTCCTAGCCTGTTGCATAAATGAAATATGCAGAGGGGATCTTATGTGATAAATAATGTATTTCTATATGCATGCTATCTATCCCACTAATGAGGTTTCCACTGTATCTCACTTACATGTATATATTTGTATGTGCTTTCTACACCACTCATGAGGTTCCCACTGTGTATCACTTATATATTTATATGCAATCTGTAACATACATACAAATGTGTGCGTGTGTGTGTGTGTGTGTGTGTGTGTGTGTGTGTGTGTGTGTGTGGTGAGAGACAGATATACCGTATGTGTGTGTATATATAAATATATATTTTTTTAATTTCCATGAACTTGCATCCTCATTCATACAGGTCCCATTGGAAATGGATTAGAGGAGTTATTGCAAAACTGATTTTTCATGTCAACCTGCTTTCCCTGACACACTGCGTTACACCATCAGGCCATGACATGCATGTGAACCGATAGTGAGATAGTGCTCTCCAGCCCATCACAATGTGTCCACCATGTGACAGAACACTGCACCATACCTTCCCAGGCTCCGAGCAGTGATGTGTTCCACCAATCCTTGTGCTGCCCAGCCTTCTCCCAGAGCTAATCTCTGAACCTGAGTTGCAGGCACAGAAACACAGCATGCTACCCTCTGGCCCAACAGCTGTCCCAACACACAACATTTCTCCACAACTTTTAGGTGATTCTATCAACTAATGACAATATGTAATCAACCCTAGCAAAAAAACATACAGTGCAATTATTTATTTAACAGGTATATTCTTTCAACAGGTCTACACATTATTATACTCCACTTTTCTGGGCATAATTACTGTATTTTTCTTAAAAAATGACAGTTAAATTCATTTTACCAGTTATTCATTTCAAATGGCATCTCTATACCTTAAAGGCACAAATAGGTCTGTACAAAGTGAGGTATGGACTTAACAGGTCTGTGCTATTGACAAGGTTTAGTTTAAGTTGGCCCTAGTGCAATAATGTAAGACTAAAAATTGTATTAGGCTGTAGTGTAGGTTGAGCAACTATCACCATGCATGATGTGCTGTGCCACCATCTCTGGCAATGGGAGCTGTGGTAGATAAGTGACTGTTCATTTCTGTTGCAGAATGCAGCCATTTCATTAACTAATGTATGATGTTATAGCAATGAAAACATCACATTCCGAGCACATAGGGGGTTTTTGGATACAAAAAGAGGGGAAGGAAACAGATTCTATGGATAAACAGAAATATTAATAAAAACTCACCAAAAAGAGTGAATTCTGTGGCACGGCAGAAGTTCTGTGGTAGATTGCAAGTTCTGCGCAAAATTCTGTGGCCGCAGAATTCTAGGGGCCTTGGCTATAATACAAACATTCAAATACCCAACAGGTATTAATAAGGTACAGAAACGTAGTATTTTCCATAGAAAAAGAAGCTCGAGGACAAGGGGACACACTATGAAGTTGGGGGGGTTCAGAGGAAATACTTCTTCATGGAAGGGTGGGCACCTGGAACAGCCTTCCAGTGGAGGTGGTGGGTGCTAAAATTGTGACAGGATTCAAGCATGCATGGGACAGATACAAGGGGACCTTAGTAGTATGGTAAGGGGAGAAGATGACCGGAGATTGAGTAGGGTCTGCAGTGGCACAGTAGGCAGGGAAAACTGAGCAGACTAGGTGGACCAAGAGGTCCTTATCTGCCAAGAGCCTCTATGTTTCTATGACACAACATGACATGACCTCAGAAGGCTCATCAGTAACCTGCATTCTGCACTAGATGCCCACATTGTAGGACCCTTCCACTGACCCTCAGCTACAGAGTGTTACAGTAGTTGAGTCTGGAAGTCACAAAGACATGTACCAGTGAGGGCAGGTCTTTCTGTAGGATTGAGGCTTTAATCCAGGAGAAATTACAAAGATGGTAAAAGCCATTCCAGATTACAGATGACACCAGATCCTCAAATGTCAGTCTTTCATCCAGAATCACACCCAGATTCTTCACCTTAGTAAAGGCCACCAGACTAGAGAACCAAGTACCAGGCCGGGCATCTCCACTGTGACCCCCACACCCTGCCATCAACCAGGCTCAAGAAACAGTACCTCCTGTCCATATTGAACTGCAGCCAGCTAGAGCACATCCAGTCTTGGATCTCAACCAGACATAGATTCAGTACATCGATCATGTCAATGATCCCTGGCACAAATGACAGATACAGCTGAGTATCATCTACATTGCAGTGAAAGCCCAAGCCATGCCGTCAGATATTATTGCCAAGGGGCAGCATGTACACTGGAAACAACATAGATGAGGGGACCTGGGGTATGCCATAAAACAGGGGCTTTGAGAGTGAGAAAAAATTTCCCATCACCACTCTCTGTGTCCTGCCACTGAAGAAGGACTCAAACAAGCTGATGGCCCTACCGATGAGTCCATAATGCTCCCTGAGATGATCCAATAACATCCTATAGGTCTACAGTATCAAAAGCTGACGAGAGACTGAATAGAATCGGAACTAACCATTCCCCTGTATCTCTAGCCCTGAGGAGGTCATTATGCACCCTGACCAATGCAGTCTCAGTACTATGCCTGAACCTGAATCCAGACAGGAATGACTCACAGATGTTAAACACCGTGAGGTGGGCCTCGAGCTGCCGAGCCACTGTTTTCTCAATAACCGTTCCTAGAAATGGAAGGTTAGAGGCAGGTCTAAAATTTGCCGACCGGTCAGGGTCCAATGATGCTTTTTCAGAAGGGGTCTCACCAGCATATCTTTCAATGCGCTCAGAAAGGACTCCTCCAAAAGTGAGCACCAGACTATCTCAGAGAACACTGGACCCAAGAATTCAACACAACTCACTAGGAGGTGCATCAGACCTGAGTCCAGTTCACCATAAGTGGGCCGCAGCTCAGAAATCATCCCACACACCTCCTCCACTGAAACCAGCCTAAACTCACCCTAGACAGGATGAGTTCTCCTTATGACAACCCACTCCATGCTGCTGGGCTGCAGCAGCCCATTCAGGGTTATCCTGAACCTGATCGAGGACACTGTGTTGAAGAATAACCGAGTAAACTCTTCACACTGGGTAGATGAAAATGCCTCTACCAGCTGGAGACAGGCAGGATACATATGACAACCTGTCCACAGTCCAGAAAACCTGAGCTGGTCTGTTGCTTCCTGCCGCAGTCTCCCGGGACAGAAATGCTGCTTTCTAATGGGAGATTGCCCACTGATACTCATCGTAGTGAGTTCTCAATGCCAGTCTGTCCCTGTCTTCCCCAGACTTCCACCAGCAATGCTCCAGTCTGTGACCCAAAGCCTTCATCTCCCTATGCTCCCCATCAAACTATGACAATCCTAAGTGAGAAGACCTGAGTCATATACAGACTGGAACGACAGCATCAAGGGCCAAGGCAACAGCCCTTTCATAGGCTGCCACTGCTTCCTTCAATCCTGTCCTACACACAGTCATCAAACTCAAGAGGTCCAATGCCATCTGAAGTCCTTCTGGGGACAACCCCTTTAAAGGGCGACAGTGAACCATCTCCACAGAGGGAGGATAACGGAGGGCTCTGAACGAGAACTTCACAGTGCTGTGATCTGACCAACTGACTGGATCAATCTCAAGATTATTTATCTTGAGTCCCAATGAGAATACTAGGTTCAGGGCATGATGGTCTTGGTGGGTCACAGTTGTATTCACTTGTGCAAGGCCCAGTGATAACATCAGCTGGAGCAAATTTTGACCAAATTGCAAGAATTTGTTGTCAACCCAGGCATTGAAGTCATCCAGAATCAACCATCTTGGTGACTCCAATACCCTCTTGATAACAGTCTGTGATTTCCTTCAGGAACTCCCTCTTGTGCCCTAGAGACCAGTACACAAGAAGGATCCCATAACCTGCACCTGGAACCCCATGTACAGCCACGCGTTCAAATTACAAAGTATCTCCCACTGGGTGCAGCATAGAGTTCAACTTGGATCTAAAGCAGCTGGCCACTCCCCCACCCTGGCGATCTCTTCATGGGCAGTGAATCGCAGAGAATCCAGTCAGGATTGACACCTCCAGAACTGGCCCTGCATCATCACCCAGCCAGGTCTCCATGATGCAAGCCAGATCGTCCACAGAAATCAAGTTTGAAATAATAGTGGATTTGTTTCCCATTGCATTGCACAACACTGCCCACAGGGGATGAGTAGAGACTGCTGGCTTACAGGCTACCTGCCCACTCAGTCCAGTGGGAACCCCAGGTATGGAATCAACCATGTCTAGCATCTCTCTCTAGGTCCCATTTTTTTCTGTATAGATTTTTGTTAGTTTTTAACCCCATTTTCTCCCTGTGTCCCGGGCATCCGCACATGTGTGGAGGCATGTGCACACCACAGCTGAAGGCACCCTCCCAATACACTGCCTCCCCCTCCCACCTATGCTGCCCATCGGGCCTCTACCTGGTGGGAGCAGAACTATGGGGGAGGTAACAACCAACCCGAGAGAGAACAGCTACCTTTTGGTTGTTGAATCCTGCTCCCTCACCACCCCCCCCCCGTGCCAGCTCTCCAATGATCTGAGCTCATTCCCGAATCCAGGTCACCAGCGTGACATGAGGTAAGGCGTTCAGCACCTCAGCACTCAGCGCCACTGGGTGGACAACCTGTAGGTCCCATTTTACCCCGGAGCATCTCCTGGTCCTCAACCCCCTTATTCTGCCTGTCCCATTACAACCTGCCACCCCCAACCACATACCATACCACCTCCCCAAGATGCCCAACCCGTACAGCATCTATATGCTGCACTGATGGGGGGTCATCAACAGGGCAGAGTTCTAGCAACTGGGACGGGAAGTAACTAAGCCTGAGGGGACCCAGACCTCTACACATTATCTCATTGGTCAACAAAACCCACTACCCAACCAAAAACACCTGTTATTAAAATGTACCCCTTAAAAGAGAGTGTGCACCATAGCATAGACCTCTCGCTACCTTAACCCTAAGCCCTCAAACACTCACACCAGCAATCACACAAAATCTAATACCAGGTGGTGCCTGAAAAAGGCTTCTGCTGTCAGTGTACTTACATGGTCAACAAAGTTAAATAAATAAATAAATAATACTATAATAAATACCAACCCATCCAAACCATCAGACATACACTAATCTACACTATATTCTAAATGAGTTACATTGTCCTCCCTTCCCCACCCTGCAAAATCAACCTTCCACAAAAATAAATAAGTAAAGCAAAGTTAAAAAATTGTAGGAGAATCCACTAGGAGCGTTTAGTTAAGGTGCAAAGTGAAAATAGCAGCAGAAAAGTTGAAGCTGAAAGTTACAGTTAATAAGAAAATGTTGCTTGCACTGTAACAGGAGCCTGAGGCTGCAACTAAAACCATTTAACCAGCACCATTGCCAGGTGTTGGTTATTGCCACCCCTGTGGGACTGGATGCCAGGACTGGCAGGGGGTGAATCACTGACATGTCCAGTGGAGGAGCTGGGAATGGGCCAATGTTTTGTGGCCATGTGGGCCACTTCATCAGGGCCCATGGTGATCTGGTAGTTCTGATATCATAGGTTTAGGTCTGCTACTACTACCTAGGGTGGAGTAGTCAGCAGGCTGTTTGCAAGCATACAGCACTGCAATGGACAATATTTCCAAGCAGCAATAATTTATGAAGCTGAATGCAGCTGAGTATGCCCTTTCCTAAATACAAAGGTCCAGAACCAAAATATTTGAAACCACCTATTTGATAAGGTAAACATATCAAACAGAAACTTCCAGGCCACCATGAGCACCAGTGGCCACAAAACATTGGCCAGTGCTATTTGGTAGCTCACAAAAATATTATACTCAACAGAATTATTTTATTTACATACCAAAGGAGTCTTGAGTCTTCCTCGATCCCTTGAACCCTCTTGATTTATAGCGGACAGAGACATCTCCAACTTACCACCCTTTTCTACTAGGACCAAATTTTAAAGGCACTGAGAGCATCCAGGTTCCACCACTTGCATCAATATACTGGAGGAAGGCCGGCCCGGTGGCACTGAGGGTTGAAGCGCTGGACGCCACACCTCACGCCACACCAGTGACCCGGGTTCTGGAGCGAGCTGAGGTCGCCGGGGGTCAGCAGGTGGGATAGAGATTGAGCATCCGCCGACTGCTCTCTCTTCCTGGGAGTGGGGTGGGAATGCGCTTGCTCTAGGAGCGACCTCTGGAGGTGCCTGGAGGGTTCCCAGTGTAGCGGTGTGGTGTGATGCCTGGGGGGGGCAGAGCCATGGCATTCTGTAACCTTGCTGGCCAGGTTCCACTGGGGGGAGGGACAGAAAAAACCAAAGAAAATACCTCCTGCACGTCGGGAGATGACGGTGGCCCCAGTGGACCCTCCCACATCCCAAACACTGGCCCAGACGCGCTCAGGATCTCTGTCTCTGGAGGACCCGATGACTTGCAGGTAGGCCCCTCATACTTAGGAGGTAGCCGCCGAAGGGGAGCGGAATTAGCCCCGGAGATGGTACTGGGGGTCAGGTCAGCCTCCAGTCGTTCGGGGGAGGAGAGGCGAGGGGAATGCGGGGGTTCAGGTTGGGAGGAGGATGGAGATCCGTGTCCGCACTACTGAAGGATGCCCGGGGTGTCAGGAAGATAAACAAAGTTAAAAAAAAAATACAGTGGAGGAGCCACCGTGAGATCTGAAAGATCTGGTCACCAATTGCTAGCACCACAAAAGGTCTGACCTGCATTGGAGGAACAGCCGCTGCCCTGTGACACCAACACCATTACAGATTGGGATATAAGAAAGAGAGAGTGAGAGAAAAAGAGGGAGACAGAGAAGAATTGAAAGTGACACAAACCAGAAAGGGATTTTTTGTGAACTGCACCATCACCTCTGTATAACGAGGGAGATCCCCTGATTCAGAAAACTGTGAATAAACAAGTGTTTGTCCATACAACTTCCAGTCTGTAAAATAATTAAAAAGCCTTTACTGGGCTTGGTCATTCCTATAGGAGTTGCACACACATCAGTTTGACATTTAAAGCATTTTGTTCA
Organism: Neoceratodus forsteri; assembly: GCA_016271365.2. NCBI lineage: Eukaryota > Metazoa > Chordata > Ceratodontiformes > Ceratodontidae > Neoceratodus > Neoceratodus forsteri. Next base: position 450,583,341 of record CM057456.1, on the reverse strand, counting down.
GGGATTTGATTTCACAAAGCACTGCTATCCTTTATATTTAAAGTGGACCACCGCCAGCCAATGACATGCAGCATCATCAGGCCTACACCATTTCTATGGCTGGGTGCCCAGTTGAGCACAGGGAGCTCCCTAGTTAGATCTAAGGGTATGACACTGGTGTCAGTGGGGAGAGGATAGTGGCCCAGGTATAGGAGGGCTGAGCATAGCTACTGTATTGTGCTTGTGTGTGGCTGGGGCAAGCACAGTTTAAGTGCTGAGCTTGGAAGGGTACTAAAGCACAGCTTGTAAAATATTCTTTTGTCTGCAGCTAAGAGGGCACCGAAGAGCAGTACCCTAGCAAGGATGGGGGCGCAAGCCTCTGAGGAGCGCAATTTCTGACTCAAATTAATTAATTTGCACAGCAGCTGTAGCTTTATATATACTTTTTAAGCACTGTAATTACTTATGCCTGTCAGCAGGGGTGTGCGCATCCGATCCGTGGAAGGACAGGACCACGGTGGGGTCACATGATTGCTGTAACTGTTTGTGAAAAAGTCATGTGAGGTGCGCCCACTGTGCCACAGTCCCACACACCCTTACAGACAGTATAAAAGGTAGGGGTAAACCGTGGAGCACATGTGGTTGTGAGAGAAGCAAGCGCTGTAGTAGCAGTAGAGAGACTGGACGGAGTAAAAGTTAGGAACAAAAAAAAGTAAAAGTAAAAATAAAAACTGATAGAATAGAATAGTCAGTTAGTAGTAGTAGACTTAGAGAAAGTAGAGTAGAGAGGTAGAGTTACTTGGAGCAAAGTGGAGGAGCAAGCGGCCAGAGCGAGCCTTTGGGAGGGACAGAGATTTTATTGTGTAAGGCAACGCAACGGCAAGCATGACTGATCGCTTGTGGGGGGCCCGGGGCGGTCTCAAATTGAAACATAATTTTATTAATGGCCTGCTCTCTGCATCATTCTTCTTTTAATTTAGTCCTTGACTCTCATGCGGCCTCCGCCGGCCGCCGCCCATGCCAGCCTACCTAGTGCCTGGAATCAGATGGTGATGATCATTGAATAAGTCAAGTCCACATTCTTCTCCTTTAGTTCATCGGGGGGGGGTTATTATCCATCCCAGCGCCCGGTCCTGTCATTGGAGTCTGATGGAATTGTAAAAATTATGACTCCTTGGTCCACGCCAGTCCCGATTCCCGGGCGGGAGTCGCGGGCCCAGGCTGGGACCTCTCCAGTGCTCCGCCTCTGTGATCTCTGGCTGGTTCATGCCTCCAGGCTCCATCAGCCAGCCAGAGACAGTCCCTTCTCCACAATAAGACAAGCAGCAGCTGAGCTGAGTGGCAGGGGCAAGCAGTAGCTCTTGTCTTTACTCAAATTGCTAGCCTAGAGAAATCAGTCCCACTACTTACTTTAGTGGTTAATTTGACAAGAGTAAAAACACTGTTGTCTGATCAGGCCCTTTCTCGCATGAGTCTTTGTTTTTCATTAGTAGGAGACATGGGATCCAATTACTGGACACTTTTTTAGGTCTCCCAGCACAGCAGACAAGTAACTTTGTTTGCAAGCTTTATTTTGTTAACTAAAAAAGTTCATATTGGTGCCCGGTCATGGATGATGTCCACAATTGGGCCCCAATATGAACTTTTTTAGTTAACAAAATAAAAGCTTGCAAAAGATGGATGAGGCTGCTGAGCCAACAGCCACAGAGGACCAGAGCAGCTCCATTCTCCCAGATCCTGCACATCTTCCCGAAAAGATATGAGAGTCACGGGGATGAGTGGAGAGCTTGTTAAATCCTGTGATGGTTGTGGTATTCTAATCCCACCATGCTTCTGCCACCAAGAGGCTTGTCAGACAAGAGCTAGGGCAGGCAGACAAGAATGATTCAGTGCATTTAGTGTGGCACTGCAGCTCCACTCCTCCAGAATTCATTATCTAGTACTAGTAGTGCTAGTGCTTGTTCTGCCAGCATGCTGGAGGTCATAAGTGCACTCTTAAAATCTATTTATTTAATCAGGCCTACCCAGTATAATTTATATAATTCCTATATTTATTCTCATATATCTTTTAAAGTTGTTGGCATCTTTAGAGATTGTATTTATTGTTATATGACCCTCCCCTAACACCTAGAGATAGGGCACTTGATAATTAACATTTTTCTAGCCTTTGTAAGATAGCCCTGCTGTAGTGAATGCTCTGCTCTGGACACTTATTCTGGTGTGACATTACTGGCAATGTCCTAGAGCTGTGTAAGGCAACCACCTAAATGTTGCTGTACTAAGGACTTGGACCAAGAGAAGACCGCTGACTGGGTCTTTGGTCCATGAACAGTAATGAGACTGGCACTAGGATGTCAGGTCAGGGAAATGAAGGCTAACAAAAGAAAAGTATCAGGTGCAGGGGCTCGCAGGAGACTGGCTATTTTGAACTGTGCCAGTGGAAATTGGACCCCTTTCCCATGGAGTCCAGCATTACATGGTCTCTTCCCCCAATCAAATAATTTCATATACTGTAGGCTGATTGGTGGTCTTTTAAAAGATGGTGTGGGGGGCCAACTGAAGGCCAAATCATATTTCTAGACTATGTTACTTGAGGATGCAAGTGGGGATAGAGTGAGATGACTGGGTACCCATACAGGATGTACATAAGACTAGTCTTGGCCACCTTGGGAGGGGCTGTATCACAGCTCATATAACAAAGTCCTCACTGAATCCTTCAGCTGCCCCCCTTGAATTTCTGATTTTGTAGTCCCCTTTGGGAAACTGTACCGGGCGGGGACCATCCCAAGGGTGATATGTGTGGCAGCTGGCACAGATGGAGAGACAGTCACTCACTCAGCCTGAGACTGGATTGGGACTACAAACTAAGCACCAGTTTTAAAAGGCTGGTGGTTGGCAAACCCCCATTTTAATGGGGGAATAATGATATAGGCATAGGCTTATTAGGGCTGGGCTAGGCTATTAACAAATAAACTGACAAACTTACTACACAGAGACAAGCACAGAGAACACCACGGTAACTTGAGGATGAGGTAATAAAAATGCAGTTTCCCTTTGAATGTCTACATAAGAGGATGAACTTCAGTCTTCGTTTAAATAAAGGAAAACTGCATTTTATTACCTCGCAAACAAATGACAGTGATCAGGTCAACTAGCCTTGCCTTCTACTCAAGTCCTGACTCTGACAAGAAATTTATTTGCAGTTTCCTGCCATATTATATGCCTTATGGACTGGCACCCGGCCATACCCTTACCAGGGAGCACTGCAGTCAGCAAATACTGCATCCTAGCTGACTGAGGTCCCAAGTGGGGATGCGATGCATTGCGATGGCAGTCTGCAGCAGTCCCCTACTTCCCTCTGGCACATCAGCTCCCACGTGCCAGTGGTGCCACCACCCTCATACAGTACAATTACAGTACACCATCATCGCAATGTGTCAGTGCTCACACAGAATTAGACTGAACATATCAGAGTACTATATCAACCAATAAATATCAAAAGATGCAAATGACAGTTCGCTGGGGTTTGGGTTTGGTTTACCTGGCATGGCATCAGATGTCCACTGTCTCTCCCACTAGTTTTAAAGGAAAGCTGTTGTTTGCAGGGACTCCCGCCCCTGCAAACTTTACCCTCTGGTCTCTGGATAAGCTTTTTTCACAAAAGCGCATTATTTATGTCCAGGAATGAAGATTAATTTAAGAACTAAAAGTACGTTCCCAGAAGTGTAGCGAACTATCAGGCGGCTCCATTAACTGTAAAGGTGCAGCACCACACCCTGGGCTTCAGTGCAATTGTACTGAAGCGCAGGATGCGGCGCTGCAACTTTACAGTTAATGTAGCTGCCCGATACTCCACCACGCTTCTGGGTAGCAGACTTTTCGTTCTTAAATTAAACTTTTTCCTGGACATAAAAAAATTTGCTTTTGTGAAAAAAAGCTTATCTGGAGGCTGGAGGGTAAGGTTTGCAGGGGCGGGAGCCTTGCAAATGACAGCGTATGAAGGACTGAATGGACGGATAGGATTCCTCTAAATAGCTAGCAGTTGGTACACTCCCTCCTGAACACACACACAAAGTAAATCTTAAAAAAAACAAAAAAAACAATTGTCCCTATGCCTTCAATTTAATGGGGGGGGGACACAAGCTTATTCTGTTTGTGTGGAAGCTGTGTGTTTAAGGAAGCATCCAGTCCTTTCAATATATAGCTTATTAAAGAACATTGCATTTTCAAGAAATAGGTACAGTAGGCTTCTCTGGGAGCTGAGCAGACAGCAGAATAATACTATACACAACTGACTGCCTGTCACACCAGCGTACCATCCGTCCCAGTCCCAGAGAGCCAGCCTGTCCAGTAATCACTTCTGTCTAGTGTGGTGTCACCTCACCTGACTCCAGTAATTTAAGTTATCTGACTGTTTATCATCAGCCTAGCGGGTAGCAGCACCAGCGATAGTATTTGTACTGTATTTCCTGGGTTGGGTGGGTCCCTCATGGTTTTGCCTGGGAGGAAGGGAGTCAGTAACTGACTCACTCCCACCCAAACAAAACCAGGAGTGACCCACCCAACCCGGGAAGTACAGTTCATTACCACTACTACTGTCTAGGCTGATGATAAACAGTCAGATAACTTACATAGAAACATAGAGCTGACAGCAGATAAGGACCGAAAGGCCCATCTAGTCTGCCCATTTTTTCTATCTTATGAATGTGCCATAGACCTTTACTCTGTCAGTGGCCTATCTATTTATACTCATCTGTATTGCTCCCATATGCCTACCCTATCCCATGCAAGTTTGAAGCCCTGCACTGTATTCATATCCACCACTTCCTGAGGCAGGCCGGTCCATGCATCCACCACCCATTCTGTGAAAAAGAACTTCCTCACATTACCCCTTATCGGCCTCCCTCTAATCTCATGCTGTGTCCTCGTGTCCTGATTTTTTTTTTATATTGAAACATGTTAGATTCTTGCACCATTTAGTTGCCCTCCTCTGGACTGCCTCGATCCTGTCTATGTCCCCAATACTTACCACAGAGCATGTAAACCCCTCAGAGCTTCTGGGGGCCTTGTGGCCCCCAGACCTCCATGCTTTATTTAGCAATCTTTCACAGTATATTTCAGAAATCATATAGGGTGGGTTTTTGATGGCATTATTGGTCAGTCACTCGTCCACAAGAATTGCAGGTGCGCACTCCGATGCCACCTAACCAGCCAAAGTCTCCCACATCTCATATTCCATGGGAGCAAAATATTCCCTGAAATCAAGGGTCGGGTACATGTAACAAAAGTATGTTTTTTCTTCTAGAAAAGCCCCAAAACTCACCACAGAACATGTAAACTCCTCAGAGCTTCTGGGGGCCTTGCGGCCCCTGAACCCCCGGCTCTTTTCGTGGGTGGGGGGTGCAAAATTAGTCTTTTGCCCAGGGCACCAAAATGCCTTCCTACGGCTCTGCCGAAGAGTGACCAAGACTAAAGCAGACTGGACCTAGGACAGCATCAAAGACTAGCCCCAGATTACTATGCTGCACTACCTCATTGCTGTTAACCTACTTTCTTCTATTTAGGGCCTTATGCCTGACCCTAAATAAAACATGTGTCTGAGTTCTAGTTAATTAAAGTATAAGAGCATGCTTTATGGGGTCTGTCACTGCAGCATGCTGGTTCACAGGTGGGAAGGTGGGGAGTTACAGTGCTGCATCCCAAGAGGTGGTAACACATCTACACCAGGCCCAGTTTAACCTTTTCTCTGGGTAAAGACATTGCACTATTTTCATATCCCCCTCCCCCCAAAAAAAAAGGAAATAAAAGGACCCAAACTCCTCAGTCTTGTCAATCCCACAAGGCAGGGGATAGTTACCGAAACAAACACCCCATGATATTGCGAGGCAGAACGAGTGCCTCAAAACCCTGTCAATGAAAATAGACCTTAACATGTATTTTTTTTTTTGAATCCTTCATTTTACTTCAGTTACTGTCTTGAAAAAAAATATATATACATTTGGAAAAGAGATTTCACTTTTTTATTTATTTTAATAAAATGGTATTAGTATAGTTGTCAAGAGAGTAGGTATTCATTTTAAAGTGATTGTGTTTTTGTGCTGTAAAAAATACTTCCCACATAGTAAGCTTACAAATCTGAGGTTTACAGTAATCTTGCCTTTATTTCTTCCTGTCCTAGTAGGCCTATTGTTAATAACATATAATAAACACAATTTTACTATGTGACAGACTTGTAACCTTTTGACTTTAGTTCCCTTGGTATGTCTTGATCATATTCTAATTTATGCTGAAGCTTAAAGCAGCCTTTCATGAAAAAATTTCTAGAGTGAAAAATCTATAACATCTTTAAATGTACAGTTCGATTTTAATCCCATCTGTATTGCGTGGCTATTAATAATTTATTATATGAATATGCCTAGTTAGCATTTGTGGCTGTAAGAAGGATGATTCCTGAAGCTGTGGAAAATGTGCATCTGAATGTTCAACATACACACACACACACACACACACACACACACACACACACACACACTAGACATCTTTTGATTTCCATACCTCCATGTTATATTTATTAAAAGGTGATTTCATGAACTTATTAACCACTTGAGTGCCCATGCTACATGCTGTACTACAAGCCCACAGCCATTTGAATGGCAGCATAAAATACAGCATGCAGCATCACCTTTTGCCGACCCAGAAATCAAGTCAAAGTGTCACTCACTTTTCGGTCTCAGTATCTCAAGAGAAAACTTTGATTTCATGATCCTGGGATGTTTGGGGCAGATCAGGTAACTGGAAACAACTGACCCAGTTCTGACCCATGGCAGACAACTTTGATGAGCCACGCAAGACAACTGAATTGATCAGAGCAGGAATTTAACCTCATCAGTACCTCTCTATGTGGAGGTCACAGTATTTTATTTTTCATTGTCTGCAATGGATTTTAACCATTTCACTGCAGAATTTGTATTTTTTACCCAAAGGAAGGATGTTTGTCAGTTTCCATACTGGTTTTATTAACTACATGAAACATAGTAACAAAGTCATTATCCCACTTCCTCAAATACAAAGGCTCTGTCTTCAATAACCATGACTGTTGAGATGCAGTACTTTCCATCATAGGGGAAACATGGGTTTTGTCAATTGTACATAATATAGCACTTTTTTCAAATGCCTGGTTCTAAAATGGTCAATTCCTGACACTGAAAAAACTATAAACCCTTGTCTTAGTCTTGTGCCATAAAGAGGATAGAACATGACTGGTACGCTCCTCGTGTTTTCTCTTGTTTAGTTATTTCTTAAGTGCAGCACACAGAATTTGCCATTTTAAACTACATATCTGTTATGATTATGGAAATGAATACTGCAAAACAAGTCTGATAGGGCTAGTGACTGAAGCAGGGGGATAGCAGAGGCACTGATTAACTAGTTTGTGTTAGTGTACAGCCAGGAGGTCCAGGAGCACGGGCAACTGTGGTGGTCATGGGAAAGGTGCAGACTGAAAAGGAGGCAATGCTGATCCCACCAGAATTAGTTGGAAAGTACCTAGAGGGTGTAAGTCTGAGTCAGGTTCCGAACGGTGTCCACCAGAGAGTAACAGTAGATTTAGTAGGAGATTTGGCTGGACTGTCACTGATATCTTTCATGACTTCTTACAGACAGCGATAAGGTCAGGTAGCTGGAAAATGGCAAGTATCATCACCATATTCAAGAAGACAGAAAGAAACATGGAAACAAGTCTTTGATAAGTTAAGTATCTGATGGCAGATAACTAAGGACCACTCAGCCCACCCAGTCTGCCCATTTTTCCCTACCTATGGTATGACTCTAGACCCTACTTGATCAACAGCTTTCTCCTTTCCCCTTCCTTTCCGCTATGATTCCCTTGTGCCTATCCCATGTATTCCTGAACCCCATCACCTCCACTGGAATGCCGTTCCAGGAATCCGCCACACTTTCTATGAAGAAATACTTCATCATATCTCTCCTTCTACCCCCCTCCAGCTTTGTAATATGTCCGCTTGTTCTTGAGCACCTTTTTTCTGGAAAATACTTCCCTCCTGTACCTTATTTACCTCTGTGAGGTATTTAGACAGATCTATCATATTCTCCCTCCCTCCTTCCTCTCTTCCAGTGTTTACATAGTTTTTTCTATATTCTGTTTGTGCCCTTGGGGCCATGGCAAGGGAGGCTCCCTTCTGCCGGCTGCTACTCTGCCCCCCCCGACTGTCCATCATCTTCCTAGGACCCCATCAGCAAGGGTACCCCACAGATTACCCCCAGTGGTGGGGTCAGGAAAGGGAGGGCCATCCCCCCCCACACACACCCGAAGCACATTATCCAGTTTCCTTGACAAGATGTTCTGGTGATGTGAGGGGTGGAGGTGTGGACAGCGGGCATCATACGCCCTTGCTGTGCCCATCCTTTTTCCTCCTCTTTGTCTCCCTTTAAACTCTCTCTGGGGCCTCAGCAAACTTGGCTGTGCATGCTCATGGAGGCACATGTGTGCACCATAACTGTTGTTCCCCCATCTACCTACCTACCCTGGCCTAGCACCTGCTCCCCATCTGCATGGCACTATCACCAAGCTTCCACTCCTACCTAGGTAGGGAGAGCTGCCTGCCAGCTACTCTGTTCTGCTCTCAGCCCTCCCCCCGCCAACCCCCGGCAGCCAGAGCTTGTTCCCGAACTCAGGTCACCAGTGTGGGAGAGGTACCAGGTAACCAAAACTGAGAAAGACTGGGAGTCATACAAGGAAAAAAGTAGACAGTCTAACAAACAAATTAGAAAGGCAAAAGCCCAGACAGAGGAAAAGGTAGCAGAAGGGGCAAAGAGAGGAGACAAATTATTTTTTAGATACATTAGGGAATGTAGGAAGGCAAAAGGGGGGAATAGTAAAGATTGCTACTGAAGAAGGGAAATGCACCAAATGACCCAGAAAAAGCCAAAATCCTAAACAAATACTTCTACTCAGTGCTTACCAAAGAAGACCCAGGGGATGGCCCAGCCCTGAAAAAACACAACACCCCAGGACCCAGGGTAGACACAAGTCCCTTTACAGAAGCAAAAGTATGAAAGGTGCTAAATAAACTTAAAGCAGACAAAGCCATGGGACCAGACGAGATGCACCCCAGAATCCTTGAGAAGCTAGGGGCAGAATTAGCAGCCCCTCTGGCACTTCTATTCATGAAATCTTTGAAGAGCGGTGTGGTACCCGAAGACTGGAAAAAGGTAATAGTGGTTCCACTTCACAAATCAAGCAGTTGCGAAGAGGCTAGTAATTACAGACTGGTGAGCCTCACATCTATAGTGGGGAAACTAATGGAGACACTACTCAAACAGAGGATCATAACATTCCTCGAAACTAGCGGCCAACAAGACCCAAAACAGCATGGTTTCACAGCAGGTAGGTCATGCCAGACAAATCTGCTCGAGTTTTTTGACTACGCTACAAAAATAGTGGACGACAGTGGGGCAGTAGATGTGGTGTACCTATACTTTAGTAAGGTCTTTGACTCAGTTCCACACAGGAGGCTGGTAAAGAAGATTGACCACACAGGGGTTGGTCCAGAAGTAGTAAGATGGGTACAAAACTGGTTACAAGACAAAACCCAGAGGGTACATGTTAATGGAACGCAATTATCGGAAGGCAGGGTGACCAGTAGGGTACCCAGGGCTCAGTGCTGGGGCCTCTGCTCTTCAATGTTTTCATAGTAGACATCGCTGATGGATTGCAAGGGAAGATGTGTCTGTTCGCAGATGACACCAAGATATGTAACAGGGTGGACACCTCAGAAGGAGCGAGCAAGATGGAAGCTGACCTCAAGAAACTAGAGGAATTGTCTGAAGTGTGGCAGCTGAGATTTAATGCCAAAAAGTGCAAGGTCATGCACATAGGAAAGAAAAATCAAAGAAAAGATCACTACCTAGGAGGAGAAAGACTGGTGGCCTCAAACCGGGAACAAGATCTGGGAATCATAATCTCAGACAACTTAAAGGTTAGTAATCAGTGTGAGAAGGCAACATTGAAGGCCAAGAGAATGCTGGGCTGCATTGGGAGGGGAATCACAAGCAGGAGGAGTGGTCAGGCCTCACCTGGAATATGGAGTCCAATTCTGGAGGCTTCACCTCAGGAAGGACATTGACCGGGTGGAAATAGTACAGAGAAAGGAGACAAAAATGATTCGGGGTCTGCAGTACATGTCCTACAAGGAAAGACTTGGGGAACTGAATATGTACTCCCTGGAGCAGAGAAGAAAGAGAGAGAGAGGACATGATTGAAACATTCAAGTACATAAAAGCATTAACAAGGTAGAGGTACAGGAAAGTACATAAAAGGCATTTACAAGGTAGCGGTACAGGAACTTTTTCACTTCAAGAAGGGCTCTAGGACCAGGGGACATGACCTGAGGCTGCAAGGAAGCAGGTTCTCTACCAACACCAGCAAGTTTTTCTTCACAGAAAGAGTAGTGCATGCCTGGAACAGCCTATCCCAAGAGGTTGTGGAGGTCAACACTGTGGGGGGATTTAGGATTGCATGGGATAGACACAAGGGAGCTCTGACTACAGAGGGCAACTAGAGTGTCAAAAGAGGTCTTAAACAAATGGGCAGACTAGATGTACTTGTGGTCTCCTTCTGCCGTCAACTTCTATGTTTCTACGTTTACTAAGCACCTCAACTCACTGCACTACTGGGCCAGCTAGGGTATACATATTGAGGTCATTTAGTCTCTCATCATAGCTCTTTTGATGCAGACCCAGTACCATTTTGGTTCCCCTCCTCTGAACTGCCTCCATCGAAGCCCAGCTGCCATACCTTCAATCACTCTTCTAGTTTTCTCAGGTCTCTGTTCCCCTATGCAGTGTCCACCCTATTGCAGATTTTGGTGTAATCTGCAAAGAGGCAGACCTTCCCTTCCAGCTCCCCTGCAATGTCACTTATAAAGACATTAAAGAGGACCGGTCCCAGCACTAATTCCTGAGGCACCCCACTGGTCACCCTCCCTTCCTCAGAGTGAATTTCATTTACCACCACCCTCTGTCTTCAATCCCCTAACCAATTTCGTATCCAGTTTGCCACCTTTGGACCCACTCCTAAGCTTCCCAGCTTGCTTACTAGTCTGCTATGTGGAACAGTGTTGAAAGCCTTACTGAAATCTAGATAGGCCGTGTCCTCTGCTCCACCCTGATCTAATTCCTCTGTCACCCAGTCAAAGAAATCTAGCAGATCTCTACCCTGTAAATCTATACTGCCTCAGATCATGTGACCTACTGGATGCAAGATATTCCACAGTCCTATTGTTCATCAGTGATTACATTAACTTTCTCATCAGTGATGTCAGGCTGGCTAACCTATAATGTCAGCCTCCTCCCTGCTACCACTTTTGTGTAGTGGAACTACACCTGCCTCCTCCAGTCCTCCAGAACCACCCCTGTTTCCAGCGAGCTGTTAAACAGGACTGTCAGAGGCGCAGCCAGTACTTCCTTGAGCTCTCTCAGTACCCTTGGATGTACCCATCTGGCAGATTGCTTTGTCCACCTTCAGATTAACGAGTCCCTTCAAGTCTCTCTCCTCTGAAAATGGCCCAGTGTCCACCTCCCTCCCTCCCTCCAAAGCTTCTGTTACTTTTTTATGGCCCCTTCTCTTCTCATTCCTCTATGAACACTTAACAAAAGTATTTGTTCAGGATGTCTGCCTTTTCCTGGTCCCCTTCTGCAAAGTCCCCCTTTCCCTTCATTTTTTAGCCTTACAATCCCACCCTTGGTCTTCCTCTTTTCACTTACATAACTGAAGAAGCTTTTGTCAATGCCGAATGTTGATTGTGTTAGTCTGTTGGGCACACTCACTGGCCCTCTGTCACTTGCTCAGTCAGTTTCTTCCGGTGCTGCAGGCTGCTCTTTTGTACTGGGCTCCTGCCTGCATTGGCACCTTGTTCTGCCCACTAAGAAATCTGCAGCTGTCCCAACAGAGCTCCGTTGAGGTGGCTCACTTTCCCTCTCTCATTCGCTCATTCTGTTTCTCCTGGCGCTGCAAGCTACCTTTTTGTACTGGGCTCCTGCCTCTGTTGGTGGCTTTTTCTGCCCACACAGAAATCTGCAGCAGTCCCGACACAGGTCTGTTGAGCCTGCAGACTGCCCCTCTCTCACTAACTCATTCCGTTTCTCCCTGTGCTGCAGGCTGGTCTTTTGTACTGGGCTCCTGCCTCCATTGCTGCCTTTTTCTGCCTACAAAGAAATCTGCAGCAGTCACAATAGAGCTTCATTGAGCTCGCTCACTCCCCCTCTCTCACTCGCTTATTGTGTTTCTCCTGGCGCTGCAGGCTGCCCTTTTGTACTGGGCTCCTGCCTGCATTGGCATGTTTTTCTGCACACAATGAAATCCACAGCTGTCCCGACAGAGCTCAGTTGAGGTAGCTCACTCCCCCTGTGTCACTCACTCATTCTGTTTCTCCTGGCGCTGCAGGCTGCCCTTTCCTATTGGGCTCCTGCCTGTGTTGTCGCCTTCTTCTGCCCACAATGAAATCTGCAGCAGTTACAATAGAGCTCCATTGAGTTACTCCCTCTCTTTCACTCGCTCATTCTGGTTTCCCAGCTACTGCAGGCTGCCCATTTGTACTGGGCCCCTGCGTGCATTGCTGGCTTTTTCTGCCCACAAACAAATCTGCAGCAGTCCCAACAGAACTCCGGTGAGTTCACTTACTCCCCCTTCCTCACTCGCTTGTTCTGTGTCTCCTTCTGCTGCAGGCTGCCCTTTTGTACAGGGCTCTTGCCTGCATTGGTGGCTTGTTCTGGCCAGAAAGAAATCTGAAGCAGTCCTGACACAGCTCCATTGAGCTCTCTCACTCACTCATTCCATTTCAGCCAGCGCTGCAAGCTGGCCTTTTGTACTGGGCTCCTGCCTGCATTGACACCTTTTTCTGCCCACAAAGAAATTCACAGCAGTCCTGACAGCGCTCCGGTGAGTTTGCTTACTCCCCCTCCATCACTTGCTCTCTCATTCTGTTTCTCCCAGTGCTGCAGGCTGCCCTTTTGTACTGGGCTCTTGTGTTGGGGCCTTTTTATGTCCACAAACAAATCTGCAGAAGTTCTGACAGAGCTTAGTTGAGCTTGGTCACTCCCCCCTCTCAGTTGTTCGATCTTAACCTGTCCAAAACAGTGATTTCCCACAGCAACCATGCTATTCTCCAGCAGGATTGCAAAAACATATTTTAGCCAGGGTGTGAAAAATGGCAACTGTACTGTTCATAAGGAGGTGTGGAAAAATGCCACTGCTGAAAATGTGGCGTGAAAATATTACAAAATTGCAAAGTTACAAGGGTGCGTAGAAACAGTTCAATGCACACTTATAGCACAGTCATGTTATGGAGTTTCGTCACCAAATTTTCAACAAAGGCATTTTAGGACCTCTGCTCATGAACAGTGCCACTGTCATTTTCTTAATCTGTCCCAAACAGTGATTTCCCACAGCGACCGTGTTATTCTGTGCCAGAACTGTGAAAACACATTTCTGTCAGGATGTGAAAAATGACAGCTGTACTGCTCATAAAGAGGTGTGAAAAAATGCAACTGTTGAAAATCTGGCATGATAATATTACAAATTTGCGAAGTTACAAGAGTACGTGGAAAGTGTGCAACGCACACTTGTAACACAGTAATTTGATGGGCTATCATCACCAAATTTTCAACATAGGCATTTTAGGACCTCTGCTCATGAACAGTATCACTGTAATTTTCTTAATCTGTCCTGGACAGTGATTTCCCACAGCGACCACTTTATTCTGCGCCAGAAGAGCGAAAACACATTTCGGCCAGGATGGGAAAAATGACAGCTGTACTGTTCATAAGTAAGTGTGGGAAAATGGCAATGTTGAAAATCTGGAGTGAAAATATAAATTCGCGAAGTTACGAGCATGCGTGCAAACTGCGCAATGCACGCTCGTAACACAGTCATTTTATGGAGTATCATTACCAAATTTTCAACATAGGCATTGTAGGACCTCTACTCATTAACAGTGTCACTGTCATTTTCTTAATCTGTCCCAAACACTGATTTTCCACAGCGACCTCGCTATTCTGCGCTGGAAGTGCGAAAACACATTTCCACCAGGATGTGAACAATGACAGCTGTACTGTTCACAAGGAGGTGTGAAAAAAGGTCAATGTTGAAAATCTGGCATGAAAATATTGCAAATTCACAAAGTTATATGCGTGCGTAGCAACTGCTCAGCACACGCTTGTAAAACAGTCATTTTTTTGAATTTTTTCAACCAAATTTGCAACATAGGCTTTTTGAGAGCCCACCTCATGAACACTGGCACTGTCATTTTGTTAATCGGCCCTGAAAGGTGATTGCATGCAGTGACCGCGAAATCACCTTTTGGGGCTGATTAATGCCATGACAGTTCAAGAACTCATGAGAAGGGGTCCCAAAACCCCCATGTTGAAAATTTGGTGCCAAAATTCCAAAAAATGACTGAGATATGCATTAAAGTTGGAAAAACCCTATTTATTCCATTATACAGCTTACCGGCATATTTTCAGTTCGCGGTCGGCTTTGAAGAGGACAGACGTGTTCCAGGTCCACCGAAGATCATCGCACCAAGCTTCAGAGGTAAGTATGGGGTGAGGGGGGTGTGGGAGGCAGGGTGTGCAGTGGGTGGGTGTGGGTGGGTGTGGGTGGTGGGAGGGCGCCAGGGAGACCGCGAGGACAGTTTTCTGATTTCACAGATTAAAAAAAAAAAAACATCGTGGGACAGTTTTTTTCTTCACAGGGGCATTGGGCACACTGGGGTGGGCTCCCAGCTTGCCACCTGACTGCTTCTTTTTGGGGGGCCAGTAGCCAACGGAGGATTGGGCACCCCCATCGGCACACAACTAAAGGGGGGGTTCACATTATGCCAACGGGGATTGGGCACTCTGTCGGCACACAATAACAGCAGGGGGGTGTGACATAATGCCGATGGAGAGTGGGATCCCTGTCGGCTCAATCAACATTGGGCCACTGAAGCCAACGGGGATTGGGGCCCCCGTTGGCAACTAAACATGGTGGGGTGTGGTTATATTGTTTGTGAACACGGCAGCAAGCCACCGCCATGTTCGCAAACAATATCAGGGTTTTTACATCCCACCCTGCAATGACGGGTCGCTCCCTCATTGCAGTGGATGGCTGACACTGCAATGACAAGGCGGCTCCTGATTGCAGCGGCTACTTTTTTAGAAGGTTGTGGCACGCTGGCTGAACTAGTGCCAGCAGCAGCATGCCACAGCATTGGAGGAAGCGGGACAAGCCTTTGCAGGCTGTGGGGGCATTGGCCACAATAGTGCCACGCCTCCACAACCTGCTTGTGGAGAAAGTTGCCACAACATGTTTCTTGCACATGCGCATAATCAACATACAAATGTCTTGCCCCCTTCCATTACCTCCTGGGCTATTCTCTCTTCAGTTTGTGCCTTTGTACTCCTTACTGCTTTCCCTTCTTCCCTCTGTTTCCCCTGATATGCCTCCCTGTCCTCCTGTCTCTTTGTCTCCTTGTACCTTCTGAAAAGGTGTGGGGACAAATCCTAGATTGCAAAAATATTTTATCATAATTTTATTATTGTTGCATCATTTTATAGTTACTATTTTATATTCTTTATAATGCCTAATCATTAATGTTTAATTATACTATTAGACTGGGAGTGTAAATGGGATATAAAACAAAGACTGCTGGTTTGAACTCCTGCCTACATGAACTCTGTGAACAGAGAAAAAAATGATTCAAAAGGAGTTTAAAATCTGCCTTCATGAACTTCATGGACTGGATAGAACTTGGGAAAAAATGGTATCTCAAACTTTCCTTTTAAAAAAGGAGTTCCCTTAAACTAGGCCTCTTAAGAGAGCAATATTAAAGGGTCTTCCTGAATTTCTTCTTGGAAGAAGAGAGAAAGTTGGATAAGGGAGCCATAGTAAACACATACCATGCTTTATGGCCTGGCATGGCAATGCACCCTATAGCTGATTTGAAAAAAAAAAAGTTATACCCATATAGACTTCAATGTAAAAAAAACATTTGTTTGTTGCAAAACTATCTATGATGCTGCCAGCACAAAATTACATCAGATGATAAAGAACATTTCAGCCTATCAACTGACCAAGTTTGATACTTGCAACTGCTGGAGGAAGCTAGTTATTTGCAAATATATTCTCTGCTAAAAGTCAAAGAACTGGCATATCTGTGTTTAATATCTCTGGAGATATCAGCTCATGAGAAGTCCAAAGATACAATTTTTATGTGTGTAAGTTATTGCATGATTGAGAAATATAGGGCAACCCCGATTATCTAAAAGTGCAGGGACACACACGATTCTTTCGGATAATCAGGTGTTCGGATGGATTCCATTGAATAAGTGTATTGACAAGCATATTCACTTTATTGTAATGGAGTGTGACGATCAGCATCAAGAAGTATGGCTTTTGAAATCAGAGCATCAAGCGAATGACGTGTAAGTAGAAAAAGCATAAAGAAAATGCCTCCTAACTCTAATTTTCTAACACTACAAGGGAGGAGCCCGCAGACAAAATCCCTAAATACAATGGCTTCTATACAAGGTGTCAGAATGACAAACTAAAATCATTGCAGCAAATAGCAGCATTAACAGCAGCAGTATGACAAGCAGATGTGCAGGCATATTACAACATAGCAACATTACCAATAAAGTTTAAAAGCAGCCCGCAGTACACATTTTTAGGTAATAGCAGCACACGTAACTTCGAAAGCACCAGTCAATACAGGAATGTTAAACATGTTATACGGCATTAACAACAATAAGTTTACCAGCAGCACACAGTATGGTATTTTTAGTTAACAGCAGCACCCATAACTTTGACAGTAGCAGGCAGTATGGGCATGTTAAACCTAGCAGCATTAAACATTTTAGAGCACTTCAAAAAAACTCAGTGATGGCAGCTTGCTTTTTGGTTTTAGATTGTTGACTGCCTTCATTTGCACAATGCACTCTCAGTTATCAAGGCACAGCAGACATAGCTTCTGGTCAGTACTGAGTGCATGGTGTTTTCTCTTGGCTGTCATAACCATGTTTTGTTAGCCCTTATGTGTTACCATTGCTGTTAACACCTTTATGCTGTGACTGGCTTCTTATCTGCAATCACTAACAAGATAGTAACAACCGCTAAGAAGGAAAAGCAATTAACATTAGGGAAACATGTGGGTCACTAACAACTACAAAAAACGTACTGCTTCTAACAGTGGGGGACAGGATATGGTTTTGGATAATGCTGTGTTTCAGTAAATCGGGTTTTGGATAATTGGGAGTATAGTGTACCATCTGAAAAAGTTTATCGTAAACAAGTCTGACAGCCTTGATGGATGTGTTTTCTTGAAGAACAAAAAACATTATTTTTCACAAAAGACAACTTGGACTAAATGGACTTTCCTAAAGGTGGATGCTGAAGAAAACGACGTGTGCCATGGTCCATGACAGCAACACAGCGACCTACATCATTGTCGACAAAATCGACAGTTCATTGACAGGTCGCTGTGTTGGTGTGCCTGGAACAGGGGAACACGGTCTCCCGGTCCTGCACCCCCCCCACCCGCCAAATCAACTCCGACTCGGAGTTGATTATAATTAGAATAGGCGGTGTGGGGCAGACTCCCGCGATGGGGGGGTTCAAGGGCGAACCCCTCCCAATAGAAACATGGACCAGGAGACGTTCATGATTTATGTCAACCGCAATTTGCAGCTGACATAAATCCCGTCACTGTGATGCCGGTCAATGAATGTGTTGTCGAACCAGCATCATAGAGCCAAAGAAAAATACCTCAATTTGAACAGCAGGAAATGTAGATCAAGTATCAGGTATAAGTATTTTTTAAGAAATCTGCAAGGAAACAGTGTCTAAGAGGTACTTTTTGAATTATGGACTTTATATTAAAGACACCCACATGATATTTGGTATCAAAATACTCATCATTGCACTCTGAATCTGAAAATATATGTTCCAGGTCTATGTCTAGTTGCAGTAGGATGCAAGAGAGTAAAACAGTTTTGAGAAGAAAAATGTCCAAACTGTAAGACTTTGCAAAGAGGGGCTGTTCTAAAAAAGAGGGACTAGCCCTCCACCTGGAGGGATGCAGGCCTATACTGGCATGATGGTCTGCATCTATCCAGGAGGGGAACCAGGATCCTAGGTGATAGGTTTAAGTGCTTCATTAGCAAGCATTTAAACTAACCAAGGGGGGAGGCACTGAAAAGAAGAAGGGAAATCCTAGGCCCCCCAAACAAAGCAGGGTAGTTAGTGAGGTAAATGCCAAGATTGAGCAGTCGATAGGGAGAAGGGCCGGGGTAAATGGAGGAAAAGACAAAGGCAGTAAGGACAGGGATGGGGCAAAAAGAAATGAAGCCATAAAAAAATGGAGGGTAATGAGTACCAATGATCATATTTTAGGTAAAAAAAGCTCCCCAAAATGGTAGCCTTGATGGAAGAGGGATGCCTGGATATCGTGGCAGTCACAGAAACATGGTACACAGAGAACCATGACTGGGATGTCAACATACCAGGGTACACAATCTACAGGAGGGACAGGGAGGGAAGAAGAGGAGGAGGAGTAGCTCTCTATGTAAGGGAAGGGATCAAAGCAACAAAACTAAAGGGGAAACAGGGAGGAGAGGAGGTGCTGTGGGTCACCCTGGAGACTGGAAATGGCACCGCAATCCTCACAGGGGTTGTATACAGACCCCCCATCTCAGGGGGAAGAAATGAACAAGGAAATGATAGACAACATCCTTGGGATGGCAGAGAAAGGTGAGATATTGCTGATGGGGGACCTGAATATGCCACATGTTAACTGGAGCACATTTGCTGCAGCCATATCCAGGAGCAAGGCCATTCTCGATGCCCTACAGGAGGCATGCCTCAGACAGCTGGTTTTGAAACCCACTCGGGAGGGAGAAATCTTAGACCTCATACTCTCAAATGGGGAAGGAGAGAGGATCTCTGATCTTGAAGTGGGTAGCCATCTGGGAACAAGCGACCACCAAACAGTGTGGTTCACGGTAAACTTAGCTGTAGAGTCAAGCCACACAAAAGTGAAGGTACTGGACTTCAGGAGGGCTGATTTTGTCAAAATGGGAGAGTGCCTCAGAAAAGCACTAGCAAACAGGCAAGAAGGTGGGGTGGAGCAACAATGAGGAAACATTAAAACTGCCATCACAGAGGCAACAAGCCTTTGTGTGAAGCAAATAAACAAATCAAAATGAAAGAAAAAAACACTATGGTTCTCAAAAAAAGTGGTGGGGAAGATAAGGGAGAAAAAGATAGCACTCAGGAAGCATAAGGAAACACAGAAGGAGCAGGACAGAGAACTGTACCAGTTAAAGCAGAAGGAAAGGGGGGAGGCACTGAAAAGGAGAAGGGAAATCCTAGCCCCCCCCAAAAAAAATCAGGGTAGTTAGTGAGGTAAACACCAAGCTAGAGCAGTCGATAGGGATAAGGGCAGGGGTAAATGGAGAAAAAGACAAAGGCAGTAAGGACAGAAATGGGGCAAAAAGAAATAAAGCCATAAAAAATGGAGGGTAGTGAGTACCAATGCCCGTAGTCTAGGTAGAAAGCACCCGAAATGGTGGTCTTGATGGAAGAGGGATGCCTGGATATCATGGCAGTCACAGAAACATGGTACACAGAGAACCATGACTGGGATGTCAACATATCAGGGTACACAATCTACAGGAGGGACAGGGAGGGAAGAAGAGGAGGAGGAGTAGCTCTCTATGTAAGGGAAGGGATCAAAGCAACAGAACTAAAGAGGAAACAGGGAGGAGAGGAGGCACTGTGGGTCACCCTAGAGACTGGAAATGGCTCCACAGTCCGCACAGGGGTTGTATACAGACCCCATCTCAGGGGGAGGACATGGACAAGGAAATGATAGAAGGCATCCTTGGGATGGCAGAGAAAGGTGAAATATTGCTGATGGGGCCCTGAATATGCCACATGTTAACTGGAGCACCTTTGCTGCAGCCACATCCAAGAGCAGGGCCATTCTCGATGCCCTACAGGGGGCATGCCTCAGACAGCTAGTTTTGGAACAAACTTGGGAGGGAGCAATCTTAGACCTGGTACTCTCAAATGGGGACGGAGAGAGGATCT
This sequence comes from Neoceratodus forsteri, assembly GCA_016271365.2. NCBI lineage: Eukaryota > Metazoa > Chordata > Ceratodontiformes > Ceratodontidae > Neoceratodus > Neoceratodus forsteri. The sequence goes on along the minus strand of CM057456.1, from coordinate 450,563,216 downwards.
TCGATCTTGAAGTGGGTAGCCATCTGGGAACAGGCGACCACCAAACAGTGAGGTTCATAATAAACTTAGCTGTAGAGTCAAGCCACACAAAAGTGAAGGTACTGGACTTCAGGAGGGCTGATTTTGTCAAAATGGGAGAGTGCCTCAGAAAAGCACTAGCAAACAGGCAAGAAGGTGGGGTGGAGCAACAATGGGGAAACATTAAAACTGCCATCACAGAGGCAACAAGTCTTTGTGTGAAACAAATAAATCAAAATGAAAGAAAAAAAAACTATGGTTCTAGAAAGAAGTGGTGGGGAAGGTTATGGAGAAAAAGATAGCATTCAGAAAGTATAAGGAAACACAGAAGGAGCAGCACAGAGAACTGTACCAGTTAAAGCAGAAGGAAGCGGAGAAGGCAGTCAGATTAGCAAAGGCCCAAACTGAGTAAAAGATAGCCAACTCGGTTAAGAAGGGGGATAAAACCTTTTATAGGTACATTAGGGAGCAAAGAAAGACTAAAGCAGGGATACTGAGGCTGAATAAAGAGGAAGGTGGTTGGGCAGAGAGCGACAGTGAAAAAGCAGGGATACTGAACGAATACTTCTGCTCAGTATTCACAATGAAAAAGCAGGGGGAGACATCAAATCCAGTCAATAGAAGCACTCTGGATAGGGGGGTTGTTATTAGTCCTTTCACAGAAGAAAGGGTTCTGAAAGAACTCTTAAAACTGAAGGTGGATAAAGCAATGAGGCCTGATGGGATTCTCCCCAGAATTCTAAAAGAACTAAGGGAAGAACTAGTAACACCACTGAATGCCCTTTTTAATAAATCATGGGAGGATGGTGTGGTACCTGAGGAATGGAGGAAGGCAGATGTGATTCCCCTTCACAAAAGTGGGAGCAAGACAGAGGCAGGAAACTACAGACCTGTCAGTTTGACCTCAGTGGTAGGGAAAATAATGGAATCACTTCTGATGGAAAGAAGTGTTGAGTACGTAGAGGCCAGTGGGGCACAGGCCCCAAGACAGCATGGATTCACAGTAGGAAGGACATGTCAGACAGATCTAATTGATTTCTTTGACTGGGTGACCAAAGTAGTAGATCAGGGAGGAGCTGTGGACATGGCCTACCTAGACTTTAGCAAGGCATTTGACATAGTCCCACACAAAAGATTAATAAACAAATTAGCCAACCTAGGAGTGGGTCCCAGGGTGGTAGCCTGGGTAAAACACTGGCTGGACAACAGAACAGAGAGGGTAATAGTAAATGGAGTCCACAGTGAAGAAAGGGGATTACTAGTGGGGTACCACAGGGTTCAGGACTGGGGCCGGTCCTTTTTAATGTCTTTATAAGTGACATTGCTGAGCGACTGGGAAGAAAAGTATGTCCCTTTGCAGATGACACAAAGATCTGCAACAGGGCTGATACACAAGGTGGGGTGGAAAGGATGAAAAGGGACTTGGCAAGGTAGGAGGAATGGTCAAATGTATGGCAGCTTAGATTCAACAAAAAGCAGTGCAAAGTAATGCACTTGGGAAACAAAAACCCAGGGGAAATGTACAGAATGGGGAGTGAGATACTGACAACAACAAAAATAGAAAGGGACCTGGGGGTAGTCATATCAGATGACCTAAAGGTGGGCCAGCAATGTGAGAAGGCAGTAAGGAGGGCTGGGGGATACTGGGATGCATAGGGAGAGGCATCACCAGTAGAAAACAGGACGTTGTTGGCTCTCTGTACATACAGTTGGTAAGACCACATCTGGAGTACTGTGTACAGTTCTGGAGACCCCATCTCCACAAAGACATAGACAAGGTGGAGGCTGTCCAGAGGAGGGCAACCAAAATGGTGCAGGGTCTGCACCAGAAGACATATGAAGAAAGACTAAAGGAGTTTAAGATGTACAGCCTCAAGGAAAGGAGGGAAGGGGAGACATGATAGAAACTTTCAAATACCTCAAGGAAATCAGCAAAGTCCAAGAGGGTAGCATCTTTCAGAAAAAGAGTTGTAAGCTGGCTCGTTGGCGCAGCGGTTGGATTTCCACTTGCAACGACGGCTACCCAGTTCAGGAATGGACTCGAGTGGAAGTAGGAGAGCAGGCCGGAGGAAAGGTTGGAGTGTCCGTGGACAGCTCACTTTCTCCGGGGAGCATGGGGATGCGAGGCAGGCACTGCTGGCTAGCGGAGGCAGGGGGAGCAGGCGTCAGGGCTCTAATTTCCGGGGGAGTGATGGACGTCGGCATTCACCTTGACGTCAGGTACGTCACTCTCCAAGGGGAGAAAACCAAGGAAAAACGGCTCCCTGGCTAGCCAGATGACAGCTCTCCGGACCCCTCTCTGCCATCACAGCTTTACGCTCTCCCACCTCAACAACACCTGCAGCCGATGCCGCAGTGCACTGGAAGACCTCCACTGGTGCCTTCCCTCTCGGAGGAGTGGGACCCACCCGGTGAAGGGTAACACCGGGCTACCTCTAGGGGGTTGCAATCTGAGGTAAAGGTAGGTGGTGGAGATGGCGGACAGATGAGATAGGACCTTGGGGGCCCGAAGGAGGTGCTGGCCAGGAGGATCAGAGGAGCAAAAAAGAAAAAGGAAAAGAGATGTGCAAGAACAAGGGGGCACAATTTGAAGATAGAGGGGGGGACGGCTCAGAGGTAATGTGAGGAAGTATTTCTTCACAGAGAGGGCTGTAGATGCATGGAACAGCCTTCCTGAGGAGGTTGTAGAGTCAAAAACAGTGGGAGAATTCAAGAATGTATGGGACAGACATAAGGCAATTCTAGTGGGGGGTTGGAGGAAGTAGGCTGTTGGTTAACTGGGATCTGCAGCTTATCCATTAGGTAAGGAAATGGGCAGACTAGATGGGCCAAGCGGTCCTTATCTGCCATCAAATTCTACGTTTCTCTGTTTCTATTTTTATGTAGCCACCCCCGCCTCATTTGCAAGAACCAACCAAAACTGGTGAAATGATGTCAGAGCAGTGCAGTGATGATGCTCTGGCTCAGAGGTGATAAAGCCAACCTCTGTGGAAACCAGTTAGTTTTCTTTCCAGCTATGGTGCTATGAAGATCTGTGCTCATGGGATGGACATTTTTGCTGTTACATAGTACTGCTTTGAATTTCCCACCAAAACCTGAACAAAGGACTAAGCTAATTCTTGATGTAGGTGCCAGCCAAGAAGCAAGCCTGCATTGTTGTGTTGAAAACAGATGAAGCCCAGGGTCCAGGGCTTGAGCATGAATGGAGTAAAAACAGAAACAACAACAAGATCCAGCCACTGAAAGTGGTGGTGGAGGAAGAGAAAGATGGGACCCAGTACATGTTGAAATTTTGGGGCCCCTCCACAGCACCCCCCAACCACCACGACAGCACCCCCTGCCCCCTCGACAGCAGCCCCTGTCGCAGCGTGCCCCCACCATCATTTTTTTTGTGGGCTACTTCAGGGTTCAGGCTGCTGCAGTAGCAACCATGGAGGGAGAGGTGCAGCACATGAGGATAAGGTCAAGAGGTTTGATTCTGCTACTTTGCATCTGCTGAGCCTTACTGAGGAGGAGAGACACTGTAGATGTTGGACACAAAGAGAAAAAAGTCACAGAGGAGTCGCACAGGGAATTGTCAACAGTCCTTGTCTTTGCCTGGGGTGCTGTGATTATTCTCTGTTCCTAACTGTATGTTTTGGTTCTCAGAAATGCCAATAAAAACCAGGTTTATAAGAAATTTTGCAGCCATGCTACCCTTCTGCTTCTCAACAACGATCGCAAAGTAACAGTTTCTACCAACAAACAGAAACCACAGTAACCACTACAAATTCAACACCTTTTCTTCATTTATTTTAGTATTTATTATAAATTACACCCCCAGTCCATTACCTTCTTCCCCAGACCAGCCAAGTCAGAACCAACAACAGTCAAACTAGTCTTAAGTGCACCAAAACACTGGTCCACCATCCATTATCTGATTAAAAAAACTTTCACAGACACATTTAAGCTGGGTCTCTCACTGATGAAAATCCTTAGAGGTGTAAATAAACTTTGTTCACACCTAAGCCATTATTGGCATGGCCACAACACCACTTCAGAATCATTAAAATCCTACCTCACAGGAGGCTCAAATAAGAATCAGGCACCACCACCACTCCAAAGCTGACTGTCACCGACCTCACAATTAGTTTGATTTACTCACGGACGACTCAACTGCTCGAAGGATGCATCGTTACGCAGAAGACCGACCAAGACTCGCTTGCTGAATCACAATGGCGACAGGGTAGACTTTGGCTGGTGCGAAGTGACCCACTCCCAGACAGTGCGTCACTCTCGAGTCAGGCCGTATGTGCCTTTCATCACCAGCTGGTCCATCCCACTATCTGCCACTGACTTACTGAAGTGCTGACACCTGTCATGCCTCAATCAACTATAGTTTCTGTTGAAGACTACCCCCATCATTAATGAGTGCTCACCTCTTAAAGTGACAGTACTGCAGTGTATACAGTATATTAAAAAAAAAAAAACGGACTGTTCCAAGCGACCAAGAGGAATTTCGGGAAATCCTTTCCACCCTGCGTGCTGGGCCCCTCTAAGTGTGTTGGCCCCTGTGCGACTGCACTGGCTATTCCTCTGCCACTGACTGAAAGGACCTTTGCCATCAAGGGAAGAATAATTCTCACCAACATTCTGAAATTGAGAAGAAGATTCAAACCTTGCCACTTACCAGATGTCTCGAGTATTATTTTTGATATTTTTATAAAATTCTAATTGGACTGGGGGTTGCATGGGAAAAATAGTCTTAATATTTGGGACAATGGGGTATATAGCGAAGCTTAAACCTATACAAGGATACATAAGTACTTTGCATGTGAAAACGTAGTTGAACAAGTTTTACACAAAGAAATAATCTAAGATACTAATGTAAAGAAACTTATAAGTGCTTATGCTTGAAAATGGTACTGTGCACAAAGGCATGCTGAAATAGTATGTTGTGTCTAGTTACTGTTATTCATTGCTTATGAATATTTTTGTTTTTTTATTTGTTTATTTTCGGAAAGCTTTGTTGTTTTATGTTTATGCTGCTTTTTACAGTGTTTACAATATTTTGTATTTATGCAACAATTATTAGTGATTAGTTATATTTATTTATTTTTTTATTTAGTGATTCGGAAAAAACCTTTGAGCACAAGCTCTTTTACAAAGGTTCCACTTCATAGATTGCAAAACAAAGTACAGTAGGAGAAAGCAAAGTTACATCACAATGAACGATACAGCTTGGATTCAGAACTTACAGAATTACTCAAAACATAAGTACAAGTTAAATAACAAGAAAAAACACTTTATGAGGGTGGGGGGGGGGGGGGGAATAAGCAGCCACAAAGTGCCTTGTTAGTAGTTCAGAGGGACGGGGATAGCTGGCAGAGGGGTGAAAGAAGGGAAGTACGAGAGAGAGAGGTAAGTACCGCAGTGAAGGTGAGAGGGTGGGGGAAGAGGGATGATAAGGTATAGGGAGAAATGGTGGGGTGAGGGGAGGCTGAGCGGAGAGGACATGCTAGAGTAAAATGGTGGGGTGTGAGGGGACATGGTCAGGCAGCCAGCATTAGTAGTGACTGTTTGGGAAACTCACGGGACTGGGGGGAGTGGGAGGGGGGTGGCAGGTGCTGAAGGACCATGATGCAAACTGATTGCTGGGGCAAGTCATGAGAAGGAATAGAGGAAGGGGGTACCTGAGGCCTATCTATTGCTTGCTTGGGGGCAGAGAGAGCAGGTTGGCTGGACTCAAGGGCAGGTGCACTTACAGAGTGTTATTAGGTGCTGTTTGAGGTCAATTTTGAATTGTGCCAGACAATTGGTGGCCAAGAGGTTCCCAGGAAGTTCATTCATCCATGGGGGGCCTGGTAGGCAAATGCGCATTGCCCAAGTGAGGTGCGATGGAAGGGGATTTCCAAGGCCCCTCTAGTCCTCCCTCTGGTGACCTGTAACAAGTTGGCTGCCTTGATCAAACTGCCTACGCAAGGTGGTGTTTTTCCCAATAGAGCCTTCTTCCCTAGGATGCAAGTCTGGAATTTGAACCTGTTTCCTAATGACAGCCTATTTGCACATTCATACAGAGTACAGGTGTGAGTGCCACGCTCAGCAACCAAGGTGAGTCTGCAGTGATCACAGTCTGAACCTTCTTGAGCACTGTATCCATTGCCGGCCCATAGACCACTAGACCATAGTCAATTGTAGATACAATTGAGCTGTGGACTGAGAGGTGGAGGGTCCCTGGAGAGAGGTATTGCCTGTGCCTGTACAGAACACCAATCTTGGTATTAACGGTCTTGACCAGAGAGTCAATATGTTGCGTAAACATGAAGGTATTATCTATTATGACCCCCAGATACTTGAACAAGTGAATTTGTTCCAGCGGCTCACTGCATGAGTTGGCGATGATGAGGGGGTGGTGCTTATTTTTGTTGTGGGAGCTGGACATAAGCAAGGCCTTGGTCTTCTTGTAGTTTAGTAGCAACTTATGACTACAGAACCAGTCCTCAAGTTTGGAGGAGGAGGAGGAGTTCTGCAGCTCAGATTGTAGGTCAGTCTGAGACTTGCTGCTGCTCAGGAGCACAGCATCATCTGCATACAGTATGAGTTTGGTGTTGCAGGCTGTGGGAAGGTCATTTAAGAAGAGGCTGAAGAGTAGGGGCCCCAGTATTGATCTCTGAGGTATCCCTAATGATACCTCTCTTGTGCTGGATACTGTTTGCCAAATTTTGACATATTGATTTCTCCGTATCAGGTAGTCTTGGAACCAGCAAAGGGCATTGGGCGCCACACCCATGTTCCACAGTTGGGTCAGCAACAGGGGGTGGCTGACTGTATTGAAGGCTTTGGTGAGGTCAATAAAGACAGACCCCACCTGTTTACCTTCATCCAGGGCCTTATGTGCATAGCTTGTGTAGTCCAGCAGGGCATTGGTGGTACTGTGATTTTGTCTGAAGCCATGCTGATTGGGTCATAGTAGATTATACTTATTGAGGTAGTCAATGAGTTGACCCACCACAATCTTTTTCAGTGCCTTTGACAGGAGGGAGAGGATCGAGATGGATCTGTAGTTAGCTACTAGAGACTTGTCACCTCCTTTATGCACTGGCGTAACTAGGGCCTGCTTCCAAACTGCCGGGAATTGGGCCAGGGCCAAGGACTTATTGTACAGCATGGTAATGGGTACTATAAAAACGTCCAGAGTGAGGGATAGAAGTTTCTTGTCTAGCCCGTCACTGCCCAGTCGGGTCTTACCTAGTATTTTCTTGACCACAATGAGGGCCTCCTTCACTGTCACCCTTTTAAAGTAGAAGGTTGGGTGAGAACACTGGGGAGATACATTGTTGCAGTGGTTCAAGCCAGGCTGAAAATAGACAGGTGGTAGCACTGGGATAAGATCGGTGAAGGCCTTATTGAAGGCTTCTGCAATAGCTAGAGGGTCTGTAGTGGGGGTGTTACTGATACTGAGCAGCTGAAAGTGTTTCTTGTCCTCCTTTCCAAGGATGCTTTCGATGTTATCCCAGAATCTTTTCCCATTACCCCAAGAATTGTAATGCTGGTTCTTGTGATAGTTGGCTTCGGCGAGACGGATTAGCTTGATGCAGTGGTTCCTAGCTGTTCTGTAGCACTGGTAGTCATGCTTGCTACCTGTGTTTCTGGCCATCTCCCAGACTATGTCCCTTTCTTTCAAGTGGAAAAGGAGCTCCTCATCAATCCAGCTATTTGCCTGCCCCCGAATTTTTCTTTTCGTGAGCAGGGCATAGATATCACAGATGGAGCTAAAGGCCTTAATGAAGTAACTGAGGGTATCAAGGGTAGGTGCCAGGTCAATAGGAGTCCAGTCATGCAGGGCAAGGGCTGATTTGAGGACTCCAAGTTTACCCTTCCTCAAGACCCTGCTTTCAATGAGGATGGGTGGGCTTTTGGTAAATTTATTAGACCACAGGAAGGTGATGGGGAGTGGTCACTTAGCGTGTCTGGGAGAATCTTGATCTCAGCGATCTGGCATGGTGAGCTTGCTAGGACCCAGTCAAGGAAGGTACTGTTTCCTGTCTTATAGTTCTGCCTGGTGGGGCAGGTGACAAGTTGTGTCAGGTTGGAGGTGGCATCAGATCCCTGAAAGGGGCAGCCTCCTTTCCATCCCAGTTTATGTTAAAGTCCCCGGTAATGACAAGCTCCATCCCTTTTGGGAGGGTGCCGATAGCATCCATAATTGTGGGAAAGCCTGCTGTGGCTTTCTTGGGGGGTAGGTAGGTTGTGGCAAGGATGAGAGTTTTGCCATTCTGGCCAACCTGTGCCTTTATCACTATTATCTCATGGTCCTCAGCCACCCTGGTTCCAGGGAGGACAGTGCACTGCAGAGAGTCCCTGGCATAAATGAGGCATCAACCACCTCTCTTGACTAGTCTATCAATCCTGTATGCTTGGAAACCTTTGAGGGCAACTTCGCTATCTTTAATCCTACTGGTCAACCAGGTCTCCGTTAGGCATAGGATGTCAGGGGTATGGAGTGCCATCCATGCCTGTAGTTGGTCAAATTTTGCGGTTAAACTGCAGATGTTCAGGGAGGCTATTTTTAGGCTTTTAACCTTATGAACACCAGGGCCCGCTGAAGTGAGTGGGCCTGGGTTCGAGTGAATGTTGCCAGAGAGGAGCAAGAGCATAAAGATGACCTTTCTGGAAGAAAGATTTATGCTAAATTTGGCTCATACCTTCCACCGCCAAGGCTTCAGATGATTCAGGTGGTTGGACACTGGCTTAATTATTGGGGTATAGCTAACCATTACTACCTCTATGTGATGGGAGGGCATGTGGCCACCCGTGTTTGTAGGGTAAGGCCGAGTGAGTCGCTGCCCACAGCCAAGTGAGGCAGTCTCTGAGGCTGCATTTGACAGCCATGCACTACCCAGTAGTGGTTCAGAGGGGGGTAGCAGCAGCCCAGCTAGGAATCTGGTGCCAGCTATACCAAGCCAGGTAGTGAGAAGCAGAAGTAGATAGTATCCTTTGATGGGGACATGGCAGCTTGATTCAGTCATCAAGCCTGACACACTGGTGCCAAAGACAGGCTGTACAGTTAACCACTGTACCTGGTGGGTTTTAGAGAGAGCTAGAAAGAGGAGTTACACTAGATAGGAAAACTGCTTCACAAGAGACAGTGAAACTGTCACTCAAAGCTTGAGCAGTTGGCTGGCAGAAACCTGTAGGAGTGAGCTAGTAAGTCAGGGTGGGTTTAAGTATATTTAAACAGGACCGAGGGTTGGGGTGGGTGGTGTGCCAAAAATCAGGCAGCTAGGGCTCCCTTCCTGGAGGTAATGAGTGCCGGGTGCAAGTCCATACCTGGGCTTCTGTGAGGGCTGGAGGCTTCAGACCTGGACTGCGGATGGCAGTCTGGCAGGTCGGGTTCATCAGAGAACCACGGCTGTGGCTCTCAGACTAACCTGAGCTTCTGTGAGGGGCTGGTGGCTTCAGACCTGGACTACAGATGGCAGTCTGGCAGGTCGGCTTCATCAGAGAACCACGGCTGTGGCTTTCAGACTAACACATATTGCACAGGGAAAAATGTAATACATTTTTATATAACTCCAAGGGTGTAACAGAAATATTATTCATAATTATCAGAACCTTTTATGCAGTAGGTTGTGAAGTAAGGACCTGAGCCAATCTTGCATTGTTTTATACGGTTTTATATATATTTTATGACACAGGGCTGAAGGTTTAACCGAGTGCCCATAGTAAATAATTGATATTCCAGCCTAATGCTACGACAAGGGGAAAGCGAAAATTGTTTAACCAGGAAAGGTGCATTAAGTCAGAGGTTGTTTCTGTGTGCAACATGGGAGCACAAGGAAGTTAAGTGACTTGTTCAGTGTCACACAGTATGCAAGTGGGGGCTAATGGAATCCAATCCCATGTCTCCAGATTTGCAGCTTAGTGCCCTTAACCACTACACTATACTGCCTCCTATGAATGCTACTCTTTCAGCCTTTCCCTATTCAGACACCTCTTGCAAAACCATTGTAGTATCTTTTTCCTCTTGCTTTTGCTCACTTGTTTGACACAGAGGCTTGTTGCCTTTACTATGCTCCCTTTTAGCTTTGCCCACTGTTTCTCCACCCCACCCAGGCCAGACCCCTGTCAGGTCATCCCTGAGGCATTCACCCTGCTTCATAAAATCTGCCTTCCTGAAGTCCAGGACCATAACCTTGTGTGGTTCCATTCTACTGCTGTCCTTATACTGAACCACACATATGGTGATCACTGGTCCCCAGGTGGCCTCCCACCTTGACATCTGCAACACTATCTTTGGTACAGTACTGCACCATCACAAGTGAATTCACTAACTAGTTGCCTGAGGAACACCCCCTGCAGAGAGTCCAGGATGTCCCTGCTTCTAGCTGAAGCAGCTGCTGGGAGGCTCCAATCTACATGTGGCAGACTGAAGTCCCCCAGCAGCAACACCTTTCCTTTTTCTACCATCTTGGCAATGGCTTCCACCAGTACCTTATCTAATTCCTTCCCTTGTGCTGGAGGTCTATAGATCACTCCAGTGTGAATAGTGACTCTATTCCTCATCCCCAGGGTGACCCACAGTACCTCTGCCTCCCCCTGTATTCCCTGTATCTCTATCACTTTTAAGCTTTCCCCTCACATAAAGCACCACATCCCTCCTTTCCTTCCCACCCGGTCCTTCCTGAACAGAGTATAGCCTAGTAGTGCCATATCCTAGTCGTGGTTTTTTAGTGTACTATGACTCGGTAATGGCCACAATATCCAGGTTGGCCTCTGCCATGATAGCCTCTGGGTCCAGAATCTTATTTCCTAGACATCCAGCATTTGCATACATGGCCTTCCAGATTTTGTTTCCGCTCTGCTTCTTGACCCCTTTTTTTCCTTTTTGCCCTCATTCCTTCCCCTCCTCTCTTTTTAATGCTCCCCTTCCCTTCCCTTTGTCTCTTTCACCCTGCTCTCTTTATTAATTTTCACCCTGGGGGATTCCTCTCCCTTCGGGTGCTCCCTAGTCTCTACTTCAGCCTGTGGGGGACAGTATCTGCCTCTCTGATTCCTTCTGCCACTCCTCTCAGCTAGTTTAAATGTTCATCAAAGTAACATTTAAACTGTCCACTGAAGACTGTGGTTCTCCACCAGAATGGATGCAGACCATCACCCCTGAACAGGCCTTTATCCTCCCAGATGGGTCCCCAGTCACCAATGTAGCTGAATCCCTCCTCTGCACCATTCCTTCAGCCTTGAGTTGAAGTGTCTGGTGCAGAGATCCCTCTTGTTCCCCCATCATAGACAGGCAGCACCTCAGTGAAAGACCCTGACTGAGCTACCTGTCTAAGACCTCTCCCCAGTTCCCTAAATTTCCCCAGCATTATTCCAGCCCTGTCCCTGGCCAGGTCATTAATCCCTAGGTGGACAATAACATCCAGCTCTCCCTCCTAACCTGATACCCCAGTGACCCTCAGGATCCGCTTCCCATCCCTCCGGGCCGTGGTGCCATGCAGACACCTAACCTGCCTTACTCTTTCTGATTTCCAAAACTATCCCCCTCACAACTGAGTCCCCCACCAGAAGTTGCTTCCTCTCCTCTGGGGTCTTCTACCACCCTCCTCGGGGTCTTCACTATGGAGGTCCCGTATGTCCTCCCTAATCACTACCGTGGGTGCCTCCTCCCAGCAGTCCTACCCCACCAGAGTGGCATAGGAACTACATAGTGGTACCGGTTGAGAAATGTGCCTCTGTCCCACCACCCCCACCCTGCCAGAGCCCACCAATTTCCAGCTGTTCCTCCTCCCCCCTGGTATCCTCTGAGGTAACAGTGTTAGACTTGGTGGCCCCTGGGTGGAGGAAGAGGTCTCCCCAAATCCTAGCTCACCCAGCCTGGAGTCTAGTGACCTCCTCCCTCAACCCAGAGAGGTGTATACAGATGGGGCAGCACTGCAGTCTCCAGAAGGTCTGTCTGAAACCTGCCGCCCCACTGCATTGCACTACTCTCAGCATTCTGAACTTCTATTCTCCCTGTATTACCTAGAAATAACTTAGTACCCTTACCCTGATAAGGTGTTTCTAGTTTTCCCCTTTTTTTGTTTGTTTCTATTTGTGTTCCTCCATGACTCATTTAAATCTCTTTATACTCCAACCCTATATAGGGTGTTGTTCCTAGTGCCAGTTTTGGCCTACCTTTTACCTTCTGCCCTTCCCAGCAGTGACTGTTACACAATAGTGAACAAGTGTCTTACCTTAGTCAACTGGCAGAGTCCCCTGCTTCCTTACTTCCTTCTGATGCTTGCCGATGCCTAGGCAAGAAAGGTCACAGCAAGGAAATGTCATACTTGTGAGCCTTACCTTGGTGCTTGGTAAAGTGATTGAGTCAATAGTACATGATGAATTGGTTCAGCAAATGGAAGACATGTAGAATAATATATGGGCAACTATGCACAACAAGACTGGGTTTCCAGCTTGAGGGGCAATGATGACAGAGTGACCTCAAGAGCAAGGAACAGTTTAAGAAGATGATCAAGAAGGAAATAGAGAATTATGGCCACCACTCCCACCACACAGAAATGAGTGTGGGATGCACTTTAGGTCATGTTGTGGGGAAAGATAATTTTGCATGATAAAAGAAGACAAACAGAAAGTATACAGAAACAGTTATTTTACCACCGAATTCTAGCAACATAGAATCTCACCCACTAACTAAACAAATCTTTGTTCTTGGTGACTCAATTATTAAACACTTGGATCACCCTATATGTAACAAGGACAAATTCAACCGTACCTCCACTAGCTTGCGAGGTGTTCATGTCTCCGACATCACTGCTACTGCAAAAAATATACTGAAAGGGGCTGGTGAAAATCAAGTGTTCATAGTACTGCATGAGTACAAATGATATAAATAGAGGTAGTATTGACAAACTTAAACAGGACATTATAGCTCTCAATAATGTACTAGCGGAAAAAAATAGCATAGCATGCTTCTCAGAGATTCTACCCGTACTGAGAGTGCCTGATATTATTAATACAAAGATTAAGGCCTTTAACGACTGGCTCAGACGATGGTGTCTCCGACAGAACATTCTCTGTCTAACACATTGGGAAACCTTCTATCTAAAGACTCACTGTACTGCTGGGATGGACTCCACCTCAGTCGCAGGGTAGTTCACTCCTGGGCAAAAGCTTTACAACAGCCATTAACAAACTTTTAAACTAAAACCCAGGGGAGAGATCAGTGACAGAAGATCCTGTTCTCTAAAGAAACCTACTACGGACATTTCTGAGTGTGAGGTACTCAGTTTAAATGCTAGATCTTTAAATCAGGTTAAAATGGCTGAATTAGAAGCTATGTGTCAACTGAATAAATATGGACTCATCTCCATTACAGAAACTTGGTGGGATCCTGATACTTCTTGGATCTAGCACATCCCAGGCTATAAACTGTATCATAAGAACCGCTAGGACAAATGGGGGTTATGTCTATATGTTAAGAGACATATCCTCATTTCAAATCCCCTCAACTAGCGATACTGAATCAATTTGGGTTAACATCCAGTTCAATGGTTACCCACAGCTGATGGTAGGGACATGCTACAGGCCCCCAACATCAAATAAAGAATATTCTACTTGCTTAAATAATGAAATCTTAGATATGGCCTCTAAAGGAAAAATCCTTATACTGGGTGATTTCAACCTGCCTACTATAAATTGGTATTCTTTAACTGGATGTACGTAGGCCGAGAAAGACTTAATCACACTCATGGTTGATATGGGCCTTGAACAAATCGTTACAGAACCAACACGAGGTGACAATATACTGGACTTGGTTATTACTAATATAGGGAACTTAATATCCAAAGTTATAATTGGTGCCCCACTAGGATTAAGTGATCACTACACCATTTCCCTTACACTGTCATTTTGTCATCATAGCACCAACTGTACTGAATTGAAAAACTATAAAAAAGCTAATTTCAATGCTATTAATAACCAATTAAACTCAATTCCTTGGGATACAGCACTATCCTCTCTTACCATGGAAGAATCCTGGGACTTTTTTAAAACTTCCATTTATAACTCAGAAAAATTATATGTTCCTACAACAAAAAAATATAATAAAAAGGGGAAAATACCCCTGTGGTTTAACAAAACTATCAAAGCTCTAATTAAGAAGAAGCAGAGGCTATTTGCACGAGTTAAAAACAGTAAGGGTGACACCAGAAAATTATTGTTCACTCAATACAGGAAACTCTAAAATCACTAAAACAAGCTATTCTGCAATCTAAAAAAAACTTGAGTTTCATCTGGCCCACACAAAAACAGCTATAAATCACTATTTTCCTACCTTAATAATAAAAAATAAATAATAGACATATGGGGCCCCTATGCATACATGACACAATTATATCTACAGACAGACATATGGCAGACACATTTAACAAGCAATTCTGCTCAGTATTTACCAATAAAGAGGTTCCTAAACTATTCAAACCTGCGAACAATGTTACCCCCTCTTACATCATCACCGAGGATGATACACTAAAAGCAATTTTACCCCTAAAACCTAATTCCAGTCCAGGTCCTGATAACATCAGCACCCGATTTCTAATAGTGACAGCTGCTGCTATTACTAAACCACTCTCAATTATATTCAACAAATCCTTATATGAGGGAATTATCCCTCAGGACTGGACAATGGCTACTGTAGTCCCAATCTTTAAGAAGGGTAACCATTCTAGACCAGAAAATTACCGTCCGATAAGTCTGACTTCTGTTATAAGCAAGATCATGGAGAAAGTTATTAAGAATCTACTAGAGCACGAATCTATTGGGGGTAACTTGACTGACACTACACACATGGCTTTAGACAGGGATACTCCTGTACTACTAACTTGGTTTCCTTTTATAATCATGTCAGTACGGCATTGGATAATGGCATCCCTATGGATGTGATACTTCTCGACTACAGTAGAGCATTCGACAAAGTCCCTCATGACATCCTACTTGACAAAATGAATGACATGGGATTCTCTTACTACATAATCAACTGGGTGTCAGGTTGGTTGAATGGAAGATATCAGCAAGTCAGAATTAATGGCTCACTTTCCCACCCACTGAGTGTGACCAGCGGGGTCCCACAGGGGTCTGTGTTGGGACCCACCTTTATTAGTGATCTGCAGGCTAGCCCTGAAAATGTTCTCTCAAAATTTGCTGATGACACCAAGCTGTGTGGCTCTGTTCTTACATCGACAAACAGAGAAACCATGAGGAATAACTTAAAATCCATCGACGAATGGGCAGTTTTAAACAAAATGACACTCAACTCAGACAAGTGTCATGTTGTACACTTTGGTAAGAACAACCCTAGGCAGACTTATTTTCTGAACAGTGTGGCCCTTCATGTGTCACCATTAGAACGTGATCTCGGGGTAATCATTAATAATAAACTATCCTCTAGTGATCATTGCAGGATGATAGCTAGGAAATCTAATGCCTTGCTCACTTGAATCCAACGTTCGTTTGTGTCTAGGACACAGGAATGCATAATCCCTTTGTACAGAGCTTATGTCAGGCCCCATCTGGACTATGGATCCCCCCTGCTGGAGTCCCTACCTGGGGCAGGACATTGACAGGGTTGAGAGGGTGCAGAGGAGAGCCACAAGAATGGTCCCTTATTTATCCGAACTTGACTACGAGGAAAGATTAAGAGTTACAGGGTTACACTCACTATGCACAAGACGTACTAGAGGTGACCTTCTCCTATTGTACAAAATCAAGAATTCTCAGGAGTTAATGCACCACTGTGGCTTACATTTCTCTTCCAGCTGGACTTCCTCACGGTAACATAACAACCAGATATTTGTATCTAAAGCTAAAACAACAAAAAGGTTAAACTACTTTACAGTAAGAACCCCCAAACTGTGGAATCTCCTTCCACAATACTTAGTGAACAGTAGCTCTAATACAGTCTTCAAAAAGGGGCTGGATTGTTGGCTCGAGTCTAACTACTTCAAGGTATAATTATCCCACCAATGTGGTGGGGGACAATCTCGATGGGCAGTAACCTTCTTTTGTCCTTTGAAACCAAGTAAACCAAGTTAGAGGCTAGGCTTGCTCAACTACAATTGAAGCATAAACACTCAGGATCTCTAGAGGTTGAAAAATAGTTAAAGGAGGTTGGTGACAAGCTCTAGCAGCTATTGGACCATGAGACTGTGGGGAAGTAAGGGAGGGAGAGCCCAATGGGATTAAACTGCCTCAATAGAGGGGCATAAGAGGACAGGGGTGGGGACAAGGCAGAGGACAGGGGTTAAAAATCAGGAAAGAAAGAAGAAAGGAGTAAAGGGGGTAGATGAAGCATGGATATCCCACTACTCTTCAGATACACTTGGACTAACTGAAACGTGGCTAAAACTAAGCATCCCTGACTCGTTATGTGCTATTAAGGGTTACAGATTATTAAGAAAGGACTGTGGCTCCACCAGAAGGGGAGGTGGAGCTGCCATCCTTGCCAGAGAACACCTAAAACTTACAGTAAAACTTATGGATACAACCAGTACCCTCGAAGCCCTACATGTAGTCCTGTAAACTAGGAAACACCAAGAAAGTAAACCTAATCTATGCCTACAACCCACCCAAGAGTGGCCTGCCGGGATTAACTAGCCCCATGGACTCTCTGGCCTTCCTAAAAGGAAAAAATTAAATTCTACTAATGGGTGATTTCAATTTGGACTGGGCAGGGAAACACTCTGGATCTTATGAAGCGGCACTGGGAAAACTGCATCTAACGCAGCTAATTACTTGCCCAACAGGTGTATCGCAACAAAGCAATCACAAATCGGTGCTGGACTGGATAGTCACAAACAGAGAGGAACTTTCAAGGATGTATGGAACACTTCCTGACTCCATCAGTGACCATGCCCCGTTTTTTTGTGTCTGGAGTGCGCATATACCCAAGACTCCTTTCAAGGAAATTCAGTTCCGCCATTTTTCTAAGCTAGGAACAAGAGATCATCATGCAGACCTCAACAACATAGATTGGGCCCAAATCTACCAGAAAAAGGATGTTGAAGTTGCAGTGGCTTTTCTCATAAACACTCTGCAGGAGGAGCAGAACAAACACGTACCCCTAAAAAGATGAAGGGTATGTGGCACCGCTATGAGATGGGTACATAGTGGTCTATTAGCCACCATGAAAGTCAGAGATATGACCTGGATAGCCGCAAAGAAATCAAACAGACAAGCAGACTGGGAGAAATACAGAAGGCAGTGTAATGCCTGTAAGAAAGCCATTCACACGGCAAAAAGGACCTACTCAAACCAACTGCAACAGGCATTGGCCAAGGACTCCCATGGTTTCTGGAACTACATAAAATCCTTCATGGGGCAAGACAGCAACCAATCTATAGAGGATATGACACTGGCTGGAGCAAACTGTAACAATATTAGAACAATATCAAATGCACTAAACTACCACTTTACTGACCTATCTAGCTATGAGAGGCTCACAAACCAGTCAGATACTCTACATACTGGTGACATGCCCCCTGCCTCTACACCACTTAACCTAAGAGAGGTTAACACAGCGGACATGCTTAGTTTCCTTAGAAACATCCCAGCTCATGTATCGGCTGGACCAGATGGCCTAATACCAAGGTTCCTTAAAATAGCAGCTCCAGCCACAGTGGCACCAGTCACCAGGATCTTCATCCTTTCACTCAGTACAAAGATAGTCCCGTCTCTCTGGAAAATCACTCAGGTAGTACCAATACACAAAAAAGGGGATACCAAGGACATAAATAACTACCGGCCAATTGCCATACTATCTGCCCTGAATAAGCTACTAGAAAAAACTGTGGCAACCCAAGTGGCTGAACACTTACAACAGAATAGCATACTCTATTCTGCACAACATGGTTTCAGGAAGAGCCACAGCACAACCATGGCTCTTATCAAATTTACAAACGATGTAAAAATTGCAATGGACAAGGGCCTCTGCACAGAAGCAGTCTTCATGGATTTAACCAAGGCGTTTGACCTTGTGGACCACCACTTGCTTCTATCAAAACTGGACACACTTGGTCTCTCAAAAGACTCTATCTCATGGTTTGACAGCTACCGCTCTGGACATACACAATTCATTCAAATAAACAACTACAAATCTGATCTTTCCACCACCACTGTCGGGGTGCCTCAAGGATCCATCCTTGGCCCATTGCTTTTCCCGTTGTTCATAAACAATCTGCCGTTGATGTCTGGGTCCTCCTCTACTATTCTGTATGCAGATGACATAGTACTGTGCACAAGTGCCAAAGATGTAACCACTATAAATTCCACACTAAACACTGATTTTAAATGCCTACATACATGGCTAACATGCAACAAGCTAATCCTAAATGCCCAAAAAACGGTGACCATGATGTTTGGCTCAGCACCGGGGATCAAAGCTCAGACATCTGCAATCAATTTCAGGAACAGATGGCACCCTGTTGGAGGTGGTGGACTCCTTCAGGTACAATGTAGCCTCCACCTGCAAAGCTGTAAATATAAAACTGTGGCTGGTCTACAAAATCCATTCCTCACTAAATGTGGCTGCTAAACTGGCCATCGCACAGGGAATTCTTAGACCCAGCCTCACCTATGGCATAGCGACCTTCCATGATGCAAGCAAAGAGGTACTACAAAGGTGGGACACCTGCTACAATAACATCTGCCACTTTGCCTTATTGGTCCCCAGGTGGACCCACAGGTGTATACTGTACTCAAGTCTAGGTTGGCTCTCCCCTACCTCTTATAACCCTTACACTGCAGGATGTACAATTGATTCCATCATTAGATCTTGCACACCAGAGGTGCTGGCGTGCCTGTTACATCAAGCAAAACAAGCTTATCCACTCAGACTGGTAGAAAAGACTTGCCTTAGTATACCTAAATGTGCCACGAAAATGGGTGAACAAGCCTTTTCAGCATCGGCCCCCAAGCTTTGGAACACCCTGCCCTCATCTAGTAGGCTCTCCAAATCGCACCAGGTGTTTAAAAATGAGCTACGTGCCTACCTCATGGGCACTGATAGATGTACATGCACCCAAATCACAGGAGCACCCGCCTAGTATAGCTCTTCCAAATGTAAAGCACTTTCCTTATATGTATGCCACATTCTTATGTGGGAAGGCTTAATCTCTCTGGTTGTGACCACCTGTTTCTCGGGGGGACTTGTACTACCTGATCTGTTGCCATATTGATCCCAAATGCTGCTAAGCCCTGCACTAGAACACACTTTGTATGATTTCTTCCTCGGTTATTGTTTCCCCCTGTTTGCAACTGCCTCGCCAACTGTGATGCAGCAATACCTGAGATATCTGTTGTAATCTAGTTTCCTTGCACTAAATCATGTAATGTTATTTGTCTCCTGACTTGCTATTGCCTTTGTATATAACTGTATCTCTGTATGTAACTCTCCCCGGTCGTGCCCAAAAATAGGCAAAGTTTCTTGTCTAGTGCACTTACTCAGTAAACAAAAACTAGATAAATAAATAAATAAGTTAACCAGGGAGAGGGCGGTTAGGGATAATTTCAAGGAACAGCACAGGCAGGAGGTGAAAGGGAAAGCAGGGAAGCAGGCAGAGAGGGAGTATGGTATGGAAAGCCTTGTTTGCCAGTGTAAGGAATCCAATGTAAGGAATCTGTGAAATAAAATTGTGGACCTGGGGGCCATCATAGCAGAGGCTAGATTGGATTTTATGGCCATAACAGAGTCATGAGCTTGTACTACAGGTACATGTGAGAGAGGAAATCAAGGGCATGGAAGTACAGGGGGCTCACGAAAGAAGACAAAGGGCTGGAAATGCTGTGGGTCATCCTGGAGACAGGTACATGGGCTGCTATCCATGCAGGGGCAGTACAGACCTCCAGCATAGGGAAAAGAGTTGGATAAGGCACCTGAGGAAGCCATCATGAAGATGAAAAGTAAGGGAAAGGTGCAGCTAGTTAGACACTTCAGTCTGTCAGATGTGGGTTGGAACAGTCCAGCTGCAGTTTCGACAAGGAGCGGGGCCATCTTTGACTCCCAAAAAAGGGATTTTTTTTCAGACAGCTAGTCAAGGAGCCCACTAAGGATGTGGCAGTGCTGGATCTGGTGCTTACAAACAATGACGGTACGGAAAACATCTCAGTGGGCAGTCCCTGGATACTTGTAATCACCATACAGTGTGGTTTAACAGTAAGATGGGAACAGAGGCAAATCACATGAAGACATGGGTCCGGGGCTTTAGGAGGGTAGATTTTAAAGAAATGGAAGACTGTCTCAGAAACTGTCTCATCTGGTGGATTGCCAGGGAGGAGTAGAGGCTCAGTGGGTAAAAGTAAGGAAGGGCATAATTAAGGCAACCAGTCTCTGTGTAAAGGAAGTGATTAAAAGCATAAAGAAAAAAGGCTGTTATGGTTCTCTAAGGAAGTGATCAAGGTGGTGATGGGGAAAAAAGCATGACATTTAGGAGGTATAAGGAAACACAGAGGGAGAAAGACAGGGAGGTATACCAAGTAAAAGATAAGGAAGCAGGAAAGGCAGTGAGGACAGTGAAGGCACATACAGAGGAAAGTAT
The DNA here is from genome assembly GCA_016271365.2 of Neoceratodus forsteri. NCBI lineage: Eukaryota > Metazoa > Chordata > Ceratodontiformes > Ceratodontidae > Neoceratodus > Neoceratodus forsteri. Next base: position 450,542,628 of record CM057456.1, on the reverse strand, counting down.
AGCTAAAGAGGTAACTAAAGGGGATAAAATGTTTTTAAGGTACATAAGTGAGAAGAGGAAAGCAAGGGTAGGGATAGTGAGGATCAGGAGGGCAACAGGGGAAGACTACACAGAAGAGGATCAAGAAAAAGCAGACATCCTAAACAGGTACTTCTCAGTCTTCACAGTGGAAGGAGAGGGGATGGACAGGGAGCAGCATGAACAAATTGGGGAGGTGGACACTAGTCCATTTTTGGAGGAAAGGAATCCTGAAGGAACTTGCAGTTTTGAAAGTGGACAAGGCTATGGTACTGGAAGAGATGCATCCAAGGGTACTAAAGGAACTCAGAGAGATGCTAGCTGCCCCACTGATGGCTTTATTCAACAGCTCACTGGAAACAGGCATGCTTCTGGAGGACTGCAGGTGAGCAGACGTGGTCCTACTCCAAAGGTGTAAGACCTCCTTTCCCAGTATGAGACTACAATCTTGCCTTGTACAATGGTTTCCTTTTACCTTGTCCTTCCTCCTCTCTCCAGTATAAGAACTCAACCAGCCTGGTCACAAACTTTGTGATTGGACTGGGCCAACCTGGTGGCAGCGGTTAACTCTCAATTCCTGACATCAGCGGGTGAGGAATGCCTCTAGAACAGGGGTTCGGTGGGATCAATAGTCTGCCTCCACTGACTTCTATCATATGACTTTATTGTCCTTCCTTCTCTTTTCAGCTTAAGGCCCTACTTTCCCTGCCTGACTGTGTTTACTGCTATTGGTCCATACTGACCTGGTGGCTGGGGTTGGTGTCTGTGACCTGTAGGTGGCAGATGAGGGATGTTTCTAGGCAGTGGGCCTGCAGGATTAAATAGTATTATATTTTAGCAGCTCCAGTTGGCTAGTAATCAGGTATTTTTAACCCTCTTTGCTCTCACCAGGCTCGGTTCCTAACTCACCTTGCCTGCTAGTGAACTTTGGTGTCAGTCTAGACCGTCATGGTGGCAGCAGCCAGTTCCAGAAACCAACAGTGGAGGGCATGGGGCATTACAAAAAGGTGGGTTTGAAGAAAACCAAAATGGGTAATTTATGATGGCTTCAATTGTTTTATTTTGGACTTTTGTATTTCAGTCATCTTTGGTGCAATCTTTACCTCCCCTCCAATATTATACTTTAACTTTCCCCACCTGGTTATGAACGTAGGTATAGGGCCAGACCAGCCAGGTGGCAGTGGCTGGCTCCAAAATCCAACAGTGGCTGGGGAGTCACGTCATTAGGAGGTGGGTTTTGCAAACATATAAGAAGAAATGCTTCAGAGGCTCCAGCCACTCAGACTTGACTTTGTGTGTTAAAAACTAAAGTTATTTCTGCTCATTCCTCTCATTTCTTCCCAGCAAAAGATCTCAACTCCCTCATCTGTCTATGAACCTTGATATTGGTCCTGACTGACCTGGTGGCAGTGGTCAGTTTTTGGACACCTGTATTTTGGTTCGGCTCCAGTTGCTTAGATTCTGGACTTTTAGTATTACAGCCATCTTTTAGTCCTTCCTCTGGTTTGACAGTGACTTATTTACTGTTTTGTGAGTGTGACTGCACTCTTTCAGTGCACAGGTTTTTGTTAGCTTGTCAGGCAATGTTCAGGACAGTGTTTCTAACCCTGGTTCCCCAAACCTTCTATTTTAAGAATTGCACATTTCAATATACAAAGCTTGACAGTGAAGTGGGACTCTGTTGAGGTGTGGGTAGCCCAGCATAAAGTTGGATGTTACAACCTTGTCTGAAATTGGGCTTAATAATAAGATTAATGACTTTGAAATTGCTGTAAATGGCTACTCAGTCTTTCAAAAAGAAAAGAATGGGAAGCGGGATAGGGGATCTGCAATTTATGTGGCCACTAGATTTCAAATGCAAGAAGTCTCATAGCCTCAAAGGGAAGTTGGCTGTGATATTATACATGTCAATTTGATATTGTGGCCTAACAAATTCATCACGGTTAGTTTCAGCTATGTACCACCAGGGTTACAAGAGACAACTCTAGATTTGTTGCCCTCAATGGGAAATGGATTCCTGTAGAAGATTTTAATATGAACTGGGGTAGTGTCCAGGCAAATAAAGTTAACAATCTGTTTGTAAGTCTTTGAGATTCACCAGCTAATAGAGGAAATTGCCAGACATAACTATAGGACAGAATCTGGATCATTGATCGATTGAATAGTGGTCACACATCCAGACTGAGTGGTATCATCAGGAGTTTTACTTGATTCTGTCAATGACCACTGTCCAGTCTTTTGTGAATGGTCAGCTAAGCGGATGAAAAACCCTCCAGCAAAAATGTTACTAGAAACTTTAAGTCACTGGACCTGTAATTTCTTACAAAATGCTGTATAAATAATAGATTAGTCCTTTCTAGATGTTATCAATAACACAGATGAAGATCTGGAAAAATTTATCAAACTTTATCAAACTTTTTTGTGATATTTGTGATAAAGTAAAAGTAGCACCAAAACAAGCATTTGTCAATGCCAAATGTTTGCTTGTTGGTTTTGGCATTGGTAGTGCAGGAGTTAGAGAGATGCATAATAGGAATGGCAGTGAAGTATTGAAGTAACGCCAACCCCCTCCCCTCCCTGCAGAGACTGACAGGCATTGGGGTGTGCCTTAGCATTGGGCCACAACACTCACACTACCCCACCCGCCCACCCTGCAGACACAGACAGGTGTCATAGTGTGCCTTGAGGTCTTTGCCCTACGCTCACCCCATTCCATAGGGAAATAAGCTGAGATGGGTGCAGTATAGGAGAATGGGGTGAATGTTAGGGATGAAGACCCAAGGCATGCCTCAATGCCTGTCAGTGGCTGCAGGGTGGGGGGGGTGGAATGGCGTGAGCATTATGGACAACGACCCCAAGTCACACCGCCAATGCCTATCAGTCTTTACAGGGTGGGCGTAATGGTTGGAAACCCTAATGTCCCAGGTGTTTATTGGTATTTTTGCTTCAAATTTTCAACATGGGCTTTCTGGGACCCCACCTCATGAACAGTGGCAGTATCATTTCATTACTCAATCCCAAAAGGTGATTTTGCACAGCGAGTGTGCCGTTCGGCACCATAGGTGTGAAAACACATTTCGGGCAGGATGTGAAAAATGACAGCTGTATTGTTCATGAGGAGGTGAAAGAAATGGCAATGTTGAAAATCTGGAGTGAAAATATAAAACGTATGGAGTTAAGAATGTGTATACAAACGCAGCGCACATTTCATGTATACAGTCATTTTTGGAATGTTTTCACCAAATTTGCAACATGGCCTTTTTGGGACCTCCCCTCATGAACAGTGGCACTGTGATTTCGTTACTCTGTCCCAAAAGTTGATTTCACACAGCGACTATGCCATTCTGTGCCACAGGTGCAAAAACATATTTCAGGAAGGATGCAAAAGATGTCAGCTTTACTGTTTAAAAGGGGGTATGAAAAAAATGGCAGTGTTGGAAATTTGGAGTGAAGATATTAAAAATTGATAAAGTTACACGTGTGCAAAGAAATTGTGCAATGGACACAGTCATTTTTGAGAGTTTTTTCACCAAATTTGCAACAAGGGCTTTTTGGGACCCTACCTCCTGAACAGTGGCACTGTCATTTTGTTAATTGTCACCTTTCGGGACAGAGAAATGAAATGACATGATAGTGTTCATGAGGTGGGGTCCCAAGAACCCCATGTTGAACATTTGGACCTAAACTCCAAAAATTGGCTGAGATGTCAACCTAAGTTGAAAACCCCCATTCACTGCCATTATAGAGCTTACTGTCATTTCTTCAGTTCCTGGTTGGTCTTTGAAAAAGACACGTTGCCAGTCCGAAGAAGATCGCTGATCCCAACCTCCAGAGGTAAGGGGGGTGCAGGGAGGTGGGGTGCGCAGAAGGAGGGTGTGCGGGTTGGGGGAGGCGGTCGGCGGGAATGACAAGGGAACGTTTAATTTTTTTCCGGTTTAAAAAAATACGTTGTGAGACTGTTTTTTTTTTTTACAGATGAGATATTACAAAATGGATTTCAGCACACTGGAGTGGGCTCCCAGTGTGCCAGAGTACTGGGGGGATCAATGCTGACCTGGGTATTGGGCACCCCAAGGTCGGCTAAGAACATAGGGGCATGAGGGAGGCATGCATCTGACACCAGGAGCAGGCATCCCGGTGACAGAATCATCAAAGAAGTATTTTGTGGTACACTTGGGCTCCCAATGTGCCACATTAATGGGGGAGGGGGAATACATCCTGACATGGGGATTGAGTTCCCCGACGTCAGCAAGTGATAGAGAACAGAGGGTGCAGGGCAGGCAGCAGCAGTGGGAGGGAGTTAATTTGTTGTCCTGCTGTGTGACTGGTTGGGAAGGAAGGAGGACTACTGCTGCAATGATGAAACTGCCCCTGATTGCAGCAGCAGATTTCACGGAGGGTGCGGGGCAGGTAGCAGCAGTGGGAGGGAGCTAATTTGTTGTCTTGCTGTGCGACTGGTTGGGAGGGAGGGGAGACTGCCGCTGCAATGATGAAACTGCCCCTGATTGCAATGGAAGATTTCTCTCAAGTGCGGCTTTCACTCTGAAACTGTCATCATTGGCAGCTTCAGCATTAATTGGTGGCCAAAGGATGCACCCATTAAAGTGTCTGCTGGATTAGCCATAACACTGCCACACCTTTCCACAGCTCTACTACCTCAGCATGTTTCTTGAGCACTGTACATGCAAGCAAACATAAAAATGAGGATTATTGCTCAAAAAAGGGATGGCTTACCCCAGATCTTCTGAAGCAAATGTGGGTCAGGGATAAAGCCTGAAGGAGGTTTAAGTCATTCAGGTTGCCCATGGATTTCCAAGAATATAAGTGAATACACAATAGGTGCAAAACTGCAGTCAGATTTGCCAAATCAAATTTTTTCAAAGATAAAATGATTAAGTGCTCTTGGAGATCCAAGGGGGACCTGGCAGGCTTTAAACTCCTTATTGAGTAGAAACCCTGATTCTGTTTCTCTTAAGGATGGAATTGGATTGGTTTAAGATTCAAAAAAGGTTGCAAGTGTTTTAATGAATATTTTGTGAGCCTGGAAAAATAAAGGGACAGTAGTACATATTCATATTCTGTTGATGCCCAGCAAGTACATTTTCTAAATAACTATCATAAATTGTATTTTTAGTATCTGTCTCCCCATTTGCTACAGGATTATGTGGTGAGTTATGACCCCCATCCTAGCACTGATCTGGATAATATGGACTTTCACATTTTGACATCGTATAGGTGAACTAGCCAAGCCCCTTACTCTCATTTTTAATGTTTCTTTCTGCAAGGGAGTTTTTCCTAGCATATGGAAGCTGACCACCATAATGCCCATACACAAATCTGGCAGCAAGGAGATGATGTCAAGTTATCATAACATATTTTTGCAACAGGATAAAATAATGACCAGTTGTCAGCATGGTTTCTGGTCAGCCCACAATACAGAGACAGGCTGGGTGAGGTTCACCAGCTGTGATAAAGGGCACTGTGTAGCAACAATATTTGTGTACCTCACCAAGGCTTTTGACCTTGTGAATCATATGCTTCTCATGGACATCCTAGCTAAGTTTAATTTTCCCCAGGATGTTATTGAATGGTTTTCCTAATGTCATGCCGAAAGGTCACAACAAACTTGAATCCAGGACCATTTGTCTGAGTTGCATCCATTTGGCTCTGGGGTGCCCCAGGGCTCAATCCTCTGCCCCCTCTTGTTTTCTTTGTTTTTAAATTTGGCACTTACAGCATGTAAATCATCAGAAGTAATAATGTATGCCGATGATGCATTTATATTTACCATAGACCCCATACTTAGGGAGGTGATTGGTAGTGTGCAGGAGGATTTTGATTCCTTTCAGCATTGGTTATTATCCAGGAAGTTGGTTTTGGATAGAAATACAAAATAATGCAATTCGTTGGCCCCTGGAGTGAAACTGATGTGGACCTTACCCTTGTGGAGCTGCAAGATGAAGTCATTGAGTCAGTGGAATCCTTTAAGTATTTAGGGACTGTGCTGGATTTCATTTGAGCCCCATATTCAACAAGTGACTATGATAATACATCAAAGGATGGGTCTTTTATTTAGGGTAGGAGAATGGTTGATACCTGAATCCTGGATATTACTAGTGAATAGCTTATATGTCATTAGTTATGGGCTTCCCATTTATGCCTGCACTAGTGAGAGAGTTTTAGTTAAATTGAGGGTCACTAATCATAGCATCTGCCACTTTCTTACTAAGTTGCCCGGGGTGACTCATCATTGTCACCTGTACCAGGACATTGGACGTCTGTCCCTTGAAAATAGGATTATTATTCACATGGAAATTTTGCTTCAGCAGGCATTTCCAGGGAAACTTCCCTCCTCTCTTGCTACCCTCTTTCCTAGGGCTTGTGGATTGCAAGGTGCCTGATTACAGAGTAGAAATTCCCTTCCTTTGCAAATCTCAAGGTCAAAGATCCTGATTGAAGAGGGCCCCTACATTTGGAATTTGTTGTCATCTGATATTGTTAACAGTTCCTGATTAAGCACTTTTAAAACCCATTTAAATACCTGGCTTGCTCAAAAGAACATTTGTGACTGCTTTTGAATTACAGTATATTGTATGTTAACCTGTCTCTTAAAAATATTTTACATGTATTGTTTTGTTTATATACTGTATGTACTTTTATTTTGTTAAGATATTTTTTAATTTTTCTCATCATAATTAACATACATATATTTCCTTTTAAACATTATGCAAAGGAAGTTTAAACATACAAAAACAAGAATCATAAATTTATAGTTGGCTGAAGATTTATAGATTATAAATAGCATGTACACACTTAAGATATCCATATTGATATCAGTGAGGGTACAACAGCTTCAGTGTCTCTCCACATCAGATCTGGATCAGAGTTTGTGTCCAGAAGTTCAGACCATAACTTCTGATGAGATGTAGATTCCTGAAATAAATACCACCACCTGACCCTCTCAAATTTGTCTAACTCTGGGGCGTTCCATGTCTCTAGTATGAGCCTTTTAGTTATCAACAGAGCCAATACAAAAAATCTTTATATATATGTGTATATACAAGGCCCCTGGAATTCTGCGGTTCTGAGGTTGCGGAATTTGCCACAGAATTTGCATCATGCCACAGAATATATATATAGTGCCACAGAATTCATTGTTTTTGGTGAATTTTCATATAAATATACTGTTTTTCCATAGTGTCAGGCTTTCTTTCCCACCTCGTTTATCCTGAAGCCCCTCCTCTATGCTCAGCATATGATGTCATCGATGACATCACATCATATTTAGCCAATGACAGGACTGCATTCTGCCAGAGAAATGAATAAATCATGCCACAGAAATCAGAAAATGATGCTGCAGAAGTCAAGGAGCCCTGCCGCAGAAATCAGAAAATTCTGCTGCAGAACACCAGGGGCCCCTGAGTATATATATTTATATATACATATATATATATATATATATTTATTTATTTATTTAGTGCTAAGGAGTCTGTATCATTCAGGGCCACTACTTGGAATTGTAATGGTATATTAATTCCCAAGATCTTAGCTAAGAGATTTGTAGTTTGTTGCCACCACTCAGTTATAAAACGACACTGCCATAAACAATGGTACAGGTTGGCATCAAGTCCACATCGATGCCAGAATTTATGGCTCCCCTGGTTTTTAATTTTAACAATAATCTGGGGTGTAAAATAGGCTCTGTCTATGATTTTTTTCTGTATTGTCTTATTTTTTGCATATGTATAATCCTTATTGCAATTAATTCCTAAGGTTCTCCATTGCTGATTAGTATATTTTAAACCCATTTCCAGATTCCATTTCTTATTGGTTTTAGCCCAAGGTTCCTTATTGTTATTAAAAGACTATATATATATATATATGTATATTCTCTGGAGTAATTTAGTCATACCCAATTTAATTATATTAGTTTGATTGTGGAAAATTGTATCCAGGTTATTCAATATATTTCCAGAATTGTTCATAAAAATACTGAATGTTGTCTAAATAATCAAATAATGAAAAATATATATTTTGATCTGGGTGTTGCAAATTTCTAGAAATGTCCTATATGTACAGAATCTGGCATTGCGAATTAATTGGTGCCAGTTTTGGATCTGGGATTTATTCAATGCCAACATGGGTCATTTATGTTTTATGGCCAAAGTATCTTATTGGACCAAATATTTAAGTATAGCCAGGGGAAAAAATTATTGTTGGCTAAATTCTTAACATACTGTAGTTTCTTATTAGTTGTCCCAATGGCGTAAACTCCTCCAATAACATTTTTGGTTTCATCTGAAGGTCAAAAAGCAAATTATTAAATGTAAATTCCTCTTTCAGGTTTAAAGGATCTATCTTATCCAGGATTGGCTCGCTGTAATGGAATGCCTATTCCCAAAAGATTCTCAGTTGATGAGAAACTACATAATTTAGAGGATCAGGGCAGCTCTATCCTCCCAACTTCCTTTGCACCACTAATTGATACCAAGCAATCCTTGGCTTCCCCCTTTAATAGGAATTTTGTAAATATATTTCTAAGACTTTTGAACCATAGGATTGAAGGGGTACCCCTAATTGCTTGTAAAGCAAACATTAAGTGAGGCAGTGCCATCATCTTAATCATTATCGAAGGAGTACCCCTAATTGCTTGTAAAGCAAACATTAAGTGAGGCAGTGCCATTTCATCTTAATCATTTCAATATGTCCCCATAGAGAAAGGGAATGTTTTAGCAAATTATCGAGTAATGATTTTATTTTAGATTTAGCTGTTGCTTAATTTTTATTTATAATCTCATCTTGGCTATCAAAGAGAGTATCCCTAGGTATTTAAATGAGATTTTGCATAACAAATCTCTTTGGATTCTATAGTCAAGCACATAGTCTCTATCCAATATTTTCAAAATAATGGATTTCTGCCTATTTAAAGCATAGCCAGATACCTTTGCATAATTCTCAACTTCCAACATAAAGTTAGGTAAAGACTGATTTATGTCTTTCATTACCAGCAAAACATCATCTGCAAATGCATTTATTTATTTTTATTTCTATTTTTGCCCTCCTACTTCCCTCAGAACTGCATCATCGGGAGACGCCAATTAAGCCTGTCCCTGCCTAGTGCCTTACCTGACAACCCGCGGTCCCTCCATCCTGCCTCATAGAACCCCCTGGTGGGGTCAGGATAGGAGCCAACCCCCAAATCTTGTGGTCCTTGTCAAGGTCCGGGACTGCAGGCAGACACTGGCACAATGGGACCCGGCTCGGTGCTCTGTCTTCCCGGCTCTAGAGGTTTTTTTTCCCTTCTTATGTGGGATGTTGTGTGTCAATACATCAAGGTGTGCATGCTGACCTCTGCAACATCCCTCCCCCTCCTTCCACGAAGGAGCTGCCCCTGGAGCTGATGGGTCCCAGACCTATGCCTGTGACCCATCATGCCCCAGTGGCTCCAGCTTGCTGTCACACCCCCTGGCCTCCACCAGGGGTCACCGCTTGTCAGACTGTAGGGCCCTTCCACCCCCCAGAGAAGGCAAGCTGTCATCAGACACTCCAGCCCATCTCCCCCAGCCAACTCCCGGTGGCCCGAGCTCGTTCCCAAACCTGGGTCACCAAAATGCATTTATTTTTATACTTTTATCTTGAATATTTATTCCTTGTATCTGGTTGTTTGATCTAATATAAATTAGGAAGGGCTCAAGACATAATATGTATAGGACTGGGGATAGCGGACACCCTTGCCTCACTCCATTCCTCATTTGAAATGGTTCTGACAACTAAAAATGTATTGAAAACCTAACTGTAGTATTACTGTATAGTTTCTTAATCAATAAGTACAAATTCTTCAGTATACCCCAGTTTTCCAAACATGTGAAAAGATATGATCTATCCAGAAGATCAAAGGCCTTAGTAGCATCGACTGCTAGGGCATGATAGTCGCCATCCATTTGTTTAGCTTGTTGAAATAGTTTTTGTACTCTTCTTGATGCTAGATACATAGATCTATCTTTAATAAAACCAAAGTGGTCCAAATGGATGGCTTCTGGCAGGCCCTCTTTTTATTCTGTTTGTGACTATCTTGGCAAAAATATTGTAGTCCACATTTAATAATGTGATTGATCTATAGCTATCAAAAAATTTAACATCCTTTCCTTCTTTTAAGATAAGTATAATTCTGGCTTCGTCAAACATTTTAGGGAGGTTCTCATTTCCTAATAGTATTTCAGTAAACATCAGGTCGATCCACGGTATCAGGTCCTTTAATGTTATATAAAATTTGGTTGCAAAGTGATCTAGGACAGGGGTTTTACCTTGGGGAAACAATTCAGTTACTTCTCAAATCTCATCTCTAGTAATTAGATCATCTCTGCATTTCGATATTTGTAACTTAGTATTGTCTAAGTAATGGTCCAGGTCTAGGTGGTTACAGGTTTTTGGTTTCTGATATATCCTTTTGAATGTTTCTGTAATTAAGTTTGCCATTTCTCTATCTTTATGAAATCTGTTTCCTAAAGCATCTTCTAACACTTCAATTATTGTTTGTTCGTTTTGTTTCTTCAGAAGCATAACTAAAAGTTTTCCTGATTTATCATCCTATAGGTATTTAATTGTTTTGAGCTGCTTCATATTAGATAGGACTGCTCTGTTGATATGGGTTTATTGAATTTTTAGTTGGTACCATTCCTTATGATATTCTTCATAGTCATTTAATTTTTTATTTGTATTATGTTTTTATTAAGATTTTTCAGTAACAATACAAATTGTGCATCCATCTTCTTAACAGCATTTCATATGCATTACGTAGTCCTCCGAGGAGGAGCATTCATTTATTACAAGTGTACTGCAATTTACTTATTACCCTTATAAGGCACTTTGTCCAATACAAAACAAATGTTTGCCCTGCCCTACCCCTTCATCCACCCATGCAATGCAAGTGCATCAATCCTTATGAAAACAATAGTAAAGCAGAACAGTTGTACAGTATACTAAAACTTAATCCAGAACTCTCTAACACATAAAAATATGAAATAATAGATCAAATCATAAATAAAATATAAAAAAAAGCATTCTGTAATCCAGTTATAATTAATCACATCTTATTCTTGGCACTTCAAAATCGTAGGTCTCCATATCATTTAAGGTTTTAAGCCCTTTCAGCCCCCTCTCCCCATACCACCTTTCACTGTGAGCATGTTCCCATCCTGATGGCCTCTGCCTCAGGGGCACAGAGAGAGAGAGAGAGGTCAGAAATTGATCCCACTCTCTCATGAACCCTTCCTCCCTGCCCCTCAGCACATAGGGGAGAAGCTCATTTCCAGCAAGGCCCTAGTAGGCTTTTTAGAAGAAACACAGGTGTTTAAAATCCGTCTGGCCATCACCAGTATCACCCTTAACCACCTCGGGTAGAGGCACCATTCTCCCTCTCCACTACTGTCTCGTAGGGGAGAAGCTCATTTTCAGCAAGGCCTTAGTAGGCTTTGTACAAGAAACTCAGGTGTTTAAAATCTGTCTGGCCATCACCAGTATCACCCAGGGTCCTCATATCCCGGCAAAAATTCTGTTGTTTTTTTTTTTTTGCTATTAAGATGAGAAAAGTACTTTTATTATCCACCCCACACCTCTTCTTAATTTTCATCCATGCCTCTAATACTGCTTCTACTAAGGGATTTGGGTGCAGCAGTTACTTATAAGCTCTCCCCCCCCTTTGCAAGATGCGGGGTTAGTCACCCTGGGCAGCTCCCCTGTTCCAGCTCTATCCAGGTGGCCACCTCCCCTCATTTATCCAGTTGTGGATATAGCAGTATTGTACAGCTAAATAATACCCTTTTATGTCTGGAAAATCCAGCCCCCCCCTCTTTCTCTGGATGTTTTAAGCCTACTCAGCAACATCCTAGGTCTCTTCCCCCCATAAAAAATTGCTGAAAACCCTTCTCGAGCTGTTTGATATCCTTAACAGCAGGGCTCACCAGGACCATTTGCACTGCGTACAATATCCTTGGGAGGACATTCCTTTTAAATAACTTAATCCTACCAATCCAGGAAATGGGAAGGGCCTTCATTAAACAATGGGGTGTAATTTAATGCATATAGTTTACTCAGGTCTCCACTGATCTTAATTCCCAGGTAAGTAAAATTGTCAGCAGCCCTCTTTAGGCTCCATGTATCCCCAGGTCTCCCCTGATTCCTGCCATTAATTAATACAATTTCTGATTTCTGTACATTTAATTTATAGCCTGAAAAAAAAAGCAAAATCCTTTACTATTTCTATCAATGCTGGGACAGATTCACTGGGTCTTGTTACATATAGAAGAAGGTCATCAGCAGGGCCACTGGAAAATTGCGCCTGCAATTTTTTGACGGAATCCGCAACTTTCACCATTCTCCGCAAAAAATGACATGTTCCACAATTTATTGCAATTTTTGAGTTTTTATATTGAACTGTGTAAAAAGTATTAACGATTTTAATAAAATACTCCCCAATATATTGACAATTTTGCATGCAGACTTGGGTTTGGCCAAAACAAGGTGGTGCAAGGTAGGGCAAGCGTTTTATGTGACTCTGATTTATTTTGAATCCTTGTCTTGTTTGGTTTGAAAATCCACTGGCCAAGCATAAGCACACTGAAACACTTAACATTTGTTTTGTGTTGAAGCAGTCTATCAGAAAACTTTTTGTTGCCACACAAACTGAAACAAAAGATGGGAGAAAAGGTGCAAATTATCCCATTCACTTAAACTGGGTGCTAACAATGAAGCCTTTTTGTAAGTGGCAGGGCAAGTTTTTCCTTGTGAACATACTTTAATTCAGACTAGTTTTGATTCAAACTGTTGAGGAGTTTTGGATAGCCCTGTTGATTTTAAACTTGAATAAGCTAGTTGCTAACAGTGATCCCACTCTTAGCAATTACCTCCTAGATGCTCACATGCAAAGACTACAATAAAAACCTGACTAAAATCTAACGCTTATAAACACAAAATGTATCTGAACATTTATCTTTAATTAAACAAAATCATTGCAGCCAGAGTAAAACAAAGGTAAATTACTGGGTACCCTGACTACTATATGATGCAGTAAAAATATATTGGTATTTTTGTACATTTTTTGATAACTGCATAAGGTCCACTAGGCAGAAGTGCCTGTTTTCAGGTACATACCAGGAGCACTAAGGAGGTTAAGTTACTTGCTCAGAATCACACAGTATGCAAGTGGAGGTTGTGGGCATCAAACCCAGGTCTGCTAGATGTAGTCAGCTCATTCAGTTTGTTACTCTAACCTCTAGATTATACTGCCAGCCCCAATAACCCCCAGATTTAATGTTTAAATATATGATTTCAAAAGTAGTGTACAGTACCTACAGTACAAATTATACTAACATACTAACATACTAAAATGCCAGCAGAATAGGCCTAACGGTCTTTCGTGTCTGCTCGTTTGGTCAGCCCCCACCCTGGGTGCTGACCTTGCTGTCCCCCTTGCCTTCTCTGGCTTCTCCCTTCCCAGTTCCAGATATTCTTGCTGCATTGGATTTTTCTTCCAGAACCCTTCCCTATACCTGTCCCACCCCTCTTGAACCCTCCACTGTCTCTGCCTCCACCAGCCCCTAGGCAGTGCATTCCATGGCTCTACCACCTCGCAGTGAAGTAGCACCTCCTCCTCTCCCTGAATCTTCCCCTCCAGCTTCCACCCATGCCTCTAGTGGCCCCTTCCTCCTTCCTTCGAAGCACCCTGACTGTTCCTCCCCTATTTACCCTCTTCATGTACCTGAAGACCTCTGTCATGTCCCCCGGTCCCTTCTCTCTTCCAATGTGTACATATTTAGCTCTTTGAGCCTCTCCTCATAGGTCCTGTCCCCAAGCCCCAAATCATTTTGGTTGCCCTCCTCTGGACCCTCTCCAGGAGGTTAATGTCCCTCTTTAAGTGTGGCCTCCAAAACTGCACGCAGTACTCAAGGTGCAGCCTCACCAAGCAGTTATACAGAGGTATCACTTCCTCCTTCTGGAGGTGATCCCCTAGCAATGCATCCCAGCATCCTGTTGGCCTGGCTGCTTCCCTCCTACAAGTCTCAGAGTTGTTCATCTTGACATCCACCACCACCCCAGGTCCCTCTCAGCCATCAAGACTTGTAGCATTCCCCCCAGGGTGTACACTTGGCCTGGGTTTCTGGCCAGGTGGTACCTTGCATTTCCTGCATTGAACCTCAGCTTCCACTTTCTGAACCATCTTTCCAGAGCCTCCAGGTACCCCTGTAGAGAACCACCCTCCTCCTCCCCCATCCACCACCACCCCAGTTTCGAGTCATCTGCAAAGAGCTCATCTCACTCCTGATTCCTGTCCTTATGTCAGATACGATGGATGGCGGAACAGAAGGGGCCCAAGGACTGATCCCTGTGGGACCCCACTAATGACCCTCCTTGGGATGAGACTATCCCACCAACTACGACCTCTGGGTCGGTCCTGGAGCCAATTGCCTATCCATCTGATCATCTGGTTCCCCACCCCATTTCTCCCAGCTTATCCAACAGGCCCATGTGAGGAACAGAGTCAAATGCCTTGCTAAAGTCTAGAAAGAGGACATCCACTGGTCTACCCAGGTCCAAGGCACTTGTCACCCAGTCATAGAACTCCACCAGGTTTGTCTGACACGATTTCCCTGGGATTAATCCATGCTGTCTATCGTCCAGGCACTCTGACTTATCCAGGTCCCCCCCAGCCTCTCCTTGACAATGCCCTCCATCACCTTGCCCACCACCGATGTCAGGCTGACAGGCCTGAAGTTCCCTGCCACCTCCCTTGATCCCCCCTTGTGGATAGGCACTATATGCGCCACTTTCCAGTCTTGGGGCACCCACCCTGTCCTCAGAAAGATGGTGAAAAGCTCTGCCAGGGGTTTTGCCAGGACATCTGCAAGTTCCTTCAGCACTCTGAGATGTAATTTATCCGGCCCCGGTGCTTTCTCCATCTTAAGGGAGCTGAGGACTTCCCTCACTCTCTCTGCTGTGATTTCCACTTCCAGTACCTCTTCTCCCTGCTTAGCCCCCCCACCTGCCAGTGATGCCCCCCTCTCCCCAGACCTGCTGATCGGTAAGGGTCCCCCCTCCTCAGTATCTCTGTCTCCTCCCATGTATGATGCAGCACCTCCATTTTCCCTGGTGAAAACTGAGGTGAAGTACTCATTTAGTACCTCAGCCTGCTCCCCCGGGTCTTGTGCCCATCTCTCCCCTGATTTAATCCTGCTAATCTGCCCCTTCACCCTTCGTTTTTCCCCAATGTATCTAAAGAACCCCTTGTTCCCTCTCCTAATTTCCCTGGTCAGGTTCTGCTCCTTCCTTGCCTTAGCCGCCCTCACCACTCTAGTGGCCCTTCTAGCCATCAGCTCGTACTCCTCTCGATCCCTTTCACTCCTTGAGCACTTGAATTGCTTATAGGCTGCTTTCTTTCCCGCACCACCTTCTGGACCTCCCTGGTCCACCAACAGGGTTTTGGGCCCTACCGCATTTCGTCTTACTCTTGCACAGGTGCTGGTAGCATCCTGCACCCCTCTCTGATGATTTCCACCTACTATCAGCGTCCATGTCTGACCCAATCCCATCCAAATGCTCCTTAAGGATCCTTCCCATTTCCTTAAAATCCGCCCCCTGAAGTCGGTTACTTCCGTCTTTGTGCAGCCTTCTACCCTCCTAGGTCCAGGCAGAACCAGACCGTGGCATGGTCACTCCCCTAATGGGTCCCTTACCTCCAAGCCCCAATCTGGTCACTGTCTGCCAGGACCACATCCAGTACCCGTGCCTCCCTGGTCGGTTCCCTCACCTGCTGAGTTAGGAACGCGTCTTGAAAGACATCCAACAACCTCTGTTCCCTGGTCACAGAGGATTCCATAGTCTCCCAGTCTGTTCCTGGCATATTTAAGTCCCCCAACACCACCACCGTTCCTCTGCCCAGTCTGCAGTGTCTCCTAACATCTGCCACCAGACTGTCCTCCAGCTCCTCCGCCAGGGCAGGGGGTCTATACACCACTTATGTCCATTAAGTCCATTAAACACTTTAACAACATTTTACTAAAACTCAGTTATTCACCACTCTAGCTGCTTATTTTTTTCTTGTACCAAACTGGGTGAATAGCTGGCAGAGCACTGTAAACAGCTGTTGATTAGGCTTCATTATTCTGCAGCCAGAAACAAAAAAAAAATATTTCTTCTGGCTTAATTTAATATCGATTTGCTGTGGCTCACTTTATAGAATCTATTTAGCACTGTGTGAGGCAGATGCTTTTAACATTTTGGAAGATAGGAAATGCTTACTATAGCTTATCAGTTTAGTATTCTTTTTAGGAACATAAACTTTTCTTTATGTTTTAAACATATTTAGGTGTCAGTGTATTCATTTAGCAATTTATACTGACTAATATATGCTGCAGAAAACATTAAAAGCTTTACTGTGAAACACTTGGGGTCTGTAGCAGAACCCCCCGCAATTTCTGCAAAATGGCCTACAATTTCCGGTAACCTTTTCTGCAGTTTTTCAGTCGCCCTGGTCATCAGCACATAGAGTAATTTTGTACTGTCCCCCACCGACCCTGGGATTCCCCCCCCCCGTCCGTGACAGTGTAAACACTACACTGGGAAACAAGAGGTTAACCTCTTGTTTGAGGCTGAGGAAATGCAGGGAATGCAACGTGAACAGGCAAGGGAAGTGCCTCCCCAGGTGTTGCTCATTAGAGGGATTGCTGAAAGGCAGACAGGATCCAGCAAGGAGTTAGTTAGAAGCTGGAAACTGCTGCAGGGAGCAGAGACTCCTAAGCAGAGAACCCTGCAAGATGGAGGGTGTAATCTAAAACAGGAACCAGAGCAGAAAATCAAGGAGAAAGGTTAATTTCTGCAGAGTGCCTATGGAGTTAGAAGTTGAAACCTGCTGCTGAAAAGAGTCCCTAGCCAGCTGGGCCAAAAACAGTGAGTGGAATTTATTGCTAATTACAGCCTGCAGAGAAGGCTAAAAGGGAAAACTGTGTGTTTTATTTGAGACTGTGCATTCAAACTGCTGCCCCACAAACCATTTATGTTTTGTTGGAGACTGTATATTGAAAAACCCCTGGCCCACCTAGATGGTTCAAAGATTCATTTTGTCAAGTCAGCCTGAAAGAACTGTTTTGTGTTAACCTTTATGTAACCTAACCAGGCTGGAGAAGTTGAATTGCCTGAGTATGCTTTTCTGGAGCAATGGCTTGCATTTGGAGCTATAAAAGTAAATTTTTTTCTGTGAACTTTATTTATTTATTGAAGAATCAGATTTACAACCTTTGAGTCAGCGACTCGTTTACAAAGGTACCTCGTCAAAAAAGGGGGGGAGACAACAAATAGTGAGGGTTTAGGACAGGGATTACATACAGGTGAGATACAAAACACCTGGAGTTACAGGCAGCAACTATACAAGTACAAGCATAAGGTGAGCAATATACATAAGTTAATTTGCATATTATACATCATATACACATCAATTGATAACAACATAGTTACAGACAGTATCCAGTCATCTAAGGGAACCAGGGGGCACAGAGCAAAGGGCTTGGTTAGGTCAGCTATCGACATTTGCAGCATCGACTGTCAATAATGTGTTGACGGAGGGCAGTTTTGAACCGGCCAATCACGGGGATCTTAGAGATAGCCTCAGGAAGGGAGTTAAACCAGAGGGGGGCTTTATGATGGAAGGATCTTTGGCAGCGGGAGGTCCTAGCCCTGGGAACTATGAAGGTGGCTGTGCTGGAGTTACGGGTAGGCAGGGGCCGGACAGCCAGCTGCAGTGGAGCAGAGACCCCTGGCGGGCAAAGCCCTGACATGGATTTTTTAGCCAGTAGGCAGGTATGGTATTTCAGTCTTTCATCAAGAGTGAGTAAGTTGGAGGTAGAGTATAGCAGGCAGGTATGAGTTCTGCTGTTGGCACCTGTAAGGAGCCTGCAGGCTTTGTTAATAGCGGTCTGTACCTTAGATAAGGAGGTGGGGTCAGCCGCAGCGTATATTGGAAGTCCGTAGTCAGCCAGAGACAGTACCGAGGAGGAAATGGCTAATCTTAACGCAGATTCCAGGAGGCAGTCTTTGTGGCGGTAGAGGAGCCCGATCCTGGAGTTCATGGCAGATGACAGGGCTTTTAGGTGGGCGTGGAACGTAAGGCCTGGGTCAAAGGTGATGCCCAGGTACTTATAGGATGTTACCTGTTCTAGAGGGAGGAGCTTGCAGGTGGTGATGAGAAGGAGTGTTCTTGGTGCTGTTTTGCGGTGTGAGAACAGCATGGACTTAGTTTTCTTCAGGTTCATGACTAGTCGATGGTTACTGAACCATTTTTCGGCTTGGAGGAAGGCGCTTTGCAGTGTGCCTTGGAGTAGGAGTGGGTCAGGGTGAGATGCTAGGATCACTGCATCATCAGCATAAAGCAGTATTTTGCTGGGACAGGAGTTTGGGAGAGAGTTTAGGAATAGACTGAAGAGGGTGGGTCCGAGGATGGAACCTTGCGGGACCCCTGAGAGAACCGGCAGGTTGGAGGAGAGGGTCCCATTTAGTATAACTCTTTGGGACCTGTTTTGCAGGTAGCTAGAGAACCAATTCATAGGGCCAGATGAGAGTCCCAGTTGGGATAGGGAGTTTAACAGCAGGGGGTGGCACACCGTATCGAAAGCCTTAGATAGGTCTATAAATACTGCCCCTGCAAGACAACCCTTGTCAAGCGTGGAGTGTAAGTGGTGGGAGAATTCCAGAAGGGTGGTGGTTGTGCTGTGGCCTGGACAAAACCCATGTTGCTCTGGACATAAAGGTTGTGCTTAGATAGATATTCTAAGAGCTGTGTGGATACTATTTTTCTAACGCTTTGGATAGGGGGAGGATGGGTGCTTTAATTATTTGGTACCATGCGATCCCCAGACTTATGAATGGGGATTACTTCTAGCATGCTTCCAAGCATCCGGGAATTGACCTAAGCATAAGGATTTGTTTAAGATAGCGTGAGGGGGATTAGCATGACATCCAGTGTAAGGCGGAGTATCTTGGAGTCAAGAGGGTCATCACTAGGGTTTTGAGAGTCGAGGGATTTTATGAGAAAGGTTTGGCATCACAGGGTGAGATTGTCTGAAGCAGAAAAGTGGCCTTGAGATGTGTGAGAAGGTGGGCGTGGTGACCGGGTCAAAAATGGGGCGGGAGGACTGCACTTAAGTCCGTGAAAGTTTTGTTAAGGCAGTCAGCAATCATGTTAGGTCAGTCGAGACAGTCCCGTTTATGTCAATCTGAGACGGGGGGGGGGGGAGTGGGTTTTACCATTCAGTTCTTTAATGTTGTCCCAGAAGGCTCTGGATGAGCCCCAGGTGGACGTCAGCACAGCCTGATAGTATTTAGCTTTTGCCTGCTTGATGGCCCAGGTGCACTGGTTACGGGCAGCCCTGTAGGCTTGTCTGTCAGCCACTCTACCAGAGTCATTTGCAATGTGCCAGAGATTATCCCGCTTTTTTTAGTTGCTGGATCAGAGCAGGGGATATCCAAGCAGCAGACCGCTTTTTTTTTTTTTTTTTTTCTGGACGTGGAGATGGGGGCAAACCGATCACAGGCGATGGTGAAGGCAGTAGTGAGGTAGGTTAGTGCAGAGTTTATGTCTGGAGCACAGGCCACTGGGGTCCAGTTGACTTGTGCAAGGTGGCGTTTGAGGTTGTCAAGACCCCTGGGGAGAAACCTGCATCGTGGGGTGGTGCAGTACACAGGGCTGAGGGTGGAGAGGACCAATGGCAGATGTGACGGGGAGTGGTCGCTGAGAGAGTCCGCAAGGACCGTATGGAAGCCACTTTATGTGGCGGTTAGAAGGATTACGTCCAAGAGGGAGCAGGTTCCAGTTGCTTTGTTAAGATGAGTGGGCTGAGTGACCAATTGAGACAGGTCAAGGGCCGCAAGTTCATCCTTTATAGTATCAGATGAGGAACTGAGCCAGTTGGAGTTTGTCACCCAATATTAGTTGTTCAGCCTTCTGGGGTAAGGAGGATAGATAGTGAAGGAGGGAGGAGACCGCCAAGTTTTTTGTATTCGGGAGTATGTAAACCGTGGTTGGGTAGAGGGGGGCCACGACCAGGGTAAGGAGTGATTTTGAGGGTAATGGCTTGCGCCCCGTGGTTGAGCTCAGGGGTAGGGAGGGCATGGCCCAGGACTGAGTCACGCAGATAGATAGGTTGGGCAGGCGGGGAGGGGGGTGTGCTATCAGCCCTGAACAGGGAAAAGCCTGGTAGAGAGACAGCTGAGTCAGGCATAAGTGGGGAGAGCCAGGTCTCTGCTAGCATGAGGATGTCCGGGGAATGTTGCGTAACCCAGCATTGGAGGGCAGCTATTTTTTTGGGGAGAGTGCATATGTTCATGAAAGCAATTCAGAGACCGCTACCACAGGTGTGTTTAGGCATGGCAGCGTAAGCGGGCCCAGGGTTAGGGTGCACATTGCCAGAGAGCAGGAGCAGCAGAACGATTAGGTGCCTCATAGGGTGGTGGTTGGTGGTGGCTTTAAACCCAGCATGTTGCCTCTCCATCTACCATAGGCCAGCTTGTCACACATGGTGTTAAAAGTTGGATTTGAACCCCTGCTTGAGTGAGCAGGACTAGTTACCTTCTGGAAAAATGGATATGGAGAAATTGCTGAAGTTCCTCACTGAACAACAACAGGCTTTCGCAACTGGCACAGCAGCAGCAGGAGGTGCAACAACAGGCCCAACGAGCACAATAGGAGGCACAACAGCAGTTTCTTATACAGCTGGGACAACAACCACAACAGTTCCTGCAGTCCCTGGTGCAACAGCCGCAACAAGATCCTACTGATGAGGCTAGTCCGGCTATAGTGGGGCCAGGGGTTCCTAGGATGAATACCATGCTGGCCAAAATGACATCTGAGGATGATCCTGAGGCCTTCCTGGTAATGTTTGAGTGAGTGGCGGAAGCTGCTGGATGGCCCAGACCCCAGTGGGCTGTCCACCTTACCCCCTGTCTGACCGGGGAAGCCCAAGCAGCCTATTGAGCTATGGACAGTACCACAGCCAGGGAGTACACAGAAGTGAAAGCAGCAATCCTGGACCGCCTAGGCATCAATGCAGAAAGTTACTGATGGAGGTTTCGAAGCTTCAGATTTGCAGTAGGGGCACGACCTAGAGCAGTGGGACAGCAATTGCTTGACCTGTGTTGGCATTAGCTAAAACCCAAAGGACGCAGTGGCCCCAAGGTGGCCAAGATAATCATCTTGGAACAATTTCTGAACATTCTTCCCCTGATAATTCAGAGCTGGGTCCACAAACAGAAGATCACCATGCTAGCAGAGGCTATGCAGATCTCAGAACAAGTGTTTGGATGCTGAACTCTCCTCCTGCCCTGTGATCCAGCTTACAAGGCCAACTGGGAAGATGGGGAATTGTCCCGGGAGCCAGACTGAAGGAATATTGACTGGAACTGTGAAGGGACCTTGGGCATGTAGGGAGGGGGGTTAAGGGCCAAATATGGGTCAGACTCTGGGACAGACAATAACCCAGCAGCCCAGGGAGACATTTCCTGAGGGCCCACTACCTAAATCCGGAGGCTCACCCTGTAGCTGATACACAGGAGCATGTTTCTCATGTGGACAGAAGGGTCACTTTACGAAGAACTGCCCCCACATGGACTGTACCTTCATAGACTGCACATTTACAGATGTGTATTCACTGTACAGTGGAGGTGGGGGGCTCTGAATCCTGAGATTTTGTGATCCCTGTCGAGGTAGAAGGGATAGAGACGGAGGCTCCGGTGGACTCAGGAAGCTGACAGACCCTAGTCAGGGTGGCCCTTGTGAACCTCCGACGCTGGCAGGACCAGAACCCCATTCCTATCTAGTGTGTGCATGGGGATGTAAAGGTTTACTCTGGTGTTATGGTTACACTTACTCTAGTGGGCCAAACAGAGACTATAAAAGTGGGGGTTGCCCCGGGGTTACCCTGTCCGGTATTACTGGGGAGAGATTAGAAATGGTCTGAAGACTTATGGAAAGCAGACTTATCTTTGGTAACTACCCGGTCTCAGGGTCATGAAGGGAGGGGGGCCAGCCACCTGCAGTTGAGGGAAGTTTTTATTTTCCCAGATCCAGGGATTTTTAATGCCCAGACAAGAACCCGCAAATCTAAGCGAGAATGTAGGGCAGCAAAGAAACGGGGTCCCGAGGGAGCAGGTGCATAAGAGGGAGATGAAGCAAAGGCAAAAGTGAGTCCAGTCCCACAGCCCAACCCTAACACTGACCCACCTAACCAAAGTCCTGGAGGGCTGCTCCTATCTGAGCAAGATGTGTTAAAGCACTGCCCGGACATTGCCAAAGAACTACGGGCCGATGGTATGCTCAGTTGTGAATACACCCATTTGGCTGTCAGGGAAGGGGATTTGGTAGATGAGAATCGAGCAGTGTGCGATCCTCATTTTGAGTTACAAGGGGGCATCCTGTGTCAAGTGAGTAAGGATGCCCAGATGGGAAATTCCCGGCATCAGTTGCTAGTCCCTCGGGTCTTTCAGAGGGAATTACTCCCCCTCGCCCACTCTAATCCTGTGGCAGGGCACTGTGGGGTAGAGAATACATTAGCCCGACTGTTGCTCCAATTCTTTTGTATGGGCATCTATCAACATGTTAAAGATTATTGTGCATCTTGTCCTGAGTGCCAGTTAGTAGCTCCAAAGAACAATCCAAGGGTCCCTTTAGTGTCTTACCTGTCATGGAGGCACTCTTTGACCAGATTGGGGTTGATATAGTGGGACCCCTTGAAAAGAGTGCAGGAGTACCAATACATTCTGGTGATTGTAGACTATGCTACCCAGTACCCTGAGGCCATCCCGTTATGAAGCATTTCAG
Organism: Neoceratodus forsteri; assembly: GCA_016271365.2. Taxonomy (NCBI): domain Eukaryota; kingdom Metazoa; phylum Chordata; order Ceratodontiformes; family Ceratodontidae; genus Neoceratodus; species Neoceratodus forsteri. The sequence continues at coordinate 450,519,752 of CM057456.1, read as the reverse complement.
CCAAAATTGTAGCCGGGGAGCTATTAAAGGTCTCTAGTCATATGGGAATACTGAAGGAAATGTTGACTGACCAGGGAACTAACTTTATGTCCCGCCTCACTCGGGAGGTTTGTACTTTATTGGGAATCGGCTCCATAAGGACCTCGATCTACCATCCCCCAGATGGATGGCCTTGTGGAGCGATTCAACAAAACCCTTAAAACTATGCTTCAAAAGCTCATAACCACTGAGGTCAAGCAGTGGGACTAGTTACTTCCCTTACTGATGTTCGTCATGTGGGAGGTCCCTCAAGCTTCTACAGGGGTTGTTCCTTTTGAACTCCTCTATGGGCGCCACCCATGAGGTGTTCTTGATGTAGTAAAGGAGATGTAGGAGAAACACGACCCCAAGACTGAAAATGTGGTGCAACATGTCCTGCAATTAAAGGAAAGATTAGATCGAGTGGGGAAATTTGCCAGAGAAAATCTGGTGAAGACTCAGCAAAGACAAGAGTACTACTATAATCAGGGAGCCCAGTTGAGGGAATATAAACCAGGGGATCGGGTACGAGTTTTGTTGCCGAGCAGCCAGAATAAGCTTCTAGCCAAATGGAAGGGGCCTTATGAAGTTACCCAGAGGGTGGGCCCAGTTGACTATGAAGTTTGCCAGCCAGAGAGGTGAAAAGAGACCCAGATCTACCACGTCAATTTGCTGAAATTCTGGAACCAGAGGGATAGCCTATTGATTTCCCCTGAACCAGACATAGTGGATCTGGGATCCCAAGTGCCAGATGAGAATCTAGGGATACAAGTCCCAATGGGAAAACAGTTGTCTCACAAACAGAAACAGCAACTAGGAGAGTTGGTAAGCCAGTTTTTGGATGTTTTCTCCTTCCTCCCAGGGACAACCCAGATGATAGCTCATCATATAGAAACAGAGCCAGGCGAGAAGGTGTGGTAGAGACCGAATCGTTTGCCAGGAGCCATGCAAGACACTGCTAAGAAGGAGTTACAGGATATGCTAGAGTTGGGGGTGACTGAGGAATCCAGCAGTGATTGGTATAGCCCCATAGTGTTAGTACCAAAAGAAGGTGGGGCTACCTGCTTCTGTATTGATTTTCACAGGGTCAATGCCATCTCAAAGTTTGATGCCTACTCCATGCCCCGGGGTAGACAAACTGTTGGATAGACTAGGGGAAGACAAGTACATCACAACTTTGGACCTAACAAAATGGTACTGGCAAATTCCTTTGACCACAGAGTCTCAGGAAAAGACAGCATTTGCTACCGCCTTTGGGCTATACCATGCCTTTTCTGCTTACATGGGACATCTGCAACCTTATAAAGGCTCATGAATCGCTTGCTGTGACCTCATGCTCACTATGCAGCTGCTTACCTAGATGACGTGGTGATCCACAGCACTGATTGGGAGTCCCATGTAACGAAGGTGGCAGCTGTACTACAGTCCTTACGGGAAGCAGGGCTGATGGCCAATCCAGCGAAGTGTGCTTTGGCCAAAGCTGAAACAAAGTACTTAGAGTACAGTATAGGCAATGGACAGGTGTGACCCTTGGTCAGTAAGGTCCAGCCGTAGCTGAGTGCCCAGTACCCACCGCAAAAACCCAGGTGAGGGCCTTCTTAGGATTGGCAGGGTATTACCGCCAGTTCATACCACACTTCTCGACCCTTGCCAGCTCCCTTACAGACCTCACCCGGAAATCTTTTATTTATTTATTTATTTATTTATTTATTTATTTATTTATAATTTGGTGACTGGGTAGGCCCACTGAGCCCCAAAGGTCCCTTTTTCAGGGGCGACCCGGGATAACACATATTTTCATACAGAGAAAGACTTTGGTTACAGAGTAGTTTTTAGGTGTGTGAGCAGGTTACAGACATGGTTATCATCATGCATCAGTCATTATACAAATGTTGAATGTAGAATTAACAAAAGGTGCAGAAGAAATGTAATTTTACATGGTCTGCACCCAGTAAGGTCCAGTGGTTAGAGGAGTGTGACCAGGCCTTCAATCAACTCAAAGAGATACTGTGCAGACAGCCAGTGTTACGCAGTCCTGACTTCAACAGGACCTTTATCCTGGAGACTGACACCTCTGAAGTCAGGCTAGAAGCCGTGCTGTCCCAGGAGTTTGAGGGGGAGGAACACCATACCCTCTACCTCATAGACATAGATACATAGACAGTGTCGGCAGATAAGGGCCTATGGCCCACCTAGTCTGCCCATTTGAGCTTGTAAGTTCAGTTTGTTTTCCTAGAAGTCTATTTCCCCTTACCCCTGACCTCTAGAATTCCTTTATGTCTATCCCATGCATTCTTAAATCCCGTGATTGTTTCAGCCCCCACCACTTCCTCTGGCAGGGTGTTCCACTTGTCCACCACCGTTCTGTGAAGAAATTTTCTCATGTTTCCTCTGAATCGTCCTCCTCCAACTTCATCCCATGCCCTCTAGTCCTGAAACATCTTTTTCGCTTAAAAATAGTGTTTTCCTGCACCCTGTTCCTCCTGTAAGATACTTGTATGTCTCTATCATATCCCTCTCTCCTCCTCTCCTCCAGGGAGTACATGTTCAGTTCCTTCAACCTGTCTTCATAGGACTTGTGATGCAACCCATGCACCATCTTTGTTGCCCTCCTCTGAACCTTCTCTACCCTGTCTATGTCCTTACGTAGGTATGGTCTCCAGAACTGTACACTGTACTCCAGGTGGGGCCTCACTAGTGTCTTGTATAGCGGAATTATGACCTCCCTTTTCCTGCTGGTGATGCCCCTGCCTATACATCCCAGCATCCTATTTGCTTTACCTGATGCCTTGTCACACTGTTTCCCTACCTTGAGGTCATCAGAGATGACAACCCCAAGATCTCATTCCTGCTTGGTGCATGCTATATCCTCACCCCAACTGATATATTGTGCCAGGGTTTTTTGTGCCCCATATGCATTATCTTGCACTTCTTTGCATTGAATTTCAACTGCCAAACCCTTGACCATTCTTCAAGTTTCTGCAGGTCCTTCTCATTCTGTCTACACCCTCTGGTGTGTCTACTCTGTTACAGAGCTTTGTGTCATCAGCAAACAGTGAAATTCTGCCTTCTATATCCTGTGCAATGTCACTGATGAAGATGTTGAATAGGACCAGTCCCAGCACTGATCCCTGTGGTACCCCACTGGTCACTCTTCCCTCTGTGGAGTGACAGCCATTTACCACCACCTCTGTGTCCTGCCACCCAGCCAGTTACCTACCCACCACACTACTGTCCTGCCCACACCCATATTCCCCAGTTTGTGTAATAGTCTTCTATGTGGCACAGTGTCAAAGGCCTTGCTGAAGTCCAGATAGGCCATGTCCACTGCCCTCCCCTGATCCACCTCCCTAGTCACCCAGTCAAAAAATTCAATGAGGTTGGTCTGACATGACCTCCCCCTAGTGAAACCATGCTGCCTTGGGTCCTGTAGTCCATTGACAACCAGATGTTCCACCAATCTCTCCTTCAGTAGTGCTTCCATGATCTTTCCCACTACCGAGGTGAGGCTGACTGGTCTGTAGTTCCTGCTTCCTCTTTGTTCCCACTTTGTATAAGGGACCACATCTGCTGTCCTCCAGTCTTTGGGTACCTCCCCTGTTTCCAGTGATTGGCTGAACAGGATAGCCAGAGGTTCAGCCACCACCTCTCTTAGTTCTTTAAGGACCCTGGGGTGCACCCCATCTGGCCCCATTGCTTTATCAACTCTTATTACTTCCAGTTCCTTCAGGACCCTTTCTCGTGTAAAGGGACTTGTGTCCATTTCTGCACCATTCTCACCCCTTGTACTCCCTTCAGACCCATTACCCCCCCTCTTCCTTAGTAAAGACTGAGCCCAGGAGAAAAACTATGCGGTGATAGAGAAAGAGCATCTCACAGTCAGGTGGGCTGTGGACACCCTTCGCTACTACCTGCATGGCCGGCAGTTTGTCCTGGTCACAGATCATGCCCCTCTGAGGTGGATACAGGTGATGAAGGATGACAACCCCTGCATCACCAGGTGGTACTTGGCCCTCCAGCTATTTTCCTTTAAGGTGCACCACCGGGCCGGGACCCAGAATGGAAACGCGTACTTTCTGTCCCGGGAGGGGAATAGCCAGGGGCCGACCAACTGTGCCTTCGCACAAAGTGAGGAGGTATGTGACAGTGTAAACACTACACTGGGAAACAAGAGGTTAACCTCTTGTTTGAGGCTGAGGAAATGCAGGGAATGCAACATGAACAGGCAAGGGAAGTGCCTCTTCAAGTGTTGCTCATTAGAAGGATTGCTGAAAGGCAGAGAGGATCCAGCAAGGAGTTAGTTAGAAGCTGGAAACTGCTGCAGGGAGCAGAGACTCCTAAGCAGAGAACCCTCCAAGATGGAGGGTGTAATCTAAAACAGGAACCAGAGCAGAAAACCGAGGAGAAAGGTTAATTTCTGCAGAGTGCATATGGAGTTAGAAGTTGAAACCTGCTGCTGAAAAGAGTCTCTAGCCAGCTGGGCCAAAAACAGTGAGTGGACTGAGCTGCTAATTATAGCCGGCAGAGAAGGCTAAAAGAGAAAACTGTGTGTTTTATTTGAGACTGTGCATTCAAACTGCTGGCCCACAAACCATTTGTTTTGTTGGAGATTGTATACTGAAAAAACTTGTGGCCCACATACGTGGTTCAAAGATTCCTTTTGTCAAGTCAGCCTGAAAGAACTGTTTTGTGTTAACCTTTGTTACCTGACCAGGCTGGAGAAGTTAAATTGCCTGATTATGCTTTTCTGGAGCAATGACTTACATTTGCAGCAATAAAAGTACATGTTCTTCTGTGAACTTTAAACCCAGCATGTTGCCTCTCCATCTACCATAGGTCTGCTTGTCACACCCCCACTAATTTGCTCTCCCATATCTGTGTTGCTAGTGGTTCGATGGCCATAGTAAACAGAGGGGAGAGGGGGCAGCTCTGTCTCAATCCTCTGAATACCCTTGGGTCCTCTGACAGAATCCCGTTCACAAGCACTCTCATCCGGGGCTCCCTATACAGAATTTTTTCCAGGTCCACAAACACATCTCCCTCTGTGAATCAACACAGAGTCTCAAATAAGTAATGCCATTCTATTCTATTGAATGCTTCCTCTGTGTCCATGGACAGCACACATGCCTGTCCAGGACGTTGAGCCGCCCCCCCCCCCCACCAAATTACATTCAATAGCCATCTCATATTGTGGTAGGAAAGTCTCCCCTGTACATATTCAATGATCCTGGTGTGTAATCTGTGGCAGCACCCATTCCAGATGTGTGGCTAAGACTTTGGCCACAATTTTACAATCATAATTAAGTATAGAGATGGGCCTGTACAACGAGCACTCTGAGCTGTCCTTACCTGGTTTCAGGAGCACACAAATACTAGCCTCTGTGCATGTTTTGGGCAGCCCCCTCTCCCCACTCGCCTCTTCCATCAGATCCCGTAGGGGTCCTGCTACTTTCTCTTTCAGCTCTTTATAGTATTTGGACATTAAGCCATCTGGGCCTCCAGCCTTCCCAGATTTTAGGCTCAAAATGGTTTTTTGTACTTCCATTACCATTATCGGCACCCCGAGGCTTTCAGTTGGAGACCAAGGAGAATGTCGGGAACCTCCACAAAGAAGATCCACAGGGGAAGGAAATAACTCCTGGTGGGGAACTCCATTGTTAGGAGGATAGAACTGGGGGAGAAGGGGAGAGGGAGGTAAGGTGCCTGCCTGGCGCCATGGCTTGGAGGGACAGGGAGCGGATCGCGGGAGCAGCTGCACGAGAGGGGAGAGCTGGATATCATTGTCCACCTAGGGATAAATGACCTGGCTAGGAAAGGGATCAGAGCAGTGCAGGAAGAGTTTGTGGAGTTGGGGAGGGGACTTTGAGAAGGTTATCATGCGTGCTACTTGTCTGAGGTGCTACCTGTCCATGGCATGGGTGAGGCTAGGGTGCTCCACACCATGGGATTCATCAGTGGTTGAAAAACTGGTGCAGAGCTCAGGGGTTTGGCTTCATTGGGGACTGTGGTCCACCTGGAGTAATGCAGACCTATAATGGCACGATGGTCTACATCTGTACAGGACAGGAACCAGGATTCTAGGTGATAGATTTAAATGCTTCACTGGCAAGCATTTAAACTAGCCAAGGGGGGAGGCACTGGAAAGGAGCAATGAAATCCTAGCGCGCCCCCCCCCCCCAAAAAAAAAATTAGGGTAGTAAGTTAGGTAAACAACAAGATAAAGACGTCTATAGGGAGAAGAACTAGGGTAAATGGAGTACACGACAAAGGCAATAACAACAGGGATGGGGCAAAAAGGGGTAAGGCCATCAAGAAATGGATGGTAAATAGTACCAATGCCCCTGGTCTGGGCAAAAAGCTCCCTGAACTGGTGGACTTGATGGAAGACGGATGCCTGGATATCATGGCAGTTACAGAAGCGTGGTACACAGAGAACCATGACTGGGATGTTACCATACTAGGGTACACAACCTACAGGAGAAACAGGGAGGGTAGAAGAGGGAAAGGAGTAGCTCTCTATGTAAGGGAAGGGATTAAAGCAACAGAACAAAAAAGTAAACTGGGAGGAAAGGAGGCACTGTGGGCCACCTTAGACACTGGAAATGGCACCACAATCTGCACAGGGGTTATATACAGACCCCCATCTCAGGGGGAAGGAATGAACAAGGATATGATAGAAGGCATCCTTAGGATGGCAGAGAAGGGGGAGATACTGTTGATGGGGGGGGGTCTGAATATGCCAGATGTCAACTGGAGCACCTTTGCTGCAGCCACATCCAAGAGCAGGGTCATTCTAGATGCCCTACAGGGGACATGATTCAGACAGCTAGTGTTGAAACCCACTTGGGAGGGAGCAATCTTAGACCTCATACTCTCAAATGGGGGACAGTGAGAGGATCTCAGATCTAGAAGTGGGTAGCCATCTGGGAACAAGTGACCACCAAACAGTGTGGTTCACGATAAACTCAGCTGCAGAGTCAAGCCATACAAAAGTGAGGGTACTGGACTTCAGAAGGACTGACTTTGGCAAGATGGGACAGTGCCTTCGAAAAGCACTAGCAAACAGGCAAGAAGGAGGGGTGGAGCAACAATGGAGAAACAACAAAACTGCTATCACAGAGGCAACAAGCCTTTGTGTGAAGCAAATAAATCAAAATGAAAGAAAAAGCCATTATGGTTCTCAAAAGAGGTGGCAGGGAAGGTTAGGGAGAGAAAAAATAGCATTTAGGAAGTACATGTGTAACTCCCCTGCAAATGGGGGTTCCCAAAAGTCTTCCAGTAGCTTGCCTGAATGCTCCAAGCCTGGGCAGTGTTCGGCATCAGAGCTGCTTAACTGTGGTTGCAAGTGAGTGCTATTTGAGCCTCGTTGTACTGTCTTTTTAAGAGCTGTCTGCTTGCAGACCCAATTAGTTTGTATTGGGGGGACTGTGTATTTAATGCTCGAATCCCGCCTGAGCTGCGGAGTAATCGCTCCATTTTGCGGTCGCTGAAGGTGCAAAGGGGGCCCATCTGAAAACTCTAACTGTTTGCCTGTAATCATTTAAAGCATTAGCAAAATTGTAGTTTGTCTAACCTGACTTTATTGCAGCTGGGACTCTGTGTGTGTTACCTCGCCATTTTGGACCTAAACTGCTGTGCTGGGTCAATTGGGTTAAGAAAGCCCTAAAATGAAGCCTGTGGACAAATCAGAACTTGGACTCTTAATTTGAGCCAGCCACAAGGGGATTGTATGGGCAGTGACTCTGGGAAATGTAGTTTTGACCTTGGCGCCTTTTTCTACAAACAGAGGGAGTCTTATTGTGAGTGACAGCTGAATCAGCCAACAGAATAGTGTGGAGCTAAAGGAAATGCCCTGCTCTGTGACTGGAAAGATCAGATCAGTTGTGGCAGTGAAGAAAGAAGGAGCTGTGTGCTTCTGCGGTATATAGTTTCACATGAGAAGCGTGTGTGAGGCCCTTAGTTTCGGTCTGCAGCCTTTGTGAGTGCCAGTTTGGACTGAATCCGAGTTGTGAGGAGAAAGAAGCACTAGAAGTGTGGAAACCAGGCTCACCCTGTAGAAGACTGGAGAAATTGTTGAATCGTGCTCGGTCTGTCAGGAACTGAAGCTGCTGTGTGTGCTCCCGGGTATTTTGCAGTAATTGTGATCGGGATCGAGGAGCAGCCTGCCTAGTGTAGTACTTTCCTTTTACATATAAATGTGCGTAGTGCTTGTGGGGAATATCTATTTCCAATCCCCTGTGCTATGTGTTGAAGTTGTAAGCTAACCCCAGCTTGTCTCGCTCGAACTGAATCCATTTGCTATAAACTGCAGTGGGATCCAGTCACAAGGACCTTGTCTCCATGCCCTGCTGTTTCTGACAATCCAGAAGAACATCCACCATCCGGTTCTCAGCTTGGGTGTTGTGAGTACAAATCAGGGTATTCCTCTGCAGCCTGTTTGCAATCACAAGTGTGTCATCTAATTCTTGTTGTTTCTTTGCTTCGTGGACTGAGCCATCAGGCTCCGGATTACAATTGGGTGTTGTGCATATTTTCTTCTACAGGGCCCTATTCATCTGCACCTGCCAGCCAACGGACGTGGCTAGCACCCCCCCCACCAACCTGGGTACCCAGAGTGTGACTTTTCAAACCCTGTATATGTGCACAGTACTGTGATTGAATGCCACTAATTAACCTGATTTCTCCCTCCCGTATTACTGTTCCCCAAATAAATCAGATTTGTTGTTGTTGTTAAACTTTAAACTGTCTGAAGTGTCAGTACCTTCATGCCAAGCAGTGTATTGGTTTGTGTAGGCTGCTTAACCTTATTTTTCATGGGGTCCTCGGAGACGAACCTGCGAATCAGTTTCGAGGGTAAGTGGTACCTTATGAATGAACAGTGTGTACATGTGGGGTATTGGTACTGTAACTCCTGTGCATCGTGTGGGCCATTAGAGAGATTAGAAGGGGATCTCGGTGTCCCAGAGGGCTGTGACCAAACCAGACCAACCATTACAAACCTTGACCTCTGGGTGGAGGCACCCGCCATAGAACCTAAGCCCCTCAACCTGTCAGTAGTCAAGCAGGCAGGGGTAGTAGCCCTTGGGATAGCTCCACCTGGGGGTTACACTTGTATAAGGAAACACAGAAGGAGCAGGACAGAGAACCATACCAGTTAAGGCAGAAGGAAGCAGGGAAGGCAGTCAGAATAGCAAAGACCTAAACTAAGAAAACGATGGCCAACTCAGTTAAGGGGAATAAAACCTTTTATAGGTACATTAGGGAGCATAGAAAGACAAAGGGGAGGGATAGTGAGGCTGAATAGAATGAACAGTGGGGGGGCAGAGAGTAACAGTGAAAAAGCAGGGATACTGAATGAATACTTCTGCTCAGTATTCACAAAAGAAGAGGAGGGGGAGGTACCTAATCCAGTCAATAGAAGCACTTTGAATAGGGGGGTCGATACCAGTCCATTCACAGAAGAAAAGGGTTTGAAGGAACAGAAACTGAAGGTGGACAAAGCAATGGGACCTGATGGGATTCACCCCAGAATTCTTAAAGAACTAAGGGGAGAACTAGTGACACCACTGACTACCCTTTTTAACAAATCATGGGAGGATGGCATGGTACCTGAGGACAGGAGGAGGGCGGATGTGATTCCCCCTTCACAAAAGTGGGAGCAAAGCAGAGGCAGGAAACTACAGGCCTGTTAGTTTAACCTCAGTGGTAGGGAAAATGATGGAATTACTTCTGAAAGAATTGTTCAGTACCTAGAGGCCAGTGGGGCACAGGACCCAAGGCAGCACGGATTTACAGCGGGAAGGTCATGTCAGATGAATCTAATAGATTTCTTTGACTGGGTGACCAAACTAGCAGACCAGGGAGGGGCTATGGACATGGCCTACCTAGACTTTAGCAAGGCATTTGACACACTCCCACACACAAGATTAATAAACAAGTTAGCCAGCCTGGGAATGAATTCCAGGGTGGTAACCTGGGTAAACATTTGCAGGACAACAGGACACAAAAATGATAGTAAACCGAGTCCACTCTGAAGAAAGAGGGGTTACTAGTGGGGTACAGCAGGGTTCAGTATTGGGACAGGTCTTTTAATGTCTTTAAGTGACATTGCAGTGGGACTAGAAGGAAAAGTATGCCTCTTTGCAGATGAGACAAAGATCTGCAACAGGGTTGAACACAAGTGAGGGTGGAAAGGATGAGAAGAGACTTGGCAAGTTTGGAGGAATGGTCAAAAGTATGGCAGCTTAAATTCAATGCAAAGAAGTACAAAGTAATGCTGGTGAGAAAGAATACACAATGGGGGGGGGAATACTAACAACAACAAAAATAGAAAGGGACCTGGGGGTAGTCCTATCAGATGACCTAAAGATAAGCAAGCAATGTGAGAAGGCAGTAAGGAGGGCTGGGAGGATACTGGGATGTATAGGGAGAGGCACCACCAGTAGAAAACAGGATGTTGTTATCCCTCTGTACAGACAGTTGGTGAGACCCCATCTGGAGTACAACATGCAGTTCTGGAGACCCTATCTCCATAAGGACATTAACAGGATGGATGCAGTCCAGAGGAGGGCAACTAAAATGGTGCAGGGTCTGCACCAGAAGCCATACAAAGGGATAAATTAAAGGAGCTTAATATGTATACCCCCGAGGAAAGGAGGGAGAGGGGGGACATGATAGAAACTTGCAAGTACCTCGAGTCCAAGAGAGTAGCACTTTTCAGAAAAAGAGATGTGCAAGAACAAGGGGGCACAATTAGAAGATGGGGGGGGGTGGCTCAGGGGCAACATGAGGAAGTATTTTTTTCATGAAGATGGTGGTGGACACATGGACTGGCCTTTCTGAGGAGGTCATGGGTTCAAACAGTTGGGGAATTCAAGTGTGCATAGGACAGACATAATGCAATTCTGGTGGGGGGTTAGGAAGAAGTAGGCTATTGGTTAACTAGGATTTGCAGCTTATCCAAGAGGTAGGGAAATGGACAGACTGGGCAGGGCAAGTGGTCCTTAATAGACCCCGGAGTCGGTTGAAAAAACAATTATGACTGACTTATGACACATTATGACTGATTTTTCCAACTAGTTTGAAATTTGTGACTTCAACTAACTAAAGAAAATCCAACCAATTTTTTCAACTTCCACCATTGTTGAATTTTATTTATTACTTCTCGAGGTTCACCGGAGATGCTAGTCACATAGCCCAGGAGCAGAAGAGATTAAATCATTGACTGTAGTACATGAACTAACTAGTTGCTGATGCCGAGTTGAGGTCAACAGTACTGTAAATTAAAAGATACTCAGAAGGGAAGGGGTAGCATATTTCGTGTTGTAGGATAGAAAAGCTGGTGTGCCTCAAATGTGTTCGATGCTAATAATATAAGTTGCTTTTAAACACTTCACTTATTTTTTTATTCTTGTGGTTTTGGTTTGGCCTTGCTTGCTTGCCTTGCGAGGAATGCAAGACTACTTCTCTTGTACCCCTCACACACACCTAGCCCCAAAGTCACATAAACAGCTGGCTTAGATCCTGGTGTCAGAGTATGCTGCTGTACACCCTTCTAAACCACATACAACATAAAAGCCTTGTGGTGTGGGATATGCTTCAGTATACCCCATAAACCACAAACAGCCTTAGACCCTGGTGTGGATGCTGATGATGTACTGTAGACCCCAAAAGCCACATAAAAGCAAAACAGCTTGTATCCCAGCAGTACACATCCACAGCCACATAACCAGCCTTTTATCCTGCTGGAATAATGTATTGCTGCACCTGCTGTACACCACTGAAGCCATGTAAACAGGCTTAGACCATGGTGTGGGTTGCAGCAGTAGCAGTACACCTGCAAAGTCACAATCACATAAACAGCATTAGGGTGTGAGTCCATGATGGTGTACACCCCCAAAGCAAAAAGCCACATAATCAGCCAGCTTTTTATCCTTCTAGTGTGGGATGTTGTAATACTGCAGTACACCCCTGAAGCGTCAAGCATGTAAAAAGCCTTCGACCCTGACGTTTGTTACTGCAGTAATACTAACCAACACACCTACAGATTTAATCAACATAAACAGCATGCTGCCTTAGACCATTCTGTGGATTGGATCATACTAGCTACACCCCACCACCCCTGAAGCAACCAACATAAACAGCAGCAAGTGCACAACATCAGTACAGCAAGTGACAGCGATATTGATGTGGGATGCTGCAGTTAGTACACCCCCACCCTGGCTTGAAGCACTCTGTGAATGATTAATAAAAAAAAAACATAATCTCACTTGAGGCAGGCTTAGCCCTTACCCACCCTCGGCCAGTTCAGCTGGCAACCACAAAACAAAAACACCACAACAGCTGAAGTTTGAAAATATAAAACCCTTCAGTGCCAAACAATAGTATAGTTTTAGTTAATGCTGCTGCTTGTTTTGCTGCCTGTGCCTGACAGAAATCCTCATTGCCTGGCTACCTAAAGTGTCTATAGTAATGCTTCAGAAAAAATGCTTTAAGACAGAGCATCCCAAACAAAATACAGGTCAGCAAAGAGAAAAACTCAGTTAATATTGGTTTTAATTTTAAAGTGACTTAATAAGCTCCATATTTATCTCTCACACACAAACAGTTCCAAAAAGCGTAATTAATAAGTAATATCAAATAAATCTTTATGAGACATGACCGTCTTCCAAGCAATATGTCCTGAACTGTTACTGCTATGATTGAGTGAGCTATGTTAGTTTTGCACTTAGTTTTGCACTCAGTAGTTCGGAACTACTAACAGCTTGTTCAATCAATCATAGCAGTAACAGTTCAGGCAAGGACATATTATTCGGAACTTCATAACACTATCATATGTCTCATATACAAATTTATTTGATATTAGTTATTAAATTAGCACAGGACAGGTGCAGAATCAGATGAGATAAGTAACATGTCAGCCTGCCCTACAGTCAGATTCCCAATCATATGGTGGTTATAAATTACAGGGTAATTCTCAGGATGGCCTCAAATAACTATAGAAAGTGACAGTGATGGGAGAGTGTATACAAAACTGAAATTCCTGACTACTCCCTAGCTTAGTAAATTACTTAACCAGAGAATGTACCAGCAGCAAGAAGAAATGAATATACTGACAGGGTCATACCTCGTACTAAGAAAAGAGCCATGGTTTTGAGTAAATAAAACATTTACTCAAAGCAGGGGCGCATCAGAAATTTAAATTTTGCATAAACTCCCTGAACACTGCCATCCCCTGTAGCTGCTTGAGACCATATTGAGCATCATTAATTTTTAACCACCACACACTGGAGATTCTGTATAACATTAATACAAGCTATAAGCATCAGACTGAACACAGATTGGTATATCAATTTAAATTAAACTCTGCTTTTTGAAAATGACAGAGGGAATAGCTCTAGCATACTGTGCTCAGTGTTGTTCCATGGCCAGGTGTGCAGTGACTCACATATTCTTTCTATTCTGTTACTGACCACTTAATTCTTGGTTGACCTCAAATGGCTCTGTGTTAGAAAATTACTACCACGCATGAAATGCCTTTTCAAAGCCAAGCACAGACAAATGAATGTCCTGTTCAAATCTGTTTCTATTGCAAGTGTTTATGCTTTGGAATTGCTGACACTATATTCTGTTATTTCTTTTTCTGAAGGGTTTCAAATCCTCCTTCAGTAGCCTTTGAAGATCATAATATGTTAGAGTATTTTGCACTGTCCATTCTGTAGTTTTAACGCTAGCAGTTTCAACATTTTCTCAGTGGCAGTATTTGTAACAAAGTAACACTCTCAGATAAAATTTAATTTCTGAACTGTTTCCTGAACTTGCTACCTAAGTGAAAAACATGCTAAGCCCTTTCTGGACTCCTCTGGGGACACAAAAGCATAAATTCACAACTTAAGAGAGCTGTAAAATAACAACCTGCTTTAATTAACTGACTCTTCAGGTCATAGCATTCTCTGACACTCTGACAGAGCTGACTGGGACTTTTTTATCACCCAATTTCACAAGTGCTCAGTCCAAAACAAAGGTGCAACTTGCTAACAATCTGCTGTCCTCCAGCTACCCTGTCTTCAAAGAGTTAAACTGTTTCTGGTGGGGGAGGAGAGCTTACTGTCCACATAACCATAAACTGATGCTGACAGCAGCAGCGTCAAACAAGCATTTGTTTAAAACTTAGGCTCACAAAAGAATTAGAATTAAAGTATTTTGACTCTGGAGGAAAGATGTTTAGACAGCCTTCAGCCTTGCAAGGTTAACTGAGGGGCTGCCAAGGCAGCACCTTCAGAAGGGCATATATTTCTAATTTATGTCCTGAGGATCCTGGGGCAAGATAACAAGTCCACCCCATTCCCCTCTTGCAAAATAAATGTGTCACATGCTACTTAAAAGCAATGTATATTATTTCCCCCGGCAGGCTGTCTGAATTCTGACTCTAACTTTGAGTGAATAGCAAAAATAAGGTAAAATGTACACACAAAGCCTGTCCTGTGCACATTCTCAACTCTGACCCATCCCCAGCAACAACACTCCAGAGAGCCCCGACACCCATGCACATACACTGAATGATTATCTCAAATGCAGTGGAATTGGAAGAAGGTTAGCAAAGACAATGCAAATACCTCACAGATCGATTACACTGAAGAAATACTGATCTTTGATCTCACACACAGAAGGTGCTGTTTGGTAGTACGCGATGCATCTTTAGATTCCAGACAGTCCCAGACTTGGTTAAGCAAAGCAGCAGTACTCCCTTCCATTGCCACTGATAGCAGCTCTGTTACATGTTCAAATTGCCCTGCTAGTGCTTTCCTAGTCTCCTGAACTCTTCTCGTGGTCTACATGGCCGTGAATTGAAAATGCAGAAAGTAAGTTGCTTTTGCATTTAAACATGTCACCCTTTACCAGGAACCAGACACCACGTCCAATCACTGAAATGCAGCAGGTCGTGGACCCAATTGAGACATTCAATCACAATTTCCGCAGCTGAACTCCGCGCCCCCCTCCCGCTGCTGAAATAAAGCTCAAAGGGATTAAGTCAGGTTCGGAAAGCCAAACAAAGAAGGACAGAGGACGCGCTGGTATGTTTGCTACCCCTGCTGTTTTTTTGTGGCGTGCTTGGTGTATCAGTGCTTATGCGCCCTTGAAGCCAGCCAGTGGCCAGCCCAGAAGCCATGACAGAATCGCCGATCTTAGTAAAATACAACTGCACTAAATTACAGCTGCAATTTAGTGCAATTGCAACTAATTGCAACTGCAATAAATTGCAACCCACGATTCCGACTGCCGACGGCGGCTCTGGGGTCTAGTCCTTATCTGCTGTCAAAGTCTATGTTTATATGTTGCTGAAGAGATCCCACCTAGAGTATTGTGTCCAGTTCTGGAGGCCACGCCTCAGAAAGGTCACAGACAGGGCAGAGGCAGTGCAGAGGATGGCAACTAAAAGATGTAGTGGCTACATCAAAAGCCCTATGAAGAAAGACAAAGGGGTCTCATCAAGTACATCCTGTAAGAGAGGAGAGTAAGGGGGGGCATGATAGAGACCTACAAGTATCTCACGGGTGAACAGGGTACAGGAGGGAGTCACATAACATTTGATGCTCCCTATCAGAGAGGGTCTTCCTGACTGCATTGAAAAATGCAATGGTTCGGCCCCTGTTGAGGAAACCATTTCTGGACCTAGACATTCTGGTGAATTACCGTCCTGTCTCTTACCAACCTATTTTAGGTAAGGTTATTGAGAAGGTTGTGGCATTCCAGCTTGAGGCACACCTTGTAACTTTTAATATCTATGAACCCCTCTGGTATGCTTTCAGATCCAGGCATAGCACTGAGATGACATTGGCCAGGGTGCATAATGATCTTCTCAGGGTCAGGGATAGGGGTGAATGGTCAATGCTCATTGTCCTAGATCTCTCCTCAGCCTTTGACACTGTTGATCATGGGTCATTGTTGGATCATCTGAGGGAGTACGAAGGTCTCACCAGCACTGTCGCCTGCTGGTTTGAGTCCTACCTCAGAGATAGGATGCAGAGGATGGTGATGGGAACTTTCTCATTGTACCCAGTGGCCCCTCTTCTGTGGTGAGCCCCAATGATTGGTCCTCTCACCTATACAGTTCGCAGTGTACATGCTGCCTCTGGGAAGGATCATTCGCAATACAATCTGGGTATTTACTGCTATGTGGATAATGCCCAGTTGTATTTGTCTTTTGCACCTGGGATGCCTAGCGTTGTCAAGGTGCTAACTTTGTGCCTAGCTGAGATTCAGAAGTGGATGGCATCTGGCTGACTGAGACTTAACCTGACAAGATTGAGGTACTGTTGATTGAGCCAGGTCATTGGGAGAGAGAGGAGAGACTGGGCTTTGGCTTGGGTCTTTTAGATTGTTGGCTTCCATGAAGGTGAAAAATTGGGAGTCATTCTGAATGAGAAGCTGACATGAGGTTCAGGTGTCGGCTGTAGTCCATAGTGGCTTTTACCATTTTAGAAACATCAACCAGATTAAATCCCTTATCCCTCCTAAAGACTTGCCTACACTGGTGAATGCATTTGTGCATCCAGGATGGATTACTGTTATGCTGTCTACCTTGGGGTCGGTGGAGGTCCCCTACGATGCTTGTAGCTGGTGCAGAGCACAGTGGCCCAGTTGCTGATTGGCCTTTCGAGGCCAAGTCATGTGATCCCCAGTCCGGCATGAACTGCAGTGACTGCCTATGAAAGACACATTACTTTCAAGGTTATATTTTATTTTTTTTATATTTATCTAACCAGGTATAGCACACTAAGCTGAAAGCTTTTTTAGGGGAGCGACCTGGGAGCACAAGGAGGTTAAGTGACTTGCTCAGGGTCACACAGTATACAAGTGGAAGCTGTGGGATTCAAACCCAGGTCTGGTCTGCTGGATGTCACCAAATTTGCAGCTCTGAGCCTTAGACCACTGCGTTATACTGCCTGGTTGGTTTACTAACCTATAAGGCTCTATAAGGTTTGTCCCAGGCTACCTGCTGGAACTTCTGAATCCTCTTCAGTCCTCACGACCCCCTCAGATCCTCGAAGGTGGGTCTCCTCTCGGTCCCCAGGGCACGACTTAGATCCTCAGCAGACTGTGCTTTCAAGGTTGCCGACCCCCTGATTTGCAACACCCTCCCCAGGGCACTGAGGGAGGCCCCTTCAGTGAAGGCCTTTAAAAGTGTGAAGGCAGAACTTTTTAGACAGGCTTTAGGGAACCTTGAAGGCCCTAGTTCACAGCTTTGCCATCTATGTTGCTGCTGTTTTATATTTATTTTGTGTTATTGCTGCTAGTTTAGTTTGTTTATTTATGCCATACATTTTAAATAGCTATTTATTGATGCTTATTTATTTTACATAAGTATGGGTTATTTTTATGTAACCACTGTTTTTTATTATTACTGTTGTGCCGTGCACAGCACCCTGAGCCTCTCGGGAAAGGCTCCTAAGAAATAAACTTACTACAACTAAATGAGAAAGAGCACCGGGACCAGAGACCACATGATGAAGCGGGAGGGGGCAGTTTAAGAGGGTTGTAGGGAAGTACTACTTCACTGAAACAGTGGTGTACACCTGGGACAGATTGCCAGTGGAAGTGGTGGAGGCAAAAACAGTAGGGGACTCCAAGCATGCATGGGATAGACTTGGGGAACCATTAGTAAATAGGCAGGGAGGAGGGAAGGTCACCAGAAGCCAGTTAGGGTCAGCAGGGACCATCTGGCCAGACTGGGTAGGTCAAGCAGTCCTTTTCTGCTGACAAATTCTATGTTTGTGTTCTATGGAAATTAAATTATCTTAACCAGCCATACTTTCAAAGTGGAAAATTGAACTGTGAAACTACTGGCCTTTAGCCTCATAAAAAAACAAGCCTCCAAGTATTTCTGTATCACTTGATGTTGTCAATGAAGAATGCAGTTAATGCTCCTGCACTGGGTTAGTGGTACAGCTCATAGCTGTAACCTCAGCATAGACCCTAGGGACATGAATATTCTGAATACAGCAGTTACCTCAATCTTCACTGGTTGGGAGCACTCCCTCAACCTATAACACAATCGGAGCATTCCTTTACCCTGCACGTGAGACGCTCTTATTCTGTCAAGAGCATCTCGCGTGCAGATGCCCTGGAAATGGGCATATTCCAGGACAGTTTATATATAAAAAAAAAAAAAAAAAAAATTGATGGCTCAATCTATAATATATCAATATGTCCCCCATTGCCACTCTTTGCAGTATAAGAGTGGTTCACTTGTGTTCTGCTCGAGTCAGAACAGCTCAGCTTCACTTCGCTGTTCTGTCTCGAGCAGAACGTGTATGAAACCACTCATACTGCAATGAGTGGCTCTGTGGGACATAATAATATATACCACTGAGGGGATAGTAGAATGGATAGAAATATGAGGACAGACATAACTCTCTGGAAGATTTCAAGATTCTATTTCTGTTTATTGTTTTGCCTTGAGATTGTGTGATTCTGATGTAGAATGGGACTAGCTGGTGTGAGGTGGCACCCCTAAATTTAGAAATCCGTGCCTGTTAAGCTGTAGAGGCTTTCAAACTGGCTTACTTCTGACCCTTTTGTTGCCTCTTCCTTTTACTCCTACTTCACCACCTGTGCTCCCTCTCTGTCATCCCTTTCTCGCCCTCCCCTTCCTCTACCCTCCATCTACCTTCCTCCTCACTCTTTCTCCTTCTCTTCCACCTCTTCTGCTTCCCTTAAGGTCCTGCTAGCCCTTAATCCTCACAAGGGAGGTAGACTTGATGATCTCAGTCCTAAGCTTCTGCTTCTCTCAGCGCCTGCCATCATTATGCCTATTCACAAACTCTTTAATCTCTCATTTTCCTCTGCCACTGTCCTGAAGCCTGGAAGTAGGCTACTGTTACCCTCTCATAAAGGTGGTGATCTTAACAAAAAGAATTAAAGAATGGGTCCAGTCTGGCAAGGAAGGATTTGGAAGCTCCTCTGTAAACTATATTGTCATAGTCAGAATAGGGGGAATCATCTTTAACTCTTTTTGTCATTTTGCCTTATAATGTCCCCCTCGTACCCACCACTGCTCACTGTACTCGGCCCTTTCCCTCCCCTCTCTTGATGCCAGGCGTCTTTCCCATCATGCCTCCTTTTCATCTAAATTCTGGTTTGGTTCCCTTCCCTCCTGTCTTGCCTCCCTGCTATCCTCTCCCCCTCCTTCCTCTGATCTTCTCTGCAGTAATGTTTTCCTATTCCCTTTTTTATTCCGCCTAGGATATCTATTGTTGGTCAAGCTGCCTTCTCTTATCACTTTGCCACTGTAACCCCCATCCCCCTGCTTTTTTGCAAATGACAGGTGGTATGCTGTTTGAAGCTGACAGCAGTACCAGGTGGGGGACTGGGTTCGGGGAGGAATAGGTTACTCGGCACAAGGGCTAGGTGTGGCTACTCTGCACAGGGACACCCAAGTAATTCTGAACACAGGAAGCAATAACTGTAAAGTCCAATACCAGGAATGGGATTCTAAAGTGTGGCTTTTATTCATATCCAAACTGAACAAACAAAGCATAGACGGACCCCCATGGGGCTACACTTCTGGTAATGCAGATTAAAAAAGAATCAGAAATGCTTCTTCAAACTTCAGCCCTCAGACTCTGAACCCACTGGGCACACAGCCCAGGCTTGCATACTGCTTTGGGTATACAGCCCCAACTTGTACACTATCTGGGATTTCCCTGGCTCGGCTCCCTTGCTGGACACTTGGACACCTTCCATATGTCATGTAAACCTTTTCTGGTGGTTCCCTAAACCACCTAAGAGCACTTCAGCTCTATCAGGGAAACTTCCTTTTAATCCCACATCTGGGTACTTTCCTCAGGCACTGGCCAAGTACCTGAGAGAAAGTAAAAGATGCCACAGAGCAAATCAGTAGAGGTGAATTTGGTTACTACTGATGGGGGGTCTCCCACATCTCGCTTCCACAATTCATACCCGGCCATTTCTCTGGACATTAAACATCTCTTTCTGTAAAGCTTAGCAATGTAGATTAAGGGTAAATGTATGTCACATTTCCTCTACTTGTCTGTCTTTCCCATTGTGCTGGACTTGAACATACTTTTACTTGGCTTAGCCCATTGCTCTAGGCCTCCCACTGATTTAGTAGTCCAATCCCCACTTTACTTTACTCTTTGTGCTGGACTTGAACCTACTTGAATTAACTGGCAATGTCTATTACACTAGACGACCTACAAATTAAGTAGTCCAATCCCCACTTTCCAACAGTTCAGGTGAAAACATAGGCCCTCTGTCAGAGTGAACTCACCCTTTGGTAGCAGGTGCCCCACAGGTGATTCCTCACAGGAATTTCTTTCCCAATGCTTCTGGTGCCACAGCACAACTTGAAATAAGGCAGCTTCTTCCCTAGCCAGAACCAGGAGGGTTGCCCCTTGAAGACAGGCAAACCTTTCCACCCCATCCCCTCAGGGATGAGGCACATGGACCAGTAACAGCAGTCTCCACCACTTCACAAACAACTTACTGTGTTCCTCTTTTGGTGGAAACACACAACTCCCCTAAAGTAGCTCTGACCGAGCTTAAGGCTCAAAGAGCCTGTCCACAGACTGCTGTCCTGCTCCTCTCCAAGACTGCAGACAGACTCTGTTCAAAACTCCCCAACATTCTTTCCTAACTTCTAACTGCAGATTCCAGTGTGGCTCATGCAGCTGCAAGAGTTCTATGGTGATGTCATCCCTCAATCTCGGCTGAGACTGAGAACAGAGTGAGACAGTGTGAAATCCATTTAACTGGAGTTTCACAAGCTGCCTTCCCTGCCTACCACTAGGTCTTATTGGGATTCTAGTAACCCTGGGTAACGGGGGGGGGGGTTACACTAAACTTTGGTCCATCCTCCTCCTGTCAATCTGCTTTGCCTCCTCTCCCTTCTCCCTCAATTCTCTTCTTCAGGACTCTTCTACTCCTACCTGTGCAACCCCCCTGCAAATGGGGTTTCCCAAAAGACTTCCAGGAGCTTGCTTGAATGCTCCAAGCCTGAATGGTGTTTGGCGTTTAAGCCATTTATCTGTGAGTGTTTTTAGAGCCTCTGGTACTGTCTCTTTAAGAGCTGTCTGCTTGCAGACATAATTAGTTTATATGGGGGGACTGTGTGTTTCTCTGCTTGAGTACCACTCGAACTGCTGTCAGTTCACTCCATTTTTGCAGTCACTAGGAGTGCAAAGGGAACCTATCTGAAAGATGTAACTGTTTGCCAGAAATCATTTAGAATAATAATGAAAATACAGTTTGTCTAACCTGCTTTCTTTGCAGTCAGAACTGTTTGCCTAGTTCCCCATTCTAGTTTTGAACTGCTGAACTGGACCAATCAGTGTGGGATAAGGTAGCTCTAAAATGGTGCCTTGGACAGATCAGAACTTGGACTAAGTAATCAGGCCAGCCACAAGAGGATTTATGGGCAGTGACTCTGGGAGTTGTAGTTTGGACTTGGTGCGTTTTTGGACCAACAGGGGCAGTCTATTGTAGTGACAGCCAATCCAGCCAAGAACTGGGAGGAACTCAAAGGAAGTGCCGGTTTGTCTGCTGGAGTTTCAGTTGAGCTCTGGCAGTGAGAGGAAGGAGCCCTGTGCTTTTCGGTGTGCAGTTTTAGTCGGGAAGCGTGTGTAAGGCCCAGAGTTCCGGTCTGCAGCTTGTGTAACTGCTTGTTAGGACTGAATCCGTCCTGTGAAGAGAATCAAGGATATCTGAAGAGTAGAAACCAGGTTCACCCTGTGAGAGACTGAAGAAATTGCTGAATTGCACTCGGTCTGTCAGGAACTGAATCTCTGCTGTATGTTCTCCGGTATTGTGCAGTAATTGCAATCGGGATAAGAAGCAGCCTGCCTGGTATAGTACTTTCTTTTACAATATAAATGTGGAGGAGGCTTGTGCAGCTCAAGTGAATCCTGCTGCCATTAAAGGACTTTTGCCTGTTGCAGTTTGCCATATAAATGTGTGAGGAGTCTCGTGGAGCTCAAGAGTAGCCCTGCTGGCGTTGAAGGACCCTATCTTGTTTGGAGGTCGTGAGTACTAATTCAGAGTAAGCTCCCTGTTGAACTGCCACACTGAATCAAATGGAATTACTGTACTGCTGACTGTTTAACTAATTTTTCTTTTCTCTGTGTGAAAGGGCCTCTACCAGCTGCCCGCGGTTTGGACTAGCCACTAGGGCTTGGGTACCCAGGGACAGTAACTGGTAGGGATAGGCCTGTGCACAGAGCCATAGGTAGATGAGTAAAGTGATAAGCTAATTAACCTGATTTCCCCCTGTCCTTGTTATATCCCCCTAAATAAATCGGAGCTGCTTGTTTCAGCAAAGTTATACTGCCTGAGGTATTTGTCTATGTTAAAGTATTCTACTGTGATTGTTGCACTGTATCTGCTTATTTTACAGGGAGTCCCAAAGCCTGAACCAGTCCTGGGGGTAAGTGTATACTGTGAAGGTAATTCTGATATACTGTGTGGGCCACTAGTGGGAAGAAAGGGGGGTTACAGTGTCCCAGAGGGCTGTGACCAAGTTAGTTTAACTATTGCAAACCCTGACCTCTGGGTGGAGGCACCTGCCATCGGATCCAGGCTCCTCAACCTGTTAGTGGCAAATCAGGCAGGGGTACTAGCCCCTGGGATAGCGCCATCTAGGGGTTACACCTGCATCTGTCCATGACCCCTACCTCTTTGATCTCTTTTCCCCAACTCGTATTACCCTAGCCATTTTGCTCTCTCCTCCCACCGCTATGCCTGTATGAGTAATTTTCCCTTGCCTATCTAAGCTCAATTTTATCTACTGCACCTACCTCAAGTTACTTGTACCGTTTTGCCTTAGTGCTTGTGTTGATTATGGCTCCTTTAATGTACTGTATTGTTGTATATAGCTACCTTCACCCCCAGAATGCATCTGAAAACTAGCTGTTGTCAGCTCAAAATAACTTCTTTGATAAAACTTTCTACAATATAGCCTAGAAGTTAGAGTAACAAGCTGCGAATGGGCTTGGTACATCCAGCAGACCTGGGTTTAATTCCCACAACCTCCACTTACATACTGTGACTCTGAGCAAGTCACTCAGCCTCCTCAGTGCTCCTGTGGGTCACCCCTAACAACAGGTACTTGTGCCTAGTTGACCTTACCCAGTCACCAAAAGAATAAAGTAAAAGCATAGGTGTAGTTTGGGGGAGGACAGGGGGGTGCCCCCCCAAAAAAAATGTTTTCATGACTGACACATTTTTTTTTTTTCAGTAATTTTAAATTTATTACACAAAAATCCTGCCCCCTGCCCCCCAAATGTCAGTCAAACTCTGCCTATGAGTAAAAGAATAATGTAAAATAACTAAATAAATAAACAAACCTGCTACCTAAAACTCTCATCAGTGCCTACAGTGCCTGAATGAGTGCCGCACTCCATTAACAGGGTGTTCCTTGTCACAGGTCTTGTGTTTGTTGTTGTGGATCTGTCACACACAGAAAACATCTAGCCTGATGTCTCGGGTAAGTAAGGGAATTTTTGTCTCTTGCTCTGTGGGGGGGCTTAGTCAACTAGCCAGGCCATGGGGGTGAATGCTTCTAGTTCTTTTTCCTCTTGTTCTTTCCTCCCCACAGCATCTATTAGTGTCGGCCCTTTCCCTAATCTCTTTGTATGCCTGTTTAACTATGTAGTATTTTCCCAGAAAGAATCTGTCAGGCAGAAATCTGACAGGCAGGTTTACCCTTTCTGGACTGTGAAGCTCAGTGTCGGGTATAATTGTGGGATCCTACTGGACCACTAGTTGTGCTCCCCACAGTGTTTTGAAGCTGTTTTTTTTTTTTTTTTTAAGATTCTCGTCTGGACAGGCATTTACACCATGGGATCCATTGTCTACTAATGCAGCATTCGCGCCTTTCTTTTTGACTCTCATGAATCACTCTCTGGCCTTCTGCCAGTCGCTATAATGCTCAACTGATCAGTGCTTCGCACACCTTGCCCCAATGTGTCCACTCCATTAAGAGCAAGAGGGATGCACACAGGTGCATTTGGCATGCCCATGGTCATAACTACATCCATTACACACACATGTGCGATGTCAGCATCTCCATTCCTCGTGCGTGTTTTGAATCACAAGGGGTTAATGCTGTGATGGCATTTAAACTGCTTCTTTAGTCAGAGCATACCAAGCACGTGGTGTGGCCTAAATGCAGCATTTAGGTACTACCCAGTTTGTTTTGTGAGTACAGGAGCATTTGGGAATTCCGTTTGTTTTGGGAATGCAGTGGAAATGCACTTGGTCATGACTGCAACTCCTGCTTGGACTTTCTCCTCTCCTCCAGTAGTGGAGGAGACAATGTGAAGCTGTTCTTGCTGAAACTACTCTGTGGGTCATGTAGTTACTTTAATGCCATTTGAGTGGATCTCCCCATGGGGGCTTGGTCCTATGAGGAAGAAGAGGTTGGAGGAATTTGTTTCAGGACAGCATGCGTTTACTATGTGTGTAACTTATTTCTGGCACCATGGCTCATCGCAGACCAATATTTGTAAGAAATACTTTGTACTATGAATTAGTGCGTTTTATTCAGGCTCCCCCTGCTGAGACCCCAGCCTAGGGGGGCTATAAACCTGACACAGGACTGAGACCTTTGCCTATGGGGTCCTGCTGTCTAAGCTGTAAAGTAAATGAACATGTCTCATTCTGTATCCAAGCCAAATCTGCAGCTTGTGATATCATCTGGTGGTGGTAAAGCGGAGTTACGCAAGTTGTTTTTCCCCCCATAGAATAGCTGCTATGTGGGTCATGTCAGCAAAGACACCAGAGCTCCAAGCAGGCCCCTCAGCGCAGGGAACTCATACAGGCATGTCCATGTGCACCAGAGCAGAGTGACCTAGATCACTCAGATTTGCAGGTGCGCCCCCCGCCCCCCAAAGTGCTGATGACATGTTGGGTCAAGTGGAGGATGTGGGGGGAGGGGGCTGGGGAGAATCCTGATCTGCCAGTAAAATGAGGAAGGGTGTACCTCTGTTTGATCCATAATCGCTGTTGTATTGTACTGCTGAAGCTTGTAAAACATTGCAGTTAAAGGAGGCTCTGGACATGGAGAATGCAAACATGAATCTAATTTTGCCAGTGTCTGCATCAGAACCAAAGTGTTTGCCAAGCACTTTGTCACTGCGCTCAGATTGGATCAGGGATGGACCTGGGTGGATAAGCAAAATTTGCTAGCCAGGCCCAGGGTTTGGTGGTGATCCTTCCAAGAAAATATTTTTATGAAATGGGAAATTCCTCCAGTAACAGACAAGGCAGTAATCAGTGCCATGATTTCATCACCATACCTGAGGAGAAGGCTCTGTGGCCACAGGATTTAGAAGTGGTGACTACTCTGAGGCTCAGATTGTGGACCTCTACCTTTTTGGAAATGTATGCAGTTTGGGGGCTGGCCCAGTGCCGTTGAGGGCTGAGGCATCATGCCTTACCGCCTGTCAACCGGTGACTTATGCTCACAGTGTGAGAGAGTTTACCAGGGGTCAGCCAGGGAGCGAGAGGATCGAGCATCCAGAGGACGGCTCTCCACTCCCGGGGAGGGAGACTTGACAGTCCCACCCAATGACTCCCCCAGGTGGAGGCCTGAGGGTAAAACATGATGGGGATGCCAACGAAGGGTGGGTGCTGTGGGACTTCCCGGTGTGTACACCTCCATGTACATGCGCTGATGTCACACCCCAGCAATGGGGAGGGATGGGCAAAAATGGTGGAAAAATACCCCATAGTGGCGAGGTGGTGATTATCACCCAGCAGGCTCTGCACCGGTGGCTGGGCAGCCAGATTCTTTGGCTATGACAGAGTGGAGGTAAGATCCCAGAGGTGACGGGGCTCGGGGGGGTTGATTAGATGGGGGCCACTTGGGGAGACAAGGAGGATAAAGTATAAATAAACAAAAACAATGTATGCAGTTTGAGTGTGCCAGCTCGATCAATCCACTACACTACCGGTCAAAAGTTTTAGAACACCCCCATTTTTCCAGTTTTTATTGAAATTTAAGCAATTCAAGTCCAGTGAATAACCTGAAATGGTACAAAGGTAAGCGGTAAACTGCTAGAGGTTTAAAAAAAAAAAAAAAAAAAAAAAAAAGTTTAGGTTAGCAAAAACTGCTGTAGAGAAATTGCAAAGAAAGCCAAGGTGTCGGTGAGTACAGTTTCCTACACCATCAAAAGGCACTTGGAAACTGAAGAAAACTCCAACAGGAAGAGGTCTGGCAGACCTAAAGCCACAACAGAATCAGAAGACAAGTTTCTGAGAGTCAACAGCTTGCATGATAGGCGGCTCACAGGACAACAGCACAGAGTGACTGACACCCTGAACCAAAAGGGCTACCACAGCATTTTGCAGTGCCATGCAATACCCTCTGGTCTACGCCTAGTTGGTCAGGGGTTCATCCTACAGCAAGATAATGACCCAAAACATACCTCCAGGCTATATCAGAACTACCTTCGGCCAGCCAGTGGCGCTGAAGCGCTGGGCCTTCACACCTCGCTCACACTTGGCACCCGGTTCCAGGACCGACTCGGGTCATCGGTGGGTCGGCCGGGGAGAGCAGGCTTGCCATCCAACAACAGCTCTGGCTCTCCGGGAGGATTCAGCTATTGCCCGGACATCTGCATCACCCCGAGCGGAGGCTCGAGACCGCAGGCTCCACCTGGGAGATGGGTGGCTATTGAGCAGCACGGACGCCGCGTGACGCCATGACGCCGGGAGGTACTTGCTGCTCGAGGATAAAATATGAAAAAGCCTGCCACAGCCGGGAAGACGGGGGACCATGGCTGTGCCCACGATTTGCCTGTGCCCACCCAGCAGACCACAGACCGACGCAAAGTAAGTAATGGGGTTTGACCCCTCACCTCATCCCCACCCGGAGGATAATCCGAGGCTCCATGGGGCCAGTGGGTCTGTGTGGGTAGGGTTCCAGGCAGTGGGATGTCCAATTGTCCCCCCCGACGGGTCGGAGGTGGCAGGCTGGGATGAGAGAGAAACAGTAATTTCAAAAAAAAAAAGAACTACCTTCGAGGAAAAGAACAAGACGGTAGGCTTCAAATCATGGAATGGCCAGCACAGTCTCCAGACTTAAACCCCATCGAGCTGGTTTGGGATGAACTGGACAGAAGGGTGAAAGCAAAGCAACCTACAAGTGCAACACATTTGTGGGGAACTTCTGCAACAGTGTTGGGAAGAACTTCCCAAACAATATTTGATGTCCATTGTAGGAAGAATGCCACGAGTGTGTTCGGCGGTTACAGTATATCTGCAAAAGGTGGCTACTTTGAGTCAAAAATTTAGATTAAATTTTGTTAAAAAAGAAATCATAGAATCATTTTGTTTATTTGTTCTATGCTTTAATTTCAGAGTACATTGAGACATTAACCTGCGTAAATTTCAATAAAAACTGGAAAAATGGGGGTGTTCTAAAACTTTTGACCAGTAGTGTATGTCATCACAATCATATCGGTGTGCCTCTGGACCACATATTGGATGTCTAAAATGTAACTGACTATATGATCTTGCCGTTGGGGGAGGGGGGGGATTTGCTAATTGGCCCAACTCTGGACATGATCCTGTAGGACATTCAGGGCAAGAAGACAGTTGCCAGTTTTTTCTAGGCAGCAGTGAAAGTCCATCACGGCACTGAGGGGCAGGAGTTTGGTCTCCCCAAGCAATTGAGGGGTTGATGCCAGCCTTCTCCAATCTCTGGTAACTAGAGAAGCAGAAGGTCTTTCTCTGCAGTAACAGATAACAGTAACTGAGTTAGCTGTCGCTCACAGTGGAGGTACAGGCAGGAAAGGTGGTTCTTTACCATGTCAGTGCTCAGTCATTTTCAGCCCTCTTCCTTTGAGAGAAGGCTGCAGAATTTTTACCAGTGATGGGACAAC
This sequence comes from Neoceratodus forsteri, assembly GCA_016271365.2. Taxonomy (NCBI): domain Eukaryota; kingdom Metazoa; phylum Chordata; order Ceratodontiformes; family Ceratodontidae; genus Neoceratodus; species Neoceratodus forsteri. Next base: position 450,491,829 of record CM057456.1, on the reverse strand, counting down.
AGGAGAATTGGTGACACCAGATTTTCAAGGGCTCCTGACCAAGCCTGGCCATTAAATGCTTAAGCTGACTGACTAAACATACAGTATGTCAATCTAGATAAGAGTACCTGTAGTCCATCATTTGGCCCCTTAAGCCCATCCTCAAGAGTCCAGCTGATGGACTCCTTGTTGTCCATTAAGAGAGAGAGACTCATCTCCTCACTCCACTCCATCAATTGCTTCAGAAGTACCAGAGGCTCACATTCAGAACTGACCTTTTTTCAGTATCAAGCTTTTCTTGTCAGTTTAGTGACTATTTCTACAGTGCTCTTGGAAATCCTGATTGTGCTAGGGGCAAGAGCTGGTTCTCTCTCTGGGCTCTTACCTCATTAGGGGTCTATCAGCTCTATGATGCCTGTGTGAAACTCCTTGCATGGCCAAGTCATGCATGGCTGAATATAAATCGGGGAGAAAGGCTTTCTGGTGCCATTTCAAAACTGATGTCCCTGGGAGAGGGGTTCCCAGGCAGTCGAGCAGAAGACATCCCTATCTACGCCCAGATAAAAACCTTGATCTAAGAGTTTCAGTGCCTGCGGCCCCAGACTGCTGTTTCTTCTCACAAGCTGTGGGTGCCACTCCTCATAATATATACAAATAAACTATCTAGTGCTATATGATGCGTTCTCTGGGGGGAATATTGCATTAACACCAAGTGGATATTAACCAGGTTTCTGTGAAATGAGCCCATGAGCAGCATGATTTAGTTTTTACAAAGTCTCTATAAAAATGTCTAAGTAATCCCTGCATTAAAGGAGGGAGAAAAGATTCCAAGCTCTCCCACATTTAATCACACTATGTGTGAACCTTACAGTTGATAGATAGCAACAGCCTACGACATGCTAACTAAACTAATCAGTGCCTAAAAGAAAGAATATTATACATCAGGATTCCATTAACAAAGGCATCAGGAGATCCATTAAGTTAAATAATACAGTTCAAACTTTTGCATGTTTACTGTTAACATCCTCAATTTTCAATAAACTATATGAATTTTAACAGTCAAGGAGATGCAGCTGAAACAAGAGCTACATCCCCACGTAACCAATACAGAACATCCATTTAACTTGAACTGCAAAAAAGGAAAAATGTCTTGGGTATAAGGAGTCGGAACCGACTCACATTACTGGTGCATATGAACAATAATAAGTCCAGGATCCGAGGTCAGGTGGGTAAAAAAATCAGGTATTGATATTTTATACTTTACTCCGATTATTAAAACAAAGGCCAGTCTTGCCTGGAACCATTAAATTACCCACCCAACTAAAAAGGTTACCCAACATTTCCTATGGGGTTCAGACATCCTCCTTGTCCGATTTATCCATGGAGGCTGCATTGCGCGCCCTTGAAGCTGCTTGTTTCTGGCCCCACTTTGTCACATCTTTAGGGTCAGTAAATAATTAAATCTTGCCTCGATATGCTGTTCTAAGACAGGCTGGGGAAATCTTGCCATGTGGAATGGAGGCTTCCCGCAGCAGGGCTCAGATTCCATCAAAGTTCTTTCTCTTTTGTCGTGTGGCGTAGCTGATGTCCAGATATAACTTTACTCCGTCTTGAAGAAGAGTTCCTTTCTGTCGTGCCAATGACATTAGGTAGTCACAAGTGCCAGCACCATCTGTTACTACCACAATTGCATAGGGTGCTTCCAGATTTTCAGGGCAACCGAGTTGGGTGACTCTGTAGGCCTTCTGGAATTGTTGGGCATTCACTGTCACATCATCCCCAAATTGCTGCCTATACCAGTCTTGCAAGAACAGTAGAAGGTGATCGCCTTCACAACCTTCCTGCATCCCTATTATTCAGATGTTTGGGATACGAATTTGATTTTCCAGTGTCTCAGTGTGGGCTTTCCAGTGCATGCTCTCCTTTTATAATTGTTGAAGCCGCCTCCATTGCTGCATCTGCCACTTTGACGCCTCTGTTGTGGCAGTTTGAATGTTTTCCATGATGGTCTCTAGGGTAGTCGCACGATTTGCGAGCCCATCAGATTTATCCAAAATTATGGTGACTGACTTGATGAGTTGAGATAGCTTTAGGCCAATAGATTGAAGTGTTTCCTCTCCCAATTCCTCAGGTGCTTCCTCGGTACATGCCTACAAGGACCTCATGGCAGAAGCTGCTGGAGCATTTTCAGATTTTGCTCCTGATCCCTGGTGCTATTCTTTACGTGGATTACCCATTTTGTGCTTAAGGGATTCCGAAACTGTTCTCAAAAAGTTTGTTTAGTTCAGTTTTTAAATCAATAAATTCTGTTGCCTTGCTATAGAGCTCTATCTGTTGGCTGCCATATTGCTCAGACTCCACAGCGCCCCCTTCTCTCCTCTGTTTGTATGTCTAACTTAAATATAAATGAGGTTGCTTTACTCTGTTCTTCCCTGGTGTGAAAACCTTTTACTCCACTGCAAAGGTCATGACCCCACTCATGCAAGGCATCATGGGAATTGATGTGTACCTGCACAAGCCAGTAGACGTCATAATCTCAGTCAGTTCTCTTACATGTCTTATGAAGTCCCTGTATTCTCTAAAAGCATTTTTTTCTAACTCAGATAAACTTTAAACTATAGAAAACAGCAGACCACTTACTATACCATGAAACATTTCAAGGACAGCATAAGATAAGAACATGGGGACTGCAGAGAAGAGCAGCAGCACTGACTGATACAGTATAACTGCTGCAGACTTTAACAATAAAACATCATAAAATTCCAGGATGTCTTACATGAGTTGGGTCTTGACCTTTGCAATGGAGTAAAGCAGGTTTTCACATCAGACTTAAAGAGCTGCTAACGCCTCAAAGAAAACGTTTAAAAATAGTGGTCCCTCACTATAATGAACCTCAGTATAGCGAATACATGGCTATAGGGAATGGTTCATTTGGACCCCAAGCTTGAAAATGCTGAGTTAATGCACACGCATCACTGCTCATTGCATTAAATGCATTAGTGTACTAAGGCAAATAGGTTGCTGCTTTAAATAGTATTTCACGGTATGCAACAGTAGAAACACAATTGCATTAAGCAATTAATTAATTGATCCTGCTTTAAAGCACACGTCACAGAATACCCACCATCCCCATTGCCAAAATGAAACGGCCTGGGTATTTTGTGAAAATGAAGCCTGACATCCTTGATAGGCTGAACGGCAGAGAAAGTCTGAAAAAAAAAAAAAAAAAAAAAAAAATATAATCAGAGAGAGCTTCTCCAAGTCAACAATATGCACTTGGAGAAAGCAGGAAGATTCCCTGCGCAAATTTTTGTTGGACTGCTCAGACACCGAAGGTAGGGGGAGAGGGGAAGGGGAAACTCAGAAAAGCTGATGAAGCTGATATTGACAAGGCAACACAAATTTGGTTTGCACAACAATGCCTTAATGGTGTACCTGTGTCCGGGACCTTGGTACGTGAGAAAGCAAACCAGTTTGCTGTTGAACTGTATGGGGACTCTAACATTTTCAGGTCTTCCACTGGATGGCTGTGGCATTTTCAACGTCGATATGGCATTCACCATGTGTGTATCACTGGAGAGCAAAGATCCAGTGACGAAGTGGCTGCTGCTGAGTTTTTGCCAAAACTCAAAAAAATAATTGAGGATGGTGGCTGCACACTAGACCAGTTCTATAATTGTGATGAGACTGGCCTGTGTTGGTACTGTCTGCCAGATGTCATTTTGGCTGCAAAAAAATGAGATAAATGCATCGAAGGGCTTCAAGGTGTCAAGACAGGGTAAATTGCTTCTTGTGTACCAACACCACTGGCTCCCATAAGTTGAAACCCCTTTGCATAGGGAAATTTTGTTCTCCACGTTGCTTCCACCACCTCAACTTGTCCTCCCTCCCTGTGGAGTATGAATCATCCCGAAATGCCTGGATGACTGCAGATTTGTTCCAAAAAATGGTTCAATAAATCCTTTGTGCCTTCTGTGTGAGCACACAACCGCTTACTACATTTGCCGACAAAGGCAATTCTGCTGATGGATCAGTGCCCTGCCCACCCCCAGTCCTCACTCCTATCCCAGGATGGCAGAATTAAGACAGTGTTTCTGCCTAGAAACACAACAGCCAGAATTCAGCCCCTGGATGGTGGCATAATTGCGACTTTCAAGAAACATTACAGAAAACGGTTGCTCGGAGATCTTGCTTCTCAGGGGGATTCATTGACTGCTTTCCTTAAGACACTGAACTTGAAGGATGTGATCGACTTGTCTGGAGAAACCTGGGCTGCGGTTTCTACAGCCACAGTTCTGCGACCCTCTGTCCAGCATTGAAACCCAGGCACACTACACCTGATTTAGACAAGCCAGATGATGCCGATGAAATTGTCAGGCTGGCCACAGAACTAAACATAGTGGAGCATCAGAACGAAGCTACAGAGTTGGTCGAGGAGTGGCTCTTTAATGATAAAACTATCCCAACAACAGAACAGTTGACAGATGAGGAGATTGTGGCCGCTGTTGCGAACTGCTCACTGGAGGACGGCGGTGAGGACGAAAGTGACAGTGATACCAAGGGGGTGGGTGAAGAGATGCCAACAGCAAGTGAAGCAATTACAGGGCTGGAAAAGTGCCTTACCTGGATGGAGTGCCAAAAAGATGCTGACTCTCTGAAGTTGCTGCTGTTGTGCCAGCTGCTATCCTATGCCCGAGAGCTCAGACGAGGCGCACTTTTACAGAAGAAAATTAATGACTTCTTAAAGTAAACTGAAAGACTGACCTGAATAACATTTACAGTACTTTCTTTTTTATTTTTAAATAAAACCTTATGATGAAATATAAATCTACATCCAAGTCTAAATCAGTTTCAGTGAAGAGTTTGCACTGCATCCATTTTCCTGGCAATAAATACTTAAATTTTGCAGTTCCTCACTGTAATGAACACAGTTGTGTAATGAACACTCCCGATGGCTCCAACTGCATTCGTTATAGCAAGGCAGCACTGTAATTGGGTACAATTCAGTTTGCGTTCCATATACTGTATATTCTATTGATTTCTCCTCCCCATTATTTATTACTGAGAATTTGCAACAATACATGATCTTTATAACTTAGAGTTCATCTGCCTCTGTAGATTACTCCCTACTTAAAGTCATAATCCTGTATTGTGGCATCACACTCTGCTGCCATGAGAGTAACTGTGCTGTCACAAGTAATGTACTATGACCTTGGGTAGGGAGAAAGCAACAGGAGTAGATGAATTTTTCAGGAACAAAGATCTTGTTTTTCATGCAGATTACACCAGTAATGAATAATGGGGAAGAGGAATAAAGAACTAGTGTGAAATACAAACCGAACAATGTCTAAATATTGTTATATTAAAGTTCTCCTGACTGTGTCAGCTGCTCTTTAAGTAACTTCATTTGCATTTAAATCCTGATATTTAGTTATTTAGTTATTTAGTTATTTAGTTATTTAGTTATTTAGTTATTTAGTTATTTAGTTATTTAGTTATTTAGTTATTTAGTTATTTAGTTATTTAGTTATTTAGTTATTTAGTTATTTAGTTATTTAGTTATTTAGTTATTTAGTTATTTAGTTATTTAGTTATTTAGTTATTTAGTTATTTAGTTATTTAGTTATTTAGTTATTTAGTTATTTAGTTATTTAGTTATTTAGTTATTTAGTTATTTAGTTATTTAGTTATTTAGTTATTTAGTTATTTAGTTATTTAGTTATTTAGTTATTTAGTTATTTAGTTATTTAGTTATTTAGTTATTTAGTTATTTAGTTATTTAGTTATTTAGTTATTTAGTTATTTAGTTATTTAGTTATTTAGTTATTTAGTTATTTAGTTATTTATTATTTAGTTATTTAGTTATTTAGTTATTTAGTTATTTAGTTATTTAGTTATTTAGTTATTTAGTTATTTAGTTATTTAGTTATTTAGTTATTTAGTTATTTAGTTATTTAGTTATTTAGTTATTTAGTTATTTAGTTATTTAGTTATTTAGTTATTTAGTTATTTAGTTATTTAGTTATTTAGTTATTTAGTTATTTAGTTATTTAGTTATTTAGTTATTTAGTTATTTAGTTATTTAGTTATTTAGTTATTTAGTTATTTAGTTATTTAGTTATTTAGTTATTTAGTTATTTAGTTATTTAGTTATTTAGTTATTTAGTTATTTAGTTATTTAGTTATTTAGTTATTTAGTTATTTAGTTATTTAGTTATTTAGTTATTTAGTTATTTAGTTATTTAGTTATTAGTTATTTAGTTATTTAGTTATTTAGTTATTTAGTTATTTAGTTATTTAGTTATTTAGTTATTTAGTTATTTAGTTATTTAGTTATTTAGTTATTTAGTTATTTAGTTATTTAGTTATTTAGTTATTTAGTTATTTAGTTATTTAGTTATTTAGTTATTTAGTTATTTAGTTATTTAGTTATTTAGTTATTTAGTTTTATTTTAGTTATTTAGTTATTTAGTTATTTAGTTATTTAGTTATTTAGTTATTTAGTTATTTAGTTATTTAGTTATTTAGTTATTTAGTTATTTAGTTATTTAGTTATTTAGTTATTTAGTTATTTAGTTATTTAGTTATTTAGTTATTTAGTTATTTAGTTATTTAGTTATTTAGTTATTTAGTTATTTAGTTATTTAGTTATTTAGTTATTTAGTTATTTAGTTATTTAGTTATTTAGTTATTTAGTTATTTAGTTATTTAGTTATTTAGTTATTTAGTTATTTAGTTATTTAGTTATTTAGTTATTTAGTTATTTAGTTATTTAGTTATTTAGTTATTTAGTTATTTAGTTATTTAGTTATTTAGTTATTTAGTTATTTAGTTATTTAGTTATTTAGTTATTTAGTTATTTAGTTATTTAGTTATTTAGTTATTTAGTTATTTAGTTATTTAGTTATTTAGTTATTTAGTTATTTAGTTATTTAGTTATTTAGTTATTTAGTTATTTAGTTATTTAGTTATTTAGTTATTTAGTTATTTAGTTATTTAGTTATTTAGTTATTTAGTTATTTAGTTATTTAGTTATTTAGTTATTTAGTTATTTAGTTATTTAGTTATTTAGTTATTTAGTTATTTAGTTATTTAGTTATTTAGTTATTTAGTTATTTAGTTATTTAGTTATTTAGTTATTTAGTTATTTAGTTATTTAGTTATTTAGTTATTTAGTTATTTAGTTATTTAGTTATTTAGTTATTTAGTTATTTAGTTATTTAGTTATTTAGTTATTTAGTTATTTAGTTATTTAGTTATTTAGTTATTTAGTTATTTAGTTATTTAGTTATTTAGTTATTTAGTTATTTAGTTATTTAGTTATTTAGTTATTTAGTTATTTAGTTATTTAGTTATTTAGTTATTTAGTTATTTAGTTATTTAGTTATTTAGTTATTTAGTTATTTAGTTATTTAGTTATTTAGTTATTTAGTTATTTAGTTATTTAGTTATTTAGTTATTTAGTTATTTAGTTATTTAGTTATTTAGTTATTTAGTTATTTAGTTATTTAGTTATTTAGTTATTTAGTTATTTAGTTATTTAGTTATTTAGTTATTTAGTTATTTAGTTATTTAGTTATTTAGTTATTTAGTTATTTAGTTATTTAGTTATTTAGTTATTTAGTTATTTAGTTATTTAGTTATTTAGTTATTTAGTTATTTAGTTATTTAGTTATTTAGTTATTTAGTTATTTAGTTATTTAGTTATTTAGTTATTTAGTTATTTAGTTATTTAGTTATTTAGTTATTTAGTTATTTAGTTATTTAGTTATTTAGTTATTTAGTTATTTAGTTATTTAGTTATTTAGTTATTTAGTTATTTAGTTATTTAGTTATTTAGTTATTTAGTTAGTTAGTTAGTTAGTTAGTTAGTTATTTAGTTATTTAGTTATTTAGTTATTTAGTTTTTGTTGACCGGGCAAGTGCAGTAGACAAACATTAGGAAGGTATAATAGAGACCATCACTGTTCATGCCTACAAACTACACTAGCAAACAGAATAAAAAGCTGATGGGACCTTACCTAATATTCCCTACAGGTGGGTTGCTTCAAAAATTCAATGCTTAGGAATAAATATCCCAGTTAATTCAAATCAGTAATGCATTAAACTATGAGACATTGATTAAAGAAATTCAAACAGATCTTAAACCATGGGAATCTTTACTGTTATCTCTAAGCAGTTCAATTGAGACAATATGGATGAATGTGCTCCCATAATTTCTTTTTCTGTTCCAGGCCTTCACACTGCACAATCCAGTCATGGTGTAGAAGAATATAAATAGGACCATTCACTCTTTTATATGGGGGAAATACAAGCCAGGGGTTTAGCCAGGCATTTCAGATTTGTACACCAACCTGCCACACTGCTGTCCCCTCTCCCACTGTTGTTCATGCCTGCCCCTTCACGACTTGAGTCCAAAGTTCCTGGTTCTAATCGGATGATTCCCACACTAGACCTGCTGTCTGTCTGCACTGCTAGTGTGGTGCTCACTGCCTGCTGGTAAATGCCACTGACTGCACCAAGAGTCCAAGACCACGGCAGAAATTTCTTCCCTCTTCCCTGCAGTTAGGCAGATTTGCTTCACTTGCCACGCCACATGAAGTCTTCATTCTTTTAGCTGGCTCTGAGTCTGTTCTTCTGTCTGCTGCTCCTCAGTTCTTCTACTGTGTCTCTCACTCCCAGTACAACTGAACTAATAGTATGGTTTCTAACTTTGCTGGGGCATTTAAACTCACTACCCCAGACTTGCCACACCCCTACCAGATGCCGCAGCCAATCACTTTGCAGGTGGACCATGTGGACCTAATTGAGACTTTCAGCTTAAACATCTGCGGTCCACTCTGCCAACCCCCCCCAACCCGAAACAAAGCTGAAAGAGAAAAGAAAAAGCCTGTGATTCCAAACAAAGGAATTTAAACTCGATGGACTAGAGGACAGAGAAATGCTGGCCAGCTTGTTTGCTACCCCCTGCTACTAAACTTGGTACACCATGGCTTACTTGGAGTATCAATAGCTACCCCCTTGACACAATCCTCATATTAGAGCAGATGTCTTTAGGACTCCTGAGCTGAATGGGGGTTGGAACTGTTCAATCTTAAGGTGTCAGCTCAGTTATTACCTTTTATTTCCTATTGGGCAGAGAAGTCCAAAGCAGCATGCTTGGAAACAAACAGGTTCCATATTAAATATAGACCCTGTTGCTACATTTTCTACAAGGATTCTCAAGGGCCAAATCAACAATCAACCTAATCCCTGGGTCAAACAACTCCTAAGAACCTGAGAAGCAGTTCAGAAGTTACAGAAGATGCACAGTGGTTTAGCACCACTCACACAAATTCTCCATTTCACTGGTTTTCTCCTAGCTAATCATGATTCAGGTTTTAAGAGATGGGCTACAGCTAGGTTAATTTACTTTAAACAATTCACTCAAGAGGCAGTGGTAAAATCTTTTTTTACAGCTCCAGTAGGAATTCAACCTTTCTCACCAGATCAGTTCAGGTATTTTCATGTTAAACCATTGCCTGTTAAAAAAAAAAAAAAAAAAAAAAACACACACACACTTATTTTGACATAGTGAGCAGGCACCTGATAACCAAAAACATGTATGGAATTTAATCCATTTACTACAAGGAGACACATGGGAAGGAATACAGAAAAATCCAAAGCATTTGGAAGAAGCAAGCAGCAGTGGTGTTGTCACAGCTAGAGCAGTCAAAGGTGCACTATGCATCTTTGCCTTAAAAAAATAACTGGCAAGAGTATCACTGGAAAATAATGATTCTGTCTGACACCAACTAAATCAGTACATTATTCCCCAACCAAATGCGAACACTGTTGAAAGGGGTGTCGTGAGAGAGGCACCAACTTTCCTATTTTGGAGGAATACCAATTTATAAAAAAAATATTGCTGGGATACTGTGAATACTAAGAGCCAGAAACTGATGGATTGAGTACACAAGCCAAAATGTGACAACTCAGTGTTCAGCTGGATCCTCGCATACATAGACTCTAGTCTCTAAAAGAAAGACAATCTTTTCTGCATCCTGACATTAGCTGCATGTAAAGCCCTCACCAAAAGATGGTTAACAGCAGATGCCTTGACAGTCACTGAATGGATTCAAGTAATAAAAGAGAGTAAAGAAATGGAGGTCATAACCGCAGAGCTTAGACTTAAAAGGGATAAACGTAATTCATGTTGAGTTCCATTATGGATTGAATGGAAGAATTTGATAGTAAAACAGTACTCTCCCAGATGACAGGACAACAACAGCAAAAATCAACTAACATTTGGGACTTTATCTTTGGATAGAATATTTCTCTTTAATGGATAAGACTTTCAGTGGGTATATATTATTTTCCTAACTCTTGCTTTTACTTTTTTGACCTGAAACAAGGTTGTTTATCCAGTAGTACAGGATTATCTTAGTGCTTTTAAATGGTTATGACTTGCAATTTTATTGCATATCTCCCTACTAGTTTGCTATGAACAGCGGTTGCCAACTTTCATTCATCTTTGTAGTTGGTACTATTATAGGTTCTGTACAGAGACTACTGTAAACAGGAGTGTCATTTAATCTGCTTTGGAATTGAATAAAGATGTTCAAAGAAAAGGTTTGAAAACCTAACTTAACTAGCTGTCAATAATGAAGAGCCCTGTCCAGCTATAGCACCACTCAGCCCTAAACCCAACGTGCAAAATAATTTTCTCATTGCAGCCGAGAGACAAGCGGCAGTGGAATAACTAATATTATTACCAGATAAAAAGGTTAAAACACAGAACTTCCAAGGGGTGAAGCCACAAATGGGTTCTGGAGGTGTTGTCCTCACTAATGTGGATTAACTAAGTTATTCCACTATAGCTCATTGTGTACAGTATGTCATTGTAACATATTTTAAGAGAGAACACACACATCAGTCATTTGTATGAAGATAGCACTGTCTCTTTGATTTCAGTGCTTAAAGAGATTTTCCAGTTTCTGCACAATACTGACAACTGACATCAGCAGAACTCAACCCTATAATATCCCACTAGCATTTTCAATTTCAGGGCATTCCATTCTTTATTAGTAAAGAAATGTGCATGACAGCATCACCTTTTCCTTGAGATTTCAGCTGTTCTTGCTGATTGTATCTGTCTTGAACTAATAACCCTATATTTGTGACATCAGAGTAATTCCCTCAGCCATAGATTGTGATGTCCCAGGAAACGAATTATGACTTTTGGGGCCATACACAATAACGGGGATGAGTGACAGTCCTGTAGGGTGCACAGTGCTCCCTGTGTAACCACCCACCAAAACTGCCATACAAAAGAACAGTGCTACTGTATGCAAGGGTGGATTCTGCCCTGAGACAGCAGTGCACAAGCTGTGTATGCATATCAGCTATGCAGATGTTACTGGTTACACCTAAGAAATACGACTACTAACACACTGACCATAACATCTGCAAAGGTCAGTTCATGGCATGGCAACAGATGCATGGTTCCATGCCATGGCTAGTGCTCCAGGCACATGGCACTACTACTGAAGGCATCCATCCACTCCCCTTGCCCCACACCTTAGTGCCCAGTTGATGGGCATAAAGTAGATGAATAATGTTGTCCCTCAATAATGTTCCTTGGCAGGGTCAGACTGGGCATGCAAGGGCCCCCAAGGAAGGCATACACAAGGGCCCCCCCTCACAATAACGTGCAAAAAATGAGGACTTTTTTTTAATGTTTAAATACATTATACTGCCTATTTTTGGTACTTTTTTTATGTCAAGTTTAATCATGAATTGCAAGCACTTTTTGTAAAACTGTACATCGTCAAGATACTGACAAAAAATGACCAAAGAAGCAAGCTACAGAATAATAAATGAAATATCCAAACCATCTATAGTTTTGTGCCAGACAGCCAAGATGTCATTAAAAAAAAAAAAAAAAAGTGTATTTCACCTCAGAGATGTCCTCAGCCTCGTTATTTACAGATGCAACATGTACTTAAGAAATCAATATGGCATGACAAAACAGCACACCATAGTAAAAATTCGGTAGCAGACCAATTGCAGATTCACAGATAGACAAGCTTGCTGACGCTGTCAGTAAAGGCATCAGCATGTCTGTTTGTAGTACATCAACCTTTGGGCTAGATACTCTTGCTCAAATAATGTAAAGATATATATATACCACACCATTGGTTAATTTTGGTAAATCAAATCATATTATTTTGTGATATTTGTCACTTAGAACACAATTTATTTGACTTGGAACCTGTTATTTATAGAAAAATACATAGAAACATAAGACTTTGACAGCAGATAAGGACCGCTTGGCCCACCTAGTCTGCCCATTTCCCTACCTACAGGATAGGCCGCAGATCCTAGTTCACCAACAGCCTATTTCTTCCTACCCCCCACAAGAATTGCCTTATGTCTGTCCCATGCATTCTTGAATTCTCCCGCAGTTTTAGACCCCACAACCTCCTCAGGAAGGCTGTTCCATGCATCCACTACCCTCTCTGTGAAAAAATACTACCTCACATTGCCCTGGAAATGCCCCCACCCCCATCTTTAAATTGTGTCCCCTTGTTCTTGCACGTCTCTTTTTCTGAAAGATGCTACCCTCTTGGACTTTGTTGATTCCACTGAAGTACTTAAGTTTCTATCATGTCTCTTCCCCCTTTCCTCAAGGGTATACATATTAATCTCCTTTAGTCTCTACTAATACGGCTTCTCTTGCAGACCCTGCACCATTTTAGTTGCCCTCCTCTGGACTGCCTCTATCCTGTCTATGTCCTTGCGGAGATGGGGTCTCCAGAACTGGACGCAGTACTCCAGATGGGGTCTCACCAACTGTCTGTACAGAGGGATAACAACTTCCTGTTTTCTGCTGGTGATGCCTCTCCCTATACATCCCAGTATACCCCAGCCCTCCCTACTGCTTTCTCACATTGCTTGCTAACCTTAAGGTCATCTGATATGATTACCTCCAGGTTCCTTTCCTTTGTTGTTACTACCCCCAAATTGTGTAATCTTCCCTGGGTTCTTGTTTCCCTGGTGCATTATTTTGCACTTCTTTGTATTGAATCCTAGCTGCCATACTTCTGACCATTCCTCCAACCTTGCCAAGTCCCTTCTCATCCTTTCCGCGCCACCTTGTGTATCAACCCTGTTGCAGATCTTTGTGTCATCTGCAAAGAGGCATACTTTTCCTTCCAGTCCCTCTGCAATGTTACTTATAAAGACATTAAAAAGGACTGGACCCAGTACTAAACCCTGTGGTACCCCACTAGTAACCCCTCTTTCTTCAAACTGGACTCCATTTACAATTACCTTCTGTGTCCTGTTGTCCAGCCAATGTTTTACCCAGGCTACCACCCTGGGACCCACTCCCAGGCTGGTTAATTTGACTATTAATCTTTTGTGTGGGACTGTGTCAAAAGCCTTGCTAAAGTCTAGGTAGGCCATGTCCACAGCCCCTCCCTGGTCTACTACTTTGGTCACCCAGTCAAAGAAATCTATTAAATTCGTCTGACATGACCTTCCGCTGTGAACCCATGCTGCCTTGGGTCCTGTGCCCCACTGGCCTCTAGGTACTCAACAATTCTTTCCTTCATAAGTGACTCCATCACTTTCCCTACCACAGAGGTCAAACTGACAGGTCTGTAGTTTCCTGCCTCTGTCTTGGTCCCACTTTTTGTGAAGGAAATCACATCCGCCTTCCTCCAGTCCTCTGGTACCACCATCCTCCCATGATTTATTAAAAGAGTAGTGGGTGGTTCTTATTTCCCCCATAATTCTTTCGAATTCTGGGGTGAATTCCATCAGGCCCCATTGCTTTGTCCACCTTCAGTTTTAGGAGTTCTTGCAGAACCCTTTCTTCTGTGAAAGGGCTGGGATCGACCCCCCACCCCCATCACGAGTGCTTCTGCTATTTGGATTAGGCACTTCCTCCTCCTCTTTCTGAATACTGAGCAGAAATATTCGTTCCAGTATCCGTGCTTTTCACTGTCCCCCTCTGCCCACCCACGTTCATTCTATTCAGCCTCACTATCCTCCCTTTGTCTTTCTATGCTCTCTGATGTACCTATAAAGGTTTTATCCCCTTCTTAACCGAGTTGGCTATCTTTTCCTCAGTTTGGGCCTTTGCTGTTCTGACTTCCCTCCCTGCTTTCTTCTGCCTTAACTGGTACAGCTCTCTGTCCTGCTCCGTCTGTGTTTCCTTATACTTCCTGAATGCTATCGTTTTTTCCCTGACTTTCCCAGCCACCTTTTTTGAGAACCATAGTGGCTTTTTCTTTCATTTTGATTTGTTTATGTGCTTCACCCAAAGGCTTGTTGCCTCTGTGATGGCAGTTTTGATGATTCCCCATTGCTGCTCCACCCCTCTTTCTAGCCTGTTTGCTAGTGCTTTTCTGAGGCACTCTCCCATCTTGCCAAAGTCAGCCCTCCTGAAGTCTAATACCCTCACTTTTGTGCATGGCTTGACTCTGTAGCTGCGTTTAGCGTGAACCATACTTTTGATGGTCACTTGTTCCCCAGATGGCAACCACTTCTAGATCTGAGATTCTCTCACTGCCCCCATTTGAAGTATGAGGTCTAAGATTGCTCCCTCAAAAGTGGGTTCCGAAACTAGCTGTCTGAGGCCTGCCACCTGTAGGGCATCAAGAATGGCCCTGCTCTTGGATGTGGCTGCAGCAAATGTGCTCCAGTTAACATCTAGCATATTCAGGTCTCCCATCAACAGTATCTTCCCTTTCTCTGCCATCCTAAGAATGCCGTCTAGCATATCCTTGTCCATTTCCTCCCCCTGACATGGGGGTCTGTACACAACCCCTGTGTGGATTGTGGTGCCCTTTCCAGTCTCCAAGGTGACCCACAGTGCCTCCTCTCCTCCCTGTTTACTCTTTTGTTCAGTTGCTTTTATCCCTTCCTTTACATAGAGAGCTACTCCTCCCCCTCTTCTCCCCTGCGGGTTATGTACCCTGGTATGTTAACATCCCAGTCATGGTTCTCTGTGTACCATGTTTCTGTGACTGCTACAATATCCAGACATCCCCCTTCCATCAAGGCCACCAGCTCAGGGAGCTTGTTGCCCAGACTACAGGCATTGGTACTCATTACCCTTCATTTCCTGATGGCCTAACTCCTTTTTGCCTCATCCCTGTCCTCCTTGCCTTTGTCACTTTCCCCATTTACCCCTGCCCTTCTCCCTATCATCACCTCTATGTTGGTGTTTACTGCACTTACTACCGTGATTTTTTTTTTTTGGGGGGGCTAGGATTTTCCTACTTCTTTCCAGTGCCTCCCCCCTTGGCTAGTTTAAATGCTTGCCAATGAAGCATTTAAACCTATCACATAGGATCCTGGTTCCCCTCCTGGACAGATGAAGCCCATCTTGCCAGTATAGGCTTGCATCACTCCAGGTGGACCCCCAGTCCCCAATGAAGAAAAAAATCCCTGAGCTCTGCACCAGGTTTTCAACCACTGATTGCATCCCATGGTGCGGAACACCCTAGTCTCTCCTACGTCATAGATGGGCAGCACCTCCGAGAAGGTTACCCTGTGTGCTACTTGTCTAAGGCCCCTCCCCAATTCCATAAACTCTTCCTGCACTGCTCTAATCCATTTCTTAGCCAGGTCATTTGTCCCTAGGTGGACAATGACATCCAGCTCCCTTCCCTGTGCAGCTGCTCCGGCAATCCTGAGGATTCGCTCCCTGTCTCTCCAAGCCATGGCGCCAGGCAGGCACCTTACCTCCCTCTCCCCTTCCTCCCCCAGTTCTACCTTCCTAACGATGGAGTCCCCCACCAGGAGTTGTTTCCTTCCCATGTGGGGTCACATGCCACCCTCCTGTGGGTCTCCTTTGTGGAGGTTCTCAGCATCCTCCTTGGTCTCCACTGCAGGTGCCTCCATAGAGGAACCACACTTTGCCAGAATGGCATAGGAATTGTGGAGAGGTACAACTAGAGGGACATGCCTATGTTCCACCACCCTCACCCTCCCTGAGCCCACTGTGGTCCAACCGCTCCTCTTTCTTGGCAACCTCTGAGGCAACGGCAGTGGCACTGGTGGTCCCTGGATGGAAGAGGAGGTCCCACAAATCCTGGCCAGCTCAGTCTGGAGATGAGCAACCTCCTCCCTCAGCCCAGAGAGGTATCTGCAGATGGGACAACACTGCATCCTCCACAACATCTCCCGGAAGACTGCTGCTCCACAGCCACTACACTGCACCACTCCCATCATGTCTTATTTCTGGCCCCTTAACTGTTTGGAATCCTTACTCTTTCCTCTGTTTTCTTTCTTTCTTTCTCTTCTCTCTCTACTTACTTTCTGCCTCTGTGCCCTTTAAGCTCCTGATTGTCCTGTTCTGAGACAAGAATATCCTATATTTCTCAGTAGACCCCTTACTTGCTCAGAGGCAGGCCTCCAGCAGCTAGAGGGGGCCGGAGAGCTACTCTTGCCCTTCTAGGATGGTGGGTCTTTGGTGGCTCTGTGATCACTCATGTCCTGCTCCAAAACAGGAAGTTCCTGTTGTAAGTCAAATCCTGTGCCTATAAAAGTAGAACTAGCTTTTGGCTGAGAGGGTGGAGGGGTGGGAAGGAGGGCAATATAGTCCCAGTAGAGAAGTTCAGTCACACAGCACTCCTTCCTCCTGGTGTCTTCTGCCAAGCTACTCTTAGAATCTGGAAATAGAACAATTGGACAGATAGTTTTTAAGGTAAAACACCAATAAAACACTCACTAGTGGGGAGAATTGTCATTCCACTGCAGTCCGTTTTGTATTCCCTATTTTCATACCTAATAACTGAATGCAACTATTTTAAGACTATACATTTTAACAGTATGCAACTATTTCAAGACTATAACTTAACAGTAACACATCTAAGTGACGAATGAAATGGACAAGCCAACAATATCTACATGATGTAAATCAGTTATTTCAATTGAACATGAATAAAAGAACTTCTATGACTGAATTACCTATATCCGCTAGTACAGTAACAGTGCTCCATGAGGAGCCTTTGATAAAGGATTTGTATTGAGTCAGAAACATGGTACTGGTGAACAGAGTAATGTGAATCTGAATTCTGTGTCTGAAGAAATATCTTCATTCTTTAAGCCATCGATTCCTCCTTGGTACTTTTGGCTGGTGTGTGCCCAGTGTTGATGTTTGAGAATAACTTTTGCTTGAATTGGCAAGTAAAATCGATGACTGTAGGGTGCTATACTTGTTTCTGGAACCATTAGTAGAATTGATCCTGATATCTTTGATAAAAGATTTATATTGAATTCGTAATGTGTTAGTCATGTAAAGAGAAACATGAACGTGAAGTCTGTCTTAAGAAAGGTCTGCCAATTCTTTAAGCTGAAGCAGAAAAAATCCACTCCACTTTCAGTATCCTGTGCTCCTGTGTAAAACATAACAGAAGCAGACAAAAAATACAGGCACCAGGCTTCAGCAAAGACAAATAATCAGCTTTATTAGCTGTGCAAAAAAGCAACATAACAGCATACACTTGTGGTACAATGTGTATATTTACATGGCCCTGTATCAACATTTTAAGACTTTTTTATTTGGATTGATAAAATAGCATATGTTTATATGTGTATAGGTTTTATATAAATGTATATTAAAAACATAGATCTCTCTCTCTCTATATATATATATATATATATATATATATATATATATATATATATATATATATATATATATATATATATATATATATACATACATACATACATACATACATACATACATACATACATACATACATACATACATACATACATACATACACACACACACACACACACACACACACACACACACACACACACACACACACACACACACACACACACCCCAGGTGAGTTAAGCAGTAGAAAGTATAACTGAGTCTGTTAATAGAGATGTTGGATAGATTTTACATGAATCTTTCCATATATGCATATAACATTAAATATATACATTTATCAACATATGTATAAGATTATGTACGATTATATGTGTTTATATTTGTAGGGCATGGGCCATGTATCTTACTTTCATTCTACTTATGTTTCAAAGTTGAGCCTATCCTATTGGATAAGTATTGGTTTTATGTAATTTTGATAGCACTTTATTGTATAGCACTTTAATTGATAATACGACAGGGTATGTCTCTGTAGCTTTAAATATGTACTGATTTGGGATTTGCTCTTCACTGTTTTTAAACCATGATACCTCCCTTGACCAGCATCCCTTGAGAAGGCCTAACGGCAAAACCTGGTCAGGAGTTCTGCTTGCCTGTCACTGCACGGCCACGAGTGTATGCTGTTATATTGCCTTTTCGCACAGCTAATAAAGCTAAGTATTTGCCTTTGCTGAAGCCTGGTGCCATGTTTTTTGTTTGCTTCTAATTCTTTAAGGCACGTATTCTTGGAAATTTTGGCTGGTGTACCACATTTTGATGCTTGATTAGCAGAGTACCTTTTGCTTGTATACATTGCTTGAATTGGCAAGTCAGTCTATGACTGTAGGGTGGTCAACTCTTTGGAACCATTAGCAGAGTAACACTGATCCTTAAAGATAAAATGCATGTTTTTTTTTCATATTTTTAATAAAAGTCTGAATTCATATCCCTGTGACATGATTAGTGTTTCCTGAAAATGTCATGTTTGGTTTTGTGGTTTTCCTTAAATCAACATTTATGTGCTGTGCAGTAACTGAAAACTGAAGTTGTTCCTGTCCATATCGGTAAGTGATGACATCATTTTGATCTAGCCTGCTGCTTCAGCAATTAAGTACCTGATTGGCTGAGAAATCACCATTTCTATATAACATTTGTCAGTTCATTCTAATGTACTCTGCATTTTTTTCCATCTATACAACACAGGGTTATTTAATGACTATGGAAAAAATTTAGATGGTTCATTCTTTGTGGGATTCTGTGTGATAATACATCATGTTTGTGTACAACTAGAAATACTATATGGTATCCTAATTCTCCTGTCTCCTGCAAGACACCTGAGGCAGCAGCACTCTGCTGCCCCTTTCCCCTGGCCCACAAACCCCTGTCCTGTCTACTGCCCCATTTGAGGCTGCTGCACCCCACTGCCTTCTGTTTTCTATACACAGCCAGAGATGCTGTACACTGCTGCCTCCTGCACAAATGGTTGGGGTTGCTGCACCCTGCTTCCCTCAGTCCCCCACCACCACCACAGTCTGGCCCAAATGCATCATATTGTGTCCCTTTTCCTGTATCCACAGTTGGGGCTGTGGTGCTCTGCTGAACCCTAGAGTCCCAGGTCCACTGCCTCCATGGTTGGGGCTGATGCATTATCCTGCTTCAGACCACCAAAGTTGGGGCTTTTGTTCCTCCCACTACCCACTTGCATTGCCCAACACAACTGAACAAGGTTGCTGCGCAGTGTTGGGCAAGTTACTTTTTCCGTTACTTTCTATTACTTTTGGAAACTTGTTCCAGGAAGCTCTGTGCAGTCGCTAGCAACTGGGATGAAAGTAACTAGTAACTAACCCATTACTTTCAAATAAATGTAATCTGTTATAGTTACTTATTACTTTTGTATTGTTTTTCTATAAAAAGAAAGAAGTAACTAACTGCAAGGTGTATTAATCTTTCTAGTACTTCTCCATCCATGCTAGTGACTGCACAGATCTTCCTGGAACAAGTTTCCAAAAGTAATAGAATGTAATAGAAAAAGTAACTTACAGTACCCAACACTGCTGCTGCACCACACACACACACCGTCCCCCAACCAGTGTTGCCATACCCTGATGCCCCCATGTCCTGCCACACAGTTTGAGGCTTTTACACCATGCTGTCCTCTGTCTCTGTCACCACATCTATGGCTGCTGCACACTATGCCTGTCTACACAGTAAAGGCTGCTGTACCTTAGAGCTCCATGCCTCTACAATTAGGAATGCTGCACCATGCTCCATCCTGCACAAATGGTTGACACTACTGCACCCTGCTTCCCTCTGTTCTCCCACCCCCAGTGTCAGGAACAATGCACCCTGTTGCCCCCTGTTCCTACATCCAAAGTCTGGGCTGTTGTGCTCTGCGAAACCCTATAGTCCCATGTATCCTACCTTCACAGTTGGGGCTGCTATATCATGCTGCTCCAGGCCACAAGACATGGGGTATTTGCTGCACCTGGTACCCACTTCAATTGCCCCAACTGGACAAGGATACTGCAGCACATGCACCCTGTCCCCCAACCAGGACTGACATATACCAATGTCCCTCCATCCTGCCACACAGTTGAGGCTTCTGCATCATGCTGTCCACTGTGTCTGCCACATCTATGGCTGCTGAACCCTATGCCCAACTGTACAGTCAAGGCTGCTGTAGCCTGCTCTGCCCTAGAGCTCCATGCCACCACATTTAGGGCTGCTGCACCATGCTGCCACTTGACATCAGACAAGGCAGGGCATGTGCCATACCCAGTCCTCTGCCTACACATTTTGGGCAGTTTCTTCCTGTAGTCCCCTGCCATCAGAGTCTGACCCTTTGCTACACCCTGCTGCCCATGTCTCTTGTCCCAAAGAGGTGTCTGCTGCACCCTGTTCTACAGTTTGAGCTGCTGTACCCTGATGTCTACCCAGTCTCCTGCCCAAACAATTAGGGTTGCTGCACCCTACAACCCTTTGTCCCCCAGACTGTAACACAAGATGAGTTAATTTTTTTTTTTTTCCTAAGTAGCTTGGGCAGTGTAGCAAAAGATCAGAATGTGGTGGCGGAAGGTCAGCAGGGTGCAATCACCTCAACTGTCGGGGCAGGGTACAGGGTGCAGCAAGTGCCATGACTCCTATGGCAAGTGTCAGTGTGGTGCAGTTGCCCTATCTGCAGAGGCATGGGGCTGTAAGGCATAGCTGGCAATAACAACACCGACTGTGTAGACAGGATCAGGGTGTAGCAGACCTGGCTGTGATGACATACAAACACACGAAGAAGCCAGCAGAAGGCCATTTGGTCTATCAAGTCTGCTCATATTGCATGGTCCACAGCTTGAGCTAATGTCCCTGCTCTCCCTCCCCACTCCTCCCAACCTCCCTACCCATGATTCTTACCTTCCCCCTATGCCTATCACAGCCTCTCTTAAAGCTGCCCACTGTGGAGACCAGAATGGGGGGATAGCAACAGGGTGCAATAGGCTAGACTGTGAGGGTGGGGGAATGAGGGAAGCAGGGTGCAGTAACCTCAACTGTTTGTGCAGGCTACAGCATCTCTGACTGTGTGTCAAAGACAGTGGGCAGTGGGGTGTAGCAGCCTCAAATGAGGGAAGAAGACTGTGTTCAAATTGCTGCTCCTGCAACTGTTGGGCAGGAGTCAGGAGGATCAGGATGACATACAGTATGCAGAGTTATACACATACATGGTATATTTTTCCACAGAAACCATCAAAATACTGACATTTGGGAGTAGATACAGTACATATTCCTGAAATGGAGTGTGGTACTGGCAGCAACCTGTTTGTCAATCTAACATAAAATAGAAACAACTTTACTGTTTCCAGTAACTGCAGAGCACATAAATGCTGATTTTAAAGAAACCATGTAGCATGATATTGTCAAGAAACACTAATCAAAACACAGGGACATGAATTCAGGTTTTTATTAAGATAACGACAAACTAAGGCATTTGATTTTCAAGCCTTTGATAAAGGATTTTATACTGAATCAGTAATGTATTAGGCCTGTACAGAGAAACGTCAACATGAAGTCTGTGTCTTGACAAAGATCTTCTAATTCTTTTAGCTGTGTAGTCCTGGAAATTTCAGCTGATATGCCTCATTTTGATGCCTGATTAGCAGAGTAACTTTTGCTTGTATACATTTCTGGAATTGGCAAGTTGGTCTATGACCATATGATGATCAATTCATTGAAGTATGTCTTTCTCCACGTTCATTAGGAGGAGAAACTCTAACAGTTCCTGTCCCAACGTAGACCTTAACTTTGGTTTTACTAACTTGAGTTTTGAAAAAACACGCTCACAAGTGACCGGAGTACATGACAATGTCAGTAATGTCTTGTATGCTAAATATAAATTACTGTACGCCACAGAATGCAGACTGTATGAATGCAGAAGCTTAAAGCAAAAAAATACAGCCTTTGCATTTTTTACCACTCGTCCCAGATTCTAGACATTGGTACATCTCTTCGTCAATGTCACCGTCGTCATCATCATCATCTGTGGAGTCTTCATGAGACACATCAACAAATTCTTGGATCATGCTTCTTTTCAGTACGTCAAAGTTTTGTGCAAAACTGAGCAGCTCTGACTTAAGGACAGACACATCAACTCTTGCCATTTCAGAAACTGTTTTCAGAGCTGAATCAGGTATTCCTTCTTGGAGGAGACATGGGAATCTCTGAGGATCCAAACAGCTTAAATCCTTAAATAAATTTTAATTTTTCAAAAACCTGTTTGCCATACTTCGCACTGCTTGATTGATGATGACGTTGAACGTTCCCACCTCGAATCTCTTGATGGGATTGTCAATCCGTTCATCCCTATAGGTCTCTCCTGGCATGCTCTTCTTTTTGGCTACTGTTTTGCTAGGGAGTTTCTGCTATGTGCTGCAGGTATTTTGACATCTTTTCATGGATTTCATGGAAATGGTTTCTCATGTTTTCCACCTGAGCTCTTGCATTGCTCACAAGTCTTCATGCTTGTATGAAATCCAACCCCTCAGTTTGGAGATAGTTTGAAACCGGTGTAAGTGTATCAAACATACAGAGGACCGTGAATGAAATCAATACAGTCTCAAATCTTGTCCATGAGTGCAACAAAGACTTGGCATCAGAGCAGGTGACTGTGTCAAAATCTTCACAGGTGCAAATTCTGTCCAGAACCTTCAGCAGTGTTGGATCCAAGCCTCTTGACTGATCTTCATATGTTCCAAACACGATGTTTACACCTCTGGCTTTGCTCCATCAGTGAGTCAGCAATCTTCTGCAGTCTTCTGAGTTTGCCCCTGCTACTCTGTTCATTATTTTCTTTTGTTTTCTCTGTCCAAACTGACATTCATTTGTATGATTCTGAAAGGAAGCATGCTGTCTTCCCCAACAGTCCAAAGTAGCTTTTAGACCGAATCACGCAGTGTGTGGTGTCAACCACAACAAGGTTAAGTACATGTGCAAAACACCATGTGTTACACAGCTGGAGATTTTTCTTTTATGTGTGCTTGTAGGCCATTGTACTGTCCTGGCATGTTAGCAGCTTCATCAAATGCACAACAAATTATGTCTTCTACTTGTAAACCTACTTTTTGGAGTTCTTTAGTCAGTGTTTCACTCAGTGCTGCTCCACTGACCTTCTTTACATCAATCAGACTTAATAGGTGCTCATTGACAGTTGACTCTGTTACATAATGAAAAATAGAGCATTGCTCCATCACTCCAACATCTTGTACTGAGTCCACTTAAAACACTGACTTGACCTGCCTCATGAACTTCCTGAGATATTATTTCCTTTATTAAACCACCAGTTATGAGAATTAATTTAACTGTTATTTTACTAAGCAGAGTTACAAGTCCTCCTCTACCCTGACTTGTAGTGGTATGCTTTCTCTCTTTGCTGTGAGCAATGACTTCATCAAGTGCTGTTTCATGACACTATCGTATCTGAAGAGAAGAGACATGAGCTCTAAGAAAATTCCATGATCTCCTTCTTCAGTATCCAGCATATAAGCCCCTTCATCCTTCCCTCTGTTTGCCAGACCTTGTTTGCCAATAAAAGTTATGTCAACCAAACAGCTCACTGCTTGTCTGTTCCTGAGTATTTGCTGCTTACGTATGTTAACCAATGTCGTGTTCACCAATGCTTCCATGTCCAAATTATTCCTTGCTGAGAAATGAGCATCAACAGCATGTTTATGAGAAGCTGAATTTTTGTGGTCTTCAGCCAGAGTATACACATGACTCCAATCTTTGAAATTGTTTGCTACCAAATTACTGCTTCTCTTGGTCGAGAAAGCCATGCATACAGAGCAGTAAAGTTTCTGTAACGTAATGGAATATGAAACCCAGTTTCTTTGCATCCATTTACCATTTGGTAAAACATGACCATACAGTCTGTTTTCTTGGAATGGCAGTTTATGATCACGTGAGGTAGGGTGAATAGGGTGCTTTTGCAGGAAGTTTAGCCTTTATGTTGGTGCTTGAAGACAGTGATGGAGCAGCAAAGGAGCACAAATCTTCATTATCCAATATATTTTCCTCGGGTAATGTGTCCTTATGGTCCTCGTATGAGGCAGGTTGTCGTTGACATGACGTAGGTTGGGATACAGAAGTGTTGCACTCCTCTGCACCACAGACATAAAGTTCAGGTGAGGTGTCACTTGTCTGGTCACTTATCTGAAGTGTCTCACTTGATGTGGTGTCACATAGCACGGACAAGAACTCTATTTCTTTTGGCGGTGGGGGTGGTGTGTCAGGTTTTTTTGGTGCTTGAAGTTGAAGTAGTAACAAAGGAGTAGAAATCTTCAGCGTCCAATCCATTTTCCTCAGGTAATGTTAGAACATTCTCATCCTCACATGATTTTGGGTGACATTGTGAAAGTAGGGTTACAGAATCATTATATTCATCTATGTCACAAGCATAAACTTCAGTTGAGGTGTGACTTCTTCAGCCACTTATCAGAGGTTGCGTCTCACTTGATGAGGCATCACATATCCGAGACTGGGACTCGGTTGCTTTTGTTGGTGGTGGGTCAAGGTCATATATCTGAAGTGAAGGTGGAGATTCTTCCATTGTAGAAAATTGAGAGCCAGGAACTTCAACACTCTCCATTTTATTCATGGCATATGTCCTTTGCCTTCTGAAACTCTGCAATAGTCTTCTGGTCAGGGGCTGCTGTGGCATCGTGTAGTAATTTATTGGCAAGTTTTTTGAGGTGCCGGAGTAATATTTTCTCTTGTTTGACGTACATCCTACAGGGGGCAGAAAATAAAAATGTATCAGTATGCATAGAGAACAAAATGGTCAGGCCATGTACAATCGAAATGGACCTAGTCTGTTCAAAAGTTAAGAGTTTGGTATTGCGTAAAATTGCTCTACTAAGAGTACAAAGCCATGCTGATGCCTTTAGCGAAGGAAACTTGTTGGCAATATTATCCATTACTGAATCAGCAACCCGTCTGCTAATTCTTCCTATATGTGCTGTTTCATCACCATAAAATTCATTTTTGGATGGTTTCTCCAATACAGCTGAAAATAATGGGGCTGGCGACATCTCTGTGGTGAAAGGTATTCTTGACTGAAAGTGTGGCGCACACTGTTGCTACAGATTGCACAGTAGCACCAGGCAGAGTACCAAGAGTCTCACTTCGACACTTAGTTACAGTTGTCCTACTGACTGACCAGCCATGGTGTACGATGCTGACACTGTTACCTAGTTAAATATAAAAATCAATCTTCCACACGATCAGCTGGTCCGATACACCCAAGGGCTACTCACAACCTTATCTTGAGGACAATGTTACAGACCAACATCCTCTATACATTTAGTTTGGCTACATTGGAACTACTGAAGTCTTCCAGTTCATCAGCAAAGAGAAAGTAGATCTGTTCCCCTTCAAATGGCACAGCACAACTGGGAAGTTGCCATTACTGCATGGAATCCTCAGGTGCCCAAAATCTGAAATCTAGGATGTGCAATTCCCATTAGGGGTGCAATATACCCAGTTGTAATGATTACCCATTGACAATATGGAGCACTACAGAAAACAAAATATCACAATATAAACACAGTTTGTAAACAGTCATACATTCAAACAATTATATAAGCATCATCAAATAGTGCAAGTGGCATGGTCAGCAACACAGGATTTAGAGTAAAATAAATAGAAAACAGTAGATGCCATTAAAGAACTATCACATTTTGACCAGGCTGCCTTGCACTTGTTTTTTTGAAACTTAAGGATATGTTTTATTATACCAGTTAACAATAAAGTGAATATATGTTAACTTTACTCATTGTGTCAGTGGTACTCTGAACCTGGCCCTCTGCTATAAGTCAATGGATTCATTGCCATGGTTGAATTATTTCTTACTTGCTATATGTTAAGTTATTAGTGACTGTACATGGTGTTGCCTGAATTACTCCCTTATCTTTCTAAAATGCACTCCCTTCTATTTTTTCCATGAAGTGAAGCTCTTATAAAGTAAGTATGTATGAATTCACTCACACACACACACACACACACAGAGATGTAGCCGTACTTTCTGGCATGTCCGTTGCTGAGAGTAACCTATCGATTGAGGACATATGTGCCACACTGAAAAATGCCAAAACCAAAGAAAATACTCAGGACGCTACCGATGAAGATTAGGACCCAGCACTAATCAATGACACCAATGCAGAAGCACTGTTGCACAGGATTACATCTGTGCCAGCGCCCGAAAAAACAAGCACCAGTGATCGAGTCGGGAGCAGAACAGAAGAAAGGAGGGTTGAAGGAAGATAAGTGGACTTTAATGAATTCTGGCTGATTGAAATAAAGTTTACCATTTTTATATCACTCAAACTAAAACAAACACTCTCACAAACAGAGCTGTAATCCTTGGGAATGTGTAGTGTCTGTGTATTTCGTACGAGTGTGTTGTGTGTGTGTGTGTGTGTGTGTGTGTGTGTGTGGGGTGGCAAAGGAAGTCTATGGTTGATATTGGGGAACCGCAAAAAAAAAAGCTTCTGTTAATGGGGATGGCCACTTAAAAGGGGAATGGATGTCCATGGAGGTGTCACCTTTAAATAGCTTCCACTTTAATACATCAAGCACTGAAGGTAACAAAAAACAAATTCTGGTCAGATCCACCACGGCTGCATAATGAAGTTAGTGAAGTTGTGTGGAATTGTTAAGGAGATATGGAGAAACAACACAATGATTTGTAAGTAGTAATATTTGTTTTAGTTTCTGTTCTAAGGAATGCATACACGTTATTAGGAAAATACATGGAGGTTTACATTTTAATGGAAGGAATAGGAAGCACTGTAGGTTTACAAAAGAACCCCAGAGCAAATGCCACTGATGTATGTGTTATCCCAGATGATATTGGCTGGACAGTCAAATTTTAAAGAAAACACAATTGCACATACCCTAATAATGCAAAGCATTATGGGAAACATATGCAAATCCCCATGACAGTACAGAAGGTGGCAGTACATGGAAAAGTAATGGCTGGCATATGTTCAGCCTTGGGATTATGTACACAAGTTTTTTTTTTTTTTTTTAGAGAAACAGGGTTTTTGTCCATGAGGTAATGTAAGTTATATTTAAGCAATGTGTTGATGTCCGGAAGTCAGGTGTAATGATGATGGACTGTTAGTAGAGAAAATGTGATAGTAATGGTCAGAAGTATGGCAGCTTGGATTCAGTGCAAAGAGGTGCAAAGTAATGTACCTGGGAAACAAAAACCCAGGGGAAGATTACATAATGGGGAGGAGGTAGTAACAACAACAAAAATGGAAAGGAACCTGGGGATAAACATATCAGATGACCTTAAGGTTGGCAAGCAATGTGAGAAGGCGGTAGGGAGGGCTGGGGGGATACTGGGATGCATAGGGAGAGGCATCACCAGCAGAAAACAGGAAGCTGTTATCCCCCTGTACAGACAGTTGGTGAGACCCCATCTGGAGTACTGCGTCTAGTTCTGGAGACCCCATCTCCGCAAGGACATAGGATGGAGGCAGCTCACAGGAGGGCAACTAAAATGGTGCAGGGTCTGCAAGAGAAGTCATATGAGGAGAGACTAAAGGAGCTTAATATGTATACCCTTGAGGAAAGGAGGGAGGGGGGCATGATAGAAACATTTAAGGACCTCAGTGGAATCAACAAAGTCCAAGAGGGTAGCATATTTCAGAAAAAGAGAGATGCAAGAACAAGGGGACACAATTTGAAGATAGAGGGGGATGGCTCAGGGGCAATGTGAGGAAGTATTTTTTCACAGAGAGGGTAGTGGATGCATGGAACAGCCTTCCTGAGGAGGTTGTGGGGGTCTAAAACTGTGGGAGAATGCATGGTACAGACATAAGGCAATTTTTGTGGGGGGTAGGAAGAAATAGGCTGTTGGTTAAATAGGATCTGCAGCTTATCTTCTAAGTAGGGAAATGGTCAGACTAGGTGAGCCAAGTGGTCCTTATCTGCTGTCAAAGTCTCTGTTTCTATAGGGGGTCGCTTTTGATAAGGGCAAGGTAATTATGCTTGTGATAATAAGAATATTAAGAAAGTATGAAGTCTATTCAGAAGTGGAATACAATTATGCAGAGTTTCATAAGTATGTGCTCAGAGTGCAGGCAAATGTGATATGCAGATTTGTTTTAGAAATAGGTAAAAATAGTGACACATGCAATTGATGGAAAGATAGATAATTACATAGACATGTAGGCTCTATCCACACTACACTCGAAAAAGCTGTAATGGATTAAAACAGTTAGTCTGTAAACATTATAGTGTGTCCACACGGCCCGTGAACAATGTTGATACTGGTTTGAAAACATTACAGCCTGTCCTCACTGAGTGTGATAGTGTGTGTGGTCTCAACCCTGTAGTAGCAGTGCACATCCCATGGTGCACTTGGTGATGACAGCTGCATTTTGAGATGCCCTGCTATATGTCCTATGGAGTACTGTGTATATGGCACAGTCATATTATGTAAATAACCATATTTCACTGTTATGAGACACACTTATGTTGTGGAGGTGACAGAGAGAGGTTCGAGTGAGGGGGAAATCTGTATGTTGGAATCGGGGGGCTACGTCAGTGAGAGGGAGGGAAGGGGAGGGGGAGAGAGAGGAGACATGGCATCATTTCTGCCAGTATTAGGGCACCTGGGCACAACAGATGTTCATATAGTGCTGCTGTATGGCTGAAGGCAGACCCTCTACTACTACCTTTAATGTTCCCCACTGCTCCACTGTACACAGTGCCACACATCTATTGTCCACCATAGCAGTGCTCCATGATGCACTCAGGAGCTCCACTAATGTATGTGTTCACTACTGGCACTGCTCTGCAGGTGGTATTGCTGCCACATCACACATGGGCAGGCAGGGTACTCCCAACACTCGGCACAGTGAGAAGAGTAATCAAGGACAGTACATGGATACCATCAGGAGGTGGCCCTCGGGAAGGCAAGTGCAGACAGAGAGGTAGGTTAGGTGGGGATATTGGGGTATACCCGGGGGTGTATGCAAACAGCTGTCAGGTTACTGTGGTATGGAGGCATCCCAGTAGTGCAGCCTACACCCATGCTTCACACTGCCATCTGCATATGTCCTGGTAGCCTCCGATCTCCCTGCATGTGGTGAAACAGTGCTGCAATGCATGCAGGTATAGTGGGAGACTAGAGGCTATATGGTGGAGCATTTAGACACAATTGCAATTAAAAACTGATAAAGATGTAAAGCTGTAAATAAGAGTGAAATAACCACGCTGGTATGCACACCACAAAGTGGTTCTTGGAAGGCTACAAATTGGGGATGGCTCAATTATAGGAGTAGTCCACCCAGAATTTGCAAAAACATATGTTATGCAGTGTTTTGATTTGTTTGTAAAGTCCTAGTGTGCCCTTCACTCTGTCTGCTATTAGGAGTATTTCCTAAATTTCACTGCTAGCTTTAGGGTAGTTTTATGACCCCTTGGGATCTCTATCACAAAAAGGTTTATTGCCTTCTGCCTCCTACAATCCACCCTGTCTCATGTGACAGTGACATAGCCAAGCTCATAGATTTAGCATATGCAGTGCTTTTTAAAACAGTTCACAACAGCAGAGCTTTGTAACTGTTCTTATCCAGTGAGCACAAATGGCAACAGTTACAATTTAGCAGATGCCTGAGAGCTACTTAACTGGGGTTTCTGTAAGAAAATGGCTACTACATAGCTCTAATTCACTATTTGTGTTTTTTGGGTGTGTCATGTCTAGCTAGCAGTAATATGTGTTTTCATTTTAAAATTTAGTTTCATCAAACTACGCACAAGAATAAAGCACAGAAATTGCCCCAGATCATCACTGCTATAATTAGTAAAGACCATAGCAGTTTTCTTGCAGAAAACTCACTCAGTTAGGGGTAGTGGACTGATATATCAGTCCAAAATTCCTATGCCTTCTAATTCTGTCAGCAGCCTAAGGGTTAATTTAGTAGGGGTTTTCTTACAGAAACCCCATTTAGCTACCTCTCAGGTATCTGCTAATAGGCTAATTTAGGAAAAATTCCTAATAGCAGACAGAGGACTTAACATACAAATCAAAACACTCTGCATAACATATGTTTTTGCAAATTCTGAGTGGACTGTGGACTACTCCTTTAAAACTGCCAGCTCAGTAAAAAATATACACTGCAGCCTCTTGCTATACTGACATGCTTCAACTGATGCAAACTACAGAGTAAGGTGGTGGGGGCAGGGTTGGAGGACAGGTCTGAATAACACCATATACCCACCAGGAGGGACTTTCCATCTCTTGGAATGTATTTGTGAAAATGTGTGACCAGGAGAGGAATGTGAGCTGAGCCAATGCTGTTTAAACAAGTGCTGTATAGAGATGCAGTTTCAGGCTTTTCCTTCTGAAGCTTAAGCTCTGATGCTCCAGGCAGCTCTGATAGTCAATTGTTCCAGCATGATAGAGCCACCTCATGTCCCTCTCACATGAACCCCAAAAAAAAGGTGGGGAGATCTTTAGGAGCATCTTTGGGGGAGGTGGGGGTGGATCTTACTCCCTCCAAAACAACTAATGCTGCCTGAGCTGGCTTCTGGTGTGTATGTGGTGCCTCCACACGCACATATGGGCATGTGCCGGGGCCCCATGGGGGGGGAATATGGGAGAAAACCCATAAAAAAAACTATATAAAATATAAACAAGTAGAAAAGAATGTGCACAAGAGGACTTGGTGCTGAAGATGGGTCTGCCAGCCCAAAAGTGAGGACGCACATGACAGAAATCAATTTATAAAGCATTTCTTAATGACACCGTCACTCAAAGTGATTAAAAAAAATGTAAATGCTGCTAAATTTCACAATCTAAATTCCTATCAAACATTTTTTGTTTTAAAGATAATTTATACAAAACCATTGCTGTGCAAACCATAAATATAATATATTCAATGTTTAGTGTATCATATTAATATATTTGAACTGTAAATCACTATAGCAATGTTAAATGATACCCTACAATTTTAACAGCAGTAAGATTAATTCTGCAGTAAAAAAAGTTGGGATGCAGACTTAAAACTTACTTACAAATGTCTCTGTAATATATAATTTATCCTTCCTATCCATTTTATATAAGTTAATTCAAACAGAGCAATTTCATTAAAATGCAAGTAATAATGGAGGCTGGGGTCAAAATTGGCACGGCTCACTAATAAATGCTAGTAGATTTTGTGTCAGACAACTAAAATTTTCATTTAACTAGCCCTGCAGGCTTGTACTGAAGAGGCAACTCTTCAGTATGTCATGCCAGCTGGGGCAGCGGGAAATGTCTGTGGGGCCAGTGGTTTTCCCAGTCACTAGCCCCTGCAGGCTGGCAACACCACAGATTTCGACCCCCAGGAGAGGAAAAAAGAAGGCTGGGAAATATGCAGTCCCAAGGGACTGAGCTGGCTTCCAGTGTGCATGTGGTACCTCCACAGGCATATACAGCCCATGCCAGGGCCGTGGGGGGGGGGGTTATACAGGAGAAAACCCAGTAAAAACCCATTAAAAAAAATCTATATACAATATGAGGTGGCACTGGTCCCATTAATCCAGAGCTCCCACTACAGATGGCTTCCAAGCACCAAACAGAAAACAGGTGTCGCGTTATCTTTAGACACATTCTCTCATGCAGCACTAGAAAGTGAGGAGGATGAAATGGACTCAGTACTAGGTAGCTGTAGCCAAATACACACACCATGCATACTAACATGCCCAGTTTACCCTACCTTTCTTAACAGACACATGCAGATAACACCTGAAGAGAATACCAATAGCATGCAACAACACAACCAGCATGAAGGCACTTAGGCACAGATCCCAGAGATGGACAGCATACTGGTACAACACTCAACAGACAAGTGTGTTTGAGGTGCACTCAAGACACAGTATTCGGAATCAGTGCTGCTGCTAACCTAAACCATCCCATTGCTATCATCGGGTTCTGCAGCAGACAACACATCCACGCACCACTGGATGGTTTAGATACCCATGAGCAGAAGCAAAGTACACTCGAGAGACCATGAAGCAGCAACACCAATGATATCACAGATAACAACAGGGGCGGAAGATACAGCCACGATACTGCCAGCCTGCTCAGCAGCCCCACACTGACTGAAATCATGGTGAACCTGGCTGAACCCAACCACAGGCATAAACAAACTAGGATAGGATAGGATCCCAGGGCCAGGGTAGGGTGGGGTTGGCTACATCGAAACTGTCCGCAAGAAAACATAAATAAAATAAAAATTTCTTACCTTCTCTGACTCTGGCTCTCCTCTCCTCCACAGTCAGACTGACAGCAGAAGACAGACTCCTCCTCTGGACTTTGGGGTGGCACTCTCAGCTGTAGGGGGAGCTGGATGCAGAAATTATCCTCAGTCACAGAGTGACAGTGCCACAGACACGGACGACTGAGTTTTGACTTTCTTGTCGCTGCATGGAGGTCTGTCAGTAGTAATCTTGTCACCCACACCCTTACCCGACTCATACCATCCCTTACTTGCCTCACTGGCCAACCTTAGGCAGTTTTCCTTATCCACCTCTCTCTTGGTCTTTCTGAATTTTCTACAGGCCAACGTCTTTTCCTTTACTGCCTTGGCAACCCCAATGCTGAACCAGCTGGGCGCTTTGGCCCTTGTGTTCTTACATACTAATATACTAAAATGCCAGCAGAATAGGCCTAATGGTCTTTCGAGTCTGCTCGATTTTCAGCACCTGCACTGAGGGCCAATTTTGGTGTCCTCCTCTCCCCCTTGGGTTATACTGTCCCCAGTCCCAGATGATCCACCTGTATTGGGCCTGGTCAGATTTATCCTTCCCCTGTACCTGTCCTATCCCCTCTTAAACCCATCCACAGTCTCCACCTCTACCAGCTCCCTGGGCAGTGCATTCCATGGCTCCACCACCCTTTCAGTGAAATAACACCTCCTCCTCTCCTCTCTGAGTCTGCCCCTTCCAGCTTACACCCTTGCCCTTTCATTGCCCCCCCTCCTTCCTTTGGAGCATCCTGACTGGGCCTTCCTTATTGATCCCTTTCATGTACTTAAAGACCGCTATCATGTCCCCCTGTCCCTCCTCTCCTCCAGGGTGTACATGTCGAGCTCCTTGAGCCTCTCCTCATAGGTCCTCTCCCCCAGGCCCCAGATCATTTTGGTTGCTCTCCTTTGGACCCTCTCTAGGAGTGTAACGTCCCTCTTTAAATGTGGTCTCCAAAACTGAACACAATACTCGAGGTGTGGCCTAACCAAGCAGTTGTACAGGGGAAGGATCACTTCCATCTTTCTGGAGGTAGTTCCCCTGGCGATGTATCCCAGCATCCTATTTGCCCTTGCCACTACCCTTCTACAGGTTTCTGAGTTGTTCATTTTGACATCTACCACTACTCCCAGGTCCCTCACACCCTCCATGACTTGAATCGTGTCTCCTCCCAGGGTATACCTCCGGCCTGGATTTCTGACTCCCAGGTGCAGAACCTTGCACTTCCCTGCATTGAATTTTAGTCTCCATTTTCCCAACCACCTTTCCAGAGCCTCCAGGTCCTCCTGCAAGGCCACCCTCCCCTCCTCCACCACTGCACCCAGCTTTGAGTCATCTGCAAAGAGACTCATTTCACTCTTGATCCCCCTTCCTTATGTCTGAGACATAGGCGTTGAACAGGAGTGGCCCCAGCACTGATCCCTGGGGCACCCCACTAGTAACCCACCTTGGGGATGAGGCTAGCCCTCCAACCACCACCTTCTGAGTATGCTCGGAGAGCCAGTTTCCTATCCATCTAAAAAACAAATGTCATCCTACTCCCATTTCCTTTAGCTTGGGCAGCAGGCCACTGTGGGGTACTGCATCAAACATCTTGCTGAAGTCCAGAAAGAGGATGTTCACTGGTCTACCCTGGTCCAGGGCCCTCATCACCCAGTCATAGAACTCAACAAGGTTTGTCGGGCACAATCTTCCCAGGACAAAGCAATGCTGCCTATCGTCCAAATGCCCTGTTTGCTCCAGTAACCTCCCTAGCCTTTCCTTGACAATACCCTCCATCACCTGGCTGACCACCGATGTCAGGCTAATGGACCTGTAATTTCCCGCTTCCTCTCTTGATTCCCCCCCCTTGTGGATTAGCATGACATGGGCCACCTTCCAGTCTTGGGCCACACCCCCAGTCCTCAGAGAGATGTTAAGAAGCTCCACTAGGGGGACTGCCAGGACATCCACCAATTCCCTCAGCACCCTGGGATGTATCTCATCTGGCCCAGGTACTTTCTCCATCTGAAGGGACCTGAGGGCTTCCCTTTCTCTCTGTACCAGAATTTCAGCCTCCACATCCTCCCCCTTTTCATCCTGTACTACTGGCCCCCCAGCTGTCTGTGGTGGCCACTCCCTTTCCCCAGACCCATCAGGGCCCCTGATCTCTACCAGTCCCACCCCTTCCTCCAGTTTGCCCCCACTCCCCCCGCAAGACATAGCCCCTCCATCCACCCTGGTAAAAACTGAGGCAAAGCACTCATTTAGGACTTCTGCCTGTTGCCCCGCCTCCTGTTCCCAACCATCCCCTATTCTTATCCTCCTGATCTGTCCCCTTACTTTCCTTTTTTCCCCCATGTATCTAAAGAACCCCTTGTTCCCCCTCTGGATCCCACTGGCCAAGGACTGCTCCTTTTTTGCCTTAGCTGCTTTCTCCACCCTGGTGACTGTCTTGGCTGTCAGCTCATATTCCTCTTGATCCCTTTCACTCCTTGAGCACCTAAAGTGCCTATAGGCCGCCTTCTTGTACCTCACCACCTTCTGTACCTCCCAGATCCACCAGCAGGGTTTTCTAGCCTTGCGCAGGATCTGGTAACCTCTTGTATGCCCCTTCTAATGATCTCCCACCTGCTGTCAGCATCCATATCCAGCTTTATCCTGTCCAAATGATCTTTAAGGATCCTTCCCATCTCCCTGAAGTCTGCACCCCCTAAAGTCAGTTACTAACATCCTTGTTCGGCTTTCCTCCCCAACTAGGTCCAGGAAGAACCAGACTGTGGCATGATCACTCCCCGCCAATGAGTCCCTCACCTCTAGGCCCCTAATCTGATCACTGTCTGCCAGGACCACATCCAGTGTCCGAGCCTCCCTAGATAGCTCGCCCACCTGCTGGGTCAGGAACGCATCCTGGAAGACATCCAGCAGCCTCTGCTCCCTGGCCACTGGTGACGTCATAGTCCCCCAGTCTGTTCCTGGCATGTTAAGGTCCCCCATTACCACTACCCTTCCCTTTCCCAGTCTACAGTGTCCCCTCGAGATCTGCCACCAAACTTTCTTCCAGAACCTCTGCCAGTGCAGGTGGTCTGTATATCCCTCTGCCCTTTACTCTCTTACCCCCTGCATCAGCAGGGTGACCCAAACAGCCTCCACGTTCCCCTCTGCCGCCTCCTATCCCTCCAATACCCATGCCATTTCTGACCAACAGTGCTACAGCACCTCGCCTTCCCCCCCCCCATCTTTTCTGAACATAGTATAGCCTTCCAGATTTAGGTCCCACTCATGCCCTTGAGTGACCCAGGTCTCAGTGACTGCTGCCACATCTACCACCCCCTCAACTAGCATTGTCTGGAGCTTAGGCATTTTATTTCCTAAGCTCCTGGCATTTATCAGGACCACTCTTCCACCCCTTTTCCCTCCTCTCCTTTCCCCCCCTTGAGCTCCCATTTCTCAGCTCCTGCACCCTACCTGGTGACTCATTTCCATATCTCCATAGGCCCCTAGAGGAGTGGAGACCAAGACCATGTCCCTCATTTATCGTACCTGCTGGCACTGACCCTTTTTGTGATGCCTCCCCCCTTCATAAGTTTAAACCCCACCTTTGGCTGATGAACCCAGCTAGTTTGAGCTTAAGG
The DNA here is from genome assembly GCA_016271365.2 of Neoceratodus forsteri. Taxonomy (NCBI): domain Eukaryota; kingdom Metazoa; phylum Chordata; order Ceratodontiformes; family Ceratodontidae; genus Neoceratodus; species Neoceratodus forsteri. Next base: position 450,455,792 of record CM057456.1, on the reverse strand, counting down.
ATTTCCTTCCCCTTCAAATTAAGGTGGAGCCTGTCCCTAACGTACAGCCCCTTATCCTCCCAGGTCCCCCCCCAGTCCCCCACCAGACCATACCCTAATTCCCCACACCACTCCCTAAACCACTGATTTATCTCCCTAATCATCTTCTTGTTTTCCCCACTAGCCCTTGGCACCAGCAGGATTTCTGAAAAGGAGATCTTGCAGCCTGTGGAAAGGCATACCCTGGCCAACTCCCGGAACCTTGCCTGAATTTCTAATTCACTATTACCATATTATGTCATTTGTCCCCAAGTGTACTAGAATATTCGGGGGCCCCCCCCCCCATTTCTTTGCCAGTGAATACAACTCATTCTTGGCCTTGTGCACCGTCAGGCCTGTGTGGAATTTGGTTCTGATCAGACAGGTTTTATCCTCCCCCTGCCCCTCCCACTGGATGCCTCTGATCATGGAGTCCCCCAGTAGCAGTACTCTGACCCCCCCTTGCCTCCCTGTTCACCCCTTGTGTTTCCCCTTTTTCCATGCCCCTCCTCATCCCTTCGTCCGGGTTCTCCCTCCAACCGGCTCCTCGCACCTCCCACAATTTGGGTGTCGAAGGTAGCCCCTTCACTATTTTCCCTGGTCACCCCCTCTACCCATGTCCTGGCCTTCTTTATTCCTCCCACTCAGGTATCTTTCTCTGTATCTATTTCCTCACTACTGACTAATTCATTTGCCCTGTTTGCCTACTTTGCATTCTGCTCACTATCATCCCAGTTTTATCCTGTGCCTTCCTGCCTGTTGTGCTCCCCTGTTCCATACCCTCAGCCTCCTCCTTGTTCCCTTGATCCTCCTTGTTATTCTCCCCCGCCCCTCTTTTCCATCCTGTCTGGGTCCCTCTCTATTGCTCCCTTACCTCTTGCTCCCTTCACCCTTTCTATCCATCCCTGCCCCAGCTTCACCAGCAGCAATATCATCATCATCATCCTTCTCCTCCTCCCCTTCCCACGCTCCCCTCTTCCACCAATGGGCATAGAGGGTTAAAATGATTTGTGAGCCTTAGCCCATCCCCCAGTGCCCCCGTCCCTACCACCCCTCTCTGTTTCCTCTGGACACGCCCAGTCTCTTGCCTACTGCTGTGGAAATTTCCACCTTTATGGCCCACCTGCCAGGGTCCCCTAGAGTCCCCTGTGTACCCCCTTCCCTCCTCCCCTAGTGTGAGCACCTCCTTTCACTCCTCTCCCAGCGTGGGAGGCCCCAGCACCTAGTGCTTCCATGTAGGTGAACGCTTGCTTCCTACTTCTCCAATCCTTCCCCCCCAGCACCACTAGCTGCATTTGGATCCCCTCTACCTCCTCCTTAAGCTGTGCCAGCTGGTAACACAGTGGGCATCCCCCCAAACTTCCAAGCCCATTCCAGTATCATGGCCGCACCACACCCTGTGCACCCAACCACCCACCCAAAGATACCTGCTCTAGTGATGTGCAGTCCCTTCCCCATCATCATAGCAGTCTTTTCTAAGCCAAATTACCAACTCAGTGGCTCTACAGTTTCTCGAGCTACCAGTACCTATACCTAGACAATCCCCCATAGAGCATACAGACTTTCAAACTTGCAACGCTTGAGTGTCTGAACTTTTCCCCACCTGACTATTAGCCTTAAGAGTTAGCTCATAGCTTGCAACTCCCTAAGTTCGTCCTTCCCAGCCTGTAAACCCAACCACCAGTGTCTTTTCCGTATTTAAGAAAGGCTAATGCAAGGAGTGGGTGGGAGAGCTCTCCACAGAAAGATTTTAAGGATTTAGGCTACATTTAAACCACAACAGAGCCTTACACACTCATCTGTGGCAACCAACATTCCTGCCTTAAACACATTTAATATAACATTGTGGCAGACTTATTTCAGGAAGTCAAAAGTAAACAACATGATTGCCAAGTACCGGAATGCTGCATCACTGAAAGTTGCAGCAAGGCACTTGACTAGGGAAGATATCATTTGGGATAGGGCATTAAAAAGCCGCATGCTTTCATTTAATAGATGGTGCCCTGTTTTGCAACATCGTATGATTCCACTACCGAACACCAAAAATAAAACATTCAATGGCCACTGTTACATATCAACAAAGCATGCACTCCATGCATGAACAAACACATAACACACATCACAGTGCTCAACCGGCATTGTCCAGATTATAGTACAAGTTAACCACCAATGTGTAGCAGTAATCGTACCATATCAGCTTTCTCTCCAGCCAGTACCTAGCATTTGCACAAGAACTTCGTCCCCCCTTCCCCATAAAGGAGGACACTATAGATAGAATTTATGTTTTAAGGGCTGCAGTAGCTATCGGTGAGAACTCTGCATCTGTCAACATCAGACTGTAGCTGTAAAAGCACTCATATGACAGTAGATTGCTTCTATACAAGATGTCAAGTTTTACCTCTGCTGACTGATTTCTGTGCGGGGTGAGCCAGTGAACTGGCAAACTGGCGAGCCAGTGAATTAGCTTTAAAAACAGTGCTACAACCATCCCCTTCTTTTCACCAGAATCAAAGAGTATGTACTCAAATAAACATAAAACAATCTTTTGCAGATGTCAGCATGGCTCAGTTGGTAGCAAATCCGCCTCTGGACCAGAAGGTTGTGGGTTCTTGTCCCACACCGGGATTGGATTTGCACCTAAAAATCGTTGGCATCTGAGTGCAGTATTGAGGGGGTGCTGTACTGCTGGGGTGTGCTATCCTTCGGATGAGACGTTAAACCGAGGTCTCTTCTGCCCATCCTGGTGTTGTCCTGGTGGGTGTCCAGGTGGAAGTAAAAGAACCCAGGGCACTCTTCGCAAAGAGCAGGGAACATTCCTGGTGTCCTGGCCAACATTCCCCTTCCCATAAAACCAGTTCATGCAATTATCCAGGCTGTGTGTGGGTGATGATGTGCGATATGGCTGCCACCATACATTCAGTCACTTCACTACCTGTCTAGCATTGCTTGTAAAGTGCTTTGGGATACTGCGTATGAAAAGCGCTATATAAATGCTGATTCTTCTTCTTCTTTTCTGTGCTGAGTTTGTGTTGGAATTAGAGGGAACATTAAAGAGGAACTGTGTGGTGACTTCATTCATGGGATTTTACTTGAAGAGTTGGACTTTCCAGAGCCAATAGTTGAAAAGACGGACTGGCTGTAAGAAGCATCTTGCCATAAGGAACATTTGCTGTGTAAACAAGGCTGCTGGTGTGGTGAGAGTGCATCCAGCGGATGCTTTGTGGGTTCCCTGATGCATAGCAGTAGCTGGTGAGGTGTGTTGGGGAGGGGGGACTCCTCTAATGTCCTTGGGACAGGGTGGTGAGCCAGTCTCCCACGACCAGACAGGGGTTACTCAACAACTCTGAGGGGAGCCTGGGAGTGTGCTGGGTTCTCTCAAACCTCTGGTGGGTCATGCCGTGGGGCCTGTCCTTCTGGGGGCTGTAGTTGTGAGTTGTGGGGGGCTGGCTACCAGGGCCTAAAGTTGTTTCTTCGGGAGGGGGGAGCCCCCTCTGATCCCTGTTTGACACACCTCTTGCGTGCTGTGGTATTAGGGATTGCCTTTATTATTAGACTATCAAATTGTCAAGACTGTCAGATAATATCATTATGGCTCTGGATATGGACTAATCGTGCAATATAATTGTTATACTGGTGGACAAATTAGTTCTGGTGAGAGCAGATTGAGCAATCTATTTTTGGACATCTGCAAAATATTGTTTTATATTTATTTGAGTATATACTCTTTGATTCTGGTGACAGCAGAACTAAGGACTGAGTAATTTATCATTGGAACCTCGGCAACAGACTTTAGATTTTTTTTTTTTTTGTTATTTAATTTCTAGGCTCTGGTAAGAGCAGAGGCTTTCCTGGGCTATTTAGTTTAATTTTATGGGATTAGAGTTTTGGATTGTTTATTTTTTCTAAAAGTTTGTTGAATTAAATTTATGTATTTTTAGGATCTTTGCAGTAATTGTTATTTTAGACTCCATCTGCCTGTTTAAGCTTGTGTAGAATGTGTTTGTCTGCCCCCACGGTTGTGCACTACTCACCCTCTGTTCTTCATGCTCTCCATCCCTTCTTCTTTCCTCCTCTGGAATTTGGTGTTTACCAGCACTATAGAGCACTTGGTATTGCACGGAGGATAGGGAGGAGGATGGGGGGGGTGGCGAACAGTGGAGGATGAGTGAGCGGGGTCATCTAATCGGGGTCGTGGGAGTCGAGAGACACCCTGGGAAGAAATGGAAATCAGAATGTGGTCCACCATGTCTGGTTCCCATACCCAAGGGCACTACCGAATTGAGTCGGCAGGTGGTTTGGGAGGCACGAGGCGTTCGTCCAACTCAGACGGTGTTATGCAATGCCAGGTCGGTCAAAAACAAGACAGCAATTATTGCTGATCTTGTGGGAATGGCTGACCTGATTTGCATTACTGAGACCTGGCTGGATGAGAATTCTTGCCCCATTCTGGAGGCTTTAGTTCCGGCCGAGTACTTGGTAATACACTGTCTGAGATTGGACTGCGGGGGGGCGGTTGGTTTCAAGACCAAACTCAACTTCACAAGTGTATTGGTTGGGGAGACTGAGTCATTCGCGTGTACCATTGTAGCAGGTGTAGGTTGTCTGATCGTTCTTATCTGTCGTCCACCCGGTGATGAGAAACGTTTCGTTCAGGAAGTGGCGGACTTCGTTGTCGACATGGAATTTGAGTCACCAAGACTGATGGTTCTGGGCGACTTCAATGCCTGGGTCGATGATGAATTCTTGCAGTTTGGACAACACTTCCTCCAGTTGATGTCTTCTCTGGTTACCTCCGCTACTCATAGACATGGACTCTCCCTGTCTGCAAGGGACTCCTGAACGTCGGCCGTAGGACCAGCGGCCACCGGGCGGTCGGCGCTTCTCCAGCCGCCACCCGAGACCACCGCAGCGGACTCTCCCTGTCTGCAAGGTACGGCAAAGCCGCAGCCTATCGGAGCGCGAGCGCCATTCCTCGGCGGACTCCGATTGGCTTGCCCTTCCTCCCTTTACTTTGAACTGAATTTTTGCAAAAAGGAGCTGTTCTCTTGCTTTCTGGGGAAAACTTGAAATTGTAAATGTGTTAGAATTGAATGTAGGAAGCCTAATTGTGTGTAATCCATTGCCAAAATTGTTAGAGGAGGGTACAACTTAAGCCATCACAGCCCTTCTTTTGAAACCGAGCAGACGCCAGCTAGACATAGGGGCGCCCAGGAAATCGCTCCTATTGTCCTGCAAATTTAGCTCTGCATCACCTCTGGTCTGCCTGCCTGCAGCCGACTGGGACTAGTACTAATAGTCCCTCCTTCTGTCTCCCCTAGGGACTCCTGAATGTCGGCCGTAGGACGAGCGGCCACCGGGCGGTAGGCGCTTCTCCAGCCGCCGCCCGAGACCACTGCACCAGACTCTCCCTGTCTGCAAGGTACGGCAAAGCCACAAATTTTCATCCACCCACCCATCCCCTTCTCCGAGCATTATCTTTATAGCTCACTAGCCCCACCCACAGCTTTCCATTGGTCCGGCCCATGCTGAACAGGCATTTTTTACCAGCCTTTAGTGAATGAAATACATCTCTTGCATTCTAGATGCTCTCCATCTTTCTCCTTATTCCCTTCCTCTCAGTAAAGATCCAGCATTAATTAAACGTGGCATTGAGGCGTGTTACTGCTAGGACTATACTCAGCTGCTTTCATCGAATACTGACTACCAAGATCTTGCTGCAGTAGTATCTTTTGCATAAAAGTTGGGGACTCAAAAGACACTGGTTGGCAGTTCCCGTGGTGGTATACCTCACTTTGTGTAAAAATAAACATGGGAGGTCTCGACCGGCTTTGCCTATTAGCCAACATTTTTCTGCTATGTAATATGAATGGACCCCCTGACAGAGCTGATTTCATTATAGAGACATGTCCTGCACCACCAGTCTCCCCACACAATCAAAATATGTATTTAATATGCTGCCCATGTCTGCCCCTGATTCACTTGAAGTATGAATCTACCAATAATGGTACAGCAATCTACTCTGCTATGCATGTCCCCAAACCTCAGGCACCCAAGCAATGCACAGGCTGTTACTACCCTGCTTGGATCCTAAGCTACACATTTACAGGGCAAAGCAAGAGGTCGGCTCGATCCCTGGATCCATGCGTTCTAGCTTGCAACAAACGCAGAAAGACCCGTGCTTTTAAAAATCTCCTTGCCAATCTGAGAAGAATTCTCCTCCTTCTATTACTGTGCACAGGAGACATCGAACTTAATCCTGGCCCCACAAGGTTGCTCTCATCACCGTCCTAAATTACTACCCTCAAAGGAATCCGTTTCCTGCATGCCAATGTCTGCAGCCTTCTAAAGAAGCTGGAGTCTGTCCAGGCCTGGATTATTCACACTGCTCCAGATATTCTTGTGATCTCAGAATCATGGCTTCGGGCATCCACGCCGGACAGCGAGGTCAACATCCCCAATTATCTACTTTTCAGAGCAGACAGGAAGACCGGGGAGTAGCCATTTATGTTAAAAACAAATTCACAGTATCTGTATTAGATGCTACTTCCATTGCTGGAGGATTTGAATGCCTGTCCCTCAGAGTTGAACCATCTCACTCGGTGGCTTTCCGCATACTTGGCTGCTATAGACCTCCTGCAGCAGGACCACAGCTCTTGACTCATCTGTCATCACAAATGGACGCAACACCTATGGAGACAATCTTACTAGGTGACCTAAACTATGACTGGCTAACTAACGGATCTCTACCCCTAAAATGATTCTGTGACTCACAAGGGTTCACCCAACTTATAACTGAACCAACTAGCATCAACAATAAAAATCCAATGAAAAGCACCCTCCTGGATGTGCTCCTTGTCAACAAACCTCACTACTTTTCACATGCCGGTATCCTCCCAGCTGATGTTAGTGACCACTGCATCATAGCTGGCATTAGAACCATCACCAAACCACTATCCACATCAAAGTTCTCTACCAAAAGATCGAGACAGAACTTTGACCCTATGGCTTACTTCAATGATCTAAAAAACTCTTTGCTCTGGCAGAGTTTCTACCTAGCTAAATCAGTGAGTGGCGCTATGATGTTTTACGCAAATCATAGCCAGTGCCCTTAACACCCATGCTCCTTTGATCAAAGCTCGAATAAAACCAGGACCTGCCGTTGGTTTTCACCAGATCTGAAGAAAGCCTTACTCAAAGAGACCAGCTGTGGAAAAAGGCCGAAAATCACATGCCGATGTAGACTGGTATCTTTTAGGTCAGCTAGGAATGCCTGTACGAAAATGATCAGGGAAACTAAGGCCACTTTTTACCAAAATGAATTGTTCTCTGCATCCACCAACCCCTACCAAATTCTGGTCCACTATAAAGGAACTGTCTGGACACTCACCAGGTAGTGTGCTACCATCCAAAATTACCATTGACAATGTCACTGTCACTGACAAATCTGAGATTCTCCAAGCCTTCAATAACCATTTTGCCACAGCAGGCATGGCATTCGATAATGCACCAGTAAGTAGTCTTCGTCCGCTGCTCAAAGCCCAGCCACCCGAACCAAATAACAAAAGTATGACTTTCTCCTTTCCTCCAATCACCATAAAAAGTTGAAGACCTTCTGCTTGACTGAACACTAGAAAAGTGCAGGAGCCGACTCATTCTAATCCATACTTTCTGAAAATAGCTTACCACATACTTGCCGCACCTGCACTTATTCAACCTGTCCCTAGCCCAAGGTTCTCTCCCCACGGAATGGAAAACTGCTCATGTTATTCCTCTATTTAAAGCAGGGGACCCAAGCGACCTGAACAATTATAAGCCAATCTCTCTACTACCTATACTTTCGAAAATGCTGGAAAAAATTGTGGATACACAGTTGAGATCATTCCTAGACAACTCTGCATTGCTTAACCCCATGCAGTCCAGATTTAGAGCTAAGCACAGCACTATTACGGCACTGGCCAAAGTCACCAATGACTGGCAATGGGACCTCGACAAGAAAAAATTTGTTTGTACAGTGTTTTTAGATCTCAGCAAGGCATTCGATACTGTCGACCACTGCCTACTACTCTCCACTCTAAATACCATAGGCATGGACTCAGTCTCACTGGATTGGTTCCAGGACTACCTCACTGATAGGCAGCAACAAATCAAGGCTGAAGGAGAGCTTTCTCCACTCAAACCAATAAAAAGAGGAGTCCCACAGGGATCCATATTGGGGCCCCCTACTGTTCGCCATCTATATTAACAACTTGGATTTAGGAATCAAGGAAGCCAGTATCACCTGTTTGCTGATGATACAGTGCTCTACCTAAGTCGTGACTCTCCTGGAGCCGCATGCTCAGAACTTCAAGCCGAATTCAATACGCTACAGAACCAGCTCATCAACAAAAAGTTATTGCTAAATGCAAAAAAACCCAAGGCCATGCTGTTTTCACCATCCAGCTCTGGGGCCAAATCCGAGGCCGCTGATACAGTTCCTCCTATAACCACTCTACTAGGTGAAAAGCTTGAGTTCGTACCTAAATTCAAATACCTGGGTATATGGCTGGATAACAAACTCTCCTTTATGGAGCACACAGAAGAATTGCTGAAAAAGCTTAGGCAGAGGCTTGGCCTCTTTTACAGAATTAAACACCTCCTGACAGTAGCCGCAAAAAGACAGCTTGTTCATTCTACATTCCTTTCATTAATTGACTTCACTGACATTATCTATGGCCAATGCTCTGTCTCACACCTTGCAAAACTGGATGTACTGTACCACAGAGCCTTAAGATTCATAACTGGCCTCCCATCCTCCACACACCACTGCTCGTTATACGCTGCAGTAGGGTGGCCTTCTCTGCAATACAGACGGCATAGAAATGCAGCTCTCTGGACACTTCGAGCACTCACCAACAAACTCCCTGACTACATTGTTGCCTGCCTCCCCTTATGTCCACCAAGCAGCTATGCTGTAAGAAGCCACTCGCTAATTTTCCTAAAAATTCCCAGGATCAGTAACCACTTTGGTAGGGCAGCTATAAGCCATGCTCTGCCCACACTCTGGAAAAGGATACAAGGTTCACTGAAACTTAGCTCTTCTGTCAGTATTGCTGTGTTTAGGACTCTTCATGACAAAACATTTGCCGAAATCTGTAAATGTTTCCATAGTACCTAGCGGTCCTGCCGGTGGTTCCCGCTCTAGTCTCACCATATGCAGCTACGAACCTAACCCCTCTCTTCCCTACCTAACTTGTTCAATAGTCAGCTGTCATGCAGGCCCTCGGAACCCTTGGCACTTTTCTCTCTATCTACTCCCTTATGCCACTCAAATAGTTGTAACAGCTTTCATCATGGGCCCTTCTGAAGCCTTGGTCACCTTCCAAGCACTGAACCGGTTTCTGAGGGCTGAAATGTTAATAATTTGTACCTTTCTATAGAGGCCTGGATAAATGTGTAACTTAACTTCTATGTCTATGAAGGTTGTATATACCACAATAATGTTATGTGATCTCACGTGAATACTTGGAATGTATATATTGCACCTACCACTTATTTGTAAGTCTGCTTTTACCTTGCACATTTTGTATACTGCACCTTTAATCTATGTATGTATAACTGTCCTTTGACAACAGCAGGTCCACCTTGTAAATGAGCTTGCTCAACGGTGATCGCCTGGATAAATAAAGATTTGATTTGATTTGATTTGACATGGCCACTCCCTTGACTTAGTCTTCCTCCTAGGGATCGAAGCCTCTGACTTGGAGGTGGATCCAGTCAGGTGGTCCGATCACTGCACCGTGGGATTTAGTTTTTAAAACCCACCCCTGGTAGGTCTACCCCTATGGAGATGGTCAGGTACTGCCCTTTACGAGATGTAAGTTCTCAGAGTCTAATGGCAGTTCTTGACCTATCGTCGTCCTTGTTTACCAGCAGTGATCCTGAGAATCTCATGGTGGCCTATAAGTTGTCCACCTCGACAACTTTGGATTCTATTGCCCCTGTCCGCGTTCGACCTCTCTCCCTTCACCCTCAATCTCCCTGGTTTGATGAGACTTTGAGGGAGTGGCAGAGACTCAGTCGAAGGTTGGAGCATTGCTGGTGGAAGTCCACCCTTGATGCCGACTGCCTTAGATTGTTGGACCATTATCAAGTCTATCAATCTGCAGTCTCCCGTAAGAAGGCAGAATTCCTGTCCAGGGAGCTTGCAGTTGCTCAGAATCGACCAGCTCAGCTTTTCCGTACTGTGGACAGACTGTGCAACCCAGCCTGCCTACAAGTATGGAAAACCTTTTCGCAATTAGAGTGCAATGAAATTGCTCTATTCTTTGCAAATAAGGTGGCCGGCATCAGGGCGGGATTCTAGCCGGCACACTCTATGGGTGCTGCTATTGATCAGTATGAGGTCACTACACCTCGATTGTCTTGGAGTATCTTTGGCCGTCTGGAGTTCATGGATGTATTGCGGATCACCCAGAGTGTGTGCCCTACATGCTGTAGATTGGATCCTGGACCTACTTCCCTAATTTTGGGAGGTATTGAGGTTATCGGTCCAGTCCTGGCGCGGATTGTCTGGTGCTCCTTGGAGTCTGGAGAATTTCCTAGTTCTCTGAGAAGGCAGTGGTGATGCCTCTCTTGAAGAAAGCTTCCTTGGACTCAGACTGCCATGCTAATTACAGATCTGTCTCTAACCTTCCTTTTATAGGGAAGGTTATTGAGAAAGTAGTGGCTGTGCAACTAGAGGACCATTTGACCATCCATGACATCTATGAACCAGTCCAGTCTGGTTTTCGTAAGAGAGACAGTACCGAGACAGCGCTGGTTCGGGTGCTCAATGATCTCCTGATGGCTAGAGATCAGAAGAATTGTTCCATCTTGGTCCTTCTAGACCTCTTTTCAGCTTTTGACACCGTGGACCATGAGGTGTTGGGCAGTCTGAGGTTCATCTGTGGACTGTCTGGAACAGTCCTCAAATGGTTTTCATCTTTCCTCATGGGTAGAACTCAGACAGTGGTGTCATAGAAACATAGAAGTTGGCGGCAGATAAGAACCGCAAGGCCCATCCAGTCTGCCCATTTCTTTTTCTACCTTATGAATGTGACATCGGCTTTTCCTCTGTCAGTGCCCTAACAACTACTGATTATGTTTTTAAAAATGGCCTGAATCACAAACTTAGTTTTCGTTGTTGTTGTAACAGGTGACATTAATGTAAATCTGAAAATGCTAATATGCCTGTTATTGATGAGTTTGTAAACTCTGATGTATTGTTTTGTACTTTTCTGTAATCTGTATTGTTATAAATGTATAGTTGTAATAATTTTGCATAATGTAAACTGGTAAGCCTGTATCACTGTATAAATAAAATTTTACCATACCATACCATCTATTCATACTCATTTGTATTGCTCCCTTATGCCTGTCCCATGCCTGTTTGAAGCCCTGCACTTTATTCATATCCACCACTTCCTGAGGTAGGCCATTCCATGCATCCACCACCCCTTCTGTGGAAAAAAAAAAAAGTCCCCCTTAATCGGCCTCCCTCTACTCTCATGCTGTCTCCTCTTGTCCTGCTATTTTTCTTATATTGAAACATGTTACTCTTTCACTTTAATGCCCTTAAGGTGGTTGCATGTTCGATCATATCACCTCTCTCCCTCCTTTGCTGTAGGGTATACATATTGAGCTCCATTAATCTGTCCTCATATGTTTTCTGATGCAGATCCTGCACCATTTTGGTTGCCCTTCTCTGGACTGCCTCCATTTTGTTAATGTCCTTGTGCAGGTGTGGCCTCCATGCGGTACTCCAGATGGGGCCTAACCAGTGTCTTGTAAAGAGGGATTATTACCTCCCTCTTCCGACCTGTGATACCCCTACTAATACACCCCAACATCTCCCTAGCCTTACATACACTGATCAATATTTTTTAAATTTGGATACTGGCTATATGTTTTCTGCCTAAATGTTGGACTGCATTTTATAGTTGCTGATGTACCATATTATTAGACCTCACTTTGGAATTTCAGTATAAGTAGGAAAATCTGACAGCAGTACAATGTTTCCTTTCAGTACTGATCCTGACCACTACTTCAGTTCAATTAATTTACTTAAAAGGATGAGGACTGTTTACCTCTCTTTTTTTTTTTTTAATTGGTGTACTTTGTGGTTACAAAAATGTTTGTCCATGCTCACAGCAGCATAAGGCTTTACATACCACTTTGAACTATATGCTATTCAGTTACTACTATTACTACTATCATTATAGAGGACTATGTATAAGCAGTCATACACAGACCCCACTTTGTCATGTGGAGTACCTCAGGGTTCGGTCCTCTCACCCATGTTGCAGTGTATATGCTGCCCCTCGTAGACATTGTAAGAAGGTATGGACTGAGGTTTCACAGCTATGCTGATGATACCCAGCTCTACCTATCTTTTGCACCCGACCAGAATGGAGCTGTATCAGTCTTTAATAGCTGTCTGAAAGAAATCCAAGACTGGATGGATTCCAGTTGGCTAAAGTTGAACCCAGACAAAACGGAGGTGTTGGTTGTGGATCTGGGTCGTTGGATAGGGAGGTTAGGGGAAGGTGCACCCTCAGGAATTTTTCTCGGCGCGCCTCACTCCTGATCTCTGAATGGGTGTGTAACCTCAGGGTAATTTTTAATGAAGGGCTGACCTTGCATGCGCAGGTGTCGGTGGTCATCAAAACTTCCTTTTACCATTTTAGGAATATCGCCAGGATTAGGCACCTAGTTCCATCCGATGACCTCTTGACATTAATCCATTCCTTTGTTTCCTCTCGCTTAGATTATTGCAACTCCCTTTACCTAGGGCTTTCTGAGGTAGAAATCTGTCACCTGCAGCTGGTGCAGAATGCAGCGGCCTGGCTTTTGATGGGGCCTTTGCGATCTTATCATATTTTGTTGGTGCTGCGTGAGCTGCACTGGCTGTCAGTACAATGACGGATCACCTATAAAGTCGACTTGCTGACTTCTAAAGCCCTATGCGGACTTAGCCCGGACTACCTAAAAGAGCTCCTGATTCCCTACCAGCTTGGTTGATCACTCCACTCATCCGGCAAGGAGTTGCTAGAGGTTCCAAGGGTATGTTTAAAATCTTTTGGGACAAGAGCTTTTGAGTTTGCTGCGCCTTTCCTTTGGAATTCTCTACCCTGTCGGATTTGGGAGTGCGCAACTGTGGAGGCATTCAAGCAGGCTTTAAAGACTTATTAGTGTTTTTAACAATTGAATTTGACTAAATTATGGATATTTGTATGATTTTATTGAATATGTTATGATTTTATTATTATTGTTTCAAAATGTGAGGCACCTTGGTTTTGGATAAGGTGCCATACAAATACATTTTATTATTATTATTATTATTATTATTAGTAGCACTGACAGTAAATATGCCTAGATAAGTGAAAACTCTGCTGCAGTCAGCTAATGACTCTGTTGTAGTCAAACTGCCACCATAAAACCACATACCCAGTCAAAAACTGCCACTACTGTAAATGGGCAGATCCTGGCAGCTATAACCTTAACTTACCCAATTAACAATCAACTCCATTAATGCTGCACAAGCTACTCTATCACTGATTTCTGGCAGTAGTGGAGAACGCCAGGCCACCGGCATTTCTGTAAGGAATTGGCATAGGTCACATTTGACTGATTGTACCAGCGTACATGATTGCATGACAGCGTCAGTGATTGTATCAGTGTTTTAAATGTCCGCTTCAGGACTTGCACTCTGCCGGTTTTACTTTGCTTGAGTTGGGGTGCTTTGCCCCTACACCCCCGTGTTAAAAAAGGCACAGAGGGTGTGGGGCAGAGCCCCCCACTCAAACAGAGTGACAAACATGGTGCGGTGATGTGTACTTTGCCAAGGTAATGCTCTGTCACTTACTTTGTTTGATTGGGGCTTTGTCCTCCCCCACACCACATGTTGAAAAATACACAGGTGGGGCTTCCCAACTCAAACAAAATTAAAAAAAAAAAAAAAATAATAACCTGCACAGTATAGGATTTGATGCAGCAGCACTTTTTTTAATGAAGTTATCATATATACTTTATAAGGTCCCCATGCAGAATACAGTAACTCTTGGGAATGATGTCACTTACATTACATCATCGCGTACAGACGTAGCCGCCATCTTAGGAGGCTACAGGACCGGCCAGTTTCAATGCAGACCGAGGGATTTCTTTACACTGTGCCATGATGTTTAAACCGTAGCGACTCAGGAGTGACAGACTTCACAAGCAAAAAGACTGCAGCGTTATGTGAGTAAATCAGTAACTGACGCTGCTGCGGTTTTTGGGCAAAGATTGGGCCCCTGTTTATGTTTCCTTTAAGGGCAAAAGAAATTCCATTTTACATTAAGGCAGAGAAACTATTTTACATAAAAACCCATCAAAGATTTAGTTTTTTTACCATTAAACCATATAAATTTACATTTCTAAATCCATGTAAAATATATAGCCCCATTTTATAAGTGCAATAAGACACTCTGGGGGTGTGCATTCGACATTTCTAATGCACTGCCAGGGGCTGAAGGCTCACTACGTCCCAGCCATGCATTAGAAATATCTAATGCACACCCCCTCATGGCTTATTGCTTATTTGTACAGTGCCCATACCCTCTAAGATTGGGCACTAAATATTCCCTACCATCCCTCGCCTCTCTTCCCTCTGCACCTTTTAATCATCAAGTCAAATCAAACATCAGTGTAACAACATACTACATACCTGCTGTTTCAGGAAAAGGGCAGGATTCAGAAAACAGTAGCAATCTTTCGGGCTTGTTTGAAGTTCTCCTGGAAGTCCAGCCTCTTAATAAAAGGAAAAGTACACCCTCATATCTTGTACATTTTATTTGTTTCCATGTCAACAGACAATTCTTTTCCTGTACCTGTTGGGGATACATGTGATTGCTTTAGTTTGTTTTCACAGTTCATGCTAGTCCCCCGTAACTATCCTAGGGGGTTCCATTTTATGGTTGCTGAAACCTCAAATTTTGATACGAGCAGGCAGGTTCCCGATTGGCTGCCCCCTTGTGTGACACATCCACATCACACACTCACAGAATCATGCTGCTCGTAAGCTCCTTTGTTGCAGGGCATCGAACATGGACACATATACATACACGCTAGCAGTATAATGCTGCTGGCCACCAGCTGGGCCCCCTGCTAATGGGGACCTTCCTGCAGCTGTGGCCATTGTGCCCCCCCCAATCACTACCCTATGCCCATAGGGCCATAATGGAAGGTATGTAACTGCATAGAGTAAATCACTTGTACTCATGTGTAAAAGCAATAGTTTGCATGTACAAACAAGAGGCAGAGTCATGCATAGCATGTGCAATGGAAACAGATTTCAATGCGCAAAGTGCCTGTAAGCACAGGCAATATAAGAAGTGCAAAAGCCACTTGTTAACAGTGCACTGAGTGCTGCACAAAAGCAGGAATAGGCACAGAAAAGCCAAAACAAGTTGGTGATGGCTTTCTACCTAGCATTACTGTGAAGGCGTATATGTCCATCATGCTCGCTTCACCTGTCAACCCCATCATAACACTGCAGAAGCACAAGTTTGGGCAAGGACTGGAAGGGGATTTGAATCACATCCTCTTGGTTTATTGTTGGCTAGATTTTTTTTTTTTTACATTTTTTCCATTGATTTTCGGACATGTGAAATACATATGAAAATAGTCAGGTTCCAAAAATAGTACTATCAATACAACAGTGTAATATCAGGATGGCTGTTAATTTTCTTCAATCATCACCACATTCTGGAGTCGAGCAATATTTTTCAAAACAGTACCAAGATATAATCTAAATGAACTATTGCAGCAATGACATGGTCCCAAAGTCCACAAAATGTGTGTAAATATTTCTGGCTGTATTAAGAAAAACCTCTGCATTCTGCATGCTCTAAATGCTGGCTGTCCCTCAGGGGGAGGAGGCATGTTAACAAGCAACACTGGAGCCCAATAAGTGAATTTTAGACCTGTCTCTATCCTTTCCTTTCTAGTAAAGGTTATCTAGAGAGTGGTGACACTGCAACTCGAGACACGCCTCATGACCTTTAACATCTAAGAGCTGCTCCAGTCCGGATCAGGTCTAGGCACAGTATGGAGACCATGTTGGTCAGGGTGTGTAATGACCTCCTCAGGGCAAGAGATAGGGAGGAATGGTCAGTTCTTGTTCTACACTATCTATCCTCCACACTTGACACCATGGACCATGGATTGTTGGTGACCTGCCTAAGGGACTACTGTGGATTCAGTGTGGTACTGTCATCAGCAAGTTCAAGTCATTCCTTACAGACAGGATGCAGAGGGTGGTGATGGGGAATTTCTCCTCACTCTCGAAGCCTCTGCTCTGTGGTGTACTCCAGGGTTCAATCCTCTCACCTAGGCTGTTTGCAATGTATATGTTGCTCCTGGGTGAGAGCATCAGACATTACAGGCTGGGTTTCCACTTCTACACTGACAACACCCAGCTGTATCTGTCATTTGCACCCAGGCTACCTGGCGCTGTTCATGTACTAAAATTGTGCCTGGCTGAGATCCAGGACTGGATGTCCACCAGCGGACTAAGACTTAACCAGGATAAGCGGAGGTATTAGTGCGTAAACCTGGTCAACTGCAGGGTGCGGGAGCTACAAAGGAGACAACTAGCCTGGTGCTTGGTCCCTTCAGCCTTGCAGCCTCCACTAAGGTAAAGAATCTGGAGGTTGTTCTGGATGAAAGACTGACACTTGAGGCTCTGGGGTCATCCGTAGTCTGGAGTGGCTTTTACCATCCCTGGAATATCACCCAGATTTAAGCCTTGATCCCACCGGATGATCTGTCATCACTGTTACATTTTCATGACTTCAGGACTCAACTACTGTATGTAACGCTCTATATCTTGGGGTTAGTGGAGGGGTCCTATGATGCTTGCAGCTGGTGCAGAACACAGTGGCAAGGTTGCTGATGGGCCTTCTGAGATTATGTCTCGTAACCTCGGTCCTGCATGAACTGCACTGGCTGCCGGTGACGTGGCAAATCACCTTCAGGTTCAGCTTACTGACCTATAAAGCTCTGTATGGACTGGGTCCAGGTTATCTGAATGATGTACTGACTTCCTACCATACCCCTCACCCTTTCTGCTCCTCCAAGGTGGACCTCCTAATGGTTCTCAGGGTTAGGGCAAAGTCACTGGTTGATTGTACTTTTGAAGTTGCTGGTCCAGCCCTGTGGAATTCTCTTCCAAGATATTTGAAGTAGGCCCCCTCATTGGAGTCCTTTAAGAGGGGTTAAAAGACCTATCTGTTCAGGGAGGCCTTTGGATTGAGTTAGTTGCCTCCCCCACTGGCTGCTATGTTACTTATGTATACTGTTTCAATTTATTTATTTTAGTTTACTCTGCTTTTTATTATACTATGATTTATACATTTTTGTTTATTGGTCCCCTGTTCCAACTGGCCCTCCTTCCCACCAGTCTTCCCAGCCCCATCACCCTGGCTTCCCCAAGGCTTACCTCTCTCGTAGCCTCCATGGCTTTCCCTCCATGGCAGGGTGGTGGGGAGTCCCTCGACCCACCAGGACCAGATCCAGATCTTTTTTTTTTTTTGTGTGTAATATCACTTTTTGTAGGCTTTTGTAGGTTTTCTCCTGCATCCACTAGGGCCCCAGCACACAGCCACATGCAGCGTGGAGTGTGCACTTTTTACGGGCACAGCTCAGCCCCTTCCGCCACCTGTACTGCCGCCACACCCATTGTACCCCACTGGACCTCCATCCAGTGGGGAAGAGACTATGAGAGAGGTGATAATCCATCCCCACCACCCCCAAGAGAGGAGAGCAGCCCCCAGGCTGGCACCTGACATGCCAAGGTCATTCCCAAACCCAGGTTGCTGGCGTAGCATGAGGTAAGGCATCCAGCACCTCAACCCTCAGCGCCACCGGGCCGGCCAAGATCCAAATTTCCAGGAGGAGCCTCAGTCACCGGGTGCAGGGCCTGCAGAGACTGGCGGTCATCCTACATGACTGGGAGTTTTTATTTCCATTTTCTCCCCCTGAGAGACATGGCATGCACCGACATCAAGGTGCGTGCCCCAACATCTACCCCATCTTCTCCACTTCTTCAGCTTGGGCTTCCTCTCCTCTGGCTTCTGCCAGGGGCCAGACAAACACCGAGCTCTTCCCAATCCCCCCCCCCCGGAGGAGGAGAGCAATCCGTGGATGCTCGATTCCCCCACCCCAGCTGGCCCTCTGATACTTTGGGCTTGCTTCCTAACCTGGTCGTCGGCATCACAAGCAGTAGTACTCCTGCTGCACGGTGGGCAGGCTTGTGATTTATGCATTCTCTTTTTTTATAACTCATATTTTATTAAGACAGGTCTTCATCACATTTTTACAATCTATTGGCCACAACATTTGGCCTATAATTCTTCAATATAACACGCCTTACTTTCTCCATTGTATTAATCACCGAAAATTCATTTATATAGACAGTTGTTATGCATTTGCCACTGGCTATCTGCCTAAGGTAGATGTACGTCTCTATCTGACTTTCTTTGCACTCTTATGCAGTTTCATAAAAAAACAAAAACAAGGCGCTGCATCAGCATGTGGTCTACAAGCAAAATAAAATGGTAATATTAAATGCACGCTGAAAATAGAAAATAGAGTTAAAAATCTATGTTTCGACCTTAGGTGGTCTTCAGAAAATATCTAAAAGAGAAAAAAAACAAAGTTAGTGTAGAGGGGAGGTAAAATGAGGGATATATATATATGTGGGGAAAGAAAAAAAGGGGAGGCTCAAGGAGAAGAAGTGATAAATGGCAAGATTAAGAGCGAATCTGTGAAATAAAAAGGTGATGATGGGAAAGATAAAACATAATAGGAGTGAAAGAGCTAGGGAAGTCCCCAGGTGGGGACTAATTAACAAGGCCTAGAAAGAAGGCTGAAAGGTGACAAATGTGTGGGAAGGAGACAGAGATGGAGACTTATGGTAAAAATGAAAAAGAAATTAAATGCGTACAAATACAAATAGACTTTAGGGCAAATAAGGGGTGGCTGAAAGATGTTAGTGGAAAATAAGCCTAGCATTTAAACCAGAGGGCTGCTGGGAACCAAGGCGGATGATCAGCTTAGCTTCCATGTTTTTTCTATGGTCAGGATCCCAGAAGCCCTGCTGAAGGACACAAACAGAAAGGTCATTGGCACTGTGGTCACTGGAGATAAAGTGGGATACAATGGGTTTAGCAGTGTCACCATTTCTGACTGCTCTGTAATGTTCCCTGAAATGGTCAGCAAGGCGCCTACCAGTCTCTCCGATGTAAATAGCTGTACACTTGCTGCAAAGAATACAATATACCACATTAGTGGAGGTGCATGAGAACTCCTTGGTGATGTGAAAAACACCTGTAGGCCCCGAATTTCAGTCACACTGGAAATTTGCAGGTGTAACAAGCGAGTCCTGTTGGAAGTTTTGGTACATACAGGGCGGCGTTAAGCACCGCCAACCCCTCTGACGCCGGAGGCCCCAAAAACGACCAAGCGGGTCAGCGCGGACCCCTTGGGACAGTCTGCTGGACGGGTGCTCAAAGAACAAGATGGTACAATTACCAATTATTTAAATATAATAAATTAAATCAGTGTCACACTGTCACTCACTGTGTGGGCCCCTGTACAGCAACGAACGAGCGAGCAGCCAGAGAGTCAAGCAGTCACTGAAGCCCCGGAACGAAGCGAGCGACGCTGCAGAGACAGCAAGCACAGGCAGCCGCAGAGTAGGTACCCGAACCCAATTTCCCACCCTGGCAGACTGGATTCCCGAATCCCGGTGGCGGCTGTGTGCCCTGAAGGCTGGCTGTGACTCCTGTCGACTCGTCCTGCCGTGCGTTCATTCCCATCCGTGCTCTGCTCTCATTCACCGAGACGTGGACTGTTCCCTGCCTTGCCTTGTTTCCCTACATCCCCTTATTGTGCTGCACATGATGACGTGGGACGGATGTGGTGTGGTGAACCAATCGCAGGGCTCGACTCTGTCCGCTCCTGAAATCACACCTCCGCCCACTGGGACCTGAACATTTCAGTTCCCTCAGGTCCGTAGCTGCAGCATAAAATGAACCCTCCTGGAATTAAATTCACTGTTCACTCACAGCAAACTGAGTCAAGGATCAGGAGTCAGGACCCGGTTCAGAGCGTCGAGGAGACCTCAGACCTGTGGATTCTGTGTAGGAAGAGCGTATTGTTGCTTGCAGCCAGTCGCTATTCTGAGGAGCAGAGAGGAGAAGAGGAGAGGAGGAGGATTATCTTCGCCCAGCCAGCTACAGAACCGTCCGGCAGCAGTTCATCCAGGCCCACCCAGCACCCACCACCACTGATACAGGGTCCCCTCCCCTGTACTTCTGCCAGTGCTGCTAACTTGAGCTGTAAAATTAAATTTACTTTTTTTCCTTTTTAAGAAAAAAGCAGCAAGCATGAACAGTAGTTTAGCCTGAGAGACTGGACTGCTACACAACCATCGTGCCTGCCGACTAGGTGACGTGGCCGGTGAGAACAGCAAAATTCCAGGAGACCAGCAGTACCTTGCCTTGCCTAGTGCCTTCTCTTCCTTTCGGTGAGGTAATACAGTCAGTGAATTTGTGTGGTGAAGCTCAGCATGGGGAGGCTGTATCATATGTACAAGTGTACTTACTACTTTGTATGACATAAATAATCTGGGAAATGAACAATACATATACTGTTTATCAAACTCTGCAGATGCCTTGTAGACTTTGCAACAGAAAATCAAATGGAGTCTGCTTCAATTATTGGATTAATCTTTATTGCCTCCAACACCCCTACGTTTCACTGTCTCCAGCTTGTTCACGGGGCCTCTTAATATCTAAACAAATATAAATATAACATTTTACAAACTGTTCTTGGAAAATTGTAATTTATAATGTTATATTTATATTTGTTTAGATATTAAGAGGCCCAATGCTGCAACAAAGTATTGACAACTAAAGTAATCAATAAACGGACTCTATTATTCAAAATCTATAACTCTTATACCTAACTTAAATATTTTCTGGTTGTTGATCTTAGTTTTAAGTGCTTCTGACAGTATTTGCTTTGCATGTTTATTGTTTACTACCCTTTACTAGTACTAGCAGCGAAGGCAGGCATTAATGTAGTAGGTCTCCTGGAAACATGTAGGTGCTGAAGAAATACAAGTGTGAATTGAACAGACTGGGTGGGTTGCCAGAGCAATGCAGCCTTGCTGGAAACATACATTGGGTATCCTGCAGTGCAGAAGCTATTCTCGAGGCATTGACTGGGACAGACTTTAGAGGTGGGTTATTATAGTGACAAGCTGCCATTAGTGCCACCGCTTACCTTGCCTTGCCTAGGTGCTGGAAAAGCTTCATTTTGGATAGATTGGTCAGCGGCATGCTAGGCAAGGTAAGTGATGTCACTAAAAACAACTACGAGTTCACTTTTTCTTTTATTGAGAATCAAATGTGCAGGTGCATGGTTGGGAAAGCAAAGGAAGTTTACTTTGTTGTTTTATTGACAGTCAAGTGTATGAGCGCCTTGTTGGGAAAGCAAAGGAATATGTGTAATTAACTTTTTCAGTTTTATTGTATTTCGTGTGTGTGTGTGTGTGTGTGTGTGTGTGTGTGTGTGTGTGTGTATTCATGTTAAATACTATTTATATCTAAAGAGGTTATGTTTGCATGTAAGTGTAATGGCAGTGAGAGTAACTCCTCGGTCAGGTCCTGCGGATGGGTAGGGGAGCGTTGGTGAAAAGCAGTGCCGCTATGTCAAAGCCCTCCCCTGTGGGCACTGTTTTTACCAATACAAATATATGCATGAGGGTTTTATTTGTCTGGCTATCTCATGCTGTGTTTCAATGACTAGGGCTAAAGGCTTACCACTCTTTGGGGGGTGCACACAGTTTATGGTTTTGTGACTGAGCAAGTATGACTCAGAGCAGTTAACATTGGATAAGGTCTGTAAAGCGAGATGTATGGTTTTCCCATTACCTACACACTGGTGGTTGACTACACCTTGCCACCTTGGGTCTATTTTGGACTGCTGTTGCCTATATGAAGGTAAGGCATTTGAGGCAGATATAGTTTGCCATGGGGACCAAGCTGATGGGACATCACAGCAGAGCCCTAAGACCCACTCCTTCTAAAACAAATTAGTAAATTGCAATGCCAATCCAAGCTGAAAATTTATTGTTGCATGGTCCGGGGGGGGGGGGGCTACTTTGTTTCTAGAGTTTTCAGACCTAGTGTGCTTTTACAATGAAATGTGAGAGCAGCCAACTAATCACTCGTTAGCAGCTCTTTATGTGATCCTGATGGCCTTACTAGGACAATGTGAAAATACTGCATGTGGCTGTGGGCTCATTAGCAGCTCTTTACTATGTGCACCTGGTATAATCTGTAGGACAATGTACAAAATGCAGATAGTTTAAGACTCTATTAGAACTCATTTGCAGCTGCTTGGGTATACACTAGGTACAGACATCACACACACCAGGTGAACATTAAATGGGTTAAAGGAGAACTGCACTGAATCTAAAGTAATGTTTCTCAGTTTACCACCTTGAGTATTGCATGCATGCAGTTGTAATGTGCTGGCTTTTACTATGTTAGAAGCTGTTTTCAATAGATTTTCACATTCTTTTTTTTTTTTAGCTGCTCAGTGCATGTTTTAATCAGAGCAGGTGCCTCACAAAAATCAGCCCTGTGCCTCAACCTTTCAGCGGGCCTTCCAGAGACATCATCTGCCTCTAGAAGGACCGCTGAAAGGTTGAAGCACACGGCTGATTTTGTGAGGGACCTGCATAGGTGCCGGAACGGGGCGAAAGGGGCGGTAGCCCCTCCACTTTTTATTTCTGTATGGTAAAAACTAGTATAGGAAAAAGTGCCCTTTGTACCCTCATAAGTGCCCTTTTGATTCTCAGCCCCCTCAGCTTTTACCATCTTCCGGCACCCTTGGGGACCTGTTCTGATTAAAACATGCACTGAGCATCTTGGAAAAATCCACAGTGAGTGCTGTCTTTTTGCAGCTGGGCTGGCAGCGTTGAGATGGCACCACCAAACCTGAGTGCACCACTTTCCTGAGTGTTTAAGCATAATCGAAGGACTGCACGCATTCTAAGGCCTGACTTGCTGCTTCCTTCAAAGATTACTGATTTGTTCTGTGGTTATTTTGAGTTGTGGTGTGTGTAGTTGGTGAAAGAACAGCCACACATATTGGTTTTCAAATTGTTTTATTTACATGAATACACAGTACATATCATGATTTTAGGATGTTTTAATTTTACTGTATATATTTATTGTAAAAGCGCTTTGGTTTGGAAAGATGCTCTTTAAAAATAAAGCTTTGATTGATGTCTCCACACAGACATGCACACAGACCCTGCACTCACACTGGGATACATGCCTTCCTATTACCTGTAGTATCCAGCAAAATCAACACATTTCCACCAAAATTAAAATATCCAGCAAAGCCTCATGGCTCCTTTGGGGGGAGATGGGAGGCTGATTATCCTAGCCTGGAGTGCAAGGGACCCATACTCTCTCAGTGTAGTATACCAGTAAGGGGTTCATGGCCATCCCAGTGTGGGGCCAGGGACTCCCAGTGTTGGTCTGGTCGGTTGGTCTGGTCGGTTGGTCTGGTCTGTCCTGCCTGTCTCTGTCTGGCGGTCTGGTCTGTGACCCACTCACTGTGTTTTGGGGTCATGATCCTTATAGTGTGTGTGTGTGTGGGGGGTTCTATCACAGTGAGTTGTTTTGTGCCTGCGGCCATCTCGGTGTATGGCATAGGGCCTGGGTATCTATATATGGCAACCTTTACACAGAGCAGGTCAATGCAAGTGTTGCTGAATCCACAAAGCCAAAATATTAAAATGCCCGATGTAGTCACCTTTCACTGAAATGGAAGGGAAAAGTGAAAAAATGCTCTTGAGCAAATCTGAAAATTCTGCCGCAGAAATTTTTTTTTTTCCTCCTTCAGTTTTAAGAAATGAATCGCACATATTTGTCGGGAGCTGCAAAGAGAAAGTTACAGCAGCAGAGAAATGAAGACACAAAGCGGCAAAGAGGTGCTATTGAGAAATTTTTTGTTACTACCCCATCACACTCAAGTCAAAGCCTAGGAAGCGGAGCTGATCTTGAAAGACCACCTGAACCTGGAGCACATATTCCTGCAACTGCTGTAATGGAAGACATGGTGTCCACCTGTGAAACTATCACCCCGGAGTTCTAACATTAGAGGAGACCAGGAATGCACTGGCCACTGTCTATACAGTACCCACCACCTCGAAAATAGAGTCCCAGGAGTACTGCCTTCAGAGGAGACCAGTAACACACCTGCCACTGTCCACACTGTGCCCACCTGCATAGACGACCTCACTTGTGATTTAGCGGGATCTTCTGAAATTTCATTTGAGGATCTTGGAACCTGGCCACACACACTAAGGGATGAAGTAAGAGTGTCGTCTGTGAAACATGGACCTGTGCAAGTCATACTGCCACAATTCCCAGTAAATGAGAAGAAAAGATTTACTGCAGAAAATTATTTTCGCACTCTGCCCCATGGTGAGAGAGTCAAGCGCACTTGGTTGACATACTCTGTGTCTAAGGATGCACTGTTCTGCTTTGCCTGCAAATTATTTGGACACTCAAACAATCTTCTTGAACTGGAGGTTATCGAGCATGGCGAGAAATGTCCAAGGCTTTGAGTGCCCATGACGTGCACCAGAACATGTAGCAAGCATGTTACAGTGGAAGGAACTGGAGACCAGGTTGAAGAATGGCCAGACACTGGATGAAAAGAGACAGCTGCTGATAGAAAGAGATAAAACACTGGCGTGGAGTCTTGGAGCGGATCATAGCAACTATTCAGTTCTTGGCTGAGAGAACATGGCTTTCCGTGGCACAAGTGATGTGCTTCATACCCAAGGCAATGGAAATTTCTTGGGTCAGGTTGAATTTCTGTCAAAGTTTGACCCACTCATGGCTGAACATATCGCGGATTCAGAATAAAGAAATAATGGACCACTATTTGGGCAAGGACATTCAAAATGAAATAATTAAACTAATTTCAGGTGCAATTGTAAGGGTCATTGTATCAAAGATACAACAATCAAGATATTTTGCAGTTATCCTGGACTGTACTACTGACATTAGCACCAAGAGCAGATGACACTTGTTGTTAGACATGTGGATGTTTGAAGAATGTCGCCACCATCGAGGAACATTTTTGGGGTTCATACCTGTAAATGACACAACTGGAGAAGGACTAACTGACTCCTTTCTTCAGACTTTACAGCAACATAATCTGGACATCAGCAACTGTCGGGGCAAGGATATGATAATGGGAGCAACATGAAGGAAGCGAGCTGGTGTGCAGGCTCGCATAAAGAATTAAACCGCAGAGCGTTTTATGTGCCATGTGCCTGCCACTGCCTGAATCTCATCATCAGCGATGGAGCCCATTCATCAAGGCATGCTGTCTCTTTCTTTGGCTGCCTGCAGAAGGTCTACAATCTTTGCTCAGCATCAACAGGCCGCTGGCAAATACTGAAAAAACATGTTCACATCACTCCAAAGCCACTTTCTGAGACTCGGTGGGAGTGTCGAATAGAGTCTGTAAAAGCACTACGCTATCAGCTCAAGGAAATTAGGAGTGCTTTGCAGGAGATTGCAGAGTCTGTAAGGACCAAGGATGCTGCAGCATATGCAGAGGCAGCGTCACTTTGTGCCGAACTCCTGTCATACAAATTCATTGTATGTCTTGTCATCTGGTATGATGTCCTGCTTGAAGTCAACCGTGCAAGCAAGATATTACAGTGCATCAGTTGACATATCGACCTGTGTGAAGGTGCTTGCTCCAACCACTGACATACTTAAAAAGTACAGAGAGAGTGGGTTTGAACAGGCATTGGTACAGGGCTCTAAGATTGCTGCAGAACTGGATGCCCCAGCTGGATTCTGTCAGGCAAGGCACAGAAAGGTCAAGCGACTATTTGATTATGAAGGACAGGATGAGACAGTGCAGGACCCAGAACACAGTATTCAAGTTGAGTTTTTCAACACATTGCTGGACACCACACTCATGTCCTTCAGCGAGCGCTTTCAGCAAATGTCTGAGTTTGCTAAAACATTTGGATTTCTGTGTAACATAAAAGCTTAAATGGTGTTTCCATAGAAGACCTGATGCAGCAATGTGAGGTCCTCAAAGAAAAATTAACAGACAGAACCACTAACCACTCTGACTTTGATGCTCATGAACTTGCACATGAACTCAGGAACCTGGCAGGAATGCTTAAGACTGATACGTCACCAATACAGGTATTAAATTTTCTCCTTCAAAACCGGCTACATGACATGTATGTGAATGTCTTGGTGGTGTTGCACATTTTTTTGACAGTACCTGTAACTGTCGCAACAGCAGAACGCAGTTTTTCAAAACTTAAGTTGATAAAAACCTATCTGAGGTCATTAATGAGCCAAGAAAGACTGTCTGGGCTAGCAGTGCTGTCTATTGAGCATGAAGTTGGCAAAAGTCTCCCTTATAGTCACCTTATCGATGAATTCGTCAACAAAAAGTCGGAAAGTCCCTCTGAAGCTTTAAAAAGTCGTATGCATAATTTCATTACAAATATAGGGTTGAGCTTGTCAAATCCCTTGTACAGTTTGGAATGCAGGAGAATTGTAGCCTTCTTCAAATTGGTGAGCTCCCAACTAAAACCCTGTGAGCCTCTTTTGGCTGGAGCACACTACCTAAATAGTAAAGTCTGAGTGGTTTACCCAGAATACTAAAAAGCAGGAGAACATCACCTCTGAAGGGCAAGATATAAAACAAAAAAAAGTTTTTCCTGACGATGGGGTGGTCACTTACCGTGTGGTAGGCTTAATCATAATTCAGCTGAATGATGAGACTAAGAACCTCTCAATTTTTAACCAGAATAGTTTTCCTGACCGATGGAGGTGGTCACTTTGCCGTAGTGGTCAGGCTTAATCATAATTCAGCTGGATGATGAGACTAAGAACCCCAACAACTTACAACAAGTAAGCATATTAAGTTCATTTTGTTTCAAGTTTGAGAACAATTTGTCAGTTTTAGAAATATGGTGGGCTTGTTTCTAGTCTTCCAAATGTGATAGCATGTAAGTATGCATTGGCACATTGTATGAAATTAAAAATACTATGTAGAAAGATTACTGGGGAGGGGGGGGGCCCCAGCCTGGGAAGGGGGGCCCCAGCCCTGTCTGTGGGCCCCCAGTCATAGTTTGCTGGAGGCCCCCAAAGTCCTAAAACCGGCCCTGGGTACATGGGAGGGAGGAACTTTTAGGAGTAGGTAGGCTGCTTTTAACCAGGATATTCTGCAGGTTATGTGGCCGGTGGTAGGAGGCAATATTATGCAGTTTTAACTTGAAGTCAAGTTGAACCTATACTTTTAAATGCCCTATACTTTTCCCAGATCTCTTTCCTACCGGACTTGCCCATGAAGGACTATTCTAAGTGGTGCTCTCCTCTCTTGGTATGTACAATGAATTCAATGGATTTACCTGGATGGGCACCCTGGTGTCCCCGCCCCACAGTTACCAGGCCCCCTTCTTTCTGCTCTTGGATTTTCCCTTGAGGATTAAGATGAAGGATTACCTCCCGCTTCTCCAGATTTCCAAGGCTTCTTCTGGAGTTGAAGGATTCTCCTCCATATGTGGCAGGACCCTGGAAAACAAAACAAACCTTTTATGCCTCCACTGATTCCACTATATCTTACAGCTTCCTTCCTTCTGGGTGTCCTCTTTCTACCTCCCCTCTCTTAATTCCTTGAGGAGTCCTTATAACTTCTATTGTATTATATATATCATCTCTCCTACATAACTTCCTTGTGTTCTTTCTTTTCGTACCTATCTTGGCCCTTGAGTACTGTTTTCTGTTCGTCACTTCCATCTTTCGGCCTGCTTTTTTCCTATATTCCTTCTTTCCTGTCTCTAATTCTTGCTTCTCATTTCACTAAACATTTCAACTTTATTAACCTTGCACTGGCATTTCTCTTGATCTATCTCCCTACACCATGATAATGTAACTTTCCCCTTTGTCAGGTTCGCTGATGTCCCTTTAGCCATATACCAATTATTCCAGTACCGGAGTCCCCTTCAGGCTTTCAATTAGATGTGCAAAAGGTAGCCACCTGGTATTGAATTTGTCTGTGCCCAGATTTAGCCTGGCTGTCATTTCTTCCATTACTTTGGTTCTTTTACATATAGCCAACCAGTCTTTCATTCCGGGGGGTTGGCTTGTCATCCAATTTTGTGTTATTGCCTTACAGGCTGCTGCTATCAAGACATTATACAATAATCTTTTGGCACTACCCCTTATCCCTGTCGGGTATATTCTAGCTATAGCACTCCCCACAACCAGGCCCTGGGGCAACTCCAAAATCTCCATAATTCTCTTCCGTATTTCTCCCAAAATCTCTGTATAATCTTGCACTCTCCGAATATATGTAGCACTGTTCCCCTCTCCCCACAATTCCGCCAGCACCTGTCCGTATGGCTTGTACCCATATGTTTGGATTTGTCTGGTGTAATAAAAAAGTGTGTTAAAATTTTACACCTGAATTCTCTCCAGCTCCCAGATGAGGTTGTATGGTGAACCCCCTGCCAGATCTGTAGCCATTGTTTCTCTCTTACTATTTCTCCTGTTTCTCTTTCCCATTGTTGCTGGATCACCTCAACCCCTTTTTGTCCTGTTTTTCTATTTAGTTCCATGTACAATTTAGACAGCCTTTTTCTGGCCTATTGTGTTTGGGTGAGTAGTCTGAGTTCTCTAATTAGTTGATATTGTACTTCTGGCCTATTTGTATTTCCTTCTTGCGCTTGCAGGTAGGACCTCACTTGTAAATATCTAAAGTCTTTTTGTGGTAAGCCATATTCTGTTTGCAGTTGCTCAAATGTTTTTATGTCCGTCCCTATTTTAAAATGTTCTGGGAGTTGTAATCCCTGTCTGGCCCATTGTCTACAGGTGTGGTCTGAGTGTGCGGGTATGAACTTTGTATCATTCCAAATTGGGACCCACTGTGTCCGAGTATATTTGAGCTGCTACTTTTTGATTGTCAACTAGTTCATATACGTGTGCTTTGTCCATTATTTGTAAGTAGTTCCAGGTCTGCCTTGGATGCTATGCTCCAGACCAAGGTCTCTAAGTGTTTGACCATGTTGATGTGCCTTTCTATATCTTTCCAGGCCAGTTCCTGAGAACTATTCGCGATATCTACGAGTGGAATCAGCTGTGCTGCTCTGTAGTATGTCTGCGTAGTTGGATGCCCAAACCCTCCCATATGTTTATGCCTTCATAATATCTCCCATGATATCCTGGGCCTGCAGTTGTTTCATATTTATTTATTTTATTTTATTTATTTGAGAAATCGGTTTACAACCTTTGAGCCAGAGGCTCATTTCCAAAGGTACCTCGTCACAGTGAGGACAATACATAACAGACTTACATATGATGTAGAAAAAAACAACTGAATTTTGGTTACAGCATTTGGATTAATGGTAGCAAGCACAGGAGACAACTGAATTTAGGTTACAGCATTTGGATTAATGGTAGCAAGCACCAGTGACTACATCCGGTCAGCAGATAAGCAAGTTTGCAAGATGTAGCAAGGTCAAAGCAGTATAAACAGCAATGGCTGAGGATTAGTGCAATGTGGAGTGGATGCTGCCCAGTGGGCATTGTCAGGGTAATGTGCGCAGCAACTCAGTTATATACAGGTGCAGCTTCACGTGTTAAATAGTTGGCTGCGAAGTGCGAGTTTGAATTTGGAAATTGTGGGGGCATCTGAGATGGGGGCAGGGAGCGAGTTATACCAGGACGGAGCTCTAAAGCAAAAGGATCTCTGTCCATGGGATGTTCTGGATCTTGGGACCAGAAGAGTGGCCTTGGAGGAGGACCGTGTGCAGACCAAGGGTTGGGCTTGTCTGAGCAAGGCTGTCAGCCCAAGTGGGGAAAGTTCTAGAAGGTTTTTTTTTTTGTTATTAGGCAAGTTTGGCAGCGAAGACGTTCGTCCAGATTCAGCAGATTCGCCATGTCATAGAGCTGGCAAGAGTGCGTCATCCTGGGAGCCCCAGTGATTAGCCTGCATGCTTTATTTAAGATGAATGGAATTTTATTGAAGGCGGTTGTGTCAGCAACACCATATACTGGGAGGCCATAGTCGACCAGGGATAGTATAGAGGAAGTGACCGCTACTCTGGAGGGCAGTCAGGGGAGACAGTTTTTATGTCGGTATAAGATGCCAAGTCGCACATTAGTGGCTGAGGCAAGTGCATCAATGTGGGTGTGATAGGTGAGTGCTGAATCAAAGGAGACCCAAAGGTACTTATAGGAGTGGACCTGCTCAAGAGGCTGCTTGGACCCGGGAGGATATGGGTGGAAAGTTGCTGGCTTTGTTGTTTTGAGGGTGGCGAAGAGCATTGTCTTTGTTTTTTGAGATTAATGACCAGTCTGTGCTCTTCAAACCAGGTTACAACATCATTAAAGGATAGTTGTAGAGAGTCCTGGAGGAGATAGGGTTACGGTGGGTGGCAAATATGACGGCATTATCTGCATACAGCAGAATTTTCCTGGCGCAAGCACTAGGCAGGGTATTAAGATAGAGAGAGAAGAGTAGAGGTCCCAGGATGATCCCTGAGGAACTCCTGAACGGATGGGACTAGTATTGGAAAGTGCCCCATTAATTCTGACACATTGGGAGCGGGCAGATAGGTAGCTGGTGCACCATGCCAGAGGCCCAGTGGCGAAGCCAGTGCGGCAGAGGGCGTCCAGCAGGAGGGTGGGAGACAGTGTCGAATGCCTTTGAGAGGTCGATGAACACTGCTCCGGCTAGGAGCCAGAGTCCAGAGAGGTGTAGGAAGGTTGAGAATTCAAGTAGTGCAGTGCCGGTGCTGTGGCCAGCACAAACCGTGCTGTTCTGGGCTGAGGATGTTGTATTTGGTCAGGTATTCAGGAGTTTGTGTGGCAACCAGCTTCTCTAGTGCTTTGGAAAGGGGAAGTATGGAGATTGGACGTAGTTCCTGCAGATGGACCTGTCACCACCTTTGTGAATGGGGTGACAATGGCAGCCTCCATGCAGTAGGGAATTGCCCTAGTCAGAGGATTTGTTGAGAAGGCTAGTAAGTGGGGCAAGAACCTGATCCAGAACCAGGCGGAGAATTCTGGGGTCAGCGAGTCTGCACCTGGATTATTGCTTTTAGTGCTCTGACCAGGTGGGGTCTGGCTTCCTGGGCAGTTACCCTACACAGGTGGAAGCAGGGGGCACAGGAGGGCTGGAGCAGGTAGGGAGGGGTGGGGGTCAAAGAAATTACTGGGAGTACAGAGCTCAGGTCCGTAAGGCTGTGTTGAGGTAGTTAGCGATGTTTACTGGGTCCGTAATGGATGTGCCATCCATGGTGATCTGGGATGGGGAGGGCGTGCAGTCCCATTTAATTGTTTGACATTGTCCCAGAAAGTATGGGCACATCCCAGAAGGAGGTGAGAGTGGCCTGGTAATGATCAGCTTTGGCTTTACGGATGGCCCGGGTGCACTTATTCCGTGCAGCATTATAGGCCTGTCTGTCAGCCATCCAGCCTGATTCTAAGGCACAGTGCCATAGGTTATCCCTATGCTTGAGCTGTTGTAATAGGGCAGGAGTAATCCAGGGCACATTGTGTTTTTTGGTCCGAGCAGCCATGATGGATGTGAAGAGGTCACAGGCTCGGTTAAAGGTTTGGGAAAAGAGGGCAAGGGCAGTCTCTATGTCAGGGGCATGGCGAATGGGGGACCAGTTTATCTGAGTAAGAAGTTCCTTGAGGTTTCTCAGCCCACCTGGTCTGAAACACCGGCGCTGTGTGGGTGGAGCTGTGGGTCTGGGAGAGAGGGTTACCCAGCGGAATAGGATAGGGGAGTGGTCGCTGAGTGAGTTGGGGAGGACTTGGATGTCCAGGATCTTTTTGGGGTGGTTGGTGATGATTACATCTAGGAGGGTGCTGGTGCCATTCTTAGGGTTTACTCTAGTGGGTTGGGAAATGAGCTGTGTCAAATCAATAGCTGCGAAGGAGTCCTGGGCGGAGGCTGAGGTGGCATTGAGCCAGTTCACGTTAAGGTCCCCCACAAGGACTTGTTCTGCCTTGTGAGGGAGGGTGGCAGGATAATCCGTTAAGGATAACAATGCCGGGTTTTGGTTCTTAGGGGGAATGTAGGCAGAGGTGAGATAAAGGGGGCCTTGGAGGTGTCTGGAATAAGTTTAAGGGTGAGGCCTGTGCCCGCTAGCAAGGAGCTGGAGCAGGAGTGCTTGGCTGATGAGTGTATCCTTGGCATAGATTGCACAGCCACCCCACGTTTGCCTACGATCCTCCCGGTATAAGGTGTAGCCAGGGAGGGAGAAAGAGGAGTCAGGGGTGGACTTTGAAAGCCAGGTTTCCACCAGTGCAATGACATCCGGTTTATGCAACATGACCCAGCATTGGAGGGTATCATATTTTTTCAATATGCTGCATATGTTCATGGAGGCAATGGCGAGCCCAGGGGGCCCAACTGGTGGGTTGGTATGGGTGGGGCCTGGGTTGGGATGTATATTGCCTGTAAGGAGTAGAAGGAGGATAATTGCTCTAGCCAGGGGGTGATGATGTGTGGGCTTCCTATAAATTTCCTTAACACTCCATTCAGCTCCTCCCATTCCCTGACTGAAACTGGCAGAGGTAAACACTGGTATAGGAACAGAAATCTCGGCAATATATTCATTTTAACTGTATTCACTCTGTCACTAAATGACAGGGGGAGCATCATCCTCTGTTTAATGTCTGCAGAGACCCCTGTTTTTAACTTACTCTATATAGTTTGCTGAGGTGCCTGGGTATTTGGATGCCCAGGTACCGAACTTGCGCCAAGTTCCGTTTCCCCGGCAGTACCTGTTTCATGTCCCCCTCTATGACCCCACTTATTTTTATTATTTCTGTCTTTGTAACATTCTTTTAAAACCTGGGATCTCACCATATTCCTTTACTAGAGGTAAAAATTTTAGGCTCTCCCTGGGATTTCTCATGTATATCACTGTATCCTCAGCGTACATTGAAACTTTACTCTCCACTCCCCCCACCTTCACATACTCCATCTTGTTTTGTCTAACTGCTTCCCACAAAGGGCTCTATACTTGCAGCAAACAGTAGCGGGGAAAGAAGACATCCTTGTCTTGTTCCTCTCTCGATCTGGAATTGTCTGGACAGTGTGCCATTTGCCCTGACCGTCGCCCTGGGACTTTGGTATAACAAATCTGTCAATTTTATTAAACTTCTCTCCAAACCCCATGCATTTGAGTGTGGTCTTTAGAAATATCCAATTTAATCTATCAAATGCTTTTTCAGCGTCCATTAATATGGCTACTTGGGGGTCTGTGCTCGTTTTACCTTTTTCCACTATATTCAACATTCGTCTTATGTTATCTGTGAGATGCCTCCTGGGTATGAAACCAGTCTGGTCTGGATGTATAATAGTTAATAATTTTTTGAAGTCTAGTGGCCATTATTTTGGAGAAGATTTTTAAATCTTGATTTAGTAAAGATATCAGGCGATATGACTTGCATAGCTCGCTATCCTTCCCTTCCTTTGCTAGGACTGTTATTGTTGCATCCTTCCAGGTCTGTGGAGTAACTCTTTCTTTTTAACAATGCCTAAGAACTGTTCCTAATATGGGGGCTCTCTGTTTGTTAAAGGTTTTATAAAAGTCTGTACTAAATCCATCCAGTCCAGGAGCCTTATTAGTCTTCAGATCCTTTATTGTGTTAAAAACCTCCTGGTTGCTTATAGGTTCTTCTAAAGTCTCTGCAACCACCAATGTTAATTTTGGCAGTCTCAATGAGTCCAGAAATCTCCCTGCTTTTTCCTTGACCTTTCCCTCCTCTTGCTCTTCTTTATATAAAGAAGCGTAATACTCTGCAAATTTATTTGTTATCTGGTTGGCTTCCATTTTATATTCCCTAAATCTGGGAAGGTCTTTAATTTTCACTATTGTTCTATCTGCTTCACTTTTCCTTAACCTATATGCTAATAGGGCTGCTGCCCTCCCTTCAGTCTGATAATACCTGTGCTCTGTGTATCTGTGTTGACCTTCTATCCTGCTGTTTTAATATGTTTTGTAATTCCTTTCGTGTTTTCTGTATGTCTAATAATTTTTCCTGAGATGGTTTTTGCTTGTTTTCTTGCTCTAAGTGCTTTAATTTCTTTTCTAGGTTGTCCTGTTGTAGCTGCCTCTGTTTCTTTTTGTAGGATACCCAGCTTATTATGTGTCCACGAAGTACTGCTTTCATTGCACCCCATACCACCTGCTCTTTTGTCTCCTCCCCCCCCTTGCATTTAACTCCTGATTTGCTTTTATTTCCTGGATAATCTTGTCTTTGAGCGCTTTGTCGTTCAATAAAGAGTTATTAAACCTCCACTGTATATGCTTCCTCTGTTGTGTTGTACGAAGTGTGATTGATATGGGGGCATGATCAGATATTATTCTTTGGTGAATGTCGGTAGACACTATAAATCTGTATAAATCTGATTTATTCGTGAGGAACATATCTATTCTGGAATATTCTTTGTGTGAGTCTGAGTAAAAAGTAAAGTCCCTTTCTGTTTTATGCTGGTCCCGTCACACGTCAACAAGGCCCAGTTCAGCCATGCCATCTCAACATTTTACTGGCCCCCTTGTTCGTTTGTATATTTTTAGATATTCTGTCTACTCTTGGATCCACCACACAGTTAAAATCCCCCCCCCACTAGTACTATTCCCGAAGGAAGCTGTGCTATTTTTTGCAGAATTTGTGTTAAAAATTGTGCTGCGTTCGTGTTTCGAGAATATGTATTTACTAGATGTACAGTCAATTCCGGATGTGTGCACAAGGTCAGGACCAGAATTTGTGCATACATCCGAAAATGCACACAACCGAAAATACATCGTGGGACAGTGTGTGCTTAACTCCGGTACAGCGTAGGTTAAAAGAAACTATCAATGACAGTCTGGCAAGAGAAAATATGGTCCTAAATATAAATAAGTTGCTTTTTGTTTGTTTAGGTAGTTTAAACTTGCTAATTAATACAGTACTACAATTAAAATACTTTATTCTGCAAGTTTAAAAAGATTAAAATGTTTGAAACACGGCTCCCGACAAACATTACGGCATTTGACTGCTAGCAGGATCATTCTGATAAAAATCTGTAATACTCGCTCGCCTGACAGTCCTTGTAGATAGCATTTCCAGTTTCTTTACGAAAGCATAAATGTCAGCTTCAGTGAGTTCTCCACTAACCAGCTTCTCAGAATCTCCTCCTCGAAAGTGACAGCTAGCATTCCGGGGGGTTGGGGGACAGACTGATACTGGATGACTGAAACACAGACCTCAAACATTAAATTACAGCCATCAGGTCTCAACAAGCTACTGATTATGCCTCCGATCAAACTAACAAACAGGCTAACAAGTGTACCAATGATTAGCTAGTTGTCAGTTGTGCAAACAGATCAATTAACTCCACAGTCTCAATGAAAAACTAAGCAAACAGCATGTTCTGAAGCCTAAAATGTGTGCACACAACCGAAAATCAGTGTGCACACATCCGAACGATTTAATACACAGAGCATAGAAAAAGAATCGGGACCGGACGTTTTTGTGCACACAAGCGGAATGTACACACATCCGAATGGCACACAGATGGAATTGACTGTATGTGTTGATCCTGTATTTGCCCCAGTATGATGACCCATCTCCCTTCCTGGTCCGATTCCATTTTCTTGTTGACCCAGCGCAGTCCGTTTCTTATTAGAATTGCTACCCCATTTTTTTTTTGCAGATGGATGCGAGGAGTGCCACACCTCTCCCACCCATTTTCTTCTTAACTTAGAATGTTCTCCATCTGATAAATGTGTTTCTTATATCAGGGCTATATCTCTGTTTAACTTCTTTAATTCTGTTATTATTTTTGCTCTTTTCACCACTGAATTAATCCTTTTCACATTCAGGGAAATTATCTTTATTTTACCCATTATTGATTATCTTGTGTTCTGAGCATTTGTCTAGGAAACCTGTAAAGGCTGCATTGCCTACCCAACATTTTGGTTCAATCAGTCTGCCTTTGTGCATAACAATAACTGATAGCATCTTAACAGTAAAACTTTCATAACTATATACACCTCCACCTCCACTTAGGAATGTATAGTTCCCTTCTCTCCATACCTTATTCCTCATTCTTCAGTTCCCCTTTCAAGGTGACTAGGATTACTCGTGAGCCTTTCCAGGTCATGTCTGCTCAGGTATACCCAACCTCGAGCTTTGCTCACACTGTTCTGGGGAGCTTGGCCTATCTCAAAAAAAGATGCTCAAATAATTCCTCAGTGGTGAGATTAGTCTAAAACTGGCTGGCCCCAGATTCCCCCCCCCCCCGCTCTCCTTTTCCAGGTATGCCTTTTTCGTAGTTTTCCCCTTCTAATTTCCCTGGGTCCATTTCCCCCTTCCCCCTCGAATTCTTCAGACTGGTTCACTTTTGATCCCCCCCTTTGAGTACTCACTCTGTTCCCGTCCCTCTCTGGCATGGTTAAAGTTGCAAGAGGGAGAAGGAGCTCCTTCATGCCCATCACATGGATCCCCAGCATTACACAGAAACATAGAAGCTGACGGCAGATGAGGACCGCAAGGCCCATCCAGTCTGCCCATTTCTTTTTCTACCTTATAAATGTGCCATTGGCCTTTGCTCTGACAATGGCCTATCTATTCATACTCATCTGTATTGCTCCCTTATGCCTATCCCATGCCTGTTTGAAGCCCTGCACTGTATTCATATCCACCACTTCCTGAGGTAGGCCGTTCCATGCATCCACCACCCTTTCTGTGAAAAAGAACTTCCTCACAGTACCCTTCAATCAGCCTCCCTCTAATCTCATGCAGTGTCCTCTTGTACTGCTATTTTTCTTATATTGAAACATGTTAGACTCTTTTACCTTGTTAATGCTCTTAAGGTGTTTGAATGTTTCTATCATATCACCTCTCTCCCTCCTTTGCTCTAGGGTATACATATTGAGCTCCGTTAATCTGTCCTCATATGTTTTCTGATGCAGTCCCTGCACTGTTTTGGTTGCCCTTCTTTGAACTGCCTCAATTTGGTTAATGTCCTTGTAAAGGTATGGCCTCCAATACTGCATGCAGTACTCCAGATGGGGCCTATCCAGTGTCTTGTAAAGAGGGATTATTACCTCCCTCTTCCAACTTGTGATACCCCTACTAATACACCCTAACATCCCGCTAGCCTTACCTACTGCTTTAGTGGTCTGCTTGGATGATTTCGGCTCATCGGTGATGATAATGCCCAAGTCTTTCTTCCCTTGTGACTGCCAGCAACTCCCCTCCCAGCCTATAGGTGGCTTCAGGGTTTCTCTTACCTATGTGCATGATCTTGCACTTCTTTGCATTAAACCCCAGTTGCCACTCTTCCGACCATTTTGCTAGTTTATCCAGATCTCTTTTCATTCTGCCCACCTCATCTGAATCATCTACTCTGTTGCAGATCTTGGTGTCATCTGCAAACAGACAAACCTTACCCTTCAGTCCATCTGCAGTGTCACTGATGAAGATATTGAAGAGGACTGGACCCAGGACTGATCCCTGAAGTACCCCACTTGTGACTTGCATCTCTTCTGACTGTATACCACCACTCTCTGTTTTCTGCCCATCAACCAGTTTGCTACCCAGTTGACCAACTTCTGTCCCACCCTGAGCTTACCCAACTTATTAACCAATCTTCTATGTGGAAAAGTATCGAAAGCTTTGCTGAAGTCAAGGTAGGTGACATCAACTGCTCCCCCTTGGTCCACCACTCTGGTTACCCAGTCAAAGAAATCTATGAGGTTAGTTTGACAGGACCTTCCTTTTGTAAACCCATGCTGTCTTGGATCCTGTGCTCCTATGTATTCCAGGTGTTGCACTACCACTTCCTTAAGGAGTGTCTCCATAATCTTGCCCACTACTGAGGTAAGACTGACTGGTCTGTAGTTCCCTGCCTCCTCCCTGTTACTCCCTGTTACCACTCTTGTGGAGCAGGATCACATGAGCCCTTCTCCAGTCTTCTGGGACCTCTCCTGTGCTCAGAGACTCACTACATAGTTCTGATAATGGCTCTGTTAGTTCCACCCTTAGTTCCTTTAGTACTCTGCGATGTATGTCATCAGGTCCCATTGCCTTGTCCACCCTGAGCTTCTCGAGCTCTTGTAGGACCCTTTCTTTTGTGAATGGACTCGTGCTCACCTCCCTCCCCCTTGTGTCCATGGTGCTGAGCTGTGGGACCTGCCCTACCTTCTCTTCAGTAAATACTGAGCAGAAGTATCTATTTAGGATAGATGCTTTTACATGGTCCTCCTCCTCACATGCCCCCTTATATCCTTTGATCTTAGAAATACCCCCTCTGGACTTTCTCCTTTCACTAATGTATCTATAGAAAGTCTTGTCACCTTCTTTTACTGTTTGTGCTAGTGTTTCCTCAGTTGGGGTCTTTGCCTGCCTTACTGCCTTCCCTGCTTCCCTTAGGGAAGTTTGGTATGCCTCCTTATCTTCATCCTGCTGCGTTCCCTTATATTTCCTGAAGGCCAGCCTTTTGGCTCTGACCTTTTCTGCTACTGTTTTTGAGAACCAAAGTGGTTTCCATCTTCTTCTTTTGCACTTCCATTTCTCTCTAACACAATGGGACGTTGCTTCAAGTATTGCATCCTTAATGCTTGCCCACTTTGCTTGTACCCCCTCACCTATATTTCTTTTTGCCAGGGCTAGCGTAACTCTGTTGGCCATCTTATCAAAGTCAGCTCCTCTGAAGTCTCATATTTTTGCCTTGGAATGGGTTGATTTAGTTGTAGTGGCCAAACTGAACCATACCATGTGATGGCCACTGGCCCCCAGGTGACCTTCTACCCGGAGATCTGTGATCATTCATGACCAGTCCTCCTTTAATGCATGCCACCTGTGTTAAAGACAAGCGTATACAAATAAATCTTTTTCTCCATTATTTATTTATATATTTTTTTAATTATAGCAGTTCCATTTTCTGTTTCATCCCATAACTCCTCCCCCTGCTCTTTTCATGCTATCCTGCTTCCCTTTGGTCCTCTCTCTTTCATTGCGTATCCTTTGCTTTTTTATCCCTCCCCTTCCCTTTCTATGTAACTTTCCCTCTCCCCTCCTCTGTGTGCACCACCCTAATGACCGGATCGATGCTCCCCTTTTCTCTGGACCCCTATTTTACATATGCTTTTCCTACCTCAACTCTTAGTATATTCTGTAGCCCTCTGTTCCCCCTCCTTCAGCCCCCTTCCCCATCATAATTAGGTGGCATCTCTTTCCCACGATTAAAACTCTGTCTCTGGTCATTCTGACAGTTTCACTCTTTTTTCCCCTATTTAACCCCATTGCCAGAACCCCCTCCTCCTCCTGCAAGAAAAAACATGGAGGCAGCAGAAAATGTAGAAAAAAGATCCCCAATTACAGTCCCTGGTTAACAACAGTCTCATTTCTTCTGTGTCTTCTCTTGGTTATCTTCTCTATCTTTGCTAGCTACAGATGATCTCGGAAGCTTTTCTATGTCTGTTTTCATGTGCACGGGAAATTCTGATTCCATCCTCTGCCTTTTTCCTCCCGGTCCTGCTTGGTTCCACATTGTCTGTCACAGCTCCATTTCCAATCATTCCATCGTTTGGTCTGGGCAGGCAATGCTCCACTTTGCTAGCTTTAATGCTGCCGCTGATACACTGTCATATATTTGCCCCTCCTTGTCCACATAAATTCTAAGCCTTGCCGGGAACAGAACCTGTCCCTTCAAATTCTTCTTTTCCCTCAGCTGTTTCACTATGCTCCCCCCCCTCCTGCCTCTTCGCTTGCAGTGTCTGGGAGAAATCCTGCTCGATAAAGAATTTGCCCTGCTTCCAGGCCATCTGTAAGATTATTTCTTTTGTTTGAAAATGCAGGAATCGCACAGTTATAAATCTCGGCCTTGAACTACTGTCCTTCAACTTCGGTCCTAACGAACGGTATGCCCGTTCCATGGTTAGGTCTATATTCTCTGGCAGTTTTAACACAGAGGTTAGGAAATGCTTGACAAAGGCTAACATACTCTCGAAAGTTTCTTCTGCCCCCTCTCTGACTGCATGCAACCAAAGGTTATTCTGTCTTGCCCTGTTTTCCGCGTCCTCCATTCTGATCTGAGTTTCTCTGTCCCTCCGCATTAATTAAAAGAGAAATCTTGAGTGTGTCCCTTGTTCATCCACAATTTCACCCATCTGCTTCTGCACATTGCTGATCTTTTTAGCCATAATTTTCAGGTGCATTTTAAGGTCCGCTACAGCGGATTCCAGTGGACTGTGTTAATTACTTTGCCTATGGTTGTCTCCAGAGCAGAAATTTCCTCCTCATCCTCTTAAAACTCTCTTTCTGGGTCCAGTGAAGCATTCGAGATTGGTGATTTTGACCTTGAGGATCGTAGCCCTGCTGACCTCCTGGCAATTTTTTCTTCTGTTGCCATCTGCCTTAATTTTGCTGCTGGGGTTGCCTGACCCATTTTAACCCCTTTGTGCGACATTCCAGTACCCTTTTCTGACTTTGTCTGTGAACAGGATTTTTTTTTTCCTTATTTTTATTTGCTTCATTTAGAGCGGAATCCCAGAGCAGTTTTCAGCCGACTTATCTCAGTGCATGACGTCACCCAGTAAGCTAGATTTATGCATTCTCAATACGTTTTTATAATGTAAAGCACTCTGAGCCCCAGGAAATGGGCACTAAATAAATAAACTCACTACTACTAACACTTCCTGCATGTCAGACAACTTTTCTTCCAGTAGGGAGCTTTGACCTTCACTTTGCTCCATCTTCCAAAATGCTGCCCTTAGTATTTTAATTATAGATTCAACTTGCCTCCTTTTGTTCCAGTTTTTATTCCTATCTCCGCCTCCCAACAATGGGGTACAAAATCAAAGGCTGTAAATGTCAAACTCGTAGTGTCACCTCTGTGAACTGTCTTGAAATGCTGGGCCACTTCACTGTTGTTCCTGGACAAAGACCTATACAACTCCAGTGGTTTTACCAATATACATTTTTGAAAAAGAACACCATACGGCATACACAAAGTGCTTTTACAGGTTAACAAAGATCTAATTTCCACTTTTTTACAAGATCTGGGGTGTATATATTCTTTATACTGTACTGCATATTTTACAATTACCACATGTACCCCCATCCTGTCTAGAGGCATAACCTTTCACTCACAGATGTTCCAGGCAGAAAAGGGGAAGCACTTGAAGCACTAACATGCGAGACCTTTTGCTCACTAAACAGCAGGGAAAATAATTGTCTCCTACCTGCACGGCATCTTCATAGCTGTGCACTTTACGTCCTCTCTCTCTCTCTCAGCATCTGATCTCCTCCCCAAGCTGTTCATCAGAGACCTCCCACTGCACCTTCAGAGGTCTCATAAGCCCCTGCAGCCCCAACCAGGCTGGAAGAGAATATTATGCCCCTGGAATGCAACTCGTGGCAAATGAATTAGGCTGAAAATATAGGGGGGGGAAAGAGAATTTCATTTAATTTACCTCCCCCTATAGTCAAATAAGGCACAATCCACTGTTTCTCCCCAAACTGGGTTTTATTTTGCACCTGCATGGTAAATGATTACAGCAATACCTATTATCTATGATTCCACCACGATGTCATCTCTCCGACGTATAACAACCGCTCTTAACAAAGCACGCAGACTCACAACTGGTGATTACCGCCTCACCCACGCCTGTGCCCTTTATATGAACAATCCGGATGGCTCCAACTCTCCCACCATATAAAGTATCTCACATGTGCTATGGCGGGAAAAATCAACCTTGGCCTCACACCCCCTGGTGTTACTGCCTAGTTGCATCAAAACACCAACCGACAGAACACCAGGAGCTTGACAACCCAGATTCTACAAGTTCCTCGCTGTCTAACTACACAGGGCCAACGCTCCTTCACCTATAAGGCTCCTCTATGGATAAATGGTCTCAGCCACACCATCTCCTCTGCCTCAACACTAGGTCTGTTCAAAACCAGGCTCCGGCCCATCTCATTGCCTCTAGCTCCTGTGACTGCCTCTCCTAGATGATGACCTACACAGCTTTAATCCTAACTTATATACTGC
Source organism: Neoceratodus forsteri (assembly GCA_016271365.2). Taxonomy (NCBI): domain Eukaryota; kingdom Metazoa; phylum Chordata; order Ceratodontiformes; family Ceratodontidae; genus Neoceratodus; species Neoceratodus forsteri. Next base: position 450,413,576 of record CM057456.1, on the reverse strand, counting down.
TTAACCCCAGGCCCCCAGTCCCCCTCCCCTCCCCTCCCAGCTCCTGAGGTGCCACTTCAAATCTCAGGTCTTCATACCAACTCATTAGTCTCTCCTTACCCCATTACAGCACTCATTTCCCCCCAACCCTGTCCCTTTTTCTCTTCTATCACTCCTTCCCATTTATTTTTGACAAATGCCTCTGGCTGCATCTTCCCCATCCCTGTTTCTCTGCCACCCCCGGGCGCCTGACCCTACCCATTCCTTGTGGGCACATGCGTCCTAGCTGTGTTCACCATTTTACTATAGCTGCCTCTGTTAACTACCTTCATTTCTCCTCCTCCTCCTCTACACCTTACTCTTCCTATAATTGACCCCTTTCAATAGCACTGTTGTACATGAATTGTTTACTGTTATTTCACTGTTGCTTCCTTGTTGTTTGTTATTTCTGACGTGGAACATTTGTAAAAGAGCCTTGGCTCAAAGGTACTTGTAATCCTCGAATAAATAAATAAAAAAACAAATAAATACAGGGGGCACCATTCTTCATTAAAAATAAATAAGCAGCTATATGGGGCTTTTAACTTTTTTACAATTCTGGCTAGACAGGATAAACAGCAGAAACCCACGGATTCAGCAAGTACAAGCAAGGATTCTCTTCTGCCTACCTTCTTGCTCTCTCAGTTGCTCTACCCGAGACTGTGGAACACAGATCCCTGCAATCTCCTAGCTTCTAATGGATCTGGTAAGCCAACCTTCATTTTTTTTCTACAGGGCTCTTCCATTAGCACTGGTCATCCCTCCTTACACTGGCATGGGAAAGCGAGTGGCCTCCCCCACCTGGACCCCTTGGTGCTGGCTCAAACCTCAGGAGCATCCAGGAATTTTCCTGATGACCCAGGCCCTGACCCACCTTCAACAGCTTGCACTGTTCACAGCGCTAAGGTCACACTAGCCATGGTTCCTAATGGCTCTGCCTCAGCACCTCATGGCCTCAAGTCACTCTGGGAATTCTGCTGGTACTTACTTCCTCAGGGGTCCCTGCCAGGCCCCCATCCCTGCTTCATCTCCTGGCCTTGCATTAAGCTCCAGCACAAGGACTACCCTCCAAGGTCTGCCATTTCATTCACCTGTGACCCTCCCAGACCTTAATGTACCAGTGCCCCAGGACCTGTCCCTCCAAACAGGCCCCCTATTTTGGGTGAAAGGTTCCCCAGCTCTCGACCCCCAGGCCATCCTGCCACACAGATATGGGGAACCTCTGCCACTGGCTCCCCTCCTGGGAGGGCCCTGCCACTGCCCTTCCAGCCTAGCAACCTGGAATACACACAACAAGCTTTCTAAGGGCTCTTACTCTCTCTCTCTCTCTAGGCACTAAAGCCTCCCTAATACCTAGCCCCCAACAGCCTTGGGACCTGACTACCTGTGCCCAACTGGAGCTCCTTACTCCCACTCCTCATCAACCACGGCACATGAGAAAATGTTCTGACTGCAGTCTTTTGGGGGGTTTTCCCACTGGCCCTCCTGGACCACCGAGCCCTCCAGCCCCAGGCCTAATGCCCAGGCTGGAAAGGCTCCGCTACTTCCTATCAGTCCTCTTATATACCCTTTCACTACTCTCTACTGCCACCTTGAGGTATCCAGAGCAATATTCCCAGAGCACTAAACCCATTTCCTTGCTCGGCAGGGGAGGGGGGAAGGATGCCTAAACAGTATGAATATAAGCCCCGCATTTACAGGGTGCTTACACACAAGAAAAAAAAATCCTCTTGTTCTTTGCTTGGTATGATTTAGTACATTGCTCTCCACAAAATGACTATGAACCACCTTTTCAGAAACATTACTTGCCCTACTGTATGCCACTAAAGGAAATTCACACAAAACAACCCAGGACATCTCCTACATTTGGATCAGTATGTAAGAGCTGCCATTTCCTATACACAATTCCTGACATCATGGGTGCAGTTGACACTGCCCTGTCCCTCTTACACGCCTTATTCACACCTGGAATACTTGCAAGTCCCCTCAGGAAGGGTTAAACGTTCTCATTACCCTTGGATTACTTCTGACATTATTGATTTATACAAGTCACGAGATGAAGCATGGGCCCACTATAAGTCCTCCCACTTCCTGTTCAGTGGCGTCACCACATTGATTTTGGGGAGGCTACAGCCCCTTCAATCTAAGTTAAAGCTCCCCCAATCATTTGCACTAAAAAATAAATTAAATTCCGTTTCTTAATTGTTTAAATTCTGCAGCCGCATCTGATGCGGCTGCAGAATGTGAACAGTTAAGAAACGGCAATTGGGCTCGGGTAGAAGCATTAAACAAATGTTAGTTATAAATAATAGGGAATTGTGAATTCATAAAGGGCAGAAGCCAAGCAAGTTGCAAATAATATTCAGCAGCAATTCATCGGCTGATATTGCAGTTCAATTCCAGTGCCTCGTGACAGAATGTCAACACCAAGCCAGCCAGCTGGTTCACGCTGAGACCCCGCCCCTCGCCGCTCATTGGTGTAGTAGTACACAGATTGTCTGAAGCTATTGGCCAACTGAAGAGCCAGTTGTGGAGTTGTCCGTAGCTGTGGACGCCCTGGCCTCTGTAAATGACATTCATATGATTGCAACCAACCTAACCACTAACCTCAGTGATCAGCTACTCCATCAGCAAGCAACACTGCTTCGTGCAGTGAGTATACGTGGGTAAGGGAAGGGGATAGCGACAACAGCCACAGCGGCAGTGAGTGACACCAGGAGCAGGACCGACCAGACCGACACTGAACAGGGCGTGCCCCCACTGCCACGGACAGAATGGATACAGGGTTTGGAAGTTTATAAGTGATTTTATGTCCCTGATCTCAGTGAGATCAGGGACATATAATCATTTATAAACTTCCACTCACTCTCAGTCACTGGGGCCAGCCGGGTGCAGATTCGAGGAAGACATGGGATGGGTGGGTTACAATGGACACGGGGGAGGGGGAGGGAGGGAGGGAGGGAGGAGGAGGGAGGGAGGAGGGAGGAGGGAGGGGAGGAGGGAGGGAGGGAGGAGGAGGAGGAGGAGGAGGGGAGAGGGAGAGGGAGAGGGAGGAGAGGAGAGAGAGAGAGAGAGAGAGAGAGAGAGAGAGAGAGAGAGAGAGAGAGAGAGAGAGAGAGAGAGAGAGAGAGAGAGAGAGAGAGAGAGAGAGAGAGAGAGAGAGAGAGAGAGAGAGAGAGAGAGAGAGAGAGAGAGAGAGAGAGAGAGAGAGAGAGAGAGAGAGAGAGAGAGAGAGAGAGAGAGAGAGAGAGAGAGAGAGAGAGAGAGCAGAGAGAGACAGAGAGAGAGACAGAGAGAGACAGAGAGAGAGACAGAGAGACACACAGGAGGGATGGATTCAGGACAGTACACAGGGGGATTTTATTTGACTCAGACAGCAGCCTGCCCTCACCTTGCACTCAGCAGCAGCACTTCGTGGTGGAGGAGTCTCCTGGCTTGCATGTCACGCTGAGCAAGCCAAGGACTGGAGTCATCGGCGTGAGTTGTCTCTGGTGTGTGTGTGGGGGTGGAGCAGCGCCAGCAGATCTGACAGACTGATTGGGAGATAATGAAATGGTGTCAGTTGTTGGAGGACGGGGGAATGATAGACAGAAGGAGGTGAGCAGGGAGGGTTCATTCTTGTATTCTGTGACTGGCACTCGCCTCATACTCTGCCTACCAACAGCACAGCAGCTTGCTTGCACAGTGAGCCAATCAGTGGACAAACATGTGGTGTGCTTCTCCAACACACACATGGTACACACTAGTAGTCCCATTGTGTGCAGTAAGAAAAACTAGTGACGCAGTTGTAGTTGATAGCGAGCAACAGAGCAGAGGCAAGCACTGTTTGGGAGATTCAAATCGGAATTCAATCTATATTTCTAGAAAGTTATTATCAAACATTGAAGACTCAGTTCACTTGTTGGGCTAAGAGGCTTGAGAGCTGAATAAAAGCGTAGTGTTTATTTTTTTTTTACATTTTTTTCTCTGAATGAAATACGGGGGGGGGGTTGTGTTTGTGTGTAAATTGAAAAGCTGAGACACAGACAACCTGCTGTGAGTGCTGCCATACAGCAGCATTACTAACTACTGCATATATGTTTATTTTTTTTCTTACTTGCAACTTATTTTCACATTTACTATTTTACTGAGTAAATTGAGTACTTTGGTGGTTTATGTTTTTAGGCTCACAAATTTAGAATAAAAGTAGCAGAACTTTTCTTTTCCTAAATTGCCTTATACCCTGACCCATGCCTCGGGTTTGTATTGTGGCAAGCTTAACATCACAAGCAAGGAGTTAGCCAGTTCAATTTCAGACACTCTTTTTTTATGAACAAGGGAAACCGTCTGTTTTATAAAAAAAAAAGTTCCAGTAGCATACTCATTTTGCTTCACATACTGTGAGCCCTGTGTGTTAGGCTCCATCTATTGTATTAAATAGCAGTTTTCCAGTAGGTGTTTAATACTCATTACTTCGCATACTGTGAGCCCTGTGTGTGTTAGGCTCCGTCTACTGTATCAAATAGCAGTTTTGCAGTAGGTGTTTAATACTCATTACTTTGCATACTGTGAGCCCTGTGTGTTAGACTAAGTCTGTCACATAAACATTTCATCCCTGTGTGCCAGACCCAATAAAAGGGCATTTTTCTTATAATTTACTTTTAGTTAGTTCTTGTCACACACTCATCAGCCTTGTTAAAAATGAGTATCCGTGACTTCTTCCGTCCAAAATCAAAAAATCAGAATAAAGAAAGTAACTTCCCGGACCCCAGTGATGCTCAACAGCTGCAACCAGAGCAGCTATTAAGAAATGAAGTGGAAGTTCCAGTACCAGAAGATGTAGCAAACACATCATCATCTCCCGGAACATCTCGTGATGCACTTGAATCAGTAGCAAGATTTACATCTGCTGCTACTATGTAGCCAAAGCTGTCTAATTTTCCACAAAGGGATTTTTTAAAGCAGAAGCGTTCATTTTCAAGCAGCTGGTATGCATCATTTAAATGGCTTGAATATAGTGCAAGCAATGATGTCATATTTTGCTTTGCCTGCAGAATGTTTTCAAGTTGCACTGTTCGAGCGGACACTGCTTTCATGTCCAGAGGGTTTAACAACTGGAAGAAGGCAATAGAGAAGATGAGAGAACACCAACAAACAACACATGCAGGAGCAATGGAGGCCTGGTCTACTTATGTGAAATCTAAAGAACGAGGCAATATTATACAGCTAATGGATTCAGTAATGATTGCAGATATTAAAAGCACAGGGAGTACCTGGGAAGAATAGTTGAATTGTTTTGTTGTTTGGCAGACAGGAACTACCTTCGAGGCCTATAGGAGTGTGAAGGAGCTCAAACAGGGGTAACTTTTAGAGACTTTGACCTTCTAAAAAAGTTTGACCCTGAATTGCAAAATTTGCAGATTCACATGCCAGGAAATGCCACCTATCTCTCAGCTGTCGGTCAAAATCAGATGATAAAATGTGCAAAATTAATAAGAGAGAAAACTTTAAATGAGGTAAAAGAAGCAAAGTATTTTGCAATACTTGCTGATGAATCTAGAGATGTTGTTTGCAGAGAACAAATCAGTATTTGCCTTCGTTATGTTCACCATGGTTCCCCTGTAGAGAAATTTTTGTGCTTCCATCAAGTAACAGCATTAGATGCCCAAAGTCTGACAAATGAACTGTGTTCAAAGCTGACTAACTGGGACCTCCATGAGAATTCGATGACTTGCGTAGCTCAAATTTATGACGGTGCATCTGTTATGAGTGGCAACTTAAATGGAGTCCAGGAACTATTTCATCATAAGCATCCATATGCTATATATGTTCATTGCTATGCGCATATTCTGAATTTGGTCCTTGTAGATGCCTGTTCATCATTTCTTCCTGTACGGAAATTCTTTGACATGCTTCAAGAGATACACACGTTCTTTTCCAAATATGTCGACTCACCAGGGGTTCTTAAATGTTCAAAAGGAGCTTGGGTTGACTAGAATTCTTGAGATACCGGAGTTAAGTTCTACCGGGTGGGCTTGTCAAAAGTGAGCAACAAAGGCAGTAATATAAACTTATCCAGCTCTTCTAAAATATCTTTCAGAATGTGAAGGAGAAACTGCAAAGGCCAGAGGACTCCACAGCAAGCTTCTAGAATTCAACAATATCTTTCTCCTTAAAATGTTTGACAAACTACTGTCAGTGGCTGATGGAACAAATGACTTACTTCAGACTCAGGCTTTGGACTTCGGATGTGCAGTGACTGCTGTATCTGTGCTGAGAGACACAATTGCACAATTTCGTACTGAAGAGAGATTTCTAGTTCTCTACAGGGAAGCTGAAAATATGGCAGAAAAATATGGGACACAGACACCCGAAAACACTCCAGGTCCACAGAGGCAAAGGAAGCTACCTCGTATTTGGGAGCACTTTGTTCCAACATCACTGAACTGGAACTGAACAAAGTGCATCAGCATCGATGAAACAAGAACTGCTGTGCATTTGAGAATCACTGTTTTTACCCTGTGATTGACAAAATGATTGGAGAGATTGACAGAAGGTTTTCCAAGCATAACCAAACACTGATGGTTGCTATCAATGCTCTCAGACCACAGTCTAACACATTCTTGGACCAGAACAAACTGAGGCCACTTGGAGAGATGTATGACTGTCCAGTTCTGGAAGAGGAACTGGTAGTAGCAAGAAACTTCATTTGTCGGCTGCCAGAAAATGAACGTCCACACAATATGACCAATCTTTATAATGTACTTCCAGAAATCATGTATCCGACGCTGCATAAATCACTGCAGATTGCTTTAACAATCCCAGTTACCACATGTGTGTGAGCGCTCCTTTAGTTCCATGAGTCGCATTAAGACATATCTGAGAAACAAGACGGAAAATGACAGATTGAGTTCACTTGGAATTCTCAACATTCAGACTGAAGAAAGGAGACAACTTGACACTGATGATGTGATTGACGAATTTGCATCCATGACAAACAGAAAGGTTGAGCTACGTCTCCCAAAATCAGCATAATAATAAAATAGTAAAACCTGTATGACACTGATATCCAGCAGATCTGCTGGGATAATGGTGTGTCTGGCTGTTCTGGTCTCCCATTTGCTCTGGGGTCCTCCTGCAACCTTCCCAGCAGATCTGCTGGGATACTGGTTGGTGTATCTGGGTGTTCTGGTCTCTCATTTGCTCTGGGGTCCTCCTGCAACCTTCCCAACAGATCTGCTGGGATAATGGTTAGTGTGCCTGGCTGTTCTGGTCTCTCATTTGCTCCGGGGTCCTTCTGCAACCTTCCCAGCAGATCTGCTGGGATAATGGTTGGTGTGTCTGGCTGTTCTGGTCTCTCATTTGCTCCAGGGTCCTCCTGCAACCTTCCCAGCAGATCTGCTGGGATAATGGTGTGTCTGGCTGTTCTGGTCTCTCATTTGCTCTGGGGTCCTCCTGCAACCTCCCGATAATGGTTGATGTGTCTGGCTGTTATGGTCTCTCATTTGCTCTGGGGTCCTCCTGCAACCTTCCCAGCAGATCTGCTGGGATAATTGTTGGTGTGTCTGGCTGTTCTGGTCTCTCATTTGCTCTGGGGTCCTCCTGCAACCTTCCCAACAGATCTGCTGGGATAATGGTTGGCGTGTCTGGCTGTTCTGGTCTCTCATTTGCTCTAGGGTCCTCCTGCAACCTTTCCAGCAGATCTGCTTGGATAATGGTTGGTGTGTCTGGCTGTTCTGGTCTCTCATTTGCTCTGGAGTCCTCCTGCAACCTGTCCTCAGTGGACCAGTAACCACATTTTTCCACATGTACCATATTAAATACATGGCTGATAACTAGGCTTCTCAAACATATTTTTCACCACTAAAATGCAGGAAAAGCCACCATTTGAAGGTAAAATGTTCAAAATTTTACGGGGGAGCATGCCCCCGGACCCCCCCTAGCTTTGTTAGGATTTTGGCTAAGGGGTATTAGCCCCCCCAACTTTGTACCCCAGGTGACGCCCCTGTTCCTGTTGGACCTTCAATCCTACTGGTCACTCAGGAACTCCTGCACTAAGCCTGCCCATGCTGCAAAAGCCCACTACTTAAATTTAACCTCCAGTCTAACCTTAACTGACCCACAACATTCTGACAGATTATACACTCCTTCTTTGATCTCTTGGCCCAGTCTACTGCCTCTGCCTCATGGTGGATGGCTTACTGGTCTCTGACCCTCCCTCAGTGGCTGCTTGCTTCAATACATTTTTCATCACCTGTGCTCTACATTCTCCTCTTTCTCCTGACCACTTTCCCCCTTCCTACCCAGTGGTACCTCACTCCCCATCTCAACTCTCTCTGAAGACTTTCAGTTTCCTTCAGTTTCTCCCCAGGAAGTCTTTCTTGCCCTCACCTCACTTAATCCCTTAAAATCCAGTCCTGACGGTGTGGACCCCAAACTTCTAAAGATCTCTGCTCCGGCAATAGCCTCTCCACTTGCTCACATTCTTAACTGCTCCTTCTCCCTCCATACTGTCCCTCAGGCCTAGAAATTGCCAAAGGTTCTACCTCTGCATAAAGAGGGTGACCCCTCCCTCCCCTGGAAACTACCAGCCTATCTCTCTGTTTCCCTCTCTTGTGAAGCTACAAGAGACTTTGCCTATTCCTGGCTTGCAGATTTCCTGCACTCCTCTGACTTCCTCTCCCCGTTCCAATCTGGCTTTAGGAAGCAGCACTCCACCAGTTCCTCCCTGCCGTGAGCAACTAACTCTATCATTTTTGGGATGGATCAGGTCCATATCACTGCAGTAATATTCATTGACTTGGCCAAAGCCTTTGACTCATTGTCCCACCTTCTCCTCCTCAGTAAATTGAGCTCGGCTAGTCTCTCAGTTCTGCTGTAGACTGATTCCACTCTTACCACACAGGTCATCAACAACCAGTTCATGTGTATGGTACCCTGTCCCTCACCATCCAAGCTGGTGTCCCACAGGGCTCCATCCTGGGCCCTATCCTATTCTCAATCTTCCTAAATGACCTCGCCTCTGCATGTGTCTCATTACACATCCATATATATGCAGATAACATGATCATCTTCACTTCTGGACCCTCGGCCACAGCTGTGGAGGGTCATCTCCAGCATGACTTCTATAATGTACAACAGTGGTTCCATGCTAACCAGCTCCAGGTCAGCACAAAGAAGAATGCTTAAATGACCTTTAGCACCAGCCAGAAGCTGGGAAAGCTCTTATCCCTCATGTTTTCTCCACATTAGATGGCACCCCCTTTGGAGGTTGTCCCTGCATTCAAGTACCTTGGTGTATGGCTTGATAGTAAGCTTAACTTCTATGCCCACATTGACGGCATCCATACCAAGCTTCATCCTACATTAGGTGCCTTCTACTGGCACAAGGATTGCCTCTCGCTCAAGGGCCACCCGGAGCTGATTATCAAAAAGGTACTTCCGATCATTGACTAAGTGGATGTGGTCTATGGTAGCGCCCCCTAACCCTGCCTTGCCAGACTGGATTCCTCTGCAATGCCTTCTGCCATTTTGCCACCAACTCCCCCCCACACACACACACACACACACACACACTCATCATTGTTCTCTTACTCCTCCCTCCCACTTCTGATTCATCACCAGTCCCACTGTGATTCCTTTATAGACAAATACTGGCTTGGGTCTCTTCCCTACTATCTCTCTTCACTGATCTCCCTTGCCCCATCCTCTTCGTACCCTTTCCACTCCAGGGACTCCCATACCATCTCCATCACCCACCCTCACTTCTCCGCAGGTCAAGCAGCTTTCTTCTACTGCTTCCCCATGCTCTGGAACCAACTCCCCCTCACATACACACACCTATTCCCCTCACTTCCTGCTTTTTAATACCAGCTAAGATCTATTTTTTCTCCCTCCTGTCCTACCAACCCACTCTTTGATTCTTCCCCCTCTTCTGTCACCACCACCACCCCCCGTTTAGACCCACCCTATGTGTTTCCCTTTGACTTTCCCCTGGTTAGTCTTCCCTCACTGATTACATGGTCTCCTACCCCAAAAAGTGCTGAGCACTTTTCCTGACTCTAAAAAGTATCAGTGTTTATTGCATGGTACATCTGCTGCTGCTTTTATACATATTATTGCACGTGCTTCTCTCATCTGTAAAGATGCCTATTGTATCATCTGTAAGAATGCCTATTGTTACCCCATTTGTTTGTATTCTGAAATGTTTCTAGGTTTTCCAATTATTGTTCTGAGATATTGTATGTTTATCCTCTCTCTATTTCGCTCCCCAAGGCACCTGGAAATTAGCCTTGGTGTGTGCCTTTCCTGGTAAAGAAATAAAAAGAAAAAAAGAAATTGTACTGAATTCTGTAACAAACACTGTCTTGAAGATATTAAGATGACCGCCATGCTGGCAGTGTCATCATGTTAGCTCTGAATGAGCTGCTTTTAGCTTTAAATGTTGTGCTTTTTAACACATTTTAGCAGGCTCTGCTGCTATTTATACATATCTAGGGTGGCAGGATTAGATCAGGGCCATTTTTTTAGAGTTTGTTAGATTGCTGTGATATGAGGGAGGTGAGGTAGTTTAGGTGTTTTTGTTTCAGCTTAGGTCACCACCAAGGGTGCTCTTTTGGGATCAGTCATGATTTACTAGATGACTAAAAACTTGTAGTGGTGCTGTAAAACTGCAACCACTATCTTCAGTCAGTCCTCAGTCAGAGGCCTTACTGGCAATTGGCAGCTGGGGGAACTTGGCAGAGAAATTTGGCAGTGGAAGACAGATTTTATTTCCTCTGTGAAGAAAATAGATTCCCCTGTTCCCCGCTTTCCATTTAGTGGGTAAACTGGAATTTTGGTATTAGCCTCCATGGATGGCGAATGAGTGTGAGTAGTTGGTGACTGTTCAGCCGTCTGCATCATTTGTCCTCAGGAGGTAATGTTCTTGTTTGAAGGTACTGTTTTCTTGCCATTTATTATCATTTGGCAGGAGTGTGGGGGGTATTGTTGGACTGCATGGAGGCACAAACTGTGCTACCTGACCCTATTGGTTGTGGTATATCCCAGCCCCCCAATAGCTGCAGTGAGTGAGCAGCATGGGGGTGAGGCAGTCTCTCAATCCTGCAGTGGTGGCTAGGCATTAAGACACCTGGGGCCAGATATTCAAAAATTGGCAAAAGTAGGGCACAAAGGTTTGTGCTGCACCAGCGTCTGTGCTCAACCAAGAGGCTACTATATTCAGATGGATAGTGGATATGCACTATCTGACTATCAGACTGTGCTAGCACAGCATTAAGTCAATCTGCACTGCCCTGACATGGACCTGGGCTGTATCCAGCCCATAAGGAATTGTGCCCCTCGCATGGATAGGGCCAGGAGACATGGTGCGATATTCGGCTGCAAAATGCAAATGAACCCATTGGGCATGCAAGCTGCTAAGGGCCATTAGCATGTCCATTATGGGCTCATTTTCATCAGAAGTGATGGCTCATTTGCACTCAGCCTCTGGGTGCCTGCCACATCATCCCTGGTGGCTAATGCACCCCCCAGTTCCACCATGTTAGTGCAAAAACACTTTTGTTGACATCTACATGGGCTCAGGGAATCCAACGGCAGGCTTTACAGCACCAGGCAGTGTGGCTCCCTGACAGCAGAGTGCCAAACCCCTCTTCAAGGAAAACTATTTTTTTAGGGGGATGCGTCCCCCGCAACCCCTGGAATTTATATAATAAACTCCAGAGGAGGATGCATGTCGGGGGGGGGGGAGAGGAAAACCCATTGAGGGTCAGAAGTCAATCTGACAGTAGGTGACCCAGAAATCAAGGTCATCTCTGTCAGTGTCAGTAAAAGTGAGTCACCACAAATGCCACAACATAAATACATCTCTGTAACGGGCATCCTCCACCCTCTGATCACTGGTCCTGTATAATGTAATGTTTTCCCTGGTATCTAGTGGTGGCCCCCCTCCTCTCCAACTCCCATTCCATATAATAAAATGTGTACTCTGGTGTCTAGTGGCTCCCCCAACCCTGGACACCCCTTCTGTATAATATAATGTTTTCCCTTGTATCTAGTGGCACCCCCTGAATGCCCATACTTGTTATGAGAATGGTTTCCCTGGTATGAAGTGGCACATCCCCTCTGATTACCCATCTCAGGTCATAGAAAGTATTCCCTGGTGTCCAGTGGCAGCCCAACCCCAGGATCACCTGTCCGGTACAGTATCACCCTATTCCTAGGTGTCAAGTGGCACCCCACCCCAGGATCACCTGTCCGGTACAATATCACCCTATCCCTAGGTGTCCAGTGGCACCCCACCCCAGAATCACCTGTCCAGTATCACCCTATCCCTAGGTATCCAGTGGCACCCCACCCCAGGATCACCTGTCCAGTACAGTATCACCCTATCCCTAGGTGTCCAGTGGCACCCCACCCCAGGATCACTCGTCTGGTAGAGAATCACTATATCCCTTTTGTCCAGTAGCACCTCCACCCCTGATCACCCATCTAGTAGAGTTTCACCATATCTCTGGTGTCCAGTGGTACCCCATCCCCCAATCATACATCCAACAGTGTATTTTAATATCCCTCATGTCCAGCGGCACCCCCCTATTGGATTATGCAAAAGTTTTAAACAAACAAAAGGGGTTTCCTGACATGTTTCTTTTGTAAAAGGTAAAGGCTAATACTTTGTAATATTCAGGTTAAATGAACTGCATCTGACCTTTCAAAATCTCTTGACTGTGGAGAAACACCTGGGGTCAGGGAATGTTTGGAATGAATCAGTCCTATCCAATTAAGCAGTTTTACCATAACCTGCATGTTTCCCAACTAACAAAACTCATCTATAAACAGCTGTCTCTGATGGATACCAAAGTTTGGGGGGGGGGGGTCCTGTATAATTAACAAGCAGGTGATTCTGTTTCATAACATGGGAGCCATCTTAACTGTAACTTTTATGGGTTCTGTCCCCTTTGTCTATGACAAGCAGACACTGACCCTATAATTGCCAAGGAGGTTCAGCATTACTTCCAGTAATATACTAGAGAAACAATCTCAGCTGAAACTACATTTCATTGCCCAGCATTCAAATCACCAGTTTTTTCTAAGTAAGACAATACTGGGTCCACTAGTTTCTTTTAAGCCTTGTAAAGGTCATTCAGGGATCTTGTGTTAATAGATCAATTTATTTCTGTATTTGTGGTGTTTCTCAAATATAATATATAACACTGTTTTTCTCTGCTTCATGGATAGGAGCTTTAATTGGAAAACCATCATAGACTGCCTCTGTATAAATGTGCTTTTCTTGTAAAAACAATGTCTTTTGGAAGGATCAGTGTACCCCCTCTTTATATAAGTATAAGGGCTATATCCTTTTCTGTTTATAAACTGTTTAACTACAGTTAATTCTAGAGACTCTGTTCTAAAGAAACTCAAATGCTCTGAAAAAAAGCTACAGCTCTGGTACTTTAAATACTGTAAATACATATTTTAAATTGTCTGTTTTAAATTCCACCAAAAAGTCTGTTAATGTCTTTGTTTATTTTAGTTTACCCAATGTGTAGATGTGCTCTTTTTTTACAAATTGTAAATATGCCTGTATGCCTACGTATATACATGTGGATTACTAAAGTAAAAATATATGTTAAGCTTAATTAAATATGTTTTAAGGCTTAATATCAAACACGTTGTAAATATCAGAGACGGCCACTAGTTACTATTGTACATGAAACACTGCTGCCATCTAGTGGCCATAGTAATCACTCACTAATGATGCAGGCTGTAACCCCCTGTCTATGACATCATTGTGCAGTAATCAGCTGCAACCAATCAGAATTGACCAACAATTAAAGTTTAAAGCACATGTCAAATTTGGTAGAATCCTTACCCTAACCTTATGATTGGTCCAAGTACCTAGTGGTCACTTCAATTAAAGTCAGCTAAAATATAAAAGGCGTACACTTGTGCTGGAGTTTTAGAGAGGCTGGAGACGAGACAAGGAAAGAAGAAATCTAGAAACCATAACCTGTCTGTTATCTGTATCAGCCTGCATATGGTGAGTGACGAACACCTTTGTCAGGTAAAGTTAAAACAGCTTTTTAATTCTATGCTTGTATTGGAATTCTATACTTGTAATGGGATTAAAAAAAATAAACTTGTTCAATAACCTTTAAATATTTGACCCATAGTGTAATTTAAGCTCCAAAAGAACCTACTGAATCAAGTGCTTTGGCCAGGCACTCAGATTCAACATTTGGCAAGCTAGTTCAGGAGAGGGTGCTAATGAGTCAATATTTGTAATTTTGGGGAAAACTTTCCTACCTGAAACCCCACATTTAGATCAAGTTTTACTCATGGGTAAAGGTTCCTAACCTAATCCACAATAACAGATGGAGTCAATCCATTGAAAACAGCGGTTGATCCAAGGTCTTGTCTAATAAGACCCAGTCTTAAAATAAATACACGGGCCACTGTAACATGAAGCAGTGCATTGTAAAGGTCTTACAAAAAGTAAACAAATTACTGTACCATGCAGCAATACATTGCAACACTCATAACTGACCACAAGGGGCAGGATTTTTGCAAAAGTGCCAATCATCAGAGTGATGATATTCGGACTTATGTACAGGCACAGTTTCAAATGGAACTAAAAAAAAATTTAAAAAGAAACAACAAAAAGGCATTTGTATGAAAGGCTTGTACATCATGGTGGTCAGTTTAGAAGGAAAATTAAACTACATAAGAAACAGGTCTCAAATTTACAATCCATGAATGTTACTTTGCAGGACGAATTCAAATGTGTACAAAAAAACTGCAGCTGATCTTTTAATTGCAAATTGCAGAAAACATAGAGGAGCTACAACACCACAAAATGCAAGCTACAGCTCAGCTCAGTGATGTTCAGTGTTCTAAAAACACTTTGCAACAGGAGGTAGAAAAACTTAGACAAAAAAAGAGATTTTAAAGAGAGAGAATGAAAATTTTAAAGCTGCTTGCATAAAACAGAGTAACATAATTGTACATCTCCAGCAAGTTGCAAAAACAGAGCAAACCCAGAATAACAAACAGGTGCAAGAGGTCAAAGAAAAAATAAAGATTAAGAAATAGTGGCTGTAGCAGCACCAGAAATAATGCCTGCAACCATAGCCCAATCACCCTATAATGCAAAGACTCCAAACTTCCACCCAAAGGTGGATTATGAGTCAGAGCAGTTAAAATATAAGGAAGGAAAAAAGGTTAATTGGAGAATTCCAGTCTGTAATTAAAGAGCCTTCACCTTATGAAATGGCGAAGCTTCAAGATTTGTACCCTGTGTTTTATAAGGAAAAAGATAGATTCAGGTATGTGCAGGTTACCTATATGAGAAAGGAAATAAAAAGCAAGCCCAGAGACAATTAATAAAAAAGCACAAAAGGTTGAAAGATTATCAGGAGAAGCACTGAATGATAATGGACAATAGTTAGTTAAATAAAAAAGTAAATAAACACTGGCATGCTCTGAACTGAAATCTTCAGTTCGCAAATGAGCTTGCAGCAGCATGCCAAACCTAACTTTAACTTAAACTTTCCATATGCTAATGCCAAGTCTTCTTTTCTAACTTTTTTTCTTTCTACTCCCCCCACATGCACACACAGACACACATGCACAGTTAAGCAATAAGTTACATGTACGGCTTGAAGCAGCCAAGTGAAAAAAAGCTTGTTGGGTTTGGTATTGTGTTCTTCCCATTTCCCAAGAGATGGCACCTGTTGCAAAACAAATGCTATAACAAGGTTGTCTATGCAATCTGGTTTGCAACAGGAAACATACTGCAACTTCTCAAGCTAGCCTTGGTGATGTCACAGGATAACTGCTTCACAAAACTGCTTGCCATGTATTACTGCCTGAGGCAATGATGCAATCGTGGCTAATTAGCTGAAGAAATGCATGTGCTAGTTGCAACAGCGCAGTACCATGCCCGTATTTTGCCCTACATAAAGGATAGCAGCAATTAGTTTTGTCAATGTCAAACTGGTATTACTTGGGTTTTTTCTTATTGGTTGCAAAACTGTCTTATAAAAATGTTTTTAATTTAAAACAAACTGTTTGCCAAAGTTTACAGTCATACAGTATGTGCCATGTGCAAATAATGTACAATATTGTCACCGTAAGTCCAAACAACATACTGCAGTTACAGCATAAACATTTTTTTAAATCTTTAACATGTTCTATGTTTAATCTGTTGGCTAAATGTAAACTCGGTTGTTCTGCTCTCTGCTGTTCCCTAAACTAGACTAACCAGTTTGCTTTCTGGGTCTGTGAACATCAGCTCGTCTTTTAAATTATTTACTAAAAAAACTAATTATAATGATTATCATCTTCAGGTAATAAGTTTGTAAAAGAGTTTTATCACTGTCTATTTTCAAAAAGAAAATGTTCTGGTTTCTTTACGTGGTAGACACTAGCTACCTCATCAAAATTCTAATGTAAAATGCATGTTAAAAAAAATCAACTGCAAATTGCTTTAGTAGTACCTTTGCCACCCACCTCTAGGGGCATGACATTTATTTTAATGGTTACTACCTTTTTTGTTATTTATTGAAGTTAAAACAGCCACTCCAAAAGTTACTGCAAAACATTTGCTTGCTTAAGTGTTTTGCAGGTGGGGAATGCTAATGCGGATTTTAATGTGTTAGGTTTAGATAAGGGCAGTGCCTTTACTGCTAATGTGTTTCATACAAGCAGACAAGTATGGGAAAAAAAGGATTAAACAAGTGCACTTGTTTGCTGCCTATAGTTTGGGAAAATACAATTTTGGAAGAAATAAAGATCTCAAACTGAATAGTATTTTAACAAACGTACTGATTAAAAATGGCAGGAAGATCAAAAGGTTATGCTCAAATGCTATGGTGCTGCAGAGGAACTTCCATAGCATAAATGAGGGAAGGACCACACTACACTTGAGTACCTTCCCCCTTCTTTCCAGTGTGCAAAACTGTCAGCAATTGCATGGGTTATGCAGCAGTACACTAATGTGCCACAAGGTGTTATTCAGTTTTCAGATTCAGTTTGGATTTGTAATGCTTTAAGTTTCTTCCAGTGTAAGAACAGACAGACTTCTGCTCCTCAAATTGTAAGTTATTAACACATACCAAACTATTTAGGTACACTACCATAAAGGCAGCATAATGGCCCAAAGTATGTTAGGAGAGTCAGGGCTCACTCACCATAGGCCAACTATGCTGTCAAAAATGGCAGCGCTAGCAAGTTAGCCAAAAGGGGAACCTTAGAAAGAATCTGTGGGACCTGCCCAATGGGGAGGTACCAGAGGTTGTAGTGGCAAGCATCTCACCTCCACAAAAAGCCAATAGATTTACAGTGGGGAACCTAAAAGGAAAATCTGTGGGGCCTGCCCAACAGAGAGGTATCAGAGGTTCTAGTGGCAAGCATCTCGCCTCCACCAAAAGCCCACAAATACAAACATACAAACATATGAAAACACCAGTAGAAACAGGCCTAATGGTCTATTGAGTCTGCTTGATTGTGCAGCTAGCCCCTCAACTTGCAGCTGCCTCGTCCTCCCTCTCGCTCCTCTTAATTACCCCTCCCCTCACTCTGTCCCACCCCCTCTTAAAACCACCCACCATACTACAGGCTACCACCTCCTCAGGCAGGGCATTCCACTTATCCACCACCTGTTCAGTGAAAAAGTGTCTCCTGATTTCCCTCCTGAATCTTCCCCCCACTAATCTCAATTTATGCCCCCTCATGTCCCTCCCACTTCTAATCTGGAAGATCCTTTCTGTGTCAGTTTTGTTAATCCCCATTAAATATTTAAAACTTTCAATCCTATCCCCCCATCCCTCCTCTCCTCAAGTGAATACATGTTCAGCTCGCCCAGCCTGTCCTGATAGGATATACCCTTCAGACCCTAGATCATCTTTGTCGCCCAGCACTGTACCCCATTTAATAATCTGTCTTTCTTCAGGAATGGGCACCAGTGCTGCACACAGTAGTCCAGGTGCATTCTGTGCAGTGACCTGTTCAGGGGAGGGATCACCTCCCAATTCCTGGTTGAGATACCTCTCACTATACACCCCAGCATCTTGTTGGCTTTTGCTGCTACCTTCCTGCACTGTGCTGAGTTGTTCATATTCCCTGTTATAATCACCCTGAGATCCTTCTCCTCCCCGATTCTTGCCAACTGAACCCTTCCCAGCTGATAGCACCTCCCCTGGTTCCTAGTTCCAAAGTGCAGTACTTTGCACTTCTTGGCGTTGAACCCCAGCTGCCATGTTTCTGACCATTCCTGTAGTTTGGTCAGGTCATCCTGCAGCCCTTTCCACCCATCTATGTCATCTAACACAGCTCCCATTTAAATATCATCTGCGAACAGATTGCTCTTACTCCAGATTCCTTGTGAGACATCTGCTATGAATATCCCAAACAGCACCGGTCCCAGTACTGATCCCTGTGGCACTCCATTCATCACATCCCTTGGTGATGAGGCCCTACCCACTACCACCCTCTGCTGCCTTTCCTTCAGTCAATTGGTGGTCCATTTTTGTTCCCACCCCAGTATCCTCCAGCATCCCCCCCCCCCAGCCTCCCATGCAGCACAGAATCAAAGGCCTTGCTGAAATCCAAATACAGGACATCCACTGCATAGCTCTTGTCCGGTTCCCTGGTCACCCAGTTATAGTACTCAACTAGGTTTGTCTGGCATGATCTTCCTGAGACAAATCCATGTTGCTGAACATCCTGGAGTCCATTGTCCTCCAAAAATGCCATCAGCCTCTCATTCAGAATTGTCTCCATGAGCTTTCCCACAATCAATGTGAGGCTCACTGGTCTGTAGTTCCCCAATTCATCCCTAGGGACACTTTTGTGAATGGATACCACATGGGCCATCCTCCAGTCTTCTGGTGCACATCCTGTGTCCAGGGAGGTACTGAACAGGTCAGGCAGTGGTCCTGCCAGGATCACTGCCAGTTCTTTTAGCACCCTAGGGTGAATGCTGTCGGACTCGGTGCCATGTCCACCCTCAGTGCCCTTAACCTGTTCAGAACCCTGGCCTCTGTAATCCCTGTATCAGTCACCCCCTTCTCTGACCACCCTTCCCTTCCCCCAAGGTATCTTTCTACCTTGCCCTTAAAGGTGGACTTTTATAGGGGCCGTCTTTTGTGGGAGCTGAAATGCAGCAGACAATGTACCCATTAAAGGTCAAGCAAACATTTCACATTGCATTCCATCCACAGTCATCAGAAAAGAAAGGCCAACAGATAGATGGTTCCAGATTATTAAAGCTTTATAAAAAAAATCTAATATTTGGAGGAAAGAGGGGAACCAAACCCCCTCCACACCAGTTTGTTTTTCTATCATTTCAGAGCGTAGGACAAACTGTAGGTGAATGTAGTCCCAGTGGTCCAAAATGCTGATACAAGGTGACACCATACTTCTTCCAGTAACAGTAGCTGGAGGGATCGTAAAAGTGCTAGTGTGGAGAGGCTCTAAAGTCCAAACAACTCCCAAGGGAAAGAACAGAGTCTATGTATACAAAAAGGGGCCCCTCTTCTTGCTGTGTGTGAAACTGTCCACAATGACAGCTGAAATAAATCAGTGGCTGGTACTGGAAAAAAAACTGAACTACAAAGGACTGTATCAACCATGACTAGCCACCATCAACACCATGAACACCATAAACTCTATGAACAGTGCTAAAATGTCTTCTTTTTGCATAAGACTGTACGAGACTTTAAAATGCAACTGAATCCATCCAGTGGCTTCACTCTGCTCCTACTCCAGAGACTTTAATCAGTTATGTACAGTTGTACCTGTTTCCATCCAGTGGCTTCACTTTGCTCCTACCCCAGAGACTTTAATCAGTTATGTACAGTTGCATCTGTTTTTTTGTTATTTATTTTTTTTTTTTACTTTATTTATGCTCCTTTCTCACCTGGGCATCTTTCCGGAGTATGCACTCCACCCCAGCTGCTACTCCCTTGCCTGAACCTCAGTTAGTGGAGGGACTATCTCCGACCACCCCGACAGACCTAACCCCCTGTATCACACCCCAGGGGTGGGCCTGTCCTCCCACGATGGCTTGTCTGAAATTAGGAAGATCCTACCTAGGTGCCAGGTTGGCCTTGGAGTCCTCCAGACATAGGGCTATCAGTTGGGATATGGGCTGTGTCTCTGGCATCCCTTTCATCTCCACAGGCGAGACAGGGGATTTTCTGCTTTTTCTGTTCCCCTTGGGAGTGTGGCATGCAATGACGTCCACGCATGGCTTCCCTGCTGATGTCTGCCACACTCCCACCCCTTCTTTTGGCTGGCATACCTGTATTACCCCTGATCTCCATCGGGGGTTGCCAGGACACTGAGCAGCCTTGGATCCCTCTTCAGAGAGAGGAGAGCAGTCCCCTGGATGCTCAGTCCTCTTTCTCCCCTGCTGATCCCCAATGGCCCAGGCTTGTTCCCGAACCCGGGTCGCCGGCGTAGCACGAGGTGTGGCATCCAGTGCCTCAACCCTCGGCGCCACCGGGCTGGCTCAGTTGCACCTGTTACTATCTAGAATGTTCAGTTTTCAGATTTTACATGTTCATTCCATTTCTTGAATGTTCATTTCATTTTTTGTATGTGAAATGGTCTTATTGAAATTGATGTTCAATTTATACATGTACCTGTCATTGCCAATATGGCAGAATTAGGACACTGTGTCCAAAGAAATGTATCCTTGTTTTATGCTTCCCTTTAATATTGGGTATCTTAAAACTAATAAGCCTAAGCTGCGTGGTCTTAATGGTTTATCCATGAAAATAAAAAAGGTTTATTGCGGCCTAAAGATTTGTTAATGGTTTCTTTGTGTACAATATTGTATGTTTGCTTACTGTACACAAACCAGAATCAAGGTCTTAGTTTACAAATAATCTTTAAAGGGCCAATACAAACACACAGGTAAACAAGTAATATGCATATCCTATGAGAACTATTCTCATAATTATTTACAATTTATTCATGAGATGTGGAGACAAGGGCACTTCCCTGGCCTCATCTCAAATAACTACTTGACCAAATGGTGTTGCCTGTGATATGTAACCAGGTCACAAAACATCCACACAGGATGTGTTAAAGCTGCTGTCATTGATCAAGTAATTATCCTAACAGAGCCACCTCACAAGGAGAAATATCTTCTTAGTGAACCTGGTCATCAAACTAATCATTCATTATGCTCCAACCTTAATTGTGCATATTACTTAACTTGTACTAAATTTACAACTATTGCTGTATCATAACAACATTGCTAATTTATTTAATGAGGCTCAAGCAAAGACAGTCAAGTTGGTTAAAATCAATAATAGAAAAGTAAAGAAAAAAAAAAGGCCAGGAGATCATTTGCACAGCCTATGGTGGTTATGTTCTAACTACAGTAATTAAGTTACTGCAGGATGTGGAAATGGCCGCATCCCAGGCCTCATCAAGGATGGGCAGCTGGTCTAGTGGCATTGCTCTCAACGTAGCCAGGTGCTTGGCAAAATAGACTGGACTTGTGCTAAAACAAATTGCCAGGGGCCTTTGTTTGGCACTGCCAAGAACCTGTGGTCAGTAACACCACATCCCAACAGAGGCCCATGTTATAATCAGGGATCATGCTCGATCAGGGACACACTGTATATCTCCTTCACGATGTCCTTGCCTGCCCTTGACCCTGCTACCTCAGTGTCTGATAAACTGGCCACTTCATAGGATACTTAGAAGGGGACGTATACAAGGAACAACTGAATCTACCACAGCTCCTGGTGCTTCACTCTAAAATGCAGATGTGGAGAGTCCCACATGCTGCATGTTGCTCTGTGAAAGGGTACAGGTATGTGTGTAGATGTGAGGTGTTCAATGTTGCTATTTCTGTCTGTAGTTACATACCTGAAAAGCAGACAAACACTAAAGCAACTGGCCGAATGCAATTGAACCTCACCAGCTCTTGTCCAGTCCAGCTTACTAAATGGCATCTGCCAACTGTCAGTCATTTATAACATGCAGGGGCAGTACTGTATTGTTACTAATTATAAAATATATCCATTATTCCATCTATCAATCTGCAATCACCCGTAAGAAGGCAGAATTCCTGTCCAGGGAGATTGCAGTTGCTAGGAACTGACTGGCTTAGCTATTTTGAACTGTAGACAGACTGTGCAACCCAGCCTGTCTGCAAGTTTGGAAAGCTTTTTCACAGTTAGTGTGGGAAGCTTGCTCGTTTCTTCGCAAATAAGGTGGCTGACATCAGGGCGGATCTGCGTTCAGCAAACTCTAAGGGGGCGGCTGTTGAAAAACGTGTGTTCACAGTACCTCAGTTTTCTTGGAGTTCCTTCGGTCAACCTGATTTCACGGTTGTCATGAGGACTATCCATAATGTGTGCCCTACTAGCTGTAGTTTGGATCCTGGACCGACCTCCCTATTGTTGGGGTGTAGTGATATCATCTGTCCAATCCTTGTGCGAATAGTCTAGTGCTCTCTGGAGATGGGTGAGTTTCCTAGCTCCCTGAAAGAGGCTGTGGTGACACCTCTCTTGCAGAAAGCTACCTTGGACCCAGACTGTTTCACAAACTACAGACCTATCTCAAACCTTCCCTTTATTAGGAAGGTGATTGAGAAGGTAGTGGTGGCCCAATTGGAAGACCATTTAACCATCCGTTACATTTACTAGTCCTTCCAGTCTGCTTTTCGCAAACTGTATAGCACCGAGACTGTGCTGGTTCAGGTGCTTAATGATCTTCTGAGGGCGAGAGATCAGAAGAGTCATTTTATCTTGGTCCTTCTTGATCTATCATCAGCCTTTGATACTGTGGATCGCTTGATGTTGATAGAACACCTGAGGCAGTTTTGTGGAATATCAGGAACCGTCTTGCGATGGTTCACCTCATTCCTCACTGGGAGATCACAAAGAGTTGTGTATGGGATTGTTTCCTCAGGCCCAACTCCTTTGTTGTGTGGGGTGCCTCAGGCTTCAGTGCTGTCTCCCATGTTCTCTGTATATATGCTGCCACTTGGAGACATTATAAGATGGTATGAGCTGAGGTTTCACTGCTATGCAGATGATACCCAGCTATACCTGTCTTTTGCACCTGACCAGGATGGAGCTATCTCGGTAATAACAACTGTCTGAAAGAAATCCAGGACTGGATGGATTCTAGTTGGCTGAAGTTGAACTCAGAAAAGACAGAGGTTTTGGTTGTGGACCCGGGTCATCAGATAGAGGGGTCGTTTATTGGTGCGCCCTCAGGAATTTTTCTTGGTGGCACTTCACTTCCAGTCTCTGAACAGGTGCACGACCTGGGGGTCATCTTAGATGACAGTCTGACACTACAAGCACCTTGTTCTGTCTGACATGTTACCAATGTTGGTCCACGCTTTTGTGTCCCCGCGTTTGGACTACTACAACTCCCTGTACTTTGGGCTTTCTGGGGTTGAAATTCACTGGCTACAGCTAGTGCAGAATGCTGAAGCCTGGGTGTTAACTGGGACAATTAGGTCCTGTCATATTACCCCGGTGATGCGCGAACTGCACTGGCTACCTATACGGTGGCGGATCGCCTTCAAAGTCAGTTTACTGACTTTTAAAACCCTACATGATCTGGGTCTGGCCTATCTGAAAGAACTTCTGGTTCCTTACTGCCCCAGCTGATTGCTTCACTCAGCCGACGAGGGGTTGCTAGAGATTCCAAGAGTGAGTTTGAAATTATCTGGTTGTAAGGCATTTTCCTATGCTGCACCCACTCTTTGGAATTCTTTACCGTGCTGCTTACGGGAGTGCACCACCGCTGAGGAATTTAAGAGGAGTTTAAAAACCCACTTTTTCCAAATGGCTTTCTTGGAGCATTGATTGCACTGAAATTATTGATTATAATGCAGTTTTATCTGTGTTTTTTTATATTGAATTTTATGTTGATCTGTACTGTTTTATTTTCTACAGCACCTTGATAATGGAAAGGTGCTTTATAAATACATTTATTATTATTATTATTATTATTATTATTATTATCTTTATGGGTCCCTCTCTTGTGATGTTGTCATCCCAAACTTTTGTTTTATCCCTCATGAGTGCAACATTATTGGCCAAACTGTGATCACCCCTGTCCCCACACATGAGTCTGTCATTCAGAGTGAACCAGACCACCAGGAGGCTATTAATAGATATATACCTGTTTTCAATGTCCATATTGATCCCTTGTACTTAAATTTACAATCTCTACTTGACCGTAAAGATACCGACCTCATTCAAATTAGCAATGACTCACATAAGTTTAAAAATGATTTGGATGAACTACTACATCATGGAGATTCTAGTCTTGTTCTTACTAATATAAATGACTTTTAAAGCCTTAATTGTTCTCCAAATAATTATCATTTTCATCCTTATATGCATATTATGCTTTCTAAGGTCCACACTCAAAATTCATAAAAAACAGCTTCATTTTTTGCAAAAGCACAACTGCTAAGTTAATGTAATCACGAGGCTTTGTTTTGCTGGCCTCAAGGTGGGGAATGTTGGAGTAAGCAAAAGTTTTAAATAAACAAAAGGGGTTTGCTGACATTTTTTTTGGCAAAAGGTAAAATGCTAATACTCTATATTATTCAGGATAAATGAACTGCATCTGACCTTTCAAAATCTCTTGACTGTGGAGAAACACCTGGGATCAGTGAATGTTTGGCATGTACCAATCCTATCCAATTAAGCAGTTTTACCATGAACTGCATGTTTTCCAACTAACAAAACTCATCTGTAAACAGCTGTCCATGATGGAAACCTAAGATTTGGCGATCCTGTACAATTAATAAAACAGGTGATTCTGTTTCATATCTTGGGAGCCATCTTAACTGTAACTTTTATGGGTTCTGTTCCTTCATCCATGCCAAGCAAACACTGACCCTGTAATTGCCAAGGAGGTTCAGCATTACTTCCAGTAACATAGCTGAGGATTAATCTCAGCTGAAACCACATTTTATTATCAGTTTTTGCTGGGTAAGACAATACAGGGTCCACTAGTTTCTTTTAGGCCTTGTAAAGGTCATTCAGGGATCTTGTGTTAATAGACCAATTTATTTCTGTATGTGTGGTGTTTCTCAAATATAATATATGACACTGTTTTTCTCTACTTTATGATTAACAGCTACAATTGGAAAACCATCACAGACTGTCTCTGTATGAATGTGCTTTTCTTGTAAATACAATGTCTTTTGGTAGGATTAGTGTACCCCTCTTTGTATACAGTAAGTGTAAGGGCTATATCCATTTCTGTTAATAAACTGTTTAACTACAGCTAGTTCTGGAGACTCTGTACTAAACAAACTCAAATGCTCTGAAAAGAAGCCACAGCTCTTGTACTTTAAATGCTGTAGAGACATATTCTAAATTGTATGGTTTAAATTCCACCAAAATGTCTATTAATGTCTTTGTTTCTTTTAGTTTACCCAATGTGTAAATGTGTTTTTTTTATGAACTGTAAATATGCC
The DNA here is from genome assembly GCA_016271365.2 of Neoceratodus forsteri. Classification (NCBI taxonomy): domain Eukaryota; kingdom Metazoa; phylum Chordata; order Ceratodontiformes; family Ceratodontidae; genus Neoceratodus; species Neoceratodus forsteri. The sequence goes on along the minus strand of CM057456.1, from coordinate 450,388,105 downwards.
TGTATGCTTATGTATATACATGTGGATTACTCAAGTAAAAATATATGTTAAGCTTAAATCTGTTTTAAAGCTTAATATCAAACATGCTGTAAATATCAAAGACAGCCACTAGTTACTATTGTAAATGAAACACTGCTGCCAGCTAGTGGCCAATGTAATTACTCACGAATTATGCAGGCTGTAACCCCCTGTGTACAACATCATTGTGCCATAATTAGCTGCACCTAATCAGAATTGACTAATAATTATTAAAGTTTAAAGCACATGCCAAATTTGATAGAAACCTTACCCCAACCTTATGATTGGTCCAAGGACCTAGTGGTCACTCAGAGTAAGGTCAGCTAAAACATAAAAGCCACACATTTGTGCTGGGCTTTTAGAGAAGCCAGAAATGACAGAAGGAAAGAAGAAATCTAGAAACCATAACATGTCTGTCATCTGTATCAGCCTGCATATGGTGAGTGATGAATACCTTTGTCAGGTAAAATTAAGACTGCTTTTTACGTTCACTTGCGCGCATGCACAAGGAACGTCTTGGGAGAATGGGACACTTTGGAGGTGTGCCCCTTCCCTGCAATCTCCTGCTCCATTGAGCAGGCATGGCAGTCCTGCACCTATCAGATGTGGTGCTGTGTATGACAGCGGTGGTCTTCTCTTCAAAGAAAACCACTGCTGTCATACACAGCACCGCATCACGCCCCCAAAATCTTTGCTGCCACACTGGGAGCTCACCCCCAGCATGGCCAACGCCCTGTGTCATCTGCTGATGGGGTGCCCAACTTCCGCCGGCTCCATGGCCCTCCAGCCATTCTTCTGCCACGCTGGGAGCCCACCCCAGCGTGGCAAATGTCCCACGTTGTCTGCTGACGGGGGTGCCCAATCCCTGGCCGGCTCCCACGCACTCCCCCCAGTATCCTTCTGCCACACTGGGAGCCCACCCCAGCATGGCAAATGTCCCACATTGTCAATTGTAAAAAAAAAAAACCCGTAAATTAAAAACCGTCCCACACAGTCTGCCTGCCCCCCCCCACAAACCGCACCCACCCACTGCGCATCTGCCTCCCCACTACCCCTTCACCCCATACTTACCTCTGGGGCTTGGTGCGATGATCATTGGTGGACCGGGAACAGGTCTGCACTCTTCAAAGCCGACCGCGAACTGAGGAAATGCCGGTAAGCTGTATAATGGGCTAGATAGGGGTTTTTCAACTTTATTGCATATCTCAGGCATTTTTTGGAATTTTTGCACCAAATTTTCAAAATGGGGTTTTTGGGACCCCTTCTCATGAATGATGTCACTGTCATGGCGTTATTCGGGCCCGAAGGGTGATTTTGCAGTCACTGCATGAAATCACCCTTCAGGCCTGAATAACACCATGACAGTGACATTATTTATGAGAAGGGTCCCAAAACCCCATGTTGAAAATTTGGTACAAAAAATTCCAAAAATGACTGTTTTACAAGCGCATTGCGAAGTTCCTACGCAGGCTCGTAAGTTCACGACTTCAATATTACACCAGATTTCAACATTGCCATTTTACCACACCTCTTATGAGTAGTATAGCTGTCATTTTTCAAATCTCACCCAAAATGTGTTTCCTATTTCATGTAGCGCATAATGGCGCAGTCGGTGTGTGCGAAATCAATGTATGGGACACATTAAGAAAATCACAGTGACACTGTTCATGAGCAGAGGTCTTAAAATGGCTATGTTGAAAATTTGGTGAAAATTCCTAAAACTGACTGTTTTACTTGCTTATGCTATGCAGTCTTGTTATGTAATGCCGAAAGTTTGCGACTTTTCAATATTTTACTACAGATTTTCAACATTGTTATTTTGCCACACCTCCTCATGAGCAGTACAGCTGTCATTTTTCACATCCTGCCCAAAACATGTTTCCCCATGTAGCGCACAATGGCGCAGTCGGTGTGCAAACTCAATGTATGGGACACATTAAGAAAATCACAGTGACACTGTTCATTAGCAGAGGTCTTAAAATGGCTATGTTGAAAATTTGGTGAAAAAATTCCTAAAAATGACTCTTTACAAGCGTGCATTGCGCAGTTCCTACGTACGCTCGTAAGTTCGAGATTTTTCAATATTTGCACTCCAATAACTTCCAAATACCTAAACAGCACATAGAAGCAAGCAACATTCAGCATTGACAAATGCTTGTACTTCTTTGTCACTGATTTTTTTTTAAGCCATGTCCAAGTGCCAAATACCACTGCAAATACCTGCAAGCGAACGTTCGGCATTAACAAATGCTTGTTAATTCTATGCTTGTATTGAAATTCTATACTTGTAATAGGGATTAAAAAAATAAACTTGTTCCATAACCTTTAAATATTTGACTCATAGTGTAATTTAAGCTCTAAAAGAACCTACTGAATGAAGTGCTTTGGCCAGGCACTCAGATTCAACACCCCCACCTCCTCAATCTCCCAGCCCATGTCCTCTACACTAGCCCCATACCTACCTCTCTTCTCTCTACGGAGACATGCCAACCCCACCCATTGCTGTCCTCCCCCACTTCCACCAGGGGGTACTTGACCAGCTCCCACTGCCTGAATGCAGCCTCTGTCATTCTGACTTAGCTAACTTCTTCATCTTCCTATTTAGATTCTTCTTATGTGATCTGCCACACTGTATATAAATGAACTACACCACAACCTGAAACCTATGCAATCTATGCAACCATGAAATATGTAACTATGTAACCCTGTAACTTATATACTATGTAATATCCTCTGTTACCAAGGTGTCCCTTAGCACTAGCTCAAGGGATATGTACCTGTTCATATCTCATGAATAAAATACTACTATCCCTGGCATCCAGTGGTATCCCTCCCCCCACTTCCCAAATGCCAGTTGATAAATTGAGCAGCAATATAACGGTCCAGTGTTCCCCACCCACCCTCCCTGCTCGACCAAGAACACCACCCACCCCAACCCTCCCTTACTGGACAAACCAGGGACATGCAATGAAGCCCAGTGCAGTGACTGGCACAGTTCTCCTCTCACCTTCCCAGCTGGTCACTGTATGAGCTGACAGTGAGCATGTGTACAGTATACGGTATACTGTGGGTGTGCTGTCAGCTTATATAGCATCCAGCTGAGGAGGTGGGAGGAGAACTGTGCCACTCATCATATCAGGCCTCACTGCACATTCCCAGCTTGTCCAGTAAGGGGGGCTTGGGTGGATGGTGTTCTGGGAGTGGGCAGGGTGAATGGGGGGCTGCTGGACCACCAATGTGTGCCAGTCCATTTTTTGACAGACATTTGGGGGATGGGAGCATGGATACCACTGGATACCAGGAATAGTATGGGGCCATGTGCCAGAAGATCAGGAGGTGGAGTGCCACTGGATACCAGGGATAGTATGGGGCCATGTGCCAGAAGATCAGGAGGTGGAGTGCCACTGGATACCAGGGATAGTATGGGGCCATGTGCCAGAAGATCGGGAGGTGGAGTGCCACTGGATACCAGGGATAGTATGGGGCCATGTGCCAGAAGATCAAGAGGTGGAGTGCCACTGGATACCAGGGATAGTATGGGGCCATGTGCCAGAAGATCGGGAGGTGGAGTGCCACTGGATACCAGGGAAATGTTACTATAGCCAGGACTGGTGTTTGGGGGTGGGGGTGCCACTGAACACCAGTTATGTTTTCTATGGGGAACAGGTTATGGAGCTGGGGGTGTCACTGGACACCAGGGATAATGTGTTCTGTAAGGGACATGTGATCAGAGGGTGGGAGAGTGCCACTAGACACCAGGGTATGCATCCTCACTGGCATGCCAATGACTGGGGGTGAGCAGCTGCAGTACAGCCATCCCTCCATCCATGAGGTGGGGTCATGGGCTATGCACCCCGTTAAGTCGAGGTTTTTGGAGGTGATAAATAGTTCCACTTTGAGTGCCATTTACCACCAACCTTTGAAATTACCACTGTGGCCATATCCAGGGGGGATCCCCTCACTTGCATGGGCACAGTGTTAGGTTAGAGACTGGACACTGACTGGTTTAGCCCACGCTGCAGGGGTCTGTGAATATAGACCCCACCACAAAAGTGGGTGCAAACTCAGATAGTATGGGCAAAAATCCATTAGAGCATGCACTAACTTTTGAATATTTGGCCTCCAGTTGCATATTGTTGAGGGTCACTGGGTCCCTGATTCCTGCTTCTGAGCCATGATGCTTGGCTTGTTTATGCTGTGGTAGAACATGGAGAAGTCTGAAGAGCACTGTGGACAGCTCTGAAGAGAGCAGGCCTCCCGAACCTCCTTCTCCTGTTACATATATAGCCTTGGCCTGGTGAGAGTGGGTTACTACTCCAACTAAGTCCAGATTTCTTGGTATCCTTCTATGTGTAGATGTGTTTCCCACTGTTTAAAGGGACAAACTTTCCTCCCCTCAGTGGCAGTGTGTGTGTGGCAAAGTGCACATTTACTCCTTAATGACTGCATACTTGGACATTAGACAGCAAATGTATTAATTAATGCCTCCACAGTGAGGTGATACATAGGGGTGACAGCCCAACCTTTGTTAACCTTATGTGGCTGTAAATAAATATCAATAAACCATTTTCTACTGAGCCTGGTGATTATATGTTTTTTTTTTTTACTTATTTTTTTGTTTTGGTCCAGCATAGTACCATTTTGAACGATAGCACCTTCGATGGATGGGAAGTGTTTTCCTTCAAGCCTGCCTATTTATTTGTATACTGTTAATGTAAAAGTGGTCTGAGTACCCTTTGTTGGAGTTTTGTTTTATATTGTGTTTATTTAGACATACTGTGTGATTGGGGATATATATGTGTGTGCTTAGGTATTTTTATTGCATGTATAGGTTTGATTTGGTGTGGTATTTAGTTCAGCGAAGGAAAAGTGCTTACATTTAGGGGTAGGAGAGTTTATTTTATTAGTAAACTGAGTGGTCAATTTGTGTAAAGACCAGGTCTGTGATAGGCTCTGCTAGTCTGTGGACCACTTGTGGCTGCTCTGTCCCATTGGGGGATCCCCAGTGGCCCTGCCTTCAGTGGTTTTCTGCCACTGTTCAGGCTGGAAATTCTCCAGAGATGAAGTAAGGACTGCAGGTGAGCATCCAAAGTGGTGGATGGTGGTGGTGAAATTGTGACAGTGAGGATATAGAGATGCCCGGGAAGGAAATGGAATCATGACAGAGGACCCCCCCATCACTTTCGTGATGTCTCATCTTGACTACTGCGATGCCCTCTATCTTGGATTCACTGGAGGTGCATTGCGATACCTGCAGCTGGTGCAGAATGGAGCTGTGAGACTGTTAACAGGCCTTCCTAGGTCAAGTCACATTACTCTGGCACTGTGGGAACTGCACTGGCTGCCAGTCAAGTGGTACATCTCCAAGGAGGAACAGTGGATGTGACCTAGCTGGATTTCAGCAAGGTCTTCGACACTGTTCCACATAGGAGGCTAGTAAACAAGCTGGGCAGCCAGGGAGTGGGTCCCAGGGTGGTAAACTGGGTCAAAGATTGGCTGAGTGATAGTACACAGAGGGTGGTGGAGAATGGAGTTCAATCCAGAGAGAGGGGGATGACCAGCGGGGTCCTGAAGGGATCAGTACTCGGATCATTCCTCTTTAATGTCTTCATAAGCAACATTGCTGAGGGTCTGGAAGGGAAGGTGTGTCTCTTTGCAGATGTCACAAAGGCCTGCAACAGGGTTGACATTCCAGAAGGGGCAGAGAAAATGAGAAGGGACCTAAGCAAGCTTGAGGAGTGGTCAAGGGTGTGGCAACTAAGATTCAATGCAAAGAAGAGAAAGATCATGCACTTGGGGCACAGAAATGCGGGGGAGGAGTACATGATGGGGGTGAGGTACTGACGGACACCAAACAGGAAAGAGACCTGGGAGTAATCCTATCTGATGAATTAAAGGTTATCAAACAATGTGAGAAGGCTGTGAGGAGAGTCAGTTGAATGCTGGGGTGCATAGGGAGAGGTATCTCCAGCAGAAGGAAGGAGGTGGTGATGCCACTGTATAGAACATTGGTGAGACCTCATCTAGAGTACTGTGTCCAGTTCTGGAGGCTGCATGTCCACAAGAACATACACAGAATAGAAGCGGTTCAGTGAAGGGTGACACAAATGGTGCAGGGGCTGCACCGAAAGTCATATGAGGGGAGACTGGAGGATCTCAACATGTATTCCCTGGAGGAGAGGAGTTAGAGGAGGGATATGATAGAGGCTTTAAAATACCTCAAGGGTGTAAATAAGGTACAAAAGGCATTCAAGAACAAGGGGTCATGATATGAAAATAGAGGAGGGTAGACTTAGGGGTAACATGAAAAAGTATTTTTTCACGGAAAAGGTGGTGGTTCCATGGAACAGCCTCCCAGCAGAGACTGTAGAGGCAAAAACAGTAGAGAAATTCAAAAACACATGAGACAGACATAAAGGAACTCTAGCGAAAGGAAAGAAAAGATAAGCCACAGATCATTTGGGATCTGTGATATATGAAATAGCTAGGGAAAATGGGCAGACTAGGTTGGCCAAGCAGTCCTTATCTGCCATCAAATTCTATGTTTCTATATTTCTATAAGATTGGGCTGTTTACCTTTAAGGCCCTGCATGGGCTGGGTCCGGGCTACCTGCATGATCTGCTATATCTGTATTGTCCCACTCGATCTCTCCACTCTTCTGATGAGGGCCTATTGGTGGTCCCCAAGACCAGGCTTAAAATATCTGAGGACAGAGCCTTTGGTGTGGAAGGACCGGTAATATGAAATTCACTACCGAGGGCTCTGAGGGGGATCCTTTCGGTTGAAGCCTACCTACTGTATTTGCTCAAGCATTTGCTTCCACTGTGGATTTTAACTAATCTTAGTTGATTAATTTATTTGTGATTTTAGAGTTTTTCTTGTCATGCTTATGTTTGTTGTTAGTATTAGTATTGATTAATTGTGCTGATGTATTGCTTTGTAATGGCGCCCTCGGCCTCTGGGGTAGGGCACCAAAAAAATAAATAAAATTACTATTGCTGCTACTACTACTGTCCTGCTGTCTTCCCTAGTGCCTTGCCTAATACTAACAGGAAACAAGTGAGCAGGCCAGTGAACTCTACTCCTCCCCTTCAGGCCATTCTGTGTAAAGTAAGGTCACTGAGGAACAAGACAGCAGAGATGGAGGTTTTCATCACTGATTCCTCAGATGACCTTGTTTGTATCAGGAAGACTTGATTGGGTGAGGACTCCAGCCCATTGCTGGAGTCAGTAATTCCAGCTGGGTATTCTGTGGTGCACTGCCGATGTTGGGATCACAGAAGTGGCCTGGTGGCAATCTGTTTTAAATCCACTTTGGGACTCATGGCATACCCCATTGGAACTTGCACGTCTTTTGAGTGTGTGGCTGTTAAGAGTGGGTCAGGTGTAGGCTGCATGATTATCTTCACGTAACTGTTTCCGGGTCTAGGAGTGATTTTCTGCAGGAGCTGGCAGATTTCATGATCAACCAGAGATTGAATGCCCCAGGATTTCTGGTACTTTGGGATTTCAGTGCTTGGATCAAGGATGAAACCTTTCCACTTGGCAAGCAGCTCCTCCAATGGATGTTAACATTGGGCCTTAGACAGGCAGTTGCCACTGTTATCCACCTACACAGTCACATACTGGACCTGGTCTTCTCATTGGGTTTGGACATTAGTGTGGTCAAGGTTGATCCAGTCATTTGGTCAAATCATCACATCATGTCGTCCTCTGCAGGACTCCCCATTTGAATACCCTCCTGAGAAGACATTTCAGTACCACTCAAAATATAATCTGGATCCTTGCAAACTCCAGGCAGTATTACAAGTCTCAAGCTTAATGATGATTTGTGCTCAGGGATCCAATAAAGTCATGTAGCACTATAGTATGGTTCTCACTGATGCCTTGGACTCCCTGGCACCCTACTGTGTCCATCCCTCAACCTCCTGCAGCATGGTTCTGTGAGGAGATGAGGCAGTTAATGACTAAGGGATGGAAGCTGGAGCATTACTGGTGAAGGTTCTTCTCCATGGAGGACAAACTGGCACTGAGGACAGGGCAATCACCTTGAAAAAGAAACTGTTCTTGTGAAAAATGATTGCTGCAAGTAAGAATCGACTGGCTCATCTTTTTCACACCACAGACAGATTGATCAATCCTCCCTGTCTGCAGTCTGATTAAGCCTTTTAAGCTGATAAATGCAGAGTTTAGTTATTTATTGACAAAATGTTCTCCATTCGAACCTGGATCTCCTCAAGTAGTCCGTCATGAGTCAACAATACTTAGTTTAAGAGGGGCACTGGTGATCTGCCATCCTGTGGTGAGCTTTACCCAGTTGTTGAAGACCTGGTGCTTTGGATGATCTCAGTTTTGCACCCTACTTGCTAGTCACCGGACCTGGGGCCTACTCAGTTGCTGATTGGCAATCTGGAATACCTAGGGTCAATTTAAACCAAGATAGTCAGCTGTTCCTTGAGGGAGGGTGTCTTTCCATCATCTCTGAAAAAGGCAATAGCAAAGTCCTTTCTGAAGAAACCATCTTTGGACCCTGACAATCTGATGAATTGTAGGCCTGTCTCAAACTTTTCCTGTTGGGGAAGGTAATCAAACTGGTAGTTGTGATGCAGCTTGAGGTCCACCTGGAACAATTTAACATCTACAAGCCTCTCCAGTTGGGATTTAAGACCCATCACAGTACAGAGACTGCTTTTGTCAGGGTGCTCCATGGTCTCCTCATTGCAGGAAGCCAGGGGCTTTGTTCCATATTGGTCCTTCTGGACCTCTCATCAGCAAGGTGAACAATGAAGTGTTGTGGGATTACCTGAGAAACTCTTTGGGACTCACCGGCACTGTTTTACAATAGTTTGACTCTTACACTACTGGGAGGTTGTAGCAGGCTGTGCTAAGTAAATTCATCTGCATTAGGGCTGCAGTCACCTGTGTTGTTCCTCAAGGCTCAATCTTGGCACCTGTGTTGTTTGTCATGTTCATGGTGCCTTTGAGTGAGATCATTAGGCCGCATGGGTTGAGTTTCATTGTTATGCAGATAATACTCAACTCTGTTTGTCTTGTATCTCTAATGGGAAGAACACAGCCTCAGAGTTAGGGTGGTGCCTCTGGGAGAGCATCAACTGAATGGCCTGCAACTTGTTGTGCCGAAATCCAGGTAAGATGGAGGTTTTGATTCTCAAACCAAACTGGTATGGATCAGCAATGACAGGTGGTAACCCTCTTTTACTATCTTTGAGTGGACAACCACTTCAAGCTGTGGATGTAGTAAAGGATCTGGCTATTGTTTTGGACTGAAGGCTGACATTAGAACATCAGGTGTTGACTGTAGTCCAAAACAGCTTTTACCATCTTCGTAACATCATCCAGATTAAGCCACATCTAGCACAAGTCGATATGGTGGTGATAGTCCACAACTTTGTCAGCTGCAGACTGCAGTATTGTAATGCTCTGTACTTTGGGTTATCTGGAGGTTTGATGCATTGCTTGCAGTTGGTCCAGAATGCTTGGTGGTGGTACTGTAACTTCCCGAAATGATTACATCACACCAGTCCTACATGCTCTACACTGGCTGCCAATTCAGTGATGTCATCTTCAAGGTCTACTTGTTAACATTCAAGGCTCTAAATAGTTTGGGCTCTGGCTACCAGAAAGATCTCCTGTTGTCCTACACTCCTACCCATCCCCTGTGCTCCATGGATGCAAGCCTGCTTCTGGTTCCCCACTCTCACTTTAAGGAGTATGGGGACAGGGCCTTTGGGGTTGCTGACATGCTGTTATGGAACACACTCCCTGCAAGCTTTCATTCTATTCAAAGTGTGTGAGGACTGGCCTATTGTAATGCTCTCTACTTAGGCTTTTCTGGAGTTTTGATAAGTTTCCTGCAGTTGGTCCAGAATGCTGTGACCTGGCTGGTGGCAGGTTCTTCTCAAAGTAACCACATTTTGCTGATCCTATGTACTTTGCACTGACAGCCAGTTGAATGGCATATCACCTCCAAGATCTGCTTGTTAACATTCAAGGACCTACATGGTTTGGGCCCTAATTACCTGAGAGATCTCCAGTTGTCCTACACTCCTACACCATCCTCTCGGTTCCATGAATGCAGGCATGCTCCTGATTTCACACCCTTATCTTAAGCAGTATGAGGGCAGGGCCTTTGAGGTTGTGGCCCCCTTGTTATGGGACATACTCCCTGTGGGCATTTATTCTTCCTGAACTGAGAAGGCCTTGAAGACTTCCTTGAAAACCTTTTTATTCAATCAGGCCTTTTCAGATTAATTGTGTTATCTATTGTTTCTTTTCTGTTTGCTTATTTTTTAGTTTTATAAATTGTTTAGCTGCTGTTATTTTGTTCTTTGTTGAAAATGCCCTGAGTATTGAATAGGACTCAGAGCAAATAAAACGTTCTTGTCGTGCCTTACCTTGCCTATTTTATTACTTTGTTGATATCACTTTTTAAGAATAAGTAATTATCCATGTCTGGTTCCTTCCGCACTACAGAATGCATTTATTAAACTTTTTAAGCTATAGCCCCTGCTTTGAAATCTTGCATTTGTTTGTGGAAAGTACCGCTATAAGTACGATTTCATTAAAGGTGTAAGAACTGGCCATAGAGAATATTCTCTTTCAATTGCTTTTTTTTTGGGGGGGGGGTAGGTGGGTATAAACTTGTTACCATTAAAATTGTACTCCTCACTATGGTCTTGCAAAACTCTTCTGTTTCTATTGATTTCCCACTATAACCAATCAGTTTTCAGTCAAGAAAATTAACTGAGACAGTATTTACATTAAATGTGAATTTTATTCCACATTTATTACAGTTTAACTATTGGACTACAATGGCAATTTTACTTCATAACAGGGATCAGGGTGGGGGGGGGGTACCACTGGACTACCAGAGTAATTTCATTTCACAGTGGGAATCTGGGTTTGTGGGGAGGGGGTACCACTAGACTAGCAGGGATTTATATGTTAGCATATGGGGATCAGGTCAGGGTGGGTGAAATGGCTAAAGCTCTGCACAATGCCTCCCTGCATACATATGCATGTAGGTATTGCACATAGTGCTAATGGCCACATAACTGCATGCAAATAGCCCCTTGGCACCTTACATGCCATACCTGGTCAGTGTCATGCATGCCACATAAAAAGTCAGTGGCATAGTAGGTAGCACACTCGCCTCTGGGGCTGGAAAATCAGAAGGTCCTGGGTTCTAGCTCCACACCAAGTACATGGTGTAATATCCATAACTGACACTGCAGTGCAGTAGGAGGAGGGGTACTGCACTGTTGGAGTTCCATTCTTCGGATGAGACATCAAACTGAGGTCCATTCTCCCGATCTCTGATCACTTACCAGTTGGAAGTAAAAGATCCTATGGCACTTATTGAAGAAGTGTAGGGGAATATTTTTAGTAGGCAAGAATCAAAACTATATAACAAAAAACAAAAAAAAGTATTTAAATACAGACAAAAAAGAATTACCATCATTAGAAAAGGACATCCTCTAAGCACCTTACAGTCTGATTATGTTATAACAAATACGAAGTCGACAATCCTTATGAGCAAGAATTCCAACTTCCTTCTTTTTTTCCATCACATCAGATCTTGTACCTTTTATCCACATACAATTATATAAATGCACTGGGAAATGTTTACAACGTGGCTAACCTCTGCCTAGAAACTGTCTTTGAATCTTCCTGATATACCTTATAAAGCTCGCCTTATAGAAAGAATCACTTCTGCATAAGAAACTTGTTTCTGCTGTAACAAAAAAGCACATCTAGATTGCCACAAATAAAATTTAATGATTGCAAAACAAAACAACCAAGGAAGATAACATCAAAATGTGAACAACTGGGAGAAAAAAAGCCCAATACTTAATCCTGGTATGCAATATTACATGGAGCTTGTAGTTTACTGTAAGGTCTGAACAAGTCCCCAAATCCTTGTGCACATGGGTAGGAGATGAATACATGATGCTGAGTTTCTAAAACCATGGAACACCCTTGTCTGGGGCAGTTTTGTTGTTCTTCACTTTCATGTTCAGAGTTATTTTTAACCCACTCTACCATGCACGCTAAGTCACACAACATCCCACATCTGTGGTGGCACTCTTTGATTCATTAGGTGTTTTAACACTTTATATTCTTGTCCATCTTAACGGTCTGGGATTATTAGAGATTCCAAGACAGCAGAAGACTGAATAGCAGCATATAATTGTTTTGGGGAAAAATATCCCACTTGCCCTAAGGTTATATGCCAGTGCTGTAATCTCAAGAAAACTGACCGCACATATCTTGGACAAACTGTCCCTAACCTTGCACTCTATGGAGACTTAGTTTACCTGTTTAGCAGTTTTGTAAAGTGGATTACTGTCATTCATATACTGAAGATGTTCATAATTTATCTTCTTTGCCCATTCCCTTCCATACATTGTGGAACAAAAATAGACTATAACAAAAATAAACTGGATTAATCATGCCCACCCTCTGCTATACTAAGTAATCCCTCTTTTAGTTGGATTCAATCTACTGCCCCAAAAACATTTAAAAGAAAAAAACTAGACAATCTTGTTTCTACTGAAAGTGGAGGTGGGTAGATGTAACCCTTTTGTTACCTGGGGTTACTAGAATCCCAGTAAGACCTAGTGGTAGGCAGGGAAGGCAGCTTGTGAAACTCCAGTTAAATGGGTTTCACACTGTCTCACTCTGTCCTCAGTCACAGCTGAGACTTGAGAGATGACATCACTATAGAACTGTCACAGCTGCATGAGCCACATTGGAATCTACAGCTCAGGAAGTGAGTTTAGAACTTTGGGAAATTCAAAGCATTCTTCTTCAGTTTGTGCCGAAAGCAAACAGGAAGGAAGTCAGTCAGTCTGCAGTTTGTTTCAAAGAAGAAGGAAGTGTTCCTGTGTTTACCTTTTTTAAAGTGGTGGAGACCGCTCCCCCGGTCTCAGTGCCCCCCCTCCCTCTGTGGGGAGGGGGAGTTCTCTGTGGGTTCCAGGGGCAATCCCCTTCTCCCACCATGGAAGGGAGCTGCCTGATTCTATTGAGTCTGTTCTTGTATAACAGCAAAGGTTATAGTACTTTGCCTGTGGGGCACCTGCAACGAATGGGTGAGTGTTTGGCTCCATTTGAAGGGGCAAACAAATTGTTTTCTTCAGTTGGGAAATGAATGTGGACTGCTATTTGGGAGGACTATGTTAGTAGGATGAACAAATGGAGCAGTTAAACAGTCTAAAGTTTTAAATGGATTTCAAGTAATGGGGACTGCTATTTGGGAGGACTATGTTACTAGGACGAACAAATGGAGCAGTCAAACAGTCTAAAGTTTTATTGGATTTCAAGTAATGCTGTAGAGGGGGTGCTTCAGGTCATCCTCCGTTCAATCTACATTTTAAAGTTCTAAAGTTTTCTGTGTGTATCCAGAGAAATGGCCGGGTATGGGCTGTGGGAGCTGGAGGTGGGAAAACCCCCCATCTTTAGTAACCAGGTCCACCTCTACGGATTTCTTCTGTGTTTTGCTACTTGCCTCATGCAGTTGGCCAGTGATGGAGTGGGTACCCAGACGTGGGTCGCAACTTGAAAATCTCTCTAGGAGTCGCAGACTCTTGGTGGTGTGGGGAGCCACAGGATGGGAAAATTACCCCTTGTTGGATGGGAGTCTCCTTGTTTGATGGGAGTTCGATTGGAAGTAAGAAAACAAATCTCTCTAGGAGTCACAGACTCTGAGTGGTGTGGGGAGCCACAGCTTGGGAGTCTCCTTGTTTGATGGGATGTCTTTCCAAGTAATGTTTGGGTTCATTCTTCAAGTGGACCGTCAGTCAAGTGGCCTGCAGGGGAGCTGGGCCAGTTGGGCTATGTATCCAAAGCGCATGCAAAGTCCGGGCTGAGTGCCTGGTGGGTCCAAAGCCAGACAACTGTAGTAATGTGTTCATTCCTCAAATGGACTGCTTGGTTAACCTCTAATCTGCACATACAGTAACGTAGAACTTTGGGGGACCATGCAATGCTTTGTTTATGTTCAGTTAGTTAATAAATAAAGCCACACTGAAAAATCCCAATTCTAGTTCTGGACATTACAGTTATTGCTTCCTGTAGTTGGATTTACTTGGGTGCCCCTGTTCAGAGTAGCCAAACCTAGGTCCCTTGTGCCAGGTAACCTTATCCTCCCCGAACCCAGGTCCCCCACCTGGTATTGCTGCCAACGCCAACAGCATGCCACCTGTCATTTTAGTAAAAAGGCAGGGGTGGGGTCATTGCAAAAATGGAGGCACTGCTTTGAATTTGTTCGGGAAGGAAGGTGCTTAGGCAAGTAGGCCAGCGTTTTGGCTATCTGGCAGTCGGTAGCCCAAAAAGTTCAAGCAATTTCCCTAGTGTGTTGCTGTGTGCTGTGAATCCTGTGCTGCTGTTTAAAAAATGCCAACTGTTTACCAAGAAGCTGTAAAGCCAAAGTGTGTGTCCTTGTCCTGCATCAAAATAGTTTACAGCGTTTTTGTCAGTTTTAAAATGAATTGCTGTGAAGGAAAGTGTGGAAAACTAGGGGTAGCAACAGAGAAATTATGCCCTGGATGTTGTAAATGCTTTCTGGCAATGTTAGAGACTGCAGAGTTAATGGCAATGTTACATGGTTGAAATGGGCTCCCGCCGTGGAGTCAGTTGAGAAAAAAAAAGTGCATTTTTCAGTTTAAATTTGCCTGCTCGACGATCACCATGAGGAGAGGAGCCCTCGTGAGGAAGAAGAGGCTCATTTGCATGGCGTCATGTGGTTGGTCAGTTTTCCATCAGTCCCGCCCCTCAGCCAGCTCTTCAGAGTCTGCTTCAGCATTCGAGAGGGAGACAGAGAGTAGTGCGTGTACTGGCAGTGGAGGAGCATTCGCGAAGTAATCAAAGCGCTGTAAACAGTAAAAAAGTGACTTTCTAGTTAAAAATCGGGCTCAACCCGCATATCGATCGTGGGATCAGTGAATTGTGTGGTTAAAACGACGGTCGCCGAGACTGCCCGCCGCCTGCTTGTATTCTGAGGCTCTTCAAAAATTGGTTGCAGGCTATTTTACCCCATCGCAGTAATCTGCTACAATAATAGTGAGTAAATAATTAAAACTGCTCAATCAGTGATTTTCAGTAATGCCATATAAAATGTGTGTGCAGCTGTATAGTCGCTTGCAAGTAGCGATTGTGTGATGTCCTGCTGGCAAGTGCAAGTCTGTAAAGCCATTAAATGTGTGCATAGCAAATGAAAGTAGCCTCAGTTTAAAGTTTGCAGCCAGAGAGACTGTGGGTTGTAAAAGTGCAACACTAGTAGAAGCAGGCAATCCTGTGCTGAAACCTGAAGTTTTAAAGGGACTGTAATTAAATGAATGTTGCCAGCATGTGAAAAGTCCAAGGAAAATCCTGTAAATGTGTGGACAGCCAGAACAGAGCAAGTTGTGCAGTTTGAGTAAAAGTTATTAGTAGCTGATGTAAATCGGGTGCGCAGTGTCTTGACCCAGAGTCTGATTGTTGATGCACAGGAGTGTTGCTGCCGCCATTACAGGGTGGGGTGGTAAAGTAAACACAGCAGCAGAGGAGCCATTTTAAAGCTACAGAGTGTGTTCATTAAAGTGGGACTTTCAGTTACAGTGAACTTTTGTTTATTTTCTGCAGTTATGGCCTCAGGACCAGCTCGTTACCCAGATCATGCCTGGGTTGCAGTAACAGCAGCAGTAAATAGATTGAGAGATATTGAAAAGTGGTGCTATAGAGGGCAACTCCCTCCTGATGTGGCAATTCCTAATTATCCAGTGCGTGTATGCCAGATGTGTTTGAGTGCTGGAAGGGATGTCTTCATGATTCCTCACTGTGCTGGATGCCTTCAAAAATATGGCTTGTATAAAGTGCCTCCAATTCATTTGGCTCCCACATGGACAAAAATTCAAGAATCTGCAGTTGGCAGCACACAGCATCAGGCGGAGCCTGTGGAGGAAGGTCCCTCGAGGGAGTGTGGCACAAAGTTAGAGAGTGCACAATTAGAGACTGAATCTGAAATTGAAACATTGGATGCTGGATCTCAGAAGGAAAGTTTGGATAAACATTCAATAGACCCCTGGGTGGGGTGGCCTAGCCCAAGTCTCGAAGGTGAAGATGAGATGCAGGAGGCCATTGAATGGGAGGTGTCGACCTCCACTCCCAGTGATGAATGGATAGTCTCGGGGGTGAGAACTACTGCTCACTCCTGGGCTCAAATCCTCAGCAAAGAGGAAGATGAGGGGGAACCAATGTGGCCTTGTGAGAAAGGAGCAGGTACACAGCCTCAAGATCTTGCCTCGGAGGAATGTGTTCAAGAAGGTGGTGATGCCACTGCCCTGGCTTCACCAGAAGAAGAAGAAGTCAGGGATCCTTTTTTAATTTCATTGAGGATGCGAAGCTGGCAGAACCAGGACTGGCCACCCCTAAGCCAGGCCAGTGGTCTCAGATTGACCAAAGCAAGTAAAGAGGAGAGACTGGTTCGTAGAAAGGCCAATGAAATCTTTGGTATGACCTTTCCTACCTTTCCTCGGAGAGTCTGGGAGGAGATTGAGAACTGCAGGAAATCCTGGATCTGGGATGAAGCAATGAAACATGTGCATCCTGGGGCTAACCAGCATGTAAAGAATAGACTGTTCCACCAAAAGTATACACAGTGGAAGAGAGGCAGGACACTGTTTATGGACAGAGTGAAAATAGTGGATGGAGAGGGACGTGAAGTCTCCCACCGTGTGAATTATGTACAGACAGAGTAATAATTCAAGCCCCTGACCCCCTCTACTATTGGCCTCAGTGCAAGGACCTCCCAGTAATTAAGCCCGTGCCTACAAAATGGAGAGCCGAGTAGTGGTAGTCAATACTGCCACATCTAGACTGTGAAGTGCCCTTATTGATCTGCCAATATGAATACCCAAGGATCAGGTGCCCCACCTTCATCAGTCCACAGTGTACTGTCTTGTTCAGCAACCATCTACTAGCCCACCAGATGACTTCAGATCCAGAGAGGACACCAGCCCAGCTGTTTTCCTGTTCATCGCCTGGTAATCTGATGATGTCGGACCAGCTGTTTTTCTTTTTGTTCCTGTTCTAAGGTTCCTTCTCCAGAGATGACATCAACCCAGCTGTTTCCAGATGTGCCCTCCTGTGTTCCCGGAAGATGTCCGCCCAGCTGTATCAGAAGAAATGCTGCCAGGGAGAGTCTTCGGCAGGGACCAGGTTTGTGATGTTTGAATACTTCAAGAGGCTGGTAAGTCCGAAAAAAAACCTTTTTCTATCTTTATGACATTGCAGTACACATCCTACACTACAGACTTCAAAAATGTGTGAACTGTCCGCAAAGACTCTCCTCTTCGGGGTTTTGGCCTTTAAGAATTATGTTTCACGGGGCTCCGGCCCAGGAGAGACTCTTTAATGGACTGGCCTTCGGGCCTTGTGGTCACTAGTTGGGACTTTTAGGGCACTCCATCCCCCCCAAAGGTGTATTGTAACCAATGTCATTACTGTACTTTAATGTAAATACTGTGTTTTTCTTTCTTTTCTAAAAAAAAAAAAAAATTTTCTTTTTTGGGATTGTTCAGTGTTTTGTTTTTTTCTGTATGGTAAGGGTTGTTGTTGTTGTTGTTGTTGTTTTTGTTTAGATAGATTGTGCATGCAGATTAGGATGTGTTTTTTTTGGTTTTTGTCTTTTCTTACGGGTGTTCCTGGAAGACAGAAGAGAAGACAAGAAGAGGAGGAGGGGCTCATCGGAGTTCCTCGTTAGTGCTTATGGTGTAGAATTTAAATGCACTGTGTTATTATTGCTAATGGTTGTAGTTGCAGGCTGCCCAAGGTCAGGGAGGTCCCCGGGTTTTGTTTTATTTGGGAATATTATGTTAGAGGCAGATAGGTTTTCCCTAGAGGGTTAGGGGGGATAGACAGGCTGTGGTCCTGAACGGCCATAGGGATTGCAGTGCTGATCTATCAGGGCTATGCTCTGGACGGTTCTACCAGAGCCACTAGGTGTCCATAGTAAGTGGATAGAGTAGAGGCTGACATGTCAGCTATAGGCCTCTAGGCCCTTAGTGTTGCCTACCTGTGCTTGCACATGGTAAGAGGGGGCCTAATCACCCCCCCTCCGCAGGTAGCACATAGGGTGGAATGGCCTAAGGCCGGGTGCATAATGACTGGGGACAGTCATTTTCCTGGTCAAGGGTGAGTGTAACCCCTTTGTTACCTGGAGTTACGAGAATCCCAGTAAGACCTAGTGGTAGGCAGGGAAGGCAGCTTCTGAAACTCCAGTTAAATAGGTTTCACACTGTCTCACTCTGTCCTCAGTCACAGCTGAGACTTGAGAGATGATATCACTATAGAACTGTCGCAGCTGCATGAGCCACATTGGAATCTACAGCTCAGGAAGTGAGTTTAGAACTTTGGGAAATTCAAAGCATTCTTCTTCAGTTTGTCCTAAAGCAAACAGGAAGGAAATCAGTCAGTCTGCAGTTTGTTTCAAAAAAGAAGGAAGTGTTCCTGTGTTTACCTTTTTTAAAGTGGTGGAGACCGCTCCCCCAGTCTCAGTGCCCCCCTTCCTCTGGGGGGGAGGAAAAGTTCTCTGTGGGTTCCAGGAGCAATCCCCTTCTCCCACCATGGAAGGAAGCTGCCTGATTTTATTTAGTCTGTTCTTGTATAACAGCAAAGGTTATAGTACTTCGCCTGTGGGGCACCTGCAAAGAATGGGTGAGTGTTTGGCTCCATTTGAAGGGGAAAACAAATTGTTTTCTTCAGTTGAGAAATGAATGTGGACTGCTATTTGGGAGGACTATGTTACTAGGATGAACAAATGGAGCAGTCAAACAGTCTAAAGTTTTATTGGATTTCAAGTAATGCTGTAGAGGGGGTGCTTCAGGTCATCCACGTTCAATCTACATTTTAAAGTTCTAAAGTTTTCTGTGTGTATCCAGAGAAATGGCCGGGTATGGGCTGTGGGAGCTGGAGGTGGGAAACCCCCTATCTTTAGTAACCAGGTCCACCTCTACGGATTTCTTCTGTGTTTTGCTACTTGCCTCATGCAGTTGGCCAGTGATGGAGTGGGTACCCAGATGTGGGTCGCAACTTGAAAATCTCTCTAGGAGTCGCAGACTCTAGGTGGTGTGGGGAGCCACAGGATGGGAAAATTACTCCTTGTTGGATGGGAGTTCGATTGGAAGTAAGAAAACAAATCTCTCTAGGAGTCACAGACTCTGAGTGGTGTGGGGAGCCACAGCTTGGGAGTCTCCTTGTTTGATGGGATGTCTTTCCAAGTAACGTTTGGGTTCATTCTTCAAGTGGACCATCAGTCAAGTGGCCGGCAGGGGAGCCGGGCCAGTTGGGCTATGTATCCAAAGCGCATGCAAAGTCCGGGCTGAGTGCCTGGTGGGTCCAAAGCCAGACAACTGTAGTAATGTGTCCATTCCTCAAATGGACCGCTTGGTTAACCTCTAATCTGCACATACAGTAACGTAGCCCTTTGGGGGACCATGCAATCCTTTGTTTATGTTCAGTTAGTTAATAAATAAAGCCACATTGAAAAATCCCAATTCTGGTTCTGGACATTACAGTTACTGCTTCCTGTAGTTGGATTTACTTGGGTGCCCCTGTGCAGAGTAGCCAAACCTAGGTCCCTTGTGCCAGGTAACCTTATCCTCCCTGAACCCAGGTCCCCCACCAGGTATTGCTGCCAACACCAACAGCATGCCACCTGTCATTTTAGTAAAAAGGCAGGGGTGGGGTCATTACATAGGCATACAGTAATTTATATATAGAAATTTAGGAATTATTAGAGAATGTATTAAAAAAATACCCTTTTCTTTTTTGACAATTATCAACCCTTCTACCTCTGAATATGTTCTAGGGCATCTGTAATACATTTACCCCAATTTAAGAAAGCTATATCTCCTACACCAAAATTTATACCTAAAAGGTGGAAAGATGTACCTTCTGCAGATATCCCAGCTATAACTGCTTTACTGTCCTGGAACTTTCCAAGACCTATGCCTTTACTCTTAGTTAGATTTATAACAGAACCAGAGGTAGATAAAATCCAAAACTCTTTCTAACTGACAGCCAGATGAGAAATCTTTTTTTAGTTTTTGGCCTGGACCCCCCATCACCGCCCTGATGGGCCTAGGCTCCTCAGCCCCCGCACACCACCCTTCAGCCCAGGCTTACCCCCCTTGGTGGGGCCACTGGGCAGGCATCCCCTCCCCAGGACACTCTGTCTCTAGCCCTGGCTTACCCCCCAGGATGGGGCCACAGGAGCAGGACCCCTCCAGAAGAACTTTAGTCATGCGGGAGTGGAGGCAGGAGCGTTACCCATGGGGCTGGATTTTTTCAAATGCTGGAGTTCCCCTGGAGGCGAGACATGCAATGACATCAACGGGTACACCCAACATCTGTCCCACCTCCCGTTATGTGTGGTCTTGGTACTTGTGGCTCCCAGCCTCCGCCAGGGTCTGTTGATGTGCCAAATGCTCGTCCCCCCTTCCCCCAGAGAAGGAGAGTTGCCAGACGGCACCCAATCTTTCTCTACCCTGGCCGGCCCTCTGACTCCAGTGTCCATTCCTGAACCTGGGTTGTCGGTGTCATGAGTGGATGCCCTGCTGCTGCACTGGTGGGCTGGCTTGATAAATCTTTAAAAAAATAGCACCATCATCAGCACACGCTAACACCTTGAATGTCTGTCCACTACCATCATGTGTTATGCCATCCAGGTCTCCTTTATGTTCTATTAGATGCAATAGTGGGTGTATCCCACATACATAAAGTTAGAGGCTGAGGGGACATCCCTGTCTTAACTCCCCTATATACCCTTTGACTACTCCCTTGCCAACCATTAATTTATTTATTCATTTATTTATTTAATGTCTCGGATTACAACAACCTTTGAGCTAGTAGCTCATTTACAAAGGTTCCATGTCCAGTACAAACAATGAGATATACAAAGGTATTTAACTTATGCACAATCAATTCCAGAGTTACACAATGTGAGGAACAGTACAATGTAGGCCAATGCAAAATCAATACAAGTGTCAGCCTGGTTGGCTCTGTCAGTAGGAAGGGAAGGAAATGGAAGCCAAAATAGCCTGTCAAATGGAGAAGAGTAGGGTGATAGAGCATGGGGCGAAACCAGCCTTACCAGTTGGGTTTGGTACTGGTGCACCAAGCATAGATAGGAAAAGAGGGTATATTTTTTTGGGGGGGTGAGGAAGAGAGATTAAAGGGTATAGGTATTATGGGGCAGAGGAGGATGCAGAGGAGTGGGCTTTGCTGTAGGCAGAGATAAAGCAGGCTAATTGGTGCATTCACATTTACCCATCAGAATCGGATGAGAATGGAGCTCTCTTTTGAACTGCCCAATGTCCTGGACAGTTATGAGAGTAGTAGGGAGTCCACTTAGCCACAGAGGAGCCCTGTAGGTGAAGGAGCAATGGGCTAATGAGGTATTTCTGAAAAGCACCTGGAGGGCATTTCTGGCGGTGCTCCAAGTGAGGTGCAGGCAGTGTGAACACTGAAAGAGCTTTTGCATTAGTGGACTTACCTTGGCTGTGGTATGCAATATTTTAAGCCATCCTATAAATTACGTAGGAATGCCATATTTCTGAAGAACAGTAAGAAGAAGAAAATCTTGAGCTAATTTATCAAAAGCTTTCTCTTGATCTGTTAATACCACAGTTCCATCCAACCTTCCCATAGTTTCCCTTTCAAATACTTCTCGTACTAGCACTAGGTTATCATGCTTAAGTCTGACAGGCACAGAATGGGATGGTGAAATTACATAGGAAGCTACTTTCTTCAGTCATTAGCCAGAATTTAGGATAATATTTTACAGTCTACATTTAACAGGTTAATCAACCTTCAGTTGTACAAGTTGATTTTATCACCTTTTTTCTATAAAAAATTAACTGTGCTGTGGCCATTGAGAATGGCAGAGTTTGGTTTGTCAGAACAGCATTACACAGATCTATTAAAACATGCCCAAGAAATATTATAAAACATTCATAAAATTCCACCAACAAACCATCTTCTCCGGGGGCTTTATTATTTTGTAAATATTTTATTGATGTTACTACCTCATCAAAACAGATAGGCATATGTAAATATTTTTAAGGCAATCTCGGATTGTGGGAATTTGCAATCTTTCCCAAGGAAATTCTAAAATAATGTCAGGAATACTACCGCACATATCCACTGCATACTGTTTTGTAATCCTTAGTATATTCTGTTTATCTGTAAAATACTTTGCATTTATATCTTTTAAAACCTGCAGTTCCCACTTTCCACTCTATGTCGGCATGCTGTGAACACATTGAAACTTTGGTCCCTTGTGTGCCAAATTGAGTTTCTTTTAATAAAGATGTGTCTGTATTGTAATCCAGGCACCATGTACTAATGGGCTACTACCCCTGCCTGGGTGGCCACAAACCAGGTTGAGGGGCCTGGCTTCTGCTTCTGGTGGTAAGGGGGGGTCTTTCCCAAAGATAACATAAATAGCATGGTGTCTCCACCCAGAGTACATATGTACTGTATATAGTGGGCCAGATATTGCATAGTATAACCCCCTGGGATGCTGTACTTACCCACCTCCCCTTATAGCCCCCTACACATGGAATACTACCCATGCCTGTATGGCCAC
Organism: Neoceratodus forsteri; assembly: GCA_016271365.2. Classification (NCBI taxonomy): domain Eukaryota; kingdom Metazoa; phylum Chordata; order Ceratodontiformes; family Ceratodontidae; genus Neoceratodus; species Neoceratodus forsteri. Next base: position 450,365,438 of record CM057456.1, on the reverse strand, counting down.
AAACCAGGTTGAGGGGCCTGGGTTCTGCTTTTGGTAGAAAGGGGGGGGTTCTTTACCAAAGATAACATAAATAGCATAGTGCCTCCACCCAGAGTACATATATAGTGGGCCAGATATTGCATAGTACAACCCCCTGGGATGCTACTACACACTAATAAAGCAGTTACAAAGACTTCTCAGAGCTTAAGCAGTTGTCATAATATTTCCAATAGACCCTTGGCTTTAATACTTCCTGAGTGACACAATGGCACTTGCATTTCTTTCTTAGCATCTGGGTCACAACTCCTGATTCATCAACCAGTGATAAAGCAGCCTCAGGCAAAGTGGGCGCCAACTTCTTCTGGAACTTTAGCTATGTTCTGCAGGCTCTGCAGGGTCACCATCTACTTAGGGAGCAAGAGGCTCCATGCTGTGCGTGACTGGCAAACAGGAGTTCCTGAGTTCAAATCCCAGTGGTGCCACCATGCAGTAACATGGGCACCATGTGCCAACAGGCCACTACCCCTACCTGGGTGACCACAAACCAGGTTAAGGGGTGTTATCTAGAAAATTTAGATTTATCTACAGTCCAGCTCTAGATCTGTCAGGTTCTTGTATGTCTGTCGTGTTAGCCAAAGAACACACACAAGTAGTAAGTAACAAAGAAAACTTTATTACAATACTCACACCAAACATGTGACAGAGAAAATCACAAGGGAGTCAGTTTCTCACTAGTCCTCAAGGAAGGTATAATTCTCCCTGTGAGGAACAGGCTTACAGAAGGTTATATAGTAGTGATAACAACATAGTTACAGATATGATAAACATACAACATTGGATAAGTCATGCAAATAAGGCGGCTCCCTTGGGCAGTTACTTAGGAAACAGAATTACTAATGAGTAAGAAGTTAGGACAAAGAAACTAATCTGTCAGCAATAAATCACAGACAAAGAGAAATGCTGAGTAAACAGAAATACATGTGGCATGATACCCAAGTATAAAACACAAACTACATATGATTATATGAGAATATATGAATATATAACAATAACTAATGATCCAAAAAGGACCTCTTATCAGTGCTATGGGTTAGAATATATATGTATAAAATACATAAAGACAAACGTAACCTAGGTAAATGCATTATAGTGAGGTATAATGTATCATGCATGATAAGCGAAAACAATCATATAAAAGGATGTAAACATAATATATAGTAGCATATATTAGCAGCAAAGCACATTCCTAATACCCATGCTTGTATGATGGGTACCTACATCTACATGTTAGTGCAAATAGCAGCATCACAGTATAAGTGACCATGAATACATTGTAATGTGTATGTGGGATAGTAGGGGTGCCTAACCCATCGCATAACAATCCCCTCCTTGTTGCCTTGTAGAAGAGGCAACACAACAAAAAGTAGATGGTTAGGCACCATTCATGTACAGGCCCAAGGCACAAACCTAGTAAAGGAACTTTAACTGGTCATGATGATGTTTTAGGTTTTTCCTCAGACAGCAAACTGTAATGATAAGGCAAAGTATTAGTAAACCTTGAATAACTATGACAATTTGAAATGTAAACTTGACAATGGAGATTTCCAAAATCATTACAATATCATCACTGATTAGCTCATCAAGTGCTGCCTGACCCTTAGAAATATTGTTACTGATGTAAATGAGGTGTGTATCTGTCCTATTGAGAAGAGATTGGCGAGACAAACTCAAGTTGTCAATACGAACATTGAATACATATAAAAACTCAGTCATAGCATCAATATAGTCAGGGCTAGGCTCAATTCTATTGGTTCCGGGATGGGAACAGGGGTAATTACAGTGTGACCTATGACAACACACTGTTTGTGGGGAAAAAAAACATAAGTTAGGAAAGTTTACATCACACAACTTGGAACCATACAAGAATTGCTTATAGGTAGTCACAACACAGTATTCCCCATCAGTAGAGTAAATCACCTTGGAAGATGGTATTTTCCTTTTGCTTCATTGAACAGGGCATGAAATATCAGTGTTCACAATCCACAAACCATGATTAGTTACAGGAATAAATCCAAGGTTTCTTCCAGTGTTAAACAGAGTACCATTATTCAGTTTAGATCCATTTACTGTAAATTGTCCATGGATAGATCGAAAGAGGAAGCCCAGTTCCAATTGCTCGGCAAGTAGCCACAGATTGGCCTGACAAGTTTGAAGATGTCACATCTGCACAGGAAGAGGTAACATTTCCACGTACAATAACTTACATTAGGTGCCAACCAAGCATCCAAGACCTCATGGTAAACCTACAAAGGAAGTAGTTCCAGCCTCTTACGATAGATTTTCCCATAAAGATGACCAATACAATGGATGGTAGCCAAGCAATCAAAGATAGCAGTTGCAGGATCAAACTACAGCAACAAGACTGTGAATGTCACGAACATGGCATCCTTGATTGTGCAAGAATATGTGATGAAACACAGAGCAATGCTCATATGTGTGGTGACATACCCAAGGTTCCTTGCCATAGACAAGGGAATAGAAATAGCATCAGACAAGCATTTAACACAAGCAGTAGAAGTACATTTGGGGCAATACCACTGTCCCATATGTATATCATGTATGAGATCAGGAATACGTCCTAATTCCAAATCCCAGAGCAGATTACTAATGGATGGAAGAACATAAGAGCCATAGGCAGTGCAAATGACTTCCCTGGCTATGTGATGCTCTGCTGCTTCCTTATTGTTAACAGAAAGTAATTCATTAATCCTATTCTTTGTCAGATCAAATCCTTTGCAATAGCCTTCATATTGTAAGTTATAAATTGCTCTTTCTGAGCGAGACCATCTACACCATGTAAAAGGGGAGGTATGCTATCATATTTCATACTATCATGAACCTTTGACATTTGTGCTTGAATACTGGCTATATCAGCCTTATTCCAGAAAGACATACCAGAACCAAATAAGCCAGAAGCTAAACCTGTTTCTTCAACAAAACGTTTAGTGCGTTTGGGTTGTTTACTACTTTTAGATCTACCACTAGGTTTAGGCTTTGAAAATCCTCTATGTGTGGTGCTATCAGCTCCAGTATAGGAGTTTATATTGCATTCCTGGTAAGCTGCCAGAATATCTAATAACATAAATTAGAAAACACCGGAAATGTTTGTTGTGGAACATAAACCAAATTCCTCCAAATTCCAATGGGTACAATTTAAAACCACTGGGACATGCATGAACTGCATGTTATTGACTAGGGCACCTGGTAGTGAAGCTCAGACCACTGGATGGAACTGGTTCTTGTTTTGGGCACTTAGTTTCTGGTGTTACAAATACTGGGGCATCATATGGTAGAACTTTTAGGACGATAGCAGTGTTAGCCATATAATTCTGTATGCAAAATTCCTGGTTATCAACAAATTTTAAGCAGAAATTTAGATCAATTCTAGCTGTTAGGTTGTACACTCCAGAATTTGAGAGTTGTACCTGCTGGATGGATAGGGTACCATCAGGGAAAATCCTGGCATTAGGCAAGCCTTGGAGAATGCCTTTGTAAAGGTGGGCTACTGGTATTGGATCTTTATTATAAAGTGCATACCACTCAATTTCAAGACTGGATTGATCTGAAGTGATGATCAAAACATTCAGTAGGGCCTCACTGCTCTCCTGAAAGGTGACTGTGTCTTCTAGGACATTAATGTGGACTCCATGGGTTGCTCTGATATCCCATGGGCTTGTGAGGTACTCTGTCTCAACAAGCTTGCTGCGTTTGGGGGTCACTGGTATCTTATCTACATTATGATACACGAGCTGGACTTGTAAGAAGACCAAAACTCCTAAAAAGAAAAATAAGCGTAAAGCAGCCATCTCTCTCTCTCTCTGGAACCTAAAAGAAAAAAGAAAAGCAAAACCTAGTTCAATACTATTCCACCCAATGGGGTAAGGAAAAGCACATTCAACCTCCTTTATACAGTTTCATCTGATTGGCATGTAGTCGTTTATCAGTGAGTTTCTTGTTCTGAGGTAGTCTGACTTGGTAGACTGATGGACTGAGTTGTTTACAATGGGGTATGGCCCCTCCCATTTGTTTTCAAATGCATGAGTAGGTTGTGCAAATATGAGACCCATTACCTGATCCCCAATCTGCCAATCCACATCAGGTACAGTTTTGTCAAATTGTATTTTGGCCTGTTGTTGGGTCTTGCCCATATGTCATGCAGCAAACAGGTGTATCTTTTGGATGTCCTGTTTGAGTTGCTTGACATATTTATCTGTTGATCAGCAGTGGGAGCACACAGGTTCAGAAGTAGGTGTTCTGGTAGTGTCATGGACCGTCTGGTCATGACTTCAAATGGGGTACACTGTGTACTTGTGGAGGGTGTCCTCCTTACTGCCATAAGGAGTAAAGGCAGTAATGAATCCCAGGCATTGGGGTTTTCCTGAATGAATTTGGATAACATGAGCTTGATCTGCCTGTTATCACTGGATAGGTGAAGGTTTTCTTTCACCCTTTTTGTAGGGGCTGTTTGTTTGGATTTCTTCCTCAGTCCCTTTGTCAAGGAATCTGAACACTGCCCTCAAATGAGGGTCTGTCTTTTGTGCAGATGCTTGATCTAAGATCACAAAAGGAGTTGTTTTGTTTTTTTTATTCACAGCAGCAGTGAATACTGTATCTGAGACAGAGGGAGTTTTCATTTCCTATATGTCCCCTCCTTGAGCACCTTCTTTCACCAGACAGTCGGCATGGTTGTTAAAAGGGAAATAAGGTTCACTCTTACAGTGTGCTCGAACCTTATGAATGTACAGTTTATATTTAAACTGTCCAGTTACCATTGTGATGTACACAAACAAGTCTTTGCATTTTACAGGCGTGCCATCAGAGGACTGAAAGTTTGTTTTCTCCCAAAAGGGTAAAAATTCAGTCAGAGTGGAACAGACCCAATCAGAGTCTGTCAGGATGACAGTGTCTGCAATGCCTTGCTTTAACACTTCCGGAGTACAAGCCACAGCAGCTAGTTCAGCATACTGTGCAGAAATGATGGTACACCTCCTAGCAATGCGCATGCCGTCATCACTAGGATGTACATTGAGAATTCCAAACCCTGCTATCTGACCCTCTTTAGTATATGAGTCTGAGCCATCAGTAAAATGAGACACACAGTAGGGTCATTTAACACTTCCTGAGGTGCTGGCAGGAAGGGTCCTAGGTCAGGTAGGTCAGGGAGTTGTAGTGAACAATCATGAGTCTCTCCTGTAAATAGTAGGCCATGGGCCAACAAGGATGGAGTCTTGGTAGGAAGGACAGTGATGTCATGATCCTGTAGCAGGAGAGACCAGTGTGTAAGTCTGACATTGGAGACAGAGCCATCTTTCACTCTGTCTGACAACAGAAAGTTTGTGGGCATATAATTGGAATGCAGCACAATGGGGGCATATCCAATGACGTACAATAAAATGTACAATATTTTGCACCTTCTTGCCAGAAGTGCCTGTTATTGTCTGTGCTGGAAATAATCCAGACTGTTCCCGTCTTTTGCCTGCTACTGTAGCCATAGTACATATGAACATATGAAGAAGCCAGAAGAAGAAGGCCATTTGGTCTATGAAGTCTTCTAATATTGCAGGGTCCATAGATTGAGCTAATGCCCCTGCCCTTCCTTCCATCCTCCTTACCCATGACCCTTACCCTCCCTCTATGCCTATCCCAGCATCTCTTAAAGCTGCCCCCTGTCTTCAATGGGATTACCTCTTCTGGCAGCATATTCCAAGTGTCCACCACCCTCTCTGTTAAGAAGTGCTTCCTGACCACCCTCCTAAACCTCCCACCCTCCAGCTTAAGACTGTGCCCCCTCATGCTATGGTTGCCACTCAGCTTAAAGAGACTCTCCTTATCAACCTTATTTATCCCTTTCAAGTACTTGAAGGTCCCAATCATGTGTCCTCTCTCTCTCTTTCTCTCTCTCTCTCTCCCTTGTCTTCCAGGGAGTACATGTTCAGTGCCCTGAGCCTCTCCTCATGTGCCTTACCCTGCTGATTGGCTATCATCTTTGTAGCCCTTCTCTAGACCTTCTACAGCAGTTTAATGTCCTTTTTGAGATGTGGACACTAGTGCTGAACTCCATACTCAGATGTAGCCTTACCAGTGACCTGTACAAGAGCAGTATACCCTTCTCTCTCCTACTATTGATTCCCCTAGATATGCATTCCAACATCTTGTTTGCCTTTGCTGCTTTCTTGCACAGCATGGAGTGCTTCAAGTCACTAGTGATCATCACTCCCAGGTCCTTCTCCTCCTGTGATGCAAATACTCAGACTTCATCCAGGTAGTGCTCTGTCCTAGGATTCTTGACTCCAATATGCATAACTTTGCATTTCTTGGCATTGAAGCCAATCTGCCATATCCTGGACCACCTCCCTAGCTTTTCCAGATCTTCCTGAAGGTCCTGTATCCCTTCAGCTGTGTCCACTCTCCCACAGAGTTTGGTGTCATCCACGAATATGCACATTTTGCCCTTAATGCCATCTCCAGTGTCATTGATGAAGACATTGAACAACACCGGCCCCAGCACCAAGCCCTGTGGGACCCCACTGGTTACCTGTCTGGTGCCAGAAAACACTCCCCCCACAACCACCATCTGGGTTCTGTCCTTCAGCCAGTTTTCCACCAATCTGGCCATCTTTTCCCCAACCCCATATCCATTATGTATCCAATTCAGTAGGGGATGATCGAGGTGGCAGTGGTGGAGGGGGCCCTGTAGCAGGTACAGGTGGTGCTGGCACCATGTGAGGTGCTGCACAGTGGAGAAAAGTGGTGTGCAGGCTGCACATGGTTCTCCAGCTATGGTCTGTGGTTCAGTAGCTTCTGGGGGGTAGAGGAGGTAGTACTGGAAGAGCTGGCAGCACAGATTCATAAATGAAAACTGTAACCCCCTTCCCCAACATGGCATGTAATAATGAAGATATCACAGCCACGGGGCATTCAGAATCAGGGTTGGCAGTAGTTCTAGCCTGTTGCAGGGCTAGTCTGAGGGTTTTGTTACCTTGTGCCCCCCAGTGCATAGTGGGTTGCCTCACTGGAAGGCTGCATGATGGTAGCAACCTTGTTTTTGTTGTTAGAATTGAGAGCACGCATGTATACATGGTATGCTCTTTCAACCACTCTCAGCATCTTATCAAAACTGTCATCTTCAGGAAAAACAGCACACTTAACCCTCTCATGAGGGCTGGTGTCATGTTAAGAAGGAAAAGATTTTTGTATTCCACATTCCTTTGCCAAGGACTTGCCAGCGCTGTAAGCCATCCACAAATGTTTGTGGTAGTTATCAGGACACTTCTTGGTTCCCTGCTTCACACTGTGTGCCAGGCATGCTCAAACAATGACTCCTTTAACTGCTGATTCTGCTGCAGCATCTGCCACTGACTTCATAATATTAGGCTGTGTACCAGCCTCTCTCAGAATCACATCGACCTCCTCTTTAAGGAGAGCCTTCTGTTCCTCAGAAATACCAGTTTTACTGATAACATTATTAATCATGCCTAAAACCTCCAGCTTGTTTTGTCTGGTTAAGGCAGCAATCACAGGTCTCTGTGTTTGAATAAACACAGCTCTGTGATGTGATGGTCAGCCATTTTGGAAACTGCACTTGACACCACCATCTTGGTATATGTCAACATGGCCACCATCACATGGGTATGAATGGCCATCTTGGGGATGGCATGGTGACACAATATGATGACTTATGTATCCACCATTTTGAGACATTAACAATCCGCCATTTTGTGAATCAAAAGAAGAGTGTCCAGCTGTTGGGCTAGCCCACTCCACAGCATGCTGTGAGTACTCACAATTAGATTCCTCATCACCAGAAGAGGTAAAATCAATGGGCATATATTGAAAGTCCTCCATAGCTTTAATATACCCATCCAGTACCTCTCGCTGAAGGTGCAATCCCGCCATCTTTGCTCTGCATTTCATGTGATTAACCTTACAATTGGTAACACACAAACCCCTCACAACATCTTTCTGCAAGACTCTGTATGTGGTGCATACTTCAGCATGGCCCTTAATCTTACTTTTGAGCTTACCAATTACCTGGTTCAGCTCCCACCTCAGCCACTCATTTTCCTCATGTAAGTTATTATTAATCTCGGACAAGTCATTCATGTGTATGACCTGCTTTCTATCAAGCCTTGCTCTTTCACAGTCATCTCTCAAAGCATGTAATTAATGAACAGTACTGTTAGCTGTTTCAGGTAACAGAGAATCATGTTGCTGACACAGCATTTCAACTTTTGATTCCAGTCTGAGTGCACATTCTGCAAGGTCAGATTTCAGCGCTCCCATCTCTCACCTGTAGTCAGTGTAATCTAACTCCACAGCAGACAGTTTCTGTAATGACGCTTCCAAGCTAGCAAACAGAGTTGCAACTATCAAGGCTATGGAAGAATTCCTTTTGGTACCATTTTTTAAATCAATATAACGATCAAAGATAGCCTGTACAGGATCAACTTCATCTTTAGCTACTGTAGCAAAATCCTCAAAACCACCTTGGCTAGTGAGGTACTGTGAAGTTTCTAACCTCAACACTGCACATATTTTTTTAGATATGTCTAACATAAACAGAGAAACATTTAACTGTTTGTGGTTCAGGAACTGTGTTTTGAACCATAGTAAATGAAAGCACACAGACAGCTCTTTGACGTATGTGGGCGCCTATAAAGGATGTATGCACAAATTGAAAGCACTCTAGCTGTCTTCATGGAATCTGTTACAGCTCAGTGTTCCCACAGGAGAGCGGCAGCTCACTGCACAGATTTAAAAGTCTGGCAGAGAGGTCCCTAGTGCCTAAGCTCCATACACTGGGGAATAGCAGACCATGAAGATTTACACAGTAGAAGCTAACAGCAGCTTGTCACTGGGTGATTGCTCAACCCAATGTCTAAATCCACAAGGGAAATAAGCATAACTTTGACCACTACTCAGACGTTGCTGCACATGGTCACCATTTTCTTATCTAGAAAATCTACATTTGTTATCTAGAGTACAGCCCTCTATCTATCAGGTTCTTGTATATCTGTAGTGTTAGCCAAAGAACACACACAAGCAGTAAGTAATAAAGGAAAGTTTATTACAATACTCATGCCAAACGTGACAGAAAGAATCACAAGGGAGTTGGTTTCTCACTAGTCCTTGAGGAAGGTATAACTCTCCCTGTGAGGAACAGGCTTACAGAAGGTTATATAGTAGTGATAACGACATAGTTACAGATATGATAAACATACAACATTGGATAAGGCATGTAAATAAGGTGGCTCCCTTGGCAGTTACTTAGGAAACAGAATTACTAATGAGTAAGATGTTAGAACAAAGAAACTAATCTGTTAGCAATAAATCACAAAGAGAAATGCTGAGTAAACAGAGATACATGTGGCATGATACCTAAGTATAAGACACAAACTGCATATGATTATATGAGAATATATGAATATATAACAATCACTAATGATCCAAAAAGGCCCTCTTATCAGTGATATGGGTCAGAATATGTAAGCAATAATACCTGACAGGGTGGGTGGTATTGTGCTATGCCGGATCGCCCAGGGGCATAATGAGGCCAGATGCCATAGGAGGAGGGCCTTATTTATTTATTTAGTTTTTGTTGACCGGGTAAGTGCACTAGACAAATCCTGCCTATTTTCAGGCACGACCCGGGGGAGGGGGATACAGATGAATGCCAGCTGACCTTGAACCAGATTAAGCTGCTGGTGGTATTTTTAGTGAATGAGGGAAATTTGGCCAGGACACCGGAATTTGGGAAATTCACCTACTCTTTTTCAATAAGTGCCATGGGATCTTTAACATCCACCTGAACTACCACCAATCCAGGCAGATGGGACCTCGGTTTAACGTCTCATCCGAAAGACAGCACCTCAGAAGTGCAGCACCCCTGTAATCCTGCACTATAGTGTCAGTACTGGGATATTAACACAAGTGCCAGATGTGGGAACTGAACCCACAGCCCTCTGATCTCCTGGCCTCAGAGATGAGTGTGCTACCTACTGAGCCACTGACACTGCCCCTGAAAGATCTGGTATAGCACAATACCGCCCGCCCTGGAGGGTAATATTGCGCTTAGAAAATGGCAAATTGTATTTGTATGTTTAAAAAAATTATTTTCACGATAAAATGTTAAAAACTGTTTGTTTTGTAATAAAATAGTTCCTCCACCTTCATTATAATGCTGTTTTTTTTTTTGTTTTGTTTTTTGAGCTAAGGACTTTTGTCCCAGTTGATCCTCTGCAGTTGTGGGTTTTGGACTCATTGTCATGGTTACCCCCAAAAAAAAAGAGAAACAGGGCTTATCCTTGGTAAAATACTGTTTTGATTTCTTGTTTTATCTGTTTATTCAGTTATTATTTATTTCTTTCAAGACTTTTTGCTTCTGCTTATGGGTTCAAGTGAGAGGTTGTAGGTGGGTGGCTGCAGTAGTATGTAGCTATTGCAAGATGGATGGATGGGAGCCATATAAGGAGATCAACCGTGGCAGTATGTAAAAGAAATTAAGCACAAGAACAGGTGCGCTTTGAGTATAGTGTTGTCATCTTAGTTGTTATGGAGGACTGAACTGTGGTAGTTTTCTTAGCAGTGTGCCGTTGTGGCATTTAAGTGAACAAACATCGGACTGGTGAGCTGTGCTGAAAGTTTACTCTAACTTATGCTCCCCTGGACACAGAGACGTGTTGCCGCTTGCACGGACAGCTTTGTTTAAATTCATGGTTTTCAGTCGGCAGTCTTTTAGCGTGACCACATTGTTAGAAAAACAAACAAAAAAGGAGAGTGTGGTGACCGCGATCGGCAGACCAGCTAGGAAGGAGTTTGTTCACACCAGTGTATGCGGGTCAGCAGAAGGCTGCGAGCATGAGGTGACACGAGATAGTGCTGTCAGGTTGAAACAGAATAAGAAACGGGTGATGTCTGTTTCTTTTAGACTGTATATTTTTGTATAACTTTATTTTTTGGTTGGCTGGTAGTTGCAGGGTTCAGGATGATGGCAGAGTGCCAGTGGATCTGAGGGCTCACCTGTGAGAGCATGATGGCACTGTTAACTTTATGCTGTTGACATGCTCACCAGTGAAGTGTGGGCAAGCTGTACCGAGGACATTTCAGTTAAAGAAAAAAAAGTTACTGTACCAATTTGCTTGACAGACGACCAGACACTCGGGGGGTGGTATCTCTGGCTACATGAGAGAACAACATGGCCACAGTTTAGATGTGAAAATTCTGTTGTCACAAGTATTTGGAATGTAATTAGGCAGCTGAGACAGGGACTCATTATTTCTCGGTCTCTGTTCCTGATACTGGACTGGCTGGTTGGTGACCTTAGCCAATCAGTTTCCAGGATTTCAACAACCCATTTTCTAAATGTGTATAAAATACATAAAGACAAACGTAACCTGGGTAAATGCATTATAGTGAGGTATAATGTATCATGCATGATAAGTGTAAAACAATCATAAAAAGATATAAACATAATATACAGTAGCATATATTAGCAGCAAAGTACATTCCTAATACCTGTGCTTGTACGATGGGTACCTACATCTACATATTAGTGAAAATAGCAGTATCACAGTATAAGTGACCATGAATGCATTGTAATGTGTATGTGGGATAGTAGGGGTGCATAACCCATCGCATAACAGGAGACTGGGTTCTGCTTCTGATGGTAAGGGGGTCTTTCCCAAAGATAACATAAATAGCACAGTGCCTCCACCCAGAGTACATATATAGTGGGCCAGATATTGCATAGTACAACCCCCCTTGGATGCTGTACCTACCCACCTCCTCTTACAGTCAACCCACACACTGATTACTATAAACCAAAACCATATTTCAACATACTTGCAATTATTAACTTAGGCTAATAACATGCTCATCAGACATTTGTAAAAAGGTTAACCAACAATTTATTTACATTGGGTAGTGGGAGGAAAAGGGAAATGGATTTAGAGGTAAAGTAACTTTTAGCATTCTTGAAAACAATCGATCAGTCAATTTGTCTGGAACCAACTTCCACAGCCCCACGCCCCACCAGCATATACATCAAAACAGAGGTTAGTCCACCTGTTCTTATATTACTAGCCCACCAACTGGTACCAGCTTAACCCCTAAGAGTCCTATCTGGGTGCCCAGGGTCTAGTTGCAGGCTTGTTTAGTGCAGCCGGTTGGCCGCCGTTGGTGCACTTCAGTAATTTGAACTCAAACTTCTTTTGCAATTGTGGCAAATACTAGTTGATGAAATTTGAACTTTGGGCCAGATAGTCAAATTCAAAACTTGGTGACAACTATATACAGTTCCTTAGATGCAGTGCAAGCCTTAAATTACTCATGATTTGAAGACAGTCTCTTAGTCTTTCAAGCTGGTGACATTCAGACTGTAGATCTGGGGTGGACAAAATCAGTAGAAACTTGCAATTTGGAAGCTGGTATAGCTGTGATGGGCAGCAGGCTCTTGCAGCTTGGACCTCCACTCTGCCTCTTTTGCAGCTTGGGCCTTCTCAGCAGCAGGCTCTTGCAGTTTTGCAGGCTGGACACCTTTCAGCTTCTCTGGCAGCTTGTCCTCTTCTTATTGATGGTGTCACGACGCTGTGGAGACCAGTACTGGGGACCAGGGCCAGTACGCCTCAACCCCGACATCCAGGCATGAACCCTCAGGGGGAGATACACAAGTAATGCCTGGTGGTGACAGTACCTGACTCATTCTCCAGACAGACTTCAGATGGCACTTCCTCTCTCTTTCTTAAATTTCAGGACATTCTGGGTGCGAATGGCTTCAGCCACACTGCCAGCCGGCAGTGGTGGGTTTTTCTTGACTGGAACATAGTCCCTAGGTTTCCAACTGAAGATTAGTGGGAAACAGTCTTTATTTATTTATTTAGTCTATCAGCTTCAGACATCACTGATGCACGCTCCAGGCAAAAGACCAGGACAGAAGAACAAATCTTTTCGTCTTACAGGTGCAGGCTTAAACTTAAGAGTGGATCTTCTCACTTTATCTTTCCCACTACTGGAAAACATCAAGCAGGCTTCCCTTGGCTCTTTAGCCTCCAAGTAGGCCTCCATACTTCCTTCAGGCAAGTTTCTATTTCTCAGGAGACTCCAAGATGATTTCCTTGACTCTGGCAAGCAAATTACACTTTAATTCTGTGACACACTCCTTCCAGTCCTTGTAAGGCAACACAGGGCAACGTAAGGCACCTCCTGGGCTAGTAGTGTAAGCCTCCAGGCAGGTCTTCTTCCCTCAAAGATTACAGAAAGGCCTCCTTTCCCTTGGGAACCTCAACAGTTTTTCTTGCCTCTGGTCAGCAATTCGACACTTCAGTACAGAAGCAACTCCTTTCAGACATTGAAAGGAAACACAGGACCCCTGGGCTGGTGGCTGGGCAAACCCCAGGCAGACTTTACTCAAACCCTCTGGAGCAAGGGCTGGAACCCCCTTTCCTAAGGAGGTGATACGGCAGATCTGAACTGAACAGTCTCTGTTCTCAGGGTTTCAGGGGTACAGGGCAACTCCTGATGGGTCAAAACAAGCTGTCTGCTAATTAATATTCATTAGGCTCACTCGACACCTGATAGGTTAGCTGTTCTGGCTCCAAGACATTGTCCTTGCCTCTTCCCATAAGTCCCTTTGCAAAGTCCTCCAGGGCTCCGGGTTTCTGATTGGTTATCTGCTGGTCAAAGGTGGCAAACATGGCAGCAGAAAAAACAGTCCAAACAAAGTCCCAACTTTTACAAAGTTTGCAGGCAAACAGAATAACTTTAGCATTCACTGCCCCCAATGTCCGATTGCTGCCCTTCTACCCTGGTGTCCAGTGGCAGAAAGAGGAAAAGACAGGGCTCCTCCAGCTGGTCACCAGTGCTGTAGCGCTATTCCTCAGGCAGCAAGCAGGGCTCATTAATATTCATAGTTTTAGCAGCTGAGCTGCTTCTTAAAGATACAGCACCCACATTTTAATAATAGTGCTTAAGAGCACTCAGATTTTAATAATTTATCTTGTTCCCCCAAGCGCTTCCAGTCTCCTTCTTCTACTGTTTATGCCCACAGGGGCCAGGGCACACACAACTAAGTGGCTGGAGCCTCCAAAACAACTTCCACACATTCAGCGCTGCAGTGCTGCAGAAGGTGCAAGCCGACTGAAGAGCTTGCTTGATTTTACCGCCAAGCTGGCTGCTTCACTTTTAATCTCTCTCGTCCATTCCCCCACTTAGATCTAGATGTTCAGGGGCCAGCAGGAGCAAAAATTAAGGGGAGAAAGGGAACCCAGGCCTGGCAGGACTAGAGGAAGTGCTGAGCAACACCACGGGGAGACAGCAAAGGTAAGCCCCACCTGTGGTGGTGGGGGGGTTACACTATCATATTGCAAATCCCTCATTTGTGAGTTGAGTCTGTAGATAGTTGGTATACTGGCCTGGGGAATGTGATTTGTCTATCACCCTATCAACTGTGTGTACAGATCCAGATATTTCCCATAGGCTGTAATGATCTTTTTCATATTGGATTTTTGGAAAAAAAACTCTTTAAAATCATCTTCTGTGTCCTTCCACCATTCTTGTATTGAATCATATGCATATAACACTGATAACCAGACTTTCCATAATACTTTCTGTATTTTCCTAATACACGTATGATCCAATAAAGCTGTATTTAACCTCCAGGTTCCTTTCTCTTCTGGGGTACTACTCCAGAGGTGCATTTGCTTAATAATGCCAGAAACTGGCATTCCTGTGGTATTAGGGGTTCAGGGTTTGTTGTTATGACCCCTTTTTTTACTAGGTACTAGTTGGAACATATCTTGTTCATTAGCAAGGGGGGACTGACTATATAAATTCTGATGTAATATGGCATGGTGCAGGGTGGGTGGCATATCAAACTCTCCCTCTACCATTCAATAGCTCATGGCCTTTGAGGATCTTTCTCTACTGCCACTATTAGGAGATCAGCCTCTTCTTCTACCTGTGAAGTCTCTGGCTCTCCTATAGTATTACTTTAAACACAGCTTCACAATGTAACTGGTTCAGAAGATTTTAACATTACCAGAGTATCTATCGTGGTGGAAGCACTTGGTTTAGTTGCAAAACCCGCTGTCATATCTCTGAACCTCTTAGCCGGTTTGAACTGCTGTGCCTTCCCTGTTCCCTATGAAGTAATCTTGATCAAACCCATCCTCCCTGTCCCAGTTATGGGAAGCCCAGGAACAATTTCCATAAGAATGACCATTTTTTGTATAAAGATTGCAATGCAGAGGGTTTGGACATGACAGATTAAGATGGCCCATATGCTAGACAAAGACCCCATCTTTGTTTATCACAAATGCTACTAAAATGAGTCAAAGAACCACATTTATAACATCAGCAAGGCTTCCCCTGATAAAAACATAAACCTTTATCTTTTCCCAAATAAAAACTGTTTGGTAAATGACATAATCCAGTTTGGGCCATATTTTATTTCAACCTTAAATTTCCTTCCCACAGTCCACACTTTTTCAGCATCCAAACTGGGAGATAGGACATCCAAAATATCATGTTTTTTACATAACCAGAAGGACTCCTGCATTCCTGAATAATATCATCACCATCTTTACAGCAGGTTTTGGTTAGGAAAATAGCTAAAAAAAGATGACCATGGTAGGGTGTCCTTAAAATTAACACACTGAGTCCAAAAAAGATCTAAGGATTTCACTTGTTTGAAACTGATGTAGTATATATTGTCCCCTGGTGCATGTACAAAAACACACAGTTCAGAAGCTGCAAAGTGCATGGAGTCCCTGAGCAAACTTCTTATAACATAAAGCCTATCAGGCAGATTTTCAAGGGCTCCCACATAGAGTAGCCTTACCGCATTTTGACAGGGCACTTGCTCTGTCTTTGCAGAAAGAGTTCAGAAAATTTTGGCAGCTGAGAAGTAGAATTTGTGGCTAAACTTGATACAGAAGGAAGTGTAGGATTTCAAGGGGGTAAAGGGTACACTTTAGAATGATGCACGCTTGTACTATTATTGTGAGAATTCATAAACGTTCTTGTATTCCAGAAAGATTAAGTATATTTTGACTAATATCCTGCCTTCTCTCTATCTAAGTCTCCCCACCTTCAACTTGCTTAGAATTCAAAACTTTTGCCAGGGTTTTTATATTATGTCAACAGTACTAGTTGTACCCAAGTAATCCAAACATTCCAGTTCTGCTGGAACGGTAAAAGCATTATTGCTGTGTGCTTTTTGTACCTTTTGTACCTCTGACAACTGAGGTTATTGTTGCAGTTCTACTGGTGACTGTAATGCTGCTGAAGAAAAGGGAGCTGCCAAAATGACCGGAGAGTTACTACCACTGAGCCACGGTGACTCCCCTTCCTCCTTCTGTTGTAACTTGCTTTGCACCAGAATCCATTTTCTATTTGCTTCTACGAAAAACATTGTTGAGCTCATCTGAAAATGTTCTTTAGCCTGGGTTTGACTTACAGGTACTGTGGAGGCCATAATTTCAGCTACCATCGGTGCCAAACCTGGGAGACATGACACACCATCCCCAGCACATATCCAACTGGCAGCCTGCAATGCCATCTCCACTGATAAAGTTCCAAAATCAATTGTTTGTGCACTTTGTCTCCCCACTCGAAGAGACCCTCTCGGTCCAGCTTGTACTACAGAGGAGGTTCCTTCTCCATTTTGCTCCACCACTGTCAACTTGTGCTGTGTCTGCTGCTCAGCTGATAGATTCAAAACAGCTGATACTGGCCACCCTGACAGCGCTGTCAGTTTAACTTCCTCCCAGGATTCTTCACAAGAAGCTGCAGCAAAAATGCTCTCTGCTGTGAAATGTCGGATGTCAACATCTTTTCTGCCACATACTCTGTGCTTTCCGAAACTGGAGTTTTGCCCATATTTAGTTGCAACTCTCTGCTTTCTGCAACTGCTTCCTTAAGTGTAGACCACAGACTGAAGTCCATTGAGAAGTCTGAGTCTTGGCTAAAATGGACAATATTTTCTGCTTGACTTGAATTTTCAGTATCTGTTACCATTTCCATTGAAGTTTTCATCTCAAATTGGGACTGAACAAACATGATCTCCCCCTCTTCCTCCTCCTCCTCCTCCTCTTCCTTCATTACCCAAATCAACCATCTTGCTAACAAACAGCAAGATCACAATAGTGCCCCTGGCAGGAAGTGTAGGGGAGTTTCCCTGGTGTCATGGCCATCATTCCTCCATCAGTAAAACAGGTCCCTGCAACCCACCCCCAGAATGCAACTGGAAGCAAGTTATCACTACTTAAGATAGAAACACAATGTGTTCACAGAAAAGGACCAGTAGGGCATTTAGTCTGCCTTTGTGGCTTAGTGTGCTTTTCCTGGTCAAAAATTACAAATAAATAAATAATACACTAGGATGCAGGCTTTGGAATATGGCATCCAGGAGTAAAGGCCCTAGCCCATTTGAAATGTGCTATCCCCCATGGCTCCTGGGTGCCTGTTGCCAACAGGAGGCTGTGGTGCACTACGCATATACACTTTGAGTGGCGCCACCACAGCCAGATATTTGTACAGGCAGCATACACCAGTCCGAATACACTGCCATATAAATTTGCATCCCTGATGGCTACATACTATTTTGTTTATGGTGCTATGTTTTGTGCAGCCAAACAGCAACATCTGAAAATGGGGGCATTGACCTCTAGTGTGTGTTTATTGTTAGGTTTGGATGTTTTAGCTAGTGTGATTGTACACTTAAAATGTGAGTGTTGCTCAAAAACAAAAGATAACATACTTGATAAAAATGACTAAAACACTGACACAAAATGAAATCCAAGCATGGAGGTGATCAGAGAACATGATCCTGCCCATCAGGTGTACAATATCTGTTATCTAACTGCATTATATTTTTGCTGTTTCCTCCAGAGTGATCATGTTTCCTATCAGAATCAAATTTGAGTTTAAAAAGAAATACAGTACTTTAATAAACAAACTCTGATCAGAGTCAACATGGCTACATAAAGCTATTCACACCATTCATGGAGAGCAAGGAGCTCAAGGGGGGAAGTTAGAAACATAGAAAACTGATGGCAGATAAGGACCACTAGCCCCATCTAGTCTTCCCTTTTTTATGTTGGCGTGTTTGCACAGCCAACATCTTGTGGTAGTGCAGACTTGGAGGCACGGTCACTGTTGGGCTAATGCAGGGCACGCATCAGTAGGTGCCTCCTTCATTCCCCAATCAGCCTGCATGCTGGCCCAACACCGTGCATACCTAATGTGGCCATGGGATCAAACGAAAGGTCTGCTGCAATGCAAGCTAAGCTCATCATACACAGCAAACCTCCCGACGTGCTTTCCCTGGTGGTGTACAAAAGAAAATTAACATGGCAGCATACTGCCAACTTTGGGGTGCCCAATCCTCCTGTCAGCATACCCTGGCCCAATGTACATGCCGACAGGGGAGCCCACTTCCCTCCGGCATAATGCACCCCCCCCATTTGTTATGTGCCGAGGGGGGTACCTAATCCCCCTCAGCTCTTGCCCCCCCACTTTCATTGTGTGCTGATGGGGTGCCCAATCCCCTGTCGGCTATAGCATCCCCCCTTAGGTGGCATGCTGGGAGCCCACCCCAGTGTGCAAAAGCCCCTGCAAAAAAAAAACTGTCCCCGATGTTTATTTTTTTAACCTATAAAAATAAAACTGTCCCTCGCGGTCTCCCTGCCAGCCTCCAGTGCCCACCCACTGTGCACCCTGCCTCTCCACATCCCCCTCACCCCATACTTACCTCCGGAGTCCGGCACGGCGATCTTCGGTGAACCGGGAACACGTCTGTACTCTTCAAAGCCGACTGTGAACTGAGGAAATGCTGGTAAACTGTATAATGGAATAAATAGGGTTTTTTCAACTTTGATGCATATCTCAGGCATGTTTTTGAATTTTGGCACCACATTTTCAACGTGGTTTTTTTGGGACCCCCTCCTCATGAATTCTGGCACTGTCATTGCGTTAATCATCCCAGAAAGGTGATTTTGCTGTCACTGAGCAGAATCACCTTTCGGGACCAATTAATGAAATGACAGTGCTACTGTTCATGAGGGGGGCTCTCAAAAAGCCTATGTTGCAAATGTGGTGGGAAAAATAAAAAAAAATTCTGTTTTACGAGCTTGCATTGCGCTGTTTCCACGCACGCTTGTAACTTCGTGAATTTGTAATATTTTCACTCCAGATTTTCAAAATTGGCATTTTCCACACATCCTGATGAACAGTACAGCTGTCATTTTACATATCCTGGCCAAAATGTGTTTTTGCATGACCGGCGCAGAATAGTGCGGTCGCTGTGTGAAGTCACTTTTCGGTACAGTTTGAGCAAATGACAGTGGCACTGTTCATGAGCAGAGGCCCTAAAATGCCTATGTTGAAAATTTGGTGCCAAAAGTCCATAAAATGACTGTGTTGCAAGCGTGCGTTGCGCAGTTTCCATGCACCCATGTAACTTTGCAAATTTGCAATATTTCCATGCCAGGTTTTCAACACTGGCATTTTTTCACACTGCCTTATGAACAGTACAGCTGTCATTTTTCACATCCTGCCCAAAATGTGTTTCTGCACCTGTGACACACAATGGCGTGGTCGCTGTGGGAAATCAACATTTGGGACAGATTAACAAAATCGCAGCACCACTGTTCATAAGGGGAGGTCCCAAAACGCCTATGTTACAAATGTGGCTAACAAACTCCCCAAAATAATTGGGTTACGGATGTGTGTTGCGTAGTTTGTATGCATGCTCACTGCTTCACCAATATTTCATATTGTCACTCTAGATTTTCAACGTTGCCATTTTTTACGCCTCCTCATGAACAATACAGTTGTCATTCTCCACATCCTGCCCAGAAATGTGTTTTCATCCCTCTGTCACCAAATGGCACAGTCGCTGTGCAAAACCACCTTTCAGCTAACAAAGTGATTGTGCCACTTTTCATGAGGTGGCCTGACAAGCAGCCCATTGTTGAAAATGTGGAGTGAAACTACCACGACATGCCTACAGTGTTAGGGTTTTCAGTTGCAGCACCCCAACCGGTACAGACTGACAGGCATCAGGGGTGTCACTTGGGATCATCGGATGTAATGCTCACACCATTCCACCCCCCCAACACCCTGCAGCTACTGACAGGCATTGTGGTGTGCCTTGCACTGTTCGGCCACAAAGTTCACCCCATGCTCCTATACTGCACCCATGTTAGTGTATTTCCTTATGGAATGGGGTAAGTATAATGCCCAAAGACCCCATGCCACACCCTGACACTTGTCAGTGTCTACTGGGTAGGGTAAGGTAAAATGGCATAAGCATTATAGTTGATGACCCAAAGGCACACCCCAATGCCTGTCACTCTCTACAGGGTGGGGGTAGGGTTGGCATCACTTCAGTACTTTACTGCCATTCCTATTACGCATCTCTAGCTCCGGCACTGCCAATGCCAGCACGACAACATTCAGCATTGACAAATGCTTGTCTTTACCTGTAACAGCAGCTGGTGACCCTATTTGGGCATCAACTTAGCCTCCTCTTCTGAACTCTAGGGTTCCTTTATATCTATCCCAAGCATGCTTGAATCCTTCTACTATGCTTGCTCCCACCATCTCCTGGGGCAGGCCATTCCATGTATCTAACACCCTTTCAGTGAAGAAGAACTTTCTCATGTTTCCCCTTATCCTGCCCCCTTCCAGTCTTATATTGTGCCCCCTTGTTATTGTACTCATTCTATACTGAAAGATGTCACCCACTTGCACCTTATTTATGTCTTTAAGATACTTGAAGATCTCTATCATATCTTTGCTTTGTCTTCACTCCTCCAGTGAATACATATTGAGGTCCCTCAATCTCCTCATATGTCTTGTGGTGGAAGCCCTGCACCATCTTAGTTGCCCTTCTCTGAATCATATCCACGCTGTCTACATCTTTATGAAGATGCAGCCTCCAGAACTGCACACAGTATTCCAGATGAGGCCTCACCAGTGTTCTGTACAGTGGTATCACCACCTCCCTTCTTATGCTTGTGATACCTCTTCAAGTGCACCCCAGCATGCCACTGACTCTCCCTATAGCCTTTGTACATTGTTTGGCCACTGTTAGATCATCCAAGATGATAATCTCCAAGTCTCTTTCTTCCCTAGTGACTGCCACTAATACTCCCCACCCCATCCTGTAGCTCTCTGCAGGGTTTCTGCACCCCAGGTTTCACATTGAATCTCAGTTGCCGCAGCTTGGATCATTTTTCCAGCTTTTCTAAGTACCTCCTCATTTTCTCCACCCCATCTGGAGTGTCTACCCTGTTACAGATCTTGGTGTCATCTGCAAAGAGGCAAATCTTTCCTTCCAGCCCTTAGGCAATGTCACTAATGAAGACATTGAAAAGGACCGGTCCCAGGGCTGATCATTGAGGTATCCAACTGGTCACTTCCCTTTCCTCAAACTGGATATCATTAACCACCACTCTCTGCTTCCTATCCCCCAGCCAGTTCCTAATCCAGTTCCTGTGATGAAGTTCTCCATGAAGAAAGTGCTTATGGCAGAGAAGTGTGCCATGTCCAAGATGTACTCTGGAGTTCGTGCATCTACAATGACTCGAAAAATCCATGGCAATCAGAATCATGAGGTGGCATAATACACTGGTTGTGAATAAAGTTGTTCATCCTGTATTTTTTGTAGTGTATAGTATTATTTTTGTATTCATTTGTTAACTGGGTTGGTGCACTGGTCCAAAGACCTTTTTCAGGCATGGCCTATGCCAGAGACTGGTACAATCAATGGTAAAATACAGTGAACAAACCCAGTGAATCATACATAAGCAAGTACAGAATCCAGTACAGTCAGGCAACATACAGAGGTGGACAAATAATAATATAAGCACACAGTGCAAGATACAACAAACAAGGTGGGCATTATACAAGATACATAAATACAGGCAAGGTATCAATGTCCTGTAACAATAGGTTATGTTACAGTTATGTGAAATGTGCATGTTACAAATATGTGAAATATGCACACAGCAGTTCTTTGGCTTTCAGAATGAAACTGTTGTGAGCAGTCTGTAGAGGTTCCAGAATACTGTTGTACCACAGAAGGGTACAATCACATTCCATGACCTTTGAAGTGTGGTACAACAACATTTTGAAAGGGATGGAATTCTATGCAGAACAATGCTCTACCATATACTGTACAGTGGTTCTTGGCAGATACAGATGTCTTTCCACACCGAGACAGCCTGTTTTCCCTACCTACTATAATGCAGCACACCCTACTTATGTGCTAGCTTTATCACTACTTCCACTGCATCAATGTTCCATTATGCATATCTTATGCATTCATGAATGCCAGTGTCATTTCTGACCCTACCGCCTCTTTGAGGATGTTCAATGCATTCATCGCCCTATTAGACAAGGACTTTCACATATTTTGCCTAGTTCTACCTCCCCTAGTTTCATATCATGACCCCTTGTTCTTGGACACCTTTTCATCTGAATATGCTTCCCTCTTGACCCTTATTTATACCTGTGAGGTATTTGAAAGTCCCTATCATATCATACCATATCCCCAGTTACCTCCTGAATGTATATAATGAGATACTTCAGTCTCTGTTCATAATTATCTTATAATAACTGGTCGGCATTTTTTTACATAGGCTGATCCAGTTATAATGTGCCATTATAACCTGTGGGTTATAATTGCAAGCCCGTGCTGAGTCACTAAAAAAACAGCCGCTCCCTGATTGGCTGTTGCTCTACTACTGGGTGGGGTAAACAGTTCCAGAAACATGGCAGCTCCTTATCCCATGTACTGAGGAACCACCAGACTGAGAGTCATCATTGTTTTTTCCTTTTTCAACCAGCTCAACAGCTACAAACAAAATCTCTCTGGTTGATGCTGCTGTTCGGAACCCACAGCAGACAACCACTACCAGTGGAAACTGAGAACGGCTCTGAGTCCAAGGTGCCTGAGGTAAGCCTGATCGCAATTATGATCCAAATGTCCAGCTCTACAAGTCTGCAAGTGAAAAGGTAAATGCCAGATTAAATAAAAAAGCACCTCTATAAAAAAAGGAGACAAAGATAGACTGTGTGTGTGTGTGTGTGTGTGTGTGTGTGTGTGTGTGTGTGTGTGTGTGTGTGACTGACACATGAGTGAGACACAGCAATAGCAAATGCACGTTGGCAAAAAAAATTGCTGACCAGCAATTACAAAAAATAAAAGATGGGAAGTGTCTTACTCGAATGTAAAGGTCACCCTCGGTGTGGGATGCTTTAATAAATTCATCGGACTTCACCCTCGGGATTTATGTAGCATCCCACACCTCGGGTGACCATTAAATTCTCATAACATACACTTCCCCATCCATTATTCTATATGTCACAGTCACTGCACCATTTTTTTAATCATAAAAGATTTTATTGTGATTTTTCAACAATGGAACATGCATGAAGTAGAGATTAGTTGACATCAAATGTGTTCGATAACAGTTGTATACTTAACTTTTGCTTATAGGATACACTGTTTGCAAATACAGGCATGCACTGAAGGAATTTAATACTAACTAGAACTCTACATTGGGATGATTAATCCCTTCCTGTATTAACCATAATAAGTAAGAACATCAACCATGGCGTGGTGAACCATGCCCTCTAGCCCTGAGCCGATAAAGGAGTGTGCAGCCTGGGTATACTGTATGTCAGCCTGGAAACGGCATGGGCTCATCTTGTTGAACCTCTACAGAAGGGAACTGAGCAAAATCCTGAATATTATCAGCCATTGCTGATCCGTCCGGGGGCTGAACTTGTCTTATTAAGAGTGACCCCTTTCTAGGACCTCACAGCCTGTAAGGACTGAAGTGAACCAGTTCAGGGGTGGAAGCTTAAAGTAGAGTAAGAGTTTCATCTGGATCGGAAGGGTGGGTTGCCAGGTGGTGGGGTGGGGGTAGAGCATAGGTGTGATCTGAGATAAAGTCTCCATTTCTTGTTGTAAACCTATGTGTGCAGTAGGTGGTGGTGTATGTCAACCATTCAAAAAGTGTTAACTTATCCACTACCGTATGCCAGGTAAGAAGAGAAGGAGGTAGATTCTGGTGTTGCCTCATTAGTATAGCCCTTTTGGCTTTGAGTAGTACCACAAGGAGCCATTTTTTGGATTAGTTGGAACAGTTTGACACCTTAGAAATATCGCCTAAGAGCTTAAGGGTTGGGGTAGAAGGGACTTGTGTTTACAGAATCTTGGAGCAGTGCTGAATTACTCTTGTTCAGAAGGGCACCAGTATGGGACACTGCCATAGCATGTGCAGCAGATTGGCCTGTTGGGCCTGCCACCTCCAGCATGTAGAATGGGGGATGAGTCCCATCTTTTGGAGTGTATCCAGAGTACAGTACCATCTTAGCAGTACCTTAAGATGTATAAGCTGGCTCCTAGAGTCCCTGTAGACCAGATGGGCATCATTGAGGTATTGCGACCATTTGGTGTCTGTTATGTTTATGTGAAGGTCCTGCTCTCATTGCGCCTTATACTTAACCATGGTATTGAGTAGGGAATCCCTTAGCATACCATAGATCTTGCCTGCAGTGCCCTTACTTTGCCTTGTTTATGCAGGGTGGTCACCCATTTCCAGCCATCCCCCTAAGGTGCTGTGGCTCTGAGAGTCTTGATTGCATCCCAGATCTGGAGAAATCTCTAGAAGTCTGTTCTGTGTAGTAGATACTGTCCCTACATTTTCAGGAAGGAAATCATGACTTCAGAGTCTGGTGCATAAAGATCAGCTATTGTACAGATGCCCGCCCTCTGCCAAGAGTGCCAGTTGACAGTTTGTCCACCCCACTAGCACATCCGGGTTGCCCCATAAGGGGCTGTACTGTGCAGATGTTCCCCACAAAGGGGTTGGACATTGAGTGAGATGTTTGCACCAGTGCCAGGCTTCTCATGTCTCTCGGATAACAGGAGGAAGGTGGCCCTTTGGGAGTCCCCCTTTGCTCAGCAGGTTCCCCAGCCATTTGGATTCCGATAGGTCCATTTCCAGATTCACCCATAGAGAGCTATTGGGGGTTTTGAGGAGAAGCCATCTGATTGCTTGCGTGGCCCTATATGCTAGTAAGTATCCCTGCAGCAAGGGGAGACCCATTCCCCCCCTAGATCAGTGCGCCCATAATCTAGTTTTTCCAGATCTTGAGGCTTTGTCTTCCAAATGAACCCTGCTATCACCCTGTCAATCTTCAGAAGTGTGTTTGGTGGAGTATGGATTGGTAGGTTGCACATGAGGTATATTATCTTAGGCAGCACAAACATGCGTACTGCATCTACCTTGCCTTTCAGGGATGGATGTAACTTAGTCCATCTCTGTGTCTGTGATGGATGTGTAGTTTGCCTCAAACTAGTTCCTCCATTGTGTGGAGATGTTTATTCCCAAGTATGTAAAACCTTGGGGCACCCATACCACTGGCTTGCCCTGTAGGCATTCCCTCATGCAAGACAAGTTTAGTGGCAACAGTGTGCCACTGCAACATTTTAGTTGCCCTCCTCTAGACCACCTGTAACTTGTGTATGTCCTTTTGGAGATGTGGCCTCCAGAACTGGACTCAGTACACTAGTTAAGGATTCATCTATTACTTAATTTTACAGTGGTATAAACACCTCACACTTCTTGCTGATGATACCTATGCACAGCAACCTTCCACTGGCCGTATGCCATCAGGACAGTGACGCCCCCACAGTGAAACCCACACAGCGAAACCCCGATGGCGACAGACATTGCGGCAATGAGGATTCCACAGTGACAGACTGTGCAGCAACGGGGGTAGGCATCTAACTCCACTGTCTGTGTGACATGGAGTTAGTAATCTATAGTAGGGGGTGTGGGGAGTGCAAACCCCACCCCACATTGCTGTCGCCATGTTGCCAGTTGGTTTCAAGACACATCGGTGTTGGGGAAGTCAGCATGTTCGCAGCGCTGTGAAGATATCACCTCACCATGGTAAAACCCCCACTGGTGCTCCCATCTGCTTTGTCACACTGCCTGGCTTATTTTAGATCATCAGAAATGACAGTCCCATGATCCCTTTTCTCTTTTGTGCTCACCATTGTAGTACCCCCTTCATGTACTCCACCCCTTGGTTTCTATGCACCAAGTACTTGATTTCTCATTTATTCACAATGAATATATAGTGTATAGTAGAGTGTTGTTCTGTATAGAATTCCATGCCTTTTAATATGCAAGTGTACCACAGTTCAAAGGTCATGGAATGTGATTGAACCCTTTTGTGTTACGACATCATTCTGAAACCTATTGAGACTGCACACCTCAATTTCATTCTGAAAGCAACATAACTGCCCCATGCACATTTAACTCAGTACTATACACAATTAAAAAAAAATACAGGATGAGCAACTTTATTCACAACCAATGTGTTCCGCCAACTCAGGGTTCTGATTTCTGCTGATTTCTCAAGCTTCACTCTCAAGGTCAAAGAGAATCGGAACCCATCTATGGCAGAACACACTGATTGTGCATAGTTGCCCATCCATTATTCTCTATTAAATGACATACACTGGACCACTTCTCAAGCTTAAGTACTTCTGTCTTCATTGTTCCATTCAGTTTTGCATCCCCCTCTGTAGTGTCTAGTCTACCCTGTGGTAGATCTTTGTCGCAACCATAAAAAAGCATATCTTACCTTCTAACCCCTCTTTATTATCACCTGTGATGTTAATAAAGAGTACAGGCCAAAGTACTGATGCCAGTGGTGCACCACTGGTCACTCCCCCAACACCAGGTGAACACCTTTTCCAACCATCCTCTGATGCCAACTCCCCAACAAATTCTCTACCCAGTTTAACATTTTAGTACACACTCCCAGGCTGCCTAGCTTCTTTACTATTCTGCTATGTGGAGCGGTATCATGGGCCTTACTGAAATCCAGGTAAGCCACATCCACCACTCCACCCTGAATAATATCCCGCATCACCCCTCAAAGAAAACTAGTAGATTACTTTGACATCAGCTCCCCCATCCCCCCAAGTAAATCCACACAGCCACAGATACTGTAAGCCGAAGGATTCCGAATATTCCACAATCCTTTCCTTCAACAGTGTTTCCATTACTTTCACATCCACCAAATTCAGACTGACACACCTGTAGTTGCAGCTTACTGCCTGCTGCCAGCCTCCGTCCTGCTCCCACCTTTGTAAAAAAAGAGCCCATGGTGAGGGTACAGCTCTGCAGTGGTGCTAGCTCACTTGATATCTGATGCTGCAAGCATTACGCAGGGAGGCAGTGGAGCACAGCATTGCAAATGTGGTGAAGAATGCACTTGAACATAGAGTCCCTGACAATGAGCCACTTTTGTCACATCCACTTAGCACAGTAACCTAGAATGGAACACCCTGCTTTGAACATTTAGATCCCATAGATTATTATATGCTCTAACACAGTATCTCACAACAATATCTAATTGATATGCCTGTACATAGTGATTTCATATAAAACTTTTTTTCCTGACATGTAATAGCTTGCAGTATGATACTGTTAGACCCTCCCCAACAAAGTCTGACCAAATGTCCAAGCACTGTACCACACTTTCAATAAAAAAAAATTATATCACCACCCATAAAGTTGCACACTTTCAGCATAATTGTAAATCCTCTTGTGGTTGTGTGTCTACACACACACACACACACACACACACACACACACACACACACACACACACACACACACACACACAGGATGTGTCTCTCAGTCCTAACACAGTGCACTTATGAAACTAGTGTTTCAGCCTGATGTTTCAATTTCCCCATCTGTATAGCAGCAGATGTCTTGAGTTACCTCCCACTGTCTACATTCCTTTGTAAATTAACCCATTCACCACTGACTTTAGTATACTTTCTTCAGGGAATGGACAGAACACTTTTTCCAGCAGCACAAAGGGGAGGAGGCACCACACAGGAAGTGTAACCAGTTGTAAACAAAGCAGAACATTCTTATGGGTGCGCAGTAGACAGCACAGGTCTAGGGAACAACATGGCAGGTGTACAAATGTAAACAAAAACAATGAAGAAACTGGGATCTTTTTAGCCAAATGCTGCACTGCACAACAGAATTTTAAATGGCTATGTGCACAACAGATCAGAAGGAAGACATCTATGTGGCACTGACCTTTTTATTTATGTAGTACTGCTGCTTTAAGCAGGAGGCAGAGATTTGTGCTGCAGCACCCGTCGAAACACTTAGTGGAGGACAACTGCCTCATATTCCTGACACATGCTACCACAGTCATTTTTCTGTCCTACATCATGGCAATACGTCAGCATGGCTCCGCACATGCAGCCGTAAAAAGTAAATGGGGCTCAGAGATGTCTCTTGACTGATAAACAGCATCCCACTGCAACTAAAGGTTCCAAAACCACTCATCTTTGCTTTGCAGTTTTTTGAACACTAGGAAGCCACAAGGAGACACTATTGACTAGCCAAGAAACATCTCCAGAACCCCATTTACTTATATTATAATGCAAGTGAGAAATATTCTATTTATATAACACAAATTATTTCCTTTTAGGCTTGCCAGTACCTTATATACTTTTATGTTAATTTTGTTGAGAATAATGTTACCTTTTGAGTGAGTGAGTTGGCCATGCATCAGTTGTGCATGCTGCATAACTGCACCATCATTGGGCTATACTATAGTACTAGTTAGAACTTTTTCCTGTGCAGGTGTGCAGCAGAACACCAGTATGCATGCCCAACTCATGCCTGGAAGTCCCTGACAGAAGCGTCTTTATCTCAGTCTCAGTGGATTACCATGTGGCTCACACTTTATTTCTCCATTGCACCTGATGCCAGGGTAGCTTTCTGTGGTGATGTTTTACCTACAGGACAATGTACTGACAGCTGGAACCAGGTAGGTACTATATTATTTTTGGGGGGGGTATCTGTTAGACAGGTGACTCACTGCACCCAGTGGCAACATTGGCAAAGGCCCTCTGTGGCCAGGAGCAAAGCCATCACTACCAGTGGCAACATCAGCTCTCC
This sequence comes from Neoceratodus forsteri, assembly GCA_016271365.2. Taxonomy (NCBI): domain Eukaryota; kingdom Metazoa; phylum Chordata; order Ceratodontiformes; family Ceratodontidae; genus Neoceratodus; species Neoceratodus forsteri. The sequence continues at coordinate 450,336,375 of CM057456.1, read as the reverse complement.
AGGGGCAGGAAACACAACAGCATATTGCAACCATCAATAAAGCCCCTTTGATGCAAAGTACTGTCTCTGCATATAATGTACATAGTTGTAAGTGTATATATGTGTGTGTGTGTGTGTACTGCTATTCAAACCTGAGCACCACCCAGTACCACTGCTACTTTTATTAATTATTTTCTATTGGGTGCATCTTAAATAGCTTTGTGTTTTGGAGTTTGTTTTTTCCAAAAACTGCTGCTATACAAATGGATGATAAAAATGGACTGCAAGGCTATGTTAAAATAGTTACACTTACTACACTTCCAGATAATGATGTGGCAGCCTATTATAACTTGGATGAAACAAGTGACCTTGACTGTGCAATCATGCTTCAGCCTTTAGCGTCAGCCTTTGTATCACTAGCTAGATTACCTCTCTGACCCTCAGTATAATAGTTTTTTAGTATTGCCCTCAACTGCAGGCAACCTTTGTATGAAAGATGCTCACATAATCGGTATAACCTTTTAAAATGCTAATGTCCTTGCATGCAAATTAATATGCTTTCCTCACTAGAAAAAAATGGATTATCTTCCATCCAATATGGAAACAATGTATTATCCTACTAAAACCTAACAGGGCTGAATTCCACTGCAGTTAAGGTCGCAGGTCGAGTGTGTGGGTATTCATGTGTGTGTGTGTTGGTGGGGGGGCTCAAGAATTCAATTTTAAATAATATAGTCTGGCACCAACACTCTGGTGGTTGATCTCTTGTGAGCACCCCCTTTCATTGAAATGGGGGTAGAAATTTAAAAAATTCACTAGTTTTGGTCAGATAACTTTGCAAAAACACTACATGAGTTTGACTGAACTCTTACAATATTCTTTGCTAACTGTATATGTGTCCATTGTGGAAACTATACTGAGTCTGAGGTATTCTATCAACTGATGAATAGGTACACGTTTTGAGTGATGCACTGCATGTGATGTAAAAGTGACAAACATATCTACTGAAGTGCCTGCATGAGAAAGGGTACGAAGGAAAAACAAAATGTTATTTAAAGGTTCAAATTACTGCACATAAAAGTTCTGTTTATTCAGTCATTGATTTTGTTGGTTTTACTTATTACATAGGGACTCCACCTTCCTCTGTAAAACGGAATTTTGCCACTTTCTACCATATAGTATCCTCCCTTAGATTTATGGGGATAAAGAGGATGACACTATCCATACAAGGATTGTTTCCAGACAAGTATTCAAGGGATATTATCCAAGATGCTTCTGGTCCTGGGGCTATTAAGGAGTAGCAGCAGGCCATTAAAGAGCTTTAAAGGTGAGAGACGTTGACCACTGGCAAATTCAGTAAAGCATTGATTTGGCCACCTTGAATTCACTTTGGCTTCAATACTTTTGCTAGAGTAAAACACTTCGTGTCCTTTGTATGGGCCTCTAGAGGGCTACAAGTATACAACGACACCCAGCTCTGACTTCTGTCACTTCCCACCCTCTCACTCCCCTCCTCATTCCTCCAGACTATTTTTTGTAAAAGAAAAATGCCATCTTGTGGACCGCCACAGTATCAAGAGTCAATAGTTTCAGTCTACATAGAAACATGACATTTGTCAGCAGTTAAGGACCACTTGACCCACCCAGTTTGCCCATCCCCCCCATATTGTCACCACAGACTTTACCTGATCTCTGGCTACTCCCCCCTCACCAAGATTCCTTTGTGACTATCTCATGCATGCTTAAAGCCCACCACTGTTTTTTTCCCCACTACCACTGCTGGAAGACTCTTCCTGGCATCCACCACTCTTTCAGTGAAGAAATCCTTCCTCACAGCCCTCCTAAATGTCCCCCTTCCAGCTTCATTGCATGTTCCCTTGTTCTCATGCACCTTCCCCTCTGTCTTGTGCCTTATCCACTGCTGTAAAGGTATTTATCAGTCTCTGTCATGTCCCCTCTCTCCCTACTCTCATCAAGGTGTACATATAATAAAAAGATAAAACTGTTATTTTTCTTTACAAGAAATACTCGTCATAGGGGTTGTTACACCCTGGCCCAGATATTCAAAAGAATTGAGCCATGTGCAATAGGGTTGCACCTGCGCAAGTCCGAATTTGCGCCATTCTGCGATATTCAGCAGGAGGCAGTTGCGCCCCCGAAATCATGCTGAGCAACAGTGCAATGATAATGAAGGCATGCGCAACTGAAGGGGGAGGAACCATGCATAAATGGCACAGTGTGATATTCAAAGACTTGCGCAATGCACAACAGTGGAGCAAGCAGAAGTTGCGCCATAGCGGAAATGAGCCAAAATAAAAAGGAGCAAGGAAGAGTTGCAAGAACGCTACAGGGAAGCCACATGTGTCAGAGGCAGAGGCACAGACAGGGCAAGTGGCAGGAACAGGGCAGGCCAGGGAAAGGCCACAGTAACAGACAGGCACAGGGAAGGTGTGGGGAGCCACACAGCTCAGAGGCCAGCACAGGCAGGTGTACCCGGTGCAAGGGAGGTAGCAGCCAGAACAGCAGGGGGAATGCAGTAACAGCTGCTGGGGAGGTGAACGCAAGCCAGGGACATGGCCACTGCCACCTTCCACATGGAGGCCGTAATGAGGGGGGTGAGAAGGCAGGAGGCAGGAGGACATGGCCATGGAAGGGCCCGTCGGCGGTATGCCCCCAACAGGCAGTACCGAGCCCGCACCAGCTTTGAGCTGTACATAGATACTGAGATTGTGGGCCGGTACCACCTGAACAGGGCAATACTGAGGTGGCTCTGTGAGCTGTGCAGTGATGTGATGCAGGCACCCACACGATGGAGCCATGCCCTGTCAGTGGAGACCAAGGTAACAGCCTGCATGCGCTTGCTCGCCACAGGTACCTTCCAGAAACCAACTGGGGACACCACAGGCGTAACCCAGTTGGCCATGTCACGCCACCTCACCCAATTACTCAGCGCACTGCTGCCACATGCTGAGGAGTACATCCATTTCCCCAGCACAGCAGCAGAGCGCACAGCAAACATAGAGGAGTTCCACAGGGTAGTACGTATGCCTGGCATGCTAGGGGCAATAGACTGCACCCATGTGGCCATACGCACACCACCTGGCCACGAGGGGGCCGCATACATGAATCGCAAGGGCTATGACAGCATCAACTGCCAGGTAGTGTGCGGTGCCAGGGGGCGCATCATCAATGTCTGTGCCACACACCCTGGGGGAGCACACAATTCATTCATCTGGCACCATTCGGCACTGTGCCACAGATTCGAGAGTGGGGACATCCCCACTGGACACCTAGTGGGTGAGTATGCAAACCAAATGGACAAATATAGGGCCTGGGGGGGCATGGCCAGAGGTGCCATGGGTAGTGGCCTACGTGGCTTGGGGCAGGGCGATGCTGATCACCAAACTAACCTCCACCTCCTACACACAGATGACAGTGGATACCCACTCTGTCCCTGGCTGCTCACACCCTACCAGTGGCCCATGACCCCATCACAGCAATGCTACAGTGAGGCACACGCCACCACACGCAATGTCATCGAGCGGGTGTTCGGGATGCTGAAGGCATGTTTCCATTGCCTGGACACCTCTGGTGGTGCCCTACAGTACAGCCCCTCAAAGGCATGTGGGATATTCCTGGCCTGTTGCATCCTGCACAACATGGCCAACGAATGTGGGATAGCCGTACAGGTTGAAGAGGGGGACAGCAATGGGGACGCCGGTGATGATGGTGATGGGCAGCCCCCCCTTGGCTGACAGGACCCCCGACTGCTCCAGCTGGCACAGCTGCACCAGGACACCATCACGGAGGAGCACTTCAGCCAACCCAGGTAAGTCATGGGGCCATGCACAACCACCAGTGGCCAAGGCACAACCCACAAACACGCAGGAACCCACACTAGGGGTGCATGCCGTTGAGGGAAGTGGCAGGGCACAGAGGCACACACACAGCCAGGGATGGGTGAGGATTAACATGTCACGCTGAAGGACACACACACACACGCACACACACAACGCAACAAACATGCACAGAGGCCAGAAGGCACACCGACCCAGAACGCACACCCTAGCAACACACATGTCCACAGGCCACCACGCCCACTGCCTGTCCATGTGCGTGTGTCAGATGCTGGGCACCAGTGCACTTTGGTGTAAAGCGCAATGCAGGCATCATCATGCACATGTAACTGCAGCCAGCAGCTGGGAGGGTGTGCAGGTGGACTGTGTGTCTGCGTGCAGGGCCGGGTACCCAACCGTGCACTGCCCACTGAAACACACAATGCACACAGGGCAGCACCAGACAGTAGCCACGCTGGGAGACAGGTCAGTCTCGCAACACAGTGCCACAGCCGCCATGGATGCATGGGCGGCCCCGCCGAGACCAGCCAGCACTGGCAGGCTGACCACTGGCCTCATGGGGTGGCACCGATAGTCCCCCAAGGTTTCCACTGTGTGAACGCGACCGTGCCCGCGCAGGGGTCTGCAGCACACCGAACATGCCTGCACCAGGAGTGCTCAGGATGCCCACAGCTGAACCCGGTGTCGACAGGGTGGGAGTCGCACAACACCAGGAATGAGGGGTGGAGAGTTCACTGCATGGTGTCCGCTACACATGGGCACCTGACTGTGTGCCCATTGTGGCCATGACAGCAATGAATGCCTGTGCATGCCTGTCAATGGCAGCAGTCGCATCCTCCCGCAAATGGTCCATCTGTGCCAGGATCCGTTCAGTGTCCCTGCTGCAATGCTCCTCTGCCCGCTCCAGAGCCACACACAGTGCTTCCACAGACATCACAAGCCGCATCTGTTGCTGGACCGATGCTCGCAGTAGGTGGGTGTGCTCATCCAAGAGGTCATCAGCCTCATCGACATCCTGTCCCTCAGGGTGTGCAAGGGCCTGATGTTCAGCACCCCTTGAGGGTGGGTGCTGCACACCAGGACCAGGTCTGGACACGTCCACAGGTGGTGCACAGATGCCACCACTGAACCCTGTACCCCCAGGCCCCGTGGGCGACTGCTGATGCTGCCCCTCCAGCTGCCGCACGCCAGGGCTCAGTGGTGCCACCGCAGTGGCCTCAACAGTCCCATTGTCCTGAACAGACACCAGTGCTGCCCCACTGGTGCTGACAGGCACAGCCTGGGACTGTGCTGACACGCAGGCCCCCACGGTGGCACCAGCCACAGCCATGGGCGCAAATTGCCCTGCTGTGTGTCCATCCTGTGGCACACACGTGTCACTGCCCATGATGGTCATGTAATCATCACTGGTGCTGGACTCCACCACAGCCACAGCACACTGGGACACAGGCAGGGCTTCCCCCACACCTGTCTCAACGACATCAGTGTGGACAGCCAGGTGGCCCCACTGTCGTACAGATCCACACATACCTGTGGAGGTGGATGGTCCCACCTCCGACACCTTCCAACTGTCCGCAGTGGACAGGCCCACCACCACTGACCCATGCAGATGCTCAGGATCTGTAAGGGAAAGCAAAGTCGCGTTACTGCGTGTGATCTACCCGGGACAGACCATGACCTACCATGCAGAGATGGGCCACCACCCGTCTGGAAGCCACCACCCGGAACTCCCTCTATGGCACTTTAGTGCATGCTTGCAGCAAGCCTGTCCTCCACTGGGGTGAGCTGTACCACCTCCAGCTGTCCCCCACCTGTTGCAGCACGTGCCGCCCTGATGGCAGCCACCTTCTCCTTTACCCTCCTCCTGTCTGTATCCATCTTCTTCTTACACTCCTGCAGGTTCATGGCACATGCCACCTCCTCCCATGCAGCAGCACGGGCCTGAGTGGTGCCCCGCCATCCACTGAACAGTGGCTTCTGATCCAGGTAGGCCTCGAAAAGGGCCTCGGTTTCGGCCTTGGTAAAATTCGGCCTCCTCCTCCCACCACTGTTGTCCTCCTCTCCAAGAACATGCTCAGTCATTATGTAGCCTGTAAGAATGGCAGTTGTTACCTGTGACTGTGCAGTCCCATGCATGTCCCTGAATCCACAGTCCACACTCCCATGCAGCATGGAACTCACCAATAAACTGCAGTAACCGACTATGGCCACTGCAGGACATTGTCGCACCTTTATAGCGCAATCCATGCAAATGAGGTGAGGAGCAACTTTAATGAGATGCAAATTGCAGTGCTGCGCCATTGAATGGCTGATCAGACGATCTGCATATAACGGCTGAATATCGCACTGTTGCGCTTTGCACAATTGTGTTGAACGTGCTAAGCCAATGGCGCAGCTCTGTGGCATGCATAGTACACCTCACTGCGCATGCCCAGGTTGCTGACGCAGGCATCTGCCGCACTGATGACTGCTGTGCGCAGTAGGCAATGCAGGGCATGGCCACCATTGTGCCAGTGGCGCTATAGCAAAGGTCACTACATGGCACTGTGGAACTGGGCCTTCATAGGCACAATGGCACAACTGCCCGATAGTCCGCTGTGGCACTGGCACACAGGCAGCCAATCGCACTACACGCATTGTCATCCGATGGCGCTGTGCGTGGCCTTGCGCCAGGGACCCTTGACCTTGTGCCTGACCTTTGCCCACTTGGCGCCATGCGTCAGGCATAGGTGCACCTCTATCGTGCTGTTCGGTAACAGCCCGATAGGGAATGGCAGCGCTGTACCGCGCAGCATCTGCACATGGGGTACCACGCTGCAGACCGTCATATTGCCTATTACAGCAAACGCAATGGTGTGGAGAAGGGCTGCTCCCTAGTCTGCCATTGAATTGGCTAATCTGGTGGCCACAGTCGAACCACACCATGAGCCTCTCTTTGGGGAGGCTCCCCTGGATAGGGCAAGGTTCCAGGTGTGGCAAGAGGTGGCCACAGCCCTCGAGGCAGTGACAGGCAGGGGCAGGACAGCAGAGCAGTGCAGGCACCGATATGGTGACCTGCAGAGGAGGGAGCCGGAGCTACTGGCCAGACTGCGGTCACATGCCAGGAGGGGCATGGTACCACGTCCAGGTAGGGGTTCCGTCAGCACACTGTTATTGTCCATATGAATCACATTGTTGTGTTTGTGTCCAGCACATAGGGGAGGGACCATATGGGGTTGGCCGTGGCGGTGTTCACAGGCTGTGGGGTAGGTGGGTCTGGCTGGGTTGGGGGGCACACTCCTTGGGGTAGGGGGACTTTGCTTCGGGACTGCACTGATGTTCTTCTCTCCTTTTTGTCCCCATAGGCCCGGATGAAGTACACCACGTGCGAGTGGAGCGGAGGGTGGTGGAAGCCACAGCCAGGCGGGCCGAGGGTCAACAACGGCCACCCGACCGTCCCAATGAGGGTGAGTGACAGACATCCATGATTAATATTACATGCTGTGTGACAAGGTGGGCAGCGGGGGCATTGCCACCATTCATTGACATCACAGCCATGCACACCACTGGTTACAGTCAACACTGTCCAGTGGCAATGCATATCTGGGTGTGCGTTACTGGTGGTGCATGCATGCACCAGGTGCATGGCTGTGCCACTGCCTTTGCACCACATAACCATGTCACTAGACGGCCACGGTGGTGCTGTGCGTGACTTGACTGGTGGGTGTGTGCAGCGTTCCGCATGGCTGTATGCGCCTGGGTGGCAGGTCCTGTGGACGTGATCACTGTGGCTGGTCACACACCATCACAGTGGTATGTCCCATGGTCGTATGCCATGCACAGTGGGTGGGCTGTATGGGGTCGTGCATTCACACCTGTTGACTGTGCTCCCTTTTTCTAGGTGCGAGACATCTGAGGCAAATCAGGGACACCCTGCGGGAACTCCTCACCCTGGCACAGGAGACGGTGGTGATCATTAGACGGATTGATGAATCGAGGGTCCTTCGGAGGCACAGAACGAAGGGGAGCCAGAGCCTGGACCGGCATGGGAGACAGTAGTCCCTTGATCCCTGACCTCCCATCCCCCCTGGACCCATTCTCACACCCCTCCTATCCCATCCCATTTGTCCACCCCTTCCCCCTGCCCACCCCCACCTTTTGTGTGTCTGGCCCAAAACACTGTATATAGTTGTTGTTCTCGTAAATAGTTGATTTATTTATTTTTATAATACATTTGACTTTTCTATGAATACCGTGGTGGTCTCTGATTTGCAGCGGGCTATAGGTGCTCAGCTGCAGTGGTGTGCATGGCATCAGGAGTGGTGCAGTCATGGATATATGTGTGTGTGTCCCTGTGGAGGTGTCTATGGTGTGGGGGCAGATATCAGTCAGTGTCTGTGTTGTGTGTGTTGTTCCCTGTGCACTGGATGACTGTGTGCAGTGATGCATGGCGCGTGCTCTGTGTCCATGGTGCACCCATCGGCCTGTCCATCGCCTGTGCAGCCGACACACATGCCTGTCTGTGACCTGCATGATCTGCTGGCATGTCAGTGGTGGCATTCCCTGCAGGGCGGACACTGTACCCGTCACTTTGCTGGGTTGCCCATGTCACTGGTGTGGTGCATGCCTGGCTCAGGTGGCACTGTGGGCAACACGGTCATTGTCCCACCTCCATGCTGTGGCTTGTGTGTGTTGCAGGGGATGTGCCCCACTGTCTGTGGCTTGTGCTCTTGGTGACTCATGGTGGGGTACTGGTCCATGGTGCCTGCGCAGGGTAGTTGGCACCTCAGTGCCATGGTGGACTGCAGGTTGTGTGTACATGGCTTACATGGGCCCACAATGGGAGCTTGGTTGCCTCACCACTGCGTCCCTGTGTTGTTGTGCCCTTGGGTATGGGTGGGTGTCTGTCCAGACCCTGTGTGGCATCTGGTGTGGTGCATGCTTCCATGCACCAATGTGGGTGTCTGTGCTGGCTGTTGTGGCCAGTGGTGGGCCGGGGTGTATTACTGGAATACTGTGTGGAGCGCTGTATCACTGGAGGAGGTGTCAACTACACGACCGTCCAATATGGGGTCACTCTTGTGCAAACGCATGGTTGGTCTCTTGGCAGAACCTCGGGGGACTGTGTGTGGTGGCACTTTGTCTGCCGTTGTTGCATTGCCGTATGCTGCAACCTGCTGATGGGTGCTCATGGTAGGGCTGGCTTGCATGGTTCTGTGGTGCACAGGGTTGCATTGACACTGTGGGGGTGGTGGCATGCATGGGGATTCCTGTAGTGGTGGTCACTGCTCATGGGGGGGTGTCTGGGGGTCACGGTGCAGGGTGTGCTGTGCACTGGGAGGATAGTGTGGCACAGAGTGGTCCACGCCCTCCTTGTGTGCCAGTCACAGCTTGCCGGTAGGTGTGATGGGGCACCATGGCCAGGCTGTGGGTTGGTTGCTTGTCTCCATGGACCAGTGGTTATTCCAGCCCTCCCCTGGTTGTGCAGTGCTTGGGGTGTGGGGGGCAATGTCTATTCTGCTGTGTGTTCCTGTGCCCATCTGTGGCATGGGTGGTGGGCCCCTACCTCCCTGATTGTGCAGTTACATTGCTCTGCAGCTGGGGGGCTCCCTGCTTGCGCTATGGCGCCTCTGGACTGCTCAGCTGAACATCCCTTGTTGCGCCATAGCGCATCATATCTGCTCAGCTTCCCCTCCCTAGTTGCACTATGGCGCAGGTTGTGCGATATTCAGACGTTGGCTGTAGGCGCAATTTGGCCTACTCCTTTATGGAATATCGCATCTGTTATGGATGGGCACAATAGACTTGTGCTTGCTCCTGCTATTGCGCACTTTTTGGGCGCAGTTTGAATATCTAGGCCCCTGTTTACAAGACAGTCCTGTGTTTTAATTCCTGTCAATTACTCTAAAATACATGAAATAATTAAGAACAAACTTGATATACAGTTGATTTCACATAAAGCAAATTTAGACAGTACAATAATGCATTTTTCCATCTATACACATTTACATACAAGTGGGAAACATTCATCCAAGGCATTTGTAAAAACGTGATGTGAGGATAAAGTACGAACTGTGAATGGCAATTTGTTCCATAGTAATGCTGCTTGAAAGCTTAAGGTATTGTCTCCATATTTAGTATTTGTTTTTGGGTGATGTTGGATTGAGCAGCAGTTTAAACCAATAAATGGGTTTGCTGACATATTGTTTTTGGTAAAAAGTAAAAGGTTGATATCTACTATGTAATACATGTACTGTATTTGACTTTTCAAAGTCTCCTAACTGTGGAAAAACACTTGGAGTTAGAGGGCAGGTTTTCAGATGTTTGGAATGTGCCAATCCCATCCCATTAAGCCATTTTACTATAAACTGCGGCTGGGATATTCAAAGCAGTTACGCATGGTGCAACTGAGTTGCGCAAGCGCAAGTGCGGACTTGCGCCAAGGAGTGATATTCAGCAGGGGTCATTATGCAGCTTAAATCCCATTGCACCAATGTGCAACCATAATAAATGCAGGCACAAGTGCAGGGGGCATGCCCATGAATATCTGGCACGGTGCGATATTCAACCGTGGAATCATAGCACAAGTGCGGAGCAAAACTGAGATGCGCTGAGCAGACTTGAGCCTATAAATACAGGGCACAAGCACACAGACGGCACTTGCACCAGGTGAGGGGGAGAGAGAGAAAGAGTGATAGAACAAATGAAAGAAGGAAGGAGAGACAGACAGAAAGACAGACCGAGAGAGACAGAGCAAGTGAGGGACAGACAGACAGAGGCAGCCACAGAGGGAGAGGGACAGAGGTGGCAGTGGAGAGGGAGATGGGGGCAGAGAGAGTGAGAGGGACAGGCAGGCACAGTGCCAGGCAGTGCACCAGGGTGGCACTCAGCCCACAGCAGCCGACCACTCAGGGGGATACAGGACATCAGGGGCCATGGATAGTGCGCCCTTCCTGATGGAGGCCGTAATGAGGGGTGTGAGGGGGCAGGAGGAACAACGACGTGGCCGAGGAAGGGCCCATCGGCAGTATGCCCGGAACAGGTGGTACCGTGCCCGCACCACAATTGAGAACTTCTCTGACACAGAGATTGTGAGATGGTACCACCTGAACAGGGCCATTCTGAGGCAGCTCTGTGAGCTGTGCAGTGAGGAGATGCAGGCACCCACAAGACAGAGCCATGCAATGTCTGTGGAGACAAAAGTGACAGCTGTCATGTGCCTGCTCACCATGGGCACCTTCTAGGGACCAACAGGGGACACCACAGGCATAACCCAGTTGGCCACATTACGCCTCCTCACACAGTTCCTCAACGCTCTGCTGCCACGTGCTTCGGAATACATCCATTTCCCCAGAACACAGGTGGATCATACAGCAACCATGCAGGACTTCCACAGGGTAACACGTATGCCTGGCATGCTTGGGGCCATTGATTGCACCCATGTAGGCATCGGCATGCCACCTGGCCCTGAGGGTGTGGCCTACATCAATAGGAAGGGGTTCCCGAGTGTCAACTGCCACGTGGTGTGCGATGCTATACAGGGCGCATCACCAATGTCTGTGCCACACACCCTGGGAGTGCACATGATGTGCTCATCTGGCACAGCTCTGTGCTGTGCAACAGGTTCGAGTGTGGGGACATCCCCACGGGCCACCTGGTGGGTGAGTATGGGAAGGGCAAGGGGTAGAGGAGGCCATGGGATGGGGGACAGCAGGGTGGGCATGCTGGTGAGGATGCCAGAGACAGGCAAGGTGCACAGCAAAGGATGTCAGAGGGCTAACCATGTCATTATCCACGCAGGAGACAGCGCCTATCCACTGAGGCCCTGGCTGCTCATCCCCTATCAGCGCCTGGCATCCCCAGCAGAGGAACACTACAGCGAGGTACGCGCCAGCATGTGCAATATCATTGAGCGTGTATTCAGCATGCTGAAGGCACGTTTCCATTGCCTAGACAGGTCTGGTGGTGCCCTACAGTATAGCCCCTCAAAAGCCTGTGGCCAATTCCTGGCCTGCTGCATACTGCACAACATGGCCATTGACCATGGGATACTGTCGAGGTTGATGAGGGCGACAGTAGTGGGGACGACGGAGGCAATGGGCTGCAGGGTGGTGGACCGCCCCCCTCCCAGGTGATGGGATCCCCAGCTGCAACAGATGGCATGCGAGCATCGTAACACCAACATACAGGAGCACTATGGTGCACACAGGTAGGTGGTGTGAAACCCATGCAAGAGCCACACACACAGGTACAGCACACAGGCAGGGGCATGCATGGCAATGGGCATGCACACACAGAGGCGAGGTGCAGGGGTAGGGGAGTCAGTGGCATACAACCACACACAACTGCACACAGCATCACACAGCAACACACACACACACACACACACACACACACCCATGCACCCACACACCCAGGCGCTGGCATGTGGCAGGGATCAGATACATTGCACCAATGCACAGGTGCAACTGGTGCTGAACTGCCCTCACACACCCATGCTACATGGTCCAGCGCTGGGCAGGCACTCACACAGGCAGCATGTGGCGTGACACACAGGCGCCGCACCAGTGGTATGCACACACACACACCACCCATGCGCACAAAGAGCAGCAGCTGCAGACTGCAGTCAGGGCGGCACGCACATCAGGGCCACCAAACAGAACCATGGCCACTGTAATCACAGGGGTGGCCACACCGGGGGTTGATCGTCAGCCACAGGCTGCTCATCGGTCACAGGGGGTGTTTGCATCAGCCTCCCAGGGGTTGAACTGTGGGACCATGACCGGGTCTGCGCAGGGGTGCGTAGGTGCACAAACAGGCCTGCCCCAGGTGTGCCTGGGATGCCAACATCAGAGCCCAGTGTCAACAGTGAGGGTATCACCCGACGCCGGAATTGTGGGATGGACAGTGCCACGTGTGGGGTCCGTGGTGGATGGCCACACCCTGTGGCAGTCGGCATTGCAAGGTCATCCCTGATTGCATTGGCAGTGCAATCCTGGGATGCAGTTGTGGCCTCCTGCATGTGCTGTATTGCCACCAGGAGCTGCGCAGTGTCCTTCTCATGCTGCTCGGCCATCTGGCATACTCCATATGCAGTGCATGCACCCCAGTGATAAGCAGCACCTGTTGCTCCAAGGAGGCCCACAGCAAATGGGTGTGCTCTGCCAGCGGGTTGGCATCCTGGGGTTCACGGGCGGGACGCCGACCCTCCTGTGGTGACCAGCCATGCTGCACAGCCCCCCTCAGGTGGACACTGCACAGTGGGGTCCTCATGGGGTATGTCCCTAGCTTGCGCCCTGGCAGCGGACCCTGCATCCAGCTGTCCTGTGGCAACTGCAGCCTGCTGCCTGCTGCCATTGCCCATCCAACTGCTGAACACTGCCCAGCGCCTGCGCAGGCGCACCACCACCATCACATAGCACAGCTGTGGCAGTGCACACAGCTGCACCCTCAGTGGCGGCAGGCAGCTGTTCCCCCACTGTCAGGTCGCTGGGCGCGCTGCCTGTGTTGATGTCTGGTATAGGCGTCTCCCCCACAACACCGCCCATGCTGTCCAGGATTAATGTGAGGTCATTATTGGCATCGGACCCCGCCCCAATCTGTGTCTCCACGCAGAAGACACTGAGACTCGCATCCTGTAGAAACACATCCAGGGCTTTGTTCGACCCCATACCCAGGACATCCAGCTGGACAGTGGTATGCTGCAGCCTATCAGGCCCCCGGATGCCCGTGGAGGTGGATGGCTGGTCCTGCCACCACTGCCGGCGCCCCATCCTCTGCACACAGGCATGCCAGTGCTGAAAGAGAAAACAGGTGTGTCAGTGATGCAATGCTCACAAGTGCCCCCCAAATACAGCCACTGCATGCAGTGTGTGGCCGACACACATACCATGCAGTGATGGGCTGCCACCTCTCTGGAATCCTCCACCAGGCACACCCTCCACAGTGCTGCGGTGCATGGTAGCTGCCACCAACTCCTCCTTCACTGTGAGCTGTGGCGCATCTGCCGGCCCCCCTCCAGTGGCATTCTGGGCCTCATGGATGGCCGCCACCTTTTCCTTAATGCACCTCTTCTCTGTACCCACCATCTTGTGGCACTCCTGCACCAACCGCCGGTGGCTGCCCTGCTGGTTCACGCATGCCACCACCTCTTCCCAGCACCCTATTCTGTCCCCCCTGCTGTGCTGGCTGTGCTCAGTGTGCTCCAGCAGCATGCGCAACTTACCTCAAAAGGATGCAGTACCGGTCCATGGCCTGTGCCGATCCGTGGTACTTTTATAGCGCATTGCATGCAAATGAGCTTTGGCGCATCAGTAATGACATGCTAATTCCCCCAGTGCGCCACACATTGGCTGATGAGCTCATTTGCATGTGGCAACTGAATATCGTGAATTTGCTCTGTGCACAATGAGATTGCACCGGAGCAAGTCGCAGCGCAATGCGCATGTATGTGCAGTGCACAGGACCACAGTTCGCATATGCCAGACAGTGTACTGTCAGCTATTGTGCACTGTGCACCCACTGCACAATAGGGGCCATGGCGCATGGCGCACCATGCCTGCTATTGAGCACGTGCACACTGTGCGGCAGCAGACCTCTGACCCCTGCTGTGACCTCTGTCCCTGGGTGACCCCCACACCCGTGACCCCACCTAGCCACAAACCATGCCGTGCATCTCTGAGAATGCATGATGGGTGGACACAGTGCATGTCCCCTCCGCCAGCGCATCTGGCGCATGCAGTGGCCACGTGCACCTACCGCCATCATTTTGCTCTGTGGCTCACACCAGAGACATGGCGCAGCAGTGATCAGGAAGAGCGACCAACTGGATGCAGGTTGAGCTTGTCAAGAATGAGAATGATGTTGGCATACAGGATGCAGCGACGTCTGCAGGGGCAGCAGGCCATAGACGCCGCTAGTCAGACCCTGATTTCCCCTGTTTCCCCAGCCGTACTTCCCCCTCCAGTCCCTCTTCCCACTGTACAATCCCTGTTCCCTACCCCTTCCCTCGCTTTCCTACCCTCCCCCATACCCTTCTCTTGTATATAGTTGTTTTGCACAATATATTACTTTTGCCTTATCTGCCTGTGTCTGTGTCTGCTTTGCAGGTGGTGTGAGGAGCCATGCTGCAGTGGCCCAGTGCCTGTCTGTGTGGTGTGCATGTGTTGGGGCAAATGTTGTGCTTCTGTGGATCAATGCTGTGTGCTGCAGTGTGTCCCACAGTAGTGGTGTCGCTCCCCTCAGTCGATGGCTGTGCCTTGGGGTGCCCTTGGGGCGGCTGTCAGGGTTGTGTGGCGGGTGTGTATGCTTGGCTGCATGGTCCTGGGTATGGCCTGCCCTGGTCTGGATATGCAGGGGGGGCACTGCCTGCAGCCTGCGGGTGGGTCCCCTTGGTGGCCTTCCATCCACCATTGGCACCCCCTGTTGTCTACTGTCTGTGCCACTGTTGTATTCTGGGGTGGGGGTCTGGGTGCCTGTGTGCACCCTGCTGTGCTCAACTGGTGGTGGCCTCCTGTGGCCTGTCACTATGCTTCCCTGGCTGTGTCCCTGGGTCTCCTCTCTGTGCCGTGCCCTCCTCTGTTGCTCTGTTGCTCTGCTACCACTGTTCCCTGGGGCTTCTCTGTCTGCCCATGGCACACCTGTGATTGCACCATAGTGCACTTCTGGTTGCGTCATGGCATATCCACGGTTGCGCGATGGCACATCCATGGATGCGCCATAGTGCAACTGTGCCATATTCAGCTGGGTTGCACTGGTGCAGTGCGCAGTGCAACTTCTGAATATGGCTCCTGTTGTGCCACAGCACATTGGCTTTGCACTGTGCTGGACTTGCCTTTGGCACATTTCTGAATATCTGGGCCTGCATGTTTGCTCAACTAACAAAACTCCTCTGTAAACAGCTGCTTTGTGATTGTAACCAGAGACAGTGGAACAAGCAGGTGATTCTGTTTCATATCTTGGGAGCCATCTTAACTGTAACTTTTTACTGACTGATCATTTGTTCATGTCAGGTAAAACGCCACACATATAATTACCAAACAAGTGATATCTTAAAAACAATCTCAGCTGAAACTGCATTTTATTCTCCGGCATCCCTCAGGGTAAACAGACAATCTGCAGCTTTTACCGAGTCAACAGGACAGGGTCCAGCTAATATCCATTATGTCTTGTAAAGGTTACACAGGGGCCTTGTGTTAATAACCAAATGTTAAAACTAACTTATTTCTGCACTTGTGGTGTTTTCCACATATAGTTATATAGCACTGGTTCTCTCTATTTCATGGTTAAGGGTTATAATTGGAAAAACATTCTAGACTGTCTCTGTATAAATATGCTTTTCTTGTAAATACAATGTCTTTTGGTAAAATCAATATACTCCCTTGTTTGAGTGTAGGGCTATATCCATTTCTGTTACTGAACTGTTTAACTACAGCTAATTCATTCTAGAGACTCTGTACTAAAGAAACTCAAATGCTCTGAAAAGAAGCCACAGTTCTGGTACTTTAAAAGCTGTAGTTATACTGTCTGTTTTAAATTTCACCAAAGCCCAGCACCCTATGTCTGTTAATTGTTAATGTCTATGTTTCTTTTTGTAAACACAATGTGTAAATGTGTTTTTTTGTACGAACTGTAAATATGCTAAACATGCTTGTATACGTATGTATATACATGTGAATTATTCAAAATTTAACTGACAGTGGCAGCTTTAAGCCGTATAAAAATCTTAAAGCTTCAACTAAAATAGAGCAATGTACAGTTGAATCTTAAAAGGCTATCAAAATCACAGCATCAAGACACTTTTGTGTTTAAATATAATTATTTATGTTTAGCTTAACTGTATAGGATATGGTTTATATCAATATATCAATATATTGTATGTTTCAGTCAAAGCCAAATAACATAATTATGTTGTGTCAAAACCCAGACACTAGTTATTATTGTAAATGGAGCACTGCTGCCATCTAGTGGCCAATGTACTTATTAACTATGTAACTATCTGATCATTTATTATGTTGCTTGCATGCATGTGCAAGAAACATAGTGCCATCATCTGAGTTTTCGGAGGTGTGGCACCCGTCTTCCAATTCAGTCAGTGTGTTTGCAGGCACGGCCCCAGTTCCCCAATCACTGCTGCAGCTGTCTATGACAGCAGTTGAAAATGTAGTGGTCGTACAGTTGAAAGGGAGAGCTCCGCTTCATTGAGCAGAGCTCTCCCGCCTCCACACACACACCGCGCAAGCACACATACTGCATGCTGATGCACCCCCACGCACACTGTATGTGGCCGGCGGGGTGCCCAATCCCCGTCGGCTTCACGCCCCCAAAGCTGTCCAGGTGCCACGCTGGAGCCTACCCAGAGTGGCAAAAACTGTATAGCCAGCAGGGGTGCCCAATCCCACTGGCTCCATGGCTGCACCCCAAAGCTTTCCAGGTGCCACGCTGAGGCCCACCCTAGCATGGCAAAGCTTGTTAGCCGAACAGGGGTGCCCAATCCCATCTGACTTCACCAAAAAGCTTTCAGGTGCAGCTGGGAGCTCACCCTAAGCGTGGCAAAGCTTGTTATGGCCAGCGGGTGCCCAATCCCCGTCGGCTACGCCCCCAAAAGCTGTCCAGGTGCCACGCTGGGAGCCTACCCAGAGTGGCAAAACTGTTATAGCCGACGGGGTGCCCAATCCCCACTGGCTCCACGGCTGCACCCCCAAAGCTTTCCAGGTGCCACGCTGGGAGCCCACCCTAACATGGCAAAGCTTGTTATAGCCGACAGAGAATTGCCCAATCCCACGTCGGCTCCACCAAAGCTTTCCAGGTGCCACGCTGAGGCTCCCCAGCGTAGCAAAGGCTTATTATAGCCAGCAGGGTGCCCAATCCCCCATCGGCTCCAACCCCCAAACAGCCTTTCCAGCTGCACGCTGGAGTCCACTCCAGCGTGGCAAGCGTCCCGTGTTGTATTAATAAAAAAACAACCTGTAAACAAAAAAGGTCCCTCGTAGTCTCTGCCCCCCACAACCGCATCCACCACTGTGCACCCTGCCTCCCACAACCCCCACCCCATGCACCTCCAGAGCTCAGTGTGGCGATCTTGATGGACGGAACCGTCTGCACTCTTCAAAACCGACCGCGAACTGAGGAAATGACGGTAAGCTGTATAATGGAATAAATAGGTTTTTTTTCAACTTTGTTGCATATCTCAGTCATTTTTGGGAATTTTGGGCCCAAATTTTCAACATGGGGTTTTTAGGACCCCTCCTCATGAGTTCTTGCACTGTCATGGCGTTAATCGGGCCTGGAGGGTGATTTCACGGTCACTGCATGAAATCACCTTTCGGGACCAATTAATGAAACGACACTGCCAGTGTTCATAAGGTGGGCTCTCAAAAAGTCTATGTTGAAAATTTGGTGAAAAAATTCCTAAAATGACTGTTTCTGACGTCCGTTGCACAGTTCCTCAGCGCTCATAAGTTCGCAAAATTTCAATATTTTCCTCCAGATTTTCAACATTATCATTTTACCACACCTCTTTTGAGCAGTACAGCTGTCATTTTTCTCACCTCACGCAAAACGTGTTTCCGTTTCATGTAGCACACAATGGCGCAGTCGGGTGTGTGGAAATCAATGTATGGGACACATTAAGAAAATCACAGTGACACTGTTCATGAGCAGAGGTCTTAAAATGACTATGTTAAAATCTGATGAAAATTCCTAAAAATGACTTTACTGAGCGTTGCTGCAGTTCCTACCAGCCCGTAAGTTCGTAAATTTTTAATATTTGCACTCCAGATTTTCAACATTGCTATTTTACCACAATCTCCTATGAGCAGTACAGCTGTCATTTTTCACATGTCACCCAAAATGTGTTTCTGTGAATGAAGCGATCAGTGGCGCAGTCAGTGTGCGTAATCAATGTTTGGGACAGATTAAGAAAATCACAGTGACACTGTTCATGAGCAGAGATCTTAAAATGGCTATGTTGAAAATTTGGTGAAAAATCCCTTCAGCCATTCTGCAATGTTACTAAGAAGACCCTGCAGCACCCACTGGTCACCCCTCTCCTAGACTGCACCCCATTTACCACCACTCTCTGCCTCCTGTCTGTTAGCCAGTTTCTAACCCAGTTTACCCTTTCCCCATGCCCAGCCTGCCCAACTAGTTTATCAGCCCTATGTGGGATGGTGTCAAAGGCTTTGCTGAAATCAAGGTAAGCGTTGTCCACTGCCCCACCCTGATTCACTTCCTTTGTCACCCAGTCAAAGAAATCAACCAGATTTGTCTGACATGATGTTCCCACTGTGAATCCATGTTGTCTGTGGTCCTGGGCTCCAATGGCTTCTAGATGCCCCACTATCCTTTCTTTAAGCAATACCTCCATGATATTCCTCACTACTGAGGTGAGGCTGAACGGCCTATTGTTTCCTGCCGCCTCCTCCCTGCTGCCGGACTTGTGTAGAAGGACCACATGTGCACTCCTCCAATTCACTCGTGTTGAATGACTCAGTGAACATGGCTGCCAGAGGTACTGCTATCTCCCTTCGCAGTTCTCTTAATATCCTTGGGAGTATGCCATCTGGTTCCATCGCTTTGTCCACCTTCAATTTAGTGAGCTCCTGCAGGACTCTTTTGCCTTTGAATGGACTATTGTCCACCTCTTCACCCCCTTGGCAACTGCTGTGGCCCTTGCCCCTCCCACTCTTCTGTGAATACTGAGTGGAAAGACACAGTGGATGACTTGGGAGGAAGGCATGTAACTATCACTTCCAAATACTTAAACAGCACATACAAGCAAACAACATCCGGCATTGACAAATGCTTGTTAAATGTGCAACTGGTTGATCACTCACTGATCATGAAGGCTGGAAGGCTGTGATTGGATAAAAGCCACTGTTCATGCACTGAACATGCAGGCTCTGATTGGCCATCAGCTAGTAGCACTCTGATTTATCTAAAAACCTAGTGACCACTCAAAGAGTAAGGTCAGCTTGAATATAAAAAAACAGACATTTGTGCTGGGTTTAGAGAGGAGAAGGAGGAGGTAGAGGAGGAGAAAGGAATCCAGAACCAGACGACACAAGAAAAGAAACCATAACCTGTCTGTCATCTGTAACATCCTGCATATGGTGAGTGATCAACACTTTTGTCAGGTAAAATTAAGACTGCTCTTTAATTCTATGCTTGTAATAGAATTAAAATAAACTTGTTCCATAACCTTTACAAAATTTGACTCTTAATGTTTTTTTAACCTCATAAAGGAAACTAGTGGACTGAGTGCTTTGGCCAAGCACAGAAAAATCCAACAGGTGATAACATTTTATTTAAATGAACTGATCTTTAAAACTTATGAACTGTATTACTATATCTGCCAAATACTGTACTTGTAATATAATGAGCTGGATTAAAAATTAAGTATTTATGAACAAGTTTTTTGTTTTTTTTTCTATATTCATTTTTTTTGCTCCCTCTGAGCCCTGGAGGTGGAGGGACTCTCTCTCTCTCTGGCTCTGCCACTCCCGTACTAGGCAGCCCCAGAAATTCCCCTGTGGATTGCCCCCACGGCAGGGCTGGGGGAAGGTTGCCGGCTTCTCCCTCCCTTCCCCTGGAGACCCACTCCAGACTCCAGGACCACTCCTGGGGGCAGCAGGCCATCATCAAGCCTGCCAGGCTTGATTATTTCCATTTTCTCCCATCCCCCTTCCTGATGATATAGAGACATCTGCTTCTAGCCTTCCAACCCATACTGCCCTCCAGCTACCACCAGAGGGCCGTCAGTGAGTGGGATGACTTAGTCGCCCTTCCCCTGAGAGAAGAGACCCCCAGCAGCCCGAGCTCGTTCCCAAACCCAGGTAGCCAGTGTGGCATGAGGTGTAGTGACCAGCGCCTCAAACTCTACAGCCACAAAGCCGGCTTTATGAATAAGTTTTAACCATGTTTTAGTGTTTCTCACTGTCAATGTTTGCTAATGTAACCTGTCTAACATGATGCAGTGTTGTGTATTGAAGTTGCACCTCAGCACAAATCTAGCAATTCTATGGTATACCCTATCCAATTTACTCAGCAGGTTTTTGTTTGCTGTATGACAGATTATATTTCCATATTCCAGTGTAGGCATTAGCAGTTGTTCTGCTATTTTCTTTCATACTAAGATCAAGGAGCTTAAGAAAGGATTTTGGCCCATATATGCTCCTTGGTTACTCATAATATGTTAGATCCTTTTCATAGAGCCAATAATAATCTAATTTACCTCTGAATTTATCCTTATCTTTGCGCAAGACTACTTCCTCGGGAAGATTATTCCAGAGGTTAACTACCCTTTGTGTGAAAAAGCTCTCCATTTTATGGTATTACATTTTGTACTTTTTAGTCATAATTTATGTCCTCTTGTGCACATATTATGATTTTTAAAGCTAAGGTTTAGTTCAGAAAAAAATGCAGGATCTTTCACTAGATTGTAGCATAAGAGCATATCTCCCCTAATCCTTATAGTGTGGAGGGGCATACGATTCAGTTTATGCGGTCTATCTTTATAGGATAGATTTTTGCAGTTATACAGCATTTTTGTTGTTTGTCTTTGGACTTTTTTTATTATATCCCTGTTGTTTCCCTTTATTGGTCCCCACAGAGAGCTCCCATAATCTAAAAGTGGTCTTATATAAGCTCTATATAGGGGCATAATTATATCTGCCTCCCTACTTGAGAAATTTCTGTTAATTGTCCAAAAACCCTGTTTAGCCTTAACTGCTTGTGTCTGGCAGTGCTTTTCATAAGTCAGGTTGTTAGATATATTTATCCCTAGATCTTTCTCCTCATTGGTCTCTTTTAGTAGGACAGTATTCACATAGTAAGTAGTTCCCCTGTTCTGTTTTTCCACGTGCATCACACTGCACTTATCAGACTTAAAAGACATGCCCGCCTCTTCTGCCCACTGAACCATACTATTTAGTGCCGATTGAAGTTTGCATTGATCATTATTATTAGCAACTACACATGCAAGTTTTGTATCATCGGCATATTTTCTGACCCAGACTTCGTTATTATGTCCCAGTTTAGATACGAAAAGTTGGAATAAAAATGGGCCTAATACAGACCCTTGTGGTACGCCACTAGTTACCTGGGCTATAGATGATAGATATCCATTAATGCTAACCTGTTGTGTTCTATCTTTTAGCAACTGTGTACCCACCCTATTATCTGCTGATCAATGTTCAATTCTATCAATGTTTTAATAATTTCCTTATGTGGAACCTTATCAAATGCCTTTGATAAGCTCAAGTAGATACAATCAACTGGGTATCCCTGATCCAAAGCATACGAGATTTTCTCATAAAAGCTTAACTGATTGGTAACACAAGATCTACCAGGTCTAAACCCATGTTGGGTTGGATCAAGAAGGCCTCTGTTGCTTAAGTTGTTATGCATAACATCTTTAATGATAGATTCAAGAATCTTGCCAATTACCAATGTTAAACTGATTGGTCTATAATTACTACAATCAGTTTTGGAACCCTTTTTATGAATTGGTATTACTATTGCAGTAAGCCAGTCTGGTGGCACGATTTGCTCCTGTAGGGATTTCTTACATAACATGACCAGGGGGTAGCAATACCCGGAGACATTAATTTTAACATCTTAGCGGGGATATTATCAGATCCTGCTGATTTTGAATTTTTTAGTGCTTTAATCTTTTCAGTAATCAACCTGGTGGTTATTTCAACCTGTACAGCAGCTCCTGCTGGTATTGTACTTATATAGTCTTCATGTTTTGCGTATACAGTGCTAAAATAATTATTAAATGTTTCTGCAATTTCAGATGGGGTCTCTATTTGGTTACCATTTTGTGTTATTACAGTGACTCCTGGATTATTACCTCTTAAGGAATTAGAACTATAAAATTGTATAACGTTATCCTTCTTAGCTGTACTGGCTAGCTTGCATTCCATTCTAACTTTACTTTTCCTTATTACACGTTTGCAATCTTTTTTGACACCTTTTATATTTGTCCCAATTCTCAACAGTATCACTTTTCCTATATGTATAATTTTCTTTTTTTTTCCTTCCGGAATTTTTTAATTTTATTATTTAACCAGCGTGGCTTTAGGCCTTTGTTGTCATATTTCCTCACTTTCTCCAGGTTAGTATTACATAAGTTGTTTATCTCAGATTTAATAATCTCTCACGTTTCTACTGTAGTTTTGTCTGCTAATTTAGCATCCCATTTGATGGAATCCAAATCTTTATGTATTTTGTCCTTGTTAATTCCTTTAAAACTAAATATGGTTGTACAACCCTTAGCAGCTGCCTGTCTCCTGTTGAGGCTGAATTGTATACTACTGTGATCACTGTTGCTTAGTGGTTCCACAGTTTCACACCTGTCAATCTCTAAAGTATTTGAAGTAACTATAATATCTAATATATTATTATGACGTGTTGGACGATTCATGTGTTGTCTAAGATCTAATACCTGAAGCAGAGTTAGGAACTTTCTCCCAACTTGTCTTTGAGCTGTAAACTCCCCAGTTGATGTCTGCATAATTAAGATCACCCAGAAACATTACTGGTCCTAATTCACAAGCCTTTTCCAGTTCATTATTAATCAATTCATCTAACTCCTGGGCAGAGTTCGGTGGTCAATAACATAACCCAATAATGGTACTAAATAACATATTCACACATCTTGTGGCTCATCTGAGAGCTCCTAGTTTCTTATTTGTCTTATTTACAAGTGCTGCAATATGATCAGTAAAGCTCAAGTGCTCATTGAAAGTTATTCCCAAATAGCTATATTTACTAACCTGTTCAATATTTTCCTTTTTATCTGTTAGTATACAAACTTGAGATACAGTCCTTCTTAATGTAAAATATAACAATTTTGTCTTTTTTGCATTCATCCTCAAGCTCGACCTGGTGAACCACTCCCCTACCCTATCAAAATCGTCCTGAAGTTTATTTTGTAATTCTATTAAGTTTGACCCCGAAGCAACTATAGCTGTATTATCAGCAAACAGTCTTAAGGCTGAATGCTGTACTGCTTGTGGCAATTCATTGGTAAATAACAAAAATAAAAGGGGTCCCAGGATGGACCCCTGAGGTACCGCATGATTTAGATTTTTGAGTTTTTGAGAGGCTTTGAGCAACCAATACTCTCTGGGAACACCCTGTTAGATATGACTTCATCCAGTTCCACAGTCCTTCTGTTATATCCATGCCTCTCAATCTGTCAAGCAATAGGGAGTGGTCCACCAGATCGAAGGCCTTGAACAAGTTCATGAAAATGACTGCAATTTCCAGTCTGGCATCAAGGAAGGAGCACACAAGGTCATTAAATTCTAACAATGCTGACACTGTAGAGTACCTCTTCCTGAAGCCAGACCGGAAAGACATCAAAAGTTTATACTTGTCCAAGTACTCTGTTAGCTGCAGATAAACATGTTTCTCCAACCACTTAGAAAATATAGACAGGAGCACTACTGGTCGATAATTTTCTGGGTCTGAAGTATCTCCATCCTTATGAATTGGAATAATTTTGCTTTCCTTCCAAATTTGTGGAAAAGACCCTGACTTTAAACTCCAATATCAGTCACTATAGGTGCTATTTGGTTTGTTGCTATTTTTGAGAATTCACCTCCCACCTCATCTGGTCCAATAGATTTATGGATATTAATGTTTTTTAAACCTCTACGAGCCTCAGGAACAGGTAACTCCCTAAACAGAAACGGGGGAATTTTAGTGTGCTCTCCTTTCCACTACTGTTATTTGCTTGGTCTCCATTTTGGTCACTCAAGTTGGAGATCTTTCAGTTTCTCTGTCTCTGGGAACAGGAGAGTGGGTGGCTTGGAAGTGACTGGAGCGGGTGGGGGTGGGGTATCCATAGGATTAGCCAGAGCCACCTACACAGGGCTAGAGTATTTTTTTTATTAAAGTTTGTTAAAGGATAAGAGTGACCTGAAGTCACTCAAACCTTCAGTGGCCCCAGACCCATACAAATTTAGCATCTGCTAACTCTTAAGTAGCCTTAGACTTGTATGAATGTCTGGTGCAAGAAGGAGGGTCTTCCTTTTCTGAACTGGAAGGCCTTCTGGTGCAAGGGATGCCTGTATTCCCAAGATGGGACCAGAGGACAATCCAGTGAACAAGGTAGAGGATACCAATCACACTAAAACCAAGTTTCTAGATTTCAGGAGACCTAGCTTTCCTGAAATGAAACATATAGTTACATCCATGCTAGATGGCAGAAACTCGGAAGATGTAGAAGACTGTTGGGAGGCCTTAAAAAACTGCTTTAAATACAGCTACAGCTACATGCAGTAGGCAGATCACCAAATCCAAAGGAAAGAAATATCCACTCTGGTTCACCAAGAAAGTTGCAACCAAAATCAAGGAAAAAAGGAGGGCTTTTGCTAAATATACACAAACTAAATGTGAATTAGATAGAGAAGAATGCAAAAACAAGCTGAGTGAGGCAGGAAAGGCAGTTAGGAGATCAAAAGCACAGACGGAGTAGAAAATAGCACAAGGGGTCAAGAAGGGAGACAAGACCTTCTTCAGATATATAAGGGACAAAAGGAAGAATAAGGGTGGAATAGTCAGGTTAGCAACAAAGGAAGGCAAGATGACAGAGACAGACAATGACAAAGCAGAGTTACTAAATGATTTCTTTTGCTCTGTCTTCACCATAGAAGACAGCGGGAAGGGTCCTATACTAAGTAGGTCAGTACACAACACCACAGGATCAGATACAAGACCCCTCACAAGGGAAAGGATCCTAGAAGAGCTAAATAGGCTCAAGGTAGATAAGGCAGTGGGGCCAGATGGCATCCACCCTAGGGTACTGAAGGAGCTTCAGGAAGAACTCGCCACACCACTGGTTTAGCTTTTCAGCAAGTCACTGGAAAGCAGATTAATATCTCTGTACAGGAAAAGGACAACAGTAGTACTTTTACATAACAGCAGCAGCAGGGAGGAGGCGGGAAACTACCGACCGGTCAGTTTGACCTCAGTGGTAGGAAAATTATAGAGTCGTTGCTAAAGGACAGGATAGTGAGCTATCTGGAGGATAGCAAAAAGACTGACCCCAGGAAACATGACTTTACAGCAGGACACTCTTGTCAAACCAATATGATTGACTTTTTCGATTGGGTCACCAGAGCAGTCGACCAGGGAGGAGCAGTGGACATTGTGTACCTGGACTTCAGCAAAGCCTTCAATACCATCCTCCACAGAAGACTAGCTAACAAATTAGTAGTAAAACTTTATTTTTATACACGAAAACATGTCATTTAGGTCTTACGACCCAGTTTGCATACAAAGTGGTCATAAGATAGTGAACTGGATCACCAACTGGCTGCAAGTTAGGATGCAGAGAATGCTTGCCAATGGATCATTCTCAAGGGAAGGCAAAGTGATCAGTGGCATTCCACAGGGGTCTGTGCTGGGACCTATCCACTTTAACATATTTATCGAGGATTTTGCAAATGACTTGAAGGGGAAGGTTTGCCTGTTTGCAGATGACACAAAACTCTGCAACAGTATAGACACACAGGAGGGAGCAAAAGACATGGAAGCAGACCTGAAAAAACTCGAGGAATGGTCCACGGATCGGCAGTTGAAGTTTAATGCCAAGAAGTGCAAGGTTATGCACAGAGGAAAAAGAAACCCAGACATAAAGCACACAATGGGAGGGCATCAGAGGAGACAAAGACAGAAAGAGACTTCGAAGTAATCATCGTGGATGACTTAAAGGTTGGAAAACGGTGTGAAAAGGCAGCACAGAGGGTAAGTGGCATCCTTTGCTGCATTGGTAGGAAAACTACAAGTAGAAAGAGCGAGGTTATCATTTCTCTCCACAGGTCCTTGGTGAGGCCACATTTAGAGTACTGCAGTCAGTTTTGGAGGCCCCACCTCAAAAAAGACATAGACCACCTGGAGATGGTACAGAGAAGGGCTACAAAGATGGTAAATGGACTGCATCATGAGCCATATGAGGCAAGACTCGGGGAACTAAATCTGTACACCCTGAGCAGAGAAGGAACAGAGGGGTCATTGATTGAAATTTTTAAGTACATTGGGGGAATCAACACAACACAAGTAGGAAACCTCTTCCAGCAAAACAGGAATGTGAATATAAGGGGGCACAACTTGCATCTGGTGGGAGGCAGGTTCAAAAGCAACCTCAGGTAGTACTTCTTTATAGAAAAGGTCATAGACTCATGGAACGGCCTACTTCAGGAGGTGGTAGAATCCAAGACAGTGAGCAAGTTCCAACTCGCATGGGACAGACATTGTGGACACATCAGAGTGCAGTCTAAATAGAAAGGTGGGCATAAACACAGGCAGACTAGATGAATCATACAGTCCCCAACTGCTGACACAATTCCCATGTTCCTACTTGCACGAGGAGGGAGTGATATTACTGGCTTGAAGAATGGAAAGAGAAATCAGAAGGGATTTAAATGGAAGGCAGGGGTAGGGTGTTGGTGCAGGGGACCACCATGGAAAGGATACTGGAGTCAAGGAGCACCAGTAGAGAAGACCACTCAAGGGTGAAGAAGCACAGACAGGCAGCTTAGAAACATAGACATGGAATTTGTTGGGGACTTCCAATGATGTAATGGCCAGGACAGCAGCCTGAAAGAACACCTCCCTACCCTGTGGGGGAATAAAACCTCTCCTTGCAGCTAAAATGGACAAAAATTGGGGAAAATGTCATCAAAAGAAAAAGAAGAGGGCAGGAGTACTAGATCAACCTCCAAATCTTATGCTACAGTGGAGGCTGGATCAAGATATCGGCTTCTGAATTCAGACAGTAGCTACAGTATTTCCCCGAGCAGTGAGCATGGACCGGGGTATGCCACAAACCTCAAGGAGGCAAAGCTAACAAGACAGAGATTTGAGACTATTCTGCAAGTGATTAAAGTATTTCACTCCAAAAATGAAAAGGAGTTCCACAAAATTCAAGAGAAGCTCTCGGGATATAAGGAAAGACTGGCAGATACTGAATGGCAGATGAAAGGATTTCATAAATAGGCACAGAGGTTGAGGCCCTACTGCAGCAAATGGAGACCGTACATGACAAGTGCCTGGATTTGGAAGCCAGCTTGAGAAGGGACAACCTTAGATAATTGGGGCTACCAGAGAATAGTGAAACCCCAAATATGTGACTTTTTCTACAGGACTTTTTGACAGATGTTCTGGAGCTCCCAGCAGGGTTTGACATGAGAATAGAAAGGGTGCACAGGACCCTATACCCAAGTCCACTGACCCAAAAGTCAAGACAGGAATGATAATTATGAAATTTTCAAGTTACAGAATTAAAGAAGAAATATTGTAGACAGTATGGCAGAAAGGTGCGGTGAAGTATAACGGGACAGGACTCTATTTTGATCAAGATTACCCCCCCTTCCCCAAAGTACAAAAATTACAGATGCAGTACCTGGACATAATCCATGCTTTGAAGGCCAAAGAGGTGAAATTTCAAACCCTGTACCCAGTGAAGATGAGTGTTCTGGGAAGAGGAAGTCTGCTTGTATAACTCTCCCGAGGAAGCAACGGCAGCACTACAGGAGCATAATGTGCCTATAATATGGAGGAATTGAGGGCAAGGAGGAACCTACAGTGCAGACATGATGCAGAGGAGGAACCTACATGCAGTCAGATAAGGTACAGCCACAAGGACAATGGCAGACATACAAGGGATTTTGCAGAAACTCACCAAAAATGAGACGCAATGCATGGAAGATGGAATGGCTACCTGAGGGGAGGACACGCCAGGGAGAAGAATTGGAAAGCCAACAAAGAAACGCAGAGACGTAATATCGCACATCTGCGCAAAATGATTCAGTCAGATGAGTGATTTCTTTCTTGCAAAATTTGGGGGGGGGTGAAGAAATGAGAGGGGAGAGAAAATGTGAGGGGGGAAATGGAGAAATGGGGAAGGGGAGGCAAAGGAGGGCTGTAGAGAAGAAGTTGGGGGCCCAGGAGGGGGAGGATGAAAAGTCATGCAAAACAATTGGACGAGAGTGGGAGAAATATAAAAGTCAAATTGGTAGCATAAACAAGGGCTGGAAAGCTGTATTACACTACGAGAAAGATGCTGGTAAATGGCAGGGGATAGAGAACACATGAGAAGGAGACCAGCAAGAGGATAAACAATAAACAAATGCTCTGGTGGGATGGGGAATCTTCACAAAATGGTGCCTCCTTAATTGTAGACATCAGAAACGACTTTACTGAGCAAAGGAAGGGGGCATAGAAAGTTAGAAAATGAGGACATAAAGGAGAGCTGGGGAAGGAAGGAAGGACTATGGGTGGGGGGAATGTAAAAAATGGAAAAAAAATGAAGTAAAGACAGAAACAACAAGGGCAGAGGGGAGGGAAGGGATACAGGAGGGAGAGGAGGGGGCCAACAGCATTAACCGGAACAATGAGACAAGGGACAAAGACTTAAGAAATGCTTAGTGAAATGCATAAAGGAAACAAGGAAATGGTCAACAAAAGTTAAAATCAAGAGTAAAAGTAAGGTCTTGAATTGATGGGAGAAGGAAGCCTAAAAGAAGCAAATTGAAGTATACTGACCACTGAATGAAAATATATCTGAAGGAATGTTATGACAAATGCTGATTTTACATAGAGGGATGTGAAGTAAGGAGAAAGATTTAATACAGAAATGTAAAGACCTCCAGATACTTTTCTGTATATCATTTTTATTTCGGGGAAGCAAAGGACCAGGAGGGTGACCCCAGGCCTTCCTTGGAGACCTTGCCAGCAAAAGGGATGTTCAGATGAATTTATGCTTGGAAGTTCCACAAGAAACCAGGGGACAGTGCACACAGAGGTGCTGTTGCCCTCAGAACACAACTGTACTGAGGTAACAGGACTGGGGGGAGGACGGAGGGGAAACAACACAAGACAGAAGCAGAATGAATTAGAAGCACAAGGGGGAAAACCCATGAGGGGGAGAAGTTTAGAAAAGTATCAGGAAGGTCACCACAAGGAGGAGAAGGTTAAACATAAAGGCTTGGAAGCCACAAGAGAGACCCCCTTGTGGAGGAGGGAAGGAAGAAATAACAGGAAGTCACATGGGAAGGAGTTAAAAAGTAGAAAAGGGAACCAGGTACAGTGTTGGAAAGCACAGCTTAGAATGGAAATCCCTGAAGGGGTGGGGATGAGGGCAAGTTTGATGGGGCTGATGTTTCGACTGTGGGGCATAGTGCTTATGCTGATTGGTCATTTGTGGAGAGAGGGACAGGGAAGAGGGTCCCTAATGGAACAAATGACCATGGTAATGGCCTCTGAGACAAGGGGAAGTGGCACCACTACTCCTATGGGTACAGGGGGAAAGGAGAGTAGGAGGGTGCCAGTACCCAGAGAAAGAGAAAGTATTAGATCTTTACCCTACCTTGGAAGCAAAAATTGTTTTGTTAAACAGCTTAGTTATTAAGTTTGCCAAGTTGGCAAGTTTCAAAAAGTTAGGAGTCCAAGGTACACAGTCCAAAGAAAAATGGGGCACGGGGAAGTTCAGAAGAGAGGGACAAATGGGAACGATAGGCTGCCAAGATTACTGAGGTGGCCGGTGTTGCAAGCTAGCCATTGCTAGACATTATTTGCAGATATATTAGAAACATAGAAGTTGTTAGCAGGTGGGGACCTTATGATACGTCAAGTCTGCCCTTGGTTTCCAACCCTCCCTTACTTAGCTGCCTGTTTGAGTATCCCACATTGTCTGTCCCATGCCCACTTGACTTTCCCCACCATCTTGACTCCCACCATTCCCTACGGCAGGCTATTCCATGGTTCCACAATGTGCTCTGTGAAGAAGAATTTCCTCATATTGCTCCTAAACTTTGCTCCCTTAAGTCTAAGGTCATGCCCTCTAGTCCTGTTGTAGACTTTTAACTGAAAGAGGTTCTACACGTGCACCCTGTTGTTGCCTTTAAGGTATTTAAATGTTTCAATCATGTCCCCATAATTCCTACGTTGCTCTAGGGAGTATAATTTGAGGTAATCCAGTCTTGTCTTGTACGGTTTCTGATGCAAGCCCTGCACCATCTTTGTTGCTCTTCTCTGTACCGTTTCCAGCCTATTTATGTCCTTCCTGAGGTGTGGCCTCCAGAACTGGACACGGTACTCCAGGTGAGGCCTTACCAGAGACTGATACAAGGGCATGATTACCTCATGCCTTCTGCTTATGATGCCCCTCCCTATGCATCCCAGGATGCCACTAGCTTTTAGTGCTGCCTTTTCACATTGTTTACTGGCCTTGAGGTCATCTGATATGATCACCCCAAGGTTTCACTCCTGCCTAATAGCCACCAGCTGCTCTCCTCCCATTGAGTACAGTTTTCCTGGGTTACATTTTCCCAGGTGCATGACCTTGCATTTCTTGGCATTGAATTTCAGTTGCCAGATCCTGGACCACTCTTCCAGTTTTCGGAGATCAGCTTCCATGTTATGCTGTCCCTCTGGTGTGTCCACCCTGTTGCTGATTTTGGTGTCATCTGCAAACAAGCACACCTTTCCCTTCAGTCCATCTGCAATGTCGCTGATAAATATGTTGAAGAGGATCAGCCCCAGAATTGAGCCCTGCAGGACCCCGCTAGTCACCCTCCCCTCTTCTGACAGAATGCCATTCACCAATACTCTCTGAGTTCTCCCACGTAACCCATTTCTGATCCAGTTCATTACCTCGGGCCCAACTCCCATGTTCTCCAGTTTTTTGACTAGTCTCCTGTGCAGAACAGAGTCAAAAGCTTTGCTGAAGTCCAGGTAAACCACATCCACTGCCCCACCCTGATCCACTGTTTTGGCAACCCAATTGAAAAAATCAACCAGGTTTGTCTGGCAGGATCTCCCTGCCATGAACCCATGTTGCTTTTTGTCAAGCTGACCCGTTTGCTCCAAAAAAGCTACAGTTCTTTCCTTCAGCAGAGACTCCATCAGTTTTCTCATGACTGATGTTAGACTAACCGGACAGTAGCTTCCTGGCTGTTCCTTGCTTCCACTCTTGTGGAGTGGTGCTACTGTTGCTCTCTTCCAATATATTTCTGTTATACTTTTTATGTGATTTTTATGTACATTAAATGCCACAAGAAAATGCCAGTATTAAGAAAAGGGGTCATATAGAAAGAGAGAATGGATTTTTCAAAATGTCTGATATCCTCTGTGACCTAGAAACCAGCTGCTTGCCAGGAAGCTATATTACACTCCAAAAGGAGTGGAAATGCCTTGTAAACTTAATTAAGGAAAGCAGAGGTAATAAAAAGTTTCAGGAGATAAACCTTGGCACTTCAAAGGCAGGATGTTTGGGAACCAGGATCTGGGAAATAGCCATTCCTGACACGCTGATGTGAACTGTTTTACAAGTGTTATATTGTAGGGCAGTAGGGCATCAAAGGCACCAATTCTAAAATGTTATTAATGTGCCAGGAAGTGGTGATATAAGAACCTAAATAAAAAAAAATAATAATTCCCTAAAATGTTTGGAAAGTGCAAGAGTAACATCTACTGGCCTAAAGTTAGGACCAGACCAGGGATTTTGGAAGACTATTTAAGGAGATTTGAATCAGAAGCAAACTCCTTTTTCCTGGAGCATTTTCAAAGGACGCTCTTCCTGACAAGATACACTGCCAGCAGACACTGAAAGCCAGTGGCTAAAAAAGAAGAAAAGGACTTTTCAGACATCGCTTATTCTTCTAACTTCAATTCACTATGAACTTGAAGTAGAAATTAGATAAAAGTCATAGTGCATTTTTCTTGTACGTGCCCACTTTTATTTGTGTTATTCTGTGACCAAATTTCTAAATCTTTTAGTTGTAACTGTATGATAGTTAAGTATTAAGCAAAAACATTTGTTTTTTTAGAAACCTGCCTGAGCAAGATTGTTATATTGTGTGTGATTGTGAGGTGTTTAGTAATAATCTGTGACCAAACTGTTACTGCTAAGGGGTGCCATCATAAGCTACCAATCGAACAAGGATCTGTATAGGGATATCTGGGTAAAGATCGGGAGAATACAAAAGTCTCAGGGAAGTGTCTGTGGGTATTTGAACCAAGTTATTGTATGCCCTGTGGGAGAAGACAAAATCAGGGTTATGAGGCTACCCTAAAGAGATCGCATTGCCTGAATCTTCCCTCTTCATACAAGAGTTCTTATTTGGCTACAAGACTCGAGACTGGTATTGCAGCCTTATCCAGAGTAAGGAGGGAGCCCTGGGACCTCATGGCGGGTGTTCAGTTGTAAACCCAGCAAGCACTCTGGGAGGACACGAGGAAGGTATTCCTGTTTCCCCTGCCCTGTCATGGATTGCACTTAGGGGCTGGTACTGTGAGCTCAGTGGACCTTACCCCCTGGAGTGGGTTTGTGACAGCCGGGAACATAATATTCCTACAGGAAACCCACTTGACAGAGGATGAACACCAAAAGTTAAAACAATTTGAGTATGAAGAGATATACTCCCCATCATATAAAACAGGAAGAAGATGAGGGGTGGCAATCCTTATACCAAGAACCACTGCCTTTGAGTGTAAGCATAATGAGATACATGAGGAAGAGAGATGTGTTATTTTGAAAGGGACATTGCATGACCAGATGTTGATACTTGTGGCAGTTTATGCACCCCCATGTTCAGTGTAAAGCTTCTATAGAACAATGTTAGCAAAAATTATGGAAAAAGGAAAGGGAACAATAAAATGTGGTGGGGACTGGAACATCACATTAGATCCCAGAGTGGATAGCACCTCAAGGATACCTAGAGCCACACATATGGTAGCAAAATAAGTGAAAGCCCTAATAGGAAAATTGGGATTGCAGGATATCTGGAGGTACCAGGAGGGAGCTAATACAGGGCATACCTATTTCTCGCAAGTGCACAAAGTGTACTCCAGGTTAGACCTCTTTCTTGTTCCAAAGAAAGCACTCCCGAAACTGGTTTAAGGGGGGTAGGTACGCTGGGAATTTCAGACCATGCCCCACTATCCATAGAGATCAACCTGCAAGAGATTCTGAAACATACCTTCTGGAGGCTTAACCTAGCACTATTAAGAGACCAAGAAGTCCTGGAGGAGATCCCAAAAATAATAGACCAAACAATTGCAGACCATAGCAACACAGATGTCAATGGGCATATGTTATGGGACACCCTAGAGGCCATAATCAGGACAAAATTAATCGCAATAGGATCAGCAAGGAAAAAAGAGAGAAAGCAGAAAAAAACCAATATAGAACACCAGAAACAACCACTGGAAGCCCAGCACCAGAAAAAAAAATAGATAAGAATAGAGGAAAATAACTATTAAAGCTAAAAAAGAGCTGAACAATCTTTTGGAGTATAGACTAGAATTAAGCATTCTTTTTTTTTTTCAATTTTTCCCCCAATTTTCTCCTGCTCCCCACATCCGCATGTCCTTGGCAGAGCATGAGCATGTGAACAGTGTCAGTGGCTCAGTAGATAGCACACTCGCCTCTGAGGCCAGGAGATCAGAGGGCTGTGGGTTCAGTTCCCACATCTGGCACTTGGGTTAATATCCCAGTACTGACACTGTAGTGCAGCATGAGAGGGGTGCTGCACTTCTGAGGTGCCATCTTTCAGATGAGACATTAAACCGAGGTCCCATCTGCCTGGATTGGTGGTAGTTCAGGTGGATGTTAAAGATCCCATGGCACTTATCGAAAAGAGCAGGGGATTTCCCTGGTGTCCTGGTCAAATTTCCCTCATTCAGTAAAAATACCACCAACAGCTTAATCTGGTTCAAGGTCAGTTGGCATTCATCTGTATCCCTCTCCCCCGGGTCGTGCCTGAAAATAGGCAGGATTTGTCTAGTGCACTTACCAGGTCAACAAAAGCTAAATAAATGTGGAGGTACATGCACTGCATGCACTGTGGGATGCCCCACCCTACCCATCACCTGTAGCTGCGTGCGCTGCCACCAGACTTCCATCTGATGACAGCAAGACTGTGGATGGGGGACCCACCCTCCCGGGAGAGGAAAGCAACTGCTCAATCCTGCCCCCCCCATGCCGGCACCCTGACAACCCGAATTCATTCCCAAAACCGGGTCACCAGCATAGCACAAGGTAAGGCAAGGATGCCTCAGCCCTCAGCGCCACCGGGCCAGTTAAAAACCTAGGATTCTTATGGCAAAGATATTATGAGAGGGGTCCAAGAGCAGTAAAACTCTTAGAATGCAGACTGAGAGCCAGAAGGGCTAGGGCACAGATAACAAAAATGCATCCAGAAACAGGGGAGCAAGTACAAAAAGTAGACAAAATACTAGAAGCCTGTACTATAAAAAGTTATACAGTCCCAAAACTGACACGCCAATGGAAGAGACAAAATAATTTTTACAAACATTACAAGTACAAAAGTCAAACAAAGACCACAATGAAACTCTGTCACCCAATATCGCTCATAGAAATTACAAATGTAATAGGGAACAGTAAGATGGGAAAGTGCCCAGGAACAGATGATCTGGCGGCCGAGTTCTACAAAAAATTTGCAGAGAAGGTGACTCCCTTATTACAGGCAATATTCCAGGGAACAACGCAGGAAGAAGTACTCCTGCCTTCACAGAAGCTGGCAGTGATATCT
This sequence comes from Neoceratodus forsteri, assembly GCA_016271365.2. NCBI lineage: Eukaryota > Metazoa > Chordata > Ceratodontiformes > Ceratodontidae > Neoceratodus > Neoceratodus forsteri. Next base: position 450,300,989 of record CM057456.1, on the reverse strand, counting down.
GTGATCCTTAAGCCAGGCAGGGGCCAAACAAACTGTAGTTCTTACTGCCTTATATCAGTATTGAATGTAGATTATCAAATACCTAACAGCAATTCTGTCTAAAAGACTAGAAAAATTGGTCACCCTTTTAGTTAAAAATTATCAAACTGGATTTGTGGCTGATAGGCAGGCAGTGGATAACATCAGACGTACAATACATGTAATTGACCACCTCAATAAAGCAAACACCCCTGCTGTGATCATGAGTATGGATGCCAAGAAGGCATTTGATAAAGCAGACTGGAGATATCTTTCTGGTCCTTACCTGGTTTGTCTTTGATACAAAGTTTACTGAGACAATACAAAGATTGTATACCAACCCCCAGGCCTATGTAAGAATGAATGGGTATCTCTCAGATTTACATTAGGAAGAGAAACAAAACAGGGATGCCCTCTCTCTCTCCCCTGCTGTTTGCCCTGTACTTGGAACCCCTGGCACAGTGGATCAGGCAGAACCCAGAGATCAAGGGAGTATGAGTAGGGGAGCAAGAGCACTATATACAGACAATGTCCCAATGTACTTAACAAACCCAGAGACCTCAATCCCTAGGCTAATGGAAAGGGTGAAGGAATTCTCCACAATGGCCAGGTACACCCTGAATGCTAACACAACAGAGATACTTCGGTTCAATTATAATCCATCTCCACAGGTTGCTTCCAGATACCCCATAAAATGGACATTAACCTCTCTGAAATAGTAGGAGTAGTGCTGCAAAATTCCAACAAAAATCTGTACCAAGATAATCTAGACCCATTGTTAAGACAAATACAGGAGGACTTTAAAAGGTGGGGCCTACTGCCACTCCCTATACATGCACATATACAATCAGTAAAAATGAATTTATTATCGATTGCTATTATACATTTTTCAATGCATCCCTTTGGCACTGACAAAGTAAAGATTAGCGGAAATACAACAGAAGAAATATAAATTTATATGGGTGGGCAAAAGGTCAAGGGTAAGAAGTAAAGTGTTCACAACTAAAAAGACATGGGGAGGTTGGGCACTACCTGATATAAAGGAATACTGGATGGTGACACAGCTAAGATGGGCATTTCAGTGGGGCAAACCGAATGTAATGGCACAATGGCATGCATTAGAAGAAACAGGGGGAGGGGGAAGTCCCTTAGAGGCAAAGCTGTTCGAGGCTAGACCCTTGTAAGGCTTGGAGCAGAAGGGGTCCTTAGCAATAAGAATTTTGGGGATGGCCTACAAAGATTTCAACAATGTGCTGAAGTGCAGAAAGAAGGGTGGAAATATAGATGGTTAGTAAGGAACCAGGAATTCAGACCAGGAAGCATAGATCCATGCTATGAGAGGCAAATTAAAACAAGCATTTGTCAATGCCAAATGTTGATTGCGTTGGTCTGTTGAGCTCGCTCAGTGGCCCTCTGTCACTGGCTCAGTCTGTTTTTCCCGGTGCTGCAGGCTGCTCTTTTGTACTGGGCTGCTGCCTGCATTGGCACCTTGTTCTGCTGAGGAAGAAATCCGCAGCTGTCCTGACAGAGCTCCATTGAGGTGGCTCACTCCCCCTCTCTCACTCGCTCATTCTGTTTCTCCTGGCACTGCAGGCTGCCCTTTTGTACTGGGCTCCTGCCTGTGTTGGTGGCTTTTTCTACCCACAAAGAAATCTACAGCTGTCCTGACAGAGCTCCATTGAGGTCGCTCACTCCCCTGTCTCACTCACTCAGTCTGGTTCTCCTGGCGCTGCAGCTGCCCTTTGTACTGGGCCCTGCCTGTATTGCGCCTTTTCTGCCCCAAAGAAATCTGCAGCAGTCCTGACAGCGCTTCGGTGAGTTCACTCACCCTCTCACTCACTCTCTCATTCTGTTTCTCCCAGTGCTGCAGGATGCCCTTTTGTACTGGGCTCTTATGTTGGGGCCTTTGTCTGCCCACAAACAAATCCACAGCAGTCCGGACACAGCTCAGTTGAGCTCGGTCACTCTCCCCTCTCACTCGGTCGATCTTAATCTGTCCCAAACACTGATTTCCCAGAGTGACCATGCTATTGTCTGGCAGGAGAGCAAAAACATATTTTCACCAGGACGTGAAAAATGACAGCTGTAGTGTTCATAAGGAGTTGTGAAAAAATGACTCTTGAAAATGTGGCATGACAGTATTACAAATTTGCAAAGTTACAAGGGTGTGTGGAAACAGTTCAACGCATGCTTGTAGCACAATCATGTTATGGAGTTTCATCACCAAATTTTCAACATAGGGATTTTAGGACCTCTGCTCATGAACAGTGCCACTGTCATTTTCTTAATCTGCCCCGAACACTGACTTCCCACAGTGACCACGTTATTCTGCGCCGGAACTATGAAAACACATTTCGGTCAGGATGTGAAAAATGACAGCTGTACTGCTTATAAGGAGGTGTGAAAAAATGGCACTGTTGAAAATCTGGTGTAACAATATTACAAATCTGTGAAGTTACAAGGGTGCATGGAAAGTACGCAATGCACACTTGTAACACAGTCAATCGATAGGCTATCATCACCAAATTTTCAACATAGGCATTTTAGGACCTCTGCTCATGAACAGTATCATTGTCATTTTCTTAATCTGTCCCGAGCAGTGATTTCCCACAGCGACTGCTCTATTCTGTGCCAGAAGTGCGAAAACACATTTCAGCCAGGATGGGAAAAATTACAGCTGCACCGTTCATAAGTAGGTCTAGGAAAATGGCAATGTTGAAAATCTGGAGTGAAAATATTATAAATTCGCGAAGTTACGAGTGTGTGTGCCAACTGCGCAATGCACGCTCGTAACACAGTCAATTTATGGAGTATCGTTACCAAATTTTCAACATAGGCATTTTAGGACCTCTATTCATGAACAGCATCACTGTCATTTTCTTAATCTGTCCTGAACACTGATTTCCTACAGTGACCACACTATTCTGCGCTGGAAGTGCGAAAACACATTTCGGCCAGGATGTGAACAATGACAGCTATACTGCTCACAAGGAGGTGTGACAAATTACCAATGCTGAAAATTTGGCATTAAAATATTGTAAATTCGCGAAGTTACGAGCGTACATAGCAACTGCGAAACGCACACTCGTAAAACAGTAATTTTTTGGATTTTTTCCACCAAATTTGCAACATAGGCTTTTTGAGAGCCCACCTCATGAACACTGGCACTGTCATTTTATTAATCTGCCCCAAAGGGTGATTCCGCACAGTGACCGCGAAACCACCTTTCGGGGCCAATTAACGCCATGACAGTTCAAGAATTCATGAGGAGGAGTCCCAAAAACCCCATGTTGAAATTTGGTGAAAAAATTCCCAAAAATGCCCGAGATACACACTAAAGTTGAAAAACCCTATTTATTACATTATACAACTTACCGGCATTTCTTCAGCTCGCGGTCGGCTTTGAAGAGTGCAGACGTGTTCCCAGTCCACCGAAGATCGTCGCGCCGAGCTCCAGAGGTAAGTATGGGGTGAAGGGGGTGTGGGGAGGCAGGGTGCGCAGTGGGTGGGTGCGGGTTGCAGGTGGGGGGCAGGGCGAGCACCGAGGACAGTTTCTTTTTTCAGGAGATAAAAACAAAAAGACGTCGCAAGACCGCTTTTCCCTTCACAGGGCATCTGGCACGCTGGGGTGGGCTCCCAGCGTGCCAGCAGAAGTCTTCATTTGGGGCCAGCAGCAGCTGATGGGGCATTGGCACCCCCGTCGGCAGGAACAAAACTGGGGGTTACAGAATGCTGACGGGAGTGGCTCCCATCTGCAACAACAGAAACACGGGGCAACAAAGCCAACAGAGTTAGGGCCCCCCATGGCAAGCTAAACACGGTGGAGGGTTATATTGTTTGTGAACAGCGGCAACCGCCGCCATGTTCACAAACAATATCAGGGTTTCAGATCCCCCTGCAATGACGGGTCACTCTCTCATTGCAGCGGATGGCTGACGCCGCAATGACGAGGCGGCCCCTGATTGCAGCAGCTACTTTTTAGAAGGTTGTGGCATGCTGGCTGAACTAGTGTCAGCAGCGGCATACCACGGCATTGGGGGATGGGGGACAAGCCTTTGCAGGCTGTGGGGGCATTGGACACAACAGTGCCACGCCTCCACAACCTGCTTGTGGAGAAAGCTGATGCAACATGTTTCTTGCGCATGCGCGCAATCAACATAAAAAGGTTTACGTTCCCTGCAAACATTTTAAGGGGGAAGAATATGTTTTCCTTTGAGAAATGCCGAGCTCATTATAATTGGGCAGAGACAGATAGGTTTAGGTACTACCAAATCAGGGATTACATACAGGCACAGAACAAAAACATTTAAACACACAAAGTACCTTAGACAGGGAACTGAGAGTAGAACACCTAATGAATAAACAAGAAGCAAAAGGAGTAATATCCCAAATTTATCAATTCCTCCTAGCCCACAAAGGATCAGAAACCAAACACATAATAGAACAAGTATTTGTCAATGCCAGATGTTCACAGCTGGTATTGATGTACTAGGTCTAGAAGCAGATCCCCATGCCAGAAGGGGCAGATATGGGCTGGGCTTGGGATGGGCTGGGTGTGGGGGGAGGACAGTTATGGCAGGGTAGCAACATACTCTCATTTCAATCAGAAATGGCATGCATAAGGCAGAAACTGATCCAGATAGCGGGGGAACGTAGACTAGCAATTTTTGCACTAACCACCAAGCCACTTAACTTCATTTTCTAATTGCTGTGATACACACACGCTGACTAATACATATACACATATATGCATATATATTCCAGTCAGTATAACATAGCAATGCACCATCTACACACATGTTTACAGACTAAAAGAAAAGACATCAATGGACCGTTTTCTTCTTTTCAGGCTCTGAGGACATCAGAGGGTGGGGAATTGCCACTAGACAGCTCAGTTAAATGAGCAATGACATGCAGAAGGCTGAAACTGACCTACATAGCAGGGAAATGTAGACTAGCACTTTTAGCACTAACAAAATAGCCACCTAACTGCACTTTCTAATTGCTGTGATACACACATGCTGACTAATACAAATACATATATATGCATATATATTACAGTATAACATTGCAGTGCACTGTCTGCTCACATACAGCACTGACACACACACACACACACACACACACACACACACACACACACCTAACACACATACACTGCCTTATATGGGGTATACCATTCAAACATCGAAGTTTCAACATCAACTCCCCGACATCGAAACCCCGATGTCAACGGACGTTGTGTCGGCAGGGAGATTTTTTCATCGACGGGGGGTAAGCACCTAACTCCACTTTCTGTGTGACATGGAGTTAGATGTTTTAAGTAGAGGGGATACGGGGTCACAGCCCCCCACATGGGGGTTGCGGGGGGCACAGCCCACCCCCGCATTAATACAGCTAAGTGTGGCAGTCAGAGTCAGTGTGTTGTGGTTCATTGTTGGGACGCATCAGTGATGTCAGCGGGATTGCATCAATGTGAAGGATTGTTGCAAAATTTCCATCACTGTGGCTTGATGGAGCCATTATATGGCATTTGTTTACTTGTATATCTCAGCCTAATTTTAACTGTATTTTGGATAAGCACTGTGTTTTGCACTAACTCATTGTACTAATCTACTGCATTACTGGGTAACCAAGGTAGGACCAGGGTGGTGTGGTGGATGTGGCCTATCTGGACTTCAGAAAGGCCTTTGACACCGTCCCCCAAAGAAGGCTGATTAAACTGCACAGCCTAAGGGTGGATCCTAAAATAGTTCTGTAGGTGGAGATGTAGCTGAATGGGAGGAGTCAGAGGGTTGAAGTAAACGGGGAATACTCTGGAGAGGAAGAGGTGATGAGCAGGGTGCAGCAGGGTGGGTGTTAGGACTGATCCTCTTCAATGTCTTTGTTTGGGAACATTGCAGAGGGACTGGAGGGGAAGGCATTTCTCTTCGCAGAGGATACAAAGGTATGCAATAGGGTGGACATGCCAGGGGGGTTGAAAGAATGATGGAAGACCTTAAAAAACTGGAGAGCTGACCAGGTGGCACTGAGGGGTCAGCCACTGGATGCCACACCTCATGCTACACCGGGAACCTGGGTTCAGGAGCAAGCCTGAGTCATCAAAGGTTGGCTGGGGGAGGGAAGGAGCAGGATTGAGCAGCCACAAGGCAGCTGTCCTCTCCTGGGGAGGGACCCTGTCACCCCCACAGTAACTGCCCTCAGGTGGAGGCCTGTGGGTAGCACAGGCAGGCAGGTGGCAAGAAGAGGGAGGGTGCTGCAGAACCACAGTGTGTGCATGCCTCCACAGGAACACGCACGGCCTCAGCATGGGTAGTTGGGTGAAAATGGGGAAAAAAATGGAAGCACAAACACAATAAAAAAAGTGGAGAAATGGTCTGAGGAATGGCAGCTGGGATTCAATGCAAAGAAGTGCGGGATCATGTAGATAGGGCACAAGAACCCAGGGGCAAAGTACAAACTATATGGGGAGGTACTGACAGTTACAACGCAAGTAAGGGACTTGGGAGTTATCATCTTGCAGGACCTAAGAGAAACTAGGCAGTGTGATAAGGCAGCTGGAAAGGCTAGCCAGATGCTTGGATGCACAGGGAGGGGTATCAGGAGTATAAAGAGGAAGGTCATCTTGCCCCTGTATAAGACACTCATGAGATCACACCTGGAATACTGCATCCAGTTCTGGAGGCCCCATCTGAGAAAGAACATAGACAAGGTGGAGGCGGTGCAGTGGAGGGCAACTACAATGGCGGAGGGTATATGGGATAAGACCTATGAGGAAAGACTAGCCAAGTCGATATTTAAAATATTTACTTCATTTGAGTAAAGCATTTAAACCATTTTAAATATTGAATTTTTACAGGATATGTCATCTGAGATTTGATATATGATGTTTATTTATTTATTTATTAAATTTTGGTGACCGGGTAGGCCCACTGAGTCCCGAAGTTCCCTTTTTCAGGGGCGACCCTGAATCTCAGCTGGCATATCCTGTAAAAAACAGTGTGGTCATGATTTTACCCATTATTTCTAATGAATTTGCACAATGCAGATCTGCTGAGAGGGAGTTTCAATGTGGTCTTACTTTTATACGTTTTTACAGTGTGTTTTCCTAGAATATGCCTGCTGATTGCTATATATTTAACCTGGATAAGTCACAGAAGACATGGCATCTTATTTTCAGTGGGGCTGTAAATCTACACAATATTATGCTGGACTACATAAAATCAGAACACGCTGAAAACAATATTTTACATCTGGACTAGGCTACCCTGAATAAATACATTATAAAAATGGTAAAATCATGACCCCACTAAAAACAAGATATTGCATCTAATCTGGGACATCCTGAGTAAATACAGTGCACAAATGTGTAAAATGAAGATCCCTACGTGAATGAGATGCCGCATCTCCCCTTTGCTATCCAGGATACAAAATATAGGATAAGAAATATTTAAAGGAAATCTTCTGTAAACTGAACTTCATTGTGCTCCACATAACCAAGACTGACATAAACAAAGTTTCTTTATTGTTTTATAACACATTAGATTGCAGTATTTGTTTCGAATGTTGTGGCCATGAGGATGGTGTGTACAGTGTGTGTGTGTTTTTGCTGTAGCTCAATATAAATATTTTTTCCCAAAAAGCATAGTAAAAGATGTAACAAATGATGCCATTCCCTACTTGTCTAAGGGGTTAAAGTAGCAGCTGTCTTCTGCTGTACTAACATGCATTCTAGATACTGCTGGTTGTGCTATGCACTTAGATCTAAAACCAGAAAAGGTGCCTATTTTTAGGGCTAAAAGTTTCATAATGTGTTTTCCATCTAAAGCCTAATATAAGCATTTTTGGTTTTCAAACAGCATAGTAAAATTAGTAAAAAAAGATAACAGTTCTTTACAGATGTCTTCTGCTATAGTAAACTATGTCTGAGACAGTGCTTATCAGATAGTGTCTTAAGAGGTTAAAAAACAGTGTAAATCTTTTTAGGAGATTCCTTGCTGGTAAAGCATGACATTTATGAGGTATGAATCTTTCTTGAAAGAGAATACCTGCCCAACTGAAGCTAGTAGCAAGAACATGCTTAAATGCTAAGTATTTAAATGTGCAAGTTATTGCATTTTGAAGGAAGTAAACCAATCTCCAGTTTAATAGGAAACCAATATTTAGCAATCTGTTTCAATTTCCATTGCTGTAATGTTCAGGAGGAAGAGAGTAGGCAGGCTAAGAGCACATGATGAGATCAGCTGTGTTTGCTGAAAGAGCTGATTTATGAATGTGTCTGTCAGCACATTGTTTTGAAGTCCACGCACTTTCATGCCTGAACAGTGTCATGATCAGACTTGCTGATTATTGGTCAAGCCCCTTGTAGAGTCTCCTGCATTGGACCACCGTGACACACCTCTCAAAAATCCTGTACATAGCAAAATGTTCAACTTGCGCTAGCACGCACAGCGAACATAAAAATGGGAGGAAGGTGCTGGATTCCACCTCACAGACAAAGAATAGACTAGACTATGGGAAGGGTCCTCCAGGGCAACCTAAGCTCCAAAGTGGAGGGAGTTTGCGTCAAAAATCAACACACGATACTTCATTACACCACACCTGAAGGATAGGTGGGATGGGATAGGTACGGCCTCATGCTGCAGGAAATGTGGGGAACAAAGAGCCACTCATGAGCACATATTTTGTATGTGTCCAGGGATAGTGGAGTACAAATAAGAAATAATGGAAAAACTAAAAGAGCTGTTTCAACTCAACTCAGACATACACATACAGCACTTCATATTGGGTCTCCCACCCCCAGAAATAAAAGGACCCAATGCCAGATATTTGTGCAGAGTGTGCGTAGTGGCAATAGGGAAGGCAATCACCAAAGAAATGGTTGAATCCAGAGCCACCAACATTTCAAGATTGGAAATATATAGTAAATGAAATACAAGAAATGGAAAGATTAACATATCTGACACAGGACAAGACAGAAAAATTCAGGGAAAGGTGGATAAAATGGATTCTAGACATGGAATAGGGAGATAGATGAAAAACAATAAACAAAAGAGGACCAGAAAGAGCAGAAGACAGGTCCATAACATAGGAATATTAACAAAGTGAAGTAAACTGAAGGAACACATAGTGAATATCCATTCCTAGTGATGCTTGGAAGTGCCTTTGTGGATCTGATTGTGATCCTTCAGATAGTGGCAGTATCCAACCTGGGATATGACGTGGGATCCAACCTAAGTCAGAGGTTGGATCCCAGGTCAGATCCCACATTATCCAAGGTTGGATCCAGGGATCCAAGGCTGGATACAGTGTTCGTTTCAGGGATCCGATGTTGAATACAGCTTTGGATTCAGGGATCTGATGTCAGATCCTAGAGATCCGACCTGGATCTGAAATGATTGGATCTGCAGTTGGATAGCGCTTCTATCCGACCGGATCCACTATCTGGCCAAATGTCAGGTATCTGGTGGTATCCTAATTTGTAGGATACTATCCAAACAACACTACCCATCTCTCCCTCTCAGAGAACCCCCCAGCAGAAGTAGAAACAGCCAAAGAACGGAAAGCAGAAAGCAACACTAGAAAAAGAAAACTTGGACTCTGTGTCATTTTGTTTAAGGTTGTTTTTATTAAATTCAGTATATACTGGAAAGATTACATTAAGAGAAGGAAAGTTGAGCATGAAAAGTAACCTTTTACAGAATGTATTAACAAACAAAGTACAGAAATGAAGTTACTGGATGGTATTGAAATGCAACATGCAACAAATAACAAAAGGTAATACCGTAAAATTTACATGTAAGACTTAACAAATTGTACCGAATTTACTCTCTAAAATAAAGTATAAAAAAAAGAAACAGAATTTGTTGGTACAGTAGTTAAGGACCACTTGGCTAACCCAATCTGACCATTTTTCCCAATCTATATTATCAACCCAGACTGTAGTTGATCTACAGCTCTTTCTCTCCCCCCTTCTTCCCACTATGATTTCCTTATGCCTATTCCATGCATTCTTAAACCTCACCACTGTTTTTGCCCCCACAGCCTCTGCTGGAGCTCTATTTCCTGGAATCCAGCAGTCTTTCTGCAAAGAAGTACTTCCTGACATCTCTTCTGAGTACCCCCTACAGCTTCTTAACATGTCTCCTTGTTATTGAGAATCTTTTTTTCTGAAAAATACTTTCCTCTTGTACCTTATTTACCCCGTGAGGTATTTAGAGGTCACTATCATATTCCCCTCTCTCTCCTCTCTGCCAGGGTGTACATATTGAGGTCATTTAGTCTCTCCTTGTAGGGCTTTTGATGCAGACCCTGCACCATTTTAGTTGCCCTCCTCTATCCTCACTTTAATGCTGGCCAACATGAGGAGCGCACTCAGTGTGAAGGCCTGATGCACACCAAAGGTCTTGCCCTGGGGTACTCACAGAGACTGATAGAGGGATGCAGTCTATTGCAAAGGAATGTACCTTAGAGGAAAGAGGGTGGGGAGGCTCTCTTCATAAGGAAGGTTGTCACTGTGGAAAATAAGGAGGATACCAGAGAGCAAATAGTGCCACTGAGTCCATCTGGGTTGAGATAGGTGAAATCACTGGGCAAAATATTTACCTTGAGTGTGTGCTATGGGCCCACAATCATCTCAGAAGAGCTTGATGTCCCAGGTGGGTGGTGAAATTATGAGAACAGCCAAATTAAATGCAGTGATGATCCTTAGGGGACTTAAGTCTTCCAAGCACAAAGAATAATTCACATTAAACTGTCAAACAGGAGGGTGCTAGAGAAACGATCTTCAAGCAGAAAGCTTTCCCTGTCAGCTTTGCAGATCAGCACACTTAGTTTGCCAAAAAGACAAGCTATAACTGCAAATAACAGCTAACAATCCTGCAGCATTGTGTTCCTGACTGCCAGCAGAATCAAACTATGCCACATTTTATTATGGAACCGAAAAACAGCAGCCAGGGGGGCAGAAGCAACAGCCACCATCATAAGAGAACGCCAAAGACAGCAGCAACCATGAGGCAGACAGCCCTGCAGACCTGACCACAGAGTCCCCAGGCAACAGAGGATCACTTCCGTGAAAGCAATGAATGGCAAAATCGAATGGACTCTTACTAAATTAGAGACGCACTTTGCGGCATTGAAAGAACTTACCATGTTGGTTGCTGGGATCAAAAGGTTATGATTGTACAAGCTGCTGTTTCCATGCTGACTCAGGAGAACTGCCAGCTACAAGGGCACCTTGAGGCCCTTGAGAACAAAATTCACACAGATAACCTCAGTTTGGAGGGGGCACCAGAGAGCACAGAAGAGACCAACTTACTGACTTTTCTAATCAGCTGTCCACAGTCCTCCATAGCCATCCCTTGGGACTTTGACTGGAAGACCCTTATAAGAGAACACAGGGTTAATCCCAGGGTATGGCCAGGGTCAGCAAACAGCTATCAGATATGTACAGTGCTGGTGCACACTTCAAGAGCTGAGACCTATGACCTCCTGCTCACAGCGTCTCGGGTGGCATATCCTCTTTCAATCAATGAGCTTGATGTGAAAGTCTTTCCAAACCTCTTGTTCTAAACCAGGGCTAGGAGGAAGTAATTTAATGGTGTATGGCATTGCCTCAAGACCCTGGGCATTATCCACTCATTTTAACTCCCTGCTAGGCTCTGGATCACATATGGAAGCAAGTCTTGGCAGATCACCGAACCCCAAGGATGGGGGTCAGTGACTTGAGAAGATGGAGAAGACATTTGCAGCCAAGGCCGGACCAAAGGAGGCAACAGCAGGAGAAGAGGCCTTGGACAAATAATAACCCTTTGCTGGACTTTTATTTTTTGTGAGTATAGGACTTAAACTGTAATCCTAAAGTACAGTGGACAGAATATTTGGGGGGAGGGGCTACAGTGTATGTTGCTTACTTTTATTTGTGGATTAATGCCTACCCTTTACTTCACCATCATTCAATGGACATTTCAAACTCTTTCCTGGGACTGGGCCTATGACACAGTATGAATGGGTCCCTGTGTGAGGTATTCTCTAAACCTTTTCTTGCCTTAATGTCAGCAGACTGTGGTAAGAGTGAGGGAGGGTGGTTACTGTTCCGTTCTTAACTCTTTTAACCTTAATGTTCACACAAAATGTCATAGTGTAGTTAATTGGTACAACTGTTTCTTACTGTGTTGTGTTTATCTTGCTGAATTGCAACAGAAAACAAACTTCTACCTTCTGCCTTTATTAATATGTAGAACTGGATACGTAGCAATCCAGATACATTGAGTTAATCTGTTTATTGTAAATTCTACCTTTGTATGGACCTCTATAGCCACTGAAACAGATAGCACACATGGACTGCCTTTACTGGGGCATTCTAATGGACTATATAGGATTCCCCCACACTCCTATTATGCCAGAATACAGGGGGACCTACTTTGAATATCAAATGTTTTCAGGTATACTTTGGTGTCTGCCTACTACAGTACAAGTCACATTACACTGCTCCCTCAACTCACGGATGTAGCATTGTTCAATGAGTTTCCTAATCTGTGCAGGGTTTAATTCAATGAATTAGTCAAAGTTTAGTATTGGTTTGCATCTAGCTGTTATGTGCTATAAGCTTTATTTTCAGCTGAGTGCTTATGAGTTTCATTTCAGAAGGCAGACTAAACTATGACGTGGAAACTTTGTAAATGAGTCGCTGACTCAAAGGTCTTTCTGAATATTTCAATAATTAAAAAATAAACAACTCTTAAGGAATGCTGTGATATTTATAAATAATGCTCTTATGGAATGCTGTGATATTTATAAACAATGCCATGAAAAGGCAGCTACTGCCATTTCACTAAACAGTTACATGTGAGCTGAATAGGCAGTGAAGTATGGTTGGAAAATAGTTGAAAGCTTCAGCAGTTTGAGTTGCCACTCCAGTAGCATCACAAAAAAAATATTCTACACCAGTTAGTTGATGGAACAGTTTAATGTGACTTGTACTGTATCTGGTAGGAGAATGTCAATCATGTTAATGTTATAGTGAAAATAATGAACATAAAGTTTAAAACTAATACAAAAAAGGTCACACAAATGTTTTATTTTTGCATTTTGAAACATTTCTTAATGAGATGCACAAGTGTTGCTGTTACTAAAACTGTTACTCAACAGTTATAACTCAGTTTTGCATTGTACTGTAATAGCACTGCAGAGGTATTCCAACTGAGTCACAAAAACATTTCAAAAAAGTTGTTCCTGAGCTGGTTAAGAGTTGAAAGCAATGCAATGTGAGATGACAGTGAATTGCCAACTTTGAAAAACGATGCTAAACTGCCTCATTGGCCTCACAATTTAATGTAAACTGTATTGTGGATTGGCATCTTGAGAAAGCTAACAGCAGGACTGAGTTCCTGTCCACTTTCAAGGACTCCTATCTATAACAGCTTGTCCAATGAGGGACCACGTTACCATCCACCTTGCACCTTGTTCTCAGCAGTGGGACTGTTTTCATCTCCAGTATAAACATAAAGAAACTTATGCGAGATGGTGACCATAACAGATTACCCTTCTGCCTTGTAACAGGGAAGACTAGAGCTGGCCTCAGCCATCAGGACCCAGACCTTCAGGATGAAAGATCTGGTTACCAGTGGTATAGAGAAGGTCATGAGGCTGGTAATGCTGAGCCCATGTGAGGTTTGTTGAAGAAGTTGCTTGAAGCAGCCATGTAGGTCTGCAACCCTGTAGGCAAGAAGGGAAAGGGGCCAAGAAGTGGTCAACATGACTCAGCAGGGACCTAAAGCAACTGATTCTGAACAAAAAGGTTTTGGAGTACTGGAAAGAAAAAAGGTCATCTCCTGGTATGAGAAGAGTACAGAGCAGCACTGAGGGCCTACTGACTACAATTAGGAAAGCCAAGGACAGCAGTAGGAGCTGAAAACAGCAACTAGACCCACCTGTCCCATGAGGTGAGAGACTATGCCTATACATTGGTCTCTGGGCAAAGTCTATTGGGCCTTTGGATGAATGGCACCTGTGTTTGGTTAGTTTGGAGCTACATTATTTGGAATATGGTGCCTCCACCTATGGGAATTCTTTTGACAGGCAGCTGTCAGTGACAGGGACCCTTACTGATATGGTCACCTCCCAACTCAGCACCCTATGCATGCAAGTAAAGAAACAGACTAATTCCAGTGTTCACTTTTCACAGTAAATGCAATTCAAAACCAAAAGGATACTTATTGGGAACAGGAGCAGACTCTGGATGGGTGAAGGAAAGGAATAATACAAAGCAATGATATTCAACAGATATCACCAACAGAATCCAGCCATCCTCTGCTGAGTAGCCACAGTCTCTGCTTAAATACCTACTGGTGCACCAGTTACCCCATAGTCCCCTGGGAACTCCCAACAGTCTATATTACATGCACACAGTTGGTGGTTGTAGGCCTGATGGTGGACCTCTGAGTGGTACCATTAGAGTCTGATGCTGGGTATCCCAAAACAAATATTTTAATCACAGAATTAATGGATTTAAATTCCTCCTGGATTGCAGTTTTTCTACAGGTGTTGTTCTGCAACCATGCAGGATTGCCCAGTTTTTAACTAATTTGTCCTGTGTGTCAGTGTGACTCAATTGGTATCACATCCACCTCTGGGCCAGAAGGTCATGGGATCTGGTCCCACACCATAAATACTGGCACCCAACAGCAGTACTAGGGGGTACTGTACTTGTCAGGGTGTGCAATCCTTTGGATGAGACATTAAACCGAGGTCCTCTCAGCCCATTCCTAGTGTTGTCCTGGTGGGTATCGAACTGGAAGCAAAAGAACCCAAGACACTCTTTGCAAGAGCAGGGTAACATTATTGATTGGAAAATTAAACAAAACATGCTAAAAAACAGAAACATTGCATATTTAAGAATTCATTATGAAATCATCAAATACATATAGAAATGAAAAATACAAAAGGGAAGACAATTTACCTAGATAAAAAAAACAACAAACAACAAACAAAATTTTGGAAATTCATGTTATTATTGATTTAAGCCAAGGAAAAGAAAAAAATCTATGTTAATATTCTTGTGCATAAGTCATTTGTGAAGAAATATCTTATTAGTGAATTGAAGTGATCTTCCTCCAGAACATATTCAATTTGTCCCTAGAAAGCATAGACCTTTCTGGTTGCTTCAGATCTAGAAACCCAGTTTTGATCTGTAAAATTATGGATAGTGGAGTACTCTGGAGCTGTTGAATTACTAGCTGGCAACGTGCTTGCCATAAATAGAAATTAACACAAGCAAAAATTACAATTACAGTACTATGATGAAACCATGTACTATCTACAGGGAAATCTTCTAGAACTACATTATAATATGTAAGCATTTCTATCCACAGGAGGGCCTATCTGTGAGCCAAGGTTTTCCAGTATAATTAAACAAAATGAGCAGTCTAGCAAAAAAAATTTCTACAGTTTCCACTTGTGCAGAGCATCCATTCTGTGGGCAATAACTATCAGACAGAATTTTATGTTTATGATTCTCTTTCACCCCTAACCTTCCATGATAAGATAACCAAGGAACAGGCCACATTCTTCTGGAGACTCTGAGGTTTTGCAACTGTGAAACCACCAGATTAGACTTTCTGGGTTTTACGTAATTTAAATAATGGATCTGGGGGAGCTTTTTGGGCTGACATCTGCTGATATAAAAGATGTCTATTATAGGAAATAATTTGTCCTTTGGTAAATTTTCATTGCCTTAACATCTTTAAATGGGAAATATTGTAACTTGGTAACTCCATTGTTTCTTAACACATGGTACATTATCTATCCAAATTCTTGAGAGCATTAATACCACACTTTTTAACCAATCATGCCACGGATAGATGCTGGAAGAAAAAAATCGTTCTTGCAGTCTGAAATGCAAACAAGGAGTGAAAAAAGCCAAAGGACGTATCGTATTAAGCCTACCTTTTGCAACTGGATTCCACAGATTCTCTGATTACAGAGAGACTATCATTGATCTGTCTTCTTGATACTGAGCAGGACTGCACCAGGTTAATGAGTGAATTTGCTACCCTAGACATTCTCTTCCCTAATAGTTTCATTAAAATCTTCCAATCCGAGTTTAAAAGATGTATCGGTCCCCAATTATGTACATTTTCTCTGGGCCCTTTTTAGTGCAAAAAAGCTAAAATCCTCTTTGCAATTGTATGATCTCATATACTGTTTTAGTACAGAATTAAATACTGCCACAAGCTCAGGCAACAACTGTGGTACAATTCTCCAGGTAAACCATCTTAGCCTGGGGCTACTCCTGTAATCAAAGCTGCAATAGCTTCCTTGACTTCTTCTAGTGTAATTTCCTTCAGTAATTGTTCTTGCTCAAATTGTGTTATAGAAGGTAGACTCATATCTCTTAAGAAGGAATCTATAGTATCTTGAACCTTCATTGTTGTCCCAAACATGGACTTAGTAAATTCATGCACTATCTCCATTATTTCCTTTTTGGGTTGAAGTTTACTGACCTGTGGAATCCTGCAATGTTGAAAAATTCCTACTATACACACTTTTTTTGTATTCTTGAAATGGATTAACCTGGCTTGCTTTCCCTTGAGTTTGAAACGTTTTCTCAAGCAGCAAAGAAGTCACTCTGTTATATTGTAAGGCTCTCATTTCAAGTTTGTTTTGTTTTATTCGAGCTTTAGAATCTTCCCCTCACTCTGCGGCAAGAGAAAAACGTTTCTGTAACTGGGACTTTAAGAATAAAGCAGAAGTGCAAAGAAAATGAGCTAAAATTTGACCCCACCTTTTTTCTTCCTAATTGATGCCAGATGTCTTCTAGTTTATTTAGTGGACAAAATGTTCAGTTTATGTGATTATTTAAGAATTTTATGAAAGTTTTAAATGAAGTTTTAAAATAATTATTTCTCAAGAAAAAAAAGATGGCCGCCTCATTTTAGTATGGAAATAATATTGAGGATCTGAGGAGGGTAAGAATCCAGACAAAAATGCAAATGCACAGTACACAGGATGGAAAGTATCCAGAAAATCCAAATCAACAGTTCCACCAATATTTGTCATAACCATAGCAGAAAATTATCTTTTTGGATAACTTTTTTGGTTACAATTCTGCTTTAAGTACTGTATATACTCAGACTATAATTTATGGGTAGACTAAGACTGAATTTTCTTATGTCTTTCTTAGAGTCTTCCCACCATTCAACTGGACTATCATACATTTCAAAAACTGATTGTGTAGCTGTCAGAAGTTCCTGGAATTTCTTACTGATTTTTGGGTGTGTCAGCAGGAAAGTATTAAGCTGCCAAATCACAGTTTTTTTGAGGATATATTCTGGTTGCTCAAGTCTTTACAGAAATTACTTTATGATCTGAGGTTTTCAAAGGAGCGGAAAATATTTTTGTATAGGTAATCATGGAAACACAAAAACAAAAATCTATGCAGGTTGATTGCTATGAAACCAGAGCATACTTTTTTTAATGGAAATCAAACACATCCCGCACTCCAGCTGTATTTACCAAGTTTTTTAAAAATGACATATCGGTAAATATTTTCTCCATTCTTCCTCCACTGTATGAAAGTGTAAGGTTGCAATTAGTCACCTTCTAAAAGTATCCCCTTAGTAGTATATAAAAAAGGTTGAATTAATTGAAAAACCTCTACCTGAGCTGCTTTAGATTGTTGGGCATAAATATTTATTAATCTAAGATTTGTTTAACGCAAGAGAATCGCTCAACTTAATACTCTCCTTGGAACTAGCGCTATTAGCCATTGCAATTTTAATTCTGCTGTACAAAAATAATTCCTACACCCAAACATTTTCCTCCTCTATGGACCAAAAAGGTGGTCCATAGTTTCAGGCTGTCTTTGTCCTTGTAATTTCTTTAATAGTATGTAGTCATACATCTTTTAAGAATTTTTTTTCAATTGTTTAACCAGGAGTGGCAAACTAAGCTGATGGCTTGTTTACAGGTGTGACCTGGGAGCACAGGAAAGATAAGTGACTTGCTCAGGGTCACAAAGTATGCAAGTGAGGGCTGTGGGATTCAAACCCAGGTCTCCAAATTTGCAGCTCGGAGCATTAAACCACTGTGCTATACTGCCTCCCTAAAATAATTTCACTCTGCAAAGAACCTAAAATAGACCGTCATCCATAATTTTTTCAGATTTTTTTCGTTTGCTGTTTACATTCGCTGAGGAAATCTGTAAGCTCAAGAAATCCATAACCAAAATGAAAAGGTACCAAGAGAATATTAACATTAGAGTGCTTTGCCACCTTTAGATCTTCTCCTTTCCAAAATGTTCCTTTATTTTGTGGATTTAGAATCTGTAGACTGCCCTTCTGTTCCTGAGGAAAACTCAGGTTGTGAAGAAGACACAGAAGACCCATATGAGTCATCCTCTGTATCCTCCCCATCCCCCCCCCAATTTGGTGCTGTCAATAATACCTCAGACTTGTTTGATGGTGTTACATCACTCCTTATCACTTTGACTTTTGGGGGGCCTTTACTTCCCTTCCTTCTTGTTACCATATGAAACTTGGATGTTTTCTGGGGTAGATGGAGGGTGCATTTTTTTAGATTTTGTCACTAACAGGGAAGTATTCTGGTCCACCATTTCCTCTTGCAAGAGAGGGGAGTAGATTTCAGTCTGAGATATAGGGTTGGGTCAGTAACTTCTGGATCTGGAACTTCTTCCACTTGGAATGCCTCTATAGGACTCTTAAATCCCTGATCCTCCTGACCTGTTTGACCACTCTCTGCAGGGATTTCCTTCTCCCCCAGGTTACATCTCAGTAAGAGGCTGAAGTAGATTGTTCTGCACGAGAGGGACCAGGTGTTGGGTGACTTTTATTAAGGTTCCTTCGGGCTATGTTAACATAAAAATCTTGTTCAGCCTCATCCATTATATCATGTTTATTGTGGGAGGCCCATGGATGATGTTTAAAAGAATTCCCCATTTCTTCACATAAATTACATTTAGTAGTTCCCTTGCAGGGTATAGCTATGTGCCCAATGCCCCTGCACAAGGTGCATTTTAATTTATATTTGCTATTTAGGTGTGACCTACAGCCACAGCGAAAACAGGCTTTTGGCTGGCCTGCATAAAACACAAAACCTCTACCTCTACCTAAGCAAAAACTATAAATGTTTCAGACCCTGTTCCATTTGTAATAATTGAACCCTCACCATCTATCCCCCGTGCAAATATTTTCCAAGTCCATGGGCTCAGGAGGTCCTAAAACTGTACACCTTGAATTAAGCCAGTACAAAATGTTAGTAATGGACACAACTTTGTTTCTGAATAGGACACTGACTGCCTTAAAAGGGTATACTGTTGTTTCAGTAACACTGAAACAGTGAAACCAACAGCGACATCAACCGTTCGACATCCACAGTGTTGAGCGGGTTGTCAGGCAACACCAATACTAGCGACTCCGGTGTTGGCAGCTCTTCCCAGTAATCCGCCCCCAGAGTTGATTATATAGTTTATAAGTCTGGGATAGAGAAACAGAGGTCAGAAGCCACCTGCATGGGGGTTGCGAAGTGGCCCCTGCAAACAATGTGTAAAAGCCCTGGTGCTTGGGGCACCATGGTGGTCCGTCGGAGTTGCCTGTTGATGTGGTTGCTGTCGGCAAAATGTTGTCACTGTAGGGGATGTCGACAACTTTGTTGTCGAAGCAGCTTGATGGAGCCCTTAAAAGCAGGTTTTGATAAAGGAATAACAAAAAAAAAAGTGACGAGAGATGTATGTTTCACTTCATGATACCTTTACCAGAATTTCTCCAATCCATTAGTAGTTTTGAAACTAACATCTAATATCGTGTCCCCTGTGATATGAATTAGGGCATAGATCTCATTTGCCACAAACATGAGGCTATCTTTCAAAAGGGTATGGCCTACAAACACTCTGTCAGGAGCCTCCTCCACCCACTCCCCACACCACCACCCATATTTTAGTCTAACCACATTGCAATGTTTCACCAGCTCAACTGAGTCCTGAAAATAATCTGAAAAAAAAGTATTGGGACAGAATCTCACCTATCTCTGAAATTGTTTTGACCTGAGCCCTCGTGCCTACTTGGCTCAGGTTCCATATGAGAAGCTTCAGACCGGGGGTGGGGGGGGGGAGTTGTGCAGTCTGACCCTCCACAGTCCTAGTTTGCCCTTTGTTACCTTCATTTTCATGCAGACTGTTTCCTTTAATCTTTTTTTAATCTCCCCAGAATTTTCATGAGATTCCTGTTCCTCATCCCCAGTCTCAATGTCAAATTCCTGTACCTGTTTCATTTGACCAACCCCTCCCCCCTGCCCAGTTACAACCTTCTTATAAATTGTCCTTTCGCCCTTAAAAAGTTCAGTTTGCAAAATATTGCCTGTTACAGAATCTTCCTCTTCACTGGTACCAGCCTTTCCTGGAGGAATCTCTACTTCTGTTTCCATGACACTTTTGGTGTTTGCACCCTCATCCCTTCTTTGTACTGTAGCAAAAGTTTCTGTTGCTCTTACATCCATTTTCAATCAATCAATCAATCAAGTCTTTATTTAACCAGGCGTTCATCGTTGAGCAGAAGCTCATTTGCAAGATGGACCTGGGTGGAGCATGAACAATTGTATATACAGGTCAACACAGGTATTTACAAGGCAATACAGATAATACTCTTTACAGAGGAAGAAAAAGAAATTCATATGTACATAGAATTATACAGATACTGTACAGATTACACGGTATTTACATACATAGAAGTATCTATAGGAAGATAAAGCAGGTTATCTAAGGTTGCAGGAGGAAGTAAGGAAGAAAAAATAAAATAAAAATATACACCAGGTAGAGGTGAAGGTAGGGGAAGGGAGGGAGGTGGGGAGAAAGGCTAGGAGAGCACGGTGCACAGAAAGGAGTTGGTAAAATGGGATGTAGAGAAGGTGGATGGAGAAAAGGAGTATGTGAGCCCCGGATTGAATGCTATAAAGTACGGGGCATGGTAGGATGTCACAACCCAGGGTAGTGAGCTCCTATCCGAGGTTGGGAAAGGAAGAATAAGGGGATGGATGGGTCTACTGTTGATAAGACAGGGGGATAAGAGAGAGAACAATTAGGCTGGCGAGGAGCAAGCTGGGGGGGTCAGTACTTAAAATTGGGTCTAGGCTTGGCTATATACCAGTACTGGGTCTGAGTGGGTGAAGCAGTTACATACTTCTCTGATTGTACGGAAATAAAGCATCTTGAAGGCATTTATACCAATTAGAGTGCTTAATTTGAGGGTTTTTTTGTAGATCATTCCATTTTCCATGAAATCTGAGTAACAATGGGGATCTAGCAGGACCCGTGAAACTCCATTAATCCTGTGGCTAACAAAGCCACTTCTGCTGACCATTTTTCTAAATTCTTCCTCGTAGCTGGGGTAGAGGGAGGGAGGTCATGTCTTAGGCTGAGCTGCCTGCTTGTTTATGCCATTCCTGGCGTGGGTTCTCCCTTCCCCCTGCCATGCTGAGGTACTGCTCTTCCTGTGGACTGCACTACAAAGTCAGTCACTTCACTGCCAGTCTCTCATTGGTTGTAGAGTGCTTTGGGATACAATGTGCATGAAAAGTGCTACATAAATGCTGATTTTTCTTCTGCTTCTAACAAATAAGTACAGTGGAGTCACCCAGGATGCAATGCAAAGCTGCCACATACAGCAGCAGAGTTACTGCAGTAGACAAGGCAATTTCAATGGCAGTTAATCAATTTTGTCATGCAGTAGCTTGAGACACTGTGGTGCATCATGGCTGGCTTCACTGCACAAGGGGTGGGAAACTGACCTGGTACTTGCAACCTCTGCAGTAGATGGCTCCATTGAGATGTCCCCCTCTGGTTTGCCAGATACAGTCTGTGCTAAAGGTACAGCTGACCCAATGCACTTCCTGTGGCGAGTGGTGTGGGCTGAGCTGGTTTCTGATGTCTCTAATCCTCTTCACCCCATGAAGGGACTTGACATCACCTGCCCTGATAGCCAGGCAGTCACTCAGGGCCTTTGGTTGCTTAATCTTGTTAGGACAAGTCCTGACAGTGTCTGGGAAAGCAGCAGCTTACTGCCCCCCCCCCCCCAGCTCTGTAGTCACTTCAAGGTATTACCTCTGCAACAGCTATCCTGGAGCTAAAATGAGGCATCCCTGCTCCAAGTCAACCAAACCCCCGTGAAGACATCTTGGTGTTGTTCAGTTCATGAGCAAGAATCTCTGCGCAGAGATTTTAAACAGTTTTTCTCAGCCAGATGGCTGAATGCTGATCACTTACACATGTCTGCCTCCTTCTCTCTCCAAAGCAAATCTGAGCTTCAACTCAGGTTTTTATTTATTTATTTATTTATTTCAGTTGTGGAATTAACACCTTTGAGCCAGAAGGCTCTTTTACAAAAGGTCCCATGTAAAGTGGACGAGAGACAAAATTTACATAAACAGGTTGCATAACATTCAAGTAAACAAGAGGTTACATGCTGATTAGGTAGCGATCAAATAGGCTGTTACAGTGTCAGCAGTATTACTATAAGATTAGGTGCATTTCAACCTATGGAGCTGTTGTCAGTATAATCCAGGAAGGAGTCAGACAAATGTATGCTCAGGGCATGATGGGAGCAGCCTGAAGTGGCTTAGTTTCAGAAAGCGGAAGGTGAGGTGAGGCAAAGGGTGGAGAGTGGTGGCAGCCACCAGGGGCACCATGTTCTTTCATCTGTGCAAATCTGAGGATCAGTTTTCATTTGTTGAAACATCATACATATTTGATTGTGTTAAACCCCATTCTGTCAGTCGCTGTCAGTTGTGTTGGGGAAGCATGCACAGAAAGTCCAGTTTAACCTCCTCTATCTGCAGCTCTGCAGAGCTGAGCTCGGATTGGCTGCTTCTCTTGAGCTGTCTGAGTGTCCTCTAATCTGATGTTAGTTTCACACTAAAAGGATGCATTGGATGTTGAGCTAGGCTACAGCTTGCTAGCTCTGCAAAGCTGAGTTTAGGATTGTCCAATATCCCTGAGCTGACTGTATGTCCTCTGACCCTTTCCCAGCGGTTGTGGGGCCAAAGAAACTACAAACATGGCTGTCCCTGTAGTCCTTATCTGTACAATTAGTTTGTAAATGTTTTCTGTCTGTCTGTGTGGCTTCCAGACATCCAGTACAATACCTCCTGGCCCCTACTGCCATCTGGTGGGACTAGCGATGCATTGGTGGCAGTGAAGCACTATGGGTTGCCCCCAAAGTATGTGCTCCCTTTCTGGATTAACATATGATATGCAGTTAAGTTACAGCAGTTCTGGCTTTGATAGCCACTGAAAGAAACTGTCAGTTCCACAGTGAACTCCTTGACCCCAGTTAGCAGTCTGTGGTTCAAGTGAGCAATGTTCCTATTGCTGCTGAAACTACTGAAATCCAAGGCATGGCTGAGCCAAAGAAGAGGAGTTGCAGGTGTTCATGGGCTTTTCAATCTCACTGCCACTGTCCCTGGAGCCAGAAGAGCGAGAGAAGATGTGCAGCTGTGGCTGCAGCAAGATGGGCACTGCCTGCACTAAACAAAGTGGTGGTGGCCATCCAGGCCAGCACCCAGCCTCACTGATGCTGCCCTGACTGGGACTGACATGAAGGAGTGGTGCTGGAAAGGCAGCAGCAGTACTCCAGGAGGGAGCAAAAGTCAAGCCTCCCTTTTGAAAAGGGTTACACAGCAAAACCTTTTTCCAGTACATTAATGTGAGGAAGGTGAAGGAGGGTATTGGGCCTCTGAGAACAGTGGAAGGGCAGAGATACTTCTGAGAGAGAGAGAGAGAGAGATAGGGGAAATGACTGAGATGCTGAATAAATACTTTGCTTTGGAGTTTGCCAGAGGGCACCAGGAGGAGGGTGCACATCAGGAGACCCCATGGTACCAGAGGTTGCCCCAATGCAGCCAGCCAACATCATACTCACCCTGTTATCTGACTTCCTGATACATACTCACCCTGTTATCTGACTTCCTGATAAAGATCAAGCCATAGCTAAAGTATTTATTGACCAAATGAGTTACAGAGTGGACAAATGGAGGCCATGTTAATCAATGAGAATGGGAGGAAAGGACCCAATCCAGCAGAGAGTGGTTGGACAAGTGAGAATTGCATGGAATGTGCTCAGCAATAAGCTGCAAGAGGTTTAGATCTCAATCCTTTGACTGGTAGGCCTGATGGTTGGAGAAAACAATTAGTATTGAAGTCTATTAGAAGAATAAGTTGGCCTAAAGAGGAATGGGAGGCCAGAGAGGAAGTAGTGTCAATCAGTACAGAGGGATAAATCTTGGGGGTGGCGTAAAGAGCCCCAATAAAAATGGGCAGAAATGAGGGAAAAGTGAGCTTTACCAGAATGAATTCTTTAAAGGAGGGAACAGAGCTGAAGAGAGAGATAAGAGCAAGTAAGACCATAATTAACTTAGAGGGCAACTCCACCCCCATGTTTGCCGCAGTCTTGATAGAAGAGGTTATAGTTAGTGATATCTAGATTAGAGTCTGGAATTCTGCAGTAGAGTCAAGATTCAGATATACTAAGGATGTCAGGTGAGTGCTGGGCAGTCCATACACTCAGAAGATCAATGTTCGGTAACAAACTGCGAGCATTAAGGTGAAAAATTCTTAGGCCTTTAGGGAGAGAGAGAGAGAGAGAGAGAGAGAGGAGGAGGAGACAGGGGAGGCAGGGCCAGGATTAGGCTTGGTATCTCCACCTAGCAGGAGAAGGAAGGCAAGGAGCAGAAGGGTAGAGTGAGATTCATGACTCCGGTGATGCAGAGGGACAGAGGTGGAGAGAAGAAAGAGGAGGAAAGGACCCAGTAGAGGAATTCAAGGTTAAAGTAAGGAGAGGACAGAAGTCCAGTATGTATGGGAGGGTAAGAGGGGAGTTCAGGGGGGAGTGTAGGAGACAGGAGGGTGAGGAGGTAGGGAAGGGAATAATAAGGAGGAAGCATAGTGTTGGGTCCATGGCAGGCAAGAGAATGGAATGAATTAGTGGAACAAATGTGAACAACAACAAAACAACTACAAGGAAACTGGAGAAAGTTGGGTAAGTGAGTAAGATTGCAAACACACAGACTAGATGATAAAACCAAATAAGTAGGGGCTACCTAGAAAGGATGCACATACAGATTATTAACACCAAAATATTATAAAGATTAATAGGGGTTCTAAGAAAGGAAGCATAAACAGGTTAAAATACAGAGCCAGGAAGTAGACATTATAGCATGCATCCCAGTTGCTTGTTTGGTATGCCAAACTGAGCTTTGCTGTACTTTGTTTCACCAAGCACTTGTACATATGTCAGCATGTGTTATCTCGAATAAAGCTGAGTTTCACACAAATTACAGAGCAGGTAGATTATAAGAACTAATTATGTAGGGGCTACCTAGATAGAGAGTACAAATAAGTAGTTACAGTAGTTATATAGTAAGAACTACCTAGATATGGAGTACAAAAACTAGTTACTATGCAGCTACGTAAGTGTTACCCCGGTAAGAAGTACAAATACCTAATCGCTATAAAGCCAAATAAGGGCTGCCTACTGTAGACAGAGGGCTGGATATTCAAACTGCGTTATTTTGTGGCGCAAGCCCTTGCGCTGCACAAAATAGTTGCGCAGGGGTGTGGCCGAGGCGATAGTCAAAGGAGTTGCGCTATTGAGCAACTCCTTTGAATATCACCCCATTTCAACCACTGTGCATGCACAGTAAAGTTGCGCCACCACAAGTGGTCAGAGTGGAGCATTCAAGTTGCGGTGGGCGCAAGTACCATTGCGCCATGTGCAAATTTCCCATATTCAAGGTGACATGCAAATGGGCCATAATTCATGCAAGGCGGCGGGGGCATTTGCATCTGTTGTTGCCCCATTGCATTCCATCCCAACATGCAGTCACTGATCCCGAACTTGCCCTGGCGCCTGCCCAGCAGCAGCCATCGGGACCAGCGCCCCTGCAGCCCGATCGCGGGCAAAGCGTAAAAATCCCCCTCCCCACTGGCTGATCGCGGGCATAAAACAACCCCCCACTAGCCCGATCATGGGCATAATTGTAAAATACCCCCACCAGCCCGATCACGGGCAGCACAAATCCAACCCCTCCCCAAGGACATATCTCTGGTGGTCAGTGGACCTCTAAGCCCGATCGCGGGCTGCAAAATGTTACAACCCCAAGAACAGATCCTGGTGGTCCAGTGGACGCTAAGCCCGCTCGTGGGCTGCAAAATGCAACACCCCCAAGAACAGATCCTGGTGATCTAGTGTCCTCCCACCCACCCACCACGAAGCCCCACCACCCTCCCTCCCCAGCAGCCCGCCCGACTGACTGCCTGGTAAAGCTGCATGTCCACTGGTGCAGGCAAGAGCCAATGACGTGCAGCCCATATGTACTGGCAGTCAGATATGTGAGATGAATTCTTTTCATTCACATATCTGAACTGCTGCTGTCTGTAATGCTACTGCCTCTGCTCTCCAACATGCAGCCCTAGGCAGTCAGTCGGCGGTAGCAAGCGGCAGGAGGTGGGTGGGATACCGCCGCCCACCGGCTGCGGGGGGCAGGTGGTGGAGCTTAATGGTAGGTGGGATGGGGGGACACTAGATCACCAGGGATCTGTTCTTGGGCGAGTGCAAATCTTTGCAGCCCGCGATCGGGCTTAGCGTCCACTGGACCACCAGGGATCTGTTCTTGGGGGGTGTTGCAACATTTTGCAGCCTGCAATGGACTTAGCGGTCCACTGGACCACCAGGATATGTCCTTGGGGATTGATTTTGTGCTGCCATATCGGGCTGGTGGGGGGAGTATATTATAATTATGCCCGGGACGGCTTAGTGGGGGTTTATTGAGCTTATGCCCACGATCGGGCTAGTGTGGGGGTATATTACAATGATGCCCGCGATCGCCTAGTGGGGGTTTATTAAGCCTATGCCGCGATCGGGCTAGCGGGAGGAAGTTATTTAACCTTGTGCCCACGATCAGGCTAGTGGGGGGTTATTTAACCTTCTTGTGATCGAGGCTAGTGGGGAAGTTATTCAACCTTATGCCCAGCGATCCGGGCCAGTCGGGGAGGGTTTACTATATGTCTGCGATTGGGCTGCAGGGGGGGCACAGGGAGTAGGTTGAGGGCCAACCACAGGTGGCAGCTGCTGTGTTGTGCCCTGCAATGCGGCAGCTCACCTGTGGGTGGCCCTCGACTTACTCCTTTTTTTGGCTCAAAGTTGTGCAGGCGCAGGTTGGGGGTTGCGCCTGCACAACTCTGCACAGCCCGCTGAATATCGGGCTGTGCAGTTTATGCATGGTTCCTCCCCCTCCAGTTCAGCATGCATTCATTTGCATTGCGCTGTTGCTCAGCTTGCCTTGGGGGGCGCAACTGCCTCCTGCTGAATATGGCAGAATGGTGCAATTTCAGACTTGCGCAGGCGCAACCCTATTGTGCATGGCGCAACCCTTTTGAATATCCAGCCCAGAGAGTACAACGAGTTTGTTACTTTGTTTGTAGTTTTGTAAAGGACTACCTAGACAGGTTGCAAACACAGGTTAAAGTTACAGAACTGATCTGGAGTGTATCTAAACAGGGGCTACCTAGATGGAGAGTGCAAAGCAGGTAGCCACAGTTTCAGACTAGGTAAAATACAACTAAGTAAGGGCTACCCAGAAAGTACCACCAATACGGATCTAACACAAACCACTTGTTGAAGCACACAGGTAAGGATAATTTGGCAATAGCTAGGCAAAACAGACATACTGAGAAGCTAGTGCCAGCAAGTAACAAATATTAAAGCAGTACAATGGAAAACAATACCCCAATAGGCATTCGACCAGGCTGAGGCAGATAACAGCAGTGAAGCCGAGTAGGTAATTGTACAGTACTTACAGGGGAGTTGAGCAGGTGCACACTGAATGGGCAAAGTGGCAGCTGATGTCTGACTCCACAGCTGATGTCTGACTCCACAGCTGATGCCCACAGTGTGATGCCCTTGTGCTTAAGCCATTAGGCTCCAGACCACAGCAAAGGACCACTAGGAATAGGCCAAAAAAGCCTGATGAAGCTCTGCCTACTTGAAATTGCTGCCCCCCCCCCCACATTGGAGGGACAGGATACCAGGGACAATGTCCATCAAATCCTGCTTGCAGTAGAGAAGCAGCCACCAAACAATGGTCCAGAGAAGGATTATATCCAACACACTACAGAGCCCAACTGGCTCCTGATTATACACCATCCTGACTGTCAACTGAGAGGGAATGCGGACACAGTTTGAATGCTGCACTGCGTTCCATCGCTGATGCCTCGCCCACTTGAAATAGTTGCCTCCAAACTGGAGGGACTGGGCACCAGGGGCAATGTCCAACGAATCCTGCTAGCAGCAGGGAAGGGGCCACCAAACTATAGTCCAGACAGGGATTATATCCAACACACTACAGAGTTTAACTGACTCCTGAGTGCACACCAACCTGACAATCAGCTAAGGGAGATTGTGGTGGCAAAGATAAGGAATTTAAGAAGATGGAGAAAAGGATGTGCCATTGATGAGCCCTGGGAGACACTGGACTTGATGGGGGTGGATAGGGCACCACAAACCTGGAATAACTGAAGCCAGCCTGAGACACAGGAGTGGCACCTCCCAACCACCAAGTCAGGTAGGCCTGCAGCACCTAACTTATCAGAGAGAAGAGAGTGGGTTACAGTACAGAAGGCCTTTACTAGATTTATGAATATGGCCATGGTGAACAGACCCTGGTCAATGACTTTCATCATGGAGTCAGTGATTGGCAGGTAACATAGACTTTGATGGCAGATAAGGACCGCTTGGCCCACCTAGTCTGCCCATTTCCCTACCTATTGGATAAGCTGCAGATCCTAGTGAACCAATAGCCTACTTCTTCCTACCCCCCACCAGAATTGCTTTATGTATGTCCCATGCATTCTTGAATTCTTCCACTGTTTTTGACCCCACAACCTCCTCAGGAAGGCCGTTCCATGTGTCCACCACCCTCTCTGTGAAAAATACTTCCTCACGTTGCCCTGAGCCGACCCCCCTCTATCTTCAGATTGTGTCCCCTTCTTGCACATCTCTTTTTCTGAAAGATGCTACCCTCTTGGACTTTGTTGATTCCCCTGAGGTACTTGAAAGTTTCTAGCATGTCCCCACTCTCCCTCCTTTTATCAAGGGTATACATATTAAGCTCCTTTAGTCTCTCTTCATATGGCTTCTGTTGCAGACCGTGCACCATTTTAGTTGCCCTCCTCTGGACTGTCTCCATCCTGTCTATGTTCTTGCAGAGATGGCGTCTCCAGAATTGCACATAGTACTCCAGACGGGGTCTCACCAACTGTCTGTACAGAAGGATAACAACTTCCTGTTTTCTACTGGTGATTCCTCTCCCTATACATCTCAGTATCCCGCCAGCCGTCCTTACTGCCTTCTCACATTGCTTGCTTACTTTTAGGTCATCTAATATGACTACCCCCAGGTCCCTTTCCATGTGTGTTGTTGTTAATACCTCCCCCCCTCATTGTGTACGCTTCCCCTGGGTTTTTGTTCCCAGGTGCATTACTTTGCACTTCTTTGCATTGAATCTAAGCTGCCATACTTTTGACCATTCCTTCAACCTTACCAAGTCTCTTCTCATCCTTTCCACCCCCCCTTGTGTATCAACCCTGTTGCAGATCTTTGTGTCATCTCCAAAGAGGCATACTTTTCCTTCCAGTCCCTCTGCAATGTCACTTATACAGACATTAAAAAGGACCGGACCCAGTACTGAACCCTGTGGTACCCCGCTAGTAACCCCCTTTTCTTCGGAGTGGACTCCGTTTACTGATACCCTCTGAGTCCTGTTGTCCAGCCAATTTTTTACCCAGGCTGGCTAATTTGTTTATTAATCTTTTGTGTGAGACTGTGTCAAATTCTTTGCTAAAGTCTAGGTAGGCCATGTCCATAGCCCTTCCATGGTCTACTACTTTGGTCACCCAGTCAAAGACATCTATTAGATCTGTCTGACAAGATCCTCCCACTGTGAATCCATGCTGCCTTGGGTCCTCTGCCCCTCTGGCCTCTAGGTACTCAAAAATTCTTTCTTTCAGAAGTGATTCCATCATTTTGCTTACCACTGAGATCAAGCTAACAGGTCTGTAGTTTCCTGCCTCTGCTTTGTTCCCACTTTTGTGAAGGGGAATCACATCCGCCCTCCTCCAGTCCTTAGGTGCCACACCATCCTCCCATGATTTGTTAAAAAGAGTAGTCAGTGGTGTCACTGGTGAATCCCGTCAGGCCCCATTGTTTTGTCCACTTTCAGTTTTAGAAGTTCTTTCAGAACCCTTTCTTCTGAGAAAGGACTAGTATCGACACCCCTACCCAGATTGCTTTTATTGATTGGATTAGGTACCTCCCCCTCCTCTTCTTTTGTGAATACTGAGCAGAAGTATTCATTCAATATACTTTTTCACTGTCCCTCTTGCCCACCCACCCTCCCTTTATTAAGCCTCACCATCCCTCCCTTGGTCTTTCTTCACTCCCTAATGTACCTATAAAAGGTTTTATCCCCCTTCTTAACCAAGTGTGCTATCTTTTCCTTGGTTTGGGCCTTTGCTATTCTGACTGCCTTCCCCGCTTCCTTCTGCTTTAACTGGTACAGTTCTCTGTCCTGCTCCTTCTGTGTTTCCTTATACTTCCTGAATGCTATCTTTTTCTGCCTAACCTTCCCAGCCACCTCTTTTGAGAACCCTAGTGATTTTTTCTTTCATTTTGATTTGTTTATTTGCTTCACACAAAGGTTTGTTGCCTCTCTGATGGCAGTTTTGATGTTTCCCCATTGTTCCTCCACCCCTCCTTTGTACCCGGTTGCTAGTGCTTTTCTGAGGCACTCTCCTATTTTGACAGTCAGCCCTCCTAAAGTTCAGTACCCTCACTTTTGTATGGCCTGACTCTGCAACTGTGTTCATCATGAACCACACTGGTGGTCACTTGTTCCCAGATGGCTACCCACTTCTAGATCTGAGATCCTCTCTCCGTCCCCATTTGAGAGTACCAGGTCTGAGACTGCTCCCTCTCAAGTGGGTTCCACCGCTAGCTGTCTGAGGCATGCCCCCTGTAGGGCATCGAGAATGACCCTGCTCTTGGATGTGGCAGCAGCAAAAGTACTCCAGTTAAGATCTAGCATATTTAGATCCCCCATCAACAATAGCTCCCCTTTTTCTGCCATTCTAAGGATGCCTTCTATCATTTTCTTGTCCATTTCCTCCCCCTGAGATGGAGGTCTGTATACAACCCCCATGTGGATTGTGGTGCCATTTCCGGTCTCCAGGGTGACCCACAGTGCCTCCTCTCCTCCCTGTATTTTATGCACCTTAGATAGGGCATTAACAAGGGAGATGGGCCAGCAGTTACCTGGGGAGGAAGAAACACTCTCTTTGAGGAGGGGAAGGAATTTAGACTACTTTTAGAGGTGGGGACAGACCAAAGATGGAAATAAATATTGAGAAGGGAGACAAGGAGGGCAGCAATGTCCAGCACAGAGAGATGATGGAGACTAGTGTAACCCCCCTACAAAGGGGGGGTTCCCGAAAAATCATCCTTGAGCTTGTCTAAATGCTCACTGCTAGGCTGGTGTCCTTCGTTTTTGCAGTTTAAATGTGATTGCCAGAGAGTGCCTATATAGCCTCTGTGTACTGTCTCTTTAAGAGATGCCTGGATTGCAGTCATAATTAATCTAAAAGGGAGCTCTGTTAGAAGATGTGCTTGTTTGCTGATGTAACCCCTAGGTGGCGCTATCCCAAGGGCTACTACCTTTGCCTGCTTGGTTAGTAGCCTGAGTTCTGAAGCGGGTGCCTCCACCCGGAGGTCAGGGTTGGTAGTGGTCAAGCTAACCTGGGCACAGCCCTCCGGAACACTGTAACCCCCTCTTTCCTTACTAGCGGCCAGAACAATACACAATAATCACTTTCACAATACCCCTGATACATCACACAAGTACCACACTGCTTGCACTTACCACCAGGGCTTTCCTCTGGCCCAGCCCTGGGGACCCCCTGTAAAACAAGGTTATACACAGCAAATAACATCAGTACAGTACTCTTGCACAGACTGGAACTACAGTCAGGGTAAATGCAAATAAGAGTTAGATCTGATTTATTTAAGGGGCTTAAACAAGGGAGGGGTGTAATCAGGTTAATTTGCTTAAAGGCTCTATCAATCAAACAGTTATGCATGCACTTCAGGGTCCATAAACAGTCACACACTCTGGGTGCCCAGATGGAGAATGGTGGGCTAGCCAGGAACATTTCAGCTGGTTGGGGCCCTGTGATGGAAGAAAATAACATGCACAACACACACTATTTGTAATCTGGAGCCGGAGGGCTCAGTTTGTGAAAAGAAAACAACAAGACAATCAGAAGACACAGTTTTAGATTAGGCTGTTGTTGCAGGGAGCTACCCTGATGATTACTCACGATACCCAAGACTGGACACAGGCTGGATGAAAATCGAGACAGCAGGTGGTTAATCTGGAGTGCCAGGAGAAGCAGGGTCCACACGATTCACCGAGGCATCGTTCCTGTTCAAGCATGGAGAGGGGGCTGATCCCCAGGCAGGTATCTCATCTGTGGCTTTCTCTGTGCAGTGGGGTAGTCTGGCAGGGCCAGCATGGCATGGCCCAGGTCAAATGGAGATGAACGCAGATTCAGTCCGATTAGGCTGGATAAAGTTTCCAGCAAGCAGAACATAGTTCACACAGTGAGGAACCAAATCACGACCCACTTTCAAAACACAGCACATTTACATGTAAGGAAATTCTACTGTACCAGGCAAACCACTCTCCGGTCATGATCACAAAATCTCTGCACAAACCGGGGATTCAAAAACAGCTGGAAATCCTGACAGGCCAATCGCATTCAGCAAATCTTCGGTCTTCTTCAGGTTAAAGCCTGGTCACAGTCCAGTGGCTTAAATAGTTCTCACAACTCAGATTCAGTCCAAATATACTCTGTTTTCTCTCTCAGGGACAGCAGGCAGGCCAAAACTCAGCCCTTTCACAGTTCTCCCAAGCAAAACTACACGTAACTGCTGCTCAAAAATCACTTTAGCTGTAACTTCTTCACTTCACAGCTCAAAACTAGCTGCAGCAGCCTGGGAAATTCCCCAAGATCCAAAATGTTTGGTTGGCTGATCCTCCTGTCAATCACAACAAAGGCTCCCCCTTCAGGTGCAAAAAGCCCAAAACTACAATTCCTACAGATTTTGAGTCCAGACAGCTCCTGTAGTCTGGCTCCATTTTAGACCCCACCAGTACTGATTGGTCCAATTCGGCAGTTCAGGACCAAGATAGTGGAGATAAACAAAACAGTCCTTGTTGCAACGAAGGCAGGTTAGACAAACTACATTATCATTATCACTCTAAATGACTTTCAGCAAATAGTTACATCTTTCAACAGAGCTCCCTCTCAGATTACTTATGACTACAATCCAGACAGCCCTTAAAGAGACAGTGCACAGAGGCTATACAGGCACTTTCTGGCAATCACATTTAAA
The DNA here is from genome assembly GCA_016271365.2 of Neoceratodus forsteri. Taxonomy (NCBI): domain Eukaryota; kingdom Metazoa; phylum Chordata; order Ceratodontiformes; family Ceratodontidae; genus Neoceratodus; species Neoceratodus forsteri. The sequence goes on along the minus strand of CM057456.1, from coordinate 450,267,459 downwards.
CTGCTAAAACGTAGGACACCAGCCTGGCAGTGAGCATTTAGAAAAGCTCAAGGAAGACTTTTTGGGAACCCACATTTGTAGGGGGGGTTACGCTGATCATTTGTTAGAGTAGTAATAATATTGCAGTTTGTTCTAACCTGCTTTCTTTGCAGCATGGATGGTTCTGTTTGTTTCCATCATCTTGGTCCTGGACTGCTGAAATGGGCCGATCAGTACATTTGGGAGTCTAAAATGGAGCCTGTCTACAGGGGCTTGGTGGGGTCAAAACTTGTAGGAATTGTAGTTTTGGGCTTTTTGTGCCTAAAATAACCTGGAGGGGGAGCCCTTGTGATTGACAGACAGATCAACCAAACAAACCTTTTGGATCTTGGGGAAGACCCAAACTGCTTGCAGTTTCAGTTAGATCTAAGTTGGGAAGTGAAGAAGTAACAGCTTAAGGTAGTTCGAGCAGCAATCCATGTGGAAAGGCCTGAGTTTTGGCTTGCATGCCTGCCTGCTGTCCCTGAGAGGAAACTTGTGCCTTTTTTGTACTGAATCCGAACTTGGAGTATGAAGTAAGCCACTGAATTGTGACCAGGCTCCTACCTGAAGAAGACCGAAGATTTGCTGAATGCAATCGGCCTGTCTAGACTTCCAGCCACCTCTGAACTCCCGGATTGTGTAGAGACTCTGTAATTGTGACTGGAGAGCCTTTTGCCTGGTACAGTGGAATTTCCTTACATGTAAATGTGCTGTGTGCTGCTAGTGGGTCATGATTTGGTTCCCCGCTGTGGTTTGAATTTCATTCTGCTTGCTGGAAGCTGCATTAGAATTTCCTTACGTGTAAATGTGCTGTGTGCTGCTAGTGGGTCATGATTTGGTTCCCCGCTGTGGTTTGAATTTCATTCTGTTTGCTGGAAGCTGCATTAGAATTTCCTTATGTGTAAATGTGCTGTGTGCTACTAGTGGCTCACAATTTGGTTTTCCACTGTGGTTTGAACTGTATTCTGCTTGCTGGAAGCCACATCCAGCCCTACGGACTGAATCCAAAATCATCTCCATTGGGCCTGGGTCTTGCCACACTGGCCCAGCCCGACTACCCACTGCACAGAGAATGCCATCAATGAGAGACCTGCCTGGGGATCAGCTCCCCTTCCCACTCAACACTTGAGCAGGAACAATGCCTCGGTGATTCGTGTGGGCCCCGCTTCTCTGGGCACTCCAGATCAACAACCTGCAGTCTCAATTTTATCCTGCCTGTGTCCAGTATTGGGTATTGTGAGTAAACATCAGGGTAGCTCCCAGCAACAACAGCTAAATCTTTTTTTTTTCCAATTCAACTTCTTTATTGGTTTAAACTATAAACTTAGTAGTATTCATAACAGGTATGATACATAGATGCAACCATCCCCTTTGCATATATTATGGAAAGCCGATGAAAAAGAGAAAGGAAACCCCTCCCCCCATTACATTCTCCCTTCCTTCCGAACCCCACCCCCCGGAGTATGCCAATACATATAGTACAATACTTGAAAGAAATATTTGGTACATAGAAACATCTTGAAACGGACCTAGAAAAATTAAATGTTAATAACCTCAGTGCAGATATAAGACATACAATTTGCCCCATTTTTTATCAAATGATGCCAGATTATTACAGGAGCCAGCAATCAAGCGCTCTATCCTGAAGTAAGCTGAGAGGTCATTTAGCCATTCATTATAGGAGATAGGTAATCGATCCAACCAGTGTTTAAGCACTAGTTTCTTTACCACCATGGAAGTTAGTGCCATGTGATATTTCCTTTCTTTAATCTGGATAGTGGTGTAATTCCACAGGATACAGATCTCAATAGTGAAGAGGTCCCCTAGACCAAGTATTGGGTCCAATTTGGATTGAATCGACAGCCACAAGGGGGCAATTTTAGCACAGTCCCAGAATATATGTACTAAATTTCCTTCACCTTTACCGCATCTGGAGCAATTAGAGTTGGTCAGGTGGTGAATTTTGGCTAATTTTACTGGTGTGTAATATAGGTTATGTAGTATATGGTATTGGGTAAGTTGCAGTTTATCTTGGGAGATGTATGTATATAAATCTTGCCAGACTTTTAACCATTCAATGACTGTTCCTGAAAGGAGAGAGGACCAGATTTTGGAACCAGGTACAGGATCAGTGCGTCCAATGGAGAGGATATAGTTGTATAAGAGGGACAAGCAGTGTGGCTTGGAAGATAGATCACGGAAGCCTTCCAATATAGGTTAAAGCTTAGATTCTAGGGAAGCAGTACCAAATACTTGTGCCATTAGGTGTCTCAACTGGAAGATCTTAAAATTATGAGAAGCATTTAGGCCAAATTTATGTCGGATTTCAGAAAAGGAAAGAAGAGACAAGGAGGAGTAGAGATCTGTTACTTTAGCATTTTGTAGAGGAGGTAACCAAGTGTGTGTGAGGAGACTGCCACCTACCTTAATGTTGGGGTTGAAGATGAGAGGTTGTGCGAAGTCTTGATGAGGCGAAAATTTGTAAGAGGAGCAAAACTGAGAAAAAACTTTCAGGGAGGTCCCAATTATTACGTGGCCAATTGGGTCTGGCAACTTCTTCGGGAAATATAGTAAATGGAAGGGGAAAGCAAGTGGTGGTGTTGTAAGATCTGGGTTTCTATTTGCAGCCAAATAGGAGATGCTTCATCTATGGGATCCATAAGCCATTTCCCAATCCTAGAGAAGTGGCTCGCCCAGTAATAAAGAAGAAAATTAGGTAGACGGAGACCCCCTGATGCTTTGGGGAGACTCAGTTTAATAAAGGATTTTCTGGGTTGTTTATGTAGCCATATAAAGCCAGAGATGAGAGTGTGTACCATCTGGAAGAAAAATAGTGGGAGCCACATGTTCAGCATATGTAACAGATAATAAAGTCTAGGCAGGACATTTATTTTAATTATGTTTATGCGTCCCCAAAGAGATACTGGAAGAGATTCCCATCTTTGAAGATCAAGTTGAAGGATTGTCACTAGGTCATCGAGATTGAGTTTCTTGGTCCGAAGAGGAGCCGTGGTTGAGCGAATGCCCAGATACTTCAGTGAATGAGGAGTCCATTTTAGGTCAAACCATTGAAGTCAGCTTTGTGAGTGAAATGATTTAGGGGAAAGATTTCTGATTTGTTCAGATTAAGTTTATAATTGGATAGTGAGCTAAACTGGGATATTACCTCCATTACTTGTCTCAGGGATTTAGCAGGATTCTCTAAATGGAGGAGGATATCATCCGCATATGCAGAGAGGATGAGGTTGTGATTGAGTATTGGAATTCCCTGTATTTGGGAAGACTGTTTGATATGATGAATCAAGGGTTCTAAATAAAGATTAAATAGGAAAGGTGAGAGGGGGGCAACCCTGCCTTGTACATGAGTAAAGGGGAAATCGAGAAGAGAATACCCCATTGCAAAGGATCTTTGCCGAAGGGGAGGAATATATGGCCTGAATCCACTGGATGAAGAGGTGAGGGAAGCCCATCTTACTTAAAGTCAGCCAGAGGAAGTCCCAGTCCACTCTGTCAAAGGGCTTCTCAGCATCCAATGAGATTAGGGCCATTGGGGTTTGAGATAATCTTGCTGCATTGAAAATATGGGAAAGCTTTCGAAGGTGATCCGCGAAGGATCTACCCGGGACAAATCCCACCTGTTCTGGACTTAGAAGATGAGACCATACTTTTAGAATGCATAAAGCTAGGATTTTAGTTAAGATCTTGATATCACAATTTAAGATGGAGATAACAACAGCTAAATCTAAAGTGTTGTCATCTGATTGTCTTGTTGCTTTTTCTTTCACAAACTGAGCCCCCCCTTGCTCCGGATTACAAGTAGTGTGTGTTGCACATGTTGCTTTCTTCCATCACAAGGCCCTATCCAGCTGCAACATTCCTGGCTAGCTCACCATTTTCTTACCTGGGTACCCAGAGTGTGTGACTGTGTGGGGACTTAAAGTGCATGCATAACTGTTTGATTAATATAGCCTTTAAGCCAATCCACTTCATTATGCCCCTTCCTCATTCAAGTCCCCTGAATAAATCAGATCTGACTTTTTTTTTTGCTGCATTTAACCTGACTGTGGTTCCAGTTTGTGCCAAGAGTGCTGTACTTTTGCTATTTACTATGCATAACCTTGTTTCACAGGGGGGGGGCCCCAGGGTCGAGCCAGAGGAACCAGCCCTGGTGGTAAGTGCAAACAGTGTGGGTACTGGTATGGTGTACAAGGGGTACCGTGAAAGTGATTATCGTATATTGCTCAGGCCACTAGAAGGGAAAGGGGGGGTTACAGTGTCCCAGAGGGCTGTGCCCAGGTTAGTTTGACCACTTCCAACCCTGACCTCTGGGTGGAGACACCTGTTCCAGAACTCAGGCCCCTTAACCTGCTACTAGCCGCACAGGCAGGGGAAGTAGCCCTTGGGATAGCGCCACCTAGGGGCTACATCTTGGAGGCTCATCGCTGGGATTTGTGCCTTCTAGTGGCCAAAAATTATGAATTATTGTTAAAGATTAATGGCTACCCCAGTAGAAATGGCTGTACACCAGTTGGTGGGGTGGTGTACTGGGCAGAAGATCGACCCCATAAAATGCTCTGCTTATACTGGATATTTCCCTGGGTACCAGTAAGGACACTGTAGAGGGAGCACTCTCCAAAGTTGAATGTTTAAAAAACCCTGTGGTGGTGGGTCAACAGGCTGATTTGATTACCCAAACTTTCATAGCCTTGGTAGAGTGTAGTGACCTCATGGACAGCTCTAAAGTGCCACAGACTATTGCCTCAGAAGGGGTCCTAGCCGCCTGGAGAGTGATTACAAAAGACAGTAAAAACCCTGGGGAGGATGAGCTCCCACCATTATGTGAGACTTTTGAGGAGAAATTTGTTAAGTTGTTGCTGGAGGAAGGGAAAACCATAAAGGACTTTAAGAAACTATTCCTGCCACCTGGGGGTGTTCCTTCCCCAACACCCCCTCCCACTCCAGCACCTGTTACCACCCCGCCTTCTGTGCCCATGCCAATGCTGGCCCCTATATCTGTACCTGCCATTAGTCATGACTCGTATCGCCAGCTGAGGATGTTTTCAGGCACCCTCCCCACACCCCAGAGAGAGGACAATTGGGAGACTTGGATAGACTATGTTGCCCCTCAAATCCGAGAATGACAATGCCCCGAACCAGAGAAGAGGAGAAAGGTGGTTGAAAGCCTCAGAGTCCCCGTCCAACTTACTATCCACGCTACACAGGCTAGTAATCCAGAAGCAACTGCTCAAGATTTTTTGAATGCATTGGAAAATGTGTATGGGAGTCTCGATTCAGATAAGGACCTGTGGGGTAGGGTCAAAAACACTCAGCAGTACCCAGGGGAGCCCTTATCCGTGTATGTGCCTCGACTCAAAGTGGTGCTACAGGAATGCCTAAAGAAAGGTGGCATGGCCCCAGCATGGTTAGATCGGAATAGGTATGACCAACTTCTCAAGTGAGCCCAATTGACTGAATTATTGCTGCTCCAACTATGCCTTGCTGCTCAGTTAGATGCGCCTCCAACCTATGATGGACTGATGAAGGAAATTTGGAGGATTGAGAGGAGGCAGCCACATGGGGGGGGCCCCTCCTGTATCTGCTGTTGCTGCTGCCCAGATGACTGAGGATGCACATGTGAGTGATACTCAGAGGTGAAATACAGAGCCAGTTGAACATTGGGAGGCTAGCAAGGATGTTCTGCCCTGGGGTGAGATACTGTGAGAGGTCTGAGAAATGAGGGCTACCATTTCCCTACAAGCCCATTCCAGAGATACAATGGGCCCAAACCCTTCTCAGATCGTGTCTGCTATGGGGGTGGGGGTGCACTCCCAGGCATCCCCTGTTGACAGCAGCTCAAAGATTGATGAATTGACTATGGAAGTGAGGGAATTACTGAGGCATCTCCCACACTCACCACACACCAGACAGAGGTTGAATCATGCTTTTCTGTTGGAGGTACCCCTGCCTCAGCCCCCAGTGTGATGTTTCGGCCACGCCAGACTCTAGAAAGCATACTCTGTCATAATTGTGGGAAGGAGGGGCATATGAAGAAAGAATCTACGAAAGATGTAGTAGGATAAAGCCTTTTAATTCCAAAATAGGCAAATCAGTCAGCAAGCAGGATACACACTGCCCTCACAGAGTTTAACGTGCTTTTCAAGCAATGCCAATTACGCTTTTTTCCTGCTTGGTTGACTGATTTGCCTATTTTGGAATTAAAAGGCTTTTATCCTGCTACATCTTTCATGGATCTTTTATCTACAGCTGACAGTGACGAGGTGCCGACCTATATGAACATTTTGTGAGTGCTATTGAATTTGGTTTTGGCCCCGTTTTTGGCGTTCGCAGCCACCTGTTTTGTCTTGTGGATTTGAAGAAAGAATGCCAGTCTCCAAAAGACTTCAATAAGGTTGTACACAGACTTCAAGGGGAGCTCTGGAAAGCAAAACCATGGCCAAGAGGTGCTGGAGATGACCGCAGTGAAGGCTCAGGAAATCCCAACTCCAACTTCTTTGTGGCTAAGTCATCTGTATCGACCCCTGCTACTGTCCCTCCAGACTGGTCCAAGATAGTGGGCCCTTCAATGAAGACTAATGTGGCTGTGAATGGTATTCCTACTTGGGCTGTGCTTGACAGTGGGTCGTAAGTGACCATTGTATTTCAGGACTGGTATGACAAACACTTATCTGATGTGCCCTTACAGTCCCTGGAAGGCCTACATGTGTGTGGGCTGAGCGACAAGTCTTATCCATATCTAGGATATGCCCACCTCTGGTTGCCTTTTCCTGCAACTGTCACTGGTGTGGAGGAGCAAGCAGAGACACTGGCCCTAGTGTGTCCCCCCCCCCGGACTGTATGATGGGGTTCCCCTGTTAATTGGAACAAACGCCCACATGTTTGGGTGACTAGCACAACTCTGCCATGAGAAACAAGGACAGCTGACTGGACAGGCCCTTAAAATTCCAGCCTTAGTAAAAAGGGCTTATGACTGGCAACAGAGACCCGATGAAGTGGACCCAGATGAGCCAGTGGGGATAGTGTGGAAAAATGAACCTGACTCCTTGATATTGGCCCCCAACACCCAGTGCACAATCCATGGAGAAGTCCGCCTAAAGAGAAATGCAAAGAACAAAATATTAATGTTGGATGCACCAGGAGATAGAAAGTTGCCAAAGGGGTTATTGATCAAATACAGCATCTTGCCTGCTCGTGCCCATGCCTATGCATGACAAGTGATGGTCCAGATTCAGAATGTGTCAGATCGGGAGATTTGGGTGAACAGAGGGTGCACCCTAGCTATAGTACACTGCGCCGACACTGCCGTATTACCCAGCAACAAGTGCTCTGGTGAGAAGGAGAGAGTGAAACCGGACTTATTTGACTTTGGTGACTGCCTGTTGCCAGCTGAATGGAAGGCTAAAATTAGCAAGAAACCTGCTCAGAGGGACCAGGTGTTTTCATTAAAAGAATGGGACATGGGGTGTATCCAGGGTGCAGAGCATCACATACACCTGCATGATGACCAGCCATTTCTAGAGAGATCCCGATGTCTCGCCCCAGCAGACATAGATGATGTGAGGAGATACCTGCAGGAAATGCTCACTGCTGGTGTGATACAAGAATCAAGGAGCCCATATGCCTCTCCCGTTGTGGTCATGCATAAGAAGAATGGGTCGGTAAGGATGTCTGTTGATTATCGAACCCTAAACCAGCGGACCATCCCTGATCAATACACCATGCCCCATATACAAGATGCCTTGGATTGTTTGAATGGGTGCAAATGGTTTTCGGTATTGGATCTTCGCAGGGGATACTACCAGATCCCGATGGCCCCAGAGGACCATGAGAAAATAGCCTTCATCTGTCCTTTGGGGTTCTATGAATTCCTGAGAAAGTCACAGGGGATTTCAGGTGCCCTGGCTAACTTTCAGTGACTGATGGAACGTGCGGTGGGAGATATGAACTTGCTGGAATGTCTAGTGTACCTAGACGATGTTGTTGTGTTTGGGCGCACATTAAAGGAGCATGAGACCTGACTATTTAAAGTCCTAGACCGATTGGAAGACTGCGGCCTCAAGCTGTCCATTGACAAGTGCCATTTTTTTCAAACCTCCCTGAAGTATGTAGGGCGCATAGTATCTGCAGAATGGATAGAGACTGATCCCAGTAAGGTTGAATCACTGACTACTTGGCTCCAGCCCCATAATTTGAAAGAACTACAATGTTTCCTGGGGTTCTATGGCTACTACTAAAGGTTCATAAAAGACTATTTAAAGGTGATTCGCCCACTCTTGAATATTACCCAGGGTTACCCTCCTACCAACCATAAATATAAAAAAGGGTCCATCAAAGAACCAGAGAAAGTGTACTTCTGTACAGGTGAACTTTTTGGGCCCTGCTGGACACCCAAATGTGAAGCAGCCTTTCACAAAGTCATATACCAGCTCACCCACACCCCCATCCTCACCTATGCTGACCCCACCCAGCCCTACGTGCTGCATATGGATGCCAGTCTGCAGGGTTTAGGAGCTGTGCTGTATCAAGCCCATGAGGATGGTTTGAGACCAGTGGTCTTTGCCAGTAGGAGCTTGACCCCGTCGGGCGAAACTACCCTGTGCACAAGCTGGAGTTTCTTGCGCTAAAATGGACCATCGTCAACCAGTTTCATGAATACCTCTATGGGGCAAAGATATTGGTGAAGACTGACAATAACCCGTTAACCTATGTACAGACTTCAGCTAAGTTAGACACCACTGGGCACCGGTGGCTTTCTGCCTTATCAACCTATGATTATGCTGTTGAATACAGGCCAGGACTGAACCATATTGATGCTGATACCTTGTCACGAAGGCCAGTTTCCAAGAGTGATTGGGTCAGGCTGTCTGAACCTGACATCCGAGCCTTGTGCCAAAAATTTGACCGAGATGAACAGATGTCTGCGGACACAGTGGACTGTTTAGTAGATTGCTTGGGGTCTCCTGATACCTGCATACCGGCTGCCTATTGCCACTTTTCTACTCTATATATTAGTGCACTATCTCAGTTTGACAATGACAGCATTCAGTGGGCTCAATCCCAAGATCCTATAATTCAGCCCCCACTTCATGCCCTGCATGCGGGGAAAGATGTGTCCAAGACTCGACTTGTTACGATCTCGATTCTACTGGCCCAAGATGGGGCCGATGTTGAGCACCATGTAAAGACCTGCAGTCGTTGCCTGCAAAGGAAAGCCCTGCCTCAGACAGCTGCCCACCCCTTGTCAATATTACTAGCAGCACCCCCATGGAACTGGTCTGCACAGACTTTTTGTGTTTAGAACCTGATCAGTGGAATATTGGCAAAGTGTTAGTGGTTACGGATCATTTCACACGGTATGTGCAAGCTTTTCCAACTAAAGATCAAAAGGCCTCTACCGTGGCCAAGGTGCTAGTGGAAAATTTCTTCATCCACTATGGTGCCCCTCAGCGGATCCACTCTGACCAAGGCAGAGATTTTGAAAGTCGGCTAATCAAAGAAATGCTCTCTCTATGGGGGGCGCAGAAGTCGAGAACCACCCCTTATCACCTAGAGGGGGACCCTCAACCAAAATGTTTTAACTGCACCCTTCTAGACATGCTGGGCACCCTCCATCCCAAAGACAAGCCTAAGTGGAGCCAGCAGATTAGCACCTTGGTCCACGCATACAATTGCACAAAAAAATGATGCTACTGGGTTCTTCCCCTACCGAATCATGTTTGCGAGGGAGGCCCGACTGCTCGTTGATGTCTGCTTTGGGGTCTCTCCAGATGGGGTCCAAGCTGAAAATTACCTACAGTATGTACAGAAACTGAAAGCACAATTGAACCATGTCCATCAACTGGCCCAGACATTGGCTGCCAAAAGAAATCTCGCCAACAAAGAGAGGCATGATAAAAAAGTAAAGGCTCAAGAGCTTCGGCCTGGAGACTGTGTGTTGTTAGGCAATTTGGGACTGCATGGCAAACACAAAATTGCTGATAGGTGGCACCATATTCCCCATGTAGTAGTTAAAAAGTTGAATGATTTACCAGTGTACAAGGTGCACCCAGTGAATAACTCCAAAGCTGTCAAGACCATGTACCATAACCACTTGCTACCTATCGGCCAAGTCATAATTGAGGTTGAACCATCAGAGATTGATTCCCCTGGGCTGGTGACTCATGCTGCTGCAAAAAAGAGACAGAATCAACCCACCCCAATAGTTGCAGATTTAAGGTTTCCCCCGCAGCAGGCCCAGAATGATGGTGACTGTCAGTCCACCTCTGATGAAAGTGAGTGTGACAATGCCTATTACTCCTCCTATGAATTGAGTCAGCTGTTTCAAGGTAACCCTATGACTAATTGTGGGGGTGAAGCTGGGCCTTCTGGACTGTCTAACCCCTCCAGCTTCGTCCTTGGGGCCAATGCTCCTTGAAAGTGAAGTGCAAAGTATTAAGTCTGAGGTTGCAGACTCCCTGTGCTTTGTGGAACTGTGTGAATTGCCTGAAGAAGGGACTGACGGTCTGAGTCTGTCTGGTGACACACCAGAATTTGAAGAACAATGTGAGAGTTTTGACAGCCCCACTTCAGTGCCGCAAAGCCTAATTGTGCCAGAGCCTCCTCTAAATGAACAAACTGGGCCTCCATCAGAAGATAATGAGCAAAGTGTTGTGGAAACAGAGCCTACAGAGCAAGGAGCTGACAGTGCTCCAAGTTTGGACATTCCCATCCATGCAGAGGCACCCCTCACAAGTGACAAAAGCTCCAAAGTTAGTGCTGAAAGTACAGAGACTGTGTCCGCTCCCCCCAGAAAGTCTGGCCAAGCTGTCAAGCCAGAACTATGCTTTAGTTATGATTCCCCTGGGAGGCCAGTGGATTTGCCTCTCAATGTGGTTCACAAAGGGGTTTATGTTTTGCCAAGCTCACTGCCCAAAATGAGCTTGACGGCCAACTCCATGTTACTTCTTCTTCTCTCTCACCATGGTGCCCCTGCCCCATCCAGCCCCAAGTTAGCTGATAGGGAAGGGTCCCATCTTACATTGTTTAATGTACAAGAAGTTATTAAATGAATCAGTATTACTTGTATGAAATATGCATAAGTATTGTCAATATGGATGTAGTAATGTGAAGTATATTGAAAGGTATAGTAATGTAACAAGCTAATGATATATATATGTCTCGTTTATATTGCATTTTTAATATTGTGATGGTACAGAATTATTTTTATTTTTTTTTTTTTAGCTTTTGTTAACCGGGTAAGGAGCACTAGCCATAGTAATAACTATTTTCAGGCACGACCCGGGAGTTTACAGAAAAACAATACAATTTGAAACAGGACAGAGCAATCCAACATAAAACAGTAGGTGACTTAATAAATAGTAATAGTAATATAGCACAGGCAGTAGAAATGCAATTGATTGATTGATTGATTCAGCAGAAACTATATAATGTATAAATATGGGAGCGCAACAATAAAACATATGTAGGCAACATTTAGGTAGCAGTCTAATGAGCTTGAAAAATAAAGCAGAGCGGCAACTTAAATAGTCGAGGAAGATGGAAAAGCAGTGTTAGCAGGAGTATTTGGGGGGAGGTGGTATGAGGAGGAGGGATAGGATAGGAATGGAAAAATTGAGGTAAGAGATGATGGCTAGATGCAATTTAAAGTTTAAATATGACAGGATAGGAGACAGTCTGATAGAGCAGAGAAAATGTTTGTTTATAAGGAGCACAGTAAGGTTGTAGGGTCAGAGACATTAAGAAGATTAACTAGGCTAAGGGGTTTGAAGCAGGAGCAGGAGCATGAGACAGCAAGATGGTCACGCAGTAATATTTTGAAAGAGGCATGGGATGATGCCTGATGAATAGTTAGAGAGAGGGAGTTCCATTTTTTCAGGGCATGGCAGGAGAAAGCGCTAGCACCTTTTGAGAAGTGATGTCTTGGGATGATAACATGGGCATTGGCAGCAGAGCATAGTTCATAGATGGATGGATGTCTGGTTTAGAAATAGGTTCGCCAGTGTCTTAGGCATTTGACTCCAGATGATATTATCTATGATTGAACAGAGTGCATAATCTCAGGAGACTGCCGGAGAAAGCCAACTGAGTTCCGCATAGAGGAGGCAGTGGTGTTTCAGTCTATGTGAGGAGGATGCATATCTACAGATATTGTTGTATGCGACATCTCGCTTCTGAAAGCTGGTCTTACCTGATGAAGCATATGCTGCCACCCCATAAGTGAGTGACGGAAGGAGCAGGCCTCGAGCTATGGCAAGTCTAGCTGAGGGAGTGAGTAGGTAGCTAGACTGGTAGGCCATACCAAGTTTTATGTTTCACCATTTTGCAAGTCTGTTGGATATGGAGATCAAAAGTGAGGGCTGGATCGAGGGTGATACCCAGATATTTAAAGGAAGGTACCACTGTAACAGAAGAGCCATTTCTAGTAGAGACATTGAAAGTAGGTTGTGTAAGTTTACGTTTTGCATTGGGGCCAAACGGCATGACCTGAGTCTTGGACACATTTAGTACAAGCTTATTTCTGAACAATCACTGTTCAATTTGTTGAAAATCTTGGGACAGACATTGGTTGATTTCAGTGATGTTTTTTGCACTGGTGTACAGTACAATGTCATCGGCGTATAGCAGGGAGGCAGTCTGGGGAGTGTTTGAGGCAATATCATTTATAAAGATGATGAAAAGCAGGGGACCGAGGATAGATCCTTGAGGCACACCAATATGTATGGTAGCATAATTAGACAAGGTGGAGTTGAATTTAACTACTTGGGAGCAGTCTGTCAGGTAGCTGTCAAACCATGCGGTCACACCGGGGAGAAGCCTAGTGATCTTAGGGCAGTGAGGAGGAGGAGGAGGATAGGATGATCCACAAGATCAAAAGCTTTAGTCATATCTATAAAAATAGCCCCCATTAGGAGATCTGAGTCCATGGCAGCTAGGGTATCGGGCGTAAATTTGAGTAGAGCAGTGGAGGTGCTGTGACCCTTACGAAAACCATGCTGTGCAGATGAAAGAAGATTATGCTTCTGCAGAAATTCAATGGTCTGGCTGGCTATGAGCTTCTCTAGGATTTTGTTAAGAACAGGCAATATGGAATTGAGCCTGTAGTTGGAGGGATCTTTATGGTCACCCTTTTTGAAAACAGGGGTAATCCTAGCAGTCTTCCGGATATCTGGGACATAGCTGTGACAAAGAGAGAGGGGAAAAAATTTTTAGCAAGAGGTGCAGCTATGTAAGGTGCAGCGAGCTTTAGGAGTTTGGGCTCGAGGTTGTCTGACCCAGCAGCAGTGAAATCGGAGATGTTTTTGAGCAGTCTTAGAACTTCCAGGCTAGTGACTGTCTTGAATAGAAATTTGGGACCCAACACATTGGGTTGGTCATTTGAGTACAAATTTGCTGGGAAAGATGAAGTATAGTTGGAGAGGTCAGAGAACTGGGCATTGAAGAAGTTAGCAGTAGTGGAGGGATTATTGCAGTGGACCCCATTGAGAGACATGTCTGTTGGGGTGGGGGATGGATTTGATCCTAGGAAGCATTTTGATATGGGACCAGAATTTTTTGGAGTCACCATATAATTTAGTTAATAGATCCTTACAATAGGCACTTTTGGCCCTTTTGAAATCCTTCTTGCAAGAATTTCTGATTGTTCTATAGGAATTTAGGTCAGTAGGGAGCCCCGTGCTTTTGTAGTGGTACCATGATTTGTTCCTCAGCCGAAGCTTGGAGAGAAGGTCGGACTTTAGCCACCGAGTATGTTTATTTTTTACATGTCGAGTAATAAGAGGGTAATGTTTTTATTGTATCACCAAGAAGCGAGACAGAAATAGGTTTAGAGTAGTCAGAGGGTCATCCGAGGCATAAAGGGTGGTCCAGTCAATAGTAGCAATGTCCATTAGGAAGGATTGCAGGTAAAAATTTGCATAGTTACGGAACATAATAAAGTGAGGTTTAGAAGAGGAGGGCCTAGTTTTACCCCATACACAAAAGGTGCGGGAGTGGTCTGTGATAGTATCTGCTAGTATGCCAGAGGAGATGATATTTTCTGGGTGGTTGGTCATTATCCAATCCAACAGAGTACTAGAGTTGGAGTGTAGGGCAGTTCTAATGGGGTCACTGATCAACTGGTGGAAGTTGAAACTTAGAATCTTGGACTGTAGTGTAGGTAGGGAATTCCCAAGCCAATTTAGATTGAGATTGCCTAGAATAAGAACTTTGTATCGCCCGGATAGAAGAGCAGTCTGATCAAGCAGCTCATCAAGTCCTTTTAAACCACTGGATGGAGGGTTATAGGCACAGACAATATGTAGTTTTTTAGATCCAGGAGTAAGGAGGAAATGAAGAGCTTCACAATGAACTAGGAGGGATGAGGAGATAGTGGAGAGCTGTAGGTGATTTTTATAATATACAGCTGTGCCACCCCCTTTTTTTGGTGCAGGTCTGTCTAGCCTCAGGAGATTGAAGGAGGAAAGCGAGCACTGAGAGCCCAGGATGGAAGATTTAAGCCATGTTTCAGTAAGGCAGATGATATCTGGGTTTGTGGACAGTGACCTAAGTTTCTAATTCAGCAAAATTGTGCAGTAGGCTCCTGATGTTAAGACCCACTACAGTAAGACCCTTTGCATTTGAAAGGGGATCCTGAAAATTGTTTTTTGGGCCAGGGTTAGAATGTATATCACCAAAGAGCAGTAGGGCAAGTATGAGGAGATACCAGAGTTTATGTCTCAGGAAGGGGCATAGGGTCCGTATGTCCAGGGTTCAGTGCTTGAGTACATAGGCTATTATCAGGAGCCAGGGCCTATTAGAGAGAAAAGGAGTAGGGTCATAATGGGGAGAGAGCAGCAGGAGAAGGTTAGAGAAAAAGTAATCTTGGGCGGAAAAGTGGGATAGCGAGGGGGGCTGGATGAACAGTAGGCAAGGGTAGGTGGAGCAGAGCAAGACAGGATATAAGAAGAGACAGTAACATGAGTAGTTTCATTTTGAGATAAATCAAAAGGGAACTGGCTTGTGGCAGGAAAGTGAGTCATGGCCAGCCAGAAGGAAAAAAGAAGTGTAAGATTAGAAAAAAATATGAAGGTGTAGCAAAAGAGAAGTGATGACTGACAGCTTGGTAGGATTGGAAATGAGAGAACTAGGTAAGCCTGTTTGGGAAAGGAGGAGGAGTCACAAGACACAGCGAGCAAATTGGAGAGGAGAGATAACAGGGTAGGTGAAGCAATTTCAGATTTTGGCCAAAATAACCGAGCTCAGCACTGGCCAAGTCAGTGTAAAGTCAATGGTAAAAGGAGCTCCAATCAGAAAGGCTTTGAGGCAGTAAGTAGACCAATCAGAAACACACCTGGAGAAGCCAAACCAATCAGAAGCCTCGGCGCTGAAAATGAGAATAGCGGTAGTACCTGGCGTAGAGATCCATGTCTGGGGACCACGAGGGCGGTCACACTGTCTTGGAGGAGTCAGGCAACAGCAGCCAGGAGACGGCAAGTGGCCCACCTCATGAACTGGCAAGTGCCATTTCTGGCTCTGGTTCCTGGTGTAGAGATCCATGTCAGGGGAACGTGAGGGCGGTCACACTGTCTTGGAGGAGTCGGGCAATGGTGGCCAGGAGGCGGCAAGTGGCCCGCCTCACAAACTGGCAAGTGCCGCTTCTGGTGCTGGTTCCTGGTGTAGAGATCCATGTCTGGGGACCGTGAGGGTGGTCACACTGTCTTGGAGGTGTCTGGCAATGGTGGCCAGGAAGCGGCAAGTGGCCCGCCTCATGAACTGGCAAGTGCTACTTCTGGCTCTGGTTCCTGGTGTAGAGATCCATGTCCAGAGACTGCGAGGGCAGTCACACTGTCTTGGAGGAGTCAGGCAATGGCATCCAACAGGCAGCAAGTGGCCCACCTCACGAGCTGGAAAGTGCCGCTTCTGGTGCTGGTTCCTGGCGTTGAGATCCATGTCCAGGGACCGCGAGGGTGGTCACACTGTCTTGGAGGAGTCGGGCAACAGTGGCCAGGAAGCGACAAGTGGTCCGCCTCACGAACTGGCAAGCACACACGGACGCCAAGTTTTCTCCAGGCAGGGAAGGGTGTAACCCCCATACAAATGGGGGTTCCCAAAAAGTCTTCCTTGAGCTTGTCTAAATGTTCACTGCCAGGCTGGTGTCCTGCATTTTTGCAGTTTAAATGTGATTGCCAGAGAGTGCCTATATAGCCTCTGTGTACTGTTTCTTTAAGAGCTGCCTGGATTACAGTCATAATTAATCTAAAAGGGAGCTCTGTTAGAAGATGTGCTTGTTTGCTGATCATTTGTTAGAGTAGTAATAATATTGCAGTTTGTTCTAACCTGCCTTCTTTGCAGCATGGACAGTTCTGTTTGTTTCCATCATCTTGGTCCTGGACTGCTAAAATGGGCCAATCAGTACATTTGGGACTCTAAAATGGAGCCTGCCTACAGGGGCTTTGTGGGGTCAAAACTTGGAGGAATTGTAGTTTTGGGCTTTTTGTGCTTAAAATAACCTGGAGGGGGAGCCCTTGTTGTAATTGACAGACAGATCAGCCAACCGTGCACAGTACTGTGATTTGAATATTTCCAAACCAAATCAACCTGATTACCCCCCTCCTTGTTACTGTCCCCTAAATAAATCAGATTTGTTGTTGTTATACTATATACTGTCTGTGGTGTTGGTACTTATGGAACAGTATTGAGTTTTGCTGTGTATGTTGTTTAACCTTACTTTACAGGGGGTCCTCAGAGACGTGCTGCAGAATCAATCTCGAGGGTAAGTGGTATCTATATGAGTGAACAGAGTGTATATGTGGTGAATTGGGGCTGTAACTCCGGTGTACTGTGTGAGCCACTAGAGGGAATAAAAGGGTGTCTCAGTGTCCCAGAGGGCTGTGACCAAGCTAGTCTAACCACTACAAACCCTGACTTCTTGGTGGAGGCACCCGCCATAGGATCTAGGCCCCTCAACCCATCCGTAGTCAAACAGGCAGGGGTAGTAGCCCTTGGGATAGTGCCACCTAGGGGTTACAGTTATATTGATGGATAGCATGAATGCTGACCAGTCAGTGTCCCAAAGATCATCCAGCAAGGAAGGGAAGTCCAGAGACTTGAGTAGCCTAGACCAAACAAACTTTCTGGGTTTTTAGTGCAGTGAAACCAGCAGATGCAGTAGACCATGCAATGGTGACTAAAAGCATCCAGTAAAACCGGCCCCATGGTACCAAACGATGAGTGTTCACTCGGCATGCTGGCAACCTGGGTTCCTGCCCCAAGCCCACATGCCAGGTGCAGGCATGGGGTCATAATGTCGCACAGCAGAATGCCATGCAGCACAATTGCATTGTGCAATTTCTTTTTATTCATTGTTCTGTGGGGGGCTCTGCCCCCCACACTCCCGTTATGGGGGGCTGTGCCCCCCGGATCCCCCCCACTAAAGATTCCAACTCCGGGGGTGTCCAACTCGTGGAGCGCACAGGTCCGGGTTTCACCATAATGCCATACGCTATTAAGCTTATGACATTATAACCCTGTGCACCTGGAGAGTAGGTTGGCAGGGAGGGAGTTCCAAGTGTCTGATGTATGCTTCCTTCCCAAGGGAGGTGGGGGATGGAGTAGCACCGCTCCCTAGTGGCTCCTGGTGGGGGCTTGTGCTGATGTCCTTGATGGTGTGGGTGGCCACGTGCCATTGTATGTCCCCGCCCCAGGTCGCCGTAGCCATGCACTCCTACATGGGAGATGGGCAGGACAGGAAAACTGAAAAAATGGCCTGTTCCAGCACTCCATCCCTCACCACACCACAGTCCTCAGAGTGCGCCACTCCTGTCCCCCACACCCGGCATTCCTGGCAAGCAATGTTCAGACTTTTCCTCTTCCTTGCTATCCACCAGCGGGAAGGGGGGCCCTTCCGGTAGGGTTAGAGCCAGAACCCCCCGGTCATTGGAGCACATCGGTATCTGGTGATGGATGATGGCAGTGGAGGTGTGACTTGCGGGCATGCAGAGGGAATTGTACAGCCCGAATCAGAGGTAGGCTGGGGGCCTGGGTGTAAGGTGGTAAAAAGATAAGACAAAAAGCATCCAGTAGGGTGTCAGTGGAAATAATGCAGTGGGGGTGTGAAGACAGACCTCAGTCAATAAGGAAGTGATTTGTAGAACTGAAATTGAGATGGGTTGGGTAATCAGCTGAGTGAGACTGAGGGACATGGTCTGGTGAACTGTAGTTTTGCCAGGAGAATCAATTTATGTTTAGATCCCCAAGGACTAAGATCTCAGCTGACGCTAAAAGGGAGGAAATGGTTGAAAGAGTGACAGTACAGGAATCAGGCTTAGATTTTGGGGATGAATAAATGAAACATATGAAAATGGGAAGTGAGCAGGGGAAAGAACCCACACAGGAGAATTTCATGGGAAAAAAGGGATGTCAGAACAGTACATAGTGTCACAGTTATGGCAGTGACATATATGCCAGGAAGGCAGATTTTGCCAGAATGGGCAGCATCCCAGAGGGGTATTTAGCTAAAATTAACCGAGGAATGGACGCTGAACAGAAGTATGCAATCATTAGGAAGGGGCTAAATGAGGCCACAAACATGTGTGCCAAATCTCAGAGTAAGCAATCCAGGTCAAAAAAACCTAGCTGGCTCAGCAAGAAAGTGGAGGGGGAGGTGAGGGAAAAAAGACTGGCCTGTAATAAGTTCAAAAAATTGGGGCGTGAGGAGGATAGAGAGGTGTTCACAAAGGCATCTAGGGAGGTGACCAGGTCAGTCAGGGCAGCCAAGGCAGCAAAGGAGCTGAAGTTGGCTCAGGGGATCAGAGAGTGGGAAAAGGGGGTTCTTTGAATACAAGAGAGAGAAGAGGAGTTGTAGGGAAGATATTGTTAGAATCAAGAGAGAGGGGTGATGGGCGAATCAAGGGGAAGATCAGGCAGAGGTACTCAGTGAGTATTTCTACTCGGTATTCATGAAAGAAAGGGATGGCCCAATACTGAAGGGGAAGGGGCAAGGATGGAGGGGGGGCAGAGATAACAGATTGAGTCATCCAAGAGGATAGAGTTCTGAAGGGCCTTAAAGCCTTGCAGGTGGACAAGGAGGTGTTGGCAGGCCCTCTGACAGACCTGTTCAAAACCTCCTTGGAGACAGGGAATGTACCCAGGGACTGGAGGATGGCTCACATGGTGCCCCTTCACAAGAGTGGACTCAAGAACCGATCGGCCAATTACAGACCGGGCAGCTTGATTTCCATAGTGGGGAAGTTGACAGAGACCATTCTGAAGGAGAGATTGATAACCTTTCTCGGTAGCAATGGTCTGCAGGACGAGAGACAGCATGAGTTTGTCACAGGAAGATCTTGCCAAACTAACCTGATCGACTTCTTTGACTGGGTCACTAGGGCAGTTGACGAAGGCCATGCTGTGGATGTCCTGTATCTGGACTTCAGCAAGGCTTTTGACTCAGTGCTGCACAGGAGGTTAATGAGCAAGCTAAGGGACATGGGGGGGGGAAAAACTGGTTGGGTGGGTGGAGAACTGTCTGCAGGTCAGACAACAGAAGGTAGTTGTAAGGGGGAAGACATCCAAGCCAAGGCCAGTAATGAGTGGAGTACCGCAGGGGTCAGTGCTGGGCCCTGTTTTGTTCAATGTCTTTACTGGAGGCATTGCAGAGGGGGTCAAGAGTAAGATCAGCCTGTTTGCGGATGACACTAAGATTTGTGCAAAACTGGACAATGAGGAAGGGAGGCAGGGACTCAGAGAGGATCTAGCTAAACTTGAACACTGGTCTAGGGAGTGGCAGTTGGGGTTTAACGCTAAGAAGTGCAAGGTCACACACCTTGGAGTCAGAAATCCCAGGAACACCTACTGGCTTGGAGGAGTGCAGGTAACAGCTTCAGAGGAGGAAAGGGACCTGGGAGTAATTAGTTACAGAGGACATGAAGGTATCAGCATAGTTTAGGAGGGCAGCAGCAAGGGCAGATAGGATGCTGGGGTGCATTGCCAGAAGGATCACCTCTAGAAAGGGGGCGGTCATCCTGCCGTTGTATAGATCACTGGTGAGGCCACACTTGAAGTACTGTGTACAGTACTGGTGCCCATACCTCAAAAAGGATGGGAGATTACTGGAGGGAGTGCAACATAGGGCTACAAAAATGATCATGGGACTAGGGGAGTTGCTGTACGAGGAAAGATTGAAAGCACTCAACATGTACTCGCTGGAAGAGAGAAGGGAAAGAGTGGACATGACAGAGACCTTTAAGTTCTTGAAAGGCAGAAAGGCATAAACAAAATCAGGGAGAGAGGAATGTTCCTCTTAAAGGAGGGAAGGGTCACTAGGAGACACAGTCTGAAGTTGAAAGGGGGAAGGTTTAGGAGGGAGATGAGGAGGCACTACTTCACAAAGAGAGTGGTGGCAGGTCGGAACACACTCCTGGAGGAGTTAATCGCTCAAAGGACAGTGGATAGCTTTTAAGCGGGGTTGGGATTGAGTGAAGGGCAGGGTTAGTACAGACAAGAACACAAAGGTGGGAAGGACCGGAAAGAGGAAGAAGGGAGGGGTTTGGGTGGGGGGCAGCTGTAGTGAAATTAAACTAAGAGCTGCACAATCAGGCAGACTTGATAGACCTTTGGACCTTTTTCTGCTGGAAATTTCGTATGTTCGTATAGAAGAACTCCACCACCGCTCTTCCCATGGTCCTGTCTATGAACCATGTAACCAGAGACCAACTTCTACATCACTGATTGGGGTGGAGAACAAGTTTTTATAATTCTATAATGATCAGGACTGCAGCTTATGGCTACAGCCTAAGCTGGTCAAGCTTTTCAAGTACACTCCTGGGGCCCAATATTCAAAGCTCTGCCCAGGGGGGCAAAGTGATTGGTCATTATTTGCCTGGGGTTTGCACTCATGCGTAATATTCAAAGGGGTCAGGAGCATGTGGTTAATGGGCTAGCACATGCACAAGGATCGGTGCACAAAGGGAGGGACAGGGACATGACTATGAGCACAGCGCAATATTCAGCCAATTAGCGCTGTGCATAAGGAATAGTGTTGGCCATTTTGCACAGCACAAGTACTGCCAAAAAAAGGCTGACTTACTCCAGGTAATCCTAGTATCTGGCAAAGAAACTGCAGCCAACAAACAAGTTGGTGGTTGAGGGAGCACACCTGCTCCCTGATCTAGTGGCACCCTTCACCCTCCAATCAACATCCCTGTCAAGTAAACATCATTCCCAGGTGTCCAGTGGTACCCCATGCCCTCCACTCCCCATCCCCCTTAAGTAAACATGAGTCCCTGATGTCTAGATGTACCCTCACTCCCTTCAGTCCCTGTCCCTGTTAAGTAAACATCATTCCCTGGTGTCCAGTGACACTCCCCATCCCCCCAATCCCTGATCCCATATTATAGTAACATTTTCTGGTGTCCAGTGGCACCCTCCATTCCCTGACCCTGTATTATAGTAAAATTCCTTGGTGTCCACTGGCACTCCCCATCCCCCAATCCCCAACCCCATATTACAGTAAAATTCTCTGGTGGCCAGTGGCACTCCCCATCCCCCAATCCCCGACCCCATATTATAGTAAAATTCCCTGGTGTCCAGTGGCACTCCCCATCCCCCAATTCCTGACCCCATAGTATAGTAAAATTCTTTGGAGGCCAGTGGCACTCCCTGTCCCCTGATCCCTGACCATGTATTATAGTAAAATTCCCTGGTGTCCAGTGGCACTCCCCATCCCCCAATTCCCGACCCCATAGTATAGTAAAATTCTTTGGAGGCCAGTGGCACTCCCTGTCCCCTGATCCCTGACCCTATATTATAGAAACATTCCCTGGTGGCCTGTGGCACCCCTCGTCCTCTGATCCCT
Source organism: Neoceratodus forsteri (assembly GCA_016271365.2). Lineage (NCBI taxonomy): Eukaryota > Metazoa > Chordata > Ceratodontiformes > Ceratodontidae > Neoceratodus > Neoceratodus forsteri. The sequence goes on along the minus strand of CM057456.1, from coordinate 450,245,588 downwards.
AGCCCTGTATTATAGTAAATATTCCCTGGTGTCTAGTGGCACCCCAACCTCCAAACACCATCCCAATAATATTTTATCATTTTCTAGTCTGTAATGGCACCTCTCACCCACCAGTCCCCATCCCCGTACAAGCGTAAGCAGTCCCTGGAATCTAGCAGGCCCCCTGTGCACTGCTGACTCCGAGCACACCATCCTGCCACCCCCCCCCATTGTGTTTGCCAGTGCCACAGATTTAATATGGCAACTGGATCAGCCCATCTTATACCACCTCAGCTGGCCACCAAATGGACTGTCAGGGAGCACACATCCTCTGTACTGTAAAGGGAGTACTCATACAGTCTGACAGTACACGCACTTCCTTTACAGAGAAAGGACATGTGCTCTCTGTCAGTCCATATGGCGGCCAGCCAAGGTGATGTGAGGAGGGCTGTGCCAGTCGCCGTATTAGATCCACAGCACTAGTGAACACAGTAAGGGGTTGGCAGGGGAGTTTGCTCAGTGCCAGTGGTGCACGAGGGACCCTGCTAAATGCCAAGATGCAGGGACCACTTACGCTTCTACGGGGGTGGGGATCAGTGGGTGGGGTGTCATTAGATGCCACAGAATAGTACAGTGTTATGGGGACAGTGTTTGGAGGTTGGGGATCTCACTGTTCACCAGGGAATTTTACTATAATATAAGAATGGGGATCGGGGGATGGGGTGCCACTGGCCATCAGGGAACTTTACTATAATACAGGAACAGGAATCGAGGGATGGGAGTGCCACTGGATACCAAGAAATTATACTATAATATGGGGCCGGGGATTGGGAGACAGTGGGTGCCACTGAACATCAGGGAATGATGTTTACTTAATGGGGATGGAGTTCAGAGGGCAGAGGTACCACTGGATGCCAGGGAATATTTACTTTAATGCAGGGATGGAGATTGGAGTGGGGTTCCAGTCGCAGAAGCACAAACCTGCCGCTGCTAGCCATGCAAATGAGTCCATAATGGGCATGCATATGGCCCCTTAGTGCCTTGCATGCCCAATGGGTTCATTTGCATTTTGCCAGCTTATTATCATGCCATGGCTCCCGGTGCTAACAGATCTGGAGATGCACCAGTTCTATGCACTTCATATGGACTGCATATAGCCCAGATCCATGTCACGGCACCACTGCTCGACTTTGTGCTGCCCTGACATGGCCCTCTACTCAGTTAGATAGTGCTGGTGTGCTATCCAACTGAATATCGTGTCCTTGGGGTCATGGGCATGGGCAAGCACAGTGCAAACCTTTGAGCTCTGCTTTTGCCCATTTTTCAGTATTGGGCCCCTGACGTTTAAATGATAAACTGCTCATCCCTTTGGGGGGTGGCAAGGAGGAAGGGGGAACCAGGATTTAGTTCCATAGAAGTAGCAGAAGGGTTGTGAGGAGCATACGATTGTGAAACCTGTGACTTCGAACAGGTACTCAGAAAGAGAGTGGGTGGGGTAGGGTTACAAGGAAAGATTGACATAGTACATCAAGATTGAGCAAAAGAAGTCCAGCCCGTCAGCACAGAGGCAAGGCGTCCATCTGCGGTGTTGATATACCAGGTTCGAGAACGGACTCGGGAGTCGGAAGCCGGATGGAGGGAGAAGGATTGAGCATCTGGAGGACTGTTCACTTCTCCAGAGGATGGGGGCTGAGTGTTCAGTGCACTATGGACCCCTGGTGGAAGCCAGAGATTCTACAGCGGCTGGTACAGTCATGTCTGAGGGGGTGGGGCGGACGCTGGACATCATTGCACGTCCCTGCTCCTAGGCCTTAGCATCAGAAAAAAAGCTGGTCCCCATGTATGACACCAGTTCCACCACCATCCCCGCTGCCCACCAGTGTCCGCCAGGAGGGTTCCGCTCCCATGACCCCAGCCCAGGTGGTAAGCGGGTCTCACCTACCCCAGTGTCTGTCGGGAGGGGTGCCCACCAACAGCCCCTTTCAAGGAGCAAACCTGAGCATGGGGGGTCATGGAGGGGCTGAGCTCCAATCGGGGTTGAGAACAAAAAAAATGATTGACAAAAAAGGAGGAGAAGTGAGATGACAAAAGAGAATGAGGAAAGGGAGAAGCAGGAGAAGGGATAGTAGAGGAGATGGAAAGTGAAAATAAAGGAATAGTGAGGAGAGAAGGGGAAGAAGGGACAGAAAGGACAAAATGAAAAGGAACAGGGAGTAAAGCATAACAAGTAAAGGTAAGCATGGACTAGTAGAGGATACAAGTTAGCGGCTAGCTGACAGGCATGGCAAGGGAATCCCTGTCACACAAGTTTAGTAGTCAACACAGTTAAAACTTATTTAAATGTGGATACTGTACTAGTAGCAGGTTTACCTACCAATAAAATGAAGTACTAGAGGAGATGTGACTGTACATTTGGCCAATACAAACAATTCTAATAGTCAGCACAAACTGATTCATAGGAGTAAAGTAACAAAAATTCAATTAAACAGCCCAGAGGGGCTAACTACTTTAAAACAGTGCAAGGGAAATGCAATTAAACTAAGCAGATTGGTGTAACCCCCTACAAAGGGCTTCCCAAAAGTATTCCTTGGGCTTGTCTAAATGCCCACTGCCAGGCTGACATTCTGTGTTCTAGCCATTTAAAAGTGTTTGTATGCGAGTGCCTTGTTAGCCTCCACGCCTGTCTCTTTAAGAGCTGCCTATTTCGTAGAGTATAATTAATCTGGGTAGGGGCCGAGTAGTTTCAGCCTCGAGTCCTGCTCGGGCTGCTGTATTATTGCTCCAGTCTGCCATCACTAATTGCGCAGAGGGAGCTTTATTTAGAACTGTGACTGTTTACTGATTATCTGCTTTGATAGTAAAGATATCGTAGTTTGTCTAACCTGCCTTCCTTTGCAGCATGGACATCTCTGTTAATCACCACCATCTTGGTTCTGGACTGCTAGTTTGGACCAATCAGTACCTTTAGGGACCCTAAAATGGAGTCTGTTCCCAGGGGTCTTGTGGGAGTGAATTTCTGTAGGAATTGAAGTTTTTGCTCTTTGGTGCTAAATGGACATGGATGGGGAGCTCTAGCTGTGTCAGATAGATGAATCAGCAAATTGAACCTTTTGGATCTTTGGGAACGTCCCAAGCTGCCTGCAGCAGTGAGTCAGTCTGAAGCTAGAGTTGAAAGAGTGAACAGCTCGAGTGATTCAAGCAGCTGCTCCTGCGTGGTGCGCAGGGGAAATCAGCGGGAAGGCTGTGTTTTGGCCTGCCTGTTACCATCTTCATAAGTGAAGAGACCTTGAGCCTGATAATGGACTTCTTCTGAATTTGTAGCTTTTTGCAATCGGATCCTGATTTGTGACAAATTGAATCCTCCTGAAGTGGACCGAAGATTTGCCTTGGTGTGGTCGGCCTGTCAGGACTTGAGACTGCCGCAGAGCATACGGTTTGTGCAGAGACACCATGAATTGCAACCAGACTGTCATCTGAATAGTGGTATTTACTTTGCTTTTACTGTAAGTGTGCTGAATGCTGATAGTGGGTCGCGATTTGGTTCCCCACTGCTTGAATGTGTCACACTTGCTGGAGGCTGTATCCAGCACTTACGGGACTGTCTCCGAACTGTTCACCCGGTCTGGGTCTTGCCACCTCGGCCCAGACAGCCACTCACGCCGCAGAGAAACAACTGACTAAAGACCTGCCTGGGGATTTGACTCCCTGCTCAACACCAACGACCAGGATTGGCACCACGGTGCTTTGTGTGGGCCCTGCTTCTCCTGGCAATCCAGCACTTCATCCTGAGGCCTCCATTTCATCCATCCTGCATCCTGTACTGGGTAGCATGAATAAACACCAGGGTAGCTCCCTGCAACAAAGCTCAAATCAAAGTGTGTCAACTGATTTAATTGCTGTTGCTAATCATTTTGGGACTGAGCCATCTGTCTCCAGATTACAAATTGTGGGTTAAAGTGCATGTATGTTTTCTTTCCATCACAGGGCCCCAATCAGCTGCATTGTCGGCCTACCCCGGGCAACTCTTCAGGTTAGCCGTAGTTCCAACTGGGTGCCCAGAGTGTGGGTGACTGTGTTACAGGGACCTTTATGTGCATGCCTTATGGCCTGAATTATTCAGATCTCGAATCAACCACCAGATTCTGCCTCCTTCCTTGTTACTGCCCCTTAAATAAATCAGATCTAAATCTTTTTGCATTGAAACTGGCTGTGGTGTACCTCTGCATGAACAGCATTGAAGTACTGTTGGTTGTTTTGCTAAATCTTATTTGGCAGGGGGTCTCCAGGGCCGAGCCAGCTGAAACAGCCCTGATAGTAAGTGCAACAAGTGTGAGGTTAAAACTGTTGTTAGGGGCAAATTACAATTGTGTATTCTGTGAATCATTTAGGCCATTCGAAGGAAAAGAGGGGGGTAACAGTGTCTGGGAGGGCTGTACCCAGGTCAGCTACGTTACCACAAACCCTGTCCTCCAGGTGGAGGCACCTGTTTGTAGTACCCAGGCCCCTCAACCTGCATGTGGTCATGCAGGCAGGACTAGTATCCCTTGGGATAGCACCACCTGGGGGGTTACACTAGAATGGGTTTGCTAAGCAAAAACAAGGCAATTTACCATCATGTATAACTAGTGTTAGCAATTCAATATATACTTTCAGAACAGCCTTAAAAAAGCATCTCTTCTCCAGTAACAGATGTGAATGTTTACTGTTTAGTCATTTAACTTTGTTGCTGTATTTTTTTTGTCACCTGTTATTATATTTTGTGTAACTTATTAATGTATATTTTTGTTATTTATTTTGGTCATGGATTCATCACCCTCTGGTGGCTCCTGGTGGCCGGTTTCGGCGTCGCGCTTTGCAGCATGGGTGACCACACATTGCATGCGCAATTTGCCAGGACGCCATGCTGTACTTCTTAGTGGGTGGGGGGGTACAGAAAAAGGAGAAAATGGACACCTGACTGCTGGATAACAGCAGCCAATCCTCCCATCACCGCGGTAGCCTGGGTATGCCCCGTGCTGCACCCTTGCCGAGGGCGAGGAATGAAGAAAGTTCCTACAGGCACTGGAATGTCCCCCTCCCAGAGGGGGCCCCCCAATGAAGAGATACATCGGGTCGGCACAATGAGGAAGCAGCAGACGGCAGATGGGAGGATCATGATGGCAGGTGCTGGCCGCTCAAAGGAGAAGTTAGACAGAATGGTACACAGGAGAGCAGGTAAAATGATAATACAAAAAAAAAAAGAAGATAAAGCAGGAAATTTGAGGGTTTTGGAGTCAGGACTATAGTGGATGTAGAAAGTGGTGGCATGAGTCCTGGTGGTGGAGGTCAGTTGGTTACAGTCAAAGTGGGGGTGGGAAGAGGTCTGCAGGTCAGTAACTACTGGCTGGTGATCCCAGGTGTTATTGAAGGACTACAGACTAGCATAACTAGTGTAGACAGGTTTGTTGGTATGGTTGTGATATTTCTTTTAGCAATTTGTTTGAGTTGGGGGACTCTGCCCCCAGACACCCCATGTTTTTAATTGAAAATTGGGGTATGTGAGGGACAAATTCCTAACTCGAAATAGATCATAGAAACATTACAACCAGGACCCCTACTTTTCTGTGGCGGTGGTTTGCAATTTCTACGGAAGTTCTGCGGAAATAACAAACTACCACATCACAGTGTCAGCTTGTCATCCTGACTTCACTTCCATGGCAGTGGTTATAGCAATCAGGATGGTGGAAAGCACAGTAACACTAGTTCAAAAAATAACCGACTTATAGAAATAATTTTATGCCTGAAAAAGTAAAACAAATGTCTCTCCCTTAAGGTCCTAGCCTGTTGCATAAATGACATATGCAGAGGGGATCTTATGTGATAAATAAGATATTTCTATATGCATGCTATCTATCTCACTAATGAGGTTTCCACTATCTATCACTTATATATTTGTATGTGCTTTCTACACCACTCATGAGGTTCCCACTGTGTATCACTTATATATTTACTTGCAATCTGTAACATACATACAAATATGTGTGTGTGATGAGACAAACAGAGATACTGTATATGTGTGTGTGTGTGTGTGTGTGTGTGTGTATACAGTATATATATATATATATTTTTTTTTTTTTAATTTCCGTGAACTTGCATCCTCATTCATACAGGTCCCATTAGAAATAGAACAGAGGAGTTATTGCAAAACTAATTTTTCATGTCAACCTGCTTTCCCCGACACACTGCGTAACACCATCAGGCCATGACATGCGTGTGAACCAGTTGTGAGATACAGTTCTCCGGTCCATCACAATGTGTTCACCATGTGACAGAACACTGCACCATACCTTCCCAGACTCTGAGCAGTGATGTGTTCCACCAATCCTTGAGCTGCCCAGCCAGCTCCCAGAGCTAATCTCTGAACCCGAGTTGCCGACACGGAAACACAGCATGCTACTCTCTGGCCCAACAGCTGTCCCTGCACACAACATTTCTCAATAACTTTTAGGTGATTCTATCAACCAATGACAATATGTAATCAATAACCCTGGCAAAAATGCGTACAGTGCAATTATGTATTTAACAGGTCTATTCTTTCAACAGGTCTTCACATTATTATATTTCACTTGTCTGGGTATAATTACTTTATTTTTCTTAAAAATTTAGACAGTTAAATTCATTTTACCAGTTATTCATTTCAGATAGCGTCTCTATACCTTAAAGGCACAAATAGGTTTGTACAAAGTGAGGTATGGATTTAACAAGTCTGTGTTATTGACAAGGTTTTGTTTAAATTGGCCCTAGTGCAACAATGTAAGACTGAAAATTGTATTAGGCTGCAGTGCAGGTTGAGCAAATATCACCATGCATGATGTGCTGTGCCACCGTCTCTGGCAGTGGGAGCTGTGGTAGACAAGTGACTGTTCATTTCTGTTGCAGAATGCAGCCATTTCATTAGCTAATGTATGATGTTATAGCAATGATAACATCACATTTTGCACATATGGGAGGTTTTGGATATAACAAGAGGGGAAGGGAACCAGATTCTATGTATAAACAGAAATATTAATGAAAAATCACCAAGAAGAGTGAATTCTGCGGCACCGCAGAAGTTCTGCAGTAAATTGCAAGTTCTGCACAAAATTCTGCGGTCGCAGAATTCTAGGGGCCTTGATTACAACCATACCACCCAACCCTAAGTAGTGCAACTAGCTTACGTTAGTTTTGCTGGTCTGTAGTCCTCTACTATCACCGTGACCCTTGAATCAGAGTGCTAGAGTCATGCAGGGGTGATCTTGTAGAGTCTAGGTGGCTGCTGGGGGGAACTTCCAGACAAAAGTCTTGGTAGGCATCCTATTGGTCAGTTGCTTGCCAGAGTAACCCAGAGTTTCAAGTAGAGGCAGACGGGGATCCAGGTGGGGCACAAAGATCTAAGATTAATGGCAGGCAAATGAATTAGCAGGCTAGAGTCCCAGTGGCAAGTAGAGGGTCCACAAACCAATGATTCAGTTCTAGTTGATTGAATAGTAGCATTCCAACAAGCTGTACTCCCTCAGTCCTGAGCTAAGCTACACAGTAAACCTCAGCACTGTACTACAGTAGTTTCCCAGTACCAAATGTGAATACAAGGGCCCAAGCCCAGACCAGAAGGACAGCACCACACAAACAAAGCTGGATAAAAAGTTGCCTACAAGCAGGAATCAGGTTACTAGAAAGCACAGCAGCAGGCATTTACACTGTGTCGGAGACAGAGGACATTAATTAGCCCCAAAAGGTAGCAGAGTGTAGTTCTTTGATCCTTAGGACCTGTAAATAGTTGCAAATAGTTCAGAGAACACTGAATTGTGAACTGAAACATAGAAATGTTGACATTTATCAGGCAGAAGAAGACTGAAGTCCATCCAGTCTGCTCTGTTGCTACCTGACTTGCTACTCCAGCCTATCACTGTGAGTACACCATAACATCCCCTACTGGTAGTGCTGAACCTCCACCCTGATGATCGTGTTTCACTTTGATCAATCCCTTATATTAATCCCACCCTCTCTTGAATCCTTCCACAGTACTCGGCTCAACTATCTCACCTGGCAAACAGTTCCATCCCCCAACAACCTCTCTGTAAAGAAATGTTTTCTCACATCCTTTCTGAAATTCCCTTTCATGAACTTGTATTCATGTCCTCTGGTAGCAGCACTGATACTGCTTGTGAATAGATGCTGGCTCTTAACTTTATTAATTCCCTTCAAAAACTTTTATGTCCCCCACCCCAGCGTGGCAAAAGTCCCACGTCATCCATGTACAACAAAAAAAACTTATCACAAAGGAAAACGGTCCCTCGTTGACTCTCTTGCCCCCTTTCCACAACCTGCGCCCCACCTTCCCACACCTCCCTCACACCATACTTACCTCCAGAGGCTGGCACGATGATCTTCGGTGGAGTGGGGACACATCTGCACTCTTCAAAGCCTTCCGTGAACTGAAGAAATGCTGGTAAGCTGTACAATGGCATAAATAGGGTTTTTTCAACTTTGGTACATATCTCAGTTATTTTTTCGAATTTTTGCACCAAATTTTCAACATGGGGTTCTTTATAACCCCATCTCATGAATTCAGTGACTGTCATTTGGTTATTCAGTCCAGAAAGATAATTTTGCGGTCACTGCATGGAATCACCTTGCGAGACTGATTAACAAAATGACAGTGTCACTGTTCATGAGGTGGACTCTCAAAAAGCCTATGTTGCAAATTTGGTGAAAAAAATTCCTAAAATGACTGTTACAACGTGTGTTCTTGGTTCCTCACATCGTTTAACCGAGAATTTTACTATTTTCACTCCAGATTTTTCAAATTGCCATTTTACCATACCTTCTTATGAACAATACAGCTGTCATTTTTCACATCTCACCCAAAATGTGTTTTTGCACATGTAGCGCACAATGGTGTGGTCGGTGTGCAAAATCAATGTTTGGGACAGATTAAGAAAAGTACAGTGATACTGTTCATGAGCAGAGGTCTTAAAATGGTGATATTAAAAATTTGGAGACAAAAGTCCATAAAATGACTGTGTTATGAGCGTGCATTGTGCAGTTTCCACGCACCCTCGTAAGTTCACGAATTTGTAATATCTTCAGTCCAGATTTTTAACATTGGCATTTTTCCACATCTCCTTATGAACAGTATAGTTGTCATTTTCTACACCCTGGCCAAAAGGTGTTTTTGCACTTCCAGTGCAGAATAGCGCGGTCGCTGTGGGAAATCAGTGTTCGGGACAGATTAAGAAAATCACAGTGACACTGTTCATGAGTGGGGCTCCCAAAATGCCTGTGTTTAAAATCTACTCTAAAAAATCCCCAAACTAATTACATTATGAGTGTGCGTTGCACAGTTTCTAAGCACGCTCTTGACTTCTCCAGTTTTTTTTTTATATTTTTACTCCAAGTTTTCAACATTACTATTTTTTACACCTCCTCATAAACAGTACAGCTGTCATTTTTCACATCCTATTCGAAATGTGTTTTCGCACCTGTGGTGCCAAATGGTGCAGTTGCTGTGCAAAATGACCTTTCGGCTAATGAACTAATAGTGTCACTGTTCATGCGGAGGGGTCACAAAAAGCCCATGTTGAAAATTTGGAGTAAAAATACCAAGAAACGCCCAGGATGTTAGGGTTTTTGACCCTAACACCCTACCCTGTAGGGACTGACAGGCATCAGGGATGTGACATGGGATTGTCGATAGTAATGCTCATGCCATTTCACCCCCACCCCCCCTTCAGCTAGTGACAGGCATCAAGGTGTGCCTTGGACCCTTTGGCCCCAGAGTTCACCCAATTCTCTTATACTGCACCCATTTCAGCGTGTTTCCTTATGGAATGAGATGAATGTAAAGCCCAAACACTCCAAGGCACACCTCGACACTTGTCAGTGTCTGCAGGGTAGGGTGAGGTGACAAACCGTGACCATCATGGGCGATGTCCCAAAGGCACACCCAATGCCTGTCCATCTCTGCAAGGTGGGGGTGGAGTTGGCGTCAGTTCAATACTTCACTGCCACTCCTATACTGCATCTAACTCCTGTACTTCCACTGCTAATGACAGCAAGTAAACATTCATCATTGACAAATGCTTGTTAGCTCTGTTTCTACCTTTGTCCTTTGTGCTGCTACACTTGTTGTCTTACACTTTTCTATGCAAACATATTTACTCTCTTTTAACTGGTTTCCTTTATACTCTTTGAATGCTGTTCTTTTCTCTCTTACTGCTTTCCTCACTTCCCTTAAAAACCATATCATTTTTTTTCTTTTCCCTGTTTGCCAACAACTTTAAGTCATCTTTCTGTGAACTCACTGATACAACTTCTTATTAACCCCGTTTTTCTTTCACTCCGTCTATATTATGTACTCTTGTCAATTACGTCTCCAGAATTGCTCCTATTTTGCCAAAATCAGCTCTTCTGAAATCCCAAACTCTTGTTTCGCAGTTCTGATGACTTGTCCTCAGGGCAGTGCTAAACCATACTGAATTACGAGCAGTTGGCCCAAGGGGTGATCCACGAGTATGTTTTTCAGTAAGGTCCTGATTTGAAAGCACAAAGTCCAATATGACCTACCTCCTGGTGTGTTCCCTGATGTACCAGTGGAAGAAGCGGTCCTGTGGAGCAACTACTGCAGCTTTACTCCTAGAACCCTTCCCCTCTGGAATACTAGAAGATCCAGGTATCTGCACTCACTTAGGAGCAAAAGAAGCACAAAAAGTCAATCTAGAGATAAGATCGATATTAAATGTTTTGTGCTTCCATTCGGTTTGGACAATACCAGTACCCCAGTGCTTCGGCACTTAGCCTTCATCAGGGTGTGTGGCCTAAGACAAGTACATACAATCGTTAAATACCCTCCTCCAAAAAAAAAACAGTGACATCATAACTTAGGAGAGCAATTAAATCAAAGTACAAAATTCAAAAAATTGTAAATTAAAATAAAAACTATGTTCAAACCACCAAATACAGGACATATCACTATTCATTTTATCACATTTTTTCTTAGTTTATTTAATTTCATTTGAGTCCTGTAACAAAGAATTCAAACTAAAGAGCAAAAGGTAACAGTGCCTGTATTCACTCACTCAAATTAAAACTTATATGCTGGGGATTCACAATGAAGCACTGAAAAGAAAGGTGTGCCAGAAAGTGTAATCACATAGGAGATGAAAATGAAATCAGATCACTGTAGCGATCACCCCATTGACTTTTCAAGGCTTCACAAGTCTGCTTTATTTCCAGAGGATCCAAATCATTTTTGAGGCTGACCAATTTATATGCCACATAAAGACCTGAAAAGTTAGTAAGAGAGAGAGAATTCAGAAACAGATTTAAATACAGTTATCTCTTTTTCAAAAATGGCTTAAGATTCCACTGATCATTTAGCTTATCTGGTTTGGCAGTCTGTAACCTATAAATCCATTGGCTTTCTTTCGAAAGTAGCAGATTAATCCTGTCCCCCCACTAGCTGGAGGTTGGCACAAATTCAATTCCCATAAATTTTAATCCACCTGGGTCTGATGCATGATTCTGCAGAAAGTGTGCCCCTACTGGTGTATCCTCTGTGTTGTTTACTATTGACCTCACATACTCCTGCATTCCTGTTTTAAGGTTATGAGTGGTGCGCCCAAGGTATATTATCTTACATGGGCACCATGGCACATAGACTACAACGACGGTGTTGACTCCCTTATGTCAAATTTAAGACCTGGTTTTCCTGGGTGTACCAAAGAGTTCCCTGTGTTACAATATTCACAACTGTTAACATCTTTGGCATTAGTCTGAATTCTTTGTTACAGGATATGAAAGAAATGAAATAAAATAAGAAGAAATCTGATAAAATGAATAGTGATATGTCCTGTATTTGGTGTTTTGCACATATTTTTTTTATTTTACTTTAATTAACTTACAATTTTTAAAAATGTTGTACTTCGATTTGATTGGTCTTTCAAGTTATGATGTCACTGTTTTGGGGGGTATTTAACAATTGTATGTACTTGCCTTAGCCACACGCCCTGATGAAGGCTTAGTGCCAAAGCGCTGGGGTACTGGCATTGTCCGAACTGACTGGAAACATGATACATTTGATATTGATCTGATCTCTGGATTTGACTTCTTTTGCTTCTTTCATGCCTAAGTGAATGCAGGTACATGGATCTCCTTGTCATTGTTGGGCTGGCCGCCCATTTACCTGCACCTGCCCTCCACCACTGTACCGCAGCAAGTGCCCCTGGAATACTCCAGTTTACATCTGGAATATTTAAATTACAAACCAAAATCACATCCTGCTAGATGAAATCTTTCTAGTTTCTGACTTGAAGGCCATGTCCAATTCCTCAGTTTCCTTTGGGGATCTGTGTACAACACTGTGAACCCAGGCATTACAAAGTCCTATTCATGGTTAAGTGTTGCCCATGTTTCTTTAAGTACAATGATTACAGATTGTTAAAGTTTATACAGATATACCCCAGCAATTTCTTTTACCTATCCTACTTAGGAGTTTAAGATTTAAACAACTAATATTCTAACGGATAAAAGATAGAGGACTGATTTTCCCTGTAAGGCACCAGAGGTTTGGATTTAACTCATCGGACAAAATATGGAAACTATACACAAATCTCAAAGTTTAATAATGAATCAGCTCACATACTTAATGTGTTTGTTGGGGTTGCTTTCCTCATTGCACATCCTAGCGATGGAGAACAAAATTAACAAAACCAGATTTAATAACTTGGAGGCAGATATTAAACCAAAGAAATGTACCATGATCTGGCAGAGGCCTTTAGAAAGCTCTCAGTCAACACCTACTTTCTCACAAAGTCAGTTATGGTACATGTCTAAAGAAATTAAATTTAAAACTAGAGAGGCCCGTTATTCTAAAAATCAATTTAAACAATGGGGTTTCCGTAGACCACTTGTTTTAAAATTGCTACTACTGATGGATGGAGATGTGGAAAGGAACCCTGGACCAATATATAAGGAGACAAAAATAATGCATGACAACGCTCAAAGTCTGATAAAAAAGATGGACCTTCTTTGATCTTGGGCAGAAGTTGAATCCTCTGACATTATCTCCCTAACAGAAAATTTTTTTTTTTTTATATATATATTTTCTTTTTATGCTCCTCCCTGCTGGTCAGCCCCCATCCGACCGACCCAACCCATCCTCGTCACCCGGAATCACTGACTCTTACCTGCCCAGCCCGGGAGCAGTGCCTGCAGGGGGTCAGTCTTCACCCTGCTGACCGGCATTTTTTCCTCCGAGTGTTTTCTCCTGGATCTCCCAGGAGTCAGCACACACATGCGTAGAGGCATGCATGTGCCGAACAGCCCCGATCACAGCCTCCTTCCACCGCCCCAGGCCTAGTGTCTAGGCCACCTCAGCCCGAGCTTCCTCCAGGCTCCACTGAGGGTCACCCATCAGCTGAGGGACGCCGTACTCCCTCCCCAGTGAGAAGAGCTTGTCTGTCGGCAGCTCCATCCAGCTCCGCCCTTCCCCCGTGCCAACCTCTGACCCCCTAGGATCGTTCCCGAACCCGGGTCACCAGCATGGGCCGAGGTAAGGCTCCAGCGCCTTAGCCCATTATGCCACCTGGCCGGCCAAACAGAAACATGGTTAAGTAAGAAAATAGAAACTGGGGGGAATCACGTGATGAGCTCAGCCTAAGTGGTCGCTTTCTTCTGAGCTCCACAGTCTAAACTTTAAACATGGCAATTAAACTGTCTAAATATCTCCAAAAAGTCATCTAGTGTAAGATTTCATTAGCTAAATATACTGCCTAATGAATTCCTGCACCTGAATTAAATTATGATTCTGGAAGAGCAGCATTTAATGGAAACATCCCCAGCACCACCGTCTCCAGCTGCAAGCCACTCATCCAAATGACAGAAGCACAACTCGCCACTGGAACAGCTGTCTGGAGCCTTGCCTGTGGAACTGATTTCAGACAAGCTAGACCACTTTTTCAATGAGCTAGCAACTGTTGAACTCACCCTTTGCGACATGGCCATGTACATTAAAACATTGAGACAAACCATGGATACACTGCCGACATGAGTGGGAGATGTAAAGACCGGAATAAGCTCCATGGTGGATAAACAGGCCAAGGAGGATAAAGAAATTTTGGAGCTACGGAAAAGAATGGGCAAACTATAAACAAGACCAGAAGACCTGGAAAGCTGTCCCAGAGGAATAACCTAGTCCCCCTGGGAATACCCAAAAAAGCAGAAGGGTCTTATCTCCTGAAATTTGTCCAAACCTTACTGCTGGATATTGCAGGACCCCCCACCCAGCCCGGGCCCCTCCTTCCAAACAGAGTATGCCTACAGGTCCTCCAAAATGCCACCAAAACCGGAGGAAAAGCCCAGAGCAATCATTGTATGGCTTGCCAATTTGCAAGATAAGCACTATATCCAGTTGCAAGCCAGAAGTAAGGAGTCACTGTCATGGAATGGATGCCGCTTCTTTATCTAGCCCGATGTTACACTGGCAGTTCGAGATAAGCAGAGGGCTTACCAAGAAATCAAGATGGTGCTGCATAAAGCCCAAGTAGCCTTTAGCATATTATACCCCACCAGGCTAATCTTAACCACCTCCTCGGGCACCAAAGAATTCCCCAACGCCGAGGTTGCCCATAAAGAACTCTCAAAACTCCTCTCACTTATCTTCCCAAAATCTTCTAAATCTACAGGGAACTTGGTTGGCAAGTGCTAATGACATTCCACGCAGAAATTCTGGCAGTCACTGCCTGGACCCATCTCCCACGACCCGAGAGAACAGAATTTAACCAACTTCATCCCAACATCACTGCCACATTCATGGATTGTAAGCCGACAGCCACCATTTGCTGGTCAAATTGTCTGTGACTGACTGGAATCACCCCTTTTCTCCCTTACTTTAAATGAGGCAGTAGCAGGGACATAACAGTATGAAGGACTATACTGTTTTTGGATGGACACTATAAGGCAGATCATCATTCCTGCAATTGGGCCAAAATGGTGGAGACACTCGTTCTATCTTCCAATTGTTCAGAGACCCCCCTTCTTTACAGGACCTCTCCCGCCCTAACTTTTCCTGCCTTTTTCCAGCTAACTCCTTCATTAAGCAAGCCGACACCTGACCGGATGCGAGTGCTGACATGCCCCCAAGCGCCTACCTGGGAATCAGAAACCACGCCTGCAGCCTTGATTCCCTCTGATTGTCGAACACGTCCTGCAGCTGAGCCCCCTCCTTGTAGACCAAGAGGAACATCTGGAAGACCAAAACCCCCCAGGCATCAGCCACACCTCTGAACCCTCTGCAGCTGGTCTGCAGAGGCTGATAGGCATGGGGTGATGTGCTGTTATATGAATACAGTCCACCCTGAATTCATCCAGGCAATGACCAATGGAAGAACTGTACACAATACTCTGAGGGAAGCAAATACTCCACCAGACTGGGCCAGCACAGACTCAAAGTAACAGACTTAACCACTGTAGTGGTGAACTGCCCAAATGTCAAGAGTGCGGCAATCCTCGCCCCCTTCCCATAACCAATCGTGCCCTTTGTGTAGTTGGAGGGCAGGGGCTGGGTCAGAAAGCATAATCTATGAGCTATGAAGGTACAAGTGCTTAAAGGTTTGTTTCTCTCTTCTTTCTCTGCCTGGCGTATGCTCAGTCAGGGAGGGTGGGGGCTGGACTGTATAACTAGATGCCGTGAGGTACTCCCACGGAAGCAGAGGGGGACAGGACCCCCTACCGAAGAGGGCTTGACCTTCACCACAAACAATATTCACACACTATCCCAATTTGCAGAAATACTGTGGTCTGTACAATCCCTCAGTAAGGCAGGATCTTGGCAGGGTCGTGCTTTCTGTACATTGGGGGTAGCTGGGGGGGCACCCTAGCTATCCACCCCGTCTAGCTCTGCTCATGTAGCCTTCCACAAACTTGACCGCTACTCTTTCCACCGCTGCAGGTGAGAGGTGCCACACCATGTGCGCTATTTCATTACTGCAGGCACAGCCTCTTGGGGTATCCCTGGCAGGGAGGGTCCATGGCCTCCACTCATAGCCAACCAGTGTCCAACACCACGCACACCTGGTGCACGGTCCAAAGCCTGAGCCCCATGCCCTCCCCCCGGAGGGGTGGGTGGGCTACAATGAGATCTTACAAACACAAGGCTTACTCCTGCACCTGAAGACAGTTTATGATGCTCCATGGATAGCAGTGTGGTGCGGCCAGGCTCAACAAACTTAAGCCACAGAACTGAGGCTCACTCAAGTGGACTACGAATAGCCCATCAGGTCCAACACTGTGGGGCTACAGGCCATGTTCACTGGCCAGGGGGGAGGGGGCTACGGGGGAGAGCCCCACAGTTCAAGGTGGACATCTGTCTGCCTCCTGTACTAGCACTGTGATGGGATTCCCCCATCACAGCTCCACACCTCCCCTGCCAGCCAAGCTGGGAAAGGGTGGCCAAAGCATACTGAGTGCTGGGCGCTATCCCAACATACAGATACATAGGTGACCAAGGACCCTGAGCGCACACACACATACATCAGCTTGGGGTCTGCGCTAGCTACTGCTGCACTGAACCACTGCTGGACAGGTCTGGGGATGGAGGGACATCGCTGCAGGCCATGCTCTGCACCACCCCTCTCCCTGGACCTAGTCCCATCATGTTCACCCATTAGAGGGAGGGGGAAGGGGCTAGAACTGGCAAACTGGAGTCTGGGAAGCTTGGGAGGAACATTGGGTCAGTACCCGGGTGGGGGTGGATAGGGATGTATTTTGATCGAGTGACTGCTTAGTGTATATTGCACACATGGATGTAAATGTGTGTATTGACAATCAGGGAAGCTCAGGCCTGGGACATGGGCAGCTTTTCACTCTTAGACAGTTTTTTATACATTAATACAGGTTCTTTCATAATGACTAGGAGCAGAGGAATTCCTCAATAATGGGAGCCATGCATGGACCAAATGTTAGGAGGGCCTGTCGGATCCCAGAAACACTTGGGGTAGTCACTGTCCCTGAGATGGGAGCCTGGGGTCCTCCCCTCTGCCTCACATGTTATTAGCAGAAGATAGTCTTGTTTATGTTAGAGTTTGTTTTATGTTTTTGCATGTATCAGTGGCTGTAGTACATAGTAGCCATGCACAATCTACCCAGAAAACCACCCATGATATGCTTCCACCCACACCTCAGGTTGTCAACCTCCTCCCCATCGCCAGTATTCGCATCAGAGTCCAGTGTATGGATAAGGAGCTTATGGGCCTGACAGTCCAGCTGGACCCTCACCCCCACCCGGGCCTGTCCCCTGCCGGGACCTTTCGACACAACCCGCCACCATAGCTAAGCCCTTTGATTATGGCAGCTAACCCATAAACCTGAAAAATGTGGAACAACAAAGGGGCACAAACCAAAGAGAAGAGATACCAAATCCTAAGACACCTGAGATACCTGCGAACTCAGATTGTTTTCCTTCAGGAAACACAACACCAGTGCAACAGACACTTTTAGGGCAGCGGGACTGGGTGGGCCAGGACTTTGCAGCAGGGTGCAGTAACAAAAAAGCAGGGGTGGCCATCCTCCTCCAGAAGAACATCCCCTTTGAATCCTTAGAGCAGCATACTGACCCAGTAGGCAGGTTTGTGGTGGTGAGGGGAGAACTCCAGCAGTAGGAGGTCACGCTGGCCACAGTATATGGCCCCAACATTGATAAGCCTGGCTTCTTTACAACATTTCTATCCATTATGTCTACCATGCCAACCATAATAGGAGGCAACTGGAACATTGTCCTAGACAACACTCTGGACAGGTCCAAACCCCCAAAAATCGGGCTGACCCCATCTCAAAGGGCAATGAAGGAACTGCAGGATTCCATGAGCCTTATAGATGCCTGGCGGGTGTTGCACCCCAGTGTCAGGGAGTATACCTTCTGGTCAGCCCCCATGACTCCTCCTTAAGGATTGACTGCTTCTTAGTCAATCAGCCCATCCTAAGATTGATCACTACATGCGAGATAAGCCCCAGAGTAGTGTCAGATCATGCACTGGTAACACTGTCCTTCCTACCCTTCAAGCTGTTGGTGAGAGACAGAATACGGAGGCTCAACAACGGCCTCCTCAAAGACCAGAACAGCTTATGGAAAATTAGGGACAGTATAAAAGACTTCAATGAAATAAACAGCTCCTCAGTCCACTCACAAGCACTGCTGTGGGAAGCATTTAAATGTAACTAATCAGACTAGCAACTACTAGAAAGAAAAAGCATGAGGTGTAATGTACCCAACTGCTGCGTCGCATAAAGGATCTGGAAAACAAAGCTGGGGGCTCTCTCAACTCTCCCTCCTGGCTGGAACTTAATGCAGCTAGGGCCAGATATGGGGAACTCCTCAGGGAACAGGCCAAATTTTCCAGTTTCATGGCCAAAAAAAATTACATGGATCAGGGAGAGAAGACCAGGAGACCCCTGATGCTTAGGCTCTAACAACAGGAGGCATGCCAAGCAATCCCTTCAATCAGATCCAAAACGGGCCTCATGGTCAATCACCCTAAAGACAGCCAATCAGCCTTTATTGACTTCTTTGCTGAAGTGCACACTGAGAAGGAACCCACCCACATCACAGACATACAACACTTTCTTCAACATGCCCACCTGCCCAAAGCGCCCCTCGAGGTGTTTGAGCAGTTGGGCGTCCTGATTTCGACCCTGGAGGTTGGGAATGCTATTGAATCCCATAAGCTGAACAAAGCTCCAGACCCAGATGGCTTCATCACCGACTTCTACAAAGCATTCAGACAGAAGCTAACAGATCATCAAATAATCTATCCACTCTACCTTCCTCCTATCCCCAAACCCCCATCTTCATCTTGGCCATTACTCCCTTCTCCCTCTTTGAAATCTGGTCCTATTTCTCTACTATTCCTAATGTCTCTAGTAAGACTGCCCACTTTCTATGCCGTTCTCTATCTCCTGCACTCCCCTCCCCCCATCTCCTCAAATCATCAAACTTCCTGATCCTTATCTTCCAGATGCCCTAAGCTACACTTCCTAATTCTCACTCTTATTTTGCTCTCCTCAGGGGACATCCACCCCAACCCTGGCCCGACTGTTCCCTGAATTCCTGGTGCATTCTCACTTGCCGCTGTTTCCCCCCTTGGCCCCCTCAATACTACCAAAAGGTTTCAAGATTGTTTATCTAAATATCTGAAGTTTGCTGCCTAAAATAGAACTTCAAACTGCCGTGGTTACTTCAAAACCAGACATTTTAAAAATCACAGAAATGTGGCTTAAGAGTTCAATTCCAGACAGTTTGGTCAACATTCCTAACTACGCCATCCTAAGACAAGACAGAGCTGGCAGGGGTGGCAGAGTGGCTATGTACATTCTCTTCTCCATCCACTACTCCATTATATACTCATCCTCTAACCCAGCTACCCATGACTCCCTTGCCATTCAAGTGTCCCTACCCTTCACTCTTCCTATCTTTATAGCTGGCATTTACTGTCACCCAAACCTCCAGCTCTCTATCACAAATGACCTATTAACCTCTATCGCTACCCTTTCCCAGACTGGGGAGCTATATATCATAGGAGACTTCAGTTTAAATTGGTTGCCACTCAAAACAGCAAAAACACGAAATTAAATTGGAGCCCTTAATCTATCTCAGCTGATCTCTGAACCCAGCTGCCCCAACCATAGGACACAAAACCACTCCCTCCTTGACTGGGTCCTTACCTCCCACCCTCACAGAATCATCAGCTCTGGCATCCTTCCTGATGTGCTCAGTGATCATAACCCAGTATTCATAGTCAGGAAAGTACACAGGCCTAAGTCACCGCATAAAACATTGCAGTTACACTGCTTCAAATCCACTGAGTTCGAACCACTCCTGCACAACCTTGCCCACTCCAGACTGGTCTCCCTTAGTCTCCATCCCCAAGGTTGACAAAGCCTTTGAATACTTTAAAGAAGTTTTTTTTTAAATTGGAACACCTGTGCACCATTTTAGCAAACTGGGGTCCGGGATAACCACCTGCCCTGGATTACACCAGAACTCTTGGTGTGCCACACAGCCATGGATCATGCCTGGAAGCGCCACAAAGCAACTCAGCTCCCAAATGACCTTTTGTTGTTCCGCAAGCTTGGTAACGCCTGTACCAGGGCTACAAGGCTAGCCAAGTATGAATATTTTAAATCTGCCTTCCACACAAACATAAATTCTGGAAGATGGCCCACACCCTCTTTCCTCCTTCATCCCAGCCCCTGTGCTTAAAATAAACGGCACTCTAGTGGAAGATCAGTCTGCCAATGCTGCTGAATTCAACTCCTATTATACCTCCTGTGCTAATGAGCTATTAAAGTCCCTCCCTACCTTACCATCCTCCTCCTCTCCCCCTTCTGTATCCTCCTGTTCACCCTCCCCTCTCATACCTTTCTCCTCCACTTATATCAACAAAACCACATCTCATTGGGAATCTTATAAATCCACTCAAAAAAATGTAAAAACATGATTAAAAAGTTAAATCTAGATGGGAAACCAATCTTGCCAGGAAAGCTAAAAAAACTAATAGTAATGAGTTTTATTCGTATATAAACTCTTTAAAGAAACCAAAATGTCAAGTAGGGCCATTATTACATAACAACACTCTTATTTATGACTCTAAAGAAATGGCTAATTTATTTAACAGAGGGTTTAGTAATGTGTAGTAATGTTTTCACCAACATATCTGATGATAATTTTATTTCTAACCGACTTATCATTAATGATGATGCTTTGATTGTTTTTTTCTAAGGATGAAATATATAACAAACTTTTGGCCCAAAAGAATAAATATAGCCCAGGCCCTGATAATATTCCAGGTCACTTGCTGTTTCTATTGGCTGATAGTTTGGTTAAACCATTGAAGTTAATATTTGAATTATTTCTTGCCAATAATTTTGTTCCACAGGATTGGAAAGACGCTAATGTTATCCCCATTTATAAAAAAGGGTCCAAGAACATGTGGGAAAATTATCGCCCTACAAGCTTAACATCCTCAATTAGCAAAATTCTTGAGAGTCTCATAAAAGATCTGATTACACCAATTCTAAATGTTAGTGATCCTGAACAACATGGCTTTAGAGGTGGTCGAAGCTGTGCTACCAATTTGATAAGCTTTATGAAAAAATTAGTTCCTTATTGGATCAGAGAACCCCTTGTGACATCATTTTTATAGATTTCAACAAAGCTTTTGCTGTGATGCCACATTGGGCATTAACTCAAAAATTTTGTAATTTATGCGTCAATTCTTTTCTTGTTAACTGGATATTAAAATGATTATGTAATCGAAACCAGCAAGTTATGATTAATGGTTATAAATCAGACACTTGTTCAGTGTTCAGTGGTGTACCTCAGGGCTCTATTTTAGGGCACTGTCTTTTTCAATTATTTATTGCTGATTTGATAAATGGATGTCAGTCCTTCACTACTAAATATGCAGATGACATCAAAAAAGGGGGATCTTGTATATTAGCACTTGATGCAGCAATTATACAGAAAGATCTGGATATCATCACTGATTGGGTCAACAGATTGGACATGCGGTTGAACACTTCAAAGTGCAAAGTTATGCACTTAGGTTCTTCTAACGCACACCACCAATACTTCTTGGCCGGTGATAGGCTAGCTCCAATGATTTATCACATAATAGACATATACACAACATAATCAATAAATCCAATGGAGTGACTTGGTCTATTTTACAGAATATAAGATCTAGAAAGCCGGATGTGTTGTTACCATTATATCGATCATATGTTAGGCCTCATTTGGAATATGTTTCCCAACTTTGGAACCCCTATAAGAAATCAGAACGTTAGTTGTCGGAAGGTGTACAGAGGAAATTTACTAACAGAATATCAGGTTTTGAAAATATGTTACATAGTGAGAGGTTGATTGCCTTAAACTTATGCCCCTTTCCACTCGATGTCTCAGAGGCGATCTTATGCTTCTAAATGATATCATTCAAGACCCTTATCTGATCCGTGAAATGGGTTTGGAATTTAAAGACCAGTCACATGACATCAGGGGTCACCCACTTCAATTGACTAGAAAATCTTTTTCTCATACTAATAGGAAATATTTCTTCACCATTAGAGTAATTGGACCGCGGAATAATTTACCACTTCATGTGATCATTAATGAAACTAAAAATATATTTAAGTATCGACTGGATGCATTAAGTAATGCAGGTTATAAACTGGCTTACTATTCTTTGGTTTAGTATGACAGCATTATGGTCTTTGGCCTTCTCGCTCTCCTGCCAACCTTAGTATCTCCCCAAATGATATTCTAAAAGCCCTGCTCACTATCAACCCCTCAAAAGGCTCCTCCCCAGATGGCCTCGACCCTAAACTCCTGTCTCTCTGAGCACTGCCATCTTTGTCGACTTAGCCAAGGCTTTCAACACTGTCTCTCATTCCCTCCTCCTTGATTCCCTCTCATCAGCTGGCCTTTCCCCCCTAGCCACTAACTGATTCAAAGCCTACCTCACTGGACGATCCCAATGTGTAAAAATCTGTGATGCCATTTCACCCTCCCTCCCGATCAACACTGGAGTCCCCCAGGGCTCTGTGCTAGGTCCCCTTTTATTCTCCATCTTCTTAAATGACTTCCCTTCTGTTTGCTCCCCCTCCACTGCCATACATATGTACGCCAGTGATATGGTCCTGTATGCCTCTTTCTCATGCTCAGCCATGGTTACATCCACCTTGCAGCATGACTTTGACAAGGTTCAGCTCTGGTTTGCTAACCATCAATTATTCCTCAACACCAAAGAGACAGTCTCCATGACCTTCGGCACAAGTCATGGACTCTCTAGGCTCCCCTTCCTGCCCTCTTTCCACATCCTTGATGGGACTTTACTGGAGGGCACTTCCTCCTTCAGATACCTAGGTGTGTGGCTAGACCAACACCTTAACTTCTCTGGACATACCGACACCATCCAGAAAAAACTGCACCCCAAGCTTGGTGCTCTGTTCTGGAATCACAGCTGCATCCCTCCTGTGGCTCAGCGAGAACTTGTCCAAAAGATGATCCTCCCCATTTTCGGCTACTGCAATGTGGTCTGTAGTGCTGCTCCAAAGTCCTTTCTGACCAGATTGGACACCATCTTCAACGTCTTCTGCCGCTTTGCCCTTGATGTTCCCACTCACTCACACCACTGCATTCTGTATCAAGCTCTTTCCTTCCCCCTCTCTGCCAAATAAGAGCTTTTCCCACTGCGCTAAATTCACCTCCAAGCACTAGCTAGGCGAACTTCCTTTCTACCTCTTCTCCTCATTTATATCTCCTCCACCCTCATTCCACTCTCTTAGATCAGCCGACCACCATACATTGGTCGTCTCCTACCAGTCCAACCTTCTTGGTCAAACAAGCTATTCCTATCGTCTACCAAAACTTTGGAATTCTCTCCCTCCTCAGATTCGTCACTCCTCCTCCTCCTCCTACTCCATCAATTCTGCACTTCATAACTACCTCTCACCCCACTGTTCCTGCTACAATCCACCCTAATGCCCTTCCATTTCCCTCCCTTTATAACTCCTCATAATTTTCTTTTTCCCTTCCTCTAGAACACCTCATAATTCTTCCCCCACCTTCCACCCCTATCTGTCCTTGCTAATCCCTCACTCCTTCCCACTCCCCCTACCCTCAATGAACTACACCAGTTCTGCACTTCAAAATTACCTCTCACCCAACTGTAACTGCAACAACTCACCCAAATTTCCTTCCTTTCCCCTTCCCCTAGAATGCCCCAGAATTACCTCCTCCCCTTCCTACTCCTATCTGTCCTGTTAACTCTCACTCTTTCCCACTCCCCATACCCTCAATGAGTCCTGGGTCCTTCCTGAAACCCCCATCCCCACATCACATCCTAATCCTAATCCTCTCAGTCTCCTTGCAGGGTTCCCAGCCCTGAAGAAGCCCCCAAGTACTAGGTTTCTCCCTTCCCCTGCTCCTCCCTTCCCCCCCATTCCTCTCTATGTACTCACTCCATCTTCCCCTCTCCCTCTCACTCCCTTCCCCTCCTTGTATGCCTTCCAAATTGTTGTCCCCCTTTATTGCCCTCCTTCTTAGTTGCCAAACCCTCCCTTTTCCATGTCTGTCCGTGTCTCTGCTTACCTCCTTATACCTCTACTTGCTCTTATGCCTGTACTCATAAATGAAACTTATTATACTGCTCAACCTCCCCCCATTCTATGCTAATTCCTGCTCTATCAATGCACCCAAATGTAACAATCACTGTATTAAGCATATGTATGCAACATTAATGTAACAATCTCTGTACATTCACATGCCTTGCAAATGTTTGCAAAGTGGACTTATGTAACTTGAATGTTTGTATTTAGAGAGAGCATGCTAATTCCTGTTCTATCAATGCTCCTTGATGTAACAATCACTGTATTGAGTATATGTATGTAACAATTTCTGTACATTCACATGTCCTTGCAAATGGTGCAAAGGGAACTTATGTAACTTGTATGCCTGTATTTAATCAGTGTATGTATGTATGTCTTATTTCACTTTCCCCATTGCTCCCCTCCCCCCAAGGTCGCACTGGGAGGTGAGCAACTTGTTGCTCAGTGTGCCTTCCTGGTGAAACATTTCAATAAATAAATCTGGTGCAACTGTTTAACGAGGCAAGAAAGTAGTCCAAACTGGACCCTTGCCTGCAAGAGGCATACGTTAACCCTGCTCCCTAAACCTAACAAGACCCAACAGAGATAGGCAGCTACAGGTCAATTTCCCTCCTCAACACAGATCTTAAAATCATGGCCAAAATACTGGCCAGCAGACTGGAGAGTGTACTAGGTGACCTAATTGGTCCCCAATAAGTAGGCTTCATGAAGGGCAGATTGGCATCGGATCACCTAAGAAAGTTGGGGCATATCCTGGCGGCCTTGCAAGACCTACCTGCCCCTGCTGCACTCCTGTCATTGGACACCAAAAAGGCCTTCAACAGGTTCTCTTGGCCCTTCCTCTTCAAAGCTATGTGCAAATTCAAGTTCCCAACCCCCTACATCAACTGGATCAAACTCCTCTACTCCCATCCCACCTCCCGGATACTTTGCAACGGGATTCTCTTCGCACCTCTCCAGCTACAAACAGGTACCCAGCAACAGTGCCCCCTCTCACCCTACTTATTCAACCTATACATCGAGCCACTGAAAAGGAGGATCATGCAGGATAATGCCATTCTGGGCATCAAGGTCGGGGAGCATAGATATAAGGTTTCCACCTATGCCGACGATGTGCACCTGGAGGATCCGACCCAATTGATCCCAACTATCCTCAAAATCCTGCAAGAATACGGTCATGTATCAGGTTGCAAACTAAACTGCACTAAAATCTGCATCATGCCACTCAACTAACATACCTTCCAGGCAAATGCCGGGTGGTGGGGGAGGGGGACAATGGTGCCCAACGTCCATCACCTGTCTAGGTGTGGTGCTATCCCAGAGTATCAAGACCCACCAATCATAGAATCTTGACACCACCTGATCCAGAATTAAACAGGATCTGGGGTGTTGGTCCTCCCTCCCACTGACCCTATGGGCAAGCATCAATATTATCAAAATGAACATCCTACCCAGGTTACTGTACCCAGTCAGCATGTTGGGCTGTTTTCTCTCCGTGAAATGGTTTATGGAACTTAAAACTATACTGTCCACCTTCCTCTGAGATAGTAAACCCCCAGGAGAGCATACATCAAGCTCACAGCAACCAAAGAGATGGGCGGTCTGCAACTTCTGGACTTCTGGCTGTACTATCTTGTGGCCCATGCCTCCCAGTTCCTGTGGTGAAGGACACATACAGAACTGCCAGAGGATGTGACCTATACCCTGCAATACAAGATAATGGAATTAAGCCTCTGCAGGGTGACAGGTGTCAAACCGCAGGCTCTCTTCAGCACCCTATATAAATCACTACCCAGACCATTACAAAACTCCCCCATTGGAACCTTGGTACAAACTGGCAAACAACTCCATCACCTTCTTAGCACTCATCTTCAACATGACCCAGCCCAACCAATTACGGGGAACCCCATGTTCAAAATACAAAATAAGCTGGTCCCCCCTCATTTCATTGAAGGCCAAAACATCCACACCCTTGGCTTCTTCATGGAAGATGGCACACTGATCTCGCATCATGATTACCTATGGAAGGTTACCCCAACACAGGTCAAGTCCTTCCCTGTCTTCCAGTTACAACATATGCTAACTGCAGTCTTGGGTCTGAAACCATGGGGAACAGGCTCATTCGGCAAATGGGATGATATTTGCACTCTGGTCACCCAGAGATATGCGGTGTCCCTCTTATACAAGCACCTCCTGATCCTAACCACTCCCCACAATGTCACTCATTGTGACTACTGGCTAAGTGAATTCCCAGAACTGGAGGCCCCAGAGGCCCTCAAGGCCCTTTGGCAGAGAACACACAAGCTGCTGAAATTCGACACCCACAGACTCATGCAATTCAAAATCAACCACAACCTTTACTACATCCCTATGAAACTGCATAAAATGGGCAAACTCAACACCAATCTCTGTTCATAATGTAAGCTAAACAGGGGCTCCCTTAAACACATCCTCTGGGACTGCCCCAAAGCAAAACCCCTTTGGAATGAGGTCAGAGCATGCCTGGACCCCATACTGGGATTGGAGGACGCTTTCACCCCCCCGAAATTTGTTTCCTTTGGCTGAATCTGGAAGCTGTAATGGAGGTTAGAAAATACCACATCTCTCTAATCTCTGTCACAGTCAAAACACTAATTCTCAAACACTGGAGGAATGATGTGATCCCGTCCTTCCAAGAATAGCACAACGCCATACTGGAAGCCTAACTCATGGAGAAAATGATCTACCATATCCGACGCTCTCAAACTGTATACCTAAAAAAATGGGGAACTCTCAAAACCCTCTTAGTGGTAAACAATGAGGGGCTTCCCCCTTGGCCTCAAGACCACCCACACACACAGGACAAGTGGGGGGGGTTGGGATGGGGGTCAACCTAGCCAGCTGGGCAAGTTGATTCAAAATTGCACTAGCCCGCAGATGGTTGCATTAGCCCTTAATTATAATGGTAAATTTTGATCACTTATAGAGGAAACAATGCAAGCAAAGCCAAGAAGTACTCTGATTATTGCACATTTATCCTGCTCCCACATTGCTTCCAGTGCCCCAGCAGAAAAAGACTGCAATGCCATCAGACACAGTGAGCCCCCCATTGTTTTGTACCATGGCCTCCTCTCTTCCTCTTTCTGCCCCCCAAGAGAGAGGACATCATGACAGCAAATGTTTAATCAAGCAGTCCCAGTTCTGCACACACAATAGCTGACATCATCATGCACCTCACCACACTGTCACCACCACCCACAGGGCAATGAACAGAGTCAGGCAGAGAAAGACACTCTCAGTCCCCATTCTATAGTCAACTGGAGATCTGCACTTCTGAAAGTTTTTGTACAGTCTCAAGTGAGCCAGGAACACGTCTAAGATTTATTTGGGGTGGGAGCTAGACAAACCTAAGAGGCTTGGGAAATAGAAAACTATGACATTTTTACTTGTAACAGCATTGATTTTAATATGCTCTGCCCCAACAATAACAGATTTTTCTTTAACGTTGTCCTTTCATCAGCCCAGGGGAAATAGTACACAGGCATAATACTATCTCTATTTCTATATAAGATGATCTACTTACCCCAGGAATGTCTATTTTAAGCTTTCAAATTATGTATTTTATCAAGGTTTATTTTTTTACCATACATGATTCAAAGCTTTGTTTTTAGGATGAAAGGACATGCTGGGTGGGATAAGGGTGAGACTGTATGGATGGTGATGGATGGCATGGTCCATTTAAAAGAGCTGGGGATGCCCTACACTTGGCAGTAATGGCAGCTATGGATCTGTGGTTGCTCATTTCAGAGTCTGGTCTGCAGTGGTCTCCAGGAAAAGAACAGAGATAAGAGATTTGGAGGGGAGAGGGAAGTTATGGTGAGGCTGGGATAAAACCCACCACCTGCAGAGTCGATTCTGTATACCTCTTTGCATTTTGTCACTGAAATGTTGGATACAAACACTCAAAATTTAGAGAAATGAGGGGCACTGGTCTTAATAATACTGGACAAATTGTTAGACAGAGACACATTCAGAAAACTGGAACCTAGAGATTTAATAGCACTCTACCCTTGATCACACCCTGGACTCTAGCTGAAAGTCTTAACACTGGAGTGATAATGACTCACATTGAGCCTTTTGTGGGATCCCTTTCTTGAACTGCCAGATAACTGCAGCTCTTAATGACCTGTTAATCACACTAGACCATCTGGAACATTGAGAGAGATTAGCATGAGGACTAGAACCTGCTAAAGTAGAGACTTTTTAACTTCATTAACAGCCATGAAAATCTGCACTAGTCAAGACTGGCAAGTAGAGAGTTAGCTGCATTAGCCCTGGTCAATTTGCACTAGGGTTTGGGCTAGTAAAACAATGTTAAGATTGACCCCTGGATTGGGATCCAGCCAGAGGATCACAGCCAAAGTGTAAGGTGGAGCGAGCAGTGCATAATAATATAATATAACACATTCTGGATGGGTGGAGGTGGCTGTGCTCCCTCTACAGGTGTGGTGCAGGCTGCAGACCTCAGCTTTCTTGTAGTTAGACTGGTTTTTCTACATTTTGATTCTTTGTGTTATCCATCGTGTCTACTATATTGTCTGTCTGTATCATGTAATAATCTTCAATAAAGTATACTTTAAAAAAAAAAGAACAGAAAATAGAAACTGGGGAGGTTGCTTTACAATATTACTATTCCCACAGATTGGACAGATGTACTAGGGGTGGGGGGTCCAACTGTATATAAAACATATGTTAGGCCACTCTAGAGTTGTTTTCTCAGATAAAATTGATTTTTTATTTTACTTTAACTTACAATTTTTTTTAAATTTTGCACTTTGATTTGATTGGTCTCCCAAGTTATGATGTCACTGTTATTGGTGGGTATTTAACGATTATATGTACTTGTCTTAGCCACACACCCTGATGAATACTTAGTGTTGAAGCGCTGGGGTACTGGCATTGTCCGAACTGAGTGGAAGCATAATACATTTGATATTGATCTGATTTCTGGGTCTGACTTCTTTTGCTTCTCTCATGCCTAAGTGAATGCAGGTGCCTGGATCTCCTTGTCATTGTTGGGCTGGCCACCCATTTACCTGCACCTGCCCTGCACCACTGTAGCACAGCAAGCGCCCCTGGAATACTCTAGTTTACATCTGGGATATTTAAATCACAAAACAAAATCACATCCTGCTAGATGAAATCTTTCTAGTTTCTGACTTGAAGGCCATGTCCAATTCCTCAGTTTCCTTTGGGGATCTGTATACAACACTGAATTCAATATTCCTTCACCCTTCCACAACCAGTTTCGCTCAATCCAAATCTCTACCCCCTTGTCTTCTCCTACCCATTTTTCTGCCACTACTACCAGCCTCTTAATGTACAGTGCTACCCTCCCCGCTTGACAAATGATCTGTCCCTTCTGAAAACTGTAAACCCAGGCATTACAAAGTCCCATTCATGGTTAAGCGTCGCCCATGTTTCTTTAAGTACAATGATTATGGATTGTTAAAGTTTATACAAATATACCCCAGCGATTTCTCTTACCTAACCTACTTAGGAGTTTAAGACTTAAACAACTGTTATACTAAGGGATAAAAGATAGAGGACTGATTTTTCCAGTAAGGCACCGGAGGTTTGGATTTAACCCATCGGACAAAAAATTGGAAACTACAGTATACACAAATCCCAAAGTTTAATAATGAATCAGCTCACATACCTAATGTGTTTGTTGGGGTTGCTCTCCTCATTGCACATCCTAACGATAATGAACAAAACTAACAAAACCAGATTTAATGACTTGGTGGCAGATATTAAACCAAAGAAATGTACCATGATCTGGCAGAGGCCTTTAGAAAGCTCTCAGTCAACACCTACTTTCTCACAAAGTCAGTTATGGTACATGTCTAAAGAAATAACATTTGGAAATAGAGAGGCCTGTTATTCTAAAAATCAGTTTAAATTATGAGGTTTCTTTCCTACCAGGTCATAATGTCACATGCTTGATAGAGTACGACATTATGGCTAACCCAGTACAGTGCAGAATGCTACCGCTACTGGTGCAATACCGTGTCTACTGATGTACGCGGTATTGCACCAGAAATGCTTTCCCAGACAGAGGATAAGACCTCTGCTGGGAGTAGGTTCCAATGAGCAGTTGCCGTGGCTCACAGGACTGAGTCACAACAGTAGAAACCCAGCCACTGTGTCTGGGACCGGGTTTGATTCCCGGTCCCAGAAACATTTAATTTTTTTCAGACTTGTGCGCTCCCAGAGTTGGACCCTCCCCCATAGTTGAGACTCTTTAGTGGGGGGGGGTCTGTGGGGCTCAGCCCTCCATATTTGGGTGTGTGAGGGATGGAGCCACCCAACAGAAAAAAGACTTATGTCTCATGGCATAATCGCGCTGTATTGGCAGTGCGATTTCGCCGTGCTGCACAATATTTCGCGACACTATGACCCCATGCCAGTTTCATTAGACCACTTGTTTTAAAATTGCTATTCCTGATGGGTGGAGATGTGGAAAGGAACCCTGGACCAATATATAAGGAGATAAAAATAATGCATGACAACACTCAAATTCTGATAAAAAAGATGGACCTTCTTCAATCTTGGGCAGAGGCTGAATCCCCTGACATTATCTCCCTAACGGAAACGTGGTTCAGTAAGACAATAGAAACTGAGGAGGTTGCTTTACAAGATTATTCCCACTGATTGGACAGTGGTACTAGGGGCATGGGAGTCCAACAGTATATAAAACATACATTAGACCACTCTAGAGTAGTTTTCTCAGAAAAATCAATGGCTTCAAGTGTCTGGGATCTGGCCAGGAACATCGTGTCCAAAAGCACTGCGGCACAAAACAAAGCCAGTAATACATCACAGCCTACAATGTAGGCTTGCAAAATCATCACCGTTCCAGATCACACAGGCAGGTGGAGGCATTATGAGGTATGGACCCCTGGTGGTCTTTGGGTCCCCCAGCCCACCTGCCATGTCCCAGTCCCAACAACAGTAGACCCATTAGTGATCCCCAGTGCCTTCCCACCATTGCCAATTGCCGATCTGCCCACCTGCATCACTGTCACAGTAGGCAGCATACCTCTCAACCTCTTACCTCATAAATCAGGAGCAAGGCTTAAAAAAATCAGGGACAAAGATCCCAAGTCAGGGACACATCTTAATAATTGTTAATATTCATTCAAAAAGCTGACAGAATGAGGGGATTAGTGTAAGATGCATTTTGTGAATAAGATCAAGTCTGTAACTGTAATATCTGACATTATTTTGTGCTTACAATACCACTGTTCAGTCATAAAAACACAAATTTACAAGGGACACAGGAAAATTCTGAGGCATAATCAGGGATATCTCTGAAAATCAGGGACAGTTGAGAGGTATGGCAAGCAGAACAGTGAAAAATATCTCTGGTGTCTAGTAGACTCCCCGGGTAGTCCCCCAACACCTCCCACCCCACCCCAACCCTAGTGGGCAACCAGCACAGCCCTCTAATCTCACTATGGTGGCTGCCGACTGAGCTGCAATGAATGAGTGCATACCCACGCCAGGGCATGCACTCATTCATTGCAGCTCAGTCGAGCAGTCAGCCATAGTGGAGGGCTGTGCTGGTTGCCCACTAGGGGTCAGGGTGGGGGTGGAAGTGAGGTGGTGGGGGACTACCTGGGGTTGGGGAAGTCCACTAGACACCAGAGATATTTTACACTGCATTGCCTACTGTGACAGTGATGCAGGCGGGCGGATTGGTGATCAGCAATGGCGGGGGACACTGGGGTTCACTAGTGGGTCTACTGTTGCTGGGACTGAGACACAGCAGGTGGGCTGGGGGACCCACAGACCACCAGGGGTCCATACCTCATACTGCCTGCCACCTGCCTGCCTGATTTGAAGTGGCAATGATTTTGCAAGCCTACATTGTAGGCTACAATGTATTCCCAGCTTTGTTTTGTGCCACAATGTTTTTGGGCACGATGTTCCTAGCTGTATCCAATGTCTGTTGGTACATTTATGTACTGGAGACTTTATAATTGGAGTAATATATTCCCCTCTGAAGGTTAAAACTGTTTATTTTGACAAACTTGCTCAAACTTCAACAGACCATGTTACAAGAAAAAAACTAGTGTTAATCTGTGACTTCAATGCCGCTTGGGGAGGACAATGAGGACAAAAACTGGAAGATTCACTACAGACACTCCATTTGGTTCAACTTATTGACAAACCAACAAGAAAAGGTAACATTCAAAATACAGGTAACATTTTAGACCCAATATTTGTGTCAGCAGAATTAAAAATAATAGAAACATGTGTAAATCCCTCAAACATAGGACAGCATGTCACTGGATGCACTATTTGTATTAAATTAAAATCCTACAAATTACCAAAAGTCCCAGAAAGGCAAAAAAGATGTTTTAAGCACTATAACTGATTGGTATTTAAGAACATGGTTTCCAGAGCTAAATGGTATAAGATCACATTGATCACTGACCTTGATCTTGCAGTTGAAGAATTTTCAAATATGTTCTTGGACCTTTGCAATCAAATTGCTCCCCTAAAAAGGCAAATGCAGAATAAGAGATGGATGTCATGTATAACTGAAAAAAGAAAAAATTAATTTGTTAAAAAATTTATTTATGGAATAAAGCAAATAAAATATTGAGTCAAGAAGTCTGGAGTACATTTAAAACATAAGAAATAAAGTTTCTCAGGAAGTTAAAAAATCAAAAAGGCATTACTACAAAAAACAATTAATGTAAACTACAGACCCTAAACACTATTGGACACTAGTCAAATCCTTAATAAAACCTAAAAGCACTTCTCCAGAGTTAGTTATCATCAAAAATGGGAAAACTCAAACCGAAAAACAAGCAGCAGAAACATTAAATAGGTACTTTGTTGAACTCCCTGACTTAAAAAATTCTAACAAAAATAAAGACATTAACACTATATTAGCCATAAATAAGGAATACAATAAAGAAGAAGAAAAGACTTCTCAGTTTAGGTTCAAGAAGATACTTAGCTGGGATGTAATTAAAGCATTAAATAGGTTAAAGGTAAACAAATTCAGTGGTCCAGATAATATAGAATCAATGTGTCTTAAAGGCTCTGCAACTGAAATTACCCAAACATTAACTGACATCTTTAATTGGAGTTTAGAAGAGTGTACTTTCCCTAGCATGTGGAAGCTGGCAGAAATAGTCACTATATTTAAGGGAGGAGAGAGCTCTCAACCAACCAACTGCCAACAAATTGTTCTCCTATCAGTTGTTTAAAAGATCCTTGAAAGACTGGTTCACAGTCAACTGATTGAACATCTAGAGAAGTACAATAAACTGAACAACTGGCAGGCATGCTTTAGAAAAGGACTGTCCACGGGCACTGCACTCACGGACTTCCCTGACCTTGTGGCTACTCCACTGGGTGAGGTGAGGTCCATGGGCGTTCATGGACTTATCCAAAGCCTTTGAGCTTGTGAATCACAAAATCCTCCACTCAAGGAAAAAGGAAATAGGTATTGCAGAGGAACCCTGCAAATGATTAAGATCCTATTTAAACAACAGGTCACAAATGATCTCCATGAGCTGAACACTATCTGGAACTCTCACAGTATACAGGGGTGTTCCGCAGGGGTCCATTTTGGGCCCCTTATTATTTCTGATATCTATAAATGACCTTCCCTATAATATGAAACAAACTAATATTTGGCTATATGCCAGTGACACAGTATTATTGGCAGAGAGACAAAATGTTATGGAAATGAAACAAAAATTGCAAACGGATTTTGACACTCTACAAAAATGGTTTATAGATTCAAAATTGTTAATGAATACTAAAAAAACGCAAGTAATGTTATTCACGAAATCAAAATCCAAAACTCAACAAAATATAGAAAAACTTGGCATAAAAACACTTAATGGTTCAACACTGGCCCAAATAGACTCATATAAATATCTGGGCATCACTATTGATCACAAGTTGTTATTTGATCATGATGTTGATGCCTTAGCCAAAAAAGTTATCCAAAGGATAGGAGTACTAAGAAGAGCCTCACATTGAGTTACAGAGAAAATGAGACTCTCAGTGGCAAATCAACTGATCATTCCAACAATTCACTATGGTAGCCATATTTAATAGCATTGGAGCTCAATAAGCCTGCACAAACTTGATACTTGTTACAATAAATTGGCAAGATTTTTGCTAAAATGCAATTTTAGAACTCACCATTGTCTAATGTATGAAACACTCAATTGGAAGTCATTGGAGATGAAAAGACAGAAAATTTGGACCATAACAACGTACACTATAATTAAAAATAAAAGACCAATTGAACTCTTGGATAAAATAATGACACCTACTCATACTTATCAGTTGCAAAGAAAGGGAGCCAGGGAACTATCTGTGCCAAAGGTCCAAAATAAGTAAGGGGAGATGACATTTACTTCTAAAGCAGCTTTTATTTGGAATAAGATTCCCTCAAATAAGAGAACTTTTGAAATGCCCATAAATGTGTTCAAGGATGCTATGAAACATGAATTTTTATTTAGATGTACTTGCAACAGATAGCTACTCAACAACTTAGAGTATAATCAGCTTTAACTCTGAAATGTATGTTGTCTTGTGTAATCTGTGGAAATGACTGTCCAGTGCAACCTGTACTATATACTGTATGTTTATTATTTACCAAAATTCAAAATTCAACACCTCTTCATATGTGAGGACCATTGTATACCATTTTACTGTGTGATTGTATAAAACTTTTGTGGGGCTATAGCAACATTTTGCTCCATGTCTAGTCACTGCCTGTGGTTTCCTAGAGACCAGGCAGGGAACACTGGGAACTGTAAGCAAGCTCTGAATAGAGGGACTATGAACCTAGTGTGGCCGCTCTTTATGGACTGGGATTCTAACTTTTAAATTGCAGTTTTGCACACTGGGGGATTTTCTCCAGTAATAGACACTGTGTGTGCTGTTTTAATTTGATTTAAAGGCATTTTAGAGGACTGAGTGTGAGCATGAGGTCACGTGACCCACTCACTTCCTGGTCAGGGCACTGTATAAAACCTCTCCCCAGAGCAAGCAGGGCAAGCTTGGGTGGGGCGAGTGTGCATCAGACATGGAGATGCCGCCATGGAGATGTGCACCAAGACATGCGCATGATGTGTGTCAGGCGTCTCCCGCAGGAATGAACAGGAACAAGGCCTAGGAACTCAGTAAGGTAAAAGGGAGATTGCTTTTGTCTGGTGTTCTGAGTGTAACCCCTCACCCCTGCCCTTTTGCAAAAATGACAGGTGGCATGCTGTGGAAGCTGACAGCAGTACCTGGTGGGGACTGGGTTCGGGGAGGATGAGGTTACTCGGCACAGGGGACCTAGGTTTGGCTACTCTGAACAGGGGCACCCAAGTAAATCTGAACACAGGAAGCAATAACTGTAGTGTCCAGAACCAGGAATGGGATTCTATAGTGTGGTTTTTATTCACATCCAAGCTAAACAAACAAAGCATAGACAGACCCCCATGGGGCTACATTCCTGGTAATGCAGATTAGAGACAAAAGAACACTTCTTTACTATTTCCAGCCCTCAGGCTCTGAACCCACCAGGCACACAGCCAGGACTTGCTCGCAGCTTTGGGTACACAGCCTGACTTGTACACTACTTGGGTTTTCCCCACTGGCCCGGCTCCCCCGCTGGCCACTTGATCTGTGGTCCATTTTGGGAAATGAACCAGTTATCCTGTTGTGGCTCCCCAAACCACCTTAGAGCCTTCGACTCCTAGAGGGAATTTTCCTTCCAATCCCACGTCTGGGTACTTCCCTCATCACTGGCCAAGTGCATGAGGCAAAGTAGAAATTCACAGAGCAAATCCGTAGAGGTGGACCTGGTCACTAAAGATGGGGGATCTCCCACCTCCAGCTCCCACAGTCCATACCTGGCCATTTCTCTGGAAACTAAACAACTATTTTACTGAAAGCTTGGCAATGTAGAATTCTGGGTAGACATATGTCACATCTCCTTTACATGTCTTGACTTCCCATAAGTGCTGGACTTGAACATACTTTTACTTTTTGGCTAAGCCTATTACTCTCGGCTTCCCACTATTTCAGTAGTCCAATCCCCACTATCACACAAGTCCCAGGGTGAAAACATAGGCCCTTTCAAGAAGAGCAGAAACTCACCCTCCGGTTGCAGGTGCCCCACAGGCAATTCACAAATCTTCTTGTTTTTCCAAAACTCTGGAACAAATAGGCAGCTTCTCCACTAGTAGCAGAACCAGGAGGGTTGCCCCTGGAATATGCAGGAAACCCTTTCCTGCCCCATCCCTGGAGGGAGGGGGCACTGAGACCCGAATCCAGTGGTCTCCACCACTTCAAACTGCTTCTGTGTCTCTCTTTTGGTGGAGACACACACCCTTTTTACCTAAATGTAGCCCTATGTCAGGGTTGAGGCTTCAAGAGCCTAACCAGAGCTGCTGTGCTGCTTTCACAGCAAGCTCCCAACACCAACTGACCTACTGACTACTGTTCAAACCTCCCAACATGCTATTCCAACTCCCTGCTTCAGATTCCATTGTGGCTCATGCAGCTGCTATAGTTCTATGGTGATGTCATCCCTCAGTCTCAGCTGAGACTGAGAACAGAGTGAGACAGTGTGAAACCCATTTAACTGGAGTTTCACAAACTGCCTTCCCTGCCTTCCACTAGGTCTTGCTGGGATTCTAGTAACCCCGGGTAACAAGGTGGTTACACTCGCCCTTGACCAGGAAAATGACTGTCCGCAGTCATTGTTTACCCTGCTTTAGGCCATCCCACCCTATGTGCTACCTGCGGAGGGGGATGATCAGGCCCCCTCCTACCATGTGCGAGCACAGACAGGCAACACTAAGGGCCTAGAGGCCTTTAGCTGACATATCAGCCTCTACTCTATCCACTTACTATGGCCGCCTAGTGGCTAACATACTAACATACTAAAATGCCAGCAGAATAGGCCTAACGGTCTTTCGTGTCTGCTCGTTTGGTCAGCCCCCACCCTGGGTGCTGACCTTGCTGCCCCCTTCACCTTCTCTGGCTTCTCCCTTCCCAGTTCTGGATATTCTTGCTGCATTGGATTTTGCTTCCAGAACCCTTCGCCTGTACCTGTCCCACCCCCTTTTGAACCCCTCCACTGCCTCTGCCTCCACCAGCCCCCTAAGCAGCGCATTCCATGGCTCCACCACCCTCTCAGTGAAGTAGCACCCTCCTTTCTCCCTGAATCTTCCCCTCCAGCTTCCACCCATGCCCTTTAGTGGCCCCTTCCTCCTTCCTTCAAGCACCCTGGCTGTTCCTCCCTATTTACCCTCTTCATGTACCTGAAGACCTCTATCATGTCCCCCGGTCCCTTCTCTCTTCCAATGTGTACATATTTAGCTCTTCGAGCCTCTCCTCATAGGTCCTGTCCCCCAAGCCCCAAATCATTTTGGTTGCCCTCCTCTGGACCCTTTCCAGGAGGTTAATGTCCCTCTTTAAGTGTGGCCTCCAAAACTGCACGCAGTACTCAAGGTGCGGCCTCACCAAGCAGTTATACAGAGGGAGTATCACTTCCCTCCTTCTGGAGGTGATCCCCCTAGCGATGCATCCCAGCATCCTGTTGGCCTTGGCTGCTGCCCTTCTACAAGTCTCAGAGTTGTTCATCTTGACATCCACCACCACCCCAGATCTCTCTCAGCCATCGAGACTTGTAGCATTTCCCCAGGGTGTACACTTGGCCCAGGTTTCTGGCCCCAGGTGGAGTACCTTGCATTCCTGCATTGAACCCTCAGCTTCCACTTTCTAGACCATCTTTCCAGAGCCTCCAGGTCCCCCTGTAGGGCCACCTCCCTCCTCCCCATCCACCACCGCCCCAGTTTTGAGTCATCCATAAGAGACTCATCTCACTCCTGATTCCTGTCCTTATGTCAGAGACATAGGCGTTGAACAGAAGAGGCCCAAGGACTGATCCCTGTGGGACCCCACTAATGACCCTCCTTGGGGATGAGACTATCCCGCCAACTACGACCCTCTGGGTCCGGTCCTGGAGCCAATTGCCTATCCATCTGATCATCTGGTTCCCCACCCCCATTTCTCCCAGTTTATCCAACAGGCCCACGTGAGGAACAGAGTCAAATGCCTTGCTGAAGTCTAGAAAGAGGACATCCACTGGTCTAGGCTCTGGTAGAACTGTCCAGAGCATAGCCCTAATAGATCAGAACTGCGGTCCTTATGGCCATTAAGGACCATAACCTGTCTATCCCCCTTAACCCTCTAGGGAAAACCTATCTGCCTCTGTCTTAACACCCAAAAAACAAAAACAACCCGGGGACCTCCCCGACCTTGGGCAACCTGCAATCACACGCCAAGAAAATACCACATTTTATTACACCATTTTACTGCCTCCTTCCTACCCCCACAACCACACCTGTGGAAGGAAAAGGGTTAATACAGTAACAACAACAGTAACAACACCACAGTACTTTAAATCACTACACACTAAAGTACTAGTGAGGAACTCCGATGAGCCCCTCCTCCTCTTCTTGTCTTCTCTTCTATTTTCTCCAGGAACACCTGCAAGAAAAAGAAAGACAACACACACTACTAATCTGCATACACAGTCTACCTAAACCCCTACCATCAAAACACTGAAGAATCCCAAAAAGATTTTTTTTTTTTTTTAGAAAAAGGTAGAAAAACAGTATATACATTAGAAAACAATGACATTATTTACAATACACATTTGAGGGGGGGATGGAGTGCCCTAAAAGTCCCAACTAGTGACCACAATGCCCGAAGGCTAGTCCAATAAAGAGTCTCTCCTGGGCCGGAGCCCGGTGAAGCACAGTTCTAACAGGCCAAAGTCCCGAAGGGAAGAGTCTTTGAGGACAGTTCACACATTTTGGAGTCTGCTAGTGTAGGGTGTGTACTGCAATGTCATAAAGATAGAAAAGTTCCGGACTAACCAGCCCCTTGTAGAATGGAAAATTCTGAACCGACCTGCACCTCTAACAAAGACTCTCCCTGGCAGCATTTCTTCCGATACAGCTGGGCAGACATCTTCCGGGAACCACAGGAGGGCACATCTGGGAACTGCTGCGCTGATGTCATCTCTGGAGATGGAACCTTAGAACAGGAACAAAAAGAAAACAGCTGGTCTGACGTCATCCAATTACCAGGCAATGAAGCAGGATACAGCTGGGCTGGTGTCCTCTCTGGATCTGAAGTCATCTGGTGGGCCAGTCGATGGATTCTGGAAAGGCCAGTACACTGTAGAACTGATGAATGTGGGGCACCTGAGTCCTGGATGTCCATACTGGCGGATCAATAAAGGCACTTCACAGTCTGGTGTGGCAGTATTGATTACCACTGCTCGGCTTTCCATTTTGTAGGCACGGGCACATTTGCTGGGAGGTCTTTGCACTGAGGCCAATAGTACCGGGGGGTCAGGAGCTTGAATTGTTACCCCGTCTGGGCACACATAATTCACACAGTGGGAGATTT
Organism: Neoceratodus forsteri; assembly: GCA_016271365.2. NCBI lineage: Eukaryota > Metazoa > Chordata > Ceratodontiformes > Ceratodontidae > Neoceratodus > Neoceratodus forsteri. The sequence goes on along the minus strand of CM057456.1, from coordinate 450,205,934 downwards.
CACATCCCTCTCCATCCACTATTCGCACTCTGTCCATAAACAGTGTCCTGCCTCTCTTCCACTGGGTATATTTCTCATGAAACAGTCTGTTTTTTACATGCTTGTTGGCCCCAGGATGCACACCTTTCATTGCTTCGGGGCCCAGATCCAGGATTTCCTGCTGTTCTCAATCTCCTCCCAGACTTTCCGAGGAAAGGTAGGAAAGGTCATACCATAGATCTCATTTGCCTTTCTACGAATCAGTCTCTCCTCTTTACTAGCTTTGGTCAATCTGAGACTGCTGGCCTGGCTTGGGGGTGGCCAGTCCTGGTTCTGCCAGCTTCGCATCCTTAAAGAAATGAAAAATGGATCCCTGACTTCTTCTTCTTCTTGCATAACCAGGGCAGTGGCATCACCACTCTTTTCCATGCATTCCTCCAAGGCAAGAGCTTGAGGCTGTGTACCCATTCCTTTTTCACAAGACCACATAAGTTCCCCCCTCATCTTCCTCTTCACTGAGGATCTGAACCCAGGAGTGAGCAGTCGTCCTCACTCCTGAGAATATCCACTCATCACTAGGCACGGAGGTAGACACCTCCCACTCAAAGGCCTCCCGCATCTCATCTTCTCCTAAGAGACTTGGGCTAGCCCCCCCCCCCGGGGTCTACTGATGCTTTATCCGAACTTTCCTTCTGGGATCCAGCATCCAAAACTTCAACTTCTGGTTCTGTCTCTAAATCTGCACCCTCTAGCTTTGTGCCATGCTCCCCCGAGGGGCCTTCCTCCACAGGCTCCACCTGGTGCTGTGTGCTGCCAACTGCAGATTCCTGAACCTTTGTCCAAGTGGGAGCCAAACGAATTTGAGGCGCTTTATACAAGCCATATTTTTCTAGGCATCCAGCACAGTGAGGAATCATGAAGATGACCCTTCCAGCTCTCAAGCATATTTGACATACATGCACTGGATATCCAGGAATCACCAACATGAGGAGGCAGCTGCCCTCCATAGCACCATTTTTCAATATCCCTCAGTCTATTCACTGCTGCTGTTACTGCAACCCAGGCATGATCCAGGTAATGAGCTGGTCCTGAGGCCATAACTGCAGAAAAACAAAGAAAAGCTCACTGTAACTGAAAGTCTCACTTTATTGAACACTCTCTTTAGTTTTAAAATGGCTTCTCTGCTGCTGTGTTTACTTTACTACCCCACCCTGTAATGGCGGCGGCAGCACTCCTGTGCATCAACATTCAGAAATTGAGTCAAGCCACTGCTCACCCAATTTACACACACTACTGATCACTTTTGCTCAAACTTGCTCTGTTCTTGTTTTAAACACATTTACATGATTTTCCATGGACTTTTTACATGCTGGAAACATTTCTTTGACTCACAGTCCCTTAAAGCTTCAGTTTTTTAAGCACAGGATTGCCTGTAAAACTAGTGCTGCACATTTGGCTACAACTCACAGTCTCTCTCTGGCTTTAAACGTTAAACTGATGCTGAACTCATTACTATGCACACAGTCAATGACTTAACAGACTTGCACTTGCTGGCAGGACTTGACACAGTCATTACTTGCAAAGCGACTACACTGCTGCACACATATTTATATGGCATTTGGCAGAAAATCACTGTTTGAGCAGTTTTCATGCTGTTACTTACTGTTATCAGTAGCAGTTTGCTGCGATGGGGAAAAATGGGCTGCAGCCAGTTCTTGGAGGCATCAGAACAGAAATGGGCGGGCAGTCCTACCGATCGTCTCCTCGACCACCACTCCTGCAATTCAGACGATCGATTAGTGGGTTGAGCCTGATTTTGAACAAGCAACTCTATTTTTACAAGGTTTACAGTGATTTTAACACTCCGCAATGCTCCTCCACAAGCCAGTACACGCACTCCACTCACACTCCCTCTCGAATGCTGGGGCAGTCACTGTAGAGCTGGCTAAGGGGCTGAACTGATTGCAGCCTCACCAATCACACAACACCATGCAAATGAGCCTCTTCTTCCTTGCGAGTGCTCTTCTCCTCACGGCGATCATCGAGCAGGCAAATTTAAACTGCAGAATGCAACTTTTTTTTTTCTCAACTGACTCCACGGTGGGAGCCCATTTCAGCCATTTAACATAGCCATTACACTGCAAGTCTCTCAGTTCATTCAAAAGCATTTCCAACGTCCAGGGCACAATTTTCCTGTTGCTACCCCTAGTCTTCCACACTTTTCTTTACCACAGTTCATTTAAAAAGCTGGCAAAAATGCTGTAAACAATTTGATGCAGGACAAGGGCACACTCTTTGGCTTTACTGCTCCTTGGTAAACAGTTGGCAATTTAAACAGCAGCATAAGATCCACAGCACACAGTGACACACTAATTAAATTGCTTCAGCTTTTGGGCTACCCATTGCCAGATAGCCAAAACGCTAGCCCCTTGCCCGAGCATCTTCCTCTCAGAATTAAATCCAAAGTGGTGCCTCCATTTTTGTAACCCCTCACCCCTGCCCTTTTGCAAAAATGACAGGTGGCATGCTGTGGAAGCTAACTGCAGTATCTAGTGGGGACTGGGTTCGAGGAGGATGAGGTTACTTGGCACAGGGGACCTAGGTTTGGCTACTTTGAACAGGGGCACCCAAGTAAATCCAAACACAGGAAGCAATAACTGTAACATCCAGAACCAGGAATGGGATTCTACAGTGTGGCTTTTATTCACATCCAAGCTGAACAAACAAAGCATAGACAGACCCCCCCATGGGGCTACATTCCTGGTAATGCAGATTAGAGACAAAAGAACACTTCTTTACTATTTCCAGCCCTCAGGCTCTGAACCCACCAGGCACACAGCCAGGACTTGCTCGCAGCTTTGGGTACACAGCCTGACTTGTACACTACTTGGGTTTTCCCCACTGGCCCGGCTCCCCCGCTGGCCACTTGATCTGTGGTCCATTTTGGGAAATGAACCAGTTATCCTGTTGTGGCTCCCCAAACCACCTTAGAGCCTTCGACTCCTAGAGGGAATTTTCCTTCCAATCCCACGTCTGGGTACTTCCCTCATCACTGGCCAAGTGCATGAGGCAAAGTAGAAATTCACAGAGCAAATCCGTAGAGGTGGACCTGGTCACTAAAGATGGGGGGATCTCCCACCTCCAGCTCCCACAGTCCATACCTGGCCATTTCTCTGGAAACTAAACAACTATTTTACTGAAAGCTTGGCAATGTAGAATTCTGGGTAGACATATGTCACATCTCCTTTACATGTCTTGACTTCCCACAAGTGCTGGACTTGAACATACTTTTACTTTTTGGCTAAGCCTATTACTCTCGGCTTCCCACTATTTCAGTAGTCCAATCCCCACTATCACACAAGTCCCAGGGTGAAAACATAGGCCCTTTCAAGAAGAGCAGAAACTCACCCTCCGGTTGCAGGTGCCCCACAGGCAATTCACAAATCTTCTTGTTTTTCCAAAACTCTGGAACAAATAGGCAGCTTCTCCACTAGTAGCAGAACCAGGAGGGTTGCCCCTGGAATATGCAGGAAACCCTTTCCTGCCCCATCCCCGGAGGGAAGGGGCACTGAGACCCGAATCCAGCAGTCTCCACCACTTCAAACTGCTTCTGTGTCTCTCTTTTGGTGGAGACACACACCCTTCTTACCTAAATGTAGCCCTATGTCAGGGCCGAGGCTCCAAGAGCCTAACCAGAGCTGCTGTGCTGCTTTCACAGCAAGCTCCAACACCAACTGACCTACTAACTACTGTTTAAACCTCCCAACATTCTATTCCAACTCCCTGCTGCAGATTCCATTGTGGCTCATGTAGCTGCGATAGTTCTATGATGATGTCATCCCTCAGTCTCAGCTGAGACTGAGAACAGAGTGAGACAGTGTGAAACCCATTTAACTGGAGTTTCACAAACTGCCTTCCCTGCCTACCACTAGGTCTTACTGGGATTCTAGTAACCCTGGGTAACAAGGGGGTTACACTAGTTATTTAAATCTGAAGTCTTGAATTTAAACTCCAGACAAGATAACTAACTGTCCAAGTGCAACCACATATACAGGCATACAGTATATCTAGTTTCAGTGCTAGGTCTACCACACTAGTTTAAGGGAAAAAAACAGAAAAAAATTTGTTTCCTTTTATCTCCCATTTAAATTCATTCACTTCCCTATTTTCCCCCATAAGTCAAGGCTCTCCTCCCTATACTCTTGTCTGGTAGTGAGATTTACTAAGAGCTCTATTTGTCTACTGGTGTAGATGAGCATGTCCTTTTGAAATAACATGGCAGAATCTATTATCATTTTAAATGGAGAAGTGGGGATTAAATGCACTGTGTGCATGTTGTACAAGTTAATAACAAAGGACATGCTATTTAACCAGATATTTATCTGTGACAAATGTACAAACAACACTGAACTGACACAGGAAATCAACTCATTTTATTCTAGGTTAGCTCAATTTGTAAAGAGTCAAATTGATATGGCCCACCACTTAAATACTCTAAACAATTTCCATCCACAAGTCCCAAAAAATAACTAGCAAGGATTAGGGGCAGGCCTAATAAAGGACTCAATGATGGGGAACACCCAACCTGCCTCACTAACACATACTTCCTCACTCACTCCTGAAGTTACAGCTGTCCCAAATAATAACCTTTCAGTACCTCACAAATCCTCACTCCTTCAGGAAATAAACCATGATGTCGTTACCAAGAAAAAAAAAGAGTCAGGGATGAGGACGAGGAAACTGGCCTAGGTTGAGAATGGTCAGTGGTGTCAAATTCCAGGGTGATTAATAAAAAGTAGAAAGGCTGAACAGTTTATTATCTTGACCTTTAATAGATTTAGCCCCCTTTGTACTGAACCTGACAATTCTAGTATCAATGATTTAAACCTTGTCATTGCCAAAGAAACAAATAGTTCACTAAATCCTAAAAGGCCTATAATAAATGATCAGTTAGTTGATATAGGCAGCAGCAATGATTTTTTGGTAATGGTGGACCGAGGTAGTCAGAACATCTCCATGAACAATGATAGCCCATGAATTAATCCAACTGAAGCTCCACTATTAGACTTTCCAGGGAGAGAACCTAGTACACCAAACTGTCAATTAGATATGGAAATGGAAATAGATGGTGTCAATTCCTGGAATGTTAGTCAGCAACAAGTATTTGTTCTAGTTGACTCTATTATTAAGCACCTGGACAGGGCAGTCTGTAATCCTGTCAAATCATCTAGAATTTGCTCTAGTTTCAGGGGGGCAAAACGTTCAGATATTACATCCATGGTTGAAAACATCCTAAAAGATACTGGCAATAATCCCTTGGGTATCATCCATGCAGGGACCAACGACATAAACACTACTACTCTAGAAAAAACTAAACAGGATTTCATAGCCCTCAACAATACTCTAGTCAAACTTGGGTGCAACATTTGCTTTTCTGAAATTCTTCCTCTCCCTAGAGCATCATTAGCAAAAACACAAAACATAAAAAAAAAAATGAATGGCTCTGAAAATGGTGCTTTATACAAGATATAACCTGCATTACACATTGGGAACAATTTGTAGACAGAAATGCATTATTTTGCTGGGACAGTCTACATTTAAGTAGGAGAGGTAGTGTCATGTTGGGTAAAACTATTGAAGCCAAAATTAAGAAACATTTAAATTAGAATTTCAGCGGGAGAAGGGGAATATGCTCCCACTTCTCTTGATAGGAAATATCTCAGGACTAGTACCAACCTATGTAGCATTTTAATCCTCAATGCTAGAAGTATACAAAATATTAAAATGGCAGAATTGTAAGCTAGGTCTTTGCAAAACGACATAGGGATAATAGCTGTGACTGAAACATGGTGGGATGACTCCTCAAATTGGATTTGAGAACTTCCAAACTACAAATTATGTAGCAAAAACTGGATTGGTAAAACTGGAGGAGGAGTATGCATTTTTCTTAGAGACGACATTCCCTCTTATGAACTCAATATTATATCATTTGACCCTTCGATGGAAAGCTTATGGGTTAATATACAATTAAAGTGAAAATCCAAACTTACTATTGGAAACTGCTATAGACCCCCTGCTGCTGATAATATTTACACAGAAAATTTAATCAAAGAAATATCTGAATCATCTGAGAAGGGGGGTGTTGTTATCTTAGGTGACTTCAGCTTCCTCAATATTGAATGGAACAGTATGAAGGGGGTAAGTGAAGTGGAAAAACAATTTGTTACAGCCCTACTTCATCATGGCTTAGAACAGCTGGTAGAAAATCCTACCGGGGTCAAAACATATCTGATCTTCTAATAACCAATATAGAAATGAAATTACAGATGTAGAAATTAAAGAACCACTTGGCAACAGTGATCATAACACTGTTTTATTTAAGATAATACTGTCTCACAAAAATATTTTGAATAATATGACAAAGTCAACTATAAGGATATAATAAAGTTCTTAAATAAAATTGACTGGGGTGTGGAACTAACAAATCTTTCAATAAATCAAGCTTGGGAAAAACTTAAGGCAATAATCCTACAACTGGAAAATACATATGTTCCTAACAAAACAAAAAGTACAATAAGAAAGGCAACATTCCTATTTGGTTAACTAATAGCATTAGAAAACAAATAAAAATCTAAGAGAAAGTGTATAAGAAGGCAAAAAAAGCATGTGATGTAAATGAAAAATTATACAAAGAATCAGTATCTAAACTTAAAACTATGATCAAAAGATCAAAAATTAGCATTAGATTTAAACTTGCACATTCTCATGATAAAAAAAAATATTCTCTTATATCAATGGTGAAAAAGGTTCCACTAGAAATGTTTGTCCTCTGTTTCACGAGGGCACAGTTTTAGATACAGATGAAAAAACAGCCAATCATTATAATAAGTACTTTTGCTCAATATTTTCTAAAAAAATTTACCTCAAATCACCTGGATAACCAAGGTAGTGCAACAACAAACACTACCTATGTTATCCAGAAAGAGGATGTACTTCAAGCATTGGGAACATTAAATAAAACTACCAGTATGGGCCCTGATGACATTCATCCTAGGTTTCTTATTGAAACGTCCACAGTAATAGCCCTTCCTTTGTCTATCGTATTCAATAGATCACTGAATGAAGGTGTGGTTCTGTCTGACTGGTTAGAAGCTACTGTCGTACCAATATTTAAAAAGGGAAACAAATCGGGTGTGGAAAATTATCGACCGATTAGTCTGACCTCCATAGAATGCAAGCTAATGGAAAGAATTATTAAATCAAATTTTGAGTTAGACACCCAAGCTCTTGGACTGAGTGACCAAACACAGCATGGGTTCAAAAAGGGATATTCATGCAGTATTAATTTGACATCATTTTACAACCACATTGGCCACAGTTTAGATGATGGTGTTCCTATAGATGTTATCTTATTGGATTACACTAGAGCATTTGACTCTGTACTGCACCACAACCTTATCAACAAACTGATTAAGATGGGATACTCACAATGTTTAATTATATAGGTTGATAATTGGTTGTCAAATAGAGCCCAAAGGGTCAGAATAAATGGTGTCCTTTCTAGTGTTGGTATCCTCAGTAGTGGGGTACCTCAGGGTTCTGTCCTGGGGCCATCGCTGTTTAACATCTATATTAGTGATATGAGAGTTTGTGTTAATAATTCACTTACGAAATTCGCAGATGATACAAAACTAGGTGTTCAAGTTGATACCATTGCCAAGGCATCATCTCTGACAAATGATCTAAAAAATATTGAAAGGTGGGCAAGGACAATGGTATGACATTCAATGTTAACAAATGTGTTGCTATGCACTTTGGGGGGAAAAACAAACCTCCCATACTACTTAAATAACTGTCAAATCCATGTTTCTACTAGTGAATGTGATCTCAGCATTATGGTTAATAATAAACTTATATTTTCCTATTACTGCACTAAGATTACCAGGTTGGCTAATGGTTTAGTCAAGCATGTTAGGCGCACATTTGTATCAAGGATGGAACAATGCCTGATTCCTTTGTACAGAGCCTACATAAGACCCTACCTTGACTATGGATCACCCTTTTGGAATCCCTGTTTAAAGAGTGAAATTGCGTTATTAGAACAGGTTCAGAGGCGAATAACCAAAATGGTCCCAAGGTTGTCAGCCAAAGATTATCCTACAAGACTGAGAGAAACTGGCCTGTTTTCACTCCAAAACAGGAGGAGGAGAGGGGACTTACTGTTCTTATATGAACTCCATCAGTCACCAGATCTGATGACTCTGTGTGGATTGGAATTTTCCAACAAACGTACTGTAGTTAGATCACATATTAAGCAGATAGCAGTTGTATGGGCTAACGCCACAAAAAGAGACAATTTCTTTAATATAAGAGCTGTTAAAGATTGGAATTTACTACCTCAGGATATTGTTAATTTAAACAGCTTCAACTCATCCAAGAATGGTCTGGATAAATTGTTTGACTCAATACAGACGTAGGTTGAATTACCCACACAGTGTGGGGGGCAATCTCAATGGGCCTCAAGCCTTCTTTTGTCCACTCTGAGTAAGTAAACTAAGTAACATGTAACACTTCTCTTAGATACTATTTCTCACAAGGACGCCTTGTAAACAGGACATTTACTTGATCTAATGGTGTTTGCAAAGATTTTTTACTTCTGTAAAAGTTTTTACTCCTGTATAAATAAACATTTTTACCTACCTACCTGATATCCAACACCCCCCTCCTCAGCCATTGGTTGTGGTCTCCACCCCCCCCCATCTTGTTCTCTAGGTTTTGTGCATTCAAACTAGCTGGAAAAGCTGTTTCTCGAGATTCTCAGAGATCACCTGGGTGAAGCAGATTTTTAAATGTCAGTTTTGAAGAAAATGCACATACCCAGTGCTGAATTATTCGGGATACATTCACCGATGATGTGGCCAAAACTGGTATAGATATTCCACATTTGAAACATAAAAAAAAGACAAAAAGCTATCCTACAGTACAGACAGAGACAGGCAAAGACAGCAATTTATCTAGGATGCCACCTTTTAGAGCATATACTAATAAAGTGTTCACCTTGAAGAAAAGAAGGCTGAGCAGTAACGTGACCTCTGTCTTCTGCATACTCAAGGGTATTGACAACACTGAATAGATAAGAATGTTTTATTGTAGCATCCTTCGGCAGGGTACAGGGACATGCTTTGATGCACAGCGGGTAATATTTGGAGGTACTTTTTCTCCCAGAGGGTAGTGAAATAAGGGAAAAGCCTGTCAGCAGAGACATTCCCATGAAGACAGTGCATGTCTTCAAGGTAAATAGCCACCACTCACTCCAGACATGTTGACCAGTCTCTGCCTTGCTCCGCTCCCACCACAGCCATGATGAATGGGCCCCACACACATAATTGAAGGGGAATCGAATGCTCACCGACATTTCACCCTTCCAATCAGGAGTCAGCCAAAGCAATGCACTTACATCCTCCTTTTCAAGGCAATTGGGACCCAACCTACCTCCTCCCTGTGATGTGCAGTGTCCTGCCATTGGTGCTGCTCCCTCAGAGACAGGGCTAAGTGCCGGTTTTTGGCTTGAACGATCATGAGTCCACAGTGCCAAACTTTATGTGCCAAACTTCTTACTTGCACATACAGTATGTGTGACTGGCAGTACAGCTAACAGCCACTCGCTGTCATTTCTCATTGACGAGACCACCACACCAGCTCAGTCCAAGTTTGTCATTGGTGACCTACATTGTCCATGCTTTCCAGTCCTTGCCACCATGCAAGAAATGCATGAACACTGTGATACACCAGTCCAACAAACTAATGCCATAATTCCATATACACAGTTGACTTCTTCCAAGAACCCTTTTATCTCCTGACTTTACAGCCCTTCTGCACAGTTTCACTGTCACTGGCATGCCTTTGTCACATTCTCAGCCTCTCCTGTCTTGGGTGCAGAGAAATGCTTTGTTCTCACACAAGTAACTGTAACTCCATGGTTGCAAAATCTGCTTCAAAATCCTGGACAGTCCCCCACATTGCAACCCTCACATTCACTCGATTTACTTACTGAAGTGACTGTGCCCAATGGGGGTGGGCATGGCCAGGGTACTCCTGTTCCTAGGGATATCTTTGATGGAAAACAACTTGCCAAGAGCACCTTGCAAAAAAATCACCATTTTGACTGGTTCTCTCTTCTTCTGACTGTAGGAACTACTGAGGCAGGCTGTAAGTGTAAGTGTGTAAGCTGGGAGTGTAGGAGAGGGCGGATGCACTGTGGGTCATCCTGGAGACAGAAAAGGGCACTGCCATTCATACAGGTGTGATCTACAGACCTCCAGCACAAGGGGAAGAGATGGACAGGGTATTAGTGGAAGCCATCCACAAAATGACAGCCACATGGGAAGTGTTGCTGGTGGAAGACTTCAATTTGCCTGATGTAGATTGGAGCACCCAGGCTGCAGCCACAACCAGGAAAAGATGCATCCTGGGTGCCCTGCAGAGGGCATTCCTCAGGCAGCTGGTGGCTAAACCCACCTGGGAGGGAGCAATATTGGACTTGGTAGTCACCAATGGGGTCAGAGTCACAGATGTAATGATGAGTGGCTAGCTGGGGTCAGGTGATCACTGTACGATGTGCTTCAATGTAAGAACAGTGGAGGAGTCAAACCACATGAAAGCAAGGGTCCTGGATTTCAAATGGGCTGAATCTGCAAATATGGGAGAATGTCTCAAGGAAGCTGAGAGGTAGAAGGAGGTGATGTAGAGAAACAATGAGCTAATCTTAAAGGAGCTACAGAAGAGGCAACAAGCCTGAACTAAGAAAAAGAGAAAGAAAAAAACATTATGGTTCTCAAAGGATGTGGCCAGGAAGGTAAGAGAAAAAAGGCTAGCTTTCAGGAGGTACAAGGAAACACAGAGGGGAGAGGACAGGGAATTGTATCTGGAAAAGCAGAGGGAGGTGGGAAAAACTGTCAGGAGTGCAAAGGCACAAACAGAGGAAAAAATCTCAGGCAATTAAGAAAGGAGACAAGACCTTTTTCAGGTACATTAGTGACAGAAAAAAAACAGGTGGGATTGTGAGGTTAAAGGAGGGAGGAAGGGGTGTGTGCAGAGGAGGACATAGAATAAGCAACTATCTTAAATAAATATTTTTGTTCAGTATTCACAGAAGGAGGGGAAGAAGAAGAAGAATCACAGTTAAGCATTAGAGACACCAATGGGAGGGAGGTGGACACCGTCCATTTACAGAGGACAGAATTCTAGAGGAACTTGAGAATCTGAAAGTGGACAAGGCTATGGGGCTGATTGGGATTCATCCCAGAATATTAAAAGAACTTAGAGAGGTGCTGGCATCACCACTAACAGCCCTATTCAACAAATCGATAGAGACAGGGGTGGTTCCAGAGGACTGGAAGAGGGAGAATGTAGTCCCTTTCCACAAAAGTGGTAACAGGGAGGAGGCTGGCAATTACAGACCAGTCAACCTGACCTCCGTGGTGGGGAAATTAATGGAGTCACTGCTAAAGGAAAGGACTGTGATATTTATGCCCTGTTCAGAAAAGATAGGGAGGGTTAAAAGGGGGAGGAGGTTGCCATCTATGTCAAAGAGAACATAAAGGCGACAAATTCAAAACAGGCATGAGCAAACGGAGGAAGTTTAGGTCACCCTTGAGCCTGACAGTGGAACAACCATTCACATTGGGGTTGTTTACAGACCCCCGGCTCAGGCCAAGGAAACTGACAAGCAGCTGCTAGAAAACATGCATGAAATGGCAGCAAAGGGGGAGGTACTGCTAATGGGAGACTTTAACGTGCCGGAGGTAGACTGGTCCATCCCAGCAGAGGCCTCAGCTAGGACACAGGATGTCATGGACTCTCTTGAGGGGGCTGGTCTTAGGCCACTTGCTCAGGAACCTACCAGGGACTGGGCAATCCTGGATCTGGTGCTGACCAAGGTAGCGGATCTTAGGGGTGGAAGGTCAGTTATGGTCCAGTGATCACAATATGGTGTGGTTCAAAGTGGACAACCCAGTCAACCCATATGAAGGCAAGAGTCTTAGACTTTAGAAGGGTGGACTTTACCAGTATGGGACTACAGCTAAAAGAAACCCTGGAAAAGAAGGGGATAGACAGGGACATTGAGGAGAAATGGGCACACATCAAGGAGGCTATAGCGGAGGTAACAAAACAATGCATTAGGTCAATAGACACGAGTAAAAGGAGAAGAAAACCACTTTGGTTCTCGGGGGGGGGGCAGAAAAAGTAAGGGCCAAGAGGCTAGCCTTCAGGAAGTATAGGGAGACACAAAGGGATAAGGACAAGAAAATGTACCAGAAGTGTCTGAGAGCGGCGGGAAAGGCAATGAGGAATGCTAAAGCACAAACGGAGGAGTGAATAGCTCAGTCGGTTAAAAAAGGAGATAAGACATTGTTCAGGTACATTAGCGAGAGAAGGAAGGTAAGGGGGGGTAGTAAAACTTAGAGGGGCTGGGGGGGTTAGTGGAGGGAGACAGGGAAAAAGCAGCAATCCTGAGCGAATATTTCCTGTTCAGTCTTCACTGTGGAAGGAGATGGGCTGGGCCCGCAGCTGGACTTCAAAGGAGCTAAGGATAGGGGGAGGTAAACACCAGTCCATTCACAGAGGAGAGGGTCCTAGAAGAACTGGTGAAGTTGAAGGTGGAAAAAGCCATGGGTCCAGATGGCATACATCCCAGGGTCCTAAAGGAACTGAGGACTGAACTGACAGCCCTGTTCAGTGAGTCCTTAGACACTGGAGTGGTCCCAGATGACTGGAGAAGGGCAAACATTGTCCCTCTTCACAAGAGCAATAGCAAAAGAAGAAGCGGGGAACTACAGGCCAGTTAGTCTAACCTCTGTAGTCAGAAAGATAATGGAGGCACTCCTTAAGGAAAGAATAGTGGAACACCTGGAAGTCAATGGACTGGTGGATCCCAGGTAACATGGATTCTGTGCAGGATGATCCTGTCAAACTAATCTGATAGATTTAACTTGACTATGTGACAAAGGCAGTAGACCGGGGAAGGGGCAGTAGATATTGCCTACCTCAGTTTCAGCACAGCCTTTGATATGGTCCCACATAGGAGACTGGTCAACAAGCTAGGCAGCCTGGGGTTGGGACACCATGTGGTGACCTGGCTTGGAAACTGGTTAAGGGACAGAAGACAGAGAGTAGTGGTGAATGGAACCCAATCAGATGAAAGGGAGGTGACCAGTGGGGTACCTCAGGGGTCAGTTCTGGGGCCAGTCCTCTTCAATGTCTTCATCAATGACATTGCAGATGGGCTGGAGGGAAAGATTTGCCTGTTTGCAGATGACACAAAGATCTGCAACAGGACAAATATTCTGGAGGGTGTGGAAAGGATGAGATACAACCTGGAGATGCTGGAGAGATGGTCGGGGCATGGCAGTCATGGTTCAATACAAAGAAGTGCAAAATGATGCATGTGGAGAGCAGGAACACTGGTGTGAGCTACAGATTGGGTGGAGAGTTGCTGACAGTAACTAAGGAGGAGAGGAACTTGGCGGTCATAATCACAGATGACTTGAAGGCTGCTAGGCAGGCTGCAAAGGTGCTGGGAAAGGCCAGTGGGATGTTGGGGTGTATTGGAAGGGGAATCACAAGCCAAAGGAGGAAGGTAATAGTTCCACTGTGCAAGACCCTGGTGAGACCTCACCTTGAATACTGTGTACAGTTCTGGAGACCACACCTTCGAAAGGACATTGACAAAATAGAGACGGCACAGAGGAGAGCGATCAAAATGGCGAAGGGATTACATCACAAGCCTTACGAGGAGAGAGTGAAGGACCTCAATTTGTACACACTGGAACAAAGGAGGAAGAGACGTAACATAATAGAAACATTCAAGTACCTCAAAGGAATTAACAGGTGGAAGGGGACAACATATTCCAGATTAATAGTTGTGCCAGGACAAGAGGACACAGCATGAGACTGAGGGGTGGCTGCATAAGGGAAAATGTCAGGCCGTTTTTTTTTTGTTTTGTTTTTATGGAAAGCGTGGAGGATGCATGGAATAGCCTGCCCCAGAAGGTGGTGGCCGCCAGTACAATGGGGGCTTCAAACATGCATGGGATAGAAACAATGGAATAATAGAGATAGGAAGAAAAATCTAAAGCCAATGACCAGATAGGGTCACTGGAAACTTCATTAGGCAGCTTAAACGGGCAGACTGGATGGGCCTAGCAGTCCTTATCTGCCGACAGCATCTACGTATCTATGTGTCTATATTTCTTAAATCCAGTGGAGCACAGGATCTGAGGCAGCATGGAGTCATAGAAGGAAAGTCTTGTCAAACAAATCTGATAGACTTCTTTGACTGAGTGACTTAGGGAGGTAGATCAGGGAGGAGCAGTGGATGTGGCCTACACAGATTTCAGCAAGGCCTTCTACATCATTCCACATAGGAGATTGGTAAACAAGTTGGGCAGCCTGGGAGTGGGTCCCTAGGTGGTAAACTTGATCAGAACTGGTTGAGTGATAGAGCAAAGAGGATGGTGGTAAATGGAGTTGAATCCAAAGGGGGGGGGTGACCAGCAGGGTTCCACAGAGATCGGTGCTGGGGCCAGTCCTCTTCAATGTCTTCATAAGCAACATTGCCGAGGGGATGGATGGGAAGCTATGCCTCTTTGCAGATGACACTAAGATCTGTAACAGGATCAATAGTCCAAGGAGGATGGAGAAAATGAGAAGGGACCTAAGCATGCTTGAGGAGTGGTCGAGAGTGTGGCAGGAAAGATTCAATGCAAAGAAGTGTAAAATCATGCATCTGGGGCACAGAAATCCAAGGGAGGAGTGTAAGATGGGGGAGGTACTGATGGCCACCAATCAAGAAAGGAACCTGGAGGTAATCATATCTGATGACCTAAAGGTAACCAAACAATGTGAGAAGGCTGTGGGGAAGGCCAGTGGGATGCAAGGGTATGCAGGGAGAGGTATCACCAGCAGAGAAAAGGAGGTGGTCATGCCACTGTAGAGATCACTGGTGAGATCTCATCTGGAGTACTGTATCCAGTTCTGGAGGCTGCACCTCCAGAAGGACATAGACAAAATAAAGGCAGTTTAGAGAAGAGCAACAAAAATGGTGCAAGGACTGCACCAGAAGTCATATGTGGAAAGACTAGAGGACTTCAACATGTACTCCCTGCAAGTAAGAAGAGAGAGGGGAGATATGATAGAGACATTCAAGTACCTCAGGGGTATAAACAAGGTACAGGAGGGTAGCATCTTTCAGAAAAGAAGATGCTCAAGAACAAGAGGGCATGATATGAGGCTGGAAGGGGGTAGGCTCAGGAGCAGTGTGAGGAAGTACTTTTTCACAGAAAGAGTGGTGGATGCTTGGAACAGTCTCTCTGCAGAGGCTGTGGGGACAAAAACAGTATGAGAATTGAAGAATGCATGGGATAGACATAAAAGTACCCTACTGATAGGGAACAGAGGGTAAGCCGCAGATCAGCTAGGGTCTGGTATTGCATTAGGTAGGGAAAATGGGCAGACTAGGTAAGCCAAGATGTCCTTACCTGATGTCAAATTCTCTGTTTCTGTGCTAAACCATGATTGACAATGACCACTCAGACACAACTATTTGTCCTTGTCTCTCCTTCACTGAGGCAGGAATCCATTCTTGGCTATGGCCTTCACCAGCTCATCACAGAACCTTCCAGAACTAACTACAAGACTGGATCTCAGTCCCTCATCGATTGGGTCCTGGTGTCACACCTTTCTCAAGTCACCGCCTCCGGAGTTCTTACTAACTCAATCAGTGATCACTGCGTGGTTTTCTGCCGTTAATCCATAAAAGCACACACCCCCAACACCCTCACAAATTCATCCAAACCAGGCAATTAAAAAAGCTGGACGCCTCCGAGTTTTCCAAAGTCACCCTAGCCCAAGACTGGTCCTTCACTGAAAACATTTCAGACATCTGCAAAGCACTTGCTTTAGCTATAAGTTCCTTGCCTTCTGTGACCACTTCATCCCGCTTAAGAAAATCTGGGTCAAGGGTTCCAGCTAAGACTGGATCACCCCCAAGCTTCGCAAACTAATGAGGAATAGGGACCGATCCTAGAAGTTATACAGAAAACACAACTCCCCCCCAACTCCTCCAAGACTTCAAAACCCTCAGGAACAGGTGCAAATCTTCCACAAGATTTGCAAAATCCTCCTTCATCCTGGAAAAACAATGTGCTGCCCAGGGGAACCCTAGAAGGACCTGGAACATCCTTAACAACCGAATTGGTAGAGGGGTTTCCGAAGAACATATCTGTCTCACTTCTGATGGAACAACCACAACCGAGCCAATCAAAACAGCCTTCCTTTTCAATAAATACTTCTGTGACATAGACCAGTACAAGCCCAGCTCCCCTCTTACCCTGTTTAACCCTGCCTCCCTCCCAGACTCCCACCCCAGATTCCATTTTAGATACCTATCCCCTGCCAAAGTGATCAAGTTAATCAGAATAAACAACCCTAGACCATCCAAGGATGTCAACAACATTGACTACAGAATTCTCCATCTTGTCTGTGACTCCCTGGCAATCCCTCTAACTAACATCCTCAACTACTCCCTCTGCACAGGGTCCTTCCACAAAGCTTGGAAGTGTGCCATTATTAAACTTCTTCACAAATTCGACACCAAGGATCTAGTAGCCAACTACTGTCCCATCTTCCTCCTTGCCCCTCTCTCCAAAATTTTAAAGAAAGTGGTACACAGACAAACCATGGAATTCCTCTCTAAATACAACCTAATCATGGAGGCTCAGCATGGATTCTGTGCGCAACACAATACGGAAACCGCCCTCATCAAGTTTACCCATAGACCCATTTGCCATAGACAAAGCCAACAACGGGGGCCTTGACACCGGTGCTGCGTTCGTGGACCTCACCAAAGCCTTTGACCTCGTTGATCATGAAGTCCTCCTCCGTACCCTGGCTGGCCTCCCTTTTTTCACCTGAGGTCTGCCTCTGGTTCAAGGATTACCTAACGCATAGATCCCACCGCACCATTATTAGCGGTGTACTCTCCGAATCCTGCCCCATCTAATACGGCATTCCCAAGGGTCCATCTTGGGCCTTCTTCTTTTCTCTCTGGTCGTCAACTCCCTGCCTGACATCTGCACCTCCTCCAAAATCATTCTCTCTGCTGATGATGCTGCCCTTTTCTGTCTTGGCAAAGACCCCACCACTCTCATTAACAAACTCCAATTCGATTTCAGCAGACTTCATGCCTGATTCACGTCCAAAGGTCTTGTGCTTAACTCCCCAAAAAACTAAGTTTATGGTCTCCAGCCCCCACAAACCCCTAGCCTGGACCTCTCCCTTTATGACAACCTTGGTAACTACATTGAAAGAGTCAATGAATTCAAGTACCTTGGCTTACTTCTGGATAGCCACCTAAATTTCGATGCTCACACAAGCATCACAATCAAAAAAGCCCACCAATCCCTCTGTATCCTCCACAGAACTAAGCAGTACCTGAACAAGGAATCCAGATCTCTCCTAGTATCCAGCTTCCTCCTTTCTCCTTCCTGTCTTCGACTATGGTTCACTTGTCTCCCTCCCCCGCCTCTCCATCAAAAATTTCTCCAGACATAGAAGCTCCTACCACAATGCTATCCACTTTGCATCTGATCTACCTAAACTCACACACCGTGACCTTTATAAGCACACCAGCCGACCCTCGAGGCCCACCTCAACTGCAAGATGGCCACCTTCAAACTCTCTCGAGGGCTGCTCCCTGGTGGCCTCACCTCCCTCTTACAGACAGCTGACACCACCAGGACCACTAGACTTTCCTCCACTCTCTCCTTCGCTGCTCCTTTCTGCAGGACCATGGAAGGGCCAAAAAACACTCTCCTAAATGGGTCCCAAGCTCTTCAACTCTCTCTCTCTGGAACAAAAACACTGTCCCTCCACAAATGCCTTCAAACACAATATCAGGAGACATTTCTCCCTCACCTACACCTGCACCTGCTCGCAGCCCTGAGCTGCTTCCCCACACACACACTCTTTTCCCCTCACCATCTGTTATCAGCCCTGGCTTCTCCCATTCTGGCACTTATAGTATTTTATCCTATTCTAGTTTAGTCTGCACTTAAACTTTTGTTCCCCACTGTTATATTATTTACATAGAAACAGAGTTGATGGCATATAAGGACCACAAGGCCCATCTAGTGTGCCCATTTTTTCTACCTTATGAATGTGCCATAGGCCTTTACTCTGTCAATGGCCTATCTTTCATAGTTTCTATATTTCTTAGTTTAACCCTCACTGAATGTTTATTGTCACCAATTGTATTTGTTATTTCACCCAGATTAGTTCATGGTCTGCCCTATAATCTATATTGTCCTGAGTTTATTGTACCACTGTGTTAACCCTCACTGAAAGTCAAGTTTTTCTTTTTGCACATGTTATGTCTCATGATTGTTGTATGTAACTGGACTCCTGTGTAAACGGGCAGCAATGCTCACATGCCTTTCCAGTATAACCAAAGAAAAATGAAATGAAAATGAAATTAATGAATGAACATGATGCAGAACAGTACTGATCATGCAGACCCAAATCAGTTTGTCTTCTATGCAATTAATTGTGAGTATGAGTATGAAGAGTATTCCTTGAACAAGCACCGCAGCAGCAGCCTGACCTTCCTGGACTCTTTTAGTCCCTGTAATATTCCCCTGGGTAGCCAAACACATTAGAAACTTCCATGGTCCCAACCTTAAATACTGCACTGAAATCTTGGTTCCCAACCTAGACTATTTCACTTAGCAGTGATCAGCTAATAAAATTATGCTCATGAAGTTGGCATGTTGGAATAAAGCACCCAGATAGATTTTGGATAATTGGATTTAGCCCAGTATTCAGTATCACTTTTGCTGTAGTCTTGCTATACCGGGAACTTTTCATGCCTCCTTTCTTTGTGGCAGTGCTGACAACTGCCAGAGCTCCAAGTCCTCTGCTGTGACACTTTTTTCCCTGCCCTAATGGGAATTTTCTGCTCCTGTGGCCATGAATGCCTAAATGGTATCTCTTTCTCGGGGACTCACTTCACATTCTCAAAGACATTCTCATACCTGTTTCCTGGAGACACTCTCTTTAATGACCCAGCTAGCAGCTCTGATCTTCAGGCTCACCTCTGCTTCTCCTCCTACACTTCTAGGTTTAGAGCCTTCCATTCTTGCCTCCTAACCATCTCCTTGAATCCCACTTCTCGGGCATCCCACACAGGACCTGTTGGCCATCAGGCAGTACTCTTTAAGAGCATATCACCCAGGATCCCTGCCCTCTCAGAGGAACTCTTTTTATTGTCCCACTAAGGGCTTTGTCACCAGTCTAAGTCATTTCCAATATTACCCTTTGTTCGCCTCCAGCTGGTGATATTTTCAGGGCCAGGACATCTGAGACTTGGATCCATTTTCCTGGCTATTCCACTTGCCCAATATGCTGCATAACCTCTGCATTTACTCTGGGGTTCAGACATAATGCCAGCCTTGGCTTGAGAGTTGCTAAACTTCCAGTCACAGGTGGGAACCCATTGTGGGAACCACACATCTGACTCATTGGAGGTGAACTAATTGCTCAGATGAACTGCCTCCTAGACCACCCCTGCAAGAACATGGCCCAGCCGTGAAGCTTGTACACATTTAAAGCTTCCCTACAGTCAGCACACCAACCCAGGGCACTGCACTGGCTTCTCACATTTCGGCACAGCTCCTGGGACATGATGCTCTCCCTAATCTTCTAAGCTGCTTACCCTCAGCTCTTCTCCTCCTCCTCCTCCTCCTCCTCCTGTCTTATCCAGCTAATTAAATCTTGTTCTTGGGCCACATAGGCCCCCTTCATATCCTTATGCTCCTCCCAATCCCGCTATCCTACCAAGTCTGATGTGTGGACACCAGTCCTAATATGGGCAAGGCTAGTAACAACCATTGCCCCTTTCTGCAGGGAAAAGGGCTGTTACACATACATGAATGATGCACAAATCCTAATTTCTAAGAAACAGGAAGACAAATTACTGAAGAAAATGCTATGATGGTTTTTGAGGAGGCATAGATAAAAAACAGCATGGAAGTCAGCGCTTCATTGTTCATTCATATTTTTGATGCAAGGTCTGAGATTTGTGCTGCATAGTCACATAACTAAATATGAATGTCAGTCATAAGTGCAGAAATTTGCATCTCAGGGTGTTTGAAAATTCAGTCACCAGTTCCGTAGCACCGAGTGATGGGGGATCGCTCTGGCATGCTGGCGATTCAGGTTCACATCCCACATCAGGGACATCAGGAATGGAGGCTGGCAGAGAGGGTAAAAGAGTATTCTATGAATGCTTTCCTCCCTGGGGGATGCAGGCTTGTAGAGCCATGCTCTAGTAGCTCCTAGTAGAGGCTGGTTGAAGTGAAAATGACAGCATGGGTGGCCACGCACCATCAGGTACCCCCTAGGCCAGCCATGCCTGTGCACCAGCAATAGGGATGAGGGTTCACAGGACACAAACAAGGAAAATGCTGCACTGGCATGCCGGATGATGGCCTCTGTGCCCCTTCCCATGTCTGGACACTCCATGACATGCTCACTGGCCATACCTACTCAGAATGCCACAACTAGGCTACTCTACTAAGCTGCAGCATGGCCCCTAGCATGGCCCCCAGTGGGGACAAGCTGGCCTATGGAGAGGGACAGAAAGGAGTTCTCAGGTGTATTTTGTGTGACAATGGCCAGGGGAGGCCCTCAGTAAGGACAATCTGGCCCTATTAGTGTCCAGAGTTGGATGTGTGTCTCAGTGGAGCGTTGTCATGGAGTGAATCTGGTGGGAGAAAGAGGTGGTGATATGGGGCCCGAAGGAAACTGGTGCCAGTGAGTATGGTGGAAGCAAAGAAAAAAAGAAAGTAGTAAACACACAAGTGCACACACATGCGCTCTCTCTCTCTCTCTCTCCACCCCCCTTCTCTCTCTCTCTCTCTCTCTCTCTCAAACAATTTTGTATTAAGAAAGCTCACCCACACCAGCTTCCTCTAACTCTGAGAACCACACAATGAAAATGGATACAGTAGCTCAGCCCTTATAATTACATGTAGGTGGTAACCGGGAGGTACAGTGTATTTAGGAGGATATAGGGACTTATTCCAACAGGCCTCTAGCATCACTTTAAAAATGCATGAGGCGAGCACCACCTACTGGACGGAATATGGCTGCTGGGCTGTGTGGTTGTGTGGAAGAGCTCTGTTGAACGCTGCTGAGCCTAGAAACGTTTACCATTTGAACCACTCTATTCACATTTGTTTTATTTATTTTGGTGGAGAACCCAGCTACTTAGACTAATTTTGTCCATGCTTTTACTTGCTAGTAGCAAATTGTTAGTAATCAGAGAGACTTTTTTACCTTAGGCAGCTCGGTAGTCAGGTGGCAAGCAGTGCAGTTAGAGACACAAAGTGAGTAAGTGGTAGGAAGCAGTTTCTAATTTTTTAGCTTGGTCCCTCTAGTTTCCTGTTTGTTCCTGTAGTGCGTTTGGCTCCTGTTTTCAGCTTTCTCTGTTTCACCAGGAAGTGCTATTGGAGTGTTATTCAGAGCAGAGGACTGCCGGTGGACTGGTGCTAGATCCAGTAAGGGCTGAACTTGAGTGTTTCTGGACCCAGTTCACATCAATATCTGGGTCCTATTCCTGACGTCGTTCCCTGTGGTTGGAGTGGAGATGGAGCTGAAGGAAAAATAATCTGGAGAAGCTGACCAGGGATATGCTTTGTATTTGGCACCTTTTTTAGCACTTTTACATGGCTGTTGTGGCCACCACTGTTGTTGTCGGGAGTTTGAGTATTTTCCCTAGTTTTGGTTGCCATGGCTGCAAAAACCCTCCATTGCTCTGGGAATCGATACAGCCATAGTCTGTTTTCTCTGCATAGTGTCTGCTGCTGTTGGAGGATTATTTGGCTTCTAGTAGACTTATTCTTCACTCCAAACTGTGAGTAGCTTACATGGAACTTATAAGAACTTCCAAGGGTAGTGAGATAACACTCAGATTCACAGCCTCAAGACTCCATAAATGCCACTTTAGCACAATTCTGGTGTTAAAATTTACAGTAGAGATAAATTGACTGTTAGCAATAGAGTACTGTTCTCTGGTGAGAGCAGAGACTGGACATACAAACACTGTGGTTTTATGCGTGGACTTTTCAAACCCTTTTTCACTAGAACTATGGTTATGGACTAAAACAGCACTACAGGATTTGAGAATATAATTGAGCTGCTGGGGTTCTCCTAAGTTTCATGTATTTTACTAAGTTTTCCTAAGTTTGCTTATTTAGGGGTTGGGTGGTAAAGTGTGTAGGTGTGTATATGTGTGAGGATGGTTTGGTTGATGGAGTGAATGGGACCTGTCTTGTATTGTATGATGGTGGGGTGTATAGTTTGGTTTTTGGATGAGAGTGGGGCTGGGGTGGGTTGGTTATTAATTTATATATCTTATCTCTGGGTTCAAGGGATTATTTTAGAGTATTTTTTG
This sequence comes from Neoceratodus forsteri, assembly GCA_016271365.2. Classification (NCBI taxonomy): domain Eukaryota; kingdom Metazoa; phylum Chordata; order Ceratodontiformes; family Ceratodontidae; genus Neoceratodus; species Neoceratodus forsteri. The sequence goes on along the minus strand of CM057456.1, from coordinate 450,183,442 downwards.
TTGTTCAAACAGTGTTTCGTTAGCCACTTTACGATGTGTTGGGATGGTAGACCACCCCAGGTGTAACTACTCCACAGCCCAACTATTGGACCTCCATCCTTTTGAGAACCCGCCCCGGCCAGCTGACACATAGACACTGCAGGGCTTCGGGTATCATTTGAAGGTGGGGGAGCAAGTGGAAGGCCTTGGGGAGAGCTATGGGGTGGGGTGGGGGGTGGTATTAGGGTGGTAAGATATAGAAGGCATCCTGGGGTGAAATGGATACTAGAATGGGTCCTCCCTGCCTGGTTCCACACCCATGGGTTCCACTTGTTCAAGTAGGCAGGGAGCAGTCTCTACTCATCCCACTCCAGCAGTGCTTTGCAATGCCAGCTGAATGAGGAAGAAGATCGCTATTACGCTTGCATTACAGAGACTGGCTGGGTGACGATGCCTGTCCATTTCTGGAGGCTTCGGTCTCAGCTGGGTTTTCTTTTGTACATTGCCCAAGGAGGGACCACAGGGGTGGGTGATTGGCTATCTGCTTTAGATCCAGCATGAACTTCTCTATGCTCCCAGTGGGACCTACCACATAATTTGGCTGTGTGGTCATCTGATTGGGCCTAGGTGCAGGCTGCAGAATCCTTCTTATGCACCAATGCCTGGGCCACAAGAGGGAGTTCCTGCAGGAAGTCACAGACTTCATGGCCAGCCTAGTGTTGAAGTTGCCCAGATGGTTAATTCTGGGCAGTTTCAATGCCTGGGTTGATGATGAACTCTTGCCTTTTAGTCAAGACTTCCTCCAGTCTACAGAATCACTGGGCCTGTCACAGATTTACCTCTGCAACCCACTCACATAGTTACACCCTGGAGCTAGTATTCACACTGGGTCTAGAGATTGATAACCTCGAGATTATCTGGTCATTTTGCCGGGTCATTGCATGGTGAAGTTCTCATTTGTGGCCCTCCCCCTGCAGAGATGGTCTGTTACTGCCCTTTAAGGGCTTTGATCCCATCAGGACTCCAGGCAGTATTTGAGCTATGGAATGTGATGACTGCTTGTGAGACAGGACCGAGAGAGGTGGTCTGTTCTGTTGCTGTTGCTGCTCTGTTCTTCTGAGGAGGGTCTCCTAGCAGTTTCCAGGGTCTGACTAAAATCATCCGGCGAGCAGGCTTCTCAGTAGCCAGTCTGACCCTGTAGAACTCATTCTCAAGCTCCCTGTGAGAGCCCCCTCACTGGAATCCTTTTAGAGGGGTCTAAAGTCCCACCTATTTAAGGAGGCTTTTTTGATTACATTAATGTTTTCACAACATTTTGTTTATATCATTTTCATTTAGTCTTATCTAATTTTAATTTGTTATAAACCTGTTTGTTATATGTTATTCCTATTGTAATTTTATATTTTGTGTATTTTATTGTCAAGTGCCTAGATCCTCCAGGGATGGGTGATTTAGAAATCAAGCTTACTTACTTACTATGATCTGTAATCAGAATTAAAAACACATGTGCTGTGATGAGGGCAGTCTCCCCTCAACATTTTATCACACTTTTATTTTAGCAGTGGAAGTATTAAAAGTCTAGCTGTTATAATAAAGCCAATTTCTTTAGTGCTTTAAGTTTATTTAAGGTAAGCAGTCCTGTTTATTTACAGAAATGAATTTCACTCATGCAGTTTGCACTCAGCTGATGGCTCCTTATTTCAGACTACCCCCGTAATGTCTCCTGTCCATGAGCGTTCTCTCGTCTGGCACCACCTTATTTACTGATATTCCTAATGTCATAAGGTCCACTAACTCACTTTATGTATTTTGAAGCATAGATTTAAAGCATAGTCATTTAATGCCTTGAGAGAATTGTTTGGTCTTATAAGGCTATGTATGTGCTTTCTACTTCTGGAAAAAGTGCTCTGTAAGGGCCATTGAACAGCAGGTGCCTCTTGTCACCTGTGTCATGAAAAATGCCTATGCAGCTGCCAATCATGGTCCAGACCCCTTTGTAAAAAAAACACATGTACAGTATGTGTGCCCATCTCTCTATGAAGATCAAGGTGATCAATTGCAGTGATAAGAAGAAAAACTAAAAAATGGGTCCCACCAGCTGACCAAAGGTATTTTTGTTGGATACCAGCATCAGACACTATTGAATGCAAACCCAGACTGGGCATAGCATCCTATTCTACAATGACAGACAGTCATGCAGAGAAATTCCAGCTCACAAGCAGGCAGTCCTGAATTTATGTGACCCCATAACATGCCCACATGGAAAGCTCTATTTTATCTGTGTTGTCTGTCTTAGCATAATTATGGGTAACTGCTTCCTTCCAAAGAGCCACTGGAGACGAATGCAAACTGAGCTTTACACCCTGAAGTGCCCCTGGACATGTCTGCTGTTGGCATGCTTCCTGTGGCCTTCCATTTCTTACTCCTCCCTCCAAAAACACAAATAAGTAGGACGGCCCTGCTACAAATTTGCTCATTTTAATCATTAGATTTCGGATCAGTCTTTTGACAGATTTTTTTACACCTAGAAAAACAAAACCTGCAGGCATCTGTAACATTCCTCCTCCTATATACAGCACTAGCGTGAGTTAAGATGAGCTTTTAGACAAGTGTTGATAACATTTTCTACATTTACTCATCCAACTACATCCCTGGCTGCCTGCTCCTCTTGCACAAGCATATTCAACAGGGCACAGAAGCGTATCTAAACGTGAGCTTGTATGACTTTGATATTTTTACATTATATGAGAAACAGCAATTTCCAAAAAGGTTGATAGTGTCCTTAGTGCAAGAAAGTGAGTGCACTATTAAAACAGACTCTAGCCAGAGCTGATAGGTCTGTGAAAAGCTACCAAATGACCAAAGTTGTTTTCTCGTTGGTGCTGTATAGTGCTGTTCAGTCACAATGATCAAAAACTGGCATGCTGCTAATTCAGTCCTTTTCTCTGAAATTTATTTAGTCAGATCACATGCTGGTATGTGTGCGTGCATGTGTGTGTGTGTGTGTGTGTGTGTGTGTGTGTGTGCATACAACCTGTCATGCCCATATGAATGAGACAGCTAACAGCTAGCTGCTGCTGCATGGTGTGTAATTTGACACTGTAGTATCTCTGATTGTTTCAGTGCAACAGATAATGAATGAGTTAACCCCTAGGTTGCTGAATAAATCTATTAGCCTGAGCAGGACAGATGATAGAAACAGCAGTTTAAAAAGTTTTTTTTTGTTCTGTAAGATTCTATAGGTTTTTTTTGTTAATATCTGAGAAGTTCAGAGGTACAATACAGTAGCATCCCCCCTCCCTTCAGATGCATTTAACATAGAGCAGCAAATAGCAAAAATCAGAGGGGGAGTGCATTATTTTGCAGCTGTGCAGGAATACTTCCAAATGTCCAAAAGGGAGTTCCACAATCAGCCATTTTAGAGCTACACTCTGATCCCAAAAAGGCTGTAGACTCCGCCCACAGCCCTATTGAGCGCCCCAACATGTTTGATCTGTCATTTCAAATCAGAAGTCATGACTCAGGCATGCATATTAGGGTGAACACTAATGTGCATGCCCAGAGTCACGGCTTTTGATTTTTTCAGTTGAGTTTTTCGCAAATGTGCACACAACGCAGAAGGAATGTGCAGCTGGTATATAGTCGGGATGAGTAAATGTACAAAATGTTATGAAAACTTGCCTAAAAGCTCATTTTAATTCACATAAGCACTGTATTGTAAGAAGGGGAATGCTACACATGCCTGCAGGTATCATTTTTCATGGAGGTAAAAAATCTGCCAAAAAGCCCTTTAAGGGCTCTCATAACTAGTACAAAATAAATTCATTTTAAAGGTCATATCTGAAAACCTGTTGCAGCAGTCATCTATGTTGCCTGAGCTCCATCAGTATTATTCATCCAGTTGTTTAGGAATATGTTTCTCCACTAAATGATTATTTGAATAGCCAGTCAATGACTATAAAAAAAAATGTTCAAATTCAGGGCACCCATTGTCATGTATTACTGCCGAAACAAGCAGTGTGTAGAAGGTATAGGACAGGGATCTATAGAAGGTCATATGGATCTGGGTGGGTACAGGTAAAAGTATTTTGCAGAGGGTTCCAATTTTCCTGATAGCCTTTCCATGGGTTGTTCTACATTTAGCTTTATAGACCTAGGTTAGATTTTCAAGTTATAAAATGTGCAAAATTCCTAGTTACATTGGGTGGAATTTTCAGAAGTTATAAAATGTGCAAAATTCCTAGTTGCATCAGGTGTAATTTTCAAAAGTCATAAAATGTGCAAAATTTCTAGTTATATTGGTTCCATATGATAATGGCGATCGCAGAAAGGTGATCACCATTAGGGCACGTGTACATCGCCGAAAATCAATTTTGGCAATGTACAGTACCAACGCAAAGCGAAAGGGTGCTGGAGACTTACTTTTTTTATTTATGCGGGTGGCTGCACCCCCTGCACTGCCCTACTCAAGGATTCTCAACTCCGGGGGGGTGCAAAACAAAACAAAAATTCCCGGATGGTGCACAAAAGTGCAACCATGCCTAGAACCAAACCTGGTACCCTCAAAACTCTAACCTGCCACCCACCCACTATGCCACACAGCCAGCACAGCAACTGACCACCACACTACACCCCACAATCCTCCCTCCACTTCCACCCATCGCATGGTGTGCTCGCTCCCCGCTCGCATGTGCACATGTGCACATATAGTGACATCCTGTTGCTATATTCACAGACCCCCCCAATCCAGTTGCCCTCCCTGCCTAGTAGCCCTGTGCACAGGCACCATGACTGAGTTGCTGTTTTTGAAAGCACTCAGTCGTGGTCGCCATTGTCACAGGCTACCATTACATCAGTGAATTTTCAAAGTTATAAAATGTGCAAAATTTCTAGTTACATTGGATGGAATTTTCAAAAGTTACAACATTGACAGAACTTAATGGATATGAATTTCAAATGTCACAAAACAGATGCAACTTGTTGTGGTGATCATATAAAAGTTTGGAAGTGCTGAGGTATATCTTAAGGTACCTCGAGGGATCACTGAGGCTCCAGCGAGATTGAACATGGTTTAGACCTTGAAGTGCTGAGGTTACCTCAATGTACCTCGATGTACCACTGAGGCATTCAAGTGCACGTGGTGATTGTATAAAAGTTTGGCATTGCTGAGGTATACCTTGAGGTACCTAGATGTACCACTGAGGCACTCAAGTGCAAGTGGTGATTGTATAAAAGTTTGACAGTGCTGAGGTATACCTTGAGGTACCAGGTAACTCCTCAGCACTGCCAAACTTTTATACAATCACCAAGTGAACTTGAGTGCCTTATTGGTACAGCACTTCAAGGTCTAAACCATGTTCTAGCTCACTGGAGCCATTTTCAAAAGCTGGGCTTAATCTGCAGCATTTCTAGCTGTTTTATGGTACTTGATCAGGTTTTGAATAAAAAAATGCAAAACATAGATGTAAATGATAAACCAGAATACATTCAGGCTGAAAATATTTTCCAGGTACATTTATATCTAATAAGAATCCACAGGTACTCCGCACTCAATAAGAAGCACAAACACACTTTAATGCAGAATGCCAGTATGCTATTTATTAAGCCAAGAAATTAAAGTATGGACACAGACTCTGCTGCGAACCTTTGCCCCGGTACTTCGAGATTGCTGTCTTCGTCAGGGTTATCATTGTTGGAGATACAGATATCTTGGATATCCTCATCAATGGATATATAGGGGATGTGCAGGGGGGACCTATGTGATACTGTATATTATTTATCTACAAAGAGCAGTTTGACCTCAGTAACCTCACAAATGCCCGCAGTCTGTGAAACAAGATCCTAGACCTGCAGGCAACAATGACAGAGGCTAAACTGGACATAGTAGCCATTAGTGAGACATGGTTCACCAGTAACCACACTTGGGAGACTTCAGTACCTGGCTATGTACTGTTCAGAAGAGATCAAGGTGCAAAAGGAGAAGGGGGAGTGGCCCTGTATGTCAATGAAAATAGCAAAACTACAGAACTTCAGAATACACATGAGCCAGAAGAAGTGTGGGTCACCCTGGAAACAGGAAATGGGACAGCCATACGAACTGAGGTTGTTTACAGGACTTCATACCAGGGGGAGGACATAGACACTTTACTATTAGAAGATATACAAAGCATGACAGCTAAAGGGGAGGTTCTGATAATGGGAGACTTAAACATGCCAGATACAGATAGGTCAATACCATCAGGAACATCTGCCAAAACTAGACACATAGTAGATTCCCTGCAGGGGAAGGGCCTCAAACAACTGGTACAACAACCCACAAGAGACAGGGCTATCCTAGATCTAGTACTGACTAACGGGGAAAGGATCACAGATCTCCAAGTAGAAGGTCACCTGGGGGCCAGTGACCATCACATGGTATGGTTCAATTTGGCCACTAGAACTAAATCATCTCATTCCAAAGCAAAAATATGGGATTTCAGAGGAGCTGACTTTGATAAGATGGCCAACAGAGTTAAGCTAGCTGTGACAAGAAGAAATACAGGTGAGGGGTACAGACAAAGTGGGCAAGCATTAAGGATGCAATACCTGAAGCAGCATCCCATTTAGGGAGAAAAGCAAGAGCAAGAGAAGGAGGAAACCACTTTGGTTTTCAAAAACAGTAGCAGAAAAGGTTGGAGCCAAAAGGCTGGCCTCCAGGAAATATAAGGGAACGCAGCGGGGTGAAGATAGGGAGGCATACCAAACTTCCCTGAGGGAAGCAGGGAAGGCAGTAAGGCAGGCAAAGGCCCAAACTGAGGAAACTCTAGCATGAACAGTAAAATAATGGGACAAGACTTTCTATAGATACATTAGTGAAAAGAGAAAGTCCAGAGCGGGTATTGCTAAGATCAAAGGGGATAAGGGGGAGTCTGTGGAGGAGGACCAAGGAAAAGCATCTATCCTAAATAGATACTTCTGCACAGGATTTACTGAGAAGAAGGTAGGGCAGGGCCCACAGCTCAGCACCATGGACACAGGGCAGAGGGAGGTGTGCACAAGTCCTGTCACAAAAGAAAGAGTCCTACAAGAGCTCGCTAAGCTCAGGGTGGACAAGGCAATAGGACATGATGGCATGCTTCCCAGGGTACTAAAGGAGTTAAGGGTGGATCTAGCAGAGCCATTATCAGAACTGCTTAATAAGTCTCTGAGCACAGGAGAGATCCCAGAAGACTGGAGAAAGGCTCATGTGATCCCGCTCCATAAGAGAGATAGCAGGGAGGAGGTAGGGAACTACAGACCAGTCAGTCTTACCTCAGTAGTGGGCAAGATTATGAAGACACTCCTTAAGGAAAGGATAGTGCAACACCTGGAGTCCATAGAAGCACAGAATCCAAGACAGCATGGGTTTACAAAAGGAAGATCCTGTCAAACTAATCTCATAGATTTCTTTGACTGGGTAACCAGAGTTGTGGACCAAGGGGATGCAGTTGTTGTCACCTACCTGGACTTCAGCAAAGCTTTTGATACTGTTCCACATAGAAGATTGATTAATAAGCTGGGTAGGCTCAGGGTGGGTCAGAAGTTGGTCAAATGGGTGGCAAACTGGTTGGTGGGCAGAAAACAGAGACTGGTGGTAAATGGTGTACAGTCAGAAGAGCTGCAAGTCATAAGTGGGGTACCTCAGGGATCAGTTATGGGGCCAGTCCTCTTCAATATCTTCATCAGCGACATTGCAGATTGACTGGAGGGTAAGGTTTGTCTGTTTTCAGATGACACCAAGATCTGCAACAGAGTAGATTATCCAGATGGGGTGGGCAGAATGAGAAGAGATCTGGATAAACTGGCAAAATGGTCAGAAGAGTGGCAACTGGGGTTTAACGCAAAGAAGTGCAAGATCATGCACATGGAGAAGAGAAACCCCTGAAGCCACCTGTAAGTTGGGAGAGGAGTTGATGGCAGTCACAAGGGAAGAAAGAGACTTGGGCATCATCATCACAGATTAACTAAAATCAAAATCAGTAGGTAAGGCTAGAGGGATGTTGGGGTGTATTAGTAGGGGTGTCACAAGTCATAAAAGGGAGTAAATAATCTCTCTTTACAAGACACAGGTTAGGCCCCATCTGGAGTACTGTGTGCAATACTGGAGGCCACACCTTCACAAGGACATTAACATAATGGAGGCAGTCCAGAGAAGGGCAACCATAATAGTGCAGGGACTGCATCAGAAAACATATGAAGACAGATTAACGGAGCTCAATATGTATACCCTAGAGCAAAGGAGGGAAAGAGGTGATATGATTGAAACATTTAAACATCTTAAGGGCATTAACAAGGTAAAAGAGTCTAACATGTTTCAATATAAGAAAAATAGCAGGATAAGAGGACACAGCATGAGATTAGAGAGAGGCTAATTAAGGGGTAATGTGAGAAAGTTCTTTTTCACAGAAAGGGTGGTGGATGCATAGAACGGCCTACCTCAGGAGTGGTGGATATGAAAACAGTGCAGGGCTTTAAACAGGCATGGGATAGGCATAAGGGAGCAATACAGATGAGTATGACTAGACAAGCCATTGAAAGAGTAAAGGCCTATGGCACATTCATAAGGTAGAAAAAATGGGCAGACTGGATGGGCCTTGTGCTCCTCATCTGCCATCAACTTCTATGTTTCTATGTTTCTAAGTGGTCTATGCCATGAGTGATATTCCCAAGGTCAAACTGCTCGAGTGTAGATAAATAATGTATCACACATGGTCCCCATAAAATAATATATCACACATGGTCCCAATTGCATACCCTATTTATACAATAGACTGGTGTTTTTTCAGAGGGGATGATTGACAGGTAGTGTTTATTCAACATTTGCATGATAAATTCCAAGTTCTAAAATGTATCATACATATGTGAAGATACATTTTTTCATAACACTGGATTTGCATCCATGCATATTGTATACGCTTTTATACCAACAATAACAATGTATATAACTTTTCCCATTTTTTTGAGAATGCTTTTAACCTGTCATGCTTACTTGCTATCATTTGCTCAGTCCATAGGGCAAACAGGATTTTGGCATACCACTCCTATAAAGCAGGAGCATCACTGTTCAGCCAGTGTCTAAGTTTATTTGGCACAAGCAGAGATAAATGTTATATGGAACTTCTATACCCCAAGTATTTGATCTTTGTTGGTCCCCAACTATATATATATATATATATATATATATATAAAATTATGGAATTAAAGCACCTTCTAGCCCCAGTAGTGGGTCCATCTTACTTCGTATTGCTTCCGTAGGGGGTCTGGATTTTTTGCACTCTCTCAGGATGTGCAACAGAGTGCATGAATGATTGCTACATTTAGTACACTTGTCTGTAGGAAGTGTGCCCGTTTTACAGAATTTGTATGGAGCGTAATATACAAGTTATTTAATAGTGTCATTTGCATGAATTTGTATCTTTCAAATTTGACATGTTTATAATGATCCCCCCAAATCGTATCCCAATCAAATGGTTTCCCCAGGTAGTGGGAGAGCCTGATCCCAGTAAGGGGCAGACCTGTCTATTTTATTAAGTGTAAGCTCGTACGGTTGACTATACAGGTTTGATACTGGGTGTGGTTTGGTGACCCATGATGTCGGGGGGTAGAATCTTGTCCCATGTGAATCTGACAATGCCTGTGTTCTGAAGTGCCTTATCAGAAAATATGGCACCTGAAGAAAAGAAAAGCAATCCCTGTTGTGAGGATTATACCTGGTTGGAAAGTTAACGTGCAGGATTAATTTGCCCCCTAAGACCAATTGTTCCACCTTGGAGATGTTCTTATCTCTCCAAACTGTAGAGCTAATCAGGAACCCCACAATTTTAAAATTTAGGTTATGCAGAAGGGGCTGTGATGCATCCCTATGAGCATCAAGCTACAGCAGTTTACAGAGTTGGAAGTGGACTCTTATGGAGGTTTCAGAGGGGTAAGTTTGCAGCTTTCAGAGATGTTCCTAATATGAAGATACAGTAGGTTTGCTGGCAACACCTGACTTACATTATGTAAATACCTTTCATTGTCCAGCCGTTGAGGTGCTTATATGGTGTCTGGTGTCTACGGAGCTGGCATATACCATTGTTTGTATTTACTGCAGTGCAGAGCCAGATAGTATAAACTGAAATTAGGTAGGCTAAGGCCCCCCTTTAAATTTATGGGCAGATAATTTGTGATACACCCATTGTACTGCTTTACCCCCTTCCCCAAGATAAGGCAGATACTGTGCAGTGCAGTTGTGCAAACCAGGTGAGGGGAAGCACTACAGTCAACATTCCAATAGGATAGAACCCTTGACAGAAGATTCATTTTTATAATGTTTATTTTCACCCACAGGATCACTGGAAGCCTAGACTACCTCTCCAGTTCTGTTTAGAACTAGTTTACCACTCTGTCCAAATTAAGGGACTTTGTTTGCTTTACTGAGGTATTTACCAGTATTCCCAGGTACTTTAAAATGTCTACATTCCATGACAGAGACCCATGGAGGTGATGTCTGCCCTGCTTACCTTGGCGTTTGGGGGCATAACTTTGGTTTTATCTGTGTTCAGTTTATAATTTGAGATTGCCCCTAAACCTAAGGGTGGCAGACAGGGATGTACCAAGATTGGTGATATGAAGCAAAATGTCATTGGTATAGATCAATAATAATTATCGGCATAGATTGATAATTTGTATTGGGTTGGGCCCATGGCAATGCCCCTAACCTCTTCACTCTGTCCTAGTTTCAGTAGTACGGGTTCCAATAACAAATTAAATAGGAGCTGGGAGAGGGATCGTCCCTGCCTTGTTCCCCTGTACAATCTAACGTTCTGAACACATACCATTACATGCAGTCCAGGCCCAAGGGTTGTTTAAAGCACTCTTATCCATGTTAGGAAGTGATCTGGGATATTGTATCTAGTTAATAACTAAAATAAGAAAACTCATGAGACCTTGTTGAAAGCTTTTTCTGCATCCAGAGAGACCAGCATAGTGGGCACTGGACCATCCTTTGATGCAGAAAAAAAGTGAATTATCTTCTGCAGGTGGTCTGAGGAGATCTGACACAGCATGAAGTCCACCTGTTCCCTGCTGACCAAAGATCTCCATACCCTATTCAGACATATTGCCATTATTTTAGGTAATATCTTCATATCTAAGTTTTTGAAAGAAACCAGTCTGTAATTCTTTACTCTTGAGTGGTCCTTTCCTGACTTAGGGATTAGGACATTAGTGCCTCTGTGAGGGATGTTTCCTGTAGCCCGTGCTGGTGAATATAGATATATGTATCCAGCAAAACTGAGGCCACTTCCTTTATAAGTTTTTTTATAAAAATTAGGCGTACAGCAGTCTGGGCCAGGATCCTTGTCAAGGTTTAAGCTCCTAATGGCATCGTGGACCTCCATTAAGGAGATAGCCTGTTGTAAGTAGGAGTTCTGTTCTTGACCTAAGTGCTGCAGCTCCACAGAGTTTAAGTAACCCTGGGTAGCCTCACTCTCTGCACTGTATAAGGACTGGTATAATAGGAGAAACTGCTCAGCTGTTTCTCTCAGCCATATGATCAGAGGTTAATCTCCCCCTCCCCCTGCACAGTGCTTCTCTCCCTTAGCTTAATGAGCCTTAGTGAACAGCATGAAAGCTCTCCTACTGACAGAGGAGCAAGGTTATCCTTTTACCAGCCTTTTTGCCTTGATCAAAATAGTTGGTGTTGCAAATGAAAATAGCATGTTCTGCCTTTTCACAGTTTAGCTAATTATACTTAGCCCTCACTGTGTTGAGTTTGACCCATGTACCCACATCAGTGCTAGGGCTGAGTGTTTTCTCAATGGTTCTGATACCTGTTAGCATTTGGGAGGTTGCTGCTTATAATTTCCTTTATGGGTGGTGGCTGTTCAGATCAATTTTCCCCTTTGTCCACACTTAAGTGCGGCGCAGTGTGTCCACCCTCCAAACAGAGTCCCTGCTATTAATCAAGAAGTCTTTAATAAACATGTATATTTTTTCTAAGGTCTCTTTATCTTTTAACATTTGGTTATTTACCCTCCATAGTTTATTTTGATCAGAAGTTCTGGAGAAGCAGTGCTACATACAGCTAGGGTTGTGGTCTGAAACTACCTTTGCCTCATGTTCACAGGTATATATATATATACCATGTAGTAGTTCAGAACTGAGGAGGATGTAGTCCAGCCTGAGGAAGGAGTTGTGCAGGACTGAATAAAAGGTGAATTCTCTCAGGGTGGGGTACAATGTTCTCCAGGGGTCAACAATGCCCAAGGTATCAATTCTCACAGAACACACTGGACAGGTGTTAGTCCCATCCTTTTACTCCCTCACCTATCTTTCTCAGCAGACATCACCAAGTGTCAGTAGCCTGCACGTGTCATAGGTAAATATGCCCAGGGGTACAAAATGTGAAGAAGGTCTGCAAAAAAGAGTGGATCATCATAGTTAGGCCCATAAATAGAACCTGAAATTAATTCAGTTTGGACTACCAACCCCAACAGCAGGATGTATCTACCTCTTAGATCCTCCGCCTGCTACATTAGCTGGAATTGTGTACTACATGCTATAATGATAACCACACCCCTTTTCTTTGTTTCACCCCCAGCACCGTAGGCCTGGCCTACCCAATCACAACTCAGAAGGGTAACCTGGTCAGCTTTTAAATGTGTTTCTTGAAGGAACACAATTTGACCCTGCAATTTGTTCAGGTCTTGTAACACCTGGAACCTCTTTTATTTTGTTTGGTCATCTTTAATATTCCATGTTATATATTGTATTGGCTTACTCATAATAGCTGGTGTACATTATGTGTATGGTTAGCACTGAGGCTGTATGTCTCATTCTCCTCCATTTGATAACGCATCCATTTAGGTAGATACTGTGTTGTGACCCTCCTTTCCCAGCAGATCTCCACCAAATAATAGCACAAAAGACTAACACTGAAACACCGAAACACAGAAAACTTTACCAAGTGTAACAACTGTACTGAAGGTGGATGGATGCCCTTATGTAAGGCAAGATGTACCAACCCAGCAGCCCACTGATGATAAGGACTGCCGCAGAATCTAGTGAGGTAGCACTACTCCCTCACATTACCTCCTTGTCCTTTTGGTCTGGAACATGCCCCACTGGTGAAGAGAGACCACCCAGGCCGAGGGACTCAGAGTCTAATAAGCTAAGTAGTACTACTGTCTGAAAGCACATTAGCATTGATGGGGGAACCATTGTGATAAACTCCCACTTCGAGTGTTGTGCATGAGAGGAAACCCTTTCATTCAGTACTGTGCACTTCATGTAATTCTTTAATCAGCTCCTTTCCTTGAAACACAGTTAATAGTGCAAAAAACATGGTACCGTTATTAAACTAGCAACAGTTTTAATGAGAAAAGTGAACAGTTCAGAGTGTACCAGACTGGTTCCCTCATCTTAAAACAGAAGTCCCAGGATTGTGACCACAAGTTTAGCCTCTCAACAGTGCATGCAGATGGCAGTGGCGAGTAAACAGCCAGAGCTTGATTGCTAATTTCTGTGTCCTGCGAGGTTCTAATGTGCTTTGGCAGTGCGTACAAAACCTGTAGCTCTGAGCTACTGGCACAAGGGGGAAGAGAGAGTCCAATTTGAGGCCCCCATATGAGGTGGGATAGACATTAGGGAGAGCCTCCCCTCTATGCACCAAACCCCAGTTCTTGCCAAGACAGTCAGTTTGCAAGCACATTCTTAGGATGACTGGGGTGTGAGAAGGGAGGGGTTCTGTGACAGTCAATAATGGTGTGTCCCAGCTCATCCAACACACATGTGATGTAACTTGCCTGGGGATTAGTTGTAGCACACAGTACCATTCATCTGCAGTCTTACAGGGAAACATTGCCTTGGGAATGTAGGAACAAATGTAAAGTGGGGGATCAAACACCAGAAATTTCTGGCACTTCTTCCAGGGCTAGAAGAGATGCATTATAACTGAGTCCAGCGTCTCCTGATCAGGGGATGGCAGGAAAAAGGTCATGTGGTAGGGCAGACTATTCCTACAGCATTTGCTTAGCAGTTTTGAATTGCTTGCTACCTTCCAGCATTGTAACAATGAGTTCTGCAGAATATACCATTCTAAACTTAAGTTCACTGACACGCAACAAGGATTTGATTGCCTTTTTTCCCACTGCAGTCAGTGTGCATACCTGTAAAGTAAGGTCAATGGATATGAAGTATTTCTGATTGTCCCAGAGAAGCTGTCCTTTGTCCCTGGCCTGAAAATGGTTGTGGGTTGTTAAATTTTTGAGTGGCAGGGGGTCGTATCCAAGTTACAATATTTGTATGGTGCCACCACACAGTGAAAGATTTTAAGCTAGCCTGGTGTCAGTACAGTACAACTCCCAGAGATGCAGTACCTACCACCTTCTAACTGTAGTAGCACCTCACCTGTGAACCCACACAGTGCAATAAAAGTTAAACAAAAAATATGATTATTAGCACTCTACTAATAATATGTTCACAACTAATAATATTCTCACAAGTCAAGTTCAAGTTCTTCATTTAGTTAGGCAGCATTTTAGCTTTTATGACCAAATTTACAAAGCATAACATCATATACAAAATATCACATTAATACAAGACCCATAAGACAAAGTTAACATTACCAATATCTAGGTTTCTGGACGCTCGCTAATCAGGAGTATGAGCAAACTAGAAAAGAGCATGTTTATTCTTTGACAGAACAAACACTAATATCGTCTGACCATTTCCAAAACTAATCTTTTGTGATATTTTATAATGCTTGAAATAATATTTTTTGAAAGCTGTAACATTTGAACTGTTAGGCATAATAACAAAAGTTTTTTTCAAATGAAAGCTTGGAGTCCATTCAACCTGAATAATGTAGGTCCTAATGATAAAGTTCTCGTGTCTCGCTTCATCTACTGTGTATATGTCCATATAACATGTTAAAAATAACAGCACTTTAGACATTTAGTAAACCATTTTATGTTTTATATATATATATATATATATATATATATATATATATATATATATACATACATATATATATAGGATATGAGATCAGCCAGTGTAAGATATCAGAAATATCTTCTTGAGTGTGCTTGACCTCTAACCTCACGAGTGACAAAGCCATGAGTGAGGTCACAAGAGGTCAAGTACAATGAAAGGAGCTATTTCTGATACCATACAGTAGTTCATCTCATACTTGATGTTTACAACAGGGCCTGAGAGTTCCATAAATAAAGCTGAAAGCAAGTAGTTTCCTTTTTCATTCACTGTTTCAAGTTTCTTTCTATGAACGGAATGTCTCTGAAGAACATGTGAAGTAATGGTTGTCAAAGTAGCATTGTTATGAGGAAATGTGGTATATCCTGTTGCTATTGGTCAGTCATGAACAGGTGAACTGTGATGTAGCTAATAAGTGATACTTTGGTACCAAACAGATGATACCTTGAGTGGTGGCCATTCAACTTGAGGCCCATCTCACTTCCTCTGCCACTTTGAGTGTTTCCAGTCTGGATTTAGAACTTGGGCATAGTAAAGAGACTGCCCTGGTGAAGGTGCTGAATGATCTCCTGATAGCAAGAGATAAGGGAGAATATACCATTCTTGTTTTTCTGGATCTCTCTGTGGCATTTGACACCATGGACCATGAGGTGTTATTGAATCGACTGCAGAACTGGTGTGGACTAACTGGCAATGTCATCAGCTGGTTTAGGTCCTATCTCTTGGGCAGAGTGCAGAGGGTGACAATGGGGTTATCCTCATCTAGTCCAATGCCTCTGTACTATGGAGTTCCTCAAAGTTCGGTCCTGTCGCCTCTGTTATTCACTGTGTATATGTTGTCCTTAGGAGAAGTTATCAGGTGGTATGGGCTGGGTTTTTACTACTATGCTGATGATACCCAGCTATACTTGTCCAGTGCACCTGGAAATCAGAAGGCAGCTTCTGTATTTAACACCAACCTGGATAAGACACAGAACTGGAAGACTCAAAACTGACTACAACTCAACCCAGGCAAGACGAAGGTACTGGTGGTGGACCCTGGTCATCGGCAGGATGGAGGAGGATTGGGGAATGGTCCAGGTTTGAGACTGGGAGGTGTTCCCTTGACCCTCTCTATTCGGGTTAGGGATCTGGGCCATGTTATTTTGATGATAACTTAACACTTGACGCTCAGGTGTTGGCCGTCAATCAAAGTGGTTTTTATCATCTTAGGAACCTTGCCCGGATCCGAGTCCTGATACCAGCTAATGACCTGGCCATCCTAGTGCATGCCTTTGTCACATCTAGACTGGATTACTGCAATGCTCCGTACCTGGGGGCTATCTGGAGGCAACATCCACTGTCTGCAGCTGATGCAGAATGTGATGATGAGGCTGTTAACAGGTGCATCGAGATGTGATCACATTGCACCCATTCTCCACGGACTATACTGGCTGCCAATAAGGTGGCAGATTGCCTTCAAGGTCAGATTACTGACCTGTAAAGCCCTGCATGGCCGGGGACCAGACAACCTGCAAGACCTCCTGGTCCCTCATTGTCTAGCTTGTTCTTGTCGTTCCTCCAAGGGATGCCTCCTGGTGGTCCCCAGAGCTAGGTTGTGGCAGTCAGGAGATTGGGTTTTCTCTGTTGCCACACCAGCCCTGTGGAATTCACTACTAGGCTACTTGAGGGAGGTACCCTCAGTGGAAACCTTTAAGAAAGGGCTGAAAACATTTTTATTTTGTCAAGCTTATGATATTTCATAACTAGAAAGCTGTATAGCCAACTGACTGTCTTGTTTTTAAGGTGGATAGATATGTAGGGCTCGATTCTCAAACATGGCTAAGACTGGTGCAAGTTGCGGCAAACAGCAGCTTGTGCCAAAGCCCAGTCCACCAGGGACCCTGCACCAGATTCTGGTACAGGAGGGATCCTGGCACCTAAGTCCTCACACCTATGGTAATCTCTCTCGTGCAGCAAACACATGGCACATAGGAAGGGTCTGCTGAAGGCACCCTGCCCAAAGGCAAGCCCTGCCACCATCCCCGATCCATGGGAAAGCCAATGAAATCCCCACCCTGGTGGTCTAGTGATCCCCCTACCTGATCCTGGATGCCACACAATACAAGGAATCATATAACAACTCCCTTCCCGATCCCCAAAGATGCCCCTAATAATAAATACTAGTCATGCCTCATATTAATACATATTAATATTGCCCTGCCCTGGTAGTCTAGTGGCCCCCCACCCCAGCGGATAGTGCCCATCACATCACTCCCCACCCCATCCCATATCAGAGCAGGCACAGGCACAGCCCTCCTCTCACCTCCTGAATGAACTGTCACTGAGAGTGCACAGTAACATGTACACGCTCACTGTAATCAATGAGCTCGTACATTTTACTGTACACTCTCAGTGACCATTCAGTTGGCGCTGAGCCTCTGGGAAGGGGCGCTTTATAAATAAAGTATCTATCTGTTTATCTATCTATCTGTTTATCTATCTATCTATCTATCTATCTATCTATCTATCTATCTATATCTTGATATCTTAAAACTCAGCTCAAAGATAATACTAGTAATTGTTAAAAATTTATACCACACTTCTTGTAAACATCGATATATAGTAGCTGTAGCACTGTCTTATGTCAATATATCAACTTAGCTGATTTCATGTTTTCATGTCTAACCCTAATGGTTCTGACGTTTTACAGTTTTAGAGAAATCATCTTTTTTAAGCTCTAACTTTAGAACCATTGGGGATAGAATTATTTTTTTTAATGAAAGCTTAGAGTCCAGCCACTAGGAATTAGCTCTGTTGATATTGTTTGTACGTAGCGATAATATTTTGAGCATGCCAGCGCAATCTCAAACCAATTTTCTGTAATGTTATTGATACAATTTTTTTTGTCTTTGGTAAGTGGGTAAGGCCCACTAGGCACAGGTGCCTGTCTTGAGGGGTGACCCGGGAGCACTAGGGAGGTTAAGTGACTTGCCTTGCTCAGAGTCACACAGTATGCAAGAGGAGGTTGTGGGACTCAAACCCAGGCCTGCTAGATGTACCAAGCTCATTCACAGCTCGTTACTCTAACCTCTAGGCTATACTGCTAGCCCCAAGTTACGACACAGCTTAAAATTGAAAAATATAGCATGTTGACATGTTCTTTTTAATGTTGATAGAGTATGTCTTTAATCCCGATAGAGTATGTATTTGTTTTGCATCAACACTATAAATTAATGATGGTTTTTAACAAAAAAAATCGTAAAAATATTTTTCAACTTTCTCTGAATTTTGTAATACTACACATTATTTTCTTAGTAACTTTAATGCACAACTTAATTTTCAGTCATCTTATGGCCTTAATTGCATTGCAGACATTTCAGTCTCCCCTCTAGCAGTACCAGTTTGAAAGCATCAGAAAAGTTGTTTATTTATTTATTTATTTTTAAAGTTTTACCAGTAAAGTCATACTGAGCTGGTATCAGCTTGTTTCAGATGCATCCGGGAGGGAAGAGAACAGTGCAGATGCACAGTACAATGTACAGAAATGATTAAATATGTGTAACTAAAGATACAATTATAAGAACACTTAAGAATAAAATTCCATACATTAAGTACCACACAGTAAATTGTGGAGCTGGCAATAGAGCAAATAAACAGTGAGCAAAAAAGATGAGGAGTAGGGAGCAGTAACTGCAGGAACCTAGGGAGAGGGGCAGTACTGGAGACTGTGTGCTGGAAGGCAGGTGGAAGGAATCCATCCCAATATCAGAAGCAACTACAGGAGTGACTAGAGAACTCACGGAGGCAAGATTTAAGAACAGGAAAGGAAAGAGCAGACTGTCTAAGAGGTGGGAGAGGGACTCAAAGTTTAGGGAAGCAGAGTAAGAAGGCAGCTTGGCCAGCAGCAGATTTCATTGGTGGAAGAGCAATAGCAAGAGCAAGTGTTGTGAAGAGAGTAAGAGGTAGAAGGGAGGAAGAGGAGAGAAACAAGATAAGAAGGGAGGAAGTCAAACCAAAATTTGGAGAAAAAGGAGGCACAGTGGGTAAGGGGCCTGGTATCAAGAGAGGGGAGGGAGAGGGAGAGGGAGGTATGCAGGGGTTTGTCAAGGGCAAATCAACAGGAGTGAAAGAGGGGCTCCAGTCTAGCTAAAGTGGACCGAGGAGCAACACTGTAAACAATGTTTACAGGGAAGGCAACAGAGGGTGGTGGTGGGTGAGGAGCTCTCACACTCAAGGGTAGAGATGAGCGGTGTTCCACAGGGCTCAGTGTTGGGACCAGTGTTGTTTGGGATATTCATTACAGAATTGGACATCAAGAGCAAGATCAGTCTGTTTGCTGATGATACCAAGGTAGAAGCAGTGGTGGATGACCTAGGGGGATGGCAGGGGTTGCAGGATGATCTGGCAAAGCTTGAAACCTGGTCAGACACCTGGCAACTATGGTTTAATGCCAAAAAGTACAAGGTGCTGCATTTTGGGATGAAGAACCCAAGGAGGAGTTACCAGCTGGGGGGAGTGCAGCTAGCCCAGACAGAGGAGGAGGAGGAGGAGGAGGATCTGGCGGTGCTCATTACAGGGTCAATGAACAACTCGGCACAATGTAGGAAGGCAGCTGCAAAGGCCAACAAAATGCTGGGTTGTATTGCAAGGGGTATATCCTCGAGGAGGGAGGAGGTGATTCTGCCCCTGTATAGATAATTATTTAGACCACACCTGGAGTACTGCATGCAGTACTGGTGCCCGTATCTGAAAAGAGACATTAAATTACTGGAGGGGGTGCAGCGCAGGGTGAGAAAGATGATCAAGGGGCTGGGGGCCTTATCATATGAGAGGAGGCTGAGGGAGTTGAACACGTACTCCCTGGAGGAGAGGAGGGACAGGGGGAAATGATTGAAACCTTTAAGTACATGAAAGGAATAAACAAGACAGGTACAGAGGGGCTGTTCAAAGTAAGGGAAGGGAGGGACACCAAGGGCCATGATATGAGACTGGAGGGAGGAAGGTTCAGAAGGGAAATGAGGAGATACTTTTTTACAGAGAGGGTGGTGGCTGGGTGAAATGCATTACCTGCAGAAGTGGTATCCAGTAGAACAGTGGACTGCTTCAAAAGGGGATGGGGCAGGACAAGGGGGAGGGTCAATGAAGGGAAGGGTGGAAGGGAGGGGCAGCTGCAGAATAAGGGGTGCTAGCTACACATTCGAGCAGACTTGATAGACCTCTAGGCCTTTTTCTGCTGGCAAATTTCATATGTTCATATGTTCGTAATGTCTCCACAGTCAAAAATTGGTAGAATCATTTTAGTAAGGATTTCTGTGCATGCAGGAAGCGAGATGCCTGTCTTATTTCTGAAAAGTGCTCTACGTTTGGAGTGGAGCTTCCTGTGGGTGGCATTCATATGAACAGAAAAATCAAGGTGGCGATCCAGCCAGACCCTGAGGTACTTGAAGGAGGCAACATCTTTAATAGCTGCACCATCAAGGGTAAGGTAAACAGAAACTTTATTTAGGATCTGGAGGGCCTTAAATGGGGGAAAAAAGGTTGGCTAACAATAATATAGTATATGCGGTGTACACCCACAGCTGGTTCTTCGGTGCCCTTTTAGGCCCAGACTACAAACCCAGGGCTGCAGTTAAAAATGCCTTGCTTGGCACAGCCCTCAGATGCAGCCCACCCCACACCACAGTGTGCAATACAGAATGACTCACACTCTCCTGTACCCGAGGCCATACCTTCTCCCCACTGGTTCCAGTGCTTTTACCCTTCAAAATACTTTTTAAGGAGCCCCCAGAATGTTACTGAGTACCCAGTCGCAGAATCAGTGTAGATGCACATGGCAAAGTCTGGAGTCAAATAAGGCAGCATTAGGCTGAATTGCCAAGTACAAAGTCCCCTGACGAAGACCAATTGTGGTCAAAGTGCCAGGGCTAGTGGGTTCTCTCAGCTTGTGTAATAAGCTGGCTTTATACTTGGCAATTTAGCCTCACACTGCCTTTTTTGACTGCAGATTACAAACTTTGTTGTGTCATTTGGATTAGGGCTGGGCGGACTGTTCCGTGGAAGATCCAGACCCCTGGATCGAGCCCATAAGCCATGGACCTGGATAAAAATGGACCTTACTGCAGAAGTCTGGTTCTGGGTCTGTGGAAGTACCATTTGTGCCTATATTGTTGCCAATGGCATGCCGTCGGCATGCTTACTCCACGTACAGGTGGCCGGCGGCATCCAATCAGGCAACAGACAGTCATGTGATGCACTCACGGTATATAACCATGCTGAGTGTGCAACATAGCCCAGACAAGAGGAGGATAGTCAGAGGAGCACCTCACTCACTCACTCACTCACTCAATGCAGCAGAGAGCCACCAGAAGAAGTTGCCAAAAAGAAAATAAAAACACAAATATAACAAAAATATATAAATTTTTGGAGGGAGGGAAGAGAAACTAGGAGCGAGAAAGGAGACTTACTGGGGGGGGAAGAAACTGATCATAGGGGGAGGGTGATGGGCCAGGACTGGAGAAAGGAGGAATCTTGAGTGACTGGGGAGATAGTGGTGGCCTGAGTGGCTGCCGGGGGGGGGGGGAGGCAAAAGGCAGCCACTGTGGCAGTATGAATGTGTACTTGAGCAAGGGCAGGCTGGTAAATCTTTGACTTGTGCCATTCCAGATCCAGAGGAGAGTGGGAGAGACTACTGGGGCACAAAAGAAATTTTACAGTTACAGAATATCCAAAATGAAAGTTTTTTTCTTTTCTTGGCCTCAGACAGTGTAGCTGTGTACATGAGCAAGGGCGGGCTGGTAAAATCTTTGACTTGTGCCGTTCCAGATCCAGAGGAGAGAGGGAGAGACTCCTGGGGGCACCAGAAATTTTACAGTTACAGAAAATCCCAAATATTTTTTTCCTGGCTTCAGTGTGGCTCTGTGCACAGGGCAAAGGCAGCAGGCTGGCAAAATAAATCTTTGATTTGTGCCATCCAGAGGGGAAAGAGAGAGACTGCAGGGGGGGACCCATGAGAAAAGTAGCAGTCCCAGACATCCCAAATAAAAAAAAATCCTGGCTTTTCAGTGCGGCTGTGTATACAGAGCAAGGGCAGCAGGCTGGTAAAATTCATCTTTGACTTGTGCAAGCCAATCATGAATCACAATCACTTGTTAATGTTCATTCACAATCTCGTCCAGAGGGGGGAGAGAGACTGCAGGGGGACCCACAAGAAATGTAACAGTACCAGAAATCCCAATTTGAATTTTTTTTCCTGGCTTCAGTGTGGCTGTGTGTACAGGGCAAGGGCAGCAGGCTGGCAAAATAAATCTTTAACTTGCACCATCCAGAGGAAGAGGAGAGAGAGAGAGAGTGAGGGAGAGAGAGAGAGAGAAAGGGAGACTGCAGGGGGCCCACGAGAAATGTAACAGTCCCAGAAATCCCAAATAAAAAATTTTCCTGGCTTCAGTGTGGCTCTGTATACAAGGCAAGGGCAGCAGGCTGGCAAAATAAATATTTAACTTGTGCAATCCAGAGGGGAAAGAGAGAGAGAGTGAGAGACTGCAGGGGAGCCCACAAGAAATTTAACAGACTCAGAAATAATCCCAAATAAAATGTTTTTCCTGACTTCAGTGCAGCTCTGTGTACAAGGCAAGTGCAGCAGGATGGCAAAATAAATTTTTTACTTGTACCATCCGGGGGGAGAGAGAGAGAGAGAGAGAGACTGCAGGGAGGCCCACGAGAATGTTAACAGTCCCAGAAGTCTCAAATATAATTTTTTTTGTGGCTATTTATACAGAGCAAGGGCAGTAGGCTGGCAAAGTAAATCTTTGGCTTGTGCCATTTAATCACGAATTATGATCAACTGTTAATGTTCATTCACGATTTCATGTATTGAAAAAAAATACTGTTCAGACAAACAGCATACACGCTGGTGCGCCTGAGCTGCTGGCTGTGGGTGGCCCAGAGGATAATCTGACCTTGTGACTCGTGGCAGGTTGTTTACACTATAACACAAGTAAAGTACAACTACTGTACACACAAGTGTCATCATCATCATCATCACTCATTCCCCATTAGTTCTCCTTATTATTATTAGTTTTATAGTATATTGCATTACATTACTTATAAGCATTAACCAACCCCCAGTGTGGGACTGTGCTGTATGCGGCTGTGCACCAGATGTGTCTGCATCTCCAATTCAAATTCTGAGGCACACTCAACAGTTGCTGAATTTGGTCATGTAACAGTAACTAACTGTACTGTAGGAGTCAGTCAGATAATCTTGGAAGAAAGTGGTAGTGGACAGCTGTGCTGTCAGTGTGCTGTATACAGTCACAGGTCACGACAGTAAATTAGTCCCTGACCTGTGGGTGGAAATCATCAGAAGGACATCACATTAGTTAGAGGGATCTTTTTTTGCAAGTTAGAATACTAATAACAAATGGATCAAAGTGTTGATGAGGTACATTCTACTTCTCAGGCAGGCAGTGGCACTGTAAAAGACAGCAATCAGCCTGAAAAGGGAAAACAAAATCAAACCCCAAAAAGTGATTTTTTTCAAGTCTAAGATTTCATCTTCCAAGCAAATGCTTGAATCCAAAAAAGGTGAATGTATTGGATCAACATCAGTCCCAAGTGAAAAAATGTTATGTTGTTAAAAAACTAAAGGCTTGGTGGGTACCATCCGCAGAGGCACACAACAGTATGGAACAATTGCATTCTATGCTATTGCCAGTCTCTCACCCTCTTTCGATTCTTCTGAGGTTGAACCCAATGAGGGTAATAATAAAGATGAAGAGAATGATCAGGCAGCACAAGGTTTACTGGAGGGGATGGAAATTGCAGATGAGGAAGAAACAGGTTGAAATGTTTTGGTTGTGGAGGGGGGGGCAGTGGGAATAAACCACAAGAGGAACAAGCCCAAGAAAAATCCAGGGAAGGGGGAACCTGAAAAGGTGACTGAGGTGCCATGCCTTCAAAAATACCTTCTTTTGTTTGGTCATACTTCTCCATTAGTGCTTCCAATAAGCTGGTAGCAACATGCACTATTTGTAAATGGCCAATCAGCAGTGGTAAAAAGAAAGAAGCATTGGGAACTTCAGCACTGAAATGGCACCTAGACAGATGTCATAACATTACTGGTAAGTCTAGTTGTGAGTCTCGAAGAGAAAGTGACAGTGACAGCTCACTTCACTCAGGGGTAACTACCATAGATGAAGGCAATGGCAGCCCCCGCAGCACTACTGAAACACCTCCACCACCACTTCCTCCCATTTGAAGGACTCCTCCTACTGTTACTGAAAGTGACCATGTGTTCAAAAGTCCTTGTCCTTCAAGGAACCAGCTTACCATCTCAGAAACATACCAGCATAAAGTCAAAAATGCCTTGACTCACCCTGTTGCTGTTACAATAACCAAAATAATTTCATAAATGAAAGTTGTTGATTTGCTACCATATAACGTAATTGAACATATAGGATTCAGGCAGCTGCTTGAATACCTTGATATAGTATACCATCGTGGAAACACTTCTCAACAACAGGGATTCCAGATCTTTACAATGTTGTATGTAAAATATTAAGACGTGTCTTGTGCAGTGCTTTTTGGAGGGTGGTGTGTAACCCCCCCTGCAAATGGGGGATCCCAAAAGACTCCCAGGAGCTTGCTTGAATGCTCCAAGCCTGAATGGTGTTTGGCATTTAAGCCATTTATCTGTGAGTGTTTTTAGAGCCTCTGGTACTGTCCCTTTAAGAGCTGTCTGCTTGCAGACATAATTAGTTTGTATGGGAGGACTGTGTGTTTCTCTGCTTGAGTACCACTCGAGCTGCTGCCAATTCACTCCGTTTTTGCAGTCACTAGGAGTGCAAAGGGTACCCATCTGAAAGATGCAACTGTTTGCCAGAAATCATTTAGAGTAATAATGAAAATACAGTTTGTCTAACCTCTTCTTCTTTGCAGTCAGAACTGTGTTTGCCTAGTTCCCATTCTAGTTTTGAACTGCTGAACTGGACCAATCGGTGTGTGGGTTAAGGTAGCTCTAAATGGTGCCTTGGACTAATCAGAACTTGGATTCGAATCTGAGCCAGCCACAAGAGAGATTGTATGGGCAGTGACTCTGGGAGATGTAGTTTGGACTTCGGCGCCTTTTTGGACCAACAGGGGCAGTCTATTGTGAGTGACAGCCAATCCAGCCAAGAACTGGGAAGAACTCAAAGGAAGTGCCCAGTTTTGTCTGCTGGAGTTTCAGTTGAGCTCTGGCAGTGAAGAGGGAAGGAGCCCTGTGCTTTTTCAGTGTGCAGTTTTAGTCAGGAAACGCATTTAAGGCCCCGAGTTCTGGTCTGCAGCTTGTGTAACTGCTTGTTAGGACTGAATCCGTCCTGTGAAGAGAATCAAAGGATATCTGAAGAGTAGAAACCAGGCTCACCCTGTAGAAGACTGGAGAAATTGCTGAATTGCGCTCGGTCTGTCAGGAACTGAATCTGCTGTGTGTTCTCCCGGGTATTGTGCAGTAATTGCAATCGGGATAGAGAAGCAGCCTGCCTGGTATAGTACTTTCTTTTTACCATATAAATGTGTGAGGAGGCTTGTGTAGCTCAAGTGAATCCTGCTGCCATTAAAGGACTTTTGCCTGTTACTGTTTACCATACAAATGTGTGAGGTGGCTTGTGTAACTCAAGTGAATCCTGTTGCCATTAAAGGACTTTTGCCTGTTGCAGTTTGTCATACAAATGTGTGAGGAGTCTCGCAGAGCTCAAGAGTAGCCCTGCTGACGTTGAAGAACCCTATCTTGTTTGGAGGTTGTGAGTACTAATTCAGGGTCGCTCCCTGTTGAATTGCCACATTGAATCCAAATGGAATTACTGTACTGCTGACTGTTTAACTAATTTTTCTTTTCTCTCTGTGAAAGGGCCCCTACCAGCTGCCACGGTTTGGACTAGCCACTCAGGGCTTGGGTACCCAGGACAGTAACTGGTAGGGATAGGCCTGTGCACAGAGCCATAGGTAGATGAGTAAAGTGATAAGCTAATTAACCTGATTTCCTGTCCTTGTTATATCCCCTAAATAAATCAGAGCTGCTTGTTTCAGCAAAGTTATACTGCCTGAGGTATTTGTCTATGTTAAAGTATTGTACTGTGATTGTTGCACTGTATCTTCTTATTTTACAGGGGGTCCCAGTGCCTGAACCAGTCCTGGGGGTAAGTGTATACTGTGAAGGTAATTCTGATATACTGTGTGGGCCACTAGTGGGAAGAAAGGGGGGTTTCAGTGTCCCAGAGGGCTGTGACCAAGTTAGTTTAACTATTGCAAACCCTGACCTCTGGGTGGAGGCACCCGCCATCGGATCCAGGCCCCTCAACCTGTTAGTGGCAAATCAGGCAGGGGTAGTAGCCCCTGGGATAGCGCCATCTAGGGGTTACAGGTGCATCTCACAACAGATATCCGGACAAGTTGTCAGCCTGAACCCTTCATGTCTGTCACAGCACATTGGGCATGTTTTGATAATTCACATGGGACTGGGGACAGTGAAGCATCATACTTTGCTGTTCTAAGAAAGATTTATTTTCCATCTGAATATACCTCATACAACATCAGTGAAGAGCTCCAGAAGCCAATACAGCAATGGCTCACTTCACAGGGACTGTCAGTTGGCATTATAGTTGCAGATAATGGATCCAACATAAGGAAGGCCTTGGAGAAGAGGGGCTTTGTTCACATCCGCTGCTTTGCGCATTGCTTAAATTTACTAGTTCATGGTTTTCTCGATGACAACAGGGAGATTAAGGCTGTCATTAGCACTACTAAAAGAATATGCACTAATTTCAGTCATGCAAGCAAAGCCCATCACTTGTTTGAAAGAATACAGCAGGAGCACAGTTTACCTTTGCACAGGCTGATCCAAGACATTTCTACTCAATGGAATTCAATCTTTTATATGTTCCAAAGGCTGCTGGAACAAAAGAAAGCTGTCAGGCAATACATCTTGGAAAATAAAACTGATGATGCAGACATATATTACTCCATCAGAGTGGGCCATGCTGGAGTTTCTCATTGTACTGCTCCAGCCATTTGAGGAAATCACCAGGGAGGTTAGTGCAAACACAACAACTCTCAGCCAGGTGATACCCCTAATAAAATTTTTTAAATTCAGATTGAATCTGATTAGGGAAACGTTACTGAAGCAAGACAGTTTCATGATCACACAGGCTGCCAGTGGTGCTGCTGACACATGCAGGTTGTCCCCCAGAACACAACAAGATCTAATGAGACATATGATCAAGAAGTTAAAGAAGATGACAAACTATGTAAAATGTTTCATTCTGAGTACTACATTAAAGCAACAGTCTTGGACCCATGATACAAATTGAAGCAACTACTGAGTGATGATGATGACACTTGTTTTGAGATAAACAAGAAACAATTGACGAGCTGCATGCTGTCATGGAACAGAGTACAACAGCAGCACCACATTCAGAATCTTCTTCACAACACAGCGCAGCATCACGTGGCCCATCCTCTACTGTTGTAGCATTTTCTCCCTCTTCCTCCTCAGCCACTGCAGTCGAATCTTCTTCTTCACCACCAACCAAGCATAGCACTGTCCCACAGTCACTTGGTTCAGCTTCATGTCTCTGGAGTCACTTAGAAGATGAAACTGTAACATCTTCTTCATCTTCCTCTTGTAACACAGCCCCAGCACAGACCATTGTTGAAATGTACCTGGCAGAGCCCAATATCAGCTGGAATGCTGATCCTTTGAAATACTGGAAACCCCCCAAAAATATGTGGCCTGCTTTAGCAAACATTGCAATGAAGTACATAAATTGCCCTACGACTAGCGTCTGTTCAGAACGATTGTTTAGCTCAGCTGATAACATCATAACTGACACACGATCCTGTTTGACACCAGAAAATGCTGAGCGCCTCACATTTCTCAAGATCAACATTCCTCACTTTAATTTCAAATATGATACCTGAATAAAACATACACTGACTGCTCTGAGCAGGCCCTAGCCACAAAACACTTTCAAGAATTTGTGCCTATAGTGAAAATCTTTTGTGAATAGGGTCTACTACATAAGGTAGCAATTAATTGCAACAAGTCAAGACAGGACGGACTAGGCCAGGCCACTATTACTTGAATGCTCACATGAGCAGCACAGAATAGAAAAAAAAATATCAGTGGGTTCAGAGTCCAAATACAGAAAGCAACTGCATTTCATGTCACAAACGTACTTGGTGGTACCTGGTACCACTATGTGATCTGGAAGGCAGGGTACTGCTGTCTACTACTACTGTCACTTTTTGTCCTCACGAGTCACGACTACTACATATCACTTCTTGTCCTTACTCCAGTCCTTACTACTACTACTTGTCACTTTTTTGGCCCTCAGCAACTAATCCTGACTGTACTGTTTTAATTTTCGTACAGTGCATGGCTTAGGAGATGCCTGAAAACCAGAAACTGAACTCTCTTTGTATATTTCTCACATTCCCCATATTTGGCTGCAAATACTTCACAGAAAAAAGTGCTACTAAATTGAAAATTCATATAATTTCATTATTGTTTGTGTGTGCGTGTTATGCTAGCCGGGTTACATCTCACTTACAGTAACTGGGCTGAGATTATTATATTACTATATTTTATTTTTGATACTTAAATTATTTGGCAGTGGCTGGCAGCAACTGTGGAACTAGGAAGGATGTCATTGTGTTGTGTGTCTGTCATCATGTCTTCAGGTGGCAGTGGCAAACTTTTTTATGACTGCACTGCACTTGACCGATGCGATGTGTGACTGACTGCCTGCCTGGGTGGTGGTGATCACTGTGTCTTTCGTTTTTCTTCTTTATTGATTCAGCGTGTTGATCAGATTCAGTAGGAGTAGTCATAGTACTAGAAAACATTACCACCTCTTGGACCAGGTAGTGTACCATGTATCACAGTACACCAGGGCATGAGAAGCAGTTGCATCATTCACATGGGTAGTGTGGGTGGGCTCTCTTAGTGCTGCTCATTTGATCATTCATATCCATTTCTTTGGCCTGTTTGGCTCTGACTGGAGCATCCATCAAAACAATACCCACATAGCACCACTAAAAAACTAAATCTTAGCTGCCTGGCAGTGCCTACATTGCTTGGTGGATATAGGCAATTGCATCTATTTGTCTGTCTGTCTATCTGTCTCTCTCTCTCTCTCCCCGTCTCTCTCTCTGTCTCTCCCAGCACACTCATGTCACGGACCCGAGCAGGATATGCCACAATTATAGGCCAGCTATGAAGGGGCTAGTAGTGAGTGATTGCTTTTTTATTTAGCAGTTTCACATTCATTTTTATACAAATAATCCATTATTTTTTTTCCTTTGGGCCTCGGTGTCAAATGTGACTGACTTTGGCCACTTGTATGCATTTTTTCAAATATTTGTCAATAAATCAAAACTAATCAGAACTAACCAGAACAAATCAGAACTTCACCGTGTTTTGGTTCTTATTTAATAAGGGTCAGAACTTCATCAAGTTCTCCCAGCCCTAATTTGGATTTCGGGGCCGGCTGCCTCCCTTTGCACCACCTTACCTCCAGGACACACTGGTTGTTATTTCTGTGGAATCAGTGTAGGGCTGCCGGGGCTGCACATGGTTGTCCAGCATTTTTTGTTTTTGTTAACCGGGTAAGTGCACTAGACAAATCCTGCCTATTTTCAGGCACAACCCGGGGAAGGGGGATACAGATGAATGCCAACTGACCTTGAACCAG
Source organism: Neoceratodus forsteri (assembly GCA_016271365.2). Classification (NCBI taxonomy): domain Eukaryota; kingdom Metazoa; phylum Chordata; order Ceratodontiformes; family Ceratodontidae; genus Neoceratodus; species Neoceratodus forsteri. The sequence goes on along the minus strand of CM057456.1, from coordinate 450,153,758 downwards.
ATTAAGCTGTCGGTGGTATTTTTAGTGAATGAGGGAAATTTGGCCAGGACACCAGGGAAATTCCCCTACTTCCTGCTTCCTGTGAGCAGGGGGGACCCATTTTCTGGTGGGACCAAGATGGCGGAGGAGGAGGATGTCTGCTTGGTGGAGAGCTGGCCTCTGCTCCCACAGTGTGCAATGTGGAGGCTGACCCTTTGAATACTCAAGATATGGATTCTGATATGGAGTTTCACGATGCAGTGGTTCTTTGGGAGGATACAGCAGTTGATTTAAGAAAAAAATTCTCAAAGGACTGGGAGAAAGGAAATGCTTGAAAAGGAATCTTTGGATGCAAGGTTCAAATCCAGCTTGGAACCTGACGACATGGATGCACTTAATACCTGCAATATTGCTCTCCCTGAAACCGGGTGTTTAAAACTGAGAAAAATACAGGACTGCACTTAAAAGAAAGCTCCGTGGAGCATGGTGAGTCTTTGCAACATTTTTTATTATTTGGAAGCCACTACTGAAACAGACAACCGACTTTACAATCTGCTTTACCCGCTTTAAAAATGTACAGCAAAGTGAATTCTCTCGCTACACAATCAGTGTGTTACGGAGTAAGGAGAAGCAAGCAGTTGAGCACTCTATGGACTTTGCAATTGAGTTCAGCCGCTCAGCCTGAGTTGTTAACTCTGCAGCAGGTAGAATCGAGCTTGACAGCTGCAGCGTTGCTCTAATAATAATATGGCTGACTCGGTTCAGTCAGGAGTCCTGGCAGGGCGAGACCACTCTCTTTATAGCCCAGCAGCTACGTGGAAGTTCCTGAAGTAAAATTGACTGTTAGTAAAGCTGCTAACAGTACTATAGAGGTTAGTGGTGCATTCAGCCGCTATAGCTCCGACTGCCTAACAATTGAAAAGCCGAAAACAGAGTCCCCAAAGGAAGTACAACAGACTTTGTCTGCATCAGAGCTAAAGCAGTCTGAGTCTGCATGGTTAGACAAATCAGCTGGATTCGTTTTAAAAAGCATGGGGCTCAGCATAATGTAGTTTATCAGTCCTCAGCTGTTTCCCAAACTGGAGTTACTGAATTCTTCTTTCCAAAAAAAAAGAAATACTTTTTATAAATCTGGTCTACAAACACATAATGTTTCAGAGCTCTGGTCCCTGATAAAGCACTCAAAGGAGCAGGTTGGAAGCAAATGCAGCAGGCATATGGAAGCCTGATCCTACTTGGGACTCTGATTATACCCTCTCACAGCATTCACCAGAGTGGAAACCGGACTTACAACAGCAAAAGCTGGAGCAAGATTTGCAGGACAATAAAACTGTTTAGAGGTAGAAAAACTTCCACTGAGAGCTACATCCCTGGAGTCACAGATATCTTTACCTTCCTCATTGAATACAGATTTGGTAACACCCTGCAGGAGCCTATTGCTTCTTCTCACACGCCTCTCCAACGGAATCCGTTCCTCAGAAACCACTTATGTCTGAATTATTTTCTAACACTAAAAAGAAGCAGCACCTCGCCGAATGCAGTTCAGATTCGTTATAAAGGGTTTGAGGATCGACCAGATAGACACTACGTGGGGAAAACCTTATTAAAAGAGTCCTTGCATTTTACCCCAAAAGATGTGTATGCATTTATTAATATCTCTGAGAGGATAATTTGACATCAGTTTTAGGACACCACATGCATTGGACTTATTCTGGGATAGGTACAACCAGGTTAAATTCTCTCCTATGGACCCCTTCTTAGTGATTCCTTTAACTAAACCCTGATAAAACATGTTAGTCATGTTTAGAAACGAGGGGTTCATGTGGAAGATATATCATTTTGGTTGTCCCTTAAGTGTGAAATTTTAAGTGGGCCGGAACCTATCCTAGATTCTGAACAGTTTTGACGGGAGGATGGAAATACAAACTAAACTGAGGCAATCTGAGACAGGGTAGTCCATATTCCCAATTCCTTTCTATTAGGAAAAGACAGAGGGTTTGTTTTTATAGTGGACAACCCCGGGCTTGCTACAGATGTGGGCTAAAACACACCTCTCAAGTGTTTGTGACCAACCACGTTGTGACAACTGTGGGAGGTTGGACACACAACTATGTATTGTCACAATCAGCTCAAATGTGAGCTTTGGAAGAATCTGGCCACTTTTCTGGGTTTGCCCTTGGGCTGCAAAAATAAAACATCCTGTATAAATTCAGAGCTTTTAATTCAGCAAGCTCAGGATGCTGCACAATTTCCCCTCTAGCTCACAACCCCTCTACCTGTTTCTTCTTCTCAAACCAAAGTTCAGACCCTTGGTGTAGTACCCCCATTGACAAATCCTTAGGAATAGCAGACAAGGTGGAACAAACTGTTTTGGTTATGGAAGTCATTAAAAAATCAAGTATGGGCCCACCTGAGCTTTGGATTTCCCTGTGTGTTACTCTGAGGTTTCGTGGAGACTTCTGAGGAAGCATCTAAGCTTTAAATATTAGGCCTCACTACCCCAACGCAGATCATCTAGGCATTTGCATCCCAAACCCCCTTACTCCTCCCATAGAGACTAGCAACTCTTATGCTGCATTGTTTACTCCTTGGGAGATACAGAGATGGAATTAGAGATTCAGACTCTCAAAATCTTCCACTGATCTCAGCCAGTGGATAACTATAAAGAAAAAAAAAAGAGAAAAAAATGATAAAGTAGTTCTTTTTTTATAAAGCTTAATGCAGTGGTCATGGGGCTCTTTGAACACTCATAGTTTGCTTAATATAGTTAAGAGGCAAGCCCTTTTCACTATATAAAAACACAATTTATCAGTATGTTTTTAAGGAAACCTGGATGTACTCAGCAGAACAACTCACTACTTTCAAACGGATTGGGTGTGGGGCCCTTCCTATTGGTCCTTTGAACTGATACAGCAGATGGTATTGGGATTTTATTCAATACTTATTCCTTTAAACTTCATAATTTAGTAGATCTTATTCCAGGGAGAGTCTTGATATTAGATGGGAAATGGCATGATATATGCTATCGATTTATTAACATCTACAATCCACAGACAAAAGCTGGTAGAGTTTCTTGTTTAAAAGCGTTCAACCCTACTTGGTGACATCAGTTAAGGTGCTTTGGGAGGTGACTTTAATTGCACAATTTCTGACTCACCTAATCAGAAGAAAAAGAAAATTTATTGTGATTCTCACATGCTAGCTAATATAGTTAAAATAGCAGGTTTATTTAACTGTATCTCCCTTTCCTCTCAAGGGCCAAGGTATTCATTTACAAAGGGGAAATTGTTTTCCCTAATAGACTACATGTTTGTCTCTCATAATGTACAACTGGATTCCTTTAAGATGATCCACTGTGAATTTTCTGATCATTTATTACTTTCTTGTAGTTCATTATCTACAGGTTCCCTGAACGTAGGCAGCTCAGGTGGAAACTGAATAACACTATGTTAGATATACCATATATACAGTCCGGGTGAAACATATTCTAGCAGCCAGGTTGTCAGTGGCTTTTTTATGAGGATTTAGGAGATTGGTGGTTAACAACTAAGTTCGAATTATGTAATTGGTTTAAAAGGCAAGGCAAAAAAAAAATTTTAAGTTTTTGAGATATTTGTCCTTTAGGCAACAACTGCAGAAACTTATGACAATTGCATATGTCTCTCACTTAGACTATTCAGACCAAATTAGTAAAATAAAGGAGGAAATGAGGAATTTCCAATATGATAGAGCAAAAACCCCTACAGGCTATTTTTCTAATAGCATAAAAATCCCCATTGGGGACCCTTTTGAAACCTGTAAAATCTGAAGGCTTTCTAATATTGATTCTTTGCTAAAACCTGATGGCTCTTTGGCCACCACGGTTGCTCAGCTCAGAGAAACAATTATTGGGCATTTTCGAACTCTAGACCCCCTCTCTTATTACAGAGGCAGAAATGCTTCATATCTTAAAACATCTAAGCCCCCAGGTTAGCAGAAATCTCAACATTATTGGATCCAATTACACAAGAAGAAATAATAAAAGTAATTAGGAATTTGAAATTAAACATTTCACCGGTAAGGATGGCTTTCAATAATCTGTATAAAGTTTTTCAAAGGAATTGAGTCAATGCTTGTATATTTTATTCCAGTATTTTATGGAAACTGCTGTTTTCTTTCCCTCTTTTCTGAGGATTGCTGATTTACTTATTCAAATCTGGAGACAGACAAAATATTAAAATTGGCACCAATTACCCTCTTAAATTCAGATTATAAAATCTTCACCAGTATTTTGAATAATCGGTTAAAAATTACGTCAGATGGGTAATTTCTCCTTACCAGTTTAGTGGGATACCTAATAGGCAAATTCAGACAGCCTTAATGATCATACGAGAAGTTATTGAACATCTTTCTGAAGTGGGAGTCACGAATTGTATGATGGTTTCATGATTTGGAAAAGGCTTTTGATAGGGTATATTTGCCTTTTTATTTCTAACGTTAATACATTATGGAGTTCCATTGCACATTGTTAATATAATTAAAAATTATATGAACATAATATTGTGTTCCCTTCTGCAAGGTCAGACGGCAAAATGTTCTCAGTTACATACTGGAGTTCGCTGGTTGCCTCTTAGCCTCTTTCTATATCTTTTCTTTGATCCCCTACTACAAAATTAACTACTGTTCCATTGTGGCCAGGTATTTCTGATGGATAGTTAAGGACAAACATCTTCTGGCACAGGCCTATGCAGATGATTTGATTGTATATTCATGAGATCATTCATATGTGCACATTTTTTGACCGCATTTGAGGCTTTTTCAAAAGTTTCAATGCAAAATAAATGTGCACAAAACAAAAGGTTTATTTATCGGAGCAACAGGTCATAAGGAAGCGGTGCAGGGTGGTATCCATTTTTCCAGAACTCCCTTAAAGTTTTGGGCATACATTTTGGCCCCAGAACATACCAGTTGAAAATTGGGATATAGCCCACAAACAGTGGAGAATAAAGTCAATAGATGGAAAAGTGGAAATTGTCCAAACTGAAACGCATACATGTTATCAAACAGTTTCTTTTACCATGTGTTCAGTATGTAGCTATGATTTTTCCGCTCCCAGTGCATCTAGAAACTAAACTGTATGGTTTATTCTTTCAAATGGTTTGGGGCAATAGATTAAACCCCATTAAAAGAAGCTATACATATTTAAGTAAAAACAAGGAGGTCTTGGGATGGTGGATCCAGTGATTTTGCTCACTCTTTATTCATTATGTGTTCAGTGAAAAGTGGCTTACTATTAGAAGCAGGGAGTGGGGATAAATGGATTTCAGATCATTGGACAAATACTTTAGAAATTGGCTTTCTTTGGCTCCAAAATAAATCCTCACATTTATATTCCACAGTATTTTAGACCAGCTGCACAAAATTATATAAATGGAAAATAGAGAAAGAGACAATTCTGAGTAATAGCATGAAAGAATTTTATCAGGTGGTAATGGCAATTTACTTCCTTTAGAGCCATGTTTTAAGAATTGCCCTTCTTCTTTGAATCCTAAAGTATTGGCCCAACTTAACTGTCGAGATTGCCTCAAATGCAATGGGAAACACAGTGGCTAATATTCTATGGATTGCTTAAATGTTAGGGGTAATGCCAAGTACAAAGCCATTGAAGAAAGGAAGTGTCCTTACTTGATTGTATAAATACTGAGGAATCGATGGAGCATTTTTTTTACACTGTTCCTATGCAAAGGGTTTGTGGGTTTATTTGGCGGCACTTTGGGGTTTTAAGTGGCTGAATTTTCTTACATATCAAATCTTGGTTTTAGGGGTTTATCCAGAGATCTTTCTGATTTTCATGAAGAAACACTGTCATTATTTTTTGATGTTTACGTTATTATTTATGGCAGGCAAGGTGTCAGTGGGTAATATATCAAAGAAAATGCCTTATTTTTGTTTTAGCATTTTGGTTTCACAGGAACTCTCGAGGATTTACGCCAGGATGCTCAAGGACAGTACAGACTCAGTTACTAAAAATGTGGAAAGGGTTTTTCATTTTATTAAGTTCAAATAATGTATAAAATAATCTGATAATTACTCTGATTATTGTATAAATTTGTTAGATTAAGTTTTGGCTCTTACTTTGTATAATTGATTACACTGAGTTGTTCTAATTATGTTTAATAATACAATAAAAACTCCCCTACTCTTTTTGAGAAGTGCCATGGGATCTTTAACATCCACCTGAACTACCACCAATCCAGGCAGATGAGACCTCGGTTTAACGTCTCATCCGAAAGACGGACACTTGATGGTACACTTAACAAATAGTGCAATGCTGTTCTTAAATTAAACCCCAAACCCAAAGACCATTCAACTGTGAAAATGGTTAAACCTCAAAGTGAGGAATTTGTGAGGTATTTGTAAATCCTCGCCTAATGGCTAAATGCAACTGAATGGTTTCCAAACTACCTTACACAGAGTTCTAGTAGCCGGGCAGTTCCCAAATGCATTCATTGTTCAGGTGCTACCAGGCTTCTCTCACAAGGCAGGGCTCCTCTCTCACAGCTTGCGCTGAGCCCTCTCAGCTGACCAGTTGATCTCTCCAGTGTTGCAGGTCTTGAGTGTCCCTCCAATGCTGTGAGGGTTCTACTGTTTTCTGTAGTTTGGTCAGCAACCTTCCTCTTTTGCAAGGCAGACATTCCACGTCCTAGCATCCAGTCCCTACTGTGCTGCAGTAATTACTGGCTGGCAATAGCACTCGCTTACTTGGTTCCCAAACTGGCTGCAGTCCCAGTTCAGCTTTGCAGATCTGCAGTATGGCAAAGTCCCTCCTAAGGCAGCAGGCTAAGCCAGCAGGTGATCATCTTCCTTTCTGTAGACAGGAATTCTGCTTCTCTTCACACAGTTCAACTAGGACAGATGTGCAGTCTGTTGTAGCACAGCTATAGCACAGCTCTCAGCAGCCATCAGCAAGTCTGCTCCTTACCCCAGTCTCATGCAGACTGACTCAGTCCTGACAGAGCCCCTCCTCTTCTGTTGGGAATGTCAACTCACCATTGGTCCTTGCAGCTGTCAGTCATCCTGGGCCAGGCTGGAGGTCCATCATTCAACTGTCTATTGGTCCACATTATATTCCAAAAATCCCCAATTCTCCTGCCTCCCAGTGGCCTCTGGAGATTGCTTGTGCAATCTGACCTCCTGATTGGCTTCCATCCCAGTTCAGAGTGCTCTGGGATGGTGGCAGCCATAATGCTGTGGGGCTCTGTCCCCAAAGATATATTTGTTAAAGGGCCCTGCCCGTAAAATAGTTTGCACCTTGCAGTCTTGTGCTGGTTGCACAGTGGTCTGGGAGTCCCCTGGCTTCTGTGGGAGGGAGCTTGCTCGCTCCATTGGCAGTGGGCGGTCTTTTGAAATGCAGTGTGGGTGCCATGGTCCATGTGGGTATGGGAGGTGCTAAAGAAAACATGATCCCTACTAGCAGCAGTGCTCCTCCAGTCCCCTACTATAACGGGAGTCTTCAGGGTGCAGAGAGCACAAGAGAGAGTGGCAGCAGTTCCAGCTAGGCTCCGTAGAAACAGGTAAGCTCCCACACTTTTTGAGGGTTACATATAGCAGGTGAGGACATGACAGGTCTGTCATTATTCAGAAGCACAACAAGTGTCACTCCTTTACATAGTTCGCTTTTTAATTTGAGAATGAGAATTACTGAGTCAAATTTGCAAAATAAAGTGGCTATCTAACATAAAAATCTAAATAAAGTCCCTTCCCTTCACACAGTCAGGAAACACGACAGTAAGTATATTCACAAAGTGCTCCCTCTCTTCTGCCTCCCCCACACTAATCTGTGGCTTCAGGCTCACTGCACCCTCTCCACACCAGTGCATTTGTTTTTGGAAACCCCTCCACTTTGCAGTAATGCCAGACAGAACAAGGTTTTTAATGAGTTGCTGGTCTTAAAAGTTTTAATAGCAGGCCGACCCAATGGTGTAATGGTGTGGAGGGGCTGAGATGCTCAGCACCTTACCTCCTGCTACACTGGCGACCCGGGTTTGGGAATGGATCCGAGTCGTTAGAGGCTGACCAGGGGAGATAGGATCAAGCATCCCTAGCACAGCTTTCCTCCTCAGGGGAGGTGGGATTTGTGACTTGCTGCTTGCCTGCCACCTGGAGATGTCAGGGTGGTAGCACAGTCTGGGCACTCAAGAAGACAAAGCAAATCACTGGCACTTGAGGGTGTCTCTGTGGAGGCAGAGCTCATAGCTACACCATTGCACGTGTACTGCTTGGGGGGAAACCATGGAGGAAAAACCCTCTGGCCATAGGATGACATCCAGGCCTTCGCAGGCTCTGCACTCGTGACCGGGCACCTTGCTGTAAGTCCTGCAAGCAGAGGACACCAGGCAAGACGGTAAGTCCTGGGGAAGCTGGGTGATGGGCTGGGGGGACCAGACAAAGGGGAGCAGGTCAAAGGTGACAAGGGGGATAAAATACTGATGAAAAGAAAAGTTTTTAATAGCAACAGCACAACTCACTCTAGAGGCTGATGCTGCCCTCTCTACTACTGTTCTGTCCCTCTATAATCTTCTTTTCTCTTTCCCTCTCTCTGTCTGTTATACATGACAGATCCTGTGTTCCACAGTGCAATGGGCAACTGATCCTCACTACTTCTATCCAGAACTTTTTGTCTCTTAGAGCAGGACTTGAGTTTCCTGCTTTCTCAATAAACAGATGCACCTATTGTTACAATCAAGTTCTTTCACAATTCCAGTTTACTCCCCTATAAAACACTGCTCGATTTAATAACTAATTGTTATCAAATCAGTGTTTAAGTAATGTACTGTGCCTGTTTCAGGCAGCTCTATCGTTTTTGCTGAAGGTTTTATGGTTTACAATTGTTGGTAACCTTCTCTAGTGGTGTGTGAGGTTGTGTGGATGGGGGAAACTGTCTAAATTATCAGATGTGACTATGAGTGTTTTTGGATACGTGGCTTCTAAGGTCACAGTGGTCGACCTTTATAGCAGTTTTGCTATGGACTGCCGTCTCCATTAACCTACAGTTAATTGCTATGGTCTTGCTATTGTTGGACATTATAATGGCCATTAGAGATTTACACCTTCTGGATATGTGCAATTCTCCACAAATGCTGTACCAAAGAATGAGGGGGAGTTTCAGTTCACTATTTCTGATATTACTGTATGTAACATCTTATACTCTGAATATAAGGTGTTTCAAATAATGTTTATTTTGCAATCCATATATAAAAAGTAAAAAAAAAAAACTCTGTTCCAAGCTGCAATAGGGGTCTAGGTGTGACTTGACTGTTGAAGTAGCATGGTGAACTGGACAACTCATTTCCTCTTGTGAAGGTGGATGGCGTAGTACCTGAAAAAAAAACTCCCTGCAAGAATATGCAACTGCTTGCTACTCTTTAAAGGAACATAAACCATTAGCCTGATACACAGCTGCTAGGTGTATAGTCAGAAAACTGGGTTAAAACAGGCACCCTGTTGTGACCACAGACCTAACTGCTATCCACAAAGGGCTGACTTATCTGTCAGGCAGAGGAGTCCCACACAACTAAATTAAATGCAAATTAGGCATTCCAGACATTCCTGTGTGCAAATATAATTTTTGCACATGAACACCTATTTAAGGACACCCACAGACATCTGATAATAGCACAGCATAACAGTGCTGTGTCATTCATAGATGACCGTGGCAAAGGCGCTACCTAGAAGTAGAGAGGGAGCTGGGTCGAGCGGCAGGAGCCACTGTAGGAGTTGGGGGCCCTGGGAGAGCCACATCTGTTGCTTGGTCGTGCAGCAGGAGCCACTGAAGAATCTGGGAGCAGGCCAATCGAGCGGCAGGAGCCACTGAGAAATCCATCAGGGGCACAGCAGCCTGAAGCAGCAGACCAGGTGGAAGGTTTTGTCCTGCCCACCCACCTGGGCCCCAGCCTCTATTAAATGGCCTTGGTGGGAGGGGTCAGCTTCATGGAGCAGCACAGAGCCAAGAGCTGGTGAGCAGCAGAAGGCGCTGCCCTCTAGGGGGAGGTACGTTACACAAGAGAGGGCCAGGAAGGAGATGATCACTACTTGGACTACTTGGACTTTGGCCGGGTGAGTCTGTTTGGCATTATTGTCTCTAGGGGGTGAGAGCTAAGGTGTAGCATCTCAAGCTGTATTTTGGTAGATGATGCTCTATTTTTTAGTTAGGATTGTTTTATTTTTTTAGTTAGTACTGTTTTATGCATCTTTGCAAGTATAGCTGATAAGGTATTTTAGTTGGTCTATTTGGCATTATTGACTATGGGGGTGAGATCAAAGGTGTAGCATCTCAAGCTGTATTTTGGTAGATGCTACTGTATTTTTTTAGTTAGTACTGTTTTATTTATTTATTTTTTGTTAGTACTGTTTTATGCATCTTTCCAAGTATAGTTGGTACAGCATTTTAATGAGGGACAAGACTGGTTAAAAAACATATAGATAGTACAGTATTTTTTTTTCCTTTTAGTCAGTACTGCTTAAACATGGGTAGAAGAGTGGACTGTAATAGATGTGGGGCGGCAGTTTGGATGAACATATTGTGGAAGCTAGGAGAGTGTCCAGTCTGTCACAGACTGAGAAGGCTTGAGGAGGAAGTGCTGTGACTTGGCAGAGAGTTGGAGAGGATGGGGGAAGGGGGATGTTGGGCAGGAGGGCCTCCCCCAGAGGGGTAGCATGAGGATACTGCATGGGAGAAACATCAGTTCATGGGAGAGGATGGGGAGGAGGTGCAGGAGCAAAACGAACAAGAGACCTAGCACTAAAGTGAAGGCTAAAGTCAGGATGAAGGAGCCAACATACAGCAGTGCAGAGGGGGCAGGTAGTAGGTTTGCAGTGCTGGTGAAATTGGTGGAGGAGGAGGAGGGGGTGAAGGATCCCTAGGAGGGGGCAGGAGAGGGAAAGGGAAGGGAATGCACAAGGGACAGTAGTCGGTCAGAGGCGGGTGGCAGGGGTGAAGAGGTGAGGGGCACAGCTGGAGGGGTGGTCGAAGAGAGCAGGGGTAAAGGGGAGAGAAACAACGCTGGTAGAGAGGACAAGAAGGGCAAAGTGGGGGGAAGGGGGCCCAGGAGGATGGGAGGGATGTGGAGGATAGTGAGAGGACAGTGGGGGGCAGATCAGGGGTTGGGGGCCTTAATGGGGAAGAGTAGAACTACAAATGTGGCAGACTCTGGAAAGAGGTACCTTGGTAATGGGGGGGGCCGGGATGAGGAATGATGGGGAGGTATACTAGTGCTGAGGAATTCTATACTAAAATGGATCAGATGGGGCAGTAAGGGGGAAGGCATAGTTGCATTTAGGTAGAGTACATACCTGGGTTAATGGTAGGCAGGGCGGGGCAGTCAATTCTTAGGTGCGAAAGGAGGGGTAGGAAGAAACTGCATCTTGTGGTGCACGTGGGTATGATCGACCTGGCGGGGGAGATGATGGAAGTAGTGAGGGAGAGGTTCGAGGAACTAGGAAGACTGTGTGAGGAGATTGGGGAATTGGTGCACTTCTCAGAGGTGCTCCCAGTGCCCTGCCCGAGTATGGTGAGGAAAGGGAGGGTTGGAGTGTTCAACACTTGGCTGGGGGAATGGTGTCTATCCATGGGTATGGGTTAATGGGTGGCTGGGGCAGAACCTGGGACGATAACAATTTATACGCAGGGAACAGGCTACACTTGAGCGGGATGGGGAAGGAAATATTAAAGCAGAGGATAGAGGGGTACATAGCAATAAAGGTGGATTTAAACTAGGTGGGGGGTGGTGAGTGGACAGCTGGTAGACAGAGATCCCAGAGAGGGGAGCTAAATGAGCTTACCCCCCAAGCTATCGGGGAAGAAATTGGAATAGTGGCATTGGGGGGATTAGGAGGGGGGAAAATAGGAAGGGGAAGGGAAAGAAACAGGGTGGAGGGTGGTCGCACTGAATGCGAGAAGCCTAGGTAACAAGTCAGCTGAGTTGCAGGCTGTCTTGGCAGTGGGGAGGGTGGACATTGCAGCCATCATGGAAACGTGGGTCACCCAGTACCAGGACTAGGATATGATGATCCGAGGGTATAGGATATTCAGGAAGGATAGGGCTAAGGGGAAAGGAAGGGCATGGCAATCTATGAATGGGAAGGGATAAGGTGCATAAGGGAGGAGGTGGAGGAAGGCAGGACAGAGGCCCTATCGATGCAGTTTGAAGACTCGAAAGGTAGGACATTGAGGATGGGGGTAGTATACAGAGCACCAGTCTAAGGGGATGACCTGGACAGAGAGTTAGCTGAGCAAATCAGAAGGGTCTGTAGGAAGGGAAACACAGTGGTGGTGGGGGACTTCAACCTACCTGGGGTGGATTGGAGTGCCCCACCCACCACGACTGCAAAGGATCAGGTCATACTAGAAGTTTTTCAGGACAGCTTCCTGGTGCAGTTGGTACATGAGCCGACGAGATTGGAGAGGACTCTGGACCTGGTACTATCAAATGGGGAGGCTATAAAGGATCTGGGGATGGAGGACCCTTAGGCTGGGAGTGACCTCCACTCTGTGTGGTTCACGCTCAATATGGGTAGAGAAACAGGGGGTACGGGAACCAGGGTGATTGATTTTAAGGGGGTCAACTTTAATAGGATGGGGGAAACTTTGGGCAGGCATCTGGCAGGCATTCAACCAAGAATGGATGCTAGTCAAAAATGGGACATTATTAAAAAAGTGCTGGTGGAGGCTACTGGGACATGTACAAAGACACAGAGTAAGAAGGGAAGTGCAAAGAAGCCCAGTTGGTTGACTCAGGAGGTCATGGAAGGGGTGAGGGCCAAGAGAAAAGCATTAGAGACTCAAGAAATCAGGAGGGAGAGATGACAAGGATGAGTATACGAAGCAGTCCAGGGAAGTTACCAGGCTAGTCAAAGAGGCCAAGGCTTCAAGAGAGCTGAGACTGGCACAGAGTATTAAGGAAGGAGAAAAGGACTTTTTCAGATACATTAGTGAGAGAAGGAAAAACAAAGACCAGGTTGTGAAGATTAGGAAGGACAGAGAGTGGGTAGAGAAGGGGAAGGATCAGGCAGAGGCATTAAATGAATACTTCTGTTCTGTGTTCATGAAAGAGAAAGGGGGAAGATACCTCAAGGAAGGGGTGGAGTGGGCAGTGGGGGGGTGACTGATATAGGGATTACAGAGGACAGGGTTCTGGAAGGATTAAGTGCACTGAGGGTGGACAAGACATCAGGACTCGACGGCATTCACCCTAGGGTACTTAAGGAACTAGCAGAGATCCTGGCAGGACCAGTGGCTGACCTGTTCAATACCTCCCTGGACACAGGATGCGTACCACAGGACTGGAGGATAGCCCATGTGGTGCACATTCACAAAAGTGACCATAGGAATGAACCAGACAAATACAGACCAGTAAGCCTCACGTCAATTATGGGTAAGATCATGGAGACAGTCCTAAAACAAAGGCTGGTGACCTTTTTGGAGGACAGTGGTCTCCAGGACGGTCAGCATCACGGGTTTGTTTCAGGCAGATCCTGCCAGACAAACCTAATTGAGTACTATGACTGGGTGTCCAGGGAACTGGATAAAAGCCATGCAATGGATGTCCTGTACTTAGACTTCAGCAAGGCTTTTGATTCCATGCCGCATGGGAGGCTGTGGGGGCTGGAAATATAGGGGTGGGAACAAAGATGGTCAAATGGATCATCAACTGGCTGAATGGAAGGCAGCAAAGGGTGATAGTGGGGGGGACTCATCACCGAGAGAGGTGATGAGCGGGGTGCCACAGGGATCGGTACTGGGACCAGAGCTGTTTGGGATATTCATAGCTGATATCTCGCACGGGATCTGGAGTAGGATCAGTCTGTTCACAGACACTATGAAGATGGGAGCTGTGGTAGATGACATCGAAGGGTGGTGGGGCTGCAGCAGGACCTGAGCAAACTACAGGAGTGGTCGAAAAGATGACAGTTGGGGTTCAATGCCAAGAAGTGCAAGGTACTGCACTTCAGAGCTAGGAACTAGGGGAGGAGCTATCAGCTGAGAGGGGTACAGCTGGAAAGCACAGAGGAGGAAGAGGATCTGGGGTGCTTATAACGGGCAGCATTAACAACTCAGCTCAGTGGAGGAAGGCAGCAGCAAAATCCAACAGGATGCTGGAGTGTATAGCGAAGGGAATCTCCTCCAGAAATAGGGAGGTGATTCTTCCCCTGTACAGATCTCTGGTCAGGCTGCACCTGGAGTACTGCATGCAGTACTGGCACCCATTCCTGAAGAAGGACATCAAATTGTTGGAGGGGCACAATGTAGGGCAACAAAGATGATCCAGGGATTGGAGGGAAAGTCCTATGGGGATAGGCTGGGTGAGCTGAACATGTACTCTGTGGAGGAGAGGAGGGATGGATCTATGTGATAACGGCGATCGCCCCAAAAAATATTTCGGCAATGTACTCCCCAGCGCACAGCAAAATGGTGCCAGGGAGTTGGGATTTTTGTTTTATGTGGGGGCTGTGCCCCCGCACCCCCCTACTTAAGGATTCTCAGCTCCATGGGGGTGCATGTCGGGGGGGTGCAAACGCTGCATAAATAAAATTTCAGGCTGGGCACAACAAAAAGTACCTGCGCCCGGGCCCAGATCCGAGCCCAGCACCATCCCAGCCACAGCCCTGAACCCACCCACCATGCTATGGCTGTAGCTCAGTAACTCACTGTGGTACCACCCTCTACAACCCCTCCGTCCCTTCCCACCCCACATTCGATGTGCTTGCTCCCCCCACCGTAGGCGCAGGACAGGGACGCTTATTTGCACATCCCCTCATCCAGTCGCTCACCTTCCCCAGTTGCCCTGATGACAGGCAGCATGATTGATTCGCCCTTTCAGTAGGTGTCCAATCGTGGTCGCCAAAGTCACAGGATACCAGGAGGGGTAGGGGGTATATGACTGAAACCTTTAGATACCTAAAGGGGATAAACAAGTTTAATACAGAAGGGATTTTCCAGATTAGAAAAGGGAGGGATATGAGAGGTCATCAACTCAGATTGCAGGGGGGACGATTCAGGAGGAAAATCAGGAGACATTTTTTCACAGAACGGGTGGTAGACCGGTGAAATACTCTGCCCGAGGAGGTGGTATCCTGTAGAACGGTAGACAGTTTTAAGAGGGATTGGGACAGAGTGAAGGGGTAAGGATGAAGAGGGGGGGAGGGAGGGGCAGCTGCGAGTTGAGGGGCTAGCTGCACAATCGAGTGACTTGATGGACTGCGAGGCCTGTTTCTGCTGGCATTTTCTTATGTTCATATGTTCCTCCACCCAGACCCATACCTTAAGACCCATTTGTGGGACACTGTTGTCGTCATTTCTGTGACAGGGTTGCGGGCCTGTCACAAGTTTGTTTATTAGTGGTAAGCAACATTGCCAGAACAAGGCACCTTTGCTTAGTGTCAGTTTAAGAAACTAAGCATTTGTCAATGTCGACTGTTTGCTTGCTTGTATTTGCTGTGTAGTTTTTGGGTATAGATAACACACAGGCAAAAATTAACAAATGAATAACAAGCATTATAATAATGAAATTATCTACATTGTAATTGTTTTTTTAAAGGGATTTACCTTTTTGTGATTGTAAAACTGTATCCTCATTCATGCAGGTCCCTTTAGAAATGGAATAAACAGAATAGTAGAGATATTTCAAGCCCCATTTTTCATGCCAACCCACTTCTCCTCATGCAATACATGGTCTCATCAGGCCATGTCTCGTACGACAACCACTTGTGAGGAAGGCTCCCCAGCCCATCACAAGGTGTCACCTGTGTGACACAATACTTCACAGTGCCTTCCCAGGCTCAGAGCACTGGTGTACAACAGTGTTGGCCCCCATTCTCGTGCTGCCCAGACAACTCCCTGAGCTCATCTCCAAACTCAAGTCACCAGCATGGGAACACGACCCGATACCCATTGGGCCAATGGCCGGCCCTGCACACAATGTTTCTTCATAACATCTTTTGGACATTTTTACCCCAAATTTTCAACATAGTCTTTTTATGACCCCCCCTTCTGAACTTGACAGGTGTAA
Source organism: Neoceratodus forsteri (assembly GCA_016271365.2). Classification (NCBI taxonomy): domain Eukaryota; kingdom Metazoa; phylum Chordata; order Ceratodontiformes; family Ceratodontidae; genus Neoceratodus; species Neoceratodus forsteri. The sequence goes on along the minus strand of CM057456.1, from coordinate 450,137,733 downwards.
TTTTTAAAATACTGCCTTAAACATTATTTTGCACCACAAGTGCACCAGGAAAAGTCACATATGGGTGGAATATATGCCAGGCATGACAGCAGGGAGAATGGAATAGTGTATTACTAGGTGTGTTGGGAAGGTAGGGGAGAAACCTCACATTGTAGTGCACCTTGGTACAAACAACCTGCAGGGGAGTAGGGTCAAAAAGGTGCAGGAGAGATTCAGGGAAGTAGGAAGGTTATGCAGTAAAGAGGGACAGCCAGTTGCTTTCTCCAAGATTCTCCCAGTACCTAGAGCAAGTATGGCCAGGAAGCAAAGAATTGCAGAGTTCAACAAATGGCTGGGAGAATGGTGTGGGTCCATGGGATGCGGTCTTGTGGTAGTGGTGGAGTAGGACATGGGAGGACAAGGACCTGTATGCACCGGATAGGCTGCACTTGAGTAAGGAAGGTTCAGGGGTCCTAAAACTAAAGCTGGGGGAGTACATAGCAGCTAGATATAATTTAAATTAATTAAGGGGAGAAGGCAATGGGTTGGGCAGCAATCTGTGCTACCAGGCAAGGGACTCCATTACACCTCCCCCATAACAAGGCAGGAGGGGAAGCAGGGGAATTCAAAAATGGGAGAGGATAGAGGGGAGGGAAAGGGCAAGGAGGGGCAAGGATCACACTGGAGGGTGGTCTCCTTGAATGCAAAGAACCTAGGAAACAAGACAGTAGAATTGCAGGCACTGATGGTGGAAAGGGAGGTGGGCATAGCTGCCATCACTGTGACATGGGCCACCCAATACCAGGACTGCGACCTAGTGCCCCTGGGTACAGACTGTACCATAGGGACAGAGAAAAAGGGAAACGGAGCGGGGTGGCTATTTATGTAAGGGAAGGGATATTATGCAACAGGGAGGAAGTGGGGGGAGGACGGCAGGTCTGAAGCCTTATCGGTACAACTCCAGAACTCAAAAGGCAGGAAGGTTGGAGTTGGGACTGTGTACAGGCCACCCTCTCAAAATGAGGAGATTGACAGGGAGCTGGGGAGCAAATAAGGAGGCTTAGTGATAAAGGCACTACTGTGGTAGTAGGGGACTTCAGTTTACACCCCAGCAACCTTGACTGCCAGGGAACAGGTACTCCAGGAGGCCTCCCAGGATGGTTTCCTGACACAGAGGGTAACAGAGCTAACCAAGGAGGGGAACATTCTGGACCTGGTGCCGATGGATAGCGAGCATGTCCAGAACGTAGGGGTGGAAGACCTCCTGGCAGGAAGCAACCACTGCACAGTGTGGTTCTCCCTCAATCTAGGAAAGGAGGCAGCCAGAACCAAGACAAAGGTAGTGGACTTCAAAAGAGCAAACTATGGCAGAATGGGAGATATACTGGAAGGGCATCTCACCACCATCCACCAGGACATGGATGCCGAGCAAAAATGGGCCAGCATCATGCTGGGGCTGGCAGAGGCCACTAACTCATGTACAAAGAGGCAAAGCAAGAAAGTCAAGACCAAAAAAACAAACTAGTTGAACAGGGAGATAGTGGAGAGGGTGAGGGAAAAGAGAGCTGCCTTCAGAAGTTAGAAGAGGTCAACTTAGAGGAGGACAGGGAGGGATAGTTGCTGTTTGTTTTTTTGGAATTACCACTTTGTAATCCCAGTCTTCACTGCCTATGTTTTGATTTGTGTGGTGCTCTGCTCTAAAGATGGTGGAATGAGTAGAACACCAAAGTCTAAATTATGGTGGATAAGATGAAAGTTACCCAGACAAGGAGAGACAGGAGTCGTCCAAGAGATTCGATGCCTGCAGGGCCTTTATTCAGTACCAATGGGTAGGGAGACACTGTCACAAGAGAGGTAGGCAACACAACAATAAAGCAATAGAACTGCTTTTATCTCACACTGCTATAGCAATTACCAAAATATTTTGAGGTGCACCTCGGCCTATTGCCGCTATACTCTAAGATCTCTTAGCAGTAAGCTGTACGCAAGCCTGGTAATATACAGAAATCAGGTTCTATTTACTACCCACAGTAGATCCTCATTGGTAGCTACAAGAGAAGTAGAACAGAACTGTAAAACACTTTGACACAATTCTCAGCATTGGCCTAGTTAAGGTCACTTGGGTGGTGAGAGGTTTTGTAAACAGACCATAGGTTTCTAGGCAAATTTCACTCTCTCCAAGGCTGCCGGAAAGAAGAACCATAGAATCTGGTTCCTGGAATTGACCCTCTTTCAGGCTGTCAGATTCAACACTGGATGCAAAGAATTCCTCAGCCAAAACCCACTTCTATGGCCGCCAAGGATAAAGAGGAACCAGGAGATGTGTGGTGACGAATCCACTGGAGGACTACCATGACCTGGATGATGCTGCAGCACTCCAAGGGCCAGCAAGACTTTGAAGGATCTGAAGTGAAGATGGATCTCCGATGCAACCAGGAACCAGAAGGATCTGAAGTGAAGATGGTTGATTCTGAAAGAATGTCACAAGGAACTAGAACAAAACAATGAAATGGTGGACACGTCCCGAACTGGGCTTCGACGGACTCGACTTGCGGTGAATGACCAGGGGGCGCAGACCAGGTTCTTCCAGGATGAGCACACTCTTCTGCAGAGGGCGGCCAACTTTGGGACATCTGGATCAGGAACCAAATGGAACGACACTGGCACGGTGGTCGTAATGCGCTTGAACTTCGGTGAACATAACTCGAACTGGTGACAGAAGAAACGGCGGGTGCGACTTGTACAAAATGTGATGAACTCGACTTCGGCAAATGACATGGACGGAGTAAATGATCTGATGATCGGACACTTTCTGGTGAAGAATGATGATGAAGACATCTTCCTCCGGGTAGAGAGTGATTTTGGATACGTAGAACAGCAGACCACACCATGGGACATCAATGTGGTGGAAGATTGAGTCTGTTCTCATATGCTGGCAATACTGTAGCTACTAAGCACCCCCTCTCACAATACCAAGAGAACTGCATGATGACCAGGTAATTTGCCAGGGGAAGGGGCAAATTACCAATTTTGGGGCAATTATTTACTTGTGGGGCAATTGTTTAGATGCACAGGGCAATTGTTTAGATGCATGGGGCAATTGTTCAGATGCCTGGAGCAATTGTTCAGATGCACAGGGCAATAGTTCAGATATCAGCGCAATTGTTCAGATGCCAGGGACAATTGTTCAGATATCAGGGCAATTGTTTATATGCTGGGGCAAATAACCATAATCCTAATGTCACAAGGCAGTCTCGGTGCTTTTAGCAATTACACAGTCTTTCAGAATGCTGGAGCAATAAACAGTTCCATAAACAGTACAGTTGTTAACATATAGAATAAAGTATGGGTCGGGGTATGTAACTAGATTTTACACACACCCGAGTTGTAGGATGCTACATAAACCCCGAGGGCGAAGCCCGAAGGGTTTGTGAAAAGCATCCCACAACGAGGGTCTGTGTAAAATCGAGTTTGATACCCCGACCCATTTTTTATTTTATATAATTGCTGGGTTTGCCTTTTTTGCCTCAGCAATTATATAAAATAAACAGCTCTGTGTATCCTGCCAGTGTATGCCAAGGTCGGTCCTTTTACTCCGGTGCCGAGATTTTTGTATTTTAAATTGTTTTTTTTTTTTTTCCATTTCTTCAGGTCTTTCTGTGCAGGGTATAAGGGGAGAGGAAAGAAGAGGACTTACCACCAAGTTGTTCTGGCGGTTCTGTTTCGGTAACACGGAAGCGATGAGTGCTCTTGGCTGATCGCGCTGCTGCGTGAGCATGCGCAGAGGAAGGGAAATCGTGCGTGTGTTTGCCGTTATAAATGCTCCATTATAATGGCAAATTACGCCACGGTTTCCTATGAGAAAAAGGCAGAGCCAGTAATTATAGTCACTTTGCAGCATATTGTGAGCTAAGCACCCTTGACTGGACCCTTTTTTGACTTTAGGGCCTTCCTGGATAGGATCTGGCTACCCCTGAGCGCTTTGCTATAAATGCCGTAATTTCTACACTAGGGTATACCACTTGCCACTACACCAGAAGCCCTGAATATAAGAGGTCTAAATGACTTGGTTTCTATGGGACCTGAATGCCCTAATTACCCTTAGGCTGGCTTGTCTTAACTGGCTAGGCCTGGGCTGCCCTTACTACCTCGGCGCTGGCTTGCCCTAACTCACTGGGCCGGGGTTGCCCTTACTACCTCGGGGCTGGCTTGCCCTAACTGGCTAGGCTGGGGCTGCCCTAACTGCCTTGGGGCTGTCTTGCCCTAACTCACTAGGCCAGGGCCCTTTATTACCACAGGCCTGGTGCCCTCTCTTAATCTGGGCCTGGTGCTCTCTCTCAATCTGGGCCTGGTGCCCCCCTGCTTTACTCTGGGCCTGGTGCCCTGTTTCACTTTGGACCTGGTGCCCACCTTACTTTGAGCCTAGTGGCCTTCTTTACTTTGGGCCTGGTAGCCCTCTTACCTTGGGGCATGGCACCCTCTTTATTCTGTGGTCCTGGTGCCCTCTGAAATGGGCCTGGCACCCTTTTAACCGTGGGCGTGGTGCCCTTTTAACTGAAGGCTCCCTGAGCCTGCTGTCACTCCTGTCCTGGGTCACCTCCCTAATCCTGCCCTCTCCTAAATATTTATAGGCCTCTTCACTGGCCTTGCTGTACTGGCCCCTCCCCATGGGCATTGCTAGCCTGCCCCCCTAATGAATATTACATTTGAGTCGTAACCCTCCGACCCTCCTGTGACGCTCACCAGCTCCAATTGCACCTCATGCGGTAACAATTAAATATAAAAAAAAAAACAGTCTTTTCTTTTGTTGGATGGCCAGCACTTGTATACTTGCTGCCGTCTGACTCATCGCACCACTGGGAGATTGAGTAAGCAACCGGGAGGCGGGAGAAGCTCTGGCAGTGGGAGGAAATGACTCGGGCAGCAGGGAGGATGTCTGGGGGGCCTTGCGGGTATCTCAGTGACCAAAGCCGCGGCTCTTCAATGCCGCCGATGAGGGACTGGGGAAAACTTTAAACTGGGTGCAGAAAAACAAAAAAATGGGGCTGTACAGAGCCCACACCACAGCAGGAGACCGGGAGTTTTTTTTTCTTTTATGGGGTGGACCACCGGACTCGACCGCACATCACAGAAGGACCAGCAGGAGCACTTGACAGGAGTCTTCACTGACTGGAGGAGGGGAATCACCACAGAGTCAACAGGACGAGCTACACAACTCCAGGTAAACCGCAAGTCCCTGTTGCACTCCTGTGACCCTCTCCACTCCACAGCCAGCCCGAAACTGCCCTCAAACAGCTAAAACCCTGTTTGAAAAGCACTCGGGGTTCTGGTTCTGGAACCCCAAGCTTGTGCCCACACAAACGGCCAGGGAACTTGAGCAGGACACCACGCGCTGGCCAGGGATAGCGGTCCTAGTGCGTGGGTGCCCACTTTCCTGCTGCCTGCTCTGGAGGGAGTAGAATAGAGCAAGCAGTCAGCAGGAGAGAGAAAAAACTTTTTTTTTTAAACAATGCTCTGACAGTTTTCTGGGGGTGTGTGTGTGTGAAGCACTGCACAGGGACTCCCACCACTAAAACCCACATGCTCCCAACTCAGCAGGGCCCCTGGGCATCATAAACCCCCACTCTTTTCTGTGATGCCCTGTTCTATTCTAACCCCTTACTTTGGGGCATTACATTTGTCTGAAAATCTAATGTTCTAAACTACTGTACTTAACTCCTCTTATGTTCACTGTTATCCTTATCGTAATCTACCTGTTTTCCTATACTTTATTATCAATACTGTAATTTACCACCTGCATTGTTTTGTACTTTTCCAGGTCGTGTCTAAAAATAGGCATTTTATGTCTAGTGCACTTACCCGGTTACCAAAAACAAATAAATAAATACTATACTGCGTACTATACTGGGTTGGTTAGACAGGAGAAGATGTAAGCCCATCGAGCCTGTCTCCCACCTTAGCAGGGCCATTGATTCCTAAGATTCCAATAATGCGTGTCCAATCTTCTTTTGAATATATTAAGAGAACCAGCAGAGACAACCTCTCTAGGCAATGAATTCCAGCATTTCAATGCTCAGTAGGTAAAAAAGCCTCTCTATGAAGAAATCCAAAGAGGTGAGGAGAGTAGTAAGGGCAGCCAAGGCTTCAAGGGAACTAAAGCTGGCACAGGGAATCAGAGAAGGGGAAAAGGACTTCTTCAGTTATGTAAGGGAGAAGAGAAGCTTGCTGTAAGGATCAAGAAAGATGGAGGGTGGGCAGAAAAGGATGCAGAGCAGGCTGAAGCACTCAGTCAGTACTTGTGTTCCATGTTTACCAGGAAGAGGGATGGGCCTATGCCCTGGGGAAAGGGCAGGGTGGGCACGAGGGGAGCAGGGGGTAACGGATGGGGAGATCCCAGTGGGCAGAGTGTTGGAAGGCCTTAGGTCCCTGCAGGTGGATAAGGTGCCAGAGCTGGACGGAATGCAACCAAGGGTCCTGAAGGAGTTAACAGAGGTCCTGAAGGGACCACTGGCAAACTTGTTCAACACCTCCAAGGAGACTGGGTGCATGCCCAGGGACTGGAGGATGGCACATGTGGTGCCCCTCCATAGGAGTGCTGTAACCAGTGAGGTTCCACAAGGATCAGTGCTAGGACCGGTACTATTTAACATCTTTATTGCCAACATATCGGACAGGATTAAGAGGAAGATCAGCCTCTACACAGATGACACAAAGATCTGGGCAGAGGTGAATAGTGTGGTAGGGGGTCAAGTACTCCAAGAAGATTTAACAAGACTGGAGCACTGGTCAGACACATGGCAGCTGGAGTTCAATGCTAAGAAGTACAAAGTCTTGCACTTGAATGCCAGAAACCCTGGGATTTGCTACTGGTTGGGTGGAGTGCAGTTGTTATCCACTTCAGTGAAGGAGAAGGATCTGGGGGTACTAGTAACGGGACATGAATCACTCAGCACAATGTAGGAGCACAGCGGCAATGGCAAATAAGATGCTGTGGTGCATTGTCTGGGGAATCACCTCTAGGAGAGAGAGAGGAAGTCATTCTGCCTCTGTACAGGTTCCTTGTGAGACCGCACTTGGAGGATTGTGTGCAGTTCTGGTCCCCCTAGTTGAAAAGGACGTCAATCTACTGGAGGGGGTCCAATGTAGGGCAACAATGATGATCCTTGGACTAGAGGACAACCCATATGAAAAGACATTGAGGGAGCTCAACTTGTATTCCCTAAAGGATAGAAGGGAGAGAGGAGATATGATTGAGACCTTCAAATATTTAAAGGGCATGAACAAGAGTTAATACTGATGGTATGTTTAGGATAAAAGGGGGAAGAGACATCAAGGGACACAGTCTGAAATTGGAGGGAGGAAGATTCAGGAGGGAAATGAGGAGGTATTATTTCATGGAAAGGGTGGTGGCAAGGTGGAATGCAGTGCCAGAGAAGGTGATATCAGTGAAATCGGTGGGCGGCTTTAAGTGGGGGTGGTACAGGATTAAAGGGAAGTTCAAAACTGAGGGGAAGATAGGGAGAGGGGTGATGGCAGAAGGGGACAATAAATCAGAAGGGCGGGCAAGAGGTGGGGGGCAGCTGCAGTTTAATAGACTGGGCACTGTGCACTCGAGCAGACTTGATAGACCGCATGGCCTGTATCTGCTGGCATTTTTATATGTTCACATGTTCATATCCCACACATTACATGTCATAGTGGTGGATAAATAGAGAGTAATATTTTTTTTCCTACATGGTCCTGCATATAGAAGGTGCTTTATGTTTTTGCAGACACAAAATGCAGCCTCAATCTGACATGGTGGTCGGCCTGTAATACGGTGGAACCATGAATGAACCGGAACTAAACTAGCTGCTAGGTAACACCAGAACAGGTTTGGTAGTGAGAGGCTGCCTTGATGACATGAAATATAATATTTCAATTTTAAGCCTGGTCTTTTTCCCGTTCCATAAACATTTTTCAGCACTTTTTCCATTTCATTAGAGAATTTGTCATACAAACATGCGAACATACGAATCTGCCAGCAAAAAACAGACCTCATGGTCTGTCAAAGTCTGGTCAAGTGTGTAGCTAGCACCCCTAGATTGCAGCTGCCCTAACCCCCTCCCCTTCTCTCCTATTCAGCACTATCCACCCAGACCCTCTTCCATTCCCTTTTCCATGCCCTTTTGAAACACTCCACTGTCTTACTTGCTATCACCCCCTCTGGCAGGGCATTCCACCTAGACACCACCCTCTCCGTGAAGTAATGTCTCCTCATCGCTCTCCTAAACCTATCACCCTCTAATTGTAGCCTGTTCCCCCTCATGTCCATACCCTTCCTCAGTTTAAACAGCCCATCCACACCAGCTTTGTTTATACCCTTCAAATACTTGAATGTTTCAGTCATATCCCCCCATCCCTCCTCTCCTCCAGGGTGTACATGTTCAGTTCATTTAGCCTGTCCTTGTAGGCTTTGCCCTCCATCCCCCATAACATTTTTGTTGCCCTACGCTGCACCCCCTCCAATAGCTTAATGTCTTTCAGATATGGCCGCCAGTACTGCATACAGTACTCCAAGTGTGGACTGACCAATGACCTGCAAAGGGGTAGGATCACTTCCCTATGCCTTGATGAGAATCCCCTTGCAATACACCCCAGAATTTTGTTAGCCTTAGTTGCAGCTTTCCTGCACTGAGCAGTTGTTCATGCTTTCCGTTACCAACACCCCAAGGTCCTTTTCTTCCACAGTGACACCCAGCCACACCCCACCCAACCAATAGTCTTTCTTTGGGTTCTTTGCCCCAAAGCGCATAACCTTGTACTTCTTCACATTGAAGCCCAGCTGCCACTCCTCCAACCACTCCTCCAGTTTGGTTAGGTCCCCTTGTAGTTTCCACCCTTCTTCTTCATCCACTACTGCCCCCATCTTAGTGTCATCCATGAACAGACTAATCCTGCTCCCAACTCCCTGTGAGATATCCAAAATGAATAGTCCAAACAGCACTGGACCCAGCACTGAGTCCCATGGTATTCCACTCGTCACTAGTCTATGTGTAGAGAGTTCCCCCACCACCACCACCCATTGATGCCTCCCCCTCAGCCAGTTTCCTATCCAGTTTGACATCTTCATCCCCACCCCCACAGAACTCAGTTCCCCACAACCTCCTGTGAGGCACTGAATCGAAGGCCTTGCTGAAGTTCAAATACAGGATGCCCACAGCATGACCCTTATCCAGCTTCCTTGTTATCCATTTGTAATATTCTACTAGATTGGTCTGACAAAACTTCCCCAAGATGAACCCATGCTGCCGCCCATCATGGAGGTCATTTCCCTCAAGGAATGACACCAGCCTCTCTTTCAGTATTGCCTCCATAAGTTCCCCACTATGGAAGTGAGTCTGACAGGACGGTAGTTGCCCAGCTCATCCTGTGGGCCACTCTTGTGAATTGCCACCATCCAGTCCTGAAGCACACATCCTATGTCCAGGGAGGTGCTGAACAGGTCTGCCAGCAGCCTGGCCAACACCTCTGTCATCTCTCTCAGCACTCTGGGATGAATGCCATCAGGACCTGGCACATTGTCCACCCTTAATGTCCTCAGTCCCTCTAGTAATCTACTCTCCTCGATCATTCCATCCATCCTCTCCTCCCCCCGACCCCACCTTCCCAGTCCACAGAGGTAGTGGCCCACCCTTCTTCTGCGTGAACATGGAGCAAAAGTATTCATTCAGTGCTTCCACTTGCTCAGACCCTTTTTCCACCTGCTCCTCATCCCTTTTTATCTGCACAGTGAGGTCCCTGCACTTCCTTTTTTCCCTGACATATCTAAAAAGGTCCTTCTCCCTTCCCTTAATGGCCTGAGTTAGATTTAGCTCTCTGGAGGCTTTGGCTTCCCTCTCCTAGTTGGTAACCTCCTTGGACCAACAGACATATGTCTCCCTGTTCTCTTCCCTCCCTGTCCTCTTTAACATCTGGAATGCAGGCCTCTTTGCCCTCCCCCTCATCACTTTGCTGTTCATCCAGTATGGCCTCTTTTCTCTTCTCTTCTTGCTCTTGGTCCTGGTGTAAGCCTCCGTAGCCTCTGCTAGCCCAAGTTTATTAATATCCCACTGTTGCTGTGCATCAGTCTCTGTTCTGATCCCCTCTAGTCACCCCTGAAGTATTTCCCTCATCCTCCCAAAGTCAGCCCTCCTGAAGTCCTCCACCCTTGTTTCTGAACCTCCAGCCTCCCTACTTAACTAGAGAGTGAACCACACCACTTGGTGGTCAATTCCAGCTAGTGGGTCTTCCACCCTTATATCCCTCATTGCCTCCCCATTCGAAAGTACAGATCCAGCATGTTATCTAGCCGAGTTGGCCTGCTGACAAGCTGTGTCAGGAGACCATGCTGGAATGCATCCAGGAGCACCTGCTCACTGGCACTGGAGGTGCCAGGGGTGCTCCAATCCACCCCTGGCAGATTGAAGTCCTCCACAATCACCACACTCCCCTTCCTACATACCCTCCTAATCTGCTTCGCTAATTCCCTATCCAGCCCCTTGGACTGGGCTGGTGGTCTGTACACCACACCCAGCCTCAGCTTCCTACCCTTGGAGTCCAGGAGCTGCATCCATAGCGCCTCAGTCCTTCCTTCCTCCCCCTCGTCTCTTGTGCATCTGATCCCATTCCTCACATAGAGTGCCATCCCTCCCCCTTCCCTCTCCCTACCCCTTGGTCCTTCCTAAGAATTTTATATCCTGCGATTTCCAGATCCCAGTCCTGGCGTTGGATGGCCCAAGTCTCAGTAATAACCACAACATCCACCCTCCCCTCAGCTAAAAGCTCCTTAAGTTCAGCTATTTTGTTTCCCAGGCTCCTCGCGTTCAGGGAGACCACTCTCCACCCATTCTCATCCATCCTCCCCTTGGCTCCTTGGCCTTTCCTCCTCCCCTCTGCCTCCCTTTCTCCTTGCATTCCCTGTTTCCACAGAGGGGCAGCTCGTTCAGCTCCTCATTCTGGTGACCCTGCATGCTAGCTGCACACTCACCCCCCCTCCCCATCTAGTTTATAGTGCATGTATTAGGATTGGCAGAGTCTGAAATAGAAAAAGAAACTGGGACAAAAAAATGTATCTTTTTAACATTAGACTGTCCTAATAATGTGAGGGGGAGAGATTCCCAATGGTCCAGATCTTTCTTGACTTCAGTGACAAGTGGTGTGCAACTCAAGTAAAAAATGTATTTAAGCTCCCAGTCAATATAAACCCCTAGGTACAGTATCTTCAATGATTTTCTTTCTGAATATTATGATGCTGACCTATTTGGAATGGGTCAGAGAGAGATTTTGTGTTTATCACCTCCAATTTTTACAGGTTTACTTTATATCCTGAAATATAGCCACATTTTGGTCAGTAAATAATTTAATTCTGGAAAACATAGATTTAAATTATTTGTAAAAAGTAACACATCTGCATAAAGGGTAATTTTGTGTTCCACATTTTCTGCCACTAGGTGCGCAATGTGTTCATTGTGTCTTATGGCTATAGCCAACAGTTCGATTGCTAAAGCAAAAGTAAGTGGGGATAGGAACAGCTTTGACAAGTATCTCTTTGTAGTTTACATATTTCAGACAAATCATTGTTAGTTCTGACTTTAGTGGTGGAATCTGAGTATAGTAAATTAACCGTGGATCTGAAATCGGGTCCAGATCCCAAACTTTTTAGAACTGTTTTAATATAGTCCCATTCAATATGGTTGCATGCTTTCTCAGCATCAAGAGAAAGTAAAGAGAAATTTGTAGATTTTAATTTATTGAAATTAATAGTTTTAAATGTATCAATCTGTTTATTGTGCATCTTATATTAGTACTTACTTGCCTCCCTCTGATAAATACATTTTGATCTGGATGAATGATGCTTAGTAGAATCTTGACAAGTCAATTTGCCAATAGTACTGGGGGAAAAAAGCAAAACCTCTCACTCAGAAGCCACTTCTGTCAGTCAGAACAACATTTATTAAACAAAATCGACATGCAGCAGCTAAGCCCCACCCCAAGTGTCCAAACATTTCGAGCAAAGCTCTTTGTCAAGAGAATTATCTCGCCCACAGTGATATTCAATTTATAGTGCACAGTTTAAAGAGATACACACCAGGGGGAAGAGATACAATAACACCACAATGAAACTGATTACAGAGATGAAAGTTACAACTGACAGCATACAAAAGCTCATCATTTACATCTGCTGTGAAATTACCATGATCACAAGTTGTCAAACATTGCTAGCTTACATAAATTATTTGCTACAAGTGAGATTAAAAAGTAAATGTGACAGTCCCCTATTAAACGCAAACATAAGCATGGTGTACACTTTATAGGTATGGATCTAACTCTAGTTTGCCATTAAGTCCAAACCCTGTAGTAGCCCCCAACCTGAAAATCCAAAAGCCCTCCCTCTGAGACAAAACTCTAACCAAATCCCCTCCCTTAGGACCCACATAAGCTTTTTCAATGTCCATGAACTTCCATACATTGTTTGCAGGGTCCCTCACTGAATAAACATGGTCAGCTGTAGCATATTCTAAATTGGCATTGGCTATGTCCCTCAAATGTTCCCCTCTCCTCAAACTTTTGTTTATTGTGACCAACATAAAAGCTAGAACAGGAACAACTGGCTAAATAAACAATGTGTGTTGTATCACAGTTAATAAACTTAGTAACTGTGTGTATACTTCATGTGTAGTAGGGTGTACAAATGTCTTTAATTGTACAATCACCTCACAAAATTTATAACGGCTGCACTGAAGGTTCAAGAGAAAATGAAAGCATTCAGGAAGTACAAGGAATCACAGAAGGAGCAGGACAGGGAACTGTATCAGTTAAAGCAAAAGGAAGCTGGGAAGGCAGTCAGAACAGCAAAGGCCCAAACCGAGGAAAAGATAGCCTACTCTGTTAAGAAGGGGGATAAAACCTTTTATAGGTACATCAGGGAGCGAAGGAGGACCAAGGGAGGGCTAGTGAGGCTTAATAAAGAGGAGGGAGGGTGGGCAGAGGGTGACTGTGAAAAGGCAGAGATACTAAACAAATATTTTTGCTCAGTATTTACAAATGAAGAGGGGGAGGTACCTAAACCAAACAATAGAAACACTCTGGATACAGAAGTTGTTACCAGCCCATTTACAGAAGAAAGGGTTCTGAAAGAACTCTTAAAACTGAAGGTGGACAAAGCAATGGGGCCTGATGGGATTCATCCCAGAATGCTAAAAGAACTAAGAGTAGAACTAGTGACACCACTGACTACCCTCTTTAACAAATCATGGGAGGATGGGGTGGTACCCAAGGACTGGAGAAGGGCAGATGTGATTCCCCTTCACAAAAGTGGGAGCAAGGCAGAAGCAGAAAACTACAGACCTGTTAGTTTAACCTCAGTGGTAGGGAAAATGATGGAAACACTTCTGAAGGAAAGAATTGTTGAGTATCTAGAGGCCAGAGGGGCTCAGGACCCAAAGCAGCATGGATTCATAGCGGGAAGGTCATGCCAGACAAATCTGATAGATTTCTTTGACTGGGTGACCAAAGTAGTAGATCAGGGAGGGGCTGTGGACATGGCCTACCTAGACTTTAGCAAGGCATTTGACACAGTCCCACACAAAAGATTAATATACAAGTTAGCCAGCCTGGGAGTGGGTCCCAAGATGACAGCCTGGGTAAAGAATTGGCTGGAGAATAGGACACAGAGAGTAATAGTAAATGGGGTCCACTCTGAATTAAGGGGGGTTACTAGTGGGGTACCACATGGTTCAGTATTAGGACCGGTCCTCTTCAATGTCTTTATAAGCGATATGCAGAGGGACTGGAAGGAAAAGTATGTCTCTTTGCAGATGACACAAAGATCTGCAACAGAGTTGATGCACAAGGTGGGGTGGAAAGGATGAGAAGGACTTGCAAGGTTAGAGGAATGGTCAAATGTATGGCAGCTTAGATTCAATGCTAAGAAGTGCAAGGTAATGCACCTGGGAAACAAAACCCAGGGAAGAGTACACAATGGGGGTGAGATACTAACAACAACAAATGGAAAGGGACCTGGGGTAGTCATATCAGATGACCTAAAGGTGGGCAAGCAATGGAGAGGGCAGCAAGGAGGCTGGGGATACTGGGATTCATAGGGAGAGGCATCACCAGCAGAAAACAGGAAGTTATTATCCCTCTGTACAGACAGTTGGTGAGACCCCATCTGAGTACTGCGTGCAGTTCTGGAGACCCAATCTCCGCAAGGATATAGACAGGATGGAGGCTGTCCAGAGGAGGGCAACTAAAATGGTGCAGGGCCTGCACCGGAAGACATATGAAGAGAGACTTATGGAGCTGAATATGTATAGCCTCAAGGAAAGGAGAGAGGGGGGGACATGATAGAAACTTTCAAGTATCTCAAGGGAATCAACAAAGTCCAAGAGGGTAGCATCTTTCAAAAAAAGAGGTGTGCAAGAACAAGGGGGCACAATTTGAAGATAGAAGGGGGCGGCTCAGAGGTAATTTAAGGAAGTATTTTTTCACAGAGAGGGTTGTGGATGCATGGAATGGCCTTCTGGAGGAGGTTGTGGAGTCAAAAACAGTGGTGGAATTCAAGCATGCATGGGACAGTCATAAGGCAATTCTAGGGGGTGGGGGTAGGAAGAAGTAGGCTGCTGGTTAACTAGGATCTGCAGCTTATCCAATAGGTAGGGAAATGGGCAGACTGGGTGGGTCAAGCGGTCCTTATCTGCCGTCAAAATCTATGTTTCTATGTTTCTATGTTACTTGAAACACTCCATAGGCAGAGGTGGCAACTATGTAGACCTTTTGGAGACTGATTGGAGGCAAGGTTAGCTGGGTATTTAAAAACCATCAACCTATTCCTTTAACTTAGATTCAATTGACATAATATGCCAATTCTTTTTGATGATTCTTTCAACCTCTATTGATTGGGTAATATAAGTAGTTACAAAATTGCACCTTTTTTGTGTAACCTTTTATTAAACTTATATCATCATAGACATACAACCTTTACAAACACATACCTTACATTAAACTATTTACAAAGGTCCAGCTGTACTAAAAACAACACATACATATATACATATATATGCAAGGTAATATTCATAAATGCATTCTGTATTACATAAATAAATTAATGTCGTCCATTTCAAGAGCATCCAGTGGGACTGATGTTATCTATTACCCTTCTGCATACACCACCAGCATTTCATCTGCACTTAATGTGTTTAGGTAAGTGCTCCAGAGATTTGTGAAGCTATTTATTCTCTCCTTCACCTGGTATGAGTGCCTTTCCAGGGTTAAGGCTTTCAAAATTAAGTTACATCACTATGAGACAGTAGGGATTTCCCCTGACACCCAGGTGTTCAGTACAGCTTATCTGGCTTGTAAGAGGAGGATCTACACCCATCTCTTCTGCAACATCCAGTCCCCTCCATCTACCTCTGTGACTCCAAAAAGCATGCCCACTGGAGAGGCTAATGCTTCACTGCCCAACAACAATGCCATCTCTCACTCCACCCCTCCCCAGAATGCCTGGAGACTCAGGCAGGTTCAGAAACAATGGAAGTATGTTCCTCTGTCTTTACCACATGTGCCAGAAGTCTCCGGGACCTCCGGTTTAAATCGATGAGTGATCGCTGATGGGTAATATAATCTTTGTATAAATAAAATTGCACCTTTTAGTAGACACACTATCCTGACAGTCACTGGGTGTAATGAGTCCCTGTCTATCCATAGTTTTTGCATGATCTAGTGCCTTTAGGACACAAGAAGCTAAATACCCCCTAGTTTTAAAACAATCCACCAACTCATCAGAATGTTTATCAAACTCCTCCAACTTATATCCAAAAAGGACATGGCCACCAAACTGCTATATACTGGAAACCTCAAGTTGGAGTTGCTGGCCTCCAAAAACTCAACAAACTGAGAAAACTGATGCTCAGATCCACCACACCATCAGTATATCATAAATGTACCTCCTTCATAGGGAAATTGATGGCAAAAAAGATTGACTGCTTCTTGATAAACAACAAGTTCATCTCATATCCCCATGTATAAATTGGTATAGTGGGGGGCAAATGTAGCCCTCATTGCCATGTCACTGATTTGAAGATAAAAATCTCCCATAAAACAAAAATTGTTGCATTCTAAGATGAATCTTGACAGATCCACTAACATATCTGTGAGGGAAGGGCACCTTCCATTCACCTATCCAAAAAGTAATGGGGTCTGATGGAAGTTGATGGTAGTGGTTCTCATTAGTCAACTGTCACCTGACTTCCCCAGCATACACATCAGTGTCCATTAGTACAATCCTACCCCTTTTGTCAGCTGCCTTGATCATAATGGAAGAATCCCAACAATTCATCTAATGCTTTCCTTTCCAGACCACTAAGGTTTACATAACTAGGTTTAATATCACTTATTACAAGTGCTGCCAAATCTCACTCATAAGCCTTCAAAAATACATTGACAGCAGTACTCACAGGTGGGATATAGTTGGACCTAGGTCAAAACCGATGTTGATAGTCCAAGTGTTCAACAGAAACAGATTCCATATGGGTCATTGAGTTAGACAAGGTCTCAGTCATAAGGAAACAATCAACCGTAACGGAGGTAGTATCATGACCCATTCTGTCAGTGGTCAAAAAAACACATTTGAGGTTAAGAGTCCATGCAAACTTCTGGAAATTAATGACAGTTGAAAAGTGGTCCAGATTATGCATGGAGACAAATTTCAGACCTTTACTCAACACTGAAAGTTGTGCTTCCTTGAGTAACTTCCATCAGACCCTGCTATGCATTTTAAAGCTAATACTGATGCATATTTAACCACTGTTTTTTTTTTCCCACAGGGGTTTATTAACAAGAACACTAAAGATTATCTTACCACGAAACATCCAATTCTTCAGACATTATATGTCCTTCCTAAAGTTAATAGAAGCTTGGAGGCAGTGCTGGGGCATTCTATCATATCAGGAATTGGCTCCCTCACAGACCCATTGTCTAGATATGTGGACCTCTTTATCAAGCCTTTCGTCAGTACTTTGAGATCACATTTATGGGATACTACTGAGGTGTTGGTAATACTGGAGACCTCCACATCAAGGGAGGAGAGTTTTTGGTGACTCTCAACATGGAGGCACCCTATACCAACATACTTCATAATGAAGGTCTACATGCATTGAGGACCTTTTTGGATAGGGAACAGAAGGTGCCCTTCCCCCCACAGATATGTTAGTGGATCTGTCAAGATTCATCTTAGAATACAACAGTTTTTGTTTTATGGGGGAATTTTATCTTCAAATCAGTGTCACAGAAATGGGGGCTACGTTTCCCCCCAACTATGCCAATTTATACATGGGGCTATGGGAGGAACTTGTTGTTTATCAAAAAGCAGTCAATCCTTTTTTGCCATTCATTGCCCTATGGAGGAGGTACATTGATGATATACTGATGGTGTGGCAGATCTGAGTATGAGCTTTCTCAGTTTGTTGAGTTTTTGGAGGCCAGCAACCCCAACTTGATGTTTGCAGTACATGGCAGTTTGGTGGCCATGTCCTTTTTGGATGTCACAGTCACTAAGGACAATTTTGGAGGTGTTAATACTACATTATTCTATAAATAAACTGATCGGAATATGTTTCTCAATGCTAGCTCATGCCATCCCCACCACATCATCAGTTATATGCCAACTAATCAGTTTCTGCATGTTCACAGAAACTGTAGCCAATTACAAGCATGGCTGAACACCACATACAAAGGCCTCACAGGTGAAGATTTGAAAGGCTTGACAGGTGAAGACCAGTTGCTGTCCATCTGCAACCTGCTATCATGGTGCACCACCAACGACCTCTTATACTAACTCAGTACTATATGGAACCAGTTTCTGCAAACCCTCCTTTGAAGTGTCAAACTGTAAGTACCTCTGGGATGTGGCTCAGAGGAGTTCCTATTTTAGCTAGTTAGAAAAAGGGGGTTAAGTCCCAGGTAGGATGACGCCAAGCTTCAAACTACGCCCAGGCACTAAAGTTAAAAGTTGTTGTTTGTAGTTTATTGGGCCTCAACACAAGTACCCTGTGTCACAAACCCACTCAGTAGGTCAGGCCCTCTACTCCCAAAGTGTCAACTTCCAAGCACAGTCTTGTGAACCCTCTTGTATGTTTTGTGAGTTCGGATCAACCTTTGGTCTCAGGTCTTGGAGGGATTCAAACTGTTAACCTCTTGCTAGCATACCCAATGTACAGGCTCAGATATATCTGTCTTCAGGGGGCCAGATATCTTTGCCTATGGGCACCTAACCAGGTATACAGAGATGAACCCTTAAAAACTTTAATAAAGACCTCAGATTTAAAATGCTTCTCTTTTCAGTTTGGTATTGCCATTCAAGCTTATGTTTAGTATCTGCAATAACCATATATACTTTTCTTACAACTAAAAGAAATTCAAAGACAGACCATATATGCTCCAAAAAGAGTTTTACTACAATAGATAAAAATATGTAAAACATACAATACAGAACTGTTATATCACAAGACATATAAATCTTTTAAAAGAACAAGGTTTAAACAGTGCAAATTCCTACTTGCATTACTTAGATTTGACTCTCTTTCTAAATACTTGTTTATGGTACTCACCGATGTTTCTTGGTCAGAGTCTAGGTAAAAAGTCTCTAAGTAAAACAGAATTATTCCTTAAAGTAAACTGTGTTTGCTAACCCCTTTTGTGTGAGGTCATCCAGCTCCTCCTCTGTCAGATTATGTAAAAAATACAAAAACAGGATGCCTTTTTAAAGTATTGCATTCTGCAGCTTCAGCATAATTCATGTCCTTCAAATGACACTTCTTTGATCCATGCTGCATCCTCCCTCACACAGGCTTCAAAGGAGCATTTACAACTTTGCACCCCTGTGTAACAACTTAGGTTCCTCTCCAACATCATAAAATGGATATGACCTTCCATCTTAGCAACTGCAGCTGTAATTAACTCAGAAAAACATGAGATCCTTGATTAAGGCCTTCCATGTAACACATTGTCTCTAAAAAACTGTGTGTGTGATCTCACATGCTGTGTTCAGCATTTTTCTCATGTCTTGCATCTTTCAGCTGAAACCTGGGAGGGGGGATGAGGTCACTCCTAGAGCATCAGATTTTCAGCAGAGACATTACGTAATACATTTTATATTAAAAAAATGATACAGCACTCAGAACTGGCTGTTCACGTCACACCCTGTTTGAGTTAAAGACTGTTATCCTCCCAGCATCCAAGCATCTCAGCACTCCCAGTGTGGTACCCACCACATCCAATTGACTGTGTCTCTAACAGTCATGCACCCATAGGTGGGAGGTGAGAGATCAGTTTGGGGTACCAGCTGCTGTTGCAAATCACTGTTGTGTGTTATCCTTCCCTGTTTACCCCCTCCCCAAAATAAAAGTGAAGTTAGTTTGTGTTACACTTTGATATTATTGTTTATTGCAAAGCATGTATTGTTACTGGGTGGGGAAGGTACTGTTGGGGCAGTTACTGTATTTTCCTGGAGGGTGATAACCTGCAGTTTATCCACAGGTATCCCATATCACTACCTCAGGTGGAGGCACCGTGCCATTTCTTCTCCTGTCCCCTGGTGAACCCAGACCAGCCCCCTCGGAAGTGTGTCCAGGTGAGACCCGAGGGCCCCGGAAACAGCCAAGGTGAATCAAGGGGCTGTTACATAAGGATGAACTATCACAATTTAAGCAAAGTCTAGAATGTGTTGCATTACCGTCCCAAGTGCGGTTTATTGGGTCCCAAAATGCAGACATTCTAACCCCACATTAAAGCCAGTATCCAGGAAAAAATATAAATGTCTTACTGTAAGGGCTGCCGCACACTGAATGTAACCCTTAGACAGGGAGGACACTTAAAGACTAAAGCAGGTGCTCACTCATCTGTACTGCTGCTCTTGTTGTGGTATGTAGTGACCAGGGGGTCATGGGACAAGAGCCACATTTGTATACATTTTTTTTTTTTTTTGCAATTTAGTAAACTTTATTAAATTTATAATAGTTAAAGTGATGTTCCAACCTAGTGTCATAAGGTATTGGGCTTCACAGCCCAACACCTTATGCCAGCGTTAGCTGATTACAAATAAAAGTAAACTTTTTAACTTAGTCTGTTTAGTTTGTGAAGGGATCGTACCTACTTCCAAAGCTGAAACATCACAAAATCTCTGAGTGCGGGGATGGAGCACGCAGACCTGGAAGTTGGAAGGGATTAGCTGCCTGGGGTTTTGGAGGCAGGTACGATCCCATCACAAACTAAATAGACTAAGTTAAAAAGTTTAATTTTACTTGTAATCGGCAAACGCTGGCATAAGGTATTGGGCTATGAAGCCTGGTACCTTACACAGGAACATTCCTTTAAACAGCATACAAACACACAACAGTACCATTTGTATGCATTTTACTATTTAAGTAATAAGGCATGACAGGGTGTGCAATGTGCTGTGGTAATGACATACAGTACCTTGGTGGGTTGGAGCACAAGGCAAAGCTGAGTGCTTCCACTAGCTGAGAAGTGCCATAATCCCAGCACAACACACATCCTGGAGTGCCTTATTGCAATTATGAAATGGGTCCATATGTAGAGAAAATGAGGAGAAAATAAGGACACATTTTTGTAAAGTTTAGGATTAAACTTTAACTTAAACAGTTACAGGCAGATGTTAAAACTACAGAAAAAATAGTCTATTTTAATGCATGTAAATAAGGTTATACTAATGTTGTTTTTAAACCAGTTAAGTCAATAAATACCAGTTAAAACATTTGTTTAAACTGTAAAACATGTAACTACTTCATGGTGCTTTAAAATGAACAGTTTTTAACTGGGAATATGCTTTTTGTGGAATGTTTATTGATATTCAAACTTTTAGAGATCTACTAGAAAATCAATACAGTTACTTGTAGTTGAAAATATTCATTTGGACATTGCCAGTGAGGTCTTCAATATGCACAAATCTGGAGATGTTTTCCTCAGTCCTTCTTGTGTCACAGGTTTGAGTCATGGTTTCAGTTTGCTTCTCATTGATTCAAGTTGCTGAGAGCGGAGCTTCCTGTGTTGTGTGAGGAGGATCCTGTGCAACAGTTGGAGTGGTTGGAGTTCCTCACTGGTCTCATGGAGCTGGTCGATGTTGATCTGCAAAAACACAATTTTGCCTGATGGAGTTTCCTTTAGAAAAGCCCGGAGGATCATAATTAGGTCAGGTATGCTGGGTTTGGTATTTGCACCGAGAGGTGGATTGCTGGTCTCAGAAGTGGCTGGGTGTGTTTGTTCTGTGCTGTGCGTTGCAAAAGATGCACTGAGGGTAGAGAAGTTTGCATATCTTTTTTAGCTTTGTGCTGCTGCTTCCAGAGTGCTGCTAGCAAGGATTTCTGACTGGTGAGTCCATTCCTGCATTGTATGGCCCCAGTAACTTCAAAGTGAGGCCTCAGATGTATGGCTAGTTGTGGCCATGATTTCATGGGCTTCTAGTCCAGTCACTGCTAGGAAATGAACTGTAGTGATTCATACAGGTGGTGGAAAGGCCAAGTAGTCTGCAAACACAAGGCAGCATGCTGAAAAGGTGGTTTTGTCCCATTGGCTGCCTTGTATATCACCAGTCAGTTTTAGAGAGTTCTGCACGGTCTAGGCACCACAGGTGAAGGTAGAAAGCTGGTGGGTTTTCAAGCAGTTTAGGGACGTATTTCTCCAAAGATTGCATGGTACACAGTGGATCTCCCTGCAGCTCTACCATGTTGCCTCGAAGTTGCTCTTTACTTTGCTCAAATGAATTGTTGTGATTTTTAGCGGCTTGTTGTAAGCCACTGTCATGTATTTAGCTATTCTCATTGAGACATATTTTGAAGGATTCCAGTTTCAGTGATTGCAACCCCTCTCTGCTGTGGCAGGCAGAGAAAAGTTGAATATCCAACTAGACTTTTCTTACTAGCCCAGCCATGGTTTCTGGGGTCAGAGCCTCACTAGTTTTAATTTTTATCATGTCAGCTGTAATTGTTAGCTGGAGGGTGTGCAACTTTATCATTTCCTTGGTGTCCAAGCTTTTTCAGAATACTAACAAAAACGTTGTTTGAAGTGTTAAAGTCAGTATTTTACTGAGGTTAAAGCTGTGGCTGAGTGGGGGTTATTAATGTAACAATTTGTGCCTGACCTCAGTGACACATATGAAGATACTCCACACATTTCCCCTGGATATTTTTTACAGTGGCATATAACTCTCTTAGTGTGGTAGTTAAGCTTTCTTTTGAAATGTTTGCAAAGTCTACAATGATTTCTTTTATTTTAGCCAAGCTGTGAAAACATTGACTGCCCAAGCTGTCTGCCTTCCAGTGTTCATGTCTGTCAAGCTCTGTGTTATCAAGTTCATTTTCACTCACAGTCCCATGGTGATTTATAACTGGATGGAGTGCAGCTTTATCTTTTCCTTGGCATCTGGGTTCTGCGGTTGCTGTTTCAGACTGGCTGTTTGTAAGGCAAGAAACTGAAGTTTTCATCTTGATGTCTTCAAACAGTGAATATCTGAGAGCAGGGCCTAATGTGAGGTCAAAGCTGATTTCCATTCCTGTCAGCCAGAGTGCTTACAGCTGTCCCAGCGAAATGATACACATCTGGTGCAGAGGTCAGCAGGGGTTACCAAATCTCTTCCTTGTCTGTTGCGCTGGGATATTGTCACGTGGTTCTGGGCTTCTCATCTGATTAGATTCCTAGATGTTTTCTGCCCATTTCATGATCTTTTTTGAGTTATGAGAATTTGCCATAGCAGCAAGGCTATAAAAACCTATTAACTACTGCCTGTGCTCCTCACGTTCTTTGCCAAAGATTCTCTAACTGATGCATTCAGAATAGACTGTCATGTCTAGCAGGGATGCAACATGTAGTGGTGGCTTATATGGTGGTAGTAGTTTGTTTTCTGGTTCAAGATGGGGATTCTCTTCTGTATAATGTTCCAGTGTGTTTGGCAGTGGCATGTGTGCTTTAAGACTTTAAATATACTGCAGATATGACATGAGGGATTTCTTGTTAGGTGTCACTTAATTGAAAAATAACCTCAGTGCAAATGCACTGAAGCAAGGGTTGGCCTGGAAGGGAACTGGCAATAAAGCCAAGTTTCACAGAAATACAAAACTGCACATATCCCACTAATGCATCACTGGGCATATATGCAAACTACCATGAAGGAACAAAGGCTTGCTTACTTAAAGCAGGAGTGAATGGTGCCAAAAGGTCTCTCAAACACTGTGCAAAGGCTGAGAACAGCAGACACAGACATGGGTTGCATCTTTCTTAGGACTCATGAGTGTGTCACATCTGTATCTCATGTGAGATAAGATATCATGGGTTTGGTCATGGTGGGATCAATATAGGAAAACACATTTGAAACAAGAAGTAACAAGAAAATAGTTACTTTTTTATTTCTTCCTGTGTCTGTACTAAATGTGTGTCTCATTTGAAAGTCTCCTTGGGGCAAGCAGGCATTGTTCAGGGCCGATTAAGTGCTCAGATCTGTTTGTGCCATGAAGGCAGGGCTTTAGAATTTGAATAACCATGGAGTCAAGGTGTTTGCCCGTAAGCCAGTTCACAATGATTACTCACACTGTGTTCACACCTGATCACTCGATAGCAAGTAAGTAAAGTAACTAGTTTGTCAAAAGCCATGCTCCTAATTAACAGGGCCAGCTGCCAGAGTTAAACTAGTCCACACTGGTTCTTGGGCTCATAAAGAAATGTTGAAGGATCAAGTAAGAAGTAAGCTGAACCCTCTGAGTGATGTAATGGGGGGCAGCCCAGCAGGGTACATTCACAGGAGTCATAGCTATGCAGTGGTACCCACCAGCATGCAACACAATGCTGCAACATTCTGCAGCAGAGTTATGGAAGAAAATAAGGCAATGTCAATGGCAAGTAATCTCTTCTGTCATGCAGTAATAAGTGTGCTGCATTGCGGCCTGGCAGGCTCCACAGTAGTTTTGGTATCTCTTGAGCTAGTTATGCAATTTAAACCCCTGCCATCTGAAAGGCTAGTGCTGGCCACCTTTTGGATCCCATGCCTGTGTGGCAAACAAGTCCATTATTGCTGAGAAGGACTGTGGAGTAGGGTTACCACCTGTCCTGATTTTGGCAGGACAGTCCTGATTAGGGTATTAGTGTCCTGCAAAACAACATGAAAAAAACTACATGTTCTGACCTTATAGTAAAAAAAAAATAGTTTCTGACTTCCCTCTAAATGTTGTAAAAACTATAATACCTTAATTAAAATACCCTAAAATGATAAGAAACACAAGAAACGACTAAAAAACTACAACACTTAAGTCTTAATTTTCGAGGTTACATATTGTCCTGCGAAAAATCATGTTTCGGTAAGAAATGTCCCTCTTTGGGATTCTTTAAAGGTGGTGACCTTACTGTGGAGTAAGGAAGCAAGGTTATGGAGGTTTTTCTGTTTGTAATTCTTTCTGCTTGAAATTGCTTGTTTGTTAAATTTTCTAGTGTATTTCCTCTAGTTTGCTGTATAGCTTATAAAGTTAGTGCAAATTTTAAATATTTTACATTATGACTGCTGGTTTTTTACAAGCACAGGTAATCCATTTTTATTGGGAAGTGTTCATGATCCACTTCTGTAGACTACTCTTTCAAACTTAAAAAGTAACCCTATTATGTCTCATACAGAGCAGGGAAGAAGTTAACTGGCTTGCATAAGGAGAAGGTCAAAATTGTTTAACTAGGAAGGCACTCTATACCAGATCTTGTTTTCAGGTGCGACCTGGGAGCACAAGGAAGTTAAGTGACTTGCTCAGGGTCACACAATATACAAGTGGGGGCTGATGGGATTCAAACCCAGGCCTCCAGGTTTGCAGTTCAGTGCCCGTAACCACTGCACTATACTGCTTCCAACCTAGTGGGTTCCTAGGTCCCAAAGTCTTGTGCTCTGTAAGTAAACACCTGGTACTGTGTAGCATGAGTAATAGCCTGTGGTGGGACTCCAGTAGAACAGCCCTGAGAGAGCTGTAACCAGGCTGGTGACACAGTCACCCTTGCCCCACCTCCCAGGACTCACGAGAGTGTGCTGTGTATGTGTGGCAAATTGAAAAGACAGAGAAATTCAGCACACATGCACATAAGCACGGGTTACATTTATGGTGTGTTTGCATGGAGGTTCTTTGTCTTAAATTGCTTTCCTATCTTTGTCACTACGCAGCAGAAAGTAGCACAGATGGTAGATGGTAAAAGGGTTGTCTACCTTCTGAGTTTTTTAAAATATGATGTCTTGCACAAGGCACAGATGTGGCAAACAGAAATGTTGTAGTTATTCCTTGTGCAGAAATGGCCCTTTCAACATCAAGCCTCATGCATCCCATATGCAAGCTCTAGCAGCTATTTTGACTTCTGTGCAGAATCATGCTCTGTCTTTTAAAAGCTGCCACACTGCTTCCATGAAGGACCTCAGCCAGGGCATTAAGCGGATTGTATGACAGCTGATTTCATCGCAATTGATTTTGCTTCCTTCTTCTAATTATAGGTTGTATTTAGGCAATTTCAAATTAATGGTATTTACATTAGCCTTCTCCAGCCCTGGCATGGCATATTAAGTTAAAACTGACTGCTTCTGCTCCTCATTAAGTCAAACTGCGGCAATCATTTTTCCTCTTGAAGTCACTTCGCATTTTGTTAACAGTACACTAATCAAGTCTGTTCTGCTACCTCGTATGCTACATGTTTTGTGCTTTGGACAGGAGATGCCTTGCTGAATAAACACCATAGCGTGGGGGTGCCTAGTATAATATGATTGGTCTGAGCATGCTGCTGCAATTAGTATTGACTCATTAACTTTGCTTATTTTGTGAAAAGCATTTAAGTCTATATATGGCTTATTGCTGTACTGAAAAAGAATCACTCCATCAAATCTCTGCCTTCCTGCAGTCTCTTCAGTGTTCCCCATTAAACATATGCACATTTTCATGTAACAATGGGCAACTGATTTAATTATAAATGCATTGACTTTTATGCCAGTTAAAAAAGATATTTTGATCATGCTTGTAACCCTGGTGCCATCCGTCTGAAGGGCTACACTACCCCTGCCTGCTGCCTAGGATGCAGGTTGAAGGGTCTGGGTTCTTACTTTACTTTAAAACTGGTTATTTAAGCAATAAGCCATGAGGTGGTGTGGGTTATCGAGGCTGGAGTGGTTTGCCCATGAGGAGCAGCCAAGTGGGTAAATCCTCGCCAGCTGTGGTAAATCCCCCAATAACCCATGTCCTCTGAGTGGCCTTTTGCGATTATACCAAGGTTCATTTTTTTACTATAATAAAATACAACTTTTAAAGAGGTTGCTGTGTGTGTTTATTTTTATTGCAGTTATTGCTGTGCTGAAGAGGATTAGGATGTAGATGACCTTCTGTACCACTATTACCATTATTATTTGCTCATCAGCCAGTAGTTATCAGAGGATTTACACCGGTGGTAAACTGCCAGTCTGACCATTTCATTGGCTGTTCACTTATGTCCATGGTATTATTCCCAAGATAACATAGTGTGCAATGCCGACACCCAGAGTATACCTTTCAGTGGGCTACAATAATACCTGGTACAACCCTCTGGAATGCTGTACCCACCCACAATACCATAGTGTCACCCCAAGCATGACCAAATAAACAATTCCCCACATTTCAAACATTTGGTAATTATTGACTCTCTCTAATAATATGCTCACACACCAGGGTTGTGCAAAAACAGTGAACAACAATGTATTTACACAGGGAGAAGGTTAGGTATGGGTAATTGGAAGTAGAGGTCAAGCTATTTACAATTGATTAGAATTGGCATTGGTTTAGATTGGCATGAAATCACAATACTCATTTTGCATTTTACCCTTAGGCATTAATCACAGTTGCCACCCACCAACCTCTGAAGCATTCAGATCCCTGATGTTGACTAAGCTAGCTGCACTAGAAAGGTGACACATTTATTCGAATGCCTACACTGGTACCAGTCCCAGACCATTATAGAACCCCGCAATTCTGCGTTAACCTGGGTACCCAGTACTTTAAGTTCTTAAAAGGTGCAGGCCTGTTGTTCGGTGCAGCCGATGATGGCCGGTTGTTGCGGCCCTTGGAAGAAAACACAGATTATTCCTATCCTTATCTTTTAGACACATCATCCCGACTGTAGACTGCAGAACTTAAACCTTTTGGATTTAGAAGGCTTAACTTTAGATGCTGAACTTGGCAACATTTTAGACTGTTCACATGTCCCTCCAATCAACAGGGCTGGTCCATGTGTACTCACTGTTCAGAAGCCATCATAAGTAAATCACAATCAGGATGTACAAGGCAGATTCAATGCTGAGATGCTTGGCAAAGGCTCATAGCCAGGGACCCTCTGACTGACTGCAGGATCTAACAGCTTTTGCAGGTGGAAACACTTTTTCTCAGCTTTAGTTTTGCAAAGGCCCACTTGCGGTGGGCTTAAAGTTACTTTCATGGAGTTCTCAGGAAAGACCAGCTGGGACCGGGGCCAGCATGCTTCAGACCCCCACATCTAGGCTATGTCCCTCAGGGAGAAGCACATATGGCAGTGCCCTAGGTGGCACACTATCAAGCTGCCTCCTGAACTAGTCTAAGACTCTCTCACATCCAGTTATTTTGCATTTAGCACATTTATTTCTGTAGGCATTTCCATAGCTTGCTGTAACAGAACGGGTGCTTCTACCCTAGGCTAGGGTGACTCAGACTCTCACAGCCCATGCAGAACCCACATAACAGCTTAGATTGCATCTTTTACACAATACCAGACAGAGCTTGAGGCTTGGTTCTCTACCAACTGAGACATACTTGAATGACAGATGGTGCTTGAGGCATGGCTCCCTACCACTTAGCAGACTTTACTTGTTGGCAAAGCTGAAACTGTAGACCCTCTCAAACTTGAAATACTTTACTTGTTAGCCAACTGATCTCTGTAGCTCTCTCAGGCTCGCAATACATTTTTTACAGTCCCTTGTGACTTTGCTGGAGTTAGCAGCTCCAACTTGGACATTTAGACACTTTTTGGCATACCAGGCACTATTAGAAGAAGCTCCGTGTGGTTAGGGAACTCCCCTTTTGGACCTCAAGCATTTTACACAGTCGCAGACAGGATTTCACAGACAGGACCATCCATGGTCACTCAATCAGTAGGAGTCCACCCTATCCAGGCACTGATCAGATGCAGGGTGCAGACAAACATTCACAAATCATTACTTTCTGGGCTTCTTTGCCCCATTAAGATTTCTCAAGAACTTGTACTTGTAAGTAAATGTATACTCACTTAGGCAGATGTAAATGCTTTACTTGGCTGGAAATCACAGGTTTCGTCAGCACTCTCACTGCTGAGGCAGAATGTGCATGCAGCTCTCTCATAGCTGAAGATTCAGGTTTGGTCCATGTTTTCCCCAAACGTGGAAAGACTGATGCTAGCCCTAGGGGACAATCTCTGGCAACCCCCAGGCTGATGACTTTTGTTGCTGGCAGTCACTCTTTCTCTGTGGAAGAGGTAAAAGCCCCCTCCCCTGTGGAGTGGTTCACACTGAAGGGAACTAGACCCATTTTGTCTGGCTGGGGGCCTGAGCCCCCCCTCCCTGTGGAGGGGCTCCCATTCAAACACTCAGCTCAGCCTGAAAACCCTGTGTTTTATAAAGTCTGTCTTGGGCTGCCGAATGGCTGAGTCCACTTGTGTGTCCCACTATAATTGGCTGAAAGCACCTGTCAGTCCACAAAATAAATATTTATTAGCCTCACTCGATGCACAATAGGACCCCTGTTTTGGCGCCTGAATTAGATCCCTGCTGTTCCCCTACAAGCACTTGGCAAAGTCCCACAAGTCTCTGGTATTATCCAATCAAGCCTTACTTGAAATCCTGGCTTTCAAATTGCTACTGGCTGCTGAATATGGCTACTAGTGTATGCAGTCCCCTTGCAGTTTAACATAGCCCCAACTTTAAAGTTCTGGTGCACCAGAGTAAATGCTTTATTTAAACTTTAGACCCATAGTTCAGTAGCCATAACTGTGCCCTACTAAATGCTACCTTATTGGAACAGTTATATGCAGTCTTGAGTCTGTCGCTGCTTCCAAAGTATGCAGTCCTCCAGGCAGCAGAAAGGCAACTTACACAGATCCCCAATTAACAGTCCGGTGCAGCTTGTACACATATTGTTTATTTACATAGCCCCTTTTATTCATTAGCTCCTTTAGTGTCCTTTCAGATGCTACCCTTATTACATTTGCTTGCATGCATGCGCACCGCGCATGCTCAAGAAACATCTTGGAACAGTATGACATTTTAGAGGTGTGCGAGTGTTCTGCCCAATGCAGTTAATGCTTTATGGGGCTCATCCCTCAGGCACCAATGAATCAGTGAGCTGTCTATGACAGCAGTTTGAGAGAAGTGGTCTGCACTTGAAAGAAAAGTGCTGCTCCAATCAGGGATGGTTACAAGTTGATGGGGCTCATCCCTCAGGCACCAGTGAATAGACAGCCTGTTTATGACAGAGAGAGAGAGGACCACACTTGAAAGAAATTTGCTGCTACAATAAGAGACAATTTCATCATTGCAGTGGGACCTTCCCCCTCCGTCGCAGCCAGGCACACAGACATACCTTCTCTCTGTTGGCAACAGCTGACAAGACTCTGCCATGCACATTACAGTGCACAGTAATGCACATGGCCGGAGTTACGGTTCATGTTGGCTCCTGCCACTGAGTACTCTGTTCCCCCTTGCTCCACCAGCAACTTGGTTGTTCTGTGTGCCTTTCCTGGTGAACCATTTCAATAAATAAATAAATGAGCAGCGGCATGGCTTCCCACATTGGCAGCTCCTGCTACCCACCACACACTCCCTGGGAAAACCAACATAGGGGTCCCCATTACCTGTGTTGACATGTATCCCCCCTTCCCCATTAATGTGACACACTGGGAGCCCACCCCAGTGTGCCAAAATAATTTTTTATGTTTCCAGCACCGGGATGCCCACTCCTGGTGTAAGATGACCCCCCCCACCCGAATATTTCAAGTGCCGACATCATGGTGCCCAATCCCCGTATCGGCATGCCCTCCACACACACACACACACACACACACACACACACACACACACACACACACACACTATTGTGGCACACTGGGAGCCCACCCCAGTGTGCCTAAATGTATTTAATTTTGGTAACCTGTAAAATAAAGAAAACCACCCCAAAGTCTTTTTTTTTCCTCTGTAAAAAAGAAAAGAGTCCCTCGTCGTCTCCCCATTCCCCCTTCCCCATCCCAAGCACCTGCTGTAGACCCACCTTCCCTTACCCCCCCTTACCCCATACTTACCTCCAGAGGTCAGGAGCAGTGATCTTCTGTGGACCGGGAAATATCTGCACTTTTCAAAGCCGACCGGCAAACTGAAGAAATGACAGTAAGCTGTATAATGGAAGTCAATGGGGGGTTTCAACTTAGATTGACATCTCAGCCATTTTTAGGAATTTTGGCCCCACATTTTCAACATGGGGTACTTGGGACCCCACCTCATGAACACTGTCACTGTCATTTGGTTACTCAATCCTGAAAGGTGATTTTTATGGTTGCTGCATGGAATCACCTTTTGGGACCGAGTAATGAAATGACAGTGCCACTGTTCATGAGGTGGGGTCCCAAAAAAAATAATGTTGCAAATGTAACTCCCTTGTTACCCGAGGTTACTAGAATCCCAGTAAGACCTAGTGGTAGGTAGGGAAGGTAGCTTGTGAAACTCCAGTTAAATGGATTTCACACTGTCTCATTCTGTTCTCAGTCTCAGCTGAGACTGAGGGAATGACATCACCAATAGAACTATAGCAGCTGCATGAGCCACAATGGAATCTGCAGCAAGGGAGTTGGAATAGAATGTTGGGAGGTTTGAACAGTGTTCAGTGGTCAGTTGGTGTTGGGAGCTTGCTAAGTAAGCAGCACAGCAGCTCAGTACAGGCTCTAGGAGCATCAGCCCTGACAGAGGGCTACTTTTAAGTAAAAGGGTGTGTGTCTCCACCTTAAAGAGAGACACAGAAGATAACTGAAGTGGTGGAGACCGCTGTTTTTGGGTCTCAGTGCCCCCTCCCTTCAGGGATGGGGGCAGGAAAGGGTTCCCTGCAGATTCCTGGGGCAACCCCCTAGTTCTGCTCGTAGAGGAAAAGCTGCCTATGTATTCCAGAGTTTATTTGGGAGAACAAGAAGATTTGTGAGTCACCTGTGGGGCACCTGCAACATGAGGGTGAGTGTCTGCTCTTGCTAAAAGGGCCTATGTTTTTCACCCTGGGACTTGTGTGACAATGTGGGTATTGATCTATTAAAATAGTGGAAGCCTAGAGTAATGGGCTAAGCAAATTAAAAGTAGGTTCAAGTCCAGAGCTTGTTGGGATGCAAATGATATGTAGAGGAGATTCGACAGACGTCTACCCAGAATCTACATTTGAAAGTTTTCAGTAAAGGAATTGTTCAGTTTCCAGAGAAATGGCCGGGTATGGGCTTTGGGAGCTGGAGGTGGGTGGCCCCCCATCTTTAGTGACCAGGTCCACCTCTACGGATTTCTTCTGTGGATTTCTACTTTACCTCAGGCACTTGGCCAGTGATGAGGGAAGTACCCAGATGTGGGATTGTAAGGAAAATTCTCTCTAGGAGTTGAAGGCTCTAGTGTGGTTTGGAGAGCCACAACAGGATAATAGGTTCATTCCTCAAATGGACCGCGGATCAAGTGGCCGGCAGGGGAGCCAGGCCAGTGGGGAAAAACCGTAGTGTACAAGTGGGCTGTGTGCCCAAAGCTGCGTACAAAGTCTGGGCTGTGTGCCTGGTGGGTTTAGAGCCTGAAGGCTGGAAATAGCGATAAAGTGTTCTGTTGTCTCTAATCTGCATTACCAGGAATGTAGCCCCGTGGGGGTCCGTCTATGCTTTGTTTATTCAGCTTGGATGTGAATAAAAGCCACACTGAAGAATCCCATTCCTGGGTCTGGACATTACAGTTATTGCTTCCTGTGTTCGGATTTACTTGGGTGCCCCTGTGCAGAGTAGCCAAACCTAGGTCCCCTGTGCCGAGTAACCTCATCCTCCCCGAACCCAGTCCCCACCAGGTACTGCTGTCAGCTTCAACAGCATGCCACGTGTCATTTTGGCAAAAAGGCAGGGGTGAGGGGTTACAGAAATGGAGGCACCACTTTGGATTTTATTCAGGGAGGAAGGTGCTCGGGCAGGGGGCTAGCGTTTTGGCTATCTGGCAGTGGGTAGCCCAAAAAGCTGAAGCAAGTAACTAGTGTGTGTTGCTGTGTGCTGTGGATCTTGTGCTGCTGTTTAAAATTGCCAACTGTTTACCAAGGAGCAGTAAAGCCAAAGAGTGTGCCCTTGTCCTGCATCAAAATTGTTTACAGCATTTTTGCCTGCTTTAAAAATGAACTGTGGTAAAGAAAAGTGTGGAAGACTATGGGTAGCAACAGAAAAATTGTGCCCTGGATGTTGGAAATGCTTTTAAAATGAAATGTTGTTAAGAAAAGTGTGGAAAACTAGGGGTAGCAACAGGAAAATTGTGCCCTGGATGTTGGAAATGCTTTTAAAATGAACTATTGTAAAGAAAAGTGTGGAAGACTAGGGGTAACAACAGGAAAATTGTGCCCTGGACATTGGAAATGCTTTCTGAATGAAAAGAGAGACTTGCAGGTGTAATGGCTATGTTAAATGGCTGAAATGAGCTCCCGCTGTGGAGTCAGTTGAAAAAAGGAAAAAAGTTGCATTCTGCAGTTTAAATTTGCCTGCTCAACGATCGCTGTGAGGAGAAGAGCCCTCGCGAGGAAGAAGAGGCTCATTTGCATGGCGTCGTGTGATTGGTCAGGCTGCGATCAGTCCCGTCCCTAAACCAGCTCTACAGTGACTGCCCCAGCATTCGAGAGGGAGTGTGAGTGAAGTGTGTGTACTGGCTTGTGGAGGAGCATCACGGAGTGTTGAAATCACTGTAAACCTTGTAAAAATAGACTATCTTGTTCAAAATCGGGCTTAACCCGCTAATCGATCGTCGAAATTGCAAAAGTGGTGGTCGAAAAGATGATCGGCAGGACTGCCTGCCCATTTCTGTTCTGAGGCCTCCAAGAACTGGCTGCAGGCCATTTTTCCCCATCGCAGCAAACTGCTACTGATAACAGTAAGCAACAACATAAAAACTGTTAAACAGTGATTTTCTGCCCTATGCCATATAAATGTGTGTGCAGCAGTGTAGTCGCTCTGCAAGTAACGACTGTGTCAAGTCCTGCCAGCAAGTGCAAGTCTGTTAAGCCATTGACTGTGTACATAGTAAGGAATCCAGCCTCAGTTTAATGTTTGAAGCCAGAGAGAGACTGTGGGTTGTAGCCAATGTGCAGCACTAGTTATACAGGCAATCCTGTGCTTAAAAACCTGAAGCTTTAAGGGACTGTGAATCAAAGAAATGTTTCCAGCATGTAAAAAGTCCGTGGAAAATCCTGTAAATGTGTTTAAAGCAAGAATAGGGCAAGTTGTGCAGTCTGAGCAAAAGTTATCAGTAGTTTGTGTAAATCGGGTGCGCAGTGGATTGACCCAGATTCTGAACGTTGATGCACAGGAGTGCTGCCGCCGCCATTACAGGGTGGGGTAGTAAAGTAAACACAGCAGCAGAGGAGCCATTTTACAACTAAAGAGTGTGTTCAGTAAAGTGGGACTTTCAATTACAGTGAACACTTGTTTGTTTTTCTGCAGTCATGGCCTCAGTACCAGCTCATTACCCAGATCATGCCCGGGTTGCAGTAACAGCAGCAGTAAATAGACTGAGGGATATTGAAAAGTGGTGCTATGGAGGACAGCTGCCTCCTCATCTGGCGGTTCCTGGATATCCAGTGCATGTGTGTCAAATATGCTTGAGAGCTGGAAGGGACGTCTTCATGATTCCTCACTATGCTGGATGCCTAGAAGAATATGGCTTGTATAAAGTGCCTCAAATTTGTTTAGCTCCCACATGGACAAAGGTTCAGAAATCTGCAGATGGCAGCACACAGCATCAGGCGGAGCCTGTGGAGGAAGGCCCCTCAGGGGAGTGTGGCACAAAGCTAGAGTGTGCAGAGTTAGAGACAGAACCCGAAGTTGAAGTTTCAGATGCTGGATCCCAGAAGGAAAGTTCGGATAAAGCATCAATAGACCCCTGGGGGGGGGGCCTAGCCCAAGTCTCTTAGGCGAAGATGAGATGCGGGAGACCTTTGAGTGGGAGGTGTCGACCTCCGTGCCTAGTGATGAGTGGATAGTCTCAGGGGTGAGGACGACTGCTCACTCCTGGGCTCAGATCCTCAGTGAAGAGGAAGATGAGGGGGAACTTATGTGGCCTTGTGAGAAAGGAACGGGTACACAGCCTCAGGATCTTGCCTCGGAGGAATGCGTTCAGGAAGGTGGTGATGCCACTGCCCTGGCTTCACAAGAGGAAGAAGTCAGGGATCCGTTTCTAATTTCTTTAAGGATGCATAGCTGGCAGAACCAGGACTGGCCACCCCCAAGCCAGGCCAGTGGTCTCAGATTGACCAAAGCAAGTAAAGAGGAGAGACTGGTTCATAGAAAGGCAAATGAGATCTATGGTATGACCTTTCCTACCTTTCCTCGAAAAGTCTGGGAGGAGATTGAGAACAGCAGGAAATCCTGGATCTGGGACGAAGCCATGAAAAGTATGCATACTGAGGCCAACAAGCATGTAAAGAACAGACTGTTTCACGAGAAGTATACCCAGTGGAAGAGAGGCAGGACACTGTTTATAGACAGAGTGCGAATAGTGGACGGAGAGGGACGTGAAATCTCCCACTGCGTGAATTATGTGCGCCCAGACGGGGCAATAATTCAAGCTCCTGACCCCCGGTACTATTGGCCTCAGTGCAAGGACCTCCCAGCAAATTTGCCCGTGCCTACTAAATGGAAAGCCGAGCAGTAGTAGTCAATACTGCCACACCAGACTGTGAAGTGCCTTTATTGATCCGCCAGTATGGACATCCAGGACTCAGGTGCCCCACATTAATTGGTTCTACAGTGTACTGGCCTTTCCAGAATCCATCGACTGGCCCACCAGATGACTTCAGATCCAGAGAGGACACCATCCCAGCTGAATCCTGAGCCATCGCCTGGTAATCGGATGACGTTGGACCAGCTGTTTTCCTTTTTGTTCCTGTTCTAAGGTTCCATCTCCAGAGATGACATCAGCGCAGCAGTTCCCAGATGTGCCCTCCTGTGGTTCCAAGAAGATGTCAGCCCAGCTGTATCGGAAGAAATGCTGCTAGGGAGAGTCTTCGTCAGAGGTGCAGGTCAGTTAAGAATTTTTAGTACTGCAAGTGGCTGGTAAGTCCGAACTTTTCCATCTTTATGACATTGCAGTACACACCCTACACTAGCAGACTTCAAAATGTGTGAACTGTCCGAAAAGACTCTCCCCTTCGGGACTTTGGCCTGCTAGAACTGTGCTTCACTGGGCTCCGGCCCAGGAGAGAATCTTTATTGGACTAGCCTTCAGGCATTGTGGTCACTAGTTAGGACTTTTAGGGCACTCCATCCCCCCAAATGTGTATTGTAAACAATGTTGTTGTTTTCTAATGTAAATATTGTTTTTCTACCTTTTTCTAAAAAAAAATCTTCTTGGGATTCTTCAGTGTTTTGATGGAAAGGGGTCTAGGTAGACTGTGTATGCAGATTAGGAGTGTGTGTTGTCTTTCTTTTTCTTACAGGTGTTCCTGGGACGACAGAAGAGAAGACAAGAAGAGGAGGAGGGGCTCATCGGAGTTCCTCATTAGTACTTTAGTGTGTAGAAATTTAAAGTACTGTGGTGTTATTGTTGATGTTACTGTATTAACCCTTTCCTTCCACAGGTGTGGTTGTGGAGGTAGGGAGGAGACAGTAAAATGGTATAAAATGTGGTATTTTAATGGTGTGTGGTTGCAGGTTGCCCAAGGTCAGGGAGGTCCCTGGGTTGTTTTTGTTTTGGGGGTATTAGGTTAGAAGTAGATAGGGTTTCCCTAGAGGGTTAGGGGGGATAGGTAGGCTGTGGTCCTGAATGGCCATTGGGACCGTAGTGCTGATCTATCAGGGCTATGTCCTGGATAGTTCTACCAGAGCCACTGGGTGTCCATAGTAAGTGGATAGTGTAGAGGCTGATATGTCAGCTAAAGGCCTCTAGGCCCTTAGTGTTGCCTGCCTGTGCTTGCACATGGTAGGAGGGGGCCTGATCACCCCCCCTCCGCAGGTA
Source organism: Neoceratodus forsteri (assembly GCA_016271365.2). Taxonomy (NCBI): domain Eukaryota; kingdom Metazoa; phylum Chordata; order Ceratodontiformes; family Ceratodontidae; genus Neoceratodus; species Neoceratodus forsteri. Next base: position 450,101,477 of record CM057456.1, on the reverse strand, counting down.
GCACATAGGGTGGGATGGCCTAAGGCCAGGCAAATAATGACTGCAGACAGTCATTTTCCTGGTCAAGGGCGAGTGTAACCCCCTTGTTACCCGGGGTTACTAGAATCCCAGTAAGACCTAGTGGTAGGCAGGGAAGGCAGCTTGTGAAACTTCAGTTAAATGGATTTCACACTGTCTCACTCTATTCTCAGTCTCAGCTGAGACTGAGGGATGACATCACCAATAGAACTATCGCAGCTGCATGAGCCACAATGGAATCTGCAGCAAGGGAGTTGGAATAGAATGTTGGGAGGTTTGAACAGTGTTCAGTGTTCAGTTGGTGTTGGGAGCTTGCTGAGTAAGCAGCACAGCAGCTCAGTACAGGCTCTAGGAGCCTCAGCCCTGACAGAGGGCTACTTTTAAGTAAAAGGGTGTGTGTCTCCACCTTAAAGAGAGACACAGAAGATAATTGAAGTGGTGGAGACCGCTGTTTTCGGGTCTCAGTGCCCCCTCCCTTTGGGGATGGGGGGCAGGAAAAGGTTCCCTGCAGATTCCTGGGGCAACTCCCTAGTTCTGCTCATAGAGGAAAAGCTGCCTATGTATTCCAGAGTTTATTTGGGAGAACAAGAAGATTTGTGAGTCTCCGGTGGGGCACCTGCAACATGAGGGTGAGTGTCTGCTCTTGCTAAAAGGGCCTATGTTTTTCACCCTGGGACTTGTGTGACAATGTGGGTATTGAACTACTAAAATAGTGGAAGCCTAGAGTAATGGGCTAAGCAAATTAAAAGTAGGTTCAAGTCCAGAGCTTGTTGGGATGCAAATGATATGTAGAGGAGATGTGACAGACGTCTACCCAGAATCTACATTTGAAAGTTTTCAGTAAAGGAATTGTTCAGTTTCCAGAGAAGTGGACGGGTATGGGCTTTGGGAGCTGGAGGTGGGTGGCCCCCAATCTTTAGTGACCAGGTCCACCTCTACGGATTTCTTCTGTGGATTTCTACTTTACCTCAGGCACTTGGCCAGTGATGAGGGAAGTACCCAGATGTGGGATTGTAAGGAAAATTCTCTCTAGGAGTCAAAGGCTCTAGTGTGGTTTGGGGAGCCACAACAGGATAATAGGTTCATTCCTCAAATGGACCGTGGATCAAGTGGTCGGCAGGGGAGCCGGGCCAGTGGGGAAAACCAAAGTAGTGTACAAGTCGGGCTGTGTACCCAAAGCTGCGTGCAAGTCTGGGCTGTGTGCCTGGTGGGTTTAGAGCCTGAGGGCTGGAAATAGTGATAAAGTGTTCTGTTGTCTCTAATCTGCATTACCAGGAATGTAGCCCCGTGGGGGTCCGTATATGCTTTGTTTATTCAGCTTGGATGTGAATAAAAGCCACACTGAAGAACCCCATTCCTGGTTCTGGACATTACAGTTATTGCTTCCTGTGTTTGGATTTACTTGGGTGCCCCTTTGCAGAGTAGCCAAACCTAGGTCCCCTGTGCCGAGTAACCTCATCCTCCCCGAACCCAGTCCCCACTAGGTACTGCTGTCAGCTTCAACAGCATGCCATCTGTCATTTTGGCAGAAAGGCAGGGGTGAGGGGTTACACAAATTTGGTAAAAAAATTCTAAAAAAGGACTGCGTTACAAGCATGCACTGTACAGTTTCTATGCACGCTCGTAACTTCACCAATTTTTTATATTTTCACTCCAGATTTTCAACATTGCCATTTTTTCACACCTCCTTATGAAAAGTACAGCTGTCATTTTTCACATCCTGCCCGAAATGTGTTTTCGTACCTGTAGTGCAGGATGGCATAGTTGCTGTAGGAAATCAACCTTCAGGACAAATTAACAAAATCACAGTGTCACCGTTCATGAGGGGAGGTCCCAAAATGTTCATGTTGAAAATTTGGTGAAAAAATTCCAAAAAATGATTGCATTATAGGTGTGCATTGCACTGTTTCTACACACGCTTGTAACTTCACCAATTTTTCATATTTTCACTCCAGATTTTCAACATTGCCATTTTTTCATACCTCCTCATGAACAGTACAGCTGTCATTTTCCATATCCTGCCCAAAATGTGTTTTCACACCTGTGGTGCCAAATGGTGCAGTCGCTGAGCAAAATCAGCTTTCGGGATTGAGTGACGAAATGATAGTGCCACTGTTCATGATGTGGGGTCTCAAAAAGGCCATGTTGAAAATGTGGAGTGAAAATACCAATAAATACCCGGGGAGTTAGGGTTCCAACCATAATACCCCACCCTGTACAGACTGACAGGCGTCGGGGTTGTGACTTAGAGTCATCGGTCATAATGCTCACACCATTCCACCCCCACCCTGCAGCCAGTGACAGGCATTGAGGTGTGCCTTGGGGACTTTGGGCCTAACGTTCACCCCATTCTCCTCTACTGCACCCATCTCAACTTATTTCCTTATGGAATGGGGCGAGTGTAAGGGCCAAAGACCCTAAGGTACACTGCAACACCTGTCGGTGTCTACAGGGTGGAGTGAGATGGAATGGCATGAGTGTTATGGCTGATGACCCAAAGGCACACCCCCAAATGCCTGTCAGACTCTGCAGGGTGGGGGTGGGGGTTGGTGTTAGTTTAATATTTCACTGCCATTCCTATTATACATCTCTCTAAGTCCTGCACTACCAATGCCAATACCAGCAAGCAAACATTCGGCATTGACAAATGCTTGTTTTATATTTGTTTTTAGTCCCTTCCTTGGCTGTCGCTGCTGCTGAAATAACCAGTCCCTAGACAGCAGTAAACAGCTCATTAATATTCAGGGACTCTGCTTTTTAACATTCACGAGCCTCGTCTTGAGTGCTCATTGCACTTGGTATTTAAAATACAAGGAGCTCTCCCTTGGCCTTTGCTTTGGTCCCCAACCCCCATTGTGACTTCTACAGGGGCTGAGACCACCGAGACACAATCTGTTGGACCGCATCATGGTCGTTAATTGAGGCACGCCTTCTGCACATGTGCAAGCTTGCCATCCGTGAAGCTCTCAGGGAAATGGCCGGTGGCTCCGCATCACTCACCAACAGTCCTTAGGGGGCAAAACAAAAGAAAGGGGCACTTGAGGATTCCTTGGGGCACAACTGGATTGGGGCTAGCGGCGCTGAGAATGGAGACAATATCAGGGACAGTAAAGGATGCAGTAAGCATCAGGAGGCAGACAGGAAAATGAGAGGCAAACAGGAAATCCAGGTAAGCCTCCATTTGGGAAGGCATTACATGCTTGGTGCCCTTCCCCATGTTCTAATATCAGGTAAAGGCCCTAAGTAATAGCTCTTACAGTGAACTTTTTTTTAACCAAATAATGACCTATACTGTATTCTTTGGTATTCATGAAGCATGTGGTATATGAAGTTTTTTTTACCCCTATATTCATGAAACATTTTTTAAGGTTTCTTTTTGCTTTTTTTACTTCATTTCACTTTTCCTCTTGCTTTACTCGCCTCTTTCAAGAGTAGTGTTACATCAGGAGTGGAGTTACAAAAGAAATGGAACACTAAATGATGATACTGAAACTGTTGAATTGCAAGGAAAAGATTTCTTGTGCCATTGCAAAGTGCTTTATGAATATAGTGCAATTCAATATACAGTCCAGCATTAGTGGACAGGAAACTTCACTAAGAGAAGTACAGCAATGATCAGTTGGCCACATACATATCTAAATACTGCTGAATAATTTTTTTATTACCACATCAAAAGGAATGGGACAAAACACGTGCCTGGACTTGATTAATAATAATAATAATACATTTTATTTCTCATAAGTGCCTTTCAGCCATCAAGGCACTTTACAAAAAGATAAAAGATCATGATAAAACTATTTTTCAGACAGTAAAATAGTCAGAGGATCTAAAATTTAGTCAGTGTCACAGAAGGCATGGCACCATAAATAGGTTTTCAGCGCCTGTTTAAACCCCCCCACAGTCATGCACTCCCAAAGCTGATGGGGTAGAGAATTCCAGAGGGTCAGGGCCACTTGCATAAATGCATGGGCCTCTGAAGATTTCAAAGACACACTTGGAATCTCTAGCAACCCCTCATCAGCTGAACGCAACTGTCGCACCAGGCGGGAAGACACAAGGAGCTCTTTCAAATAGTCAGGGCCCAGTCCATGTAGGGCTTTATAATTCAGTAAACTGCCTTTAAAGGTGATCCACCACCTAATTGGCAGCCAGTACAGATCACGCAGCACAGGTGTAATATGAGAGGATTGGGATGTTCCCGTCAATAATCATGCTGCCGCATTCTGCACGAGCTGCGAGTGGCGAATATCAACCCCAGGCAGCCCTAAGTACAGGGAATTACAATAATCTAGGCACAAGGTCACAAAAGCATGGACCAAAGTAGGCAGGTCCCTGGACAGAACCAGGTGCTTAATCCTGTAGATATTCCTAAGATGATAAAAGGAAGTCTTGACAACGACTGACACCTGATCTCGTAAAGTCAGCCTGTCATCAAGCATTACACCCAGGTTTCGCACCCATTCAGAGGTTAGGATCTGAGAGCCCCCAAGAAAAATTTCAGAGGGCTAAACAGCACACGACCCCTCTATCCAGCAACCTGGGTCCACTACCATCACCTCTGTCTTTCTGGAATTCAACTTTAACCAGCTCAAATTCATCCAGTCCTGGATTTCAACAAGGCAGGAATTAAGTACAGAGGCAGCTCTATCCTGTTCAGAGGCAAAAGACAGGTAGAGCTGGGTATCATCAGCATAACAGTGAAACCTCAGCCCATACCATCTTACAATGTCTCCAAGGGGCAGCATACACACTGTAAACAACATGGGGGACAGCACTGAACCCTGAGGAACCCCACAAGGCAGGGAGAATGGGTCCGAGGATCAGATGTACAAGCCTATTTAAAAGGGAATGTCTGTTCTGGTGCACTCTTGTCAGCCCGACTTGTACATGGATTTGTGTACCCATGATGCCTTGCTCACGGAATGAGGATTGAGAGTATGAGCATGGTTTGTGGAGCTGCACAAAAAGCAAACAGTTTGGAAGAGACAGAATGATAGTTTGGAAAATGTAAAAACATTCCCAGTTCAAAAATCAGCATTTTTGTGAGATCCAGCTTAATGATTCTCTAACACGATGGGCTGATCTGACACTCAATCACAAAGCAGGGCACAGTTGGGTAGCAAAGGCCTTTTTTGACCACACACTAAGTTTACAACCCTGTGCAGTCTTGCTCAGTAGAGTCTCACAAAGACTTTTTTGTCACCCGCACAAAGTCATTTGCAAGGGCCAAGGGAAAGGGGCAGGACGGCTATGCTAATGGCAGCTAGGCCAGGGAAAAAAAAGCCTGTAGCCCCCACAACCTGTGTTACAGGTGGTAGCTAGCTTGCTGTACCTTTTTGCAATGAGTAAGCAACAGGATGGTGCTTGAAGCATGGTTACAAGGAGGCAGAGGGGGCAGCCACTAGACACCGAGGATGCTGCACAGGTAAGAACATCTGCATTGTGAAGTGGAGAGCTCAGCATCATTGATTGGGTATGTGCAGCATTGGTTGACCAGAATGGGTGGTGTGGATAGAACCACTGGAAACCAGGGAATGGTTAAACTGGGGCAGTGAGAGAGACAGAGGATCCACTGGAAATTAGGAAGTGCTTGAAATACGATGGGGATGAGATGTGTGTCATTAGACATCAGGGACTATTTGGAAAAGCTGGGGGGTGGAGGTGGGGATGCAATGCTGCATAGTGCCACATCAGCAAGCAGATGCCAGGGACGTTAGCCAGCACCAGCACTATCCCCAACAGCATACGCTGACATCTACATTGTGCTGCACTGCAGAGTGAGACCAGCATTGAGGAGCATGTGTTTAGGAGACAGCACAATGGGCTACACACAAGTGCATATTCCTGACTCATACCAGGGAGCCCAGCAGTCAAGCCGCTAGTTCATAATTAGTGTCTGAGTCACTTAAGAAAAAACTTAGATGCTATAAAGCTGGTCACAAATAACTAAACATAGTAATGTAAAGCCTTCAGCTGTAAAGCTTTTTAGTTTAGCATTACCTTTCATTTTCTTTTTAGAAAAAAGTAGCACAAACATTGCCCTGCTACAAGCTCTTAGGTCATTAGGAACATTGTCTAAAATATACATTTTTACAGACCTAAAGCATACCATAAATATTCAGAGGAGGAAGTGCAGCACAATCAGTTTGACAGATTATTTTGAGTCTCAGAGGCACACGTTTTCTGGACATGCAAATGAATAGATGCATTCTGCCTGAAAGCCTGATGTTATGAAGCTGCAGTATTAAAATAAAAATGTAAGGGAAGTTGTGTTGTAGGATTCTGAAATTAGTCTTCTAATGCCCAAATCTTTCTCAACCCTCTAGGGAAGCTTGAAAATAAAAAAATAAAGAATAAAACATGGGGAGTTGTTCTTGCTGCTGTAAAAATACCTCCACATACTACAGTCTAGCAGAAAGCTAACCCTGGGGAATTTTAATTATAGCTGATGTTCTGTTGAGCCAGGCATTGGCTGTATTAGCAGTACCTACAGCAGAAATTAATCCACATGAACAAGTAATAGATTAATGACCCAAAGTACTTCAGTTGAAAATCAAAAGCCAAACCTGCAATGCTTAAGTACCTCACATGCATTATGTGCTAAATGCAGTTTTTTGTAAGAAGCCAGACAGCCATTAAAGAGCAACTTTCTATTATAAAAAAAAAAAAGGCTTAAAATACTAGATTTACCTCAATTATGTTTTAACTTTATTGTTTTCTAGTTATTTGTCATTTTTTTCTACTTTCCCCTGCTGTTGGTCAACTAAACATTGTAGGTAATACAGCAGTTATTTCACTGGTTGTTTCAAAATGTTTCTGACTCTCCCCTGCTAACCACACAACTGCTGTTTGTGACATCACAGTATGTGGTCATGGTGAGCACTATGACGTCATAAACAAAGGCACTGAAAGGGTAACAAGGAATAGGCAAATGTTTTCAAGTGTTTTCTATACAGACATTTTAGATGGGCTACCAAGATGTACTGTAAATCTTGGAAAGGAACATTGAAAATGAAAATGTGTGTTCTCTAGTAAATTGTAACAGCTAAAACATCTTATTAATTAAAGCACATGCTGAAGTGCAGAGTTGCTCTTTAAGTATCTCCTTTCCAACAGAAGACAAGCATTGGCCAATGCCACCGTGTTGCTGGTATTCACTGTGTAGTTACTGGACATAGACAGAGCAGCAGTGTCTGTACATATGCATTCTGAATATGTGCTATGACAATGGAGTTCAGGGACATAGCTACAGAGGTGCAGCAGGTGCTGTCACACCCAGGCCCATGAGATTTTAGGAGCCCCAAATGGTCAGAGTAGAAAGTTTATTCCCCTTGAAACAGCCATCCGCACATGCGTTTGCTTGCGGTGCTGCTTTACCTAGCATTTTTTTTCCTTTCCAGATTGAGCAGCAGCTGTCCTGTACATGCACTATTGTGCAACAGCAACACAGGATTACAATTTCCAACACAGAGTGAGTGTTGACTGTTGAGTGACTGCCTACTCTGTGTGACAGCAGCACAGGGCCGGGGAGGGGGCTACAGATGACTGATGACAGAGCCACTGCTCACAGTGTGTGCCAGCATACCACATGACTCTGTGTAAGCAGACCAAAAGAGTCACTGTGCAAGTGCGCTTGCCGGTAAAAAAATCGTGCCTTTCTTCACTTCTTCTCAGTTGTTGGTTATATGTGTGAGGAGAGGAGAACAGTGAGAAGTCTAAATATTGCAGTGCCATGCCATGCATGCCAACTGGATTGGCCAAGTACTCAGTCCAACATCATTGTTTGTTCTGTTGTGTTCACCCGACCCCCTATAACCCCCACTTTAATAAAAATGTTGTTGGCATTGGGTGGCTGCAAGTTACTTAAAATTATTCATCAATCACTGGCTGCCTTGCCTCCCAACTCCAGCGTGATGATGAGTAGTCGTCTGACAGACTTAAAAAAAAAAAAGAAATTAAAACTTTAGTTTTGTTCCTTTTGTCAGGTTGGAGTGGTCCCAGAGCAGCTGAAGCAGCAGGTGAAGAAGGTATTAAGAATGAATAATTATCAGTTGTATCTCTCGCAGTTAGTCAGTCAGTCAACATCATGAAAGACACCCACTGACGTTCTGATGCTGAAAAGTGGATTTCTGAAATTATTGCCCAGATCTGAACTGCAGTCTCTGGATTGATTGGGTGGGCCAGCAGGGTCAGGGTGTGTCAGTCACTGACTTGACTGTGTCAGACTCGATGCTCACTGCTGTGACTGAGTGCTTGTTTGCGCTGAGAAGAAGAGCTAGAACTTGTTTAAAGTTAGTTGATTGATGTGCTGCCCAGCCTTGCTTTCTTTTACTGTATTAATTATTTTATTTAGTTAGCAAGAAGTTGCAGTCAGTCAGTCCAACCTTAGCAACAATGAGCAAGCAAAAGGGGGGAGAGATCAGAACAAGATAGTCCTAGCAGAGCAGAGCTTCAATAACATTTGGTGTTGTAGGGCAGTAGGGCACTGGGAGCAGGTGGCGGGAGGGTTGTAGTCGCACTGTAGTAAGCAGAGTAGTCTGTCTTAATTTAATAATTCATTGGTGACTGTCTGGTGGATGAAAGGGTCAAAGATCATAGATCTTCATGTCAGAGAGAGCACAGTATCTGGTGCTTGCTTCATTTATTTTGAATCTGAAGAGTATTGTTGGAACATCAGATAATAAGTCATGGTGCTATTAATTGTGCTCCTCCTGTGACACCTCAAAACCAGGGGGCAGGCTATTTTAAAACTGGGGGGGGGGGCTATAGCATACCCTTGCCCACAGGCCCTCTGGGAATTTGTTATGCCACTGGCGGGACTTGGTGCATACAGTTACTTTTAACATTGTCTCTTATTTTAATTTCCTTGAAATTACATTGAACTACACATATTGTAAAATGTTATTGAAGTTTATAATTGTGTTTTTAAACTAGATTGCTAAAGCAGGAAATGTGCAGGGGGAGTATTTTCTGTTCACATTGTGGCACTGTCAGCTTATAGTATTTATTTTTGGTCCCAGTGGGGCCAGTGTGCCTGACAAAGGCTGCATGGCTTGCTGACTGTATCTAGCATGCCCATTTTGCCTTATTCATTAGTTTATTTTCATTTTTCTATCAAAATGAGATTTTTCTTGGCCCGAGCTTCTTTTCTTATAGTTTGTCTGAAGCTCCACACACCCAATGCCTCTGCACATTCCTGAGGACAAAAGAACACTCATCTGAGCAAAGTGGCCTTGGCTGATGTGAACGTGTGCATGCATGAGATACACATATTTTAAGCACTCTGAGGTAAACATATGGCTTGAAAACAGGCTTTGTCCTGAACATATCAATATGCTTAAAATTGAAAAACAAGGACAGGAACACTTAAAATGACGGCTTTAAAAATTGTAACTGTGACTCAAGGCATACGCATCAGCATCAGGGTCTAAAAACCAAAAGCTAACAATGACAGAGTTTATATCCGTCACACTCCTTTCACCCTTAACCCTTTCACATCCCTGCAACACAAGCAGCACAGTTTTTAACAGAGGCCATGGGGGGATTTGTGCCGAACACCTCATGCTGTAAAGTAGTTCCTTTAAAACTTCACTGCACTGCATACTCTGCTGCACTTGTTGGCTGTTCCGCAAGGGGCATGTCAACAAGCAACACCTGACCCCTATAAAGGGGGAGGGTGACAAAGGAGGAAAAGAAGGTTTTGTTTTCTGATACCAGAATCTAAACTGTAAGAACCTTTTCTGTAAAGTTGAATACAAGCACTTTGCTTTTTTGTATGTTACCAAAAGTAAGGCAGTTTGCATTTACTCTAAGTTGGTGTCTGCAGTGTTTTCTTTGTGATCGCCCCCCAGTAAGCTGCTCAGTTCGCTACCCTGTCACAGTGCCCAAGTGTAAAAGCAGAGCAGCAGAACCAACAGCATGAGACGGGTTTCAAGCAGGAATCTGAAGTTACACAAGAAAACTTTGCAACTTGCATTTTCCAGCCTTGTGATTGGACAAGGACTTCAAAGACAAAAAGAGGAGCAAGAGGGAGAGTGGGCAGAATTAAGGAGGGATTTGGTATTCTGAAGCTGCGAAAGGTGGAGAAGGGGTGCACCTCCAAAAGCCCTATTACAGTTCAGTCTGATACGAATATGTTCACATGGTTTGCAAGTGAATATAAAATGGCCTTGCACATCTTGGAGGGCAGGAAAATGGGTGCAGAAATTTTGAAAGACCCCCAAACTAAACAAATGTTCATTCACCTGGTGAAGTTGACTGTATGAGCATTTCTTTACAGCATTCATATTCCTTATGACCTGGTTAAGATCCAGCTGATAGTCTGAAGATGCACATGTGACTTGAGAGTTTTTCATAGCCTGATAGCCCCTTCTCTCCCTGTATTCCCTTACTTCCTCAGTTTGATTCTTCCCAAGCTCTATTGTATGCTGTTGAGTGCTGTGGATAAGATCTTAGTAGACATGTTAGGTGGCTGACTGGAGTAGTCTCAGCCACTTCTCAAATGAATTTTCATGGTGGGATTCATACTTATCAAATGAGACACCTTTATTGTATAACTTTGTACAGAAACTTTTCCGTAGTACTGTATTAATGATAAATGTTCGCTGGGAATATGGCCTTAACAGCATACTTCTCAACCTGCTAGGACCAAAGTCTGGGACACTCCCCCAAAATGTCAGGGACAAATTACCAAAATCAGGAACACCATATTTTATGCAGCATGGCGGTATTGTGCCACCACTATGCCATGCCATTGTGTCACTTGTTAACAAAAAGCAAAATAAAAAAAGACAATGTTTGGCATCTTTCTATTATTTTATTTGCAATAAATTTTAAAAAGATATATGCTTCTTGTTTTTATTAATGTAAATCCAGTCTTTATTTTGAGATGGGATGGTCTGAGTTGTAGAACAGATCTTTGCTGCTTCCAGGGCATCCTTGGTGTGCTGTACCTCAAGACATTCCGTCTTCATTCATCTTTATGTCAATTCAGCAATTCAAGGTCTTTATGTGCATGGATTGCCTAAATTCAGTTTTGTCCCTCCTTGCAATGCTGAATGCATGCTCTGGCTCAGAATTTGAGTATGGAAGGCCTAGGACCATCTCCATGAGTCGTCTGAACAGTGGTGCACTTTGCTCACATCCCAGATACCACTCAGCTGGCAAAGCATCTTTCCCCAGTAGTGAAAAATAGAAGAATTTGAGGCAAGTGTTGGATGGTGTCATTCAGGTAATGTCTCTGCAGACTGATATATGCCAAATTCACCCAGCAGTTGGTCACATTCGGCAGATGAATTGCAAATGCCAATCTGCCTTCCAAAGTCTACTACTGCTGTTGCAGATATCTTCAGTGTCAAGCATGGGTTTAGAAGTGTGGCCACATTTTTTATCAAGTTATTCTTTAGAGAAAACTTTGTCAGCATATATTTAAGACAGTGGAGTAGAAGGTGTCACAAACCCACTCATGAGGGTCAGGTCCACTGAGCTCACAGTGCCCACCCCTAAGTACAATCCAAGACGGGGGTAGGAACACCCTCCATGTGTCCTTTTAGAATGCTTGCCAAGGTCACAACTGAACACCCACCACGAGGCCCCAGGGCTTCCTCTCTATACTCGCTGGATCAGGGTACAATACCAGTCTTGAGTCTTGTACCCAAATATGAACCCTTCTTGGTTGTTACGCAAAGGGGAAGATCCAGGTTCACACTCTCTTCAGGGTAGCAGTGTGATCCTGATATTGTCTTTGCCCACGGGCATGCAACAACCTGGTTCAAAATCCCTGCATACTCTTCCTTGAGACGTTTGTATTCCCCTTATCTATATCCAGATGTCCCTTACAGATCCTTGCTTGATTGGTTGCTTATGGAGGTACCCCTTAGTAATAACAGTTATCACAGATTATTAGTAACTGTCCCACAATTCACACACACAAAAAAAGAAATCTCAGTCAGGCAGGTTTCTTAAAAAAAAATGTTTTTACTAAAATACTCAAATAATTAAGATGTACATAACCTTGGTCTCAGAACAACACAAAATAAAAGTGGATAGGTGTAAGAAAAATGTACTAAACACTTTTATCTAAATTCTACCTTAAGCTCGTAGTGAATTGAGTCCAGAGTCTGGTGGACAAGTGGAACACCCTGCCAGAGGAAGTGGTGGGGGCTGAAACAATCACGGGATTTAAGAATGCATGGGATAGACATAAAGGAATTCTAGAGGGCAGGGGTAAGGGGAAACAGACTTCTAGGAAAACAAACTGAACTTACAAGCTCAAATGGGCAGACTAGGTGGGCCATAGGCCCTTATCTGCCGACACTGTCTATGTATCTATGTATCTATGTATGTATAAATGGTTTTGCAAAGGTTTCAGTCCTTTTGTAGCAGTCTTGTGTTCTTGTGTGGTCAGGAGAAGAGTGTCCATTGAAATACTCCAGGAAAATTAGAGAGTTTGCTTTGTGTCTGAGCTTCTTAAATAGTTTTGGGTCAGATTACCAAACTCTGTCTTTTCCTAAAAGGGTGGCCTTCTCTTTTAGGCCAGTAGAGATTACTCTTGCACTTTCCCCATAACCCAATTTCTAGTTGTCTTTTGATGCCTCACTGTCTACTGGAAATATAATTGACAAATGTAAGAAAATTCACACAGGTCTGCCAGAAAGGCTGTTCCTGTCATTTCACCTCATAATATTTAATACACTATTTGGCAGGTCCGGTGGCACTGAGGGTTGAGGTGCTGGATGCCACACCTTGCTCCATGCCAGTGATCTGAGTTGGGGAGCAGACCTGGGCCATCAGGGGTAAGCAGGGGAAGGAGAGGATCGAGCATCTAGAAGACTGCTCTCCTCTCCAAGGGTGGGTTGATGGGGGCCCCTGGTACAGTAGCAGCCTCTGGTGGAGATTGGGGGTGGTGCAAATGTTGGGCCACAGAAGGGGCGGGACATCAGCAGGCTCCAGCGGTATGAGAGCCATGCAGGATGCCACTGCACATCATGACCTGAGGGGAGAAAACTCACACAGAAAAACTTCTACCTTGGCAGTAGTGGATGGTGGGGAACAGTGATGGGCCCCGTGCCCAGTGCTGGGCCTTCCAAGTCACACTCCCAGTCACCCTCCTCCCCTCTGGCCACTCCACTTGATTGTAGATAGAGCACCAGAGGAGTTGGCAGCCCCACCCCAGGGGGCTCTGAGCTGGGGGGGGTCATGTGTCTGGATGGGGTTGGGGGGTCCAAACCAGAGAGTTTGAGCAGCGGGGCTTCAGGTGGGCAGAAGAGCACAAGCTGAGAATCCCCACTGGAGAGAGTCTGCCACAGGTAGGCGACAAACAAGTATACAATAAAAAGAGATGTAGTACACTATAACAGTTTCCAGGGACCAAAGCATCCTGCCTCTGAAATGTATGGTTTATGACAGGCAATGGATTTGGCATAGCTCTGTTAAGGGACCTGGAAATGCAATCTCAGCTTCCTGGCAGCAGCTGCCCCTCAGGTCAGAGGAAGGTCAACATTTTTAACAATCCAGTCTCTCTCACTGCAGTAGGAACTGATACATGTACATGGCGTGCAGAACACCTACCTCTGCTTGTTGTGCTTGTCTCCTGGGATGACATTATCCTGTCTACTGAGTGAAAATCAGCCTGCAGCTACCTGCTTGTAGTTCCAGTGTGCTTTGCAGGTGGTGCTGTGTCCCCCCTTAAATAGTCCAGGCACTTTACACATGGTAATGCATGCAAATCAGGCCATAATGATATGCTAATGTGTTTGTTTGCCCTCCGACTGCCTAAGTAGGCCTATTTGCATATCTGTTTTGAATATTGCAGATTTTTGCACTGGGCAAACATGCTTGTGCCATCAATTAGCTGCTCTAACAATTTGTGCAGGCGTTATTTGTAATAACACTGCTCTAGCAGTGCATGTGCAATGACTTCATCGCTGTGCAGGTCATGCGAGAGTCACGCATCTACCCTGAAGACCATTCCTTGCTAGCGAGGCGCTGTCCATACATAGCATAGTGCAAAGGCACATGCATACAAACTCAAGGTATGGACATAGATCTACAAGTAGTAGTGGTGCAGAGGAGACATGTTTCCACCTTCACAAGTAGAATGGCCAGTAGGAGAAGGGTTAGAGCAATGGTGCAGAGGGACCAGTAGTGGGGGGAGGTGGAGTTGGCAAACTTGGGGGGAGCTGGTGATGGCCAGGGAGCACCAGCTCTTTAGGGAGGTGGGTGAAGGCTCTAGCCCCAAAACTGAGGTGTGAGCATCGGTGGGGTGGCACCTCACTGCAAGGACTGGCACAGCCTGCACTAGTTAGCAGTGTCAGCACTGATATGTCGACCTGCAGAGGAGAGGTTAGCAGAGACTAGAACACTTCAGAAGCATGGTGTGTAATGGCACTGTGCCTGCACCAGGTAAGTGGTCCTGTGTATCACATACCATCCATATGCATGGCCAAAGGTGTTGGCAGGCATACTCACTGGACACATGTGGGTACAGTTTTTTTAGGACATGTCAAAGCCCATATGCTTTATTCTTATGCAGAGTTGTGTGAGTAGGCAACACGGAGTACAGTAATTTCCATGTATGGGAATACAATGTTTGTTTAGGATATAGATATGTGTGGAACAAGTGTAGAGGAAAGATGTATCATCTAACTTATATCCGAGTGTTTTTTTCTTGGGAGGGCAGCAATGGGAGAACATGTGTGCATTTATGTTACACAGGGTCTGCAGTTGGATGACATGTGTACAACACTAAACTGTCTAGCTACGCCTCTGTATATGGCTCAGGTTGGTTGTGGGTGGGTCTATCAGGCACACACTGTCCAGACACGTGTGTACATTTAAACCAGACTGCTGCCTGTGATAGTGGCATGTTGGCCTTGTACTTTTCCTGCAAGTGGACATGATGGATACTGTGTGACATGGACAAGCCTGTTGATGACCAATGCCTCATTCATGCTAACAGCCTTCTGTGTTGGCCTAACATCTGTCTGTGTGCAACGGATAGCTGATGGATATGTTCCAGGGGCTCATTGTGGCATGTCGATGTGCTCCACAGTCCAATGGCCAATGGGCCTCTGCAGGGCCTAGTGGTCAAGCAACAGACACATCAGTCACATTTATGGGCAATGTAGTAGCAATGTCTAAATGGGGTTGTGCCATCCACAGCTGTGTTGTCATATCCCCTGTCTACCATAGTCGAACAGCAGCATTTTACATATTGCCCCATCTATGCGACCCCCATGCATAACGTAATGACAATGTCACATGGTCCATGGCTGAGGGGTGGGCACATGTGGGACAGGTGGGACCAGAGATGCTGTGTAGTGGGCCTACACTGTCAGGGGTACCAATCTGTCGGGTTTCAGATGCAGTAACTGTGTGATGGTTGCATATGTCTTTGTAACCTTGTTTCCCTATGTTGTCTGTACATTGCTGCTACAGATGATGTTAAATGGCTTAGCATGTATGATTTACATGAACCAATACATTACTTTCTACCGACATTGCTCATGTGTCCTGTATGATCATTGTTGGGTAAGGAGGGGCACACTAAGGTGTTTGACGGTTGGCACACAGGGTCACTGGCATAGCCCGGTGGGGGGGGAGGTTCTTATTGTCCATGAGGGTACTGACACTGTTTTATTACCTTCACTCTGTAGATCACAATGCTAGAGGGCAGCGGCATCAGGAGCCGAAGAATTACAGCCAAGGGATCGTGGCACAGGTCCCACAGTACAGGGATGGAGGTGATAGGCAGCAGGCTGCCTTGCATGAGTATGCTCCTTTGTGGATTACATATGTTGCATTCCCAGTTGGTTGAGACATGTACTGTATGTTACCCCTTCACAGCACAGCATTGCCACCAGACATGCATTTGCACTGTGGCAAGTCATTGGTCCCAGTAGCACATGCCCACATTGTGCGACCCTGAGCCATGGTCACGTGATGGATACTGTGGTACCCAGATATGTGTCCTGACATGTGCTGTCCACACCCCTGTGCTGTGCGTACTGTCCCACCATGACACATGTTGCCTATGCCTGTGGTGTTTGTTCCATGGGTCTCCCATTTGCTGTCCATTATCCCGTCACAACCTGCACATTGCTGCATAGTCCTTATAGAAAAGGTCATTATTTGGTCCCTCATGGCACTGACACATGTGTGTCCTTCTGAGCCATGCATCCTATGTCCAGCATCCCCAACGGCCTGTGAGTGCACCCTAATCAATGGGGCACAGTTCCATGCTGGGTGCCATGAGACAGTGTGCAGTACCCACTTATATCTCTTTAGGACCTACAACATGCCCCTGTGGGAGAACTGCATACACACTGTGATAGTGGCACACACAGGGTCACCACTGTGCTCATTTGTGGACATAATTCCATGGCTGGGGTGGACACAGTGCTACATGTCTTGTCTTGTTTTCTGTGCTGGATGTGGTACACACTGACCTCGTGATCCCCCAGGTGTAGGCATCGCCACACCTCTGACGAGTCTGGCATCTCTTATGCCACGTGCACCATTACTTTGTGTTGAGGTTGCAGAGGTTGTGGTACCTCTGTCTTCCATGGGTGGTGTCTGTTGACCCTCCACATCTAGACAAGTGCACCATATGTGGCATACTGACCTGTTTCTGGTCATGTCTCTGACTGTCCATGTTGACCACTGGTGCATAATGCATACAGTGTGCACTGTACTGTTGTGTCATGCTCCTAGGATATGTCTGCCTGTCTGTGTGGCTATGGCATGTGCTCGCTGTCCTATGTGCTGCATGTACTGTACAGTGCTGTGTCAGGATGCACATCCCATGCAATGGCCTACTGGTGTTTGTGGTCCACATGGTTTAACCTGCTGCTGTGCTACAGAACACTGCAATGCACACCCTTATTGCAGCCTGTGGCACGGTGCACCTGGCTGATGAGTCAGCTGGCCACATGGCCTGTTGGCCTGTGTTGTGACAGTATATGGTGCCTCTCAGTCATACACTGCTGCATCACAGTGTGCCATTCCTGCCCGGCCCATGTGGTGCAGTTACTCTGTGCTAAGCAGTCCCCTATGCAGTACACACCCTCCTTGGTAATGTTGTCCTGCTGTCCTGCATCTGTACCCTGGGGAGTTGAATGTTTGCCATTCGGGGGACCCATCTCACATATGTTGCTGTGACATGCTGCCTTGGATATTTCTATCACCTTGAACCTTGTGCACAGGCCACCATGTGCTGGTCTGTGGTCCACCATGCGTATATACATTCACCGCCTCTGGGTTGTGTATGTAGCACTGTTGTCTCACTGTGGTTTTCTTGTGTGCTGTGCCCAGTCCATCTGCTAACATTCTACTTTTGTATTATACAGTTGATTGTGGTTGTCTCTTCCTGTGGCTTGTGGTGTTGTACTCCCATTCGTATGCCATAGGCATGTTTGCTTTGTACACATTGTATGGTGAGCATGTGGAGGTCTTCATGACTGTGGCATGATAGGTGGGTGTGTTTTATGCTTCCTGTGGTTCTGTATATGACCACAGCATGCATCATGTGCATGCCATGCCAATGGCCTGGTGCTGGACTATTCAGAGGTTGTGTGCTTACTGTGGTGTGGGCATGTGTGCTCCATCCACATCAGGCATGCATACTGATCACAGTGCACTGTGCTGTTCCAGTGTGCCACCATGACAGGGCTGTGCTGTACACTGTGGCCACCGACCCATCAGCTGACCGGGGGGGGGTGCTACTGCTGTATAGTTCACTGGGTGTGTCATTACCTAGGGTACTGTGTCTGATTCAGGGCCACGCAACACACAAGTGACATAGACAGTGAGCGTGGATGTCTAGGGGAGAATGACTACACTTACGCTGGATCTGCATCACGGCCCTGTGATTTGGGACTACAGGCACTCAGTATGTAAACCCTGGGGACAGGGGGGTGCAGGACATATGATAGTGACTTTGCAATGCTTCATAGGGCTATGTTATGTTCTGGTGGGCAGCACTTACCAAACATAATGATACTTCAGTATATCTGGATGTGCTACTTGGCTGACTGGGGGTTGCCTCAGGGTAGCTGTAGCGCAGTAGTTCGTCTTGAACAACATTGTGGATGCATGGAGTGGCATCCCAGTGGTGGCGGTGGGGACAATGGCCATACCGGCTTTCCTGTCTGCATGGGATAGGCATGAGGGTACCATAATGTTATGGGATGGTGCGTGCTGGTGTAGGTCAGGTAGTGTCTGCAGTGTTAATATTGATGGGTCCATGAGCAGACTAGTTGGGCCATGCGGCCCTTATCTGCGGTCACATTTTAGGGTTCTGCATTACTCCACAGTGTCAGCTCCCTGTACTTATATGGACATATTTCTCCCCATAGGTAGGCATTGCACATCAGCGTGGGTGATATGCCCAGAGGATGGTGAAGGCCAGTATGACCTCCTTTGTTGGCTCGTCTGACAACAATGGATTATAGTTGAGAGTCAGGAGCAGATGGTGCACCTGGGGGTCTGGACTGTTAGGCTCCTAGAGGAGTTGGTGAGGGGTCAACGGCCAGCAGCAGGACATTGGACTCCACCTTACCCCTGTTGTGTACCATTGTCCCTGTTGTCACCCACCCACCCACCTCACCCTTGTTGTTCTTTGCTAATTTTCCACTGTTTACTTGTACATAGTGTGATATGCTTTGTTTGATTAAAATACTTTTGACTGTTATGATCCTGTGTCCTGTGTCTTTATTGGTTACATGTAGACAGTTTCTCTGGTTTGCAGTGTTGCCCCTACTGCCCATCTGTATCACCCTGGTGGGTGACATCCTTGCCTATCCTGTGGCATGGGGTTTCCTGGTGCTCTCCCTACAGTGTCTTTGGCTGCAAATCTGCCTGTACAGTGTTCTGGGCATGGTGGGTGTGTCGTCCTGCTGGTGAACACATTCTGTTCTCCATGTGTTCCCCTGTACATCTTCTGTGCATGCCAGCTACTATCTGGATTGTGGCTGTCCATAGTCCTGGTATGGTCCCTGTTCCTTGGGCAACCTCCCACCAGTGTTGCATGACTGGGTGGCCTCTGTCTGTGACCCTGTCCATGGCTTTGTCTTTGTTGGCATGTCTGACTTCCATCCCTCTGTGTCCTCATGCTGTGTGTCATTTGGTGTGCTGTCCACTGCTCCATGTCAGGGTTCCTTGTCCCCTCTCCCTGTGCACAGTGGGCACATGTTTGGGTCATACTGGCAGTCCAGGCAAGGATATTTATTTATGTGGGACCCTTCCTCACTCTCCTGTCTCCACTCTTTTTCCACAGTACACATCTGAAGTGTTGCTATGTTTTGATTTACATGTGTATTGACATTGCCTTTGGTGTGTCTGTTGCTATTGTATGGGTTTTACACTGCTCTCTGCTAATTTGTTCTAATTTCCTGCACCCCTTCTGTGCTGGCGCCCCCAGTGGCCATGTAGATCACCTGTGCCTGACTCCAGCTCTGTGTACACTGGTCTGTTATTGCTGTTTGCACTGACCAGTTGCTATATTCAGAGCTGTCTTCTTTGCTGGGCTATAATTGCGCTGCACTCCAGTCTATTTTTGCACACCTTCGTTTGCCCGCTATATTCAGCAGTGTTTACCTCGGGGCTTTTCTTTGACTACTATGTGCTATTGGCTGTGGGCTAATTTTGCCCTCCGGGCAGTACTATTTTGCCCTTGGGCAATTTTTTGAATATTGATCCCCAGAAGTACACACAGCACTGTCTTCATTTACCTTGCTGTAATCTTGTACTTCTGTGCCAACATGGGTTTCCTGAAGGGGAAGGAAATCGTCAGTGTTAGCCAGAAAGTCAGCATTACTGTCATTGAACAAGCTGACTGCCACCTCAGGTTGGAGAAGTCTGCCTGCATATAGCTGAATGATTTTGCAAATGTCCCCATATAGATTCATCAGCTGGCTCTCTCTGCTTTGTAGCTTTCTGTTAAACTGGCAAAGTGGTTCCATTGCATATTTGACAAACAGAAAAGTCATTTTTATTTCATGGCTGCTCAGGCGCTCAGCAATCAGTTGCACTTTGGCACCTCTGGGCTCAAACAACATAAAATAGGAGAGTAGAGTTGGCCACATGTCTAGCATTCACTGAACCATGTTGCTTAAACTGAACCATCTTGTAGGTGCATGTTTGATTATTTCAACGGTTGCTGCCGCTGTGAACTTGATGAAAAGTGACAATAAATGTCTGAAATTAGCTCCTCCACAGGTGACGATTGTGCTTTGACTCCTGATTTGGAACAAATGTCTGCTAGGTGACAAAGGCATACCATGTTTACAATGTTTGGGTTGACCTGTTTCAGACATGAAAACACAGAGTTGTGTATTCCAATCATTGCAGAAGCATTGTTCAAGGAGAAAGCAGCAAGGTTTTGCAGTGGGATACTAAACTGTTCCATGGTTTTCATTACAGTCTCAAACATTGACTGCCCAGTCCCAGACACACATGCTGGCATATCCAGAAAGAAGCAGATAACATTCATTCCCATCTGCATGTCATGGAACCCAACCAGGATAACCATTAGTTTTTCATCACACATATCAGTTCTCTGATCTATGTACAAGCATAATGGCAACTGGCGACACTGAGCAGCTGCATCCTCTTGATATTTTGATCCAAGGAGATCACGTGCAATGCATGGGAATTTTGTTGGGCCACAGTCATCTTCTTTACCACCTCTTGATCTGTGCAGTGCTTTCTAATAAATTTTAAAATGTGATCAACACTAGAAAATGACAAGCTGTGCTCTGCTAAAAGGTTCACAAGGACTGCCTCAGCATCGACAACTTTTGATGTACTCTGTTCCTGGAAAAAGTGTGGTCAGTTTCTTCCCTACAGCATGCTTCATGTTCATCTGCTGCTTTTGTGAAGCTTTGTGATGCTGCACGTCATGTCTTCCACCATGGCTAACATTGATGTCAGTAATGTATGGTTTGCAAAAGGCAAAGAGGGATCCTTTCCTGCTGGCCGCTACCCACGCAAAGGAAGTCTTCCAGGACCTTTGAAATATTGCATTCCTCTTGGTCTTCTTGATTGGAGTTGTGTTGATACCTCTGCAGACTTCTTTAGGAAATACATTTCCACAATCCATTTCCTATTAAGCAAGAATTTGAGAAAAATAGAATTTATTTCGTGTTGAGGGCATTCCCTTAAGTAGATGGTACTTAGCACCTCTAATGGCAAGCTGGCTTAGTTAAACACTGCCAGGAATTAGAAACAAATTAGGCAGGGAACCGATCTGAGCAGACTGTGTGCCAACAGGTCTTTTTCTGCCGAAAAATTCTGTTTTTCTGTTTCTGTGCATCACTGAGGTCATGCTAAAGTCAAACAGCACATCAGACATGACAGGAAAATGTAGTGTGTGATTATCAGCAGCATCAAAAATGTGCCCCTCTCCTGCTATGTTCAAGGAAACTAATGACCTGTCCCTTAATCATTCTCACTGTACATATGTTAACAGTTTTATTTTAAACAGTGCTCATCAGGGAGGGCTTTGCTGTAGTGGCACTGCTTTTCACCAGTGCTCCCCAGTCTATCCACAGGGCCTTAGAGTGAGAGTTCCCTCTCATCTAGGCCATAGCACAACACGCACAGCAGCTTTAAATAGTGCCATCGCTAAATATATTCAGCAGAAATGCAAGTCTCCCTCAAAACACTTTACATATCAACATTTCACACAATTGATTAACCCCCCCCCCCCATCATAAACAAAGGAATAACATTTGCAGTTAGCATGAGGGGAGTACGAGCTCATGGCCAGAAGGGCCACTAGGGTGGTGAGGGTGGCTAAGGCAAGGAAGGAGCAGAACCTGGCCAGGGAAATTAGGAGAGGGAACAAGGGATTCTTTCGATACATTGGGGAAAAATGAAGGGTGAAGGGCAGATTAGCAAGATTAAAACAGGGGAGGGATGGACACAAGACCCGGGAGAGCAGGCTGAGGTACTAAATGAGTACTTTGCCTCAGTTTTCACCAAGGAAAATGGGGGGCTGCATCATACATGGGAGGAGACGGTGAAACTGAGGAGGGGGGATCTTACCAATCGGTGGGACTAGGGAGGGGGGCATCACTGGCAGATGGGGGGAAGGCAAAGCAGGGGGACGAGGTAGCGGAGGTGGAAATCATGGCAGAGAGAGTGATGGAAGTCCTCAGATCCCTTAAGACAGAAAAAGTACCAGGGCTGGATAAATTACATCCCAGCGTGCTGAAGGAACTGGCGGATGTACTGGCGAAACCCCTGGTGGAGCTCTTCAGCATCTCTCTGAGGACAGGGTGGGTGCCCCAGGACTGGAAGAAGAAGAAGAAGAAGAAGAATCAGCATTTATATAGTGCTTTTCATACACAGTATCCCAAAGTGTTTTACAAGCAATGCTAGACTGGTAGTGAAGTGACTGAATGTGTGGTGGCAGCCGTATCACACATCATCACCCACACACAGCCTGGATAATTGCATGAACCGGTTTATGGAAAGGGGAATGTTGGCCAGGACACCGGGAATGTTCCCTGCTCTTTATGAAGAGTACCCTTGGTTCTTTTACTTCCACCTGGACAACCACCAGGACAACACCAGGATGGGCAGAAGGGACCTCGGTTTAACGTCTCATCCAAAGGACAGCACACCCCAGCAGTACAGCACCCCCCAATACTGCACTCGGATGCCAACAATTTTTAGGTGCAAGTCCACCCCGGTGTGGGATGAGAACCCACTACTCACGACAAAGGTGGTGCATATAATGCCTACCCACAAGGCGGGATCAAGGGAGGTGGCAAGGAACTACAGGCCTGTCAGCCTGACATCAGTGGTGGGCAGGGTGATGGAGGGCATTGTCAAGGAGAGACTGGGGAGGACCTGGAAAAGTTGGGGTGCCTGGACAATAGACAGCATGGATTCGTCCCGGGGAAATCGTTCAGACAAACCTTGTGGAATTCTATGACTGGGTGACAAGTGCCTTGGACCTGGGTAGACCAGTGGACATCCTCTTTCTTTACTTCAGCAAGGCATTTGACTCTGTTCTTCATGGGGCCCTGTTGGATTAACTGGGAGAAATGGGGGTGAGGAACCAGATGATCAGATGACTAGGCAATTGGTTCCAGGACCGGACCCAGAGGGTTGTGGTTGGCAGGATAGTCTCATCCCCAAGGAAGGTCATTAGTGGGGTCCCTCAGGGATTGGTCCTTGGGCCCCTCCTGTTCAACGCCTATGTCTCTGACATAAGGAAGAGTATCAGGAGTGAAATGAGTCTCTTTGCGGATGACTCAAAACTGGGGGCGGTGGTGGATGGGGAGGGTGGCCCTACAGGGGGACCTGGAGGCTCTGGAAAGGTGGTCTAGAAAGTGGAAGCCGAGGTTCAATGCAGGGAAATGCAAGGTACTGCACCTGGGAGCCAGAAACACGGGTCAAATGTATACCCTGGGGAGGTAAATGCTACAAGTCTCGATGGCTGAGAGGGACCTGGGGGTAGTGGTGGATGTCAAGATGAACAACTTGGAGACTTGTAGAAGGACAGCGGCAAAGGCCAACAGGATGCTTGGATGCATCGCTAGGGGGATCACTTCCAGAAGGAGGGAAGTAATACTCCCACTGTATAACTGCTTGGTGAGGCCGCACCTCGAGTATTGCATGCAGTTTTGGAGGCCACATTTAAAGAGAGACATTGAACTCCTGGAGAGGGTCCAGAGGAGGGCAACCAAAATGATTTGGGGCTTGGGGGATAGGACCTATGGGTAGAGGCTCGAAGAGCTAAATATGTACACATTGGAAGAGAGAAGGGACCAGGGGGACATGATAGAGGTCTTCAGGTACATGAAGGGGGTAAATAAGAGAGGAGCAGTCAGGGTGCTCCGAAGGAAGGGGGGGGGCAACTAGAGGGCATAGGTGGAAACTGGGGGTGGGGAGATTCAGGCGAGAAAGGAGGAGGTGCTTCTTCACTGAGAGGGTGGTGGAGCCATGGAATGTGCTGCCCAGGGGGCTGGTGGGGGCAGAGACAGTGGAGGAGTTCAAGAGGAGGTGGGACAGGTACAGAGGAAGGGTTCTGGAAGCAAAAACCAGTGCAGCAAGAATATCCAGGACTGGGAAGGCAGAAGCTAGAGAGGGAGAGGGGGTCAACAAGGTCAGCTCCCAGGGTGGGGGCTGACCAAACGAGCAGCCATGAAACACCATTAGGCCTATTCTGCTGGCATTTTAGTATGTTAGTGTGTTAGTATGATATAGTTGAGCAATTTTTTACCACACAAAAATAGCCATTTAGTCCATTGTGTGAAGCAATAATTTAAATCTGTAAATCTACGCAACAAGGTGGGTTTTGAGGCATTTACAGCTGTTTTGCCATGGAGGGGGGGAGGATTTAGTCCAGCAGCAGTACGTGAAACTCAGGTATGTAAATTATTTAAATGGCAAACTTACAAATCCAACGTTCATATGCTACCACTGCACTACCCCCCCCCCCCATTAGAAATACAGCTTTAAATGGCCCAAAATCCACCTGCAGTCTGTATAGATATAGATTACACTCAGATTCAGTTTGACACAATGGACTCCCCAAGATGTTTGCAATTAACATGATTATAGTTACACAGTAACTTTTAAAATGTCAGTGACAAAAACAGCCATGCAGGCTACAGTACTAGTCTATAACAAGCCCAATGCAACCTGGTAGTAAGCAATGGAAGGAAAAATATACATATTTTAACAGCTAACACGAAACATTATGTGGGTAGTTACAAGAATTTGCCATAGGTTCCAGCAAGAAGCATAAATAATCTTTCATAATCCAAATCTGTTGTCTCTTAACCTGCTGCTGCTGTTTTTGAAAGCTACAGTTAAGGTAAAACACATTGCTCATTCAGGTTCAAGTCCACAGCAAGCAAGTAGCCATCCAGCTCCTCAAGTGAAGATCTGTCTTTTCACAGGGCTATGCTCATCAGGTTAGTACACCAACTAAATAGCATTAGAACCAAGCCAGTGCACTACGCTTCACGTGCTACTTAGGATAGGTTGGCATGGTCATGATGTGCTATCAGTTTATTTCATTTGGAGGACTTTGCCCCCAACCCCTCCATGTTAAAAAACATGGAAGTGAGGAGGGGTGCAGAGGCCCACAGCTGAAACAAACTGATCTAATTATACATAGGCATACAGTGTAACTAACAAAGTCTACAGCCCTTGACAAAATGTTGAATACAATTAAGTGAACAGTTAAGCACAACCTGAACCCACAAACGCACATCGCACAACATAGCAAATAGTTATTGTTTCTTTAGTTTTCATAAGGGTTTGTGCAGTTGAGCCATACCTACAGCTCCTTTTCAAAGAATCCTGTTTAGTCAAAACCACTGCAAGGACTACATAGAACAAAAATTATACAGAGAGCCTCCACTCCTGCTCAAGTCCATCATGAAGCATAACTTAATCACAATTTTTTTTATATTTTTAGCAAAGCGTCACCAGTACAGAACAAAATTTAAATTATTGGCCCTAAAAATAACAATTTCTCAAGAGCAGCTGATGCCTTTTAGAAAACTTTTAAGAACAATATTTAGACACAATTCAGCTGTTATTTCATGTATCGTCTTCAGATTTCTATAGATTGTCCTCCCTATTATTGATTACTGAAGAAATTCCCACAAAAACAAGATATGTATCTCTTAGGGTTCATCTGCCTCTATAGCTTATTCCCTACTCAAAAGCATAATGCTCTGTTGTGACATCACAGTCTGTTGCCGAGGGAATAACTGTGATATCACAAACAGAGTATTATGACCACAGGCCGGGAAGAAGCAATTGGAACTGATGAACCCTCAAGGAACAGTTACCCTGTTTCCATGCATATGGCCTCAGTAATGAATGATGGGGTTAAGAAATGAAGAGTTAATGAGAAACATAAACTGCTTTAGGTCCAAACATTATGATTTTCAAAGTTCTTCTTGAGGCATCAGTGGCTCTTTAAGACAATTGTCTACATTGCATATGTGCTTTTAAAGGAGAGCAGTCCAAAACATGAGCTCCTGCCCCCGGACAGCTTACCCTCCTGTTTAGATTTGAACTGCAAAAGCAGCATTTTTGTGTGCCACAACTTGTTGTATTTTAATTTTTAAAATTCAGGAACCTGGAAGTATGGAGGAGGCAGGGGACACTCCATTTGTTGAAAGGGTGAGGCGACGCACTGCTCGCTTGTACTGAAATGAGTGGTGCGTCGACGCACCTTTTCATTAAATGGAGCATCCCCCGCCTCCTCCATACTTCTGAGTTCCCGAGTTTTAAAAATTAAAATACAGCAAGTTGCGGCACACAAAAATGCCGCTCTTGCTGTTTAAATCTAAACCAGAGGGTAAGCTGTCCAGGGGCCGGAGCCCATGTTTTGGGCTGCTTTCCTTTAACAGAAACCCTTTCCCATGATACTTTGTAGGGAGATGGTAGGGAGGCATGAGTCTGTGCTCCCCAAAGCAAAAGGCAGTACAGTTTCTGCAGAATTGTAGTTCGAAGAGCTCAGTAATGTAGGCCCCTTCATGAATACTAGAGGTAATGCACAGCCAAAGTAAACCCCCATCCCCCACCCCACCTCGGGGAATAGTGGGGAATTCAAAAATGACTGGCCCCAGACAACTAAAATGCCCACCCTGTGGAGGCTAGCCTCGGTCTGAATCTTCTACAAAATTCCCATCTAAAATGCCTCACAGGAAAAACACCTGAGGGGTGGGGCTGTGAAACAGCATGAAATCCCCACTCCCTGGGGCAGGGAAGATGCCGACATCCCCAAGTAATCCCCTACATTTTCCCCACAGGTGGGGGGTGGGGGAATACTTTGACTGATGCATAATACTGCCTGCTACAAAATTACAACAATTAAAAATATATAATGTCTAACTCTGATCTGAGGTTGCAATATGTATCAGTAGCTAGCTATACAGTAAGGAAAAACTTTATATTTTGCTCAGAAATTAGTCAGTTGTTCATTCGTGGCTTAGGCTTACCTCAATCTCCCACCATGACCATGCTTCTCATCTCCTTGTTGGCTGCTCTAGCCTCTAGCTAGCCTCTCCCCATATTGTTTCTAGTAATGCCAGTCACTAGCTAACTAGACTATAAGCAATACTAAAATAATTTTGATCACACTTACCTTAGTTATTTTTCTGGCCAAAGTGGAAAAGAGTCCTCTAAGTTAATCCAATTCAGGAGTCACTCTGGGCTCAGTCTGTCTGGATTCTTAAAATATGAGTTACTTGCTGCTGTAGCTGCTGCCTGCAATAAATACTAATTATGTACAGTATAACCAACAAGCTGTAACTTGTGATTAAGCACTTTCATGAATATGTTTATAATTTGTGCTGTGCTGCTGCTCAGACTATCAGTCTTCTCTTCTAGTCCTCGGTTGTGCTGCAGTGCTCAGGCTGGCAGGCTCCTTCTGGAGACTGGAATGTGGCTTTTCACTCCTCAGCATGTCGGGATATCGCTAGGCTCCCTGCTGATCCTCAGATGGATGCTGCTGAACAGGCTGGCACTGACTGGTACATACACAGGGGGCTCTGTCGGAAATGGCTGGGATGGTGGTCTCCCTTGTTCTCTGGAGACAGACCTGAGGGGGAGGCAGGTAATAAATTTCACCATTTGGCATGGGCAGTAAACAGGTGCTATCAGTCATTTTTTGGCTGGCTGCTTTATTTTCCATTTATTCTGCACACACACTGTCTGAGGCTCCAAGCTGCACCCGAGTACAAACGAGCACATCCAATGCTTGCATGACGTCAGATTGATCGGTGTCTGTACACAGAAGCTCAGAATGTTCTCAAAAAAGCAACACAGTTAATAAGCAAGTCTCAGCACAGCAGTCAGGTCGGCAAACATTCAGGATCTGCAACAGGGCGATCGAGATATCGGGACGGGGGGCCAAAAATGGGATGTCCCAGAAAATTTGGGACACTTGAAAGGTATGCAAACAGTTCTCAGCAATGTTCAGTATCTGTGCTTGCCCCATCCAGGGTGGATCAAGGAATGCTGTGAAGAGATGCCAGTACAATCACCTTTACCAAGTGAGTAAACTAACATTATATATTGCATCAATTAGCAGCAACCCTTTTCCTTACAACCTAGGTATCCCTAAGTAGAAGTGGAGTAGGTCATTTAGGTGGGATAAGTAAGAGGCAAGAACCGAGATTATATAGTTACTAGGCCACACCAGTTTTCAGTACTTTTCTGCCAAAGTCAGTTCGCTCTGTATCTATAGCATCTATGCAGTATTTCTCACTACAGACCATAAACTCATCACCAACACCCTTAACTCCTGCTTCACTGACCTCTGCAGCGTGCTCCCTCCCCACGTCTTCGACGCCATTCCTGTTCCCTGAACCCCCACCACCCACTCCGTGCACCCTTTTTGCTTCAGAACCCTCACTCCCAGTGAGGCAAAGCCCTATGTTCTAAATGCCATGGGGAACTACCAGTTCAGCAGTGATATGCTGGACCTCAGACTCTTATGCCTGACCCTAGATGTCTCCCTCGTACCCCTCACCAATATTCTAAATCGCTCCCTATGCCTTGGTAAATTCCCCACTAAGTAGAAAGCAGCCGTTATCACTCCCATTCACAAGAGTGGTGACCATGCTGCACCAGGTAACTACCGTCTCATCTCTATACCTCCCCAAGGCCCTTGAGAAAATCATCTCGGACCAGCTTACTGAACACCTCTTGAAATATGGCCTCCTGTGTACGGAACAGCATGGCTTCTAAAAGAAACTACAGCACCACCACTGTGCTGCTGGAGCTCTGCAGAGCTCTCCACTCTGCTCTTGACAAAGGCTGCATAGCAGTGGCAGTCTTTACTGACCTGTCAAAAGCCTTCGACATCATTTATCACTCCCTCCTCCTGACTGCCCTCATCCAGGCAGGCCTCTCTCTTGATGCCACAAACTGGTTTGCAGACTGCCTTACAGGTAGGTCTCAACAAGTCAGGATTATTAGCACACTCTCCACCAGTCTCCAGGTCAAGTCAGGGGTACTGCAGGGGTCCATCCTTGGGCCTCTTCTTTTCAGTGTATTTCTTAACACCCTACCTCAGACCTGCTCTGGCAAACTGCTCCTCTACATGGACGATGCAGTCCTATACTCCTCCCACCTTGACCCCCACAGGCTCCAGCAATCCCTGCAAAAATCCTTCACTGAAGCTGAATCCTGGTTCACAGACCACCAGCTCGTATTAAACTATTAGAAGACCAAAGTCATGGTGTTCGCTCACCACCAGAGCAAATACAAGTGCCACCCTTTACAAATTGTTACCTCCCAGAAACAACCCCTTGACCAGGGAGACAGTTTCAGATCCCTTGTCATCACCCTAGACCCTGCCCTAAACTATCACCAACACATCCAACTCCTCAGCTCTGCAATCAACTCCAGAATTGGCATGCTGCACTACTACAAGCATTGTCTCACCCCTACCGCTCTCTGTATTGCTATTTCCTCCTCAATCCTGTCTTTAATTGACTATGGGATCCTGATCTAAGGGGCGACCGACAACTCCTCACTACACTGGATTCGAGTGACCCTCAACAAAGCCTGCTGCCTTGTCACGGGTTGTGATCGCACCACACACACCTGCTCCCTGTATAATCTTTCCTACTGGCTCAATTTCGATGGCAGGCTTAAATACCAAACCTGCCTCCTTGTCATAAAGGTCTCCTCAGGGCTTTCTCCCCAGGTCTCTCCTCCGTCCTGCAGCTGCTCCCTGCTCCCTCACTACAAAACACACATAGCTCCTCCAAACATCCCTTCATTATTTCTCGGTGCAGAACTACCCTTTTCCAGAGAACTTTCAGCTACAGAGCCCCTCTCTGGATGAACGCACTCCCCATGCCATAACCTCCGAAACTCGACTTGGCAGCTTCAAAGCCCTCCTTAGGGACCATCTCCACTCTGTGATCACCTGTGACTGCTACTAGCAGGCTGCACACCCATAGGGCCTGTCCCTCCTTCAGCCACTCTAACCTTGACAATGGATGTCTTCCTGCCATAGGTTTCCTGACCCCAACCTCTTTTTTCCCCCAACAAAGGATCACCTCCTGCAACTGGTCTCTCCTGTTTACTGTTTGTTTGGCACTCCCACACTTGCCGTGTTTTTATTAACTACTTTGATTAGCACAAGCCTGTAACCTAACCTTGTGTCCTGATTGCTCATTATTGTATTCCTGCTTTGTTTTTAATCACTCATGTATCCCTAATTATACTACTGTCTGTCCTATGACCTAGAGCCTCTGTAAAGGAGGGTCTGACTCAAAGGTTTGCAATTCCGATATGTTTAAATAAATAAATATTTTTTTCAGAAAGGTGTGTATTGCAGTCCTTGTTGCTCCTGCACAGATGTCTGTGCTGAGGCCTCATTTCTTTCTTAAAATAAAGTAGATACCACTCTTGTTCAGAAGGCATTATTCCATTTGAAGGCTCCTTGCCCACCGCTTTATATGCTTCTGTAATCACTCTCTCAAGCTATCTAACTATGGTAGCCTTACAGGCTGCTGTACCTGCTTTTGGACTCTTGATCGGAATGAAGTGTCTTATCTGTTTTTTTTGACTGCTTAGTTTTCTACAGGTAAGTTGCTATTGACTTGCGTACTTCAAGTGTATGTAGGTTTTTATCCTGGCTGCTGTCCGGGTTCATGTGAAAAGTCAACAAGTTAAGTGTTCGTGCTTCATGGAAACTTGATGAAAACTTTAGTCTGAAAGAGGTACAGTTCTGAGCATGACCCTGTTAGGGTGGAAGACCAGGAACAGCTCTCTGCCAGATAGTGTCCTGAGTTCACTGATCCTGCTGGCCAAGCCTATCACTGTGAGGAATATTGCCTTTAAGGTGATCCAAAGTAGAACCACCATGTGCAGTGGCTCAAATATGGGTTCTGTCAGCACTTTCAGGACCCAAATAAAATCCAAGGGCAACACTTTGGGTTTTGATCTTGGTCTGAGGTTCCTTGCTGCTCATAGAAACATTTTGGTATCTGGGTGTTTCCTAGGTGTACGTGCCTTTATTTGGCCATGTGCTGCTGCTATGACCTCCAACTGGTCCTGCAGCGATGTTACTGATAGTCTCTTATTGAAGCCTTGCTGTTGGAAGGATAGATATATGCCATGGACATTGTGGTGATCAGGACTCTCACAGCGCACAACTCAGTAAATATTACCCATTTTCTGTTGTGTGAACCTGTTGTTCATGGCCTTCTGGATTGTAGCACAGTATAAATGACTTTTCTTTTGTATTCTGCTTCAGTCGCTCCCTTTCAGGAGCCATGCCATGAGTCTGAGACTGCCTAGATTGGGGTGCTGGATTGGGTCCAGGGTCAGGATATCTGGTTAGTTCACAAGCGCACATGGTTTGTCTATTACCATGGCAATGAATGCTATGAACCAGGCCCTGCATGTCCAGAAGTGGATCACAGCCACCACTGTGAACTTCAGAATCAGTGGGAAGGGATATGCCCTTTGAAATCCAAGGCAACGGAGAGTGTGTCCACCCAATGGACCGTTCCCTTGAACCATGAGAAATATGTTTGTAGTTGAGCATTTTGGTCTGACATTAACAGGTTCACCTGAAAGTAACTCCCACCTGTTTATCTGTTGGAATATCTCTGTTTGTAGTTACCATTCTCCTGGATTTACCGTTTGGCGGCTGAGCCAGTCGACTTGTGTGTTTAACTTTCCTGCCAGATTAATGGAGGTAATGTGGGCAAGGTTTTTCAGCACCCAATTTAGAACCTTTGTTGCCTCCATCAACATGTTTCTGTTTTTGGTTCCTCCCTGTTTCAATAGGTAAGAAGCCATGACCCTATTGTCCCATTCAGAAAGGCAAGCAGGTTAAACAAACTTCTCTATTTTAAATACAATACACTAGAAGTAAACAAGCACAGTTCCCATTCAGACTCCCTCTGTACTATTATTGACTGGAGAGTGGAGCAAATTAGAGCGGTGTCTGGCCGGTCATAAGCCCTAAATCACTTGGACCCAGCTCAGACCATTCACTATACACATATCGGCTAGATTCTTAAAGGGACAGGTGCAGAGACACAACAGGGCACTCACACGTACATAAACAGACGCAAACAGATACTCTTGGATCTATTACCTCTACAGGACATCAGCCTGACAGTGGGCATGGAAGGAGCCCAGGAAGACATTAAGGTAAGTCCCAAATTAGTGGGGGGTTACATAGATAAGAAGCCATGACCCTGTTGTCAGATCTCACCAGCACTCTATTTCCTTTAAGTAGCAGTGCAAAGTGCATTGATGCAAGAAACATTGCCCTCATTTCCAGTACAATGATGGGACGTTTTGCTTCTTATTTTGTCCATTTTCCCTTTGCTATTTTGTTGTTTATTATTGCTCTTCAACCCAAGAGACTGGCACCTGTGTCTATGAAGACTTAGTGTTGTCACTCCAGACATCTGCCATTGAGCTGGCTCTATGGTCAGAACCCTCATATTAGTGAACTGTGTGCTGCAAGAGAGATAGCCAGATCCTTTTGTTGAGATCCTGGTCATGGGTGCTCCAACTGAGTATCACCAGTGACTGCAGCTGTCTTATGTTCCATCTGGCCCACAGTACTAGATCTATGCAAGAGGCCATGTATCCTAGAAGAATGAGCATGCTCTGGAGTGATGTACTGTGCTGTGCTCCCTCCGTTCTGGCCCCGTTGACTACCTTGTTCGCCCTTTTGTTTGTTGGACATATGAGTCCCTACTGCAAATAGATCAGCGCCCCCAGGCATTCTATTTGGTTACTTGGGGTCAAGCTGCTCTTTTGTTGATTCATTATCCACCCATGCACTGACAGCAGTTGTAGGACCATGGAGATGTCCCTTTCAAATTGGCATACTGACCTTGTCTTGATTAGCCAGCCATATAAGTAGGGGATCACATAACTCCCTTCTTGTCTTAATGCTGTTGCTGGAATCATGGAGAATTTTGTGAATACTCATGATGCTGATGCCAGTCTGAATGGAAAAGCCTGGCATTCGTAATGCTGACCTAGTATGCAGAAAGTACTTACTGTAACAGTAGATTTTCAAGAGGATCTCTTGTAGCAGGTCACACCTATGGAACTATAGCCACCAGGAACCAGGACCACACAGAAACTTTTCTAGCTAGCAGTCTACCAGGGGGCTGTCCACTCTGATATCACACGCTAATGTCACCCTATCCTATAAGAGTGAGTGGCCCCCGACCCCTCCTCAGTTCTCCGCCAGAGACCATAAGCAACTGATCTCCTGCTGGGGAACTGAGGAAGAGCCGATGGTTCCTGCCAATGTATAAATAATAGAAAGACAGAAGGCTCTCCGCTGAGGAGAAGGAGAGACAGACACAGAGAGGCCCACAGGCCTAGGGGGATGCAGGGAGGGACAGCATGGCCTGCTGCAAGAGATCCTCTCGAAGATCTACTGTTATGGTAAGTTCTTATGTAACTGTACTATCTTACTTTGAAGGTATCTCTTGCAGCAGGCCACAGCTATGGAATGAGTCCCAAGCAGTTCTGGCAGCTGAAGAAGCAGTCTGGGTGGCTGAGAACAAGAGCCTAAGAAAGTAGGCCCTGAAGTACAGCTAGGCCAAAACTGGCCCTACACCTAGAGGCTATGTCCAGACTGTAGTGCTTGGTAAAAGTGTGGACAGCACTCCAAGTGGCAGCAGCACAGATCTCTGCAACTGAAACATTCCTGAAACAGGTAACAGAAGTGGCCATGCATCTGGTGGAATGACCACGAACAATGCCAGGAAGATCCTTACCATACTTCCTGTAGCAAAAAGTGATACAGTTGGCCAACCATTTGAACAAGCACTGTTTAGAAACAGGAACACCCTCTTTCCCAGAGGTAAAAGAAACAAACAGCAGCGAGGTCTTCCTGCAGTCCTTCATACGGTGCATACAGTAATGCAGAATTCTGTGCACATCTAAAGTGTGGAGCAATACTTCCCCTGGATTAGCATGCTCTGGTAAATAAACAGGCAGGTGGATGGAGTGATTTAAAATAAACTCAAACACCAGTTTAGGAAGGAACTTAGGATTCATCCACAAAGACAACTCTGTCTTTGTGGAAAACCAAATAAGGAGACTCACTCATGAGAGCTTGAAGCTCGGATATCCTTAAAGCAGAAGTTACGACAACTAAAAATAACACTTTCCATGACAGAAAGCGTAGCTCACATGTCACAGCCACCTCAAAAGGAGCCAAAGTAAGTTTCTCTGATACAAAATTCAAGTCACAAGGCAGGACTGGATGGTGGATAGGAGGCTTCAAGTGAAGAATGTCTCTAAGAAATATACGGGACACCTCCAGTTATGCTACCATACAGCTGTCAACAGGCACATGGAAGGTTGAAATGGCCAACAGGTATTCTTTAATAGAGAAGTACTTCAGGTCAGAGTCTGAGAGGGATAGCAAGTACTCCAGAATCTGATTCACTGGACAATTGAAAGGGTCAAGTTGATGCAAAGCAGCCCACAGATCAAAGCATTTCCACTTCATGGAATAAGTGGCTGTGGTGGAGGGCTTCTTAGCCACCACCAGGACATCCGTCACCTTGGGGGATACCCCAAATTGACCCAAATTGAGCCATGGCTGTCTTTTCAGGAACCAAGCTTGAAGATGCAGAGATCTGAGGTCCAGATGGACCGGGGTGCCCCACTCCTGGGAAAGCATGCCGGTGCACAGAGGCAGGGGCACTGGCGGTTCTACTGTCAACTGCTGCAGCAGAGGGAACCAGATCTGACAAGCCCAGAAGGGGGCGATGAGGATCATAGTGGCCCCTTCCATCTGGAACCTCTGAAGCAGGGGAAAGGGAAGGAGAGCATAAAGAAACTGCCCTTTCCAAGAGAGGAACAACGTGTCTCATTAGAAAATTCCAGGCCCTGGAGTGAGTGGGCAAACAAGCGGTAGTTTTGCACTGAATGAGGCTGAAAATAGGTCCAACTCTAGATGACATCACCTGTCAAACAGGTCTCCTATGACTGAGGTTAGCAGTTCCAACTCATACATCCTGGACTGTGATCGGCTGAACCTGTCCGTCAGGACATTTTGGGTGCCTGGAACATGGACGCTGATAGTTCTAGACTGTGTTCTAGAGCCCAGTACCAGACTCTCATCTCTTCCCAGCAGAGGGGGCATGAGTGAGTGCTCCCCTGTTTGGCGATGTAGTGGACTACACTGATGTTGTCTCTCTGGACTAGCAGAAGACCCAGGGACAGCAGAATCTGGAAGGCCTGCAGAGCATATTGGACTGCCCACATTTCCAGGACATTGATGTGGAGAGTAGTCTCCATCCTGGACCACATCTCTTGCATTTGGTGGGGCTCCAAATGAGCCACCCATCCCAACCCCGAAGCATCTGTGGTAAGAATGTGCTGAGGGAAAGGGATGCAGAAAGGAACCCCTTTCAACAGGCTGGGGGGTTCCATCCACCAAAGCAGAATCTTTTTGAGCAGATAGGAGACAAGGACCTGCTGTTCTAGATTGTTGGTGCGCTGATCCCATTGGACCCTCAATGTCCACTGGGATATTTTCATGTGCAGTCTATCTAGCTGCACTGTGACAACTGCTGCAGCCATCAGGCCCAAGAGCCGGAGAAAGGTTCTGGTTGAAACATATCTGCTGTTGCAGAGCAGGCAGGCTTGAGCCATTAGGTGGTCCGCCCTATCCTGGGGCATAAAGGCCATACGCTGAGCTGTATCCAGAATGACACCTATGAACTGAAGGCATTATCAGAGGGTTAAGACTGACTTTGGCAGGTTGACCATGATTCTCAGGACCTGGAACAGCTGGATGGTACATTCCAGAGGCTACAGCAGATGCTCCCTGGACTAAGCTTTGAGGATCCATTCATCCAGGTAGGGAAAGACATAGAGTTCCTCCCACCTGAGGGCTGCCACCACTACTACCAAGCATTTGGTGAACACCTAAGGGGCCAAAGATAAGTCAAAGGGCAGGACCCAGAACTGGAAATGTGCTTCCCGGAATTGGAATCTGAGGTACTGCCCGTGGGAAGCACACACCTTAATATGCAGGTATGCATCCTGCACATCGAGGGGACATATCCAATCCCCCTGATGCAGAAGGAGCAACAGTCCCTGGAGGGTCACCATCCAGAATTTCTTGTACTGAATAAAGAAGTTTAGCTCTCGAAGGTCCAGGATGGGCCTGGGATCCCCAGTGCATTTGGGTACCAGAAAAAGTGGCAGTAGAACCCTCTGCCCTGATCAGTCTCAGGGATGGGTTCTATGGCCCTTTGGTGCAACAACACATGTGAAGCTCCTCCCAGAGTACTGGAATGTATCCGAGAATATAAGAGGACTGAACTGGAGTTTTTTCCAGAGGCCACTCCCAGAGCTCTAGAGTTTGGCCATATGCGATGAGCTGCAAGATCCAGGCATCTCTGGTGATATCCCTCTACTTGTTCAGGTGCAGGGAGAAATGACCCCTTATGACCACTTCCTACCCTGCCAGAGGGGGAGGTCGAGCAAGGAGTCATGCTGAAGTAGAAGTACACCGCCTCCCTTGGGAGCTTTTCCAGTGGTGGAGGTAGGAGTAGGCAGGGCTGTGGCTGCTCTACATTTACCCTGAGGCTTGGTGCTGGGATTGGCTCTATGGATAGCCTGATGAAAGGGCACCCGCTGACCACTTCTAGTCTTGGTGTGGTACATAGAGTAGACCAACTGCAATGTGCGACCAGAAGCCTGCAGATTAGAAAGTATATCCTGCACATCTGCCCCAAACAGTTTATACCCTCTAAAGGGAGCATTCAGGATGGATTGTTGCACATCCTGGGCAAAGCCTGACACCTGCAGCCAAGAAAATCTTCACAGACAGATACCTACAGTGGCCACCCAGGCCGAGCCATCAACGACATTGTAAGCAGACTGTAGATGGTGTTTGTCGACTTCGGCCCCTGATTGAATGTTCTGAAGCAACTGCTGTCTCAGGGGGTTCACTGGCAGAGATTTGGCTGCTTCTTTGGCCTGAGCCCAGAGTTGGTTCTGATACAGGACCATATGGGTGATATAGTTATGGACTCTCACAGTCAAAGTGGCACAGGCAAAGGTCTTTTTACCATTAAGGTCCAACCTCTGTGATTCTTTGCCCCGGGAAGGGAACTGAGGTGTTTAGGCCTCTTGGTATAGTTATGGGCAGCATTAATGACCACAGAATCTACCTGGGGTTGTTCTGCAAAGAAAGACTTCCCCGTGGGAGCCTGGTATAACTTGTACAACTTCCTAAGCATGACAGGGACCAAAACGTAGAAAAATAAAAAGAGAAGCCGCACTGGGGTGGGGTGCACGGGTTGAAACACAGCATTCAATTGAAAAAGAATCCTGCACTCACCATCCATAAATCATGAAGTTGCTCACAGCATTGTCCAAAAAGTGAAAATTTATTATGCCAGTAAAAATAAACACATCACCTGACACGTTTCGGAATAAAAACATTTTTTCAAAGGATCTTTTGAAAAATAAATTTTATTCCAAAATGCGTCAAGTGATGTGTTTATTTTTACTGGCACTGGCATAAGAAATTTACACTTTTTGGGCAATATTGTGAGCAGCT
Organism: Neoceratodus forsteri; assembly: GCA_016271365.2. Taxonomy (NCBI): domain Eukaryota; kingdom Metazoa; phylum Chordata; order Ceratodontiformes; family Ceratodontidae; genus Neoceratodus; species Neoceratodus forsteri. Next base: position 450,063,886 of record CM057456.1, on the reverse strand, counting down.
TCAGGATTTATGGATGGTGAGTGCAGGTTTTTTTTCAATTGAATGGCAAGGACCAAGTAGATCCAATGCCAGGCAGCCATGGTGGCATTCTCAAAAGGTTCTATCAAAAGAGAAATGACAAAAGGAAGTGCATCTGGCAGGCCTAGGTACATAGAAAGACAGCTCCAGATAGGGCCCTGCTTTTCTTTGTCAGACCCCATGGCAGCCTGCAATTATCTCAGAACAGAGACAAAAGAAGGGTCATCCAGGGGGACCACAGGATATACTTACAGGTCTCCTCGCCATTGGAGGACACTGTGGAGGTGGAGTGGGAGGGGGTAACGCCTCCCTCATCTCCAGCATCCCCTCATCCTCATCATCAGGGAGAAGGAGGTCCAGGTGATACTCATCCTCATCCCCCAGGTCCTGAGGGGTTAGATGGCACCCGATTCCGAGGTGCGTGCCGCAGCTCTGTAGGGAGTGGGGTCGCAGAGGCAGGCAGAGTAGCTCCCTACAGCATCAGCTCTTGTTGGGTAGCAAGCCTAGCTTGCATGAAATCCCACAGTGAATGAAGTATGGCTAGAAATCTACATTGACTGACGTCAGAACATGCATTGGCTGAGGGAGAATCGGGGCAAGCATTGGCAGTGGAGCCAGGGAGGGCGGCAAGGCAGGCCAAGGCCTTTGTGGCACCTCCACTGCCTGGGTCATTGGGGAGGGTGAGAATGACTGAGGGACAGCCTGGGGTGATGCTGGAGAAGGCAGGGGCCCAGAGGCCGAGATAGTGGCCAAAGAAACAGCTGAGGAAGGCATCAGCAGAGTGAACTGAACTCCTGGCAAAAACTCCTGACTGATGACTTGAGGAAAACCAGAGCCAGAAGAGCAGGGGCTGAGATGTTGTTGAGGCACTCAAGCCCGAAGAATCAACACTCGCCAAAATGAGGTTGGCAGGGGTAGCTGCTAATGGTAGCCCTGGGGTGGAGAGGGCATGCGAGGCAAAGGAGCTGCCCCTGAAGAGGAATACTGCCTCACTGTGGCAGCAGTGTGAAGTGATGACTGTGAACAAGTCGGGGAGGACTGGTCCTTGATGCAGTCCTTGTCCTAGAATTTGTGCTTCCCAATCAATTTGTTCCAGGTCTTGGAGCAGTACAAACCTGAGGACAGGGCCGGGGAAGCAGAGAAACCCCTGGCCTGCAGCTCCTTCTCCATGTGGGTGACCTTCTGCTGAAGCAGGAATGTTTCCAAGGTCTTCTGGCGATGGCGCCTGGTAGCCTGGTTGAAGCCACTGCAGAACTCACAGGCCTCGGTGTTGCGGCCTGGGTCTAGGCAGCAGACGCAAGCATTGTGGTCATCCATCTCAGGGGTCTTCTTCCTACAGGCACAAGTCCTGAAGAGTTTATTGGAGATGAAGCTCGGCATACAAAATGGAGGAAATCACTTGAAAAGTACAGTGATGCTACACTAAGGAGAGAAATGGAAAATAAAAACATAGGAAATGGCAGTTGACTGAAGCTGGCGGGATCTCCATGAAGTCCAACAAGTGATGGTCAATGGCGGGAAAAGAACTGAGGAGTTCGCGGGGGCCACCCACTCTTATAGGATAGGGGGACATCAGTGTGTAATATCAGAGTGGGTGGCCCCCAGTAGACTGCTAGCTAGAAAAGTGTCCATGTGGTCCTGGCGCCTGGTGGCTGTAGTTCCATAGGTGTGGCCTTCTGCAAGAGATACCCTCGAAGTAAGATTTGGAGGTATTTGTAGTGGCTTGAGTGCATTGGGATCTGTAGGTAGGCATCTTTCATACCTATACAGGTGATGAGGTCCCCTTTCAATACGGCTTGCAGGGTTCACATGAGTGTTTCCATTTTGAATTTCTTGGGATGTATGAAGTGACTGATGTATTTGAGATCCAGTACTTACATGATATCCCCTGCTTTCCTGGGGACCATGTATACTCCTTGACCTTCTTCCTGTTTCAGAACTGGGGCTGTGGTTTTGTTGAATTTGAGCTTGCCTAGGTTTAATCAGATGTTTTTGATCTTTGGTTAGCAGTGTGTCACCGGCAGAAGTATTAGACTGTAAAGTCTTAGTCCATGCATTTTATTACACATGTAGCCCTTCAACACTCTTCTGAGGACCCACTTGTCCTTTCTTGTTCTTGTCCATATGTGGCATAATTATAGTCACCTCACTCCAATGGGAGAGTCGGGCTGTTGAGCATCCATGATTCGTGTACTGTGTGTTTTTTTCTTGGAGGAGTTGTAGTTAAATCTTCCCCTCCCTCTGGTAGATTTGCCTCTGAAATGGTTTTGGTCCCTTTGGTCAAAGAAGGCTGGCTTAAAGTAAAGCTGTATGTCTTATTCTAGCTATGGCACTTGTCCCTAGAGAATCAGATTTTTCCAAATGTATTCTGAAAGGGCAATAATTTTGGCAGTCTTCCATGACTGTCCTTTGTGAAATTTGTGCTGTCCTGCTTAATTTTTATGAATTTCACCAGCCCTTCTCTGAATAAATTGTTGCCCTTAAATGGTGTGTTGTTGTTTTTTCAGAAGGGTTTTGTATTATGTGTTCAGCTTCCATAGCTTGAGATATAAGGTTCGCCTGGCTCTATTGGTACAGTGTGCTCCCTCATCTAGTGGTGTTGGATGTTTTGGGTTCTGACCTGCTGCCATTGCCTTGATGCACCCAAGCATTCTGAGGACTACCGTCTGTTGGGTTTGCATGAGGGATGATGCTTCTGCTTGCCATGTGGATTCTGGCATTCCCCTCTATGGGTTGTGGATGTCAATGTCTTCAAATAGGGATGATCCTGACTGCTCCTCAGTACAGCATAGGGTGCATGTGGTGCCCATTTGTGATACTTCGTGGGGAATGCTGCAGCCTTTGCAGTTTCTTGTTTTAACTATGATTGTTCACCTATGCGGGTGAGAGAATATATATATATATTGATTACAAAACACTGCATTAATGCACATGTAAGGGTTCAACTTAACCGCACAAAAGTAGGGAAATGTGACGTTAAGGTTTCCAAGTCTAACTGCCTCCCCATCCAAGCAGCAAAAGAACAAGGCCACACAAACAAACAACCACAGACAACCATCATCTGGTAAGACAAACAACATACACCTGTTTCCATATCACACGAATCTGGTCTCTCTCCAGAGCCATGGGACCCCTACTAGTGTTTGCCATGTGCATTGTTTGTTCAGGAGGAAGAACTCTGATTTCCCCTGGTTTAACCACAGTCCAGAGATTGCTGAGAATTGGGACAGGAGGGGTTGAATTGGTGCCATGGAGTGGCAAACATCAGACAGTAGGATGAGTAAGCCATCTGCATATAGTAGGTCTGCCTGATCTGCACAAATGCCCAGCAGTTTGGAGTGCTCTCTGATAGTGAATCAGAGAGGTTCAATAGCTAAAAGGAAATGTAAGGGGGAAAGGAAGCACCCTAGCCTGGTACCCATCTGTTAAGTTAAAGGGTTCCAAGAGTGTGCTGTCTGTAAGAACTCTTGCTGTCGGTCCATAGTATAGGGAGCAGATTGCCCCTACAATATAAAATGGGGACTGAATTTCCATTGTGTCCAGAACTTTAGAGAACTAAGAACATTTAACCAACTCAAAAGCCTACTCAAAGTCTATTGTGGGGGTAACTGCCGCGGAAGGGAGAGACTGGGCTAGGAGATGCAGATTGAAAAATGTTGAGGTGCTCTGAGCCTAGTCTACCTTTGGCAAAAGCCCCCATGGTAAGGGTGGATAAAACTTGGTAGAATGGAATTTAACCTAGCTGCTAAGATCTTGGCTAATATTTTTGCATTCGCATTTATTAATTAGATTGGGCAGTAGTTCCCCAGGAGTGCAGGGTTCTTCACTTTTTTTGGTAGTACCATAATCACTGCCTCCATGAGGGCAAAGGGAAGACAGCCATTGGAGAGGGTTGGCGTAATAAGGGAGAAAATATGTCTTCCTTGGCTTGGTAGATGTCTACTGGAAAGCCATCCCCTGTGCTTGGTCATGGATCATATAGCCGACTTTACCTCTTCCATTGTGGTGGGGGGATCTGGCACTGCCTGTTGGTCTGCTGAAAGGAATGGGAGATGTAGGGAGTTGAGAAAAGCTTGGATGTTATCCAGCACCAGGGGAGACTGGGAGGCGTATAGGGACTTATAGAATCTTCACATCATGCAATTGATGTCCTGGGGTGAGGTGCAGAGGGTCCCAGTTTGGTCTTGCAGCCCTGGGATGTATCTGTCTGCCTGCATTATTCTGAGTCTGTAAGAGAGAACCTTACTTGCTCTTCCCCCCCTCCCAGAATTTATTTTGGGTTCTGAGGAGGGCATGTTCTTCTACCCCGGAATACAAAGCGTGGATCTGGATGCGTAGGCATGCCACCTGAGAGGGGCCCCTTTTGGGTTTACCTTGATTGCAGGCTGAGCCATTTTCAGCTTGTTTTCAAGATCCTTGGCTTCTGCCTCTCTCTTTTCTCCATTTGGAGACATATCCTATGGTGTGCCCCCTGAGGAACGCTTTCAGGAATTCCCATAAAGTGGTATCTGCTGTGGCATCATTGTTGTTGTCACCTAAAAAGTCTGTGGCCTACTGTAGGCCCAATGCCAGGGTAGGAATTTGGGGTCTTTGAGGAACAGTGGATCAAAGCGCAAGGAGGAGGAGGAGTTCAAGGAGGAGGGGCCCCTGAGGACGTTTATGGTGATGAGGCATGACCCATTATAGTTTGGTTGATGTTGAAACCTAGGGGGCTTGGGGGACATGGGATGAAGAAAGCTAGAAGTCTAATCTGCTGAATGACTGGGAGGTTCCAGAATGATATATGTAGTCACGCACCATGGGACTGGCTAGTCTCCAACCACCTATGAGGGAATGCCCTTGCATTATTTGTTTGAGCACTTCTCAGGATTTATGGTGAAGTTCCATGTTGATGAAGGAGCAATCAAGAGCCAGTTCTCAGGTGAGGTTAAAGTCACCTTCCATAAGAATAGAGGTCTATTGCTCTGTGGTTTTTGTTAGGGTCTGGTGCAGCTCCTGGAAGAAGGATGGGGAGTCATCATTGGGGATGTATATATTGATTAAAGTGAGGATGACCTGCGGTGTAGTGACTCTCCCCATTACCCATCTGCTCTTCCCAGTTGGAGCTAACTTCTACAACTGACCATTTTAATGATTTGCGCTATTGTATAGAAATGCCTCTCTTTGCTGCCTGAGCAGAGTAGAGTATCTTTTCCCCTACCCACTCCCTCACTAGTTTGGTTGCCACCAGAGAGGTCAACTTAGTTTCTTGGAGGAAGACAACCTGCAACCTTAGTTTTTGTAGGTAAGCTAGTATTTTCTTTATTTTGATTGGGGAATTTAGTCCTCGTACAGTACAAGTCATGAGGGACATGTCACCCATGGCCAGGGCTCAGTATTGGATTGCAATCTGATTTATGAAGTTGGGATTTTACTGCTTTTCCCTCCACCCAGATTGTAAGGACTGTGGTTACTAGCCCCCTTGGGGTGGTCCCCCTAGGGTTGCCAGTAGTCCTTCATCCTGATCTAGACATTGTGGTACAGGTCAGCATTGTAACAAACAAGTTTTATATTACAGGGGCACGGTAGTGCCTCTATAGTTAGGGTTGAGTGGGCACTTTAAAGTTAAACCTCAGATTTTGCACTTTAATAATTTGCGACCATTCAACAGTTTTGCAAAACATTTGGTATGTGCTGTCTCATTGGGGAAAATCTCGTTACGTGCCAAGTATCATTCCAATTGGATGTGCGAATTCTGAGATCCAGATCATGCAAGAACCTTAAAATTCACCCTTTTCGCAGTTTTTTTCCTCATCGCCTTGTACCCAGATGGTGCTGAATTTTGGTGTGAAATTGTTATGGTACAAAGAGCTTGGGTCACAGAACTGCCTTGCACTTGTTTGGTGAAAAAATATGAATCCTTTCCAAAGTTATTCAATTTTTAAGTTTCCATTATTTTCAATGGGGATTTTACTCTCCAGGATAGCTTCCTGGAATGAAAAAGGAATTTGGTCTCACGAAAAAGGATTCTTTTATGCAAGGGGCCAATCCTTATTTGCGAGGAAAAAAGATCCTTTTTCGCGAGCCTCCATCCTGTTTTCACTTTTCCCACAGAACAAACTGTCATAACTCTGTATAGTGATGTCTTCTTCAGACACTGAAACATTAATCTTGCTCATCGAGAGTTGTTGAGCTTAATTCTGTAATTTTTAGTACCTTCCATGGGCCTGGAACATTTATTTTAAGTAATTAAATCCTTTTTCGTGACTCGCTAAGTTCCTTTTTCATTAACCCTTTTTTGTTCTCGCAAAAAAGGAAATGGGCTCACGAAAAAGGATTTAAAGAAAAGATAAGTCCAAAATCCTTTTTCATGAGAGGGAATCCTTTTCCATGACCACAAAAAAGGATTTTGCCGTAAAGGATTCCTTTTGCACGACCCAGGATTCCTTTTCCAAGAATACGGCAAAGCATTCACGGAAAAGGATTTCCTCTAATGAAAAAGGATTTATCTGACTTTATAACTGTGTCACATTGGTGTTCAGTGACACCCTTCCATGTTAGTATTCTATATTCCTAGTGTCTAGTGGCACCCCCCACCCTCACATATGCCTATTGTATAGCCCTGGTGTCTAGTAACACCCCCACACCCTCTGATCCCCATATTTATAATATTTGTAATCCCAGTTGGTTGTTAGTGGCACCCCCCCACCCTCTCATATATTTATATTGTATAGACCTGTTGTCTAGTGGCACCCCCTACCCTCCAACCCCTATATTTTGTATAATGTAGACCCCATTGGAGGTTAATGACACCCCTACACTCCCATGTCTCTGTCAACCTGAAAATAAGAAAACTGTCTCTCATTGTCTTTTTTTGTTTTACAGCCTGTAAAAGGGAAAAACGTCCACTGCCGATCACACCTGCACGATCCACCCAATGTCCCAATGTGCACCCATCTTCCCACACACACCCTTGACTCTCCACATGTCCTCACTCACCTGGACTGCCAACAGACAGGATATCCACCCTCTGATTGAAGATGCATCTTGCTGCTGTAACCGACAACTGCTCTCTGACAAGTAAGGTAACTGCGGTTCAATTCCGACCACAGCTATCTTACTTGTCAGACAGCAGTCACCGATTCCAGCAACAAGATGCGCCTTTAATTGGAGAGTCTGTTGGTAGTTCAGGTTATTGAGATTCAGGTGATTGAGGGCACATGGGGGGAGTCAAGGGGTGTGGGAGGTGGCTGCACAGTCGGAGGTTGGGTTGGTGGTCTCGGTGTGATCGGTGGTGGACTTTTTCTTTTTTACAGTTCATAAAAAAAGACATTGAGGGATGGTTTTCTTATTTTCTTATATTTTTAGATAGTCTAATTGTATCCTTATTTGCCTGTGGGGGTACAGGACCCCTTAGGTGCTGCGCTCCCATCCCTATACGTACATGTATGTTGCTGCGGAAGCACAGGATCCTCCAGGTGCTGCACTTGCATTTCTGCCAAAACATCAACCAAATTGTCAGCCTAGCCTTGTTATTACCCCACCTCATGAACTCCATGCTGAGAATTTTCCAATCCCCACCCAAACTTCATTCCACAGCATGGAACCATCATTCCACGCCACAGGTGCAAAATCACATTTTGGCCAGGATTTGAAAAATGACAGCTGTCACATTCATGAGGTGGTGTAAAAAATGGCTATGTTGAAAATTTGGGATGAAAATCTTTAAAATTACCAAAGTTAACAAGCAAGCATAGTAAAATTTCAAGGTATACGCATAACGTTGCCATTTTTACATATTTTGACCTGAAATTTTCAACGTAGCCTTCTTACGACTCCACCTCATAACAAGGGTGTTGAAAAATGTTAAATCCTGCCCGGAGGATGATTTCACCAAGTGATAGTAAAATCACCTTTCCAGACAGATTTGCGTAATTCCACTACCATTGTTCATGAGGTGGGGGTCCCAAAAAGGCCATGTTGAAAATTTAGGCTCATATTATGTGAAAATGTCAAAGCTATGCAGCAAAGTTGAAAACCCCTTTGAAATACATTGAACTGCACTTATCTTAGTTTCTCATATTGCAGTCAGTGGGTTCCAGCAGCAAGACATGTCTTCGGTCGGAGAGTGAATCTTCACCCTGTGGCCTGTTGAGGTGAGTGAGGGTGTGGGGGTGTACTGGGGTGTGTGGGGTGGTGGGTGCAAGTGGAGGGATCAGATTAGCAAGGGACCATTTTCTTTTTTGCAGGTTAAAAAAAACACATAGAGGGATGGATTTCTTTATTTCAGCCCTGGATTTGTGATCGGAGATTGGGGGAGTGCCACTAGACACCAGGGAACGTGAAAGCATTTCAGGGATGGCGATTGGAGGGTGGGAGGTGCCACTAGAAACCAGGGAAAATCATTACAGGACAGTGATCAGAGGGTGGTGGGTGTCACTGGACACCAGGGAAAGTCAAACCATTATGGCGACAGCAGTCAGAGGGTGGGGGGTGTCACTAGACACCAGGGAGAGAAAAAACATTACAGGGATGGTGATCAGAGGGTGGTGGGTGTCACTAGACACCAGGGAAAGTCAAACCATTATGGCGACAGCATTCAGAGGGTTGGGGTGTCACTAGACACCAGGAGAGAAAAAACATTACAAGGACAGTAATCAGAGGGTGTGGGTGTCACTAGACACTAGGGAAACATTGAAGCAACATGGGGATGGCAATCAGAGGGTGGGGGTGCCATTAGACACCAGGGAAACTAAGTCCAAAATGGTTTCACGTAAATGAAGGGATTCTTTTTTCGTATGACCAAATTCTTTTTCCATTAGGCCATACAAAAAAAAGCAGAAGAGAGTCACAAAAAAAGGATGCAAATAACCAGAAAAAAACACACACTCGGGGTCATTTTAATAATAGTGAAGTGAAGAATCCACCTAACAGGGTCCCGATGAGCAAGATACATGTGTTGATCTCTCTCCGGGATGTCATTTTTGTGGATTTTGAAATTTTTATTTTTATGAAAAAATGTAAAACAATATGGTGGCAAATGAAAAAGGATTTTTTCCCTCACAAAAAAGGATTGGACCTATATGAAAAATTATTATTTTTTTCATTTCATGCAGCTATTTTGAAATGCTTACTGAGCATGCTCAGAACCCGACATTTTAAAATGTAATAACTTTGAACTGGATTCATATTTTTTCAACAAACCAGGAATAGACTCATCTGTGGACTAGCCCCTTTCTACCCTGAAAATGTCAGATCAAAATTCCAAACCATCTGGGCACTACAGCTCTTGAATAAAACAGCAAAAGATCTGGAAAATCTTAATTTTTGCACTATCCATATCTCAGAATCCGCACATCCAACCAGAATGAAACTTAACACATCCAGATATCTACCCCCACAAGACTATGCATGCAGATTTTAATGTGCATTCGTTGAATAGTTGCAAAGTTCTTACAGTACAAGTTTCGATGGGCTTGGGGCTGGGTTTGCTGTTTGCAGTTGGTGCTCCGTGATGGGAGATTGTGGATGCACCCATTGTTGGACAGGTGGCCTGTCCTTCACTGGTGTGGTGGGCTTTGGACATGGGTCAGCTGCTTGAGGTATGTTGCAGTAGCATAAGTGAGAAAATCCATTTTGTAGCAGGAGGTCCCTTGAGCCATCCAACAATGTTCTGCTGGCCCTCTCCCTGCTACGGCTGCAGGCTCTGGGGTGAAGGGTGTAAGCCTGTTCCAGCCAGCTGTGTTTACTTCTCTTAGCAGGGGTGTCTTTGTTCTGTTAGCAGCCTGCTGACTGCCAGGTGGCTTCTTGATCCAGAGGTGGGGCGGCTATATGGGACCAGCGACCGCTCTATGACTTTGGGACAGTCTCAGTGCAGGGGTAGTATCCATGTGTGGGGGAGCATCAAAAGAGGGGATTGTGGCCCCCTGACAGAAGTGGAGGGTGAATGTCTCAGCATCCTCTGGTGTGTCAAAGGAATGGAACACATGGTTTCTGGAGATTCTTAGTGTGACAGGGTAATGGAGGCAATAGGTTGTTTCAGTCTGTTGGAGTGATTTCCTTGCCCCTAGTGAAGGCCCTGCTTTTGTCTGAGAGGAGTGGGGAGAAGTCAAGGAAAATTTGAATGAGAGGGTCCTGCCACTTCAGGGTACATTTTTCTCTTGCTAGCTCCATAATCCACTGTTTGATTGGAAACCTTATGAAGGGTCTAGGCTTTTAACCATGCTTGGGCTGGGAAGGAATAGCGATCAGTGTGCACGCTCAGCCTCTAGCAGTGTGGGCCATCGGCACTGTGGTAGGTCTGGGAGTACTTACTTCAGAAAAAGAGTGGAATCTTTCCCCTCAGCTCCTTCTGGGAACCTGGCTATTCTGAGGTTATTCCAATGTCCTCAGTTCTTGAGGTCATTTATTTTGTTGTATAGCTGCTGGATCTTAGAGCCCTGTTCCCAGAGGTGAGCTACAAGTCTGTCTGAAAAGGCTCCCTGCTGGATGGCTTGTAGTTCTGTATTTGTGACACTTTGGGTCAGGTTTTCTATTTCTTCCTGTGAATGCTGGGTTGTGCTTTTCATGTTTCCCATTTCTGATGGGAGTTGTGTGAACATATGTCTGATCTTATCCATACTTGCAGGGGTCACTGGAGAGGAGTTCGCTTGGAGCACCATTGTCCCCATAAATGGTCTCAGTGCGGAGGAAGGTAGAAGATCAGTGCTGGTCAGTGGACAGAGGGAGCAGTGGTGGTCAAAAGGAAGGCAACTCCAGGTACTATGGGTTTGGAGGAAGGTGTAGAGGTGCAAGCAGTAGTCTGGTTGTTGAAAAGACAACTGGATGTACTCAGACTTGGCTGGGAGGTAAGGGAGCTTGCAAGATTAGGCTGCCATCTTGTCGGTAGTCAAAACCCCACATCCTCAAGCCAGTATTCCACAACTGTACTTAATGTGTGACCTAAAAATTCTTATATCCCACATAAAAATCTTCAACCATTCAAAAAAACAAGAATTTTATATTTGCATGAAAAAATTCTTGGGTTGCACCTAATGTGTGACCAAAGAATTCTTCATCCTCATATCAAAATCTCAGTCCAGACCAAATATTTTTTTCTTTCACATAAAAAATTCTTGCCGGCCCGGTAGCACAGAGGGCTGAGGTGATGGACGCATTACCTCACACTTCGCTGGTGACCAGGGTTCGGGAATGACCTCAGGTCATTGGGTGCCGGCATGGGGGGGAGCAGGATCGAGCAGCCTTATGGCAGCTCTCCTCTCCTGAGGGATGTGGTCACCCCCCCATATTCCCACCACCACCAGGTGGAGGTCCAGTGTCAGTGCTGGAAGAGGGGGCGACACAAAGGGAGGGTGTCTTGACTCATAGCGTGAGTGTGCCTCCACACACGCATGCAAGTCCAAGACAGGGATGGGAGGAAACGGGGGTAAAATCCTACAAAATATTAAAAAAAAAAAATTCTTGGGTCATACTTAATGTGCGACCAAGGAATTCTTTAGCTGCAAATCAAAATTTCTGCCCTGCCCAGAAACTTTTTTTGTTTGTTTGTTTGTTAGTTTGCAAGAAAGTGACCAAAGAAGTCATCTGGCAGAAAAATAAGCATTTTTGGTGCACAAAAACTTTTATTGGGTTGCACCAAAATGTGTGACCAAAGAATTAATCCTGCAGGAAAGCAAACATTTTTTGGTGCACACAAAAAATTATTTGGTCACGCTTAAATGTGCAACCCAATAATTCCATTTAAAAACTTCTTTGGTCACACTTAAATGCATGTCCCACGAATTCATGGCTCATAACAGAAGAATCAGCCATCTCACTAATCTGATGGCCAGAGAACTTTTTTTTGACATTTTATCCCTACATCATGAACTTGGTCATTAGTAGAGGTGTGCGAAAAAAAACCTTCGCTGGTGGAACTGAAGCAAAAGTCAGACTTTCGCTTCCACAAAAGTTCGGAGATCCATTTCTGAACTTTCACGGAAATTCTGCCTGCCCTGCATCACTGCCCCAGGGCCTGATAAAATGCTAAAATAAAATACTAAAAAACACAGTCCTACATGTGTTTAAAAAAAAACTTGTGGCTCGTGGTCCTTCCCCCCACCTGATCACCCATACATGTCTGACTCCAGATTCTCATACATATTTGTAGCAACCTCCCCATCCCTATCTCCCTGTATGTATTAAAATATCCTCCCTGGTAGTCTAGTGATAATGAACCCCCCTCCCTAGTCCCTCTCTATCCCCAGACCCCAATCTGACCCCCATATGTATAAAATAAAATATAGAATTATTTTTTTAAACTTATTCCCAACCCTAATCAGTGGCTGCCTGGCTGCCTGCCTGCCAACAGTGGAGTGCCAGTTTCCAAATTCCAATTCCTCCTTGAGTCTCGACTCCCTACTCCCTGGTGGACTAGTTTTATATGGTAGTAATAGTCAAGTTAAGCAGTGGCAACCCCTCTGCCCCCTCCCACCCCAGCAGGTAGTGTCCCACTGCACTCTCCCCATCCCAAAATGGAGCAGGCCACTGGCACAGCCCTCCACTCTCCTCCACGAATAGCAACCCACTGAGCTATCAATGAATGAGCACATGCTTGTGTTTGTAAGCATGCACTCATTCACTGATAGCTCAGTGGTACCTAACTGTGGAGGAGGCGAAGGCTGTGCCAGTAACCTATTCATTGTTATGGGAAACGAATTGAGACACTACCTGCCGGGTGAGAGGGCAGGGGTCCTACACTTAACTTGACTATTACTACCGGCATACCTAAAACCACCAGGAGTAGGGTGTCAGGACCAGGAGGAATTTGAATTTGGAAATTGCACTCCACTGGTGGTAGACTGGCAGCCAGGCAGGCACTGACTAGGGTTGGGAATAAATTTAAAAAAAAATTATTTTATTTTATACATATGGGGATTGGGATCGAGGTCTGGGGATAGGGAGGGATTAGGGAGTGGTGTTCATTACCACTAGACCACGAGGGAGGATATTTTACTAAATACAGGAATAGGGATGGTGGCAGCTACTACAAGTATGTATGAGAATCTGGAGTCTAGAGTCGGACATAGGTGGGTGATGGGGTGGAGGGAGGGACCACTAGCTACCAGTTTTTTATTTAATCAGGCAGTGAATTGATTGGTGACTGGCAGGGATGGCCTCTAGCCATGGGGGGATATTTAAAATGTTGGGGAGGCAGAACATAGCTGGGGTGGAAAAGGGTGAAATGTTGCCCTAAACATTCAGAAGTTTTCCGATCTGCCACAGGTGGAAGCTCGGAAACTTCTATGAATGTTGCTAAATTTCAAAAAAGTTCTGCTAAGGTAGAAATAGCAACTTTCACACACCTCTAGTCACTAGGTTGTGATAAATCACACCTGAAGGTGGTTTCTCACAGTAACTGCAAAGTCAAATTTTGGCCTATATTTGAAAATTTTCACCTTCCTTATTCATGAGGTAGAGTCATGTAAATAGTATATTCAAAATTTGGGACTAAAATATTGTAAAATGGGAAAGTTATGAGTAAAAGTATGTGAGAAACAAAACATTTTTCATGCACTCCAAAAAAAGAATTCTTGTGTCGCACATTTAATTGTGGCACATAATTTTTTTATAAGCACCAAAAATGGAATTTTGGGTTGCACATTCAAGTGTGACCCAAGATTTCCATTTTTAGTGTACACTAAGAATTCATGTGTTGCACTTAAATGTGTGACACAAGCATTCCCAACTCATGACACAAGAATCAACCATCTCTGTAAGATGACTGCCAAAGAAGTTAACAAAGTCCAAAAAAGATATTTCTGGCCTGTTTTTAGAAAAACAAACACCAGAATTGAGCCTAATGGTTGCACTTCTGTCTGACTGTGGATGCAGACAATTTTTGGGACTATTTGAGGAGCTATGGAAGCGCAAGGCCCTCTGGGGCCTCTTCTTTCATGTGGTTACAGATGCAGATTTCCAGGGTGGGCCCTATGCCAGGAGAAGACTTTTCTGCACTGTATGGTTATTTGTTGCCCATGCCACCAACACCGCGCTGTCCCTCCCTGGGCTATGAATGATGCCCCAGAAGAGCATCACCCTCCAGCCTTGGCACATCCTGCAGAGTCACTGAGCTTGTCCCCCAAACTCAGGTAACCATGGGAGTGCAGCCCACTACCCACTGGGACAATGGTAGGCTCCATGTGTTGTGCTGGGTGGTGGGGATTAGAAGGGGAGGTACAAATGAAAAGCAAAAAGATGCACAGGGCCCTCTTGGTCCTGTGCCACAGAGCCTCTGTCTGCCTACATAACTGCACAACACAGAGAGCTTTGCACTTCCATGCAGCTATGGATGCAAAAAATATAAAGTGCTCTCTGGGGCAGCAAAAAGAAAGAAAAGGGCTGTCTGGGCATTACACTGGGCACTAAAGAAATAATGTCCCAGCAGCTCTTCTGCCAGTCCTCACAACAAAGTTTGAGTCCTTGGGGCTGGAAGGGGTAGGATTACTCTATCTGCAGTCTGGGTGGGGGCTGAGGGAAACAAGGTAAGCCCCCAACTTCTTTGGGGGGGTTACCTTCTCTCTTGACTAAGGAATGGCTGACTTCAGCCATCATCTGTGAAAGTCCAACAGTTCAACCCAGAACAAAACATATTTACATGATGTCTAGACTAGACACTTAATTCTTCATCTAAACATGACCTCACATTATCTTGCCAGGCACATAATTCCTGACAGTTACTCAATATTCCCCACATAGCTCTATCCCTTTCAGTCCCCAGCACCTGTGAAATATATTTGGGGAAGGGACCTGAGTACCACATACTATGTTCAACATAAAGGGAATTATTGGTGAAGGCACCTGGGACATCATAGCTAAGCTTCAGAACAAGCAGTACAGGTCTGGTAGAATAACACAGGGAGAAAACCTATGCACTCCGTCATATGAGGTGCTTAATCCCACAGTATAAGCATACTGCCGAACAAAAGACTGGCACACTGGAGTTGAACTGATTTTTTTTTCTTTCAATAAAGGTTTTTAGTGATTCATTTATCAATTTACACATGGGTTACAAGCAGTGATACAGAGTACTGTGTCATATCTGGAGTCAGACTGTAGTAAAGAGTAATGTACAAGGATGGACTCAGGTGTTCCTGAAGGAGGAAGGGCCATTTTTCACATCAATACCTGAGTTGAAAATGTTCATGAAAATAAATGTACATATACAAACCACCGGTGTGGATAGCTATGGATGCCAAAGCTCCCCTGCGTATCGACATCTTACATGCCTTCTTCAGGGGTGAACTCCAATCTGCCAATCTTTTATTTTTTGTAAGTATAATTTTTATTAAACACATCTATACACAACATCTACATTATAGATACTGTAATACAGCAGCACAACAGTTGCTGGAAGAGTCTCCATTGATAGTTATAGGTATACCTTGAACATACTTATGTTACATATTTCCCTTCTCTTCAGTTACAGCACGAGAGCGGAAGACTGGTACATGTTTTGAGAAGATGTATCCCAAGGTAACTGGCTTTCAAGCACAGAATGAATCAGATATGAAGGATATTAAACATGCTGCAGAACATGTACTTCAGACATATAACCATAGCTTAAACCATAAAATACATCAAGCAGATCCTAGGTACAGTAACACAAGGATGGGGAGTGATTTAATTGATATGAAGATGGTAGCTCTCACCCGGGATGATCTGGTGGCACCACTCACTAAAATCTTTACTACATCTCTAAGAATGGAGTGTTCCTGGAAAAATGGAAGTCAGCATTCATCACCCCTGTTTGCAAAAGTGACAGAACCAATCTGTCTAACTACAGGCCTAGTTCTATATTACCCCCCCCAATCTAAAGCCCTGGAAAGAATTGTATCTGATCAAGTAACAGAATATCTGGATAAGTACAATCTCCTATGCGCACAGCAGCATGGGTTTTGGAAAAAAACACTGCACACTGACCGCACCGGTTGACTACATCACTCAAGGACTACACCACTTAGGAGGGCTGACTTTGGCAAGATGGGAGGGTGCCTCAGAAAAGCACTAGCAAACAGGCTAGAAGGAGGTGTGGAGCAACAATGGGGAATCATCAAAACTGCCATCACAGAGGCAACAAGCCTTTGTGTGAAGCAAATAAACAAATCAAAGCGAAAGAAAAGCCACTATGGTTCTCAAAAGAGGTGGCTGTGAAAGTCAGGAAGAAAAAGATAGCATTCCGGAAGTATAAGGAAACACAGAAGGAGCAGGACAGAGAGCTGTACCAGTTAAGGCAGAAGGAAGCAGGGAGGGAAGTCAGAATAGCAAAGGCCCAAACTGAGGAAAAGATCGACAACTCAGTTAAGAAGGGGGATAAAACCTTTTATAGGTACATCAGCGAGCGTAGAAAGACAAAGGGAGGGATAGTGAGGCTGACTAGAATGAACGGTGGGTGGGCAAAGGGGGACAGTGAAAAAGCAGGAATACTGAACGAATATTTCTGCTCAGTATTCACAAAGAGGAGGGAAGTGCCTAATCCAATTAATAGAAGCACTCTTGATAGAGGTCGATCCCAGTCCTTTCACAGAAGAAAGGGTTCTGCAAGAACTCCTAAAACTGAAGGTGGACAAAGCAATGGGTCCTGATGGAATTCACCCCAGAATTCTAAAAGAATTAAGGGAGGAACTAGTGAAACCACTGGCTACTCTTTTTAATAAATCATGGGAGGATGGTGTGGTACCCGAGGACTGGAGGAAGGCGGATGTGATTCCCCTTCACAAAAGTGGGACCAAGACAGAGGCAGGAAACTACAGACCTGTCAGTCTGACCTCTGTGGTAGGGAAAGTGATGGAGTCACTTCTGAAGGAAAGAATAGTTGAGTACCTAGAGGCCAGTGGAGCACAGGACCCAAGGCAGCATGGGTTCACAGCGAGAAGGTCATGTCAGACGAATCTAATAGATTTCTTTGACTGGGTGACCAAAGTAGTAGACCAGGGAGGGGCTGTGGACATGGCCTACCTAGACTTTAGCAAGGCATTTGACACAGTCCCACATAGAAGATTAATAGTCAAATTAACTAGCCTGGGAGTGGGTCCCAGGGTGGTAGCCTGGGTAAAACATTGGCTGCACAACAGGACACAGAAAGTAATTGTAAATGGAGTCCACTCTGAAGAAAGAGGGGTTACTAGTGGGGTACCGCAGGGTTCAGTATTGGGTCCAGTCCTTTTTAATGTCTTCATCAGTGACATTGCAGAGGGACTGGAAGGAAAAGATATGCCTTTGCAGATGACACTAAGATCTGCAACAGGGTTGATACACAGGAGGCGTGGAAAGGATGAAAAGGGACTTGGCAAGGTTGGAGGAATGGTCAAGTATGGCAGCTAGGATTCAATGCAAAGAAGTGCAAAATAATGCACCTGGGAAACAAGAACCAGGGAAGAATACACAATGGGTGGGAGGTAGTAACAACAACAAAAAGGAAGGGACCTGGGGTAATCATATCAGATGACCTTAAGGTTAGCAAGCAATGTGAGAAGGCAGTAGGGAGGCTGGGGGTATACTGGGATGTATAGGGAGAGGCAGCAGCAGCAGAAAACAGGAAGTTGTTATCCCTCTGTACAGACAGTTGGTGAGACCCCATCTGGAGTACTGTGTCCAGTTCTGGAGACCTCATCTCCGCAAGGACATAGACAGGATAGAGGTAGTCCAGAGGAGGGCAACTAAAATGGTGCAGGGTCTGCAAGAGAAGCCGTATGAGGAGACTAAAGGAGCTTAATATGTATACCCTTGAGGAAAGAAGGAGAGGGGACATGATAGAAACTTTAAGTACCTCAGTGGAATCAACAAAGTCCAAGAGGGTTGCATCTTTCAGAAAAAGAGACTTACAAGAACAAGGGACACAATTTAAAGATAGAAGGAGGGCGGTTCAGGGGCAATGTGAGGAAGTATTATTTCACAGAGAGGTGAGTGGATGCATGTAACAGCCTTCCTGAGGAGGTTGTGGGGTCTAAAACTGTGGGAGATTTCAAGAATGCATGGGACAGACATAAGGCAATTCTTGTGGGGGGTAGGAAGAAATAAGCTGTTGGTTAACTAGGATCTGCGGCCTATCCTGTAGGTAGGGAAATAGGCAGACTAGATGGGCCTAGAGGTCCTTATCTGCCGTCAAAGTCTATGTTTCTATGTTTCAACTTTGTGATGCATTGGACCATGATATGGCAGTGGGGTCTATCTTCATAGACCTCACAAAAGCATTCAAAACAGTAAATCATCAACTTCTACTAAACAGCCTTCTATCCATTGGCCTGTCCCCATACACAATAGCCTGGTTTGACAGCTACCTTTCCTGCATATCATAATGCTTATGTATTAGTGGAAAACTCTCTGAACCAAGGGGAGTGAGCCTTGGAGTCCCTCAAGGATCAATACGTGGCCACTTGCTATTTAGCCTATTTGTTAATTCCCTACCTTCTGCCTGCCCTGCTCACATGGTGCTGTGTGCTGATAATGCTGTCATCTCAGTATCTGGCAGGGATGTGTTCAAAATAACAATGGAACTACAAGCCAGCTTCCAAAGGCTAGAAACATTATTTGCACGGAATAGACTCTTGCTCAATTACAAAAAAAACTAAAGGTGTGCTCTTCACTATAGCAAAAAAAGTATGGTCCCCTATTACTCCATAGCCACAAAGGGGAAATCTTGGAGCAAGTAAGCACATTTAAATATGTGGGTGTTCACCTAGATGACACCCTCACTTTCTCCATGCATATTGATCGGTATACCATTGCCACAGTGACTCCCAGATCACGAAGACCACCACAGTGTCAGGAATTGGGCAAAATCCGCCTGTCACTGTGGTGGTCTGTTTGGCGATCAGGACTGCCTCATTGGGTGTTTGTCCCCCCAGTCAAACTCCAACTCGGAGTTATAATCTTATAGACTGGGCTGTGTGGGGGGCACAGTCCCCTGATGGATGCATAGAGGCATCCCCGACACTACAATGCTGGCAGTCGGCACTGCGGCTGTCGCTGTCAGGGATGTCTCCATGCCGACTGTCACTGTGGCATGGGTAAACCATATTGATCAAGTCATAAAATCAGCTAATACTAATCTGGATGTTCTTTACTGCTACAGGCATGCATCGACTCCAGAAGCATTGAAACTGGTCACATGCAGCTCTGTGCTGTCCACCATTGATTACAAGCTGGTGATCTACAGGGCTGGTTCGAACACCATGCTTAAACGGGTCAAAACCCTCCTTAATAAGACCTGTAGGCTGATTCTTGGGGCAGACTATCTGATCTACATCTGTGCTCTATATAAAGAGACTAGATGGCGCCCTCTCCACCTTGGAATAAAATGCCAGGTCTGCCTGCTGAGGAAAAAAATCACTCCTAGGACTGACACCGGAATCCACCACTAATACCCAACCTACCAAAAACAGCAGAAGTGCGACCAAGGAGGGGCTACTGGTGCCCTTTAAGCACACTATGCTTGGACAACGACGCCTATCATACCAGGGACCTAAATAGTTAAATGACCTCCCTGCCCCCCCTTATTGAATGCAGCAAACTGGGCCAGTTTAAAACTGGGCTCCGATCCTACCTAGCCCATGAAAATGACTGTTGCTGCCCTTTATAAACTCGGACTACCCAGTATTACCACTGAGCTCACTTCCTCTTTCCCATTATATTACCTCATACCACCCCCTCTGGCCACCCTTCCCCCCTACTCCATCCCTTCTGCTCCCACCCACTCAAAATTATTCCTCTCTGCTGTACCCTTGTCAAAGCCACCTCTGGCTGTGGATATCTCCACTCTTTGCACCTTGGTACCTCCCTCCCCCCACTACTCCATCCCTCTTACTCTTACCCCTCAAAACTATTCCTCTCTGCTGTTCCCTTGACAAAGCCACCTCTGGCTATGTATATTTCATCTCTGTTTACCCAGATAGACCAGGAATTTTCTCTGACCTTACGCTGTAAACTGAATCTGCCAAAACTATGTACCGCACTCATGGAGTGCTGTTTTATTTTTCACCCAGAGCACTTCTGTAACTGAAACTGTGTAACCTTTTATGTTATTACTGTCTTGTCTGCCTGTTATTACCTATAACCATTGTATTGTCCTGTATTTTTTTGACTTGGAACCTTTGTAAATGAGCCCCTTGGCTCAAAGGTATTAATCCAAAAATGAAATAAATAAATAAATAAATAAATAACAATATTTGTGGGGGGAAGGAGCAGAGACTAAGGGGTGGCAGATACCAGACATTTCATTACTTTTATATGTATGTGGAACACCACTAAAATAATGTTTCCTGCCACAGGGTAATGGTGCCAATAACTGTATCCCTCTCAGAAACTTATTATTGCAGTATGAGACTATGGAATTAAGTCTCCTTCTTTATTCAACATGTGCAGAAACCACCCCATTCAATGGAAGTTGCACAACGTTCAAGCTGCTCATTTAGGGAATGCGTAATTTTCTCCATTTTATAAATCCGGTTAACTGTGTTGCTCCATGCTTTCACTTTGGGGTTTTGAGGGGTGAACCATAGGGCTGGTTATTTTTTTTTGACAGTGGTGAACAGGATGCCTAAAATATATCTAGTGTATCTGTCCTGCAGGCCTAAAGGGTATTGAAGGAAAAAGTAAAGGTCAGAAGTTAATGGGACTGGTTTATGGAAGAGTTCTTTCAACTATCATTTCAGCTCCTGGAAGAAAGGTGTCAGTAAAGGACAGCTCCATATCACATGAGTGTGTGTGGCCTAGGTTCACCAAATAGGTGCCAGCAGGAAGCATCTTGACTGGGGAAAAAAGAAGGCATGATCATCAGGGTGCAGCAGTACCAAATACAGTGCCGCCACTAATATGCCGTCCACTGGTGCGAGCTGGTGACACGAGATGTTGCCCTGCAGGCCTGTTTCCTGTGCTATGTCATGATTTGGCTGCCTGTTTCTTACTCCCATTTCTGTGAAATGCCCTACAAATTATCTCCTCTGGAGTCCTGCAGCACCCCCATAAAAGTGGGAAATCAAGTGAGCTGAGGCTGCTGTCTTGAGAAAGGAAAATAAATATTGTGCTACTGCTAGATGAGCCACATCCATCTAGGGGAGACACCAATGAAGTGTCTGAGTAAAATGAAGTGGATATCAGCTGCCCAGTAGTAGAGCTGAAGGTTGGGGAGTGCCAAAATTGTTTACAAAAGCATTGCTTCTCTAAAAATGTGGAAGTGGAAGCCAACCTATGGACCAGAAGCATTTCTTCTTCCCAGGTCCTATGCATCATCAGAGGGAGATCTAGGAGATGCAGAGGTCTGGAGAATACTGTAATGGCCAACAACAGTCCCAGTGTCGACAGTGGGGGAACCTTAACTTCAACACCTAATATCATCACCACTGATGGCCCCTCCTGTGAAGTGTCAAAAGAGCAAGTGACCCACAGAGTGAGTTGGAGTTATTAGTAACTGCAGCAGTACTACAGTGCATGTTCCACTCTGCCTCATTTCCCTGGCTTGACATCACTGACAACGTCCTGGAACTGCAGTTCCAGAGACAGGCACCAGCATATTGACCATCTAACAAAAACTACATTTTACTGTTTGTAGCTTTCTATGGAGTGCACTTGCATAAGGTAAGTCATGTTTTAGGTATTTTACTCGTCACCTCAGGTATCCCCTATAAAAAGCTTGGGAAATTGCCTTAAGTTTCCTTCCATGTTGTCTTCTCTAGTTTGTATTAAAATCACAAATTATTGAGGCACGTGGTGGGGTGCAATGCAGAGGTAAAGCATTCACCTCCTGGAGAGGGTGATCCCCACCCCAAGGAGCAACACTGTAGGCATTGGCTTTGAGGCAACCTTTCACCTCCCTTCTCAGTCATTGGAAAGTTACAGCTACAGTGGCCTTGATCATCACAAATGGGGGACAGGGAACCAGGGAGAAAATGCAGGGTTAAAAGTATAGTAAAAAAAATCCCAAATGACTATCATTCTTCTAGATACCTCAGGGACTTGATGAAACTGCACTTGCATGGGTGAACTTATATGTACAAAACAAAACATGACACATTGCTACAAAGCAAGAAAATCCAGCACTCACCAACCACTGTAAAAAACACAGCTCTTGCAACAATTGAGATACTGGGTACCAAAACTCTATTTTTCAGTTGCATAAAAATGCCTTGACACATTTCGGAACAAATTCCTTTCTCAAAAGACATGATACAATATAATACTGACCGTTTTTTTATAGTGTCAATTGAAGTCATCACAAGGACCCTCAACTTCATGATGTCACAAAAGATCACAATAAATATAATAATTACGATAAATACAAATATAAAAAATACCCACATAAATACAAACATACAAACTGACAAGGATTTTTATAAAAAGACATCAATATATACAGATTTGTCAGTTTGATGTTTATATTATAATAGTATTATATGGTATGTTGTAACCTAGATAGGCGCTATCAGGGGCTACTACCCTGCCTGATTTGCCACCAACAGGTTGAGGGCCTGGATCCAATGGCGGGTGCCTCCACCCAGAGGTCAGGGTTTGCAATAGTTAAACTAACTTGGTCACAGCCCTCTGGGACACTGCAACCCCCTTTCTTCCCACTAGTGGCCCACACATATATCAGAATTACCTTCACAGTATACACTTACCCCCAGGTCTGGTTCCGGCACTGGGACCTCCTGTGAAATGAGATACAGTGCAACAATCACAGTACAGTACTTTAACATAGACAAATACCTCAGGCAGTATAACTTTACTGAAACAAGCAGCTCTGATTTATTTAGGGGGATATAACAAGGACAGGGGGAAATCAGGTTAATTAGCTTATCACTCTAATAATCTACCTATGGCTCTGTGCACAGGCCTATCCCTATCAGTTACTGTCCCTGGGTACCCAAGCCCTAGTGGCTAGTCCAAACCGTGGCAGCTGGTAGGGGCCCTTTCACACAAGAAAAGGAGAATTAAACAGTCAGCAGTACAGTAATTCCATTTGGATTTAATGTGGCAATTCAACAGGAGGCGACCCTGAATTAGTACTCCGACCTCCAAATAAGATAGGGTCCTTCAATGTCAGCAGGGCTCACTTGAGGTACACAAACCTCTTCACACATCCATATAAAAGAAAGCACTATACCAGGCAGGCTGCATCTGTATCCCGATCGCAATTACTGCACAATACCCGGAGAACACACAGCAGATTCAGTTCCTGACAGACCAAGTGTAATTTTCAGCAATTCCTCCAGTCTTCTACAGGGTGAGCCTGGTTTCTACTCTTCAGAGATCCTTTGATTCTTTTCAGGGGACAGTTCAGTCCTAACAAGCTGTTACACAAGCTGCAGACCGGAACTCTGGGCCTTACACACGTTTTTGACTAAAACTGCACACTGAAAAGCACAGGGCTCCTTCCTTCTTCACTGCCAAAGCTCAACTCAAACTCCAACCGACAAAACCGGCACTTCCTTTGAGTTCCTCCCAGTTCTTGACTGGATTGGCTGTCACTCACAATAGACTGCTGCTGTTGGTCCAAAAGGCACTGAAGTCTAAACTACATCTCCCAGAGTCACTGCCCATACAATCCTCTTGTGGCTGGCTCAGATTATGAGTCAAGTTCTGATTAGTCCAAGGCACCATTTTAGAGCTAGCTTACCCCACACTGATTGGTCCAGTTCAGCAGTTCAAAACCAGAATGGGGAACTAGACAGACACTGTTCTGACTGCAAAAGAAAGCAGGTTAGACAAACTGTAATTTCATTATCACTCTAAATAATTTCTGGCAAACAGTTACATCTTTCAGATAGGTTCCTTTGCACTCCTAGTGACTGCAAAATGGAGTGAATTGGCAGCAGTTCGAGTGGTACTCAAACAGAGAAACACACAGTCCCCCATATAAACTAATTATGTCTGCAAGCAGACAGCTCTAAAGAGACAGTACCAGAGGCTCTAAAACACTCACTGATAAATGGCTTAAATGCCAAACACCATTCAGGCTTGGAGCATTCAAGCAAGCTCCTGAAGTCTTTTAGGAACCCCCATTTGCAGAGGTTACACCTTCCTGGCCTGGGAAAGCAGCGTCGGCGTCAAGCAAGTACCCATAAGTTTCAACTGCAACCATATACATTTGCATTAGGCTCGCACATGTAATCATCAGTCAATATATCATTTTACCAAGAACACATTTCTGAAACATTGCAGTACGTCACTCTTTACACGGTATTACATACACATTGTACCATAACTCAAGTTATTACCTCTTGTACATGAAACCTGAAGAGGGGCCCTTCCTATCAGTTACCTTGGGGCTGGATGGGGCAGGGCACCATATAGAAGGGCAACACAAGTAACTTGAGTTAGCACTGGCCGGCTCAGTTTGGGCAATGAGCTCGGGGACACATACACTCCTTTATGGACAACATTGAGAGGCAAATCCACAGGCCTCCCAAGTGAATCATAACTGAGGTGCACCACAGGCTTTACAGCTCGACCAGTCTTTCTAGGGGAACTGTTATAGTCTCTGCACTCTGAGCCTCATTTTCAGCATTGTCCTCACTTGTCAGTGGAGTCTCCATGGGGTAGAGAGGCTAGAACTTGGGGCACTTTCAGCTCCAGGAGTTACAGTTTCTGAGTCCACAACATTTGGCTCATGAGGAGAGCTTTCGGACACTGGCAGTGGACTGTCAGGGCACTCAAAATACTCTTCTTGTTTGGGTGTATCACCAGTCTGCCCCAATCTATCATTTTCCTCCCTGAAAGCTCAAACAGTTCAACCATGCACAATGATTCCATTTCATCTGATCTGATGCTTTGCACTTCCTTACTGGGAGCATTGGCTCAGGGATGAAGCTGGGGCTTAGGCAGTCAGAAGGCCCAGCTTCATCTCCAGTATTGACTAGGGGATTGCCCCGAAACAATTGACTCAGTTAGTAAGAAGGATAGTATTCAAAGTCACTCTCACTTTCTTCCGATATGGACTGACAGTCATGCTCAACTGGGACTTGTGCAGGGAACACTTTAACTCTGCTTCTGTAGGTGCAGACTTCCTTGATCTTTTCTTAGCAGCAGCTCTAGTCACTGGTCCAGAGGGGCATCTTCTGGGGCTCAGACTCAATCAGGATTTGTCCAATGGGCAGTAAATGATTTCTATGCATTGTTTTACATCTTTTGAATTATTCTCAGGCCTTACTTTGTACACTGGCAGATCATCTAGTTTGCCCACTACAATGTGAGGGAGATGGTGCCATCTGTCAGCAATCTTGTGCTTGCCATGCAGTCCCAGATTTCTTAGCAATACCCGATCTCCCTCCTGGAGTTCCTGTGCTTTCACCTTTTATCATACCTTTCTTTGTTGGCCAGATTTCTTTTGGCAGCCATGGTTTGAGCCAGTTAGTACGCATGAGTTAGCTGGGCCTTTAACTTTGCACATACTGTAAATAGTTGTCAGCTTGAACCCCATCAGGAGAGACCCCAAAACACACATCTACTGGTAGTCGAGCTTCTCTTCCAAACATCAGGCGGTAGGGGGAGAATCCAGTGGCATCACTTTTGGTGCAGTTATAAGCATGTACCAGGGTGCTAATTTATTGGCTCCATCTAGGCTTGTCCTTTGGGTGCAGGGTGCCTAGCATATCTAGCAAAGTGCGGTTGAAACGTTCAGGCTGTGGGTCCCCCTGGGGGTGGTAAGGAATGGTTCTGGACTTTCGCACTCCCCACAGAGAAAGCATCTCTTTGATCAGACGACTCTCAAAGTCTCTCCCTTGATCAGAATGGATTCTTTGTGGAGCCCCATAGTGAACAAAAAAGTTTTCTACAAGTACTTTGGCCACAGTGGATGCTTTCTGGTCTTTGGTGGGGAAAGCTTGGGCATATCTCGTGAAATGGTCAGTGACCACCAGCACATTACTGATATTTCTTTGATCTGACTCCAAACTCAGAAAATCAATACAGACCAGCTCCATGGGTGCACTGGTGGTGATGTTAACAAGGGGCAGCCCTCTGGGGCAAAGCTTTCCTCTGTACAAGCGACTACAAGTTCGAATGTGTTGCTCCACATCAGCCCCCATCTTAGGCCAATAGAATCTGGATCTCACCAAGTCAAGTGTTCTGTCTATACCAAGGTGCCCCATGTGGTTGTGCAAGGACCTCAGTACTGAGTCTCGAAGGCAGTGGGCAGCACTAGTTGTTGTTTGTCTACTTGTCCCCTCTGTCTACTGTTTCTCTGTATAACAGTTTATTGATCAGTTTCAACTTAGGACCTTCTTTGTATAACAGTGCAGTTCTCAAATCAGTGGGCGTAATTTGGACACATCTTTTCCTGCATAGAGGCTTCTAAAGCTGCTTTGATCATGGGATCGCGGGATTGAGCCACTGAATACTGTCATTGTCCAGCTGAGGCAGTGCACCAATGTCTATTGCAGAAAAGTGGCAATAAGCAGCAGGTATGCAATTCTCAGAGGCTCCCAAGCAATCCACCATGCAGTCCACTGCATCCGTGGACATTTGTTCCTCCCTGTCAAACTTCCGGCAGAGTGCCGAATGTCAGGTTCTGCCAATCGGACCCAATCATTCTGGGGAACAGGCCTCCGGAGAGCATCAGCATCTATGTGGTTCAGACCTGCTCGGTATTCGAGAGCATAGTCATATGTAGATAATGCAGAAGCCACCTATGGCCAGTGGCATCCAACTTAGCTGAGGTCTGCACATAGGTCAAAGGATTATTGTCAGTTTTACTAGTATTTTAGCCCCATACAAGTACTCATGGAATTGGTCAACAATAGCCCACTTCAAAGCTAGGAACTCTAACTTATGTACAGGATAGTTCTTTTCGGATGGGGTCAGGCTTCTACTGGCAAAGGCCACTGGTCTCAGGCCATTCTCGTGCTCTTGGTACAACACAGCCCCCAACCCTTGCAAGCTAGCATCAGTGTGCAGGCGTAGGTTTTCTTGGATCGGCATAGGCCAGCACTGGAGCATGGGTAAGTTGATATATGATCTCATGAAAAGCAGTCTCACAATCAGGAGTCCAGCAGGCCCAAATACTTCACTCGGATGAAATACACTCTTTCAGTCTTGAGGGCCTTTGACTTTTAGTATTTTTGTGGGTTGGGGATACCCTTGAGTAAGGTTAAGTAAAGGCGGATCACTCTTGAATAGTCCTTGATGAGCGCCGATAATAACCACAGAATCCCAGGAATCTTTGCAGTTCTTTTTAGATTTTTGGGCTGTGGCCAGGTGGTCAAGGCCTCAACTTTACTTGGGTCGGTCTCTATTCCTCGGTGGATACTATGTGTCCCACATACTTTACTGATGTTTGAAAAGAATTGACACTTATCAATGGACAGTTTAAGCCAAAGTCCTCCAGTCGGTCCAATACCTTAAATAATCTGCTCTCATGTTCCTCCAGTGAGCTGCCAAACACAATGACATCATCTAGGTATACCAGGCACTCTAGTAAGTTCATGTCCCCACTGCACGCTCCATCAATCGTTGAAAAGTGGCTGGGGCACCTGAAATCCCTTGAGGCATCCTCATGAATTCATAGAAGCCAGCGGACAGATAAAGGCCGTCTTCTCACGGTCCTCTGGGGCCATCGGGATCTGGTAGTACCCACTGCGGAGATCCAGCACAGAGAACCACTTGCTCCCGTTTAGGCAGTCAAAGCATCCTGAATGCGGGGCATTGTGTACTGATCAGGATAGTCCGCCGGTTTAAGGTGCGATAATCCACACACATCCTTACTGTTCCATTCTTTTTCCTCACTACAACAATGGGGAAGCATAAGGGCTTCTGGATTCTTGTATTACACCAGCAGCTAACATCTCTTGCAGATGCCGTCTCACATCATCTATGTCAGCAGGTGCCAGGCGTCGAGACCTCTCACGAAATGGTCTTTTCGTCATGCAGCGGATATTGTGCTCAGCTCCTTGCACGCATCCTACATCCCATTCCTTTAAAGAAAACACCTGGTCTCTCTGGGCAAGCTTCTCACTGATCCTCACTTTCCATTCAGCTGGCAGCGGAGTCGCGAAATCAAACAAGTCAGGCGTTACTCTGTCATTCTTCCTTGAACTCTTGCTGCTGGGTAGCACTGCAGTGTCTGCACAATGCACATTAGCCAGGATGCAACCTCTGTTTACTCGAATGTCTCTTTCAGACACATTATGAACTTGGACCATTACCCTTCTGGCATAAGCATGGGCTCTAGCGGGCAAAATACTAGGCTTGACCAGCAGTCCCTCTGGCAATTTTCCATCGCCTGGTGCATCCAACATTAATATTTTATTCTTAACATCCTTTCTGATACGGACCTCTCCTGTAAGGTACACTGGGCATTTGGCGCCAGGATCAGAGACTCAGGATCCTTCTTCCATACAATTCCGACCGGTTCCTCTGGTTCTGTTTTTCAGCATCTCTCTGTGCCTCATAGGCCTTCTTAATTAAGCCGGAACTCTTAAAGCTCTACTAGTCTTTGACCCCTGTTTTTCATAACACAACTGTGCCAGCCTTCCGAACATATGAGCATTTGTTCCAATCAACAAAGGACACCATCATACAGTCCAGTGGGGGACACACTAAGGCTAGGGTCTCTACTTGACCGCCACTCCAGCCACGGAGGTGGGGAAAGACAGCCAAATTCGGATATACCCGAATAGGGGTAGGCCTTCTCACTTAACCCCATACATGCAGTCCTTCTAATGGTTGTAAGATACGTCTGACAAATGCTTCTGATACCAATCCTGGAACATAATTGTCACTTGGGAGCCACTGTCTAATACAGCTCTTGTAGACACTCCATTCACCTTTACAGTGGTCTCCATGGAGGGACCCACTATTCTGGACCAGTCTGAGAGGCGGTAGTGGGGGCCTGGGCAACTGACCTTGCCACAAAGGGCGTGAATTAGCATTTTGGTGCCCTCACTGGGATCATGTCGTGCACCTCTTAACCACTGATTTCTTCTCCGAAGCTCTCCTTGTAGCCTATATGCAACTTTGTCAGTGTCTTTTGGGGACTGGCATTCCCTTTTCATGTGCCCATCTTTCCCACAATTATAGCAAAACATACTTTCTGGAGTTTGAGCTGGCCGGGCGCCACACTGGGAGCCAGAGCGGGGTATTACTAACTGGAAACCTGGGTGCCATCTCTGTCTGGGCGTGATAAGCATTTGGAGACATCTCGTCAGTTTCTCCACTTCCATGGTCAAGGAATTGAGTTTGGAGCTGTTATCAGCAGGAGATACATGGGTGGGTACCCCACCCCCATAGCAGATGCAGTCGGATATAGGTCAGGGCCCGTACTTGCAGGCGTGGCCTTCATAAAGGACTTTTTTGAATTCCGGATCTCTCTCAACAGTTCGCCCCATTGTGGCATATCTTTTCCTTGTCAGAGCACTCATTGACTGTCAACCTCTGCCCTGAACTTCACTTGATGGGTCACCCTCAGTCACTCGGGTCGTAGCCACAGCTGTTGGTGCAGGTACCTCCGAGGTCGCCTTTTCTCAACTCCTCGAATTTCTCTCATTAACTCATCATAGGAGGGTGGGGATTCCAGTCGATTTGCCAGGCGTAACTGAAGCAACAGCAGTTCTGAGAAGGGGCAGACTTAAGATTCTGTCAGTCTGGTTCGGTCCAGTTCAATCGCTGGCAAACTACCCTTTCTGAGGCATTCTTGCAACAATTTTTCCAGCCGAGAGACATACACAGACAACAACTCCCCTTGGTACTGTTGTGCATTTCTTACTCTCCACCATAGGTCCTCATCAGAATCTGGGCTCCCATACACATTCTCCAAGGCCTCAAGATAGGCCTGTGCAGTCGCTTCAGGGTTACTGGCCCATTTAGCATGGATGGTAGCCAGGGCAGGACCTCGGAGGCTCTCACTAACCCTCTTTCAGCTTTTGGCTTCCGAGCATTGCCATTCTAGCACTTGGGGGGCAACATAGTCTATCCAGGTCTCCCAGTCATCCTCCCCTTGGGGGGTGGGGAGGGTGCCAGAGAAGATCCTCAACCTGGTAGAAGTCGTGACTAATGGCAGGTGCAGAAATAGAGTCTGCATTGGTTCAGCCACCATTACGGGCACTGGAGCAGGAGAGGGTGTTGGGAGGAACACCCCAGGTGGCAAGAATAGTTTCTTCAAGTCCTCCACAGTTTTCCCCTCTCCCAGCAACCATTCAGCAAATTTCTCCTCAAAAGTTTCAGATAGTGGTGGGGGCTGATTCCCCCCCGGGTCTTTACTGTCCTTAGTTATCACTCTCCAAGCAGTGAGGGCTCCCTCTGGGGTAATGGTCTGTGGCACTTTGGAGCTATCTATGGGATCCTTAAACTCTACTAGGGCCAGGAAAGTGTGGGTGAGCAGATTAGCATGCCGACCCACCACCACAGGGTTTTGTAAACCTTCCACCTTGGAAAGTACTCCCTGCACAGTGTCCGTATTGATACCAGGGGATGTCCAGGATAAGCATAGCATTTTGAGGTCGATCTCCTCCCCAGTACACCACTCCACCAGCGGTGCACAGCCACTTCTGTCGGGTACCCATTTTTTTCTTAACAGTGGTTCGTAAATATGGCCACTAGAGGACACACAATCCCAGCGGTGAGCCTCCAAGATGTAACCCTAGATGGCGCTATCCCAGGGGCTACTACCCTGCCTGATTTGCCACCAACAGGTTGAGGGGCCTGGATCCAATGGCGGGTGCCTCCACCCAGAGGTCAGGGTTTGCAATAGTTAAACTAACTTGGTCACAGCCCTCTGGGACACTGCAACCCCTTTCTTCCCACTAGTGGCCCACACAATATATCAGAATTACCTTCACAGTATACACTTACCCCAGGTCTGGTTCCGGCACTGGGACCTCCTGTGAAATGAGATACAGTGCAACAATCACAGTACAGTACTTTAACATAGACAAATACCTCAGGCAGTATAACTTTACTGAAACAAGCAGCTCTGATTTATTTAGGGGATATAACAAGGACAGGGAAATCAGGTTAATTAGCTTATCACTCTAATAATCTACCTATGGCTCTGTGCACAGGCCTATCCCTATCAGTTACTGTCCCTGGGTACCCAAGCCCTAGTGGCTAGTCCAAACCGTGGCAGCTGGTAGGGCCCTTTCACACAGAGAAAAGGAGAATTAAACAGTCAGCAGTACAGTAATTCCATTTGGATTTAATGTGGCAATTCAACAGGGAGCGACCCTGAATTAGTACTCACGACCTCCAAATAAGATAGGGTCCTTCAATGTCAGCAGGGCTCACTTGAGGTACACAAACCTCTTCACACATCCATATAAAAGAAAGCACTATACCAGGCAGGCTGCATCTGTATCCCGATCGCAATTACTGCACAATACCCGGGAGAACACACAGCAGATTCAGTTCCTGACAGACCAAGTGTAATTTTCAGCAATTCCTCCAGTCTTCTACAGGGTGAGCCTGGTTTCTACTCTTCAGAGATCCTTTGATTCTTTTCTAGGGGACAGTTTCAGTCCTAACAAGCTGTTACACAAGCTGCAGACCGAACTCTGGGCCTTACACACGTTTTTGACTAAAACTGCACACTGAAAAGCACAGGGCTCCTTCCTTCTTCACTGCCAAAGCTCAACTCAAACTCCAACCGACAAAACCGGGCACTTCCTTTGAGTTCCTCCCAGTTCTTGACTGGATTGGCTGTCACTCACAATAGACTGCTGCTGTTGGTCCAAAAAGGCACTGAAGTCTAAACTACATCTCCCAGAGTCACTGCCCATACAATCCTCTTGTGGCTGGCTCAGATTATGAGTCCAAGTTCTGATTCGTCCAAGGCACCATTTTAGAGCTAGCTTACCCCACACTGATTGGTCCAGTTCAGCAGTTCAAAACCAGAATGGGGAACTAGACAGACACTGTTCTGACTGCAAAAGAAAGCAGGTTAGACAAACTGTAATTTCATTATCACTCTAAATAATTTCTGGCAAACAGTTACATCTTTCAGATAGGTTCCCTTTGCACTCCTAGTGACTGCAAAATGGAGTGAATTGGCAGCAGTTCGAGTGGTACTCAAACAGAGAAACACACAGTCCCCCCATATAAACTAATTATGTCTGCAAGCAGACAGCTCTTAAAGAGACAGTACCAGAGGCTCTAAAAACACTCACTGATAAATGGCTTAAATGCCAAACACCATTCAGGCTTGGAGCATTCAAGCAAGCTCCTGGAAGTCTTTTGGGAACCCCCATTTGCAGGGGGGTTACATATTTATTTGTAATATAGTATTTATTGTATTTATTGCGATCTTTTGTGACGTCAAGTTGAGGCTCCTAGTGATGACATCAATTGACAGTATAAAAGATGGTCAGTATTGCATTGTATCATGCCTTTTGAGAAAGAAACGTGTTCCGATACACATCAACGCATTTTTATGCACCTGGAAAATAACGTTTTGGCACCCAATATCTCAATTGTTACAAGAGCTGTGTTTTTACAGTGGTTGGTGAGTGCTGGATTATCCTGCATTGTGATTTTATTGACTTTAATCCGGAGCACCTCACCCTAGTGCAGGTACTCTTTTTTTGTGTAATTATCTGACTTTTTGGACTCACCAGCACAGGTTACGGTTTCAAAAGAATACTGTGTAAAACCTTAATTTAAATGCAAATTTGCTCGCAAATAAACCTCTGGTTGGCAAGTTTTCCAGGTGCTTTTTTTTACAGGATACTTTATTTAAGCAATAATGTCATTGGAAAGGATGCCAAATTTGATATTTTCAGATAATGACCCCTTGAAATATGTGGACAGTCTCTTGTCGAAAGCAGGGAGAGCAAACCCCTTCCTCATATATACAGACAGAGAAAGCAATGATCCAGAAAGTGAGGGTGCAATATAGCTCCAAAAAGCCTTTAAAACACTAGAGATATTAATTACAAAATCTAGAAAAATATACTGGAGCCAAATAAACCTAGAAGCCTATTTAAGGGTGTCAAGGACACCACGAGGCCTTAGGTTATTAAAAAATCCCCCAGTTGGCTTTGAAGTGGAGGATTTTATGAAAAGGTGGTGGGACATTCTGAATGAGGCATCTAACAAACTAATGCAATTGCTAATTGATTATGGCAAAGAAGTACAGTAAATAGGGAATTAACAAAGGAGATAATGAAATGTGAAATGACTGTGCTAACGTTTCAAAATCACACAGAGTTTGATAGATGTAATGAAAAATTAAAGGAGACAATTGCAAAACTAGACAAAGAACTTAAGCAAACAAAGCAAAAAAGTTTAAAAGAGACCAGAATGATTATGAACTAAATAGAGTGTGTAATTTGGGGCAAGAATAATCTGAAGAGGGGCATTTTGAGAGGTGAGAGACATGTCTCTTTTAATTTAAGTACTGACAGAAGTGGATCAGAAACTGAGAACTCTGAGAAATATTTTTTAGAACAAACACATTCTTCACAAGAATAGAGCCCACCGCCCCCAAGAAGGAATACCAGACAGAACAAGTATATGGGTTTCCAACAGGGAACCAACCTTAAAACGTAACAGGAGGATGAGGAGGGGAAAGAAGGGGAAAGGAGGTCAATTTCAACAGCAACAATATCAGCACTCTCTCAATCAAGACCAGAGAAAGGCATTGAACCTATACGGGAATCAACGGAACAAGAGAAAGTAATTAACCTCTCTGATAAAAATGCTCTCTGAAACTGAAATAAAACTGTTAAACAAAGGTCTCACATTTGCACCTACCACTCCTGTTAACAAATGTCAAATATTTATAGATCTTCAATTAGCTTGTTGCAATTTAAGTCTCAAGTCCTTCTTTAAAAGGAAAGAAATGGAGCGCTGCATTAATTCAAGCAATCACACCATCGATTTAGAGGGGGATACTAATGTGATTGAGGTGAGGTGAATCTGGAAGCACATTCATGTAATTTCAGGGGGAAATCAAATTTTAACCCACCTCAAAATGCAGCAGTGGCAACTTTCAAAACTTTGTGTGAACAACAATTGGAGTCCCTGTTCAATAATTTGCCAACACTACAGTACAACAATTTATGTAGCAAGGAAAAGGCCACCCTACAAAAGCTATAAAAAGATACTAGCATTGTAATAAAACTTGCAGACAAGAGTGGTAGAGTCGTTATTCAGAACACTGAAGAATATGTGGCAGAAGTTCTCAGACAGCTAAATAACACAGAGTTTTACAGGAAACTACAAAATGATCCTACTGAGGAATTTAAATGGAGGATCGATGAATTCTTGAAAGATGCATACAACCAAGGCACAATAAATCAACAGGTAAAATATTTTTTAACAATGTATCACCCAATAAGAGCGACCCTATATACACTGCCAAAAGTTCATAAATCCTTGGAGTCTCTGCCTGGGAGACCAGTTGTGAGTGGAATAGGGTTGCTCACGGAACCTCAGTCTCAATACGTGGATTTTTACATTGGTCGTTTTGTTGAATACGTAGGTTCATATATCAAGGACATAAGTGACATTTTAAGAGCATTAGAAGACACTGAGGTTGAAAAGGATTCATATCTAATCAATATGGATATTGAATCATTATATACTAATATTCCATGGAAGAAGCTTTAGAGGATGCCCCCGATGAAGGGATATGGCCCAAAGCGCTGGGGCAAGTGTTGTGCTGTGAATGCCCAAGCACACTTTGAATTCAGCAATAAAGCTCTCAATATTCACATTTCTGTTTGCAAGAGCGTTTTTGCAGCTCAGGAGTGCAGGTACATTTTGACTTATGTTGTATGAATGGGCTGGCTGCCCTGGTCTGCACCAAACAAACTTGAATGATTTGCAGCCCTCCTTTTAATTTGGAAGACAGTGGAGACCCTGTAGAGCCTGAACCAGTAGAGACAGAGGAAACTGTGGTGCACAGTTTGACTGAGGATGCCTCATTGCTGGTTGATGAGCAGGGAGTAGCTAACCCTGAAGCCACAAGAGAAGTGTCAGTTCCACCTCATCACTCTGAAGAGCTATCAAACGTTTGTTAAAACTTAACTATGACTCTTCAGGGGCTCCCTCTAACTAGCCCATGCACATGATACATAAGGGCATATATGTCACCCCAAGATCCCCAGAATTGTTGCGTAGCCACCCAAAGCCAAATCACCTAAAGCAGGTGAAGCCATAAAAAGTAAAAGGGGAGTTTGAAAAATGTCAGTATGGTATTGCTTAAAACTGTCATTTATAGAGCTCTAAAAGTACTTATTGTTATGGTGCATCATTTAATGATGTGACAACCACCTAAAATATGAAAAGCTTTTCAGTACTTGTCTATGTTATTGTGTAGATAGTTTGTATTTGTCTAGAGTAGACTGTATTGATTGCCTATGCTAGTAAGGAATCAGTTGTCTAGTTAGACTGTGCATGTAACATGTTGAAATACCATGGCTAATGCTTATTTGCACCAGATCCCTGGTATGGACTTGGCGCAGACGCCAAGTGGTTAGACGGGGGAGAGTGGAACCCTCCTCCATGGGTGGGGCATACCTTAATTTGCCCCCGACCACCTTGTCCCCCTAGTCCCAGTACTTGGTTGCTTCTTTTACGCTCCTGCTATCCCCCAGATTCAAAGACTTAAGTGGGGGACCGGAGAAGCAAAGTAAGTGAAACCACCCACTCGGCAATTCACCAATCACCACCCAGCTCAGTCAGCACACATTTGAGCTGGATCCTGCTTGAAAGTGTGAGCTGGTGGGTTGGCTCGCTGATTCTGTAGCACTATGGTGCTTGAAAGTTTAAAGCCTCTCTGGTGACTCATGGTGGTTCCCCTTCATGTGCTCCAATCCCCAGAACCCCAAAAACATAATTGGAGGTCCAGAGACACACTGGGGGGGCAAGAAATAAACTTTGTCTGAGCACTTAAAAAGGGTTATAACTTTAAGAGCAGCAGAGGCTGATATGAATAATAATAGTCCAGCCTGCCTCCCAAGAGGGAGAACGCATTGGCGCTCATGACAGACAGGGAGAGCCCCTGTTTGTGTCCACTCTGCCAATGGACAACAGAGCAGAGGGGCAGCTCTTGAACACTAGGGAACTTATTTATTAAAACTGTTTAGTTTGTCTGCAAAGAGAGTTTAAAATTGGACTTTGCTTAAACTGTGTTGTCTGCAGCCATATTTGTCACCCCTGGCCCCTGTCTCCACCAGTCAGGGTTCGAGGAGCCTGGAGGTCTTAGCAAGGCTCCTAGGAAGGGGTTAAATACTGTGTTCATGGCACCATAACAGGCAACCAATCAGGTATCGAGTGGACTTAATGCATATTAATTTAACAGAGGGACAGCTGTTTCCACCAATGGGTTGCCACCTTTCCTCTCCTCACACCTTGGGGAACTATTCGGCTCGGGCCAGTCCACCTTGAGCTCTCCACAAGTGAGGAAAGCTTAGATTATGTCTGGGGAGAAAGTTTGGAAGTCACTCTAAGGCTTCCACAGCCGCCTTGCAGGAGACTTTACCAAAGCATTCCACCAGCTGGAAAAGCTAGAGTTGAAGTGTGCAGATCCATTGTGTTTAAAATTTTGATACTGCAGGGGGAGAAGCCCTCCACCTAAGAGGAGGGTTGGACTGTGTTCGGGACCAGAGTTTGAAGATCTGCTTGTTGTTTGGATGGACAACCAGAGTCCAGAGACAGTTACAGAACATTTCCATTGCCTGTGAAACCCAGTTTCAAAACAAGAAAAGATGTTTGTAGTTTGAACCTAGAAATCAACAATCACTGCTCCTCAACTGCTGGTACTGTGCCTTGAAACAAACCATGAACTGAAGAAAAACAAATTCCAGCACTAGTATTCGAGTGCAAAAATCGGCTTTATTCAAACAGATGCCAGAGAGCCATTCAGCTCGGTGTAATAAAATCTCTCAACCGGTTTCACTCGTACAGAGTGTCATCAGAAGGATTTGCACTCAAATACTAGTGCTGAAATTTGTTTTTCTGTAGTTTGAACCTGCTGTTTGAAAGATACCTAAGAGACTAATTGCCACCCCCAGACCTGGGAGGTAATCCAGACCTGCTTCAAGAGGCACCCACATCAGCTAGCCAGCAGAGAGGAAAAGACTGTGTGATTCCTGAGCTCCAGGATAGGAGTCAGTGCCAGCAAGGATGATATGGTAAATTGGCCAGGTAGTGTTACAGATAATCATTACCCATTATCTTCCCCTGGGGATAGAAGCTTGGACATGTGGGGTAGGCATGTGGCCCTGGTCCCCAGTACTGGTCCGTTCCAGCATCCAAGAGGAAGCGGCCTAGAAGGTGGCAAGCTGGCAGACTCTGCCACATCTCAGAAGGTGATAAGCTGCCAAAGTTCTGCCACAGCTAAGTAAGCTGTGAACCTATTTGTACAGCTCGAGGCCCCCAGTTCAACTGACTGAACCCGCTGTTTCTCAGACCCTGTTAGACTTTCTTCAGAACCGTGACTAAGCAGAGGGCCTGTCCTGTCCTAGGGAGTTATATCAAGTTGTTTAGAGTTCCCAGTTTATTTAAAAAGTGCACCGATGCCAGCCACCCAGCTGCACCATTTGGGCCTACAACTAAACCAACTGAGTACCCAGATTGATCTTAGGGGGCACTGGTACCAGTGAGGAGGTGGGGAAACTGCTGTGTGTTGCTGGTGGGGGAGGGCACTGTTGTCATTGCTGTTTTATGGTCTTACAGTTTCAGCAAATATTTAAACTGCTATTTATTTTGCATCTCCCATTCCCTTATCCCTTTAATAAAGCATTTTTAATATATGGATCATAAATTTAATAGTCTAGTAAAGCATACAAAAAATCTGTAGTAACATTATCACTCCCAAAGTGATAATACTACACTTTGACAGTGATAATACTATCATTCAGGTCCCGTAATAGTATAGTTCGGGACCTGAATTATCAGAGAAGGTCAACAGCGCATGTGCCACTATCTCTGCCCATGTCTCCCAAGCGTGCCTTCCAGTTGGCCCTTTTTCCTTTGTGGGCAGGCAGAAAAAATGACAAAACATGGCGGACAGTTTCTCGCTAAGAGAAACTGTTTCTCCTGAGGATTATTTAAACTGTTTTATTTCCTTCAGATCACAAAAAGGGACATATGTTCACGATCCTGCCTTCCTGAACACAGAAAAGGTAGGATCTGTGCACAAAACAACAAAAAGCCTTCTCCAACTACGGCCTCTGCATGTGGAATGGAGGGAGCGGGGGCGGGCACACTGAAATGCTGCGGCATTTGGCCAGCAAGCAGAAAGTCCTCGCTGCACAAAAAGAATCACAAACCAGAAAAAAACCTTGCATCCACATATTAAAAAAAATAATGGATATGTTATTAGGCACTACCAGTGACATACCATCTCCAGGTTCTGGACATAGGAACTTCTTGAGCTTCGCTCTCGAGGTTCCTACATGTCCAGAACCTCTGGATGGTATTACTCACCGGTAATGCCTAATGGCCTATCCATTATTCTCTTTATTGTTGCTGCTTGACATTGTCTGTGAGCATATTACTAGTGATTGCCTTTAATTGCATCTGTTTTAAAGTGTTACAGTTTAAAGTGATATTCCATGTGTGGGGTGACTGTGATGGGAAGTGGGTAGGTACAGCACACAAACATCTGGCCCACTATAATTTACTCTGAGTGGTGGCACCACGCTACTTATTTTATACAGTATCTGAGAAAGAACCACCTTTTTCCATCCAAAACAGAGCCCAGACCCCTCAACCTTGTTGAGCCCACAAGGCAGGGGTAGTAACCGAATGTTACATGGTGACCTGGTTATATGTGCCTTCAATCTGAACATGCAAGTAAGCTCCCTGAGTCTGTGGGGTGTAGCATCCATACAACCAGCCAGTAAACCCTTTCCAGTGTTTTTTTGTGTATTTTTTATAAAGAAAAAAGACAAAACACACTGAGTTCATCTGCCCTCCTTTAGATAGGGACACATCCAGCCTGCCTGCATTGTATACAACTGCCTATCCTCCCTGAGAAGAAAGAAAGAAAGAAAGAAAGAAAGAAAGAAAGAAAGAAAGAAAGAAAGAAAGAAAGAAAGACTTTGCAAGCCAGTTTTGTCTCACAGCAGAAAAGTGATTTAGATTCCAGGCACCAGCAACTGGAAACACAGGCAAGGCTTGCAAACTGCTGCCCATCCCCCACTGACCAATAAGCAAACAAAGCAGCAGCAGCAAACATTGCCCCAATCCATTATCCCTGGCTTCACACAGAATCTGAATAGATACTGTCATCTCCTAGAGATAGCTAAGGACAGCACAACAGTGCAAGAAGGAAAAGAAAAATCTCAGCACAAACAGTGTGTAGCAGGACTGCACACCTCCAGCAACTGCAACATGCTGTGTCGCCTGGAAAATGGCATCCAAGGGATGAGTACCAGTTTTTTAGGAATCTCACAACCACTTTCACACATACATTGAAAGGTTCAAATATTGTCTTTCAATAAATAAAATTCTGGAGCAGGACAATGAATGAAAGGACCTCTTCATGTCTATGTTACCAGCCCCCATGTTTAGTCTGCTTAAGAATCTAGTAGCACTAGATCTGTTACATGGGAACAACTACGACCGACTTATGGGTGCACTCTTACAGCACTACAAGTCAAAACCCATTGTGGTAGCATAATCCAATCAATTCCACCACCACCTCCAAAGAGAGGAAAAATCAATTGCGGACGTCATCATCACCCTGAAAAAATTTATGAATTTCATGTGAATATGTACAATTCCTCGATGACACCTTAAGGGACCAAGTCATCTGTGTTCTTTGTGGGGACCACTACATGAAATGCCTTCTTACCGAACAAGACCTGTCTTTCAAGTCCACATGCCACATGTGACATTACATTAGCACTTGAACTTGCCTGGAAAAATACCAGGGAGTTGGCGGTACACAGACCCACCCAGGGGGGCATCCAGTGATTCACCCCCCCAGCCTCACAGGGTAAGCCTCAATCGAGGGGAGACCACGCAACATCACACCCTCCTCACCAAGTTCCTCAAAAACAACCACTACAAGCCAAGATTAAGCAAGTTTGCTACCAATGTGGAGGAGACCACTGATATGACTTGTGCTGATTCCACCAAGAAGCGGACCACAGCTACTGAAAAGTGGGACACACGCACAGCATGGGCACAGTATGTGACAGATACTGTTCCAGAGACACCTACAGAAGATGGCTCCTTGGGCCTAGTCACTGTCTATACCGTGCAAGGCAATGGGGATAGCATCTGCCTGAATATGGGATTCATGGGCATGCCCGTGAGCATACAGCTCAACATCGAAGCATCAGTGTTGCTAATAGCGGAGCACATATGCACCACTTATCTCAGCCAGTACCCACTGTGAACATGCCATTCCGGCTAACATCCTACACTGGTGATCCAATCCCCATGTTGGAGGAGATACAAATCCCAGTGATCTACAAGGGAGGAGAGTGGATCCTACCTCTTGTCCTGGTACAAGGAAAGAAGCCACATTGCTTGGCAGGAACTGACTGCATAAAACACAACTCAGTAGGGAAAAGATTTTCCTACAGTGCACTGTAGCAGAGACACCACAAAACATGACAAAGGCAAAAAGGACAGGGATGGGGCAAAAGGGAGTAAGGCCATCAGGAAATGGAGGGTAATGAGTACCAATGCCCGTAGTCTGGGCAACAAGCTCCCTGAGCTGGTGGCCTTGATGGAAGAGGGATGCCTGGATATCGTAGCAGTCACAGAAACATGGTACACAGAGAACCATGACTGGGATGTTAACGTACCAGAGTACATAACCTACAGGAGAGACAGGCAGGGAAGAAGAGGGGGAGGAGTAGCTCTCTATGTAAAGGAAGGGATAAAAGAACTGAACAAAAGAGTAAACAGGGAGGAGAGGAGGCACTGTGGGTCACCTTGGAGACTGGAAAGGGCACCACAATCCGCACAGGGGTTGTGTACAGACCCCCATGTCAGGGGAAGGGAATGGACAAGGATATGATAGAAGGCATTCTTAGAATGGCAGAGAAAGGGGAGATGCTGTT
Organism: Neoceratodus forsteri; assembly: GCA_016271365.2. Lineage (NCBI taxonomy): Eukaryota > Metazoa > Chordata > Ceratodontiformes > Ceratodontidae > Neoceratodus > Neoceratodus forsteri. The sequence continues at coordinate 450,022,898 of CM057456.1, read as the reverse complement.
GATGGGAGATCTGAATATGCCAGATGTTAACTGGAGCACATTTGCTGCAGCCACATCCAAGAGCAGGGCCATTCTTGATGCCCTACAGGTGGCAGGCCTCAGACAGCTATTTTCAGAACCCACTCACGAGGGAGTAATCTTAGACCTCATACTCTCAAATGGGGGCAGTGAGAGGATCTCAGATCTAGAAGTGGGTTGCCATCTGGGAACAAGTGACCATCAAACAGTGTGATTCATGTTAAATTCAGCTACAGAGTCAAGCCATACAAAAGTGAGGGTACTGGACTTCAGGAGGGCTGACTTTGGCAAGATGGGAGAGTGCCTCAGAAAAGCACTAGCAAACAGGCTAGAAGGAGGTGTGGAACAACAATGGGGAATCATCAAAACTGCCATCACAGAGGCAACAAGCCTTTGTGTGAAGCAAATAAACAAATCAAAATGAAAGAAAAAGCCACTATGGTTCTCAAAAGAGGTGGCTGTGAAAGTCAGGAAGAAAAAGATAGCATTCCGGAAGTATAAGGAAACACAGAAGGAGCAGGACAGAGAGCTGTACCAGTAAAGGCAGAAGGAAGCAGGGAGGGAAGTCAGAATAGCAAAGGCCCAAACTGAGAAAAAGATAGCCAACTCGGTTAAGAAGGGGGATAAAACCTTTTATAGGTACATTAGCGAGCGTAGAAAGACAAAGGGAGGGATAGTGAGGCTGACTAGAATGAATGGTGGGTGGGCAGGGGGGACAGTGAAAAAGCAGGGATACTGAACGAATATTTCTGCTCGGTATTCACAAAAGAGGAGGAGGAAGAAGTACCTAATCCAATTAATAGAAGCACTCTTGATAGAGGGGTCGATCCCAGTCCTTTCACAGAAGAAAGGGTTCTGAAAGAACTCCTAAAACTGAAGGTGGACAAAGCAATGGGGCCTGATGGAATTCACCCCAGAATTCTAAAAGAATTAAGGGGGGAACTAGTGAAACCACTGGCTACTCTTTTTAATAAATCATGGGAGGATGGTGTGGTACCCGAGGACTGGAGGAAGGTGGATGTGATTCCCTTCACAAAAGTGGGACCAAGACAGAGGCAGGAAACTACAGACCTGTCAGTTTGACCTCTGTGGTAGGGAAAGTGATGGAGTCACTTCTGAAGGAAAGAATAGTTGAGTACCTAGAGGCCAGTGGGGCTGGGGACCCATGGCAGCATGGGTTCTGGCGGGGAAGGTCATGTCAGGCAGATCTAATAGATTTCTTTGACTGAGTGACCAAAGTAGTAGACCAGGGAGGGCTGTGGACATGGCCTACCTAGACTTTAGCAAGGCATTTGACACAGTCCCACGCAAAGATTAATAGTCAAATTAACCAGCCTGGGAGTGGGTCCCAGGGTGGTAGCCTGGAAAACATTGGCTGCACAACAGGACACAGAAGGTAATTGTAAATGGAGTCCACTCTGAAGAAAGAGGGTTACTAGTGGGGTACCGTGAGGTTCAGTATTGGGTCCAGTCCTTTTAATGTCTTCATAAGTGACATTGCAGAGGGACTGAAGGAAAGATGCCTCTTTGCAGATGACACAAAGATCTGCAACAGGGTTGATACACAAGGAGGCGTGGAAAGGATGAGAAGGGACTTGGCAAGGTTGGAGGAATGGTCAGAAGTATGGCAGCTAGGATTCAATGCAAAGAAGTGCAGAATAATGCACCTGGGAAACAAGAACCCAGGGGAAGAATACACAGTGCAGTGGGGGGGAGGTAGTAACAACAACAACAAGGAAAGGAACCTGGGGGTAATCATATCAGATGACCTTAAGGTTAGCAAGCAATGTGAAAAGGCAGTAGGGAGGGCTGGCGGTATACTGGGATGCATAGGGAGAGGCATCAGCAGCAGAAAACAGGAAGTTGTTATCCCTCTGTACAGACAGTTGGTGAGACCCCATCTGGAGTACTGTGTCCAGTTCTGGAGACCCCATCTCTGCAAGGACATAGACAGGATAGAGGTAGTCCAGAGGAGGGCAACTAAAATGGTGCAGGGTCTGCAAGAGAAGCCGTATGAGGAGAGACTAAAGGAGCTTAATATGCATACCCTTGAGGAAAGAAGTGAGGGGGGGACATGATAGAAACTTTTAAGTACCTCAGTGGAATCAACAAAGTCCAAGAGGGTAGCATCTTTCAGAAAAGAAATGTGCAAGAACAAGGGGACACAATTTAAAGATAGATGGGGGCAGTTCAGGGGCAATGTGAGAAGTATTATTTCACAGAGAGCGTAGTGGATGCATGGAACAGCCTTCCTGAGGAGGTTGCGGGGTCTAAAACTGTGGGAGAATTCAAGAATGCATGGGACAGACATAAGGCAATTCTTGGAGGGGGGTAGGAAGAAATAGGCTCTGCGGCCTATCCTGTAGGTAGGGAAATGGGCAGACTAGATGGGCCAAGCGGTCCTTATCTGCCGTCAAAGTCTATGTTTCTATGTTTCAAAGGAAGTATGCCCCAAAATGCAAAGATGGATATGGCTCCATTTAGGACTTCAAAGCAAGGGTCCAAGTACAAGAAGGCACACACACACACACACACACACACACACGCACCAACCACAGCCCAATGGCTGATGAACTTTCTTTTTACTCACTGGAACCCCCCACACATACACACAGTTATTGAGTGGACACCAACCAAATTGCTTTTAAAATGAAAGCCATGGTATGGTCTAGACATCCTTTTTTCCAACTGGATTTGTCCCACCAGGTGCACAAGCACCTGCACCAGCTACAAAAGCAGAATGAACTTGACAGAGTCTGACAGTGGGGAGAGGTTGACGGTCTGAAACTTCCAAAGCAACAAGCAACTTTGGAGTCCAGTGACGGTGTAAGACACTTGGGGACCTTTAACCAACAGGGTATGTGTAGGTCAATGACCACATACATCCATGTGGACTACCTCCTACTATCATATGTCCCCCCACCAGTGTCAGCAGAAGACCTCTCTCTAGAGCAGGAGGATGACAAGGATTTTGCTCCTGTCTTGGCTCAAGTGCCCTCATCAGTTCCATCGGTAGCTGTCCCGAAGTCCCTGTTTCATCCACGGCTGCTACCCCCGACCTAAGCTGTCCAGTGAAACAGTATAAGGCACCATAGAGACATGATTTGTGAATAAACTATTTGTGGTGCCACTGAACTGTATTGTTGCGATGTAGAGCAAATTCTAACCAAAGAGAAAGAATAATCCCCAGACTTTGTCAGGCATGAACAGTTCACTTCAGCTATGAAGGTAGAATGTAATTGTTTTGTAGACTAGTTTTGTCTAAGACATAAGAGTAGAGTAGATGTGGTACTGACCTTAAGGAAGTACCTGGCAGCCATCTTACCTGTAATACTGTAGTGGACAATTTGTAGCCCTTGTAGTGTTCTGCCATGCTCACTGTAAAAGTCTTTAACCTTTTGTCCCAGTATAATGTCCTTGTCTTCAGTCTGAATAAAGGTGGAAACTTGCCAGTAGCTCCCTGAGTCTGTCTCAGTCTGTTCTTTATGACAAGAATACCACAACTTCTGCAATTTTTATGGCTCTAGCCAATGTTTTCAACACTTTTCCCCATCCTATTTAACAAACTTGCTGGGGTGGGCTAGCCAAAGCTTTCAGCACTTTGGCCCACCCCATCCTACTCAACAAACTTGCCAGGGTGGGTCTTTCTGACTTCTATGTCAGATTATTTCACTCCTACCTATCTGACCACCACCATTATTTGTAAGGCTCATTGATGAATCCTTGAGAAGAAACAACATTACTACGGTGAGTAATTTTTTTATCTCTTCCTGTCTTCCAACTGGCTCGAATGTCCCTCGTGGTTGTGTTCTGGGCCATGATCCCATAGTCATCTCAACATTCTTTAAAGACCTTCTCAAGGCCTGTAGATCTGTACACATTCACATATATGCAGATGGTGAAGACACTTTGCTTTTTGCCTCCAGACCCTCTGCACCTGAGTTGGAAGCTAGGCTCCCATGTGACTTTAACATCCAGCATTGGTTTCAGATTAACCAACTCTCTGAATGCTAAGTGAATGGTTTCCCTGACCTTTGGAAGGGTTCAGAGAATTACTAGTCTCCGTACAACCCCAGTCTGTCTCTGAATGGCTTCCCTTTAGAAAATGTCTCCTCTTTCAAACATCCAAATGGCCAGACCATCACCTTGATTTTTTAAACCATATTAACTTAATCACTTCTTCAACAATGAAAGGGAGCCACATAGCTGGGCAGCAACTTAATTGAACCAGAAACAGAGTGACAGAAAACGTCAACACACTTACTGAAGAAATTAGATTCAGGAAGACATAATCAAAGTGCTAACACTTTAACACAAGAATTTTGATATGTGGCAAGCACCAAGAAGGTGGTCCTACCATCCACCCTGATGAAGCTGCATATATAGCTAAATGTTTTTGAGTAACAGTGCCTGATCTTAGATGTACATGCTTACAACAATAAATATGATTTCTAATATCAGATACAACCTGGCATGTGAGGCTTATTCCAATCTGTGTGCATGACTAGTAGAGGCATAGTGGAAAAGAATCATCCAAGTGTCTATTTGTTACTTACAGAGTGGTTGGTCTAATTTCGTATCAACACATATAGACACCATCCATTGCAAACTCCTCCCCAAGCTTAGCACTCTGCACCTGAACAAGTCTTACCTCCCCCTCCAAGTCTGCCAGGATCTCATTCTCAAAACTATCTTCTCAGTGTTGAACTAAATAGATGCAGTCTTCAGTTCTCCTCCAAGACCATTCTGGCCAGAATGGATCCTCTCTTTCACACCTTCTGTCATTTCACCCAAAACTCTGCCTCCTCCTCCTCCCCCTATACACACACACACGTCAGTGATACCTTTACTATAACCTGTCTTTCCCCTACATGACTGACAGGAGACTGTAGCATTGTGCTTTTTTCACAGCTAAATTAAGGTTTGAGACCCTCTCCTGCTAACTTCCTTTATGCTATACTCCTGCTCCTACCTCCTTTTATTATTTTATGCTTTCCGGTACCTGTTCTTTCTCCCTGCCCCTATGCACATCTTAGCCAGGAAGGCTTACTCTCCTACCACTTCTCACATCTGTGGAATAACCTTCCATTTGCTTGCCCTCCTCTCCAGGCCCGGCTTCTCTCAGAACCCATGTCCCTGAACTCATCAATCATCACTGCACCTGCATTTAGTTTCTACCATGTTTCCTCCCCCACGCTTTTTCATTTCCCACTGCACTGTCCCTGTTCCATCCTGCTGTGAGTTCCAAAATTGATCATCTTTATCATATAGTATATGGTTAAGGCTTATTCTGTACAGAATTCAGAGGTTTTCCAAAGCCTGTTGTAGGACAGTTCAACGGTCAAAAAAGTTGTTGGACTATCATTCTGATGTCACATCGATAGCACAACAACTTTTTCTGACCTTTGAACCACCCCGTTCGTTATTACAGTTCTGGAGTTGGCTTTGAGGTGCACCACTTGGGGTAATACAACCACCCTCCATAAAATCTTATCCCTTGCCGTCAGAACAGTAGCAAAAAACTGAATCTGATTTTTTTTTCCTTTTTGTAGTGTGAGCATGTCTCAGCAGATTGGGCTGGCAACAGTTTATCAGTGGCAGTTGGGAACTACTGATGAAAGCCACACTGAAGCTCACAAAAAGGAAAAAAATGCTTCATTTAATGTAAGAAACATTTTTTTTTAAATGTGCTTCAGTTGTTGCAGTTCCTGAACATGTGGGCGAAGAGAGGTGAACAAACGAGCAGGTGGGTGGGGGAGACAAGCGAGAGGCTGCTATGGCAGGGCTATTTTTCAGTCCCCTGGCTCAGATCATTTGGTCACGTTCTGTCCTGGATTTTCATCCAGACCATTGGAAAGTGACACCCTTTCCATCCTTTCCATGAGATCAGACAGATTAGGGTAGAGTCTAGCCGGAGTACTAATGCACAACATAGGCAGTTCGAATGCAGTTTTGGAATTTCTTGGACAGTTCAATATTTTGCAACTATTTTTTCTATTAGGGTCAATGTAACACCATCCCAGAAACCTATGTAATAATTCTGGACAACCTGAATCTATGCAATTAACCATATGTATGTAACCTTCTACAGTGATTTTTAAGGTACCCATGTGCCCAATAAAACAGTAATCAGATTCTGGTTTGTCTTTTTTGATCCAAATCTACAGCCCTCAGTTGTGTTAAGTTCAAACAAGAAGCAATAACAGAGAATGTCATATTGATTTAAAGAAATTGTTTTTTTTACTTAATATCTATGTAAAGTTAACAAAATTCTGAACAGCAGTACAAGCAAAATAACATAACTTTTCTGCCAGGTGAAAACAGTCCCCTTTTTACCATTAGACACAATAAAGAAATAAAAATTAAAATTATCATGCCAAGCATCTCCCTCTCTGTTCCATAATGCCAGAGATAATAGGGAAGACCCACCACACCAATCAACCAGATGAACAAGATGAGGTCCTGGAGCAAGGATTGTTCTCTGCCTTCCTCTTACCTGTATTGGGTTGACTGTAGGTTTAAATAATTGTCAAAGTAGTTGGCTGGATTGGTAGCTTTTAGTTTCTTTTACCTACTACAGTTAACTGCACCAAAAAAGTGTCAGTACCTTATACTATCTGGCCAAAAGGGACTTTTTTGCATCAAAACAGGATGCCACCCTCAGTTTTGATGTCATGGGGAGTTTGATGTCACAAGGAGTCTGACATGGTAGCAGAAAATCAGCTGAGCACCAAAATAGGATAGTACCTGCAGATAGTATAGTTTATTATCTAAGACAGAATGATACAATGACGTCGCTGCTCTAAATCTCACTCAACTTATACTTGAGCCCACATGCCCTAATCTCAAAACACAAAACCACACCCTGCTTGACTGGGCACTCACAACCCACCCGCACCGCATTATTAAATCTGGTCTCATCTCCGATGCCCTTAGTGACCACAACCCCATTTTCATTGTACGTAAGGTTCATTGCCCCAAACCTCCCCCTAAAATCATACAGCTCCGGTGCTTTAAATCCTTAGACCTTACCCCAATCAGCTCTGCACTTGCTTCCACAGACTGGGCCCCCCTCTCTACTGTCATATCTGTCCACCAAGCACTTGACTATTTTCACCCTCCCCCTCCAGTTCTCAAAATAAATAACTCCCTAGTTTCCAACCCTGGCTCCATGGCCAATGCATTTAATGCCTACTACACCTCATGCACCACGTCTCTTCTAAATTCCCTCTCCCCATTGCCACCTACTAACTTCAGCCCTTTGCCTCAGCTAGTGCCTACCCCTCCCCCAATTTCCTTTTCTACTATCTCCTCTGACAAAGCTCTTAATGCTCTTCTATCCCTTAACCCCTCTAAAGGCTCCTCACCAGATGAGCTAGATCCTAAACTTCTCTACCTTTCTGCTCCTGTAATTGCTTATCCTGTCTCCCTAATCCTTAACCCTTCCTTTATTTCTGCCTAAGAACCCATATCCTGAAAACATGCTGTAGTCCTTCCTCTCCCCAAGGGTGGTGACACATCCACTCCTGGCAACTATCAACCCATTTCCCTCCTTCCTACATTTGCCAAACTTCAAGAACATTTAGTTCTCTCTCAACTACCACCCGTCTGCTCTGATTCCTCCTTCTTCACCCCCCTTCCAATCTGGTTTTTGGAAGAACCACTTAACAACCACCTCCCTCCTCAGGCTTACTGACTCCATCCTTTCAGGGATGGACAATGGCCTGATCACTTCAGCCATCTTTGTTGACTTAGCCAAAGCTTTTGACACTGTTTCCCATCCCATGCTTCTTGATTCACTCTTCTCAGCTGGCCTTGCTCTGTCAGCCACCAACCGGTTTAAATCCTACCTCATTGACAGGATCCAGTCAGTGAGAATCCTTGATTCCATCTCTCTTCCACTCCCCATCAATACTGGTGTCCCTCAGGGCTCAGTGCTTGGTCCCCTACTCTTCTCCATTTTCCTTAATGATCTTTCCACAGCCTGCTCATCCTTTTCTATCCACATGTATGCTGACAATACTGTTTTCTACAGTTCTGGCAAAAATTCTGCTGCTGTGCAAACCAGCTTACAGCATGACTTCAACCAAGTTCAGCTCTGGTTTGCTTCTCACCAGCTTTTTCTAAACACCAAGAAGACAGTCTCAATGACCTTTGGCACCAGGCAGAGACTCTCTAGGCTCCCAGCCCTACCCACCTTCCACACCCTTGATGGGACCATCTTTGAGGACACCTCCTCATTTAGATATCTGGGAGTTTGGCTGGACCAGCACCTCAACTTCTCTGTGCATATCGATGCTATCCTGAAGAAACTGTGCCCCAAGCTTGGTGCTCTGTACAGGAATAGTAGTTGCATCCTGCTGACTGCGAGGCACGAAATTGTCCAGAAGATGATACTGCCCATCTTTGACTGCTGTGACGTAGTTTATGGTGCTGCTCCTAAATCTTCCCTGACCAAGTTGGACACTCTTTTTAACTCCTTCTGCCACTTTGCTATCGACTCCCCTTCCCACTCCCACCACTGTGAACTCTATTGCTCTCTAACCTTCCTTCCACTATCTTACAAATGCATCTCTCACTGTGCCAAACTAACCTCCAAATTCTGGTTCGGGGGCTCCCCTCCTATCTCTCATCCTGTCTCTCCACGCCACCTTCCCCCACCTGCTCTATCATATCAAATGACGCCTGCACCTTAACAGTCCCTCGCCACTCCACCCTCATCGGTCAGACTGGTTTCGCCCATCATTTCCCTAAAATCTGGAGTTCCCTCCCCCCTGAAATATGACACTCCTCCTCCTCCAACTACTCCCTTACCTCTGCCCTACACAATTACCTTTTCCTCAGCTGTTCCTGATTTAACCCACCTTAATACCTATCCCCAGTTTCTGCCTTCCTACCATGACCCCCCCCAGCAGGGTTCTCTACATCCTGAAGGGAAATCAGAAATGGCTACCCCTTCTCCTCATATTCAGTTCTTGCCTCCCCTCTCTTCTCCACTCCGTCCTTCTGGGTCGCCAGTGTGCACAACCTAACCCCATCCTTTTTACTCCAACAGCACTTGTGTACTACCTTGAGCCTTCTCCTGGTACACTCCTGCATTATAAATGGTTCTATCATATTATTACTGTTTTGTACATTCATATGTTCTTTTGTATGATTTTGAGCATGTATTGTAATTTACCCAATGTTCCACTACTGTTCATTGTACAATATCTTGTGTTCCAACTGTTGCATAATCTTACAATGTTGTATTGTTTGCACTACCTGTCACAAACGCACTCAGCAGGTCAGGCTCTCTGCTCCCACAGTGCCAACCTTAGAGCACAATAGTGTGAACAGGTAACAGACAGGGTAACCCTCCTGTCTGCTTTTGGGTCTGAATCACCTTTAGTCTTAAGTTTTGGGGGGATTCAAACTGTGAAACTTATGCTAGCATACCCAAATGTACAGGCTCAGATATGTACCCTCTTCGGGAATTGCGGTGCAATCTTTCGCCAGGGGCACCAAGCCAGGCTTCCAAAATGAACCCTTAAAACTCTATAAAAGACCTTAGGTATATTCTTACCTTTTCCCAGTTTAATAACGCCATCAAGCTCTCCATAACAGCTGTCATACTTAACCACATATACATCACATGCCAAAAGAACTTGGAAAACACACCCAAGCAATATCTTTCAAATAAAGATTTTACTAAAAGATGATAAAAATATGAAAAATGTAAACACCGAACAATATATCAATGAGCTCAAAATCACATAAAAGAACAAGGGAAGATTACAAAACAAAAACTCCTACCACAATACAGTTAGACTTTTTCTATCTAATGTATTACCTCTATAGGTGCCTTAGTTAGATCAGAGATCTGTCTTTCTTGAGTCCCAAAATGATATATCATATTCCCCAGTTACAAGGATACACTTCAACTCCATCTCCTCACTCCCTTGGTGAGCCATCTAGCTCCTCCTTTTTAGAATTAAAAAAATACAAACAATGATTTCCTGTCAGGAGACATACTAAATAAGGTGACCTCAGCAAAAACTAATTTCCCAAATTATGAGCCTTTGATCAACCAGTTCCTTTTGAGGATGTACAACCCTGCAATCAGTCACCTAGGTGCAAAATACAGCTGACAGGAATCAGCTTAATGATGTACTGTTTGTGAAGTCATAAAACATATATTTTAGTTTCCCAACTTCAGAGCAGCAACAGGTCATAAAAAGGTCATAAAATGCAATGTCTCAAGGAAGTTAATTATATTACAGAGATTTTCTGGTCAATTATATATCCTGTAGTTTCATGGAAACCTGGGGGGGGGGCACCCATGGAGCACAGGCTGTCTTATGTGAGACAATCACATACTATATTTTTATATTACAAATACCGTACAATAATTATAATCAGCAGGCCAAGTGTCACACTCCTCCCCACCTAGACTAAATTTGGGGCTCTATCTCCTGCATGGGAAGAGCTCCCTTAGTCAGTTCATTCCTCATATAGACACAACGAGCCATCTGTGTTCTGACTGGTCGCTCCAGCCCTATGTAAGATCGTCATGTCATACCCTTGTAAGGCAAGACTCCATCTTAATAGTCTGCCATTAGTTTTTCCCATTTGGGTCAGCCAAACCAGGGGGTTGTGGTCAGTTTGTACCTCAAAATGCTGTCCATATAAGTATGGCTCTAACTTCTTTAGGGCCCACACTATGGTAAGACACCTTGTTTCCACTGTGGAGAAAGCCTGCACCCTGGGAAGTAACTTTTTACTCAAGTACACTACAAGGTGATCTTTCCCTTGGTTGGATGTCTGACTCAGTACTGCCCCAATACCCACATCTGAGGCATCAGTTTGGACTATAAAGGGTCTGCTATAGTCTGGACTTGTCAATACAGGAGCACTACCCAGTGCCTCCTTCAGTCTGGTAAAGGATTTTTCACAGGCTGGTTCCCAGGTAATTTTCTTAGGCATCTGTTTCTTTACCAGGTCAGATAGAGGAGCAGCCAGGGCACTGTAATTGGGTACAAATTTCCTATAGTACCCTGCTGTCCCTAGAAAACTCCTGACCTGCTTCTGAGTTTCTAGTCTGGGCCATACCTTGATCACCTCTATTTTTACTTGGTTAAGATGGAGCTGTCCCCAGCCTACAACATGCCTGAAGTATACCACTTCAGCCATGACCACTTTGACAGTGAGCCCAGCCCTCTGTATCCTGCCCAGCACTTCCCTAAGGTGGGACAGGTGTTCCTCCCAGCTGGCACTAAAGATGGCAATGTCATCCAGGTACACCATGATGTACTCCTCAGCACCATATAACACCTGGTTCACCAACCTCTGGAAAGTGGCCGGGGTGTTCTTCATTCTGAAAGGCATTACTTTACATTCAAATAAGCCTGTCGGAGTGATGAAGGCCGACCTCTCCCTAGCTCTGTCAGTTAACTCTACCTGCTAATACCCCTTTGTCAGGTCAATAGTTGTAAGGTATGTCGCCCCTCCCAACTTGTCCAGGAGTTCATCCGTCCGGGGCATTGGGTGGGCATCTGGTCTCCCTGTACCTATTTTCCAAAGAAAAAGACAATTGGGAGTAGCGGGAGGGATGAAGGCCCCAGGGAACTTACCTCAAGAGGAGCAGAGACCATCAGTGCCAAAAGGCACACTTGAGACAGCGGTGAGCTACTCTTCAAGGGAGGTTGCCAGAACTCCTGTGGGTTCACTCCCAGCAGTGAAAAGAAATTGGAGAAGTCAGGCAGTGTTAAAAACAAATTGTAAGTTAACCTTGCTAAACTGAAATGCTCATAATGTAAAGTCCTAGGCAGTTCATATTGAAACCCCTGACAGGGAGTCAAATGAATGGGCATTAGGTAGGAGTGGCCTGGCAAAGGGTTGAGTTCAGTAAGTCCCCTTGTGAGGGGTCAGACAAGGCAGTCTGTTTTTTGGGCCACTAGGACTATAAATGGAGTGCTGAAGGGAGGCACACACAGCCAGACCAACCATGCTTTATGCACTTAGTAGTGATATCATACGTTGATATGGTTTCCATATCCATTGTCCTTCAGAGCATGTTGAGACATATAAGACAGTTTGATCACAGGTTAGTGTTTGCCCTGCCTGGAGAGAGTGCCACTGCACAACTGATCTTGGGAGCATTAGGGTTTTTTTTTCTAGGGCTCCACGTCCATGCCCATCTGTCTGTCTCTCCACATTGTTCTTCCCCACACTGTCGCCACAGCTGCCAGCTCCTAAACGCTCCTGGATTTCCCCCCAGAGGCAGGGCTGCCATGGGGGAGCCCCCTATCCCCCCAACGAAGACGGGTGGGTAGCTCAAGATCAGGAGACCAGGCAGCACGTGAGGTCCACTCTGTGGGGAAGATGTCATGTAGTGGAGGCAGAACCTCTGATTTTTCCATATTTAACCCCCAGGAGGTGTGATGTGCAATGAGGTGGGTGCCCGTAGTGCAACATCTGTCACACCTCCCCACAGAGATGACGCGGGTCACTACCAATCCCCAGCCTCCTCCAGGGATTGGTATTGTACCAGTCACTCACCCCCCCCAGAGAAGGAGAGCTGTCATCAGGATACTCCATCCTTCTCCCCTACCTGCCAGCCCTCTGACTCCTGGGTCTGTCCCTGAACCCAGGATGACAGTGTCACAGATGGAAGCCCTACCACTGTGCCAGCAGACTGGCCCTGGGCGTATTAGGGTTTTGTAGGGTTGAAAGAGACCTAGTACTTAATTGCAATGTAATTGTATCCCTTTAGTTCAGGGTATGAACCTGGAAAACACTGTAACCGTAGGGTGGGCAATAGGCCCCACAAGTAAGCTGGGTACCATCAGACCAGTATATAGCAACAGCAGAATTATAAAGATTTCTGATGGGGAAATGCCCAGAGATCTGATTTCTGATCAGGGTAATGTCCAGAGAGCTGTGTACCATCTGGCAGCTAATTAAAAACCCACCATACTTGATCCCAGCTCCTGCATGGACATTATAGTTTGTGTGTGGTCTCATATTCTTGGTGGTGCCTTGACCCCATCACCCCTGATCCGTGATGGCAAAAGGACTGGTGTTGGTACTGGTGTTCATGGGGTAAAGTGGGCACTCTCCTGGGTGAGATGCCATCATATACCCCTAGAGACAGGAGGGTGACCCAGTCTTTGCATATGTCTTGCTCAGCTCTTCCATTGTTAAATTCAAAGACAAACAAGATGCTGGGATGCATATCTAGGGGGATCAGTAATAGGAGAGAGAAGGTTATACTGCCTTGTACAGGTCACTGGTAAGGCCACATCTAGAGTATGGAGTTCAGTACTGGTGCCCACACCTCAAAAAGGGCATTAACCTGCTGAAGAAGGTCCAGAGGAGGGCTACAAAGATGATAGCTGGTCAGCAGGGTAAGGCATATGAGGAGAGGTTGAGGGCACTGAACAAGTGTTCCCTGGAAGGCTGGAGAGAGAGGGAGAGAGAGAGAGAGAGAGAAAGAGAGAGAGAGAGAGGACATGATTGAGACCTTCAAGTACTTAAAAGGGATAAATAAGTTTGATAAAGAGAGTCTCTTTAAGCTGAGTGGCAACCATAACATGAGGGGGCACAGTCTTAAGCTGGAAGGTGAGAGGTCAGGGAGCACTTCTTCACAGAGAGGGTGGTGGACACTTGGAATGCACTGCCAGAAGAGGTCATCTCGTTGAAGACAGTGGGCAGCTTTAAGAGAGGCTGAGATAGGCACAGGGGGAAGGTAAGGATTACAAGTAGGGAGGACAGGAGGAGTGGGGAAGGAGGACAGGGACAGTAGCTCAAGCTGTGGACCCTGCAATACGAGCAGACTTGATAAACCAAATGGTCTTCTTCTGCTGGCTTCTTCGTATGTTTGAATGTATGTTCGTATGTTGATACAGTGCATTCTACTCTAGACCTCTGTGGTTGAGAGGGACATAAACTACATCATACAGTTCTAAAACAGCACTTAACACCAGAGTGTAGATCAGAAACAACCACTAAGGTTACTATTGGCCCACATACATAGAACAATAACTTATTTGTAACCAGTATTCTAAAACAGCTTCTACTGAAAAAACTGACTTTCACATTCAATGCAGTTCTCTTAACTCCCTCTTGGCTGTACGAGAGGTGGTGATGGGATTTAAAAAGGATGAGGCTGTACAGTTCAGTTCAATTTTTATTGTTTGACTACACAGTCATCAACAGATTAAAAAAAAATTGCATACATAGATATCATACATAAGTATCACAATGGTTTTATCATACAAAAATGGAATTCATTATTTTAAAAGACAGGATTTAGCTTGATCTAGACAAGTCTATTCCTTTAAAAGTATTAAATCGCACTGCTAAAAATATAAAGCTATCCAAGGTACATATTATAAATTCAACAAAGTTTTTAAGAGAAAAAACTATCATGAGTCTGAATTATTTCTACTATCAAGCATCTATTTGAGAATTAATTAACCTTTTCTTAGCCTTGTTGATAGCCATAAAATACTTTGTTACTCTTTCTATAGACCATAGGTCATTTGTATGCAGAAGTATAGAAGTAAGTAGATTCTTGTCCAAGTTACACATATAATTAGCAAAAGGGCCCATATATGAGGCAGTTGGAATGGACAGGCATTTGACTAACTTTTTCAAAACACAAGGGGAATCGGTGGTAAACCATCTGCACGAGGTGTACACAGAAGCCCAAGAGGCTGGATCACTCCCTGCAACCTGTTATCAGGCCACAGTCACTTGTCTTACCCAAACCAGGCAAGGACTCCATTCTCTGCTCAGCATGTCACCCTATCTCTCTGCTCAACTGTGACATGAAGATCCTCACAAAAATACTAGCAAGAAGACTAGAGGGTATTTTACCTGCACTGGTCAATGTCAACCAGACTGTTTTCATGCAGGGACATTTTTCTTTTAATAATCCTAGAAGGCTGTTGAATGTTGAATAGTGGGAACCTCAGCTTCAGAGAGAGGCATTTGTGTTCTCCCTGGATGCTGAGAAAGCTTCTCACAGGATCAAGTGGAAGTACCTCTTTATGGTGCTGGAGTGCTTTAGCCTGGGGGACTCATTGTTGGGGCTGCTTAAACTCCTATATAGGGCCCCTTCAACCAAGATTCTGGCCAAAGGAGCTATGTCAGATGAATTCTGGCTTCACTGGAAAACAAGGCAGGTGTGCCCTCGCTCCCCACTGTTATTTGCCTTTGCAATCCAAATGCTGTCCAAAAGCGTCTGGCAATGCCCAGGGATCAGTGAGATAGCACATCCTCACACATAATAGCTCTGTACACAGATTATATTCTGCTATTTATCACCTAATTTAAGAGGTCCTTTCCAACAATTAACCCCCCCCCCGGACAGAATATTTGCCTATTTTGCTACTTGCAGGCTTAACCTTGATAAATCAAAACTAATGCCCATTATGCCCAGTAACATTAGAAGGAGTAGGGGTTAGGGGTTGGGAGCCCTTCATATAGGCAAATAAATACAATATAAAATATCTGGGGATTCGGGTGTGGCTTTCACTCCCTTCCTTACATTCTTTAAATTAAAATCATTTTTACAGCAGTAGAGACTGACCTGGCATGCTGACATTCACTCCCCGTACCATGGAGGGACTGCATGAACCTAGTTAAGATGACTGTGCTACCATAAGTGATGTATTCTCTTCAGATGCTATAGATGGGACTCACTAAAAGGGACCTACAGGTTTTGGAAGGTGCATGGAGTTTTTCTGGTCCAAGAAACACCCTAGGGTGAGCATCCAGGGACTGAAGATGGTCACAGCCAAGGGGGGGGGGTCTAAGATTCCTGGATTCTATACCTACCATTTGGCAGCTCAGAAATACATATTTTGAGAATAGTTGGTGAAAAAAGGAGAGGCTAGTTGGGTCTAAATAGAAGCAGAGGTAGGAGCTTGTGTACTGCTTAATACATTTCTAAACCCTGGGGGACTGAGGGCTCATAGCTATCTCCTGGAGACTGATATGCTAGTAGCCACATGCTTAAGTCATGAGCCAATATATAGAAAATGGGCTGTAGAAATGACTCCACAGTCTTGGTGGCTTTACCATTCTGGAGTTTCTACCAGGCCTGGAAAATAGTGGCATCCTTATATGGACATTAAACAGAGTACAGTGTGTAGGAGACTTGCTTGGGCCTCGGCAATTCAAATAATTTCAGGAGCTGAGTTAACAGTTAAGATTACATCTGGGTCATAGATTCAGATGTGTACATGCAAGGAATCTGGTTAAAAGGCAGGGTAGAATGTCTCCCAGCGAGTCTTCACTCTATAAAATAGAAGTAACACTATTGAGGGGCAGGGCAAGCCAAGAAGGAGGGACTTCAGCAACATCCGATATGACACTGAGACAAGACCACCTAGGTCAATCATTTAAGCTTAGACAGCTGTGGTAAAGAAATCTCCATCTACAGGAATCTGAAAAGGCATGGGTGCTAGTGTGTGAGACCCACATGGGTCTCTTGGTATGCAGTGTATACATGGAGGCCCAGTACAGATTCCTGCCATGCTTGTACATGCCCCACATATAGTCAACAAATTTAACCCTGGGGTATCACCTTATTGTGGACAATATGGGAATACTCTGGGCACGTGTGTATATTATTTTTAAGGCCTTTGTGGTCTCAGACAGCTCAAACAGTCAGTCTCACTGTGGGGGCTCCCCATGTTGACATCATTGACACAGTGGCATCATTACCTTTTGGGATGGAGGGGGATCTGGTAGAGGATCAGGCCCCATATCCAAGTGTTGTCAGGATCATGCTAATCATGACATGTAAATGTAACCAGAACACTTGGGTCTCACACTAGCAGCCCTCAGTACTCATGTGGCAGGAACAGCTAATTAAGGTATTACAGGAACCAAGCACACTGCACTCGAGAAACCAAACTGGGCAAGCCTTTGTTTCAGCTTAAAATTACATTTTGTCCCATGAAGGTGAGCATAAACGAGGTCTTAGGTACACCACAGAAAGCCACGGTGCTTTGATCACCAAGGTCTTCATCAGGTTGCATCAAAATGTTACCCTTGGAGTGCCTTAAATATGAATTAGATAGCAAAGCGGAGGGATGTGAGGACCAATGGGGTCCATATCTGGCCTCAGTATCACCAATAGAAACAGCCCTGGCTAGGGCAAGGACTGCGTTTAAAGGTTAATAATTGTGGGTATGGCAATATGATCTGTTGTTCTGCTACAGTGCTAACACATAACCTAAGCAGTTTCTCAATTCTTAGTGAAATTAACCGATACAATATGTTGATATACTCACACGTATAGTAGTTGAGCCCCCAGTGGAAACTGTTCATATATTCTACTGCAGATTTTACATATTATGCACAAAATATGTATATTAATATGATGAAATGGTTGCACATGTGATATTATGCTATGTTTGTTTGAACAGACAGAATAAAAAAAAAAGACTGTAGGATCTCGTTGTATACAATAAACTTGGGCATCTCGAGCTGTAGTTCCTAGTGGTGTGGTGGTACCAGTTTCTGATTACTCAGTGAGTAGTTGTCCTCAGTCCACCCAGAGAATGGAGAGGCAATAGGCTCAGTTTTCATCGACCTTACAAAGGTCTTTGACTCTGTTAACCACAAACTACTCCTAAACTGCCTCCTTTCAACAGCTCTATCCCCGGACATGGTACTGCGGTTTGAAAGCTACCTTACAAACAGATCACAACAAGTCAGAATTGGAGACACCCTATCATCGACTAAGGAAGTGTCCCTCAGGGTCCCACAAGGCACTATTCTCGGCCCATTGCTTTTCAGCCTCTTCATCAACTCTGCACCACCTGCATGTACAGCTCACACTGTTCTCTATGCTGATGATGCAGTGATATCTGTTGCTGGCAAAGATCACAACTCCATCACAACTGATCTCCAAGACAGCTTCCACGAGCTTGAATCCTGGTTCACACAGAACAAACTACTACTAAACCATAAAAAAACTAAGAGTCTACTCTTCTCTACCTCCCAAAGCAAAAAGAAATACCAGCCTTTGCTCATTCAGAACCACAAGGGTGAAATACTGTAACAAGTAACAAAGTTCAAATACCTGGGCATTATCTTTGACGATACATTAACTTTCTCTGGCCATATAGACTCAGTTGTCAAGTCAGCGAATATAAAACTTAGGGTCCTCTACCACCACAGGCACTCATTGACACCTGAAGCTCTGAAACTTGCCATCAGTAGCTCAGTACTGTCTGCCATAGATTATGGGCTGCCTATCTATGGGGCAGGCACTAAACTGCCCTAAACAGGGTCAGCACACTACTAAATAAGGACTGCCATCTGTCAATAGGGGCTGCTCAGGACACCCACACCTTCACGCTCTACAACGAAACTAGGTGGCTTCCACTCCGTCTCAAAGCACAATACCAAACCTGCTACCCTGAAAAAAGTGCTTCTTGGGTCCTCCCAGCCCCCCACACTGGGCAGCCTCTTCACGCTGGCAGTTCCCACCAAATCAACTAGAAGCACAGCTACAGATAAGCTGGTGATCCCCTTCAAAAGAATGAAGCTCGCCCAGAACTCCATCCGTACCAAAGACCAAAATGGTACAATGAGCTACCTGCTAACCTCACAGAATCAACCAATATTAGCACCTTCAAATCTGGGCTCAGATCCCTTCTTGACACAAAAAAAAAAGAACTGTGCATGCCTGCACTAATGTGGCAGGATTCCATCCACCCAACCCCCTCCCTTTCACCCCTCCCCTTTTCTGTCTTATCCCTTCAACCCCCCTCCCGCAAACGAAGCCCGCTTGGCTGACAAACCACCTCTTCTACGACGATGCCATAGCTGGCTGACCTCCTACCCCCCTCCTTCCGCCTAATCTGACTAGTGAACTACAAGGCAGAACCCTATCTGGCCCTATCCTCTTCTACCTGTAGTTGGAGGTACATAATTTCTTGATATTTGAATGCCTATGAAACTGTTTTCAGTTATCTGTAAACACTGTTATATTTGTAATGATTGTACCATAACAAGTTGGATGTATATAATCTCTTGATATTTGAATGCCTGTGTAACTGTTTTCAGTTATCTGTAATCACTGTTATATTTGTAATGTTTGTACAATAACGACCTGGAACCTTTGAAAACGAGTCCTGGACTCAAAGGTATTAATCCTAAACTGAAATAAATAAATAAAAAATAAGATATTCAGTATTCAGCATTCGGTAACTTTAACTGGGGCAAACAACATGAAAATGTTTTTTAAAAAAAAAAAACAGATCTACTCTTTTAAAAAGCTAGTCCTTGGCCAAGACCCATCCCATCCCTGTAATTTCCCACACCCCATCCTTTCTCCATTTTCTCACACACACTGTTCTTTAAAACAACTATATGCCGGCTCCTGGCACTGTGCTAAAGCTATGACTAAACTATGAAAAAGCTCAAAAAGCCACTTTAGGTTAGATTGTGTATGAAAGGCGTTATATAAAACCAGATGTTGTTTCTGTAACTAGTGAGAGACAAATTATCACATGGGCATGCCGCACTCTGTTTTCAGATTGCCTCAGATCTGATACTACTTTTAGTAACTCTGGCAATGTATTACATTTTCTTGAAACAGAAGAAGAGAACACGTCTGTACTATTCTCCATATGTACCACTGTCACTTCCTACTTCAGCAACAGCATATTAAGGGACATTTTACAGCAAAGCTGATATTTACCATATGCTATGTATGACATACAGTACTGTACCTGCAGATAACTAGGTGCCTCCATTTCTGTGACACTCGTTTACAAAAATGCGCTACTAATATGACTCAGTTGCAGCTTTAGCCCCTGTAAGGATTTATACATCCAATATGGCAGTATGGCAGTGAGGTGAATAATGTAGGCAGGTTAGAGGAAATTGGTCCATTCTGAAAAACAAATCATTCAACACACTCTGATCAGACTTCAAGGCTATTTAAACACCATATTACTGTGTTCAATCACTGGGAAACATCAAATGCTAAACTAAACTTTCCCGAGAGGATAACTCTAAATAACAACCATATTGCATAACACAGCCAACCTAAAACTTGCTTTCTCAATAATAAAGTGATGATTGGATTGCTGTTAAGGTGAATGAGGAAATAACTGAACTTCTAAGAGAAAAAACTGTAAGGCCAAAGATCATATTGTTTAGCCCTTGGGAGTCATATTATGGTTACGTTTCTTATCACATGCTACTGGTGCAGCATGGTGAGTCATGAGGTATGTAGTTGTGCTTATAAAATGACCTAAAATTACTAACAATAACAATAAAAAACTGAATTAGAGCTATGTGGTGCCATGTAATAGTTACAATATGTGCAACCACTTCACTTGATGAAACAGTTACAGGATATGCGACCACTTCACTTGATTGATGCTACCAATTTTATAAAGAAGTTTAAGCTTAAGAAACTTGGAACTGATGCTTGGGAGGGCACCAGGATGATAGGGCACAAGTTTACAGAATGCATTAAGGCACTTCTAAAGAAGGAGAGAGGGAAGGTAGATCAGTTACTGACAGGTGCAACCACACAAAAGGGAAGCCTGGATGCCCCCCTCTCTGCTAGTTGAAAGAATGCGGAAACCAGAGAGGAAACAGAGTGGAGACAAAGGGGTAACATAACAAGTTAGAGTGCAGGAGGTGCGGGGCATGCAGTAGAGTGGAAAGTGGGGGAGACAGGAGACAGACCAAAGATAATATACTGTACATTGTATATATGTAAATTGTTGTATATTATCATTTCATGTCATTGTATTGCTGTTTATGCTATTTCTTGTCTATGTAATAATACTTGTATTCTCATTTTATGACCACTCAGGTCCATCTTGTAAATGAGCTTTGCTCAATGATGTTCGCCTGAATAAATAAATATTTTGATTGTTTGATTGATTGATTGATAAGAGCAGGGTAGAAGATGGGGAAAGAGAGTTAGGTAGAGGATGATTATGAGCGTTAACCCCAGGAGCACTGAGAGCAAAACCAGTGACCTGCAGCAGTGTTCATTTCAGAGTGGGATCTGGGGCAATTGCTTCAATTTTGACCCACCTTTTCTTCTCCCTTGGGGATGACTTGTTCACTGTTATAATGGTTTTAAACTGCTGTTTTACAAATCTGGACTTAGTTGTTAAAGGCTGAACAATATGACTCCTTATTTTTCTCATTTTGCTCTTACTTTTCATGCCCAGTGGGTCAGTTAAGCAATATACCACAAGAGGGTGTTGGTGATGCCAGGATTTACCCATGCCCTGGGGTGTTGTTCGGTCAGGAGGCGTAGCCGAATGATCAACAACATCCCAGGGGTGGGTAAATCCTGGCATCACCAACACCCTCAATTGGGATATTGCTATTATACAATGTTGGAATTGTATGTTTAGTTATTTCTTTGGGGGGGTTAGTGATTTTTATTTTTTACTTCTTTTATTTAATAGAATAGTGAAAGTGTTTGTACGGCACAGAAAATAGTGCATTGCGTTGCTGCTTGTATGATGGGATAGTGCGGTGTCACTTTGAGCAGGATGAGTCTGGTCCCATGGTGAGAACGGCACCGAGAGTGGAAGATGTGCGTTACTGACTTTCGTTGTGGGTTTCTGAGTGCTGTTTTCGAGTGTGCTGAGCATTTGTTGTATCTCCATTTTCTTAGTTAATTGAAAGGAGCTAAACATTTTTTCCTGTGCTTTGTTTTTGGTATTGAAACGGAGAAAGCGAGTAGTGTATTTTTTGCGATTTTAGATGAGGTTTGTTTTGAGTCTCAGACTGCTGGAGCAGGTAAGGTCAAAGGGTAACATGGAATTTCAACTGTGGAGACGACGTCGTCAGTATTAGGTCTCTGGGGCAGTGCTGTAATGGAGGGTGAAGATGTTAGGAGACAGATCTGAGAGGACAGCCGTTTTAGCCCGGAAAAGGTTTCTGAAAAAGGAGTTCTATCAGGGAAGTGTCTCGGGCAAAAGAGTGTTTAAAAAAAAAAAAAAGTGTTGTGGTTTGAAGGGCGGTTTACCGTTTGTGTATGGGAATGGAAGCAGAGCAGCATTCATGAGAGATAGCCATTTAGCAGTGATTCACGAGTTTATCAGTTGTGGATTTCTGTTGCTCGGAGTGATTTCGGGTTGGGTTACTGATTCGGCTAACTGGCAACTGGCACCTCTTCCCGTGGGGTGATGCTAGGATTTACAAAGGGAGAGGGGTATGAGTCAGCCAATCAGAATACATAGAACCATAGAAACATAGACTTTGATGGCAGATAAGGACCGCTAGGCCCATCTAGTCTGCCCATTTCCCTACCTACAGAATAGGCCGCAGATCCTAGTTAACCAACAGCCTATTTCTTCCTACCCCCCCACAAGAATTGCCTTATGTCTGTCCCATGCATTCTTGAAATCTCCCACAGTTTTAGACCCCACAACCTCCTCAGGAAGGCTGTTACATGCATCCACTACCCTCTCTGTGAAATAATACTTCCTCACATTGCCCCTGAACCGCCTCCTTCTATCTTTAAATTGTGTCCCTTGTTCTTGTAAGTCTCTTTTTCTGAAAGATGCTACCCTCTTGGACTTTGTTGATTCCACTGAGGTACTTAAAGTTTCTATCATGTCCCCTCTCCTTCTTTCCTCAAGGGTATACATATTAAGCTCCTTTAGTCTCTCCTCATCACGGCTTCTCTTGCAGACCCTGCACCATTTTAGTTGCTCTCCTCTGGACTACCTCTATCCTGTCTATGTCCTTGCGGAGATGAGGTCTCAGAACTGGACACAATACTCAGATGGGGTCTCACCAACTGTCTGCACAGAGGATAACAACTTCCTGTTTTCTGCTGCTGATGCTCTCCCTATACATCCCAGTATACCCCCAGCCCTCCCTACTGCCTTCTCACATTGATTGCTAACCTTAAGGTCATCTGATATGATTACCCCCAGGTCCTTTTCCTTTTTTGTTGTTGTTACTACCTCCACACACATTGTGTATTCTTCCCCTTGGTTCTTGTTTCCCAGGTGCATTATTTTGCACTTCTTTGCATTGAATCCTAGCTGCCATACTTCTGACCATTCCTCCAACCTTGCCAAGTCCCTTTTCATCCTTTCCACGCCTACTTGTGTATCAACCCTGTTGCAGATCTTTGTGTCATCTGCAAAAAGGCATACTTTTCCTTCCAGTCCCTCTGCAATGTCACTGATGAAGACATTAAAAAGGACTGGACCCAATACTGAACCTCACGGTACCCCACTAGTAACCCTCTTTCTTCAGAGTGGACTCCATTTACAATTACTTTCTGTGTCCTGTTGTGCAGCCAATGTTTTACCCAGGCTACCACCCTGGGACCCACTCCCAGGCTGGTTAATTTGACTATTAATCTTCTGTGTGGGACTGTGTCAAATGCCTTGCTAAAGTCTAGGTAGGCCATGTCCACAGCCCCTCCCTGGTCTACTACTTTGGTCACCCAGTCAAAGAAATCTATTAGATTCGTCTGACATGACCTTCCCGCTGTGAACCCATGCTGCCTTGGGTCCTGTGGTCCACTGGGCTCTAGGTACTCAACTATTCTTTCCTTCAGAAGTGACTCCATCACTTTCCCTACCACAGAGGTCAGACTGACAGGTCTGTAGTTTCCTGCCTCTGTCTTTGTCCCACTTTTGTGAAGGGAATCACATCCTTCCTCCAGTCCTTGGTACCACACCATCCTCCCATGATTTATTAAAAGAGTAGCCAGTGGTTTCACTAGTTCCTCCCTTAATTCTTTTAGAATTCTGGGGTGAATTCCATCAGGACCCATTGCTTTGTTCACCTTCAGTTTTAGAAGTTCTTGCAGAACCCTTTCTTCTGTGAAAGGACTGGGATCGACCCCCCTATCAAGAGTGCTTCTGTTAATTGGATTAGGCACTTCCCCCTCCTCTTTTGTGACTACTGAGCAGAAATATTCGTTCAGCATCCCTGCTTTTTCACTGTCCCCCTCTGCCCACCCAGCGTTCATTATATTCAGCCTCACTATCCCTCCTTTGTCTTTCTACGCTTCGCTGATGTACCTATAAAGGTTTATCCCCTTCTTAATGGAGTTACGATCTTTTCCTCAGTTTGGGCCTTTGCTATTCTGACTTCCTCCTGCTTCCTTCTGCCTTAACTGGTACAGCTCTCTATCCTGCTCCTTCTGTATTTCCTTATACTTCCGGAATGCTATCTTTTTCTTCCTGACTTTCACAGCCACCTCTTTTGAGAACCATAATGGCTTTTTCTTTCATTTTGATTTGTTTATTTGCTTCACACAAAGGCTTCTTGCCTCTGTAATGGCAGTTTTGATGATTCCCCATTGTTGCTCCACACCTCCTTCTAGCCTGTTTGCTAGTGCTTTTCTGAGGCACTCTCCCATCTTGCCAAAGTCAGCCCTCCTAAAGTCCAGTACCCTCACTTTTGTATGGCTTGACTCTGTAGCTGAGTTTAATGTGAACCACACTGTTTGATGGTCACTTGTCCCCAGATGGCAACCCACTTCTAGATCTGAGATCCTCTCACTGCCCCCGTTTGAGAGTATGAGGTCTAAGATTGCTCCCTCACGAGTGGGTTCTGAAACTAGCTGTCAAATGCCTGCCACCTGTAGGGTATCAAGAATGGCCCTGCTCTTGGATGTGGCTGCAGCAAATGTGCTCCAGTTAACATCTGGCATATTCAGGTCTCCCATCAACAGTATCTCACCTTTCTCTGCCATTCTAAGAATGCCTTCTATCATATCTTTGTCCATTCTCTCCCCCTGACATGGGGGTCTGTACACAACCCCTATGCGGATTGTGGTGCCCTTTCCAGTCTCCAAGGTGACCCACAGTGCCTCCTCTCCTCCCTGTTTACTCTTTTTGTTCAGCTGCTTTTATCCCTTCCTTTACATAGAGCTACTCCTCCCCCTCTTCTCCCTGCCTGTCTCTACTGTAGGTTATGTACCCTGGTATGTTAACATCCCAGTCATGGTTCTCTGTGTACCATGTTTCTGTGAGCTGCTACGATATCCAGGCATCCCTCTTCCATCAAGGCCACCAGCTCAGGGGCTTGTTGCCCAGACTACAGGCATTGGTACTCATTACCCTCCATTTCCTGATGGCCTTACTCCCTTTTGCCCCATCCCTGTCCTTCTTGCCTTTGTCACTTTCTCCATTTACCCCTGCCCTTCTCCCTATCGACACCTCTATGTTGGTGTTTGCTGCACTTACTACCGTGATTATTTGGGGCTAGGATTTCCCTGCTCCTTTCCAGTGCCTCCCCTTGGCTAGTTTAAAAGCTTGCCAATGAAGCATTTAAACCTATCACCTAGGATCCTGGTTCCCCTCGGACAGATGCAGCCCGTCATTGCCAATATAGGCATTCACTCCAGGTAGACCCCAGTCCCCAATGAAGCCAAATCCCTGAGCTCCACACCAGTTTTTCAATCACTGATTGAATCCCATGGTGCGGAACACCCTAGCCTCTCCTATGCCATAGATGGGCAGCACCTCCGAGAAGGTTACCGTGCATGCTACTTGACTAAGGCCCCTCCCCAATTCCATAAACTCTTCCTGCACTTCTCTAATCCCTCTCTTAGCCAGGTCATTTGTCCCTAGGTGGACAATGACATCCAGCTCCCTCCCCTGTGCAGCTGCTCCGGCAATCCTGAGGATTGTACAGTATTTACGTTCTGTTTTCATGCCCATTGTATAATATTCCATATAGATAAGTCTCTGGAATTAGCCCTGCTGCAGGAAGCACGCTTGTCCCTGGCGGCAATCATAGAGATTGGGCCGCACAGTGCCATGGCAGGGATCTAACCATACCAGGGTTTACATTGTTTAGGTAGGACAGGGAGTCAGAAAAGGGAGAGGGTTAGCATTATACTGTAGGTCTGAGAGGGTATAAAATTCATGGAGGTCAGGGATAATGAGGAGGGCAAGTGCTTGAGACAGTGTGGGTTCTGGTATATATAAATGGGAGGAGGAACATCAGGGTAGGAGTGTTGTATTGACCACTATCACAGAAAGAGGCAGCTGACAGGGAACTAGGGGATAAATTAGAAGGGCAGCAAAGCAGGGGGATATGCTGCTAATGGTGACGTTAACATGGCAGATGTGGAGTGGAGAATCCCAGTACCAGCAACTGGCAGGAATCAGCTGCTGTTAGAGGTATTCCAGGAGGCATTTCTGACCCAAAGACTTTAGGAGCCTACAAGACAGGGGGCCATCCTCGACTAGGCCCTTACCAACAGGGAAAGTATAGGAGAGATCACAGTGCAAGATTCATTGGGAACAAATGGCCATCAAGCTATATGGTTCACTCTCATATTAGAAGCTGGTTCGCTCTCATATTAGAAGCAAAGAGAAAGAAATCACAGACAAAAGTTGCGGACTTCAGGACGGCTGACTTTGACGGGATACAGGAGTTGTTGCAGGAGAAGCTAGAAGGGGTGAAGGCAGAAAAGGGGGTTGAAAAGAAATGGGAATTGATAAATGACTCTGTATTGGAGGTCAGGATTCACTGTGTCAGGGTAGTGTGGAAAAATACGAGGGTCAGAAAACCACTGTGGTTCACATGGGAAGTAGAAGAGGCTGTAACGAGAAAAAAGGCCTTCAGAAAGTATAATAACAGCCAGGATGAGGAAGATCCAGTGGGAGTATGACTGAATGCCGAAACTCAAAATCCCGACATTTAGGATCTCGAGTTCAGCTGCCCGACATACACCTGCCCGACAGATGGAAGCTGCTGCCAGCAAGGGTAAGGTAGCGGATCTGATGAACTGCTACACTGCCTCTAGCCATGCACCACAAGAGAGGGGAAAATCCAGTGGTTGACCAAGCTGCTCCTGTGGCATGGAGGGCAAAGCCACCAGCAGCTCAGCCACCAGTGTGCTGTGACCTGGGTTCTATTCCCAGAAGGCAGCTTTTTTGCACGGTGCTCTTTTGCGCCCCCCATAAATTGTTGTAACCTATTCCGAGGTCCACTCCCTCTCAGAGTTGGTTATTTTAGTGACGGAGTGTGGTGGGCAAAGCCCCCCATGTGGGGCGGCTTGCTCCCCTCATTGCACCAAAACCTTGTCTGTCTTCTGACAGTTGGTCTCCTAAACTCAGGCTTATGAAGTTCAGGAGACTGACTGTTGGGATTTTGAAGTTTATCCGATACAGAGGAGTATCTAAAGAAGATGAAGGAGACCATCATGGCTGTGAGAATGGTTAAGTCTGATGCAGTATTGGCAATGAGAAATATTCAGTGGGGCATCCCCTCAGCTTTGAGGTGGGATTGAATGTACCTGACAGGGGGGTCTGGGGACATTTTTGCCCATTATACAGTATATTGCATTTTACTCTTGATGTAGTCAGTTATATGCCTTTTTGGAAGTAAACTTTTTACAGGAGCAGTCTTTTCCCAGTTTGCTCCTGGAACTAAGTCAGACTTTTGCTTTCACTCCTGGAACTGAGTTCCCCTGTTTTCCCCTCATTTCCACCACTGGTCTGACATAGAGTCGAGAATAGTGGCAAGCATGTGGAAAGGGGATATAACATTCTTTTGCTACTTATACAAGAAATGCAAAAAAAAAAGGGACTAGTCAGACAGAAGAAGGGGAGGATAGGAGGAGGACGAGGAGATTAAAGGAAAGATGTACATACCAAATCA
This sequence comes from Neoceratodus forsteri, assembly GCA_016271365.2. NCBI lineage: Eukaryota > Metazoa > Chordata > Ceratodontiformes > Ceratodontidae > Neoceratodus > Neoceratodus forsteri. The sequence continues at coordinate 449,995,247 of CM057456.1, read as the reverse complement.
GTTTTTCGGTTCAATGTTCACAGTGGAGGATAAACGGCCATTACCAGACTGTGTAGTCATGGCTAGGGGAAGGAGATAGGAAAGTCAGAGAGGTTCTGATCTCAGAGGAAGGAAAGCTGAAGGGAGTGAATGCTCTGAGGTGAACAAGTCAATGGACCTGAATGGGCTGCATCCCCAGTGCTGAGGGAGATGGGGCAAGTCCTAATGGCACCACTGGCTAAGCTCTTTAACAGCTCACCGGAGACAAAGGTGATGCCTAAGGACCGAAGGATGGCAAATGTAGTTCCCATGCACAAGAACGGAAATAGGAAGAAGCCTGGAAACCACAGACTTGTCAGTTTAACATCTGTGTTTATTTATTTATTTATTTAAGGGAATCAGATACACCTCTGAGCCAGGGGCTCTTTTACAAAGGTTCCACGTTAGGTTACTTGAAACATTAGGACAGGCAGTGGTATTATGCAAAAGAGAAATAAACATAGCAGCCGGAGGCTTTGTCAATTACCAAAACATCACAATTGTGCAAATCACTTCATAACAAGTTAAACAATATAGATTTGTATAGGTAGCCATCCAACAGAGAGAGGAGGCCAGAGGCTGTGTAAAGAGGAGAAAGAAAGGGAGTGGGGGGTGGGTCAGGGCAGGGGCAGCAAGGAGGTGTGTGGAGGAGTAGAGGAGGGGGAAGGAGTAGGGAGGAAGGGGTATTGGGGGTGGAGGGATAAACTATTTAGGTGTAGCAGTCACAGGAGGCACAGGAGATGAGGAGTTGATGCAGGCTGAGCTTAAAGGCACCAAGGGTTGCTTTGCTGGTAACTTCTGCTGGCAGGGCATTGAACCAGGAGGCGGCTCTGAAAAAGAAGGATCATTGGCCTTGGGTAGTCCTGCAAAGTGTAGAGAATCTGTAGTGGAGAAGATGCTACAAACCCTAATAAAGTAGAGGATGGTAGACTTCCTAGAGGCAAATAGACTTCAGGATGTCAGACAACATGGATTCCCAGGGGTAAGATATGTCAGATGAACGTGATCAACTTCTTTAATTGGGTTATGCAGGTGGAGGACAATGGGCAGGCACTGGACATACTGTACCCTGATTTCAGAAAGCCTTCAACTCTGTCCCACATGGATGGCTGGTTAAAAATGTGGATGACATGGGTATGGGGAATGAAGTCACAAGATGAGTTAAATTGTCTAAGTGGTGGAACCCAGAGGGTAGTCCATCTGTGGAAGTATGGACAGTGAGGAGAGAATAAGAAGTATGACAAAGGATATAGAAAGGCTGGAGATGTGGTCTTGGGTTAGGCAGTTGAAATTCAATCCCAAGAAGTGCAATGCAATGTACATAGGGCAAGAAATCCAAGGTCTGAATACAATAAGGAGGAGATACTGTGGCGAGAACAACAGAGGAAAGGGACTTGGGGTAATACTAGCAGACATTTTGAAGAAAACACAGTGCAATAAGGCAGTGAGGAGTGCAAATAGGATGCTGGGGTGTATGGGAAGCGGGCTAGCAGGTAGACAAGTAAAGTGGTTTTGCCACTATACATGTCCCTGGTTCGTCTTCACCTATAGTGTAACCACCCCAGTAGCGAGATATGCTGACTAAGCCTGGAGATGGTAAAAGGCAATGTCTGTCATGCTTAGCACACAAAAACCATCTCTGAAGGATGAGAGTCAGCACTCATTTAGCATAACAAAATTCAGTTTACCACCTTTTACTTGAAATAATTCTTTTATTTACTTCACCAGTGCAGCAGCATAAACCTTGGGATGGGTTCAGGTTAATTTATTTATTTATTTAAAAGTTTTACCAGGTGAGTGTACTGAGCGGACTACCACTCAATTCCAGATGCGACCTGGTGGGAGGGGAGCAAGGAGTCCACACAGAGAATAAATACAACAATAATACATGAGTACAATCAGAAGTGCACAAGTACAGGACATATTACGCACAGAAATGAAGGGTAATTTTGATACAGACAGCTTATGCATTGATGAATGGCTATTTGGAGATACAGTTAGGCATACTAGCAGTGGAGGAGGTGTGGGCAGGGCACTAGAGAGGTCTGGGGGTAGGGACTGGGTCCAGAACTTGACTGTGAGCCTGGCACAGTGAGACAGCCTCCTATCCTGCAGGGAGGGGAGGTGTAAGTTTTGATAGCGAGAGCAGAGGTGTGTACTGGGGGGACAGTCAAGGGCAAAGCAACAGAAGGAGTGAAAAGGTTGTCCAGTCTGGTTAAGGTAGTCTTGGGAGTGGCACAATAGACTCCATTGCCATAGTCAAAGATAGGGAGGATAATTTTCTGTACAATCTCCTACCAAGCCGGTAGGGATGCAACCATAGTTCCGCACAGGGCTCCAAGCTGTGAGGGTGCATCATGTATACAGAAAACTGAGGTGTTGGTCGAGCCATACCCCGAGGTATCTAAAGGAGGAGCAAGCCTCCAGTTTTGTCCAATCCAGGGTGTGGAAAGTGGGTGTTGAGGGGAGCCGAGACAGTCTCTGCCTTGTGCCAGAGGTCATGGAGACTGTTTTCTTGGCATTTAGGAAAAGTTGATTTCATCAAAACAAGAGCTGGACTTCACTGAAGTCGAGCTGCAATCTGGATGCCATATCAGAGGTAGAGGGGCTTGATGTATACAGGACTGTGTCATCCGCATACATGTGAATGGATGTGTGTGGCAGGTAGAGGGCAGGTCATTTAGGAAAACAGAGAACAGCAGTGGCCCTAGGACTGAGCCTTGAGGAACCCCAGAAGTGATGAGGAGAGGGGAGGAGATGGAGTTATCAGTCCTTATGGACTGAGTCCGATCCACCAGGTAGGAGTGGAACCAATTGTTTGCTATGCTGGAGAGCCCAGCTAGGAAAAGCTTGGTGAGAAGGAGAGGGTGCAAACAGTGTCAAAAGCCTTTGCAAGGTTGACAAAGATGGCTAAGGTAATGTGGAATTGATCCATGCTGGTGAGGATGGCATTGGTGAGCCTTAGGAGGGAGGTGGTACGGAGTGATGAAAGAGGTAGAGTCATGGTAGGAGAAGAGCTGAGAGGACTAGGCATTCCTGCAGTTTAGCTAGAGTGGGGAGAAGGGAGATAGGGTGGTAGTTGCCTGAGGAGGAGGGGTCACCACCCTTTGGAAGAGGGATGACTGTGGCGTGCTTCCATTCTGCTGGGATAGAAGCTAATGAGAAGGATAGATAGAAAAGAGAGGCCAGTGGGGAGGCAATGGTTGGGGCTGACAGGATGAGCATTTCTGCATCCAAACCTGAGGGGCATTTGCCTTTGGAGGGGTTTAAAGTAAGCAGGGCATTGTAAACATCAGCGAGGGTGACCCGTTGGAAGGCAAAAGCATGGGAGGTGGCTTGAGCAGATCATGGAGGGGTGGGCTGGGCTGGTGTGGATGGAGGGAGAGAGGACAGCAGAGATGCTGTGCAGTTTGTGAAGAAGGAGTTGAACTCAGTTGCTACTGCTAGCTGGTCTTCTAGAGTGATGTTGCTGACTTAATGATGGGGAGGGGTTGGGATGGTGGGGAGAAGAGAGTTTGAATCACTTTCCGAAATTTGGTAGGGTTGTTTATATTTGATAGGAAAGTGGCTCGGAAGTAGTTTGCTTTAGCCTGATGGATTTGCCTAGTACCTGCGTTCCGAAGAGCGTAATATTTCTGGTAGGCTGGGTGAGGTCCGGTAGCTTTATTGGCCTTCCATGCCTGGTCCTTGGTCCTAAGACTGGTCATGACATCAGCGGTGAGCCATGGCAGGTGGGCCCCCCCCATACGCCTGTACATCTGAGGGGGGCATAGGAGTCCCAGACTGAGAGGAACTTTGTCTTGAAAAAGTCCAGTGCAAGGTCTAAGGAGGAGACATGAGAGATGACAGTCCAGTCAACATTTGCAAGATCATTTAGAAGGGACATGAGATCTAGGGATTTGTAGGATCTAACCAGCAGGGTTCTGGGGGGTGGCCTTTGGCATGAAGACCTTCCTTATAGAGAATTTTAGATGGTGGTCACTTAGGGAGTCAGGCAGGAGGCCAGCAGAGATTATCTGATGAGGCTGTGAGGTGAGAAACCAGTCTAGCAGGGAGTGGTTTTGTGTGTTGGGGTTCAGGCGAATGGGTTCCATGATCAGTTGGGCCAGGTTTAGTGCAGCCACCTTGTTTCATACTTTAGAGCAGGAGGGGGCGAGCCAATTCATATTGAAGTTTCCCAAGATGTGCAGCTCCCCACCCATGGTGTGGGATTTGAGGGCCATAAGATGGTCCTTGATAGGGGATACTGGGGAGGTAGTAGCCAGCTATGTAGATCAAGATAGTGTGAGGTAGGGAGATTTTTACCATAAGGGAATCTATAGCTCGTGAGGTTGGGAGAGGCAGTGAAATGGCTGTTGCTTGGAAGGTTGAATTGATATACATTGCAATGCCACTGCCCCTTTTGCCATTAAGCTGGTCATGACACATCACTGTGTAGCCAGGGATTGAGATGTATGCATCCTTGATGTGAGGTTTTAGTCAGGTCTCAGTTATGATAAGAATGTCCGGTTTTAGGGATAGAACAATTGGCTGGAACAATGTGATTTTAGGGAGGAGACTACAGATGTTTAAATGGGCCATCCTGAGGCTATGGGGAGCTGTGGGGATGGGGACTGGACCCGGATTTGGTTCGATGTCCCCTGCCATCAGCAGCAGCATGGTTACCAGGAACTTGGACAGGGCTAACCTGGAACCACTGTCAGGGGTCAGAGAGTTGTTTAGAGGCATTGAGGTAGTCGAGGGGGGACTTTCAGAACAATCAGGCCAGCATGGAAGCTATGGGGTAGTATGGAGGGGCCAGGTGCCCAGGATCGAGGGTGGACGATGGGAGGCAGGAGGTGGATGGAGGTGATGGAGTTGGGTGGGGGTGGAGGCATGGGGTGAACTAGCTGAGGACAGTCCGGTGCCACTGGGTAGATGGAGGGAGGTAGGGACACCAAGGGTATTCAGAGGATGAGGACAGTGATGTGGAAAAGAGCCATGGTGCGAAGGGCTGATGGATGTGCGAGAGGCTGTAGACAGAGGAGTAGGGGGAGCACAGGTAGTGCTGTCCAGAATTGGTGCTGCAAGTTAGGTTGAGTTAGGTGAGAAAAGCAGGAGATCAGCCTCTAGTGGCGAGCAAAGATAAGCCGCAGATGGGAGTTTAGGCTGATTGTTTTTTTTTAGATGTCACATGAGCATCAGCCTCAGTATATAGGGAGTTGTTTACCAAGGGTGGTGGTGGAGGCGGTGGGGTAGCCAACGCGAAGCATTGGCAGGGCCAACTTTGCTCCTCAGCAGTAGTTTGTGCATCTGCTGAGAGTGCAGCTCCGAGTGAAGATCGTACCTGGTAGATTTGGTGTACAACAGATCGGGGGAGGGCAGGGAGAGATTTGGGCCCTCACGACCACACGACTGCTGTGAAGAGAAAAGGTACAAGAGTCAGGATTTAACAGGTATGACAGGGGGAGGTACAGGCAGAGGGAGGGGGAGTGCCTAAGCAGACTGGAGAAATAAGTTTAATTGGATTTGTGCCTAAGCAGACTGGAGAAATGTATGCCTCAGCAGACTGGAGGAATTAATTTAAATGGATTTGCTATAATAAGATTCAAGGCAAGCATTTAAACTAGCCAAGGGGGGAAGGCACTGGAAAGGAGCAGAAAAATCCTAGCCCCCTCCAAAAAAAATCAGGGTAGTAAGTGAGGTAAATACCAAGACGGAGATGTCAATAGGGAGAAGGGCAGGGGTAAATGGACAAAATGACAAAGGCAGTAAGGACAGGGATGGGGCAAAAAGGGGTAAGGCCATCAAGAAATGGAGGGTAATGAGTACCAATGCCCATAGTCTGGGCAACAACCTCCCTGAACTGGTGGCCTTGATGGAAGATGGATGCCTGGATATCGTAGCAGTCACAGAAACATGGTACAGAGAGAACCATGACTGGTGACATTCCAGGGTACACAACCTGCAGGAGAGACAGGGTGGGAGGAAGAGGGGGAGGAGTAACTCTCTATGTAAGGGAAGAGATAAAGGCAACAGAACAAAAGAGTAAACAGGGAGGAGAGGAGGTGCTGTGGGTCACCTTAGAGACTGGAAATGGCACCACAATCTGCACAGGGGTTGTATACAGACCCCCATGTCAGGGGGAAGGAATGGACAAGGATATGATAGAAGGCATCCTTAGGATGGCAGAGAAAGGGGAGATACTGTTGATGGGGACCTGAATATGCCAGATGTTAACTGGAGCATCTTTGCTGCAGCCATATCCAAGAACAGGGCCATTCTTGATGCCCTACAGGTGGCATGCCTCAGACAGTTAGTTTTGGAACCCACTCATGAGGGAGCAATCTTAGATCTTGTACTCTCAAATGGGGACAGTGAGAGGATCTCAGATCTAAAAATGGGTAGCCATCTGGGAACAAGTGACTACCAAACAGTGTGGTTCACAATAAACTCAGCTGCACAGTCAAGCCATACAAAAGTGAGGGTACTGGACTTCAGGAGGGCTGACTTTGGCAAGATGGGAGAGTGCCTTAGAAAAGCACTAGCAAACAGGCTAGAAGGAGGGGTGGAGCAACAATGGGAAAACATCAAAACTATCATTACAGAGGCAACAAGCCTTTGTGTGAAACAAATAAACAAATCAAAATGAAAGAAAAAAACACTATGGTTCTCAAAAGAGGTGACGGGTAAGGTTACAGAGAAAAAGATAGCATTTAGGAAGTATAAGGAAACGCAGAAGGAGCAGGACAGAGAACTGTACCAGTTAAGGCAGAAGGAAGCAGGGAGGGAAGTCAGAATAGCAAAGGTCCAAACTGAGGAAAGATAGCCAACTTGAAGGGGGATAAAACCTTTTATAGGTACATCAGGGAGCGTAGAAAGACAAAGGGAGAGATAGTGAGGCTGAATAGAATGGACGGTGGGTGGGCAGAGAGGGACAGTGAAAAAGCAGGGATACTGAATGAATATTTCTGCTCAGTATTCACAAAAGAGAAGGAGGTGGAGGTGCCTAATCCAATTAACAGAAGCACTCTTGATAGGGGGGTCAATCCCAGTCCTTTCACAGAAGAAAGGGTTCTGAAAGAACTCCTAAAACTGAAGGTGGATAAAGCAATGGGGCCTGATGGAATTCACCTCAGAATTCTAAAAGAATTAAGGGGAGAACTAGTGACACCACTGTAGCGTTGTGAAAAAATTACAGTTAGTAAATTATCTATTACAGATTCTTAGAAAGGAGACGAACGGAGATGAGACTGAAGGCTGAAGAATTTAATGATTATAACAATAATCACAGCGAGAGATTACAAGTGGTACATTCTTCATTCTTCAAAATAACAGTGTGTGCTGGCTTGCTTATATAGTGGAAGACAGCATCATCATTTCCTATGGTTTTCTATGATTGGTCCAAAACAAGTACAAACATCAACTTACAAGGCAATACTCCTTTGGTATATGTATGAGCTCATCCTTGGTCAGCACAAGTATAGATAGTGTACATTCTATTATTATATATGGCTAGTAACAGTTGTCACTACCAGTTACCAAGGTCTAGGAGAAAAATAGGTTTGGACTTAGGAATGTGCATACAAGCATTTTGGCCTGTCCTGATAAGAATAAACACTAAAGATAGTTAGAAGGGTAATTTGAACTCTATCCTGTGTTTCTGTTTTGCAGACACATAAGACAACTGTTTGCTATTACTTACATGGTCAGTACAAATATCAAAAGGCACTTTAATATTGCAACTTGTGGCTTAGTTTGTCTTGTGGCTTTACAAGTTTTATATGATTCAATTATATAGGTCAACATTTGTTACACAAACACATTATGTTTTAGACCAAAATGAGGTTTAGGCTGAAATATGGGGACAAACTTCTTTATCCCTTGTTACAAGCCCCCCTTGGCCCTATATTTCCTAATTATTATTTGTGCAACAGTGCAGCTCCTCGGAGCATGTACATCTCATTACGTACTTTACGAATAGTAAGTCTTAAGTGACACAGGCCTATAATTACCAAGAACACTAAGATCACTTGCAACACAAGTAAAACTTTAAAAGACAGGACTCCTAAGGGTCTTCCTGCATAGCTATAAATCAAGTGCTCATTATCACTCTCACTGAGCAATTCATTTACAACTGCTTGTGCCTTATGGGCAGTATTTTGGATTTGTATCAAATGAGTATCTTTCCGGTTTAGAAGTGACTGCACGTTAAGAGACAGGAGAGGTATTACAGCTCCAAATGATGACGCATACTTGTTAATATCATATGCTTGGTATGGGGTATCAAATGTCACATTATAACTCTTATCCTCCATGTTGGTAATAGGGTGCAACACCTTGTCACCAATATATACGTTATGTTTGAGAATAATACAAAAGTTTGGGTTGTGAATGGTACACATTTGTCCTTCATAAAATAAGATGGGTGTATTTGTAACAACACAGTACTGGTTAGTACCATTATAGGTTACAACTACTTGTGGGGGATACCATCGTTTTAACTGGATAGGGCACCAGGCAGTATTGTTTTCAGCTTGACCCATGGGAATTTCCCCACAGATGGTTTGTGTTTGTGACATGATGTCACACTGGCATATCCATTGACTATTTATTTCCTCACAGCAATGTGAGTTTGGCGCTACCCAGGACCCATCATTGCTGCGTACTAGGATCTCTGGGGGCGAGACTCGATATGCATAATACTGACCTTGCAAATACCCTACAGAGTGTACTTTTACTATTTGGGAATACACCTCCTTGTTATACTCAACTTGAGGTAGTCTTACCACGTGGGACACCCTCATGGTGCAACTAAGCATACTGTTAGGTCTAAACACTTGTGGTTTAACATATACTTTGGTTACCTTGCGAATCCACCACATAGGTGGGGCTCGAGCTTTAATACAAAAAGTTATACACTTACTATCATTAACATTAAGGCAATCTGGACAATACCACAATTTTAGCTGTACATCAGAAATTTGATTAAGCAATTGATTATGAGTAATCTCCTGTAACAATTGACTAACTTGAGTTAACACATAAGATCCATAAGCACTATACACTATAGCTTTATTTATGGTATTATTAAAAACTTCTTCATTATGTTCAACCACGACTTCATTAATTTTGTGCTCTACCTCTTTAAGCAGGCGGCCTACCTCATGTATATTGTACACAGATAAACGCTCTTCCATTGCCAAACCTTGCTGGCCTAATGTAAGTGGTGGCAAGACCCTTTCTCCTGTGTTAGTATTAAACTGGTCTTGGTACCCCTTAATGGCCTCAAGGTCTGCCCTATTCCATACGCTCATTCCTGATCCAAAAAGTCCAGCCAGGTCTCCCCACAGATCTCATTTCTTTCTAGTATTACTAACCCTTTCTTTACTAATAAGAGGGGCCATAAGACTCCCTGTTTTGGCATGGAAGGCACTTAACATGTCAATTAACATGGTGGCATAAAACTTTGACACACCAGTGTCTGCACAACTACTGTTAACATTTATATTCCAACCAGAAAAAACTAAGTTTATATGCACTCTACTGTACTTTACATTATTTACAAGCATTTGATCAATAGGTGTTGATGTAAGCCCACTCTCTGGCCCTGTTGTCACATTTGGGCATTCAGTTGGTGTTACAGTTAAGTATATGGCATCTGAGACTGCAAAACGTAATGAGTTGTTTACACCAGCATAGTTACAAACACTATTATCACCCCAAAGACAGTAGGATAAAGTTAACACATAAACACCATTGTCCTTTCGTGTGGCTCTGTTTATAACAAGAGACCCATTTTTCTGTTTCCAGTCCATGTAGCTTTGCTGTGATCCAGTCTTGAGCTCTGATGCACAGCTGGACCAGCTGTTAAAAATGTCCACACACCAATTTGTAGATATGAAAGTACGGTTGTTTTTAGTCCAGGTGGCTTTCCATGCTCGTGTCGTGTAGGCATTTGTATCAACAGGGTCCCAGTTCCAACTGACTAACAGAGTAATGGACTGTTCATACTCACACGTGATATTAGTCTGTTCCACATTAATGTATAGAAAGTCTTATGGCTGCCACCAAGCCGATGATAATGATGCCTTGTGTCTTCATGGCTATAAACATCAAGTGTAGTATTTTAATTTTTAACCAGCTTTGTTTGACACTTTTTTACACTGATCAACATGTACCCAGAATTCTTGTTTCCTTCCTCCAGCCCCTTTCTTGCCACTTACTTTAACCACATATACCGTACTCTCACCTAACCGTTTGTACACTTGGTACGGTCCTAACCAATTAGCATCCTTCCAAGGATTTTTCTGTTCCCAATTTCGCACCATCACTACATCTCCCTCCTCTATAGGTAGCCCTCATTATGAAGAGACACTTGCTGAGTAAAATATAATTGTACCTGTTGATCATCAGGCACTGGTTCATATGCTTTCTCCTTTAGGTGTTTTCCTAGAAAACGGCCTATTATTGTTTCCATACTCATTTTTTCTTATCTTTTTATCTTCTTTTTGCCTGCCTAGCCTCCACAGCCGGGCTCACCCGTGCACTGGTGCCCTGGTCCGTTTGGCTACGTCTTATGGCTCCCTTGTGAGGTCCGGCTTGCAAGTCCTAGCACCTTCACTTACCTACTCTGCCCCATGAGTTCCTACAGAGTTAAGCATTACTTTATATTTAAACAATTTGAGAAGCATACAAAGCACACATCACCTGATTGTCAAGTGGTTGTGGCTGTCTGTGTATACCTTCATCTCTCGCTTTAGGCCAGCAGCACCACGTCTCCGAGCGTCGTCACCTTCTTATTGGGGCCTGCAGACTAACCGACCAGTAGTTAAGAGGTCTCCTCACATGCAGCACCAGCGATCCGAGTCTTTAAGGCACCAATTGTAGCATTGTGAAAAAATTGCAGTTAGTAAATTATCTATTACAGATACTTAGAAAGGAGACGAACGGAGACGAGACTGAAGGCGGAAGAATTTAATGATTATAACAATAATCACAGCGCGAGATTACAAGTGGTACATTCTTCATTCTTTAAAATAACAGTGTGTGCTGGCTTGCTTATATAGTGGAAGACAGCATCATCATTTCCTATGGTTTTCTATGATTGGTCCAAAACAAGTACAAACATCAACTTACAAGGCAATACTCCTTTGGTATATGTATGAGCTCATCCTTGGTCAGCACAAGTATAGATAGTGTACATTCTATTATTATATATGGCTAGTAACAGTTGTCACTACCAGTTACCAAGGTCTAGGAGGAAAATAGGTTTGGACTTAGGAATGTGCATACAAGCATTTTGGCCTGTCCTGATAAGAATAAACACTAGAGATAGTCAGAAGGGTAATTTGAACTCTATCCTGTGTTTCTGTTTTGCAGACACATAAGACAACTGTTTGCTATTACTTACATGGTCAGTACAAATATCAAAAGGCACTTTAATATTGCAACTTGTGGCTTAGTTTGTCTTGTGGCTTTACAAGTTTTATATGATTCAATTATATAGGTCAACATTTGTTACACAAACACATTATGTTTTAGACCAAAATGAGGTTTAGGCTGAAATATGGGGACAAACTTCTTTATCCCTTGTTACAACCACTAACTGCCCTTTTTAACAAATCATGGGGGGATGGTGTGGTACCTGAGGACTGGAGAAAGGTGGATGTGATTCCCCTTCACAAAAGTGGGAGCAAGACAGAGGCAGGAAACTAAAGACCTGTCAGTTTGACCTCTGTGGTAGGGAAAGTTATGGAACCAATTCAGAAGGAAAGAATTGAGTACCTAGAGGCCAGTGGGGCACAGGACCCACAGCAGCATGGATTCACAGCGGGAAGATCATGTCAGACAAATCTAATTGATTTCTTTGACTGTGTGACCAAAGTAGTAAACCAGGGAGGGGCTGTTGACATGGCCTACCTAGACTTTAGCAAGGCATTTGACACAGTCTCACACAAAAGATTAATAATCAAAGTAACCAGCCTGGGAGTGGGTCCCAGGGTGGTAGCCTGAGTAAAACATTGGTCGTACAACAGAACACAGAAGGTAATTGTAAATGGAGTCCACTCTGAAGAAAGAGGGGTTAGTAGTGGGGTACCACAGGGTTCAGTACTGGGTCCATTCCTTTTCAATGTCTTTATAAGTGACATTGCAGAGGGATTGGAAGGAAAAGTATGCCTCTTTGCCAGATGGTGGACATTGGGGGACGGGGCTGGGGGCTCCCTCCAGAAGGAAGCCGGCAATAATAAAAGAGTTAACAAAAAAAACCAATACTAGCCTGATGCCTCTCCAGAGGCCCTGGACCGCTAATGCCTTTTCAGCGGCTAAATAGATTCTTTTGCACCATCAACATGACCCTATTCCAACCTCAGTGAAGGAATGACACAATTTGCTCCACCTGACAGCAAACCCTGAGTGAGTAGCTCACACTGGCTCAGAGAAGTTCTCCGTGTATCAGTCAATCTGGAAGCCATACCTTCGTACAATGGCAGAGGCCTCTTTCCAGCTCCGCAGTCACTGAATCCTACATGACCATATGTAATGTACATATGTTCTCATATCTATTTGTCCTTTTGAGCCACCCATTATCAGTGGGATAAAATGGTTCCAGCCTCCTGTTCTTCCCTCTTTCCCAGCAATAAAGAGTTCTAGTGGCTGCCAGAGTACTCTATTATGACCTTGGATCTCTCATACACCCTTTTGTTCACCCAGATATGCTAACTAATAGCAGACCTATTTAACACTTGCCCTTTTTGATTAAAGTTATCAAAAAGGTGGTGGCAGTACAGCAATGTTCATATCTATGAATGTTTTCAGTCAGGTTTCAGGCCTCGCCAAAGTGCAGAGACTACACTTGTTAAGGAGTCTAATGACTTTCTCCTTGTGAGAGACAGAGGAGAGCACTATTGTCATTCTCCTTGACCTCTCATTGGCACTTGACACTACGAATCATCAGGCTTTGATGGAATTCCTTGAGAAATACAGGTAACTCACCGGAACAGCCTCAAAATAGTTCAAGTTATACCTATCTGACAGAAAACAGAGGGGTGGGATGGGATCTTTCTCATTACTATTTGCTGCTGAGTTCCTCAGGGTTCGATCCTGTCCTCCTGTGCTTCTTGTGATGTTTCTGTTGCCCCTGGATGAATCATTGTATGAGTTTTCACTGCCATGTAGATGATACGCAGCTGTACCTGTCTTTCTGATGAGCACTGTGCAGTCTCTGTGCTGGAACAGTGCCTTCGCGAAATTGCTGACTGGATGACCTGCAGCTGGCTAAGACTCAACCCTGACAAAATGGAGTTACTACTGGTAGAACCAGGTGTTTGTGAGTTTGTAGGCAATGGTTATGCTATAGTATTATTATCATCTTTAAATGGCATAGTATGGTCCTCTGCGGATAGTGAAACAAATCTGGGAGTTACTGTGGACTGTCAACTGATTCTTGAACACCATGTGTCGGCATGGCCCACAGTGGATGTTTCCATCTTTAGGATATCTCCCAGGGAAAGCCTTATCTGGTGCAAGAGGACATAGCAACTCTGGTGCATACCTATGTAATCTCAAGACCTGATTATGTAATGCTCTACACATAGGGATATCTGGAGAGTTGTTGCCTCTTATATAGCTGGTGCAGAATGCTGCAGCCAGCCTGATTACTGGGACATCTTTCACTAAGCATATCACATCTGTGCAGCAGCATCTGCATTGGCTACTGGTTAGGTGGTGTACAACCTTTAAGATGTCATTGTGTCATTGTTAACATGCAAGGTGCACAACCTTTAAGATGTCATTGTTAACGTGCAAGGTGCACAACCTTTAAGATGTCATTGTTAACGTACAAAGTGCACAACCTTTAAGATTCCATTGGTAACGTACAAGGCCCTGCACAGTTTGGGTCCCAGCTATTTAAAAGATCTCTTGGTATGGTATGCCTCTAATCACTTGATCTGCTCCACTGATATGTGGCTGTTGGCCGCCCCAAGATTCCAGCTAAAGCAGTCTGGAGACAGGACTTTGTCAGTGGTGACGACACCTATTTGGAACTCCCTACCACTACATCTTAGGAGTTCCTCCTTGGTGGAAGCATTTAACGAGGGGTTAAAATGTCATCTTTTTATACAAGCTTTTGGCACTGCTTGTCTCTTATAACTATGAAAAAACACCAACTTGGATAAAGCCACCTCTTTTCTATGTGTCAGAAGTTTATTGTCTTATCCTTGTTAAAACAGCTTAATGCTTAGTCCTGTATGGTGTTCATCATTCAGTGATGTTTGTCGGTAGCTGGAACTTTATAACTCAGCAGGAACTGCGTAATTAAAATTGCATAGTGCCATTTCTGCAGCTGCTATACACTGCAAATTCTGCAAGTCAAGAAAAAGAAAAAAACTCTCAGTAAAATCTTTTCTCCCCCCCTCAAAAAAAATCAACCCCCAGAGGAACTTTTGTCACAAGACTTCTGAGCTCAATAAAATACAATCACGTCACTGCCGGCCCATTTCTTATTACAGCAACCTGCAAAGTACCTGCAAGGTACTCAAAATAGACACAGAGCTGAGGCATCACAAGCAGCGTGTTGCCACTGTCAAGAGAGCCAGCAGAATGCTGGGGGTGAGGGGCATTAAGGGGAGTGACCAGCAGGGTAGGGGAAGCAAATCTGCCCTGCCTGCCTGGTCAGACCCCACCTTGAGTACTGTATGCAGTTCTGAGCTCAATAGAAAAGGGGCATAGAGGCAGTTGACAGAGTGCAGTGTAGGGCCACCTAACAAGGGGTTTGGAGATGAGAGCCAGGAGGAGAGGCTGCTGACCTTTAACCTTGGAGAGATAAGGCTAAGAGGGGACATGGTGTTAGTCTTCTGCATATTCAAGGGCATTGACAAGATCAGAGATGTTGAATCTTATGTTTACCAGCAGGAGGCTGGGTCACACCCTGAAGTTCAGAGACAGTACATTCAGGAGTAGCGCTATAAGGCACATTTGGTACAACATGCCAGCAGAGACAATGAATATGAAGACAGTACAGGCCTTCAAGGTAAGCCTGGACAAACGTCTGCTGCCAACGGAATCACAGGGTGTCCTGTATAGTGCAGTGGTTGGGGAAGTCCCTATACATAAGTACATGTTTGCCCAGCATATTATTCATCCCTGCTTATGAAGTGGGGGGGGGGGTATAGACATGATTAATCTAGAGTCCTTTTTCACCTTAAATTACTATGTTACTACACTGCATGTTGAGACTGATTTCTGAAAAGTGTCTGAAATAAAAAATTGGTGCTACTGCACCTTCCATCACAGCAGGGTGGGCCAGCTCACAAGGGGGCTTGCATCATGGCAGGGATGCAACATCACACCCAATTTTATGGCCTGTGGACTGTAGTGGGGCTCTACTTAGACCAGCCAGGAGGTGGTCTAAGAGCCCTGCATCAGTGCGGGAGGACGCTGCCAGTGGGGGGGAATCTGCCAGGAGGGGGCCGGGGTAGACAGATCATGGGTTGGGTGCCCTAGGGGGCATGAGGGAGATGGAGCAACTATAACTCTTGTTGAAAAAGTGACTGTGCCAGTGATATTGTATATTTCATTTTGTATGTTTGTGCAACCATTCTCCTCGTAATATGCCTCTTTCTATATTGTTCCCCCCCCCAACTTTTTCTGCTCCTATGCACCAATAGTAACATTTTTCTGTTGTTATTCATGCTTTTCAATGACCCACCAGCCCAACTGGTGGGTCGTCAACCCTTCCTCAGCTGCCGCAAGCCCATCTACGGCTTGCAGATGCCCCCGGTATTTCTTTGGCTGCCACTGTCTGCTTCTGCAGCAAACCCTGGAGTTTGGCTAGGACCCAGATTTTTCAAAAATCAGGTGCAGAGTCCCTGGCACACCCAGAGTTTGCTGGAGCCCTTGCGTCACTCTACAGACTCTTTGAAAATCGAGCCCTAAGTGTTTTCCTGTAAGTTTTATCCTCTAGGTAATTAAAAAACAGCACTTTCACACTGCATTCCATACCCCTGGTGCAATATCAATGTAATCTTACTTGTGGGTATACTTACCTCTTCTGACTGGAGAGGTTATACAACCCCTTTACCGTCTCATGTCTGTCTGTATAAAATAAAATATCACAATCAGGCATCTTTTCTGTGTCTCCCCCTCAGCAGCTTACCTTGTTTTTTTTGGGGGGGGCATTGCTTACACAGACTGGCAGCACGCGGGTACCTGATGCAGAGCCACTTACTGTATATCTGCAGCAATTATACGTAGTGATGTCACTAGAATGTCACCAGAATGCTGCCTAGTTTCCGTTGCCTCAACACTGCATGTGCGGCACAGAACTGGCCAGTTTGCACTGTCATACATACTACAGCCCGCAGATGTATTCCACACTTGGATAACACCATGTTCCCAATATTCTCTCTCAATTATAAAATGGTATAAAAAGTTCCTGGACTCTGATTGGCTGGTGCTGACCTTCAACAGTGATGTAATCCCAGCACAACATCACACCAATTTAAAAAGCAGGTAAAAATATATTTTTTCACTTTATTCTTTTTTTTTTTCTGTCCAAGCAAGTCATTTTATAATTGCAATACTGTGCTCTAGGGCATGTGTCATAATAATATCACTTCTCGGTTGTTGGACACACTTGGCCTGAGGCCTCATGCCCAACCACCTGCAGCGTGACGTTATCCCAGCATGACACATGCTCTTCCGTGCATACTTGCTTAATTCTTAAACAGGTCTCCTATGTATTGTAAATATCATCACTGAGACTGCTCTAAAGCTATTCACAAAAACAAATGCAGCACACACTTGAATGCAGGTTAGAGGGTTTTTTCTTAAGAATTACCACATTTCGCCGACTGTGTGTAGCTGAATAACAAAGTCACAAAGCAAAAACTAATGGTATTGTACAAAAACATTCTAAAAAAGAAAATGCTAGACATGAAGTGCTAAACCATCAAAAATCAGCAAGTAGCCTTACCCCAATGTGTCGAGTGGCTCCAATGGTAATGACAATGGCCCAGTTCCCAAGTCCACTTTTGTAGTGCATCCTGTCCATCATCTTCAAAGGGCAGACAATTTCCAACTTGAATTTTCACTGGACTCTGCAGGAAAGAAAGTACTAGTGCAACCCCAAAATAAATGTGTACAGAACGAAGGCAAAACAATATTACCACCACCCAATTATAAACGAGCTACATTAATTCCTGCATTATAAAAAGTTGTCAGTCTCTTACAAAATGTATTAGTCTCCTAGATAAAACCTTCAAAATAGATGATGAGTTGTAGCTCATTATGGTCTATAAATACAACTATTCTTTTAGTTGAATATCCATATTATTCAAAATGTTATTTGCTCATTCTTGGCAAGAAGCTACACCCATGTGTATAGTATACAGCTCCTAACATAAAGTGATTTCCTATAAGTCTTATCCTCTCACTCAGTTCTTAAGTGGGTCTACATATTTTAAATATCTTCACTCTAAGTGTTCTGCAGCCTTTCAGACTAGCGTCAGCATGGAACTCAGTTCAGCTCATTATATACTGTTTAAACAACATATTGCAATCACTCGTGCAGGATGTTTCGGCCTGAGTGGAGTAAAGTCTTTCTGCTACTATCTCCTGATTGCAACTGCAAGGTGGCTCTCACAGCCAGATAGCTGGTAGGTGACAGTTCAGGATCAGTCTAACAAAACTGCAGAACTTTTGCATGAAGCAGTTCTTCCTTAGTGGCTGAGAAAACACACTTCTCCCTCTCCACAAATGTTCATCTCAGTCTTCTGCAGACTGAAAGCATGTTTAATAATTTCTTAGATTCACACTGTCAAACTGAACAGACAGCCTTCCCAAGGGCTAAGTCCTCCCGTTAGTCACTTGGGGATGCCTGCCTGGTTTTCATTCAATGGTTGATTGGTGACCAGTCTCCTGAGTGAAACATTGAGGCCCTCCAGTAAAGAGTGCAATAATGAGGCACTCCAGTGTCCCTTGAGCATTCTATGGCTCTGAATTAGACATCTTTTGCTGATTGGTTGATGTCCTGTCCTCTGACCGCAGTGGCCATATTGATAGGGGTAAGTCATTGGCAAGATGGTGCTCGCCAGGTTATCTTTATTTGGAATAGTTCAAAGTCTTTATTTTTCAGAATGTCTCCTACCCATAAAATATTATTTGTGTCCTCAAAGTGTGTTAGCATGGGTTTGCACTTGTGGCTAGTCAGGGAGGTTGGCAGAGAAAGCCCCCAGTCGTCACGAGCACAGATGCACTCTCCATCACCAGTCATAGCTGATTTCATTATTGCATAGGATGTGCCACAAATATCTCTGATCCCACTCCAGTCTCTTATCCCAGTCCAAGCCCTCAGGGCCAGACAAAGCAACAAGTTGCACTGGGGCA
Organism: Neoceratodus forsteri; assembly: GCA_016271365.2. NCBI lineage: Eukaryota > Metazoa > Chordata > Ceratodontiformes > Ceratodontidae > Neoceratodus > Neoceratodus forsteri. Next base: position 449,976,860 of record CM057456.1, on the reverse strand, counting down.
GGCAGGGGCTCCACAAATCCTGTGGTAAGTCGCCACACAATGGGGGGTGGTTTACACGAGGAATCATCATCCTCCATTTCTTTCTCCCCAATAGAACATATAGCATTGGATAAGGCTTTTCTTGGATGTAGGATGGTCCCAAGTCCACCCAGAACGTTGTTCTCCTAACAGAGTCAGCAGAAGACAGAATTCTGTGTTCTACACCCAAATTTATACTGCACTTGGAGTGTACTAGCATTCCCAGTGTTGGCTCATACTATTTCCTGTAAGCTTCCCCTGTCCCATTAAAAGCAGGTAGCAAGTCTCAGGAATCATAGTTTCTCCTGTCTCTGGAAAATGTGTTTAACAGGAAAAGAATATGCATCATATTAAGCTATCTATTCACCTCCACCCTTTTAGAGTCAAAATTACCTCCTGGTGGCTAAGTCGCAATGCAAATGTGGACCAACAGGTGTTTGTGGTTGCATATGGGGTTTGTGGACTTGTAGCACCCACAGAGATCTGGATATAGCAGTGCACCATTCACATAGTATGATGCCATGCTCAGTTGTCCATGGCAGAGGAACTACTGCCTAAGTTGTCCCACACCTTGCATCCCTGTACCTTCTTACCCACTTGTGGGCTATTATTGTTTTGACTAATCATGTCCCACAAAGGTCTTTCTTGGTATTCCACTGGCCCCTGAATGTTCATTAACATTGCCATCTTCCAGGTGTCCAGTGACACCGCCCTCCATATCACCCTTACCCCACTTGTATATTTTAAATTTACTTTTTCAATTATCACAATTCCACGTGACACCTCAGAGGAATTTATCTCCCTGCTGCATAACTGTGTCAACTCTGTGGCACAGTCTTTAGCCATTCTGCCAAATAAATGATATGACTTTACAAAATTAGTCCGAGTCACCCTCCTGCTCTGGGTACTTTGAGTGTGGGTACCCACCCATGAATGTTAATAGACTGCAAGGAATGGTATCCAGAGTGGGCAAAATCAGAGTAGGCTGTCTCCCTCTCCATCAGGTCAGGCAGATAAATCAACATTATCTCCTGTTGAAACTGAGATCTCTTGATTTGCAAATGTATATAGTTATATTGTTGAAATATTTGCAGAAAGCTATTAGAGTTTATCTGGAACTCAGGGGATTAACCTTGACATAAATTTTGATTTCTATAAGCTTGCCAATAGGAAATCAGCCCCGGGACAGGATGTCTTAGTTAGTTGCACCTGTTGAAAAGACTAGCTGTACTAGTCACAGGAAATAAACTGACAATGAAAGCATCTTATTTATATTACTATTTATTTTGAAAAGTTTCACCAGGAAAGGCATACTGAGCTACAATATCTTGTTTCCGGATGCATCCTGGGGGAGAGGGGAAAAGGAGATACAGTTTTGCATATTTGAATATGAGATCCAAATAAACTAAACGTAGAGTTAAGTCAGCTCATACAGTCAAATACATTTAAAGTGAAGCCAGACATTTTGTGTGCATAGGCAGGCAGCACTAGTCATCCAGATATAATCTATGTACATATAGCATTAATGCATATACATATATATATATATATATATATATACACACACACACACACTCATACTTATAAGCTCATATACATAATCATATACATACACCCAAAATACTTCAACACAGATAGGTGAGAGTTAGGAGAACCTTCACCCCTCTGGGATGTACACCCTGCAAGGGGATTGGCTGGGAATGGAAGATGAGTGAAGAGGTGGGGGGAGGCAAGCCTTCCCCTCAGGCGTGGAACCCCAAGGATATGAACACTACTCGATGTAAACCCAGCTAGTGCTATAGACTTTCAGCATGCCTAGGAAGGGGTAGAAGGGGGTGGAGCAGTGAAAACAGAACAGAAGTAAGGGTAGAGTGGGGTAGTGAAAGAAATGTGGGTCAGGTGCAATTGCAGGATGGGGAAATGAATTGCCAAAGAAGATAAGACAATGAACGAGTAGATGGGACAGAACGGATATCTAAGGGGAGGGAGTTCCAAAAGTTTGGAAAGTGATAAAAGAAGGCAGCCCCAGAAGGCAGCTCTCCCTGAAGTGGAATTATGGGCAGGGAGGGTGAGGGTCCTGTAGGGGGAGTTGCAGAGGGAACAGATGGTGGAGTAGGAGGGATGGAAAGGAGGGGACTGAGGTAGGGTGGAAGGGAGCCAATCCAGAACTTTCCAACTAATGAGGCACTGTGGGCAAGGGGTCTGACCCCCAGCGGGGTAAGGAGAGGGCAGTATAAATGTCACAGCGGTGTGTATGAGGCAGACAGGCAAGCGCAAAGTGGCAGATGGGGTTGAACAGGGTGTCCAGTCTGGCAAGGGTAGATCCCAGAGCCACCATCAGCCATTGGAATCGTGGGCTGCAATCCAGGGCAGTTGCAATCAATTGGAATTGCCCTTAGTTGCAGATGTAATTGAGTGGAGTTGTAATATGTTTAAGTGAATGACTCCTGTAGTAGACTCGGCTTTGGGACTCCTCAAAACTCCCCCTGGTTCTTGCTTGCTGACCCTGACAGTCTGCTCCCCAAATCCCCCCCACACACACACCCAGACATACAGGAGACATAATTCTCCAACAGGCCTGGGTTGTTTTTTTTGTTTTTTTACATTTCAGTGCAGAGTGCACAGTCAGCACAAGCAGCCTCCAACAAAATTGTGCCCCTGGCTCCTTGGCGCCAAATTTCAGTCCTCCAGTGGAGTACGAGAGATGGAGGAGCTGCATCTGAGAGGCCAGATGAGCTAGTTGTCATGCAGCAGGGGGGTTGTGAAACAGATGGAGGAAGTGGAACATGGGTCTGAAATCGAGACCGAGTCCAAGAGATTGTTTTTACACAATGCATGGAGACCAGGTCTCTTAGTCTACCACCTGACCTGTCGACCACTGTCATCTTGACCCACCAGGACAGCAGGAGAGGACAATGGACCAAGAAGAAAGTGATAGGAAAAGGGAGAAAGAGAACAACACTTGGTGGTAGCTGGCGAACTGCTGCAGTGCGGACTGGAGCTGGGAGCCTGAGGAGTGAGAGGAGGAATGAGAGTGCATCTGGAGCCAGTGAGAGCACATGGCATGATGTCCAGCAATGGCCTGCTGCACTTAAGGAGTTGACAACTGTCAAACTGTTCAGGAGCTGGGACAGGTGCAGTGGGTCGGTCTGGACAGAGTAGACTCAGGTGCTTGGAACATGTCACCATGGCACTGCTAGGAGTGGGACTGGGCAGCCACAGCGGGGATTGGGAAAGGGAGGGACAGGGACAGACTGGGAGAGACGATAAGAGCAGTGTGGGTGTGAGAAATGTAGTCTGGAGCCGGGAAGGTCCACTGACTATGAGCAGTCTCGATTCTGAGTATGACTGTGATGTGTGTGCACTGGCCTCTGGTGAGTCACAGAGTGGACTGGGGAGCTTGTCGGCTGGGGCCGATCGCCACTGGGTCAATCAATGTGAAGAAGTAAGTACTGTACTGTACTGTACTACTGCAGAGGGACTGAGGTACAGTACCTGCATTTTCAGGGAACCTGGCGGCTGGTCACTCATGCTTACAACACAAGCTGGGGGCTACCAAGCATAAAGTTAACTAAACAGAGTGGACTGCAGCATGTTCTCTAACACTGTGATGTGATGTTGCAGGGCATTTCTGTCTTTTGAACCTATGACAGCCAGGGCACAAGTCTGTGAGTGGTAGGCAGCCCAAGCAGCACAGCTGTTATTTCTGGAAGAGGGTGGTTCACTTCTAGAATGTATCTCAAAGCTCAACTATTTCAATTCCAATACTGTTTCTGAGCTTACTGTATCATTACTTACTGTAACATTCTCCAGTGCAGTGTTTTTTCAAAATGTATATAAGAATCAAAAGTGCTGTAAAATGGATAACTTATAGGCATACTGAATGAAGTTAGGAATGGCACTTGACATGATCTGCAAGTAAGCATGGTTAATGGGAGACCTTTAAATATTGTCTTGAGTGGTATACTTTTCATATCTTGCTCTGAAATGTGTCATCCTCTATTTTTATGTTTGCTTGCATGCATGTGCAAGAAACATAGTGCCATCATCGGAGATTTCGGAGGTGTGTCACCTCCTCCTCCAATTCAGGCAGTGTGCTGGCAGGCGCGTCCCCTGTAAGCCAATGCATTCTGGAGCTGTCTATGACACGCTCCAAAATGCAGTGGCATACAGTTGAAAGAGGGAGCTACGCTGGAGTGAGCAGCGATAAGAAGCTGCTCACACGCAGCTCCCAGCCGCAGGCGTGCGCGCCCGCATGCAGTGTATAGCCGACGGGTGCCCAATCCCGTCAGCTGAGCTGCACGCTCCATCCCCCCCAGTACTTGGTGCCACGCTGGGAGCCCACCCCAGCGTGGCAATCAGTGATTTACCGACAGGGTGCCCAATCCCCATCGGCTGAAGGCCCCAAAGTCCTTGTGCCACGCTGAGGTCACCCCAGCGTGGCAAACGGTCCAGCAAGGTTTTTTGGGTTTTTTTTTCCTTTGGCCGACGGGGTGCCTAATCCCCGTCGGCTGAATGCCCCCCAAAGTCCTTAGCCACACTGGGAGCCCACCCAGCGTGGCAAACGGTCCCACGACGCCTTTTTAATTTGTTTTACCTGTAAGACAAAACTGTCCCGTGGCGGCCTCCCGACCCCCTCCCACAACCCGCACCCACCCACTGTGCACCAGCCTTCCCACACCCCCTCACCCCATACTTACCTCCGACTCGCGCGACGATCTTCGTGGACCGGAACACGCTCTGCACTTTCAAAGCCGACCGCGAACTGAGGAAATGCCAGTAAGCTGTATAATGGGCTAGATAGGGGGTTTCAAGTTTATTGATATCTCAGCCTTTGAATTTTTCAAATTTTTCACCAGGTTTTGGGTTCTTCTTACTGATGTCGATGTCATAGCGTTATTCTGGCCCAAGGGGTGATTTCACGCAGTGACTATGCAGTGACTGCGAAATCACCCTTCGGGCCTGAATGCCGCCATGACAGTGACATCATTCATGAGAAGGGGGCCCAAAACCCCCATGTTGAAAATTTGGTGCCAAAATTCCAAAAAATGACTGTTTAACGAGCGTGCGTTATGCAGTTCCTACACAGGCACGCAAGTTCGCGAAATTTCAATATTTTCACTCCAGATTTTCAATATTGCCATTTCACCACACCTTCTTATGAGCAGTACAGCTGTCATTTTTCACATCTCACCCAAAATGTGTTTCCGCCCATGTAGCGCAGAATGGCGCAGTCAGTGTGCGAAATCAATGTACAGGACAAATTAAGAAAATCACAGTGACACTGTTCATGAGCAGAGGTCTTGAAATGGCTATGTTGAAAATTTGGTGAAAAAATTCCTAAAAATGACTGTTTTACGAGCATGTGTTGCGCAGTTCCTACGCACGCTCATAGGTTTGCGAATTTTAAATATTTCCACTCCAGATTTTCAACATTGCTATTTTTCCACACCTTCTTATGAGTAGTACAGCTGTCATTTTTCACATCTCACCCAAAACGTGTTTCTGCCCATGTAGCGCACAATGGCGCAGTCATGTGCGAACTCAGTGTATGGGACACATTAAGAAAATCACAGTGTCACTGTTCATGAGCAGAGATCTTAAAATGGCAATGTTGAAAATTTGGTGAAAGAATTCCTAAAAATGACTGTTTTACGAGTGTGCGTTGCACAGGTCCCACGCACGCTCGTAGGTTTACGAATTTTCAATATTTCCACTCCAGATTTTCAACATTGCCATTTTTCCACACCTCCTTATGAGCAGTACAGCTGTCATTTTTCACATCCTGCCCAAAACGTGTTTCCGGCCATGTAGCGCACAATGGCGCAGTTGGTGTGCAAACTCAATGTATGGGACACACTAACAAAACCACAGTGACACTGTTCATGAGCAGAGGCCTTAAAATGGCTATGTTGAAAATTTGGTGAAAAAATTCCTAAAAATGACTTTTACGAGCGTGCATTGCACAGTTTCTATGCATGCTCGTAAGTTTGCAAATTTAATATTTTCACTCTAGATTTTCAACATGTCCATTTTATTAAACTTCCTTATGAACAGTACAGCTGCAATTTTTCATATGTCACCAAATGTGTTATCGCACATGTAGCGATAATGGTGCTGTTGGTGTGCGAAAGCAATGTTTAGGACAGATTAAGAAAATCACAGTTAGACTGTTCATGAGCAGAGGGCTTAAAATGGCAATGTTGAAAATTTGGTGACAAAAGTCCATAAAATGACTGTTATGAGTGAGCATTGTGCAGTTTCCACGCATCCTCATTAGTTCATGACTTTGTAATATTTTCAGTCCAGATTTTCACTAGTGGCATTTTTCCACACTTCCTTATGAACAGTACAGCTGCCATTTTTCACAACATAGTCGAAGTGTGTTTTCACACTTTCAGTGCAGAGATGCATGGTCGCTGTGGAAATCATTGTTCGGCACAGATAAAGAAAATCACAGTGACACTGTTCGTGATCGGAGGCACCAAAATGCCTGAGTTGACAATCTGCTATAAAAATCCCCAACCTAATTATATTACGGGTGTATTGCACAGTTTCTATGTACGCCGTGACTTCACCATTTTTTTAAATATTTTACTACACATTTGCAACATAGCCATTTTTACACCTCCCATGAAAGAGTACAGCTGTCATTTTTATATCCTGTTCGAATATTTTGCACCTGTGGTGCTAAATGCCGTAGTCACTGTGCATAAGCAGCTTTGCTACCAAACTGATATTCCCCTGTTCATGAGGTGTGGGTCACAAACACATGTTGAAAATTTGGAGTGAAAATACCAACGAATGCCTGAGGTATTAGGCTTTTCAACTAAATCGCCCAACCCTCTAGAGAATGACAGGAATCAGGGTGTGACTTGGGATTCTTGCCTGTGATGCTCATACCATTCCACACCCTGCAGTCACTGAGAGGCATCGAGGTATGCCTTGGACTCTTCGGCCCCAAACTTCACCCCATTCTCCTATATCGCACCCATCTCACCGTATTTCCTAATGAAATGGGGTGTGCATAAGGGCCAAAGACCCCAAGGAACACGTGCCACTTGTCAGTCTCTGCAGAGTGGGGTGTGGTGAAATGGCGTGGCCATTATGCCTGACGACCCAAACGCACACCCCAATGCCTGTCACTCTCTGCAGGGTGGTGATGGGGTTGGCTTCAGTTCAATACTTCACTGCCATTCCTATTACGCAGCTCTGTAACTTCTACACTACCACTGCCAATGCCAGCAAGCAAACATTCGGCATTGATAAATGCTTGTTATATGCTGAGATTATAGTATGAACCTGGGCAGTCCTTGTATTCCTGTTTTTAAAAGGCATTGGGCTAGCCAGAAACCTCCAGGGACAGGATCTGGATGATGTCATTGACAGGTATTGTTCTGTGTCTGGAATTATGTATGTTTATCTGTAGTGATGAGCAATTCTAATCTTTCTGCAGTATGCACTGGATACCCCATTGTCTGTGTAGAGTTTAAGTTGTGGTTAGTAATTAAGATCTTGATCCTTCTGTTTTGCAGACAAAAACCTTGGCCTTTTTAGAGACATAAATATTGATCAAAAAGAAAGGATTTTTAAGTATTATCGACCTTGGTGAGCCTAAATCACAGCCAGTTGTGCTAATTCCACTTTGGAGGCTAAAATGAAAATTACAGTCTCCAAGTCAGACTGTTAGTCCCTCATTTTTCACTAGCACTAACTACTGTATATCATACTTTGGGTAAGCCTGCATTGTACCTGCAAACACTGGACCCGAGTGGAAGACTTTAAACCCTAGTGCTGTCAGTCCTTCACTTTTTACCGACGTTAAATATATCAAAGTGTGCTCTGTACCTGACCCTTAGTGTATATGACCCTGCAGATAAAACAGAGAGCCACCTGCCTGTGATGTACCTGGCACATAAACATAGACAATGATGGCAGAAGAAGGCCAGTGCTCCATCCAGTCTGCCCATAACACACTATCATACCATGAAACCTTTTGTCAGTAAGGGGTTTTTGTCTACACTATCCACCCGCTTGCTCCATAACTCACAACTATCCCCTTGATTAACTATTAAGCCTGTAACTCTGACCAAGCAATGGTTGAAATCATAAATGGTTTTGTGCCCACCACCTCTGCTGGCAAACTGGAGAGAGAGGGAGGGAAGGAGAGGAGAGAGAGAGAGAGAGAGAGATGCACAGCAACAGAAAGCTCTGAGCTGAAGCAGGGTGTTTTCTGCGTCAATTTTGGTGGTCATAATGCCCCCTTTACCTTCTTTTTCTACGTTGCAGCTCTCTAAGTAAGTGTGTGTGTGTGTGTGTGTGTGTGTTTGTGTTGCAAGTACATAAATAAAATTCCACAATGGTGAAAGCTGAACAAATTGGTTGAATTGTCCTTATTCAGTTGCAGTTATGAATGTTAAACTGGTTGAAAAAAACATCAGTCATACTGTGTTGTAAGTCAGCCATAACCGGTTATGCAACTGACTCTGGGGTCTAGGCAAAGGTGGTCTTAGGGGCAATACTATGGACTATGCCACCAAAGTTAAAGATTGAGAGGATCATCTTCTGGACAATCTCTCAGTGGGCTGGTGGGGGAAGGCAGCTACGGTGTCTGTACAGAGCTCCTAGTTTGGGAAGTACCTTTTTGTGGATAGCATCCACATGACCAATAAAGTCGAGGTTCCTGTTGGTCCAGAGGCCGAGGTATCTGAAGGAGGAGACATCCTCTAATATGGACTCCTCGAGGGTATGGAAGGTGGGGGTGGCAGTAAGCCTTGCAAGCTTTTGCCTGGTGTCAGAGGTCATAGACACCATTTTTGGGGACACTTAGTAACAGTTGATTTGAGCGAAACCAGCGTTGGACAGTATTGAAATCCAGCTGTAGGCTGGTCGCCACATTAGATGGGGAGGTACCGGAGGCATAAAAAAACGTATCATCCATGTACATGTGGATGTTAACTGATGAGCTGGCAGCAAGTAAGTCATTTAAAAAGATTGGGAAAAGTATCAGTCTGAGTACCGAACCTTGAGGGATACCTGTATTAATGGGGGAGTTGCCAATCCTGATTGATTGGGTTTTACCCATAAGATAGGAAGGGAACGAGCAGGTGGCAGTCTTGGAGAGACCAGCTGCTGCAAGCTTACTGAGGAGAAGGGAGTGGGCAACAGTGTTGAAGGCTTTGGCCAGGTCGACAAAGATGGCAGAGGTGATGCACCCTGATTCATGCCAGAGAGAATGGAGTCAGTGAGCCGGAGAAGGGAGGTCATGGTGGAGTGGACCTTATGGAAACCAGACTGGAAGGGGGTAAAGAAGGAAGAGGAGGAGTCAAGGGATGAAGAAAGCTGAGCGAGTACCAGCTGCACTTGGTGTTTTGCAAGGATTGGGAGCAGAGATATAGGGCGGTAATTACCCGGGTTTGAGGAGTCGCCACCCTTGGGAAGAAGGATGATAGTGGCAAGCTTCCAAGTGTCATGGACAGCGGCAAGTGTGAAGGAGAGATTCAGAAGGCAGTAGAGTGGGAGAGCAACAGTGTGGAACGAAAGGGGCAGGAGCTTGGGGTCAAGCCCATCCAGGCTTTTACCCTTGTGGGGGTTAAGGGCTAGAAGAGCTTGCAGGGTGTCGACTGGGGAGACTGGTAGGAAGGAGAAGCTGGGGAAGAGGAAGTAGGTGTAGAAGGAACTGGCGGCGGAGAAGTTGAGGGGGGTAGGGGTGCTAGAAGGGTGGAAGCACAGGTGGTGAAGAAGATGCTGAATTTGGTAGCTACAGAGAGTGGGGTCTGAGATGGAGATGTCACCTACCTTTAGGACTGGGGGAAGGGATTGGGCTGGGGGAAAGAATAGGGCATGGACTACCTTCCAGAATTTGGAGGAGCTGTTAAGGGTCTCTTGGAAGGTGAATGTGAAGTATTCTGCTTTGGCAAGACAGATAACCCTGGTGCAGGCATTATGGAGAGTTCGATATCTAATCAGATCTCCAAGAATACCTGAAGCTTTATATGTCATCCATGCCAGGTTACAAGCACACTGACAGGCCAGCAGTTCTGCTGATACTCAGAGGAGGTGAAAGTCTTATAAATAGAGCAATGTTTTGTTTGGGGAGAAAGAGAGAGAGAGAGAGACTGAAATTTAGATTTAGAGATACCCTCAGATGAAGTACTTTGTTTTGTTTGAAATGTCTGTATGAGAGCTATCCTGCACAATTAAAATTTTTTATTTTATTGTAATAACTGGGGAGCATTTTCCGCCATAAGGAAACCCACTTATGGCAAACACATGCTGGGTTTCCAACGTTCCACGCATGCACCTGCCTCCTCTCTCTCCACTGACACGGTGCCGGATACTATGCCAGTCGACTGGACACTGCCAGTATCACTCAGCAGTAAGTCAATAAAAAAAAAAAAAAATAAACTTGCCTCTTGACTGTTTAATTCCTAATGTAATCCTCGCTTGGCTAATCCTTAAAAAAAAAAGTTTCAGCAGCAGCTCGGCCGCAAACCACAGACTGCGCTTCCTCCACACCGGACCACGGCTGTTTTATTTTATATAATTGCTGTGGACAGAAAACACTCCCCAGCAATTATATAAAATAAATCGTGGGGTGGTGTGTTTAACTTGAGATTTACACACACCCCTTTAGTGTTGGATGCTTAAATAAACCCCTCAAGCTTCGCTCTTGGGGTTTAACTAGTATCCAACCCCTTTGGGTGTGTGTGTGTGTAAAATCTCATTAAACACACCACCCCATGCATTATTGTATATGTTATTGATAATAATAATAAAATGCTACTTAAGAAATTTATGACTTCTCCTGGTTTGCCTATGCTTCCTGACCTATGCCTCGATGACACACGGCAGCAGGTGACTTTGCATCACTTCGTAGAATGAACAGCCAAGTTTACTCCAGCACGGACTACATAGCAGTCATGGCACATTGGGTGTGTCTCACTGAGGAGTCCTGTCATAGTAGTACAGCTGTGGGGTATGCCAGTGGATCATGCTATCTCCATGCTGCTCTTTCTGTTGCCAGATTCATCCATTCTGATTCATCTGATCACTTGCTGGAAAAGTTAAAGGAGATATTTGAAAACTGGCTATCAGTGAATGGTCTGAAGCCACGTCTAATTGTGATGGACACGGCAGCAAACATTGTAAAGGCCGTTGTTGATGGTGCATGCACCCATTTGCAGTGCCTGCCTTAATGCCTACATTTGGTCACTTGGAATTTCCTGACAAAGAGTTATCAGGTGGAAGATCTGATGAGGCCTGTCAAGAAGACTGGCACACGTTTTTTCATTCTGTGAAGGCTAGGAAGGAGTTGTGATCTCTACAGAGAGAGAAGACTGCTTGAGCATGCACTAAGCCAGGACTTCATAACCTTCTTCCTATCACATGCTGCAGTGATTCCATGAGCAGAAACTTGTAATTCATGAGCATCTGCTCCACAGTAAGATGAGCGGAACAGATATCATGGTTTTGTCCAGGAAGTGGCAGCTATTGTGACTCTCCTGAAAATCTTGAAGCCATTTGAAGATGTGACTTATGAGGTACTGTAAGTTCGGCTTCCTCTGGCTTGAGTATGATTCTGCCACTGGCCAGGTTCTGACACATATTTTTAGAACACCTGAATAGCCAGTATGGAAGACACCTGAGGCATAAAGAAGATGCCACGCTGCTCATCAACTCTCTCCTACCAGTGTTGACAGATAATAATCTCCAAAACATGCTTAAAGAGAACCAATCCTGAAGTTTATAAAAAATTATTTAAGTATTGTGTCTGAAAGACACTTTGTAGCCAATGTTAATAATGTGCCCCATAGTTATAAATTCGATCGTTTTTATATATTTACCCATGTATTATTTCTGAGACTTCTAGCTGTGCTGCTGCTTTGCTTCTTGCAGGCAGCTCGGAGCCTGCAGTGTTGCATTGACGTCACTTTAGGGAAAGACACTGCAATGTCTCCCACTCTATCCCTATAGCTGCCATGCAGTTCTGCCCGTGGGATCGTGTTTCCTCTTCATTCCACTTTTAAACTCATCCAATCTCATGGACAGCACAATGAATTCAACAGTGTTTGTGAAGTAGAGTATACAGCTTGTGTTTAGTTATGGTTTTTAAATCACAACATTAAACATAAATCTTTTCATTTTACCTCATGTTGTCCATTGCTTCTGTGTTTCCCCTGCTTCCAACGAATGCGCTCACAGTGAATAGTTATTTTCTTTTGTCTGTCAACGCTTACTAATGTACTGTTTGAGCGACTAAGGTGACAGCAAAACTATGAATGTTCCTTCCATGTTTTTAAATAAATCTTGATATTTTCTATCCTGATATTGTTCCTGCTCACAAGCTGTCATTTTCCTGTTAGTATCGATCCCCTAAGTTTGACTCACAGTGCTGTGTCTCAGTGTGAAAAGTGTCATGATTTAGCAATAAAGGAAGTTTCATGTAAAAATTATTTTATTCTAATGTTTTTATAGTGGTATCTCAGCACTACAGTGATGCATATCATGTGCTATTTGACATTTTTTCCTTTTTTTATTTCTAATTTGAGGTTGGTGTGTGGTTTAAAGTGGCAAAAGGTAACTTATTTAGTTTATAAAACAAAATTGCGTCAATAATGTAAATAAAAATATTATTTTCTCTATTGTGTCTGTGTTTTTTTTTTCCTGTGGGTCATGCGTATGTGAGCTTCCATTGGTTTGTGTACTTTGGAAGGAAAATTGGGGTCATTGCGAATGCAGACAGCCATACCTCTCAACCTCTTGCCTCGTGAATCAGGGACAAGGCTTAAGAAATCAGGGACAAAGACCCAAAATTAGGGACACATCTTAAAAACTGGTACTATTCACTCAGAAAGATGATAGAATAAAGGGGTATGTGTTAAGATGTATTTTCTGAAGAAGAAGAAGAAGAAGTCTATAACTTTAATGTTTGACATTATTTTGTGATTTTAGATTTCACTGTTCTGTCACAAAAACACAAATTTTATGAGGGACAGAGGAAAATTTTGAGGCAAAATCAGGGACGTCCCTGAAAATCAGGGACAGTTGAGAGGTATGCAGACAGCATTCTGTCTTAGTGCACTCCATCAGGGTGTACTGTGTGTCCAGTTGTTTTATTGATCACCCTCAATTTCTGGTTAACTAGTTTTGAATTTTTTCAGAGTCCTTCATATTATTTCCAAGTATTTAGTTGTTGTAATATTAGCAAAAATGGTAATTAGCTGTGCTGCTGCTTGTTGCACCAATACCTGCAAAAATGGAATGAGCATGTTCTCCTACCCAAAGAATTATATTCTTCGGAAGAAATGGACAGACCAGGTGAAGAGAACCTGTGCAAAATGGGAAGGTCCTACAAAAAAAATTGTTTTTTTATGTAGTGACCACTTCACAGAAGACTGCTTTGAAACCCAGTGAGGGAGGGCTTCTCCCGATGTTTAATCTGGGGAATAGCTCCTCCTACAACCTCTACTTAAGCCCTCCACTAACGCACCTCCCTTGCTTAGGGAGTGTTTTTCCTGGGCTCCTTGCTGGGTTGGGTGGCTGTGCTTCTTTTGTGCTCTGCTGCTCTGTTTGGTTTGTGTTTTTTCCCTGCTGTTCCTCTCCCTCTAGTCACTGTTGCTGTGCCTGTGTGCCTACCTGCTTTAAGTGGCCATTTTGGTCACTTCCCGGTGGCTCCCACCACCTCCCCGCTCCCTTCTTTTGTTTTCCTCCTTCCCAATTGTGCTCGGGCTCTTCCCTCTCCATTTTCTTTTGGGCTTTTACCATGCCCCTCTGACCGGCGCCTATGAGCGTCCTCACTCCTTCCCCTCATTTGCCTGTTCTTGCCTCAGTCCCTGCCAGATGCACCCTTCTGCCAGTACGACCCAAGCACCCCCGTCGCATCCCCAACTCCACCGGCCTAAAAAGCTCACCTTCCATACCCAGGACCTGCAGTTTAGGAGTACCTCGCTTCTCCACTTCATCCACGTCTCGACTGCAGCCCGCTCCCAGCTTACACTGTAAGTATCTCTCCTTAAATTATTTCAGAGTCAATCAATAGCTCTCGTTTCCCTTCTGTAACACTTGGCAATCTGCTACTTCTGTACAATGGCACAGTAAATATGCAGAACTTTAGAAGCAAAACTTGAATCACATATGCCGCGTTACCTGGTACCACCGATTTGCACTCAACTGTCCCAAATGGGAATCATAGCAGCCATTCACTACCTTGCAATGTTTTACTCACGGATATGCTGTTTCACAGGTCTGCCTCTCTGGATGTGTCTTTACACAGTGATGCCCTCTAGCACTAGCTAGAGTTCTTCTCAGTTACCACCGCTCGTCTTGCTCAAGTTGGGGGGGGGGGGCGTACTGCTGACCAGACAAGTCCTTTACTTTGCTCTTTGACATGCATTGCTGTGCTGTCTCCTCCAGCTCCATGTTTTTTATCAGCATGTATTTTTTTCACTTCCCATGCCTGGCTCCCTCTAATAACCATCCCTCCTGGGCTACTCACACCCCCTTTCAGGACGATGGGGAAAGCTTGACCTGGTGCTTCAGCTCCTCCTACCTATAGTCTTCCTTCATTCATGCATTTATTCTCTGAGTCTTCCTTCCTCCATCATCATCCTCCAAGGCCTTATCCCTACACTTCATGTTCTGTTTCCTCGTACACCATGCCTCCCATTCTTCATACCTATCACTATGTCCAGTACTCCATCATCATCCTATCTCCATTTCATTACTACATCTACTGTCTCTTTCTAGCAGTGTTTTGTGCTTTCAGCCAGCCCATACCATCAGTACTCTGGACTCCGTTCCTAACTCACACCTTCTGAGGTGCTGAGTGAAAGTAGGCTTTCCCAGTTTACCGGGGATGGGATTCCATTATGATCATTACCTGCTACTACTACTTCCATCCTGACATCCTGCGTCCCTAACTCTGCTGGACGGTTCCATGTCATAACAGCGATTGCAGGAAGGCAATCACCATTACAGCGAGTGTACATTAATGAAAATCAATTTTGGCGATGCACACTTGCAGCGTGGACAATAGCGGCACCGGACCTACAGGTCTCATTCTTAATCATGGTGCTGCCACTACCACTCCCCTACATATGGATTCTCAACTCCAGGGGGGTGATATCGGGGTGGTGAAAACGTAAAAAATACATGCCACCCTGCTGGCTAGAAAATACCCGCACTGGTTGCAGACCCAAACCCTGTACCCTGTGCCTCCCAGCCGACCACCCTCCCACTCGCCAGTGGTCCAGCCTGCAGCTGCCCTCACACCCCTCCCACATACCATCGCTCCCTTCCTCTTCCCCGCAGGTGTGTGCATGTATACCAGCTACTTCCCGTCATGGTTTTTCGCCCACCCCAGTATCTGGTCACCCCCTTGGCAGCCATGAACACAGGTGCCGTGAATTGAGTCGCCATTTTTGTAAGTGCCCAATTTCAGTCACCTTGTTCACTGGATACCCTGCTGGACAGCGTCAAGTGAAGGTTAGCTCACCCTGACTACTAGGAATGGGAGCGATGTCTGCTATCTACTGAGTCATACCATACCTTTTCTACCTTGTGCCAGTTGCCGCTTCCCTTCAGGAACGGAACTTCTTTGCCCCATGGGCCCTCATCAGTCTACCTCTGCCTGGCTGCCCCATGTCATCATCATCTCGCCTCAGCCATCCCAACATGTGTCTGAGTCTACTTTCTCCTGCTTCAACCTGCGCATTCACAGCCTGATACCTGGATACTGCTTTCCTTCAGCAAATTGACCTTGCCTGACTTATCTTCTCCACCATACATAGTCCGCAGCCTCAATTGACGGTCCTACCCTGTGAACTTCCATGGCCATGCAGTGTATTCCTGATGCAGGATGGTGCTCCCTTCAGGAACGGGACTTCAAATATGTATACTCATCGTCCTAGCTCTCCTCGCTGCATCCAGTCAAGATCATCTCAACCATCATGGACAGGTGCCTGAGTTTCCATTCCTCTGCTTCATATGTATCCATCCTTGACCTGTTATCGGATGTCGCAACCCTTCTGGATCTGGGCCTCATCCTGATCATATTCTCCATTCTTCCTTGCCTGCAGGCTTCCCTCTAGTTGCATTGTACTGACTTCCCTGGTTTAGAGCCTGAGCTCGCATCGCTGATTCCACTTCAGCATCCTGTACCTGATACGGGTCGTGCTCCAGCTAGGAAACGGGACCATCACACTCCAACTGCCTAACACCCCCAGCTCTGCCCTGTCAACATCGACCATACATCATCAACATCAGGGTACGGTAGCCTGTTCCTGAATACACCGTAGGTCATTATATCCTCTGTCTCATGCCTGGTTGCCACTTCCCGTCCAAAGAAGGACCTTAAGAACTTGTTGGCCTCCATCGTCCTACCTCTGCAGAGTGGTATCGAAGGCTAGTTCTCACTCCTCCTTTTCCATGCCAGGAAGCCCATTACTACAATTATCTGTTTTGATCTTAATTGCTGTCCACTGGACCATCGCATGCTGCTCCCTCCTGGACTTGAGCATGTCCCAAATGCACCTTCACCCTCAACCATTATCTGGAGCTTCATGTTGTCATCCCACCTCATCCACCTCGATTGGGAACCCGTGTCCGCATTTGCAGATCCCGCCTCTTGCAATTTCCATATCCTACCTGATTAGCACTTCCCTTCTGACTCGGGACCCCTTACGCTGACTGCCTTACATCTTTCCTTGGTACACCATCACCGCAGCAACTCCGGCACCGCAAAGACCATCACAGTGACAGGAATCTGGCAAAACCCGCTTGTCACTGTGATGGTCTGAGCAGCGACCAGGACAGCCTCGCTGGGTGTTTTGCACCCCCCAGTCCAGCTTCGACTTGGAGTAGGAATCTTAGAGACTGCGGTGTGTGGAGGTGGAGTCCCCCACAACAGGGGGTTTGGGGGCACAGCCCCTGATTGTGTACACAGACATCCCTGAGGCTACAATGCCAACAGTCAGCATGGTAGCTGTCGCTGTAGGGGATGTCGGTGCAAGCGCTGTTGAAGCGCTATGGTAAAACCACCCTTCCTCACCACTCGACATCCCGCTCATCCGTGAACCATCATATTTGGACCCCCTTAACCTCCTTTCCCCATGACTTGGAACTTGCCAGCTGATCCAGTATCAATCTCAATCAAGTATGACTTCCTCTGGGACTTTCTTGCTGCAGGCCACCTCTTCAAGTTGATGCATGAGTTTATCTTCTCCTTCAGAGGTGGGAACCTTATCCTTCATTTTCACACCTTCTGTCCTTCCACTCATCATTTACAGCCTCATCAGCTATAGGACTTCTGTACCTCAGCCCAGTTGCTCTTAGCATTTGACTGCGCTCCTTGACCTTCCATGTATCATCTTCTAGTGACTGCTTCTGCCTTCTAGCATTCCATTGCCATTCACTAAGGAAATGACCCGGTCCTGTTCCTTCCTGCTCAGTATGTCATCCAGCTTCACTCAGGTCAGCATCTTCCTGGATCAGACCTTCTGTCCATCAGGATTCACTCTGGATTTTCCTTCTGTCTTCTGATAGCAGCCTTTCCATCACTGCCTTGCAGGCTTGGGGCCTTGACCTGTTTGCCGTGGCTCTCTCAGGCATCCTACCATATCCCTAGCCAATATTCCTACTCAAGCAACTACGACCCCCATTTTTTCCATCACATACTCCTACTATAGCCATTCTTACAGCTTCCATCCACTACTCATTGGATCACTGTTCATTTCATCTAAGGAACTGCTTCTAGCACACATCACTTGGAGACCATGCCTCAGACACGCTCACGTTTAATTAAAGTGTACCATATTGCCCAATCGGCTCCCCTCAATCATTTTGGACTCTCATTTGACTGGACACTAGAAACATTCTCATTTCTCTACATTGGATACTCCCTACGAATCTCATCTTTCGGTCTATGTAGACTTCCCTGTCTACCATGCCACAGACTATCCTACACGGAAAGGACTTGAAGTCTTCTGTTATGCTCCATTTAGTGTCCATCATCACTGCTACGGATATTGGGACTCACAAGATACCTCATGCCACCTCAGACATCATCCAGTTATCTTCTGCAGCCTATCCTACCATCATCGACTTCGTTGGCCATGTTACTTTACTCCTACTTCCTCTAAAGACATTGCTTGTCCTAGGCCCTTCTTAGCTGCCTTCCCAAAATAGTTTTCATTGGATCTCCAGTGTCTAGCTGCTTCCCAACATCATGCTATCCCAAACCACCATTTTTTTTAACTCCTGGACATCACTATACCTCTTGCAATCATCTGCATTTCTTTGTATATTACCATCAGTCAAGTTAGTCATCCATCCAGCAGACCCTACAGCCTATCCTTCACCAGTTATCTCCATTAATCTCTCTGGTAAAGATGATCACTGAGATCAGGCTCTTCCGATTTCCATTTGGAAATCCACAACTGGTAAAGCAACTTCACTAACCCAGCCGTGCCTCACAACCGGTCTTAACCAGCCATAGCATTAAGATCCTCTGGCATTCCTCACTACTCAACCTCACTTCCAATTCAGCCCACATACTCTTCTACATGTCTGCCTTCAAGCTTCTCTCGAGGACTTCAGTATCGGATTACCTGTAAACCTACCAACTGTAAGCCACCTGTAGTGATAGTATAATATGTTGATTATTGTCACTCCATTTTGTATGCTATTTCATGTAATGTATGTCATTTTATACTCCATTTTGTATTGTGTGACTCCATTTTACATGCTGCTTCATTTAATTGGTGTTTTGCTCTTTAGATAGCCTCATTATTATGTTTTGCTTCAGACAGTGTATTTTGCTGACTTGAAGGTTGCATATTATCAGGCAACCTATTTTTGTAGTTTTGTTTAAACTTCTGCTTAGCTCATAGTGTTCTAGGCACCTGGCCAGTGTTTGGAGCACAGTGACCTAGCAGGTGTAGGGAATTCTGAGCAGTCCTTATCATGTGAATTTGCAGCATCCTGGGAGCCCGGCCAGCTTCTAGAATGTGGGAAAACAACACTATGAAGGCTGCACGGTTATTTTTAGCATAGAATAAGATATAAATGTAGCTTTCTCAATGCCTGGTTGGAAGCCTCATCTGCAGGGTGGACGCATTGCTGTGGAACTTTCTCCTGGTTCAAAACTCCTGGCCAGGCTGTGAGATGATTTAGGGGCTTCCCCAGCTACTGGGAAAAGGCTTGGATGATGCTTTATTGAATCGGTGATGTATCATGTTTTGCTTAATTGAAGTATATATTAATGCTGATAGTAATATTGCTAATGAATGAATGCTAAAGTGTAATCATTAATGCTGATAGTGACATTGCTGTTAAATGAAGTGTAATTATCTTTTGCTTGCAATAAATTGTGCTGATGTGTGAATGCCAAGTGTGATTATTCCTTTGTGACTCTTCGATTAGGCAAGACACCACCACAGTGCATCTCACAGATACCCACGATACAGAAATACCTGTATTTACTTCAGCCAGTGTACTAGTAGAGCATATACAAGTATAGTTATGACATCATGCCAAAAGAAGCCATTTGGACTGCATCTGAAATCTTCTTCTATTTGTCTACTAATCACTTATGGTATTATTCCCATCAGGCACTCAAAAAACCTCCTATACTCATTTCTACTGCATGGATGCTTACTTAGCGAATTATCGCTCACTCCTGAATTCCTTACTTCCAGACTACCTTGAACATCAGCCCTTGCACAAATTTGCTTATTTACCTATGACTGTACAAATCATTGCACTTCCCACCGTTCACTGTCTGGTAGCATATCAATCAAATCATGCCCTCACAGCCCATTACACCCCAGCAATCCCTTTGGACATGCATCCTTCATCTTTTTGGGAATCTGGACTCCATTTGCCCTTCCTCAACTAGTTCTACTCCACAATTAGGATTCTGCTGCTCCTTCAGAAAAGGACCTACTCTTCATCCTCAGGATCATCATTCAGTCTGCCTAGTCTATAGATTAAAGATGGACCATCATCCCTAAGGCACTCAAAGACTCTTGTCTACTCAGTTCTTCATCATGGATGCTTTCTTAGTGATTCCTAGCTTACTACTGAATTTCTTATCTCCACACCTTACCTTGAGAGTCAAACCTTACACAAGTTGGATCATTCACCCATGACTTTTGTATCATAGCATGTCCACCATTCTCCATCTACTAACTTATTGATCCATCCATGCTCTCTCTCCTCATTACGCCCATGCAATCCCTTGGGACAAGCATCATTCATCACCATGGAAACTTGGACCTCATTTACCCTTCTTCAACTGGATCCGCTTCACACTTAGGATTCTACCACTCCTTCTGAAAAGACCTACTCTTCAACTTCAGGATTATCAGCAATCTGCATTGTCCAGGGATCAAAGGTGTCCACCATCTATCCAAGAAGCTCACCTTTCCAAATTAGATATGGTTGCTAGAACCTAGATCCTTCTCCTCTTAGTATGCACAGAGGATGGGCAGACCTATGACCATGGGCCCTCAGAGGTTTCCTCCTCCTCCTGGGGGGTTTTCCCTCTCCTGAGTGCCAGGGGTCATATTCTCCATGAGTTGGAGTAGGTATATTTTTGGGCCTTCTATTCCCTACAAATTCCTACCTACATACCTGTGATGCTTGTCCAGCTGGTTATGATTATTGAATGATATTTGTAATATAAAAATATAGTATGTGATTGTCTCACATAAGACAGCTGTGCTTCCATGGGTGCCCCCTCCCACCCCCAGGATTCAGTGAAGCTACAGGATATATTACGCTCACCAGGAGATCTCTGTAATGTAATTAATTTCCTTGAGAAATTGCATTTTATGGCCATCTGCCAGAGGATAAGCCTAATAAACTTTTATGACATTTTAAGAGGAACAGGCCACTGATACCAACATGGTGTGAAAAGTTGTAAAACCCTCTGAATCTACCTTGGGAACAGGAAACCACACAAGATCAAAGAGAAAAATGTTTAATTAAGGAGCCATACTTGGGAAATGAGTTTCTGCTGATGTCACATTATTAAATATATCTCCTGACAGGAAATCATTGTTTGTATTTTTTTAATTCTAAAAAGGAGTAGCGAGATGACTCACCAAGGGGGTTGGGAGATGGAGTTGAAATGTATCCTTGTAACTGGGGAATATGACATATCATTTTGGGACTCAAGAAAGACAGATCTCTGATCTACCTAAGGTACTTATAGAGGTAATACATTAGATAGAAAAAGTCTAACTGTATTGTGGTAGGAGTTTTTGTTTTGTAATCTTACCTTGTTCTTTTATGTGACTTTGAGCTCTGATATATTGTTCTGTGTTTACATTTTTCATATTTTCATCATCTTTTAGTAAAGTACCTATCATTTGAAAGACTGCCTGGGGTATCTGCCAGTTCTTTTTGCATGTGACGTATAGAGGGTTAAGTCTGCCAATTGTTTAACAGCTTCATGGTGTTACTAAACTGGGAAAAGGTAGAATATACCTAAGGTCTTTTATAGAGTTTTAAGGTTAATTTTGGAAGCCTGGCTTGGTGCCCCAGTGAAAGATTGTACCGCAGTCCCTGGAGAGGGTACATATCTGAGCCTGTACATTGGGTGCACTAGCATAAGGTTCACAGTTTGAATCCCCCCAGAACTTGAGACTAAAGGTGATTCAGACCCAAAAGCAGACAGGAGGGTTATCCTGTCTGTTACCTGTTCGCCTTACTGTGCTTGGAGGTTGGCACTGTAGGAGCAGAGGGCCTGACCTGCTGAGTGTGTTTGTGACAGATTGGTTGGCAGCGGTGTGGATAAATTTGGTAACACAAGCTTTAACTGTTCAGTGTGTCAGCTTAATACTGTACAGCTCACTTGTAAAATAAGGCAATGATTTATTTTTAAAAAAGGAAACAGAACTATATCATTTTGCTTACAGTCAATTTCCTACCTGTTTTATTTTTTTTTCAAAGTGCAAGTTAGAGTAGCCATAGTTAGGGAAGAAGATGGCTTCCAACTACAGTGAGCACAGTACAGACTGACTACCTGAAGCAGTTGTGCAAGGAGAGAGGAGACCTGCATGAGGGGAGAGCCACCAAGCAGAATCTCATGGATGCCCTGATGGCAGCAGATGCTCCAAACATCGAGTCACAGACTGTGACTGTAAAGGACCAAACATTGGGCATGGAGGGGCTACCAGTCAGTGCAGTGTCCAGATCCGGTGAGGAGGACAGCAGGGCCAATGCAAGCCAAGGACCAGAGCAGCAGAGAAAGGTCACCAGCATTCTGGAGCCAGAAACAATCAGGCTGCAGATTGAGTTGTGCAGAATGGAGCTGGAGTTCCAGAGGGAGGCTGAATGAGAACAGTGAGAGGTGGAGCGAGAATGGTGAGAAGCAGAGTGAGAGAAATGAGCTGCAGAGGAGAAGCGGAAGCGAGAAGCTAAGCATGAACAGTGGGAGGCTGACCGTGAGGAGCATGAGCACAAGAGGTGACATGAACTGGAGAAGCTACGACTCCAACCACCAGCACCAGAGCAGGTAAGTGGCTTGGGTTTAACTTGAACTACAGGACTGGGTTACAAATTGAATTCCAAATTGAAAGATGAATTTAAAGAGGGGTAGGATATGGATGCCTTTTTAAATTCCTTTGAAAAAGTTTGTATTCAGGCAAACATTTCTAGAGGGTCCTGGAGCTTCCAGCTATCCTCGCTACTTACTGGGAATGCTCGGGATGCATTGGGTCAAATGGACAATGAGGACAGTAATGATTACAGCAAACTTAAAGCTGCACATTTAAAAACATATGATTTAACTGCTGAAGCATACAGAGCTAAATTCCATAAGCTCAGGAGAAGCCCTAACATGAGCTACGAGGAGCTAGCCATGAAACAACGTCAGTGTTTAAAACATTGGTGGGAAGGAATTGAAGCAAACTCTGTAGATAAAATTGAAAATGCTACATTGTTAGAACAGTTTTTTGGGGCATGCTCAGCAGAGCTGAAAACCTGGCTGGAGGACCGAGATCCCAGAACAGTGCAAGAGGCTGCTGAGCTCTCAGACCGCTATGCCAAGAACAGACCTGCTCTGAGAGCAAATGGCTCAGGGGTGGCAGCATAGAAAGGGAAAAGCATGCCTTCAGGGCAGCTAAAACCCTCACTACCTCCACCGAAACCAGTTAGCCCCAGGTTTCAAAGAAAAGATTCTTCTGAGAAAAGAAACAAATGTTGGGTTTGTAAAGAAACTGGGCATATTGCCAGACAGTGTCCCAAAAGGATGAGCAATACGCAACATGGGGCTAGGAAAGAAGTGGGTTATTTGTGTGTCCCTGGATGCATGCCTGTGAACATGAGGGGGAACACATGCACCCAATCACAGTGAATTGTATACAGACACAAGGGTTAAGAGACACAAGGGCATCCCTGACATTGGTAAAAGGGGATCTGGTAGAGCCTGGTTAGCTTATACCTAATGAATTTGTAACTGTACAAGACTTCACTGGTGAGGAGGAAACATTGCCACTCGCTAGTGTTCTCCTGGACTGGGGTGAAACAGGGTGAACTGTACAACAGGTGGCTATAGCCAAAACTTTAGCAGTTAATGACATCCTTTGCAACAATCTCAGAGGATGGGGTGTGCAGTTACCCGTAGCCAAGCGGCAAGGGAAAATTGTAGTTCCCTGGACCCCACAGAAGCTATTGTGGAAACCACTGGGAGGCTGGTTCCCCAGCCTGTGTCTCCTGATATGGAGACTAATGAAAAGGGGGTAGAAATTTCCCCAGTAGTAGTTAACCACACAGCTACGGAGGGTTACTCCAAAGAAGGAGGGATGGCCCATTGTCAGAGGGTTAGGGATAACAGTGATCCTGAGTACCCTGACGCTAGTGCTAGGGACCCTAGTTTAGATACTGACGGGGACCTGTCCCATGCCTCAGGAATGTGTAAGGAGTTTGCAGCTGCTCAGGAAAGTGACACTAGCCTAGAGAAACTGAGGGCTTGGGCAGACTCTGATGGAGCACAAGGAGGTGACGGTAAACATAAAGTTTATTGGGAAATGGACTGATGTATACTCAGGCTGTGAAGGCAGAGGGAGGGGTTATAGGCAGGCAGCTTGTTATTCACCAGGGGTATCGTGAGTAGTTGCTCAAGACTGCACATGATATTCCCTTGTCTGGTCATCTGGGAATCACATGCACTATGCAGTTGTTTGCCCAGTATTTCTGTTGGCCCAACTTCACCCAGCAGGTGAAGGAGTATTGCAGGTCTTGTCACCGGTGCCAAGAAATAGGGAAGGCGGGTAAGAAAGCCCAAGCTGGGACTTCCGGTGATGCAAGCATCGGTATGACAGCCTGATCTCAGAGCATTCTATCTCCGGAGGCAAATCTCTCAAATAATAATCCCATCTCCGTACTACTTCTTCTATTAAATGCACCCCGTTTGATAGCGGACCATTTTTAATGATGGCTACTGTGAAAAGCACAGCGAAATCTAGATTCTGTAGATGAAATCAAGACAACTCGTTTTTGCGGCCTAGAGACACAAGCCGGCCGAGTTCTATTTCCTCTACCCACACTGTTGGCTCAGGGGAGGAGGAAGAAGACAACAGATTCGAGACGGGATCTCAAATCGGGAGGTCTGACTCCCATGCTATCGTGCACATGAAGCGAAAAATAGATGGAAAGGTCACCGGCATCAGGAAAGACCTGCAAAAGTTAGAGAAATGTACCACAGACAATGAGGCCCATATTAATACTCTGCATAGTGAACATATAGGCTTCGGGCGATCACTGGTATATTTATACAGAAGAGAAAGAGATCTCACCAATAGGGCTGAAGACACGGAAGCTCGAGCTTGTAGAAACAACATTAGAGTCTTCAGAGTCCCCAAGGACTCCAAACAAGCAGACATGGTGGGATTCTTGGCAACCTGGCTACAGAAGGAGTTGGAGCTTTTGGCTGATTCCGAGCTCGGAACTGAAAGAGCCCACCAAGTGCTGGTCTCTAAACCAGCGCAGGGAGCACCACCAAGGTCCATAATAACATTTTTAAGCTTTCAGACAAAGGAGAAAGTATTAAGATTGGCTTGGGCAAACAAAAAGCTAAACCTAGATGGCCAGCGCATATATGTTGACCACGACTTTCCGCCGGCCCTGCTGGCACGCAGGAAAAAGACCCTCTAAGTAGTCAAGCAGCTGAAAGAAAAGGGAATTAAGGCACAAATACATTACCTGGCTAAATTATGGGTACAAACAAAGGACTTGATCAAAGTGTTTGACAGTCTGATGGAGGCTACCTCATTCCTGAAAGCGTTAGACATACCTATCCCAGATTTGAGAGAAGAAGAAGCCAAGGCCCAGATTGAGCTTTTGCTATGGAAAGTAGTCTCTCCAACTTCGACTGGCGAGAAATGTAAACTGAGGGACCTGCTGTCCATGCATACTGACTTATCCAAATGGCTGAGTGCGGTAGATTCGACCACATGAGAGAATATAGAGTGAACCTCATGGCTAAAGAAATCCCAATTCAGAGATGGAGGTCACACTGAATTACTGGACTCCCTGATTCACACTGATGGGGTGACAAATAAATTCAGGAAAAACATTATTTTAGAGATGACTTCCTCACCTGAACAGAGAACTTCACTAAGGGGGGTAATTAACTCCCTGTGTGAAGGATTTCTACAGTACACCTCCACATGGGGGAATGGAAGTTGCTAATTAAGGTTCCCATCAGTTTGGTAATGTGTGGTCTTGCAAAGGGCAGGAGGAACCAAAATTTATAGGTGCAGGTTTCTGTTGGTGGTTGTTTTTTGTGTTACCCCACCACGTGTACTGCTTGTTCCTTACCCTGTTCTTTGTGAGTAACACAGATGGCGGGTAGATGCACTAATAGCTTGCGAGAAGATTTCTGAATAAAAGGTAGAGAGCTGTTAATAATTGCTACCTATTCAAAGCTTTATTCGTTAAAAATGTCCCAACTGTTGTCTCGTAGGAATAATGCGTACAGTTAAGTGTTATGGTTGCAGTAGGGGTCTAAAAGTGCGTAGTAGCTTTGAAATTAATCCTACGCCATAGTCATTTCTTACTATGGGATAATTACGATGGCTAAATAATTATTTTACTTAAAAAAATAGCATGGTGCTGGAGGGGGTTTAAAAAGATGAATGTTGTTTTACAATCACTACTTTTAGGTATATCCACAGATTTTTCTTTTGAGGAAACTGAGGGATGAGGAGATACTACATAGTCAGGATTGACTTATACAGCTTGTCAAGCTAGGCTGGGCAAATTCTGTGTCATTCCAGTGGGCTGACAATTGTTACTAATGATTAATGCCAGAATTAGGTGCTTCCCGCCAGAGTCCCAGATGAACAGCCGCTGGAGAGCTGAGTACTGGGATCCCGGAGGTCCAATTCGAGGGAAGAGTAGTGAGTGTTGTTACTGGGCTGACACTCTCTATACCCCATTTGGGGTGCTGTCTCGATTCTCTGCAGTCTAGATACCCTAGAAGGCATTTTACCTTCTACAACATAACTGTTGTCTGTTATACATGTGTTGGATGTACAAGTTAGATAATTGGTTTGATAATTTAATGTATATAGTTGGAGCTATATACTCTGTTCTCTCTTCTCTTTCCAATGTTTTTTCTTTATACCTTTTTTTAATATTTCCTTAGCTATGGGGATAGACCAAATATTCCTAGGATGAACAAGAAGGATTTAAGAAGGCTGGGTGTTTCTACTAGACAACAAATATGGATAAGTTAGTCTTGTGCTCATGGAATGTTAAGGGCATAAAGAAAGTAATTAAAAGGTCAAGAATGTTGCAGGAATTACAAAGAGTAAAATGTGAAATAGCATGTATCCAGGAAACCCGGGTGACTGCTGTTGAACATGCTAAACTCAGGGGGTCATGGGTGGGAAGTGTTTATGCAGATTCTAATCCAACGTCTAAAAAAACTGGAGTGGCTTTCTTGATATGAAAACGGTTACCATTTCAGGTCACAAACACATACTTTGCAGGGTCGGGGAGGATAGCACTAGTCTCAGGACAGCTTAGGGGCCGCCCCATACATACATATTATGTCCGTATATGCCCCAACACCCTCTACGGGGGAATTTTTAGGCAGGTGTTTAACATAATAAACGTGCTGCCAGATGGTCAGTTACTGTGCATAGAAGATTGGAACTGTGTGGAGGATGCCCAACTAGACCACTCACCTGCACATATGGGTGGACAATGGACATACTCTAAGATATTAGGCACACTTCGGACCGAGTCAGGTTTGGTAGACCCTTGGAGACTTGCATCACCTCATGGAAAATATTTTACCTTTTTTTCTCCATCTGCCCAGTCCTACACTCGACTCAACAGACTTTATATGCAGAAGAATTAGGCTTTTACAGTTAAAGATATAGATATCCAGCCTGAGGCTTTGTCTGACCATTCTCTTCTGACCTGTCAGTTGCAGTGGGACCCAAAGACAAAGGCAGGGGGATGGAGATTTAATGTTAGTCTGTTGAATGACAAGGAGTTTGTGTCATCCACCAGAGGGGTGATCACTCAATATCTTTTGGAGAATGACACAGATGACACCCCCCTGAAATACATATGGGACTGTTCAAAGGCAGTAATTAGGGGACACGTAATAGCTTTTGCCTCACACAAAGCCAAACAGTATAGAACAGGACAAGGCAGAAGATAGGTTGAGACAAATAGAGACAGAACACAAAATTACAAGAAAGCCCGATCTGCTCCCCAGACTTAAAGAAGCCAGAGAAGAGGTTAATAAACTCTCATTGCACAGAATGGAAAATAATCTGAGGTTTATGCAAAAGAGATATTATGAAGGGGAAGGACCGAGCAGGTCGTCTATTAGCAATGCGCCTTAGAAAAAGGGAGGCAGATAGATACATCTTCAAATTAAAAAAGGGGCTTGCTTCCCAGGATTATGTTAACACTCCTGGAGACATAGCCCAAGAATTTGTAAAATTCTACTCCCGACTCTATGAGAAGGAAAGGCTGCCTGGTCGGGAACAAAAAATTGAGCAATTTTTTGAAAAGGCAGCCTTCCCGTCCCTAACGGCTGCACAAAAACAATATATAGATGCACCCTTTTCTACTATGGAAGTAACAAAGGCCCTAAATACATTTAAGAGGGGAAGCCCCAGGCTCAGACGGCCTCCCTGCTGAGTTTTATGCTATATTTGCCAAAGAATTAGTCCCTGTGATTACTAGGGTCTGTAATGTAGCACATGAGGAGGGACACACCCCTGGCTCCTGGGCAGGGGCACTGATAGCAGTAATACCAAAACCAGATAAAGACCCATTTCAATGCTCCAATTAGCGATCTATATCCCTGCTCAATCAGGATGTTAAGATTTTTACTAAACTCATCAGCTTGCGGTTACAATCATTGATAACGGACTTAATCCATCAAGACCAAATTAGATTTATTCCAAGCCATCACATACAGGATAATATACATCTCCTATTAAATACTATATCTGCGGCACAATTTTTTCCTAAAAATACCCTATATGCTGTGATGTCAGTAGATGCCGAGAAGGCATTTGATCGTGTAGATTGGTTTTATTTAGAAAAAACCTTAATACATTTTGGGTTTGGACAACGGTTTCGCTCCTGGATTACCAATCTGTATAGAAATCCACAAGTAAAAGTAAATGGGATATTGTCCTCCCCTTTCCCAATTAAGAGGGGGTGCAAGGCAGGGATGTCCCCTTTCCCCTTTATTGTTTGCCTTGATTATTGAACCACTAGCAGCATATATTAGACAGTCTTCGGACTTTAAAGGAATTAGGGTGGAGGGAGAGGAGGTACGTATTTCATTATATGCGGATGACACCCTTCTGTACTTAACAGACCCAGTACAAGAAATTCTAGGTGTCTTGAAAATACTTCAAACATTTGGAGATATCTCTGGATACAAGACAAATCAATCTAAAACAGAATTGTTACCGTTGGGTGGGTATAGTGGTCCCCTACCGGAGAATATAAGTGGATTGAGGTGAGCAGTACATGGAATTAGATACTTAGGGGCTTGGATCATGAAAGACCTATCCCAGTTATACCGTACAAATTATTTAAAACTATTCCAAATAACTCAAAAAGACTGCAAAAGATGGAAAGAATTACCCCTAATATTGACAGGCAGAATTGAGACCATACGTATGAACCTTCTACCAAGATTTTTATTTTTGTTTACGGTTCTTCCTTGAAAACCGCCTATACAATTCTGGAAACAACTGAGATCTACACTAATAAAATTCGTATGGGGGGGGGGACCTAGAGTATGGTGGCCAATTCTAGTAGCTCCTAAAAGGCAGGGGGGATGGGCGTTGCCTGACTTTAAAGTATATTTTAGAGCAGCGCAACTGCAATACCTTATTCCACACCTCAGTGACGCTGAGACCCTTTTGTGGGTGGATCTTGAGTGAAGGGAGGGAGGCACGTCCCACATAGGGGACATAGAATATATGGATACACAAAATTTACATTTGTTCTCTCCTAATAATATGTGGGTATCAAATCTCAAACAAGCATGGATAGAGATATGTAAGGTGTATAATATACCTATTCATCAAATGGCTGATACCCCCCTTAGGGCCTGTCTAGATTTTTCCCCCTTTAGATTAGAGAGTGGACTAAAAATCTGAGAAAGGAAAGGCCTTTCAACCATAGGCCAGTTCCTTCAGGGGGGAATAGCGAAATCTTATGGCCAGCTCTCACAAGAATTCAAATTATTAGGGAAATCATTTGTTGATACCTTCAATTTAGACACTACCTTATAAAGAAAGCACCTCAGCTGAACCCTCAGCAAATGAACAACCTACTCTCCACACTTTTAATTACATTGGCAGGATCCACACAAACTAGGGGAGGGTGTCCTAAATTGTCAAACTGTTGGCAGATTTACAACCTGATCCAAGCCTTGCTGAGATAGTCTGGTGCTCTTTGGACCAAGGGGTGTTTCCAGAATCTCTAAAACAGGCTACTGTGACACCCCTTTTGAAGAAAGCTTCCCTTGACCCAGACTGTCTCGCTAACTACAGACCGATCTCTAACCTGCCCTTTTTGGGCAAGGTTATTGAGAAAGTAGTCGCGTTGCAGCTCGAGGACTTTCTTACCACCCATGAAATCTATGATCCTCTCCAGTCCGGTTTCAGGAAGAGGCATAGTACCGAGACAGTGTTGGTTCGGGTACTTAATGATCTCCTAATAGCGAGAGATCAGAGGAGCCATTCGATCTTGGTTCTCCTCGATCTCTCTGCAGCATTTGATACCGTGGACCATGGGATGTTACTAGAACGCCTTTGGCTGTTCTGTGGACTGTCGGGGACGGTACTCAGATGGTTTCAATCTTTCCTCATGGGCAGAACTCAGAGGGTAGTATCAGGAATTTATTCCTCAGCTCCCTTTGCTCTGTTCTGTGGGGTGCAGCAGGGTTCTGTGCTTTCCCACATGTTGTTCACGGTGTATATGCTGCTGTTGGAGGACATTATAAGGCGTTATGGGCTGAGTTTTCACTGCTACGCAGATGATACTCAGCTCTATATGTCCTTTGTACCTGAACAAAATGTCGCTTTATTGGTCTTTAACAACTGCCTTGCTGAGATTCAGTGCTGGATGAGTGCTAACTGGTTAAGACTAAATCCGGATAAGACCGAGGTGCTGGTGGTGGACTCAGGTCACCGTGTAGAGAAGTTGTCTCCTGGACTTTCCTCCAGCCTTGTGCTGGGGGATAAACAGTTGAGACCTTCTGAACAGGTGCGAAATCTGGGCGTAATTTTTGACGGCGAGCTGACACTGAAGGCACAGGTGTCGGCCGTTGTCAAGTCCTCTTTTTACCATCTGAGGAATATTGCCCAGATAAAACACCTTGTTCCACACGATGACCTTCCTGTATTAGTCCACACCTTTGTTTCCCCAAGGCCTTGATTACTGCAATGCTCTATATCTAGGGTTGACGGGGGGTGGATCTCCTTCGCCTGCAGCTGGTGCAGAATGCGGCGGCCAGGTTGTTGATGGGACTCCCAAGAACTTGCCATATCACACTTATGCTGCTCGAACTGCACTGGCTGCCAGTGCAATGGAGAATCACCTTCAAGGTCGCATTGCTGACCTATAAGACCCTACATGGTCAGGGACCAGACTACTTGCAAGATCTCCTACAGCCTTACCGCCCTCTTCGTTCGCTCCGCTCTGCCGAAGAGGGATTGCTAGAGGTTCCCAGGGTTCATCTGCAATCATCAGGGGCTAGAGCTTTTTCTTTTGTGGCCCCAACCCTGTGGAATTCTCTACCTCATCGGATTCAAGAGTGCCAGTCCACAGAGCAATTCAAGGCTTCTTTAAAAAGTTATTTATTTGAGAAAGCCTTTGATTAGGCCAACCTATTGTTTTTTAATTGTTTTTAAATGTATATTTATTGTTGGCTGTTTTATCTGTATTGTATTCGCGCTTTGATAATTTTGAAAAGCGCTTTATAAATAAAATTTGATTTGATTTGATTATAAGAAATAAGTGGTCTATGGAAGCAGGACTGGATCTGACTGAAGAGAGTTGGACCAGGATCTGGAGAGGGATATTTTTTCCTTATTAAAACCTTTTTGGATAACAATAAATAAAGAATGTGGTAAAATCTTAGCGATTGACCTACCCATGGATCTCCCCACTTTTATATTGGGATTACCACCTCCAGTATTGAAAACCAAGGCCCAAATTTACCTGTTTAGTATTTTGGTGGCAGCAGCCCCCAAGGCAGTAACTCAAAAATGGCTCACCACCCAAATCCCAACCCTGGAATCTTGGTTGTCTAATTGCTCTCGAATAATGGAAATGGAAAGGCTAACTGCAAAGCTTAGAATGCAAAAGGAGAAATATATAAGTCGCTGGCTTCCTTTTTTCCATTATATCGCAGATGCCTCCCAGAAAACTGTTTTAGATATCTTAGCACAGCAAGACTAACAGTGATGTACAAGTAAGCAAGATGCATGTCTTAGTGTATTTTCAGCTGGAAGGTGGATCAACTTGAGTACAAATATTATTAGACAATTCTGGCGGAGGGGTGGGAACAGATGAGATGGGTATGTGAATATAAGACCTTCAAGGTTTTTGTCCTTTTCAAGCATTGTAACAAAAGAATGAATTGTACAGTATGTGAGTCTACCCCCTACTCTTCAGTCTTCTAGGAGCTTCCTCCTATTTTCTTTTTCCCCCCCCTCTCTCTCTCTCTCTCTATCTATTGCTTTATGTTTCCCTATAACTTTCTTGTGTATATATTCTATGTATATAGTTAATTTAAGGTTTGTGTTTGTATTGTTAGAATGTTGTAAGCTGAATAATTGAAAAATCAATAAAATATAATTAAAAAAAAAAAGAAGCACAAGCTGCCCTAATTCCATTGCCCATAGT
The DNA here is from genome assembly GCA_016271365.2 of Neoceratodus forsteri. Taxonomy (NCBI): domain Eukaryota; kingdom Metazoa; phylum Chordata; order Ceratodontiformes; family Ceratodontidae; genus Neoceratodus; species Neoceratodus forsteri. The sequence continues at coordinate 449,944,430 of CM057456.1, read as the reverse complement.
GGAGGAGCCATTCCAGAGGGTGGGAATGGATACTGTGGGGCCTTTAAATACCCCCAGCTCCTCCAGGAAGAGGTTCATCCTGACTGTAGTGGATTATGCCACCTGGTATCCAGAGGCAGTCGCCCTATCCTCACTGAGGACAGACAAAGTGGTAGATGCCTTACTTGGGATTTTCTCTCATGTTGGGTTTCCACAGGAGGTTATCACTGATCGAGGGGGTTCCTTCATGTCGGACCTGATGAAATGTTTGTGTGGGGTGTTGCAGAGATGCATGACACCTTATCATCTGCAAGCCAGTGGGCTTGTGGAAAGATTTAATGGTACCCTGAAGTCAATGCTCCGAGCGTTTGCTGAACAGCATGGGAGGAACTGGGAGAAATACCTTCCCCACCTGTTGTTTGCATACATGGAGGTGCCCCAAGAGTCAGCAGGGTTTTCCCCCTTCAAGCTCTTATATGGATGCCGGGTACATGGGCCCCTAGACTTGATCCGGGAGGACTGGGAAGGCAAGCATGCCACCCAGGGCACTCCCATAGTGGATTACGTCCTTAGGTTTAGGGAAAGGCTGAAGGAGCATATGGGGACAGCCCAGAGCAACCTGGCAGCTGCCCAAAAGGCACAAAAAAAGTGTGGTATGACTGCAGAGCCAGAGCTCACTCATACACGGTGGGTCAGGAAATCATGGTCCTTATTCCGGTCCAGAAAGACAAGCTGCAGGCTGAGTGGGCAGGACCATACAAAGTAGTTAGTAAGGTAAATGACATGAACTATATCGTAGAGTTATCTGACAAAAGACACACAGAAAGAATGTACCATGTCAACATGATGAAGCCATATGCTAATAGGTCTGACATGGTGTTTGCAGTTTGTAGTCCTGGGGAGGGGATGGACGATGTACGTACACGAATCCATAAAATGTGAAGAGCTGCTTTGGGACATGGATGCTCTAGAACTAATATGGGTAAAGCTGCTTCCCCAAAAAGGTACTAAAATCATTCTATGCTTACTTTACAGGCCACCCTCCACATCATTAGATGACAATACAGCAATACTTAAAGCAATTGGGGATTTGAACCCTGTAAACAGATTTCTGTTGGTAGGTGACTTTAACCTACCCACTATAGACTGGCTGAGTGGGCAAGAAGTAGCATCATGGATAAGAAATATCTGGATATCATGGACCAAGTGGGACTCTAACATTTGGTCCATGATAGTACTAGAGGAACTAGAATCCTTGATTTAGTTCTCACCAACATGGGACACTCAGTTAATAATGCCCAGGTTAACAGCCCTTTAGGTAACAGTGATCACTGTTCAGTCCACTTTAGCATCAATGAACCTCTAATTACTAAAACATCAGGCACCACAACTCAGATAAACTTTAGCACAGCTGATTTCCCTAGTATCAGAAACCAACTTTTACTCTGGGACTGGGAAAATGATTTCAAAGGTGCTACTGTACAGGGCATGTGGGATTTGTTGCTATCTGTTGCTATCTAAAGTAGCATGTTTTGTTAAAAAATATATACCTAGTGTTCCTAAATATAATACCAACAAGAAAAAGAAAAAAGCAGCTTGGTTTAATCCTTCAGTTAGAAGATTAATAAACCGGAAAAACAGGTTGTACAAAAAACTAAAACAAACTAAATCACCTGTGATTTATCAAGCCTACAGAGATTGTGTCAAGGAGGTTAAAGTAAAAATCAAGAAAGCAAAGGCGCAGTTTGAAGTGGAGCTAGCAAACAAAGTGCAGGACAGTAAAAAATAATTCTTCTCTTACATTAACAGCAAGAAAACTGGCCACATTATGATAGGCCCATTTCTGAAGGAGTCAGGACAGATGGCTACTACCACGGAAATGGCTGATATTAAGAATAGGTATTTTTATTCAGTCTATAACAGCTGTAATCCCATATTACATAGTGGCAAGGAAGCATCCAGGCCTGGGGAAATAATTATTGGCCCCAATGATGTTTTTGATCGTCTTAGTAAGCTAGATATTAACAAATCACCCGGCACCAAGGGCTTACATCCTCGAGTCCTACAGGAACTGGTGGATGTATTGGCTTTGTCAATCACCTTTATTTTCCAGACCTCAATTGACACAGAAACAGCACCCTCAGACTGGAAAACTGCCATACTAGTCCCCATTCTTAAAAAAGGGCCTAAATCAAAACCTGATAACTTTAGGCCCATAAGTTTAACCTCCCTGGTAGGGAAGATTATGGAAGGGCTAATCAAGGATCTCATCTTAGACTTTCTAATGACTCATGAGCTGGTTGACCCTGTACAACATGGGTTTACAAAGTCCATATCCTGCCAAACAAACCTCTTAGCTTCTTATAGGAAGGTCATCAAAGAGTTGGACCTTGGGAACTCAGTCGATGTGGTTTATATGGATTTCGCTAAGGCGTTTGACAAGCTGCCCCACATGGAACTATTAACCCTATTAGAGGAGATTAACCTGAATAACAATATTTGTAACTGGGTATTGGCATGGCTACAGGGGAGGCAAAAAAGGGTGACCATAAATGGGGTTCTTTCTGAGTGGGATCCTGTCACTAGTGGAGTACCCCAGGGCTCTGTCCTGGGACCAAGTCCCTTTAATATTTACATATCTTCTCTTAAATTAAATAACCCAAAAATTTGGCTTTATAAATTTGCAGATGACTGTAGATTAGGGATAGTAGTAAACAATCATGAACATCTTGCATCCTTACAAGGGGCTATTGATGTGATCTCTGGGTGGACAGTATCTAACAAATTAGTCCTGAACACTGCCAAGTGCAAGGTTATGCACTTTGGTAAACACAACGGAATGGTCTCTTACAAACTCGCAAATACTACACTTATTAACACCAAGGAGGAAAGAGACTTGGGCATTATGATTACTGGTGATCTTAAATTTGGTTCCCACTGCAGGGCTCAGGTAAAGAAAGCAAACCATAATCTGAATTGCATCTTCAGACACATAGCCAGTAGAGATGAAAAGGTACTGACTCCACTGTATGTTGCACTGGTTAGGCCCCATTTGTAGTACTCTATGAAGGTTTGGTCCCCACAGAACAGGGAAGATATTAATAGGCTGGAGAGAGTACAGAGAAGATTTACCAGATCGGTAAAAAGTTTAAAGAACAAACCGTATGGTGAAAGATTAGCATCCCTCAACCTTTATTCTCTTTAGTATGGGAGGTTTAGGGGAGACCTATCCTTACTTTATAGAATTATGGGAGATTACAAGCTATGGGCGGAGATTGGTTTCCAGCCCAAAATTGGTTGATGTAGTGCTAGGAGACATAACAGACAACTTCTTCACTCTAGTTGGAAACGCAACCAATGAAAGTGTTGGTTCAGTCAGAGGGTAGTGATTCCCTGGAAGGAACTTCCATTACATGTGGTACAAAGTCCTAATATGCATAGCTTCAAGAACAGCTTGGATAGATACTTTAGTGAGTTGACAACTCAGTTTTAAATTGGGGTTATGGCAAGCTTTAAAGGACAACAGTCTATTAGCTTGATTTTTACCTATGATACCTATCAATGTGCTGCCTCCCTTCCCCAGGCTAATACATGCTGCCATCAGCAATGTCTTTCCCAAAGGTACTGTAATGTGCCACCTCCCTTTCCCAGGCTGCAATCAGCAATGCAATTCCCCATGGGAATATCTGTGCTGCCCCCTTTTCCCTGGCTGATACATGCTGCCATCAGCAACTTACTTCCCCACGGGAATGTGTCACCTTTCTTTCCTAGGCTGATACATTCTGCCATCAGCAATGTATTTCTCCATGAGAATGTGCTGCCACCCTTCCCCTGGCTGAGACTTGCTGCCATCAGCAATTTACTTCCTCATGGGAATGTGCCGCCTCCCTTTTCCAGGCTGATACATGCTGCCATCAGCAATGTATTTCCCAATGGGAACGTGCCACCGCCCTTCCCCAGGCTGCCATCAGCAATGTAACTCCCCACATGAATGTGCTGCTTCCCTTTCCCAGGCTGAGACATGCTGCCATCAGCAATGTATTTCCCGATGGGAATGTGCCACTTCCCTTCCCCAGGCTGCCATAAGCAATGTAGTTCCCCATGGAAATATGCAACCTCCCTTCCCCAGGCTGCCATCAGAAATGTAATTCCCCATGGGAATGTGCCACCTCATTTCCCCAGGCTGCCATCAGTAATGCCGTTCCCCATGGGAATGTGCTACCTCCCTTCCCCAGGCTAAGACAGGCTGCCATCATCAATTTACTTCCCCATGGCAATATACCACCTCCCTTTCCTAGGCTGATACATGCTGCCATCAGCAATGTATTTCACGATGGGAATTTGCCACCTCCCTTCCCCAGGCAGCCATAAGCAGTGTAGTTCCCCCTTGAAATATGCCACCTCCCTTCCCCAGGCTGCCATCAGTAATGCAGATCCCCATGGGAATGTGCTACCTCCCTTCACCAGGCAGAGACATGTTGCCATCAGCAATGTAGTTCCCCACGGGAATGTGCCACCGCCTTTCCCCAGGCTGATACATGCTGCCATCAGCAATGTATTTCACGATGGGAATTTGCCACCTCCCTTCCCCAGGCTGCCATAAGCAGTGTAGTTCCCCCCGGAAATATGCTACCTCCCTTCCCCAGGCTGCCATCAGCATTGTAATTCCCCACGGGAATGTGCCACCTCTTTTCCCCAGGCTGCCATCAGTAATGCAGTTCCCCATGGGAATGTGCTTCCTCCCTTCCCCAGGCTGAGACACGCTGCCATCAGCAATTTACTTCCCCATGGGAATATGCCGCCTCCCTTCCCCAGACTGCCATCAGTAATGCAGTTCCCCATGGGAATGTGCTACCTCCCTTCACCAGGCTGAGACACGTTGCCATCAGCAATGTAGTTCCCCACAGGAATGTGCCACCTCCCTTCCCCAGGCTGATACATGCTGCCATCAGCAACATATTTCCCAATGTGAATGTGCCACTGCCCTTCACCAGGCTACCATCAGCAATGTAGTTCCCCACAGGAATGTGCCGCCTCCCTTCCCCAGGCTGTCATAAGCAATGTAGCTCCCCATAGAAATATGCTGCCTCCCTTCCCCATGCTGCCATCAGCAATGCAATTCCCCACGGGAATGTGCCACCTCCTTTCCCCAGGCTGCCATCAGTAATGCAGTTCCCCATGAGAATGTGCTGTCTTCCTTCCCCAGGCTGATACATGCTGCCATCAGCAATTTACTTCACGATGGGAATGTGCCACCTCCCTTCCCCAGACTGAGATGCTGCCATTGGCAATTTACTTCCCCATAAAAAAGTGCTACCTCTTCCCTCCAGGCTGATACATACTGCCATCAGCAATGTATTTCCCTATGGGAATGTGCCACCTACCTTCCCCAGGCTGCCATCATCAATGTACTTCTCCATGGGAATGTGCTGCCTCCCTTCCCCAGGCTGAGACATTTTGCCATCAGCAATGTGTTTCCCAATGGGAATGTGCCACCTCCCTTTCCCTGGCTGCCATCAGCTATAGAGTTCCCCATGGGAATGTGCCACCTCCCTTCCCCAGGCTGATACAGTCTGCCATCAGCAATGTGTTTCCCTACGGGAATGTGCCACCGCCCTTCCACAGGCTGCCATCAGCAATGTAGTTCCCCACAGGAATGTGCTGCTTCTCTTCCCCAGGCTGAGACACGCTGCCATCAGCAGTTTACTTCCCCATGAGAATGTGACACCTTCCTTCCCCAGGCTGCCAGCAGCAATGTATTTCCCAATGGGAATGTGCCACCGCCCTTCCCCAACCTGCCATAAGCAATGTAGTTCCCCACAGGAATGTGCTGCCTCCCTTCCACAGACTGAGACATGCTGCCATTAGCAATGTATTTCCCGAGGGGAATGTGCCACCGTCCTTCCCCAGGCTGCCAGCAGCAATGTATTTCCCAATGGGAATGTGCCACCGCCCTTCCCCAACCTGCCATAAGCAATGTAGTTCCCCACAGGAATGTGCTGCCTCCCTTCCACAGACTGAGACATGCTGCCATTAGCAATGTATTTCCCGAGGGGAATGTGCCACCGCCCTTCCCCAACCTGCCATAAGCAATGTAGCTCCCCACAGCAATGTGCTGCCTCCCTTCCACAGACTGAGACATGCTGCCATTAGCAATGTATTTCCCGAGGGGAATGTGCCACCGTCCTTCCCCAGGCTGCCAGCAGCAATGTATTTCCCAATGGGAATGTGCCACCGCCCTTCCCCAACCTGCCATAAGCAATGTAGTTCCCCACATGAATGTGCTGCCCCCCTTCCACAGACTGAAACATGCTGCCATTAGCAATGTATTTCCCGAGGGAAATGTGCCACCGCCCTTCCCCAACCTGCCATAAGCAATGTAGTTCCCCACGGAAATATGCCACTTCCCTTCCCCAGGCTGTCATCAGCAATGTAATTCCCCACTGGAATGTCCCACCTCTTTTCCCCAGGCTGCCATCAGTAATGCAGTTCCCCATGGGAATGTGCTGCCTCCCTTCCCCAGACTGATACATGCTGCCATCAGCTATTTACTTCCCCATGGGAATATGCCACCTCCCTTCCCAGGATGATACATGCTGCCATCAGCAATGTATTTCCTGATGGGAATGTGCCACCTCCCTTCCCCAGGCTGCCATCAGCAATATAGTTCCCCAGAGAATTATGCCACCTCCCTTTCCGAGGCTGAGACATGCTGCCATCAGCAATGTATTTCCCGAGGGGAATGTGCCACCGTCCTTCCCCAGGCTGCCATCAGCAATATAGTTCCCCACAGGAATGTGCTACCTCCCTTCCACAGGCTGAGACATGCTGCCATCAGCAATTAACTTCCCCATGGGAATGTGACACCGCCCTTCCCCAGGCTAATGCATGCTGCCATCAGCAATGTATTTCCCGATGGGAATGTGCCACTTCCCTTCCCCAGGCTGCCATAAGCAATGTTGTTCCCCACAGAAATATGCCACCTCTTTTCCCCAAGCTGCCATCAGTAATGCAGTTCCCCATGGGAATGTGCTGGCTCCCTTCCCCATGGGAATATGCTGTCTCCCTTTCCCAGGCTGATACATGCTGCTATCAGCAATGTATTTCACTATGGGAATGTGCTGCCTCCCTTCCCCAGGCTAATAAATGCTGCCATCAGCAACGTATTTCCCAAAGGTACTGTAATGTGCCACCTCCCTTTCCCAGGCTGCAATCAGCTATGCAGTTCCCCATGGGAATGTCTGTGCTGCCCCCCTTTCCCTGGCTGATACATGCTGCCATCAGCAATTTACTTCCCCATGGGAATGTGTCACCTCCCTTTCCTAGGCTGATATATGCTGCCACCAGCAATGTATTTCCCAATGGTAATTTGACACCTCCCTTTCCCAGGCTGCCATCAGTAATGCAGTTCCCCATGGGAATGTGCTACCTCCCTTCCCAAGGATGAGATGCTGCCATTGGCAATTTACTTCCCCATGGGAATGTGTTTCCTCCCTTCCCCAGGCTGAGACATGCTGCCATCAGCAATGTATTTCCTGACAGGAATGTGCCATCTCCCTTCCCCAGGCTGCCATAAGCAATGTAGTTCCCCACGGAAATATGCCACCTCCCTTCCCCAGGCTGCCATCAGCAATGTAATTCCCCACGGGAATGTGACACCTCTTTTCCCCAGGCTGCCATCAGTAATGCAGTTCCCCATGGGAATGTGCTGCCTCCCTTCCCCAGGCTGAGACATGCTGCCATCAGCAACATATTTTCCGATCTGAATGTGCCACCGCCTTTCCCCAGACTACCATCAGCAATGTAGTTTCCCACGGGAATGTGCCACCACCCTTCCCCAATCTGCCATCAGCAATGTAGTTCCCCATGGAAATGTGCTGCCTCCCTTCCCCAGGTTGAGACAAGCTGCCATCAGCAGTTTACTTTCCCACAGGAATGTGCCACCTCCCTTCCCCAGGCTGAGACACTCTGCCATCAGCAACATATTTCCCGATGGGAATGTGCCACCTCCCTTCCTCAGGCTGCCATCAGCAATGTAGTTCCCCACAGGAATGTGCCACCACCCTTCCCCAGGCTGAGACATGCTGCCATCAACAACTTACTTCCCCATGGGAATGGGCCACCTCCCTTCCCCATGCTGCCATCAGCGATGTAATTCCCTACGGGAATGTGCCACCTCCCTTCCCCAGGCTGCCATCAACAATGTAGTTCCCCATGGGAATGTGCCACCTCCCTTCCCCAGGCTGAGACACACTGCCATCAGTAATGCAGTTCCCCATGGGAATGTGCCACCTCCCTTCTCCAGGCTGCCATCAGCAATGTAGTTCCCCACAGGAATATGCTGCCTCCTTTCCCCAGGCTGAGACACGCTGCCATCAGCAACTTACTTCCCCATGGGAATGTGACACCTCCCTTCCCCAGGCTGCTATCAGTATTGCAGTTCCCCAAGGGAATGTGCTGCCTCCCTTCCCCAGGCTGAGACATGCTGGCATCAGCAATTTGCTTCCCCACGGAATGTGCTGCCTCCCTTCCCCAGGCTGATGCATGCTGCCATCAGCAATGTATTTCACGATGGGAATGTGCCACCTCCCTTCCCCAGGCTGCCATCAGCAATATAATTCCCCATGGGAATGTGCCACCTCCCTTTCCCAGGCTGAGACACGTTGCCATCAGCAATGTAGTTCCCCACGGGAATGTGCTGCCTCCCTTCTCCAGGCTGATACATGCTGCCATCAGCAACATATTTCCCAATGTGAATGTGCCACCGCCCTTCACCAGGCTACCATCAGCAATGTAGTTGCCCACAGGAATGTGCCACATCACTTCCCCAGATTGCCATCAGCAATGGAATTCCCCACAGGAATGTGCCGTCTCCCTTTCCCAGGCTGATACATTCTGCCATCAGCAATGTATTTCCCTACAGGAATGTGCCACGTCCCTTCCCCATGCTGCCATCAGCAATGTAGTTCCCCATGGGAATGTGCCACCTCCCTTCCCCAGGCTGAGACATGCTGTCATCAGCAATTTACTTCCCCATGGGAATGTGACACCTCCATTCCCCAGGCTGAGACATGCTGCCATCAGCAATGTATTTCCCAACAGTAATGTGCCACCTCCCTTCCCCAGGCTGCCATAAGCAATGTAATTCCCCACGGAAATATGCCACCTCCCTTCCCCAGGCTGCCATCAGTAATGCAGTTCCCCATAGGAATGTGCTGCCTCCCTTCCCCAGGCTGAGACACGTTGCCATCAGCAATTTACTTCCCAATGGGAATGTGCTGCCTCCCTTCCCCAGGCTGAGACATGCTGCCATCAGCAATTTACAGTACTTCCCCATGGGAATGTGCAGCCTCCCTTCCCCAGGCTGATACATGCTGTCATCAGCAATGTATTTCCCGATGGGAATGTGCCACCTCTATTCCCCAGGCAGCCATCAGCAATGTAGTTCCCCACGGTAATGTGCTGCCTTCCTTCTCCGGGGTGATACATGCTACCATCAGCAATGTATTTCCCGATGGGAATGTGCCACCTCCCTTCCCCGGCTGCATTCAGCAATGAGGTTCCCCATGGCAATGTGCCACCTCCCTTCCCCAGGCTGCCATCAGCAATGTAGTTCCCAACAGGATTGTGCCACCTTCTTCCCCAGGCTGCACACTTTTAACCTTGGAAAACATTTCTTACTGATGTTTTCCTTCTGGTGTTCAGATGGTGGACTATTTGGCATTCGTACTGCGTATGTGCCACGTATCTGTGTCAGTGAGTCATCCATAGAAGACGTAAGCTATAACACACAACAGACCATGGCTATGACAGGCATTATTGCACACCAGAGTTGTGTTGTGAAGCACAATGGTGCACCCAGAGTGACCGCCAGCCAACTGTGAAGTGCATTAATAGCCTGTATACCTATCGGCCTGTAGTTTGCTATAGCACTTCTACAATGAGATGTTTTATTAGTAAAAAAAAAAAAATAACTGCATAATACTGTTTAAAATCATATTGCTTTTCACTGTGTCTGTCTACCAAGAAATGTAGTTAGCTATGGAGCAGATGCCCTTTCTGTCTACCACTGTATTTAATTAGTTGGTAGTTTTTCTTTTTTTTTTAAGAAAAAACATGGGGCCCTTATGTCTCGCTACGCAAGAGTGTTTACTGATAGTAATCATCTTAGCTTCTTTTACGTATTTTAAAACATGTTTGATCCTGGGTTTTTTTTTGTGTTTATCCTGCATGTCTGTATTTGTTTTTTTTTGTTGCTGTTTCAGTTCTCGCCACTGATTGCCACAGATTTAGGAGAGCCAGCGAGGCACAGTATCCCAGTGCGTATAGCCCTTTCACAGCAACTATGAGTTTTCTGTGGTGGTTAATGCATTGCCATGCTGACCCAGTAAACCAATGGTGTTGCACGTGTTATGCAACCCATTTTCTAGATACCCATGACACGTTCTTATGTTGCCATGTGCCAAATGGTTTCCCCTTTGCTAGGTCAAGGGATCACCACTGTGTGCAGCCCATCATGGTGCATACATGTGGCAATGACATATACATGCATACAGTTCATGTTACAGCATGGCAATGTTCACTGTTTATCACCCGGTATTTAGTGTAACATCATGGCTTGTATTACTACTTGCATACAAGTTGAACTTCACACACATAGCAATTTTGTCTTCATAATTCTGTTTCCAGTTGTTAAAGAAATTCTGGATAAGCATCAGTCAGAGAACACCACTGCAATGGACAACTTACCTGCTCAAATGGAAGAATTACCTGATGCTGAGGTATATGTCCAATATCAGTGTAGCGCACCATGAGTGTTAGTGTGAGAAACTTCATACTTTCCTCTCTCTCTCTCTCTCTCTCTCTCGGTATTTTTATCTATGCAGATTCTTGTGGACACCGAACAGGCAAAGTTTTCTGATGTTGGTATAAGTGCTTACTGATACACGGCACATCTGTCAAAGTTCAGACTGACAGTCGTTTGGGGAAGAGAAGTAGAGGTTAATAGTTTGCTAATATTGATAATAATTGAAATGTAACATCATCTTCGGTATGCAAGTTATAAAATCAGTGCATACGGCCGGCCCGGTGATGCTGAGGGTTGAGGCACTGGATGCCACACCTTGCACCACACTGGCGACCCAAGTTCAGAAATGAGCCCGGACCATCAGGGGTCAGCAGGGGAGAGAGAGAGAGAGAGAGAGAGAGAGAGAGAGAGGATCGAGCATCCGAGGGACTGCTCTCCTCTCTCAGGGAGGGATCCAAGGGTAGCCCGGTGTGGCAGTGGCCGCCGGTGGAGACTGGCGGCATTGCTATGTGCAGGGGCTTACAGACTTGGGGCAGACATCAGGCGGCTGCCTTCTGGACATGAGTGGGAGCACTCATGTCATGGGTTGAGCGGCAATGCACGTCCCACGCTGGGGGCATAAACATTACTAAATACCCCTCTGGCCCGGATAGGCGACAGCCCCTCCCCAGAGCCTTGCCGCCACACGCCCAACACTGGAGCCCCACCACCGCCCCCTTCAATCTCCTTGGGACCTTATGTCCCCCCGGGGGTGCCCAGGGAGAAAGTAATAACCTTGAGGATGGCGGAGTTCACAGTGGGCGGTAGAGCGGCACCGGCCAGCGGAGAGGTCTGAGAGAGTTCCAGAGTTGGGGGAGATAAACAGAGTTGAAAAAAAAAAACTCAGTTCATACAATGTTATGCTATAGCACATCTGTACAGCGCTCTTATCTCTTTGCATAGTGTTGATAATGAAAAGTTGATTGATTGACTGAGATTCCACAACACCACAACCGTTTATGTAGTTTGTGAATAGGTTAACAGTACCTTATATAGGTCACAGCAGAGCTTCTTACATTGTGTTTGTCAGTTGTTGAACGGAAACTGCTAAAAGAGACCAAATACCAACATGCCCAATAAACCAGATAAAAGAAACAGCATCGAGCTGATGTTGTACATTACTGAGAACCACAAAGATGATTCCTGCCAGTAAAGCATCTTGCTTAGCGAGACATACGTCGAAATTTCAGTATTATATAAATATTGATGAAAGATGATTGTGAACAATATTAAACATTTATAATGTTTTTTTTGACTCTATAAACATTTCGTTTTAAAAGTGCAATAATCCACTACAGGCACATGTGTATATAGGGCATTAATGCACTTCATAGTTGATTGGAGGTCACTTGGGCTGTGCATTCATGAATCACATTGCAAGTGGAGTGTGCATTAATGCATGTTATACCCATTGTCTGCCGTGCATTATAGGTTACTTCACAGGTGCAGCCATCAATTCTCTGATCTCATTCAATATCCGTAGTTGTATAACAAGTTGTAATATTGCCTTGTCCAGTTTCTCAGCTCACAGTTCCTTCATTAGTCTGTCCTCTGAAAATGGACTATTGTGTCCTGCTCTGTTTAATGCTCATTTTTGTTTTATGTGTTCAATCACTGTCCCTTTACTGTTTATTATCTGGTTTATGTTTTCCATGTGCTGAGTTTTGGGTTAGGATATCCATGCTGTGTAGGGGTAGGTTTTAAACCAAAAAATGTTTATTGAATTTGATCTGTTTTGGGAAGGTTTTGATTTATTGATTTATTTTCTATTTTGCTTTGTTTAATTTGGGTAATTTTTTAATTTGTTTCTTTCGGGGTTCTTTTTTTTGAGTCAGGTACCTGGGTGCTGCGAAATTTGATTGTGGTTAGCTTGTATGATGTGTGGGCCCTCCCTCTTTGGTCGTACGCTATTCATCCTCTGCCCTCCATTCCCTCCGTCCATTCTCTCCCCCTTCCTTGATGTTGTCAACTTACCAGTGCTATCGGGCGCTGGGTATTGCTCGTAGGAGGTGGGGGTGGCAGGGGGCATGGATATCAGAGGGCGAATGAACAGGGCTCTCACATCGGGGTTATTAGGTCCAGAAGATGCCCTGGGACAAAATGGAGTCTGGAATGTGGTGCGCCATGTCTGGTCCCCATACCCAAGGGCACCATCATTTTTGGTGGGCAAGTAGCCTGGGTGGCTCTTGAAACCCATCCAACTGGAGAGGTGTAATGCAATGCCAGATCGGTTAAGAATAAGACTGCAAATACTGCAGATCTTGTTGGAACAACCGATCTGGCTAGCATCACCAAGACCTTGCTGGACGGAAATGCTGGCCCCATATGGGAAGCTGCAATTCCAACCGGGTACTCGGTGATCCACCACTTGAGATTGGACCGCGGGGGGAGCAGTCTGTTTCAAGACTGAGTTGGGCCTTACGAATATACCAGTTGAGGAGGCCGAATCTTTTGAGTGTACCGTGGTGGTAGGTTTGGCTGCAGGATAGCTCTTGTCTACCGTCCACCAGGGGATTAGAAATGATTCCTGCAGGAAGTAGCGGACTTTGTCATCGACATGGCGCTGGAGTCACCCAGATTGATGGTTCTCGGTGATTTTAATGCCTGGATCAATGACGAACTCTCACAATTTGGACAGCACTTCTTCCAGTTGATGACATCACTGGGCCTCACACAGATCGTTACCTCTGCCACCCATCAGCACAGTCACTCTCTTGATTTGGTTTTTCTCCTGGGGATTGAGGCCGCTGACTTGGGGGTGGAACCTGTCGGATGGTCTGATCACTACTCCGTGAGGATCAACTTTTGCACCCCCTTCATAGGCCTGCCCCTATGGAGAAGGTCAGTTACTGCCCTTTACGGGAGGTGAGCTCTGAAAGCCTGGTGGTGGTGATTGACCTCTCAGAGTTTCCTGTGGCCAGCATGAGTCCAGAGTCTTTGGTACTGGCCTATAACAAGGCCACTTCCATGGCCCTGGACTTGATTGCTCCTGTTCATGTTTGTCCTCTCCCCCTTCACCCTCAGGCCCCTTGGTTTGATGGGTCCTTGAGGGAGTTGTGCCGACTGGGACGTAGGTTAAAGTGTCATTGGCAGAAATCTGCCCTGGAGGTTGACCACCTTAGATTGGTAGAGCATTATCAGACCTACCAATCAGCAATCTCCCGTAAGAAGGCAGAAGTCCTGTCTGGGGAGATTACTACCGCTCAGAATTGACCAGCTCAGCTCTTCCGGACTGTGGACAGGTTGTGCAACCCAACCGGTCTGCAGTTCCGAAGACCTTTTTTGTAAATGGAGTGCGATGAACTTGCTTGATTCTTTGAGAATGAGGTGGCCGACATCAGGTCAGAGATCCTTATGACTCGCTCTATGGGAGACGCTGTTGATCGGTGCTTGGTTGCCTCACCTCATGTTTCCTGGAGCTCCTTTGACCTGCCGGAGTTTGTGGATGTCATGCGGATTGTCCAGAGTATGCGCCCTACATGCTGTAGTTTGGACCTGGGTTCAACCGCCCTGATCATGGGATGTTATGACATCATTGGCCCATTCCTTGTTCAGATAGTCCGGTGCTCTCTTGATTTGGGTGAGTTCCAAAACTCCCTGAAGGAGGCGGTGGTAGCACCTCTCCTGAAGAAAGCTTCTTTGGACCCCAACTCCCAGGCTAACTACAGACCAATCTCTAATCTCCCTTTTATAGGGAAAGTTATCGAGAAAGTAGTGGTGGTACAACTGGAGAACCACCTGACCATCCATATCATCTATGAACCTCTCCAGTCCGGTTTTCGAAAGAGGCATAGTACCGAGATGGAGCTGGTTCGGGTGCTTAATGATCTCCTGATGGCGAGAGATCTGAGAAGCCATTCCATTCTGGTGCTCCTTGATCTCTCTTCAGCTTTTGACACTGTGGGCCATGAGGTATTGCTTGGGCACCTGAGCTCAATCTGTGGCCTGACACATACGGTCCTTAGGTGGTTTTCATCTTTCCTCACTGCAGATCCCAGAGAGTGGTGTCTGTTTTTTGTTCCTCAGACCCATTTTTGCTGTCATGTGGGGTACCTCAGGGCTCATTGCTTTCCCTCATGTTGTTTGCAGTGTATATGCTGCCCCTCGGAGACATTGTAAGATGGTATGGGCTGAGGTTTCACTGCTATACTGATGATACCAAGCTCTACCTGTCTTTTGCACTCGACCAGGATAGTGCTCTCTCAGTATTTAATAACTGCCTTGCTGAAATCCAGGACTGGATGAATTTGAGCTGGCTAAAGCTGAACGCAGGAAAGACTGAGGTGATGGCTGTGGCGTTGGGTCACCGGATAGAGGGGTTGAGGACTGGTCAGCCCTCTGGAATTTACCTAGGGGGTGCCCAGATCCTTACCTCTGAATGGGTGCGGGACCTGAGGGTGGTGCTTGACGATGGGCTAACCTTACGAGCTCAAGTGTCAGCTGTTGTCAAGTCTTCCTTTTACCATCTTGGGAACATCACCAGGATTAAGCACCTTATTCCATCTGGAGACCTTCCTACACTTGTTCATGCCTTTGTGACCTCGCGCCTTGATTACTGCAACTCTCAGTTCGTAGGGCTTTCTGGGATTGATATCCGCCGCTTGCAGCTAGTGCAGAATGCAGCAGCACGATTGCTGACAGGGGTCTCTCGAACATCTCATATTAGCCCTGTTCTGTGCAGTCTGCACTGGCTGCCGATTCAGTGGCGGATCACCTTTAAGGTTGGCTTACTGACTTATAAAGCCCTACATGGACTTGGCCCTGACTACTTGAAAGAGCTTCTGGTCCCCTATCAACCAGAGTGACAGTTCCGTTGGGCCGACGAGGGGTTGCTAGAGATCCCAAGGGTGTCTTTGAAGTCCTCTGAGGCCCGTGCTTTTATGTACGTTGCCCCTACCCTCTGGAATTCTCTACCCTGTCAGCTTCAGGAGTGCACAACAGTGGGAGGCTTTAAACAAGCGTTCAAAACTTGTTTATGGTGCCAGGCTTTTAATGGCATTCAGTGAATTGAACCCTGCTAGATTATTGTTTGTTTTATACTGTATTTATTGTTTCTACTACTCTTATTTTAATCTTTTGTAAAGCACCTTGATATTTGAAAGGCGCTTTTGTGAAATAAAGATATTATTATCATTTACTCTGAGAATACTGTGTTAAGTCCCTGCTGGTAAACAAGGCACCTCTGCCAGACTAAGTACATAACAGACAGGTATGACAGTTGGTATAAGCCATGGCGGTACCACTGGTGGATCTGTTCAACTGTTTTCTGTAAGCATTTTTTGTGCCCATAGATTGGAGGCTGGTGTATGTAGTGTCCCTCCATAATAGTGTGCCCTCGGACGAGCCCGGGAACTAAAGACCTGTGAGTCGAACCACAACTGTGGCATGACTGATGGAGACCATAGTCAAGAAAAGGCTGGTAAAATGACTTGTGGATAATGATCAGTAGGACTGAAAGAAGGATGGGTTTATCTCAGGCAGATAAATCCAAACAAAATGTTGTTTTTGAACTGTGTCATGCGAGCTCTGGACAGGGGTAATGCGGTGAACTTCCTCTAACTGGAATTCATAAAAACCTTTGCTTCAGTGCCTCATGAAGGACTGACAAGCAATTGTTGCATTCTGTTAGCAGTTAGGAAACTGGTTTGAATTTGTGTTAATTGTTTCCAGGCTATACAGCCCAAGGTAGTAGTGGAGTTTGAGGTATCATAGCCCAGTTTAGTAAGAATTGTTGTCACACATGTCTCGGTGCTGTGTTCATTGATGTTGACTGCGGGTGTACAAGGCACCCGGGACCTGATGTCATACACCCTAGGGTACTCATGGAACTGGCAGGGAGCTTGGCAAGACCACTTGCTGACCTGTTCAACACCTCTCTGCACACAGGATGTATGCCGCAGGACTGGAGGTTTGCCCATGTGGTACCCATTCACAAGGGTGGCCCAAAGGATGATCCACATAACTACAGACCATTGAGCCTCACATCAATTGTGGGTAAGCTCATGGAGACAATCCTTAAAGAGAGACTGGTAGCATTTTTTGGAGGACAATGGTCTCCAGGACAGGCAACAACACGGGTTTGTCTCAGGCAGGTCCTGCCAGACAAACCTGATTGAGTACTATGATTTGGTGACCAGGGAACTGAACAAGGGCCATGCAGTGGATGTCCTGTACTTGGACTTCAGCAATGCCTTCAATTCCATGCTGCATGGGAGGCTATGGGGGAAGCTGGAATATGTAAGGGTATGTCCTAAGATGGTCAAATGGATCACTAACTGGCTGAAGGGCAGGCAGGAAAGAGTGGTGATGGAGGGGGAACTCTCATCACCAAGGGAAGTAACAAGTAGGATGCCACAGGGATCAGTACTGGAACCAGTGCTGTTGGGCACATGCATCGCAGATATCTCACACAAGACCCAGACTAAGATCAGTGTGTTCACAGATGATACCAAGATGGGAGCTGTGGTGGATGACATCAAGGGGTGGAGGGGACTGCAGGGAGACCTGACTAAACTACATGAGTGGTCATAAACATGGCACTTGGGGTTCAATGCCAAGAAGTGCAAGGGACTGCACTTCGGACCAAAGAACCAGAGGAGGAGCTATCAGCTGGGTGGGGTAGAATTGGGGAGTACAGAAGAGGAAAAGGACCTGGGGGTGATAATAACAGGGAAAATGAACGGCTCAGCTTAGTGCAGGACGGCAGCGGTGAAAGCCAACAGGATGCTAGGCTGTATAGCAATGGGGCTCTCCTCTAGAAGTAGTGAGGTGATCCTTCCCTTGTACAGGTCACTGGTCAGACCACACCTGGAGTACTGCGTGCAGTACTGGCACCCATTCCTGAAGAAGGGCATCAGACTGTTGGAGGGGGTGCGGCGCAGAGCAACTAAGATGATCCAGTGTTTGGAGGGGAAATCCTATGAAAAAAGGTTGAGCATGCCCAACATGTATTCCCTGGAGAAGAGGAGAGATAGGGGAGATATGATCAAGACCTTTTAGTACCTAAAGGGGATAAACAAGGGTAGTACTGGAGAGATGTTCTGGATCAGAAGAGGGTTACTACAGGGCATCAGCTGAGGTTGGGGGGGGGATTCAGAAGTGAAATCAGGAGTCATTATTTCACGGAGAGGACGGGGTACTGTTACACAGTGTGCCTCATCCTAGCTGAACCTTCACTTCAGATACTGGAACATATTTCCAGCAGATTGACTCACCCCACCAGCAGCACCTCCACGGTACTTGACATTTTTACCGTATTATAAGTATGTCACAGTCATCCTGTTTAGCCTATCCATGCGTGAGCTGGCCTTTCTTTGTAGGCATGGGTAGAATGACATATGTTTCACCACTGCTCAGTGTAAGTGATGCTCTCCATTTTTGGCTAGGTACACAAATTGAATCAAAAAATATTGGTACAGCTGAAGACAGTATTAGCAAACCAACAGCAAAGGATGCAGAAATTCAGTGTTGTTTGACAGTACATAATGTTCCATTCACTCACTCAACACCATTGAACACAGAATTCTCTGATTCCTTTCCTGAAAATCACTGCCATTTGTACCCTGACTATGACCCAGCCACAGAAACTATCAGTGACACTGACAGGTACTTTGAATTCTGAAAGATTCTATTTAAGATGTGTTCTTTGTGAGCCATGTTTTCTTTGTTAAAACATTGCATATTGAGTGCATACTCAATACTTCTATCCTAAGTTGTGTTTCATCACTCCTGGGTTCATGTGTCTTACCTGACATCCACCATGGATCCATTCTATTTGCATAACCAATTCAAAAGTCCTCGTCATATCCATGTGTGGCAGTTTCTGGCCCACCACACATTACATACACACACTCTTGCCCTTGGTTTAGCCGTGGACATGGACTGTGTCTGGAATGTCATGCATCCATCCCGATCTATTCCGACTGTGATTTCTCATAAATTCAATTTTCATTGTATGGAATGAATACTTGTGTACCAGCACAAGCATCACTTCACCATGTTCTACCGTCAAAACATACTGTGACGCCACACTAACTTGAAAAGGAGTCATTGATATGTGGCAAAAGACCCAGTGTTTCTCATGGACAGTAATGCTATCATGTGGACAGTGTTGAAAGAACTGGCGTAGGTTCTATTGTTGCTGCTGGCAG
The DNA here is from genome assembly GCA_016271365.2 of Neoceratodus forsteri. Taxonomy (NCBI): domain Eukaryota; kingdom Metazoa; phylum Chordata; order Ceratodontiformes; family Ceratodontidae; genus Neoceratodus; species Neoceratodus forsteri. The sequence continues at coordinate 449,925,455 of CM057456.1, read as the reverse complement.
ACCTGCTCAACACTTCCCTGTACACAGGATGCATACAACAAGACTTTATGGTGGCTCACATGGTGACCATCCACAAAAGTGGACCAAGGATATCAGTGTTCAAGGTCAATCAGTAAGGGTTGACTTGATTCATTATTGATTCAACTTAACGATGGTGGTTGCATGCTGATTTGACCATGGTTTTGTGCCAAAACCCCTTTACTGCCTATTCCCTGATCCTACCTATGTATTTTTAAGCATTAATCCATGACAGGGTGTGTGTTCATTTGGTATTTAATCAATACTGCAGGTGCGTTGTGAGGCATGAGGCTGTAGGCCAAGTGTCCTCACAGAACACTGGGTTTTGCTCAATCCCTAATTACCACACACCCTGGAGTGGGTTATTGTGCTTATGACATGGGCTAAAGGTGTACACAAATGGACAAAGTAAAGTGGTACAACAGCCACAAAACTTGGGAATGTTATTTTGTGCCCTTGCACTACTTTTGGTTGCAGTACCACACTGTGTGGTGTGTCCTAACACACAAGAAATACATCTATAAATGCAAGTTACATATTAAATAAAAGAACACCATTTATTGATCTCTATTGCCAGAACAGTGTGTGGTGAAGGGGTCTCAGAGAATAAAATCAAGCAGTAGCACAAACTTGTTAGTCCACCCAGACAATCAAGAGTGGAAGGCAGTGATTAATTATCTGAGACACAGTGTTAACTGGAGCACATTTAGAATGTCAGTTGATCTTTATTTCTGTTGTTGGATACTACTGTTACGTTGTCACAGTTACTGAGGGGGATAAGCGGCGTGTGCCGTAACTACTACTGTTCATGGTGCCTATTACTGTGGATGTGACTGATGACTCTGTTTGTCAGCGACACGCTCACCATGCTACTTTCACTTTTTGGACATTGCCTTCACCGATGCCCATACACACTGGCAGAACAGTGTTGCAATGCCATGTATGAACGACAGCACTGACACCTACCCGGTTATTTCTGGATTCTGTGTGAGTTGAATAATGGATGATGAGTGCAGCGTGGTGATGCTGTTCTATGACACTATCACCCACAGACATGTCGGAGTCTCTATATGTAGACACGGAGCATTGAGGGATATAACATATCTGAGGCAATCTCTGGACATGACAGCACAGCTATGGTATTCAAGATACGCATGATGTGTGGGTGTCAACAGCAACAGCACTTATGGGTAATGCATTAGGAACATGGACAGAGGAGATACAAGCAGATCACGGGCTGTGTGCGACAGTTGATGTCCGCAGGACAGGTGGGTGGGGATGGTAACAGCCTTGCAGGAGATAACAGATCTTCTCTGCATATCATGGTCTACCATGCAAGTGGATGGGTACACACACGCACAACTCTTATGGCTAGTGTCTGTCTGAGACATGATATGTTGCACACTACAAGTTGCTGTTATCCTGTCTGAATTACTGCACACATTCACATGCAATGTGATTGGCCAACACAGAGACACAGTGCCGTGCATTGTGTGACCTGAACTCAGTCTGTCTCACTTACCATCTGAAATCACCAGTGCCTTGAAGACTGATTCACAGGGTGGACTAAGAAGTTTGGTGTGCTGCTTGATCACATTCTCTGGTGCCCATTCAGCACACACTGTGCGTGTAACAGAGATTAATGAATGATCAGCTGGTGCGTGTTTGCCATTCAGGCCACAGAGAACTAGCTGCCCATGTTATAAGATGGCAATGAAGTACTCTGTCTGTATACTCTGCACACACTCATTCGTACACAGGTTAGTGTCCTGCTGGCCACGGAGGCTAGTGTATGTATTTGGTGGTAACCGCTATTTTTGGTTATTTTGGTAGATGTAGGATGGGTCAATATGTCGCTATGTGCAGATGTTGCATGATTTTGTATTTTTGCACACAGCAATGTGTCTATAATGGTGTCATAATAAAAATTAAGTTTTGCAACTAAAGATTCATATTGTACCCCTCACCATTATTTCATTTCTTTTCTCTTCACAGTTCCATCAATGATGACCCCCTCTTTGCTGAACGACAGTATATTGTTTTTAAGCGCTCAATACTAGAACTCTTTAAAGTATGCAAACTAAGTCAGTCACCTAATGTTGACATTCGTGATTATGAGGCTGGCAGCATGTTCGTTATAAGACAAAGATGTGAGGACTGTGATGGGAAATATACTTGGCACAGCTAACCTCTGATTAATAGTACACGTGCTGGTAATGTTCATTTATCTGCCTCAATTCTTTTCTCTGGTTCGTCACCCAAGAAAACACTCACAATGTTGCAGCACTTGAACTGTGCTACAATCACTGCAGCTACTTTTTTCAAACACCAGAGGAACTACCTTTTCCCAACAGTGAAAACAGTCTGGGAATGGCATCTGGATCAGCTAATAGCTGAGATTAAGTTGGCTGAGAAACCATTGATTGCAGGCAGTGATGGTTAAGCAGACACACCAGAGTACTGTGCCAGATTTTGCAGTTATTCACTTGTGGATCTGGAAAGGAACAAAGTATTAGCAGTGCAGCTTGTGCTGGTAACATTATGAATCACTATTTGAACGGTCTCGAGCTGTTCTCATTTAACAAGCTTACATAGCAATGTACATGTTATCTGCGTGGATATCCTTTATCTTGTTTTATGTAACTGTTCTAGAACTACATTGATTAAAACACACCTTGCCGGTACACTGACACAGTACTCCGTTCTCCAAGGCATACGTGCATGTCATGGTACTTGCCCAGGCAGCATCAGTGTGGCACCACTACACAGAGTGTTGGTTTGTCGTACTATCACACTGATGCATTCATCCTATGACATTTTGTGCATTGTAGTGGTTATGGATTCTGCACATGGCCATCACATTTATCCATAGCCTGTGTTTGATCCTTCAGAAACATAATGTGACAATAATGTTCAAACATATCACCATGTGACATGCGTACTATTTTGGGCGATCCACACTTATGCGTCTTGTAGTCATCTGCTGATGATCTGCATGTGTGATCAATACTCAAGGTCACCAGCATGTGTCTACCATGCTGTATATCCTTGCCACTCAGCAAGTGTAACCCATTGCATTTCCATCAACATTGATTACATCAATGGTTACATCTTTCTCAATTTAATATTTCAAGAGCAATGAATGTGGTGGGTCCTACCACATGGAGCTCAAGAATCTTACGCGTACTGTGGCATTCCTTGAAGAGAATGGGGTAAACATACACAGTCTTGTAACTGACTGCCACCCTGGCATCAATAAGTGGGTACACAAAGAACTGCCAGGCGTTAAACACCACTATGACCTTTGACCTACTGTGTCAATATGTCGTATGCTTAATAGTGTATGACAAAACCCTGTAAAAGAAACAGTGCAGTACATGACAGTGAGAGGGTGCAATACCGTGACTGGTTCTGTGTGCAGTACTGCACCCTCTGTCCCAAGCAGAGGATGAGACCTCTGTTGGGATGCATAGAAATGTTCTTTTTTGTGTGATATTGCTTTAAAACCCCTGTACCCCGAGTTAGTTATTTTAGTTGGGGGTGCAGGGGCAGAGTCCTCTGCAAAGAAAAAGACTTATGCGGCATGCAAGAAATCGCGCTGTATTGGCAGCGAGATATATGCATGCGGCATAATGTCTTGCAAAATTATGACACTGTGCTGGCATTTGGCACATCGCTAAAGGTATGTAACTGTCCCAGTGAAACAATGTTTTGGTCCTCTCGGCATTGTGCATATGTTCACTGATACTTACTATTTCTAAAATAGGACTGAAGAAGATTACCACTGCAGCATTCAAACAGAAAGATTGTGACTCACTTCTGAATTGGCAGAAAAGTATTATAAACCATCTTTACTGGTCTGCCATTTCAACTGCTGATGGAATTTCAGAAATGATAGTGCAGAAATGGTCATCGGTTGTCAACCATATTCTCATCATACATGAGGGACATGGTGAACTGTTCCTAAGATGTTTGCACAGACCCATCCCGGAAGGAGGAAATGGACGAAAGGAGTGGATCACTGCTGGTCAGTTTTATTTGTAACTGATTTTAACATTAACAACTTTAGTAATGTGGCCAACACTGGCACAGCACAATTGGACTACAAAATAAAAAATGTCAGTCACTGCACCACTTACTTTGTAAGATTGATAACAATACTTATGTTCATTTATCTACAGGGTCACGTCCTGCTGTAAAACTTGAAGAGATTGTCCTCAAGAAAAGGCTACTCAATGTCATTGGCCAAATGTCACCAAACATGCAAACCAGCAGTGTGGAGGGTTTTCATAGTGTGATCATTCACTTTGCCCCGAAACACACTGCTTTTAGTTACTGGGGAATGACATGCAGGTAGGAAATCATCATGTTTCAACTCACTAAGTCTAATTCTAAATATTGACAACAAAACTGTGAGGCTGTCAATGACTGTATGGTGCTGCTAGTGTTACGACCAGTTACACATACTTGCACAGTAGTAGCAGTCTACTTTTCTTCTGCCACATAACCACCAACACGACAGTCATCGTCATTTTTTAATAGTTTGTGATGCAATATAACAGTTTCACTAACCATAGTTCAGTGGCTCGTACCAGTATGTTTCAGAGTAATGGTTAACATTTACTACTTACTTTACCCATAAAGAAAACTTAACGTTTACTCATGACACTGTCTGTGCAGTCCAACAGAACGTTACTAGTTGCTGCACTGACACCTTGAACTTCCAACAACCCACGTACAGGGTGTGTGTTGATAAGTACAGGCACTGCGATGGCCAGTGCTCGCACTGAGTATTGATAAGGTGACTGAACATAGGTAGCAATATAGAGGATTGTGTATGAGCAGTCATACACAACCGGGTTATTCTTGAATCGAATATTTCCTGGTAACAGTAGACCGCAGCTTAAGCTCGAGAGGTCTCCTGTTACCAGGGAAACGGCGAGATTCAGGAATAACCTGGTATGTGTATGACTGCTCATACACAATCTTTTATAGTGTATGGGCAGTCATGGTTACGATTCAGATGAAAAAAAAAATGTCCAGAATGAAAGAAATAAAGAGTTTCCTTATCTGCCACTATCCTGCTGTGTGACTTTCCCCTTCACGGATCTCACTGCAGTCAAATCAAGGCTGATTGGTGGATGCAGATGACATTTTTTATTTGTCGCTTTGCAGATTTAGTTAGTTTACTGCTGCTTTTTTTGGGGCGTAATGCTGTTGACTGCTGCTGCTGTCTCTGTCATATACCAACTCAAAACCATGAGGCGTCAAGGCAAGCAACGGCAACCGCTACTCGAGGGCTTTGAGGCGCAAGACAGCATTCCATTTTGTTGTGCTGCACTACTGATGTACTGAGTGCAGCACAACAGCCAGTATGACGGTGTGAGTGCAGCACAACAGCCAGTATGACGGAGTGAGTGCAGCACAACAACACTATTGCAGGCATGGATTTTCATGCAGAATAATATTCCACCATACACTATTAATCTGTTGTATGTGCCATCATCCCCCACAACACCGGAACTGGCAGGCATGTGTTGAAGACATACTGCAGACATTGTCTGATTGACTTTAATGAGGAAGTTGTTACTCATCATTTACTTATACATTTCTTCGGTTGAAATGTATTTTATTAAATTTGTGTAATCAGTTTTTGTACATTGCAGTTAATAAAGGACATGAGGGCATAAAATGTATACTGCTAGAATGTTGCCAGACAGGTTTTCAGTTTTTTTCCCCATATACATTTTTCTACCTCAGCCCTGGCAGGTGCTTCGATCCCTCCCGAAGGAGGAACTCTCTCTCAGGTCCCGCCGCACCAAAATTAGCCACCCCCCGGTATTTCCCCCATTTGCCCCCCATGGTGGGGCCAGGGAGGTGGCGCCCCCTCCCCAGAGATCCAATCCAGAACCCCGAGGTCGGCCCGTGGCACAGCGGACCATCATGGAGCCCTGCCAGGCTCTTTTCCTCCTGTTTATTAAATTTGCGTAATCAATTTTTGTACATTGCAGTTACTGGAGGACATAAAATGTAAACTGCTAGAATGTTGACAGACAGGTTTTCTTTTTTTTTTTCTCCTTATTGATTTTTCCACCTCAGCCCTGGAAGGTGCTTGGTCCCTCGAAGGAGGAACTCTCTTTCAGGTCGTTGTGCCACAATTAGCCACCCCAGAGAAAAGATAGCCAACTCAGTTAAGAGGATAAAACCTTTTATAGGTACATTAGGGAGCAAAGAAAGACAAAGGAAGGGATACTGAGGCTGAATAAAGGGAGGTGGGTGGGCAGAGAGGGACAGTGAAGAAGCAGGGATACTGAACGAATACTTCCTCAGTATTCACAAAGGAAGAGGAGGGGGAGGTACCTAATCCAGTCAATAGAAGCACTCTGGGTAGGGGGGTCACTATTAGTCCTTTCTCAGAAGAATGGGTTCTAAAAGAACTCCTAAAACTGAAGGTGACAAAGCAATGGGACCTGATAGGATTCACCCCAGAATTCTAAAAGAACTAAGGGGAGAACTAGTAACACCATTGACTACCCTTTTTAACAAATCAAGGGAGGATGGTGTGGTACCTGAGGACTGGAGGAGGGCAGATGGGATTCCCCTTCACAAAAGTGGGAGCAAGACAGAGGCAGGAAACTACAGACCTGTCAGTTTGACCTCAGTGGTTGGGAAAATGATGGAATCACTTCTGAAGGAAAGAATGGTTCAGTACCTAGAAGCCAGTAGGGCACAGGACCCAAGGCAGCATAGATTCACAGGGGGAAGGTCAAGTCAGATGAATCTGATAGATTTCTTTGACTGCGTGACTAAAGTAGTAGGCCAGGGATGGGCTGTGAACATGGCCCACCTCGACTTTAGCAAGGCATTTGACACAGTCCCGCACAAAAGATTAATAAACAAATTAGCCATCCTGGGAGTGGGTCCCAGGGTGGTAGCCTGGGTAAAACATTGGCTGGACAACAGGACACAGAGGGTAATAGTAAACGGAGTCCACAGTGAAGAAAGGGGGGGTTACTAGTGGGGTACCACAGGGTTCAGTGCTGGGTTCAGTCCTTTTTAATGTCTTTATAAGTGACATTGCAGAGGGACTGGAAGGAAAAGTATGTCTCTTTGCAAATGACACAAAGATCTGCAACAGGATTGATACACAAGGTGGGGTGGAAAGGATGAGCAGAGACTTGGCAAAGTTGGAGGGATGGTCAAATGTATGGCAGCTTAGATTCAATGCAAAGAAGTGCAAAGTAATGCACTTGGGTCCAAAAACCCAGGGGAAGAGTACACAATGGGGGGTGAGATACTGACGACAACAAAAATGGAAAGAGACCTGGGGGTAGTTATATCAGATGACCTAAAGGTGGGCAAGCAATGTGAGAAGGCAGTAAGGAGGGCTGGTGGATACTGGGATGCACAGGGAGAAGCATCACCAGTAGAAAACAGGAAGTTGTTATCCCTCTGTACAGGCAGTTGGTGAGACCCCATCTTGAGTACTGCATGCAGTACTGGAGACCCCATCTCCGCAAAGACACAGACAGGGTGGAGGCTGTCCAGAGGAGGGCAACCAAAATGGTGCAGGGTCTGCACCAGAAGACATACAAAGAGAGACTGAAGGAGCTTAATATGTACACCTTCTAGGAAAGGAGGGAGGAGGAGGACATGATAGAAACTTTCAAGTACCTCAAGAGAATCAACAAAGTTCAAGAGGGTAGCATCTTTCATAAAAAGAAATGTGCAAGAACAAGGGGGCACAATTTGAAGATAGAGGGGGAACAGCTCAGAGGTAATGTGAGGAAGTATTTTTTTCATGGAGAGGGTTGTGGATGCATGGAACATCCTTCCTGAGGAGGTTGTGAAGTCAAAAACAGTGGGGGAATTCAAGAATGCATTGGACAGACATAAGGCAATTCTAGTGGGGGTAGGAGGAAGAAGGCTGTTGGTTAACTAGGAACTGCAGCTTCTCCATTAGGTAGGGAAATGGGCAGTCTAGGTGGGCCAAGCAGTCCTTATCTGCCATCAAATTCTATGTTTCTATGTTTGTTTTTCTCCCCGTCCCCCTCCCCACCACCGTTATCATGTCGGAGCACACCTCCCAACCCGTATTGCCCTCCGGTCACCACCAGAGGGCAATCAGCAAGCGGGACAGTGTGTTCCCCCAAGAGAGGAGAGCAGTCCTCTGGATGCTCAATCCTCTCTCCCCCCTGCTGACCCCCAGTGGCCCAAGCTTGTTCCCAAACCCAGGTCGCCAGCATGGCGTGAGGTGTAGCGACCAGCACCTCAACCTCCAGCGCCACCGGGCCAGCACCAGACATGTTTTCATATTGTTTTCATTGTTTGTCACAGCTACTAACACTATTTCTACCATAATGCTTACTATGCAGATTGATGATTGCGGTCATGCACTTTAGCGAGAACAGTGCCAGACAGTTTGCAACCACAAAGGATGGCAGAGACTGATACAAAATTGCCTATCCAAAATATGAGAAGTGAGGTTTCATCGTTCAACGACAGCATGTCGAATCCACTTATGGTACATGTACACTTCCTAAGCTGACAAGTTATGAAATATGTGAAGACTCAGAGATTCACAGACCTTTGCCAGCAGCAAAGCACCCCTCTGTCCCATCTAGTCTGCCCTATCCCCCCCACAACCATTACACATTACCTCATTCATGAAATGTCCCCTTCCAACCACTTATCAACACCATATGGAGGTCCCATGCCCTCTGTAATTGCTCAACCATTTCATCACCCACTTCATAGCTTTGTTCTACTAAAGGAACAAGAAGTGAATACAGAATGGAATTTGTGTTCTCTGCAGAGAGCTATACAGTGGTACCAAACTGTACACTCACAAAAATGTTTATAAAAAACAATTTCTATACTATTGCTTCCTTTGAAAACTTTTTTGTGGAACCCAGCCTGTAATTGAAGGTTTTAATTATTGGACTCCTGTGAGATAGGTAGATTACTTTTTGTTTTATTGCTTTAATGTTTAGTATATGCCTGTTTGACCTGTGTGCGTCATGTACATTGCTGCAAGTCTCCGGAGTGGGGTGCATTATAAATAAAGTTTCTATCTATCTATCTATCTATCTATCTATCTATCTATCTATCTATCTATCTATCTATCTATCTATCTATTTATCCAGTGCTCGAGTTACTGAAAGTTGTTGTATGTAGTGTAACTGAACAAAGATAACCAGATTGTCCTATCAGTACTGCAGCACTGCAAATGTTTTCTGTATGTTTCATTTCAGACTATGTTTAGGAACTCATGGAGCATGTGGAGGGACTACTACATGGCCATGCGGACACAACAATTACATTATCTGATGAAAGTGTTCCGCCACCACTTTGATCTCAATACGAATGTGTACCGAAGGAAGAGGCAGTCCTGAAACATCATTCACGTTTTCAGAACAAAGAACAGTCATAGAAACGGATAGGTGTTGATACAGGTTTGCATCCAAAACATTTTATTTCAGCAGTGTGTTATGCCCTAATGCAAAACAGGAAACCTTAAACTGTAACAGGTCCACCTTTTATTAAGCTGAAATGTTGACCATGTAACAAAATGTGTAACAGCCAGAGCTTACACTATGGTTAGAGCATGTAAACCTTGAGTACCATGAAATATTACAACTTTACAGGGCCAAAAACACCCACACATGTTGACATTTAGAGTGCCAGGCTGTAGCATTGCTACCATGCCAAACACGTCGGTTGTTTCTGAATGAAAAACTACAATTTTCAAAATACCATTTTCAAATTACAGTGGTACTGTGATAGCAAAAGTAATTACTCCAACGAGATGATTCAAGTGAAATTTAGGTTAATTATGCTGTTGTCTTTTCATCTTCATTCAAGCGGTGGGTACTTAAAACCAGTGTAGTGCTCCAATGGAAACGTGGACCATATTTTATGAGCTGTGCAGGCCAGAAGTATCACACATACCCTGCAACCAAGCCAGCTCCAGCACCAGCGAGCCAGCTGTCTGCATACTATGTAGCGATACCACCTGTGAACAGCAAAGAACATAAATTACTGTTATTGTCCCTCTCTTGGTGGAACGAGCCATAACTGAAAACATGTGACATGCCATTACAAGGAATAATGCATAAACGGTTTGGGGAATCATAGTTACATATTGAGTAGTGTCCTCATGCCACACCGTGAGGTGTTTACTTGACACTGTGTTAGTGCAGTGCTGGTGGTTAACTGCTGAACAGCACCACATGAAGGTACATTATAACTTTTAATAAACTTGCAATGCTTTTCGCAGACATTGACTGATCAGCAGGAGACAGAGGTCCGTGGTGAACAGAGTTCAATCCCAGGAATGGGTGGTTACTGCGAAAAGTATTGTTGCAGTTATGTTTCATGACATATTGTTTAGATCAAATCTGCTATTTCAGTTATGAAGGCATTACAGAGGCTATGCAACAGCACTGAACCATCTTAGCATACATTGGAATACACACTATCCTATGACTGAAGTACATTTACCAACAAACGCTGTGTCCACCTCATCATCACATTTCAGACCCATTGTAACATCTTGGCACACGTTACCAAACTGCACTAGTGGTTTCATGTCCTCTTCCTTGGGACAGTTTTACATGCCATACTTTTCTGCTGTATTACCACACAACCATACTGATTTTCTCAAGCTGTACCCTTGATGGCTTCCCATACATATATCTGTTATTCTGTTAACAGTGATGACAACGCGGTCAGCTGTTGCAGACTCTTGAGTCTATACACATAGAAAAACAGAAACATAGCACTGTACGGCTGATAAGGATTGCAAGGTTGGCACAGTACTGATCTCTCTCCTCCTTTTCACAGTCCTAGCTATACCATCACAATAAAATAGTTACTGAGTAGGAGTTGCTTCATTCGCCTCTGGTGTCCACTTCCTACCCAACCATGGGGACTACATGATGGAGGTCCCATGCATACACCTTGTCCACCACTGTGGTACACTCCATGGTATCACCTCTCTGTGCCATGATGGCATATGAGTGGTGGAGTGGAAACACAGGTGTGATGCGCATCAGCACAACATCCATGATCCTTAGCTAGCACAACGCACAATCGCACATCATAACTGTCATCCTATCAGACAGTTGTGGTGGCTTTGGTGATAACTGGGTGGATTAGTAGGTGTCTGTATTCATAGCCTACTGTGCCTGAAGAAGAGCAACATCTACCATCAATCCAGGTATGTGCATGTGGATAGGGCAGGTCAGCAGTGTCGCTAATGTGTGAAAGAAGACTGCTTATACACCGCCATTGCATTGCACCACTCCCATCATGTATATAGGTTTTATTCGCTGCACAAACTGTTCTAGGCATTAAAAAATCTGACTATTTTTTGGAGGCTGTCTTTGCTGGTTAATGTAAAAGCATCAATGTTATGAATTCTGGCAGTTCAACAAGATTAGCATTGTGAAAAACGACAACTGCTGTGCATACATACAGTGCATCCCTAGCTTCTGGATTTAAATTTGTATTGGTTTATGTGTTCACCAGTATAATGAAGAAAGATATTGTGGCACATTTTTTCACTCACTGAGGTTCCTGGAGACCGTGTACCCTACTATTGTAACAAACTTTTTTGGGGTACACCGTGCCTCATCATGCCATATTTTCAATATTGCTTTAATAGTGTAAGTTGTATACCATGATGAGTGAAACATTTCTTCCGGGTCATTTAGTTTGTTGAATGCATTAATAGTCTTCTGTAATTGTAAATGCAGTCCATAGATGGAATAGTAACATAAAGGGAAAGGGGAAATTGTTTAACCAGGAAAGGCACACTAAGCCAGAGCTTGTTTCCAGGTGCAACCTGGGAGCACAAGGAAGATAAGTTACTTGCTCAGGGTCACACAGTATACAAGTGGGAGCTGATGAGATTCAAACATAGGTCTCCAGGTTTGCAGCTCAGTGCCCCTAACCACTGCACTATATTATACCACTGTGGCATTACAGTCAAATAAATGTTATGTTATATATTCAGATTGTGTTCTCACTTCATGTAAATTACATGTTACAGTCACATCGCAACAGAGAATGGTGTTATAGAGCAGCTGTCTTCATGGTCATCACAACTTATCTCCTTCAGAAATGACTACATAATCTTCCTCACATCTAAAATGAGGCTGATATCACAGTAATTGGCATCTACGTTTGAGTGGGAGACAGTTCACAGGGTGGTATATTTTCTGTGAATCTTGCCTCACATTTGCTTCCAGCTACATCAGCTTTTAGCCAAAAGTACACCACAACATGGGCTAATATATGGCGAAAGTGAGCTTGCGGAAGATGCAGATGGACACATACCCTTTTATCTTATTCAAAAAACAACACACGAGTCCAAAGGTGTGAGTTCTGTTAGGCCACAAAGAAGCTGGTGAAACGTCACTGTGACATCCTAGTGGATGGCTGTGTAACGTTCGCCAATGGGTGCTCACAAGCACAAAGACTGGCCACTCGCATGGTGTAGTAGGAAGGTGAATGACAGCCTGTGTATGTTGTGTGTTGCAGCCTGCAATGATATGCAACCAACATACTGAAGCATAAATTTAAACTAGACAGCAATTTTACAAGTTCGCTTACACAATCAAAGAGAAAAGTATATTACAATGCATGAAAACAAAGCACCTGATGGTATACTGGCACAGCTCCAACAACACATTCAGGTTTTGTCCATCTCCCTGCTCCACCACATCCAGAAACACTATCCAGTGAGCGTCATAGACATAGTGACAGCACCAGAGATAGCAGATGAATGAACTGTAATAGCGCTTCTGTATAAAGTGTACAGTAAGTGTTCTGTTTATTCCGCATTGCGATGTGGTGGTGTGAGCATGGATATGACATGCACATGATTGGGGTTTCGGATGTGGGGTGGCCATGAGGTGTCCACTACCTGCTGTGGTTGGTGGCTGGGTTCACTGCACATTCATCTCTCTGGGGTGGTGAGCTGGTGAAATTGATGGTAACTTTGAATTTATTGTTCGGTATATTGCTGTCAAAGCATGGTTAAGGGGGAAAACTACATCAAAAATAATGTCATTAATGTTTGCAGTAAACCATATTTGAGGCCCCGGATGGCTATGGGACCTACCTTTTACCATTTCTGTGATGCAGCTGATGCACCACAGACCCGCAGCTGGTGATAATGAATTGGGACAAGAGTCCATGCCACAGTGACACTCTATGCAAGGTGACAGTGTAGCACTTTGCAACAGATCTTGTTAGTTTTTGTCAGTCAGTATTGTAAGCACACATGAAGTAGATGTCACATGTGACATCATGTAAATCAAGACATAATAACTTACTCAAGAGGCTCGATGGCCTCAGGATCACCGTGCTCTTGACAAAATTGGTAGTATGCAGTTTGCAACACGCAAACATGGAAGCATACATCCTCAAAATCAAAGTGCTCAGTTATGCATGTTGGAGGGTCAATATGATGTTCAGCAAACTTGTTCAGATCTTGGTCAATTTCAGAGCAGCAGTGACATTCCAGATCTGTCTGTATAATCACACAGCTCCCACAAGAGCACCTGTAAGATGAATTAATAGCCATGTACACTATATTGTTCAATACAGTCATTACAGTACTCAGGTGCCCCTGAATAATACACACATAGGGAAAGGAGAGCATGAAAGAGTGACTGGACACTTCACTGAGTGACAGGATTGCGTGAAATTAATGTGAGTGAGTGAGTGAGTAAGTGAGTGAGTGAGGGAGTGAGTGAACCATAGCCATGACCCAGAAACCGTGACAGCACAACTAAATGCAGGACTTGGTAACCCAACAGTGGGTGCAAGGACTGTTAATGCTGGGAGGTCAACAGTACTGTCAGGCAACATTCAGGCAGTCATGGCATGGCTGTCAGTACTGGCAGGTACACAGTGCTGTGTGGGTCACCAGTACTGTAGGTAACTGCTCCACGTGGATACCCAGTCATCCACCAGTTGGTGGAGGAGGCGTCACTGTTGGGAATGCGACCATTGCTGTAATCTGATGCTCCGTGTTGATACCCACTGATCCAAAGGAGGGGCAGGGACTGCCACTGCTGTGAGGTCACCAATACTATTAGGCACCACTCAGTGGGGATACCCAGTGATCCAACAGTTGGGGGCTGGTCTGTGACTGATGGTCGGTTGTCAGTACTATCTGGCCGTGCTGTGTGCGGATTCCCACTGTTCCAAAACTGGGTGCAAGGACTGTCAGTGATGGGGAGTCTGTCTCAGGCACTGTTCCATTTGCAGCCACACTGGTGAAACAGTGGGGGTGGCATTAGTGGAATATGAGGCTGAGAGTCCCCGAAGGTACAATACAGAAAGCACATCAAAAGTGCATCTGCAACCGCCACAGCTAAGGCTCAAAGAACCTCATCCTGATGACACAGGTTAGTATGAAAGTGGTCTAAGTTCCAATTCCTTGAGCCAGACCTGTGGTGGTTGCCACTTTTGCAACAATAAAGAAATTTGGCACTTGCACAGCGATGCTGATATTTATTTCTTTTTACTTGTCCCACAAGTGGTAGGGCAACAAAACAAATGCTGGTACACGACGGACATGGTGCAAGATTCTCAGAAGTTGAAAAACTGCGTAACTGTGGCAAAAATACAATGTTACGCAAAGGAGTGTTTCCGGGCATGAAAACTATTTTGTAAACATGCGCCTAATTTTAAAAATGGTTGTATTTCTTAAAAGCTTTCTACAGTTTACTGCAACCAGCATATATTTTTTGAACAGCACTTGAAAAACGCTACTGTGGGCATTACCAGGCATACCATTTCTTCAGCAACTACAGAACCTGTGCTGTAAGATAATGCTCCCTGTGGATACCCAGTAATCCAACAAAGGAAGGGTGGGGCAGGGACTTGCAGTGCGTCGAGGTCACCAGTACTCATGGTCACGGCTCCATGTGAATACCCAGTGAGCCAATATTTGGTGGAGGAGCTGTGACTGCTAGGAGATTATCAGTACTCGAGGGACGTGATCTGAGTGGATACCTATCAGTATAACAGTGGGGGAAGGGACTGTCAGTGCTGGGAGATCAGTCTCGGGCATCAATGCATGTGCATCCCCATTGATGAAATGGTGGGTGTGGGGTGGGAAAGTCACCAGTGCTGTAAGATCCTGTTCCATGTGGATACCCAGTGGTCTGACAGTAGGTGGCGGGGCTGTCACTGCTGTGAGGTCACTGCTGAGAGATCAGTCTCAGGCACCGATGCATGTGCATCCCCGCTGGCAAAACAGTTGGTGTGGGGGGGAAGTCACCAGTGCTGTAAGATCCTGTTCCATGTGGATATCCGGTGGTCTGACAGTAGGTGTCATGGCTATGAATTCTGGGAGGTCACTGTTGAGATAGCAGTCTCAGGCATGGGTGGGTCAGGGTGGGGAGAGTGGACGTACTGGTAGGTCGGGTTGGTGGAGTGGCCATGCTGGTGGTCCAGGATGGGGAGAGTGGCCTTACTGGTGGACCAGGGTGGGGAGATTTGATGTACTGGTGGTCCAGGGTGGGGAGAGTGGCCTTGCTGGTAGGCCGAGGTGGGGAGAGTGGACATACTGGTAGGTCAGGGTGGGAGAATGGACTTGATGGTGGGTTGATGTGGGGGGAGTGGCCATAATGGTATGTCAGGGTGGGGGGCGTGGCCGTGCAGGTGGGTCAGGGTATGTAGCGTGGCCTTCCTGGTGGTCCGGGGTGGAGAGATTGGATGTACTGGTGGTCCAGGGTAGGGAGAGTGGATGTACTGGTGGGTCAGGGTGGTGGAGTGGCCATGCTGGTGGGTTGATGTGTGGGGAGTGGCCATGCAGATAGGTCAGGGTGTGTAGAGTGGCTGTCCTGGTGGTCCAGAGTGGAGAGATTGGACATACTGGTAGTCCAGGGTGGGGAGAGTGGATGTACTGGTGGGTCGGGGTGGAGGAGTGGTCATGCTGGTGGTCCAGGGTGTGGAGAATGGATGTACTGGTGGGTCAGGGAGGGGAGAATGGACTTGCTGGTGAGTTGAGGTGGGGGAAGTGGCCAAACTGGTTTGTTGGGGAAGAGGGGAGTGGCCATGCAGGTGGTTTAGGGTGTGTAGAGTGGTGATCCTGGTGGTCTGGGGTGGAGAGATTGGATGTACCCGTGGGTCAGGGAGGGGAGAATGGACTTGGTGGTGGGTTGATGTAGGGGGCGTGGCTCTACTGGTCTGTTGGGGTGGGGGGAGTGGCTGTGCATGTGGGTCAGGGTGTGTAGAGTGGCTGTCCTGGTGGTCAGGGGTGGAGAGACTGGACGTACTGGTGGTCCAAGGTGGGGGAGAGTGGCCATGCTGGTGGGTCAGGTTGGAGAGAATGGATTTGCTGGTGGGTTGGGGTGGGGGGGAGTGGCTGTACTGGTCTGTCGGGGTTGGGGGAGTGAATGTACTGATGGTCCAGGATGGGGAGAGTGGACGTACTGGTGGGTCAGGGTGGTAAGAGCGGCCTTGCTGGTGGGCCGGGGTTGGGAGATTGGATGTACTGGCAGGTCAGGGTTGGGAGAATGGACTTGCTGGTGGGTTGAGGTGGGGGGAGTGGCCGAACTGGTCTGTTGGGGTGGCGGAAGTGGCTGTGCAGGTGGTTCAGGGAGTGTAGAGTGGCCACCCTGGTGGTCCGGGGTGGAGAGTTTGGACATAACCTGGTGGGTCAGGGTGGGGAAAGTGGCCGTGCTGGTGGGTCAGGGTGGGGAGAATGGACCTACTGGTGGGTTGAGGTGGGGGAGTGGCCTTACTGGTCTGCTGGGGTGGGGGAAGTGGACATACAGGTGGTCCAGGATGGGGAAAATGGACGTACTGGTGGGTCGGGTTGGTGGAGTGGCCATGCTGGTGGTCCATGGTGAGGTGAGTGGCTTTGCTGTTGGGCTGGGGTGGAGAGATTGGATGTACTGGTGGTCCAGGGTAGGGAGAGTGGATATACTGGTGGGTCGGGGTGGTGGAGTGGCCGTGCTGGTGGTCCAGGGTGTGGAGAGTGGATGTACTGATGGTTTGGGGTGTGTGGCCGTGCTAGTGGGTCAGGGTGGTGAAAGTGGCTTTGCTGGTGGTCCAGGTGGGGAGATTGGATGTACTGATGAGTCAGCATGGGGGGAATGGACTTGCTGGTGAGTTGAGGTGGGGGGAGTGGCCATACTGACCTGTCGGGTGTGGGGCATGGCCATGCAGGTAGGTCAGGATGTGTAGAGTGGCTGTCCCGGTGGTCTGGGGTGGAGAGACTGGAGTTACAGGTGTTTCAGGGTAGGGAAAGTGGCCATGCTGGTGGGTCGTGGGGGAGTGGCCATGCTGGTGGGTTGGGGTGGGGAGAATAGACTTGCTGGTGGGTTGAGGTGGGGGGGAGTGGCCCTACTGGTCTGGTGAGGTGGGGGAAGTGGACATACAGGTGGTCCAGGATGGGGAGAGTGGACGTACTGGTGGGTCGGGTTGGTGGAGTGGCTGTGCTGGTGGTCCAGGGTGGGGATAGTGGCCTTGCTGGTGGGCTGGGGTGGGGATATTGGATGTACTGGTGGTCTAGGGTAGGGAGAGTGGTCTTGCTGGTGGGCCAGGGTGGGGAGAGTGCAGGTACTGGTGGGTCTGGGTGAGGAGAATGGATTTAATGGTCTGTTGATGTGGGGTTAGTGGCCGTACTGGTCTGTCAGGGTGGGGGGGAGTGGCCACGCAGGTGGGTGAGGGTGTGTAGAGTGACTGTCCTGGTCATCCAGGGTGGAGAGAGTGGATGTACTGGTGGTCCAGGGTGGGAAGAGTGAACATAACTGTGGGTAAGGGTGGAGGGAGTGGCTGTGCTGGTGTGTCAGGGTGGGAGAGTGGCCTTGCTGGTGGATCGGGGTGGGGCGGAGTGGCCACGCTAGTGGGTCAGAGTGGGGAGAATGGACTTGCTGGTGGGTCGGGGGAGGGGGTAGTGGCCATGCTGGTGGTCCAGGGTGGGGAGAGTGGATGTACTGGTGAGTCAAGGTGGAGTGAGTAGCCATGCCGGTGGGTCAGGGTGGGGATAGTGTCCATGATGGTGGGGCAGGGAGAGTACCCACACTGACACACTGTTGACACAGGCATAATCTATGTACAAGCTGAAGTGCATACATGCTTGGAGGCAAGGTCTCTCTTTTCGTGTTGCCATGGGGTGTGGTGGTGGTGGAGTAAGGGCTTGGATGAGGTATAATTGGGAGCATCTGAATTATGCCCAGATAAGAAATTACATATATATATATCCCTAAGCAGTACTTACAAGAATGCACTGGTATGGGCACAGGTATGAACATTTTGGAACACCAGTGAGATAACCCCCGAAAACAAGAAAAACACAAAAATAATTTGAGTAATGTAAACAGGGTAATAATTAACAAGATAAATCATTCATCCTTGATTCAGCAGCAAGTGATGACTGCTGTGTATTGCCAGACATGCTCAGCGCACTAATATCAATCTCTGGCTCAAACTGATAAGGGAGAATACCGAAGACTTCATAAGTATTCTCCCTTTCAGACATGTTGGCAACAACACTGTTCTCATCTACATTAGGAAACAGAGATGAGGACATGGTTGAATAACTACAACCTGTGTTGCCATTCGATCCGTTGGCTATGCTGACAGATCTGTGATCAGTATACAGAGCGAGTGCGTCACTGTAACTCGGTGATGAAGGCTCCCTATAACTACATCACTGAGAAGTGCTGCACTAAAGTGGAAGCGGAACCATGAGATTAAACCGCAGAGGCAGATGCACTGAAATTTCTTTCTAAAATGCATCATGAGGAAGTGAAAACGGCAAAAAGTAAGAGTAAAGCTTGAAATTATACAGTAATGTGCCAATTCTGCATTTCATTGAAACACACCAGGATTGGTTGTCTTTAGTGAGAAACCGTAGGTGTTTTCCTCTATACTGAATCCTTGCTTTAAAAACCATGATGGAAAACATACTCCCAAGACCACAGGAACTTCAGCAATGGAAGAATTTTCTGTGAGGCAAATTTACCAGACATGTTAAGGAAGACCCTGAAGCAGAGAGGGAAGCATCCAAAATATCAGTGTTGTGAAAGATGAGTGCTGATGCTGAAAAGCAGTCTGAGTCCACTATTAGAGCTGGGTCATCCTTGTTGTAGATGAGGTCTTTAATGCATCTGATGGCATTTACCAAGAGGAGTGTATCCTTAGGAAGGGCTATGAAAATCAGCATAGAGCAAAACTCGGAGGATTACTTTGCTGACCAGCATGTCCCGACCATCGGTTGTGACCCATTATCATAGTATCCATAATACATTCCATAATGTGCGTGTGTATGTCCTGATCTGGGAAGACTACTGGTAGCGTACTGTCTTTGCTTCCCCTGCTCAAATGTATTTTCAGAGTGTAAGTTCAGTACAGCAGGTGCAATAGTTCATGACAGCCAAACTTGCCTAAGTACTAATATAACCACCCAGTCCCCTGGAGTTACTAGAATCCTATCAGTATTATTGTTAGGAAGGCAGCAGGCAGCTGGTAGGGAACTCATTAATAATAATAATAATAATAATATTTTATTTATATTACGCATTCCAATAAAATAAGATACAATACGAAGTACAGGTCCAGCGATAAAAAGAGATATTATAAAACACATACAAACAATTAATATACAGTCACACCATAAGCCCTTTCCCATAAAAAGGATTTGAGAGCCTGTTTAAAACTCCCCACGGTCGTACACTCCCTAGTCCGAGGGGGTAGAGAATTCCAAAGGGAGGGGGCCGCAAACATAAAAGCCCAGGCCCCAGCTCATTTTAATATTACCCTTGGAATCTCTAGCAACCCCTCGCCGGGTGAGTTGAGCGATCTAATAGGGCGGTAAGGGATCAGGAGTTTTTTCAGGTAATCAGGGCCCAGATCATGCAGGGCTTTAAAAGTCAGTAATTCGACTTTGAAAGTGATCCGCCACTGAACTGGCAGCCAGTGCAGTTCCTGCAGCACCGGAGTAATATGGGAAGATCTAGGAGTACCCATCAGTACTTCGGCTGCAGAATTCTGCACTAGCTGCAGGCGGTGGATATCAACCCCCGGAAAGCCCAAGGTAAAGCGAGTTGCAGTAGTCCAGGCGTGAGGTCACAAAGGCATGGATCAAAGTTGGTAGATCGCCGTACGGAACGAGGTGCTTGATTCTGGTGATGTTTCTTAGTTGATAAAAAGATGATTTTACCACCGCTGACACCTGGGATCAAAGAGACAGCCCTGCATCTAGTATCACCCCCAGATCTCGCACCCGTTCAGAGACCCATAGCTCGACATCCCCACAAAATACCCCAGATGGGGTGCTGGCCATAGGTCCCCCTATCCGGCGATCCGGATTCAATACCAGCACCTCCGACTTCCCAGAGTTCAACCTCAGTCAACTGGACCTCATCCAATCCTGGATTTCCTTCAGGCAGCTGTTAAATACCGAGATAGCTCCTTCCTGGTAGGGTGCAAAGGACAGGTACAGCTGGGTATCATCTGCATAACAGTGAAACCCCAGCCCATACCATCTCACAAAGTCTCCGAGGGGAAGCATGTACACCGCAAATAACATGGAGGACAATATAGAGCCCTGAGGAACCCCACAAAATAGAGAGATGGGATCAGAGTAAAAAACCCTGACACCACCCTCTGAGTTCTTCCGGTGAGGTAAGAAGTGAACCATCTGAGAACAATCCCAGACAGTCCACAAATACATCTCAGGTGCTCAAGTAGTACCCCATGGTCAACGATGTCAAATGCTGATAACAGATTTAATAGTACCAAAATGGACCGTTTTCTCTGGTCTCTCGCCATCAGGAGATCATTGAGCACCTGAACCAGCGCCGTCTCGGTACTGTGCCTCTTTCGAAAACCTCATTGGAGAGGTTTGTAGATGCTATGGATGGTCAAATGGTTCTCCAACTGGGCTGCCACCACCTTCTCAATCACTTTCCCTACAAAGGGAAGGTTCGAGATAGGTCTGTAGTTGGCAAGACAGTATGGGTCCATAGATGCTTTCTTCAACAAGGGTGTCACCACTGCCTCTTTCAAGGAATAGAGGTATTCACCCGAGTCAAGGGAACACCAGACTATCTGTGCTAGAACCAGTAGAATGGACTCCCCACATCCTAAAATTAGGAAAGTAGGGCCTGGATCTAAACTACAGCAGGTAGGACGCAGCCCTTGGACAATCCGCATAACATCTACGATTTCCGGGCGGTTGAAGGTACTCCAGGAAAACGAGGGGGCAGTGACCTGATCCTGGCCACTTGCAACCCACATAGAGCTTGTCAAACAGATATATGACCTAATGTCAGACACCTTATCAGCAAAGAACCGAGCAACCTCGTCACACTGTAATTGTGAAAACGCTCTATGGTGCTGTAGACAGGTTAGGTTGCACAATCTGTCCACAGTTCTGAATAGCTGAGCTAATCGGTTCTGAGTGGCAGAAATTAGGGGCTCCTTACATAATGGCATCATTGTTTACTCAGCTAGCCTGAGGGAGGAATGATTAGGTCATTTAGAACTCTTGCAGCAGCATAAGTCACACTCTGTGAATAGCTGTTTGGGGAGCTTAGAATGCTCAGTTTGAGTTGGAGTCTGTAGTGGTCAGTTGTGGAGTGAGGAGGTGAAAGTGGCAGAAGGACTGCCAGTGGGCTCTGAGTAGAGGGATACAGGATTTCTCACCCTAGTGAAGTGTCATTTCCAGCTTCCAGTTGATGTGGTGGAGACAAGGCTACAGCAGGATTTCCTGATTTCTACTCCCTATGAAGTGGAAGGAACTGCTTGTTCTCTGTGGACTCAAGGGGCAAGCCCCTGAATGTTCTGTGGTGTTTTCAGCTGTCTTGGATAGGACCTGAAAGAGACTGCTTTGATCAGCTACCCGGAGAGTGCCTTTCTATTTTTTCATTGTTCCATGCCCTGTAGACGGGAACCATTCAAGATGGTCGCCAGGCTGGGCGTGCTGTAAACTGTACATTGCTAATCCTCTGTTTTTATTTTACTCAGTTTTGCGTTTCTCTTTTTTTGTTGTTTTTTAATTTTCTAGTTTATCACGTTTTGGTTTTACAGTCTAAAGCCTTAGTTAAGCAGGTCTGGAGCGAGGTAGTCACCTCTGACGGTTACCCAGACTCTTCGTTGTGTGGTAACAATCGTTTGACCCTGCTATTGTTTGAGGAAAGCAGGATCTTTCAATCCAGGATTCCGTTGCCCTGGATATAAGTTAATTTTTAGCTGCACGGTCGGTGGCGATGATTGTGCGACTTCATTATTGTGTTGAGGAAAGCAGGGACTCCTGTTTTAGGATATTATTGCCCCGTTAGAATATCCTGCATCGTAGAAGAGTTGTGAGGAATTGAGAGGACTTCTGTGAGAGGAGCCAATTTGTGCATCAGAGCTGGAACTGAGTGGCGGGCCTCGAACTGTGTTTTGGTGGGCCTGAAACTACGTTTAATAGACTCTCGGGATTGGCTATGGAGTGGCTATTGCCCGGGTGTTGTGGTGGTGCTGCAGATTTATTTCTGGCCATGGTCTTTCAGGTATGGAGTTTGGTGGGCCTTAATTTGTTGCTGATTACCAATTCGTACTCCTCGGCTGGCTCCGTCCTGGATTAGATTCTCCTTCTGGATTAAGCTGTACTTTATGGATGGTTTCCTCCTTCCAGATTACTCCTTACTTTGCTCGTGACTTGTGGCCTAAACTTTTCGATGTGGTCTCCCCGGTGGTGAGAGGACCTGGGCGTCCACATTTTTATTGTTTTATTTATTTTCTGACAGACTGTTATGTTGATGTTTATTTTATTTAATTTTTTGGACTCCATCCGAGTAGATTCTGCTTTTAATTTTGGGCAGTGAGAGTGCCTGGATGTCCTCTACTCCTAGGCCATGAGAGGGCTTCGGAGGGGTGACTTTATAATTCTGTGTTCTGCATGGCCTGTGAGAGGGGACTGCAGTAGTTTTTTGAGTCAAGTTAGGACTGAAATCATCCAAATAGTGTGGGATAGGGTGGCATTTTATTTGTATTTTTAGTAGGGTGGGTATTGCTGTTTAATTTTATTACTGTTGTTTGGGGGTCTTCTTTAGGTTGGATGCCTGAATGTTGTGCATTTTGGTATTGGTTTCAACTGTGAATGTGTAAGTTCCCCCCCCCCAACGGTCGTGCGCTATTCATCCTCCACCCTCCACTCCCTCCGCCACTTTCCCCCCTCTCCTTTGTTGTTGCCAACTAACCAGCACTGTCGTAAGCTGGGCATTGTTAAGTAGGAGGGGGTGGGGGTGGGAGGTGGACATTGGAGGACGAATGAGCGTACCTCTCACATTGGTGTGGTTAGGCCTAGAAGATGCCCTGGGGTAAAATGGAGTCTGGAATGTGGTGCTCCATGTCTAGTCTCCATATCCAAGGGCAATGCATTTTGTGGCAGACAAGTAGCCGGGGCGGCCCTCAAAGCCCATCCAACTCGAGCAGTGTTATGCAATGCCAGATCTGTTAAGAATAAGACTGCAATTATTGCAGATCTTGTTGGAACAACTGATCTGGCTTGCATCGCCGAGACCTGATTGGATGAAAATGCTAGCCCTATTTTGGATGCTGCAGTTTCGGCCGGGTACTCAGTGATACACTGCTCGAGATTGGATCGTGGGGAGGGGGTGGCAGTCTATTTTAAGACTAAGTTGGGCCTCACAAGTGTACCAGTTGAGGAAGCTGAATCATTTGAGTGTACCGAGGTGGCAGGTGTAGGTTGAAGGATAGCTCTCGTCTACCATCCACCTGGGAATGAGATACAATTCCTGCAGGAAGTAGCGGATTTCGAGGCCGACATGGCGTTGGAGTCAACCAGATTGATGGTTTTGGGTGACTTCAATACCTTGGTCGACGATGAACTCTCGCAGTTTGGACAACACTTCCTCCAGCTTATGACATCTCTGGGCCTTACACAGGTTGTTACCTCTGCCACCCATAAACATGGTCACTCTCTTGTTTGGTCTTCCTCCTGGGGATCAAGGCCTCCGACTTGGAGGTGGAACCTGTCAGTTGGTCTGATCATTACGCTGTGAGGTTCAACTTTTGTGCCCCCCTTCGAAGGCCTGCCCCTGTGGAGATGGTCAGTTACCGCCCTTTATGGAAAGTGAGCCCTGAAGGCCTAGCAGTGGTGATTGACCTCTCAGAGTTTCCTGTGGCCAGCTCGAGTCCAGAGACTTTAGTCATGGCCTATTATACGGCCATCTCTGTAGACCTGGACTTGATTGCTCCTGTCCGTGTTCTTCTTCTCCCCCTTCACCCTCGGGCCCCTTGGTTTGATGGGTCTTTGAGGCAGTTGCAGCGAATAGGTTAGAGCGGCGTTGGTGGAAATCCACCCTGGAAGTCGACCACCTTAGATTGATTGAGCATTATCAGACTTACCAATCAGCAATCTCCCATAAGAAGGCAGAATTCCTGTCCGGGGAGATTGCTGCCACTCAGAACCAACCAGCTCAGCTCTTCCGAACTGTTGATAGGTTGTGCAACCCAACTTGTCTGCAGCTCTGTAGACCTTTTTCGCAAGTGGAGTGCGATGAACTTGCTCAGTTCTTTGCAGATAAGGTGGCTGACATCAGGTCGGAAATTCTTTCGACTCGCTCTGTGGGGGCTGCTGATGATCGGTGTTCGGTCACCTCACCTCAGGCTTCCTGGAGTACCTTTGCCTTGCCTGAGCTCGTGGAAGTCATGCAGATTGTCCAGGGTATGTGCTCTATGTGCTGTAGTTTGGATCTGGCCCAACTTCCTTGATTATGGGTTGTTGGGATAATATCGGCCCAGTCCTGGCACAGATAGTGCGGTGCTCCCTGGAATCTGGAATCTGGTGAGTTCCCAAGCTCCCTGAAGAAGGCGGTGGTAACTCCCCTCCTAAAGAAAGCTCCTTTAGAACTGGATTCTCTGGCCAACTACAGACCAATCTCAAACCTTCCCTTCATAGGGAAGGTGATTGAGAAAGTAGTAGCGGTACAGCTGGATGACCACCTGATCATCCATAACATCTACGAACCTCTCCAGTCTGGTTTCCGAAAGAGGCACAGTACTGAGATTGCACTGGTTCAGATGCTTAATGATCTCCTGATGGCGAGAGAGCAGAGAAGCCGCTCTATCTTGGTGCTCCTTGATCTCTCCTCAGCCTTTGACACTGTAGACCATGGGGTATTGCTTGGACGTCTGAGGTCCATCTGTGGCCTGATAGGTACAGTCCTCAGGTGGTTTACATCTGTCCTCACTGGCAGGAGTCAGAGAGTGTTGTCTGGGATTTTTTCCTTGGACCCATTCTCCCTGCCATGTGGGGTACCTCAGGGTTCGGTGCTGTCCCCCATGTTGTTTGCAGTGTATATGCTGCCCCTCAGAGACATTGTAAGACGGTATGGGCTGAGGTTTCACTGCTATGCTGATGATACCCAGCTGTACCTGTCTTTTGCTCCTGACCAGGATAGAGCTGTCTTGGTATTTAATAACTGCCTTGTTGAAATCCAGGACTGGATGATTTCAAGCTGGTTAAAGTTGAACGCCGGAAAGACAGAGGTGATGGTAGTGGACCCGGGTCGCCAGATAGAGGGGTTGTGGGCTGATCAACCCTCTGGACTTTTTCTCAGGGGCTCTCAGATCCTATCCTCTGAACGGGTGTGAAACCTGGGGGTAGTGCTTGACGACAGGCTGACTTTACGAGCTCAAGTGTTGGCAGTCATCAAGACTTCCTTTTATCATCTTAGGAATATCTCCAGGATTAAGCACCTGGTTCCATCCGGGGAATTACCTACGTTGGTCCATGCTTGTGTGACCTCACGCCTTGATTATTGCAACTCCTTGTACTTAAGGCTACCTGGGGTTGATATCCACGGCCTGCAGCTCATGCAGAATGCAGCAGCATGATTGTTGACGGGGGCTTCTTGAGCATCCCATATTACTCCTCTGCTGCGCAATCTGCACTGGCTGCCAATTAGGTGGTGGATCACCTTTAAAGTTGGTCTACTGACTTATAAAGCCCTACATGGACAGGGCCCTGACTACTTGAAAGAGCTTCTTGTGCCTTACCGCCCAATGTGACAGTTACGTTTGGCTGACGAGGGGTTGCTGCAGATTCCAAGGGTGTCTTTGAAGTCTTTGAGGGCCCGTGCATTCATGCACGCTGCCCCGACCCTTTGGAATTCTCTAACCCATCAGCTTCAGGAGTGCACGACTGTGGGAGGGTTTAAACAGGCGCTGAAAACCTTTTGATGGTGTCAGGCTTTTAGTGGCACTGAATAATTTGGATCCTCTGTCATTTTTTTTTTTTTATATGCTTACTGATTTTGACATGGTTGTTTTTATCTTTTTGTAAAGCACCTTGATGGCCTGAAAGGCGCTTTTGTGAAATAAAATTTATTATTATTATTCATTATCTTCTGTGAGTACTGTTCTAGGAGACTAGAGCTCCACATTTCTAAAGGGATTAGATAGTCTGGGGTGCATGTGCCCATAGATAAGGCTGGATCGCACCTGTCAATGCCCCTAGTCTCACCAATGTGAGTGAAGTAAAGTTAAACTGTGTACCCCAGTGAGTGCAGTTTATTCTCTGGTCACTCCAGTTTTGACAAGTAAAGTGTGGGACCTCTAGCATTTCAGTGGGGAATGGGAGTTTCGATGGTGTAACCCTGAAAAATGACAGAGAATGTCAGTTGGGGCCAAGGGTAGGAGGAACGCCATCTAAGTGCTTACAAGGCAGGGCTTCCTGGTTCATAACAGGCACCAGTATGTTTACCTGAGTGAGGGCCAAGCTGCAGGTTAAGGTGTGTGGCTGAGTTTCCCAAATTGCACCTATGTCCAAGAAGAGTTCTGAGTGTGTGGCTTAGATTCACTAAATGACACTCATGGGAAGAAAGATGGTCATGTGCGTGGCCAGGTGTCCACTATTGCATCTTTTGGGAATTTGTGAAGAAGATTGTTCTGTTCTAGTTCATGAACTATACTGCATGAAAGGAGAGTTCTTGAATTTGTACCTGTCCAGTCTGGACCGACCCTTGGGGGTCCACTTCTGCTTTTACCTTCCATCTGTTGAATAAAGCCATACTGCACAATCCCAGACACTGTTATTGACATTCTGATTATTGCTTCTGGTTGTGTGGATTTACTGGGACCCTGTCAGCAGGTTAGATCTAGCATATGCCTAGCAGCCTCTACACAGGACCTGTGTTGTGTCAGTTACACAAGGTTCATGTTGTTTGTTTCTGTACCCCCACCCCTCTCTTCCTCTAGAAAATGAGCCAGGTATACATCCTAATGCCTAGGGTGGTACCTACCTTTTTGTAAAGTAATTTGGTATACCAGTATATGGGCACCAGTGTTTTTCCAGATATTTAATGGGGGTGGGGGTGTGTGCACACTAGTTAAAAAAGTGGCCCTGGGGTTACAAAAAATGGTGAGATGCTAACCTTCTTGAGCATAAACATGTAGACTTTTAGTAAGCAAACAGTATCGATTGACCTGGTCTATGATAGTTCAGCACCAGAGGGGCAGACATCAGTTCTTGATACAAGATGGAAGAATGAGGAGGATGACATGGTATGGTACCAGCAGTATGGCCATAGCTGGAAGTCTCATCATCCTCCCATTCCTGCACAATGATGTCTGTCCTCCTAATGGCCATCCATTCCTTGTCCATCATTTTCTTTAACGGGGTTGATGGTGTACTTCCAACAAGTATCATTTGTTCTCCACTGCTGCAGTACTGGTTGTTGCTGTGTTACTTATCACAATGCAGACATTGAATTTATTTATGTTTAGTTATAGTCCAGGCCTTCCCAGACATGGATCACACCATGTCGCAGAGAGTCTGTCACATCACAGTGACTGCACACAGACTAGATGGTGTGTAATTAGTCTGGCCAGTGCACTGCATAGTAATCCTTCCCATCACACCCAGCTCCACGGCTACCATACCAATCACTACTTGTTCACCCAATTCTGCCTCACCTTTCTCTGTTCTTTGTAACCCTCCTCCTGATTCATCAAGTCATCAGCTCATTTGTTTGGTGTACTGTGTTGGGGGGGGCTATTCTGAATGATTGACAAAACAGCAATCACTGATCCTTTCTGTGATCACTTAATGCTTTTTGGTACTATTCAACATGACAGCACCCATTTCTTTTTTCTTGCCATAAACATCGTAAAATAAAAATAAAAACAAGCATTTGTCAATGCCAAATGTTGTCTTGCTGGCATTGGCATTAGTAGTGCAGGAGTTGCATAATAGGAATGACAGTGAAGTATAGAACTGACACCAACCCCACCCCACCCTGCAGAGACTGACAGTCATTGAGGTGTGCCTTTGGGTCATCAGCCATAACGCTCCTGCCATTTCACCTCGCCCTACCCTGCAGACTCCGAGACCTGCTTAGGCTTACACTTATGCTATTACTCCTCTCAGACAATACACACCCAAAGCGGGGCCTCCACAGAAGTTAGGCAGCCCTGTGAAGAAAGCAGGGTCACTCATAATTGAATCACTCAACATTTGCAGCCTCCTACCCAAACTTGATAACCTGAAGGTATGGGTCGCCCAATGCAACCCTGACATACTCTCCATTGCTGAAACATGACTTTCACCAAAAATACCAGACACAGCTATCTTCATTTCTGGCTACTCGATCTTCAGGAAGGATCACCTGTCAAAAAGAGGAGGAGGAGTTGCAATCTATCTTAGGAATGAATTCCAGGGCCTAGCCCTACCATTGCCCAATGCTGACAACCATATCCAAGCACTTGCCATTAAAGTGCTACTAGGTGCTCACAATAAAACCATCACTGTGTTGTCGGCCTATATTCCTCTCAGGCAGACAACTGCTGGCTTAGACTCACTTCTGCACTGTTTGGGGAGCCTAAGTCTTAATGCTGAAGTAATAGTACTCTGTGATTTCAATGTCAACTGGCTTGCCCCGGATGCCAACCCCATCAAAGATGAAATCTCTGCCATACACCTCACACAGCTTATTGAATCACTGACAAGTATGAACTATAAGATGGGAACAAGCACTCTCCTTGACTGGGTCCTCTCCAATCACCCCAGTCATATCTCCAGTGTCACAATACTCCTGGATGGCTTAAGTGACCACTCCCCTGTCCTATTTTGTTTGTTCAATAAATTCTCCAAGCCCCCTCCCAGAGTAATTTCCTCCAGGGTCCTCACTAGGTGTTATCTCAACCTCTTGAAACTTGACCTCCAGTGCCTGGACTGGTCTGGTGTCTTCTCTACCTGTGATGTCAATACAGCCCTTGAGCAATTCATACAACAATTCAATGCTGTCTGTGACTATCATGCTCCCTACCGTACACGTAAAATCAAAGGTCACGATAACCCCTGGCTCCCCCATGATCTCCTTGAACTCCTAAAAACAAGGGACCACCTGTGGCATAGGGCCGGGCCTCTGGGAAACAAGCTGACTTTCAGAACTATAAAAGGGCTAGAAACAAAATGCACCAGAGCTATCCGAATGACAAAAAGTAACTACTACAAAGAAACCCTGTCCCGTACATGGAATCACAGCAGCAAGTTCTGGGACAACATCAAGCAAATTACCGGGAAAGCCTCAAAAACTCACCCCACCATGCTGAGCATTAATGGCTTACCTACTACAGACCCAAGAATTATTGCCAATGTCACAAACCCACTCAGCAGGTCAGGCCCTCTACTCCCAAAGTGCCAACCTCCAAGCGCAGTCTTGTGAACAGTTTAACAGAGCAAGGTAACCCTCTTGTCTGTTTTGTGAGTTCAGATCAACCTTTGCTCTCAAGTCTTGGAGGAATTCAAACTGTGAACCTCTTGCTAGCATACCCAATGCACAGGCTCAGATATTCTGTCTTCGGGGGGCCAGATATCTTTGCCTATGGGCACCTAACCAGGTATACAGAGATGAACCCTTAAAAACTTTAATAAAGACCTCAGATTTAAAATGCTTCTCTTTCCAGTTTGGTATCACCATTCAAGCTTATGTCTGTTGTCTGCTTTAACCATATATACTTTTCTTACAACTAAAAGAAATTCAAAGACAGACCAAATATGCTCTAAAAAAAGTTTTACTAAAAATAGATAAAAATATGTGAAACACAAAATACAGAACTCTTATATCACAAGACATACAAATGTTTTAAAATAACAAGGTTTAAACAGTGCAAATTCCTATTTACAGTACTTAGATTTGACTCTCTTTCTAAATACCTGTTTAAAAGTGCTCATGATCTTTCTTTGTCAGAGTCTAGGTAAAAATGTGTCTAAGTAAAACAGAATTATTCCTTAAAGTAAACTGTATTTGCCAACCCCTTTTGTGTGAGGTCATCTAGCTCCTCCTCTGTCAGATTATATATAAAAATATATCTAATAAAAAAAAGTATTACATTTCGCAACTACAGCATAACTCCAATGTTTCAAATGACATCTCTTTGATCCATGCTGCATCCTCCCTTACACAGGCTTCACAGGAGCATTTACAACCTTGCACCAGTTTGCTAAACCTGGTTTTCCCCTTTGGAACGTCATAAAAATGGATATGATCTTCCATCTTAGCAACTACAGCTGTAATTAACTCAGAAAAAACAGAAGGTCCTTGACAACTAGAGGGCATGGGTGGAAGTGGAGGGGGATTCAGGAGAGAAAGGAGGAGATGCTACTTCACTGAGAGGGTAGTAGAGCCATGGAATGTGCTTCCCAGGGGCTGGTGGAGGCAGAGATGGTGGAGGGGTTCAAGAGGGGGTGGGACAGGTACAGGGGAAGGGTTCTGGATGCAAAGTCCTGTGCAGTGGGAATATCCTGGTCTGGGAAGGGAGAAGCCAGAGAGGGCAAGGGGGGCAGCAAGGTCAGCTCCCAGGGTGGGGGTTGACCAAACGAGCAGACATGAAAGACCATCAGGCCTATTCTGCTGACATTTTATTTATTTATTTATTTAGTTTTTGTTAACCGGGTAAGTGCACTAACCAACATAATGACTATTTTCAGGCATGACCCGGGAGAGTACAACATAATGAACAAGCAGAAGAACATTTCAACAGGGAGAGAAGCAAACAACACATTATTCAAGGAAAGGAGTAAATGTACAAAAATGTAAGAACCATGAGGGAACGAATTTAACATAACAGAGGTAGTAGGTAGCATTACGGGTTCTCATTGTAGTGAAAATTTTAACATGGTACAAGTAGAGGTAAACAGAAAGCATAACTGTAAACAACGGTTGGCAATGATGCAAGACAAGTGGTAATAGTTGAGGGGATAAACTCAGGATAAAACAGGCAAATACAGTTAATAGTATAAAATTGGGTATCAGGTCTAACTCTGAGAAATAAAATCTATAGGATTAAAGAGGAGGAGGAGGAGGAGGAGGGCAGGAGGAGACAGTAAGGTAGTATAATGAGATGTGGGTAAGGAAAGCAAGGCAGAGTAGCAGGAGTAAGGGAGGACATGTATAGGAGAGAGGTGAAAAGGTGGAGGACCAGGCAGGAGAGAGAACAAGACAGAGGGATCATAGTAGGAAGTAGGTAAGGAAAGGAGGGAAGAGTAGCAGGAGTAGGGAAGGACATGTATAGGAGGGTGGTAAAAAGGTGAAGGACCAGGCAAGAGAGAGCCAAGGCAGAGGGATCATGGCAGGAAAGAGTTTGAGCAGAGATACAGGAGGGTAGAGATAGGGTTTTGAGGGACAGGAGAACTTGCCGGGCAGACAAGCCTACAGGACTTAGGGAACATGGTCAAGACATATACATAGAGGAATAGGAAAGGATTAAGAGAGCACTGGGGCATGCAATTTTACCAGGACTTTCAGGTGGGATCAAAACAAGTGCAGGGGCCAGTACGCGATAGATAACGACGAAGCTCATTCTTAAAGCACCGATGGGACCCAGCCGATTTGAGTTCAAGGGGAAGAGTATTCCAGAACTGGGGAGCCACATACTTGAAAGCCCCAGTGCGTTTGGTGGTAGAGCATCTTGGAACATGGAACAGAGATTTGTCGGCAGACCTCAGACCGTGAGAGACTGAGTGGGGAAGTAGAAGCTCTGCCAGAAATTTTAGGGTTTTGAGCCTTACAACAGAGTCAGAAAGGGAACCCAGATAATATTGCCTTGTAGCCATGGGGGAGAGCCATCCTAGGTCGTCGTAAAGCTTACAGAGGTGCTTTTGTCTTGAGGAGGAGGATCCATATCGACATATGTTATTATAAGTGACATCCCATTTCAGAATGGCAGTTTTGTGAGCACTAGAGAGGATGGGGGCACTGTAGGTTAGGGAAGATAGCAGTATACCCCTGGCAATGGCTTGTTTAGCAGATGGCGTTAGCAAATAACCAGACTTGTATGCTGCAACAAGTTTGCTATTTACAGTCTTGCAGATGGATTGAATGTGCATCCTGAGATCAAGGGATTGGTCAAGCAGGACACCAAGATAGTTAAAATATTTTAGCATGTTAATATGTTATTATAGCTTTCCATGTAACACATTGTCTCCAAAACTGTGTGTGTGATCTCACATGCTATTTTCAGTGTTTTTTTCTCATAGCTTTCATCTTTCAACTGAAACCTGGGGTGGGGGGATGGGTGAGGTAATTCTAAGAGCACCAGATTTTTCAGCAGAGACAACCAGTAATACATTTTTATATTTAAAACCAAATGATACAGCACTCAGAACTGGCTGTCCACGTCACAGCCAACACTCTCAATTAAGTGTTTTCTGATCTGAGCAACGTGCTCCCTACTGACTACTTCTGTCTGATAAGTAACTCTGATTACTTGGGGAATGCTGCACCATCCACCTCCCTCCCACCTTTCTACTTCAGAGTCATGTCAGCCACTGAAGCCAGGAAATACCTCCTCAAGTTCCTGGGGAAGTCTAGATTTAGTGGTGATTCTCTGGATCTAAAGCTTGTCATGCTCACCCTTGATGAGATCCTAAAGCCCTAAACCTTTATTCTCAACCTATCACTCAGTTACTCTCAGTTCCCACAATTGTGGAAGACCGCAAAAGTGACACCAGTACATAAGAGTGGTGACCGTGCAATACACGGGAACTACCATCCGATATCCATACTCCCTCCCTTCTCTAAAGGTTTAGAAAGGATAGTGGCCAACCAGCTGATTGAGTACCTTGAGAAGCATCGGCTGTAATGCAAAGAGCAGCATGGTTTCAGGAACAGTCATAGCACCACAACAGCCTTGCTTGAGTTCACAGGCTTTATCCATCACTCCCTAGACCTGGGTTGCCTTGTTCGTGCCATCTTTATAGACTTAACCAAGGCATTTGACACCCTGAACCATGCCCTCCTGATCAATCTACTCTCCGTAGCTGGTCTCTACTGACACAGTGGAATGGTTTAACAGTTACTTGAGTGGCCGCTCACAGCAGGTTAGGATTGGGAACATTCTCTCAGACATAAACCTGTTTGCTCTGGTGTCCCCCAAGGCTCCATTCTGGGACTCCTCCTGTTTAGTGTTTTTCTTAACAAACTCCCTCTTGTCTGCCAAGACCATATACTGCTGTTTGCAGATGACACTGTCATCTTCACTTGTGACCCTCACCTCAAAGCTCTGGAAAGACGGCTCCAAGAAAACTTTACAGAAGTCGAAACTGGCTCTGCAAGCATAAACTCATAATGAACTACAAAAAGGCAAAAATAATGTTGTCCTCGAATCCACAAAACAGACATAGTTCCTACCCACTAACCATCACCAATGAAGTGGGCACCTCCCCCCCACTTGAACTGGTTCAGCACTTTAAGAACCAGGGGGTTACGATCGACAGTTTCCTGTCTTATGCCACCTACATTGACAATGTTGCCAGGACTGTCAACTCACGAATTAGGCTTCTTTACAGACATAAATCCTATCTGACCCCAGAGGCCCTCAATTTAGCCATTCTCAGCTCAGTGGTATCACTTAGTGACTATGGTCTTGTCATCTACGGATCGGCCTCAGATACATCCCTCCATTGCATCTCTGTAGCACTGAACAAAGCCTGCTGACTTCTAACAGGCTCTGCCCATTTGACCCATACTTGTGACTTGTATGCCAAGGCCAACTGGCTCCCCTTCAAAAGAAGACTAATGTTTCAATCGTGTATAATAACGAAAAAAATGGGCCTTGGAATGCTGCCCCTGGTGTCTAGGAACTCCTCACCCCGTTCACCAACCTCCACCACACCAGAAGCGCGACTAGCCAAGTTTTCAAAATCCCCCACTGCCGTACCTCCCAAGGTCAAAGATCCTTCACCCACCGGGCCCCTCACTGGTATAATTCACTTCATGTTGACACCTCCTTAGCACCCATGCTGGGCTCTTTTAAATGATTGCTTAGACAGTATCTTATTGCCTCAGCCAGCTGCGACTGTTTCTGCTAGGAGGCTCTAACCATTGACCCACTTCCCTGGGCCTTTGACTCCCTCCCCCTTTATCTCCTGTCATTTCCACGCACCCCCTCTTGGCCTTACCTCCCCCTTCTCTACATGCGTACCCTTCTTGGCCCTCCTCATCACCTACACTACACTCTCCCCATCTCCCTTCCCTTGTTATGGATTCTGCCCCCCCAAGCCCACCGCTGTTTACCGACTGGCTAAATTCCCCTACCACTCAGGACACATGGGTCTCCCCCTCATCCATTACCCAATTAACTCCCCGCCTCTTGGCCTACTGGGTTGTAATCTCCATAATTCTAAATTCCCAAGATCCCACTCTAAGGAACCTACCTCCACTCCAATTTGGTCACTCCCTCTACTCAGCCCTCTGAGCTGCAACTCCCTAATTCCTGCTGACCTTGGGTCCAATCTCCTTTATCTTCCTTT
This sequence comes from Neoceratodus forsteri, assembly GCA_016271365.2. Taxonomy (NCBI): domain Eukaryota; kingdom Metazoa; phylum Chordata; order Ceratodontiformes; family Ceratodontidae; genus Neoceratodus; species Neoceratodus forsteri. The sequence continues at coordinate 449,890,636 of CM057456.1, read as the reverse complement.
CCCCTTCCTCCTGCTGAGTCTCTGTCCTGCTCCTTTTGTCCACTTTGATTCTTATTTATTTTTCTATCTGTAGCATTCACTGTTAATTAGGTATATGTAGAGAGCTTAGTCTACCCTTTTGTACCTGCTGTTTTACCACCTGTGTACCCTAGCACAATTATGTATGAAATTGGAGTTTGTTTGCTTATGTCACTCAGGCTGTCTGAATTTATCTTCCTACAGGAATGTTTCGAATGTAATTGTTATTGTAATATTGAATGCCTTATTGTATTGTTTGCTCTTGTATATAATTCCTGTGACATGTAACCTATGTAAAGAGCTTTCAGCTCCAAGGTACTAATCTGAGAAATCAATAAATAAATAAATAAGTGTTGTGTTGTGCCTCGGGGTCTTCGGGCTTTACGCTCACCCCCATTCCATAAGGAAATATGTTGAGATGGATGCAGTATAGGAGAATGGGGCCGAAGAGTCCAAGGCTCACCTTGATGCCTGTCAGTGGTTCCAGGATAGGGGGTTGGGGTGGAATGGCATGAGCATTACAACCAACAATCCAAAGTCACACTCCTGACACCTGTCAGTCCCTACAGGGTGGGACGTTACGGTTAGAAACCCTAACGCCCCGGGCGTTTGTTGGTATTCGCACTCCAAATTTTCAACATGGGCTTTTTGTGACCCCACCTCATGAAAGCATTTGGGATCTCTGCTCATGAACAGTGGCACTGTGATTTTGTTAATCTGTCCTGAACGTTGAATTCCCACACCGACCATGCCATTCTGCGCCAGATGTGCAAAAACACATTTCGGGGCAGAATGTGAAAAATGACAGCTGTACCATTCATAATGAGGTGTGAAGAAATGGCAATGTTGAAAATCTGGAGTGAAAATATTAAAAATTCTCGAAGTTACAAGCGTGCGTGGAAACTGCGCAATGCACACTCGTAACAGTCGTGTGGAATTTTTTCACCACATTTTCAACATTTTGGGATCTCCGCTTATGAACAGTGTCACTGTGATTTTCTTAATCTGTCCTGAATGTTGATTTCCCACAGCGACTGTGCCATTGTGCACCAGATGTGCAAAAACACATTTTGGGCAGGATGTGAAAAATGACAGCTGTACTGTTCATAAGGAGGTTTGAAAAAATGGCAATGTTGACAATCTGGAGTAAAAATATTTAAAATTCTCGAAGTTACGAGCGTGCGTGGAAACTGCGCAATGCCCACTCGTAACACAGTTATTTTTTTGGAATTTTTTCACCAGATTTGCAACATAGGCTTTTTGGGAGCCCACCCCATGAACAGTGACACTGTCATTTCGTTAATCAGTCCCAAAAGGTGATTCTGCGCAGTGACCATGAAATGACCTTTCAGAACCGAATAACAAAATGACAGTGACTGAGTTCATGAGGTGGGGTCCCAAGAACCCGATGTTCTTTGGAGCCAAAAGTCACAAAAAATGGCCAAGATATCCACCTAAGTTGAAACCCCCTCCACTGATGCCATTATACAGCTTACCGTGATTTTCTTCAGTTCGCAGTCGACTTTTGAAGAGTTCAAACATGTCCCGCTCCATCGAAGATTGTCGCACCGGGCTCCAGAGGTAAGTATGGGGTGAGGGGGGTGCAGGGAGGTGGGGTGCGCAGATGGTGGGTTCAGGTTGGGGGAGGGGCGCTCCGACTCAATGACAGACCATTTTCTTATTTTCAGGAATGGACATCGCGGGAAGGTTTTCTTTATTTACAGGTGAAATTAAACAACTGTTGGGCACACTAGGGTGGGCTCCCAGTGTGCCCCATGACTTTGGGGAGGTTATGTTGGGTCATTTCTTGGCCCTACTCTATTTAATCTTTTCATAGATCCTCTACTGCCTGTTGTGGATTGTTTCTCTATCAGACTTTATGTTGATGATGAAGTACTTTTCTATGTTCGCACACTTTAATGTGCTTACACAACTTGGTATGATGTAAGCTTTATGTGACTTAGATACATTGTGGCTGTTCATCTCTCTCTCTCCATGGGATATACCACCTTGTAGGGGTATGATAGCAAGGAACCCTAGAGGAGGGTTCCACCCCTATAGGTGCTGCGGGAATGATTCCCTTGGCTAAAGATAGCTTAGGAAGGAGCCCACTGGAAAGAGAGAAGGGGAGGATGATGGTGCAATGAAAAAATTCTGGACCAGCCAGCAGGAGTGGCCTTTTAAGGCCTGATTGGGGAAGTGGTTTGTTGCCTCACCCATTGAACTACAGGCGTAGCCTTGCAATTCTCCTTCTTCCCTTGCTTTGACTCTTCAGGGTGACTGACAAGATTGTGAAATGGTTCTCCAATAATCTTCTACTTCTAAATAGTAAGAACACTCAAGCAATGCTGTTTGGGTCCCAGCATTCTTTATGTATGGTAAATTTCTCCTTCTCAGTTTTTCTAAACAACCAGCCCTCAAGCTTGTGAATAAATTTAAATACCTTGGTGTTGTTTTTGATTCCTCTTTGAACTTTAAAACACACACTGACAAAACAGTCTCAAAAGTATGTCAATGCCTAGGGCACTTAAAACATGCCAGGTACTGTATGTCAAGCTCGGATCACAAACACATTATTGGGCAACCCTATCTCCCCATCTTGAATTACGGTAACAATATTTTTCATCATTACCCTGCCTCGCATCTTCTTCCCTTAAATACTGTTTATTATCAGTTACTCCATTGTATCTTAAAATCAAAATGGGATGAGTGGCATTGCACTTTTTTGCATCAACTAAATTGGTTGTCACCTTCCTCCAGGTGTACTTTCCACTGGCTGTCCCTTATTTATAAAATGGCACATAATCTAACCCCCATTTATTTATCTGTGGAACCCCCCCGTGGGTGCTTACCTCTTTGCTCGGGCTTCCCCCGGTAGTCTCCATCCAGCCCCTGTGGTGCTCTTCTTCTGTGGGGACTAGAGGAGCTGGACTGCGGAGCTGCTGACCCGTCTCTGCATTTTGGGGCAGTCGGACGGTCCGTGCATGTGCAATAGTGCTTCAGTGCTTAAGCCATTCCTGCAGCCATTCAAATGCCTCCCCAGTGTTCCTGGTCCCTTTGTTAGGCTAATTGGGGACATGTGACATGGAGGAGGCGTGTGAGGAGCAGACCCATAGTTTTAAAACAGCGCATGTCAGCGTTGTTAAATCGGGGGCAGTATGAATATTTGTGAGGGGGCTATGAATATTAATGAGGCTATTGCTACTCCAGGGGGACGGTGTAAGTCAGAGCAAGCAACAGGAAAACCATGGGGGGTTCAAACAGCAATCTGCAGCTGGATAAAGGATAACTAAGGCTGCTATTGAGGAATCAGTCATTTGTTGATTAAAACTATTTGCTTTGGCTGCAGGAGGACTGTGAGTGTGGGGATCTGTAGGGACTGCAGTGAGAGTGTATACTGAGCAGCCATATTATGATACTATGGTCCCTAATGGACAGCCAGTCAACTATCTTGGTGCCCAAAACTGTGTGTGAGGGCTCATGGGAGGAGGTGTGAACTATTTTCAGGTGCCAGCAAACTTTCCCAATTAATAATCAAAGAGGGCTTATGGTTGTGATTGATGACTGAAGCCAACCAATCAGAGGCAGGATTCTTGCGAGAAATCCCAGGGGCATTGGGCAGTTGGCTCAGTCTGTTCTGGGCTCTGAGTCTGATCTAGTCAAGAGGGCTCAATGCTGTGTGAAGAAATGTATAAGGCCTTTCACAGGGCTTATGTGGAGTAGTTCTGAGGATTGAAGTGACTGAATTTATTGTTGGAAGGAACTGTGCACCTCTGCTGAACAGACCAGGTATCTGGTGAATATTTCTGTTTTTTAGGAGAATCATTTGCTGCAGAGTCTGCATTAGAGGGACTGAGAAAAATTCTTAAGCGAGAAAGAGTCTTATTGGAAATTGTGTGTGAGCAAAAGTGGTTGCTGTTTTGAATCAGAGAGACAGTAAAAGGAAAGAGGTAAGCAGGTGTCCTGTGCTTCAGGAACCAGTTGCTGCATCAAAAAACCCAGATGAGAAAAGGAACTGTTAATCTGCACTTTGGGAATCTGTTGCCAAACGGCACTGGGAAGTGGAAACGTTTGTGAAACCGTCTGGCTACACACCAAAGCTGTTTTCTGTCCGAGAGAAAGATGGAACCTTCCAGCTGCATCTCAGAGTCAAGCGAGGAACATGTTAACCCCCACCAAGTGGGGTCTGCTGGCTACAGGGGGCCACCGGTGCATGCTGGGGGCCTAGGCACCTGTGACTTGTAAGGGAGCCGGGCTGTGGAGCCACTTCTAGGTCTGGGTCCTCTGTGGTTGGGTGGGCCTTGCATGGGAGCTCTGCCATGGGCCTGAATAGGCTGAAGGGGACAAACTGCAAGACCTCCAATCAAGGTGACAAGTGGCCTGACCTTCAATCAAGTCCACGTTCTATGCTTCATTGTTTACTGCCCCTGTGTTTCTGCCATCTCTGATCTGAAACTGCAGAGACTGAACTGTGAAAGCCCTCCGCTCCAGGTATGTCTCAGCTCTTCAGAATCATGAGTACCCAGGGCTCGCCCTGGAAATAAAGGGGAGTAAAGGTTTATTTGTTCACATTTCAGCCTTCATTATGTCTAGGGGCCCAATCCTGGCCAAGCCACGCCAGTGAGCAGGCCTGCAAACACCTGGGTACCCAGCTAGAACAGAGGGATATTTACTGGCACCAGTGGGGGTGGGTGCGGGGGTGGTCTGGCCTACGGGCCTTGTTACTGATAATTGCTTTAACCTTTTTTCTTCCTTTCACAGCTATTCCTGTTCCTGGTACCCCTTCCCTAGCCCTTCCCCTAAATAAAGCTGTGTTCTGTTGTTGCAACTGCTGTGTGAAGGGTGCTTTGTGGAAACAACTGTTAAGCGTATGTGGTATATGGTACTGGGGAACTGTTTTGTATCCAGTGTGTGAGGTGGTTGGAAGGGGAGGTGGGTAGGTACAGCCTCCCAGTGGGTTGTACCAATCATACACCTGGCCCACTGCAATTTACTCTGGATGGAGGCACCGCACTGTTTCATTCATTTCTTTGAAATAGAATCCCCAAACACCATCGTAGCAGCACTCAGGCCCCTTAACCTGTGTGAGGGTCAACAGGCAGGGGTAGTAGCCCACTGGCACACAGCGCCTGGGCTAGATCTGAAAGGTTGTCCATTCCTGTCCATAAATTCACTCTCTGTAATGTGTCCCAGTGTGTATTTTCCTTAGCCAAGTTTTACACTCACTATGGTAAAAAATGTTTTTCATATGGGACCCCTTTTTCTTGGAATAACCTGTCTCCTCAGCTCAGAAATATGCTCACCCTTGGTATCTTCAAACATAGTTTGAGAAAACTGCTGCTTCAGGAACAATCCATTTGTAATTGTTAATAACTGATTTGTGTATGATTGTCTTTCTTGTTTTGTTAATTTTATTACCTGGGATGTCCTGTAAAGGAGACTTGTTTCTCACTAAACTTAACCTGTATTTTATGCAACTTTTAAATACAAAAAATAATAAAAAAAAGATTTATTGTTGTTTATCTGTCATGAGGATCAGCAGTATCCACACTTGGTGGCTAGGATACATGGGGAGTTGCACATGAGGGAGGGCAAGGCAGTAGCCAGCTTGGGTGGCTTGACCCAGCTCCATTGTATCCAGGCATTGTGGTTTCCATATGGGCTTACACATAGGACAGGAGAGTTTGCAACTCTTTGGAAAGGGTGGCATCTGGTCTGCACCCCAAGTCATTGCATGTGTGGGATGTTATATCCAGCACCTGGCATCGCCAGGAATAAGAACTGACCTTCAGATGCTCCAACCCATCTAGGATAAGAAAAAGTAAAAGGAGTTTGAAGGAGTTAAGTTCTTCCCTGGGGGAAAGAGGGTTCCCAGAGGAGAGCAGAGATCCCAGGAGAGATACCATCAAGATGTGTGGCCTGATGGCTCATGGTGTCTGAGTGGGATGCCCAAGAAAAGGGGTGCTGTGAAGCAGAGCACGGTGAAAGAAAGGCCCAAGGAAAACTAAGATTGGGCTAAAGGAGGCCAGTGATGACCCACAACTGGAGGGGTCTAGAAGGTTAGTAAGGCTAAAGTTCGCAAGGACAAGGTAGGAGACTTCCTATTTGTGTTGAAAAAGTCTCCAAAGATATATGTTTGGCTGGGCAATCAAGGCCACTGAAGCAGAAAAGGATAAGCCTGTAATCTGTCCCAGCGAAGGAGCACAATTTGGGCTAATTTCACAGATGCCATGGGTACTGTATTAAATAGCCAGAGGGTGACATATACCTAGTTACTAGTACAAACTTTGGGTGCCATATCTGGCATGGTAGATCTCATGAGCATATTAGAGCTTGTCCATGCTTAGGGAACCCACTGGTGTTTTGTAGTTCAATACAACAGTTGAGGTGGTACCTAGAAAGAGTACTAACTTGGTTAAGAATCACAACATAGATGACATAGGGACCAAGAGAGCCCAGGAAAAATGGTACAGGTTCAGCTGTGGCTGGGGTAATTTAGCTTACTGAATACTCATTTCAGAGCATTGTAATCAATTATGAACATTTGGAGATGGGGTTTTGTGTCCTGAAATAAATTAAAATGCTTTACCCCATACCCACAGAGCCGAGCAGTCATTGTGTCTGTGTGGTTATTAACTAACAAGGTATAGTTCTGTCCTGAGGATAAAGAGTGTAAACGCCGTTTGATTATTGTTTTCCAGGGGTTCCTGGCTAGCCACAGGAGTGCACTGGGTCATGTCTGACTCCAACAAGTGCAGTCACTTGGCAAGGCAAGGAGTGAATGGGGTGATTGCATAACATTCCCTGTTCTTTTGTTGTTTAAATCCTTGTCTGAGTTATTATCTTCGGATGCTTTTGCAGGCAAAGCCTGTGAAAGTGAGGAAGAATTTATACTGCTGAAGGGGACAGTGAAATGTTAGCAACAAGATTTAAGGTATAGAATGAATGTTCATAGGTATAACACTTATATAGATACCAAGTAAATTATGGGGACTAATCATAACATTCTGAAAAAGTACAAAAAATTATTTTTTTACATTTTATTTTTAAAAACATCATGATATTTTCCGTCAATATTAAAAAAGTATATCAATATACCTTATGACTATGGAGCACAAAACCCAAGGCAACATGGATTCACAGCAAGGAGAGCTTGTCAAACAAATCTGATAGATTTCTTTGACTGGGTAACCAGGGTGATGGATCAGGGAGAGGCGGTGAACATGGCCTATTTAGATTTTAGCAAGGCATTTGATACCATCCCACACAGGAGGCTAGTAAAAAAACTCTGCAATCTGGGATTAGGTCCCAAGGTGGTACACTGGGTCTGAAATTGGCTAAGCAACAGGATGCAGAGGGTTGTGTTCAATGGAGTTCAATCCCAGGAGAGGGGGGTGACAAGTGGGGTGCCACTGGGCTCGGTTCTGGGGCCGGTTCTCTTCAATGTCTTCATTAGTGACATTGCAGAGGGTCTGGAAGGGAAGGTAAGCCTCTTTGCGGATGACACCAAGATCTGCAATAGAATAGACATTCCAGACAGGGTGGAGAAATTGAGAAGAAACCTGGACAAATTGGAGGAGTGGCCAAGAGTGTGGGAGCTTAAATTCAATACAAAAAAGTGCAAAGTCATGCACTTGGGCCACAGGTATCCTGGAGAGGAATACAAAGTGTGTGGGGGGAGAGAGATACTAACAACAACAAAACTGGAAAGGGACTGGGGGTAAACAATAACAGATAACCTGAAGGTGGCCAAGCAATGTGTAAAGGTGGTGAGGAAGGCTGGAGGGATGCTGGGGTGCATAGGGAGGGGCATCAGCAGTAGAAAACAGGAGGTGGTACGGACAATTGGTCAGGCCACATCTGGAATACTGTGTTCAGTTCTGGAGACCACATCTCCAGAAGTACATTGACAACTAGAGGTAGGCCAGAGAAGGGCAACAAAAATGGTGAAAGGAATGTACCAGAAAACATATGAGAAAAGACTGAAAGACCTCAACATGTATACCCTGGTGGAAAGGAGGGAGAGGGGGATATGATAGAGACATTCTAGTACCTCAGAGAATCAACAAGGTCCAGGGGACAATAGCTTTCAAAAAAAGAGATGTGCAAGAACAAGGGGGTCACAATATGAGGCTGGGGGGAGACTCGGGTAATGTGAGGAAGTTTTTTTTCACAAAAAGTGTGGTTGTTGCATGGAACAGCCTCCCAGCAGAGGTTGTAGAGGCTAAAATGAATGGTTAGTTCAAGAATGCAAGGGGATAGACAGAAGGCAACCCTAGTGATAGGAAAGAGAGGGTAAGCTGCTGATCATTTAGGATCTGGAGTTTAAGTAGGCAGGGAAATGAGCAGACTAGGTGGGTCAGGCAGTCCTTATCTGCTGTCAAAATCTATGTTTCTACGTTTCTATACCGGGGGTTGTATGTTAAACCTCAAATTTTGCACTTTAATATTTTCTCAACCGTTCAACAGATTTGCACAAAATTTTGCACATGCAGTCTCGTGGGGTAGATCTCTTGACGTGTTACATTTGTTCCAGTCAGATGTGTAGATTCTGAGATCTAGCTAACAAAAAAATTTTAAAAAGTCACTGCTTTCGCTGGCTTTTTTTGTCATCACCTTGTGCACACACAGTTTAGAATTTTGGTCTGATATTTTCAGAGTAGAAAGGGCTTGGCCCACAGATGTGCCTTTTGCTGGTTTGGTGAAAAAATGTTAATCTGTTCCAAAGTTACTGAATTTTAAAATGTTGGTTTCGGAGCATGCTCATTACAGTCTTTTGGATAGCTTCCTGGAATGGAAAAAAGAATTTGGTCTGAACGAAAAATTTGGGGCCAATCCTTTTTCTTTTAGAAAAATCCTTTTTCATTGGCCGCCATCTTGTTTTCTGTTTTTCTTGGAAAACAATTCTCAAAAGCCCCAAAAATGGCCTCCTATAGAGAGACCAATATGTGTATCTTGCTTGTTGGGACTCTATTATGTGGATTCTGCAGTTAACTGTTGGAAAACTGACCCCAAAATGTGTTTTTTTGTTTTATTTTTAAATCCTTTCTCATGACACCCTCTTCTGCTTTTTCCATGTGGGCTTTTGCATTCAAACATATGAACATACAAAACTGCCGGCAGATAAAGGCTATAGGATCTATCAAGCCTGCTCGAGTGTGCAACTAGTCATCCCCTTACACAGCAGCTGTCCCTCCCTCACCAACCCTCATAACGGTGACCCTCCCCTTCATTTTGTCCTGCCCTCTCTTAAAACTGCCCACCGATTTGCAGGAAACCACCTCCTTGGGCAGCGCATTCCACCTAGACATCACCCTTTCCGTGATAAAGTGCCTCCTTATTTCTCTCCTGAATCTTCCACCCTCCAGTCTCAGACCATGCCCCCTTGTGTCTCTCCCTCCCTTTAACTTAAAAATTGCCTCTGTGCCAGTCTTGTTAATACCCTTCACATATTTAAAGATCTTTATCATATCATCCCTCTTCCTCCTCTCCTCCAGGGAGTACATGTTCAGTTCCTTCCTTTCCTCATAGGATTTTTCCTCCAATCCCAAGATTATCCTTGTTGCTCTGTGCTGGACATCCTCCAGTAATTTAACATCCTTTTTTAAGTATGAGCACCAGTACTGAACGCAGTACACCAGGTGTGGCCTCACCAATGACCTGTACAGTGGCAGAATTACCTCTCCTCTCCTCTCCTCTCCTGGATGTGATAGATTGACATTAGCTGCTGCTTTCCTGCAAGGTGCCGAGTGGTTCATCTGCCTCATTATTATCACCCTCAGATCTTTCTTCTCCTCTGTAGTGGCTTTCTGCACCCCTTCCAACTGGTAACACCTCCTTGGGTTCCTTGCTCCCATGTGCATGACTTTGCACTTCTTTGCATTGAATCCCAGTTGCCATGTGTCTGACCAGCACTCACGTTTAGCCAGATCCTCCTGCAGCCCCTGCCACTCTACTGTGTCATCCACCACTGCCCCGATCTTTGTGTCATCCACAAAAAGGTTAATCTTGTTCTTAATGCCATGGGAGATGCTGGTGATGAAAATGCCAAACAACACTGGGCCCAGTACTGAGCCCTGTGGCATGCCACTAGTCACAGCCGTTGAAGCTGAGAGTTCCCCTCCCACCACCACCCTCTGCTGCCTTCCCTGCAGCCAGTTCTTGACCCAATTCACCATCTTCATTCCTGCCCCCTGTTATCTAGACTTGCTAATCAGCCTCCCATGTGACACTGAATCGAAGGCCTTTCTGAAATCCAGATACAGGACATCCACTGCCTGGCAATTGTCAAGTGCCCTAGTCACTGAGTCATAGTAGTCCACCAGGTTGGTCTGGCAGGATCTGCATCTATCCATAACTCGGGGACTCACCACCACATATTGCACCAACTCAAGATTAAGCAGCAAAATATTTATTTTTCAAAATAAAATGCAGCCACCTGACGCATTTCAGATCCTTTGATCCTTTCTCAAAGTAATACAATGCCAGTGGTTATGTCGAGCTCTTACAGCAGCTATCTGTAGCTGTTGAAAGGCAACTTGAATTTTGGGCACAGCTACAGGTTGCATATTAACTTCTGTCCTTTCTGTGTTCATATCAGCTGTTGGATTCTCAGTTCCAAATGGGTCTTCATCTGTATTACTGAAAATCACGGCCATGGCCGGCCCAGTGGCGCGGAGAGCTGAGGCACTGGATACCTTACCTCGTGCCGCGCTGGCGACCCATGTTCAGGAAAGAGCATGGATCACCAGGGATTGGCGGGTAGGAGAAGGATAGAGCATCTGTCGGACTGCTCTCCTTCTCCGGGGAGGGGGGATTCACTTCTGGATGCCCGATTGCCCCCTGGCAGAGGCTGGGGGACAGAGCATGGGGTGACAGCATTGGGAGGATTCTGGGCAGATGCCTGGGGGAAAGACATGTGGATGCATGCACCTCTGCCCCCGCCAGCGTCATTGCATGCCCATGGCTCCGGCAAGGGGGGGGGAGCAAGCGAACAAGGGAAAACTCTGGCACCTCTCACGCAACTTGATGGCCGTCTGTGAGTGTTCATCGGGAGCTGGTACCCAAACTGGATCCATCAGGGTGGGGAGTTAGGGAGCTCCCTGCTGCCCCACTGCGGGGGACAAGCCACAGGGGTTTCAGAGTGCCAGCGGTCCCGGTCAACATGGAAGGCAGATGGATCCCTGACAATGGATGCAAAGTCTAACGGGGGCAGAGAGGTGACCCAGGAGGATAAATAATCTAAAAAAAAAAAAAATCACGGCCGTGAGTGCCCCACTGGCATCCCCTAAATGGATGCCAACAAAATTTGCAGACATCCCAGCTCCCTTGGTAGGAAACAAAAATCAGCAAATAAGGTAATTAAGCTTAGAGACCACACAAATTATTATTGGGAGTGTAAAGCCACAGTGAAAAAACACCTAGGCCCAGATATTCAAACTGCACCAGGCTGTGGCGTAGGCTTGGGCGCAGCTCAACTTAGCTGCGCAGGGGTGTGAACTAGGCGATATTCAACGGAGCTGCACCATGGCTCAGCAGCATTGAATATAGCACCCTGGCCACCCCCAGTGTGCATGGCACAGTGGCACTGTGCCAGCGCAAGTGGCCAGAGTGGAGCATGGGGATGCACTAGTGCAAGTTCCATTGCGCCATGCACAGCAACCGCAATATCAAAAGTTAACATGCAAATGGGTCCATAATGTATGCAAGGCGCATGGGGCCATTTGCATGTCATCTACCCCATTGCATGCAGGTGCGCTGATCCCCGACGACTTGCGCCTGGCGCCTGCCAGAGCAGCAGCTGATCGAGGACTAGCCCCCGCGCCAATCGCAGAGCATTTGTCAAAAAAATAAATAAATATGTCCAATATCCTGGTGGTCCAGTGGACCGCTGTCTGCCGATCACGGGCATCTATATAAATAAAAGAAGTAATTCCTATATCCCTGGTGGTCCAGTGGACCGCTGTCTGCTGATCGCGGGCATTGGTAAAAGAATTAATTCCTATATCCCTGGTGGTCTAGTGGTACCCCCACCCCGCCCACTGCCCCCCCTCTCCTCACCAGTCAGCCCGGCGGGCCCACAGCACCCCACCCGCCTGCCAACCCACCGCCCGCCCGACCCCAGCACCATCTGTAGGGCTGTCGCCCATTGGTTGCATAGCGTGAGCCAATGGGCGTGCAGCCGGCTCACGCTCATACACATTCCAGATATGTGAATGTTCATTCACATATCTGGATATGTAATAGTACGGGCTGCACGCCCATTGGCTCATAATGTGAACCAATGGGCATACAGCCCGATGGTGTCAGTCGGTGGCGGCGGGTAACAGGCGGTAGCTGCTGCCCGCCAGCTGACCGGGGAAGGAGCAGGCGGTGGGGCTCAGTGGGTGGATGGAAGGGGGTACCACTAGACCACCAGAGATATAGATTAATTTTACCAATGCCCGGATCGAAGATAGCGCCACTGAACCACCAGATATAGAGTTACTTCCTTTACCAGTGCCTGCAATCGGGCAGATGGCGGTCCACTGGACCACCAGGGATATTGGGGAATTACTTCCTTTTTTTTACAACTGCCTGTGATCGGGCAGACAGCAGTCCACTGGACCACCAGGGATATAGGAATTACTTCTTTTTATTTATACAGATGCCCGCGAGCGGGCAGACAGCGGTCCACTGGACCACCAGGGATATAGGACTTGTTTTTATTTACAGATGCCCGTGATCGGGCAGAGAGCGGTCCACTGGACCACCAGGGATATAGGACATGTTTTTTTTAACAAATGCCCACGATCGGGCAGATAGCAGTCCACTGGACCACCAGGGATATAGGACATGTTTTTATTTACAGATGCCCGTGATCGGGCGAGAGTGAGTCCACTGGACCACCAGGGATAGGGAATTTTTGTTGTTGCTTACAAATGCCTGTAATCGGGCATGAGGGCCCGCATCAGTGCAGCCAGAACTTCAGTGGCCACCCACGGGTGGCAGCTGCCGTGGCGGCTCTTGCAATCGCGGCGGCTCTGTGAAAGTGGCCATCCAGTATCCTCTTTTTTGGGATCAACTTTGTGCTGGCGCAGGTGAGGAGTTCTATGCATGGCTCTGCACATCCCTGGCTGAATATCAGGCTGTGCAGAGTATGCATGGGCACGCCCACCTGTGCCTGCATACATTACTGATGCACTCCGGCCCATCGGGATTTGTGCCGTGCAACCCTTTTGAATATCTGGGCCCTAGTATAATGTAAGATAAATTCAGAACTCCCGCCTGTTAGATGAGCTGGTTGTCATGGGCATGCTTAGACATATAAACCAACAAGCAAAGAAAAGCCACCCTATGGCTGGATGTATATAGTAAAACCAATATCCAGACAAAAAACTTAGCACCAACCACCAACTCAAATAAGAGGCACACCAAATGCAGGAGCATAAATGTTTTAATAAAAAAGGGCTGTGAGCAAAAAATAACTCTCACATAGGAACACCAGCAGGAGTCCCTCACCAACAAAACCTCTGACCGGTTTCATAGAAGCAGAAACATAGACTTTGATGGTAGATGAGGACCACTTGGCCCGCCCAGTCTGCCCATTTTCCTACCTATTGGATAAGCTGCAGATTCTAGTTAACCAACAGCCTACTTCCTGCAACCCCCACTATAATTGCATTATGTCTGTCCCATGCATGTTTGAATTCCCCCACTGTTTTAGACCCCACAACCTCTCCAGGAAGGCGGTTCCATGCGTCCACCACTCTCTCCGTAAAAATCATTTCCTCACATTACCCCTGAGCCGTCCCCCCTCTAACTTTAAATTGTGCCCCCTTGTTCTTACACATCTCTTTTTCTGAAAGATGCTACCCTCCTGGACTTTGCTGATTCCCTTGAGGTACTTAAAAGTTTCTATCATGTCCCCCCTCTCCCTCCTTTCATCAAGGGTATACATAGTAAGCTCTCTCAGTCTCTCTTCATATGGTTTCTGATGTAGACCCTGCACCATTTTAGTTGCCCTCCTCTGGACTGCTTCCATTCCTGTCTATGTCCTTGCGTAGATGAGGTCTCAAAAACTGCACGCAGTACTCCAGATGGGGTCTCACCAACTGTCTGTACAGAGGGATAACCACTTCCCTTTTTCTACTTGTGACGCCCCTCCCTATACATCCCAGTATCCCTCTGGCTCTCCTTACTGACTTCTCACATTGCTTACCCACCTTTAGGTCATCTGATATGATTACACCCAGATCCCTTTCCATTATTGTTGTTGTTAGTACCTCCCCTGCTATTGTGTACTCTTCTCCTGGATTTTTATTTCCCAGGTGCATTACTTTGCCCTTCTTTGCATTGAATCTAAGTTGCCATATGTCTGACCATTCCTCCAACCTTGCCAAGTCCCTTCTCATCCTTTCTACCCCCTTGTGTATCAACTCTGTTACAGATCTTTGTGTCATCTGCAAAGAGACATACCTTTCCTTCTAGACCCTCTGCAGTGTCACCTATAAAGACATTAAAGAGGACTGGACCTAGTACTGAGCCCTGAGGTACTTCACTAGTAACCCCCCATTTCTTCAGAATGTGTTCCATTCACTATTACCTTCTGTGTCCTGTTGTGCAGCCAGTTTTCTACCCAGGCTACCACCCTGAGACCCACTCCCAGGCTGGCTAACTTAATTATTACTCTTTTGTGCGGGACTGTGTCAAATGCCTTGCTAAAGTCTAGGTAGGCCATATCCACAGCCCCTCCCTGGTCTATTACTTTGGTCACCCAGTCAAAGAAATCGATTAGATTCATCTGACATGACCTTCCTGCTGTGAATGCATGCTGCTTTGGGTCCTGTGCCTCGCTGGCCTCTAGGTACTGAACAATTCTTTCTTTCAGAAGTGATTCCATCATTTTCACCACCACTGAGATCAAACTAACAGGTCTGTAGTTTCCTGCTTCTGCCTTGCTCCCACATCTGCCCTCCTCCAGTCCTCAGGTACCACCCCATCCTCCCATGATTTGTTAAAAAGTGTGGTCAGTGGTGTTACTAGGTCCTCCCTTAGTTCTTTTAGGATTCTACGGTGAATCCCGTCAGGCCCCATTGCTTTGTCCACCTTGAGTTTTAGGAGTTCTTTCAGGACTCTTTCTTCTGTAAATGGACTGGTGTCAACGCCACTACCCAGAGTGCTTCTATTGTTTTGGTTTAGGTAACTCCTCCTCTTCTTCTTTTGTGAATACTAAGCAAAAGCATTCATTCCAGTATCTCTGCTTTTCACTGTCTCCCACTGCCCACCTTCCCTCTCCTTTATTAGTCTTCACTATCCTCCCTTAACCTTTCTATGCTCCCTAATGTACCTATAAAAGGTTTTATCCCCCTTCTTAACTGAGTTGGCTATCTTTTCCTCGGTTTGGGCCTTTGCTTTTCTGACTGCCTTCCCCAATTCTTTCTGCTTTAATTGATACAGTTCCCTGTCATGCTCCTTCTGTGATTCCTTATAATTTTTGAATGCAGCCTTTTTCTCCTTAACCTTCCCTGACACCTCTTTTGAGAACCATAGTGTTTTTTTATTCCACTTTGTTTTCTTTATTTGTTTCACACAAAGGCTTGTGGCCTCCATGATGGCAGTTTTGATTTTTCTCCATTGTTCTTCCCCCCCCTCCTTTCTGGCCATTTGCTAATGCATTCCACAGGTATTCACCCATTATGCCAAAGTCAGCCCTTTTAAAGTCCAGTATGCTTGTCTTTGTATGTCTTGTCTCCATGGTTGTGTTTATTGTGAAGCACACTGTGCAGTGGTCGCTTGTTCCCAGATGTCTACTGACTTCTAAATTTGTGATCCTCTCTCCATTTGAGAGTACCAGGTCTAATATTGCTCCCTCCCGAGTGGGTTCCACCACTTGCTGTCTAAGGCATGCCCCCTGTAGGGCATCGAGAATGACCCTGCTCTTGGATGTGGCTTCAAGGTGTCATCAGGGGTTGCGATGTGGTAAAATATCACCTGTTTCAAAATGCCTTCTTAAAGTGATATTAACTCAATGTCTATAATCAATAGATCAGCTTTAGAGAGTTTCTTTCCTAAATTTATATATTTATATAATTTCTATCATAATCTTTGCCCCTTCTCTTTCTTTTTTTATGTTGGATTTTCATTAATAAATATCCCCATTAGAAATAATTAATTATAAATTGACATTACTTAGATTATTTTAATATTAGCCTGATATATAATAGATATTAAAAGTTTGAAGTCAATAATCAATTCATATCAATACTCTGAGTAGGTTTATTTATGTTTGTATTTATGATTACAGGTATATTTAACTTATTTACCCTTTGCAGTTGTATACATTTTTATAAACCTTTTCAAGTTAAGAATATGTCAATGTGCAATTAAATATACACATATCTTTGAAAGTAAATATGAACATGGGTTTGAAATTCCACTGGATCAATTAGGCCCTGTCCAGACTAGGTAATCATCACTAAAACATTTTATAAAATGTTTCTGTTGTGAGCATTACTGCGTGTCCGCATTGAAAATCTGAACCGGTTTTGAAAACGTTGCTGTGCATCCACATTTGTTTTCTGCTCCCTGCTGCTTGTACCATTTTTGAATCCATTTTCGCCCACTGGTGTGCACTCCTGTCCCAAAGATCTGTGAGTCGACACACACTCCCATAATGCCTTGCGGTATCTCCGTGTAAACAAAGTACAAACATGGAGGCACCTGCTTTGAACAATGTTGTGTTGCTGTGCCTGCATTGGTGGTTTATGAAGCACCGGCTTCTTTTGAGGGACCAAAAGTGTCACTGGGCAGCATGGCATTTGCAAGCACAGCATTTTTTGCAGATACAGCAATGTACCATTGCTACTGTCAGTGTGTTTAATTTGCTTCTGGTCATTAGTTTGAGTGCTGTGACAGAGGAGAGAGCAGTGTGGAGACATCCCAGATCTAGCGACTGGTGGAAGCATATAGCACTGACTTCTTGGAGTGATGACCAGTGGCCCAGCAATTTTAGAATATCTCCACAGACATTTAATGCTTTGTGTCATGAACTGAGTCCACACATAAAATGGTCTGACACAATACTCCAAAAGGCTGTTGAAGTTCAGAGACGGGTTGCCATCACCTTGTGGTGTCTTGCCACCAACATGGAATATCAAACCCTGGGACACCTGTTTGGGGTTGGCAGATCTACTGTTGGGAGAATAGTGATAGATGCATGCAAGGCCATTGTGCTTGTCATTCCCCCCAAAGTAATCAGAATACATAATGTGCCTGATATCATACAGGGGTTCAAGAATGACTGGGGCTTCCCCAACTGTGGGGGTGCCATTGATGGAAGCCACTTTCCAATACTGTCACCAACTGGAAATTCCTGTGAATTCTATGATCAAAAATCATATTATTCTGTACTGATGCAGGCACTGGCGGATCACAAATTTCATTTTCTGGACATTAATGTTGGACGGCCTGGCAAGGTCCATGATTAGTGTTGCTCAGATAGTATCTGAGAAATTAGGATACCAACTTATACCTCCCATTTGGCCAAATAGTTGCTGTGGTAGGATAGTAGTACTATCTGACCATTGATCCTACCCTCTGGGATCCAGCCTGGATCCTAAATATCTGACCTAGGAACCATGGATCCTAATTAGGATCCGGCACTATCTGACCCTGGATCCTTCATCTGTCTTTGGTAGGATTTCTAGGATCCAAGGTAGGATGCCAGTACTATCTGACAGATAGTAGTAGGATCCACAAAAGCACTATCTGAGCAACACTATCCACGATGCCCGTGTGCTTAGGAATAGTAGACTATACAATCTTGGGCAGAGTAGGCAGCTTTTCCCTTCTATGCCTCAAGACATCAGTGGCATCAGTGTGCCAGTGATGATTTTGGGAGAGCCTGCATATCCTCTTCTTCTTTAGCTCATGAAGACATACTCAGATTTCAGTACTGACATGAGTCGTAATTTTAACTACTGTCTGAGCAGGGCCAGAATGCTAGTCAAATGTGCCTTCAGGCAACTGAAAGGCCATTGGAGATGCCTTCTTAAGCGAAATGAATATGCTATTCAAAATGTTCCTTATGTAATTGGAGCCTGCTGTGTATTGCATAATCTTTGTGAGGACAAGGCAGAGGCATTTCTGGACAGTTGGGTGTCAGAAATCGAGTGTTGTCAGTTCCTGCAACCAACTGATCAAGATTGTATCCCCCTGGTGAATTAACTGTTGCAGCCATGACTCACCAGGCCACTGAGATATATGTGATGCACTAGCCGAGTATCTAAACAATCATTACTGTAGCATACTCCCAGTGGCCAGTTCAACCACGTGACATGGCAAATGACATGTAACAGCCAGCTTAAAATGAAGACCACTAACAACAAAACACCTCCCCCTCCAAATGTACAAAACAGATGGACAACTGGGAGCAGGACAATCATTAGCATATTCAATCACAACTTTTCTTTTCAAACTTGTGTCCTGAAACTGTACGTTGATAAACACTGTTAAATACTTAAGGTTGCACAACTTTGCAAAGCACATACAAATGTATTACTAGTGAACAGTTCATTGTCACACCGTTTTTTAACAGTTCATAAACTTGTAACAGTAGCAACAAACTCTTTAAAGTTTAAGTTAATTTCAGTTAAACGCGAATGTATCTCAAGTATTAGTTTAAAACTTTTTGATGCAGCAGCAGTTTATCTTTATTGTTAGGAATGCAACTTTATTGTAAAACATAGGTTACTGTCATCATAAAAAAGCAACAAGTGTCTCATACAACTTGTGCAGTGTTACACACTTTAAAGAGCTACATTAAATGAGCTGTCAGCATACAGCAAACTTTTGTTAAAGTAGTGTTCTACACTCATAAACTGTTAAGAAGTGCCCTTGTAACTTGTAAGTGCTCAGCACACACTTTTAATATGTTAAAATGTTTCATAACTTTCAGTGCAGTGCATTGTTCTGAACTTGTTTTTATAAATGCAAGGTCTACATTTCATGAATTAAAAGAATGTGATTGCTAACAAGAAACATTGTTTACTGAACTGTGTCTCAACACATATGCATTGATGAACATTTTGCTGTCATAAGTGTACTTTGCTCTTGTGTAATGGAAATGTGCGACCAAAGAGGTGCACATTGAGCACAAGAAACTCACACATGTCAGTCATGCACAAGGAACTTGTGGCAGACATGTATGCCCGCAGCAAGGACTATAGACACATATATATCATGGTAATACCAGCATAACATCAGTGCAGATAACCAGACCTACAATGATTTCCAAGTGACATCATCACCCATTAACAACTGTGTGAAACCACCAGCAAAAAATGAGCCTTGATAACAGACATGGTCTGAATTGCTATTGGTAGTACTGTAAGAGTGGCGGCTCATGTCACTTTCTGAAGCAGATTGTGATATGGCAGCAGAGAACATTGTGCATTGGCCAGCCCCTGAAGTTGCAACACCAGCTGCATTCCGGGATGGGCAGCTTTACTTTGTCCACCTGCGTGGTCACAGATGTCACTGATGGGTGTGCTGGGGGAGCGTGTAAGAATGAGATGCCAGGAGCTGACATGGGGCTAATGCAGTGGTTGCAGAAGGACTGGAGAATGAATTGTCACTATAATGTTGAGTGGGAGCAATAACAGCTTGTATGTTGGAGGCAGCATGATTAGGGATTGCTGCAGGTATACCTTGTGTGTTAGCAGAGGGGTTGGGATTGGGTTGTGGCACATTGTGATACTGATAATGTGCAGAAGGTAGTGACAACATGTTTGTAAAAAACTGCATTCTGCTCTGACTCCTGCTTACATAACCTTTCTTCCATCTCCTCTCCTCCCTCATCCTCTCCCTTTACATTGCCATCAACTTCTTGTGTTGCTCCAAACATTTTCTGAATTGACTCGAAGACTGCTTCGATGAGCTCCTGCATCTTACTGGCTTTTTTCTTTTTTTGGAGGTTGCATAGTGGCTCAGAGTTGGCTGCTCTCTTGTGCCATGAACGAGGCCCATCGGATGATGCAGTACTGTCGCATGATGTGCCACATTGGCTCAATGTGCCCTCATCTGCCACCTCACTATCTGCACTGATAGATGTTTCATCAGCTGGGTCCACATCTGCAAACAACATCATGTTTAGCATGGCATGGTTTTGGTGTGGGGGGGTTGGGGGTGATATGTTGAAATGGGGGAAATTTAGTCAACACACCTGATTCTGGGAGATCAGTGACAGGGTAGTTGTCAACATCAAGTTCTGTATCAGGTTGGCCCACCTCATTCTCAATCTCACTGCTCTCCAGCACATGCACTGAGTCAGATGTCAGCTTGGTGCCCGAGTTTCTATCAAACTGGTTGAAATAAGGGCATACAACATGTCCACCACCAGATCTGTGGTTGCTGTTCTTAACTTTATGGTAACAGACCTTAAGCTGCTTTGCTTTATTATGGCACTGCTTGGCTGAGTGCTCAATACCGTTTTCAAATAAATACTCTGAAATGTTCTGGTACACAATGGTATTTCATCTAAAACTATTTAATTCCTCCTGCCGCACTCCTGAGACCAAAACTCAATCAGAAGTCTTGTGGCCTCATCGGACCAACTTGCGCTTCGATCACTTATTGCCTACTTTTATTTTTTGCCCTGTATGAGATCAGAACACTAAATACTTAGGTTTACAGCAATACAAAAATAAGAGGTAAGTGCCAAGATCAAAACATGAGGGTATTTAAATTTGCCGCACACTGCTGTTGACAGGATACTTCCTGGTGAATGCAGTGTACATGTACACAGAAAGTGCACTGTGGTCTGGGAAGGGGAAGCAGCGCATTGTGGCTCGTTGGAGGACAAACAAAGGGGAGAACGATATGCTCACCAGTCTGCAACTGTTCAAGAAAGCTGCAAAAATAAGGTAATGTTTTGGTAACCATGCAAAAGATCTGCTCCTTTGTGATCTTAAAACCAGTTTTGAAAACGGCAATAAAACTACTACCGGTGTGGACGCACACCATTTTAAGGCATTGCAGTAATGTTACAGAGTCCTTGTAACGTTACTGAAGCCCAAGTCTGGACAGGGCCTCAGTGTTCCATGGCTGATTACTATTTTAAACATTTGTAATATGTATCACTGTACACTTTGTTTGTTTTTCACAGAGGTTTTGTTGGTGAGGGGCTCCTGCCGGCGTCCCTCTGTGAGAAGCATTTTTTGTTAACAGACCTTTTTTAGTAAAACACTTATGCACCTGCATTTGGTGTATGCCTCTTATTTGGGTTGGTGTTTGGTGCCAGGTTTTTTTGTCTGGATATTGGTTTTACTATGCACATCCAGTCATAGGGCGGCTTTTCTTTGCTTGTTTGTGTTCTAATCTACCCCTGCAGATTGAAGTCCCCCACAATCATGGTGTTACCCTTCCTGCTGACCCTTCTTAACTCCTCTGATAGTTCTCTATCAAAGTCCTCCACCTGAGATGGCAGTCTGTACACCACTCCCATCCTAAGTGTCATGTTCCTCGAATCCTGGAATTGCATCCATAATGCCTCTGCCCTATCCTCCTCCCCCCCCCTCCTCCCTGGAACACCGTATCCCCTCCCCCACATAAAAAGGTGCCCTCCTCCTTTCCCTTTTCTCTGCCCCTGCAGTATAGCCTGTACCCTGAGATCACCAGGTCCCAGTCCTGGCATTGGTTGACCCTAGTTTCAGTGATGGCAGCTATGTCCACCTCCCCATCTGCCATCAGCACCTGTAACTCGGCTGCTTTGTTCCCCAGGCTTCTTGCATTTAAGGAAACTACCCTCCAACATGTACCCTTCCCCTTCTTCCCCTTCTGAACGCTATTTTCAGTGACTCAATGTGAACATACCTCTGCTCTTATCCTACCGGTATGGGGGATAAGCCCGTTTGTCTCCCCCACCTGGAGACACTGATTGATTTCCACACACTTGCCTCCCCCCACACCTAGTTTAAATCCACCCTAGTTGCTAGATAGTCTCCCAGTCTCTATTTTAAGACTCCAGAGCCTCACAGCTCAAGTGTAACCTGTCCTGGGCATACAGGGTGCTACTATCCCAAGTTCTGTCCTATCCCCCCACCAGCCTGTACCCTTTCATCTGACACCAGATTCCCAGCCATGTTTTAAACTCTTCTATTCTCAGTTTTCTTGCTGCACTTGCTCTAGGTACTGGGAGAACCTCCAAGAAAGCCACTGAACTCCCTGCCTTCTCACATAGCTTCCCAAGCTCCACAAATCTCTGCTGCACCTCAATGACTATGTTAACCTCCAACTAATTTATGTCGAAGTGTACCACATTATGAGGCTTCTCCCTCCCCCTTTTTGCATATTTAAGAATAAACTGTCCCACCCTTCCCACTGTCATTCCTAGCCTGCACTCCACCCAGATGTGACTATGCCATTCACCCTTACTTCACCATCTCATCCCTTTAAGTACTGAGTCACTCAGAACTAAGACTCCACCCCCTTTATCATGTTTTCACCCCAGATGCTTCCCCTTCTCCTGGCCCCTGTTCTGACCCTTTACTCCACTTTGCATATTCCCAATGTCTCCTCCCCCCCAGCCTCCTCCTGTGCCCCTCCCCATCCTGTGTCCCGCCCTTCCATGTCCCATATCTAACCCAACATCCACTCTCTCTGATGCTCCCTCTGCATCTGCACCATCACCCCCACCACCACTGCAACCTTGCTCCCCTACTCCCTCCTTAGCTTTAGACCCCCCAACCATCCCCTTAGCCTTCACTCCCTTACCATTACCCATCGAAGCCCTGTCCCCACCAGCTGCCATACTGCTGCCCACTGGCATTCTAGTATTCTCCTTTCCTTTAGCCCCCTCTACAAGCTCCTCTCCTTCCATATCCACCAATGTAGCCAGCACTGAGAATCTATTGTTTGATGCCCCCACCCTTCCCCGAGCTTCCCCAGGTAAACTGTTAAGAGCCTCCCATTTACTACCTGCTCTTGGATCATTACTGTTCCTATTCCTGACCCTCCTGAAATTCCCTGGCTCTTCCCCCATTGGTTCCTGAGGAGGTGGAAATTTTGGTCCTTTTACCCCTCCCTCCTTTCCTACCTGGGTCTGGGTTGTTGGACAACTTCTGGGGCACTCCTATGGAAAAGGATCCCTTGATATGAAAAAAGATGTTGGACCAAGATTTTTTTTTTTTTGTGCTCTTTTTTAATTTGTCCTTTTTTGTTCAAATGAAAAAGGATCCATTCATATGGAAAAATAGTTTGGACTTGTTTTTTTTTTTTTGTTATTCTTTTTTCATTTTAAGGAATCCTTTATTGTTTCCTTTTTTCATTTGATACGGAAAAGGATCCCTTCAAATGAAAAAAGGGTTTTGAAAGCTGTCCCCATTAAGTTTTTTTATTTTTCCCTAGTATCTAGTAGCAACCCCTACCTTCCGTTTGCCATTCCCTTAATTATGTATTTTATCCCTGGTGTCAAGTGGCGTGCCCACCCTCTGTTCACCATCCCCTTAATTGTAATATTTATTCCTGGTTTTAGTGGCATCCCCGCCTTCTATTCGCGGTCCCCGTAATCATAGCATTTATCCTTACATAGAAACATTGACAGCAGATAAAAAACACTTGGCCCACCCAGTCTGCCTATTTCCCTACCTATTGGATAAGCTGCAGATCCTAGTTAACCAACAGCTTACTTCCTCCTACCCCCCACTAGAATTGCCTTATGTCTGTCCCGTGCATTCTTAAATTCCCCCACTGTTTTTGACCCCACGACCTCCTCAGGAAGGCTGTTCCATGCGTTCACCACCCTCTCCATGAAAAAATACTTCCTTACATTGCCCCTGAGCCGTCCCCCCTCTATCTTCAAATTGTGCCCCCTTGTTCTTGCACATCTTTTTTCTGAAAGATGCTCCCCTCTTGGACCTTGCTGATTCCCTTGAGGTACTTGAAAGTTTCTATCATGTCTCCCCTTTCCTCAAGGGTATACATATTAAGCTTGTTTAGCCTCTCTTCATATGGCTTCTGGTGCAGACCCTGCACCATTTTAGTTGCCCTCCTCTGGACTGCCTCCACCCTGTCTATGTCTTTGCAGAGATGGGGTCTCCAGAACTGCACACAGTACTCCAGATGGGGTCTCACCAACTGTCTGTACAGAGGGATAACAACTTCCTGCTTTCTACTGGTGATGCCTCTCCCTATGCATCCCAGTATCCCCCCAGCCCTCCTTACTGCCTTCTCACATTGCTTGCCTACATTTAGGTTGACTGATATGACTACCTCCAGGTCTCTTTCCATTTTTGTTGTTGTTAGTACCTCCCCCCCCATTGTGTACTCTTCCCCTGGATTTGTGTTTCCAAGGTGCATTGCTTTGCTCTTCTGTGCATTGAATCTAAGCTGCCATACATTTGACCATTCCTCCAACTTTGCCAAGACCCTTCTCATCCTTTCCACCCCACTTGTGTATCAACCCTGTTGCAAATCTTTGTGTCTTCTGCAAAGAGGCATACTTTTCCTTCCAGTCCCTCCACAATGTCACCTATAAAGACATTAAAGAGGATCGGTCACCGGCAGGGTGGCGCTGAGGGCTGAGGCGCTGGACGCCACACCTCGCACCATGCCGGTGACCTGGATTCGTGAATGGACTCTGGACGCTGGGGGTTGGCAGGAGGAGGAGAGGATTGAGCATCCGGAGGACTGCTGTCCTCTCCTCAGGTGGGCTGGGGAGAATGTCTCACTCTGTAGATGCCCCTGGTGGAGACCGGGAGCACTACAAGAATGGTGCAACAGTTGGGAGCCAAGAAAAACCAAAGAAAATGCCATCCTGATCAACCAGATGATGGGTGCCTGGACCCTCGCCGACACGGAGCCCCTGGACAGCCAGGACCGACCTCATCAGCACCCAGGGCCAAGAAAGGTAAGCCAAAAGGCACTTTCTCTCTGGAAGGAGATAACCCGTCTGACCAAGGGATTCATCAGATTGCCCTGGGTCAGTCGACTGCAATATGAGGCGGGAGTTGGCGATGGGGGTTATGTACATAAGCACCCCCCACTTCCCTGTCTAGGGGTATTAAGGTGGTAAAGTTTGTGGGGAATGGGGAGCACTGTACAACCAAGAAAACACAATCCAGAAATATGACAGGAAAACAGTACCTGATTGTTCACGGGTGATGATGGTGATGGATGGACCCCATCGGGGGCCCCGGACCCTCAAGGCGCTGAGCTGGAACACAGAGGGGATGATGCTGACCTTCACTTGCCTGGCCTTGCCCACTTCTCCTGCAGGCCTTTGTAGACTGCTTTCACCAGGCAGGCCTCTCGATGTCTTCCATGGTGGATTCTCTGGTACCTGACGCTCTGGATACCACCCTGGAATGCACTGGGTACAAGTCTGTGGAGGCAACTTCATTTAGCAGCAGCAAACAGTTTGTTTAAAACACAAGAGACAAACACAAAACTGCAAAACGGGGAACTCATTTAATGAACAGTCAATAAAATAAACAGTCACTTCATGGAGCAGTAGAACAGGACCAGGGGGTCACATTAGTAGCTGAACGATAGAAGGTAAACTGTACGTTGGACCCAGGGGTCCCAATTGCATAAGATGCTTAGGCTGACAGACAGTCCTGACACAGTCAGTAACTTGAGGTCAAAACAACCACACACACAGGCAGCATTAGACTTTTGTCTCCCAGTTTCACACTCTCTTACCAGGAGCTCTGACCTATAAGGGGTGCACAGAGCACTTACGGCCCCCCTCACCTTCTACTCCTCCTGCACAAGCTTTAGAATGGATGGGGTTCCCTTTATTTCTTACTGGAGCAGTTAAAGCCACAAATGACTAGGGCAGATGCAAGACCCTTCAAACACAGTCCAGTACCTGATCACTGATGCTGTGCCATTGCCACGAGCATCCCAGGGGTATTTTCCCTGGTAACCCCGCAGGTTTGGGAAAATCCCTCTTGCAGTAATCCCAGTCCAGAACAGCCTTATTTGTGGGGATTAGCTTGCTTTGCCACGAGAAAACTGAACACAGCCTGCAACTCTGCCTTCTTCACCCATGACCAGTCCCACAGGTCACCTCCAGCCTCCTACGGATTCACACACCCAGGAGCTCCTCAGCATGCAGCAGCACTCAACATCCAGGTAGTCCTGGGAGCCGCTGCCACCTAGGTCCCAGCACCCGGATCCCTTCAGCCAAACCAGGCCCAGTCACAAGCCTCCATCTAGCTCCAAACTGTAGTACTCCCAGGATAAAGCTTTCTCTGCTAATGCCCCCTCTCCTCATGTCTGTTCCAGGGGTTATAGCATCATCCCTCTTTCAGATTTTCCGGCCAAGAATCCCAGGACTCCATACGAGCTGCAACTTGTGCCTCTCCATGCATCCTTCAGTTATTTAAATAAATTTATTGCAGCGGCAGCTGCATGGTCGCATGGCCGAGCGGGCAAGTGCCCCGCTCTGACCTCCTTCTCTCTCCATCTCATAGATCTCCCATTCTCTCTGCAGCCCTCCCTTTTACAGGCTCACTGATTTGGCACTGAAAAATCTGGGTCCAATCTGGGACTGTACATATTGGCGCCAAATCTGCAGCCCAAACTGGTACTCCGCGGGACCTGTAGTCTCAAATTTAATATTTTTACTGTGCGCCGTGGTGCCAGCCGGCACCAAAAACTACTGGCAAGCAAAGGAGCTACTGCTTCTTTAAATTTTGATCCCTGGTGGTATCCACATATAGTGCGAAGACCACCATCTTAAAAAATAAAATAATTTATTTACACCTGTGGTCCCCGAGCCCAGTCTGGTCCTTTGCCTGACCTGGGACCACACACCCTTGCACCCGGCGGTATGAACCATCACCCTGGCTCTTGGCCCAGCCCTGATTGAGCCGAGACACTGGAGAGAACAGCCTGCATGCCGCAATGGGGGGTCACAAGCCACAACTCCCACCAGAGCCACCAGAACAAGACAGTGTCAGGGGGAAAAGCTGAGGAGCATGGAGCTCCACTAAAGGTAAGGCCATTTTGGGGGGGCTTACAAATATATATATATATATACACACACACATATACATATATATATAAATATATATATATATATATATAAAGACAAAAAACCTCTGTGCACAAACACTGAGGCAAGGGTTACCCCAAAGGGCATTTGGCTGGAAAGCCAAGTTTCAAGAAAATACAAAATCACACGTGCCCCCACAATGCAAAGCATCATGGGCTGCATATGCAAATCACCACAGAATGTTATGCTGGTTCAACTTTAAGCAGAATTGCATGGTGCCAAAAGGCATCTCACACAGTTTGCAAAGGGTGCTAACAGAAGACATAGACATGTGTTTCATCCTACCAGGACTCATCAGTATGCCTCGTCTGTTTGACACCCCAGTGGAATGGACCAGCTACCCTAGAGGCAGTGTGCCTTGGATATATTGTGGTGAACCCATTAAAATAAAAAACTATTTAAAGACAAAGAACCTCTGTGCACAAACACTGAGGCAAGGTTACCCAAGGGCATTTGGCTGGGAAGCCAAGTTTCAAGAAAATACAAAATCACCGTGCCCCCCACAATGCAAAGCATCATGGGCTGCATATGCAAATCACCACAGAATGTTATGCTGGTTCAACTTTAAAAGCAGAATTGCATGGTGCCGGGCATCTCACTGATTTACAAGGGGTGCTAACAGAAGACATGAACACGTGTTTCATCCTACAGGGACTCATCAGTATGCCTCATCTGTTTGACACCCCAGTGGAATGGACCAGCTACCCTAGAGGCAGTGTGCCTTGGATATATTGTGGTGAACCCATTAAAATAAAAAAACATGTGATTTTGTATTTTCTTGAAACTTGGCTTCCCAGCCAAATGCCCTTGGGGTAATTCCTTGCCTCAGTGTTTGTGCAGAGGTTCTTGTCTTTTAAATAGTTTTTTATTTTAATGGGTTCACCACAATATATCCAAGGCACACTGCCTCAGGGTAGCTGGTCCATTCCACTGGGTGTCAAACAGACGAGGTATACTGATGAGTCCTGGTAGGATGAAACACGTGTTCATGTCTTCTGTTAGCACCCTTTGCAAACTGTGTGAGATGCTCTCGGCACCATGCAATTCTGCTTAAAGTTGAACCAGCATAACATTCTGTAGTGATTTGCATATGCAGCCCATGATGCTTGCATTGTGGGGGCACGGTGATTTTTATTTTATATATATATATATATATATATATGTATATATATATATAGTCTATGTAAAAATTTCATAATCTGTTTGGGTTCTTCAACAGTGAAAAAAATGAGGAATGATTCAGGGTTCACTTTCAGTCTACTCCGTGCCCATTTCACCAACAGTGCTATCTGGTGAGTTAGTTCTTGACTCAACTCTCACCCCATCCCATGTGTAAAACAAGCTGAGGTGGATGCAGTGTAGTAGAGAATGGGGTGAGAGTTAGGACCAAGGACTCCAATGCACCCCAGTGCCTGTTGGTGGGGGGTGGGGTGGGGTAGAGGGTAGGGAACCCTAAAAATTGAATTTCACTTTCTTCATTAGCTAGAACCCTTTAATTGATGCATTAACGGAGTTTTTTTGCATAGAATTTCCTTACTTTTTAAGAAAGAATAGAAAAGTAGAAAGTTGCACAAGTTTGCTGGGAGCACGGGGACTAAAAAGTACATTCACAACAGCAAGGCCAGCCACCAAACAAATGTTAATCTAGTACAACAATAGAAAACATTGTCCACAAATTGTTAACTGCGCCACACAATATGTCTGCAAAAAATATGTGGTCTGACACGTAAACACCTCTATTAACATCTACAGGACATGCCGTCAACACCCTCTAAATTTCAAGTAAAAAGACCAAACTGTGTCCAAGATATGACATGTCAAAATTTGTAATTTTTATTCGTCAGAGTGGCACAGTTCTGCACCTGTTGATATCTAACACACATAACAACTGAAAACTATATCCATGACACTAAGGCTAGGTATCCTATCAATTTCAAGCCACCACCACAAGCAAAACACTGTCTGCCACATGTAAAGTGCGTCACACAATATCTCCACAAAAAAAAATTTCTCCAACACACAAGTACCATAATTCACATCTACAGGACATTCTGTAAACACCCTCCAAATTTCAAGTAAAAAGAGCAAACCGTTTCCAAGTTATTAAATCTTAAAATTTGGTAAAATTTCCCTATCTATTCCATTATAAAAAATCTGGCCATCTTGTCCTGTCCTCACGATCAAAGATGGCGATCAAAGAATCTCATGATCAAAGAATTTGCAGGCTCACGAACAAAGAATTAAAACTTTAATAATTTACAAAATTGTAAGAATTGCAGTAAACCACTGCCATGGTTCAACAGAACAAAGCCTCTGAGCAAAACCCACCCTCATTTGACTTCCTAGCGCACCCCTGGGCTGAGAAAATTGATTTTTTAATCTGGCCATCTTGTCCTACCCTCACGATGCACGATCGCGATCAAAGAATCTCGTGATCAGAGAGTTTGTAGGCTCATGATCAAAGAATTTGCATGGTCATGACCAAAGAATAAAAACTAGTGTAGTTTACAAAATTAACACAATTGCGGTAATCCTCTGCCATGGTTTGTCAGAACGAAGCCCCCTGAGTAAAACCCACCCTCATTTGTCTTGCTAAGACACCCCTGAGCTGAGAAAATTAATTTTTTTATCTGGCCATCTCATCCCTCGTTCACAATGCACGATAGCAATCAAAGAATCTCACGATCAAAGAATTTGCATGCTGGTGGTCAAAGAAATTGCTCACTTGCGAACAAAGAGCGAGGGATGAGATGGCCAGATTTTAAAATCAATTTCTGTAGCCCAGGGGTGCCCTATTAAGTAAAATAAGGGTGGGTTTTGCTCAGGGGGCTTCACTCTTCCACATCTGAATTAAAAAGTGTACTTTTTATTATCCCTGGTAGTCTAGCGGCCCCCTCTCCATCATAGCAATGTACATAATGATGTATGTTAGCCCTGGTAGTCTAGTGACCCCCCCAAATGAGTATCCTATTAATATCTTTCTTTATTATCCATGGTAGTCTAGTGGTCCCCCATGTGTCTTTATCCATATTTTTGTAAGCCCACCTCTCACCTCCATGGCCAGCCGTCGACTGTGTGTATTCTGACGGCAATTGAAAGGCACTAGGAAATAATTTTAGTACCTCTTTCAGTTGCCACTGTAAACACAGTCGGCAAGCTGGACCATGGAGGTGAGAGGTGATCGTGCCAGTCGCCAGCTGGGAAGGGTGGGGGTGCTGGGTGGGCTGTCATAGATGGGTCGGGGGTTGGGGGTCCACTAGACTACCAGGTATTGCTAAATAGAAGTCAATTTTATTATGATGGGAGGGGGACCGCTAGACTACCAGGGATAGGAATATTAATTATTAAGAACTACAGATCGCGGGGGGGGGCACTAGACTACCAGGGATATAATTATTACAAAAATTTGCATAAAGACACGTGGGGGACCACTAGACTACACGGATAATAAAGAAAGATATTAATAGGATACTCATTCGGGGGGGCCACTAGACTACCAGGGATAACATACAGTACATCATTATGTACATTGCTATGATGGGGAGGGGGCCCCTAGACTACCAGGGATAATAAAAAGTACACTATTTAATTCAGATATGGAAGAGAGAAGCCCCCTGACCAAAACCCACCCTTACTTTACTTAATAGGGCACCCCTGGGCTACAGAAACCAGTTTTAAAATCTGGCCATCTCGTCCCTCGCTCGCGATGCACAATCGCGATCAAAGTTTCTCGGGATCAAATAATTTGCAGGCTCGCGATCAAAGATCATTAGCAAGCCACAAACAAAGAATTTAAAAGCTTATAACTCTATTTTTAGACCAATTTGGATGGAACCAAAGCCATGGCTTGATAGATCGTGGTCCCCTGAGTAAAACCCATCGACGTTTTACTTCAGAAGTGACCCCTGAGCCGAGATATTTGTGTTTGTTCGATCAGAAAACTGAAAACAAGATGGCAGACCTCGCGGTCAAAGAATTTTTGAAATTCCTCAGGAACAAAGATTCTTGAACCGTGAGGCTGCAAACCCCCATTCTTTGATCGCAAGATATACATATAAATTTTCCCATTGACTTATAATGGGAATTTAAAAGTGCCATAACTTTTGAATGCCTTAATATTGTTTCACAGAACAAAAAGCGGCATGTTTGGCCACCAAAGCTCTTTCAAACGAGCCATCTTGCAGAGCAGCACACCACACAATGGCCGTGCAGGACCACATTAAAAATGCCAAAAGGTGCCTCCAAAAATGGATAATTTTGCATTTTTCAGCGCTTTTGTACACAAAGACCAGCACTCTGACCAAAACGCAATTTGGCAAATCAAGAGATCTAGTACGCCCCAGCGCGTGTACCAAATTTCAGGCAAATCCATTGAACGGGTCCAAAGTTATTAACATCCAAACTTTTGACTTTAGTATGTAACCGACCGCTCAACCCTAACTGTAGTGATGCGTCACATAATTATAATATACATATATATATATATATATATATATATATATATATATATATATCTATATATGTAAAATAACGACACAATTTATTAACGGCTGAACTCCAAGCCTTCATTTAAAAAAAAAAATAAGTTTCTTGCTCCAACAGTTCCAGAGTTAGACCTTTCAATATTTTATAAGCAAACAATTATGCTTGTGGCATCACTAATCATCCTGATGCACCCCCGGGATCTACACTTACCTGTTTCAGTAATACCATACAGCCATTAAACCCACCCACTCCCCTGGCCTCCCATTTTCCATAGGAGGTCTATAACTAGCCCATCAGTGTCCTCCTCTTTTCCACCTTCCCTTATCACTCTGTTATCTTACCCATCTTACCCATATAACCACATTGAATCTCTCTCTTTCTCTCTCTCTCGCTCTCTCTCTCTCTTCCTCCTACCTGCACTCACTCTCTTACTCTTCCTAAGTCAGTCCCTCTCTCTCCCCCTCTCTCTCTCTCTCTCCCCCTCACTCTCTCCCTCCATCCCTGCACTATCTCCCTCTCTCCATCCCCTCTGCTACCTCTACCCCCTCCTCTACCCTCTCTCCACCCCATTTCTCTCCACACTACCTCACCACCCCCATCCTCAACCCTCTCTAAACCACACAATATGTCCACTCCCTCTCTCTGCTTCTTCCTTTGTCATTAGCCCACTCTCTCCCTCTCAGTGCCATGTGCAGCACCCTGCATCAGTCTTGTACCTATGAACCACTCCTCCTGGTACCTATGAACCACTCCTCTCTGCCAGCTTGTACCAGTCCTGTACCTATGAAAAACTCCTCCCAGTACCTATTTATTTTATTTATTTATTTTTTGGAGGTTTGGAAATACCTTTGAGTCAGAGACTCCTTTACAAAGGTTCCACGTCACATAATTTACATACAGAGACATACAGTTACATAGCAGTTCATCAGTACACAGTCAGGTTGTTACAGGAGCAATTGTGAGGCTAACAGTGAAAAAACTAGGGAAAATTAGTGCAAACATGCAATACATATAGCACCCAGATGTAGAACTAGGCTAGAGGGACTCAGATGGGGCAGGTAGGGTAGAAGAAGCCGGCCAACGGCCTTAGTCGGTCAGGTAATGTGAGGTGTTTCAGTGGCAGTCGCAGTGGTTTGAAGACTGTAGGAGGTCCCTAAGAGAGGTTTTGAAGGGTCCAAGTCTGATCACATTGGCAAGTGGGGTGGGCAGGCTGTTCATCCAGGAAGGGTCTCTGCAGCTAAAGGACCTTTGGAATTGGGAGGTACGGCAGTGAGGGACAGGGAGGAGTTGCTTTC
Source organism: Neoceratodus forsteri (assembly GCA_016271365.2). NCBI lineage: Eukaryota > Metazoa > Chordata > Ceratodontiformes > Ceratodontidae > Neoceratodus > Neoceratodus forsteri. The sequence continues at coordinate 449,857,798 of CM057456.1, read as the reverse complement.
CAGAGCTACGAGTTTGCTTAAGTGTCAAGGCCGGGCGGATTAGTGGTGTGAGTCCTATGGGGCTGAGGCCTAGGGCTATTTTTTTTGCCATGAGGCAGGTGTGAAACCTAATCCTGTTGTCAAGGTTAAGCCAGTTGGTATCATTGTAGAGAGAGCATGTGTGAGTTAGGCAATCACAGCCCAGGGTGAGGCAACTGGCTTTCTTTAGGGAGATACGAAGTCTATGGAGGGCCGAGGTGTTCGCCGCCCCATAGACAAGCAAGCCATAGTCTAGCAGGGAGAGGACAGAGGAGGAGACAGCAAGCCTCATTGTGTTTGGGGTAAAATAATGTTTGAAGTGATTCAGGAGCCTGAGCCGCACACTGAGGGCAGTGGCTAGGAAGTGAATATGTTGGTGGAAAGTAAGTGCAGGGTCTAGGGTAATGCCCAGGTATCTGAAGGAGTCCACTTGCTCCAGAGGGGTCAGGTTGGCAGTTCGTACTTGAGGGCAAAGTTCCTTTCTAGCGTTAAGCGGGTGGGAAAAGAACATAACCTTGGTTTTGTTATAGTTCAGGATAAGGCGTTGTGAGGCGAACCATTTTTCAGCGCCACTAAAGGAGGATTGAAGGGGGAGGTGGAGTTGCAAAGGGTCAGAGTTGGAAGTATATAGGACAGCATCATCCACATAGAGGAGCAGGTTCCCTGGGCAAGACCTGGGGAGGGAGTTAAGGAAGAGGCTGAACAGTAGTGGTCCGAGGACGGACCCCTGTGGGACACCAGAGAGGACAGGTAGCCTATTAGATAGGGTATTACCAATTTTGACTTGCTGGGAATGGTTTGACAGGTAATCAGAGAACCAGCCAAGGGCATCCTGAGAGAATCCAGTGTTGGTCAGTGTGGATAGCAGGAGCGGGTGGTCAACGGTGTCGAACGCCTTTGTGAGATCAATGAAGACAGTCCCAATGATTTGACCTCTATCTAATGCAGGGTGGATGTGTGTGGTGAGTTCCAGGAGGGCAGTAGTAGTACTATGACCCTTCTGGAAGCCGTGTTGCTGCTTGCTGAGCAGGTTGTATTTGTTGAGGTGGTCCGTGAGCTGATCCGAGACGATCCTCTCAAGGGCCTTAGATTGGGGAGGGAGAATGGAGATAGGATGGTAGTTGTTAGTAAGGGCACGGTCCCCACTTTTAAATATCGGCATAATGTAAGCAGATTTCCAGTGGGAGGGGAATTTCCCCAGGCATAAGGAGCGGTTTAGTATATGGGTGAGAGGGTTAAGCACCTCAGGGAGAGAGAGGCGGAGGAGTTTCACGTCTAAGGAGTCACTACTATAGCGGGAGTGACTTAGAGCAGTTCTGAGATATGGCTCAGCACACTTAGGTGCAATGTTGTTCAGTCAAAAGGGAGGGGCTACGGTGAGGGGGAGGTGGCTGGGGGTGGGTCAAAGAAGTTTGGGGGGAGAACCTTGCTAAGGTTAGAGAAGGCATCATTGAAGGCTGTGGCCATTTGGGCTGGGTCAGAGGTTAGGCACCCATCCACCATAATCTGATTAGGGGTAGTGTTGGGATCATTGCCACAGAGGTCCTTAATATTGGCCCAGAACTTTCGCCCCTGAGCCCCAGGTATTGGTTAGAGAGGTCTTGTAGTACTCTGCTTTAGCTTTGCGCAGGGACCAAGTACATTTGTTCCGTGCCTCTCTGTAGCTCTGTCTGTCAGCTGGCAGGCCAGTCTCGTTGGAGAGGTGCCATAAGGAATCTCTGGTCCGCATGAGGTCCAGGAGATGGTCAGTGATCCACGGTGCCGGATTGTCTTTGACCACCCTTTTCGTGATGGGGCAAATTTATTGCATATGGTGTTAAAGGCGAGAATGACGAGATTGAGGGCTCTGTCAGGGTCAGGGTCCTTTGTTATGAGGGACCAGTCCATTGTCCTGAGATATGCTCTGAGTTGAGCAAGTTTGCCTGGGCCAAGTTTGCGCTGTTGGATTATTTTGGGGGGGATTTGGGTGATTTGCATGTCCAGTAGCAGAGGACAGGGGAGTGGTTGCTAAGGGCATTTGGGAGTACAGTAGTACTAGTGATTTTAAGGGGACAGTTGGTGAATACCAGATCCAACAGGGAGGAGGACCCTGCGCGCAGGTTCAGGTGGGTAGGGGATGAGACGACTTGCATCAGGTCTTGGGCAGTGGCAGCATCTATGAATGGTGCAGCAGCTTTGTCAAGCCAGTTAATATTAAAGTCTCCAAGCACGATTTTCTCGGCTTGTGACGGAACAGTGGCCAGGTAGGACAGTACAGAGTGGAAGGCCACCTTCTGGTCCCTGGGGGGAATGTAGACCGCAGTGATGAGAAGGGAAGGGGGATTTGGAGTTTCCCAGGGTGATTTTGATAGTGAGGGCCTGGGGTCCAGGATGTAGCTGGGGAGTGGGAAGTGGCTGCCCACGTAGGATATCTTTGATATACACGGCGCAGCCCCCCCCCCACTTACCCTGTCAGTCTGCACGGTATAAGTTGTACCCAGCGAGGGTTAATGACGAGTCTGGAATCTGTGGGGAGAGCCAGGTTTCACCAACCGCAATAATGTCAGGCTGGTGCTGGTGGACCCAGCCCTGGAAGGAGTCCCACTTTTTTAAAAGGCTACAGACATTAAGGGTGGCAATATGCAGTCCTCTAGTTGGGAGGTGAGCAGGCGCAGTAGTTGTGGGAGGGCCAGGGTTAGGGTGTACATTTCCTGACGTGAGTAGGAGGAGGAGGAGGAAGAGCCTGCGGACTGGGTACCATTTTGATTTTTTGTGAGAATGCAAGCTGCGACCCGAGTGTCCTTTCAGGGTAGGGAATGAGGGGATGGGGAGGCCAGTTATGTAGGGTGTGGCCAGTAATAGGAGCCGAGGTGAGGGGGCAGGAGGCAGGGGCTGGGGTCGCCAGTGGCGAAGCCACCAGAAGTTGCAGGGAGAGCAGAAGGTGCTATGTGTGGAGTGGTGTGCATAGGAGAAAAGAGACGGAGGGAGGGCTGCAAGGAGAGGCCAGTCAACACAAAAGGTGTAGGTAGCTAGAGATTCATGTCCAGAGAAAGTCTCGGGGGTTGCAGTTTGTGGCGACTGCCAATCAGGCAGCCATGGGAGACATAGAAGTGGTGAGTAGTCCAGGAGGGTGGCAGGGGGAGTTACTAGATGGGGTAGTTGAGTGGATAGCAGGAGGAGTAACCGTAGCATAGCAGCAGGGACGTGAAGCAGGGCCAAGGGAAACCAGCAGTAGGTGTAAAGAGGCAGCATTGCCCCTAGTGGCAGATTAATATAGGCTGTAGATGAGAAGTGGGCTGATTGGTTCCCCAAGCCCTATAAAAGGGCGTGCTCACCAAGGGTGGTGGCGGAGGCAGTGGGGAGCTGATGTTCTGCGTCGGCGGATCCCACACACAGTCTCTCTCCCACTGCGCAGAAGGCTGGTGCTCCTCAGCGTGCCGTGGGACCGTCCATACCTGGTTGCTGTTTCGGGGGGTGGAGGAGGGTTGGTCCGAGACCCTCGCGACCTCATAGGACCCTCACTTCAGGATCCAGGCAAGAACTGAGGAGGAAAGGAGAGAGGTAGGTAATAATACAATCGCAGCAACAGGGGGAAGGGGCACAGAGAGCCGAATGACCTGTTGGATTCAAGATTACTTAGCCTAGGCTAAAGAATTATGTTAAACACTCGCTTTTCAGTTGTTTGTACTCTGCCATTATTTGTGCTAAGGGAGAGCCTAGTGAACTGGTGCACCAGATGAGCGGTGAGACCGCATTAAAGCACCACAGAAAAGGAAGGTAGAACCACAATCTAAAAGGTCCGTCCCAATTAACTTGAAGTAAGGTGTTCAGCAGGCAGGTGCAAGAAATTAAGGTATAACTTGAAAACAAAATAAATGTTACAGTTTAGGCAGAATCCTAAGGTCCAGATTTAAGGTGTAGCATGAAAACACTATAAAGGTTACAGTTTAGTTATTTCCTCAGTAAAAAAAAAAACTTTCTCCACATCTATGTCAACTGAAACTGCGATTTGAACATGGCACCCCCACACACACACACTCTCTCCCACTGTGCAGAAGGCTGGTGCTCCTCGGTGTGCCCCTATGAACCACTCCTACTGGTACCTATGAACCACTCCTGTCTGCCAGTATATACCTCCCCCTGCCTCAGTGCCCTCTCTTCACCTCTCTCATACCTCCCCACTCCCTATTTGCATCTCAGACAATGCCTTCTGGGCTGCCCTGTGTAATCCTTGTCTCCCCACAGTCATCGTTAGCAGAGCTCTGCTACATCTTACTCCAGCCTTGTTTAGAGTATTTTGAATAACATGTAACTTCTTGTCTGGAGTCATCTAAATAGATTTACATATGTAATTAAATGGCTGTTAACTTAATGTGTCCGTATCAGGTGCCTATGTTTGTATGACGTGGAACCTTTGTAAAAGAGTCCTGTACTCAAAGGTTGTTTCCGAACCATGAAATAAATAAAAATAAATGAATAAATATATTTTCTTTACAATGTGATAACTTCGGAACCACTAGGACTAGAGATTTAATTTTTTTTTTAATGAACGCTTGAAGTCAGCTAAGAAGACATGTCATTAATATATCCCTACAGTGACCATATGTCAACATAAAAACATAACATTTTCATATCAGTATAAAAACACAAAAAATGTTCACTGCATTTTTAAAGTTCTGTCATTTTTAATGTATTTTATAAAATGGGTCTTGAGTTTTCTGTGTCCTGATTGAATGACTGGCACCTCTGGCCGTGTCCTTATCACAGCATATTGTGACAACCGGCACCTCTTCAGCCTCTCAGGATGCTTTACATAAGAAATCATAGTGCCTCAGTCTCCCAGCTGAACCTGCCTGGCCGAGGTGCACAACAGTCACTACCCGCCTCGCCACTCGTCGACCCACCCTGCTGGCGCCCCTCCCCCCAGCATTCTCACCATGACAGAATTAGTAAAACAATATGCACATGGTCCACCTCCTTCCTACTCCACTTGTACCTGTTTATTTTCCAACCTTGCCCATTCCTCTCATGTTAAGTCCACAGCTCACGCTCGAGGTCTGCAAACCATGGTGAAAATCCACTGCCTTACTATTCCAGTAGGACAGCCAGTCCAGATCACCCACAAAAGAATCACTGTCTGTAATAAATTAATTCTTTCCATAAGACCACAGACTGAGCCAAAACCACAATGAACGATAAACCGCACGGCTCGAAGTACAAGGCAATAAACGTTCACTATGGTGGCTCTAGAGGGACACAATCGCTCCAGTGCAGTCCAGTAAATTGAACTAAAAAGACACAGAAGATGGTCCAGTAAATTGAACTAAAATGTACAATACAGCATACACCATTCATTAAAAATAATAATATACCACAAATATGCAGTCTGCCTGTGTGTGTCGGGGTGGGGGGGGCGCTGCCTGAAGGAAAATTGTAAAACCTAGCTTTGCTCCCTCTGTTGAGCCCCTGGATTGATCCCTATGAATCCTACAAATACATGGAAAAGAAACATTGGGGGAAGAGAGAGGACAAGGCAAGAGACAAACAGACATGGCATCACCTTCCCTAAAATCTTAAAATCACTTTTAAAAAGATCTGTACAGGGACAGTAAAAAGGTCTTTTTTCTTCAAAGTAGAAAAAAAAGACATAAAAAAATTAATAAACAGCATCTCACTTTTCAAACTGCACTATCGTTATCAAAATCTGTGCTGGAAATGTTGTGCTCATTTTATAAGCACAATAACACACTCCTAGGTGTGGGTTATGAAAGCAATAAGACACAACAGGGTGTGGGTTGTTGATTGATAAGAGCACGCCCATAGGTGCGTTGTTAGGCACGAGGTGCTTGCGGCGAGTGACTACAGCAGCTGGGTAGTGCTCTTATTAATCATTATACCATGGACATAAAAAGAAATGAAAAATCCCATACTGTGATTGGATGTCTGGCACCTTTCTGCTGTGGTAAATCCTATGATATACCCATGGCAAAGGTGCCAGTCAGCCTCAGTACGTGAATCCATCTGACCCCCGAAGATCAGCCCTGAAATCCATCGTATTGGCTCCCACTAAACCGCTATGGTAAAGCAGGAGTTTAAAAAAGTTACTGAATGAACAACCCACAACACTCCCCAGTTGCTACTGTGCATACAACCTTTTTGTTTGGCGATTCCTTCACCCAATCTATGCCACCTCCTCACAGTTCAACTGTGCTAGTGACCCTCATTTAAACAAAAATAAAAACAGCTTCCATCTCAATATTAGCCGACACCTTGTTCCTGCACATTTGCTCCCTCTTGCCACTCACAGCCTGAACAACTCCAGTTACCATTTCCATCTCAATAATACTGAACTGAACAGTAAAGCTTGTTATCATGGACAAAAACTGAAACTGTGAAACAGTGCATGTGCCTATGCATATTCATAAGCGCATGCCGAGCATCACGGCACAGCTTTCCGTCCGTGATACAAGTTTTACCCTTTGTTTTTCATCAATTACCAGTTTCTCCCATAAGCATTCCTAACAGCCTCCTTACTCACATATAAATGATATGCAGGACCAAGCAGTACGGAGAAAGACTCTTCAGACACACAGCTCCTCCTTTCTTGGGTTCACTAACAGCTATCCTGCTAGTTTTTTTTAGAACTCCCAACATTGATCTTCCCCTTCACTGCACAGCACAGCTCACTCGCTCTGTTTCTCACTCCTGATTCCTACAAATCCCCTTGCAGGGCTTTCCCATACATTCCCCAGTACCCCTTTTCTCAAAAAATGCCATTATCGCCCCATAACATGTTTGACTGGCTCCCACTGCTTCTACTGCTCGTTCTCCCTCGGCAGCACTGTCCACTTTCTCTCACTGAGCAGTAACAAGCTGCATTTGTATAGAACTGACAGCCAAACTGATCGTGCCCCCACTCTTCCACTACTTCTCCCTGCCACATACTTAAATACAGTACCACATAAAACTTAATAAAGTAACCCCAGGAAAGTCACACCCCTGATGCCTGTCATCCTCTACAGGGTTGGGCGTTATGGTTGAAAACCCTAATACCTCAGGCATTCATTGGTATTTTCACTCCAAATGTTCAACATGTTTTTTTTGTGATCCCACCTCATGAACAGGGGGAATATCAGTTTGTTAGCCGAAAGCTGCTTATGCACAGCGACTACGGCATTTAGCACCACAGGTGCAAAAACATTCTGAACAGGATGTAAAAAATGACAGCTGTACTGTTCATGGGGAGGTGTAAAAAATGGCAATATTGCAAATCTGCAGTAAAATTTTTTTAAAAAATGGTGAAGTCACGAGCTTACATAAAAACTGTGCAATGTACACCCGTAATATAATTAGGTTGGGGATTTTTTTTACAGCAGATTGTCAACTCAGGCATTTTGGTGCTTCCGATCATGAACAGTGTCACTGTGGTTTTCTTTATCTGTCCTGAACAATGATTTCCCAAGGCAACCACGCATCTCTGCGCTGAAAGTGTGAAAACACACTTCCGCCATGTTGCGAAAAATGACAGCTGTACTGTAAATAAGGAAGTGTGTAAAAATGCCACTGGTGAAAATCTGGACTTAAAATATTACAAAGTCATGAACTTACTAGGGTGCGTGGAAACTGCACAATGCTCACTCGTAACACAGTCATTTTATGGACTTTTGTCACCAAATTTTCAACATAGCCATTTTAAGACCTCTGCTCATGAACAGTGTAACTGTGATTTTCCTAATCTGTCCCAAACATTGCTTTTGCACACCAACAGCACCATTGTGCGCTACATGTGCGAAAACACATTTTAGGCGGCATATGAAAAATGGCAGCTGTGCTGTTCATAAGGAAGTGTAATAAAATGGCAATGTTGAAAATCTGGAGTGAAAATATTAAATTCACAAACTTATGAGCATGCATAGGAACTGCGCAACGCACGCTCGTAAAACAGTCATTTTTAGGAATTTTTTCACCAAATTTTCAACATAGCCATTTTAAGACCTCTGCTCATGAACAGTGTCACTGTGATTTTCTTAATTTGTCCCGCACATTGATTTTGCACACCGACTGCGCCATTGTGCGCTACATGGGCAGAAACACATTTTGGGTGAGATGTGAAAAATGACAGCTGTACTACTCATAAGAAGGTGTGGTAAAATGGCAATGTTGAAAATCTGGAGTGAAAATATTGAAAATTTATGAACTTACGAGCCGATGCGAGGAATCCGCGCAACGCACCATAAAACAGTCATTTCTAGAATTTTTCATCAATTTTCAACATAGCCATTTTAAGACCTCTGCTCATGAACAGTGTCACTGTGGCTTTAATTTGTCCCATACATTGGTTTCGACACCAACTGCGCCATTGTGCGCCTACATGGGCGGAAACACATTTTGGGTGAGATGTGAAAATGACAGCTGTACTACCTCATAAGAAGGCATGATAAAATGGCAATGTTGAAATCTGGAGGAAAATATTGAAAATTCGCGAACTTATGAGCGCAGTGTAGAACCGCGCAACGACGCCAGAACAGTCGTTTGATGCCCACCACCAAAATAGGCTTCGAGAGCCCACCTTATGAACACTGGCAGTGTCGTTTTAGTTAATCAGTCCCAAATGGTGATTTTGCGAGTGACTGCAAAATCACCCTTCGGGCCCGAATAACACCATGACAGTGACAGCATTCATGAGAAGGGGTCCCAAAAACCCCATGTTGAAAATTTGGTGCAAAAATTCCAAAAAATGCCTGAGATATGCAACAAAGTTGAAAAAACCCTATCTAGCCCATTATGCAGCTTACCGGCATTTCCTCAGTTCGCGGTCGGCTTTGAAGAGTGCAGACGTGTTCCCGGTCCACCGAAGATAGTCGCGCGGACTCCGGAGTAAGTATAGGTATAGGGGGGTGTGGGGAGGCAAGTGCGCAATGGGTGGGTGCAGGTTGTGGGGAGGCAGGAAGACTGCGTGGGACTGCTTTTTTGCTTACAGGTTAAAAAAAAAACACAACGCGGACATTTGCCACGCCAGTGGGCCTCCCAGCATGGCAGAAGGACAGCTGAGAGGGCGGAGCTGACGGGGGATTGGGCAAGTACCCCATCAGCCATGGTATTTGCTGCCACGCTGGGGTGGGCTCTCAGCGTGGCACCTTGTACTCGGGCGGAGAGTGAAGTCGATCGATTGGGCTCCCCATCGGCAATAGCTTGGGAGGAGACAGTGAAGCCGCAGGGGATTGGGCACCCTCGTCGGCTATACCATCGAGTTGCCATGCTGGGGTGGGCACCCAGCGTGGCATTTGGAAGGCTTTGGGGGAGAGCGCAGCACAGCCGTCGGCTATAGAGTGTGTGCGTGGGGGGGCAGCACAGCATGCGCGTGCGTGTGTGTGTGTGTGTGTGTGTGTGTAGGGGAGCTGCGCATGAACAGGCGATATCTTATCGCTGCTCACTGAAGCATAGCTCCCCCTATCAACTGTATGCCACTGCATTTTGGAGCTTGTCATAGATAGCTCCAGCATGCATTGGCTTACAGGGGCCGCGCCTGCCAACACACTGACTGAATTGGAAGAGGGGGGATGACACCCCTCCGAAATCTCGGATGATGGCACTATGTTTCTTGCACATGCATGCAAGCAAACATAAAAATGATTTAAACTGTAAAGAAAACTATGTTTTGCCTTACTTTTTGTTACAAAAAAAATAGAAGGGACCATGGTATAATCGCAATAAGCCACTTGGAGGATGTGGGTTATCGGGGGATTTACAACGGCTGGCTAAGATTTGCCCACTCTGCTATGCCTCATGGGCAAACCACTCCGGCCGTGGTAAATGCCCCGATAACCCACACCCCCTCGTGGCTTATTGCTTAAACAACCCACACCCTGAAGTGTCTTATCGCTCTTATAAAATGGATAACAACTATTACTATATTTCTATAACAACCAAATAAAACTCTGGACACATTATTAAAAATGTAGTAATAGCATGCTATTTTATTTAAATATGGTGAAAAAATAGTCACCAGACTTGGGTAGAAGAGTGGTAAAATTAAATAGCAACTCACAGAAAAATGCTAAACTAGTGAGTTGGAAGGACAGCAATGTATTATTTGAGCAGTTTGGGTCTACATCTGCCTATGTAACTGTGTTTTCCCACCTTTTCTTTTTGTTTATAAAGTATTACTGTATTGCCTACTTTCTTCATTTTGTTTTTTTATCTGTTTTTCCCTTCATTCAAGACATAGAATATTTATCATGGAATGTTTACTATGGAATACAATGGGTTCAAAATTCTGCTCAGTTCCACTGGTAGAATGTTACTCTCCTAACACACTGTACAGACAGACAACAAAGGCCTGTTTTAGAGCCAGTGACTCAATTATCGCACTGTCAGGGCAAGCAGAAGAGATTTCCCTGATGCGCAGGTAAAGACAGAAGGGGGATTTTTCACTGTTAGTAAAGAAACAGTTGTAATGAAAACTATAAACAATACTTCATGTTTCTAATTTGTTTATGTGTGTAAGGAAAGTGTGATGATCAGGGAAACAATGCTTAATTAATTTGATTTATTTTTTATTTAAGGTAGTTTTAGTTTTGGTCCCATCTGAAGGTTTTTACAGTGTAAAGATAGCAGCCATGTTTGTGATGGAAGATCAGTTCTGGTTGCAGAGGGACTGATGGAAGATAGTTCTGGTTGTAGGAGGACTGATTTGCTCTTTGTGCGATGTGGTTTAGGACCAGAATGACTGTGTTTATATAGAGGTTTAAAATACAGCCAGCTGATGTCTCTTGGCCAATAATATTTCTAGATTTTTTCTTGTTGTTTTATAACTGTTGATAAGGTGCAGTGTCAGTGGCTCAGCAGGTAGCACACTCACCTCTGAGGCCAGGAGATCAGAAGGCTGTGGGTTCTATCCCCACAGCAGGCACTTGGGTTAATATCCCAATACTGACACTGTAGTGCAGCATGGGGGCGTGCTGCACTCCTGAGGTGCCATCTGTCAGATGAGATGTTAAACCAAGGTCCCATCTGTCTGTCTGTTCTGGTGGTTGTTCAGTTGGACACTAAAGATCCCATGGCACTTCTCGAAAACAGTAGAGGAAGTTCCCTGGTGTCCTGGCCAAATTTCCCCCTTTCACTAAAAATACCACCGACAGCTTAATCTGGTTCAAGGTCAGCTGGCATTCATCTGTATCCCCCTACCCCGGTCTTGCCTGAAAATAGGCAGAATTTGTCTAGTGCACTTACCCAGTCAACAAACACTAAATAAATAAATAAGGCACTCGACGCAAATGCCTCGTACCTCATAACACACCTGCTCATGCTCTTATCAGGAGATAACCCACACCTCGTCAAGTGTTGTTGCTTGCATATTGACATGTATTTGCTTGTAGTGACATGGGAGAACTGTATTAACAGTTCAAATGTTACAGCTTCAAAAATATAACTTCAAGCATTTTAAAAATATCATATAACATTATTTTTGGAAATGGAAGATACTAGTGGTTGTTCTGTCTAAGAATAAACACATGCTCACAGGGATAAATGTTAGTGCACTGCATTGGCTCACAGGTGAGGGGATCCTCTGGTGAGGTGGGTACAGTAGGTACTGCATCTCGGGGTTTCTGCCGTACTTACATTAGGTGCACTTAAGACCTTCCCAGGGTGGAGGCACCACACTATTTATTTAAACCTTGGAGACAACCACCTAAATCAGAAGTTTATCAACCCAGAACCCACAATCTTAATTTTGTTTCCAATTGTTTAACCAGGAGAGACACACTAAGCTGAAATATTGTTTACAGGTGCTACCTGGGAGCACAGGAAAGTTAAGTGACTTGCTGAGGGTCACACAGTATTCAAGTGGGGGCTGTGGGATTCAAACCCAGATCTGCAGCTTAGGGCCTTAAACCACTGCACTATACTACCTCCCAAATTGCCTCCCAAATAATTGAGCCAACAAGTCAGGCATTATAATCACAACATCTATGTATACCCAGTTACATATTCCTTACTATTACACTTACTTTTTCACTTTTTATTTAAGTATGATAATTGGGAAGCCAGGTTATAATTCACCTGTTATAACCTGTAGGTTATAATGGCGAACACACACCAGGTTTCCCATGCTCCATGCATGCGCCAACCTCCGGTCTGCCCTTCCTCAGCACCAGCCACAATTACTTACCACCGGAAACTTCACCGCAACTCACACTCAGCGATGTTAAATAAATAAAAAAAAAGTAACTGGATCTTCTATGGAGTGCCTCTACTAAATAACTGCCACTGATAATGAAAAAAAAGGAAAATTTCCAGCTGCTTCCAACTGTGGACCACACTTCATTCTGAGCGGACTGCAGCTGAGCAGAGATGTATGTTTATTTTATACAATTGCTGTGGCGAAAAAACACTCCTGAGAAATTATATAAAATAAAGGCTGGGTAGATACATACGAACATATGAAGAATCCAGCAGAAGAAGGCCATTTGATCTATCAAGTCTGCTCATGTTGCAGGGTCCACAGCTTGAGTTACTGTCTCTGCCCCCTCTCCCCACTCCTCTCATCCACCCTACCCATGACACTTACCCTCCCTCTATACCTATCCCAGCATCTCTAAAAGCTGCACACTGTCTTCAATGAGATTACCTCTTTTGGCAGCACATTCCAAGTGTCCACCACCCTGTCTGTGAAGAAGTGCTTCCTGACCTCCCTCTTAATCCTCCCACCCTCCAGCTTAAGACTGTGCCCCCTTGTGTTATGGTTGCCACTCAGCTTAAAGAGACTCTCCTTATCAACCTTCTTTATCCCTTTCAACTACTTGAAGATCACAATCATGTCCCCTCTCTCTCCTGTCTTCCAGGGAGTACATGTTCAGTGCCCTCAACCTCTCCTCCTATGCCTTAATTTGCTGACCAGCTATCATCTTTGTAGCTCTCCTCTGGACCTTCTCCAGCAGTTTAATATCCTTTTTGATGTGTGGGCACCAGTACTGAACTCCATATTCTAGATGTGGCCTTACCAGTGACCTGTACAAGGGCAGTATAACCTCCTCTCTCCTACTACTGATCCCCTTAGATATGCATCCCAGCATCTTGTTTGCCTTTGCTGCTGCTTTCTTGCACTACGTGGAGTGCTTCAGGCCACCAGTGATCATCACTCCCAGGTTCTTTTCCTCCTCTGATGCAGATACTCGGACTCCACCCAGGTAGTACTCTATCCAAGGATTCTTGGTTCAAATATGCATAACTTTGCATTTCTTGGCATTGAAGCCAAGCTGCCAGATCCTGGACCACCTCCCTAGCTTTTCCAGATCTTGCTGTACATCCTGTGTCCCTTCAACTGTGCCCACTCTTCCTCAGAGCTTGGTGTCATCCGTGAATAGGCACATTTTGCCCTTACTGCCATCTCCAATGTCATTGATGAAGACATTGAACAACACCAGCTCCAGCTGTGAGCCCTGCAGGACCCCACTGGTTAACTGTCTTGTGCCAGATAACTCTCCCTCCACAACCACCCTCTGGGTTCTGTCCTTCAGCCAGTTTTCCACCCATCTGGCCATCTTTTCCCAATCCCAGAGATCCACCAACTTCCTGATCAACCTTTTGTGGGGCACAGAGTCAAAGACCTTGCTGAAATCAAGATAGAGGATGTCTACCACTTGGCCCCTGTCTACTGTCTTAGTGACACAATCAAAGAAGTCAATCAGATTTCTTCAACATGATCTTCCCCTCATGAACCTATAATGCCTCACATCCTAGAAACCATGCTCCTCTAGATATTCCACCAACCTTTCCTTTAGTATCGTCTCCATGAGCTTGTGCCAATGGAGGTCAGACTGACTGGTCTGTAATTCCCTGGGTCAACCTTGGGACCACTTTTGTGGAGCAGCACTACATGTGCTGTTCTCCAGCCCTGAGGTACTCTGACTGTCTCTAGTGAACTATTAAATAGATCTGCCAGTGGCCCTGCCAGCTGCTCAACCACTTCCTTTAGTACACTTGGATGCACTCCATCCGGGCCTGGTGATTTATCCACCTTCAATTCCAGCAACACACTACAAATTTTTTTACTAATTATTCACTTTTGTCTCAGCAGGAGTAGTACCTGTATGGATTAAGCAAACAGATACTTTATTAGAAGAAGGGGGTCTCATTTAAGTAAAAAAAAGTGTTTTTTCTGAGGAAGGGGGCACAATCACCTTAATTAACTGACAGCAGAGAGTGAATCTAATTGGGGCTGTGGCTTAGCAGCTTAGGTGTACAAAAGCAGCAGTCTCCAATTACAGCTTCCAGCTGTTTCTGGCAGAAGAGAATTGGTTGCAGAGAAAGAAACAGAAGTCCAGAACAACAGATTTTTTACTAATTAATCACTTCTGTCTCAGCAGAAGTAGTACCTGTTTGGATTAAGAAAACAGATACTTTATAAGAAGAAGGGGGCCTCATTTATGTAAAAAAAAGTGCTTTTTCTGAGGAAGGGGGCAGTATCACCTTAATTTACTGAGAGCAGAGAGTGAATCGAATTCGGGGTGTGGCATAGCAGCTTAAGTGTACAAAGCAGTTGTCTCCAATTACAGATTCTGGCTGTTTCTGGCAGAAGACAACTGGTTGCAGAGCAAGACACAGAAGTCCCAGAACTACAGATTTTTTTACAAATTAATCACTTCTGTCTCAGCAGGAGTAGTACCTGTTTGGATTCAGCAAACAGATACTTTAATAGAAGAAAGGGGACTCATTTCAATAAAATAAAAAAAGTGTTATATCTAAGGAAGGGGGCAGTATCACCTTCATTTATTGAGAGCAGAGAGTGAATCTAATTGGGGGTGTGGCTTAGCAGCCTAGGTGTACAAAAGCAGCTGTTTCAGTTATAGCTTCCAGCTGTTTCTGGCAGAAGAGAATTGGTTGCAGAGCAAGAAACAGAAGTCCAGAACGACAGATTTTTTACTAATTAATCACTTCTGTCTCAGCAGGAGTAGTACCTGTTTGGATTAAGCAAACAGATACTTTATAAGAAGAAGGGGTTCTCATTTAAGTAAAAAAAAGTGCTTTTTCTGAGGAAGGGCAGTATCACCTTAATTTACTGAGAGCAGCGAGTGAATCGAATTGGGTGTGAGGCTTAGCAGCTTAAGTGTACAGAAGAAGCTGTCTCCAATTACAGATTCTGGCTGTTTCTGGTAGAAGAGAACTGGTTGCAGAGGAAGAAACAGAAGTCCAGAACTACAGATTTTTTACTAATTAATCACTTCTGTCTCAGCAGGAGTAGTAGCTGTTTGTATTAAGGAAACAGATACTTTATTAGAAGAAGGGGGTCTCATTTAAATAAAATAAAAAAAAGTGTTATATCTGAGTAAGGAGGCAGAATCACCTTAATTTATTGAGAGCAGAGAGTGAATTTAATTGGCGGTGTGGCTTAGCAGCTTAGGTGTACAAAAGTAGCTGTCATCAATTGTAGCTTCCGGCAGTTTCTGGCAGAAGAGAATTGGTTGCAGAGCAAGAAACAGAAGTCCAGAACTACAGATTTTTTACTAATTAATCACTTCTGTCTCAGCAAGAGTAGTACCTGTTTGGATTAAGCAAATAGATACTTTATTAAAAGAAGGGGGTCTCATTTAAGTAAAAAAAGTGATTTTTCTGAGGAAGGGGGCAGTATCACCTTAATTTACTGAGAGCAGAGAGTGAATCTAATTGGGGGTGTGGTTTAGCAGCTTAGATGTACAAAAGCAGCTGTCTCCAGTAACAGCTTCTGGCTGTTTCTGGTCGAAGAGAACTGGTTGCAGAGCAAGAAGCAGAAATCCAGAACTACAGATTTTTTACTAATTAATCACTTCTGTCTCAGCAGGAGTAGTACCTGTTTGGATTAAGGAAACACATACTTTATTAGAAGAAGGGGGTCACACTTAAATAAAATAAAGTGTTATTTCAGAGGAAAGGGGTAGTATCGCTTTAATTTATTGCGAGCAGAGAGTGAATCTAAATGGGGGTGTGGCTTAGCAGCTTAGGTGTACAAAAGCAGCTGTCTCTAATTACAGCTTCTGGCTGTTTCTGGTAGAAGAGAACTGGCTGCAGACCAAGAAACAGAAGTCCAGAACTACAGATTTTTTTACTCATTCATCACTTCTGTCTCAGCAGGAATAGTACCTGTTTGGATTAAGCAAACAGATACTTTATTAAAAGAAGTGGGTCTCATTTAAGTAATAACAAGTGCTTTTTCTGAGGAAGAGGGCTGTATCACCTTCATTTATTGAGAGCAGAGAGTGAATCTAATTGGGGGTGTGGCTTAGCAGCTTAGGTGTACAAAAGCAGCTGTCTCCAATTATAGCTTCCGGCTGTTTCTGGCAGAAGAGAATTAGTTGCAGAGCAAGAAACAGAACCCCAGAACTTCAGATTTGTTACTAATTAATCACTTCTGCCTCGGCAGGAGTAGTACCTGTCTAGATTAAGCAAACAGATACTTTATTAGAAGAAGGGGTTCTCACTTAAGTAAAAAAAAGTGCTTTTTCTCAGGAAGGGGGCAGTATCACCCTAATTTATTGAGAGCAGAGACTGAATCTAATTGGGGGTGTGGCTTAGCAGCTTGGGCGAACAAAAGCAGCAGTCTCCAATTATACCTTCCGGCTGTTTCTGGCAGAAGAGAACTGGTTGCAGAGCAAGAAACAGAGGTCCACAACTACAGATTTTTTACTAATTAATCACTTCTGTCTCAGCAGGAGTAGTACCTGTTTGGATTAAGCAAACAGATACTTTATTAAAAGAAAGGGGTCTCATTTAAGTAAAAAAAAAGTGCTTTTTCTAAGAGGGCAGTATCACCTTCATTTATTGAGAGCAGAGAGTGAATCTAATTGGGGGTGTGGCTTAGCAGCTTAGGTGTACAAAAGCAGCTGTCTCCAATTATAGCTTCCGGCAGTTTCTGGCAGAAGACAATTGGTTGCAGAGCAAGAAACAGAACTCCAGAACTTCAGATTTTTTACTAATTAAACACTTCTGCCTCAGCAGGAGTAGTACCTCTTTGGATTAAGCAAACATATACTTTAAAAGAAGAAGGGGTTCTCATTTAATTAAAAAAAGTGCTTTTTCTGAGGAAGGGGGCAGTATCACCTTAATTTACTTAGAGCAGATAGTGAATCTAATTAGGGGTGTGGCTTAGCAGCTTAGGCGAACAAAAGCAGCTGTCTCCAATTCTAGGTTCCGGCTGTTTCTGGCAGAAGAGAACTGGTTGCTGAGCAAGAAACAGAAGCCCCGAACTACAGATTTTTTACTAATTGATCACATCTGTCTCAGCAGGAGTAGTACCTGTTTGGATTATGCAAACAGATACTTTATTAAAAGAAGGGGGTCTCATTTAAGTTAAAAAAAGGTGCTTTTTCTGAGGAAGGGAGCAGTATCACCTGAAAGAAAATATAAAATCATACATGCCCCCACAATACAAAGCATCATGATCTGCATATGCAAATCACCACAGAATGTTATGCTAGTCCGACTTTAAGCAGAATTGCATGGTGCCGAAAGGCCTCTCACACAGTTCACAAAGGGTGCTAACAGAAGACATAGAACGTGTAATCACTTATTTTACTGAGAGCAGAGAGTGAATCTAACTGGGGATGTGGCTTAGCAGCTTAGGCGAACAAAAGCAGCTGTCTCCAATTATACCTTCTGGCTCTTTCTGGCAGAACAGAACTAGTTGCAGAGCAAGAAACAGAAGTCCAGAACTGCAGATTTTTTACTAATTAATCACTTCTGTCTCAGCAGAAGTAGAATCTGATTGGATTAAGCAAACAGATTCTTTATAAAAAGAAGGGGGTCTCCTTTAAGTAAAAAAATTTGCTTTGTCTGAGGAAGGGGCAGTATCACCTTAGCTTACTGAGAGCAGAGAGTGAATCTTATTGGGGGTGTGGCATAGCAGCTTAGGTTTACAAAAGCAGCTGTCTCCAATTACAGATTCCAGCTATTTCTGGCAGAAGAGAACTGGTTGCAGAGCAAGAAGCAGAAGTCCAGAACTGCAGATTTTTTTTACTAATTCAACATTTCTGTCTCAGCAGGCGTAGTGCCTGTTTGGATGAAGGAAACAGATACTTTATTAAAAGAAGGGGGTCTCATTTAAATAAAATAAAAAAAGTGATATATCAGAGGAAGGGGGCAGTATCACCTTCAATTATTGAGAGCAGAGAGTGACTCTAAATGGGGGTGTGGCTTAGCAGCTCAGATGCACAAAAGCAGCTGTCTCCAGTTACAGCTTCTGCCTGTTTGTGGCAGGAGAGAACGGGTTGCACAACAAGAAACAGAAGTCCAGACCTACCTATTTTTTTTACTAATTAATCACTTCTGTCTCAGCAGGAGTACTACCTACTTGGATTAAGCAAACCGATACTTTATTAAAAGAAGGGTGTCACATTTAAGTAAAAAAAGTGCTTTTTCTGAGGAAGGGGCAGTATCACCTTAGCTTACTTTGAGCAGAGAGTAATCATAATCGGGGGTGCGGCTTCACAGCTAAGGTATACAAAAGCAGCTGTCTCCAGTTCCAGATTCCTGCTATTTCTGGCAGAAGAGAACTGGTTGCAGAGCAAGAAACAGAAGTCCAGAACCACAGATTTTTTCACTAATTCAACACTTCTGTCTCAGCAGGCATAGTGCCTGTTTGGATGAAGGAAACAGATACTTTATTAAAAGAAGGGGGTCTCATTTAAATAAAAAAAAAGTGTTATATCTGAGGAAGGGGCCAGTATCACTTTCATTTATTGAGAGCAGAGAGTGAATCTAATTGGGGGTGTGGATTAGCAGCTTAGGTGTACAAAAGCAGCAGTCTCCAATTATGGCTTCTGGCTGTTTCTGGTAGAAGAGAATTTGTTGCAGAGCAAGAAACAGAAGTCCAGAACTTCAGATTTTTTACTAATTAATCACTTCTGTCTCATCTGGAGTAGTACCTGTTTGGATTAAGCAAACAGATACTTTATTAAAAGAAGGGGGTATCATTTAATAAAAAAAAGTGCTTTTTCTGAGGAAGGGGCAGTATCACCTTATTTTACTGAGAGCAGAGAGTGAATCTAATTGGGGGAGTGGCTTAGCAGCTTAGGTGTACAAAAGCAGCTGTCTCCAATTACAGCTTCTGGCTGTTTCTGGCAGAAGAGAACTGGTTGCAAAGCAAGAAGCAGAAGTCCAGAACTACAGATTTTTTTACTAATTAATCACTTCTGTCTCAGCAGGAGTAGTACCTGTTTGGATTAAGCAAACAGACACTTTATTAAAAGAAGGGGGTCTCATTTAGGTAAAAAAAGTGCTTTTTCTGAGGCAGGGGACAGTATCACCTTCATTTATTTAGAGTAGAGAGTGAATCTAACTGGGGGTGTGGCTTAGCTGCTCAGCTGTACAAAAGCACCTGTCTCCAGTTACAGCATCTGCCTCCTTCTGGCAGGAGAGAACTGGTTGCAAAGGAAGAAACAGAAGTCCAGACCTACCAATTTTTTTTACTAATTAATCACTTCTGTCTCAGCAGGAATACTACCTGCTTGGATTAAGCAGACAGACACTTTATTAAAATGACGGGGACTAATTTAAGTAAAAAAAGTGCTTTTTCTGAGGAAGGGGGCAGTATCACCTTAATTTACTGAGAGCAGAGAGTGAATCTAATTGGGGGTGTGGCTTAGCAGCTTAGCTGAATGAATGCAGCTGTCTCCAATTATAGCTTCTGTCTGTTTCTGGCAGAACAGAACTGGTTGCAGAGCAAGAAACAGAAGTCCAGAACTACAGATTTTTTACTAATTAATCACTTCTGTCTCGACGGAAGTAGTACCCATTTGGATTAAGCAAACATATACTTTATTAAAAGAAGGGGGTCTCATTTAAATAAAAAAAAGTGCTTTTTCGGAGGAAGGGAGCAGTTTCACCTTATTTTACTGAGAGCAGAGAGTGCTTCTAATTGGCGGTGTGGCTTAGAAGCTTAGGTGTAAAAAAGCAGCTGTCTCCAATTACGGCTTCTGGCTGTTTCTGTCATAAGAGAACTGGTTGCAGAGAAAGAAACATAAGTCCAGAACTACAGATTTTTTTACTAATTAATCACTTCTGTCTCAGCAGGTGTAGCACATGTTTGGACTAAGCAATCAGATACTTTATTAGAAGAAGGGGGTCTCATTTAAATAAAATCAAAAAAGTGTTATTTCTGAGGAAGGGGCAGTATCACCTTTATTTATTTAGAGTAGAGACTAAATCTAATTGGGGGTGTGGCTTAGCAGCTCAGATGTACAAAAGCAGCTGTCTCCAGTTACAGCTTCTGCCTGTTTATGGCAGGAGAGAACTGGTGGCAGAGCAAGAAACAGAAGTCCAGACCTACGAATTTTTTTTACTAATTAATCACTTCTGTCTCAGCAGGAGTACTACCTGCTTGGATTAAGCAAACAGACACTTTATTAAAATGACGGGGTCTCATTTAAGTAAAAAAAGTGCTTTTTCTGAGGAAGGGGGCAGTATCACCTTAATTTACTGAGAGCAGAGAGTGAATCTAATTGGGGGAGTGGTTTAGCAGCTTAGGTGAACAAATGCAGCTGTCTCCAATTATAGCTTCTGGCTGTTTCTGGCAGAACAGAACTGGTTGTAGAACAAGAAACAGAAGTCGAGAACTAAAGATTTTTTACTAATTATTCACTTCTGTCTCGACGGAAGTAGTACCTGTTTGGATTAAGCAAACATATACTTTATTAAAAGAAGGGCTCTCATTTAAGTACAAAAAAAGTGCTTTTTC
The DNA here is from genome assembly GCA_016271365.2 of Neoceratodus forsteri. Taxonomy (NCBI): domain Eukaryota; kingdom Metazoa; phylum Chordata; order Ceratodontiformes; family Ceratodontidae; genus Neoceratodus; species Neoceratodus forsteri. The sequence goes on along the minus strand of CM057456.1, from coordinate 449,837,091 downwards.
TGAGGAAGGGAGCAGTTTCACCTTATTTTACTGAGAGCAGAGAGTGCTTCTAATTCGTGGTGTGGCTTAGAAGCTTAGGTGTACAAAAGCAGCTGTCTCCAATTACGGCTTCTGGCTGTTTCTGACAGAAGAGAACTGGTTGCAGAGCAAGAAACATAAGTCCAGAACTACAGATTTTTTTACTAATTAATCACTTCTGTCTCAGCAGGAGTAGCACCTGTTTGGACTAAGCAAACAGATACTTTATTAAAAGAAGGGTGTCTCATTTAAGTAAAAAAAGTGCTTTTTCTGAGGAAACGGCAGTATCACCTTAGTTTACTTTGAGCAGAGAGTGATCCTAATTGGGAGCGTGGCTTAGCAGCTAAGGTGTACAAAAGCAGCTGTCTCCAATTATACCTTCTGGCTGTTTCTGGCAGAAGAGAACTGGTTGCAGTTCAAGAAACAGAAGTCCACAACTACAGATTTTTTACTAATTAATCACTGCTGTCTCAGCAGGAGTAGTGCCTGTTTGGATGAAGGAAACAGATTATTTATTAAAAGAAGTGGGTCTCATTTAAATAAAATAAAAAAGTGTTATATCTGAGGAAGGGGGCTGTATCACCTTCATTTATTGAGAGCAGAGAGTGAATCTAATTGGGGGTGTGGCTTAGCAGCTTAGGTGTACAAAAGCAGCTGTCTCCAATTATACCTTCCAGCTGTTTTTGGTAGAAGAGGATTGGTTGCAGAGCAAGAAACAGAAGTCCACAACTTCAGATTTTTTACTAATTAATCACTTCTGTCTCAGCAATAGTACATGTTTGGATTAAGCAAACAGATACTTTATTAAAAGAAGGGGGTCTCATTTAAGTAAAAAAAAGTGCTTTTTCTAAGGAAGGGAGCAGTATCACCTTATTTTACTGAGAGCAGAGAGTGAATCTAATTGGGGTGTGGCTTAGCAACTTAGGTGTACAAAAGGAGCTGTCTCCAATTACAGCTTCTGGCTGTTACTAGCAGAAGAGGACTGGTTGCAAAGCAAGAAGCAGAAGTCCAGAACTGCAGATGTTTTACTAACTAATCAGTTCTGTCTCACCAGGAGTGGTTCCTGTTTGGATTAAGGAAACAGATGCTTTATTAGAAGAAGGGGGTCTTATTTAAATAAAATAAAAAAAGTGTTATTTCTGAGGAATGGGGCAGTATCACCTTCATTTATTTAGAACAGAGAGTGAATCTAATTGGGGTGTGGCTTAGCAGCTCAGATGTACAAAAGCAGCTGCCTCCAGTTACAGCTTCTACCTGTTTCTGGCAGGAGAGAACTGGTTGCACAGCAAGAAACAGAAGTCCAGACCTACCAATTTTTTTTACTAATTAATCACTTCTGTCTCAGCAGGAGTAGTACCTGCTTGGATTAAGCAAACAGATACTTTATTAAAATGACGGGGTCTCATTTAAGTAAAAAAAGTGCTTTTTCTGAGGAAGGGGCAGTATCACCTTAGTTTACTTTGAGCAGAGAGTGATCCTAATTGGGGGCGTGGCATAGCAGCTAAGGTGTACAAAAGCAGCTATCTCCAATTAAAGCTTCCGGCTGTTTCCAGCAGAAGAGAACTGGTTACAGTGCAAGAAACAGAAGTCCACAACTACAGATTTTTTATTAATTAATCACTTCTCTCTCAGCAGGAGTAGTGCCTGTTTGGATGAAGGAAACATATTCTTTATTAAAAGAACGGGGTCTCATTTAAATAAAATTAAAAAAAGTGTAATATCTGAGGAAGGGGGCAGTATCACCTTCATTTATTGAGAGCAGAGAGTGAATCTAATTGGGAGTGTGGCTCAGCAGCTTTGGTGTACAAAAGCAGATGTCTCCAATTATAGCTTCCGGCTGTTTCTGGTAGAAGAGAATTGGATGCAGAGCAAGAAACAGAAGTCCAGAACTTCACATTTTTTACTAATTAATCACTTCTGTCTCAGCAGAAGTAGTACCTGTTTGGATTAAGCAAACAGATACTTTAATAGAAGTGGGGGTTCTCATTTAACTAAGAAAAGGTGCTTTTTCTGAGGAAGGGGGACAGTATCACCTTAATTTACTGAGAGCAGAGAGTGAATCTAATTGGGGGGGTGGCTTAGCAGCTTAGGTGAACAAATGCAGCTGTCTCCAATTATAGCTTCCGGATGTTTCTGGCAGAACAGAACTGGTTGCAGAGCAAGAAACAGAAGTCCAGAAATTCAGATTTTTTACTAATTAATCACTTCTGTCTCAGCAGGAGTACTACCTGCTTGGATTAAGCAAACAGACACTTTATTAAAATGACGGGGTCTCATTTAAGTAAAAAAAAGTGCTTTTTCTGAGGAAAGGGACAGTATCACCTTAATTTACTGAGAGCAGAGAGTGAATCTAATTGGGGGAGTGGTTTAGCAGCTTAGGTGAACAAATGCAGCTGTCTCCAATTATAGCTTCTGGCTGTTTCTGGCAGAAGAGAACTGGTTGTAGAACAAGAAACAGAAGTCGAGAACTAAAGGTTTTTTACTAATTATTCACTTCTGTCTCGACGGAAGTAGTACCTGTTTGGATTAAGGAAACATATACTTTATTAAAAGAAGGGGGTCTCATTTAAGTTAAAAAAAGGTGCTTTTTCTGAGGAAGGGAGCAGTATCACCTGAAAGAAAATATAAAATCATACATGCCCCCACAATACAAAAGCATCATGATCTGCATAGCAAATCACCACAGAATGTTATGCTAGTCCGACTTTAAGCAGAAATTGCATGGTGCGAAGGCCTCTCACAGTTCACAAAGGTGCTAACAGAAGACATAGACACGTGTAATCACTTATTTTACTGAGAGCAGAGAGAATCTAATCAGGATGTGGCTTAGCAGCTTAGGCGAACAAAAGCAGCTGTCTCCAATTATACCTTCTGGCTCTTTCTGGCAGAACAGAACTAGTTGCAGAGCAAGAAACAGAAGTCCAGAACTGCAGATTTTTTACTAATTAATCACTTCTGTCTCAGCAGAAGTAGAATCTGATTGATTACAAACAGATTCTTATAAAAAAGAAGGGGTCTCCTTTAAGTAAAAATTTGCTTTGTCTGAGGAAGGGGCAGTATCACCTTAGCTACTGAGCAGAGAGTGAATCTTATTGGGGGGTATAGCAGCTTAGGTTTACAAAAGCAGCTGTCTCCAATTACAGATTCCAGCTATTTCTGGCAGAAGAGAACTGGTTGCAGAGCAAGAGCTAGAGTCCAGAACTGCAGATTTTTTTACTAATTCAACATTTCTGTCTCAGCAGGCGTAGTGCCTGTTTGGATGAAGGAAACAGATACTTTATTAAAAGAAGGGGTCTCATTTAAATAAAATAAAAAGTGATATATCAGAGGAAGGGGCAGTATCACCTTCAATTATTGAGAGCAGAGAGTGACTCTAAATGGGGGTGTGGCTTAGCAGCTCAGATGCACAAAAGCAGCTGTCTCCAGTTACAGCTTCTGCCTGTTTGTGGCAGGAGAGAACGGGTTGCACAACAAGAAACAGAAGTCCAGACCTACCTATTTTTTTTACTAATTAATCACTTCTGTCTCAGCAGGAGTACTACCTACTTGGATTAAGCAAACCGATACTTTATTAAAAGAAGGGTGTCACATTTAAGTAAAAAAAGTGCTTTTTCTGAGGAAGGGGCAGTATCACCTTAGCTTACTTTGAGCAGAGAGTAATCATAATCGGGGGTGCGGCTTCGCAGCTAAGGTATACTAAAGCAGCTGTCTCCAGTTCCAGATTCCTGCTATTTCTGGCAGAAGAGAACTGGTTGCAGAGCAAGAAACAGAAGTCCAGAACCACAGATTTTTTCACTAATTCAACACTTCTGTCTCAGCAGGCATAGTGCCTGTTTGGATGAAGGAAACAGATACTTATTAAAAGAAGGGTCTCATTTAAATAAAAAAGTGTTATATCTGAGGAAGGGCCAGTATCACTTTCATTTATTGAGAGCAGAGTGAATCTAATTGGGGTGGATTAGCAGCTAGGTGTACAAAAGCAGCAGTTCCAATTATAGCTTCTGGCTGTTTCTGGTAGAAGAGAATTGTTGCAGAGTAAGAAACAGAAGTCCAGAACTTCAGATTTTTACTAATTAATCACTTCTGTCTCATCTGGAGTAGTACCTGTTTGGATTAAGCAAACAGATACTTTATTAAAAGAAGGGGGTATCATTTAATAAAAAAAAGTGCTTTTTCTGAGGAAGGGGCAGTATCACCTTATTTTACTGAGAGCAGAGAGTGAATCTAATTGGGGGAGTGGCTTAGCAGCTTAGGTGTACAAAAGCAGCTGTCTCCAATTACAGCTTCTGGCTGTTTCTGGCAGAAGAGAACTGGTTGCAAAGCAAGAAGCAGAAGTCCAGAACTACAGATTTTTTTACTAATTAATCACTTCTGTCTCAGCAGGAGTAGTACCTGTTTGGATTAAGCAAACAGACACTTTATTAAAAGAAGGGGGTCTCATTTAGGTAAAAAAAGTGCTTTGGCAGGCAGGGACAGTATCACCTCTATTTATTTAGAGAGAGTGAATCTAACTGGGGGTGTGGCTTAGCTGCTCAGCTGTACAAAAGCACCTGTCTCCAGTTACAGCATCTGCCTCCTTCTGGCAGGAGAGAACTGGTTGCAAGGAAGAAACAGAAGTCCAGACTCACTGATTTTTTTTACTAATTAATCACTTGTCTCAGCAGGAATACTACCTGCTTGGATTAAGCAGACAGACACTTTATTAAAATGACGGGACTAATTTAAGTAAAAAGTGCTTTTTCTGAGGAAGGGGCAGTATCACCTTAATTTACTGAGAGCAAGAGTGAATCTAATTGGGGGTGTGGCTTAGCAGCTTAGCTGAACGAATGCAGCTGTCTCCAATTATAGCTTCTGTCTGTTTCTGGCAGAACAGAACTGGTTGCAGAGCAAGAAACAGAAGTCCAGAACTACAGATTTTTTACTAATTAATCACTTGTCTTCGCTGGAAGTAGTACCCATTTGGATTAAGCAAACATATACTTTATTAAAAGAAGGGGGTCTCACTAATATAAAAAGTGCTTTTTCGGAGGAAGGAGCAGTTTTACCTTTATTTTACTGAGAGCAGAGTGCTTCTAATTGGCGGTGTGGTTTAGAAGCTTAGGTTTAAAAGCAGCTGTCTCCAATTACGGCTTCTGGCTGTTTCTGTCATAAGAGAACTGGTTGCAGAGAAAGAAACATAAGTCCAGAACTACAGATTTTTACTAATTAATCACTTGTCTCAGCAGTGTAGCACATGTTTGGACTCAAGCAATCAGATACTTTATTAGAAGAAGGGGGTCTCTATTTAAATAAAATCAAAAAGTGTTATTTTGAGGAAGGCAGTATCACCTTTATTTATTTAGAGTAGAGACTAAATCTAATTGGGGTGTGGCTTAGCAGCTCAGATGTACAAAGCAGCTGTCTCCAGTTACAGCTTCTGCCTGCTTCTGGCAGGAGAGAACTGGTGGCAGAGCAAGAAACAGAAGTCCAGAACTCATGAATTTTTTTTTACTAATTAATCACTTCTGTCTCAGCAGGAGTACTACCTGTTTCTTGATTAAGCAAACAGACACTTTATTAAAATGACGGGTCTCATTTAGTAAAAGAGATTTCTGGAGGAAGGGGCAGTATCACCTTAATTTACTGAGAGCAGAGAGTGAATCTAATTGGGGGAGTGGTTTAGCAGCTTAGGTGAACAAATGCAGCTGTCTCCAATTATAGCTCGTGGCTGTTTCTGGAAATAGAACTGGTGTAGAACAAAAACAGAAGTTTAGAACTAAAGATTTTTACTAATTATTCACTTCTGTCTCGACGAGTAGTAGTACCTGTTTGGATTAAGCAAACATATACTTTATTAAAAGTTAAAGTCTCATTTAAGTAAAAAAAAATGTTTTTCTGAGGAAGGGAGCAGTTTCACTTTATTTTACTGAGAGCAGAGAGTGCTTCTAATCTGTGGTGTGGCTTAGAAGTTTAGTGTACAAAAGCAGCTGTCTCCAATTACGGCTTCTGGCTGTTTTGACAGAAGAGAACTGGTTGCAGAGCAAGAAACATAAGTCCAGAACTACAGATTTTTACTAATTAATCACTTGTCTCAGCAGGAGTAGCATCTGTTTGGACTAAGCAACAGATACTTTATTAAAAGAAGGGTGTCTCATTTAAGTAAAAAGTGCTTTTTCTGGAGGAAACGGCAGCTCACCTTAGTTTACTTTTGAGCAGAGTGATCCTAATTGGGGGCGTGTGGCTAGCAGCTGATGTGTACAAAGCAGCTGTCTCCTAATTATACCTTCTGGTTGTTTTGGCAGAAGAGAACTGGTTGCAGTTCAAACAGAAGTCCACAACTACAGATTTTTTACTAATTAATCACTGCTGTCTCAGCAGAGGAGAAAATGTTTGATGAAGGAAACAGATTCTTTATTAAAAGGCGTGGGTCTCATTTAAATAAAATAAAAAGTGTTATATCTGGAGGAAGGCTGTATCACCTTCATTTATTGAGAGCAGAGAGTGAATCTCACTGGGGTGTGGCTTAGAAGCTTAGGTGTACAAAAGCAGCTGTCTCCAATTATACCTTCCAGCTGTTTTTGTAGAAGAGGATTGGTTGCAGAGCAAGAAACAGAAGTCCACAACTTCAGATTTTTACTAATTAATCACTTGTCTCAGCAATAGTACATGTTTGGATTACAAACAGATACTTTATTAAAAGAAGGGGTCTCATTTAAGTAAAAAAAGTGCTTTTTCTAAGGAAGGAGCAGTATCACCTTATTTTACTGAGGAGCAGGGAGGAATCTATTGGGGTGTATTAGCAACTTAGGTGTACAAAAGGAGCTTGTCTCCAATTACAGCTTCTGGCTGTTACTAGCAGAAGAGGACTGGTTGCAAAAGGTTAGAAGCAGAAGTCCAGAACTGCAGATGTTTTACTAACTAATCAGTTCTGTCTCACCAGGAGTGGTTCCTGTTTGGATTAAGGAAACAGATGCTTTATTAGAAGAAGGGGTCTTATTTAAATAAAATAAAAAAGTGTTATTTCGAGGAATGTGCAGTATCACCTTCATTTATTTAGAATAGAGAGTGAATCGACTTGGGGGTGGCTTAGCAGCTCAGATGTACAAAAGCAGCTGCCTCCAGTTACAGCTTCTCACCTGTTTCTGGCAGGGAGAACTGGTTGCACAGCAAGAAACAGAAGTCCAGACTCACCTATATTTTTTTACTAATTAATCACTTCTGTCTCAGCAGGAGTAGTACCTGCTTGGATTAATGCAAACAGATACTTTATTAAAATGACGGGGTCTCTCATTCGGCAAAAAAGTGCTTTTTCTGGAGAAGGGGCAGTATCACCTTAGTTTACTTTGAGCAGAGAGTGATCCTAATTGGGGCGGCATAGCAGCTATAGGTGTACAAAAGCAGCTATCTCCATTTAAGCTTCCGCTGTTTCCAGCAGAAGAGAACTGGTTACAGTGCAAGAAACAGAAGTCCACAACTACAGATTTTTATTAATTAATCACTTCTCTCTCAGCAGGAGTAGTGCCTGTTTGGATGGAAGGAAACATATTCTTTATTAAAAGACGGGGTCTCATTTAAATAAAATTAAAAAAGTGTAATATCTGAGGAAGGGGCTAGCATCACCTTCATTTATTGAGAGCAGAGAGGAATCTAATTGGGAGTGTGGCTCAGCAGCTTTGGTGTACAAAAGCAGATGTCTCCAATTATAAGCCTGCTGTTTCTGGTAGAAGAGAATTGGATGCAGAGCAAAGAAACAGAAGTCCAGAACTTCACATTTTTTACTAATTAATCACTGTCTCAGTATATAGTAGTACCTGTTTGGATTAAGCAAACAGATACTTTAATAGAAGCGGGTTCTCTATTTAACTAAGAAAAGGTGCTTTTTTTTGAGGAAGGGGGACAGTATCACCTTAATTTACTGAGAGCAGAGAGTGAATCTAATGGTAGTATTTAGCAGCTTAGGGTGAACAAATGTAGCTGTCTCCAATTATAGCTTCCTGATGTTTCCTGGTAGAACAGAACTGGTTGCAGAGCAAGAAACAGAAGTCCAGAAATTCAGATTTTTTACTAATTAATCACTTCTGTCTCAGCAGGAGTACTACCTGCTTGGATTAAGCAAACAGACACTTTATTAAAATGACGGGGTCTCATTTAAGTAAAAAAAGTGCTTTTTCTGAGGAAAGGGACAGTATCACCTTAATTTACTGAGAGCAGAGAGTGAATCTAATGGGGAGTGGTTTTAGCAGCTTAGGTGAAGTAATGGTTTTGTCTCCACTATAGCTTCCGGCTGTTTCTGGTAGAAGAGAACTGGTTGTAGAACAAGAAACAGAAGTCGAGAACTAAAGGTTTTTTACTAATTATTCACTTCTGTCTCGACGGAAGTAGTACCTGTTTGGATTAAGCAAACATATACTTTATTAAAAGAAGGGCTCTCATTTAAGTAAAAAAAAGTGCTTTTTCTGAGGAAGGGAGCAGTTTCACCTTATTTTACTGCAAGGAGCAGAGAGTGCTTCTGAATAGGTAGTTAGCTTAGAAGCTTAGGTGTACAAAAGCAGCAGCTGTCTCCAATTACGGCTTCTGGCTGTTTCTGACAGAAGAGAACTGGTTGCAGAGCAAGAAACATAAGTCCAGAACTACAAATTTTTTACTAATTAATCACTTCTGTGTCTTAGCCGGGTAGCAACTGTTTGGACTAAGCAAACAGATGCTTTATTAAAGAAGGGTGTCTCATTTAAGTAAAAAAGTGCTTTTTTCTGAGAAGCGGCAGTATCATTCTAGTTTACTTTGAGACAGAGAGGATCCTAATTGGGGGTGCTTAGCAAGCTGGCGGTACAAAAGCTGCTGGGTTCCAATTATACCTTCCGCGGTTTCTGGCAGAAGAGAACTGGTTGCAGTTCAAGAAACAGAAGTCCACAACTACAGATTTTTTACTAATTAATCACTGCTGTCTCAGCAGGAGTAGTGCCTGTTTGGATGAAGGAAACAGATTCTTTATTAAAAGAAGGGGGTCTCATTTAAATAAAAAAAAAAGTGTTATATCTGAGGAAGGGGCAGTATCACCTTCATTTATTGAGAGCAGAGACTGAATCTAATTGGGGGTGTGGCTTAGCAGCTCAGGTGTACAAAAGCAGCTGTCTGCAATTATAGCTTCCAGCTGTTCTTGTAGAAGAGAATTTTTGCGGAAGAAACTTGAAGTCCATAACTTAGATTTTTACTAATTAATCACTTTTGTCTCAGTAACAGTACTGTTTGGATTAAGCAAACAGATATTTTATTACAAAGGAAGGGGTCTCATTTAAGTAAAAAAGTGCTTTTCTAAGGAAGGACAGTATCAATTATTTTGATTGAGAGCAGAGGAATCTAATTGGGGTGTGGCTTAGCAACTTAGGTGTACAAAAGGAGCTGTCTCTAATTACAGCTTCGTTGTTTTCTAACGGAGAGGACTGGTTGCAAAGCAGGAAGCAGAAGTCCGTAACTACAGATGTTTTACTAACTAATCAGTTCTGTCTCACCAGGAGTGGTTCCTATTTGGATTAAAGGCAGATACTTTATTAGAGAAAGGAGTCTTATTTAAAATAAAATAAAAAAAAGTGTTATTTCTGAGGAATGGGGCAGTATCACCTTCATTTATTTAGAGCAGAGAGTGAATCTAATTGGGGGTGTGGCTTAGCAGCTCAGATGTACAAAAGCAGCTGTCTCCAATTACAGCTTCTGCCTGTTTCTGGCAGGAGAGAACTGGTTGCACAGCAAGAAACAGAAGTCCAGACCTACCAATTTTTTTACTAATTAATCACTTCTGTCTCAGCAGGAGTAGTACCTGCTTGGATTAAGCAAACAGACACTTTATTAAAATGAGGGGGTCTCATTTAAGTAAAAAAAGTGCTTTTTTCTCTGGAGGAAGGCAGTATCACCTTAGTTTACTTTGAGCAGAGAGTGATCCTGACTGGGGCGGACATAGCAGCTAAGGTACAAAAGCAGCTATTCCACTAAAGCCTGGCTGTTTCCGGCAGAAGAGAACTGGTTGCAGTGCAGAAACAGAAGTCCACAACTGCTGTTTTTATTAATTAATCACTTCTCTCAGCAGGAGTAGTGCCTGTTTGGATGAAGGAAACATATTCTTTATTAAAAGAGGGGGTCTCATTTAAATAAAATTAAAAAGTGTAATATCTGAGGAAGGGGCAGTATCACCTTCATTTATTGGAGAGCAGAGAGTGAATCTAATTGGGGTGTGTGGCTCAGCAGCTTTGGTGTACAAAAGCAGATGTCTCCTGAATATAAGCCCGCCGTTTCTGTAGAATACAGAAAAGAAACAAGTCCAGAACTTCACATTTTTTACTAATTAATCACTTCTGTCTCAGCAGGGTAGTACCTGTTGGATTAAGCAAACAGATACTTTAATAGAAGGGTTCTCATTTAGAAGTAAGAAAGGTGCTTTTCTGAGGAAGGGGTATCAATTAATTTACTGAGAGCAGAGAGGAATCTAATTGGGGTGGCTTAGCAGCTTAGGTGAACTAATGCAGCCGTTCCAATTATAGCTTCCGGATGTTTCTGGTAAAACAGAACTGGTTGCAGAGCAAGAAGCAGAAGTCCGAAATCTCAGATTTTTATTAATTAATACTTGTCTCGACGGAAGTAGGTACTCTGTTTGGATTAAGCAAACTGATACTTTATTAAAAGCATAAATCCCATTGAATTCAAAAAAAATGCTTTGTCTGAGGAAGGCAGTATCACCTTACCTTACTGAGAGCAGAGTGAATCTAATTGAGGGTGTGGTATGGTAGTTTAGGTTTATAAAGCAGCTGTATCCAATTACAGATTCCTGCTATCAGAAAAGAGAACTGAAGAGATAGTAGCCAGAAGTCCAGAATTACAGATTTCAGCCAGAATACCTGTGGTCTCAGCAGGTATAGTGCCTGTTTGGATGAATAGCCAGATACTTTATTAAAAAGAAGGGGTCTCATTTAAATAACAAAAACAAAGTGTTATATCTGAGGAAGGGGCAAGTATCACTTTCATTTCTTGAGAGCAGAGAGTGAATCTAATTGGGGGTGTGGATTAGCAGCTTAGGTGTACAAAAGCAGCAGTCTCCAATTATAGCTTCTGGCTGTTTCTGGTAGAAGAGAATGTGTTGCAGAGCAAGAAACAGAAGTCCAGAACTTCAGATTTTTTACTAATTAATCACTTCTGTCTCAGCAGGAGTAGTACCTGTTTGGATAAAGCAAACAGATACTTTATTAAAAGAAGGGGGTCTCATTTAATAAAAAAAGTGCTTTTTCTGATGAAGGGGGCAGTATCACATTATTTTACTGAGAGCAGAGAGTGAATCTAATTGGGGGAGTGGCTTAGCAGCTTAGGTGTACAAAAGCAGCTGTCTCCAATTACAGCTTCTGGCTGTTTCTGGCAGTAGAGAACTGGTTGCAAAGCAAGAAACAGAAGTCCAGACCTACCGATTTTTTTTACTAATTAATCCTCTGTCTCAGCAGGACTAGTACCTGTTTGCATTATTACGAGCAGACACTTTTGACAAAATGAGGGGTCTTATTTAAGTGAAAAAAAGTGCTTTTTCTAAGGAAGGCAGAACACCTTAATTTAATGATATAGATAGAATTTAATTGGGGTGTGGTTAGCAGCTTAGGTGAACAAATGCAGCTGTCTCCAATTATAGCTTCCGGATGTTTCTGGCAGAAGAGAACTGGTTGCAGAGCAAGAAACAGAAGTAAAGAAATACAGATTTTTTTTCTAATTAATCGCTTCTGTCTGAAGAGGAGAAGTACCTGTTTGGATTAAGCAAACAGATTTTATTAAAAGAAGGGGTCTCTACGGCAAAAAAAGTGTTTTTCTGAGGAAAGGGAGTATCACCTTAATTTAATGAGAGCAGAGAAATTGAATCTAATTTGGGGTGTGGCTTGGCAACAGATGTAAGCACAAAACAGCTGTCTCAATTATAGCTGGCTGTTTCTGGCATGGGAAGAGACTGGTTGCAGAGCAGAAGCAGAAGTCAAGAACTACAGATTTTTTTGCTAATTATTCACTTCTGTCTCGACCGGATGTAGTACCTGTTTGGTTTGCCTAAACATATACTTTATTAAAGAAGGGCCTCACTTGGCGTAAAAAAGCGCTTCTTCTGAGAAAGGGAGCAGTTTCAATTTAATTTTATTGAGAGCAGAGTGCTTCTAATTCGTGGTGTGGCAGAAGCTTAGGTGTACAAAAGCAGCTCTCTCCAATTCGACTTTTTGCAGAAGAGAATCAAGGTAGAGCACCTAATCAGAAGTCCAAAACCAGGATTTTTTACTAAATTAATCACTTCTGTCTCAGCAGGAGTAGTAATTTTTACTTGGATTAAGAAACAGATACTTTATTAAAAGAAGGTGGTCTCATTTAAATAAAATAAAAAAAGAGTTATTTCTGTGGAAGGGGGTAGTATCACCTTAATTTATTGAGAGCAGAGAGTGATACTATTTGGGGGTGTGGCTTAGCAGCTTAGGGGTACAAAAGCAGCTGTCTCCAATTACAGCTTCTGGCTGCTCTGCAGAAGGAGAACTGGTTGCAGAGCCAGAAACGGAAGTCCAGAATCACAGATTTTTATTAATTAATCACTTGTCTCAGCAGAGTAGTGCACCTGCTCGGCAAGTAAACAGATACTTTATTAAAAGAACGGGGTCTCATTTAAGTAAAACAAGTGTTTTTTTCTGAGGAAGGGGCAGTATCACCTTAGTTTACTTTGAGCAGAAAGATTCTAATTGGGGTGTGTGTGGTGATATAGCTTAGATGTGCCAAAGCAGCTGTCTCCACCTCACAGATTCCAGCTGTTTCTGGCACATCAGAACTGGTTGCAGAGCAAGAAACAGAACTCCAGAAAAACAGATTTTTTTACTAATTCATCACTTCTGTCTCAGCAGGAGTAGTGCCTGTTTGGATGAAGGAAACAGATACTTTATTAGAAGAAGGATGTCTCATTTAAATAAATTTAAAAAAGTGTTATATCTGAGGAAGGGGCAGTATCACCTTCATTTATTGAGAGCAGAGAGTGAATCTAATTGGGGGTGTGGTTTAGCAGCTTAGGTGTACAAAAGCAGCTGTCTGCAATTATACCTTCCGGCTGCTTCTGGCAGAAGAGAATTGGTTGCAGAGCAAGAAACAGAAGTCCAGAACTTCAGATTTTTTACTAATTAATCACTTCTGTCTCAGCAGGAGAAGTACCTGTTTGGATTAAGCAAACAGATTCTTTATTAGAAGAAGGGGTTCTCATTTAAGTAAAAAGAGCTTTCTCAGAAGGAGGCAGTGTCACCTTAATTTCACTGAGAGCAGAGTGAATCGACCAGTTTTGCTTAGCATCTTAAGTGTACAAAAGCAGCTGTCTCCAATTACAGATTGCAGCTGTTTCTGACAGAAGAGAACTGGCTGCAGAGCAAGAAACAGAGGTCCAGAACTACAGATTTTTAACTAATTAAACACTTCTGCCTCAGCAGGAGTAGTGCCTGTTTGGATGAGGGAAACAGATACTTTATTAGAAGAAGGGGGTCTCATTTAAATAAAATAAAAAAAGTGTGATATCTGAGAAAGGGGGCAGTATCACCTTAATTTATTGAGAGCAGAGAGTGAATTTAATTGGGGGTGTGGCTTAGCAGCCTAGGTGTACCAAAGCAGCTGTCTCCAATTATAGCTTCCGGCTGTTACTGGCCGAAAAGAATTGGTTGCAGAGCAAGAAACAGAAGTCCAGAACTACAGATTTTTTACTAATTAATCATTTCTGTCTCAGCAGGAATAGTACCTGTTTGGATTAAGCAAACAGATACTTTATTAAAAGAAGGGGGTCTCATTTAAGTAAAAAAAGTGCTTTTTCTGAGGAAGGGAGCAGTATCACCTTATTTTACTGAGAGCAGAGAGTGAATCTAATTGGGAGTGTGGCTTAGCAGTTTAGGTGTACAAAAGCAGCTGTCTCCAGTTACAGCTTCTTGCTGTTTCTGGCAGAAGAGAACTGGTTGCAGAGCAAGAAGCAGAAGTCCAGCACTATAGATTTTTTACTAATTAATCACTTCTGTCTCAGCAGGAGTAGTACCCATTTGGATTAAGGAAACATATACTTTATTAGAAGAAGGGGGGCTCATTTAAATAAAATAAAGTGTTAATTCAGAGGAAGGAGGTAGTACCGCTTTAATTTATTGTGAGCAGAGAGTGAATCTAATTGGGGTTGTGGATTAGCAGCTTAGGTGTACTAAAGCAGCTGACTCTAATTACAGCTTCTGGCTGTTTCTGGCAGAAGAGAACTGGCTGCAGAGCAAGAAATAGAACTCCAGAACTTCAGATTTTTTTACTAATTAATCACTTCTGTCTCAGCAGGAGGTGTACCTGTTTGGATTAAGCAAACAGATACTTTATTAAAAGATGGGGGTCTCATTTAAGTAAAAAAAAGTGCTTTTTCTGAAGAAGGGGCAGTATCACCTTAGTTTACTGAGAGCAGAGAGTGAATCTAATTGGGAGTGTGGCATAGCAGCTTAGGTGTACAAAAGCAGCTGTCTCCAATTACAGATTGCAGCTGTTTCTGACAGAAGAGAACTGGTTGCAGACCAAGAAACAGAAGTCCAGAACTACAGATTTTTTACTAATTAAACACTTCTGTCTCAGCAGGAGTAGTGCCTGTTTGGATGAAGGAAACAGATACCTTATTAGAAGAAGGGGATCTCCTTTAAATAAAATAAAAAAAAGTGTTATATCTGAGGAACGGGGCAGTATCACCTTCATTTATCGAGAGCAGAGAGTGAATCTAACTTGGGGTGTGGCTTAGCAGCTTAGGTGTACAAAAGAAGCTGTCTCCAATTATAGCTTCAGGCTGTTTCTGGCAGAAGAGAATTGGTTGCAGAGCAAGAAACAGAAGTCCAGAACTACAGATTTTTTACTAATTAATCACTTCTGTCTCTGCAGGAGTAGTACCTGTTTGGATTAAGCAAACAGATACTTTATTAAAAGAAGGGGGCCTCATTTAAGTAAAAACAAAAGTGCTTTTTCTGAGGAAGGGAGCAGTATCACCTTATTTTACTGATAGCAGAAAGTGAATCTAATTGGGGGTGTGGCTTAGCAGCTTAGGTGTACAAAAGCAGCTGTCTCCAATTACAGCTTCTGTCTGTTTATGGCAGAAGAGAACTGGTTGCAGAGCAAGAAGCAGAAGTCCTGAACTACAGATTTTTTACAAATTAATCACTTCTGTCTCACCAGGAGTAGTACCTATTTGGATTAAGGAAACATATACTTTATTAGAAGAAGGGGGTCTCATTTAAATAAAATAAAGTGTTATTTCAGAGGAAGGGGGTAGTATCGCCTTAATTTATTGCGAGCAGAGAGTGAATCTAATTGGGGCTGTGGCTTTGCAGCTTAGGTGTACAAAAGCAGCTGTCTCTAATTACAGCTTCTGGCTGTTTCTGGCAGAAGAGAACTGGCTGCAGTGCAAGAAACAGAAGTCCAGAACTACAGATTTTTTTACTACTTAATCACTTCTGTCTCAGCAGGAGTAGTATCTGTTTGGACTAAGCAAACAGATACTTTTTTAAAAGAAGGCGGTCTCATTTAAGTAAAAAAAAAGTTATTTTTCTGAGGAAGGGGGCAGAATCACCTTCATTTGTTGAGAGCAGAGAGTGAATCTAATTGGGGGTGTGACTTAGCAGCTTAGGTGTACAAAAGCAGCTGTCTCCAATTACACCTTCTGGCTGTTTCTGGCAGAAGAGAATTGGTTGCAGAGCAAGAAACAGAAGTCCAGAACTACAGATTTTTTACTAATTAATCACTTCTGTCTCAGCAAGAGTAATACCTGTTTGGATTAAACAAACAGATACTTTATTAGATGAAGGGGGTCTCTCATTTAAGTAAAAAAAATGTGCTTTTTCTGAGGAAGGGAACAGTATCATCTTAATTTACTGAGAGCGCAGAGTGAATCGAAATGGGGGTGTGGCTTAGCAGCTTAAGTGTACCAAAGCAGTTGTCTCCAATTACAGCTTCTGGTTGTTTCTGGCAGAAGCGAACTGGTTGCAGGGCAAGAAGCAAATGTCCAGAACTACAGATTTTTTACTAATTAATCACTTCTGTCTCACCAGAAGTAGTACCTTTTTGGATTAAGGAAACAGATACTTTATTAGATGAAGGGGTTCTCATTTAAGTAAAAAAAAGTGCTTTTTCTCAGGAAGGGGGCAGTATCACCTTAATTCACTGAGAGCAGAGAGTGAATCAAATTGGGGGTGTGGCTTAGCACCTTAAGTGTACAAACGCAGCTGTCTCCAATTTCAGATTCCAGCTGTTTGTGACAGAAGAGAACTGGTTGCAGAGCAAGAAACAGAAGTCCAGAACTACAGATTTTTTTCTAATTAAACACTTCTGTCTCAGCAGGAGTAGTACCTGTTTGGATTAAGCAAACAGATACTTTATTAAAAGAAGGGAGTCTCATTTAAGTAAAAAAAAGTGCTTTTTCTGAGGAAGGGGGCAGTATCACCTTAATTTACTGAGAGCAGAGAGTGAATCTAATTGGGGGTGTGGCTTAGCTGCTTAGGTGAACAAAAGCAGCTGTCTCCAATTATAGCTTATGGCTGTTTCTGGCAGAAGAGAACTGGTTACAGAGCAAGAAGCAGAAGTCCAGAACTACAGATTTTTTACTTATTAATCACTTCTGTCTCAGCAGGAGTAGTACCTGTTTGGATTAAGGAAACAGATACTTTATTAGAAGAAGGGGGTCTCATTTAAATAAAATAAAAAAGTGTTATTTCTGAGGAAGTGCGTAGTATCATCTTAATTTATTGAGAGCAGAGAGTGAATCTAATTGGGGGTGTGGCTTAGCAGCTTTGGTGTACAAAAGCAGCTGTCTCCAATTACAGCTTCTGTCTGTTTCTGGCAGAAGAGAACTGGTTGCAGAGCAAGAAACAGAAGTACAGAACTACACATTTTTTTACTAATTAATCACTTCTGTCTCAGCAGGAGTAGTACCTGTTTGGATTAAGGAAACAGGTACTTTATTAGAAGAAGGAGGTCTCGTTTAAGTAAAAAAAGTGTTTTTTTCTGAGGAAGGGGGCAGTGTCACCTTAATTTATTGAGAGCAGAGAGTGAATCTAATTGGGGGTGTGGCTTAGCAGCTTAGTTGTACAAAAGCAGCTGTCTCCAACTGCAGCTTCTGGCTGTTTTTGGCAGATGAGAACTTGTTGCAAAGCAAGAAACAGAAGTCCAGAACTACAGATTTTTTGCTAATTAATCACTTCTATGTCAGCAGGAGTAGTACCTATTTGGATTAAGCAAATATATACTTTATTAGAAGAAGGGGGTCTCATTAAAGTAAAAAAAAAGTGTTTTTTTTCTGAGGAAGGAGGCAGTATCACCTTAATTTACTGAGAGCAGAGAGTGAATCTAATTGGAACTGGTTGCAGAGCAAGAAACAGAAGTCCAGAACTACAGATTTTTTACTAATTAATCTCTTCTGTCTCAGCAGGAGTAGTACATGTTTGGATTAAGCAAACAGATACTTTATTAGAAGAAGGGGTCTAATTTAAGTAAAAAAAAGTGTTTTTTTTCTGAGGAAGGGTGCAGTATATTAATTTCCCTCCCTTCCACCCCTACCACCCTCCCTCCCAAAGCCAATTCTAGTTTTATAGCCACTGAATTTGACTGACAACAGGAACTTCCTGTTTGGCAGTAGGAAGGGAAGGATCACTAAGACACATTGGTTTCAGCAACCTTGAAGGAACCTAAAAAAAAAAGTCTCTACACCTCCCCCCTCCACTGCTGGAGGTCTGAATCCAAGCACAGAAGAAGGAGACTACTGAAGACTACAGGAAGTTCCTGTCCCAGAACAGGAAGGGTGAGAGTTGTAAGGGCACATAGGCAGTAGGAAAGTAAGTGTAAAAATACATTGAGGGAGGAGACAATAAGTATACAAAGCAACAGGAGAGGGGACACAAAAGAAGTCAAGATGGGAGTGGTGCAGTGCAATGGCTGTGGAGCAGCAGTGTTCCAGGAGACATTCTGGAGGCTGTGATGCTGTCTTGTTTGCAGGCACCTTTCTGGTCTCAGGGAGGAGGTTGCACGTCTCCAGGCTGACCTGGCTAGGATTCATGAAACCTCTTCCCCCACCCAGGGACCACCAGGGTCACCACCATTACCTCAGAGGTTGCCAAGAAAGAGGAGCGGTTGGACCAAGGTGGGCTCAGGGAGGGAGAGGGTGGTGGAACAGAGGTGCAACCCTCCAGTTGTTGCTCTCCACAATTCATATGCTGTTCTGGCAAAGAGTGGTTCCTCTAGGAGGCACCTGCAGTGGAGACCAAGGAGGATGCTGGGAACCTCCACAAAGGAGACCCACAGGAGGGTGCACGAGACCCCACATGGAGGAAACAACTCCTGGTGGAAACAACTCCTGGTGGAGGACTCCAATCATTAAGGGGTAGATGTGGGGGAGGAAGGGAGAGGGAGTAAGGTGCCTGCCTGCTGCCATGGCTTGGA
Source organism: Neoceratodus forsteri (assembly GCA_016271365.2). Classification (NCBI taxonomy): domain Eukaryota; kingdom Metazoa; phylum Chordata; order Ceratodontiformes; family Ceratodontidae; genus Neoceratodus; species Neoceratodus forsteri. The sequence goes on along the minus strand of CM057456.1, from coordinate 449,818,629 downwards.
GGGACAGGAAGCAAATCCTCAGGATCACAGGAGCAGCTGCATGAGGGAGGGAGGGAGGGAGCTGGATGTCATTGTCCACCTAGGGACAAATGGCCTGGCTATAATGGGATCAGAGCAGTGCAGGAGGAGTTTGTGGAGTTGGGGAGGGGCCTTAGACAAGTGTCATGTACGGTAACCTTCTCAGAGGTGCTGTCTGTCTATGGCAAGGATGATGCTAGGGTATTCCGCACCATGGGATTCAATGAATGGTTGAAAAACTGGTGTGGAGCTCAGGGTTTTGGCTTCATTGGGGACTGAGGAGCCACTTGGAGGGATGCAGGCTTTTACTGATGCAATGGTCTGCATCTGTCCGGGGGGATCCAGGATCCTAGGTGACAGGTTTAAATGCTTCATTGGCAAGCATTTAAACTAACCAAGGAGGGAGGCACTGAAAAGGAGCTGGGAAATCCCAGCCTCACCCACAAAGCGCAGTAGTTAGAGAGGTAAACACCAAGACAGAGAAGTCAGTAGGGAGCAGGACAGGGATAAATACAGAAAAAGGTGTTAAGGACAGGGATGGTGCTAAAAGGGGAAGGCCATAAAAAATAAATGGAAGGTGATGAGTACCAATGACCATAGTCTGTGCAACAAGCTCCCTGAACTAGTAGCCTTAATGGAAGAGGGATGCCTGGATACTGTGGCAGTCACTGAAACATGGTACACAGAGAACCATGAGTGGGAAGTCAACATACCAGGATACACAGTCTACAGGAGGGACAGGGTGGGTAAAAGAGGAGGAGAAGGAGTAACTCTCTATATAAGGGAAGGGATTAAAGCAACAAAACTAAAGAGTAAACAGGAAGTTGATGAGTCACTATGGGTCACCCTGGAGACAGGAAATGGCACCACAATCCACATGGGGGTTGTGTACAGACCCCCATCTCAGGGGGAAGAAATGGACAAGGAAATGATAGAAGGCATCCTTAAAATGGTAGAAAAAGGGGAGATATTGTTGATGGGGGACCTGGATATGCCAGATGTTAACTGGAGAACCTTTGCTGCAGGCACATCCAAGAGCAGGGTCATTCTTGATGCCCTACAGGGGGCATGCCTCAGACAGTTAGTGTTGGAACCCACTCGGGAGGGAGTAATCTTAGACCTGGTACTCTCAAATGGGGAAGGAGAAAGGATCTCAGATTTAGAAGTGGGTAGCCATCTGGGAACAAGTGACCACCAAACAGTGTGGTTCACAATAAACACAGTCATAGAGTCAAGCCATACAAAAACAAGAGTATTGGACTTTAGGAAGGTTGCCTTTGGGAAAATGAGAGAGTGCCTTAGAAAAGCACTAGCAAATGGGCAAGAAGGATGGGGTGGAGGAACAATGGGGAATAATCAAAACAGCCACTCAGAGGCAACAAGCCTTTGTGTGAAGCAAATCAATAAAACAAAATGAAGGAAAAAACCACTATGGTTCTCAAAAGAGGTGGCAGAGACGGTTAAGGAGAAAAGGATAGCATTCAGGAAATATAAGGAAACACAGAAGGAGCAGGACAGAGAACTTTAACAGTTAAAGCAGAAGGAGACAGGGAAGGCAGTCAGAATTGCAAAAGTACAAACTGAGGAAAAGATAGCCAACTCTGTTAAGAAGGGGGATAACACCTTTTATAGGTACATTAGGGAATGAAGAAAGACCAAGGGAGGGATACAGAGACTTAATAAAGGGGAGGGAATGTGGGCAGAGGGTGACAGTGAAAAAGCAGGGATACTGAACAAATATTTCTGCTCAGTATTCACAACAGATGAGAGGGAGTGCCTAAACCAAACAAGGAGAAACTCTGAATAGAGAGTCGATACCAGCCCATTCACAGAAGAAAGGATTTTGAAAGAACTCTTGAAACTGAGGGTGGACAAAGCGAATGAGCCTGATGGGATTCACCCAAGAATACTAAAGAACTAAGGGTAGAACTAGTAACACCACTGACTACTCTCTTTAACAAATCATGGGAGGATGGAGTGGTACCTAAGGACTGGAGGAGGGCAAATGTGATTCCACTTCACAAAAAGTGGGAGCAGGGCAGAGGCAGGAAACTACAGACCAGTTAGTTTGACTTCAGTGGTAGGAAAATGATGGAATCACTTGTGAAGGAAAGAATTGTTGAGTACCTAGAGGCCAGTGGGGCACAGGACCCAAGGCAGCATGGTTTCACAGCAGGAAGGTCATGTCAGATGAACCTAATAGATTTCTTTGACTGGGTGACCAAAGTAGTAGACCAGGGAGGGGCTATGGATATGGCCTACCTAGATTTTAGCAAGGCATTCAACACAGTCTCACACAAAAGATTAATATACAAGTTAGCCAGCCTTGGAGTGGGTCCCAAGGTGGTAGCCTGGATAAAAAACTGGCTGGACAACAGGATGCAAAAGGTAATAGTAAACAGAGTCCACAGTGAAGAAAGGAGGGTAACTAGCAGGGTACCGCAGGGTTCGGTACTGGGACCAGTCCTGTTTAATATCTTTATAAGTGACATTGGAGAGCACCTGGAAGGAAAGGTATGCCTCTTTGCAGATGACACAAAGATCTGCAACAGGGTTGATACACAAGGTGGGGTGGAAAGAATGAAAAGGGACTTGGCAAGGTTGGAGGAATGGTCAAATACATGGCAGCTCAGATTCAATGCAAAGAAGTGCAAGGTAATGCATCTGGGAAAGAAAAACCCAGGGGAATAGTACACAATGGGGGATGAGTTAATAACAACACTAAAAATTGAAAGAGGCCTAGGAGTAATTATATCAGATGACCTAAAGGTGGGCAAGCAATGTGAGAAGGCAATAAGGAGGGCTGGGGGGATACTGGGATGCATAGGGAGATGCATCAACAGTAGAAAACAGGAAGTTGTTATCCCTCTCTACAGACAGTCAGTGAGACCACATCTGGAGTACTGCATGCAATTCTGGAGGCCCCATCTCTGCAGACATAGACAGAGTGGAGGCTGTTCAGAGGAGGGCAACCAAAATGGTGCAAGGTCTGCACCAGAAGACATACGAGGAGAGACTAAAGCAGCTTAATATGTATACCCTTGAGGAAAGGCGGGAGAGGGGGGACATGATAGAAACTTTCAAGTATCTCAAGGGAATTAACAAGGTACAAGAGGGTAGTATCTTTCAGAAGAAAAGATGTGCATGAACAAGAGGGCACAATTTGAAGATAGAGGGGGGACGGCTCATAGGTAATGTTAGAAAGTATTTTTTCACAGAGAGAGTTGTGGATGCATGGAACAGCCTTCCTGAGGAGGTTGTGGAGTCAGGAACAGTGGGAGAATTAAAGAATGCATGGGACAGGCATAAGGCAATTCTAGTGGGGGGCAGGAAGAAGTAAGCTGTTGATTAACTAGAATCTGCTGCTTATCCATCAGGTAGGGAAATGGGCAGACTGGGTGGGCCAAGTGGTTCTTATCTGCCATCAGATTCTAAGTTTCTATGTTTCTATGTTAACCCCTCACTCACTCTATCCTCCTCTGACACTACATCTGTGTTCTCTATCCCCCTGCTCCTCTTTTACCTCCTGAAGGCACTGGTCTATCCTTCTCCCTGGTGAAGATGGAACAGAAGTATTCATTTAGTATCTCTGCTTTTCTCCATTATCCTCCATCTACTCCACTCCTTTCTTAAGCCTAACAATCCCTTCCTTTTTGTCCCTTTTCTCACTTATATAGTGAAAGAAAGCCTTTTCCCCCTTCTTAATTCCTTCAGCTATCTGCAGCTCCTTCTGTGTCTTTGCTTACCTAACTTTCTTACTTGCCTCACTGGCCAACCTTAGGTAATTTTCCCTATCCACCTCTCTCTTGGTCTTCCTGAATTTTCTATAGGCCAATCTCCTTTCCCTTACTGCCTGGGCAACCCCAGAACTGAACCAGCTGGGCACTTTGGCCCTTGTGTTCTTACCCCTGAGCCGAACGCACCCATCTGTGGCAACCAGTATTCCTTCCTTAATGATGGACTACCTTTGGTCCACCCCCATATCTGCTCTGATGCCCACCATATGGCTCCTTCGCACTTTGCCCATTTTTCTGAAGTCTGCCCTCCTTAAATCCAAGATTTTGGTCTTAGCCAGGATGCTTTCCCTGCCCATATCCAAATTGAACCACACTGTGCAATGATCACTTCCACCCAGTGGCTCCCTTACCATTATTTCCTGTACATGCTCTCCATTTGTGAGCACCAGCTCAAGAATGGCCTCAGCTCTTGTTGGTTCAGTGATGCCCTGAGTCAGGAACCCACTCTGTAGTCCTTCCAGGATCACCTGACTCCTAGCACATGTCGTGGAGGGTATGCTCCAGTCCACCTTGGGCAGGTTGAAGTCCCCCACAATTACCACCTCTCCTTTCCCCATGGCTTCCAATATTTGTGAGCTCAGTTCCCTGTCCCTCTCCTCGTCCTGACTGGGTGGTCTATAAACCACCCCCAACCTCCCCTTTCTCCCTTTATTGGACCTTAACTGAACCCATAATGCCTCCACCTCCCCTTCCTCCAACTCCTCCCTCATGCAAGTTATTCCCTCCTTGATATAAACTGCCACCACTCCCCTCTTCTCGACTACCCTGTCTCTCCTGTATAGTTTATATCCATGGATCACATGGTCCCAGTCATGGTGTGATGATGCCCAAGTCTCAGTTACTGCAGCTGTGTCCACCCTCCTGTCTGCTAATAGTGCCTGCAGGTCTTCCATCTTGTTTCCAAGACCCTGTGCATTCAGAGACACCACCCTCCACCTAGAATCTGAACTTCCTTCTCTTCCCTCTGTTCTTCTATTCACATTTATCCCCTCTGTGTGCACCCCTCCCCATACCCTTGTTATGTGTTCCTCACCCCTCCACCCTTTTGCTAACTGTGTTCTTACCTCTTCCACCTCCTCCCTGCAGACCTCTTCCATCACTGTGGGGGGGGGGGAAGATTCACTGACCTCCTCCTTTCGGAGTATGTGGGCCTGCATGCCCACTGTCCCCCCTCAGTAGTTTAAATTAAGTGTAACGGTTATGTATTCCCTCAGTTTGTCCCTGAGTATCCTCAAACCCTCCCTACTGAGGTGTAGCCTGTCTGGTGAAGAGAGTGCTTTGTTTGACCAGGTCTCCTCCCAGTCCCCAATACAGATGAACATCTCCTTCCTGCACCATTTCCTCAGCCAGTCATTGAAATCCTCTATTCTTCTTTTCTTGGCTGTGCTGGCCCTTGGTACAGGTATCACCTCTGAGAAAGCCAGTGAACTTCCTTCCTCCCTGCAGATCTTCCCTAACTCCCTGAACCTACTTTGCACTACCTTCACCTCCTCCACAGCTAGGCCGTTGGTTCCCAAATGTATAACTGAATTAGGTTTTCCTCCAACCTCCCTTACTATTTCCTTTATTCTTGGGCCCACCTTCCCCGCTGTCATCCCTGGCATACAAACCACCCTCCTGTTTGCATTTGTGTCCCCTTTTCTTCCCCAGTGAATACCCTAATTATGGAGTCTCCTATGATTGCCACCCTTCCATCCCCTGCATCCGTGCTCCCCGTCCTTCCTTTTTTACCTTCGGTACTAGCTGCTTCCCCACCTAACTGGTCCCTCTGCACCCTGGTAAACTTATCTCCACATCCACAATTTATCCCCTTAACTGTTTTTCCATCTCCCAATCTGCCCCCTCCTTCTGATTATCTGTATCTGCTTTCAGTTTTCCCTCCCCTCTTCCTTTCCTTTTCTCTCCCTCCTCCCCTTCTTCCACTCCGTTTTGCTTGTCCCCTCTTCCCTGCCCACCCTGATTAGTTGACTCCCCCCTTCCCTGTACTCCTACTCTCAACCCTGGCTCAACCTGACCTCCTACCTCACCTCCTGCTGCCCCCTCCCTCCATCCAGATAGTGGTGCAAATCTATTCAATAAAGGCACCCCTTTAGAATTTCCCACCCCTGATGCTACTCTCACATTCCCACCCCTTCCTCTCACCTCTTGCCATTCCTCCACCCTGGGCTCCCTATTCCTCTGAGGAAGAGCTACTCCTGTATACTGGGTGCTCCTTCCAACTCCCATCCCCTGCCTGATGCCGTCACTTCCCTGAGCATCACCCCTCTGCCTTTCCCTCCAGTGCTCTGCTCCTCTGACTTCCCACACCATCCTCCCCAGCTCCCATCCGAGCAGCCTTATTTCAGGCCTTAGCAGCTCCATGCTCATACACAAAGGACATCCCCCTTTACTCCACATCACCCCTAGAAAGACTGCTGCCCCACAGCTATTGCAGTTTACCACTTTCCTCCTTCCCATACATGTACCTATTTCCCCCACTTCCTCCAAGCCCAGCTTCTCCTAGCCTCCAGTTATACATAACTATAAAATAACTATAACATTCAAAATACATAAATTTCTATCTCAGCTCCTTACCATCAAAAGGTATCAATGCTAGCAATAATACCCGACAGGGTGGGCGGTATTGGGGCATACTGGACCGCTCAGGGGTGTAATGAGGCCTGGAGGGCCTTATAACCCCTGGAAGGTCCAGTATGCCCCAATACCGCCCACCCTGGAGGGTATTATTGCACTTAGAAAATGGCACTGTAAAAAAGAAAAGGTCAATAAAAAACTGTTAATAAAATAGTAGTTTAATGTAAGTTTTGAAATAAAATAGTTCCTCCACCTGGATCAGAATGACTAGAAAGCACCCCTCCTCCAACTTGTTACGATGAGGCACCTTTGCTTTTCTATTACATTTTTTTGTTCAGTTCATGCCCCCCCCCCATTGCCACTGGCAACAGAAGTTTGTTTTTGTAAGTGGCAGCTGTTGCTGGAGGATAGAGAGAGGGGCTGCCATTACTTGCTGCAGCGAGAAGTGCAGTGTTAAATGCTGTCCACTGGTGGGGAGAGTGAACACTGCAAGTCACAGGTGAGACCGGGGAAGTTATTCCAGTTTCAAAAAAAAAAACGGAAGTAATTTCATCTTATGCAGAGATGTGCCGGGAAATTTGCTTTTTTTTTTCTGTTGCTCGGCTGATTGTTTGTGTGGACCAAGGAGGTAGATGAAAAAGCGCCATACCTTAGTGGCATGAGAGGAGCACGGAGTGAGGAGCGGAGGCAGCATCGATCTATTTGGCTGCCCAGACATTCGGCGTCAATCCCGGGTAGGTGCCACTACTACAGCGGCTGGTTTTTGAGGGGCTGGTAGCCGCAAGGAAATGGGTCTGTCCACATCGGTTCCTCACACTGTTCTGCTTTTGGAAAACGTTTTGGAAGCAATTTGTTTGGCTATATGTGGTTGTGTGAAACCTCCATTTTTTTCACGGGGGGATAGCGGCAGGGCTAAGCAAGAAGCCGCTGACCTGAAGGTCTGTGAGTCTTTTTTTTACTGATTTATTTCTTGAGAAGGGATAAGCAGGGGCTCATAAAAACATTAGCTGAGGGAGAGAGACATACAGACAGAGCGTGCTGTCTCCAGTACAGCCAGTGTGTGTGTGTGTGATGGGGACGGTAGTGCTCTTTGAGTCACTAGTCTTTGTTAAGTGAATTTCGGCTATGGCGATGTTTGTTATATGGGGTACTGTGATGTTTTTCAGCAGCAGGGACTTGTATAAATAAATGTTACCCGATGGGAGAGAATGAGATAGACACAGACGGAGCATGCTGCCTTCGGTACCGTCAGTGTGTGACAGGGGCAGTAGCACTCTATAACTCTGGCATGTCTCCTGAAATTAATTTCTGCTCCGGTGCCAATGTTTATTTCATTGACAACCGTGTTGCTTTTTTTTTTGTTCTGACTACAGACAGAGCGCTGGTGATCAGCGTGGTGTGGGGAAGTTCAATAGCTGATCTATTTAGAATGAATTTTTTAAATGTTGCGCTGAGTTAACATTACTTTCTTTTTTATGGTGGTGGCAATGGTAGTGGGGGGCATAAGTCGCTCGCTAAGTGTTAAAGAAAAATGGCGACAGTTTGAGATTGTGTGCCTAGCGCTTCAGCCAATGAGGAAGCAGGGTGCTGGGCACAAGGATACTTGCTGGCTATTAGGAAGGTTTGGACTGGGGCTTTTTATTTGGTGGGCATCTATTGTCTGATAGATGCCCACCTAAATAAGTGTCACAGTCAATCAGAAGAGATAATTTTATTTGCCCATTTTCTAAAATCACAATAATCTACCATCTACTAATACAGATTCTATCACAGAACCAGAACACAATGCAAACACATCTGCTACTTAGCAACAAGCAGGTGACAACATACCAAGCTGATGTAGCTTTTTTTTAAAGTAGAAAGCAAATGTAATCTTTTAAACCAATAGAAATTAGTAGCCCCAAAACCACCTTGAACTGCAAGAAAGAACACAGTACCACACCACTGCCACAGTAGCTAAACAGCTCTAAAAGATTGGAGAAAGAATAAAACAAGCATTTGTCAATGCCAAATGTTGATTGCTTGTATGTGCTGCTTAGGTATTTGGAAGTGATAGTTCCATGCTTTCCTCCCAAGACATGCACTGTGTCTTTCCGTTCAGTATTCACAGAAGAGTGGGAGGGGCAAGGGCCACAGCAGTACAGCAGTTGTCAAGGGGGTGAAGAGGTGGACAATAGTCCATTCAAAGGCAAAAGAGTCCTGCAGGAGCTCACTAAATTGAAGGTGGACCAAGCAATGGAACCAGATGGCATACACCCAAGAATATTAAGAGAACTGCGAAGGGAGATAGCAGTACCTCCGGCAGCCATGTTCACTGAGTCATTCAACATGAGTGAATTGGAGGAGGGCACATGTGGTCCCTCTACACAAGTCCGACAGCAGGGAAGAGGCAGGGAACAATATGCCGTTTAGCCTCACCTGAGTAGTGGGGAAGATCATGGAGACATTGCTTAAAGAAAGGATAGTGGGGCATGTAAAAGCCATCGGAGCCCAGGACCATAGACAACATGGATTCACAGTGGGGACATCATGTCAGACAAATCTGGTTGATTTCTTTGACTGGGTGACAAAGGAAGTGAATCAGGATGGGGCAGTGGAGAATGCTTACCTTGATTTCAGCATAGCCTTTGACACCATCCCACATAGGAGGCTGATAAACTAGCTGGGTAGGCTGGGCATGGGGAAAAGGGTGGTAAACTGGGTTAGAAACTGGCTAACAGACAGGAGGCAGAGTGGTGGTAAATGGGGTGCAGTCTAGGGAGAGGGGGTGCCCAGTGGGGTGCTGCAGGGATCAGTCCTGGGGCCAGTCCTGTTCAATGTCTTCATTAGTAACATTGCAGAATGTCTGAAGGGAATTTTTTCATCAAATTTTCAACACAGCCATTTTAAGACCTCTGTTTATGAACAGTGTCACTGTGATTTTCTTAATCTGTCCCAAACATTGATTGAGCACACTGACTGCACCACTGTGCGCTACATGCACGGAAACACATTTTGGGTGAGAAGTGAGAAATGACAGCTGTACTGCTCATAAGGAGGTGTGGTAAAATGGCAATGTTGAAAATCTGGAGTGAAAATATTGAAAATTCATGATCTTACGAGCATGCGTAGGAACAACGCAAAGCATGCTCATAAAACAGTCATTTTTTGGAATTTTTTCACCAAATTTTAACATAGCCATTTTAACACCTCTGCTCATCAACAGTGTCACTGTGATTTTCTTAATCTGTCCCGAACATTGATTTCGCACACCGACTGCGCCATTGTGCGCTACATGCACGGAAACACATTTTGGGAGGATGTGAGAAATTACAGCTGTACTGCTCATAAGGAGGTGTGGTAAAATGGCAATGTTGAAAATCTGGAGAAAACATATTGAAAATTATGAACTTACGGCATTATGCGTAGGACCAATACCAGCGTATGTAAATAGAATTTTCAACATAGGGTTTTGAGGCCCACCTCATGAACTGTGACACTGTCATTTCATAAATCGGTCCCAAAAGGTGGTTCCACGCAGTGACCACGAAATCACCTTTTGGGGCCGATTAATGCCATGACAGTGACAGAATTCATGAGGTGGGGTCCCAAAAACCCCATGTTGAAAATTTGGTGAAAAAATTCCCAAAAATGCTCGAGATATGCAGTAAAGTTGAAAAAACCCTATTTATTCCATTATACAGCTTACCGGCACTTCCTCAGTTCGCGGTCGGCTTTGAAGAGTGCAGACGTCCACCGAAGATCATTGCGCTGGACTCCAGAGGTAAGTATGGGGTGAGGTGGGGGTGTGGGGAGGTAGATGCACAGAGGGTGGACACAGGTGGGGGGAGAGGGGTCAGGACAGTCTGCGAGGGAAGGTTTTTTTTTTAGGTGTTTTTTTTTTTATCTTGGACGTTGCTGGACTTGTGCCATGCTGGGGTGGGCTCCCAGCATGGCAGCTGGAAGGATGTTTAGAGGTGGGGTGGGGGCAGTGGAGCCAACGGGGGACTGGGCACCCCCATCGGCCATAGGACCTGTTGCCATGCTGGGGTAGGCTCCCAGTGTGGTACCCGATAGTCTGGGGGGAACAGTAGAGCTGATGGGGGATTGGGCACCCCCATCGGCCATACAGACTGCTGCCACGCTGGGGTGGACTCCCAGCATGGCACCTGGAACTTTGTTGGTGGGGAGCGTAGCACAGCTGATGGCGGATTGGGCACCCCCATCGGCTATACAGTGTGTGCGTGGGGGGAAGCCCGAGCACGCAGTATGCATGTGCGCACATGTGTGTGTGTGTGTGTGTGTGTGTGTGTGTGTGTGTGTGTGTGTGGAGCGCGCATGAGCACACAATCTTATTGCTGCTCACTGAAGTGTAGGGCTCCCTTTCAACTGTACGGCCACTGCATTTTCAACTGCTGTCATAGACAGCCGCAGCATTGATTGGAGAACTGCGGCCGCGCCTGCAAACACACTGACTGAATTGGAAGAGGGCTGCCACACCTCCGAAAACTCGGATGATGACACTAAGTTTCTTGCACATGCGTGCAAGCAACATAAAAATCAGAGACAGCACAAAAAAATATAATGCACTGTAAAGTATTAGGTAATACAGTAGGTATACTCAGTTGTTTAACAGAGAAAATAAAGTACCTACCAAAACAGACAGAATACCCACAAATGACACTGAACTTCCCAATATCAGACACCACCAAAGGCACACACAGAAAGGGTTTAAACTATAGTATTAGACTTAACCACATCAGAGTTGAAAGATCAAACTGTAACCCCCCCTGCAAATAGGAGTTCCCAAAAGTCTTCCAGGAGCTTGCCTGAATGCTCCAAGTCTGGGCGGTGTTCGGTGTCTGAGCTGTTTAAATGTGGTTCCAAGTGAGTGTTATTTGAGCCTCCACGTACTGTCTCTTTAACAGCTGTCTGCTTGCAGACTTAATTAGCTTGTATGTGGGGACTGTGTATTTAATGCTCGAATCCCACCCGAGCTGCTGCCAATTCGCTCCATTTCTACCATCGCAACATGTGCAGAGGGAGCCATGTTGAAAGATATAACTGTTTGCCAGAAATCATTTAGAGTGACTGAGAAAATGTAGTTTGTCTAACCAGTCGTCATTTCAGCATGAACTGTTTTAGTGTAGCTCTTTCATTTTGGTCCTGAATTGCTGACTTGGACCAATCAGGATGATAGGGAGACCTTAAGATGGAGCCTGTGGAAGAATCAGAATTGGACTCTCAATTTTGAGCCAGCCACAAGGGGATTGTATGGGCAGTGACTCTGGGAAATGTAGTTTTGACCTTGGCACCTTTCTTCACCAACAGAGGGAGTCTTATTGTGAGTGACAGCCAAACCAGCCAACAGAATGGTGTGGAGCTAAAGGAAATGCCCTGCTCTGTTACTGGAAAGCTCAGATCAGCTATGACAGCGAAGAGAGAAGGAGCTCTGTGCTTCTGCGGTGTATAGTTTCGCGTGGGAAGCGCGTGTGAGGCCCTGAGTTTCAGCCTGCAGCTGTTGTGAGTGCCAGTTTGGACTGAATCCAAGTTGTGAGGAGAAAGAAGCACCAGAAGTGTGGAAACCAGGCTCACCTTGTAGAAGACCGGAGAAATTGCTGAATCGCGCTCGGTCTGTCAGGAACTGAAGCTGCTGTGTGTGCTCCCAGGTATTTTGCAGTAATTGTGATCGGGATCAAGGTGCAGATTGCCTGGTATAGTACTTTCCTTTTACATATGAATGTGTGTAGTGCTTGTGGGGAATCGCTATTTCCAATCCCCTGTGCTGTGTGCTGTGTGCTGTGTGTTGAAGCTGGAAGCAAATCCCAACTTGTCTCGGACTAAATCCGTTTGCTATAAACTGCAGTGGGGTCCAGTCACAAGGACATTGTCTCCATGCCCTGTTGTTTCTGACAATCCAGAGAACATCCACCATCTGGTTCTCAGCTTGGGTATTGTGAGTACAAATCAGGGTATTCCCCTGCAGCCTGTTTTCAATCACAAGTGTGTCATCTAATTCTTGTTGTTTCACTGCTTCATGGACTGAGCCATCCGGCTCCGGATTACAATTGGGTGTTGTGCATATATTTTCTTCTACAGGGCCCTATCCATCTGCACCTGCCGGTCAACCCCGGGCAACGGACCTGGGTAGCCCCCCCCCCAACCTTGGTACCCAGAGTGTGACTTTTCAGATCCTGTATGTGTGCACAGTACTGGGATTTAATGACACCAATTAACCTGATTTCCCCCTTCCGTGTTACTGTCCCCTAAATAAATCAGATTTGTTGTTGTTATACTATATACTGTCTGTGGAGTTGGTACTTATGGAAACAGTATTGTATTTCGCTGCGTATGTTGTTTAACCTTATTTTACAGGGGGTCCTCAGAGACGTGCTGCAGAATCAGTCTCGAGGGTAAGTGGTGCTTTATGAGTGAACAGTGTGTATACGGGGGGTATTGGGGCTGTAACTCCTGTGTACTCTGTGAGCCACTAGAGGGAACAAAAGGGGATCACGGTATCCCATAGTGCTGTGATCAAGCTAGTCTAACCACTACAAACCCTGACCTCTGGGTGGAGGCACCCACCATAGAACCTAGGCCCCTTGACCTGTCAGTAGTCAAGCAGGCAGGGGGTAGTAGCCCTTGGGATAGCGCCACCTGGGGGTTACATAAATGACTATTATATTAAAGGGGAGAACAAGATACACAGAAGTTACAGAGTACTATACCACTGGAAAAACTGCTAGGTCCAAACTGCTGATTATGAGCAGTAATACAGGAAGAATGCAAGCACACAAGCTGCAGATAAGTTGACCAAATAAATCCCCAAAAGAAACAAGGGGCTTGATTTTCAGTGAGCCCTCAGATCGATGCAAGATGCCCCGAACACCAACAAGCAGCAAAGCCTGGTGTGCCATGCACCTTGCACCAGATTTTGGTAGGAAACCAGCCTGATGCCAAAGTCACCACAGTTTGCTGCAAGCTGTCTCATGCAGAAAACAGATGGCGCATGGGAGGGGTTTGATGGAAGCTGCTATCTGGCCATTGATATGCCTGCCCATGGCTCCTGCTAAAACCTATACCATAGGGTACACTGGTAGTCTAAGTGCCGGGGCTGGAAAGCAGCCACTATCAACAGTTGTATGGAGTACCCACAACCTGTAGTAGGAAAACTATAGGTAACATGTGCCATGGGCAAAGATACATGGATACAAGATACAGACGTAACCTCTGCAAATGTATAGGATAAAATACAGTAATTATGGGATCAACCAAAGTGCTCACTGCCCAACAGACACATAACCACAGTTGCAGTTGCACCAACAAGTACAGTAACTGGGCAATGTGTATTGCAAAGTGCTGCGGCCATATGACATGGTCCAATTGGATGATCATGTCCCCGAACAACTATGCCGGGCAGTGCAAAGGACAGATGCAGCACCTGGAGGGTATTGCCCAGTACATCAGACATGCAGTGCGGTGTACCACCGTAATCTTTTGGTCACAGTATAAGACTAGCAAAAGTGAGATCGTTCAGTATGATACAGTAGGTGCACTGTCCGTGCATTGTGCTGCACAACTCACAGCAACTGGAAACAAACCCTACTGCACCTGGATTGCCTTGGTGAACTGAGGATGCAGGGATAATGGTACAAACCCAAGTGGTGCAGTTGGTCCAAGTGATGTCATACAGGGACTATGATGGCAACAGTTCAGAAAGTGCAGCATACAGATGTCCGCCTGAGGAAGTGACTAGCTGGTCAAGGGCCATGTCTGAGATGCATGTCAGAACAGACACATGTGACCATGCACGTGTCCCCCCGACTGCATTCCCAGTACAAACTGACACTATCATCCTTGCTGCCCTCATAGCACAGCCAGACAGTACAATGGGAAACCAGAAACTGCTGTTAACCTGCACTCACACCCACCTACGATCACATACAGTATCGTGGAAGGGACTCAATGTACTATGGACTGTCATCGCAAAGTCATCTAGCACACATGCCCACAGTCCCAGGAAGACATAGCCCTGAAGGTTGGTCATGAAGCTGATTGTCCCTCCAGGGAGTGACACCGGATAATGTGCCAGGGCAGGATGAACTCCCACCCATGGGTCCACCAACAGCTCTGATGCCACACCCTGCTGTAAAAGTCCACCTGATGTTTAAAAAAACAGTTCCCCTATAAGGTGCAGTGCCGGTATGGCTGATGGGTGGCACACACTTGATCAACAGGGGTTCAGTGCAGGGCCAGGGTACACAGGACTGCAGTACTAAGGTAACCAAAGCACATAACACAGTTCACCCATGCACAGGTCAATAATACATACACTGCAGACGGGGTATACATGCACACTGGGAACAAGCTACGAATAATACAGTCTGTGTGGAGCAGAGACACAGGACTGTCACCTACCAGTGTTACTCCTGTCCACATGTCCACTGCAAGCCCCACCCCTGCTCTCTGCAGAAGATAGTTGTAAGGCATAGCTCTCTAACTTATAGTCTGGGTCCATTCTCACTGCTGTAGCTTTCCAGCAATGGGGCAACTCCACCTGCCAGCCACCTCAGACAGCAGTGGAGAGGTTACAGACTTCCATTTGTGTACTCTGACACTGCCTAACCCTTTTGCAGAAGGCAGCAGGGTCTCTGCCTTTGTGGAAGCCACATACAACACACAGACCACTATTGTATGGCAACAGCAGTACAGTGTGGGGTGTCCATCCCAAACACATTCTCAGTCTGTGCTCTAGTCCCACTGCTATTGTGTGGCTGCTGGCACAGTGGGGATACATGTGATACTCCTCGGGAATTATGTGACAGTGCTCCTAGGATTCCAACAACTTGTAGTGTATCCTTCATTGGAGCCGATCTTTGCAGCTGTGCAGTTTCAGCCTACCACTCTTGAGCATACATACCTTGGACGTGTGGTTTACCACTCGTACATCGCACCAAAGCCATCCGAATGTGTACCAAGCAGGTTACGCACAGTGATAGCTGCAAACAGCTATTGCATACTGTTATGGTGTTCCACACAACACTAGTTATCAGGGACAAACTGATCATGCAAAGGTAATCACACAACAATCTTGTACAGTGCCCAAGTTCCACTCCCATGCTCAGGCTGACTATGACTCCGGTGACGTCCCATGCTGCCACATAAGCAGCTGACAAGGTGCATGGGTTAAGCTCCGGCTTCTGTTCTGCATCCCCTCCATTACATGTACTCCACTTTGTTCTGGTGCAACAATCAGTAGTGCTGGCATGAGGACAGTTGTGCCCCAGCCTTCCATGGTGCCCTCCTAGGCCATCCATCCCCTATGGATGGTGATGGAACACAGGGCATTAGACTGGCTCTGGTTGGACTGATGCCTGCTGGGAGCTGCAGGCTTGCAAAACCCAAAATAAGGGGATGGCGCTGCAGGGTGCTGTCACAAGCCCCCTTCTGCCATGGCACAGCCCTGCGGTTTGCACAAGCATGGCACACGCCTGTATGTCACAGGTGGACCTGGTATGCCACAAGCCTCCTTGGAAAATTGGGAAAGATGCAGGGTCTAATGCAAAGTGCCCCTTGCATCAGTTCTGTTTGACATATGCACCTTGCATCATTCACCGACCTTTGAAAATCGAGCACTGGAAATGAAATGGCAGGAGATGCCAAAAAAAAGGAAAGCAGTCGAAGAAACCGAAGACAAGCAGCACAGGAACTTCTGAACAGTCACAGCAGCCCAGCAGTCTGCAGCGCAAAAACAGGCATCCAAATTATGCTGGGGCTTGAACCTTTGAGTTAGGCTTGAAGGGAGTGTGGTGTAGTCATTCATTACACCACTGAACCAGAGGCGATAACCTTCAACATCAAGGTCCAGAACAGCTTAATTAATCAGCTGCTGAGGGAGCCCCTCTGCGTGGACTGCCAAACCACTGCAAGGCTGAAGCTTCAAACTGTGAGTAACCAGTCAGGGCCCAGGCCTGTGTAGATAGTTAGATAGGTTTAGACATTCAAAGCCTCAGGCAGGACTGTGTTTATCTTTTGTGCCCAGGTGACTACCACTGTACGTTCATTCTCCTACGGAAGCTTGATCTATTGTATAGACCTAGGGCCTACCTCACAAAAGACATATTGTATGTCAGTCCATCTCTAGTAGTATCTTACTTCCTGTTTTGACGTACAGTGACTTGGTCCTTTGTTCTATAAGAGAAATGTAACTAAGCAGACTTAAAATACTCTACAACAGGATTGAATGGTTTGCTGCTGGTGCCACCCCCAGGAGCATCATTGTGATGTCTTCTCCACTTTGAATTGGTTCGCCCATAAAGGAAGACTTGATTAACCTTTATTCTGCCTTGTTTATAAAATAATATGTTTCTTCACCTCCTAACCTACAAGGCATTCTAGAGCCAAAGCTCCAGAGGAGACACCATGTCCTTGGCTTGTACTCTGCTAGCTGTCCCCAGGACTAAGTCAGTCTCAGGTCACCATTCCTTTGCCGTCATGAACTCTAACCTCTGGAGCAAACTTCCTCTTAAGATCCAAAACTGTAATACTTCTGCTGCCTTTAAGAACAGTCTTCAGGCTTACCTTCTTTCCAGGTGGTGACATGATAAAGACATGCAAGTACCAAACAGGGGTGAACAGAGTGTAGAATGGAAGTCTATTTCAAATAAGAAGGAGTACCTGGACCAGGGGGCATGCAATGAAGTTGAGGGAGGGGGCAGTTTAAGAGAGACATAAGGAAATATTTCTTCACTGAAAGGGTGGTAGACATCAGGAACAGACTGCCAGCAGAAAAGATGGAGACAAAAACAGTGTGGGGCTTCAAGCATGCATGGGATTGAAATAGGGGTGTATTATAAAATAGGCAGGAAGGTGGCAGGGTCGCTGGGGATCAGTTAGTGTCCACGGAGACAGATTAGGCAGGAAACATCTGGACAGACTGGGTGGGCCAAAACTGTCCTTTTCTGCTGACAAATTCTGTGTTTCATGGCTGTACTCCGTATAATTGTAATCATAGAGGACACTCCCCCTGTATGTGGTTGAATTCCCCATGTGTGCATAATCTTTCCTGCCATGACTGTGTATTTCTCACTGTAATGGTGCAAAGTCTCTGTGTAACTAACTGCTTGTTTTATTAACCTGTATCTATATTTGTACACTTACCTATTGTCTCTGATTATGTATGTATACACCAAAATGTCAAATGTTTACACCCTGCCTGGCCTACCAGCGGAGTAGTTGGACTTACGCTTGCGACACTGGCGTTCCAGGTTCGGGAGTGGACCAAAGGCACTGAAGGGCTGGCTGGGGGAGATTAAGCATTCATAGGACTGCTGTCCTCCATCGGGGGGGGTGGGAGCTTTCAGCGTGTGATTGTCCCCTGGTGGAGGTAGGGGGGAATACAGCTGCCAGAGCTGAGCTGTCAGGGAGGCACGCCGGACATCCACTTGCTCACACATTATGTCATTCAACACCGGGCTTCCTAGGGAGTCTCTAAGGGAAAATTCATTGCCAGCTCTGTCAATGAGGCCCTGCTCTGCCTTACCCCTTTGCGACACTTGGCCATGACCTGAGCGAGTAGTCACCGTTGGTACAGTCCAGTCCTATGGCCCCACCTTGGGGGGTAAGCCAGGGAGGCCTCCCGGTGGGTTCTTCTCCAGGAACTGTGTATAGGCTACTGTGGGGGCCATGTCTGCTCAGCAGCCCTGCCCAGAGGGGGGAAGCCTGGGTGGATCATTGTGCCAGCTAAGTCCAGGCAGGGGAGTGGGGGCTGAGCTTGTGGGAGGACTGTCAAAATAATATCACAGTAAATAAAAGAAAAGAAAATGTTTACACCACTGAAAAAGGGACATATTTTCTCAGTGGGCCTACACAGTTATCAAAATTCAATAAATAAATACATTTCTGCCTACAGCCTGCGGTTTTGGGACTTCACTGCACCTGTTTTTATTTAGTTTACCCAGGCAATGCATCATTCCTTCAGTAACTGACCAGCACCATAATCTTTCATCCCAGATGTGTGCACCCTGTAAGCATGCAATAATGCAGGGCAGGACAGGGTGCGCAATTATGGGTCAATAATCACATGCCTCTCTAGTGTATTGCTAGACACGAGGTACTTGTGACAAGTGCCTTTAAACACATGAGAGAGACATGTGATTATTGACCCTATTCAGGTAGACCTGAAGTGCTTTATTGCACTTTTAACATGTGTGATAAAAATCATACCTAGGTAAGTAAAATAGATATAGATATAGATGTATGCAATGTATGTAGGGATTCCGCTACTTAAATAAATGCATTATTTTCCGAAGACTCTGACCCAAGTGAAAGATAAGTAAGCATTAATCCACGACGAAGGTGGCATCTAATGGAGAGTTAATGCATGGTTGGGGCCATTGGGGCACGAGGCCGCATACTGAGTGCCTACAACGACCAACCATGCATTAACTCCCCATTAGATGCCACCTTCGGAGTGGATTAATGCGCTTGTAACATGGTCTACAGATGGGTTTTGATGTCACAGATGTCTTTCTACTGTTCTGATAACATACACAATGCCACGATTGAACTCATTCACTTCTATTTCCTGTTACTTTCAGAACTGCTAGCCAACCTCTGTTACATACATGTATGTTATTTTTTTTTTTTTGCACACTAGTACTTTGATATATTTGTTAACGATTGCTACTGAATTTAAAGTATTTCTGACGGCTGATCGTTATCTATTGTTGTTAAGAGGACCGCGATCTTGCTGTATTACTCCTTTTCCCTCTTCCTGTCTATCTCATTTGCATACAACTATGCTGGTTTACTCAGCATGGTTTTCATTGTTTACCTGGCTCAACTCTGTGTACACTGGTCACTCCACTACACTGCTCACATTTCCCTAGTGTCTGCTCTATCTTCCCTTTCTACCGGTACTCGGGCACAATTGAAATTTGTCGTGCCATACACCATGAGGCTCTAGACATTTCATGCGCTTCCGCTTCATCCCTCTGTGTTCGCTTGTATTGCATGCCATGCCCCTCAGTCCTTGTACCCCGGGTTCCTCGTATCTGTGTCTCTGTCTTGGTGTCCCTTCTCTTATTCTTTATTTTTCCACTTCTCCTCTCAGCGACCTTCTTCCTCATTCTCGTATCCCGCTCTCCTGCCCCGCTAACAGTGCTTATCTATATTTCTAGCTTCCTACACTTCGGTATTCATATTTTTTCTCCTGTGTCTCTCTTACATTTGTCCTACTCCTCGTCTGCGATTCGTCCTTGCTGTTCCACAACTTGCTTTACTCTTTTCTTTAGCTTTTCGTTTTTAATACACTGCTCGTTTTCGTCGCCTGGCTGGTTCTTGTATTACAGAAGCAACACGGCATTATCATCTCATAATGCCGTGTTGCTGTTGTGGCATGTGACGCTGTTCCACCTATCCTCTTTGTTGCCTGCACGCCTTCTGTTTTTGTTATGTTACAAACAATTTTATTCACCCAATGGGTAAATAACACTGTTTATTTTTCACTTGCCTACATCACAATCAACTTGATTGACTGCCCATTCTGTCAATCGCACAATGAATCTGCGCTCATTTGTCACACAGATCACAGACATTGTGTACATAGAACATAAAATGGCCTGTGTTCAAATATGCCATTAATTTCCATTCATGAGGTGGTGGGACTATCAAAACTCACTCGTGGCTTCGCCTCTCATGAGTTATGGTTCCACCCCCTCATTCATGGAACTAAATGGCATATTTGAACGCAGGCCATTGTATATCCTCGATATAGATACAGATACAGATACAGATATAGATATGCACAGTTATGGAACTATTTATTTTTTAGTGCGAATCTGTGTCAAACAAAAAATAGTTCCTGCCTGGTATGGTGAGAGTGTGGCTTGTGAAACAGAACTTATTGGCATGTTTTTGTAATGCTTAGCATGGTACAGCATGTGCAACTGTGAGCTTGAATTTATTTTTTTTATTACAAGTCAGCACAGAGGATGGTGAGTGGTGTTAGTGGTGTTACCTGAGTAAGAGAGATATGTTGGAGTGGAGGTTTCAAGTTGGAGGCAAGAGGTGAGCGGGAATGGAGCCACAGTATGAGCCTGAGCGATGAGGGCTGCTGCGGTTCTTACCCATTGTATCAGGTCTGTACTCAGTACAGAAAATGGGTTTTCCAAGAATGTGTATTAATATTTTGATGCCTTTGTGCAGTACACAGGCTGGCACATTGAAAGAAGGGCAGGCATGTAAATAAGGACAGATAATTACACAGATGTACTAGTGTTTTAGCCAAGTAGGGTCTTGATTTTTTTCTTCTACGTCATAAACACTGTAATGAGAGCTACCATATGCTTTGGGTTATAGACTATTGGTGCACCAGAAGGAGGGAGAGAATAATAGTGTGGTTGGTTGGTGGAAAGTGGTCCTGTTTCTGGGGTTACCTGCTTCATTAAAGAGCTGGTGACACATATTTAAACACAGTCCAGCTTGTATTTCCCATTAGCGCTGTATTCCTCCTCCCCATTATTTATTACTGAAATCATTTGTATGAAAACAGGATTTTTGCTCCTGAATAGTTTATCTATTCCTGCCGCTTTCTCCCTATCTGAAGTCACAGAGCACTGCTTGTGGTATCACAGTTACTTCCATGGCAACAGATTGTGATGTCACAACAGAGGATTATGGCTTTAAGTAGGGAGTAAGCTATAGAGGCAGACCATAAAGTCATGCAAATTTCCTTAGTAATAAATAATGGGGAGGAGAAATATACAAAATATAAATGGAATGCAGGCAGAATTGTACCTAATTATTATGTGTTTTAATGTGTTCTTTGAGGCGTCAGTAGCTCTTTAATGTTTTACTTGCCTGCCTTAACTCATCCCTTTCCTTCAACAACCTTGTTTCTGTTTTTCCCCCCAATAAACCTGTTCCCTGTTTTTGCACTGTGTAATGGTGCCCCTTGCATCATTGCTGTTATTTCATTTACTGTATATAATTTTTGAGGGGCACTCATTGTGGTACTGCATAGTATGGGGGTGGGTCGTATTACTGGGCTCTATGCACAAACACCATGCAACATGTGTGTGGCATGCAATATGCATGCATAAGGACATATGTCTGCCAGACGCATATGACAAGGCCGAGCAGCATGCATGAACCACACACAATTTCGGGCATAGTTTACCCACATGAAGCTGCACTGCAGCAGTGCTACACATGGGTAGAGTGGCATGGCCACATAACAGCATGTGCACCACCCCCACATACACATGCACCATGGCAAATACTACAGTCTGGCATGTGGTGTGAGGTGCACAGCCCTATGCCATGTGGAGGGTTGCCATAAGCACCTGCACATTGTAATTGCAGGATGCATGACATGGAGTGTAAGTGCAAAGGGAAGAGGCCAGACTGGTGCAACACACTGACGCATAGTGGCTGTGCACCTGAATCACAGGGGATGGAAAGCACTCCATTCACCACACGTGACATGACATACATGTAGGGAAATCATGTGTCAGGGGTGTCTAGGAGATAGAGAGGACAATAGGTTATGCAAGCACTCACAGGGGTCCTAGCCACAACCCCTGGCTGTCACTACATGATGCTTCTGTCAGTGACGTACCCACCATGCACCGGCAGGCGGATACCGGTTGTGCAGAAGATATGCTGTTGTCCACCACCACCTGGCACTGTGGCATGTGGGAAGACAATGGAGCAGCACAAGGTGCCTGTGGAAATGCCAAGGACCCCTCCCATGGCCCCCTGCCTCCAACAGGGAACAGAACTACCCCAACATATGGAAGACAGCCCCCCCACAGCCCACAGACCAGCAGTGTGAAACTCCCTGGACTGTGGCACAGCTGCACCACCCAGAATGACCAGAACACAGGTGAAAGGTAACACACACTATACTGTAACAAGAAAACATAGCAGAGGGCAACAGATGCAATACACAATATAATGCCCATTGGCAGGGCATACACCAAAATGTCATGCAGTGTCCATGTAACAATAGAACAAAACAAAATGAAAACCAAGCGATACTGGCCTGGCCAGCATATCACAGCTGCACAACAGCTGAGGTAATAGGGTCTGGCAAGCTGCACTGCATTCTTCTCCTCCTCCTCCTCCATAGAGTCTTCACTGGACCCCGGTGCTGTGGGGTGGGTCCACCCTCTTGCCACCAGTGCCAGCCATCGCAGCGGACCATCGTAGCCCTGCAATGAAAAGAACACAGAGGGAGGACAGGCATGAGCAGGATCTACATGCAGGGCCCGATATGTATATGTGCCACAAACAGGAACCCTATCATCCACAGCACCTACCTGCAATGGCTCAGCTACCCTCCAAATGTCCCCAGTGTTGTCTTTGTAGCATATACAGTGCCTTCAGAAAGTATTCACCCCCCTTGGATTTTGTCACATTTTGTTGTGTTACTACCAGAATTTTTAATGCATTGAAATGATTTGTTTCCCCCTTGATTCACACAGCATACTCAACAATTTAAAGGGGCAAACATATTCTTATTGTGTAACAAAAATGTATGAAACATTTAAAACTGAAATATCTTGTTTACTTAAGTATTCACCCCCCTGAGTCAATACTTTGTAGAAGCACCTTTGGCAGCAATTACAGCTTTGAGTCTTCTTGGGTATGTCTGTATCAGCTTTGCACATCTGGATTTGGGGATTTTCGACCATTCTTCCTTGCAGATTTGCTCAAGCTCTGTCAAGTTGGATGGGGAGCGTCGGTGAACTGTAATCTTCAAGTCTTTCCACAGATTCTCAATGGGATTCAAGTCTGGGCTTTGGCTGGGCCACTCAAGGACATTCACCTTCTTGTTCTGAAGCCACTCCAGTGTTGCTTTGGCTGTATACTTGGGGTCGTTGTCCTGTTGGAACGTAAATCTTCGCCCCAGTTCAAGGTCTAGTGCAGACTTATGCAGGTTCTCCTCAAAGATGTGCCTGTATTTGGCTCCATTCATTGTTCCCTCTGTCCTGATAAGTGCCCTAGTCCCTGCCACTGAAAAGCATCCCCATAACGTGATGCTGCCACCACCATGCTTCATGGTAGGGATGGTGTTACATGGGTGCTGAGCTGTGTTCGGTTTATACCAGGCCTAATGCTTTGCATTCAGGCCAAAGAGTTCAATTTTTGTTTTATCAGACCAGAGAATCTTTTGCCACATGGTCTCAGGGTCTGCCACGTGCCTTCTTGCAAACTCCAGGCATGCTATTATGTGGCCTTTTCTCAGGAGTGGCTTCCGTCTAGCCACTCTCCCATAGAGGCTGTGAAGTGCTGCAGAGATTGTTGTCCTCTGGACAGGTTCTCCCATCTCAGCCATGGAACTCTGTAGTTTTGTCAGGGTGGTCATTGGGTTCTCGGTCACTTCCCTGACCAAGGTCCTTCTTGCCTGGTTGCTCAGTTTGGGAGGACGGCCTGTTCTAGGAAGAGTCTGGGTGGTTCCGTAATATTTTCATTTCCTAATGATGGACTTGACTGTGCTCCTGGGAACTTTCAACACCCTAGAAATGTTTTTACACCCCTCCCCAGATCTATGCCTCCTCTCAATTCTATCATGGAGTTCTACGGACAGCTCCTTGGTCTTCATGGTAGAGTTTCTGCTCTGACATGCGCTGTCAACAGTGGGACCTTATATAGACAGGTGTATTTCCTCTGAAATCGTGTCAACCATTTGAACTGACCACTGATGGAATCCATTCAAGTTTTAGAGTGATCTCACAAGGAAATTGAATGCACCTGAGCTCAATTTGGAGTGTCATAGCAAAGGGGGTGAATACTTATCAAATCGAGACATTTCAGGTTTTTATTTTAAATTACATGTACAAAAAATTCCAGAAGTTTCATTCCACTTTGACATTATAGAGTAATTTGTGTAGATATGTGACAACAAAATCCCATATAAATGTATTTTAATTTGAGTTTGCAACATCACAAAATGCAACAAAATCCAAGGGGGGTGAATACTTTCTGAAGTCACTGTACCCTCACTCCCCGCTCTCCAGGACAGGAAGTAAGGAGCATGCAGGTGCCAGCGTGCCTTCTATGCCACCACAACCACCATCGGCCTGTTCCCGTCAGACCAGGACAAACTCCTCAGGACAGCTCCTGTAGTCCTGTGGGAAACAAACACAGAACACATTGATCAGCTGTGCAGCCCACACATCACATGTAATGCATGGCCAGACACATCCTGCAGGTAGCATACCTACCTGATCCAGTACCTCCTGCTCCCATAGGTGCCCCCTCAGGATTGTCAGCTTATGTAGACTCTGATATATGCCACAATATATGTGGGTATGCACCAACCCTGCCAACCTGTGGAGCAGTAACGTAGGTGGTCACCTGAGCAGCTGCCATCTTGGTATCTGTATGGGACAGGTGTGTCCCGGTTACACCCATGCCTGTCACATCAGCCCACAGGCGTAGCTTGTACATGCCTATTTAAAGGTGCATGTGTCCACTGACAGGGCTATGCACCATAGCTTTTGGCATTGTCATCAGCATATCTGCCATCAGGTAGTCCCTTGTGTGACACAAGATGTGTCCAGAAATGTTAACGAATGTCTTTCTGCCGGATGCTGATGTGGAGCACAGATAGCGAAGCAGCTGGGTCTGCCGCCACATGTAATTAGGTCATGTCTGGATGCCTTTTCCCTGCAAGACACACACTACATAGAGAGATTCCATTTTGACCATGACACCATTGCACAGATGTGTGACCTTGTACGGCCTACAGTGGCACCACATACCCATCGGTCCTGTATGTTGTCCATGGAGAAGATAGTTCTCTATGCACTGTTCTACTACGTCACTGGCTCATTCCAGAGGGTGGCGGAGGATGTTACAGGTGTCAGCCAGTCATCAGTGCCCCAGGCACTGGTGCAGGTTACAGATGCACTGCCGCAATGTGCACATGACCACATAACATTCCCCACAGCTGCTGCAGATATACAGTCCATGAAACAGGCATTCTATGCCATGCATGGCATGCCTAATGTACTGGGGGGGGCCATAGACTGCACCCATGTGGTGATCATGGTACCAACGGTGGCAGAGGAGGCATACAGGAACAGAAAGGGGTATCATGGTATAAACTGCCAGGTAGTGTGTAACGCTGCAGGTATCATCACCAATGTGTGTGCCAAATACCCTGCCTCCTGTCATGATGCATACATCTTTAATGGTTGCAGGCTGTGTGCCCTACGCACTGCATGCCGGGTGGATGAATAGCTGAAGGGTGAGTATAAGACTGAAGCATATACACTTCCCATGCAGCTGCCTTGACATAGGTTATTACAGTGTCTGTTATGTACCCTCTACATAGGTGATAGTGGATACCCACTAAGGTCATACCTGATGACCCTATACCTGGAGCCACACAGTACTGCAGAGAAGACATACGATGACGCAGTATCCAGTGAACACAGTGACTGTAATTGAGGGCTTACAAAAACGGTGACTCAGTTACGGTGCCTGTGTTCAGGGCTACCTGGCAGGGTAGCGGCCGGATACCTGGGTCAGCAAGGTAGGAAGACGAGAAGTGTAAGCATGTGTATACATGCACATATGCACAGGGGGAAAAGGAAGGGGAAGGGAGGTATGTGGGAGGGAGTGTGGTGGGCAGCTGCTGAGCTGTTCAGCTAGCGTGGTGGGGAGGGTGGTCAGTTGGGTAGTACAGGGTTCAGGTCTGGAGCGGCGTGTTTTTTTTTTGTGCTGGCAGGCGGCCTTGTTTTTTTTAAAAAAGTTCACCCCCCAAGCATGCACCCCCTGAGTTGAGAATCCTTACGTAGTAGAGGGGTGTGGGGGAAAGTTCAAGACAGGGGGGTAATGGGGGCACAGCCCCCGTGACATGTAACTCCGTCATCACTAGAAGTTTGCCAAGAGTGTACATCGCCGTAATCCATTTCAGCAATGTACACTCATTTAAATGATGCGATCGCTATTCTGCGATCACTATTATGACCTAGAACCCAACAACGCCCACAGGAAGACACATGCCATTATTGAGAGGCTCCTAGGGCTGATGAAGATAAGGTTCTGGTGCCTGGATCAGACAAGTGGTACAATGTTGCTTGCCCCTGAGAAGGCCTGCAAAGTGTTCACAGCATGCGCCATGCTGCACAACATTGTCATGTGCCAACATGTACCCATGCTGCACAATAGACCTAGGGATGCCTCACTGAACACAGATGGGGTGAGGGGTACTTGGGGTGTGATGCAGAGACACTGACAGGACGAGCACCATGCATCACACTTGTGCAGAGGGCATTCCACCACTGGGGGGTATGGGTCGGTAGGGCACAGTGATGACTGCGTGACCTGAGTGCCTCCCACTCCATGGTGCTCCATGGGTGTATGGTGAGTACATATATGTTGGTGCAGAGCTGTGTAGGGGGTGGGGTGGGCATTTTGCAGGGCTACATGGTGGGGATGTGTGGCATAGGACTGTGTACTGTACGTGCATGTATGCCACTGTGATGTGTGCATGTTGCAAGTGGCAGCCATCACAGCTTCCTACACAGTTCCCTTACTAGCAATATGGAAGTCCATGTGCCCAAGTGCCATGTCCTTGCTGGTGTCTTGCCCCCTCTGTGTAGTTGATGGTCCTCATGTGGCCATAGCCCACGCTGTGGCTGGGTGTGCCCTTGGACCCCTGGTATGCTGGGAAGGGGTGGGTGACTGTGGGGTTGTGTGCTTCACCTCTCCTTCAGACCCTGGGGAGCTGGCAGGTGAGTGAGGGGTTATGTCTTTTGTATGTGATTTGGACACTGGGGGGGGCAGGGGGTGTCTGCAGGGTTGTGTCCTTCACCTGTGCTTCATCCCTGTGGGTCTGGCAGGTGCCTGCAGGGTTGTGGCATGTGGCTGTGCCTCGGACCCTGGGGGGCCACCGGGTGCTGGCTGTGATGGCACATCTTGCCATTGCATGGGGGATAACAGGCTAACCGTAATGCCCTCAGGTAGCAGGTGGTCTATCAGGCTCTCAAAGAGATCTTGAGGAGGTCTCTCAGTTGATCTATGCCACAGCACATGCTCTGCCGCAAGGGCTTCTGCATTTTTGTGCTGTGCCTGCAGCCTGTCCCATTCCAGCTAGCACACCTTCATATAGTAGGTGTGGAGGACACCACATGGATGTCTCCTCTGTGTCTGGCTGGTTGTTTGGCTTCAGGGACCCTCGTACCCACTCTCACAGAACAGTTGTGTGCTGGGGGGTCCATGCACCCATGCCGACCATGTGTGACCATTGGGTGGTGGTGTGCATAGGATGCAGTCTTTGGTGTGCCTGTGATGTTGTGTCAGCCCTCGGGGAGGTCGGCTCTCC
Source organism: Neoceratodus forsteri (assembly GCA_016271365.2). Classification (NCBI taxonomy): domain Eukaryota; kingdom Metazoa; phylum Chordata; order Ceratodontiformes; family Ceratodontidae; genus Neoceratodus; species Neoceratodus forsteri. Next base: position 449,790,918 of record CM057456.1, on the reverse strand, counting down.
CTGGGGATGACATCATCATCTTTCTCTGACTCTTCTACCATCCATGTCTGTGTGGCCTCCAGTTCTGTCTCCATGCTGACTGTAGCCACTGTCACCTGCTGTGTACTTGGGGGTGAGATAAGGGACAGGTGTTACATTCAGCAGGCCTGCTGTGGGCATTCCATGGTGTGGTATGAGCACCCTAGGGGTCACCTACCTGTGCCATCCTCCAGTCTCTGTACATCTGTACATGGCACATGTTACAGTGGGGACTCCATGGATGGTGCTGTCTCCCCATTGAGAGTGTGCCCAGGTGTATCAGAGTCTGTAGAGTGCAACACATGGGAGTTAGCAGTGCCATGGTATCCAGGCCCTTCTGGCTGCTGTTCCTGCATAATGCTGCTTACCTGGCACTGTGTCCATGCTCTCCACCTCTCTGTGCAGGAACGCCTTGGTGAGGCTGTCTGCCACCATCCTCTCCACAGGGGTTAAGGTGAGTCCCTGTGTGGGTGACCCACCACCTGTTCCTAGCCATGCCTGCATGCTAACACCCAGCTTTTCTTTGAAGGTCGACCACAGGTCACATCATTTATGTTTGATGAACAATAATGACCAGGTCTCAGGTCCAATCGCATTAATGGTGGCTTGTATATATCAAGCCACAAGCAGGCTCTCATCTTGGCCAGTGTCCTCATGGACTGTTCTCCATAAAGGGTGGCATAATGGGCACAGATGTCAGACACCAAGGCCGCCGCCTGCCCTCCAGTGAAATTTGTGGAGCATGACCATCCCTCACCATGGGTCAGGACATGTCCATGGCACTGTCCACCACTGTGTCCAGCACCATCATTCCCTGGTGGTGGTGGAGTGGGCAGCTCGTGCATGGCTCTCCTGTCCTCCACCATTCCCTCCTCCATGGTATACACTTCCAAGGTTACGCATAAGACAGCGCAGTTGCTCATATATGGTGGGGTCAAGGGGTGGCTCCATGTATTCCAGGACCTCCCAGGTTGCACTACACGCAGACCTGCACATGTCCCTCAGACACACATCCCACATCAGCATGCCCTGTGCACCCATTAGTGCATGGTGTGTTTCTGGGATGGCATGTGCACTGGTGTTAAATCACTGTTTGGGAGCACTTCCCATCCGTTCATGCACAGAGCTCATTGTTAATTATACAATGGACATGACAAATCTTGTAAACTGATTGGTCAGCTAAGGTCTTTACCCATTGGTAAATCCTGCACTAACCCACAGCCAACAAAGGGCATATATAAAAAATAAAACAAAACAAAATTAAATGTTTTTTAAATTTATTTTACACATGGGTCCATTGCCTAAGTGCAATAAGGCACTCCAGAACTTGGGTGATTGGGGAATTCCTACTTTTCATCGGGTTAAGTCACTTTGCTACACCTCATAACACACCACACAGAGTAAATCCTCCAAAAACCCACGCCCTGTTGTGCCTTATTGCTTACTTTTCCTCGTGTGCTGCACCCTGGCATCATGTGTGTCAGAAGTATTCAACTGGATGAAGGCACCACCCTGTTGAATTCATTGTTTCAAGATCCCAAAGACAAACCACAAACCCAAGGCCATCTGCCCTAAGGCGTAAAGGTATCAGCCAATCCATTAATATCCACTAGACTGTGCTAGTCCTTAGGGCAAGGAGTTACATTCTTTATTTGATGGCAGTGTTGTCTTCCAAATCTCTTCTTCCCAAGCAGTTTAAAGATTTGAAAATTATGTGTATACTGTGTATATGGAATATCAAATATACCGATTTGTGCCGAGGAATTATCTTGTTCACAAAGCAAGTGTGGCTCTGGCTGTCCAGCTGTTAACCTCTACGGCTTGACATCTAATGGGAAACATCCATTAGAATGTGCTTATGAAAATACATCTATCAGAACAACGCTGGCATGAAATGGGGCAGCAGACATTTTGTACATGGACAATATGATTGCTTTGGAAGAATTATGGTATTCAGCTCACCCTACGGCATTAAAAAAAAAAAACTCTGTGATAAAATGTTCTTGTATGACTCTTCGGATAATGCCTAGGAAATTTCAGCTTAAAGGATCTGGCCTTACCATTATGACTCCTATGGATAAAATCTGTTAAGGTGGAACATAAAACATTAAATTATAGTGCATGCCTTTTAGAGGTATAGTAAAACTGAAATGAAATATCTGTCTTTGGATAGAGGTAAGATGCCTTTCAAAATAATTTAAACCCCAGACTTCACCTTTTTAAATATTACAGCTTTGTGCTGGGCTTCAATGCATGGGGGTATGATCTGACAAAACCTTTCGAACAGAATCAAGCAGAAATGTTTTCAAGTACTGTAACCAACAGACTTAGAATGTCTGACATTATTTAAAATATTGCTGGCAGATATAACAAAAATAATATATTAAAACAACAAATATAGTCTTTGACATACAACCAAATAATGAAGACTGGCAAAACAAATGGTCTGCTACTCTCAAAGCAGCAGTTCATAGTATGGTGAAACTTTAGCACCTACTGTATACCTTTTCATTCTATTTTAAATCAATTTTCTCCTGTCTTGTGAGATGCCATTTATTGTTTGTTTTGACTCTAGCATTGTTTTAATAAGCTGCCATATTTGATGGTGTGTATCATTCATTGTGGTTACTGCAAAGTTTCCATCAATATCCTGGGCTGTGTTTGTGTACAGCAACAAGCAGCCATTTGTTGGAAATAAGCCCATTCCCCAAATATTAAGTTGTATATTAAAATCTTTCTTATTTTCTGATTCTAAGCCATTAGACATGTGGATGCCAACTTTGCGTGAACTTTCCTGCTCACTTATTTTGCATTTGTGTGCCCTACGGTTCAACAGCATTATCCTTGTGACTGTAGTGAACTCACATGCAAAACATTGCTCTCTGACCTTATTATGGGACCAAGGAGACATCAGAGTTAATGAACTCCAGCTCACAAAACCTCAGCTTTAATATGGTGATCCTAAAATGATGCGTGGTACAGTTTAAACAGGTTTAGAAACAAAAGTGAACAGGAGGGATCAACACTGATCGTTGCAAAAGAGTGTTTGAAACAGTTTAGAAATAGGCTGCTTTCCCCTTATTATACAGAATTAGGAAACAATGACTGGAAATAGAGCATCCTTTATTGGCTGACAGCATCCTAAAGGGGTATATCCATGGCTGGAGATTCTCATGTGCCAAAAAAATTTAATTTAGCTATAAAAACATTCATTTAAAAAAAATGTATAAAAATGGGGCCACCCCGATGGGCCGAGGGAAGTGTGTCCTGTTGACATGCATGTGACCAGTGTTCTTGAGCGGACATCTCCCACTGTGTCAGGGGAAGGCTGGGAAGCAAGCCTCAGCCAGGGAGGACTAGCAGTGGATTCTAGCTCACTAGTGACTCCTGTGGGTGGGCCAGGGAGCTTACTGTTCTCGTAGGGGTGCATCATATGTACAAAGCTGTTTATGGCCCTGCTCACGCCAGGGAGAGGAGGTAGTATGTAAGGGGATAATCCAAGAGCAAAACTTTCTTCATTCTACATGATGGCTTGTACAGACTGAACAGAGTATATCTCTAGTAACAGTGTATATCCTTTTTTAGACGGGAGGTGAAGGGCAAAACAAATAGGCTTAAAAAATATATCAAAACAGGTTAGTGTAATAATAGCATCAAAGCATTCCAGGGGTTGAGTTACCTTTGTTAATCTAACTCTAGGGGCATAAGGTACCTGGCTCAAGATTCCTCAAGGGTTACCTTAACAGACAATAACCCAGCCCCAGACCTGCCATAATGCTTAGTATACTATATATAAAATACAGTACTTTCATACAAATGTTGAGCCTGGGACTACTTGCTGACATGGTTGTGTCCCGATTGGTACTTACATGCAAGGAGAGAAGAAATAGCTGATTTGTTTGCTATCTATGCATCTCCCCAAGCCACAAAAAATATATTCTAAAGGCCCTCATAAAATGTGTAAGAAAACACCTGTTAGCTGATAGGCTGAGAGGCACTCCAGCCCATGTATTTATTATCCCATAATTACACGGGTTGTAGTACCTGCCAGGAAGCCAGCAGTCTCACATTAGTAGCTCCCTACACTACTCATACACCTCCTCGTGTGAATAATGATCAGAAATCGGTGCCAATTTTGTGTGAGGGAAAAAAAAACATTTTCTTAGATATTTGTGTCCTGATGCCGTTCCCACCTTGATTTTTGATGCTTTCTATGCCACTTGTATTCAGACCACAGCACTGCAACCGCACGAGAGGTGTCTGCAATGGGTGGCATGTGTGCCTTGGCCTGTGTCAACATGTGCAACAGAGGACAGGAAAGGGGGGCACATACACAGAACAAGGGGACTACTTTTGAAAGAACAAGGGTAAAAGTCATATTTTTTAAAGTTTTGTCTTTATTTTTTTCAATGTGTTGTATGGAACACATTTTATAAGTGTGATAAGGCACTTCAGGGATGTGTAATTATGGTCAATAATCACACACCTCTCTTGGGAGTTTAAAGGCACTCAGAGCAAGCACCTCATGCCAAACAACGCCCTTGAGAGGTGTGTGATTACTAACCCATAATCATATCCTGTTGTGCTTTATTGCATACATATCCAGTGCAAAGCATCATGGATATGGAAATCAATGTGTGGGGGCAGACTGACAAGGCTTCACCCAAACAGAAATAACCTTCTAGACAGACTTTAATGTCTGAACAAATGTATACTGAGAACGACAAACTCCAGACATGTGTTTTGTGCTGTTGGAACTCCTCAGTGCAGTGTATCCACTGTGTCAGCCAGGCACTAGCTCAGCCCCAAAGGAAATCAGGCATTTAGTACACTCATAGGCAGCGAAGGCTCTAGACCAAAATAGCAGGGGGACTTATTTAATAAAAACAGTCATTAATGGCCAGGAACAGTTGGCTAATTTAATGAAAAAAAATTCTAATTTAAGAGGGGACTAGAGCCCAACCCTGCCCCTCCGGAACCACCCCTGCTCAGAGGTAGAATACTGAAGATTCAGGTTGCAAAGTTCAGTACTAAATAGTAAACTCTTGATGCCCAGTGCCTTATTTGTGTTCCAATTTGCAAGAAAAGCAGTCTGTAGGAATTCATACAAGGATTTTTAATTATTTATTAATTTATTGATTGATTGATTTGAAAGCTTGAGACTGGGAGAGGTACATTGAGCCACGGCTTGTTTCCAGGAGCTACCCTGGGGAAAGGAAGGGGAATATGTGTACAGATGTAAACTGATTTACAGAACCAGATCAAGCTGTTGGTGGTATTTTAGTGAACGTTAGGAATTTTAGGATGTTAGCAGAGAAGAAATGTAATCCTCACCTTCAGCCTGTCCTATCGAGTGTCTCTTCGGTCTAGATGGGGGTTGGCATGGCTTAGTCAACTCTCATGTCTAGGGGTATTGGGATATTACAGCTCACCATGAGGAACCTTTTTGGCAAACACAGTCATATGTCACTTTTCCTTACATGAGACTGCCATCCCTTACTGTTACTTTGGCGCACCCCTGCACTACTCCTATCGCTATGGGAGCCACTGTTACCCCATACAGGTACTTACTCAGATATCATTCTTACTCTGGTTCTGGTGTCCTGGTATGGGCAATCATGTCCCGAACAAGCCGAGGCCCACTCTTAAGGATTTCAGTGCATGCTCTTCACCTTAGTCTGGCAGTTGCCTTTGTGTGGGTACCTCCTCTGAAGCCCCTAATGGCGGTACCTATAACTCCTCACCAAGTCACAGCTCCCTGCAGTACTTTTCCCTCAACATCTTCAGAGAACCCACCAGGCCCAAAAGCCATTGATGCACATCTCTTGAGGGGATATCCACCTGGGAACTCACTACTGCCATCCCGAGCCATTGCCCAGCAGTCTGTACCCTTGATCTTACTGGCCCATGCTATCTGCCTGGAGGCCTCCAAACCTAGGACAGGACACCCTGAGATCCCACCAGGCAGGCCCAGGAGGCAGGCCTGGTCATGCAGGGAACCTAAGATTTAGTCTCTAGATGCCATGTGAAAGGTGCAGCTCTGAGCAGTGACCATTGTCTTTTAACCCTCCTCTGAAAGGCTTCTGACCAATCCAGTCCTGCAAATACATGGCCACCAAATCCCTCTAGAACCCTCCAGCAGAACCTCCAAAGTGCTCAATCTCAGAACCATCCACCTCCCTCTCCCCAATCTTATGGGTAGAGAAATCCTGCCAAAGGCTTCCATCCCACTGTGACCCTGGCATCCTGCCACCACATTAAGGTTGGTGAACCCTCTCTGATTTCTAACCATGCCCAAGAGATCCCAGAGAGAACCCATACCACTCTGAACCTAGCACTCTGCCACTGATCCAGTGTCAGTGGGCTCCCTCCCAGCCCCCTAACCCATGCAGTTGCACTGGTACAGATGCCAATTACTCCCCACGTAAATCTTCAGTCCTTGAGTGCTGAGGAACTCCGTTGAGCTCTGAACTCCTTCCCTCCCACCAAAGCCTCCAGTTTATCCTTCTGACTCTAGCCTCCACCCCTCCTACTACAGCACAAAGCGATTTGTGCACTTGTACCCAGTGCTTTGAAGAAAACTCCAGCAACAACTCACCCAAGCCTCGAATAAAGGATGCTCTATAGTAACAAAATCCTGCGTAAACAGCATCACTCCTGGCAGGCAGCCAAATGAAGGTCATCTGGAGGAGGGGGCCTAGTAGCGGTTAGGGCTGGTAAGACCCTATGTGAGGGGCCAGGTTAGGGAGCCTGTATTCATTGGGCCACTAGGGCATCAGTGCAGTAGTTGGAAGGGAGGCACGCATGGCCAGATCAACTGGTTCGAAATAATGTGAGAATCATAATCTGGTTTGCTGCCCAAAGTGATGCCATTGTCTGGCATAGTACTCTCTGCTGACATAGTTGTTCCAGGGTAGTGCTCGCCCTGCCTAGGAGATGCCACTGCACACCTTTGGGAGCACAAAGGCTCCAAATGTCCAAAATGTAGGTGAAAGCCTCCATAGCAGAAAAAAAATCTATAGCACAGGGAAGTAATGAGTTGTGTGAGAGTCCAGCAACCAAATATTTATGGAAAAGGTGACTGGCAAGGGGACTTCCTTGTGTTTGCTGTGCAACACCAAGAAGCAGCAACAATAAAATACACCCAGCTTGATTCTAGCTGTAGTTTAGAACTCCAGTTTGAGTGTAGTCTTCATTGACAGTGACCCAGTGTGTGATTAAAGGAGCCCCCAACCCCAATTTCTCAGACCCAAGGTGGCAGGGTTGTATAGGTTCTGTGGCATAAGGCAGGCACTCCCCTGGACAAGGGATGCCTCCTAATACCCCTAGATGTAGGGGGTACCCAGCCATTACATAGGGAATAAACTAAAAATCAAAGATAAGGTGGATCTCTGATTTCTAGGGAAGGAATTGATCATTTTTAGTGAGGCAAGTTATTTGTTTCTAATTTTGGATCTTACTTCAATATTCAGCAGGCAGGTCAGTGGCCATGGCCAGCTGGGGTGGAAGTATTTGGTGAGGTGCCAGCTGAACAAGAGGCAGTGATGATCATGCCAGAATAAGCAGGCAAGAATACAGATGGCGTGAACCTGAGAAATTCCTAGGGTTCAGATAGTATCCACTTAGATATAATAGTGGAAATAATGGGGTTCTAGCTGGGACCCTTGCTTAGGACTTTTTACAGACATGGAATAGTCTGAGAGGCTTGGAAAACAGTCAGTATTATCCCCTATTTAAGAAGGGGACAAGGTCAGACCCAGGTAACTACAGACCTGTGAGCCTTACTTTGATGCTTGATAAAGTGTTTGTCAACCATAAAAGATGTTGTGGTTCAGAACATGGAACAGAATGGAAAGGTTGTTGGCACAAAACATAGTTTCACAAAAGGTAGATCCTGCCATACCAACCCGATTGCCTTCTTTAAGGAAGTAACTAAGGAGGTAGGTATGGGCTGGGCAGTAAATGCAGTCTGTCTGGACTTCAGCGAGACCTTTAACACTGAATTGCAGTAATCTTCTGGAGAAGGTAGCTCAGTATGAAGTCCACAGAGTGTATGGGAGGTGGCTAACGAATTAGCTGACAGGTAGAAAGAAGGCAGTGGTGGTGGATGGTCACTATTCCAAGTGGAGCGATGTTCTCTGTCGAGCAGCTGGGGGTCAGTGCTGGAGCTATTGCTCCAATATATATTTATTAATGACCTGGAGGAGGTGGTCAGAGGCTGAAGCTTGCTGATGGTACTAAACTGGCAAGAATAGTGGACATAGTAGAGAGGAATCCACTGCTGGGGGTCCTACACATATTACAGGTGTGTGACAAGAAATTGGGGCTTAGATTTAATGTGGGGAAGTGCAAGATACTACATCTACTCTAGGAGCAAAGAATTGAGGGTGAGGAGGTATAACTGGACAGGCTTCATACACCATTGGTCTCTTTCTGCAGACAGATTCTGTTTCTATGTTTTTTTAAGCTGCAGCTGTGTGCAGTGCTGTTAGTAAGTCTAAGGATGAAAATGTCCCTGTTGATATAGTATATCTGGGCTGCACTAAAAGGTTTGATAAGGTCCCCATAACATATTATTGACTAAACTAGGAGTGGGACTTAATTTCCATATATTATATTAGATAGAAACTGGCTGGGGAACAAAACCCAAAGGGTGGAAACACATGTGATGAGTGATGTCCCTCAGGGACCAATATTATTTAAATTATTCATCAGCAAATTGGATAAAGAAATCATAAATTGGATAGTTAAGTCTGCAAATCATATTAAAATAGGGGTTACAGTGTCTACTACTGAACGAGTATAAAAATTATAGGAAGATTTAAATAAGCTTTCCAAATAGTCGGATGAAAATATAATGCAATTTAACACTAACAAATGCAAGGTGATGCATTTTGGAATAAATAACCTCCAATTAAATTACTATTTGAACAACATTGTACTAAGGGCAACAGATTCAAAAAGGGACCTAACTGTACTGCTCAGCAACAATTTAAATCACAGAAACCATTACAAAAACATTGTCAACAAGTCAAATTACATGTTAATTTCAGTAAAACGGAACTTTATCAGTCATAGTCAAGACACAGTGTTAAAACTATACACAACCTTGCCGGCCCAGCGGTGCTGAGGGTTGAGGCACTGTACGCCACACCTCGCGCTATGCCGGCAACCCAGGTTCGGGAGCGAACTCGGTACGCTGGGGGTCAGCAGGGGAGGGTTGAGGATGACTGCCCTTGTGGTGCTCTCCTCCCCGGGGAAGCAGGGTGGGGACAACCTGGCATGCCAGCGGCCCCCAGTGGAGACCAGAGGCACTGCAGCAAAGCTGGGTGGCACGTAATTATCATGCCCGATGCTGGCAGGGTTGCCATGCGCCAGAGCATCGGGGGTGCGCCACATATGGGGTGAGAGTGCAGAACAGGGAAAACACCAGCTTGTGGGACAGGCAATGGCATCTTTCCCCCATGCCCACTGCCGGGCTCACTCCAACTGGCCTTCCAGGTCCTCCACCCAGACCCTTACCTGCAGCTGGAGTCTGACGTGGTAGAGCACCCAAGACGAGGGGCGACCCACCCGGGGTGGGTTAAACCAGGGGTGCTGGCTGCAGGAGGGGGGGGAGAGGAGGCACAGTCCCGAGGGGTCTCAGGTGGGCAGAAAATAGACAGGATGCCCGAGAGAAGGTTACATGAGCCATGACCAGAGGGAAAAATAGTTAAAAAAAATATATATATACACAACCTATGTGAGAACCAATATCTACCTACTGTAACATAAGAACAAATGATAACATTCAAAGAAGGGTAACAAAATTGATAAACCAATTAAAAATCCATGTTATAAGGAAAGATTGGCAAACCTCAATGGTGGGGATTCTCCAAGGGACAGGAATTAAGTGCCAGAGGCCCGTATCCCACCCACGCAGCCCCACACCCTTGAATGATGTGCAATGGCCACATTCACAGCCACTGGCCACTGCACAGCTCCCTTCTGTGGGTCCCAGCACACAGACCCATGCAGGGCAGCCGTGGGTGGTGTAGCAGACCCAGGCGGGTATCCAATGGGATGCCCGGCCAGGGTCCCATAGTGGATCACTTGCACTGCGGGTGCAGGGCCAGGTACATGAATGCCAAATGCAGGCACTCAAACCTGTGTGGACCAACCCTCTTGGCCACTGTGCTCCCCAGGCCATGCTCATGGACAAGAGTGCCCACACAGTGCATGGACAGCCCCTCGTGGGTGGACCCCCAACCCGAAGGCCACCACCCCACACACAGTAACTCCCTGTCCCCAGGGTAGGTGTATCTCCCCCACACACCCCAAGCCTCATCCTCATGGCAGTGGTACCCACCACCCCCACACTGCCATGCCCTCCCCGCAGCACTGACAGCACCCCCCCTTACCCACACGATGGTGCCACAGCATTGGACAGCCAGTGGCACAGCCCTCCTCACACCTCCATGGCAGCTGGCCATCCCAGTAATGCTGAGTGCAGGCTGCCTATATAGAGAAGCATGCTCCCATCATCACTTGGTCCCATGGCGGCACCGATGGACTGGTATGGGGGTCGGGGGGGTCGGTGCAGTGGGATTCCACAGAACACCCATGAATGGCCAGGGAGGCTGTGATCATGGGTGGGGGGCCTGGTCTGGTGGGGGCTGTACTGGGCGGGGGTGGGCGTGTGTGCATTCATGGGACCAGTTCCCCTATGTGTGTTGGGGTGCCAGCAGACAGGGACGGGGCACAGCTGAGTATAGAGGTGTGCAACACAGGGCAGACATTAGGGATGGGTGCAGGGTTCAGGTGGTGGGGGCAGGGTCTATTCACACCCTTGTAGTGGTCCCGGTCGGCTAGGGGAGCAAGCCAGGGAGGGGCAAGGGGGGGCCCTACAGGGTTTGCCGCTGCCAGCCGCATTCTGTCTGGTGGGGCATGCAGGGGTTACTACTGCTTCTGAGATGTGTAGTCTGCACCCCCTTCACCCAGCACGCCATGCATTCAAGCATAGCACGGAGTACGGGCACACCCCCCTGCACTGCCCCATGGACCACCCTCTCACGGATCTCGCCAGCCAGCCAGCCAGAGATCAGATACATGCCAGCCCCACGCCACCTTGGAGAATCAGGCGCAGGGGGCACAGAGGCCACGGAGTATCTACACACCCCATATACACAGCGTGTAGCCACTCCACACCTTAGAGAATAACTCCCAATATGTATAGCCTGGAATAACAAGGAACAAGGGGAGATCTTTTATTTTTGTATAAAATAGTCGATAATGTAGGATTAATGGAGAGACCTGGATTTAGTTACCACAACAGTACAACAAGCATTTGTCAATGCCGAATGTTGTCATGCTGGCATTGGCATTGGCAGTGCCAGAGCTAGAGATGCATAATAGGAATGGCAGTGAAGTACTGAAGTGACGCCAACCCCACCCCCACCCTGTAGAGAGCGATAGGCATTGGGGTGTGCCTTTGGGTCATCAGTTATAATGCTTATGCCATTGTACCTCACCCTACCCTGTAGACACTGACAAGTTTCGTGGTGTGCTTTGGGGTCTTTGGCGTTATACTTACCCCATTCCATAAGGAAATACGCAGACGTGGGTGCAGTATAGGAGCATGGGGTGAACTTTGTGGCCAAACAGTGCAAGGCACACCACAATGCCTGTCAGTGGCTGCAGGGTGGGGGTTGGGGGTGGAATGGCATTAGCATTACATCCGATGATCCCAAGCCACACCCCTGACGCCAGTCAGTCTGTACCGGGTGGGGTACTACAGTTGGAAACCCTAATACCGTAGGCATGTGTTGGTAGTTTCACTCCACATTTTCAACATGGGCTTCTTGTCAGGCCACCTCATGAAAAGCGGCAAAATCACTTTGTTAGCTGAAAGGTGGTTTTGCACAGCAGCTGTGGCATTTGGCGACAGAGGGACAAAAACATATTTTTGGGCAGGATGTGGAGAATGACAACTGTATTGTTCATGAGGAGTCGTAAAAAAATGGCAATGTTGAAAATCTGGAGTGACAATATGAAATATTGGTGAAGCAATGAGCATGCATACAAACTGCGCAACACACATCCGTAACCCAATTATTTTTTGCAGTTTGGTAGCCACATTTGTAACACAGGCATTTTGGGACCTCCTCTTATGAACAGTGGTGCTGCGATTTTGTTAATCTAACCCAAAAGTTGATTTCCCACAACGACCACACCATTGTGCGCCACAGGTGCAGAACCACATTTTCGGCAGGATGTGAAAAATGACAGCTGTACTGTTCATAAGGAGGTGTGCAAAAATGCCAGTGTTGAAAATCTGGCATGGAAATATTGCAAATTTGCAAAGTTACAAAGGTGCATGGAAACTGCGCAATGCACACTTGCAACACAGTCATTTTATGGACTGTCGGCACCAAATTTTCAACATAGGCATTTTAGGACCTCTGCTCATGAACAGAGTCACCGTCATTTCCTCAAATTGTCCCGAAATGTGATTTTGCACAGCAACCGCTCTATTCTGCGCCGGACGTGCAAAAACACATTTTGGGCAGGATATATAAAATGACAGCTGTACTGTTCATCAGGAGGTGTGGAAAAATGCCAATTTTGAAAATCTGGAATGAAAATATTACAAATTCATGATGTTATGAGCGTGCGTAGAAACAGCGCAATGCACAGTCGTAAAACAGCCATTTTTGGGAGTTTTGTCACCAAATTTACAGCATAGGCTTTTTGAGAGCCCCCGTCACGAACAGTGGTACTGTTGTGTCATTACTCACTCCTGAAAGGTGATTCCACGCAGTGACTACGAAATCACCTCTCGGGACTGAATAACACCATGACAGTGCCAGAAATCATGAGGAGGGGTCCCAAAAACCCCATGTTGAAAATTTGGTGCCAAAATTTCAAATAATGCCTGAGATATGCATCAAAGCTGGAAAAACCCCTATTTATTCCATTATACAGCTTACCGGCATTTCCTCAGTTAGCGGTCGGCTTTGAAGAGTGCAGATGTGTCCTGTCCACCAAATATCATTGCGCCAGACTCTGGAGGTAAGTATGGGGTGGGGGTGGGGGAGGCAGGGTGCGCAGTGGGTGGCGCAGGTTGTGGGGTGGGGCAGGGAGACGCCCGAGGACCGTTTCCTTTTTACAGGGCAAAAAAACACATCAGCAGGACCATTTTGTTTTCACAGGGGCACGCTGGGGTGGGCTCCAGCATGCCAGTGGAGTCTTTTTGTTGGGGGCAGCTGTAACCAATGAGTGGGCATCCCTGTCGGCACACAATAACAAAAGGTGGGGGTAACTTGCTGATGGGGATTGGGCACTTCGCCGGCACACAAGGAAAGCGGGCGGTGCAAGAGCCGAGGGGGATTGGGCACCCCCTAAGCATATAACAAATGGGGGGGTTTCTTTATGCCAATGGAGAGTGGGCTCCCCTGTCAGCATGTACATTGGGGGCAAGGTAAGCCGACAGCAGGATTGGACACTCCCAAAGTCAGCAGTTTGGTGGGCAGTATGCCGCCATGTTTCTGTTGCCAGGGAAGCACGTCAGAAGGTCCGCTGCGTGTGATGAGCTTTGCTCGCATTGCAGCGGACCTTTCCTTAGATGTGCTCACCACATTTTGTATGCGTGGTGTGGCGCCGGCATGCAGGCTGATTGGGGAATGAGGGACGCACCTACTGATGCGTGCCCTGCATTCGCCCAACAGTGACCGCGCCTCCAAATCTTCACTACCGCAAGATACTGGCTGTGCAAGCGTGCCAACATAATAATAAAAATGAGAAGGAAACATAACAAATAGTTAGTCAAACAACATTTTAATACAAAAAGGAGGAATGCATTTTACACAGAAAGAATAATTAGGCAGTGGAAAATGTTACCAGTCACCATAATGAATAGTCAAAATTTCATTGCATTTAAAAATAGTTTGGAAAAGTATCTCCCACAGGAATATGGCATTGGACACAATAAGTAACTGGTTATTATGGGCAGCTCAACTTTTATGATCTTACAAATATTATAGTACAAACTTTCGATAGGACTTATTCTGCATGGAAAGCAGCCCCTTCAAAAATTTTGCTGTACATGTTCGAAGTTGTGCATTTTCTAAAAATATTCTTGTGCACTTTCGATTATTGCCATAGCTGTGTTTCCCTCTCATGTTCACTCTTGCTGCTTTCAGTTTTCTCAGCACCACTCCACTCACACACTTTGCCCCTCCTCCAGCACTCATTCCAGCTGCTTTTTCTCAGCACCACACAGCTCAAGCATAAAAAAGTGCCAGAAACCATATACTGCAGTATAACAAATACAGCATGGGCAACCATGCAAAACTTGCCCTCTGTTTCCATCTCAGAGTTGACACACAGCATGTACCTCTTGAGCTTCACTTCTGAGATCCATGTGCGCTGTTGTCTCAACCCCTCAATGAAAAGACATGCTCGTTGCATATGGTTGCCCGTACATTATTCCTTATATATTATATGGCTAAGGTCAATAACCCACATTAAGGAAGCACTTTCCAAACATGATAACCAATGGTCTTTGAAATTTAATGAAAACCATGAATTATCACAAGCTGTCAATCTAATTCTTTTCTAGTCCATTTTTGAGGACAACACAGCTCACTCTATTCCAACCTCCCACTGCACCCAAACCAGAAGGAAGCTGCTCAGCTAGAATTAACATTCCCGTAGCTCGCTATCTGCCTCCCCCCAACCTCTCCACGCAAAACAACTAGTCTGATCACTCCTTTGGCTCTCTCTCCATTCCACCCGCCAACTTTTCCAAAATGCAAACATACCAGCTCAGCTGCTAGTGGTGCTCCTTTTGCTTTCTCTATCCCACTGGCCCACACTGCCATCCACCCACCTGCCTGGCCTGCCTACTTTCTGTGACAAGTATGATGGATTAGCCATAAAAAAAAGATAGCCAAACTCTGAGATACAGGGTGATAATTACATCTCAGAGCTTTATGGAACATCACAGTCCAGTCGCCCTTTGGCCGCATTGATGATAATGTTCCATAAACCCCTCGACTGAATCATCACCTTGCAGGTTGCAGTTACCCATCTCTTATTCTGTATGAAACCTGCTACAATACATTATCCAAATGAAAGAAAATGAACTCACTGTAGACTTTTACCTATGACTGACCTTACCTTGAAGAAATATAAAATCAGAAAATTAAGCAGAGAACAGTATTACAACACAATGTTGGCTCTGGTGAAACATTTTTTTTATCAACAACATAAAATGTAAAATACAGATAGTGGGGTTGTGGTATCCCTGTTTACTTTTCTTTCACCTAAAGAAAGCATATTCTTCTTCTGACAGTATACTGTAATACATAGTATTTTAAAATAACTTCTCAGAAAACAAATCTGAAATTCCCAAATTTATAAAAACAAGCATTTGACAATGCTGAACATTTGATGCTTGGCAAACAAGTTGTTTTCGTTAATTTTGACCCCAGCTTCTGAAGATACTTGTTTTAGGATTCACCTCATAGACAACCAGCGGTGTAAAAACACATCTTGTCCAGGATTTTAAAAATGATACATGTCATATTTACGAGGTAGTGTGGAATATTGGCTATGTTGAAAGTTTGGAGTTAAAATATTGAAAATTAGTGAAGTTATAAGTGAACAATGAAATAGTGTAACATTCAGTCATAACATGAGCATTTGATCATATTTATACACCAAATGTTCAGCATAGCCTTCTTGTTACCCCACCTAATGGACCCTACAGGTGAAGATTTTCAAATTTCTGCCAAAACGTCATTCCACGCCACCAAAACAACATTCTGCACCACAGGTACAAAAACACATTTTGGCCTGGATTTTAAAAATAGCAGCTGTCACTTATATGAGGGGCTGTGAAGAAATGGCTATGTTGAAAAGTTGGGGTCAAAAGTTTGAAAATGGCCAAAGTTACGAGCCTGTGTTTATAAATGTCAAGGTAGGCTCATAACTTAGTTGATTTCTAATAAGTTTGCTCCAAATTTTCAACATAGCTTTCCTATGACCCCGCCTCATGAACAAGGGCAGAGAACATTTTCAACTCCTGTAAGAAAGGTGATTTCATGCAGCGACAGCAAAATCACCTTTCTGGAAGCAAAAACATATTTTGGCCAGAATTTGAAGAATGACAGCTGTCACATTCATGAGGTACTGTGAAGAAATGGTTATGTTGAAAATCTGGGGTCAAAATATAGAAAATTACCAAAGTTATGAGCCTGCATTCACAAATGTCAACATAGCCTTATAACTTTGTTGTTTTTTTTAATATTTTAATGCCAAATTTTCAACATAGCCTTCTTATGAGCCCACCTTATGAACAAGGGCAGAACAAATTTTCAACTCTGTCCCGAAAGGTGATTTTACACAGCAACCACAAAATCACCTTTCGGGACAGAAATGCCTAATGTCACTGTAATTGTTCATGAAGTGGGGTCCCAAAATAGGCATGTTGAAAATCTGGGGGCAAAAATATTCAAAATGGCCAAGTTGTGCCACTAAGTTGAAATCCCCATTGAAATACATTGAACCGCATACCTGATTTCCTCAGTTCGCGGTCTGGCACTGAAGAATTAAGATGTGTTTGCGTTTGAGAAAGGATTACGGTGTGTGACCCCCGGTGGGTGAGTAAGGGCTGGGGTGGGAGGAGGGTGGGTGCTGAATGGGAGGGTCAGGTGGGGGGATAATGGTGAAACAGACGTCGATTTTTTCCAAAAATTAAAATGACGAGGGACATTTTTCATTTTTCAGGTGAAGACAATGGGGGATTGAGTACCACCAGTGTTAGTGTTGTTTGTGTGGGGGGATACTGAGAGAGAGAGGGTCAGATGGGGGAGTGTTACAGGGGTGCCAGCAACACACATCAATGGACGGTTTCTTTGTTGCCGGCTATTAAAAAAAAAAACCTATGAGATGGCGACACAGGGGGACTGGGCACCCCCAGTGTCAGTGTTATGTTTGTGGGGGGGGGAGTGTGGGGTGGTGGGTGCTGACAGGAGGGTCGGGTGGGGGGCACCACTAGACACCAGGGAAAAACAGGGACACAGGGAAAAACAATTTTTAGTTTATGTGTTATGTATAGGGGAATGTGATGAATTTCCATGACTGATGCCGGGGTTACAGTTCCAAAGACAGGCTCCTGACATTGAAAGATGCTCAGCTGTTTGCTGATGCAGCTTCAAGCAAATCAAAGGATGGAAGCCCTCTCTGACTGGAGCGGCTTCGGTCCTTTGAAGTACACGTAGCTTCAGCCCACCAAGCAGAGAGTTGCATCACGACCACACTGCATGGTCATTGGTATAGACTGCCGAGCCCCTGGTATTGTGAACTGCAATGAGCTCAGCAGTGACATATCCCCAAAATTCCGTTGCGCTAATCGCAAAAGGTTTGTTGCATGCACATCAAATGTAAAAATGATGTGGTTAAACTTCATTTAACAAGTTAAAGACTCACTTTCAGTCCCACAGGCTGTTTTTGGTCCTTTAAACTAATGTGGAGGATTGACAGGGTCTTAAACCAAAACTTTAGTTCTGTGCTTCAGACTTCTCAGTGATATTTAACTTTTTTAAAATCTATTTTTTAGTGTGATAGTGCTGCAGCATGTTGCCACCATTGTCAACATGCCAGGAACGCACTCAATGCCAAATGGCGTACCCATGTTTATTTATTACTACACCAAAAGGATGCCCCATGTTTTGTTGATTTTTGTTTTTAGGTTTGCCTAGGTTAGGGGTAAGGGCAAAATTAAATATCACACACACACACACACACACTAGTTTAAAGGGGACAAAAATGACCAGTTTGGTGTTGACAGTGTCCCTTTGATATGCTGTAGCACATTCATTTTTTTTTTTTTTTTTAAATAAGTTATCTTTATTTTTAAATAGTATGTACAGTAGTGTTTATTTTTGAGATGAGGTCAGTACTGAAGAGGGACCGTCACAGAATGATGTCACTAAGGATGACATTTAGCAGGAGGGGCAGCCATTTCAGAAGCCACAAGTTAGTGCAGAGCTCATGCAGTAGGTGTTTCAGAACAAAGAATATGTACAATCAGCAGACACATAGCACTGATGAGGGTCAGGGTTTCATGCACACTCTAAACAAGGACCATTTTGTTCTACCCAATGTTTGCTGATTATGAATAGAATATATTTTTCCTACCATACCACTCAACCTCTTAGCATTAAAAGTCATGGCACTTACCTGGACCCATGCCTGTGACCCAGGTTCAGGAACGGACTCAGGTCATCAGGGGTCGGCAGGAGGAGGATAGGATTGAGCATCCGATGGACTGCTGTCCTATCCTGGGGTGAGTTTGGGACTGGTCTCACTCACGTAGCAGCCCCCAGTGGAGACTGGAGGCACTACAAGAAGCGACGCGAAAAGGGAAACAAGAAAACTGGAAAAAACACTCCGGAAGTCTAGCCAGATGATGGCTGCCAGCCCCAGGCAATTCCGGAGACTCCCCTGGAGAGCCACAGAATGCCTCAGCAGCTCCCAGGACCGAAAAAAAAAGAATAGTGTGCTGGTTCCTACCGCCGGTGCCTTCCCCCTTGGAGGAGAGGGGACCCACCCAGTGAAGGGTTACACTGGACTACCCCATGGAAGGCTGCACATATGAGGTAGGTGGTTGAAGGGGGAGATAGTAGGGGAATGCCTGTGGACCATGGCTGCCCGAAGGAGAGGCACCTCTGGAGCACGTAGGGGGGGTACAAATAGATAATGCAAAAAAAAAAAGTCATAGCATTGGACTTCACAATTCAGAGCAAATGGCCAAAATATGTAGCACTTTCTTATTGTTACGAATGATATGCCTACAAATAGTGGGTCCCGTATACTTATTGTTAAGGATTGATTCTATCAAGTTAGTTCAATGATTGAACAGTTTGTGTGCCCAGAAATAGCTCTAGCATTGTTAAGAATATCAGTAAACCTTTGAGGAGCAAATTTCAGTGCAAAAATCTTAACGCTATGCAAAGTTCACAGCAGTTGAGAGGTATGTTTCCAACAATAGTAAAAATAAGTATTTGTTGGAATTTAAAGCCCATGACCTTGTTAATTTTGATGTCCTACTTAAAAGTTGCATCTACTAGGTGCAGATGTTCTTCCACTGTCTTGGTTCAGAAGCTATCTGGGGATTGTTCTCGTATAGTGAAAATGGGAACAAACTTGTCTGATAACTACAGTTAAATGTTAGTGTACGCCAGGGCTTAGCGCAGAGGATACCTACTACACTCAATCTATGTGACTGCCCTCTCTGCACATGCACAGAGACATGTATGCTCAGCTACAGTGGAGACTGCCAAGGTGCAACACAGAATACTGCAGCAGATTTATTGTAGGAAGCAGTGCAGTTTTAGTGACAGTTTAATACTTTTGTTATACAAGAATCTGTGACACTGCAGTGCATCATGGCGAGGTCCACTGTATATACAGAGAGCACAGAACGCCTGAACAACTGAGCATTTGCAGCGGATGAACAGCTTGGAAGTGCTCATGTCTAGTGGTCAAGCTGAGGGCTGTTAACTCTATCGGGATATGAATCCATAGGAAATATCAGATTTTGAGGGTGTTGATGCAGTTATAAGACTAATGGTTTTTAATCTTTTTTTTATTTATGTTTGTTTCAGTTGTTGAGCTCCTGCCAACATGTGTTGCAGTTCTGTTAGCTGTGCTGCTGAGCACTTCTAAGAGATTAATGCCTGGCACAGTAGCCAGTGAGGAAGCAGTTTGATCTCATGAATAATTAATTAGACATATAAATTCACTGAATTAAGTCCAGAAGAAACTTCAGCTCAGTTTTGATAATCTGCAACACTGTTTACTATCTAATAATTAGCCCCTGCTGAATCAGAAAAAAAAGCTGCCTAATGGTATCTGGTACCCAAGGAAGTGCATTTGCCTGACTAGTTCCTTACTAGACAGCACACAAAACTACAAATTCCTGGGCCTAGATAATATCCAGTTTAGCATAACATTCGGTTGTTACAGTATGCTTGCCTGCCACTTAACCTTTGATACTCACATCACAGATCATGAAAAAGCAAACCAAAAGCATTATGCCCTCTACTGAATAAGGAACAACCAAACAATAGAAACAATGAAGGTGCTGCTATTTATGTTTTCTCTCTCATGGGAATGTTCTTGCCAGGTACCCCCCAGTGCTTAATGCATTCAGCACCACTTTAAACAATATGTGTACAGTACATTTGTACTGTCACTGCCTAGAACGACTGACAACCGTCTGTTACACTGACATATAGTATGGGGTGATATCCCCACTTCTACAGTATTCTAGGAGAAACTATCATTTGGGAGTCCTGCTATTTAATTCAGCAAGAAATACTGTACATGCCCTTAAAGGAGAACTCCACAAATCAAAATATGCCCCCACCTAAAAGATTCCTTGCAAATTAGCTGTTTTAGGTTGAAAATACTTTTTTTCATTACCTGATAACGCTGTTTGACCTAAATCAAGGATTCTTCCATAAATTGCATAGCACCACAGCCTGCCACTATTTCATGTGTATACAGTTTGCTTTCACTACTTACTGCATGATAACAACGTGCTGCTGACCAGTGATATACTTGGTAGTGCATGTCCTTCACATATAGTAAGTGGCATAAGCATGCTGTATGCATGTGAGATGGTGGCAGACAGCACTGGCTCTGTGAGTTATGACACAATCCTTGGTTTAGGTTGCACAGAGTACATAAGCACAGAATAATTATTTTTCAACCTATAACAGCTAATCACAAGGGTAGCCTTTGGGAGTGAGGAAGTTTTAATTTGAGAAGTTCTCTTTTTTGTGATTAAAAGCTTTATTCAAGTTTAACGAGAAAATGAAGTTCTCCTTTAATGAGTAACCTGGCTATACCCAAAACACCCCTTCACTTCGGTCAACATCTTTGGTGTCACTCCTGGTCCCATTAGACAAATGTTGCACAGGTCTGACAGCCTTCTCTCACCTGGGCCCAAAGACCTGGAACAACCTCGTGTAGACACTGAGACAAAGAAATGTAGAATGTGATGGCAGAAAAATACCCACTGGTCCACCCAGTCTTTTCGCCCCTTCCTAGGGTGAGATAATCACAAACTATAGCTCTCTTACAAAGGGACTTCCAAAATTATAACAAGACCTATGTAAAAATATAGCTATAACCCTGTCTAATCAATAATCCATCCTCTGTTTTAAAACAGGATACATTATTGCTCTCCTACCCTTACAAACTGTAACTTATGATAAAAGGTTCTGTAAATGCAAGTTTTAGTCTACTGTTCTACTTAGTGAAATGGTTTATAAGTGCAAGCTACATTCTGTCTTTGTCTGGCAAAACAGCTCGGCTCACAGAAGTTAGAAATGATATAATTACCACAGCTGGGTTGCAGGCTAAATGTGGGTACCTGATTTTAAGTTTACGACACAGTGGTAACAAAGAGGGGATACTCATCCTCAAGCCAAATGTTTACACAAACATATTTGCTTTCTCAGAAAGCACCTGGGGGTGTGAAAATGTTTGGCGAGAGAAGCATCACTTACCCTGTGCTAAAGCTTTCAAACTCCCACAGTTCACTGCAGCCAGCAATATATCATTTCACTTTTAACCAAACTGACTATGACAATCTGTTGTATTTGCAAGTACTCCTTTCAGCTGCCTGCTCTAGATAGTTCTGTTCTGTCTTTGTACCTGCAGCAGTCTTCTGTAAACATAAATGTTTGTTGCAGGCAGCCCGACCGCGCATGACGCCAGTGACCCAGGTTTGTGAGCAAGCCTAGGTCATTGAAGGCCGAGCGGGGGAGGATGACTGAGCATCCCAATGGATGCTCTCCTCCCCTGCAGAGGGAGGGTCACTGTCTTTACTGCCATACTGATACCTGGATGATCACATGATCACAGGTGGCAGTGCAGCTGAGGGTACTGGGGAGGGAGAGAAGTAGGCCAGGAGCTAGAGCAGTGAGCATGCTCAGTGTGTCCACTAGACCCTCCTAGTGGCACTGCATCTCTGGGGCTGGGTGAAAAAAAACAAAAGTAAATGGCCCCAGCTGAGTGGGATGACTCTGCCACTCCACCCACAAGACAAGCCTCGCACCATGGAATGTGGTGCTACTCCAAACAAGTACTGGTTTGAATTGCTTCATGGGGTCTGAACCCCCCCAGAGCCCTGATAAAAGACCCCAGCCATGGGGAGGTACACCACAGGGGTGAAGAAAAGGAGGAAGACGTCCCAGAGGAGGTGGAAGATGAGACTGGGTTTGGAAAGGGAGATGAAAAATATTACAAAAGTTTGTAATTTCTCCCATTGTGTCATGCGCTTTATTGCACCCATTCTGGAGACATCACTGAAAATAGGAAGTAATCCCAGTCTTCTGTTTCTCAGTCAACATAAATAAATAAAAATAGTTAAATTATACATCTTATTTGACCAACATATGTAGTCCCCCGCCACCACCACCACTACGAGCTCACAAGCTATTCCTCCCTTTGTAATCTTGCTCACCAAGTAGTTAACGTGCTGCAAGGCCAGTGATGCCAGTGTGTCTGACTGCTCTGGGTACAAAAGGATTGGTTGAAATCCATTTTAAGAGAGGGGAGGAGTTTGAGAAGACGGGATGTAGCTGAGAAGATATTTGCAGGAGAGGAGAAGGTAGTGAGAGGCAGGGGAATCACCCCTAAATGGATGTCTCCTTGAGACTCTTGTGAGTTGGGACACAGTTCCAACTCACTAGGTATGATCCAGATCACAGTGGGGAAAAAGAAGGACTGATATATTCCAGTCTGCTGGGTATGGTGGAGTTGGGTTAAAGGAGCGTCATCTCAACAGCGCTATAAGGACTTCAGCTTTGACTGGAGTTAGTGCTTCATTTACATTTGATGGTGGTAAGGGTGAGAGTTGCACTATTGTACTAGCCCAGTGCTGACAGATCCACCTAGGCATTGCCTCACCAGGCATCTCTGAGGTGCCTGTCATGCAGAGGAGGTAAAAGGGATGGTGGGGAACTGTCTTCTGTTGGGGGAACCCCACCAGGCTAGCAAGCTGTGCCCATACTGTCTGACTCCCCGCTTGGGCTGCCCAGGTTCCAGTGATTCCCCCAAAACAAAAGGCCCTGTGAAGGGCAATGTATGAGTTGGGTCAAGAAGTGATCCCTGACTAATGTCTCAAGGAGGTAAAGGAAGAAATGTTGAAAGCTGCCAGTAAGCTTAATGTGAGTCATTGAAAAAGCCACTATGTAGTCCTGTGGGATGAGACAAAGCATGTATTCCTGGACCTCCTGTTTTTGGGGGTCCATAATGGCAGAGAGTAAAAGGGCATAGAGGAGGCAGAAGATAAATAAGATAACAGTATGATGCCTAGTAGAACTATTCACAGGATATGTTTGAACCCAAGCAACAGGTAATGCTGGAACATGTTTGTCACCAAGAGTTCTGGATTGGGCTAGTATTGTAAAACTGCTGACAGTGATGGAGGACTCAGAGCTGTAAAGAGTAAATTGCTGCACTTCTTTTGATCATGATTTCATGCTGTGGACAATGAATTCAGACTTCGTGTTTGAAGCCTGGTTTAAATGTAAGCTGCCTGGAGGGCTGTCACCTCTGCCCAGAGTCAGGACATTTTTTAGATTTCAATCCTCCCTCAGATGCTTTTTCCAGCAAGCAGGGTTGCACCCTGGGCAGAAATGGGCTACACAGTACAGGAGTTTTTGGACCTACAGTGGTCACTTGATCAGGTACAATAATGGTACGTGCTGATAGCCCTTGACGACTGTACCTCCACTGTAGTGAAGAAACAATAACCAAAGGCTGTCAGTGATAGAAGATCATGCACAACTTTTCATTCTTCTTTGACAACTCAGGAAAAGCTTCCATTGGCAAGTTTTTTCCTGGTGTACTGACCACATGTCAACACCGCCACAGTGAAGACCATCACAGTGACAGAATTCGCCTGAAAGCGTTGGGTCACTGTGATGGTCCCCACTGATACCAGCAGTGTATCTCCCAGTGTTTTGTCTCCTCCCAGAGACAACCCCTATTCAGAGTTGTATATATAGTGACCGTGGGGTATGGGGGTGGAGCCCCCCATATGGAGGGTTCGGAGGGGCGTGGTCCCTCAAAGAAAACAAGCCAACATCCCCGACACTACAATGCTGACACTCAGCATTGTGTCTGACGCTGTCTGGATGTCGGCGTGAAAGGTGTCGCTGTGTGATAATAAAACCACCATTATCTTGAAGCAACAGCTTATGTAGGAGGAGTTTATTATAGGAGGCAGTATAGCATAGTAGTTACAGGCACTGAGCTACAAACCTAGAGACTTGGGTTTGAATCCCATCAGCTCCCACTTGCACACTGTGTAACACTGAACAAGTCACGTACCTTCCTTGTGCTCCCAGGTCACACTTGAAAACAAGCTCTGGCTTAGTGTGCCTTTCCAGGTTAAACAATTTCCGCTTTCCCTTATGTTAAAAAAGGGAAGGAAGGAATTTGGTTTCACAGAGTGTCTTTTCATACAGCCTGTATCCCAAAGTGATTTACAGTCCATGAGAGTGAAGTAAAGAGAATTTTGTGGGAGATTCACAGAGCACACAGGTACAGTAGATTAGAAGTTCAAGTGAACAACAGGGAGGTTTAGTGACTTACCCAGGGTCCCACAGTGAGTACTGTAAGTGGCAGTGGGGGGATTCAAACACATGTCTCCAAATTCACAGCTCTGTGCCCTAACCACTATACTGTTCCCCTAAATTGCTTATATACTGTACTTCATAATACACTCTTTTACAGCTCTTCATTATACACTTCATTTTGTTTCCTCACATTTCATTTTATGTTCGCAATGTTAGAGCTAAAGCTTTGCAGCCTGGAATTAGATCTGCTGTTGCTAGACTCCCATAAGTTCTGGATGCAGTGCCTGTTGCATGCTAGTTCATTTCAGTCACAAGAAGTGATGGTAAATTGTTCAATGCAGCTTAGAATGTGTTCAGTACAGCTTAGAATGTGTTCAAATACAGCTTAGAATGTTGTCAAAAACCTTGTGGCAGGTGTGTTTAATGATTCTCACCATTAATTATTTCACATCTAAAAATTGCTACAGTAGACCTGAACAAGAGAAAAGCTCTGATCTAAAATAGAATAAAAAGATCCAGGTATACAGTTTTCACCACAACACAAACTATAGCTTTAATAAACATATTTGATTGCATTATGGTGTGTTTTAAACTATCTTTAAAGGGAATTCAGTTACACACACATGCACAGGCATGCGGGCACACGGGCACACACACACACGCACACAGACACAGCTGGAGCCAACACAATCTTTTCCTTGGCTGCCATTTAGAATTCCAGATGGCAAATTAAACACTGGAGCTTATACAACTACTGTATATGATTATGGCTTGTAGTCTACAATTTGACTCTTTATATAGCTTCAATTTATATTCAAGAATGAATAGCCCCCATACATAATATATATCCTTATGTAGGACTCAAAATCCTCAGCAAGTTTTAAAATTCAGCAGAATTCATAAAAACATATTAAAAGTCACACATTTAGAAATGTCAAACCTCTTGTCACTGGAACTGTTTTTTCTAAATACCATTAAGATGTATAATTGCCACAACACAATATGTCCAGAAGGTGCTTTGTATCACTTCTAAGGCTAGATAGTAGTATTTATGTAATGGGTAAGGCAGAGAAAAGAATTTGATTGGCTAATGGACAGCCCATTCAATTTAACACATAATTAAATGGGGTGGGACATCCTAGTCAGTCCAGAAATCCCTTATTTTAAACACAAAAAGTTTTTACTGTGTTTTTCTACTTAAATGTTTAAAATGCTTTTTTATACGTGCAATAAGACACTTCAGGGATGTGCTCTTTTGGCTAATAATCACACTTCTCTGATGTGGTTTGAAGGTACTCACTTGCACATTGTACATAACAACACATCAGCAGCATGTGATTGTATGCCCTGTTTGAATTATTGCTTCCTTTTTTATTCATGTGTAAGCACCTCCTTATTTGGGTGCTTACTATACAGCCATTTTTCTCCCCCTTTGCCACTTTTGGTGAGGGCTGTGGCTTGTCTGCAGGTCGGGTGGGGCTTCAGCCCTGTAGGGGATTTAAGGCCAGGGATTTGGTGTCAAAGGAAAAGGCCAGCGGGAGAATAAGGTGAGAGCAGTAGGGGGCCAGGGCCCCTTGCTTCTGCCCCATCAGGGTATAAGTGGGCTTCATTTGTTAGTTACCTGAGTCCTCAATTGGGAGCTCTGAGTTCGAGAGAAGCTTGGGGGAGCAGTTTTTGGGGTGTGCAGGACCCCCAGAATTAGTGGTAGCCACAGCCTGGGAGTTAGGAGAGGGGATGCCTCATGCACTGTGGCACTGGGCTGGACCACTGGAGGGTCCTGCAAGATGTGTTTGGTTGGAGGTGGGGTGGTACGGTAGTGGCAGCCCATGTCACAAAGCAGGAGGTGGTGGCAGCCCGCCTCTCCTATCTGGTGTCACAGTCCACCGACCATTATGTGTGGCTCATTTTTTTAGGTCCGTGCAAGGCCGATGCATCTCTGGGATCACCTGAACCATGATTGCCCCATGGATGCCCAGAGCTCATAGTGGGAAAGGCCAGGAAAGAGGGAGATGTTGGGTGTATTATGGAGGCTGTTTACCCATTGGTGCAGAGTTAACTTGAGAATTTAAGGAATATTTTGGAGCTGTTGCCATCAAAAGAAGTTTTCCGGCTCTATTGGGATCCCACAGTGACGTCTCGGTCTAAAGTATGTGCCATGGCTCCGGCCACTGAAGTTGGAAAATAATCCTGCTCTAGTCTGTTGCTATGCCGCCCTGTTCCATGGAACAGTATATGTTCTAAATTATTTATTTAATTACATTTTTCCTGGTTGATAAAGAAGGCTCTGTGAGTGGACATTAAACTTATTTGAATTCATTGCACCAGCTAACTGAAGTTTGCATCCTTAGCCCTCCAGTCCTGAAGAAGCATGCCATTGAGCCAGGTGAATGCCAGAAAGACTAAATGAATTATTCCAAGTACTGTCAATCTTTTTTGATTACTACTGCT
Source organism: Neoceratodus forsteri (assembly GCA_016271365.2). Classification (NCBI taxonomy): domain Eukaryota; kingdom Metazoa; phylum Chordata; order Ceratodontiformes; family Ceratodontidae; genus Neoceratodus; species Neoceratodus forsteri. The sequence continues at coordinate 449,763,808 of CM057456.1, read as the reverse complement.
GGGGCATGATCTGCATGGTTTGTGGCCCCCCTCCTTTTAGGCAATTAACATCATACACCTAGACATTGGGGAAGGGGACCATACATATGTTTTTTTATTTATTTAACTTCAGAGAATACCTTTGAGCACAGGTGCTCATTTAGAAAAGTTCCACATCAAATGCGTAGTCACAAAAAACACTGAAGCACAATAAGCAGTTCCAGAGGAAATGCAGTCGAGTCAGGCTAAAAGCGTTCAAGTCAGATCAATTACATACAGTTTTAAAAAAATCCATACAGATCATTGCATAAAAAGTCACAGGATACGTACAAGGAGAAACCAAATAAAACAGTCTAACAGTTACAGCTGCAATGGACTGCAAGGGCAGATCGCAAAGATCTCTTAAATTGATTAAACTTGGGCAGATTCAGCAAAGTTATTAGGCAGTTTGTTTAATCAGTTAAAAGTCCTGATAGCAAATGACCACTTGCTCAGCTGAGTACACCAGAAAGGAGCTTAAGGGTATTCCTGGCTATATTCCAGCTATTGTGTTGGTTGGAGACTGTACAGAAATTATTTGTTAAAGCAGGGGTGTTAGTCCCAGGAACACCTTTTGGCTAGCAAACAGGTCTGGAACTTTATTCTGCTGGGTAAAGGTAGCCTGTTAGTGAGTGTGTAAAGGGTACAACTATCAGTGTGGTTACCAGCACCAAGTACAAAGCAGCACACCATATTACAGATCAGCTTTACTCTGTTTAGCACTGTCACAGGCAGCTGCGTAGAGAGGGAGCCCATAATCTATAAGTGACAGAATGGAGCTAGCTACAGTAAGATGTCTTGCATCCCCAGTGAAACTGTTCCAGTTACAGCACAGGGCACCCAGACTTCTGGTCTCTATGGCCACTAGATTGTCAACAAGAGGGTCAAAAGAGAAGGCATTATCCAGAATTACTCCAAGGTATCTGAAAGTCTCCACTTGTTCAAGGTTTGGTACCTGGATATTTCGAATGATAAAGAGTGGAACCTTCCTCTTCTGTGGGGGACGAGAGAAGAGCATGGTCTTTGTTGTATGGTTTTTTTGTAACTGAGGACCAGTTTGTTATTGGAGAACCAGCTTTCTAGTGACATGAAGTTACTTAGGAGAATGGCGGAGAGGCTGTCAAGATCAGGATTTTTTGAATAGAAGACAGCATCATCGGTATAGAGGAGTACTTTGGCTGTCTAACAGGCATCAGGCAGTTAATTTATGAAGAGGCTAAATTGGAGTAGGCCCAAGATGGAGCCCTGGGGGATATCAATAGCTACTCCCCTAGTGTTAGACAAGATTTATTGATTTTCACATGATAAGAGCGGTTGATGAGATAGTTATAAAACCAGTCAACCGTATTCTGTGACAAAACCAGGCCAAGGAGTTTGTTAAGTAGGAGCTCATGGCTGACCAGGTTGAAGGCCTTAGTAAGGTAGAACTACAGACCAGTCAGTCTTACCTCAGTAGTGGGCAAGATTACGGAGGCACTCCTTAAGGAAAGGATAGTGCAACACCTGGAATCCATAGTAGCACAGGATCCAAGACAGCATGGGTTCACAACAGGAAGGTCCTGTCAAACTAATTTCATAGATTTCTTTGACTGGGTAACCAGAGAGGTGGACCAAGGGGGAGCAGTTGATGTCCCCTACCTTGACTTCAGCAAAGCTTTCAGTACTGTTCCACATAGAAGATTGATTAATTAGCTGGGTAGGCTCAGGGTGGGTCAGAAGTTGGTCAACTGGGTGGCAAACTGGTTGAGAGACAGAAAACAGAGAGTGGTGGTAAACGATATACAGTCAGAAGGGATTCAAGTCACAAGTGCGGTACCTCAGAGATCAGTCCTGGGGCCAGTCCTCTTCAATATCTTCATCAGTGACATTGCAGATGTACTGGAGGGTAAGGTTTGTCTGTTTGCAGATGACACCAAGATCTGCAACAGAGTAGATGATCCAGATGGGGTAGGCAGAATGAGAAGAGATCTGGATAAACTAGCAAAATGGTCGGAAGAGTGGCAACTGGGGTTTAATGCAAAAGCAAGATTATGCACATAGGAAGAAAACCCTGAAGCCACCTATAGGCTGGGAGGGAGTTGCTGGTAGTCACAAGGGAAGAAAGAGACTTGGGCATCATCATCACCGATGACCTAAAATCATCCAAGCAGACCACTAAAGCAGTAGGTAAGGCTAGGGGGATGTTAGGGTGTAGTAGTAGGGGTTTCACAAGTCGGAGGAGGGAGGTAATAATCCCTCTTTATAAGACACTGATTAGGCCCCATCTGGAGTACTGCATGCAGTACTGGAGGCCACTTCTTCACAAGGACATTAACCAAATTGAGGCAGTCCAAAGAAGGGCAACCAAAATGGTGCAGGGACTACATCAGAAAACATATGAAGACAGATTAACAGAGCTCAATATGTATACCCTAGAGCAAAAGAGGGAGAGAGGTGATATGGGTGATGAGGTGAGAGGAGAGCCACCTGGAGGGATGCAGTCCTATACTGGCATGATGGTCTGCATCTGTCCGGGGGGGGGACCAGGATCCTAGGTGAGAGGTTTAAATGCTTCATTGGCAAGCATTTAAACTAGCCAAGGGGGGGCACTGAAAAGGAGCAGGGAAATCCCAGCCTCCCCACTGACAAAACACAGTAATTAGTGAGATAAACACCAAGGTAGAGAAGTCATTAGGGAGCAGGACAGAGGTAAATGTAAAACAGACAAAGGCAGTAAGGACAGGAACGAGGCTAAAAGGGCAAGGCCATCAAAAGTGGAGGGTGATGAGTACCAATGCCCGTAGTCTGTTAACAAGCTCCTGAACTAGTGGCCTTGATGGAAGAGGGTTGCCTGGATATTGTGGCAGTCACAGAAACATGGTACACAGAGAACCATGACTGGGATGTCAACATACCAGGATGCACAATCTACAGGAGGGACAGGGAGGTAAAGAGGAGGAGGAGTAGCTCTCTATGTAAAGGAAGGGATCAAAGCAACAGAACTAAAGAGTAAACAGGGAGCAGATGAGGCACTCTGGGTCACCCTGGAGACAGGAAATGGCACCACAATCCGCATGGGGGTTGTATACAGACCCCCATCTCAGGGGGAGAGAATGGACAAGGAAATGATAGAAGGCTTCCTTAGAATGGCAGAAAAAGGGGAGATATTGTTGATGGGGGACCTGAATATGCCAGATGTTAACTGGAGCACCTTTGCTGCAGGCACATCCAAGAGCAGGGTCATTCTTGATGCCCTACAGGGCGCATGCCTCAGACAGCTAGTATTGGAACCCACTCAGGAGTGAGCAATCTTAGACCTGGTACTCTCAAATGGGGACGGAGAAAGAATCTCATATTTGGAAGTGGGTAGCCATCTGGGAACAAGCGACCACCAAACAGTGTGGTTCACAATTAACACAGCCATACAATCAAGCCATACAAAAGCAAGAGTATTGGACTTTAGGAGGGCTGATTTGGGGAAAATGAGAGTGTGCCTCAGAAAAGCACTAGCAAACAGGCAAGAAGAAGGGTGGAGGAACAATGGGGAGTAATCAAAACAGCCATCACAGAGGCAGCAAGCCTTTGTGTAAAGCAAATCAACAAAACACAACAAAGGAAAAAAACTGCTATGGTTCTCAAAAGAGGTGGCTGGGAAGGTTAAGGAGAAAAGGATAGCATTCAGGAGATATAAGGAACCCCTAAAGAAGCAGGACAGAGAACTTTATCAGTTAAAGCAGAAATAGGCAGGGAAGGCAGTCAGAATAGCAAAGGCCCAAACCAAGGAAAGGATAGCCAACTCTGTTAAGACACTGCTGACTACTCTCTTACACAAATCATGGGAGGGTGGGGTGGTACCTGAGGACTGGAGGAGGGTGGATGTGATTCCTCTTCTTAAAAGTGGGAGCAGGACAGAGGCAGGAAGCTACAGACCAGTTAGTTTGACCTCAGTGGTAGGGAAAATGATGGAATCACTTCTGAAGGAAAGAATTGTTGAGTACCTAGAGGCCAGTGGGGCACAGGACCCAAGGCAACATGGATTCATGATGGGAAGGTCGTGTCAGATGAATCTAATAGATTTCTTTGACTGAGTGACCAAAGTAGTAGACCAGGGAGGGGCTGTGGACATGGCCTACCTAGATTTTAGCAAGGCATTTGATACAGTCCCACACAAAATATTAATACACAAGTTAGCCAGCCTTGGAGTGGGTCCCAGGGTGGTAGACTGGATAAAAACTTGGCTAGACAACAGGACGCAAAGGGTAGTAGTAAACAGAGTCCACAGTGAAGAAAGGAGGGTTACTAGTAGTGTACCACAGGGTTCAGTTCTGGGAACAGTCCTTTTTAATGTCTTTATAAGTGACATTGCAGAGGAACTGAAAGGAAAAGTATGTCTCTTTGCAGACAACACAAAGATCTGCAACAGGGTTGATACACAAGATGGAGTGGAAAGGATGAGAAGGGACTTGGCAAGGTTGGAGGAATGGTCCGATGTATGGCAGCTCAGATTCAATGCAAAGAAGTGCAAGGTAATGCACCTGGGAAACAAAAACCCCGGAGAAGAGTACATAATGGGGGAGGTTAGATATTGACAACAGTAAAAATGGAAAGGGACCTGGGGGTAATTAGATCAGATGACCTAAAGGTGGGCAAGCAATGTGAGAAGGCAGTAAGGAAGGCTGGGGGGATACTGGGATGCATAGGGCGAGGCATCAATAGTAGAAAACAGGAAGTTGTTATCCCTCTGTACAGGCAGTTGGTGAGGCCCCATCTGGAGTACTGTGCGCAGTTCTGGAGACCCCATCTCCTCAGAGACATAGACAGAGTGGAGGCTGTCCAGAGGAGGGCAACCAAAATGGTGCAGGGTCTGCACCAGAAAACATGTGAAGAAAGACTAAATGAGCTTAATATGTATACCCTTGAGGGAAGAAGGGAGAGAGGGGACATGACAGAAACTTTCAAGTACCTCAAGGGAATCAATAAAGTCCAAGAGGGTAGCATCTTTCAGAAAAAGAGATGTGCAAGAACAAGGGGGCACAATTTGAAGATAGGGGGGACAGCTCAGAGGTAATGTGAGGAAGTATTTTTTCACGGAGAGGGTTGTGGATGCATGGAATAGCCACCCTGAGGAGGTTGTGGATTCAAGAACAGTGGGGGAATTCAAGAATGCATGGGACAGACATAAGGCAGTCCTAGTGGTGGGTAGGAGGAAGTAGGCTGTTGGTTAACTAGGATCTGCAGCTTATCTGTTAGGTAGAAAAATGGGCAGACTAGGTGGTCCAAGCGCTCCTTATCTGCCATCAAATTCTGTGTTTCTATGATATGATCGAAGCATTCAAACACGTTAAGGGCATTAACAAGGTGAAAGAGTCTAACATGTTTCAATATAAGAAAAATAGCAGGACAAGAGGACACTGCATGAGATTAGAGGGAGGCCAATTAAGAGGTAATGTGAGGAAGTTCTTTTTCACAGAAAGGGTGGTAGATGCATGGAACGGCCTGCCTCAGAAAGCGGTGGATATGAATACAGTGCAGGGCTTCAAACAGGCATGGATAGGCATAAGGGAGCAATACAGACGAGTATGATTAGATAGGCCATTGACAGAGCAAAGGCCAATGGCACATTTATAAGGTAGAAAAAGAAATGGGCAAACTAGATGGGCCTTGCGGTCCTTATCTGCCATCAACTTCTATGTTTCTATATATATACAGCTCCAGTAAGGTCAGCATTGCCAAGGGCCTCGTGAACGTAGTTGGTGTATTCCAACAGTGCTATGTTGTTCTTAAAAGGTAACAATATAAGGATAAAATACCTACTCTTTCAATTGGTTTATTTTAAATAACTTAGGGCCCCATTGCGGCAGAGGAGTAAATCAAGGAATTATAAATAGACCATGGAGAAACAGCATTTTTGTACTAGCAATGCAATAAAAAGTAACAAAAATATAAACTGTCAGATGTCATCAGAATGGCAAACAGATTTGGAAAATGTATGTGGCAACTGCTTTACATCAGTTATAGATGATAAATTCAGCAAAGTCTTGCTTGTTCTTGCTTGTGTCAAAATTGTAGACCCCCTTTCTAACCAGTATAAAGTAATACTGTACCTTGCAACTTCAGGGTGACATCTTTGACTAGATTAGGCCTTTCTTGCTCTCAGCTTCTTAGGCAGTCTGCCCCTTCTGAGCAGAGAGTTCAGAATGTTTTGAGAACACCCTTTCTGCAGTCTTCCCAATGCTATTTGTTGTTTTCCTTATCTGATTATACTGTGATCATTTATTCTCAGGACAACACACTTAATTAACTGTCCTTCCTTAGCTTTCTGAAAAAAATAAACAAACAAGCAAACAACTCTGGCTTAGACTTGTAACATAAACCCCTTCCTGCCTTCTGAGTTGACTTATTCTTTTAAAAACTCTTCTTTTTTTAGAATTCACAAAAGTCCATGAACGTCACAAGCCCCAGGTGCACCGAACATCTGGTGCACAGGGCTTGTGGCATCCACCAGGCAGTGATCAGGATTCTCGATCCCAAATGCCAATTGTTGCAAGCTAGACCAGCTTTTTCTGGTCAATCTTGGCAGCAGTCTCGAGTACCCTTTTTATGGGACCTGCACCAAATATTTGGCGTAAGTTGCCATAAATTGCAAAAAGTATCGCAAATGTGCCCGATCTTCTTGAACTGAGCACATCTTGCGCCTAAGTGTTAGGCACAGCTGCACCAAAATATAGGTTTGATGCAGGGTTTGACGCAAGCCCTGCATTGCCATTTGTGAATCAGGTCCCTGGTCTTCAACTACAAAGTACTGCTGTGAATGCTGACCAAGATGCTGTAATAAAAAATGCTAAACTACAGACTGGTACATGAGTGCTTCTCATTTGTAATTGTTCCTGTTCAGTTGAACATAACCTTGGAGAAGTCATCGGGATTCACTGATTGCACTGCAATCCACCCCCCCAGGTGACCTGCCTTGTCACACTGCCCTGCCACCTTGAGAACATCAGATATGATTACCCTGAGGTCCGTTTCTTGCTTGTTGACTGCAAGTACCTCTCCCCATCTTAAACACAGCTCCCAGGTTTCCCTGCCAGAGGTGCATGACTTTGTACAGTTTGGCACTGAAACACAGCTACCACACCCTAGACTACTCCTCTAGTTTCTCCAGATCCTGACTCCACCCCTTCCTGAGTGTCCACCCTTTTGCAGATTTTGTGTCATTGCCAAAGAGACAAACCTTCCCCCACAGTTCCTCAGTAATGTCACTTATGAAGACATTGAACAGGACTTGTCCCAGTATTGATCCCTATGGCACCCTGCTAGTCACTCTCCTGTCCCTCAAGTGTCTGCCATTTAGCACCACACTCTGCTTCCTATCCTTCAGCCAGTTTGATACCCAACATACCACTTTTTCTCCAACCCCCAGGCTGGTTTGTTTATTTTCTAGCCTCCTGTGTGGCACAGCATCAAAGGCCTTAATGAAGTACTACAGATAGGCCGCATCCACTGCCCTCCCCTGATCTACCTCCCTAGTCACCCAGTCAAAGAAATGAAAAAGATTCATTTGGCATGACCTCCCTACTGTGAGACCATGCTGCCCTTGGTTCTGCAGCCCATTTTCCTCCAGGTACTCCATCAGCCTCTCCTTCAACAGGGTCTCCCTTAATTTCCTCACCACTGACATGAGATTGAATGGCCCATGTTTGCTAGCCTCCTCCCCACTGCTGCTGTTGTGCAGAGACTACATTGTCTCTCCTCCAGTCCTCTGGCACCAACCCCCCGTCTCCAATGTGGTGCTGAATGGTGTTGCCAGGGGAGCAACTAGCACCAGGCTCAGTTCTTTTAGAACTCTTGGGTGACTCCCATCTGGTTCCATCACCTTGTCCTCTTTTAGGGCTTCCAATCTCGTTTTAACTCTCTCCTCTGAAAATGGACTTGTGCCCACTCCCCCAGTGCTTGATGATACATGTTGGTCCACCCCCCTACTGTGAAGACTGAAAAGAAGTATTCGTTTAACATTTTTGCTTTTTCTGATCTTCTTCTGCAGCTCCCCTACCCCCCCACTCTACTGATTCTCACAATCCCATCTCTTGCTTTCCTCTTTTCATTCGTGTACCTGAAGAATATCTTATCCCCTTTTTTTACCTTCCTGGTGATCATCTCCTCTGTTTGTGCTTTAGCTGCCCTCACCCTCCTTCTTGCCTTCCTTTGTTACTCCAGCTATCCCTCCCTGTCCTCTTCCATCTGGGTTGCCTTGTACTTCCCAAAAGCTGTTTTTTTCTCCTTTACCACGTTAGCCACCTCCTTTGGGAACCATAGCATCTCTTCCTCTTCCTTCCCTTGCTTACTTCCTTCAAACTGCATGTCATTTCCTCAGCTATTCCCTCCTTGATCTTTTTTCATTGGGCCTCCACTCCCTCCATGGACATTCCCCCCTTTGAGGTATTTACTGAGGCAGTTTCCCATTTCTTTGAAATATGCCCTCCTGAAGTCCAAGACCCTTGTTGTAGTGTGATTTTTCTCTTGCACAGTCTGTAAGCCAAACCACACAGCATGGTGATTGCTTGTACCCAGAGGACTACCCACTGTGAAGTTTGCAGTGCTGTCCCCATTTGTAAATGCCAGATGTGGCATACAGTGTGTATGAAAGTCATTATGTGAAACAAAGTCTATTACATGCAAGAGTCCCTGCACTACCAGTCTCTAAATCCTGTGCTTTGAAAAGCACCAGTCCTATCATAGCTGGGGCAGAGGGACAACTATTTTTCCCATGACAGACTGGAGTGAGCCTTGCATTCATCAGGTACTGTAGTTGAGGAGAGAGATACAGATTGTAATTATTCCTTGGGAGGGAAGGACAGTAAATCGATTATGCCCACACCCACCATTTTTTCCAAAACACTTTGCTTGTGATTGGCACTGTCAACAAATGGTGGTGACCCAGAGGCAGTTGCTGTACTGCTCAGCATGCTGTATTGGCACTTGCAAGGCAATATGAACACTGTATATTTCAGGAAGCATACAGAGCTGAGACTGAGTACCAAAGAAGAAAAGACAGTGAGAGAGGAAGAGTCGGCAGTAGAGTCGGGATCACGTGCCTTGGGATTACAGTCTTGGAGGTGTGTACTGTCAGTCTCCCTTGGTCCAGTCTCCCACACTACTGTTCTGCAAGTTGGGAGTGACAAAGACTCACTGGTACCAGTAACAGTATGGCAGCAGAGGGATACATAGTGTTTTTATCCCCTGACAGGGTGAGTTGGGTACCAGACCTGTTAGATTGTTGGAGGAAGGGGAACAGATTTTGTTTATTTCCTGATAGACCAAGTTGGTCACTGGATTCATAAGGTAGTTGGGGGAATGGGGGCAGATTTTTTTTATTCCAGGACAGGCTGGGTTGGGCACCAGACTCATCAGATAGCTGGTTGAGAGGGCCAGATTTTCTTTTATTCCCTGCTACACCACCAGGTTGGACATCACTGTTATTCTATTCTATATCCCTGTGTTGTCAGTATGCAACTGCTGCACCTTGTAAAACGCTTTAGGATACAGTGAGCATAAAAGTCATGACCTTAAACGAATCTCTTGCATTCTACAGTCAATGTGCTACCAGAATCTACTCCTGTGCTTTGTAAAGCACCAGACCTGTCAGTTAGTTGGAGGAAGAAAGACAGATTGTATTTTTTCCTGGATGGGCTGGGTCGGTCGCTAGATCATTTTGCACTGCCAGTTTTCAGTGTAATAGTAGGGTGAGCATGCATGTGATTAGATAGGCTGGTAATATGTATCTCCTTGTAGTAAGCATGGTGAAAAGATTCAAACTGTTTTTATGCTGGCTAGTTTTTTTTTTCAAATTGCTTCTCTCTGCCCCTCTTTGCACCAGCAACTGATCCCCCCACCCCCTTTGTTTTTCCAGTCCCTGGTAGGCTACTCAAAGTGACTAGAAACTCAGCTGTTGTTTTCATTATACGAAGAGGTTGAGAGATATCTAGTTACTGTAACCATCAAATGGTGCCACAGATCTTTTTATTGACCTTTTGCATTGCAATAATTGAACAGCATGAAAACTCTCAGTTTTAAATAGATGATTTCATTTTTTTTTAAAAAACTAAAGGTTAACATTTCATTCATGCAGTTGTGCAGACTAAGTTCATTAATACTTCTTCTCTGAGCTCATTGATTGTCATTCTTGTCGGCACAGCAGGGGGGAGCTAGGCTAAACAACCTGAGGACTTCTTCAGTGTATCACCTAGGTCAGCTACACCTACAAGAGAAAGTCACCACTTGCTCAACAGATTCTCATGCACTCCTCTCCTCTGCAGCCAATAGGAAGTTAGCAAAGCATTACAGACACCTGCAAAGAGCAATAGCAAGGCACACCACACACTCACTGACAGCCATAAAATATCATGTCTCAACCTCCCAATGCATTTCAATGGGACAGCTGCAAAACACTTCCTGACTTTGATCCTAATAGGAACTGGTCTGCTATGCAAACCAGCCCTAAAAATAGAAAAAGAGTCTATTAAATTTCCAGGGAACTCAAATGCTCAGTAACATATCCAGGCAACTCGGGGAGTTCAGACCTACTATGGATTTCCCTGTCTAAGATCCTTCTGCTCAAAGAAAAAAAAAACACAGATACTTTGTTACAAACATTAACTACTCAAGCAGGGTCTTCATGTCTCCTCCTGTGTACCATGCAGTGTCTTAGATGGTAATTAAACAAAGGAGGAGGAGGACATCTATCCTGCTAACAGTACTCTACATGGGACATCACATAAGGTATTTGACTGAGAGTCAGTTTGAATCAATGGAACCAAATGCTCCTAGGCAACTGTCAATGAAGACATTTTGATTTAATTTGAAATCAATGGAAATAAGGATGAACTATCATGTAACATTACATTTGCATTACAAAAATGCCAAAAAGACGAAATTCATGCACTGTCTTTCAGAGGTGGCTTTCACAATAAAGCCTTGTGTAGTTAAAATAAAGCTGCTCATACATTTTCTTCTTACATTGTCTCCATCTAACTTACCTTTAAATAAATTTTAATTTGAGCAATTGTAATAATTTCCTGTTTGAAAGAGGAATATGGGCCAGATTCTAGTAGGGTTACGCCTGACATAACAGCAGTTGCACCAAGTAGAATGGTGCATGTAGCAACTTACGGCAGGAGTTGTGACATAGCAATTCTATAAAGTGGCCTGTGACATGTCACAGGCCACTTGCGCCGAACAGCAGTTACACCGCATAAACCCCCTGCGACATGGTGGTAGGGGGTTTACGGCAGCAGATGCGCCTCATTCTAGAAGGGCAGCCACAAAGTCCCCGCATCATGATTCTACAAGAACCCCCGGAGAAGATCTGGCATCGTAAGTTACACCAGCATTTAGCTGGTGTAACCTATGAACACCTCCCCAGGGGTCCTGTAGCACGCCTGCAGACATACCAACATGCTGCCATCCCCCCACCCGTACCCCGAACCACGTGTCGCCAGCTGAGTATGTGGCAAAATGCCAGCCCAGGTAGTCTAGTGGCCCCCCCAAACTGTAATATAATAAATATACAGTCCCATATCCCTGGTAGTCTAGAAGTCCCCCCCGAACTGTTAAATAATAAATATACAGTACTGTAACCCTGGTAATCTAGCGGCCCCCACCCCGAACTGTTAATAAATATACAGTCCCGTATCCCTGGTAGTCTAGCGGCCCCCCCAAACTGTTAAATAATAAATATACAGTCCCATATCCCTGGTAGTCTAGCGGCTCCCGATCAACATAAAATGCATACTGTACACCCACTCCCTGGTAGTCAAGTGGCCCCCAACCCCTCACCCAGCCATGCCAGCCCACCCAGCACCCCCTGCTCATCCTCAGCCAGTGACTGGCACAGCCCACCTCTCACCATCACGGCCAAGCCGCCGACTGAGTTCAGTATCAGCGCGTATTGAACAGACGCACTCAGATATTAACTGCAGGAGGAAAAAGTGCACTAATTAAAAAAAAAATTGGTTTCCTTCTAGGATAAAACCAAAATAGGGAAAAAAACATCAAAATTGCTCATTTAAATGCTCAAAGCCTCCAGCCTAAAATTGATGAGATTCTGGCATGCGTAACTAATCTCAAACCGGATATCCTTGGTATAATAGAAACTTGGTTAAAGCCCGGTATACAACAACATGAAATTGATCTCCCTTGTTACTCCTGCCACAGGCATGACCATTTAGGTAGAAGAGGGGGAGGTGTCTTAATATATATTAAGTCTAAATTTTATGTCACTTTGATGTCTTCTGCCCCTGGCATGCCTCCCAATGCAGAATCTTTATTTATCTCACTAACTTTAGGCAATATTAAGAAACTACTTATTGGATGTATTTACCTACCCCTGCAGGACACCTCCAATGAACTGCCTTCCCTTATGTCAGCATTGTCAGCTCTCTCCCCTCATGACATAGTAATCTGTGGAGATCTCAACATTGATTGACTGTCCCCAACAAAAACAAGGCCCATACGCTAGTCTCTGACACAAAGTTCACCCAACTTATCTCCTTGCCCACAAGACATAACTCCAAAACAGGTACTGCAACACTGTTGGATTGGTTACTATCTAATTGCCCACATAGGATCAAAACAGTCAGTGTTTTACCAGATTGTACTAGTGACCACTCTCCTACCTACTGCGTGTGGTGTAATAATTTTAATGCCCCACCACCCATAATACATGAATCCAGGAAAATGTTTCAGTTTAACGTAGACCATTTCTCAATGTCTATTAGTAATACTGATTGGACACTCATTACTCGCCTCCCCTCAATAGACCAGGCACTCGATTATTTTATCCTTACCTTTAAAAACATTATCAACAGACATGTTCCACTTACTAGACATAGATCTAAGGGTATTAAGGCACCCTGGCTCTCTACTGAAATCAGGACCCTCATGAAGAGTCGTGATGCAGCCTGGAAGACCTATGAACACAGCCTTCTTCTTTCTGATTGGCTATATTATCGACAGCTGAGAAATAAGTGTAACAATAGGATACATGGTGCTAAACATACCTATCTCCGTTCACTTCAGACTAAGAATCTCAGCAAGCCCAAAGAATTATGGAAACATCAATTCTTTGATAAAAGGTAACTCGACCCAATGTCCAAGCTCCATATCGTCCAGCAGCCACCTCCTTCAAGATCTCCCATCCATTGCAGAAGGAACTAATCAGTTCCTCAATGACCTTGATAAGTACACAGCTTATCTGCCGCCAGTCTCGGATTTCTCTATCCCTACTCCTCATCACGCCGCTCTTGGCTCCCGACCTCCTTTCCTCCCAAAAATAGCCACTAGAAGAAAAGTCCTCAGGCTGTTATCAAAGCTCAAGTCAGAGAGCTCCCCTGGCCATGACACATTAGTACCCAGGTTTCTCAAACTAGGGGCAGCAGCACTCGCCACACCTGTCTGTGATCTTCTAAATAGATCCATCCTCTTGGGTGACGTTCCAAGTCTTTGGAAAGTGGCTGTGGTGGTCCCCCTTCCTAAAGGGGGGGTCCATGCTGTGGACAATTATAGGCCTATTTCAATTCTCTGCCCACTGGCTAAGATCCTGGAGTGGATCCTGCACATTCAGCTACAGTCCTACCTAGACTTACATCATCTTCTCACAGATTGCCAGCATGGCTTCAGGAAGGGCTCTAGTACTACCACAGCCCTTGTCAAAGTCTCAACTGACATTCTTAATGCAAGTGATGCTGGTCTTCTAACCAGTGGAGTATTCATCAACTTGACTAAGGCCTTCGATCTAGTCAACCACCACCTTCTCCTTGGTAAATTACATCAATTAGTTCTAGATCACTTAGCACTCACATGGTTCCATGACTACCTCACTGGAAGATCGCAAAGGGTAAAATGGTCTGGTTCAGTCTCCTCCTCAAGGCTTATCTCTCACAGAGTACCTCAAGGTTCTATAGTTGGCCCGATACTATTCTCACTTTTTATCAACGAGTTCCCCAACTTCTGTGGCGGTGTGTCCATGCAATTATATGCTGATGATGCAATCTTATACTGCTCATCTAACAATATAGACTGGCTTAACCAAAGCCTTAACTCTGATTTCATTGCACGTGAGACCTGGTTCTCTGACAATCACCTAATTCTGCATATGAAAAAAACCAAAGCTATGCTTTTCCATAACCCGTCCCCCAAACCTACCAAACAGCTCCAGATCAGTACATAGTCAGGAGACCCCATAGAGGTGGCTAGTACTTTTAAATACCTTGGGGTTCACTTAGATGCCACCTTCTCAATACAGCATCATGCAACTCAGCTTACCAAAATGGTAAACCAGAAGCTCAGGTTATTATACCACCTTCACCCTCTTTTATCCAACGCTGCCTGTAAAAAGATTGCATCAACATCCTTTCTCCCTATTTTGTTCTATGGCACCCCTCTACTACTCTCTGCCCAATCATCTTCCCTTGCACAGGTTCGTCAACTCTATCATAGGACTGGACATTTTGCCCTTGGAGTGGACTCCAGAAAACACCACTGTGAGGCCCTGTAGTCTCTTCAATGGCCTACCTATAACTCAAAGTTACAGTTTAACACTATATGCCTTGTATTCAAACTTACCAAGCTCTTTAATCCCCCTTGCCTAAGGGGAATCATTTACAAAAAAACACTCACACGCGTGCTTAGATCTACTTCCTTACCCTTATTAGCAATCCAGAAGATGTAGCGCTTATCGGGTAAGCACTCATTCGCCTTCTCAGCTCCCTCTGCTTGGAATTCCCTCCTCCCTAACTTACTCTCCTGCCCCAACATATCCTCCTTCAAAAAAGAGCTTACCTCTTTTCTACTAACACCCCTCCTCTGCAGTTGCTTTAAATAACCCTTATAAGCATCGTTAGTGCCTAGTCTATGTTACTCTGATAGATGTATCTTGCAATCCACCTGCTCTCATGTTCCTGTTATGTGTATATTATACAATATTAGTTATCCAGTTTATTTATATATGCTTAATGCCTAATCTGATTTAAGTTACTTACTTGGCTTTCCACTGTAATAATTTTTGCAACATTGTTAAATCTTTCTGTATCCTGTATATTATAATTGTATTCATCTATTGTACTGTGTTCACTATTGACACCTGGGTCGTCACTCAGAAAAGGGACTGCATGGTCTCAGTGGACTTACCCGGTAACCAAAATTCCAATAAATAAATAAATCAATATCGCTGGTAGAAACTGCATAACATAGTCATCAGGCTGAGCAAATTAGCAAAGAATGTGGTATAAAAAGAAAACAGAAAAGATGTGCAAAGCTGCATATTATACTAAACTGATTGAGTGACGTAAGGGGTAATAAAGGACTTACAGTATTATAAACACATATGATAGCATTCCAACTTGGAGCTATATTTCTGAACTCATAAACTGAACATGGACCAGTTAACAGTTTTGCTGAGTTATTAGTTTTGTAACATACAAATTAGTTCCTGGATGTCCTTTCATATAAAATACTTTGACATATACATACTATAAAAGGTAAATCTATGTTCCTGATACAATAGTTTTTAGAAATCAATGGTTACAAAATGAAATCTCAATTGAAATCTTAATGTGTAACTATAAGACTGTATAATATTTATTAATATTTTTATTACTAAGATTATTGCATTTCTTATGTTAATGTATGGGTTCTCTTCTTTTCAGTCGTTGCAAAGTAGAAGCTACATTTGCAGACTGAATTGAATTGAGCTGGGCTGAAAGAAGAATATAGCATTTTAAATTTCCTGCACAATTTCCCATTACTGTATGCAAAGCACAGCTACAGTCAGTTTTGTAATTTATTTTCCTTTTGCTCTTTTCATGTGTTTCACAGTATTGATGAAATAAGTATACTTTACAATTAGCTATATTAAATCTAAAAAACACATAGTAAAATAAAAGCACTTTCTATTTCCCCAAAATTGAATTTTAGCTTGCACAAATATTCTGATATGGTTTTAATATACAAACATAATGCACTACCTAAGGATATTCTTTTCAACAAGATCAGAAACAGTGCAAATTAAAACAATTCATCCATGATGATTTCAAAATCTATTTCTTGTAAATGTAAAGAGACACTGTCAACCCCTATAAGGCAATAAATGGCCTTTTTGATCTGCTCAGGGATTTGGTTCTCCATTAAATATTATAATTAAGTTCAGTGCTTTTTACAGGTATAATCTATTTTAATGATTCATTTAACAGAAGAAGCTAACAGCTCTACAGCTCAGAGGATGCCCAGAAAGATCATTCAGTACAACTGTATGCAAGTCCCTTACAGACATTTTAGCAAATGTGTGAAGCTAGTACTGTATTTACTATGTAATTGTAATAGATACCATCAAAAATGAATGTTTTCCCTTTTATAATTCTCTATACGAGATATATTTAAACAAGAACACAAAGAGGTGTGATCTATCATGAGAGATTGTCACATCTTGGGTATGTTGACAGGCATGAGGCAATGCATGCCTTCAACCTCCCAAGAACTGATGCTATACCATGATACACCACACACTATGCTGTATTACTGTGATTATTAAATGGCCCCAACTTGTAAGGAAATGGCTGATCGTGGCAGTCGGTTTTGAACCACGATGCTATACAAAGATACTGACACAGGCCAAAGTCTGCTTCAGCCAATCAGCTTGCAGGAATACTCCAATCCATGTTATAGCATACTGTAAGCTTTATGACACCCTGGAATACTAAACTTGCAATGTTGTTGGCTGCCTTATTAGTCAGTAATTCTCTGTAAGTTACTGCTAAGATAACCAGGGCCCCATACCCTGCCACATTTTAGTGGCGTAAAGTGGTAACAATGATTACATAGTGTCACTGTTCTAACTTGCACCCCGTTGAGCTACGCTAAAGGAGGTTACAAGCTGTACTATGCTCTGTTGCAATTGGCACTGTTCTGTCACAAGGAAAGGGGCAAAGCCATCAAGCAAATGATGGCTGTGCTATGCACAGATGCTTCTTGGCCCCTATGTAGCCACTGACATGCCACAGCTTCACTGACCCCTGTAAAATCATGAAAAGCTGAGTGACAAGAGTGGCTCAGGTACGTGGTATGCAAAAAGGTACAGTACCATAAAGTTTTTCTGTCAGAAGCATTCTGTGTTTTAGATACTGTAACTTGTAATGTATCGTGGCAAGGATTCACTAAAAATCACAAAGTGCAATGTAAAAGTCTGCATTGCACTTTGTGATTGCCCAGGTGTAAAAAAAATGCTATTCACAGATAGGGGAAAGGGGAAATTGTTTAACCAGGAAAGGCACACTAAGCCAGAGCTTGTTTACAGGTGCGACATGGGAGCACAAGGAAGTTAAGTGACTTGCTCAGAGTCACACAGTATGCAAGTAAAAGCTGTGGGATTCAAACCCAGGTCTGGTCTGCTGGATGTCAGCAGATTTGCAGCTCAGAGCCTTAGACCACTGCGCTATACTGCTTCCGGATGGAAGCATATGCTGCTATCCATCTGTGAATAGGTAGTGAGAGGCAGCGGTGACACCAATACCACTACCTCTAACCCCACCAGTGCATCCCTGACCCCCAGCCAAGTGAATAGCCTCAAAAGAATAGTGCCAGTGCACTGACATGGTATTCACTAAGGCAGCCATGCAAATGAGCACATTGGACACACATGGTGCTAACAGACCATTAGAAAGCTCATTAGGGGCCCATTTGCATGGACTGCGGTAAGTGTAGCACACCCCCCATGCCCCAGTCACTGTCCCATAAGTGCAAAATCCTTGGTAGTCCAGTGGTGTCCTCCCCGTGCTCCATCCACTGTCCCTGAATAATTATATTACTTCCCTGGTAGTCCAGTGGCAACTTCCCTGTGCTCCATCCACTGACCCATAAGTGCAAAGTGATGGCCGTGCAGTTTCAGGTGCCCACACTCCTCCTCCACACACTGACCACCATCCCATAAGAACATAAGTGCCCCTGGCAGTCGTGCGGACCCCTTCTCCCACCCTTTCACCCACCACAGAACAGAACAGAAACTGACCTGCACCCCCCTCCCCATCTCAACCTCTGTATAAATCATAGAAAAAATTTCCTGGTGGTCCAGTATACACCCCACCCTTTGACAGCGTGCCCACCACCCAGCCCCCCACCCTACCCCCAGCCAACCGACCAGCACAGCCCTCCACTCAGCACCATGGCTGGCCACCAACTGAGCTCTCAGTGAGCGGGTACTGTACACTGTACATGCTCAGTGATTGGCTGTCACTGGCTAGGGGTTGATTAAGTGGGAGCAAGGTGGCGGGCATGCCATCACAGGGTGGGGGTCCATTGGACCACCAGGACATTTTTTCTAGGATTTATACAGGGGTCAGGATTGGGGAGGGCACAAGTCAGTTTCCATTCCCTTCTGAGGCGGGTGCTCGGGTGGATCCGCACGACTGCCAGGGGCACTTTTGTTCTTATGGGGTGACAGTTAGTGTGTGAGGAAGGGGAGCTGGCATCCTACACTGCCAGGCCTTCACTTCTCACTTATGAATCAGTGATGGAGCACAGGGAGGGGGCGGGCACCACTGGAATACCGGGGAAGTAATACAGTTATTCAGGGACGGAGGATGGGGAATGGGGAGGGGGGAAGGCAGCACTGGACTACCCAGGATTACAGGATTTTGGTTGAGGATGGTGATGAGAGCACAGGGAGGGGGTGGGGAGACCACATTGCCTCCACCAACCACTAGGGTTGCACAGAATACCACCAGGTCTCGGCCGGCAGTATTTTGCCCACACCAGGGCATTCACAAACAGTCTTTGCATGAGGAACTTTCTTTGTGAATGGGATTGCGGGGATATGCAGCTCTCCTCCCCCTCATTTGCATTGTGGCCCCCCTCATGACTTTGCCCCAGCACAAACCCAGTTTGCGGGTGCAAATTGGGCTTTGTGAATGCCACTATGGCAGAAAGCCCAGTTTGCACAGTGCAAACTGGGTTTGCACTGGGGGAAAGTTTTGTGAATCTGGTCCCGTATATTCTATTGCTTGGACTAGAATCACCTTCTTAAAGAGTTATGGCTTACATGACCTTTACTCCACATTGCATGCAACTGACTCAAGTCCAGCTCCATGGTACAGCAGCTATGTCAGTTATCTATGAATCAAAAGTTCGGGGTCTGACTCTTAAAAGTTACTGTACAATTGCATCTGCAAGTAAGGGACAAGGTATTTAAACCCTGAAGGAAACATCAGGGACCCAATATTCTAAACTTTGTCTGGTGGGCAAACAAATTGTGCACACTTTCTCCTCTGTCTGCGCTCTTGTGCTATATTCAAAAGCACCATTAGCGCAGGAAAAATGGAGTTGCACCATGCAAACAGATCATGTATGCTCCAGGCAAAGAGAGCTGGCGTTGACATGAACACAGGTGCTATGCTATATTTAGCGCATTAGTGCCATGCGAAGTAAGTCTGCATGACATCATTGCGCAGGGTAAATACAGCCTATTAAAAGGCAGACTTACGACAGGCAAGCCATAGAGGTGGGCAGTGATGCTGCAGCCAGAGCAAAAACAGTGGTATTCAACACTTACATGCAGTTCCTAATGGAACTGGCCATGAGGTAGGAGGAGAAGGCAGAAGGCCACCTTGGGCCACTCCATAGGCTGCGGAGATGAAATACTGCACACAGATGGTACTGGCCCAGAGTCTGCTTTGAGACTTTCACTGAGGATCATCTGGTGGGCTGGTACCATCTCAATAGGGCCTTGCTATTGCAGCTTTGAGATCTTCTGCATGAGCAATTGTGCAGTGACACCCAGTGCAGCCATGCCATGACAGTCAAGCAGAAGGTGACGGTTGCAATGTGCTTCCTAGCCACCAGGTCATGTCAGACACCAGTGGGTGATACTATTGGTGTGTCACAGTCTTCCACCTTGTGCCTGCTGGCCCAAGTTCTAGATGCTCTGCTGCCACACGCTGACAAGTGCATCATATTTCCCAGCACAGCAGCAGAGCACACAGAAACCATGCAGCAGTTCTAGCAGGTTGCGCATCTACCTGCAGTACTCAGTGCCATTAACTGCTTCCATGTTGCCATCCAGGCACCCACTGGTGATGGAGTGGATGCCTACCTCAGTAGGAATGGATACCACTCCATCAATTGCTAGGTGGCATGCAATGTAACTGCATGCATCACCAGTGTTCTGCAAGGTACCCTGGCAGTGCCCACGACGCCATCATATGGCACAATTCGAGACTATGTCAGGCATTTGAAGACAGCTAAATGCCCAGTGGACACCTTGCTGGGGGGTAAATGCCATACACACACACCCAACCCCACATAGGGGGTACACCACCGTAACACAGCACAGTAATGCCTTACTGAGGGAAGGGAGGGTGGGTAGGGAATGGTGCACAGGATGCACCACAGACATAGGTGCTGGAATGGGGGGGCCACTAGAGCTATGGCCCTACCACTTTCATAAGTGGCCCTATCACTTTTTGCTATCATGATAATATATTGCATAGGGGAAAATTTACCCCTTACGTCCTTGGCCCTACCACTTTTCAAACCGCTCCAGCACCAATGACCACAGACCATGGGCTGTGTTGTGGATGTGGGCAGCTACACTGCGAACAAGTGCTATCATATGTTATCTACCTTACAGGGGACAGCGCCTATCTCTTACACCCCTGGCTACTCACAACAGTCCTCTGGCCCTCAATTGTGACCAAGGACAGATACAATACGGCACACACCGCCACACGCAACATCATTGAGTGTGTCTTTGGCACGCTGAAAATGCGATTCTGGTGCCTGGACCGTTCAGGTGGTGCCCTTCAGTAGACCTCTCACAAGGCATGTGCCATATTCCTAGCCTGTTGCATGTTATGCAACATGGCGCACACCCATGGAATAGGCATGTTCGAACATGAGGAACACAGTGAAAGTGACACAGAGCCAGAGGTGCAGAGGATACTGGAGCAGCTTGACTTCTCATGGCCAGGAGGGCCCAGAAACACAGAGTCCACATCATAAGAGGACACACCGAGAGGAGCAGGTGGGCACCAAAATTAAAGGATACTGTTGTAGATTTCAAAACTGTAATGTAAATACAAAATATAAAGTGACAGTGCTAAAAAGTGCAAAAAAGAGCAGGAAAATAACAGTGTGTGTGTAACAGGTGGGACAGGGCTATGGGTGGTGGGGATAGAAACATAGAATTTGACAGCAGATAAGGACCACTTGGCCCACCTAGTCTACCCATTTCCCTACATAACGGATAAGCTGCAGATCCT
Source organism: Neoceratodus forsteri (assembly GCA_016271365.2). Classification (NCBI taxonomy): domain Eukaryota; kingdom Metazoa; phylum Chordata; order Ceratodontiformes; family Ceratodontidae; genus Neoceratodus; species Neoceratodus forsteri. The sequence goes on along the minus strand of CM057456.1, from coordinate 449,742,509 downwards.
AGTTAACCAACAGCCTACTTCCTCCTACCCCCCACAAGAATTGCCTTATGTCTGTCCCATGCATTCTTGAATTTCCCCACTGTTTTTGACTCTACGACCTCCTCAGGAAGGCCATTCCATGTATCCACAACCCTGTCTATGAAGAAATACTTCCTCACATTACCTCTGAGCTATCCCCCCTGCCATCTTCAAATTGTGCCCCCTTGTTTTTGCACGTCTCTTTTTCTGAAAGATGCTACTCTCTTGGACTTTCTTGATTCCCTTGAAGTATTTGAAAGTTTATATCATGTCCCCCTCTCCCTCCATTCCTCAAAGCTATATTTCTTTAGTTCCTTTAGCTTTTTTTCATATGTCTTCTGATGCAGACCCTGCATCATTTTGGTTGCCCTCCTCTGGACAGCCTCCACCCTGTCTATATCTTTGCAGAGATGGGGTCTCCAGAACTGTACACAGTACTCCAAATATGGTTTTACCAAGTGTCTGTACAGAGGGCCAACAACTTCCTCTTTTCTACTGGTGATGCCTCTCCTTATGCATCCCAGTATCTCCCCAGCCCTCCTTACTGCCTTCTCACAATCCTGGCAGACCTTTAGGTCGTCTGATATGGCTACCCCCAGGTCCCTTTCCATTTTTGTTGTTGTCAGTATCTCACCCACCATTGTGTACTCTTCCCCTGGGTTTTTGTTTCCCAGGTGCATTACTTTATACTTCTCTGCACTGAATCTAAGCTGCCATACATTTGACCATTTGTCCAACCTTGCTAAGTCCCTTTTCATCCTTTCCACCCCACCTTGCGTATCAATCCTGTTGCAGATCTTTGTGTCATCTGCAAAGAGACATACTTTCCCTTCCAGTCCCTCTGCAATGTCTCTTATAAAGACATTAAAAAGGACCCAGTACTGAACCCTGCGGTACCCCACTAGTAACCCTCCTTTCTTCACTGTGGACTCCATTTACTATTACCCGCTGTATCCTGTTGTCCAACCAGTGTTTTACCCAGGCTACCACCCTGCAACCCACTCCCAGGCTGGCTAATTTGTTTATTAATCTTTTGAGTGGGACTGTGTCAAATGCCTTACTAAAGTCTAGGTAGGTCATGTCCACAGCCCCTCCCTGGTCTACTGCTTTGGTCATCCAGTCAAAGAAATCAATAAGATTTGTCTGACATGACCTTCCCGCTCTGAATCCATGCTGCCTTGGGTCCTGTGCCCTACTGGCCTCTAGGTACTCAACAATTCTTTACTTCAGAAGTGATTCCATCTTTTTTCCTAACACTGAGGTCAAACTGACAGGTCTGTAGATTTCTGCCTCTGTCTTGCTCCCACTTTTGTGAAGAGGAATCACATCTGCCCTCCTCCAGTCCTCAGGTACCACACCATCCTCCCATGATTTATTAAAAAGGGTAGTCAGTGGCGTTACTAGTTCTTCCCTTAGTTCTTTTAGAATTCTGGGGTGAATCCCATCAGGCCCTATTGCTTTATCCACCTTCAGTTTTAAGAGTTCGTTCAGAACCCTTTCTTCTGTGAAAAGACTAATATCAACCCCCCTATCCAGAGTGCTTCTATTGACCGGATTAGGTATTTCCCCCTGCTTTTCCCTTGTGAATACTGAGCAGAAGTATTCATTCAGTATCCCTGCTTTTTCACTGTTGCTATCTGTTCAGCCACCTTCCTCTTTGTTCAGCCTCAGTATCCCTGCTTTAGTCTTTCTTTGCTCCCTAATGTACCTATAAAAGGTTTTATTCCCCTTCTTAACCGAGTTGGCTATCTTTTCCTCGGTTTGGGCCTTTGCTATTCTGACTGCCTTACCCGTTTCCTTCTGCTTTAACTGATACAGTTCTCTGTCCTGCTCTTTCTGTGTTTCCTTATACTTCCTGAATGCTATCTTTTTCTCCCTTACCTTCCCTGCCACTTCTTTTGAGAACCATAGTGTTTTTTTTCTTTCATTTTGATTTGTTTATTTGCTTCACTCAAAGGCTTGTTGCCACTGTGATGGCGGTTTTGATGTTTCTCCATTGTTGCTCCACCCCACCTTCTTGCCTGTTTGCTAGTGTTTTTCTGAGGCACTCTCCCATTTTGACAAAATCAGCCCTCCTGAAGTTCAGTACCTTCACTTTTGTGTGGTTTGACTCTACAGCTAAGTTTATCGTGAACCACACTGTTTGGTGGTCACTTGTTCCCAGATGGCTACCCACTTCAAGATCAGAGATCCTCTCTCCATCCCCATTTGAGACCACCAGGTCTAAGATTGCTCTCTCCCGAGTGGGTTCCAAAACTAGCTGTCTGAGGCATGCCCCCTGTAGGGCATCGAGAATGGCCCTGCTCTTGGATGTGGCGGCAGCAAAGGTGCTCCAGTCAACATCTGGCATATTCAGGTCTCCCATCAGCAATATCTCTCCTTTCTTTGCCATCCCAAGGATGCCTTCTATTATTTCCTTGTCCATTTCCTCCCCCTGAGACGGGGGTCTATATACAACCCCTGTGTGGATTGTGGAGCCATTTCCAGTCTCCAGGGTGACCCACAGTGCCTCCTCTCCTCCCTGTTTACCATTTAGTTCTGTTGCTTTGATCCCTTCCCTTACATAGAGAGCTACTCCTCCTCCTCCTCCTCTTCTTCCCTCCCTGTCCCTCCTGCAGATTGTGTACCCTGGTATGTTGACATCCCAGTCATGGTTCTCTGTGTACCATGTTTCTGTGACTGTCACAATATCCAGGCATCCTTCTTCCATCAAGGCCGCCATTTCAGGGAGCTTTTTACCTAGACTACGGGCATTGGTACTCATTGTCCTCCATTGTTTTATGGCTTTATTTCTTTTTGCCCCATCCCTGTCCATACTGCCTTTGTCTTTTTCTCCATTTACCCCTGCCCTTCTCCCTATCGACTTCTCTATCTTGGTGTTTACCTCACTACTTACTCTAATTTTTGGGGATGCCTGTGAAAACAGAACCTGGACACGGGAAGGGGGCTGGGGATAAGTGTGAAAGGCAGAGGTGGCCTCCAGACTCAAGCTGTATGTCCACTGCAGGTGTGCAGGGACTGGCAACTGTGACCCCTGTGTGTAGGGGTAACGGGCCAGGGGGAGGGGAACGGTGATGTCAGAGGGGATGGGGTCACTCTGGCCCATGCATGCCCACACCTCTGGCTGGATGATGGAATGTCCAGGTCATGCCTAGAGGTTTGGGTAGTGCTCATGGATGACAGTGTTGCCGGAGTGCTGCCTGACCTCGACCTGCCACTCCATGGAGTCAGTGTATGCCATAGGGTTGCCACTGCTCACATTGTGCATCTGACTGCAACTTTGTGGCAGGCTGCAGAAGCTGCCAAGAGTCAGAAGGAGTCTGCCTCTAGGTACACTGTCCTGTGGGACAGTACATGCTGTTTGGCATGGGCGCTGGGTCTGGAGTGCATGCACCTCTGTCCAGGGTGGGCGATGGAGGTGGCAGGGCCTTGGTGGATGTGGTGGCACATGTAGGGAAGATGTGGGATGACAGGGGATCCTGATGGCTGCCCACATCCACCCGTTGTTTAAGGCAGGTGGCATGGGAGGTGGAGGATGTAGAGGCCACCCCAGTGGTGGTGGTGGTGGAGGTGGTGGTTGTCCCCTAGGATATTGCTGTCCCCAGCAACACAGTCCTGCTCCTAGGGGTGTGACTGCTAGCAGGTGCATCTGTACTGTAGGGCACCATGGGCTGTATAGGGAGGTGGGGGGCTTAGGGCTAGTGAGAACCCCTCCAAGGCAGCTATGGCCTCCGGCTATTAATGTGTTGGCACACATGTGTCCTCATCACTGTCCTCCATTTCCTCCAAAAACAAGTCCAGCAGGTCCTCCTCCTCCTCTGACATCATCTCTGGGTGGTGCACCTCATGGAAGGCCCAGTCTCCTCCTCTTCCATGGATGATGTATCATGCACTGTAGAGATAAGAGTGCGCTGCTACTGTGTCACTCATTACACATTAGTCAAGTCCCAGTGATGTCATATGCAAGCTCCAGAGCCTCATATGTCCAGTCTCTGTCACCCATAGTCTTCATCCAACTGATGACTAAAGTGCATACCACACTGCAGATTCATAACTGGTCATCGATGAAAATTTTGTCGTACAACCAGAAGGCGAAACCAGCAGGTTGACTGTATTTTGTAGTTGGCCGCTGGTTTCAAAGAGAACTATGTGTTTTCTTCGGGGGGGGGCTTTGCGCCTGAATCCCCCACACCCTCCCCACTAAGGATTATCAACTCTGAGTCTGAGCTGATTTGGGGGGTGCAGGACCCCCCGACAGACAGTGCTGGGTTACAGTATAGACACTACAGTGATGTGGTGCTGTAGTCGCTGTAGTGTAGCACGCTGTCGAAATGTCACTGTCAGGGTGGTATACCCCACATCACATCTATACCAGCCACACAGCTACCCATGGATGTCAGCTCTTGCATGGATAACAGTACCCACTATCAATGTATCCCACACATGTGCACACCACTAACCACAGTGAATGCTAAAACCCCGCACAAATGGCACACACAGCACACATGGCAACATGCACCAGCACTCATGGCAATCACCTTGGCAAATGTGACACACATCCTAAGTGCATGGCAAGTGCCAGGGTGTCTGTGTGCAGAGAGGTACCCATCAGGTTGTCTGTGGCAGATGCTGCTGTGCTAGATACCAAGTAAACACAGCAGAAGCCCATGTCACAGTACCCACTGAGCCAAAAAAGCACACAACATCAGTGTTATGGCCATGGCTGCAGTGTGCCCCATCACCTGTGGGATCTACTGTACATGTGTACCCATGCACACAAGGATGTGCCCCAGCCATGTTACATGTCAGGTAGGACACAATCTGGGACTAAAAGCCATCCCCAGGGACCCCTTCCACCTCCACCAGCTGCAGCATAGAAGCCACCACCTCCTCTGCAGGGTAAAGTGATCTTGTAACCACCGATGGTCAGGGTCCACCACTGGTTGCACATTGTGCATGGTGCCCCACAGCCATATTTTCTTTGGTACTGTGCTGGAGGTCTCTGAAGTGCTTGCACACTATAGCCAGTGGTCGACCTCAGCCACTGACAGCATTGACCTCTGCAGTGATCTCCTCACATGCTTTTCTGACAATGGCAACTGTGGTACAGCTTTGTGACAGCAGGGACTCTCTAGCTTTGTATACCTCAGCCAGGGCTTTAAGCTCCTCACAGGAGACTTTGCGTGCCCTCTGTCTCTCTTTGCAACCAGAGGCACTTGTTGGAGAAGGTTATGAGACAGTGGTTAGTGCCTGGTGCGTGAGTAGGACGTGTGTGTGTGTGTGCTTCCCCAGTCTGAACCACCATAGCAGCCTTCTTGTGTACTTCTTCTTCTTCTTCTCAAAAAACCTGCACCATGTACCTGTGTTGATGGCATCAGATAATGCCCACTGCCAGCCTGTCATAGGTCACCATTGTTCCACGTGTGGCCAGTGTGGAGCACCACACAAACATTGGTGTGTACGTGACACATAGTACCCAACCAATGCCATGCAGTGGACAGGCGGCAACATGCCAGGAACAGAGAAGCTACCCTCACAGATGTGGGGGCAACACTTGTGTGTCAAACAGGCCTGTGATGCTGAGGTTCAGTTGCAGCCCACTGCTGTGGATTATATCCTGCACTGCAGGTATAAGACAGACAAAAAGGCCAACACAGGGACAGTACCTGACACTATGGTGCCTATGAGTGCTGGTTGTGCTATGCAAGCACACGTGGCATTAACGTGCCCCCCCAAATATGATGGTTCCATGTCATAATAGTGATCGCAGAATAGCAATCGCTATTATGGCGAGTGTATAGCGCTGATAAGCAAAGATGTACACTTTCAGGTGACCCAACATCCAGAAAGAAAAAAGTGTTTTAGTGGGGAGGGTCTATGCCCCCCCACTCTCCCCTCGCAGGGGGCTTTGCCAGCCATACTCCTCTGAATATGGATTATCAGCTCCAGTGGGGTGCATGTCAGGGAGTGGGCAAAATCCTGTATCGTACAAAAAATTAAGTGCCAGAGCCGCAGCAAAGGTTTTACGCATCTGGTCCCAGTCCCGAACCCTGTACCTGCTGCACTACAGCTAGCCACCCACACCTTGGTAGCATAAGGTACACACATCCCTCAAAACCCCTTCCCTGTCCCTCCCCTTCCCTTCCCTTCACTATCCCCCCTTCCTGTGTACAGTCACTACCCTTGCAGGGTAGCCCAAGAGTATAGCGCCCAATATGAGTCACTGTTTTGACATGGCACCCATTATCGGTCGCTATACTTATGACATACCAACATGGTCGCATAAAGCATACATGTACAGGGACCTTGTCATCCATATCTGACAATGTGTGTGTTGTCAGTTGAACCCTATGTCACTGGAACATGGAATTACATGGACATACATTGTGACATTGATGCACACTGTTGGGACACACCTGACAGCTGGGGCAGGTTATTCTTTGACAGTTTATGTAACACACATTGTAATATATTTCTGCTGCACTACTGGCAACCCATGTTCCTGCACTGTGATCTACCCCTCCCCCCAATCAAGATATATTATTATGTGTATGGCATGCAAAGCCTCTACCTATACCTGTGGATGTTGTTTTCTGTGAAGGCATTTTTTCTCTGGCCTTCTGTTTGTTTGCAGCTTGAAGTGTCCTGGTTGCAGTTCCAGTGTGCTATGTGTTGGGGGGGCTCAGGTCCCCTTTAAATAGCCTGGGCAATTTATACATGTAAATGTATGCAAATCTGGCTATAATGACATGCTGATGTGTTGTTTTGCCTGCTGACTGCCCAATGAGGCTTATTTGCATAGCCTGACTGAATATAGCAAATTTGCACACTGTGCTAAATGCATTTTGCACTTGTGTATTGTGTAAAGCACCGAGCAAATGCACCATGCAAATGCAGTTTGTGCATTTGTGTGGCTTACCACACAAATGCAATGATGTCACAATGTAGTTGTTTGCACAGCCCATTTGCAATTTTCAGAGCTGTCTTCAGTGCTGGGCAATCTTTGCACTGCACTCTGGGCTATGCTTTGGACATTCCATTTGCACTCTATATTCAACAGTATTTGCCCACTAGCTACTCCTTTGAATATTGCGTGCAGTGAGAGGTGGGCTAATATTAACTGCTTGGCAGTGCAAACTTTGCCCACAGGCAAAGTTTTGAATATTGGGCCCCAGGTGGTAATGCAAAATACCATTGGTTGCAGTGTGGGCTGGTCAGCATGACTGAGCACTTCAATAAAATATCAATGTTTTGCTCTGCAACTTGATGAGTGTTTTGAAATTATGTTTAAAACCATCAGTTTGCAAGTGGCAGGATTTCTTGGACTGTATTTGAATACTAACAGTAACTTTAACATTTTTTTTAAATGTTTATGTAAGTAAGTTTCATGTGAGTGTTTATTCTAGGTGGCAAAATGTTTGAATACTTAATTTTACATAAAACTAATGTGGTTAATAGCAGCAATTTGTACAGGTAGGAAATATTCCTGTCCGTAAATATACTTCATACCAAGGTTCAAACTAAGGAGAGGAAAAAGAGCCAGTAGGCCAAAGCCCATAATGCTCCTATACTAGACCAAAGGATAGTATGCTAGATTATACCCGGAACTGATTAACTTATCCAGACGTTGTTTAAAAATATTCTTGGAATCACTCAGAACTACAGAGGTTGGGAGTTTGTTCCAAGGCCCAATAGTGCGGAGAGTAAAAAAATATTTACAATTATTTCTTTTAAAGGGTTTCCTAATTAACTGAAATGGGTGACCCCTAATATCATATGGAGAAGACTTGAGTTGAAGGCCTAACTCAGTCATGATATAGGGATCATGTACCACGTCATATAAAAATAAAAGATCGTCTCTCAGACGTCTAGTGGAAAGCGACATAAGGTTCAAAGAATTTAACCTTTGTTCATAAGATAAAAATTTAAAACCAGATTTTTTTTGTAAATTTTCTTTGTACCTTTCCAAGTGATCCACTATCTGATTTTTAAATGGGCACCATATCTGTGATGCATACTCAAGGTGGAGCCTGACGTAAGACCTATATAAGGGCATGAGCACATTTTGATCTCTAGAGGTGATGTTTCGAAGAATTGATCAAACCACTTTATTAGATGTGCTGATAACAGAAAGCAAGTGTTTCAAATATGTAAGATCATTTGAAATGGAAATACCTAAATCCTTCTCGTCCACAGTGGAACTAAGCAGTAAGCCATTTATATTGTATGAGAAGGTGGAGTTATTTGATCCGAGGTGCATCACTTTGCATTTGGTGGTATTGAGTTGCATGCCCAATGTTTTAACCCAATTTGAGATAGTGTCAAGATCCTGCTGGATGAGATCTATTTGATCTTGATTAGAACAGGATCCCCCAATCTTTATATCATCTGCATATTTAGTTGTAATAGAAACACAGTTTTGGGTGAAATCAGAAATAAAAACTTGAAATAAACAAGGACCAAGAACGGAGCTTTGCGGAACACCACTCAAGACCCTACCAATGTTTGACAGGTTGCCATTTATTATTACTCTCTGTGTTCTGTTACAAAGCCAATTCTCAATCCAGGCTATAATATAGTAATTAATGTTTAATTTCCTTAGCTTGAGACTTAAAGCCCAATGAGGCATAATATCGACAGCCTTGCTGAAATCAATAAAAACAACATCGCAAGGTATTTTGTTGTCTAAAAATGAGCTGAACTGTTCATAGAAACAAAGCAAATTTGTTGTACAACTTCTACCCTTTCTGAACCCATGTTGATATAAATCACTAGCATCTATAACAGGTGCAATGATATCTTTAAGGAGACTCCCTAGAACTTTACAGATGGTAGAAGTTAGACTAATAGGTCTATAGTTCTCCCAAAGGTGTTTAGAGTCCTTTTTGTGTATGGGAACAACAGTAGCTTATTTTCATTCATTGGGTATAAAATTATTTTTCATAAAGAGTTCAAATAAGATTTTACATGGAAATGCAAGGGGATCAGCCAATAAGAATAAAAGATGGCCAGTGATATTATCTGGCCTGAACAATATTTCCCTTTCAGAGTTTTCAATTTATCTTTAATAATTTCTTAAGTAAAACTGATCGGAGGATCAAAGTGATTTGGAATAGGCTTAAAAGTAAGAGTATCCGTCTGTGTAAAGATTTTACAAAATTCAGCATTAAATAAATACATTAGCCGTGGTCTTTGAGTCATGGATGAGATGGTTATCGTTTGTTTTCAGGGGCCCAACCTTACAGGAAATTTTCTTTAAAGAATTTATATAAGAATAAAATTGCTTTGTGTTTTATTTAGTGGCTGAATGTGCCAATTTTAATTCAAACCTAGATTTAGCTTTTCTAATGCAATATTTACATTTTTGATTAGCTTTTTTGTAAAGCACCCAGTTAGGTGTAGTCTTATTTTTTTAGGAAATTCCTATTTTTTTTATTTTTGTATCTAATCAATTTTTTTATATACTGATTCAACCATTTTGGAATTTGTTTCCCATCAGGTTTTTTTTTATTTTAGACGGGATATGAGTATCCCTTAGACTGATAATCAATGATTTGAAAATGGCCCAACACTGCTGTGGGGAATTTGATGTAGAAGAGCAGACCCCCTGTCAAAAAACTCTAAACTGAGCTTTAGATCATTAAGGTTTGCTTTTTCATGCAGATAAATAACAGAGGAGTTAAAATTGTAAGTTAAATAAATCTGTAAAGTGAAAAAGACAGAGTAATGATGGCTGTCGCTAATAGGGACAGATATATTAATATCTGTAATATCCAAATTTACACTAGTTAGGACAATGTCCAAAATGTTAATGCCTCTTGTAGTGGTGTTACCCATTGTTTGATATTTAGGTCTAGACAGACAGCTAAATTTTTTTTACCCCTAGAACTGGAAGCAGAAGAAGAAATCCAGTTTATATCTGGGATGTTAAAATCACCAGAGATTGTGACATTTCCAATTTGATTTGCAACTTCTATTTCAGACAAAATAGCATCTAGTGTCTGGATAGTTGAGCTGTGGGGAAGATAAAATGACCCCAGAAGAAAAAATTCCTTATTAGACAGAAATACTTTAAGCCATACAGTTTCTGTAGGAAGATCATGAATTTTAAATGCAGTTGAAATATTTGCACCGTTGATTTTATTATTTATAAATACATCAGTCCCCCACTCCGTCTATCCTGTCTATTGAATCTATGAGAGGCAAAGCCCGGTAGTTGGCTGGTCCAAGCTGAATTATTATCTCCTCATGTTTCACATACTGTAATAATATCAATATTATTATCAAGGACCATAAGATGGAGTTCATCCAGTTTTTTAGTTAGACTCCTAGCATTTAAACTAAGAAATTTTAAACATTGACTCTAGAATTTACATGCATTCAGAGTTGAGGAACTGGTCTTCAACTCCCCCCATGATTTAGTTTAAATGATTATTTATTATTGACAGGTATTGTTTACTCAATAACACGTTACCCTGTCTACTAAGATGTAAACCATCAGAACAAAAAAGTTCAGATGACTCTGAGAACTCCTCCCAATGAGTAATGCAAGTGATTTCTTGGCACAGGCACCACTGATGTAGCCAGTTATTAATAATTTAAATTTTTAAATTAAGTGTTGCAGAGTATCTGGGAACAAGCAATATCTCAGAGAAGTAAATATCACACCCAAGCTCAGTAAGTTTATTTGTCATAGCAACATAAGCAGATTTAATATGTTGTATTGAATCTTTAGAAATGCTATTTGCACCCACATGAATAATACAAAGTGGATTTGGATTGAGAACTAAATATGTTTTCAGCCATATATGTGATGTCATCAATCTTAGCTCCGCTGAAGCTGGGACATGTCCTATTGTATTTGTCAGGTTCACAAATAGCCCAATCTAGATGTTTAGCAATAGAATCACCTACAACAAATATTTGTCTAGGGTGAGCGACATCCTCACTAGGAATGGAAGGAGATGTCATACATTCAAGAATTATAGTATCAGTAATATCTGATGAAAAGTCAATGAGAGGGGGATCAGACATCAGAATGGGGGCTATAGGCTGAGAGTGTGAGTTTGTCTGACCCAATTCACTAACTAAAATGCCTGAGTGAGAACTAACACTAGTTGAAACATCAATACTGGGTCCTAATGTGTCACTAAGCAAGGCAGACAAGGGGTCAAAACTGTTTTGGAAGGGAATATCAAAGATACTTGACAGGAAACAGTCTGTAGTACTTTTCTGCAGAGAGGGAGCATGTGTCAGCCAGGCTCAGAAAATTACTTTCAGTATTACAGCACCACATAATTCTCTGTCGCTAGTATTCTTATTAATTGCAATAATGGTGATTTTTAGGGTTTTATATTCATTTTGACATTGCAGTACGAGTGTGGATAAGAAAGCACCTGCATTTCATCATACAGTGCAAGCATCATGTATTGCTCATCAAAATGTTAAAGTGCTCCTAGATCAAGGGGTATAAATACAACACGAACCATTCATGACTACGAATAATGACAGCTTAGAGAGACACAACCCAAGGCAAGTGTAAAGAATATATACTATATAATTGAATGCTACATGTACTTTAAGTGAAAGTTGCTACCCAAATAGAGAAGCTAATACAGAAGGGAATGTAACAGTTTCAGATCTTATACAGATCCAGCTTGGTAGAATGACGAGTCTTTGCAGACAAAAGGAGCACAGTCAACACCGCATGGTGAAAATGCCACAAGACAAAGCCATGCAGTGTACAACATAACAATGTGCCTTAACCACGCAACCTCAAATTTCACTGGAGTGGTGATCCATGATGGCGTATTGTTGGAATAATAAATCTGCACTTCCCTCGAAGTGCGCTGGAGTGGTGATCCATGGCGGCATGGTGTTGAAATAATACATTTGCACTGGCAAGAACTGTGATCTGTTTTGCCCTGTTTGTGACACATGAGGTTTTTGTCTTGTGGAGTTTTCACCACACTGTTTACCATGGTGAGTTTACTTTCGTTCAGTTTTCGTGGAACCAGAGCTTGAGGTGTGCCATGTTAACCCACACAAAACCGTGAGAGAAACAGAAACAGAATCTTTTGTTAAGTAAATATGATACCTTTATTAGTCTAATGAAAAGTTACAAATACTGTATTAGCTTTTGAGGCTTAGTGCCTCTGTCTCAGGTATGTTACACAATGTTCATATACACAAGCTGGCATTGTTATTAAGTACAGGCAAGCAATAAGCTCAGAAACTAGATGGAAAAGGCTGGTTTCTTTGAGAAGTGTAATGCAAGTCAAGGTGTTATCTATGGGCACCAGGTGTACTGCCAGACTGCACTGTACCACCAGGGACTGAAATAAGACCAATGAGAGAGGCTTATATGAATGGGAAGGGGGGAATTCCTGAAAGAAATGCCTATATACCAAAATATACATAGAACAATAGACAATGATGGCAGAAAAATACCACTGGTCCATTCAGTGTGCCCATAAACCCTAACAAACCTGAGACTTATTGTCCATATCAGGTTCTAACCCACACTATCCACCCCATGCTCCCTGCCCTACCACTACAACTCTGAACAACCTAAACCCTTCACTCTGTCTCAGCCATGTTTGAATCCATTAATAGTTTTAGCATCTGCCACATCAGCTGGCAGATTGTTCCATGGCTACACAACCCTTTCTGTAAAATAAAACCTTCTCACTTCCCTCTTGAACCTGCCTCCGTCAGTTTTCACTTGTGCCCCCATGTTCTTGATCCACTGCTTATGCTTACTAGTTCCTCGCAGTTTACCTTGTTGATTCCATACAGGAACTTGAAGGTCTCCTTCATATCTCCCCTCTCTTATCTGGCCACCAGGAAGTATCTGCTCAGTTCCTTGAGTCAATCCTCATAAGATCTAGCCTGCTGGCCCTGAATCCTTTTGGTCACCCTACATTGCACTGTCTCCATCCTGTCCTTAGTTTTCCTTAGCTGAGGGCTCCAGAACTGGGCACAGTACTCCAGGTGGGGCCTCACCAGTGATTTATATAGAGGTAGTAATATCTGCATCTTTCTGCCATCAATACCCCTTCCAATGCACTCCAGCATCCTGTTTGCTCTACTGTAGGCCTTGTTACAATGGTTTGATTGTTTTAGGGAGTCGCTGATGAGGACCCCAGGTCTCTTTCTTCAAAGATCATGTCCTGCTTTAGACCTCCCATTCAGTATTCTGTCCTGAGGTTCTTCTAACCTGTGTGCATCATCTTGCACTTTCTGGCATTGAATTTCAACTGTCAAACTGCTGACCACCTCCCTATCCTTTGCAAGTCTCTCTGCATCTCCCCAACCCCTAGCCCCTCCTTGCTGTCTACTCTATCACAGAGTTTAGTGGCATCTGTAAAGAGACACACCTTGCCCTAGATTCCTTCTCCCATGTCACTGATGACATATTGAAAGGACTGGACCCATGACCAGTCCTTGTGGCACCCCACTTGTGAACCTCCCTCTCTTCTGATTTGACTCCATTAACCACACTCCTCTGCTGTCTCCCTTCCAACCAGTTTCTCACCCATTTAACTATGTCCTTCGCTGCTCCTCTAGCTCCTCCAGATCCTCTAGCTTCTTCAGCCATTTTTGTGAGGCATTGAGTTTAAAGCTTTGCTGATATTAGAATCCACAGCATGGCCATTATTCACTACCCTCATTACCCAGTCAAAGAATACTATCAGGTTGGTCTGACATGAACCCATGTGGTTTACTATGCTGGAGTCCACTGCTCTCCAAGTGGCTCATGAGGTTCACTTTGTTTAGTGTCACCATTAGTCTGCACACAATAGAGGTAACACTGACAGGTCTGCAGTTACCTGGTTGCTCCTTGTCCTCGCCCCAACCCCCATACTCTGGTTAATACTCTGTTTATTGAGGCAGGACTACACAATATTTCTATACTTCACTGCTCCATAATTAATGCAAATATTTATTGTAATTTCCATCACTCATCCATTTGTCAAGATCTTATTTGAAGGTTTCAGCTGTACTACAATTTATTATACATGATGCCAATATGTTCCATAAATGAACCACCCATTGTACATAAAATAATATCCTACTGTTTTTTAAACCATAATAGTTTTGTTGGGCCTTCTTAACATATATTGAGTTTGCCCCAATCTAAAGTTTAAATTGTTAAATAAATTCTGATCCCTGTGTATATTAAATAATAATAGTAAATCACCCCTTAGTCATCTTTGTTCAAGACTGTGTAAACCCAAGTGTTGTAATCTACTATAATATGATAAGTTCTCTAAAACTCTAATCATCTTACTTATTCTGTGCTGTATTGTTTCTATCTTTCTCGTCACCTTTTTTTTTGGGGGGGGTTAACTGGGTAAGGATCACTGAGCACAAGGCCTGTTTTCATGGACAACCTAGGAGCACTAGGGTGGTTAATAGACTTGCTCAGCCATACAGTATGCACGCAGTATGCAAGTAGAGGTTGTGGAAATCAAACGCATCCCTTCCACACAGGATTACTCTGGCCAGTCACACAGCTACATGCTGGGGAGGACCAGTGGGCTGGGACTTCCTGTGTTGAAGGGATGCACATCCTTTCTATGCATGCATGCAGGAGTCTGCTCATGCTAGGTCCCTCACCTAATGTTCTCACTGCTTCCAGTATCAAACTATTTCACTGTTTCTCCGCAGCTTACTAGCCAGAAGCACTGCTCTTGTTTTCTGTGTAGGCCAACTTAATTTGTTCTTTGTAATCAATGGTTATACACCAGTAAAAAAAAATATGTTAACAATTCTGTGTAACTATTTGAACAAGCATTTGTCAATGCCGAATGTTGGCTTGCTGGCATTGGCATTGGTAGTGCAGGAGTTAGACAGATGCATCATAGGAATGGCAGTGAAGTATTGAACTGATGCCAACCCACCCCCACCCTGCAGAGAGTGACAAGTATTAGGATGTCCCTTTGGGTGTTTGGTAGTGCAGTGCCGGAAAACATGTCGGGCAGGATGTGAGAAATGACCGCTGCACAGTTCATAAAGAGGTGTAAAAAAATGCCAGTGTTGAAAATGTGGCATGTAAATATACCAAATTTGTGAAGCTACTAGGGTGTGTGGGAAATATGCAATGCATGCTTGCAACACTGCCATTTTATGGGCGTTTGGCACCAAATTTTCAACATAGGCATTTTAGCACCTCTGCTCATGTACAGTGTCACTGTTATTTCCTCAGTGTCCCAAGAAGTGATTTCGCACAGCAACCACGCTATTCTGCGCTGGAAGTGCAAAAACACAAATGACGGCTGTACTGTTCATCAAGAGGTGTGGAAAAATGGCAATGGTGAAAATCCAGACTGAAAATATCACAAATGCACGACGGTACGAGAGTGCATGCAATCTGCCAACGCATGCTCGTAACACAGTTATTTTATGGAGTATCATCACCAAATTTTCAACATAGGCATTTTAGGTCCCCTGCTCATTAACTGTGTCACTGTCATTTTCATAATCTGGCCCAAACACTGATTTCCCACTGCGACTGCACTATTGTGCACCGGAAGTGCGGAAACACATTTCGGGCAGGATGTGGAAAATGACAGCTGTACTGTTCACAAGGAGGTGTACAAAAATGACAATGCTGAAAATCCGGCAGTAAAATATTGTGAATGCGCAAAGTTACAAGCCTGAGTAGCAACTGCGCAATGCAGGCTCGTAAAACAGGCATTTGTTGGATTTTTCCACCAAATTTGGAACTTAGGCTTTTGAGGGCACCTCATGAACACCGCCACTGTCATTTCATTAATGGGCCCGAAAGGTGATTTCACGCAGTGACTGCGAAATCACCTTTCGAGGCTGATAACCATGACAGTGACAGAATTCATGAGGAGGGGCCCCAAAAACCCCATGTTGAAAATTTGGTGCAAAAATTCCAAAAAATGCCTGAGATATGCAACAAAGTTGAAAAAACCCTATCTAGCCCATTATACAGCTTACCGGCATTTCCTCAGTTCGCGGTCGGCTTTGAAGAGAGCAGACGTGTTCCCAGTCCACCGAAGATCATCGCACCAGACTACAGATATAAGTATGGGGTGGGGGGTGTAGGAAGACAGGAGTGCGCCAGTGGGTAGTCACGGGTTGTGGGAGGGAGGGCAGGGAGAAGCGCCGTGGGACCGTTTTTAATTTGCAGGTTTAAAAAAAAAAAAGATGACGTGGGATGTTTGCCATGCTGGGGTGTGCTCCCAGCATGGCAGAAGGATGCTGGGGGGGCATGGAGCCAACAGGGGATTGGGCACTGCCATCGGCCATGGCATCAGTTGCCACACTGGGGTGGGCTCCCAGTGTGGCACCCTGTACTCAGGGGGGAGGACAGTGGAGCCGATGGGGGATTGGGTGCTCCCATCAGCCATGGCATCAGTTGCCACACTGGGGTGGGCTTCCAGCATGGCACCCTGTACTGGGGGGGGACGGCACGTAGTAAAGTGAAAATAACTTCTAAACAAAGTGCCGCTGCATGACGAGCTTGTCTCTGCTTGCAGCAGCACTTTGTTTAGAAGTTTTGACCACTTTACATAATGTTGGTGTCAGCGCTAGCATGCTGGCTTATTGGGGAATGAGGGACGCACCTACTGATGCGTGCCCTGCATTCGCCCAACAGCAGCCACGCCCCCAAAGCTGCACTCTCCCAATATGTTGACTGCCGCGCAAGCGCGGCAAGCCAACATAAAAATGCCTTATGTTTTGTATTGCTCCCTTCTCCCCATCCCTTGGGTCGCACCTGGAAACGAGCCTTGGCTCAGTGTGCCCGGTCACCAACTTTTAATTAAGCTTGTTCACAGCTTGTTATTCCCAAACCTCCCTAAACTTGGGAGCCATAATCAGTAATCAGTTGTACATAGGCACAGCAGAGTGCTAAAATGACTTGTTTCAATCTGGGTGTGAAATGCCTTTTTACTGTGCTTATTAAGTTATTTGCTTTCTGATATAGAGTCGAGCCCACTTATAAGAACATCGGATATAACAACATCCCGGGTATAATCACATTTTGCTTAGGTACTGATCTTGCTCCATTGTTTCCTATGGGCAGTAAGTCCATTTATAAGAACACAGAGATCGGCTATAATCACATATTTATGGACACTTCCTAGCAATCCTGGCTGCCTGAGCCATGTGTTTGCTCACAGTAGGGGCTGGCAATCTAGCGCAAATTGCTCTTGGCAGTCACAGCTCATTAAAACTGTAATTGCAATCATGCTTTTGTGTGTGCCAACTTTGATCTTAATGACTGCAGTTTGCGCTAAGTGTTGTCATTAGTTTCAATGGCAATGAATTGTGAAGTCCTGTGTAGAATGGATACTGCTGTTCGTGGTCAGCAAAAACAGTGAGCGGACCGCTTTTCACCAGTTTTAATGCATTTTTCGATTAACTTTCCTTATCCTGCCATAAGCAGCAAAAATCACAGATTAGTTTACTAAGATTCATTAGGATTAGGGTAGCTCAGTATGTATTGAAGCACCTTACTGCATTGTACTGTATATTGCGATATCACTGTACTGCTGCATTGAAGTTTTAACTGCATTAACTTAAAAAAAATGTGTGCTAGCACTTTTTAAACATGTTGTGTATAAAGAGTAACATTTTTTCATGCTTATCCATTGTCCGCTTAGCTTTATTTAACAAATGAGGGGACGGCCGCACCTAGCGGCCACTGGGATAATTGATTTCAATGGCAGCCCACTTTTAGTAACAGCCCGCTTATAAGAACATTTTTCCTTGGCAAATGGTATGTTCTTATAAGCGGGCTCGACTGTACTATGTTAACTTGTTTATTTGTATTGCTTAGGTCTTTTGTTATGTGCAGGCCAAGGTCTTTTTTGCATGTTGTTGCATTAAGTTTTGTATTGTTTATGTGATAGTCCTTATTTATATTGTTTCTGCCAAGCTGCATTACTGCACACTTATTGCTATTAAATTTCATATTCCGTTGTTAGGACCTATTCACCAATTTATCCAAGTCACTTCGCAGTAGTTTAGTTTCAGAGATTGTGTTAGCCCTTCTACCTATTTTAGTGTCATTGGTGAACTTACTGCAAATATTAGTAACATCAATACCCCAAATAGGATGATGAATATCCCTTAAAGTTTACCTTTTGTGTCCACATATCAAGCAAATTTGATATCCAACCAATTAGTCTATGTTTTTTTCCAAAATGTGTCATTTTTCAAGCAATTTACCATGAGACCACATTGAAGGCTTTGCTGAAGTCAAGAAATATCAAATCAATTGCATTAACCTCACTGAACTCATTACTTACATATTCATAAAAAATCAGCAAGTTTGTTTTATGTGACTGACCCACTTTAAATTCATGTTGAAATTTATCACTGATATTTTTACTGTTACAATCAGAGTCAAGTCTCTCTTTAATACATCTTTCCATTATTTTGCACCCAATAGATGTAATGTTTGTTGGGCAGTATTTCTCAGCTAGTTTTTGTGTTCCCTTTTTTGAAAATGAGGGTAATGTCAGCTTTTTTCCAATCTTTAGGGACTTCTTTAGAGAATGATGATATATTATCAAAACAAATCAAATCATATTTTATTTACAAAAAGCGCCTTCTTACAACCAAGGTGCTTGTACATAATAAAACAAATATAATAAATAATCCCAACAATAATCAATAAAATCCTACAGTTTAAAACTCTAGCAATTATAATACAACATTAAAAATCTGGATATGCCAGTTCAAATAAATGGGGTCTTTAGTGCAGTTTTAAACTCCTGGACAGTCAGGCAATCTCGCACCCGGCGAGGTAGAGAATTCCACAGGGTCAGGGCCACAAAGCTAAAAGACCAGGCTCCTGATGTCTTTAAATGGACCCTGGGAATCTCTAGCAATCCGTCGGCGGTGGATCAGAGAGGGCAGCGGGGACAGTGAGGGTGAAAGAGATCTAGTAAGTAACTGGGTCCCTAGTCCTGTAGGGCTTTATAGGTCAGCAAACTGCTCTTGAAGGCAATCCTCCACCACATTGGCAGCCAGTGCAGTCCGCAGAGCACAGGCATTATATGACTGGTTCTAGATGTACCAGTCAGCCTAGCTGCTGCATTCTGCACTAGCTAGAGGCAGTGGACATCAACCTCTGGCAGCCCTAGGTAAAGGACATTGCAGTAGTCAAGGTGGGAGGTAATGCAGGCGTGGACCAGGGTTGAAAGATCCTCAGGAGGAACCAGGTGTTTCACCTGGGCGATATTCCTCAGATGACAAAAAGAGGTCTTGATGACTGCAGACACCTGTAATTTTAGGGTCAACAATAACACCCGGTTCCACACCTGGTCTGAGGTAGGCAGCTCAACACCCCCAAGACATAGTCCCAAGGGTGAACCTGCTGACAAACCTGCCTCCCGAGGATCCTGGTCCACAACCAGCACCTCAGCTTTCGCTGGGTTCAACCACAGCCAGCTCTCACTCATCCAGTCCTGAATCTCGGTGAGACAGTTGTTTAATACCGGGAGAAACATATCCTGACCAGGTGCAATGAACATGTACAGCTGAGTGTCATCTGCATAGCAGTGAAAACTCAGACCATACCACCTAATAATCTCTCCTACTGGCAGCATATACACTGCAAACAACATGAGTAACAAAATGGAGCCCTGTGGCATCCCGCAAGATAGGGGGAGAAGGGGGCCGAGGAATAAATTACAGGCATCATTCTCTGAGTTCTACCCTTAAGGAAAGATTGAAACCATCTTAGGACCATACCAGACAGTTCACAGATAAGCTGCAGGTGCTCCAACAGTACACCATGGTCTACGGTGTCAAATGCTGCAGAGAGATCAAGGAGGATCAAGATGGAATGGGTCTTCCGATCTCTCACTATTAGAAGGTCATTTAGCACCCGGACAAGAGCTGTCTTGGTACTATGTCTCTTCCTAAATCCTGACTGGAGAGAATCATAGACATTGTGGCTGGTCAAATGATCATCCAATTGCATTGCCACCACCTTCTAAATAACCTTACCCACAAAGGGAAGGCTAGAGACAGGTCTGTAGTTCACCAAGCGATCCAGGTCAAGGGAAGGCTTCTTAAGGAGAGGCCAAGTAACCACCTCCTTCAGGAGATCTGGGAAGATTCCCCTCTCCAGTGACCTCCAGACTATCTCAGCTACGACAAGGCCAATCTCATCTACACATCCTACCAGGAGGCATGTGGGGCCTGGATCCAAACTACTGCTGGTTGGTCATAATGTCTGGATGATCATTATTATGTCAGTGACTGTGGGTCAGCTAAAGTCAGACCAGGTGAACTGGGGGCATGACATCTCCTGCTGACCACCACAACTTCCATTACAGTGAGCTGGACAGATACTGGACCTGATTGTGACAACCTTATCTGCAAAGAACCAAGCAATCTCATCACACCATTTCTGTGACATAACTCCCCCAGACTGGAGACAGACTGGATTACACAATCTGTCCACAGTCCAGAAGAGCTGAGCTGGTCGGTTCTGTGCAGCAGCAATCTCCCTGGACAGGAATTCTGCCTTCTTATGGGTGATTGCTGATTGGTAGACCACATAATGGTCCATCAATCTAAGTCTGTCACCCTCCAGGCCCGATTTATGCCAGCACCACTCTACCCTTTGCCCCACTCTCCTCAGCTCCTTCAAGGTCTCATCAAACCAAGGAGACCTTGGTTGGAGGGTGAGGGGGCGAACACGAACAGGTGCAGTGGAATCCAGGGTCATCACCACTGCCTTATTATAGGCAAGTACTAGATCCCCTGGATCCCTGCTTTCACTCAGTACACCTAATAGATCCAGTACCCTCATTAGGCCATCTGGGGTAACATACCTTAAAGGATGGTACTAGTCCTTCTCCGTAGGGGCAGACCTAATAGGGGGGGCCACAAAACTGAACCCGATGGTGTGATGATCAGACCATCTGACCAGCTCCACCACCAGATCAGATATCTCCATCCCCAGGAGGAACACCAAGTCCAACGAATGACCTCCAATATGGGTTGAGGAGGTAATAACCTGTGTAAGGCCCAGTGAACTCATTAGCTGGAGGAAATTTTATGTTATACTGTATGTTAATACTGGCAATATTTCCCTACCAGTTCCTTTAAAACTTTTGGTGGTAATTCATCTAGTCATGCCAATTTGTCCACCTGCAAAGACAGACAATATCTCAATATCTCCTCTTCTTCAATATTAACTTTTTAAATTGAGCATAATCTAGGTAGTATTTTATCCCTTGTCTGATAGACCTGACCAAAGTAATTATTAGGTAGATTTATCATTTCACTTTCATTAGATGTGACCCCATTGTTATTTTTAAGTGGGCCTACGGTGGTGCATTTTTGTTTGTATGTTTATATAACTATAGAAGGCTTTGATATTTTTTATTTATTGCCAGTTTTTATATATATATATATATATATATATATATTCTATTTCATTCTTTTAGTATTTTAATTATTGTTTTAAGTTTTACCTTGTTTACTGCATGTGGCCATTTCTGCATCAATCTGAATGCTTTTCTTTGCTTATTAATCATGCTGGGTATTTTTCTTGTGAATTAGGAAGGTATTTTTCCATTTTTATTATGGAGTTTTTTATGCTTAGCATGTTTATCCCTTAAGTCAAGTAGCTTATTTTTGAATATTAGCCAACATTCCTCTGTGCCTTTACCATCCATAAAGTACATCCAGTTCCAACCTTTGATGTCATCTTGCATTTGGGCATAAGTTTCTGTACTGTATTTGTGAAATATAGTTTTACCCTTATATGGTATGATGCTACATTCCATTTTTAATTCAATAACTCTGTGATTACTCGTACATAATGGTTTGAGTATACTGGGCTCTATACACTAATGGGCACTGGGTACATATAATACATGCATACCCGGCTTATGTAGCTCCGCACCCATGGACAGGCATCCAGTGGCTGGCATTCACAACTGCCAGCCATCTGTCCATGGCCCCACCACCAGTGTGCAGCTGCATGGGGCAGATTGCAGGGTACAGGTGGGTGTCTGTCCTGGCTCCCAAAGTGGATCCCCTCCTGTATGCAAGCATGGGATCCTGGGAAGATGTGAGACCCTGTATTTTTAAAACTACAGGCAAGTGCCTGAATGGCTGCCCCATCCCTCCCTGTCAGCCTGGTGGGCTGGGGCTGCAGTGTGGAGGGTCTTCCTGTCCCACTGCCATTGGCAGCTGTCCATTGGTGAGGGTACATACAGGTTGCGGCAGGGTCTCCCATCATGAAACTTGCACCTCCTATGCCTGGCATGCCACACCTTTGGGAATGGCACTGGAATGAGGGCATGCCTCTGACACTTCCCCTGGACCATGCCCACATGCAGCTACACAACTAGCCAAGATAATCTTGCATGGAAGAGATGTGCATCCCTTCTATGCAGGTGTGCAGGAATCTGCAGGATCTTGGTGCACAGTCTAGGCACTTAGGCATGCCTACACCATGGATCTGCAGCATGCAGACATAGTACATAGAGCTCCTTATGTTTAATGGCACTATTACTATTAGTTATAAATAAGCCAAGTATATTTTGACTTCTCATGGGTGTCCTAATGAATTGTCGGAGACTTGATTTCCTTAGTGAATTGAGAAATAAAATGCCCTCTACCCCATCTATTTCAATTGTTTCCAGTCTTTTTGGCTATATTAAATCACCCAGCAATAAGATATCACCTTTATTACATGTTTCATTATTTTCCCTAATATGGTGCGTAAAGTTTTCCCTTGAGCAATCAGGTGGGATATAAAAGTTGCCAGTATAGATGATGAAGAGTTTAGTGTTGATTAATTTGAGCCATATTGCTTCAATATTTTTTTAAATTTATAATGATCATAAATATACAGAGCCACTCCTCTTGCTTTTTTCCAATTGTATCTTTGGGTATCATGTCAGAAGGGGGAATCCAATGTGAGCGACTCACAAATGAGCTAGTCATATTGAGCGAAGTGGGGAATGGCTACCCTGCAAAGGTAACGACCTGGTTGACAGCGACCATGGAGAAGGGCGACCAGAAGGCAGGAATAGCAAGGGGAAGGGCAGGGATAGGAGAGAGGGTTTCTGTGGGGCAGTCTTCGTGGTGCTGCCAAGACAGCCCATGTGGTGTGGTGGTGAGGGTGGCTGGCTCCGGCAGAGGATGGTCTGGGTTCGGGGACTGGATGGACACAAAACATTTGCTGCTGCCTGCAGCTCCTGGGTTGCATTTATTCTTTTTGGGAGTCTTGCTCCCTTCCTGACATGCACCCCCCTGGAGTTAAGAATCCTTCAGTAGAGGGATGCAGAGGGTGAAGTCCCCATTGGGGGGGTGCTGGGGGACACAGCCCCCCCACATAAACATTGAAAACTACTGGCCGAAAGTAGTGTCACCATTTTGTGTACATCACCGAATTGCTTTTTGGTGAGATACACTCACCATAAAAGTGATCGCTCTTTTGCATTCACTCTTATGGCATGGAACCTGTCTTTGTTGATTAAATGATAATTATATATATTTTTGTCCCATACATGTTCAGGATCCCACCACATCTCAATAACTGTGACAATATCAAGTGCTTTGGCTGTAAGCAAAAGTTTGAAACTATCACATTTATTGGCAGGACTTCTTGGGTTTAGGGAGAGTAGTTTTATGGTGTTACATTTTTGACTTTCCTTGATTGCTTGGCTAGGTTTTTTCAAGTAATCTTTCACCCCCACCCCCATTTATATGTTTAAATGAAGTTTCTTTAAGACATGAATAAATCTATCTCCTAGTGTGCTTGCTACTTTTAAGTTTACATATAATTAATCTTTTGCATAGAAAGAAGAGTTAGCGAGAAATAAGTCTCAGTACTTGTCAAAATTAAAATTCTCTTTAAATTTCCATTCATCCAGCCACAACTTTATTTTCCTAGTTTCATATCGCTTCTTCTTGGATGCCTTGGGGACAGTCAAAATTTCAGAAAATACTGGAAAGAGATACCCATTGTTTTGAGTATTTTTGCCAGTGCCATATAGTCCTTTTAATATCATTGTCACTTTTTTGTCCACATCATTTACTCCTTCATGAATTAGGATTTTAGGTCCCCCCCGAGCATTTGACAATGCTTTTGATCCTGTCATTGATGTCTCTGATGCAGACTTTTCTCTCAGTTTATTGGACTGTAGAGTCACCAATAATTATCATCTTCGCTTTGTCATATGATTCCTTGTGAATTTTTCTTGTTCACTAGTTAGTTACGTGCAAGTGCATAGCTTTTGTTACTTGGGATGCTATCAGATGCCTGTTTTTCAAAAGTACCAAGCCTTCTCCACTGTTCAGCCATTTTCCAGGGCTATACCATAGTGCATTTCTCAAAATCACTTCCTTCTTCCTGTGTTCTTTTATTTCCCAGTGACATTAAGTCTCTATCACTGGTACGTGGTTCACTTGGTGGTGTTTCTCATATCATGTTGTCAGCAAAATTTTCAAGATTACGTATTTCAAATAGGTTTTTGAGTTCATTTTTGAGTATTGATTTTTTCGCTCAGTTTCTTCATACTAATGCAATGTTGACAACTGAAAACTACAACACTGCCCCATCTGTATTTGCTTGCTTCATATGGGCTGGCAGAATAGCCTAGAGGTTAGAGTAACGAGGTGTGAACGAGCTTGATACATCCAGCAGACCACACCTGAGTTTGATTCTCATAACCTGCAGTTGCATACTGTGTGACTCTGAGCAAGTCACTTAACCACCCAGTGCTCCCAGGTTGCCCCTGAAAACAGGCACTTGTGCCTAGAGGACCTTTACCCAGTAACCAAAGATTAAAATAAAATAGTTAAGTTACACAATTTACACTGCATTCCTTCTTCCCCTCCCACAAACATGATTTTATTATATGCCATATTATAAACTGGTAACGTAGTGCCCCCTAAAAGATTTATATACAAGAGTCTTACTTCCATAGTCTGTAGGTTTTGGTGCAGTTATATGAACTCCTGGAATCCCCAGACTGACATGGACAGACACACACACACACACCCTCTGCCCATGTCTGCTCTGCCACATGCTTGCTGCCACTCACACTGGTGCCACTGTTTATGCAACTAGGACCAGAAGTAATGTTACTTGCACTTCCAGTTAAGCATTCCCAAACAAAATCTATTTTTAAACTAAAACAGTTTCAAAATGCCTTAGTGCGTCTTGTAGGCACTATTCAAAAGCTCTCATAGTTGAATTTGACTCCAGTAGCCTTTAATAGATCAACAAAAATGAGTGGAACCCACAGCAATACTATCAGCCACAGCTGTACGATGGGGAGATTTGTTTTTCATCTTTTTTCTTAGTTTATATGGAGATCGTTAGAGAAAGAGAGTATTCATACACACCAGTAGCAGCAGGATGGAGAACTCTGCTGCTTGTACAGTGCCCAAAATTGCTTCCACACTCACTATTTGAGCAGGATAGAGAGTCCTGCTCTCTGCAATCTGCCCTTATAGTCATTGAGCCTACACTGATGCTGCATTTATACAGCTATGACCAGACGTGACATCACGTGCAGTTCCAGTTCAGCATTCCCCAAAACTAAAAGGCTTCAGAGTGCCTTAGTGTGCTATGTAGGCACTATTTAGAAGCTACAAAATTCAATGTATTTATTTACACAAAAGCATATCAAAATAACAATAACACAGAGTGTACTCACAAACAGTAAGAGCAAGCAGCAGCATGGGAGAAAAAGCCCCTAACCGGTTTCACCCTTAGACTTCGTTGGGGTGGGGGGGAGGTTACAAACTGCAAGTTGTACCACTTAAATACATATGTCAATTAAATAATTAAAGTGCAAGATAAAAGACCGGTGGGATAGTTTAAAGAAATAGTAGAAACTACAGTTGAGAAAAAATCCTCAAGCAGTTTGATGTCTCTGCCCATCTTTTATCCTACAGGTCCAGCAGTTACCTAAATACTGCTAATAAAGAAAAGTAGGACATAAAGAAAACATTATTAATAATAATAATAATAATAACAGACAGTAAATGGTTATTTCAAGAAGAACACTGCACCTCACTGGCAATGCACATGCTAATCTATGGCAGCGCTTGATCAAAGACAAGTAATCAGATCTCTCCTTTAGTCTACGAGGGTACAGAGCTCCCAACTATATAATCCATAGTGCTTCTGTCATAAGGATCAGATCATTTATGTTGTCACCATGTCTACCCACCCCCACTCTTTCTATACCACAGAATTTGAAGTGATGCCCATTATTGTCATTCTGTTGTTGAATATGATTAGCCAATGCATTCAACATTTCCATCTTTTCTATGCTTTTCAGATGTTTACCAATCCATATTTTAAAATTACGGGTGATTTTCTCCACGTACAAAAGTCCCACATGAGCAAGTAGCCAAATACACAACATAGTTGGTGTCATAGTTGATGAAAGACCAAATGTTGACATTTTTTGTGGCATTAGCACTTGTGAAGCCATTTGCTTTTAACGTACAAAAGGACAAAATTTGCAATGTCCACAAATAAAATTGTCCTTTGGTAATGGTGGGATCCAGGAATGGGCTCAATGTTACTTCAAATTTAGGCTGCAAGCTGTGAACCAATCTGTCATTGAGGTTGTTATTTTGCATACTATCCTTGGAAGGTCCTGTGTATAACTGTGTAGAACAGAGTTAGACCTAAAAACCAACCAGTTTTTACTAATAATATTTCTGATAGCACTGTTCTGTCTGCAATATGTCATGACAAACTTAAACTGCTAATTTACTGCACTATTCTGTCTTTTCTTTGGTGGTAATAATGTACTTCTATTACTACTAGCCATTGTTGCTTGTGCCCTCTGCATCACATGAACATTGTACCCCCTATAAATAAACCTATCTGTTAAGTCCCTACTATGTTTGTCATATTCACTATCCTTGCTGCAGTTTCAATGAATCCTGAGGAACTGGGACTTAGGAATGTTTTCCATTGTATGTCTGGGATGGCAGCTGCTAGCTTGCAACAAACTGTTTTGATCAGTGGTTTTGCTATACAGATCAGTACTAAAAGTATCATCAGGTTGTTTATTCATACTTAAATCCAAGAATGAAATGCTTTTCTGACTGGCCTGCACTGAAACAGATGAGTTAGCATTGCTATGCTCCAGATATGCAACAAAGTTGTCCAACTCCTCCTTGTTGCCCCTCCAGACCATCAAACTTCCATCTATATATCTCTTCCAGATGTCAGTCCTATCGTAAAAAGAATTGACCTCAGAATCATAGACATTTACTTTCTCCCACTCCCCAGGGTACAAATTAGCATAATTTGGTGAAAAAGTAGCACCCATAGCTGTACCTTTAACTTGCAGCCAAAATTCATCCTGAAAAAGAAAAGAGTTACAGGTTAGAACATAACACGCACGATCCACAATAAAATCTTTAAGATCAGAATCATAAGAGATATCTGTGTCCAAGCTATGATGGAATGCCTCAAGTCCTCCATTATGGGGGATATTCATATAAAGGGACTCAACGTCCGTGGACATCAACCACCAATCATGTTCTACCTGCATATCCTCAAAAATGCTGAGTATATGCCCAGTATCCCAAACATATTAGGGTAATTCTGTTACCAAACTTTTTATGTGGCCATCCACAAATTTGGATAGGGAGTCTATTCCAGCCACTATTGGTCACCCAGGAGGGTGTTGCAGATTTTTATACACTTTAGGCAACAAATAAATTGTGGCATGCACAGGGTGCTCAGCAGTTAGGTACTGGAACACATGTTCAGGCAAAATTCCTTTGTTTTTACTGGTAAGTAGAAAATTATCTATTTCACCTTTAAACCTAGCAGTGGGATTGGATGGCAGTTTTCTAGAAAAGGTTTCATTTGCTTGTTGTCTGTGTACTTCTTCTATATAATAGCTGGTGTCCATAACCACCACCTGCCCCCCTTTATCTGCTGGCTTAATTGTCACAGTTTTATTTTCTTGTTAAGCTGTCAATTCTTCTTATGTGATATTATTAAAAAAATGTGAATCTTTGTTTTTCACTAATGTCCTGAAATCATTCTCACACATACGTTCAAATACTGTCACCATTTGGTTGTATGGGGGATTGAACGTAGAAGCTGGTTTAACATTCAAGAGGAGATCATTGCCATAGTTCAAACCAGCCAAAGTGATATCAGCAGTGTCCCCCATAGAAATAACTCCAGAGTCACATTGTATCATTGAAATATCAATATTCGGTTCATTGGAAACATGCAAATAATTTTCCCTTTGTCTACCCATGCTCAATTTATGGAAAAAGGAGCATAGGTTTAACGTTCTTGTAAATCTATACAGTATCCTGAGATCATCGCGACTGTATAATAACGACTTAAAAAAACGCGCCTACAGAATAGCGAGCACATGAAGGGTGACTAGAAACAACAGCGAATTAGCCATAATGGCGAATAAAATTTCCATTCAGATAACAATTATCGCGAATCTGCCAAATTAGCGAGTGCGCCAGTCACAGCAACTTGAAACCCCTTCCAATCTTGAGGTGCAATGTTTCAGACCACAAAATTGCAAAAACACAATTTCTTTCACTGTTTTCATGAACTTGGAATGAAAGCAGTACTTTGAAATGTACTCCAAATAACTGATTTTCTTTATATAATGGTAATTGTCCCCACCACAAACAGCATTTTTTGTGTCCTTTACTTGGTTTTAATTCATTTAATTTTTAAATTCCTACTCTGTTTTCAGCATCCTGTTTTATCTTCAGCTAGTGGATGTCTTGATTAAGAGTGAGCCACCCCCCTCCCCACACACACACACACACAGACTGCTTTTTTTGTGGTCTTTAATTCTTTACTTTGTTTTTATTGTTTCCGTTTCCTTTTTTTCTATTCTCTTTGCAGCCTTCTGTTTTTTGTTTTTTTTTTGCCATAGTGAGCACATTGTAGTACATGCTTTCATCTATGGTGCTGCATCATGGGCAAATAGCTTCCCAATTTTAAGTGGCTGGAGTTCCTGTATGAGAATAAACAAAAGACCCTTGTTTAGTTGCTGAACTCTGCTTCTGGATCATATTGTTTGTGAGTGCACTCTGTGTTATTCTTATTTTGATATGCTTTTGTGTAAATAAATACACTGAATTTTGTAGCTTACACTAGTGCCAGTCTTTTTGTTTGACTGCTTTGGTTTCTGACTGGGCACAGTTTTCAGTCTGTAGAGTGTTGGTTTGTTTGTAACACTGGTCCTTTTCATGCTCATGACTGAGGCTACCAGAAATTTTCTAACACAGAGTTTATTTTTCTACTCACACAATATTTTGTAGCAGCAGCAGTTCATTTGTTTCTTTGATTTATCTCCTTGAAATGTCCTCAATTTTTATTGGGGACAGCAGTTCAGTCACGTCAGGAGATTTGTTTGTAAATGTCATTTGCAGCAATCCCGATGTTAGCATTTTCAGTGAAAAAACCTCTGGAAATAACACAAATACCTCATGCACAACAGCAATCATTCCCAAAGCCGAACCTTGTCTAAACTCTGAATGCAACATCTTTACTGCATTTAAAACAGTAGAGAGGACTGTTTTGAAAATTCGAAGACACCATTGGAATAAGATCTCCCTGGAGGCATACTGTATCTGTCTATCAATAGAGTACCCAATGGCCTAAGGTGGACCAAATTACCAGGATACGGATGGGATTGTAAAATATTTTAGATGATTGGACCACCACTACACATGGGGCTTCAAGAGAATTGGTCAAGTGTGTAATTAAGCAATATACTATGAGAGGGTGTGGGCGATGGCTGGATTTACCCATGCCTGGTGTGGTGGTTTGCTCATGAGGCACAGCTGAGTGAGGAAACCACACCAGGCGTGAGTAAATCCTGCCATCACCCACACCCTCAAGTGGGATATTGCAATTATACAATGTCCCCTTTTTTGTGAGAAAGAACTAAATAAAAAGCTTTTTTTTTTATTTCACATTATTTTTACTGCTCTGCCAGAAAAAATAGTTCCCATAAGAGCGAGGTGTGGCTGGGGGATTGAAAGAGAGCAGAAGCTTGGATGTCATGCATTAAACCATGGGGTGCTTACAACATGTAAATCGTGCCATCACCCAACAGGAAAAAGTGCCAGTCAGCCATATCCCCCTTCCTCACCAAGATCACTCCAATACGAACACTTGAATGCTAGTGGCTGCCATATTGTTTTCAGCCCTTAACAGCAAACCGCCTAACCCCACCTTCCCAAATCCTGGTTTGCTCAGAAGGCCAGCGGCCTCGTGAAAACCACACAGGCATGGGTAAATCCTGCCATCACCTACACCCACTCGTGGTATATTGCAATTACACAAAGTTTTAATTTTAGTATTTTTCCTTTGAATTTCCCACAGTCGGTAAACGATGCAAGCGGCAGTGGGGGTGTGTCTGTTGGCTGGCTGACACGTCTTCCCAAGGGGTCATTGCATGATTTACACATCACTCAAACAGCCGGTCAAACAGGTGCTGTGGAGAAGAGACAGCCAAGCAAGAGGGGGAGGAAGCAAATGTAATAAATATCTCCTCTAAATCACTGATGGAAGCAGAGATCAGCTTACTAAACAAGGGTCTTTTATTTATTCCCACACAGGAAGTCCCGCCACTTGATATTTTTCTGGACTTATATAGGTTTACAAGAACTTTAAACCTACACTCCTTTTTCCATAAATTCAACATGGGTAGACAAAGGGAAAATGATTTGAATGTTTCCAATGTGTGACATCCCTCGTATTTGCTGCTGCCATTCTCATGTTCACTCCAGGACCCCCCCCCCAGCTTTTCATTGCCGTGGAGCAGCTTGACTTACTTTAGCAGCTGCTTTTCCTTGTTGAACTCACCCAAGGCTTTCAAATTATGCACGGGAGCAGCTTCACTGACTGGCCACCCCTACCACCCGGCACGCTCTCTCAGCACTGTGAACCAAGCTAGAGTGGGTTTACTAAATGGCAACTCTTTGCTGAATTTTTAACATAAATAACTTTGCCTGAAGCACAATTTGGGAAGGTGGGGTTAGGCGGTTTGCTGTTATGGGCTGAAAGCAATATGGCAGCCACTAGCGTTCAAGTGTTTGTATCGGAGTGATCTTGGTGAGGAAGGGGGATATGGCTGGCTGGCGCTTTTTCCTGTTGGGCGATGGCATGATTTACATGTTGTAAATCATGCCAGCCAGACAATCAGGAGCCAGTATTTATCAAGCCATTGTATATTTAAGCAATACACCACGAGAGGTTGTGGGTGATTGCAGGATTTACCCATGCCTGCTGTGCTGGTTTGCTCATGAGGCCAGCGGCCTCATGAGAGACCACACCAGGCATGGGTAAATCCTGCCATCACCTAAACCCACTTGTGGTACATTGCAATTACACAATGTTTTAATTTTAGTATTTTTCTTCTGAATTTCCCGCAGTCGGTGAACGATGAAAGCAGCAGGGGTCGGGGTCGGCTGGCTGACACTTCTTCCTGTGGGGTGATTGCATGATTTACACATTGTAAATCATTCCAGCCAGTCAATCAGGATACAGTATTTTTAGAGCCATTGTATAATTAGGGATTACGATTGGCAGCAGCCCGAAACTGGAAGCAGCATTGAAAACAAACCAGGAAGCTGTAAATCAATACAAGGGCTGCCCTGATTTCCCTGAGTGAAAGAGATTACTTAAAGTGACTGTGGACGAACAAGAAAAGAAACTCAAAGCAACAAAACTGAGGAAGTTCACCTGCAACAAAGAAGACTGCGAAAAGGATCAGATTTTTACCTGGTTCAAAAAAAGTCATGGCAGGTTTAGCAGGAGTAAAATCGCCGCAAATCAATTCTGTAGCAGAATCGATCACCATCTTCAAATTATTTAACCACTAGCGATTCCGATCTTGAGGGTCCTTTTTTAGGACACAGTCAGATGGAGCAACAGCAACTACCTTGCAGGAGCCCCTGAACAGTGACGTTCAGAAAATAAACAAATGCAGAAGGAGGGGGACAGAGGACATCACTCAAACAGCCAGTCAAACAGGTGCCGTGGAGAAGAGACAGCCAAGCAAGAGGGGGAGGAAGCAAATGTAATAAATATCTCATCTAAATCACTGATGGAAGCAGAGATCAGCTTACTAAACAAGGGTCTTTTGTTTATTCCCACACAGGAAATCCAGCCACTTGATATTTTTCTGGACTTTAAACCTACACTCCTTTTTTCGTAAATTCAACATGGGTAGACAAAGGGAAAATGATCTGAATGTTTCCAGCAAACAGAATGTTGATATTTCAATGATTGTGACTGGGGTTATTTCTACAGGGGACACTGTTGACAGCACCTCGTCTGGTTTGAACTCTGGTAATGATCTCTTCTCAAATTTTAAACCAGCTTCTACATTCAGTCCCCCATACAACCAAACAGTCACAGTACTTTAACATATATGTGAGAATGATTTCAGGACATTAATGAATAATAAGGATTCACATTTTTATAATAATAACTCTACCACTACAAGCACAGCCTTACATATGAAGCACTTAACATGGCCATCACCAGCTCAATTGCTACCATCATTGACTATGGCCTGGCAGTTTATGGTTCTGCACCGGACTCAGTGCCCCATCACATATCCCTGCCCTTTATAAGGCCTGCTGACTCCTCACAGGAGCTGCAAGGCTTACACACACCTGTGAGCTCTATTCACAGGTAGGGCAGCTCCAGCTGAAGAGCAGAGTTAAGTACCATACCTGTCTACTGGCCAAAAAAATCACGCTAAATCTGATGCCACCAGGAGTCCAGAATCGGTTCATGCACCGTGTAAGTGCCAGGCTGACCAGAAGCACCCACCACCAAATTTTCAGTGAACCTAGATACTGCACTGCACAGGGTCACTGTGCATTCTGCTACCATGCACCACACTGGACCAATGCCCTTCCTTCAGCCATCTCCGATACCACAACCATAGGTATTTTCAAGCGTAAGCTCAGGCAGCACCTTGCCACAGATGAAGCTCAGGCAGCACCTTGCCACAGATGACAACTGTGACTGCGTTGGCCATTCATGATGACCAAAACAACTTTCCTACATTTGGACCACCGTAGAGCAGTAGTACTTAGTGTTTTACCTAATCCTATGGGCACCTGCCTTCACAGCACTTCATTGTCCCACCCCTCCATCTACTACTCTCCTCCCCTCCCCACTGGGCACCCATTCCCCTCTCTGTCCCCACCCTCATGCC
Organism: Neoceratodus forsteri; assembly: GCA_016271365.2. Taxonomy (NCBI): domain Eukaryota; kingdom Metazoa; phylum Chordata; order Ceratodontiformes; family Ceratodontidae; genus Neoceratodus; species Neoceratodus forsteri. The sequence continues at coordinate 449,709,267 of CM057456.1, read as the reverse complement.
CCCTCCCATCTGCTGCTCTCCTAGCCCCATTGTCTCCAATCTTCCTTAACTCTGTTCTTAACCCCTTACGCAGGCATACACTTCACTATGCCGCAGCTGTGCCTGTTCTTCACTCTGTTTCTCCCCCCCCCCCACAAGTATGCTCAACTGTCCAATGCAGGCACCTTCTCACTAATGCCGTAGCAGTGTCTAAATGTTATGCCTTAAGCTAAATGTTATCCCAATCTTGTAATTCACACCAATTTATTGTCTACCTAGTTTGTAATGTATTGTTTTGTACCAGTGCAATTTTGTACTTGCTTGTAATGTAATGCCTTGTAATGTAATGCTATGTACCTGTTCACATTTTTTTCTTGTAACTGACGTGGAACCTACAAATGAGCATCCACTCACAGGTGTTCTCCAAGATATCATTAAAATAAAATAAAAAAAAGTAATAATAATAATATCACAAAAGAAGAATCAACAGCTTTACAAGAACTTGAGAAAAATCAAACTGTGACAATTAAGCCAGCAGATAAAGGGGGATCAGTGGTGGTTATGGACACCAGCTATTATATAGAGGAAGTACATAGACAATTAGCAAATGAAACCTTTTATAGAAAACTGCCATCTGACCCCACTGCTAGGTTTAAAAGTGAAACAGATCATTTTCTACTTACCAGTACAAAAAAAAGGAATTTTGCCTGAACATATGTTCCAGTTCCTAACTGTTGAGCATCCTGTACATTCCACAATTTATCTGTTGCCTAAGGGGTATAAAAATCTGCAACACCCTCCAGGGTGTCAAATAGTGTCTGGAACAAAATCCTTAATGGAACCTTTATCCAAATATGTGGATGGCTACATAAAAAGTTTGGTAACAGAATTGCCCTAATATGTTCAGGATACTGGGCATATACTCAATATTCTCTTGGATACGCAGGTAGAAGATGATTGGTGGTTGATGTCCATGGACATTGAGTCCCTTTATATGAATATCCCCGATAATGGGGGACTTGAGGCACCCCATTGCAGCTTGGACACAGATACCTCTTATGATTCTGATCTTAAAGATTTTATTGTGGAAAGTGCATTTTATGTTCTAACCTATCCTTTCTTTTTCAGGATGAATTTTGGTTGCAAATTAAAGGCACGACAATGGGTGCTACTTTTGCACCAAATGATGCTAATTTGTACCTTGGGGACTGGGAGAAAGTAAATGTCTATGATTCTGAGGTCAATCCTTTTAACAATGGTATTGACCTCTGGAAGAGATATATAGATGATATTTTGATGGTCTGGAGGGGCAACAGGGAGGAGTTGGACAAATGTGCTACGTATCTGGAGCATAGCAATGCTAACATAAGTTCTTCAGTGCAGGCCAGTCAGGAAAGCATTTCATTCTTGGATTTAAGTATGAATAAACAACCTGATGGTACTTTTAGCACTGATCTGTATAGAAAAACCACTGATCAAAACATGCTGTTACACTCCACCAGCTGCAATCCCAGACATACAATAGAAAACATTCCTAAGTCCCAGTTCCTCAGAATTGGATGAAACTGCAGGAAGGATAATGATTATGACAAACGTAGTAGGGAGTTAACAGATAGATTTATTTCTAGGGGGTACAATGCTGATGTGGTGCAGGGGGCACAAGCAACAGCAGCTAGTAGTAATAGAAGTACATTATTACTACCAAAGGAAGGACAGAATAGTGCAGAATAGTGCAGTAAATCAGCAGTTTAATTTTGTCATGACATACTTTTACAGAGAAGTGCTATCAGAAATATCATTAATAAAAACTGGTTGGTTTTTAGATCTGACCCTGTTCTATGCAATTATATACAGCACCCTCCAAGGATAGTATACAAAAAGGGTAAGAACCTCAGTGACAGATTGTTCACAGCTTGCAGTCTAAATTTGAAATCACACCAAGATCCCATTCCTGGATTCCACCTTTACCACAGGGCAATTTTATTTGCGGATATTGCAGATTTTGCCCTTTTGTATGTTAAAAGCAAATAGCTTCACAAGTGCTAATGCCACAAAAAATTTCAACAGTCGATCTTTATCAACTATGACACCAACTATGTTGTGTATTTGGCTATTTGCTCATGTGGGGCTTTCTATGTGGAGAAAACCACCTGTGATTTTAAAATACAGATTGGTGAACATCTGAGAAGCATAAAAAGATGGAGATGTTGAATACATTGGCTAATCATATTCACCAACAGAATGACAATAATGGGCATCACTTCAAATTCTGTGGTATAGAAAGAGTGGCGGTGGGTAGACATGGTGACAACATAAATGATCTGATCCTTATGACAGAAGCACAATGGATTATGCAGTTGGGAGCCCTGTACCCTTCTGGATTAAAGGAGAGAAATGATTACTTGCCTTTGATTGAGCACAGTCATAGATAAGCATGTGCATTGCATGTGAGGGGCACTGTTCTTCTTGAAATAACTATTTACTATATATTTTTAATATTAATGTTTCCTTTATGTTTTACTCTTGTTTATTAGCAGTATTTAGGTGACCGCTGGACCTGTGGGCTTACAAGATGGGTAGAAGACATCAAATTGCTTGAAGATTTTTTCTCAGTTGTAGTTTCTGCTATTTCTTTAAAATATCCCACTTGTTATTCTGGCAATAGTGTATAATTTATCTGTCTGGTTTGCAGTACGTTTTATCTGTGATTTGTAATTAAATTATTGAAATTAACTGGATCTTTTATCCTGCAATTTAATTATTTAATTGATGTATGTATTTAAGTGGTACAGCTTGCAGTTTGTAACCCACCCCCTCTGATGAAGCCTAAGGGCGAAACCGGTTAGGGTTTTTTCTCCCATGTTTTTAACATCAAAACATAGAAGTTGTCGGAAGATGGGGACCGTATGATCCATTAAGTCTTCCCTAGGCTTCCTACCCCCCTACTTCGCTGCCTGCTTGTATATCCCACAGTGTCTGTCCCATTTGTGCTTGAATTCCCCCACTGTCTTGACTCCCACCACCCCCTCTGGCAAGTTATTCCATGCTTCCACAACATGCTCTGTGAAGAAGAATTTCCTCGTATTTATTTATTTGTTTTTTGTTTACCGGGCAGGTACACTAGACAAGACTATTGCCTATATTCAGGCATGACCCAGGAGAGTACAATCAGGAGAGAGCAAGGTACAAAGAAGGTACAAACATTAGTGACAATTGTTCATGGCGCAGCATGAAGTGGGAATAAAACAAATTTGCAGATTGCTGACAAAAGCAAGACATATTTCTGTGGAAACTGAGAGTAAACAAATACCCTTACATTAGCTATTTGCGCTGGATGAAACAACAATAATAATTAAGGACATAAGACAACTGCTAAAGAATAAATAACAGTTTTAACTAATGATTTTGTGGAGGGAGTGGGAACATGCAGATCTTATACAGTGGAGGGAAACAGTAAGTGCCATGTAGGTAAGGAATGCTACTGGGAGTCAGTCTCAAGTTACAGCACAGGAGCAGCCATCAGAGTCAGTCAGGTGGGCATGGAGACCCAGTTTAAAGGCTAGGTGGGCTTTAGAGAGTTTAATGTGAGGGGGGAGGGAGTTCCAGATGCTGGGAGCTGATATAGCACAGGATAGTTCCCCCTTTTTTGTGAGGTATCTGGGAATTTCAAGTTGGGTTTGTACGGATGACCTAAAGAGATATACTTGGGAGGGATGAGATAGCAGCCTTGAGAGATACTCAGGTGTCCCCGTTCTGATTATATTGTCAATCAAGCATCCAGTAGAGCAGAGCCTGTGCAAAGTCGGGGAAAGCCAATTTAGTTTGGAGTAGAGTTCACAGCGATGAGTCAGTCTGTGCAGAGAGGGAAAATTGGCATATGCTGTTATAACATGTGCTCCATTTATGGAGGGATCCTTTGCTAGCATTAAGGTATACCTGTGAGCAGTATGTAAGGGAGGGAAGGAGGAAACCTTGTGCAATAGCAAGCCAGGCAGCATCATTCAAGGAGGACCTAATTCTATAGGCAATACCCAGTTTGGAGTTAATCACCTTGCAAGTTGCCGTGAGGTGGAGGTTAAAATCCAGAGATGGGTCAAGTGTGACTCCTAGGTACCTAAAGGAGTTAACAGATCCCAACGGGGAGCCATCAAGAAATAGTACTGAAAGATCCAGAGCACAGGATTTGATTCTAGAGGGGGAGTCAAAAAGCATAGCTACAGTTTTCTTTGCATTAAGTATGAGTTTGTTTTGTAGAAGCCAGACTTGTAAGCTGTCAAAGTCAGCTTGAAGATTCACCTTTACTGATGTGGGGTCCTTACCACTAGCAAGAAACACCACGTCATCAGCATAAAGGCTCAGCGAGGAGACACAGGGAAGTGATGGCAGGTTGTTAATAAAGAGAGAGAAAAGGAGAGGTCCAAGTATAGATCCCTGGAGAACTCCAACAGAGGTTAAGGAGGGGTCAGAGACAGCAGTTGCAATTTGAACAAATTGCCTCCTCCCAGTGAGGTAGCTATCAAACCAGGAGATAGAAGACTGGGAAAAACCCAGAACGGACAGTTTGGAGAGTAGAAGGGGGTGATTCACAAGATCAAAAGCCTTAGTGAGGTCAACAAAAATGGCCCCCGTGAGCAGGCCCTTATCCATTGCTGTGAGGACTTCATTTGATACTTGAAGTAGTGCAGTTGTGGTGCTGTGCCCCATTCGGAATCCTTGTTGAGCAGCGGATAGAAGGTTGTGAAGGTGCAGATATTCTGAGACCTGGGTGGCAACAGCCTTCTCATGTAGTTTATTTAAGGTAGAGAGAATGGCGATCAGTCTGTAGTTACTGTAGCCATGTTTTTAGTGTCCCCTTTTTTGTGTACAGGGACAACTCGAGTCGTTTTCCATAGTGTAGGCACTGTCTGAGTTAGTATAAATAGATTGAAAATTCTTGCAATAGGGGCAGCAAGAGCTGGAACTGCCATTTTGATGAAATAGGGCAGTAATCCATCTGGACTGGCAGATCCATGAGGGGAGATAGATTTAAGAAGAAGCAGCGCCTCAGTAGTGGAGAGTGATCTGAGCAGAAAAGAGGGTCCTGAAGGATGGTGGATATCAGGAGGGGGTGCAGGGGACTGGTTAAATTTTGCAAGGTATTCAGATAGATCAGAGAACTGCGCAGTCAGGGCATTTGCAATCGTAGGTAGATTGTTACAGTTGGCATCATTTAGTATCATTTCAATTATGGCCGTCTTGGGCCTTTGGCCTATGAAATTTTTGATGTGGTTCCAAAAACTCTGGGAGTCACCCACTGAAGATTGGAGAAGCTTAAGGCAATAGTTCCTTTTTGCTCTCTGAATATCTTTTTTGCAGGCATTCCTCATTTTTCTATAATTAGCCCAATCATCTGTCCGTTGGGATTTCTTGGCCAGGGCCCAGGCCTTATCCCTTCTTCTCATAGTCTGAAGGAGGTCTTTATGTAGCCATCTGTTTGCAGAGCCCCTAAGATGCCTTTTTTGCAATGGGACATGCAGATCCTGTGGGACTAGTAGCTGAGGTTTAGGTAGTCAAGTGCTGTGTTGCATTCTCCAGTGATACAGATGGCTGACCAGTGGAGTGTTATTAATATCATCAAGGAGTGCGCTTGGATTCAGTTTGGCAAAATCCCGAAACTGAATAATTCTTATTGCTTCTGAACTTTCTTCCCTTAAGTTGAAGGTTGTGCCCTCTAGTCCTGCTGTAGTCCTTTACCTGAAAGAGGTTCTGCACGTGCACCCTATTGTTGCCTTTAAGATATTTGAATGTTTCTATGATGTCCCCACGATTCCTGCATTGTTCTAGGGAGTATAATTTGAGGTCATCCAGTCTTGCCTCGTACGGTTTCTGATGCAAGCCCTGCACCATCTTTGTTGCTCTTCTCTGTACCATCTCCAGCCTTTCTATGTCCTTCCTGAGGTGTGGCCTCCAGAGTTGGACACAGTACTCCAGGTGAGGCCTGACCAGGGACCGATACAGAGGCATGACTACTTTATGCCTTCTGCTTGTGATGCCCCTCCCCATGCATCCCAGGATATCACTATCCTTTAGTGCTGCCTTCTCATATTGTCTACTGACCTTGTGGTCATCTAATATTATCACCTCTAGATCTCATTCCTGCCTGGTAGCCACCAGCTGCTCCCCTCCCATTGAGTACAGTTTCCCTGGGTTACGCTTTCTCAGGTGCATGACCTTGCATTTTTTGGCATTGAATTTCAATTGCCAGGTCTTGGACCACTCCTCCAGTTTTTGGAGATCAGCTTCCATGCTTTGCTGTACCTCTATTGTGTCTACCCTGTTGCCAATTTTGGTGTCATCTGCAAACAGGCACATCTTTCATTTATTTATTTATGACTTTGATAACCAGGTAAGTGCGCTGACCTCAGGGACTGTTTTCAGGCACGACCCGGGTCATTACAAATGGCACAGGGTTAAGATAGTACAATACAGAGAAAGGGTAGATAAACAGTGATACTAGATTAGAATATAACACAAAATACAAGATTTGAATACATAAGTAAGGTATACATATAATACAATATACAAAATTTGATACATAAGTCAGGTGTACATATAAATACAGAAGAATATACATATATACTGTACATACAGATTGGCAGGTAAAAATAAAATAGAAGGATTCATAGGAAGCAACCCGAAAAAAAATAATGGTGGGTGGCCAAGATGGGAAGACTGGGGGGAATGGAGGGGAGGGGGTGGGGCAGAGATGTGTTGGAGAAAAGGGAGGGGAGGTAGTGAAATCACAGGATACAGCTGGGTAGCAATTTTCCATTTGGAAGGTGGGCTACCAAGAGAAGCAGTGACAAGAGGAATTTGTCAGGAGCCAGAGTTTGAGGTCAGATTTAAGCCTGCAGTGAGTGTCTATGGAGCAGAGTTTGGCAGGTAGTTTGTTCCGCAGCATAGGGGCTGCTACTGACAATGCTCTGCCACCCATATTTGTGGATACCCTAGGAACTGCTGGGGGGGATACTGTTTGAGTGGAGGCTGCAGTGGAGAGTTCAGGTCCTGAGGAGGGTAGCCAGGGGGATTCCAGACCAGTACAAATGACAGTGTCCACCAGGCAGCAGAGGACTGGGTCAAAGCGTCCTTGCAGTGGGAACCATCCAAGGGTGTTATAGAGGGTGCAGTTCCCTCCAGTTCATCTGCAATGTCGCTGATGAATATGTTGAATAGGATCTTCCCCAATACTGAGCCCTGTGGGACCCCGCTAGTCACCCTCCCCTCCACAGGCAGAGTGCCATTTACTAATATTCTCTGAGTTCTCCCATGTAACCAATTTCTGACCCAGTTTGTGACCTCAGGCCCAATTCCCATGTTCTCCATTTTTTTGACTAGTCTCCTGTGCGGAACGGAGTCAAAAGCTTTGCTGAAGTCCAGGTAAATCACATCCACTGCCCCACCCTGATCCACTGATTTAGTGACCCAATTGAAAAAATCAACCAGGTTTGTCTGGCAGGACCTCCCTGCAGTGAAACTGTGTTGATTTTTGTCGAGCTGACCAGTTTGCTCCAAAAAAGCTATGATTCTTTCCTTCAGCTGAGACTCCATCAGTTTTCCCATGACTGACGTTAGACTAACCAGACGGTAGTTACCCGGCTGTTCCTTGCTTCCACTCTTGTGTAGTTGTACTACTGTTGCACGCTTCCAATCCTCTGGCACCTCCCCGCTCCTTAATGATTTGTTGAAGAGCACTGCTAAGGGGGCTGTCAGTTCCCTCCCTAGTTCTTTCAGCATTCTTGGGTGTATTCCATATGGCCTCATAGCTTTATCTATCTTTAACTTGTCTATTTCCTCCAGGACCCTTTCCTCTGTGAAGGGACTGTGTCTATTCCATCAATCGGACACATCTTTATGCCTATTGTTGGTCAGTTACCATCTGCTTCCTGTGTGAAGACTGAGCAGAAGTACTCACTGAGGGACTCTGCCTTCTCTCCATCTTGCTCTGTGGTTTGTCCATCTTTTTTTGTGATTTTAACAATACCCCCTTTGGTCTTCCTTTTTCTTATATGTACCTGTAGACTGTTTTGTTACCCTTTTTTACTTCCTGAGCTATCCTAACCTCTGTTTGAGCCTTTGCATTTCTTATCACTTTTCCTGTCTCATTTAGTTTCTGTTTATATTCTGTTTTGTCTGCCTCATTCCCCGACTCCTTGTACTTTCTGAAGGCTATGCACTTTTCTTTCACCATGGTTGCCACCTCCTTGGAAAACCATTGTGGGTTTCTCCACCTTTTATTCTTACTAACCTGACAGGCACATTGTGATGTGACCATGGTTATTGCATCCTTCAACCTTGTCCAGTATTCTTCAACGCTCACTTCTGTCAAGTTACTAAGGTTGCCTCTTATTCAGGCCTTCATGTTTATGAAGTCTGCCCTCCTGAAGTCAAGGACCTTCAGTTTGGAGTGTGTGCAGTCTACAGTCCATTTTAACCTGAACCATACCATGTTATGATCACTGTTGCCCAAGTGGTTCCCTACTACAACACCCGTAACCCTATCACTATTTGTGAATAACAGATCTAGAACTGCGTTACCCCTTGTGGGTGATGCCACTAGTTGACTTAGGCCTGCTTCCTGTAGTGTGACTAGGAATTCCCTGCTCTTCTGTGATGCTGCTGTGTGGGTATTCCAATCTCTGTCCAGCAGATTGAAATCCCCCACCAGCACCATGTCCCCTTTGCCTGACATCTGGAAGATGGTTTCCAGGATTTCCTTATCCCAGGCTTCCTCCTGATTTGGGGGTCTGTAGATTATTCCTACCTGAATGGGTTTCTGACTTCTGGCCCCTACTGTGATTCATAGATCCTCTGTTTCCCCTAGTGCCTGCTGCATTTCTGTAGCATTGATGGTATCCTTAACATAAATAGCTACCCCCCACCCTTTTCCCAGTCCTATCTCTCCTAAACAAGTTGTACCCTAGGATAGTCACCTCCCAACCATGATTATTTGAGAACCATGTTTTGGTCATGGCCACCCAGTCTAGTCCTGCCTCAGCTATTGTGGCAGTGGGGTCAGTCATCTTGTTAGCCAGACTGTGTGCATTGAGGCATAGTGCAGACCACTCTTGCTGTGTTGCTTTGTTTGTCATGCCTCCCTTGATCTTATTGTTCATCCCTTTGTAGTTTTCCCTGTTTATGGTTCCTCCCTTTCCATTGTGATGGTCAATGCCAGAGCCGGAAAGGGTTTTATGTTCCCGGCTATCTGCTTTTGCTATCCTAGAGTGTGTAGATTTGGTGCTAGCTGGAGGGGGAGTGACAGCAGGCTCTATGTGTGCATCTCCTAGAGCTGCCATCATCTCCCCTCCCACTAGTTTAAATGTCCTATGTGGACATCATATTTCTGACCCAGTGCTCTGACTCCCTCTTTAGTCAAGTAGAGGCCGTCGAATTTGAAGAACTCCCTTTCCCAGAAGTTGCCCCAGTTTCCAACGAAGTGATGCCCCTTTGTGTGGCACCAGTCCTTGAGCCATGCATTGAGCTCACTTATCTCCTTCACTCTGATTTTCTGCCTGTTCTTCCCCTTTTCCCAAACAGGCAGAATCTCAGACAATGCAATGCTGGATGAAAATGAAACCAATTTCTCGCCGAGCTGCGCAATGTGCTGTTTAACCTCCTCGACCAACCGGCTAGCAAGGTCATTGGTCCCTAGGTGGACCAGGATGTTTGAGCCCTCTTCTTCCTTTTTAACTATGTTGACTATTCTGTCAGTGTCCCTCCAAGTGGATGCTCCTGGGAGACATCTGACCTGCACATCTGCATGTTTGTTTTGCCTCAGGTGGGCGTCCACACCGCGAATCATGAACTCCCCTATGATTATGATTTTTTTTCTGTTGAGGTTTTGTTTATGATGTTGCTTTGCTATCCTGTTGCATTTGGCATTCCTTTGGCCCAAGACATCCTCCATCATTACAGATGGTATGGACACAAGAGGTGTGTACTTGTTTGCTGTGTTTAGAGTGCTTTGTTGGTTTGGGAGAGTTGCCCAAGCTCTGCCCCCTTTTCCTGCAACCAGTTGCCATCCCCCAGGCCTGGTCGTCCTCTAGGGAAGAGGTGTGCTGGTTTGGTGTTGGCGATGTGGAGGTGCGCTACTAAAAGAAATGTTTCCCTGTAGATAGTTACTCAGGATGCTGATCTCACCCCATGCCTCCTGCAGCTGAGCCCTGAGGTGACATATCTCTGAGAATATGGGACAGTGGCCCTGCCTTCGGGCGATGTGACCATGGAAGAGTGTCCCGCTATGTTGGCAGGATATCCATGTGCATGCCAGCGGACAGAAAGAAAGAGAACATAACTCCAGTCGGAGTCTGCCTTCCTTCACGATTGATCTCTCTCTCCAAGTCAGTGAAGATCAGTGAAGCTCAGCAGACAGTAAGGCTAGGAGCTGGACCGCACTGGACGTATGCCTCCTAGGGTTGCCCCTTGTGTCTGAGCTGTTGCTTCTGGCTGCTTCTGACTGAGAGCTTTATATTTGCTGACAGTAAGGCTAGGGGCTGGACCACTCTTGGGGTATGCCTCCTGTTGCTGTCTCTTACTGTTTGTGAGTGCACTCTGTATTATTGTTACTTGATGTTTTTGTGTAAATAAATAAATACACTGAATTTTGCAGCTTACACTGGTGCCAGTCATTTTTTTTGACTGCTTTGGTTTCTGACTGGGCATAGTTTTCAGTCTGTGGAATTCTGGTTTGTTTGCAACACTATTTAGAAGCTCCCTTAATTCGATTTGGCTCCAGTAGCCCTTAAAAGGGCTATCAGTAAAAATGAGTGGCACCTTCAGCAAAACTACGAGCCACAGCTGTATGGGAGGGGGGGAGTTTGTTGGTCTTTTTTCTTATTTTATATGGCGATGGTTAGAGAAAAAGAGTATTCACATACACATACCAGTAGCAGCAGGATGGAGAGTCCTGCTGCCTGCACTGTGTCCCTAAATTGCTTTCACACAATTTGAGCAGGCTAGAGTCCTACTGTCTGCATTCTGCCCTAGCAGCCACCTTATGGAGTAGAACTATATCTGCTTACCGTTCCCTCCAGTCTTTTAGAGCTACCCCTGTGTGAATGAAATTGTTGAATAGCCTTACAAGGGGTTTTGTTGGCAATTTCTTGAGCACCCTTGGATGCATCCCATCTGGCCCTGGGGCCTTATCTATCTTAATTGCTGCTAGCCCTTTCTGAACCCTTTTAATGGTAAACACTTGCTGTCTCATTCAGGGATGCTCCTTACAGCCGACTTAATGCCACTGTCTTGCAGAGGCTCTCTGTCTTCCCTTGAGAATACGGAGCAGAAGTAGTCATTAAGAACTGCTGCTTTTTGCCTGTCATTCTCAATTACCCTGTCTTCCTCTGTTAATCTAACAATTCCTCCTCCCTACTTTCTTTTCCCCCTAATATATCTAAAGAACTGTTTCCCCCATCCTTAATCCTCCACAGTATGAAGCTGTGTGTCTGCCTTTGCTTCTCTGACTGCCGTCTTGGTTTCCTTGTTCTCATTCGGTCCTCTCCCTATTCTTCCTTCCCCTGTTTTTCCTTGTACCTTTGTGAAGGCCTTCTTTTTTGGCTCTTACTGCTTCCCTGACCTTTCCAGAGAATCATATTGGTCTCTTATTCGGTATTACTCGGTGGTGTAAAGGTGGAAGAAGGCACTAGGCCCATCGAGACCACCTTCCCTACACAATGTAGGGTTTATTGTGATAACTATCCCAGTAGGAGCTTATCCAATTCAGCTTTAACTGTTTTAAAGTTGGTAATATTTACAATGCCATGTGGCAGCCCATTCCATAGTTCAGCAACTTTAATTGTAAAGTAGTGCTGATGTTTGTTAGTTAGCACTCTCGGAATGCGTATCTGTTTGTTGTGACACTTCAGGTTTTCAGATTTTCCGCCATTATGATATTATAGTCTTTCATAAGAGATTTGTCACCTAGTATTTTAAATAAGTGAAGCAAATCCCCACAGCCCCTTTTCAATTGCAGATCGTACAGGCCAAGAGAACTCAGGCACTCTTCATAGGGCAGATTTCTGACTCTAGGTATTAATTTAGTCATTTTTCTTTGCATACTCTCTATAATTTTTATATCTTTATTAAGGTATGGGGTCCAGAATAAGACAGCATAATCTGTATGGGGACGAATAAAAGATTTATAGAGAGGTAGGATACAGTTTTCATTCCTTGCTATGAATGACCTCTTTATAGCTGTTAAGATGCAGTTACCAACCTGTGCCACTTTTCTACAGTGGTCCCCAGCTGTAAATGAGTTATTAACTATGATGCCGAGATCTTTTTCTGTTGTAACTAGTTTAATAAGTTTTCCATTTAGGCAATAACTGGTGAGGATATTTTTAGCACCAAGGTGGAATGCTGAACATTTGTCCAAGTTGAAATACATTCCATTGTTTGTTGCCCAGTTTTCTATTTTTGCCAAATCTTGTTTGAGAAGTGATATTTTTTCAACAGTATCTACTTCCACAGTGATTTTAGTATCATCAGCAAATTTGCTGATTATTTGGAAACTCCTTGATGAAGATCATGAATATATATGCCGAACAAGGTAAGCCCAAGTACCGAGCCCTGTGGTACCCCACTGGTTACATCAGTCTCACTAGATATTGGGTCCCCTATCCTTACACTTTGTGATCTGTTCTTAAGCCAGTCACTGACCCAGGCAATCATGAAACTACTAAAACCCAGTTTTATCATTTTGTTTATTAGCAAGTTATGAGAAACAAGGTCATATGCTTTCCTAAAATCTAGGAAAATGAGATCCAGGCTGTTATGGATTCATAGTAAGTGACCAGATTGGTGGTACAAGATTTTCCCTTAAGAAAGCCATGCTGAGTCTCAGCCATGATATTTAGTTGTTCTAGTTTGAGGTCTGTTTTATTTTTTAGGATTGTTTTCATCACTTTACACATGACTGATGTGAGACTGCTAGGGCGATAGTTCTCAGTTGATTTTTTGTTTCCCTTTTTGTGGATTGGTACTATGATCACTCTGTGCCAGTCACCTGGTACCTCCCCATCTTTAAAAGATGTGTTAAAGATAATGGTTAAGGGGCACAAGGGTTGGTCACGGGTTTGTTTAATTAGGAAAGTATGCATGTTATCGGGTCCTGGTGTTGTACTGTTTTTCAGAGTTAATATTGCTGTTTTGATTTCCCCTGGGCTGATATCTGTCTAATGGTCCATGCTAGTGATTGGCAATTTATTGGTATCATTTTTGGTAAAAAACGAGCCAAAATATTTATTAAATGTGTCAGCGACATCAGATTTTTTATTAATCTCTACCCCATTATTGAATATAGTTGAGATGGAGTTGTCACTGCATTTACTTGAGTTAACGTATGCATAGAATGCTTTTTTATTACCTTTTGCTACTGATAGTTAGTTCTATTTTTTTCTTTCAAGTTTGATGAAAGTCTCAGTTTTCTTAACCTCTCACCTAAATGAGGCTTAGATTCACACTTTCTTTTTCATTTTTCTGTATGCTTTTTCTTTTTTTTATTTGCTTAATGATTTTGTGAGTTAACCATTGAAGAATTTTTCCTTTATTGTTATTAGTTTTCTTTAGTGGAATATGTAAAGTTTCTAGTTCATGTATGATACTCTTGAAAATATTCCAGCACTCATTAGTATGAAGACCTGAGAAGAGCTCTTCCTAGTTATAGCTATTTAAAGCAGCTTTAATTTGAACATAGTAACCTTTTGAATAATTGTGAAGGATTTTTTAAATTGAGATTAAATAATACCGTGTTGTGGTCACTGTTACAGAGTGGTTTAGTTATTTCAACATTGTTAATGATTTATTGGTTATTTGTAAGTATAATATCCAAAATGTTCTTACCCCTAGTAGCTTCTGAGACCAGTCGTTCAAGGCCAAGAGTGATAAATGTATCTAAAAATATTGATTCAGTTTTATTACAAGTGGTTAAGGTATTCCAGTTTATTTCTGGTAAATGCAGGTCCCCTACCAGTAATGCATCTGATTTATTGGTAAGATATGTGATAATTTTGTTTAATGTCTCATTATATGTTAAGTCAGCAGACGGGGGTCTATAGAGATTGCCAATGATTAGTTTTTTCCCACCATGGAGTTTGATTTGTAAATAGCACCCCTCAATGTTATAGTCAGGATTTATGTTTATTTCTTCGACTTCTATTGGATTTTTGACATAGAGACATACTTTCCCTCCGTTTTTAGTTGTTCTGTTTTTATGGTATAGGGTGTACTTTTGAATATTATTAAACCACAATGAAGTGTCATCCCACCATGTTTCAGTGATTGTTATTATGTCAATTTGTTTTTCAATCACATTGGCGGTGAGTTCGCTTAGTTTCACTGTGTTGAGACTCCTTGCTTTGCTAATTAGGCATTTATAATCCGGCTTTTTAGCATGGTGATTTGAAGGATGGTTAGACATATCCTGCCCTGCTTGCCACAACCTGACTAGTTTAAATGCCTATCAGTGGTTAAGGCGATATGTTTCCCCAGTGCATGGCTACCCTTTTTACTTAGATGTAGTCCATCCCAACTGAGCATGCTATTGTCATTGCTGAATTTTTCCCAGTCTGCTATGTAGCTGATCTTTTTCTTAAGGGTCAATTTTCGTAACCAGTCATTGATCTTCTTAATCTTTTCTTGTTTTTTCATGTTAGCTCTGCGTACTGGTAAAATTTTTGATTCTAGAGTGTCAGTTAGAGAGATATAACTGTTTTGGATATCTTCGGTGGTGAATTTGTTAATGTCATTCATACCAGCATGGACCACTACAAGGGGGTTATTGCCTGCATGCTTTAGGATGTTGGGTGCCATCCTTTCGCTGTCCTTTATCCAGGCTCCTGTAAAGCTGGAGCATGTCTTATTTTGTTTGTCATTTTTATAAATGTACCCATCTGAGTATTTAATGATATTGTCCCCTAAGACAACCACCTCTCTGGCTACTTTGGATGTTTCCACTGCCTCTGATGGATCGGCCTCCATGGGTTCACTTTCTATAAGATCTGGATCAGTAGTGGGTACTGCGGTAGCAGTGGGTGTAGCTGCTGATGTGGATTAGTCAGTAGTGGTAGAGATTTCTGGGATAGGGGTGGGGACTGTCTCACTTTTGGTAGCAGGATTAATATGCACCTGTGCAATGACTACTCTTGTGTTTTTCTTTTGAGTTGGATTTTCTGTAGCCCTTACAAGAGAATTAGCTAATTCCTTGGGTGGACTGTTTTTATTGCTACCTGACCCTACTTGATTAGAGGCAACTTCTTCCCTGTTTACCAAAGGAGTGAATGAGTTATGTAGAGGAATGCTAAAGTCCGTTGCCCTCCTTCCTTTTTTGTTTTTGCTGTTAGAGGAAACTATATTCCCATCTAATTCTTCCTCACTGTCTTCTTCCCTACCTCTTTTAAGTGAGTCATTAGTTTGTTTGTTTGGAGCATTACTTATTGAAGTTTTAGTACCGGACATTGTACGTTTTTGTACCTAATTTTTAAGCAAACTATTAGCATTTTGTAGCTGCTGAATTGTATTTTCTGTTCATGGACTTTAGCTTTAAGCAACTCATTCTCCTTGCATTGGAGACATTTCAGCCCCTCAAAGCCCTTGCTACTTTCTAGGCAAAAGTTATTGCATAGTATACAGGTCATTGCAATCTTCCCTGTGCTAAGTGTCACTATACCGTCATTGATCTCCATGGTAGTCAATGTAGGGTAGCAGACTGGTACAGATAAACCTTACCTAAAACAGGTATAGTTATGTGTCAGAGTCCCAGACATCCTCAGCGAAAATATACTCTAGCTGGAATAGGGTGTTATAATGCTGCCAAGATCTAACAATTACCCTCTGATATCAGCACCAGGAAAAACAGAGTGTGTTTACTATGTACAGAACTGTATCAAAAACGATGTAAACACCAACTATCCAAAGTGGACCTAGCACAATTAATATATGTCAGTGCATATATAATATATAGAATAATGCATGGGGAAGTGTGCATAATAAGGATTTTATGCACATCCGAGGTGTGCGATGCCCCATAAACCCTGAGAGTGAAGCCTGAGGGGTTTATGTGGGCATTGCACACCAAGGGTGTGCATAAAATCTGAGTTTAAACACTTCGCTATGTTTTATTTTTTAATTTTACTGGTTCAAGAAAGGTATACTAGTAAAATGAGGGATGCAAAAATGTGGAACTGTAAGGTTATTAAGCATCAACTGTATGCAGCAATTGAAAAGAATGAGTAAATTAATGTAATGAACTGTTTTCATTTAACTTTTGTAAAACATTTTAGACATTTAATATTTAACATTAGCCCTACCTCCCCACCCACCCATTGCTCCAGTAAGCTGTAAGTAGTCCTAGAGAATGGAGCTGCAAAGAAAAAAATTCTGAACGAACACTAAGCAGTTCTTAGAACGAAACCTGTTTTTTTGTTGTTGTTGTAGGCACAAGTTTGTGGAGTGTAGGGTTTCTTCAGTTTCAGTCCGTGGGAGCAGTTGTCTTCCATCGGGGTTCTATCACATGAGAAACGTAAGGGAGCAACAGAAAATTACCAGTTTTGCTGTTGTGGAATGGACTGTTTTAATTAGAGCAGTACAGAAGCAGTTGTCATTTTTTACTGATTTTGTGTGAGATTTACACTGGGAAACTGTGCCCAGCATTCATTTGGCAGAAGTATTGAGAAGACTGTCACTCGCACTGGTGGTTTTTCTGAGGGAGCGGGGAGGACAGACTGTTGTACAGGTATAGTAAAAGCTATTTTTAGAAAGGTGGTTAACATAACTCCATTATTCTTACGTGTGAATAATACAGTTTGTGAGGTTGTGCCAGTGACTGATTATTGGCACTAACCAGTAAATATATATATGTAACCCCTAGGTGGCGCTATCCCAAGTGCTACTACCCCTGCCTGTATAGCTAGTGATAGGTTAAGGGGCCTAGGTCCAGTGACTGGTGCCTCCACCCAAAGGTCAGGGTTGGTAGTGGTTAAAATAGCTTGGCCACAGCCCTCTGGGACACTGTGACCCCCTTTGTTCCCACTAGTGGCCCACACAGTACACAGGAGTTAGCTTCCCAATACCCAACATATGCACACTCATTACACATACAGTACCCACTTACCCTCAGGACTGATTCTGCCGCACGTCCCTGAGAACCCCTGTAAAATAAGGTTAGGCAATGCCACAGCAATTATGCAATATTCTCTGCTATATGTACTGACACCACAAGTAGGATATAGTTCAACAAACATAAATCTGATTTATTCAGGTGAAGTAACAAGGAAGCGGAATCAGGTCGATTTTGCATTAAGACATATAAATCACAGTACTGTGCATGAAACTTAGGGTCTGAATGTCACACTCGCTGGATACCCAGGATGGTGGGGGCTAGCCAGGTCTGTTGCCCGGGGTTGGCCAGCTGGTGCAGCTGGTTGGGGCCCTAAAAGAAAGAAAGGCATGCACAGCAAAATTGTAATCCCGAGCAGAGGCTCAGTTCAAGAAAAAGAAAGCACAAGTAAATCAGATGGCATACTTTTGATTCATAAATTGTTGCAAGGGCTTGCCCTGAATTGTACTCACGATATCCCAATACAGATTACAGGATGGATGGTGCTGTTTCTGGGTTTCCAGCATTCAGCACATACTGCAGAATGAGGGAATTTAAGATTGCAATCTCCCTCCAATTTAAGGCACATTTATATGAAAAGGAAAGTACTGTACCAAGCAGACTGCTCCACGATCCCAATCGCAATTACTGCAAAATACCCGGGAGCACGCACAGCATCAGCAGTCCCTGACAGGCTGATCGCATTCAGCAAACTTTCGGTCTTCTTCAGGTTAAGCCTGGTTCCCACACTTTTGCTTCTTCTTCCTCCTCAAAAACTCATATTCAGTCTGAACTACGATTACCAACGGCCGCAGACCGGCTTTGGGACCTACACACATGCTTCCCTCGCGCAAACTACTCACCGCTCGAACAACAGGGCTCCTTCTCTCTTCACTGTCACCTCAGATCTGGCTTGCCAGCAACAGTTCAGTGCATTTCCCTTAGATCCACTAGAGTCCGGTTGTCTTATGAAACTGTCAGTCACAGCAGGGCTCCCTCTATAGGTCCAAAAAAAGGCGCCATTGGACCAGAACTACACTTCCCAAGGGCTCCTTCCATTTAGCCCCTTGGTAACAAGCTCCAGCTGGGAGTCCCTTTCCTGATTGGCCCAAGTAGTCTCCATTTTAGGGCTCCCCAACCCAATTGGTCCATTTCGGCAGTTCAGAACCAAACTCAGAACAGTTCGTGCTGCAAGAAAAGCAGGTTAAGCAAACTACATTTTCATTACTTTTCTAAATGATTTCTGGCAAACAGTTACATCTTTGAAAAGTGCTCCCTCTGCGCCACTAGCGACGGCAGAATTGGAGCAATTGCTCAGAAGCTCAGGCGGGACTCAAGCAAAGAACACACAGTTCCCCCAGGCAAACTAATTATGTCAGCGAGCAGGCAAACCTTAAAGAGACAGTACTCATAGGCTTTGGAGTGCGGGCAGAGTCCACAACTAAATGGCATTTTGCCGAATGCCAGCTAGACAGGGAGCATTCAGGCAAGCTCCTGGAAGGCTTTTAGGAACCCCCATTTGCAGGAGGGTTACATATAGATATACATTAGTAAATATAGTGTACCAGATGAATGTTTTAGTGACTAATCTCTGACCCATAAGCAATAACAGTGTCACACAGGAATTTGCAAAGAAAACCTTTATTAGTGTTTAGACTTGCTTCCAGGGACCTCTCAAGGACTGCCAAGGTGACTTTAGTTTGGATCTGAGGGATGTCTTGTGAATAAAGATTTACTCTGGCTGAAGTTAGAGATTTTTAATACAATGTGACAGGGCCTCAGCTCGGATATATATTAGGTCTCTTGTACCTGTTTCTTTTGATTGCCATTCTCATGTAAGATGCAAGACTTTGTTACCTTGAGAAAAGCCCCCTTGATTGCCCTTCCATCTTTCCTCCACATTCCTGATGCTGTTCACTCCAACTAACTTGTCCAGACTTGGTCCCTTGTCTGATTGAAGTCTGCCCTTCTAAAATCTAGGATTTCAGCCTTTGATGAAGACTTACATGTACCAAGGACCAGATTGAACCATATAGAGTTATGGTTGCTGAACCCTAGTGGCTCCGTTACCCGCACTCCTCCAACAACTTCAGAGTTGGTGAGCACCATGTCGAGGATGGCAACCTGCCTAGTGGATTCCTTAACCAGCTGCACCAACAGACAGTCCTGCAATGTGTCCAGCAGGACCTGACTTCTAGAGCTCCTAGTGGCTAGAATGACCCATTCAGTATCTGGCAGGTTTCAGATCTCCCACCACCACCACCACCTCCTCCTCCTTTTTCACCCCCCTTTCTAGTTTTGCCCCAAACTTCTTATCGCTTTCCCTCTCTCTCTCTCTTCCACCTGTCCTGGGGGTCTATAGATCACACCCATCTGTAGTTTCAAGCCTGAGGATGCTGTGAGCTGAACCCACAGTGTAAGATGGACCCAAAGGAGAGTGGTGTGCCTCCTGGGTATGATGGCTGAAAGGATCATACCGATGGTTCACTCATTTACTCAGGGGATGGGGTAAACCCCATGTACTCATCTACCAGGATACCAATGACCTACAGAACAACACATGAACAGCACACCACAGCAGTAACACTTATCAGTCAAAGACTGCAAGTATGTGAAAAAGCTGAAGTTAATAGAAAGCACAGCTACAAATTACCCCAGCACTTTACCTCCTTACATCAAAGCTTCTGCAGCAGGAAAATGACCTGGCAGGTGTGATGTAGTGGTAATCCAAGACAGGTTCAGGGTGCTTGGACGGTCTATAAAGGGGGAGGCAAAATTGGTAGTGTTCTTGGAAATGGTGCCAGTGCCTAGATCCAGCTCAGTCAGGAGGTTTAGGATCTCTGATGTCAACAACTGGCTGAGGGAATGGTGCAAGGAAGAGGGCTTCAGTTACATAGGGAACTGGGGAGGTGTCTGAGATAAGAAATCCCTGTACGAGCTGGACAGGCTGCACTTTAACAAAGAGGGCACCAGGATGCTTAGGGACAAGATTGGGGAGTATATCAAGGATAACTTATTTTAAACTAAGAAGGGGTATTACTATGGGGCTCAGAACCCAAAGCTTTCCCAAGTAGGGGGCTGGCAGGATTCCCCCCAGTTTATGGATATATCACATAAGGGTGACTTGGGAGGTAAGGGCAGGGAGGGAAGAAGGAATGTGAGGGTAGTAGAAAAAGAGATGAGGAGGAGGAGGGGAAGGGAAGGGGCCAAACGGAGTGCAAGGGAAGGATGGGATGGAGAAATGGAAATGGGGAGTTCAGTGCACCAGCAGTAGAGGCATAGAAACAATGAGAAAGGGAAGGGAGGGGAAAGGCAGGCATCTTGGTGAGTGGTATCTCTCAATACCAGGAGCCTGGGGATAAGATGGATGACCACAAGGCCATGGTAATGAAGGGCCATGTTAATATGGTGGTGGTCACTGAGACCTGGGCAACCCCAAAACATGAACTGGATCTCTTTATTCCAGGGTTTACATTCTACAGGAAGGACAGAGCACGGGAAAGGGGAGAGGGTGGCACTTAACATGTATTTACAGTATTTATTTATTTGAATTTTGATAACCAGGTAAGACCACTGAGACAATTGCAGTCCCTTTTTTAGGGTTGACCTGGGAAAGACAACAGAACAAAATACAAAGCAATTACAGCAATTCAGGAAGAGACAGATTACAGGAGCAACATGATGATATATATCAATTAACATATCTAAGGACATAAAGAGAAATATGTTATGAAACATGACATTAGGCAATAAAAAAAAGTATTTACAAATTTGTATATATACAATACATGACTATGTACAAGTGATGGCACCATCAGCAGACACTGAATGCTAACAGGCATGATAGGTTGAGGGGGAGTCAGACAGCAGGTATTTCAAACTTAGGCAGAGAGAGGGGGAGATGAGAGGGACTAGGGGATCGAAAATGGAGTATATGGTTATCTGAAGCACCAAGAGGATACCAAGAGGACATTAAGGAAATATGGCCACTAGAGAAGACATAGGGGTGTGGACACAGGGTGAATCTGGGTGCAGATTCAGACAGGGAGAAGAATAAGGATGGGGTGGTGCACAGGCCACCAAATTAGAGTGAAACCACAGACTGGGAATCAGGTGGTGAGATCAAGAATGTATCAGAGCAGAAGGAGATGATGATGGTGGGCCTCTACAACATCAACTTCTCTAATGTATCTCTGTCCACTTCACTCATGCAACACAAGTGTTTTACAGTTGTTGTTGCAACTGAGTGTATTTATTGGACCCATTGTCTCTCCTCTTTGTATTTTTGATCGTATGTTCTCTGCTGTTATCTATCACGTTATACATACAATTTCTTGTCTGTCTGTCAATTGACTGGACGCTTGTGAAAGTGAGCAGACTTGTTCACATGCCTTCCTGTATAAAAAATAAACAAACTGAAACTTCATCCTGCCTGACATGGATTGGAGCATCCACCATGCAAGCAGTAACAGGATCCACACTCCAGGATGCAGCACAAGATGGGTTCTTAACTCAGGGAGCGATGGTGGTGACTAGGGATCAGGCCATTCTGGAGCTGGTGCTGGCAAACTGAGACCACGTCAGAGGAACCAGCATGGCTGACTCCCTGGGAAGCAGTGATCACTGGTCAGTGTTGTTTCATCTGGACATAGGGAAGAACATATTGAACACAAAGACACATGTTCTGGACATCAGGAGGGCTGATTTCACTAGAATGTGGGTACATTTGGAGGACCACATGATGAAGCTCAGAGTGACCATGTGAGTGGAAGAAAAATGGTCCATGACACAAGATGGGGTCCAGGAAGTCACAAATACACTACCAGTCTTAAACAGAAGGGGGAAAAGCACAAGAAACCACTGTGGTGTATAGGGGAGGTTGGCAATGCTGTAAGGGAGAAAACAGTTACCTTCAAGAAATTTAGGAAGACCCAGTGGGAGGAGGACAGGGTAGACTACCTGGAAAAGCTAGAAACAGTTAGTGGATAGATATGGAAGGCAAAAACAGAGATTGAGTTGAGAATAGTGGAGGGAGACAAAGAAGGTGAAAAAAACCTTTCAGTACATCCGAGAAAAAAGTACAATGAAGAAAGGTACAGTCATGCTGAAAAAAGGGCCTGTGTGGGTGAAGGCCAGCAGAGGAAAGGCAGAAGTATTGAACTTTATTTATTTGTTTATTTATTTATCTTTATTTGTAATTTTTGACCAGGAAAAGCACACTAACCTATTATAGCTTGTTTCCAGGTCCATCCTGAGATGTGGGTTGCACAGACCTCTTTTACTAAGGGGAAATGTTGGTCATGACACCAGAGAAATTCCCCAGTTCTTCCTGCCTCTGAAGATTCTTTTGGATAAGACTGACAAGAAGTAATCATGGTTTGTAGGAAGGAAAGGTCCTTTCTCCCTTATCCTTTGCTAATGGATCTATGGAGAAATATGCCCTGGTTAGGTTAAGCTTAGAAGTGGTCTGAGAGATAATACTTTAGGTATTACCCCATCCCTTCCCCACATTTGTTTTGTTTTGTTTTATTTTTATCTCTTCTTTTGTACTTCTGTTTTTGTGATACTCATGTTTAGTTGTGTATGATTCCTTGTTAGCTCAGATACTTTTAAAAGTTACTATATGAGTAGAAAATGTATTATGAAGATGTCTATGTTAAAGTCTGGCTTAAGACGGTTTGTAATTTGCTTTTATTTTTTGTTTTCATTATATTTCTTAACCAAAAAAATTCCCCTGCTCTTCTTTGATAAGTGCCATGAGATGTTTTACTTCCACCTCGACAATGACCAGAGAGAAGCAGAAGGGCCCCCCAGTTAAACGTCTCATCCAAAGGATGGCACCTCACGAGTGCAGCACCTCCTCATACTCCACTACAGTGTTAGTCATAGGTATTACCCCAAGTTCCTAGTGTGGAGCTAGAACCCACAACCATCCAGTCCTCCAGCCCCAAAGGCAAGGATGCTACCTATACTGTCATTTTCACTGATAATGAATGAATGAATACTTCTGCCCTGTATTCGTGAAGGAAAAAAATGTACCAGTTCCACAGGAAAAGAGGGATGGGGAAGTGAGAATGTGTGAGTAGGTAATTACATATTATAGTATTTATTTGTTTACTGTATCAGCACTTTGTCTTGTACTGTATGTGTTTAGGACAAAAACTGTGTAAAGTTTGTAATTACAGATATGTATTTGTTTATTCTGTTCACATCTGTACCCGGTTCAAGCCTGTAAAAGGGCTACATGGCCCAGTGCTTCCTCACCCTGTTAAAAATATTTTAAATAAAATTTAAAAAAAATTAAAATTAAAAAATTACAGATGACAAGGTCCTCAAGGAACTCAGGACCCTCAAAGTGGCCAAATCTCCTGGACTAGATGGTATGCACACTAGGGTATTGAGACAACTGGCAGAAGTTCTAGCAGCCCCTCTGACTGACCTGTTCAATAGCTCCCTAGACACAGGAGTGGCACCACAAAAATGGAGGACTGCAGATGTAGTACTTCTGCATAAGAACAGGCAAGGGAGAAGCTAGAGAACTAAAGACCAGTCAACTTGACATTGACAGTTGACAGACTGATGGAAACCATTCTCAACAAAAGGCTGGTCAAGTTCCTTAAGGTGAAAGGGCTCTAGGACAACAGGCAAAATGGGTTTATGCCAGGGAGGTCATGCCAAATGAACTTGATCAGTTTCTTTGACTGCATTGTGAGGGCTGTGGATAGGGGTCAGGCAGTGAACATTGCTGTGCCTAGACTTCAGCAAGGCCTTCAGCTCACTCCTCCATAAGAGTTTCATCAAGACGTTGGATGACCTGAAGGCTTCCTGCTGTTTACTTGATTAGATAGGTTACAGGCTGGCTGAGGGGAGAGAGAACCCAAAGGGTGGCAGTCAGGAGTGAGTACTCAGAAATGAGGGATGTCACCAGTGGAGTTCCACAGGGGGTCAGTGCTCAGTCAGGTGCTGTTCAATGTGTTCATAAATGACATTAGGGACAGCAAAACAGGCAAAATCTGCCTCTTTGCAGATGACACCAAGCTCTGTGGGAGGGTGGACACAGAGGAGGGGGTCAAGGATGTGAGAGAGGACCTAGCAAAGTTAGAGAGATTGTGTGGAATCTGGCAACTGTGGTTCAATGCAAAATAGTGTAATGACAAGAACACAGGGTGCAAAAACTCAGAGCAGAGTACAGACAAGGAGGTGTGACCATTATGGTGTCCAAGGAAGAGAAAGATCTGGGGACTGCAATCATGAGTGTAACCCCCTTCTAAAAGTGGACTTACTTTTGGCTCTCTCTGGAGCACTGTTGTTGCCTTCTACTGCACTGCTCCTTCACTCCAGTCCTGGTCCAGACTGCAGCTGTGGGACCCAGAGCTGGACTGGACACTGTTATTTGTTCTGTGGGCTTGATCAGCACCTTTCTTGCCAATGTCAGTGTACAACACCTCTTTTCACTCAGCTGGCCCCTTGACTGCCTTCTGAGAAGCCCACAGCGAGGAGGTTGCTCAGTTTCAAGCAGCTCTCAGAGCTGCAGAAGTGCAAAACAACTAAATTAGTACATCCTGTCCCTGTGAAACTTATGTCAGTTTGGAGACTAATTAATCTCTACAATGCAACAAAATTATTACATCCTGTCCCTGTGAAACTGACATCAATTTGGAGCTCAGCTCTGCAAAACAGTTCTGAATTGGAAGCTGTCTCAGAACTTCTATGCATGATTTTCTCCTGGAACTAACAGCCTATGAAATCCAGGGGTTTAGCAGAATGAATAATGCATGAGATGCTAGCCACTGATATTTAATCCCTAGATTTCTGCACGAGAGAGAGAGAGAGAGAGCAATGTGCAACTGGGGAGATTGGTCTGAGAGAAATCTCTGAGAAGAGAACATTTGTGAATAGCTCCCAATTACTGCTGCTGTCTGACTAAAAAGTTTATCCGAAACAGACTTGAGACCCCTGAAAAATGGGATTGATGCAGCTTGAGTGCCAAGCCTAGGCTGTAGCACTGAATTAGAGCAGGTGTTGCCTTGTAAGCTGCTCTGCAGCTGGAAAAGTGGTGAGCCACTGCCTTATGCTGCTGATAGGATGTCATCCTGACAGGGGATCAAACTAGCTGAGGTTCTATGTGATTGCTCACTTGTTTGGGTGAGTGAAGGTATATCCCCTTGTGGGGTGAAAAGGATCATCATTGTCCAGAACATCATGGCCCACACCCTTTGCCACCATGAGCTTGTTGGGTCCACTGCACCTGGATCCAGCCTACAGAAAAAAACATTTAGCCATCATCTGCCTAAACAGGAGAGAAGTCCCCAGGAAAACAGCACCCATCTGTCATCTAAAGGTCTTGAGTACTGAGTTTTATCCACAGAACTTAGCATTCTATTGTTTAGCTAGCTAGCTATATACTTTCTGGGCCTTCCTGTGCAGATTTAGAATCAAGTCCACAGCTACAACTTATAGCCAGGGCAAGTGTTATACCATCCATCCAGATGTGTACTTTGCCAGGCAGAAGCTGCAGCCAACAACCAAATTTACACAGTACCACACCGAGATCCAAGCATCACAGGCTTGCAACTCTGCATCTGTGTGCACATTTGAACTGTAATTGGGAGCTCCCAGAGGGACTGTGTGGTAACGGGTGCTCCAGTGAGGAAGAGGTGTTGAGAAATTCCTTATGGTGGGGTGAATGCAAACCACTGTCTCTGTTTATTTTTAGCTCAGTTTCCCTTGTCCCCTACCTTGTTCTCCAACCCCCAAATAAACCCATTGGTTATTTATTTCCAACTACTGATGTATGTTGTCATTACTGCCTTCCGTGACACTTGGACAGCTGGTTCTGATCACTGTATCTTTTTTTTGTAATATAAAAATGGGTTATGGACTGTCTCTCTTGAGAAATGCTGAAACAGCATGTGAGATCACACACACACACACACACACAGGTTTTAGATACAAGGTGTTACCTGGAAAGCAAGATGCTAATTACACGCTAGAAGATACCTAACTGCCAAGATAGATCATATCCATTTCATGATGTTTGGAGGGAAACCCGGGTTATTACACATGGGTGCGAAGTTGTAAATGTTCCTTTGATGCCTGTGTGAAAGAGGATTCAGCTAAAGATGAAAGGAGAGTTATTTGAAGAACATGAGTTATGCTGAGGTTGCAGAATTTAATACTTGGAAAAGGACATCCTGTTTTAGTATAGATATTTTTTTTATATATATATTCTGACAGGGAGGAGCTAGATGACCTCATGCAAAGAGGTGGGCAAAGCCAGCTGTTAGACAATATTCTGTTTTCCTTCAGAGAGACACTTTTATCTAGACTCTGACAAAGAAACATCATTGAGCACTTTGAGCAGGTATTTAGAGAGAGAGGGACAAAATCTAAGTACTGTAGTAGGAATTGTCTTGTGATATAATAGTTCTGTATTTTATGTGTTACATATTTTTATCTATTTTAGTAAAACTCTATTTTTAGAGCCTACTCGGTCTGTCTTTGATTTCTTTCCTTTACAAGTGGAGTACATATGGTTAAACAGACACTGTACATAAGCTTGAATGGTGATACCAAACTGGAAAAAGGTAAGCGTTTTAAATCTGAGGTCTTTATGAAAGTTTTTAAGGGTTCATTTCTGTACACCTGGTTAGGTGCCCGTAGGCAAAGATATCAGCCCCCCAAAGACAGAATTATCTGAGCCTGTGCATTGGGTACGCTAGCAAGAGGTTCACAGTTTGAATCCCTCCAGAACTGAGACAAAAGGTTGATCTGAACCCACAAAACAGATAGGAGGGTTATCCTGTTTCTGTTAACTGTTCACAAGACTACACTCAGAGGTTGGCACTTTGGGAGCAGAGGGCTGACCTACTGAGTGGGTTTGTGACACCTTCCTGTTTATTTGCTTGTTTAGCATGATAAGTGGGAAAAGGATTGTGCTACTGTGTTCCTGTCACAGAGGGTGGGAGCTGTATTTATTTATTTCCTGTGGGAAAACACCCTGGCAATGCTCAGTCATAAGGAACTCCATAGGTAGAGGCACCACGCCATTTTCCAAGCCCATTTCTAACCACGAACCCAGGCGCCATTCACCCAAAGGCATAACAGACATTGTCCTTTACTATCTCCAGGCTTAGTCAACACGTCTCGCAGATGGGGGTGGTTACACAAGAAATCTGAAACCCTCCATGCAAAGCAGCAGTGCAGAGGCAAGGGCAACTAGGATGCAGGGTTGTATAAGAAGGGGGGGTTCAGCAGCAGGTGGAAAGAGCTTATACGGCCACTGCATAGGTCAATGGTATGACTGCACCTGGAGTACTATGGGCAGTATTGGAGTCCCTCCCACAAACAGGACATCAATCTGCTGGAGGCAGTACACAGAAGAGCCACAAAAATGATTCAGGGCCAGAAGGGGCTCTTGAATGGGCAGAGACTGGAGAACCTTGACACGTACTTGCTCAAGGAGAAAATGGAACAAGGGGATTTGATACAGACCTTAAAGTACCTTAAAGGTATGAACAAGGTTGACCTCTGGTATCTTTTTAAGTTCAACAAAAAAAAGAACACAAGGGGAAACAGTTTCAAACGGGCAGGAGGAAGAGGCCCTATTGCTTCATCACAGAGGGAGGGTGGTGACCGGGTGGAACAAGCTACCAGAAGAGGTCATAAGCCAGAAAACCACTGAGGGTTTTAAGAGGAGGTGGGATAAGGTCAAGGGGAGGATAAAGGTGTCAGAGTAGGGGGGGCAGAATGCCATGTAACATAAAATGCATAAGACTCAATAGATCGAAAGGCCTTCTGCTGCTGGTAATTTTTTGTGTTTGTAAAGTCTTCTGGGGACACAGTTTTTGCGGTAGTGGCTCCCCGGCTGTGGAACTCCTATATTGCTCACCTCTGCCATATCTCCAAAGTGAAGGCCTTTAAAAAGACCTTAAAAACATATATTTTTCTCCCTGGCCTATTTTGAACCTGGCTAAGGTTTTTCAGCCTAATGTGTATTACGTTATTATATTTATAATAACTGGTGACCAATTTTTTTTTCTTAACATTAGCGTTGATATTCACCATAATAACCTGTGGACTGTTACGGTGCACACGCACTCTGTTTGTCAAAACCAAGCACTCCCTCATCTGTGTGGACAGGCAGAACACTTCTTCAAACATGGCGGCTCCAAATGCCTATTAGTGAGGAGCTCCCACAACAACACTCATCGTCTTCTGAAAACCATTTTATTTATCTGTCTGGCTGGTCCTGCCTTTAAATTAAAACAAAAAAAACATATCTGGTTGATCCTGCAGTTCACTTCACCAGCGATGCAGACTGTGAGCAGGAACGGGTCCCTGCAATAAGCATGCTCGCAATCTCGATGTCAAATATAACTTAAAAAAATAAATAAATAAATAAAACTGTAACTCCAAAAAGCAGGGAGGGTGTGTGTGTGTGTGTGTGTGTGTGTGTGTCTCTGACAAAACTGCTTTCTGAGAACTCGGGCTGGGAAAAGGATACTTTAATTGCTTCGCTCTTGAGGTTTATGTAGCATTCCACACCTCGGGTGTGCATTAAATTCTCATATTTCACACTTCCCCATCCTTTATTCTATATATTACTGAGGTTTTATCTGTTCCTATGTGCTTTTATGTTTTTATGTACAGCACCCATGGCCTCTTGGATAAAAATTGACTGACTGACTGACTGACTGACTGACAGATTGATTCATTGATTGACTGAATGATTGAAAGAAACTTAGAAACATAGACTTTGTCAGCAGAAAAAGACCATTTGGCCCACTCAGTCTGCCCAGATGTTCCCTGCCTAATCTGTCCCTGCAGACCCTAACTGGTATCTGGCGTCCCTCCCTCCTCCTGCCCATTTTCTAACATAGCCCTATGTCTATCCCATGAATGCTTGAAGCCCTCCACTGTTTTTGCCTCCACTACTTCCAGGTTGGTGGGGAGTGGGTTGTAGATTTCTCTTGAACATATTCTTCAATCTGTGTATCATATTATGTGTCTTCAGAAACTACAGGAATATTTTTAAAGTGCTTTACATCTGCCTCTGTTAATTTACTTTTGTTCACCACTTTCTCTCCTTTCTTGATATTATTTCTTTCCTTCCCCAGCCTGTTTCTTTATGCATTTCTCCACTTCTAATATATGTAATGATTGTTTAGCATGAACCAAAGGAATTCAAAAGTCTGCATAATTCTGCTGGCAAAATGTTCACACACACACACATATATACCCCCACTCCACCCACATGGAATGCATACCATGAAATACAGGAATTCAACATTCTGCATAATTCTGCAAGGTAAAATGTTCACACTCTTCTCCAGAAACACACTCACAATGGTAAGTCTCATATGAAGCCAGGGTATCAATTTTATCTTCAGCAGGGTAAGCAACAGAGAATTCCCTGGCAAGCAGGCAAGGCTCAGAAGGGGATTTATCATGGTAAGCAAAGAAGCACTAAAATTAAACATATGAGTAGTATTTCTGTTTTTTAATTTGTATATGTGTGTGCCATATGCATGATGGTAAGTGTCACGGAAACCGGATGCATTGGCATCGCTACGTCTGAATGCCACAGAGCAGGGTCCCACGGACCCCACGTGGCATTCACAGATGGAACGCACCACAGATACACACCCATACCCCCAGCCACACAGACAGCAATGCACCGGGGGTGGGCAGGGGGTCATGCCCACGCTCTGCGCCATTCACAAAGGTGCGGAGTGTTGAGCACAGGGGGTGCATGCTACTCTGGGTAACACCCAGCCATAAGAGATATGCGCCCCCCTCCAGGATGCTGCCACCAGCTGCAGTGAAGATGTTGGGGCACAGCAGACCTCCCCACACATGCCGCCCCTGCCCATGGGACTACAAGGAGGGCCGGCCGGGCACCCACCTGTCACTGTGCTGGCGATGCAGAGCACACCATCTGCCTACTGTGGCGCCCCATGGGTGCAAGGGATCCAGTAGCAGACCGGGTCCGGCATCCCATTGGATGTACACCCGGTCTGCGGAACAGTGCTCTGTGCACCTGCGTGCTGGGGGGGGGCACGGATGGGAGCCACGTGGTGGCCAGTGTTTGTGAATACAGCCACCGCGTGTCCATCCGTGGATGCAGAGCTCTGCAGGTGGGATACGTACCTTTGGCGCATTATTCCCACCAGTTAGTGCATAGAGCCCAATAGTAGTATTTCCATTTTTAATTTGTATATGTGTGTAATGAGGGGATGAAGTGGCATTGGGACACAATATTTTTTTTATTTTTTTTTTGCAGTTTAAGGGATTTTTAGTTTTTTAAGGCCAAGTTGAAGGGTTTAGTGAGGGGGGAATGGCTGCTATTTGAAAGTTTTAAACATGTGAAAGTTTCGAAAGGTAGATGTAAGTGTAACCAGGTCACCGTGGAATTGCAGTTCCTACTCTGTCTTGTGGGCTCAAACAAGGTTGTGGGGACTGGGTCATTAAACTCCTGATTGTGGGGGGTCATATTCAAGGTTTAAACTAGTTGCACAGTGCCTTCACTCAGAGAAAGATTTTAGGTGGGCCTGATGTCAGTACCTTGCAACCCCCTGGTATACAGTACCTCCCGACCTCTCCATGGTAACACCTCACCCGTGAACACATACAGTTCAACAACAGTTTAAGGAAAAGTACTCTTATTTGCACACTACTTGTAATATGCTTGCCACAAATAATATGCTCGTGAGTCAAAAATAGTGAACAAATAACGAAAGTGTTTATCTGGTGTCAGAAACAAGTTCCTAAGGGGGAAAAGAACATGGATAGGCAAATGAGATGGCAGTCTGCTAACCCAGGTTGGTTCTTTTAGTGTCCTGCCTATGTATGCTCAGCTTTAACCATATGTCCCCACCCCCAGACTGCTTATCACAGCACAGCACTTGATGGTCCTTCTGTACAGGAGGCTCCTACCCTCTCCCACCTGGTACCAAGATAGTTCCTTTTTAACTTATGGGAAATCCCATAAATACAGTTCTTTGGTAGCCATGGTTGAAATGTTATAGGCGTGCTGATGTTGTCATGGGTTGGCAGGTTGTGGTGCACTTCATATTTCAAGTGCAAAGCTTGTTCAGTTATTATTCTAAACACAGAGGCCATTCAATAGCAAAAATGGCAAAGAACCCTCCAACATGCGATATTTGTAAGATCCTGGCCTCATAGCCGAATGCAGAGCAAACTCTCAAACTAAACAGTTTATTTGGCAAAGGAAAGCCAGCTTTGATCTTACTGAATGACCCCAATCGGATGGCTTCTGCCTCTTTGGTATCTGTAGTCTCTCTTGATCAGCTGGGTTGCCTTACTGGTCTCACTTCCCTCGCTTTCAGGCACTGTCTTTACTTACACTGTCTAAACATTCGGCTGGCTGTCTCACTCCCTGACCACTGCGTGTCTTTATCTACACACGTCATGGCTTTTGATCCCTCTGGGCAATCACTGGTTATGGTGCCTGCTAATCCTGCTAATGCACCCCACAGAAGCCATGCTACTGTACAGCTTCTCTTCTCCCTCTCTCTCTCCTGCTGATTGCACAGTTATGCCTTGGAACCTCAGCGTCATCTCCCATGCTGGCTAGCATGCAAATGCCACTCTTTTCCTCCTTACCACACAGATGGCTTACTCACAGCTTTTCTTTAACAGGCACTCAGTCTGTGGTGGCACAACTTGAACTCTTCCTCTGGACAGCAGTCTTGCCTCTCCAAGGTCTTTCACAGATAGCCCCAAGTCAGCACAGCTCCAGCAGCAGGTCTATGCCTTACCCCAGGCACACACATACTGATTCAGTTCTTGAACATTCCCTGCTGTTCACTGGGGAAATGTCAGCACATGGTTGGTCCTAGCAGCTGTCAATCACCCTGAGACAGGCTGAACGTCCCACTCAATCAAGTCCATTGGCCAACAAAAAGGCGACAGGAATCTCCAGTCCTCCTGCATATCCACAAGCCTCTGCAGCTCCCTTGGCAGTCCTGCCTCTCATTGGCTGCCAGCCCAGGTCAGAGGGCTTCAAGACAGTGGTGGTCATGAAGTTCAGGGGCACTGTCAACAAAAGTAAGGTTTCAAAAGGGTTTCTGATCTTAAAATGCTTTCAATACCCCCAGTGCTGTTTGACGTTTGTGCCTTGTATCCAGTCAGTAATGGCAGAGCAGCGGGGGATTCACCAGCTTGTCTATGAATAGTCACTTACTCACTCCATCAGTAGCAGGCAGGCAGCCCCTATGTTGTGTGGTGGGAAGACACAATTCATGTGGGCACAGGTGGTGCTGAATAAAACAAGCTGCCATTGCTATAGTAGTGCTCTTCCAGTCCCCTTTTACAAACGTAAGTCCTCAGGGGCCATAGAGCACAAGAGAGGAGGGAGGCAGCATTTCGGCTGGGCTCTGTAGAGCTAGGTTAGCCCCCATGCTATGGGGAGTTACATTAGGACATTAATGAGAGCAATGAGGCTGACTTGTACGTTTGCCAGAGGTCATTACAGAACTGCAGGATTTACTCACAGGTAAAGACCTTAACTGACCAACTGGATTGCAGGATTTTTTCTGCCCATTTTATAATCTATGAAAATATTCTTAGCTTAAATTCAACAACATAGGCCCGATTCATGAAGCCACCGTTAGACTGACGCAAGCTGCGACAAACAGCAGCTTGCATTGATCAACAGTGCACCAGGGATCCAGCACCTGATTCAAGAACAGGAGCGATCCCAGCACCAAACTCCTGCAGTATGTGGTAAACACCCCCATGTGTCAAAGGAAAGGTGCACTGGAGGGGAATACCCCAAACTGCCAGACGTCCATACAACTGGGACAGAACGGGAGATCAGCATAGGACCAGCAGACACATGGCACGGCATGGAAGCAGGACTACGGGGATGCTCGGACCAAGCAGGGTGCTGACTGGGAGCCTGACCAGTGAGGAATGAGTACTTTTGGCAATGTGCCAGGTTTCTGCATTGCAGGGATGCTACTTCTGTCCCATGGTCACTATCTGCATCTCCATGTGCACCTGTCATGTCGGGCTATGATACAGTATATGAGAGATGTGGATATCCTACACTAGTGACCAGCCTGGCCTGTCTAGATAGGCGGCACCATGCCAGCCATCACCTCGGGAACTGGCACAAGGGCCTTAGACCAGCCCTGGGGTGGTCTAACTGCCAAGGGGATGGTTGACCACTGAGAATAGTGATTAAGGGGCTGTTAGAGCAATGCACCGGCCTGTGACTGGTGCAGGGACAGTGCAAGCCTGGCTGACACAGTCAGTTCCCCAAACAGCGCAGGCTGTGTTGTTGAATTGGGAATGACACATGGTGCAGCACTTGAAGCCCCTTGCATCACTTCTCTTTCACGCATGCACCTTGTGTCATTCACGATGCTTTGTAAATCAGGCCCCATGTTCTGTAGATGTACATCTTACAGTAAAATAAACAGTAATAGCAGTGAAACTGTTGCAAAAAGGAATTAATTAAAAGGAAATTTAATGTCCCACCATCCTACTTTTTTCAATATAATGAAATATTATTTTTGATTGTAACCCTCATGATTATAAAAGGTCAGTTGCAAATAAAAATGTCATCATTCTACCAAGGCATTTAAAAAATCTAAAAGGCCACCTATATTTACTGTGGTACCACACCATCTAGTTTAAATGTTGCAGACCCGATACAGAGTACACAAGGATGGTACAGTCACTAATGTAAAGAAAAGATAGACATCAAGTAGTTTCATAATTTATAATCATACTGTAGTGCCCAGGGAGCCCTTGCTCCCCTGTAGATCTGCTAGGTCTGTAAAAAGTACTTCAGCTTTCCCTTTAAGAACTCTGTGTCAGCTGGTTACTGACTGAGAGTTCTGGGGCAGAGTCCACTGCCTGGGATTAAATGGACCAATGAGTTGAATTTCAGTTTTGCTGGAGAAGATAAGCTACATCATCTCCCTGGGTGAACTATTGGTTCCTGCTAAGGTGCCTCACAAAAAATTGAATCATGGCAGGGGCCGCCTGCACCAGTGCCCCTGTGAGGTGAATCCCCTGTTTGGAGAAGAAAGATTCCTGAAGGACCAGAAATTCAGATAGAAGTAGAGGCTAGAGGCTGTGCTGGAAACAAGAGATGAACTACAGTATATTTTCTGAGGCTGAGAGACTGTCCTATTTGGCACCCAGTGCCCTCCCTCACTGCAGTGAGGCAGAAGAGGTTACATGGCAGTGTTTAATTTGACTTGGAACTCTGCTGCCATGTGGGACCAACATGGTTGAGGGTGGAGCTGGCAAGGTCTGTGAAGCCTCAAATCCCTGGTGGGTGCTTGCCCCATCTATATCTCATTTAAATTTGTGTTGGTCAAGATCCTGCACCTCTGAGGAGGGGAAGAAGGGCAGGGCCAGGCTGGGATCAGTGTGCAGGTCCATGGGCACACATGTGTGATGGGACTGTGGAAACAAGTTGACTTTCTTAGGGCAGCCATCCATGTTAGGCCAGTTACCCAAGGACCCCCATGCCATCTTGTGCCCTCGCCCCTACGTCTGTCTAAAGAGTAAAGGACATGCTGACTAGTTAAATAGTAATGCCTCTGCATAAATTATGTTCCCCTAAGTAACTGACTGTGAGAGAGTTTGTCGAGGGTTGTGACAAAACCCTGTATAAATTTTAAGAGATCCCTTAAATTTGCTGTAAGCCCTGAAAACAATTGAAGAAGAAATGTACATGTACCTCCGGTTTGCCTGCAGCCTTAGTCTAAAAATGTACTAAGAACCTTTTGTGACAACATCTACCACATGAACCGGGAGTTTCCCTCATAGGAATATGTACCTAGAAGCAAACTGGACTGGAAAATCTGGAAATCCCTTGTACCATGATTTGTATTTGTTTACCTATAATGTGCTTGTGAGCCCCAGTTTATTAAATAAGTTCTGATTGGACTTTAATCCGTTTCTGAACAAGCCATTATTGTTAGGGGAATGTGGTTTGCTAACCCCTTTGATTTGCAGGCCTGCACTGACCTAAAGAGTGTCTGCACTTCAGGGAGGTCACGTCAGACCTTGTAGGTCAAGTATGTAGTTTGTGTTGGCTCCCGTCCCTGAAAGCGAGCGATGCCATCTTTTATACCTCTGCATGGGGGATGGGGCTTACACAATGCCTGTTAACCTACTCACTGGTTTTCTGCCCATTCTGTCCCCCAAACAAAGTCCAAGCCCGGGACATCCAGTGTCCTAAAATCTGGTCTATTCAGCTAACTAACAAAGTTACAGGACCCAGACTTCGATTGTTACTCACAGTTCTGTTGCACTTTAAACCCTGAAAGGCATCATTGAATAGTTAGGCCTGTTCGCTGGAATGCTACAGCTGGAACTCAGCATCTTGGTGCAAGTTGCACAGCAGTCACTACAGCACTTCCAGTGGCATGCAAGAGTAAGCCATGGTACAGATGTCTCAGCAGTCACTGCAGCACTTCCAGTGGCATGCAAGGGTGAGCCATGGTACAGATGTCTCATTCCTCATGCTGGTCTTCCTCTGACATGGGGACTTTTGTCTTCTGCCTTTAAAAATGCACATTTCCTCTTCTGCCCTACATAAAGAAGTCTCTGACAATCAGGTTAGTGGCTGTCCCTCTGCTATGGCTCCCCTACTGATGGGTTCCAGTTGTAATTCTTGTAATTCAGTCTCTAGTCATCAAAAAATAAATGCCCTGTGTGGGGCAAGTCTCTCAGGGTGAGTGTTCAACTCCAAACAAAACAGGCCTTTAGACTTCAGCTTCAGACAGCAGCTGCTCCTCCTTCACTCTCAGTCAGTCAGATTCAGCTCATGCTGAGTCCCCTGACAGAACTCTCATAAATCTCCCAAACTCTGCTCCTGCTGCAGATTATATCTGTTCCAGCCCAGGCTCCCAGATTGGCTATATCTTTCTCGAGGGTAGGTTTATCAGGCAAATCCAGGTCTCTGATTGGGTGTACATAACCTGAGCAAATCTCGAGCTCTCATTACTGTACTGCATCTTCTAGCTTCAGTGCTCGCACATTCTGAGGTCTTGAAGCATTATTGACTGTTTGTATCCAGGCAAGCAGTCTTGGTGCCCCTTGATCCCTTTTCCCAGAAGTCCTTGGGGGTCAAGAAAAATGGCCACTACCATGTTTATTTACTTTTAGTTCAATCTCATAGAAACGACTCTGGTCGCTAGCCAAATGTGTCCAGTAGCATGGGTTAAGCAAATCAGATCCCTTGCCATGAGTAGAAGGCTTGTTGCAGTCCCTCGGTGCCCAGCTAAGCAGCTGTGATCAAAACTGTGCACCTGCAGGCATGAAGAAGGAAAGGACATTCCTCTTTGTGCTGCTGCCCAGTCTCCAGTGCAGGCATTCATCAGGGGACTGGTTGAAGAGGCGTTGTTGCAGAAGCTGCCACTAAAGTCTGTCTGGGAGCCCCAGGAAGCCTATGGGTAAGCTTCCACATGAGCAAATTACATATGGGACACCCTACCAGCACAGACAGTGAATATGAAGGCAATATAGGTCTTCAAGGTACAGTATACACAAATTTCTGCTTATCAAGGGCAACACGGGGTTTCCAGGTTAGTACAATGGGTAGAGCATCCCTCTGAAATAGTGCATGTTTGCATACATACTTACTAGTCCCTATGTAACAACCACCTCCCTATAGTAGGGGGCATGGTTGTTACTAGTAGTGCCCATCAGAGCCCTAGGTACCTTGGCACCACCTCTCTGTCCTTAATAGGTGGGAGGAGACTAGGGACTTGGATAAAAGGATGATTAAGGAAGAAATTAAGGGAGATCTCTCAGGTACTGACATGGTCCATGCAGGGGGCAGCTGGAGGGTGCACGCCAGGCCTGGGATGGTGGTAGGTTCCCAGGTCTGGGATGGCAAGGGAGCCATCCTGCTGCCAACTGCGAATAACATCAGGGAGGGGCTGATTGGTGCCTTGCTCTGAGGAGCTCGTGTGGGTTCTGGTTGAGGAGATTCTGTGCGTCAGCCTTAGGTCACATCCGGGTTGGCTTGGCCCCTCAATATGGAGCATGGAGCAATGGGTTCTAGTGCAGGCCTTGCCGGCTAAAGTCTGGTTGCTATGGGAACCAGATAGCACCATAAGGGCTGGCACAGGTGTTTTCTGTCAGTGGGTTTGCAGGACTTGGGCCAGGGTGGCACGACTCCTCATTGTGCAAGCTTCTCACCCTTGGTTTTGACTTGGTGGGTTCCTAGGGATGTGAGCATTGGCAAGGAAAACAAGGGGATTCAGGACAAAGTGGGTTTCCAAGATGAGCACCCCTTCAAGGAGTTCATACTGACAGCTTTCAGGCATTGAGTGATACTCTGAAGACGGATATCCAAAGACAGAACTCGAGACAAAGGGGGACCCTCTAATGTGACTTTTTCTTGCAAAGCCAAAAGTTAAGGTAAACAGCATGATTCAGGAATGTACTGTTCCTGTAACTGGGGTCAGCTGGTTGCATCACTTCACCAGGTGGAAGATCCCAGGGGGTGGATCTGCAGGGGTTTGTACCTCACTCTAGTGGGTCTGTCTGTGGTGTCATGGGTCATGGCATGTAGGGAACCGGGATCCCTAGGGCACCAGGGAAATTGGGGAAGAAACCCTGGCTCCTGGCTATTATGCCATGTTCAGATACAGGGATGGAAGAGTCAATGAGTGTCGGGTGGAGGTCAAGGGGTTGAAGCCACATTCTGCGCACCTTAAAAATTACCATGATGAACTATGCATATGATGATGTGATGCCGAGTCCATGACCTCAATGTAAAAGGACTCTAATGGTACTTAAATGAACTTCTATGGCATCACCCTAGTAAAACATCACAGAAGAATTGCCACTCTGAGTGTTCAGTGATTATTTCCAACTTTGTTGTACCTGTCTCTGTGGGAGTTTGGAGGCTTTGTGACAGTTGTGCCATAACAGTTTGCAAGGGGACTCCCGGTGAGTCACAATATCAGTGTATCCTAGGCACAGGAATCAGCTGGGACCATTCCCACTTCCACCAGGGCATATGTGGAACTGGCTGGCAGGCTAAATGTGGGATTGCAACTGCTTATGAAGTGGGGGGGGAGACCCGATGGACCTAGAGTCCTTTCCTTTTTTTTCTTCTTCCTCTTTATTCATAAATATTTTGTATCAGCTCCAAGTTACACAAACATGTCAGGCCTAGTGTCTGCATCAACTTTCAGCATGATGCTGGGCTAAAAGTGTCCAGTTAATAGTAAGGGGTGTATTGTCAACAGGCCCATCAAGAGAAATTACAATCTTTTGAACTGTCATAAATGGTTACTGAATAAAGCTGACTCTTGGGGGGCGGGGCAGTGGGCAGCCTATGACCTCATCATCTAAGATCATATGATGGGAAGTCATATACATAGTCCGGTGGGAGGAATGATTATGGGCAAAAGCATTGCAATGCATTCCCATGTACATGAGCCGACTGTCCCTCTAGAAAAAAACTCTGCAGTCCTATTTTGCTTAGCAAAGGTCATTTTTAGATGCTATAAATTTCGGTCATTGCATCTTAACACTCTCTCGATGTCATGGATCAGGAAAAAGCCATTACCTCGTAATAGCTTTTGTGGCTGCTATAATAAGTATTCTAGATAGATAGATAGATAGATAGATAGATAGATAGATAGATAGATAGATAGATAGATAGATAATTTGTTATTCAGACAGGGTGCTCGATCATCCACGACTAGCATTAAAAGATCCTTTTGTACTTCATAACTCAAGATCTGGGTTATTGTGCACGTAACGTTTCCCCCATAGTGTTTTAGTTTGCTGCAGTTCCGGGACATGGGAATGTGTTGCTTAAAGACATGCGCATGCCTTCCAACATTCCACTATGATGCATGTCATGTACCTGGCCTGTAACAACATGCTAAAGAATTGTAGCAGGAATTTCCACCTACATTTTCACCAGTTACAGCTGGAGCAGCTGTGACTAGGTGTTGCTGAATAATGAGTCTTGTCCATTATCCTCTAGGAATCTCCATCTGAAGCTCCTCCTGACAGTTATCTCTAATATATCCCAAGAAGTTTTTCAGTGAGGGCTCTGTACAGTGCCAAAATAATGTGCTTTTCAACCAGAATAAATTGATGCATGTCTATGAACGCTGTATCAGTGTATTTTTCTCCATCTGCAGTTGTCCCCAGTCCACTGCATGTGTTAGATAATGTTTTTTTTTTTTGTTTGTTTTTTGTTTTCTTGGGGAGGTTTTTTTTGCAGGTAACTATAGACGTCAATGTGTCACAGGCCATATTGATTGTTAAGATCTTGAAATATCTTCACCACCTCCTCATCTTGAAGCTGATAAATCCATTATAACCCATATATCTCCCATCTGCAAAGCTGATCATCAAGGCTTGCATGGTAAAGGTCTGAATCTGAAGCTATTCTCCTCAAGAGTACCTTGTTTCTGTCAAGACCATATTTAGCCAATGCATGGCTCCAGATCTCCAGCAGTAAATATAAGCCTTTCATTCTGAGTTCCTAATATTTAAAAATGTTAAAGTCCTTGGCCAGTCTTTGGACCAGGAGGGAGGATTTGGAAAAAAATACAAAAATTTGGATAAGACTGTCTTGCACACCAAAGTGATTCATTGCATTCATCTGTGGTAGAGTTGACAACATGGAGGGAATAAGAGAATGGCAAAGTAACCTGCAATGGCTTGAAAATTGGTCTAAAGTATTGGAACTGAAATTCAATGCCAAGAAATGAAGCATTTCGGGAACAAAAAACCCAGAACAGAGTACCGAATGGGAGGAGTTCAGCAGGACAGAACATCAGAGGAAAGGGACCTAGGAGTCATCTTCAGTCATCATTAGTGACTCCCTTAAACAAACCAACCAATGTAACAAATCCTTCAGGAAGGCTAAGAGGATGCTAGAGTGCACTGGGAGGGGACTCAACTGTAGGAAACAGGAGATACTATTACCTCTGTATAGGTCACTGATGAGGCCACATCTGGAGAACTATGCCCAGTTCTGGAGCTCCCACCTGAAAAAGGACAGGGACAGGTAGAGATGGTATAATGCAGGATAACCAAAATGTTTCAGACCCAGGAGGGCAGATCCTACGAGGATCAGCTAAAAGTGCTGAACATGTATTCATTCTGAACCTGACAAGAGAGTGGAGACATGATAGAGACTTTCCAGTTCTGCAAAGAAATAAACAAGGTGAACTGTGAAGAGCTGTTTACGAGGAACAGAAAAGCTATGATATGGGGTCATGAGTAGAGGTTAATGGAGGGAAGGTTTAAAAAGGATTTAAGGAAGTATTATTTGACAGAAAGAGTGGTTGAGCCATAGAATGGTCTGCTGGCAGACATAGTGAATGCCAAAACCACAAACAGCAACAACCATGGCTGGGACTAAGACAAGGGTATAGCAGCTATTCGGAAGGATGAGGGAGATGGAAACACGAAGAATAGGGAGAATACGGTAAACAAAACCCCCACAGATACATCAGGACATGGGGTATGATATGAAAACTAGGTGATCTAGATGGACTGTTGGCCTTTTCTGCCGTTATCCAGACCAGTTATCCAGTTATTTTTTGCTGTAACCTGAATGTTACACTTTTCACCAGACTGTAATTTTTTTTCGGATTGTAACCCCAACTCCATGTATCATGTATTCCACTTGTTATGTATTTAGTTCTCTGTTGTGTTTGTCTTCATTCTGACGTGGAACCTCTGTAAACTGACTCAAAGGTACTGTAATCCGAGATATGAGTAAATAAATAAATAAAAGTTATGTCCAGTGGTTAAAGTCCCTGTCAATTTATTCTGTAAGGGGGCATAATTTGCCCAAAACATGTCTTGTAGGACTCTGGTGAGTTGGACTTCTAAGTATTTTATTGCTTGCAGACCCCTCCTCATCTGGTATTTTGTTGTTATTTCTGATGAGGTGTGGTTATTTTGTGCTATGATTTCTGTTTTGTGTTCATTCATTTCTTAGTCTGATTTCCTTCCAATCAGTTCCAAACTGTTTGTAACCAATGGAAGAGTTTCTGTTGGAGAAGTGACATAAAATAGTACATTATCTGCTTAACGAGCTATATTGTGTACCTGCCTGTGATAGGATATTCCTTGATCATTAATGCCTTCTCTGCAATGCCACTCATAATCAATGCTCATTTTCATCTCTCAAACATGATTAAGAAGATGTATCATTCATGGTGCTGACTGGTGGGGCACCTGCTTGGCACACTGGCAACCTGGGTTCGAGCCCTGAGTCTGGGACATCAGGAGTGGAGGCCAGCAAGGAGAGTGATAGAGCATCTGCATAGATGCTCTCCTTCTAGGGGAGGGTAGTGCAGAGCACTGCTAGGAGAGTGACACCTGGTGGTGTGCGAAGCCTTGCCAGCATGGATGACCACACATTGGCTGGCTCCGCCTTCAGGGCATCACTGCAGTGCATGCCATTAGGACGCAGAAAATGGAAACTAGCACCAGTCCCGACATGCTGCATGATGGCTGTCTAGTCTCCCGATGCAGCAGTCCCCCTAGCACACTGCTCCTGCCCCCCAGCTCTGCATACCTCAGAGGACCCCCAGAAATGCTACTGTCCTCCTCTCCTCCAGAGAGGGAGACCCCTGGCCAGGACAAGCCGGACCCCCCCCCCAAAAAAAGAACACGGGGCCACCTTGAGGAGTCAGGCAGTGGCAGCAAAGAGTGAAGCTGGTGGGAAGACAGAGACATTGAGCAGCCAGGAGTGGGAGGTTGAGGGTGCATGGGAAGGGGCAAAAAAAAGAAGTATTGACCTTATATTATCTTGTGTCTGCCAGTCTACCACAAAGTATGTCTGGTTCGGATGGAGGGGCATTATGCATTCTAATCACCTGATAAGGATTAAGGTGCGAGTTTGCAGTTCATATTAAGGAACAAGATACAGTAGAGTGATGCAATTCTGGTTTTGTATGGTCTTTGCCTTCTTTTGGAATGATGACAATTACCCTACATATTTGGAATGGCGCAGAATTGCAGTCATAAGGTTATGATTTAAGGCTCACAATAGTGTCTGTATCTCTTCTTTAAAGGTCTTATAAAACTCTCAGGGTAGCCATCGGGCTCCAGATATTGTTCAGCTTTCAGTTTCTGTATTTCTAAGTCCAACTCATCCATATAGGTGCTATCAGCATGCCATTTTTATGTTGTCTTACACGTGCAGAAGTGGGTTTCAGAGGTGCGGTCCTGCTGCAGCTAATGGCACCACTGCTTTTTGTGGCCGGGCTCTGTGGCGCCAATGGCATAGTACGCTGTCTATGACAGCAGTTCAGAAAATGTGCCACCACCTTGAAAGAAATTAACCACTGCAATCAGGGAGCGCCACTGGGCGGTCCCTGATTGCAGCAGCCAATTACTGCTTGCCTCATCTGGTGTCCCCTCAAGCAACATGGCGGCTTTCCATCAGCTTCTCATAGTCCCCACAGAAGCCACGGGATAGCCGCCGCATTCCACAGTCCCTCTGAAAGCCAGCGGGGGTGCCCAATCCCCCTGTTGGCATGCCCCCTTCTAAGTTAATTTGCCAATGAGAATGCCCAATCCCCATCAGCATAATGTACCCCCATTTCTTGTGTGCCGAAGAGTGTCCAATCCCCCTTGGCTCATCGACCCAACTCTGTAGCCGGCAGGGAGTGCCTAATCCCCATTGGCTGGCCAGCCCCCAAAAAAACACTCATGTGGCACACTGGGGCCACCCAGCATGCTGCCAAATGTCCCTGTAAAGAAAAAAAAGTCCCTAATGTTTTTTTTTTTTTTTTTTTACATGTAAACTAGAAAACGGTCCCTCGTTGAGTCCGGTAGCCCCTCCTCCAACCCGTGCCCACCCTCTGCACACCCTGTCTCCCCACGGCCCCTCACCCCATATTAAGCCCCGGAGCCCACGTGATGATCTTCGGTGGACCGGGAACACGTCCGCACTCTTCAAAGCCGACCGCAAATTGAAGAACTGCCTGTAAGCTGTATAATGGCATAAATGTTTTTTTTTCAACTTATGTGGATATCTCAGCCATTTTTTTTACTTTTGCCACCACATTTTCAACATGGGGTTTTTGGGACCACTCCTCATGAATTCTGTCACTGTCATGGCGTTATTCGGTCCCGAAAGGTGATTTTGCGGTCACTGCACGGACTCACCTTTCGGGACTGAGTAATGAAATGACAGTGTTGCTGTTCATGAGGTGGCCTCCCAAAAAGCCTATGTTGCAAATTTGGTGAAAATATTCCAAAAAATGACTATTACAAGTGTGCGTTGCACAGTTTCCACGCGCACTTGTAACTTCGCCAATTTGTAATATTTTCACTCCAGATTTTCAACATTGGCATTTTTCTCACCTCCTTATGAACAGTGCAGCTGTCATTTTTCACATCCTGGCTGAAATGTGTTTCGCAGTACCAGCTCAGAACTCGCAGACGTTGTGAAATCAGTGTTTGGGACAGATTACAAAATCACAGTGGCACTGTTCATGAGCAGAGGATTCGACTAGGTGCAACTGACAAGCTACAACAAGGATAAATGGGCATATCGTCCTCTATTACTAACAACCTCCTTGCTCTGGGACCCTAGGCGCCTGCACTGGTCCAACCGCATAAGCCTCAGAAGTGTAATTCTATTGACTACAAGCACGGCAACTGTCTCTTAAACTCCTACTCCTCCTCTCTTGATATCAGGAAGTGTCCACTCAAATCCTGGCCCTGTCTCCTACAGTACAAAAAAGCTTGCCAAAATGGAGGGGGGGGGGCTCAAAATTGCTACCTTAAACATCTGCAGTCTCCTCCCAAAACTGGCCTTCCTTCAAATCTTTGCCAGCTAACACAACCCGGATATCTTTGCCATCGTCGAAACTTGGCTGACACCTAATACTCCGGATCATGCCATCTCTATACAAGGCTACAAGATATTCAGGCTGGATAGGACCTCGAAAAGGGGTGGGGAGTGTGTAATCTACATAAAGGACTACCTCACCTGTCTCCCTGGTTCTTACCCACCACAGAAACCTCAGTGCAACTCCTCCCTATCAAGATACTACTCGGTGCCCAAAACAAAGTCCTCACGATTGCTGCTGTCTATATCCCACCAAAAGATCCTGATTCCGGCCTACAGGCTGTCCTCGAGTTCGTAAGTACACAACCTTCTGACATCGAACTCCTTCTCCTTGTGGACTTTAATATAAATTGGCTTGCTCCTGATGCAGGGTCAAACAAAGATGCTATCCTAGCAGCAAATTTAACACAAGTGGTAAACTCCCCTACCAGGAAAAACTACAAATCAGGAACCAGCACCCTCATTGACTGGATCCTTACCAGCCACGCTACCCGTATAACCAATGTAAGTGTTCTCCCTGACTCGCTCAGTGATCACTCTCCAATAATATGTACCTGGACAAATAAGTTTTGTAATGCCTCCAAAAACCATCTATAGCAGAGTCCTACCTTATGGCAACCTTACTCATCTCAAGACCTGTCTTAGGCAGATAGACTGGTCCTTGATTTACAAAACTCAAGATGTTGACCTAGCCCTTGATTACTTTATTACTACTTTCAACACTGCCTGTGACACCTATGCACCAGTGAAAAAGTGCAAAATCAAAGCACTCACAAATCCCTGGCTCACAGCGAAGCTATTGGCACAACTCAAAAGTAGGGATCATCTCTGGGCCACTGCAAGAGCTACTGACACTCTGTCGGACATCCAAAAATATAAACAGGCTCGCAACCACTGTACTAAACAGATCCACTTGATG
Source organism: Neoceratodus forsteri (assembly GCA_016271365.2). Taxonomy (NCBI): domain Eukaryota; kingdom Metazoa; phylum Chordata; order Ceratodontiformes; family Ceratodontidae; genus Neoceratodus; species Neoceratodus forsteri. Next base: position 449,664,393 of record CM057456.1, on the reverse strand, counting down.
AAGAGCTCCTACTTCAAGAATGCCCTCTCCAACTCCTGGGGTGAAGGGAAATCCTTCTGGGACAACATAAGAAATATCATGGGTCAGCAGTCCAAATCCTCTTCTACAATAATGAATGTGGATGGAACCACTACATTAGACCCAGAGATCATTGCAAACACCCTAAATGATATCTTCACGGACCTTAGTGGTGTCTTCTCATCTGATTTCTTCACTGATGCTGATCCTCCAATTTCTACTTCTACTACTGCCTCTCAACCAAACTACCTTCCATTTCAAACTAGTAAAGGCATGAAGTCTATAAATATGTAAAGAAGGCCATTTCTAAGTCCCGAGCAAGCAGCAACACTATTGACCTTAAACTTCTGTCCCTCACTCTGGAGGAAGTACTGCTCCCCCTCACAAAAATTTTCAATCTCTCCCTATGCTACAGCCAATTCCCTAGGAAATGGAAGGCTGCAGTTGTCACTCCGGTGCACAAAAGTGGTGATAAGTCACTGCCTGGTAACTATTGCCCGATATCAATACTACCACCTCTCTCTAAGGCCGTTGAACGCTTGGTGGCGGACCAACTTTCAGACTACCTGGAAAAGCACAACATCCTATGCACTCAGCAGCATGGATTTAGGAAAGGGCACAGCACATCGACTGCCCTACTTGAATTCTCAGGAGCAATCCACGATGCCATGGACAAAGGAAACCTAACTGGAGCAGTCTACATTGACTTAACCAAGGCATTTGATACAGTACACCATGGCCCACTTATCAAACAACTACTATCCCTAGGGCTCTCACAGGGTCCTGGTGACTGGGTACAAAATTACCTTGCTCAGCGCTCTCAATCTGTAAAAGTAGCTGGAGTTCTCTCAGACTCAAAACCGGTTCGCTCAGGAGTTCCCCAGGGATCCATCCTCGGCCCCCTCCTTTTCAGCCTTTTCCTAAACTCCCTCCCCAAATCCTGCCCTGAACAAATAATCCTCTATGCCGATGATGCCGTGATTCTTGCCACTCATAAAGATCCGAATCTCTTACGCCTCAACCTTCAGCATGCTTTCTCCAAAGTTGAGATGTGGTTCCTTGAACATAAGCTGGTTCTAAACCACAAAAAAACTAAATCTATGCTCTTCTCTAACCCGCAAAACAAGAAACGGCAAGTCCCACTCACCATTAATACATACCTTGGAAATACCCTTGAACAAGTGCCAATTTTCAAATATCTTGGAATCAACTTTGATCAAGGCCTAACCTTTGCAACTCACATTGATAGTACAGCAAAAACTATTAATCAGCAATTGGGATTCTGTGGCCAGACTGACAGCTCCTTACCTATTCTGCACTGGGATTGCCATCAATCCTCTATCATCTCAGTCATTGACTATGGCTTAGTTATATACGGATCTGCCACTACTACAGCACTTGAGTCGCATTACAACATCCCTAAATAAGGCCTGTCAGCTGCTCACTGGTGCATATCGCGTACCCACATGTGAACTCTATGCTGACTCAGGTTGGTTGCAACTCTCAAACCAGATAAAGTACCTTACCTGCCTGATGGTGAAAAATCCACTCTGGGCCTCACTCCACCTTGTATCCAAGACCTGTTATGCCCAAGCGCTAGCACCCATTTTACCAGAAGATCAGAACACCAGCCTCTCCAAGTCCCCCGATGCCGGACTTCTCAGGACAAAGATCATTTGCCTATCGTGCCCCCAGCTGGCTAAATGCCCTCAGCACTCATAGTACTGCCTCCACCTCTCTAGGTATTTTCAAATCAAGGCTGTTCTCTCACCTTGCCACCTCCAGCTCCTGTGACTGCCCTGATTAATCCTCCTATTTTCTCACTACCCACCCTGTTCCTTTATTTGACAAAGACATGTTTGGGAAAACTTTTCTCCTGCTATTGTCTGCTCCCACACCTTCTTACCCTCTCTGTTTCTGGACTTTTTCCTATTTGTTTCTCCTAAATCTGGCATGACCTCTTTCTTGTAATAATAATGTGATTATTGATATCTCATGTCCTTTGCACAAATGATTTGATATGTATTTGTATATGTTTTCGCTCTTGACACAGCACAAATTGTTGTGTTATCTATGTAATCTTTTTTGTACTGTACCTAATTGACGTGGAACCTTTGTAAAAGAGCCTCTGGCTCAAAGGTAGTAATTCCTAGAACAATAAACTAAACTAAACTAAAATGCATATGTTGAAAATTTGGTGACAAAAGTCCATAAAATGACTATGTTACAAGCGTGTGTTGCGCAGTTTCCACACGCACTCGTAACTTCGACAATTTATAATAGTTTCACTCAACATTTTCAACATTGTCAATTTTGCACACATCTTTATGAACAGTACTGCTGTCATTTTTCAGATCCTGCCAGAAATGTGTTTTCACACAAGTGGAGCACTATGGCACAGTGGCCGTGGGAAATCAATGATCAGGACAGATGAAGAAAATCATAGTGACAGCATTCATGAGCAGAGGTCCCAAAATGCCTATGTTGAAAATTTTGTGAAATAATTCCACTAAATGACTGTGTTACAAGTGTGCATTGCACAGTTTCTAGTATGCTCATAAATTTGAGCATTTTTAATATTTTCACTCAAGATTTCCAACACTGCCATCTCTTCACACCTACCTATGAGTGGTATACTGTCATTTTTCACATCCTGCCCAAATGGTGTTTTCCCACATCTGGTGCAGAATGGTACAGTCTCTGAGAGAAATCAACGTTTGGGACAGATTAACAAAATCACAGTGTCACTCTTCATGAGCAGAGGTCCCAAACACTTTGATGAGGTGGGGGTCACAAAAATGCTATTTTTGTAGTGCAAATGCCAACAAACGGCAGGGGCAATAGGGTTTCTAACCATAACGTCCCACCCTGTGCAGAATGACAGGTGTCAGAGGTGTGACTTTGCATTGGTGGCTGTCATGCTCACGCCATGCCATCCTCCCCACCCTCAAGCCACTGACAGGCATCGAGGTGTGCCTTGGACTCTTCGGCCCCACAGTTCACCCCATTCTCCTATGCTGCACCCATTTCAGTGTATGCCCTTATGAAATGGGGTGACTGTAAAGCTGAACACCCCAAGGCACACCTCGGCACTTGTTGGTGTCTGCAGGACAGGGTGAGGTAAAATGCCATGAGCGTTATGGTTGAATGGGGTGAGCGTAAGGCCCGAGAACCACAAGGCACAATGCGATATTTGTTGCACTGCAGGGTAGGGTGAGCTGAACTGCCATGAACATTATGACTGATACCCAAAGGCACACCTCAGTGCCTGTCAGTCTTTGTAGGGTGATGTGGGGTTTGACGTCACTTTCATACTTCACTGCCATTCCTATTATGCATCTGTTCAACTCCTGCACTACCGAAGCCAATGTCAACAACATTTGGCATTGACAAATGCTTGTTTCAGCTGTTAGTGTGAGTAAAGTGATGTGTTCCAGAAAAGACAGACACTCCACTTCGTCCTCATCCTGTTGGGTCAGTATATAAATTTCTGTAGTATTCCAGAAATGCTTCCACTTTCTATTCCTTCTTCTGAGCCATGGGATGTCTGGTACTGTAATACTTTTGTTGGGCTGGCGCGCGTTGCATTTGTTGCCTAGGTCAGTACTCTGTATGCCAATAGCTTCAGTGCCTCCCACACCTCATAGTGGCACTGCCAGAGGAAATTCAATGCAGCTCTGTTTTAAACATTAGAGCCCAATTTTTGAAGCATCAGAAATGATGCAAGGTTCTTGCAACAAAGAGAAATGACTCAAGAGGCTCATTGAACGCAACTTGTTATTCCTAATCTTACAATGCAGCTTGTGCCAGTTGGAGGACTGCCTGCGCCGGCCGAGTTTGTGCCGTCCTTGTGATGGATGCACCAGTGCATCAGTGCAGCACTGCAGCATCCCTAAAATGGGATTTTGTAATCTCCCCGTAGGGCACATGGTCTGCTACAATTAGATCAGCCTAGAGCTAGTCTAACAGCCTGTGTACTACCTCTGGAGCCATTGTTTGTTGAGAAGTAAACCTGTACCCCCCCCGCTGCAGACGTTGCCCATGGTGCCCCATGCTCACATAGCACCCTGACACTTGAGAGACCACCAGTGGAGTGGCCAGCAGTATCCCAGTGTGGTAGGAACATGCCCTTGGGGTCCTCCCCCCATGGTGCTAGTCATGTCAATGCCCCCCACACATGGACCTGCACTGTCATTGTGGCAGCCATGCACTGTCTCTATCAGGGGTCTGTTGCCACCCCCTCCTCTCATCCTAATCTGTCCTGCCCTCCATGATCCCTGTTCTGCCCTCCATAACCCTGCCAGCCACCTGGGCAAACAGCTGGCGGGTCTTTGTCACAGGCTGCTGATGCCACATGACTGCCTCACAGTTTGCAGCAATCCCCTCCTATGCACCATGTGTTTGGCACAAGGGAGTGATTGCAGCAACTGTGCAGAGTTTGGCACTGGGACTACTCCTGTTAGAAACTCTGCAGCAGAGTCTCTGGGACACTGGCAATCAACATAAGCTGCTGTCTGTCACAACTTGTATTGCGCTAAGGGCACTTTGAAAATCTGGCCCCAGAAATTCATCTACTTGGGCTTTGTAGGTGGACAGTTGGGGTAAGATTTAATCATCCTCACTTTATGCTGAGCATGGCACTACTTGATTTTAGCCTCCAGGCTGTATTTCCTTTATATCCTTTGCTTACTTTTTACAGCTCTTAGTAACATCAATTTCCCTGTTTTGGTGCCCTTAATTGTTTACCATAGTGTTATTGGTGTCATTCAGGTCAAGTGGTCTCTATAAAATCTGTTATTTCTTGTCTAACTCTTTCATTAGTAGGCAGGTCTGTGTTCATTTGCTTTCAGCCTGCTTCTGAAGTCACCCTACATTTACTTGTTTCGACATCAGTGCGTGTTCCAAAATTCCAATGGAGTTAAGATCATATATGTGCATCCTATACATATCTTATGAGTGTGTGAAAAAATAATCAGTGTGAAACTAAGTTTTATGAGGCACCAAGTAGTGGGTATATTTATTTGCATTCAGATACAACACTAGCAAAATATCTTGTAGTCCCAATATTTCCATTTGTTGTTCAACCATTCTCAGTTCTTGTATTCATAACTCTGTTTGGGTTATAGAAGTCTGAGATGGGCCAAATGATAAGATTTAGATCCTTCTCCCAAAGATCAAAACCCCTTCTGTAGGAGCTACCAAATAGAATATATAGATGAAAATTCCTTTGAGAGGCATAAACACTGAAGAATATGATTTGTCTTGCCCTGCATGTCCCCTTTGAAAAGTAAATCATGGTCTTCTTTGTCAGCTGCTACCTCTGATTCTCAGAATGAAGTGGTCTGAGGAATTAATATTGTTAAGCTTGATTGCTGACCTGAGGCATCTGCAGAGTGGCTTGCCTTTGTAAAGCCAAATTTTAATAATTTCTCATTTTTATTGCAGGCTTGACTTTTTTTTTAAATAATCTTTTGTTTATCTAAAATACATTTTCAAAAATATAATTCAGTGTACACATTTGCTACTTTGTAATGTGCAACCTTAAGTTAAAAAAAAAATATATAGTATATATATATATATATATATATATATATATATATATATATATGTATTTGTATATATATATTGCACTCTTACAGCTGTGAAGCTTTGCTATACTTTATCCTGCGAGTTTTCCAATTTCCTTAGAGACATCTTTCACTCTGCTCTATTTATAGAATGCCAGCTCTGATTAAAAAAAATATATAGCTGCTTTCATGAAGATAATTTCCAGTATATGTAATCACAGAATAAAATAAAGAGCCAGCCATCTTACCCATGTATTATAGGGATTCCTGTCTTTTGCAATACTCAGTGTACTTATCATGCCATTAGTGTTTGTGTGTGCAGTGTCTCCTCCTTGAGAGACCATGGCAGGAAGTGAGGCAGCATTATGATGTTGGTACATCATATGACCTATGATGTCACATGCCATGTATGAGTGTGATGAGGGTCACTGCCCCCATCCTCTAATGAGGAAACTACTTACCTCGTGAGGTCTGGTGCTAGGTGGGTCCCAGTAGCCTTCCTTGGTCTGGTGCTTATGGCTCTTTGCATCTGATTCTTATGCTCAGTCGCAGGGCAGCTAGTCTGGGAAATGAGAGCAGTGACAAGAGTAATTGCTGGGGATTGTGGACAAAACTGGGCATACTCCAAACACCAACAAATTCCTTGACATTTCCACAATTAAAATACGCTCAATGTAATAATTAAACCATAAGATGAGTGTTATAGAGCAGGTCTATTCTGAATTTAATCAGATTCCTTGACAATATTGAATGCTTAAGTCTGTCAAAAGGCAGTTCATAATAGTTTACTAGCACTAGTTTAAAAGACCTTATTAATGCTCTGAAACAAGAACTGGCTGTAAGATGCGTATGCTTTGACTGATAATGACTGTTTTGAGGTACCCTGCACTGTGTGAATGCTTGTATAAGATTTTCTATTACAGTATATAAATCGCTTGAATGGAAACTTTTAAGATCAAATACAGGAACACCTTGTAAATAGAACATGTCCTAATGGTTATTGAAAATAAGATGTCATTTTATTTCCTGTCTAAAAATAATTTTTTTTTTTTTTACTTATAATAACTCTTCTTTAAGTCCCTATCTCTTGTTAGTGGTTTTAAGTGTATATATCCACCAAGCTTCTCTTCACAATAATTGGCCATCCCAATCTCCTTCTCTTCATGGTTTGTGTCTCGTCTCCTGTCCTAAGACCCTCATGCTCGATATTTGATGTCCATGGGATTTGAAGTGCCTAGATACAAGTGATTTCTCATTTTATTCCATATTGCATTCCTTTGTTCAGAGATATATATTTTTTCAGTTCTGTCACAGTTTTTCCTATATACAGTAATAATGGCCCCAAGGGCACTTGATGCAGTAAGCCATATAAACTCTGGTGCATGTTATAAAATCTTTAATTTAATAGGCTTGTTCTGTACAGATGCTCTTTAGTTCCTTTGTTTGAATAGCATTAGCACTCTATGCACAGTTGCCACACTAAAAAAAAAAAAACAGGTTTTGTATGTAACCAGGTTCTAGATCTTGGTTCCGGTTTCCAGTGATCTGTCTTTACTAGTTTATTCTTATGCTGCCAGTTCTTCTGGCAGTGATCCATAATCTTTCTCTGAATGCCATTGTTCCTGGCACTGAACTCCGTAAGATGTGCCAGTGTTTGTTAGCCATCTGTTTAACGGGTTGAAAAATTGGAGAATAAGTAGTGATGAGTGAGAGTTTATTTTATTTCCCCTCTTTTTGTGTTGGTAAGAAACAAATCCCTTTGTACATTTGTAATTTTGCTCATGGCCAGTTGTAGGGCATCCTCTCTGTAACAACAGTTCCTGAATCCTTGGTACGTCACTTGAGCATTTTTGTTGACTTTGGTATTATTCCATCATTTCTTTTTATTCTTAGCACTTGGCTGTAGGTTATACTGTCCTTTAAACTCTTGGGGTGGTTACTGCCAGCATGCAAGAGTGTTTTTATAGGAAAGTTTGCTATATGAGTCAGTTGCAAGTTTGTTGTGCTCCTTCTGTATTAATAAATTCAAAAATGGTATTTCTGTTTCATAGTGTGTGATGGTAAATACGAGGTTTCAAAAAGAAATATAATTCTCCCAGCTCCCTGGCCCTTCCAGTAAGTGCACCTGATATGTTAATGAAGCAGAATCACTTAATTCAGAATACAGGTACCATCCACTCAACACATCTGTATTAACGTCAGCACCAAAACTTGGGAAAGTATTCACTAATAAATATTTATTCATTATTTTAACAGTTTAAATAAATAGGCTTCAAAAATACAGACTTTGCCTTCTTGTTAAAAAGTCATTTGATACTGTTTGAGACCCATATGCCCTGTGAGGTCTGTCTTTTAGCTTGGAGTGAAGGAGACAATAAGCGTGCACCAGTTCCTTTGTAAAACTGGTACAGCAGAAAGTAGCTCTGTGCTGTTCTAAAACTGAGCAAATGGCTGGAAACAATCAAACCAGTCTCTGACTTGGTATATTTGGTGGCGCTCATCCAATCTATTTTGTAATGAAAGCAAATTTCGCTTTGCTATAAAACACTCAATGTATCACGTGACTTGGCATCAGTTCTCACTCACAAAGTGGCGACATTTATTAATTTTGGCATATTTTGCACAAACTTGAGCTTATTTCTAAAGATTCTTCAACTGAACTCTAAGTTCTCTGCACTTATTTTGCACTTTATGTTCACATGCCAATCCTCAGGAAAAAGATGTGTGTTTTCTGTATCAGAAGGTGTTACATTATACAGTATCAAATTACTTACGAGGCCTCATGTACAGTTATTCAAATATTTGAAAAACTCCATAAGTCTGTGTCATCCTTCTATGTTAATACTATATATACTCTATATCTGTTTTAGAATATTGTAGATAAGCATTGATTTTTATTGTGAGAAGACAAAAATCATTTTCTAACTCAGTCATATATCAATTTGCGTATGTAGGGGCCATCGTTGCCCTCATTGCTCTTCTATGTATTGGCAGATAGTAGTTTTCAACTACTGTTTCTGCAAATTCTGTTAACAATTTACTTGTAGGTTTTTGTCAGATCTTGTTTTCAGTGCTTTAAATGGTCCCTTCAGTCCTTCTGTATGAGGGGCTGATGTGTAAACATTTTTAACATCAATGCATACCAAGCTGTTTGAACATTTATAGCTGGTTTACTGAAATCTTCTAAGAGTTGTACTGTATGTTTGGAGTCCTTTATGTATGCTCTTGAGTTCTGTACTAAACCCTTTGTATGATGGTCCATCAGAATTGACAGAGGCACTGTAATTGATCCAGTTTTATTTTTTTTATTTATTTAAAAATTGGCAACTGAGAGTGGCACAATGAGCCAAGACTAATTTCCAGGTGCAGCCTGGGGGAAGGGAACAGGAGAAGTGGCAATACAAATACACAATAACAAGTCAATGGGCAAACAATTTCTGAGATACGTGGTCCCCTCAGTGGATTTCATGTAACTTTATGTATTTTGGGGATTTGCTGCTCTCCCAACATTGTACATTAATATGCCACCTGGAGTGACTCTGCTGTATAAGAGTGGTTTCATGTGCATTCGGCTTGAGCGAGAACAGCAAAGCAAAGCTGAGCTGTTCTGGCTCAAGCTGAAGGCAAGTGAAACCACTCTTCTACAGCAAAGAGAAGTGACAGGGGATATATTAGTACATTATTCATCAAGCGTAATCAATAATATTATTAAAAAAAAGGTCCCTGAACATGCCCGTTTCCAGGGCACCTGCACATGAGAGGCTCTTCACAGAAGAAGAGTGTCTCATACACGGAGGAAAGGAGCACTCCAATTGGTCAGGAGTGCGCCCTCGATCTATAATTTGTGTAATTTTTCTTTGATTTCCTCATAGTGATGTGTGGAACCTTCTGATAGGTGGTGTTCTCTAAAAGTTGTCTTATGCACTCTCTTTCATAGTCAATTCAGTTTAAGATTACATCTACTCCATCCTTTGTCTGCCAGTTTTGCTGTTACTGTCTCATCTGTTTCTATTGACTTCAGTGCTTCAGTTTACTTTTTGCTTAAAGCGAGTTTACAGGTTGTGCAGATCAGCTTCTGTTAACATTTTTGGTTAGCTTATGCTGACAAAAGTCTTTTCCTGTTATTTTCAAAATTTGATTTGCAGCCAGTAAATGTGTGGAAAGGATCATAGCAAGGCCCCAACAAGGTGGATAGCTGATTCCTTTCATTTCCCGAATGATCTGTCATGCCCCCCCCCCCACTCAGGCACATAATGACATGTGAAAAAGTGAGAACCAGTGCACTCTATTTATTTATTCAGTTTTTGATGGGGAAGGAAGGACTAAGCAATTCTGCCTATTTTCAGCCACATCCTGGGGGAGAGGGGATACAGATGGAAACCAACTGACACGGAACCAGGTTAAGCTGTTGGTGATATTTTTTAGGGAATGGGGGAGATTTGGCCAGGACACTGGGAAAATTCCCCTACTTTTTTTTCAAGAAGTGCCATGGGATCTTTAACGTCCACCTGAACAACCCAGAACAGGCAGATGGGACCTCAATTTAATGTCTCATCTGAAAAATGCAGAGACAAATACATTAACTGTAGCAGTATTTATTGTCCAATGACAAATAATCAAAATTAAAGCAAGAAACAAACGGAGTTGGAAACCGCCTGTGTGATTGCCCCCGTGCTTCAACCTAATGGTCTTTGTCAGGGGGCAGAGCTTTACAACAACTGACAGCTTTTTTATACACTGACTGCTCACTACATCAAAGACAGCTGGGGATGACATTTGTAAAAGATTCACATACAGTGGTGAGATGAATTAACGTAATGTTGATATCAAAAATTAGATACTCACATATCAGTGACAGTTCATTACAAAACAGGGACTCATATATGTCCCAAAGACAGAAAGATAGAAATCAAGAGTACAGATGGAGGTACAAATGGGGGGATTGAAAAAAATATTGGGGTAAAAACATTGAAAAATACAGGCATATAACAAACTTTGCAGAAAATTACATTAGCCAATCTTGAATAGTACATTTGTGATATGTAACAGGTACATTCGTGATATATAACAGATCGATTTGGCAAAGCTGCAAATAATTATAGGCCCCAGTCTTCAGACTTTCTGTGTGAGCTGCAGCAATCTCCTGTTGCCCTTAAATTCAATGCCCAGAAGAGGATCTGCGACAGACTCAGTGATCTAAGGAAGAGAAGAGAAGAGAAGACATTATTACCAAAGAATACAAAAATGAAGAATAACATAGAGGAAAATCAAATTAAGCCATAATACTGCCATGTTGCAGCCCTATACGAATATCATATATCATGTACATACATTACATATAATAGTGAATTACTATGTGCCAAACTGACATACATGGTTCTAAGTGATGTAAAGAATAATTAAGAAAATAACTTGTATCAGAGACTACCAAAAGTTATTACAAACATACTTATTAAGTTTATAATGAACTTAACTGATAGCACTCAGATAACATTCAAAGGGAACAGAACATCAAGGTGGTTAATATGAATTAAGATAAAAATAAGGTATTAAATCTTAAACTTTTGTGTAGTCCATGCAGGCTTAGAGAATTCAAAGCAAAAATCCAAGCTGTCTATTTGTCATTGGACAATAAATATTTTTGCAAATTGTACTGATGTAGTCAGTGTATTTTTCTCCTTAGAGTGTGCTGGTTCTCATTTTTTCTGTTGGTTACAAGGGGTAAGCCAGACACCCAGTAGCACCACTGATCAGCACCAGGGAGCACGGAACTATCTGGATTTTGTTTTCTGCATAATGACGTGCAGCTAGGAAGACCACGGGGCACACCCCTGTGAAGTCAATGGGAGTCATATTCAATTATATTTTAATACACAATAATGATCAACTGGCAATTAATGAAGCCCACCGCTCGACTAACAAGAGCCATGGGATTGACAGATGTAGGACTCTGGACCCCAAAATTGGTTTAAATGAGACTATAGATTGAGCTGCATTTTTAAAATTGCCCCTCTATCAATGAAATACACCACCATTATTTTGATGGCAACAGCCATTACTGAAACCATGAATATTGTGTCCTCAGATATATAAAGCTAATATGGCTATTTGTTCTGCTGTTCAGATATTTCATTTGCTGTATGATATAGTAAGTGTGTAATTTTAGTGCTTGTTATTCTATTTGCACATTGGATTTGACACCCGATTTAGAAATGTATCCCTGTACATATTTTGAATATACAGTTTGGGATTGTAATGAAACTCCATATGGTTTAGAATTAGTTTTTTTTCCTTCTTGAATGAGTTCCCATGAACACTCCAAAGTTTTCTGTATGTTTGTTTGTTTGTTTTTTGCTGTTTTTTAATGCTGTGATATTATAAAACAAAAAGAGTGAATACAGCCTATTTACTTTATCTTTTCTTTATCTTTTCATTTTAGTATTCATATTTAGTATCAGCTGACCCCATAGTAATATGAATTGGCATAACCCACCCCTTATTTTTTGACCAATAACAGCAAACATCAATTCAGCGATGTCATCACATGCTTACGTAGAAGAGCTGCTCCTTAAAAGGAGGAAGCCATTCACATAGCCCCATGACATCTTCAGAGTATGGAGAAGCAGGACTACATGAGGATCACACATTTAGGTGAATAACCTGCCTGCTTTTGAGGTTGACAGCAACCTTACATGGAAGTATCATTATTTTATTATTTTCTAATATTTCACTATGCAGTGTTGTAATCCACATGGGTTTGCAGACAGCAGAGAGTTTTTTTACTAGTTTTCTTTGAATCATGGAAAAAACACTCACAAGAACAGTACAAGACTAGAGTATCCTTCATCAGTGTGAAACTCGGCAGTTAAGTCTAATGAAAGAAGCACAAAACTTAGAGTATGTGTACAAATGTTCTGTCAAGCGTTTCAGCTAAAAGTTTAGGAATTGGGTACCTTGCTGTGAACAGAACAAGACTATCCTTAATTGGAAACAAATATGTAAAACAGAGTAGCCGAATATGTAAAAGAGCACAGACTACCCCGCAAGTTAAGGGTATTAGTAGAACCCAATCTAGGTTTCAGCATGGAGGGATTCAAATAAGAGCAAAATGCTATATTGATTTCATGTTGTTTCTAACTGAGATCCATGGAGCAAGTAAAGGTTAATAATGAGATACAGGAATTAGAAGAAAGTCTCAAAGCAAACATCAAAATAGCAGAGTTCAAACAAATGCCGGATGCTGGATAGGACAACCTAGGGCCATTGCTCCAGTCTGACTTTACCAAGGTGGAAGCCTGGCTAGTTGAAAACCGTCTAGTCCTTAACCCTAACAAAACCAAAGTGCTCTTGTTTGGTCTGAATTCCCTGGGTCCTTCCCGAGCCCACCTCCTCGCACTTGTCACTGTATCTGGCTCCACAATCGAAGTGGTAAAATCCTTCAAATACCTGGGCCTCACACTAGACCAGGGGCTCACCCTAAAGCATCATGTTGCTCTAATGACAAAAAACATTCACCAAAAACTCGGCTTGCTCTGTCGGCTAAGTGCAAACATGATACCTAAGACCAGACTAGCAATTGCGCGGAGCATACTCCTCCCAACACTTACCTATGCTACCCCAACACTATTGGGCATAGCAAAACTTGACCACTCTAGATTACAAACCTTGTACCATAAAATTGCTTGGTTCACCATGAATGCCCATCCAAGGACCCACCACTGTGAAGCTCTCAGCTTGCTCAACTGGCCCCCCAATACACCGGCTCAAGTACCCCCTGCTGAGCTGGACAGTTAAGCTTCTTGATGCTGACCCCCCTTCAAGACTAACAGTTCTCCTAGCCCTAAAGCAACCTAGCTATTTACTCAGGACCTCAGGCAGGAAATTCCTGGACCAGCCCAGGACCTGGTCTGCAGCTGGCTGTAAATAATTTGCCCATATCGCTGCTGTGCATTGGAATAAACTCCCCAGTCACCTTCAGGAAGCACCCTCCCTCACTACCTATTTTGAGAGTCCAAAAATGGCTATGTCCCTCATTTCAGTGACAAAAGGTTGAGAGGTATGGGGTGGCCACAGTGGGTTTAAAGGCTACATCCCTGGTATTGGTTACTTTCAGGTGGGGAGTAAGGCACTCTCCAAGCTCTGGGTTTAGATCATACATCGTACCCTCTAAGGTTGAGCTTCACTTTGACTCAGGTTATATGCATGGAGTCTGCACCTGGTCTATTACTTCAGCCCTGTTTAAAGCATCTGTATCAGCCCAGTACTGTTTGTACCTCCCATGAATGCCCTCTGGCCCATGCTGTTTCTCGGCTCCATGGAGCTGCACACTCAATTTAGTTATTTATAAATTTTAAAATAGAAAACAAATAAGATTTCTTTACTTGTTCTTTTATTTTGTGTGTGCTGGGATTATTTGAATGAACTAATCGTAATCATCCTCCAAAGAAGACCAGTCCAACCTTTGTCCTCCCTGACCCATCCTGAAGTTGCAGTGGTTGATAAGCTGTAGCCTGGTGGATGAGAAAACCATTTGTACAATGCTGCTTTTGATCTGCAGGCGAGGCAAGGCCTTGTATTTTCTGAGCTGTAGGACTTGTGCCTGGAAGGTTTCCGGTTTGTACCTCCCCCCGTTATACCATCAGGACCCCTAGACATAAAAGGTGGGGCAAAGGGGTGTTACAAAAGTGGGGGCTTGTCCTGAATTTGTGTCAAGGTTGAGTACTTGGGGGTGAACTAAAATAAGTCGGATTCCCGCTGCCGTGGCAAGCGTGGATTTTAATAGTGCGTCACCATTTGGACCGCCACAGTGGGGTATTTGGCACTTTTTCCTCGTCTTCTTCTAAGTGGAGGTGCCAGGCAGTCTGGAGAAGTGGTCAGGTGAGCAAAAGCCCCATCGCTGATTGGCTCTGGTGTTAGCTGTGTGAGGAATGTGCACAGAAGATGCCATTTTCTCCTCGAGCTCATGGTGGAAAGATGCAACTGGTGAAAAGGAAAGCAAAAAGTAGTTATAGCTGAGAAGTTTCATTCCAATGAGCCCCAGGCCATTGTCCCAGTCTCTCTATTGTCCTGGCTGTGGAAGTCAGCAGGAAGAGGAGTGGCGGAGGAGAAATGTGTGTGTTGTGGATTTCAGGGAGAGGGAATAGTTTGGTTGCCCTTGTGCTCCATTTGTTCCAGAGGACCTTATGCAGGACTATTTGAAGGCACCTCTTACACTTATGCCTGGCCCTACCCCACTCTGGCATTGGTGGGCACAGCCTTTTTGGTATCTCAGGGGAGCCTGGATGTGTTTGAGGAGACCAAGCCATCTGACTCAGTGGAGGAAGCAAAGCCACCTGTTCCGCTGGTGGACACAAGTAAGGGGGCTCCTGATGTGATAGTAGAGGCCGTGGAGGAGGACACTAGCAAGGTGCTGTGGGACACAGACATCTGCCCAGTCCCATGATGATACCCACCACCGTTGACTATCCTGATGGCAGAGAGTGAGAGATAGGGGACAGGGACTTAAAATTGGCAAACCCCGAGGACCCAGGGGGTTAGCTGCAAGTCCTCTACCTGGCAAAGGTGGCTCTTCAGGTGCCCCATGTGAAGAGTTTTCATATCTAAGTGCTCCAAGCCAGCTGAAAGTGGAGGAACCAGAGAGTGATATCATATGGGAGATACCAACTGCATTGCACCCTGGACAAACTCCCAAGGCCTAACAGTTTGCTGACCAGGAGGTATACCGAGCCATTCCCTTATCCTTATGTACACCCTGCTATACAGCTGCCTATTAACACACCATGCCTCCTGGTGCTGTGCAAGGCCACCTGTGTCAGGATGGACGGACTTTTGAGTGGTGACCCGGAAAATGTGCCATACAGAACCCAGGAGTGGCTGGAGCCTGGTACCACTCAGTGGACCAGTGTGAGAGATCTGCCTCAGTGGTTGCAAGCAGAGAGATGGGTGAGGTGCAGAATCCACATCAAATATCCATATGTCTTGGAAAGGCTATGGGACATCATAGAGGAAAAGCGTCCTGACTGGGTGTTTTGGGGAATGGTCCAGAAGCTTCAGCTTCAGTCAAAATCATCTAGCCCACCAATGCAGGAGGTCATTCAGAAAGCCAGAACTCTGTGTTTTTTCATCCCCCTGAGCAGGACTAATTTTGTTTAAGCATTCCGCTCTAGTCCAGGATGTGGCTGGTTGTCACATGAAACATTGTATAATATCTACTGACTCATTTGCAGATGAAACTACCAAGCTGACCCTATGTACTGTATTACTTCTCCCACGGTGGAGGGCCCACCATTTAGAGGAGGACACCCAACAATTTGTGATTTGCCAAGACTGTCAGACAAGTTCATTTTGACTGTTTCTAGTTAAGAGAAAGAGCCCCCAAAAGATCATAGGTGCTGTGCCTAGTGGATGGTGCTGCAGGACTGTTCCTCAGTTCCGGTATCCTTTGATGATAGCGACTATAAATGAGCAACTGTCAAAACAGCGACTCATTTATAGCACTGTCCTTTTTGGCTACCCTGTAAGGGTAGCAACTGAACATGACCACTACTGTAGGGAGAGCGACCGGAAGGGGAGGGATATGGAGGAGAAGGGGAGAGAAAAGGAAGAGGGGTCATGTGGGGTACTGTGCCTGCTGCAGCCGAACTAGCTATGTGGTGTGGTGGTGAGAGTGGCTAGCGTCGGTGCAGCAGGTAATGGGTTTGAGGCTGGGGAAGGGGGACATTTTTTGTGCTGCTATACTATTTTTTTTTTTAATTCAGAGTGTTTCCTCCTCCCCAACATGCAGCCCTGGAGTTTATTATATTTAAGTAGGGGGGTGTGGGATGTGAAGCCCCCCGAGAGGTTGTGAGAGGCACAGCCCCCCCTGCATAAACACTAAATGCACTTGCTCAATGTCTGTTCACCTGCAAGTGTATATCACTGATTTTGCTTTTCAGTGATATACACTCACTATAACAGCGATCGCTGTTTTGCGATCACTGTTATCTCATAAAACCCTCAGTTTCAGGGATTGGAACTAATTGAGCTTCCCCACTGTGACTGTTGTTAATTTTTTATAGAAAAAAAGTTGTTCTCTGTTGGAACCAAAGAAAATGAATGATGATGGCAATACAAGTTTCTGCCTCAGCTGTGAAAGAATTGAGTGAGAGCATGTATGGAGCAGTAGCGAGTGTGGCAAATATGTGAGGAGAGAGTGGATTTCCTTTTCCAAAAAAATATATAAACTGTTTGAACTTTTTGGCCAACATTTAGACATCATGTTAAACAAGCTATTCAAGTGACAGTCTGGCATTACTGTTTTATAATTGTAATCTCTCAAGTTTTCAACTACAATTGTTTGGGCAGGAGCAGCTTCACGTAGTGGTATTGGGAAGTAGGCCCTAGGGGGAGTAGTGGGTTTACTGGTGTGCCCTGGGGAGGGGCTTCTGGGTGGGAAGTGCACATATCCATTTTGGTCAGCACCTCTTCAGATGGACAGTTGCATTTCCATGAGGAAATGGATTTAAAGGGGGGGGGGGATGTAAGCCACCCCTCTCGGGGCTGGCTTACTAAGCCACATTTTCTCCTTTTGCTCAGGTTCCCTTCAATGGGATTTTTTCATGTTCTGCCAGCAGGGGGGCATTGCTCCTTGCCTGGGTTTAAAAGGGGGGATCTCCAGGAAGGAGGGGAGCTGGCAGGCTGAATGTAGGGCAAGTAGGGCTGGAGTTTCAAACCCCCAGCCCGGATGGTACTGGCTGTTTCTAGCATTCATCGCTATGTGATTTTAACTCCGATGGTTGGGTGTTAGGGGTATAGCAACTGTTGGGAGCTGGATCCTGGTAAAAGCTGCATCTGGGAGGACAGTAGCCTAGAGGTACAGTAAGCACATTTACAGCTGGGATTGGGAGACCTGGTGCCCTAAAGAAAGATATGGCAGTGGGGCTGTCATGGCAGTAGCAGGGCCACAGTATGGCCCCTTGGGGGTAGCATCTCTAAGGTGGTCATTTTCCCGGTGTGGCACACTGCTGAGGTGGGTTTCAGTAGATTGCATTTCAGTATCTCATTTTATTGGGCCTGCCGTGCCCATGTCTGGGGCGGGTCCTGTGTTAGGACCATTAAAGAAATTCAAAGAAAGAGCAACTGCAGGGAAGGAGCCAAGTCGCACATGCTTTAGTTTATGCTAGCATCCTGTCTCTGTTGGGAAGAGGGTTACGCACTGGTTAGTTCTTTGGCAAGGTTTTTCAGGGTGGCCACAGTGGGTTTAAAGGCCGTATCCCCAGTATTGGTTACTTCGTGGTGGGGAATAAGGCACTCTCCAAGCACTGGTTTAGGTCATGCATCGTACCCTCTAAGGTTGAGCTTCACTTCAGCTCAGGTCATATGCGTGGAGTCTGCACCTGATCTATTATTTTAGGCCTGTTTAAAACATCTGTATCAGCCCAGTACTGTTTGTACCTCCCATGAATGCCCTCTGGCCCATGCTGTCTCTCAGCTCCATGAAGCTGTGCACTCGATTTATTAATTTATAAATTTTAAAATAGAAATCGAATTAAATTTCTTTATTGGTTCTTTTTATTTTGTGTGTGTGTGCTGGGATTATTTGAATGAGCTAACAATATTCTTCCTCCAAAAAACACCAGTCCAGCGTTTGCCCTCTCTGGCCCGGCCTGAAGTTGCAGCGGTTGGTAAGCTATAGCCTAGTGGATGAAATAAACATTTGAACAACGTTGCTTTTGATCTGCAGGCGAGACATGGCCTTGTATTTTCTGAGCTGCAGACCTTGTGCCTGGAAGGTTTCCAGTTTGTAACCCCCCCATCATTATACCATCAGGACCACTAGAAATAAAAGGGGGGCAAAGGGGTGTTACAAATGTAGGGGCTCATCCAGGATTAGTGTCAAGGTTGAGTGTTTGGGGGTAGACTAAAAGAAGCCAGAGTCCCGCTGCCACAGCAAGCCTGGATTTTGATAGTGCGTCACCATTTGGACTGCCATAGTGGAGTGTTTGGCACTTTTTCCTCATCTTCTTCTAAGTGGAGGTGCCTGGCATTCTGAGGAAGTGGTCAGGTGAGTAAAAGTGTTGCCGCTGATTGGCTCTGGTGTTAGCTGTGTGAGGAATGTGCAGAGAAGATGCCATTTTTTCCTCAAGCTCATGGTAGAAAGACAACTGGTGAAAAGGAAAGCAAAAAGTAGTTATGGCTGAGATGTTTCCCCTCCAATGAGCCCCAGGCCATCGTCCTAGGCTGCCTATTGTCCTAGCTGTGGAAGTCAGCAGCAAGAGCAGTGGTGGAGGAGAAATGCGTGTGTTGTGGATTTCAGGGAGAGGGAATAGTTTGGTCACCCTTGTGCTCACTTTGTTCCAGAGGACCTTCTGCAGGACTATTTGAAGGCACCCCTTACACTCATGCCTGGCCCTACCCTGCTCTGGCATTGGCAAGCACAGCCTCATTGGTATCTCAGGGGAGCCTAGATGTGTTTGAGGAGACCAAGCCATGTGACTCAGTGGAGGAAGCAAAGCCACCTGCTCCTCTGGTGGACACAAGGAAGGGGTCTCCTGATGTGATAGTAGAGGCCATAGAGAAGGACACTGGCAAGGGTGCTGTGGGACACAGCCATCTGCCCAGTCCCATGGTACCTGCTATCACTGACTATCCTGTTGGCAGAGGGAGAGGGAGAGGGAGAGGTAGGAGATGGGGACTTTAAATTGGCAACCCCCCAGGACCCAGGGGGTCAGCTGTAAGTCCTCTACCTGGTGATGGTGTCTCTTCAGGTGCCCCATGTGAAGAGTTTTCCCTAAGTACTCTGAGCCAGCTGAAAGTGGAGGAACCAGAGACTGAGGTTGTATGGGAGATACCAGCTGCATTTCCCCCTGGGCAAGCTCCTAAATCCTATCAGTTTGCTGATCAGGAGATATACTGATCCATCCCTCATCCTTATCTACACCCTGCTCTAAAGCTGCCTGATAACACTCCATGCCTCCCAGCTCTGTGCAAGGCTACTCATGTCCGGATGGATGGACGTTTGAGTGGTGACCCAGTAAATGTGTAATACAGAACCCAGGTGCGTTTGGAGCCTGGGACTGCCTGGTGGATCAGTTTGAGAGATCTGCCTCAGTGGTCTCAAGCAGAGAGATGGGTGAGGCACAGAATCCACATCGAATATCTGAATGCTGAATATCCTTATGTTTCAGAAAGGCTATGGGATATCATAGAGGAAAAGCGTCCTGACTGGGTGTGTTGGGGAATAATCCAGAAGCTTAAACTTCAGTCAGAATCATCCAGTCCACCAAAGCAGGAGGTCATTCAGAAAGCCAGAACTCTGTGTTTTTCAGTTCCCTGGGCAGCACTAACTTTGTTTAAGCATTTTGGTCTAGGGTAGGATGTGGCCGGTTGTCGCATGAAACATTATATAATATCTACTGATTCATTTGCAGATGAAACTACCAAGCCAGGCCCTACTTTTTTTTTTTTTTTTATTGTGCTTTTTGTCACAGGGGGTGCCGACATCCACCTTGGTCACGGACCTCCGACTCCCACCTCCCATAGCCAGCTCTAATGCTCCTCTCGGAACCCCTGGCTTACCCCTCAGAGGGCGGGGTCGTGGCACCCACTCCCGGCTATGGGTGCCGCAAATCCAATATCTAGCGGAGGAGCGAGCCTTGGGAGGCTAATTTGAAGCCGGAGGTAAGGCTACATAGAGGCCGTCCCCTGCAGAGTTTTTCCTTCCCAGTGTGTGTACAGCGGGTGGGGATGTGCAATGATGACCAGCGTCCACCCCGCCTGTGAAGAGTATCCTGCGTCAGTGCGGTGCGGCAACCCCAACCTCCGCCGGGTGCCACTGTTGCACCGATCACGAAGCCACCCTTCCCCCCCAGAGAAGGAGAGCTGTCCGAGGGACACTCAATCCTTCTCCCCCGGCCAGCCCTCCAGCGACCCAAGTCCATTCCCGAACCCGAGTCACCGGTGTCACAAGCGGAAATCAGACTGCTGCGCCGGCAGGCCGGCCAGCTAGACCCTACTTATTACTTCCCCAGCGGTGGAGGGCCCGCCATTTAGAGAAAGACACCCAGTGACTTGTGATTTGCCAGGATTGTCAGACAAATTTGTTTTGACTGTTTCTAGTTAAGAGAAAGAAGCCCCAAATGATGCTGTGCCCGGTGGATGGTGTTGCAGGACCGTTCCTCAGTTTCAGGGATTGGAACTGTTTGAGCTTCCCCACTGTGACTGTTGTTAATTTTTTATAGTAACAAAGTTGTTCCCTGTTGGAACCAAAGAAAATGAATAATGATGGCTATACAAGTTTCTACCTCAGGCTGTGAAATGGCTGAGAGAGAGAGCGTGTAGGGAGCAGTAGTGTGTGTGGTGAATATGTGAGGAGAGAGTGGGTTTCCTTTTCCAAAAAAGGTATAAACTGTTTGAACTGTTTGCCCAACATTTAGACATCATGTTAAATAAACTGTTCAAGTGACAGCCTGGCATTATTGTTTTATAATTGTACTCTCTCAAGTTTTCAGCTATAATTGTTTGGGCATGAGCAGCTCCACGTAGCGGTATTGGGAAGTAGACTCTGGGAGGTAGTGGTTTTACTGGCGCACCCTAGGGCGGGGCTTCTGTGTAAGAAGTGCACATACCCGTTTTGGTCAGCACCTCTTCAGATGGCCAGTTGTGCCATTTCCTGGAGGAAATGGATTTAAAGGGGGGGAGTGTAAGCCACCACTCTTGGGGCTGGCTTACTAAACCGCATTCTCCTTTTTTTTTTCCATATTCATTTATTTCAAGATTTGTGGAAAAATGCATTTTATAACATATGATATACTTTTTTTTCTGAATATAGTCTTGTTACAATATCAAGGTATAATTCACTTTATACAATCAGCTTAATATAAATTAATATTTAAACATATCTTGTATTATTTCCTCCCACCCCCCTCCACCCCATGTATATTATACAGTCAGATAAATACTGATCTATCAGTACACTTTGATTCAGCAAGTTGATTGTTCTTCTGTGGGTGTATTAGATTTGCAATAATGGCAGTAACACCCTTAGTATTTTGTTCCAGGAAGTTTTCTCAAATACACTTTCCTCATTTATGTCGTCCATCAATTTTTCATGGTATAATGTATTTTTGAAGTTATTACTTCATTTATTTATTTCAAAGCCAGGAAGCTTGGTGGAGTTTCAGTTCTCTAACATTAATCTTTTACTGGCCATGGTGGCTAAGGCCATTATTTTTTTTTTCAGTTTCCCTATTTCCAATAGTTCAAAATCATTAAGGATAAAACTTTCTGAATTAAATGGAACCTGTATTTTATAATTTTCTCAATTTCTGTTTTAGTTTGTTGCCACCATTGTTGGATTTACTTACAGTCCCAAAGCAAGTGGAAATTGTCTTTTTTTTTATCACTGCAATTATGCCAGCATGATTGTGAATAATTGTTGTCTATGTGACTTAGTTTGTACGGAGTAATGTAACCTCTATCCATAATCTTAAACTTTTACTTATTTTTTCCTGGATAACTTCTATGTACTCCTCTGTACCCAAGCAGCACCTGGAAATGAGCCTTGGCTCAGTGTGCCTTTCCCGGTCACCAAATTTTAAATAAAATCAATGAAAAATAAAATAAATAAACTGGATGGATTTGTTTTTTGCATTGGTGTATAATTTACTTGCTTGAATACGATTGAATTTTCATTTAGTGTTATCCCATTTATTCATAATGTCTTCTTCCCATTTGAATTTAGATTTCTGAATTATTTTTTTCTACTTTGTTGGTGTTCTTAATAATAAATAAATCATAAAAGAATGCCATTATATTGATCTTATTTTTGGCATTCTGATTTTTCTTTTCTTTTGTTATGTCCACATCAGCATTTAAAGTTTTTCTCCTTATTGGCAAAATATGTTTGTCAAATTTGTTTGTTATAGTTATATATTTTAGCCAAGCTTTTTGTATTTGATGTTCTTGGCATTTCAATGAAAATTCAGAACTTGAAATGAAGGTGTTGTCTTTTAAACAATCCATCCAATTTATCAAACAGAGAATTTTTAATTAACTTTTTTTAATGGTGGTTGCATTTTGTTTGTTCATACTGTATGATTTCCAGTTATACTGGCAGTCAACTTGAAGTTATTAATGGGAAAAGTTTATTAACTTTAATACAAATATTTTGCACTGTGTTTATAATAGAGCTAATTATAGTGTTAAAACTTTGAGGATATGCCAGTATATTTTGATCATTTAATTTAGACTTTTCTAGTTTTAATATCTTTTGACTAAGGGACTGATAGAAACCATCCTCTTCTAACAAATATTTGCCAGAATTTATCCAGTGTAGAGACTGTTTCATTTTTGTGGCCCAATAGTAATAAATAGGGTCTGGACAACCCATGCCCCCCTCTTTGCATACCATTATCAATTTATCCCATGCTAGTCTAGGGACTCCGCCTTGCCATAAGAATTTTTTGAATATTTTTCTCATCTGTTCAAGCCATGTAACGGGTACCTCTCCCTGTGTACCTTGATATAAAAACATAAAATGAGGCACAATTATAATTTTCAGTGTTTCTATCTTTCCCCAAGGGATAAAGCCTTGTCTTGCCAAGAGACCAATATGTTTGAAATTCTATCCATATATCATTTAAGGTTCTGTTCCATTGTTTTTTGTAAGTTATTTGTTAACTGGATTCCTGAGTATTTTATTGAGTCTTGAATTTTCATTTCTGTGATTATTTATTTTGTTTCTTGTTTTACATTGTTAATACACAAAATCATAGATTTGGACTTGTTTAGTGTATAACTGGAAAATTCAGAGTATTTATTGAATTCCTGTATTAGTTTTGGATATGTTTCTTTTGGGTTTGTAATCATTAATAAAATATCATCTGCATAGACATTTAGTTTGAAGTGATTTATTTCTCCTACCAACCCGGTTATTGATTTATTTAACTTAATGTGGCTTAATAAAGGTTCTAATGTAATTATAAATAAAATTGGGGAAAGGGGACAGCCTTGTCTCACATCATTATGCATTTGTATTGGTTCAGATTTTTACTGGTTAGTTTTGAATATTGCTTTTGGGTACTTGTAAAGTACTTTTATAGCCTTTGTAATGTATTTAGGAAACCTCCAAATGTCTAATGTGTGAAACATGAAACTCCAAGTTACCAAATCAAAAGCTTTTGATGCATCTAAAGCAATTGCTTTGTCTCTGGGTCTGTATCTTTAACTAATGAGATGGCATCCAAAACTTCTCCCAGTCCTTCAAAAATATTTCTGTTATAATATTGGGAATATGGTTTTGAAATTTTAAAGCTATTAATTTGGCCATTATTTTATACTCACTGTTCAGTAAGGTGATTGGCCTGTAGTTTCCAGGTAATAGTTTGTCTTTATTTTCTTTGGGTAATAATATGACGTCAGCTTTATAAAATGTTGTTGGAAAATCTGTTCCCTCTTCCATCTCCTGCAGTATTCCACAGAACCAGGGTATTAGTTCTGCTATAAATGTCTCATAGGACTCCATAGTAAATCCATCTGATCCGGGTGAGGATTTTTTTTTCATAGAATTAATGATATCTAATACATCGTTTTGTATAATGATCTGAGTTAATTTGAACTGCGGGTAATTGACTTTCATTCAGATATTTTTCCTGATCATTAAAGTTATTGTTTATAATATTTTTTGTTCTAGCTACAGTATATTATATCTGGAATTATAATATTCCATAAAAACTTTGGCAATTTCTTCATCACTAGTGACTATTTTATTGGATGTATTCTTAACACTTGTGATTATATTATGTTCTTTTTGTTTTTTAAGTGCATAAGCAAGGAGCTTCCCAGATTTGTCTGCAAAATAATGTAATTTGTTCTTAAGTTTTAGAACAGTCTTTTCCACTGTTTTTGCTAATGTTATTTTTTTTTTGTCCATAATTGTGTGCTCTAATATTGTTTGGTACTTTAATATCTCTGTTCTGGCTTTGTCTTGTAAGTCCAGTGTCTCCTTATCTAATTTGTTTGTTTTATCTCTGGATAATTTATTTTGTGTTATTTGAAAAGAAATTATGGCCCCTCTTATTGTCGCCTTATATGCATCCCATATTTTGGATCCTTTTTGCCCATTGTAATTGATGCACCAACATTCTAATGTTTTTTTTTTTATTTGAGAAACAAACTCAATGTTCTGTAATAGGGTATTCTAAAAACACCATTGAGGCACAAATTTATGGTCTCTTGTAGGAATGAAATTTGCTGTGACCATGGCATGGTCTGAAATGAAGATTTCTCTTATAATGTTTTTTTTTATTAGCTAAGATATAGTCTAGCTTTGAGTAAACATTTAAATGTCTTGCTTTAAATGTAAATTTGCCTTTGTTTGGTTTTTATTTCTCCAGGTATAGCATAGATTGTGTTCATTTAAAAATATATTTATTAGGTTTGAACTTCTGTAATCAAATGGATTTGCTTTGGAAGATTTATTTATCTTTGGATTTACCAAGGTGTTTAAATCACCTCTAATTAATATTTTATTGGCGTCTAGTTCTATTACGGCTTGAGCAAGTTGACTTGTAAATATCTCATATGAGATAAACAGACCATCAATAGATCCTAATATTAGTTCTACCCGATGTAAGTACCATTTAACTAAAATTATTTTCTCTTCTGAATCTTGCCATTGTTTAATAAACCTAAAAGCTGTGTTTTTTTATATTAATAGGGTGACTTCTTTACTATTCATGGTACCATGTGAAAAATGTGTATTATGGCTTTCCTCAGTGCATTCTCTCTTTTTTTTTTCCATACTGTTTCTGTGGCTCCCTCTCACTGGTTCTCATGGCAACAACTACCGGTAATGATCAGCAATTATCCACTTCAGGATCCTTTTTACTGGAGCCTTGCCAGTGTCTGTGGCCTTCAGTAGCCTGTGCCAGCCCAGCTGTGTAAGGGTGGCTCAGAACTACCCCTACTCTGACTACACCTGTTTAATTCACATTCACTAAAAATACCACCAACAGCTTAATCTGGTTCAAGCTCAACTGGCATTAATCTGTACCCCCCTCTCCTGGGTTGTGCCTGAAAATAGGTAGAATATGTCTAGTGCACTTACCCAGTCAACAAAAATGAAATAAAAAATATACTTACCCGATTCATCCTGTCTTTAGTTTTTTGTGGTTATTTATATTTAAATGTGTTTTATGTATAGTTAGTGTATTTACTCTTTTTTCATAACTACATTGCACAATCAAAGCTTTTATTGTGATTATTTATTCCATTTACATTTAGAGTGGCAAAGACAAGTTCAGGTGACCCTGTTTGATTATTAGCCATAACTTCTTAAAAGCTGAACATTTGACCTCCTGTTTTTTTTACTACAAATACTATCTTTCCACATGTTATCGAACCTATAAACATCCCACTTGTTTATAACACTTATAGACCTTTATTTTCTATTGTATGACATTATTAACAACCCACTTATTCTATCTATGAAATGTATTACACAAGTAAAAACCTGCACTGTACTGGAATGCTATTATTCTTCATGCACTATTCCCGGTTCCCCTTACTACACCTGAAGAAATCTATACATTGTTCACTGCTATACAGATGATACCCAGCTCTAGCTGTCTTTTGCACCCGACCATGATAGTGCAGTCTCAGTCTTTAACAGCTGTCTAGTGGACATCCATGACTGGATGAAATCCAGTTGGCTGAAATTGAACTCTGAGAAGACTGAGGTGTTGGTGGTGGATCCAGGTCACCAGATAGAGAAGTTGGTAGCGGGGTCTCCCTCAGGTCTTTGGCTCGGGGGTGCTCAGCTGCCTTCCTCTGAACAAGTGCATGACCCGGGATGGTTCTTGATTATGGGCTGACACTACATTCACAGGTGTCGGCAGTCGTCAAGTCTTCCTTTTACTGCATGGTGACCTGCCTACATTGATCCACACCTTTGTGACCTTGTGCTTAGACTACTGCAACTCCCTGTACCTGGGGCTGCTGGGGGTTGATATCCATCACTTGCAACTGGTGCAGAACTCTGTGGCATGGTTGTTAACAGGGACTCACCATTCGAGTCACATCACTCTCATGCTACGTGAACTGCACTGGTTGCCTGTACAGAGGTGGATCACCTTCAAGGTTGGACTTCTGACCTATAAGACCCTGCACAGACTGAGTCCAAGCTATCTGCAAGAACTTCTGACTCCCTACAGCCCTGGCTGCCCTCTCCGCTCAAAGGCAGGAACTGCACTGGCTGCCAATTCAGTGGCGGATCACCTTCAAAGTCAGATTACTGACTTTTAAAGCCCTGCATGATCTGGGCCTTGACTACCTGAAAGAACTCCTGATCCCTTACCACCCTGTGAGGTCACTCCAGTCAGCCAATGAGGGGTTGCTAGAGATTCCTAGGGTTATATTAAAATCAGCTGGGGCCCGGGCTTTTATGTTTGTGGCCCCCTCCCTTTGGAATTCTCTACCCCATCGGACAAGGGAGTGTACGACCATGGGGAGTTTTAAATAGGCTCTCAAATCCTTTTTATGGGAAAAAGCCTATGGTGGTACTAATTAATTGTCATATCTGTTTTTAATAGTTCTTTGTATTATTGCTTGTGTATCTTGTTTGTATTTTTTACTGGCATGTGCCTTGGTATTTGAAAGGCGCAATACAAATAAAAATATTATTATTATTATTATTATCATCAACTGATATGGGGTTGTTAGAGGTTCCCAAGGTACATCCGAAAATGTCTGGGACCTGTGCTTTTATGCTTGGTGCCCCCACCCTGTGGAACTCTCTACCTTGTCAGAGTCGAGAGTCCAGGACTGTGGAGAGCTTCAAGGCAGCCCTGAAAACCCATTTATTCAAGGAAGTATTCAGCGATTATTTTATCTGTTCTATTTGCACTCTGTATTATTAGTATTTTATGGCTTGTCTACTCTGTTATTTATTTATTAGCTTTTGGTAACCAGGTAAGTGCATTAGGCAAAACACCTGCCTATTTTCAAGCATGACCTGGGAGTGTACAACAGGAAGGGGACACAATATAACAAAGACAAGTAAATACATAGCAACATTGGTACCACCACGCAGGGCGGATTGACAAGGGTACAGAGAAAAAACAACTAGGGTAGAAGGAGGTAATACTAAATCAGCCAGGTAGCTTTTTAGGAACTTGGTATAACTTCTTAGCAATTCAAGGATTACACAGGAACTCAGAATGACTACTTAGCAAATGTAAGACATGGAGTGGGCAGAAGGGTCCAGAGAGGGAAGTTAGGTGCACTTGCATATGCCAGGAGAGATCAAGAAAGAAAAAAGTGCTTTTTTGAAGGAGTTGTGAGATGAGGAATGCTTTATGTTGTTAGGAAGGGAGTTCCAGAACTTGGGAGCAAGATAGGAGAACGCACGTTCACTCATTTTAGTAGAGCAAGGAGGAATGGAAAGCAGGGGCGAGGCGGAAGACCTTAGGTGACAGACTTGGATAACTGGTTTGAGCATAGCTGATAGTGTGTCAGGACATGTGGATGGGTTAAGGAGTCAATGAAGTTACCCAGAGTGTAGGAACATATACCATCAGGAGACAGCCAGTTTAGTGTAGAGTAGAGAAGGCAGTGATGGGTGAGATGGGGGCCGACAGGGCAAATCTGCAGATGTTATTGTATGTAGTGTCCCATTTATGCAGATCCACTGCTTTCGCATGAGAGAAGACTGGGAGAGCATATTTCAGTCCTGGGAGTAAGACCCCCTGGGCTACGGAGATCCGGGCTGAAGCAGTAAGGGAGTGGCGTACTCTGTATGCAGCTCTGATCTTTGAGTTGATGTATTGACAGATCTCATTGATATACAGGGAGAAGTGGAGTTGGGTGTCAAGAGTCACCCCTAGGTATTTGAAGGATTTTGTGTTGGTTAGTACAGATTCATCTGGGCACCGGACCAGCAGGTGGGGGGGATTCGACATTGACTTTCCTTAGGGACCCAAAAATCATGGTCTGAGTCTTTGATTGATTGAGAATTAATTGGTTTGAGGAGAGCCAGTCCTGGATCTGACTGAAAGAGGATGACAGGTGCACATTGATGTTATTGACAGATGAGGAAGCAGTATAAAGAAGTAAGTCATCAGCGTACATGATAGATTTACAGTGGGTGACGGAGGTCAGTATTGAGTTGACAAAGATGGGAGAACAGCAACGGTCCCAGTATAGATCCCTGGGGGACACCGCAGGAGATGGCAGAGGGAGATGATAGGACTTTGCAAAAGGAGGTTGCTTGGGTACGACAGTCAAGATAGCTTTTGAACCAGGACAAGGTGGGGCGAGTAGCACCAAGGCCTTGTAGTTTGAGAAGTAGGAGGGGATGGTTGACCAGGTCGAATGCTTTAGTAAGGTCAATGAATACTGCACAGGTGAGTAGTCCATTGTCCATGTTTGTCTTGACATCATTGGTGAACAGGATAAGTGCCATGGTGGAGCTATGTCCAGGCCTAAAACCATGCTGGATAGGGGACTGAAGATTGTGTTCAGTCAGTTGAGAGACGACCTGGCCATGTACTAATTTTTCAAGTAGTTTGCTAAGGGTAGACAGTACAGCAATATATATTTATTAGTTATAACTAACTATAATTAGTTAATCTATTGGGGTCACATTTTTTGAACACCAGAATTATCCTGGCTGATTTCCAAATAAGGTGGACAGCTGAGGTGGAGAGATTGAAAAGTCTGGTTACTGGTATTGCTAATAGGGAGGCTGCCAGCTGCAAGATCCTAGGTTCAAGCCTATCCTTGCCCACACTGCCATGAAGAGAGATGGATCTAAGAAGCTTTAGTACCTCAAGTCTTGTGACAGGAGCAAGCTTCAGCTGTGCTGGGGCATCAGAGTTGACCTGAAGGGAAGTAGGAGAGCCAGGAGTAGAGGCCTGAGGGAAGGTGGGGAGCATTGTGAAGACTGAATAAAAGGCTTCTGCAATAGTTAGGGGATAGTTGCAGCTGACCTCATTCACCAGCATTTCCCTGGGGGTCTGTGGCCTGTTGTTCCCAAGGATTTCATTTATTCATGCCCAGTATTGTGTAGGATTAGTAGAGGAAGAGCGAAGTAGCTCCTGGTAGTAGTTGCTTTTGGCAAGCCTGACTTTCTTCTTGCCACTTAGTAGGTTTGCCCTTGACCCTATGAGTTGAGGAGGGGATATGTTTCTTCTGTAGGGATATTAAGACATTGGTAAAGTATTCAATAGAATAGTTGACATCATTGGTGATGAACATAGGGGCTCAGTCGACCAGGCTGAGGTCCTGAAGAAAGCCTGCTGTATCTAGGAGGGCAAAATTAGGGAAGGATAGAATTTTTGGAGGATAAGTTGGGGGAGATGTCTCCCATGTGCAGTATATGGGACAGTGGTCACTGATGGAGTCCGCTAGGACTCCCGAGGAGCTGATCCAGTCCACTCTGTTGGTGAGTATCCAGTCAATGAGCGTCCTGTTGGAACCATTGGAAGAGACTCTGGTGGGAGATACAATAATTTGAGTCAAGTATGCTTTGCTAAAAGTGGATGCTAAGTGAGAGGCATTTGGGCCCAGCCAGTCAAGGTTGAAATCCCCAAGGCAGATAGTGTCATTTTTAGCAGATACCAAGGATAGTTGGTCAATAAGTTCCTCAAGACCGAGCTTACTATTTCTTGGAGGGGAATAGACATTCAGGATGTGGAGTTTCTTTGTGCCTCCCATTAGGAGGACAGTGTGCATTAGTTCACAGTGACTAAGGGGAGTACCAGGTACTAGAGATATATTAAGATGTGGTTTGAAATACAATGCCAGACCACCACCCCTCTTGGGAGCGATACAGTCCATGCAAAGCATATTGTACCCTGGGAGGGTACATGCTGAGTTAGGGACTGAGGAGTTTAGCCAAGTTTCTGATAATGCAAGGATATCAGGGTTATGAACATGTACCCACACTTCCAGCTCAGGGAGATTGGCTGACAGACTTCTGATATTAATGTGGGAGATGGATAGTCCAAGGGGTTTGGGCACTTGAGGTGGGATGGCATGGTGCAGTTGCGTGTTCGATCCCCCGGGACTAGGGTTTAGCTCAATGTCACCAGAAAGTGTGAGGGATAGTATTGCAATCCATATTGTGGTGAGTAGGACAATACGAGGGGCACAACCTCTGACAGAGAGATTTTCTTACTGATCAGTAGTCTAATGATAGAACCGATGGGTTTGTAACTGAGGCCCAGAGGAGGTGCCTTGGTCAGGGATTTTTTCCAGTTGCATGTTCGAGAAGAAGAAGTCATTTTGAGAGGCAGTATAGAAGTTGGAGCGGTTCACAAGAATTAGTAGCAAGGAGTCTAATACCAGTAAAGAGAGAAAGGTAAGGAGGCATTTAACCAGGAGCAACATCCTTAGGCTGTTGAGTAGGACAGGAGAAGAGGGGAGAAAGTGCTGACAGGGTAAAGGGTAGAGAGTACTCCGAGATACCAGAAACACAGGCAGCTCTGTTTACTACAGCCAGCTAAGGTACTGCGATAGGAGATAGGACAATGGGAGTCTCTAGTGGCCAGCAGATATAAGCTGCAAATGAAGAACTAGGGAGTTAGGTTTTTTTTTCAGCTTCATATGCTCCACGTCAGTACACCATGTCAGTACACCACCGTTATATGTATTTTAACTATGTAAAGCGCTTTGGTTTTAGAATTGTACTATAAAAATAAAGTTTATGATTATTATTATTTACCTGCCCTCAGCTAATTCCCTTTATTCAGATGGATTCCCCGAGAGCCCCCAAATTGTAATGACCTTACTTCCAAGAATGAAAGTAAAAGAAAGAGAAGAAACAAAAGAAAGAAAAGTCTTTCTTTCTTTCTTTCTTTCTTTCTTTCTTTCTATTTCTCAATCTCTTAATGTGTCTTCTTATACAGTTCATGTTCTTCCATATGTCCTTAGACTTCTTCTCATTCCTTTGTGATGGAATTTATCACTTTCTTCCCTTCCTCCTCTCTTCTCCTTCTTCCCTCCTTCCCTCCTCCCACCTCCTCTCCTTCTCTCCTCCTTCCACTCCTCTTCTTCCTGCTTCCACTCCTTCCTTTATATATCCTTTATGTGTCTCGGAACATTTCAGGATATTTGATTCATAAATCTTTTTCTGCATCTTGTGCTGTTTCATATATTAATTGATTGCCTTTAATGAAAACTTTTAACTTGTATGGTGGAGTAAAGCACCTTATTTCCAAATTGCAGTTCGCAAATGAGCATATTTCTTCTTCTCAATTAAGACTTCATTGGGTAGGTCCTGAAAAATGTTTATTATAGAAAATAGTACCATTTGGGTATATCTTCTTTTTTAAAAGATTTGACTCATTATTTTGTCCCGGTCTTCTGTTTTTTGCAACTTAACAATGATGGCTCTGGGGGGGGGGGCCTTCATCATCCGGTCTTTGTCTAAGAGCTCTGTGTACACGATTGTATTCCATTTTAAAGTCTTCTTTTGGAATTTCGAGAAGGGAAGAGAAGATTTCATCCATAGTTTTTGTTAAAGCAGCCTGCTGATCCCATTTCTCTGGAACCCCTGGTATTCTTTAATTGTTTCTTCTGGATCTTGTTTCTGCATCAGTAACTCTAGTTTGCAGTTGTTTGATTTCCAGCTCTTGGTGGGATAATTGCTTCTTCATTAGTATCATGTTATTTTCCACCTTGCTTATTTGTTTTTCTGCTGTTTCAATTTTGTCTAAGTTGTTTGTTTGAGATTTCTATGTTTTTTAAAGAAATCTTTATGTTGTCCACTTCAGAAACTATTTTCTCTAATGGATCTATCTTATTTTTGATAGTGACAATTTCTTTTAAAATAGTTTTGGCCCATGGGGGGAGCAATATCTTGTTCTTGTGATACCTTGTTTTTGTCCCCTATTGGTCTGACTTCCTTCTCCACTCTTTTTGTGCTGATTTTGGGATTTCTGTGAGTCTTACCCTTTGTCCTCGGAGGTACTGGAATATTTTGTCTTTTCCATTTCATTCTTATCAGTTTGGATGTTCTTCTCTCTTATAGCATCTGTACTGATTTCTGTTATGTCTCGGTCGGCCATCTTTAAGTCTCCTCTTATTTATTTATTGAATTTTGTTGACGCAGTAGAGTCTCCTTTTCAGGGGTGACCGGGGGGAGGGGGATACAGATGGTAACCAACTGAAACTGAACCAGATTAAGCTGTTGGTGGTATTTTTAGTGAATGGGGGAAATTTGGCCAGGACACCGGGGAAATTCCCCTACTCTCCAGTAGGGGGAACCTCTGATTGTCAGTATGGCTAGCTCAGTTGGTGAGCAGATTGTGATGCAGCAGGTTGTGCTGCAGTCTGAAGAGCTGATTCCTTCCCTTACTACAGAGCTCATGGAGACAGATATCTTCTTTGAAGCACCAGCTGAGAAGGGCGCTTTATTAGAATCTGAACAGCTGATATCGGATAGTCTGGATGCTGACACGATTGTTTCTTCAGGACCAGAGGCACAGAATCAAGGAGGTGCGATTCTTGCACCAAGCTACCAGGATCTTTCTAAGAATGTCACCTATTCGAAACCAGAAGATTTGGAGGTTCTACTCACTACTGAAGAGGAGAAATTTTTCAAGAAAAAAGAAGAACTCTCAGCGGCTTTGGCGGCTGCAATTTTGAGGCATGATAGTGAGGCTGCCTCGTCTGCATCTAATTGCTTACCTTCTCAGGACGTTCCTGTCCATGAACCTGCTCAGAAGACTCCAGGCCTGGACATTGCACCTACAGGTACTGTTTTTGCTACTAATTTCTGGAATCATCAGCAGGCTACTGTGTTCTCTTTTGCTGCTCAAAAAGAGCAGCACTCTACTAAACGTGCCCTTAAATCCTCTGAGAAATGGACCTCTTCTTGGGCTGAACAAGCAGATGAGGCAGATGCCTCCTGGTCTGTAGAACATTCTTTGAAATCAGCTGTATGGGCACAGCTCCCTGACTCTGGTCGCTGCATTTCTGGGTTTTCGCCCATATCAATACCAGGGGTCTTAGTGACAAGCGGGGATTACCTACTTCTATCCCCCACCCTGATCCTGCAATATCTACTGCAATCGCATCTCAGGATCCCTCTAGTAGGGCCCAGCTTGACAAGGCCTCACAACTGATTAATGTACTGCAACAGTCACCTTTTGCACTCTCCCCAGAATTACTTTTGACACAAAATCCAGTACTATGGCTGGAAACTAACAATACTGTACTCTTTCATCCAGCTGTTAATGTGAATTCTCCCAGGATGTCACCATTTTCTTCCATAGAACATCTGGAGGACCAAGTGACTGGGGATGACCCAGAGGGCCCTTTACCTGGCTCTAATGATGAACGACCTTACCACAATCCTCGTTCTTATGCATCATTTTTTCAAACCCCTTCTTTTTCAGCTAAGAGACATAACGCTGTTTGTTTCATATATAAAGGGGGTATGGAGACATTCCCCGACCGAAAGTTTGTTGCTCAGACTTTGTTGAAAGACAGTTTGCATTTTTCATCTGCAGAAATGTATGCCTTGATACATGTTTCAGGGGAGAAGAATTTTGATGTCAGTTTTAAACTGAGTAGAAGTTTAGACAAATTTAGGAATGCATATCAAAAAGTTAAACAAACTTCGTTATGGTCCCCTTTTGCGGTCTTGCTCTTAACCAAACTGGCTCATAAAACAGTCACTGTTCTCTACAGAAATGAAGGTGTGAGCATCACTGATCTTGTTTTTGGTTTGAAACAGAAATGTACTGTGTTGGGTCACCCAGAGGCAATCTTTGATACTGAAGATATCTGGATGGGGGGGTTGGAGGATACGGGTGATCCTGCGCTCCACCGACGAAGGGTTACAGCATCTACCTAACTGTGTGTTTCTAGGTAGGGGTAGGGGTGTTCTCTTTTATGCTGGCCAACTGAAAATGTGTTATAGATGTGGGAAACTTGGTCATATTAGTAGTGTTTGTGACTGTCTGCGCTGCATGCTATGTAACTCCTTTGGGCACAATAGTGGGCAATGCAGAAATACAGCAGTATGTGCTTTGTGTGGGATTGTTGGCCACTCTTACGCCACTTGTCCAGAAGCCACTCATAGGCAGCTTGACCCTCATGATTCTGAGGAGCAAAGATTGATGGTTGCCCTAGCACAGAGATCTCATACTACGCCGAAGCCAACCTTCCCTACTGAACCCCCTCCTTTCTTACTGCCCCCATTGATCTAGTACCTACGGAGTCTTTGCCTACCCCCAAGTACTGAGATTAGTATGGATAGTATCCAGGAGGACTCCGGAGTAATCCCAACCCCAAATCCCCTACCCTCCCTGGCTCTACCGGATGCTTTATCCATGCCTCCTCCTCAGCTTCCCCAAGAGCTACTCTCTCAGTCCAGGGTGACATGATGGAAGATGTATAGTAACCAGTCTGCTTCTAAGGTCCCCAAATTGTCCATTACCCCCACTTCTAATCGTTTTTGCGCCTTACAGCTTGCACAAGATGCCTCTGATGCAGAATCAGAATCCTCCCAAACAGGTGTAGAGGTGCCTGATGGAACCTCTGATGCAGACTCTGAAGGGGGGCAGCTCCCTCTTGCCAAACCTAACATCTCTGATACAAACAAGGGGAAAAAGAGCAAGTGTAAGCCCCCTTGAGGAAACTTTTTGTGAGGACTAAATGTAGCTATCATTAAACTTTTGTTCCCCTAATGTGAACAGCATCAAGAATAAGATGCGGCAGGCTGCTATTTTTTCTTATTTACAATCCACTAACAATAATGGGCTTTTTTTGCAGGATACTCGGTTACATACTGTAGCTGGCATCCTGTGCTGCGAAGTGGTGGCACACAGGAGTCTTGTATTGGTCTTTGGGCCTGGAGACTTGTTCTGGTGTGGCCATTTTATTTCATGACACTGAGGTCAGGATTTTGAAGTTATTCGACCTGGTTCCAGGCCGTGTTTTGATATTGGATGTTTTATTTCAGGGTATTTGTTTTAGGTTGCTTAAAGTTTATGCCCCTCAAATGAAGGCGGCAAGAGTAGAACTGTTTCATATGATACAGTCTTACTTGCACACCTCACACCAAGTTGTTTGGAGTGGTAATTTTAACTGCAGATTGTCTAATAAAGATAGGGGTAAAGATACCACAACTAGGAAGGTATTTTGTGATATGTCTTGCTTAACTAATGTTGTACAAACTGCAAACTCAGGTGATACATACGCTCAGTCACATGGGATCACGGTCCCTACTTTCCATAAAGGAACATTAGCTACTCGGAATTGATTTTTTTTTTCATCAGTAAAACATTACCCCTAAGTCTGACTTCTGTGACCACGATGGAATTTTCTGATCATTGCACTTTATGTATCTTAGTCGGCTCTAATACTGCCTTGATCCCCAGGAGAGGTCTATGGAAACTGAACTCTACCCTTCTGGATCACCAGGAAGTTTTGCAGCATTTACACTATTTTTTTATACCCAGAAATCCTTATATGATATGTATGAGGACCCCCTACAGTGGTGGATTGACACTAAAAGGGATCTCACACATCTCTTGAAATCTATAGGGAAGTCATATCAGGATAAAAGCTATTTTTCTTATTTGCAGCATAGGCAACAATTGCAGTGGGTCATGTCACTAGCCCAAACTACTAAACATGATTTTTCTGCCGAAATCAGATCTTTAAAAGACAGCATGGTACACTACCATATGAATCAGTCTAACACCTTAAAATCACAGCAAATGTATGGAACACAGGAATTTTGCCACGATTTGTCCCTTCCTCAGTTGTAGGGACAGAGTGAGGAAAAAAGTTTTTGATGGTATCAAAGGGCAAGATAATCAGCTGAAAGTGTCCCAAAGTGAGATAATGTCTGAAGTGACATTGTATACAAGGATGTTATTTCAGGAACAACCAGTTAACCTTGTTGATGCCCTGGCTTATCTGCAGCAAGTTGATGTTCCACGTTGCCCTCCCTCAACTCTTCAGTGGTTGACGAAACCTATTTGTCCCATGGAGGTGACCAGTGCGATTGCCTCTTTACAGTCACATAAGGCACCTGGCAGGGACAGACTGACATCAGAACTCTGTAAACTATTGAGCTCTGACTTTTCCCAGGAATTAGCTGATGTTTATAATGACCTGTTACTGTCTTCTGATTTCCCTTTAGATATGGTGGGAGGTATTCTTATTTTTCTACCCAAAAAGGGTGATAAAAAAGAGCTTTCTAACTGGAGGCCTATTAGTCTTCTGAATGTTGATTTAAAGATGATGAAAATGTTAAATGCACTCCTTTTAACAGTGGCCCAGTTTCTTATTATGCCTGCACAATCTTGTGCA
Organism: Neoceratodus forsteri; assembly: GCA_016271365.2. NCBI lineage: Eukaryota > Metazoa > Chordata > Ceratodontiformes > Ceratodontidae > Neoceratodus > Neoceratodus forsteri. Next base: position 449,627,500 of record CM057456.1, on the reverse strand, counting down.
ATTGCAGGATGAGCCATTACTGACCAGTCATTATTTTTAAGGGAAATTTTTGACAGGAAATATGATGAGGGTCATTCTAAGTTCATTTTGTCTTTGGACCAGAGGGGTGCTTTTGACTCAGTAAATCATGATTTCTTATGGCTTACCCTTCAGCGTTATGGTATACCCCATTTATTTATTACTTAGTTAAAGAAAATTTTTAGAAATGCCACAGTATCCCTTCTGGTTAATGGGTATCTCGGACTGCTCCTTCCAGTCAAGCGGGGATGAAACAAGGCTGTCCAATTTTATTTATTTATTTATTTATTTATTTTATTTTATTTAGTTTTTGTTGACCGGGTAAGTGCACTAGGCAATTAGCCCTTTGTTATACATATTTAGTATTGACCCTTTATTGCGTTCATTGAATATAGCTATAATTGACATACCTGGTATTATAGTCCCTTATTCTGCCTTGGCATATGCAGATGATATTTGCATATGCACCTCAACTGTTCCTTCCATTCAGAATGCAATTTCTTTATGTGAGTTCTATTGGATGCTTTCTGGTACTTCGCTGAATAAGCTCAAATGTGTTGGGAGGAAATTGGGCATTGCCCACCCTACCCACACCTTTATTTCTGGTATTGGGTTCTCTGTGGGCCCCATTCAGATTTTAGGTATTGTTTTTGGCACTTTGGCCCCTGATTTATATAATTGGGATTTACAAATTGAAAAAGGGAGACTTATGGTCCAGAATTGGAATAAATGGCAACTAAGTAAATCTAAATGCATTTATATGATTAAGACTTATTTATTACCTTTGTTTTTAATTTTAAGTAATATCCCCCCTCAAGCAGCATGACACTCTCCTTTTTAGTGTTTCTTTCCAGGTAGTGTGGGGCAGCCACTTCAACCCAATTAAATGAAACATCTTATATTTACTGGTCTCACAAGGCAGACTCAATATGGTGAATCCCTTATTGTTTCTTTATTGTCAATTTTTTTATACTAATTTTCCGCCATTATTAAAATATATTTCTAAGTTATGGACGGGTCTTTTTAGTCAGTCGGTGGGGCAATGGTTTCAGGAGTGGCAGGATGGCTCGAATGGGCTTATTAAATTTGACCTGTTAGTGGCTCCCTACCTACGTGACGTTTTTGTTAAATTAAGATTGTGGTATATCCCTAGTTCTTGGATTCTTTCTAAAGATAAAAACATTTTTTAACAATCCATAATTGATTCTCACTTCACAGAACTTGTCCCTTTCCTGAAATGCCCTGCCCTGCACCTCCAGGCATTGCAGGGACTTCTAATTGATAAAAGGATTCCCCCTAAATTACGTGACATTACCTGGTTGTGTTGCCATGAGAAACTTGACGTTAAGGGAAATCAAAATCATAAACAGTTGGATGAATAGAATTGTTCATGGCCTGGGTGTTCCCAGATACTTGAATCTATGCAACACATATATTTTTTTTGTCACTATATCTCGTCATTTTGGCCGTATGTTGCCCATGTTTGGAATGAGAAAGTTTCTTATCTGTTTCTTATGAATCTTTGGTATATGGCTCATATCCCTTGGTTTGGAAAAAATGGGATAGTGGTACCTTAAATGTGCTTTTTGCTGTCTTTAAATGTTTTATATGGCACAGCCGGTGCCTTTTTACATTACAACAAAAAGTTTTTTTCACACGCCGAATTTCTACAAAAGATCACTGTGGAACTTCGTCATATTTATAGAACTGAATCTAGGCAGTATGATCAGAAACTTTAATTGTTAAAGTGGAGAAACCTACCGAAGGTCACGGATAATGATGCACCTGTTACTTAGAGTATTATTTTGCATTTTCTTCTTATATCACAAAACTATGGTTCTGCTACAACCTGTTTTTTTTTCTCTTGCTTTTCCTTTAATTGTGAGTAGTTTATGTTAGTATAACCCTTAATATATTGTATTTATTAACTTCTTTTGGGGGGGGGCTCTCTCACTGTTAGGATGTATTCTGGGTTGGGGATTTTTTTTAACATAGTTTAGAAACATGTATGATTATAATACTTTTTTTTTCATGTTTTGTATACTACTTTGTCTGTCATTTTTGTGTGATTTAACACTATTTTTCTTTGTTTTGTTTTGAAGTTTCTGTTAATAAAAATTCCCTTACTCTTGCTGCAGAGGGCACTGAAGCGCTGCAGGAGAGATGGAGGATCTCAGTCAGCTTCAGACTTTGGAAGGGGATGGTCCAGTTTTTGGAGTGGCTGCAAGTATCCTGGATCGAGCTGTGGTGAAACGGCATGAAGTTATGGATCAGTCACAGGAAACTTTATTAGAAGAATCTGAATCGTTGCCTTTGAATACCAGTATGGACTATACAGTGCAAGAAGTAAAATTTCAGTTGGAACTTCAGGAAAAAAAACAGCAACTACTAGCAATGATTTTGGTTGCTGAACATGAGTTTCAAGTTAACAAGACTAAACTCAAAGAAGAGAAAAAAAAAGAGGAAAAGATCCATAATGAGTCCTTTGCAAGGAACAAGTAAGTGTTTACCCTTGGATAATTCATCAGAACGCAGGCTAGAGGTTTTCAGTTCTGATACAGAAGAAGATTTGTTTTGAGGTTCAGAGGTGCAAGGCTCAGAAGTGCAAGAGGTGGAACAAAAGGGTGACTCAGAAGTCTGGTCACTGGGAGGAGCCTTACAGAAAGCAGGCTGGTTCTATCAGGGAAACCAGTGGGTTCCAGACCCGTCTATACCCCTTCCAGGTTCACCGGAGAGATTGGCTCTAAGGGAGAACGGGGTTTCTGATCCAAGTATTCAACAACCGCAAGAAGCACTTTTGCAGAAACCTAAATCCCCACTGTCCACTACTACAGCTGAGCGCGGTGAAGTTGAGGCAGAAGCTTCTTTTGCTGCGACAGACATGGTGGAACTTACACAAATGGTACTGGAGAATTAACAGCTTATTGATACTACAGAGGAACTTGAACAGGATGAGAATCTATCTGCTTTAGAGAATGAGCAGGTAAGAGGGGACCATGCTGGCCCCAGATTGGCAGGGCCTTTTCCGTCAGGAACCGAACAGAGAGACAGAACAGATCACTCATTACAAGCTGAACACAGGCCTCAGTCCTATGCAGGGTTATTCAGAAAGCCAGCAAAGGCTGCCAAATGACGATTTTTCATCCGTTTATGTTACAAAGGCATGGCTTCTATCCCCCCTAATAGACTTTGGGTGGGGAAATCTTTAATAAAAGACTCAATGGGATTCTCACCAACCGAGGTATATGCATTTATTCATGCCCAGGGTGATCGTAGCTATGATGTTAGCTTTTGTTCCATGTTTTTGTTAGATAAATTTTGGAAACTGTACTATGAATTAAAGGATTTGGAAATTTGGCAGGATTTTGTGACAATTCCCATGACAAAGCCTACTATCAAGACAGTGACTGTATTATTCCGAAACGAGGGTGTGGATGTTAATGACATTGTCTTTTGGCTTGAAATGCATTGTACAATTTTTGAACATCCACAACCCATTATGGATGACAATGGGTTTTGGACTGGAGGGTGGCATTTTAGGCTGCAGCTTAAACAGAATGACACTGGTATCCAGCATTTACCCAGTTCTTTTTACCTGGGTAGAGACCGTGGTATATTATTTTATGCTGGGCAGCCTAAAAGCTGTTATCGTTGTGGCTCTTTGAATCATTTAAATAATGATTGTGATAGTATTAAATGTTTTCTTTGTGGTGTCCTAGGTCATTCTGCAGCACAGTGTACTGCTTCCCCCATCTGTAATTTGTACAGAGATGATGAGCACACCTGTCAGGATTGTCCCTGGGTGGCTCACAACTCTGAAGATGATTCAGATCATGATTTGATTCTATCCCAAGCTTGCCAACCTTTTAAACCATCTCAAAGAGATAAGGATTTTTTTTCCCTCAAACCAGACATAGAGGGAGGGGGAGAGGTAGATATACTGGGACCAGGGTGGGAGGAGCTAGACCTAGAGAGTGGCCTCCAGTGGAAGAAAGTGCTTTGTCTACTGTAATGAGTGTTCAAAATGCTGGAACAGTAGATGGTAAGGTGGAGGTAGCAGGTATGAGTGATACACCCTTTGTTATGCCACAAGGTTCCTCGAGAAGAGTCCCTTCTCAACTTCTCACAACAGGTCGAGGACCAAAACCCATGGAAATAGTGGAACCTCCCCCGAAAGAACCTTTGGGAAGTCAGGCAGATTTGGCTTCTGCCCCCCCCCCCCACTGCTGGTCTGGAGGTAGCGTCACTGGGATTATCTTTATCACTGTTACCTCTTTCTAACCACTTTTCAGCATTTTCCTCATGGGGAGAACAGGTGGAGATAGAAAGTCCTATGGAAGAAGAGGTACCCTCCCCCCTTGCCCACAGGTAGTGGCCATTTCAAAAGCGGACCCTCAGAAATCTGGAATTGATGAACACCAAAAATGAGTGACAAGGTCAAGTAAGAACATTATGAAACCCCCTTCCTGAGCAAGTTTACCTATGGGTAGCTAGTTTTAATGTTAATAGCATCAAATCAGAAGTTAAACGTGTTACAACATTCAGCATTTTACAACAACAATCAGAATTTGATGTTGTAAGATACGAGGCTCCATAAACTGGCAGAGATTGCTCAGGCTACCAGAGATTGGAAATGGGGATTGTCATGCTGCTCTTTGGATGTGAAGACCTGTGGTGGAGTGGGTTATTGTTTTCATTCTTTTGATGTTAATATTTTGAGGTTGGTGGACATGGACACTAGAAGGGCCTTACTTTTAGATGTGATTATTAATTCCTTCTCTAGCAGGCTTATCACGATTTATGGGTCACAAACCAAGGCTTTAAAGATTGACTTGATCAAAAAAATACAGCCATATTTGTACACCAGTAGACAACTGTTTTGGGGAGGAGATTTCAATGTAAATTTGCAACAAACTAGAGGTACAGCAAAACAGTATTGGGATAAAAAATTTTTGCAACAGGTGGTGAAACAGGCAGGTTTAAAGGATTCTCATGGCTGTGGGGAACATAAAGCGAAAGCTAAATTTTTTAAGGGAAGTCTTTCCTCCAGGATTGACTTTCTTTTTTTTAAAACAATCTCTGCCAGTGTTTCAGACCATTTCTTTTCCCACTGAAACATCAGACCATGTGATGATAGGGGTGCATATTGCTGTTCCGCCACGTAGGGAAGCAGGTAGGAGTTTTTGGCATTTGAATACTTCTTTGTTGGATGACCCATTAGTGTTAACAACATTTACAAATCTTGTTCTAGATAAAACGACGACCATTTTTTAATGTAATATGGGCCTATGATGGACTGATTTAAAAGACCTGGTAATACGATTTGTTCAGCACTATAGCCAATTACAGGCGGCCACCTCCCAAAAGAATCATTTAGAATTAAGGAAGACATTAGGCCGACTGTTGACAAAACAAGTTTTAGAGGGGGTAAAACTTACAGAAGACATACAAACTATTAAATTAGAAATGGGGAATTACCAATATACAAGAATGCGCTCTTTACAGAAGGAGCAGGGTTTTGGTACACTGGGGAAATCAGCAGATATTAATCCTTTTTTTAACTGTCAGCAGAGACATGAGAAAACATTAATAATGGGTTTACGACCCCTGCAAGGGTCTTTGGAGACATGGAATAAGGGTACTATGACTTTGTTAGGGGATTTTGTGAAGGATATGTTTGGGAAACCAGTGGAAGAATCAGAGTTTGCCTCCCAGATTTTCCAAGTGGCAGCTCCCCCAATTTTGGCACCAGAGTAAAGGGCACATATGATAGCTCCCTTTACTTCCCTGGAATTGTCCGAGGTTGTGAAAACTCTTCACAAAGAAATATCTCCAGGGTCAGACAGACTTCCGGGAGAAGTGTATAAAGCCCTGTGGAGCATTATTCCATCTGAACTCCTTTTACTTTTTAATTTTTTTCTTTCAGATTATTATTTACCCACATCAATGTATGAGGGTTTGATGATTTTTCTATTTAAGTCAGGGGAACCTACAAATCTTAGTAATTGGCGTCCCATAATGCTATTAAGCACTGATTTTAAAATATTTGTGAAACTGTTGGGTAATAGATTGGCTCAGGTGATGGGAGACTTAATTAGTCCAATGCAATTCTGTTCAGTCCCAGGGAGGAAGATTACAGAGGTTTTACTTCTCTTACAGGAAGTTGTGGAAGAAGACATGGGGTATAGACAGGGTATACAGTCAGGATTTTTGGCAAGCCTGGATCAAGCCAAAGCATTTGATAAGATTTCACATAATTTCTTATGGCAGTGCTTGGTGGCTTATGGGATCCTGAAAGAATTTATAGGCCGGTTGCAGTTATGCTATGCCCTGGCTTATGTAAGGCCATATGATAATGGCATTCAGGGACCCAAATGCTTGATAAGGAGAGGGGTTCACCAATGCTGCCCTTTAAGCCCCCTTTTGTATGTTTTTATGTTGGACCCTTTGTTAAGGCTTCTTCAAAAATCTTCCAGAATCAATGGATTGACTGGAGGAGCATTGCAGAACTGCAAGGCATTAGCGTATGCACATGATCGCTGCCTCCTGCTTCAAGATGAGCAGTCATTTGAGACAGCAATGTACCTCATTCAGGAGGTGGGGAAAATATCAGGGGCTTGCTTGAATGTAAAAAAGCCAAAATGTCTTGATCTCACAGGGTTTCCTGAGGTACCGCGCTTGCTGGGAGGGTGTCAAATAGCAACTACCCCTTGTAAGACTTTGGGAATATATTATGGAGGTAGGGATATGGTGGGATATAACTGGGAAATAGCACTTTCTAAAGGGAAGGATACAGTTGGAAGATGGAACCGTTGGAAACTGTCAAAAAAAGAAAAGGGTTCATTTAATTAGGACTTTTTTGACCCCAATATTTTCATATGTATGTGCAATATTTATGGTTCCCAAACATCTGGAAACTCCACTATTGGGGTGTTTCTTTTCATGCTTCTGGGACAGCAGACTTAATCCTGTTAAATGCAATGTATTGTAGCTGGCCTGTCAGCACAGTGGATGGATTTCCGCTTGCAACGCTGGTGACCCAGGTTCGGGAACGGACCTAGGTCATCGTAGGGCTGGCCAGGGGGATTTGGATTGAGCATCCCATGGACTGCTCTCCTTCTCTGGGGGCAGGGTGTGGGATGTTGCCGATGCACGGGGGACCCCTGGTGGAGGCCAGGGGTCCCACAGCAAATGGCGCCAATGAGAAACACAGGGGGAGGGATGAACGCTAGTGTCATTTCACGTTCCCGCTCCTCACAAACAGGGGAAAAACCTGCCCACCTGCCACCTCTATGAAGCCTGCCCCCAGCTGCATTTGGCTCTGTTAGGCTGACTCCTGCCCTATCCCATCGTTCGTGGCATCTTAGGGCCAGGTGCCATGACCCCGCCCTAGGGGGCAATCCTGGGAGTCCCGGGAGAGCATCTAATGTGGGAGAGCCGCAGTCATGAGGGTCTGTGACCGGGCAGATGCCTGGCGGCAGGCAGGCCTAGAAAATATAAAACAGAAAAAAAACCGCAATGTGTTGTATAAGGATATTAAGGGTGGAGGAGTAAATATGATAAATCCCATTTTATTTTATTTTTTTTACTATTTTTTTATATAATAATTTATTTCCCTTGATTAAAAGATCTGTTCAGTTGTGGGGAATGTGGGGTTTTTCCCTATTGAAAGGGGTTTTAACTGAATGGAAGGCAGATACATTTTTACATAAAAACCAAAAGAGTCCCCATTTGGTAAAAAGATGGGAAGGGGTGGTGGATGGGATAATCAAATGGGGTATTCAAACTGATATAGTTGTCCATCTCATGAGGAAACAATTGTATCTTGAAGTCCTTTCAGCCCATTTTTTGGAATATCCCTTTGCAGGATTTTCACGAATACACTAAGAATATATTGCACACTATATTACAGATGCTAGATTGGCTGAAAAGTTATGGGATACAGTATGGTTGGGTTTGCACAATAGGATAAATGAACAGAGTAATCAAAAACATAAACCTTTACAGGATAGCTATTGTGGTACCGGGTGAAATCATCACGGACACAATATCGCCGCACATAACAATGTAGGCTACACATTTCCGACTATAATGTCGGCATGTAACTTTATCACCCACCCAAACCCCGTGGTCAGTGCATGGCACAAAACGGCAAGGTGCCACCGAGACCCCAGCCCACCGAATGGTGCCCCAGGCACCGTACCTGCAGCCACCCACAATGTGTTGCTGTAGGACTGTAATAATTATTTGTTTGTTTTTTCTTATGGTTTATTTATTATTTGTCTGATTTAACACTGATTTGTATTTTTTTTACTTTGAAGTTTGAAATAAAAAAAATTCCCTACTCTTTTCAAGAAGTGCCCTGGGATCATTAACATCCACCTGAACTTTCTGACGTTGGTATGGGTGAGATAATTGAAGAGATTAATTTTGGTAAACTAGTATTTTGTGAGGTGGGTGGTACCAAAGAAGAAATTAATTCTTGATTGACTTGGAATTACTTTTTGGTTTTTTTCCAGCTTCTGGTGTACTTTCCTGATCAGATTTGGGCCCTTTATTTTTTTTACTTTTCAATGGCTTAATTCGTTTAGGCTTTGCATCAAACCTTTCAGCTAGGCAAACAGGGTTTTTTAGCATCCGAGTCCTTGCTTCTGGTAAACATCAGTTTGTTTTGTGTGTATATTTATTCTTTCTTTTCTTTCTCCTTTTTCCCTATCTGTCCTCTTTTTTCTTTCCTTTTCTGTTCATTCCTCCCCTTCCCCAGCCACTTCCTTCTTCCTTCTTTTCCTTCGTCTCTACACTTATTCCACACTTTTCCCTTCTCCTTCTCCTTCTCTTTTTTCACCACGGTTTCACTCCTCTGTTTTCTTGTCCATTTTATTATTCACCAAATCACTTCAAAGTAAGCTTCCCCTGCTTGTACTACTCAGTAGTCTTAGCTGTAGTTATTTTATTGGCAATAGTATACAACCATGGACACTGAAGCTTATAGTCTCCCTTGTAAACTTTGGATACAAACTTTTTGGAGATATATACCCCTACTTTGTCTTTTTATCCCACTCTTCTTATTTTTTTTTTCTTTTTTCTTCCCCCTTCCTTTCCTTTTTTCTGTATGCCGATTAGCTTTATGCTTTAAAGTTTGATCCTTACACTCCTTGTAGCTGCACAAACACTCCCCTCTTTCTTTTTTCTTCTAGCCTCCACCTACCACCACACTTTATGGAGAGTAACTCGCACTTCTGTAATGCTATGTAACCCACTGTCTTTATTACACTTAGTAACAGTGTTGAATGTCCTTTTATGTGCATCGCTACCAAAGACAGGCTTTTTTATGCATTTTGCAATAGAGCAATGAAAAAGTAAACAAGGTTCTAAAGGAACCTCCGCACCTGTGAGGTTCACTTCAACTCTCAAGAGCCCCAATGTGACTGAAGGCTACTGCATTTACCAAATAATTCAAATGTGCACTGAAAGTGAAAAGAAAAAATGGGTTCTCGCCACCTTGGGTCTCAGTAGTCTTTCTGTCGAGTAGTATCGGCCTAGTTGATCTGAAAACAGGTTTGTGGTCCAGTCCTGCTGACACAGATGGATTGCTTAAGCCACTTTAAAACCTGTGTTCTGCATCTCAGAATTTGCGAGATGGACACGAAGATGGTACTCAAATTTATTAACGCTGAATAATTGGTCTGAGTTATTGACTGTGTATCTGTTAAGAATGTCAGTCTGTGCTTCAGTAGTAGAACGGTATCTGAGCAGACTAGGCCAATGTCAAGCATGTCCCGGAGTCAGAGCCATGGCAGTAATATCTGGTAACAGCTGTTCTTGTTTATCATTCAGCGCTAAATGGCAATGAGCAAACCACGCCATTTCTTAAGTCACCTTGAGCAGAGGCTTTTCCTTGCAGGAATGCAATGCAGGGGTAAACTTTCTTGTTAAACAGCAAAGTGCATTGAATGTGAATGCTAGGAGCAGGTAAAATCATAACTATGGCTCCTTCATGGTGCACCATTCGAGGTTCTGTCTCAGCACATAAAACTCCTCCTCCTATCCAAGTATCCTGAGAAGTATTTGCTGTATTCTCCTTTTTTGGTCAGGTTCCATTTAATGGGCTTTTTCCATGTTCCACCCCCAGGAGGGCATTGCTCCTTGCCTGGGTTTAAAAGAGGGGGTTTCCAGAAGGAAGGGGAGCTGGTGGGCTGAATGCAGGGCAAGTTGGACTGGGGTTTCAAACCCCCAGCCCGGGAGGTACTGGATGTTTCTGATGTTGATGGCTACATGGTTTGAACTCTGATGGGGAGGGTGATTGGAGTATGATGACCATTGGGAGCTGGGGTCCTGGTGGAATCAGCAGCTGGGAGTACAGTAGCCTGGAGTTATGCTCATTTGCAGCTGGGATCAGGAGAGCTGGTGTCCTAAAGAAAGGTATGGCAGTGGGGCTGTCATGGCACTGGCAGGGCCGTGGCAGGGCCTCTTGGCGGTGGCAGCTCTAAAGTGGTAATTTTCCCGTTGTGACATGCTGCTGAGGTGGGTTTGGGTGGATTGCTTTTTGGAATCTCGTTTTATCAGGCCTGCCATTCCCGTGTCTGGGGCAGGTCCTGTGTTAGACTTATTAAAGAAATGCAAAGAAAGAGCAACTGCAAGGAAGGAGTCGAGTTGCACATGCTATAGTTAAACTAGCATGCTGTCTTTGTTAGGAAGAGGGTTACACACTGGTTGGTTCTTTGGTAAGGTTTTTCAGGGTGGTCATGATGGGTTCAAAGGCCGCATCCCCAGTATTGGTTGCTTCGTAGTGGGGAGTAAGGCATTCTCCAAGCACTGGTTTATGTCATGCATCGTACCCTCTAAGGTTGAGCTTCACTTCGGCTCAGGTTATATGCGTGGAGTCTGCACCTGGTCTATTATCTTAGGCCTGCTTAAAGCATCTGTATCAGCCTGGTACTGTTTGTATCTCCCATAAATGCCCTCTAGCCCATGTTGTCTCTTGGCTCCATGGAGCTGCACACTCAATTTATTTATTTATAAATTTTAAAATAGAAATCGAATTTAGTTTATTTGTTCTTTTGTTTCATGTGTGCTGGGATTATTTGAATGAACTAACGATGTTCTTCCTCCGAAGAAGAACAGTCCAGCCTTTGCCCTCCCTGGCCTGGCCTTAAGTTGCAGCAGTTGGTAAGCTACAGCCTGGCGGGTGAGAAAACCATTTGTACTGTGTTGTTTTTGATCTGTTGGTGAGGCAAGGCCTCATATTTTTTGAGCTGTAGGCCATCTTCCCGGAAGGTTTCTGGTTTGTACCACCCCTTATACCATCAGGACCCCTAGACATTTAAGGGGGAGTAAAGGGGTGTTACAGACAGATAAGTGGATGGGAACAGCACTAATACATAAATTATCCAAGAACCCCTCTGTCTTACATACTCCCCAAAATACATAAAGATACAAGAAATCCACCAGCGAGACTGATTATCTCAGAAACTGGATCAATTACAGAGCCCCTGTCAATTCTGGTGGACCATCATGCAAGGGATTTAGTACAGAACTCAAAAGTGTACAAAACGGACTCCAAACATACAGTATAGTGTAACCCTTACAAGAGTTCAGCAAGCAAGATATAAGCATTAAAACAGCTCCCACCATTGGTAACTATCGATGTTAAAATTTTCACTCATCCATCCCCCATACAGAAGGATTGAAAGCACTATTTAAAGCACTAAAGACAAGATTTGACACAAAAAAAAACTACAGAAGTGGTGCTTAAAAACAACTTTTTCTCATTTGCAAACAATAACTGTCTGCAAATACACTGAACAGTAATGGGGCAAGGATGGCCCCTACATATGCAAATTTATTTATAACTTAGTTTGAATGTGATTTTGTCTTCTAAGAAGAAAATAAATATTTATAATGTATTATTATTATTAACTGAAATCAAGCAGATTACAACCTTGTTATGCCATTGTTATAACATCACTCTGTTGTTAACCCTTCTTGAAAAGTGTATAACAAAACAAAATACTCGCAACAATCAGTGTTCTATAAAGTAAGTCAGTAAAGTAATTCAGTCCACGATTACACAATCTTAGTAGCCCATACACTATAAAATATAATGTATAGTCTTTGGTTAACAACCACGCTGAAAACACTTCTCGAGGTTGCCATGACATCTGAAAACCTCTCAAGCTGCGCTCTCGAGGTTTACAATGATGTCATGGCAACCTCTCGAGGTGTTTACAGCGTGGTTACTAACCAAAGACCATAAATTATCCTCTATATGTAACAGCCCTTTAACTCACCTTTGGCTGATCTGGGGCCTTCAAGGTCGACACAGCACACACTTCCTAGGGGGCCAGTCTGGGTTATGAAGACTAGTTGAGGAGTAGCACGGTACCTCCACCTGAGGAAGTGGTAGGGAATACCTGTGAGCAAATAGCAGGTTACCACCCCCCAGGAAAATACACTAGCTGTCCCCCAAACAGTTTCCCACACACAATGACAATACTCCCCTTCCTCACAAAAACACACCTTGGCAGCAATTAACATGAATAATAACAGTATTTTATTGTAGGGAAGGAGAAAGGGAGAAACAATCAACAATGGCAACAATACCTGGCTACCAGCTCTACCCAAAACACTCCCATCTCCCACCTGCAGGTGCAGTCGTCTTTCCCTTGGCAGCTGTACAGTCTTTTTGGTGGGTATCTCTCTTTGGTACCATGTGATAACAGCGCCAGCATATGGGCATCGATCACAACAGCTACTGCACATTGCTGAAAATTAAAACAGCAATACGCAGAACAGCACCAAACAACAACAGCTATAGAAGCTTGCAGTCACCCAAAATGACACAATATCACTACTTTTTAAATATTTATGCAGGGGAATATGCTCCCCACACACACCCTTTTATGAGGGCTTTGCCCCCCACACACCCCAATCATTTAATAATCAGCTCCCTGGGATCTTGATAATGGGAGCAAGCGGCAAACTCAGGAGGGGGGGCTATGTCGGGGGACAAACAGTCAACAAGGAAGAACGTTGGGGGAAACCCACAGGCAGGGGGGACAAAGAACAATGGAGGTAATGTGAACAGAAAAGAAAAATCTATTAGTGCACACATAAATAAAATTAATATCTTTTCTATGGTCAGTTCCGAAACCTGGTTGCCTGGCTGGAAGGCAGTGACGTTCCCCAACACACCAGGCAGCCAGCTCAGAAGCAGCCCAATCAGCAAACCCACACATGATCATCCAAGTAAGTACACAAAGTACGTGCTGAAATTACAGTGTACTCTTAATGGCTATCGCTATTAAGAGCACATCACCCAATTATATTTCACCATTTTGACGTCGCTCATATTGACTCGTTCAAAAGGAGTCATTCTATTCATGGGTTACCCTTTCTTTGGGGCCCAACACTTTCAGAAACAACTTTACTTTAATTTCAGGTCTGGGCGAGCTTTGAGGCACAGTCCAGCCCAAGACCTAACCCCTGATTTTTCTCTAGCTAGCTAACTAACAAAAGATTCCCCAAAGCCGCGGCTCAGGAGTACTTACAGTTCAGAAGTTCACGAGGGTGGCAGCAACTTGGCTCACAGTACTATGGATGTCTCTGGATGGTGGCACACCACTGCAGCAGCTGGCCTGGCGGAAGAAATTGAAGGACGCTAGATTCTTCATCTGCATTGCCTTTCCATTCTTTGTCACTGGAGCCTTTGTAGACAGTGTTCACCGGGCAGCCTTCTTGCCGTTGTCCTCCACTGGTCTTCTCCCTCTTCAGCCTAGAGGGAAAAGCAGGGGTGGTGCCCTAGGCCCCTCCATTGCACGCTGTTTTTAAGCACTTAGCAGCTGGGCTTCGGCTCAGTCTCTCACCCCAGCACTGTCACTTCGCTGGTTCGGGCACAGAATTGCCTGAGCCCTGGCACTGTCTCTGGCATCAGCTCACACACATTTTCTTGAGCTTGCAGCAATTGAAAGTCTCAAAGTCCTACTCCACTGAGAGGAAAATGCAGTGGCTTAGTCCTTATCCCAACAATGCTGCACTGAACACTTTAGACAGTGCGCTTGCGGTGCCCTACTCTCACACTGCAGCACTGCTTCCTTGCTCTGAACACTGCACAGTTCTCAGGTCTCTCTCTTCTCTGAAAATCTCCAGACTGGCTCCTCTTTTCCTAGGAACTGCAAGCCTTGGACCCCTGCAGCTGCTGGCTGCATAAGCTTTCTGCAGGTCCACTGAATACTGGGGCCAGGCTGGCCACAAGGTCCAGAGTGCTGGCCTAAGGCTGGGTAGCCCTCAGCAGTCCCACATGTACTCCATTTACTCCAAGATCCAAACTGAAATCTCCCCCTCTGGCAGGCAAAGCAGCAGCATTTATAATCTTCCCCCAGCCCCTCCCTGACTGGCTGCTACCTGCCCTGGCTTTCTGAATGTCCTAAAGCCTTAACCCAGCAGACCCCTGTTTTCTGTAGTCCCATGGGGGCTGCCATGTCTAGTTACTGTTTGTCCCCCAGCACACTCAACCCCTTATTTTTGTCTCTAAGCCCTCCCAAGGGCTGCCAATTACCTGGCCTGGCTCCACTAGCCAAGTGGGAGCCAGGACACCTGTGACTTTAATTTTGGGAGCCCCTATATGCTGCGGAGTCCCCCAACACTTGCTTTCCCCTTCACACCCAGTCTGGGTGCCCTTAATAATGGAGCCGTGGCGCCGTTACATTTTTTACACTCAGCAGCGGCACATACTCCGCAAGGGCATGACCACCATCTTTTTTATTCACATTCTGCCGTCCCTGCTTTCCTTCCACACCAGAACCACTCCAGCCCTCCCCAAAACACTTGGAGGTGCAAAACAGTGATTGGACCTTGGCCCCCATCTCATCATAAGCCAAGGGACCAATGATACTGGTGGTCACAGCAGGAAAGAAGATCGAGGCACCATGGGTCCACAGCCCACGCAGGACCACTTGAGGATGCCAGCAGGGATGCTGAGTGCCAAAGTCCATTTAGGTAAACCCATTGGGGGCTTACACTTATCATCTATAATATTCTATAAAAGATATCTAGACAATATTGTATTAATATGGAAGGATGACACAAACAGACTTATGGAGATTTTCAAATATATAAATAACTGTACAAGATACCTTGGATTTACCATCACACATCACAAAGCAAACAGAGACTCCCCTCTAACCAAGGAGAGGAAGCATGGGTATAACGCCACAAACCACCAGAGTGGTAGCACAGCAAAAACATGCATGGAGGGAACTACAAAGGACTCACATAAAAAGGAACAACATAAAATACTGATTGTGGGTGATTCTATGATACAAGGAGTAGAGTCACACATAAATCAGGGTCCTGCAACATAGGTGCTTGTAAAATGCCTACCCGGGGCCTCAGCAAAAAGAGACACAGACCACATAAACAGGTTATCAAAAAGGGAGGGCAAATGCGCAGGCATTTTCATCCATATAGGTAGTAACGATCTGGCAGACCAGACACTTGAGGAAACCAAACAGCACAGTTTTCACCCAGGTGAGACATTAACCTCTCACTTCTCAATTATTGCTTTCTCTTAGAGTCTCCTAGTATGGAGGAAAGGAGGCAGTCAGTAACAGATACGCAAGGATGAAATACAACAACTAAACACTTGGCTTCAGGGCTGATGCCTAGAAAAGGGGCACACCTTCATAGGGAACTGGGGGCACTTCTGGAACAGAGGTCTATTCAAATACGATAGGCTACACCTGACTGGGGAAGGTGTGCAAGCACTAGGGCAGAAACTGGACGTAGCCATCAATTGTTTAAACTAAACACTGGGGAAGGGACAGCTGGGACAAAAGGATCTGCTACCTCGCCCCAAAACTCCACCAAATCAGGGTTACAAATCCTGGAAAGAGAATTCACTAGTCGGAGAAGGAACAGATACCAACACAAAAAAACACTCAAAAATAGGACATGACACCACAAAGGGGAGGGGGAGCCAAGTGTGGAAAGCTATGTTCACTAACAGAAGGAACCTAGCAAATAAAATAGCTGACCTCACCGCTACCATAGCCGAAGCTGACCTGGACTGGATCGCCATCACCGAAACCTGGTTAAACAATACCCATGACTGGGAAACGATGATCCCAGGATACTGTCTCTTCCAGAAGGACAGAACTGAGTGTAAAGGGGGGGGGGGAGTAGCTATGTATCTAAAGGAGTGCATCAAAGCAACTATAACCCAAAATGACACCACAGAAACTGAGTTACTTTGGGTCACTCTGGAGGCTGGAAATGAAACAGTAACTCAGGTAGGAGTCTTTTACCGTCCACTGGTGACAGGGTTGGAGGGACACAAAGAAATATTGGAATCCATTCACAAAATGAGTGAAAAAGGGGAAGTGACAGTGGTGGGAGACTTCAATTCACCTGATGTAAATTGGGATACCCTTACAGCAAGTTCAGCCAGAAGCAAAGACTTTCTGGAGACTCTGAGATTATTGGGCCTAAAGCAACTTGTAAAGGACTCAACAAGGGGGGGATGCTGTCCTTGATCTATTACTAACAAATGGGGACGATATCACAGAGGTAGACATGGAAGGCCACCTTGGGACCAGCGACCATTGCATGGTGTGGTTTAAGGTCAGGACAAAAACTGAATCAAAGCACTCAAAAACTAAAGTCATAGACTTTAGATGAGCCGATTTCACTAAAATGAAGGAACATCTCAGCAAGAGACTTGCAAACATTGCACGGGGAGGGATGTTGTAGAGTACTGGACACATCTGAAATTGGCTATAATACAAACTGTAAACCATTACATAAAAAGGGTGAGCAAAGCAAAAAAAGAAAAGAAAACTATGTTGGTTTTCTAGGGATGTAGCCACCAGGGTCAGGGAAAAATGGGCTGCTTTCAAGAAATACAAAAAAACAGGTTCCGACAGGGACAGGGAAGACTACAGAGAAAAACAAAAGGAAGCAAACAAGGAAATCAGATCAGCGAAGACAACAACAAAGGAAAAGATAGCCAAGAAAATCAAGAAGGGAGATAAAACCTTCTACAGACGCTTTAGTGAAAAAGAGGAAAAAACAGGGTATTTTTAGACTCACGAAGGAAGATGGAGGGGTCACTGAGGATGACAAAGACAAAGCAGAAATCCTAAACAGATGTTTTGCTCTGTATTCACAAAGAAACAGGATGGCTGTGGACCCACCATTACAGGAGGCACCAAAGGAAGCACAGGAGTATACTCGGGACCCTTTACAGAGGAAGCAGTCCTCAAAGAGCTAGAGAAAATTAATACAAACAAGGCCATGGGGCTAGAAAAAAATGCATCCTAGGTTACTGAGAGAACTAATGGAGGAATTAGCAGCTCCACTGGCTTATCTCTTTAACTTATCATTTGAAAGAGGCGAGAGGTATGCACTCCCTTCATCGACAATTTTTCAGTGACCGACACTACAGCGACAACAGCGGCAGGTCACTGTAGTGTCAGCATGGGACCCCGGCACTGCTTTCTGGGGGTCTTGCATCCCCTCCCTGAATCAACTCCGGGTTGGAGTTAATTAGTTTAGTAATGGGGATGCGGGGGGCAAAGCTCCCCAAAGAAAAAACAGTCTAAAATTACTGCCTTTATGCTGACCGCAAAAAACAGTCAACATAAAGGTGTCACTGTACAGTCAGTCGACAACGATTTTGTAAACCAATTGTCATGGATCCCAGGCGAGGTCCCATAGGACTGGAGAAAGGCCACAGTTATTCCTCTACACAAGAGTGGGTGCAGGGAGAGTGAAAGCAACTACAGACCAGTAAGCCTCACCTCAATTGTAAGTAAAACTGTGGAAACCCTTCTCAAGGAGAGGATTATATCCATTCTAGAGGACAGTGGTAAATTAGCAAAACAGCATGGCTTTACCACAGGAAAATCATGCCAGACTAACCTGATTGACTTTTTCAACCGGGTGACAAAAATAGTGATCCAGAGGGGTGCTGTAGACATAGTATACCTGAATTTCAACAAGGCCTTCGACTCGGTCCCACATAGAAGGCTACTGAACAAGTTAAATAGCATGGCAGTGGTAAAACAGGAGGTAAACTGGGTACAGAACTGGCTTACTGGAAGGACACAGAGAGTACTGGTAAATGGATCATTGTCAGAGGAAAGACAAGTAGCTAGTGTAGTGCCACAGGGATCAGTGCTTGGACCAATCCTGTTCGATATTTTTATTAGCAACATTGCTGATGGGCTGGAGGGTAAAGTAAGTTTGTTTGCAGACTACACAAAGATAGACAATAGAGTAGACACTCCAGTGGCAGCAGAGAAGATGAAGGCTGACCTCAAGGCTCTAGAAATGTGGTCTAAACCATGACAACTAAATTTTAATGCTAAAAAATGCACATTGAGAAGACTAACCCAGAAGAAGATTACTACCTAGGAGGAGTAAAACTGGAATCCTTTTATCAGGAAAGAGATCTAGGAATAATTATATCAGATGACCTGAAAATGTCGAAGTAGTGTGAGAAAGCAGCATTTGCGTGCAAATGGGATGCTGGGATGCATAGGCAGGGAGATTACCAGCAGAAAAAGAGAGGTCATCCTGCCACTCTACAGATCACTGGTGAGGTCACACCTGGAGTACAGCATCCAGTTCTGGAGGCCACACATTAAAAAAGATATTAACAGACTGGAAACAGTGCAGAGGAGAGCTACAAAAATGTTTCACGGGTTGCACGACAAATCTTATGAGGAACGTCTGCGTGACTTAAACATGTACTCCCTGGAACAGCGCAGGGAGAGGGGAAACATGATAGAGCCATTCGAGTTCCTAAATAGGTTGAAGGTTCAGGACCTGTTTCACATCAAAAACCTCTCAAGAACCAGGGGACACAACATGAAGTTGGAGGGGGGCAGATTTAGAGGCAATACACGCAAGTTCTTCTTTGCCAAGAGAGTGGTGGATGCACGGAACTGCCTTCCACAGGCAGTAGTGGAGGCAAAAATGGTGGGAACTTTCAAGAACGCATGGGATAGATACAGAGGCACCATAACACTGAATAGCAGTTAAGGGTGGGGGGTAGGCATATGGGTAGAATAGATGGGCCGTATGGTCCCCTTCTGCCATCACATTCTATGTGTCTATGAAATAGAAATACCATTTTTGGATTTATTAATACAGAAGGAAAACTGTGGCTACAGAGAGGATACCCTACAACAGACAACGAACAAAAGTGACAAATGTACAAAGGAGATCATTGCTTACCAACACAAAAAAGAGAAATATAATAAAATCTCACTCATCGCTACTTATTCACCAGCTTTTTAACCATTAAACAGGTGGTTAACAAACACCGGCATATCTCACGGAGTTCAGTGGCAGGAGCATTGACATTCAGAGAAAGATCTTGGATCACTGCCAGAAAAACTAGTATCATTAAGAATAAACTAGTAAAATCACAGCACTGAAAACTGGAACCAAGACCTAGAACCTGGTTACATATAAAACCTGTTGTTTTTGGCTGGCCTGCCGGCACAGCAGTAGCACTATCGCTTGTTATGCTAACAACCCAGGTTCAGGAGCGAATCCAAGCTGTCAGAGGGTCGGACGGGGAGGAGGATCAAGCGTCTGCAGGACCGCTCTCCTCCGGAAGGGAGGGTGGGCAGAGCTCGCAGCTTGCTTAGCCCCCGGCATAAACTGAGGTAAGGCAGCTCAGTGCCAAGACAGATCGAGGGACGTGATAGATGTTGGTGCATGTTGCATGGGAGTGCGTGGCATGCGCCATGACATCACTGCATGTCCTGTCTCCCGAGGTGAAAATCGGAGGAAAAATGCCAGCAGCAGGATGACGTGGAACACTCAGAGGCACCGCACCCAATCATCTGGGCACATCACCAGAACTGGATCTGTTCTGCAGCAGTGGGGCTTGAGAGATTCCTTTGACCTCACCAGGGTGGACAAGGCCTGGGGGGAAGATGGCGACAGGTAAGTCCCAGCAGATGTCGGGTTGACAGGGCTGGGTCAGTGCTCGGAAAGAGGACCAACTGGAGCAGAAGACAAAAAAAAGGTATTTTTTTAGTGTGGCAGCTGTACACAGAGTGCTAATGCTATTCCAATGAAGGAACTAAAGAACATCTGTACAGAAGAAGTCTATCAAATTAAAGACTATAATGTACACCACTGATCATGTAGTTTACTGAATCAAGTGTCCTTGTGACCTTTATATATAGGAAAAACAGTGAGAGAATTGAAAAACATATCTCTGAACACAAGAGTACAATATGGAATAAGGACGAGAAATCACCTGTAGCCAAATACTTCAAATCCCATGGACACCAAATATGGAGCATGAGGTTCTTAGGACTGGAGAAGAGGCACAAACCATGAAGAGGAGGAGATCGGGATGGCTAATTATTATGAAGAGAAGCTTGGTGGATATTTACACTTAAAACCACCAATGAGAGATAGGGACTTAATGAAGAGTTATTATGAGCTGCCTTTTGACAGACTTGCGCATTCAATATCAGCTAGGAATCTGATTAAATTCAGAATATGCATGCTGTATAACACACATCTTATGCTTCAGTTATTACACTGAATGTAATTTAATTATGGCAATGTCAGTGTATTTGTTAGAGCCCGAAGCACGTCCACCTTTGTACACAATCCTGAGCAGTTACAAAATGCTCTAACCACTGCTCTCATTTCTCAGTCTAGCCAGGGTCGGCCTTGGGGATAGGCAAACTAGTCGACTGCCGAGAGCCCCTATTAACAGGGGGTGCTGAAATTACATTGCCATTTAAAAGAAATAATTTTTTTTCAATGTGTGTGAGTGTGTACTGAAAATAAGTAATTTGTGTGGGGGAGGTCAGCCACGGCGTCTTGCTCTGCCCTTCCCCCACCTAATGGAACTAAGCATGCAGATGCAGAATGTAGCTCCAGTTAGAGAGGTAGGCAGTTCTGGCAGGTGACCACGCAGAGAGAGAACTGTTTAGTTTAGTTGGACTAGTCTCTGGCTGTACAGTGTCAGTCCACTATCATCAGGCATATAACAGCCAGTGCTACATGCTGCTTGCCTTGGAGGATACAGAACCAAACTGCAACATCCACAGCTCCCAGGATGGTCCAGTCGATCTGCCCTGTGGCCACACTGCAAACAGTGACTAAACTTTCATTGGTGGCAGGTGACAGAACGGTGAAGCCAAGCTAGGTACAGCCAGACAACAAGGCAGCTGGGCCAGCACCAGCATCGGAGGACATGGTGAGTTAGCCAGTTGAACTGGGAAGGAGAACCTGAGGTTTGGTGGCATGCAGGGTGCAAAACATAAGGGAGGGTTTGAATTACAGCTATGAAGGAGTTGGACCGCAGTCTGAGAGCAGAAAAAGGAGTACCTTTCCACAACTTCACAACTTCACCAGCCTTTCTCTCCAGCACAGCTACAAAAGGTAAGGCACACATTCCAAATAGACTAGCCATCACCAGCCCTCCAGCAGCTTCTGAATGGGGATGCTAGTACTGTACTATATTTCATGCTGGTAGTCTAAGGATAATAAGGAAGAGGAACTACAAATGTATTACAGAAAAGTGAAACGCCAAAGTGAGTTACACATTTTTATTCACAGGCTGAGCAATGGGGCCCTCTAGTATTTTTCCTTTGTTCTGCCCTCTCGCTGTATATTTTAATATCAGTATACCACCTTTTGCAGTAAGAGCTGCATTAGTATTGCTTGTACAAGGAATACAAAAAACATTTTGCTAACAAAGCAATGGGGGACTGCCAGGCAATGAAGAAACCTAAGGAGTTTCGTGTGTGTTTTAAAGTTTAACATTAGCTTGTTTACCGTAGCAGTGAAGCTCAGGACAGCCATGGTGTATGATTTGTTCACATTTCACAGATGTTTGTTACAGCACTGCTGCATGGAAAAGTTTCTGCATGTGATAGGTTGGAAGGTCCTGGTTTACAAAGCACTTTGTAACAGTTGAGTATTACACTTGATGGTGAAACCTTGGGCCCCTGCTTTTGCTCAATGTTATGTCTAAGAAATATATAAAAGACTTATTACATGTCCAAATAAAATAACTCGGTGTTATGATGATCAGCGAAGTTGATTGGGTGCAATTAATGCTAAAACTTTAGTAAGTACGTGTTAAGAATATTTATGGAGGGGGAAGAGCTAGCCTCTGGAGCGAGAGGAAGTGCAGATTGAGAGCTCCTGCTATAGGCTTATATTTTTTAGTATAAACTACTGTTCATTCCACTCAAAACCTCAATTTTTTCAAATATATCAGCTGCTAACTATTGAAGGGGCAACATGGGAAAGCTGATGTAACCTCCCCTGCAAATGGGGGTTCCCAAAAGTCTTCCGGGAGCTTGCCTGAATGCTCCAAGCCTGGGTGGTGTTCGGCGTCTGAGCTGCTTAACTGTGGTTGCAAGTCAGTGCTATTTGAGCCTCCACGTACTGTCTCTTTAAGAGCTGTCTGCTTGCAGACTTCATTAGTTTGTATGGGGGACTGTGTATTTAATGCTCGAATCCCGCCCGAGCTGCAGAGTAATCGCTCCATTTTGCGTTCGCTGAAGGTGCAAAGGGAGCCCATCTGAAAGCTGTAACTGTTTGCCTGTAATCATTTAAAGTATTAGCAAAATTGTAGTTTGTCTAACCTGCTGTTATTGTAGCTGGGACTCTGTGTGTGTTACCTCTCCATTTTGGACCTAAACTGCTGTGCTGGGCCAATTGAGTTAAGGAAGCCCTAAAATGGAGCCTGTGGATGAATCAGAACTTGGACTCTTAATTTGAGCCAGCCACAAGGGGACTGTATGGGCAG
Organism: Neoceratodus forsteri; assembly: GCA_016271365.2. Taxonomy (NCBI): domain Eukaryota; kingdom Metazoa; phylum Chordata; order Ceratodontiformes; family Ceratodontidae; genus Neoceratodus; species Neoceratodus forsteri. Next base: position 449,604,684 of record CM057456.1, on the reverse strand, counting down.
TGACTCTGGGAAATGTAGTTTTGACCTTGGTGCCTTTTTCTACCAACAGAGGGAGTCTTATTGTGAGTGACAGCTGAATCAGCCAACAGAATAGTGTGGAGTTAAAGGAAATGCCCTGCTCTGTGACTGGAAAGATCAGATCAGTTGTGGCAGTGAAGAGAGAAGTTGCTGTGTGCTTCTGCGGTGTATAGTTTCGCGCAGGAAGCGCGTGTGAGGCCCTTAATTTTGGTCTGCAGCCTTTGTGAGTGCCAGTTTGGACTGAATCCAAGTTGTAAGGAGAAAGAAGCACTAGAAGTGTGGAAACCAGGCTCACCCTGTAGAAGACTGGAGAAATTGCTGAATTATGCTTGTTCAGTCAGGAACTGAAGCTGCTGTGTGTGCTCCCAGGTATTTTGCAGTAATTGCGATCCGGATCGAGGAGCCTGGTATAGTACTTTCCTTTTACATATAAATGTGCGTAGTGCTTGTGGGGAATCGCTATTTCAAATCCCCTGTACAGTGAATTGTGTGCTGAAGCTGGAAGTAAACCCCCAGCTTAATTCGGACTACATCCGTTTGCTATCAACTGCAGTGGGGTCCAGTCACAAGGACCTTGTCCTCATGACCTGCTCTTCTGGCAGTCCAGAGGGACATTCTCCATCTGATCCTCAGCTTGGGTGTTGTGAGTACAAATCAGGGTATTCCCTTGCAGCTTGTTTTCAATCACAAGTGTGTCACCTAATTCTTATTTCACTGTTTCATGGACTGAGCCCTCCTGCTCCGGATTACAACTGGGTGTAGTGCAAATATTTTCTTCTACAGGGCCCTATCCATCTGCACCTGCTGGCCAACCCCGGGCAATGGACCTGGCTAGCCTCCCCCAACCTGGGTACCCAGAGTGTGACTTTTCAGACCCTGTATGTGTGCACACTACTGTGATTTGAATATTTCCAAACTAAATCAACCTGATTGCACCCCTTCTTGTTACTGTCCCCTAAATAAATCAGATTTGTTGTTATTATGCTATATACTGTCTGTGGTGTTGGTACTTAGGGAAATAGTATTGTGTTTTGCTGTGTATGTTGTTTAACCTTACTTTACAGGGGGTCCTCAGAGACATGCTGCAGAAACAGTCGAGGGTAAGTGGTATCTATACGAGTGAACAGTGTGTATACGTGGGGTATTGGCGCTGTAACTCTGGTGTACTATGTGAGCCACTAGAGGGAATAAAAGGGGGTCTCAGTGTCCCAGAGGGCTGTGGCCAAGCTAGTCTAACCACCACAAACCCTGACCTCTGGGTGGAGGCACCCGCCATAGGACCTAAGCCCTTCAATGCATCTGTAGTCAAACAGGCAGGGGTAGTAGCCCTTGGGATAGCACCACCTAGGGATTACACTGGAAAATGCTACACCACAGCAACCCGCTGACAATTTCTTTAAACAAAAACATCCATCGGGAGCCACCTCAATGCCAGGTCTGCCACTGCCAGAAACTTCAACTACTTCTGAGCTGTTCAAAATTAAGAATACCCTAAAGTCTCTTATAAATCAATACAAGGGGAGGAAAAGAAACTTGATGACTTTACCAAGTGGTTAGTCTAATTTGAAACTACAGTCACCGGAATGCAGGATATACTGACTGAGGCAGTGGGCCACACAGATCGAGCAATGGTGAGTTCCACCATGCTCATATAGGAAAATATCCATCTTCAACTGAACTGAGAATGCTTTGTGAGAAAGAAACCTCCAAGTGGTGGGACTCCCAGAGGGATCTGAGACAGGATCCCATCTCTTTTTGGGACAGTGGCTATGTGGACTTTTGAAATGTGACTCTGCTCCAGTTCAAGGATATATCGATAGAGCCTAACAAGTCTCTCCATGTTGTGCAACCACAGGGAATGCTCCTCAAACTCTCCTCATTATGTTCCCCAAGGTCAGTGCCCAGGACAGAGCCTTATATACTGCCAGAAAATTGAGAGAGCTGCATGCAGGGGATGTGATAATCAGTTTGTATCCAGACCTCTAATTCTAGACTAGCCAATGTCAGAAAGAATTCGAAGGGGTCAAAAAATGACTTAGAAACCTTCACCTGCCATTTGCTCTGCTTTTTCTTGCCTGTTTGAGGGTTGGCGTTGAGGGGGAAACATATCTTTTCAACAAGCCAGTCGATGTACATCATTTATTGGACAAACTGGCCAAAGAAAGAATGCTGGCTGTCGATAAAAATGACTCCAATGACCCTGACTCATCTGGGGATGATGACGCTTGAACTAGTCATGGTTGTTTGTTAAACTGAGCATGCTGTACCCCTGGAGTGGTGTTTTGATGAGCTTAAGTGTACCACAAAGTCTGGGCAGTTGCCTGGAATCACATACAGTTTTTACTAAACTTGCACAGAGGACATACCATGGTGTTGGTACAAGACTCTGAGCTTTAGAGAGCCTTAATATGGATTGCTGTTAGAATGTCATATGGATATTTTGCATTTCTCTCATTATATGTACAGTATTCTTGGTTATCTTTCTGAATAAGCCTAATACTATGGTTATCATTACTGTGCTGGCAGAGCTCTGGAAACTCAGGTCTGGCTCAGCTCTGTGGACACCACCTATGGGGTACATCCCCAGCATGCTGTATGCACATAATAATAGACAATATCCCATCTAGTTCCTTTGGGGTTGGTTGGATTATGAGTTTACGAATTTAAGAATTTGGGGTTTTCCTTCTCACATATTCTATTGTACTTAGAAGACTGTGGCTGGGGCCTAGCCACATCTGCACAGTATACTCCCATTATCCAACTCATAATTTGGCAATAAAGCTGTATTTCTATACAGTTATGGTGCTATAGCACCTTGGTATGGTATACTGGTTTATTTCTAGCAATTATAGCCAAAGTCGTAGTGGCAAAGCTTATGTTATACTACCTTGGTTCTTGGGCTTGAGATGTTTTACTCTTCACTTAAGCCCCTGAAATATTGATAATTCCCTCCTAGTGTGTAACAATGGCAGGCAGTCTGATGTTTCTAACAGTAATGGCTTACTGCCTTTGTACTGATTACTTACCTACATGTGAAATGTCCTATATGTATTACTTATTTATATGAATTTGTATGAAATCTATAAGTAAAAAGTTTAAAAAAAAGAATATTTATGGAAAATCGTTGGCTATGTTTTTTAAACTTCCCCAACCCTGTTCTCACAGGGTACTCAGAAGTTTGGAGAGGGAATCTGAAAAATAGTCCACCCAAAACAGATTTATTCTGAACTGTCCACTGGATGGGATGTTAAATTGAGGTTCCTTTTGCACATCTCAGTTTGATTTAGTAGAGAAGCTGGGTCTGTTTTTAAACTGAGCCTCATCCCCATTTATAAATAAATGGTAGTATGAGCCAGACCGGTGGTGCTGAGGGTTGAGGTGCTGGACGCCATACCTCATGCCTCGTCAGCTACCCGAGTTCGGGAATGGACTTGGCTCATTGGGGGGTTGGCTGGGGGAAGTAAGGATTGAGCATCCGGAGGACTGCTCTCCTTCCTCAGGGAGGGGTGTGTGTGCTGTGTGCTGTTGATTGACACCCAGCGGTGGTTGGGGGTCAGCACAGCTGCTGGCACAAAAGGGGTTGGCCCACATCCAGAGCACTTGGCTGCCTCCACTGAGGTGGAGACAGCCACTACGCCCACTGCACAGGCATGGGTGTGGGAGGAAAACCAGGAGGAAAAACCGGGACCCAGCAAGAACCATGATGGCCCCAATTGCTCTTGCAGCAGCCCCCAGTTCTGGATTGCTGTCTCTGGGGGGTGGAACTAAGCCAAAGACTCCTAACCCTGGCCCCGCCATGGGGAAAATTGGAGGGAACTTTGAGGGTGGCAAGGCAGAGCAGTTGGAAGGTTGAGGATGTACCTTCATAGGGGTTGTAGCTCTGTGGGGTTCAAGGAGGCAGCAAAAAATAAATAAATGACAGTATTATAAGTTATTGGATTTACTTCAAAGCTGTTGGGTTTGGAGAGTGTGTTACACCCACCTTACAGTTTATTTCACTGGTACATATGCCTTGTCTTGCCAGCCGGACAGCTACTCCCCACTTAACTACAAAAATGGTTGGTCACTGTAGTCATGTTGCAGACAAATTGCTGTCATATTTTTCTGTGATTTTTGTTTATGTTTAAATTTTCCAAAAAAGGTCTTGCGTTAAGATTTGACAAAAGGATGCATAGTTTTACTGAAAAGGTCACATAGAATAGAGAAGGTATACTGCAAATGTCTGACATTCCTCTTTGCCTGGGAAAGGCTTGCTTAACAGGAAACCAAAATTACATTTCAAAGGAGGAAATTGGTATTTCCCTGGTAAGCTGATCAAGGGAAAAGGTGTCATAAATTCAGGAGGTAGAAAACATCTCCTCTCTGATCATATACTTTAAAATCAAAAAGAAAATGGTTTTAGAGCAAGAGTTATGCAAATAGAATAATCTGTGAACCTACTGTCAATTTCTGGGCACTGTCTACATTTTATTAGGTTGCAGGAAGGACAGGGAAGATCAAAGGCAGCTAGGAAGTTGGGCTGACGAGAGAATATAGAAAAATTAATAACGTTACTTCACATGCAACTTGCAACTTGGAAAGAGCAAGAGAGACCCCTGCTAGCCTAAAAAATATGGCCACCAGCTAACCAAGGATCAGGCCTATATAAGGCCACTTAAAATGGAAGCTTAGCGCATTTTGTATAGCATTTTTCAGAAGACACTTTTGCCTGAGATCTCTCTCCTGACACAAAGAGCAAGACTGCTACAAGAAGAAAAGGAACTTTGCAGACTTCAGGTACTTTCTGTACTTTTGATTCTACACAGACAAGGTAGAAACTAGACAGTTAAAATTCACAATGCATTTTTGTACTTCTATTTTTCCAACTATGTTTTGTCATTCTGTAACCAAATTTCTGAATCTTTTCTTTAAGTCTTGTATGATAATTACTTAAGTATTAGTAAAAGCATTTGCTTTTAAAACACTACCTGAAAGAGATTTTATTATGTATGTGAATGTGGGTGTAACCCCCTTGCAAATGGGGGTTCCTAATGTGCCTTATGCCTGGTTGGTAATCGGCATAAAGCCGCCGAAAGGAGGGTCCGTGGAATGCTTTTCAATGCCTCCGTATACTGTCCCTTTAAGGGCTGCCTTTTGCAGTTGGAATGGGTTAAAATGGGAAGGGGTTGAGTGTTGGCATGCTCGACTCCCGCCCGGGCTGCCAAGTGAGCGCTCCATTCTGCCATCGCTAATAGTGCAGGGGGAGCCCTAATAAAGGATGTAGGTGGTTGCTTAAAATAAGCTGTGAAAATAATGATAATGTAGATGTTCTAACCTGCCTTGCTTTGCAGCACAGAGAGTTTCGATTGCTTCCTCCATTTTGGTCCCGAACTGTGAAATTGGACCAATCAGTACTTTGGAATCCCACAGAGTTGACTGACCAATAGAGGAGCTGTTTAGAGGGAACAAGGCATTATGGACTATGGCGCTCGTTCTGCACCAATGGGAGCCGTGAGAAGTGACTGGCAGGTTCGGCCAGCCAATGACAATGGGTCGTGCCCGAACTAAGAGGAGTGCTGGGTGCTGCCAGCTTGAGATTCGTAGTGGCCAGTGAAGAGAGAGGAGCTGTGTGCTTCTGCGCTGGGAGTGTTCGCGCGGGAAGTGCGTGAGGGTCTAGTGGCCGTTTGCCTGAGGAAAGGAGTCGGAAAACCCACCGGCTGGTGGTCAGAGGAGGCTGTGCTGTGTGCAGCTACCCACCAGGCTTGACCTGTTTGGGGGACTGGAGAAGATTGCTGAATTGCGCTCAGTCCGTGGGAAAAATGAAGAGAAAGCTGCCGTGCTTGATGACAGAGAAGCCTGGAGAGCCCAGCTGCTGCTGCCTGGTGTGGTACCCCTCTGCTATTGCTGTTTACCATATAAATGTGTGAGTAGCTCAAGCTAAATCCTGCTGCCATTAAAGGGCTCTGCTATTGCTGTTTACCATATAAATGTGTGAGTAGCTCAAGCTAAATCCTGCTGCCATTAAAGGACTCTGCTGTTGTGTTTACCATATGAATGTGAAAGAAGACTGGTGAAAGTCAGGCTCAATCCTGGTAGGGTGAAGGAATCATCATTTGCTGGGGTTGTGAGTATTAATTCAGGGCCGCTCCCTCTAGTGTGTCTACTTAACTGAACTATCCTCTTACTTTGACCTGCTCAGGGCTGTTACAATTGTGTGTGCTAAGGGCCCCAAACCAGCTGCCACATGTGGACTAGCTGTTAGGGCTTGGGTACCCCGGGACTATAAGCTGTAGGGTTAGGCCTGTGCGCAGAGCCCTAGGTAGATAATTATAGTGATAAGCTAATCAACTTGATCCCCCCTGTCCTTGTTGTTCTCCCCTTTGAATAAATCAGATTGTTTTTGCACAACTACATCCTGGCTATTGTGTACATTAATGGTGAACTGCTGTTCGGTGATTGCAACATAACTGTGCCTTACTTTACAGGGGGTCCCCGAAGGGAGCTGGATTATATTTTCTGTGGGGTAAGTGTACTGGTGAACAGAATTGTTGGTACCCAGTGTGAGTCACTAGTGGGATGAGAGGGGGTTGCAGTAGCTCAGAGGGCTGTAACCGTGGTAGTCTTAACTGTGCTAACCCTGACCTCTGGGTGGAGGCACCCATCAACGGATCTGGGCCCCCCTCAACCTGCCACTGTGGGGCAGACAGGGGTAGTAGCCCTAAGGGTAGCGCCCCCTGGGGGTTACAAATTGGAGGCACCACTGGGATTAGCATCCCCTAGTGGCTCAGTGAGGAGATACCCCAAAGATGGAAAAAATGGAAGGGGATATGTTGGAAAAAATTAAGCTGGCACTCATCAAAACCATGGTACACAAACTAGTGGGTTGGGGTGAAGCAGAAGAGCTAGATTCCCAGAAGATTGTATTATTGTTAGATGTGCCCTTGGGTACCTCGGCTGCTGATATTGTCTCTGTTGCAGAATGAGTAAAGTGTTTGGATAAGGTTGAAGTGAAAGGGCATATGGCTGATTTGCTTGACCAGACATTGCAGGTGCTACTCCTATGCAGTGTGGCCATCGACCCTGAGAAGGTACCTCCTGTACTTTACCCGGAGGGTGCATCCCAGGGGTGGAGGCTAATCCATATCCGAAGTGGGTCAGTCACTCCTGGGGGGGTCTCCTCAAATGAACAGTTTTAAAGATAAACTGCTTACATTGTTAGCTGTGGAAGGGAGGACTACCCAGGAGTTGCTACAAGCCTTGGATCTGTCCAGTGATACTACCCCTTGGGGTTCTCCGGGCACCTCCTCTGGCCCGCCCAAAAGCTCTGTGTTGGCTTCTTTGCCCTTGGCAGTCCCATCCATACAGCTTGATTCCTACTGCAAGTTAAAGCTTTTCTCTGGCATGGTACCAGTGCCTCCCGGGGAGGATGACCTGGAGGCGTGGATGGACTATGCCACCCCTTTAGTCCAGGAGTGGCAATGCTCTGAGGGGGAGAAAAGGAACAGGCTGATGGAGAGTTTGCGGGGTCCTGCCTTAGAAGCCATTAGATTCTTCTGGGCTACTCATCCGGAAGCCACTGCTGCAGAGTATCTCTCTGCTTTAGAAGGGGTTTTTGGGAGTGCAGAGACTGGTGAAGATTTATTATGGAAATTCAGGTCTGCTAAGCAGTGGAGAAATGAAAAACTGTCCGCTTTTGTTACTAGAGTGGAGCGGGCATTGCAGAAGGCTTGTAGAAAAGGGGGAATCACTGCTGTAGCCCTGAATCAGGTTCGGCTAGAACATATTTTAAGGTCTGCCAGATTCTCTAGTGTAACTCTATTGAAACTTAAGTAGCATGATCGGCAGGCCACCCCACCTGAATATTGTCAATTGATGAGGGAAATTCGAGAAGTGGAGACTGATGAAGAGGGGTGGGAACCCTGTGTGGGGGCAGTGAACCCTAGTATGACCCCTGAGTCTAATACCCCTGAGGATACTGGCTCACCTGGAGGGTCCGAGGGGTCCCCAGATTTCCCAGGTACTGTGGGGATGTGGGTTGTTTCCTCTGACCCCTACGTGGAGGGTGAGTTGAGGGCTGAGATCAGGAATTTACGGGAAGTGGTGAGGGACTTAAAGCAGTCTACTGTGTACCCTACTCGGCCCAGAGCCCCCTGAGTCATGTAGAGCCCTGAACCCTAGCCCTAGAGAGCTTTCTCCCTCCCCTCAGGGCCCCCCTCAGAATAGTGATCCCTGGGACCCTAAGTTTTGTTATCACTGTGGGGAAGATGGGCATTTCCAGCCTGACTGCCAGAGGCCGGAGAATTTAAGGAAAGTTAACAGCAGACTGATCGCTCAATACCACCAGACCCAGTTTCGGGCCCCCAAGAAAAGTTGTGTGACTCAGGCCCATGCCCACCGGGCTAACAATGTTGCTACCCCCAACTGGTCTGATGTGGTCGGGCCAACTATGGAGACCCGGGTGCAGGTGAATGGAATTCCCACTAGAGCTGTATTGGACAGTGGCTCCCAGGTGACCATCATGTTTCAGGACTGGTACCAAGCACACTTATCTGAAGTGCCCCTGCAGCCTCTAACTGGTCTACATGTATGGGGGTTGAGCGACAAGGCTTATCCGTATTTGGGGTACATCCGTGTATGGTTATCTTTTCCCTGCAACTGTGAATGGAATAGATGAGCAAGTGGAAACCTTGGTCTTGGTCTGCCCACCCACTGGACTGTATGATGGGGTGCCCTTGTTGATTGGAACAAATGCACACATGTTTGGACGATTGGCCCAGTTGTGCTCAGAGAAGCAAGCATTTCAGACTGGGCGAGCTTTGGGTGTACCTGCTGTAATTCAAACGGTCAGGGCCACTCAGAAGAGGGTAGGCCGGAGGAACCTGAAGGCCCTGTGGGAGTGGTATGGAAGAAGGATCTGGCCCCTGTAGTGCTTGCCCCAAATGCACAGTGTGTTCTGCATGGAGAGGTATGATTAAAGACAGATGTCAAGAATAAGTTGTTGATGTTGGATGCGCCTATGGAGGGAGAACTGCCTGAGGGGTTGTTGCTCAAACCCAGCATTCTGCCAGCCAGGGCCCTATGACCTGAGTTAAAAAAGTGTATGATTTTATATGTATGATGTGTATACACTATAGTGCATTGTAGATCTAATATTTATGTATGTAAGGTAAAATGTGATATGGTATTACTTGGGATGTTCACCTACTCTGCCTCAGGGGTGATTACTTGGCATGGACGCCAAGTTTTTCCAGGCCAGGGAGGGTGTAACCCCCTTGCAAATGGGGGTTCCTAATGTGCCTTATGCCTGGTTGGTAATCCGCATAAAGCCGCCGAAAGGAGGGTCCTTGGAATGCTTTTTAATGCCTCCGTATACTGTCCCTTTAAGGGCTGCCTTTTGCAGTCAGAATGGGTTAAAATGGGAAGGGGTTGAGTGTTGGCATGCTCGACTCCCGCACGGGCTGCCAAGTGAGCGCTCCATTCTGCCATCGCTAATAGTGCAGGGGGAGCCCTAATAAAGGATGTAGGTGGTTGCTTAAAATAAGCTGTGAAAATAATGATAATGTAGATGTTCTAACCTGCCTTGCTTTGCTGCACAGAGAGTTTCGATTGCTTCCTCCATTTTGGTCCCGAACTGTGAAATTGGACCAATCAGTACTTTGGAATCCTACAGAGTTGACTGACCAATAGAGGAGCTGTTTAGAGGGAACAAGGCATTATGGACTATGGCGCTCGTTCTGCACCAATGGGAGCCGTGAGAAGTGACTGGCAGGTTCGGCCAGCCAATGACAATGGGTCGCGCCCAAACTAAGAGGAGCGCTGGGTGCTGCCAGCTTGAGATTCGTAGTGGCCAGTGAAGAGAGAGGAGCTGTGTGCTTCTGCACTGGGAGTGTTCACGCGGGAAGTGCGTGAGGGCCTAGCGGCCATTTGCCTGAGGAAAGGAGTCGGAAAAACCGCCGGCTGGTGGTCAGAGGAGGCTGTGCTGTGTGCAGCTACCCACCAAGCTCGACCTGTTTGGAGGACTGGAGAAGATTGCTGAATTGTGCTCAGTCCGTGGAAAAGTGAAGAGAAAGCTGCCGTTACAGTGCTTGATGACAGAGAAGCCTGGAGAGCCCAGCTGCTGCTGCCTGGTGTGGTACCCCTCTGCTATTGCTGTTTACCATGTAAATGTGTGAGTAGCTCAAGCTAAATCCTGCTGCCATTAAAGGGCTCTGCTATTGCTGTTTACCATATAAATGTGTGAGTAGCTCAAGCTAAATCCTGCTGCCATTAAAGGACTCTGCTATTGCTTGTTACCATATAAATGTGTGAGGAGGCTAGAGGAGCTCAAGTTAAATCCTGCTGCCATTAAAGGACTCTGCTGTTGTGTTTACCATATGAATGTGAAAGAAGACTGGTGAAAGTCAGGCTCCATCCTGGTAGGGTGAAGGAATCATCATTTGCAGGGGTTGTGAGTACTAATTCAGGGTTGCTCCCTCTAGTGTGTCTACTTAACTGAACTATCCTCTTACTTTGACCTGCTCAGGGCTGTTACGATTGTGTGTGCTAAGGGCCCCAACCCAGCTGCCACGTGTGGACTAGCCATTAGGGCTTGGGTACCCCAGGACTATAAGCTGTAGGGTTAGGCCTGTGCACAGAGCCCTAGGTAGATAATTATAGTGATAAGCTAATCAACTTGATCCCCCCTGTCCTTGTTGTTCTCCCCCTTGAATAAAACAGATTGTTTTTGCACAGCTACATCCTGGCTATTGTGTACATTAATGGTGAACTGCTGTTTGGTGATTGCAACATAACTGTGCCTTCCTTTACAGGGGGTCCCCGAAGGGAGCTGGATTATATTTTCCGTGGGGTAAGTGTACTGGTGAACAGAATTGTTGGTACCCAGTGTGAGTCACTAGTGGGACGAAAGGGGGGTTGCAGTAGCTCAGAGGGCTGTAACCGTGGTAGTCTTAACTGTGCTAACCCCGACCTCTGGGTGGAGGCACCCGTCAACAGATCTGGGCCCCTCAACCTGCCACTGTGGGGCAGACAGGAGTAGTAGCCCTAAGGGTAGCGCCCCCTGGGGGTTACAAGGGAATGTTTATTAATTCTGTGACAAGCCTGTTTATTGCTAAAGGAGCCACCATAACTGTCAAAGACTAGGATCCTGGAAGGGAATCTGGGGGCCAAGTAGGGGAAATACATAGGTCTCTGGAGGGATCTGTAAGGGGGAACTAGGTTGCTGCACCACCTGTGGGAGAAGACACAAATTAGGGATTACAAGGGCAGGAAAAAGCAAAAGACCTCACAGCCCTTCCCCAAGTCAGCAGATAAGGAGACTCAAAATACTAGAGTGTAAAGCCCAAAGTAATTTATTAGCACATCTGTTTAAGTACAATCATGGCTAATAGATGATAAAAATACATAGAGCCACCCCTGAAAAACAGCCCGACTGTGTTTCGCTCCCCTCACAGGAACTTTGTCAAGAGGCCTGTATAAGGCCCTTCAAAACAGAAACTCAGAGTATTTTATCCATGAGTGTGTCTAAACAGACGTGTTAATAAACTACATTGGGCTTTACACTCCAGTATTTTGAGTCTCCTTATCTGCTGAGGGGGAGGGTTGTGAGGTCTTTTGCTTTTTCTTGTACTATTTTGACCTAACGCAGCCACAGCCGGAAGGCAACCACTGTGTGTTTTGGATATTACGAGGACAGCCCAAAAGAGCTTGTAATGCCTGAGTCTTCCCGCCAGTACAGCAAGCAAGGAGGGTTCTCACCTGTATACAGACTTGAGACTGTAGTTTACCCTTACCCAGATTAGAGAGAAAGCCCTAGGACCTCGTGGTGAGCGTTCAGTTGTGAACTCAGTGAGCATTCCAGAAGAACAAAGGGAGGGTATTCCTGTTCCCCCCGTCATGGATTGCACTTAGGGGTAGGCACTGTGAGCTCAGTGGACCTGGCCCCCAGGAGTGGGTTTGTGGCAGATCTGGTGAGATAGTGGTGGGATCCAAGAGGTATTGGTGGCACAGGCATAGAGGGCAGATTCGAGGTAAGTGTATCAGATTGATAAAATGTAAACAATCCACACACAAACAGGGCAGAGATTTGTGAAAAAAAACAATTTGGTTACAGTATAAAGTTCCCTACCTTGTTTGTTTGTTTGTTTTTTATGGTGTAAGCTGGTGTAGCAGTAGTTAGGGAAGAAGATGGCTTCAAACTACAATGAATGCACATGGAGGCTCTCATGGCAGCTGATGAGCAAGCGGTTGCCCAGAACCTTGAGTCATAGCCCATGACTGAAAGAGACCAGACCTTGAGCACAGGGGTGCCAAGGGTCATCGTATTGTCTAGTACCAGGGAGGAGGACAGCGAGACCAGAGGGAACCCAGAGCCACAGCACCAGGGGAAGGTCACCACAGAGCTGGAGCAGGAAGGGATCAGGCTACAATTTGAGCGAGGAAATTGGAGCTAGAACAGAGAAAGTTTGAAGTCCAGCAAGAAAGAGAGTAGAAAACGTTCAAACTGGAGATGCAGGAAAGGCAGTGCCAGAGAGAGGCTGAGGAACAGCAGCACCAGAGAGAAAGTTTGAACTTGAGAGGCTAAGACTCCAATGACCAGTGCCAGAGGAGGTAAGTGGCAGGGTTGAACCTGAAAATCCAGGACTGGGGTATAAATTAAATTCCAAATTAAAAGCTAAATTTAATGGATGCATTTTTGAATTTGTTTGAAAAGGACTGTATACAGGCCAAGATACCCAGGAAGGCCTGGAGCTTTCAGCTATCCCTGCTGCTTACTAGTAAAGGGCATGAGGCACTAGGCCAAATGGACAATGATGACAGTAAAGACTATGAGAAACTTAAAACTGCTTTATTTAAAAAGTATGAACTAACTTCTGAGGCTTACAGGGTTAAATTCCATAAACTCCAAAAAGCACTGGCATGAGCTTTGAGGAACTCACCACAAAGCAACGTCAGTTTTTGAAACGTTGGTGGGAGGGGGTGGAAGCAAACTCTGTGGAGAAAACAGAGGAGGTTGTGTTGCTAGAGCAGTTCTTTTGGGTTTGCCCAACGGAGTTGAAAACCTGTCTAGAGGACCAAGATCCAAAAACAGCACAGCAGGCTGCTGAGCTCTCAGATCGCTTTGACAGGAGCCGTCCTGCTCTGAAAGTAAGTGGGGGAGCAGGTGCTGCAGGGCAAAAAGGGAAAAGCACACCTTCAGGGCAGCTAGAACCCTCACCGCCTCTGCAAAAAGAGGGAAGCCCCAAGTTACCAAAAAGGGATTTCTTGGATAAAAGAAATGATGAATGTTGGTTTTGTAGACAGCCAGGGCATCTTGCTAGAAAGTGTCCTAAAAAGTTACAAAGTGAGTAAAGTGTCCCTCGGAAGGAGTTGGGTGCACTGTGTATCCCTGAAAGCATGCCTGTAAACATGAGGGAGCACATACACCCAGTTACCACAAATGGGGTGCAGTCCCATGGGTTAAGGGACATGGGGGCATCTCTTACCCTCATAAAAAGTGATTTGATTGAGCCTGAGCAAGTTACACCAAATCAGTTTATAACTGTGAGGGGATTCACTGGGGAGAAGAAAACCTTGCACTAGCTAGTGTTCTCCTGGACTGGGATGAGACAGGCAAGGGGGTGCAAAAAGTGGTAGTGGCAGACATCCTCACCCTGGATGTGATTATAGGGAATAATCTACAGCAGGGGATGGTGTGTGTACAGTTACCCACAGTTAGATGGCTAAGGCCCCTTGTAGTTCCCTGAACCCTATAGAAGCCCCTGTGGAAAAGAACAGGAGGCTGATTCCCCAGCCTGTGTCTCCTGAAATGGTGAGTCATGAAAGGGAGGTAGGACTTCCCCAAGTAGCTGTTCACCAGAGAGCTACAGAAGGTTACTCTGAGGAGGGAGGGGTATCAAATGGTCAGAAGGTTAGAGATGACAGTGACTCTGAATGCCCTGATGTGAGAGCTATGGACCCCAGTTTAGGGACTGAGGGGGACATGTCCCATGCTTTGGGAAAATGTGAAGATTTTGCAACCGCTCAGAGGACTGACCCTAGTTTGGAGAGGCTGAGGGCTTGTGCAGAATCTGATGGGACACAGAGGGGTGACATGAGACATAGGGTATTTTGGGATGACTAACTATTGCATACACAGGACGTGAGGACAGAGGGAAGGGTGATGGGCAGGCAGCTTGTCATTCCCAAGGGGTATTGTGAGCAGTTGCTCAAGATTGCTCATGATAACCCCATGTCTGAACATCTGGGCATCACTTGCACCAAGCAGCATTTGGCCCAAAATTTCTATTGGCCCAACTTCACCCAGCAGGTGAAGGAATATTGCAGGTCTTGTCACCAGTGCCAACAGATAGGGAAGTCAGGTAGTGAAACAAAAGCTGCCCTAATTCCCTTGCCTATTGTGGAGGAGCCATTCCAGAGGGTAGGAATGGATATTGTGGGACTCTTGAATACCCCAAGCTCCTCCAGGAAAAAGTTTATCCTGACAGTGGTAGATTACACCACTCGATACCCAGAGGCAGTCGCCCTCTCCTCAATTAAAGTAGACAAAGTGACAGACACCTTGCTAGGGATTTTCTCCCATGTCGGGTTTCCGCAGGAGGTTATCTCTGATCAAAGAGGTAGCGTCATGTCAGAACTGATGGAGTGTTTGTGGGAGAAGGGTGGGGTGGTGCAGATGCGCATGATACCTTATTTCCCACAAGCCAATGGGCTTGTGGAAAGGTTTAATGGTACCCTAAAATTGATGCTTCAAGCATTTTGCTGAACAGCATGGGAGGGACTGGGAGAAATACCTTCCCCACCTGTTATTCGCATACAGAGAGGTGTCCCGAGAGTTGATAGGGTCCTCCCCCTTCGAACTCTTCTACGGATGTAGGGTGCGTGGGCCCCTAGACTTGATCCAGAAGACTGGGAAGGTAAGCACACCACCCAGGGAACTCTCATAGTGGAGTATGTTCTTAAGTTTATGGAGAAGCTGAAGGAGCTTATGGGGGTGGCCCAAAGCAATCTCTCAGCTGCCCAGCAGAAGCAAAAAGTCTGGTATGACTGTGGAGCCAGAGCTGTCTCCTACAGTGCAGGTCAAGAAGTAATGGTCCTAATTCCAGTCCAAAAGGACAAGCTGCAGGCCAAGTGGGCTGGACCATATAAGGTAGTCTGACAGGTCAATGACATGAACTATATTGTGGAACTGCCTAACAGGAGACATACTCCTAGGATGTACATGTCAATATAATGTAGCCATATGCACATAGGGCTGACATGGTGTTTGCAGTCTGTAGTCCAGGGGAGGAAATAGACGAGGAAGACTCCCTCCTAGACTTGCTAGAGGAAATCAAGCGGGAGTCATCTGTGAAGGCAATCAAGCTGTTGCCCCAGTTGACCCCAGAACAGACACAGGAAGTGAGGAAGATTATAGAGGACTTTGCCTCTTTGTTTATGGCCAAGCCTGGACTAACCCCCTTAGTGACCCATGACGTAGACACGGGAAAGCAAGTGCCCATACAGCGGACAGCATACCGGGTGTCTGAGGCCGTCTTAAAGGACATTAGGAGGGAGGTGGAAGAAATGCTGGATTTAGGGGTAATCCAGAAATACCACAGTCCCTGGGCCTTGCCAGTAGTCCTCATTCCCAAGCCAGATGGGTCTACTAGTTTTTGGGTGGACTATCGTGGACTCAAGGCAGTCACGAAGTCTGACACCTACCCAATACCACAGATGGATGAACTACTAAAACTGAGAGGGACGACATACCTTACCACAATTGACTTGACTAAAGGATACTGGCAGATAGAGTTAACTGCCAGAGCTAGAGAACGGTCAGCCTTCATCACTCCAATAGGATTATTCAAATTCTGGGTAATGCCATTTGGAATAAAGAATGCCCCTGCCACCTTCCAAGGTTGGTCAACCAGTTGTTACACGGTACAGAAGAGTATGCAGTGGCTTATCTGGATGATATTGCCATCTTCAGTACCAGTTGGAAAGAACACCTGTGCCATCTGAAGGAAGTGTTGGGCAGAATACCGAGGACAGGGCTCACTGTAAAGGTTGTAAAGTGTCAGGTGACTATGGCAGAGGTGACATACCTAGGGCCATGTAGTAGGGCGGGGGCAGCTTCATCCTAATCAATCAAAGATTGAGGCAATAGAGGCATGGCCCATGCCTGAAGCCCAGAAGCAAGTTAGGAGCTTCCTAGGGACCGCAGGGTACTGCCGAAGGTTTGTGCCCAATTACAGTGCCCTGGTGGCTCCTCTGTCTGGCTTGCTAAAGAAAAGACAGCCCAAAAATGTAAACTGGGAGCTAGTCTGTGAACAAGCCTTCACACAGCTAAAAGTGGCACTATGCAGTGCCCCTGTGTTGGTCAGTCTAGATTACACTAAACAGTTTGTAGTGCACACACAGATGCCTCATATGTGGGGATTGTAGCAGTCCTCAGTCAGACATCTAATCAGGGAAGAGACCACCCAATAGTGTACCCGAGCAAGAAGTTACTTCCCCGGGAGCAGGCATACTCCACAGTAGAAATGGAATGCTTTGCGCTGGTGTGGGCCCTGAAGAAATTAGAGCCGTACTTCTATGGGAGGTGCTTTGAGGTACAGACTGATTACAACCCTCTAGTATGGTTAAATCAGATGGTCAAAACAAATGGACAGCTCCTCAGATGGAATATTGCCCTGCAGGCCTATGACATGACAATTACACACAGGGCTGGGTCGGCCAACGCAAACGAAAATGGCCTATCTCACCAATTGGAACAGTAACAGAATTGTGGGATCCCTGCCATACAATAGGGGTGTGTTCCCACAAATTCAGTCTAAGGAGGGAGGGATGTGGCGAGTTGCCACTCAGTCATATTTCAGACATATTGCTGTCAACTTTTTCTGTGTTTTTTGTTTATGTTAAATTCTCCAAAAAGGGCCTGGAGATAAGGTTTGACAGAAGGATGCACAGTTTTACTGAAAAGGTCACATAGAAGCGAGAATGTATATTGCAAATGTCTGACATTCCTCTTTGCCTGGGAAAGGCTTACTTAACAGGAAACTGATATTACATTTCAAAGGAGGAAATTGGTATTTCCCTGGTAAGCTGATCAAGGGGGAAAAGGTGTCATAAATTCAGGAGATAGAAAACATCTCCTCTCTGGTCATACACTTTAAAATCAAAGAGAAAATGGTTTTAGAGCAGGGGTTATGCAAATGGACAATCTGTGAACCTAGTGTCAATTTCTGGGAACTGCCTCAGTCTATTTACATTTTATTAGGTGGCAGGAAGGACAGGGAAGATCAAAAGCAGCCAAGAAGCTGGGCTGTGGAGGGAATATAGAAAAATTAATGTTACTCCACTTACAGCTTGGAAAGAGCAAGAGAGTCCCCTGCTGGCCTAAAAGATAAGGCCACCAGTTAACCAAGGACCAGGCCTATATAAGATCCCTTAAAACAGAAACTCAACCCATTTTGCACAGCATTTTGCAAAAGATACTTTTCCCTGGGGCCTCTTTCCTGAAACACAGAGCAAGACTGCTACAAGAAAAGGAACTTTGCAGACTTCAAGTACTTTCTGGACTTTTGATTCTACACAGAAAAGGTAGAAATTAGACAGTTAAAATTCACAGTGAGTTTATGTATTTATATTTTTCCAACTGTTTTTTGTTATTCTGTAACCAAATTTTTAATTATTTTGTTTGTAAGTCTTGTGTGATAATTATGTAAGTATTAGTAAAAGCACTTGCTTTTAAAACACTGCCTGGAAGAGATTTTATTGTGTGCGTGAATGTGGGGTTGTTTATTAAATCTATGACAAGCATGTTTATTGCTAAAGGTGTCACCATAGCTACCAAAGACTAGGATCCTGGAAGGGAATCTGGGGGCCAAGTAGGGGAAATACATAGGTCTCTGGAGGAGTATGTAAAGGAGAACTAGGTTGCTGCACCACCCGTGGGAGAAGACACAAATCAAGGATTATGAGGGCAGCCCCGAAGAGCTCGTAATGCCTCGGTCTTCCCCCCCAGTACAGCAACCAAGGAGGGTTCTCACCTGGCTACAGACTTGAAACTGTATTTTACCCTTACCCAGATTAGAGAGGAAGCCCTGGGACCTAGTAGCCAGTGTTTAGTTGTGAACTCAGCAAGCACTCTAAAAGGATATGGGGATGGTATTCCTGTTCCCTCCTGTCATGAATTGCACTTAGTGGTGGGCACTGTGAGCTCAGTGGACCTGGCCCCCAGGAGTGGGTTTGTGAGAATCCTGGGTTATCTTTCTGAATAAGCCTAATACTATGGTTATCATTAATGTGCTTCCAGAGCTCTGGGAGCTCAGGTCTAACATACTAACATACTAATTGCCAGCAGATTAAGCCTTACGGTCTAGCGAGTCTGCTCGAACCTCAGATCCCTAGTTGGGTACCGAGGCCTTCCACCCCTTGTGTTCCAGAAACCCCTATCATCCATCCCCACCCCACCCCGGGCCAGGCCATCATCTGATACATCCGCTTTCTGTGTCTGTCCCACCCTCTCTTGAAGCCCTCCACTGTGGATCTCTGAACCAGCTCACCAGGCAGCACATTCCAAGGATCCACCACCCTCTCAGTGAAAAATCTCCTCCTCTTTTCCTCCCTCACCCTTCCACCTTCCAATTTCAAACCATGCCCTCTGGTGATACCTCCCTGCTTTAGTCTAAAGATCCCCTCCATCTGGCTCGGTTCTGCAGATGCCACCTATGTGGTACATCCCCAGCACGCTATATGCATGTAATAATAGATAATACCCCACCTAGTTCTTTTTGGGTTGGTTGGGTTGTGAGTTTACGAATTTAAGAATTTGGGGGTTCCCTTCTCACATGTTCTGTTGTACTTAGAGGACTGTGGCTGGGACCTAGCCACATCTGCACAGTATACTCCCATTATCCAACTCATAATTTGGCAATAAAGCTGTATTTCTATACAGTTATGGTGCTATAGCACCTTGGTACATATCCTGGTTTATTTCTAGCAATTATAGCCAAAGTCGCAGTGGCACAGCTTATGTTATATTACCTTGGTTCTTGGGCTTGAGATGTTTTACTCTTCACTTAAGCCCCTGAAATATTGATAATTCCCTCCTAGTGTGTAACAATGGCAGGCATTCAGATGTTTCTAACAGTAATGGCTTACTGCCTTTGTACTGATTATTTACCTACATGTGAAACGTCCTGTATGCATTAATTATTTGTATAATTTTGTATGAAAAATATAAATAAAAAGTTAAAAAAAAAGAATATTTATAGAAAATCCATGGTTATATTTCCTAAAATTCCCCAACCCAGTTCTGACAGTGTACTCAGAAGTTTGGAGAGGGAATCTGAAAAATAGTCCACCCAAAACAGATTTATTCTGAACTGTCCACTGGATGGGATGTAAAATTGAGGTTCCTTTTGCCCATCTCGCTTTGATTTAGTTGAGCAGCTGGGTCTGTTTTTAAACTCAGCCTCATCCCCATTTATAAATAAATGGAAGTATTATGAGTTATTGGGTTTACTTCAAAGCTGTTGGGTTGGGGAGTGTGTTACACCCACCTTACAATTTATTTCACTGGTATTTATGCCTTGCCTTGCCAGCAGGACAGCTACTCCCCACTTTACTACAGAAATGGTTAACTGACAAATAGGTCATTTCTTTTTGGAGGGAGAATCATTTTAAACTGTTTTTTATCTAGGGGCACCATTTGTAAGTTCGCTTAGGGGCACCAGATATCCTAAGGCTGGCCCTGAGTCTAGATGTCCTGCATCTGGCATAAGAATCAGATATAAAGTGCCATAAGCACCAGAGCAGAGAGGGTTACGAGGTGCCAGCTAGCGCCAGACCTCACCGGTTCAGTAGCTTTCTCATTAGAGGATGGGGCAGTAACCCACGTCACATATACATGGCATGTGACGTCATGACACACCAGCATCATGATGCTGCCTCGCTCCCTGCCACAGTCTCACAAGGAGGAGACACCGTGCACACAAGCGCTAATGGCGTGATGAGAATGCCGAATACTGCAAGAGGCAGGAATCCCCATAATGCATGAGTAAGCTGGACTGTGCTTTATTTTATCTTGCTGTGGGAGGTTTCTTTGCAGTGCAGGAACTTACTGTGGAAGGTTTCTCCGCAGATGGGCATGTGCTGTGACAGGTTTCTCTGCAGTGTGGACATGTGCCGTTAGAGGTTTCTCTGCAGTGTTGGCACTTCCTTTGGGACTTTCTCTGCAGTGTGGCACATGCTGTTAGAGGATTCTCTACAATGTGGACACTTCCTAAAGGAGTTTCTCTGCAGTGTGGGCATGGACTGTTAAGAGGTTTCTCTGCAGTGTGGACACGTTCTATAGGAGTTTCTCTGCAGTGCAGGCATGGGCTGTTAGAGGTTTCTCTGCAGTGTGGACACTTTCTATAGCAGTTTCTCTGCAGTGTGGACACTTTCTATAGGAGTTTCTCTGCAGTGCAGACATGGGCTGTAGAGGTTTTTCTGCAGTGTAGACACTTTCTATAGTAGTTTCTCTGCAGTGTGGACACTTTCTATAGGAGTTTCTCTGCAGTGTGGGCATAGGCTGTTAGAGGTTTCTCTGCGGTGTGGACACTTTCTACAGCAGTTTCTCTGCAATGTGGGCATGGGCTGTTAGAGGTTTCTCTGCAGTGTGGACAGTTTCTATAGGAGTTTCTCTGCAATGTGGGCATGGGCTGTTAGAGGTTTCTCTTCAGTGTGGAAACTTCCTATAGCAGTTTCTCTGCAGTATAGACACTTTCTCTAGCAGTTTCTCTGCAGTGTGGACACTTTCTATAGCAGCTTTTCTGCAGTGTGGACACTTTCTATAGCAGTTTCTCTGCAGTGTAGGCACATGCTATTAGAGGTTTCTCTGCAATGTTGATGCTTCCTATAGGAGTTTCTCTGCAGTGTGGACTGTGGTGCGAGAGGTTTCTATGCAGTGTGGCAACTTCCTTTAGGAGTTTCTCTGCAGTGTGAGCATGTGCTGTGAGAGGTTTCTCTGCATTGTGGGCACATGCTGTTTGAGGTTTATCTGTAGTCTGGCCACTTGCTTTGAGAGTTTCTTTACATTGTAGGCATGTGCTGTTGAAAGTTTCACTGTAATGTGGTAATTGCTTTGAAAGATTTCTCTGGCACCTTAGGCACTAACTCGGGGAGGATTGCCTGGCAGCATTTACACTACTGCAACTGTGGGAGGTTTCTCTTCAGTGTGGGCACTTGCTTTGAAAGGTTTGTCTGGCACCATAGGCACCAGCTCTGGGAGGATTGCCTGGCAGTGTTTACACTACTGTAACTCTGGGAGGTTTCTCAGCAGTGTGGGAACTAGCTGTGGGAAGTTTATCAGCTTTGTGGGAACTTACTGTGGGAGTTTCTCTGCATTGTGGGCATGTGCTGTGGGAGGTTCTTCTGTAGTGTGGGCATTTGCTGTGGGGGGTTTCTGTGCTGAGTGGGCATGTGCTGTGACAGGTTTCTTGGCAGCATGGGCACCTACTGTGGGAGGGTTCTCTGCAGAGTTAATACTTGCTGTGGGAGGTGTCTCTACAGTGGGGCACTTGTGAGAGGTTTCTCTGCAGTGTGGGCACTTGCTGTAGGAGGTTCTGTGTGGAGTGAATAATTACTGTGGTGGGGTCTCTGTGGAGTGGACACTTACTGTGGGAGGTTTCTCTGCAATGTGGGCACTTGCTGTGGGAGGTTTCTCTACAGTGAGTGTATTTGCTGTGGGAGGTTTCTCTGCAGTGTGGGCATTTGCTGTGGGAGGTTTCTCAGCTGTGTGGGCACTTGCTGTGGGAGTTTCTCTGCAGTGTGGGCATGTGCTGTTGGAGGTTCCTCTACATAGAAACCTCCCAATGTAAGTGCCCACACTACAGAGGAACCTCAAACAGCACATGCCCACTCTGCATAGAAACCCCCCAAAGCAGGTGCCCACACTACGGAGTGGGCCTGTGCTGTGATGGGTTTCTTGACAGCACGGGAACTTGTTGTGGGAAGTTTCTCTGTAGTGTGGGCACATGCTGTGGGAGGTTTCTCTGTAGTGTGGGCACTTGCTGTGGGAAGTTTCTCTACAGTTTGGACACTTGCTCTGGGAGGTTTCTCAGCTGTGTGTGTACTTGCTGTGGGAGTTTCTCTGCAGTGTGGGCACTTGCTGTGGGAAGTTTCTCTACAGTTTGGGCACTTTTTGTGGGAGGTTTCTCAGCTGTGTGGGCACTTGCTGTGGGAGTTTCTCTGCAGTGTGGGCATGTGCTGTTGGAGGTTCCTCAGTTTAGAAACCTCCCAAAGCAAGTGCCCACACTACAGAGTGGGCCTGTGCTGTGATGGGTTTCTTGGCAGCACGGGAACTTGCTGTGGGAAGTTTCTCTGTAGTGTGGTCATATCCTGTGAGAGGTTCTCTGCGGAGTGGGCACTTGCTGTGGAAGGTTTCTGTGAAGTGCGGGCACCTGCTGTGGGAGGTTTCTGCACAGTGCAGGCAGTTGCTGTGGGAGGTTTCTCTGCAGTGTGGGCACTTGCTGTGGGAGATTTTTCTGCAGTGTGGGTACTTGTTGTGGGAGGTTTTGCTGCAGTGCAGGCAGGTGCTGTGAGAGGTTTCTTTGCAGTGTGGGCACTTCGTATGGGAATTTCTCTGAATTGTGGGCACATGTTGTTGGAGATTTCTCCACAGTGTGGGCACTTGCTGTGAAAGGTTTGCCTGGCACTGTGGGCACTAGCTCTTGGAGAACTGCCTGGCAGTGCTTACACTACTATAGCTGTGGGAGATTTCTTTACAGTGGGGACATGTTCTGTGGGAGGTTTGCCTGCAGTGTGAGCACTAGCTGTGGAACGCTTCTCTGTAGTGTGGGCACCTGCCATGATAGGTTCTCTGCAGAGTGGGCACTTGCTGTGGGAGGTTTCTCCACAGTGTGGGCACTTGCTATGGGAGGTTTCTCTGCAGTGTGGGCACTTGCTGTGGGAGGTTTCTCTGCAGTGTGGGCACATGCTGTGAGAAGTTTCTCCACAGTGTGAACACTTGTTTTGGGAGGTTTGTCTACAGTGTGGTCATTTCCTAAGGTAGGATTCTCAACAGTGTGGGCATGTGTTATAGGAGGTTTCTTTCCAGTGTGGTTACATACTGTGAGAGGATTCTCTGCAGTGTGGGCACATGCTGTGGTAGATTTCTCTCTAGTGTGGGCATGTGCTGTGGGATGTTTCTCTGCAGTGTGGGCATGTGCTGTGGGAGGTTTCTCTGCAGTGTGGGCACTTGCTGTGGAAGGTTTCTCTGCAGTGTGGGCATGTGTTATGGAAGGTTTCTCTCCAGTGTAGTTATGTGCTGTGGGTGGTTTCTCTGCAGTGCGGGCACTTGCTTTGGGAGTTTCTCTGAATCATAGGCATGCGCTGTTGGAAGTTTCTATGCAGTATATGCTCTTGCTTTGAAAGTTTTGTCTGGCACCATAGGAATTAGCTCTGGGAGGTTTCTCTGCAGTGTGGGCACGTTCTGTCTGAGATTTGTCTGGCAGTGTGGGCACACAGTCTAGCCTTCCTACCTAGTAGTGTGGGCACTAGGTTTTGAAGGTTTGTACACAGAGTGGGTGCTTGTTCTGGGAAGGTTCTCTGCAGTGTGGACACTTGCTGTCAGATGTTTGTTTGACAGTGCAGGCACTAGTTCTTAGAAAGTTGCCTAACAGTGTTGGCAGGAGCTCTGGGAGAGTTGTCTAGCGGTGTGGGCAATAGCTGTGGACAACTTCTCTTCAGCGTGGGCATTAACTCTGGGAGAACTGTTTTTTTAATCATGTCACTTTTTTCTGCACCTTCTGCAGCGCACACCGGTGGGGGCATCCAGCCGCTGGCCCCCACTGCCTGGAGAGCAGCAGGCTCACTTGCATGACGGGGGGTCCAACGTGGGCGTCCCAACTTGCCGGAGGGTCCCCCCATGCCTCTCCGAGCTGAGCTGAACCAGACCGCCCAGCGCAATTCTACGACAGTTCTCCAGGGCAGCGGGAGCATGGCCATCAAGCTGCCTTGGTCATGCCCAGCCATTTTCCTCCAATTTTTCCCCAGGAGCCGACAGTGCAATGACGTTCGCGCATAAGCCATTGTCTTGCCGTGCTCCTCCCCCATTCTGTGCACTGCCCTAGGGCAAGCCCTGTGCTACACCCAGTCATCACCAGGTGTAGATACAGAGTGACATGCACCCCTGTACCCACCCCAGAGGGAGGAGAGCAGTCCTAGGATATTCAATCCACCCTCTCCCCTGCCGACTCCCAATGACCCGAGTCTGTTCCTGAACCCAGGTTGCTGGCATGGCCCGAGGTGTGGCATCCAGCGCCTTGACCCTCAGTGCCACCAGGCCGGCCTGAAGGGAGAACTGTTTGGCAGTGTGGGCTCTAGCTCTGTCCAGTAGCTGTATAAGAGTTCTCTGTAAGTGTCAGGCTCTAGGTTTTGAAAGGTTGTCTGGCAGTGTGAGCAATAGCTGTGGGAGATTTGACAGACTGTGTGGACACTACCTCTGGGAGGTTTCTCTGCAGTATCAGCAATACCTCTGTCAGGTGCCTAGCACTGTAGGTATTAAATTGTAACCCCCCTACAAATTGGGGTTTACTATAATGTCTTCCTGGGCTCACTAATGCCCACTACCAGGCTGGTGTCCTGTCTTCAGTAGTTCTATTTGTCTGCGTGAGAGTGCCCTAGTAAGCATCCGCACCTGTTTCTTTCAGAGCTTAGCTTAATTCACGAGTGGAAGTGCTCCAAGGGGGGGAAGAGAAAGAGACTTATGGAAAGTTTTAGGGGCCCTGCACTGGAGGCTATTTGAAAATGTTTGGAAATAATTCTGGGCTGGGTCTGAGTGATTTAAGGCTTGCAACTGGCCAGACAGTCGGTTATTTTGCTCCAGTTTGCAGCCGCTATTTGCGCAGAGGGAGCCCTCTTAGAAATTGTGATTATTTACTGTTTAATTGCTGTTGTAGTAAAGATAGAGTAGTTTGTCTAACCTGCTTTTATTGTAGCTCGAACATTTGGATGGGAGCCACCATGCTGGGTTCTGGACTTACAATATTTGGACCAGTCGAACCACTGGAGACCCAAAATGGAGACTGTCCCCAGGGATCTTGTGGGAATTAATTCTGTAGTTTTTGTAGTTTTAACTGTTGGTGCTTTAACTGGCCTGGAGGGGTGCCCATACTGTGACTGACAGCTCCCTCAGCCAACCGAACCTTTTGGATTACAATGGAAATAGTCAGAACTGCATGAAGCAGTGGATCAGTTAGAGTTGGAGGTTGAAGAGTGAACAGATCGAGCGTCCGAGCAGCTGCTCCTAGAAGGAGCGTAGTGGAATCAGCGGGAATAGGCTTGCTGGCCTTCCTGCCACATTCTCCTGCCAGTGAACTGCCTTTTGCAGAAGTCGGAGCTGGTTCCCATTTCCCTGTTTGGAATCTGCAGCAGAGGAAAGAAAAAGTTTGTTGTTGCGACTTGTGAGTTGGACCGAAGACTTGCTCCAGAAGTGACTGGCCTGTCTGATAATAGAATTAGGCTCGGACTGATAGGTTTGCGCAGTGAAGCTGTAATTTGCAACCAGACTGTATCCGAACTGTGGCTTAGAGAAAGAAGTGATTTAAATGTGTTGAATGTGTTTCATGTGTCATGATTTATTTCCCCACGGCAGAATCTTTTATACCAGCTGGAGGCTTCACCAGCAGAAAACCACAAACTTTTGCAAAACTGTTCACCCTACCTCAGCCCTGCCACCTCGGCCTAGGCCGCTACTCCCACTTCAGAAACCATCTCGGCGAAAGACTCACTTGGGGATTTGGCACCCTGCTCCACACCATTGAACAAGTAATGACCACCAGGAGGTGAGTCGTGTGGCCCTGTTTCCCCTGGCATTCCAGATCATCACCATGAGGTCTTCATCTCACCTGTCCTGCATCCAGGTTCTGGTAGTGTGATTACAAACCAGGGTAGCACCCTGCAACAAAAGCAGCAATCATTGTGTTACCATCTAATTATTTTGTTCTGGGTTATTACAATGGACTGAGCCATCCAGCTTGGATTACAAATAATTGGGTTGTGTGCATGTTTAACTGTTTTCTTTCTTAAGGGCCCCAACAACAGCTGCAATGCCAGACATCCCGAACAACGCTTCAGGCTAGCCTGCATGACATACTGGGTACCCAGCATTACTGAACTGTTTAAAAGGGACTTATAGTGCATGCTGAACAATCCTGACTCACATCAGATTGCTAATCATTCTGCTAGATTCATGCCCCTCCATTGTTCACTGCCCCTAAATAAATCTGATTGTCTGTTTTCATGTTTAACCTGGCTAGTGTGCATATTATTAGTGGTATTACAGTGGTAATATTGTATTGCTGCATTGCTGATCTTATTTTCCAGGGGGTCGCCAGGGCAGTTGCAACAGATCCAGCCCTGGTGGTAAGTGAAAGGGGTGTGAAGTGTGTTATTGCTGCTATCTATTGGATGTGAATGTACCATTGCATTACAGTTTAGGCCACTAGAAGGGTTGGTGGGTGGTTGTAGCATCCTGGAGGGCTATACCAGAGCAGTTAAGCCACCTCAATACCATTCCTCTGTTCACAGAACTCAGGCCCCTCAACCTGTGTACTGCCATACAGGCAGGGGCAGTAGCCCTTAGAATAGCACCACCTAGGGTTACAAAATCAAGGAGGATTATTTGGCAGTCTGGATACTAGCTGTGAGAGAACTGATGGACCATGTGGATACTAGCTGTGGGAGGTTTATCTGCAGTGTAGGCACAAGGTCTGGAATGTTTTTCTAGCAGTATGCGTGCTACCTCTGGGAGGTTTCTCTGTAGTATCTGCAATAGCTCTAGGCAGGTGCCTAGCAGAGTGGATATTAAATCAAGAAGTATTATTTTGGCAGCGTGGGTACTAGCTGTGAGAGTTTTTTCTGCAGTGTGGGTACTTGCTGTGTAAGATTTGTGTGGCAGTGTGGGCATTAGCTCTTAGAATCCTACCTATTTGTGAGGGCACTAGGTCTTGTAGTTTGTTTAGCATCTGAACACTATCTATGGGAGGGTTCTCTGCAGTGAGGGTATCTGCAGAGGCAGGTTTGTCTGGCAGTATGGGTACCTGGTCTGGGTATATCAGATTCATCACGCTGTGTTTGCACTTTTTTATATGAGAGTTCTCTGCTGTGTGGGCAGTAGAATGTGGGAGATTTAGCTGCAATTTTTAGCACTTGTTCTGGGAGGTCTTTCTTGCAATGTGGGCACTACCTCTGAGATGTTTTTCTGTAGTATGGGAACCAGCTCTTTGAGTGTTGTCTGGTAATGTAGTCTGAGGGGTTTTCAGAAGTGTAGGTGCTAGCTGAGGAAGCTTTAAGTGGAAGTACAGGCACTAGCTCTGGAAGGTTTCTCTGCAGTGTTGGCACTTGCTCTGGGAGGATTGTCTGGGGATGTGGGTTCTCTGCAGTGTGTGGAATAGCCGTGGCAGGTTTGTCTGCAGCTTTAGGGCTAGCTCTAAGAGGGATGTTTGGCAATGAGGGTACTTGCTCTGACAGGATTCTCAGGGAGAGTGAGAACTAGCTGTAGGAGATTTGTCTGGCAGTGCAGGCACAAGCTTTGGGATGTTTCTCTGCAGTGTGGACACTAGCTTGAGGTAGGTGGCCTGGCAGGTAGAGAGTTTAAGTGGGAAAGGAGCAGGAAAAGGTAAGGGACAGTAGAGGAAAGTTATATGCCAAGCTAGGTGTCCTATATAGAGTAAAGGCATGCCTCCATCAAATCACCAGAAAACAGATTGTGGAACAGTCAATCCTTCCTCTATAGACTACGGGAACATAGTCTACACATGTGCTACCTCCACCTCCCTTGATAAAATCCACACCCTGTTCAATGCACTGAGTAGATTCACTCTGAACTGCCGACCCCTGCTGCAACAATGTAGTATGTACAATGAGCTAGCGTGGTCCCCTTCCCCCATGAAGCAAATGATACTTACTGTCCTCCTGGGTGCCAAGTATTGGTCCAGAAAACTGCCTGGATATCTGTTTGACCTCTTCTCCCCTGCAGCAAACCCCTCCTATCTGCTCAGATCCGAGGCAGGACACCACCTCCATGCCCCATGGTACAAGCACAACCTAGGCCAAGTCTCTATCAGCTACAGGCTCCCTAACATCTAGGATAATCTCCCAGTCAATGTCACTTCCACCTCCCCCACATCAAGTCCCACTACAAATCCCCAATGACATGTCCCCAATACCAATCCCCCCCCCCAACCGGGAACATGACAATTCGCTCCTGACAATCCGGACAGCGTCAGCCCGCTCTCAACATTTCACCCTGGTGGCTATTCGCTCCTCCGACACTCACTGCCCTACGACAATTCGCTCCTGATATGTAAAATGCTCTTACCAGGCTCCACGGCGTGTCAGCATATTTAACAGCTAGGCTCCATATTGTTTTCAACTCCACAGCATGTCAGCGTGTGACGTTGTATGGCGCACTGTTAGTAGTCATGGTAACCACCCAGAAGTTCAATGCTGTATATTATACTGTTAAAAGTCCAAACTTTATTGTTAAATAAAAGAGACACAATTGTTAAATAAGAGAGACGCAATCCATTTCAATCAATACTCAAAATTATGTGCCACTCCTCATAGAAACTCCTCAGTAGTGCAATCAGCACATTTCCCCAACCATATCTAACTCATCTAGCTAATGCATATCATATGAACCGAGTGATGTACATTGTGCTAACTGCTGTGATCCTCTGCGGGACAGCCATGGTTCTACCCTTTTTCTTCTATCCCTGGGGCTACCCTGCCATGTTACTATAATTTACTGCACCAGGACATGCTGCTTACCAGATACCTGTTTCATTTATTTTTGGAATATGTAAGATATGTAATGTATGAATACTGTAAGATTCCTCCCTGTCCCATTCTTCCCCTCCCCCCAGGTCACAACTGAAAACAAGCCCTGGGCTCTATGTGCTTACCTGGTAAACCATGTTTTAAATAAAATAATAAATAACATTTTGAAACATAAGGAAGTGAATTCAGATTAGCAGATATGGAAGTGGTGCAGTGCAAATAAGAAGAATGGTGTGAATTCAGACTATACGGGAGTGGCGCAGTGCAATGGTTGTGGAGCGCAATAGTCCATGACACATTCTGAAGACTGAGGTGCTGTCCCATCTACATGCACCTCTCTGGGTTGAGGGCAAAGGCTGCTGGTCGCTGTGCTGAACTGGATAGGATCCAGAGAACCTCTTATCCCACACAGGGGCCACCGAGTCCATTGCCATTGCCTCAGGAGTTGCCTAGGCAGGGGAGGGCTAGATGGATCTTGGTGGGCTCCAGAAGGGTAGTGGTGGCAGGTCAGGTACACATTCTTCAGCCTGTGCCATTCCAGAATTCTTTTGCTGTTCTGGTAGGAGAGGACTGCTGAGAGAAGGCACACCAATGATCTCAAGGAAGCATGTGGGGGTCCTCCAAAAGGGACACCCCAAGCTGGGAAGTTTCTGGTAGGGAACTCAGCTGTGAAGGGGTAGATTTGGGAGCAGGAAGGAGTGAAGAGGCAGAGATTAGGTGCCTACCTGGTGCCTCTGCTAGGAGGGATGGACAGCAGATCCTAAGGATCACTAGGGCGGCAGGGCATGTGGTGGAGTTCGATGTCACTATCCATCTGGGGACTATTGACTTGGTGAGGGACGGGGCTGGAATAGTACAGGGAGAGTTCAAGGAATGGGGAAGGGGCCTAAGACAGATAGCACAAACAGTGGCATTTGTCTATGTACTACCAGTCTAGGGCCAAGGGGAGGATAGGGTACTCCACACCAGGAGCCTTAACAGTTGGTTGAAGGAATGGTGGAGGCAGCATCGGTTCAGCTTCACTGGGGACGAGGGGGCCAACTTGGAAGGATATGGGCCTATACAGAGGAGATGGCCTGCATCCTTCTGTGGGGGGACCACAGTCCTCAATGGGAGGTTTAAATGTTACTTTGATGAACATTTAAACTAGCTGAGAGAGAACCATGTCTGGGACATGACCATATGGAGGGGTTGTGCTACAGTACATGTGAGAGAGGGTATGAGGACAATGCAAGTGCAAGAAAACCAAAGGGTAAAGGATGGGTTGGCAGTGCTGTGAGTTACCCTGGAGACAGGAGATGGAGCCATTATTCGCACTGGGGGTGATATACAGACCTCCAGCATAAAGGGAAAAAGTGGATAAAGCACTAGGCAAAGCCACCAGCAGAGTGACAACAAAGGGGGAGATGCTGCTGATTGGGGACTTCAATCTGCCACATGTAGACTGCAGCCTTCCAGCTACAATCTCAGCTAGATGCAGAGCTATCCTAGACTCCCTGCAGGGGGCATTTCTCAGGCAACTTGTCGAAGAGCCCATTTCAAAATGAGGCAATACTGAACCTGGCACTCACAAACAGGAACAGTGTTGCAGATGTCAAGGTGCAGAGCTGGATTAACCCATACACCAATTACGCCATGGCATAGGGCTCCCAGGCCAATGGGGCCCCTTATCCCCTGAGTTTGATCATTTTCTTTCCTGCCAGGCAGAGGTTAAATTGAGGTGGAACAGTTCCACCTCCTCAGCCAGCCAGTTTGACATTCACTCCAGCTCCTCCAGCTAGACTCCCCTGCTGCCTAACCTGGCCCAATTGGATAGCGAGAACCAGCTCCAAGGAGAACTGAAGGGAAGAGCACATAGATTGGTGTCTAATGTGATCTACAGGGTGATGTGGTCATTTGTGTGGTATTGGTTCCAGCAGACTCACACAGTTGCCTTTGCACCATTAAACATGTGAACTTGTTGGGCCGCCCGTCAGCATTGAAACTCCCCAAGTCATTTACTCTACCCAGATGGATTATGGGCCGCTGTGCCGGCCACTAGCACAGCAACTGCTGTGATTCAAGTTACAAGTTCTTCCTGCAGCTCCTTGACTCTATCAAGCTGTGATGTCCTCATCACCGTCCCTCCCTCTGGTGACCAATAGACCCATGGTCAGCAGACCACAACCCTACCAGGACCACACTAATAGTAGCTAGCAGAAAAGAGAAGAGAGAGAAACTCCTGCTGCTGTGGCTGTGACCCTGACCTAAGTGAGTGTAAAATGCATCTTCTTTATCTTATTTTATTCTGAGGGACTGAGTGCAAACTGAAATCCACATACTTAGAGCTAAGAGATCTCACTCTAATACTATAAGAGACCTTGGGTATGGGGTCAGCCTAACAATGCCTGAACATATTTATTTTATTAAAACAGTGTTTAATTACTGTAGAATTACTAATAAAACGGCACACTATAAAATAACTTCACAATTTCTTGACATATTGTGCAGCCAAGTTCTAACCTAGGTGTCAGATGATGGACCCAGTATGCCAGAGAGCTAGATACCAAAATGCAGAGTAGTGGCCCTTAGAAATGCAGTTTCAGGCAAAATGGCCAGAATATGTTGCACTTTCATTGTAAAGAATAATAAGTCATATTCAAAACATAGGGTGCACTGCAGCTGTGCTGAGGGTCTAGCTGTGTCTGTGAAGTTGGCTCTGTCCCTTGAAGTCATTTTTGTAGCTTATGTGCACACTCATTCCGTAGCTTTTGTGTTTTTTGCTAGGAGCCAGGTGCCATGCCTCTATAAGCTTCAGGCTGGAGTTGCAGCTTTTAAAGGGGCAGAAAGGGTGGCTATCTGTTGCTGTAGCATCAGAGAAGGGCAAGTGTCGTTTCCTCATGCTGTGTACAATAATATGTGTGTCAGAGAATGAGAGATACAACATGTTTAAGAGTTGAGCAAGGGCAGCTGAATCTCGGGGGGGGCTAGGAGGCCCCCAAAGTATAGCTTGGAGTAGGACCCCATGTCCTTTAATCTGGCCCTGGCAAAGTGGGGTGTCACCTGGGGTCCGGTACTCACTGTACAGTGTGGTTCAACATCATGCTGGTAGCAGAGACAAACCCACAAGGACAAGGGTCCTGGACTTCAGGAGGGAAGATTTAAAAAAAAAATTGGTGAATGCCTCAGAGATAATATACGAGAGAGGATTGCCAGGGCGAGGTAGCGGAACGGTGGGGTAAATTGAGGGAAGGCATAGTGAAAGCAATTAACCTCTGTGTGATGAAAGTGAGCAAAAACAGGAGGAAAAAAGAGACCACTATGGTTCTCGAGGGAAGTGGCTGTGAAGGTAAAGGCTAAAGGGGTGGCATTCAGGAGGTACAAAGAGACACAGAGAGAAGAGGATAGGGAGGTGTACCAGGTAAAGCAGAGGGAAGTAAGACAGGTGGTGAAGGGTGCAAAGGTGCAAACAGAGGAAAAGACAGCCAAACAGGCAGCTAACAGGGACAAGACTTTCTTTAGATACATAAGCGACAAGAGGAAGACAAGGGGAGGGATTCTGAGGATAAGAAGGGCAGGGGGAGACTGCGCAGAGGAGAATCAGGAAAAAACAGATTTATGTTGAACAGGTACTTCTGCTCAGCTTCACAGGGAGGGAGAAGGGGATAGACCACATAGAAGCAGCAGGAACAATGGGGATGGATGTGGACACAAGTCCATCTACAGAGGAAAGAATCCTGAGAGGACTTGCAAATCTGAAAGTGGACAAGGCTATGGGGACAGATGGGATACATTCAAGGGTGCTGAGGGAGTTGAGGGAGGTACTGCCTCCACATCTGACAGCCCTATTCAACCACTCACTGGAAGCAGGAGTAGTTCCAAAGGACTGAAGGAGTGCAGATGCAGTCCCACTCCATAAGAGCAACAGCAGGGAGGAGGCTGGCAACTATAGGCTGGTCAGTCTAACCTCAGTGGTGGGGACATTAATGAAAACACTATTAAAAGAAAGGCTAGTGGAGTATCTAGAATTGAGTGAGTTACAAGATCCAAGGCAACATGAATTCATGGGGAGCAGGTCATGTCAGACGAACCTGATCGATCTCTTCAGATGGGAGCAGTGGACGTGGCCTAGAAACATAGAAACATAAATTTTGACAGCAGATAAGGACCACTTGGCCCACCCAGTCTGCCCATTTCCCTACCTACTGGATAAACTGCAGATTCTAGTTAACCAACAGCCTACTTCCTGCAATCCCCCACTATAATTGCCTTATGTCTGTCCCATGCATGTTTGAATTCCGCCACTGTTTTAGACCCAATGGCCTCCTCAGGAAGGCGGTTCCATGTATCCACCACTCTCTCCATGAAAAAAAATTTCCTCACATTACCCCTGAGCCGTCCCCCCTCCCCTGTCTTTAAATTGTGCCCCCTTGTTCTTACACATCTCTTTTTCTGAAAGATGCTACCCTCCTGGACTTTGTTGATTCTCTTGAGGTACTTGAAAGTTTCTATCATGTCCCCCTTGTCCCTCCTTTCATCAAGAGTATACATATTAAATTCTCTCAGTCTTTCTTCATATGATTTCTGCTGCAGACCCTGCACCATTTTAGTTGCCCTCCTCTGGACTGCTTCCATCCTGTCTATGTCCTTGCGTAGATGAGGTCTCCAAAACTGCACACAGTACTTCAGATGGGGTCTCACCAACTGTCTGTATAGAGGGATAACCACTTCCCTTTTTCTACTTGTGATGCCCCTTCCTATGCATCCCAGTATCCCCCTGGCTCTTCTTACCGACTTTTCCGTTGCTTACCCACCTTTAGGTCATCTGATATGACTACACCAGGTCCCTTTCCATTTTTGTTGTTGTTAGTACTGTTCTAGCTATTGTGTACTCTTCTCCTGGGTTTTGTTTCCCAGGTGCATGACTTTGCACTTCTTTGCATTGAATCTAAGTTGCCATATGTCTGACTATTCCTCCAACCTGCCAAGTCCCTTCTCATCTTTTTCTACTCCCTCTTGTGTATCAACTCTGTTACAGATCTTTGTGTCATCTGCAAAGAGGCATACCTTTCCCTCAGACCCTCTGCAATGTCACCTATAAAGATGTTAAAGAGGACTGGACCCAGTACTGAGCCCTGAGGTACTCACTAGCAAGCCCCTTTCTTTGAATGTGTTCCATTCACTATTACCTTCTGTGTCCTGTTGTAGCCAGTTTGCTACCCAGGCCACCACCCTGGGACCCACTCCCAGGCTGGCTAACTTATTATTAATCTTTGTGCGGGACTGTGTCAAATGCCTTGCTAAAGTCTAGGTAGGCGATATCCACAGCCCCTCCCTGGTCTATTACTTTGGTCACCCAGTCAAAGAAATCAATTAGATTCATCTGACATGACCTTCCTGCTGTAAATCCATGCTGCTTTGGGTCCTGTTCCCCGTTGGCCTCTAGATACTCAACAATTCTTTCTTTCAGAAGTGATTCCATCATTTTCCCTACCACTGAGGTCAAACTTACAGGTCTGTAGTTTCCTGCTTCTGCCTTGCTCCCACTTTTGTGAAGGGGAATCACATCTGCCCTCCTCCAGTCCTCAGGTACCACCCCATCTTGCCATGATTTGTTAAAAAGCGTGGTCAGTGGTGTCACTAGGTCCTCCCTTAGTTCTCTTAGGATTCTGGGGTGAATCCCATCAGGCCCCTTTGCTTTGTCCACCTTGAGTTTTAGGAGTTCTTTCAGTACTCTTTCTTCTGTGAATGGACTGGTGTCAAGCCCCCTACCCAGAGTGCTTCTATTGTCTGGTTTAGGTAACTCCTCCTCCTCATCTTCTTTTGTGAATACTGAGCAAAAGTATTCATTCAGTATCTCTGCCTTTTCACTGTCTCCATCTGCCCACCTCCCTCTCCTTTATTAATCTTCACTATCCCTCCCTTAACCTTTCTATGCTCCTAATGTACCTATAAAAGGTTTACCCTCTTCAACTGAGTTGGCTATTTTTTCCTCAGTTTGGGCCTTTGCTATTTCTGACTGCCTTCCCACTTCTTTCTGCTTTAATTGATACAGTTCCCTGTCGTACTCCTTCTGTGATTCCTTATACTTTTTGAATGCAGCCTTTTTCTCCTTAACCTTCCCTGCCACCTTTGTTGAGAGCCATAGTGGTTTTTTACTCCTCTTTGTTTTCTTTATTTGTTTCACACAAAGGCTTGTTGCCTCTATGATGGCAGTTTTGATTTTTCTCCATTGTTCTTCCACCCCTCCTTTTTGGCCATTTGCATGTGCATTTTTCAGGTATTCACCCATTTTGCCAAAGTCAGCCCTTCTAAAGTCCAGTATCCATGTTTTTGTATGGCTTATCTCCATGGTTGTGCTCATTGTGAAGCACACTGTGCAGTGGTCGCTTGTTCCCAGATGTCTACTGACTTCTAAATTTGTGATCCTCTCTCCATTTGAGAGTACCAGATCTAGTATTGCTCCCTCCCGAGTGGGTTCCAACACTAGCTGTCTAAGGCCTGCCCCCTGCAGGGCATCGAGAATGACCCTGCTCTTGGATGTGGCTGCAGTATATGTCATCCAGTTAACATCTGGCATATTCAGGTCCCCCATCAACAGTATATTCCCTTTTTCAGCCATTTTGAGAATGTCCTCTATCATTTTCTTGTCCATTTCCTCCCCTTGAGATGGGAGTCTGCATACAACCCCTGTGAGGATTGTGATGCCATTCCCTGTCTCCAAGGTGACCCAGAGTGCCTCTTGTCCTCCCCCTTTACTTTTTAGTTCTGTAGCTTTGATCCTTTCCCTTATGTATAGAGCTACTCCACCTCCTCTTTTACCTTCGCTGCCCCTTCTGTAGATTGTGTACCCTGGTATGTTGACATCCCAGTCATGGTTCTCTGTGTGCCATGTTTCTGTGACTGCCACAATATCCAATTGTTCATCTTCCATCTGGGCTACTAGCTCAGGAAGCTTGTTTCCCAGACTACGGGCATTGGTACTCATTGCCCTCCATTTAATGTTGGCTTTATCCTTTTTTCCCCCATCCCTGCTCTTATTGCCCTTGTCTATTTATCCATTTACCCCTGTCCTGCCCTGTGTTGAGCTCTGTGCCTCAGTGTTTACCTTACTACCTGCCATGTTTTGTGGGGACAGGCTTGAAATGTCCTGCCTCTTATCAGCACCTCCCCCTTGGCTAGTTTAAAAGCTTGCCAAGGAAGCATTTAAACCTGTCACCTAGGAGCTTGGTTCCCTTTGTGGACAGATGCAAACCATCATGTCAGTATAGACCTTTATCTCTCTAGGTGGACTCCAATCCCCAATGAAGCCAAAGCCCTGTTCTCTGCACCAGTTTTGCAACTATTCATTAAACTGCATGGTGTGCAGTAGCCTACTTAGACTTCAGCAAGGCCTTTCACACCATACCACATAGGAAGCTTATAAGGAAATTGGACAGTTTAGGAGTGGGACTCAAGGTTGTAAACTGGGTAAGGAACTGTTTGATGGATAGGCAACAGAGGGTGGTGGTAAATGACACTCACCCTGAGGGGAGAGTGACCAGCAGGGTACCTTGGGCTTAGTCCTTGAGACAGTCCTCTTCAATGTCTTCATAAGCAACTTTGCAGAAGAGCTGAAAGGGACAGTATGCCTCTTTGCAGATGACACCAAAATATGCAGTGGGGTAGATGCTCCAGCAGGGTTGGAGAGAATAAGTAGAAACCTGAGGAAACTCGAGTTGTGGTTGAGGGTATGACAGTTGGGTTTCAGTGCAAAAAAGTACAAAATCAATGAAGCACCTAGGGCACAGAAACCCAGGAGCAGTGCATAAAATGGTGGTGGTGGGGGGGTGGTATTGATGGTCACAAAGTAGGAAAGAGACCTTGGGGTTATATATGATGACCTCAAGGTGGTAAGACAGTTAGACAAGGCAGTAGGAGGGCCAGTACAATGTTGGAGTGCATAGAAGGAAGCATCACCAGCAGGAGAGTGGTGATGTTGCCACTGTATCAATTGTTGGTGAGACCCCACCTGGAGTACTGTGTCCGGTTCTAGAGACCACATCTCAGGAAGGACAAAGGCAGGGTAGAGGCTGTCTAGAAGAGGGCAACTAAAATGGTGCAGGGGTTGCATCAAAAGCCCTATGAGGAAAGACTGAGGAATCTCAATATGTATACCCTGAAAGAGAAGAGAGGAGAGAAAGAGGGAGGCATGATGGAGACCTATAAGTATCTCATGGGGTGAATACGGTACAGGAAGACAGTATTTTTCAGAGGAGAAGGTGCACCAGGACAAGAGGGCATGCAATGAAGTTGGCAGGGGGGAAGTTTAGGAAGGATGTGAGGAAGCACTTCTTCACCGAAAGAGTGGTAGATGCCTGGAACAGTCTACCAGCGGACATTATAGGCAAGGACAAACTGGGTAGACTAGGTGGACCCAGTGGTCCTTATCTTTCAACAAATTCTGTTGCTGTGGCAGTGAGGGCACTTGCTCTGAGCAGATTCTCTGGGAGAGTGGGACCTAGCTGTAGAAGGTGTGTCTGGCAGTGTGGGCACTAGCTGTGGGAAGTTTCTCTACAGCATGGATACTAGCTCTAGGCAGGTTGCCTGGCATTGAGGGCACTTGCTCTGAGAGGATTCTCAGGAAGTGTGGACACTAGCTGTAGGAGGTTTGTATGGCACTGTGGGTATTAGGTCTAGGAGGTTTCTATGCTCTGTGGGCAATAGCAGTGGAAGAGTTCTCTGCAGTGTGGGTACTAGTTCTAGGAGATTTTGCTGGCAGTGCAGGCACTTCCTCTTGGAGGTTTCTTGTCAGACTGGTGCTTGCTCTAGGAAGATTGTCTGACAGTTTGGACACTACCTCTGTGCAGTTTCTCTGTAGTGTGGGCTGTTTATGTGGGAGATTTCTCTGCAGTGTGGGGACTTTTTGTGGGAGGTTTGTCTAGTAGTGTGGGCATTTGTTGTGTAAGACTTGTGTGGGCAAGGTGGGCTATAGCTATGGGAGGTTTCTCTGCAGTATAGAGGCTAGATCTGGAATGTTTTTGTGCAGTGTGGGCACCAGCTTCAGGAGGTCATACCTCTCAACTGACCCACATTACGAGGAATGTTCCTCATTTTACTTGACAAAAGTCCCTTGTTCCACATTGAGAGGATTTGTCCCACTGTCGATGTTAACATTTTAAAGCAAAATTCCATGTAAATAATGTGAAAAATATATTATTCAATTAACAACAAACTTTGTGAACATAAAGGCACACATTTTGACAGTGTTCTGAGCTTCTTAGTTAAAGATTTGATTAAGTGTCCCACATTTTACCTATTTGATCCACATTTTGAGAGGCAATGTTCCACATCTGGGGGGTGAAAGGTTGAGAGGTACAGTATGACTGGCAGTGTGGGCACTAGTTCCAGGAGGTTTGTCTGGCAGTGCTGGCATTAACTCCGGAGGTTTGTCTGGCAGTGCTGGCACTAGCTCTGGGAGGTTTGTCTGGCAGTGTGGGCACTAGCTTTGGGAGGTTTCTCTGGCAGTGCTGGCACTAGCTCCAGGAGGGTTGTCTGGTAGTGCTGGCACTGGCTCTGGGAGGTTTGTCTAGCAGTGCTGGCACTAAATCCAGGAGGTTTGTCTGGCAGAGCAAGCACTAGCTCCAGGGGGTTTCTCTGGCAGTGCAGGCACTAGCTCCAAAAGGTTTTTCTAGCAGTGTAAGCACTAGCTCTGTGAGGTTTGTCTGGCAGTGTGAGCACTAGCTCCAGGAGGTTTGTCTGGCAGTGAGGGCACTATCTCTGGGAGGTTTCTCTGGCAGTGTAGGCACTGGCTCTTGGAGGTTTATATGGCAGTGCCGGCACTATCTCCAGGAGATTTGTCTGGCAGTGCAGGCACTAACATTGGGAGGTTTGTCTGGCAGTGCGGGCTTTAACTCTGGGAGGTTTGCCTGACAGTGTGGGCACTAGCTCTGGGAGGTCTGTCTGGCAGTGTGAGCACTAGCTGCAGGAAGTTTGTCTGGCAGTGTGGGCATTAGCTCTGGGAGGTTTGTCTGGCAGTGCAGGCACTAGATGTAGGAGGTCTGTCTGACAGTGTGGGCACTAGCTCTGAGAGGTTTGTCTGACAGTGTGGGTACCAGCCCTAGGAGGCTTGTCTGGCAGCATGGGCACTAGCTCCAGCACGTTTATCTGGATGTGTGGGCACTAGCTACGAGAGGTTTGTTTGGCAGTGTTGGCACTAGCTCCAGGAGGTTTGTCAGGCAGTGTTGGCTGTAGTTCCAGGAGGTTTGTCTGGCAGTGTGGTCACTAGTTCTGAGAGGTTTGTCTGGCAGTCTGGGCACTAGTTCTGGGTGGTTTGTCTGGCAGTAAGGGCACTTGCTCCAGGTGAGTTGTCTGGCAGTGTGGGCACTAGCTCAGAGAGGTTTGTCTGGCAGTGTGAGCACTAGCTGCAGGAGGTTTGTCTAGTAGTGTGGGCACTAGCTCTGGGAGGTTTGTCTGGCAGTGAGAGCACTAACTATGGGAGGTTTGTCTGGCAGTGTGGCACTAGCTCAGGGAGGTCTGTCTGGCAGTGCAGGCATTAGCTGCAGGTCATTTGTCTGGCAGTACGGGTACTACCTTTTGGAGGTTTGTCTGGCAGTGTGGGCACTAACTGTGGCAGGTTTGTCTGGCAGTGTGGGCACTAGCTGTGGCAGGTTTGTCTGGCAGTGTGGGCACTAGCTCTGGGAGGTTTGTCTGGCAGTATGGGCACTAGCTGCAAGAGGTTTGTCTTGCAGTGTGGCATTAGCTCCGGGAGGTTTGTCCAGCATTGCACGCACTAGCTGCAGGAGGTTTGTCTGGCAGTGTGGGCACTAGCTGCAGGAGGTTTGTCTGGCAGTGCAGGCAGTAGATACAGGAGGTTTGCCTGGCAGTGTGGGCACTAGCTCCCAGGAGGTTTGTCTGGCAGTATGGGCACTAGCTCCAGGAGGTTTGTCTGGCAGTGTGAGCACTAGCTCTGGGAAGTTTGTCTGGCAGTGTGGGCACTAACTCGGAGAGGTTTGTCTGACAGTGTGGGAACTAGCTGCAGGAGGTTTGTCTGGCAGTTTGGTCATTAGCTCCGGGAGGTTTCTCTGGTAGTGTGGGCACTATCTGCAGGAGGTTTCTCTGGCAGTGTGGGCACTAGCTCTGGGAGGTTTGTCTGGCACTGTGGACACTAGCTCTGGGAAGTTTGTCTGGCAGTTGGGCACTAGCTCTGGCAGGTTTGTCTGGCAGTGTGGGTATTACCTCCAGGAGGTTTGTCTGGCAGTGTGAGCACTAGCTATGGGAGGTTTGTCTGGCAGTGTGGGCACTAGCTCAGGGAGGTTTGTCTGGCAGTGTGGCACTAGCCCTGGGAGGTTTATATGGCAGTGTGGGCACTAGCTCTGGGAGGTTTATCTGGCTGTGTGGTCACTAGCTCAGGGAGGTTTGTCTGGCAGTGTGGGCATCAGCTCCAGGATGTTTGTCTGGCAGTGCAGGCGCCAACTGTGGTGGGATTGTCTGGCAGTGTTGGCATTAGCTCTGGGAGGTTTGTCTGGCAGTGTGGACACTAGTTCTGGGAGGTTTGTCTGACAGTGTGGGCACTAGCTGTGGGAGGTTTATATGGTAGTGTGGGCAGCAGCTCTGGGAGGTTTGTCTGGCAGTGTGGACACTAGCTCTGGGAAGTTTATATGGCAGTGTGGGCAGTAGCTCTGGGAGGTTTATCTGGTAGTGTGGGAATGTTTCTGTGAAGTGTAAGCACTAAGTATAAGCAGGTTGCCAGGCAGTTTGGGAACTAGCTCTGGGGAGGTTTGTCTGGCAGTGTGGAAGCTCCCTCTAGGATGTTTTTTCTACAGTATAGGCACTAGCTCTGGGAGGCTTATCTGGCAGTGTGGGCTGTAGGTCTGTGAAGTTCATCTGGCAAAAGAGACACTTGCTGCCGGAGGCTTCTGTGAAGTGTAAGCACTAGCTAAAAGCAGGCTGCCTGGCAGTGTGTGGACTAGCTCTTTTAGATTATCAGAATCCTTACTGTGGCTGAGACAACTGCTATTCTCCCTCCCACTTTACTGTACTGTACCTCATTTGGTGGCTTTATGACTACTCCCCTGCTTCCCTGATGTTCATTCTCTCCCTTCTGCTGCTCCTGCTGCTCACCATTGGCATCCTCTGGCTCCTGTCATGTCCTGTCTTCTACTCTGTTCCATTGCTGGTCAACCAGTTCTTGCCCTGGGTTTTTCCCTGCCTACCTGGCTTCTTCCTCTCCTACTCCTTTGCCTCTGACCAAGGCTCTGGTCTATGTAATGTATTCCTCTTTGATCACCAATTCTCCCTCAACCCCATACCCAGGCTTTTCTTTCTGTGTTTGTCTGTTCTTTTCTGCTGTTTTGGGTTCATATTTTTTGCCCTGGGCTATGCCCTCACCTACTGCTCCTCCCTAGACTCCAGCCTGGTACATGTTCAGTTTCCATATCAAGTATGTCTTCATCTTATATTGCACTATCGTTATACCTCAGGGCACTTGCCCTTCAGTTATCCAGCTATTTCACAGCCTATTTCCCCTTGCTGTCTGAGGGCTTTAATCTCTCCAAAATACTCTATCATTATCCTTTCATGGAGCCACTTCTGGTCTCACAGACCAGGATGCCAAGATGCTTCTGCTGCCTCATGAAGCCCACTCCTGGAGGGTGGGACCCTCACTGAGTGGAGATCCTTTTTGCCATGTAGATCGAGTCGGTGGCAACTCTTGGCATCCAACCTTCCCTGCCTAGCATCTTGAGAATAACAGTCTCACTTTGGGGCCTCTTTTAGCCATGGAGATTGACTCAGTGGCACCTCCTGGTGTTGCATTTATGGCTTCCTGTTACCTGAGGTGAGACTCTCTTCATGGGGGTCTCTTTAGTCATGAAGATCAACTCAACCACACCTCTTGAAGTGATCCTCCCTGCATTTACCCATAAGTCACCTTGTCTCACTCTGTTCTCCTTTTTTAGTTCCCCTCATGTCTTCTCAATCATAGGTTTAGGCATCCTCACAGAAATTAAGCTGAGCGGCTACTGTTCAGCAAATGCTTCTCTTCATAAATCATGCCTTGTGAGTGGTATTCCTCTTCAAGAGGGGAGAGGGCCCCATTACAGATGTCTGAACACTCAGCAGCACCTCAAGGCATTATCCCATGAGATGGGTTGAGTGGGAGCCCTTCCTTCCAAAATATTTCTTCTAACTGGGTTCTAAATTCAGCAGCATCTGAGCCATCACTAATCCCACCAAAGCCCGGAAGTAGGTGATCTAGGCTTTGATTCCCTAGAGGTTTCTTCCACAAGGTTTTTTTTTCCTCTCTTCCATGCCGAAGATCATATTACAATTAATAGTTCCACTGAGAGTTGGAGCTTGGGATGGTGGTACTTCTCCCCTTATGGTTTCACTGCTTTTCTGCCTTTTCTATTCAGGCTATACCTCTCCTCTCCTTTGGGAAGTAAGTGTCACATGTGTCACTAGTGTACGTTTGGCTTTCTTCTCTAAGGTGCCTTTAGTCTAGGGCATCTTGTTCCTGTGACCCCTCGAGGGGCAGAACCCTCCAGTGAGGGTTTCTGCATCTTACCACACCCTGACAGAGTTACAGTCAGTAGCAGATCCAGCTGTATAGTGAAGTAGCACCTGCAACCCCCTTAATTCAGCAAAAAGTAGCAGTTTTAAAATAACTTGAACTTTAAATGGTAACATTTTACATATTTTTGAAAGAAAAACTGCTATCCCTTGGAAACATAGATCCGCCCCGTTACAGTCCCTGTGGCAGAGACAAAGAAAGCATAAACCAAAGTTCAAAGGTATCGCACAGTTAGTCTGCATACAGTACTGCTACCATCAACTACCTCGGTCCACTTGTCTTACAGTTAATCTTTTTATTGAAATGTTTCATAAACAAAATGCAACCAGGAAACTGGACAGACAGAAGAATAAACCTTAACATAAGGACCTTAGTCTCCTTTTTAATCCTAACCAGCACTCCCCATTTTCCCTAAGCGTTCCCACATAAGAAGCCCAATGAACCACTAAATTGAAGGGCTAGGCTATGGTTCAGGGGGGCAGTGGGTGTCTCTCACCATGCCCCCCTTCTGAGCAGTACTTAAACCGTGCATGCTGAAGTATCCTTTGGATGCTCAAAGTCTTTGTTGCCACCATCTGTCCCTCCTTCAGTGGCACCGCTCTGTCTCTCTCCTTGAAGCTAATGTTCCTTTGGTCTAGTGAACCTCAACCCTGCAACACCTCAACAGGTGGTACCCTCCTATGAGGACTCTTGAGTTTTTACAGCACCCCAGCAGGGTGGAAGTCCCAATGACAGAGACAAAAAGAGCGTAAGTGAAAGTTTACACATGCTGCACAAACAGTGTGCATAAAGGACTATTACCAACTACCGAGATCCCCTTTTCAATCTTAACCAACTCTCCCTGTTTTCCCTAAGCATTCCTACATAAAGCGCCTGATAACCCATTGAACCTTACTTCTTGGGTGGCTGAAGGCTTTTTGCTGTGCCTGGCGCCTCACAAACCCACCCAGAATACTCAGTTTTTAAAATATTGCCGTACACCTGACCCTCAATAATTGATTGTATAGTCTCACTCCTATGACCAGCTGCACTCATCTTTGCAGGTTGGCTGAGAGTGTGGAGGATGTGGGTAGCCTACCACCTGTCAGGCATTATTAAGAAACTTGCAAAAGAAAATTAGGATATC
Source organism: Neoceratodus forsteri (assembly GCA_016271365.2). NCBI lineage: Eukaryota > Metazoa > Chordata > Ceratodontiformes > Ceratodontidae > Neoceratodus > Neoceratodus forsteri. Next base: position 449,561,221 of record CM057456.1, on the reverse strand, counting down.
AAAAAGTGTTGTCATCAAATGATATGTATTTCAGCTACTTGAGGTCATGTGCATTAGGATTGGACAATGTTATTGAGTGAATACTTTTTAAGGTTGTTTACCATAATCGTCCCTCTACCTTGCTAGCAATATGTTTGCCTTTGATTGCAATCACAAGCAAACACAGAAATCCTTCCTGTGGGGTCACACCCTGAAGTAAAAAGTTCAGTCCCACTGCATCACCTGACCATGGTGAGTGGTGGTCTCATACTATCTGGTAGGTCTGTGGCCTAGCTATCCTGATGAGTGAGAATGGAGAGAGGGAGGGAGGAGACCAGGAGAGACAGGGTGTGGAATCAGCAGCTGGCAGTGACTGCCCAAGTGAGCTGGGCCAATGAGGCAGTCAGGCCAGGTGAGTCTGCAGAGATGAGACTGCTCAAGCAAGCTAAAATGCAGCAAACTAGGATTAATGACACAGAAGATTGAAAAATAGTACTCAGCTTCACAGTACCTCCCATGCAGCTGCCCAGCCCAAGTTACCAACAACACAAGAGTACCGCCCTGTGTGACAGGGTAGAATAGGACCCTGTCCCAGTGGTTATGGAGAGTCTGAATGCAGGGATCTGTTCTGTTCTTTCTTTTCCTGTCTCTTGTCTGTCTGGTTGCACAACCAAATTTTCCCATGAGACCTTGGACTTGATCATCCTGAAAGTCTGACAATTCTCTGCCTCTCTCTGTCTCTAAGTCTTTCCTTGCTGTTCTGTTTTTTCCTCCCTTGCATATCTGCTGGTATAAAAATACAGTCAAACCTGGTTAAACCACGACTCATTAGTCCATTTTTCTCACAATCCATTCTATTCTACACAGTGACCGAAAAAACATCTTGTTAATTACCTCATTAAACCGAATATCTCGATATCCATAATCCGTAATGGGTTACAGCAGTCAAGCGTCTATATTTGCTTAGCAATTAGGTCTTGTTAGTCCATTAGTCGTTTGTTTACAGGTGTTAATACTGAGCAGAGAGAGAGGTGAGCAATGTTATAATGCGTGCTGATTAAATGTAAGCGGTGACATTCTCGCGCTCCATTCACATCAAATAGGTGCAATTATCACCTTCAATAAAGCTGTTCTAGTGATAATCTCCTCTCCCCTTCGCTTTCATTCAAGCAGCATTCACTACACAATGGCAGCCAAAGAGAAGAGAGGGAGAAGTGAGATAACTATCTCACAGAAAAGAGATCTCTGCCTTTGGAAACAGGGAAATCCAGCAGCCATGAATAGAGATATGGTTGAATATGCTGCACAGGCTTACGGTCTAAGAATTGGAGCTAGCACTTGCAGTGACATCTGGCAAGCAAAGGAAAAGTGGCTTTCTGCCTCGAGTGATTCAAAGTCATTGACCCGTGTAAGACTGGGACAGCACCAAAAATGTAGAAACAGCACTTAGCCTTTGGGTCACTGAGATGAACAGCCGAGGTGCTGCAGTGTCTGACAACATGGTGGTTGAGAAGGTGAGGTTTTTTGGTCAGCAAATGGGAGTTTCTGAGTTTTCTTATTCACGAGGGTGGATCCATGGATTCAAAAAAAGGCATGGTTTAAGCAGTAAGGATTATCACGGGGAGTCGGCCAGTGCTGACCAGACTGCTGTCATATTTGGCAGAATACAACTGCGAGATGTCCTAGCTGGGTTTTCGCTTCATGACATTTATAATCTCGATGAGACCGGACTTTTCTACCGTTTGGGTGCCACTGCTACATTATCTTCAGCCCCAGTGTCCAGTACCAAAAAATGTAAAGACAGACTGACAGTTGCCCTCTGTTAAATGCTTTTACAAAAAAGAGCTCTGTCGTCATTTCATCTCCTGCGCTGAGGCTGGATCTGATCTAAAAGTTACCATTCGACAAGCTTTACTGTTTACCCACTCTTCCTGGAGATCTGTGACTGAAACCACTATAAAAAAATTGCTGGCATCATGTGAAAATACTGCCTGACAATGATTTAAGTGAAATCGAAACAGCAGAGCCAGCCGTACCTGCCACTGAGTTAATGGAATTGCAGATTCTTATTCAGCGACTGCCAGCTTTTATTGTGAACGCTCTCACTGCACAACAGTACATCTCAGTAGAGGATGATATTACCACTGCCCCACTGCTAACAGATGCTGATATCTTGGATATTGTATGCAATAAGGAAAATGATGAAATGGGCGAAGAGGAGGAGTCACAGGACTCTCAAGATACCCTTGTCCGGTGACCCCCCTCCACAAGTGTCAGCAACTGCCACATTCACTCACTAGGCTTCTTGTTGACTAACTTGAGCAACATCAAACGGATGAAACTGGGAAGCATATTGACGCACTCCTTGATTTAAAAAAATGTATTACTGCGCAGGCAGTTGGGTCCTTTAAGCAGAAACAAATCACTGAATATTTTGTCAATGGGAGTGATAATGAATTCGAGTCACCGAGCACCCCCTCCTACCCCTCGTAAATATGCCATACTGTTTTGCCCGTTTTGTTGTCCTTCCTCCCTCCCTCCCTCCCTCCACGAAGGCTGCTTCATAAGCAAAGCACTGCTTCATGCTGAGGGGGTGATTTTTCTGCAGAGAATGTGAAATGATGTTAAGTAGAGGCTAGCCAGCCCTACCCGAAGCAACCTTGCAACCTTGCAATTTTGAGGCGTAATAAGAAACGAAATACACTGACTTGCTTTTAAATAGCTTTATATGTCAAATGACATTATCTAATATGTGTGCAATAAAAATGTGTGCAATAAAATTTGTAAACGCAAAATGGTGCCGACACATTATTTACAATATTGAACCCAAATAACGCTGTGACTTATTTGTCCGTTGTTTTCTAATCCGGATAACATTTGAGCAATACAAACAGGAACAGATTAACCAGGTCTGACTGTATATGAAAATCATTATGTGAAAATGTAACTGATATTGGGGTCCCTTTGTTTAGAAATTATATAATGCTACTGTTGAAATGTATATAATTATAGTTTAAGATTATTTCAAAAAGCTATTGGAAACTTAAGGGGTTAACCTGAAATGCAATTTTTAAATTTTTTGCAGAAGCTGTGGAAAAGGGGCCTCAGTTCTGGGACATAGCGTTCCTGCCTGCACCTGCCTGAAACATACTAGAGCACTTTAGGAAAAAACAGGATGCTTGTTAAGAAAGGGGTTGTAAGGACTTATAAAAACAAAGCTGCAATTGCTTGCAAGACACACAGAGATTGAAGGAAAACTCTGATGGATCTTCTCTGTTTATTCTGTCTTTGTAAATAGCTATACGGAACAAGTTTATTTTTTTTATGTTACTGCTAGTACAAATAAATAATTTTTGAGAATTCTACAACTGCTTCTGTTTTTCCTATGTTTCCGGACCTGTGCCTCGATGACAGATGGTGTTAGAAGTGGAAGAACAGACTGTGACAGAATCTGAAAGCCTGATGGACTTTTTCAAATGGTGAGCTATACAAATATCGCTCCTGTAAAAAAGCTTTCGGCTTAGTGAGCTATACCTGGTTAAACAAATAAATAAATAAATAAATAAAAATAAATAAAATAAATACAACAAAAAGAGATGGAGAAACAGAGGAGAGAAGAGATGCAGCAACAGGAACAGTGATGGCAGGATGCCTTGCAAGCTATCAAAGGCAGAGGATCTGGCTCAGATCCAGGTGAGCAACAAAACACAAGCAATTTAAAAGCCATTAAACTTTCAAAGTTGTGTCCCTCTGATGATATCAAAGCATACCTGACAACTTTTGAAGGGGTTGCTGCAGCCTGCCCGTGGCCAAAGTAGCAATGGGCAATCAGACTGGTACCCTACCTGACAGGTAAAGCCCAACTTGCCTACAGAAATATGGACACTGCACAGTCAGAAAACTATGACCTGGTGAAAAGCGAAATCCTGAAAAGGTATGACATCTCAGGAGAGACCTACAGGCAGAGATTTTGATCTCTGAAGTACAACTCAGTCGACAATCCTTAAGAAGCCTTCACCCACCTCAGAGAACTCCTGATAAAATGGCTCCAACCAGAGGGCAAAACAGTTCCACAGATCATCGACACATTTGCAATGGAGCAATTCATCAGCATCCTGTCTACAGATGAGCAGCTTTGGGTAAAGGAATACCAACCAGAAAGTGGGGAAAAGGCCGTTTCTTTGGCTGAGGACTACCAAATGGCCAGACAGATGCCACAGCAGCGAGGTAACAGCCAAGCACTGGTAAGACACTTTTTTTCCCATTTAAACTCCAAGTCTGATAAGAACTCTGGTGGGGGTAACACATTTGTGCCCAAATACTTTATTTGCTAAAACTGTGCTATATTGTAAGAAACTGTCATAATAAGAAGAGTGGCACTGGAGCAGATTTGTTCTTGGCAAATTGGGGCAAGTACTTAACAGATGTGAAGGTGGGGGGATAAGACTGTAAAGGGACTCATTGATTCAGGAAGCAGACAGACCCTAGTGCATGTTGAAGTGCTGGGAAAACACTGTGCAAAAGGACCAGATACTGGTGCCATCTGCATCCACGGGTACACTCGATATTATCCCACCACCCAAGTGACTCTGACCATTAAGGTTGTGTCGCACCAAATGAAAGTGGGGGTAGTACCTAAGTTACCTGTACCTGTGATTATTGGAAATCACTTTCCAGGATTTACTGAGTTAATCAAAGAGGGAATAAACCCTGATGTTTCAGCAGCTGTGGTGACAAGAGTTCAGGCAAAGACAATTTCAGATGGCGTTGAACGGGAGCAGTTTGTCTAGCTCTCCCTTTTAAGATTGCTGAGTAGTTCAATTTTTATTATCTGTCAATGGAGATTTTGTATTAAATCCCAGCAAATCTTAATTTTACACTTTTGCCACTTTTCGATTTGAGCAGCTCGGCATTTTGGCATTCTGAGTGTTTGAGGTGTCCTTCCATTTTAGTTAAAGAAGGCCGCTTGTACACTGGCTGTTCAAATTTGATGAATGAAATGGGCTTTTTGTTAATAAATGAAATGCTAAGGAGCCGTGCACATCACTGTTTATTGTGTCGTGTCCGGTGTTGATCTGGTGTCAAAGCGCCTGGTGAGGCCCTGATCTGTCAGCTGGAGACCATGGTTTCTGTCCTGGGGATGGAAATATTCATCATGCTTGACAGGTCCTGACTGACGAAGCAGTGCCTGGAGGAAGACAGAGTTACGATACCGTGGTGGCTCAGTGGCAAGCAGACAGGCTCATTATTCCTTTTTTACAGGTATGCTAGCCTTGCCTAGGGGCTGGGAGATACCAGGGTTTGAACTGTGAATCTTGGGTTACTGCGCTCAGTGGAGCGCTTCTCTTTTTATCTATTTGCAGGTGTTTACTGCAGTATGTTTCCTGAGTAGGAGCGAGAAGGGCCCTAGAAGAGCTGAACTCTGGAAAAGCAACCAAGATAATTGAAATGTGTTACGAATGTGTAATGTTTTTTTCGGCAAAGAAATTACTGGAATTATTTTGAGAGGATAAAGTGAGTGTGTTCTGGGGGGACTTCTAAGTAGGAGAAAATGCATTATTTATAGTACACCTTCTTTGCTGAACTATATTCACCACGTGTATGAGGCTGCAACTCAGTGGCTATTTAGTGACTCCAGAGCTTGGATATGGAGAAAAACCCCATGAGGTACTATGTCTAGTTGTTTGCTCACTGACCTAATAGGAGTACTGAGTTGAACACTCAATATATATGGGGATAGTGGTGCTGTTATTAATCAGTAGACCTCAAATTTTCTGAAAATTGAGTCTCCTGTAGCTTTCTGACTCGTGGTACCTTGAATATTTGACCTAAAAACCAAAATGAATGGACTCCTGAAAGGACTCCTGAATCTAGAAGATGATCATGCCCATTTTCGACTACTGCAACATAGTCTACGATGCTGTCCCACAGTCCCACCTATACAGACTGGACTCTCTTTAACTCCTTCTGTCGTTTTGCTCTTGATGCCCCCTCCGTACGCATCACTGTGACCTCTACCGCGCTCTCAACCTCCTTCCCCTACACACCCGGCGCACACTTCATGGTGCTAAATTCATCTCTAAATTCTGGCTTGGTTCTCTCCCCTCATATATCTCCTCCTCTCTTAGCATCCCTACCCTCTCCCTCTATTCCCTGAGATCCCATGCTGACAATCGCACCCTATCACTCCCCTGCAGAACCACTACCTCTGGCCAAAAAAACCTTCTCCTACCACCTGCCTAAAATGTGGAATGCTCTCCCTCTACAAATCCATCACTCTTCCTCCCTCTATTCCCTTACCACTGCATTACACAACTACCTCATACCCTCTTGCACCTGCTCCTGAACCCCCTTCCTTTTCTGTCTCCCTCTCTGTCTTTCTCTCCATCTCTCTCTCTCTCTCTCCCCTTCTCACCCCCCCCACTTGCACTTATACCTATAGACCAGCTCTTAAATAGGGGTGACTGGTTCCTATGTGCTCACCCTGCTGCATATTGCACTAGTGTACTGACTGTATTTTATGCATTGTCAACCTTGTATCCTATGTACTGATTCTACTTTGTATGCTGCTCCTATGTTCTGCTTGCACTGATACTCTACAACAGCCTTTATTGTCTCAAGTGCCTTGTTTCTGTTTTTATAACTGTATGTATAATTATAAAATCTGTATATAGTTACCTGAACTTATACTCTGTATGTCTGTACTTTGTATATCTCTTTCCCCTTCCCCCAGGATGTACCGTGAGATGAGCATTAAGTTGCTCAGTGTATCTTTCCTGGTGAAACAATTCAATAAATAAATAAAAATAAATAAAATCTATAGGAGCCGCATTTGTTTATGGTTTTCCTTTTTACTTTCTTTATGTTTTAAATATGTTTTACTATGTAGTTAGTGATTACTGTTTAATTAGTTCCTAGAGCACATAATTAGTAATTTCTAAAGGTCAGTTGTTAAATTGCCTTATCTGCCCTGTATTTATGGACAGGGTATATGGTATAAATACAAACTTAGTATTGAGACCTGTTATGTGCTCTGGGACTGACAATGTATTTTTAGTTTAGTTATTCATATGGATCAATGAGACCCCAGGATTGTCCTGCAGCCATTTGATATCAGGTGGGACAAAATAGCTAATCGGGGAGGCCCCTTGAGTGACATGGAGCCCCATTATGTACTGCAGGTGTAATCAATAGGAGTAGCTCGTATAGGTGTAATTAATGGAGCACGGAGTGGCATGAGTCGCATGGTGCCCCAGTGGATATGTTTTAAGGCTGGCATGTCCAATAGACCACTAGGGAGGCACAGTTATGACTTGGGGTAGATGGATGGGACTGGACTGTGACACGGTGTTCTGCTGTATGCTCAATAGTGGCCGATAGGAGTAGCTAGATAAGGGATGATCCATGGGCATGGAGTAGTATGCACCGCATGGTGCCCTAATGGATATGCTCTTAATGCCAGCAGGCCCTACTGGCCTCTAGATAGGATCGGTTTGCATGTGGTGTGATCATAAAAGACCCCTCTTGAAACACAGTCTTACTAAGTGCCTTGGGTATGGTCAATGGGAGTGGCCAGATAGGAAGTGGTCCGAAGTGTAAGGAGCAGCATGTGCTGCATGGTACCTTGAAGGTTGCCCTATAAAGGCAGCGTATCTATTTGGTTACAGGGCAGGTGCTGCTGGGACAGGATGTACGTATATGGGGCAAACTCTGCTGGGACAGATTGGACTGCTATGGTGCCATTTGGCCTAATGGCTGTCTTTTGGCTCATAGGAATTTGGTTTGGGCTTATTATTAGCTTGAATACAGAGAGGATTTATTTACTTGAGTCTTTTCTGTTATTTTTTCACATAATTTATGAAATTACATTTTATGTATTATGATGTAATATGAATTATGTAGTATGTTTAATTGATATTGAATTTTATACTGTGCTGTGTTTGAACTGTTTCTGTTTGTTAAGATATTGTAATGGCTTTTCAGCTGAACAATAAATTACTACTACTACTGCTACAGGTTCCCTCTTAAGGAGGGGGGTATATGTGACAAGGTAGAATAGGACCCTGTCCCAGTGGTTATGAAGAGTTTGAATGCAGGGATCTGTTCTGTTCTTTCTTTTCCTGTCTCTTGTCTGTCTGGTTGCACAACCAAATTTTCCTACGAGACCTTGGACTTGATCACCCTGACAGTCTCGCAATTCTCTGCCTCTCACTGTATCTCAGTCTTCCCTTGCTGTTCTGTTTTTTCCTCCCTTGCATATCTGCTGGTATAAAAATATATGCAAATCATTATGTGGAAATGTAACTGATATTTGGATCCCTTTGTTTAGAAATTATATAGTGTTACTGTTGAAATGTATATAATTATAGTGTAAGATGGTTGCAAAAAGCTATTGGAAACTTAAGGGGTTAACCTGAAATACAATTTTTAAGCCTTTTGCAGAAGCTGTGGAAAAGGGGCCTCAGTTGTGGGACATTGTGATCCTGCCTGCACCTGCCTGAAACATACTAGAGCATTTTAGAAAAACACAGGATGCTTGTTAAGAAAGGGGTTGTAAGGACTTATAAAAACAAAGCTGCAATTGCTTGCAAGACACACAGAGATTGAAGGAAAACTCTGATGGATCTTCTCTGTTTATTCTGCCTTTGTAAATAGTTGTACGGAACAAGTGTTTTTTTTATGCTATTGCTAGTACAAATAAATACTTTTTGTGAATTCTACAACTGCTCCTGGTTTTCCTATGCTTCCTGATCTGTGCCTTGACGACACCCTGCTGCAAAGCGTCACTCACCTATGCATGATGCACCCTTGACCTGCAGCCAGTCAGGAGGACTGGAGTTGCCAACAACCAATCCACTCAACTCTTGACTCGCTCCCAAGAATCATATCAGTGTCTGCCATCTGCCTGGCTCCAATTTATGGTCACCCCCCCAACTCGCTGTGACTCACTCAGCCTCTCCCCTTCCCTTCTGTTCCCCTATCAAATTTAAAGTTAAAAGACACCTTTTTCCAAAAATGTGTGTGGTGGGGGGAAGGGGCTCCACCTCCACCACAGATAACAGTATATCAATGCAAGTGTATTGTTGCCCTTTTTGATCTGCCACTCTCTCATCATCAGAGAACTACAGGTGTGATAAACTTTCGAATGTAACCCCCCCCCTACAAATGGAGGTTCCTGAAAAGTCTTCCTCAAGCTTGTCTAAATGCTCACTGCCAGGCTGGTGTCCTGTGTTTTAGCAGTTTAAATGTGATTGCCAGAGAGTGCCTGTATAGCCTCTGTGTACTGTCTCTTTAAGAGCTGCCTGGATTGCAGTCATAAGTAATCTGAAAGGGTGCTCTGTTGAAAGATGTAACTATTTGCTGAAAATCATTTAGAGTGATAATGTAGTTTGTCTAACATGCCTTCTTTGCAGCAAAGACTGTTTTGTTTTTCTCCACTATCTTCGTCCTTGACTGCAAATTGGACCAATCAGTACTGATGGGACCTAAAATGGAGCTGGACTACAGGAGCTGTCTGGAGTCAAAATCTGTAGGAATTGTAGTTTTGGGCTTTTTGAGCCCTTTTGCACCTGAAGGGGGAGACTTTGTTGTGACTGACAGGAGGATCAGCCAACCGAACGTTTTGGATCTTGGGGAATTTCCCAGACTGCTGCAGCTAGTTTCAATTTTGAGCTGAGAAGTGAAGAAGTAACAGCTCAAGTGATTTTGAGCAGCAATTCTGTGTAGTTTTGATGGGAGAACTGTGAAAGGGCAGAGTTTTGGCCTGCCTGTCTGCCTACTGTCCCTGAGAGGGAAAATAGAGTTTATTCAGACTGAATCCGAGTTGTGAGGATTATTTAAGCCAGTGGACTGTGATTAGGCTTTAACCTGAAGACGACCGAAGATTTGCTGAATGCGATCAGCCTGTCAGGATTTCCAGCTGCTTTTGAATCCCCAGTTTGTGCAGAGACTTTGCGATCATGACCGGAGAGCGGTTTGCCTGGTACAATAGAATTTCCTTACATGTAAATGTGCTGTGTGTTGAAAGTGGATCGTGATTTGGTTCCCCACTGTGTGAACTGTGTTCTGCTTGCTGGTACCGTAGAATCCTTTACATGTAAATGTGCTGTGTATTGAAAGTGGGTCGTGATTTGGTTCCCCACTGTGTGAACTGTGTTCTGCTTGCTGGAAGCTTTATCCTGCCTAATCGGACTGAATCCGCGTTCATGTCCATTCAGCCTGGGCCATGCCACGCTGCCCTGCCAGATTACCCCACTGCACAGAGAAAGCCACTGATGAGAGACCTGCCTGGGGATCAGCCCCCTCTCCACACTTGAACAAGAACGACGCCTCGGCGAATCGTGTGGGCCCTGCTTCTCCTGGCATTCCGGATTAACCATCTGCTGTCTCGATTTTCGTCCAGCCTGTGTCCAGTCTTGGGCATTGTGAGTAATCATTAGGGTAGCTGCCTGCAACAACAGCCTATTCTAGAAGTGTGTCATCTGATTGTCTTGTTTTCTTTTCACGAACTGAGCCCTCCGGCTCCGGATTACAAATAGTGTGTGTTGTGCATGTTGTTTCCTTCCATCACAGGGCCCCAACCAGCTGCAACGTTCCTGGCTAGCCCACCATTCTCCATCTGGGTACCCAGGCTGTGTAACTGTTTATGGACCCTGAAGTACATGCATAACTGTTTGATTGATAGAGCCTTTAAGCAAATTAACCTGATTACCCCCCTCCCTTGTTCAAGACCCTTAAATAAATCAGATCTTACTCTTTTTTGCATTTACCCTGACTGTGGTTCCAGTTTGTGCAAGAGTACTGTACTGCTGTTATTTGCTGTGTATAACCTTGTTTTACAGGGGGTCCTCAGGGCCGGGTCAGATGAAAGCCCTGGTGGTAAGTGCAAATAGTATGAGTACTTGTGTGGTGTATCAGGGATATTGTGAAAGTGAATATTGCGTATTGTTCTGGCCACTAGTAAGGAAAGAGGGGGATTACAGTGTCCTGGAGGGTTGTGCCCAGGTTAGCTTGACCACTACCAACCCTGACCTCTGGGTGGAGGCACCCGTTTCAGAACTCAGGCCCCTTAACCTACTACTAGCCAAGCAGGTGGAGTAGTAGCCCTTGGGACAGCGCCACCTAGGGGTTACTTACACATACACCTTCAAAAATCTGGGTAATCCTTAATGTCAGCCTAACAATGCCTGTATCTTTCCTCCTCTGTGCCACATGAATACGTTTTTGTTGAGTTAAGTGAATTTCTCACTGCCTGGATCTGGGAAGACAACAATTTGTTGTGTTTGATTTTAAATTCTAAGCACTCATGGATATGTTTGGACTTAAACCACAGCCTTTAATGCGAAGTGGGGGGGGAGCAGCTAGTGCAAATAATTTGGGCCTTTCTGCCAAGAACAATTTACAAGGCACATTTGTATTTTCAAACAAAATACCCTGGCAGTTCTCCCTGCTGCTTTAACAACATTGTTTGTTAGACTGTTGGTAGCTGCTGATTAGTGGCTAAGTATTGGATTTAGAATTCTAGTAGTTGATAGTTTGGGGCACTGTTATTGGACCAAGAAGCCTTATCAACAAACGAAGCAAGTGGTGATTCCTATCAGCTTGGCCTTAATGCCTTCGTAGCCTTGCTGAAGATCAGCTCGAGATGAGATAAAGAGGCAGAAATATGTGTCCCATATTCTTTTCATTGGTACTGTGTGAGGTAAAATTAACAGAATATTGAACCATGAAAAAGGCATCTCACAGTAAATCCCAGTTTAGATGATACTGTACCTTACCTATTTCCTGTTACCTTTAGCAAATGGGGCATACGAAATGCATTAAAAAACACATTTACTGTGGGGCATGAGCGATAAGTATGCTAAGTACTGAAACAGACTTATACAATCACACTGATTGCATTGGAAAAGTTCACAAAAACAAGTTTAGAAATCCATTTTCATCACTTAAACCAGCGTCAGTTTTTTTTATGCCACAGCACTGATATTACTGGAAGGATAATGAAGTGACATGCATGTAAAGATGTGCTGCTATTTTTGGGAAGGATTTTGTTATTAAATTATTTTGTAGCTTGTCAGAGAGCAGCTAGAAGCATTATAATTTCCCATGACAGCTTCATGGTTCCAGTTAGTGCAGATAACAGCATCACTTTTATCTCAACAGCTGAGATGTAAGAGCACAGCTCAAAACTAGCTTGCATTACCTCCAAATCTTGGCTTTAATCATGACAGTTAAAGTGTCTGAGGACAAGAAAAATGCCAGGCTAGCAGGATATTATCAAATAATGCTCTCCCCAATTGAAATGTCTAAATGGGGAGGAGGCTTAGTGCACATTATATATGAAAGAGCTAATACATTAGTATGTATACCTATTCACCGGGGCACATAGAAGTAAATGGTGTATGCAAATTTATTAGCAAGGGAAGTCACTCCAAAAAAGAGACTCCAAATGCTCAGTGTACCTTTTCCTGTCTTTTTATTCTTTATTCTCTCTCTCTCTCTCTCTCTCGCTCTCTTCCTACACCCCCCCAGAAAGGGTGAGGTGGAATGGAGCTTAAAATCCCATTATATCTCTTTTCCCTTTCCCACCGATTCTGTGCTGCTACCCATTCAGACATCACACTGAATGTGGGGGTCTTCATGCTGATGTCTTTGTGTCCTGACCTGAACGCTGATCATCAATCGGCCATAGTGGAGGGGGAATGAACAGCAGACTAACCTAGCTCTGCTGCTGGAGCTCATGCATGCCTTATAAGCAACACAACTCTATGGAGTGGGGGGAGCGGGTTGGGTCATGAACCCTGAGGCTCCCCTATGGTAAACAATGCTGGATCATCAGGCCTCTCACATATGACAGTGTTTCTTGAAGAAGAAGTATTTACTTTAATGCTTATTTTTAGAAAAAAAAAATGTATTTCCCTATTACACTGTACCAGAGAATAACGGGACAGCAGCTCTGTAATCTAACAGTCTGAGCATGACATTTTCCAGGATAATACCTATTGATGCTGCACTCCTTGTTTACTTGTCTGGATTAGATATTTAGTTATATGAAGATAGAGTTTAATGCCAGTATAATTTAAGGAAACACTGGAACCTAATGTCTGCATCATCTTGTGCTGTATTTATTTGATCTGCATAGCAACAATGTTTGCCCTCTGATGTTGTCTGTCATGCCATAAAGATAAACTACTACAATAAATCTATTTGATTGATTGAGTCAATTCTATTCGGCAAATGTGCTGTAAAATATAACAAAAGAGTTTTAAGCACTGTTGTAATATTGTGCTGATAGTGTGCCCTCTAGATGAATCAAACTGCTCCCCTCCCCCCCCCAAAAAAATCAGACTTCTAGCACTGAACTTGTGGGGCTCTCTTGCAAACTTGTTTCAATAAGGAGTTGATGGCTGGCCCAGTGACACTGAGAGTTGAGGCGCTGAACACCACACCTCGCACCATGCTGGCAACCCATGTTCAGAAAGCGAGGCTCTGGTTGCAGAATTGACCAGGAGGAGGATCAGTGTCTGGAGGACAGATCTCCTCTCCTGGGGAGGGTGGGTTCATAACGCCCCAGCAGCCGCAACTTCCAGTGGAGATTGGGAGTGCATCAGCTGGGGGTCGTGCACACAAGGGAGTGGAGGCATCGGCAGACGTCTGCGAGTGGGGTGCAGGAGTGCAATCAGCTCACACTGGAGGTCATTGCATGCCCGCGCCACCGGGGGAACCATCATGATGCCGTGCATGTAGAAGGAAAAACCCCAGCTCCTGCAGGAGATGATGGCACACCAGCCCCATGCCCACTGTCGGACCCCACCTTCTCCAGCCCCGATATCCTCGAGCCCGCATCAGACCACCAAGCTAGATTGAAGGGAGTGCTCAGGTAAGTGGAGGGTGGCCCTGCCCTGGGGGGCACAAGCCAGGGGGTTTATTGTGGTTTGGGGTGCCGAGGCAGGGTTCTTGGGGGACTAGGAGCATGGAGGGGTCTCTGGCCAGGCAGGACAAGCTGTTGATGTCTGAGGGATGCCTCAGGACTGGTGATCAGAGGGAAAGAGAGTGGTAAAAAAAATATGGGGTTGAATGTACTGAATCTGTCAAACCCTGGTGAACTACCCACAGTCTACAAAGGTGAGTGAGATATGTGAAAAAGCCTGGTAAATGGCGTACATGGGTACTTTTTGCACAGCAACTGTGCGCATCACCATATCAACAAAGGTGCCTTGGCATGCAGTGTGATTGGGCAGTGGCCACAGAAAACCAGACACTCCCACGGGGTGCCCCTTGATCCCACCATATAAAGTTATGGAATGCACAGCATGGAGAAATGAGGACATGTCAACTGGGGATAGCCTCATAAGGTGCATACAGGCAGAGCAGATGAACAAGCCCAGACATGGCGAGCAAGAAGAGCTGCACTAAAACCAACTGGCATACCTGTGAGATCAGGGCTGGGTGGAGGCCATAGCCCTGATGGCCATGGACACATAACTGTATTGCAGGGAAGGCTGTGATCTTTCCTGTGGAGGTCTACACTATTACCAGATGCTGTATGGGTCTGGGGACTGAGGGGTATGCTGCCCACAAACAGGTGGTCTGAGAGGGCATCCAGGAAGGCAATGGACATAAAACTTTATGACAGGGAAGGCTGCAGTCTTTCCTACAGAGGTCCACACCATTACCAGATGCTGCATGGGTCTGGGGACTGAGGGGTATGCTGGTTCACAAACAGGTGGCCCAAGGGGGTATCCAGGATACCATAAATGTATCCAGTAGTACCGCTTTTGCCATTAGTGCCATGAAACACAAGTGTCATAACCTCTGTGACATTGTGGCTCCTTATCCACATCAGTCACTGGCCTGTGCCCTTCTCACAAACCTCACAGGACATTGTGGCCATCTCTAGAACAGCTTTAATGACCCGGAGATACTCCAGAGGAAAAGCCCCATCTGGTCAAAAAAAAGATGCGTGGGAAGCAGAGAAAGTAAAATAATTAAAACTCACTAGGTGCATTTGAGAAGATTTGGGATAGAGTAGGACAAGAGACGAGCTCAGAGGGCTGTACTGACAACATAGCAAAAGCACAATTCTGCAATTCATTAACAAAACCGGCACTACTCTGAAGCTTATGAGCAAAAAAAGGGTTTTATTGCAAACAAAATTTTAAAAGGCAAATTGCCAGCAACATACCGCCCAGGTACAGCAACAAACAGAGCCCCAACCAGTTTCATATATGTATACCAACACCACCTAAATGTCAACACTGGGATACATAAAGATTAAATAACCTTGATTCATTAAGGCACAATATTGAACACTGGCTCAATCGGACCTTTATTTGTTTTGATTATATATAAGAAGTACATATTGTGCCTTAATTAAATTAGAATACTACGTGATAGTTCCTCAATGCAGCTTTTACTGTATTTTAGTAATAATAATTCAAGGTTATTTAATCTTTATGTATCCCAGTGTTGATATTTAGGTAGTGTTGGTATACACATATGTATATAAATGCACTTTTTTTATTATTCGTTTGGTGTTTATACTATCCCTTTAAAGGACCACTACTTAAATAGGTCTCATCATGTGAATGGACCATCCCCCGATGACGCACTAGCTGTGAAACCGGTTGGGGCTCTGTTTGTTGCTGTACCTGGACGGTATGTTGCTGGCATTTTGCCTTTTAAAATTTATTTTGCAATAAAGCCATTTTTTTGCTCATAAGCATTGAAGTAGTGCCAGTTTTGTTGTTTATTTTGGTTATTCCTATACCGAGCAGACTCCACCAGCAGCTGTAGCTGTTTTTGTTGTTTTACAATTCATTAACGAGCATTTGAGAAAATCTAGTACAGGAGAAGGACATGGCAAATAGGGTGACATTAAAAGTGGCGCCATGCACTACCCATGTTTCAGCTGAAATCTGTCAACTAGCTACCCCTATTAAAAACTGGAAAAAAAAGAAATGGTTTGACTATGCAGGCTCTGTCTTGTTTGCACTTTCATGGGAAGGGGTGCTGGATTCTTATTTCCATTTCTGTTAATGAGTGAAGTCCAGCTCCCACCTCCCAACAAAGATGCTACCAAAAAAGGTTTCCTTTTATTAATTTTTTTGCTTACCGTGCATTCTTTCTTTTTCCCATGATTCAAAAGGAGTTCTTAATGTCATACATTTTTAGTGCTTTTTTTGAATGACTGGAGGTGTATTTCCCTAGGGTTTATTCTAAGCTATTTAAACTCTACTACTTCCTGGAGGGTAGAAGGGAGAGGTGTGACATGATCGAAACATTCAAGTACCTTAACAGTTTAAACAGAGTGTGCTCTAAGGGCCTGTTCAACCTTAGTGGGAACAGGGCCACTAGGGGGCACTGCCTCAAGCTGGTGGGGGAAAATTCCGGAGACAGAAATGAAGAGGCACTTTTTCATGGAAAAGGTGAGAGCTTAGTGGAATGAGTTGCCTGAGGAAGTAGTCTCCCTGAAGACAGTGGACAGCTTCAAGAGAGGTTGGGACAGAGAAAAGGGAAACTGCATGTAGGACAGGGGGAGTGATGGGGAGGGAGGAGCAGATAACGGGGGGGGGGGTGGCAGATCCCTCATTAGAAATTGAGTGGTCTGCAAACTAAAGCAGACATAATAGACCACAAGGCCTTTTTTCTGCTGACTCAATAATATGTTTGTAGTTCTTACTACATTTTCAGAATTTAGCATAAGCACTACAGAAAAAACATAGAAACATAGAAATTGTCGGCAGATAAGGACCACCAGGCCCATCTAGTCTGCCCTAGCCCTTCACTAGTTTGTGGCCTTTGACTCTAACTGGTCAATGGCTACTCCCCCCTTCTTTCCACCTCTAATTTTCCCCTATGCCTGTCCCAGGCATGTTTAAAACCCTCTACTGTGCTCACTCCCACAACCTTCTGTGGCAGTCTGTTCCATGGGTCCACCACCCTCTCTCTGAAGAAAAACTTCCTCACATTTCCCCTTAACCTGCCTCCTTCCAGTTTCATGTCATGCCCCCTTGTCCCTTTATAAGCCTCCAATCATTCACAAAACAGTGTCCTGAGCACAAAGACAAGTTTATGCATAACAATATAGTAACTTAAGGTTGGAAGGGACTCTAGAAGATCTTTACTGGTGGCTGCTCCATGCACATTAACCTTGATTAAATACTACAGTATGTACTTGTATACATTAGTGTTGAGATAATATTGACAGACTGGGTCCGAGAGGTAGGTTGAAGGTGTTTCTCCACCAGGAGACAGACGCACCCATAGCAAAGCCCCAATATCTAATCTTCCGATGCAGGCCTAGTGCAGAAATTTAAGGGGACATTCCAGATCAGTTGAGAGACTTGGACTTGACCAGACTGGTAATCGGAAGAGGCACACTGAACCAAGACTCATTTTCAGGTGCAACTCGGAGGAGAGGAACAGGAGAAGCAACAACACAAATACACAGTAACAAGTCAATGAGCAAAACATATCTGAGATACTTGGTCTCTCCACTGGATTTCTTGTCTCTTTATGTGTTTTGGAGAGTACATAAAAAGTGGGGTCTCTCTGCATGCTTATTTATTAGTGCTTTTCCCACCCACTCATCTATCCATTCTAGATTTACTGCTCTCTGCAACAATTTGTTATGCATGGAACATTTTGATAGGTGGTTTCCTCTGAAAGTTGTCTTATACACTCTCTTTGATAGTCAGTTCTAGTCAGGATTACAGCTCCTCCCCCTTTGTCTGCCAGTTTTACTATTACTGTCTCCCATTTCTGTTGACCTCGGTGCTTCACTTTCATTTTTGCTTGAATTATAGTCACTTGTTGTTGTGAGCTGAGGGGCTAGCTGTACAATAGAGCAGACTCGATAGACCATGAGGCCTATTTCTGCTGGCATTTTGTATGTTCGTATGTTTGATATTGTATTATTTCTCAGTTTCCTTATTCAGGACTTTAATATAGTTGTCTGTGTTATCTGGTATTGGTCCCAGTGGTAGAAATATTGGTAGGTAGGTAGGTAAAATTTTATTTATACAGTGATACAGCCATTGGGGTTCCGAAAATCACTATTTGCAAGGCTTACCTGTTTGTATAAAAACTAAATTGTTACAACATTTCGAGTTATGACATAAATATTAAAATACAAAATGTCAGACATACAGATGGTACAAATAGGTTACAAACTATTATAGAAATCATCAAGACAAGGCAGATAATCATTTAACCACTGCATTCTTATCACCTATTACAATAGCAACGAAAACAAAGTTGATGATTCATTTCAGTTTTAAAAACAATATCAGTGACAGTTAAATCTCGGAGAAGAGGGGGGAGACAATTCCAGCTAGAGGCAACCTGGTACTGAAGAATCATTTCACTAAATCAGTTAGTTATTTTTGGTATAATTAAATCCCTAGCACCTGGTTTTTCTCAAATTTAAACCATGATTGGGTTTTTGTAATTTGATTTTAGAATATTTAATGATTTATTTTTAAGTATACCCCGTACATGATTCCGCCAAATACCCTTTGCCCTCAAGCTTAATGAAGTCCAACCTATCTTTATATACATTGTACAGTGATGGGTTCTAAAATCACATCTTAACACAAATCTTGCAAGCTCATTGTAAAGTATATCTAAATTATTCAACTGTTTTTTGCTGTGTGTCTATAAATATGACTTCCATAATCAATTATTGGTAACACCAATTGATTTATCATGGTCAGTCTTGTTTCTTTTGTCATACAATTTGAGATGCATATTATTGCTCCAATTTTTGCATTTGTTTTCCTTATTAATTTTGTTATATGCGGTTGGAATGTTAAATGCTGATCTATTAGTATCCCTAGGTACTTATACGTCGCTGTTTGTTCCAAGATCTTACCTTCCTGAGTCATTATTTTTAGCTTTGAAACTCCCTTATTTTCTGAAGCAAAAAACATAGTCTGTGTCTTTTTATTATTTTCTAATAAACCCAGAGATGAAAAATGTCCTTGCATAGTGCAAAAGTCACTTTGTAATTTCTGCTCTACTTCTCCTGGGTTTATTCCTGCTGCTACTAAAACAGTATCATCTGCATAGAGACGAATTTGTGACTGTTTAATGTTATTTGGTAAGTCATTTAGGTAGATTATGAACAAGAGGGGGCCCAGGATGGATCCCTAGGGAACCCCTCTCATCACATAGTCTGTCCTTGACTAATGACCATTCAGAACAACAAATTGGGACCTTTTATCAAGATATGAAGTAAACCATCTACAAGTTTCAGTTTCAATTTCAGTGCTTTTTATGTTTGCGCTTGCACAAAGCTAAGATGTTGGTATGATAGTACATTTTGAGAAGTGTGCCACTATCAGTCCAATGTTGGGCAGCCTGCAGAGGGCTCAACAGTGTTATACCAATCATCAGTCAGGCTGATCATGACACTGTTCTGTGCTTGCTGGGTGAAAAATTTGTTAAGTTCAAAGAAAAGTGCCACTCAAATCATAGGGCAGCTCTTTTCTTTAATCTGCATAATGCCACCCAATGAAAGCAGCTTATCAGTGTTGTGATCAGTCCGCCATGGTCCTCCCCCCAACTTAAAAACAATCCCTTCCACCTTCTACAAAATATCCTTCACACCTCCTATTGCTTCCCCCTTCCTTTTTAATTTTGCGGCACTGTGTTGCCCAATCCCCGGTGTCAGCTAGCATCCCCAACCCACCCGTTTTCACTGTGTGACACCAGGAAGCCCACCCCTGGTGCTCCCAAACAAAACACTGACACTGGTGTGCCAGTTCCCAGTATCAGTACCTGAAAAAAAGAAAACTGTCCCTCGTAGTCATTTTTATTTTTTTTTATTCCTGGAATCCCATCCAGAGGTTAAACTAATACTGGGGTGGCCAGTCCCCAGTATTGATACCTGAAATAAAGAAAATCATCCCTCGTAGCCTACTGTGGTCCTCCCCCTCAACATAACAATAAGCCCTCCCACCTTCTACCAAGTATTCCTCCCACCTCCCATTGCTTCCCCCTTCCTTCTTAATTTTCCAACACCAGGGTGCCCAACCCCAGTGCCAGCTAGTACCCCTTACCCCACCTGTTTCACTGTGTAACACTGGGAAGCCCACCCCTGGTGCCACTAAACATAACACCAACACTAGGGTGCCCAATACCCAGTGTCAGTACTTGAAATAAAGATAACCTCCCTCATAGTCTTTTTTATTTTTTTTTTAATCACTGTAATTTTACCCTGTGCCAAGTATCCCTCCTGCCTCCCTGTGACTTTACCATGCCATAGACCTTAAACCAGCACTGGGGTACCCAATCCCCAGTGTCAGTACCTAAAATAAAGAGAACAGTCCCTCATAGTCTTTTTTTTATTTTTATACAAACCCCCCACAGCAAGTGGCCACACTGCAGAGAAATCTCCAACAGCACATGCCCACAATGCAAAGAAACTCCCAGCTCAAGTGTCCACACTGCAGTTAAACCTTCTATAGGTAGAGCCCACAATGCCTAAAAATATTACCCAGCTACTGTCCACACTGCAGAGAAACATGCCACAGCAAGTGCCCACACTGCCAGACAAACCTCCCCAAGACAGTCCGCACACTGCCATGCTACCTGTCTATAGCTAGGGCTTACACATCACAGAAACCTTTGCCAGCAAGTGCCCACACTGCCAGACAAACCTCCCAGAACTAGTGCCCACATTGCCAGACAAGCATACGAACATTCGGAAAATGCCAGCAGATACAGGCCCTTAGGTCTATCGAGTCTGCTTGAGCATGCAGCTAGCAGTGTATTACTCTGCAGCTGCCCCCAAATACGGTAGTGACCTTTCCTCTGATACTGTCTGTCCCACCTCCCTTTAAACTGTCCACCAATTTTAACGTTACCACCTCCTCTAGCAGTGCATTCCACCCATCCACCACCCCTTCTGTGAAGTAGTGTCTCCTCATCTCCCTCTTCAACCTTCCCTCTTCTAGTTTCAGACTGTGCCCCCTAGTGTTTCTCCCTCCCTTTAATCTAAAAATCCCCTCTGTGCTAACCTTGTTTCTGCCCCTCATATATTTGAAGGT
This sequence comes from Neoceratodus forsteri, assembly GCA_016271365.2. Classification (NCBI taxonomy): domain Eukaryota; kingdom Metazoa; phylum Chordata; order Ceratodontiformes; family Ceratodontidae; genus Neoceratodus; species Neoceratodus forsteri. Next base: position 449,540,189 of record CM057456.1, on the reverse strand, counting down.
TTCAATCATATCCCCCTTATCCCTCCTATCCTCCAGGGAGTACATGTTGAGCTCCCTCAGTCTATCCTTGTGGGGTTTGTCCTCCATTCCCGTGATCATCATGGTGGCTCTGTGCTGGACCACCTCCAGTAACTTGACATCTTTTTTAAGTAGGGCTGCCAGAACTGCATGCAGTACTCCAGGTATGGTCTGACCAGCGACCTGTACAGTGGTAGGATAAACCACCTCCTCCAAGAAGTGATGCCCCTGGCAATACATCCCAGCATCTTATTAGACTTTGCTGCTGCCTTCCTGCACTGTGCTGAATAGATCACCTGCCCTTTGATTATCAACCCAAGACATTTCTCCTCTTCTGTATTAGATAACTGTAACCCCCCCCCCCAGCCTATAGCAGAATGTTTGGTTTCTGGACCCCATGTGCAAAACCTTGCACTTCTTTGCATTGAAACCAAGCTACCATGTGTCTGACCAGCATTTGAGTTTATCCAGGTCCTCCTGTAGTCATAACCACCCCTATGTGCTGTCCACCACTGCTCTGATCTCAGTGTCATCTGCAAATCAACCTCCCAGAGCTAGTGCCCACACTGCCAGACAAACCTCGCAGAGCTAGTGCCCACACTGCCAGAAACATCCCGGAGCTGGCCCTCCTACTGCCAGACAAACTTCCCAGAGCAGTCCTCATACTGCCAGGTAAACTGTATATAGCTAATGCTTACACTTCACAGAAACCTTCCCCAGTTAGTACCCATATTGCCAGATAAACCTACCAGAGCTAGTGCCCACATTACCAGACAAACCTCCCAGAACTAGTGCCCATACTACCAGACAAACCTCCTGGAGCTAGTGCCCACACTGCCAGAAAACCTCCTCGAGCTAGTCCTCACACTGCCAGGCAACCTGTCTATAGCTAGCATTTACACATCACAAAAACCTTCCCCAGCAAGTGCACACATTGCCAAACAAACCTATCAGAGCTCATGCCCACACTACCAGACAAACCTCCCAGAGCTAGTCCTCACACTGCCAGAAAAACCTCCCAGAGCTAGTACCTATACTGCCAGACAAACCTCCCAGAGCTAGTGCTCACACTACCAAACAAACTTCCCGGAGCTAGTGCCCACACTATCAGACAAACCTTCCCAAGCTAGTCCTTACACACGCTGCCAGAAAACCTCCCTACAGCTAGTGCTATCACATCACAGAAACTATACCCAGCAAGTGCCCACATTGCCAGACAAACCTCCCAGATCTAGGGCTCATACTGCAAAACAAATCCCAAAGGTGGTGCCCACCCTGCCAGAAAACCTCCCTGATACAGTCCCTATACCGCAGATGAACCTCCCATTGCTAGAGTACACACTGCCAATAATCTTCCCACAGCAGATGTCAGCACTGGTAGACAAACCTCCCACAGCTGGTTCCCACACTGCAGAGAAACCTCACACATAAAGAGCCCACACTACAGAGAAACCATACAGAATTAGTGTCCACACTGCCAGACAAACCACCTAGAGCAAGCACCATTCTAAATGGAAATCTCCAAGAGGAAGTGCCCACACTGCCAGAAAAACCTTCCATGGCTAGTGCCCACACTGCCAGGCAATTCTCCTACAGCTGGTGACCACATCCCCTGAGAATCCTGTCACAGCAAGTGCCCTCAAAGCCAGCCCACTCACCTAGAGCTAGTGCCCACACTGCAGAGAAACATCCAACAGCTAGTGAACACACTGCCAGAGTACACACTGGGGGGGGGACATGATAGAAACTTTCATGTACCTCAATGGAGTCAACAAAGTCCAAGAGGGTAGCATCTTTCAGAAAAAGAGATGTGCAAGAACAAGGGGGTACAGTTTGAAGATAGAGGGGGGTAGGAGGAAGTAGGCAATTGGTTAACTAGGATCTGCAGCTTATCCATTATGTAGGGAATTGGGCAGACTAGGTGGGCCAAGCGGTCCTTATCTGCCATCAAATTCTATGTTTCTACGTAGACAGACCTTTTACAGTTCGTTTGCACTCTCTCTGAGAATCCGCTCAAAGCAAGTGCCCTCATTGCCAAGCATTCCTCCTAGAGCTAGTGCTAACACTGCAACTAAACCTCCCACAGCTATTCCACACATTTCAGAGAACCCACAATCCCAGACAATCCTCCCAGAGCAAGTGCCAGCACTGTAGAGAAACCTCACAGAGCCAAGTGCCAATACTGCAGAGAAATCTCCCAAAACTAGTGCCAACACTGCAGAGAAACCCCCCAAAGCAAGTGCCAATACTGCAGAGAAATCTCCCCGCACAAGTGTCACCACTGCAGAGAAATCTCCCAGAGCAAGTGCCAACACTGGAGAGAAACCTCCCAGAGCAAGTGCCAACACTGCAGAGAAACCTCCCAGAGCAAGTGCCAACACTGCAGAGAAATCTCCCAGAGCAAGTGCCAACACTGCAGAGATTTTGAGCAAGTGCCAACACTGCAGAGAAACCTCCCAAAGCAAATGTCAACACTGCAGAGAAACCTCCCAGAGCAAGTGCCAACACTGCAGAGAAACCTCCCACAGCTAGTGCCTGTACTTTTTTAATTCTTTGGAAACTGGGTAAAGCCCAATAGTCACAAGTGCCTGTTTTTAGGAGTGACCTGGGAGCTCTGGGGCTGGTAGTACAGCCTAGAGGTTAGAGTAGCGAGCTGTGAATGAGCTTGGTACATCCAGCAGACCTGGGTTTGATTCCCACAACCTCCACTTGCATACTGTGTGACTCTGAGCAATTCACTTAACCTCCCCAGTGCTCCCAGGTTGCCCCTGAAAACAGACACTTGTGCCTTGTGGGCCTTACCTGGTTACCAAAGACAAAAAAAATAAATTACTTAGTTAATAAGTGACTTGCTTACAGTCACACAGTATGCAAGCAGAAGTTGTGGGAATCAAACCCAGGTCTGCTAGATGTACCAAGCTCATTCACAGCTCATTATGCTAACCTGTAGACTGTACTGCCAGCCCCTAGTGCTTGCACTTCCATTTAAAGTTTCATGAGCTAGCACCCACACTGCTCAGAAACCTCCCAAAGCTAGTGCCAACACTGCAGAGAAACCTCCCAAAGCAAGTGCCAATACTGCAGAGAAACCTCCCAGCGGAAGTGCCAACACTGTAGAGAAACCTCCCAGAGCAAGTGCCAACACTGCAGAGAAACCCCCCAAAGCTAGTGCCTACACTGCAGAGAAACCTCCCAAAGCTAGTGCCAACACTGGAGAGAAATCCCCCAAAGCAAGTGCCAATACTGCAGAGAAACCTCCCAGCGCAAGTGTCAACACTGCAGAGAAACCTTCCAGAGCAAGTGCCAACACTGCAGAGAAACCCCCCAAAGCTAGTACCTACACTGTAGAGAAACCTCCCAAAGCTAGTGCCAACACTGGAGAGATGTACCCTTATGTAACTATTACTGTGCTACCCAATGTATATCTTGTTTTGCTCCTGTACACCTATATTATGTCTGTGCATTTCTGCATATTGTAACCAATGTCCTGTGCTCTCCTGGGTCGTGCCTGAAAATAGGCAGGTCTGTTGCCTAGCGCACTTACCCGGTTACCAAAAGCTAATAAATAAATAAATAAATAAACCCCCCAAAGCTAGTGCCTACACTGCAGAGAAACCTCCCAAAGCTAGTGCCAACACTGCAGAGAAACCCCCCAAAGCAAGTGCCAATACTGCAGAGAAACCTCCCAGCGCAAGTGTCAACACTGCAGAGAAACCTCCCAGAGCAAGGGCCAACACTGCAGAGAAACCCCCCAAAGCAAGTGCCAACACTGCAGAGAAATCTCCCAGAGCAAGTGCTAACACTGCAGAGAAACCTCCCACAGCTACAGTAGTGCCTGTACTTTTTTTAATTCTTTGGAAACTGGGTAAAGCCCAATAGTCACAAGTCACTGTTTTCAGGAGTGACCTGGGAGCTCTGGGGCTGGTAGTATAGCCTAGAGGTTAGAGTAACGAGCTGTGCATGAGCTTGGTACATCCAGCAGACCTGGGTTTGACTCCCACAACCTCCACTTGCATACTGTGTGACTCTGAGCAAGTCACTTAACCTCCCCAGTGCTCCCAGGTCACCCCTGAAAACCAGCATTTGTGCCTTGTGGGCCTTACCCGGTTACCAAAGACAAAAAAAAAAATAATAATAATTAATTAATTAATAAGTGACTTGCTTACAGTCACACAGTATGCAAGCGGAAGTTGTGGGAATCAAACCCAGGTCTGTTAGATGTACCAAGCTCATTCACAGCTCATTATGCTAACCTGTAGACTGTACTGCCAGCCCCTAGTGCTTGCACTTCCACTTAAAGTTTCCTGAGTTAGCACCCACACTGCTGAGAAACCTGCCAGACTACACTACTAGACAAACCTCAAAAAGCTAGTGTCCATACTACAGAAAAACATCTCAGATGTAGGGCCTACAGTGCATGAAAGACATAGAAATATAAAATTTGACAGCAGATAAGGATTGCTTGGCCCACCTAGTCTGCCCATTTTGCTACCTATTGGATAAGCTGCAGATACTGGTTAACCAGCAGCCTACTTCCTCCTACCCCCCACTAGAATTGCCTTATGTCTGTCCCATGCATTCTTGAATTCCCCCACTGTTTTTGACTCCACTACCTCTTCAGGAAGGCAGTTCCATGTATCCACAACCCTCAAAGTGAAAAAATACTTCCTCACATTACCTCTGAGCCGTCCCCCCTCTATCTTCAGATTGTGCCCACTTGTTCTTGCACCTCTCTTTTTCTGAAAGATGCTACCCTCTTGGACTTTTTTGATTCCCTTGAGGTACTTGAAAGTGTCTATCATGTCCCCCCTCTACCTCCTTTCCTCAAGGGTATACATATTAAGCTCCTTTAGTCTCTCCTCATATCTTCTGGTGCAGACCCCGCACCATTTTAGTTGCCCTCCTCTTGACAGCCTCCATCCTGTCTATGTTCTTGCAGAGATGGGGTCTACAGAACTGCACACAGTACTCCATATGGGGTCTCACCAACTGTCTGTACAGAGGGATAACAACTTCTTGTTTTCTACTGGTGACGCCTCTCCCTATGCATTCCAGTATCCTGCCAGCCCTCCTTACTGCCTTCTCACATTGCTTGGCCACCTTTAGGTCATCTGATATGACTACCCCCAGGTCCCTTTCCAATTTTGTTGTTGGTATCTCACCCCCCATTGTGTACTCTTCTCCTGGGTTTTTGTTTACCAGGTGCATTACTTTGCACTTCTTTGCATTGAATTTAAGCTGCCATACATTTGACCATTCCTCCAACCTTGCCAAGTCCCTTCTCATCCTTTCCACCCCACCTTCTGTATCAGCACTGTTGCAGATCTTTCTGTCATCTGCAAAGAGACATACTTTTCCTTCCAGTCTCTCTGCAATGTCACTTAAGAAGACATTAAAGAGGACCGGTCCCAGTACTGAGCCTTGCGGTACTCTGCTAGTAACCCCCCTTTCTTTGGAATGTACTCCATTTACTATTACTCTCTGCGTCCTGTTGTCCAGTCAGTTTTTTACCCAGACTACCACCTTGGAACCCACTCCAAGGCTGGCTAACTTGTATATTAATCTTTTGTGTGGGACTGTGTCAAATGCCTTGCTAAAGTCTAAGCAGGCCATGTCCACAGCCCCTCCCTAGTCTACTACTTTGGTCACCCAGTCAAAGAAATCTATTAGATTCATCTGACACAAACTTCCCAATGTGAATCTATAAGACAAAGAACCTCTGTGCACAAGCACTGAGGCAAGGGTTACCCCAAAGGGCATTTGGCTTGGAAACCAAGTTTTAAAGAAATACAAAATCACACATGCCCCCACAATGCAAAGCATCATGGGCTGCATATGCAAATCACCACAGAATCACAGAATCACCACAGAATGTGAATCTATGCTGCCTTGGGTCCTGTGCCCCGTTGGCCTCTAGGTACTCAACAATTCTTTCCTTCAGAAGTGATTCCATCATTTTCCCTACAATGGAGGTCAAACTAACAGGTCTGTAGTTTCCTGCCTCTGCCTTGCTCCCACTTTTGTGAAGTGGAATCACATCTGCCCTCCTCCAGTCCTCAGGTACCACCCCATCCTCCCATGATTTGTTAAAGTGGGTAGTCAAGAGTGTTTTTTCTAGATCGTGTATAAGTAAGAGTGAGAATGGTAACATTTCAACTGATATCTATAGGAAACCATGTGATAGTAACACTCTACTTGCTCTGGGAGGTTTCTCTGCAGTGTTGGCACTTGCTGTGGAAGGTTTCTCTGCAGTGTTGGCACTTGCTCTAGGAGGTTTCTCTGCAGTGTGGGCACTTGCTCTGAAAGGTTTCTCTGCAGTGTTGGCACTTGCTGTGGAAGGTTTCTCTGCAGTGTTGGCACTTGCTCTGGGAGGTTTCTCTGCAGTGTTGGCACTTGCTCTGGGAGGTTTCTCTGCAGTGTTGGCACTTGCTGTGGAAGGTTTCTCTGCAGTGTTGGCACTTACTCTGGGAGGCTTCTCTGCAGTGTTGGCACTTACTCTGGGAGGTTTCTCTGCAGTGTTGGCACTTGTTCTGGGAGGTTTCTCTGCAGTGTTGGCACTTGCTGTGGAAGGTTTCTCTGCGGTGTTGTCACTTGCTCTGGGAGGTTTCTCTGCATTGTTGGCACTTGCTCTGGGAGGTTTCTCTGCAGTGTTGGCACTTGCTGTGGAAGGTTTCTCTGCAGTGTTGGCACTTGCTCTGGGAGGTTTCTCCGCAGTGTTGGCACTTACTCTGGGAGGTTTCTCTGCAGTGTTGGCACTAGAACTAGCAGAGTAAGTGCTAACACTGCAGCTAAACTTCCAACATTCTACTGCCCACACAGTAGAGAACACTCCTATACCAAGGTCCAAAATAGCCTTAAGATACACCCAGACTGAGTACCCATACTGCCAGACAAATCTCCCACTGCAGATGTCCTCACTGAAGAGAAATCTCCTACATATAGTCTTCAAATGCCAGACAAACTACAAAACCTATTACTCTCATGGATAGGTCAGATTCTTAGAGTTAGTGCCTACACTGCCAGACAAACCTCACACAGCAAATACCCACATTGCTGAGAAACCTCTTGCAGATAGTACCTACACTGCCAAATAATCCTCCTTGATTTACTACCCACACTGCTAGGCACCTACCCAGAGCTATTGCTGATACTACAGAGAAAAGTCCTAGAGGTAGAACATATACTGCTAGAAAAACCTTCCAGAGCTAGCGACTACAGGGCAGAGAAATTGCCCACACTGCATCGAAATCTCCTATAGCCAGTGCACATACAGCCGAAAAAAATCCTCCCATAGCTAGTGGCCACACTGCTAGACAAATCTCCAAGACCTAGAGCCTGACATTGCCAGAGAACTGTTATAGAGCTATAGGACAGAGCTAGAGCCTACACTGCCAGACTGTTCTCCCAGAGTTAATGATCACACTGCAGAAAAAATGTACACAGCTATTTCCCACACTGCCAGACAACGCTCCAAGAGTTCCTGTCACCACTGTTAGACAAGTTTTTGAGAACTAGTGCCCACACTGTCAAACAAGCATACAAACATCCTACAGCAAGCATCCACACTGCAGAGAACACTCCCACAGCAAGCACCCACACTGTGTACAAACCTCTAAAACCTACTGTCCACACTATTAGGTAGGATTCCTAGATTGTGTGTCCACACTGCTGGACAAACCTCACATTGCAAATGCCCACACTGCAGAGAAACCTCCCACAGTTACAGTAGTGCAAACACTGCCAGGCAGTCCTCCCAGAGCTAGTGCCTAAGATACTAGACAAACCTTTCAAAGCAAGTACTACATTATGGAGAAACCTCCAACAGCACGTGCAGAGAAACTACCAAAACAAGTGCCCACACTGCAGAGAAACTTATCACAGCATGTGCCCTCACTGCAAGGAAACCTATCACAGCATGTGCCCACACTAACAGGCAATCCTCCAAGACCTAGAGCCTAACATTGCTAGGGAACCCTTATAGAGCTACTAGACAGAGCCAGAGCCCACACTGCCAGACAGTTCTCCCAGAGTTAATGTCCACACTGCAGAGAAGACATACACAGCTATTTCCCACAGTGCCAGACAACTCTCCCAGAGCTGGATACAAGAAGAATACTGTAGCAGTTCACTCAGCAAAGGAAGACTCAAAATCCAAACTTTAGACTGCAAATTGTCTTTTATTCTGCCAAATAGCACTCACCAATATCAGGGGATAGACTAGATAGTCTAGAACCCCATCGCTTCAACCAGGGGGCTTCCTGAGGGGGCTAACTTCCAGGCTTTGTGCCCCTGTTTAAATACTGACAAGGCTGCTGACATCATTATTCCAGGCGAAAGTACCTTACACTCACAAAGAACTCTAGTTTCATTAAGCAGGGCAGATCTTACACTTATCAATGACAGGTTAACAAGTGAAAATATATATAGTGTGAACGTTTGTACCCCCACATACCAATTAACAAACTACACATACAAGAAACAGTGAAAAGTAACAGTGAATTAATATCAAAAACCTGCATGGACAAATCTCCAAGATGAATTTCATTTGCATAAATAAATATACAGTTTCGATTGTTTGTCCTGTTCATTTATGATTTTAAACCCATTTATATTGAAAAACGGTCAAAAGAGAATAGATAGAAAAAATTAAGGTTTACAGAGCAAACTAAGAGAAGATGGAAGAAACTGGTACCACTGTTGTCCCTTTATAGAAACTGTCCCCAGGATTCCAAAGTAGTAATTTCCCTGCCTCCAATGGCCTCTTCAAAAACTAGGGGATCTAATTCTGTGCTTTCTCAATCTAAAAAAGGGGGGACTGAAAGACAGTGGGTAATATTATCCAGCTGAAAATATTGAATCACAAAGGCAGTTGAAATCACAAAAATGGCTTTAAATCCTACTCACCATTTAAACCAATGAGGTTTTACAACATTCAGAGAGGAAATCCGGTATGTTTCCCTTTGCAGAAACCTCTGCAGCCTATTGCCTCCTCTCCTGCTAACTCTTATGCATTCTAAGGCCATAAATCTATGGTGTTCAGGATTACCTCATGCATCTCCGGAAAATGGGTACCGACTACTGTGTTAGAGCTGGGAGGGGTTTATGCCCCTAACATGCTTCTGTAGTCTTTTCTGCAATGTTCTGGTGGTGCTACCCACATACATGTTAGGGCATCGGCACCAAAAGACATAATGAACCACAAATCTAGAGGGACAATTTAGAAATTCCCTAAGGGTTACTCTCCCTCTTATATTGTTCAAGGAGAATGAACTAGATTGATTACAATAAGTGCAGTTGTTGCATCTATTATATTTGAACATACCCTTGGGAGCTGGGGACAGCAGTTAGGGCTTCTTTGCAATCTATTACACTGGCTGTGCATCAGTTTGTCTTTAATATTGGTCCCCCTCTTGAAGGAGATTCTGGGTTCCTGTCCTGTTGCTGAGGCTGAAAGGCTGTTGTTTTCTAGAATAGGCCAATATCGTTGTACTATTGACCCTATCTTGCTACTTAGATTGTTATATTCTGTGACAAAGCATATAGGTTGATTACTATAAGGCATAATACTCTTTTCCTTAACAGTTAGTAAACTGACTCTGTCAGTATCTCTACCCTTTTTACGTTCACTTGCGCGCATGCGCATGGAACGTTTTGGGAGAGTAGCACACTTTGGAGGTGTGCCTCTCCCTTGCAATCCAGTGCTCCGTTGAGCAGGCGTGGTGGTCCTGCACCAATGGGTGTGGAGTTAGAGCGACAGCGGTGGTATTCGCTCAAAGAAAACCACCGCTGTCATACCAGCCACATCGCACACGCCGCTTCAAAGCTTTGTGCCACGCTGGGAGCTCACTTCCCAGCATGGCAACGCGTTAGCTGGCCGGTGGGGTGCCCAATCCTCGGCCGGCTCCACGGCCCCTGGGTTATCTGCTCCGCCACGCTGGGAGCCCACCCCAGCGTGGCAACGTCTCCGCTTTTGCCGACGGGGTGCTCAACTCCTGTCGGCTCCTCGGCCCCCAGCCATCTTCTGCCATGCTGAAGCCCACCCCAGCGTGGCAAGCATCCCACGTAGTCCTTTTTTTTTTTAAAACCTGTAAAGAAAAACGGTCCCACGATGAATCTCCCAGTCCCCCTCCACAACCGCGCACCCACCCACCGCGCACCCAGTTCCCACACCCCCTCACCCCATACTTACCTCCAGAGCTCGGCGCCATCGATCTTCGTGGACTGGGAACACGCCTGCACTCTTCAAAGCCGACCGCGAACTGAGGAAATGCCGTAAGCTGTATAATGGGCTAGATGGGGGTCAACTTTATTGCTGATCATCTTGTAAGATTGATGCAAACATGGTTTTATCTTTTCATGAACGATGTCACCGTCATGGCAAGAGTCAGTCTCGGCGGGTGATTTCCGAGTCACCGCGTGAAATCACCCTTCTGGCATGAATAGCACCATGACAGTGACATCATTCATGAGAAGGGGTCCCAAAAACCCCATGTTGAAAATTTGGTGCAAAAATTCCAAAAAATGACTGTTTTATGAGTGTGCGTTGAGCAGTTCCTACACAGGCTCATAAGTTCGCGAATTTTCAATATTTGCACTCCACATTTTCAACATTGCCATTTTACCACACCTCCTTATGAGCAGTACAGCTGTCATTTTTCACATCCTGCCCAAAATGTGTTTCTCACCATGAAGCGCACAATGGCTAGTCGGTGTGCAACTCAATGTATGGGACACATTAAGAAAATCACAGTGACACTGTTCATGAGCAGAGGTCTTAAAATGGCTATGTTGAAAATTTGGTGAAAAAATTCCTAAAATGACTGTTTTGACGAGTGTGCGCTATGCGGTTCCTACGCACGCCGACGCTTGCGAATTTTCAATATTTGCACTCCAGATTCAACAGTGCCATTTTACCACACCTCCTCATGAGCAGTACAGCTGTCATTTTTCACATCCTGCCCAAAACGTGTTTCCGCCCATGTAGAGCACAATGGCGCAGTCAGTATGCGAACTCAATGTATGGGACACATTAAGAAAATCACAGTGACACTGTTCATGAGCAGAGGTCTTAAAATGGCTGTGTTGAAAATTTGGTGAAAAATTCTAAAAATGACTGTTTTCACGAGTCTGCATTGCGCGGTTCCTATGCGGCTCGTAAGTTTGTGAATTTTCAATATTTTCACTCCACATTTTCAACATTGCCATTTTACCACACCTCCTTATGAGCAGTGCAGCTGTCATTTTCACATCTTGCCCAAACGTGTTTCCTCCATGTAGCGCTACAATGGCACAGTCGGTCATGCGAACTCAGTGTATGGGACACATTAAGAAAATCACAGTGTCACTGTTCACGAGCAGAGATCTTAAAATGGCTATGTTGAAAATTTGGTGAAAAATACCTATAAATAGCGTTTTCACGGTGAGTTGTGCAGTTCCCACGCACGTCAGAAGTTTGTGAATTTCAATATTTCACCTTAGATTAACATTGCCATTTTACACACACCTACTTATGAGCAGTACAGCTGTCATTTTTCACATCCTGCCCTAAACATGTTTCCGCCCCATGTAGTGCACAATGGCACAGTCGGTGTGCTAAATCAATGTATGGGACAGCAAGAAAATCACAGTGACACTGTTCATTAGCAGAGGTTTTAAATGGCAATATTTAAAATTTGTGAAAAATTCCTAAAATGACTGTTTTATTTAGCTATTGCACAGTTCCCACGACGTCAGAGAGGGTTTGTTATTTTCAATATTTGCACTCCAGATTTTCAACATTGCCATTTTACCACACCTCCTCATGAGCAGTGCAGCTGTCATTTTTCATATCCTGCCCAAAACGCAGCTTCGCTCATGTAGCTACATACAATGGCGCAGTGGTGTGCGAACTCAATGTATGGGACACATTAAGAAAATCTCAGTGACACTGTTCATGAGCAGAGGTCTTAAAATGGCTGTGTTGAAAATTTGGTGAAAAAATTCAAAAATGACTGTTTTACTAGTGTTCATTATGCAGTTCCTATGCACGCTCATAAGTTTGCGAATTTTCAATATTTTCACTCCACATTTTCAACATTGCCATTTTACCACACCTCCTTATGAGCAGTACAGCTGTCATTTTTCACATCTTGCCCAAAACGTAGCCTACTTCTGATGAAGCACAATGGCACAGTTGCTGTGTGAACTCAGTGTGAACACATTAAGAAAATCACAGTGTCACTGTTCATGAGCAGAGATCTTAAAATGGCTATGTTGAAAATTTGGTGAACAAATTCCTAAAAATATACAGTTTTATTAGCGCGGCGCTGTGCAGTTCCTTGTACGCATTGCAGTTTGCAATTTTTCAATATTTTCACTCCAGATTTTCAACATTGCCATTTTACCACACCTACTTATGAGCAGTACAGCTGTCATTTTTCACATCCTGCCCAAAACATGTTTCCCCTATGTAGTGCACAATGATGCAGTCGAGCGAACTCAATATATTATGGCACATTAGTAAGACAATCACAGTGACACTGTTCATTAGCAGAGGTTTAAAATGCCAATGTTGACAATTTGGTGAAAAAATTCCTAACAATGACTGTTTACTGAGCGTGCATTGCACAGTTCCCATCATGACTCGTGGGTTTGCGATTTTCAATATTTCCACTCCAGATTTTCAACATTGCCATTTTACCACACTTCCTTATGAGCAGTACAGCTGTCGTTTTTCACATCCTGCCCAAAACGTCTTTCCGCCTATGTAGCGCACAATGGGTGTAACAAAAAGGTCATGCTGAAAATTTATTGTGCAAATACTAGCAATCGCACAGGGCATTAGGATAAAGCACCATACATGCCAAACACCACTGCAAATACCTGCACGCGAACGTTCGGCATTGACAAATGCTTGTTAAGAGAGTTAACAATCAAGTTTTCATCATAGCTTCTTTGTAGGACTCCGTTTTTGAGCTCATTTGCACTATTATCAAACATTTCCATGTCAGTGCAATTCTATCTCAACTTTAGGAATTGGCTATTTGGAACTGAAGAGATTAAATTTCTGGGATGCCTGCTACCAGATCTGAGCAGGTTATTTCCTGCTGTGGGTTTTCTGTAATCCCTGGATTTGATTATCCCATCAGTAACCTCTAGAGTCACATCCAGAAATGTAAAGCTGTTTTTTTCTAAAATTATGTAAAGATTTCAAATTTAAATCATTCAAATTAAGCCATTCCATAAAGGCAGAAGCTTCCTCTTCTGGACCATCCCACACACAGACCACACCATCGATAAAGCAGAACCAGTATTTGATGTGGCCTGTGTGTGGGTTGTTTTCTAGATTGAATACTATGGTGTCCACCCAATAGTCTAAGAAGAGATTAGCATATGATGGCCAGCCTGCCGGGGCAGTGGTTGGAATGCCACTTGTGAAGCCGATGACCCAGGTTCGGGAACTGACGCGGGAGTCAGACGGCCAGCCAGGGGAGAAGGATTGAACATCCTTGAGACTGCTCTCCTTCTCCGGGGAAGGGAGGGAAGTGTATCCGGCACTTGTTGACCCCTGGTGGCGCCAGAACATGGGGGAGTGGGGCAGACGCTGGTTGCCATTGCATGTCCCTGCCCCAGGGTATCAGCTCATATGTAAAAATTGCCAGCCCCTGGCATGACGCCCCTGCCCTACTGCCATCCTTACTGCCTTAGATGTCAACCGGGGGTCCCACTCCCATGGCCCTGACCTGGGAGGTAAGCCAGGGCTAACCTACAATGACCGTTGGAAGGGAAGCCCCCCAGCGGCCCACAAAGTGGGGGTATGCTTGAGCATGGGGGGCACGGACGGGTATGGGCCGACCTCGGGTGGGAGAATTAGGGGGACGGCCATATAAAGAATGCAAAATAAACAAAAAAAGATTAGCATATGATGGAGCCATCGAGGTCCTCGTTGCTGTCCCACAGACCTGAATGTAGAAATCATGATCAAACTCAAAGAAATTATGGGTTAATATGAAATGTAATGCTTCCATTACAAAGTCTATGAGTATTACAGAACTAAGTGGGCTCCTTCTCAGAATATACTCACACCCTCTTATGCCAGAATTGTGCTCAATAGATGTGTATAATAATTCCATGTCAATCCATAAGAAGGCATAGTTATTATCCCAAACAATTTCTTCTATCTTCTCCAGAAGATGCATGGTATCCTGAATATCGGAGGCAAGTTCAGCTACACAGGGATTCAGAAAAAAATCAATAAAATGACTCACGTTGTCTGTGAGGGAACCAGTACCTGAAACTTTTATGTCTCCCTAGTGGGTTAGACATAGATTTGTGAATTTTCAATAATGTATAGAAAGATGATACAGTCAGGTCGTCCTGCCAAACTCATTTGAACTCACTCTCTGTTATTAAAGAGATTCACCAAGGTAAACACATTGACATTTGCACCCAATATATTGGTGCCTTACCTCAGAGAAAGCCTGTCCATGTGCAGATGTCCACAAATATCCAAATAGTTTAAGTTTAATATCACTTGTAAATTTACTAAGACTGGGTCCCGAGGACTTCCCGCCGCCCATGCTCCTCCCCCACACACAGCCATGTTGTGATGTAAAGCCAGGGAGAGCACAGGAACGCACTCCATTATAGTCTATGGGGGGCAGCTTTCTGGTCTTTTTTTATATTGTAATGGTCATTTGGTGGTGAAATTTGAGCACTGGTCAACTAACAAGGCCCTTGTTAGTCGACCATTGCCCACGTTTCATCACCAAATGACCATCATAATATAAAAAAAAGATCAGACTATAATGGAGCACGTCCCCGCGCTTTCCCTGGCTTTACATCATAACATGGCTGTGGCAGGGGCGGAGCGAGCGTGGCTCTTAAGACCGGGAAGTTCTTCAGACCCGGTCATACTAAATTTATGAGTGATATTAAACTCAAACTATTTGGATATTTGTAGACATCTGCACATAAACAGACTTTTTTGTTGTTTCTTTTTGTCTAAAAAGGACCCTGACTTTGCAGAGTATTTTCCTATTGCAAACTGTTTTCAGAGTCAGAGGCAATGGTTACTCTTTTTTTTTTTTTTTGGGTTCCATAGTCTATGATCTACTTCTCGTCTTCCTCGAGTGAGAACACCCTCGACTAGTTGATCTGGAGTGCATTTTCCAGCTGAAAATGTGGCCTGTGGGAAAATCGATATTGTCTCTTTCTACTTTCATGTTTCTTTTTCATATTTGCTGAATTTATCACTCAAGTCCTTATCTAATTTTTCAAACTGTGGATGACTTTTGCATTTAAAGATTTCTTCCTTGAGTTTGATTATGTATGTGGGACTACAAAATGTTCAATGTTAGTTCACATTCACACTGAATTGTATTTTCACCTGTTTGCCTTTTATCAACGTGTTTACGATCCACCCTGCTTAATGAAACTAGCACTGTTTGTGAGTGTAAGGTACTTTCACCTGGAATAAAGATGTCAGTAATGATGTCAGCAGCCTTGTCAGTATTTAAGCAGGGGCACAAAGGCTGGAAGTTAACCCCCTGAGGAAGACCCCTGGTCAAAGCGTTGGGATTCTAGCCTAAGCCCCAGTATTGTCTGTGTGCCAATTGCTATTGGGCTGAATAAAAGACAATTTGCAGCCTGGTGTTTTGATTTTCAGTCTGCCTTTGCTGAGTGCACTGTTATTCTTGTTATATCCAGTTTTGTTAGGGGAACAGCACATCCCCTAATCAGTTACACCGCCGACTGTTGGTGTGGAACGCAATCCTTTGTGGAGTGTCGAACTCTACCAGAGCTCCTGCCAATACTATCAAATAACTTTACAGGAACTAGTGCCCACACTGTCATACAAACATCCCACAGCAAGTGTTCACACTACAGAGAACCCTCTCACAGCAAGCACCCACACTGTGTACCAACCTTTAAAACCTAGTGCCCACACTACTAGATAGGATTCCTAGACTGTGTGTCCACAACGATGGACAAACCTCATGCAGCAGGTGCCCACACTGCAGAGAAACCTCCCACAGTTGCAGTAGTGTAAACGCTGCCAGGCAATCCTCCCAGAGCTAGTGCCTAAGGAGCCAGACAAACTATTCACAGCAAGTTTCCACACTGCAGAGAAACCTCCAACAGCACATGCCTCCAATTCAGAGAAACTCCCAAAGCAAGTGCCCACACTGTAGAGAAACATATCACAGCATGTGCCCACACTGCAGTGAAACCTCACACAGAACATAACCACACTTAAAAGAAACCTCCCACAGCATGTAACCAAACTGGAGAGAAACTTCCCATAGCACATGCCCACACTGCATAGAAACCTATAGCAAGTGCCCAAACTGTAGAGAAATTTCTCATAGCACATACCCACACTGCATAAAAACCTCACACAGCACATAACCACACTGCAGGGAAACCTCCCACAGCACATAACCACACTGGAGAAAAACTTCCCATAGAACATGCCCACAATGCATAGAACCCTCCAACAGCAAGTGCTGACACTGCAGAGAAACTTCCCACAGCAAGTCCCCACTCTGAACAAAAACTTCCCACAGCAAGTGCTCCTACTGCAGAGAAACTTCCCATAGCATGTTACCACCCTGCACAGAAACTTCCCACTGCAAGTGCCCACACTGCAGAGAAACCTCCCACAGCAAGTGCCCACACTGCAGAGAAACCTTCCATAGCAAGTGCCCATACTGCAGAGAAACCTTCCCCAGCTAGTGCCCACAGTGCCAGACAAACTTATCACAGCAAGTGCCCACACTGCAAAAAAAACTTCTACAGCAAGAACCCACACTGCAGAGAAACCTCTCACAGCATGTGCCCACACTGCATAGAAGCATCCCACAGCAAGTGCCCACTATACATAAGAGTGGAGAGCGGAGATCAGTCCGCACCTAACAACTACCGGCCGATCTCTATCCTCCCCTCACTCTCTAAAGCCCTAGAAAAAAATAGTGTCTATTCAACTCTGAGTACCTGGTGGCCAAATATGACATAAAGTGCCCAGAGCAACATGGTTTCTGCCCAGGACACAGTACCACTACTGCTCTCCTGGCGTTCTCTCAATACCTGCACTCTGCTCTTGACTCCGGCAACCTTGCCGGCACAGTGTTCATAGACATCTCCAAGGCTTTTGACACTGTTTGTCACCCCCTCCTGCTCAACTCCCTCCACCAACTCAGCTTTTCTGCTGGTGCCCTTGCCTGGTTCTCTAGCTACCTCTCTGCTAGATCCCAGCGTGTGAAGATAAATGGCTCCCTGTCCAATACCCAGCCCGTTCGTTCCTGGGTACCCAAGGGCTCCATTCTGGGCCCTGTACTTTTCAGCCTCTAACTCAACACTCTCCCCAGCTCCTGCACAGGAAAAATGCTCCTCTATGCCAACGATGTGGTTCTCTTTGTATCCCTCCCCGATCCTGCTTCTCTCCAGGTATCCCTCCAGCACACCTACAACCAAGCTGAAAAGTGGTTCCTTGACCACCGACTTGTCATTAACCCAATGAAGACTAAGTCAATGCTCTTCTTCCATCACCAAAACAAGGCTAGGAATGCCCACACTTCATTCTCCCCAGCACTCTGCACCCGCTGGAGCAAGTGACCTCTTACAAATATCTAGGCATCACTTTTGACTCGGCTCTCACCTTCCACACCCACATCAATGCCCTATCCTCCACCATAAATTCTCAGATAGGCCTACTATACCATCATAGAGATTGCCTCCCTCAAGTTGCCCTCCAGCTGGCCATCACCTCTTCCATCCTATTGCTAGTGGACTACGGCTTGACCATTTACGCTGCAGTGGACAATATTGCCTTGACTAAAATCCAGCTTTCAATCAATAAGGCCTGCAGGCTCCTGACCAAAGCCCCTAGCCGCACTCACACTTGCCTGCTCTATTCCACCACCAACCTGCTCACTTTTGAGGAGCACCTGCACTACCAGACCTGCCTACTTGCCAAAAAATCTCTTCTAGGGCTCTCCCCCAGGGGTCTCTGCTTCCCTACGGCATGCGTCCTTGTCTGTTGCCACCCATAGCTCTATCAAGGCCACCTTTCTGGTGCCCAGAACTAAGACCTCGCTAGCCCAGAGGTCCTTCCATTACCGAGCCCCTGCTTGGTTCAACTCCCTTCCACCCTGCATCACAAACATTGCCAGAATTGGTCCCTTCAAAATCGCCCTCCAGAACCATCTCTTCGACGCTTGTTGCTGTAGATGCACCTAATTAATCCTACTTTTGGGATCCTCCTGTCAGGCCTCTCTGACTTGACAATGTTCTATCCTCTTCCCCTCCCTCCCATCCCACTCTCCATCCCTACCTCCACCCTTTCCAGGTATTATCTAGGTATGTCCAGGGCTGAACCCCCAATGTAACCCTTGGGTACCTTGTATTTGACTGCAACCTATTGTAAGTAACATTATTATGTAACCTATGTGTACTTTATGTTTAATGTTCTGCACCTGTGCTGTTCTCACTGTTATAACCACACTATGTAACTCTGTCTACTCCTGCTGCGATGAGGTGCCTTTGTAAATGAGTACATGACTCAAAGATTGTAAATTCGACTTTTCTAATAAATAAACACTGCAGACAAGCATTCCGCAACAAGTGCCCACACTGCAGAGAAACCTTCCAAATCAAGTGCCCACAGTGGAGAGAAGCCCTCCACAGCAAGTTCCCACACTGCAGAGAAATGTCTCACAGCTAGTGCCCACACTACAGAGAAACCTTCCAAAGCAAGTGCCCACACTGCAGAGAAACCTTCTACCGCACGTGCCCACACTGCTGAGAAACCTTCCATAGCAAGTACCCACACTGCAGAGAAACCTCTCACAGCAAGTGCCCACACTGCATAGAAACATCCCACAGCAAGTACCCACTGTGGAGGGGCTGTGGGATAACAGATGGACCAGACACCGAACATCAGGTTCAACACACAATCTCTGTGTGATGTTTATTCAAAATACAGTAGATAACCTTCAGCAGTGGCATATCCCTTCTTCAATACATCAGTTTGCAACAACAGACTATGCATGTCCTTCCTCTGCACTTAGCCAGCACCTACTGACTCACTGATCTCTGATCTAACTTAGCTGTTGAGATTTAGCCTCCCCTATGCTGGCCTTGTTTGCTTGGGTGGTGGGGATACAAATAAAAAAAAAGCTAAAGACAAAGAACCTCAGTGCAGAAGCACTGAAACAAGGGTTACCACAAAGGGCATTGACAATAAGCCAAGCTTCAATGAAACACAACATCACACATACTTCCATAATACATAGATACATAGACAGTGTCGGCAGATAAGGGCCTATGGCCCACCCAGTCTGCCCATTTAAGTTTGTAAGTTCAGTTTATGTTTTCCAGGAAGTCTGTTGCCCCTTACCCCTGACCTCCAGAATTCCTTTATGTCTATCCCATGCATTCTTAAATCCCATGATTGTTTCAGCCCCCACCACTTCCTCTGGCAGGGTGTTCCACTTGTCCACCACCCGTTCTGTGAAGAAATTCTTCCTCACGTTTCCTCTCTGAATCATCCTCGCTCCAACTTCATCCCATGCCCTCTAGTCCTGGAACATTTTTGCTTAAAATAGTGCATTCCTGCACCCTGTACCTCCCTGTAAGATACTTGTATGTCTCTATCATATCCCTCCTCTCCCTCCTTCCTCCAGGGAGTACATGTCAGTGCCTTCAACCTGTCCTCATAGGACTTGTGATGCAATCCATGCACCATCTTTGTTGCCCTCCTCTGAACCTTCTCTACCCTGTCTATGTCCTTACGTAGGTAAGGTCTCCAGAACTGCACAGTGTACTCCAGGTGCGGCCTCACTAGTGTCTTGTATGAGTGGAATTATGACCTCCCTTTTCCTGCTGGTGATGCCCTGCCTATGCATCCCAGCATCCTATTTGCTTTACCTGCTGCCTTGTCCACACTGTTTCCCTGCCTTGAGGTCATCAGAGATGATAACTCCAAGATCCCTTTCCTGCTTGGTGCATGCTATATCCTCACCCCCAACTGATATATTGTGCCAGGGTTTTGTGCCCCATATGCATTATCTTGCACTTCCTTGCATTGAATTTCAACTGCCAAACCCCTGACCATTCTTCAAGTTTCTGCAGGTCCCTTCTCATTCTGTCTACACCCTCTGGTGTGTCTACTCTGTTACATAATGCAAAGCATCATGGGATATATGCAAATCACCATGGCATTTCAGACTTGTTCAGTTTACAGCAATTCACATGCATTTTAAATAGCACAACTAACTTAATTTTTATCATACAGTGCCCTAGTAACTTTTTACCTTGATCAAAAACACCTAGTGCCATGGTATTTTCAACATTTACAGGTTATATACACATAAGGTATATACATTAAAGTATTTTATGACATAGTGCCATTGCACCCTAAATCCAGCAATAAGGAACACAGCCTGTTGTTTTATATCAGCTCGGAGGTCACCACAAAAACCTTCCTGTATGAGGACCTGAGAGAGAAAAGGAAAATTAAAGAGGACACTATAGCATAGTCAAGAAAGCGAAAGGGGTGCCCATAGGTGGCCAACCTTATGGACTAGAAATTGTAAAGAATAGATTAGGCTAAGATGTAGAAGAACTACTGCAACAGATTTAAGAAATGATCAGTCCTCAAGAGTGGCAGGAGCTCCCTGTCACATATCCCCCACCTTAAGAGGGAAGCAGTTATTGCAGACTGCTTACCACCTTCCTGTCCCAGGAAGGGATGGAGCTTCCACCCATCCATCTTCAGAAGCTCTGTCTCAGGGTCCTATTAATGATAAACATTCTATCATAAACATAGTGGACATCATCATTCTTTACCCTGAGGCATTAACACATTTCTCAACAGAGACTAATGCTACCTTCCCATCTCCTTTTAGGGAAGTCCATCATATTTTATTGACCAAAATCTGGATGGCTGTAAAATCCAGTACATAGAAAGACTTTCTCTGGGGTGAGTAATTACCTGCTTCAACCCCACCAGACATGTCGGTTTTAAGCAGGTGCCCAGTCCTAGGTTCAACCCCTTTTTATGAACCCACTATGTCTCTTGATTCATTCATTTCACTTGCTACTGATACAGACACCTGAGGGTAGACACTCTTTTGGTGTTACCAGAACACAGGTTCCAATCCATTTTCCACCCACCTCCTCCTTGGTAGTTTTTCCCTCAGAAAAGAATAAAACAGCCAGCCAGGTGGCATAGAGGGCTAAGGTGCTGGTGCCTCACCTTGACCCACGCTGGCAACCCGGGTTCTGGAACAAGCCCAGGGCATCGGAGGTCGGCATGGGGGGGAAGGTGGAGCTGGATTAAGCTACCAACAGGCAAGCTCTCCTCTCCAGGGAGGAAGCGTGGCATCCCTCGGCTGATGGATAACCCCCAGTAGAGGCTGGAGGAAGCTCAAGCCAGAAGGGGGCCTAGGCAGTATGCCAGGGGTGTGGGAAGCAGGCCCTGACCAGGGCTGTTTAGCACATGTGTGCCTCCACATGCATGCGTGCTGACTCCTGGGGCCTCTGGGATAAAAATTGGTGGAAAAATTGCGGTCGGCAGGGTGAAGACCGATCCCCTGCAGGTGCCATTCCTGGGCCGGGCAGGTAAGAGTCGGTAATTCTGGGGGATAGGGCTGGGGGGTCGTCGGATGGGGGCCAACCAGCTGAGGAGCAAAAACTGTGATATGATAAAAAAGAAAAGAATAAAACACATGTACCACCTCAGACTCCCTGTCTGCCCTTGGGTACCTCCTTCTTTGACATCAGGGCTGCCCCCTGACCAAACATGCTACACTTTTGCCTACAGAAAGGGACCATTGTAGAGTCACATCTGGCCTTGTGCATGCCACTACCTTGACCTCTCTGTCTTACACAAAGTGTCTGCAGGAATATGGAAGGAGCAACAGTAGCTTCTATTCTCCTATTTCAACCTATGATAACCTAAGATCCCAAACCTTTGGTCATCCTATCCCAAAGTGGGTCTCTACAGAAACCTACAGGAAACCAAGGAACCCTCCCCGGCTGACTTCCATCCACTTTGAAACTGCAGGTTCCTAAATCCTATACACTCTGGAGTGTTTTGGGGAACATTGACATTTCAATCATTGTGCTTATTTTCAGCCGTCCATTACCATCTGGTACCTTGTGACCTGTGTGAGAGTTTTCCCTTTTTCCAAGGGTGCCATTTTTTTCTTTAATGACCTCTGCCCTTTGGGACACTCTTTTCACACCCTGGGTACTAGCTCCTCTGCTGTCCCCAGCAGGTACCTCTATCTGGTTACACATAAACATTCCTGGCCAGTAATAATACAGGGTTAATCGAGCTAAGACCCCACCATGGCTCAGATGCCCACAGGGACTAAAGTGAGCAGCTTCCATCACTTGTTGCCAGTATGCCTCAGGTACCACTACATGGACATCCACACTTTTCGTATGGGGGTGGGCCTCATGTGGTACAGAACACCCTTCTTTAGTTTGTACCACCAGCATTGTTTTGCCTCCACATCAAGTTCCTCTGCATACCCTCCTTGACCCTAACATACTGTAACAGATTGGCAACATTTGCATCTTTAGCCTGCAGTATACCCCGGTCAATACTGTTAATAGATTTAGCTGTAGCAATACAACAAAAAGTCCCTTCAGCCTCATAGGCTTCTTCTTGCTTGCTCGGAGTCTTCAACCCCAGCACAATATCACTAAGCACAGTCTTACCTGGGGTCTCAAATTCAAGTTCCATACTTGCATCTCTGACCTTCAACAGGTAATATCCTGGGAACACAGGCAACAAAGGAATATCCTGCTCAGTCAGGGGGTCCTCCTCCAGCTGAGCCCATGAAAAATCCTCCTCTGATTCTTTATCCAAACTCTCTGGCAGGGACCTCTCGAGCACCTGGCACCGGTGTTCCACCTCTCTGCATAGTCGGTCTGCCTCCAGCCATTGCCCAATCATCCACCATATTAGCCTCATCAGGTTTTCCACCATCAGGGTGTCATCTTGCATCTCTGGTCTGCCTCGACCCCACGGTAGCTCCTCATCCCCTTTACATCTCTTCATCATCTTCAGGCTAGGCCGTCCTCTGAGCTCCCAGGTCCAGTCCAGGCAGCAGCTTCTCTCCCAGTCTATTGGCCATGGTTCTGGTCACAACTCCACTGACTTTCTTCTCCAGGTTCTCCTCTGGCAACTCATGGTGCATCAGTCCACCTAAGATATCTGGGCAATATCCACTGGAAAACATCCCTCTTTGGCCAGTCCAGATGCTTCCAGCAAGTTATCCCACTTCTAACACCAAGTCTGTGGAGGGGTTGTGGGATAACAGATGGACCAGACACCGAACTTCAGGTTCAACACACAATCTCTGTATGATGTTTATTCAAAATACAGCAGATAACCTTCAGCAATGACATATCCCTTCTTCAATACATCAGTTTGCAGCAACAGACTATGCATGTCCTTCCTCTGCACTTAGCCAGCACCTACTGACTCACTGATCTCTTATCTAACTTAGCTGTTGAGATTTCGCCTTCCCTATGCGGGACTTGTTTGTTTGGGTGGTGGGGGCTCAAATAAATAGAAAAAAACAAGCTAAAGACAAAGAACCCCAGTGCACAAACACCGTAACAAGGGTTACCCCAAAGGGTATTGACAATAAGCCAAGTTTCAAAGAAACACGACATCACACATACTTCCATAATGCAAAGCATCATGGGATATATACAATTCACCATGACATTTCAGACATGTTCGGTTTACAGCAATTTACATGCATTTTAAATAGCACAACTAACTTAATTTTTGTCATACAGTGCCCTAGTAACTTTTTACCTTGATCAAAAACACCCAGTGCTATGGTATTTTCAACATTTACAGGTTTTATACACATAACATATATACATTAAAGTATTTTATGACATAGTGCCATTGCATACTAAATCCAACAATGAGGAACACAGCCTGTTGTCTTATATCAGCTCAGAGGTCACCACAATAACCTTCCTGTACAAGGACCTGAGAGGGAAAAGGAAAATTAAAGAGGACACTATAGCATAGTCAAGAAAGGAAAGGGGGTGCCCATAGGTGGCCATCCTTATGGACTAGAAATTGTAAAGAATAGATTAGGCTAAGAAATAGAAGAACTATTGCAACAGATTTAAGAAAAGGTCAGCCCTCAAGAGTGGCCCTGTCACACCCACACTGCAGAGAAACATTCCACAGCTAGTGCCCACACTACAGCGAAACCCTTCCATAGCAAGTGTCCACACTACAGAGAAACATCCCACAGCAAGTACCCACACTGCAGAAAAACATTCCACAGCTAGTGCTCATACTACAGAGAAACCTTACACAGCAAGTGCGCACACTGCAGAGAAACCTCCAACAGCAGGTGCCCAAAATGCAGAGAAACTCTAAATGCAAACACCCAATCTGCAGTGAAACCTCCCACAGTATGCGCCCACACTGCAGGGAAACCCCCCACAGCACATACCCACTCTGCAGAGAAACTTCCCACAGCATGTGCCCACACTGCAGAGAAACTTCTCACAGCACATAACCACACTACACAGGAACCTCTCACAGCAAGTGCCCACACTGCAGAGACACCTCCCACAGCAAATGCTGACAATGTAGAGACACCTCCCATAGCAAGTGCCCGTACTACAGAGAAACTTCCCACGGCTACAGTAGTGTAAACACTGCCAGACAATCCTCCCAGAGCTAGTGCCCACAGTGCCAGACAAACCTATCACTGCAGAGAAATCTCAAACAGCACATCCTCACAGTGCCAAGAAACTCCCAAAGCAAGTGTCCACACTGCAGTGAAACCTCCAACAGCATGTGCCCACACTGCAGGGAAACCTCCAACAGCATGTTCCCACATTGCAGGGAAACCTCCCACAGCATGTGCCCAAACTGCAGGGAAACCTCCACAGCAAGTGCCCACACTGCAGAGAAACCTCTCATAGCACATGACCATATTACACAGGAACCTCTCACAGCAAGTGTCCACACTGCAGATACACCTCCCACAGCAAGTGTCCACTCTGCAGAGACACCTCCCATAGCAAGTGCCCACACTACAGAGAAACTTCCCTTAGCTACAATAGTGTAAACACTGCCAGACAATCCCCTCAGAGCTAGTGCCCACAGTGCCAGACAAACCTATCACAGCAAATGACCACACTGCAGAGAAATCTCCAACAGCACATGTCCACAGTGCAGAGAAACTCCCAAAGTGAGTGTCCACACTGCAGTGAAACCTCCCACAGCATGTGCCCACACTGCAGATAAGCCTCACACTGCACATGCCCCACTGCAGAGAAACCTCTCACAACACATAACCATACTACACAGAAATCTCTCACAGCAAGTACCCACACTGCAGACGCCTCCTATAGCAAGTGCCCACACTGTAGAGACATCTCCCATAGCAAGTGTTCCCATTACAGAGAAACTTACCATGGCTACAGTAGTGTAAACACTGCCAGACAATCCTCCCAGAGCTAGTGCCCACAATGCCAGACAAACCTATCACAGCAAGTATCCACACTGCAGAGAAATCTCCAACAGCACATGCCAACGGTGCTGAGAAACTCCTAAAGTGAGTGTCCATACTGCAGTGAAACTTCCCCACAGCATGTGCTCACACTACAGATAGGCCTCCCACAGCAAGTGTCCCACTGCAGAGAAACCTCTCACAGCACATAACCATACTACACAGGAACCTCTCACAGCAAGTGCCAACACTGCAGAGAAACCTCCCACAGCATGTACCCACACTGCAGATAAGCCTCCCACAGCACATGCCCCACTGCAGAAAAACCTCCCACAGCAAGTACCCACAATATTGAGAAACTTACAGCAAGTGCCCACACTGCAGAGAAACCTCTCAAAGCAAGTCTCCACGCTGCAGAGAAACCTCCTATAGCTACAGCAGCATAAACACTGCCAGGTAATCTTCCCGGAATGAGTGCCTACAGTGCCAGAAAAAGCTTTCACAGCAAGTTACCACACTGTGAAGGTACCTCCCAGAGCACAGGCCCACAGTGCTGAGAAACTCTCAAAGCAAGTGCCCACACTGCAGAGAAACCTCCCACAGCATGTGTCCACACTGCAGAGAAACCTCCCAGAGCAAGTGCCTGCATTGCAGAGAAACCTTCCACGGCTACAGTAGTGTAAACACTGCCAGGAAATCCTTCCAGAGCTAGTGCCCACAGTGCCAGAGAAACCTTTCTCAGCAAGTGCCCACACTGCAGACAAATGCCCATAGGAAGTGCCCACACTGCAAAGAAACCTCTCACAGCACATTCCCACACTGTAGAGAAACCTCCCACAGCAAATGCCCATACTGTATTGAAACTCCCAAAGAAAGTGCCTTCACTGCAGATAAACCTCTCACAGCATGTGCCTACATTGCAGAGAAACTACTATAGCAAGTGTCCACACCACAGAGAAACCTCTAACAGCCCATGCCCACACTGTAGAGAAACTCCTATAAGAAGTGTCCACACTGCAGAGAATCCTCTAACAGCCCGTGCCCACACTGTAGAGAAACCTTCCACAGCAAGTGCCCACAGTGCAGAGAAACCTCTAACAGCCCATGCCCACACTGCAGAGAAACTCCTATAGAAAGTGTCCACACTGCAGAAAACCCTCTAACAGTCTATGCCCACACTACAGAGAAACTGCTATAGGAAGTGCCCACACTGCAGAGAACCCTCTAACAGTCCATGCCCACACTACAGAGAAACTGCTATAGGAAGTGCCCACACTGCAGAGAAACCTCTAACAGTCCATGCCCACACTACAGAGAAACTGCTATAGAAAGTGCCCACACTGCAGAGAAACTGCTATAGGAAGTGCCCACACTGCAGAGAAACCTCTAACAGTACATGCCCACACTACAGAGAAACTGCTATAGAAAGTGTCCACACTGCAGAGAAACCTCTAACAGCCCATGCCTGCACTGCAGAGAAACTCCTATAGAAAGTGTCCACACTGCAGAGAAACCTCTAACAGTCCATGCCCACACTACAGAGAAACTGCTATAGGAAGTGCCCGCACTGCAGAGAAACCTCTAACAGCCCATGCCCACACTGTAGAGAAAAGTCCCGCAGCATGTCCCCCTCACTGTAGAGAAACTCCCAAAGGAAGTGCCCACACTGCATAGAAACCTCTAACAGCATGTGCCCACACAGCAGAGAAACTTCTTTAGGAAATGCCCACACAGCAGCGTACTCTCTCACAGCACCTCCTCACACTGCAGGGAAACCTCCCATAGGAAGTGCCCACACTGCAAAGAAACCTCTAACAGCACATGCCCACTCTGCAAACAGAGAAATTTCCCTTAGGAAGTGCCCTCCCTGCAGACAAACCTCCAAGACCTAGTGCCTACAGTGCCAGGTACGATTCCTAGTGCTAATGCCCACAATGAAGAGAAACCTCCTAGAGTTGGTTGTCACAGAATCCTCCCAGAGCTTGGGCCTGCACTTCTGTTGTCTGTCTGGCATCTCCAAGGCACCCCAGTCTCCTTTAAGGCTGTTACCATAACAAAGTCTTGCTGTGGACCAGTACTAAGAAACTACTATAGAGAAAAAATAGCATGGAATCAAACTAACAAAAACAAAAGAATTTTTAAATTCAAAGTAGCTACGATAAATACAGCAACAGCACCACTTAGTGGCTACTGTCAGTCATAGTTTTGAAATAATAGTGTAAGGTGTGCTAGCTTTTTGTTCCTGCAGCTGCAGACTGCAAACCTGTTTTAACTGAGTCTACAGCACCTAGGGTCAAGAGTGTTAGAGATACACAAGCTCTTAGCTATATGTGTCCAGCACTCTCTCCCTGAGAAGTTCTGCTGATTAACAGATAAATTGCCTTCTGGAAGCTCTGTCTATACATGGTTCTTGCAAGCACATACAGCCAGAACATGCTGTCAGTGCTTGTACTTGATGTAGTTACTTGATGTACAAATCAACAATTTTCAGAATCTTATTTATTTGTAATCTTTGTGATACATTTGCACATGTATAAGTAAGTTCACGTTTTTGGACACTACTGCAAACGAGCACCCACTCAGTGGTTCTTCCTACAACAAAAATGTAAAATAACAGTGTACAACATACACGGAACAGCTACTAATGAAGGCCTTATCTGCTATACAGTGCACAGTACAGTACTGGTAAGAGCAAATGATGTAATTCTAAGGAATCAAATGCTGCATGAAACCTGCGCTGAGCATGAACATGCACCGGTCACTGTCCTTACGGAGAGAAGACTGGGTGGACGCTCCATAGAGGGGGGTGCAGTTGTTTTCAGAAAGACTGTGGGGATTATCCCCTCACCTTTACCTAAGTCATATGAGCAGCACCCAGCTCTCCCTTTAGGCACAGCACCAATCACCCTGTGAAGCAGAACTATTTAGTCAGGTAGAGGTCTCTGATAGGAAGACCTTTGCATACATTTAAAAACATTTTTTAAAACAACAAAGTACCACTGAGAGGTCTATAAATCTTCCTCCCTTTCTGGGTCTTTTACTAACACATTCATCCAAAATGTGCCACAAAAGTAACATGAGTCTAAAATGTGCTTCCAACCCTACATAGGACATCAGTCAGGTGCAGGGATCAGAGCAGAGAATGGGGAAACAGAAAGACACACACACACACACACACACTCACATACTGACACACTCACACACACACTGACACACTGACACACACACTGACACATTCACACACACACACACTCACACACACACACACACACACTCTCACACACACATACTTTCACACACTCACACACACACACACTCACACACACACACACACACACTCTCACACACACATACTTTCACACACTCACAGACACATACACACACACACACACACACACACACACTGAAACAAGATTTTGTGCCTCAGTTGGGCACTTTAAACCATGACTAAAAGCTGCTCTAAACAGGACCCTGTGAAGGAGATTCAGAGGCTACTGTACTGTATGGGCCCAATTTTAAACAGAATATGTTTGACACAAGGTGACTGCGTCAAATGGGTATGATGCAAGTGACACCTTGCATCAAACTCCGTGGCAATCTCGATTTTCAAACACAGGCTGCATCGAAATCAGGATGCCTTGTACCCAAGCAGCCCTACGCCACCATTGCAACAGAAGCGCCCTTACACCAGGTCGCAAGGGGGCTTGTACCACAGAGGGGCTGCACCATTCCCTTATTTGTAATTTTGGAAGTCCCACCATGGACACAGCAGGGGGCTCAAATTAGACCACCCAGGAGGTGGTTTAAGGGACATGTGCCACTGCCAGACACTGTGGTGATTTGGGGGTGCCTGACAGTAGGGGGCCAGGGGCAGAAGGAGCTTGAGGGGTGCCTTAGGGGACATCAGCAAGACAGAGGCAATGACAGGTTTGTAATGTGTTACCCAGCAAGGGTGCCATTTGCAAAGCCACACAGCTGATCAGATGGAACCACTTTGTGGGGGGTTGGCAGGGATGAACAGTGACATGGCCCCAGGTGGGCACAGCCCTCACACCTACCCCATAGGTTCAACAACTCACAACCCTGTAGGTGGGAAGCTGTAGCTGCAGGTTGAGAGCTTCTAGTGGTGGAGGGGAACATTCTCTGGGTACAGCAACAGTCCCCTAGTATCCACTCTCCCACATTGTGGCAGGCTACCTCCTGACTACAGGGTTGTGAGTTATTGCACCTTTGGGGCTGGTACCAGGACTGTGCCAACCTGGTGCCATGTCTCTGTCCGTCCCTGCCAACCCCCCTGAAGTTTTCCCATCCAATTGACTGTGTGGCTTTGCAAAATGGCACCCCCATCGGGTGCCACATCACAACCCTGACATTGCTGCTGTCTCCCTGATGCCCCCTAAGGCACCCCCTGTGCTTCTTCTGCCTCTTACCCCCTCCTGGCTTGCATTTTCATCCCCCAACCCTTGTGGCACCTCTAGTGCTGTATCGGGTGGAGAAAGGATCCCTATGGCAATCACCACAAGTGTGCCACATGTTTGGCGCAAGCCATGCAGCTATGGCAACTCCTGGGTCACTGGCGCAGAGACACCCCATTTTATAAAATTGGGCGCAGGGTCCCTGATGCACCCAGAGTTTGGGGCAGCCCTAGACCAGTGCAACTTACGTCACTCTAAGGGGTCTTTTAAAATTGAGCCCTATGTGTTTTTGTTCATTGAAAAGATGTACACGTGAGCTGATTTACAGCATCACTACAACAACAGTGATCAAAATGCTGATTGCTAACTAAACATAAGAAAACAAGTATTAGTATGCATGTTAACAGTTATTTTAAGTGTGTCCTATACTGTGTAGTAGTTTTTCTTTATTTTCTCAATCCCTCATTCCTTCAAGCTGGATTGGGGAATGCACATCTACACATGTGGGGGCTAGAATACAACAGACTCATAGGTACTGGGTGATAATCCCGCAGCCCCTACCCCCCCATACACTCGCACATATGCACACCTGTGCAGTGGTGTCCAGCGCCATCAGTAATGATATCATAAATTATGGTGCAACGTGAGGTGATAAGTTTCTCATTAGCTCTATGATACCCAATGCATAGCAAGCAATATCAGTAAAATGGCAGCATGACACGGGGCCCAACACCATGGCGTTGGCTACCACTGCACATGCATATTTTTTATGACTGTCCCCAACTAAAAAAGATTCAGCTATGTCAGAATAACACTCCTTCTAAGAAATTAGGCCAGTGTTGCCCAGTCACTATTTTCTGAGCTGTCTATAAGCCTGGAATATACACCACCTATTTTCTGATACTGCTAAGCAGGTTACATTTCCATCTCCTGGGGATTACCAGGCCATTGTTCTCCCCGGAGATTTGTAGAAGATATTTAATGAGACACAATATTGCTACAACAAATCACAAGTTTAAGAGCCCGCCGCTATTGTTTCAGTTTAGCCACATACTTGATTTTGTTTATTAAAGGACAGGAGCAGAGGATGGTAAACAAGATGGTCCCAGGACAGCAAGAAAGGACATACAAGGAGAGGTTGGCAGATTTTTACATGTACATGACTGGGGTGACAAGGAAGAGAGGGGACATGATTGAAACATACAAATATCTCCACAGGGTAAATAACGTGGATGGTGGGGAATCATTCAGACTGAGTGGGAACACAAGCACCAGGAGCAACTCCATAAACCTGGTGGGGTACATTTAGAGGAGATATCAGAAAATATGTTTTTATGGAGAAGGTGGTGCAAGGGTGGAACAGGCTGCTGGAAGAGGTAGCCTGTGTGAAATCAGTGGGGAGAGTCAAATGTGGGGGTACAGATGCAAGGGTTTGGTAAAGACCACACCAGGAAGGGAGGAGGTGGGGGAGATTATAGAGCCTGTAGGGCTCTCTCATTCAACATTAAGTAGGTAAGAATGGGCGGACATGATGGGCCATTGGGCTCTTCTCTGCCAACAGAGTCTATGTTTCTATGTTTCAAGGAAGTGAGGCATTGGCAGTTGGGGAAAACCTCCCTTCAGGTATGTGTGCTCCCAGGGAAAGGATAACCCTGGAGCCACCGAATCCTTTGGACCTGTTGTACAGCTTGCTTGCTGTGCTGTGTCATGGAAAGATATAATTAATGGGATTGGTGGGCCCCAAAGGGGACAAAGAACTGAGGAAAACATATTGCACTGCACTGTTCAGAAACTTCCAAAGCCTTGAATAATCTTCAGGAGCCAATCATCCAGAAAAGGGAAGACATAGAGCCCTTCCCTGCGAAGCACTAATGCAACCTCCTCTAAGCATTTAGTAAAGACCCACAGTGCCAAGGATTAACCAAAGGGCAACACATTGAACTGCTAGGGCCTGCCCCCCGCTCTAACATAAAGTGAAGGTATTGTCTGTGGCACTTTCTGATTGTGATGTGAAAAGTATGCATCCTTCATGTCCAGGGAAAAAAAGCCAGTTCCCTGTTAGCAAGTGGGAAATTATGGCTTGTAGAGATATCATTAGAAACCTTTTGGATTCGATGTACAAATTGAGGTTGCTAAGACACAACACAGTATGCAGATCTCCTTTCCATTTTGGTGCTAGGAAGTATCTGGAATAGAATACTCTGTTCCTGTCTTGTGGAGGAACAGGTTCGATAGCACATTTTTGAAACAGGGTCTGAACTTCCTCCTTTAGAAGGGACAAGTGACCCAGAAAGTAAGAGGAAGGGGACGGAGGATGATCTCTAGAGGTTTCTATTAATTCCAGAGTATGCCCCTTTTCTATTATTTTCAAGACCCACTCATCTGTAGTGATCTCCCTCCACTGCTTTAAATGGAGGGAGATTCTTCCTCCCACATTTACCCCTGGAGGCAGTAGCTGAGGGGAAGAACAGAAGAAAGTCAGGAAAACCCAAGGACTGCAGCACCATCAGAAAGGATTCCTTTAGGTGCTTTTGCAGGGGCATCAAAGGGGAGAGGAGGGAACCCAGGATGGTACCACAACCTCTACCATGACCTTGCTGACGGTTTGTACAGTTACCTCTGACAACAGGCCTACCAAAAGATCCCCTACCATGCCCTCTGGTTGGTGTAGGGTAAAGGAATTTAACAGACCTTAAAGTCATTTAGAGGACTGAAGGCCAGGAAATGCATCTTCAACATCACTACCAAACAGTTTGGAGCCCCTAAAAGGAGCATTCAAAACAGTCTGCTGCACAACCATAGCAAAACCAGCTACTGTGCACCAGGCATAATATCTAATGCAAATACCTGAGGCGTAGCCCTTGAAGTGGCATTTGACACATTATATGCTGAACATAACAGATGTTTCCCACTGGCCCAGTGGTGCTGAGGGTTGAGCTGCTGGACGCCATGCCTCACGCCACACCAGCGACTCAAGTTTAGGAACGAGCTAGGGCGCCGGGGGTCAGCAGGGGAGGGAGAGGATGGAGCATCTGGAAGACTGCTCTCCTCTTCCTGGGGAGGGTTCCAGGGCATGCCCAGCAAAGTAGCGGCCCCCAGTGAAAGCCAGAGGCACTACACACGCTTGGGCTGATGAGTGGGAGGAGTGCGGTGGACGTCTGTGGCATAGAGTTTCACCGATGTCATTGTGCCATTGTACTCCTAGGGAAACTATACAAAGAAAATCTCAGTCCTCAGGGATAGATGATGGCACTACAGCCCACCGAGCCACACTCCAGTACCGGGCCCCTCTCTTCTCCAGGGCCGACCACCCAACCAGCACAATGAATTCTAGGTAGAGCACCCTGGGCAGATAGGGCAGCCCCACCTCGGGGGGGTGTAGAGCCGGGGAATCTGCCAGGTCAGTGCGAGGGTGAGAAGAGTGAACTTCAGGTAGGAGGTAGAGCTCACAGTGAGGTGGTTGCTGGAGAGAGTTCCCCGAGATCAGACTAGAAAAAGAATCTACAACAACAACAGATGTTTCCCAACCTTAGAGCCAGCTGACAGGGTTTTAAGTAAGTCCATCTTGGACATGCAGTCCCCCTGAGGCTATTATGATAGTTTACCATATGGGACTGATAATTAGCAATCCTCAAACCTAAGGATGCTGAGGCATAAGTATGCTTGCCCATAATGTCCAGTGCCCTAGATTCTTTATCTGGATGCAAAGTACTCATGTGCCTAGGGGTTTTAGAGTGATCATGAGCAGCCACAGTGACTACAGAGTCAGTTTCAAGCTGTGCAGCATAATACGTCTTGGCTGACAGAGCAGGGTATGGCTCATCAGCCTTCCTTGGAACTGCAGGCAGGGTATTAGGGCTATGCCAGGTTGCAAAGATGGCATCCTCTAATGCAGGATACACAGGAGGAATTATAATGGAAGGTGTGTAAGGAACCTCCAAACATTCCGTAAGATTCCTCTTAGAGGAATCTTCCTCCTCCACAGCAAAGCCCATGACAGACTGCATTTGCTTGAGCATAGCCTGAAAAGAGGGATCTTCAGGGGAGACCTGGGTGTGTAAACCACAGAATCCTTGCTGCAGGATGAAAGAGTGGAGCTGGAAGGCAGGTTCTTTTCTTCGAACTGCACCTCACCCTTATATTCCTCTTCTAAATCCCCCCTCAATTTCCATGAGGTCAGGATTATATTCTACCATATTGTCATCATCATGAACAACAATGGAAGCAACAGAAAAAATGTGCAATGCTGGCGGTGACTGAGGAAGAGGAATCTGGTGTGCTTCTAGATTCCATTGGTGAAGACCCTGGAACAGGCGGTGCTGTCAACGGTAGAACTACCACTGCTGGCAGAGACGGTAGTAGGCAATGGTACATATCTGAAAACAATGCCAGGGATGACTTCTGGTGATGTCATCAGGTGAATAGGAGCTTAGATAGAGAGCTCTGAGACCCGTCTAACTAATCAAGCAAAATCCATTTCCCAAACAAATCTTACAAACCAACTGTGTACAGATCTAAGTCAAGGAGATGTCCGTCAAAGGAAATAAGCCAAAAGGTTCAAGAAATAATGCCCCGCAGGTAAAATTAAAACAACTCACGCTAGATGAAGAGGTGGAAGGCTTTTCGGCCCGGGCCCGTCGCGACCACACGGTCTCAGAATCGTCAATCGATCTGGAAGATGAAGAGTCCTTAATGCCAAGAAAAACTGAGAGAACACTGCAGAGGATCCTATCTACAGTATAAAATATCGAGTCCAACATAGCTGATCTCCAACAGGATGTTAAAAACATGGACACTCGGATCGCAGAAAACTCAACCAAAATATCCAAGCTATCGGAAACCCAGGACATGGAACAAAGAATACTCCTGTTTTTACTCCAAAAAGAAAGAGAGACACATGCCAGACTAGAAGACATGAAAAATAGATCACGCCGGAAAAATTTCCATATTCACGGAGTCCCGGAAGGCAAAGAGGAGGGCTTTACTACCCCCATAGATTTGTACAGCAAATCCTATGATTGGTACTCTCAATCCTATCTGATCTGGACCTGACAATGGATAGAGTCCACTGCTCATTAGTACCAAAACATACAAATCCGTATGCGAGACCTTGGTTGTGGGTGGTAAGGATGGCTCTTTTCCAGAGCAAAGAATGGGTGCTGCAGGAGGCCTGGAGAATAAAAGATATAAAGTACCAAGATAACAACATCTTCTTTGAGCAGGATTTCTCGCCAGCTCTTCAAAACGAAAGGCTGAGACTACGATCTGTGATTAAGGACTTAAAAGAAAAAAAGTCAAATTTAAAAGTGCAGCTATTATTTCTGGCTAGGCTGAGGCTACACCTAGACTCAGGCCCAAAAACTTTTAACAATCTTCTGGAAGTGAAGCAGCTGCTTCAAGAGTGGGGGGTGTCCCTACCAGATCTGGAGTTTGAAGCCTTAGAGCAAAAACTGTACAAAAATGTATGACAAATCACTGGTAAAGCACAAAAAATAGCATTTCCAGGGGCATTACCAAAGCTGTTGATGAGGGATGCTGCCAAAATCCTGCAACGATCGGAGGGCTCCACGAGCCAAAGATGCAGGGGTTCAGGGTTCAGGACCTCTCCACACCGCTGAGAAGTCTCACAATGAAGAGTGGGGTCAAATCTGCCATGAGATAGCACATCCTACCTAAAGGCCCTGGAACTGGCTTCAGTCAGCTAAGCTGAACTTTCTTTTTAACGACGTACACTGGTTAACAGTGGGGTTGCTTCTCTTCTCCCCGGATATGGTGACATTAAATGAATCAATAGAATATGACGGATTATTAGGTTTTTATTTTCACTTAAAATTATTCAAGTCTAAATAAGCAGGCCTTAGTTAAACACTTGATCAAAGACATATTCGGGGATTGTTGCTTGCACAGGCCAAAGGGAGAGGGGACTGTAAAGGGCGGGCACTATCTCCGGTTACTGATAGTTCTCTCGCATATTGCTTAAATCGGAGCGCCACCTTAAGGCCAAATAATAAGATGAAAATATCAGAGGACAATCGGAAGGAATGGGAAAGGAAGAAACGCGGGGGTATAGTTGTTATGCACAAGACAACTGATTAATGTGATCGGGAGCACTATGGAGAGCTAAAAATTTTGAGAAATTAAATCTGTTTAAAAACGGAAAAAAGCTGAGGAGGGAGAATGGGCTCTTCAGGATAAACAGAAGAACACTTTAGAAAAGGGGAAAGAGGGGCTTTAACATAAACAGCTTGGACCCAGGAGAAAGGGAAGATTTTTTCTTTGACCTCGGGTCTTCTCCCCTGACTCCATTTAGAAATGCTCTGAGTTTGCAAAGGCATATAATGGAAGGTCAGGAGGAGGGGGGCAGAATGAGGGAGGGAAATGTAAGTATAGTAATAAAAAGGGAAAGTTGGACGGGTCTTGGGGAGGGGGGTAATCAGAATCCCATTCATTTGTGACGTTAGTTTAGTCTAGGGAGTAGTAACATCTGTGCTCCTAGTCGCTAGGATAGAGACAGGGTAGTGTTAAATATGCTACATATCACTTAGGACTCAGCTCCTCCACCAAGGGTGGAGGGTCAATGGGACACCCAGAAAGTACTTAATCAAAGTTATTGGGGAAGGGAAGGACTCTCTCTCTTCCTCCACTAGTTCCTGAGCAATAGAAACATTGCAAAAACTGGTTCAGTTATTAAGTTGCTAATAATTGTTAATATCTGTTAATAACTGTTAAGATAAAGTTATTCTAATTGTAACCCTCGGTTAAAGGAGGTTTTCGGTTTTTTCTCACATCCTTCTTTTTCCCCTTTTCCAAGAGAGGTGGAAGGTGAGAATGGAAGTTAAGAATATTTTGTTAATTTTTGAAGACAGCCAGAAGGGGGTAAATCCTAAGCAAAAAAGTATGCATTCACCTCAAAGGAGGATAACTCACCACCAAACTGACGTTATAGGTGCCCCACAGTGGTCAAATGGGACATACATTTACAGGAGTTTTAAGCTTAGGTTAAAATAATGACTTCCTTAAAAATATGTTCCTACAATGTTAAGGGGATCAAGTCACCAATCAAAAGAACGAGGTTATTACAAGAGCTCCAGAGACTCCAAGAAGATGTAGTCTTTCTTCAAGAGACACACTTGTCCATGTCTGAACATTTAGAATTAAGAAGGGCTTGGGTGGGTCAAGTGGCTGCTGTGTCCCATCCCAAATCAAAAAAAGCAGGGGTAGCTATACTAATACGCAGAGGTTTAAATTTCATGGTGGATTCCACAGAGGGAGCCCTACAGGGTAGATATGTGAGAACTTCAGTTCGGACCCAGGGAAGGGTAATACACTTTGTAAATATGTATGCCCCAAATACACAGCAAGGAGTTTTTTTTTAAAGATTTTTCAAAAAATTGCACTACTCCCTCAGAGGCAATTAATATTGGGAGGCGATTTCAATGTAGCACCTCACCCACAAGGAGACAGATCCTCCAAAAAGACCATAACAAACCAAACTGCCTCTAAATCCCTGAACTCCATGATAAGGGAGACGGGTTTAGTGGATATTTGGGGAGCCCAGCAACCTAAAGAGAGAGATGACACATTTTATTCAAATGCACAAAAATCATATTCTCGAACAGATTTATTCTTTACCTATCAGACTGATCTACATGGGGTGATGGACTCTCAGATACATAACATGACCTTGTCAGACCATTCCCCAGTATCAATATACCTGTCACTCCCCACACAAGCAAACATTATGGAGGCTCAATGTCTCGTTACTAAATAATAAATCCTTTGTAAACCGATTAAAACAAGAAGTGAAAGATTTCATGGAAATTCATCAAGCATCCATCTCACCGGCTTCTCTAAAATGGGATACAATAAAAGTGGTCATTAGAGGGGAGATAATTAGCTTTGCCTCTGCCAGAGAAAGCTCACATCTTTAACTCAAAACAAGCTACTAATAGAAATAAACTCCTTAGAACAAAGACACAAAACCAATCCAATGGACCAGAAAGCTTTAAAAGAGTTAAGGAAGGCTAGAGAGAAGCTACAAGAATTTGAAAATAAGAAGGTAGAGGGATATCTACATTTCACAAATCAAAAATACCATGAGGTAGGGGGTAAAGCTTCAAAATTATTGGCATTCCAGCTACGTAAAGCCCAAGCAGAATGATATGTTCCCTTCATTGTAGAGAATGGGGATCCAAATAAAAGATGGGATACCCCTAAAGAGATAGCTTCCCAATTTCAAAAATACTGCCAAATTCTATATTTAGAAAATCAAGAAACACAACATACCCAAAATAAAACCCAGGATTTTTTAAAGACTATCAATTTGCCCACACTCCCTGAAGCAGCAAAAAGAGACTTAAATCATCTCATATTGGTGGAAGAAGTGAGGTCAGCTATCAAGAACTTACCCTTGGGGAAGACCCCAGGCCCAGACAGGTATAGCGGAGAATTTTATAAAAACCTAAACCCAATATTAGCCCCCATCCTGACAGAAGTTTTCAATCAGGCACTGGAAGAGGGAAAATTTCTGGAAAGCTGGTCACATTCATTAATAACAGTAATACCTAAACCAGGAAAAGACAAGACAAAATGAGACTCATACAGGCCCATAGCCCTATTGAATCAGGACCAAAAAGTTTTTACTAAAATTCTCTCAATTCGACTCCAAAAATATATAGAATTACTAATCCACCCAGACCAAACTGGATTTATTCCATACCGTCACCTAGCTGACAACATCAGAAGGTTATTGAATATTATACAGGGAAAAAATGTTATTCAGCACCCGGCACTGGCAGTTTTTCTAGATGCAGAAAAAGCTTTTGATAGGCTGAATTGGGAATACTTCTTCCAGGTCTTGGAGAAAATGGGCTTTGGAGGCACTTTTTTAAGTTGGATAAAACTGAAATATCAATTTCCACAGGACAGAGTTAGGGTTAACAGAACCTTATCCCCGCCCCTTCAAATATCTAGAGGTACACGGCAGGGATGCCCACTATCTCCTTTGCTCTTTGCAATTAGCATGGAGCCACTAGCCCAGACCATCAGGCAAAGCAAAGTCATTGAGGGTATAACCATTCTACAAATTACCATAAGATTTCCCTATATGCTGATGATACCCTGATATATACCTAAGTAATCCCTATGTTTCAATCCCCAATTTACTAAACTTACTTCAAGAGTTTGGAGAGATCTCAGGATTTAAAGTAAACATGACTAAATCAGAAGTATTGTTGATTGGAGGTAAAAAAGACCATGGGTTAACAAACCTGGTCACATTTAAGTGGGTAGATACTAAAGTACGATACCTGGGGATTCAGATCCCAACAAACATGATAACACTGTACCAACACAACTATGGGACCCTCAGACAACGAATTTCCGCAGACTTACATAGGTGGAGTTCCCTTTCTCTTTCTTTTACTAACCGACTAGAAGCAGTCAAAATGAATGTCCTACCCAGATTCCTTTTTCTTTTTTCAACCCTTCCCCTTCTGATTTCCTCAAAGGACTGGAGAGACCTAAAAAAAATTAACTGATTTTATATGGGCCGGAAAAAGGCCAAGGATCAGATGGGATATCCTAACGGAGGAGAAAGATAAAGGAGGTATAGTACTCCCAGATTTTACAAAATATCATCTAGCAGCTCAGCTTATACCAGTGCTTAAAATGCTGACACCAGGAAGAGGACATGGTTGGCTGAAAATAGAGGAAAGGGAATGCCCTGGGGTCCCCCTTAATTTATTGCCCTGGAGAATTCTCCCAAAGGACTCAAAGAACATTTCAAATAGTCTAACTAGACATACTCTAACACTCTGGCTTCAAGCCAGACAATTTTGGGAGATAACTCGTCCAGTCTGGAAATACCTTCCTCTATCATATTTGCCAGGATTCCCAACTCAAAAACAAGATTCAACTTTCTTTAGATGGGCCCTAAGAGGCCTCAAATATCCCCAACAATTCTTGAATGGAGAGAAAATAAAATCTTTTGCCCAAGTTCAATTGGAATACCACCTTCCAAATACGGACTCTTATAGATTATTTATTATTATTTATTTATTGAATTTTGATGACCGGGTAGGCCCACTGGGCCCCGAAGGTCCCTTTTTCAGGGGTGACCCGGGAATAACAATACAAGAATAATTAAACAGTAGAACATAAGCAGATACAGGTTATCATGGGTATACAGTATTCAGCTGTGTACACATAGCAGTTGTAATAGTGGTTTCATATATGTAGTTGAAAAGTTGTCATTTCATTACATTACATTCTTCTTTGTCCTACATATTAGCGAGATAGTACTGGAGATTCGTTAGGTATAATAGTTCTGGAGCATCGGGAGGGGTTCAGAGGGGGAGGAAAGTTGAGTGCTACCTTGTTGGTGGTGGGGTTAGAGATTTTAGTTTGGTAAGCAGGACAGTTGTGGTCAGTAGTAGTAGTGTCAGGTGCGGTGGCACTGGCATCGCTTGTTGTCATAAGATAGGTCTTGAGTCTTGAGCGAAAGCACGCACCAATTGGTTTCTCTTACCTCAAGAGGAAGGTTGTTCCACAAGGCAGGGGCAGCATGCATGAAGATTTCTGACCTGCCTTGAGTCCCTAACCTTGGGACCTCTAGTAACGTTAGGCCGAGGACCTTAGGCTGCGCTGGTTTCTTTTACTGTGAGGGAGTCCCACTAGACTCAGGGAGGCGTGGGCCCCAATAATCTTCTTCGTCAGACAGAGCACAGGTAACTGAGGGGCTTGAAGGATGGCCAGTTTAGCTAGCTAACGTCTCACAGTGGTGACTCCTGAGTGGGACAAGGTGGCAGAGCGTGCCACCTTGTTGTATAGAGTATGTAATTTCCTGTACTCCAGCTTTGTAATACCCTGAATGACTGGGGCAGCTATAGTTAGTGTTGGAAGTAGGACACTGGCTGCAATAGCAGTCCTGGCTTCTGGGGTTAACTGTTCCTTATCCGATACAGTAATCCAAGTTTTGTATGGATTACTTTAGTGACTTGTTCCACATGTTGTTTGAACGTGAGACCTTGGTCGATGGTGAGGCGAGTACTTGTCAGGGGACTACTTCCAGCTTGTTACCCTCAAGGGATGACAGTTGGAGTAGTTGTGATCTATCTTGTCCAAGGGCTCTTGGTCCGAACAGCATGGCTTTGGTTTTTGGTATTGAGGACCATTTTATTCTTGATGAGCCACCTCCATGGCAAGAATATCCTCTTGGAGAGAAATGCGGAGGTCATCCAGGTTATCCGAGGTTTTGTAGATAACAGCATCATCCGCATATTGGATTAGGTTGCTGCTTCCACAGTGTTTGTGCAGTTCATTTACAAACAACGAGAACATAAGAGGCCCAAGTATAGACCCTTGGGGTACTCCGTCCATTAGGGGCTGTGGTTTGGAGAGTTTATCCTGCCACCTAACCCTTTGTGAGCGATCTGAGAGGTAGATATTACCAATGTCACCATTACATCACAAATACAATTGGATTAGTGGA
This sequence comes from Neoceratodus forsteri, assembly GCA_016271365.2. NCBI lineage: Eukaryota > Metazoa > Chordata > Ceratodontiformes > Ceratodontidae > Neoceratodus > Neoceratodus forsteri. The sequence continues at coordinate 449,498,775 of CM057456.1, read as the reverse complement.
ACTAGCTCAGGATCCTGCAGACCCTATCCAACTTACCTATCAGAGGGGTAGACTAAGGGACACAAAATCATATATTTCCTCAATCTATAAAACCTTGATGGAAAACAGGGGGACCTGGCAATAAAGAGGGTGACGGACAAATGGAATTTAGAAGCAAACCTTATAATCCAGGACTCCACTTGGCAGACAATATGGTTAGGCATTCACAAAACAACGAGTTCCCCTTCATGGAGGGAATTTAGATGGAAAACAAACATTCAGTTCTTTAGAACACCCACCGTATCTTATCATTATGTCACCTCAACAACAAACAAATGTTGGAGGGCCTGTGGGCTTCTAGGTTCACACTATCACATATTTTGGGAGCGTCCCAAGTTAATACCTTTCTAGGTAGAAATTTCTGCTTTAACAGCAAGGATTCTACCCTTAAATAACCCTCTAAAGTTTGAAAATATGGTTTTAGGGGCTCTTCCACAAGAAATGAAATCTCATACCAAAAAATATCTTTCTAACATTCTTATAGTGGCAGCCCTGAAAGCACTCACACAAAAATGGTTGGCAAAGGATCCCCCACAGATATCAAACTGATACAAGAATCTTAGGCAAATTAAAGAGATGGAGGCCCTCACTGCCAGGTTGAGGTTATCTACAGATAAATTTAACACTAGATGGCTCTCTCTTTTTCATCACTGGGAAGAGAAAGAAGGTATACCAGTCCTGGAGCAGCTCCTTCAGGAGTAAGAGTTGGCACATGCCAACAACATAACAAGGGGAGAAAACTAGGAAATGTAGATGTTGGGAGAGGTTAAAATAAATGAAGGGGTTATTTAAATCACTCAGGGAGAGGGGGGAAAGGAAAAAAGGGGATTATGTTAAAATTCAAATAAAAATGTCTTTTTGGCTGTCTTTTTTATTTATTCCTTCACTTTTAGTTATTTTGCTTTTTTGAGTTTTAAAGTTGATAAAGTTATAACGTGATTGGTTTTAAGTTATTGTTGTTTATAAGCAACTAAACAAAAGAATGATAGACATACAGCACAAGTAAACATGTTATGACTTGTTTATTTAAGAATAACTTAAAGACAAAGACAAAGGGAGTCAATTTTGGGTTTAAACTGGAGGTATTATTCTGTATAGACTCCTTAAGAAATAAGTTAAAAATTGAGATAAAATAACAGCAGGAAAGAAAAATGAAAGGAAACTGAGTTATAGCTTGTTAAGAGACATTTAATTTTGTCAGACACCCACAAGCAAAGACCACTGGATTTCTTCAGAAATAAAACCGGACAACAGAGGAGCTCTGAAGCTGTAAGGAAGAAAAAAAATTGGACATTACATTGAGAACAAACATGTGTAGGACAAGACATTTATCTCGCTTATTATCTGACAATCAATTATCATAGTTAAACCTCAGATTGTTATGTAGTTTGTAAAATCTTTGTCTTGATAAACTTTTAAAATAAAAGTTGAAGTTCAAAAAGAAAACAATGCTAGCACAGCCTGGGAGTAGACAGCACCCTTAAAAGGGTCCAGGACTACATGTGTCAAAGGCATAAGCACACAATTGTGGCAACGTACCATCCATAGTAGGTATGGTAGTGCCTCAGCCAAGCCCCAACCTTGGAGTTTCAATGACAGTCGGGGGGCTTTGGTTAACAACGTTGGACTGGGCACCAATGAGGACATACCTGATTTCAGTGGTGACCTGGACCTCACCAATAAAGCAGTTTTATCTGTGTGCTTATACTTATGGCCGGAAGAAGGGGAGGCCTGTGACGAAAGCCATTCCTTGTCTTTTTCTTTCAACTTCGACAACTGTTTCTTGGTTGATGTAGCGGGAGAAGCAGGTCTGGAACCTGCAGTCTTTTCCTTGGCTTTCAACACTTTTTGAGCAAGGAAGGTCTGTAAGGCTAGCCGTTGGTGTCACCTTGTAGTCTGGTTGAAACTCTGGCAAATCTCACAGGCCCTCATGTTGTGAGATAGGCCCAAACAACACACACAAATTACGTGTTGTTTTGTGTAGTGCAGCTTTAAGAAATGTTAGACAGTACAGCTTTAAGAGAATGCATTTTCTGTTACTCTTCCTGTGTGTGTTGAGATGAGATGAGTGTTCCCGGTGTGTCTTAGTTGTATGGAAGTAAACAGAGTAGACCTAAATTTCTGTGGTGCATGTTTTTCTTTCTACCAAGACCCTGGGGTACTTATTTTTGGCCACCAAATACAACAAACTGGCGACAAGGATGGTGAAAATTTTAATAGCTCCAGCTTACTGAATTGCACCATTTTGTGACTTTCTGCATTGGAGGCAAGTAAGCAATTTGGAACTGTGCTATATTATGGCAACTTCAGCCAGCTTTGAGATTTTTACAGGAACGGACTGGATACATGGTCCAGATGGTTTGATCAGTGGTCATTACTTAATCCTGTCATACAAGCTGCTAAAAATGATCAGCTACAGGGTGAGATTATTCAAGCTGCTTTTTGTACTTTCTTGGGGAGTGAAACCTTCAAACTTTTATGCAGCCTGTGTGCACTGGACTGGTCGGAGGATTTGTCATATCAAGAGCAAAAGGCTAAATTGAATGTATAATACAGTTTAACAACTTTCCCAAGGGCTGAACAGTATAAATTCTACAGTTGCTGTCAGAAACCAGGTCAGTCATTACAATCTTATTTGGCTGAGATCAAAAGCTTAGCTCTCACATGTGAGTGGAACAGGGAGCATCTTGAATCTAATTTAGCTGATAAGTTTGTTATGGGGTTGAATAATGAACACTGTATTCATCATTTACTTTCTGTAAGTGTCATGAATCTGCTGAAGAACTTTTACAGATGGCACAAATGTATGAGGCTGCAGAAAATGAAGCACATGCTAAGATGAACACTAAAAATGAGGTACAAGTAACAGCTGTATATTGCTAAGGTTTGCAGGAGAACTGCAGTGATCAGTTCAGAGGGCACAGACAGTGCAGTGCTTCCTATTGCACCACAAATGCAGACTAAAGATGTTCTTCCTTTCTATGTGTTACTTTAATTGCCACAACTGAGGCATCAGTTGCGTTTAATGGTAGATTTTGCTTCCCCAGTTACTTTTATTAACCATCAGACATGGTCTGATCTGGACAAGCCACTATTGTCTCCTTGTAGTAAGTTGCTGCATGCATTTGAAGGGCAACCAATTAAGCCACTGGGCTCATTTACCACTTTAGTACCCAGGACTGATTCTCCTAGTACATCTTTAACTTTTCTGGTTTCAAAAAAGGGTGTCAACATTTTGGGCAGAGATGCTCAGGTTGTTCTAAACATTCATACTGATCCAGCAGATTTTGGCCTACTTGCTGCCTTGCTGCTGTCCAGGTACCACAAAGCAGTAACCCACCCAAGCTTGCAGAGATTTTAGACATGTATCTAGAGCAATGGAAAGGCCTGGGATGTTGCACAACAGCTAAAGCCAAGCTAGTTACAAAGCTTAATGCAGCCCCTAAGTTTTGTAAACCATGGAAACTTCCTTTTCCCTTAAAACCAGTGGTTGGGGCAGAATTGGACAGACTGGAAAAAGAGGGTGTGCTGGAAAAGGTTTCAAGTTTAGATTGGGATACTCCAATTGTGATGGTATCTAAACCAGGTTGTAAGGTTCGAATATGTGTAGATTTTAAGGTGACACTTAATCCAGTACTTAGCACAGATGTATTTCCTTTACCCTTACCAGAGGAACTTTTTCACAGACTGAATGGTGGTGTGGGGTTCTTTAAACTGGACCTCGCTGACACATACCTTCAAGTGGAGTTGGATACAGACTCTCAGAAACTGGTAGTGATTAATACACACCAAGGACTGTGCAAGTACAAACGGTTATGGTTTGGCCTTAGTTCTGCACCTGCTATTTTTCAAAAAGTGATTGAGCAAACGGTGGGTGATAAACCAGGTGTTGCTTGTTATTTGGATGACATCATTGTCACGGGCAAGACAGAAGTAGAACATTTACTTAACTTACAAAAGACTTTAGAAAGATTGCAACAGAGTGGATTCAGACTCAGGAGAGAAAAATTCCAGTTTTGTCAACCAAGTGTCACGTACTTAGGTCACACTATTGACAGAGACGGAATTCACTTGAATGATGAAAAGGTGGAAGCCATTGTGCACATGCCTGAACCGCAGAATGTTTCAGAGTTACACTCATTCTTGGGTATGGTGCGCTACTATGACCGTTTCATACCTGGCTTAGCCACTAAATGTGCTGTCCTAAATGAACTGGTGCATAAAGGTACTTCGTAGAAGTGGACCAAGGGCCACAGTAAGGCAGTTCAAGCCACCAAGCTCTCTCTAACAGATGTGAATAATTTAACTCATTATGACCCAAACTTACCTATCACATTGGCCTGTGATGCTAGTCCTGTGGGTATAGGAGCTGTCCTTTTCCATACAGATCCAGAAGGAGTGGAGAAGCCGGTAGCCCATGCTTCACACAAACTCACTGCAGCTGAAAGGAATTGTGCCCCGATTCAGAGAGAGGCATTAGTAATTGTGTTTGGAGTCCAGAAATTTCGCCAATACTTGCTAGGTTGCAAGTTTCACCTGAAGATGGATCACAATCCACTAGTGACAATTTTCAGTCCAGAAAAAGGAATTCTAGAAATAGCCGCTAGCTGACTTCAATGATAGGCATTAATTTTGTCTATCTATAATTTCAAGGTTATATACCAACCAACAGACCAGCATGGAAATGCAGATGCCTTGTCGAGGTTACCAATATCCAGAAAAATGGAGTTCGATATGGGACTTAAAGAGGAGCCATTAGTAAATCAGGTAGGTCCAGATAGTTTTCCAGTGCAATTCAAAGATATGGAGGACTTTACTGTTGTGTGTACAATAGAGCTACAACAGTTAGATCAGCTTCCAGTACTAGCCAAGGACATTGCAAAAGCGACTAGTCAAGATGTAATTTTAAAACAAGTGTATCAGTATATGCTTGAGGGTTGATCGCAAGACACCACTTGTTCGACTGCATTACAACCCTACTATACAAAGAGACAGCAGTTGTCCATTGCTGAGATGTGTCTTCTGTGGGGATTGAGTGTCATAGTACCCCAATGCTATCACTCAAATCTGTTGACTCTTCTGCATGTGGGCCATCCAGGCATTGCTAAAATGAAATTCCTAGCCAGACTTCACGTATGGTGGCCTTCCATTGACAGAGACATATACCAGATTGTGCAAAGATGCAAAGGTTGTGATGTATCGATGGGAAATTTGGCAAGAGCTCCAGTTCACCATTGGGAACAACTTGAAAAACCCAGGCAAAGGTTGCATTTTGATTTCGCAGGACCCTATTTAAATTCTGTGTGGTTACTCTTAACTGATGCTTATAGTAAATGGCCAGAAATTCATCAAATGTCTTCGACAACTACTGAGAGTACCATTAAAGTGTTGAAATCTATCTTTGCTACCCATGGATTTCCACAAGTGATTGTCTTGGATAATGGACCACAGTTCACGTCTGTTGAATTCCAAGCATTTTGCCAGCAACGTGGTATCCACCATATTTTCTCACCTCCCTACCTTCCAAGTTCAAATGGTGAAGTGGAATGCCTGGTTCAGACTTTTAAAAAGAGTATGGACAAAGCTAATCCTACTACACCGACGGCACTACAAATAGCCCTTTTGGACTTCTTTGCGATGTGTCAAACAACACCACATTGTATCACAGGAATATCTCCTGCAGCATTGTTGTTTGGACGTCAGATTCAAACTCAATTGGACCTTCTTCAGCCTCTAGGCTGTAAGTCAGGAACTGAAATGCTTCCTAAGACCAGATCCTTCAAACCCAATGATCTTGTGTGGGTCAGGATGTATGCAGGCCCGAGGAGATGGATACAAGGTGTGGTAGAAAAAAAAGTTTGGAAATGCTGTCTATAGTGTTTGACTGACTAACCAGAGGAGAGTGAAAAAACATGTGGACCAATTACGTACTAGAATTGAGAAAGAAAAAAAAAGGGATACCCAGAGTTGGGGTAATTATCCAGCACTATTTCTTCCAGAACAAGAACAAGAAGAGATAGTGGAACCACAGCAATTGAGACAAGATGTGGCTGATGCTAATCAGATTCCAGTGCAACAGGCTCGAGTCCAACTACGTCGGTCAGGACATATGAGACGTCCACCAAAGCAAATTGACTTGTAGAGATATAGCCTAGTGACATGACTAACTAAAAGGGATATTGCAGTAATAACTTTAATAGTTTCATACTATTTTCTGAATTATTGACTTACGTACTTTCTAGCTAAGTCAGGATGGATTGTTATGTGTAGTGCAGCTTTAAGAAATGTTAGACAGTACAGCTTTAAGAGAGTGCATTTCCTGTTACTCTTCCTATGTGTGTTGAGATGAGTGTTCCCCGTGTGTCTGAGCTGTATGGAAGTAAGCAGAGAAGGCCTAAATTTCTGTGGTGCATGTTTTTCTTTCTACCAAGACCCTGATGTGTTTAAGGTACTTATTTTCAGCCACCAAATACAACATGTATCATCCTTGTAAATCTTGTAGCCACAGGAACACTACCAGAATAAAGGGTCTTTATTTATTTAGCTTTTGTTAACCAGGTAAGTACACTAGACAAACACATGCCTATTTTCAGGTACGACCCAGGAGAGTACAGGAAATCAAAGAACATACAGAGTACAATTTGAAGCAAGTAGGGCAGATACACAGATGTCAGGAGAAGCATAGCATACATAGTAAGATATCTCAGGTCTCGACAGTAATCATAGTCAATATGCTAAGGTACAGCGTCACTGACACAACGTCACCAGCAATATATATATATATACAGATATATACAAAATTTACACATTTGCAAGATACATGGAATGAATACACTCAAGTATACTGTGCAGAGGACCAGGCTAATCAGGGAGGGTTAAGACAGTCACATACTGACGAGAGCTTCAAGTGGTTCCACAGGGAGGTGCGTAGGCCCGACTGGGGGGAGGTCTGGACCTGGACAGGAAAGGAGTTCCACAGTCTAGGGGCACATGACGCAAAGTCCCTGTCCCCCATTTTGGTACGAGTAGGAGGGACGTTAAGGATAGCAGGGCCCAGTGACCTTAGGGGGTAGGTAGCGGGGGCTGCTGGCACAAGGAGCTCCACTAGTCCGGGGGGAGTGCCAGTACCCAGTACCTTACCCGTGAAACTGCCCACAACAAAATTCAAATAATTGGGCAGGGAGAGCCAGTTGAGCTTACTGTATAGATCACAGTGGTGAGTGAGACAAGGGACTCCAAGAGCAAAACGGCAGATGTTATTATAGGCAATGGTCCATCTAGAGAGGTGGATCTTGGAGGTATTGGCAAACAAAAGGAGCCCATAACAGAGGGATGGTAGAAACACCCCTCTAGACAGTGCTAGGTGAGCAGCCGGAGTAAGGTTATTCTTTGCCCTGTAAGCCAGACCCAATTTCCAGTTAACAGCTCTACACGCATTTGGATATGCTGATCCAGATCGAGCTACGGGTCAAGTGTCATTTAAGGTATTTGGAAGGAATGGAGTGGTGAGAACAGAGGGTGTCATCAATACCCGAGATGCACATAGGAACAGAGGAGACCTTTAACTTAGCCAGGGACCCAAACAGCATGGCCTGGGTCTTTTTAAGATTTAGGACCAGCTTATGGGATGGTATCCAGGAATGGACACTCCTGAAACCCTAACTCAGTCGGTGGTTAATGACCCCAATATCCTTTGAATGAGTGAGGATAACAAGGTCATCAGCATACAGGACAGCCCTGCAGGAGGCCACCGAGGAGGGAAGGTCGTTGATGAAGATGGAAAAAAGCAGTGGCCCAAGGACTGACCCCTGGGTGACCCCTGAGGACACAGGGGTGGTGTCCGAGAGCACCTTACTATACTTGGTCAGTTGCTTCCTTCCATGAAGGTAGTTGGAGAACCAACTCAGGGCCGGAGGGGATAAGCCCAAAGACCCAAGCTGAGAGCATAACAAGGCATGGTCAACAAGGTCAAAGGCTTTAGAGAGATCAATAAAGATGGCCCCAGAGAGTCTGCCCTTTTCCACAGCAGCCCTTATTCCAGAAGTGACAGAGACCAGTGCAGAGGTGGTGCTGTGCTCTTTTCTAAAGCCATGCTGCGAGGGAGACAGAAGCTCATGAGCCTGGATATAATCCAAGAGTTGTCCCGCCACAACTTTTTCAAGGAGCTTGCTGATGGCAGGCAGAATGGCAATCAGATGATAGTTGTCAAGGATCCTGGGGTTGCCCTGTTTGAGCATAGGGACAACCCGTGCCACCTTCCACAGGTCTGGGATAACCCCAGAGGCTAAGGATAGGTTGATGATATGGGCCACAGGGGAGGCAATGTAGGCAGCAGCAAGGCAGAGAAGCTTTGGTTCCATGCCATCAAGGCCAGCACTAGAAAAGGGTGACAGACCAGTTAGCAATCTCTGCATTTCTTTAACCGTCACAGCCTTGAGACAGAATGGAGGATGGGGGGAAAGTGCCATTTGAGGCAGAGGGACTTGGATAGGACTATCATGACCAGTGGAGGAGAATAGTGAGGTGAACACAGACAGGTCCGAGAAGTGAGCATTGAATGCATTTGTGATGGTTAGTGGATTATTACAGCTAGCACCATCAATGAGCATGTCTGGAGCCTCACAGGAGGAGGAGCCACTCACTATGTTTTTAATATTCCTCTAGAAGTTCCTAGGGTCCTTAGCTGAGGTCTGCAAGGCAGCTTTACAGAAGTCGCTTTTGGCAACCCTGATAGCCTTTTTGCACTCATTCCTGAGCCTCCTGTAATGTTGGAATATGGTCTGGTCCATTGAGACCTTGAAAATGGCCCAACATTTATCTCTAACCCTCATGAGAGCAAGGGGGCTCCCATGCAACCATTTTGTGACAGCCCCCCTTACCCTCCGTCTGACGAGGGAGGCATGCTTATCCTATAACATCCCGAAGTGACAGACTGCCGAGGAAACATTCTGGGCACCCATCACTGAAGACCAGTCAAGGAACATGGGATCCTCCTGGAAAGTCCCTGGGTCAAACCTGGAGAAGTCCGTGACCTGGATGATTTTGGGAGGGATCTTGGGGGCGGAGATCTTCCATATGCTGTACACCGGGGCATGGTCAGAGATGGAGTTTGGGAGGGTACCTGAGGAGCTAATCTGCTCAGGCCTGTTGGTCAGGACCCATTCCAAGAGAGAGCTGTTACCACCTATGGATGACCATCTGGTGGGCTCCTGAATGAGTTGGGACATTGAGAAGCCAGCTAGCAGAGTTTTATACTGCTTGACATTGCCTCCAAGCCAGTTTAGGTTGAGATCCCCTAGGATTATTACCTCATTGTTTCCTGTCCTGGAACCAACAGATTCAAGAAGGGAGAATAAGCCCAGTACACCACTCATGGGGGGATTATAGGTACATATAATGTGCAGTTTCTTTGCATTCCCAAGTAGCAGAACAGTGTGCAACAGCTCACAGGAAGACTGCTCTGGCTGAGAGCTGATCAGCACTGACAAGTTAAGGTGGCTCCTGTAGTAAACCAGAATACCACCCCCCTCTTTTTTCCTGGATGATCCTGCCTGAGGAAGTCAAAGCTGGGAAGCACACAAGCAAAGTCTGGGATCAAGGGTTTAAGCCAAGATTTGGTTATCCCTAGGATGTCAGGCTTGTAGTGGGTGACCCAGGCATGGAGCTCAGCCATGTTGGGCAGAAGGCTACGGACATTAAGATGAGCTATTTTCAGCCCATTCTCTGACTGCCAGCCCACAGGAGAGGAGAGGGCTTGACATGTAGGACCTGGGTTCAACTCCACATTCCCTGCCAGAAGGAGTGTCACCAGTAGGAGCCAGAGGAAATGCCTCAGAGGGGGAGTGCTCGCCTTAGTGGACGTCCTGCAGCTGATGCGCCTGACCACTTTGATAGGGTACGGGAAGCACCGCAGATTAAGGCAGCAGATGGGTCAGGGAGTCTGTCTGTCCCTAGTGGCTATTAGGTTAGAAAAAGTAAAGTCCCACTCATCAAGTAATCCTGGTGAGAACCCGAGTTGCCCCATATGGGGAGCACAGCCCAGAGTGATAATAGGGAGGAACAATACCATGAGCAGCCCTATGGCGAGGGCGTTAGAGATGGGGACTGATGCAGCCCCCCTCCTGGAATGCTTCAGGGCCCCCATAGCTCTAAATGCACACCGGGGTCAGACTTAAATACAACCGGGGCCCAGGAGAAATGAGGGAGATAGGGGTGCCCAGACCCCCCTAGGCTACCTGGAGGGCACTAAAGAGCAGTCAAAAAGGACAGTTAGACCTGCAGCCGTCACTCCACCAGGAGCAGAGTACCGCTGGGTAGCCTATTTCACACTTGTAGCCCAACACAGTAATTTTCAAGCAAGCAGCCCATGGTAAAGCAGCGAGACAAGGGCAGACAATAAGATAAACACACATCACCAATGGCTAGTGACTACAGTTGACTACAAGTTTATAGACCACAGCTGACTACAGAGAAAGATCAGCTATAAAGATCTGTACCACCCAGAGGATTAGACAACACCCCCACAGTAGGTATGGAAGAGAAGGGGGGAAAAAGGCTGCAGCGTAATAGAAGTAGTCCCCTAGAGTTGCGAGGACAGAATTAATCCCTCCCAAATTCAGTCCCCATAGGGAACAGACAGTAGGACCAGCCAATCTCCCACTTTAAGCATAGTACAATCCCCAGGTGGGAGTGGCTTAGGCCCATTTAATGGGAGGAGGGAATGGGATGGGTGGGCGGAAATTTTCAATCCCCAGGCAGCGAGCAAAGCCAGTGAGTCCTTTGTGCCGAACGTCCCACACTGCGCCTTTTCCTTCACAACGAATCTCCTGCTGTGCAGCAGGGGTACAGTCCAGCTTACAGTCTCCATGCCAGCAGCAAGGTAATCGCAGGGGGGCCACACCAGGCAAAGGCCGCCCTCGCTACCCCACACACACATGCAACACAGGGCAAACAAGTCCACCGCTGGGCGCTCCTATTACCTTTGTACTGGCGAGTGACGTCACAGCGGGTGAGCAACCAATCGGCACAACGGCAGGGATTCAATTTGGAAACGGCGCCAATTTTCAATCCCCAGGCAGCGAACAAAGACAGTGAGTCCTTTGTGCCGAACGTCCCACACTGCGCCTTTTCCTTCACAGCGAATCTCCTGCTGTGCAGCAGGGGTACAGTCCAGTTTACAGTCTCCACGCCAGTGGCAAGGTAATCACGGGGGGGAGCCCCATCAGGCAAAGGCCACCCTCGCTACCCCACACACACACGCAACACAGGGCAAACAAGTTGCTTGAGAGGAGCAACAGCAGCAGTATTAGATGTTTTAAAAGGGGTTTAAAGTTGCTTCTGTGGGGCAGCAGGGCCCTTTTTTTTTTTTAACAGGTTCATTTCTATAAGGATGATGCATGCGGTAGTGACCAGTTAGTAATAGCAAGGAGCTGTAAGGGCACAGTTACAGTGGTTTTGAGAACAGGCCAAAAGTTTCATTTGTTCTTCAAAATGGTTGTTGGATAGATAGCCCTTAGAGACAAGTACATTAAGAGTTGATTTCAATTGAAAATGTTTGATACCTGGTGGTTAAGTCAAAAGCTAAAAGAAATGATCAACAGCTGAGGTCCACAGTCATAGAATGTGTTAGAATTCCTGATAGGGATGAGCTCTGCCTGTGCATATGCAGGATGTGAAATCCTTTTGTCTGTATGCATCTTTGTCAGTCAAAGAGGTCTTGAAAAGCCCAAATACAGATCATGGGGCAGGTCAGACGAAAATGTGGATTCAAGAAGGACCCAGAGTCAGTGAATTTTTTTTTGTTCCCCGTGTGTCTGAGCTGTATGGAAGTAAACAGAGAAGGCCTACATTTCTGTGGTGCATGTTTTTCTTTCTACCAAGACCCTGATGTGTTTAAGGTACTTATTTTCGGCCACCAAATACAACATGTATCATCCTTGTAAATCTTGTAGCCACAGGAACACTACCAGAACAAAGGCTCTTTGTCCTCTGGCAGCATACAGGGATGACAATAAAAATATACTTAAAGAATAGAAAATAACAAAGAGCAATGGCCATTTCTATGTTGATTCTGAGCAGGTCCAACAAGGATGATTGACAGCGTGAGAAAAAAACTGAAGAGTGCTGGGGCCACCCATGTTATATACGTGTAACCCCCTATAAATGGGGTTCCCAAAAAGTCTTCCTCGAGCTTGCCTAAATTCTCACTGTAGGGCTGGTGTACTGCGTTTTAGCAGTTAAACATTATTGCCAGGAAATGCCTATCTACTGCCCCTTTAAGGCCTGCCTAGATTTGTAGGGGTGAGTAATCTGTGAGGGGGCTAAGTGTTGTCATGCTCAAGTCCCGCCCGGGCTGCCTGGTAATCGTTCCATTTCTGCCATCGCTAGTTGCGCAGAGGGAGCTCTGTTAGAAGATGTAACTGCTTGCTGAAAACCTATTAGAGTGATAATGATAATGTAGTTTGTCTAACCTGCCTTCTTTGCAGCAAGAACTGTTTTGTTTATCCCCACCATTTGGCCCTGGACTGCGAATTGGACCAATCAGTACTGGTGGGACCTAAAATGAAGCCAGACTACAGGAGCTGTCTGGAGTCAATATCTGTAAGAATTGTAGTTTTGGGCTTTTGGCACCTTTTTGCACCTGAAGGGGAGCCTTTGTTGTGACTGACAGACAGATCAACCAACCAAACCTTTTGGATTCTGGGGAAAGTCCCAGGTTTGCTGGCAGTTGAGTCAGATCTCAGTTGGGAGCTGAAGAAGCAACAGCTTGAGACAGTCAAGCAGCCGTCTGAGTGGTTTCACGCGGGAGAACTGTGGAAAGGCCTGAGTTGTGGCCTGCATGTCTGCCTACTGCCCCTGAGAGGGAGAGAAGAGAATTATTTCGGACTAAATCCAAGTTTGTGAGAACGAACTAAGCCACTGATTTTTTACCAGGCTCACACCTGAAGAAGACCGAAGACTTTGCCGAATGCGATCGGCCTGTCAGGATTTTCGGCTGCTTTTGAATCCCTGGTTTGTGCAGAGACTCTGCAATCGTGACTGGAGAGCGGTTTGCTTGGTACAGTAGAATTTCCCTACATGTAAATGTGCTGTGAGTTGTTAGTGGGTCATGCTTTGGTTCCCCACAGTGTGAACTGTGTTCTGCTTGCTGGAAGTTGTATCCAGCCCAAAACGAACTGTATCCGAATTTGTCTCCATTTGGCCGGGGCCTTGCCACATTGGCCCAGTCAGACTACCCGCTGCACAGAGAAAGCCATCGACGAGAGACCTGCCTGGGGATCAGCCCCCTGCTCCACGCTTGAACTGAAATGACACCTTGGTGATTCGTGTGGGTCCTTCTTCTCCTGGCACTCCAGATTAACCACCTGCTGTCTCGATTTTCGTCCAGCCTGTGTCCAGTCTTCGATATCATGAGTAATCATCAGGGTAGCTCCCTGCAACAACAGCCTCATCTAAAAGTGTGTCATCTGACTGTCTTGTTTTCTTTTCACGAACTGAGCCCTCTGGCTCTGGATTACAAATGGTGTGTGTTGTGTATGTTGTTTTCTTCCATCACAGGGCCCAAACCAGCTGCAACGTTCCTGGCTAGCCCACCATTCTCCATCTGGGTATCCAGAGTGTGTCACTGTTTATGGACCCTGAAGTGCATGCATAACTGTTTGATTGATACAGCCTTTAAGCAAATTAACCTGATTACGCCCCTCCCTTGTTTAAGTCCCTTACATAAATCAGATCTAACTCTTTTTTGCATTTACCCTGACTGTGGTTCCAGTTTGTGCAAGAGTACTGTACTGCTGTTATTTGCTGTGTATAACCTTGTTTTACAGGGGGGTCCCCAGGGCTGAGCTAGAGGAAAGCCCTGGTGGTAAGTGCAAACAGTGTGGGTACTTGTGTGGTGAATCAGGGGTATTGTGAAAGTGATTATTGTGTATTGTTCCGGTCACTAGTAAGGAAAGAGGAGGGCTACAGTGATTTGATGGCCAAAACTTTCATAGCTTTGGTAGAGTGTAGTGACCTCATGGACAGCTCTAAAGTGCCACAGACTATTGCCCCAGAAGGGGTTCCAGCTGCCTGGAGAGTGATAACAAAAGACAGTAAAGACCCCGAGGAGGATGAGCTCCCACCATTATCTGAGACTTTTGAGGAGAAATTTGCTAAGTTGTTGCTGGAGGAAGGGAAAACCGTAGAGGATTTAAGAAACTATTCCTGCCACCTGGGGGTGTTCCTTCCCAAACACCCCCTCCCACTCCAGCACCTGTTACTGCCCCACCTTCTGTGCCCATGCCAATGTCGGCCCCTATATCTGTACCTGCCATTAGTCACGACTCCTACCGAAGGCTGAGAATCTTCTCGGGCACCCTCCCCACCCCCCAAGGGGAGGATGACTGGGAGACCTGGATAGACTATGTTGCCCCTCTAGTACTTGAATAGCAATGCTCAGAAGCAGAGAAATGAAAGAGGTTGAGTGAGAGCCTCTGAGGTCCTGCCCTGGCTACCATCCATGCCAAGCAGGCCAATAACCCCGAAGCAACTGCACAGGACTATCTTGATGCATTGGAGAATGTGTATGGGAGCCCGGATTCGGATGCGGATCTGTGGTGGAGAGTAAGAAATGCTCAGCAGTACCCAGGGGAGAAATTGTCTGTGTATGTACCTCGGCTTGAAAAGCTGCTACAAGAGTGCCTCAGAAAGGGTAATTTGCCATCAAATGAATTAGATCGAACTAGGCTGGACTGCATCCTTAAGTCTGCTCCATTTTCAGAACTGTTACTGCTTCAGTTGCACCTTGCCACCCGACTGGAATCGCCCCCCTCCTATGATGAGCTAATGAAAGAAATTCGGGGGGGGGGGGTGAGCAAAGGCGACCCCGTTGGGGAATTGCACCCATATCTGCTGCTGCTGCACAAGTGACTGAGAGTGATCAGCCAATTGAGGCTCAGGGGCAAAAGTCGTCACTTAACAAGCACTCTTAGAATGCAAAGAACTTCCTGCCCTGGGCCCAGCATTGGAAAAACGAGCTACTAAAGGAAGTCCGAGAGTTCAAGATGGGTGCCTCTGCAAGGGTTTTCCCCATGGAACAAGATGCTGGTCCCTTTCAGGACGTGACTGCCATGGTGGTGGGGGTGCACCCACAGGCATCCACTACCGAGGGTGACTCCAAGGCTGAGTTCAGCAGATTGACTGCCACTCTAAAGGAACTCTTAAGACACGTTGCACTGCTCTCACTGCTGCAAGCAGATATTAGACCCCAATCTCTTACTACTGCTTCAGTTCCTCATACGATGTTCTCTCCCAGGATGACCCAGGAGTCTATCATTTGTTACAACTGTGGAAAGGATGACCATATGAAAAGAGAATGCCAGTCTCAGAAGGACTTAGAAAGAGTAGTAAACAGACCCCAAGGGGAGCTCTGAAAAGCAAATCAGTGGCCAAGGGGTGCCCGAAATGACCACAGTGAGGGTTCAAGAAACCCTAACTCAAATTTCTTTGTGGCTAAATCATCTATCCAGGCCTCTGCTACTGCCTCTCCAGACTGGTCCAAAATAGTGGGCTCTTCAATGGAGACTACGGGGACTGTGAATGATATTCATACTCAGGCTGTGCTTGCCAGTGGGTAGCAAGTGACCATTGTATTCCAGGACTGGTATGACAAACACTTATCTGATGCGCCTTTGCAATCCCTGGAAGGCCTACATGTGTGGGGCCTGAGTGACAAGTCTTATCCCTACCTAGGGTATGTCCGCTTCTGGTTGTCTTTTCCTGCAACTGTAACAGGTGTAGAGGAGTGAGTAGAGACATTGACCCTAGTGTGTCCCCCCCACTGGACTGTATGATGGGGTCCCCCTGTTAATTGGGACAAATGCCCATATGTTTGGTAGACTGGCACGACTCTGTCACAAGAAACAAGGGCGATGGACTGGGAGGGCTCTTAGAATTCCAGCTATGATCAAGAGGGCCTATGATTTGCAACAGAAACCCGAGGAAGTAGACCAGGATGAACTGGTGGGGATCATGTGGAAGAAGGATCCCGATTTAATGGTACTGGTCCCTAACACCCAGTGTACCATTCAAGGGGAGGTCCACCTCTGGAAAGATGTCAAGAACAAAAAACTGATGTTGGATGTGCCAGATGATGGAAAATTGCCAGAAGGATTATTGGTCAAGCCCATCATCTTGCCTGCTCATGCCCATGCCAATGCACGACGACTGATGGTCCAAATTCACAATGTGTCAGATCGGGAGATCTGGGCGAACAGAGGGTGCACCCTAGCTATGGTACACTGCACAGATACTGCAGTATTGCCCAGCAACAAGCACCCTGGTGAGAAGGAGAGAGTGACCCCAGACTTGTTTGACTTTGGTGACTCCCCGTTGCCAACTGAATGAAAGGCTAGAATTAGCAAGAGACTTGCTCAGATAGACCAAGTGTTTTCATTGAAGGAATGGGATATGGGATGTGGGATGTGTTCAGGGTGCGGAGCATCACATATGCCTGCACAATGAATGGCCATTTCGAGAGAGGTCCCGACGCCTAGCCCCAGCAGACATAAATGATGTGAGAAGACACCTGCAGGAAATGCTTGCTGCTGGCGTGAGACAAGAATCCAGGAGCCCATACGCCTCTCCCATTGTGTTGTGCGTAAGAAGAATGAGTCTGTGAGGATGTGTGTTGATTATCAAACCCTGAACAGATGGACCATCCCAGACCAATACCCTATGCCTCATATACAAGATGCCCTGGACTGCTTGAATGGGAACAAATGGTTCTCAGTGTTGGATCTTCGCAGTGGATACTACCAGATTCCGATGGCCCTGGAAGACCATGAGAAAACAAATTTCATCTGTCCCCTGGGGATCTATGAATTCCTGAGAATGCCACAGGGGATATCGGGTGCCCTGGCCACCTTTCAGCGACTGATGGAACGTGCAGTAGGAGATATGAATTTGCTGGAATTCCTGGTGTACTTGGACGACGTCATTGTGTTTGGGAGCTCCTTAGAGGAACATGAGAGCCGACTGTTCAAAGTCCTAGACCGACTGGAAGATTTCGGCCTCAAGCTGTCCATTGACAAGTGCCAGTTTTTCCAAACCTCCGTGAAGTATGTGGGGCATATAGTATCTACAGAGGGGATAGAGACCGATCCCAGTAAAGTTGAAGCTCTGACCACTTGGCCCCAGCCTCATAGTCTGAAACAACTACAACATTTCCTGGGGTTCTGTGGCTACTACTGTAGGTTCATAAAAGACTATTCCAAGGTGATTCGCCCACTCTTGAATCTTACCCAGGGCTACCTCCCTACCAATTTTAAATACAAAAAAGGGACCGCCAAAGAACCAGAGGAAGCATACTTCCACCCAGGTGAACTTTTCAGGCCCTGCTGGATGCCTGACTGTGAAGCAGCCTTCCATGAAATCATACACTAGCTCACCCATACCCCTATCCTTGCCTATGCTGATCCCACCAAACTCTATGTGCTGCATACTGATGCTAGTCTGCAGGGTTTGGGGGCTGTGCTGTATCAAGACCATGAGGATGGTTTGAGACCAGTGACTTTTGCCAGTAGAAGCCTGACCCCATCCAAGTGAAACTACCCTGTGCATAAGTTGGAGTTCCTTGGGCTAAAATGGGCCATCGTTGACCAGTTTCATGAATACCTCTATGGGGCAAAGATATTGGTGAAGACTAACAATAACCCGTTGACCTATGTACAGACTTCGGCTAAGTCAGATGCCACTGGGCACCGGTTGCTTTCTGCATTATCAACCTATGATTATGCTGTTGAATATAGACCAGGCCTGAACCATATTGATGCTGATGTCCTATCACAAAGGCCCACTTCCAAGAGTGATTGGGTCAGGTTGTCTAAACCTGACATTCGAGCATTGTGCCGAAAGTTTGATAGAGATGAACAGATGTCTGCGGACACAGTGGACTGTTTAGTAGATTGCTTGTGCCCTTCTGACACCTGCATACCGGCTGCCTATTGCCACTTCTCTGCTCTAGATATTAGTGCACTACCTCAATTTGACAATGACAGCATTCAGTGGGCTCAATCCCAAGATCCTATGATTCAACCAGCACTTGATGCCATGCGTGCAGGGAAAGATGCGTCTAAGTTACATTCCACTGACTTGCAGACTGCTTTATTGTTTAATGAAGGCCCCAGATTGGAGTTGCTCAATCAGTTGTTGTATAGAGAGACAGTAGATCGTAGTGGCAAAGTAGACAAGCAACAATCGGTCCTGCCCATGGCCTTTAAAGATTTGGTACTGAGGTCCCTCCACAATTACATGGGGCACCTTGGTATTGGCAGAACCCTTGACCTGGTATGATCTCGCTTCTACTGGCCCAAAATGGGGGCTGATGTTGAGCACCATGTAAAGATTTGTAGTCGCTGCCTACAAAGAAAAGCCCTGCCTCAGTGGGCTGCCCTCCTTCTTAATATTACTACCAGCACCCCCATGGAACTAGTCTGCATAGACTTCTTGTGTTTAGAACCTGATCAGTGGAACATTGGCAATGTGTTAGTGGTTACGGATCATTTCACACGGTATGCACAAACTTTTCCCACCAAAGATCAAAAGGCATCTACAGTGGCCAAGATGCTAGTAGAAAATTTCTTCATCCACTATGGTGTCCCCAAGCGGATTCATTCTGATCAAGGCAGAGACTTTGAGAGTCAGCTAATCAAAGAAATACTCTTTCTATGGGGGGTGCGAAAGTCCAGAACCACTCTCTATCACCCACAAGGGGACCCTCAACCAGAATGCTTTAACCGCACCCTGCCAGACATGCTAGGCACCCTTCACCCAAAAGACAAGCATAAATGGAGCCAGCAGATTAGCACCTTGGTACACGCATATAATTGTACGAAAAATGATGCTACCGGGTTCTCTCCCTTCCGCCTCATGTTTGGGAGAGAGTCCTGGCTGCCTGTTGATGTCTGTTTTGGGGTCTCTCTAGATGGAGTCCGAGCTGAAAATTACCTGCAATATGTACAAAAACTGAAAGCTCAATTGAACCATGCCTATCAACTGGCCCAGACAATGGCCACCAAGAGAAATCTAGCCAACAAAGAGAGGCATGATAGAAAAGTAAAGGCTCAAGAGCTTCAGCCTGGAGACCGTGTGTTGTTGCAAAATTTAGGACTGCATGGTAAATATAAAATTGCTGATTGATGGCACCATCTTCCCCATGTAGTAGTTGGAAAGTTGGATGATTTACTAGTGTACAAAGTGCGCCCCGAGAACAACACCAAAGTCATCAAAAGTATGCACCATAACCACTTGCTACCTATTGGCCAAGTCATGATTGAGGCTGAACCCTGGGCCAGTGACTCATGCTGCTGCAAGAAAGAGACAGAGTCAACCTACCCCAGTGGTCACAGAATTAAGGTTTCCTTCACAGCAGGCCCAGAATGATAGTGACTCTCAGTCCACTTCTGATTAAAGTGAATGAGACCATGCCAATTACCCGTCTCATGAACTGAGTCAGCTGTTTCGAGGTAACCCCATGATTAATTGTGGGGATGAAGTTGGGCCTTCTTTACTGCCTAACCACCCAACTTTGTCCTTGGAGCCAATACTCCCTGAAAGTGAAGTGCAAAGGATCACATCTGAAGATGCTGAATCTCTGTGTATTGTGGAGCTGTATGATTTGCCTGAAGAAGGGGCTGATGTTATAAGTCATTCTGGTGACATGCCAGAACCAGGAGAACACTATGAGAGTGCTGACAAACCCCCTTCAGTGCCCGAGCCTATTCAAAATGATCAAAGTGTTGTAGAAACAGAGCCTGCAGAGCAAGGAGCTGACAGTGCCCCAAGTTTGGACATTCCTACCCAGGCAGAGGCACCCCTCACAAGTGATGAAAGTCCCAGGACCAGTGCTGAGAGTACAGAGACTGTGATTGTTCCCCTTAGAAGGACAGGCCGAGCTGTCAAGTCAGTAGTGCGCTTCAGTTATGATTCTCCCGGGAGGCCAGTGGATTTGCTTCTCAATGTGGCCCACAAAGGGGTTTACGTTTCTCAGAGCTCACTGCCCAAACTGAGCCTAAGTGCTAATTCCAGGTTGATTGTTCTGCCCTCTAGGTGTGGTGCCCCTGCCCGTCTAGCCCCAAGTTAGCTGATAAGGAAGGGCCCCCTCTTACATTGTTCAATGTACAAGAAATTATTAAATGATTTTGCATAGCAGTGTGTAAATTACCTGTGTGATGTATGCATGATGTAATCTAGAATGGATCTAGTATTGTGAAGTGTAGAAAATATGTATAGTAAAAGTTTGTTACATTGACTGATGCATCAGATGTTACTTGCATAACATGGTAATGGTATAAATATATAGTATAATTTGCATTTGCAAATATTGTGATGGTACCAACTTGACGTGGACACCAAGTTTTTTCCAAGCAGAAGAGGGTGTAACCCCTCTATAAATGGGGGTTCCCGAAAAGACTTCCTCAAGCTTGCCTAAATGCTCACTGCCAGGCTGGTATCCTGCATTTTACCAGTTAAACGTTATTGCCAGGGAGTGTCTTTGTACTGCCTCTTTAAGGGTTGCCTAGATTTGTAGGGGTGATTAATCTGGGGGGGGGGCGAGTGTTGTCATGCTCAAGTCCCGCCCGGGCTGCCTGGTAATCGCTCCATTTCTGCCATCGCTAATTGCACAAGGGAGCTCTGTTAGAAGATGTAACTGCTTGCTGAAAACCTATTAGAGTGATAATAATAATGTAGTTTGTCTAACCTGCCTTCTTTGCAGCAAGGACTGTTTTGTTTATCCCCACCATTTGGCCCTGGACTGCGAACTGGACAAATCAGTACTGGTGGGACCTAAAATGGAGTCAGACTACAGGAGCTGTCTGGAGTCAAAATATGTAGGAATTGTAGTTTGGGGATTTTGGTGCCTTTTTGCACCTGAAGGGGGAGCATCTGTTGTGAATGACAGACAGATCAGCCAACTGAACCTCCTGGATTCTGGGGAAAGTCCCAGGTTTGCTGGCAGTTGAGTCAGATCTCAGTTGGAAGTTGAAGAAGCAACAGCTCGACACAGTCGAGCAGCCGTCTGCGTAGTTTCGTGCGAGAGAACTGTGGAAAGGCCTGAGTTGTGGCCTGCATGTCTGCTTGCTGCACCTGAGAGGGAGAAAAGAGAATTATTTCGGACTAAATCCGAGTTTGTGAGAACGAAGTAAGCCACTGATTTTTTTACCAGGCTCACACCTGAAGAAGACCGAAGACTTTGCCGAATGCGATCGGCCTGTCAGGATTTTCAGCTGCTTTTAAATCCCTAGTTTGTGCAGAGACTCTGCAATCATGACCGGAGAGCAGTTTGCCTGGTACAGTAGAATTTCCCTACGTGTAAATGTGCTGTGAGTTGTTAGTGGATCATGAGTTGGTTCCCCACAGTGTGAACTGTGTTCTACTTGCTGGAAACTGTATCCAGCCCAAAACGGACTGTATCCGAATTTGTCTGCATTTGGCCGGGGCCTTGCCACACTGGCCCAGCCAGACTACCTGCTGCACAGAGAAAGCCATCAACGAGAGACCTACCTGGGGATCAGCCCCCCTGCCCCACGCTTGAACAGGAACGATGCCTCAGCGAATCGTGTGGGTCCTGCTTCTCCTGGCACTCCAGATTAATCACCTGCTGTCTCGATCTTAGTCCAGCCTGTTCCAAGTCTTGGGTATTGTGAGTAATCATCAGGGTAGCTCCCTGCAACAACAGCCTAATTTAAAAGTGTGTCATCTGACTATCTTGTTGTTTTCTTTTCACAAACTGAGCCCTCTGGCTCCGGATTACAGATGGTGTGTGTTGTGCATGTTGTTTTCTTCCATCACAGGGCCCCAACCAGCTGCAACGTTCCTGGCTAGCCCACCGTTCTCCATCTGGGTACCCAGAGTGTGCGACTGTTAATGGACCCTGAAGTGCATGCATAACTGTTTGATTGATACAGCCTTTAAGCAAATTAATCTGATTACGCCCCTCCCTTGTTCAAGTCCCTTAAATAAATCAGATCTAACTCTTTTTTGCATTTACCCTGACTGTGGTTCCAGTTTGTGCAAGAGTACCATACTGCTGTTATTTGCTGTGTATAACCTTGTTTTACAGGGGGCCCCAGGGCCAAGCCAGAGGAAAGCCCTGGTGGTAAGTGCAAACAGTGTGAGGAAAGAGGGGGGCTACAGTGTCCCGGAGGGCTGTGCCCAGGTTAGCTTGACCACTACCAACCCTGACCTCCGCGTGGAGGCACCCGTTTCAGAACTCAGGCCCCTTAATCTGCTACTAGCCAAGCAGACAGGGGTAGTAGCTCTTGGGATAGCGTCACCTAGGGGTTACATACACATCAACGCTGCACGTCAGTATGAGTGGCCCTCAGCTAGCAAAACATTTCCAAGTGGTCCTGACGCTGACTGCATACAGTTCCAAAGGTGCGGTCTAATGCAGGAGAAATCCTTGATGAATATCTTTCCCTTCCAGCTCCTTAATCCAGTCTCAGCTATGTAATTCATCTCTCATTGCTGAGAGGTTTGCTCTAACATAGCATCTGCTGTTTCATATTCCATTATTCCTCTCTTTTTCTCTTTTAATGCTGAAGGTGTCAATAGAATGGTCACTGTCACCAAGCAGTTCACATATATTACAGTTACGAACATACGAACATACAAAATTGCCAGCAGATACAGGCCTAGCAGTCTATCTAGTCTACTCAAGTGTGCAGCACTTCAGTCTTTCAGACTGCAGCTGTCCCTCCTCTCCTTGCCTCCACCCATTGATTTTGCCCGTTTATCCTTCACTCCCACCCCCTGACCATCCCCACTGTTTTAACCCTCCCTCTGATTCTGTCCCACCCCATTTTGAAGCTGCCCACTGTCTACAGTGATATCACCTCCTTTGGCAGTGTGTTTTCACCCTGCCACCACACTTTCAGTGAAATAGTGCCTCCTCATTTCCCTCCTGAATCTGCCTCCTTCCAACTTCAGACTGTTCTCCCTGGTTTCCCTTCCACCTTTTAATTTTAAAATACTTCCAGTGCTTACTCTGTTCATACCCTTCAGGTATTTGAAGGTCTCAATCATATCCCCTCTCTCTCTCTCTCCCTTCTATCCTTCAGGGAATACATATTGAGCTCTCTCAGTCTCTCCTCATAAGGTTTATCTCCCAATCCCAGGAACATTTACGTTGCCCATCGCTGTACCCCCTCCAATAGCTTGATGTCCTTTTTCAAGTAGAGACACCAGTACTGCATGCAGTACTCCAAGCGCAGCCTCACCAGGGACCTGTACAGAGGCAAGATGACTTCCCCTCTCCTAGAGGTAATTCCCCTTGCGATGCACCCCAGCATTCTGTTGGCCTTTGCTGCTGCCTTCCTGCAGTGGGCTGAGTGGTTCATTTTCCCTGTCACCAGTACACCCAGATCCTTCTCCTCCTTTGACTTGGATAACTGCACTCCCCTGACCAGTAACTATTTCCGGGGTTACTGGCTCCCAAGTGCATGACTTTGCACTTCTTGGCATTGAACTAGGGATGGGCGAACCAGTTTGTCCAAAATATGAACCGACCCGAAAATGCCGAAATGTTCAGAAACGAATGGCTTCTGAACACTTTCGGCTGTTCAGACCAGTTCAGAAAGCTGCTATATTATGGAAAATGCAGCGTGAGAAGTGCCAGAACAGGAGGAACCCACAGGAGGGACCAGAGACAAGACTCTGGTTCCTCATTGGATGGCCAAACTGTCCATCTCTCTAAGGTGGCACCTGATTGTGTTGCTGTTCTAGCAAGTCACGTGGTTCACCTTAGAGCTATGCAGAGGAATCAGGATGGACAAGGTGCAGCAGCTTCTGTAGGCTGCTCCATGCTACAGATTCTGTGTGCTTGTGGGGGAGTTTTTTGGCCCCTTGGGCAACAGAGGAAGAAGAAGTTGACTATAAGAATTTTATATATGCACGGATGTATATATACATGGAAGGTGGGGGCAGGGAGTAGGGGACTGGGAGTCCAGGACTCAGGAGGGGATTGAGTCGAGGACTGGGTGTGGGAGTCGGGGATTGGGGTGGGGAGTAGTTATTGTTGGGAGAGAAGACTTAGGGAGGGGAGGAGGAACTTGGAGGAGACTGGGGGCAACTTGTTGTGAGAAAGAGCTTGAAGACAGAGTGCAGACAAGAAAAAAGAGAACAAGAGACTGAAGACAGACTTCACTATTAAGTGTCAGAGCCAGACTGCCCATTTTTATTTTTTTGTGTAGTAGTCTAGCAGAGGGGGCGAAGTCTGTTGAACTGTGCAACTGTGCCACCCAATACCACACCACTCCCAGTCAGTCTTTTTGCAGTTTGCCCAACTGCCCCCCAACAACCAGTCAGCTCTCTCAGTTCTTCTGCCTGTGCTCAGTCACTTCAGTGGAAATTTCTATTTTCTTATTTTATTTTTTATAGTATACTATGTGTGTGTGTGTGTGTGTGTGTGTAATAAAATCTGCCAGCCAGTCATCAGTGCACCAATGCCACTTCTTGCATACTGTCTGTGTGACCCACCCCCCAAGAAGTCAGTCATCTGTCATCTTCCTCCTGTGCTCGCTCAGTGGGGTATAAGCTTTGGCTCAGTGGGCAGGGTATTCCGTCACATCACGTGGAATAAATTAAATAAAAAAAAAATCCTTGAAGGGAAAAAGTACTGTGTAAGAGAGGGTTAGGCCAGGCAGGATTCCTGAATCTGTGTGGGTAGCAGCAATGTCTGCAGCATTGCCTTTAGTGAAGGTGGTGTGTGAAATAAAGTGTGGGGGTATGCGTGTGTGTGTGTGTAATAAAATATGCCAGCCAGTCGTTAGTGCACCAGTGCCAGTTCTTGCATACTGTCTGTGTGCCCCCCAAGAAGTTAGTCATCTGTCATCTTCCTCTCTGTGCTCGCTCAGTGGGGTATAAGTTTTGGCTCAGTGGGCAGAGCATTACATCACATGGAATAAATAAATACAAAAATAAAATCCTTGAAGGGAAAAAGCACTGTTTCAGAGAGGGTTAGATCAGGCATGGTCCCTGAATCTGTGTTGGTAGTGTAGTGCCCCAGTGAAACTGGGGGCCGCACAGAAAATTGTGGAATTGGGGGCATCACAGAAAATAGGGATCTCCAGAGACATGAGGGGGTCAGACAGTTATGGGGACCCTGGCAGCTTAATGGGAAACACTTGAAAAGCTTAGGGGAACCTCTGAAGCACAGAACAGGCCCCTCTCCAGCAGACAGTACTAGCAGTATAAATTCAGGGTTTTAAAAGAAAACCATTTTTTTTCTTCTTCCTTTGTTCTCCCTTCCCTCTGCCCAAGACCGACACCTAGCCAGCTAAGGCCAAGCCAGTTTGGCCACATTACTGTCCCAGCAGGGGAGAAGGAAATCAGGCTGAGCCCTCTCAGCCAATCCCTGTGATTAGTGTAGATTCAAACTTGGAAACTTTTTTTTAGGCCACTGACCCAGCCTCAGGAGGCTGACCTCTGCCCCTAGCTGATAGATTCAATGAATACTTCATAGAGTCAGGAAATTTATTTGATAGCCCTAATAAACCCTTGTATAATCCTTTAAAATGTATTACGGGGGCACCTAAATTTGCATCTGTTGCTGTATCTAGTGGCAAGGTGTTAGAACTCTTGTTGCAATTAAAAGTTTCTGGGAGTTGTGGTCCAGATGGTTTGCCCCCTAGAATGCTGAGGTATGCCACAACTCATATCTCGGATCCTTTGTTATATCTGTTCAACCATTCGATTGAGGAGGGTTGTGTTCCTGAGGGTTGGAAGTCGGCCAGGATTGTCCTCATTTTTAAGAGGAGCAATCCTGGCCATCTGTCCACCTACAGACCTTTTTCTCTACTGCCTTTGCTTAGTAAGGTGTTGGAGAAATTGTTGGCTGGACAGATTATGACATATTTGGAAGGAGAAAGATTGTTGGACCCGTATCAGTCAGGTTTCCAGAAATATCATGGCACCAGTTATGGCTGTGTCAGAAGTCCTGGATGAGATTGGTAAGTCAATCGAAATGCTAAATTACACCGGTGCTATTTTGGTTGACCTCTCCAGGACTTTCAACACAGTGGACCATCAGCAGTTGCTCTTGAGATTATCCAAAATAGGGATGAGTCGTTTAACTCTGGACTGGTTCACTTCTTACCTTTCTGAGAGACAGCAGCTAACGGTTGCAAATTGTGTTATCTCAGCTATGTAGGTGGTGTGGAGAGGTGTACCGCAAGGATCTGTTTTGGATCCTCTTTTGTTTCTGGTATACTTAAAAGATCTAGGTTATCATGTAGGGGGGGGCTTTTCGGTACCACCTGTACACCGATGATACCATTTTATACTATTCAGGTAAATCTGTTTCAGCTATTCAATGTATATTGCAGGAAAGTTTTGATAAAATGGAATTGTTTTTCATTAATTCTAGGTTAAAACTTAATTCATCAAAAACTTAATGTATGTTATTTGGGTCACCTACAAGATTGAAAGAAGGTATGGTGTTGGAAATTGTAGATAGTAATGGGGTGGGGTTAGAGTTAGTTAATCAATATAAATACTTGGGATATTGGCAAGATAATCATGGTTCTGGAAATTTGCATGTTGATAATTTAATATCCTAAGTTAATAAATGGGTGGGATTTCTCTTTAAGAATAAAAATTGTTTTGATTCAGTGACATTGGATTTGATTGTTAAAATGCAGATTTTTCCATTAATTGATTATGGGGATGTTCTCTATGACAGAGCTACTAAGGACCGATTATTAAGTTTAGATGTTCTAGTTAACCATCTTGCTAGATTAACACTTAAATGTCGTAAACTTACTCACCACTGTGAATTATATGAGAGACTTGGGTGGTTACCATTAAGTAAGAGAAGAATGATACATAAACATATATTTGCGTATAAATGTGGGTTGGGTTTTGTTCCTATATATTTAAAGAACAAAATTTTATTTAGAAATGTTGAATTAACCCTGAGAAATTCAGTTGCCACAGAAATGGTTGTTCCTTTTGTAAAAACAAAGCGTTCTCAATGTTTTTTCAGTTATTATATTCCTAAATGCTGGAATGGTCTCCCTAAGAAATTTAGACAAAATACTGGTAGGCCCTTGTGTGTATATCAATTAAGAAAACATCTGATTTCTGTACAGGAACATTGTAATTGTTATCGATGTTTATGAAGTCATGTTTGATGTTTGATTGTATTTATTGTGATAAGTGTTGAATATGTATGTATTGTATTTGTAAAGGTTACCATTGCAAATGAGTTTAATGCTCAATTTTTTTTTACCTTAAATAAATAAACAAATAAAAAACAAACAAAGAAAGGAGCCAATCCCCTGGCAGGTAGCCAGGACCGACCCAGCTTAGAGGAGGCTCTGCATAGGCTGGAGAAAGCAGAAAGAGTTTGACCAGGGAAGGTGAAGGACTGCTGGGCAATGGATGTCGGCTTCCCTGTTAGGATGTTGAAGTGAATCCCTGGTCCCCTTCAGTGTAACTCCCCTCCAGAAGAGCTCCAGTAGCAGCCTCGGTCGGTTTTCTGCAGAACTTTTCTGTCTAGTCGGGTCCCCCAGTGCGGCAAGTCAGTCTATTTGACTGGGAAACAGACCCAGTGAATATTTTATGCAGCAGTCTCCAGCAGAAGAGGCCTTATCACTCCTTCATGGTTGTGCATTCCCCAGGGTACAGAAATTCTTGTTGAACTCCTGGGGGGTCCTGCACACACACCTCATCTAGGGTTCCTCCAGTGCCTCTTCTTTGACCCAGGGAGGGTCCCCGGGAAGCCCAGCGTCACCTGCACCCATCTGCAATGACCTCCACCAACCCCAGGTCTTCGCCATGACACCCCAGGTTTGAGTTGCCAGTCATAAGTGGTAGTCAGCTGGTAGCTGGGGCCCACCAAAGTGAGTCAAGGTAGGAGCCGCCCCAGCTCTAGCATGAGGGACTTCAGTCGTCCTCCGAACTCGGAGTCACGTTGCTCATTCTCCCGCATAGACATTGTCCCAAGGTGGCAATTGAACTGGTGGCCTATACCAAGACCTCGCCAAGGATTGCCAAGCTCTGTGCCCCATCCCCCAAGGTGGTGTAAGTACTGGTGGCCCACTCAAGAGGCCACACCGAGGGTCACCACATTTGTGATTGTGCCGTCCATAGGTGGCTCGTGTTCCAGTGACTCATCAAGAGGTCACACCAAAGATTGCCAGATTCTGAAGCTGCAGGTGTGAGGTGATAAGGGTTCTGGGGACCTACCCAGAGATCGTCCAATGGATCATCGTACCCAGCATCCTTTCCTCAACTGGATATCACCTGCCCTCTTGCCTGAGATCACTGCAGCTGACAACTCCAGGTAAGGGTTCTCTTCACCTACAACCAGGCTTCAACACCCTTCCTTGAACAGGCGCTTCAACTTCGACTTTGCCTCAGTGACACCAGGAGTCAGAAGGCTTATGGAATACTTAGAGCCATGATATTTAATGCCAAGTAGAAAATACTTCTCAGTAATCACTGTGCCCAGAATATATGGCAGCTTAATAATTCAAATAAGGCATGCTCTCCAAGAGGCTGAGGACAAGGTAGTTCACTTTGCTACTGATATGTGGACCTGCAGCCAAACCATTGCCCATCTTTCTCTTACTGCACACTGGGTGAGTTTTCATCATCCTCATGTACTAGTCTATCTGCTACCACTTCAGACAGTACTATTACTACCACTACTATCTCTCAGAGCTAAAAAAAACCCATCATATTTCAGAAAATGGCAGTTCTCCATGTATGTCACTTTCAAGACACACACACAGCACAGCACATTCAGCAAGAACTGGAAACACTACTTACTGCTTGGGTCACTTCACAGGGTTTGAAAGTTGTTTTTTGTTGCCGACAATGGTTTAAATATTAAAAAGCACTTCACGATGGCAACTACGTGCATATACACTGTTTTGCCCATTGTCTTAACCTAATCGGTCAAGGCTTCCTGGATAATGACAGGCAAGTATCAACCACTGTGGGTACAGTGTGCAGTGTGTGGCTACTTCAACCATTCAGTAAAAGCCCATGACATCCCTGCTGATATCCAGAAGGACAAAGGTCTTCCTCATCTCCAGCTTGTTCAGGTTGTATCAACAAGGTGGAATTCAACTTACTTTATGATTGAATGCATCCATGAACACAAGGAGCTGTCACTGAGTATGTCATGTACAACGATATCGGGGAGGGTATTGTACTCCATTCTACTAAATGGTCTCTGCTAGAACAGTTGTGTCACATTCTAAAACCATTCATGAGTGCTACAAAAGAGATCAGTACAGAAAAGGCATACCTTAGCCAAGTTATTCCACTCATTCTACTTCTCAAACAAAGGTTGGTGAAAATGAGGAGCAACTTAGATATGAACCAATGAAATCTCTAGTCAATAACATGCTTACCAAATTTAGCAATGATGACAAATTATCAGTCATGACACGGAGCAAGGAGCATCTATTAGCAACATTGCTAGATCCACGTTTCTGGAACAGACACTTCTGGGTGGTCGTGAGGACCAGCAGTGCTCCTGCCCTCCCCTGAGCCGAACCCCCACCAAAAACATCACACAGCTTCTGGGCAGTCATGAGGGTCAGCAGTGCTCCTGCTCTCCCCCTAGCCAAACCCCGGCTGAAAACAACACTCAGCTTCTGGGTGGTCATATGGGACAGCAGTGCTCCTGCCCTTCCCTGAGCAGAACCCCAGCCAAAAACAACGCACAACTTCTGGACTGTCATGAGGGCCAGCAGTGCTCCTGCCCTCCCTCAAGCCAAACCCCTGCCGAAAACAACACACAGCTTCTGGGTAGTCATGAGGGCCAACAGTGCTCCTGCCCTCCCCCGAGCCGAACCCCCGCCAAAAACAACATACATCTTCTGGGTGGTTGTGAGGGCCAGCAGTGCTCCTGCCCTCCCCCGGGACGAACCCCCGCCAAAAACAACACACAGCTTGAATTACCAGAGGTGTTCACTTGGCTGCAGGATAAAAGTGTGCTGAATTAAAGTCCACCCAATTCAAATTGCCTGCTAGCTGAATCCTAACTGGATGTAGAAGACCCCTTTTCTGAATTTGCTTACTAGTCCCTCCCTCCACCCTACCTTTTAAATAATAATCCCATTGTGTGCTCTCCCACAAGCCAAACCCCCGCTGAAAACAACACACAGGTACAACGCTGGCCAGAGAGGCGCTTCTTTTACTCAAGTCACAATGGAGTGTGTGTGTGGCACAAAGTACTTTGTTTTGGCGCCAATTTTAAACCTGGCCTGTTTTTTCTTCCCTGAGTTCCTCTGTATGTAGCCGCCAGCAAAGCAATGCTGATTGATTTATTTAGCTGCCCGTAATGTGTAATATAGTGTTTTACCACGACTTTATTGGGAGCTTTAATTAATTTAAGCTGCAATTCCTTTAGAACTGTATTGTCTAGCCACCTTATACTGCAATGTTCAGCCTCTGACCACTTTCTACTGGGAACTTTAATTAATTACCAGACCTGTCCCATAGCTGCTTGCTGGCGAATACTGCACATTCTCTCCCTCTATACGGGGCGATTTACTTTTTATCACATTATGTGTTATGGAACAGCAGAAAAGCCCGCTTAAAATGTATCTTGAATTGGAACAAAAACAGCTTGACTTCATTTTCAGAGCACTTTTAAACTCAAATTAATTGCCAGGGTCAGGTACACTGAGCTACCCTGCTTGCACAAAAAAAAAAAACGCACAAATTACCTGCTTTAAGAGGGTTGTGTGCAGATTTAAACTCCATTTTTCACTGGGTGCTTTAAACTTGAACACTACTTTTTCAACTCAATTTACCAGAGGTGTTCACTCGGCTGCAGGATAAAAGTGCGCTGAATTAAAGTCCACCCAATTCAAATTGCCTGCTAGCTGGATCCTAACTGGATGTAGAAGACCCCTTTTCTGAGTTTACTTACTAGCCCCTCCCTCCATCCTACCTTTTAAATAATAATGCCATTGTGTTCTCTCCTCAGCTTCTGGGTGGTCATGAGGGCCAGCAGTGCTCCTGCCCTCCCCCCGAGCCGAACCCCCACTGAAAACTACACACAGGTACGACGCTGGCCAGAGAGGCACTTCTTTTACTCAAGGCACTATGGAGTGCATGTGTGGAAGACCCCGCTGACCCTCCACATCAGCTGCCCCACCGCCCCTGCAACCACCCTTTGTGGACACAGCGATTTATAAAGAATAACATGTGCCATTCACAGTCTATCAGTCTACTTCCCCATCTGCAGCTTATCACGTACGGCCACCAGATGCTGCCAGTGTAGTGGAACTACAGTTGTGTCATATCTAACTCACAGCTCCCCAGGGATTGTTTTCTTGAGCTGCTCTGCAAATACAGATCAGTAACTTCACCATAAGTGTTTATTACTCTCTGACTAACACCAACCAACAGATCCTTTCCCAGACCAACTTTCTAACGAAGCTTGAGGGCCAGAACAGATAAATTAGGCTCACTAAGGACCACCATAAAATAAACACAAATAGAAGTAAGCTAAATTAACCTAAAGAAAAGTCAGCCACAAATAAGGTCTCATAGGAGGAATCTAAGTCAGAAACTAAGAACTGTCCCACCTCCATCTCTGACCCTTGCCTGAGGACTAGAAATGCCCACTCTTTACTAATCCATACCTGTGTCACATATGTTATTGTCTTACTGTATAATCTGTTGTTTATAACTTTGCTGTACTATTTAACACTGTACTGTCATATATATCTATCTATATATATCTTTTGCAGTGCTGTTCTCAGTACTTTGCTATCCCAGAGCCGATTTCTGTTGTAGTCTATTTTGTATCACCCCACCCACCCCAATCCCAGCCTCTATTAAATACGCCTCTTCCACCACTGTATGCTTGACCACTCCCACCTCCCCCCATATAACTGGTCCCTGCCTCTGTGAGGACCTCCTTCTACGGGCTCTAAGGAGGACGCCCCTCCTCCCTGGTCCAGTCTGAGACCAGCCTACATATTGCCACTTAAAATAGGATACTGGTCCAACCATTCTCTTCTTACCACCGCGCTGTTACACACTCTTCTCACCATAGCACTGCAGCCTAACTACAGCACGCTGCTTTTTCCTCTAGCAATGCCTACTCCACATGGCACCTTGCCATTAGGTCTCTTGTTACTTGCACTACTGATACTAACTGGGATAGAATATGATGAGTCTCTGATACCTGCCCACTCAAACCTCAAAAATAACCCCCTCAATCCATACAGCACCGTCACCACATCGGTCAGCCTCTGTTTCTCAGGCCAAAACAAGCAGGATGGAGCAACCCCACCCACCTGGGCCCTGCCGTTGTGCCACTACATCTGGTTGTGCCCCCTATCACTCCTTCTTAGATTTGTGATGCAAATGGTCAAACACAAAGCGAGGGACACATCAATTAGGATGCGCAAAATTAGTTACAATTACTTTATAAACTATCTGCATAGACTTGCCTTGCTACTGCTGCTCCTCTCAGGCAACATTCACCCCAACCCTGGCCCCCCGCAAAATGTGGAAGCATGCCAAAAGAAAGAAGGGATGCTCACCTTTGCATCTATCAACATCTGCAGCCTGGTAGCCAAGATGGACACCCTACAGGCCCGGGTCTCCCACCATAACCCTGATGTGCTGTCATTAGTAGAAACGTGGCTTTCCCCTTAAATCTCTGATGCAGCCATCCACAACCCTGGCTACAATGTTTTTAGGCAAGATAGGTTGTCAAAGCATGGAGGGGGATGTACGATTTTCTTAAGGGACAACCTACAGGGTTTTGTCCTGACGCTACCTAACCTAGGGCACAATACTCAGGCATTAGACATTAAGATGGTCCTTGGAGGCCTCAACAAGACCATTACTCTACTATCCATATACATCCTGCCAAGGCAATCAGTTCAAGGCCTGGATGCAGTCCTAAACTGCCTTGGTAATCTGAGCCTTAATACGGAGGTCATAGTTCTTGGTGACTTCAACGTCAATTGGCTCGCCACTGAGGCTAACCAATTTAAGGATGCAATACTTGCTGCCCACTTTAAGCAGCTCATCGAGACACCCACTAGAACTAACTACAGGACAGGCACATGTACTGTGATTGACTGGGTGCTCACAAACCACCCAGAGCATATATCCAAAGCTTCTGTTCTACCGGATGCAATCAGCGACCACTCCCCTGTCTGGGTCAGCTGGTCCAGTAAGTTTACTAAACCCCCACCAAGAACCATAACTAATAGGGTCCTCAAGTAGAGTCACCTAGACCTTCTGAAAGCTAATCTTCTAAGCACAGACTGGTCAGCTGTATTTGGGACCAGTGATGTCGACAGTGCACTCGACCACATCATCCACCTTTTCAATGCAGCCTGCGACACACATGCACCTTTTAAAAAGCGCAGAATCGAAGGCCATTTTAACCCATGGCTATCTCCTGACATTATTGAACTAATGAAAAACAGGGACCATCTCTGGTATGTATCCAGGGCTTCTGGTAAGCAATCAGATATCCAGAACTACAAAAGGGCCAGGAATGCTTGCACCAGGGCCATCCATAAAGCTAAAAACATATAGTACAAAGAAGCCCTGGCCCAAAACTGGAATGACGGCAGAACATTCTGGAGCAACCTAAAAGAGGTTACTGGAAAAGAACCCAAAACTGCCCCCACCATGCTTAATATCGATGGAACCCCCACCTTAGATCCTAAAACCATAGCCGACTCATTTAATAACGCCTTCACTGCTCTTCGTGGAATCCTACCTGCTGACTTCTTCTCCCATACCACCACAGGAAACCCTTACAGCCCACAGAGCACCCCAATTTTTATTTCAAGGCCATTCCTATTAGGGAAGCAAGAAAATACCTGTGTAAGGTGCTAAGTAAAGGTAGATACAGCGGTGATACCCTTGATCTTAAACTTGTGTCCCTCACTCTGGAAGAAATCTTGTTTCCCATCACCCATATCATTAATCTGTCACTTAGGCACTCCAAATTCCCCCAAAGGTGGAAAGCCGCTGTAGTAACTCCCGTACATAAGAATGGCGACTGTGCCTTAACTGGGAAGTACAGACCCATCTCCATTCTTCCGCCTCTCTCAAAGGCTTTAGAAAGAAGCATTGGCAACCAGCTAGTTGAGTATCTGGAAAAATATCCTCTTCAATGCCCTGAACAGCACAGATTTAGGATGGGGCACAGTACTACTACAGCTTTACTCGAATTCACGGGTTATATCTACAAATCCCTCGACCAAGGCAAACTGGCTGGGGCAGTTTACATCGACTTAACTAAGGCCTTCGATATGGTAAACCATGCCCTCCTAGCAGACCAACTTGCTGCCTCGGGTCCCTCCACAGACTCCGTCACATGGTTCCGCAGCTACCTGCATAACCACTCGCAACAAGTGAGGATAGGTAATGTCCTATCTGACCAACTACACGTTTGTTCTGGTGTCCCTCAAGGCTCAGTCTTGGGCCCCCTCCTATTCAGTTTATTTCTGAATAGCCTCCCACTAGCCTGCCAGGGTCGCCTCCTTCTTTACGCAGATGACGCCATTGTTTTTTCCAGTGGCTCGGACCCAAGTGTTCTGGAGTCTCAGCTTCAACTCAACTTTTCCAGTGTTGAGAAATGGTTCAATGACCATGAATTGATAATGAATTACAAAAAGACTAAAACTATGTTGTTCTCCTACCCACAAAATAAGCATAGAAACTTCCCTCTCAAAATTTGCAGCAACGCTGGGTCTCCACTTGAACTTGTTAAACACTTCAAATACTTAGGGATCACAGTTGACAACATGCTTTCCTACACTCCCCACATTGACAACATTACCAAAGCTATCAATACGCATACTGGATTGCTCCAGAGGCACAAACACAGTCTGACACCTGAAGAACTAAGTATAGCCGTGCACAGCTCAATGGTTTCCCTAGTGGACTATGGACTGGCCATCTATGACTCAGCCACAGACACATTCCTATGGCACCTAAAGACTGCTCTAAACAAAGCCTGTTGGCTTGTCACAGGTGCACCTTGGCTGACACACACCTGTGACCTATATGCCTTGACAAACTGGCTCCAACTCAGCGGTCAATTAAAATACCAAACATACCTTTTGGCAAAATAAATTCACTTAGGTCTGCTGCCCCCAGGGGTTCTACAACTTCTCAAACCTTGTGTCAACCGTCACCCCTACTCAGAGGTCAGAGCACCAATTCTTCATTACCCCCCATTGCCGCACTGCCCAAGGACGAAGGTCCTTCACCTACCGAGCCCCCCACTGGATCAACTCCCTTCGGGATAACATTGCTTACCTCCCCACGCTGGGTGCCTTCAAACGGAACCTAAAGCAACAAATAGTGCTCTGGTCCCACTGCGACTGCCCACTCTAATCCACATCCCCTGAATTCCCTTCCCATCTGCCACCCCCCCATGCCTACCCACATCCTCTCCCCTCTTCCCTCTCCTCCTCCCTTCCCCCCACCTTCATCCTCCAGGTGCCCATTGCACGCCCCTTCTCCTGTCCCACCTACCTGGTCCTACATGCCCCACTATAACCCCCACTTGTGTTCCCCCTCAGACAAGGCCTCTTGGCTGCTCACTTTCTTCTGCCCATTCTCTGCACTTTGGACTAAGTCTCCCTCAGCACTTAGCAACCTTGTCTTTGTTTTTGCACAGTCTTTACTTCTGCATCACTCTCTGCTTATGTTTTGATGATAATGCCTATCTAGAATCTGTTTAAAGATCGGCATTTTGATGTTAATGCCTACCCATGCAATGTATATGCTCAGTTTACTCAATTGTGATCCTGTCTACCACTGTTTGTATTGTACTCATTTGACATGGAACCTACGTAACGAGCTTTTAGCTCAAAGGTGTCAATCCAAGATCTTAATAAATAAATAAATAAATAAATAAATAAGACACT
The DNA here is from genome assembly GCA_016271365.2 of Neoceratodus forsteri. Classification (NCBI taxonomy): domain Eukaryota; kingdom Metazoa; phylum Chordata; order Ceratodontiformes; family Ceratodontidae; genus Neoceratodus; species Neoceratodus forsteri. The sequence continues at coordinate 449,462,812 of CM057456.1, read as the reverse complement.
TTCCCGATGTGGTTTCTGACGATATGGAGGAGTTGAACTACAGGCAACTTTTGATTGATGCGTAATAGATGAGGTTTCATTAGGAGGACTGGCAAGCAGTACTAAAATGACACCACTTCAAATGCAAAAGATTGCTCCAAAAACCAGTACAGAAGCAGACAATGAGGAGGATGGCATTTGGGGTCAGCTGCAGGACATTGAAATTCCACAAGCAGAAAATGCATGCTCAGTAGTAAGCATGGTAGATGCATATCTGTCTGAGCCCAACATTGGTATTAAGGATGACCCTTTAGCTTACTGGCAAAAGAAACAAGCATTTGTCAATGCCGAATGTTTGCTTGCTGGCATTGGCATTGGTAGTGTAGAAGTTACAGAGCTGCATAATAGGAATGGCAGTGAAGTATTGAACTGTAGCCAACCCCACCACCACCCTGCAGAGAGTGACAGGCATTGGGGTGCGCCTTTGGGTCGTCAGGCATAACGACCACGCCATTTCACCACACCCTACCCTGCAGACAGTGACAAGTGTCACGATGTGCCTTGGGGTCTTTGGCCTTTATGCGCACCCCATTCCATCAGGAAATACGGTGAGATGGATGCGGTATAGGAGAATGGGGTGAACTTTGGGGCCGAAGAGTCCAAGGCATGCCTCGATGCCTGTCACTGGCTGCAGGGTGTGGAATGGTATGAGCATTACAGGCAAGACTCCCAAGTCACATGCCTGATGCCTGTCATTCTCTACAGGGTTGGACGTTATGGTTGGAAACCCTAATACCTCAGGCATTTGTTGGTATTTTCACTCCAAATTTTCAACATGGTTTTATTGTGACCCCACCTCATGAACAGTGGTAATATCAGTTTGTTAACCAAAAGCTGCTTATGCACAGTGACTATGGCATTTAGCACCACAGGTGCAAAAACATTCCGAACAGGATGTAAAAAATGACAGCTGTACTGTTCATGGGGAGGTGTAAAAAATGGCAATGTTGCAAATGTGCAGTAAAAATATTAAAAAAACTGGTAAAGTCACGAGCGTGCATAGAAACTGTGCAACGCACACCCGTAATGTAATTAGTTTGGGGATTTTTTTATAGCAGATTGTCAACACAGGCATTTTGGGACCTCCAATCATGAACAGTGTCACTGTGATTTTCTTTATCTGTCCCGAACAATGATTTCCCACAGCGACCACACATCTCTGTACTGAAAGTGTGAAAACACATTTCGGTCATGTTGTGAAAAATGACAGCTGTACTGTTCATAAGGAAGTGTGGAAAAATGCCACTGGTGAAAATCTGGATTGAAAATATTACAAAGTAATGAACTTACTAGGGTGCGTGGAAACTTCGCAATGCTCACTCGTAACACAGTCAGTTTATGGACTTTTGTCACCAATTTTCAACATAGCCATTTTATGACCTCTGCTCATGAACAGTGTAACTGTGATTTTCTTAATCTGTCCCAAACATTGCTTTCGCACACCGACTGCACCATTGTGTGCTACATGTGCGAAAACACATTTTTGGCGACGTGAAAAATGGCAGCTGTACTGTTCATAAGGAAGTGTAATAAAATGGCAATGTTGAAAATCTGGAGTGAAAATATTGAAAATTCGCAAACTTACGAGCACGCGTAGGAACTGTGCAACGCACCAGGGCCGGATTAAGGCATAGGCAACACAGGCACAGGCCTAGGGCCCCTGCCTGCCAGGGGGGCCCCCAGCAAACCTCAACATATATTTACTATATATCCTTTTCTTTCTGCCTGAGCTACATGTTTTTTGTAAAGGACTCAGCCACTGAGTAAGTCAGGGACTGAACTGTGACATGACTCTCACCTCCCTGATTAGGTGTTAAATGCAGCTGACAGCTTCAGGGGCCCCAGCCAGGATGACCTTTAAGGTGTGAACAAGCCCATTTCCTTTGCTCTGTCTCCCACACCCATTTAGAATCCCAGCTTTGAATCTTACTCTTAACTATAAAAAAGAGTAACAGTGCAATTCAGTGTGTATGCTTTATATTTGATCTTAAGTATCTGTTTTATTGGCTTAGGAAACCTTGTATCATCCTTAAAATTTGAATGTAAGCAATAGTTTAATTTGCTTGAAACCTTTGTACTATGTTTGACTCTGGGTTGTTTTATCCTCCACATTCAGATGAAATACCTTTCAATGTGTTGCTCATTTCTTATGTTTTGTACTTCCATGAATTGGAGCCTTTGCAAAAGAGTCTGTGATTGAAAGGTCTGTAATTCCGATATCTCAATAAATAAAAAATAAATATTTAATCTCACTCCTAAAATTAAAAAAATCTACAATAAGTTTCAATGATACAATTAAAAATCATACTCTCTTTTTTAATTCTCTCATCTCGCTCATACTGAAGTTTTGACCTTGATACAGCTCTGTTTTCAGGGTGAACAACTGAATGTATTTCAAGATTCCCATCAGTAAATATTGCCATTTATGGATCCTGGCTTACTTATCAGTAACAGAAATGTTTGATGCTGGGAATGATTTAAAATTCTTCCAATAATCACTTGATTTTCAGTATACTCTCTAAAGTTCATAACCTCCCTAGTAAACCACAAACTTAACTCCTACACCACCCAGGACCTAGCCTCTTTTAGAGATCAGTCCCTACCCAACCCAACAAAACTCCCACATCCTGGTTCATACTACCTGACAGGAAAATATGATAACACCCAGACTGCGAGTGCACACATGTGTGTTTGGGGGTGGGGGGCTTTGGAGAAGTGCAAATCATGACATTTCACATACAAAAAAATATTTTTACCAGGCCTATTAATAATTATTTTCTCTAAATTATCAAAACACAGGCTATTATTATTTTTCCATACTGATAGTATTAGTTTCATTAATATTGATGTATTTTATGCCACTTTTTAGGGACAGTAATAACATTATTTTCATGTTTCAGTAACAGATATGCAATAGCCAAGAGGTGTGGTCATGGCAAAGGGGCATGGTTACAGTGAGGGGGGCCCCAGATTTCTCTTGGGCCTAGGGCCCCAGGTTGCCTTAATCAGGCCCTGCAACGCATGCTCGTAAAACAGTAATTTTTAGGAATTTTTTCACCAAATTTTCAACATAGCCATTTTATGACCTCTGCTCATGAACAGTGTCACTGGGATTTTCTTAATGTGTCCCATACATTGATTTTGCACACCGACTGCGCCATTGTGCGCTACATGGGCGGAAACATGTTTTGGGCAAGATGTGACAAGTGACAGCTACACTGCTCATAAGGAAGTGTAATAAAATGGCAATGTTGAAAATCTGGAGTGAAAATATTGAAAATTGGCAAACTGACGAGCATGCATAGGAACTGCGCAACGCACGCTCGTAAAACAGTCATTTTTAGGAATTTTTTTCACCAAATTTTCAACATAGCCATTTTAAGACCTCTGCTCATGAACAGTGTCACTGTGATTTTCTTAATTTGTCCCCTACATTGATTTCACGCACTGCACCATTGTGCGCTACATGGGCGGAAGCACATTTTGGGCAAGATGTGAAAAATGACAGCTGCACAGTTCATAAGGAGGTGTGGTAAAATGGCAATGTTGAAAATCTGGAGTGAAATATTGAAAATTCGCGAACTACGAGCCTCGTGAGGAACTGCACAACGACGCCAGAAAACAAATTTTTTGGATGCTTCACCAAATTTTCAAAATAGGCTTCTTGAGAGCCTCACCTTATGAACACTGGCAGTGTCGTTTCATTAATCAGTCCTGAAAGGTGATTTCGCCGCAGTGACTGCGAAATCACCCTTCGGGCCTGAATAACGCCATGACAGTGACAGCATTCATGAGAAGGGTCCCAAAAACCCTATGTTGAAAATTTGGTGCAAAATTCCAAAATGCCTGAGATATGCAGCAAAGTTGAAAAACCCTATTCATTACATTATACAGCTTACCGGCATTTCCTCAGTTGGCGGTCGGCTTTGAAGAGTGCAGCGTGTTCCCGGTCCACCGAAGATCGTGCACGAGTCGGAGGTAGTATGGGGTGTGGGGTGTGGGGAGGCAGGGTGCGCAGTGGGTGGGTGCGGTGGGGGGAGACTGCGAGGACCGTTTCTAAGTTACAGGTGTTTTTTTTTTGGTTTACGTAACGATGTGGGACATTTGCCACGCTGGGGTGGGCTCACAGCATGGCACAAGGATGGCTGGTGGGGGCGTGGGCCGACGGGGAATTGGGCACCCCCGTCGGCAATAGCATCTGTTGCCATGCTGGGTGGGCCCAGCGTGGCACCCTGTACTGGGGGAGAAACAGTGGAGCCGACGGGGATTGGGCACCCCATCGGCTATACAATGTGCGGCCACGCTGGGTGGGCGCCCAGCGTCGGCCTATGTAACTGTGCTTGGGGGGTGCAGCACAGCTATATCGTGCAGCCACGCTGGGGTGGGCACCAGCGGGCCTACGTGAACTGTGCTTGGGTGCAGCACAGCCGACGGGGATTGGGCACCCCATCGCTACAGTGTGTGCGTGGGGGGGCACACAGGCGCGTGTGTGTGTGTGTGTGTGTGTGTGTGGGCGTGCATGAGCAGGCGATATCTGATCGCTGCTCACTGAAGCGTAGCTCCCCCTTTCAACTGTACGCCACTGCATTTTGGAGCTGTCATAGACAGCTCCAGCAGGCATTGGAGAACTGCGGCCGCGCCTGCAAACACACTGACTGAATTGGAAGAGGGCTGGCACACCTCCGAAAACTGCGATGATTGCACTATGTTTCTTGCACATGCGTGCAAGCAAACAAAAATCATGCTGGCCAAAGCTGCCGACTGTGGCTTGTAAGTATATTGGATGTCCACACTCCAGTGTCTGTTCTGAGTATTTATTTAGCTCTGCTGGGGATGTTGTGACTGATAAATGAACAAGATTAACACCAGACAATGTAGAGAAACCAACGTTCTTGAAGGTTAACTTGCCAAACTTTGGCTACATATGTGATGCTAATCTTGAATAAGATGACACTGACAGCAGTATCTGTGCTGCAACTGTGGATTTACACATCAGCTTTCAACTTTGGGACTGGACTACTTAAAAGTAGAGATCTGGGACTTGCCTGCCTTTCAACCACATCATCATCATCATCATCCTGGGGGTGGGTGGGAAGTGCAGCCAGTACATCATGTAACCACATACTGATAGCAACTGTGGTAGACAAATCCCTGAAATTACACACAGTCGCTTTCTCATTCTGGCAAGATCATTTATTTTATTACCTAATGCACCTAAGAATGATTATTTCTTATACAACCATAGCTCTGTTTTGTCCCCCTGATAGTAGTGGTAGTAGTGGTGAAGTGGTCACTTTGGACTGCCTGGTGCTCTTGTTCTTTAACATTGCTTTCCATTGCATTCTACAACGAGACCCGTTGCTGTGCTAAAATAATTGGTGACATACAAAAAACACACTGACCTTTTCTACAAAAAGTTAGACTCAGGAGACTGGTTTTAAAAAAAATATAGATCTGTGACTTGCCTGCCTTTCGACCGCATCATCAACATCCTGGGGGTGGGTGGGAGGTGCAGCCAGTAAATCACGTCATCAAGTACTGGTAGCAACTGTGGCAGACAAGTCCCTGATCTCACACACAGTCACTTTCTCATTCTAACATACTAAAAAGCCAGCAGAATAGGCCTAATGGTCTCTCGTGTCTGTCGGTAGCCAGCCACCTAGTGGGTGCTTGCTTTCCCGCCCCCCAGCCCCCGAGAGTGTTTTCTTTTTCTTTAGTTTCCCTTTGTACCTGTCCCACCCATTCTTGAAGCCCTCCACTGTGTTCTCCTCTATCAGCCTCCCGGGTAGCGCATTCCACGGCTCCACCACCCTCTCAGTGAAATAATGCCTCCTACATTCCCCCTATAATTTCCTCCAGCTTCCACTCATGCCCCTAGTTGTTCCCCTTCTTTAGCCTAAACAGCTCGTTTCCACTCTCAGTTATTCTTTTTACATACTTGAAGACTCCTATTATGTCTCCCCTGTCCCTCCTCTCCTCCAGTGTGTATATCCCAAGCTCCTCCAGTCTCTCCTCATAGGGTCTCCATTCCCTGAATCATCCTGGATGCTCTCTTCTGGACCCTCTCCAGTAGCACTATGTCCTTCTTCAGATGAAGTCTCCAGAACTGTACACAGTACTCGAGTTGTGGCCTGACCAAGGCATTATATAGAGGGAGGATCACCTCCTTCCTCCTGGACATAATTCCCCTGGCTATGCAATCCAGTATCCTGTTTGTTTTGGCTGCAGTTCTTCTACAATTTTCAGAGTTATTCATTTTTACATCTACCAACACTCCTAAATCCCGCTCACCCAGTGTGGCTTGCAGTTTGACACCCCCCCCCACGGGTGTAAACATGGCCCAGATTTCTGACCCCCAATGCAGTACCTTACATTTCCCAGCATTAAATTTCAATCCCCACCTCCTTGACCACCCCTCCAGGGTATCCAGATCCCCCTGGACTGTCACTCTTGCTTCATACCAGTCCACCAGTGCTCCCGGTTTGGAATCGTTTGCAAAGAGACTTAGTCTACTCCTAACCCCCCCTCCCTATATCCAAGACATAGGCATTGAATAGGAGTGGCCCCAATACTGAACCTTGGGGGACCCCACTGATTACCTTCCTAGGGGAGGAGACTATCCCACCAATCATTACCCTCTGTCTTCGCCCCGTAGGCCAATTTTCAACCCACTTGAGCTCCTAACCTCCCAACCCCATCTCCCCCAGCTTTGCTATCAGCCCGTTATGAGGTGCTGAATCAAATGCCTTGCTAAAATCCAGGTATAGGATGTCCACCAGCCTTTGTCTGTCCAAGGCCCCATCACCCAATCATAAAACTCTACGAGGTTGGACTGACACGATCTCCCCGGAACTAAGCCATACTGTTTATCATCCTTAACAACCCTAACCTTTCCAGCTGCCTCCCAAGCCTCTCCTTGACAAAACCCTTCATTACTTTGCCTACCACAGACATTAGGCTGACAGGCCTATAATTCCCCATCTCCTCCCTAGACCCCCCCCCCTTTATGGACAGGCAGTACATGAGCCACCCTCCAGTCTTGGAGCACCCATCCTGTCTGCAGAGAGGTGTTAAAGAGTGCAGCTAATGGAGCTGCCAGCTCATCCACCAGTTTCTCCATAACCCTCCGGTACAGCCCATCCGGCCCTGGCACCTTATCAGTTTTTAGCTTCCGAAGGGCCTCCCTCACCTTATCCACTGTGATTCCCCCAAGTCCTCCCCTCTTGCAATCTCCCCATCCCTTCTGGGCCTGGCCTTGCCTGTACCCTAGCCTCTCTCCATCCTCTGGTCTCAGACTGACCTCTCGCCTTTGTTGGCTCCTCTTCCCTCCCCTCAATCTGTAGGGATCTCCTGTCCTCATCTGCAAAAATTGAGGCAAAGTACTCGTTTAGCACCTCTGCCTGATCCCCGCTTCCTGAACTCATCCCCCCACAATTTTAATCCTGCTGATCTTTGTCCTCTCTTTTTTCTTCTCTCTTATGTATCTATAGAATCCCTCCCCCCCCAGATATCCCTAGCCAGGTTTTGCTCCATCCCTGCCTTGGCTCCCCTCACCACTCTGGTGAACCTCCTGGCCAATAGCTCATACTCTCCTCTCTCCTTGTCCCCCCTTCAGCATTTAAAACATGCATAGGCAGCCTTTTTATCCCTCACCACCTCCTGCACCTCCCCTGATCCACCAACATGGCTTGCTGGTTCTACCATGCTTTCACCTTAATTTTGTACAGGACCGAGTAGCCTCCTGCACCCCTTTTTTAATCATCTCCCACAAGCTTCCAGCATCCATGTCCAGCCTAATCTTGTCCAACCTCTCCCGTAGAATCCTACCCATACCCACGAAGTCCGCTTCCCTGAAGTCTACCACTACTGTATTAGTGCAGTTATCCATCCCCCCCCCGATACAGCAAAAACCAGACCGTGGCATGGTCACCACCCGCCAGCGGACTGCACACCTCCAGGCCCCTTATCTGGTCACTGTCCACTAGAACAACGTCCACTATCCACCCCTCTCTAGTAGGTTCCCCCACCTGTTGAACCAGGAAGGCATCCTGAAAGACGTACATCAGTCGCTGTTCCCTGGTTACAGATGATGTCATGGTGCCCCAGTCTGCCCCCGGCATAATAAGGTCACCCATGACCACCACCCTACCCTTACATAGGTCACAATGACCCTTAATGTTCTCAACCAGTTTATCCTCCAGAGCCTCCTCTATTGCAGGGAGCCTGTATAACACCCCTATTTTCAATTTTTTCCCTCCCCTCATTTGCAGGGTTACCCAAATCACCTCCACACCCCCTTCAGCCTCCTCCACTCCACTAACCATTATTTAATTTTGACTATCAGTGCAACCCCTTCCCCTCTTCCCGCTCCTCTGTCCTTCCTGAATATCTTGTAACCCTCCAAATTTAGATCCCAATTATTTCTCTGGGTGGCCCATGTCTCTAATTGCTGCCACATCCGCTGTTTCCTCAGCCAGCATAGCCTGGAGCTCTGGCATTTTATTACTTATGCTCCTGGCATTGATCAGGACTGTCCTCCACCCAAACCTCTCCCCCCCCTCTAGTCCCCCCAGCCCTACACAGTCCCTTTTCTGCCCCATTTTCCTTCTCACAAGATTCTGATGAGATCATTTATTTTATTACCTAGTGCACCTAAGAATAATTATTTCTTATATAACCATAGCTCTATTTTCCCCCGATAGTAGTGGTAGTAGTAGCAGTGGTGAAGTGGTCACTTTGGACTGCCTGGTGCTCTTCTTCTTTCACATTGCTTCATGTTGCGTTCCATACCAAGACCCGTTGCTATGCTAAAATAATTGGTGACATACAAAACAAGCATTTGTCAATGCCAAATGTTTGTTTGCTGGCATTGGCATTGGTAGTGTAGGAGTTTCAGAGCTGCATAATAGGAATGGCAGTGAAGTATTGAACTGAAGCCAACCCCACCACCACCCTGCAGATACTGACAGGCATTGGGGTGTGCCTTTGGGGTGTCAGGCACAATAGCCACGCTATTTCACCACACCCCTACCCTGCAGACACCAGTGTCACGGTGCCTTGGGGCCTGGCCCTATGTTCACCCATTCTATCAGGAAATACAGTGAGATGGGTGCTGTATAGGAGAATGGGGTGAACTTTGGGGCCGAAGAGTCCATGGCACACCTCGATGCCTCTCACTGGCTGCAGGGTGTGGGGGGTGGAATAGTATGAGCATTACAAGTGACAATCCCAAGTCACACCCCTGATGCCTGTCATTCTCTACAGGGTGGGGCGTTATGGTCGGAAACCCTAACACCTCAGGTGTTTGTTGGTATTTTCATTCCAAATTTTCAACATGGTTTTTTTGTGACCCCCACCTCATGAACAGTGGCAATATCAGTTTGTTAGCCAGAAGATGATTTTGCACAGTGACTACGCCATTTGGCACCACAGGTGCGAGAACACATTTCGAACAGGATGTGAAAAATGACAGCTGTACTGTTCATGGGGAGGTGTAAAAAATGGCAACGTTGAAAATCTACAGTGAAAATATTAAAAAAACTGGTGAAATCACGAGCGTGTGTAGAAACTGTGCAACGCACACCCGTAATCTAATTAGTTTGGGGATATTTTACAGCAGATTGTCAACACAGGCATTTTGGGACCTCCGCTCATGAACAGTGTCACTGTGATTTTCTTAATCTGTCCCAAACAGTGATTTCCCACAGCAATCACGCATTTCTGCGCTGGAAGTGCGAAAACACATTTTGGTCATGGTATGAAAAATGACAGCTGTACTGTTCATAAGGAAGTGTGGAAAAATGCCAGTGGTGAAAATCTGGACTTAAAATATTACAAATTCATGAACTTACGAAGGTGCTTGGAAACTGTGCAATGCTCACTCGTAACAGTCATTTTATGGACTTTTGTCACCAAATTTTTAACATAGCCATTTTAAGACCTCTGCTCATGAACAGTGCCACTGTGATTTTCTTAATCTGTCCCGAACATTGATTTCGCACACCGACTGCGCCATTGAGCGCTACATGCATGGAAACACATTTTGGGCAAGATGTCAAAAATGACATCTGTACTGTCATAAGGAGGTGTGGTAAAATGGCAATGTTGAAAATCTGGAGTGAAAATATTAAAAATTTGCGAATTTACGAGCGTGCGTAGGAACTGCGCAACGCACACTCGTAAATCAGTCATTTTGGGGAATGTTTTCACCAGATTTTCAACATAGGGTTTTTGGGGGCCTACCTCGTGAACTGTGACACTGCCATTTTGTAAATTGGTCCCAAAATGTGGTTTCACACAGTGACCGCGAAATCACCTTTCGGGGCCGATTAACGCCATGACAGTGCCAGAATTCATGAGGAGGGGTCCCAAAAACCCCATGTTGAAAATTTGGTGCCAAAATTCCAAAAAATGCCTGAAATATGCATCAAAGTTGAAAAACCCCTATTCATTCTATTATACAGCTTACCGGCATTTCTTCAGTTCGCGGTCGGCTTTGAAGAGTGCAGACGTGTTCCCGGTTCACCGAAGATCGTCGCTTTGGCCTCCAGAGGAAAGTATGGGGTGGATGGGGGTGTGGGGAGGTGGATGCGCAGAAGGTGGGAGCGGGTTAGGGGGGCAAGACAATCAACGAGGGACTGTTTTTTTCTTTTCAGGTATTTGTTTTCTTTTTAGGAAGATGACACGGGACTTGTGCCATGCTGGGGTGGGCTCCCAGCGTGGCAGCTGGAAGATTTTTGTTGGGGGGGTCAGTGGAGCTGACGGGGGATTGGGCACCCCTGTCAGCCATACTGTGTGCGGCGGGCGAGGGGGGGCGCTATTCAGAGACACTCAGAGGGTTGGGGAATATTATTGCAATACTGATCAGGTGTGCCAACAGACGAAAACTGTGTCTACTTTTTCAGTCTCTTTGGGGTTCTGTTTTCCTGCTTTTGTCAATGCCGCTCTTACCCTGAACTTTAACTCAACATTCCAAGGATGGCAATTAGATCTTTTTTTGGAAACATTCCAAAGATGTCATTTTAGTCATTTGCCTCCTCCCAGAAAGATAGTCCTAGGAAAAGTTCACTCCAAACTGAATTTATGTTCCAGGAAGAGAAAGCAGAGACGTATACAAGCAGGATTGCCGGGCAATATGCTAATCAACACTATCTTATCACTGCTCACTGAAGCGGTCTCTCCCTTTCAGCTGTACGCCACTGCATTTTCAACTGCTGTCAAAGACAGCTGCAGCATTCATTGGTGAACTGTGGCCGCGCCTGCAAACACACTGAATTGGAAGACAGGGTGCCAAACCTACAAAAACTCAGATGATGGCACTTTGTTTCTTGCACATGCGTGCAAGCAAACATAAAAACGCACTGACCCCTTCTGCAAAAAGTCAGACTCAAGAGACTGGTTAAAAACAAAGCTAGAGATCTGGGACTTGCCTGCCTTTTTTTGAACCGCGCATCATCGTCATCCTGGGGATGGGTGGGAGGTGCAACCAGTACATCATGTCATCATTGTACTGATGCAGCTGTGGCAGACAAGTCCCTGTTCTCACACACACAGTCACTTTGTCATTCTAAGGAGATCATTTACCTAAATGTACACAATTAAATAATCACACTGATAAATGCTGCTAGCTCTGTTTTTTCCCCTGGTAGTAGTGGTAGTACTACTACAAAGTTCAATTATTTAAACATACTATTATCCCCTTCAAAAAAAATCAGACTCAGAAGGAGACTATTTATTTACAAACTAGAGATCTGGTCTGGGACTTTCGTGTCATCACAGTCACTTTCTCATTCATTTCTAAGCAGATATTTCTGGCAAATGTGCCTTAGCCATATTGATGTCAGTGCTGGTAGACTATTTCTGGTTTTCCCCTGATTGTGGTAGAGGGTAGCAGCAGACTGCAGTCTTGAAGTGGTAGCTGGCTGACTGTCTCTCTCTGACTGGCTACCCTCTGCTCTGGCCTGGTGTTGTTTTTGTGTCCCTGGCTTCTTCTTCATAACTTAACTGTCTAAAACACATCTGGTGCCTGCCTGTACCTGTTGAGAAATAGAAATTACTACTGTTAATAATATAACTTACACATAATATTAGTATTACTTTCTTTTTTTTTTTGGTACACTTTCTTTATGCTCCCGGCTGTGGAACTCTCTCCAGCTACCCCCCCCCCCCATGTCAGTCTCAACCTCCCAGTCTGAAACCTTACCTTGCAGGAACTCCTGATCCAATGAATCCCCCAACTTTGAGCTCCCAATGGTAGGGCCGCCCGCCCTGGTGCTCTATCTATGAATCCAATGCATCGGAGTCGGAGGGAGGGGCTCTTGCAGGCAGGTCCGACGGCAGGAGTGTGAACTGACATGGTGGGCGCCTTCACCTATCCACAGCTGGGGGGTTTTCCTTGAGTGTTTCCAAACTCGAGACATACAATGACACTCCCACTGGGGTAAATGTGCGTGACGCCCCGCGCACTTGAAAGGTGTCTGCCGCAGCCCCAATCCCCATGCTTCTGCCAGCCGGGCAGTGCAATCCCCTAGCTGCCACCACGGGCTGCTACTGCACTGACGAGTGCTAAACCCCCCTTCCCGAGGAAGGAGAGCAGTCCATGGGATGCTCAATCCTTCCTCATCTCCACCGACCCCCGACAACCCATGCTGGTTCCCGAACACAGGTCGCCGGCATGGCGCGAGGTGTGGCATCCAGCACCTAAACCCTCAGCACCACCAAGCCAGCTTTAGTATTACTTTCTTAAATGTCAGAAACAGAAGAGTGACTAGAGAGCATTCTCTACTGCTAAACAGTGGTTTTATTTCTACAAATACATTGATTAAAAGCAGTTTAAAATGATTTTTTAACATACAGTTACCATAAAACAATAAAGGTCATAAAAGGTTCGGATAAGGATCCAAACCTTTTTTTTCTTTGCTTATCAGTACCTTTTAGAACCTCAGAACCTTTTGAGATTCTCCCATCCCTACATGAACCCAAGCTGCCATCTGTTAGACCATTCTTCCAGTTTTGCCAAATTCTCCTGGAGTACTGCACCGCCTTCCCCTCCATCAACCTCTGCACAGATCTTGGTGTCATCGGCGAAGAGACTGATTTTACTCTTTATATCTTATGTGATGTCAGCATTGAAAATGTGGAACAGCACTGGTCCCAGCACCAAGCCCTGTGGGACCCCATTTGTTACCACCATGGGCCCAGATACTTCACCCCCTACTATTACCTTCTGCTGTCTATCCCCCCATATATCTCAACTGTCCTCACACATTCTAGTAGCGCATACTCCCTTTGGACCTGTTTGTATATCTCCTTTAAGGTGCCCAAAGTTCGTACCCATTTTGATATGTTGTCAATTAGCTATTTCCTGCCAGCCTCATGGAATAAGCTTCAAACTTCCTTAAAACTGCGCAGCCTAATACCCTTAAGAGCATTCAACAGGCTGGTCAGAAATTCTGTCTCTGAAGACTGTCAGTGTCTGTAGCAACCCAAATCTGGCCTAGGTTATATTGTCCTCCTGTTAGCACTTATTCCTCTGTGTCCCCCTCCTCCTGTCTTGTCTTTTGTTGCGTCTCCCTCCACGTCTTGTGTATAGTAATTAATTTAGGTTTAGTTATTTAGTCCTATCATGTTAGGTTGTCTTACTTCTTCTCCCTGCATCATTAATGTATATTGCTTATATCTGGTTGCATTGCAATTGTGTATCTAGTGTTTTGTAACACTTATGTATCATTGTTGCACATGGCATTATTGTAAGCTATGATTTTGTATCATGTATATGCTGTATAAGGGACCTCCTTGTAAATGAGTATGCTCAACGGGATCCATCCCTTCACAATAAACTGAACTGAACTGAACTATCCTGTAGCCAGCTCCTGACCCATCTAACAGTTTTCTCCCTGCTCCTAGGTTGCTCAATTTGCTGGTCAGCCTACCATGTGGCACCAAATCAAAGGCCTTGCTGAAGTCCAAGCATAGGACGTCCACCGCGTGGCCCTTGCCCAGTGCCCGCGTAACCCAATCAAAAAAGTCCACCAGGTTCGTCTGGCAGGATCTGCCAGAGACAAACTCATGCTGTCTGTCATCATGGAGATCATTAAACCTTCAGAAATTTTACCAGCCATTCCTTGAGGATAGACTCCATTAGCTTTCCTACAGTTGAGGTTAGGCTGACTGGTCTTTAGTTCCCTGGCTCATCCTTGGGCCCATTGTTATGGAAGGGCACCACATGTGCCACCCTCCAATCCCTGGGCACACATCCTGTTTCCAGAGAGGTGTTGAACAGGTCCACCAATGGCCCCCCCAGAACATCTGCCAACTCTATCAGTACGCTAGGATGAATACCGTCTGGCCCAGGTGCCTTATCAATCCTCAGGAACTTAAGGCCCTCCAACACCCTTCCTTTGGTGATTTACCCATCCATGACTCTCTTCTCTCCCACCCACCCTTCCCCTTAAGCATGGGTCCATCTCTCTCTTTGGTGAAAACTGAACAGACGTACTCATTGAGTACTTCTGCCTGCTCTGCCCCCTTTCTGCCCACCAACTGCCATTCTTGATCCTAACAATCTGATCTTTACTCTTTCTCTTCTCCCTTATACACCTAAAGAAATCTTTTTCACCTTCTTTGATCCCCTGGGCCAGCCCCAGTTCCCTCGACGCCTTGGCTGTCCTTACTGTTCTACTCACTTCCCTGGATTTCCTCATGTATTCCTCCCTGTTCTCTTCCCTGTTGGATCTTTTGTAGGTTCTATTTGCAGCTATCTTTTCCCTCACCCTCTCCCCTACCTCACTGCTCATCCAGCTCAGCTTTTTGGTCCTGGATTTCTTGCTCTGGCTCATGACACATGTGCTAGTGGCCTCAGCCAGGCCCAGCTTGATGATTGCCCATTTTTGATCAACGTCCATGTTCAGACGGATGCTAGCTATGTGCCCTTCCAGTATACTACCCATCCTGCCAAAGTCTGACCTTCTGAAGTCCAGGACCTTAGTCCTTGTAGTGGCTACCTCCTTGCCTAGATTAATTGAGAACCACACTGTGCGGTGGCCGCTTCCTGCCAGAATTTCCTCCATCCCAATCTCCCTGACTTGCTCCCTATCATCCAGCACCAGGTTCAGGATGTTCCCCTGCCTAGTTAAGTCTGTTACCCTCTCTGTCAGGAAGCTGTCCTGGAAGGCTTCCAGGAGGATCTGCTCCCTGGCACATGAGGTAGCTGGGATGCTCCAATCCACCCCTGGCAGATTAAAGTCCCCACCACCATAGTGCTCCCTTTGCCATTAAGCCTCTTTAACTGCTCACCCAACCCCCTATCAATCTCCTCATTCTGTGTTGGAGGCCTATAAACTACCCCCAGTCTAACCTTGCTACCCCTCAGGTTGTGTAGTTGCACCCATTTGGCCTCCGCCCTGCCTTCCTCCTCCTCCTCCTCCCTATTTCACCTTATCCCTTCCTTAACGTAGATGGTCACCCCCCCTTACCCTTTTCCCTATCCCTCCGGTATAGCTTGAAACTTGGGATGGCTAGGTCCCAGTCATGGTATTGGGTTGCCCATGTCTCTGTAATGCTGGCTATGTCCACCTCCCCTTCCACCATCAATGCCTGCAACTCTGCCATCTTGTTCCCCAGGCTCCTAGCATTCAGTGATAGCACTCTTTATTTTGATCTACAGTGCTCTGTGCCTTTACCCTCCCCTCCATTCCCCCTCCTATTTGAATTTGGCTTCTGCCTTCCCATGTGGGGAGGTCCAAAGGACCCCCTCTCCTGGTGAATTCCCTCCCCTTTGCCCCACCTTACCTAGTTTACATTATAATATTCTTTGATAAACTCCCCCAACCTATGCTTCATCAGTACCTGTGAGCCTTCTTTACTAAGGTATGCAGGAAAAAAAGTTTCTGGCACTCAGAGTTCCAAAGAGGGATGCATAGAAAACTCCAGAGCCAAAATCCTTCTTCACATTTTTACTGTACCCAAGACAACCTAGTCCGGCCTGACATGTTTCGGATCCACATTGACCCTTTCTCAAAGGCTATAGGACAGTTAACATCACCATGTTTAAATAGAACTCAGCCCCACATGTGACCCATAAAGAAACTCCCTCTTTTAATATATAGGTTAAAAGTGTTGTGGCTCAATAAAATCAAGGGGTGTTTCAAATGTAGAAAATGTGTTAACTGCAGCTTCATTACACAAGGTAAGGAGTTCTTTAGCTGCAATACAGAGAAAACCTATGAGATTAGGCAATATATTACATGTAGCATTGAAGGGGTTATTTACTTAGCCACATGCAGTTCCAGGCGTTCTATATGTCGGCAAGACAACTAGGAGCTTTAAGACATGAATTGGAGAGCATATTAGGGCCATTCAGAAAAGGGATCCTACTTACACCACGGCAGTCCACATTTGGGAGGCCATTGACAGGACCAGTCACACCTTCACTTTTATGGCAATAGACAAGGTTTGCCATAATCCGAGGGGTGGGGACTATGAAAATTTGGTCTTTATTAGAGAAAATTTCTGGATCCTGACACTTTGGGCTACAGCAAGCCCTGGACTGAATGCCTATCTGGAATTGCGTCCCTATTTGTCAAAACGTTGATAAGGGCCTACTTATGCATTTGTCCTCTTTTATTTCAGTTTTGTAATGTATTTATTGTCACCAGTTATTTGTGTCATTCATGCTGCTGTAAGTCTCTCATACATTAAGTATTTATCTCTCGTATATGGTCTATTTAAGTGTTTGTATTGTTAGTTAGGTTTACAATATTTACTGGTTGTTGTATATATTTAATCCTGTTTTTTAGTATTTATGCATGAGATATTAGACCCTGTTATGACGCTTTTAACCTATATATTAAAAGTTTTGAATGATTTTTAGTATTTGGCACTGGCTCTTTGATAGTTAATGGAGACTGAGCTTTCTATAGCTCATCCTCAGCAGAGAGGGGGTCACATGTGGTGCTGAGTTCTATTTAAACATGGTGATGTTAACTGTCCTATAGCCTTTGAAACAGGGTCAATGTGAATCCGAAACATGTCAGCTGGACATGGATGTCTTGGGTACAATAAAAATGCGAAGAAGGATTTTGCCCCTGTAGTTTTCTATGCATCCCTCTTTGGAGCTCTGTGTGCCAGAATCTTTTTTTCCTGCATGATTTAGTGGTTTCTGGACACCACTTCCCAGCGCACACTCAGCTGTGTCCACAGTTCTTTACTAAGGTGCAGCCTATCATCTGCATACAGGTCTGCATTCTCCCACTTGTTGCCCCACCCCCCCACCAATCCATACCCCATGGACCCACTCCATACCTTCAGCATCTGTTCAATTCAGTGATTCTCTGCTTCCTGGCTGTACTCACTCTTGGCGTTGGGATGTATGCCATCAATTTTCTGAGCAAATTTCTGAGATCAGAGTCTCTGCTGTTATCTGCTGGAGGTAATCCTGTGTAGCCCCTCTCTGACTCTGTCCTAGAGAGGGGTACTACCCCTGCCTGAGTGGCAACTAGCCAGGTTAAGGGGCCTGGGTTCCTATCAACTATTACACAGGGGGTCCTTCCCAAGAATACAAATAAAATGGTGGTGCCTCCACCCAGAGTATATATTTAGTCGGTCTGTTCTCTACCAGTACAATCCTCTGGGATGTTGTATCAACCCACCCTGCAAACAGTTACCCCAACCATGGACTTACCAGGTCTGAACATCTCTGCCCTTCACATTTGAGTTTCCATTTCATCTAATAACATGCTCACTAAAACTCAGGCCATTGAGCCAAACCTTTGCAAAACAGTAACAGCACAATTTATTTACATGGGGAGGGTTAGGGTGGGGTAAGTGGAATAGAGTTTAGGCAAACATTTTAATGTTAATTTTGAAGATTTGCATCTCCCGATAATCACTTTCCCTTTTACTTTCAAAAAACCCAAATTTTAATGATTGCACCCACCAGTATCTATCTATCTAGCTAACTGCTGCAGGTAATGCCAATGCCCAGACCCACAGGTCCCAGTTCAGAACGATGCCCCAAGTCCTATCCCTGGGTACTCAGATGTTAGATGCAGGCCTGAGGTGCAACTGGTCAGCCGGCATTGGCGCACTTACTTGAATTAAATTAGCGTTTTACATTTCTCTCTTTGACCTATTTTACTGGCTTCCCATGCCAGTGAGTACACTTGAGAAATAACTATATACATCCCTAGGATGTGGCAGGGCAATTCCTGCTGTTACTCACAATTCTGCAGATTCAGTCTTTGGGTGGCACAGGCAACTCACGTTCTAGTGTAACCCCCTACAAACAGGGGTGCCTATAATGTCTCCCTGGGCTTACCTGCCACCCTGTGGCTCTGTCTCCTCCTGCTCTTCCCAGACCCAGTAATTGTTCTGGGCCACCTCACCCAAGTGACTGTTATCTTAGTAGTTATTCAGTTCACACCTTGCCTGCCGCCCAGCTGTCCCAGCGCTGGTGGATTTGAAAACCGTGTTGTGCAAATTGCAGCTGTTGCTGGCAGTACCCAAGAGAGCCCAGACAGCGTGCAATCAGTAAAATCATATAAATGTGTAGATATTTATCTGTACCCTCTATTTGGTCAAGATTGCCCTGTGGAGCTGCCAGCCATAGCCGCCATGAAATTTCAAGGGACATGAGACCCTAGAGTTTGTTTGTGACTGAGCTTTACACTTGGAAATGACAGATTTCCACCTTGCTGAATTATGTCTAAGAATATAGATGCTTTAAAAAAGTACTGGTATATGAATGTACTGGATGTGACTACAATTTACAGGTGCTGAATGTTCAGGATTTGCGAATCCAAGATCTAGCCAAGGAAACCCGGACCAAGTTGCCTTTTATGGAATGTTCGGTTCTGCGACATGCAGAGCAATCCTTGCCTTCTGCGACCAGCAGGGCAACCCCTGCTACTTTGCCCAAAGCAGGACAATCCCTGCACCTCTAATAAGGATCAACAGCCATTGTTGTGTAGTTGTCTTCCAAGTTAGCTCCTTCCTCTTTATCAAAGCCGACCAACTCAACCAGCTGCAACATCCACCAGGCCTGCAACAATCCAGGACTTTGGTATCTGGATACCCAGTGTATAGTGTGAGATTGCGGGGTTTCCTACATATCTGGGACTGGTACCAGTGGTGAAATAATTATTGTGTAACATCTAATTTAGTCAGCAGCTTAGATAGCCAGGGCTTTGGGTATCATTTTGGGTTGGAGAATTGTGATTGCCTTTTCTGTTAATTTAGTAGCCACCCAGCTGGAGGATTCACCAGCACAAACCAAAACCTGTGTATATTTTGTAAATAGTGATCAGCATAACTTCTATTCCTCCTGTTTCCCCATCCTAACTCCTATGTCCCCCCAAATAAATCTTGTTATTACTGTTTTTGCAAATCATCATGTGTGAGCATATTATTAGAGAGTCATTAATTATCAAAATGTCTATTGGGTCATGTTTTGGGGTGACAAATGGTATTTGTGGGTGGTATAACATCTCAGGGGGTTATACCTGGTAACAGCTAGCCCACGTTGAGGTATACCCTGAGTGGAGGCACTGCACATTTTTATAACCTAATTTAAGTTTACGAACCCAACCTCCTCCACCAAGCTCGTGGGTAGTAGGCAGGGGTGTGACTCTAGCAGTAGCACCGCCTAGGGGTTACACTAGGGTTGATGAACACTCAGATGCAGAAGCCAGCTCGATGCTTGAAAACATGTGGAAGGAAAACAGGGGCTGCAGCTCAGATCTTCAGGTTTGATTGAAGGTCTTACAGCTTGTCCCCTTCAGCCTTCTGAGGCCCATTGCAGGGCACAGCCGCAGAGCCTACCAGCCACAGAGGACCCAGACCTGGGAGTGGCCCCATGGCCCAGCTCCCTGACAGGTCAGAACACCCTAGCACTCAGATACAAGACCCATGGCCCCTTACAGCCGGCAGACCCCACTTGATGGGGGTTAGCGAGTTCCCCACCTGACCCTGGAATTAAGATGGCAACTTCAGATCATTGTCACTCTGTTTCTTCACAACCTGCTACAGTGTGTAGCCATGCAGTCTCTGTTACCTTCCCCGTCTCCCAGACTCTGAGGGGTGGATAGTCTAAAACTCCAGGGTTACCACAACAGTCTTTTTTCTTGCTGTATCTCAGGAGCAGACAGCAGGCACTCATCCCAGATAAGCACCTACATGTCCTTCTGCTTTCACAGTCTCTCAACTCCAACACAGCTGCATTCTCGCTCTGGCATACACACAATCCCAGAACTCTGCCTCAGAAAACATTTCACAAGACTCTTTTCTTACTGTGCAGGTGCATAGAAATTCTCCAGTCTGAAGAGGCTTTCTCTCTTCACAGTTCACTCAGCACATCTCTCCACTCACTTGTCTCACCGATGAGGTGCGGATGAAAATACCCATCTTTTTGCAGGCTCAGATGCAATTTTTGTCCTTTTTCCAGGCTCAGGATACAACCTTTGTCTTTTTCCAGGCTTAAGGCACAAACTCTTCTTCTTCTTCTCACTGCTGTGCTGCATCTCTCTGCCACAGCAGACTTCTCCAGGAACCTGCAGCTTTATCTCTCTTCCAGCAAAGCTGCTCACTCATCTTTCTTCTCTTTCCCTCTAGATGGGGGAAGGCATGACCAGCCCTGGGGGACAGATAACTGGCAGTCCCCGGGGCAAGGCCCTCTCCCAGCCTTGCATTCCCATTTTCTCTCTAGGGGTCGGAGTCCCCCTCCCTGTGGAGGAGCTCTTGCCGAACTGACCCAGATTCCAAAGGTTCTGCCCTTTTGGGAGCTTTTTGGCAGCTCCCCATTGGCTGGAGCCATTGTCCTTACAGAAAGTTAATATGTATGAGGCTCCCTCGATGCCTCACTGGCTGTTCAAAATAGCACCAGAATAATCCCCGGTATTTTTCCCCCAAGAGTCTGTTCACAGGCCCCATAATACTCCTGGATAATCCTGCCACTGTGGTTGGTTGGCTGGCATCACAAGGGCTGTAAGACATGGCTGCTGTAGTAAACATTCCCCTGCAGTCCATTAAGGGCCACATATTCAAAGCTTTGCACCTGTCACAAATTTGTTGGGCTGGAATGATGCCGAATTTGCGCCAGACTGCAATATTCAAAAACTCAGTTAGCACCAGTGCTGTGTGATAGCGCCGATACTAAAAGTTAATGTATGCAGGGGAGGGATTGAGTGGAGGGGCCATGAATGCCAGCACACCAGCATATTCAAAAGAATAGCACTGCATTACAGGTTGTTGCGCCACCTGTAGCGCGGCGTTGAATACCACCAGCAAAAAGCATGCGGTAATGCATCACAGGGAGTGGCTGATCTCTCGCTCCCTGCCAGCTCACAGCACACTGTTGCCCCCTTCTCCATCCCAATCCCCCACACCCAGGTGCATGCACCTATAGATGCATGCACCCAGGTGCATGCATCTGTAGGTATACCTGGTAGTCTAGTGCCCCCCCATCACAATCTCTGACTCCCGTTTTGATAAATGTCCAAACTTTCCCTGGTAGTCTAGCACCCCCAATCCCATCACAATCCCCGACTCCCATTGTAATAAATTTCAAACATGTCCCTGGTAGTCCAGTGGCCCCCCACCCAGAAGTGCTGACCACCCCACTCCCCTCCAGTCATCCCGGAATGGAGCTGGAGACTGGCTCAGCCCACTGCTCATCTCCGAGGCCATCCACCAACTGAGTGATGAATGAGAATGTACCCAACTGAGTTATGAATGAGTGCATTCATAACGCACTCATTCATAGCTCAGTCGGGTACACGCTCATTCATCATTCAGTTGGCGGCTGGCAGCGGAAGTGACAGTGGGCTGGAGCCAGCTGCCAGGTCTGGATGGTTGGGGGGGGGATGGTCGTGACTTCCGGGTGGGGGTGGAGGGGCCACTGGACCACCAGGGAAATGTTTGAAATTTCTACAATGGGAGTCGGGATCGGGATGGCTTTGGGGGCACTAGACTACCTGTGAAAGTTTGGACATTACTTAAAACAGGGAGTTGGGGATCATGATGGGGGCACTAGACTACCGGGAAAGTTTAGACATTTAATAAAATGGGAGTCAGGGATTGTGATGGGAGGATCACTGGACCACCAGGGACTGCGTTTGATTTGCTGATGTTTGCATTGGGGGAACTGGGGGGGGGGCACTAGACTACCAGGGCACATATGGACACAGGCTCTATTGTGTGTGTATATATATATATATATATGTACATGGAGATGCATAAATATATTTATATTTTATATCTTTGTGTGTATATATATATATATATATATATATATATATGTCTTTATATCTATATATTTGCACACATCTATATAGTGCTACACACATTTCTAGATTCCCCAGGGTGTCCCTCATTATGGGGGACATCCCTCAGTGTAACCCCTCAATATAGCCCTGACCTGCATACATCCCTCATGGGAACAGTGGTTTGCACACAGTAAATGTGGTCTACAGCCACACATGGCTGCAGAGGTTTGTAGGTTATGGTGCTACATATTGTTAACCTTTATACATGCAAAGGTTATGGTATCCATAGTGTTCTGTGTGTGTTTCTCCATGTTTGAGGATGTGTCCCACCTTCTAGGGAGCGATGTCCCTCCTTGACCCTCATTCAGCACGTTTGTGTCCCTCATTGCAGTGATGAATGGGTGGAAGGTATGCACTGAAGGGGCCTGCCAATACCCATTTCCTGCAGCTATGTGGCTGTTCTCAGGCCTGGCATACAGGTGGAGCTGTGTGCACTCCCTGGCCTGCAGCTTCCAACCTGTACTTCCATTCCAGCCTACAGGTGGAGCTGTGTGCACTCCCTGGCCTGCAGCTTCCAATCTGTACTTCCATTCCAACCCACAGGTGGAGCTGTGTGCCCCATGCAATAGTGCCAGGCAAAGTACATGGGAGTGCATGCAAAGCAGGACATAATGAGATGCTAATGTGGCTGTTTGCCCTTGGATTGCCTGAGTAGGCTTATTTGCTTAGGATCTTTGAACATAGCAAACGTTTGCCCCGGGCTAACATGTTTGCACCTGGCAAATGTGTTAGCACTGTGCAATCAAGTTAGCCCTGGGCAAACCTCTCATGAGCATAGCACGGTTCTGCAGTGTGTGGCCTGCATTTTTGTTTGCATTTGTTGTGCAACACTTCAGTGCTATCATACACATTGTCCACCAAGTGCGACTCTGCCTTACTCCACCTCTGTGTCCATGGAGCAGCTGTTGCATTTTGGCCTTCCCTGTTGCTATATTCAGAGCTGTCTTATTTCCTGGGTTATTTTTTGCACTGCACTCCCAGCCCTGTTCACACTGCTTCCTTTGCATGCTATTTTCAACAGGTTTAGCCACGGGGCTATTCCTTTGAATATAGTGTGCTAATGGTTCAGGGCTAATTCAGCCTACCATGCAGGGCTAATTTTGCCCGGGGACTAAGTTTTGAATATCTGGTGCACAGTGTCTTAACTTTAAAATGTCTCTGCAGCCAAACAGTAATCATTCATTCATTAATTTTCCCACAGATTTATAGCTACCCCTGTGCCCTGTTAAGCGACTGCAATATTTGACCTTTCCATTTAACCCTCTCCCAGTTGCTTGGGCCATTTGTCATTGCCCCCAGGCAGCACACACTGTTCCATTACAGTCCACACAAGTTTTCACTTGCAGCTGCCTCTGCAGCCAACACCAACATATTTATTTAATGTGATGCCCCAGCATTTTATGGCCCCATAACTGCCCTATTACTCTTGGCCATGGGTTTTCTTATTTTTCTTTCTTTCATGCCTGTCGTTAGCACTATTAACTTTTTTACCCCAGTGCTAGACAGGCTCTCCTTATGTTTATTTATGAGCCACCTCATTAATATGAATGAGGCAACTCCAATTCCCTGAGCGCGATTGGCACTCAAAAAAGAGCTTCTCCTGCTTTTCCCATTGTCTCTCCGGTCCACCTAACGGTCACAGTCCCTCTTTCCCTTAGCCCTGGAACCGGGACCACTGGAGAGACAGCCAGAATGGCCCCTGAAACGGCCACAAGAGAATGCACTTTTTGCACATGCGCAGACTTTGCTTGGCACCGGAGTGCCATAAAACAGGCGGCGGCTCTGCGCTACAGCTTCTCCAGCCCTGCTGCTCCAAAACAAATGTTGGAGCCAGTGGAGGATCAGGGGACTACCAGAGGGCTGCCCAGGACTGGGGAAAAAGAAATGGGGGTGGAAAGACCAGGGCAAAATGTTAGTCCCAAAGGGGGCAGTCAGGTAAGCCCCCAGGACAGGGGGGTTACACCTGGAAGATAGGTCCATCAAAATAACCATATCACAAAACTCAAGTCAACATTTCTTTGTTTCTTATCTAAGTTGCAATTTATGTTAGACCATTCCATTATTTTTTTTCCCTTGAATATTTGATCTATATATTTGAAATCCTGCTTGACCTCATCATCGAGTCTGTGCCCCACATCATTTCCTCCCACACACAATGCCACTTTAGAATTTACCCCTAAGCACTTAAGTAGCCCTTCCACGTTTTCCCTTCCATCACTCACTTTTGCTCCAGGTTAGAAGCATACCATGGCCTTATCCTTCCTTCCCTTACATATAGTTTTGTTGTATGTCTTAATACAGAATCCCTTATTACCAGAACATTTGGATCCATTTGCAACTGTTCTCGGCCTGTTCCATACATTCATGCTGTTTCTATGCCTTCACTAAAGGGTGAAATCTATTTTCCAACTGAATAGGGTTATGTGCATTTGCTATCTTTCTGCAACCCTTCTTCTCAAACTACTATCCAGGATGGTACTTCCTCAAGCTTACCACTGTTGTCCTCATCAGTAATGTCCCTTTTCCTTCACCCATGCCCTTATTATTTTTACCAAAGCCATTCCCCATAGGTGTTTTTATATCATTATATGGCCCACATGACACCTCTTTTAGCATATTGTCCACGAACTCCTCCAGTTTAAATATATTGTCATTATCACTAATATTGTCTCTTAACCCCGATACCTTCCTCCAGTTATTTAATATAATTACATTTTGTACAAACAAATTCCTCATTACCTTCACCTTCCACACCCCAAATAAACATCTTCAACTTAATGCAAGTAATTTCCACATTTGGTCCATCCATAATTCCACTTGCATCCTCAGACACCATATTAAAGACCATACCTACTTCCTGAACTATCAATAGTGTTTTTAGATTAGTATGCACAGTAACTGACTGAGTGTTGCACTATATGCAAGCAGCTCCCTGATGTAACAATCAGACTAGTAATTTCCAATTATGCTCAAATATTATTACTAGACTCCTTTTAGGAGGTAGGATACTACAGTACTTGTTCTGCTATCATGCTTATATTGCCCAGTACACTGATTAAACCTGTATTCTCCTGCCTTAAATACTGTCTGTATGCATCCCGCACCACGGCAATTCAGTATCACCTATTGTTGTGCTTACCACTATCCTAAACTTTCTAAACTAGGTTAGAGTCCTTCCTCAAGTAAGAGATTAAAATTCCTGGCACCTGTTCTGTCTGTTATAGCTGACACGGCAGACATGGAAGACACTTGCCTCTGCCATGGCTGCCTCTGCTCATGCTCATCTGCTGCTCACAGATGAGCTGAGTTTTATTGCCAGAGGGCCAGAAGTCACTACTCCCTGAGTGCTATGGGCAACCTGAAAAATTGAAAGGTTTTTTTATATAGGTTTTTATGCTCAGTTTCAGCCTGGACAGGCTTGGCTCCCCTCCATCCTGCTTCTCCAACTACCACCATCCCCAACCTCCCCAGGACTTACTGACTGGCCTGTGTTCCCCCATGGCTTTCCCACCATGGAGAGGTCAGGAGAGGGAGGGCCTTTCTTCCCCACGTGAAGTGTA
This sequence comes from Neoceratodus forsteri, assembly GCA_016271365.2. Taxonomy (NCBI): domain Eukaryota; kingdom Metazoa; phylum Chordata; order Ceratodontiformes; family Ceratodontidae; genus Neoceratodus; species Neoceratodus forsteri. Next base: position 449,436,894 of record CM057456.1, on the reverse strand, counting down.
GCAATCCAGTTCCTGCCATCGGCATCCTGGTGACAAGGCGAGTGAAGGACCGGCAGGCAGGTCTTCATGAATGCCTGCCTCACCCCCATTTTCCCTCTGATATTTCTCCCAAGCCCATTGCTGGGGTGCGCACATTGATGTGCATGGGTGGAGGCATGCGCATGCCACAGAGTACCATAGTATCTCCTGCTTCTGCTTTTCCAGTCCTATCCCTGCCAGCAAGCCTCCACCTAGTGGCAGTCATTTGGTGGAGGCAGCAGTCCTCCCTCCCTGGGAGAGCAGTCCCTGGGATGCTCAATCTCTCCCACCCCCCAGCCGACCTGTGGCATCCTGTGTTCATTCCTGAACATGGGTTGCTGGGATGGAGTGAGGTGTGGTGTATAGCACTGCAATCCTCAGTGCCACCAAGCTGGCTAAAAGTTATTTTCTGAAAGTGCAGCCTTCTTGTCCTGGCTACTGCCGATATCCTTCTTGCAGCCAACAACTAAAGGCTCGCACTTATAGTGCTAAAACGTCACCCATTTCGCTACTCCCATAGCGTCATCCTCAACCCACTAAATTACAAGTTATACCACTTCTGTAGAATGCCCTTTGGGATTAAATCAACAAGTGAAGTATTGCAGCACAAGAATCAAGAGCTTTTTGGAAATATTCCAGGAGTGTTTATGACATCTGATGACATCATCATTGCAGCAGCAACTGAAGCTGAACATGATGCCACCTTGAGGCAAGTTGTGAACACTGCAAGAGATGGAACTGTCAGGTTTAACAAAGACAAAGTAGTTTTGAGTATCAGAGGTCATACGTGGGACATCAGCTAACTCTGGCAGGCATGAGACTGGATGAAGTCAAGGTGAAGGCAATAATGCAGATGCCAGCACCGGTAAACAGACATGGACTGCAACATCTACAAGGCATGGTGTGGCATCTGGCACAGTATATAACAAGTGAGTCTGATGTGACTGCACCCCTTAGATGCCTTCTGAGGAAGGACGAGGTCTGGTTGTGGGACTTGAGTGCAATTCAGCACTAGCTGTCTTACATCACATTTTATGGCAGAGACCAGTTCTTAGGTAATATGACCCTGCTGACCCAGTAGACATATGAGAGGATGCCTCAAGTGATGAACTGGGAGCATGTTCACTTCAGCAGGGGCACCGAGTGGCTTATGCTTCTCTCACTCTCAGTAAAGCTAAATGGAGCTACATACAGATCAAGAAAGAATTGCTTGCAGTAATTTTGGCTGTGACAAAGTTCCACCAGTACATTTACTGGAGGGGGTAAGAGTCCATACAGACCATAAGCCTCTGGAAGCCATCCTGTAGAAAGCATAAAATGAAGCACCACCAAGACTATAGTGGATGATGTTGAGACTACAAAGGCATTACCTATGGGTTTGCAATGTACCAGGTAAAGAACTACTGGTAGGAGACACCTTATCTTGAGCTGTAGTAGATCCATGCCCTGAAGAAGGCCCAGGACAAAGTGAGGAGAGAGTGATTCATGCACTAGACTACTGCATCATGTTGTCTGAGGAAGAAATGGAGAGCGTGAAAGAGCAACAAGAGCAGAGAATAAGTTATCTGTTATACAGGACACAATATGAACAGGATGACCCATGCATCAAAGTAAGGCATCACAGGCCTCAAGGCAGTACTGGACTTCTCATGATCACATCAAAGAATTGGAGGGGCTTGTGTCCATAGGTACAAGACTGATCATCCCAGAACAAAAACAACCTCAAATATTGAGACTTTTACATGCAAGTCACATGTGGATGCAAAAAAAACAAAGCAAGGGTCAGAGCTCTCATTACTGGCTAGGAATGATAAAAGACATCGAAGGTATGATTGCCCAGTGTAGCACATGTGCACGATTCTAAAATGACAATGCCCAGGAACCATTACTTCAACACCTGGTGCCAGATCTCCTGTGGGTGTACGTGGCAACTGATATATTTGAGCTACAGGGGAAAGATCATCTCTGTTTAATAGACTCTTTCTCAAAGTTTCCAGAGGTTGTCAAGCTATGAGATATAGTAAAGCAGTCACATCCATCATCAGTGCCATGAAGCTGGTGTTTTCAAGGCAAGGAATAGCAATTGAGCTCATGAGTGACACCATGCCATTTGCTAGCAAAAATGTTCATGACTTTGCTGCTGATCGGGGTATAAAGCTTGTTACATCAAGTCCCACCTACCCTCAGTTCAATGGCATGGAAGAGTGGGCCATTTGAACTGTGAAGAAATTACCGCTTATGGCATGTGACCATGGGCAAGACGCACAAATAGCCCTGCTGGAGTACAGGAACACATCAGTAACTGAGCTGTCATGCTCCCCAGCTAAACTCTTTGTGGGACGAGTTCTGCACAAGAAACTTCCAGTTGCCAAAACACTGCTAAAATCAAAGATTCCAAAGAGAGTTAAGCCATAGCTGCAAACCTTGCAGGTCACAAAGAAACACTTTTCTGACAGGAGAGTAAGATCCCTGCCAGAGTTAAGTAGTGGAGACTCGGTGCAAGTACAGACCTCCAGCAGATGGGAACCAGCTGTTATTGTAGCACAGCATCCTGAACCTCGATCATATGATGTTGTGATGTCAGAAGGTAATCACTGTACTAGCTGGCCCAGTAGCATAGAGGACTGAAGTGCTAGGTGCCTTATCTTCTACCACGTCAGCAACCTGGGTTCACTAACAAGCTTGGGTCACTTGGGGGAAGAGGATCGAGCGTCAAACAGATAGCACTTCTCTCCAGTGGGAAGGTATGCCAAATCACTCCTTGGCTACCACCAGGTGAAGGCCTGAGGGTAGCACCAGTGCTTGAGCACCATAGATAGGAGGGGCTGTGGTTTCGTTGAGTGAGTGTGTGTGTGTGTGTGTGTGTGTGTGTGTGTGTGTGTGTGTGCTGCCGTGCGTGTCTGTGTATATGTGCGTGCCTCCATATGCACATGCTTATGTGCCACTGCAGCATGGAAATCAGGGGAGAAAATGGAAAACGTTGGCGCAGGCTACACAAAGCCCTACCTGTCTACCCCAGGCCTGCACCATCGCTTGGACCACCAGGCTATCACTGGATGAGAGTCACCAGGTGGAGGGAGGATGGCCACATCCTTCCCAGCCCCACCAGGAGGTGCAATCCATGGGGGATCTTTGGGTCAGGTGAATCCAGGTCAGGTGGGTGCCGAACGGAGGAGGCAGGGACAGGGCTGAGAGCCCGCCTGCGATGACCACAAGGCAAAAGGCTTTATGGGATAAAAAAGAAAAGACTCACTATTGCAGGCACAGAAGACACCTAGCTAAGGTACCCAGGAGGGAAGAAGCAGTGGAACTGACAGAGGCAACCCCTGATTCGGAATGTCCAGTGTACCAGAACTGCAGAACAGTAATGAGATTTTGGATGTAGTTATTCCAGTAGCAACCTTCTCACCTTCACAGAGGCCACAAAGAGATACATGGCTTCCAAAAAAGTTTGGCTTCATTTTGACTTGAGCTACAAGGGATAGTAGTAAAGATTCATCCCCAACTGAAGGTCAAGTGCTAGTAACCTCTGACTTATGTTACTGTGCTGTTGCAGATGTAATAGTTTCCACAGTTTGAGGTTTCTACGTTATTAAATGACTTTCAATCTGAAAGGGGGGATGTAATATATATCAATCAATCAATCACTCTTTATTTATATAAGGCGCCTTTCTTAAACCAAGGTGCCTGTACAATATAACATAAAACAATAAATAATTAAAACAACATTAAAATATTCAGAAATCATTATAAGCTTTACTAAAAAGATAGGTTTTCAGAGCTCCTTTAGAAGTATAGAAGTGTACTGTAGTAAAGAGCCAGTCAGGAAGTGCATACTTTTAGTTTCACTTATGCTATTGAATAAAAGCACTGTTAGTTCAGCTATACAGTATGTGTGTGAATGTAGCTCATTATCCGGGCTTTTTTTTTTTGGGGGGGGGGTTAATATAATTTTTTACTAAACTTTTACAGTGGTCTGCAGAATACGTTGCAGAAACAATAAAGATAATGGATTTACCACTCTATTTGGATCGAACCAAGATGGCGGCTGCTGTGAGCCCGCCAGCACTTTAGCTCTTATGTGATTTGTTTAGTTCTTTTTAAATGTTGTTTATTTTGTTGTCCTTTTTATAATTTATAGTCCTTTTTAGAGCAGAGATGGGCAAAGAAGTGAGGTGGATCAGGGCTTTAGCAAGTTTTTCGAGTGACACTTTCGGGCTGCTATTTCTTTTGTCCTGGCATCTTGCCAGTCTTTACCGAACATTCAGCGTCTGTCATTCTGACTGCTTTGCATGGTGGCAGGCTGCATTCCGGTCAGACCAAGATTGAATCTTCCAATTTTGAGGCACCTTTTCTTTTTGGTGGACTGCTTACTATTTAATACGTGCTTTTTCCTATTTTACGGAGGTGCTCGGTTTGCTACAGTGAGAGCTCCCATATTGGTTTGCTGTTAGCGGCGATTTACCACAATCAATTGCTTTGGGAACAGTTGTTGGTGTTAGTTGTGCAATTCAGGAGCAGCTGTTCATTGCGGGATCCCATTTCCACCACTTCCTAAGGAGCCTTTCGCTGGGAAAGGAATTTACTCTGAGTAAGGACTGAGGAAGCTGGTCTGCCCGACTGAAGGAGCTCTATTTCATCTAAGGGAGGAAGATCGTTGGAGGCTGTGAGTGTATCCATGCATTGAGGAGATTTTTGGACTTGTGCCACTGGGACATCAGTGTGGGTGGGGGGCTGTGTGTGGTCTTGGGAGGCTGAGGTGTTACTATGGGAGCCTTCTGCTGTCGGGTGGGGGTTCCAGTGGTTGGGTCCTGGGCCATCGGGTTGTTGGAGGATGGCTGGGGGCCCAGAAGTTATCCTTTAGCCATTCGGGGGCTGTCTCAGCAACTCCCTTATCTGAGGGTTTCTAACTGGGGCCAATTTTGTCAGCTTCGAACTGGTGCACCACTTGCTTTGGCCTGGTCTCTGGTTTGACCCATGGAGCCAACTTGGTGGTCAAGTGAGGGTCGGGTTTTCCTCTGTGGTAGGGCCCTGGGGAAATGTGGCTGGAAGGTGGCAGGACCTTAGCTCCCTAGGGCATACCCCAATCATTGGCCGGTGGGTCTCCTTTTGGGGGCCTGTTTTTTCCAGGGGGTGCTCTTCCCTGCTTCGGCCGCTAAGTGGGGCTCTATTGTGGGTGCATTGTCCTCTGGATGTGCTCCTTTTCTGCGGACATTGAAGATCTGCTCCTATTATTGTTGGTGGATTGACTTTACCGCTTCTGCCTCCTAGTTTTTGGTTTGGAGGTAGTGAGAGGACCGCCTTTATATGGTTGTGCGCTAATGTTACAGTTGTGAGAATTACCAGAGTGAGAGGCTGGCATTTTTTGTGGGACTTTTAACAATCGATGCCTGCTATAGGTGAGAGCCTCAGTGGAGCAAATCAGCAGCTGGACTATTACTAGAACCTGGTTCTTCATATCCTTGCATTCTTTTTGAACTGAGGGGATTTTATTGTTGTTTATTTTGGGGTTTTGTTAGTTATTTTAGTGAGTGTTGGGAGGGTTAGGTTTTAGGATTTTTGTTGTTGTGTGGGAGTTTATTTATTTTGGGATAATTGGGGGCTTGAGCTCTGGCTTACCAGTATATGTTTATTTATTTATTTATTTAGGAAATCGGAATTACAGCCCTTTGAGTCATAGACTCATTTCCAAAGGCACCTCGTCAGAATTTGATGACTGCTCTCCCTGTCAGGTGCTACTCTCCCTCGAGCTCCGAGACCTCCACCCCTTTAACTGTCCTCCATTGCCTGCAGTGGTTTATGGTTACTTTAGGGCTTTGGGGATAGTGGGTAGAAGACAGATGGAGGGCTCCGGACCTGGAGGGGGGGAGAGCTGAGTGGCTGGATTGGAGTAGTGAGGTCTAGGAGATGCCCTGGGGTGAAGTGGGTCCCAGAACGAGGTTCTCCTTGCTTGGCACCCATACCCAAGGGCTCCACTGTTAGCAGGCCAGTAGTCTGGTCAGCCTCAGTATCTCATCCGACTTGAGCGGTGTTGTGCAATGCCAGGTCAATTAAAAACAAGACAGCTATTATTGCTGATCTTGTTGGTCAACTGACCTGGCTTGCATCACAGAGACCTGGCTGAATGAAAATGCTGGCCCCATTTTAGAGGTAGTGATTCCAGCCAGGTTCTCGGTGATACACCACTTGAGGTCAGATAACGGGGGTGGGGGGGTGGTTGCAATTTGTTTTAGATCGGAGTTGGACCTTGTAGTTGTGCCAGTTGAGGAGACCAGGTCCTTTGAATGTACGGTGGTTGCATGTGTGGGGTGCAGGATTCTTCTCATCTACCGTCCACCAAGGGGTGAGAAGCAGTTCCTGCAGGAAGTTGCAGAATTCATTGTCGACATGGTGTTGGAGTCGCCCAGATTGATGGTGCTGGTTGACTTCAATGCCTGGATCAACAAGAACTTTCGCAGTTTGGTCAGGACTTCCTCCAACTTATGAACTCATTGGGCCTCACACAGGCAGTTGCCTCTGTGACCCATAATCACAGCCACTCTCTGGATCTGGTCTTCCTCCTGGGGATGGAGACCTCTGACTTAGTGGCGGAACCAGTTGGATGGTCGGATCACCACACTATAAGGTTCAACTTCCAGGCCCCTCTTATAGGCCTGCCCCTGTGGAGATGGTCTGGTACCACCCTTTGAGAGGCTTGACCCCAGATGGCCTGTTGGCGGTGCTGGACCTATCAAGATTACAGTGTGCAAGCGAAGGTCCGGAGAACCTGCTACAGGTTTATAATAGGGCTGTGGCAGGCACACTGGATGCTATAGTTCCTGTCTGCTTTCGTCCTCTCACCCTTCGCCCTTGGTCTCCTTGGTTTGATGGGACCTTGAGGGAGCTGCGGTGAGTTGGACGAAGGTTGGAGCGTTGTTGGCAGAAATCGCACCTTGAAGATGATAGACTTAGATTGATGGACCGTTATAGAGACTATCAATCAGCAATCTCTCGTAAGAAGGCAGAGTTCCTGTCCGAGAAGATTGCTGCAGCTCAGAATTGACAAGCTCAGCTCTTTTGAACTGTAGACAGACTGTGCAATCCAGCCTGTCTGCAAGCTCAAAGAGCCTTTTCGCAAGAAAAGTGTGATGAGTTTGCTTGGTTCTTTGCTGTCAAGGTTGCAGACATCAGGTCTGAGATCCGTTCAGCTCGCTCTTTGGGGTGTGGCGGGGCCAGTGTGAGGTTGCCACTCCTCAGTTTTGTTGGAGGGACTTTGACCAGTTGGAGATCGTGAATGTCATGCAGATTGTCCGGAGTATGCGGCTGACCTGCTGTAGTTTTGACCCGGGCCCAACGCACCTTTTGATTGGGTGCATTGATATCAGCCCGGTCCTGGTGGAGATAGTCTGGTGCTCGTTAGAGTCGGGTGAGTTTCCAGACTCCCTGAAGGAGGCGGTGGTGATGCCCCTCTTTAAGAAAATTTCTCTTGACCCGAACTGCCCTGCTAACTACAGATCAGTCTCTAACCTCCCATTTGTAGGGAAGGTTATTGAGAAGGTGGTTGCTCTGCAACTGGAGAATCCTCTTACCATCCATGGTATCTATGATCCTCTCCAGTCTGGGTTTCAGAAGAGGCACAGCACTGAGACTGCCCTTGTTCTGGTGCTCAATGACCTCCTGATTGTGAGAGATCAGAGGACCTGTTCCATCTTGGTCCTCCTTGACCTCTCGGCAGCGTTTGACACAGTGGACCATGGGGTGCTGCTGGAGCACCTGTGTTTCATCTGTGGCCTGTCTGGAATGATCCTCAGATGGTTCCATTCATTCCTCACTGGCAGATCTCAGAGGGTGGTGTCAGAGATTTATTCCTCCAAATCATTCTCTCTGTCATGTGGGGTACCGCAGGGCTCTGTGCTGTCCTCATATTGTTTGCTGTGTATATTCTGCTGCTCGGGGAGATTGTAAGGAAGTATGGGCTGGGGTTTCACTGCTATGCAGATGATACCCAGCTTTACTTGTCTTTTGTGCCTGACCAGGATAGTGCGGTCTCAGTGTTTAACAACTGCCTCACCAAGATACAGGACTGGATGAATGCCTGCTGGCTGAAGTTGAATCCTGACAAAACCAAGGTGTTGGTGGTGGATCCGGGTCACCGGATAGAAAGGTTGGTGGCTGGCTGTCCCTTCAGGCTTTGGCTTGGGGCTCGCCAGCTACTGACCTCTGAACAGGCACGGAATCTTGGTGTTATATTTGACGATGAACTGATGCTTCGTTCGCAGGTGTCGGCCATCGTCAAGTCCTCTTTTTACCATCTGAGGAATATTGCCCAGATTAAACACCTTGTTCCATCCGGCGACCTCCCAGCATTGATCCACACCTTTGTGACCTCGCGTCTTGACTACTGTAACTCCCTGTACCTAGGGCTTCCGGGGGTTGATATCTGCCACCTGCAGCTGGTGCAGAATGCAGCGGCCAGGTTGTTGACTGGGCTTTCTCGGTTGAGTCATATTACTCCTGTGCTGCGCAAACTGCACTGGCTGCCAGTTCAGTGGTGGATCACTTTCAAGGTCAGCTTGCTGACCTATAATGCCCTACACGGACAAGGTCTGGGCTACTTGTAAGATCTTCTACATCCCTACTGCCCCCTCCGACCGCTCTGCTTGGCTGATGAGGGATTGCTAGAGGTTCCCAGGGTTCAGCTAAAGACATCTGGGTCATGGGTGTTTATGTTTGAGGCCCCTACTCTGTGGAACTCTTTACCTCATTGGATAAGAGAGTGCCTGACAGTGAAGAGCTTCAAAACTGCTTTAAAAACACATTTATTTGAGCTTGCATTTGGTGATGATATATGAATTGTTTATAATGTGATTACTGCTGGTTTTATATGTGTTTTTATGTATTTATTGTAATGGGCGTTATGATCTCTGGAATAGTGCCTTTTTAGAAATAAAGTCGATTTGATTTGATGTTGAGTCTCTGAGTGTGTCATTAATTAACGCTAGGATATATCAATTAAACCATACTGTAAGGGAAACCATCTCTATTACACAGCTCAAGAGGGGTCTATCATATCTGTAACTTAATGTCTATATCCCAGGTGTACCACAATATACAATTGCATGGGGAGACTCAAAAGGCAGAGGGCAGAGGTGGCAGCAGGGCAGCGATCCCAAGCCAGGCCAGAATCAATATGAATCCCAAACACCTGTCGCAGGCTAGGCAATGTTCATTAAGAAGGTCAGGGTGGAGGAAGAAGTGGGGGTTCACCAGTCTAGGCAGCTAACTCTCTGCTGCTGTCATGGGACCAGAGCTGGATTTTGGCTCATTGCATGTATGAGGCAGCCTGTCTAGTGGGAAGTGAAGTTCTCTGAGTAATCATTCAAAGAATTTATGTTTTCCACTAAGTACATTTGACAGATCATTTGGCACCAGACAGACAAATCTGGTATCTGTGGAGTTAACCAGAGTCAGGCTAGTAACTTATTAGCCACTTTAAGAAGGATTCCCAGCAAGTACCTGGATTTCACATCTTGTAATCCTGTCTGGAATTGGAGGAATAGAAATAGCACATCAGTCAGCAGGACTGGCCTGCTAAATAGCTCAAGTACTGCTACCAGGGCTCTAAAGAACAGACGCAACAAGGGCATTCCCACGTCACAGTTCTGGCATCCAGGGAAGGAGGATGCAGGCCAGCTGGTATTCCTGCCCCCCCAACCCCCAAAATTGAATGGCCATGGAGCATTCTTGGTGTTGTCTTTCCCCTCCCTCCTAGCCAAATGAAGGGTGCAGCTGTGACATCCCAAATGTTAGCATGGGAACAGGAGGAACCACAGTGACAACAACTGAAAAACAGTATTATCAAATAACGTAGACTTGCATTTTATTGGAGAGGACGGATTTCCATTTTAAACATAAGCTTTCTGCATGTCTTTAAAGGTACGTTTTTTTTACTTCCTTGATGCTTTGATTCCTAAGACAGTAGCAGAGTTTCATGCAGTTTGCATGACAAAAGTTCTTTATGGTAATAATAAATATATTCAGTACAAATAAAGATGCAGCATACCTCCCTTCAGTAATGTGTGCTTCCAGGGAAAGGATAAACCTGGATCCACTGAATCCCTCCCACCTGCTGCACAGCTTGCTGGCTGCAAGGTGTCACAGAGAGATAGAATTAATGGGATTTGTGTGTCCCAAAGGGGATAAAGAACTAAGGAAAACATACTGCACTGCACAATTGGGAAACTTCCAAGCTTTGTATAATTATAAAATTAGCAGTAAGATTATCTGGGAAGTATCACATTTTACAACATTATTTTGAAAGTTTTCTTTTTTACTGTATTTAATTTTTCCCTATGTATTCACCCCCCATCCCACCTACTACTCTCTCGATTCTCAATGTTCTCCCAGCCCCCATACTCCTGCTGCAGGGTTTTCCCTGATGTCAACCACTGTACTCCCACTCGCCTCACTGCCTGGAGAGCCCCACAGTGCTCCCTCCCCCAGGAGGAAGATGTGGCAGTCAGTGTGGTGCACAAAACAAAGGAAACCTCTGCATGTCGTCAATATGATAGGGCTATAGCCAGTATCATGTAAATGGCCTTGCTGCAAGATCCAATGAACATTAACAAGAGATTAGGGAAGGGGGTACTGAGCTGCCAAGCAAGCAGCAAAAGCTGCCATAGACTTTCACTTGTGGACGCAGAGCTTGACCTTGAAGTCTGTGCTCTGCCTCCACTAGCCCTGATCCCTGATTGGGATCTCTGCAAGGGAAATGAACCCAAGTCCAGTACCTACGACCAATCTGTGCCACAACATCATGCCCGCCCCTTCATCCACCCACCCCCACGCAACTGCACCACTCCAGACAGTGCAATCAAAGAGTAACAAGAGAGCCCACTGTCCGATAATCCAACCCATACTCCAATAGTGTGTGGTACCTGCCATTGTTCACCACTGTCCCATTAAATACAGAACGTGTACACAGCAGCAGCAGAGCACAGCACTTGACACATAAGCACAGTGCCCCTCTCTCCATAGCAGGGACTGCCAGAGTCCACATAAGATGTACATATTTGTGATAACTCCACTGATGCTGGCTCAGGTCAAAGGTCAGGTCAAAGGGCCACACACCAATACCAGAGTAATACTGGGAAGGACCACTATCTTGGTGTGATGACCTCTACCAGTTGTCATTGTGGGTTTGTGGACTGCACTTGTTCAGTCCCCTGCTCTGATGGTCACTGAAAAAAAAACTATCCAACTCAATTGACCCTACATGCCCTCCCTGGACTGAATCACCTTCCAGATGAAGGGCACACTGTCCCTGGTGCATGTCCTTCAACCTAATCAAAGAATTCTTCTGCCTTCACCCTTCACCCCCCTCCTCTTCCCCCTATGGCTCTTTACCATCCATTGGCAGTGGTGGCCTGTGCCTTACCACCAGATTGTGGAGCCTGAAAAACATGACAAACACCCCCACATACTTTATCTGGTGCCAGCATCATGCTGCCCAACATCCTGTCTAGGCACCAAAGATACACCCTGAAAATACTAGCCCATTAGTGCAGAGGAAGCACTACTGTACTCGACGCCAGTAACCCAGGTTTGGGAATGAGCCTGTTCATCAGACGTTTGCTGGGGGAAGGAGGGTTGAGAATCCCAAAAGATGATCTTCTCCTCCAAGGAGGGAGGGAGAGTCACATACCTCACTGCAATACTGCCACCTGGGTGGCAGTGCAGCTATAGGCACCAAATGGGAGAGGAGGATGTAGGACAGGGACCCAAGCAGAGTACACAACATGCTCATGCATTGTCCCCATGCACTTATGTTCCTCAGGGAACCAGAAAAAGGGGTAAACATTCAACCCCAGCATCCACTCTATGGGGAACCCCACTATAACCAGGTTGGTTGTTGCTGCCTCATCTATTGCCCGATACAACATGTGATATGGGATGCATGCTCCTCACCCAAGTACCCACTGACCCAGTGGGCAAACCAGTGGTACATGGGGGCAGAAGACAGAAGTTAGGTGGGGACTGGGGAGGTGCTGGAGGGACATCTGGGGAAGCCAGCCAGGGACATGGACACATAAACAATTAATTTGTACAGCATTTGGGCAGTACAGCACAGGGACGCTAAGATGACCCTTAGCCTTGGGGAAATGACATATGTGGAGAGGCTGCAAGATTGAGTATGGACACCCTTAGAAAGAGGAGGGAAAGGTGTGGCATGGCTGAGACATACAAGTTGCTAAGAAATGGGGGAGGGGGGGCTTCTCTAAAGAAATTATTTTCACAGTAGTCTTTAAATTTTTGTCAACAATGGTCATTAATTAATTGGCTTTCACCCCACTGTTTCGTCATTTAATATATGGCTTCTTCAGGGGATTCAGCTTACATTAATTCATCATTACCTGACACTTTGTTGTAAAGATATTTTCCTGCGGAAAAGGGCCTTGTCAGCATTGGAAGAAGAACCTTTCTGCAGGAATGTCAAGCACCTGAAAAATAAAAAGACACACTTAGACAAAAAAATAAACAAGAGGAGGCATTATATAATAGTGCTCAAAGGTAGCAAATCAGAATAAAATAATGTAAAGCAAAAATATTGTTACAATAAAGTATCAGGTGATGAATTAATGTAAACTGAATCCCCGAAGAAGCCATATAGTAAATAGTAAAACATTGGGGTGGAAGAGAATTAATATATGACCATCAATGACAAAAATGTTAAGACTACTATAAAAATAATTTTTTCAGAAAAGCACCCCCACCCCCACCCCATTTCTTAGTTATTCCAGCACCTGGAGCAGCTCCAATTAAGAACAAGCATTTGTCAATGCCGAATGTTTGCTTGCTGGCATTGGTAGTGCAGGAGTTAGAGAGATGCATAATAGGAATGGCAGTGAAGTATTGAACTAACGCCAATACCCACCCCCACCCTGCAGAGACTGAAAGACGTTGGGGGGTGCCTTTGGGTCATCATCCATAATGCTTATGCCATTCCACCTCACCCCAACCTGCAGACACTGACAGGTGTTGAGGTGTGCTTTGGGGTCTTCGGCCCTTATGCTCAACCCATTTCATAAGGAAATAAGCTGAGATTGGTGCAGTATAGGAGAATGGGGTGAACTTTAGGGCCGAAGACCCCAAGGCACACCTTGATGTCTGTCAGTAGCTGTAGGGTGGGGGCAGAATGCCATGAGCATTATGGCCAACGAACCCAAGTCACACCCCCAATGTCACTCAGTCTCAACAGGGTGGGTGTTACAGATGGAAACCTTAACACCCAGGGTGTTTGTTAGTATTTTCACTCCAAATTTTAAAAATGGGCTTTTTGGGACTCCACCTCATGAACAGTGGCACTATCATTTTGTTACTCAATCCTGAAAGGTGATTTCACACAGCAACTGCACCATTCGGCGCCACAGGTGCGGAAACACATTTTGGGCAGGATGTGAAAAATTACAGCTGTACTGTTCATGAGGAGGTGTGAAAAATGGCAAGGTTGAAAATCTGGAGTGAAAATCTGGAAAAATTCACAGAGTTATGAGCGTGCATAGAAACTGCGCAACGCACGCCCTAATGTGATCATTTTGTGGAATTATTTCACCAAGTTTTTAACATGGGCTTTTCGGGACCTCCCCTCATGAAGAGTGGCACTGTGATTTTGTTAATCCATCCTAAAAGTTGATTTTGCACAGCAACCGCGCCATTCTGTGTCACAGGTACAAAAGCACATTTTGGGCAGGATGTGAAAAATAACAGCTATATCATTCATAAGGAGGTGTTAAAAAATGACAATGTTGAAAATCTGGAGTGAAAATATAAAAAATTGGCAAAGTTACAAGCATGTGTAGAAAATGCGCAATGCACGCCCATAATGTGGTAATTTTTTGGAATTTTTTCACCAAATTTTCAACATGGGCTTTTTGGGACCCCACCTCATGAACAGTGGTACTGTTATTTTGTTACTCTGTCCCGCAAGGTCATTTCACACAGTGACCGTGAAATCACCTTTCTGGACCAAGAAACAAGCTGACAGTGACATGTTCATGAGATAGGGTCCCAAGAACCCATGTTGAAAATTTGGGGTGAAAATTCCTAAAAATGGTTGAGATATCAACCTAAGTTGAAACCCCCCATTGACTCCCATTATACAGCGCTTACCACATTCCTCAGTTCTTAGTTCAGCTTTGAAGAGTACAGACAGATCCCAATCCACAGAATATCACTGCTCCCGACCGCCAGAGGGTAAGTATGGGTGAGGGAGGTGCGGGAAGGTGGGTGTGCACAGGGAGGAAGGACTGGGGAGACAACGCTGGATGGTTTTCTTATTTTACAGTTTAACAAACAAACAAAAAAAGACTCCAGGGGACCGTTTTATTTATTTATAGGTTAAAAAAATTGTAAAAAAACTTTTGGGCACACTGGGTGGGCTCTCAGTGTGCCACATGAGTTTGGGGGGACATGATGCTGACAGGATTAGGCACCCCTGTCGGCAAGCTTGGGGGGGGAACATGATGTCAGGATTTGGCACCCCGGCCCCAGCACAGAAATTGAGCTTGAAGGGTGGGGGGCATCCAACACCGGGAGTGGGCATCCCAGTGGCGGGAACATAAAAAAAATATGTCTGGGAACACTGGGGTGGGCTCCCAGTGCGCCACAGTGTGGCTGTGGGGGGGGGAATACGTGCCGACATGGGGACTGGGCACCCCCAATGTCGGCTTTGTGGGAGTGTGTGGCCGGCAGCAGGAGCAGCCATTGTGGAAAGGCATGTTGTGACTGTTTTATTTATTGAAATGTTTCACCAGGAATGGCACACTGAGCAACTGCTCATAACTCCGGCCATGTGCATTGCTATGCATTGTAATACGCATGGCTGGAGTCTTCTCATCTGCCATTGCAATGACGAAGCTGCACTTGATTGCAGCGGCAGATTTGTTTCAACTGTTTGGCTCTCTTTGAAGTTTGCTGTCATCCCCAGCATGCTCACTGATTGGTGGCTGAGGGACACACCCACTAAATCATCCCCTGCACTGGCCACAACACTGACACACCTCTGAAATGTGCTACTACCACAAGATGTTGCTTGCACATGTGTGCAAGCAAATATAAAAATAGTATTTTTTACTCATTTCCTGTTGCAACCTACTTGTTCTTGAGACATACAGGTACGTCCATGAGTTAAATAGGGTGGACATCAAGGAACTCTTATCCTTGAGTACAAATACAATGATGAGAGGGCATTCACTAAGCTGGCAGGGGAGAGAGATTCAACAAGGGCAGCCATAAGCACTTCTTCACAGAGAAACTAGTGGACAAGTGGAATAAGCTACCAGAGGAAGTGGTACAGGTCAACTCAATCAGCAGTTTCAAGCAGGGTTTAAATGAAAAGGGGGGGCAGTAACAAATACGAGGACTGACACTAGGTTATGGCAGAATAACTAGGTAGGGTGGATGGACTGGATTGGCCAAGAGCCTTTTTCTGCCATCACTATGTATGTATTTAGCTGGCCCAGTGGCACTGAGGGTTGAGGCGCTAGATGCCTCACCTTGCGGCATGCTGGCAACCCGGGTTCGGGAACGAGCCCGGGCTGTCGGGGGTCGGCAGGGGCGGGAAGGGATTGAGTGTCTGGCAGACTGCTCTCCCTTCCCGGGGGGGGGGATATAGGGTCCATGTCACGCTTGAGCGACCCCTGGCATCAGTCGGAGGTAGCCAGGCACTTGGCAACATCGCTGCAATGGCACCCAGAGGAGGTGGAGCTCAGTGGACACTGGTAGTCACTGCCCGTCTGAGCTCTGCTGGGGGGAACAGGAAAAAAAGGAAAAACCTCTGCCCCTGATAGGTGAAGGCGGGACCAGGGATCGGTCCCCACGCCCAATATCAGGCCTTCCGGCTGCACCTCAGTCTCTCCCTCAGCACCCTGGTCACCCCCTCATATTATAGATAAAGCGCCTGAGGCATCAGCAGTCCTGCCCTGGGGGGCTCAGAGCTGGGGGGGGTTGGATGACCAGGTGTGCAGGGAGATGGGCCAGGGCCAAGAGCAGAGACTGGAGGCTTCAGGCAGGCGGGAGCAAGACCGCACTACGCATCCACACTGGAGAGAAGTCAGGATAGCTGGTGAAAGGAGGCCTAAAGAAACTTGAAAAAAAAATAATAATAATATCTATGTATTTACGTAATTAAAAAAAATTTAAAAATATATCCTGAGAACATCAAAGGTCTGATAAGTCACTGTCCAGGCTGGTGGGCAGTGTATAGCACTATATCCTACCCCCCCAGTTTAAAAAATATTTTATTGATTTAATTTTCAGAAATGAGTCACACAATTCCCAGAGCATAATCCCCAAGTGCTATATATCGATATCTAAAATAAAAGGTCCGTAAAGTACTGAGGAGTCCATGGATTATTCATTTTTCCACCGTACAGCCCACAGTAGATATAGGTTTAGCCATTTCCTATTGTAGCATCTTGGGTCCATTGGGCACAATGGCTCTTAATTTCACTCTCCTTCCACTGAAATGTAATGTCTATACCTCAGACAACTAGTTTTCATAAATAAAATTAATTTAATGCTTGGGATATTATTTAGAGTAAATAACTACAATATATTTCATACAATTGCATCACATAATCTTAAATTATACATTTCATAATTGCCATAGAACATAAAATAACCATCTAAACTTATTGTACATCAAAATTCTAAATACATGTGTGAAAATGTCCCCACATTATTAGGCTGGAGGTACTTGGGGAGGGGGAGTTAAATATTCTTAGGTTCAAAAGTTCTTTAAATTCTTAACAGGGTTAATGAACTATTTCACTCCAGTTGGCCACTGTACTACTGTATTATCAATGTTCTCAATATTATACCACAGCTTTTCAAATACTAGGGTCTCTTTAATGGTAAACCACAACTTCTGTATGTCAAATACAGAGAGGGTTTGAACAATCCAGCTTCCAAGAATAAGCTTCTTGGTGTCTATTTTACTAAGAGCTTATTCTTGGTACACACCTACCATACTGAAAGAATATGGCAACTTGATAAGAGGAGCACATAGTACACTGTACTTTAAATAAGTGTTGTCCAGACTTGTACACTGTGAAAATGTGTGTAGTTATAACTAATTGTATATGTCATTACATGTATTTGTATGCTCGTACTGATGTTTTAAATGTCAGGCGTGGCTGAAAGAAGGCCGTACCCAGTTCACCTCCTGGTTAAAAAAAAAAGGAAAATTAAGTTCTTTGTTTTTATCCAGTGCCAGAGAAACTGTATTGTTGAATAGAAATAGCTCCACTGTACAGAAAATTGTAATCTCTAATGTTTGAGATAAATATTCCTGGGTGTCACACCACCACTTATACACCACAAGACAGCCTCAAAGACCATGGCATACTGTAGGTCACCTAACCTGTCACATTGGTGCCAGCACATATTATTATGAGTCTTATTGATTTTGGACAACATTTTAGGGGTCGTGTAAGCTCTACCTGTAGTTTTCATTAAGCTCTACCTGTAGTTTTCATTAAGCTCTACCTATAGTTTTCCTTTGCACAGATATATGTTTAGCCACCATGAATGTTAGCTTTAATACTTAAATTTCGCCATCGTTCAAGGGTAAGAAAAAGATTAGCTTTTCTTATCATTTTGTGTTGAGTTTGTGCCTAGGGTCAGACTGGGCCGTGATTAAACTGTTACAGTACTGTGTATGATCTAGAAAGAATCTTATTTAAAGCTTATTTTAGCTTATTTGCTTCTCCTGATCCAACGTGATTTTATCAAAATCAGGCCCTAGCTTTAAATCTCCTAACATATACAGTATTTACTTAATTCCTTAAATTTAGATCTAATTGTAAGATACAGAAAAAAGTTAAAGTTACAGCTATTAGAAGTTCAATCCCCAAATTGCTCAAAAGAACAGAATTTCCCTTCCTACAATTAAGTCTTTCCATCTATAATAATATCACATTTACTTAGTCTTTTAATAACTCCTTTAAACGCCCGGGACCAAATGTTACTACTACAATCTATTTTAAGTTATAAAATTGTATTTATTTATTTTAGTTTTTGGTAACCAGGTAAGGCCCACTATGCACAAGTGCCTGTTTTTAGGGGTGTCCTGGGAACACTGGGGTGGTTAACTGACTTGCTCTGAGTAACACAGTATGCAAGTGGAGATTGTGGGAATCAAACCCCAGTCTACTGGATGTAGCAAGCTCATTCACAGCTGACAGCTCATTACACTGACCACTAGGCTATACTACCAGCCCACAAACTGGGTGGGGACAGTCCTGAATCCTGATTGGCTAAGATAGGATTTTAACTATGTTTTTTAAATGCACTAAACCACAGGTAAAAAAGGCCCAGTACCTGTGCCCTTATTGCACCCCACTAGCCTTAGGCAGAGATTGAGTTTGAAAAAAACTCATTAGGCTGCCATTTTTACGTTTGTTTGCACGCATGTGCAAGAAACGTTATGTGGCACCTTAGGAGAGAAGCGGGATTTGGAGTTGTGGCACTGTAGTGGCCAGTGCCACCACTGCATTATCGGGCTTGGCTCTCATTTCCCAATGCAGTGGCATGCTGCTGCTGACACTAGTTCAGCCAGTGTGCCACCAACTTGAAACGAATTAGCTGCTGCAATGAGGGAGTGACCCGTCATTGCAGGGTGGTGCCTTGCCTGGTGTAACATTTCAAAAGAACATGGCGGTGGCTGTCGCCGTCCTCTCACAGTCCCCATAAAAACCAGGATGCCCAATCTGCCTGTCAGCATGTCCCTGCCCCAGTTAATTTGCCAACATGGGAGCCCAATCCCTGTTGGCATAATGTCCCCCCCCCATTTGCTGTGTGCCGGGGGGGTGCCCAATCCCCCCTCGACATCTTGCCCCCCAAACAGGTTTTTTGCTGATGGGGACCCAATCCCCATCGGCTTAAGTCCCTCCCCCAAAAATGCAGGTGGCACACTAGAGCCCACCCCAGTGTGCAAACAGCAAACCTGCAAAAGAAAAACCTTCCTGTGAAGTCTCCCAAACAAAGAAAATGGTCCTCGTAGTCGGGTCCTCCCCAACCCGAAACTACCCTTCATGCACCCTACCTCCCCACACACCCCTCATCCCATACTGACCTCCAGAGCCCAGTGTGATGATCTTCAGTGGACCGGGAACACCTCTACACTCTTCAAAGCCGACCGCGAACTGAAGAAATGCCGGTAAGCTGTGTAATGGCATGAATGGAGTTTTTTCAACTTATGTGGATATCTCAGCCATTTTTTCAACTTTGTGGGCACCACATTTTCAACATGGGGTTCTTGGGACCCCTACTCATGAATTCAGTCACTATCATGGCGTTATTTGACCCCGAAAGGTGATTTCACAGTCACTGCGTGGAATCACCTTTTGGGACAGATTAACGAAATGGCAGTGCCACTGTTCATGAGGTGGGCTCCCAAAAAGCATATGTTGCAAATTTGGTGAAAAATTCCAAACAATGACTGTGTTACGAGCGTGCATTGCACAGTTTCCACGCACCCTCGTAACTTCGAGAATTTTTTATATTTTTACTCCAGATTTTCAACATTGTTATTTTTACATACCTCCTTAGGAACAGTACAACTGTCATTGTTCACATCCTGCCTGAAATGTGTTTTTGTACATCCGGTGCACAATGGCACGGTCGCTGTGGGAAATCAACATTCGGGACAGATTAAGAAAATCACAGTGACACTGTTTATGAGCGGATGTCCCAAAATGCCTATGTTGAAAATTTGGTGACAAAATTTCACAAAATAACTATGTTACGAGCGTGCATTGTGCATTTTTCACGCACGCTCATAACTTTGAGAATTTGTAATATTTTCACTCCAGATTTCCAACATTGCCATCTCTTCACACCTCCATATGAATGGTGCCACTGTCATTTTTCACATCCTGCCTGAACAGTGGTTTCGCACATCTGGCACAGAATGGCACGGTCACTGTGGGAAATCATCATTCGGGGCAGATTAACAAAATCACAGTGCCACTGTTCATGAGCAGAGATCCCAAATGCTTTCATCAGGTGGGGGTTGCAAAAAGGCCATGTTGAAAATTTGTAGTGCAAATACCAACAAATGCCTGGGGCATTAGGGGTTTCTAACCATAACGTCCCACCCTGTGCAGACTGACAGGCGTCAGGGGTGTGCCTTTGGATTGCCAGCTGTAATGCTCATGCCATTCCACCACCACCCTGCAGCCAGTGATAGGCATAGAGGTCTGCCTTGGACTCTTCAGCCCAAGAGTTCACCCCATTCTCCTATTCTGCACTCATTTCAGCATATGTCCTCATGGAATGGGGTGACTGTAAAGCCGAACACCCCAAGGCACACCTCAACATTTGTCAGTGTCTGCAGGATAAGGTGAGGTGAAATGGCATGAGAATTATGGACAACAACCCAAAGGCATACCCCAATGCCTGTCTGTCTCTGCAGGGTGGAGGTGGGGTTGGTGTGCAGTTCAATACTTCACTGCCATTCCTATTCTGCATCTGTCTAACTCCTGCACTTCCAATGCTAATACTAGCAAGCAAATATTCGGCTTTGACAAATGCTTGCTTTTTTCTGTTAGCGAGACATTTGCTATAAAATCGGAAGCCACTCAACACTTTAAAAGTGTTGTTTCTTTTATGAAATCCCTCTTGCTGTCCCTTCTGAACTGCACATAGCCCCTCCTGAGCCGCACATATGACAGACTTGAGGAAACCCTCCTGATCCACAGCTTGGCAGAGACTGCCTAGAGTTTTACAGAATGCGGTACTGCAGATGGTAGCATGCTGCCAGCAAGATCTATAGAAAATTGTGGTCTTGCCAGTAGCCTAAGGTAGCAAAGTTCCGAAAAAGATTCCTGCGCTCACACAAGGAGGAGTTCGCTACTGAGGTAATAAACCCTAAAGACTCCAACAATTCTCCGAAGAAAGTAGCGCTCATCAGCAACAAAGGAAACAATAGTGCCAGATGTAATATCTGTAGAATTTTATTTCACCAATTGTGAGAACCCCTAGCACCTCGGCAGAGTGCCTTCAAGGGGGTATAATACCATGATACAAACTTGAGCACTTTAAATACAATTACCAATAGTGACATCATTAATTTTCAACCAATCACAATCTCTATATACACATTATCCAATCAAAGAGGAGAAACATACAAGTTTAAGATTTATAGAAAGAGGTTAAGGGAAAGTAAAAAAAAAAAAGGGGGGAAGGGGGGATTGGGAAAAGAAGATTAGTTAATTTTAAACAAATCTTAGAATTTTACAAAAAAGTGGATAAAAACCCAAGACTATTAATATGCTTACACCTACAGTCTAAGAGCTATAACCAATTATGGGATATCGCTTGTATTGGACATAAATGTTACCAGTATCCTGATTGTTACTAAGTTTTAAAGGGTTCACCTAAAATTTAGGGATACACCAATTTTATACATGAATAATTCAAGTTCTGGAACAATATATCCAATTAAAAAACCATATTTTGCATCAATCTTTAGCTTATATGCTATTCATAACTTGTAATGCACTTTAGGATACAGTGATTCTCAAAACTAGTATATAAAACAAAAAACAGTTTTTTACTTTTATGCTGTTCAACAATTGCAGAGGGGTAAATTCAGAGAAATTCAGGAGGACCCATCTAGACCGGAAGAGATTTATAGATTGTAATGCCATCTGTACCGGAGAGGAGATTTTCTTTTTGATTATTTTGAAACCTGTAAAGATTTATAGAAAAAAGAAAGAAGAGAAAACAACACAACGGTTATTATTTATCATATCAATACTATTTACATCCATTTTGGTAGCAACCTGGTGATTATTTAAAACCGCGCAGCAGCACAGCACTCCTAGTGACACCAGATGATACAACAGCTCCCACAGTTATAAACTGAAAGCAGAGAGACTGTTTCATATACAATTAGACATTTTTAAAATTTTTAAAAGAATTACAGTTCTTACTTCGAGAGGGTTCCTGCAGTACATCATCACATATAGGACTGTGCCCCCTGGCATCAGGACCACACAGCAAACTTTTCCAGCAATGCCTGGCAGGGGACCGCCCACCCAACGTCACATGACGGACATCAGCATGACCCTATATAGTGGGTGGTCTCCACACCCTCCTTCCAGTTCTTTCCCGCTGTTGACTTGCACTTAATACCTCGCAGTAAACGTTGCTCAGTCGATCACCATTTTCACCTTATTTCTCGAAGTTTTCTTCTCGATTTACATTTTGTTTATGTCTTCTCCACCTCCGACAGTGAAGACAAAGGAGAAATACGGTGCACAGATCCCTCATAAAGACGGTCGTCGTCGATGTCTCTTCTGCCTGGGCCTGAATCATGACACTGTGGCCTGCCCTGACTGCCAGCCTTTCAATCAGGCCACCCGCAAATGGAGACAGCAGACTCTGGAGACCCATCTTTTGAAGACCAGAATGGCCTCTCTAGAGAATGATAGGCAAAAATTGAGGGACACCACTTCTTGACCTTCTTCTGAGTCTAAGAAGAAAAAGAAAGACAAGGAAAAGCACCAGGAGCAGGAGCGTCTGGAGGATCGGGATCTAGTGTGTTCCAGTAAGCCCTTGACAGTAAGGCCATTCCCCTGCTGCGTGCACTTGTGGTAGTCCAGGCTGCGTCCGGGACTTCTCCAGACCCCACTGCTGCTTTTCTGCCGATTTCCACCAGTAAGTCATCTACTGGCACCTCTGGCAAACACCTAGTCTCTGCCAATAAGTCATCCCCTGGCTCCTCCGGGGCCTACCCAGCTGTCGCTAAGTCAGGTCCCCAGGATCAGACAGGGACCCACACGACAAGCCGGTTGAGAGTCCTACCCTCCTCCATCCGGTCTCTTTACCATCCGTTAAGCTGGTTGTCTCTGTCTCCATTGACTGCTCGGATGTTGCTCACCCGTCAGGGGCTGACACCACCTCTCCTGACGTCCAGTCGAGCATGCCGATGGCTATCGGCCAACCCTCCCCTCAGGCTCCTCCTGGGCAGGAACCTTCCTCTCCACCTCCCCTGGTGGAACCTCCAACCCCAGTGGTCATGTCGGGTATGGAAGAGGAAGCTGGACCCCTGGAGGTGGTACTTTCTTTCCCACCCCAGTCATGGCATCCCAGGTCCCCCCCAAGGGACACCAGGCCCGGAGCTCTGGCACCAGACCTCTTTGTTCTGAGGGTCCCTGACCCTATTCATCCTTCACCGGACCCACCAACAGCACCGCCATTAGGCCCTCCTCTGTCAGCCCCGCCCCTTCTCATGTCAGGGGTGCCGACAGGTATAGGGTCTGACCCCCTTCCATCAGGGCCATCAGTCTGACCCCGTCACAAGTTGCAGTGATGCTGGAACTGGCACCACCTACTTAGATGACTGCAGGTCTGATGCCTGCCCCTCCGATGTCTGTTCCTCTGATGTCGGATATTCTAAAGCAGGATATTGTCCTTGGCCCATCTCGGCCCCACATTACCCATCAAGGTTATCTCCTACATCTGGGGCAAACATTGGCCTATCCTCCAATTGGCCGACATTGGATTTTGTGCCTCATTCAGGTTTTTCAGGGTATCACCCTTCGGGTTACCCCTATTACCAGGGCTACCCTCATCATCATCAATACCAAGGTGTGGGGAATACAGATGGACACAAATACAAGATTTCTGGTGCAACCCACTTTTTCTAAGTGGGATGTTTATTTTGTAATCATAAACAACAACAGCTTTTGCACCATAAAGTAATAATAAACAATCAAAGCAATTCAAAAGGAAAAACTTGTAAATACTTATCACAATTTTTCTCCTTGGTACAGCACAGGACTCTCCTAGTCCTTCACCTACACTCAGTCAGAAGACACTGACCCTATCTAACATCACCTTTGCTTAGGCAGTACTATTTATACCCACCCACCTGGGTCAGGTGACCAAGCATCATCATGACCCTTCATTTAATTAAATAACAGGCTAAAAGGACTTTGTTACCCTTCTATAATGAGGATCAGCTTTAGATAATAGAAGGGACTTTCCCAGAAGGATTTTTCCCTTCTTATAGGTGGAAAACGTTCCACTGAGACTTGAGTGACAGACAGCTTAATATAAAAAGGGGCCACAAGGGGCCGCTGTTCCCCAATACACAATATTTCATTCTTTCCCCAGCTTCAGGTAAGGACAGACTTAATTTATTCCTTCTTCTTCAAGAAGTACTTTTGTTTAACGCGTACTGTGTTGCCAGAAGAAGGTTTGTGTTTACTTTAACCCTTTCAGTATTCTAGTCTGTAGGTTTTCACTAGCTATGTTTATGCCAGGTTTATTAGTATGCTAGTGTTTCCCATGCTGTAATCTTATGCAGTACAATATCCCTTAGCCTTTCATATTTATCCAAGGGTAGCAAGAAAACCCTTTATCCTACATCTCTTGCTCATGTAGCACAAAGCTAGCCATGTGTTTCAGGGCATTTGGAACAAGACAATGTACTTTCAGCTGAAATGTCAAGCTGACGGCTGAAACTTTCACTTTCCTTCGCGTAGGCTTCTACGTGTTTCTGTATAGCTCTCTTTCTCTCAGAGAGCATGCCTAATACTCACTTTGCACCCTTTTTGCTTATCTCTGGTGCAGCTAAGTAAAGTGCTTTGCTAAGTAAAGGGTGATCGCTGCTTTTTACAATTAGGCTCTGGAACCTAATATGGTATAACTACAACAGGGTTCCTTCTTCTTTCTTCCTATGCAACTCCAATTTAACAGCAGCATCATGCATCCAATAGATAAACTGCAGCATTCAGTACAGGTTCTAACATTTCCATAGTGGCAGCAGGGTTGCAGAAAATAAAAGGGAAAGGGTTTTGCCTCTTTACAATAAACACTAATGTACAGGCTAGTCATGTAGGTCTTTCTCTGCCTACACACTAAATAGCCACTGTATCCCTCTTAATTAGGGTGCTTTACTGTATACAATATACATCTTTCATGCTAGCTATAATAGCCAGCTATTCTATAGAGCTGTAGCTACTGTATAACCATTCTATTTTATTGTCCAATTCTGTATGAGAGCTCGAGGTCAGTGGAAGTTGACCGCCATACATATGGACCCATGGAAGGAAGAGAAAAGAGAGTTAAAGAGAAACACAGAGGGTTGTCTGGAGGTGGCCTGCCTTCAGACAGAAAGAAAGGGATAGCTTTATTAGATAAGAATATATATAGAGAGAGGTTGCAACCTAAGATACTCAAGGGGTCCTACTACAGTGGCAGGGACACACCCTGTCACAGTCGGGTGCACCCTTTTATCATTACCCGCCTGCCCATGCGCCTCCACCGCATCCACCCCCTCCTCAGGCCCCACAACAGGATTTCTAGTCTCTAGTTCAATCCTGGTGAAAGGAGGCTAGGTTGGATTTGGAGCGGCATCTACCGGCCGCAGTAGTAACCCCTCCCCCTCATTTCCTGTCTCTAGGGGGTTGGGGTAGGAAGAAGTAGGTTGCTGGTTAACTAGGATCTGCAGCTTATCCATTAGGTAGGGAAATGGGCAGACTGGGTGGGCCAAGCAGTCCTTATCTGCCATCAAATTCTATGTTTCTATGTTTCTGTCAGCTCTGTCCACTACACAGTGCATATTTCTGGGACCATCCCTCAGGAGGTTACTTTTCTGGACTTTGGGACCCCTGAGGATCATGACACTCTGGACTCCAAGGAGAATTTCTCGGATGAATCTTCTGATGAGCATTCCCCATGGATACAGGCAAGGAATCATCAAAATCTCCCCCAGAGGACCCCTCCTTCATGGAGTTGTTACGTATTATCCAGCAGACCAACGGCTGGAATATGGAGGAACAAGACCCAAAGAGGAAATGTCTTGCAGAACACTTGGATTTAGAGACTGTTTTTCCTATCCCTGTCCCCCCGCCGGACATGAAGACCTCACCAGTACTATCTGACAGGTGTCCCACTGTATCCTGGCCATCCCTAAGAAGGCAGACCAGATATATCACACTCCTGAGGGTGTTTCGTGTTTGGATGCTCACCCTAAAGCTGATTCCATTGTCATAGTAGCAGCTCATGATCGCTCGGCTACCCTGTGGCACTTAAGCACTTCTCCTCTGACAAGGAATCCCGGCAGCTCGACCAATTTGGAAAAAAGGTCTATTCCTCCACTATGTGTGCCCTCCACTCCCTCAGCTATGTGGCACACATAGTCTCCTTCCAAACAGTGACCATGGCCAAGCTTGAGGCCCGTGTCCAAGCTATGCAATCTTCAGACCTCAAGGAGGAGCTTACCAAGGACCTGCACCTGTTGAAGATCTCCTGCAGACACGCACTCAGGGCTACTTATGATTTGGTAGATGCAGTAGCCCACTCCTCTGCCATGGCCATCTCTCTCAGACGGCATGCTTGGCTACGCATTTCTGGCCTCTCCAATGATGTCCAGGCTGCTATTCAAGATGCCCCCTTTAGGGGTTCATTCCTTTTTGGAGGGGACACTAAAGATATTATCGTAGGTCTCCAGGACAGCAGCCAGGCACTGAGATATGTGAGATCTATGTACTAATCGAGCTTTCAGAAGAAACAGCCCTTTCGGCGACAGATCAAGAGGCAGGGGAAACAGCCCTTCACTAGGTGACAGGATGAAAGAAAGGCCATGGGTTCCTCCTTCACCACTCCTCCTGCCTCTAAATCCCAGAGAGCGGACAGGGGACCTTCTCCCCCCCACCCCTCCACTTAATAACTGGCAACTCCCTCCCCCTCCTCTGCCACCATGAGAGAAGCTAGTGGGAAGAAGGTTCACCCTCCACATGCAGGAGTGGAGGGACATAACCTCAGATGCATGGATCCTCTAGTTCATTTCAAAAGGGCACACTTTGGAGTTTCTGGAGTTCCCTCCAGAATCTCCTCCAGGTAACCTGAGTTACTCCCCACACCAAGTTCCTCTAGTTGAGCAGGAAATTTGGGCTGTAAAACAGAAGGCAGCCATAGAGTCAGTCCGTCTGCCTCAACGGGGAAAAGGGTTTTACTCCCATTTTTTCCTGGTCCCGAAAAAGATGGGTGACCTCAGACCATACTGGATCTCATCAGACTGAACCTGTTTGTCGAGTACAAAAGGTTCCACATATTGACATTGCAGGGCCTCCTGCCTCTTCGTTAGAAGGACCACTGGCTTTGCACACTGGTTATGAAGGATGCTTACCTGCATATTCCGGTGTTCCTGGGCCACCACCGTTACCTGGGTTTCTGCTTCCAGGGGGAGCACTTCCAGTTTACAGCCCTCCCCTTTGGTTTTTCCTCAGCACCATGGGTCTTTGCCAAGTGCCTAGTGGTGGTGGCAGTGGCCTTGCACCATCAGGGTATAGCAGTGTTCCCTTACCTGGACGATTGGCTCTTGACAGCCCTGTCTAGGGACAGTCTTCTGGATTCACTTTCATGCACTCTGGACCTCTTTTCATGACTGGGGATCACTATCAGTCTCCCCAAGTTGATTCTTACCCCCTCCCAGCACCATCAGTTCATCGGAGCGATCTTAGATACGGTCCAGTGCAGAGCCTTCCTCCCCCCTGGACAGGGCGGAGGCTCTTCAAGAGAACAGGTCAACCTAGTGGCCTCTTCCAGATTTTGTTACATCTCTTAGCCCTGATGGCAGCCTCCATCTCTACGGTCCCCTTCACCAGGTTGCATATGAGGATCACCCAGTGGATGCTGCGCATTCAGTGGGATCAACGCTTGGACAACTTGGACCATATGGTTCTAGTCTCCAGTGCACTCAAAAGGGATCTCCTCCAGTGGCTAGATCCCCTGAATCTGTCTTGGGGGTCTTCCTTTTAGAAGTTCCCCTCCTCTCTGGACCCTTACTACAGACACCTCCTGTCTGGGCTGGGGGGCTCACCTGGGGGATTCATTGTCCCAGTTAGAGTGTCTCTCCACATCAACAACCTGGAGATGAGGGCAGTCCTTTATGCCCTTCAGTCTTTTCAGTCCACCCTATCAAAGGAAACACTGTTGGTCCTGATGGACAATATGTCAGTGGTCTGGTACATCAACAAGCAGGGAGGCACCCAATCATACCCCCTATGCAGGGAGGCGGTGTGGGTGTGGAACTGAGCAGTTCAACATGACCCGTTTCTCACAGCTGTGCACATTCCAGGCGTTTGCAATGTCCTGCCGGAATGCCTCAGTCGAACGTCATCCCTTGCTCATGAATGGGAACTAAGTCAGGTAGTAGCAGACTCTCTCTTTCTGAGGTGGGGTCACCCAGACATAGAACTGGTTCACTTTCCCATTCAATGCAAAGCTTCCCAGCTTCTGCTCACTTGTTCCAGAGCCTGGTGCTTTCTGGCATGATGCGTTGTCGCTATGTTGGACAGGGAAGTTCTTGTACGCCTTTCCTCCCTTTCCCATTCTGCAGAGAGTACTTCTCAAACTCTAGGCAGAGGGAGCACGGATGATCCTGATAGCTCCACTCTGGCCGAGGCAAATCTGGTTTCTGCTAATGCAGCCACTCATAGTGGAACCCCAGTTCCTCTACCTCTCCAGCACAATCTGTTGGCTCAGCATCAAGGCAGGCTGGTACATCCAGGACTCAGGACCCTGCATCTTCATGCGTGGCTCCTTCAGACATAATCAGGTCTCATTTTGGGGTCTCCCAGAAGGTCGCTCAGGTCCTGATGGAAGCGAGGAAACCCTCCATCAGATCCACCTATGCAATTAAATGGAAGCGTTTTTCCATTTGGGCAGCGTCTAAAGGATGGGATCCCTTTACTTGCTCAGCTCCCCAGATTATGGAGTATCTGTTGTACCTGTCTGATTCTGGTCTATCTTATTCTTCTTCCCTTAAGGTCCACCTGTCGGCCATTTCAGCCTACCATGTGTTGGTGGAGGGGAAACCCGTGGCACAGTTGGAGATCTCTAAGACCTTTTTGAAAGGGATCCTCCATCTTAAACCCCCCATCCATAACCCCACCCCACATTGGGATTTGAATTATGTGTTAGAGAAGCTCACACTTCTTCCCTTTGAACCAGAAATGAGCTGTGACATGCGCTACCTTTCCTAGAAGGTGCTATTTTTGGTTGCCATTACTTCTGCTCGTAAGATTTCTGAGTTCAGGCCCTGATGCATAAGGAGCCTTATTTGATTTTCACAAGGCCCGGGTGGTCCTGTGTACAAATCCTAAGTTTCTTCCCAAGGTGGTTTCTGAGTTCACCTTAAACTAGACGGTTGAACTCCCAGTTTATTATCCTGTTCACTCAAATAGGGGGGAGACCCTCCTTCACACTTTGGACGTACATAGGATCCTGAGGTGTTATGTCCACCAAACCAAAGAATCCAGAAAGTCTGATCAGCTTTTTGTCTCCTTTGCCCCCAAATCCTTGGGATCGGCAGTATCTAAGCAGTGTCTATCCAAATGACTCGCTAACTGCATCCACTTCTGTTATCAGAAGCATGACAAGCCTCTTCCAGAGGAAGTCAGAGGTCACTCTATCAGAGTTATGGCTACCTCTACATCATTCCTAAGGAATGTTTCTGCAGCAGAAATCTGTGCAGCAGCAACCTGGAGTTCGGTCCATACCTTCACAAAGCATTACAGTCTGGACATTGCCTCTAGGCGTAGGGCCGGGTTTGGCCTCGCCATTCTGCAGGGCCTACTAGTCTTAGGCCGGTCCTGTTCTGTTCTTTCAGTTGCTCCTCCTCCTATGACTCTCTCGGTCTCTCTGAGATTGACTGCTTGGGATTCAGTCCTATATGTGAGACCTACTGCAGGAACCCTCTCAAAGTAAGATAGTACGGTTACATAAGAACTTACTGTAACAGTAGATCTTCGAGAGAGGTTACTGCAGTAGGTCACCTTTTTTCTCCCTCCTTCCCCCAATTTCTGCATTTCTTTCAGCCTATTCTGAACTGGGCTCCAGGATTTCATCCTTTCTCCTGTCTCATTCTCCTTGGATCTCCAGCGGGAGAACTGGAATGCGGGTGTGAAGACCGCCCACTATATAGGGTCACGCCGACGTCCATCAAGTGACATTGGGTGGGCGGTCCCTAGCCAGGCATTGTTGGAAGTTTGCCATGCAATCCTTATGCCAGGGGGCACAGTCCTATATGTGATGACCTACTGCAGGAACCTCTCTCGAAGATCTATTGTTACATAAGTTCTTACATAACTGTACTTTTCTCAATGCATACCCATTTTATAAGCACAATAACACACTCCGGAGTATGGGTTAGTGTGGATAAATGGGTATCCACTGAACAAGGTGACTGAAATTGGGCACCTACAAAAACGGCGACTCAATTACGGCATCTGTGTTCACAGCTACCTAGCAGAGGGCAACTGGATACTGGGGTGGGCGAAATACCACAATGGGAAGTAACGGGTATACGCGTGTGCGCACATGCACGGGGGGAGAGAGGCAGGGGAGGGATGGTATGTGGGAGGGGGTGTGGCAGGCAGCTGCCGAGCTGGTCCACTAGCGTAGTGGGGAAGGTGGTGCAGGGTGCAGAGTTCGGGTCCGGTACGGCTCAAGTTTTTTTTTTCTTCTGGCAGGTAGATTTAATTTGATTTAAGCTTTTCACACACACCCCTGTCATGCACCCCCCTGGAGTTGAGAATCCAAAAGTAGGGGTGTGCGAGGTCGAAGCCCCCCCAGGAGAGGGCACAGCCCCCCACATTAAAAATAAGACCCATAGGTCTTGGGTGCCTTTTTTGTCCCACTGCTAGTATGCATTGCCGGAATTCATTTTCAGCGATGTACACTTGCTGTAACAGTGATCACTATTCCGAATCCTCGATCGCCGTTATGACATGGAACCGATAAATGCACTTATTCAGGCAGTAAGCACACTTGGCCTGCAGCCTAATACCTCACCACGCCCCTAGGTATGAACTTATCCACACTAACCCACACCCCATGGTGTATTATTGCTTTCATATAGCTATGATATACTGTACTTTGTTAATTTTTTTTAGCCAAACTAATAGGACTCCAGAGAGGTGACAAAAGGGAACCTGTTTCATTCCTTTTGAAGCTAAATTCACCAACATATGATTAATTTCCCTACTTGTTTTTCCTTTCACCAAAAGTTCTTGGAAACTCAAATGTTCTTTAGCTTGAAAGAAAGCAACATTTTCTGCACATATAATCCAACAGTACTTTCAAGTAAAACACACTTTAGTATCTACTGTATGAAGGACATAAATGATGGAATTATCTCTCCATAAAAATAATCTAGATTTTGGAATAGTGGTTTATCCAGTAAGGACAAGAGACTGGCCAATGTTTTTGGAAATCTATTTGTGGCCATTGGGGGTAGGTAGGAAGGTACACAAAGTCATTAGTAATGAGGCTGCTAGAATTTTGTCTTCATGAACTCAGTAGCCTTTTCAATATTTTGTGGTATTGTAACATCCATCCATTTGTCTTCTTTAAATTAACTGGATCAGTCCATGCTCATGCTGTACGGGGTTAGACCTCACCTTCCTTTTTACGTTCGCTTGCGTGCATGCGCAAGGAACGTCTTGGGAGAATGGGACACTTTGGAGGTGTGCCCCTCCTCTGCAATCCCCTGCTCCATTGAGCAGGTGTGGCAGTCCTGCACCAATCGGATGCGGTGCTGTGTATGACAGCGGTGGTCTTCTCTTCAAAGAAAACCACCGCTGTGTGCCTGCACCGCGTCACGCCGCCCCAAATCTTTGCTGCCACGCTAAGAGCCCACCCCAGCGTGGCAAACGTCCCGCGTCATCTGCTGGACGGGGTGCCCAATCCCCGCCGGCTCCACGTCCCCCGAGCTATCCTTCTGCCACGCTGGGAACTCACCCCAGGCAAACGCCCCACGTCAGTTTTTTAAAAACCTGTAAATTGAAAACGGTCCCACAGCACTTCTGCCAGGCCCCTCCCACAACCCGCACCCACCCACTGCACACCCTTGCCTCACACCCCTCACCCCATACTTACCTCCGGAGCTCGGCGCGCGACGATCTTCGGTGGACCGGGAACACGTCTGCACTCTTCAAAGCCGACCGCGAACTGAGGAAATGCCGGTAAGCTGTATAATGGGCTAGATAGGGGGTTTTCAACTTTATTGCATATCTCAGGCATTTTTTGGAATTTTTGCACCAAATTTTCAACATGGGGTTTTTGGGACCCCTTCTCATGAACGATGTCACTGTCATGGCGTTATTCAGGCCCGAAGGGTGATTTCGCAGTCACTGCACAGTCACTGTGTGAAATCACCCTTTGGGCCTGAATAATGCCATGACAGTGACATCATTCATGAGAAGGGTTCCAAACCCCATGTTGAAAATTTGGTGCAAAATTCCAAAAATGACTGTTTTACAAGCATGCGCTATGCAGTTCCTACGCAGGCTCGTAGTTCGTGAATTTTCAATATTTTCACCAGATTTTCAACATTGCCATTTTACCACACCTCCTTATGAGCAGTACAGCTGTCATTTTTTCACATCCTGCCTCAAAATGTGTTTCACTTCTATGTAGCGCACAATGGCGCAGTCGGTGTGCTAAATCAATGTATGGGACACATTAAGAAAATCACAGTGACACTGTTCATTAGCAGAGGTCTTAAATGGCTATGTTGAAAATTTGCGAAAAAATTCCTAAAAGTGACTGTTTTGACGAGCGCAAGGAGCACCCCTACGCACGCCGTGACATTTGCGAATTTTCAATATTTTCACTCCAGATTTCAACATTGCCATTTTACCACACCTCCTTATGAGCAGTACAGCTGTCATTTTCACATCCTGCCCAAAAACGTGTTTCCTACCATGTAGCGCATAGTGGCACAGTCGGTGTGCGTAAATCAATGTATGGGACACATTAAGAAAATCACAGTGACACTGTTCATTAGCAGAGGTCTTAAAATGGCTATGTTGAAAAATTTGGTGAAAAAATTCCTAAAATGACTGTTTTGACGAGCGCGCTACGCAGTTCCTACGCACCGTATGTTTGCGAATTTTCAATATTTTCACCC
This sequence comes from Neoceratodus forsteri, assembly GCA_016271365.2. Taxonomy (NCBI): domain Eukaryota; kingdom Metazoa; phylum Chordata; order Ceratodontiformes; family Ceratodontidae; genus Neoceratodus; species Neoceratodus forsteri. The sequence continues at coordinate 449,403,905 of CM057456.1, read as the reverse complement.
AGATTTTCAACATTACCATTTTACCACACCTCCTTATGAGCAGTACAGCTGTCACTTTTCACATCCTGCCCAAAACGTGTTTCCGCCCATGTAGCGCACAGTGGCACAGCAGTTCTCTAAAATCAATGTATGGGACACATTAAGAAAATCACAGTGACACTGTTCATTAGCAGAGGTCTTAAATGGCTATGTTGAAAATTTGAAAAAATTCTAAAATGACTGTAGCCAGACGAGCTTAAGTGCTATGCAGTTCCCACGCACGCTGTAAGTTTATGGACCTTCAATATTTTCACTCCAGATTTTCAACATTGCCATTTTACCACACTTCCTTATGAGCAGTACAGCTGTCATTTTTCACATTCTGCCCAAAATGTGTTTCCGCCCATGTAGCGTACAATGGCGCAGTCGGTGTGTGAAATCAATGTATGGGACACATTAAGAAAATCACAGTGACACTGTTCATGAGCAGAGGTCTTAAAATGGCTATGTTGAAAATTTGGTGAAAAAATTCCTAAAAATGACTGTTTTACAAGCGTGCATTGCGCAGTTCCTACGCACGCTCGTAAGTTCGCGAATTTTCAATATTTGCACTCCAATGACTTCCAAATACCTAAACAGCACGTAGAATCAAGCAACATTTGGCATTGGCAAATGCTTGTGCTTCTTTGTCACTGATTTTTTAAAGCCATGTCCAAGTGCCAAATACCACTGCAAATACCTGCAAGCGAACGTTCGGCATTGACAAATGCTTGTTATAAAGTTATGTTTGTGTTTATTTTAAAAATTTTAAGAATTCTTAGTCTTTGTGGCTAAGGTTGTATTCTTGACAGAATGTAGGAATGTTTAAACATATGTATGTTTTATATCAGTACATGGTAGTTAGGTAAAGTGGTTTATTTTCAGATCTTTATTTGCATGTCTCTGAGCTAACTATTAATGTCTGCAATAATCTTTGTCAGTATGGTTGTTTCTGTATAAAAGTTGAACATTTTAATAAAAAAACCTTGATAAAAAAAAAGAAAGAAAACTGGCAAAGATGCAGTGACTCATCCATGTACAATTGTTGGTGAGTAGACCCAGAGAGCTGCTAGATAGAAGTTGACCCTGAATAGACAGAGGTGGTTTGGGCACATATTGAAGGATCACATTCAATAAGACATAGGCCAAAACTGGTAGGACTTGGACATCAGGTTGTTGGGAGGGTGGAAGTGTCAGTGCTGTACTGTGTGAAAGTGGATGGTGTTGTGCCTTGCTTTTGGCTAGATTGGATGCGTGGTACAGAATTGTTTGATGAACTGATAGCCTATTGTGTGTTGAGACATATATCTATTTTTTTTCTAAACTATGTATCTTTGTATAAGTTTTAAGTATATTACCGACTTGAGGTACGTGCTTACAGGCATGGTACTTTGCTTCAAAGGGCAATTGTTTGATCAGCCATAGTGTGAGAATATTTAGAAAGACTGTGGGTATGGTTCTGTTCTGTTCCTTGTTTTAGTTAAGGGCAGTGTATTACAGGTGTAACCCCCCTGCAAATGGGGGTTCCCAAAAGACTTCCAGGAGCTTGCTTGAATGCTCCAAGCCTGAATGGTGTTTGGCATTTAAGCCATTTATCAGTGAGTGTTTTTAGAACCTCTGGTACTGTCCCTTTAAGAGCTGTCTGCTTGCAGACATAATTAGTTTGTATGGGGGGACTGTGTGCTTCTCTGAGTACCACTCGAGCTGCTGCCAATTCACTTCATTTTGCAGTCACTAGGAGTGCAAAGGAACCTATCTGAAAGATGTAACTGTTTGCCAGAAATTATTCAGAGTAATAATGAAATTACAGTTTGTCTAACCTGCTTTCTTTGCAGTCAGAACTGTGTCTGCTAGTTCCCATTCTAGTTTTGAACTGCTGAACTGGACCAATCAGTGTGGGGTAAGCTAGCTCTAAAATGGTGCCTTGACGAATCAGAACTTGGACTCATAATCTGAGCCAGCCACAAGAGGATTGTATGGGCAGTGACTCTGGGAGATGTAGTTTAGACTTCAGTGCCTTTTGGACCAACAGCAGCAGTCTATTGTGAGTGACAGCCAATCCAGTCAAGAACTGGGAGGAACTCAAAGGAAGTGCTCGGTTTTGTCGGTTGGAGTTTCAGTTGAGCTTTGGCAGTGAAGAAGGAAGGAGCCCTGTGCTTTTTCAGTGCAGTTTTAGTCAAAACGTGTGTAAGGCCCAGAGTTCCGGTCTGCAGCTTGTGTAACTGCTTGCTAGGACTGAATCCGTCCTGTGAAAAGAATCAAAGGATCTCTGAAGAGTAGAAACCAGGCTCACCCTGTAGAAGACTGGAGAAATTATTGAATTGCACTCGGTCTGTCAGGAACTGAATCTGCTGTGTGTTCTCCCGGGTATTGTGCAGTAATTAGTACTCTCTTTTTTTTTTTTTTACCATATAAATGTGTGAAGAGTCTCTCTGAGCTCAAGAGTAGCCCTGCTGATATTGAAGGACCCTATCTTATTTGGAGGTCGTGAGTACTAATTCAGAGTCGCTCCCTGTTGAATTGCCACATTAAATCCAAATGGAATTACTGTACTGCTGACTGTTTCATTTTCCTTTTCTCTGTGTGAAAGGGCCCCTACCAGCTGCCACGGTTTGGACTAGCCACTAGGGCTTGGGTACCCAGGAACAGTAACTGATAGGGATAGGCCTGTGCACAGAGCCATAGGTAGATTATTAGAGTGATAAGCTAATTAACCTGATTTCCCCCTGTCCTTGTTATATCCCCCTAAATAAATCAGAGCTGCTTGTTTCAGCAAAGTTATACTGCCTGAGGTATTTGTCTATGTTAAAGTACTGTACTGTGATTGTTGCACTGTATCTCATTTCACAGGAGGTCCCAGTGCGGAACCAATCCTGGGGTAAGTGTATACTGTGAAGGTAATTCTGATATATTGTGTGGGCCACTAGTGGGAAGAAAGGGGGGTTGCAGTGTCCCAGAGGGCTGTGACCAAGTTAGTTTAACTATTGCTAACCCTGACCTCTGGGTGGAGGCACCTGCCATTGGATCCAGGCCCCTCAACCTGTTAGTGGCAAATCAGGCAGGGGTAGTAGCCCCTGGGATAGCGCCATCTAGGGGTTACACAGGTTTGGTAGCTAAAGGCAAGGGGCATTTGTGTATATGTTGTAGGTTTTATACTGGATGTATGAGTTACTGAAAGAGCGAAACTGTATTGAATGTGTGATGGAGGCATGGAGCAGGAGTTGTACTGGTGACTGGTACAGTAGTGGTGATGCGTGACTGAAGTGTTGCATGGAGTTTGTGTGTGGGTAAAGGTATCACTGTGTATGGTGTGCTGAGCATGTGGTATCAAGGAGTTTGGAGACTGACAACATGAAGACCTATTTTGATACAGCTCAAAAGGTGGGATCTCGGATCAAATACTGTATTAAATGGTGTCTATAATAATGTTCATATAATGCTTTACTTTGCAGGAAACCAAAACATTAAAAATGGAAACAAGACATCAATATGTCAGCATTAGATAAGTAATATTCATAGCCTTATATTTTTTTCCAATTCGTCTTTTAAAATGTATCAGTGAAACTATTATAAGCACACTATTTCAATGTTTTTTTCATTTTGCATCTTTTCTTAGTGTGCATTTACTTGTCCTTTTCATCCACAAATGCAGCAGGATGAGCACAACACAGTATATAGAGCAAAACATTTCTTCAGACTACCAGTATGACATCTTTCATTTGGATACCTCGAGCTGGAGACTCTAAGAGTTGTACAACTCTCAAGGTCCTCATAGATATTGTCCTTATAAATAGAGTCTACCACCCTGCCAGTCCTAATATCCCCTGCAAACCTAGGCAGCCCATTTGAGACCACTGTTTCTAGATTGTCGATGGATATATTGAAAAGCAATTGACAACGAACTAAACACAGACAGAAACTAATGTGTGACGGAACCCATCTCAACTTAAAGTATTAGTTCGTATGGCCTCCAAGGGGTGTCTTCTACTGTATAAGAAACTCCAAGTGTGAGGTTTGGATGAGAGGACCGTTAAGCTGATTGGCTGAAATCACTTTAGTGATTTATAATAGTTCAAATTAACCACACTTCTCTGCCTCCGGCCGCCAATCTATATAGCAACCTGCCTTGTGTTTGCCTTATGTATAATTTTTATTTATTTGCATTTTCAGAAAACAACCATTGAGCATGAGCTCTTTTACAAATGTTCCACGTCAACGAAACACAATACAATTGGCACATACATAGAGTAGCACAAGAATACAGCAAACATATCTACAGAACACAGCTTCAAATGGCAGCAAACAAAACATTTAAACAGGTTGAGTACAGTTGAAGTTGTTTCTTTTCAGCGAATCATGACAAGGGTGGCTAAGTTGGTGAACAAGGAGCAGCGTCGCAACAGAGGCCTTGTCTTTAGAACAGGAGGGAAGGGGTGAGAAACAAGGGGAAACCCGCAAGTGATAGAGGGAGGTGGGAACACAGCGCAAGAAACAGGGAAATGCAAAGGCGCCATTGAAGGGTGGCTTGTTGTAGGGAGGGACAAGGGTATAGGGCGGAGTCCTAGGAAGGAAACATGATAGTTCATGCAGTGTACTAAAAAACAGAATCTTATCATGTGCAATAGTGTCTATTGCCATGCTGAAGTCTTAATAAATTGCAGCCTAACTGTGGGCATGCTTAAACCCCGTACAACAGACACCCTGTCATTTCTTACTATTTACATAACAAACCATACCCAGTTGTGACCTTCTTTCATAATGTATGTCAGGTGAAGAAATGGTAAAAATTCCTTAACATTCAAAAAGAACATCACAATACAAGCAGTGGGGGCTCTAAATGGCACACGTGTATGCTGAACTTCAGATTCAGACTTGGAAAAAGCTTCCCATAGTTGTCACCATCTTTACTTCCACCCACGTACACTTATGTAATGGTACACCAATGGAGACATATAACACATGTACTGTGAATTACTGCTCTCTTATGTCCACTTCTTATAGTTTTTGCAGATTAATAAAAAAAAAAGAACTATAACCAATTGCTTGACTACTTGACTGATAGGAGCATAGTGAATATCAATGCCTTTTTAAATACCATATTCCTTGTTCTCCACAGCACCAGATGTGGTGTGACATTCTATGTGTCCAAAATGCTAAGTATAGTTCTTCAGTTTAACTAAACAATATGGCCCTTGTACTAATAGGCCTGGTATGCACTGATAGTGGTGCATACCAGGCCACACAATTACACACCACGTAGCCTGCCCCAACAGGATGCTTGGTGTCAGCATGTACATCTCCCTGGAGGATGCTAAGGCCAGAGACAGCTGGCTGGCCAGACATGAGCCAGACTGATAGCTTCCAATCAGAAGGTTCAGCTGTGCATCACAGTGAATCCCCTGCTTTGTGGGAGCAGGGGATCTTGGGACATGGTGGCCCACGTATGAGCTGCCATGTCCCCAGCGGCAGTTTAAAACATTCTGGAAACATCACAGTTGATGCCCCGCAGCCTGCCACCACCTCCTACCCCTCTGTAGCATTGAAGGGAGCAGGGCTACATAGCTATGGCATGCATAGTACCCCTTAGAAGCTCCAGTCAGGGGGTGCACAGTCGTTATGGCACCCTTTGGCTGACATAACTGTAAGCCACCCTGACACCGACCTGGCAGAGAACAAATGGGATCATGTATCATGCTCTTCCAGCCACATCCACTCCCTGCCCCCTGCCTGGATTGGCCAAACATAGTTGTTTGGGATCCCCCTCACATGGTCCCAGGCAGGTGTGCGGCATGGGTGTGTGCCATTAGTGCATCCACGAGTATCCATCTGACATTGAGGATGTGCATAGCCCAACCCTACGTCCCACATAAAAGGCATGTAGGGCCAGGATACCCTTGATGGATAGGGCCCATAATGAATCTGAAATATGTCTTGCTACTGTATCTTTTCACATAGACTGTTCTTACGGATAAGCTCTAAGTGCTGTACTCCTGAACCATTGGTGAAACACTGATGTTCCAGTTGCTGCCAGGAAGCTACATGTGTGCACTGTTCTTCTCAACTTCATATGATACAACTATTGTTGGTAAGTAAATATTGAACAAAAAGAACATACAGCATCTCTGAAAAACTGCATAAGGACTAAACTTCAATGATTTAAGGTAAGAAGCTAATTGGTTGCACTATCTGGCTGTGGAAACCTTATGGTGCAAAGAGAATCAGTGTTGTAGACTTTCTGAAAAGCATTACACCACAACACACTACCCCTTTACTGTCTCATTCTTTGGGAATGAATTCTCATGCTGAGGCTTGCTGCCAACACACTGCATGAAGCCCACATGTGAGAGTGCACAGCAGGGCATGCAGTAGGGTCAACTAACATGTTTTTTATTTGTTGGTAATGCTGTGGGTGACAAACCCTCAGCCCAACATAGCCATATGGAGAGCTGGAGCATATGACCCCATCTTTCTGTTAAAAGGGTTGCTTTGCAGAATTAATGCAAATAGATACCATCTAGATCAATCTAGCAATAATGAAAAGTATGGTGTCTGTACATTTACATCATATTAAGATGTAGAGATACCTATATTTGTTACAGAGGTGCTTTAACGCTGAATTCAGAAATGCATGGGATAGGCATAAAGGAACCTTAGTTGTTAGGAAAGGGAGGATAATGGGGAGATCAAGTAGGGTCTGCAGTATTACAGTACAGTAGGTAGGGAAAATGGGCAGACTAGGTGGGCCAAGTGGTCCTTATCTGCTTTCAGTTTTTATGGGTCTAAGTTATCCTGTTTAGGGCCATGTGACCAAAGGCATCAAGGTATGGACACAGTCTGGGCCTTGATTTATTCATTTATTGGTTGGTTTGTTTGTTTGTTTGTTTGTTTCAACAGAAAAGACATACTAAGCTTGTGACAGCTCATTTCCATATGCATCCTGGGGATATGGAGGAAGGGGAGTATATAATATAGGATGTGCAAGTGAAAATGCATAATGTAAGGTGCAGTAGTAATAAAAACAACATACAATAAAAAATACAAAAAAGTAAACATCAAAATACATAGCAGTGCACTGTCACAAATTATAGGCCGCTAGTTGGTGTAACACAAAATAAAGATGAAACACAATGCAAAAAATAAGGTACAAGTGCAATACAGTACTGAGATACAAGTACAAAACAGAACTGGGAGCAATGCCAGATAGTAACAGATTACCACCACACAGACTGCTAACGTGTGAGAGCTGAGAAAGCCAGTACAGGGGGAAAGCTAAGGAATTATTATTAACTGATTTAGGCACAGTTAGCTTATTGGGTGTAGGTTATTGCTGACAGCTGGTGGGAAGGAGGACAATAACACTACAGGGAGGAGGGAACAGGGATCAGGAATACTGGCAGATGGGGATAGTAAACTCATGAGGAAGGGACTTGAGGAACGAGAAGGAGGAGGCTGAGCAGACAGACAGGGAAAGAGAGGACCAGAGTTTAGAATAACGACGTGAGACAGTAGCTTGGCCCATGGAAGTTTTCCTGGAGGGGGGAGAGAGAGAAAGAACGGGAAGCAGCATTCTGGAGGGGATAGGTAGAAGGAGGGGGCAAAGCAAGAAGCGTAGAATGGAAGGTGGGAGAGAGCCAAACTAGAATTTGGAGGTGAAGGTGACAAAGTTGGTCAGCCGTCTGGCATCAAGGGATGGGAGGGACAGCAAGAAGTAGAAAGAGCAGTGGTGTGTAGGAAGGGGGGGGCGGTTCAAGACAAAATGGCAGAAAGAGTGAAAGAGGGGGGCCAGTCCGGCAAGGGGGACTTGGGAGAGGCACTGTAGATAATGTCACCGTAGTCAAAGATAGGGAGTATCATCTTTGTGACTAGCTCCTGGCAGACAGGGAGAAGGATACTGGCTTTTTTTCTATACAGTGTGCCCAGTTTGGGATGATGCTTGAGGTGGATAGCATTACTGCACCCAGGGGAAATAAGGTGCTGGTCCAGACAAGACACCAAGGTACTTAAAGGAGGTGACATCCTCAATCACAGTACCATCAAGGGTGTGGTAGGAGAGAGGTGAGTCTGACAAGCCTCTGCTGGGAGCCAAAGGTCATGGAGACAGTTTTCTTGGCATTGATGGACAGAAGGTTTAAATGGAACCATAGCTGAACACTGCCAAAGTCCTGCTGGAGGCGTACAGCAAGGTCAGTAGCAGAGGAGCCTGAGACAAATTGCACAGTGTCCTCTGCATACATGTGGATGGATGCAGTGGAACAGGTGGAGAGGAGGTTATTTAGAATATGGAGGAGAGTACAAGGCCCAGGACAGAACCTTGGGGAATGCCTGAGAAGATCAGGCATGGAGGGGAATGAATGTCTCCAATATGGACAGCTTGCAAACTGCACTTTAGGTATGAGCAGAACCAATTGATGGAGGAGGAGAGAGAGTCCTCCTGCCTTAAGTTTGTCTAGGAGACGGGGGTGTGATACAATGTTAAAAGCTTTGACTAGGTCGACAAAGATGGCAGAAGTAATTTGGCCCTGGTCCGTACCAGACAGGATAGGTTCTGTGAGCAGGAGAACAGAGGTGGTTGTGGAATGGGACTTCCTAAACCCAGACTGTAAAGAAGTGAAAAAAGAGGAGTTGAGGAAAGGGGTGAGTTGTGAGAGGATAAGATGTTCCTGGAGCTTGGCCAATGTGGGAAGGAAAGAAATAGATTGAAAATTTTCAGAAGAGGAATTATCACCTCCTTTTGGGAGGGGGAAGACAATAGCCTGCTTCTAAGGCATCAGGGACAGAGGCAGAGGAGGAGGGTAATTGGGAAGGCGATGGCTGGTGCAGAGAGGTGCAGAAGCTTGGAGTCAAGGCCATCTAGCCTGATATCCTTGTGGAGGTTAAGAGCTAGAAGGGCCTTAAGAGAGGCAGAGGGCAGGGAGGGGAGAAAGGAAGAAGGAGTGTGAGGGAAGAGGGTAAGGCTGAGGAGGGGGAGGGGGAGGGGGAGTGGGAGATGGGGAGGCAAGAGAACAGAAAGGGTGCAGGTGTGAAAAAAAGAGTTAAAAGAAACAGCTGTGGCAACAGGATCAATGATGTGCGAGCTGCCAACCTTGAGAACAGGTGGGGAGGATTGGGTTGGGGGGAGAAGAGAAAGTTGATAACTTTCCAGAACTTGGAGGGGTGATTAAGGTTGTTCAGGAGTGTGGATGTAAAGTACTCAGATTTTCAAGCCTGGTAGCTTTGGTGCAAGCATTGTGAAGACTTCAGTATTTTAACAAGGTGGCAGGGGATCCGATCATCTTACAGGACTGTCAGGCTAGATCACGAGCTCTATGGCAGGCCAGCTGCTCAGCAGAGATCCAGGAGAGGTGGGATTCTTGTATCACAGTTTTTCTGAAGGGGGCATGGTGGTCCCAGACAGCCAAGTATTTGTTTTGAAAGGAGTCAGTTGATGTTGGAGGTTATAGAGATGTGGGATCAGTGGGTGGCCAACAGGTCTGTGTGTAGGGAGGAGAAATCCAGTGACCTGAAGAACTACAAGAGATGTTTTTTGTGTGTGTGTGTGTTTGTGTGTGTGTGTGTGTTGGGGGGAGGGGCTTTAGGGTGACAGATTTGGTGGTCATTGAGTGCATCTATTAGGATAACAGCATCCACAATACCATGACAGTGAGAGGACAGTACCCAGTCCAGAACAGTGCTGTTCAATAATTTATGATTAAGATGGGTTGGGTTTGAAATTAGCTGGGCTAGCTAGAGGGATTTAACATTCTTACAAAGTTTGTGCACAGAGGGGGAGAGCCAACTGGAATTAAAATCCCCAAGTATCAGCAACTCACCAGATGAGGAGTGAGAGGAGATGGACATGAGGAGTTCAGTGACTGAAGCAGAGGACAGGCCAGAACAGCAGTACACTCCTGCAGCAAAAAAGGGGGACCGTGAAGGGGAGGGTGCGTTTGAAGCGGAGCAGCTCGTAGGCAGAGGGGGAAGAGACCAATAGCACATGCACAAATTAGATGCCAGAGGAGAGATAAATTGCAACACCTCTGCCTCTCTTAGGGTGATCCTGCCTAGCAATGGAGTAACCAGGCATGGGCACTGCAGAGACTTGGACCTTGTAGGAGTGGTAAGACTTTGAGATAATAAAAACATCCTGCTGAAGATGGCCATGAGAGCTGTAACAGATCCATCTTCGGGAGGAGGCTGCGGATGTTAAGTTGGGCTACCCGCAGTCCTTTAGGAAGCTGTACTGGTGACATGGGGGCAGGACCAAGATTAAGCTTGATGTCACCCAGTGTCGCACTGGCCCACAGGGCTACCGGAAAATTTCCCGGGGGAGGGCCCAGGCCCCTAGGGGGCCCCTCTGGCTGGGCAACCTTTTTTTTTTTTTCCAGAGAACAAAGTTTTCATAATTTTTTTCTTTTCCCCGAGGGAATCATACTGTTTCCTGTTGTCAGACTCAAGGGACGAGGGGGGGTCAGGTCAGGTCGTGAGGTCCGGTTGTCGTCAATGATGATCAGGGTGGGACAGGGAACAAAACGCCGATCTCCTGCTGCATTGCCCACAGACTAGTGCCCCATATCTCCCAGCCAATCCCATGCCTGCTCAGACTCAGAGGCCTGCTGTAGCTCGTAGCGGCCAGTACGTAGTCATCACCATGTAGGTGCATGTGCACGCACGCAGTCAGAAGCTGACAGGAGGATTCACCGGGCGGTTAGTTTTTGGTGCCTACAGCCACCACCACCATCGCCATTCCAGTCAGTCAGCCAGGCCTAGGTCGGGACTCAGAGCGAGGTTATCCGTGGAGTGAGCAGCGAGGTCTGGACTGGAACAGTCTGTCTTTGACTCTCTCAGACGTCGTGGTTGGATCGAACAATGACGGCCCAGTAGAGTAGTACAGCCCCTGCTTTTATGTGGTAGCTGGCCGGGTGAAGCGACTAGTCTCTGCGAGAGGCTCTAGAGCCTATGTTGTTGTGGCAGCAGCCTGGCTTACAGCTTTTACAGCAAGCTTCCTAGGTGTACCCTGTTGTACACCAACTGTTATTATTGATTAAAAAGAAACTGCGGTAGTAGAGAACACCAGATCACTTGTGTAACTGTGTTTCAAAATCGGACACCAGTACGCAAAAGGGTACCCTAAGCTAGTTACATGATACCTGCAGAGGTAGTGCTCTGTCGGTTATCTTTTTTTTTTGTGTTTGAGTTGGAAGGCCCCACCCCATGTATTTTCAACATGTGGTGTGGGGGAAGGCAAAGCCCCAAACAAAGTAAAAAAAATAAGTGACAGAGCATTACCTTGGCAGAGTACACATCACCGCACCATGTTTGTCACTCTGTTTGAGTGGGAGGCTCTGCCCCCACACCCTCTGTGCCTTTTTTAACAAAGGGGCGTGGGGGCAAAGCACCCCAACTCAAGCAAAGTAAAACCGGCAGAGCGCAAGTCCTGAAGCGGACATTTAAAACACTGATACAATCACTGATGCTGTCATGCAATCATGTATGCTGGTACAATCAGTCAAATGTGATCTATGCCAATTCCTTACAGAAATGCCGGTGGCCTGGAGTTCTCCACTACTGCCAGAAATCCCTGGTTGAGTAGCTTGTGCAGCATTAATGGAGTTGATTGTTAATTGGGTAATTTAAGGTTATAGCTGCCAGGATCTGCCCATTTATAGCAGTGGCAGTTTTTGACTGGGTGTGTGGTTTTATGGTGGTAGTTTGACTACAACAGAGTCATTAGCTGACTGCAGCAGAGTTTTCACTTATCTAGGCATATTTACTGTCAGTGCTACTGATGAGAAATCAGTCAGCAGAGGTAAAACTTGACATCTTGTATAGAAGCAATCTACTGTCATATGAGTGCTTTTACAGCTACAGTCTGATGTTGAGAGATGCAGAGTTCTCACTGATAGCTACTGCAGCCCTTAAAACAAATTCTATCTATAGTGTCCTCCTGTATGGGGGGAAGGGGGACAATGTTCTTGTGCAAATGCTAGGTATTGGCTGGAGAGAAAGCTGATACGGTACGATTACTGCTATACATTGGTGGTTAACTTGTATTATAATCTAGACAATGCCGGTTGAGCACTGTGATGTGTTTTATGTGTTTGTTCATGCATGGAGTGCATGCTTTGTTGATATGTAACAGTGGCCATTGAATGTTTTATTTTTGGTGTTCGGTAGTGGAATCACACGATGTTGCAAAACAGGGCACCGTCTATTAAATGAAAGCATGCAGCTTTTTAGTGCCCTATCCCAAATGATATCTTCCCTAGTCAAGTGCCTTGCTGCAACTTTCAGTGATGCAGCATTCAGGTACTTGGCAATCATGTTGTTTACTTTTGACTTCCTGAAATAAGTCTGCCACAATGTTATATTAAATGTGTTTAAGGAAGGAATGTTGGTTGCCACAGATGAGTGTGTAAGGCTCTGTTGTGGTTTAAATGTAGCCTAAACCCTTAAAATCTTTCTGTGGAAAGCTCTCCCACCCACTCCTTGCATTAGCCTTTCTTAAATACAGAAAAGCCACTGGTGGTTGGGTTTAAAGGCTGGGAGGGAGGAGCTTAGGGAGTTGCAAGCTTCCCCTGTGAGCTAACTCTTAAGGCTAATAGTCAGGTGGGGAAAAGTTCAGACACTCAAGTGTTGTAAGTTTGAAAGTCTGTATGCTCTATGGGAGATCATCTAGGTATAGGTACTGGTAGCTCAAGAAAATGTAGAGTCACTGAGTTGGTAATTTGGCCTAGAAAAGACTGCTATGATGATGGGGAAGGGACCACATGTCACTAGAGCAGGTATCTTTGGGCGGGTGGTTGGGTGCACAGGGTGTGGTACGGCCATGATACTGGAATGGGCTTGGAAGTTTGGGGGATGCCCAGTGTGCTACCAGCTGGCACAGCTTAAGGAGGAGGTAGAGAGGATTTGAAGGCAGCTAGGGGTGCTGGTGGGGAGGATTGGAGAGGTCGAAGGCAAGCGGTCACCTACATGGAAGCATTAGGTGCTGGGGCCTCCCACGCTGGAAGAGGAGTGAAAGGAGGTGCTCACACTAGGGGAGGAGGGAAGGGGGTACACAGGGGACTCTAGGGGACCCTGGCAGGTGGGCCATAAAGGTGGAAATTTCCACAGCAGTAGGCAAGAGACTGGGGGTGTCCAGAGGAAACTGAGAGGGGAAGTAGGGACAGGGGGGCACTGGGGGATTGGCTAAGGCTTACAAATTGTTTTAACCCTCTACACCCATTGGTGGAAGAGGGGAGCATGGAGGGGGGGAGGAGAAGGATGATGATGATGATGTTGCTGCTGGTGAAGCTGGGGCAGGGACGGATAGAAAGGGTGAAGGGGGCAAGAGACAAGGGAGCAATAGAGGGGACCCAGACAGTATGGGGGAAGACGGGTAGATGGGAGAAGAAAAAGTAGGATCAAGGGAACAAGGAGGAGGCTGAGGGTATGGAACATGGGAGCACAACAGGCAGGAAGGCACAGGATGAAAATGGGATAATAGCGAGCAGAAAGCAAAGTAGACAAACAGGGTGAATGAATTAGTCAGTAGTGGGGAAAGAGATACAGAGAAAGATACTCGGGTGGGAGGGATAAAGAAGGCCAGGACATGGGTAGAGGGGGTGACCAGGGGAAAATAGTGAAGGGGCTACCTTGGACACCCAGATTGTTAGAGGTGCGAGGAGCTGGTTGGGGGCAGAACCCGGATGAAGGGATGAGGAGGGGCATGGAAGAAGAGGAAACATGAAGGGTGAACAGGGAGGCAAGGGGGAGGTCAGAATACTGCTACTGGGGGACTCCATGATCAGAGGCATCCAGTGGGAGGGGTAGGGGGAGGGTAAAACCTGTCTGATCAGAACCAAATGCCACCCAGGCCTGACGGTGCACAAGGCCAAGCATGAGTTGTATTCACTGGCAAGGGAATGCAGGGGGATCCCAGACATTCTAGTGCACTTGGGGACAAATGACATAAATGGTAATAGTGAACTAGAAATTCAGGTAAGGTTCCAGGAGTTGGCCAGGGTATGCCTTTCCATAGGCTGTAAGATCTCCTTTTTGGAAATCCTGCCGATGCCAAGGGCTATTGGGGAAAACAAGAGGAAGATTAGGGAGATAAATCAGTGGCTTAGGGAGTGGTGTGGGGAATTGGGGTATGACCTGGTGGGGGACTGGGGGGAGACCTGGGAGGATAAGGGGCTGTACGTTAGGGACAGGCTCCACCTTCATTTGGAAGGAAAGGAAGTCCTTAAGCTCAAACTAACTGGGTTCATCAGCAAAAGGTGGGGTTTAAACTTGTGAAGGGGGGGGCATGAAAAAAGGGTCAGTGCCAGCAGGTACAATAAATGAAGGACATGGTCTTGGTCTCCACTCCTCTAGGGGGCTATGGAGATATGGAAATGAGTCACCAGGTAGGGTTTAGGAGCTGAGAAACGGGAGCCCAAGGGGGGGGGGAGGAGAGGAGGGAATAGGGCTGGAGAGTGGTCCTGATGAAAGCCAGGAGCTTAGGAAATAAAATGCTTGAGCTCCAGGCAATGCTAATTGAGGGGGTGGTAGATGTGGCAGCAGTCACTGAGACCTGGGCCACTCAAGGCATGAGTGGGACCTAAATCTGGAGGGCTATACTATGTTCAGAAAAGATAGGTGGGAAGGAAGGGGGGGTTGTGTAGCACTGTTAGTAAGAAATGGCATGGGTATTGGGGGGTAGAGGAGGTGGAGTGGAACGTGGAGGCTATGTGGGTCACCCTGCTGATGTGAAGGGGTAAGAGATTAAAGGTCGGAGTGGTATACAGACCACCAGCACTGGTGGATGTTCTGGAAGAAAGTTTGGTGGCAAATCTCGAGGGACACTGTAGACTGGGAAAGGGAAGGGTAGTTGTAATGGGGGACCTCAACTTGCCAGGAACAGACTGTAGAACTATGACATCACCAGTGGCCAGGGAGCAGAGGCTGCTGAATGTCTTCCAGGATGCGTTCCTGACCCAGCAGGTGGGTGAGTCAATTAGGGAGGCACGGACACTGGATGTGGTCCTAGCAGACAGTGATCAGATTAGGGGCCTAGAGGTGAGGGACCCATTGGTGGGGAGTGATCACGCCACAGTCTGGTTCTTCCTGCACCTAGTGGGGGAGGAAATTCGAACAAGGACGGTAGTAACTGACTTTAAGGGTGCAGAATTCAGGGAGATGGGAAGAATCCTTAAAGATCGTCTGGACAGGATAAGGCCAGATATGGATGCTGACAGCAGGTGGGAGATGATTAGGAAGGGAATACAGGAGGTTACCAGATCCTGCACAAGGGAAAGGCGTAAGTTCAGTAAGGCCAGAAAACCCTGCTGGTGGACCCGGGAGGTACAGGAGGCGGTGAGGGACAAGAAGGTGGCCTATAGGTGAATTAGGCGCTCAAGAAGTGAAAGGGATGAGGAGGAATATGAGCTGACAGCCAAGGGAGTCACCAGGATGCTTAGAGCAGCTAAGGCAAAAAAGGAGCAGTCCTTGGCCAGTGGGATCCGGAGGGGGGACAAGGGGTTCTTTAGTTACATAGGGGAAAAAAGGAAAACAAGGGGGCAGATCAGCAGGATGAGGATAGGGGATGGTTGGGCACAGGATGCAGAGAAACAGGCAGAAGTCCTAAATGAGTACTTTACCTCAATTTTTATCAGGGGGGATGGAGGGGCTATGTCTTGTGGGGGAAGCAGGGGCAAACTGGAGGAAGGGGTGGGACCAGTAGAGATCAGGGTCCCCGACGGGTCTGGGGAAAGGACAGCCACCACAGACAGCTGGGGGGCCAGCAGTACAAGGTGAAAAGGGGGAGGATGTGGAGGCTGAATTCCCGGTAGAGAGAGTAAGGAAAGCTCTCAGGTCCCTTCGGACGAAGAAAGCACCTGGGCCAGATGAGATACATCCCAGTGTGCTGAGGGAACTGGTGGATGTCCTGGCAGCCCCTTAGTGGAGCTTTTCAACATCTCTCTGAGGACTGGGTGTGTGCCCCAAGACTGGATGGTGTCCCATGTCGTGCTGATCCACAAGGGTGGATGAAGAGAGGAGGTGGGAAATTACAGGCCTGTTAGCCTGTCATCGGTGGTCGGCAAGGTGATGGAGGGTATTGTCGAGGAAAGGCTGGGGGGGTTACTGGAGCAAACTGGGCATTTGGACGATAGGCAGCATGGCTTTGTCCCAGGAAGATCGTGCCAGACAAACCTTGTTGAGTTCTATGACTGGGTGACGAGGGCCCTGGACCAGGGTAGGCTGGTGGACGTCCTCTTTCTGGACTTCAGCAAGGTGTTTGATGCAGTACCCCACAGTGGCCTACTGGCTAAGCTGAAAGAAATGGGAGTAGAGTGACAGTTATTAAGATGGATAGAAAATTGGCTCTCTGAGCATACTCAGAAGGTGGTGGTTGGAGGGCTAGCCTCATCCCCAAGGTGGGTTACTAGTTGGGTGCCCCAGGGATCAGTGCTGGGACCTCTCCTGTTCAACGTCTATGTCTCAGACATAAGGAAGGGGATCAGGAGTGAAATGAGTCTCTTTGCAGACGACTCAAAGCTGGGTGCAGTGATGCATGAGGAGGAGGCTCTGGAAAGGTGGTCAGGAAAATGGAAACTAAAATTCAATGCAGGGAAGTGCAAGGTTCTGCACCTGGGAGTCAGAAATCCAGGCCAGATGTATATACCTCTCAACCTTTTGTCCCCCAAATGTGGAACATTGCCTCTCAAAATGTGGAACAAATGAGCAAAATGTGGAACACTTAATCAATCTTTACCTAAGAAGCTCAGAACACTGTTAAAATGTTTGCATGTATGTTCAGAAAGTCTGTTATTAATTGAATAATATATTTTTTACACCATTTACTATAGATTTTTGCTTTAAAATGTTAACACTGAATGTGGGACAAGTCCTCACAATGTGAAACAGGGAGCTTTTGTGAAGTAAAATGAGGAACGTCCCTCGTAATGTGGTACAGTTGAGAGGTATGCAGAGGTATACCCTGGGAGGAGACACGATTCAAGTCACAGAGGGTGAGAGGGACCTGGGGGTAGTGGTAGATGTCAAAATGAACAACTCAGAGACCTATAGGAGGGCAGCGGCAAGGGCAAATAGGATGCTGGGATGCATCGCCAGGGGGATTATCTCCAGAAAGGCGGAAGTGATCCTTCCCCTGTACAACTGCTTGGTTAGGCCATACCTCGAGTATTGTGTGCAGTTTTGGAGACCACATTTAAAGAGGGACATTACACTCCTAGAGAGGGTCCAAAGGAGGGCAACCAAAATGATCTTGGGCCTGAAGGAGAGGCCTTATGAGGAGAAGCTCAAGGAGCTTGACATGTACACCCTGAAGGAGAGGAGGGACAGGGGGGACATGATAGAGGTCTTTAAGTACATGAAAGGGATCAATAAGGGAGGCCCAGTCAGGGTGCTCCAAAGGAAGGGGGGGCAAAGAGAGGTCACGGGTGTAAGCTGGTAGGGGGCAGGCTCAGAGGGGAGAGGAGGAGGTGTTATTTCACTGAAAGGGTGGTGGAGCCACGGAATGTGCTGCCTAGAGAGCTGGTACAGGCAGAGATTGTGGAAGGGTTTAAGAGGGCATGGGACAGGTACAGGGGGAGGGTAAATCTGACTAGGCCAAATACAGGTGGATCATCTGGGACTGGGGACAGTATAACCCAAGGGGGAAGGGAGGACACCAAAATAGGCCGTCAGTGCAGGTGCTGAAAATCGAGCAGTCTTGAAAGATCATTAGGCCTATTCTGCTGGCATTTTAGTATGTTAGTATGTAAGAACACAAGGGCCAAAGCACCCAGCTGATTCAGCTCTGGGGTTGCCAAGGTAGTAAGGGAAAAGAGGTTAGCCTATAGAAAATTCAGGAAGACCAAGAGAGAGGTGGAAAGAGAAAACTACCTAAGGTTGACTAGTGAGGCAAGTAAGGGATGGTATGAGTCGGGTAAGGGTGTGGGTGACAAGATTACTACTCACAGACCTCCAAGCAGCGACAAGAAAGTCGAAACTCAGTCGTCCGTGTCCATCGCACTGACACTCTGTGACGTGAGGATCATTTCTGCAGCCAGCTCCCCCTACAGCTGAGAGTGCCACCCCAAAGTCCAGAGGAGGAGTCTGTCTTCTGCTGTCAGTCTGACTGAGGAGGAGAGGAGAGCCAGAGTCAGAGAAGGTAAGAAATTTAATTTTATTTGTTTATGTTCTCTTGCAGACAGTTTCAATTTACCCAACCCCACCCTATCCCAGCCCTGGGATCCTATCCTATCCTAGTTTGTTTATGCCTGTGGTTGGGTTCAGCCAGGTTCACAATGATTTCAGTCAGTGTGGGGCTGCTGAGCAGGCTGGCAGTATCGTGGCTGTATCTTTCGCCCCTGTTATTATCTGTGATATTATTGGTGTTGCTGCTTCATGGTCTCCCGAGTGTACTTTGCTTCTGCTCATGGGTATCTAAACCATCCGGTGGTGCACAGATGTGTTGTCAGCTGATGATGAACCTGATGATAACAGTGGGATGGTTTAGGTTAGCAGCAGCAGCACTGATTCCAAATACTGTGTCTTGAGTGCACTTCAAACACACTTGTCTGTTGAGTGTTGTACCAGTATGCTGTCCATCTCTGGGATCTGTGCCTAAGTGCCTTCATGCTGGTTGTGTTGTTGCATGCTATTGGTATTCTCTTCAGGTGTTATCTGCATGTGTCTATTAACCCTTAGGCTGCCGCCAACATGATATCTTGTCCTAAAAACCTATGCGTTCTAAATCTTCCGGCAGCCTAAGGGTTAAGAAAGGTAGGGTAAACTGGGCATGTTTGTATGCATGGTGTGTGTATTTAGCTACAGCTACCTAGTACTGAGTCCATTTCATCCTCCTCACTTTCTAGTGCTGCATGAGAGAATGTGTCTAAAGATAACGTGGCACCTGTTTTCTGTTTGGTATTTGGAAGCCACCTGTAGTGGGAGCTCTGGGTTAATGGGACCAGTGCCAGTTTATATTGTATACAGTTTTTTTTTTTTTTTTTATGGGTTTTTACTGGGTTTTCTCCCGATAACCCCCGGCCAGGGCCTGGCACAGGCTGTATATGCCTGTGGAGGTACCACATGACACCGTAAGCCAGCTCAGTCCCTTGGGACCATATATTTCCCTTCAGCCTTCTTTTTTTCTCTCTCCCCCCGGGTCGAAATCAAGTTTTGCAGCTGCTAGCCAGCAGGGCTAGTGACTGGGAAAATCCACTGGCCCTACAGACATTTTCGCGGCCCCAGCTGGCGTACATACTGAAGAGTTGCCTTCTTCAGTACGAGCCTGTAGGGCTAATTAAATGAAAATCTTAGTTGCCCGATAAAGCATCTACCAGCATTTGGCTAGCGAGCCGGTGCCAGTTTCGACCTCTGCCCCCTCCCCCCCATTATTACTTGCCTTTTTAATGAAATTGCTCTATTTGAATTAACTTATATAAAATGGATAGGAAGGATGAATTATATATTACAGAGACATTTGTAAGCAAATTTTAAGTCTTTGCATCCCCACTTTTTTTTTTTACTGCAGAATTAATCTTATTGCTGTTAAAATTGTAGGGTATCATTTAGCATTGCTATAGTGATTTACAGTTCAAACTTATTAATATGATATAATAATTAAATACATTATATTATATTTACGGTTTGCACAGCAATGGTTTTGTATAAGTTATTGTCTTTATAACAAAAAATGTTTGATAGGAATTTAGATTGTGAAATTTAGCAGCATTTACACTTTTTTAATCACTTTGAAGGACAGTGTCTTTAAGAAATGCTTTATAAATTGATTTCTGTCATGTGCGTCCTCAGACCTGCCCCCTAAGGAAGGCCCCGTGTTGGGCTGAAGCGCTGAGGATGTAGGCCGCTTGTACCAGGCTTCACTACCACGAATAAATTTGTCTTGATACTGCTGTATTGTGACCGGGGTGAGTGCTGAATTCCTGTTTACCTTTGTGTTTTGGGCTGGCAGACCCATCTTCAGCACCAAGTCCTCTTGTGCACATTCTTTTCTACTTGTTTATATTTTAGATAGTTTTTTATGGGTTTTTACTTGGTTTTCTCCCATATTCCCCCCCATGGGGCCCCAGCACATGCCCATATGTGTGTGTGGAAGCACCACATACACACGAGAAGCCAGCTCAGCCCCTTCCTCCCACCCCACATGCCGGCATCCCAACGACCCGAGGTTGTTCCTGAAACCTAGGCTACTGGCGCAGCGCAAGGTAAGGTGTCCAGCGTATCAACCCTCAGCACCACCGGGCTGGCACAAACTCATATTTAGAATATTTTAGTAGGTCAGACTAGCTGTGTTTACTGGCTCCTAGCGAGTGTGGCACTGGTCCACATGCATTCACCTGCTGTCCAGCAAGATGCTTGCTGTTTTTCAGCAGGTGCTTTAAGGGCATGCCATATCACATCGCTCACCTTCTGATGCTACTATGTGCACCTGCTGTGTTCAAAAGTAGGTCCCCTACCTGTGATTGCCCCACAAACAGTACTGCTCCCACAGTCAGGTCCCGGTGTGACTGCTTATCCTTATCCAGTCAGTATATATTACAAAGAGACAATTTTCATTCCAGTCCCTCTGCAATGTCCCTTAGAATCAGACTGCTGCTCTTGTGCTGTAACTTGAGCTTCTCTCCTAGCATTTTCTCCTCCCTGTGGCACTTACTGATTTCCTACTGGTCTCCAAAATCTGAAAGTTTCCCACATCCAGCAGAAATCCTATTGTTATAATGCTACTTCATTTAAGTTTTGTTTGCTGTTTGTCGTTTCAATTTAGTCATTGATGTATCATCAGATGAAAATAATTAATGTAATGTTATCTGTTTCTCTTTGTCGTTACTGATAATGACTGTACCTGGCTGTATACTGTTCAAATGTTTGTTCTCACCTCATGCTGCGTCATGAAATACTCTTTAATGTTGACTCTGGTCTCCCCTGTCTGTACTCTCCCGGGTCGTGCCTGAATATAGGCAACATTGTTGTCTAGTGTACTTACCCGGTAAACAAAAACCAAATAAATAAATAAAGACATTAAAGAGGACTGGTCCCAGCACTGAACCCTGTGGTACTCCACCAGTAACCCCCCCCCCTTTCCTCAGAGTGGACTCCGTTTAGTATTACCCTCTGCGTTCTGTCGTCCAGCCAATGTTTTACCCAGGCTATCACCTTGGGACCCACTCCCAGGCTGGCTAACTTATTTCTTAATCTTTTTGTGTGGGAAATTTGTTGATTTGTTGGTCACAAATCTCATTTCCAGCTTGCAGACTGATGTTAGCTTGCCATCAGCATGTACTGAATATTTTGTATACTGGGCTACAGCCAGGGGTTTAAAAAATGGGACAAATAGATCTCACTGGTGTAAAAAATGTGGGTCTAAGAGGAATCAACTGTGTTAAAACACAATCGGTGGCAGATTTTGAACACTTTGTGTTCCCTCCCTTTAGATATTATAGAGTTGGTGCATCAATCTGGACAAACTGGCAAAGGAAGGAGGGGTCAATTTGGGGTCGGTTGCATCTTTTTCTCTTTCGGTTCAGGTTAGTGCTCTGCCTGATGTAGACCCCACTACACCCCAATTCCTTGTGCACTTTTGGGGCTTTGACTAATGATGTTGTTGTTTATCATTTCTGTCCTATAGTCCTGATAGCATAAGCATCTGACTTTGGTGGACTTTGGACTTTGCCACTGCCAGCATCCCCTTCTCGCCCTTCTCTCCCCAATCAGGAGGTACTGAATGTTTGGGGGGGGGGGACGGCACTAATATCTTATGTTAAGAGGCTGTGTCACAGGTAGCCTAGATATGCATAGGCTGAGGCTGGTGTTAGCTAGTAGCTTGCTGTTTTTTTCCCCCTTTTCCTATCTGTGTGGAGACTGGAGACAGCATCCTTTTTTTTTTTTTTACCTTCAGTGCTTGATGTTTTACAGTGGAAGCCGTTTAAAGGTGACACCTCCATGGATATCCATTCTCCTTTTAAGTGGCCCTCCCCATTAACAGAAGCTTTTTTTTTCGGCGGCTCCCCAATATCAACCACAGACTTCCATTGCCACATCACACACATGCACACAACACACTTGTACTAAATACACTGACACAGACACTACACATTCCCAAGGATTACAGCTCTGTTTGTGAGAGTGTTTGTTTTAGTTTGAGTGATATAAAAATAGTAAACTTTGTTTCAACCAGTCAGAATTCTTTAAAGTCCACGTATCTTCCTCCAATCCTCCTTTCTTCAGTTCTGTGCCCGACTCGATCACGGGTGGTTGCTTTTTCGGTTGCTGGCGCCGAAGTAATCCTGTGCAACAGTGCTTCCACATTGGTGACGTTGATTGGTGCTGGGTCCTCATCATCATCGGTAGCCTCCTGAGTATTTTCTTTGGTTTTGGCATTTTATAGTGTGGCACATATGTCCCCGATCGATAGGTTACTGTCAGTCATCTCCTCATCATCCACTTTCACAAATGCCTCAAACTCAGCAACGGACATGCCAGAAGGTACGGCTAC
Source organism: Neoceratodus forsteri (assembly GCA_016271365.2). NCBI lineage: Eukaryota > Metazoa > Chordata > Ceratodontiformes > Ceratodontidae > Neoceratodus > Neoceratodus forsteri. The sequence continues at coordinate 449,381,419 of CM057456.1, read as the reverse complement.
ATCTGTGTGTGTGTGTGTGTGTTTGTGTGTGTGTGTGTGTGTATATACGTGTGTGTGTGTGTGTGTGTGTGTGTGTGTGTGTGAATTCATACATACTTACATTATAAGAGCTTCAGTTCATGGAAAAAATAGAAGGGAGTGCATTTTAGAAAGATAAGGAAATAATTCAGGCAACACCATGTACAGTCACTAATAACTTAACATATAGCAAGTAAGAAATAATTCAACCATGGCAATGTTCAGGCAATGAATCCATTGACTTATAGCAGAGGCCCAAGTTTAGAGTACCACTGACACAATGAGTAAAGTTAACATATAGTCACTTTATTGTTCAACTGGTATAAAAAAACATATCCTTAAGTTTCAAAAAAAACAAGTGCAAGGCAGCCTTGTCAAAACGTAACAGTTCATTAATGGCATCTACTGTTTTCTATTAATTTTACTCTTAATCCTGTGTTGCTGACCACACCACTTGCAATATTTGATGATGCTTATATAATTGTCTGAATGTATGACTGTTTACAAACTGTGTTTATATTTTGATATTTTGTTTTATGTAGTGGTCCATATTGTCAATGGGTAATCATTACAATGGGGTATATTGCACCCTTAACGGGAATTGCACATCCCAGATTTCAAATTTTGGGCACCTGAGGATTCCATGCAGTAATGGCAACTCCCCAGTTGTGCTGTGCCATTTGAAGGGGGCAGATCTACTTTCTCTTTGCTGATGAACTGCAAGACTTCAGTAGTTCCAATGTAGCCAAACTAAATGTACAGAGGATGTTGGTCTGTGGCGTTGTCCTCAAGCATCAAGATATGGTTGTGGGTAGCCCTGGGGTGTATCGGACCAGTTGATCAGGGGGAAGATCGATTTTTATATTTAACTAGGTAATAGTGTCAGCATCTTACACCATGGCTGGTCAGTCAGTAGGACAACTGTAACTAAATGTTGAAGTGAGACTCTTGGTACTCTGTCTGGTGCTACTGTGCAATCTGTAGCAACAGTGTGCGCCACACTTTCAGTCAAGAATACCTTTCACCACAGAGATGTCGCCAGCCCCATTATTTTCAGATGCCACAAGTATTGCAAAAACCATCCAAAAATTAATTTTATGGTAGATGAAACAGCAATATAATAAGAATTAGCAGACGGGTTGCTGATTCACTAATGGACAATATTGCCAACAAGTTTCCTTCACTAAAGGCGTCAGCATGGCTTTGTACTCTAAGCAGCGCAATTTTACGCAATACCAAACTCTTAACTTTTGAACAGACTAGGTCCATTTCGATTGTACATGGCCTGACCATTTTGTTCTCTATGCATACTGATATATTTTTATTTTCTGCCCCCTGTAGGATGTACAACATCAAACAAAAGAGAAAATAGTACTCCGGCACCTCAAAAAGAAACAAACTTGCCAAAAGCTATTACATGATGCTGCAGCATCGCTGGACCAGAAGACTATTGCAGACATAATCGGAAGACAAAGGTCATACGCCATGAATAAAATGGAGAGTGTTGAAGTTCCTGGCTCTCAATTTCCTTCAAGGGAAGAATCTACACCTTCACTTCAGATATATGACCTTGACCCACCACTGACAAAAGCAACTGAGTCCCAGTCTCTGATATGTAATGCTTCATCAAGTGAGAAGCAACCTCTGATAAGCCACCAAACAAGTCACACCTCACCTGAAGTTTATGCTTGTGACATAGATGAATATAACAATTCTGTATCCCTACTTCCACCATGTCACCCAAAATCATGTGAGGACGAGAATGCTCTAACATTACCTGAGGAAAATGGATTGGATGCTGAAGATTTGTACTCCTTTGTTACTCCATCACCAGCTTCAAGCACCAACAGACCTGACACACCACCACCACCACCACCACCACCACCACCAAAAGAAATAGAGTTCCTGTCCATGCTATGTGATACCACATCAAGTGAGACACTTCAGATAAGTGACCAAACAAGTAACACCTCACCTGAACTTTGTCTGTGATGCAGATGAGTGCAACAATTCTGTATCCCAACCTATGCCATGTCAATGACAACCTGCCTCATATGAGGACGAGAAGGACACATTACCTGAGGAAAATATTTTGGATAATGAAGATATGTGCTCCTTTGCTGCTCCATCACTCTCTTCAAGCACCAACATAAAGCTAAACTTCCTGCAAAAGTACTCTATTCACTCTACCTCAAGTGATCATAAACTGCCATTCCAAGAAAACAGACTGTATCGTCATGTTTTACCAAATGGCAAATGGATGCAAAGAAACTGGGTTTCATATTCCATTACATTACAGAAACTTTACTGCTCTGTATGCATGGCTTTCTCGACCAAGAGAAGCAGTAATTTTGTAGCAAATGGTTTCAAAGATTGGAGTCATGTGTACACTCGGGTTGAAGACCATGAAAATTCAGCTTCTCATAAACATGCTGTTGATGCTTATTTCTCAGCAAGGAATAATTTGGACATGGAAGCATTGGTGAACACGACATTGGTTAACATACATAAGCAGCAAATTCTCAGGAACAGAGAAGTAGTGAGCCGTTTGGTTGACATTATAACTTTAATTGGCAAACAAGGTCTGGCATACAGAGAGAAGGATGAAGGGGCTTATATGCTGGATACTGAAGAAGCAAATCATGGAATTTTCTTAGAGCTCTTGTCTCTTCTGTCCAGATACGATAGTGTCATGAAACAGCACCTTGATGAAGTCATTGCTCACAGCAAAAAGAGAAACCATACCACTACAAGTCAGGATAGAGGAGGATTTGTAACTCTGCTTAGTAAAACAACACTTCACAAATTAAATCTCATAATTGGTGGTTTAATAAAGGAAAAAATATCTCATGAAGTTCATGAAGCAGGTCAATTCAGTGTTCAAGTGGACTCAACACAAAATGTTGGAGTGATGGAGCAATGCTCTATTGTCGTTTGTTGTGTAACAGAGTCAACTGTCAATGAGCACCCATTAAGTCTGATTGATGTAACTGTGGCGTTTTTTTGTATGGTCCACCACTAAAAGACCCCTTACCTTCTCTGTCATCTGCCAGATCCTTCGGTTGCTGCTGGTGAAGACCCCATCTGGACCGTGCGAATAACTAGTCAGACACATAAAATAAAGAATAAGGCAGGTTTATTTGCTGTACAGCAGATGTTCTCTTCATGAGGACAAGCCCCAGACTGACTAATACTCTGACTCACAGGCATACATGGCACTGCCAGACAGTGCAACAAATTGTTACATGCAAGTTCTAAGTGCTCTTAACGGGGCGGCAGCTTAACATTAAGCCCCATGCTTAATGTGTGTTTCACATCACCACGGAACAGTGAATGTGAGCACCACTCGAACAAGCAATAAATCTATAAACAGTTTCTAAGAAATATTTTAAGTAAAGGTTTTAAGGCAAAAAAAAAACATTTTCATGCATTACAAGGCATTAGATTTCACAAAACAGAACAGTACTCCGCTGCGGGGGGGGGGAGAACCTGGTTTACACTATGGACCAGTCAGAGTAGCACCAGAGAGGAGGGAGACCTAATAGTACTTGAGACTTGGTCATGCCACAAGCGCTAAAGTGTGGGGGAAGGAAAAGGGAAGAGAGGGAAGGGTAGCTGCAGGAGGATATCCAGAATGTAGGCTCACACTTTAATAACAGTTGTATAATCAACAGGTAGACTGTCCATGTAAAGAGACATTCCTAATGGGGAAAAAATGTTATATGCAGAAATGCAGTACCATCAGAACAGTTTTATAAGACAGGTACAAAAAGACATTGACTGCAAAACAGTTAAACACAGAAGGAATTAGTCCCAACATATTTCACTGAGTCCGGTTTACAAAATTTCAAGACCTCCGTCAACTTTTCCGGTCAATTGGAATGGAGGCATGCATGGATTGCACTAGTTCCTGGCAAGAGGGGTCAGGTCGTTAAAAGCGACCCAGGAGTTCTGCCCACTATCGAATCCACACCACTTTACTCTGTATGTCCAGGATCCATTGACAAACTTCTTTCTTAAGATCTTCTCAATCTGGTACACTGGGGTGTGTAGAAGAGAGTCCTGAGAAGAAGAAGGTTGAGAAGAAGAGGAAGTTCCAGACAAATGATCTGGTAAAACGGAATCTGGCTGGAGAGTGTCAGGAGTGGGAAGAGCTGTAGGAACTAGTTGCAAGTTGTCCGGAGGGATCTCAACTTCAGAGAGGATGGAAGGCTCAAGGGCAGCTTCATTTCTGGGAAGACTGGGGTCGTCTGAAAGGTTGTTATTCAGGTACCCATGCTTTAGTCGGTTTATATGGACTTTGTTATGTACCAGCTTGCCATCCGACTTGCATCGCAGATGAACGTGGACTGAAGGAAGCTTTTCTACAATGTAGAAGAGACTAGTCCAGGGGTGTGGTGCCCAGAACAAGAGCACATCGGTACAAATAAACAATGTCCCCAACAGAGAATGAAGCCTCGTGAGCCTTGGCTGCAGACATTTTTTTCATTGCCGATTTTCCTCTGGCCCAGCATGGTGATTGTAACTTGTTGGGCAAGTTTCAGCTGTTCCAGAAGAGGGATAACGAAAGAAGAAGCTGACTTGGGCACCTCTAGCAGTGAGAAATCCCTGTCCAGTGGAGTTCTTGGATGACGTCCATGGACTAAGAAGAAGGGGGTGTATTCTGTGCTGTCGACACAAGGGCTGGTACTGTATGCAAACTGCACAAAGGGAACAAACTGGTCCCAGGTGTCATGAGTCTCATCCAGATACTTGGAGAGTGTGCTGAGAATGGTGGACATCATTCTTTCACTCTGTCCATTGCATTGTGGATGGTAACTTGTGGTATGTGTCTTTTTTATGTTGAGAAGTTTGCAAGTTTCTCGGACAATGGTGGACAGGTTGTTAGTGCCTCTATCTGAATGTAGGTACGATGGGGTACTGTGACGACAAATGACTGTAGTGAGAAAGGCACTTGCCACAGTGGAGGCTTTAATGTCTCTTAGGGGGATGAGTTCCAAATACTTTGTCAAGTAGTCCACAAAGACCAGGATGTATTTGTTAACAGAGTCAGAGCATGTTGGTAAGGGCCCAAGAATGTCAGTGCTGACTCTTTGGAATGGTTCAGTGGCTATAGGCATGGGGATGATGTGTGCCTTTGTTGGTTTGACAGGAGGCTTTCTCTGGGAGCAGAGCTGGTAGGATTTTACGAACTGGACAATGTCCCTGTTCATGTGTGGCCAGAAGAAGTGAAGCCTTGTCTTTTCCACAGTTCTGTGTATTCCCATATGACCTCCCGAAGGTGGAGAGCCATGAGTGGAGAGAAGAACTTGAGGGATGAGAGAGGCTGGCACAACTAGCTGTACGTGAGTTCTATCCGTGAGATGACCCTTGCCTTCCTTGGTCCAAATGTGAAAGAGCACATCGTCATTGAGGAAGTACTGCGAAGCAAGGAAAAGTACATCTTGGCGATGTTGCTTTTGTTGCAGTAATGTTCCAGACTCTAAGTAGGAGATTATGTCTGTAAACTGAGTGTCAGTTCTTTGTTGCGTTTTAACATTTGCCAGGGACAAATCAGATGTAGAGGAGATGAGAAGCTCTTTGGCTGCTTGCAGTAACTGAGGATTTGTGTGTCTCTCTCTGTAGAAGCAGTAGGGAGCAGCAGAGCAACCTGAGGTGCTGTAGGAGTGTCCACGGGAAGCACATCCGTGACATGGAAGGGAAGAGCTTGTAAGCAGGATTCTTCATCTGTTGAGGAGGATGCAGAGGGATATCGTCTCTGGCTTATACCATCAGCATTTGAGTGAACTCGACCTGGTCTGTATTGAATTTCAAAGTTGTAGGATTGCAGCATAGCGATCCATTGGGTGAATTTGGCTACTGGCTCCTTCATTTCAAATAACCATCAGAGGGCAGAGTGATCAACGATAGCTGTAAAGGAGGAGTAGCGAAGGTAGCAGTCAAATTTCTTCAGGGCAAATACCATGGCTAGACATTCTTTCTCTGTGATGCCATAGTTCTGCTCAGCCAAGGAAAGAGAGTGCCCAGCATAGGAGACAACTCATTCTGTTCCATCTTGAATTTGACAGAGCACAGCGCCCACTGCAAAGGAACTAGCATCTGAATAGAGCTTGAATGGTTTTTAGAACCTTGGGTAGGCCAATACTGGAGAAGAGATTAGGTTTTGTTTTAAGGTGTCAAAGGCCTCTTTACATTCAGAAGTCCAAATATAGTCACATCCATTTTTGGTGAGGACATACAGTGGAGCTGCAATCTTGGCGTAGTTGCAAATGAACTTTCGGTACTAGCCAGACAGACAAGCCCAGGAAAGCTCGAAGGTCTTTGAGATTGTTAGGCTCTGGATAGCCTTTGACTGCTGAGAGCTTGTATGGATCTGGAGAGATGCCTTGAGAACTGACCACATATCCCAGATAATGAATCTGATGCTGTGCAAAACAATACTTTTCTGGGCGAAGCTTGAGATTGGCTTGTCTGAGACGTTCAAACACTTTTTGGAGATGTTGGAGGTGCTCTGGCAATGTTCTGCTGAAGACAATCACATCATCCAGGTAGACTAGGTAAGATTTCCAAGACAACCCATGTAGTACGGCTTCCATAACACGTTGAAATGTGGCTGGATTGTTCCGAAGACCCATAGGCAGACATTTGAAGTGGAAAAGTCCCAAGTGGCAGTGCCATGCTGTGTATGGACGAGAAGCTGTATCAATGGAAACTTGATAGAACCCACTCTGCAGGTCTAGAGTGGTGAAGTAAGCAGGACTGGCTGCACCAAGACTCTCTAAAGCATCTTTGGTTGTAGGCAAGGGATGAGAATCCTGCACCGTGTAGGCATTGAGTTTTCTGTAGTCTACCACAAAACTACACCCTTTGTCCTTTTTTACCACCAGCAAGCAAGGTGCACCCCAGGGGCTTGTAGATTCTTTGACTATGTCTTGGTCAAGCATGTCTTTGATTATGTCCTTGAGGACTTGGTTCTGTTTATGTCCCACTTTGTAGGCTCGCTGATGGATCGGTTTCTGGTTGGGCTGTACTTCGATGGTGTGTTGCAGGATATCACAGCATCCAAGCTTGTTATCTGAACCATCAAAGACATCCAGGTAATTTTCCAAGAATTTCAAAAGTTGCTGATTTTCTGTTGGAGATGCTGGAAGTGTGGAAGAGGATAGTCGCTGACTGAGGGTTAACTCTGTTGAAGTTGTAGTGGTCGTGATAGTACTGACAGGAGTAGAGTGGGTGGAACCAGGCTGAGGTTCTTGCATGAGATGGAGCTGGTCCCCTGGCGACAAGTAGACAAACTTTCCAATGTTGGCACCCTTTGAAATGACCACTGGCTCACCTGTGAAGTTGCAGCATTTTTGGAAGACTGCGCCATCATGCACCGCCGATAAGGTATTTCCCAGAAGGAGACCTGAAGAATGCATGCACAGGGGATCCTGTGACGATGCCAACAACACTTTGTGGAAGTGGTTCACCTCGAATCTTGGCAATCAAAACCATTTCCAACTGAGGAGGCACAGTGACTGAGTCCAGAGCTGCAAGTTGCCGCCGATGATCTAGCAACAGTTTATTTGAGGCAAAGTTTAGGATGGCTTTGTGAGCTTTGAAAAAGTCCAGGCCTAGAATTATTGCAGGTTGACGATCAGGCACTATGTAAAACTTAACAGTAGCTTGCTGTGAGCCAAAGTGGAGCTTGAGATGGACCATGCTTGTGATGGGTACTGTAGCTGTACTTGCTGTGATAATGTACTTTATGTCGGCTGGAGAGACATTAGGTATGTGATGAATAGCTTGGTTCTTTAGAATACTGCTGTTGATAACTGATATTTCTGCTCCAGTGTTGACCAAGACATGAGTAGACCAATCTCCGATGGTTACAGGTACATAGTTTGCTAGGAGAGGTGATCGGAGGACAGGTACCTTTGCTCCAGGAAGTGAAAGTGTGCCAGAGTTCGCAGTTGGAGGAAGTGTTTTGGTTTAATTGCAAGAGTCAGAGGGGCGGTCAGTTGCTGTGTTCCCCTGCCCAACAAAAGCCTCTAGTCTGTTGGGTGGTGTTCATTTCCCTGATCCTGGGAGTAGTTGTGGTTATCATGTTGGTTGCGCTGTGGTGGGCATCCATGGTCCTCTAGCATCCTGTGGTAATATTTTAACTTTCGGCATACAGCAGCAGTGTGTCCCCTGAATCCACACCACTGGCAAGTCAAGGGCTCTCAGGAGGGCAGAGGTGGATTTGGTCGCTGTCAAGGTGGTTTCATAGCATTAGGATTTGCCGAGGAGGCTGTTGAGCTGATGTGTAAGGTATTGACAGTAGAAATAAGCTTGTCAATCATTGGTTGTTGCTGTTGGACACATGTGGCAAGTGCAGCCAGTTGTGAGGTTTGGGGTGCCTGAGCACCAGCAGACTGGAATATTGAAATGGACTCTTGAGCTAGCTGAGCAGCTTGGATAGTGTCTGTCCAGGTGGTTGGCTTTTGCTGTATGACATAGGTATGAAATTGAGGAGGCAATCCCCGGATAAAGGCTGTTACTTGATCTCTCTCTAATTTCTCTAGGTGTTTGCATTGAGTCTCAATGTCCACAATGAAGGCTTTGAGAGATCCCAAGGGTTGCATGGTGCGCTCCCACAGCTGTTGCTCCAATAACCAGGGTGGGTGTGCTTGGAGAAAATGAGATTTGAAGGTTGCATACAGTGTGCTAGTATCTCCTTTGACTTGGTCTGGAAGTGCACTGAACCAGGAAATGGCAGTCACTCTCAGAAGCAAGCGCAAGGCATTGGAGATGCGCAAGGGATCAGTCCAACCATTGAAGTAAATCCATGCTTGGAAGTGTTCCAGCCAGTCGACAGCATCTTCGTGAGGCAAGGCTGAGAAGGGTACTGGTTGTAGGCTGGTATGGACCGTGGACTGTGGTGCAATGGCTTTAATGTAGGCCAGGTCATCTTGAATAGCTTGCATAGCTGGTGCTCCTTAAGCAGAAATAGAAGACTGGATGTCATAGAGGATTGTTTTGATTTTGTAGCCCCACGCCCTGTAGGTGGGTGAAGATAGGACACCGGACGCTCCGGCGCCCATATCTGTGTCATCGTCAGACATTGTGGTTGGAGATGAGCTTCGTTTCACTGAGCGAAGGTCATACAGGTGAGAAGGAGTTCCCGGCATGCAGGAGACAGGACGTCATGTTGTAGATGAAGTGCCGAGCAAAATTTATTTTTGTAGATAAAAATAGTTTTTTTTTTTGGTAGCAAAGTTCATCAGTGACGTCTTAATAAAGAACTTCACACTCAATTCTGTGTTGTCTGTTATTTAAATAAGGGTTTTGTTGCAAAAATCAGCTTTCTGTTGCTGTGTCCATTCATTTAAATAGGAATCCCATTGATTTCAATGGAGTGAGGTCAATTTGTGCCCTTCCCAAGGTGGCCGCCGAACCGTGACATGCAGTTGCTGTGGAATTTGACTGCCTGACTGTAGCAAGATGGCCGCCAGCGGGGGGGGCAAGGTTCACTTTCTTTCTTCTTGTCGTGATGCTATGTTCAAGATGGAAGATTTCTTCCACAAGGCTGCCTGGCTGGCCAGCAATGTCCAAAATGGCAATTGCCACCCTCTGAGCTTCTTTCCCAACCCTGGAACAGAAAAATGTCAGGCTTTTCATGTTTTTGGTGAGTGGCAACTTGCTGCGGGAGAATTTTAATTTTGCTGCTCCTTTGCTGTATTGTGGCACTTTGTTTTATTTCTTTTGATTGGCTCCCAGGCTATCCTCCATGCTGTTTATGTTCTGCCCCCAGGTTTATAATTTTATTTATTTCTGTTCCCAGCTGCTGTTTTTTTTTTTGTTGCTCCTCCTTGTACTGTATTTTTTTCTGTGTTGCCCTTTTGTTGGAGCATGCCTGGTGGTGAATAGGGAGCGGAGGCTCCGGTGCAACCCTGATTTATTTATTTATTTTTTACTTGCCCTGTTTCTTTATGTGGCCGAGTGGCAAGTAGAGTCTCCGAGCAGGAGCAAGAGGATGCTGCGGTCGGGAGGGAGCTGAGCCAAGCCGCATGGCAAGAAGAGTACTCGGTTTTAGCTTCAGGAGCTAGCTGCAGCTGTACAGGGGCCTCCGATGAGTCAGAGAGCAGGATTGCTCCATGTGGCAGGGAAGCTGAGTGGCCTGCTTGGAGTGAGAGGCAGGAGGGCCAAGTGTGGAGCAGATCACTCTGTTTGCCGTAGCACGACCGGCTGAAGCAGGAAAGAGGAAACAGTCTGTTGCAGCTGGAATTAGGGCCACCGTCGAGGGAGCTGTGGACTTGGCAGGGGGCAATAGAGGCTTGTTGTCTGACGGGGGGGGGCTCCGTGAAGCTGCTGGAGGACTGTGGAGGAACTGTGGTCTTTGTGGCGCTGGCTGGGCGGCTGTCTTCTGTTGCTCTGAGGGGAGCACTCATCAACTTGCCGAGTGGCTGGAGGGTGGGGTAGAACAGAGCTGCAATTGCAAGGAGGGCAAAAGGCCCAGGCTAAGTGGTGTAGGAAGGCTCTGTAGGCTGCTGGAGCAAAGGAGAGTTGTGGTAGTTCGTGAGGGCTGAGCAGCATGCAGAGTTAGGCCTGCAGATAACAGAGGCTACGGTTGGCCACAGGACTGGCTGATAAAGAGCGGGGAACAATTCATTGTGGAGGTAATTAGGCCACTGTTGGGTTGGGAGCTGCAGTTTGCAGGGTGGGCTGGTAGCAGGAGCGGGAGGGAGGATGGTTTGTCAGCACCAAGATGGCCCGCGTTGGAGGAGCTGCACTCGGGAAGCAGCAGGACTGCTTATTTGGGGTTTTATTTTCTTCTGCAGCTGTACTGCTTGTTGTAAGGAAGTTTTTTTTTTTCTTTCTTTCAATTGTTTGACCAGGAGATTGCTTGGCAATGAAAAGTTCCAGAAGAGCCCTGCCACAAGGTGGGAGGGGTGCAGTCTGTGGAGCTCCGCTGGTGCATTGGGCTTGAACAAATTGAATTTTAAAAAGTGCACTCATTGAGCTGCTTGCCAGCAGTATGGAATACTGTTGAATTACAGGTTACAGTAGGAGGGCTGCAGGCTGCATCCGCAAACAAGAGACAGTTCATTATATATATATATATATATATATATATATATATATATATTTTTTTTTCAGCCAAGGATGTTGTAAATAGCATTCAGACAATTCAGACATACTGGGGTGATGACTTGGGGTAACCAGCAACACAGGCAAGCGAGATGGGGTCTGGACAGAAGAAGGACTGCATTCTCCACCATGTGTGCCATTTTTTTGTATGGTCCACCACTAAAAGACCCCTTACCTTCTCTGTCATCTGCCAGATCCTTCTGTTGCTACTGGTGAGGGCCCCATCTGGACCGAGTGAATAACTAGTCGGATGCATAAAATAAAGAAAAAAGCAGGTTTATTTGCTGTACAGCAGATGTTCTCTTCATGAGGACAAGCTCCAGACTGACTAATACTCTGACTCACAGGCATACATGGCACTGCCAGGCAGTGCAACAAATTGTTATATGCAAGTTCTAAGTGCTCTTAAAGGGGTGGAAGCTTAACATTAAGCCCCATGTTTAATGTGTGCTTCACATAACAAAGACCAGTGGAGCAGCATGGAGTGAAACACTGACTAAAAAAACTTCAAAAAGTAGGTTTACGAGTAGAAGGCATAATTGGTTGCACATTTGATGGAGCTGCTAACATGTCCCCAATTTTTTAACCATGAGAGATACACTAAGCTGAAAGCTTGTTTACAGGTGCAACCTGGGAGCACATGGAAGTTAAGTGACTTGCTCAGAGTCACACAGTATGCAAGTGGGGGCTGTGGGATTCAAACCCAGGTCTCCAGATTTGCAGCTCGGAGTCTTAAACCACTGCGCTATACTGCCTCCCCGTCACTGTCAGGACAGTACAATGACCTACAAGCACACATAAAGAAAAACCTTCTCTACCTGTTTTGCACATGTACGTAAGCTTGTTGTGGTTGACACCACACACTGCACGATTCAGTCTAAAAGCTACTTTGGACTGTTGAGGAAGACAGCATGCTTCCTTTCAGAATCATACAAATGAATGTCAGTTTGGACAGAGAAAACAAAAGAGAATAATGAACAGAGTAGCAGGGGCAAACTCAGAAGACTCCAGAAGATTGCCGACACTCATTGGTGGAGCAAAGCCAGAGCTGTATTCAGAACATACTGCAGTCAGAACATATGAAGATCAGTCAAGAGGCTTGTATCGAACACTGCTAAAGGTTCTGGACACAATTTGTATCTGTGAAGATTTTGACGCAGTCACCTGTTCTGATGCCAAGTCTTTGTTGCACTCATGGACAAGATTTGAGACTGTATTGATTTCATTCACGGTCCTCTGTATGTTTGATACACTTACACCGGTTTCAAACTATCTCCAAACTGAGGGGTTGGATTTCATACAAGCATGAAGACTTGTGAGCAATGCAAGAGCTCAGGTGGAAAACATGAGAAACCATTTCCATGAAATCCATGAAAAGATGTCAAAATACCTTCAGCACATAGCAGAAACTCCCTAGCAAAAGAGTAGCCAAAAAGAAGAGCATGCCAGGAGAGACCTGTAGGGATGAAAGGATTGACAATCCCATCAAGAGATTCGAGGTGGGAACGTTCGACATCATCATCAATCAAGCAGTGCGAAGTGTGGCAAACAGGTTTTTGAAAAATGAAAATTTATTTAAGGATTTAAGCTGTTTGGATCCTCAGAGATTCTCATGTCTCCTCCAAGAAGGAATACCTGATTCAGCTCTGAAAACAGTTTCTGAAATGGCAAGAGTTGATGTTTCTGTCCTTAAGCAGAGCTGCTCAGTTTTGCACAAAACTTTGACATACTGAAAAGAAGCATGATCCAAGAATTTGCTGATGTGTCTCATGAAGACTCCACAGTCACAGATGGTATGGGCTTAGATGATGATGATGACGGTGACATTGACGAAGAGATGTACCAATGTCTAGAATGTGGGACGAGTGGTAAAAAATGCAAAGGCTGTATTTCTTGTTGCTTTAAGCTTCTGCATTCATACAGTCTGCATTCTGTGACGTACAGTAATTTATATTTAGCATACAAGACATTACTGACATTGTCATGTACTCAGGTCACTTGTGAGCGTGTTCTTTCAAAACTCAAGTTAGTAAAACCAAAGTTAAGGTCTACGTTGGGACAGGAACTGTTAGAGTTTCTCCTCCTAATGAACGTGGAGAAAGACATACTTCAATGAACTGATCATCATACGGTCATAGACCGACTTGCCAATTCCAGCAAAAGTTACTCTGCTAATCAAGCATCAAAATGTGGCACACCAGCTGAAATTTCCAAGACTACATAGCTTAAAGAATTAGAAGATCTTTCTTAAGACACAGACTTCATGTTGACATTTCTCTGTACAGGCCTAACACATTACGGATTCAGTATAAATCCTTTATCAAAGGCTTAAAAATCAAATGCATTAGTTTGTAGACATCTTAATAAAAACCGTGAATTTATGTCCCTGTGTCTTGATTAGTGTTTCTTGACAATATGATGCTGTATGGTTTTGTGGTTTTCTTTAAATCAGCATTTGTTTATGAGCTCTGCAGTTACTGGAAACAGTAAAGTTGTTTCTGTTTTTATGTTAGATTGACAAACAGGTGGCTGCCAGTACCACACCCTGTTTCAGTACCATGTACTGTATCTACTCCCAAATGTCAGTACTTTGAGGGTTTCTGTAGAAAAATACACCATGTATGCATTTAACTCTCCATACTGTATGTCATCCTGAATCTCCTGACTCCTGCCCGACAGTTGCAGGAGCAGCAATTTGAACACTGTCTTTTGCCCGCGTTTAAGACTGCTGCACCCCACTGCCCACTGTCTGCGACACACAGTCGGGGATGCTGTACCCTGCACAAACAGTTGAGGTTACTGCACCTTGCTTCCCTCATTCCCCCACCCTCACAGTCTGGCCTAATGCACCCTGTTGCTATCCCCCCGTTCCTGTCTCCACAGTAGGCAGCTTTAAGAGAGGCTGGGATAGGCAAAGGGGGAAGGTAAGAATCATGGGTAGGGAGGATGGGAGGAGTGGGGAGGGAAGGCAGGGACATTAGCTCAAGCTGTGGACCATGCAATACGAGCAGACTTGATAGACCAAATGGCCTTCCTCTGCTGACTTTTTCATATGTTCATATGTCATCACAGCCAGGGCTGCTGCACCCTGATCCTGTCTACACAGTCGGTGTGGTTGTTGCCAGCTATGCCTTACAGCCCCATGCCTCTGCAGATAGGGCAACTGCACCACACTGACACTTGTCACAGGAATCATGGCATTTGCTGCACCCTGTACCCTGCCCCAACAGTTGAGGTGATTGCACCCTGCTGCCCTCCTGCCACCAGACTCCTTTTGTTACACTGCCCAAGCTGCTTGGGAAAAAAAAACTTTCATTTTGTGTTATAGTTTGGGGGGCAGAGGGTTGTAGGGTGCAGCAACCCTAACTGTTTGGGCAGGAGACAGGGGAGACATCAGGTTACAGCAGCTCAAACTGTAGAACAGGGTGCAGCAGACATACCTCTTTGGGACAAGGGACATGGGCAGCAGAGTGTAGCAAAGGGTCAGACTCTGATGGCAGGAGACTACAGGAAGAAACAGCCCAAATGTGTAGGCAGAGGACCGGGTACGGCACATGTACTGCCTTGTCTGATGTCAAGTGGCAGCATGGTGCAGCAGCCCTAAATGTGGAGGCATGGAGCTCTAGGGCAGAGCAGGCCACAGCAGCCTTGACTGTGCAGTCGGGCATAGGGTTCAGCAGCCATAGATGTGGCAGACACAGAGGACAGCATGATGCAGAAGCCTCAACTGTGTGGCAGGATGGAGGGACATCAGTGTATGGCAGTCCTGATTGGGGGACAGGGTGCATGTGCTGCAGTATCCTTGTCCAGTTGGGGCAATTGAAGTGGGTACCAGGTGCAGCAAATACCCCATGTCTTGTGGCCTGGGGCAGCGTGGTACAGCAGCCCCAGCTGTGAAAGTAGGATACATGGGACTATAGGGTTTCACAGAGCACAACTGCCCTGACTTTGGATGTAGGAACAGGGGGCAACAGGGTGTATTGTTCCTGACACTGGGGGTGGGAGAACAGAAAGAAGCAGGGTGCAGCAGTGTCAACCATTTGTGCAGGAGGGAGCATGGTGCAGCATTTATAACTGTAGAGGCATGGAGCTCTAAGGTACAGCAGCCTTTACTGTGTAGACAGGCATAGTGTGCAGCAGCCATAGATGTGACAGAGACAGAGGACAGCATGGTGTAAAAGCCTCAAACTGTGTGGCAGGACATGGGGGCATCAGGGTACGGCAACACTGGCTGGGGGACGGTGTGTGTGTGTGGTGCAGCAGCAGTGTTGGGTACTGTAAGTTACTTCTTCTATTACTTTCTCTTACTTTGGAAACTTGTTCCAGGAAGGTCTGTGCAGTCACTAGCAAGGATGGAGAAGTACTAGAAAGATTAATACACCTTACAGTTATAGTTACTTCTTTCTTTTTATAGAAAAACAATACAAAAGTAACAAGTAACTATAACAGATTACATTTATCTGAAAGTAATAGGTTAGTTACTAGTTACTTCTTTCAAATAAATGTAATCAGTTACAGTTACATATTACTTTTGTATAAAAAGAAAGAAGTAACTGTAACTGTAAAGTATATTACATTTTTTAGTACTTCTCCATCCTAGTTGCTAGTGACTGCACAGAGCTTTCTGGAACAAGTTTCCAAAAGTAATAGAAAGTAAATGAAAAAGTAACTTGCCCAACACTGCGCAGCAACCTTGTTCAGTTGTGTTGGACAACGCAAGTTGGTAGCAGGAGGAACAAAAGCCCCAACTTTGGGGGTCTGGAGCAGGATAGTGCATCAGCCCCAACCATGGAGGCAGTGGACCTGGGGCTCTAGGGTTCAACAGAGCACCGCAGCCCCAACTGTGGATACAGGAAAAGGGGCACAACGTAGTGCATTTGGGCCAGACTGTGGTGGTGGTGGGGGACTGAGGGAAGCAGGGTGCAGCAGCCCCAACCATTTGTGCAGGAGGCAGCCGTGTACAGCATCCCTGACTATGTATAGAAAACAGTAGGCAGTGGGGTGCAGCAGCCTCAAATGGGGCAGTAGACAGGACAAGAGTTTGTGGGCCAGGGGAAAGGGGCAGCAGAGTGCTGCTGCCTCAGCTGTCATGCAGGAGACAGAAGAATCAGGATGCCATATAGTATTTCTAGTCGTACACATAAATGGTGTATTATCAGACAGAATCCCACAGAGAATGAACCATCAACATTTTTTCCACAGTCATTAAATAACCCTGTGTTGTATAGATGGAAAAAAATGCAGAGTACATTAGAAAGAACTGACAAGTGCTATATAGAAACTGTGATTTCTCAGTCAATCAGGGACTTAATTGCTGAAGCAGCAGGCTAGATCAAAATGATGCCATCACTTACTGATATGGACAGTTTTCAGTTACTGCACAGCACATAACAAATGTTGATTTAAGGAAAACCACAAAACCAAACAACATGACATTTTCAGGAAACACTAATCATGACACAGGGACATGAATTCAGGCTTTTATTAAAAATATGAAAAAAAAACATGCATTTTATCTTTAAGGATCAGTGTTACTCTGCTAATGGTTCCACAGAGTTGACCACCCTACAGTCATAGACTGACTTGCCAATTCCAGCAATGTATACAAGCAAAAGGTACTCTGCTAATCAAGCAACAAAATGTGGCACACCAGCCAAAATTTCCAAGAATACATACCTTAAAAAATTAGAAACAAATAAGAAACACAGGCATCAGGCTTCAGCAAAGGCAAATAATTAGCTTTATTAGCTGTGCAAAAAGGCAATATAACAGCATACACTCGTGGCTGTGCAGTGACAGGCAAGCAGAACTCCTGACCAGGTTTTGCCGTTAGGCTTTCTCAAGGGATGCTGGTCAAGGGAGGTATCATGGTTTAAAAACAGTGAAGAGCAAATCCCAAATCAGTACATATTTAAAGATACAGAGAGATACCCTGTCGTATTATCAATTAAAGTGCTATACAATAAAGTGCTATCAAAATGATATAAAACCAATACTTATCCAACAGGATAGGCTCAACTTTGAAACATGTAAGTAGACTGAAAGTAAGGTACATGGCACATGCCCTACAAATATAAACACATATAATCTTACATAATCTTTATACATATGTTGATAAATGTGTATATTTAATGTTATATGCATACCGTACATGGAAAGATTCATGTAAAATCCGTCCAACATCTCTATTAACAGACTCGGAGTTATACTTTCTACTGCTTAACTCACCTGGGCTAATATTTTTATACATATATAGATGTTTTTTAATATACATTTACATAAAACCTATACATGTATAAACATACTCTAGTTTATCAATCCGACTAAAAACGTCTTAAAATGTTGATACAGGGCCACGTAAATATGCACATTGTACCACGAGTCTATGCTGTTATGTTGCTTTTTTGCACAGCTAATAAAGCTGATTATTTGTCTTTGCTGAAGCCTGGTCCCTGTGTTTTTTGTCTGCTTCTGTTACATTTTACACAGGAACACAGGCTACTGAAAGTGGAGCGGATTTTTTCTGCTTCTGCTTCTGCTTAAAGAATTAGAAGACCTTTCTTAAGGCAGACTTCACATTCATGTTTCTCTTTGCATGACTAACACATTACGAATTCAATATAAATCCTTTATCAAAGATATCAGGATCAATTCTAATAATGATTCCAGCATTGAGTATAGCACCCTACAGTCATCAGTTTTACTTGCCAATTCCAGCAGTGCATTCAAGCAAAAGTTATTCTCAAGCATCAGCATTGGGCACACACCAGCCAAAAGTATCAAGGAGGAATCAATGGCTTAAAGAATGAAAAGTTATTTCTTCAGACACAGAATTCAGATTCACATTACTCTATACACCACTACCACGTTTCTGACTCAATACTAATCCTTTATCAAAGGCTCCTCATGGAGCACTGTTACTGTGCTAGTGAATATAGATAATTCAGTCATAGAAGTTCTTTTATTCATGTTCAATTGAAATAACTGATTTATATCATGTAGATATTGTTGGCTTGTTCGTTTCATTCGTCACTTAGATGTGTTACTGTTAAGTTATAGTCTTGAAATAGTTGCATACTGTTAAAATGTATAGTCTTAAAATAGTTGCATTCAGTTATTTGGTATGAAAATAGGGAATACAAAATGGACTGCAGTGGAATGACACAATTCTCTCCACTAGTGAGTGTTTTATTGGTGTTTTACCTTGTTTTACCTTAAAACTATCTGCTCAATTGTTCTATTTGTTCTATTTCCAGATTCTAAGTGGAAATAACAGGCTCTAAGTTAAATAAATTGTGTTCTAAGTCAAATAAATTGTGTTCTAAGTGAAAATAAATATCCCAAAATAATATGATTTGATTTACCAAAATTAACCAATGGTGTGGTATATATCTTCACATTATTTGAGTAAGAGTGTCTGGCCCAAAGGTGGATGCACTACAAACTGACACGCTGACGCCTTTACTGACAGCGTCAGCAAGCTCGTCTATCTGTGAATCAGCAATCGGTCTGCTACCGAATTCTTACTATATGTGCTGTTTTGTCATGCCATATTGATTTCTTAAGTACATGTTGCATCTGTAAATAATGAGGCTGAGGACATCTCTGAGGTGAAATACATTGTTTTTAATGACGCCTTGGCTGTTTGGCATAAAACTATAGGTGGTTTGGATATTTCATTCATTATTCTGTAGATTGGTCATTTTTTGTCAGTATCTTGATGATGTACAGTTTTACAATAAGTATTGCATTTTGTGATTAAAGTTTACATCAAAAAGCACCAAAAATAGGCAGTATAATGTATTTAAACATTAAAAAATGTATACATTGTTTGCATGTTATTGTGAGGGGGCCCTTGTGTATGCATTCCCTTGGGGCTCTTGCATGCCAAGTTCGACTCTGTCACCTGTCACCAGGAGTAGCAAGGTTACAAGGAGTTTAAAGGAGCCACACAGCTGCTTCAAAGGAGAGGGGCGGGGAGGGCAGCAAACAGAGGGGAGTGGGAGGGAATGTGCAGGAGGTGCCAGACAGCTTCCATCAACTTTCTTGTCATGTACATGTAAATCAGACTATCTTTCACCTTTCCTTTATGGATTTAATGACCTGCACCCCATAATGCTATAGGTGGGCCTCCTCTTGAACTAGCATGGTCCTACATGGGGTGGTGGAGTATGACCCCATTAATATCTAAAAATGGAGTTGCAATGCGAAATTAATGCTCAGAAATGTTACCCGGACTCTTGTGTCTATAAGGAAAAGTGTAATATATAGACATTTACAACATTCTCAATGCATTTATCCAAGTAAATGTGTAATAGAAATGTTTTGTCACTGAAAACAACTGAACATGGATGGCCATCTGTTTCAAGTCATGTGACCAAAGGCATCTGGATATGGTCACAATCTAGGGCTTGATTTACTCATCAACTTCCCTGTCATGTAAATTGAACTTTTTTTATGTTTCCTTTATGCATTTAATTATCTGTACCTCATAGTGCTATATGTGTGACCTCCTGGTCCAGCATAGTCCTAGAGCAGGTGGTGGGGTATAGCCTCTCTCTTACAGTATCTGGAAGTGGGGTTCAATGTGGAATTAATGCTCAGGACAATTATACAGGTAATTTTACTTGTATGAAAAAGTGTAATCTACACACATTTACATAATTTTTTATTTAATTATCCCAATAAATGTGTAACAGTTGTTCTTGTTACTGAAAATAACTAAACAGTGACCAACCACTTTTTGTTTTGATACATTGACCTAAAGCATCTGGGTATGGGCACAAAATTGACCTTGATTTAATCATTGCCTCCCCTATCATATAATTCAGGCTATTTTGTATCTTTTCCTTATGGATTTTGATGGCCTGCACCCCATAATGATATAGGTGGGACCCCTTTGTCTGGCATGGTTCTACAGGGAGTGGTGGTGTATAGCCCCCACTTATCTGAAAGTGGGCTTGCAATGTGGACTTAATGCTTAGAAATAATACCCAGGCCTTAGTACCTATAAGAAAAAGTGTAATCTGCACACATTTATGTCAATGATTTAATTAGTCTAATTAATGTGCAAAGGAAGTATTTTGTCAGTGAAAATGATTAAACTGTGGTGGCCATCTTGTTTTGGGACATGTAACTTAAGGCATCTAGGTATGGGCACAACATTGACCTTGATTTAATCATTAACTCCCCTGTCATGTAAATCAGGTTATTTTGTATTTTTCTTTTATGCGTTTAATGACCAGTAGGTACCCCAGAATATTATAGTTGGGACCCCCTTGGTTCAGCATGGACCTACATGGGGTATTGAGGTATGGCCTCCATGCTAATCTGAAAGTGGGGTTGCATATTGAAATGAATGCTCATAAATGTTATCCTAGACTAAGACCTTATATCTGCAAGAGAAGTGTAATATACAGTACACATTTACAACATTTCTGATGCATTTATCCCAGTAAATGTGCAACAGAACTGTTTTGTTATTGAATACAACTGAACATGGACACCCATCTTGGTCTGGGTCATGTGACTGAAGACATTTGGGTATGGCTACAATCTTGACCTTGATTTACTCAACAGCTTCTCTGTCATGTAAATCAGGCTATATGTTACCTTTCCTTTATGGATTTAATAACCAGTACCCCATAATACAATAGGTTGGGACCCTCTTTGTCTAACATGGTCCTACAAAGGGTGGTGGGGTATGGCCTCACAGCTATCTAAAAGTGTGATGGCTGTGTGAAATGAATGCCTATAAAAATTATCTAGGCCCTTGTAGTTGTAAGAAAATATGTCGAGTATACACATTTACAACATTGCAGATGTATTTAATCCAATACATGTGTAACCAAAGTGTTTTGCCAATGAAAATGGCTGAACAGTGGTGGCCATTTTGTTTTGGGTCATGTGACCTAAGACATCTGGGTATGTGCAAAATCTGGGCCTTTATTTACTCATCACCTTACCTGTCATGTAAATCTGGCTATTTCTTATCTTTCCTTTGTAGTTTTAATCACCTATACCCCATACTTTAGGGTGTGGGACCCCTCTGTCCACCACAGTCCTAGGGAGGCAATGGGTGGATAACCCCCTCAAATCTTGAACACAGGTATACAAGTAGTATTACTTTACATAATTCTCATCCAGACCCTTACACCTCTGAAAAATTGTGGGAGACTCATATTGACTTTAGTTCTTATGTATTTCTCACAAAGAATGTGTAGTGGGACTGCTCAGCCTCTAGAAATGGAGAATCATTGACAGCCACCTTGTTTAGAGGCACATGACCTAATGGTATGGGATATAGGTAATAGTATGGCTTAGAAATGCTTTGCTAACTCACTATTTGTAAAACAGTGGGTGTCTGGATTCTGGTTTCATGTTTTCTAGGAATGCTGCCTTAAATATAGTATATTGCAGTGTACCATTTCAAATAAATACTATTATAGTTACCTCGGTGGGCATATGACTGAAGAGAACAACATGAGGACTCTGTGCGTAATATGTTTGTTTTTTTATTGAAAATGCCTAGTGTAGAATATATATATAGAATAGTGGATGGGTGACCATCCACAACAAGGCTGTGTTTCCATTGAGGGTGTTGATGACATCATAGAGACGTTGACAGTGAAGCTCGAGAGGTCTCCATGATGTCATCAACTCCCAAGATGGAAACACAGCCTTAGTTGGGGATGCTCACCCATCCATTGTTTTATATAGTACAGTATATGGCTGCCCTCAACTCTTTTTTGTGGTATTTTAGGTTGGTAGTTACCTTTTGTATTATCTGGTGCCGCTCCCACTCACTCCAGTGTCTCCATCTCACTTGGACCGCTTTGGTTCTGAGAGTTCCTGTGTGGCGGTTATGACCATCTATGGCCACACTCTTTATTTTTAAAATAAAAAAAAAAATAATTCACTTTAGCAAATGTTGTTTACTTTACATGACTACATCATGGCAACCATGCTGCTACCCCACATAATGGTCATGGCAGTCGACTTGGATTTCGGTCATGTGATGATGGTGAGGTTCAGAGTGTTACTGTTTTTGCTCACAAAGATAGATAATTATTTAGACATGCAAAAATGTATACTTTTTGTTGTTAATAAATATTATCCTATATGTTATTCAACACTGAAATGCTTTAAAACACAGTTTAATCAATTAGTATGTTAGGTTGTGAACTAGTCCTTTTATAAGTATTTTGCAAACCTTATATGCTTTGTGGTGTTGTGTAAAAATATTGTTGACATAAAGAGTTTGCAACCTGAAACTGAAAATTGTTTACATTTAAAAAAATCTTTGTAAATAAATCAACCAGTTTTAGAGTTTTTGCCAATTTGAACATTTTTACCAATAAAATTGCAAAAAAATGAAATTTCACTAAACCAAACATATACATCACTAAATTACTTACACTGGACAGCTATATTTATACATTAAACTGTAGTTTTGTTTGGTACTTACTACCCTGACAAAAAGAATTCCATGGCATTTATTAAAAGTCTGTGATCTCACTGCACAGACTAATAATGAAGCAGATAAGCAATACATTGCCAGTGCGATATTATGCTCAGCCTATGACTCTTACATTATTACTACCATCAATAATCTTTTCTGCAATCTTGAATCCAGAAGAAGCCCTGATATTGTGCATGATAGACGTATTTCTAAATGGTATTGTCCTCAGTGCAAATCCTCTAGCTGTGTTTCAATGTGTATGTTGTAGACTTTAACTATTCCACTTTCTACAGCTAGGAATTTGGGTTTTGTGACCAGGCACCCTAATATTGGTCCTCGTTTTACTACTAAGAAATGTTCCATTAAGGATTCTATGTATTTTTCTTTTACTGTCTCTTTACCACATTTTGATCCTACTACAGCATTATTTGATAAGCTTGCATCTGTACACTCCATTGGGCACCTTGATGAAGACATCTACAGAGAATGCCTCACCTTACCTCCTCTATTGGCTTTCCATCCTCTTCTGGATGCCTTGGTTGCCCCGCACATGGTCTGCTGTGCGAAGAAAGGGTATATTTATTTGTGTCGCTGTGATGTATTTGATGTTATTAAACCTGTATGTGGCTATTCCCCAGATAGTATCGATTGGTCCTTTTCTATGGACGATGACATCACCACTAATGACACAGAATACCAGGACTCAACATCGGCTCCAGACAATTCCAAGCTCTACCAGTCTTACCGGGAGAAGGTTCACCGCCTGTCAACACGGATTTCCAAACAAACTTATACTTGCCCAGTACAGTTGCAAAAATGGAGTCTGCCTACTGTTAAAATGCAATATAATTCAGATGGCGAGTATTGTGTAGTTACACTTATGGACTTAAGACATGTTCTATTAATGGTCCAAACTTTAGCTTTGTGCCCCATCAGAAATCAATTATTCGGCACACAATTATTACACCCATCCCTACCATGGACGCTGACATAATTGATGGTAACCCTGATTATCTGCTTACACTTTCTGAGTATTTACCTTACTTTAATGTACACATTGACCCGCTCACCTTGACATTGAAATCACTTTTAGAAAGGAAAGACACCCATCTCATCCACATCAGCAAAAATATTTCTAAAGCTAATGAAGCTGTCTTTGCACTTATTAATGATGGTGATATGAATAGTGCACCTACTAACACTTGGTTAGAGATTACATTTAAAGGTTTTGTCATTATACAAGCATTTTTGATATTGTTTGTGATTATTATGCTTTGCTGCCTATGGCACACATTACGCCAACACTGTGAGCAGCTGGAGTTCTTTTACAAGGCTTATGCATCGGGTCTGAAAATGACCCCTGCTCCCTATCCACTTCCTTACTTTTGCTGTGTTGCCCCTTTTGAGGCAACAAGGGGGGGAATGTTACACGAAGTCCCTGCACCTTTATTGGCACCCCTAGACGTACACCATAGATAGCTAGCATTTAGGTATATATTATACTTACATATAGGGCTAAGGATACCTACCATATAAGAGTAGATGTCAGGATATGTATGCATATTATTGTTATACACTTTACTTTCTAATATATATATATATATATATATATATATATTTCTCGCTTACAAGATGTTAGAACACCTGTCTCCTTGTAAAGATTATGATATATGAGTCGGCATTGCCATCTTCTGATGATCTGTAATATTACACGGCTATGCACAAACTGTACTTCTTTGTCTTTGCAAAGTGATGACTACTACAAAATTGTATAATGTTATCTTGGACTGAGAAGCCACCTCTAATTTAGCCAATAGGGCTTATCTCTGTAACTAGAAATGTTTCTATCTTACAGTAACCATGGTAATTATCATAGGTATATAATGTAAGACATTACGTCTTCTACCTCGGAGACCTCAAGAGGCATGGAGAATCCTTGAGGTATAGGGAATGCTTAGCATTGGCTCCCAGTTTGTATTGGTAAAAACTGCTTAGGGCAACTGTGATTATCCTTTTGGTAGTAATAAACAAGCTTTATTACTCTTATGCAACGTGTCTGTGATTCCTTGCATGCCCATTATTGCAAAGAACCTGAGAGTGAGGTTTAGACAAAAAAAACTTTGTAAATAAATCAACCAATTTTAGAGTTTTTACCAATTTGAGCATTTTTGCCAATAGAATTGCAAAAAAATGAAATTTCACTGAACCAAACATATACATCACTAAATTACTTACATTGGACAGCTATATTTATACATTAAATTGTTGTTTTGTTTGGTACTTACTACCTTGACAAAAAAAATTCCATGGCATTTATTAAAATTCTGTGATAACCTAATAACGAACAAGTGTGCAAAAAGACTCAAAAAAGTCTGGCCCAAAGATATGCACTATACAAAAAAAAATTGACAGTTTAAGGGTTAAAAGCTGCTTCTTACAAAGAAAAGATGAGTTTCTGAAGGTTTTCCTCATGTTATTTAAAATTTAAAATGTAGGAATTCTAAATACAAGTTGTAACTGGACCCCGGATGCTAGGTGCGTATGGACCTCACCTCACAAGGTGAGACATCAACCAGGGTTCTAGATTGCACTCAGGTACTAGGGGCTAGAGGGGGAATCCCTTAAAAAGCAATTCTGCACTTCAGCACCTACTTTCATAAATATGATGTTTCAGTTATTACAGTTTATTAGAAAATGGGCAAAATAAATAGCAAAATCTGATTGGCTAAGACAGTCATTTAGGTGGGCATTTATCAAACAACAATGCCCACCTAAAATGAGTACCAAGACAGGATGCCACATCACCCTAAAATATCCCTCATCCACACAACTGTAACCTTCATCCCAAACACTCGAGCTGGCAAACGCGGTGCCAAGCAGCAGAACATTCGTGACACGAAGCATAGAAACAGGAAACAAAGCCAACCTTTTCAGCAAAAAGATAACAGACTTCTCTGCGAACATCAAACTTGTCAGTGCAGAAAATCTTCTAAGAATGCTTACACACTTTCAAAGAAATTTGCTACCTCAGTAATCGAGATTTACGGCACAACAGATATTGGGCAATGTCTCTCTCCCCACCCCCACTGTCTCACAAAGCCATCCGTTCACAACTAAAACACATATTTATTACAAAATTAAGCAAATAAAATCACAGGAATGTGCTCAAATGTGACAGAGCTTATCACGACCTATGCTCCCCCAAACGCCCTGCCGATCGAGTAGCTGCTGTAAACCAGCACCGCATCACTGTCTATGGGGAGTGGAACTTACAACACCGGTCACTACACTCTGCTTCTCAGCCTAATTCTCCCAATCCCATCATTAGCATTGCCGACTACCCCCTATTCCAAACCAGACAGCAAAGCCAGTGCAAAGCACACAGAAATTTACCTGTTTTTACAATTTGTTTTTTGGGGTGTTTTTTGCTGCCGCAGCTCACTCCACTGCCAACTTCCGGGTCCCTGTTCAGGCACACCACCTGACTTGGACCGCTCAGCCAATCACTGCCGGTTCATACTCTTCGACGAAAAACATTTTTAATGTAAAGCAAGTCTGGCGCTAACCTGTGAGTAAACCGGGAGGGGGGGTGTGTGTGACAGAAAAGCACTCAATAAAACATGAAGAGAGAAAATCCAGTGTAATAATGAGCTCCCATAAGAAGCAGCACCCTCTAGTGGCAATTCAGTAAAGGGACTATTTTACACAAGCTGCTATTTCTAATCATGTTTATTAATATTTTACCCTATTTTTCCTTATCAAATCATTTTTATAAAAAAACAAAATGAAAGCCCATTTTCTAAGCGCAATAATACTCTCCAGGGTCGTCGGCATTGGGCTAAACCCGGCCTTCCAGGTGCTATAAGTCCCTTCACCTGCGGCATCAGGCCTCATTATGCCCCTGAGTGAGCATGTATAGCCCAATACCACCCACCCTGTCGGGTACTATTGCTTGCATAGAGAATACAGTTTTTTTCCCCAAGAGCCACAACACATCTTGATGGTTTACTCAGAAAGACTCGATAAAAAGTATTTGCCTAACCCCAGTTAACTTCACAGGGCCTTTGTTTATGACATTATACTGCTTGCCATGACAACAGACTGATGCCATCAACAGCAATTGTTAGGTCAGCAGGGGAGAGTCAGATACATTTTGAATAATTCTGTAATAAGGACTGTATTATCTGCAGTATTTAGTTGACTAAAACAGGAAAAAGTAAAAAAAAGTAGAAAACACTTAAAATATAAGTGGTGTAAGTCTATTGGTTTTAAGCTTTTTGTTACAGCAGACAGCTGCTCTTTAAGGTTGCTGGAAACTGCAGTAACTATGTACACCTGTACAGATGCTGTCGTTCACTCAGGTGAAATTGAGTCAAGCACAAACAATATTTTTTTGGCCACAACACAGAGACAGTCCGCAGGCGAATACAAATATTTAAAATGAGACAGATAGAAGGCAAAGGACTTTCTCGAGGCATCTCTGAAGTACAGGGAACACTCTATTCAGATCTTGTAGCCCTCTATGTATAAGTAGCTCTTAGGATCTTTCAGCTGCCGGCCCAGTGGCACTGAGGGTTGAGACACTGGACGCCGCATCTCGTGCCACGCCGGCGACATGGATTCTGGAGCGGACTCAGGTCGTCGGAGGTTGGCAGGGGAGGAGAAGATCGAGCATCCAGAGGACTGCTCTCCTGTTCTGGGGTGGGATCCAGGGGACTCTCTGCCTTTCAGTCGCCCCCAGTGGAGACTAGGGGCACTGCATCAGGCAGAGACACAAGAATGGGGAGGCAACGGTGGACGTCTGCAGGAGGGGGTGGCCATTCCCTCGCCCCGCCGACGTAATTGCACGTCTGTTACACGAGGTCTCTGCACCCTTATTGCTACCCCCTAGAGGTACACCGTAGACAGCTAGCATGTAGGTATATGTTATACTAACATATAGGGCTAAGGTCATCTACCATATAAGAGTAGATGTCAGGATATGTATGCATATTATTGTTATACACTTTACTTTCTAATATACATATGCAACAGCTTATCAAAGCTGAGGGGGAAAGAGAGCCTGGAAACTTTGAGAACTCAGGGTCTCTGCTTTACACTTTTGCCTGTTAGTAACAAGGCCTGAACAGGCAAGGGGGTGAAAGCCTGGTTACAAAATCATGTAGCCCACTAGGGAAGGTTTTGCAAGTCATTGTGATGTTTTTGCAATGTTGGCATCGTGGTTGTCTGACTTCGGTGTGTAACTGTCAACAGTGTTACATAGAAACAGAGTTTGACGGCAGATAAGGACCGCTTGGCCCACCTAGTCTGCCCATTTCCCCTACCTACTGTAAAATTGCAGACCCAACTTGTTCTCCAGCTTTTACACCCCCCTTTCCTTACAACTAAGGTTCCTTTATACCTATCCCATGCCTTATTGAATCCTGTTACAGTTTTTAACCCCACCACCTCCTCTGGGAGGCTGTTCCAGGCATCCACCACTCTTTCTGAGATGGAGTGCTTCCATACATCTCCCTTAAGTCTACTGTCTTCTAGCTTCATAGCATGACCCCTCGTTCTTGAGGATTTTTTACTCTGAAAAAGGTTTCCCTCTTGAACCTTATTTATACCCATGAGGTATTTGAAAGTCTCTATCTTATACGCCCTCTCCCTCCTTTCCTCCAGAGTGTACATACTGTGGTCCTTTAGTCTCTCTTAATAGGGCTTTTGATGCAGATCAGATCCTGCACCATTTTAGTTGCCCTCCTCTGGACTGCCTCTACTCTGTCTATATCCTTCTGGAGATGGGGTCTCCAAACTGGACACAGTACTCTAGGTGAGGTCTTAGCAGTGATTTATACAGAGGTATCACCACCTCCCTCCTTCTGCTGGTGATACCCCTCCCTATGGTAAGGCAAGGCAAGTTTTATTTGTATGGTGCCCATTCCCAGAGGCTCTGGGTGCCTCACAGAAGAATACAATAAACATACAATGCACAAATATAAAATTTCATTAATGCAGTTTTAAAATAACTAAAATATAAGAATTAAAACTGATAAAATGTCATATACAGGGACCAGACAATATGTTAAAATTCAGTATTCATTGAAGGGCAGGCCAAAAAGGTGTGCCTTCAACCTCAGCTTAAACACCTCCTGGACTGCAGATGGTAATGCGTTCCACAGGGACGGCCCAGAAATGCTAAAAGCATGATCTCCAGAAGTCTTGAGCCATACCCTGGGAACAACCAGGAGGCCCCTCGAAGAGGCACAGAGGGAGTGGGCAGAGGTCACCAGTGTCAGAAGCTCTAACAGATAGCCAGGGCCCAGTCCATTTAGGGCCTTGTATCCTAGCATCCCACTGACTCTCCCCACTGCCTTGTCACACTGTCTGGCCACCTTTAGGTCATCAGATATTATTATCCCCAGGTCTCTTTCCTGTTTGTGTTCACCAGTACCACTCCCCCCATATTGTACTCCGCCACTGGGCTTCTGCGGCCTAAGTGCATGATTTTGCACTTTTTTACATTAAAACTAAGCTGCCACACTCTTGACCACTCCTCAAGCTTTCTCAGATCTCTATTCATTGTTTCCACACACATCCTTGGAATGTCCACCCTATTGCAGATCTTAGTGTCATCTGCAAAAAAGGCATACCTTCCCTTCTAGTCCCTCCGCATTGTCGCTAATAAAGACATTAAAGAGGTCCAGACCCAGTACTGATCCCTGTGGCACCCCACTGCTCACGCTCCCTTCTTTGGAGTGAACTCTGTTTACCACCATCCTCTATCGCCTGTCCCCTAACCAATTAATTACCCAGTTACCACCTTTGGTCCCATTCCAAGGCTTCCCAGCTTGTTTATGAGTCTCCTATGTGGAACAGAGTCAAAGGCCTTACTGAAATCTAGGTAGGCCACATCCATCACTCCACCCTGACCTCCCTGGTCACCCAGTCAAAGAAATCTATTAGATGTGTTTGACATGAGCTCCCCCTAGTGAATGCATGCTGCCTTAGATCTTGTAAGCAATCCTTACTCTTGTTACCATACCATTTCATGATGTGATGTAATGTGAACATGTGTTTCAACTGTTATCGTTTATTATTTTTCTTGTATCCATTCCACAGGAAAGTTGAAGGGCATTTTGGGGCTTCATTGACCATAATTTTATATTTCACTATTGTAGTCCTGCAGGACATTTTTTGCCAGTGCCATGTAATTGACAAAACATTGCCAAACCATTACAAGATGTAACAACACATGGATTGCATAAATCTTTGGAAAATGTTTGTTTAACATCAAATGCTTCCTGGCAAGCTTTCCATGCTTGATACTTACGTACATCTCTCTTTTGAACACAATTTATACCCTGCACCCCTATGTCCCTCCTGATCCTGGGTCCAGATATTGGAATATGGCCAAAAGTGGAGCACAAAGAGTTATGCTCCACTTGCCCCCCATGCCCATGACCCCAAGGATGCTATATTCAGTGGGATACTGCACAGGCACTACCCAACTGAATATAGGACCGTATCAGGGCAGCGCAAAGTCAAATAGCACTGCCCTAAAATGGATCCAGACATATGTCTATTGTGGGCTCATTTGCATGGGATGTGGTGGCAGGTTTGCACCCTTCCTGTGACCAGTCCCCTCACCCTGATCGCTCTTCCCTGTAAAATTTTAAATATTCCCTGGTGTCTATTGGAACACCCTACCCCCACCCTCTGATCCCCATCCCTGTAAAAAATGCAGTAGTCCTTGGTGTCTAGTCACCCCACCACCCTCTGATTGCTTGCTGCCATCTAAGAAGAGAAGTGCCTAGTGTCCAGTGCCAAACCCCACACGCTCCAATCACCTTGCCCCCTACATGAGTATGTGTCCCTGGCACCCAGTGTTACCCCCAACCACCAAGAACCCATCCCAGTTGCACCCAGCACCCCAGTGATTAGTGCCCCACCATCACTCACACCATGCACAGCAACCATCCACTCTCCTGTACTACACTGACCGGTGCCATGTGGATCTGATATAGTGGCCAGCACAGCCCTCTGCTCACCAGCTTTGCCGGCTGCCATATGAACTGACAGGAAGCACGCATCCTGTGTATCCCATGTCAGTCTATACTGTGGCCGGCTGAGGTGGTAAGAGGAGGACTGTGCCAGTTTCCATATCGGAAACACCGGGGTGCTGGGGGCTACCAGGAAGGGTGTTTGGAGGGTGGGGGATACCACTGGATGCCAGGGATGTGTACTCATGTATGGGGCTGGATGATCAGGAAGGCTGCCACTGGACACCAGGGACTTCTCTTTTTAGATGGTGGTGAGTGATTGGAGGGTGGGGGGGTGCCACTAGACACAAGGGACTACTAGATACTGTACAGGGACGGGGCTCGGAGGGCGGTAGGGTGCCACTGGACACCACAGCCTGCTTTGATGCACCAGGCAGGGTTAGGGGGTGAGGGAGAAGCAGCCAGCTGCAATGTCTTTGCCCCTAACCAGGGCCCCGCACCCCGTTAAAGTTGGAGTTTGCAAAGGCAATAACTTTTGCCCATTTGGGTGGCAATTACTGCCTGTGCAAACTTCTAGTTATGCTACTGTGCTTATATGCAGGGGACAACCCCCTCATTTGCATGAGCACAGCAGTAACTTAGTGCTCAGGTGCTCACGGGTTTTGCTTGCGCTGGGGGGTCTCTGAATATAGACCCCACCCAGAAACTGTGTGCAAAACCCGGTTAGCACAGGCAAAACCCTTTAGCACCCAGTCTAAGGTCTGAATATCTGGTCCCCGACATTTACACATCTACAGTACTTCCACTCACAAGCCACACTGATGAGCAAGTGTGAATGGCAGTTTATTCTTTCAAATGTTTTTCACAGTTCTTTTGCTTGACATGTCTATGAAATCAGTTTTGATGATTCATCACTGATGAATACGACTGCACACATCTCAGCTTGTTCATCAATCATTCATGATAAAGGGAAGCAGAACACTGAGTACAGTAGTTAAATAGTGTTTGAACTTTAGTGGTTGCTATATAAACAAAGTAAAGTACTTTCATTTTTTTTACATAAATTATCATCCCTCAGTATTTTACTTCCCAAAGTTGAATACTTTTTTTTTCATTTCTCTACATTCTTGCCCCTCTGGTAATTGTTGAGGTATGCACTCCTCCTCATCCTGCACTGTCTACTACCTCTTCTCTCTTTCACCTCAGGCACTGTTTATCAGCTCAGCAGCAGCATGTACCAGCATGGTCTAGAAGCCCATGTCCATGCCTTCATCCTCTTCAACCTCCAGCAGCAGCTTGCATCACAGTCATCTACAGTAGAAGCCCGGGTTGATGATGTCATCCTTTCAGCAGCAGCACACATCACAGTCATCTACAGTAGAAGCCCAGGTTGATGATGTCATCCCTTCAGCAGCAGCTCACATCACAGTCATCTAGAAGCCTAGACAGCATTGCTGTATCAAGTCAATGCCTTCATCCTCCTCTTGTAGATTGCAATCTTCTGTTCCTGAAACCTCTGATCTCACACCTCCAGCATACGAACATACGAAAATGCCAGCAGATACAGGCCAAGCAGTCTATCATGTCTGCTCAATTGTGCAGCTTATATCTTAGACTACTGCTGCTGCCCCCACCCTGTGACCCTCACATCATTTCCCCCAGTTTCTTCCCTCTCCCTGCTCAACTTCCCCCCTACTAGTATCTTGCCCCGACCCTATCCCACCCTCTCTTAAAGCTCCCTACCAATTTCAGAGAGATCACTCTTTAGGCAGCACATTCCAGCTTGCAACCACTCTCTCTGTGAAGTAATGTCTCCTCATTTCCCTCTTAAACCTACCCCCACCAGCCTCAGACTGTGCAACCAGTGATCCCCTCTCCATTTAAATGAAACATGCCCTCAGTACTAACCTTGTTCATACCCTTTAAGTACTTGAAGATCTCTATCACATACCCCTTTTCCTTCTCTCCTCTAAGGAGTACATGTTGAACTCCCTCAGCCTATCCTTATAAGGTTTCTCCCCCATCCCCCTGAGCATCTTTGTCGCCCTCTGCTGGACTCCCTCCAAAAGCCTGATGTCCTTCCTTAAGTAGGGGTACCAGAACTGCACACAGCACAACAACGTTGTTTATCAGCTCAGCAGCAGCAGCATTCAGAGTCATCTAGAAGCCCTGTCTGATGCCTTGCCTTCCTCTTCATCCTCCAGCAGCAGCTTGCATGACAGATGTCTCAAAGTCTGAGTTGATACCTTCATCCTCCTCCTCCAGCAGCAGCAGCATGCACAGCAGTCATCTAGAAACCTAAATGGCA
Source organism: Neoceratodus forsteri (assembly GCA_016271365.2). NCBI lineage: Eukaryota > Metazoa > Chordata > Ceratodontiformes > Ceratodontidae > Neoceratodus > Neoceratodus forsteri. Next base: position 449,348,532 of record CM057456.1, on the reverse strand, counting down.
TAGTCTAATCAAGTTGATGGCTTTATCCTCCCCTTATGGGTTTCGATCTTCGGTTCCTGGAACCTCATCTCCCTCTCACGCAGTGTTGTTTATCAGCTCAGCAACAGCAAACAGCAGAGTCCTCTGGAAGTCAATGCTGATGCTTTCATCCTCCTCCACTTCCTCGTCCTCTAACAGCTGCACATATCAGAATCATCTGGAAGCCCAAGTTAATGCCTTCATCCTCTTTTCATGGGTTGCAATCTTCTGTGCTTGGAACTGTCACTCACACCATCACCATTTCTTATCAGCTTAGCAGCAGCACACATCAGTGTTCCTCCATCGTATCCATCTCCAGTAGCAGAGAAGATATCTGCTGTGACAAAGCATTGCAGTGTGGTGAAGTGGATACCAGCACTTGAGGAGGAACACAAACCAGTGATGGAGACTGTTCTCAGCTGCAAAACAGATGTTTTATTGTTTTATCATGAGCAAACTACTCCAGTGGGACATTGCAGACAGGAACCCTGGTGCTTCGGCTTGTTGTCTTCATCAGGGGCAGTTAAGTCTGCCTTCTTTGCTTACACCATAAGCTATCATGTTAAGACTCGCCCATCCATAGTACAACAAAACACAACATACACATGTACCACTGGGAGAGTACCTTTACAACCACTGTGTAGTGGGGGATAGACTCGAAGTGCCTTTTGGTGCATTTTGACTCCTTGAGACCAAAGTACAAAAGTACATACACTGAATGAAGGAAGACAGATATCAAGAGAATGTTGCCACAATAGCTAGCAGTAGCAACAGTAACACAAAAAAACCTATGCCCCCAATGTTGGCAAAAATATTTCACCGACTGTCTCCCTCCACCTCCCCCTTTCTGTTACTTCCAGGCAGCAAGTGATTCAGCTCCAAAAAGTAACTTCCGGAGCAATGTCTATCCAAAAGACATTGTCTGTAACATTGCGGTGCAGTGAATCCTTATTATATTAGCAACGTTTCTGACAAAAATAAATAAAACACAGCTGTATCAGAGTAGTAGAGTATCCGCTTGGCATGCTGGTGTACAGGTTCATGCAATGAGACTGAGACAGCAGGAGCCGAGGCCAACGCGAGGGCTAAGGACTAGAAGTATCTTAAAACACAGCTGGGGAAGGGCCCACAGTGCCCTGCATAACGAAGGCACTTGGTGACAGGCTTGTGGTAAGTAACAGACATTTTTCACGCTTCCTCTCTTTTTTTTCCACACAGCAAGTTCACCACAGTAGAAGGCCAGAAGGCAACGCCAGTGAGCCACCACAACTGGCAACCCTAGCCAGGATATGTCATGTGTGCTGTTAAGGACCATGCTGCACAAAGGTTGAAGGTAAGATGGTAACTACTTTACTGACAGGAAGTTCCTCTGCATAGTTCATGCCAAAGGTCACATGGTAAACTAGATACCTAAAAGAAAAAGAACCTCAGCCCAAAAGTCACTGAGGCAAGGGTTACCCAGAAAGGTCATTGGCAACAAAGCCAGGTTTCAAAGAAATGTAAAACTACAGATACTCCCATAATGCAAAGCATCATGGGAAGTAAATGCAAATCATCATAAAAGAACTTACCAGCCAGTTTAAGTTCTTTCATGGTGATTTACTTTTACTTCCCATGATGCTTTGCATTATGGGACTATGTGTAATTTCACATTTCTTTGAAACCTGGATTTATTGCCAGTGAACTGCCAGGTATATGCCTCAATGTTTTTGTGCTGAGGTTTTGTGTCTTTTAGAGTACATTCCTGTTTTGGGCTCTCCCTGACCTGCTAACCAGTAAGACCACATATGACTTGTTCATTCTTCCTCTGTTTTGTTACAGATAAGGCACACTGGTAAGCCTTGAGAAGGACTAAACATGCTGGTGTCTTCTATTTTCAACCTTTGTAGATTGTGTGGAAGGCCATTTGGTAATGCTTTAATTATGATATAGCAGTCCACAGCACAGCAAGGGTTGAGCAGAACAAGTTTAAGTTATTTTGTGGTTATTTGTATATACTTGCTATGATACTTTGCATTATGAGGCTGTGTTATTTTATATTTCTAATAAACTAGATACACTTGCTTAGCTACAGCTCCTTCTCACTGTCAACAAAATGTTTTTATATACAAGTTAATATCCCAACATTGTCCAGGTCCTTTCCAGGACCATCTTGAAAATGAGCTTGCTCAATGATGTAAGTACCTGGTTAAATAAAGTTTGACTGACTGATTGATTGATTGATTTTGCCCTGTTTATTTATTTATTTATTTATTGAAAATGTTTCACCAGGAGAGGCACACTGAGCAAAAAGATGCTCATCTCATGGTGCGACCTGGGGGGGGGGTACAAGGGTAAGCATACAACAATCAATAGGTAGAATGTGGAATCGAGCAATACAAACAATTGTTACATAGTTAAGTGTGGTTAATTACAAACTTGTTACATGAGGAGACAGTACATACATGTGCCAAAAGGAGGGTGGCATAGCATATTTGAATACACATCTAGAACTATACGTGATTACATAAGTGCCTATATCAGAGATTGAATTGAAGTATGATGCACCAAGTTGGCCAAGAGAAATGGAAGTCTGAGCTTGGGACCAGGGAGAGGTGACAGGACTGGGTAGTAAACACAGGGAAAGATGAGGGGGTTGACTTAGGGAAGATGTTGGCGAGAATAAGAAGAGAGATAGCAGAAATGTCATGAGAGGGTAAGTGCATGGGTTGTTTGGGGCAACGTAGAAGCCAGTCATTTGGGCGAAGGCTGAGCCGCTGGTCAGGCGCTTAAGGAGGAGGAGGAGGAGGTCGAGGTGGGGGAGAGAATCAGTCAGGGGGGAGGTTGGTCAGGGGCAGGTACAATTGGGTGCAAGGAAGTTAGTGAGGGCAGAGGATAGCGAGTGTATGGAGGAACAATGGCGGATTTGGGCCGGCAGGCCATTCCAGAGCTTAGGGAGGAGGTAAGAGCAGGCCGATTGGCCTGCGGAGGTCCTGCAGTGAGGGATTACTAATAGTCTTGAGTCTATTATTGGTGGGCTTCTTCAGGGGACTTCTTCTGTAGTTATAATATCATTCAGTATTATTATTTGATCACATTTATATGTCACATTGAATATATATATTTTACAGAATCTGCCTCATTGATATCACTCATCAATTTTACTCATCAATTTTTATTAACATAATATTTTAATCAACCTAAATCTGATCAAGTCCTTAAAATTGATTATATTCTATGTACATGTAAAATAAAGTACTGTACTTCATTGAACCATAACTCTGAGTTCCATTTCTGTTGCCCAAATGGGCCTACTACCCTATAACTAACCTCAAGGGGGAGGCTACATAAATAGAACTACTGTACTTCAATCAGCATTTAATGTTTTGACTCAGTTAAATTAAGAAGCATTCTGATGTTCTAGAGGAATTTTATTCTGATATAAAGATTAAAAACTTACATGGAAGCATTAGTGCAGTTTGTCTTGCTGTCAAACCAGTGCTGCTGTACTTTTTATCAGAACATTCCTCACAGCTCCTGAGTGAGATATGCAGTGGTCTTTTACAAGAATCAATAGGCCAGACTGTACGTATACATTTTTTTTTCAAATGCAACTTAGAATGAATTTACGTCACACTCAAAACTGCACTATTTTCATCAAATCCACTGGTGATATATACACTTGAGGCATGGAGATGGGCTACTATGGTGTTGGGAGCTAAGAAGGAGAGGACTCACTTGGCTTCTATTTGTGGGAACCCGGATTTCCTCCCTGGATTGGAGTGTAAGCCCCCGCTACAAATGGGGGTTCCTGGAAGCTTTCCCGGAGCTTGCCTAAATGCTCCATGCCTGACTGGTGTTCGGCGTAAGGCTGTTAAATGCGGGCGTTGAGAGTGCTTTTAAAGCCTCCAGTATTGCCTCTTTAAGAGCTGCCTGCCCACAGGCTTTAGTGGTACAGATAGGGGGACTAGGATTTCCCTGCTCGAATCCCACCCTGGACTGCTGTCTGATCACTCTGTTTCTGCAGTCGCTAGGAGCGCTGAGGGAGCCCATCTGAAAGATGTAGTTGTTCCCTTGAGAACATGTATAGTATTGGTAAAATTGCAGTTTGTCTAACTCTTTTTCATTGCAGCTGGGACTTTGTGCTGTGCCCCTCCATTTTGGACCCGGACTGTGCTGAAGGGGTCCAATAGTAGCTAGGGGGCATCTAAAATGGCGTGGAAGGACTCTAAATTGAGCTGGCTGACCAATGGGGACACAACTTGTAATTCTGGGAAGTGGCATTCTGGCCATGGTGCTTTTTTGCACCAATGAGGGCAATAATGAGTGACTGGCATCTGCAGCCCTCCAATGGGATCGGGTGGCGCCCGACTGGAGAGACTTGCCCTAACTGCCAAAGGGCAAAGACACTGTGGCTGTGAGCGAGGAAGGAGCCCTGGGCTTCTGCGCCGTTTCGTCTTCGTGCGGGAAGTGCGTGTGTGTGGTGAAGACCAATTTTGGGCGGCTTGGTCGCTAGTAGAATTGGACTAAATCCGCAGGGCAGCGGTTAGAGGAGGCTGTGCAGGAGCGCAGCTACCTACCAGGCTCACCCTGTAGAGGACTGGAGAATCTGCTAAATCGCTCTCGGTCTGTCAGGACAGTGAAGCTGCAGTGAGACGCCTGCATAGCTATGAGTTCAGTCGGGTCCTAGAAGCAGCTGTCTGGTATGGTACCCCTCTGTTGTTTTCCATATAAATGTGTGAGGAGGCCTTTGAAGCTCAGGCTCAGCCCTGCGAGTGGTGAAGGAGTGGTTCTCTGCTGGAGTTGTGAGTACTGAATCAGGGTAGCTCCCTGTTAAAGGTTACAAACAATGGCAAAATCTTCCTGTTGTATTGCTGACTGTACTAATTGAGCTTTCTGGCTCCATCTGATCTGCTCAGGAATTAAATGCTCGTTTGTGTCAGGGCCCCAACCAGCTGCATCGAGGAACTAGCCATTAGGGCTTGGGTACCCATAGACAGTAATTTATAGGTTAGGCCTGTGCACAGAGCCATAGGTAGACAAACATATATTATAGTGGTAAGCCAATCAACCTGATTCCCCCCGGACCTTGTTGTCTCCCCTTGAATAAATCAGATTGCTTGCTTTGCAAAAGTACACTGGCTAGTTTGTGTATTAATGGGGAAATATTGCACCGTGAATGTGGTGTAACTGTACCTTGCTTTTCAAGGGCTCCCCGGAGTGAGCTGATTGGTTCAAGCCGGAGGGGGGTAAGTGTATTTGGTAAAGACACTGAAATTAAACTGTGTAGGCCACTAGTGGCAAGAAAGGGGGGGTTGCAGCAACCCAGAGGGCTGTGACCGAGTCAATCTCGACTGTTCCAACCCCGACCTCTGGGTGGAGGCACCCACCAATGGATCTGGGCCCCTCACCTTGTCACAGTTAGGGCAGGCAGGGGTAGTAGCCCTTAGGATAGTGCCCCATAGGGGTCACAGATTGGAGGCACCACTGGGATTAGCGTCCCCTAATAGCCGAATGGGCGAAGTGCATAACTATGGATAAATTAAAGGAGAAACTGGAAGGGGATATCATGGCTAAGATTAAGCTAGAACCTATTAAGATGATGGTACATAAACTGATGGGGTGGGGTGAAGCCGAAGAGCTGGACTCTCAGAGAATTGTGTTACTACTCGATGTACCTCTGGGGACAACAACCGCTGACATTATCTCTGCTGTGGAGCGTGTTAAGTGTTTAGGCAAGGTGGAGGTGAAGGGGCGTATGGCTGACCTACTTGATCAGACCTTGCAGGTGCTACTCTTGTGTAGCATAGCCATCGACCCTGAGAGGGTGCCCCCAGTGATTTACCCGAGGGTGCCCAACCAGGGTGGAGGGTCATTCACATATGGAGGGTCAGTCACCCTGGGGTCTCCCAGACTAATAGTTTCAAAGATAAGCTACTTAAATTGTTGGCTGTAGAAGGGAGAACTACCCAAGAGTTAATGCAGACCTTGGATCTTTCCGGTGAACCCACCCCTCAGGCCTCCCCTGGTGCCTCTCCGGAGCCCCCAAGAGTTCTATCTTGGCTCCACCACCCCTAGTGATCCCCTCTGTACAGCTGGATTCTTACCGTAGGCTAAAACCTTTTTCTGGCACAGAGCCAGTGCCTTCAGGGGAGGATGATTTGGAGGCGTGGATGGACTACGCCACCCCCCTAGTCCAGGAGTGGCAATGCTCTGAGGGGGAGAAATGAAAGAGACTGATGGAGAGCCTGTGGGGTCCGGCTTTGGAAGCCATTCAGTTTTTGTGGGCCACTAGTCCGGAAGCTACTGCAGCAGAGTATCTTTCCACTCTAGAGGGAGTGTTTGGGAGCACAGAAACTGGGGAAGACTTATTATGGAAATTCAAGTCTGCTAAGCAGTGGAGGAATGAGAAGCTTTCCGCCTTTGTCACAAGGGTGGAAAGGGCTTTACAGAAGGCCTACCAAAAAGGGGGGGGTCACCGTCTCAGCCTTGAACCAGGTCAGGTTGGAACATGTTTTAAAGTCTTCTAGATTTTCCAGTGTGATACTGTTAAAACTTAAGTTACATGATCGGCGAGCTGCCCCGCCTGAATACTGTCAATTGATGAGGGAGATTAGAGAAGTAGAGACTGATGAAGAGGGGTGGGAACCCTATGTGGGGGCAGTGAATTTGATCCAAACCCCTGAGTCTAGTGAGCCTGATGAGACCCACCCTTCAGGAGGGCTGATGTATCCCCAGAGTTACAGGGAGGGGTAGGGGTGCATGCCATTTCCTCTGATCCCCAAGTAGTAAGTGAATTGAAGACCAAGGTCAGGAATTTACGAGAACTGCTGAGGGACTTGAAGCAATCCACTACCCACCCTGTTAGGCCTGGAGAACCTGAGTTATCTAGAAACCCATGCCCTGGCCCAGGGGAATCCCCTCATCCCCCAGAAGGCCCCAGCAAATGAAGTATCTCCCTCCCAATAGAGACCGCCGGGACCCCAAGTTCTGTTACCATTGTGGGGAGGATGGACGCTTTCAGACTGAGTGCCAGTTGCCGGAGAATGCAAGGAAGGTTAACAGCAGACTAATCACTTGGCATCATAGGGCCCACATCCGACCCCCCCAGAAAGAGTTTTGTGACCCAGGCCAATGCCCGAGCAACTGTTAAAGTTGTGCCCCCCGAGTGGTTTGATGTGGTTGGGCCCTCGATGGAGGCTCCGGTGCAGGTAAATGGGATTCCCACCTGAGCTGTATTGGATAGTGACTCTCAGGTGACCATTATGTTTCAGGACTGGTATCAGACGCATCTATCTGACGTGCCACTACAACCCTTGGATGGCCTACATGTATGGGGGGCTGAGTGACAAGGCTTATCCATATTTGGGGTATATCCGGATCTGGTTGTCATTTCCTACTTCTGTGGGTGGAGTGGACGAACAGGTGGAAACTTTGGCTTTAGTCTGCCCCCCCACTGGACTGTATGATGGGGTGCCCTTGTTGATTGGGACCAATGCTCACATGTTTGGCCGATTAGCCCAGTTGCATTCTGAAAAGCAGGTGTCCAGGACTGGGCGAGCCCTCAGGATACCCGTCTTGATCCAGAAGGCCTACGAGGCTCAGAGAAAAGCTAGTCAGGAGGAGCCTGAAGGCCCAGTGGGTGTTGTCTGGAGGAAGGATCCAGAGCTGTAGCTATTAGCTCCAAATGCCCAGTGTGTCTTGAAAGGGGAGGTTTGGCTTAAAAAAGATGTCAAAAATAAACTATTGGTGCTGGATGTGCCTGGAGAAGGGAAGTTACCTGGAGGACTGCTGGTTAAACCCAGTATCTTGCCTGCAGAGCCCATGCTTATGCCAGGAGAGTAATGGTTCAAGTTCTTAATGTGTCTGACAAAGAGATTCGAGTAAATAGGGGCTGCACCTTGGCTAGTGTGCATTGTGCGGCTACTGCAGCGCTCCCTCACAGCAAGGGTTTGGGAAAGGATGACAGAGTCACGCCAGACTTGTTTGATTTCGGTGACTCCCCGTTGCCTGCTGAATAGAAAGTAAAAGTCAGTGAGAAGCTTGCCCAAAGAGACCAGGTTTTTCCCTGAAGGAGTGGGATGTGGGTTGTGTGCGGGGGGCTGAGCACCGCATTCGTCTGCATGATGAAAGGCCTTTCCGAGAGAGGTCTCGGTGCCTAGCCCCTGCCGATATAGACGATGTGAGATGGCATCTGCAAGAGATGCTTGCTGCTGGTGTGATACAAGAATCCAGGAGCCCTTATGCTTCCCCCATTGTCGTAGTGAGGAAAAAGAATGGGGCTGTTCGGATATGTGTGGACTACCGTACCCTGAACCGGTGGACCATCCCTGACCAGTATACCATGCCACGCATGCAGGATGCCCTGGATTGTCTGAATGGCAGTAAGTGATTCTCTGTGTTAGATCTCTGCAGTGGGTACTATCAGATCCCAATGGCTCCTGAGGACCAAGAGAAGACTGCGTTTATTTGCCCCCTAGGTTTCTATGAGTTTATCCGGATGCCTCAAGGGATCTCAGGTGCCCTGGCTACTTTTCAGCGCCTGATGGAACGTGCTGTGGGGGATATGAACTTGCTTGAATGTTTGGTTTACTTGGATGGTGTTATAGTGTTTGGCAGCTCGTTGGAGGAACATGAACATCGATTGTTCAAGGTCCTGGATCGGTTGGAGGATTTTGGTCTTAAGTTATCTATAGACAAGTGCCAATTCTTTCAAACTTCTGTGAAGTATGTGGGCCACATAGTATCCACTGAAGGCATACAGACTTACCCCAGCAAGGTGGAGGCATTGACTACTTGGCCTCAGTCAAAGAATTTGAAAGAACTGCAATGGTTCCTGGGGTTTTGTGGGTATTATAGGCGGTTTATTAAAGACTATTCTCGAGTGATCCGCCCCTCCTCAACCTCACTCAGGGGCACCCTCACACCCACAAAAAGTATAAAAAAGTTGAGCTCTCTGGAACGAAAAGAAAGTGTTTTCGTCCGAATGATGTGTTTGGAAACCGCTGGACTACTGAGTGTGAGGAAGCTTTCTATGACATTATTTATCAACTTACCCATGCCCCAGTGCTGGCCTATGCTGACCCAGCCAAGCCATACATCCTTCACACTGATGCCAGCCTACAGGGATTGGGAGCTGTCTTATATCAGGAGCACTCAAATGGGCTAAGACCTGTAGCTTTCGCCAGCAGAAGCCTGACTCCCTCAGAAAAAAACTATCTGGTGCACAAATTAGAGTTCCTGGCCCTGAAGTGGGCCATTGTTGATCAATTTCATGACTACTTGTACGGTGCCAAGATATTGGTGAAGACTGATAACAATCCTTTGACATATGTGCAGACCTCAGCCAAGTTGGATGCCACTGGCCATAGGTGGCTCTCTGCATTGGCCACCTATGACTATGCTGTTGAGTACAGAGCCAGCCTAAACCATATAGATGCGGATGCTCTCTCTCGGAGGCCTGTGCCTCGGACTGACTGGGTCAGGTTGTCAGAACCTGACATAAGAGCCCTTTGCCAAAAATTTTACAAGGAGGAACAGGTGTATCCTGATGCTGTGGACTGCGTGGTGGATTGCTTGGGGCCATCCAAAAACTGCATACCTGCTGCTTACTGTCATTTTTCTGCCTTAGACACTAGTGCATTGCCCAAATTCAACAATGATAGTCTCCAACGGGCTCAATCCCGAGACCCCATGATAAAAACTGCTTTGGAGGCTCTGCAAGCAGGGAGAGACGTGTCACAACTGCGGTCCACTGAATTGAGAACTGCCCTGTTATACAAAGAAGGTCCAAAACTGAAGTTGAACAATAGACTGTTATATAGGGAGACCATAGACAAAGAGGGGTGAATAGACAAACAACAACTGGTGTTGCCCACCGCTTTTAGAGGACTAGTGTTGAGGTCCCTGCATGACCACATGGGGCATCTTGGCATAGAAAGAACTCTTGACCTGGTACGGACCCGATTCTACTGGCCAAAAATGAGTGCAGACGTAGAGCAGTATGTCAAGACCTGTGGCCGCTGTTTGCAGAAAAAAGACCTACCTCAGAGAGCTGCCCCCATGGTCAATATCACTACCAGTGCCCCCATGGAGTTGGTCTGCATTGATTTCCTGAGCTTAGAACCTGATCTGAAAAATATCAGCAACATATTGGTAGTCACTGATCATTTTACCTGGTATGCACAGGCTTTTTCTACTAAAGATCAGAAAGCAACCACGGTGGCTAAAGTTCTTGCTGAAAACTTCTTTGTCCACTATGGGGCTCCCCAGAGAATCCATTCCGACCAGGGGAGGGACTTTGAGAGCCAGCTGATTAAAGAAATGCTATCCTTGTGGAGAGTTCGAATGTCAAGAACCACCCCGTATCATCCCCAGGGGGATCCTCAACCTGAAAGGTTTAACCACACATTGCTTGATATGTTGGGCATACTTCAACCTAAAGACACGCCTAGATGAAGCCAGCAGATTAGCACCCTGGTACATGCTTATAACTGCACCAAAAGTGATGCCACTGGATCATCCCCGTACAGACTAATGTATGGGAGAGAAGCTAGACTGCCGGTGGATTTATGTTTCGGGGTTTCTCCTGATGGGGTTCAAGCAGACAGTCATCTACAGTATGTGCAAAAGTTGAAGGCCCAACTCAACCATGCTTACCAACTAGCCCAGACCATGGCTGCTAAGCAAAACCTGGCCAATAAGGAATGGCATGATAAGAAAGTGAAAGCAGTGGAACTGAGCGAAGGGGGTAGAGTGCTATTGAGGAATTTGGGACTGCATGGCAAACATAAGATTGCTGACAGATGGCATCACCTCCCTCATATTGTTGTGGGAAAACTAACAGATTTACCTGTATATAAAGTACGGCCTGAAAACAATTCAAAAGATGTGAAAACTATACACAGAAATCATCTGCTGTCAATTGGGCAAATTTTGATAGAAGCTGAACCCCCCAGTGCCCCCCCGCAGGCCTGTGACTAGAGCTGCCGCCAAGAAAAAACCCAGACCCCTTGATTCTTCAGCAAGTAAACTAAAACCACCTTCTCCAACCCCCTCGGATGAAGATGATCGTCAGTCTGTGTCTGAGGACAGTGAGAATAATATTGAATACTATCCCTCTTATGAACTGAGCCAACTGTTTCGGGGCAATCCCCTAATCAACTCTGGAGATGAAGTTGGGCTTTCTGGACTGTCTGAGCCTCCAGCTTTGTCTCTGGAGCCAGTGCTCCCAGAAGATGAAGTGAGTGGCATCCAAGCTGAAGGGGTGGGATCCTTGAGCCTGGCTGAACTGTCTGGCCTGGCTGAACTATCTGACTTTTCTGAAGAAGTGATGTGGGGGAGCAAGCCAGTGATATGCCAGAACCTGAGGAATATTCTGAGTGCCCTGATGGTTCCTTGCCAGTACCCGAACTGTCCCCGCTGGGCCAAGTAGTGTGGGTCCTGATATAGAGGGTCATGTCCCCGAAAGTACTATGGGCACAGGGTCCCCTTCTCCTGTGGAGGTTCCCTCTACAAATCTCAATGAGGCAGAAATGGAGCTGGGGCCTGTAGCAGATTTTAATGGGACCCCTAGACACACTGGCCGAGAAGTACGGCCTGTGATAAGGTTAAGTTATGAGTCCCTGGGTCAGCCTGTGGACCTGCCTTTAAATGTAGTCCATAAAGGGGTGTATGTGTCCCCAAGCTCCTTGCCCAAACTAGCTTTGGGAAATGATTCCAAACTGTTAGTATTGCCCTCTGATAATGGTACCCCTGCCCCAGTTAGCCCGCGAGTAGCTGATAGGGAAGGGCCCCCTCTTTCCAGGTGTCATGGGCAGGAAGTAATGACCTGAGTTAAAAACCCACAGGTTGTCTGTATGTGTAATATTGCATAACCAATAATAAACTGTAAATACAGTGCTAATGTATGTAACAAAAGGTTTAATGTGCTGTCAATTTAAACTATGTTGCCTTAGAGTGATTTAAGGGTAACTACTTGGCGCGGACGCCAAGTTCTTTCCAGGCCAGGAAGGGTGTAACCCCCCTACAAATGGGGGTTCCTGGAAGCTTTCCCAGAAGTGGCCTAAGTGCTCCATGCCTGACTGGTGTTCAGCGTAAGCCCGTTAAATGTGGGCATTGTGAGTGCTTTTAAAGCCTCCAGTATTGCCTCTTTAAGAGCTGCCTGCCCGCAGGCTTTAGTGGTACAAACAGGGGGACTGGGGTTTCCCTGCTCGAATCCTGCCCTGGACTGCTATCTGATTGCTCTGTTTCTGCAGTCGCTAGGAGCGCTGAGGGAGCCAATCTGAAAGATGTAGTTGTTCCCTTGAGAACATGTATAGTATTGGTAAAATTGCAGTTTGTCTAACTCTTTTTCATTGCAGCTGGGACTTTGTGCTGTGCCCCTCCATTTTGGACCCGGACTGTGCTGAAGGGGTCCAATAGTAGCTAGGGGGCATCTAAAATGGCGTGGAAGTGACCAACCAGAAATCAGGACTCTAAATGGAGCTGGCTGACCAATGGGGACACAGCTTGTAATTCTGGGAAGTGGCATTCTGGGCCATGGCGCTTTTTTGCACCAATGAGGGCAATAATAAGTGACTGGCATCTGCAGCCCACCAATGGGATCGAGTGGCGCCCCACTGGAGAGACATGCCCTAACTGCCAAAGGGCAGAGACGCTGTGGCTGTGAGTGAGGAAGGAGCCCTGGGCTTCTGCGCCGTTAAGTCTTTGCGCGGGAAGCGCGTGTGTGTGGTGAAGGCCAATTTCGGGCAGCTCGGTCACCAGTAGAATCGGACTAATCCGCAGGGCAGTGGTCAGAGGAGGCTGTGCAGGAGTGCAGCTACCTACCAGGCTCACCCTGTAGAGGACTGGAGAATCTGCTAAATTGCGCTCGGTCAGTCAGGAGAGTGAAGCTGCAGTGAGACGCCTGGATAGCTGTGAGTTCGGTCGGGTCCCAGAAGCAGCTGCCTGGTATGGTACCCCTCTGTTATTTTCCATATAAATGTGGGAGGAGGCCTTTGAAGCTCAGGCTCAGCCCTGCGAGTGGTGAAGGAGTGGTTCTCTGCTGGAGTTGTGAGTACTGAATCAGGGTAGCTCCCTGTTAAAAGTTACAAACAATGGCAAAATCTTCCTGTTGTATTGCTGACTGTACTAATTGAGCTTTCTGGCTCCATCTGATCTGCTCTGGAATTAAATGCTTGTTTGTGTCAGGGCCCCAACCAGCTGCATCGAGGAACTAGCCATTAGGGCTTGGGTACCCATAGACAGTAATCAATAGGTTAGGCCTGTGCATAGAGCTCTAGGTAGAGAAACATATATTATAGTGGTAAGCCAATCAACCTGATTCCCCCGGTCCTTGTTGTCTCCCCTTTAATGAATCAGATTGCTTGCTTTGCAAAAGTACACTGGCTAGTTTGTGTATTAATAGGGAAATATTGCACCGTGAATGTGGTGTAACTGTACCTTGCTTTTCAGGGGATCCCCGGAGTGAGCTGATTGGTCTCAGCGGTAAGTGTATATGGTAAAGACACTGAAAATTGAATTGTGTAGGCCACTAGTGGCAAGAAGGGGGGTTGCAGCAACCCAGAGGGCTGTGACCGAGTCAATCTCGACTGTTCCAACCCCGACCTCTGGGTGGAGGCACCCGCCAACGGATCTGGGCCCCTCATCCTGTCACAGTTAGGGCAGGCAGGGGTAGTAGCCCTTAGGATAGCGCCCCCTAGGGGTCGCAGGAGGATGGGGGTTTCCAGGTGTGGAGGAGGGGGGTGTCATCTGCTTTGCAGACTTGGTTGGGTCCATGGGACTTCATTTTCAGGCAGACCTGGAGAACGGTTTGGGGCTTAGGGACCCGCAAAGATTTAATTTCAAGGTGCCTCCATAGTGTAAGTAGATGGATTCCCGGTACCTATAAACTGAGCATCCTGGAAAGGGTGCTTCTTGGGTCTAGATCTAATCCATCTGGTACTATGACTAGGGTGCACATGTGTCTCAAGGAAGCTTTCCAAGATAAGTCCAGTAATACTCATCATCTTTGGGAGCGGGACCTGGGCTTGACTATTTCTGAGGAACACTGGGCCCTGCTGTGTAATTCACATCTTGGACTTTTATGGTGCAACAAATTCAAGGAGGCACAATATAAGTCTATCCATTGCATCTATCTCCCTCCTGTTATCGTCAGCAAATATACCCCTGGGATATCTTCTTTGTGAGGGAGGTGTCAGGAGGGTAGGGGAACCTACTTACATTATTGCTGGAGTTGCCCCAAGCTACAGCAGTTATGGGTAGATATACAAGAGCAATTAAGGGTCAGGTTTGATGTTCAGGTGTTGGATGATCCTCTCTTTTGTTCGGTATAGATACTGCAGGAGAAGAGCCATGGGAACTATTGCTCAGGGTAGTTGGAATTTTGTTAGTCCTGGCGAGGAAGTGTATACAAAACACCTGGGTCTCATGTCATTCTCCAACAGTGAAAATGTGGTTAGATTTAATCACCAAAAAAACTACCACTGGGGCAGATTACTTATGAGTTAAAGGATAAAGGGGAGCAGTCTGAGCAGGTTTCGGGGCCTTTTATTGACTCCTTTTTGCCTGAGGAAGCTGAGGTGATGAGAATGGGGAGTACTATTTAACCTACTTGGCACATTTTGGGGGGATGAGACAATTCCCTGCATACCTCCCTCTGATTGTGTTGGGTTGTAGGGGGGTTGTACCTGAATCCTGAATAAGGTTCCTCTCCATGGGTGTGGGGCATGCGGGACTGGCAGTAACACAGGTTTTAGTTTCAACCCAGTTTAGTTTTACTCCTAGTTCAGTTTTGACTGTTTAATATCCACTTTCCTAAATGGGACAATGTTAGTTATGTTCATGTGTGCTTCAGGTATCAATCTCTACTCTGTTTATTCCGGACTGTCTATATCCCAGGACTTCTTTACTGTGCAGGAAAAGGGTAGTCTTAGGCTACTGTTTTTAGCAGCTATCAGATTTGTTTTTTGAAATATATTGTATTTGATAGTCTGTTTGCTTTAAGTCTTCATTTGGACTCTGGTCATAGTACTGTGAGTGCTGCTTTTATTTGAGCTGTGCCAGAATGTACTGTTGTTTATAACATTTTAATTAAAAGATTATTCAAAAAATATATTACACTATTGTCAGCCTCGCTATGTAGTCTCTGATAGCTTCTGAGTGAAATAAAAATGTTTCCATAAAGCTCACGATGCTAAACGTCTGCCATAGATAATCAATTTCTTCCTTTAAATATCTACTTACTCTCACCATAGTTGTCCAGCTTATTCAGAGGTCAATATTCCAGTTGCAGTTCTACTTGACTCCTTATTAAACCGAAATACCTAAAACAATAGCGTAAACCTGCCTTTAATTGTCTAATAACTTTAGTATTATTGTTTATAAAATTTTAATAGTCAAAACTTACTTAGGCTTCTGAACCCCGTTAGAAAAAGCATCATACACTGAGAGTGTAGTATATTTGCTGACATTTTTCTTATAAATTGAACTCTACAGCCTGTCGGCTATCATGGGTTGCTTTAATTATTCCTAGAAATAATACTGGGCTTTAGTAAACTTGTAATGCTCAAAGAACTAAATCTGTAGGTCATTGTTAAATTACACATCCTCTACTTGTAATATCACCCCTACTTCTGAATGATTTCAGTTCAGTGTAAATTGTTTGGGGGTAGTATACATTCTCTGATCACTTTCTGCAGCCTGTCAGCTACCATACGCTGCTTAGTATCTTCCTAAAAAAATAAAGAGTTCTTTTTATATCACAAATGTTTTTTAAAGGTTACAATGGTAGATGCATGTAATTAATTACTTAGTTTCTCCTAGCCCATGATACAGGTATAGGCGTTTAGTACATAATATCCATGAGGCTTCTGAATTAGTTAAATAACTTATTTTCTGCTTAAAACCATCTGTAATATGAACTTATTTCTGTATTTCAAAATAGTTCTTTGACAAGAAGTACTAGTCCCTTTCAAGTTATAGACTTTACTTGTATCCACAAAATGTGAAGCAACATCGCTATAAGGTTGCCAACAAGAGAACCACTTAGTGTCCTCCTTTAAACCCCATGGGCTGTTAAGAGTGCCCAGGAGATGCAAACATCTATTTTGTCTTTGTTGAGCATCCTGTTTTAGTCCACCCCCCAACTGGGAGTACCTGCTGAATACTCAAAAAATGGAGTGAGGTCCTATTGTGGCCAGTAGCCAAAACATGTCGGACCATGCTGGAGAACTTAAAAGTCTAGTTCTAATTGAGCTCTTATGTTGCGATGTACGTTGTCTGATACTAGAGTCTTGAACATATCATAATGAGCGCAAATTGCGTTTAAATGTTCAATGGCCTAACTTTTTTTTGTAGAGTCTCTTTACATGCTCCGGTTGACCAGGGCATCTCTCAGAAGTGAAGAACACAAAATGAAGCAGCGCTACACAAGGCTCCAAAAGCAGAAATGTTACATTTATTACTGAGCTCTCAGAAGTACCCACTCTGCCATCGCCTCTACTCCCCGCCGAGATCCCCCTCCTCTGGGAACAAGATTGCTGAGCACACCCACCCAAGGACCTTCCAGCCCCCCCGATCACCCCCCCAAGGGAGGGCCCAACCCACCTACCTGGTGGCCTTTCTGAGATTAGAGGGTTGGTCCTGGTTGGGTGGGCTCGGGAGAGCTGATAGAGGAGTGGTCCAGTGTTGGGGATGTGGGCTAGGCTCCTGGAGCCTTCGTCACCTCCCTGGTCCTCTGGGGTATTTTGATTGTGGTTGCCCCCTGAAGCGCAGACATGCAATGACATCCAGGCACTAATGTGCCGATGTCCACCACTGCTTCACCCCGAATTATGGCACTGCTTCCTTGCAAGGCCTTTGATCTCCATCAGGAGCTGCTAAGGAGCGGTGCAAGTCCCCAAGCCCACCCCAGGAAGGGAGAGCAGTCATCCAGATGCTCAGTCCTTTGCCTCCACTGTCAACCCCCAGTGGCCCGAGTCTGTTCCCAAACCCGGATCACCGGCATGGCGCAAGGTGTGGCATCCAGCACCTCAACCCTCAGCGCCACTGAGCTGGCCTCAATGGCATAAATTGCTATGCTGAAGTTCAGGTCAGCAACTTCAATATAGCTTGAATAATAGTTCAGAACTGTGAAGAATTTTTGATGTTTTGGGTCAAAGACATTAGTAGCAATTTTTTACCATGGTCTGTTCAGAAATGTAGACAGAATAAATGGCTCCTGTGGATCGCCGTGGAGTTTGGTGCAGATTTCACACTTGTTGATCAGGGTTCTTATTTGTGCACCAAACCCTGGACATCACAGAGTTTGCTGTGCTCTCCTGTGACATTTCTCAATGCCCTAGTGTCCTTCATGGAGTAATCTCAAGTTAGCATCCTGTAAAGATTGAGGAATCACTATTCTGGTTCTTTTCAAAAGTAATCTGTTTTGAACTGTGAAGGTGTGTCGTTCATGCCAGAATGGTTAAATACTGTCTGGACCTTGAACTATGTTGGCTAAACTTCATGACTTGCTGGCAAACGTGATCTTTCTGCATTTGTTGTCTGATTTGCTCAGGATTTCTGTCTGATACTGGCAGAGAGTCTTGTATTTGGGTGAGACAGATGTTTGTTTTTTCCACAATCTTTGTATCACCTTCTGTAAGTTGTCTTTTGAGAGACATTCTTGATAGTGCATTAGCAGTGAGGAATGACTTACCTGGTACATGAACAACAGCATTTGCATATTTCATGAACCACATGCGGAACCTCTGCATCCTTGGAGGAACGTCATCTAGGCTTCTGGTGCCAAACAGACTTACCAAAGGTTTGTGGTCTGTCTCCAGAAAGAGGTGAGCTCCTACAAACTGACAAATGATGCACATGCCCACGCTAGGGTGAGTGTCTCTTATTCCGTTTGTGCATAGTGCTGTTCTGTCAGTGTCAGTGCTCTTGAGACATACCAGACAGGTTCCCAGTGGTTTTCTTGTTTTTGCATCAGGACCCTCTTAGCCTAAAGGATGAAGTACCTGCCACAATTCTGGTTTCCTTGTTGGGATTGAAGAAAGGCTAAGGTAGGCAGTGCCATGAGTTCTGCTTTGATAGCTGTAAACCCTTGCACTGAGCTGGACCACAAACCCACTGGTTCACCTGTGACAAAAGTCCTCATAGGGCTTTTGTTTTCCCTGCTAAAGCAGGTATGAATTACCCCAGTTGATTGACCATTCCCAGGAAACCTCAAATTCAGATACCTTTGTTGCACTTGTCATCCTCTATATGGCTGCCAACTTCTCTGGGTCTGGCTATAATCCTTTACCCAAGATGATATGTCCTAGCAACTGATCTTTGGTTTTCCCAAACTCACATTTCTTGACATTCAGTGTGAGTCCTGCACTCTGGACCTTTCTTAGGGCTGTATAGACTCTCTGGTTATGCTCCTGTCTCGTGTGACTAAAAACAAGGATATTATCTATGTGGTACACAGCCCCCTCCAAAGCCTTCCAGGACTCGACACATTCTGCACTGGAAGTGCTTAGGGGCAGATAGGATGCCAAAGGATCATCTTTGAAAGCAATAGTGTCCAAAGGGCATAATGAAGGTGGTCAGGTTCTCCGATGCCTTTGACAAACATATCTGCCAAAATCCTGCATTGACATCAAGCTTGGTGAAGAGAATTGCTTCTACCAGCATCCCCAGCATCTGCTCCACTGAAGAAAAGATGAATTTCTCATGTCTGGATGACTCATTCACTTGGTTAGGTCAACACAGATCCCTAGAGTGCCCTCTGACTTCACAACCACTAGAATTTCAGCACACCAGTCTGTGGGTCCTTCGATCTTGGTGATCACCCCCATCCTAAGACCTCCATTCTGGAAAGCTCATCTTTGACCTTGAGCATCAGCAATACTGGGATCCTACTGGGTGCTGTTAGTAAAGCTCCTGATGTAAGTCAAATGTGGTGCTCTTCTTTTGAATTCTCCTAGGCCACTGAATAATGTCGGGATCTCCTCACTCCACCTGCTTTGTTCAACACTTTCCAGTGTCGCAAGAGGCTGAAGATTTTCAATTGCTTGTCTGCATTGAAATGGGGTATGGAGGTTCTTCATGACTTAAATGTCTTCTTGACTTTTGTTTCTGCCTTTGGTTATATTGACAGTAAACACTCTGCACACATCCTGGGGTGTCTTCCTGGCATGAACTATTCCAACACAGTGGAGGAATTAGACCCATTCACCAGTTAACTTTTCAAGATGTTTATTGCCAACCTGGTAACTTGCAAGACAAACTATATTACATCAATGTTTTGTGGTCTATGACTGCTGACCACTTCATCAGGATGTTTTAGTAATGTCTAATGCATAAACAATAAAGAACATTTTATTAAAATATCTACATTATCATAAAAATTATTCATTTTTCTTTCATAAAGACAATCCATGTCTGTCAATAGTAATCTGATTAAGAACGTCACTTTTGATTACAGTAAATAGGCTCTCAGAATAAAAACTTTGTATGTTACATACAGTGACTATCATTAATAAATGTGCCCTTTAAGAAGCACACCGTTGCTGCCTGTGATGAAAGAATAAGTAATTTTCTCAGTATGGCAAATAAATATATTCTTATTTCACACTTTGTGGAAGGTTTTTCTCACTATGCTTGTAACTGTGCTCACAAACTCCCTGGTTGCTATCAAAACAGTATAATCTCTGTGGATTAGAATGATTACAGTCATCAGTTACTTCAGTTCCAAGTGTCTCTGTATGTAATACGTTATTCCTGCCAAGACTCTAGATCAGCTTACTTCTCTTTAAGTCTTTAACTCTTGTCTTCATAAACTGTCACCCTTTTAGTCTACTCACTGTCGCCAGTCAGCAGCCAGCAGTGGTGGTGAGAGGATGGCTGTGTTGGCCACCAGCTTCTATTTGGAACTAGGAGGAGTGCGGGGTGGTGGGACAATACCTGACAGGGTGGGGGGTGGGGGTCCACTGGACCACCAGGAATACTTATGACATGTTATACTGGGTGATAATGAGGAGGAAGGATAGTCCACAGTTACGGAGGGTATCTGCACCTGCATGGGGGGGATTGGGGGTCTACAAGACCATCGGGGATTGGGGTTTGCTTTAATATGGGTGACACTGGAGATTCGTGGGGGATATGTGCAGTGCTTATTACTGTGCTCTACTACATGGTGCAAGCACCCTGACAGGTGCTCACATACCATTCATTTTTGTGCTATCTCCCCGTCACCCAAATTGCCACTTCCCTGGCCCCTGGTACATTCCTGGAACCATCCAGGCCTCCTGATTCTCCCCCTCCTCACCACCCTGGCCCATCTAGTGTTGTGCCGTTTGGGGGGGACCATATACCTGCACTAAATCCCACACATGCAACCATGTCTTTGGCACATCTTGCAGTCTGCGGCAAACCTGGGAGTTTGGCATAGGGACCCTACAGATTATAAACCTGGCTCAAGGTCCATGGCACAACCAGAGTTTGACAAAGCTGAGTGGCACAAGTTGCGTTGCTCTAAGGGGTCTTTGAAAATCATGCCCCATGAGTAAAAGTGTTCCCGCGTTTATTCTGTCATTATTTTTAAGTTCCATAATTATTTTTGTTACAAGAAAATTATTTGCAGCAACTCGTCCACCTCTCTGGCATTTTGGTCTTCGGTGGAGTGCTGGCTCCTGAAATCAGCATATTAGTTGCTGTGGCAACAGCTTGAGTGCACCGATTCAATGCACTCGTGCAGACCGCAAGAATACATATATAAAAAAAAGCAGATTGTGAGTCAAAATGCTACTGTGCTTATTCTGTCATTATTTGTAAGTTCCATAACTACAGCATTTTGTTGAAAGAAAACTATTTGCAGCCGGCCTGGTGGCAATGAGGGTTGAGATGCTGGATGCCACACCTCACGCCATGCCGGTGACCCAGGTTCTGGAGTGAGCTCGGGCCACTGGGGTCAGCAGGGTAGGGAGAAGATTGCATGTCCAATGACAGGTCTCCTGTCCCAGGGATGGGTGGGCACATCATTCTGCTCCTTGGCTGTCTCCTGGTGGAGGCCAGGGGCAGTGCCAGAGTCAGGGAGACAAGAAGCATGGAATTGTGATGCGTGCGCTCCTCCACACACTTGCATTCACAGCTGTGAGGGGGAAGGACCAGAAAAAACATGGAAAATGGCAGCAGGCTCTATGAAGTCCCCTCCAGCACACCGGCGCCACTGCCTCAGGGACCATCCATAATTGCCCAATCCGGATATGTTCATGGGAGGGAGGAGGATGACCTTCTTCCCTTCTGGCCTGCCATGGGGGAATCCATGGGGTAACTAGGGCTGGGGGGGACCAGGGGAGCGGAGACCAGGAGACTGGAGGAGGACGGCTCCCCTGAGGAGGATAAACACAATATGGGAAAAAAAAAGAAAACTATTTGCAGCAGCTGACCCACCTGTCTGGTGTTTCGGTTTCTGGTGGGCTGCTGGCTCCTGGAATCAACATCCCATAAATAGGATGCTGATAGCTGTGGCAACAGCTTCAGCAGTGCCAAACTGATGCTCACGCTCAGTAGACAAAACTACATACATAGTCATTTTTCGCTAAATCTTGCCTTCACTCATAGTGATACTGCAAGACATGCAGTAAACGTATACCTCACATCTGCACTCTTCTTTCCGAATTAGGAGTACAATGTGTGACAGAATACAGAGTCACTACATACATTTCCTGCTTACTGTTTATTTCTTACCAAGGCTCTGGGTTTTTGTTTTTTTAACTCCTGCACCATAGTTAAACTGTTGTCCTGAATCCGACAATATATAATTTCGCATTTGGAGTGAAAACCTCCTTTTGTCTTATTATTTGAATTGCCTAACCACATAGTGATTCCAGATTTCCAACTGGTTTCAGGACAGGATCAGCTTTGATATCCAATTTTTTGGTTTATCAAATAAATAGTACAGCAATCCAGAGACATATTAGGACACATAAGGATACATTCTCCTCGTAAGCGCTACCATTTAAATATTAACTGTTAACAATTAATTCTATTTTTGACAGCTGTGTCAAACTCACCACTACCATTTTCGTGTGTGCTGTCCTTTTTGCCTGTACTTTTTTGGCCACCTCTTTTGAGAACCATGCAGTGTGGTTCAATATAAAGATGGTCGCGGAATTAAACCACACATGGGCAAGGGTCCTGGATTTCAGAAGAGCAGATTTTATAAAGATGGGTGAATGCCTCAGGGACGACCTGGGGGTGGACTGGGTGGAGTGAAGGAACAGTGGGTGAAGATAATGGGGAGCATAGTAAAGGCAAAAAAAACTGTGTCAAACAAGTGAGCAAGAGGAAAAAGAGATCACTATGGTTCTCGAAAGAGGTGGCTGAAAAGCTAAAGGCAACAAGGGTAGCATTCAGAAAGTATAAGGACTCGCAGAGGAAAGAGGATAGGGGAGTGTATCAGGGGAAACAGAGGGAAGCAAGGAAAGCAGTAAGGAGCGCTAAGGCACAAACTGAAGAGAGAATAACCCAGGATATAACAAAACGGGACAAGACATTTTTTTATGTATGTGAGTGAAAAGAGGAAGACCAGAGGTAGGACTGTAAGGTTAACAAGGAAAGGGGAACTGGGCAGTGGGGGGGGGGGGGCAGAAAAAGGCAGACATCCTGAACAAATATTTTTGTTCATTGTTCACAGAGGAAGGAGATAGGAGGGGACACAAACTAACAGAAGCTTTGGAGGGAGGGAGGTGGACTAGTCCTTTTTTGATAAAAGAGTTCTGAACGGACTTGCTAAGCTGAAGGTGAACAAAGCAATTGGGCCAGATGAGGAGCATCCAAGGGAACTGAGGAAGCTCAGGGAAATACCGTCTGCATCTCTGACAGTTCTATTTAACAGCTGCTGGAAAAAGGAGTGGTTCTGGAGGCTGGCAATTATAGGCCAGTCAGCCTGTTATCAGTGGTGGGAAAGTTAATGGAATCACTGCTGAAGGAAAGCATTGTGGAATATCTTGAATCCAGTGGGTTACAAGACCTGAGGCAGCATGGGGTCACAGAGGGGAGGTCATGTCAAATGAATCTGATAGGTTTCTTTGACTGGGTGACCAAGGAACTAGATCAGGGTGGAGTGGTGGACAAAGCATACCTAGGTTCAATAAGGCTTTTGACACCATTCCATAGAGGAGACTAGTAAGCAAGCTGAGTGGCTTAGGAGTGGGTTCAAAGGTGGTAAATTGGATAAGAAATTGGTTAGGAGAGAGGTGCTAGAGGGTGTTGTGAAAGAGTTCACTCCTAGAAAGCGAGGGTGACCAGCGGGATGCTGGGACGGATCCTCTTTAATGTCTTTATAAGTGACATTGCAGAGGAGCTGGAAGGGAAAATCTGCCTCTTTGTGGATGACACCAAGATCTGCAATAGAGTGGATACTCCGGAGATGGTGGAAAGGATGAGAAGAGACCTGAGGAAACTAGAGGAGTGGTTAAGGGTATGGCAGCTGGGTTTCAATGTGAGCACAGAAACCCAGGGGCAGAGTACAAAAAGTTTGAAGTGGTATTGATGACCACCAAGCAGGAAAGAGACCTGGAGGTAATCATATCTGATGACCTAAAGGTGGCCAGGCAGTGTGACAAGGCAGTAGGGAGGATTAGTGGGATGCTGGGGTGCATAGGGAAGGATATCACCAGTAGAAAGAGGGAGATGGTGCTACCTCTCTATAGATCACTAGTAAGACCCTACCTAGAGTACTGTGTCCAGTACTGGAGACCACATCTCCAGAAGGACACAGACAGAGTGGAGGCGATCCAGAGGAGGACAACTAAAATGGTGCAGGATCTGCATCAAACGCCCTATGAGGAGAGACTAAAGAACCTTAGTATGTATACACAGGAATAGAGAAGGGGGTTATGACAGAGACCTTTAAATACCTCACGGTGGTAAATAAGGTACAGGACAGAAGTATTTTTCAGAAAAAAAGGTGCTCAAGAATAAGGGGACATGCTATGAAGCTGGAGGGGGGGTTAAGTCAGAAAAGATGTGAGGAAGTACTTCTTCACAGAAAGAGTGGTAGATTCCTGGAAAAACCTTCCAGCAGAGGTAGTGGAGGCAAAAACAGTGGTGGGGGTCAAGAATGCACGGCATAAGCACAAGGGAATCATAGTGGAAAGGAAGGGGGGCGGTATAAAGAGCTGTAGATTTGGCACAGTCTGCAGAAATACGAACATATAAATATACAAAAAGAGCCACCAGAAGAAGACCACTCTGTCTATTGCATCTGCTCGGTAACTGATGAAGGGTCTGGCATTACAATTTACGCCAATGACTCCACCCCCTCAACTGTCCCTCCCTCCTCTTCTCCCCTTTCCTTGGTCCCAAGGGTTCCCTTTGTGTTTGTTTCAGGTTCTCTTGAATGCTCCCACCATCCTTGCTGATACCACCTCCTCTGACAGCTCATTCTAGGTGGACACCACCCTCTCTGTATAGAAATGCTTCCTTATGTCCCTTCTGAAACTCCCCCTATCAGTTTTAGGCTGTGCCCCCTAGTGGTTTTGTTGTCACTCATTTTAAAGAGACCCTCCCTTTTCATTCTGTTAATTCCCTTCATGTACTTGAAGGTCTCTATCATATCATCACTCTGCCTCCTCTCTTCCAGTGAGTACATCCCCAGGGCTCCCAGCCTCTCCTCATAGGACCTATCCTATAACCCCTTGATCATCTTGGTTGCTCTCCTCTGGACCTCCTCCAGCATGCTGATGACCTTCTTAAGGTAAGGATGCCAGTACCTCACCCCATATTCTAAATGTAGTCTCACCAATGACCTGTATAATGGCAAAATAACCTCACCCTGCCTGCTACTGAATCCCCTTGCAATACACCCCAGCATCATGTTAGCCTTTGCCACTTCCCTCTTAAACTGAGAAGTGTGTTTTAGGTCACTCGTATTCACTACACCTAGATCCTTTTCCTAGGGTAGGGAGAAATGGGCAGACTAGATGGACCAAGTGGTCTTTATCTGCCATCAAATTCTGTTTCTATTCACTAAAAGAACAAGCTGACCCTGTCTCTCGCAGGCTACATTAAGTAAAATAAATTCCCTAAATACATTATAGCACAATGACTTGTACCAAATCAGGAAATTAGTGCTCATCCCACCCCAGCTGGTGAGACAAACCCTTAGTCCCGACCACCCAAGGACTAAGCAGTAGTTCCCTATAGTGGCCACAAAATAGAACTCTCGTGGTTGGCTCAGACTAGAATGAGTGATCGCTTTAATCCCAGGGTCTACTTAGTCATATTACAAATGGTTTATGAGTTCAGTGCCACAATGAGTCTAAGAGGACAACTGGTCAGAAAATATCTAATTGGCCTATTCCATCATTGACGCCATAGTTTGGGTCCAATGTCCCAAAACGTTCAATCTAGTATGCGTCTCATGTGAGAAGTAACTTATCTTCATTCAAGTTCATTGAACACGATAGAATATAGGAGGCCTTTAAGGCTTCCTCATCCCTCTTGGACTTGTCTGCCTATAGAACACTGAGTAACATCTGCAAAAGAGAAGGCAGGAAAAATAAAAGTTCTCACTGTAAAATGTTATTGAATGCCACCACCCAAACTCCTAGATTGCTTTGGCTGCAAATCAAAAAAATGCTAGGTCAACAGGGAAATCACTCTTCCATTGATATGATACTAAATGGGGTGCACTGCAACAACAGCACCACCATAGCCAATGCATTCAACTCACATTTCTGAGACCTCTCCTCATACACGTGTGCCTTCTCAAATGTGCATACTAGCACCCTCTCTGGGTCACTAACTACCCTATCTCAAACACCCTTTTACTTTAAGTGGGTCAGTCCTGCTGAGGTTCGCAAATTCTTTATGCAGATTCTTGTCTCCAAATCTGTAGGCATGGATGGTATTGAACCCAAATTTCGGAAAATTGCTGCCAAAAGTTAGCCTCCCCAGCAGCTAAACTAATCAGTCTATCCCTCACTACTGGCATAGTGCCTGGCACATGTAAAATTTTGTGTGCTCTTCCAGTTTTTATGAAGGGGATCACAAAATTCTAAATAATTATAGACTCATTGCTATTCTCCCTACTTTAAACAAAATAGTGGAAAAAGTCATGGCCTCGCAACTCACTAGTTACCTCACTGCCCATGACCTGCTATTCCATTCACTATACGGCTATCATAGAGGGAACAGTACTACCATCTCCTTCATCACCCTTACCAACAGTATCTCCTCAACAACGGACACTGGAAGCTTCACAGGTTCGGTCTTTATTGACCTGACAAAAGCTCTTGATCTGGTCGATCATTTCTTGCTCACTAGCAAACTATCCAACCTGAGTATCTCACAAACTGCTTTCCCCTGGTTTTGTAATTACTTGGCAAACAGAACCAAGAGGGTCATGTATAAGTCCTCCCCTCTGACCTTGTACCAACACTGGCGAGTGTTCCCCAAGGCTCCATACTAGGCCCATGGCTGTTTGCCTTACACATCAACTCCATAACTGAAAGCTTGAGCCACTGCTCTGCCATCTTATTCATTGATGATCTCATTCTTTATACCAGCTCCAGCAATATAGACCAAGTCAACTAGTACCTTACAGGTGATCTACAGTTAGTGTGCACCTGGTTATCCAAAAACTAACTAATGCTTAACATCACTAAAATGCAATCCATGCTATTTAGCACATCCCCCAAATGTACAGCATGCCCCTCCCTCTATCTGTAGCATACAAAGATAACACCTTGGTCCCCTCTACCTTCTCCTTCACACTCCTCAGTCACACTTGACCCCACACTTGATGATGCACCCCATGTCATGAGTGTCTCCAAGTCCGTGAACTCCATGCTGGGTGTATCAAATAAAGTGGCCCAAGACCTGACACCACAGGCACATCTTGCCATCACTCAGGGGATGCTCCTCCCCAAGCTTCTCTATGGCACCCCAATGTACTTTGCAGGTTCTGAGGCTACTCTCCTCAAATGGGATGTCACATTAAACAATATTTGCCATTTTGCGTAAGTGTCTCTCAGAGTCACTCACCACTGCTCTCTGTACAATAAGTTGGGTTGGCTCCCCTCCCCCCATCTTTCCTGCATGATCATAGCCTTGGAGGTGTGATCTCTAATATAATACTAAATGGTCAGCCTCTACCACTTGCTTCTGCTCTCCAGACGATGAGTAATGGCTACCCCTTCAGGTGACGTGAAGATGGCCCCGCTTGCCGTTCTTATGGTCAAAACTCATGCAGGTGAAGCATTCTTTGCTTATTTAGCCCCAAAGTTACAGAACTCCATTCCTCCAGACATTCAACACTGCCCCTGTGTACATGCTCTCTGTCTAAAGTATCGTAAACAACTTATTGGCCTGGCACACTGCTCCTTCTATGGTACCTGAAAAAATTCTATGCTTGCCATTCATTTCATATGCTAAATTGTAGATTTGACAGCTTTGTCCCTATGCACCCTGTTGATGTAATCTCTTATGTTTATGAATACTGCTTCTAAAATGTACTCCTTTACATGATGTGTTTTGTTTAAAGTTACTTTCTTCTTCCCTTAAATGTTCATGTACTACACTGTATCATACTGAATACACTGCAAATTGTGTGTGTCCTTTATAGAAACTTGGCTATTTTTCATAATTTTTGTTCTCTCCATTGTATTTTTGCAACACGGTGTACTTCTGCTGTCTGTAATTTGGTGGTAACCTCCAAGGTTGCGCCTAAAAATCAGCATTTAATTGCCTAGTGTGCTTACCTAGTTAACAGAAACTAAATAACAAAATAAAATAAATCCCCCCCCCATGGAGTATCTATTCTTTCTAGTCTGATGAACCTCAAACTTGCAACCTTATGTCTTTTTTCTTTACAATGTTTTTGCTAATGTTGATTAATTATCCTCCCGTCTGATAGTACTTTTGCATTCATTTATGCACTGTCTCAATTCTCTAGTGGTCTTTCCTACGTACATGCGGTCACATGGACGTTGTATTAGATACATTACCTGTTCTGCTTTACAAGACACAAATTGTTTGATTTTAATTTCCTCATTTCTAGCATTGTTGTTTTTAATTAGTATATTATCTTCTGTAACCACCTGACTGGCCCTCTTACAGTCTGGTCCCCTCATTCCCATCACCCGACTTCTCTGGGACTTACTTTTCTTACTGCCATCTGTCCTCTGCCTGAGGACCCTGGAGAGCCCAGTCACCAGTGTGGGGCCTGCAGGAGACCAGGCCTCATCTTGTCATGGTCTGGGGGTTTCCTCTGGTTTCTTCCTAACCATCCCCAGTGTGTGCAATAAGGCATTGCGTGAGCTCCACCTCTGCGGAGACACTCCTTGGTGTCAAGCAGGTGGGATATGTTCCCTGATGCCACACTGTGTTGCCACCTAGACCCTCCAGGTGGCAGCTGCCTTGCAGAATGCCCTTACCCCCTCTCCCAAGGGAGGAGACTAGTCCTTGAGACTCTCAATCCTCCCTTCCTCATCTGGCCCCTCAGTGACCTGCATCCAGTTCCACCCTCGGAACGCTGGTGTGCTCCAGCGCCGGCAATTAGGGTGCCAATTGGCAATGTCACCGATCACTTTTTGCACACACACCCCTACTTATAGATTCCTACTCTGGGGGGTGGACCTCGGGGAGGGGGGCAGTAAATTCCGCATTTGACTCCCTGATTGCCTGGCTCTGTAATGATAATGCTCTGAGCAGCGTAAGGGCCTGCATCCATTCCTGAACCAGGAGGGCTGGCATGGCAAGAGTTGAGGTGCTCAGTGCCTCAGCCCTCCACACCACTGTGCCAGCTAGTTCCTTCTTGTATTGTTGCAACTTTGGCAACCTCCACATGGGTAGTTGGCCACTATCACATTACTTTCTGGAAAGACTCTACGCTCAGGAACTGATTTCCAATGGAACTAATGCACAAGTTTGTCTCTGATACTTTTCACCATTCTCAGAATAATCTTTTTTACCTCAATACTTCACCTTTACAGCAGTAGACTGCAACATACTCCCATGTTTACACAAAATGCTCTTTATGTGTCCAAAATCCTCACAGAACTCTGTGGAGAAAGTAAGTTTGTACTGTTCCTGTGGTTTTTGTCCTCTTCATAGTAAGGTCCCCCTGTACTGAGTATCACACTTCTGCTTCTTCCAGCATTTTCACTGAGTATCTCCTTTTATGGAAACATCTTTGTAGTTCATCTGCCTCCTCCCTGTATTTCTCCTCCCTGGTGCAGTTCTGCTTCAGCCTAATCAGCAGTCCATATCAAATGCTATCAACTGTCTGAGTTTACGATAACTCCTTGCATGTAAGAGAAAATTTTTGTCCATTTTCTTCCTGTAGAACTCTGTAATTAAATTTGAATTCTCTTTGACAATACACAGGTCCAAAAAATGTATACTGTCATTATTCCAGTTCATGGCACACTGTAAATATTCAGTACACTGATTTAAATATGTAAATAATTTATTATAATCATCCGATGTCCCTTTCCATATACAAAGAACATCACCTATAAAGCATTTCCACAGAATGATGTTTGGTGTGAATGGGTTATTAATATTTTCCATATTAAACACAAATGCTCCATCAAAATCTGCCATAAATAGGTTTACATTGCTGGGTGCCATGGATGACCCCAGAGTGGTTCCCTTTATCCATCAGAAAAAGTAATTTTCAAATCTAAAATGATTTTTAGAGACTACAAGGTCTGCCATCCTAATTAGGTAATCATTTGGTAGGATCTCGCCTATCCTTTTGGTTTCAAGAGCACTTCTTAGGCTAGTAAACTGGCCTCATAAGAAATGCTGGTATATAAGTCTTTTACGTCTAGCGTAACAAAGATATTATCACTCAAATCTATTCCCTGTTCATTTAGTTCATTCAGGATGTCTATCATGTGTTTAGCAGCTCGTACTGTAAATATGATTTGGAAACTATAACCAACAGTTGAATGTGATAGTCCACAAAGACAGACAAGGGCTCCAGCAACAACCCAGTGCCTGTGACAGATGGTCATTCTGATGGATTCTCTCTGTCTCTGTGGGTGTTCGACAGGGTATAAAAAACTGGCATAATTTGGTGAGGGTTGAACAGTGCCTCTCTTTCCCAGTGTGTAAGAAATGTATTTCTAATACCTTTTTAAGTAGTTTTAGAACAATTTCTTTTACTTCCTCTGATGGGTTAAGCTCTACGTTATTGTAACGATAACTGTCCAACTGCTTGATGCATTCACTTTTATATTTTTGGTAACCTTAAATAACCATGCCTTCCCCCTTATCTGCTTTCTTAATGTAGCCCTGGCGCCATGTCTACAGAGGGCTACTACCCCTGCCTGGGTGGCCACTGACCAGGTTGAAGAGCCTGGATTCCCATTTAGCTGTTACGTGGGTTCTTTCCGAAGCTGTAATAAAATAGCGCGGTGCCTCCACCCAGAGTATATTTTAAGTGTGTCAGATATTTAACAGTACAACCCCCTGGGATGCTGTACCAATCCACCTCCCACACAGTCACCCCAACACGTGGATTACATACACCAAAACCCCCAATCTCAACACTTTGAATTAAAGACTTGCACTAAAAATATGCTCACTAAATACACGCTTATGAGTCAGAATTTTCCAAAAGATTTAGAGGACCACAGGGGTTCATCACCCCTTATACAAACATTCCTGCTCCATGGAGCTAAACTTTTATACAGTTAAAATGGCAACAACTTTTAGCAGAGCAAGGTCTTTAACAGCTGTCCAACAGAGATCTGATTTTCCTCAGGAACCTAGTGACCCTCCACCTGGACCGTGAAGCTTCCTGATTCCACTGGCACTGGATACGTACCTAACAGAGCTTCTAGCTGATTTCCCTGTGGGGGATCCTCATTTATTCCTCTAACCAGGGAAGTGTACAGCTTCTCCCACTGTTCCCTGACTCTCAATTCTGGCTTTCCATAGGCATGGATGGTGCGGTACCCGACAAAACCCACCTCACCATACCCCCCCACATCCACCTGTCCAGTCACTTTCCTGGTCTGCTTAGCCTCCCTGAAGACTACAACCTCTCCAAACAGCATGGTGGCACATTCCTTTCTAAGTTACCCCCACTGGAGCAGAACCATAGCCTAACCAGGCCTAAGACCTGCTCATAAAATGGAGGCCCTGAGACCCGCCCCAGACACAGGCATGGCAGACCCACAGCCTACCCAAGCCACTCTCCACTCCCCTAGCTGATAACCATTTGAGCTGCCCTGTCACACAGAGAAACAGGAGCCCTGCCACAACTCCTGGATCCCCAACAGCCCAAATGCCTCTCCATCCAGCATGCTGCTCTTTTAAAGGGCCGTAAAAAAGATGGAACTGCTGCCGAACCATCTCCTCTTCACCATCCTTCTGCTGCCTGATAAATGCAAACCAGCTCCAGGGGATACCTCCAGGGCACACAGTGGCCCACTCGAAGTAAGACTGGCAGCACCCAGACCTGTCCCTCCAAACAGGCCCTAATGGGTTTAGAGGCTCCCCCAGGCCCCCTCTCCAGTGGGACCATAGACCACCTTGCCACACCAGGATGCAGAGGCCCTGCCACAGCCTACTGCAACCCCAACAACCCAGGCCCACTACAAGCCTACCAGGGCCTACCCAGACCCTGGGGCCTACCTATCCTGCACCTCCCTTCCTCTCCTGTCCACCTCCCAGAGCCCGGGCCCTGCAATAATGGTCACAGCTACCTGTCTCCATGCCCTCCCTTGGATGCTCACCCAGGGAACTCGATGCATCGCTGCTGTAGAAGCTGGCCTGCCTAAAGTGGGGGGGGACACCCCCACCCTACACTGCCCTGCAGTGCCCATCGGTCTCCTACTCTCCCTGCGTTTTCCTCCAAAAGCACTAGAAACTTCCTGTTCCTGCCTATTTATAACCCTGGAAAACCTGCTCTCTGCTGCTACCTCATGGCGAACAGCAGGAATTATGCCCCCAGAGCACCCATAAATCCCTAAGCTCTGAGGGGTGGTCATTAAAGGGAGCACAAGCCTCTCTCAGAGGAGAGGAGGCTTACACTCTCTCTCCCCACCCAGGGAATCATTCCCTACTGGAAATGATGGCAGAGGGCCCACGATGACCTCCCCCCAACAAACTGGGTATGTGCATCTCCCCAGCATGCAGGGAAGAGAAACATCATATTTTGGCACAAAGGGGGCACACTCTCTAGCCTAACTACCCTATCCTATTTAAACCCAATAAATAAAACTTACCTGTGCCAGGAGATTCAACACCTTTTAGAAATTCCAACACTATCTCTACTAATTACTAGCAAAACACAACTATTTGTTCCTTATTTAAAGATCACGTGCAACAATTTTTACGCATTTTTTATAAAAGCTTGAAAAGCTGAAATTCAAGTCTCTATGTCATGATTAGTGTTTCCTGAAAATGTCATGCTGTTTGGTTTTGTGGTCAGTTAGCATTCATCTGTATCCCCCTTCCCAGCTCGTGCCTGAAAATAGGCAGGATTTGTCTAGTGCACTTACCCGGCCAACAAAAACTAAATAAAATAAAGATCAGCTTAACATATATCATTATCTTCTCATAAAAAGCTGATCATTTTAATTTCAATGCTGAATTGAAGTAGTAGAAATCTTTCTCTGTGAGAAATTAGCTTGTCTGTTATCACAGCTCTTAGTTCTTTCTAATCAAAACTTCAGATTGTTTTTCTAACTGTATAACACAGGGCTATTAAATGAATATAAAATAAATCTAATTTTTGTTCATTCACAGAAACAGTTTGTCTTTGATGTAGCCTCCATAAATACATTCATGTAAGAACAATTTTTTTCATGTCAGATTGACAGACAGTGCATGTGCATGAAATACTGTAGCAGAGTGTAACAGACACCTGTCAGAACTCACAAATTTCAGTTCTTTGATGGTTTCTATGTGAAAATACATTATGTTAGGTATATAACTAGAAACACTATGTGGCATCCTGATGCACCATGTCTCTGCCCCACAGTTGAGGCAGCTGCAGTCTACTGCCACCTGTCCCTGCCCCACAAGCCCCCTACCTTCTGCTTCACATTCGAGGCTGCTGCACCCTGCTGCCCACTGTCTTGTCCCACACAGTCAGGGATTGTGCACCCTGCTGCCTCCATCCCCTGCCTAAAGAATCAGGGCTGCTGCATCCTGCCTCCCCCTGCCCAAACAATTGGGGTTGCTGCATCCTGCTGCCCTCTCTCCCCCACCCTCACAGTTAGTGATGCTGCACCTGTTGCCCTGTTCCTGTCTCCACAGTCAGGGCTGCTGTACTGTGCTAAGCCCTAGAGTGCCAGGTTCCCTGCCTCCACAGCTGGGCTGCACCATGCTGCCATAGCACCAGAGGTGGGGCTTTTGCTGGACCCTGCTACCCACTTCCATTGCTCCAAATGGTCAGGGCTGTTGCATCACATGTACCCCATCTCACAGTCAGGGCTGCTGCACCACATGTACCCCATCTCACAGTCAGGGGCTGCTGTACCCTGATGCTCCATGTGTCCTGCCCCACAGTTGAGGCTTCTGCACCATGCTGTCTTCTATCCCCAGTCACCACTGACAGGGCTGCTGCACCCTGCTCCTTTCTACACAGTTGGGGTTGCTGTGGCCTGCTGTGCTCTAGAGCCCCATGCCTCTGCAGTTAGGGCTGCTGCACCATGCTGCCACTTGCCACAAGATTCAGGGCATTTGCTGCACCCTGTTGCATGCCTCCACAGTTGAGGCAGTTGCACCCTGCTGTCCCCCTGCCACCAGAGTCAGATCCTTTGTTATACCCTGCTGAGACAGGAACAGGGGGCAACATGTGCAGTGTTCCTGACTGTGAGGGTGAGAAAGAGAGAGAGGGCAGTAGGGTGCAGCAACCCCAGCTGCTTGGGAAGGGTGCAGCACAAGAGTGAGGGCATTTGCTGCACCCTGTCCCCTGCCTGTCAAAATCAGCACACCAAGAGACCAGAAAGGCAACTCTTTTCTCACTAGTGGAAGCTTTCACCACTGCTAACTGTTGCACACATTAGATAACCCTGCCTTGCACAATTATCTCAAAGAGAATCTTAAATCTGTAAGTGTCATTCCTACATTGCAGTGGTTACGAACTGAGTATTTGCCAAAAGAGTTTTCATACCATATTTCAGACATTACAAAAAGGGTCTCAGAAGCAGTTTCTGTTTCAATAATTTGCGACAAGACCACAGACATACAGGACAGATATATTTTAAACATTGTAGCTGTGCCATCAATTCAGTCAATTCATTCTGCAGTTGGTGAAATTAACACTGAAACCAAATTAGAGCCTGTATTGCTGGACTGCATCGTTTTACAGGCTACCAATTACAAGACTGTGTCATAAGCTGAACTGTCTGCAGAAGTTTAATATTTCATATACTAATGTTGCTGTTTTCATGACAGATAATGCAATGTATATGAACAAGCATTGGGAGTCAAGTTTAAAACATGTTTTGCTGAATGGTGTCCATGTCACTTGCTCTGCACACCTACTGAACCTGCTTGGTGACATCTGGGGCAAAAAATTACACTGTAGTGAACAAGTTTGTAGTATGTGTCAAAAAAGGCATTTACTGCATGCCGGCATGAAAAGCAAGGTTCAAGCAGTTCCTTACAGCAAAAGGTATGTCTTCTGCATTACCACCGACGCCCGTAATTACACAGTGGAACTCCTGGTTTCATGCCGTTTCTTATTATTCAGAGCACATAAATGAATATATTGAATTTTTCCAGGACGAGAGCTTTGCTTGTTCAGATGTTGTTAATTTGGCTTCAACTCAGTCTGTGGTCTTTGAAATTAATAAAGTAACTGTCAATGCCCCCTCTTTGGTGCAGATGCTGCAGAAATACGAAGGCGATGAGATCAAGTCACACCTCGTTTTTGATGATTTGCTTGACTTTGCCACATTTTTAGAAGTAAAAGCAGAAAGCACTACATATCTTACCACTAAAAACACAATTTGTGCATGTGCCCTAAAAATTTAAAACTGTATGTGGGGACAGGCAGATTTCATCAGTTTGCTGCCAAATTCTTCTCAGCTGTCCGCATATTTGATCCCACTCACCTTTCTACCATGGCAGCGTCTGAGGAGGAGATATGCTCCAGTATCCCAACATTTGAAGAGAACTTGCAAGCAAGAGCTGAACTGCAATCTTACATTAAAGATGTTCAGTGCAATAAACTCAGCAACGGCAAAAAATACATTGTACAGCTCTGGTTCACTTGCAAGGACAGATTTTCTAATTTAAGTAATATCGCCTTGAGTTGTCTGTCCGTCCCAGTACACAGCGCAAGTGTGGGGTGCTCATTCTCCCGTTATGGATCCATGCTGACTGTTAACAGATGCAGCAACAAGGCAGAGAACTTGAAAGTTTATTTATTGCTGCAGCAGAGCTGATCTAGCGCATTTTGCACAGTAAAAAAAATTGTTGTTTATATGTCTGAATTATGTTTTTAACAATCATAACTTTTTTATTCGTTTTTTAGTTAATCAAAGCAATTAAAGTGTACATTTTTTCCATCTACTATGACTCTTTTGAAATTTCATTCATTTTAGTGAAATACTGAATTTTCACCATGCAGGCACTGTGAAATGTTGCTAAAAAAATCGTGCAAATAATATTGCCTTAATCATGGCACAAGGACTTGCATTACAACTTTTTAAGCTTTTATTAAAAATATGTAAAAACCGTTGCACATTATCTTTAAGAGGAATAATCGACAAACAGTTAAACAGCATTCAGGTAGATTTGAAATTCAAAAAAATCCTTACCCCTTATTATACCTCCCCCCTATTAGAACAGGTTACTTTATGTACAATAAAACATTTGAGCATTCACACACCTTACACTCACTCAGGCACTCTCCCAGTCACACCACTCACAACAGTTTGAGTAACATTTTAACTATTATTTATCTATCATTGAACTCTCTGACAACAATCAACAATGATCAGTCTTTTTAGTATCAAATGTGTGTTGCTTTTTTTTTTAAAGGAAGTATACAGTCACCACAGCCTGCTCCAATGAGCAACTCTCCAGGCACAGTCCATGAGTTCTCTACAGGGGGCTTATGTAGCAGGTTCCCCACCAGGCGGGAAATAGAAATCCAGGTCTGGCTTGGTGGTTAGATCCCCAAATGAGTCTCAGTCGATGACATAGTACTTGATGCATGTCCCCGCCAAGTCTGGACCAAGGCAAAGTTCTTGAACAGGGTAAGTCTGGACCATGGCGCAGTGTGACACATTGCCTGTGCCTTCTGGAAGAGCTGCTGAGAGGGAGCACCTCCTCCTCCAGGTCGATGCTTCAGTCTCTCAAGTTGTTCCTTGTAAATCCATTCCTCTCACATCTCTTCTATGATGTCCCAAACCCTCTCCAACACATATGGATAATCCAGAAATGAGTATTGAACTCGCAATCTTCTCCTGACCCACTTCTCGGCCTGACTCCACTCTGGAAGGTCTCAGACATTGGTCCTCTGAGCTTGTTCTGATGGCAACCATACCCCCCTCAATACTTGATGTTTAGGGGGTCACTTTTGTTCAACCCATCCATCCAGGTCTGGAGGGTCCGGGCATGAACTGGCAAACGTGGGATGTGGTCATCCATGGTGACCACCAGGCAGTAGAAAGGTCAGGAGATTGCACAGTATACTTGGTAGTCCGAGAATTGGAATTTCTTGCCTATAAACTTCTCATCCACTTCTTCCAAGTCCTCTACAGCCTTGGCACTCTCCTTAGTTTCTCCAGGTGCCATAGGCTGCACAGTGCCAAGCCCAATAGGGTGCACAATTTTTGACTTGTCTCCAGTTGAGGGCTCTGATCTAACTGAGAGGGCTAGGGGCTACTGCCAGACAGGGATCGAGGTGGGGACTCCCTGAGCCCTGGGGAGGTCTCCTGCCAGTTTTCTGAGACTTCTGCCCCTCCCTCTGCCATGGTGATAGTCAGTAGCTGGCTCTGGGGAGCAGGGCAGACATCTGTGCTCCCTGTCATCCCTTGACTTAATTCCCTCAGCAGCACCCTCTTCTTCCTCTGCCTTGATGACCACATCTGGAGTAACGCTCCTGGCTTTAGCTGTTTCTTCCCAGGTGCTCTCCCCCAGGGAAAGTTTTCCAAAGGCTCTAGAATCCCCACTGCCCAGTGACCACAAGATAAGGGAACCCTTTGAGACACTTGAAGAAGGTCCCAGAGGAAAATTGGTGGGGAAAGATGCCTCCTAGGGCTGAACTACAACAAATACCACACTCTGGCAGTCACACAATTCCTTCCCCCTGATATACACACCTCACACACTGTTCATCTACTTGTTCCTTCTCTCTTGCCGGCTAAAGCCAAGTCAGCAAAGAGGCAGGAACCATCATCAACGGCTCCTCTTGGAGGGAAAACGTCTTCCTCTGATTTAAACCGCAGCCTGCCATTTTTCGTTGCCAGTCCATGAATTCACTCCACAGTCTCCTTTACTCTGCAATTCTCCCCACAGTGCTCAGGTAATAAATGGAATGCTCTTACTTGGTTTTGCTCCTGGATGCTGTTTCCACACCTTTTTTTTCTGGCTTGCTCTCAACACTTTCTCACCCTTCCCTATGCGGCTGGAAATGACGCTGGCTCACAGGCTGTTTTCCTCTCCCTGCAGCCATCCACCAATGAGAGGTGCCAAAGGCATCACATGACCAGCCAGTCATGCGTGCACCCTACACCAGGGGAGCAGAGGCCTACCTTTTCTCCAGACCTAGCTCCCACACCACCACGAAGATTTTAAAGTGTGCCATACAGCCAACGTGAAGTGGGAGGCCTGCCAGCACCTCATATCCAAGGAACCCAGGGTTCTGTGGAACCCCAGGGTGTAGAGACCATCCCAGACAAGCCCCCACATGTAGCTACCCCCTCCTTGAACTTCTAGGGGATGACTGAAATCGCTGATGAACCAGGGAAGGGGGCCCACAAGATAGACACACTTCTGAAACTGTACTGCATGAAAGGCAAGAGAACGTTTATCTCCTACCTTAAGGCATGTTCAAACTGCTGAATTCCTGAGCCACTTCCCAAAAATTGTTGTCAGGCACCCCACGGAACCCCCCAGAAGGACCAGGGCGCCATTGCCCCACAGCCCTCGGCTCACCCAGGCCCCAAACCCCCAGAAGGTGCAGGATCCCATCTCAACCAGTCCCCTGGAAATATAAACCCATGGATTGACCAAAAACTGAGGATTCTATACTTCACCCTCCCCTATTTAAAAATGAATCAGACTCACAATTTCTTTCCAAACAAGATCAGTTTATTTCTCCTGGGCCCAAAAGATTTAGAGGACCACAGGGGTTCATCACTCCTTATACAAACATTCCTGCTCCATGGAGCTAAACTTTTATACAGTTAAAATGGCAGCAAACGTTTAGCAAAGCAAGGTCTTTAACAGCTCTCCAATAGCAGATCTGATTTTCCTCAGAAACCTAGTAGCCCTCCACCTGGACCATGAAACTCCCTGATTCCACTGGCACTGGGTAAGTACCTAACAGAGCTTCCAGTTGATTTCCGGGGTGGGGGGGATCTCATTTATTCCTCTAACCGGGGAAGCATACAACTTCTCCCACTGTTCCATGACTCTCAATTCTGGCCTTCCAGGGACATGGATGGTGTGGTACCCACCAAAACCCACTACACCATACCCCCACATCCTCCTGTCCAGTCATTTTCCTGGTCTGCTCAGCCTCCCTGAAGACTACAACCTCTCCAAACAGCATGGTGGCACATTCCTTTCCAAGTTATCCCCAACGGAGCAGAACCACGGCCTACCCAGGCCTAAAGACCTGCTCATAAAATGGTGGCCCTGAGACCCGCCCCAGACATGGGCATGGCAGACCTACAACATTCCCAGGCCATGCTCCACTCCCCTGGCTGCTAACCATTTGAGCTGCCCTACCACACAGTGAAACAGGAGCCCTGCCACAACTCCTGGATCCCCAACAGCCCAAACACCTCTCCATCCAGCATGCTGCTCTTTTAAAGGGTCATAAATAAGATGGAACTGCTGTCGAACCATCTCCTCTTCACCATCCTCCTGCTGCCTGATAAGTGCAAACCAGCTCCAAGGGATACCTCCAGGGCACTCAGCGACCCACTCAACTAAAGACTGGCAGCACCCAGACCTGTCCCTCCAAACAGGCCCTAACAGGGTTAGAGGCTCCCCCTGGCCCCCTCTCCAATGGGACCCTAGGTTGCCTTGCTACACCGGGATGCAGAGGCCCTGCCACAGCCTACTGCAACCCCAACAACCCAGGCCCACTACAAGCCTACCAGGGGCTACCTGAACCCTGAGGCCTACCTATCCTGCACCTTCCTTACTCTCCCATCCACTTCCCAGAGCCCAGGGCCCCACAATAATAATTGCAGCTATCTGTCTCCATGCCCTCCCTTGGATGCTCACCCAGGGAACCCAACGCATAGCCGCTGTAGAAGCCAGCCTGCCTAAAAGGAGGGGGTCTCTCCACCCCGCACTGCCCTGCAGTGCCTGTTAGTCTCCTTCTCTCCATGCTTTTTCCTCCAAAAGCCCTAGACACTTCCTGTTCCTGCCTATTTATAACTCTGGAAAACCTGCTCTCTGCTGCCACCTCATGGTGACCAGCAGGAATTATGCCGCCAGAGCACCCATAAATCTCTAAGCTCTGAGGGCAATAAAAGGGAGGGGGTCCCTAAAGGGAGCACAAGCCTCTCTCAAAGGAGAGGAGGCTTACACGTGGTTGCCACTGTGAATAGTTTATATACAGTACCCTATGGCCCCAACTTTGCGGTCCTGGTGCATCCAAAAGAAGCATTTTTATTTAGTACTTCACAGTCTTAGAGCAGTCCCTTTCCTTTATTACCCGGCTGCAAAGTTTTTCTATTTTATTTACCCCTCTGCCTGTCGCTAGTGCTGAAATTCACTATCCCCAGATGCTAGGCAGGCTCATTCATGGCCAATAATGTTGCCTTATTAATATTTATGAAACGGGTCCCACACTGATAGGTGCTCCTTAACTAGAGCATCCCGTGGCTCCTCTTTTGCCTGTTTCAAGTCTCCAGTCCTTGATTTGCTTAACTGGGGGACTGGGACCTCCCAAACAGTTCCTGTTCGGCCGTAGCAATGGCCCAATAACACAAATATGCTACTGTGCATGCGCGAGCCGCCCTACGCAAAAGTGCAGTACCAAATGTGGTGGCTCCTCTCTTTAGCTCCCCTGGCCCCATACAAGCTAAAAAACAATGCAGGGGCTGGACAGAGACATAAGAGACAACACAGGACCTTGGACCAGGAGAGGGGACAGTGGGGAAAACGGAGGGAACAGGAGACCAGGGCAGCCCAAAAGGGGGCAAACAGGTAAGCCCCCAACAGGGGGGCTACATTAATAATTATATTATTATCATTTTCCAGATTTATAGGAGCTGCAAATTCAGCTACAGAAAGGTTTCACTTGGCCTTTCTATTTGATTATTTTCTACCCTCCTCGCATCCTTTTCTACTAGGTTATGTAGAATTCAGTATTACAGTAGCTGGGATTGGGTCAGGAGGGAGGGAAGGAAAAACTATTTGTATTGAGATTCTTTGCTAAAGTTCTTTTATTACATTCCTCTTTTGGATCTCTATACTGTTCTGTATTTGTGAAATGTAATCTAAGATTAACTTTCCTGTAAAACTTTTGCACATTTATTTTGAATAAAATAGCTTTCTCATGTGGACAGGACAAACTCCTATTCAGCATCTTTGTCGATGTTTCAGTTAATGTCTTGAATGATAAATGAAACACTATGCTTTCACCTTGTTCTTTGCTGCTACCCTGCTTCTTATTCTCATATTGCTGATATTGCCTGAAACATAGAAACATAGAATTTGTAGGCAGAAAAAGACCGCTTGGCCCACCCAGACTGTCAAGATGTTCTCTGCCTAATCTGTTTCTGCACACCCTAACTGGTCTCCAGAGACCCAGTCTTCCTATTTACTAATTTCCCATTTGACTATCCCATGCATGCTTGAAGCCCACCCACTGTTTTCACCTTGACAGCTTCTGCTGGCTGTCTGTTATAGATATCTACTACCCTTTCAGTGAAGTAGTACTTCCTTACATTTTAAGAAGATAGGCTGAGAGGTATTAGAGTATTGTTTCACAGAGAGGGTTGTGGATGCATAGAACGGCCTTCCGGAGGAGGTCGTGGAGTCAAAAACAGTGGTGGAATTCAAGCATGTATGGGACAGTCATAAGGCAATTCTAGGGGGTGGGGGTAGGAAGAAGTAGGCTGCTGGTTAACTAGGATCTGCAGCTTATCCAGTAGGCAGGGAAATGGGCAGACTGGGTGGGCCAAGCGGTCCTTATCTGCCATCAAATTCTATGTTTCTATGTTTCATTCCTCTTAAACATCCCTCCCTCCACCTTCATTGCATGCCTTCTAGTCTTGGTGCTCTATCTCATTTGAAAGAGATTCCTCTCCTGCACCTTATTCACCACAGTGAGGTACTTGTACGTCTATATCATATCCCTTCTTGATCTCTTCTCTTCAGGGGTGTTCATGTTGAGATCCCTCAGTCTGTACTCACAGGGCTTCTCGTGCAACCCCTGCACCATTTTAGTTGCCCTCCTCTGGACTGCCTCCACCCTGTCTGTCTTTTCTGTGGTGCAGCCTCCAAAACTGGACACAGTACTCCAAGTAGGGTCTCACTAATGAGCAATACAGTGGCACCCCAACTCTCTCCTTCTGCTGGAGCTACCCCTCCCTATGCACCCCATCATCCCACTAGCCTTACCCACTACTTTGTCATACTGCTCTGCCACTTTGAGATTGTCAGTTATGATAAACCCAAGGTCCTTTTCCTGCATAGTGACTTTCTGTACCTCCCCCCATCCTATACGCTGCTTCTGGGTTCCTAAGCCTTAGGTGCACAATTTTGTACTTTTTGGCATGGAACCCCAACTGCCTTACTCTTGACCACTCCTTGAGTTTCCCAAAATCACTGCACATTCTCTCAACCTCCTCTTGAGTGTTCACCCTATTACAGATGTTGGTATCATCTGCAAAAAGGCGTACCTTCCCTCCCAGTTCTTTTGCAATGTCACTTATGAAGACATCAAAGTGGACCGGTCCCAGTACTGAGCCCCATAGCACCCCGCTGGTCACTGTCCCATCCTTACAGTGAGTGCTGTTAACTAACTCCCTCTATCACCTATCCATTAACCAGTTTATTGCCCAGTTTACCACTTTAGATCCCACCCCTAAGCAGCTTAATTTCTTTATCAGGCTCCTGTGCAGCACAGTGTCAAAGGCATCCAGA
The DNA here is from genome assembly GCA_016271365.2 of Neoceratodus forsteri. NCBI lineage: Eukaryota > Metazoa > Chordata > Ceratodontiformes > Ceratodontidae > Neoceratodus > Neoceratodus forsteri. The sequence continues at coordinate 449,306,238 of CM057456.1, read as the reverse complement.
TAGGTCACATCCACTGCCCTCTCCAGATCTATTTCTCTGGTCACCTATTCAAAGAAATCCATCAGATTCATCTGGCATGACTAACCCCTCCCCCCACCCCACATGAATCCATGCTGCCCGTGGTCTTGCAGTTCATTGGATTCAAGATGCTCTACCAGCCTTTCCTTAAGCAGTGTTTCCATTAAAATCCTCACTACTGAAGTCAAACTGACTAGCCTATAGTTGCTAATCTCCTCCCTGATGCCCCTCTTATATAGAGGGACTATGTCTGCTCTTCTTCAGCCCTCCAAAACAATGCCTGTTTCCAGTGAACAGTTACGTAAGGCCATCAGTGGGGCAGCTAGTGCCTTTCTGAGTTCCTTTAGTACCCTTGAGTGTACCCCATCCGGTGCCATAGCCTTGTCCACCTTTAGAGCAACCATTCCCTTCAGGAATCTTCTCTGATAATGAACAAGTGCTCACCTCACATCCCCTTTGTTTCTGCTACTCCTTGGTGATCTGTCCCCCCTTTCCACTGTGAAGACTGAGCATAAGTACCTGTTCAAGACGTCTACTTTTTCTTGGACATTTTCTGTGCAGTCTCCCGCCTCTGCCCTTCTAATCCTCACTATCTCTCCACCTGCATTCCTCTTTTCATTTATATATCTAAAGAAAGTCTTATCCCCCTTACTGACCCCCTTTGATGATTCTTTCTTCTGTCTGCACCTTTGCTCCCCTCACCCGCCTTACCTGCTTCCCTCTGTTTTACTTGGTATACATCTCTGTCCTCGTCTCTCTGCATTTCTTTATACCTTTTGAGTGCCACCCTTTTTTCCTTCACCACTTTGGTCACCTTCCTAGAGAACCATAATGGTCTCTTTTTCCATCTGCATTTACTCACATCCTTCACATAGGAATTGATTGCCTTAATTATACCCTCCCTTATTGTTTCCCACTGTGCCTCTATCCCTCCCTGGCACCTGCCCCAAACAAGGCAGTTTCTGAAGCAGTCACCCATTTCTTTAAAATCTGCCCTCCTAATGTACAGGACCCTCGTCCTTGTGTGCTTAGCCTCTGCTCCTGTCTTTATGTTAAACCACACTGTACAGTGATCACTGGTACCCAGGGGACTGCCCACTGTGATGTCTGCAATGCTGTCCCTGTTTGTAAGCACCAGGTCCAGCACTGTCCCATCCCTGGTGGGTTCTTTGACTAGCTGCCTGAGAAAAAGGCCCTTGTAGGGAGTCAAGGATAGCCCTGCTCCTACTGAATTCACCAAAAAGCAGCACCACCCTCTTACTTGCTATTCTGTTGATGGCTTGCCGAAGTGCTTTAGCCAGTTCCTTTTCCTCTGGTGGAGGTCTGTACACTACTCCAGTACTGATAGTCTCCCTGAACCTTTCTCCAGGATGACCCACAGCACCTCCAGCCCTTCCTTTTCCTCCAGGTGACCTTGTACCTTTATGGCTTTGATTCCCTCCCTCACATATAGTGCAACCCCTCCTCTCTGCTCTGTCTCTGATGAACAGAGAGTAGCCAGGTTTGGGCATGTCCTAGTTGTGCTGCTTAGTGCAACATGACTTCATTATGGCCATCAAATCCAGGCTAGCCTCTGCCATGAAGGCTTTCCGTTCAAGAATTTTATTTTCCAGACTCCTTGCATTGGCACGCATGGCTCTCCACACCTTACTCTATCCCTGCCTGCTTCTTTGCTTCCCTCCCTTCCTGTCTGTGCTGTCCTCTGAAGCTCCACCTGACCCACCTCTTCCCTTTTTACCTTGTCCGTTCCCTGTCTCCTTTACTCCTTTATTCTTGCTCACCTGATTTATAGGCTGTTACTCAATTACAAAAAAAACAAATCCATGCTCCTTTCTAGCCCTCAGGTAAAGAGGAGGTACCCCATACTAACAGTCACCGACAACAGGTCGGCCCCTCTAGCACAGGTCCATTCCTTTAAATACTTAGGAGTGATAATAGATGGTACTCTCTCGTGGCCAGCATGTTGACCAAGTTGAGAAGGCAGTAAATACTGAACTCAGGGTACTTTATCAGCACGGGAAAAGCCTCACTACCAATGCTGTCAGGCTGTCTATAAACAGCTCCATTCTCTCCGTGGTTGACTACGGCTTGGTGGCCTATGAGCAGCAACTGATACCGTCCTCAGGAGGGTAGGAATGGCTCTAAACAAGGCCTGCAGACTGTTATAAGATGTTGACCGACTCACACACACCTGTGTACTCTATGAGAAAGCAAACATATTAAGCCTCAAGAATAGAATCTCATATCAGACGTGCCTCCCAGGTAGGAAAGCCATGCTAGGCCTAACTCCTTCTTGTATTACTGACCTGATTACGTTAACCAACTCCTTGTACAGGACCAGGAATAAAGAACTACACCCATTCTTTGTCCCTTTCTGAAGGACAGCTCTTGGACAAAGGTCCTTCTCCTACCGTGCCCCACTGTGGCTTAATGAGATCCCAGCTAACACTCTAAATGCTGCTAACCCTAGAACCTTCAAAGCCGAACTTAAGCAGTTTCAACTGCAAAAGAATGTCTGCAAGTGCTCAACTGTTCAGAGCGGGTCTCCAGAGCCTGCACTAACCCTGCCTACCAGCAACTACTCATGGACTCACTCACACAGGCCACCCCTCCCCACTCCCTACCCCCTGCCCCCCAGACTCTGACACCTCATGCTCCATAGCTGTTATTCCGCTAGTGGTTGTGCTCTCTTGTTTGTCTCATGCCTCATCGCCCCTGTCTCTCACTCTTTCCACCCTCCCCTCACCCCATTTTCTCCATCAATCTCCACTTTCATGATACCTCCCCTCGGCTTGGTCTCTCGCTCCTTCCCTCTCTCCCCCCTCCTCTCACCCCTCCCACTCTCTCTCTCTCTCTAGCCACCTTCTCCCACCTTACCACACACACTGTCACATGCACCATCCTCAGCTCCAGGGCTGTAATGCAATGTGACAATGCTCCTCCTGGGCTGCTCTACCCCCTCGCTCCATTCACTAACCACCCTCTCCCTATCCTACATCTTCCTCTATCTCATATACTTCCTTATGCCATACAGCACTTAGTATTAAACCCTTAATGAAACTCATAAGAAACTCTTAGCTGTTTTCTGTTTTTGCTACTTTCTATACTGATAATTCAACTATGTGTATTTCTACTGTGAATTCAGTTATGTACTGATATTTCAACTATGTCTGTATTTGTACTGTGAATTAAATTATGTCTATATTTGTACTGTTTAACGGACATGGACCACTTGTAAAAGAGTTCTTACTCAAAGGTTGTTTCCGAAATTACAATAAATAAATAAATAAATAAAATACCCCTCTTTTCCTCTGCCTTGTACCCACCCCTGTCTTTTTGCTCCCCTGCCCTTTGGGAGTTTATTCCCCTTGGGGCTTCCTCCCTAATGCTCTATCATCCGGGGGGGGGGGCAATTGTTGCCTCCTTGTTTTTACAGCCCTCCAAGCTAATTTAAATGCTCATCCAAGTGGCATTTAAACCTCCCACCAAGGGCTGTAGTCCCTTTCTTGGAAGGATGCAGGCTGTCTCCCTACAGAGGAACATATCCTCCCAGGTTAGCCCCCAGTCCACAATGTAGCTGAAGCCCTCCTTCATGCACTATGTCTTTAACCAATTGTTAAATGCCCTGGTGTGGAGTACCCTTTTCTCTCCCCAGCTGTACAGAGCTAACCCCTCGGCAAAAGCCACCATGCGCACTATCTGATTGAGGCCCTTGCCAAATCCCTGAAATTATCCTGTACTGTTCCTTCCCTGTTCCTTGTCAGGCTATTTGTTCCCAGGTGGACAGTGGTATCTAGCTCCTACCATCCTGTTGTCCCAGCGATTCTCTGGATATGCTCTCCTCCTCCCTCCCTCCCTCCCAAACGAAGCACCTCTCAGACACTTTGCCTCCCTGTCCCTTCCTTCCCTTCCTCCCAGCTCTATCCCCCTAACAGTAGAACCCCCTATAAGCAGCTGCTTCCTCCTCAATTGAAGGCCTCTTCTTCCCTCCTTCAGGCCACCCCTTCTGAGGACCCCCACTTCCTCTCTTCCCAATGCTACTGATGCCTCCTCTTGTTTCCCTTGTTCCACCACTATGGTGAAGGAATTCTGCAGTGGTACAGGTTGAGGAGCATTTTTCCTCTTTCTGCCACCCCCAACCTCCCGGAGCTCAACAAGGTCCAACTGCTCTGCCTAGGCATCCTCTAAGCATGCGGTGGCAGACTTGGTGACCCTAGATGGGGCAGAAGGTCCTCTGCACCCTTGCTAGTTCAGCCCAGAGTCCAGCAACCTCTGCCCTCAACCCAGAGAGGTGAGTACAAATGAGGCAGCACCTCAGTCTCCACAAGGTGGACCAGAAATACTGCAACCCAACACCCATTGCACAGAACTGCTTGCAAGTTACCTGATTCACAATAAAAGTCTTAAAACAATAAGCTGACTGGCGAGTGGGTCTTATTTCTCCATTCTGTTGCAACAGCTTATTTGAGGTCTTGTGGAACAGATCCCTATCGGTGCATGTTTTATGTCTTAGATGCTGGATGGCCACACCGGTATCTATGATATTGTTTTCAGAATCTACCAACACCTCCTCAGTGTTCTAGCCAGCAGGCTCCCACAGAAGATACCTGGATGCATTTTGGCAACATGGATAAGGCCCACTGGAGTTATAGCAAGAGTGACCCTATGTTTTAAAACTTACATTTTATTGTTTGCAACGATACAGTAAAATACAGTACATCCTCACATGGAGCCATCAAAAAACTTGGCACATCAAAATGTTTCATATTACCATACAGAGATTTGTTTTGTTTTTGTTCTTTTAACTTTCTGTTTGGCTCTCTGGCTAGGCAGGGATGTATCCCTTAATCAACCCAGGCATCCATGAGTGCCCCACCACCCCGGCACTTCCCTCACCCCAGCTACCTGGACCATCACTTAACCCTCACAGGGGGTCCTTCAAAGGGAAAGACCATATCACCCTTGGGTCCCAGCTGAGTCTTAGCCTGTGGCATTGTTTCAGGAGGAGGGCTCTCCTGGTCTCCTTGGCATCATTGTGCTAGCAGCCGCAGGGGGTTTCTTGCATGTTCCCCCTCCAAGGCTTGGTTGTGCACTGATGTCTGAGGAGCGCCACACACACTCCCATGTGTGGCTTCACCAACATCCACTGAACCCCAGATCCCACATGCACAGTAGATATCAGGCACACTGACTCCTGTCCACTCCCGGGTGTCAGTCTATTGTTGACATCGTCACTCCACCCACCCCAGAGGAGAAGGAGAGCAGTCCATTGGAAGCTTATCCTCCTTTCCCCGGCTGACCCTCCGATGTTCAGGGCTTGTTCCCAAACCTGGGTCATCAATACCACAAGCAGTAGCGCTACCGCTTGGGCCAATAGGCTGGCTACCATACAAACATTTGTGATATTCATATTTTTGGGACCATAACCTGGTTGTAAGGAAATTGAAGGTGACCCACCAATCAACAAAATTCATTTAACTTTTTCACTGCCGACCACATCAAGCACCTTGGTGATATTAATTAGGGAGATAGTTCAGAAAATAGGAACGGAGCTACAATTGCTGCTTTTAACTGTTTTCAACAATACCTGTTTATTATTTATTTATTTATTTATTTATTTCAAAAGATATTAAATTAGGGATATTTGCACACACTTTTATCTCTTCTCTGTTTGTCTACAGATATCTAGTTATGAGACCAGAACTTGTTATTAACCCTCTATTTATTATAGAAGTCTCTTCAGTACCATGGGGTGCACGGTCTCAACCACAGTCTGCCATGGGTGCTCCGTCACTGATGTTTCTAGGAAGCTGACTCTAGGACCCCGTGTGGCTCCCTTGGCCTGCTGTTGCTGTTGATTTTTAGAACTTCCTCTAGCTGTTTGCTTTGGCCGCACCATCTCCAGAAAGGTATGAATCTGTTCCTAACGAAGTGTAGATTCATAACACATTGACTAAAAGTTGTTTTAATATTTAATGGTTTTAATATTTGCATCTGTTTAAAGTGAGAGGCAGGAGCAGAAATGATGAGCATCCAGCATCAGACGTGACTCTCTACTGCCCCCCACATGGGATTTTTAAAAAGGATTTAATACCCGGAAGAATGGTTTCCAGAGTCCTGAGCAGTCCTGCTGATTTGGTTTGGTTTGTTTATTTAACATCTGGTAAATCCATGAGCATAAAGCTCATTTTCATGGGCGACCAGTTATGACAATTTAAACAAAGATTTACAATAGAAACAGACATCAAACAATAAAATATAGACAAAAAATACAATACAGAAAACCACGAGATAATGTAAATCACATACAACCGATTTCAAATACATGCATACATCTCAACCTTTTGTCCCCCAAATGTGGAACATTGCCTCTCAAAATGTGGAACAAATGAACAAAATGTGGAACACTTCGACAAATCTTTACCTAAAAAGCTCAGAACACTGTCAAAATGTTTGCATTTATGTTCAGAAAGTTTGTTATTAATTGAATATTATATTTTTTGCATAATTTACTGGAGATTTTTGCTTTAAAATGTTAACACTGAATGTGAGACAAGTCCTCACAGTGTGAAACAGGGAGTTTTTGTGAAGTAAAATGAGGAACGTTCCTCGTAATGTGGTACAGTTGAGAGATATGAACACATGATGTAAAGCATTTACATTGACAAACCTCAGTATCTAGCAAGTATCTTTTTAGCGCAGTCTTGAAATGTTTAAGACTCATGATACCAGCAGTTAAAATCTGAGGTAATGATTTATAAAAAATCTTAAATCTGGTAACAGCTATAACAATGATCTTTGACCTAAGCTAGTTTTCATAGAAAGATTTCTCAGCTAGAAAATATTTGATTATTATCTGATCCCCTATCATTTAGCCTCCTCCCCCCATGGTTCCAGGCCTTAGAAGAGATCAGAGGAGCATTAGACACACCAACAGAAGCCAGTACTTTAGCAATAATGCACAACAGGACGTGGGCTGTGCTTAGTTTACTGCACACCCAGGGTGGTTGTGAGTGTGACAGGGTTGGATAAAACCATGTGCCATTTGTTATGCAGAGAGAGTTAAAAGCAAGGATCTATTTTGTATTCTCCTATCTCTGTTAAGTTGTCTGTCTCTTACCTGTCTGATTGCGCAATCAAATTTTCTTGTGGCGCCTAGGAATTAGCCACTCCGATGGTCCCACAATTTCCCCGGTTTTTCCCTTTCTTCACTTGCTGTTTCTAGCTGTTTCTGTTCTTTCTTTCTCCCATTGCTTCCCTGTGGTTAAAAATATATGTGAATCTTTATGTGAAACTGGGATCCCTTAGTTTGTAAATATATATGATTGTATTGTTGGGGTGATAGCAGAGAGCAATTTGGGTTTATTAGAAAAGATATCCATCTAGCTGGCCCAGTGGTGCAGAGAGTTGAGGCATCCATGCCTTAACTCCTGCCGTGCTGGCGACCCATGTTCACGGTGCAAGTGGGTTGCCGGGGGTTGGCCAGGGAGGAGGAGGAACGAGTGTTCCTAGGACATCTCTCCTCCAGGGAGGGGGGGGATGCAGCAGTCGGCATTAGCCTGGCCTCTAGCAGAGGCCAGGGGCTGGCACACTGACACTGCTAAGACTGAGGGGCAGATGCCAGGCATGCAGCATATGGGATCGTGCATGGTACCACCATTAGGATCCCTGCACACACACCCTCTCTGCGGGGAGGAAACAAGGAAAAACTGCCAGCGGTTGGATGACCTCTGGCCAGTCAGACCAGCAGAACCAGGTCCTGCATGCGGTGGGGTGAGCACTCACCCTGCCAACCCCACTGGGGGGGTTAGCTCTGGGGGAAATATGCTGGTGTCGGCAGATGTCAGGGAATGGGGCTGAAGTACCCACCCGATCGAGAGCTGCCAGGGGTGGGAAGGGAGAAAAAGTAAGTGAAAAAAATATATCAGTCTGGAACAAAAGTCTGTGTACAAAATTGTCAACAGGAGACCAGCCCTGGGACAGAATGTTCTGTTTTGTTGCACCTGCTGGTGGCCTCAGGAAAGAAATTGACAAAATTCTGAGACATTTTGTGAAAAACAGAAGATTGATTCATACCAATAGGATGCAGATTTTATACCATCAGGGGAAGATATCTTATAAAAAAGAGAGCAGGGATTTCCAGTTCTGCCTCCCATCCATGAGGTTGTGAAGGATTTAGCTCTCACCCCAGGGATCTATAATCAAAAACAGTCCTATCTGAGATCCTTGACAAAACATTTAACAACAACAGAATACCATACTTAGGCAAGTATGCCTTGGATTATGTACAGTGAGTAAAAGAGGTGAAGATGCCTGACACCAGTGCCCAGAGCAGGAGCCCCTTGGCCTTGATAACATTGGCGCATACTGCCAGAGATAATGATGAGGAGAATGAAGAGACCTTTACCATAACATCCAAACGACTGTTTCAAGATCTTGGAAAGTTCAGCTCCACCTTGGAAAGGCTAGAAAAGCCATTAAGGAAAACACTCAGGGCCTTATGCAGATCACCCAGCTGACCTGGAAAAGGGGCTGACAGAGGTCACCAAAAAAACACCGACCAACATGACTTCCTAATACGGTTCCTGTGTGAGACAGAGAGAGATCTCATTAAGAAACTTGACTATCTTGAACTAAAATCACAAAGAGACAACCTCTGCATATACAGACTCCCAGAAGACACAGTCGGGACCTATGTAAATGTTCCTGGAGTCACTACTCAAAGAGCTCCTAGGCCTACCAGCCCAAGAATCACTGAATATCATAAGAACTCACAGGGCCCTTGCTCAAAATCCAACAGACCCCAAGGCCAGACCAAGATCAGTTGTTCTCAAATTCATGGACTACAAAGTGAAAATGAAGATCCTGCACCTCGCCTGGAGTAAAAAATATCTGGCCTTTGGGAATTAGTGGGTTTATTTCGACACAACTACACCCCAATGACCATGCAAAAAAGAGAGCTCTCCTGAACATTAAAAACCACCTGACTGACAGACATATCAAAATGCTGCTCTTTGCCCCAGCCCAGTTCAAAATTTTCCTTCCAGATGGTTCACAGTTTTTCAGGACCCTAACAGATGTCAATCCGTTGCTTAAAAAATTGGGTGTATTGATGGATCTATTCTCTCCCCTAGACTAGGGACCCGAACTTACAACTAATGCATTACCTTGGAAAAAGGCTACAAGGTCAAAGGAAAAAAAAATTGCCAACAAGCCAAAGGTGCAAACTCCATGAACCAAGCATTGAGGAAGGGGCACACTGAGACATTTCACCTGCAACCCCAACCACAGACCTCAGATAAGTAACTCTCTTGCATACCTTTTGGGGTTCTGCAGTCTTCTGACCCAGATCTTCAAAGGCTGCCACAAGTCTGTTGGGCTATGCCGTGAAGCGACTGACTGATCTGAAAAACGCTGTCACTAAAACTGCCGCTATTCTTTTTCCTTTTTTTAATAGCTACAGTTAAAATTGTTCCTATTGTTGTACACGTCTTATATTATCTGATGTTTGGATAGTCTAGAGGGGAATCATGGGTGGAAGTACCAATAAGTTTAGTTGTGGGGGGGATTCTGGTCTTGGAACACAGGGTATTGTTACTTTGAGTATGGCTTTCTTTGTTGTGCTGCGGAGAGTCCCCCCTGATCATAGAGGGAGGTTCATTATGCCCAGTCCAGTCCAGACCCAAAAATATTTGCTGCTGAGAGCTGGACGGTTCCAGTTGTCCCAAACTCCCCAAGATGGAAGCAACAACTTGATGAGCACAGCAGGGGATGGCATATAGCACTACAGTGAAGGCCTCAATGGGGAGAGGGGCCACATCCCACACTGACCTTAGACTGCTGGCTGGCTTGATTGGCTCGGAAAGATGTCCAGGGAGACCTCACACTTCTCAAAGGTAAAAGTTGTCAGCCGTTGGAGGGTCAGAGACTCAAAATGGGGACAGTAGTAAGTCAGGGCAGGTGACAATACTGGCCACTACTGTTATTCAAGTGAGTTCAGTGTAGCGGGGGAAGGGGCTCGCTGACTCCTTCCTCAGTCCACACCTAACCATGGTAACCCCTCCATCTTGTGGTCTCCTTGCTTCCCACTTGTGCAGGTGGGCAGATGGGCAGCAGGCTTCTCTGCAGCTCAACAGATACCTGGGCCCACTAAGCTCTCAGGTAAGTCTATTCGAAGAGCCATGGGCATCAAACAGCAGGATCATCATAGGGAAAGTTGAGCCACCACCTTGCACACCTTTGCAACCCTGGGTTTCTTGATCATGCAGTCTGAATGCTCCCACCTCCCTAGGACACCATCTGAACATAAACCTCTCCTGGGGTTTAATGCCCAAGGATGTGTAGTCACTGATCACAGCTGAAAGGTAAATGTTTTATCCCAGAACCCCAACCACGCCGGGGCAGTGCTTTCCTTGGTGGTGAGAAATGAGACTCACAAGCCTAGAGACACATCAGAGCCCACAACAAAGGATAAACAGAGCAGACTAAGTGGAGCAACAGGAGATGCTCAGATGGAGAAGTCAAGAATCCAACCAACAGCAGGGGGCATGTGCAGCCTCTGAAACAAAGGACAAGAATGTGTCCTAAGTACCACACCGGATTGATCACAAAAACTGTCCTTGGTCTCTGTGATGTGCTTAGAGGCAAGACTGCAGCTGTTTAGGAGTTAGTTTGGGAAGGTTGGATGGAACACATGGCCCATGCATAGGACTGGGGTGGGGGGACAAAACTGCAACAAGGCGCAGACACTGAGAGACTTCCCTGGCCAGATCAGATGATCTCACTAGTAGATGATCCTGGGGAGACGTTCATTAGATGGGAATAAACATGGGTGGAGCATTATGAGCTGCCAGAATGGAAGGAAACAGGAAGGAGGCTCAATAAGTGCTTGTCAAGTGCAAGAATCCCCAGGAGGGAATCTCACCCCGTTGGTCACACTCCAACCAGCAGGCCAACAGGGTGCACTGACAACCTCGTGAAGTGTAGAGTTTCAGATAAAGTTGTTCAAAATGTTACTTTATGTTTTTTATCTAAAATATTGGTGACACAAGTGTATGGCTTGCAGATAAATGGCAACCAGCATGTGAGGCACTGGGGTGGCATTTCAAGGGACACACCTGGGAAGAAAGGAGACAGGCAAACAAATGAAAATAGATATGGGTAAATCTGTAAGTTACAATGTTAGGGACATGAACAGCCCCATCAAAAGGACTAGAGTCCTTCATGAGCTTAAGAAACTCTGTATAAAAGTGGCAATCCTACAGGAAACACACTTAACACAGGAAGAGGAGCTTAAATTGAAGCAAGCATGGGCGGGGCATGTGTTCCACGTGAAATACAGGCAGCACCCTCACAGGAGGGGAGTTGCAGTACTATTCCATAAAGACTGTCCTTTTGAACTAGAGGAGAGTTCCTTTGACCCAGAGGGCAGGTTTGTTCTCCTCAATGGGACATACAAGGCCATTCCATATACCTTGCTCAATGTCTACACTCCAAATGAGGATATAGAAAACAGACTTTCTTTAAAAAATTATAATGGGGCAACAACAGGGACAGAAGATCTTTTTGTGGTAGTGGGGGATTTCACTGTGGTCCTCGACCCATGACTAGACAAATTGGGGCAAAAAGCTGAGTCGAGAAGTTGAGCAGCCTCCTGCCTCAGTATAGGCTCACAGCACGTGTCTTTGTTGGCCTCCATAAAACCCAACCCACTCCTGGCTGTACACTTCAGCCAAGACCACCCACATTGACAAGGTCTTCTCAGACGGCTCTGTAACACACTGTGCACTGACCACCCATTATTTCCCACTTGGCTTACCCTTCCTGCTCTGTAAACCCTATTTTTTCTTTCCCCACTGCACTCGCTATCTCGTCTAGTATGTCTCGAAACTATGGTAGTTTCCAATATTTTTGTACCTGCACTGTTCTCAGCCATCACTCTGTATAGTATCTGCAATGTCATTAGCTACCGCCTTGTATAGTATATGCACTGTATTAGCTACCACCTTGTATAGGTCCTCACACTTCTGCACCTGAAGTAGTGTTTAGCTACCAAATTGTATAGGTCCTGCTGTTTTCGGACATGCAATGCAATGGCTTGTATATAGTTTATCCCTGTGTTTCACACTATGGTAGTAGTCCTATGTATGAAATGTACGATGCTGATTCTTTCTGTTGTCTATGTTTGTTTAATCTGTTGCTTGACGAGGAGCCTTTGGAAATGAGTCCCTGACTCAAAGGTCTGTAATCTGATTGTATCAATAAATAAATAAATAAAATCAGGGGCCTGGCCAAGGGGTTAGGCGTGGTAGAAGTATGGAGGTATCTGAACCCAAGGGTCAGGGACTATTCATGTTTGTCTGCACCACACCAAGCCTATTCCACACTCGACTTATTCTTGATCTCAGGGAATGGCTGCACACAGTAGAATACAGCCAGTGGTCTGCCAGTCTATACCTGGTCTCAGTATAGCAGTGAGACATCTACAATCAAAACCAGAGCTATTAGAAGTTATAAGTACACATAAATATAATGGAGGGACCCAAGGCTGCTCCCTGCATGCTACATCATTCTCGGGACAGCCATGGGTGGTTGTCGGCGCATCGCTTGGGGCTACTGCTCGCAAAATGTTGGGTGGAGAGGGAGGCAGGATCAACCAGATATATTTTAAATTACAATACATCACAAAAGGTAAAAAAATTGTTTGTTTCTTTTAATCTCCTAATTAGGCCCTGCCTCACACTGAGGTGAGGTCCGTTTTTAAGTGGACGTTTTCCTTTAAATTGAACTATAACAAGCTACTAGAGGAAGTTTGAGCAGACATTACATTAATCATTGGTCATCCTTACCACGCTCCGTAGGGGACAGAATAGCAACACTGAAGATAAATGTTTTGCCTCGATTCCTGTTTTTTTTCCCAGGCCCTGCCGATCAATATCCCCACTCTGTTCTGCAGCCAGATCCAAAAGCTCCTGCTGACTTTTGTGTGGGCTGAAAGCAGGCAAAAGTCAGCAAAAGGATGCTGTCCTCTCCCTAGGGCAGGGGGACATAGTCATGCCAGACCTTAAGGTATATCATTTGGCCACCCAACTGGCACCCATCATCATCTGGATAAAACAAAGAAATGACACTGTGTGGTGAGAAACTGAAGCTCAGTAATTCCAAAGTGTACCCTTATTTGCACTTCCCCCCACAATTCTGGCACCAAACGTATGGTAAGATGCCAACAACCCCCTGGACCAGGCATTCCATGAAGATTTTGGTTCAGGCGCGGGCAATTACCAATACCCCCTAATGAAGTAGAACCCCTTACCATAATAATTGGAGACCCTAACGTCCTCCCACCCAACACTGATCCAGGCTTCACAAGGTGGAACAGGGAGGCGCTATCTAGGTATCAAGCTTTCATAACCAGTGACTCAACAGTGCTCATCAGAGAACTGAAAGAGAAATTTGCTCCCTTGAAGAGGGAATTCTACAGATACCTGCAGGTGAGGAACTATATAGATTCTAAGAATCTTATCTCCAAAGTCACAAGAGAGTTCACCCCACTGGAAAATGTTTTATACTGTGGTTCAGTACTAGCTGGGAGAGGAGGAACTGTTTCCAGGGCTTACAAAATGTTTAATGGGAGATGATCCCCCACAATTCTCATGCCTAAAATCCCCCTGGGAATTAGACGCAAGGATAAACATCACAGCAGATGAGTGGAGGAAGACATGGGAGCAGGGATGGAGAGTAACAGCCTCCTCAGGGTGGAGGGAACTCAGGTGGAAATGTAAGGTCAGGTTTTTCCACACACACACCCATCACATCCCACTTCAGAGCTGGAAACACCAACTTTAGCTGGAGGGGTTGTGGCCACATAGGATCCCATTAACATATATTTTGGGGTTGCTCAAAGATTGCTATGTTCTGGAAGCAGGTTGAAACTGAGCTTACTAAAGTATGGCAAGTCCCTCTAGAGCTTAAAATATTTATCCTGGAAGTGCTGGTGGAAGATTTAGATAGCCATAAGCAACAACATCTTACAAGAATACTCTGAACAGTCACTCATAAGATGATAATAGTAAATTGGTTAAAAGAAACATTACCATCAGTGGAATCCTGGCTACACAGAGCAGAGGAGATACAGAGAATTGAACATATAACAGTCAAATTGAGATTGACATAGGGGAAATTCACAGATTTATGGGCAGAGTGGAATTCAAGTAGAGGAGGGCTCCAGCCTGAAAGAGAGGCCAGGCTGAGGTAGGTTGAAATTCAAGTTGCTAGATCCCTTGAAGGGCGATGCATGGGACCGCCTACAAATGAATGGGAAGTAATGCTCCTGTTGTAGCTGTTTCTCTGGCTGTACAACATTTTTTGTTTTTAAGAACGGTGTCACATGTTCTGAACCACAGTTGGCACATTTGCTGTTTTCTTTTCCCTTGATGGTTGTTTGAAGGGACATTAAAAAATAGAAGGAAGTTATTAAAAAATGAAGACATTTAATAATAGATATGTGTATAAGATAGGGAAGAATCAGCGTGAAATGTTAGGGACATGTAATACTGTAAGAATGTTCCAAGGGTTGACTGGTTCACCTACTAATCCAGTCATGATCAATGTTAAGAATTGTATTGACATGTAATAATATAATTAACTTCAATAAAGCAGAGTTTGAAACAAAAAGACAGCAACGTTTTCAGCTAGTGAGAGAGAGAGATTGAAATTTTAAACAGACACTCTCAGATGTAGGACATTGTTTGAACTGTCTGTATGAAGAATTATCCAGTATTATTTTAATGTTTTTATTTTATTGTTATTGATAATAAATAAAATGCTACTTGCACATTTTATAACTTCTCCTGGTTTGCCTGTGCTTCCTGACCTATGCTTCTACCACAATGAGACATGACCAATGCCCAGAACAACCCTAACCCTGGAGTGTCATACTGCTTATATAAAATTGTCTTGCCAAAAATTGAATACAATAAACAATTTACTATATGCATCTAAAATTACATTTTCTGTAAACAAGATATGTAAAATAGTCCCTCTGCCTATTGGTTGCTATGGTAATTTATACCTCATTTATAAATAAATTTGTTAATTATACTATTTTTGTGACTAACATGCCTGTCTGTCCATTTACACATCAACCCATCGCCCACGTCCATCAAGCTGCTTCTATCACTGGCTTAACATGAGAGTACCGGTACTTTGACTGTGTGATAGAGTCGCACTGCTGGAACAAGTTTGAAGATAGCACTGGTCATGACTGGCATGCTCCAATATGGTTTTACTAACATTTTTGTCATACCAGCCTTACTATTTTACAGCGGTCTGTTGTGCCATAAGGGCAGCTGATAGCAGGATTAGTAGATTTTTAAAAATGAGATGGTAATTTACCAAGCTTCACTGGACTAACACTCCAGACTCAGAGCTACATACCTGGTACAGTTGTAACAAGTCAGGCATGGCAGTTTCAAGAGGCAGGTGGCTGGTGGTCGGAGAAGAGCAAGTGACTGGGGCAGGCAAAGTTGCTAGTATTTGAGCTAGCATTTGTGTAGGCAACTTGGAGAGAGGGAGATACAGTGATCAGTGTGTCTTGGGAGCATCAGAACAACAAATGTAGAAGAAAAAGAGAAACCGTACAATGAACAAGGATGGCGACGGTGAGAGGATCGGTGCTAACGATCAAAGCAGGTGGGCAGAGCTAGAAGGCGGAATAGCAGTCTGCAATCTCTAAACAATAAAATGATGAAAATTACCCAAAAATGAAAACCTGGTACATGAATGAAGAACAAAAATCACTCTGCAGGTGTGCTTGCAAATCACTGTTGTGTGTATCTGAAGTGCTTAAAAATGGCTGCCATTTAAAATATCAAAATTCTAATCAGCTAGTATGTTAATATGAAATGTGCTATACCCTGGTTGGGAGGACTTGTTTTTAGCCATGGTTTGTGCTAAGTTTGGAATAATGGCTAGAACCATGTCTTAGCCAAGCGGAACATAGGGATTTCCTTGTCCATTTTATACTATAAAGGTGTAGTTACAGTAAGTAGTGGGATGGAATTGTTTAGGTACTAAAGAAATTCACTGATGATTATTAATTGGGGCTCTAACAGTAGAATTGTCCAACATAGGGAGAGTGATCAAAAATGTGACAGAACAATACAAGAAAAAAAATATATAAAAGATTATGAGGAATTCTTAAGTAACATCAATAAGGGATTCGAGAGGCCAGCCCCAGTGGTGTGGAGGGCTAAGACACTAATATCATACCTCCTGCCATGCCAGCGACCCACATTTGGGAGCAGACTTGGGTCATCGGAGGTCAGCTGGGCCAGGAGAGGATCGAGCATCCGAGGGACAGCTTTCCTCTCCCAAGGTGGGGAAACATGTTTGCCCAGTCTTAGACTGCCCCCAAGGAAGTCCTGGTGGTGGTGCAGCATGGGTGGAAAAACAGGGAGGGCACTGTGAGAAATGTCAGATGGGTGCACCTCCATGCATGAGTCCAACACTCCACAGTGAGGGAGGGGAGAAAAATGGAAAAATGGTACATCTGGGAGCTTAATGAAGCCCAGCCCACATGTTCCTGAGCCTGCACCACTACCTGAACTCACAAAATGGTCCACCTTGGATTATTCATGGGGGGGTGGCCCTCTCTCATCTGGCCCTGACACAACAGGGAATTCATGGGAGAGCCAGACTGAGATAGGTCCTGGGGGAGGTGGGTCCCAACTTGGGGAAGTGGAGACTGGGCTGATAAGCCAATCGCCAGACACAAGGAAAGAAAAATGTATATGGAAAAAATATGGCAATAGAGGATTATGAAAACAAAATCATCACTCAAAAGTTAAATGTAACTGAGGCCTCAGTGATTACAAAGATGGAAAGGTCTACACATGGAAGACACTAGGACCATTCAGCAATGCATTTAAATGTAATCCTGATTCAGACTCATCACTGTACGGTTAAGACAGCAGCCTAGAAGGAGAAAGAAGACAATACAATAGGGATGACTTGCTTTTCAGGAAGAGGGTATTACAGAGGCAGGGACATGAGACACAGTAGACCATGAGGAAGAGGCAGGAGACAAAGTGCCCAAAGAGGCACCCAACTGAGAAAACCCCAAATGGGGCAAAAGTGGGAGGAAATAGATCAGAACTAGAACAAGAAAACAATAGCAATCTCAGCATAGAAAGAAAGGTATCAGCAAAAATCAAGGTGAAAGCATAGTGTTTAATTTCTCATCCAGGACATTATCCTAAACAGAAACCAAGGTACTGAACATGGGTTTCTCCTTCTGCCCAAATAAGAAAACTAATTGTTGTCAAAATAAAAGTAGATCTACAAAAGTTTTACAAGAAACTGTGTTTTAGGATTACATTTTATTAATTCACAACAGACTGATGATCCAAGAAAGGAACTAAAAAAAAAAACCTTTAGCGAGGAATCTTCACTACAAACCATTTTTCCTCCCACCTGGCCTAATCCTGGCCAATATTGAATCCTATATGAACCTAGCAGAAAAGAATGAGAGAGAGGTTAGAAAATAATCAAACAGATAGAAGGACCACATATAATCTTTCTGCAGCTGAATCTGCTAATCTTAAAAATCTGAACAATGATAATATAGAGAATAATGCATGGAGTGGTGTACAGTATATTATAAGAAGTTAATACATACCCGAGGTGTGTGATGCTACATAAACCCCATTAGCGAAGCTCAAGGGGTTTATAACAGCATCATACACCGAGGAGTGTATTAAATTTGAGAAATTCAAGTATGCGCACCACCCCTTGGTTAATTTTATAATTTCTGGGCATCATTTTTTTCCCTCCAGATCTGTGCCTTTTCACTCACAGCACACAGTCTAATTGTGTTGGAAACAGCAGTTAGGAAAAACAGTTTCATTCCCGCATGCATTTTGTGAGAGAGACAGTAAGTGGGTTTTTGCTTTCATTCAGAGGCAGCACAAGTGATAGAAAGTGGCTCGCACTAAAGGTAAACAGATTATGTGTGTGTTGGTCACAATACCCGGTTGGTTATCATGGCAAATAATAATTGGTCTAGTCCATAGAAAACAATGATGACCAGGTATTATAACATCATTATTAAGAAAGCAGATAAGGGGAGGCATGGTTGGACAATAATCAAAACTACAGGAAAGCAGAGGTTAACCCATCATAGGAAGTAAAAAAAAAATATCCTAAAACTTCTAGAAGAGGGACTGGGAATAAAATTTCTTACAGACTGGGAGAGAATGCCACTGTTCAACCCTCACCCAATTATGTCAGTTTATTATACTCTGCCAAATTTCCACAAAGACAGAGGGAATAGATCTGAGTGCAGTATTCTAGTCACACTGGACATAAAAGACCTGTATAACAGTATTTGTCATGAGGCTAGTTTACAAAACAAAATCCAGAAATATCTAGCACTCAAAGGCAAATGCAAAAAGATTCACCACAAGTCCCAGATAATATGCTAATGCTCATTTATTGAATCCAGTGCAAGCTCGAGCTGTAGCCAAAAGCTTCTGCACTCCGGCTTCACATAGCCTGACTACTGCTTTTCTTTGGTGGGTTGGAACTAAGGGTTTGTCATACCAGTTGGTGTGGGATGAGAACTAATTTCCTGATTTGGCATAGGTAACTTGTCTGTAATGTAATTACAGAATTTATTTTATTCAATGTAGCCCACACCAGACTGAGTCACATTGCTCTTTTAGAGGCTAGAGGTCGGTGATGGTTGGTTTCATATAGCTGGAAATCATACAATTCAATGTTAACAGTTAATACTAAAAGAGTAGTGATTACAAGGAAAAATTATCCTAACATTCACTAATATGGCTCTGAATTACCTTACTATTTTTTTGACAAACCAAAAAAATTGGATGTTAGCACTGATCCTCCAATACAGAAACCCACTGAAAATGTGACATCAATATGTGGTAAGCCAAGACCAAAGCAGATTTTTCACTCCAAATGCAAAGTTAAATGTTGTCAGATTTAAGACAACCGTGGAAATGAGATACATGATTTAACAAAAAAACAGCTTTGGGAAGGAATAAACAGTAAGCAGGAAATGTATGTAGTAGCTCTGTATTCTGTCACACACTGTACTCTTAATTCAGAGAAAAGAGTGCAGATGTGAGGTATACGTTTACTGCATATCTTGCAGAATCACTATGAGTGAAGGAAAGATTCAGCTTAAAATGACTAAGTATGTAGTTTTGCCTACTGAGCATGAACATCGATTTGGCATGCTGAAACTGTTGCTCCAGCAATCAACATCCTATTATGGAATGCTGATTTCAGGAGCCAGCAGCCCACTAGAGATAGAAACACCAGACAGGTGGGTGAGTTACGAACATACAAAATTTGCCAGCAGATAAAGGAAAGACCTAGAGGTCTATCAAGTCTGCTCGAATGTGCAGCTAGCACCCCTTATTTTGCAGCTGCCCCTCCCTTCTACCCTTCCCCCTCCATTGACCCTCGCCCTTGTCCTGCCCCATCCCCTTTTGAAGCAGTCCACTGTTCTACTGGATAACACCTCTGCAGGTAACGCATTCCACCCAGCCACCACCCTCTCCGTAAAAAAGTGTCCCCTCATCTCCCTCCTGAACCTTCCTCCCTCCAGTCTCATATCATGGCCACTGTTGTCCCACCCCCTCCCTTACTTTGAACAGCCCCTCTGTACCTGTCTTCTTTATTCCTTTCATGTACTTAAAGGTTTCAATCATGTCCCCCCTGTCCCTCCTGTCCTCCAGTGAGTACATGTTCAGTTCCCTCAGGCTCCTCTCATATGATAAGTCCCCCAGCCCCTTGATCATCTTTGTCACCCTGCACTGCGCTGCACTCCCTCCAGTAACTTAATGTCCCTCTTCTGATACGGGCACCAGTACTGCACGCAGTACTCCAAGTACAATCTAACTAATGACCTATACAGTGGCAGAATCACCTCCTCCCTCCTTGGGGATATACTCCTTGCAATGCAACCCAGCATTTTGTTGGCCTCTGCAGTTGCCTTCCTACATTGTACCGAGTTGTTCATTGACCCTGTAATGAGCACCCCCAGATCCTTCTCCTCTTCTATCTGGGCTAGCTGCACTCTCCCCAGCTGGTAACTTCTTCTTGGCTTCTTCATCCGAAAATGCAGCACCTTGCACTTTTTGGCATTAAACCCGAGTTGCCAGGAGTCTGACCAAGTTTCAAGCTTTGCCAGATCACCCTGCAACCCCTGCCATCCCCCTAGGTCATCCACCACCGCTCCCATCTTGGTATCATCAGCAAACAGGCTGATCTTGCTCTTGATGTCCAATGATATGTCTGCAATGAATATCCCAAACAACTCTGGTCCCCAGTGGCAGAGCCAGGTTTGGGAGCATTTGGGAGCCAGGGGGTGCCATTCAGTCAGTCACAGGCTCCACAATGGGACTAAACAATGAATAAAGATGGTGGTGGGGTGCCACTACTCACACTGGGGCAGCTAGGAGGGGCAACCACCCCCCCAGCCCCCCCTCTAGCTCCGCCACTGCTGGTCCCAATATCAAGTCCTGTGGAACAACACGCGTCACTACCCTTGGGTGTGAGAGCTCCCCACCCACCACCACCCTCTGTTGCCTTCCCTGAAGCCAGTTCCCTACCCATCTCACCAGCTTTGCACCCGCCCCTGTGCCTTCTAACTTACTTCCCAGCCTCCCATGCGGCACCAAGTCGAATGCCTTACTGAAGTACAGATACAGGACATCCACTGCATGTCACTGCATGAGTTGCTGCAAATATTTCTTTTAACAAAATGCTGTAGTTATTAAACTTAAAGATAATGACAGAATAAGCACGGTAACATTTTGACTCACAAGCTCCTCTTTTTAGGCAGAATGAGGGCCGAGTACAAGTCAGCAGTGTGCTGAGCAAGTAACTGCAAATTGCTATGCACAGGGTGACTGGTGAGGTTTGAGGTTGCAGTAAGCACGAAAATGCTTGCTTGTTTTTTATTCCTATGTCTGGTGAAGACATGACTCAGTGAACAGGCTAAATGGGGACAGTTTATGAAGACAAGAGTTAAAGACTTAGAGAGAAGTAAGTTGATCTGGAGTCTTGGCAGGAATAAGGTATTCTATACAGAGACACTTGAAACTGAAGTAACTGATCACTGC
The DNA here is from genome assembly GCA_016271365.2 of Neoceratodus forsteri. Taxonomy (NCBI): domain Eukaryota; kingdom Metazoa; phylum Chordata; order Ceratodontiformes; family Ceratodontidae; genus Neoceratodus; species Neoceratodus forsteri. The sequence goes on along the minus strand of CM057456.1, from coordinate 449,285,068 downwards.
AATCATTCTGATCCACAGAGATTATACTGTTTTGATAGTAACTAGGGAGTTTGTGAGCACAGCTACAAGCATAGTGAGAAAAACCTTTCATAAAGTGTGAAATAAGAATATATTTATTTGCCATACTGAGAAAATTAATGATTACTTCACCGAGGGCAGCAATCATGCTCTTCTTAAAATGGCACATTTAATAGTTATGTGCATTGTATGTAATGTATGAGGTTGTTATTCTGAGAGCAGCAGTCAAATTTTGCATTCTTAGTTAGATTAACTTTGACAGATATAGATAGTCTTTATAAAAGGAAAAAGAAAAATGTTTATAATGGTGTAGTTTTTTTTGGTTTTTTTTAAGAAAATGTTCTTTATTTTTTACACATCAGATATTACTAAAGTATCCGGATGAATGGTCAGGAGTCACAGACCATGAAACATTGATGTAATATATTTTTTCCTTGCAAGTTACCTAGTTTACAATAAAAGTCTTAATAAGCTGACTGGTGAGTGGCTCTAATTTCTCCACTGTGTTGAAAGAGTTCTTTTGAGGCTGTATGAAGCATGTCCCTACTGGTGTCTGTTTAATTTTTTTTTGTTTTGTTTTCTTTAACTTTCTGTTTGTACTCCCCCCCCCCCGCAACACTCCACTCCCTTTGGGAGACGCCTATGGCCATTCTAGTCCCCACCTCCTACCTGTATCCTGTGGCAGTCTGTCCTCCACATAGCCTTGGCTTACTTCCCAGATGGGGATGAGGTGGGGGGGCAAGCACCCCGAAGTCCTGAGTCTCGTCAGGAGGCCAGTCACCGGGCAGGTAGGAGTATTGGGGATCGGGGCCTGGCACTCTGTCTACCCAGGAGTACTGTGGGTGTTTTTCCCAGTGTTCTAGGGGAGTGGCCTACACCCCAATGTCAAGGCATCTCCGTTGACATCCGTCACTTCCCAACCCCTCTGTATGTTCATGTGTCTTCTATGCCTCTGGCTTCTGCCAGAGGCCAGTCAGGCACTGAGTGTATATATCCCCCTTCCTCACAGGAGAGGAGAGCTGTCCTTGGACGCTCAGTCCTCTCCCTCCCCTGCTGATCCCCGATGTCCCGGGCCCGTTCCAGAACCCAGGTCACCGGCATGGCAGTCTGTTTAATGTTTTAAGTGCTGGATGACTGTGACAGGGTTGGATAAGATCCTGTCCTGTTTGTTATACAGACAGAGATAAAAGCAAGCATCTATTTTTCTCCTCCCCTATTCTCACATTTGCCTATCTGTTGTCTGTCTGATTGCACAATCAAATTTCCTTATGGCACCTAGGGATTGGCCACTCCAACGGTCCCACAATTCCCCCATTTCCTTCCTTTCTTCCTTCCTTCACTTGCTGTTTCTGTTCTTATTTCTTCACCGTGGTTAAAAAAAAGTTTGTGAATCTTTATGTGAAACTGAGATCCCTTGGCTTGCAAATGTATATAGTTATACACAGGGATCTCTCCTGGGTCCAGTTCTCTTCAACATGTTCATTAGTGACACTGGTAAGGAAATCCAGAGTAGGTTGTGTCTCTTCACAGATGACACAAAACTATGTGGGAGGGTGGATAGCGATGAGGGAATAAGGGATATACAGAGGGACCTACAAAAACTAGAGGGGTGGTCAGAGGTCTGGTAGTTAAAATTCAATGCCATAAAGTGTAAGGTAATGCACTTAGGGAAAAGGAACCCCAGGACAGAGTACTGGATGGGTGGGGTGAGACTTGGCACTACAGAAGAGGAGCGGGATCTAGAAGTTATCATCAGTAACTCCCTTAAACAAACAAGCCAGTGCAACAAGGCCTATAGCAAGCCTAACAGGATGCTGGGATGATTCATCAGGAGGGGTATTGATAGTTTTTTTTAATTTATTTATTTATTGAAATGTTTCACCAGGAAGGCACTCTGAGCAACAAGTTGCTCGTCTCCCGGTGTGACCTGGGGGGGGAGGGGAACATAAGGATAGTATACAGAGATTTGGTACACAATATAGATATACAGTTTGATTGCATTCAATAAAGTGAGCAGACTATACAGAAGTATTGAAAAGGAGGAATGCTAACAGGTATGAACTAGATAGATACAATGCTAACAGTCTTGAACTAGATAGGTACGATAGCACAACTATCTTGGCAAACACCTGGTGGGACATAGCTTTCTAGAAAGAAAATGGCTGGATAGAATACAAGGAGGTTGAACTAGGGCAAGACTGCGAGAAGAGACACAGATAGAAACAAAATTTGCAAGGTGTAACAAAAATGCAAGGTTGACTATACGTGCATTAGAGATTTAAGCAATAAGGCACGACAAGGTGTGTGTTATTGTGTAATAACGTCACTCCTGGGGTGGGTTAAAGCATGAATAGATAACACACACCTTGGAGTTCCTTATTGCAATTACACAATGGCTTGATGTTATACAAAACAAAAATAAAAATGTTTTTAGTACATTTTTAGTGAGGCAGTATATCTTTGTTTCTGAAAAAAAAATCCATATCTGCCATGTGCTCATCCAAAAAAATCAGCACGGTGATGTTATTGTGTAATATCATTACTGTCTCAGGCACACACTGACCAATCAGACTCCAGGAAATGTTCTTGCCATTGTATAATAGAGGTTAGCCAATGACTATGGCTAGGAAGGGGAAGGTGGTGGGTGGGGGGCACATAGGCAAAAAGCAGGGGGGGTGGAAAGGGGGGATTTGAGGAGGGGAAGACAAGGGGTGGAAGAAAAGGGACTGCCAGAGCCTGACCTTTCCAGAATGCTTGGGACCCTGCCTGCACAGGCACAGGCAAAGCATGAACAGGAGGGAAGCTGGTTGTAGGCAGTGGGAGTTACAGCACATCAGGAAGGAAGAGAGGGGGAAGAGAAGGGTCTGCCAGGGCCTGGCCCCTCCAGTATGCTTTGGATCCTGCCTGCACAAAGCAGAGGTAGAGCATGACAGGAGGGAAGCAGATTGTAGGCAGCAGAGGCAGAGCACAACAGGAGGGAAGTAGGCAGTGATGGAGAGTAGGCTTCAGAAGGACCAAGAGAGAGGGAGGTGGGAGAGAAGAGGGGCCAAGATCCAGCCCTTTCAGGAAAGAATGGAATGGGAGTAGGAGGCAAGAAAGGTGTTTGCCTAGGTTCTCAACCCCTCCAGGATGCAGAGAACCCAGCCAGGGGCCTAGGCCAAGCAACAGCAAGTGGGTATTGAGGGTAAGCTGGTGTACAGAGGAGGAAACGGGGGTGGGAGTAAGATGGAAAGGAAGGGATGCTGGGGGGAGGGTTTTGCAGGAACGAGGTGGGCGTGAAGCTGAAGCAGGCTCCTAGGTGAGCAAGTTGAGGAGGATTGTAGCAGGAGCAGCTAGCAGAGAGAAAGTTATGTAAGGCAGAGGCAAGGGAGGAGGAGGAGGAGTGTCGTATCTGAGGTGGGAGTAAGTTCCAGATTTTGAGGAAGCGATGGGAGAAGCCTTGTTGGCCAATGAGGGTGGTATGATGGGGACTAGCAGGGTGTGAGTGTCGGAGGATCTGAGGGAGTGGGAGGAAGGTGGGGGGTAAGGAGCATGAGAGGTAGAAAGGAAGTACACCAAGCCAGAATTTGGAAGTTAGCCTAGCACAGTGAGCCAGGTGTCTGTTAGCAAGCGGGGGAAAGGACAGGGCATAGAAACATAGAAACATAGACTTTGACAGCAGATAAGGACCACTTGGCCCACCCAGTCTGCCCATTTCCCTACCTACTGGATAAGCTGCAGATTCTAGTTAACCAACATCCTATTTCCTGCGAACCCCCACTATAATTGCCTTATGTCTGTCCCATGCATGTTTGAATTCCACCACTGTTTCAGACCCCACAACTTCTCCAGGAAGGCGGTTCCATGCGTGCACCACTCTCTTTGTGAAAAAGAATTTCCTCACATTACCCCTGAGCCGTCCCCCCTCTAACTTTAAATTGTGTCCCCTTGTTCTTACACATCTCTTTTTCTGAAAGATGCTACCCTCCTTGACTTTGTTGATTCCCTTGAGCTACTTAAAAGTTTCTGTCATGTCCCCCCGTCCCTCCTTTCATCATAGGGTTTATATTAAGCTCTCTCAGTCTCTCTTCATATGGTTTCTGATGTAGACCCTGCACCATTTTAGTTGCCCTCCTCTGACTGCTTCCATCCTGTCTATGTCCTTCGTAGATGAGGTCTCCAAACTGCACGCAGTACTCCAGATGGGGTCTCACCAACTGTCTGTATAGAGGGATAACCACTTCCCTTTTTCTACTTGTGATGCCCCTCCCTATGCATCCCAGTATCCCCCTGGCATTCCCAACTGACTTCTCACATTGCATACCCACCTTCAGGTCATCTGATATGACTACACCCAGATCCCTTTCCATTATTGTTGTTGTTAGTACCTCCCCTGCTATTGTGTACTCTTTCCTGGATTTTTATTTCCAGGTGCATTACTTTGCACTTCTTTGCATTGAATCTAAGTTGCCATATGTCTGACCATTCCTCCAACCTTGCCAAGTCCCTTCTCATCCTTTCTACCCCCTGTGTATCAACTCTGTTACAGATCTTTGTGTCATCCACAAAGAGGCATACCTTTCTTCCAGACCCTCTGAATGTCACCTATAAAGACGTTAAAGAGGACTGGACCCAGTACTGAGCCCTGAGGTACTCCACTAGTAACCCCTTCTTCAGAATGTGTTCCATTCACTATTACCTTCTGTGTCCTGTTGTGCAGCCAGTTTTCATTCCAGGCTACCACCCTAGGACCCACTCCCAGGCTGGCTAACTTGATTATTAATCTTTGCGAGACTGTGTCAAATGCCTTGCTAAAGTCTAGGTAGGCCATATCCATAGCCCCTCCCTGGTCTATTACTTTGGTCACCCAGTCAAAGAAATCGATTAGATTTGTCTGACATGACCTTCCTGCTGTGAATCCATGCTGCTTTGGGTCCAGTGCCCGCTGGCCTCTAGGTACTCAACAATTCTTTTCTTTCAGAAGTGATTCCATCATTTTCCCCACCACTGAGGTCAAACTAACAGGTCTGTAGTTTCCTGCTTCTGCCTTGCTCCCACTTTTGTGAAGGGGAATCACATCTGCCTCCTCCAGTCCTCAGGTACCACCCCATCTTCCCATGATTTGTTAAAAGTGTGGTTAGTGGTGTCACTAGGTCCTCCCTTAGCTCTTTTAGGATTCTAGGTGAATCCCGTCAGGCCCCATTGCTTTGTCCACCTTGAGTTTTAGAAGTTCTTTCAGTACTCTTCTTCTTTAAATGGACTGGTATCAACCCCACTATCCAGAGTGCTTCTACTGTTTGGTTTAGGTAACTCCTCCTCTTCTTCTTTGCGAATACTGAGCAAAAGTATTTATTCATTATCTCTGCCTTTTCACTGTCTCCTCTGCCCACCTCCTCTCCTTTATTAATCTTCCCTATCCCTCCTTAACCTTTCTATGTTCCCTAATGTACCTATAAGAGTTTTATCCCCTTCTTAACTGAGTTGGCTATCCTTTCCTCGGTTTGGGCCTTTGCTTTTCTGACTGCCTTCCCCACTTCTTTCTGCTTTAATTGATACAGTTCCCTGTCGTGCTCTGTCTGTGATTCCTTATACTTTTTGAATGCAGCCTTTTTCTCCTTAACCTTCCCTGACACTTCTTTTGAGAGCCATAGTGGTTTTTTATTCCACTTTGTTTTCTTTATTTGTTTCACACAAAGGCTTATTGCCTCCATGATGGCAGTTTTGATTTTTCTCCATTGTTCTTCCACCCCTCCTTTCTGGCCATTTGCTAATGCATTCCTCTGGTATTCACCCATTTTGCCAAAGTCAGCTCTTCTAAAGTCCAGTATCCTTGTATTTGTATGGCTTGTCTCCATGGTTGTGTTTATTGTGAAGCACACTGTGCAGTGGTCACTTGTTTCCAGGTGGCTACTGACTTCTAAGTTTGTGATCCTCTCTCCATTTGAGAGTACCAGGTCTAATATTGCTCCCTCCCGAGTGGGTTCCACCACTAGCTGTCTAAGGCATGCTCCTGTAGGGCATCGAGAATGACCCTGCTCTTGGATGTGGCTGCAGTCCATGTTGCCCAGTTAACATCTGGCATATTCAGGTCCCCATCAACAGTATCTCCTTTTTCAGCCATTTTGAGAATGCCTCTATCATTTTCTTGTCCATTTCCTCCCTTGAGACGGGGTCTGCATACAACCCCCAGCGGATTGTGATGCCATTCCCTGTCTCCAATGTGACCCAGAGTTCCTCTTGTCCTCCCCCTTTACCTTTTAGTTCTGTTACTTTGATCCCTTCCCTTATGTAGAGAGCTACTCCACCTCCTCTTTTACCCTCCCTGTCCCTTCTGTAGACTGTGTACCCTGGTATGTTGACATCCCAGTCATGGTTCTCCATGTACCATGTTTCTGTGATTACCACAATATCCAAGTGTTCTACTTCCATCAGGGCTACTAGCTCTGGAAGCTTGTTTCCCAGACTTCGGGCATTGGTACTCATTGCCCTCCATTTAATGTTGGCTTTATCCTTTTTTACGCCATCCCTGCTCTTATTGCCCTTGTCCATTATTCCATTTACTCCTGTCCTGCCCTCTGTCAAGCTCTGTACCTCAGTGTTTACCCTACTTCCTGCCATGCTTTGCTGGGGAAGGCTTGAACTTTCCTGTTTCCTATCAGCACCTCCCCCCTTGGCTAGTTTAAAAGCTTGCCAAGGAAGCCTTTAAACCTGTCACCTAGGAACGTGTTTCCCTTCCTGGACAGATGCAGACCATCATGCCAGTATAGACCTTCATCTCTCCAGGTGGACCCCCAGTCCCCAATGAAGCCAAAGCCATGTGCTCTGCACCAGTTTTGCAACCATTCATTAAACCACATGGTGTGCAGTGCCCTAGCCTCACCCCTGCCATGGACTGGCAGCACCTCTGAGAAGGTTACCATGCTTGCTACCTGCCTGAGGCCCCTCCCCAACTCCACAAATTCATCCTGCACTGCACTGATCTCATGCCTAGCTAGGTCATTTGTCCCAAGGTGGACAATGATATTTAGTTTCCTCTCCTGTGATGCTGCTTCTGCAATCCTGAGGATTCGCTTCCTGTCCCTCCAAGCCATGGCACCAGGCAGGCATCTTACTTCCCTCTCCTCTCCCTTCCCCAGGTCTACACCCCTAACAATTGAGTCCCCTATCAGAAGCTGTTTCTTTCCCTTGTGTTGTCCCTTGCCACTCTTTTGTGGGTCTCCCTTGTGGCTGTCCCCAGCATTCTTCTTGGTCTCCAATGAGGGTGTCATCATAGAGGAACCTTGATTTGCCAGACCGACATATGATTTGTGTAGAGGTGCAACTCTGGGGCTATGCCTCTGTTCCACCACCCTCACCCTCCCAGAACCTACTGTGGTCCATCTGCTCTTCACACATGGGTGGGGAAGTCCTCCTTAGTCCTTGCCAGTTCAGCCTGGAGGTGGGCAACCTCCTCCCTCAGAGCTGACAGTTGCCTGCAAATAGGGCAGCAACGCAGGTTCCAGAATGTTTCCCAGAAAATTGCTGCCCCACAACCAGTGCATTGCACCACTCCCCACATGTCCCTCTTCCTTATAATATACAATGAGTAATATACAAATTTTTTTTTTTTGGGTGTGTGTATACTTACGCTTCATGCACTGTGCTGGTAAAGGTCACAATAATGGGTTCGAGATGGGTTATCAAGAACGAATTGACAGAAAGAGTTGAAAAGAGAGTCCAATCTGGTAGGGGAAGATATGGAAGCGGCACCATAGACTACATCACAGTAGTCAAAAATGGGGAGGATCATCTTTGGGACAAGTTCTCGCTGGACCGTAGGAGGGATGCAACTACAGTTCCTGTAAAGGGCTTCAAGCTTGGGGTGCAGTTTTTTCAGAATGTCATCAATGTGGCCAGAGACGCTGAGGTGTTGGTCCAGCCAAACCCCAAGGTATCTGAAAGAGGGTGTGTCCTCAAGGATGGTCCCATCAAGGGTGTGGAAAGAGGGTAAGGGGGTGGAGCCTAGAGAGTCTCTGCCTAGTGCTGAAGGTCATGCAGACTGTCTTTTTAGAATTTAGGAATAGCTGATGTGAGGCAAACCAGAGCTGAACCTGGTGGAAGTCATGCTGTAGAGTGGTTGCTATATTAATGGTGGTTTTGCTGGAGGTGAACAAGATGGTGTCATTGGCATACATATGGATAGAAGACGGGCAGCAGACTGAGGGAAGGTCATTTAGAAAGATGGAGAATAGGATGGGGCTGAGCACAGAGCCCTGTGGGACTCCTGTGGAGATTGGGAGGGGTGGAGAGATTGCATTCTGAATCCTTACTGATTGTGTTCTGCCTGTGAGGTAAGCTCTGAACCAGGTAAGAGCAGGAGTAGACAAACCAGCAGCCATAAGGGAGTCAAGAAGGAGGGTATGGGAGACTTTGTCGAAACCCTTGGTGAGGTCGAAAAAGATGGCAGAGGTGATGAGGCCATTGTCCATCCTAGTAAGGATGGAGTCAGTGAGCCTAAGGAGGGAGGTGGTAATGACGTGGTTCTTCCGAGAACCAGATTAGAATGGGGCGAAGAAGGAGGAGTCAGCAAGAGAGGAGGTCAGTTGAGAGAAGACCTGGTGTTCTTCGAGCTTAGCAAAGGCGGGGAGGAGGGAGATTGGGCGATAGTTGGCAGGGGAGGAAAGATTGACACCCTTAGGGAGAGGGAGGACCACCACATGTTTCCAGGGCATAGGGATGGAGGAGGATGTAAAGGAGAGATTTAGAATTAGAGAGAGAGGGTAGGTAATAGCTGAGGCTGAGAGGTAGAGAAGTTTAGTGGTCAAGGTCATCCAGAGAGGAGCTTTTGGGGGGATTGAGAGAGAGGAGGGCCATTAGTGTCTCCTCAAGGGAGATGGGACGGAATGAGAAAAGGGGGGTGGGTATGGAGGGGTTCAGTGGTAGGAGAGGGAGAATGAGTGGAGGAGGGGCTTGAGGGGAAGGATTTTAGAAGGGTTGAGGAACAGCAGATGTAGTAGGAGTTGAACTCCTGAGCCACTATGCAAAGTTCAGACTCTAGTGTGTTGTTTATGTTAAGCACACGTGGTGGGGGATGTGAGTGGTTGGGAGGATAGTGAGTGGACTACTTTCCAAAATTTGGAGGGGATGTTTATGTTATTGAGGAAAAAGGATTTAAAATATTCATACTTGGCAATTCTGATTGCTTTAGTACACGCAGTTCTTAGCCTGTGATAGTTAATAAGGGCTGATGAGAGCTGAGAGGCCTTGTGTTTCCTCCACACTTTATTGTACTCTCTGAGGCAGGTCATTAATTCAGGGGTGATCTAGGGATGATGGATACCTCAGACTCTAGTGTGTTTGAATGGGGCATGGAAGGTCCCGGTAGCAATAAATCTGTCTCTGAAGTAAGGAGGGCTTGGTCGGTGGAAGTCGTGGATACAATTGGGTACCAGTCAGAATTGCATATATCATTGAGGAGAGGGTTTAAGTCAAGGGAACTGAAAGGGCAGAGTTGCAGGATTTCATGTGGCGGTTTAGGTCTGTGGACCTTCCTGACCACAAAGATATGATAGTGATCGCTGAGGGCATCCGGGAGAATGCCAGACTTGATGACTTAGTGAGGGTGGGAGATGAGAGCCCAGTCTAACAGCGAGTGGTTTTGGGTTTTGTGATTTAGTCGGGTAGGCTCTTGGATGAGCTGGGAGAGATTTAGAGCAGAGATATCACTTTGTGTCTTAGAAGTGGTTGATGACAGCCAGTTTAGATTTACATCACCTAATACATAAAGTTCACCTTTTTGTGAGACGAAAGCTATAGAGGTGATGAGGTCAATAGATTCAGAGGGCTTGATACGTGGGTGACAGTAGATACTAGCAATAAAGATAGGGGAGGAGAAAGGCAGGGCAATATTTACTACCAGGGCTTTGTAAGTGGAGGGTAAGGCAGACAAGAGAACGGTAGTGTATTGGAGAGAGGACTGGATATACATGGCCGCTCCACCTCCCCTGCCTGCCTGACTAAGGAATAGCCTGGGATGGCAATGGAGGGATCAGAAATGTTAGTATTCAGCCAAGTTTCAGTTAATATTAGAATGTCTGGAGTAAGGGAGATTATCATCGGCTGTAACAGATCAATTTTTGGGACAAGGCTGCAGATATTTAAGTGAAAGATCCTTAGGCCTTTTGGGAGGGCAGAGGTGATGTTGGAAGGTTGTCCTTTAATGGGAGGATAGCAGCTGGGGGGGGAGGGGGGACCAGGATTGGGATGTGCATTTCCTGAGGCAAGTAATAGGAGTGCGAGTATAAGGAAGTGTAGTTCAGGATATTTGTGGTGGGTAGAGTATTCATGATGTGTTTTGGGGGAGAGGGGCTGGGTGAGTGGATAATCAGGAGACGAAGGAAAGTGAGGTGGCTAGAAGCTGTGAATAACATTGCAAGGGGTATGTGGGGAAAGTGAGTCCAGAGTATTTGAGGGTAAGAGGGGGTAATAGCAAGAATGAAGGAGAGGGCTAGGAGATCATGGGGGAGGGAAGGGGGCAGGGTTTTTAAATTGAGAAGTTTGTGGAGTTGTGCTAGAGATGATGGCAGAAGAAAAGAGGTATAGTAATACTTAGTAACATACTAACATACTAAAATGTCAGCAGAATAGGCCTAACGGTCTTTTGCGTCTGCTCGTTTGGTCAGCCCCCACCCTGGGAGCTGACCTTGCTGCACCCCTTGCCTTCTCTGGCTTCTCCCTTCCCAGTTCCAGATATTCTCGCTGCATTGGATTTTGCTTCCAGAACCCTTCCCCTGTACCTGTCCCACCCCCTCTTGAACTCCTCCAACCGCCTCTGCCTCCACCAGCCCCCTAGGCAGTGCATTCCATGGCTCCACCACCCTCTCAGTGAAGTAGCACCTCCTTCTTCTCCCTGAATCTTCCCCTCCAGCTTCCACCCATGCCCCTAGTGGCCCCCTCCTTCCTTCAAAGCACCCTGACTGTTCCTTCCCTATTTACCCCTTCATGTACCTGAAGACTCTATCATGTCCCCCGTCCCTTCTCTCTTCCAATGTGTACATATTTAGCTCTTCAAGCCTCTCCTCATAGGTCCTGTCCCCAAGCCCCAAATCATTTTGTGTTGCTCTCCTCTGACCTTCTCCAGGAGTTTAATGTCCCTCTTTAAGTGTGGCCTCCAAAACTGCACGTAGTACTGAGGTGGCCTCACCAAGCAGTTATACAGAGGGAGTATCACTTCTCCTTCTGGAGGTGATCCCCAGCGATGCATCCCAGCATCCTGTTGGCCTTGGCTGCTGCCCTCCTACAAGTCTCCGAGTTGTTCATCTTGACGCCCACCACCACCCCCAGGTCCCTCTCAGACATCGAGACTTGTAGCATCCCCCAGGGTGTACACTTGGCCCGAAGTTTCTGGCCCCAGGTGCAGTACCTTGCATTCCTGCATTGAACCTCAGCTTCCACTTTCTAGACCATCTTCCAGAGCCCAAGTCCCCTGTAGGGCCACCCTCCCTCCTCCCCATCCACCACCGCCCCCAGTTTTGAGTCATCTGCAAAGAGACTCATCTCACTCCTGATACCTGTCCTTATGTCAGAGATGTAGGCGTTGAACAGGAAGGGCCCAAGGACTGATCCCTGTGGGACCCCACTAATGACCCTCCTTGGGGATGAGACTATCCCGCCAACTATGACCCTCTACTTCCCTATACTTCCCTTATACATATCCATGGTGAGGCCTCACCTGGAGTACAGTGTCCAGTTTTAGAGCCCTCACCTCAGAAGGAACAGGAATAGGTTGGAAACAGTGCAGCGCAGAGTAACAAACATGATTCAGGGCCAGCAGAGTAGATCCTATGAGGAGCGCCTCAAGGCACTAAATATGTATTCACTGGAAACCAGAAGGGAGAGGGGAGATATGATAGAGACCTTCAGATTCCTTAAAGGAATTAACAAGGTAGACTATGGGGAATTATTTATCCTGAATACCAACTCAAGGTTAGGTGGTCACAAGTGGAAATTAACAGGAGGAAGGTTCAGAAGGGACGTGAGGAAGCACTTCTTTACAGAAAGGGTGGTGGAACCTTGGAACAGTCTGCTGGCTGAGGTGATGGGTGAAAACACAGTGGGAGATTCAAGCAGGCATGGGATAAAATGAAGGTAATAGTGGTTGCCTGGTGTGACTATACCAGGGAGGAGAATGTGGATAGGAGGGGATATGGGCAGACTCGATGGACCTCAGCCTTTTTCTGCTATCTATGTCTATGTTTCTATATTTCTATTCAGTTGAAATTAATGCAGAAAGCTATTTAAGTTTACCTAGAACACAGGGGGGTTAACCTTGAGGTGCTTTTTGACCTCAACAGCGTTTGTTTGCAGAATTATCAGCAGGAAATCAGCCCTGGGACAAGATGTCTTTGTCACAAACCCACTCCTGAGGGTCAAGGCCACTGGACTTACAATGCCCACCCATAAGTGCAATCCATGACAGGGAAGGGGGAAACAGGGAGACCCACCCTGTGTGCTTCTAGAATGCTCGCCGAGGTCAAGACTGGACACTCACCATGAGGTTCCAAGAAAACCCTCTTTACTTCTGGATATGGTATAATACCAGACTCAAGTCTTGTAGCCAAATAAGAACCTTCTCTTGGTTATTACACAAGGGAGGAGATCCGGCATAACAACCTCTTCGGGGTAGTGTTGTAACACTGATGTTGCCTTCTCCCACAAGGCGTACAATAACCTGGTTCAAATTCCCAGAGTCTTCTTTGAGACTTTTGTATTTCTCCTATCTTTATCCAGCTTTTCTCCTGTTATAGACCCTTGATTTGGTAGCTATGGATGACAACCCTTTGGCAATAACAGTTTAGTCCCAGATTATTTATAACCTCCTACAGTCACACACATGCTATAAAAAATTCTTTCAAGGCAAGTTTTCTTAACAAAACAAATGTTTTTACTAAAATAATTACTAATCATACATGTAACCCCCCTACAAATGGGGGTCCCTAGAAACCTTCCTCAGAGCTTGCCTAAATGCTCCCTGCCTAACTGGGGGGTGGCGTAATGCCACTAGATGTGGGCGTTGTGAGTGCTTTTGAAGCCTCTGGTGCTGTCTCTTTAAGAGCTGCCTGCTCACGGGCTCCAGTGGCTTGTACAAGGGGGACTGGGGTTTCCCTGCTCGGATCCCGCATGAGCTGTGGTGAAATCGCTCCAATTTTGTAGTCACTGTAAGTGCAAAGGGAGTCCTTTTGATAGATGTAACTGTTTGGCTACAATTATTTAGAGTGTTAGTGAAATTACAGTTTGTCTCACCTGCTTTCATTTCAGCTGGGACTTTGTGTGCTTGGCCCCTCCATTTTGGACCTGGACTATTGAACTGGGCCAATGGTGAGATAGGGGTAACTAAAGTGGAGACCATTTGAGCCAACCAGAATCAGGACTCATTTTGGAGCCGACTGACCATAGGGGATACAGTCAGTAATCCTGGGACATGGAGTTCTGGACTTCAGCGCCTTTTTGCACCAATGGGGGGCCCAAATAAGTGACTGGCATCTGCAGCCCACCAATGGGATCGGGTGGCGCCCGAACTGAGAGTCCTTGCCCAAACTGCCAAGGGCAGAGTTGTTGTGGTTGTGAGCAAGGAAGGAGCTCTGGGCTCCTGCGCTGTCGAGCTTTCACGCGGGAAGCGCATGTGGAAGGCCAGATTTTGGCGGATTGAACGCCAGCAAATGTCGGACTAAATCCGCTAGGCAGTGGTCAGAGGAGGCTGTGCAAAAGTGCAGCTACCTACCAGGCTCACCCTGTAGAGGACTGGAGAATCTGCTTCAATCGCGCTCGGTCTGTCAGGACAAGTGAAGCTGCGTCCTTTGGGCCCGGTGTTCTGTAGTGGAAGCAATCGGGATTATACAGCAGCTGCCTGGTATGGTACCCCTCTGCTCTTCATATAAATGTGTGGAGAAGTGTTTGAATTCCAGGCTCAGTCCTGCTAGTGGTGTGAGAGCGATCTTTCTGCTGGAGTCGTGAGTACTAAATCAGGGTAGCTCCCTGTCAGATGTTCATAGTGAGGGCAAGATTTGTCTGGCTACTTTACTGGCTACACGAACTGAGCCTGCTGGCTCTACTTAATCTTCTTAGGAATCAGATGCTTGTTTTCTGCATCAGGGCCCCAACCAGCTGCATCGAGAGGCTAGCCTTCTATTGCCTGGGTACCCAGAGACAGTGACTCATAGGTTAGGCCTGTGCATAGTGCCCTAGATATATACATATATATATATATATATATATATATATATATATATAGATAGATATATAGATAGATAGATAGATATAGATATAGATATATTAGAGTGGTAAGCTAATTAACCTGATTTCCCCCAGTCCTTGTTATACCCTCCTAAATAAATCAGATTGGTTGCTTTGCAAATATATACTGACTGATCTGTGTGTCTATGTTGAATTACTGTACAGGTGGTCATTGTCTAATTGCATCTTACTTTACAGGGGGTCCCCAGAGCCAGCTGATTGACCCAAGCCTGAGGGCAAGTGTATATTGCAAGGGTACTGTGATTGACCTGTGTGGGCCACTAGTGGAAAGAAAGGGGGGTTGCAGTGACCCAGAGGGCTGTGACCAAGTCATATCAGACTGTCTTAACCCCGACCTCTGGGTGAAGGCACCCACCATCGATCCAGACCCTCAACCTGTTAGCAGGTAAGTCAGACAGGGTAGTAGCCCTGGGATAGCGCCCCCTTGGGGTTACATTTTGGAGACACCACTGGGATTAGCATCCCCTAGTGGCTGAGTAGACGAAGTACCTCAACATGGCCAAACTAAAGGAAAAACTGGAGAGAGATATCATGACTAAGATTAAGTTGGACCCTGTTAAGATGATGGTGCATAAACTGATGGGCTGGGGTGAAGCCGAAGAGTTGGATTCCCAGAAAATTGTGTTACTACTAGATGTACCTCTGGGGACAAAGAACGTTGACCTTGTTTCTGTAGTGGAACGTGTCAAATGTTTAGGCAAGGTAGAGGTGAAGGGGCATATGGCTGATCTACTTAACCAGACCTTGCAAATGCTACTCTTATGCAGTATAGTTATAGACCCTGAGAGGGTACCCCCAGTGATTTACCTGGAACCCCAACGGGGTGGAGGGTCATTCACATCCAGAGGGGGTCAGTCACCCCAGGAGGGTCCCCTAAGACTAATAGCTTTAAAGATAAACTGCTTAGATTGTTAGCTGTGGAAGGGAGGGAAGACTACCCAGGAGTTACTGCAGGCTCTGGACCTTTCTAGTGAACCCACCCCCCAAACCTCCCCAGGTACCTCTCCCGGGCCCCCCAAGAGTTCTATTCTGGCTTCACCTCCCTTAGTTGTTCCCCTATACAGCTAGACTCTTATCGTAGACTAAAACTTTTTTCTGGTACTGTGCCTGTACCCTCGGGAAGATGACTTGGAGGCTTGGATGGACTATGCTACCCCTCTAGTCCAAGAGTGGCAGTGCTCTGAGGGGGAGAAACGAAAGAGAATGATGGAGAGCCTGAAGGACCCAGCTTTAGAAGCCATTTGTTTCTTGCGAGCTACTAGTCCCGAAGCCACTGCAGTAGAGTACCTTTCTGCCTTAGAGAGGGTGTTTGGGAGTACGGAAACTGGGAAAGACTTATTATGGATGTTCAAGTCCACCAAACAATGGAGGAATGAGAAATTGTCGGCCTTTGTCACCAGGGTGGAAAGGGCCTTGCAAAAAGCTTATCGAAAAGGGGGGATAACTGCCACAGCCTTGAACCAGGTCCAGCTGGATCATATTTTGAAATCTGCTAGGTTTTCCAGTGTGATATTGTTAAAACTTAAGTTACATGACCAAAGGGCTGCCCCTCCCGAATACTGTCAGTTGATGAGGGAAATTAGAGAAGTAGAGACTGATGAAGAGGGGTGGGAACCCTATGTGGGAGTTGTGAATCTATGTCAGACCCCTAAGTCCAGTGAACCAGATGAGACCCACCCCTCGAGGGGGTCTGATGCTTTTCCTGTACCCCCACAGGCCCAAGGAGGAGTGGGGGTGCATGCTGTTTCCTCTGATCCCCGGGTAGAAAGTGATTTGAGGGCTGAGATTAGAGATTTATGAGAAATGGTGAGGGACTTGAAGCAAACTGCTGCCCACCCTGGCAAGTTTGGGGAACCTGAGTTATTTAGAAATAAACGACCTAGTCAAGAGGAGCCCTCCAGAACCCCTGACACCCCCCGGCAGGCAAGATATCTCCTCCCAACAAAGACCCCCGAGATACTAGGTTCTGTTACCATTGTGGGGAGGATGGACACTTTCAGACTGAGTGCCGGTTGCCAGAGAATTTAAAGAGCTAGTGTACTGCTTGCAATTAATAGTAATTTTTAGATGCAGTCAGCTATCACTTCCAGTATCTGAAGTATTTTTTTATTTTCTGTTTGCTAATTAGAAGATTTTCCACCTGGCAGTACTGGGGTGATGGGTGGGGCCACACTCTGTTTGGAGGGGAAAAAAAGTTAGTTCTGTTCCTCCCACTAAGTGGTCAAAAATGAGACCAAACACCTTGAGGTGCCACAATCCTTGCAGCTTGAGCAGTGACTTTCACAAGCTACCAATCAAAATGCAGGAAATTGAGACATCACTAGTAACCAGGGAGAGCCAGTCCCTGCTGCTTCATGTGAAAGTGAAACGTGGCAGTGAGAAATGGTTCTCATTGGTTACTAGTGATGTCATAGTCAGTGTGGTTTCAGTGTTGATGTAGTGGGAGGGACAGAACTGACTTGTTTTTCATCCAGACAGAGTGCTGCTCCACACATCACCCCAGTACTGCCAGGTGGAAGAGCTTCTAATTAGCAAACAGAAAAGAATAAATACTTGAGATATATGAAGTGATAACTGACTACATCTGAAAGTTACAATTAATTGCAGACATTTTCCAGGCAGTACACTAGCTCTTTAAGGAGGGTCAACAGCAGGCTAGTTGCCTGACATCGCAAGGCCTATACCAGACCTCCGGGAGGGCCTCCTCAGAAGAGTTTTGTGACCAGGGCCAATGCCCAAGCAACCTCTAAAGCCCCACCCCCGAGTGGTCTGATGTGGTGGGGCCCTCAATGGAGACCACCGTGAGAGTGAATGGAGTACCCACCCGGGCTGTGTTGGACAGTGGCTCCCAGGTGACCATTATGTTCCAGGGCTGGTATTGGAAACACTTGCCTGAGGTGTCTCTGCAACCTTTGGATGGACTACATGTTTGGGGGCTGAGCGATAAGGCCTACCCTTATTCTGGGTATATCCGGATCTGGTTGCCTTTTCCTACTTCTGTGGCCGGGGTGGCTGAACAAGTGGAAACCTTGGCCCTAGTGTGTCCCCCCACTGGATTGTATGATGGGATGCCCTTGTTAATTGGAACCAATGCTCACATGTTTGGTCGCTTAGAGCAGCTGTGCTCTGAAAAACAGATGTCCAGGACTGGGCGAGCTCTCAGAATACCCGCCTTGATTCAGAAGGCCTATGAGACTCAGAGAAAGGCTGGCCAGGTGAAACCCAAAGGCCCGGTGGGTGTCATCTGGAAGAAGGATCCAGAACCATTGCTACTAGCCCCAAATGCCCAGTGTGTTTTTCAGGGGGAAGTCCAGATTAAAAAAGATGTTAAGAATAAGATATTAATGCTGGATGTACCCGGTGAGGGAAAGTTGCCAGAGGGGTTGCTGGTTAAACCCAGTATCTTACCTGCTAGAGCCCATGCCTTTGCCAGGAGAGTAATGGTTCAAGTGCATAATGTATCTGATCGAGAGATTCAAGTGAAACAGGGTTGCACCCTGGCCACGGTGCACTGTGCCGATACTGCTGTTCTGCCCCACAACAAGACTCCCGGGAGAGGTGACCGAGTGACCCCCGAGCTGTTTGATTTTGGAGATTCCCCACTACCAGCAGAATGGAAGAAAAGGATCAGTGAAAGGCTCACCCCGAGGGAACAGATGTTTTCCTTGAAGGAATGGGATGTAGGATGTGTGCAAGGGGCTGAGCATCACATCTGGCTACAGGATGAGAGACCTTTCCATGAGCGATCTTGATGCCTAGCCCCTGCTGATATAGATGATGTAAGGTGACACCTGCAGGAGATGCTCGCAGCTGGGGTGATACAAGAATCCAGGAGCCCCTGTGCATCCCCTATTGTGGTAGTGAGAAAAAAGAATGGAGCTGTCCGGATGTGTGTGGATTACCGTACTCTAAACCAGCGGACCATACCAGGCCAGTATACCATGCCACGCATCCAAGACGCCTTGAACTGTCTAAATAGCAGTAAATGGTTCTCTGTGTTAGACCTCCGCAGTGGGTACCACCAGATCGCGATGGCTCCGGAGGATCAAGAAAAGACTGCTTTCATTTGCCCTCTAGGCTTCTACGAGTTTATGCGGATGCTCCAAGGAATTTCAGGTGCCCTTGCTACTTTTCAGCATCTGATGGAGCGTGCTGTGGGGGATATGAATTTGCTCGAATGTTCGGTTTACCTAGATGATGTCATAGTGTTTGGCAGCTCCTTGGAAGAACATGAAAGCAGGTTGTTCAAAGTCCTGGATCGACTGGAAGATTTTGGTCTTAAATTATCTATAGATAAGTGCCAATTCTTTCAAACCTCCATAAAATATGTGGGGCACATAGTATCCACTGAGGGCATAGAGACTGACCCCAGGAAAAGTAGAAGCTTCGACTACTTGGCCCCAACCAAAGAATTTGAAGGAGCCACAACGGTTCCTGGGGTTTTGTGGGTATTACAGATGATTTATCAAAGACTACTCTCGGGTGATCCGACCTCTGCTTAACCTTATGCAGGGATATCCCCCAACTCATAAAAAGTATAAGAACACTGTACCATCTGGGACTGAAAGAAATTATTTCCACCCAAATTATGTGTTTGGCACCCACTGGACTGCTGATTGTGAGGAAGCTTTTCGTGACAACATATATCAACTTACTCATGCCCCAGTGCTGGCCTATGCTGACCCTGCCAACCCATATGTTCTTCATACTGACACCAGTCTGCAAGGATTGGGGGCCGTACTGTATCAAGAGCACCCAAACGGTCTAAGACCTGTAGCTTTTGCCAGCAGAAGCTTGACTCCTTCAGAAAAGAACTACCCAGTGCACAAACTAGAGTTCCTGGCCCTGAAGTGGGCCATTGTTGATCAATTTCATGACTACTTATATGGAGCTAAAATATTGGTGAAGACGGATAATAATCCCCTGATGTATGTGCAGACCTCAGCTAAGCTGGATGCCACTGGCCATAGGTGGCTCTCCGCGTTGTCAACCTACAACTACGCTGTTGACTATAGAGCAGGCCTGAACCATATAGATGCTGATGCCCTCTCCTGGAGGCCCATTTCACGAGTTGATTGGGTCTGGTTATCAGAACCTGACATAAGAGCCCTTTGCCAAAAATTTGACAGGGAGGAACTGGTGTCTCCTGATGCTGTGGACTACATGGTGGACTGCTTGGGACCATCTGAGAACTGCTTACCTGCTGCTTACTGTCATTTTTCTGCATTAGACACTAGTGCGCTGCCCCAATTCAATAACGACAGCCTCCAATGGGCTCAATCCTGAGATCCCATGATAAACGACACTACTTCTTTATTCAGCTGTGAGCTGTGTGAGAAATTCTATATTGCACTTGATATCTGCAACAACGTGCACTTTTGCTCAATTTTGTGGGAGGTGAAACTAACTACCCTTGGTAATTGCTTTTTATTTACATATTTATTTAGTGTTTAACCAAGAAAGGGCTTGCAAACTCTGTTTATCTTGTGAGTAACTTCAGAAGGATTTAAATACTGCATTTGGGCAGACCCTTGGAGGTAGCTAGATTGTCCACTAGGATTTTCTGACAGTTAAACTATTTTTAAATAAATTACAGGTGGCTGAGGAGTTGAAAAAGGAGCTTGCAAACTCTGCTTATCTTGGAAGTAACTTCACAAGGGTTTGAATACTGCATTTTGGTTGTCCCTTGGGGGTAGCTGGATTGACTACTAGGATTTTGGGACAGAAACTATTTTTAAATAATGTACTAGTGCGTAATGGCAGACTGGGTGGGCCAAGCGATCCTTATCTGCCGTCAAATTCTATGTTTCTATGTTTCTATGTAGGAGTTTGTGATAGTTAAACTATTTTAAAATAAGTTACTGGAGGTTAGTTGAATTATTATAAAGGGCAGTACTCATCAGGGTGGTGGAGCAGTGGTGTATTTGATTGTTTCTAACAGTTACCTGTGTTTGTGGACTACCCCCCCTTCCCCACACCCCACCCCCCTAGGTGTGGCATTTCCTTTATAGCCAAAGTTCTGACAGCACTTCCTCAACAGGTCTTGGGGCAGAACTGTCATATTCTTAATAACCCATCACAGTGCATAAAGGGTAAGTACACCCCCAAAAAAAAAATATATATATATATATATATATATATATATATATATATATTACATATTGCATATTATAAGGGAGAGGGACATGTGGGGAGTGGTGCAATGCACTGGCTGTGGGGCAGCAGTTTTCTGGGAGACATTCTGGAAACTGCGCTGCTGTCCTATTTGCAGGCAGCTGTCAGCTCTGAGGGAGGAAACTGCCCACCTCCAGGCTGAACTGGCAAGGACTAAGGAGGCCTCCCCCACCCAAAGAGCACCACTGCCACAACCACTGCCTCGGAGGTTCCCAAGTATGAAGGGCAGTTGGACCACAGTGGGTTCTGGGAGGGTGCAGATGGTGGAACAGAGGCGAAGCCTCCTAGTTGTACCTCTACACAAATTATACACCAGTCTGGCAGAGCAAGGTTCCTCTATGATGGCACCCTCAGTGAAGACCAAGAAGAATGCTGAGGACATCCACAAGGGAGACCCACAAAAGCGTGGCAAGGGACACCACAGGGGACGGAAACAGCTTCTGATAGGGGACTCAATTGTTGGGGGGGTAGAACTGGGGGAGGGAGAGGAGAGGGAAGTAAGGTGCCTGCCTGCCTGGTGCCATGGCTTGGAGGGACAAGAAGCGAATCCTCACAATTGCAGAAGCAGCATCACAGGAGAGGGAACTAGATATAATTTCCACCTTGGGACAAATGACCTAGCTAGGCATGGAATCAGTGCAGTGCAGGATGAATCTGTGGAGTTGGGGAGGGGCCTCAGACAGGTAGCAAGCATGGTTACCTTCTCAGAGGTGCTGCCAGTCCATGGCAGGGTGAGGCTAGGTACTGCACACCATGCAGTTTAATGAATAGTTGCAAAACTGGTGCAGAGCACAGGGCTTTGGCTTCATTGGGGACTGGGGGTACACCTGGAGAGATGAAGGTCTATACTGGCACAATGGTCTGCATCTGTCCACAAAGGGAACCAAGCTCCTAAGTGACAGGTTTAAATGCTTCCTTGGCAAGCTTTTAAACTAGTCAAGGGGGGAGGTGCTGATAAGAGGCAGGAAGTTTCAAGCCTCCCCCCACAAAACATGGTAGGTAGTAAGGTAAACACTGAGGTACCGAGCTCAACAGAGGGCAGGACAGGGGTAAATGGAAAAATAGACAAGGGCAATAAGAGCAGGATGGAGGAAAAAAGGATAAAGCCAACATTAAATGGAGGGCAATGAGTACCAATGCCCGTAGTCTGGGAAACAAGCTTCCTGAGCTAGTAACCCTAATGGAAGATGAAAAATTGGATATTGTGGCAATCACGGAAACATGGTACACAGAGAACCATGACTGGGATGTGAACTTACCGGGGTACACAGTCTACAGAAGGGACAGGGAGGGTAAAAAAGGAGGCGAAGTAGCTCTATACGTAAGGGAAGAGATCAAAGCTACAGAACTAAAAAGTAAAGGAGGAGGACAAGAGGCACTCTGGGTCACCTTGGAGACAGGGAATGGCATCACAATCCACACAGGGGTTGTATACAGACCCCCGTCTCAAGGGGAGGAAACGGACGAGAAAATGATGGAGGACATTCTCAAAATGGCTGAAAAGGGGGAGATACTGTTGATGGGCAGCCTGAATATGCCAAATGTTAACTGGATGACATGTACTGCAGCCACATCCAAGAGCAGGGTCATTCTCGATGCCCTGCAGGGGGCAGGCCTTAGACAGCTAGTGTTGGAACCCACTCGGGAGGGAGCAATACTAGACCTGGTACTCTCAAATGGAGAGAGGATCACAAATTTAGAAGTCAGTAGACATCTGGGAACAAGTGACCACTGCACAGTGTGCTTCACAATAAGCACAACCATAGAGACAAGCCATACAAAAATAAGGATACTGGACTTTAGAAGGGCCGACTTTGGCAAAATGGGTGAATACCTGAGGAATGCACTAGCAAATGGCCAAAAAGGAGGGGTGAAAGAACAATGGAGAAAAATCAAAACTGCTGTCATACAGGCAACAAGCCTTTGTGTGAAACAAATAAAGAAAAAAGCAGAGTAAAAAACCACTATGGTTCTCAAAAGAGGTGGCAGGGAAGGTTAAGGAGAAAAAGGTTGCATTCAAAAAGTATAAGGAATCACAGAAGAAGCACGACAGGGAACTGTATCAATTAAAGCAGAAAGAAGTGGGGAAGGCAGTCAGAATAGCAAAGGCCCAAACCGAGGAAAAAAAGCCAACTCAGTTAAGAAGAGGGATAAAACCTTCTATAGGTACATTAGGGAGTATAGAAAGGTTAAGGGAGGAACAGTGAAGATTAATAAAGGAGAGGGGAGGTAGGCAGAGGGAGACAGTGAAAAGGCAGAGATACTGAATGAATACTTTTGCTCAGTATTCACAAAAGAAGATGAGGAGGAGTTACCTAAACCAGACAATAGAAGCACTCTGGGTAGGGGGGTTGACACCAGTCCATTTACAGAAGAAAGAGTCCTGAAAGAACTCCTAAAACTCAAGGTGGACAAAGCAATAGGGCCTGACGAGATTCACCCCAGAATCCTAAAAGAACTAAGGGAGGACCTAGTGACACCACTGACCACACTTTTTAACAAATCATGGGAGGATGGGGTGGTACCTGAGGACTGGAGGAGGGCAGATTTGATTCCCCTTCACAAAAGTGGGAGCAAGGCAGAAGCAGAAAACTACAGACCTGTAAGTTTGACCTCAGTAGTAGGGGAAAATGATGGAATCACTTCTGAAATAGAGAATTATTGAGTACCTAGAGGCCAGCGGGGCACAGGACCCAAAGCAGCATGGATTTACAGCAGAAAGGTCATGTCAGACGAATCTAATTGATTTCTTTGACTGGGTGACCAAAGTAATAGACCAAGGAGGGACTGTGGATGTGGTCTACCTAGACTTTAGCAAGGCATTTGACACAGTCCTGCACAAAAGACTAATAACCAAGTTAGCCAGCCTGGGAGTAGGTTCCAGGGTGGTAGCCTGGGTACCAAACTGGCTGCACAACAGGGCACAGAAGGTAATAGTGAATGGAACACATTCCGAAGAAAGGGGGGTTACTAGTGGAGTACCTCAGGGCTCAGTACTGGGTCCGGTCCTCTTTAACATCTTTATAGGTGACATTGCAGAGGGTCTGGAGGGAAAGGTATGCCTCTTTGCAGATGACATAAAGATCTGTAACAGCGTTGATACACAAGGAGGGGGGTAGAAAGGATGAGAAGGGACTTGGCAAGGTTGGAGGAATGGTCAGACATATGGCAACTTAGATTCAATGCAAAGAAGTGCAAAGTAATGCACCTGGGAAACAAAAACCGAGGAGAAGAATACACAATAGCAGGGGAGGTACTAATAACAACAAAAATGGAAAGGGACGTGGGGGTAGTCATATCAGATGACCTAAAGGTGGGTAAGCAATGTGAGAAGTCAGTAAGGAGAGCCAGGAGGATACTGGGATGCATCGGATGGGGCATCACAAGTAGAAAAAGGGAAGTGGTTATCCCTCTGTACAGACAGTTGGTGAGACACCATCTGGAATACTGTGTGCAGTTTTGGAGACCCCATCTACACAAGGACATAGACAGGATGGAAGCAGTCCAGAGGAGGACAACTAAAATGGTACAGGGTCTGCGTCAGAAACCATATGAAGAGAGACTGAGAGAACTTAATATGTATACCCTTGATGAAAGGAGGGACAGGGGACATGATAGAAACTTTTAAGTACCTCAAGGAATCAACAAAGTCCAGGAGGGTAGCATCTTTCAGAAAAAGAATGTGTAAGAACAAGGGGCACAATTTAAAGATAGAGGGGAGACAGCTCAGGGGTAATGTGAGGAAATTTTTTTTCACAGAGAGAGTGGTGGATGCATGGAACCGCCTTCCTGGAGAGGTTGTTGGGTCTAAAATAGTGAGGGAATTCAAACATGCATGGGGCAGACATAAGGCAACTGTAGTGGGGGATTGCAGGAAGTAGGCTGTTGGTTAACTAGAATCTGCAGCTTATCCAATAGGAAGGGAAATGGGCAAACTGGGTGGGCCAAGTGGTCCTTATCTGCCGTCAAAGTCTATGTTTCTATGTTTCTATAAACCCTGTCTTGGAAGCTCTGCAGGGAGGGAGAGATGTGTCAAAATTGCATTCCACTGACCTGAGAACTGCGCTGTTGTACAAAGAAGGGCCAAAGTTAAAACTGATTAATAGACTATTGTACAGGGAGACCGTGGGTGAAGAGGGGCGAGTAGTCGAACAACAACTGGTGTTGCCCACTGCTTTTAGAGAACTGGTGTTGAGGTCCCTACATAATCACATGGGACATCTCGGCATAGACCGCACCCTTGACTTAGTGCGGTCTCGATTTTATTGGCCCAAAATGAGTGCTGATGTGGAGCAATATATCCGGACCTGTGGCCGCTGCTTACAAAGAAAGGCCCTGTCCCAGAGGGCTGCCCTCCTGGTCAACATCACTACTAGCACTCCTATGGAACTGGTTTGCATTGATTTCCTGAGTTTAGAACCAGATCTGAAGAACATCAGCAATATATTGGTAGTTACTGATCATTTCACCCGGTATGCACAGGTTTTCCCTACTAAAGATCAGAAAGCAACCACGGTGGCTAAAGTCCCTGTTGAGAATTTCTTTGTTCACTATGGGGCCCCCAATGAATTCATTCCAATCAGGGGAGAGATTTTGAAAGCCGTCTGATTAAAGAAATGCTATCCTTGTGGGGGGTACGGAAGTCCAGAACCACCCCATACCATCCCCAGGGCGATCCTCAACCTGAAAGGTTTAACCGCACCTTGCTCAACATGTTGGGCGCACTGCACCCTAAAGACAAACCTAGATGGAGCCAGCAGATCAGCGCCTTGGTGCATGCCTATAACTGCACCAAAAGTGATGCCACTGGGTTTTCCCCATATAGACTGATGTTTGGAAGGGAAGCCAGGTTGCCAGTAGATGTTTGTTTCGGAGTTTTCTGGATGGGGTCTAGCGGCTAATCATCTACAGTATGTGCAAAAGTTGAAACCCAACTCAACCATGTCTATCAATCCAGCCCAGACCATGGCTGCTAAGCAAAACCTGGCCAATAAGGAAAGGTATGATAAAAAGGTGAAAGCAATGGAATTGAGAGAAGGGGACAGAGTGCTATTGAGGAATTTGGGACTGCATGGCAATCATAAGATTGCTGACAGATGGCTTCACCTTCCCCATATTGTTTTGGGAAAATTGAGAGATTTACCTGTATATAAAGTATGGCCTGAAAACAATTCAAACGATGTGAAGACTATACACAGAAATCATATGCTGCCAATCGAACAAATTCTGATAGAAACTGAACCTCCAATGCCCCCCGCCCGGCCTATCACTAGAGCTGCTGCCAAGAAAAAACAAGATTGGTTGACTCTCAGAAATCAAACTAAAGAGGCTTTCTCCAACCCCCAATGAAGTTCATCAACAGTCTGTGTCTGAGGACAGTGAGAATAATATTGAGTACTACCCCTCTTATGAACTGAGCCAACTGTTTAGGGGCAATCCCCTAATTAACTCTGGCGACGAAGTTGGGCTTTCTGGACTGTTTGATCCCCCAGCTTTGTCTCTGGCGCCAATGCTCCCAGAGGATGAAGTAAGTGACATCAAAGCCGAAGAGATGGGATCCTTGAGCCTGGCTGAACTGTCTGGCCTGGCTGAGCTATCTGACTTTTCAGAGGAAGGAAGTGATGTGGGGGAGCAAGCTAGTGATATGCTAGAACCTGAAGAATATTTTGAGTGCCCTGATGGTTCCTTGCCAGTACCCGAGATCTCCCCTGCTGACCCAAATGCTGCGAGTTCAGAAATGGTAGAATTAGGCCCTGAAGATACTATGGACTCTGGGTCCCCTCCTCCTGTAGTGGTTTCCCCGACCCATCCCAGTGGGGCTGAGAGAGTGTCAGAACCCGCAGAGAGTTTTCCGAAACTCCTAGATGGACTGGCCGAGAAGTACAGCCTGTAGTGAGGCTGAGTTATGAGTCCCTGGGCCAGCCTGTGGATCTGCCTCTGAATGTGGTCCATAAAGGGGTGTACGTGTCCCCAAGCTCCTTAACTAAATTGACCCTGGGAAATGATTCTCAACTGTTAGTATCACCCTTTGAGTGTGGTGCTCCTGCCCCAGTTTGCCCCCAGGTAATTGATAGGGAAGGGCCCCCTCTATCCAGGTGTCATGGGCAGGAGGTAATGACCTGATTTACAAAAGAAAAGGTTGTCTGTATGTGTAATATTGTATAATCAATAGTAAACTGTGTAATGCAGTACCGATGCATGTAACCAAAAAGTTTTATATATTGTCAGTTAAACTGTTTTGCCTTAAAGTGATTTAAGGGTAACTACTTGACGCGGACGCCAAGTTCTTTCCAGGCCAGGAAGGGTGTAACCCCCCTACAAATGGGGGTCCCTAGAAACCTTCCTCAGAACTTGCCTAAAGGCTCCCTGCCTAACTGGGGGGTGGCATAATGCCGCTAGATGTGGGCGTTGTGAGTGCTTTTGAAGCCTCTGGTGCTGTCTCTTTAACAGCTGCCTGCTCGCAAGCTCCAGTGGCTTGTACAAGGGGGACTGGGGTTGTCCTGCTCGAATCCCGCCTAAGCTGCGGTGAAATCGCTCCAATTTTGTAGTCGCTGTAACCGCAAAGGGAGCCCCTTTGATAGATGTAACTGTTTAGCTATAATTATTTAGAGTGTTAGTGAAATTACAGTTTGTCTCACCTGCTTTCATTTCAGCTGGGACTTTGTGTGCTTGGCCCCTCCATTTTGGACCTGGACTATTGAACAGGGCCAATGGTGAGAGAGGGGTAACTAAAATGGAGACCATTTGAGCCAACCAGAATCAGGACTCATTTTGGAGCCGGCTGGCCATAGGGGATACAGTCAGTAATTCTGGGACATGGAGTTCTGGATTTCGGAACCTTTTTGCACCAATAAGGGGCCGAAATAAGTGACTGGCATCTGCAGCCCACCAATGGGATCAGATGGTGCCCGAACTGAGAGTCCTTGCCCAAACTGCCAAGGGCAGAGTCGTTGTGGTTGTGAGCGAGGAAGGAGCTCTGGGCTCCTGCGCTGTCGAGCTTTCACGCGTGAAGCGCGTGTGGAAGGCCAGATTTCGGCGGATTGAATGCCAGCAAGTGTCGGACTAAATCCGCTAGGCAGCAGTCAGAGGAGGCTGTGCAAAAGCGCAGTTACCTACCAGGCTCACCCTGTAGAGGACTGAAGAATCTGCTTCAATCGCGCTCGGTCTGTCAGGACAAGTGAAGCTGCGTCGTTTGGGCCCGGTGTTCTGTAGCGGAAGCAATCGGGATTATACAGCAGCTGCCTGGTATGGTACCCCTCTGCTCTTCATATACATGTGTATATATATATTACAGTGGTAAGCTAATTAACCTGATTTCCCCCCAGTCCTTGTTATACCCTCCTAAATAAATCAGATTGATTGTTTTGCAAAGGTATACTGACTGATCTGTGTGCCTATGTTGAATTACTTTACAGGTGGTCATTGTCTAATTGCATCTTACTTTACAGGGGGTTCCCAGAGCCAGCTGATTGACCCAAGTCTGAGGGCAAGTGTATATTGCAAGGGTACTGTGATTGACCTGTGTGGGCCACTAGTGGGAAGAAAGGGGGGTTGCAGTGACCCAGAGGGCTGTGACCAAGTCATATCAGACTGTCTTAACCCTGACCTCTGGGTGGAGGCACCCGCCTTCAGATCCAGGCCCCTCAACCTGTTAGCGGCAAGTCAGGCGGGGTAGTAGCCCTTGGGATAGAGCCCCCTGGGGGTTACATACATTTACAATGAAAATATTTTTAACTTTTGGCAAATCTGTCACAGAATAATCAGAAAAGTAAAAAGTGGACCATGTACAAAAAGAAAATGCCTTAAAACGGTTAGCTGAGTTATACCTTAGATATGAAGATTTCAAAGTCCAGATAATCGCTGTTCGGCAAAACATTTAAATCTTTCTGTAACAGCCTTTGATTCTTGTGTTCAGGAGAGAGAGTCCAAGCAAAATGACCCTGAGTGTCTGTGCTGAGCATTTAAATAGGGTTTATGAGCCACGGTCTGTGAAAAGGGGCTGACCCTTCGATTTCAGACCACTGGGAGTCACTCCTGCACCTTCCCCCAAAAGTCTTACCACAGGACACATACCTTCACTTCCTGGCACTTATAAAAAAATGTCAGTGTACTTCGGAACCTTTTCTGTCACCTCTTGTCTAAGACCATTTCCCTTTTTTTATCTTAAAGGTTTATGACCGGGGAAATAGCCTCTCTCATCCTGGGATTTTATTATACCAATTAACTTAGCAGGGACCTCCAACCCTTTGTAGTCGTACTTGTCAGTTCCTATCAGTAGACTGTTCTTAGATGTGAAATAAACATAATTTCCCTAGGAGGCTGTACTTTTCAGCTTCATGATTAAATTAGGAATGTCACACATTTGGCAAGACCTTCTCTCATTTCCTGGGGGTTTTCAGTAACCTTATGCACTCCTTGTTTTAGAAAAAAATGGCATTCCTTTGTGGCATTTTACTATACCCAAAATCACATAAAAAACAGTATATAACAGAGATATTTGTAAATAATGACTGGCAGTGGCTAGCTCACAACATCCCTCCCTCCTAGACTGAATTTATGGGAACACACCGTCTGCTGCACAATAAGGTTTCGCAAATTCTGTTATTGTTCTAACTGGTGAGATAGACTTCTGTGTTAGCATTCACCGACCCTGCCTTGTGCATAATGGTCATGTCCTAGATCTGTAGGGCAATACTCCACCTCAAAAGACGACCATCTGTCTTACAGGTCTGATTTAACCACACCAGGGGGTTGTGATCGGTTTGCACCTTGAAGCACCTTCCGTAAAGGTATAGCTCTAATTTCTTCAGGGCCCACACCAGCACAAGGCATTCCTTTTCAACTGTGGAATATGCCTGCCCCTGGGGAAGTAACTTCATACTAAGGTACACTATTGGGTGATCCTTTCCCTGATGAGATGTCTGGCTGAGGACTGCGCTGATCCCCACATCCGAGGTATTTGTCTGAACTACAAAGTGAGTAGAGTAATCTGGACTGGCCAACACAGGGGTACTGCACAGTGCTTCCTTTAACCGTGTGAAGGCCTATTCACAGTCTGGTGCCCAGTCTACTCTTTTGGGCTTCCTTTTCTTTAGCAGGCCAGATAGGGGAGCTGCCATCGTACTGTAGTTTGGTACAAACTTTCAATAGTACCCTGCGGTACCTAAGAAGCTCCTAACCTGCTTCAGGGTTTCCAGCATAGACCACACCTGTATTGCCTCTATCTTGGCTTGATTAGAGCATAGCTTCCCCATCCCACAACATGGCCTAGGTATGCCACCTTTGCCATTGCCACCTGGCACCTTTCAGCCTTTACAGTGAGCCCGGCCCTCTGTATCCTGCCCAACACTTCCTTCAGGTGGGATAGGTGTTTCTTCCAGCTGGCACTGAAGATGGCAGTATCGTCCAGATAAGTCATTGCGTTCTCTTCAGTACAATGTAACACCTGGCTGACCAACCTTTGGAAGGTGGCAGAGGTGTTCATTATTCCAGAAAGCATTACCCAAAACTCAAATAATCCCATTGGAGTGATGAAGGCTGATCTCTCCCTAGCTCTGGCAGGTAACTCCACCTGCTAATGCCCTTTTGTTAAGTCAATGGTGGTAAGATTTGTCACCCTTCCCAACTTGTCCAATAGTTCATCCATCCATGGCACTGGGTGAGTGTCCGATTTTGTGACTGCATTGAGTCCACAGAAGCAAGTAGAGCCATCCAGCTTGGGAACAAGGACTACGGGTGAGGTCCAGGGACTGTGGGATTTCTGGATTACCCCTAAATCCAGCATTTTTTCCACTTCCCTCCTAATGTCCTTTAGGACAGCCTCAGACACCCGGTAGACTGTCCGTTGGATGGGTGCTTGCATCCTTGTATCTATGTAGTGTGTCTCTAAGGGGGTACATCCCGGCTTGGCCGTAAACAAATCAGCAAATTCCTCTAAACCCCCCCCCCACTTCCAGGGTCTGTACCACAGTCAACTGGGATGACAACTTGATTGTCTCCACAGAGGACTCCCACTTGCTTTCCTCTAGCAAGTCCAAGAGGGGGTCATCCTCATCCATCCCCTCCCCAGGACTACACACTGCAAATACCATGTCAGCCCTATTGGCTTATGGCTTCGTCATCTTGGCACGGTACATCCTATGATTATGTCTCCTATCAGTCAGTTCTACAATGTAGTTAACGTCATTCACCTATTGGACTACCTTGTATGGTCCCACCCACTTGGCCTGCAGCTTGTCCTTCCAGACTGGGATTAGGACCACGACTTCCTGACCTGCCCTGTACATGCGAGTTCTGACTCCGTGATCATACCAGACTTTTTGTTTCTGCTGGGCAGCTGACAGGTTGCTGTGGGCCACCCCCATAATCTCCTTCAGCTTCTCCCTAAACCTTAGGACATACTCCACTATGGGAGTTCCCTGGGTGGTGTGCTTGCCTTCCCAGTCTTCCTAGATCAAGTCTGGGGGACCATGCACCCTACGTCCATGTAAGAGTTTGAAGGGGGAGAACCCTGTTGACTCTTGGGGCACCTCCCTATATGTGAACAACAGGTGGGGAAGGTATTTCTCCAAGTCCCTCCCATGCTGTTCAGCAAACGCTTGGAGCATCGATTTTAGGTACCATTAAACCTTTCCACAAGTCCATTGGCTTGTGGGTGATAAGGTGTCATGCATCTCTGCACCACCCCACACTTCTCCCACAAACACTTCATCAGGTCCGACATGAAGGTACCCTCTCGATCAGTGATAACCTCCTGCGGAAGCCCAACATGGAAGAAAATCCCTAGCAAGTCGTCTGCCACTTTGTCTGTCCTAAGTGAGGATAGGGCGACCACCACTGGGTATCTGGTGGTGTAATCGACCACTCTCAGGATAAACTTTCTCCAGGAGGAGCTTGGGGTCTTCAAAAGCCCCACAATATCCATTCCTACTCCCTGGAATGGCTCCTTCACAATGGGCACAGGGATTAAGGTAACTTTGGTTTTACTGACTGCCTTCTCTATTTGTTGGCATTGGTAACAAAACCTGCAATATTCCTTCACCTGCTGGGTGAAGTTGGGTCTATAGAAATTCTGGACCAATCACTGTGTGGTACATGTGATGCCCAGATGTCCAGACATGGGGATATTATGAGTGACCTTGAGCAACTGCTCTCGGTACCCCTGGGGAACAATAAGCTGCCTGCCCATCACCCCTCCCTCTGTCCTCGTGTCCTGCGTATACAGCAGTCCATTGTACCAAGATACCCTATGTCTTATGTCACCTCCCTGTGTCCCATCAGATGCTGCACAAGTCCTCAGCCTCTCCAAACTAGGGTCAGTTCTCTGAGCAGCTGCAAAGTCTTTACATTTTCCCAAGGCATGGGACATATCCCCTTCAGTTCCTAAACTGAGGTCCATAGCTCTAGCATCAGGGCATTCAGGGTCACTGCCATCCCTAACCCTCTCTGACCATTTGATGTCCCTGTCTCCTCAGAGTAACCTTCTGTAGCTGTCTTGTGAACAGCTACATGGGGAAGTCCTACTTCCCTTTCAGTACTCTCCATGTCAGGAGACACAGGCTGGGGAACCAGCCTCCCAATTTTTCCCACATGGACTTTTATGGGGTTCAGGGAACTACTATTGGCCTTTGCTGTCTAGCTGCAGGTAACTGCACACACCACCCCCTTTTGGAGATTGTTCCCTATAATCACATCCAGGGCGAGGTGGGCTGCCAGAGCTACTTTTTGCACTGTCTCTTCTGTCTCACTTCAATCCAAGACAACTCTTGCAAGTGGCCGAGTTTTCTCCTCCCCAGTGAATCCCTTCACAGTTACAAATTAATTAGGTATAAGCTGTTCAGCCTCCATTTTTTCCCACAAGGGCTTCTATGGGGTTCAGGGAACTACTATCGGCCTTTGCCGTCTGGCTGTGGGCAATCACACACACCACCCCCTTCTGGAGATTGTTCCCTATGATCATATCCAGGGCAAGGTGGTCTGCCACAGCTACTTTTTGCACTGTCTCTCTCCTGTCTCACCCCAGTCCAAGAGAATGCTAGAAAGTGGCAGAGTTTTCTCCTCCCCAGTGAATCCCCTTACAGTTACAAACTGATTAGGTATACGCTGTTCAGGCCCAACCAAATCCCCTTTTACTAATGTAAGGGATGCCCCTGTGTCCCTTAATCCATGGGTCTGCAGCCCATTTACAGTATAGTGACTGGTGCATGTGCTCCCCCATGTTTACAGTCATGCTTTCAGGGATACACAAACAACCCAACTCTGTTCGAGCACCACTTTGGCCACTCTGTGCCTCTTTAGCACACTGTCTAGCATGGTGTCCTGGCTGTTTACAAAACCAACAGTCGT
This sequence comes from Neoceratodus forsteri, assembly GCA_016271365.2. NCBI lineage: Eukaryota > Metazoa > Chordata > Ceratodontiformes > Ceratodontidae > Neoceratodus > Neoceratodus forsteri. The sequence continues at coordinate 449,252,260 of CM057456.1, read as the reverse complement.
CATTTCTTTTATCTGAGAAATCCGTTTTTTTGTAACTTGGGGCTTCCCCTTTCTGCATAGGCTGTGAGGGTTTTAGCTGCCCTGAATGTGCACTTTTCCCTTGTAGCCCTGCTACACCTGCTCCACTTCCTTTCAGAGAAGGCCTGCTCCTGGCATAGTGGTCAGAGGGTTCAGCAGCTTGCTATGCTGTTTTTGGATCTCGATCCTCTAGCCAGGTTTTCAACTCTGCTGGGCAAGCCCAAAAGAACTGCTCTAGCAACATTACCACCTCAATTTTTTCCACAGAATTTGCTTCTACTCCCTCCCACCGTTTCAAAAATTGATGTTGCTTTGTGGCAAGTTCCTCATAGCTCATGTCAGGGCTTCTGCAGAGCTTACAGACTTAACCCTGTATGCTTCAGGAGTTAACTCATACTTTTTAATCAAAGCAGTTTTAAGTTTCTCATAATTGCAACTGTTCTGATTGTCCATTTGGCCTAGTGCCTCACGCCCTTCACCTGTAGGTAGCAAGGAGAGCCGAAAGCTCCAGGACTCTCTGGTATTTTTGCCCGAATACAGACCTTTTCAAATGAATTCAAAAATGCATCCTTATCCTCTCCCTCTTTAAATTCAGCTATTAATTTAGAATTTAACTTATACCCCAGCCCTGGAGGTTCAGGTTCAACCCTGCCACTTACCTCATCTGGCGCTGGCCATTGGAGTCTCAGCTTCTCCAGTTCAAACTCCCTCTGCCAGTGTTTTTCCTCATTTCTGCATCTCCAGTTCAAACCTCCTCTGCTCTCTTTCTTGCTGGTGCCATTTCTCCTCGGTCTCTTGCTCTCTCTGAAGCTGTACTTCAAACCTTCTCTGCTCAAATTCCAGCTCCACTTTTCTCAGTTCCAGCTGCAGCCTGATCCCTTCTGGCTCCAGCTTTGTGGTGACCTTCCCCTGTTGCTGTGGCTCTGGGTGCCCTCTGGTCTTGCTGCTCTCCTTCCTGGGACTGGACATTGCGATGGACCGTGGCACCCACATTCCAAGGCTCTGGTCCTTTTCAGTCACTGGCAGTGACTCGAGGTCTTGGACAACCGCTAGTTCATCGGCTGCCACAGGGGCCTCCATGAGGTTTTATTTTGCCTAATCCCTCATACTGGACCCCTCTGCCCTGACACAACTGCCTTAGGTAGTCTGCAGTGTATATGTTATAGTTGGAAGCCATCTTCTTCCCTAACTATTACTAAACTACCTTACACGAAAAAAAAAAAAAAGAAAATAGGTAGGGAATTATACTGTGATTTCAGAAAATGTGTTACCTCTTGTCCAAAAAAGAGATAGGGGGGCTACCTAAATGTAACAGAGCTGGTGCACTTATACCTCAGAGCCTATTTAAAATATCAGAGTGAATAAGCAGCAAAAAAAACACTGTTGTAAGGTCAGCACTCTCAAATTAAATGGCACAAGGTAATTCACAAGACCATTTATTGAAAAATATAGCAGTCAAAAAAGTGAGGAAAAAACACACACACTGAGGAAGAAATGTTCCTTTCTCACCATACTCAAGTCACTCAACAGTACAGATGGTACAAATGATTGGCATCAATTAGCATAAGTGAGCAGTACTGGCGCTAATGAAAAAAATGACCGGTTTCTCTCGGTGCAAATAAACACAACTTCAGAGTGCAAAACACGCTTAAAGGCTAATATTTACACTAAGGTGCTGTTGCACATAAATGAGGAACATAGTTTTGAATCAGATGCACCAAATAAATACATGCTTCATGCAAGACGCCACAGAGACTGCCGAGTAGTCGAGAGTTCAAAACCCGGAAGGCACACTTACGTATCGACCATGATGGTCATCATCAGAGCATGCACCATCATACTCATCAATCACCTTTATGTGTGGAAATTAAAGTGCTAGTACCTATTTCATTAGAGTGCCACAGCATGCAATTCATTTTCAAACACCACGCAATTAATAAAACAAGGACATAATACTAAACACATATCATAGTAGAAAATATAAATATAAATCACTTTCTACAACCAAAATAAATATACATACACTGAAAGAAGAGGCAGAGCATGACAAGTCTAAACCTCATGTGAGCAGAGCATGTCAAGTCATAACCCGTATTTTTTTTAAAAGCAGACAGAGCCAGAAAGTCTAATCTGCTAGATAAGCAGAGCCGTCAGGTCATACTTATCATAAAATATCAGATTATCAGAAAAATTAAGAAGTACCAAAGGGGAGGGGAAAAAAGGGGGGAGAGGAAATTCAAGGAAAGATGAAGGAAAGAGGAAAGATTAGAAAAAGTAGAGATCTAATACATATTCACTTAGTAAGGGAGTGCAAAAAACCACATTTACTCCAAAAAATAAGAATCCGTTGTTTATTTTTTGAGGTAGCTGTATAATGGAATCTCTTTGTTCAATCCTTGTGGTACCAGACTTTCCAAAGTGGAGATCCAATACGCCTCTTTGTGCAACAAGCGAGTACTTAAATCACCGCCTCACAACCCTAATTCAATTTTTTCAATTCCTGTAAATCAAAGGGAAGCCAGAGATCCATGTTTGGCTTCTAAAAAATGTCTCACCATAACATAGTCTAAGTTTGTATTTCTTTTGAGAGACTGAGTATGGTGAGAGAGGAAAATTTCTTCCTCAGTGTGTGTTTTTTCCTCACTTTTTTGACTGCTATGTTTTTCAATAAATGGTCTTGGGAATTACCTTGCGCCATTTAATTTGAAAGTGCTGACCTCACAATAGTGGTTTTTTGCTGCTTATTTACTCTGAAACTTTATACTGTGACCAAATTATTTTTTCCAAATCTCTGCCTTAATTGTGTGTGGATTGTTTTCAGTTTATCAATCTGATACACTGGCCTCGAATCCCACTGTTATGCCTGTGCCACCAATATTTCTCAAATCTCACTGCTACCAGTTCTTTTGGATCCCACCTCTGTGCACCAGACCTGTCACAAACCCACTCCTGAGGGTCAAGGTCACTGGGCTCACAGTGCCCACCCCCTAAGTGCAATCCATGACAGGGAGGGGGAAACAGGGAGACCCACCCCGTGTACTTCCAGAATGCTCACCAAGATCACGGCTGAACTCTCACTACAAGGTTCCAGGGAAACCCTCTTTATTTCTGGATATTGTATAATACCAGTCTCAAGTCTTGTAGCCAAATAAGAACCCTCTCTTGGTTATTACACAAAGGAGGAGATCCAGCATTACAACCTCTTTGGGGTAGCGTTGTAACACTGATTTTGCCTTCTCCCACAAGGTGTACAATAACCTAGTTCAAATTTCCACAGACCTTTCTTTTAGACTTTCGTATTTCCACTGCCTTTATCCAGCCTTTTTCCTTGTTACAGACCCTTGATTTAGTAGCTATGGATAACACCCCTTTGGCAATAATAGTTTAGTCACAGATTATTTATAACCTTCTACAGTCAAACACACTCATTATATGAAATTCTCTCAAGGCAAGTTTTCTTAACAAAACAAATGTTTTTTTACTAAAATAATTACTAATCATGCATTTACAACTAAAAGACTTTTAACTTTGGAAATTTGTCACAGAATAAACAGAAAAATAAAAAGTGGACCATGTACAAAAAGAAAATGCCTTAAAATTGTTAGCTGAGTTATACCTTAGATATGAAGGTTTCAAAGTCCAGAGAATCGCTGGTTGGCAAAACATTTCAGTCTTTCTGTAGCAGCCTTTGGTTCTTGTGTTCAGGAGAGAAAACCAAGAAAAATGACCCTGCGTGTCTGTGCTTGAGCATTAAAATAGGGTAGATCAACCACAGTCTGCGAATAGAGGCTGGCCCTTCCATTTCAGGCTACCAGGTGTCACGCCTGTGCTTTCCCCCAAAAGTCTTACCACAGGACACATACCTTCACTTCCTGGAACTTATAAAAAAAAAAATATCAGTGTACTTTGGAAACCTTTTCTGTCACCTCTTGTCTAAGACCATTTCTCTTTTTATCTTAAAGGTTTACAATCGGGAAAATAGCTTCTCTCATCCTGGGATTGTATTATATCAATTAGCTAAGCAGGGACCTCTAACCCTTTGAAGATGTACTTTTCAGTTCCTGTCAGTAAACTGCTCTTAGATGTGGAATTAACATAATTTCCCTAGGAGGCTGTACTTTTCAGCTTCCTGATTAAATTAGGAATGTCACACATTTGGAAAGACCTTCTCTCATTTCCTGGGGGTTATCAGTAACCCTGTGCACGCCTTGTTTTAAAAAAAATGGCATTCCTTTGAGGCATTTTACCATACCCAAAATTACATAAGAAAACCAATATATAACAGAGATATTTATAAATAATGACTGGCAGTGGCTAGCTTGCCACAGTCTTAATTGGCTGCACCTGTTAAGAAGACTTATGTACTCTTCAGGCTGCTCACAGAAAGAAATTGATAAAGTCTTAATACAGTTTGTGGAACACAGGTGGTGTAATTTACAAGAACACAATACAGAATTTAATTGCCTAGAAAAACAGTTTATAAAAAGACAGCAATGTGGCCCAGTAGTGCTGAGGTGGTGGTGCCACACCTCACGCCATGCCGACGACTCAGGTTCAGGAATGGACTCAGGCCATCGGGGGTTGGCAGGGGAGGGAAGGGATTGAGCATCCGGAGGACTGCTCTCTCTTCCCTGGGAAGCAATCTGGGTCTCGTGCTGCTCCTTAGTGGCCCCTGATGGAGATTGGGTCTGGGTGAAGGAACATGTGGCTCTGTAACAAGGGGCAAAGTGGCGGCAGACATCAGCACATAGGTGCCATTACATCATTGCACGTTCATGTTCCTGTGGGGAAAAATAATGAAAACTCCCCAGAGGACCAGGGAGGCAATGGGGGCCCAAGGGAACTGGCCCACATCACCAATGCTGGACCACCCCTCCAATGGTCCCAGGCACCACCCACACAGGATGGATGCTCTAATATCAGAAAGAGCTGCCAGGTAGATGAGGCAGGCCCTCCTGGGAAGTTCTGGTGGGAGGAACCAAAGGAGGAGGGTCTCAGTGGAGAGTTGAGGTTCAGCTCAAGTGGGCACCTCTGAGAGATGCCCTGGATGAAGGAGCAAAAATAGAATGTAAAAAAAAAAAAAAAGACAGCAATGTTTTGTTTAGAGACAGAGACAGCTGGAGATTTTGCAGATTCAGATGAAGGACTTCTATTTGTTTTTTGAAGTGCCTGTATCAAGAGCTATCCTGCACAATTTTACTTTTCATGTTATTGTTATTGATAATATTAATGAGTTACTTGCAAATTTTATAACTTCTCCTGGTTTGCCTATACTTCCTGACCTATACCTCAATGACAAGGGTCACACTGATATCAGTAATAGTGTGTCTTCTTGGCCCCATCAGGATTTTATTTGTGGCCTAACAAAGGTACATGGTGTTTGCCCCTGATTTCTTATATAGCTTTTCTGGCATGGTTGTGACATCTGAAACCTGGCTATCATAACAGGGGTTACCAGAACCTACATAATGTGTGAAATAGATTTGGGTGTTATATTGGGGCTATGCTATATGGCCTGCAAATGACAATAAGATGCTTGCGATTAAATTGCACCTAAAGGGTTAATGCACAGTAAGAGTTCTGAATGTTAATGATCTGCATCCTGTTACTGCTATACATTTGTGGCTTAGTGACAGGAAGTCTAGGTGCCAGTGTTTGCACCTGCAATCGCCCATTGGACAGGTGGGTTCCTGGGCAATGTTTCCTGCCCACTGGAGGCATATAAAAAGGGGCTCCAGACCACCAGAATCAGTTCTGAAGTTATAATATAATACACAGCTCTAGTCTGGAGTGCTTCAGCTTTAGCAACTAGGGTGCACTTCTCCATCTATGACCAGATTGCAGGAGCATGTGGGCCCAGGAATGGTGACAGAGTCGCTGGGCCCACGTGGCACAGTCTCTCTCCAGTGCAGGTCTCCAGAGGCTTGGGCCTGACCAGGGTCTGAAATTAGGGGCAGTGAGGGCCTGTTGGAGACTGTTCCTCAAAGAGAGCCTCCTGATGGCTTCTACACCATCTGTCCTGTGTTCCTGTAATGGTGAAGAAGTTGTGGATGAGAAACCTGAACTGGTGGGGGCCTGTGGCTTAGAAGCCTGAGTTCTGTGGATGACCAGCACAGTGGCACCCAGGATATGAACCCCAATGGCAAGGGACAGACCTGGTACACTGTAAAGAGTAAGTTCTTGTTGTCTGTGACCATTAGGTACTGACTCCAACCACCATGGAGCCAACAGAGGTAGCCATATACTGTACCTCATTCTTCATACATGTGTATTTGGAAGCGTATACCCCTTGGTTTTGCCTCTGCCACAGACATTGCTTCCGTCTGTGTTGTTTAAGGCCGGGTACACCATGACGTCCTCATCCTGCTTGCCACCCATGGGGGACTACAACCAAAAAGGGAATCCCTGTAATGTCACCCTTAAGTAATGGGAAATGAGTAACAGCAGAAAATTGAAGGTATATGTAGGAGAGAATGGTGATGTGAACTGTAAATATGTTGAGACCTGATCATGCTGCTAATGGGAATCAAACCCACAACAGGCTGGTCTAGTCTTACGTACAGTAAAAGTGATTATTGACAATTATAACTCTAATTAAATATTCATGAGCCTAGTGAGGTTCCTGATTGGCTACTGGATCAATCATTAACATCTTAGAAATGACCGATCCCACTGCTGCCAGCTGACGCTATGCAGTACGCACGACTCACACCACTCTGCTCAAAACTTAAAAATAAGTAAAAAGTAAAAAACAAAAGTTGCTATTGTGATTAGACTTAAAATTGCAATAACAACCTCAGAGCCAGTCATTTCCTTGGATTAATGACTGGCTGGGGGGAGGTGGCCCTCTGCTGTGCCTCGGGCCACCCATCCCAACAACCGGTCGTTAATCCTTCAGAAATGATCAGCTTCTTGGTAAGTGTTGCTCAAACATGATTATGGCTGAATTATGACTATGATTGCTGATTTGAAATTGGCCCAAAATGGGGAACTGGAGCTGCAGACTCACCAGTATTTCATGCTGTATGTGCACCAGCCTGTAAAATAATATTTGAAGTACTGCATAAAGTTTAAGTCTAAGTGTCATGCCGTGTATCTGAGTGATTTACTAAGGGGGTAAAGTGTTTGAGGACTGCAATTGCACTTGCTAGTGCAACTGTTATGAAGATGTAGTATTTACAGTTTGAATAAGTTTAGGCCACCCCATGTTGCCATGTGGGGACATGACAGTGTACAATGTGTAACCCCATTCTTCTCTGCACACTTCAGCAGAATCTGATCCTCCAGGACTTCTGGGGCCTGATTTTCAAATGATCATGAATGGCGCATGGTTCTTGAGCCAGTAAAGAATGGTGCAAGGGGCATGTTACAGCACACTGTACACCATTCCTGATTTTCAGACACCGCCTGTGCCAGATCGAGAGCCGCCTATGCTGGCTGGGCTGTCGATGGATGCACTAGTGCGGCAAGGTGGACGGAGGCTTGTACCAGAGTAGCGCTGCAGTATCCACTTATGTGGGATTCTGCAAATCACCTCAATGGGCCCATAGGCTGCCTGAATTAGACCAGCCAGGAGCTGGTCTTATAGTCCATGTGTTATTCCAGGTGCCCTGGTGTGGTGAGAGGTGGTCCATGCCACCCTGTTGTGACCACTGCCAGAAGACTTCTATGGTCATCCCTCACCCAGCCAACTGCCCTGGCACTTGTACAGCTGTAGGTGATGCTCTCCAAGGACCCCCCCTCCTCGTTGCCAGCTACATGACCACACACACACACAGTCCCAGGCATCGAGGCAGCCATTCCCTGTCTCCGTCCGTGGTCTTCTGCCACCCCCCACTGACCCCATACTGCCCTTCACAGGCCCTGCCACCCTTTGGATGCACTTTTGGTGAAGTCTTGCTATGATCACCACTGCTGCCCAAAATTCCCGCAGCTTGCGGCATTCCCGTCACGTGCACCTGTTGTTTGGTGCACAGGACAGCTTGTGGCAAATTCAGGTACTTTGATGCCGGGAACTGATTCTTTTAAAATCCAGGCAGGATCTCTGGCACACCCAAATTTGCCACAAGCAGAAGTTCAAGGCGAGGTGTGATGATCTAAAGGGTGGCTAGAAAATTGGGCCCCTGCTGTGCAGTGTGGGGTCCACAATGAGAAGACAGTTGTTTACCATGATGGTTATGGGTTCAGGCTGCTTGAACTGCATCTGGGCTGTCATCTTGTGAATGTTAACATTTAGGACAGCCAATCTATAACTTTCCCAGGCTCAAAGACTGTTGCTAACGTTGGATCAGGTGGGAGCTTGTGTTTTGTGCCAACTGAATTCTTATCAGGTGTCAAAGAGCTTGAGACACAAGTAATGTGACCAACTGAGACCCTGGGTCAAAGATTTGTATAAAAGGGGGACAGCTCAAGGAGACTTCAGAGCTGTGTTGAACCCTAGAGTGAGTAGACAAGGAGTGTGTTCATGAACTACATGCACCATTCCCAGGCCTTGTGTCTAAATGAACGGTGCTTGAGCGACAGATGTTTGCCATCCTCTGCAGAAATGAAAACTGAAGATCAGTGTATAGCCTTCAGTGGAGGAGTACAGACTTAGACATGCTTTCATACAGTACCTAAATAATGGTAAAGCGAGACACCATATCAGTCAGAAACTGAACTGCAGTGTCTTGAACTTGTTCCTGGACAGTCTGGAGCAAAGTGCAGCCTGTGAGAACTGTTGCTGCTAACTGTAAGTGGTGAAAGTGTTCTGCCTTCTACGATCTGAGTGTTAGTTATCAGTTTGGATTTACAAGCTGGCCTTCTGTTGGATTACAAATACTTTACTTTTAGAGGTGTACAGTCATTTATGCAATTGCATTGCCTATAGGCTTTGGGTAAACTTAACTGTTTTGTTTAAAGTTGAAGTGCACCAGTGCTAGCCAACCCATGGCAACATCTACAGGCTTCTTGCTTTTAACACTGGGTACCCAGGGACATTGTTGACTTAGCCAGGGCCTTCAATACAGTGGACCATAAGTTGCTCCTAGATAAACTGGAGGAAACTGGAATAAAGGGACGGAGCCTGACGTGGTTTGATAGTTATTTGAGGAATCGAGTTTGAAGGGCCAGAATAGGTAATGAACTCTCAGGGCCCGTGGAAGTGATGGCCGGAGTTCCACAAGGGTCAGTGCTGGGTCTGCTGTTGTTTTCAGTCTTTGTTAATGACATAGCCAGAATTTTCTCCCTGGGTTACAGCCTGCTCTATGCAGATGACACAGTATTTTTGGACTATGCCCTTTCTATAGCAGAACTACAGACATCTTTACAGGTTAGTTATAACACTTTAGCCTCATGGATAGAACTAAATAAGCTGAAACATAATGAAAGCAAAACAAGTGTAATGGCATTCTCAGCCACACAGGGACTGGCTAGGGTAGGGGAACCACTGCAGATTGTTGGGAAAAACGGGAAATAATTGTCAGTAGTATCTAGTTTTAAGTACCTGGGGGTCCTACTGGACCCATGTCTTAGCATGATACCACACATTGAAAAAGTAGGAAAGAGGATAAACCAAAAACAAAGTTATTTATACTGTAACCTTAATTCTTTGACTGACGAAGCACGACTGCTCATAGCAAAACAGGTACTGATCCCAACTCTCAGCTATCGCAATATACTATTTGTGCATCATAACACTTTCGTAGAAAAATATCAAACCATTCTAAACAATATCTGTAGATTTGCTCTTAAGGCACCTACAGAACACATCACTGCACACTTCATCAGCAGATGGGAATCCTACCTCCCCAAATTAGGATTCAGTACAATGCAGCGACATTTGCATATAGAATAGTTAAATATTCAGGACCAGAAATTTTATTTCATAATTTAAGCCATTGTCTAAACCTTACAGTACTAGGAACAGTGAATCTGCTCTCTTCTATGTTCCCATTTTAAAGCTGTCTGTGTAAAAAAATAATTTTCTTCATTTGGACCAACTATTTTAAATGAACTGGCCTGTATTGTCAGAACAGCACACAATGTAATGCATTTCAAGCACCTTTTAACAAACGTGTATAGCATGAGTGTTTAATGACAGTGTTTGTAGTTAATATAGTTGTATATGTTGTATTTTATGTACTGTATGTTTTTTATATTAGGTGTGACTGAAAACGGGCTGTGCCCAGTTCACTCCCTGGTAAAAAAATAAAATATGAAATGAAATAAGGGACTGCTCATTGTGTTAAAAAGCAAAATCCTGGTACCAAGCAGGAGTGGGCAGCAGCCTCCATTATAGGAGGCTCACATCAGGGGATTGTGTATTGCAGTTGTCAGTAAATTGCAGTCTTGTTGGGCCTAGTTAACTGCAGCTATTACTATTCCTTCTCCAAACTTGCACAGGAAGGGTCTGCCTAAACAGTGGCTTACCATTAACCGTGCCCAGCCTACGTGGAAGCTTAGTGGGAGCTGAACAGAGTGACATGTAACCACCCCCCCTTACACTGTCACAGTTAGCTAACGCTTGGTATCCTTAACTGGGCTCAAACTACTTCGGAAATGGTGCCATCCCTAGCTTTGGGAATGTATACCAGGCTCATTACTTCTAGAGGACAGAAAAAGGGGTGGGGGTGTTCAAAAGCAATACAATTGTGACCAAACCACAGGTCCTGAGGAGAGAATGTTTTCCTAGGGCTATGTTAGATCTATACTTCTGGAGGGGTACCCAGTAACTCCACACAAGAAGCAGAAACGTAAATGTCCAAACCAGAGTTGGGGTTCTAGAGTGTGACTTTATTCCAAAAGATGTTCTCTAAAGCAAGGGTGGACCCCCAAAGTTTACACAATGTGGTACAAGGCATTTGCAGAACAACAAAATGACTGTATCTGACAGAAACTCTATGTATTCCCATATTTCATAGGACATTGAATTCTCTTCAGTGGCAATGGCCACAACTGAACATTTCTTCTAGTGGTAACTGGCCACAACTGAGCACACATTTCTTCTAGTGGCACTGGCCACAACTAAGTATGCATTTCCCATATGGCATAGGACTTTAGAACTTCTGCAAATGGCAACTGGCCACAACTGAACCATTTCTTCTAGTGACACTGGCCACAATGGAGCACACGGGCTCATTACTAGCACAACGCACACCAGGGGGTAAGCTTCTCTTCAGACATTGGCCACCATGTCTTGAATAACCAGGCACCCTTATGGAACCTGTAGTACTAAACTGGTTACTCCAGCTGGGGGCCTGCCCACCCTTCACTTCCACGTCCATACCCAGCCATTCTTTCAGAGTTATACTTTAAAACTTCTTGAAAAAAACACTTAGAAAAATGCATCTTTGAATGAACTTTCACATCCAGCATTAGGAAACACTACTCTGGGAGTGTAGGGAATTAAAGTCATGAACAATGTACATTAGTCTGCCTCTGGACCCCACAATTGTCAGCCAACTTTAAACTGAGAAAAGTCTTAAACTTAGAACAGAACTGGTGTACCTTTCCCTCAGTCAGAGAAACACCAAAGCACATGTACTTTCTTCAGGAAGCACGAAGTCAAATCTACTAAAAGTTAAAACAGTACAGGTAACTTCAAATTGTCCTGGATCAAATAGGGGATTGCCCCTAGGATCCATTCTCTAGCAGTCCTTTTCATCCCACCGGGGATGAAAATCAGGAGAATCCTGCTGTAGACAATGGTTTCCACCACTTCTGTTGGCAGGCTAGTGACTTTCAGGACTAGGGTGAGAAAATAGCCTCTCCTCTCCTCTCAGAGCTCACAGCAGCTCTCAGTCCTCACACTTCAACTGCTGACCCAGAACTACTACCTACTGACTTAAGATTCTAAAACTCCCCACTCACAGGCAGCTGCTGTGGCTTATGCTGCTGTGAGAGTTCTAAATGACCTCATCTCTCTCATCTCAGCTGAGACCAAGCAAACAAGACAGTGAGTAGGTGAAAACCCCATTTAACCAGTTTTTCATCAGCTGCCTTCCCCACCTAGCACTAACATTGATGGGATTCTAGTAACCCCAGGGAACTGGGAGGTTACACATATATCTGCCCTAATCTTTTTCTCTTGCAGAGGCCAGTGTTGTAATAAACTTGTTTTTGTCTGATAATTTAGTAAGTAAATTGCCTCCTGAAAGGGTGGGCTGGTGTCCCTAAACGGGAAATACTATATAATAAATGCTGTATTAGTGACCTAAAACTGATCACTGAAGCATTCAACAGATTCTTCACAGATTGTGATGCTTATAAGAATCCTTTTGTTGGTCCTCCCTCCAGCTCCCCATCTTGACTGGCCATCCTAACTTCCACTTTAGGCTAGTCACCAAAAAGGAGAGTCTGGACCAATTACTAAAAATTAAAATTGACAAATCTGCAGGCCACAAGAGATTAAAACCCAGACTTCTAAAACCTGCTTCTCCTATCCTTGCATTACCACAGGCTAAGCTCCATAACTTATCCTGCTCCAAGACAAAGTGCCCCCGAAATGAAAAGTGGTACATGTGGTTTCTGTCCATAAAGGAGGAGTCAGGGAGCTGATGAAAACTACCATCCCCTATCCATACTCAGTACTGTTGTAAAAGTCCAATAAAGATTAGTGTACAATCAACTGTTAGCTTACATTGAGTCAAACTCCCTGCTCACTGATGTTCAACATGACTTTTGAAAGCATCACAGTACTCATAGAACCTTGGTATGTCTCACTACAGACATTTTTAGTGCCATAACTGATGGCAAAACTTTGGAGCGATATTCATTAATTTAACAAAGGCATTCGACTTGGTGAATCATGAATTCTGCTGTCCAAATTAAGGAGCCTGAACCTAGATCACCTCTCTTGCTCATGGTTCAGAAGCTATCTCACGGGTCATAACCAATCAGTAAAGTGGAAAGCCTGCATCTCCTCCCTGCATGAGATTTCAGATGGGGTACCAGAGGGCTCTATTCTAGGACCCATACTTTTCTCATAATTCATCAATTAATTACCCTCCAACTCCGGCAAAACTAAAGTGCTGCTTTATGCCAATGATGCTGTGACGTATAGAACTGGCTCTAACCTCAATGCAATTGAAACTGGACTAAGAGAGGACTTCAGGGAACTTAAAAAATTGCTTTACATCCAAGCAATTTGTCCTTAACTCAAAGAAAATATAGGCCATGGTGTTCTTGTCCCAAAAACTAGGTTCAGAAAGAAAAGAGTTCTTGCAGGTTGCTACCACTAGGGGTATTGAGTTGGTGGTTGTGGACACTATGAAGTACGTAGGTGTCATGCTAGACCAGGAATGTTCCTTTAGACCTCACATTGGATGCACAACCAGGCTTCTCACAAAAACTAGGTTGCAGTACAGGCTGAGAGCCTATCTCACAAATGAAGCCTGTCTATCTGTAGCCAACAGGATCCTACTTCCTACCTTTCTATTTGGAGCACCAACTCTCTCCTCACTTAGGGAAACAAAGCTCAATAAACTCAATATACTTTACAATTGGATAAGCAGGTTTGCTGCTAGTGTAGGTAACAGAGAACATCATGGTCCTGCTCTTGCTTCCTTTAGCTGTCCGCCCCTGGAAGAGAGACTCAGCTACCCTTTGCTATGTTTGACCTAAAAGATTATAAGAGACTACTTCCCAAATCTCAGAGAAGTACTGGATCAAAGACCACAAAGGAGGCCCTTTCGTTCTTCTCCTCAGCCGCTCCTAGCAGTACCCAGGGCCTTGACAACTGCTTGTCAATGATTCTTTGCATATATAGCCCCCAGCTATGGAACAAATTCCCTCTTTCTATTCATAAGAGCCCCACATTTCTGACATTCAGATGACTGCTCAAATGGCATTCTCCTTTTAAAAACTGTTGAACCTGCCTCTACTGAGATTTGCGTTGCAATTGTCATATGATACCTATTGTCTATATTCTATGTAATGTGAGCTCGAACACACCTACGTCTATATGATCTCTATATGCTGTCACCCATATGCGATGAAATGCACAATGCACTTTGCCAAGTTGAATGCAAGAAATGTTACTACCACTGTTACGTTACCTTAAATATTACCTGTATTTATACTGTGCTACAATATATGTACTTAGCAAAAATGTTCCTTTTCTGTATTTTTTATTTTCAACTTTCTTTATGCACCTCTGTGTGGCAGGGGATTTTGCCCTTGTCCCACTATCAGCCCTGGTGCATGGAGCGCCAGTGCTCTTCCAACCTGGCCTCTGCCCCGGCTGCTAGACTGGAAGGATTGTGGCTTACCCCCCCCGCCATGGAGGGCCCCCTGGAGGGGAATGGGGGAGGAGACTGAGATCACCCTTCAGCACCCCTCCTTAGGCTGGGCTTAGTTCCGGTCAGAGAGAGAGAGCGGAAGTCCATCGTGGGCATCCTCACTACATGCTCAGAGGAGATTTTCTGGCTTTAACCCCCGGAGGTGTGGACATTCAATGACCTCCAGCGCATGATGGGCATGCTCCTGCACCCACCCACAGGATGTTCACCATTGCCTCTACCCCATTACATGGTGTCCCCCAGTTGCAGCACCCCTAGTCTCCAATGGGAGTCACCTGATGCTGGGGATCCACATCCCACCCCTTCCCAGAAGAGGAGAGCAGGCCTCCAGATGCTCGGTCCTCTCCTCCCTGGCCGACCACCAGCAACCCAAGCTGGCTTCCAAACCCAGGTCACCAGCATGGCGCAAGGTAAAGCATCTAGTGCCTTAGCCCTCAGCGCCAGCGGATCAGCTCCTTTTTCTGTATTGCATGTAACTAATCCCAGGTTGCTCCTGAAAAAGGGATGTGTATCTCAGCGAGCTCTAACCGTTTAACAAAATCCAATAAATTAAAAAATAAAAGAGTGTACAGTATTCCATTAGTATATGGTATTGGTGGAAGACAATTCATCCTAAGGGAATATTGACAAGTACAGCTGCCCATAGGGCTATCCTAGCCATACAGCTACCTCTGAAGCCAAATTCTCTGGATGGAGATCCTGTGCACGTAACACTGAGAACCTGAACCCAGGTGCCATCAAAGCTCAGTTCTGTGTTGGGTGGTGGAGTAAGGTAGGTTTCAGTCCCATTTACCTCTTATAATTGTAAAATGCAAATAATCTCTATTTTTTGACACACAAAGGTGGCTCCGCTAACCCCTGCAACCAAGAAGATGTTGAAGAGCAACAGACACATTTAACATGCAGGTGGTCAGCAAGAGTGAAGTGGAGTCCTAATCCACGTAGCACCTGAGGACACAGAGTAGACAGTCTCCCCTGAAAAGGCACAAGTAGTCATGGGCAAGGCAGATTCAGCAGGGGTGCAAAGAGTCTTTATAGCAGTGCATCAGCAGGCAGTGGGCCACTCCTCCGGGGGCATGAGTAAAGTCCACACCTGTGAACTGTACAGTATACAGAGGTGTCTTCCGGTGAGACAGTCCATCCTATATAGCCCTAGACATGAGAGGCACTCCTAAAGTTATTGCCCCCACCACCAAGGGACAGTGTGATAAGAAGGCCTGAAGTTGGGGTTGTGTGACACATCTGTACCCATGTATATTTTGAACTCTGTTGGCATCTTGTTGATGAGGACAAGTCAATTTCCAGCGTGTCCCTGGGGCCTGACTTGATCCTAAAAAGAAATAAATACTCTGTGTCATACTTTGGCATTTCTTGTACTTTGCGTACAATTGCTTTTGACCAAAATGCACTCTTTTAATGGCTTCTCTTAAGGCACGCATAACAGATGGAATAATTTGCTAGGTACTGGGCTCTTGGGTGTTAAAGCATGTTCCCGCACCTCCCACATGACTTCTGTATGTTCTTTCCCTGGTAAGGTGACCCTCTGCATCATTGATCTGGCATCCCTTTTGGAGCAGGATTGGATTTCTCCGGACTCCTCCCAGTGGAAAAATGCTTACCCTGCATGGAGTCCACTCAGAGGGTGCTTAGTTCTGCCCCTCGACCTGCTCCTGACCAGAGATCTCACTGCTGTTTTCATATGGCCTCAATGTCTCAGGTCATCATGATGGCCTACTCCAAAGTGAAGTTGTTGTCAAACCTGCATGCATTCAGCCAGTCTTCTCTTCTCAGAGTCACACTCAGATCAATTCCTCAAGTAGGTCTCTATAGTTACAGTGCTCAGCTAGGGCATACAATGCTGTAATCAAGTAGTCAACGGGTTCCCCTCCTTCCTGCCTGGGTATATTAAATTTGGCCCTTTCATACATAACATTTCTATATCCCATAACATATGCATTTAATTCTGCCTGGATAACATCTAAGTTTTTTTCATTCTGCATTCGTCAAGGGCATCCACCTGAGGATTTTGTCTGCCTTGTCCCTCATGCAGTAGATCAGGGTATTCACCTGATTCTCTGCTGTGGACTCTGCTAGGCTAGCCACTTGACAAAACCTTTAGAAACGTCTGAGCCATTTTGGAAAGTCATCTAGGATGGCGAAATGAAAAAGTTCAGGTGGCTGGATCTGATAGGCTGCTGCTGCTGCTACAATGCTTAGTCATAAAATTACTCTGAATAGACCAGTCCAGTGGTGCTGAGGGTTCAGGCGCTGGACACCACACCTCGAGCCACACCGGTGACTAGTATTCGGGAATGAGCCCGTCCCTTGGGGGTCGGCTGGGGAGGACTGGGATCAAGCATCCACAGACTGCTCTCCTAGTCCTGGGGTGGGCTGGGGAATTTCACTGTGCTATAGCAGCCCCTGGGGATGCCCGGGGGCACTACAAGCATCGGTGACCACAGAGCGGGAGTGCGGCAGACATCAGCATGTCGTGGCTGGACGTCATTGCACATCCACGCTCTAGGAGCTAATAGGAAGAATAATGGCTAGGCATGACTGTGCAGCTTCATGGCCGTGCTTCAAGCCACCCGGAAGACTTTGGCAGGGTCCTGTCGGGAAGGGTCCGGGGCTGACAGTGACAGTTTTCATGAGGTGGGGTCCCAAGAACCCCGTGTTGAAATTTTGGGGCACAAATTCAAAACAATGGCTGAGATATCAGCATAAGTTGAAAACCCTATTGAATGGCTATATAGCACGCTTACTTTTAATTCTTCAGTTTGCGGTTGAGCTTTGAAGAGTGCAGACGTGTCCCGGTCCAAAGAAGATGACAGCGCCAACCTCCAGAGGTAAGTATGGGGTAACGGGGGGGTGGAGAGGTGGGTGCACAGTGGTAGGATGGGGAGGGGGGAGGGAGACCGCAGCAACAACAAGGGACCATTTTTAGTTTCACAGGGAAACAAAACCGACTACGAGGGACCGTTTTCAAATTTACAACAAAAGGACAAAACAAAACATTTCAGCATACTGCGGTGGGCTCCCAGTGTGCTACAGGAATGCTGACATGGGGATTGGGCACCCCGATGTCAGGCATGACGTGGGCAGGGGACACCGCAAGAAAAAAAAAAAAAAACTCGGCGAGGGACCGTTTTCTAATTTACAGAAACAAAACAAATTTCATACACTAGGATGGACTTCCAGTGTGCAACATGAGATGGGCACAACTCTCGGGAGGGGGCACAAACAGTGAATGGTGAGCAGGCTGTTGTCACATGGCGGCACTGCAGCACTGTGCATGCACATGACTCATGCGCATGCGCAGTGCACGCATTGAAATGCGGAAGTAACAGCTGAAATAGTGTAGCTGTTATTCCGTATGCCAGTTGTGGTGGAGGGCTTTCAGCTCCATTGGGCTTTCAGAAGGATACTTCCAAAAGTCCAGTGGAAGAGGTTGTGAGATCGGCCGTTATCAGAGCTAAAAAGCTCTCGCAAAATGGCTATAGGCTCCACCCACAGCCCTAAAAAGTTAGGAGGAGGGTTTATTATTTAAATATATTTGAAAATCTACAAGCATACATCTGAAAGTTTATTATATATAGAATAAAGTATGGGGTGGTGTGTGTAATGAGACATTTACCACCCCCCAAGGTATTAGATGCTACATAAACCCTGACAGCGAAGCTCGAGGGGTTTATTAAGCATCTACCACCGGGGTGGGGTATAAACTTTACGTGCTCTGTGCTGCTGCACTGCGGTCCAACTATGTTTAAGTGAGCTAGGCGTTGGATGAGGATGTGGAAGAAAACCTTTATTGTTGTTGTTTTTAAACAACATTATGTTCAGGCAGCATTTTTCTGTGTTTTTCTGTTTTTTGTTTTTTTTTGTTAAAATTGACACCACCGATTCCAAGTGTCACCATAAGCTGCAGTGGGAAGTCAGTTCATCAGGCACTCAGGAAAGGACAAGCTGGTGCTGGGGCATGTGCTGAGTGAGGGAAACCGTGCACATGTTTGCCATAATAAATACTCTTTTATTACAGCAAATAATGTCACAGTTTTCCCATGTAAAAAAGGAAGTCCCAGTTATTATACACTTATTTGTCTGCCTCTAAGCTGTTAGCTCTCCTTACCTTCCAAGCTACATTAAAATGATAGTCAATATCCTTGTAATAAAACCAAGTTGATAAACCATCAATTAAAAAACACGTGTAAGCCCCCCTCTCCCACTGTCTAGGGGTATCCAGATGGTAAAAGTTGGGGGGGGGCAACATACAACCACGAAACACTGTCCATGGAAAATAGAAATAAACCCAAAAATAGCAGGCTCAAACCTTTTATATTGCTTCACACACTACAATTCACATTTCTACCAAGGGGTGCTACTGGGTTGTGGCATATAACAAACAATCCAAAAATACCAGCGCACACCACCACCACCACCCCCCACAACATAGCATATTTAAACTTTCCACTGCCAAAATTAGCCATATTTACTTATAGCTCCATGTAAGGAGAGGGTCCTCTTAGTTTCAAATGGGAATTCCAATGTGAGTAAGCCAAACCACCAACATTACGGTGGGACCCATGGTTTAGTCCCTATTCTAACTTTCCAACTTTCAAATGCCTCGAGGGCTAATGTGCCTAACTAACTCCTTTTATACACTGTGCTCCCATCAAGGAATTTACACAGGTGTTCAAAGGGAGCATGCTAAAAAGGAGCAAAACAGACTCCCAAAACTCAAACAAATCCAAAAATAGCATGCTCAAACCTTTTATATTGCTTCACACACTAGAATTCACATTTCTAACAAGGGGTGCTGCATGTAAGGAGAGGGTCCTCTTAGTTTCAGACAGGAATTCCAATCTAAGTAAGCCAAACCACCAACGTCATGGTGGGACCCATGGTTTAGTCCCTATTCTAACTTTCCAACTTTCAGATGCCTCAAGGGCTAGTACACTTGTTACCTGGTTCTTCTGATGGCTGCGCTAGTTGAGGAGCAGTCTGTCTTCCTAGATTTCGGGAATAACTGCAGGGGGCAATCTGCAACATGCACAGTTCAAATGAATTAAATTCAATGTCCACGCCTAAATCAAAAAGCAAAACTGAGCTAATGCAAACAGGAACGGTTAATAACCACTCCATGGGGCATGGGGGTAACACACATGGTGGGGGTACTTCACAGGCCGAAACCAGACATTTCTTCTGCAACAATCTCTTTTTCCAACAGATAGATTTATTGCATGCAAACATTCCCTTGAGCTGAAAAGGCTACATTCCTGACAGCAGCAATACAGCGCGCCAAGGTGGGCCACACTTAGAGGTATTTCATATTTAGCAGCACTCCCACTTCATATCCCTTCATTTTATTCTGACTTTAAACAGGCACTTGCTTATGTTTCCCTTCTCTGAGTCTCAGCCAAACTTCAACTGAGGTAGCAATTGTGACAGCACTAGACGTTTCTACTCTTCCAATCCCATTTCTTACTTTGCCTTTCTTCAAACCTTCTCCACCGGGGAGTGTCTTACATTACAGGGAGCAGTCTTTTACCTCAAGGTCTTATCACAGTCAAATTAGTGTTCTTTCAGCAAGAACTGAACCACTGAGGACCTTCCAGATACCCAATCACTGATGCGATGCACCAAACTGTTCTCCCCTGCAGAGTGCTGCACATTCCCAGACCTACAGAGACTGAAGTTTCCCCAAGGACATTCATACACTCCCAGACCTACACAGACCCAGAGGCACTATCCACTCATGCAGCAATTCCAATTTCTGGACTGTCTTCACCCAGGGAACTGCTTCTTGTGCCACACGGAGCACCCAGTTGGTCTTCCACCCGCTGGGGTCTCAAGCAACCATTCCCCACGTGGACCTTTCTCTGCTTCCACTGGTTCCCCAGCTTGAGAGCCCAACCACTGTAGCAGCCACCGGCCAGGGGAAAAGGGGTAGTGCTGCCACTGCGACACACTCAACAGTCCAGGTTCCCACTTCTGAACTGTGCCCCAGGCCCAATCTGCCAGAGCAGGCCCACCCACAGAACACACACACAGACTCCCAGGCTGCACTCGCCCATGGGCGAGACTACTAAAACTACAGGGCCCCCATCAGTGCTTACCCCACCATGGTGCCAGAGATCACTTGGCAGGCCACCATTCTGCTTACTCCTTGGCTCTGGCTCCCACACTGCACTGACAGACCCTGAATTTGTGCTCCTCTGCTTCTCTTTCTCTACTGCCTGAACTGCCATTCTCCTCACACACGGGTCTTCGAGGGAGGATGGCCGGGGCGGCAAGCGGCCCACCCCGGCCCCGCCACGGCCCTCCAGCCAAACTTGCAGGCTGAACCCCCCGACCCCTTTCTCTTTTGCTTCCCTCTCTCTTTTGCTCCTCCTTGGATATCTCTTCCAAATGGTGCCAAACCCTCTCTCTTATACCCCTAGGAATGGGGCCCCCTGCCTACAGCAAGCAAGCCCAACTCCCAGACCTCCCAGCACCAGCTGTCTCCCTCTCTGCCTAGCTACACCTGGCAACCAAAATTAGGCAGCAAGCTCCCAAAGGGTGCTTACACTCCCCCCCCCCCCACTGAAAATGTTCACCTCCTGGTGAACACCTATCAGGCCACTCCACCAACCTCCCCAGAGGAGAGATATAGCCATCTCTCCCTTCCCCCAAGGGCCAGGGCACTTAACTGGCTACACCGCCTAAATGCTGGAAATTCATATACTTCACACAGAACCTTAACTTATCCTACATTATAACATTGGTGACCCACCCGCTGGTTCCCACAGTCACCTCCCAGGTACTACAGTAGGGGCATCCCCTCACTATCGTTGTAACCTTTCTACACCACTTAATTCCCAAGTTAATTGAAGTAGTACGGGGGTATGGCTGCTGCTGCGAGGAATTGGCACAAAGATTTCACAGTTCCCCAAAGATGCATCACTTAAACTTTGCCAATACAGCATAAACAAGTTCTTTAAACTGCACAGAATGTACTAAACTGCTGTACTAAAATCTAGCAGCAGTAAACATTTTACTGATTCAAATGCAGTTTTCCAGCCACTCATACTCACCTCCATTTATTTGTCAATAACACACTACCAACAATCAAGCTTCAGCCACACCTTCATGTATACCTCTAACTCTTAAAGAGCTGGTGACACGTTCAGTAGAATTTAAAAAAAACTAATATTTAGGCACAGTCCAGCTTGTATTTCCCTTTAGTGCTGTATTCTTCCTTCCCATTATTTATTGCTGAGGTCATTTCTACGAAAGCAGGATCTTTGCTCCTGAAGAGTTTATCTATTCCTACAGCTTTCTCCCTCCCTGAAGTCATAGAGCACTGCTTGTGACATCAGTTACTCTCATGGCAACAGACTGTGATGTCACAACAGAGGATTATGACTTGAAGTAGGGAGTAAGTTACAGAGGTAGATGGACTCTAAAGAAACTCTAAGGGATAAAGATCACATATTCATACAAATTTCCATAGTAATAAATAACGGGGAGGAGAAATATATAAAATATAAATGGAATGCAGGCAGAATTGTACGTAATTAATATGATTTTTAGTTTTCTTTGAGGCGTCAGTAGCTCTTTAAGTAATGAACAGTTTGCATTGTGGATTTTTTTCTTTTCAAAACACCAAACATTAATGCTAATCAGAATCAAAAGATGTCATTATTGGGCTGGCTCGGTGGTGCTGAGGGTTGAGGTGCTAGACGCCACACCTCGTGTCACGCCGGTGACCCAGGTTCAGGAATGGACTCAGGTCACTCGGGGGTCAGCAGGGGAGGAAGGATTGAGTGTCTGTAGACATCTTTCCTTCCTCGGGGAGGGGGACAGTACAGCGCACTATAGACTGACACCCAGCAGTGGCTGGATGTTGGCACAGGCACGTTGCTCAGACCAGAGGAGGGCAGCCATCCAGGGCATATAGCTGCTTCCGCGGAGGCAGGGACAGCTGCCTCACCCATTGCATGGTTTGGATGCCTGGAGAGAAAAAGCAGAAAATGGCCAGGAGCCAACGGGGTCCATGATGACCCGACTTGTTCGGGTCAGAGTATTAGTTCCTCTGAGGGAGGGCCGGAGCAACCCGTTGGCTCAACAGAGGAGCCATAAAGTATAAATAAAAAATAAAAAAAGATCTCATTGTTTAGGGAGCTGATGAGTCAAACCCCTAAAAACATTTTAAAACACATAAGCAGTAACTATAAGGGGTTGATCTCACCCAGCCTCCAACGCTGGGTCCAAAATTGGGCAGTCCTGCTTTTCCTCGTTGCACAGTCAGCATCGGAGGGGGGCTGATTTTAAACAATCTCAGCTTCTTTATGTAGCCCCCTTGTTACCCGGGGTTACTAGAATCCCAGTAAGACCTAGTAGTAGGCAGGGAAGGCAGCTTGTGAAACTCCA
Source organism: Neoceratodus forsteri (assembly GCA_016271365.2). Classification (NCBI taxonomy): domain Eukaryota; kingdom Metazoa; phylum Chordata; order Ceratodontiformes; family Ceratodontidae; genus Neoceratodus; species Neoceratodus forsteri. The sequence continues at coordinate 449,229,554 of CM057456.1, read as the reverse complement.
GTTAAATGGGTTTCACAATGTCTCACTCTGTTCTCGGTCTCAGCTGAGACTGAGGGATGACATCACCAATAGAACTATCGCAGCTGCATGAGCCACATTGGAATCTGCAGCAGAGGGAGTTAGTTAGAACGTTGAGAGTCTTCAGTCAGTCTTCAGTGAGTGAGTGTGAAGTTGGCAGCTTGCTAAGAAAGCAGCTCAGTGAAGGCTCTAGGAGCCTCAGCCCTGACAGAGGGCTACTTTTAAGTAAAAAGGGTGTGTGTGTGTGTGTCTCCACCTTAAAGAGAGACACAAAAGATTACTGAAGTTGTGGAGACTGCTGTTTTCGGGTCTCAGTGCCCCTCCCTTCGGGGGGGGGCAGGAAAGGGTTCCCTGCAGATTTCTGGGACAACCCCCTAGTTCTGCTTGTGAAGGAAAAGCTGCCTATGTGTTCCAGTGTTTATTTGGGAGAATAAGAAGATTTGTGAGTCACCTGTGGGGCACCTGCAGCGTGAGGGTGAGGGTCTGCTGTTGCTAAAAGAGCCTATGTTTTTCACCCTGGGACTTGTGTGACAATGTGGGGATTGAACTACTAAATATTGGGAAGCCTAGAGTAGTGGGCTAAGCAAAGTAAAAGTAGGTTCAAGTGATCAAGTCCAGAGTTTGTTGGGATGCAAATAATATGTAGAGGAGATGTGAAAGATGTCTACCCAGAATCTACATTTGAAAGTTCAGTAAAGGAATTGTTCAGTTTCCAGAGAAATGACCGGGTATGGGCTGTGGGAGCTGGAGGTGGGTGGCCCCCCATCTTTAGTGACCAGGTCCACCTCTATGGATTTCTTCTGTGGATGTCTACTTTGCCTCAGGCACTTGGCCAGTGAAGGGGGAAGTACCCAGACGTGGAATTGTAAGGAAAATTCTCTCTAGGAGTCGAAGACTCTAGTGCGGTTTGGGGAGCCATAACAGGATAATTGGTTCATTCCTCAAATGGACCACGAATTGGATAATTGGTTCATTCTCAAATGGGATCATGATCATGGCCGGCGGGGAGTCAATAGTGGGAAAACCCAAGTAGTGTACAAGTCGGGCTGTGTACCCAAAGCTGCGTGCAAGTCCGGGCTGTGTACCTGGTGGGTTTAGAGCCTGAGGGCTGGAAATAGTGATAAAGTGTTCTGTTGTCTCTAATCTGCATTACCAGGAATGTAGCCCCATGGAGGTCTGTCTATGCTTTGTTTGTTCAGCTTGGATGTGAATAAAAGCCACACTGAAGAATCCCATTCCTGGTTCTGGACATTACAGTTATTGCTTCCTGTGTTTGGATTTACTTGGGTGCCCCTGTGCAGAGCAGCCGAACCTAGGTCCCCTGTGCCGAGTAACCTCATCCTCCCCGAACCCAGTCCTCACCAGGTACTGCTGTCAGCTTCAACAGCATGCCACCTGTCGTTTTGCTAAAAAGGCGGGGTTACATTTATGTCCATTTCCTCCCCCAGGACAGCACTAAGATGAAGCGTTCTAGGCAAACTACAGCTTTGGGTCCGGCATCCTCACAGATAATTTTATATTTTATTCTTTGGCCTTCAGCATCCTGAACCATCACAAAGGTTTTAAACAGAGTCACTCCAGTCCATACAGTTGAAAGATACATGTGCCTGCCTGTCTTGATGGTTTCTTGCTCATGTCTGCCTAACTCCAAAGCACTCCCACAGTTCTTTGACTTGACTTTGTCCAGGGCACCGTGAAACACCCAGTCCTCCCTTTTCTCCTCAATCATGTCCCAAATCCTCTTGTTTGCATAGAGGTAGTTTTCTCCAGGGTATTCCATCTTGATTTGGTGACAAACCCAGCACTCAACTTGAGACCAATCAGGGATGTTGCGCATGCTGGTTCAGGGGGCAGTACCCTTCAGCAGTCAGCTCCTCAAGGTGTACCTCAAGTAATGAGGGTCAGTGGGACAAAGAGTGCCCATGTCCTTCCTTCCATGAATACAGGCCTGACACAGCTAGGGCATGTTATCTGGGAACATCTTGTTGGGGAAACGGTATGGCTTAGGAATGTCCCAGTCCCACAACTGATCATCAAAAGTATAGGACTTGTACTACACTCCAGGTGTATGGGGTACAGTATACTCATGGTCTTCTCCCACACCAGAGTCTCCTTCAGAGATAATTTATTCCAGTTCCACATCAGGGTGCTTGATAGCTGGAGCCTCTGCAGCAATGGAGGGGGGGGTCCTCTGGGACTCTTCACAGTGCCTGCCACCAAGGAATGTAGGCCCATTGCAGGGTACTCTGCTGGCTCAGTCCTCCCTGTCACCCCACAGCCTCTCCCTCTGCCACGGGGAGGGTCATATGACACAGGGGGAGAAGGGCTGCACAGATGGCTAGTGCCCCTCTCCCCAGGGGCTACTGCACTGGCAGCAACTTCTGCTTCTCCCCAGTTCTCCAGACTAGAAGAGGCTGCACTCACCAAAGCAGAGGTGGTAGTCCAACTCCAAGCAGGCTAGTACTCAATAGCAGACCGAGCAGGAAAAGAGGCACCACCACTAGCACAGTCCAAACAAACCAGGAGGGTCTTCACCACATCTCCAGTATGGAGACAAACCACACACACCTCTCCTGAGTTCATCCTTTTTGGGCTAACTCCCATAGCCATCAAAGTAATGATGCTGGCACAAGAACCATCTGATTGCCCTCTTCTGAAGCTTCAGCCATGGTGGCGTTTGCAAATGTTTTCAGCCAGTAGATTAATTTTGCGACAGTCCACAATAAACAGCTTATCTCCCAATGACACACTTGTGGCGCAGTTCACTTGGGGTTAAGGAAAGATGGCGCTCCCTGCTCCATGTAACGTGACTCCTAGTCCCATCTCGGTTGCCTCCAACCAATCAACAGTGGATTCCAAAGTTCTACATTCATTAAGGGTAAGCTAAACAGTTCATGTTGCAAAATGGTACTATTCTGAGGAGTGAAGTTGCACAAGTTCAAAATCATGCTTCCACAGTACAGAAAATCCCCTGTAGCTCCCCACAAATCAGTCCAGGCACAAACATGCTCCACAAAACACTTCTTCAAATCCCGGACGAGCCCCCACGTTGTAAGCCCCTCACTCCCGCTATCTAGGGGTATCCAGGCAGGAAAAGCTGGGGGTGGCAACATACATTACGAAACACTGTCAATGGAAAATAGAAATATGCTCATTGGCTGGTTCTTCTGATGGTTGCGAGATGGCTTCACTAGTTGAGGAACAGTCTCTCTTCCTAGATTTCAGTGGTGAACTGCAGACGGCAATGTTCATTAGCAGGCACAACATGCACAGTTCAAATTAATTAAATTCAGTGTCCACACCTAAACCAAAAAGCCAAAACTGATTTAATGCAAACAGGAATGGTTAATAACCACTCCATGCAGCATGAGGGTGACACACACGATGGGGGTACTTCACAGGCCGAAACCAGACATTTCTTCTGCAACAATCTCTTTTTCTAACAGATGGATTTATTGCATGCAAATGTTCCCTTGAGCCGAAAAGGCTACATTCCTGACAGCAGCAATACGGTGAGCTGAAGCGGGCCACACTTAGAGGTATTTCATATTCAGCAGCACTCCCACTTCATATCCCATCATTTTACTCTGACTAAACAGGCACTTGCTTACGTTTCCCTTCGCTGAGTCTCAGCCAAACTTCAACTGAGGTAGCAAGTTTGACAACACGAGACATTTCTACTGTCCCAATCCCATTTCATACTTTGCTTTTCTTCGAACCTTCTTCACCAGGGGGTATCTTACATTACAGGGAGCAGTCTTTTACCTCAAGGTCTTATCACAGTCAAATTGGTGTTCTTTTAGCAAGAACCAAAACATCAAAGACCTTCCAGATACCCAATCACTGATGCCACATACCACACACACAAACCAAACTCCTACCATGCCTCACTCTTATCCCCCTCCCCCCCTCACAGCCTACTCCCTCCATTCACGTGATCCTCGCTGTTTCGCCCTTCCCTACCCCCCACTCAGAGATGTATGGCTGCTTTCTGCTTCTTCTTTTTCCCACATCCGTGGAATTTTGTTCCCTCCTCTCTCCGTTCACTACCCTCACTAAAAATCATTAAACATTCACTCTACTGTACCCCATTCCCCCCTGCTCCTGACATCCTCCTGACTAATCTTGCTTTGCCCTGTCACATCTTGGCAATTTCTAGTTCTCCTGTCATATCACTAAACTCCCTAGCCTGTCTATGATCCAGCTCCTCCTTTTGCTACTCCTCACCCAGCATCAACCATGTGTATTCCCCTATTATTTCCCTGTTTTTGCAAATAATTGTTATGTTATACTTTAATATGTTATGTTATGCTTTAATTATTTTGTTAAATCCTTCTACCATTACCTAGCTTGTGAAGTATACTTTGTACTTGATTCTCAGTTTTTATTTCAAGTTTGTACATTCTTGCCATTCATTGTTAGTATTGGCTGATATCTCAACAGGCATCTTGTAACCTGCCTGCCTCGATGTAATACTGTTATGCTATAATGCTGTAATTGTGTATTTCTGTTTTTTACCCAGGCTTATATTAATCTGCCTGCAACTACCACTGTTATTATGCCTGCTTCTCACTTATGTATGTATTGTACTCCCTTTACCCTTCCCCAGGTTGCACCTTGAATTGAGCCTTGCCTCAGTGTGCCCCTCCCAGTTATCAACTTAAATAAATAAATAAACTGTTCTCCCCTGCAGAATGCTGCACATTCCCAGTCCTACAAAGATTAAAGTCTTCACAAGGAATTCCACACACTCCCAGACCTACAGAGACCCAGAGGCATGCTCTGCTCATGCAGCAATTCCAATTTCTGTACTACCTTCACCCCGGGGACTGCTGCTTATGCCACATGGAGCACCCAGACAGTCTGCCACCTAACCAGTCTCCCAATCAACCATTCCCCACATGGACCTTTCCCTGCCTTCACAGGCTGTCCAACCTGAGAGCCCAATCACTGTAGTGGCCACTGGCCAGGGGAAAAAGGGTAGCGCTGCCACTGCTACAACCTCAACAGTCTAGGCTCCCACCTCTGAACTGCACCCCAGGCCCAATATGCCATAACAGGCCCACTCACAGAACACACACCAACTCCCAGGCTGCACTCACCCATGGGTGAGACTACTAAAAGTACAGGGCTCCCATCAGTGCTCATCCCACCAAGGTACCAGCGATCACTTGGCAGGCCACCATTCTGCTTACTCCTCGGGCTCCAGCTCCCACACTGCACTGACAGGCCCCAAACATCTGCTCCTCTGCTCCCCTTTCTCAACTGCCCAAGCCACCATTCTCCTCGCACACAGGTCTTCAAGGGAGGAAGGCCGGGTGGCAGGCTGCCCACTTCGGCCTTGCCACAGCCCTCTGGCCGAATGTGCGGGCTGAACCCCCTGACCCCCCTCTCTTCCTTTCCCCCTCAGATCTCTCTCTTCCAAATGGCACCAAACCCTCTCTCTTATACTCTTAGGAATGGGGTCTCCTACTGACAGCAAGCAAGCCCAACTCCCAGACCTACCAGCACCTGTTCTCTCCCTGTCTCTCTGCCTAGCTACATCTGGTAACCAAAATTAACCAGTAAGCTCCCAAAGGGTGCTTACTCATGAGTTATTAAACATTACAACTATGCACTTCTGTGTTTTCCTTATGTCTACTGTTGACATAGCATTGCTTACTAAAAGGGATGGGAGTGGGCAAAACCCCAGTTGTGGCCATTCTCTAGTGCAATGTGTTGGGTCAGTGTTACAACTTCTCTCCTGACGGGGTATCATTTCTATCCAGGACCCCCCTGCATCGCATTGGAGCCAGGCCAACCACCTGTTATGATCTTTCTCCTCTTGCAGGTGTAATTTAGATGAAATTAACTCCATAGCATGAATCTGATACACTCCACTGCACCATTCCTGCATTGTGGGTAGTTCTACTTGCAACCAGTGGGCTGTAATACATTTGAGAGCTGCTGCTAACTTAGAGCTACTGTTGGATTAAGCAGCAGCTTAACCCCCAAAGAGTGTGCTCACATATTTTTCTGATGTACAAACTGGGGAAACTAATAAAAGGTGTGCTGACATATTAAATGGCCAGCTTGCGACCTAAGACCTAAAACAGGTTTTGATGACATCAACCAATTTTCTTAGATATGCATTCTAAATAGTTTTAACATAGAAACATAGACTTTGACGGCAGATAAGGACCGCTTGGCCCACCCAGTCTGCCCATTTCCCTACCTATTGGATAAGCTGCAGATTCTAGTTAACCAACAGCCTACTTCCTCCCGCCTGCCACTATAATTGCCTTATGTCTGTCCCATGCATGTTTGAATTCCCCCACTGTTTTAGACCCCACAACCTCCCCAGGAAGGTGGTTCCATGCATCTACCACTCTCTCCATGAAAAAGAATTTCCTCACATTGCCCCTGAGCCATCCCCCTTCTATCTTTAAATTGTGCCCCCTTGTTCTTGCACATCTCTTTTTCTGAAAGATGCTACCCTCCTGGACTTTGTTGATTCCCTTGAGGTACTTGAAAGTTTCTATCATGTCCCCTCGTCCCTCATTTCATCAAGGGTATACATGTTAAGCTCTCTCAGTCTCTCTTCATATGGTTTCTGATGCAGACCCTGCACCATTTTAGTTACCCTTTTCTGGACTGCCTCCATCCTGTCTATGTCCTTGCGAAGATGGGGTCTCCAAAACTGCAGCTGTCTGAGGCATGCCCCTGTAGGGCATCGAGAATGACCCTGTTCATGGATGTGGCTGCAGTCAATGTGTTCCAGTCAACATCTGGCATATTCAGGTCCCCCATCGACAATATGTCCCTTTTTCTGCCATTCTGAGAATGCCTTCTATAATTTCCTTGTCCATTTCCTTCCCCTCAGATGGGTTCTGTATACAACCCCCGTGTGGATTGTGGTACCACTCCCTGTCTCCAAGGTGACCCGCAGTGCCTCCTCTCCTCCCCATTTACCATTTAATTCTGTTGCTTTGCTTCCTTCCCTTATGTACAGAGCTACTCCTCTTCCTCTCTTACCCTCCCTGTCACTTCTGTAGATTGTGTACCCTGGTATGTTGACATCCTAGTCATGATTCTCCATGTACCATGTTTCTGTAACTACACAATAGCCAGGTGTCCCTCTTCCATCAGGGCCACTAGCTCAGGAAGCTTGTTACCCAGACTATGGGCATTGGTACTCATTGCCCTCCATTTAATGCTGGCATTACCCTTTTTTGCCCCATCCCTGCCCTTATTGCCTTTGTCTTTTTTCCATGTACCCCTGTCCTGCCCCCTGTCGAACTCTGTACCTTGGTGTTTACCTTACTGACTACCTTGTTTTGTGGGGGGAGGCTTGGAATTTCATGCTTCCTATCAGCACCTCCCCCTTTGGCTAGTTTAAAAGCTTGCCAATGAAGCACTGAAACCTATCACCTAGGAGCTTGGTTCCCTTCCTGGATAGATACAGAGGATCATGCCAGTACAGACCCACAACTCTCCAGGTGGACCCCCAGTCCTCAATGAAGCCAAAACCCTGTGCTCCACACCAGTCTTTCAACTATTCATTGAACTGCATGGTGCAGAGTACCCTAGCCTCACCCATGCCATAGAAAGGCAGTACCTCCGAGAAGGTTACCTTGCATGCTACCTGTCTAAGGCCCCTCCCCAACTCCACAAACTCCTCCTGCGCTGCACTGATCCCATGTCCAACTAGGCTGTTTGTCCCAAGGTGGGCTATGATGTCTAGTTCCCTCTCCCATGATGCTGCTTCTGCAATCCTGAGGATTTGCTTCCTGTCCCTCCAAGCCATGGCACCAGACAGGCACCTTACCTCCCTCTCCCCTTCCCAGTTCTACCCCCCAACAATTGAGTCCCCCACCAGGAGCTGTTTCCTTCCCCTGTGGTGTCCCTTGCCACCCTCCTGTGGGTCTCCCTTGTGGAGGTTCCCAGCATCATCCTTGGTCTCCACTGTGGGTGCCGTTATAGAGAAACCATGCTCTACCAGAATGGCATATGAGTAGTTGAGAGGTACAACTGGAGGGTTGCGCCTCTGTTCCACCACCCTCATCCTCCCAGAGCCCACTGAGGTACACCCGCTCCTCATTCTTGGCAACTTCTGAGGCAGCAGTGGTTACACTGGTGCTCTTTGGGTTGGGGAGGCTTCCCTACTCCTTGCCAGTTCAGCCTGGAGATGGGCAACCTCCTCCCTCAGAGCTGACAGCTGCCTGAAATAGGTCAGCAATGCAGCTTCCAGAATATCTCCCAGAAAACTGCCACCCGACAGCCAGTGCATTGCACCACTCCACATATGTCCCGTCCCCTTCCTGCTTATAATACATACAATGTATATATATATATATATATATATATATAAAACATAACATTCTGTGGTGAATAGCATATGCGGCTCATGATGCTTTGCATTGTGGGGGCGTGTGTGATTTTGTATTTTCTTGAAACTTGGCTTCCCAGCCAAATGCCCTTTGGAGTAACCCTTGCCTCAGTGTTTGCGCACAGAGGTTCTTTGTCTTTTAAATAGTTTTTATTTTAATGGGTTCACCACAATATATCCAAGGCACACTGCCTTAAGGGTTGCTGGTCCATTCCACTGGGGTGTCAAACAGATGAGGCATACTGATGAGTCCTGGTAGGATGAAACACGTGTCTATGTCTTCTGTTAGCACCCTTTGCAAACTGTGAGAGAGGCCTTTCGGCACCATGCAATTCTGCTTAAAGTTGGACCAGCATAACATTCTGTGGTGATTTGCATATGCAGCCCATGATGCTTTGCATTGTGGGGGCATGTGTGATTTAGTATTTTCTTGAAACTTGGCTTCCCGGCCAAATGCCCTTTGGGGTAACCCTTGCCTCAGTGTTTGCGCACAGAGGTTCTTTTGTCTTTATATATATATATATGACAAAGAACCTCTGTGTTTTATATATATATATATTATATATATTTTTGGTATGTGCTTACCCTCTGTGCACTGTGCTGGGTTGTTAAGGATATGACAGAGTTGTACCCCTGCTCTCTTGAGTAAGTGATGTCAGAACCTCGGGTATAAAGGAAATGACAAGCCTGAGGTGGGCAGGGTGAGGGGAAGGGGTGAGTGTCTCCCAGCCACCAGTGAACTTCAGAAATAATCAACTACACTGCTGCCCCATCACCCTGGTGAGTGCTGCCCTTTCTTTCAGTAATACAACCAGCACAACAATTTAACAGACCATTCCACTTACACAAACCACTCCTCTGAACCCAGGAATAAAAATTAAATCAATCCTCAGCCAGCAGTACAATCCTAAAAGTTGCAAAAATATCCTTACAAATACTAGGTCTCTACACCAGCGAGCAATCCACAGTAAAAAGCAAATTCAGTAGTATTTCACTCCCTCTGGATATAAAATTAACAGTCCTCAAATGGAATCCTGCAAGTCTTTTCTTAATTCAAATAAGCAAAAAGGAAAGTATCAATAGAAAAGTGTGGCAAACCGTCCTCGCAGGTCCCAAGCAATATTTTGTCTTTTTCCAGGCTCTCAGTTCCCAAATATGAGTATGAGTTTTTTCTCTGCAGTATAGTAAATTTTAGCAGCCTCCACTAAAATCAATTTGCAGGATTCAGACCCAGTACTTACCACACTGTGCCAATGAAACTGAAACTTATTTTTATTATAGATGATGGGACCTATTTCTTCAGGTAAATAACCCATTTCCCACAAACATTAAATGGCAAGCAGGTGGTATCCCTGTAAACAGTTTAAATTGGAAAGGCTTTGCCTGGAGTTCAGTGGCCAAGCAGCCAGCCACTCTCACTTCCTGAGCTATATAAGCAGTTCCTCTCAGCCTCACTGTGAAGCATTTTTTCTTTGCAGCCGAATGGGAAGAGAAGACCCCAGGTAAGACTTTGACTGGCAATGTATTACTGGTGCAGAAGACTTCAAGTAAGATGGAAGAAGCCATTTTGGCCTCTGTCCTCTGAGCTGGTTGGGTCTCCCTAGCTGGCTGGGCCCCCCCCCCACTGCTCCTGCTTGTCTCTGCTGGGCTTCTGTGTTTATTTTCCTGCTTCTGGTTTGCATTTAGCCTTCGGCTGTGTGTGCTTCCTTCCTTTTTTGGTGGGGAGGGGCTTTTCTAAGCTCCTAGCATACTGCTACTTCAGAGCTCATACTGCTTGCTTTCAGTTACTCACAACTCTCAAATTACTTGCACTGCAACTGCAAACCTGATCTATGTGTTTCTGCTCAACTATAGCTGTTCCATGTGGCATACTCTATTACTTTCACCTGACTCAGATTTACTTGAACCTAGCTATACAGCTCACTCATGCTTGTTCTAATTACATCATTGCAGCAGTCTCATTGCACTGCTGGTTGATGGTGCTTTAAGAGCATTATGCCTCCTTTTATTTCTTGCAGTTACAACTCCGTGTACTCCTTTGTTTTTACTACTGCTGCACAGGCCTACTTGCTTCCTGCTACTGCTTTGTTTACTCCCATTGCTATTGTACATTGTTTTACTCTGAGGTTAGCTAAAGCTCCTGCTGAGGCTATTAAATTAGCTTTTATATCTGCATGTGGTTCTCGGCCTTTCCTTCGCTTCCTTGTTTGTCCTACGGCGGGGACTGGGAGGTGTTTGGGGTGTCATGGCCTATGTGGCTAATTAATTCTGTTCTAAATCCTGTCTTCGCCACTGAAAATCCTCAAAGTTTGTCACCTTGATTTGGCTTTGAACTGCCTGGCTGGCTTGCCCCACTATTTCGTGCTGTTTGCCCTATGTTATGCAGATCTACATGCAGGTCCAATTATTACTGCTCTGTTTACTGACCTATGTGCAGGTCCATACTTGCTTATGAAGCCGTTGTTCCTTGCATACGCAAACCATTGCTTCATGCCTACTACCATTCCCTCGGCTTCAGCCTGGGATTCTGCTGCACTCAATCTGCATTCGACTTTGCATGGTCTCAGCACTCAATGTTCATTACGATCTCAGCATGCCATGCTCATTCAGCTCACCAGCTTCTTAGCTCTCAATCAATTTCTGGAGCATGCCAGCTATTCTATTCTGGTGCAGGGTTCCTGCAGCCGATGGTCTCACTCTGCATTTAGTCCGCATCTCGAGCATGTCCAAACTTGGGGCAGGATCCTTCTCACCTGGCCCATAGCTGGGAATGTCCTCACCCCAGGCTTGGTTTTAGCTGCCTGCTATGCGACAGCAGCTTCTGGTGTCGAATTTAAGACTACCGGTGAAGGATGGTTACGACAGTCTCCTTTGGCTCTAGTGTTCCACTATAACGCTTAGCCATTGACTTTAGTGGTTTCCCTAGCAAGTCAGCTTCACCACATTCTCCCTACAACTGCCTCTGGTTCACCTGGTTTGATTTAGGGTGGGTAGGCCAGGTGAGTGCCTCAGCAGTCGTTGCTCTCCTCCTGTGCCTTGGATGCATGTATTGTTGCAGAGTTTTCTCGCAACCTTCCACAGCATTCCCACTAGAGGGTTTGAGTGAGAGCCTTCCTCCAAATTGGAATATTTTTCACCTCCCTTTAATTGGGTTTTACAAATTGCAGCTGCAGAGCCGTCACTAATTAAACTATCCCAAGCCTGGAGGGAAGACGACCTAGGCCTTGGATCCCCAGAGATTTCCTCCTCATAGGGTTTTTTTCTCTCCTCCATTGCCTCAGATCATAACACTCAGCATAGTTGTTTCTCCTAGTTTCTTTAGGTAGGTTCCGTTGTTGGATGGAGGTGGAGGATGTCCTGTCATTCCCTCTCTTCTTAGGGGATCCCCTAATCTCAACACAAACCATCAGTATCATGCTATGCAAGCCTATATATTCATTACATTATCCACCTGAGCATCTTATTGCATTATCAAACTGCCTATGCTTCTCCACTACTACATTACAGTTACTGCTCCTGTGTCACAGTTACTGCTTGCTCTTATACTTCGTGTTGCTGCCTTTTGGGGGATGATACCACATTTCTTTTGGGTATTCCTTAGGTACCTTTAGCCATGGGAACCATCCTGTGGCACCTCTAGGGGTGGAACCTTCTCCGAGAGTTCCTTGCTTTCGTACCCCTACAGGGTGTTAATTCCTCTGGAACAGAGAGTGTGAATGGCCAAAACCAAACTAACACAGTTGCACAAGCTTAACACTATACTGGCTGCATAAGTCAGTGAATTGGAAAGGCTTTGCCTAGAGTTCAGTGGCCAAGCAGCCAGCCATTCCCACTTCCTGAGCAATATAAGCAGTTCCTCTCAGCCTCACTGTGAAGCATTTTTTCTTTTCCCCACCATCCTCCCCTCCTCCTCCAGTGGCAGCACTCTCTCCTTAGGGGGATTCCTAAGGTACCTTTAGCCACAGAAACTGTCCTGTGGCACCTCTAGGGGTGGAACCCTCTCTGAGAGTTCCTTGCATTCGTACCCCTACAGGGTAGCAATTCCTCTGGAATAGAGTATGAATGGCCAAAACCAAACTAACACAGTTGCACAAGCATAACACTATACTGGCTGTGTAGGTCAGTGAACTGTAACTTGTTAATTATTGGTTTAGTCTTTTGTTTCTGTCAGGCAAACAGCAAACCTATAATTAGTAAGCAGGTGTCCACTGACCCTAAAACAGATCAGCTTCTGTCATCTCTCTTCTGGTTTAGACTGGTGTGTCCTTCAGAGGTCTCAAAAAGTTCAAAACACCTTAGTATGCCAGTGCGAAATCAACCACTGTATGAAGTGTGTCTTATAACATCAAATGTTAGGGATTATATCAAATACTGTGTATAACTAGCTCTAATTCATAATCAGAAGTTATAATTGCAAGAACATTCTAAAATGTCTCTTTATAAATAAGCTATCAAAAACTGTATACAAGAATTCTAAACCACCTATTTATGTTAAATATAGCCCTGTATATTTACCTAATTGTATATTTAAATTACTCAAAATCATTAACTCAAAGCAACTAATGACTGGGGTAAGTTGTAATCAAGTAATATCAAAAATCAGATTAGCATATAAGAATAAGCTATGTCAAAATCTTACAACTGCATTTTTCAGGTACATTCTCTACAAGTGAATCTTACATGGCGCATTGTGTTGTGTAAGCAAATAACTCTCTGAAACCACAGTTATAATACAATTCCAAGATGCTTTTGTGTTTAATTATTGATATCTAGCCTAAAATTGAAAATAAGAACTGTATATTTAAATATATTTTAAGGTTTAACATCAAACATGTTGTATATATCAAAGACGGACACTAGTTGCTATTGAAACACTGCTGCCATCTAGTGGCCAGTGTAATCACTCACTAATTATAAAAGCTGTAACCCACTTTTCATGACATAATTATGCAGTAATCAGCTGCAATCAATCAGAATTGGCCAACAATTCTTAAAGTTTAAAGCACATGCCAAATTTGGTAGAAACCTTACCCTAACCTTATTGGTCCAAGGACCTAGTGGTCACTCAAAGCAAGGTCAGCTGAAATATAAAAGCCACACATTAGTGCTGGGTTGTTAGAGAAAAGAGGAAGGAGGAGGCATCCAGAACCAGAAAATACAAAAAAAGAAACCATAACCTGTCTGTCATCTGTATCAGCCTGCATATGGTGAGCGATCAACATCTTTGTCAGGTAAAATTAAGAATGCACTTTAATTCTATGCATGTAATAAGAATTCTATACTTGCAATAGGATTAAAAATAAGCTTGTTCCATAAACTTTGAATTTTTGACTCATAGTGTAATTTAACCTCTAAAACAACCTACTGAATCAAGTGCTTTGGCCAGGCACTCAGATTCAACATTTGGCGAGCCAGGTAGGAGAAGGTGCTAATGAGTCAAATGTCAGTGTCAGTGGCTCAGTAGGTAGCACACTCACCTCTGAGGCCGGGAGATCAGAGGGCTATGGGTTCAGTTCCCACATCTGGCACTTGGGTTAATATTCCAGTACTGACACTGTAGTGCAACATGAGAGGGGTGCTGCACTTCTGAGGTGCCATCTTTCAGATGAGACATTAAACCGAGGTCCCATCTGCCTGGATTGGTGGTAGTTCAGGTGGATGTTAAAGATCCCATGGCACTTATCGAAAAGAGTAGGGGAATTTCCCCGGTGTCCTGGCCAAATTTCCCTCATTCACTAAAAATACCACCAACAGCTTAATCTGGTTCATGGTTAGTTGGCATTCATCTGTATCCTCCTCCCCCGGGTCATGCCTGAAAATAGGCAGGATTTGTCTAGTGCACTTACCCGGTCAACAAAAACTAAATAAATATTTGAAATTTTGAGGAAAACTTTCCTACAGGAAACCCCACATTTGGATCAAGTTTTACTTGCGGGTAAAGGTTCATAACCTAATCCATGGTAACAGCTGGAGTCAATCCACTGAAAACAGTGGTTGATCCAAGGTCTTGTCTAATAAGACCCAATCTTAGAATAAATAAATACACAGGTTACTGTAACAAGAAACAGTGCATTGTAGAACTAACAAAAAGAAAACAAATTACTGTAACATGCAACAATACATTGCAAAACTCCTAACTGACAACAAGGGGGCAGGAATTTTTGCAAAAATGCTAATCATCAGAGTGATGATATTTGGACTTATGTACAGGCACAGTTTCAAATGTAACTAAACAAAAAAATGTGAAAGAAACAACAAAAAGGCATGTGTATGAAAGGCTTATACATCATGGAAGGTTAGTTTAGAAGAAAAATTAAACTGCATAAGAAAGCAGGCCTCAAATTTAAAATCTAACAATTTGACTTTGCAGGATGAAGTCAAATGTATAAGAGAAACTGTAGTAGATCTTAACTGCATATTGCAGGAAAAAAATGAGGAGCTACAACACCACAAAATGCAAGCTATAGCTCAGCTCAATAGTGTCCAGTGTTCTAAAAACACCTTGCAACAGGAGTTAGAGAAACGTAGATATGAGAAAGAGATTTTAAAGAGGGAAAATGAAAATTTAAAAGCAGCTTGCATAAAACAGAGTAACATAATTGTACATCTCCAGCAAGGTACAAAAATAGAGCAAACTCAAGGTAACAAACAGGTGCAAGAAGTCAAAGGAAAAAAAGACTGAGAGTGAAATAGTGGTAGCAATAGCACCAGAGATAATACCTATAGCCACAGCTCCACTAACCTGTAATGATACAAAAACCCCAAAGATGAATTATGAGTCAGAGCAGTTTAAATATGAGAAAGCAAAAAAAGTGTCAGCTGGAGAGTTCCAATCTGTAACTACAGTGCCTTTACCTTAAAAAATGGCAAAACTTCAAGGTTTATACTCTGTGTTTAATAAAAAAGAAGACAGGCTTCAGTATGTGCAGAAAGGTGAAAAAGGTAAAGTGAAAATGTTAAAAATGAAAAATAAAACTTCTCCAGTGGCTTCAGTAGTTGTAATCCATTTGCAGACTCAGCAGGCTACTCATGTAAGAAAGGAATAGCATCAAGCCCTAAGACAATAGCTAAGGGGACACCAAAGTGTGACAGATTACCGGGACAAGCTTTGAATGATAATGTTTAGATGAATAAAATGTAAACACTGGCCTGATGAAAATTAAAATCTTCAGTTCAAAAATGAAATTACAGCACGCCAAACCTAGCTTTAACTTAAAATTTCTATATGCTAATGCTAAGTCTTCTCTTCTAACTTTTTCTTTCTACCCCTCCCAGACACATCGCACACATAGACACACAGATTACTACCTGAGGTAATGATGTAATCATGGTTAATTAGGTAAAGGAATTTGCTGGTTGCAACAGCTCAGTAAAATACCTGTATTATTTTTGGGGGGAGCTAAGTACAATACAGCAGTTAGTTTTGCCAATACATTGGCATTACTTACAGTATTTTTATGTTTGCTTGCACACATGTGCAAGAAACATAGTGCCATCATCCGAGTTTTCCAGAGGTGTGTCAGCCTCTTCCAATTCAGTCAGTGTGTTTGCAGGCACGGTCCCAGTGTGCCAATCACTGCTCCAGCTGTCTATGACAGCTGAAAATGCAGTGTCATACAGTTGAAAGGGAGAGCTCCGCTTCAGTGAGCAGAGCTTCCCCTCAGCACACATGCATGCATATTGCCAGTACCGTAGGAAGGGTGGGGCGGATGGGGCAGCCGCCCCGGGCGCAAGCCTCCTAGGGGCGCAGTTTCAATCAGAAGCTCACAGTACTACAAGTTCAAAAGTGAGTACTGCCGCTTTAAATTTAATTTTTTTAAATTACTTTAGCAGTAATTACTACTTGCTGGCAGTAGTGGGAGCATCCAAGGACCAGCAAGTTGGGGAGTCACATGGTGCGTTGCAGCCTCAGCAAGAAGAATCTTGTGTGTACAGTTTCAGACAGCCATGTGGTCCGGCCGGCGGCAAGTAAATAAGGCGAGAGTAATGTGTCTGCTGCAGTCTAGAACTATTTGAGACGATAAATAGTAGAGAGAGTAGAGACAGTGTTGTGCTGCAGGATTTTCAATGAGCATGTCTGTTTAATAAATTATATTAGTGATCTGTGGAGTGGTTTGAAAAATAGTAAAAAACTACCGATCTATTTAAGAAGGCAAAGACATTAGGATAGGATTATTTGACTACAGTGTGTTTGTTTCAGTTGTTTGGACCTTGGGCTGCCTGCATGCAGCTGCATTCTCCCCGCACCCTGACTCGCCCTTCTGATCCATGATCCTGGTCCCCATCTTGCTGACTCCTGAGGTCAGGAAGCCTGCCCCTCTCTCGCTCAGCTGTAGTTCTGCTCCATCCTTTCTTTCCTGGGTACTGTCTATGCTGGAGGCCAGGACAGGTCTAAATCCATTCTCCCGAGTCCCAAGTGAAGTGTGAGTGAATAAATACATTGTGCAAATTGTGAAAGGCACTGAGACCGAGTTAGTCTGTGATGACTAGGCTTACTTTCAATTTTTTCAACTGTCGTCTTGCTGAGCTGATGAATGAAATAAAAGTTAAAACTTTATTTCCTTTTGTATCGTGCTCCCGTGAGTGCCTGCCCAAGTGCCTGGATTTTTTTTTGGTGAATTGATCATCGCCGCTGCCTTAGTTCGATCTTTTCTTCGGATCTTTGACTGGGGGGCATCCGATTGAAAAAATAAAATGAAATGAATTTAGTTCTGGTGTGTACAGTGTTTGAATTGCTGTCTGACTTTACTCGATGGGCGGAGGTGACAGGCTCCAGGAGAGACAAGAGTAGTAGTCATCATTACAAAATTGTTAACTTCCTGGCTAGAAGACTCTTCTGGTTCATACTCTTTCTCTGTGTGAGTGTGCTGGTCCAGCACAGAGAAAGAGAGAGTATGAACCAAAAGTTTCTAGCCAGGAATTCAAATTTAATTGCAAATAAGCATATTGTTGCTGTTTTGTGTTATTATTTCTAATTTTTTTTATTACTTTGTTGTAGTTCTGTATTTGTTTAATGTTTGCCCTATTTAAATTAACTGCTTACTAGTCTGTAGCTACTACACATCTGCCAGCAATACCAGTGTGTACCCTACCAGGTGTATCAGTCACCTAAGTATTGATATAACTGGTATACTGACTTACAGTATCTGTTAGCCTAACAGATACAGTAAGTCAGTATACCAGTTACAGCAATGTCTGCTCTGTTATATCAGTCTTTGCTCACATTTATGCCAGTGTGGCAATGTCTCATTACACATAGAACATAGACTTTGATGGCAGATAAGGACTGCTTGGCCCACCTAGTCTGCTCATTTCCTACCTACTGGATAAGCTGCAGATTCTAGTTAACCAACAGCCTATTTTCCTACCCTCAACAAGAATTGCCTTCTGTCTGTCCATGCATTCTTGAATTCCCCACTGGTTTTGACCCCACGACCTCCCTCCAGGAAGGACGCTCCATGCATCCACCACCCTCTGTGAAAAAAATTCTTCCTCACATTACCCCTGAGCCGTCCCCCCTCTATCTTCAAATTGTGTCTCCTTGTTCTTGCACATCTCTTTCTCTGAAAGATGCTACCCTCTTGGACTTTGTTGATTCCTTTGAGGTACTTAAAAGTTTCTGTCATATCCACCTCTCCCTCCTTTCCTCAAGGGTATACATATTAAGCTCCTTTAGTCTCTCCTCCTATGGCTTCTGTTGCAGACCCTGCACCATTTTAGTCGCCCTCCTCTGGACTGTCTCCATCCTGTCTACGTCCTTGTGGAGATGGGGTCTCCAGAACTGGACGCAGTACTCCAGATGGGGTCTCTCCAACTGTCTGTACAGAGGGATAACAACTTCCTGTTTTCTACTGATGCTGCCTCTCCCTATACATCCCAGTATCCCTGCAGTCCTTCTTATTGCCTTGTCACATTGCTTACCTACCTTACATTGACTGTCATCTGATATGACTACCCCCAGGTCCCTTTCCATTTGTGTTGTTGTTTATTCCTCCCCCCCCCATGTGTACTCTTCCCCTGGGTTTTTGTTTCCCAGGTGCATTACTTTGCACTTTTTTGCATTGAATCTAAGCTGCCATAGTTTTGACCATTCCTCCAATCTTGCCAAGTCCCTTCTCATCATTTGCACCCTTCTTGTGTATCAACCCTATTGCAGATCTTTGTGTCATCTGCAAAGAGCATATTTTTCCTTCCAGCCCTCTGCCATGTCACCTTATAAAGACATTAGAGGACTGGTCCCATTATTGAACCCTGTGGTACCCCACTAGTAACCTCCCTTTCTTCAGAGTGTACTCCATTTGGTTTACTATTACCCTCTGGGACCTGTTGTCCAGCCAGCTTGTCACCCAGGCTACTACCCTGGGACCCACTCTCAGGTTGGCTAACTTGTCTGTTAATATTTTGTGTGGGACTGGGTCAAATGCCTTGCTAAAGTCTAGGTAGGCCATATCCACTGCCATTCCATGGTCTATTACATTGGTTACCCAGTCAAAGACTGCAGTTCCTCCTAGTTACAGTTAAACAGTGTATTGGTTATTACAGCAGTTTCTCTTCACACTCCAGTTACAGTTATGCCAGTATCAGCTTCCTGTTATACCAGTGTCTCTTCCCAGTTACACCTCTCAGTATTTCAGTTATAGCATTGTCTCCTTCCTTTATGCCAGTGTCTCTCTCTGAAACATAGAAACTTAGATTTCAGAGCAGATAAGGACCAATTGTCATCCGGGGCGGTCTGTCCACCACTCCTCCTTAGTCTTATTTAAATAATATGTGGCTTTGTTGTAGCAGTTGCTTCCTATAAGAAACAAACAGTACATACAGTACTTTTGTGTTTTATATATAAATAAATAAATTGTGATGGCATTCACCCACTCTGAGGGCAATTGCCTAACATTCTATTTATACAAAAGTACTGTATGTACTGTTTGTTTTCTTGTGGGAAGCAGCTGCAGCTAAAGGGAAGTCAAGTTTAGTTGAAGTTAGTTGACTGTTAATACTATGTTAGTAGTGGAACTTGACCTGCTGGCAGCCGAGGTGACCATCCCGCCTGACTTGTCTGTGTGTTTGCTTGCTCTCGCTCTCTGACTGTGAGAGGTTGCCTGGACTCTGTTCATTATCTTGCCTGGGTGATAAATGATTTACCTTGTGCACCCAACTCCTGGTGGGATGCCAGCACTAAGTGTGCAAACTGTGATGCACACAAGCATACAGACTGCAACACTGTTGGTGTTCCCCTCCCCATATACCCCTTACTCCTACTTGTGCATTGCTACCTGTGGTCTCACATGTGTCATGTGGCAGTATTGCACCAGCACTGATGGCCTTACACTCCCTGGAAGAGGAGGAGGAGGAGGAGGGTTTCCCATGGACATCTGATCCTCCTCCTCCTCCCTCCCACAGCAACCAAGGTTAGCTCCCAAATTCAGGTCACCAACATGTGAACAGGTAGCACTACTGTTGTGCCAAGGCCAGCCGTGACTGTTTTTTTTTTTTTTTTCTATAGAGCTACTGATGCCTCAGAGAAAACTTTCAAAACATAACATGATATATAGATTGTAGACCTAAATTCATTATGTGTATTACGTGTATCTGCAGAAACCTACAAGAACACTAGATCTTTATCCCTTAAGTGAATTTATGACTTTACTCTATGGCAGCTACCACTCAGATGGTGTGGTAGCTGCCCTCAACAGTCATTCTAGCAAGGTTAGAAATAATGTGTGCAGCTAATAATCCAGATATTTTACTCATAAATTAGTTTTTAACATTGGCTGCACGAACATTTTCAGAGCCCATTGCCCCCCCACTCGCTAAGCACGTAATGACGTAGGGCCAGGATAGCATGGGGGTGCCCAATTGAAATGAATGGGCTAGAGTTTTCATTCATTTTAACATCAAGAATGGCCAGTAACACAATAATGAAAGGCACTTGACTAACATGATCCTTGTTGGTCAGCCACTTGTCCACAACAATGTGGCTGCATATTCTGATGCCAACCAGCCAGTGTCTCGCATATATCTATATTCCATGGGAGCAAAATATTCCCCTGAAATCAGGGGAGGGAACATATAGCAAAAGTATGTTTTTTTCTTCAAGAAAAGCCCCAAAACTCACCACAGAGCATGTTAACACCTCAGAGCTTCTGGGGGCCTTGCGGACCCCAGACCCCTGGCTATTTTCTGGGAGGGGGTGCAAAATTTGTCTCTTGCCCAGGGCACCAAAATGCCTTCCTACGGCACTGCATATTGCGTGCTGAGACACTCCCCCCCACGCACATACGGTATAGCCGACGGGGGTGCCCAATCCCCCGTTGGCTGCACGCCCCCCCAAAGTATCCAGGAGCCATGCTGGGAGCCCATCCCAGTGTGGCAAATTGATTTTATGGCCGACAGGGGTGCCCAATCCCCCGTCAGCTCCAGCCCCCCAACAGCCTTCCAGCTGCCATACTGGGAACCCACCCCAGCGTGGCAAACATCCTCGTAGTCTTTTGTCCCTCGTAGTCTTAGGGAAAACTGTAATACAAAACTGTCCTCGGCGCTTCCCTGACCTCCCACAACCCGCACCCACCCACTGCGCCCTGCCTCCCACACCCCCACACCATACTTACCTCCGAGCTCGGCGCGACAATCTTCTGTGGGCTGGGAACACGTCTGCACTCTTCAAAGCCGACTGCGAACTGAGGAAATGCCGGTAAGCTGTATAATGGGATAGATAGGGGTTTTTCAACTTTGTTGCATATCTCAGGCATTTTTGGGAATTTTGGGCCCAAATTTTCAACATGGGTTTTTTGGGACCCCTTCTCATGAATGTTGTCACTGTCATGGCGTTACTCGGGCCCGAAGGGTGATTTCTCAGCCACTGCACAAAATCACCTTTCCAGAACGATTAATAAAACGACACTGCCAGTGTTCATAAGGTGGGCTCTCAAAAAGCCTATTTCGAAAATTTGTTGGAAAAATTCCTAAAAATGACTGTTTTACAAGCGTGCGTTGAGCAGTTCCTACGCACGCTCATAAGTTCAGGAATTTTCAATATTTTCACTCCAGATTTTCAACATTGCCATTTTACCACACCTTCTTATGCGCAGTACAGCTGTCATTTTTCACATCCCACCCAAAATGTGTTTCCGACCATGTAGTGCACAATGGCACAGTCAGAGTGCAAAATCAATGTATGGGACACATTAAAAAAATCACAGTGACACTGTTCATGAGCAGAGGTCTTAAAATGGCTATGTTGAAAATTTGGTGAAAAATTCCTAAAAATGACTGTTTTACGAGCGTGCTTTGTGCAGTTCCTACGCACGCTCGTAAGTTTGCGAAATTTCAATATTTTCACTCCAGATTTTCAACATTGCCATTTTACCACACCTCCTATGAGCAGTACAGCTGTCATTTTTCACATCTCACCTAAAATGTGTTTCCCCATGTAGTGCACAATGGCGCAGTTAGTGTGCGAAATCAATGTACAGGACACATTAAGAAAATCACAGTGACACTGTTCATGAGCAAAGGTCTTAAAATAGCTATGTTGAAAATTTTGTGAAAAAATTCCAAAAAATGACTGTTTTACGAGCGTGCGTTGTAGAGTTCCTAAACACGCTCGTACGTTCGCACATTTTCAATATTTTCATTCCAGATTTTCAACATTGCCATTTTACCACACCTCCTTATGAGCAGTACAGTTGTCATTTTTTACATCTTGCCCACAACGTGTTTCTGCCCATGTAGCGCACAAGGGCGCAGTCAGTGTGCGAAATCAGAGTATGGGACATGTTAAGAAAATCACAGTGACACTGGTCATGAGCAGAGGTGTTAAAATGCCTATGTTGAAAGTTTGGTGAAAAAATTCCCCAAAATGACTGTTTTAGGGCTTACGTTGCACGGTTCCTCATGCGCTAACCGAAGTTCGCGAATTTGTAATATTTTACCAGATTTTTCAACAGTGCCATTTTACCGCACTTCCTATGAGCAGTACAGCTACCATTTTGCATCTCACCCAAATGTGTTTCCACCTCATGTAGCGCATTAATGGTACAGTCGGTAAAAAACAATGTTTGGGACAGATTAAGAAAATCACAGTGACACTGATCATGAGCAGAGGTCTTAAAATGGCTATGTTGAAAATTTGGTGACAAACTCCATAAAATGACTGTGTTATGAGTGAGTACTTGCAGTTTCCACGCACCTCGTAAGTTCATGAATTTGTAATATTTTCAGTCCAGATTTTCACCAATGGCATTTTTCCACACTTCCTTATGAACAGTACAGCTGTCATTTTCCACAACATGGCCGAAATGTGTTTTCACACTTTCAGCACAGAAATATGTGGTCACTGTGGGAAATCATTGTTCGGAACAGATAAAGAAAATCACACTGACACTGTTCATGATTGGAGGTCCCAAAATGCCTGTGTTAACAATCTGCTGTAAAAAAATTCCCAAACTAGTTACATTACGGGTGTGCGTTAGCAGTTTCTACACACGCCGTGACTTCACCAGTTTTTAAATTTTCATAGCAGATTTTCAACATTGCCATTTTTTACACCTCCCCATGAACAGTACCGCTGTCATTTTTCACATCCTGTTCAGAATGTGTTTTTGCACCTGTGGTGCCAAATGCCATAGTCACTGTGCAAAAGCAGTTTTCGGCTAACAAACTGATATTGTCACTGTTCATGAGGTGGGGGTCACAAAAAAACCATGTTGAAAATTTGGAGTGAAATCACCAACGAATGCCTGAGCCTGAGGCATTAGGGTTCCCGACCATAACACCCCACCCTGTAGAGAATGACAGGCATCAGGGGGTGTGATTTGGGATTCTTGCCTGTCATGCTCATACCATTCCACCCCCAACTACACCCTGCAGCCAGTGAGAGGCATCAAGGTGTGCCTCTGACTCTTCGGGCCCAAACTTCACCCCATTCTTCTATACCGCACTCATCTCACCGTATTTCCTGATGGAATGGGTGCGATAAGGACCAAAGACCCTGAGCACACTGTGACACTTGTCAGTGTCTGCAGGGTAGGTGTGGTGAAATGGCGTGGTCGTTATGCCTGACTACCCAAAGGCACACCCCAATGCCTGTCACTCTCTGCAGGGTGGTGGTGGGGTTGGCTTCAGTTCAATACTTCGCTGCCATTCCTATTATGCAGCTCTGTAACTTCTACACTACCAATACCAATGCCAGCAAGCAAACATTCGGCATTGACAAATGCTTGTTTTCTTGGTTGCAAAACTGTTTAAACATTTATTTAAAATAAATTGTCTGCTAGCCATGTGCAAATAATGTACAGTATTGTCACTATAAGTCCAAACAACATGCTGTAGTTACAGCATAAATATTAGTTTTAAATCTTTAGCGTTTTCTCTGTTTGGCCAGTTGGCTAAATCTAAACTCAATCTGCTCTTTGCTGTTCCCTAAACTAGCTTAACCAGTCTGCTTTCTGGGTCTGTGAACATCAGCTCTTCTTTTGAATTATTTACTAAAAACAGTAATTATAATGATTATCATCTTCAGGTAATAAGTTTGGGAAAGAGACTTCCCACTGTCATTTATTTTCCAAAAAAATATGGTTCTTACAAAAAAAAAATCTTGTTCTTTATCTTTAAACTAAATGTAAGATTTTCCTCTTAATAGCCACAACAAAGTCACATATCCATGTGCATTAAAAAAGCAAAAAGGTCAGCAATTGCAATGTCTTTTTTATTATTATTATTGTTTGGGTATAATTAACTCACTACTTGAGGTTTCAACGATGCATGTCGTGAAGGCTTTATATTTAAGGACTATGCTTTATAAGTATATTGCATAAGCAGCTTCATCTTAGTAAGTGCTTTTTAGCTCTATAAAAAAACACTATAACATAAATAAAAGCACTTACTGTCATTAATGCATCATAAAGTAAATGGTTATCATGTTCTTGTTATGCTAAAAAAAATTACTAATGCATGTTTTCTTCCATGTCAAAAAAAAAAGGTTAAGTATGGCAATCCTCTATTGTATAACTTTATTGGTAAAATGTTGTTTTTCTCATGCTTGCATTCCAGGTCTTTCTTAAATCTATGATAACAATTTTGGTCATTGACTATTTTAAAAAAGAAAATTTTCTAAATTCTCTATGTAGTAGACACTAGCTACCTTAGCAACATTTTAATGTAAACTGCATGTTAAAAAAAAGTTAAAACTCAACTGCAACTTGCTATTGTAGTACCTTTGCCACGCACCTCTAGTGGTAGCACATTTATTTTAACTCTTAGGCTGCCAACAGAATTAGAATGTATATGAATTCTGGACTGCTATATCAGTCCGCAGCCCTGCAAGGGTTAATGGTCACTAAATTTGCTTTCCTCAGTTAAAACAGCCACTGCAAAAATCATTGCAAAACATGTGCTTGCTTAAATGTTTTGCAAGTGGGGAATGTTAATTGTGAATGTGGTTTAGGTTTTAATGTGTTATTAGGTTCACATAGGTAAAGGTAGTACCTTTACAGCTATTGTGTTTCATATAAGCAGACAAGCATGGAAGGAAAGTGCATTTTATTGTTGCCCATAGTTTGGGAAAATACAGATCTCAAACTGCTTAGTATTTGAGCAAACGTGTTAATTAACAAGCATTTGTCAATGCCGAATGTTTGCTTGCTGGCATTGGCATTGATAGTGTAGGAGTTAGAGAGATGCATAATAGGAATGGCAGTGAAGTATTGAACTGAAGCCAACCCCACCACCACCCTGCAGAGACTGACAGGCATTGGGGTGTGCCTTTGGGTCATCAGGCATAATGGCCACTCCATTTCACCACACCCTACCCTGCAGACACCGACAAGTATCACAGTGTGCCTTGGGGTCTTTGGGCTTTGTGCTCACCCCATTCCATAAGGAAATACAGTGAGATGGATGCAGTACAGGAGAACAGGGTGAACTTTGGGGCCAAAGAGTCTAAGGAACACCTCAATGCCTGTCAGTGGCTGCAGGGTGTAGGTGGGGGTGGAATGGTATGAGCATTACAGGCTGCAATCCCAAGTGACATCCCTGACGCCTGTCAGTCTCTACAGGATGGGGCATTATGGTCAGAAACCCTAATGCCCCAGGCGTTCGTTGGTATTTTAACTCCAAATTTTCAACATGTTTTTTTTGTGACCCCCACTTCATGAACAGTGGCAATACCAGTTTGTTAGCCAAAAGCTGATTTTGCACAGTGACTACGCCATTTGGTCCCACAGGTGCAAAAACATATTTCAAACAGGATGTGAAAAATGACAGCTGCACTGTTCATGGGGAGGTGTAAAAAATGGCAATGTTGAAAATCTGGAGGGAAAATATAAAAAAAACAAAGCCACGAGCGTGCGTAGAAACTGTACAACGCACACCTGTAATGTAATTAGTTTTGGGTATTTTTTACAGCATATTGTCAACACAAGCATTTGGACACCTCTGCTCATGAACAGTGTTACTGTCATTTTCTTAATCTGTCCTGAACACTGATGTCCCACAGCGACCACTCATTTCTGTGCCAGAAGTGCAAAAACACATTTCAGGCAGGGTGTGAAAAATGACAGCTGCACTGTTCATGGGGAGGTGTAAAAAATGGCAATGTTGAAAATCTGGAGGGAAAATATAAAAAAAACAAAGTCACGAGCGTGTGTAGAAACTGTGCAACGCACACCTGTAATGTAATTAGTTTGGGTATTTTTTACAGCATATTATCAACACAGGCATTTGGACACCTCTGCTCACAAATAGTGTCACTGTCATTTTCTTAATCTGTCCCGAACACTGATGTCCCACAGCGACCACGCATTTCTGTGCCAGAAGTGCAAAAACACATTTTAGGCAGGGTGTGAAAAATGACAGCTGTACTGTTCGTAAGGAGTTGTGGAAAAATGCCAGTGTTGAAAATCTGGACTGAAAATAGTACAAATTTGTGAACCTACAAGGGTGCGTGGAAACTGCGTAATGCACGCTCGTAACACAGTCATTTATAGGAATTTTTTCACCAAATTTTCAATATAACTATTTTAAGACCTCTGCTCATGAACGGTGTCACTGTGATTTTCTGAATCTGTCCCAAACATTGATTTCACACACTGACTGCACCATTGTGTGCTACCTATGCGGAAACACATTTTGGGTGAGATGTGAAAAATGACAGCTGTACTGCTCATAAGGAGGTATGGTAAAGTGGCAATGTTGAAAATCTGGTGTGCAAATATTAAAAATTTGCAAACTTGAGAGCGTGTGTAGGAACTGCACAACGCGCACTCATAAAACAGTCATTTTTGGGAAGTTTTCACCAAATTTTCAGCATAGCCATTTTAAGACCTCTGCTCATTAACAGTGTCACTGTGATTTTCTTAATGTGTCCCATACATTGATTTCGCACACCGACTGCGCCATTGTGAGCTACATGTGCAAAAACACATTTTGGCCAACATGTGAAAAATAACAGCTGCACTGTTCTTAAGGAGGTGTGGTAAAATGGCAGTGTTGCAAGTCTGCAGTGCAAATACTAAAAATTTGCGAGCTTACAAGCGTGCATAGGAACTGCACAATGCATGTTCATAAAACAGTCATTTTTAGGACTTTTTTCACCAAATTTGCAACATAGGCTTTTTGAGAGCCCACCTCATGAACACTGGCACTGTCATTCCATTAATCAGTCCCAAAAGGTGATTCCGTGCACTGACCGCAAAATCACATTTCAGGGCTGATTAATGCCATGACAGTGATAGTATTCATGAGGAGGGGTCCCAAAAACCCTATGTTGAAAATTTGGTGCCAAAATTCCAAATAATGCCTGAGATATGCATCAAATTTGAAAAAACCCTGTTTATTCCATTATGCAGCTTACCAGCATTTCCTCAGTTCGCAGTCGGCTTTGAAGAGTCAGACATGTTAGCGGTCCACCAAAGATTGTCGCGCTGTACTCTGGAGGTAAATATGGGGTAAGGGGGTGAGGGGAGGCAGGGTGCACAGAGGGTAGGGCTTTGGGGAGGGGCAAGAGACCGAGGGACCGATTTTTTGTTTTCTAGGTTGCCACCAGCATGACGATGTGAGACGCTTTGTCAGATTGGATGGCTTCCAGCATGGCAGCTGGAAGGCTGTTTGGGGGCATGGAGCGATGGGGATTAGGCACCCTGTTGGCCATAACAATTTTTGCCATGCTGGGGTGGGCTCCCAGCGTGGCAGCTGGAAAAACTGTTGGGGGGGTGGGGAGAGCGCGGGCTTCAGATCATCCGAAATGCAGTGCCGTATGGTTGAAAGGGAGAGAGCGCGCTTCAGTTTCTGACTGTGCTCACTGAAGCAGCTCTCTCCCTTTCAACTGTACAGCACTGCATTTCTGATGATAGCACTATGTTTCTTGCACATGCGTGCATGCAAACATAAATATGGCAGAAAAATCAAATGGCTATGCTCAAATGCTATGGTACTACAGATCACCTTCTGCAGCATAAATGAGGGAAGGACCAAATGTGTAATGCCCTCTGTTTCTTCCAGTGTAAAGACAGACAGACATCCACTCCTCAAATGGTAAGTTATTAACACGTCCCAAACTACTTAGGTACACTGCCATAAAGGCAGCATAAAGGCCCAATGTATGTTAGGAAAGTCAGGGCTCACTCACCAAAAGCCCCCTACGCAGCCAAAAAAGACAGGGCTAACAAGTTAGCCAAAAGGGGAACCTTAAAAAAATATCTGTGGTGCCTGCCTAACAGGAAGGTATCGGAGGTTGTAGTGGCAAGCATCTCACCTCCACCAAAAGCTCACAGATGTCCTTACAGATGGACTCAGATAGGGGACCATCTTTTGTGGGAGCTGTAATGCAGCAGACAATGTGCCTAGTAAGGGTCAAGCAAAAATTTCACCTTGCCTTCCATCCACAGTCATCAGAACAGGTATAAAAAAACCTAATGTTTGGAGGAAGGAGGGGAACCAAACCCCCTCTGCTCCAGTTTGCTTTTCTGTCATTTCAGAACACAGGACAAAATGTACATGGATGTAGTCCCAGTGGTCCGAAATGCTGATCCTAGGTGACACTACACTTCTTCCTGTAACAGTGACTGGAGGGATCATGGAAGTGATAGTTTTGAGAAGCCCTAGAGTCCAAAGAACTCCCAGTGGCAAGGACAGAGTCAATGTAAACAAAAAGGGGTCCCTCTTCTTGCTGTGTGTGAAACATCCACAATGACAGCTCAAATAAATTAGTGGCTGGTATTGAAAAAACTGAACTGCAAAGGATTGTACTAACCGTGACCAGCCACCATAAACACTATGAACATGAGAAACTCTGTGAACAGTGCTGAAATGTCTCCTTTTTGCATAAGACTGTTAAGACTTTAAAATGCAACTGAATCCATCCAGTGGCTTTACGCTGCTCCTACCCCAGAGACTTTAATCATTTATGTACAGTTGTACCTGTTTCCATCCAGTGGCTTCACTCTGCTCCTACCCAGATTCTTTGATCAGCTAGGTACTGTTGTACCTGTTATTACCTAAAATGTTTAAATCTCAAATTTTACATAATCGTGTCATTTCTTAAATGATAATTTCATTTCTTATGTTAAATGTTATTTTCTTAAAATATGTCTCTTTTATAATGTTCAGTTTGGACACTGTGTCCAAATAAATGTGTTAAATTATTTTATTCTTCCATTTAAAATTGGGTATTTTAAAACTAATAAGCCTGAGCTGCATGGTCTTGATGATTTATCCATGAAAAAAACGTTTGTTGAGGCCTAAAGGTTTGTTAATGGTTCCTCTGTGTACAATAGTGTATGTTTGATTACTGTACGTAAACCAAGATCAACGTCTTAGTTTACAAACAATCTTTAAAGGGCCAATACAAACACATGGGTAAACAAGTAATATGCATATCCTATGGGAACTATGTTCTCATAATTATTTACAATTTGCTCATGAGATGTGGAAACAAGGGCACTTCCCTGGCCTCATCTCAAATAACTACATGACCAAATGGTGTTGACTGAGATATTTAACCAGGTCACAAGACATCCATACAAGATGTGTTAAAGCTGCTGTCATTGGTAAAGTGGTTATCCTAACAGAGTCACTTCACAAGGAGAAATATCTACTTAGTGAACCTGGTCATCAAACTAATCATTCATTATGCTCCAACCTCAAAGAGGAACATTCCCAGTTCGTTTGACAATCATGCATAAATTTCCCCTTCTTGCAGTGATTCCTGTTTTGTATTTCAGTAATGTCCTCTGCAGTTAGTTTTTGCATTCTGAGCTGCTAAAAACTGCAGGTGTACCACAGCTGCTGCAGCAAGCCTGTTGTTGCTGTAGACCCAAGGCTGTGCTGCTGATGTCACTGTATGAGAAGGAGTGAATCACACCATGCAGTACAATGCAGCTGCAGCTGTTTTGTCAGGGAAAACTCCCATAACCTGGTGCACATACTATGCTCAGCATTGCTTCCCCTTCCCCAAGACACCCTGTTATCAATACAGTTAGTATGACTACACCCAATTCCTTGTCTGTATGTCATTTACTAAAAGTGATTTTTCACATGCATCAGTAGCAAAGCATGGGGAATGAGAGACTGAAGAGTTGCTGTCAGATGAGACAGCTCCCTGGCAGTTGGTTGCCTCACTGCAGTTCATTGGCTCCTTGCAGTTCATTGCATCATTGCAGCCAACTGCAGTATCAAGACCTCATCTATTAATGTCCAGACAGGTTTTGGGTACACGAAAGGCAATTGGATTTATTCACACCACTAAAATAGCATTACATGTATCTTACACATATTTCATCAACATAACAGTTTGTTTTACTTTAATGTCCATGAACTTTTCCCCAGTTCAATCTTGCATTGAATTCCACAGCTGGTCAAGTTCTTCACCTTTTCCATCCCCTCCTTCTCAGGGTCTGGATGCGTCATCCAAACCCCCACCACCATCAACCAATACTCCCTACACTTTATTTATGCTAGGTCTGGATGCCACAGACCTGACCCCTAGCCTTCCATAACTGTCACCGTCCTTCTAATCACGTCCAAGTGCACTGCCCCAGCCCATATAACCTACCCCCTACCCCCATCTGCCCCCCCTTAGCCCTCTATGCCCTTCCCCCTTCACCTAATTCCATTCCACTAGTTCCCACCTCCAGCTTGAGTTGGATGGTAGAGCTCACCCTCCTTGTGTGGTCACTTAGCTGCTCCTCAACCTAGCCACCGCCAGCTGCCAGAATGGTAACAGAAAGCAAGCCACCCCCCTGTCCAAGAGATGGACCTCGTCCCCCCATACAAATTTAGTTTAGCAAAAGTTATCCCTTTATGTGAGATGCAGCTCCCTCCTAGCTCCCTCATAAAACCAGCCATCCACCTGTTTAGCCTCTTGCAGGCCCTCTCAATTGCCCCAGTGCCTAATGCGTGCAGCCACACCTGCCCGCTGGGATATAATTTCCAACCACACTACCTCAACCCTCGGCCACTAGTTGTTTATGGTCCACAAATCAGCCTTAACCATCTGCAACAAAGGCCACCATGGCATCATTCCCAGGTCATTCCCCCTAAGGTGGATAACTATGATATCTGGTATGCCCCATGTAAGTCTGAGCTCTTCTAATAAAGGAAGCAACTGGGCCCAACGCTTAGCATACCCCGGACCCCTTTCCAGTGGACCTGAGGGCTTCTAAGTCCTTTCATGAATTCCCTGCCCCCTTGGCCAGTTGCTGCATGCCTCTCAGCCCAGTATATGTAGGAATGCCCCTGAATTCACATGGTCCTTCTCCTGCTTGCACCTGCTGACACAAGGAAACACAGTCATTTCAGGGTCTGACATAATGCTTGTAAAAGGCGGAATGCCATATACCTAGATCTTTGATTTCCTCTGCCGATCCCCCCCTCCAGGGCCAGAGCAGAGGCTGCCCCTATCCTGAATGAATGAGTGGCAAATTGTGCCAGGTCATGCCCTTTAAACACCAACGCTTTTTTCAGGACTCCTCCCACCTGGTAACAAGTTACCAGCCCGCTGTTGCCTTGTCAAAACCAAGGGCCCATGCCCATGGGGTGGATGGCCTAGTAGTTCTCCATGGCTCTTATCACACATGCCTGATCCCCATGTGCGTTTTATCTGTACTTGAGCCCCATGTCCCATCTGGTCAGTTTTCGAATGTCGCAACCAAATCCATAGACTCTCCCTGGTGAACTTTACGTCATCCAGCTGCAGACCTCCCTCAATATCTCCTTTCCTTGGCAACCACCTCCCCCACCTGGAAGGCCTCTTTGTACATTAGGGTAAAAACCACCTGAAAAAGGCAGGCCTCATTAGCTGTATTGCAAATGACGGCCAATGCCCCTAGGACTGCAGCTAAGATGTCCGGCATAATGGGTCTACTGTAGTCTGCCTGCGGGGCTTGCCCTTTTTGCCACCCTAAAAGCATACATCTTACCCTCCTACTGGTGTTCGGCTCAGGCCATCCTCTGGTATCACAGACCCAACCTATACCAGCTAGTTGTACTGCCATGGTCAACTGCACCACCCCTTCCCCCACCTATCCACCATGAACCTTATTACCTGCTCCTCAGCAATGAGAAGACTTACCAACATGCTCTGCTGTGACTGAAACCCTTGGAGGGCTTCCCATGCACTTTCGTAAGCCTTCAGAGTGTTGGCCAATCATGAGTTCTGGTATAACATTCAGGCTCTTGCCACCCAATTTCCCACAGCTATCCTGGCACCGGTGTCCTCCCCACTTCCGCCTGCAGGGCCAACCTCCTGAACCTGCCCAACTGCAAACATGAAAGGCTGTCAGCAATTTCATTCTGGACCCCTTCCACATGCCTAGTTCTAAATGTAAGGTTCAAGTGTAGCCCCAGCAGCGTAAGCTGTTTCATCACCCAAGTTACCATTTTCGTGAATCCCTTCCATCTGTTAATGACTTCCACCACACCCTTGTTGTTGCACCAAAACAAAACCCTCTTGTTCTGCAACTCCCCACCCCACACCACTAGCGCTACCCAAATGGTGAAGATCTCCAACAAGGTGATACCCTTCAGCAGGCCCAGGCCCACTCATACTGTAATTTAACCTCTAAAAGACCCTACTGAATACAGTGCTTTGGCCAGGCACTCAGATTCAACATTTGGCAAGCCAGGCAGGAGAAGGCACTAATGAGTCAATATTTGTAACTTTGGGGAAAACTTTCCTACAGGAAATCCCACATTTGGATCAAGTTTTGGAAATCCATCTGCCCCCGTAATACACTCCCATGTCCAAAGCCCCAGATGCATCCATATACAATTGGAGGGCATCACTGTCTACCCATTCGTCTTGCCAAAAAGTTATCCCGTTGTAATCTGCTAGAAAGGTGTCCCATACCACAAGGTCTTCCCTTACCCCTTTGTTAATGTCCACCCAATGATGTGGCCTCTTAGCCTTCCCCATGGCATGCCCCAGCCACCACGTAAATACCCTGCTGGACCCATTACCTTATAGGCAAAATTCAGATGCCCAAGTAATTGTTGTGCTAACACCAAAGGCACCCTCCTTCTGCCCAACACCTGTCCCAGCAGCTCCTTAAACCACTGCACTTTGCCCTGGACAACCTGAAACATTCTCCCACTGTATCTATTTCAATCCCCAAATATTCCAACACCCTGGCCAGCCCTTCTATTTTTTCTCCCGCTAAAGGGATTCTGATTGTCTCTCACATAAGCCGGAAATCCCGTAACATCCCCTGCACCTCCCTCTTAGTTTCCCCAATCAACAAGAAATCATCAAGGTAGTGTACCACCCTTCTGTGGCCATACCTGTGCCCAAATACCCACTGTACCCACTTACTAAAATCCTCAAAAATGGAGCATGCCACTGAGCACCCCATCAGTAAGGCCTTATCAAAATAAATCCCCCAATCGAACTGGAAACCCAGCAAATGCCAGTCCTTGGGATGTACTGGCAGCAGCCTAAAGGTGGACTCAATGTCCGTTTTAGCTAGCCTGGCACCTTGTAGTGCTCTAATTAGCAGCACTGCCAAATCCAATGATGCCTAGGATACAGTGTTGTGTTTCTCGGCCATGCCATCGTTCACAGATGAACCCTCAGGATAAGACAAATGGTGAATCAGGCAGTATTCACCCAGCTGTTCCTTGGGGACTATTCTCAATGGGGAGATGTGGAATTGACCACATGGTGGACTTGCAAAAGGCTCCCCCACCCTACTTGCATTTTTATCCTTAAGGATTTTCTTGTAAACTATGTCCTCCCTCCCTCTGACCGAAGCCAAGTTCCTCGCCCTCGTCCCTCTCCTAATTCATTGTAAAACCCTCCCTCAGCATCACTCCTTGATTCTGATCCAGGTATCCTGCTGTCCTTGCTTCCACCATTTCAGCCCTGATAAGAGTCTTAGTCAAATGGAAACCCTATTTCAAGGCCCCATCCCCTTAATTCCACCCATAGTTGGAACTGTACCCACCTCTGTTCCCAAACCCCCATCCCCTACTTCCAAATCCTACTCTGTTCTGCCTCCCCCTTGCCCCCAAGGAAGAGCTGTTCTGACCACTTGTCCCCAGAGCGCCTGCTGTTCTCCTGCATTTCACTACTGGATGCTGCCCACCACATTTTGAGCAAATGTGTTAAATTTGCAATTGGTCCAGGTGCACCAGCTCTGTTGTATGCCGCAGAGATTGGCCTCCCCATACCACCACCTTCTTGGTCCCTCTGATGCCACCCCAACTGGCTGGATAAGATTCTGACCCATAACTTGGAGTGCGATAGTCCCACTTCATAGGTCACCACTCTGCGGCCATCCACTGCCGAAAGACCTCGTCATACTCCAACCATCAATAACCTTTCTGGGCCTTATAAGCATCCCTAATTGTGGCCGTGTAGGTCAGCAGCAGAATGGCCAACTCCAGCTGCTTTTCTAGTAAAATGGCACTGTATATCACAAATCCCATCTGTTATGTGTCTAAATTTTTACCTTTGTAATTGGCTTCTTCCTCTTTACGGCCCACCGCTGCCAGTGTTACTGCCATTTCTGAATTTTCTACTGTTTCTTTTTGTTTATATTTTTTGGCTGTCATCTTGTCTAACAGGCCAAATATGTCCACATTTTCTCCCTTCCAGATTTTGTCCTTGATGGAGGCCAGTACATGGTCCCCCAAAGAGAAACCTGAAGAAACAACGTAAAGCTTCCTCCCCCTACCCACACCTACTCCCGCACCCCCGTGACCCCTTTTTCCTTCTTAAACTCATCCAAGATTTTTTCCATCATGCCCAAACCTTTTCTCCCATCTCTGCCAACAAACCCACCATATAACCTTTATATATATATATATATATATATAACTTTTGATGGCTCACCCGCACCCTTACCCACTCCTGTGTCCAGGTCTGAAGGTTCTGGTGCGGGTTTGGGCAGGGGGACAAGCTTGGGGTCTGGGACTGGCCCCCTCAGCCGCTTCCCACCTGCACCCCTGCACCAGGGTCCCGCTGGCTGCTTCCTTTTTTTCTCTGCCGCCTCCTCTTCTTCTCTCTTCTGGGACCTCTCAATGAGCTCTGTCATCTTACCCATTAGGAAAGGGGAAATTGTTTAACTAGGAAAGGCACAGTAAGCCAAAGCTTGTTTCTAGGTGCCACCTGAGAGCACAAGGAAGTTAAGTGACCTGCTCAGGGTCACACAGTATGCAAATGGGGGCTGTGGGATTCAAACCCCAGTCTCCAGGTTTGCAACTCAGAGCCTTAAACCATTGCACTATACTGCCCCAAACAACCACTAATGCTGTGCTTCTGAGCATAGCTGAGAACTGGAAGCTGGCATGGGCTGCTTCTTGGGGGCCATTCCTGAAATAAATGCTATACAAGAAAATTGAGGAATGAGAAACATAATCTGGTCAGCCCTTTATTTCCCCCCAGTCACCACTACTTCACAAGAGTTCAGACAACTTTAACCTTGTGAAAATGTGATAAGCATGCTGGCCCATCTGCCCCCTTACTCCTCCCCCGCTTGAGGTTTGAAGGGTACCCCATACATCCATATGTTCACAACCTTTTGCTGCAAAAATGCGATATAATGTTGACACTTTCCCCTCCCTCATCCCATGCCTGCCCTAGGTCCAGAAGGTACCCCCTCACCTCCCTGCATTCTATATATGTCTCACCAAAGGATACTGCTAGAGTCCCTCGTGTTGGTCCACCAAAATATTTTTTTCTCCCCCCCCCCAGCCTGGACCTTTCTCTGTCTTTGGCGTGATGAATCCATATTGTCAGCCCGGGCTGTGTCCCTATTCCCTAGTGGTCAGAGCCCCCAATCAGTCCTCTCCCCCCAGCTCAGGAGCTGCCCTCATGTGCTGGGTCAACCCCTTAGCCCAGGCCATGCTCCAGTGAAAACCCCAGTAAACACCTAATGTGCACCAGTGCAGTTCTGTTCAGTCATAAAATTATTATTTTAGTTTCAGCCTCCAAGTTGACAATTCAACAGGCCCTAAGATGATCCCAGGAAAATGCTCCTTCTAAAAGAAGCCTGGCATGCTGCCTTCTCACAGGCCCTACCTCCTAAAACTGTTAAACTTGTACCACTGGGCAGGAGATCTTCTCCTCTCAGTCCTTTCTGCCTGCTTCCTTGTATTCCCTTTTCCCCCATTCTCTTTTTTTTTTTGTTTGTTTGTTTTTTGAAAATGTGTTCTTTGGAACGTCATCCACAGGTGCCTCTTGTCCCCCCACACCCCCCACTAACCTCACTCGTGTGCACCAGGCCCCCCACGAGCCATGTGGTGATGATGTCAGATGCCATGCCACATGGCCACGCTTCAAAGGGGGCCCTCCGCGCTGTCCGTAAGCCACCCAACCTCCCTTGCTGTGGCAAATCCTCTTCCCCAATATCACCACCAAGAAAAAAAGGCCGAACTCAACTGATGCCACTCTCCACTATGTCACCGCTAGGTCATGAGCCACCGTGTCCCCCTAAAGGTCCACAAGCACCCACCTCCCACTTACAAAACCGCTTTCAGCCTCCTGTTCTCCACCCCACCCAAGCATGCTCCCAGCGCACATTCTTTCCCAGTCCCCCGCTTTCCGCACTCCAACTGTGGGCCCACACCACACCCACCAGCCACATACCCATGCACGCTCCCATGCTCCCTGGAACAAACAAGCCTCAACAAACCCCGGGCTGCAAGGCACCACTTGAGAACCTATGGAAGGGTGCCACCATCACCTTCAGGCTCCTCAAACTCACTGTGAGCAGTCAGCTATACTGCCTCCCATAATGAGTGTTCCCCTTGTGGCCCATGCAGCCGCTCCAACAAAGGTATACCAGCAAAGAGTGCACCCAGGATTGGAAAACCTACGCAATCAGTTACTAAATGCTGAAAACAGCAAACCAGCTAGCAAACGCAACAAGGCCAACAAACAATGGGCTGTTCTTCCCTGCAGTCTCTTCTTCCCCAGACAAAAAAAAGACACCCAATGTTAATTACTACAGTATCCCAAAAAACCTCCATATAATCTCTTTCATTGAGTTTTGCTTGTCATGTTTTATTATACAACAGTAAGAATATTTCCTGGATTTTAACTGGTTAATGTGTATTTGTTGCAGTGAGATTATCAGAGCATAACCTCACAGCATCTAGCGCAACTATACAGTTGATTGCACAGTAAAACAAACAACCAGCCACAACCTCACTTACCCAAAAAAAATTGCTACATCGGTATTAAAATACAGAACCAGAAACTCAGTTTCACATAAAAACCTTATTTATTTATATTGTGTGGTGGGGGAAACAAATGTTTGTCATGGCAAAAACATTTCATAGTTAGGCACAGAACAAGTATCAGAACATCTCCTTTATAGTGTGGGTACATCTCTTTCATTGTATCAGTTTTACAGTTTTATTTTTTATGAAGAAACACACCACATATGACTGCACTGCATCATGGGAATGCAAATTACCTAATTGCCTGGTATAACATAATACAATACATTGGTACCAAACAATAGATTATTTGCATACCCATGATGTAGTGCTTTCATGTGGGTTGTGTTTCC
Organism: Neoceratodus forsteri; assembly: GCA_016271365.2. Taxonomy (NCBI): domain Eukaryota; kingdom Metazoa; phylum Chordata; order Ceratodontiformes; family Ceratodontidae; genus Neoceratodus; species Neoceratodus forsteri. The sequence continues at coordinate 449,192,159 of CM057456.1, read as the reverse complement.
TCAAAGAAAAAAAAAATTTTAAATAAAACTGTACAACTGATACTGTAAAATAGATGTCCCTACACATAAAAGGGATGTTCCAACACTCGTTCTCTGCCTAATAGCCATCAACATGTGCTCATTTTGGTCCCCACAATATTAATAAATAAGAGCTAATGTATAATAGCAATAATGCACACCAGTATGTGAGTAGTGTTGGGATAATCTCACTTTTGGGGTTGTGGGTGCATTTGGAATCTTGTGGTTAATCAATCTCATAAGGCCCTTGAACATTCAAAATTTTCAAAAAAACAGTGGCTTTTCTACATTGTTGCCAGCAAAGATAGAAAAATTAAGCATTTATCTATACTACATGCTTGCGGGCATTGGTAGTACAGCAGTTAGAGAGATGCATAATAGGAGTGCCAGTTAAGTATTGAACTTGCCTCAACCCCCAACCCCACCCTGCAGAGACTAACAGGTGTTGGGCATAACGCTCATACCATTGCACCTCACCCCACCCTGCAGAGACTAACAGGTGTTGGGCATAATGCTCATACCATTTGCACCTCACCCCACCCTGCAGACACTGATAGGTGTCGTGGCACACCTTGGGGTCTTTGGCCCTTAGGCTCACCCTGTTCCATAAGGAAATAAGCTGAGATGGATGCATTATAGGAGAATGGGCTGAATGTTAGGGACAAAGACACCAAGGCACACCTCAATGCCTGTCTCTGGCTGTGGAGGGGTGGAATAGTGAGAGCATTACAGGTGATGACCCTAAGTCATACCCTGATGCCTGTCAGTCTCTACAGGGTAGGGCATTGCTGTTGAAAATCCTAATGCCCAGGGCATTTGTTGGTATTTTTGCTCCAAATTTTTAACATGGGCTTTTTGGGACCTCAACTCATGAACAGAGGCACTATTATTTTGTTACTCAATCCCAAAAGGTGATTTTGCACTGCAACTGCACCATTAAGTGCCACAGGTGCAAAAACACATTTCAGGTAGGATGTGAAAAATGGCAGCTGTATTGTTCTTGAGGTGGTGTTAAAAAGTGGCAATGTTGAAAATCTAGAGTGAAAATATGAAAAATGGGTGAAGTTACAAGCGTGCATAGAAACTCTGCAATGCACACCCATAATGCAATCACTTTATGGACTGTTTTCACCAAGTTTTTAACATGGGCTTTTTGGGACCCCACCTCATGAACAGTGACACTATCATTTTGGTACTCCATCCCAAAAGTTGATTTTGCACAGTGACTGTGCCATTCTGTGCCACAAGTGTGAAAAAAATGTTTTGGGCAGGATGTGAAAAATGACAGCTATACTGTTCATACAGAGGTTTGAAAAAATGGCAATGTTAAAATCTGGAGTGCAAATATTAAAAATTGGTGAAGTTACAAGTGTGCGTAGAAACTGCGCAATGCAAGCTCGTAATGTAGTCATTTTAGGGAATATTTCACCAAATTTGCAATAGCTTTTTGGGACCCCACCTCATGAACAGTGGCACTGTTGTTTTGTTAATCAGTCCCGAAAGGTGATTCCGCACAGTGACTGCAAAATCACCTTTTGGGACCGAGAAATGAGATGACAGTCACAGTGTTCATGAGGTGACGTCCCAAGAACCCATGTTGAAAATTTGGATCAAAACTCCCAAAAATGGCTGAGATAACCTAAGTTGAACCCCCCATTGATTGCCATTATAGGACTTACCATGATTTTCTTCAGTTTGCATTTGGCTTTTAAAGAGTGCAGATGTGTTTCTGATCCAGAGAAGATCACAGCGCTGGACCTCAGAGGTAAGTATGGGGTGAGGAGGAGGGTGTGCAGGGAGGCGGGGGTGCACAGAGGTGGGTGGGAATGGGGAGCCTGGGGAGACGACTGAGGGCCATTTTCTTTTACAGGTAGACAAAAAAAAAAGATGTTGGGACGATTTTCTTTATTTACAGGTAAATATTGCTTTTTAGGCACACTGTGGTAGGCTCCCAGTGTGCAATACTAATAGTAGTGGAGGGACACAAGCCGACTTGGGGATTAAGCACTCCAATGTCAGCTTAGAAAGAACAGGCTTGGGGAGGCAGCCCGACACCGGGAGGGGTGGCATCTTGGTGTCGTAAATATGTAAGAATTATTATGGAACACTGGGGTGGGCTCCCAGTGTACCACATGAGTTGGGGAGGGGTGGGCATACATGATGCCAACAGGGGGATTGGGCACCCTCTTTGGCAATGAAAGATGGGAGGCAGGCATCCAACACCAGAAGTGGGCTTCCCGGTGTCAGAAAGTGAAAAAAAACATTTATCTGGGTACACTTTGGCGGGCTCCCAGTGTGCCACAATGGTGGGGTGGGGGGCAAGCCGACACAGGGATTGGCCACCCTGATGTCCGCTTTAGAGGGACTGTGTGGTGGGCGCAGGAGCTGCCAATCTGCAAAGCCATGGCACAGTTTATTTAACATTGTTTATTGATGTGAAACATCACTCAGCCATGCACATTACTGTGCACTGTAATGTGCATGGCTGGAGTCTTCTCTGCCACTGTGTGCATGGTTGCGGGTGGGGGGGTGGAGCTGCCACTGTAATCAGGGATGACAAAACTGTCCCTAACTGGAGCAGCAGATTTCTTTCAAGTCCAGTGCTCTCTCTAAAACTGCCATCATTGCCAGCTCCCCTGTTGATTGGTGGCCAAGGGATGTGCCCCTGAAAGCGTTGGCTGGATTGGGTAAACACTGCCACACCTCTGCACTGCTCTACTAACCTTAATATGTTTTTTGTGCTCTGCACATGCAAGCAATCATAATAAAAGAACCAGTAAGCTAAATGAAATACAGATTGCCGTGACCATTTCCTTCTTAATAAAGCCAAAACAGCTACAGAAAACCCTCAGGGTCTGGTGCCTTACCCAGGATTGCAATACCTTAATCTAGTGCAAAAATTGCTAAATGCTGTGCTGAGATCAAAATGCAAAAATCCCAGCAGAAAGAGGGGGAAGGCTCCTAAATCTGGGCTTATATACCTCAAAAGGACCCCTGGCAAGGACCCCTCCAGGCCACACCCCCAGGCCATTTCTGTAACCCCACAGGTATACGCATCATTCACCTGCACCTGTCAGTCATGACATCACCTGTACCCTCCTCTTCTTCTACCTGCCTGTCAATCATGACCTTACCAAGCTCCTCCCCTCCCTCTATCCTACCTATTCTCTCATTCCCCCCTCCCCTACCCCATGCCCCTAGCTTTTTCTCCTCTATTTCTTCAGGAATTCCATCAGACAATTCTGGTTGCCTTTTATTGGCAACCCCATTTACTGAGTTCAGATTACAAAGGTACAAAGGCACTACTAATAGATGAGGCCTTGACACTGCAATTGTCTGTAGTGATGCAATGAACTGCAATGAGGCAATGAACTGCAATTAGGCAATCAATTGTAATGAGGCAATCAACTGCCAGGGAGCTGCCTCATCTGACACCAACTCTTCAGTCTCTCATTCCGCATGCTTTGCTACTGATGCATGTGAAAAATCACTCTTAATAAATGACATACAGACAAGGAATTGGGTGTAGTCATACTAACTGCATTGATAACAGGGTGTCTTGGGGAAGAGGAAGCAATGCTGAGCATAGTATGTGCACCAGGTTATGGGAGATTTCCCTGGCAAAACAGCTGCATTGTACTGCATGGTGTGATTCACTCCTACTCATACAGTGACATCACCAGGAGCCAGCAGCCCAGCAGCTGAAAAGCACAGGCATGTGAAGCAGGGCTACAAAAACCATTCAAAATATGGACAGAAGAGTAAAGCTTTGACAAAACTAACACATGCACAGAACATTTGAAGTACATTACTACATAAAATGACTGCAAGATTATTTTCTGGGACCATCGCAAAAGTTCCTCTTTAAATGTACATATTACTTCACTTGCACTAAACTTACAGCTGTTGCTGTATCATAAAAAAATCATGACCTATAATACACAAAATTGCTAATTTATTTAATGAGGTTCAAGCAAAGATAACCAAATTGGTTAAAATCAATAATATAAAAGTAAAGAAAAAAGGTCAAGAGATCATTTGCACAGCTTGTAGTGGTTATGTTATAACTACAGTAACTAAGTTACTGCAGGCTGTAAAAAAATGGCCGCATCCCAGACATCATCAAAAATGAACAGGTATTGCTCCCAGTGTGGCCACGTGTGCACCAAATAGACTGGACTTGTGCTAAAAGTAGCAGTAGGTAAGTCTAGGGGGATGTTGGGGTGTATTTGTAGGGGTATCACAAGTCGGAAGAGGGACGTAATAATCCCTCTTTACAAGACAATGGTTAGGCCACATCTGGAGTACTGCATGCAGTACTGGAGGCTACACCTTCACAAGGACATTACTCAAATTGAGGCAGTCCAGAGAAGGGCATCCAAAATGGCGTAGGGACTACATCAGAAAACATATGAGGACAGATTAACAGAGCTCAATATGTATACCCTAGAGCAAAGGAGGGAGAGAGATGATATGATTGAAACATTCAAACACCTTAAGGGAACTAACAAGGTGAAAGAGTCTAACATGTTTCAATATAAGAAAAATAGCAGAACAAGAGGACACATCATGAGATTAGAGGGAGGCCGATTAAGGGGTAATGTGAGGAAGTTCTTCTTCACAGAAAGGGTGGTGGATGTATGGAACAGCCTACCTCAGGAAGTGGTGGATATGAATAGAGTGCAGGGCTTCAAACAGGCATGGGATAGGCATAAGGGAGCAATACAGATGAGTATGAATAGATAGGCCATTGACAGAGCAAAGGCAGATGGCACATTTATAAGGTAGAAAAAGAAATGGGCAGCCTGGATGGGCCTTGCGGTCCTTATCTGCCATCAACTTCTATATTTCTATGTAAAACAAATGGCCAGAAGCTTTTGTTTAGCACTGCCCAGAAGCTGGGATCAGTAACACCACCTCCCAACAGAGGCCCATATTATACTCAGGGATCATGCTTGATCAGAGACACACTGTATAGTTCTTCATTGTATCTTTGTCTGTTCTTGACCCTGCCACCTCAATATTTAATAAACTGGCCACTGTCCAAAAGGGTACAGGTATGTATTCAGATGTGAGGTGTTCAATGTTGCTATTCATGTCTGTGGTTACATTCCTAAAAAGCAGACAAACACTAAAGCAACTAGCCAAATGCAAATGAACTTCACCAGCTCTTTTCCAGTCCAGCCCAGCTTCCTAAATGAAGTCTGCTGACTGTCATAGTCATTTATAACATGGAGGTGCAGTACTGTATTGTTATTAATTATAAAAAAATGCATTTATGGGTTTCTCTCTTGTGATGTCATCAAACCAAATATTTCTTTAAATCCTCATGAGCGTACCATTATTGGCCAGACTGTGATCACCCCTGTTCCCACACATAATGAGTCTGTCATTCAAAGTGAACCTGACCAAGGATGCTAATAGGTATATACCTGTTTTCAATGTGCATATTAAACCCTTGTCCTTACAACTGCGATCTCTGCTAGACTGTAAAAATACACACCTCATTACAATTAGCAATGACATACATAAGGTTAAAAATAATTTGGATGAACTCCTGCATAAAGCCCTAATTGTTCTCTAACTAATTCTCATTTCATCCTTGTATGCATAATATGCTGCCTAAGGTACACACTTAAAAAAAAGTTTCAATTTTTGCAAACTGCACACGTGACCAACCTAATATAATTACGATGCCTTGCTTCGCTGCCATCGAGGTAGGGACTGTTGAATTAAGCAGCAGCTTAACCCCATAAAGAGTATGCTCACATATTTTTCTGTTGTTCAGACTGGGTGAAACCAATAAAAGGTGTACTGACATATTAACTGGCCAGCTTGTGACCTAAGACCTAAAACAGGTTTCTGAAACTGATTTTTATTATAGATGGTGGGACCTGTTTCTTCAGGTAAATAACTCCCTTTCCACAAACATTAAATGGCAAGCAGGTGGTATTCCTGCAAACAGTTTAAACTGTAGCTTGTTAATTACTGGTTTAGTTTTTTGTTTCTGTCAGGCAATCAGCAAACCTTTAATTAGTAAGCAGGTGTCCACTGACCCTAAAACAGATCAGCTTCTGTCACCTCTCTTCTGGTTTAGATTGGTTTGTCCCTCAGCTGTCTCAAAGTTCAAAGTACCTTAGTATGCCAGTGTGAAATCAATCCACTGTATGAAGTGTGTCTTATAACATCAAATGTTAGGGGATATATCAAATACTGAGTATAACTGGTTCTAATTCATAATCAGAAGCTATAATTGCAAGAACATTCTAAATTATCTCTTTACAAATAAGCTATCAAAAACTACATACAAGGATTCCAAACCACCTCTTTGTGTTAAATATAGCCCTGTATATTCACCTAATTGTATATTTAAATTACTCAAAAACATTAACTCAAAGTAACTAATGATTGGAGTAAGTTGTAATTAAATAACATCGAAAAGCAGATGAGCATATAAGAATAAGCCATGTCAAAATCTTAGAACTGTATTTTGCAGGTACATTCTCTGCATGTGAATCTTAAAAGGCTTGTTGTCTTGTGTACGCAAATAACTATCAGAAACCACAGTTATAATGCAATTCCAATATGCTTTTGTGTTTAATTCTTGATGTCTAGCCTAAAATTGAAAATAAGAACTGTATATTTAAATATGTTTTAAGGTTTAACATCAAACATGTTGTAAATATCAAAGATGGACACTAGTTACTAGTGAAACACTGCTGCCATCTAGTGGCCAATGTAATCACTCACTAATTATACAGGCTGTAACCCACTTTTCATGATGTAATTATGCAATAATCAGCTGCAACCAATCAGAATTGGCCAATAATTCTTAAAGTTTAAAGCACATGCCAAATTTGGTAGAAACCTTACCCTAACCTTATGATTGGTCCAAGGATCTAGTGGTCACTCAAAGTAAGGTCAGCTAAAAAAACCACACATTTGTGCTGTTTTTTTAGAGAAAAGAGGAAGGAGGTGGAATCCGCAACCAGAAAATACAAAAAAAGAAACCATAACCTGTCTGGCATTTGCATCAGCCTACATATGATGAGTGATCAACACCTTTGCCAGGTAAAATTTTGACTGCTCTTTAATTCTATGATTGTAATAGGAATTATACAGTTGTAATAGGATTACAAATAAGCTTGTTCCATAAACTTTGAATATTTGACTGATAGTGTAATTTAACCTCTAAAAGAACCTACTGAATCAAGTGCTTTGGCCAGGCATTCAGAATCAACACTACCTTGCATTGTTCTGGGGGAAGACAAACCACTGTAGGGAATCCAAGGACCCAGTCATTAAAAGTGTAGGGTATTTGCTTTTGCAGAATGTGTTGAATTTCTGTCTGAATATTCACCCCCCAAAACTGAGAAAGCTGAACAATTCCAAAAAAGTGCCAGTGGGAGCCCCCCCAACACTGTCTTCAGCAGTCTGCTGTATGAGTAGTTTTAAAATGCTTGGTAATGATGAGTGTTCTAAACTATCTAACTAGAACTTTCCAAAACTATTCCCTCCATGTTAGAGAAGAAGTTACCTTGCAGCCCCACTCTAACCTGAGTTTCCGATCTTCCTCTACCATATATAGAATACTGTATGGGAAGTCATGCACAACAAGGCTGTGTTTCCACCAAGGGGTTGCCATGATGACAGAGTGGCCTTGACAGTGAAGCTCAAGAGGCCCCCTGTCATACCTGGTGTAGCCCTAGTGCCATGTGCCAGTGGGCTACTGCCTCTTCCTGTTGTCCCTAGTACAGGTTAAGGGGCCTGGGTTCTGCTACAGTAGCAATTGGGGGTTCTTTCCCAAAGTTATAAACAATAGTGTGGTGGCACCACCCAGAGTAAATTATAAGTGGGTCAGGTGCTGGTTGGTACAGCCCGCTGGAATACTGTACCTACTCACCTCCCTGATGAACCACTCTGCACATTGGATCCCCAACAACCTTTTCCCACCAGATATCATAGAACTTTCAGAAAGCAAATGCAATGAACCTCTCTGGACACAGCAATGCCCACAATTAATTCATAACTTTATTCAGGAGAAGGCCAGGAAAGGGGTACCTGGAACAGGGATAGCTGTGGGAAGAAAAGAGGTTAGTAACAAAAACTGGTAAACAGTAACATAAGGGCCCATACGCCAGTCCATCTACAGGCTGCTCACCCCTCTGGTACCAGTGTTACCCTAAGAAGTCCCTGAGGTAGCACCAGTCCAGTGGCACTGGAGGATGAGGCACTGGTTGCTGCACCTCGTGCCACACTGGTGATCCAGGTTTGGGAATGAGCCCTGATCACCGGTGATCAGCAGGGGTGAGAGAGGATCGAGCATCCGGAGGACTGCACTCCTCTCTCCAGGGGTGGGGGGGATGTTGTCCCACCTGCTGACTGCCCTCTGGTGGTGGTGTGAGGGCAGTATGGGTCAGGAGGCATGTACTGGTATCCCTACATTGGTGGGAGGGAGGGAGGACGGCAGTAAAAAACAGTGGAAAAGAGAGCTGATGGGCTCCATGATGGCTCTGCATCCCTGTGCCACCCCAGGCTTCTGGATTATGCTCTAGGGGGAGGGAGAAATCCAGCGCTGTCCTCCCTGGCCCCGCTGTGGGGGGCATACCTCAGGGGAACTACCAGGGATCAGCATGAGCAGGGATGTGTGGAGCCAGAGGATGAGTCCTTCTGAAGGAGGGCCAGAACTTACCCGCCACACTCTGGGAGCAAAAACATATATTAGAAAAAAATAAAAGAAGTCCCTGGGGTACCCACTTGGTGTAGGTCTGGACACTGATGCAGGCTGGCCAGCTGCTGGGGCCCTGAAAGGTTGGAAAAACACTTAAATTTAGAATCACACTTCCCTGTAGCAAGTCCAGGAACCAGGTCCTGGGTACTCATGGTTTGCAAACCTCAGCAGTGTGTTGTCTACCAATCTTAATGATGTCCAGGAGTGTGGAGCTCCCTCAGTGCTTGCAGCTGTGGGCAGGAAAGAGGATGATCTTGGTTTCCTCAGCAGATTGAATCTTGCTTGAAGGTCTGGCCACTTGTCACCTTCAGCCATTTCTGGTCCATTGCAGAGCTCAATGGCAGGTCCACACCAGCCTCAAAAGGCCCAGACCCGGGAGTGGCTCCACAGCCCGGCTCCCCACAGGGGTCATAGGTGCCCTAGCACCCAAGCAAGTACCGATGACCTCCTGAGACAGTGGGTCCCACTTGGAAGGGGTTAGCCAGTTCCCTCCCTGGCTCCGGGTGAGGATTCCCAAGATGTAGGAGCCCTCTGAAGTCCCTGCACTTACTCCACAAGTCACTTGTAACTAGGCAGTGCTTCCAAATAAACAGCAGTACCAGTGTGCCAACGAGTGCTAGCCCTTCAATTTACCCTCAGACTATAGCAATCCGCAGGGGAAATTCAGAACCAGGTAAACCCCTGTCCACTTCAGCGCTTTCAGCTCTATTTACAAAAGATTCCTTTCAGCTTCCGCTGGAACACAGCCCTCAACTACTCAGCTCAGTCTTCACAGCAAAGTCACAGAACTGGGTTAGCACCCTGCACCAGAGACGCTTTGCCTCTTCAGAATTTTAAGCAGAGTCCCAAACTGTAAAACAAGTCCTCTACAGCAAGGGTTCAACTTCCAAACGAAACAGCTCGGTCAATCAACCAGTGCAAGGTATCTGCAGCAGCTACTTTTCCCCTCAAGGCAACACAGCTCACAGTATCTGGAGAAATTCAATATCAATCTAGTTTCTCACTCTCTCTTTTCCTCTGAAACTCCTTTCCCGTAGTGGCAATCTCCAACCGAGACCTAAGCAAGGCCTCTGAAAGTCCACTTCCACTCACACATGATCCTGCCAGCTTGAGAAGAGCCCAGGAACAGACTGAGAACACCCAGAAAGTCCTTGGGTTTTCTCTCAGGAAACCAGCCTCCTGATTGGCTGTTCAAGCCAATCCATCGTTAATAACCATAGTGATCAATATTTCCTAATTTGTTTATTGGGGCATGAAATAGGCACCTGAATTCATCCCCTCCTTCTCCCAGGAGTCCCTTGGTACAGTTTTTGGTGCCAAATTAACTGATTGGCAGCTTGGAGGGGTCAAAGTACCAAGAACTTGGCTGCTTCCATTCAGTTTACGGCAGTCCATACAACAGTCCCATATTTACAGACCTACTGCAGCCAAAACAAACAGTTTTATTTTATAATAGCCCCACCCTCTTGTAGCCCCATCCATGCCCTGTAAATCAAACCCACACTTGATCATTTATGTGCAGCACTGTCTGTAACACTGCTTCTCCAAGACAGTGCCCCTAGGTGGCAGGCAGCCTCTTATGAATATTAATGAAGGCTCATACATATAAATGAGCCCTCAATTTTAGTCCCTATTAAAACTCTTTATTTAACTACTGTTGGGGCTTCTGCCCAACTTCCCCATGGTCACCAGTCCTCATTTAACTGAAGAGGGGCACCAGGACCAAGAAACACTCCCCCGTTAGACTGCAAATCTAGCGGTTGGCATTTATTTATTAGTCTCGGATTAACACCACTTGAGCTCAGAGCTTTTTATATAGGTTCCATGTCATGATGATCACAATACAAACAGAGTAGTACAATATTACAGTGGAAATGGATACAACAGATACAACAGAGTAGTACATGTTACAAAGGAAGTTAAGATAGGGGAAGAGGGGGCTAACAAAGACACTTACAGGTATAAGATGCCTGATGGTGGAACCAATCATTTGTCTGCAGGGAAATAGGGTTCACAGAGGGCAGATATGTACAAGATGAGGAGGGGAGGAGCCCCAAGTGCCAAACCAAACAAGCAATATTGACAGTAATTAAAGTGGCGGGGGGAGGGGAGGTGTGAGAGCAGCAGTTGAGGGGGAGAGGGGAGACGGTAAGGAAGGGAGGAGCAGACTCAGGGGAGGAGTAGGGTCAGGGGTAAGAGGTGAGAGGGTAGGAGTGGAGGGGGGCTCAAGAGGAGTTAGGGGTAAGGTGGGTGGAGGGATGGGATGGGAGAGGGGAGGGAAGGCCAGGGGAAGGAGGGGGAAGGGCTGGGGGAAGAGCAAGGGAGTAACGGTGAGGAGAAAGGTTGGGGAAGCTATGGGTGACAGTCACAATGGGCTGCATTTAGCAAGAGTTGCTTGAAGCAGACTTTGAAAGCACCCAACGTAGGCATATGCACAAGATCTTCCTGTAGGGAGTTGAACCAAAGCGGGGCATGGTGTCCAAAAGACCTTTGGTCTTGGGAAGTATGACATTTAGGCGTAATGAAGGTCTGAATGCACTTTTCACACATGAGTGATCACCTGCAAGCTCCAAGGAGCAACAGAAGTGTGCACCAATCGTGGTTCAGTTTCCAAGCCTGAAATGGGATGAAAACAAACACGGGGCCACCTGGGGAACCTGTGGCACCAGAAAAGACTTGGGCCCCAGCGGTGATAAGGGGGAAGATCGAGGAAAGCCAGGAGCAAATTGGACATCTGGAAAAATGGGGCAATGGAGGTAAGTCCCAGGGGGGGGTTACACTGACAACCCTGAAGCAGAACTGCAGCCATGTTGTGCATGGTTTCCCATACACTTTTCTGTATAGTGTATGGGTCACCATTGGCCTGATACAACAACAATAAAGAAGAAAAGGAAATGCACAGCACTGTCTGTTTTCATATAATGGATGTATTCAGCTGGTGAAACACAATTGAGCTGGTACAACTATGGAGTGGAAAAATCAACTGTTGCACTGTCATAAAATGAATAGTTTTGAGCCATGGTTCAGCAACACATCAGGTTCAGTGATTCAAGAATGCATGGGGTGGGCACATGGAAATTATCAAGCTAGGGCGAAGGGGGGACTTGTAGCATCTAGAGTACCTTAAGCATTAGAAAGAGGAATAGGGTAGACTGGATGGGCCACAAGGCCCTTATCTGCCGACAACATCTATGTATGTATGTCTTTCTCCTGTCTCTTGGATTATTTATTTATTTATTTGCTTTTGTTTACCGGGTAAGTCACACTAGATATCCATGTGCCTATTTTCAGGTGTGACCCGGGAGAGTTACAGACTTGAATTTTACAGGTACAGTGACTAATACAACTTTTACATACAGTGAAGTGACTAATACAGTGTCTACATACAATGGGGTGACTAGTATGGTTTTTACATACTGTGAAGTATCAGTATACATAAAGGAATGACAGTCAGTAGTAAAACAAAACAACACATGAGCCCAGGGGGTGGTTACGGGTGGCCCAGGGGAATCATGAGCAAGGCCATACATAGACAAGTGAATTGAGTGAATTATAACTTCTGTGGCTTCATTTGACACCTAGGAGAAAGAAAAAAAATAATTTTTCCTTTTAAATGGACATCTCTGTTGTTCACAGCAGTTAAATCCTGACTGTCACAGCACAGCCGTCACAGCTGCACTCACAGCACCCCAAAAGATCGTCACCCGTCCATCATCATGTATCCTCTACTGCACCTCTCTCTGCGTTAGGGTTACAGACTCCAGTACCAGTGTTCTCTGTAATTTCCCAGTGGGTGAAGCACGGCCAAATAGCTGATTCAATCACAAGTGTCTGCTAAGACAGAGAGAGAGAGAGAAAGCAATCAAACGCTTCCTTAAATCAAGGAGGTAATTTAATAGACTACACTGAATTGAATTGTATTTTTGAACTGAATTGTAAGTAAGTGATTTTGATTCTCTGCTTTGGGGGTTGACTTTTCTTAGTTTAATTTTTATTTGCCAGGGAGGAACTCTAGCTGGGAGACATTTGCAGTCATTTGTGACGAGACCTGTTACTTAACCTCTGTGAAATTGGTGTCTGAAAGGAAGGAAGGCACTCCCCGGGGTGAAGGATCAGAGTTGTAGTTGATTGTTTCTGGAGGGCAAAGGTTTACTCCAACCCATTCTGCCCCTCACCCCACCCACCCCAAGTGCATAACTTCCCTTATATCAGGAGTTCTAACATCACTTCGCCAAAATTGCTAACAACATACACCTGTTCATATCCTTAAAGGCACGGCACACTGAATAGGGGGTAGAGACACTCGCAAGCTTGCACACACTAAAACAAGAACAAAAACAAAAAAAAAATCTGAAACAGGAAGGGAGACAGACATGTGGGGAGTGGTGAAATGCACTGGCTATGGAGCAGCAATCTTCTGGGAGATATTCTGGGGACTGCATTGCTGCCCTATTTGCAGGCATCTCTCTGGTTTGAGGGAGGAGGTTGCTCATCTCCATGCTGACCTGGCAAGGAATTGGGAAACATGTTCCCCCAACCAGGGACCACCCAGGCCACTGTCACTACCTCAGAGGTTCCCAAGAAAGAGGAGTGGTTGGACCACGGTGGGCTCAGGGAGGGTGAGGGTAATGGAACAGAGTCGCATCCCTCCAGTTGTGCCTCTCCACAATTCATTCACCACTCTGGCAGAGCATGGTTCCTCTATGGAGACACCTGCAGTGGAGACCAAGGAGGATGCTGGAAACCTCCACAATGGAGACCACCAGGAGGGTGGCACAGGACCCCACAGAGGAAGGAAACAACTCCTGGTGGGGGACTCAATTGTTATGGGATAGAACTAGGGGAGGGAAGGGAAAGGGAGGTAAGGTGCCTGCACAGCACCATGGCTTGGAGGGACAGGAAATGAATCCACAGGATTGTGGGAGCAGCTGCAAGGGGGAGTGAGCCGGATGTCATTATCCAGTTAGGGATAAATGGTCTGGCTGACAATGGGATCAGAGCAATGCAACAGGAGTTTGTGAAGTTGGGGAGGGGCCTTAGACAAGTAGCACACACAGTAACTTTCTCGGAAGTGCTACCTGTCTATGGTATGGATGAGGCTAGGGTACTCCACACCATGGGATTCAATGACTGGTTGAAAAACTGATGCAGAGTTCAGGGATTTGGCTTCATTGGGGACTGGGGCTCCACCTGAAGGGATGCAGGCCTATACTGATGCGATGGTCTGCATCTGTCCAGGAGGGGAACCAGGATCATAGGTTATAGGTTTAAAAGCTTCATTGGCAAGCATTTAAACCAGCCAAGGGGGGGCACTGAAAAGGAGAAAGGAAATACTAGCTCCCCCCCAAAAAACAGGGTAGTTAGTGAGGTAAACACCAAGACAGAGCAGTCGATAGGGAGAAGAGCAGGGGTAAATGGAGAAAAAGACAAAGGCAGTAAGGACAGGGATGGGACAAAAAGAAATAAGGCCATAACAAAATGGAGGGTAATGAGTACCAATGTCTGTAGTCTAGGTAAAAAGCTTCCCGGAATGGTGACCTTGATGGAAGCAGGATGCCTGGATATCATGGCAGTCACAGAAACATGGTACACAGAGAACCATAGCTGGGATGTCAACATACCAGGGTACACAATCTATAGTAGGGACAGGGAGGGTAGAAGGGGAGGAAGAGTAGCTGTCTATGTAAGGGAAGGGATCAAAGCAACAGAACTAAAGGGTAAACAGGGAGGAGAGAAGGCACTGTAGGTCACCCTGGAGACTGGAAATGGCACCACAATATGCACAGGGGTTGTATACAGACCCACATCTCAGGGGGAGGAAATGGACAAGGAAATGATAGAAGGCATCCTTAGGATGGCAGAGAAAGGGGAGATATTGCTGATGGGGGACCTGAATATGCCAGATGTTAACTGGAGCACTTTTGGTGCAGCCACATTCAAGAGCAGGGCCATTCTCGATGCCCTACATGGGGCATGCCTCAGACAGCTAGTTTTGGAACCCACTCAGGTGAGAGCAATCTTAGACCTGGTACTCACAAATGGGGGCAGAGAGAGGATCTCAGATCTAGAAGTGGGTAGCCATCTGGGAACAAGTGACCACCAAACAGTGTGGTTCATGATAAACTTAGCTGTAGAGTCAAGCCATACAAAAGTGACAGTACTGGACTTCAGGTGGGCTGATTTTGTCAAAATGGGAAAGTGCCTCAGAAAAGCACTAGCAAACAGGCAAGAAGGTGGGGTGGAGGAACAATGGGGAAACATAAAACCCCCATCACAGAGGCAACAAGCCTTTGTGTGAAGCAAATAATCAAATCAAAACGAAAGAAAAAAACACTATGGTTCTCAAAAGAAGTGGCGGGGAAGGTTAGGGAGAAAAAGACAGCATTCAGGAAGTACAAGGAAACACAGAAGGAGCAGGACAGAGAACTGTACCAGTTAAAGCAGAAGGAAGCGGGGAAGGCAGTCAGAATAGCAATGGCCCAAACCAAGGAAAAGATAGCCAACTCAGTTAAGAAGGGGGATAAAACCTTTTATAGGTACATTAGGGAGCAAAAAAAGACTAACACAGGGATACTGAGGCTGAATAAAGAGGAGGGTGGTTGGGCAGAGAGCGACAGTGAAAAAGCAGGGATACTGAACGAATACTTCTGCTCAGTATTCACAATGGAAGAGCAAGGGAGATACCTAATCCAGTCAATAAAAGCACTCTGGATAGGATGGTTGATATTAGTCCTTTCACAGAAGAAACGGTTCTAAAAGAACTCCTAAAACTCAAGGTGGATAAAGCAATGGGGCCTGATGGGATTCACCCTAGAATTCTAAAAGAACTAAGGGACGAACTAGTAACACCACTGACTATCTTTTTTTTTTTTAACTTTATGTTTATTATTTTAATAAGCAAACAAACAGTTTGAGATTACTAGCACAGTTATACTGTAAATTTTCAAGTACGATGAGGACGACACTCCTCTTAATACACACAGTTAAGCATCAGTAGCTTTACTAGCTACTAAATGTATAGGTCAACAGCCACCCAGGCTACTATATGTAAATACTTCCTTAAAACTGTGTTGTCTCACTATTGCATAAATCACTGTTAATACTACAGTATACGACAATGCCCCAGAGGCTGCACTTGCTCTATAATTGTTCCACTGTAATAATATCATCACCCTAGCTACTACATGTATAGACTTTCAGCCACCTTGGCTATTATATGTAATTACTTGAAATGTGATGTCCCGCTAATATACTATCTCTGAATGTATGACTATACTGACGCAGAGCCTTTGTAAATGAGTTTGTGACTCATAAGGTTGTAATTCCTATGATTGACTAAATAAATAAGTACTATAAGATACATCATTAGGAGGCATCTTAATTATTAATATATTCAATGAAAATACATATGCCTGTGCAACGAGCCCAGGAGTTGCATGGTATGCATAACACAAAGTCACTGTTAATGTCCGAGTCGTCTCTCCCTGATAGGAGGACGGAAAAGAAATGAATACCATGTTAAGCCACAGTTTTACTCACTATAGTGTGAGCTGGATTAAGTAAATACAAGCAGTTGTACAACTAAGCATGCTAAAGCCAGATTAATTGAAATACATGTTAATTTTCAACAACTAACAACAAAAAAAAGGATACAACTTTTGCAGCCTTTTTCAACGTTATTTGTTAAGAAAGGGCTAACGATTAAGTTATGAAAATTAAACATTCCAACAGAAAAGTCTGTAGAGAGACATATAACCTAATTCTTAATATATTCTAGTTAACAAACCAGTAAGTTAAACAAACTCAGAAAACTCCTGAAAACCAGGAGATAAACAGGGTGGGTAGCCACCAGGCATTAAAAAGATTATTTAAAGATTTTAAACTTACATCAGGAAGTAGAAAGATTCCTGGCTATAATACCCTGCCCCCATACATTACTAGTCCGTTATTAACTCACGGGACATCTTCATCTGATGAATGTTCATCTGAATCAGCAATACGAGCCCTTGAAATCGTATTCTTCTGAGCCCACTTCATAGCATCATTTGGGTTAGAAAGTTAAAAAATCTTCCCCTTGTAGGCAGTTCTAAGTCTTGCTGGAAAAATCATACCATGAGGTATCGATGCCTCTAGATGCAGGGCCCAGACACCATCAAAACCCTTTCTCTTCTGTCGAGTGGCATAACTAATGTCCGGGTATGATGTGACTCACTGACCATCTTGCAGAAGGGTTCCTCTATGTCGTGCCAGTGCTAACAGGGAGTTGCGAGTGCCTAAGAAATCCGTAACTACTACGATCATTCACAGTGCCTCAGAGTTGTCTGGCCTTCCTCGTTGGGCCACCCTTTAGGACTTCTGAAACAACTGGGCCTTCTGCATTGCCTCTTCACCTAGTTGCTGGCCAAACCAGTTGCGTAGGAATAGAAGCAAGTGATCGCCCTCTGAACCCTCAGGTATTCCCAGCATGCGAATGTTAGGGGCGCAGATCTGATTTTTGAGCATCTCTATCCGTGCTTTCCAGTGAGTGCTTTCTTTTATTATCGTAGAGTCTTCCCCCACTGCCACGTCGGCCCATTTCAATGCCTCTGCCGACACTGTCACCACATTCTCTACACTGGTCTCCAAGTTAACTACTCATGTAGTGAGCCTGTCGAATTTATCAGAGAGGGTGGTGACTGACTTAATTAGGTGAGAAATATTCACCCCTATAGATTGTAGGGTCTCTTCACCAACTTCTTCAGAAATTGATTCACTTCGGGCCTGTCCCAACCTCGTGGTGGATGATCCAGGAGCATTTTTAGGTTTAAATCCCGACCCTGATTGCTGATCTCGATGAGGATTCGCAATCTTATACTGTATCTGAGGGATTCCACTGCAATTTAGTATGTTTTTTATATCAATTGGCAGTAAAATTCAGTTTTAGTTGCTGAAAATATATAGTTTAGCTGCAGAGCTCTACAAACTAGCTGCTATCTTACTCGGGCTCCACAGCACCCCCCCCCTCACTGACTACCCTTTTTAATACATCATGGGAAGATGGGGTGGTACCTGAGGACTGGAGGAGGGCAGATGTGATTCCCCATCACAAAAGTGGGATCAAGACAGAGGCAGGAAACTACAGACCTGTCAGTTTGACATCAGTGGTAGGGGAAAATGATGGAATCACTTCTGAAGGAAAGAATTGTTGAGTACCTAGAGGCCACTGGGGCACAAGACCCAAGGCAGCATGAATTCACAGCGGGAAGGTCATGTCAGACAAATCTAATTGATTTCTTTGACTGGGTGAACAAATTAGTAGACCAGGGAGAGGCTGTGGACATGGCCTACCTAGACGTTAGCAAGGCATTTGACACAGTCCCGCACAAAAGATTAATAAACAAATTAGCCAGCCTGGGAGTGGGTCCCAGGGTGGTAGCCTAAGTAAAATGTTGGCTGGACAACAGGACACAGAGGGTAGTAGTAAATGGAGTCCACAGTGAAGAAAGAGGGGTTACTAGTGGGGCATCGCAAGGTTCAGTACTGGGACCAGTCCTTTTTAATGTCTATATAAATGACATTGCAGAGGGACTGGAAGGGAGAGTATGTCTCTTTGCAGATGACACAAAGATCTGCAACAGGGTTGATACACAAGGAGGCGTGGAAAGGATGAGAAGGGACTTGGCAAGGTTGGAGGAATGGTCAGAAGTATGGCAGCTTAAATTCAACGCAAAGAAGTGCAAAGTAATGCACCTGGAAACAAAAACCCAGGGGAAGAGTGCACAATGGGTGTGAGATACTGATAACAAAAATAGAAAGGGACCTGGGGGTAGTCATATCAGATGACCTAAAAGTGGGCAAGCAATGTGAGAAGGCAGTAAGGAGGGCTGGGGGGATACTGGGATGCATAGGGAGAGGCATCACCAGTAGAAAACAGGAAGTTGTTGTCCCTTTGTACAGACAGTTGCTAAGACTACATCTGGAGTACTGTGTACAGTTCTGGAGACCCCATCTCCGCAAAGACATCGACTGGGTGGTGGCTGTCCAGAGGAGGGCAACCAAAATGGTGCAGGGTCTGCACTAGAAGACATATGAAGAAAGACTAAAGGAGCATAAGATGTATAGCTTTGAGGAAAGGAGGGAGAGGGGGGACATGATAGAAACTTTCAAAAACCTCAAGGGAATCAACAAAGTCCAAGAGGGTAGCACCTTTCAGAAAAAGAGATATGTAAGAACAAGGGGGCACAATTTGAAGATAGAAGGAGGACAGCTCAGAGGTATTGTGAAGAAGTATTTCTTCACAGAGAGGGTTATAGATGCATGGAACAGCCTTCCTGAAGAGGTCATAAAGTCAAAAACAGTGGGGGAATTCAAGAATGCATGGGACAGACATATGGCAATTCTAGTGGGCGATAGGAGGAAGTAGGCTGTTGGTTAACTAGGATCTGCAGCTTATCCGTTAGGTAGGGAAATGGGCAGACTAGGTGGGCCAAGCAGTCCTTATCTGCCATCGGATTCTGTTTCTATGTTTCTATGTTTAAGCGCAGCTGAGCAACTGAATCAGTGCTTTGATCCTGTGACATACCTACTGATGCAGAACAAGATGCTGTTCTGCTGCGGTAGGTATGTCACTACTGGAAAACATCCATTATTTTGATGCCACTGATTTCTATGCTAAATCAGTATACCCCATGAAGCTGCTGATTTCTGTACTGAATCAGTATACCCCATACACTATATTACATTTAGCTTCTGATTCCCATGCTACAGTCATTTTATCCAAATAATCACCCCTGGCAGAGTGCTGCAGCTTGTACAGCTCAGAAATGTACCTGTGTCTGCCTTTCAGCATTATTATCCAGTATAGAAAATCTTCCCATGGACAGTGTTGGGATTCAGCTTTGGGAGCTAGGGGAGGCCATAAGGATCATATCTTTAAACTGAATCCCCCTTCCCAATATAAGTCAATGGCAGTGATGTGTGAGCTACAGGGGCTCACTTCAGAGCTAGGGGAGCCGAGCCCTTGCAAGCCCACCTGTAATTCCCAGACTGCTCAGGGAGTCATAGATCAGACCAGGTGGACCTTATGGTAGTCACTATTGATAAAATGCTGGACCTGGAGATATCTATGAAAATCTTGGTTGTGCAGATTGAATTTATTTCTCAGTGCTTGAAATGTTATACAGGACCCAGTTTCAAGCTACTGAATGAATCTGGTGAACCCTTTCTCTTCCCATCTAACATAGCCATTGTCTAGCCTGGGTAGAATAAACTCTGCAGTGTATCTAATGGGCGAGGTAGGCCCCAGTGGGTCATTGGAACTTAACATCCTCCTGACTTTGTCAACCGTTTTCAGCGTATGCTTGACCAACACATTATGCACATTTTTGTTATAGGCTGTGGAGACCATAGTTATTGCAAGGAGGATAAATAGGGGCTGGCCTCCTGCCTCAGCATTTTCCACATTATACCAGACAAAAGTGGCCCTCTGCTTTGCCCATGTGACCACTACCACTATCTGTCCTGCCAAGTAACAGAAAAATAGATCAGGCATTGCAAACCCCTCCACCACCACCAAAGCATCAGGGTATGCTAGTTGATGCAGGCCTTTCACCCTCCCCATATGGATTTCTGTATACCTTTGAGGTGTCCATTATGCAAACAGTATAGGTAATGGCAAGGTTTGGAACAAAAACAGGTACCTTGGGAGCAGGTTCATTTTGACAGTGTTTATGCAGCCAGCTAAAAACAGGGGAAGCAAGGATCACCTTGCTGGTTCTTGCTGTACCTCACCCCATAATTTATGGCAACTAATACTAAAAAGCTTTGAAGTGTCCACCACTATCTGCATTCACAGGTATCTAATCTGATTGTTCTTGGTCCATGGAAAGGGATATGTTGTCATGAACCCTGGTGAGGGATAGGGCATGATCCACTCAGTTTCAAATTCTCTGATTTGCCAGAATTAATTTTATATCCTGATATTTGGTTAAACTTGTCCTGAAGCCAAATGAGGTTTGGTACTAATTCCTCTGGATGGCTTAAAAAAATTGAATCATCGGCATATAGTCATAGTTTCTGTTCAACTCCCCCTGCCATCACCCCCTTGATGCAAATATCTTGTCTGACTGCAGCCACCAAAGTCTCCAGGCAGACTGCAAACAACAGCAGAGACAGAGGGCAGCCCTGCCTAGTCCCTCTTGATAGGGAAAAGTACACTGGATTAGTCCCATTCACTCTTACCGTTGCTTGGGAATTTGCATATAGACTCACTATAATGGTTCTGATTTGGGGGCCAAACTTCATTTTCTTTATGGTTTTCTAAAAAATTGCCAAATAACCCCATCAAATGCTTCTTCAGCATCTATGGAGATTATTAGTTGGAATGCCCGCTGTCCCTGTTGTGCTGTGGAGCATATTACAATGGAGCTAGTTTTTTTTTTTTTTCAAAAAAAGGGCAAAAGGTTTTTAATGTCTTTGAAATACAATCGGAGTCTGATTGAGACTCAGAAGTTCCGCCTGCAAAATTCCCATAGTCTATATTAAGAAAAGTGTCTGTTCCCAGGATTAGGAGAACATACACTGCACATACCATAGCTCTGCCATAGACAATATACTGTAACCCAGCTGTTAATCCTCTCCTGATTCTTCTTCATCCTGGATGTTCAGTTCGGCTTCAATCTGCTGCACTTTTTTTAACAGCATCCTGAGGATGGTTGAAGTGTGTGTGTGTGTGTGTGTGAGACCATTCCAGACCACCCAAAGTTTGGCTGGCAGGAATAGTTGACATAGTACCTTGTGCTGGTGCAAAACACCCTGAACCCAATCAAAAGCCTTCCTATGAAGTCTTGTACTGTATGTGAGGTCAGGAAACAGGGAAATTACGGCATCTCCATAATGAAGGTTCCTAAGTCTCTGGGCTATCATCGTAACTCTGTCCCAGTCTCCCAACCCATGCACACCAACATCAGGATCTTCAGCAGGTCTGGATTTGCAGGAGCTCAATGCGGGGTAAGTCAATAGACTTTTTCTTTCGACAGCTGTGCTTCTTCTTCTTCTGCAAAGTCCAGAAGCCGAAGTAGGAAGGTGCAGGCAAATTCAAGCGTCTTCTCCCTCCGCTGTCTCAGGTAGTCCAATGACCCAATCATTTCTTTCCTGGTCCTTGTTCTCCAAAGTCTCTAGATGTTGTCTTAAGAGGGAGTTTTCTTTCACCAGGCCTGAGCTTGCATCTAGATTTTTCAGGCTCATCCTCTCAGCTCTCTGGATGGTTTGCTCCATTGTGTCCATCCTCATCTCGAGGTTAGGAACTCATGGGGTTAGTGAGTCCAATTTTTGGTCCCCCTGCTGGACCGATTTAATTAGATGGCTGAGTGTTCAATTAACCACTGAAAGAGTAACATCTCTATCTCCTGATCTCTCTGCATTGCTGGCAGCTACCTCATGCTGTGACAGTCAGACGTCTTTCATTTTTGTCTGCTTAGGGTTGAAAAAGTCTGCTGGAGGAGCTGCAGGTCTTGGTTTCCCATTGTTGCAATAGTTACAGTATTTCTGTCACCAGATGTTCCTTTGCTGTTAAAAGAGCTTTTTAGCTGAAAATTACAATGAAGTTTGTAGATTTTAAGTAAAAAATTATGAATTTCTCCTAGGAAAGAACAGTTACATACTTACAGTAACAGTAGATCTTCAAGAGAATCTCTTTCATCAGGCCACACCTATGGAACTATAGCCACCAGGCACTAGGACCACACGGAAACTTTTAGCAAGCAGTCTGCTAGGGGCCACTCAAAATGATGTCCGACATCGGCACTGCCATATAAACATGGACACCCCCTTCCTCCTAAGTTCCCTGCCAGACATCATGCTCAGAGGACCTCCCTCTAGGGAACCAGGAGAGAACTTATGGTTCCACCTACCAGGTGAGGCTGGAAACAGCAGGTAGATTGTCCTTGAGGAAGAGACAGGCATTACAGAGCTCTGAATCCAAGGGGGAATGGAGGGTGGGACAGCAGAAAGAAATTTAGGACTGGTATGTAAAGACACTCTGGGCCCGATTCTCAAAGCCCTGCGTCCGACACAAGGTGCGTGCACCAAACAGAGATGGTGCAAGGTGCACCTTGCATTCACGGCTGCCTCCACGCAATTCACCAAGGTGGCCTGCATCGACCACAGGGAGCCTGCCCCAAACAGGTCTGCGCCAGCCCTGTGCCCTGCACAGTGCTGCAACACGGCGCTAGGTGGACTGCTCTGACGCAAGCTGCAGCTTGCTATTCTCAGGTTGCTTCCTTCTTGGTGGCTCGAGCTGAACTTCCAGACGTAGTTACGCATTTGCTCCCCTCAGCTTGAGAGCTCAACAGGACTGACTTGTTCACACACAGTTCCAACTGAAGGACGGGGATCTCTGTATTCCGGTTGGCTGCCTGCACTGTCAGTCACAGTCCAAGAGCTCTCATTGGTTAATTTAAGCACCAACAAGGAACATCCACAACTTCTCCCACAAGTCAATGTAACAAGGACCCCTTGGTTCCGACTGGTCCAAATGCCAAGTCCAGAACCAAACATGGTGGCTCCCGTAGTGGAGAAATAGTCAATGTAAACAACCCATTTATACAGTAACAGTAAAGATTTAGAAGTAAACATTTACAGTGCTTTGAAGGGCTCGTCAGAGCTACTGAGTGACTACTTCCATTAGAGTTGTACTTGGCTGGTCGCAAGTCTTGATTTACTCAGACCCAGCCCAGGCTATGCACACTATACACAGAACTTCACCTCTTAAAGAGATAACGCAGTGGCATGGCTCTGCACACTCATGCAGGACAGCATCAGAACACTACTGTACATGGATTTACCTTCTCTTTCTGGACATCAGCCAAGCAGTGGGTATTACAGAAGCCCCGGCAGATGATCAAGGTAAGATCCCAGAAGCTACTGCCCTGGCAGAAGTATCAGAAATGTGATAGGTAGAGCGTAGGTGATGCTTGCCTACGTCTGCCCCTGCTTGAAGAGCCTTTAAAAGCTCCTGTTTAGGAGTACCCTCTGGTAGGGCTTGGACCACTGCCTTGGCCTTTCTCCAGATGGTATTTTACCATGTGGGCCTAATAATTTGCAATCCTCAGGCCCAAGGTAGCAGTAGCAAAATTCTTCTTCCCCAAAACAACTACTCTCCTGGACTGCTTGTCAGGAGGGAGGGGACTAAGGTGTTTAGGTACCTCAGATCTGTCATGGGTGGCATTTATTTCTTCTGAATCTGCCTCAGGTTGGCCTGCAAAAAAGGGCATATCTGAGGGGGCCTGATACATTTTATCTGCCTTCCTAGGTATGGCAGGTATCACATTTGGTTTGTGCCAGGCAGTAAGGGCAGCATCCTCCAAGACAGACAGTAGAGGAGGAATAATGATGGGTGGGGAGTCATGCAGTTCTATGAATGCCACCAAATTTCTCTTGGTGATGCCCTGCTCTTCTGATTTAAACCCCAAGGCAGTCCTGAGTCACTGCATCATAGAGATGAATGATGGGTCTTCATGAGGGGACCTAGGTGTATACCCTATAAAGTCCTCACTCCCTGTAGGGATGGTGGAGCAGGACCTCTCATAAGACCTCTCCACATGCTCTTACTCCTCCTCTTCCCCTTGCATGATGAGGTCAGGGTTACACTCTGATCCTCGTCGACAGGATCAGTAAGCCTCAAAGAGGGAGTAGAAGAGGCTGTCAACATCAAAGAAAGCAACTGTCATGTCTAACCAACAGGCGTCAGTGCTGGGGCTTACTGAAGGTGCTCCATTGATGCAGCTTCTGTTACAGGAAAGGAGGTAGCAAGCATTGCAACATGCCCGTGAAGAATGAAAGAACCGCCTGAACGTTGGTGCTTACTTGACTTGCAGGCACGCCAAGTGATGTCGACAAGGAGAGGTACCATCCCCAACATCAATGGCAATGGACCAGCCATGTTAGATCTGGTGGTGCTCACAGCCTGTCCCGACCTGGAAGGGTCAACAGTCTGGGCAGCTGGCAGTGTCACCACTGGGAGGGTTGATGGCACAGAAGCTGTCACGGTGGAGTGAAGGGGCAACCAAAAGTGTACCAGGTAGGTTTTCTCCTTGCTCCATTCCCTCTCCTGGTGCTTGTGCTTGTATTGTCTGGAAGCTTTCTCCTGGCACTTCGATGAATGAAAGGCCAAGGAGCAGGCCAGCGATGTGGTGGAGCTCTTTTCCTGGAGCTCTTTCTCCATCCTGGCTACCTGCTGTTTTAGTAGGTGGGTCTCCAAGGCATTCTTTTGGTGTCGCCGGTTGGCAGGGTTAAATTTAAGGCAAATCTGGCAGGCCTTTACGTTATGTACCTTGCTAAGGCAGCACACACATGCATTGTGCGAGTATCTGAGGAGCTTAGCCAGCTCTTTACATGATGTACACGACGTTGAATATCACTAGGGAGAGAAATGACTGTAATAGTGGTCGACTATAATAGCAGCGTCTCCATACAGGGTCCAGCAAGTATGATCAATAGTGGGAAAAGAACTGAAGAGGGAAGGGGCCAGCCACATTTATATGGGAGTGCCGACATAGGACGTTATTGTGGATGGTCCCTAGTAGACTGCTGGCAAAAACGTTTCCATGTGATCAGTGCCTGGCATCTGCAGTTCCATAGGTGTGGCCTGATGAAAAAGATATCCTTGAAGAAGAGCTAATGTTAGCCAGGTCTCCTGTTTGGTGCTAAGCCAAGACCACCCCCACCCCCCATTGTTGTCCTGCCAAAAGCATCCAGACACACATCCTGTTTGGTTAGGATGTACCACCGAGGGGTTGCGCTTTGTAGGCAGTTTGCCAAAATGCTAGTAAATAACTGAAGTGTAAACCCCTTTTGGGAGCTTACTATCTTAGGGCCCTTTAATTTGAGGCTTGCTAGCATTTAGGTCTGCCTGCTGATGGGTAGAGCTGGGGCTGGGTAGTCCCTCTTATAAAGGGTGGTTTGGCACACTTTGTGGGGAGGAAGGGCCCGGGAGTGGGAGGTAGGGATCCCAGGCTGAAGGTGGGACAAGTTTGGCTGCAGGGCTGAGATTTAAGAGTCGGTTGGCCTATTTGCTATCCCGGTCCACCCCATTTCATTTTTGGCCCATCGGGTGTAGTGGAGCGGTTGGACTGTGGCTGTTTTAAACGGCCATGATGAACACCTCCGGAAGGAGTAGATGAGAGCTGGGGCCCATAGTTGTAAGGTATGGCCTACTCCATGATCCCCAGCACTGGGGTAGGCCTCCTGATGGTGTCCTTTGTTTGGCCGCTGGCTGCTATGGGCCAGGTGCAGTGTAGGGTGATAGGCCATATTGTGGGGGGTCAGTGGCCGCAGCGTGCCCCTGGGGGCCCCTTGCTAGCCCATTTCCAGTGGCCTGGTGCAGAGAAGAGGAAGGAGTGGCCTTGCATGGCTTATCCCAGGCCTTTGGAACAGTTGAGGTTATTTTGTGGGCACCGCAAACCTTGGGATCACCATTTCCCAAGAAATTAAGTGGGAGTGGGACAGCCAGGCCAGGTGAGAGCGAGAAAGACCAGGAACAACTCACACCTTTGTGAAACCTTTTAGGGACCACATTTTTGAGTGGCGCCAAAGGGGAGGCCATAAAGTGATTCAGGGACTGTGCTGTAACTGCCATCAGGAAAGGTAGTCTCAGCTCCCAGGAAATGTGTTTAAAGAAATTGTGTCATGAAGATCTGCTTGGTCTGCACAGAAGCTGTATCCATCTGCTCCATGCAGCTGTTCTGCCTTTTTACTAGTTAAATCAATAGTTGTTGTTAATCTGCACCTGGATAGTGACTTATTTTAGTGGTTAACCAGCTATTCCCCCCCCCCACTCCTGCAGGACCTGTTTGCATCCCGCTGCCATGAAGAGGAACCCCTAGGAGGAGTAGATGGCAGCTGGGGCCCACAGTCGTAAGGTACCGCCTACCCTGTGATCCCTGACACTGGGATAGGCCTCCAGGTGGTGTCCTTTGTTTGGCCACTGGCTGCTATGGGTCAGGTGTGGTGCGGGGTGAAAGGCCACATCGTGTGAGGCATTGGCCCCAGGGGACCACTTGCTAGCCCATATCCAGCAACCCGGTGCAGGGAGAGAAGAGGATGGAGCAGCATTGCATGGCTTATCCCCAGGCCATCAGGCCAGTTGGGGTTATTGTGTGGATACCGCAAGCCTTGGGGTTGCTGTTTCCCAGGAGGTGAAGTAGGAGTGGGATGGCCAGGCCCAGTGATAGCGAGGGAAACCAGGAGCAACTCACACTTTCGTGAAGCCTTTTTGGGACCTCAATTAAGTGCCAGAGGGAATGCCGTAAAGTGATTTAGAGACTGTGCTGCAACTGCCATCAGGAGAGGGAGTCTCGGCTCCCAGGAAATGTGTTTAAAGAAATTGAGCAGATCTGTTTGGTCTGCACAGAAGCTGTACCCTCCTACTCCATGGAGCTGTACTGTCTTTTTATTAGTTAAATCAATTGTTGTTGTCTTTAATCTGCACCTGGACAGTTGCTTATTTTAGTGGCTAACCAGCTTGCCCCTAGCTCATACAGAACCTGTTTACACCCCACTGTGCTGTGAGACAAAGTTGACCCCCCCCGCTGCACCCCAACCCCAAAGTCACCTACTCAGTGGCACTATCTGCACCACTAAGGTATGCATTTAAATTCCTTTTGGACAGTGTTGCTGTTTTAAGGAGTGCCCCTTCCCATTTTACCACCTGGAATACCCCTAGACATGGGGAAGGGGACTTGCATAAATTTGACACTGAGTAGGGAAATAGGGTGGTACAAATTGCTGTGTTCTGGGTTTTTCCTTCATTTTGGATAGCATGGAAATCTGTGTGTATCACCATGATTCTGGTTTCTGTCCTCCCTCCAGGATATCCTGGTACGATTCTGGTAATAAGGGGATTAAGAGGTCAGCAAAAGCTTTATAAAATTCTAATGGCAACCCATCAATACCGGGGGATTTGCCAATTTTTAATTGTTCAATCTTTTCCCAAATTTCCGTTACCCCAACGTTCATCTAGAGCCAAGTTCCTTCCTGTTCAGAGAGGGCTGGGAGAGTTACTTCAGATAAAATTTTTTCTGTATTTCCTGGCATATCTAGGTCCATCTACTGTTTGTACAGAGTAGAATAGTGTTTTGCAAAAAGGCTAGTTATTTCCAAAGGGTATGTTGTGCACTGCCCCTCCCCCCACGTTAGGATCACTGAGATATAACGCTGCCCTATTCCCCTGCTATTTGTGTACAGCCAAAACTTGTAGGTGCCTTGCCCAGACTGACTGCAATGACAGGGGTGGTAAGGGAGATCGATGGCATCAGCCCCCCCCCACGGAACTGCTGCAAGAGCCGCAAATACAAGCTTCAAACCACAGGGTAGCGGTGCTGACAGCTTAATCTGTCCGGCAGACCTTCCCCGTAGCAACCGGACAACAGACTGCTCTTTAAAAAAAGAAAAAAAATTACTTTTGCCAACACTGAACGCCCGCCGAGACCTGGACCTTCATCCTTCTAGTCATTTGTCCTGCTGGAGCCTTTTGTCCTGCCTCCAGTGCCCCAGACCTACTTTGCACCTTTTTCCTGCTTGAATATTGCAAGGCACCAGAGCCCATTGGCTGAGAGGGGGACCGACGCAGATTGCAGCCAGCTGAAATAGGCTGCTTTCCCTCTCAGCACCCAGACTGACTGCATCGACAGGGGCGGCGAGGGAGATTGATGGCATCTGGCCCCCCCACATGGAACCGCCGCAAAAGCCGCAAGTACAAGCTTCAAACCACAGGGTAGAGGCGCCGACAGCTTAATCTGTCCAGCGGACCTCCCCCGTAGCAACCTGACAACAGACTGCTGTTTAAAAAACTCTGACCCACCCGTCCCGTTCTTCCTCCCATTAAATACAAGGTAGCTCCACCCTCGGAGAGTCCTACACCAATAGGAAGTGTAGGGGGGGAGGAGCATCGCCTGTGGCAACGAATCTCAGTTTGTTATAACCACAGACTAACACAATAAAACAAGAGACCTACTGCTTTCTGCCTTTCTGCCTGCAACCCAACTGGAACACTAATGGACTAATTGTTTCAATAATGAACTAATTGGTCATAGGTTTTAATCACGCATCGAAACTGATCAAGCATAGTCAAAAGGTTTCTAAAAGTGATTTAAATACTGAAATGTATGTTTATAATAATCAGCTAGCTCAACCGTATGCCATAGAAATACTGCTAATTGAAAATATCTAGACAGCAATACGGTTACTGGGCTATGTCTAGCTGATCTTATTCTGAACTGCCGCAGTACTGCTTATACATATCAGTGTTAGTAACCGATACTACTGTGAATCCTAAAGTTGGCTGAATTGTAAGACATAGAAACTTAGACAGTAAAAGTTATCGAACCTATACACATTCCTAAAAGTTGGCTGAATTGTAACGCACAGAAACTTAGACAGTAAAAGGCATTGAACCTATACAACTCTTAAGAGGCTCAAGACAGTGGTCGGTCCTGGTACCCCCCCACTACCTAGCCTGTTCTCATCAAATCACCCGAAATCCTTACTACAAGGCCAAGCTATTGCTGCCTAATAACGCCCCCTAAGGTTAAAATGCCAGTCAAAGGGCCACCGGAGACCTGTATCTCGGGCCAGCTCAGGCCAAACAAGGGAATCATCCTTGCTGCCCTGTACATCTCCACAGTACTCTGGGTCGACTGGCTAGCTGGCAGACAAGGCCCTGCTGCACAGCCTCCGAATGGACCAGCCACCCACCAGACCAGGTACTCTCATAGCCCACCCCGGCTGATAACTTAGCCCTCCTACTTGCCGTCAAGCTCAGTAGAAGTGGGATTTGCTACAGGGCTATCCTCCTAATGACCCACAAACCTAAAAAAATTTGATTCCCACCTCTAACCTATATTCTCCGCCTCCTGCTAACAGCCTTGCTATTGCAGGCCGGTGACATTCAACCTAACCCTGGCCTAGGTGTCGATAATATCTCTATCTCCACCTCTCAAGACCCGACCTGGACTGCACATAGGGGCTTGAGGCTAGCACACATGAATATTTGTAGTCTTCGGCCAAAAACTCACAAAGTACAAGTGTGGCTAGCCCTCTATAACCTGGATGTGCTAGCAGTCTCAGAGACCTGGCTAAAACCATTGATTCTTGACCATGAATTTGCCGCCCCAGGATACGTCTGCTTCTGAAAGGACAGAATCCTGAAAAGGGGGGGTGGGATACTCATCTACGTGAAGGCTACCCTGATCACTGCGCTTATCAACCTACAAGTAACATTGCCCCCCGGAATTGAAGCTATTTTTATATGGATCACCCTTGGCGGCGCCAAACACCTAAACATAGGTTGTGTATATAGTCCACCAAAGGATGCTCTCCAATCCCTCAAGACACTCACTAAAAACCTACAGTTGAGTTTGTATCTGAACTCATCATCCTTGGAGACTTCAACCTGAACTAGGCCAAAGAGGCCAAGTCCTCAATAAACAGTATGCTACAAGAGGCAAACCTCTCCCAGTTAATCGCCCTACCCACAAGGCTGAACTACAAAATGGGTAGTCACTCAGTCATTGACTGGGTAGTGGTGTCCAACCCTAAAAACTTTCAATCGGTGGGCACCATGGCCAACGCTCTTAGTGACCACTCACCCATCTTCTGTGTTTGGAAAAACAGGGTGGTAAAGGTCCCGCCTAGAATACTCACTACCAGGGACTACTCAAAGTTCTCCCCAAACCACTACAATACTCTCTTGGGCAACTTGAATTGGAGCCCGCTAAGAAGTCTCCCTACCCGGGAGAGCGCGGTTGACTTCTTCAACAGGTCTATCATGTGGGCCACTGACCTCCGGGCCTGAAATATGACCTACTGGGTAAAAGGCCACTGCTACAAGTGGATTACCCCCCCCCCCAAGGGCCCTGATGACTAGCCATGACAAAGCCTGGAAAAAGTTTAAGAACACGGCACTCCACGCAGACCGGGTAATCTATAGAGCCCTCCAAAACCAATGTAAACAGGCCATCAAACTGGCTAAAAAGGAGTATCTCAACCACCTCCAGAAAGCAAAGTTCGGCAACTCAAGGACTTTCTGGTCCCATATCAATGAACTGATTAAGGGAAATAAAAAGACAGCCATGGGCCCTATCTCAGCTAATCTGCAGGTACTACATGATGAGGCACTAATTGCTGAAACCCTCAATACATACTTCACAAACTCTGATAAACATCAGGTAGGGTCATCGGTACCCAACAACCAGTACGCTCCGCTTGATCCCGAAACTCTTGGCCGCTAACTCTTTCACATGAGGCTGGCAAAGATGATCTGTGTGTTTTACTGTACCTCTCTGTTCCCATTGTTGTATTCTCCCGGGTCGTTCCTGAAAATAGGCATATTACTTGTCTAGTGTACTTACCCGGTTACCAAAAGCTAAATTAATAAAGGTAAAAGAGGTCCTGGCTATCCTAAAAACCCTGAAAACAAGAGGTTCAGAAGGCCTGGATGGAATCAAAGCTAGATTGCTAAAAGATGGGGCCACGGCACTCACAAGGCCACTCACATGGCTGACCAACAGGTTCTTACTTGAAGGATCTGTCCCAGATCTGTGGAAGCAAGCGCATGTGGTCCCAATTCATAAGGGTGGGCCTGTGGAACCAACTTAAAACTACAGGCCCATCTCCCTGCTGTGTACCCTGGCAAAAATACAGGAGAAAGTCATCTATGCCCATCTCAGGGAATACCTGGAGGCACACATGCTGTTGTCCCCATCGCAACATGGCTTTAGAGCCAATCATGGGACATATACTGCCCTAACTAAATTCTCTTCTGACGTACTCAGAGAACTAGACTCTGGATCCAATACTGGGGTGTTTTTTATAGACCTTTCCAAGGTCTTCGACCGGGTGGATCACAGACTACTACTCCAAAAACTCCTCCACATAGGCCTCGACACCCATGCCCTCAAATAGGTAGAAAGCTACTTCTCTGGTTGCACACAGAGGGTTAAGTGGCAGGAGAAATGCTATAAACCACAGTCTCTAATGGAAGGACTACCCCAAGGGTCTATACTTGGGCCCCTCCTGTTCTCACTGTTCATAAATGAACTGCACAAACACTGTGGGAGCAGCAATGCAATCCAATATGCGGATGATGCTGTCATCTACAAAACCTTGGACAACCTGGATGATCTAGGCACATCTCTCCAAGAGGATATCCACATCATGGAGATGTGGCTCATCAAGAACAAAATGGTCCTTAATACCAATAAAACCAAAGCCATGCTGTTTGGACCAAGAGCTCTTGGACAAGATAGACCACAACTACTCCAACTCACATCCCTGGAGGGCAACAAACTGGAAGTAGTCTCTTCAACAAAGTACCTCAGCCTTACCCTTGACCAAGGCCTCATGTTCAAACAACATGTAGACCAGGTCACAAGAGTAATCCATACAAAACTCGGATTACTGTATAGGCTCAAGGAACTGTTGACCCCTGAAGCTAGGACCTCTATTGCTGCTTGTGTCCTACTTCCAACACTAATATATGCTGCTCCGGTCATCCAGGGTATCGCAAAGCTGGAGTATGGTAAATTACAGACTCTATACAACAAGGTGGCTCGCTTTGCCACCTTATCCCACTCTAGAAGCCATCATTGTGAGGCGTTAGCAAAGCTTAACTGACCATCCTTTGAAGCTCGCCTCAGGTACCCTGTACTCTGCCTGGTGAAGAAGATAATTAGCCCCACGCCTCCCCCGAGTCTCAGTGGACTCCTTACAATAAAAAGAACCCTGCGCAGCCTTAAGTCCTCGGGCCTAACGTTACTTGAGGTCCCCAAGGTTTGGACTAGGGCAGACTACAAATCCTTCTCGCATGCTGCCCCTTCCTCATGAAACAACCTCCCTTTGGAGGTACATGAAACCCCATCGGTACCGTGCTTCCGCACATGACTTAAAACCCATCTGCTATCAGTGGGCATATGCCAATGCCACTGCACCCCATGATAGCCCGCTTACCAAACTAATTCCCTCCCCCTCTCTGAACAATCCTAATGCTCTTAGAACTACATTACCTAATGAATCAACAGTACTGTCTCTCAAATAGGTATGACTAATGTAGGATCATATGAACAACAACTTGCTAACTAGATACTGAAACCCATAGAACAACTGCTATGTGTAAACAGCCGAATACTGTGTACCCATGATGACCTTTATATGTATATGTTCAACTGTCTATAATCTCATGTACTGTTACTCCCGGGTCACCCCTGAAAAAGGGACCTCCGGGGCCAAATGGGCCTACCCAGTCATCAAAATTGAATAAATAAATAAATGAATAATTGCTGTTCTCATAGTATTTATGCTGTGCTCTCCTTAGAGTGCCCTCAACATTTGTGTTAAGTAGCTGAGATAATTTGCATTTGCTCACTTCTCATATCTGTCTGACCTGGGGATCAAGTGTTAGTTTGTGCTGAAACTCTACCTGCCATAATTCAGCTTCTAGCTGTGATTGTGTTACAGTCTTTTCTTTTTGACCCCCAGGCAATAATTAATAACTGCCCCACCCCCACCCAAGAATAACTGTCTTTAAGGTGTCTCATTTGACTGAGGGTGACACCATACCTGGTGAGTTCTGTCTGTATTGTTAATTTAAAAGGTTTTCTGAGGCCTTTTTTTCCCTTCACATTAACATCAAAACCCAAGGTTAGTCTGTAATAGTTCGCTTAGAATTTTCTCTATGCCATGCAGTGTTACTCAGTCTGCAAAAGTCTCAGTTTATTTTTCTCTCACTCTCTCTGAGAGAAGTTTCTTTTACTTTTTTTCTTTTAAACAGTTGTCAGCCTTTTCTGCACCTTTAACTTTCAACCAACTGCAGGAGGAATGGAGGGATAAACGGGGGGGGGGGGGCTGTGCTCTTCCCATGGCAGCTGGGAGGAAAAGTCTTGGAGCAGCCTTACCACCTGGCTGGGGCTTCAACTCTGCTCCTGTGATGTGTGCATGATCGCACTCATATCTCCAGCGCCTCTCTTAAACTTGCAGTGCATCTCTCTACTACTGATGCTGCTGCTTCTCCTTCAGTGTTGCTTTTGCTGCTGTGATACTTCTGGTCCTGGTGGCAGGCTAGTGCACTGGCTCATGCTCGGCCTCTCACTGGATGGCTCGGCTCTGGTCCACACTCTACCTGCATTCACAGACTCTGGCTTTTTTTGTAATAAAAAACTCTACAACATGCTACCACAGGCATCTACAGACTCCCCAATGACAAACTGCTCAACAGAGGGCTCAGGATGATCAAAGGGGGCGGATTCTAGGCCCACCCGATGGCCCAGTGGCAGTGCATCACAGGTGATCCGAGTTCGGGAGTGAGCTCGTGAAGCCACTTTGGGAGACAGACCTGACTGCAGCAGCTGCTGCTCAGCAGTGTGCTGGGGTAAGGAGGGTTGGCGCTGTGAATCTGGTGCTGCAGTGACCTCTGTGGTAGGCTTTTGATGTTGCTGCATGCTGCTGCAGGCCTAAAGGGGCTATACTATGCCAAAGGGGAGGAGGAGGAGGAAGAGTGGAGAGAAAATCAGGGGGAAAAACCCATGAGCCCTCTGTATGACACTAGATTGTCTCGGTGGGGGTGAGATGGCTCTCTCTTCGAGGGAGACAGGGGATCAATGGGCCAGAACAAGGTATATTCCTGGGATCAGGGTATATCCATGGATGATAGACATGGCTGGGGAGAAAAAAGCTCTGTGTAATCCCCACCCTGGGATGGGGCTTACCTGGACTGCCTGAGCTGCCACCCTCCTGAAGGCTCTCAAGCTGCTGCCGTACTGTTGCAGCATGGCTTTGGCTTGACCACATGTGTGCCACGGTGTGAGAGTCATACTGCAGGGAACTCCTCGGTGCTTCCCGTGCCCACTGGTTCTTCTGCTTTGGTCCCCTGATTTTAGTAGCAGTGACCAGAGACTTCAAGGATGCCTTTTCTTTTTGACACCTTCAGCGCATGCCACACATGCCGCCGTTCATGCAAGCAGGAGCACATGATACAAGGGCACCTCACCAGTGCTCACTGTGGGTTGGACCAAATGTGGTAAACTGGGTGGAGAACTGGTTAATGGACAGGCAAAAGAGAGTGGTGGTAAACGGCACTCAGTCTAATCAGGGGAAACTGACCAGCGGGGTACCCTAAGGGCTCAGTACTGGGACCAGCCTTCTTCAGTGTCTTCATAAGCGACATTGCAGAAGAGCTGGAAGGAAGGTATGCCTCTTTGCAGATGACAACAAAGCCTGCAATAGAATAGAAACTCTGGAGAGGGTGGGGTGAATGAATAGAGACCTGAGAAAACTTACAGAGTGGTTGAGTGTATGGCAGCTGGGTTTAAATACATAAAATTGCAGAATCATGCACCTAGGGCACACAAGCCCAGGGGTAGTGTATAAAATTTGGAAAAAGGTACTGACGGTCACTAAATGGGAAAGGAACCTTGGGGTTATCGTATCTGATGACCTTAAGGTGGCGGGCCAGTGCAACAAGGCAGTAGGCAGGTCCAGCAGGATGCTGGATGTGTAGGGTGGGGAATCACCACTGGCTTGCGACAAGGGGCTGCATCATAAGCCCTATGAGAAAAGACTGTGGGATCTCAATATGTACAGCCTGACGGAGAGGAGGGAGAGGGAAAACGTAATAGAGACCTATAAGAACCTCACGGAAGTGAATAAGGTACGGGAGGGGAGTATTTTTCAGAAGAGAAGGTGCACAAGAACAAGGGGCATGCAATGAAACTGGAAGGGGGGAGTTTAGGATTGATGTAAGGAAGTACTTATTCACTGAAAGAGTAGTGGACACCTGCAACAGTCTTCCAGCAGATGTGGTGGGAGCGAAAACAGTGGTGGGCTTCAAGAAGGCATGGGATAGGCACAAAGCAATCTTGGTAGGAAAGCGGGGAGGGGGATTAGCTGGAAGTCAATTAGGGTTTGCGGTGACAGTATAGACAGGGACAAAATGGGGAGATTGGGTGGGTCAAGCAGTCCTTGTCTGCCAACAAATTCTGTGTTTCCATGTTTCCCCGTTCTTGACACTGCCAGCTGTGATATGCTCACCCAGTGCCACCAGCCACCAATGACAAGACAACAGCCCAGAAGGGCTCTTATAACTCCCTGGGGACCAGCACACATGAGGAGAAAAATAAAGAATTAAAAACAAGGAAGTTTGGAGCACAAGGCTTCTTCAGCACATGGTTGAAGCCATCTTTGTGCCCCTTGACCCCACCAGTCATCCAACCAGAGGGCTAGAAAGCCTTAGCAACAGCTAAAGCTACCAACAGTCCCTATTTTCCCAGGGCAGTCCCTATTTTAGGCAGCATGTCCCAGTGTCCCCACAAGTTTTGCAAAATGTCACTTTTGTCCCAGTTTTTGTTTACTTGTCCCAGTTTTGTCCCTTTTTTTTGCTGACTGCTAGTCCATGAGTGACAGTTATTTCAGCACCACTGTGGCACTGCTCGTGCTGGACAGCAGTCTGCAACTTCAACCCCTGGGCCTGTATTGCACTGCAAGCATGTCTGTGGGAGCACAGTAAAGCATGTTCCTTCCTGTTAGATTAGACTGGGTAGTAGTGCAAACAAGCACATGTGGACTTCTGCCTGCCAGCAGCTGAGAGGGACTCCAGACAGAGAAGAGACTGGCAGCAGGGAACTAAGTTACCTGAACCTGATCAGCTGTAGGGAAGTGTGTGAAAACAATCTGGTGTGGTGGTGCGAGTCTTTGAAGTGAAGTTTGCTCAGCAAATGAGGTGAGTGTAAGTGGGTTGGATGGAACTGTCAGGAGGAGCAACACATGCAGCTCAAATGTCTGATCACAGTTTAACGCAGGTTTGCTTCTAATGAACTTCATGTATATTATGATTTGGAACTTGCTGCAGCAGAATAATGTATTGTTCTGATCTGAATGTTTGCTGCTGGTGTTACTGTGGGGCGACATGGCCAGAGCAAGCAGCAAAATGTAATTGATTGTGCGCAGCATTGTCTGCGGCAGTACCCATGGGAGTGACACGGTGGGGGGGGAAGGGTCATGGTCAGGATGGACCGTCCCAGTTTTAGGCCTCAGAAAGTTGGTAGCTTTAGCAACAGCAGAAGTGGATTATGGGAAGATGATGTAATCAAACCCTCCTTAAGTGTACTGGTGGGCTTAAGGGGCCAATCTGGGCGCAGAAGGACTGATAGACAGTCTGCCTGACAAATCAAATGCTGACTTTAGTAAAAAAGTTTCTGGTCTCTCAAGCAGCTTATGGTAGTCTGAGAGAGACACTGAGATGTTCAGACCTGCTGCTGGTGAGATCAAGTGAGAGGCCTAGCCATGCCAAAAATCCTACAAGCCCTCACCAGGGTTCATCCTGCAGAAACACTGTGAGCCTTATCCTGGGCTTATATTGTTCAGAGACTTTGACACAGAAAGGCATCTATTTAGTGCAAGCTATGCGATTGTGCCAGATGAGCACCTGTTGAAAGAAACCACTGAGAGTCTGTGCCTGTGGGACATGGCTGCAGACCTGTACAAAGCAGAGGCAGAGACCTGCACCCTACCCAGATTGCTTCAGAGCCCGATACAGTGCCTTCCAGCCCTTATCTAATGGGGTGGACTGGCGAACAGGGAGCCACATTGCACGTGCCCTGACTATGCGAATGTTCTCGATCAGAAGGGGCATTGGACTGTGGGGCTTGCTCCTGGGGTCTCGGCTCCGTAGAGCTCCTGTGTGCTGTTAGTGGTGAACCAGAAGGGCTGTGCTGCTGCAAAACGTCTGCGAGTCCAAAGTGCTTCATCTCCAGGCCACTAGAGCCTATTCCTTACTGCTGCTCGACCTGCTGCTGTATGCTGTTCCCTGCCTCAGCTGAGCTGTTGCATTCATGGGTCACATGAATGCTGGCGATGCTGGCTGGGGTCTTTTGTACTTTTCTAGTTTGGATTACATTTCCCATTTGGATTTCAAGTTCTTTAAATGTGCTAGCATTTGGAGGTTAAATTGCAAGCTTGCTAAATTTGATCATGCGCACCACTGAAACATGCCAGGTAACATAGCTACCAGGCCTGCACCAAGACTTTAGTGTAATTCCTGGGTACCCAGAATCACTGGTTCTTTGGTCATACTTGAAATCATAATTTTAGTACTGGTACCAGCTGAAGAGTTTCCCGTACCCTATTGTAAGCCCCCTCTCATTTTAAGGGGGCTTGTGGCTCACCTTAGGGTCATAGATACATAGATACATAGACAGTGTCGGCAGATAAGGGCCTATGGCCCACCCAGTCTGCCCATTTGAACTTGTAAGTTCAGTTTGTTTTCCTAGAAGTCTGTTGCCCCTTACCCCTGACCTCCAGAATTCCTTTATGTCTATCCCATGCATTCTTAAATCCCGTGATTGTTTCAGCCCCCACCACTTCCTCTGGCAGGGTGTTCCACTTGTCCACCACCCGTTCTGTGAAGAAATTCTTTCTCATGTTTCCTCTGAATCGTCCTTCCTCCAACTTCATCCCATGCCCTCTAGTCCTGGAACATCTTTTTCGCTTAAAAATAGTGTTTTCCTGCACCCTGTTCCTCCCTGTAAGATACTTGTATGTCTCTATCATATTCCCTCTCTCCCTCCTCTCCTCCAGGGAGTACATGTTCAGTTCCTTCAACCTGTCTTCACAGGACTTGTGACACCATCTTTGTTGCCCTCCTCTGAACCTTCTCTACCCTGTCTATGTCCTTATGTAGGTATGGTCTCCAGAACTGTACACTGTACTCCAGGTGGGGCCTCACTAGTGTCATGTATAGAGGAATTATGACCTCCCTTTTCCTGCTGGTGATGCCCCTGCTATACATCCCAGCATCCTATTTGCTTTACCTGCTGCCTTGTCACACTGTTTCCCTACCTTGAGGTCATCAGAGATGATAACCCCAAGATCCCTTTCCTGCTTGGTGCATGCTATATCCTCACCCCCCAACTGATATATTGTGCCAGGGTTTTTGTGCCCCATATGCATTATCTTGCACTTCTTTGCATTGAATTTCAACTGACAAACCCCTCCCTTTCCCCCAGTTGGTAGGTGCATCAGTGCACTGGGGGAATTTCGTTTCTGTCTGCTGCCACTTGGGGGCAGCAGAGAGCTTTTTTTTCTATATAAGGGCAAGGTTAGGCGGGAATTGGGCTGTTCTTGGGAGAGAGGAGACCGGTGGTCAAAAGTAGGGCAGTCAGAAGGGGGGAGACCCTCCATTAGGTGGTGGTCAGCATCTGTAGCGATGATGCTCTGGATCTCTGGGTGGGCATCTGAGGGAGGTTCATCGTGAGGCAGTTGCATCCATTTGGATTGAGGTCTGGGCCCCAGGGGGGCAGGTTGATGAGAGCAGCCGGGAGCAGTATAAAGGGTAAGAAAAGTAGGACCCCTGGGGGTGGTTAGACCCTGGTTTGTGGTTGGTTTCCTGCATTGTCGAAGTTGTAGAGGTGGTGGCAGGGCCTCTATTTTTATTTATTTATTTAAGAGATTTACCAGATAAGCATACTGAGCGGGGGCCGCTCGTTTCCAGGTGCGACCTGGGGTGTTACATACAATACAAATAGGTGCAAAAAAAAACAATGGTGCTACAACAGGTTCAGAGTAGATACATATAGGGTGATTACATCAGGTCCAGAATAGTTACAGGCTGGACTATGCATTAGTTAGTGATATACAAGTTTAGATCTAAAGACCAGAGTGCAGAGTTGCTATGTCATAGTTAGGGCCTATGACTGCAGGGCATAACAGACAGTTAATTATGGTTTAAAATGATGATTATTTAGAAATACCAACCGACTTTAATTCTAAATTGAAGGTTTATATTTACAAGTTTGCCTCTGTCTTAAACAAGTGTGGGTGAGTGTGATAGTGCATGTGTGTGTATGGATGGAAAATTTAGTGTGGACAATTTTTTTCCAGTTTAGAAGAATTTGCAACTTGGTGGGAGGTATAATAAGGGGAGCAAGGGTAATAGCAATACAAGTCTACCTCAATCTGTGTACATATGTTTTAGAATTTAAAAAAAAAGTGCCTCCATGTTTGAAAAATGTTTTTGCAATGTGTTAACTTTAATATTCTTTAAAGTTTAGAACCTCCTGGCACAGGTAAGGTAGGGTATTTTATTAGTAGCTGGTAGTAGTAGTGTCAGGGAGGGTTTCCCCTTGGGTCCAATTTCCCCATGCACCTTTGCTGGCAGCCCAGGGAGTGCACATACCTGGTCTGTTGGTGGGGGCATGTGGGTGACCCTCTGCCATCATTCCCAGAAAGGAATGATTTCTTGGGTAGGGGGAGAGTGTACACCCCCCTCATTTGAGGGGGCTAATGGCTCACCTTAGGGCCCCCTTGCCTTTCCCCCAGTTGGTAGGTACATCAGTGCACTGGGGGGGAGTATCGTTTCTGTCTACCACCACTCGAAGGCAGCAGAGAGCTTTTTTCTATATAAGGGCACAGTTAGGTGGGAATCGGGCTGTTCTTGGGAGAGAGGAGACCAGTGATCTGCAGTAGGGCAGTCAAAAGCCCCCCACTTAAGACAGTGGTCAGCATCTCCAGCGGCGATGCACCAGGTCCCTGGGTGGGCATCCAAGGGAGGTACATCATGAGGCAGTTGCGGCTGGTTGGGCCTGGGCCCTGGGGGGGCAGGTTGATGAGAGCAGTCAGGAGCAGTATGGAGGGTAAGTAGAGTAGGACCCCTTGGGGTGGTTAAGCCCTGGTTTGTTTTTGGTTTCCTGGGTCATCGGGGCTGCAGAGGAGGTGGCAGGGCCTCTGCAGGGGGTCGGGACCTAGTGGCAGGGTTCCAACTCCTCTCCTCGCTTGGCCAGGGCGGCCCGGGGTGTTAAGAGGTGGCTTGGTGGGGTCTGCTTTTTCCAAATTTGGGGCCTGTTCCAGAAGTGGGTCCTGGGGCTCGGGGTAAGAGGCCCCAAGGCAGGTCCTCAGGCAGGAAGAAGCGCCAAGGCCCTTTAGGCCAATATTTCAATAGTTGCACAGCTCAAGCAACACAGTAATTTATTTTGGAGAAAGGGTGCCACTGGAACTGTGGGAAAGGGAATCGGATGCAGTAATGGGAGAGCAGAGGGACTGGAAATCTTGGGGACCAGGTGGGTCTGGGACAAAGGATTGGGGCAGTGTTTGAGCAAGTAGCAGGCTGCCAGGAAACTGCCCCATGTTCAGGATGGATTAGTTTGGGAGGCGGCTTAGAGAAGCTCATTGCTACTCTGTGAGAAAGTACTCGAGAGAAAATGGAATTGGGGAGCACTTGAGAGAAGGTTTTGGAAAGC
Source organism: Neoceratodus forsteri (assembly GCA_016271365.2). Taxonomy (NCBI): domain Eukaryota; kingdom Metazoa; phylum Chordata; order Ceratodontiformes; family Ceratodontidae; genus Neoceratodus; species Neoceratodus forsteri. The sequence goes on along the minus strand of CM057456.1, from coordinate 449,151,152 downwards.
CCTGGGTAAAGTTGAGGTGAAGCTCAAGTGGTTTAGGTACTTACCAGTGCCGGAGAATTATCATTGGAGCTTCACGCTTCTGGAAAATCATAAGAGGTCCTGGTTTGGGGAAAATTCTGCCATTGAAGTGATTGCTAGTAGAAAAATCTTTCCTCTGCCTGAATTTACTGCCCAATCTATTGTCTCCCTTAGGAAATGTATGTAAAATGTTTCAGCCCATGGAGCTGTGCAAAAATTTTACAAACATACGTGTAACCCCTAGACGGTGCTATTCTAAGGGCTACTACCCCTGCCTGTATGGCAATACACAGGTTGAGGGGTCTGAGTTCTGTGATCAGGTGCCTCCACCCAGAGGAATGGTATTGGGGTAGCCTAACTGCTCTGGTATAGCCCTCTGGAACGCTATAACCACCCACCAACCCTGCTATTGGCCTAAGACATAACACAATGATACCTTCACAATCAGTGTATAACAATAATAATGTGCTCACACCCCTTTTACTTACCACCAGGGCTGGATCTGCTGCAACTGCCCTGAAGACCCCCTGGAAAATAAGATCGACAATGCAACAATACAATCTTACCACTGTAACCCAACTAATAATATGCACACTAGCCAGGTTAAGCATGAAAAAAGACAATCAGATTTATTTAGGGGCAGTGAACAAGGGAGGGGCATGAATCTAGCAGAAGGATTAGCAATCTGAATTGAATCAGGATTGTTCAGCATGCACTGTAAGTCCCAATTAGACAGTTCAACAATCCTGGGTACCCAGTACGTCATGTAAGCTAGCCTGAAGCATTGCCCGGGGTGGCCGGTGTTGCAGCTGCTGTTGGGGCCCTTAAGGAACATACGAACATATGAACATATGAAACTGCCAGCAGAAAAGGCCATTTGGTCTATTGAGTCTGCTCAATTTTGCAGCTAGCCCCCACCCTGCAGCTGCCCTCCCACCCTACCCCCATGACCCTTCCTTTGCCCTATTCCAGTCCCTCTTGAATCACCCCACTGTTTTACAGGCCACTACTTCTGCCAGTAGTGCATTTCACTCTGCTACCACCCTTTCCATAAAGAAATGCCTCCTCATCTCCTTCCTAAACTTTCCACCCTCCAATCTTATGTCATAACCCCGAGTGTCTCTCGTCACCCTCCCCTTGAACAGTCCCTCCATGCCTGTCCTGTTTATTCCTCTCATGCACTTAAAGGTCTAAGTCATATCCCCCTGTCCCTTCTCTCCTCTCCTTCAGAGAGTACATGTTCAACTCCCTCAGTCTAACCTCATATGGTAACTCTCCCAGACCCATGATAATCTTTGTTGCTCTGTGTTGCACCCCTTCCAGCAACCTAATGTCCCTCTTTAGGTAAGGGCACCAAAACTGAACGCAATACTCCAGATGGGGTCTGACCAGCAATCTGTATAATGGCAGAATCATCTCCCTCCTCCTAGAGGTTATACACCTTGCAATACAATCCAGCATCTTGTTGGCCACTGCTGCTGCTTTCCTACACTGTGCTGAGTTGTTCATTGCTCCCGTAATGAACACCCTCAAATCTTTCTCCTCCTCAGTCACAGCTAGCTGCAACCCCCAGATGGTAGCTCCTCTTGATTCTTTGCCCCAAAATGCAGCACCTTGCATTTTGTGGCATTAAAACCAAGTTGACAAGTGTCAGACCATGTCTCCAGCCTTGTTAGATCTTCCTGCATTCCCTGCCACCCCACCCCCACCTTGGTCATCCACCACTGCTCCCATCTTGGTGTTGTCCACAAATAGACTGATCTTGCTATTTACGTCTACCGAGATGTCTGCAATAAATACCCCAAATAACACCGGCCCCAGCACTGACCCCTGTGGGACCCCGCTCATCACTGCCTTTGGAGATGATAATTCACCTCCCACCACCACCACCCTCTGCTGCCATCCCTGCAGCCAGTTCTCCACCCATCCCACCAATTTTTCCCCCACCCCTGTACCCCTTAGCTTACATGCTAGTCTCCCATGTGGCACTGAGTCAAATGCCTTACTGAAGTCCAGGTACAGGACATTCACTGCATGCCCTTTGTCCATGTCCCTAGTCATCTAGTCATAGTAGTCCACTAGGTTGGTCTGGCAGGATCTCTCCTTGACAAAGCCATGCTGCTGACTGTCCTGCATGCCACTGACCTCCAGCAGGGTCACCAACCTCTCCTTCAGGATTGTTTCTATCAGTTTCCCCACTGTGGACATGAGACTCACTGGTCTATAGTTCCCTGGTCATCTTTAGGACCACTCTTATGGAGTGGAACCACGGGAGCCATCCTCCAGTCCTGAGGTACACACCCTGAGGAAAACAGAAGGAAAACAGTTAAACATGCACACAGCCCAATTATTTGTAATCCAAGCCAGATGGCTCAGTCCGTTGCAACAACCCAGTGTAAGAAACAATTAGTTGGTACCACAGTGATTTGGGCTTTTGTTGCAGGAAGCTGCCTTGATTTGTACTCACACTACCAGGACCTGGATGCAGGACAGGTGAGATGTAGATCTTATGGTGATAATCTGGGAGGCCAGGGGAAGCAGGGCCAACATGGCTCACCTCCAGGCGGTCGCTACTTGCTTGATGGTGTTGGGCAGGGAGTCAAATCCCCAGGCTGGTGTTTCGCTGAGAAGGTCTCTGATGCACAAGTAGTGGCCTAGGCCGAGATGGCAGGGACCAGACAGGATGAACAGTTCTGCAAAAGTCTGTGATCTTCTGCTGGTGAAGCCTCCAGCTGGCGTAACAGATTTGACTGTGGGGAACCAAATTGTGACCCACGAAACACATTCAGCACATTTAAATCACTAATTTATGGACTTCCGGTGACGTCATGCACTGAGCAACAACTTGGGTTGTAAGGCTCCCTGCTGAAAAAATTAAACACCTCAATAAAAACTGCTTCGCACAGAAACAGAGCATATCCAGTACAACCCAGAGGTGGTAAAATGCCAAAGAAAAGAGGTGACTCCGTCCGTGGATCCCCAAGCGCCTGGATGGAATTAGATCTTTGGAGAAGACTCTGAAAGCGGAGACTCATGGGCCTCCTCGACCTCCCGCCACAGCAAAGCGGGGCAGACCAGGTCCCCTATCTACCCTACAGAGGCAAATGTCACAGATGTTGGCGAAATAAAGGGACTTTAGGAAGGAGATGCGGATTACAGTTACAGCACTTGCAGACGGATATTGGCAAGATTGAAAGGAATCAGGAGGAACAGGAGGAGCAACTAACAGCCATGGATAGGAGAGTGGGAGAGACGCCGCGATTGTTCAGCTACACGGCCTGCTGAGAGGCCTTCAGGACCGTGCAGAGGACGCCGAGAGTAGGAGCCGCCGAAACAATATTCGGCTGTCGGGGCTCCCGGAGGGCACAGAGGGTAACGAAATTATCCCATTCATGCAGAAAATGCTTAGGGAGCTATTGAAACTGCCGGAAGAGGTTTCACTTGAAATGGAGAGAGCCCACCGCACTCTTGGCCCCAAACCAGCAGCAGGAGCCCGTCCTCGTACCCTGCTAATTAAGTTCCTGAGACACCAAGACAAAGAAAAAGTCCTACATACAGCGTGGAGGCAAGGAGCGGTCTTCTACGGTACCTACAGGCTCTTCTTTGAGAATGACTTTGCCCCGGAGGTTATGGCATGCGGAAGGCCTACATTCCGGTAATGAAATCTCTTAAGCGGCAGGAGTGCGTTTAAAACGCTATATCCAGCAGAATGGTGATCCACTTTAAGGAGGGGCACAATAGCAAGCGTGAAGCGAGCGATACGGAGCTCAAGAAGAGGAAATGAGATTGTGCAGCAACAGAGGAGACCTGCAGCAACCCTTGCCACCAAGCTAGCCCAGAAGGTTTGGAGTGCTGGTCACCAGGACGCTAGACGCCGCCAGGGCTTAGAAGCCATCCAGTCAATCGTGGAATCACTGAGGGCCAGATCCGGTGCCTTAGCAGAGGGAGGCACTGATGCACCTAAAACCTGAACTAACCGCAAGTACATACAGGGACTGGGCCTAATTAAATGTGGACTGGATAAAATGACTGTCTCAATAGGGTCCACAGCCAAGCTCTCTCTCCTGATGGGGCTTTGACATGGGAGTCGGTGGGGGGGCAGTATGATGGGTATGTTCTGGGTCGATATTAGGAACTTAATGGGGGAATGGAATGGGGGGCTGGATTGAGAGTCATAAAGTGTATTAAATGGTGAGATCTGCATGGGAGGCTTTGTGGAGGCAGCTGAAACCATGGGGGGTATGCTTGGGGTCAATGGTGGCATGGTCATAGAGGCCTCGTGCCACCCCAGAGATTGTTGGGGGGGATGTCTGCGGGGTCATGATCCCAGTCCCTTTCGCTTGGTTGCTAGAAGAGGAGAGGCAGGTATGAGGTTGATCCGGGGGGAACCTGAGGGACGCGTAGTATTAAAGGTGATGGTCTGTTGAGATCTAACTGGAGGTTTAACTAGGGATGAACCTTGGCTCAGACCGGGGTGCCACTGCGCGGTGGCTGCTATGAGCCTGAGGCGGAATAGCAGCATGGTCTAGCTATGCAGAGGCTGCCTGGCTCGGGGACCAGGTTGGGGCCAAGGGGACCACACTGAGGTGCAAGGAGTAAAGTGGGGGAAGGGGGTGGGGGTAGTGGTTTCAAAGGTGGCGATGCAGTAACCTTGCAGCCAGCAGAGGAAGACTGATGGGGTGAGTTGGGGAGGAGGGGATCGAGAGTTCCGTGGAGCCAGGGGCGCATTCCACTTACCCGGCGATCGCCACGTGGCTCTAGTCCTCAGGGCCAGTTGAGATGCCAATGCAGGATGCCCCGTGGGTGGGGCGGGGTGGTATCCTGCATGGACAGCAAGGAGGGTTGAGGGAAGCCCTGGGGGATATAAGCTGCCTCCCTGACAAATATGGTCAGCACCCTGCAACGTATCAATGGGAGTGGGTTTGAGGGGGGGGGGAGGGAATAGAAGGCGGGTAATAATTAATTAACTGAGGGGTATAAAGAACTCCGGGCACATGAAACATAACTATAGACGAGGGGTAAGAAGGTTTAGCCATGGTGATGAGTCCTCGGGGTGCCCGATGTAGCAGCGCAAACTCACCTCCGCCTGAAGGGGGGGGGGATTATCCATGGGCCAGAATCAAGAATGAATATATTACCTGCCCTAATCAGACCTCGGTGGGGTGAGAGCACCCCTCCTTCCTCCCGCTTTGAGATGATTGGCGAGCAGTGGATAGCGGCGGAGGAAATAGATTGCACAACCACAAGTGTAAGAGGCGGGGCACCATGGGGACCGAGAACTGTGCTCTCATGTTCGAGGACTCACTCGGTTAGGGGAGCACTGCAACCAGGTGGGCGCCATGGGCTCGCGGTCTGGGAGCTCTCAGCCGAGGCTCCGATGGGAGAAATCCTGCCCCAGACACCAGGTAGTCCTTCTAGCTGCAGTACAGCTTCCAGGAAGCCTACGACACCCGCATGATGGACACTTTTCCTTACTACCTTACGGACAGGTACCTCGGTGCCTTGAGGCCCTGAAATAAGGGCCTTTAGGTTGGGTCATAAACCCATCCTCAGGTCAGGGCTAAGCCCAGACCAGTGGAAGTGCCAGTAGTGGTTGAGTTGGCCAAGTTGGCCAGAACGGGTTATGTTAGGTTCTATGTTTGCTGTTCTTCTTTGCTTATTGTTATGTTTGTACTGTACTGTTTGTTTCGGAGTCACCAAATTTACACAACATGGAATACAGTCACAAGCTGTGTTAGACCTTAGAGGGGGTTCCAGCGGGGGACTGGGAAGGCCGGGTATAAAATATCACAATGGACATGCACAATGCAGGCCCACACACAAGTTGCTATCCCTTAACATCAAGGGCCTGGCCTCACCGATCAAGAGATCCAGGGCACTGACTTACATCAGAAGAGCTAAGGCAGACATTGCCTTCTTACAGGAAACACATATGAATCCGCCGAGCATACCAAGTTAGCCAAACTAAGCAGGGGACAGGTATTTAATTCATCCTGTAAAGACGGTAGGAAACGTGGAGTGGCTATTATTGTGTCCCCGCACACCCCACTTCAGGTGGAGTCCACTTGGTCGGATTCGGAGGGCAGACTGGTGGTTGCCCAAGGGAAAATTAACGGGGTGGAGGTGACTTTAGCAAATGCCTACTTACCGACGGGTATAACGGTCTCAAGACTAAGACCCTTGCTGGATAAGGTAATCCAGAAAACCAAAGGTATACTTATGCTGGCAGGGGACTTCAATCTGATTATGGCCCCCAGGTCAGCTCGACCAGTGAAGACCTCGGAGGCTAACACCTACCAAAAGTTTTTAGTAAGTTTATATCAGAGGTTGGATGGTGTGATGTCTGGGGAAACTACACCCAAATGCCAAAAATTTCTCCTATTATTCCCGGTACATCATCGTATTCCGTATAGACCATACATTTACCCAGATAGAAAACATAGGCATTGTGGGGAGGCCCAACTGGGAGATATCTCCATCTCGGATCATCGCCTCTGACAACCTGCTGGGAATGGGGCCTTCAACCGAGGAACACGCAATGGAGATTAAACCCTATCCATTTGTGATCGGAAAAATTTAGGGAGTTCCTCTCAGATAAAATCATGGAAATAGTGACGGATAACCCATCACAGGACTCTACTCCCTCAGTACACTGGGATACAATTAAAACTGTCCTCAGAGGACACATCATCAAATACACGGTGGAATTAGGGAGGCAGCGACAAGAGCGCAGGAGTAAGTTAGAGGAAACGCTTCACTTTCTCCAGATGGCGCACCAGCGGGGTGACGAGTCGGTCCTTCCCCAGCTAAAACAAACCAGACGGGAACTGGACCAGCTGGTTCAGCAACAAACTGAAATAGCCCTAACCTTTCTGAGACAAAGATTTTATGAAGTGGGGCCAAGAGCAACAAGGTTGCTCGCTTATCAAGTGCGTAAGCAGAAGAAAGGGGCAACCATTGCGTCCATTAAACATCCTGGTGGAGGCCAGCAGCTGTCCCGTGTACAGGACATAGTAGACGCATTTGCAAAGTTCTACAAAGCTCTCTACACCCCAGAGACCACAGTCTCGGCTGAACACATGATGGAGCACCTGAGCGCGATCTCTCTTCCCTCTCTTTCCGAGGCACACAGGGAGGACCTGATGAAGCCTATTACAGACCTGGAAGTAGCTCAGGCAATTGCCAAAGCCAAATCTTTGAAGGCTCCAGGGCCGGACGAGTACGGTCCAGAGTTTTATAAGGCGGTGAGAGGCTGGATTGATCCCTTGCTTCTTCGGGTCTTTAACTCGGTCTTGAGGGGAGAACCCCCTTCCCAGTCGTGGTCTTATGCCACAATTTCAGTGATACCTAAGCCAGGTAAGAACCCACAAGAGTGTGCCTCATACAGACCGATATCTGTGCTTAATCAGGACTATAAACTATTTATGAACATCCTGGCACACCGTCTAGATAGCTTATTACCGTTATTAATACACAAAGATCAGACGGGGTTTGTCAAATCACGTACCACCTCAGACAGTATTAAACGATCCCTGTATGTGGTGCAACGGATGCAGGAGACTGGAGAGGTGGTAGCTCTAATCAGTCTTGACGAGAGAAGGCCTTTGATAGGGTCTCCTGGCCCTATCTGTATCACACTCTAAGCAAATTCGATTCCCCCTGTTCGTTTCAAACCCTTCAAAACATATACTCCGCCCCAGGGCATGCGTCAAGGTGAGAGGCACCACTCTGAGTTTTTCAACTTGAAAGGGCACCCGACAGGGATGCCCATTGTCTCCTTATTGTTCGCCATAGTCACCGAGCCACTGGCACAACATATTAGGGAATCGCACAGACCTGAGGATCAAGATAGGAGACACTGAACACCTGTAGCTCTGTCTGGACGATGATACTCTTATATCTACGAGACCCCGATTGCACAATCCCAGCCATGAGACAGATACTTGACGCATACGGTGCGGTATCGGGATATAGACTCAATTTCACCAAAACGGAGATCCTTACCTTTAATTAAACTCCCACGCAGGACACCCGGGATATCATTCCGGGTAGGTGGGACCTGCAAAAACTGAAATACCTCGGTATATATATCCCAAAAGACCCCACGAAATATTATAAATATAATTATACACCATTTATTTCCCAGTTAAAACAAGAATTACAAGCTTGCCACCCTGCCCTCGGCCTTTCTAGGAGAGTAGACCTGATCAGAATGACAGTCCTTCCGAGGGCTCTGTATCTATTCAAAATATTCCCTCACTGTACCATTAAAAACTTTTAAGGCTATAAACCGTCTTATACGGAACTTCATATAGGCCTCTCAAAACCCGAATTCAGCTGAGGATACTCTCTCTCCCCCCGCCAGGAAGGGGTATAGCTCTCCGGACTTGAGGCTTTACCAACAAAGCAAACCACCGCACACATAATGACCAGACAGAGGGGAATCCCTGCACCGCATTGGCTTGAGATAGAAAGGACTCTAATTAGTGATCGGACGTACCTCGAGACCTTATACCGACAGGATCAGGGGGAGGGAAGCTTAGGGAGTCCTGATCCCTGGCTTGGAGCGCAGTTCAGAAACTGGGCCGTAATAAAAAAGGCGCGGCACTTGGTGCCCTATCAGGCACTCATCTGCCCGATAACAAGCTTAACAGATTTTACCCCTAATAACTTGGATAATGGTTTCTTTTGCTGGGAAAAACAAGGGCTAAAATACCTGGTACAGATAATGACTCAGGGAAATACCTGGTCATATGCAGAGATCCAGAGAAAGTTTCACCTTCCACATGGGGACTTTTTCCGTTATCTTCAACTGTGACACTATATAGAGAGCCTACCGCGAACAATATGGGATCCTGAAGGATACCCGGCATTGATCCACTGCCAGATACAGCTAAATGCCACAAGGGCTCAAGAGCACCTGATCTCACGATACTATCAGGCACTTAATTCACAAGGAGTGCCGCACTGAGGCATTAACTCCCTATGAGTCGCGGAGGCGGGACACCAGCTCACTTTGGAGGACTGGAGCGAGCATGCATTTTGTCAAGCTGAGCAACCAGCTCGCACCAATGGCGAGTCGCCTGGAGAAGTCCTAGTTAGCTATTTCCACTCCCGGTGGTCTGCGGCACTACTCTTCCAGTTCTGGCGGAGTGCTGGAGGCAGTGTGGGGAATCATGTGCCACCCTGACACATGTACTATGGACATGCCCAGTTCTCACGAGGTTTCCTGGTACAGCTCGAGTCCCAGCTACAGGAACTGATTGATGCACAACTCAAGCTTACCTTGGAGATATTTTATTTCTGGATCTTCCTAGGCGTTTAGGGTCCCAATACCAGATATCTGCTTATTTTATTAATAACAGCTGCAAAGGCAATCACTAGGCAGTGGTTAACTACAAAAGTCCCCACAGTCCAAGATTGGTGGGACATCACATTGCAGATTTATAACATGGAAAAAATCACACATAACCTGAATGAACAAGGGAGAAATTTAAGGTTAGATGAACACGTGGCAGATATATTACATGCTGAAGGACTCTACTTTCATACCTAGGGTGTATCTGTGAGAGGCAATGGTGGGGACACTTAGGCGGGAGGAGGCGGATTATTGTGCAGGCTCACCCCTTGCCTTCGGTCCCCCATGGAGCAGCGACACCTACACAGAGGAGATGCCCTGGATGTCTGGGCCTTGAGTTGGGTGAAGCAACTGGTTATTTAGTCACAATGAATTAAGAGTATAACTGCAAACTAGAACTAGAACCACGCAAGGGATAACCCATAATGAATGTCATAGCACTAGTACTACCTGACTGTAATAGTTGTAATACCTGACGATTACATAGATGTCTAAATATTGGTGACCTAAGTGTATATATGTTGAAAACTCAATAAAAAGAAGAATTACAAAAAAAAAATCACTAATTTATCTAAACAACAGTTCAGATACAGTCTGGTTGCAAATGACAGCTTCACTGAGCAAACTTTTCAATCCGAGACAAATTCTATCATCATATGGGCCAATCACCTCTGGAGTAAGTCTTTGGTCCAAATCACAAGTTGCAATAACAAACTTCTTTCTTCTGTCACAGTTCCAAACTGAAAATCGGAACAGATCCGACTTCTGTAATAGGCAGTTCAATGGCAGGAGAATGTAGCATTAAGGCCAGCAAAGCCTCTCCCAGCCAATTCCCCTATGCTCCTTCTAGGAGCAGCTGCTCAAAAGCTCGAGTTGTTCACTCTTCTACCTCCAACTCTAACTGATCCACTGCTTCATGCAGTTCAGGGGATTTCCCTGGTAATCCAAAAGTTTGGTTGGCTAAGGGAGCTGTCAGTTTTAGTTTGGGCTCCCCCTCCAGTCCAATTAAGGCGCCAACAGTAAAAAACTACAAAACTACAGAATTTCTTTCCCACAAGACCCCTGGGGCAGTCTCCTTTTTAGGTCACTAGTGGTTCGATTGGTCCAAATATTGGAAGTCCAAAACCCAACATGGTGGCTCCCAACCAGATATTCAAGCTGCAGTCAAAGCAGGTTAGACAAACTTTTCTATCTCTACTATAACAGCAAATAAACAGTAAACAATTACAGTTCCTATGCGCTCTCCCTCTGCACAAATAGCAACTGAAGAATGGAGCAGAATAACAGACTGGCTGGCTGGCCACAAGCTTTTAATCACTTGGACCCAGCCCAGACTAATATCTAAGCACAAAGAGACAGGCTCGGAGGCTTGCTAGGGCACTCTCACGCAGACAAATAGAACTACTGAAGACAGGACACCAGCTTGACAGTGGGCATTTAGGAGCCCAGGAAGACATTATAGTAAACCCCAATTTGTAGGGGGGGTTACATATGAAAATCAAGCAGAAAAAATGCCTTACAGTCTACCAAGTCTGCTTGATTGTGCAGCTAGCAGCCCTTATTCTGCAGTTGCCCTCCCTCCCTACCCCCCTCCATGGCCTCCCTACAGACACTGGACCAGTGTCTGTACCCTTCCTCCCAACATCTCCATGGCCTGGGTCTCAGCCATCCTTGACAGGGCATCCAGGGGAAAAATGTTATTTTTTTCTTAAGTAATTGGGACCCCTGGCCCTTCTAATCATTTAAAGGGCTAGGTGAATAAACCTGATTCATTGCTGGGAGAAAATTAGGAGTCCAGTGTCTGATTTAAGTATAAGGATGCTAATGAAATTTAGTCCTTAGTTTTTAAAAGTTACTGTGAGTCTTTTTCAAGGGGTCTCAAAGCAAGCCGAGTGATCCTGCGCCCTTCTGCTACTGGCTCCAGTGGGGGAAGAGGCTGTTGTCCTGATGTGAATTTTGCTGTTTTCCTCCCTCTGGAAGGTCTCTAGGGTGTCCGAGTCCATCATGTGGGGTCTTCGAGGTGGAGAGGGGAAGACGTTTCAAAGTAAGAGATATTGAATCTATTCTTATTGCTTAGAGAAGTGCTGGTGGAGCTTCTGTGGTTGGGCCCCCCTTTCCCGGGAACATCAGGCCCCTAGATGTATGGGAAAGGGAGGGACTGCACTATGTAGTGTAGTTCATCCTATGGAGCTCCATCCTGGGCCCCATCCTCTTCTCCATTTCCCTAAATGTGCAGTGCAGTCCTTCAAGTATCTCTGTGTGACTTGTAAGCTTGACTTTGTTGCCCACTTTGATGCCATCCATGCAAAACTCCATTCCAACCTTGGAACCCCATACCGTAACAGACTGCTTATCTCTGCAGGTCCGAAGGGAGCTTGTTACCCAAAATGGTGCTCCCTGTCTTTGACGATGTGGATGTGGTCCCTTGCCAGATTGAACACCCTCTGCCACTCCTTTTGCCGCTTTGCTACAAACTCCCAACTCGTACTCACCACTACTCCTTTTGTTCCTCCCTATCCACTCTCACTCTGCCCTCAGATTTCCAGACTCACTGTACCTCCTTCATATCCAAATACTGGTTTGGTTCCCTTCCGTCCTACCTCTCCTCTCCCAACTTCCCCCTGCCAAATGTTCCCTCTGCTCCAGGGACCATCACACCTTCACCACCACTTCTCATCCCCACTCTTAAGCAGGGCAGTCTGCCTTCTCCTACTGACTTCATTCACACTGGAACCAGCTCCCTCCTCCCTTTGCCTCTCTTCCTCCTCCCCTGGCTCCCTGAGGCACCAGTTGAAACTCCAACCCTTCCTCACCTACTTCTGTTACCCTTTCTTCCGACACCTCCATGGCCTGAGCCTCAACCGTCCTTGGCAGGGCATCCAGCTAGGTCCCCATGACCTGCCTTCTGGTTCTCACGCCTCACCACTTCTGCTCTTCCCCTCACCACAGGGCTAGGCATAAGCTCATCCAGCAGGACTCTTACCTATTGTCATTGACTTGTTATGGTGTATTTGTATTCTTGCTTCTTCTGATTCCCCTCCCCCCCAGGTTGCACCTAGAAATAAGCCTTGGCTCAGGGTGCCTCTCCCAGTTACCAATTTCAAAATAAATAAATAAATCCTTTTGTGCCCCTTGATTGGGTGGGTGCTTCATAGACTGTGGAATCTGAGAGGGTGGTGGTGACCCACACTACATTGGCTCCTAGGGGCCCTTTACAGAGTGGGAGTGTTCAAGGTGACTTGCAACTGTCTAACCCCTCTTTTCTTATAGTTTCCAGGTCTGTGTTCTTAAATAAAAGCACTCTTAATTTGTTGAATTTCACTTTTGTGTGTGCACCTACTTTGTGTAACCAGATTGAAGTGTCTACTGGTGAAGGAAACAACTATCTTCTTGGTCCCCAGGAGGTGGTACAGTCCAGTGTAAGGAGGTCAGTAAGTATTACATCCCAGGGGGTGGTACTGCACACAACATCTGGCTCACTTATTCTCGCTGGGTGGAGGCACTGTGCTATTTCTTATTTGTTTAGGGACAGGCACCCCTGCCGCAGGAGAAAGAACAAACCCAACTTTTTCAGCCAGGTGGGCCTTGTACAGTCACCAGACAAGGGTGTGAACCTGGACCTGGGGGTCACGTCTGGAAAAACAAGAAGGGGGTCTGATTTTGTTAACTTCTGACACCATGTTTTGTGTGTTATACGGCCATGCTCCACACAGGTTGAAGGTAAAAAGGCAAATGCTATATTGACAGGACAATTTCCTCTGGGTAGTTCCCACTAGAGGTCACATAGTAAACTAGATAAGCTGGCTTAGTTACAGCGCCACCTATCACCATATGATGGCATCCCCCTGCAAGACTTATCGAGGTAAGGAGGTGTAGACTACAAGAAGTGACCTCATCTCATCACATTTAATATTGATTTTTTTTTTTAACAGATATTGATCTGAATTAGAAGCTGAGATCCAACCTGGTCTAATTTTGGGTTAGATTGTGATTTTTTAACTATCCCATGTTGAGAATCACATTGAATTTGGCACTATCCATACAAAACTAAAATAAATGTTGGAGCATGCTTCCATAGGAGAACGGGTACCCTAAAGTCTGAAGTACTTCATCCGTTTGATGCATGATTTGTATCAAAGGGCTTGTGCACCTTTGTAATTAACTTGTTCTTGTTTTACTGCTACACTATAGCAAGCATGATGTGCCTTGTTTGTGTCTGCATGATAAGATCAACTGTGAAGTAGAGGTGCTAGAGGAAGGCATAGAAGACAAAACGTAAATTAAGTAAATCTTGGGCAACAAAGATTTACGTCAGTCGCCAGTGTGTGTTAAGTGTCCAGTCAATCCATAGGTTGTTTCTAAAGCAAATGCTTTGGAGATTCCCCAATGGGGAATGAATGCCAAGTGCCACGTCACCACACTGATTTTCCCAAGGGATAGCACCTCCAGGCAGTGCCAAGAAAGGAATCACCTTGGATGAAAGCACTGCACCCCTGGAAACACAGAACTTATATCATTGAACCTAGGTCCATCTGCCCCAAGGACAGACACTCCAAACCTTATGTTATGCACTTTATGCAAGTAAGTAATTAAGTTTTTTTTTTTTTTTTTGTGTAATCTATTTTCCGCCCCCCCCCATGCTTGCTGGCCCTCCACTCCTTCAGGCTCTATCAAGTTCCCCCAGCCCCATCTGTCCCTACCCAGCCCTCCTCTGATCCTCAGATCGCAGCCAACCCCCAGGATATCCCGGTGTATCCCTTCACCGGGTGGGTCCCCCTTTCTCCAAGGGGGAAGGCACCGGGGAGGAGGTGGATGACCCCAGCACATACTTCTAGGGCCCGGGGATGCTGCTGAGGAACAGGAGGCCCTGGGAGGGTGCTGGAGGCCCTCAGGGAACAGAGAGCCATCATCCGGTGGCCAGCGAGCAATTTTTCGGTTTTTCTTGAGGTGCGTGAGGTCCGGACGTCAAGGAAAGAGCCGACGTCTGTCACGCATCACCCCAAATGATCCTGGCCATGTTGCTCCACCACTGGCCTCCACCAGGGGTCGCTCCAACACCAGGTCACAGCCCCTTCCCTCCCTGATGACAGCGAGCAGTCGTGGGACTCTCAAGCTGCCTTCCCCCGGCCGGCCCTCCAGCGACCCGATCTTGCTCCCAAACCCAGATCACTGGCATCGCAAGTGGAAATCCAACCGCTGCATCGACGGGCCAGCATTTTATTTTTTTAACGCCCTATCCCACATGCTCATGACACCCTACAAAATACAATAAATGTACCAGTAGCATCCCAACTCCTTGCTAGCTCTAAAATGTCATATCATAACTCATATGCTAACTAAAACTAAAATTGACATACTGCACAATCCAAAATTATGTAACCAAAACCAACCCAGACTGAGCTCAGACAGGGCAAGCTAGCTTTAACAAGTGATACTTTGTCCCTTTTGAATTGCGCAATGAGGGATCTCCCTCAGATGTTGAGGTAGGAAGTTCCAAAACAGTGCATTTGCCACTGTTCTGGCATAATCCTCAGACTGTTTTAAACACAATCTAGGGACTCCCAATAAATCCTCTGTAGAGGAATGGAGGGAGAGGCCAGGAGTACATGAATACAGGAGCTCAATCAGGGCCACGGCTTAGCCAACCCTTGTTGGCAGGGGTTACATAAGAATTCACACACGAGATAGATGTGAGATCTCCAAACTAAGATAAAGATATGCTATTTGGGCTAGTGTAAAATAAATCAGGTTACTTCCTCAACAGAAAAAGGGTGCATCTACTGCTCCAAGCCAGAGTGGGATAGAACTGAGATTCCGCCACAACAGTGACTGCTGTGGTATGCCAGGGAGCTTTCCTTCTCCACAAAATGGTGCTACGTAGGTGCAACGTCTGGCGGAACTGTATGTTGTGTGTTAAGCACTCAAATCTGTCTGCATTTTATTTTGACCCTTCCATCCCTGCAAGGGTGGCCTCAAACTGTATGTTTTAATTCTCTGACTTTCCCAGCCAGGATATTTGTTGTAAGAATTCAAAAGTTGTTTGTATTCCACCGTTGTATTGCTTGTTGATGGTATTTTGTATCCTCCCGGGTCATACTTGAAAATAGGCAGGTTATTGCCTAATGTACCTACCCAGTCAACAAACGCTAATAAATAAATAAATAAATGAGTGGCCCTACGTGGGAAAACCTGAGGAAGACAAACACCTACAATATGTGCCTTGAACCATCTATATGATGGCTGTCGGCAGCCTCGGGCCCTGCACTGTGTGGCTTCATACCAGCAATGACAGCGGGGGCGGGTGCAACAGACAGGGCTCAGGGATTGTTGAAAGGAACAGAGTGTGAGTTGCACATGGCTGCTCAGGGGTCAAACATCGATATGAAAAAAAAGAATGTTGCAAGAAGGTTCTGAGAGGCAAGTGAATATTGTTTTGGTGATATAGATATTGTAAGACGTTTAAAGTTCGTCTGCCATTTTTGATAAAGTATGAGTTGTGCTGGGCTGTCCAATGGGTATCACTGCATGCTCCCACACTGGCAACCTGGGATAGGAAGTGGACTTTGGAAGCCAGCCTGGTGGCCTGGAGGGGCTGGTTAGGTGCTACTGTGTGACAACATTTCAAGCCTGGGAGGGATGGTACTGGGTTCTACTACTGCTAGCAAACCCCGTGGTAGGCCAGGGAGCTTGCCTCTCCAATAGGGGCATGCTAGCTGCAAGTGAGGCCTGACGCGACCCAGCCCAACACCAGGGAGGTAGGCAGGGTCAAGGGAAGAAAAAAACAGGAGAAAACACCCCACGGGCATGATAACACTACAGCCTGCTGCAGACCCCGCACCACCAACCAGGCAAGGCTCCAAGTCTGGATGTGGATACTGGGTGGGGGGGAGTAGGATGGTCCTCCATCCCCTGGCCCTGCCACAATGGGCAATCTGTGGAGGAATGTCAGAGCTGGTAAGTCACGGGGATGGTGGGTGATGGGGCTGGACAGGCTAGAGGCTGAAGGGGGTCAGAGGAGAGAAGGGAATAAGAATGTATATAAAAAAATATATATGAGATGCGCCTCTTAACCTTTCCTACTGATTCTACATTACCCATGTCTCACACTTTGCAGTGACTTATTAGCAGATTTTCCCAGAGGCTAAGCCTATATGTCTCTGCCATCAGCTTGATCCAAAAGACAGCCTGGCTAAGCATCAAAGACAGCCCCCCAGAAAAAGATTATCAGGCTGAAATTTAAATAGCATTCTCACACTCCAGTGATTTTCTGCTTCTTGGATTTAGTTAAAAGTGATTAAGCTCCAACCTTACATCAAGCATATAACTTATTTGTGAATTCTTCCCCTTTGCCCTCCCCCATCTCTGATGTAGCATGCAACTTGCATTCCCATGAGTTTGTTCATTCATGCAGCACTATAAAAGCTGCTTGGGTAAACCCAACACTTCTCAGAATACTACTATACAACCCTATACTTATAACACCAACACAGCATACTATTTATCTGCAGGAAACAAAAAAATGTATTTCTTTAATTCATAAGTAAAACCTAAACATTCCATCTGCATGCACCCATAGCTGTAATTTCTGTAGGTCAGTAGTTTTATTGGCCTCTGTCTGCCGCCATGAGTTGCCCAGCAGGTGTCACTGTTGACTTACATTTGCTGCTATTCTAGCTTAACAGGAAATATGTTATTAACCCCTTTCAAACCAGATATGTCTCCATTAGGCCAGAATGTTAAATAAGATTTATAAACTATTTAAAACATAGGTTACCTTTTTTCTCATGATTCTGTAAAAACAACAAGTGATAATTTTATCTGTTTTATAGCCATGTGATAAAAAAAACCCTGCTAGAAATGATTCAAAGGAGTACAAAATCCTTACCCAATCAAAATTTCTTTAGACAAAAGGCCAGAAAGTATTTAGTGGTATATGTATACAGTGGTATACACTGCCAATAACCTAATAGGAAAGTTTGTCTTTGCTCAGTGCAGTTTGTAGCTTTAAAATCCATGGGCCCAATTATCAAAAAACCTCCCTGTTACATCTCCATACGTTGGGGTTATTCATAAAAGATGTTTTTAGTCACAGGAGGAAGAGTAACCCCTGCAACTCAGCCACAATGCAAATGAAGGCTGCCAGATGCTAGTGGGCACAGACAAGATCTGCACCCGCTAACCCCCTTTAGCGATACCCACCTAGTGTTGAGCATGGCAAAATACCAGTAGCATGGTGCTGTGTCATACACAGCACCCATGGGGACTGGTTTTACAGCATAGTCTTTTTCTACTTTCCTGCCCAGTAACTTTTTTTTTTTTGTCAACTTTATCTCTCTGCCATCCCTGGAACTCTCTCAGGCAACCCTCTCTTACCACTGATTGTGCTAGCACCCGCCTGAAGCCGACCTACTGGGAGATTCAGGGACAGACACTCCCCACTTACCTTAGCCCCAGTGAGGCTCCCCCACTCGCAGGGATACAAGGCGCGGTGAGGGATCAGGAGAGCCAGCGAGTCATGCCCGGCATTGGGTGTGTGGCGATGGGGCGCTGGAGGGTGCCATTGCCTATCCAGGGAGCAGGGTTTTTTGCTTGTTGTTGCCCCGGGAATGCAGATGTGCAATGAAGCCCTGCATGCTATGGGCGTGTTCCTGCACCCACGCGTAAGGCGTCCGCCGCCAGTCCCCCTACCCCAGAAGAGCGTGCCACAAGTTGTGCCACCCCCAGTCACCACCATGAGCCGCTAGCACTGTGGCAAGTGCAACCACCCATCCCCAGAAAAGGATTGCAGTCCCCTGGATGCTCAATCCTTTCCTGCCCCTGCCAACCCCTGATGGTCTGAGCTCGCTCCAGGACCCAGGTCGCCAGCATGGCGCAAGGTGTGTGTCCAGTGCCTCAACGCTCAGCACTACCGGGCCGGTCCCCTGCCCATTAACTTAGAGCCCACTTTTTGGAATGCTGCTGAGGGATTACTCTGTGCCCACTTGGCCCTTTCCTTAAAGTCCCACAGCTCCCCCTCTTATATCCCATGCTGCTCATCTTCCCTGGCACCCAGGGGAACCTTCTCCTCTAACCCATCCCACCATGCTGTGCCATTCTTTCTTGAATCTCTCTGTGATATGACTCCTGCATCACCTGCCTTTAGCTGTTCTAAAGGCGGGGGGGGGGGTCATAAAACTCTGACTGCTTTTGCAAGGCAACCCCTGCACCCTATCCAGGCACACACAAACTTTGCAAATGTGCCTGGAAGGATTGCAACCCCTACTGAACATTACTCAGGGGTCACAACAATGTGATTGTCATTAAAAGGTCACTGTGGCTGAGCTGCACAACTTCTCACTCTTCTATTTATTGACATCATGCTAGTGTTTCCTTGGCAAATCCAACAGTCATTTCAGGGGGCTCCTATCCCTTGAATTCAAAATGAAATGGTGGTAATTTTTATTTATTTATTTGTTAATCGGCTTGATTCATTGGGTGAAAATGCCTGTTTACAAGAATGACCAGCATGCTAAATAGAAACAGCATTAAGTAATGAATATTCAACATTCAGTACAACATACTGACAACATCAAATTTTATCACAACTGCAATTAGACAAAAGAAACAATTATAAAAGATACTTAAAATTTGGTAACAATTTAGAACCGAGTACAGATTAGACTTCAATGAAGATTTAGTACTATTCAGTCTTGCAGTAAATTCAAGCATATTCAGAATTATTAAGTGAGGATTTAGTACTATTCAATCCTGCAGTAAATTCAAACATATTCATAATTATGGGGGGATGTTCTGTACGAAGCTTTTCAGACTATACTCCCTCTGACAAGGAGTCTTGTGCAATTGACATTGTGTGAAACTGCGTGTGTGAGCTGCAGTCACTGAGATCTGCAAGACTGAGTGGACCTAGCAGCCGGGGAGGGGGCAGCAGTGAAGACTCATAGCTTCACAAGGGAGAAAAAGAACTAGGAGAAGGCAGTAGGAATCATTATATTGATGTGTTTTCCCTTCTTTAAATACTACCACTTGCTCAGTTTTAACAGCTTGGTACAGTAAGAGTCTGAAGAAAACGGGATAGTCATAGCACGAATTGGGGCAGAGTTTTACCTGATTGTTCTTTTCTTCTTGTAGCCACTGTACGGTGATTGTTTCCGGAACCCAAAGGCTAACTCCACCCATCCTCCCCATCCCACCCACCGGGTTCAACTGCCTTTATAGGCATCCAATAGATTACAACTTCCTGCAGGTAAGGGAAAGAAGAAGAAAAAAGTACAGTACAAGCAATAAAACCAGGAATCTAAATATAGAAGCAGGAGAGTTTAGATAGGATCAAAGTTGGTGACATTGACAGAACACAAGGGGAAGATGTGGGAAGTAGTGCAGTGCAGTGGTTGTGGGACAGCAGTGTTCAGGAGGACCTTCTGGATACTGTGGTACTGCCCCATATGCAGGCACCTCTCTGGGCTGAGGGCAGTGGTTGCCAGTCTCTGGGGTGAGCTGGCTAGAGAACTGTGGACTTTTGCCCCCACCCAGAGACCACCATGTCCACAGCCACTACCGCAACAGTTGTCCGGGCAGGGGGCTGGATGGACTACGGTGGGCTCAGGGAGGATGAGGAAAGTGGGTCAGAGATATATCCCCAATCCGGTCCAACTTAGAAACTCCTATGCTGTCCTGGAGGAGCAGGAGAGTCTCACAAGTGAGCCCAAGGTTGCCACCAGGGAGGATGAGCGGGTCCTCCAGGAAGGAGACCCAGGTGCAGGAGGCAGAGGACCCCAGAGGAAGAGGAAGCTACTCCTGGTGGGGAACTCAACAGTCCAGATAATGGATTTGGGTACAGGTAGTGGGGTGGAGAGGGAGGTTAAAGTAAATGTGTGATGTTCTGAAAAACACGCTTTGGGTTTCATAGCCCACTATCCTGGGGCGGCAATGGTCCCTCTGTGAAAAAATAAAAATGTTGTACTCACTAAATAAAGTTTGGGAAGGGATCATAATGTTTCCAAACCATGAGCTAGCTGATCCCTTCCCACTTCCTAGACTGCCTGCTCCGCTCCGTGCTCCCCCGTTTTATGACGTGGTATCAGAGAGAGTGCGGGGACGCACCCCATACAAGCCTATGGGGCTTATTTTCAGAACTTTTTTTTTTTACGTTAAACTACCTTTTCATAAAAATGAAAGACACCGCTCAACTAATAGGGTCCCTCTGGAATCTTTGCAGGGAGGCAGGTCTTAGGCAGTTAGAGCTAGAACCCACCAGGGAAAGTGCAATTCTGGACCTAGTACTTACCAGTGGAGACAGAATTACATAAGTCTGGGTGGAAGGACACCTAGGGTCCAGTGACCACCAGACAGTGTGGTTTAATATGAGGCTAGTGTCACAGTCGAGCCACACAAAGGAGAGGGTCTTGGATTTCAGGAGGGTGGACTTTGCTATGATGGGGATATGTATCAAAGAAGCCCTGGCAAGGAAGGATGCAAGACGGAGAGTTGAGGAGCAGTGGGCACACCTAAAAGGAGCCATAGTGGAGGTGACAAAGCAGTGCATTAGGCTGAGAAACAAGGGCAAAAGAAGGAAAAAAAACACTATGGTTCTCAAAGGAGGTGGCAGAGACAGTAAGGGCCAAAAAGGTGGCTTTCAGGAAATATAAAGAGACTCAGAAGGAAGAGGATAGGGTGATGTACATAAATAGACAGAGGGAGGCAGAGAAAGCAGTTAGGAGCACAAAGGCGCAAACAGAGGAAAGATCAGCACAGTCGGTATAGGAAGGGGACAAGACATTCTATAGGTACATTACTGAAAAAAGAAAGGCCAGGGCTGGGATTGGAAGGCTCAGAGAGGATAAAGGGGAGTTTGTGGAGCTAGATCAAGAAAAAGCATCACTATTGAATAAATACTTATGTTCAGTGTTCACTGAAGAAAGGGAGGGATAGGGACCACAACAAGGTATTAGAAACAAAGGGGTGGGGGAGGGAGGGAGGTGAACACCAGTCCATTTACAGAAGAGAGAGAATCCTAGAGGAGCTCACAAAACTGAGGATGGACAAAGCAATGAGACCAGATGGCATACACCCCAGGATATTGAAGGAACTAAGGATGGTGCTAGCAGCACCCCTGTCAGCCCTGTTTAGTGAGTCGCTCAATACAGGAGTGGTTCCAGAGGACTGGAGGAGGATGCATGTAGTCTCTCTTCACAAATGTGGAAGCAGAGAGGAGGCAGGAAACTATAGGCCAGTCAGTCTTACCTCAGTAGTGGGCAAGATTACGGAGGTGCTGCTTAAGGAAAGGATTGTGGAACATTTGGAATCCAGTGGACCACAGGATCTGAAGTAGCATGGATTTACAGCAGGAAGGTCATGTCAAACAAATCTGATAGATTTTTTTTGACTGATGATAAAACACTGATGAATGCATTACACCTAATATTAGGGGACAAAATCTTATATCCCATAATAACAAATTCGAACTCCCTATCACAAATAAAAAAAGACGTAACAACTGCTTCACCATGAGATCTGTGGCAAAATGGAATAAACTTCAAAAAAATGTTGTTGCCATTACAGAATTTAACAAACTAAAGAAAGCTCTTGATAATTATTTGGATTATTGAAATCTGCCCCAAGTGCCGTTGGGGGGGGGGGGTGGATGAGATGGACCATGACCTAATTCAGTCCTCTCTTACAAGTACAAAGGGTGACGAAGGAGGTGGATCGGGGGAGCAGTGGATGTCTCCTACCTCGATTTCAGCAAGGCCATCGACATTGTTCCACATAAAAGACTGGTAAACAAGTTGGGTAGCCAGTGGGTGGGCCACAAGGTGGAGAACTTGGATAGAAACTGGTTCAGGGACCGAAATCAGAGGGTGGTGGTAAATGGGATCCAATTCGAGGAAAGGGGGGTGACCTGTGGGGTACCTCAGGGATCAGTCCTGGGGCCAGTCCTTTTTAATGTCTTCATTAGTGACATTGCTGAAGGACTAGAAGAGAAGGTTTGCCTATTTGCAGATGACACAAAGATCTGCAACAGGGCAGACACTCAGGATGGGGTGGAGAAAATGAGGAAGGATCTTGGAAAGCTGGAAAAATTATCTGAATTGTGGCAACTAAGAGTCAATGCAAAGAAGTGTAAAATCATGCACCTGGGGTGCAGAAACCCTGCAGAGTTACAGGATGGGGGGAAGAGTTGCTTATGGTCACCAGGGAAGAAAGGGATTTGGGGATAATCATCTCAGATAACCTAAAGGTGTCAAACAGTGTACAAAGACTGTGGAGAGGGCCAGTGGCATGTTGGGGTGCATAGGTAGGGGTATCACTAGCAGAAGACGGAAGGTGGTGATACCACTGTACAAAACACTGATGAGGCCTCATCTGGAGTACTGTGTGCAGTTCTGTAAACCGCATCTTCATAAGGGCATAGACAGGGTGGAGGCGGTTCAGAGAAGGACGACTAAGATGGTGCTGGGCTTGCACCAGAAGACATATAAGGAGTGATTAAAGGACCTCAATATGTATATACTAGAGGAGAGGCGGGGCCGGGAACTATGATAGAAACCTTCAGATATCTCAAAGGTATAAACAAGGTGCAAGTGGGCAACATCCTTTAGCATTGGAGATGTTCAAGAATGAGAAGCCACGATATGAGACTGGAGGGGGGCAGGATAAGGAAGAATGTGAGAAAGTTCTTCTTCATGGAAAGGGTGGTGGATGCATGGAATAGCCTACCCCAGGAGGTAGTGGGAGCGAGCACAGTGGGGGGATTCAAACATGTATGGACTAGGCATAAGGGAACCCTAGACGTGGGAAGGAGAGGCTAAAGCCGATGACCAAGTAGGGTCAGCGGCCACTGGTACAAGTGGAGTAAATGGGCAGACTGGATGGGCCTAGCAGTCCTTATCTGTCGTTACTTTCTATGTTTCTACTTTGGGCCTTAGAGCTGGAAGTTACCAATCCTTCATTTTGAGGTATGAATACTCAGAGATCTCATACAGTCTTCCTTGAAGCAGGACTTCTTGGTAGTTATTACACAAAGGTCTGAATCTAAACCACCAACTGAAGGCTGCTCTGGATGCCTCTTATGCAGTGGCCCATGCAGATGTTGCCGGGAATTGTATCCAGAAGCATTCCTGGCTGAGAATGGCTCCTACCTCCAATGGAAGATCACGAACATTCAATTTAGCACTTATCTCTTTGGGTGAAATGTGCAGGAGGCCCTTAACAAGTCTAATGAGAAGAAAATAATACTGAAGAACATTCACTCCTCTTCTCAGAGAGGTAAAGGACATGGCTTCTTCCACCAGCAACAGACATTTTGTGGCAAGCCTGCCCAATGAGACTTCCACCCACAGTTTAAGCCTAAGCCCTTCCAGCACAGTAATGTAGACAAAAGCTGCAGCACAAGGTGCAAATGATGGAGGTTCCAAGTGCTACCCACTAATGGAACACTAGTCGTATGTCCACCTCAGATACCCGCAATGGATTATATTTCTCCAGTTGGGGGGTGACTAGCCCAGTTCTATCAGTAATTGGAGACTATTACCATGGGCAAGGGGATCTTGAAGATTATTTGAGACATTTACTCCCTGGAATTTATGAAGCAACCCTTGGACCATCCAACAGGGAAACAGCTGTCAGGCCCGATGACAGACCTCCTTCCTTGGAGGTAGCAGGACTCCTTCTAAACAGGGCAATAGAGAAAGTACTGGAACCAGACTGGGGCAAAGGTTTCTACTCCAGGTGCTTTCTCATTCCCAGAAAGACTTGCACCATGCTCCCAATCATAGACCTCGGGCCACTGAAGAGTACACGAAGCACAAAAAATTCAGGATGGTATCACTGAGGTCTCTTCTACTGTACCTAAAACTCCAGGATTGGTTTCCATCCCTGGACTGGCAGGATGCATACCAGCAGTTTCCTGTCAGAGCCTGTCACCATAAATACAGTACCTCCTTTTTTGCGTGTAGGTCTCGAACATTATCAGTTCAGAATCCTGCCCTTTGGGTTTGCATCAGCACTGGATGTCTTCTCCAAGTGTTCCCCAGCCCTAGCAGCATACCTCAGAGAAAAGAGACTGCAAATATTCATACATCTGGACAATTGATTCATAAAGAGCCATCCAAGCATCACACAGAGATAACAGTGACCTCAGCATGCCAGTTTCTGAAAGCCATGGGAGCCATATTAAATCCCTTGAAATCACAGTTGATTCCCTCTTGGAAGCTCCAGTTCATAGGTGCAGTCCTCGATTCCTTTCAAGCAAGGTCTTTCCTGCTGGAGGACAAGGTGAAATCAATAATGCTCATGGCTTGCTATGCCAAAGAACACACTCAGGTGACAGCCTACCAGGTTAAATTGGTGTTTCAACAATAACGCAGTGAAAACCATGCTTCAAAAATAGCGTATGCCTTGACAGCAATGGGGTAGAATAGCACATGTTAATTACAGCTACCCCTGTTGCTGTCAAAGCAGACTGGGAGAAGGAGTGAAGTAGGTAAAAGCGAGGTGCCTGGTCAAGCCACTCCTGTGGTGGAGAGGCTAGGGCACTTCCTGAACTGGTGGCCTTGATGGAAGAGGGATGCCTGGATATTGTAGCAGTCACAGAAACATGGTACACAGAGAACCATGACTGGGATATTAATATACCAGGGTACACAACCTACAGGAGAGACGGGGGGGTAGAAGAGGGGGAGGAGTAGCTCTCTATGTAAGGGAAGGGATAAAAGCAACAGAACAAAAGAGTAAACAGGGATGAGAGGAGGCACTGTGGGTCACCTTAGTGACTGGAAATGGCACCACAGTCCACACAGGGGTTGTATACAGAACCCCATGTCAGGGGAAGCGAATGGACAAGGATATGATAGAAGGCATCCTTAGGATGGCAGAGAAAGGGGAGATACTATTGATGGGGACCTGAATATGCCAGATGTTAACTGGAGCACCTTTGCTGCAGCCACATCCAAGAGCAGGGCCATTCTCGATGCCCTACAGGTGGCATGCCTCAGATTGCTAGTTTTGGAACCCACTCATGAGGGAGCTATCTTAGACCTTGTACTCTCAAATGGGAATAGTGACAGGATCTCAGATCTAGAAGTCGGTAGCCATCTGGGAACAAGTGACCACCAAACAGTGTGGTTCACAATAAACTCAGCTGCAGAGTCAAGCCATACAAAAGTGAGAGTACTGGACTTCAGGAGTGCTGACATTGGCAAGATGGGAGAGTGCCTCAGAAAAGCACTAGCAAACAGACTAAAAGGAGGGGTGGAGTAACAATGGAGAAACATCAAAACTGCCATCACAGAGGCAACAAGCCTTTGTGTGAAGAAAATAAACAAATCAAAATGAAAGAAAAAGCCACTATGGTTCTCAAAAGAGGTGGCGGGGAACGTTAGGGAGAAAAATATAGCATTTAGGAAGTATAAGGAGAAGGAGCAGGACAGAGAACTGTGCCAGTTAAGGCAGAAGGAAGCAGGGAGAGAAGTCAGAATAGCAAAGGCCCAAACTGAGGAGAAGATAGCCAACTCGGTTAAGAAGGGGGATAAAACCTTTTATAGGTACATCAGGGAGTGTAGAAAGACAAAGGGAGGGATAGTGAGGCTGCATAGAATGGACAGTGGGTGGGCAGAGAGTGACAGTGAAAAAGCAGGGATACTGAATGAATACTTCTGCTCAGTATTCACAAAAGAGGAGGCAGGGGATATGCCTAATCCAATTAACAGAAGCACTCTGGATAGAGGGGGTCGACCCCAGTCCTTTCACAGAAGAAAGGGTTCTGAAAGAACTCCTAAAACTGAAGGTGGACAAAGCAATGGGGCCTGACAGAATTCACCCCAGAATTCTAAAAGAATTAAGGGTAGAACTAGTGACAGCACTGACTACCCTTTTTAACAAATCATGGGAGGATGGTGTGGCACCTAAGGACTGGAGGAAGGCAGACGTGATTCCCCTTCACAAAAGTGGGAGCAACAGAGAGGCAGGAAACTACAGACCTGTCAGTTTGATCTCTGTGGTAGGAAAAGTGATGGAATCACTTCTGAAGGAAAGAATTGTTGAGTACCTAGAGGCCAGTGGGGTACAGGACCCAAGGCAGCATGGGTTGACAGTGGGAAGGTCATGTCAGACGAATCTAATTGATTTCTTTGACTGGGTGACCAAAGCAGTAGACCATGGAGGGGCTGTTGACATGGCCTACCTAGACTTTAGCAAGGCATTTGACACAGTCCCACACAAAAGATTAATAATCAAATTATCCAGCCTGGGAGTAGTTCCCAGGGTGGTAGCCTGGGTAAAACATTGGCTGGACAACAGGACACGGAAGGTAATTGTAAATGGAGTCCACTCTGAAGAAAGAGAAGTTACTAGTGGGGTACCGCAGGGTTCAGTACTGGGTCCAGTCCTTTTTAATGTCTTTATAAGTGACATTGCAGAGGGACTGGAAGGAAAAGTATGCCTCTTTGCAGATGACACAAAGATCTGCAACAGGGTTGATACACAAGGAGGCATGGAAAGGATGAGAAGGCACTTGTCAAGGTTGGAGGAATGGTCAGAAGTATGGCAGCTTGGATTCAATGCAAAGAAGTGCAAAATAATGCACCTGGGAAACAAAAACCCAGGGGAAAATTATACAATGGGTGGGAGGTAGTAACAACAATAACTTCTGGTCAGATCCACCACGGCTGCATAATAAAGTTTGTGAGATTGTGTGGAACTGTCAAGGAGACATGGAGAAACAACACAATGATTTTTAACTAGTAAGATTTGTTTTATTTTGCATTCTAAGGAAGGCAGACACATTAGTAGGAAAATATATGGAGGTGTAGATTTCAATGGAAGGAATGGTAAGCAATATAAGTTTGACAGTTAGAATAGGTGGCAGTACATGAAAAAGTAATGGCTGGCATATGTTCACTCTTTGGGATTATTTACACAGTTTTATAGAGAAAAACAGGGGGTTGTCCATGCGGTGATTTAAGTTATATTTAAATAATGTGTTGATGTCAGGCAGTCAGGTGTAACAATGGACTTCATTAGGACAGAAAATGTGATAGTAACTTTTATAAGGGGTCGACCTGAAATCATCCAAGCAGGTCATTAGGGGGATGTTGGGGTTTATTAGTAGGGGTATCACAAGTCGGAAGAGGGAGGTAATAATCCCTCTTTACAAGAGACTGGTTAGGCCCCATCTGGAGTACTGCGTGCAGTACTGGAGGCCACAATTTCACAAGGACATTAACCAAATTGAGGCAGTCCAGAGATGGGCAACCAAAATGGTGCAGGGACTGCATCAGAAAACATATGAGGACAGATTAACAGAGCTCAATATGTATACCCTACAGTGGTTCTATGTGATAATTGCGACTGCACAAAGGCGATCGCCATTATCCCGACCTGCAATATCGGCGAAAACAATTTTGGCGATATGCACATTAAGGCTACCGGGAATTGTACATCCCCCACACCCCTAAATAAAGATTCTCAACACGGGGGTGCATGTAGGGGAGGCACATCCTGCTCCAAAAAATTCTAAGTCCCCCAGCTGCGGAATTGCAAAATTTATACACCGCCGCCAGTCCCAAACCTCAAACCTGCTTCGACAGAACCATGCACCCTACCCACCACACCACACAGCTGGCTCTACAGAAGCAGGTTCCCCATGGGTTACATCCCCGTCCCCCATCGTACCACATCCTGTTGCCCACCCTCCCTTCCCATTGCCTACCCTACTGTCACCATGTAGGTAGTCGCCATCCCCCTACGGTCACCCACAAGGAAAGCGCCGTTATATGGATCGCTTTTATGACTGTCGCCCATATTCGGTCACCTTCCTCACGTACAACCCCCTACAGCAAAGGAGGGAGAGAGGTGATATGATCAAAACATTCAAACACCTTAAGTCCATTAACAAGGTGAAAGAGTCTAACATGTTTCAATATAAGAAAAATAGCAAGACAAGAGGACACAGCATGAGATTAGAGGGAGGCTGATTAAGGGGTAATGTGAGGAAGTTCTTTTTCATAGAAACGGTGGTGGATGCATGGAATGGCCTACCTCAGGAAGTGGGAGATATGAATACAGTGCAGAGCTTCAAACAGGCATGGGATAGGCATAAGGGAGCAATACAGATGAGTATGAATAGATAGGCCATTGACAGAGCAAAGGCCAATGGCACATCCATAAGGTAGAAAAAGAAATGGACAGACTGGATGGGCCTTGCGGTCCTTATCTGCCGTCATCTCCTATGTTTCTATGTCGCTGTTGATAAAGTTAAGGTAGTTATGCCTGTGATAATGGGAATTTCAGGACAGATGAGGTCTATACAGGAGTGGAGTACAAATATGCACTGTATCATAAAGTATGTGTTCAGAGTGTAGGCAAATGTGATAAGCAGGTTTATTTTACATATACAGTAGGTAAAATAGGAATAGATGCAACTGATAGAAATATAGATAATTACATAGATAGACAGACAGACAGACAGAGGGAGACGTTATAGTCATGACAGTCTTTGGAGAGGCAACTGCCCCAGAGTCACAGTCATGTTCACTAATTTGGGTTGAAAAACTTTTCAAGCAGCACTATTTTGCTGTCAGTAATCGCCTATGGGTTTAAGCATGTTTTGGAATGTCTTAAAACAGTTATAGTACAAGAAAAACAAAGAAAACAATTGTGTTACAGTTTAGTACTGAAACATATATGTAACATACATGTTACCACCTTGCTCCAATGAGCACCCTCCCCCAAGCGGAATGCAAGTCTTAAAGAGCATCTGACACCTTCAGGATAAGTGAAAGAAAACATAATATTTAGACACAGCTCAGCTGATATTTCACATTAGTTCTGTATTTTTCCCCCATTATTTTTTACTGAGGCCATTTGCATGAAAAGAGGACCACTGCTCCTGAAGTGTTCATGTATTCCTGGTGCTTTCTCCCTACCTGAGGTCATAATGCATGGCTTGAGACATCACAGTTACTCCCATGACAGCCAACTGTGATGTCACAACATAGCATTATGACTTGAAGTAGGGAGTAAGCTACAGTGGCAGATGAACTCTAACAGATAAAGATCATATATTCATCCAAATTTCCTCTGTAATAAAAAATAAGCAGGAGAAATCTACAGAATATATTTAAAATGTAAGCTGAGTTGTACCAAGTTATTAGTTCTTTCAAAGTTTTCACTGTGGCATCAGCAGCTCTTATCATAAAGAGGAGACCTGAAAAAATGTGTCTCAAGGTAAGTGCAGAATAATTTTTCTTAGATCTGTTTCAAGATATTAGGTCTTTCCTCTTTTTTGTTTTATTTAATGATAAAAAGAAGTAGCACCTTTCTTCTGACCGGACTAATGTAAATTATGACAGTCAGTGGTTTGGGATGTGCTAAGTGTCCCCAGGAGCAAGGTGTGCTCCTTTGCTGGCTAGACAGTAGGCTGTTATAAAAAAATAAAAAAAAATTGAAAAAACACACAAATCTGTCATTCTACCAATGAGACATGCTGAGGTACAACAATTGGGGGGGGGAGGCAAGAGTTGTTTGAGACTGCAGCTTCCATTTTTGAAACGGAAACATTTTCATGTTGATCTTGTCTCCTGTTCTAGCCTGGAAAGAACGTATTTTAAATGTCTGTTTTAAGTGTGTATAATGGACTGGTTTGCCATTTAGGAGCCAAAGAATGAATGTGTAACAGGTGACATTATGGTTACCTAGCAATTGTATGCCAAAGCAATGTAGGCATGAAATTAAGAACTGGATCAATGGAAGGCCATTGCCAGGTTATTATACACATTGGCAGAACTTAAATTATAGCTAACAAATTGCTGCACAGTACTTTAAGGATGCGCAAAGTGTAAAACATCAGTTGAAAATTTTAACAGCAGGCGTCTTAAACAAAAATGTAAGAATTCTACATGGATGTTATTTTTTCTAACTGCTCTTTATCATCTTGTATTGAGACACCTATATTTTTAATAATGAGCTGTCTTAGCCCTAGTATCACTAGATGTGCCAACGGTAATCATTGAACCCACATAAATGGAAAATGAAGGAGGCCTGCTTACTCCATTAAAACGAGTTGTGTGCTGTCCCATTGTGTGTCATAGCAGCATTTCTAATTTTTAAGTTGGCACCACCACAACAAGGAGTTCTCTATTTCTTCAACAACAAAAAATAAAAAACACATTTTATCATCAAAGTCTGTATTTACCAAGTACTGTGCCCAGGATTAAAATAATTTGAACCCCCCTCCCCCCCAAAATGTGCTCTGACATGAAACTGCATGTTTAGCTGTAAAGACAATTAAAAAATGTATTTCTAAATGCATTACTAAAACCAATGCTTCATGATTAAAATAATTTGAACCCCCTCCCCCAAAAAATGTGCTCTGACAAACTGCACTCTGGGAAGCTTGCCTGGGACAAGATGCAATTAAAAAACCTGAATAACAGGTTCCTGGGAGTAAATGTTAACATCCTATTTTCTAGTGTCCCTGATAAAATGAAATAAAAAATAGAGCTGAGGTGTTTTTTAATGTCAGGTCTGATCAGAATAGCTTTTAAAATCACCAATTGTTTTCTTGTTCAATGTTTTTTAATACATACTTCTCAAACTTAAAATAAAAAACACACTTTATCATCAAAGTGTGTGTTTATCAAGTACTGTGCCCAGGATAAAAATAATTTGAACCCCCTCCCCCCAAAAATGTGCCTTGATATGAAACTGCATGTTTAACTTAAAGACAATTATAAAATGTATTTCTAAATGTATTACTAACACCAATGCTTTCAAAGTTTTGAAACTACTAAAAAGGCAAATTATATATAAACTATATATTGAATATGGTAAACAAATATTGTTAATCCCAAAAGCTGAACTTTGTGTTTTTAGTATATAAATGTTTAAGGAAAACATGTGGCTGTTACTGTAAATTAAAATGCTGTGTTTATGTTTACCTTGGGAGATGTAGTTTCATTTGTTGTCTCCTTCTGAGGCCCCAGGTGGCTCATATAATCATTTGTCCCAAAGGTTTTTTAAATCAGTTTGAAGGCATTAAATATCTTCTGTTCTCCTAGCCCTTAATAAAGGCATTATGTATCTTCTGTTCTCCTAGTCCTTAATAAAATGCAGGGGATCCACAACTTCACAGACTTGTTCTGTTGCTTGATACAGGTCCCAAACTAGTGTGTCTTGTTACAGCATGATAGAGTCGTCTCATGCCCTTCCCACATGAATAAAAAAAAAGTTGGGGGTGGATCTTTAGGAGCTTCTTGGATGGAGGGAAGTGGATCTTACTCCAAAAACAAAAACTAATGCAGCCTCCCACTATTCAGGTTCCAGTTCTGGTACCGCCCATTTAAGAAAGAAAATAGTACCCTACAATCATTGACTAACATGAAAGCGTATTTATTTGAGGGCGGAAAACATTGCTTGGAGGAGGGTAAGGTGGAAGAGACTATTTACACCTTCAGTTAGTTCCACGGACAAACAACATGACATCACTCTTTTTGTGCATGCAGAACGTCTGCAGGCTCCACCTACTGCAGCCATAAAAATGAAAAAGGACCTGGGGGTAATCATATCAGATGACCTTAAGGTTAGCAAGCAATGTGAGAAGGCAGCAGGGAGGGCTGGGGGGGATACTGGGATGTATACAGAGAGGCATCACCAGCAGAAAACAGGAAGTTGTTACCCCTCTGTAACAGACCCCATCTGGAGTATTGCATCCAGTTCTGGAGACCCCATCTCTGCAAGGACATAGACATGATGAAGGCAGTCCAGGGGAGGGCAACTAAA
This sequence comes from Neoceratodus forsteri, assembly GCA_016271365.2. NCBI lineage: Eukaryota > Metazoa > Chordata > Ceratodontiformes > Ceratodontidae > Neoceratodus > Neoceratodus forsteri. Next base: position 449,119,000 of record CM057456.1, on the reverse strand, counting down.
ATGATGCAGGGTCTGCAAGAGAAGTCATACAAGGAGAGACTAAAGGAGCTTAATATGTATACCCTTGAGGAAAGGAGGGAGAGGGGGGACATGATAGAAACTTTTAAGTGCCTCAGTGGAATCAACCAAAAGGGTAGCATCTTTCAGAAAAAGAGATGCACAAGAACAAGGGGACACAATTTGAACATGGGGACGGCTCAGGGGCAATATGAGGAAGTATTTTTTCACAGAGAGGGGGTGGTGGGTGCATGGAACAGCCTTCCTGAGGAGTTGTGGGGTCTAAAACTGTGGGAGAATTCAAGAATGCATGGGACAGACATAAGGCAACTCTTGTTGGAGGGTAGGAAGAAATAGGCTGTTGGTTAACTAGCATCTGCAGCTTATCCATTAGGTAGGGAAATGGGCAGACTTGGTGGGCCAAGCGGTCCTTATCTGCCATCAAAGTCTATCTTTCTATGTTTCTATGTTAGAGGAGACCTGGGTTCTGTTCCTGGTCTCCTGATTTGTAGATTTTTAATTTTATTTCTTTTTTTGAACTTTTTATTTAGTGCATTTTATACAAAGCATAAAGCACTGCATAATCTGAACAAGTATAACATGTTCTGCTATTCATTATACATTACTAAGGAAAGAGACTACATGTTCATGTGGTACAGCATCGAGGGGTAAATTCAATTAAACATTACATAAACTTATTACAATAAATTGGAGCTGTTAAGCAGCCAACGCCCTGTGTGGCATAACCATTATAATAAACCTTCATTTGTATACTGACCCTTAAGGTCCTTTATATAGTTGTATCAGCTTTTAAAGGAGGATCCCACTATCTAGAGCTCCATTAGCCCCACTCAAGCCAAAACAATATTTATGCTACTTCAGCGCGGTCCAAGTGAGATCTGATTTAAATAAGCTGCATATAATAAAGAAAATCTGACCCCTTATATTAGTTAAGCAACAGTGTGTTATGGACTTAGAGACCAGCTCTAGCCTGTTCCCCCATTACAACATCATAAGGGTATTTCTTTCCATAACACAGATCTCTCAAAAAGGAGCCATCAGTTGAAGTATAAAACATATTGCAGTATATACTTCCCACTCCCATACCAACTTATTGCTATTCCAACTGTAAATCTCCAAAGGCGGTTATAAAAATACTAGTGAGTTAATAACATCTGCTGAAACTCTAGTAGAAGTAATCCTAAAATAAAAGAGAAAAAGGTAAATTCAGCATGCCTAAAATGACAAATAAAAGAAATGGGGGTTTGTTAGCCCCTCGTAAGTAAACTCCCGTATTTATCAACAATAAAGTCCTCTGTTATTTAATACGTCTTCATCATACAGATAGTCCCTTAAACACTGTAGTCGCTGGTGCAAACATTTTATGCTGTTTTAGTAACTCAGTTCATAACATAGAACTCACTAGTCCCACAACAAAACTTATTGAATATACAGTACTTTAATCAGTCCTCGTCTGAATCTTCCTCTTCAGTCAAGTGTTCTTCCTGGGCCCATTTGGCAGCAATCCTCTCCACACACAGCCCTGCCTCTTTGGGATCCAAAAAATGGTACTGCTTGTGGCCTTCCAAGAAGCACAGTCGGCTGGATATGCCATTGAGTAAGTAATTCACAGTTCTCTCAGCTTGTTCTTGACCTCATCAAAAGCCTTCCGGCGCATGCTGGTGGCATAAGATAAGTCCGGGGGAAAAGGCACTCTTGCCTCATCTATAAAAACTGGGCCCCTGGTGCAAATGGCCCCCAAAATCAAATCTCTCTCTCAGCCATTGATGCAAGGGAGGCCAGAATCATTTTAGGATTATCCAGTTCAGTGTTGGACTTCTCGGGGTAATTCTGTAGGCCTTAGAAATTTTGAATGCATTAGTCCCAATCAGTTCCAATAGCCATTGTTCGGGATATGAGACTAAATTGTCCCCCTCTGACCCTTCGGGGACTCCCAGAAGCCGAATATTGGCAGCGCGTACCATATTTTCAAGCTGCTCTACCCAACTGCGAAGAACGGCCTGCTCTTTAATCGAAGCAGTAGTAGCAGTCAGTGCCTTTCCCACTGTAGCTTCAGGAGATTTGGTTAATTCTGCCATCGCATCCAACTAGTTCTCTACAGCTATGAACCGCTGAGAAAAAGCATCCAGCTTCTGGTCGATCTGCTGTGTTGTCCATGTCAGGGCATTAATGGAATGTTGAAGGGAGGTAAGTGAGGCTGCTTCAGGCTCCTTGCTCATCGATGAAGAAGAATTAGCCGATTGGTCGGGTGGTTTAACGGCTGGTGTGCGTAGCTGAAAAAAGTCCTGTTTAATAGGCTTCGTCGGACCCATTCTTCACCAGATTTACTATCCAGCTGACAAAGCAAAGAATTCTCTGTTAGATTAGTTAAATTCCCACCTGGCTGAAGTGGAAATTTACAATTTTATAGCTTTAAAGCAGAGCTATATCAGGAGCTCCAGAAAACTGCTGCTGCTGGCTGGGCTGCTAGCTCCGCCCCTCCATATTTTTGATTTTATTTCAATTATATTTTCCGCACCCCCCCAAGTGATACTGTCATTCCCCAACTGTTTTGTGTTGTTTGTCCCCCCCAAGGTTCTCCCCGTCCCCGAGTTCCACCTCCATGGAATTGGTTATCTAAATATCAAGGGGGGGTTTATTTCTTCCCCATGGTTTCTGTCTGCCATGTGTTTTTGGACTGCTGCCATTGGTGCTATTGTTACATGTGGCATTTTCCTGGGCACTGTTTTTGACAGCGCCATTTTTACTGTGCGGTTCTTGACCACGCTGTTCTTCAATACAGCATTTTGACCTAGTGCCAGGTGACAGCACACTCCATGCAGAGCATATTGAAACTCATGGCAGCCATGGCCCTCACTGTACCCCTCACAAGGCTGCATATAAGAACACCTCAGTGGATACTCAGCACAATGGTCACAGGCATCTCAACCTCTTAACCAACTAATACAAGTGACAAGGCCTTTGGCTCACTTCCTTCTGTATTGATCCTCAAAGGAGACCCTCCTTCAGGGCTTTCCCTTCTCCTCTCTGAAGCCACAGGTGACTATCATCACAGATGCCTGTTTACTGGGGTTGGGTGAACATTGTCAGAGTCTTCTGACCAAGGAGACTTGGTTGAACTTGAACTCTTTATATAAATATGCTAGAGATGAGAGCTGTTTTGTATGGGCTTGAAGCCCTGTCAGACCTGATTTGCCACAAGGTAGTTCATCACCAGACAGACAGCATGTGTCATGCTCTACCTCAACAAGCAAGGAGAGACAAGCTCCAATCCTCTGTGCAAGAAAGTGATGAGAGTCTGGGAATACATCTTGGAGCACAAGATACTACTGTAGGAAACCCCTTTACCCAGGGAAGAAAATGTTCTGGCAGACAATGTTAGTCAAGCAGCAGAGGACCATCTCAAATGGTCAAGGCCCCAATTTCTCTGTGGCAGTTTGGGTCTAAGTTCTGCGGTTGGTGTCCAGGATGCAGTAGATCTTCTGTGGTGGTGGTGGTGGTTTCTGATTTCTGGGGAACTTCTGAAGTGCCTGGTGGAGTCTTCTGCAGCAGCACAGATACATTTCTGTGGTTCTGTTTCACAAATTTCTGCCCTGTGACTCCCCTCATTAATTACATTAACTGATAGACACGTACATCTGTTACTCCCCAAATTAAGTGTTTCTTTTTAGGTAATGCAAACAAGCCATAATAACAAGTAATCAATAACCATGGGAAAAAGTGTGTACTGCACAATTATTCATTTAACAGGTCAGTTCTTTCAACAGACCTAAGCATCATCCTATCCTACCTTTCTGTGTGCATAACTTTTTTTTTAACTTTATTGTAAAACTTTAGCAAATTACAGAGAAGTTTACTCCTGGAAAGAGTACTTAAACATGTTAGTCAATGATCTATTGTATATTACATAGGTAAGATGAATACTCTGTCTAGTAATACATCTTGATGAGAGGAAAACCAACAGTTTCAGTTACAAAATGTAAATCTCACTGGAGCAAGTACAGACAATGCAAACAAATAAAATGCATACGTATCTTTAAGTCGAAAATGAAAGTCGGTAACCAGCCTGACCACAGGTCCAGCAGTACCTTCAATTGAAGTATGCAGGGTGAGTAAACGGTGTTATATGTGAAAAGATCACACCTTAGGTTCTTTGCATGGTATACTGGACAAAGAAAGTAACAACAAGTAGGAGTAATAAAATATGTTTATTACAATACTCACGCTATAACAAGTGAAGCAAAGCAATTACAAGGGAGCCGATTTCACACCATTCTTCGAGTATGGTCTCTTTCTCTCCAAGGAGCTGGTGTGTTTACAATTATATATGACTGATAAGAGTACAGTTACAGATATGATGAACATACAGCATTGGATAAGGCATGTAAATAAGGTGGCTCCCTTGGGCAATTACATAGGAAAGGAAGTTGCAAAGTAAGGAAGAATCTCTGAATCTCTAAACAAAGGAAATTCATAGTCAGCAACCTGTTATTAGTTCTTATTTCCAAACAGTAAGTCTGGAAATACTTGCAACATAATCGCAAAAGCACACAATGTGTCACAATAGTGGAAAATTACAGAATATGAGTGATTATGAGTATAGCAGAATATATGTGGACACTAGAAACAGTATACATATGAAACATTATCATATAGCTAAAAAATTATGAGACTGTGTTAAGGCACTAATACTTGTAGGTATATAAGGTTACGGTTACATGTGGGTCAGTTGGTAGCATATAACCCAGGCATAACCGTCCCCTCTGTATTGCCTTGCTCAAAGGGCAACACAAAAAGAAGATGGTTAGGTATAGCAATTGTATGTCTTAATGCATCAACAAGCCTGAAGCACGAGCCTTTTAAAAGAACTGCAGCCGTGCAAGATGCTGGTTAAAAGTATGCCTCAGACAGCAAAGGGCTAGTAGTGAATGAGTTAAAACAACATATAAATTACTATCAAGCTTTAAAACATTGATTTGAACATCTGCTTTTCAAAGCACATAAAAACTCATAATGTAAATGAATTACATTTCTATAGCATACAGATAGGGTGACTGTGAAAATAGTCCTATACAGGAGTCGACACAGGAGTAATCACAGATGGTCAGATCCTAAAACACAAAACAGAAACTAGGTATGTCAACACCACAGTGGACAGGCGTATATAAAAAATTGTTTATGTGTATTATCGCAGAACATTGTTTGTAAAACAGTGTCAAAATCATTGTACATTCATAAAGAATAGTCCATATTGAGAGTTGAAAAGGCAGATAATGGCGGTGTATGGGATGGCGGAATACGTTATTGATTGAAGAATCTAATGACAATGTCCTTAAAGAGGAACCAGTCCATAAGGTTCAAGTTGGTAACCACAACACAGTGTAGTTACATTGGAAATGTCATTCGTAGAACGTTTGTAACCCATGGGGCATACATTGCACATGGGACTGTGCGGACATGAACCAGCACGGTAAGAAAGGTAATTTTCATGTAGCTGGTTGCTGGTTGGCTGGATTGGCAAAGGCCTTGGCAAGGGTTGCATGAGATTGTCCATTAAATGTTTCAGTGGAAAAGCTATACCCACACAGGCATAGCTTTTTGTAAAAAGAACACATTCTGCACAAATAATGACAGTTCATAAAAAACACAATTCATGAAAATGGATGGAGTGAAAGAATGCTCTGGCTGCACTGCAATTTTAAACTGTGTACTGTGTGATGCTTAAAACAAGATTTTTCTTAAAACCTATGGTACAGCGGACCTCTGGGGAGAGGTGGGTTGCAAGCCATAGCTTAGCAACCAGGAGCCTGCTGAGCATTGTGGGATACAAGGGGGCCAAGACCAGGACCTGGAGGTACTCGGACCGTATCTACAACATACACAGCAGTAGGGGCTGTGAATTGCAGCAGTAGGGTAAATTACACTGTTATCCTCCGCATGAGGTGGCAGTGTTCTACATTTTAAAATGTTTACTGTAGCTCTTATGAGCGGGGCTGACACACAGAGACTGGAAGTTAGGTAGCATTCTTTCCAGTCTCCATACCCTCTTAAGACAGCCCCCGAGCGAGCAGGGCATTATATGGAGTGAAGGACCGCTCTGGGTTGCATTGCAATTTTAAACTATGTACTGTGTGGTGCTTTAAACAAGGTTTTTCTTAAAACCTACAGTAGAGCGGACCTCTGGGGAGAGGTGGTAGTTGCAAGCCATAGCTTAGCAACCAGGAGCCTGCTGAGCATTGTGGGATACAAGGTGGCTGAGACCAGGACCTGGAGGTACTCAGACTGTATCTACAACATATGCAGCAGTAAGGGCTATGAATTGCAGCAGTACAGTAAATTAAACTGTTAGCCACCGCATGAGGTGGCAGTGTTCTACATTTTAAAATGTTTACTGTAGCTCTTATGAGCAGGGCTGACAAGAAGAGACCCGAAGTGAGGTAGCATTCTTTCCAGTCTCCATACCCTCTTAAGACAGCCCCCGAGCGAGTGGTGTGAGCTCAAGCAGGCTGGCCAGCAGAGACACGCGCATCTGTGTATGAAAGCCATGTCTGCCAAGGAAGCCAGGAATGAGGCCCGGAAAGAAACATATGTAAACACACAATGGCATAAGTAATAATAGTTTGTGTGGGTAATTGCACACAGCTGTAACTGTGTTAGTAAAGTTTCCACGGGATTGTGCAAGGTGAGACAGCGTGGGGTGAGATTCTAGAAATATACTTTAAACCTCAGTAAAGCAATGGCTCAATCGAAGGGAAAAGCAAAGAAAATTCAAAAGCAGTGTATATATTACAATATGCACACTGAGGGGATGAAAAGCAAGGATTTTTGTTGTGACAAATGCATGCTGGTTGACACTCTAAAGGAGGAAATTAACCAGCTGCACAAAAGACTAGAAGTTTATAAAGAGATAAATGAACTAGAAACCTTTCTGGACACAATGGTAGAAAAATTACCTTGCAAGAACACAACAATAAAATAAGTACACCAAGGAATCTGACACAGGATCCCAAACCCCTGATAAATGATGATGAATTGAAAGGTTGGGATTTGGTCAAAAAGGGACATAAGACAACAGCTAAAACAGGCCACAAACCCTTGCAGGAATCTCTGACGACACAAAATAAATTTGATATCCTTACCAATGACAAACATGATGATGGAACTGAAACTGGAGATGACCAGGGAGCACTAGCAAATGAAGCACAAAATAGACTGAATACAAGCCCTCCTAAAACAGAAGGAGTTAGAAAGTGCATTAATACATCAGGAACTTGAACACACTGAATTAGATGGATAACAGATAATAAATATCAGGCATAACATAGGAAGTAATCAACAGAGTAATAATCAACCGATTAAAGATAGGGGACTCCATCACTAGGGGAACAGATACTATAGTATGCAATGGTATAAAAAAAACACAGTGGTTAGCACACTTCCTGGGGTCAAGCTGACTGACTTGGATAGATTATTGGATGGTTTAATGGAAGGGGCCCAAAACCCAGTGGTTATCCTGCATGTAGGAACAAACAACATAGGGAAAAGCAATATGGCAATGATTCAAAACAATTATAAACATTTAGCTGATAGGATAATCACCAAAGGAGGTGAACTAATTATATCAGGCATTCTACCAACATACGGCGTAAACAAACATAAGAAAGAGGAAATATGTAAAATAAATAGCTGGCTATGACATTTTTGTAAACTAAAGAAGATTGGCTACATGGATAGCTCCACAACATTTCAGAATAGGGCGGTCTATAAGGGGGATGGGCTGCACTTAAAATCGGAACAAGAATACTGGGTAAGAAAATAAACAAAGTCATCAAACTTCATTTAAACTGGATGGGGGGAGGTTCCCTATGACATGACTGATAAAGTTTAGGTGGCAACTAAATCTGACAACATAGTACAATGGAATGGAGTACTGTTAAATGCCAGGAGTTTAGTTAACAAACTAGATGAATTTAAATATCTCTTAGTTCAAAGGAAAATATAAATAGCTAGAGTAACGGAAACTTGGTGGGAGGATAAAGACACGTATGGGAAAAATATTACAGGTTACAATCTATATTGCAAATCTAGACCACATAGAAGGGGAGGGGGTGGTATAGCTATTTATATAAGGATTCAATCAAAAGTGAAGTAATTGTTTCAGAACATAACAACATTGAAATGCCATGGGTTAAATTATTGCCACCTAAATCTGCTAAATAAAACTAGGGATTATTTACAGACCTCCCTCAAATACATTAGAAGCTGACAATACAATACTCAAACATATATCCAGCTCAGATCCTGCAGAAAAGAATGTCTTAATGGGGGATTTCAACCTACCAGGGATAAACTGGGTGGACCTGGAAGGAAATTCCAGTACACAAAAAAACTATCTAGAGGCTCTGGACCATGCTGGACTAGAGCAAAAGGTGCTCCTAGGGACCAGAGGAGCCAACATCCTTGATCTCATTCTGACAAATATGGGTAATAGGGTGGGAAATATTGAAGTAAGTAGCCCATTGGGAGCTAGTGACCACTGTTCAGTGTTCTTTCAAAGTAAGTAAGTCTCAAACAACAACACTGGCATGGGATCCACACAGATGCTAAACTCTAGGAAGGCAGATTTTACGTCCCTGAAGGCAAGCATGCAAAACTGGGACTGGGAGACTGAGTTAAGGGGCAAGACTGTTGAAGAAACTTGAGGGATACTATTACAGAAAATATTGGCTGAAGTGTCCAGACGTATACCTAGCAGGGAGAAATATGGCAATAAAAAGGTTGTACCAGGGTGGTTTAATGTTAAAGTAAAGAAACTGGTAAATAAGAAAAACAAGCTGTTCAAACTAGTTCGTAAATCTAATGATTCCCGGGGCATGCTGGTATATAGGGAGTTGGCAAAGACAGTGAAGAAAACCATTAAAAAGGCTAAAGCAGAGTATGAACTAACACTTGCAAACACAGTTAAAGAAAACTATAAACTGTTCTTTGCACACATTAACAAGAACAAGCAAGGTCACAACAACATCGGACCATAAATAAATAACAAGGGTAATGCTACAAATAATAAGGAAACAGCAGATATTCAGAATGATTGCTTCTGCTCGGTATTTAACTCCATCAATTCAGGTAAATCAAAATCCACAGACGATATAGTTAAATCGGTACCAGGGAAAATAAAAGTTGAATTAAAGGATGTAAGGGAGATACTTCAGAAAATCAATATAAATAAATGGGAGGCAGTATAGCGCAGTGGTTTAAGGCTCTGAGCTGCAAATCTGGAGACCTGGGTTTGGCTCTCACAGCCCCCACTTGCATACTGTGTGACCTTGAGCAAGTTACTTAACTTTCCTGTGCTCCCAGGTTGCACCTGTAAACAAGCTTTCAGCTTAGTGTGTCTCACCTGGTTAAACAATTTGAAAACAAAATCTCCAGGACCACATAATATGCACCCCAGAGTCTTGAGAGAGCTATCTGAACAACTAGCACCCCCACTGGCTTACATTTTCTTGTTATCCTTGGACAAGGGGGAGCTGGTACAGGAATGGAGGGAGGCAATGGTGGTAACTATATTAAAAAAGGGACCCAGGTCCAAACCAGAGAATTTCAGACCAGTGAGCCTTACTTCCATGATGGGAAAGATTCTAGAGGGAATACTTAAAGACCTTATCATAGAATATTTAGAGGCGGAAAAACTACTGGATTCATCACAACATGGTTTCACCAAATTGAAATCACGTCAGACTAATATGCTAGTCTTTTATGAAAAAAAAAGTATGGCTGTAGACCAGGGGGATGCAGTGGGTGTGGCTTATTTGGATTTTTCAAAAGCCTTTGCTAAACTCCCTCATGAAGAGTTGATAGGGGTTCTGGAGAAATGCAGTTTGGTCTTGAATATTATCAATTGGGTGAATGCATGGTTGACAAACAGAAGACAATGGGTAACTGTTAATGGGGTCTGCACGGAGTGGGCAGAGGTGACGAGTGGTGTGTCCCAGGGGTCCATTCTGGGTCCATGCCTTTTTAATATCTATGTGTCATCATTAAACTATTTTCACCCTAACATCCGGATCACAAAGTTTGCCGACGATTGCAGAATTGGGGCAAGAGTAAATACAATTGAGGATGGCAAATCCCTGCAAACTGCCCTAAATGAAATCTACAATTGGATAGTTAAATATAAATTGGAGTTAAATGTGGAAAAATGTTCCATCATGCATATGGGAAGGCATAGCTTAAACATAGCATACTTTATGGGTAAAAAGAGTTTGCCTGTTACTGTTAAAGAAAGAGACCTAGGGATAAAAGTAACATCTAACCTCCAATTTAGTGCACATTGCAACACCGTAACAAGAAAGGCAAATCAAAATCTAAATTGCATTTTGCAGCACATCAGCAGTAGGGACAAGGAGGTAATGCTCCTTCTGTACCGATCATTGGTTAGGCCCAATCCGGAGTATGGGGCTCAGGTGTGGTCATCCTATAAAAAGGGAGATGTCATTAAACTAGAAAAAAATCCAGAAAAGGGCCACGAAAGCAATAATAGGCTGTAGAGAGCTCACATATACTGAAAGATTGGAAAAACTAGACTTATTTACCCTCCAATACAGAAGAGCAAGTGGGATATGTGTATGGTATATAAAGCATTATAAGATGAGGCCACAGCAAACAGCTATGGGCTGACACTAAGGAAGGGAATATATCAATCTAGAGGACATCCACTGCAACTAACACTGGGGAAGTGGAGTTTACTTAAAAGGAGGTTTTGGTTTAGCCAAAGGGTTGTCCCCTTGTGGAACAGCCTACCAACAGAAGTGGTAACTAGCAATACTATCGAGTTATTCAAAAAAAGATTGGATTCTTGTATTTTGGATAAATATAGAATGACATAAACAATTTTGGCAAGCACACTGTGGACGAAAGTCTAAATGAAGCTTGTGCAACCTACAAAATGAAACCTATGAAACCAAGAGCTCAGTACATATAAGAACAATCAGTTCATATGAGGTGCCAGCCAAGTTTGGAAAACCAGCCGTGAAGAAAAGCTGCATGTGTTGCTTGAAGATCTTACCAGTACCTCTCTGTGGAAACTTAAAAACTTGTAAAACTCTGTTAAAAACTTAGTTTGAAAACACACACATAGTTGTTGTTAAAAGGAAAAAGGAAAATGGTATGGTTATTCGCAATGCCTTTAGTTATGGTGTGGTGTGACATAGACCAGAGTTTCTCAAATGGTGAGGCCAGCCTCCCAGGGGAGGCCAAAACCTGTTCCAGAGGAGGCTCAAGTAAGCCCTAAAATGTACTATATTTAAATGTCAAGTTTTGGATGCTTTGTGTGAAAGGATGCAGCAAACTGAAAGTGAAAAATGGCATGCGAATTTATGTACAAAATGGTTACCAGGAAAGACACGCTCAACAAACACTTGTTTCCTGGTATGACATGGGGGAAAGCTGAATGGAGGAAACACAATTCTTGGAAACTGTGCAAAACAAAATGCAAAATAATGCAAATGAATAGGAACAAGGTAACAACTGACCCATTATACTGGCTGCAAAAAGCACAAATACAAAGGCTAAGCAGAGAGATACTAGGAGCAAAATGGTCCCCGAGAAGGTGTTTAAGAGCAGGGTAAAACTGACAAAGAAAACAGTCTGACTCATGGAGGTATTGCAACAAGGGGTAAATAGGGTCCAAAAGTCAGAAGTGTGGAGTGAGCAGGCTGACCTGGGGGAGGGGGCGGGTATAGAGAGGGAGAATAACAAGTTCAGTAAAATGAAAATAAACTCAACTACTCAAATGCACTTCATTGTATTTTTCCTGTAATATGCAAAGTATGATAGTTGTTCTAACTATGGGGAGGCCACACATTATTTCTATATTAGGCTGAGGCTCAAGATCTTTTCCTAGGCTTGGAGGAGGCTCACTATGGCAAAGTGTGAGAACTCCTGACATAGACAAGTGATGGCGTCGGCCATGCACTCAGAGGTGCAGGTCAAGGTCCAACAATAAGACTATACCATTTATTCATCTGTGAATGGGGGATGCCAGAGAGCCAGCTTCCAGGCAGGACATTTTCCTAACAGCTCTGCTTCATTAGCTTCAATTTTGCCCAAAAATCAAGATGAAAAGATGCTGTGCAGACATAATTTCCACATTAAGAGTCTCTCAAGCCTATAAGCTTTCGAACAATACCCGACTTAAGGTGGAGCACATGAAGAATAACCAGGCACAAGCTTCGGGACAGCAATGGCCTGCTGCACCACGATTGCACTCAAACCTGGATGTGGAATCATCAATGCTAACACCGATTGCTCCAGTCAAACAACCCCCGTGGGAGACAATTTTAGATTCAGTCAGAGCCATGGATGCCAAAATAGAGAAAACCCTCACAAAATTGGAAGGGTGCAATGCGGTGATCTGTGAATTTACTGCATCAGTAGCAGATGCAAACAAAAGATCCATTACCACGTAAGCAACTGCAGCGCTCCTAACTAAGGAGAATCACCAACTTCGAGAGCGTCTAAAGACACTTGAAAACGCCATGAGAGAGGATAATGTTCGTATTGTAGGCATGTCAGAGGGAGCCGAGGCAGTGCATCTCCTTAGTTTCCTAGGCACCTGACTTGCAGAAAATCTTGCTTTACTGGAGGACTTTGACTGGTTGGCACTGCGACAGACCTACAGAATCAATACCAGGGTGCAGCCTACTGACACTACTCAGCCAAGATATATTCTTTTGAAAACGACCAGATTGGAGGTTTGGGATGCTCTAATGAATGCTGCCAGAGCAGCTTATCCACTGCAGCTACAAGACCAAGATGTGAAGCTATTTCCTGACCTATTTTGCCAGACATGGGCCTGTCGTAAGCAATTTGTACAAGAATGTATGGATATGGCTATGATTTTCTTAAATTGTACCTTATACTCTATGTGAACTTCATACATGAGAGCACTTGATGTATTGTTTCTTAAACGGAAAAAATAAGCAGAAAGTTCAAAAAGGAAAATATAAATTCATCTGTGACTACACCCTGTTTCCAAGTCTCAGAAGAGGTTGTGACAGTAAGGAAAGAAAAACATAGTTTCCCTGCCTATGTGTTGTTGTTTGGCCTAGTTCAGTCCTAGCTCATGAAATGAAAGTGCACTATATGCACTTTGAACCTTTATCTTATGGCAGTATGCCATTTATACCATGTAACATAGGGGTATACAATAGCACCTGTTGCACCTGTGGGATTTGAAAAGGCCCCTTTTGTTAGGTCTGTTGTCTAGGGTGTAAAACTCCTAGGTACAGTAGTCAGTAGTGTGGTGCTGTGATACTGGGTCTTGCATATGTATCCATTCTATTGCAAAAGGGTCTGGTAACATTACGCGATGAAACCTAAAAGTGTTTGTACTGAAGCAGAATTTACATTCTGCCATATTACGTATGTATTACACATTATTGACAAGGGTACCTAGGAGTGATTTGAAGCAATTAGACCACTAGTCAGTCAGGGTTTATGCTTGGAAGATTGGGTAGGCTTTTTCTCTGTTGGGGTAACAACAGTTTAAAACATGGCAGTGCTAGCAATGGAATGAGGTGTACAAAACTATGTAGTACTAGTATATGGAAATAGAGCACAAAATTTGGGTTTATGAGTACAGTACAGGTGTAGAAACCTTTGTGTTGTGCTTGGACCTGGCATATAGACAGGATGTCAGTGGGTGACCTTCCCGTGTAGGACCTACCTTGGAGTGTGCCATTAGCTAGGTACAACACTCCTAACTAAGGAGAATCATCAACTTTGAGGGCATCTAGAGACACCTGAAAACAACATGAGAGAAGGCAATGTTCATATTGTAGGCATGTCGGAGGGAGCCGAGGGAGTGCATCTCCTTGGTTTCCTAGGCACCTGAATTGCAGAAAATCTTGCTTTACTGGAGGACTTTGACTAGTTGGCACTGTGACAGGCCTACAGAATCAATACCAGGGTGCAGCCTACTGACTCTACTCAGCCAAGAACTATTCTTTTGAAAACAGATGGATCTGAGGTTCGGGACATTCTAATTAATGCTGCCAGGGCAGCTTATCCACTGCAGCTACAAGATCAAGATGTGGAGCTATTTCCTGACCTATCTTGCCACACACGGGCCCATCGTAAGCAATTTGATGCCATACACCAGAAACTGAGAAATTTGGGTATTGCACACTCCTTTTTGCTCCCTTACTCCTAGGTAGTCAATAGTGTGGTGCTGTGATACTGGGTCTTGAGTATGTATCAGTTCTATTGCAAAGGGGTCTGGTAACATGACGCTATGAAACCTAAAAGTGTTTGTACTGAAGCAGAGTTTACATTCTGCCATATTACATATGTTACACATTGTTTACAAGGGTACCTAGGAGTGATTTGAAGCAATCAGGCCACTAGTTGGTCTGGGTTTATGCTTGGAACATTGGGTAGGCTTTTTCTCTGTTGGGGTAACAACAGTTGGAAACATGGCAGTGCTAGCAATGGAATGAAGTGTACAATACTATGTAGTACTAGTATATGGAAATAGAGCACAAAATTTGGGTTTATGAGTACAGTACAGGTGTAGAAACCTCTGTGCTGTGCTTGAGCCTGGCATATAGACAGGATGCCAGTGGGTGACCTTCCAGTGTAGGGCCTACCTTGGAGGGTGCCATTAGTTAGGTGGGCCTTAGGGATTTGTTGTCAATTGCTAGCAGTCTGCCATTTATTCTGTGAGATTGGTTAGGGGCCACCACTATGGTGTTCAGGTGTATATGGTTATCACGTTGTAAGTAATCTGGATGGAACAGTAATGCTGATCCCTTTTGTGCGGGAGTGAGAATGGTGGCACATAACCTATAAGAAAGAAATAATCATTCATGGGGGTGTTGTTGGGACATTTCAGCTTGTGAAAACAACTAATTTGTCATGTAAGTGGTTGGTACTTGGTACCCTCCCCCCTCATGTGGGTCTGACAGATGTTACCCAGACGGGCCTCATACCCCAAAACATCCACGGATGTGGAGCAGTTTACTGAGCTTATACTTGATAAGCTGCAACAATATGTGAAAACATAACAGCGTAAGACACAGACATTGTCACAATGAAACAATAGTCATAATAAGCACATTTCAGAAAATACATTTTAAACAATGATCACATTTAAAATGAAGTTGGTCATTAGCATCCAGGAATGACTGTTGAAATAATATTGTCTTTTACAGGAGCTAAAAAGACAAAAAGGATATGTGAAAGAATATGGGAATGTACACAGTCCCCCTTCCCCAGCTCAGCTGATTGCTAGTTGAGGGCCAAGACCCTTGCACCTGGCTACTGCTGGTTGTTGGCCTAAAGCCACTTGTGAATAGATTGTGTATGGTTCTGCTAGACTGCATGGGGAAGGCAGAGAGGCTGAGCTGGTTTATAATGTTAGAGTGCATCATATATATTTTTATTTTTAACTTGTAACCAACAAATGGGTTATTAGCAAACACACATTTTTCTTTTTGTGTGCTCTTACTGGAGGGACAGTGGATTTACCTCCCTCATTTCTGGATCTGCTAGCTGTAGCTCAGTCAGGACCAGAAGGAATTTTATTTATTTGCAACCACTGTAGGTGCACTGTAAGGTGGCATAGTTCAATCCCCCCTTGAGCTCCTTGTATAGTTCAGGAGGCTATGCTTATAGTATATCATATCTACAGAAATGTCATAGACATGGTGAATCACACTAAGAATGGTAGCAGCTGCAGCATTATACATACCCATCACTGATCAACCATAAAAGCCTTCTATAAGTGAGTAAAGCCTGGATTAAATAGTACATATACAGCTGACACCATACCTAGACTGTTATTTGTTAAACAAATAGGCATGCAATGATGTGTTAGTAGTTAACTATGTCATTAACAGTTCCAACTATTTGCCCCTTACGGGCACACCAGTTGTTAAAACAGTTGTTAATGTAAGCTATCAGTTAATGGGGGTGGGCATATATACAATTCCTGCTCCCCTCCCCCGAGCTCCTTCTTCTGTGAAAGAGGCAGCACAGAGATAATAGGATGCTGCATGACCAATGCTGGAGCCGATGCCCGACCATACAACAGTAAATGTTATCAAATCGACTAATAACAGGTGTTTGCATAAATGTTAGAGAATACTTTATTCTCAACAGAGGTGTGGATATTCATCCACAAAAATATTGGCAAACTGTCTTTGCTAATCAGTCATCACCTGGAAGGTTGCATGCTGTATAAATACAGATGGGTTTGACTGAACTTGTAAAAAAAAAAAAGAAGAAGAAGGGCAATACAGTAGCCTACTATGATTCAAACCATAATAACATTATAATGAAATTGGGCCACTGGTTAAAATACACTTATACATTACCAGTGATTACTTGTGAAGGATTGTCTTATCCCTGTAAGAGAGAAAAAATTAAACACAAGCCACAAAAGGGAACATCTCATTTACTCAGAGCATTCTCCTTGTGGAAGGTTAGCACTGGTATTCAGAATGTTGATACTGATGTTAACTTTAATAAAAATGTATGCATTCAACTACCCATGGGGGTAGGATCTTTTTATTGTAGCTATTAGTACACTCTGATGAATTCCTGAAAAAGAAATAAATTATTAATGTCAGAGTGTTAGCCGTCCCTCATTCTCTGAATTTGGCATTAGAACCGTGTCATTAACACACACATCCTTCTGATAAATAAAAAAAGTTGTAATACTGGTATTTTGTAAGTACAAAATTGTTAACAGGGTATTAAATTAGGCCTGTAACATAAATGGTAAAATCTCCCAAAACAGACATAATACTTTTTGTGGCAGTGTAAATTGTGTAGCTAGCCTGTTAACGTTAAAGTAAATGGCATATTACAAATGCTGGGGGTAAGCCAGCCTGGTGGTGCTTAGGGCTGAGGTGCTGGACACCATACCTCGTGCCACGCTGACAACTCGGGTTCAGGAATGGACTCAGGCCACCAGGGGTTGGCAGGGGAGGAGAGGGATCGAGCATCCAAGGAACTGCTCTCCCTCTCCAGGCTGGGGGAACATCAGTATTCGGTGTGCTTCTGGCCCCTAGTGGAGGCTGGGAGGCAGTGCATTGACACTGCAAGCAAGGGGGGCGGACAAGGGGCAGACACCAGAGGAGCACATGTGGATGCGTGAGCACTCCTCTGCCAGTGTCATTGCATGCCTCCCTCTCTGCAGGGGAGAAAATGCTCAAAATAGGAGTATGCCCAAGGATGACGATTGTCCCCTCACTGCACCGCCGGGGGACACTTCCCCTGAACTGGATCCTGTCAGTGGGTTGAGTCACTCCCTACCCCCTACCACGAGGGGTAAGTCATGGGGGCTGAGGGGGAAGGGATCTAATTCCTAGTGGTGTGGATGGGGGAGATGTCATAATGGCAGGGGCAGACTCTGGAAGAACAGCACTAACAAAAAAAATGCTGGGGTGAACAGCCCCCCCAATTGCCCTGCAATGCATGGGGATATGTGATACAGGACAAGGACAAAGAAGCCATGAGATCTTCCATAAAGGAAGGCATACATAGGAATGAGCAGGTTTGTAGATAGCAAGCAGCTTTATGGCTGCAAGCCCAGAGAGAAAAAAAATTGCAGTCCTAACATCACATACAGATGAGGAGGACTGGAAAAAAAAGTAACTTTTAACAAAAGTACTTTCGATGTGCATGCCTCCTTAAAGTCATATTTGGATAAGAAAAACTGATTTAAATAGGGAGGTACATCTATTGTGAGCTGGAAAAATAGGTACAGCTCAAAAGCACAAGGAGGTCAAGTGACTTGCCAAAGGTCACGCACTGTGCAAACGATGGTTCCTGGGACCAAACCCAGCTGTAGCTGCTGTGGCCTTGGAGACCACGCTGAATGAGAGGTCTTACAGATAAAAGAACACTATCTAGCCACCGACTGAGGCAGCAAAACAAAATTGATGAACTACCACAATTCCCATGATGGCAGATGGAGAGGCCATATTGGAAAGAAGAAGAAAAAAACATAGAAAACCTTTGCAAGCTTTTGCATCATGCTTCTATTTTTTTATTTTGCAACAAACTATGATTAACTTGAATCAAGATTAAGGACATCAGTCCACTACACTTCAACCTTAAACCAACCACTTATCTGAAAGATAGAAAGTTTGCAGACAATGTGCCAACACAACAGACCAGAATCTGTCCTTGGCTAGAAGCCAAAGGTGTCGGCCATTTTATGAACAGATCTTTCTTATTACAAACGACATAAAAAAAAAACAGTGTGGCTTCAGAAACTACAGTTAGAGACTCTGATAACCAGTAACAGTGACCATTTGATATAGCATATGCTTAATTAGGCACATTGTTTCCAACTACAAATATTTCCACACATCAAAACCCAGAACAGCACATTCAAAAACATATCCTGCAACCCTACGTCACTGATGAAGGCAAGTCTGGAATAAGCAAAAGAAGATTCTTCTAATACAAAAATAATTAGCTCAAGTGAACAAAGCCAAGTGACACAATCAGACTAAAAGACAGACTTAAAACTTGCATCCCAGCCAACACTAATTACTGTTTTCAAAACAGTTTTAAAATCAGACACATCATCATAGTTAATGAAGCTGATACCATTAAACCTGAACATTCATTACAGAATACACTAATGTTTCTGCTATTTTGAACATTCTCCAATTAGCCATTATCTGAACTGCATGGAACAGCGTGACCTTGGCTATGCTGTCTTCAGTTTAGCAGAGTAAACTAAGCATTCAGGGAAGACATAACAAGATATGGTGTACTACTATTAAATGCAGTGCTTTTCCTAAAGTGAGTAGCCAGGAACAGCTGTATAGACAAAAGTGTTTACACTTAAATTCATTATAGAACACAAGAAAAGGTGGATCAACCAACTGATATAATTCAAGTGTACTCACCACAAATCCAAAACACAAGGGAAAGATCAATACCCTACAAGATGTTGTTTCCATTTAAAAAAAAAATAATACCTCCAGGGTCAGAACAGACAAATGTTTGGTCTGTAAATCCCAGTAACGAGGAGGATTCCTTATGGAAGTCTATAATAAACTTGTTAGATGGTTCAGCCACCAATTGATCAGTAGCCATTAACCCTATTAGGCTTGAAAGCCTCCAAAGCAGCCCTCTAGCAGATTGCATCATAGTTGACTGTCTCAGTTCAACATACTGCACACAGATCAATGTAATTGGATCCAAAACATCTTTAGTTAATTATATTTTTATAAGCACATCCCACCCACCTCACGCAGTGAGATAAGCTGAGATGTCTTCTCTCAACTCTGTGCATATTTTAGACATGTCAATAAGCAGGGAAATCTGTAAACCATTCTGTGGGTTAACTGCTGTGTTTGCAACCACAGCACCCAAACACATACAGACGGATGGCGTCTGTGAACTCCCATGAAGGAGGATTTCACAAAACAACAAGTAGCAGTCCACACACAGAGTCCCTAAGCTGCCAAGCTCTGCACAAGGGGAACAACGGTCAGTGCATATTACACCGGAGCCCCTAAGCTGCCAAACTTGTTGTTACTTGCCTCTGACGAAAGTCACATCTCAGAACTCAAATAGCTAAGTAAAATGAGTGTTATTCTTTGCCAGACAAAACCAAGACAGACTGGCTCACCATTTGTTATATGTGAAAAGATCACACCGTAGGTTCTTTGCATGGTATGCTGGACAAAGGAAAGTAACAACAAGTAGAAGTAATAAAAGAAGTTTATTACAATACTCATGCTATAACAAGTGAAGTTCTACTCCCTCTGTATAACTGCTTGGTGAGGCCGCACCTGGAGTACTGCGTGCAGTTTTGGAGGCCGCACTTAAAGAGGGACATTAACCTCCTGGAGAGGGTCCAGAGGAGGGCAACCAAAATGATTTGGGGCTTGGGGGACAGGACCTATGAGGAGAGGCTCGAAGAGCTAAATATGTACACTTTGGAGGAGAGAAGGGACTGGGGGGACATGATAGAGGTCTTCAGGTACATGAAGAGGGTAAATAGGGGAGGAACAGTGAGGGTGCTTCCAAGGAAGGAGGAGGGGCCACTAGAGGGCATGGGTGGAAGCTGGAGGGGGGAAGATTCAGGGGAGAAAGGAGGAGGTGCTACTTCACTGAGAGGGTGGTAGAGCCATGGAATGCACTACCTAGGGGCTGGTGGAGGCAGAGACAGTGGAGGGGTTCAAGAGGGGGTGGGACAGGTACAGGGGAAGGGTTCAGGAAGCAAAATCCAATGCAGCAAGAATATCCAGAACTGGGAAGGGAGAAGCCAGAGAAGGCGAGGGGGACAGCAAGGTCAGCACCCAGGGTGGGGGCTGACCAAACGAGCAGACACGAAAGACCATTAGGCCTATTCTGCTGGCATTTTAGTATGTTAGTATGTTAGTAAAGCAATCACAAGGGAGCCGATTTCCCACCATTCCTCGAGTATGGTCTCTTTCTCTCTCCATGGAGCTGGTGTGCATACAATTATATATGACTGATAAGAGTACAGTTACAAATATGATAAACATACAGCATTATATAAGGCTTGTAAATAAGGTGGCTCCCTTGGGTAATTACATAGGAAAGGAAGTTGCAAAGTAAGGAAGAATCTCTGAATCTCTGAACAAAGCAAATTCATAGTCAACAATCTGTTATCAGTTCTTATTTCCAGATAGTGAGTCTGGAAATACGTGCAACGTAATCGCAAATGCACACAACATGTCACAATAGTGGAAAAACTACAGAATATGACTGATTATGAGTATATCAGAATATATGTGGAAACTAGAAACAGTATATATGGCAGAAACATATCATATAGGTAAAACATTATGAGACTGTTGTAAGGCACTAATACTTATAGGTATATAAGGTTACACTTACATGTGGGTCACTTGGTGGTATATAACCCAGGCATAACAACAGTTTTCAGCAGCTCCACTGAGACTTCTTGTATCCCCATTCCTCCCTTGCCTATAGGAGTCAGAGACCTTGGTAAAATAATGAACATTAGGGGTCAGGCGGCCAGCTTAGCAGTAGTGCTACCACCTGTGATGGTCGTAACCTGGATTCAGGAATGAGCCTGGGCTGCTGGACAGCTGGCCGAGGGGAGATGGTTGATTATCCCTTGGATGCTCCCCTCCTCCAGGGAGGAAGGGATCCTGGTCTCCACCTCAATACTGCCACTGGGGTGACCACAGCTGGTAGTGCCACAGAACTACAGCACAGGAAGGGGATCATCAGTGCTCTGATGTCTCAGCATCAGACGCACCATCTCACAACACTTGGGGACTGACAGAAAACATTGAAAAGTCCCAGACCGTGCAAGATGCTACCTGCCACACTGCCACAGGTCCTACACCACTGGCCAAGGTGCTTGCTCCCTAACTGACACTAAAACTGTTCAGGGGTAAATGGTGGCCACCAGATAGCTGTCCCTATGGGGAGTCATCTACAGGTTCACAAAGGAGTGAGGTCAGGGATGGTGAGTGATGGGGCTGGGCAGGGCAGAGGGGCTGAAGGGGAGCTTATTGGAGTTGGACCTGACTAGATGCTTCCAGACACCAGTAATAACAGCCCACTACCTTCCTGCATACTCCCCTGCATGGTGGAGAGGGTAAGGCAAACTTAAGGCTACACATTGCTATGTGATGTGGGCTTGCCCCATCCTGCAACCCTTCTTCCATTCACTGAAGGGAGCGCTAGAGGAACTCTTTGGTAAACTTATCCCTCTCACATTGCCCCTTTATATCCTTTTGCAATATCTCAGAAGTATGAGAGCCCCAACTCCTACTACTTATTAGGGATATTACTTGCAGTGGTTAAAAAGGCCATCGCAAAATGTTGGCTCACCACTTGTGTCCTGGTTATGGCTACCTGGAGGAAAATGATTAATCATATTTATCAAATGCAGAAAATTACTCACTCCCTTAATGACTGTACAGAACTATGCACCTCCCACTGGAACACCTGGCTCCTTTACGCCATGAGTGAAAATCCTACCCTTCTGCCTTAATAACCTTGGGCTCACCCATCCTAGCCTTTCTGCAGCTCACCAACCAGTGACAGCCTCACACCCAGACCACAGCAACCCTATTACTGGACCCTCACTTAGTCATTGATGCCCAGGCCATTTGCTCACCCCCTTTTGGTATTAGATCACCACAAGCCACCTTCTCTGCCACACTTCAGTGTTAATATGTTGGAATACTTCAGGAGTATCCGCACAGGAAGGTTTCCCTTCTAGAAAAGTTTATTGGGGTGGCTAAGATGACATTCTGAGAGTGTGAGGGTGAGCGTCTCAGCTACTGATGGACAATATTTCCCTGACAAATACAGTTTGAAAAACCTCTCAGAAACAATTGACTCTACAAACAAATGAGTTTCTAAAGACGTTAACAACTCTTTGCTGAACTGGTTCCCCTTCATGCTCAGGTGTGGTGAGTAGAGAGAGAATGATGGAATCACCATATTTGCTAGCACTACCCTAGTAAGAAGATTTTAAACTCACCTTGTTTCTGTGTGCTCATATGTATCCTCTTCTGTGGAAAAACATCTTATTTTCCTTTGTATCCTGGTCCAGTGAGAAAAAAACAAAGAGTTAGAACCGAACGGCACATAGTTTGTATACAAACTGAGCCTCAGTGGTGATATTGGGGATTTTTCTTCCCTTCACTGATTTTTTTTTTCTGTTGGTGTTAAAGACATAGATTGCCTGCTCTTATTGAGCTGCAAGGTTCAGATTCTGGCTCTGAGTTTGATACTTTAATTTGACTATCTGCCTTCAACACCTTGATGTCTAAAAAAATTAAAAGATTTAAGGAAGAACACACAGCAATAGAAAGTGCAAGTAGATTAACACAATGATGAGCAGGCCCATCTATGGCTGCAGCTGCAGGATCTTTGTGGGAAATGAATGGTAACTCAGGCAGTACTACTCCAGACAGTACCCCCATAGAGGCAGATAAATTGAGCAAATATCTGCTGAGTGGTAAAACCCCTAATCTATTTGCAGGGGCCCCTAGGCTGCAAAAAAATACTTTAGATGGTTCAATGGACCAGTTTGTCTTTATGGTGAATATTGGCACAGTAGATAAAAACAAAGGAGCCCCTGGCTCAGCTTAGTGTTTGATACCAAAGAAAATTTCTGCTGAGTTAGAAACAAGCCAAGCAGAGCGTAACAATGTGATTAACCATGAGTCGGGAACCATGGAGGTTCAGGCTCAGGAGAAAGAAACAAATGAATCTAGCACAGTGGCTTTTTGCAATGGTACAGATACTTCACAAATGGAAGACTCAATCCCAATAGTGCCACAAAATAAAAACGAGGCTTAATGCTCAGAAGTCTCAAATAGCAATGGGGTAAAAACTATTGATACTGCAGTTAATCCTGCTATAGTAAATACACAAACTAGCGAAGATGCGGTAGATTTGAACACCTCGAACAGGGGAGAAGTCAGTACACTCTCTAAACTCCAGACAGCACAAGAAGCTATGCTAGAGGAATTGTGCAGAGGGTTTCAAAATATGTCTACTGCTTTTGACTCTATAAAAAGGTTAATAGTATCTTTAGATACTAAGATGGAAGCACTGACTAAAAGGGTATCTGAACTCAAAATTAAAGTGAATGGTGCAGAGGATGAGCTAACACCACTGCAAAATCTGGTAATACAACATCAGAAAGAGTTGCAAGAGCTACAGATAAAGATGGAATATCAAAATAGGGGGTTGCCCGAGGGCTCCAAAGGTGCATCCCCTTGCAATATTTTGAGGAAATTTTAACAGAAGCACTGGGAAAGAAGTACCCAGAAGAAAAGCTAGAAATAGATCGTGCACACAGAGGCTTTTCTACAAGGAAAGATCAGCCAAGATCCGTGTTCATTAAGCCCCACCATTTTCAGATGAAAGAAGAATTACTCAGAAAAGCAAGGGTAGAGAAAGGATTGCATGTTAGAGGGCTCCACCTGCAAGTTTATTCAGATCTTCCACCCTCAGTAATGGTAAAACAGAAATCTTTTAATGGTATAAGAAAAATCTTAAGAGAAAAGACAATACCACACAATCTACTTCATCTGGCACGCTTAAAATTTTTCTGAATGGAAGACAGCACGTGTTTGATACCCCAAGAGATGTAGATCAACATGTGAAAACTTTCTTCTTCCATGCAGAGGGAGTCAGAATGAATACTGGTAACTATGAATTATGATTCGGCTTAATGTTAGATGCTGTTAAAAAATTAAAACAATTTGTATTTGTATTATGAAATATCAAAATTATTGATTATCGCTGTAAACTAAACTAAATGGGCAGAGAAGAAAAAAGTCAAAGAAGGAGGGGGCAAAATAAAGTAAAACAAATAAAAAAAGGACAAAAGCACGTAATAATAATATTTCTATTTTTAGGGGAAGCAGTTATTTATATTGTTTATGTAACTAAGATTTTTACCTGTCGGTAAAAGAGTTAGTCTCACCTGTACACCATTTCAGGTTTATGAACGTCTTTATAGACTGTCTAATTAGGGAGAAGGATACTCAGCAATAAGTCTGAGTAAGGGGGGCATAGTAAGATTTAGGGGGAGGTGGGTGTAAGGTATTGGATAAAAAAATCAGGCATGTGGAGTAAACTTAAGTTTTAATTTGGGGAATCGTATAATCATGACATATAAAGACAGTATAGTGAAACACTTTAGGCTGTTACTATTTAAATACACTTTTTCCTTTAAATTGACATTAAATGGCTAATGATTTAAAATGTCTATGTTGGAATATGAAGGGTGCCAGAGATAGAATTAAAATATGTAAAACAGTGCAATATGCTAATCAGATACAAGCAAACTGTTTGTTGTTACAGGAAACCCACTTTGTAGAAGCCGATTTTAGATATATCTGTAATCTATACAGGGCAATGGGGTTCACTCTCCCGATGCTGACAACTCCAGGGGGGTAGCTATCATTCTAAAAAGTAACCTTACGTTTGATATTATAGATAAAACAATAGATAAACATGGTAGATATGTTACAGTTACTATTCAGAGGGGTAATAAGCATCCAACAATTAGTTCCATTTATGGACCCAGTGAGGATGAAACAGATTTCTTTTACATTTTTATTACTTTACCTAACTTCACTCAACCCTATATTATAGGAGGTGATTTCAATCTTTCACTTTCAGTATTGGATAGATCAACGGGAACTGAAGACATAAAAAAGCGGGATGTTAAAACATTGAAAAACTGTTTGTTGGATTTAAAGCTTATAGATACTTTTAGAGAAACTTATCCAACATGGAGAACATATTCTTTTTTCTCAAATGTGTATAAGACATCATCTAGGACTGACTACTATTTACTTTCTGAAGAAATAGTGAATGATGTTGTTAAAATTAATTACGGAGCTTTTAAAATCTCCTGTCATGCCCCTATTCATTTATTAATGAAATTTACTTTGGAGGAAGAATGATATAAGGACAATAATTGGAAATGTGACAACTTGTTATTGAGGGACTTTGTCTTTAAATAAAAACTTAGTGAGGAAATAAATACATTTTTGGTAAGCAACAAAATAGAAGAAACTTCACTTTCAATAATCTGGGAATCTTTAAAAGTATATTTAAGAGGGTGGATCATATCCTATTCTTGCTTTAAAAAGAAAAACCAAAGGAAAAATATAATACATTAGAACATCAATTATTAGTGGAAGCGGCTTGTAACATTTCAGGCCTAGAATCAGATCTGAATATGTTATTAAGACTAAGAGAAGAACGCAATAACTTGATTTCTTATAAAGCTGAAAAGACATTCCAGAATGCCAGATCTAATTATTATTATTTCTCTGAAAAACCCGATAAATTACTGGCATATCAGATACAATGTAAACGTAATAAAAATGCTATATTTAAAATCCAGCTAAACACAGGTAGGATTTCAACTTCTTTGTTAGAAATAAATAAAGGTTTTCAAGATTTTTATAAACAACTATACACCCCACAAGATATCGATAGTTTTTTTGAAGATCTCTCTTTAACATTATTATCAGATACTTCAAAAAAAATATTAGATAAACCTTTCAGTATAGAGGAAATTAAAACAGTAATACAAAAATTTCAAAACAGAAAGGCCCCAGGACCAGATGGTTTTATGGTAGAGTTCTACAGGTTTTTTTCTGATATTCTCTCCCCACTGCTGCTTTGAATATTTAATGATATCGAAACTAGAGAGATGAAGGCTTGCACGCTGGCATAGCGGCAAGGTGCTCATCTGCAGCACTGACATCCCGAGTTCGGGGGACGGACCCGGGAGTCAGAGGGCTGGCCGGGGGGGGAGAGAGGGATTGAACATCCCATGGACTGCTCTCCCTCTCTGGGGGAAGACTGGTGCAATGAGGACCCCAGGCAGAGGCTGGGGGTCCCATGCAGTCAGCACCACACATATCGGGGGTGGGGCAGATGCTGTCCTCACCTCCAGGGAGACTAAAGCATCACAAAAAAAAACTGGCTGCAAATGAAGGCCCCCTCTCTGCCAGTGCTCCTCTTTCTGATCAAAGTCCTCTGGGGGTCCTGCTCCCATGATCCCACCCTGGGGGGTAAGCCAGGGCTTCACGACCCACATTCCCATGGAGGGGTCACCTGCCAGGTGGCCCTGTCCGGGGGGGAAGCCTGGAGATTAGGGGAGCAGTGGGTGGGTCGGTACCTGAGATCAGGCCACCAAAAAAAAAAAAAAAAGAAAATAGAGAGATACTTCCTGACTCAATGAAGGAATCTATAATCATCCTTATATTAAAGAACAATAATGATCTGTTAAAATCTGGGTCATATAGACCAATTGCATTATTAAACATGGATTATAAAATTATAATGAAGATCTGGGTAAACAGGCTAGCAGGACATGTACAATCCATCATGCATCCAGATCAAACTGGGTACCCGCGGGAGATGGTTTTAAAATGTTCAGAAAGCTTGAAATATTATTGAAGTAACAGCTCAGTCTGAAGCAGCAATTATTTATTTATTTATTGAGAAATCAGAATTACACCCTTTGAGTCAACAGACTCTTTTGCAAAGGCTCCTCGTCGGTAGACATAGTAAAACATCACAAGTACAGGTGCATGACATCAATCAGTCCATATATTACATTAGTAGGTAAGGTAAAGAACTGAGTAACATAACGTAGCAGAGGGCATAGACAGCCCAGAGTGGTGTGCAAAACATAAGCAAAAATACGGGAAAACAAAGATACAGATTGTAAGGCAGAGGTTCATCATAATAACTGATAATGATGCAAGGAGATAATACAGTTGAGAGGTAAATGAGGAAGTGTGCTAAGATTACATGATGCAGAACAACAAAACATAAATACTCTAAGAAACATTAGACAATGTGGGCCAGCCCACCGGCTCAGTGGTTGGATTTCTGCTTGCGACGCCACGGTTCGGGAATGGCAGGCTGGGGAGGAGCCAGCCGGGGAGGAGAGGACTTGGCGTCCCGGAATGCTCGCTCTCCAGGGAGGGGGTACCTGAGCTCGGCGCTTGTCTGACCCAGGTGGAGACCCGATGTACAGCAAGCCCGATGCTCCAACAGAAGAAATGACGTGCCAGGCATTCGGCGCTTCGCCTGTAACGTCCGAGGGACCTGGCACATTGGAACATCGGAAAAAAACGCGAAGCCTCCCAGTAAATGGAGCACCAGGCCCCGACCTTCAATGCCCCTACCTGCCCGAAGACAGCGTGCCGAAGAAGCATAGAGAGAAGCGTCGGGGTGTAGGGGCTCCCACCCCATACCCGCCTGGGGGGTATAGCCACGGCTCCATGGGGCACGGACTGCACCGTCACCAGGTGGTGAGCGCTGATAAGGCACACAGGTGTCTCCCGAAGAGGGGAGAGCTGCGAGAAGGGAGGAGGATAAAAGAGAAAGTAAAAAAATAAATAAAAAAAGAAACATTAGTCAGTGTGAAGGAGGTGGCAGGGGCTGAGTTAGTATAGCACTACTATGGGCAGTCGCAGGTAGAGTTGCTAGAGAGAAATTCCTTAAGTGAGGTTTTAAAAGGGCCTATTTTTGTACCAGCAGTCAGAGCAACAGGTAGGTCATTTAGTCAGCTTGGAGCCCTGTGATTAAAGGGTTTTTGACCAATGGATGTCTTGCAGCGGAGGACCTTGGAGGTACTTCTGGTGAATCTTTGTGGGAAGGAGGGTTGGATGAGGCCCTGTAGACTAGGTGGGGTGAGTTTCCACTGGATTTTCTTTGCCAGGAGGCACGTGTGATACTTTAGGCGACATTCAAAGTTTAGCCAGTTGGAGCGACGATAGAGGTCACACATGTGGGTAGTTCTATTGCAGCCTGTCAGCAGGTGACAGACCTTGCTTAGCGCTGTCTTAATGTGACAGAAAGCAGTGTTATCAACTGAGCCATAGAACACAATTCCATAGTCCAGCACAGAGAGGAACGAGGATGACACAGCAAGGCGCAGCCCCTCATTAGGCAGACAATGTTTGATCCGATAAAGGAAGCCATTTCTGGAGTTGATGGTGTTACAGAGGATATAGATATGTGCATGATAGGTAAGGGAGGAATCAAGGGTGATGCCCAGGTATTTGAATGCGTTTACCTACTCAAGCGGGGAACCTTGGGAGGTGTTGACAAGTAGAGTGGAGACATGGTAGGGATTCTGACGGTGTGCAAAGATCATGGTGTTAGTTTTCTTATAGTTTATTACTAGTTTGTGCTCTGTGAACCAGGTCTCGGCTTCAGTGAAAGATTTCTGTAAGGCATCCTGCAATGGTTGAGGCTGAGGGTTGCTCCTGAAAATGACTGCATCGTCAGCATAAAGAAGTAACCAACCAGAACAGGATCTGGGTAGTGAGTTTAAGAAAAGGCTAAATAGAAGGGTGGCTAGAATGGAGCCTTGAGGGACCCCAGAGC
Organism: Neoceratodus forsteri; assembly: GCA_016271365.2. Lineage (NCBI taxonomy): Eukaryota > Metazoa > Chordata > Ceratodontiformes > Ceratodontidae > Neoceratodus > Neoceratodus forsteri. Next base: position 449,090,056 of record CM057456.1, on the reverse strand, counting down.
AGACTGGAAGGCAGGAGGAGAGGGTAGTGCCAAGCTTGACCTGCTGTGACCTGTTGGATAGATAGTTTTCAAACCAGGCCATAGTATCGGGTGTCAGTCCCACGTCAGTCAGGGATCTAAGGAGAAGGGCATGATGGACAGTATCAAATGCCTTAGTTAGGTCAATGTAAACCAACCCAACTAAGTGCCCCAGATCCATGGCCTTGTGGATGTAGGAGGTATATTCAAGCAGAGCTGTGGTGGTGCTATGGCCCCTGCAGAACCCATGCTGCTTGTGGCACAAGAGGTTAAATTTTGATAGGTGTTCAGTGGGCTGATCGGCTACTATTTTTTCAAGGGCCTTAGAGAGAGGGGGCAGAATAGAGATCGGCCGGTAGTTAGTAGAGGCGGTGCGCTCACCACCTTTCAGAAGCGGGATGATGACAGTCCTTTTCCAGGGGGTTGGGAACTCCTCCAGACAGAAGGAGCGGTTAAGGATTTTAGTGAGGAGGACTAGGACAGCATCGAGAGACAGGTGGAGGAGTTTTAAGTCCAGGGAGTCTCCGCTGTGGCAGCTCTTACCCAGGACATTAGAGATATAAGACAGCCTCTTTTAATGTTATTACTCGAAACCTGAAAGGTGGGGTGGATGTGGGGGAAACATATGAAGATGAAGAAGCTGTAGGTTTGGGGGGGAAATGTTAGAGGGGTAGCACACTGCTGAGGTCAGAGAAGGAAGAATTTAAGGCATTGGCAATTTGTATGAGGTCCTGAGATATGGTCCCATTAACTGAGAGTTGGACGGGTGGGAGGGATAGGGTTTTACCATTTAGTTCTTTGATAGTATCCCAGAATTTATGACCTGAGGCTCTAGAGGAGGTGAGGATATTCCAATAATAAATAGCTTTGGCTTGGCGCAAGGCATAGGTACATTTGTTCCTAGCTTCCCTGTACCATTGTCTGTCCTGAGGCAGTCTAGAAGTGAGGGCTCTATGCCAGAGATTATCCCGATGGTGCATGAGGTTGAGTAGTGTGTGAGATAGCCAGGGGATATTATGGTTTTTTTACTACCTGCTTTGTACCTGGGGCAAAAAGGTCATACACAGAGTTGAAGGAGGTTATGAAACAGGTAAGTGCATTATCTATGCACTCGCTGTATCTATGGGAGACCAGTCGCAGTTTGAGAGGTGTTTTTTTTAACCTGGCTAGTGAACCTCGTTTTAAACACCTACAGTATATGGTTTTTGGGGGGAGGGTTAGGGGCCTTACAGGACCACCAGCAGAGTACAGGCGAGTGATCGCTGATGGCATCAGGGAGCACTACAACCTCTGAGATTCTGTTTGGGCGGTTAGTGAAAATTAGGTCAAGCAAAGTAGTGGTCCCTGTCCTGTGGTTATGTCTTGTATGGGATTGGACAACTTGAGTCAGGCCCATGGCCAATGAATCATCTTTGTAGTGGGCAGCTGATGGTGCTAGCCAATTTGTGTTAAAGTCACCCAAAACAATAATCTCACTGGAATAAGGGAAAGATGAGATGCAGTTAGCAACTGCTGCAAAAGATGCCTTCTGGTTACGCAGTGGAATATAAACCACCAAAACATAGAGGGTTTTACTTGGGTTGCACAGAGTAAGCTTTACAGTGAGTACTTGGGCCACATCCTTGGGGGGGGAAGGGACAACCATTGCTTGGAGGGAGTTTTGAATATAGAGTGCGCAGCCACCACCCCATTTGCCTTGGCGATCTGATCAAAAGATGGAGTAGCCATTAAGGGCCACATGTGAGTCCATAGTGGTTTTAGAGAGCCAGGTCCCAGTTAAAGCCAGGATGTCTGGCTTGTGCTGCACAAGCCATCCTTGAAGAGAGAGTCACATTTTTTCAGTAGGCTACAGATATTTAGGGAAGCAGCAATAAGGTTTTTCCTTTTATCACCAGTGGGAGTGGTCTAGGGAGCTGGCCCTGGGTTAGGGAGAACATTCCCAGATAAAAGAAGAAGAAGGAGTAGGAGGAGGAGGATGTGGCTGATTATGGCAAACTTAATGTGTTTGTGTTCCCTGGCAACAGCAGATGCTTTCATAATAGGGCTATGTACTGGTACAGGAAGTGTGAGGATGATTGGTGCCACGAGGATGGGGGAGGGGGCAGAGAGAGAGGCGGTATATGATATTATGGGTTAGGTTGTTATAGTGTTGGTACTGGGAAGGGCAAGTACAAGAGAACTGTGTAAATGTGAGAGAAGAGAGAGGGGGAGGGGAAGGGGCGACTGAGAAAGAGGAGGGAGGATACAGTGGGCAAGAGTCTGATAAAGAGGAGGTAGAAGGGGGCAGCCATTTCAGTAGTTTGCACAATGGGTTAGAACTGCAGCAGCTGAAAGGGGAAGCACACAGGGGGGGGGGGAGTACAGCAAGAACCACTTCTCACAGCCTCTAGTGGTGACTGAGTATAAGCTGCTGAGGAGAAAGCTGGGTGATTGGTTTTCACCGCCACGTGACTCTGCTAATATAAGGAAATGTTTCTCTCAATGCTGAAAAAGCATTGGATCGAGTGTATTGGCCTTTTTTGCTGACAAGACTAACCAGGATGAACTTCAGGGATTGGTTTATACATAGATACATAGATACATAGACAGTGTCGGCAGATAAGGGCCTATGGCCCACCCAGTCTGCCCATTTGAGCTTTTAAGTTCAGTTTGTTTTCCTAGAAGTCTGTTGCCCATACCCCTGACCTCCAGAATTCCTTTATGTCTATCCCATTCATTCTTAAATCCCGTGATTGTTTCAGCCCCCACCACTTCCTCTGGCAGGGTGTTCCACTTGTCCACCACCCGTTCTGTGAAGAAATTCTTTCTCATGTTTCCTCTGAATCGTCCTCCCTCCAACTTCATCCCATGCCCTCTAGTCCTGGAACATCTTTTTCACTTAAAAATAGTGTTTTCCTGCACCCTGTTCCTCCCTGTAAGATACTTGTATGTCTCTATCATATCCCTCTCTCCCTCCTCTCCAGGGAGTACATGTTCAGTTCCTTCAACCTGTCTTCATAGGACTTGTGATGCAATCCATGCATCATCTTTGTTGCCCTCCTCTGAACCTTTCTACCCTGTCTATGTCCTTACGTAGGTATGGTCTCCAGAACTGTACACTGTATTCCAGGTGGGGCCTCACTAGTGTCTTGTATGGCGGAATTATGACCTCCCTTTTCCTGCTGGTGATGCCCCTGCCTATACATCCCAGCATCCTATTTGCTTTACCTGCTGCCTTGTCACACTGTTTCCCTACCTTGAGGTCATCAGAGATGACAACCCCAAGATCCCTTCCTGCTTGGTGCATGCTATATCCTCACCCCAACTGATATACTGTGCCAGGTTTTGTGCCCTATATGCATTATCTTGCACTTCTCTGCATTGAATTTCAACTGCCAAACCCTGACCATTCTTCAAGTTTCTGCAGGCCGCTTCTCATTCTGTCTACACCCTCTGGTGTGTCTACTCTGTTACAGAGCTTTGTGTCATCAGCGAACAGTGAAATTCTGCCTTCTAGGTCCTACTTAATGTCACTGATGAAGATGTTGAATAGGACCGGTCCCAGCACTGATCCCTGTGGTACCCCACTGGTCACTCTTCCCTCTGTGGGTGACAGCCATTACCACCACCTCTGTGTCCTGCCACCCAGCCATTTACCTACCACCACACTACTGTCCTGCCCACACCATATTCCCCAGTTTGTGTAATAGTCTTCTATGTGGCACAATGTCAAAGGCCTTGCTGAAGTCCAGATAGGCCATGTCCACTGTCCTCCCGATCCACCTCCTAGTCACCCAGTCAAAAATTCAATGAGGTTGGTCTGACATGACCTCCCCTGGTGAAACCATGCTGCCTTGGGTCCTGTAGTCCATTGACAACCAGATGTTCCACCAATCTCTCCTTCAGTAGTGCTTCCATGATCTTCCCCACTACCGAGGTGAGGCTGACTGGTCTGTAGTTCCCTGCTTCCTCTTTGTTACCACTTTTGTATAAGGGGACTACATCTGCTGCCCTCCAGTCTTTGGGTACCTCCCCTGTTTCCAGTGATTGGCTAAACAGGATAGCCAGAGGTTCAGCCACCACCTCTCTTAGTTCTTTAAGGACCCTGGGGTGCACCCCATCTGGCCCCATTGCTTTATCAACTCTTATTACTTCCAGTTCCTTCAGGACCCTTTCTCATGTAAAGGGACTTGTGTCCATTTCTGCTCCATTCTCACCCTTGTACTCCTTCAGGACCCATTACCGTCCTCTTCCTCAGTAAAGACTGAGCAGAAATACCTGTTCAATATGTCAACTTTACTGTTGTCATCCTCCACACGGCCCCCATCCTTCCCCTTCAGTCTCACTATCCCTCCCTTTGTCTTTCTTTTTTTCACTTATGTACCTGTAAAAGGTTTTGTCCCCTCTACCCACTGATTTTGCAATGTATTCTTCTGTCTGAGCTTTGGCTTCCCTTACTGACCTCCCTGCCTCCCTTTGCTTCTCCTGGTACTTCTCCCTATCCCCTCCTGCCTGTGTCTTTTGTATTGCCTAAATGCAATCTTTTTGGCTTTCACTTTCTTTGCTACCTCTTTGGAAAACCATAATGGTCTCTCTTCCTTTTCCTCTTGCTAACCTGCTTAATGCATAATTCTGTTGTTCTTGTAATCCCCATTTTAAATACTGCCCTGTTCCTCAACCCTGATTCCTGTCCCATTCGTCTTAATGCCCCTTTCAAGTATCTCCCATTTTCCCAAAGTCTGCCCCCTAAAATCCAGGATCGTGTTTTTGTGTGGTTTGGTTCTGCTCTTTCTGTGATTTCAAACCACAATGACTGGTGGTCACTGTTTCCCAGGTGCTCCCCACTGTTACCCCCCATCACACTGTCCCTGTTTGTGAGCACAAGGTCCAGTATTGCCTTCTGCCGAGTTGGTTCCATGACCAGTTGCTTGAGGAAGGCACCCTGAAGGGAGTCCAGGATAAATCTGCTCCTAGTTGATGCTGCTGCTGGGATGCTCCAGTCCACGTCTGGAATATTGACGTCTCCAACCAGTACTACCTCACCCTTGTCTGCCATCCTTTGGATGGCTAGCATCAGCTCCCTATCTGTTTCTTCCTCCTGGGCTGGTGGTCTATAGACCACACCTGTGCGGATGGCTGTCCCCATTTTCCTTTCCAACTTAACCCACAGTATCTCTCCCCATTTTGTTCCTCCTGGATCTCTGTGGCCCTTATGTCATTTTCACATACAGTGCCTCCTCCTCCCTTCCTGCCTGCTCTGTCTCTTCTGAATATGTTGTAGCCAGGTATGGCCATCTCCCAGTCGTATCATTACACCAGGTTTCAGTGATGGCCACAATGTCCAGGTCTGACTGCACCATGACAGCCTCCAGATCTTCCATCTTGTTGCTAAGGCTTCTGGCATTTGCACACATGGCTTTCCATGATTGACCTCTCTAGACTGTTTCACTGTTCTACTCCAGCCCCTTCCTTGATTGTCATTTATCCCTGGTTCTCCTTGCTGTCTGCCCTTCTGCTGCATTTTGCCCCTTTTCTACTTATCCACCTCTTGGGCACTAATCTCCATCTTTTGCACACTGCTTTGCAGAGATAGCCACTCCTTTGGTTCACTGGTTCCACTGCTAGCTGTGGGGGGTGAGAAAGTAGGTACCCTCCTTGCTCGCCTGCCACCCCCCTTTGCTAGTTTAAATGCTTGTCAATTTAGCAATTTGTGCTTGCACTGTTTCGCCTTTTGAATATAGCAAACCCAAGCTAATCCTGCGCTAAACCTGCGCAAACAGTTTTTGCCTGGCACAAAGTTTTGAATATCTGGCCCATAATTTCTAAAATATTAAATAGAAATGTCCCCTTTGATCCAGGCATTCTTTTATTTTGTTTAACTACCCCATTAAACATCAGCATCGAACTGGGCTCGTTTGTGTCTTTAGCAATGATATTAGCAAACAAGCATTTGTCAATGCCGAACGTTCGCTTGCAGGTATTTGCAGTGGTGTTTGGCATGTATGGTGCTTCACCCTAATGCCCTGTGCGATTGCTGGTATTTGCACAATAAATTGTCAGCATGGCCTTGTTGTTACCCCATTGTGCGCTACATAGGTGGAAACACGTTTTGGGCAGGATGTGAAAAATGACAGCTGTACTGCTCATAAGGAAGTGTGGTAAAATGGCAATGTTGAAAATCTGGAGTGGAAATATTGAAAATTCGCAAACCTACGAGCGTGCGTGGGAACTGTGTAACACTGCGCTAATAAAACCAGTCATTGTAGGATTTTTTCACCAAATTTTCAACATTGCCATTTTAAAACCCTCTGCTAATGAACAGTGTCACTGTGATTTCTTACTGTATCATACATTGATTTACATACACCGACTAGCCATTGTGCACTACATGGGCGGAAAGATGTTTTGGCAGGATGTGAAAAATGACAGCTGTACTGCTCATGGAGGAGGTGTGGTAAAATGGCAATGTTGAAAATCGAGTGAAAATATTGAAAATTGCAAACTTACTGGCGTGCGTAGGAACTGCATAACGCAGAGTCATAAAACAGTCATTGTTAGGATTTTTTTCACCAAATTTTCAACATAGCCATTTTAAGACCTCTGCTCATGAACAGTGGCACTGTGATTTTCTTAACGTGTTCCATACTTTGATTTCGCACACCGACTGTGCCATTGCGCGCTACATGGGCAGAAACACATTTTGGGCAGGATGTGAAAAATGACAGCTGTACTGCTCATGAGGAGGTGTGGTAAAATGGCAATGTTGAAAATTTGGAGTGCAAATATTGAAAATTCACAAACGTACGAGCGTGCGTAGGAACTGCGCAACGCACACTCGTAAAACAGTCATTGTTAGGATTTTTTTCATCAAATTTTCAACATAGCCATTTTAAGACCTCTGTTTATGAACAGTGGCACTGCAATTTTCTTAAAGTGTTCCATACTTTGATTTCGCACACCGACTGTGCCATTGCGCGCTACATGGGTGGAAACATGTTTTGGGTGAGTTGTGAAAAATGACAGCTGTACAGCTCATAAGAAGGTGTGATAAAATGGCAATGTTGAAAATCTGGAGTGAAAATATTGAAAATTAGCGAACTTCTGAGCCCGCATAGGAACTGCATACGATCTAGAACAGTCATTTGCATTTTATTATCACTTGTCATATATTCATGAATGATGTCACCGTCGCGGTGTTAGTCGAGGCTGAAGGGTGATTTCAAGAGTGATCGTGCAGTGCCTGCAAAATCACCCTTCGGGCCCGAATAACGCCATGACAGTGACATCATTCATGAGAAGGGTCCCAAAACCCCATGTTGAAAATTTGGTGCAAAATTCCAAAAAATGACTGAGATATGCAATAAAGTTGAAACCCCCATGTAGCCCATTATACAGCTAACCGGCATTTCCTCAGTTCGCAGTCGGCTTTGAAGAGTGCAGACGTGTTCTCGGTCCACCGAAGATCGTCGCACCAGAGTCCGGAGGTAAGTATGGGGTGAGGGGGTGGGAAGCTGGGTGCTCAGTGGGTGGGTGCAGGTTGTGGGAAGGGGCCTGGGAGACACGCCGCGGGACCGTTTTTGTTTTACAGGTTAAAAATTTTTAAAAAGACGAGCGTGGGACATTTGCCATGCTGGGGTGGGCTTCCAGCGTGGCAGAAGATGACTGGGGGGCTGAGGAGCCGACGGGGGGATTAGGCACCCCGTCGGCAAACTAAACCACCGTTTGCCATGCTGGGGTGGGCTCCCAGCGTGGCAGCAGGACGGCTTGGGGGGGGCCGTGGAGCCAACGGGGGATTGGGCACCCCCGTCAGCAAACAGCATTTGCCATGCTGGGGTGGGCTCCCAGCGTGGCACCAAAGCTTTGGGGGTGGCGTGATGCACGCAGGGGCAGGAGGCAGCCCGTGATGAGGGCGGCGCTCAGTATGGCAGCGGTGCTTTCCTTTGAAGCAGAGGAACACCGCTGTCATACTGAGCTCCTGCACCCATTGGTGCAGGACCGCCACTCCTGCTCAAGGGAGCAGTGCATTGGGTGGGAGAGGCACACCTCCAAGTGTGCTACTCTCCCAAAACGTCCCTTGCGCATGCGCGCAAGCGAACGTAAAAAGGTAATATTACTGCATTGGTGAGATGTAACACCTCCAAGTCATAAAGAATGGTTGAATTTATTGACAGATTGTGGAAAACTGGAAAGAATGTTTTACATTAAAGAAAATAAAGGAATAATTTTTGGAAAAATCTGGCTCCCTTATTTCAACTATTTGCAAAGTGTGACACAAAATATAAAAAAGAACTGTTTTAATAGGTGTCGGTCTAATAAATAGGACTAGTTCATGGAAACTACTTTCCCCTGTACGATGATGTCAAAATGATACCAAATTCTGGTTATATACCTCATGCCTTAAAGTGGGTGTCAGACTGAGTAAAAAAAAGAAGACCGTATTATTGGGATAGACACCTTTCCCTCGCACTGTACCTAAGGGGGAGAGGGCAAGAATTAGACAAATATGTTGTGGAACTACAAGTGTGGTAATGAACAAGAAAGGCATGACACAGAATGTATGTACTAGAATTTCTTTATTGCAACTGCATCTGTACCTGGAAAATTAATAAAGAATTAAAATATATATGTTAAAATGAAAACAGTTCATAATATAACATAATACTGCATAATATAACATACACACTCTCCACTTCCAGGATGATTCTGTCTACTGCTCAGCCATGCAAATACAAAGCAAAGACAGAAGACAGCAAGCTTATCCATCATGTCTGTGTGTACCAGAGTGGATTATGCCCTACACATGAGGTAAGAAAGGCCACTCAAGATCCCTCAAACGTGGCCCAACTCTGACTAGGCAGTGTTAACTAGCCCAGCATACCACACGCTGGATATACCAGCTCCCTGGGTTGTAATTATGTTCAGGGTCCAATTAGAACCATGCCATTTGACATACTGTACCTTATATATGTACCTAAGGCACCATCTTATTCACCAAGCAGTCATGTCCACACTCATGTAAGCAAGCATGTAATTAGGCAAGTAAGTGGGGCTTAATATGAACATACCCCACATGTAACTTCAAAATAGTATGTGAATTAGATAGAGAATAAAGTATGGGCCGGGGTGTGTAATGAGTTTTACACCGGGTTGTTGGATGCTACATAAACCCCGGTGAAGCCCGAGGGGTTTGTGAAAAGCATCTCTATTGGACCCAGGGTGTGTGTAAAATCGAGTTTGATACACATCCAAACCCATATTTTATTTTATTTTATATAATTGCTGGGTTTCCCTTTTTCGCCTCAGCAATTATATAAAATAAAAAGCTTCCGATGCATTCGCTGTGTGGCTTCTGAGGTGCCGATTTGAATCAGTATATTTTAAAGCCTTTTTTTGCCCTGGTTTGTGAGGTTTTTACTGTGTAGGGAAAAAAAAGAACTTACCGCAGAGTTCTTCTGTCAGTCCCGGTACTGTTTCGGGAGAGATGGAAGTGGTCGGTGGTCTTGAGTGGTGGCGCTGCTGCGTGAGCATGCGCACAGCAAAGGAAACCGTGCGCGTGTTTGCCGTTATAAACACTCCTTTATAACGACAAATTACACCACGGTTTCCCTATGGGAAAAAGGGAAAGCCAGTTATTATAAACAACTTATAATAAATATAACTACACAATTTTTTCAAAAATAGGCAATCAGTCCAGCAATAAGAGCATAGTCAGACACTACCTTCTGACTGTGTCTCAGGGCAGGTGAAAACTCCCAAACCTCAGACCACTGAGGCTGAAGGCTTAGTTCTTGAATGGGCTTCTATCACAATTGCTTCTGCAGGTCATAATGAACTTATTATACTCAGAGACTTAAATCTTGACTGTGGAGGTAAAGTTAACATATACCTAGACACCCTAGTACAACAATACCACATGCATCACCTCATTACTGACCCCACTAGACTATCTATGGGTACAAGAATGAATTCCCCAATTGACTGGATCTTGACAAATAGGACTGACAGAATACGTAATGCCGGTACTCTTTCGGAGTCCATTGCTGATCTCTGCCCCATTTACTGCATATGGCAGGTCCACTCTATCCCTCCCCCAACAAAGTTATATATTTTCAAGATTACTGTAGCTAACATAGACTGGCACCTGCTCTACACCTCCAACAATGTTGAGGAGGCACTAAACTACTCCCTATCCCAATTCTGTGACCTTCAGGGGTGCTGGAGACCCAAAGAAATTCTGGGCACACATTAAAAGTTTCATGGGTAATAAGCATGCTCAATAGTCCAATGATATGGTGCTAGATGGCCACACTGTAACAATCCTATAATTAATGGGCTTCCCTTTTTCCCATTGGGAAACCATGGTGTAATTTGCCATTATAAAGGAGTGTTTATAATGGCAAACATGCGCATGGTTTTCCCCGCACTGCGCATGCTCGAACTCCTCGCTCACTGTGTCCTTCTCAAACCGGAAACCCTACCGCAAACACACCATAGGGAGAGACAGACTGCCACGGTCACTCAGCAGTAAGTAAATTGTTTTAAACTACTTCAGATGTTCCACTCGACTACTGGATGGACCACATAACAAGAATTAAAATAAACTGAAAGCGGACCTTGTGCGCTGACCTAATCTGACTGCACCAACACAGCAGTCTTTTTTTTTTTATTTTATATAATTGCTGAGGCGAAAAAGTGAAGCCCAACAATTATATAAAATAAAGTATGAATATCTCGGTGTGTGGCGAGGTACACACACCCTGGGGTTGATGCTATGCATAAACCCCTCGGTGTGTAAATTCTCGTATACACCGAGACCCATACTTTATCCTATATGTTATCACTGCAAATGTCTCCAGTTGCCACTTTTTTGATCTATCTAAATATACTGATTTCCCCCCTACAAGTACTGCCTCCATCCCATCCTCTTCATTTGACCTACCTAACACCTCTCCCAGATTCTACTTATGCACCATTACTAATCAGGCAGTGCACACGCTCCTAAACTCTCTCTGACTGTAAGTGTTGGTGCTAATGGCCGGGAACCTAGGCTGCTCAAACTGGTTGACATTCTACTTGCTTCCCAATTGGCTAAAATTTTCAACTTATTCCTTTGTACTGGGGTCTTTCCCCATATTTGGAGAATAGTCAGAATTGTCCCAGTATTTAACAAAGGGGACCCAAAATCTATCTCCAACTATCGACCCATAGCCATTCTCTTGGTTTTAAGCAAAATTCTGGAAAAACTGGTCTCCAACTGAACCGTAATCTAGCTACATGACAGGAATCTCCTCTCAGATGAACAACACAGTTTTAGGAAGGAACATATTACTGCCACTGCACTTCTTTAATTCACTAATGTCACTAAAGTTGCGATGGATAATGGCCTTCTCACCGGTGCAGTCTTCATTGACCTCACAAGGCCTTTATTCTAGTTGATCACTCTCTCCTCACATCAAAAATGACATCACTTGGCTTCTCAATGGAAGTGATAACACGGTACGGTAGCTACTTAACTAACAGATAACAATTTGTCAAATATGGCTTTGCCATATCAAACTATTGCACTATCAACATTGGAGTACCCCAATGCTCCATACTTGGCCCTCTCCTATTCACTATCTTCATTAATGACATAACTGCAAATACCTCCTCATGCTCCTCTTTACTATATACGGATTACCTTGTTCTCTATGCCAGCTCCAATAACCTCTCTACCCTTAACTCTACACTCATGTCTGATTTCCGCAACATCCACAACTAACTCATCAATAACAAGCTAGTACTTCATACTGACAAATCCCACCGTAGGCTCTTTGGCTCTGCTCATAGGTTAAGTAAATGCCCAGGGCAATTATTCATTTCCTGCTATGACAGTCCTCCACTCAAAAATATCAATACTTTTAAATATCTTGGAATTACCATCGACCCTTCATTAGATTTCAATCAACACATATATAACACATGTAAATCTGTTCACTGCAAGCTTGGCCTGGCCTATAAAACCAGCTATGCTCTCACTCCCTCTGTCAAGAGTGCTATTGCTCAGGGCGTTCTTCTTCCTGCACAAACATGTGCATCAATTACTTATGTTGGTACTGCCAAAGCCAATCTTCACAAATGGGATACTACCTATAATAACATTTGTCACTTTGCCCTTTCCTTTCAGTGCCTCACACATCACTGCTAGCTATACAGAGGTCTTAACTAGCTTCTACCAAAGGAATACCGTTACTACATCCTTGGCACCCTGACTGATAGCATTGTTTGAACTGGTGTTCCCTTCTCACTAGAGTGTATGCTAACTCCACTAAGCCCCCACTATTACTACGTTCAGCTGAACAGACCTTATTGTCAGTTCTCAGATGTAGGACTAACATGGGTTCTCAGGCCTTGCCCACCGATACTGGAATGCGTTACCTGCATCCCTCTGACACTCATTCCAGCTTCGAGCACAACCTATGTAATCACCTTTCAGTCTCAAACCCCTGCACTTGCTTCTTCCCTCCCTGATACACCCCCCACCGTGCATCTGACCTCAGCCTAGTCTCGTAGTAACTCTCTTGGCACTTATTCTACCATTCTAAGCCTTTCTGAACTAAGGCTAAACACCCCTACATCTGATATACCTAGAGACTACCATTTGACTTCACTTTTTGCTCAACACCTGATACACTAAGTCCTCCTGCCCTATTGCCACATTTTGTCTCCACATGTACCCTTGAAAGTATTATCTTGGTTATACCCTCTGATATTGTGAATATATTGTATGCTTCTAGTCTTTCTGGGCCTTCTTACAACCTATTACTGTTACCTCACTGTACCAAAAGGTGAATGACTATTTAAAATTGCCTGTTCTGTAAGAACTTGAGTTTATCCACTTATACTTAGAACATACTATATGATCTAGCTATAGCGTGATTGTGTGTTTTTGTACCAATGTGTGTTGCCTGTATTGTAATTGCCTGTTATTGCCTTGTACTCTCCCGGGTCATGCCTAAAAATAGGCAATTCAGATGTCTAGTGCACTTACTCAGTAATCAAAAACAAATAAATAAATAAATTCACAGTTCAGCTCCCAGTATTACTCCCTCTTCCTTATTTGGAAAAATGTGTTTTTAAAATCTTTCTAATTTAACAAATCAACTTTGCTGAACTGGTTAAGTGAGAGAGCCACTATGTGGAAACAGTCACTGAATGCCAACCTCTACAGAACAATCAGTCCTCCCCTCAGGTAGTTTGGCCTCTTCTTCCGTGGTGTGACAGCGATTCTCCAGGCACAGGAAGCAGTTTTCAGCCTCTTTAGGATCACTAAAAGCATAGTTTCTAGACCCCACTGTGAAGTGCAGGTGAGCAGGAAAAGCAGGATGAAAGGAATCTCAAGCTCCCTGAGCTACCACATTACCCCATACAAGGCCTTGCATATGACTCTAATGGCATAGGGGAGGTCAGGGAAAAGCATGACATGAGTGTCCCCCTATTTGGATGGTGTCCCATCTCTGTGCTACCTTCAGGATAGTGTCCAACTCCATGGAGGAGGTAGCAGTCAAAAGCAAAGTGCTTGGGCCCTTGTTGAAATCTCTGGCCTAATGGGGATTGCTTATATATGCCTTGAGGACAGTGAAATTACCAAAACTGGTGGTCTCCATCATCCAACACTGCAGGAGTGCTCTCAATTCTGAGCCTTCTGTCTCCTCAGATAAACCAATGATTTGAACATTTGCTGATCAAGATGATCTTCTCCAACTGCTTGATCCATGGTTTGACTGTGGTCTGTTCTTTAATCACAATTGTGGCTGCTGCCAATGCTTTCCTCGAAGTAGAGTTGAAATCTTTAACTGAGTCTGTCATTGCATCTACCCAGTGTTCCATTGTTGTTAGGCGCTCATTTATATGGCCCAGCTTTTGGTCCATTTTTTTGGATCGCTTTAATAAGTATGACCATTGAAAGCTGAAGTGAGTCGAGCATGGCATTAGCTGGGGACACCGCATGTTGAGTCCGATCAGAAGCATCTGGTTGCTTCGATGATCCTCCCCTCAGCTGGAAAAGTCTTGTTTGCTGGTCTTAGGACAGACTATTTTAGTGGAGATAGTGGAGATTATCGGACCACCGATGAACTTACGCTATTAGCATGAGGTCAAGTTATGTTACTTTCTCAAATCAGTCTTTCGGTTATTTTTTAGTAGTTTATTTGAGTTGGTGGATCACCCCAACAACCCCCCCATAAAAAAAAAAAACAAGGGTGTGTGGGGGGGGGTGAAGCCCCCTAACTCAAATAAACTGACAAAACCAACATTAACAGTAAGCACATGCACGTGCTGTATTCACAAAAGATTCACTCTACTTTGCGTAGCGCTGGTCCAATCATCTCCATTATCGCCATTTTAATGTGGTATCGAATTGTTCCTTGAAATAATCTCTATAATGCTGGGTAAACTGAGTGGTTTGAACTTAAGAGTAGTGCATAAAATTAACAACATAAAGGCTCAGAATCAGGAGCTCACCAAGTACATGGCTACAGCGGAAATGCTAGCTGTGCCCCTCCCCCCTTTTTTGTTTTATTTTTTTAAAGCAGGTTAATTCCTTTTACCATAGATACATAGAGACATAGACACTGTCGGCAGATAAGGGTCTATGGCCCACCCAGTCAGCCCATTTAAGCTTGTAAGTTCACTTTATGTTTTTCTAGAAGTCTGTTGCCCCTTGCCTCTGACCTCCAGAATTCCCTTATGTCTATCCCATGCATTCTTAAATCCCATGATTATTTCAGCTCCCACCACTTCCTCTGGCAGGGTGTTCCACTTGTCCACCACCCTTTCTGTAAAGAAATTCTTCCTCACCTTTCCTTTGAATCGCCCTCCCTCCAACCTCATCCCATGCCTCTAGTCCTGGAACATCTTTTTCACTGGAAAATAGTGTATTCCTGCACTCTGTTCCTCCCTGTAAGGTACTTGTATGTCTCTATCATATCCCCTCTCTCGCTTGTCTCCTCCAGGGAGTACATATTTAAGTCCTTCAGCCTGTCCTCACAGGACTTGTGATGCAATCCCTGTACCATCTTTGTTGCCCACCTCTGAACCTTCTCTACCATGTCTATGTCCTTACGTAGGTAAGGTCTCCAGAACTGTACACTGTACTCTAGATGGGGCCTCACTAGTGTCTTGTATGGTGAAATTATGACCTCCCTTTTCCTGCTGGTGATGCCCCTGCCTATGTGTCCCAGCATTCTATTTGCTTTACCTGCTGCCTTGTCGCACTGTTTCCCCTACCTTGAGGTCATCAGAGATGATAACCCCCAAGGTCTCTTTCCTGCTTGGCGCATGCTATATCCTTACCCTCCAACTGATATGTTGTTCCAGGGTTTTTGTACCCCATGTGCATTATCTTGCACTTCTTTGCATTGAATTTCAACTTCCAAACCCTTGACCATTCTTCAAGCTTCTGCAGGTCCCTCCTCATTCTGTATACACCCTGTGGCATGTCCACTCTGTTACAGAAACACAGAAACATAGACTTTGACGGCAGATAAGGACCGCTTGGCCCATCTAGTCTGCCCATTTCCCTACCTACAGGATAGACCGCAGATCCTAGTTAACCAGCAGCCTATTTCTTTCTACCCCCCACAAGAATTGCCTTATGTCTGTCCCATGCATTCTTGAATTCTCCCACAGTTTTAGACCCCAAACCTCCTCAGGAAGGCTGTTCCATGCATCCACTACCTCTCTGTGAAATAATACTCTCACATTGCCCCTGAACTGCCCCTTCTGTCTTTAAATTATGTCCCCTTGTTCTTGCACGTCTCTTTTTCTGAAAGATGCTACCTTCTTGAACTTTGTTGATTCCACTGAGGTACTTAAAAGTTTCTATCATGTCCCCCCCTCCCTTCTTTCCTCAAGGGTATACATATTAAGCTCCTTTAGTCTCTCCTCATACGGCTTCTCTTGCAGACCCTGCACCATTTTAGTTGCCCTCCTCTGGACTGCCTCTATCCTGTCTATGTCCTTAAAGAGATGGGGTCTCCAGAACTGGACGCAGTAGTCCAGATGGGGTCTCACCAACTGTCTGTACAGAGGGATAACAACTTCCTGTTTTCTGCTGCTGATGCCTCTCCCTATGCATCCCAGTATACCCCCAGCCCTCCCTACTGCCTTCTCACATTGCTTGCTAACCTTAAGGTCATCTGATATGATTACCCCCAAGTCCCTTTCCTTTTTTGTTGTTGTTACTACCTCCCCCCCCCCATTGTGTATTCTTCCCCTGGGTTCTTGTTTCCCAGAGCTTCATATCATCAGCAAACAGTGAAATTCTGCCTTCTAGGTCTTGTGCAATGTCACTGATGAAGCCTTTGAGTAGGACCGGTCCCAGCACTGATCCCTGTGGTACCCCACTGGTCACTCTTCCCTCTGTGGAGTGACAGCTATTTACCATCACCCTCTGTGTCCTGCCACTTAGCCAATTACCTAACCACCACACTACTGCCCTGTCCACTCCCATATTCCCCAGTTTAATAGCCTTCTATGCAGCACAGTGTCAAAGGCCTTGCTGAAGTCCAGATAGGCCACATCCACTACCCTCCCCGATCCACCTCCCTTGTCACCCAATCGAAAAATTCAATGAGGTTGGTTTGGCATGACCTCCCCTCGGTGAAACCACGCTGCCTTGGGTCCTGTAGTCCATTGGCAACCAGATGTTCCCCCAATCTCTCCTTCAGTAGTGCTTCCATGATCTTTCCCACTACTGAGGTCAGGCTGACTGGTCTGTAGTTTCCTGCTTCATCTTTGTTCCCGCTTTTGTATAAGGGGACTACATCTGCTGTCCTCCAGTCTTTGGGTACATCCTCTGTTTCCAGTGATTGGCTAAACAGGATTGCCAGAGGTTCAGTCACCACCTTTCTTAGTTCCTTTAGGACCCTGGGGTGCACCCCATCTGGCCCCATTGCTTTATTGACTCTTATTCCTTCCAGATCGCATAGGACCCTTTCCTGTGTAAAGGGACTTGTGTCCATTTCTGCACTGTTCCCACCTCTTGTACTCCCTTCAGGCCCATTACCCTCCTCTTCCTCAGTAAAGACTGAGCAGAAATATCTATTTAGTATGTCAATTTTACTGTTGTCATCCTCCACACGGCCTCCATCCTCCCCCTTCAGTCTCACTATCCCTCCCTCCCTTTGCCCTTCTTTTTTCACTTATGTACCTGTAAAAGATTCTGTCCCCTCTACCCACTGATTTTGCGATGAGCTCTTCTGTCTGAGCTTTGGCTTCCTTTACTGACCTCCCTGCCTCCCTTTGCTTCTCCTGGTACTTCTCCCTATCCTCTTCTGCCTGTGTCTTTTTGTATTGCCTGAATGCAATCTTTTGGCTTTCACTTTCTCCGCTACCTCCTTGGAAAACCATAATGGCCTCCTCTTCCGTTTCCCCTTGCTAACCTGCTTAATGCATAATTCTGTTGCTCTTGTAATCCCTGTTTTAAATATTGCTCACTGTTCCTCAACCTCTGATTCCCTCCCTATTCCCATTAATGTCTCTTTCAAGCATCTCCCCATTTTCCCAAAGTTTGCCCCCCTAAAATCCAGGATACTTGTTTTTGTGCGGTTTGGTTCTGCTCCTTCTCTGATTTCAAACCATAGTGACCAGTGGTCACTGTTCCCCAGGTCCTCCCCAACTGTTACTCCCATCACGCTGTCCCCGTTTGTTAGCACAAGGTCCAGTATTGCCTTCTGCTGAGTTTTTTCCATGACCAGTTGCTTCAGGAAGGCACCTTGAAGGGAATCCAAGATAAATCTGCTCCTGGTTGATGCTGCTGCTGGGAGTCTCCAGTCCATGTCTGGAATATTGAAGTCTCCAACCAGTACCACCTCATTGTCTGCCATCCTCTGGATGGCTAGCATCATCTCCCTATCTGTTTCTTCCTCCTGGGCTGGTGGTCTGTAGACCACCCCTGTGTGGAAGACTGACCCCATTTTCCTTTCCAACTTAACCCACAGTATCTCTCCCCCATTTTGTTCCTCCTGGATCTCTGTGGCCTTTATGCGATCTTTCACATAAAGTGCCACTCTTCCTCCATTCCTGCCTGCGCTGTCTCTTCTGAATTTGTTGCAGCCAGGTATGGCCATCTCCTAGTCATGGTTATCATTACACCAGGTCTCTGTGATGGCCACAATGTCCAGGTCCGACTACACCATGGCAGCCTCCAGATCCTCCATCTTGTTACTAAGGCTCCTGGTATTGGCACACATGGCTTTCCATGATGTGAACTCCCTGGATTGTTTAGCTGTTCTACTCCAGCCCCCTCCCTGGCTGTCCTTTATCCCTGGTTCTCCCTGGTGTCTGCCTTTCTGTTGAATGTTGCCCCCTTTCTGCCTATCCACCCCTTGGGTGCTTATCTCCATTTTGTGCACAATGCTTTGTAGAGATATACACTCCTGTTCACTGGTTTCATTGCTAACTGTGGGGGGTGGGCAATTAGTACCCTATTTGCCGGCCTGTCACCCCCCCCCCAGCTAGTTTAAATGCTTGTCCATGTAGCATTTAAACTTATCATTGAGTGCTTGGATTTCCCCTCCAGGATGGATGCAGGCCGTCAGGCTTTAACAAGCCCCCATCCCTCCAGGTGGGTCCCCAGTCACCAATGAATCCAAACCCTTCCTCACAGCATCAGTTCTTCAACCATGAGTTAAAGTTCCTTTAGCATGCACCCCTGCACTCTCCCATGCCTCTCACAGGTAGTACTTCTGAGAAGGTGACAGAAGTAGCTACTTGCTTGAGACCCCTCCCCAATTTCCTAAACTCTTCCTGAACTTCATTAGGCTCCTTGTTTACAAGGTCATTAGTACCGAGGTGGATAATGACATCCAGCTCACCCTTCTGTCTTGCCTTCCTGATGATCCCCAGGATCTTCCTCCCATCCCTCCATGTCGTGGCACCTGGTAGGCACCTCACCTCCCTGTCCTCCCTCTCCTTTGTCCCTAGCTGGATCCCTCTTACAATAGAGACCCCCACCAGGATTCACTTCCTCCTCCTCCTCCTCCTCCTCTGTGGTCCACTGCTCTCCCCACTGAGGTCACCTCCTTGGTTGACCTCCACATCCTTCCCTTCCACTTCTCTGGGTACCTGTTTGGTTGTCCCCATTTGCCAGTGTGGCACATAAGTTCTGGAATAGGATTTGGGATGTGCCTCTGCCTGACTGCCCTAACCCTCCCCAAGCCCACCGTCATCCAAGTGCTCCTCGTTCTTGGCATCCTTTGAGGCAGCGGCGTTGGACTGGATGGTCTCTGGATAGGGGCGAAGGTACTCCTGACCCAGTTTACTTCCACTGTGCATCTGGCTACTTCATCCCACAGTCCAGAGAGATGCCTGCAGATAGGGCAGCACCTCTGCATCCAAAAGGTCTGCCTGAATATAGCTACCCCACATCCAGTGCATTGCACCAATCCCCACACTATACTGCACTTATACTGTTATTCCAGTACTTGTCTGTTACTGAAGCTCTCCTTGTAGTTCCCTCTTCATTAATTTACTGTCCTGAAAATCCTGCCACCGATCCTCAGATACTTTTTTTTAAAGAAGGAAAGCAAAACAAAAAAACACATGAGTCAAAACACTTGTTGTGCCAAGGGCTTCCTTCCCCTTATGCCCCTCCTACTCCACAACCCCTGCTATTCCCTGCACTTGGCTCCTGTCAATCAGATTTAACAGGGCATATAATTAAGAGTGGGGGGCTGGGAAGTGAGGATGGGTGACAGTGGGCGAATATTTGTAGCAAGTAAAGACAGCAAAGGAAAACAGCACCACTATAAGCACACCAAACTAGATTTTAAATTTTCAACAGATCAAAAAGAATTCTAAGTAAAGACAGCAAAGAAATAACAGTACCACTAAATGCCCAGAAATCTAGGTTTAAAACAAAAACAGCTATGAGCAGTTAATGCACTGCACTGAAAAGAATCTGGATCCTTCCCCTTCTGGCCTCTTCTGAGAAACCAAAAATCAATTTGCTACCGCAAATCTGACTTATCCCCACCTCCAGTTATCATGTAGCTGAGGTCAGAGGTCAGAGAATTAGCACCCATTCCCCAAATTACAGGACATATTCATTTCGGAAGAATTCCCTATACCTAAAAGGCACCAATAAATCTGTGTACAATAAAGCATTCATTTAACAGTTCTATGCTATTGTCAAGTATTCATTTAAATTGGCTTCAGTGTAATAATTTAAGAACTAAAACTGTTATTAGGTTGTAGCATAGGTTGACTGAATGTCAGAGTACCTGCTGTGTTCTGCCACTTTCTCAGGGAACAGGAGCAGTGGTAGATAAAGGACTATTATTTTAAGTTCCCAACTGCCTTTGACTTAGTGACCCAATCTGCCGACACAGTGGTAGAGCTGCCACTAGTGATGCTCCGAGTTTAGGAACAAACTTGCAATGTCGGAGGGCCAACCAGGGGAAGGGAGAATCAAGCATCCATCAGACAGCTGTCCTTCTTTGAGGGAGGTGGGTCTTAAGCCCCGTCGTGTAATCACCACCTTGCAGATGCTAGGTGGTGTCGCAGTCAGGGTTGACAGAAAGGGGAGGGGAATCCCAAATGCATGAATAGCCACACACAATGCAGTGCATGTGCATCACAGCATGATTAGCACCAGTGGGGAGAAAATGGGAAAAATGCCTCCAGGCCACTGAGGTTGATGTCACATCCCCACAAACCCACACACTACCAGTGTGGCTCTCCACCCACCACTAGTTGGTCTTGGGTAAGCAGTGAGTATGTGTAATGTCCACAAGATGGTAGGTGATGGGACTGGGGGGCACCAGTGGTGGCAGGGATGAAGGGAAAGAAAAAAATTGATTAAAAAAAATAAATAAAAAAATTAAAAGTGACCTGACACCTGGTGGTATAAAATCATGAAAATGAAATAATACAACACAGAGATTATACTGGGGCTGTGAGAAGTTACAAATCTTAGTCTAGCACAGCTGTTTCAGCATCATGTTTATGAAAGGAAGGCTCATGCAGATGTAAGCTCACTTAATGGTGAACGTGGCCTCATATTGGATAAAAGTTGTTTTCAGCAGGTATTCTAAACACAGCATGAATTATACATTTCTTTTGTTTATATACTTATATTTTATTATTTTCTGTAATAGAGAGCATTACATTCAATACCTACAGACAGGCATTCAAATAATCAAAAATTACACAACATTTTTACAGTAACCTCAACTGTTATGCCCCTGAACAATGTTACCCCACGTGGGGGTTAACTAAGAAAGATCTTCCAGTAAAGATCCCTTAATAAGACACGCATAAATACATAGCAATGTCCACAATCTATAATGGTAGATATCCAACAAGGTATACGCTGCCATGAGCAGGAATGATACAAACAGAGAAAAACAGATCTTGCACCCTATCAAAGGATTAAATATCCCTTTCCATAATCGGGTTTTAACTTTAAATACCTTCCCCACATAACCTCCACACTTGTAACTAAGACTGTTAAAGCTTGCACACTACTGCAGTTATTATAAATTTAAACAAATGTGAAAAAAAACTCCCTAGTCCTCCAACATATATATAAACATGGAGAGGAAACTAGCCTACCATGCTTGCACTTAAGCATGAATTTCCCACCTCAGCCCATCTCTTAGTACTATAAGACTTCCCCACATATGGTTTAAAATATCCTAAATGTATATTTATTTCACTGGTAAGCAATCATTTCATCCCCCTATCCCTATATATTTATCCTGTACCCTTTATAAAAGTTTGTTGCCTGATCGTCCTCGGAGTACGATGCTTCATCTCTCACACTGAATTACTTTTCTGTTTTGTCCATCAGTTTAGCTGCTTCCGTAATTTCCGAGAATTGGTAAGATTTTCCTTCACATACAACCCGAAGGCAAGCTGGCATCAAGAGCACATGGTGAATGCCCTCGGATGCCATCAAAACCTTTCCTCCTCATTCTCGTCTCATAGCTTAAATCAGGAAATAAATGTACTCTCCACTCGTTCTAGGACAAAGGACTCAACAGTTTAATTTGCTGCAATAGTTTATCCCTCTCCAGACCCCCAACATCCGAGTTCGTGGCACCACTGTTCCTATTGAGGCCTTGTGTCTTCCTCCTCATGGGTTAATCCTGTACGCCTTAGTCACCTTGAATGGAAAGTCCACTTTTAAATTTCCTTACACCCATTGTTGTAGGAAAGAGGGGGGTTGTTCCCCCTCTGCATCTTCAAGCAGACCCAGAAGGTGAAGGTGAGTGGATCGGGCTGAATTTTCTAGGTTTTCAAGCCGCTTGCTGAGCACCCCATTCTCCTTAGATAGCTCTGCCGCAACCATTAACGCTTTGTCTTCCTTCTGATTTGCACCTTTAGTGTCCTCTACAACGATATCCACCTTAGAGTGGAGTTGTTTGAGATTGGTGATGAATTCCTCTATTTTGCGATCCAACCCTTGGATCGCTCTCAAAAGGGCTGCATTCGAAGGTTGAGGCCCCTCCTGCTAAGATGCCTCGGAGTTGGTGTCCTTGCCTCCACCTGCTCTGTTCCTTTTGTGGTGGGTTCCATCCACAGCTGCTCTGGCTTTGTTAGTACAGCCCATTTTTTGTAGTTCTGGTAAAGGCACAGCAAAGATTTTTAATTCTTGGGTAGTCTGGATATAAATCTCCCATTTTTTTATCAGTCTAGTTAAGTTTACAAGCTTCAAAGTTTAGTTTAGATGCTAAAATAGGGTCCTATGTGTGGAGCTGTGTTAGGAAGCTGTTCACAGCTCGGCTGCTAGCCCCGCCCCCCCCCATGAATTATTCATTTCTGTGACAGAATGCAGCCCTGCCATTAGCTAAAATGTGATGTGATGCCATTGATAACATCATATGCTAAGCATAGAGAAGGGGGGGGGTTGGATAAAATAAAGGAGGCAACAGGAACCACTTGCTATGGCAAAACTGTAATTCTTCACGAAGAATCACCAAGCAGGGCCGTGACCAAGGGGGTGCAAGAGCTGAAGTGGCAGTGAGGTCCACACTGTTAGGGGGACCACTGCCTAAGAGGTTGGCATAAAAAGCTTTTTAATGTCCTAGACATACTTGCCCCTTCCATTTTTATTTGTACATTGTTCATCCATTTGAAATTGGGGCTGTCAGCAGTGGAGTCTGTTCTGTTGGTCCTCCTCCAATGTTAAAGGGTTGTGGTCAGGGTGCAGAAAGAAGTGATAGGGCCCTGTTACTCAGAACATCAGAGGCCCCATACATAGTTGCAAGATTGTGCCAGAAAGTGATTGCTATAACTACTACAACACAGTTAAACTTTGCACCCCTTCGTTGTGTACACAAAAGAATCACAAGGCTTTCCATGCACCAGCGCGATGCCCACTGCGTTTTACTGAGAAAGGAACAGGGCGAGTATGCTAATGAAGCACTTCACTATACGCAGTCACTTCCTAGCCCCCAAGTCCAAGTGTGCTGCATGCCACAAAGTGCAGGACTCCTGCTGAACTGCTGAAAGCAATTCCACAGGACTGCTGCAGGTGTACGGCAGGCAAGAGACTCCACCAAGGTGGCAATGTAGGACTGAGATTGACAAGAGACCACTTAAGTTTCAGCAATACATGGTAGAACAGGGATAGGAAGGGGTAACACTGGACACAAGGGCAACAACATTCATACAGGATTGTTCGGGGGACCAATGGACCACCAGAGAAGAATGATGATGGACAAGACAATGAAATGTCAGCTTAGCCATAAGGTATGGGGTTGGGGGGATCACTGAGGCAGTAGCACCTCTGTCATGGAAATCTGGGCGTGGTAACATGCCACAAATCTGGTGTATTGCCATGCCCAAATATCTGGGTGCTGCAAGTTCAGCGTCTGTGGTCACAAACCCTGTTTACTGCCAAAAACATCTGGTCACCCACATCTGCACTGTGACTTTAGTGCCTGGGGAGACTCTCCCGCCAGTGGCTACAAAGCCCCTTTGTGTATCGCAGTTTTCAGCAGTGGTGATATGGGGAGCATCTGTGTGCTGCCTCCGACAGTGACTGCGTATAGGGTTTTTGTGCCAATGTCACCAGAAGGTGCAGGAGCAAATTACATTGTTCAGTTCCTTGAGCCTGGTGCCAGCAAGATGGAAGAGGGGCAGCATGGAAAAACTATGGATTCTTGGTAGTACAAATTAAACTGATGACTGCATACTGTAGCTATCACTGGAGGAAAGTAACTGCAGATGAAAATGAGCAGGAGGCTGGCTGCTGAGAGACTTATTTGCGTGATGCGTAGCGGGAGTAATGGGAGGAGGAGAACGGACAACCAGACCACACTATACCTGTGAACAAACTTTTCAAACAAAGTAGATCTTGTACCACAGGACCACGGTGTTACAGAAACAAATTAGGACTGCTGTCATGTATTCCAGCACCTGTGAATCGAAGAAACAGCCAGGAAAAAGTAGCTAGGTGCAATATCCTTTATTACAAAATGTGTCTCAGATACAAAAAAACAAGAAAGCTCCAAAGGTTGTGAGTTACATGGTAGCTTGCAACCTTTGGAGCGTTGTTTTTTGTATCTAAGACTAATTTTCTAATAAAGGTTCAATGGCCTACGCAGCCAGTATAGTGTTTTGTTTGTGCAACTGTGTTACTTAGGTTTTGACCATTCGCACTCTCTATTCCAGAGGAATTACCACCCTGTAGGATACCAAAGGCAAGGAACCATCTAGAGGATTCCACCCCTAGAGGTGCCATGGGACAATTCCCTTGGATAAAGGAACCTTAGGAAGGGTCCCCCAAAAAGAAAATAGTAGTATGAAGCATATAAGCAATCAGTAGTTGTGAGACATAGTACTAGATAAAGCATCAGGCAGCTTGATAACATAATAGGATGCGCAGGTTAGCAATGGCATGGCTTTGATGGTTTGCAAGAGAGAATGAGGGGATCTCCTAAGGAGAGGGGGAACAGCAATAGGGACACCATCCCCCTCCATCCAACAGCGGATCCTGCCTATGGAACTAGGGAGCACTAACTAACAGTTATGACCTGAGACATGGAGGAGAGAAAAAAAAACCTTTGAGGAGGAAATCTCTGAGGATCCAAGGCCTAGGTCATCATCCCTCCAGGCTTGGGATATTGTATTTAGTGATGGCTCTGCTGCTGCAATTTGGAAACCCAATTAAAAGGAGACTGAAAATATTCCAGTTTGGAGGAAACTCTCACGCTATCCTTCTAACAGGAATGTCGTGGAGGGTTGTGAGACAGTAGCTCTGCAACCGCCACTCCAAGGCGGGAGGAGGGGAGTAACGACCACCGAGGCACTCACCCAGCCTACTGATCTCAAAAAACAAACTAGATGAACCAGAGGTGGTCATAGGGAGAATGTGGTGAAGGTGCCTTTCTAGGGAACCACTAAAGCCAATGGACAACCTTTATAGTGAAAACCACTAGAGTTAAAGGAAATCGCTGTAACCTCCCTTCACGGCTTAGTCATAAATTCTACAACTGGAAGTGCTGTCGGTACGGTTGATGACTGAAGGTCATTCCTAGCTATGGGCTAGGTGAGAAGGACCCCACCCCAAGCTCCGCATGCTCAAGCTGCGTACTCTTGGTGCAGAGTGAGATCGTTGGCTACAGGGAAACCCTGCGCCAGAATGGTATGGCTGGCATGCCCCAAGGACTGATGAGAAGCTGAATGAGCGATGAGTGCTGAGACTTTGCAGATGGCAGGGAGCATTGAGCAATAATGACGTAAGCAAGAGTGGATCTGGATGTAGTTTAGTAAGGCAGGGTAGTTCAGTAGGGCAGGGTAATAATAGTCAGACTTGCACGTAGGTCAGTAAGCATTAGGAATAGTCAGGCCTGCACGTAGCTCTGCAAAACATAGCAGCAATGGTGGGACATGAACGTAAGTGGGAGAAGCAGCACTATGATAGTGGAACAAGCCAGCCAGGCATTCAAAAAGCCAAATGAAGGTGACAAATACTCTGAAGATTTTCAGCAGCAGAGGCAGGATTTAGAACATAAGTAATTAGCCACATGGAGCCACAACTCCCCAAACACTTCCAAGTCCCTGTCATAGGAAAAACAAGAAAGTGATAGAAAGGGTAGAGACCCTCATGCAGATATTAAAGCTAGTTTACAGCATCAGCAGCAGCTTAGCTGATCTCAGAGTATAACAGCAATGTACAAACAGGAAGAGCATCAGCAGTGAGTAACTATGACTGGTAGTATTCTATAAGCAAGGAATGGAGGGAAGCACAATGCTCTGAAGACAGCTATGACCATGTGGGAGGTAGATTAAACTGAGAAAGTATGATGGAGCTGCATAGCAAGGGTTCAGAGGGTGCCTGACTCAGGTGAAAACAATTAGGCGTGTAGCATGGGGAGCATCCTTGGTTTGAGTAGAACACAGGTACTGATTGCAATAGCAATATAAGTAACCGAAAGCAAGTAGCTTGAGCTCTAAATGAGCAATGGTAGGAGCTTAGAAACCAAATCCCCCCCAAAACAAAACAAAACAAAACTAAGACACACAAACACAGAAAAAACAGGAAAGTAACAAAAGGAAGTACACAGCCGGAGGGAAAATACAAACCAGAAGCAGAAGAACAAAACACAGAAGTCCAGCAGAAAGAAGCAGCAAGGCAGGGGGGGGGGCAGGCCCCAGCCAGCCGCAGAGAACAGAAGGACTGAGCCTCCGGCTGGCAAAGAAAAATTGCTTCAGAAGGAGGCTGAGGGGAACTGTTTATATAGCTCAGGTAGTGGGAGTGGCTGGCTGCTTGTCCATCGAACTGTAGGCGGAGCCTTCCAAATATTGCACCTAGCTACATTTCCCTGGCTGTTTCTCCAATTCAGGTGTGCTGGAATACCTGTGAACAAGCAGTTAGTGCCCTACCTTTCCTCCACCCTCCATCTCAATTCCCCTTTTGCTATAGAAAGTTGAGCAGCTCCCAGATGGGGCTATTTTCAAGTGTTTCATAGGCTGCATAGGTGTTGTACTAGTCATAAAACTTCTGCTATATAGACTCGCCGATATCTATTGGCTATATCGGTTTTCTAAATAGTTATCCAGTGCTACCATGAATGTTTCCATTGTAGCACTACAAACTATAGTTCCTGGGAGTCTATTAAATAAGCTGACCACATGCTGATTAAACCAATTTCTTCTTTTGATAGTATTATAGTTTTCCCCCCAAACGTTTCATCTTATGTCGTCTCAAATCTTTACAGGTTTGCTCAATCTGCAGTCTAAGGCACTCCCAGAGATCCATGTTTCTAAATGTCCTGTACACCAGACACAGGTCTCCCCTTATATGCCTTTACACTAATGAAAACAATTGCAACTCATTTAATCTTTCAGAGTATTGGAGATGAGTAATGCCATCTATATTCCTTGTTGCCTTATGCTGGATTCTCTCAAGGAATGTCCTATCCTGAATGTTATGCAGAGCCCAGAACTGGACACAGTACTCAAGGTGCGGCCTGACCAGGGAGCTATACAGTGGGATCACAACTTCTCTTTCCCTACTCTTAATATGCTTAAGTATGCAGCACAAGATCCTGTTTCCTTTTGCTGCAACTTGTCTTGTATGCTCAGTGAAAGTTTGTTTATTGGTCACAACTATACCTAAGTCTCTCTCATTTTCACTGACTTCCAGTTCCACATTGTTTAGGTGGTATTTTGCCATCCTGTTTTCCACCCAAAGTTCATGACCTTGCACTTGTTCATATTAAAGTGTAATTTATGAATATTTGCCCAATGAGATAATTTATCTAGATCCTCCTGAAATGCTAGACACGTTGATACATCATCCACTATGGCACCCAATTTTGTGTCGTCAGCAAATTTACACAACCAGGATCTATTGGATGTTTGCATTGATGACACGTACAGATTGAACAGGATCGGGCCTAGCACCGAACCCTGTAGCATACTACTTCTCACACTTCCCCACACAGAGGTGTAGTCTTTGATTGATACCCTTTGCCTCCTTCCCTCCAACCACAATCCATCCAAGGTGAGTCCAGTAGATGCCAGGGTGACGGGGCTGGGGGGGCATGTGAAAGGGCACAGGTCGGGAAGCGGGAGGAAAAATAGGAGACCAAAAATAAATTATGAATACAGTAGAAGGCTTATTGGTCGATAATTTGTTTGATCTTGCCTGGAACCATTTTTGGGAATTGGTGTCACATTGGCTTCCTTCCATTCGTGTATGATCTGGCCTCTAGAGATGGACTCTGAGAAAAGTTTTGTTATTGGACCCGCCAACTCTGCTGCCAGTTTCTTCAAAAGCTGGGGGTGTGTGTTATCGGGACCTGGTGATTTGTTTACTTTTATTTTACTTGGTTTCTCTTTTACATCACTTTCTTTTACTACAAAGTTTATAAGTTCAGCTCCATTATAGTTCAGGTTGGTGTCTTGATACAGACTAGTCCCACCATTTTTTGGCTGGTATACACTTATAAAATAGTTATTAAAAGCTGTGGCCATGTCTTTTTCAGAGTTAGAAGTTTTTAGTGGGCCTATTTTGTTTTCACCCCCTCTCAGGCATGAAATATAATTGAAGAATTATTTTTTACTGTCTTTAACCTTAATGGCAAGTTTAGTTTCCACATATTTTTGCATTTTATACGAGTTTTTTACATTTCTTTAGCTTTTGTTTGTATTTATCCCATGTTGCAGTTGAGGGCCTTTGTTTAAATTTTTTTGTAGGCTCTATTTTTCCTTTTTGTTTCTGTTTTTATTTTGTTGTTAAACCATATCGGCACCTTCCCTTTTCCATTATATTTGCCTTTTAGAGAGCAAACTTATTGATACAGTGGTCCAAGTGGCCTTTGATTAGATCCCATATCTGATTTAATGACAGTTTGCCCAGATCCCTTTTTCAGTCCTTTTTAGTCATGTAATTCCTCATCTCCACATATCTGGCTTTATGATAACATTTGACTTTAGTGATTCCCTTTTGTATATTCTAATTTTCACTGATCATGATCTGTACCTGTCTGTATCTGTGGTCACTGTGTTCATGCCTTGTAAACTTAATAACCGACTGACTGGTGGGAGGGGGAGGCTACTTCACACTTTGGCCAATGTTTCTCATCAAAAAACAAGTCCATACAACCTACCCACTAGGGTCCACCTAGAAATAAGTGATTACAGATCAGTGCCTTTCCTGGTTAAAAATTTACAAATAGGACATCTAGCCCACTAGCTCGGTAGCAGCACTGATGCTAGGTATGCCAGTGACCTGGGTTCAGCAATGGACTCAGGTTGCTAAGGAGGCAAACCAGGGGAAGGGAAAATCCAGCGTCCCTAGGACAACTCTCCTTGATCATGCAGGGGGGATGCTAGGTTCCAGTACTTGACTGCCACTTGTTTGAGAGCAGCTAGCAGCACAGCAGGCATGCATCACAGGGGAGAGGGGCAGCCCCTTGATGATAAGGACAAAGGTACTGAATTGCAAGCATGTGTGCACATCACAGCACGCTGTCCCCCTCAGTGGGGAAATCAGGAGGAGAAAATCCCTGGTCTGTCTGGGAGATACCAGCAGGCCCACACATGACATGACCAGCAGGGCAAGCCACTATGGTCCTGGGTAAGTAGTGGATAACCTGTAAGTCCTTGAGAAGGTTGGTGAAGGAGCTGGGGAGAGGATACTGCCAACAGTGGGGGGGGGCAGGGTTTTTTTTTTTTAAATAAATAAAAGGTACAGTGCATTTTGTACAAACTGTACCACCAAAACACTTTACAATCCAAAAAACGAAGGTAGAGAGAATGTGCAGTGTAATTCAGCGAGCACATGGATACAGTACATGAGTGAGAGGTTACAGAGAGGGTAATACACTACACAGACAACTACTGGCCTATTTCCATCCTTTCCCACCTAAGTAAGCTCCTTGAGAAAGTTATCCACCATTAACTTACCGAGTACATCAAAAAGTACAACTGCTTGTGCAGTCAGCAACATGGTTTTCACAAACACCACAGTACCTCCACTACCCTTGCACTGCTGACTGACCACATCTTCATTAACATGAACCATGGAAAAGCCACTGGCACAGTTTTCATCGACCTCTCTAACGCCTTTGACATGGTCAATCATGCCCTCCTCCTCCTCTCGAAACTACATCTCCTTGGCTGCTCTCCTGAGGCATCTAACTGGTTCAGGAGTTATCTTTCTGATCACTCCCAAAATGTTAATGTAGGTCCCACTTGCTCCCCTACCCTGCCTGTCTCTTCTGGTATATCCCAGGGCTCCATCCTGGGTCCCCTTCTCTTCTCCTTATTTATAAATTCTCTTCCCTCTGACAGTCTCAGCTGTAACTCCCTCCTCTATGCTGATAACCTTGTCATTTTTTTCAGCGACAAATCTCTTTCCCGGATCTCTTCTGTCCTCTCCCACAAATATGGAGCTACCCACAATTGGTTTTCAGCCAAACTACTCCTGGTTAATTCTAAGAAAACAAAGGACATGCTCTTTGGATCTAAGCACTTCCTGGCCAAGACCAAATCACCCTCTTCTCTCAACATAGTCTCCCCCCATGGCCAGGTCCTTGAAGATGTTGATACCTTCAAATTTCTTGGTGTCTGGCTTGATCCCTCCCTCTTCTTCTCTGAGCACATTAACACAGTAGTTTACAGGATACACCATAAGCTGGGTGCTGCCTACAGATTTAGGCACTGCCTCACCTCAGAGGCTAGACTTGCCATTGTCCAGGGGAATCTCCTCCCTGTCCTTGACTACTGTTCCATCATCTACGCCAGGTCATCTTCCACCCTGTTGGCCAAACTCTCCACTGCCTACAATAGTGCCTATCATTTTGCCCTACTGGCCCCATTTTCCACCCACCACTGTGTCCTATACTAGAGTTTCTCAAACGGTGAGGCCAGCCTTCCAGGGGAGGCCCCAACCTGTTCCAGGGGAGGCTCAAGCAAGCCCTAAAATGTACTATATTTAAATGTCAAGTTTTGGATGCTTTGTGTGAAAGGATGCAGCAAACTGAAAGTGAAAAATGGCATGTGAATTTATGTACAAAATGATTACCAGGAAAGACACGCTCAACAAACACTTGTTTCCTGGTATGACATGGGGGAAAGCTGAATGGAGGAAATACAATTCTTGGAAACTGTGCAAAACAAAATGCAAAATAATGCAAATAAATAGGTACAAGGTAACAACGGACCCATTATACAGGCTGCAGAAAAGCACAAATACAAAAGCTAAGCAGAGAGATACTAGGAGCAAAATGGTCCCTGTGAAGGTGTTTAAGAGCAGGGTAAAACTGACAAAGAAAACAGTCTGACTCATGGAGATATTGCAACAAGGGGTAAATAGGGTCCAAAAGTCAGAAGTGTGGAGTGAGTAGGCTGACCTGGTGGAGGGGGATATAGAGAGGGAGAATAACAAGTTCAATAAAATGAAAATAAACTCAACTACTCAAATGCACTTCATTGTATTTTTCCTGTAATATGCAAAGTATGATAGTTGTTCTAACTATGGGGAGGCCACAAATTATTTCTATATTAGGCTGAGGCTCAAGATCTTTTCCTAGGCTTGGAGGAGGCTCACTATGGCAAAGTGTGAGAACTCCTGGACCTATACCAATCACAATGGTGGTTCCCACTGCAATGCCACTTAGACTTTGTTCTTTACTGCTTGGTTGATAATGCCATCCGAACGGGCCAGGAGTCCCCTCTCACAGCCATCCTCCAAGTTTGTACATTACACCAGAGCCTCTGCTCCTCTGCTGTCTCCCCACTCTAAGTTCCCAGCATCTCCACCAACATGGGCGGGAGAGCACTGTCAGCTGCAGCTCCCTCACAATGAAATGGGCTGCCTGCTGTGCTCTGCTCCCTGAACACCCACCGCCTAGTCAAATCCGATCTCAAAGACTGGCTCCTGGCCGAGTCCTGTTGCCTTTGCTTTTCTGGGTAGATCCCCCCCCCCACACCAATTTCTAAAACTTCCCGGTGTCTATCCTTTTGATTAACCTCCCCCCATTGTTATGCCAACCCTTCCTCTTAGCACTTATCCCCTCCCTCCCCGCTACTCCCCTACACCCTTTTCTTTTTTGGTTTTCCTCCTGCTGGGGATTGCTCTCCTCTGCACTTGTCCATGTTGGTCCAATTTCTCTTCATTTAACTGCATGTTTAGTCCTCCATGTTAACCTGACACCTTGTTTGCTGTGTAGAGTTATATCTCTTTGTATTAAGTCTCTGTATCTTACTGTACCCAGAATATGTGTTATTTTGCCTCTTTGGAAATATTGTGTTAGTGGCTCCAGCTCCACGTACCTGTAATTAATTATTGTTCCTGTGCCATTGTGTTTTGGCCTGGGTCATGCCTGAAAACGGACCCTGGGATCAGTGCACCTACCCAGTTATCAAAGTCATGAATAAATAAATAACAACAAACAGGTTAAGCGACTTGCTTAGTGTCACATGGGGAGTTAGTGGTGGATTTAGAGTTTTGCCCTGTAACCACTAGGGTAATTTTACATGTTTTTTTTTTTGTTTGTTTCAAAGGGAAAATGCTTGTTTTCTTACAATGTTCATAGACTCCATATATTTCTGTAGCTGTGAGAAGAGCTGATGCATCTGCCCCCCCCCCCCTTGGCCACTGTGCACCAAATAAAAGTGGCTTATGCATTTTTCTGGAAGTTTTCTTTCATTTCGTCACAACCGTCATGAAAAGGAAAAACAACTACCAGCACAAAGTGCATGGCAGTTATATATAATGTGCAAAGTACCGAGACTGGTACAGACAACGAGCAACCATTGCCAAGGCGATGGATCAGAACTGAGGTTTCACTCCATGTAGGTGGGGTTCTTCGGAGTAGTTTTTATACTTCTTGAAGATTGTGATTAAACAAATTAATGAGGACTCCCAGAAAAATGTGTTAGCTAGCTTTTCTTTGCTGTACATAGTACACCATGATCTCTCGGGGGGGGGGGGCTGAATGATATCACTAGTGTATGTATAGTACTGATGTTATATCAGTAAAATATGTATGGGAAATCAAGGAAATATATAAGACAATAAATAAGGTTGGACTAGCTTTTAATGCAATAATTTGGAGGTGGAAATGTAACAACATAAAAAAGACCTTGTTTTAAAAGTTTGACAATACAAACATTTGGAGATAAATATGTAACAGCATCAAAGTTGGTTACGAGGTACATTTATGCGTACAACTAATAGAAAGGTGTATGAGAGATGACTAGAGACAAAGGATTGGGATGGAAGGAGGTACATTAAAATACATTAAGTGTGGAAATCTATAGAATGGATATGCGAAGTCAACACAACAGGAGACTGTTCAGTGACAGGATTCAGAAATAAATGCACAACAGTACAGGCCACAGCTCACTGCTAGGTTAGAGAAACGGAGGTATGAGCACTAGCATGGAAGGTATGCACTGTAGTTCCTCTACCAGGAATGTACCAAAAGTAGTAAGATAAAGCAGAAAGATCTGATACAAATGAAATTGTTTGCACTAACAGCAGGAAATATCATTCAACCAAAAGGGGCCTTGAGCAGAAGGCATGCAATACCCCGGTAGCAGCGGTGACAAAAAGACTAAACAGTGACAACTTACAAAGACTGGCTAACAGACATTTTGGAAGTGCTGAGATCAGAAGGCTGCCACATGATCTCAGAAAAGCCAGGAACGCATACATAAAGAAATTTGGTAATCTGGACACCCTGCTGATGATTAGAGCAGATCCTGAGATCAAAGCAACATGGAACATGACCTCACACAATCTATCAATAGTATTTTAATTTATTTATTTAGCTTTTGCTTACCAAGTAAGCACACTGGACAGTCAAGTGCCTATTTTCAGGTGCAACCCGGGAGAATTATAAAGATACAGGCAATAACAATTCAGAGGCAGGATAACAGCAATTCAACAAGGTACAGTCAGGTACAGGTAAAGAAGACCGACAGTAACCAAGTACAGTGACAAGGTAGCAGCTGTCAGACATGGTACGGACAGGCATGGGCAGACGGCTACAGTCAGGTACAGGCTGAGAACAATTACAATGCAATTGCAGTGTTAAAGGCATGGCAACCGAGGAAGACTGCCGACAAAGCAAGACAAATATCGGCAGTGCATTTTTGAAGCATGCACTAGAAAACATATGCACACACACAGTCAAGACTGGGCACAGGCACATCACGGAGTAGACTAAACTCACTGGACAGCTAACAAAAGGCAAGAAAGAGAACACTAAGCTTCAAATGCACAGAGGGTTTTATCTGTCTGTGATATCAGTGCATCAGTACTAGAGATGATATTGTCCAGTAGCCCTCCATTTCCTCCCTTTTCCCAAAGAAGACACACACACAGATCTTGGAGGAAATGGCCACAGTCATGTGTTTATTTAACATAGAATATTATTATATCTTTACTGTTATTGAATTCTTTATTAATACTCTCATTAATATTAATATTCTTATTATCATTGAGCAGCATGTGCTGCTGGGAGGATGTGCCATACATCAGGCATCTGCACCACCCACCAACCTGGGAATCCCTAACGTTGCATACCAACATATCACCAGTGGTTGCAGGGTAGGTCATATGGCCAAGGTTCTGGTGGCCGCCCCCCCATCTGGCACCATTGACCTTGCAGTATGTACTACTGAGACTGGACTGAGACCCTCCCATGCAGGTCCAGGTCTTGTGGTCCACCATCCTCATGCCAACCAGGGGCAACGAAACCTTTGGGAGAATTGGCCTTGTCCCTCTTTTCCCCTCTTCCTTCCTTCCTTGTGTGCTCCACCCGAGCCGCCACAGACCAGACTAAATCCAAGCCCCCAAGCCACTTGCTCAATCCTATCCCCCAAGAGCCTCCTAAAATCCTCCAGTAAGGAGTCCAAACCTTCTACCTGCACTTGCCCCTCTTCCCCCACCATCAGGCCCTAGTAGGTATTGTAAATCTTACCAGGTCTCACTACTACACACCCCGAAGGACTCCATAAAAACTCTCATCTCCTTGTTAATCCTCATGCAGGCTCTGTTCAACGTCTCTCCCCTTCTTGCATGGGCCAATGCTGCCTCATCACCATGAGTGATCAGATAACAATTGTATGGTGCCACCAAGCCTTAATGGAATGCAAATTGTCCTTCATTGCCAGCAGCAGATTCGCCATTTTGCTGCATCCCTGGTCCTTGACACCCAAGTGAGATGTCCAGCGTCTTCCACCTGCCAGCATCAACTTGAAGCTTCGGAAGCAACCCCAATGCATACCCTTGACCCCCAACCACCTGATCTGGGCTGCATGCAATGGAAACAATAGCCTGCTTCCCCCTGGCTGGCTGTCTGCTCTCATCACTGCCCGCCAAATGAATGAGTGTTCACATATCCATATGCTTGTAGTGTCGTCCTTGGAGCCTGCAAGAGACAAGAAGCACATAACTGCAAGTGCGGTCACACATAGCACAAGAATGCCTGTGACTTCCACAGTCCCAATCCCAGTGCCTGAATGTCTGAATCAGACAAACCTAAACTCCTGGCATTCGTTGCCGCTCCTATGAAGAAGGAATGAGTACCATATTCACGATCATTCAACCCACCTGCTGAATTGCCTTTTTTAGTACAAACCTGACTTGGTATGCCATCACTGGCGTACCATCTTGATGAAGAAAAAAGGCTTCCCCCAACTCAGGGCAGGGCACCCGATAGTCACTGATCATGTGACCCACCGACCAACCAGACCCTGCTGGCACCCTCACTTCATATTAACGTCCTGCCCCTTGCTGTTCTGTCTTTGACTTCTGCAATAGAATGTAAACACTCATCGTCACAGAGACCACATCCTGTGCCAGTAGCCCAGGGACCCCTTTACTACCTGTGGCCTGCATCAACTCTAATACCCTAAATGCCCCACAGAAAGCCACCAGGAACAATGCCTCAAACAACCGGGCTTCATACTAACTCCAGCAGACCGTGAGCAGAGTCGCCCAAATTCTGGCAAGGATCGCCAGGGTTAACGGGTCGCCTCGCATCTGGCTGACTATTTACTTCCCTCCGTCAACCTTCCAAGAGCTTACACACCTTAAAGGCTTTTGTGTTATCCGCTATACCCATGGCTCTTGCCAGCCATAACAAACCAGTTAGATGCCATCCCATTACCCCTGGCGAACATCCCACCTTCCTCCCTGCCATAATGTATCTGCACAATTGGTCTACCAGAATGGACCAGGCATCTGCCCACCCCACGGCTTCCTGTGTGGCGATGTAGTGTTCCACCCCCAGGCAATAAGCTTCTTTGGTTCTGGGTGCAATGGAATTACCTGTGCATTTCCAAGTCTCCCAGTAACCACCTCCCACAAGAATAGTGAGACCTTTCATGGCTGTTTGTCTGCTGCTGGTGCCAACTCGAAGAATTTCCGCCACTGCGAACGAGATAGAGCATTGGCAGTTCTGTTGTCAACTCCTGGTACATGCACAGCTTTGAAAGTAATGTTGAACAGCATACATTTCAACACAAAAACACACATTAAGTCCCACAGGGGGCTCTTCAGACCCAAATGCTGAATGATGGTATGCACCACACCAATGCTGTCCAACTGAAAGTGCACCACTCTGTCTCTCAGCCTAATCCCCCAGACACAAAGTGCCACAACCACCAGAAAAAAATTCTAACAGTGTGGTCTGCTTGCCCCATCCTGCTGCCATCTACTCCGCTGACCACTGCCCCACACACCATTCCACCTGGAAATAGGTTCCAAATCCCAGCTCTCCAGTCACGTCAGTGTACAACTCTAAGGGCTCTCCACCCCAGGGAACTTGCTACATTGCCACCCTGTTGAAATGGTCTGGAAATATCCACCTGACCTGTATGTCTTCCCTGAACTATTCTGTGATCCTTACCCTATGATGAGGTTTCAAACACTCTAGGCCCCTCTTTGCCAGCTGGAGCATAAACGTCCTGCCTACTGGTATGACCCACCTTGCAAAATTAAGATGTCTCACCAACTATTGCAACTCCCGGAGCATCACTTTTTTCATACCCTCCACTTTGTGCAGGAGTCTTTGTAATGTTTCTAACTTATCCTGCGGTAACCAACACAACTGGTCCACTGAATCAATTCTGATGTCCAAGAAAGTGAGTAGTCCCCCGGGGGCTCTAACTTCTCAGCCGTAAATGGCACCCTGAAATCCCTGCACACCTGTTCATTTTTTGTAAATATCATTTTTATTAGGTTTTTCCAACATATATACCTTTACATCATCAGGTCATACATACTCCATTTCTTTTATGTACAGCTTCATAAATAAGGGAGGAAAATCCTCATCAATTCAGAATTACATATAAATTTCTTTAGGTTTCATACAGGGTGCAAGAAAAAATTAATTCATTAGCAATTATTTGCATATTAGCTTATGGAGGAATGTTCTCTCTGGGGTGGTAAGTCCTTATTCATGGGTTTCCATAGTTATTAACCATTATATAATTTATGTTTGTAGTCATATAATTTCCCCAAATATAATTTTATTCAAAACCTTACATATTAATCAGTCTGGTCATCCCCCAACACCACTCCTAGCAGATCTTGCTTTAGTTGATTCAGTTATTTGGTGGAACTGTGTTCCAGTATATCTGTGCAACCAGTATAATCCCTCCCATTTCGGGTTACAATCTATAGTTTGTGGTCTCACATCTATTTGTGAATCCCCAGTGTCCCCTTCCCGTTTCTGCTGATCCACCGTGTCTTTCCACAGGGACCATTATACTAGCTGTGTTTTCCCAGGACTAATGAGTAGGATAGTTTAACAATGGTATTGTGGTCTTTTGAACCTGGGGATTGGTTTCAAGGGTTAGAAGACATCTCCTCTCCTTAAGGTATGAAGGTAGTGTCTTTTAACATATAGTTTAACTGTCATCGAGTCCATCTAGTGGTAAATTTCTCTTTTTGTTCATTTAGGTTAAGGGTTATTCTTTCCATATTGTACATTTGCCTTGTAATGTCCCACCAATTTTGTATCGTAGGGAGCTTGGCAGTCAACCACAGCCTGGTGATCACCTTTTTTGCCACAGTGATGAGGAGGAGAAGAAGAAGATATCTCATATTAGGACTTCTGTGCATTTTGGGAAGAATGAGAAATAGGAACATTTCCATTGTTAATTGGAGTTGAGGGTCGAATATTTCCTGTAATTGGGCCTAGAGTTATAAAAAAAATGGTTTAAGGACCGGACAGGGCGACATTATATGTGAGTGATTCGCCTTTGTTTCACCACATAGGCACCAGCAGTGTGCTGAGTTGGCAGGGGAGTAATGGCTTGTGACTATAGGGGTTCTGAAGAACCTGATTAGGTGCTTCCATGCATATTCATGCCATTGGTGCGAGCCAGTCACTTGGGCAGAGTAGCTACATGCCCGCTGCCAATCCTCCAGAGTGACCTCATATCCTGTCTCCTGCCCCCACTGCCTACGGATATTCTCCATAAGGGAATCCCTCTGTGAATTCAATCCCTGGTAGTAAAAAGATACCAGGTGATCCTGTTTCAGGGTGTTGTTAGGCTGCATTTGGTTGTGAATTAAGGTTGAGTATTGTTCTGGCAACCAAAGTGTCGCTGGTAGCTTTTTTATGTAGTGGTGGAGTTGTAGGTAATGGTAGAAGTCACAATGGGGTAGGGGGTATTTCCTCTGGATCTCTGCATAAGTCCATATATTGCCCTGTGTCATTATTTGTGGTATATATTTTAGACCATATGCTTCCCAGCTTCAAAAGCCAGTATCTAGGCTATTTGGGGAGAAGTCACTCAGACTACAGTTTGAGCATATAAGGGCCTGGAAGGGGACCAGGTACTGATTAGCCTTAATAGTTTGCCAGTTTTTAAATTGGGATATGAGCCATGGGTTTAATGAGTGACATAGTGTCTGTTTTACTGTTGTTTGATACAAAATTTGAAAGTACACATGGTCCTCTTTATCAACTGCAAACTGTGTGAGAGGCCTTTCGGCACCATGCGATTCTGCTTAAAGTTGGACCAGCATAACATTCTGTGGTGATTTGCATATGCAGCCCATGATGCTTTGCATTGTGGGGGCATGTGTGATTTTGTATTTTCTTGAAACTTGGCTTCCCAGCCAAATTCCCTTTGGGGTAACCCTTGCCTCAGTGTTTGCGCACAGAGGTTCTTTGTCTTTTAAATAGTTTTTTATTTTAATGGGTTCACCACAATATTTCCAAGGCACACTGCCTTAAGGGTAGCTGTCCATTCCCACTGGGGGTGTCAAGCAGATCAGGCATACTGATGAGTCCTGGTAGGACAAAACACGTGTCTATGTCTTCTGTTAGCACCCTTTGTAAACTGTGTGAGAGGCCTTTCGGCACCATGCGATTCTGCTTAAAGTTGGACCAGCATAACATTCTGTGGTGATTTTCATATACAGCCCATGATGCTTTGCATTGTGGGGGCATGTGTGATTTTGTATTTTCTTGAAACTTGGCTTCCCAGCCAAATGCCCTTTGGGGCAACCCTTGCCTCAGTGTTTGCGCACAGAGGTTCTTTGTCCTCTATCAACGTCCTCTCGATCTCCAGCCAGTGTGGGCTAGAGGTCCTATTTTGCCAGGTTATTACATGTGCTAATTTCGCTGCCTATTGATACAGTCACAGGTCTGGTAGTGCCAGTCCTCCTTCCTGACGTGGAAGGGTCAGAATTTTTAGGCGAACTCTAGGTCATCGGTTTGCCCAAATAAATTTAGCTATCAGACTATTCCATTCCCGGAAGGTCTTTAGTGGTACATGTATAGAGAGATTTTGAAATAGGTATAATGCCCTTGGTAAGATGACCATTCTAATCAAGTTGATTCTCCTTGTTAGGTTATGGGGTAGGGTCGCCCATGAAATCAGGTCTGCCTTTAACTGCGCCGAGAAGGGTAAATAGTTATATTTGTAGCAAGTTGTATGAGTGTGGGATAGCTGGATGCATAAGTACCTCAGTTTCTGCATCCCGTGATATTGGTATAGAGATTAGCACTTACTGTTACGTCTCAGAGGTCCACTGTATTTAAATCGCAAAGTCCATTTTAAAAAAAAGTTATCCCCATGCAAAGAAATTTGATATTATGTTCAGCTTCTTTCCTGCAGCTCAGTGGACATGCTGTGCAGTGTGAATAACTGGAAGTGAGATCAGCTCTAGAACCGACCAATCAGTGCATGTCTGCGCTGGAGCGGGAATCCATATAGTGATTTGTGATGTCAAGCCAGGTGTCAAGCAGAAGTGTGGCACCATACTTTGCCCTAGAAATTGAGTTGTATGTGTTCTGTTTTTGTATAGTGGATGGAGTGTAGATGTGGCTCGTCTGGTGGTCTAACCGATTGAGATCATTGCTGCTGCTGTTTTGTGTGGCTCTGTCTATTGCCGTCTGTCTCTGCAATACTATTTGGGGGAACAATTACATTCGTAAAGGCTGCATTCTAACTTCAGTGTTCACGTGTCTTGTTTCCTTATCGTGCCTCTGAGTTATTAATATTGGTTTTTGGTGAGAGCAAAACATACTGCTGACAAGTTGTTGCTGTTACTGTTCCACGTAGTCAGGGCCATTATTGTTTGTGGTTCTGTTTGTCAGTTGTGTGTGGCAAAAAGTGTTCTAGTGGCTACTTAGGCGGTGTCAGTTAATTTGTTTTTTCTCTGCATTTGTTGTTCTGTTCTCAGCAGTGCTCTGAATAATTTTTATGCATCTGTAGTGTGTGAGAACTCCTTTTCTGCTTTACCTGTGCAATTATATGACTTTAAGCTAGTCAGTCCACCTCCCAACTGGTCCAGTTGTCTGTTCCCATCGAGCTTTATCTGATCACCAAAATATAGTACTGTATATATGAAAAATAAATTGTTTCCCCTGGTGTGCTTGTGTTCCATTTCCCTCTTTATCATGATAATCTGCACCCACTGCCATTACTTTTTCTGTGGTGAGGTTGTTATATTGTGTTCCACACAGTGCTGTGCTTCTGTGTTGTGACTCCAGGTACTGTTCTGTGGACAGTAAGTTTACCAGACATCATCCAATATTGTAATCATGCCTGCTCGATGCATTGCAGCTCATTGTGGTAATACTACTAAGATGGGGTACTCTTTATTTACATTTCCCAAGGATCCCCATTACAAGATGTTGTGGGATCGCTTCATTAGAACAAAACGTGCTGACTGAGTGGATGCTAATAACACCAGTGTGTTATGTTTGGCCCATTTTTTTAGTCATGTTTGGATCTGACAATTTTGGCTATGTATAAGATGAAATTGGCACGTGGCTTGAGGTTACTTCCAGATGCAGTGCCCACCATTCATAGCCAGCCTTCCAGTGATAGCAGCAAAACACCAAAATGCCCCACAGATGATTATATCTTTCAAAACCCTATCAAGAAGAGGAAATGTGGCAGTGCCCTCAGAAAGAGAAAATTGGGCTGAGGTATGTGCCTTTTGTTGTTCAGTTCATTCCTGAAACATGCATTCTTAAAATACTTATCCTAAGATGGCTATTCTGGTATGTGGACATTTTGTCTGTAAGCTTTCAATCATTCATCAGTTGTCTTCTGTTATTCTCTGGTATGCCCTTCAACTAAGCAGGTTACACACCATGATCGTATATTGCTTTGTACAACCAATCTATGCCTTAGGAGAAACATGAGACCATGAAGTGTGTGTTTGTGTACTTAACCACACAATGGTATCATACCTAGCAGCATATCGTGTTCTCTCTGTCCATATGTTTGTGGCCATATAAGTTGCGTATGCCATCTGTTGAGTATTGCTTTCTGCATTATGGCACCACATACTGTGTTAACTTTCTGAGGTGGCAGCTCACATGGTGGTTGTGCAAGAATTACTATCATTGCACTGTACATGTAGTCGGAAATGATGGTCACGGTTGTGCTGCATGGTGTCACTTGGGCCTTATGTGTTCCTGGCTGCATGTTCAGTAATGACTGTGTTATTCATCACCCATTTATTTACATGCAGTTTTCCAGTTATGTATGCATTAACACACAATGAAATACATTCTGGTCTGTGCAATGAAAGTAAAGTGTGATTGTTCATCATGAGGGCTGCCTTGCAATGGTATTGAGATGGTGGCTTGCCTGATGATGTGTTAACGGCGCTTGCTATAAGACAACACACACTACAGAAACATACTTCCAGTCTGGTGTATGTCACCAAGTGAAATATGCACAGCATGGATCTGTTGTCAGCATCTGTCATCATCACTGGTTTATACCCTGATGTTATGGGCATAAGGGTGCTGTTCAGCATAGTGTTATCCAACCTATTACTGTGCTGGCCTCTTCCTGCAGGGTTGTTGAAATAGAAACTGTTATTGCTTGTCATGCAATGACTGCAGCTGAATTGACACTTACCGCCAGTCATTACAATGACATCGGCTGTGTTTCTGTAATTGCAGTACCATGACATTTACTTGCCCGTGTCTGTGAGCAGTGGGATTTGCCCACCCATGGTCTTTTAATTAAAACTACAGAGGTGCAGTGATGCATGTCTCAATGAGTTGTGGTGCCACACAATACTTCAACTAGTAACACCTCCATGCTTTTAAGAAATACACACAAGGTAGTGCGGGTTGGTGGGGGGCTGAAACAATCACGGGATTTAAGAATGCATGGGATAGACATAAAGGAATTCTGGAGGTCAGGGGTAAGGGGCAACAGACTTCTAGGAAAACATAAACTGAACTTACAAACTCAAATGGGCAGACTGGGTGGGCCATAGACCCTTATCTGCCGACACTGTCTATGTATCTATGAATATTCCTTCCCATCAAAGAGCTGTCTACAGAGTCATAGTCTGCTGTAATATCAATGCAGCAAATTTTGTCCTTTCTTCTGCTGGGGACATATTGGCTGAGAGCCGAGAGGACAAAATGGAACTAAACTGAACTGGTGTGGAGTTCGGATAAGGACAAAAGGGCTCAATACACTCACCTGCTTGGTATTTATAGTGGGTATAGAGGGGATTGCAGGACAGATGGCAGATGAGGGTACTCAGGGAACTGAGGTATGACCTTGCAGCACCACTCATAGGGGTGTTAAACTTGCATGTGGATACATGGTATGTGGCAAGTGAAAGGAAGCAAGGTGCTGACGCTACAGGGAATAATGCATCATTATTCCAAGGAACATATAAACGTACTGTAATGGGCCATGGCATCGCCACTGGGGTGATGTCAGACTGACATAAAGTACCACAGGAACTGTTGGTGGCTTAAACGGTGGTGGGATGTGAGATGGCATGGGACTGACACATGGTGTTGGTAGTTGTGGGACGTGGAGTGCGAACGATATTGGCTATGAGTAAAGTGGGAGTAGTATAGCACACTAAACAGGCTATTCGTGCCCTTTTCTGTTGTCTGATTTGTATGCTTCCATGATTTTGTTAGTCTATGCTGGTGGTCTGCCACAGATCATGGCTACATCTCTAGTATCCTAATACTAGTAA
Source organism: Neoceratodus forsteri (assembly GCA_016271365.2). NCBI lineage: Eukaryota > Metazoa > Chordata > Ceratodontiformes > Ceratodontidae > Neoceratodus > Neoceratodus forsteri. Next base: position 449,046,609 of record CM057456.1, on the reverse strand, counting down.
CATGCCCTTCTCACACAGAACTCTACTGGCAGCATTGCATTTTAATGAGAATGTGGGAAGGAGACAGGCAACCACTGTGAATGGTGTTGGTCGGTTTCGCATTCACTTGCCCATGTACAAGAAGGGGAAGGAAGTGGTCAGACCCATCAAGACACAGACCACATATGGTAAGATATAAGTTGTGAAAGAAGACAAAACAGAAGTTACTTAAATCTTGTGACTACATACAGTCATAGTGCTGCACATGAGACAGCACTTACACTATCATTATGTGCAGGCAGCAGGGTATAGTGCTGCAGTACCCTGATACGAATGCATGCACATCACATAGTACTGCGTGTAACCTGGCTATGCAAGCGCAGTAGTAAGCTAACATTTGCCCTCATTGGTGGTTTCACAACAAGTCTTTACCTTCGTGTATGGCCACCAGATGGACAAAACATGTGTGTACCACTGAAGTACTGACATCATTGCATCATGGTGTTCTTTTTTTCACAGTTCTAGTAACTGTTGTTGTGGCCACTCATGTACATCTCTGTTTACACTCAACGCACACCATGGTTTCCAAGACAAAATACCCATGCAGCCTTGAGTTGCCACAACCCACACTACCATTCAATTGGCCAGTCATTAACCCACCCTCTTACTGCCCATACCTCTGAATTTTCTTTGAGTTCCTTCTACGGCTTTTGTATGCTGTGGGTGTGGGGGAGAGAATGTCACGCCACCCCATCCGAGGTTGTGTGGCCAGGATCATTTTTTGTTAATCCATATGCCTGATGAGTGATGGTGCCAAGATGCCAAGACACCAGCAGATGTTGTTACCCACCCCCACTCCAACCCCCACACTCTCAGCATGTGCTTCAGGAACCATCCGCCATCATCTCAGCTCATGCATGCACAGAGTCTGCACCATTCTGCCCCCACTATCCATAACTTGGGGAAAGTATTAACATAACATTTTAAGCTCATGAATGCAAGAGCTGGACAGTCACACAGTGACCTGTTCTCTGTCACCAGAATGCACATCTGTCATCACAAGCAGCATCTGTACCGCTCGACAGCCATGCAGGCAGTAGTTTCTGGTTTGTGTTGACATGCCCTATCATTTCTTACATCATCAGTGATGAAATCTCCATTATGATGAAGAACAGGGATTCCATCAGCATGTACCAAATGCCTCATGATAAGCGGAGGAATTGAACTGTACACATAAAAGGACAGCCATTGTTTGAAACAGCCTTTCTTTAGTACAAGCTTTGAAAGACCATACATGGGCATGTGGACAGAAAGAAGCAGGAAATCATGTAATCAGTGTCAAAAGTAACACATCTTTGTCATCACTATGGGTCATAATGTGCGAAACTGAACACAACAGTGGAATTTAAACTCAGAGGCACGATATTGAGAAAGATGGGGTATTTAAAACTGCCATTCATTGTACAACTCACTTATGTTTGTCGCTAATTTAAATCAATACACAGTGGCAGCACAGTGGCACTGTAATAGTAGTACTAAGTATTACTAAAATCTTTGTTATTTTACAGGAAGTTTGACATTTGATAGGTCCCAAGGGCCTTTTTTCAAGATGGTCCTGATTGAACACATTTTTAGGAACAATTGAAACAGAAAACAAGAATTCACATATGTAATGTAAACATAAACAATATACACTTGTACAGTTTAGTAGTAGTTTGTTTGCAGGAATCCTAAATTTGCAGTTATCATCACTTGTAACATCGGTTTGACATGAAAGTGTAGGAGGGAAGAGGGGGTATGATGAACCTGTAGGAGGGAAGAGGGGGTATGGTGAACCTGTAGGAGGGAAGAAGGGGTATGGTGAAAACGGATAATCTGTATGGAAAGAGACAATGCTTACAATGAACAATAAATACAGCAGTAATGAAGCCTACACTTATTCAATATTTAACATGCTAGCATTTACTGCCTGATCGTATACTTATTACTATCCAGCTTGGTCGTGGTGCAGACATAAATGACTTCACAAACTGTACACCAGCAGATGGTGACTGAAGGGAAGTAGGTGCTCACAAAATACATCCCTATATATGCACGCTACCAAAAGGTGCAGCATACTGTACATGAAGGATGACATATTCCTTGTTCGGATGAGAAGAGCACCAGGGGACATCGATGTTGCACACCACGGTGACCAAGTCAGCAGACAACAATGATTATCGCTGTGGCATAATGACAAAAGGCATTTCTTGTGATACGAACTGATTAGTGAGCTACCAGTTGTTATGTGTTGACTGATAGTGGCTGTGGGAGAACACAGATGATTTGATCCTCTCAGCTTCAGGGTGTGTTGAGTGACGGCCATCACTGCATATTTGCTGTTAGGCAACAGTTATTGATGTCTGACTTGTTCTCTGAGGGTAATGTTTCATGTATTACAGTTGCACACCGGCTGATATACAGCATACACCTCTGTATGACTGTTTGCTGACTGGTGGTGGAATACAAGTCGTCCAGCACAATAGCAGCATGGAAACGTGCTTGCTGGGGATCATAACACCAGTGAAGTGCATTAATGTAGTATCACTCCATTACAAGACAGTCTGAATATCGTGCCCAAAACCTGACTGTAATAAATACATTTTACTTCAATTATCAACCATTGTCTTACTCTTTAAAAATATGTACTGCCTGTTTTAATGTAATGAAAAATCAACATGCAGAAACACAACCACCACAGTGATGCACAGTAATCTGAAAATGCACATTGGAAAAATGTTGAGCAACATGAGGTTCTACAAAGTGTCATGGTGGCGGTGATGTGTCACTAACTCTGGAGGTCACAGCCATGCAGTTCTGGCAGTCACACACTATATTACCACGGCTTGGGATAGCAGTACGGTGAAGCTGAACACTGCATGATGACTCCGGGGAATCTGTAAATTAAAAAGTGATAGGTTAAGGGAAAAGTACATGTAACGTAATTACTGTTTTCTTTCCCACTGCAGACTTTGTACATGGAATTGTTGATCGGGTGGAGAACAGTCACAGACAATGACATGTCTTCTGAGTTAGACAACATGTCCTTGCCACCAACGCTGTCTTCTGCATTTGATAAGCCAAGCAAAGAGGAGGCAATAAAGTTGTGAAAGGACCACTACCGCTTTACTGCTCAGTGAGTGATGGACCAAATGAAGTGATAAACTGGAAACATTGGACATTTATTGGTGTGTACAACTACTGTGTATGCCTACCACCACATGTGTCAAGTACTTGTGTGCAACCCTCAACAGTTAGCAAATGCCGAGACAGACTGCTTGATAGCCAATGCAGTACTTCAGAAATGCAAAAATAGAAAGTGTGACCAGACTTGGGAACCAAACAGAATTTTTAATGATATGACAATCCATTTTTTTACCATGTTACGCATTCACGTTACCCTGTTGAATTGTTATGCATTGGAATGTTTAAGTAATTGTTATTTGAATACAAATGATATTGAAACAATACAGAGTTACAGTATGATTCAAGATAAAGTATCGCTCACTAATGTTTATGCATTGTTCTTAGCATTTCTATGTTATACAACCAAGGTGACTAAGATAAAATCTGTGTGCATGCCTCTGTCTGCCCGTGTCACACATAAAACACGTTCAGGCGAAGAAGCAATCATAAGAAGGACATTTGGTCTATCAAGTACGCCTCGTATTGCAGGGTACACAGATTGACCATCTGTCCTGGCAACCCCTAGCCTCTACTCCCATCCTTCTGGACCACCAACCCATCATTTCCACATCTTCCTGTAGGTTTTGTATCTCTTCAGCTGTGTCCACTTCCACACAGAGCTTGCTGCCATCTGCAAATATGCACATATGCTTTTTATGACATCCCCCCAATGACATTGATGAACAAATTTATCCACACCAGCCACAGAGTGGAGCACTCTGGGACCCCACTGGCTACCTCTATGGTGTAAGATAACTGTCACCCTACTACTACCCTTTGTGTTCTGTCCCTCAGCCAGTTTTCCACCCATGTGGCCATCTTTTCCCCATCTCCAAGATCCATCAACTTCATGATCAACCTTTTGTGGCGCACAAAGTCAAAGGCCTTGCTGAAATCAAGATACAGGATGTGTATCGCTTGGCCACTGTCTACTGTCTTAGTGACACAGTCAAAAAGGTAAATCAGATTTCTTTCACATGATGTCCACCCCATAAACCCATGCTGCCTCTCATCCTTGACACCATGCTCCTGTAGATATTACACCAACCTTTCCTTCAGTATACACATCATGACTTGCTCTGGTGGGTAGCTGTGGCACACCACAACAGTGTACCCGAACACCACTGTTGTAATCAGTGGTCCCATGACCAGTCGATGTGCATGGTGTCTGCCATGAAATATATGTTCATTTTTATTTCCCTGTATGTCATGAGCATGGTAATGTTGTAAGCACACCTAAACATCACAAATGACCTGTACTTAACAAGTATTTGATGACTATGCTTGGGTAATGTGATCCTCTGTGGCTGTCAATCAAGCACATGATACAACAAAAGAGGAGAGGTAGGTGACAGAGAAGTAAGGTGGCAGCACGGACACATGGCATGAAGGGAAAGTAAGCAAAAACACAGGACTGTGGGAACAGCAGCATGTTAGACAGAGATGTACATCATCTGGCAGCTGTGGACAAATGGCCTGGCAGGGACTGGGGTCTGAGCAGTGCAGCAGTACTGTCCTACAGTGGGGAGGGGCAGTAGAGAAGTATCACAAGTTGCAACCTTCTCAGATGGCATGGATGTCCATGCCATGGGTGAGTGGAGGTTGCTCTGTATCTTGGCTTTCAAAGAATGGTTGCAAAAGGTAAGCATACTTCAGGATTTTTGCATCACCTTAGAGTGTAGTTAAACCAAGAGGAATATAAGCCTATAGTGCCACTGTGATGTGCATCTCTTCATGAGGGCAAACAGGATCATAGGTAAAAGGTTTCAAGGATTCAGTGGCAAGCATTTTGTGGGGGGTTTTGCTTTACAGTCTTTGTCCCTCCGGTCACAGACAGTGGAGCCTCTTTCAGGCATTCTGACTGATCCTGCCCACCTGAGGTCCTGCTGGACCCAGCCTCCTCTTTCCACCACTCCTCCTGCAGCCAGTACCCCCAGCTTGACACCTCCAGGGTGGGGCCTCCCCTCCTGCTTTGGCACTGTTACAGACTGAGCAGGCTGCAGGTGATGGCCCGGGCGGACAAACTGGAAGGATGAGTGGGTTGGACCAGGTAGTGGGCATGGGGGTCAGGTGCCGTCACCTACCCCATAGAGCAGGGCTTTTCCCTGTTCTGGTGCACTTATTACCTCCCCCCAAGCATGGTGTGCAATGATGCCATGGTGCATGGCAACCCTGCCATGTGCTAACCCCACTCCCCCATGTCTTTCATCCACATCCTGCAGTGCTTACGATCTGCATCGGGGGTCACTGTAACAGCGGACTACCCTGTAGCCCTCCCCCCCCCGGGAGAGGAAAGCTGTCCATCAGATGCTCAATCCTCGCCCTCCTCCACCAACCCCCGGTGCCCGAGCTTGCTCCACAATTCGGGTCACCATCGGAGTGCAAGGTGTGGCGTCCACTGCCTCAACCCTCAGTGCCAAGGGGATGACTTCAGTGGCAAGCAGTTTCAGTAGCTGCAGGTGAGTCACTGAAAATGAGAGCAGGAGTGCAAGCCACCAACACTGCTCCAATCAGGGCAGTTAGCAAGGTAAACAGTAGTGTGATGAAATACACAGGCAGGTGGACATGGGTACATGGAAAGAAAGCCAAATGAAGTAAGGACATGCATGTGGATAAAAGGGGTATTTTCCCTCCCTAGTCTACCCCCTCTCCCCCCGTCACACCCTGAACTATCTACCTCCATGCCTGTCAACACCCTCCTACCCTACTGCTAACACAACAGTGCAATATCTGCAGGCACCAGGCAGTAGGTGCTCCTACACCACACATTGTTTTACCCGAACACTTACTACCTGTCTAATCACATTTTTTTGCTGACAACTGACAGGAATCAAGTGTTGGGCAATGCAATGTTTGTTCGCTGAAGCACCTTAGCCCTTGACATGAATTGTATTTTGTCTTGCAATTTAATCCTGTTTGTATTACATGTATATTTACAATAGTTTGTATAAGTTTCACTACATGTTCTGTTGTCAAATCCTGACGTGGAACCTATGTAAAGAGCTCTTTCCTCAATTGCTGTAATACAAGAAAAGAAACAGATGAAAAATAAATACGAAGACATTTTGCTTAGTAGTGGTATACTGCACAGTTCTGTGCTGGAACCGGTCCTGTGTAATGTCTTCATGGATGACATTGTGAAAGGGAATGGAAGGAACCGTATGCCTATTGGCAGATTAATAAAACATGTGCAACAGCGTTGCCACACCAGGGGTATGGAAAGGATGAGAAGGGACTTTGTCATGTTGGCAAAATGTTCTGAAGTATGGCAGCTTACATTCAAGGAGAACATGTGATAGGTAATGCACCTGTGAAAGAAAACATCATGGGAACAACACACAGTGGGATGGTGGAGGTAGTAACCTCAACAGAAATGGAAATGAAATTGGGAGTAGTGATATTATATCTCATAAAGTTACGCGACCAATGTCAGACATCATTATGGAGGGATAGCGGGGGAAACTGGGTTGCATAAGGAGAGGCATCAACAGTACAAAACATGAAGTTGTTATTGCTCTGTACAGACATTTGGTGAGACCCTGTCAAGAGTACTGAATGCCACTTGGAAGGAACAATTCCTACAAGGGCATACACAGGATGGAGGCAGTACAGAGGAGAGAAAATGAAATTTTGCAGTGTGTACACCACAGGATACAGTAACATAGAGTACAGTACGTTACTATGTATACCCTCACTGAAGGAAGCAAAGGGTGGACATAAAACAACATTTCAATGTCATTGACAGAATCAAGAAACCACAACAATGGTGGCATCTTTTAGAGACAGAGATATCTGAATGTTTATCCATTTGAAAATCGAGAGTTGTGGTTCACGGGCAACGTGAGGAACTATTTTGTCATGTAGACGGAGGTGCACACATGGCATAGCCTTGCAGAGGAGGTGGTGGGGTGAAAAACAGCATGGGAAACTCAAGAATGCCTGAGACAGACACTAGGCAATTCTTTGGTGTGGTGGGAGTAGGACGAAGTATGCTGTTGGATAACAGGGATCTGCAAATTATCCCATGGGTAAGGAAATTGTAAGAGTGTGTGGGCATAGTAGTCATTATGGGCCATAAGAGTCTATGTAATAACCACAAGTAGAAAAACTGCACCTATGACTGATGTATCACAACTGCATACATGAAAAAGCAACAAGGGTGAAGCACAACATGCAGTACACGTCATTACCTACCATTATAAGTTGGCATCCCTGAACCCGGTGTACTGTACTGATAGCCATCACTGTCTTATCGACTGTACCACACAGGCAGGAAGTATGACTCTCACATGGTGACCAAGCCACCCCCAGCACCATCTAGTGAAACATCTGTAGACCAGGTAGTGATTTCTCCTGTAGAGAGAGAGAATGGTTAGTGCTTCAGTAAAGGAGACAGCAAGTACTAAGAAGTACAGGTGGAATATGAACACTGTTATACAAAACTCAAGAACACAGAACATTATTATAGGGTATACCTCCAACCAGCAGGTTGTGTGACAGATGTTTAAGTAGTCACAACCTGTTTTAACAACATGTAATGAACCTGACAGTACAGCACAAAGGATGGCGGAATTGAGGTTTCAAAAATAGGTACGCTACGCATGTCTATGTAATGACATGCTGTGCAAAACAAACTCACGAAGTAATGAAGTCCGGTAAATAAAGGAAGACGTGGCCAACCTTTGGATGCACTTAGTGCTTCACAAACAATTTGATAAACATTAAATATTGAGTGGAACAAATACTATACAGTCATGTACACTGCGTTGCAAGAGTCATGGGAGATAAGCACCGTTTATGTTATGCCTGTTCTATGTGTAATGTCCTCAACAGTTCCACACAGCATTGCAGATTGCTGGACACTAATGAATACAAGTCATAACTGTACCAAGACTCATTAGTACTGCACACAATCACCATCTGTATGGTGATACTGTTGAGCTGTGGTACGTGTTCGGACACAACAAACGTTTGGTATTTCTTTATTTTTTATTTAGTTTTTATTAACTGGGTTAGGTGCGCTAGCCAAAGTTGACTATTTTCAGGCACGACTCAGGAGAATACATACATAAAATGAGATGAGATTATACAATACATAGTATATAGTACAGGTAGGTTAGAATACAGATCAAGTCAGACAGTACTCGAGATAATACATATAGCTATGCAGAGATGACAAAAGTGACATTAGTACATGCAAATAACTGAAACTGGGCTAAGTGGCGGCTATAAAGACATTTTATAGCAAAGCTTGTTTAGAAGTGCAGCATGAGCAGCCGTGGAATACAAAAACCTACATGTTATGTTTCTCTACCAATGACTAGGTCATGTGCACAGTAGTACATAGGAGTCCATGAAAATACAGCATTGCCATACCAGTATGGAATAACAATGCTTGCTACACCTAACAACAGTGCTGTAGCATACAGGAAAACAACGTACAGTGAGAATGACAGGCACTCCACACTCCATGGAACACTGGAGGGAGAGGGATGACATGATTGAGATCTTAAAGTACCTTAAGGGTATAAACCGTGTGACAGTGGAAAGTATCTTCAAGCTGAAAAATATGAGGGTGCATTGGCTGCAGGTGGACGGGGGGGTGCAGTTCTGGGGTAACACTGGGAAGTATTATTTCACAGAGAGGGTGGTGCAGAACTTGAATAGTCTCCCTGAGGTGGTCCTGAGGTGGTGGTTGGAGACGAAACAGTGGAGGGATTTAACACGGCCTGGGACAAACACAGAGGAGTGTTGAGAGTAGGGGGTTCATGTAGTAGCAGATAGCTGGACAAATGGGCATAAAGGATTGGTGCCCTCTGCTGTACAAATGGTCCTGCTTTCACATGTTGCATTGTACATGACTACATTGCATACAGACAGCATAACGAAATCATCAACAGTGACACATATGCATAGAAAGTACTTCATGCTTAGCAGGCAGTGCATACCAGTACTGTACATGGTGTCACAGGAACATGCAGTACTATGGCAAGCTGCATGTCTGAGAAAGTAGTGCATGCGTGCCACAGTCAATGTTTTCATTCACTGTCAGTGGCATGTTTGTGGATGTAATAAAACAATTCAAAATAGTGCACGTGCATGGACTGTGTGAAATCATCATTGTTGTAAGTATTGAAACTATGATGCAAATCATCATACATGTACAAGAGTCAAGGGTGTGGAAGAGGCAAGATTGCATTACCATGTCAGTACTGCAAAACCATACAGACCATCAGGGTACAGACACTACTACATGCATTAGGTATTGCCTCTATGCACTGTCACTTAGATGAAAACAATGTACATTGTGGACTGAGACTGTGTACAAGAAAAACAGGCAACTGAAACTAAATTCCATATGTTGGCACAGCATCCTGCCTGTCAGTGACTACATACTAGGTCTGTCATGCTTATGGTACGTATGTGATGTGCGCAAAGCATGCACTTTGAACACACCATACCTGCCACAATTATGTATTGTGTAGGCCCTACATTTTCATGACATGTAACTAGCAGGAACACAGTGATACCTACTCATTGGCTGGAAAGTTGTCACGTCCATGATACTGGCGGTATTCTGCAAAAACCATTTCCAAAACTCACTGGCTGTGACACACCTCAGGGAACCCAGGATGCAATGTTATACAATCAGGAATAAACCCATCTGCGAATGACTGCTCTGCTCCATTTATCTTGCCCAAAACTCTAACCACCTCACTGCAGCACATGCACTCTCTGTCTGTCGGCATAGGTCCACATACACCAAACTGGCACCTGTGATAAGAAAAGAGGCATAACACGTTACATAGGAAGGGGTCAGTTGCTGGATGACACAATAATGGCCAGTTAACAACAGAAAACTGTAAATTTTGTATGCCAACAAGGTGAAACAGTCTAACACCCCTTAATTGGCCTCCCTGTAATCCCATCCTGTGTTCTGTTGTCCTGCTATTTCTCTTTTCTTGATGTCAGGAAGTTTTTTTTCACAGAAAGGCCTTGAGGAAGTTCAAGGAAACATAGGCGGAGGTGGACTGTGAAAGATACCTGGTGAGCCACAGAGAAGCCAGGGTACACGTAAGGAGGACAAAGGCATACACAAAGGAGCACATGGCTAGAGGGGTCAGAAAAGAGGATCAGACTTTTTTTTCATAACATCAATGAAAGGAGTAAGAGTAGGCAGGAAATACTCCACTGAAAAAGAAATGAAGGACAGTTGACACAAGGTGACAGAGAGAACTTGGACCTGCTGACCAACTATTTTTGATCATTGTTCAATATAATTTACGGGATACTGGTGTGGTACCGCAACACTGGAGGCAGGCAAATGTGCTCACAGTGTATAAGAGGGAATGGAGGGAGCAGGAGGAGGTGGGAAATTACAGGCCCATGGGTTTACATCGCTGGTAGGGAAGCTCATGGGGAAGCTAATAAAAGGCACAATCACCAGTTACCTAGAGGAAACAGGACAGATGGATACAAGGTAACTTGGTTTTACAAGTGGCACATAGTGTGACAAAAACTGGATACAGTTTTTGTAGGTAAAGACACTTGGGGCAGTACATGTTGATTCTCTTGATTTGAAAAAGGCACTTCAATCAGTGTCCCACCGGAAACTGCTGGATAAAATGTCATGAGTGGGCCGGGGGAATAGGGTGGTTAAATGGGGGGAAAGATGGCGGGGGGACAGGAGGCAGAAGGTCATAAGAGATGGGGTATCATGCACAGAGGGCATGGTCAGAAGGGTGGTCCCTTGGGGATTGGTGTATGGGCACATACTATTCAATCATTAGTAGTGGACACTGTGGAGGGCATTGAAGGTGGTGTGAGCGTCTTTGAAGATGAAATTAACATGTGCAATAGGGTGCACACTCAGGAAGGGGTAGTAAAAAGGTACATGGAGCTGCAAGATGGTGGAAATGTAGTTTGTGTTTGTCTCTGTCAGTAGTTTAGTTTTGTGGATTTTCATGTGTTTCGGCTTGAAGGAACTAGACCATTCTTGGATATGAGATCTATGAAAGTTTCCTAGACTAAGAAACTGGAAAACATCACCAGCAGATATTGGGATTCTCATTATAAATCAACTTTTTTGGAAGCCATCACAATCAAAGTAAGTACAGCTAAGAAATTCTACAAGCTCTGACCTGGGGAGTGCAAACTGAATCCACATTTCCGTCTACCTTGTTGCTAAAGGGATCTGCATGTCTTTGAGAACCATTCACAACTATTTAAACAAAGGGAAGACACTGACAAAGGGGTTTAACTTCTTGCATATGCCCCAGGCCAGTGTTCCAGGAATTTAACACATCCTTTGTCTTGTTACTGTAGATCAAACAGTTCACTGGTCCTTTTCCTGTGGATTTGATTATTTTACATCATTTGGCAATGGGGCAAATACTCCCCCTGGAGGCACACCACCAAAATTGATCTGTCCCTGCTCATGTGTGAGCCTTGGGCTCATCTAGCCACATTGTATACAACTATCCAATGCTGCATTTTCGACATTACCACCTGACATGCTACTATTCAAAAAAGAAACGCAACCTCTCTCTGACTGATCTCCGCCTATGCACCCTGAAACTTGTGCTCCTCCTCCTGCTGCTATCAGGGACTGTTCATCCTAACCCCGGACCAAACACCTCCAACCAAAACAATCCAACAGGCACTCTCTCAATCACTCAACAGAGTGGAACTTGTGTAGGGAGCTGGCAGCTCTTGGCCCCTGCATCCACGAAGCCGCACGCCGCAGGGTTGAGGTGCTGGGAAACTTGGCGGACCTCCCCTGCAGACAGAAAAATGAGTGTAATTGCTGGGACACTTTCTGCTGATTAGTAGGGGACCGAAGGGGTTGTGGAGGGGCTGGGAGCTGCACAAAGGAGCTCTACTGGACTTGATTTTGTCATTCTTCCCGAGTCGCTTACCTGCTGTGCGACCCCCCATCCTGCCATTGGTGACTTCAGATCGTACCCCCTGCTGCAGTTTGAATTCTGGCGCCATTTTCTGATGAGCTGAAAGGCAGAAGTGCCGATTGGCCCCAAAATTTTTGCTGACGCTGGGCTAGGAGATTTAAAGCATCACAAACTGCTGCTGATTTTTACAACAGCCTGGAACTTGTGTAGGGGCTGGCGGCCTCCCCTGCATCCACGGACCCGCCGCCGTCATGGGTTGAGGCGCTGGAAACCAGGCGGACTCTCCCTGCAGATAGAAAACGAGTGTAATTGTTGGGACACTTTCTGCTGATTAGTCGGGGACCGAAGGGGTTGTGAAGGGGCTGGAGCTGCACACAGGAGCTCTACTGACTTGATTTTTCGCCCATCTGCCCACCCTGTTCCTCCTCCCATTAAATGCCAGTAGCTACGCCTCAGTTTAACATTGGCCAATTAAACTGAGTTAGTGGTATGAGTAGCTGTCAAAGGACCACCTGTAGTCTCTTGGGTGTTCCCCTTCTGGCTACAGTGCAGTGCCTACTCACCCAGACTGCTAACTGTCTGACAGACTGAACCCTGTGATAAAATTCATAGTGGTGATCTCCTCTTGCCAGTGTAATCAACTTATAGCCGGTCTTATTGCATTATTCGTAACTGATATATTTCAATCCAGTTTGTCTGCTGTATACCAGTATAACTACATCCTGTTCAGCCTAACTCATGCCTGCAGAAGTAATCACTGCCAGCATAATTTTTATTCCTATCTGCCTATCTCATGCACACAAAATAAATCTAGTTGTCTCTAGACTGTTAACCTGCATGGTATCCTCTAGTCTCGTAGGGGGGAAACCTGCAGGGTAATTCTCTGGTCTCTTGGTGGCAAACTAGACATGTGCCAGAAAGGTGGCACTGTACCTATTGTTCTGTTTACTTGCCTGCCCAAACCTATGTCTGACGTCTCCCACATGATTAATACTAGCACTATGGCTCTACTAGTCAGCTAACTGTCTTTATCACATAATAATACTCTAGTTGTACTTGAGATCAGTGCCAGTAAGGTACAAATAATCTATTTCCCGCCATTTGCCAAGCTACTAAATACCCGTTTGGCACTGTCCTGTATCCATTGGTGACCTATGGCGGAAATCCCCTTCCTGTCTCAGCTGGACAACTGTACTGGGGTAATCATGGGACTTCCTGAGCTCCCATCAAAGCTAGTCCTGTGCCAGTTACTCCAGTGCACTATCGCCACTGTGATCCTAACTGCGTCATGGATCCCCTGGATCTCAAGGGCAGGTGACCCCTTGAAAAGAGACCCCTGGTGTACGTGTGTCCAGCCGGTGGAGTCTGACTTCACCTTCTCAAACATTCTAGCAGATGGCTCACCCCTGACCGGGGTCCTCTGTGGTCTTAACCTGAGGAGCCTTCTGAGACCTGCCCGAAAGGTCAGGCGCTATGACCGGAAGTCACAGAACAAGGATAGATCTCCCCCATTAAGGCATCTATTCTGGCTCCTGCTGGTGACCCTTGTGCTAGCAGGGGACATAGAATTAAACCCAGGACCATCACTCCGGTCCACACCTACACTGGCAGGCTGGTCAGCAATAAAAGGGCTGAAGATAGCCCATCTTAATATCAGAAGTCTGCTGCCAAACCTGACGGAACTTCATGTCTGGGTAACTCGTCATAGACCAGACATTCTTGGCATTACAGAAACCTGGCTGAAACCTTCCACCCCAAACTCTGTATGTGCCTTCCCTGGTTATGACCTCATCCGTCGTGATCATCCGGGAAGAAAGAGAGGTGGTGGTATCCTGGTCTACTACAGGAGCCATCTTAACCTATCTGCCCTACCTCATCAACAGACAGTGCAGTCCCCCTGTGAGACACTGCACATGGTGCTGTTACTAGGGATGACAAAAAAGATACACATTGTATACACCTACAATCTTCCAAAGGGAGGCATAGAGGGACTGACTGGCCTCCTTGACACAGTTGGTGCAGTAACACGGCAGAATGAGCTAATCATTCTGGGTGACCTCAACCTCAATTGGCTGGGTGGCAACACCAAAGCCTTTGAACCGTCACTTGCCGGTCTCTCACTGACACAGCTTGTCAAGGATCCTACCAGATGCTCTACAAATGGTGGTAAGAGCTCCCTCCTGGACTGGGTCTTGACAAATAGACCTGATAGGATCAGCTCGTCCTGGTATCCTACCTGATTCTATCTCTGATCACTCCCGGTGTACTGTGTCTGGCGGATCCACTTCTGAAAATACTTCTAAAGTTATCCAGATCAGAGACTACTCAAGGTTTGATCTGTCCTCCTTTCAAAATGATATCAAGTACACTGACTGGTCAGCAGTATAGAATGCTCAGGACTTCACATCCGCTGTCAGTCACTTCCTCATCTCGTTAAGGGCCCTGCAGGAGAAACATGCCCCCCTCATCAGACGGAGGAGGAGGGGAATGGCTACTAAATGGCTTCATGGCAGTCTCCTGGCCCTCCTCAACACCAGAGATAAGTGCTGGGCCAAGTTTAAGGCCATGGCTGACCAGGCTATCTTTCAGAGATACAGGAAACTCAGAAATGAGTGCAAAAAGAACATAAGGATAGCCAAGAGTGAGTTCTGCAAATCTACGTTACTGAACTCGGCTAGGGATTGAAGGATTTTCTGGAGGAATATTAAACACGTTGAGAGTGGCACACAGAGCGCTGAGTCCACTGATATGATAATTGAAGGTTCCAGCTGCAACAGCTCGGAAACCATTGCCAACTCCTTCAATCATTATTTTTCTGATCTGTCCGAGTATACCTCGACATTCCCCAATGGTGGTGGTGTCAGCGGCAACCAGCCCATAGCACCATCATCACTCCACCCGCGCTTTCTATTCAGGGCAGTGGTGGCTCAAGAGGTGCAGAAACTGCTAGCTGGACTCTCACCCTTCTCAAGTGCTGGCCAAGATGGTTTGGAACCAAAGCTCCTCAGTCTCGGTGCCTCCTGGCTTGCCCCTCTGGTGGCACACATCTTCAATCTGTCCCTGTCAACTGGAGTTATCCCAGACATATGGAAGGTTGCCAGGGTAGTCCCAATCCTTAAACAGGGGAACCCTAAACTAATAGAGAACTATCGCCCCACATCCAACCTATCTCCGGTTAGCAAACTTCTGGAGAAAGTTGTGGCAGGGCAACTCTCAGAGTACTTACAGGCATATGACATAATGTCTCCTGTACAGCATTTATTCAGGAAGGGGCATGGTACCTCCTCAGCCATAGTTACTGTTTCATCATGGATGAGGGAAGCCATGGACCAAGGCAAACTCTCGGGGGCCATCTTTATAGACCTTTCAAAGGCATTTGACCTGGTCGACCATGCCGTGCTATCAACACAGCTTAGATCAATTGGACTATCCACTGCCGCTCTCAGTTGGTTCTCCAACTACCTACATGGTAGAACGCAGCGGGTTAAATATGGCAAAGAGCTCTCGGGTCCCACCCCAGTAACAATGGGGGTCTCCCAAGGCTCCGTCCTTGGAGCAATGCTCTTCTCCATTTTCGTTAATAATCTCCCCGCAACCACTGCTCACTGTAAACCAATCCTCTATGCAGATGATCTGGTCATCCTGTCTCACTCCCCAGAGGTGAGGGTCATTAACAACCACCTGAGTGATGACCTAAGAAACATTTAGACATGGATCCTGAACCATAAGCTAGTCCTTAATCTAAAAAAACCCAGGCCATGCTCTTTGGGTCCAGGGCTAAGATTAAGGCCTCCCCTGTGCCGTTCTGTGTTTCCAGTAAGGGAGACGTCCCGATCCCAATCACGAACAATTTCAAATACCTTGGTGTAACATTGGACCCACAGCTTGACCTTGGCCACCATATCCAGAAGACATGCAAAACTGTCAACCGTAAACTGGATCTGGCTTACAGAGCAAAAAATAACCTCACGCCGGCTGCGCGTATTGCTCTTGCTAGAGGTATGCTTCTCCCGTCACTATGTTATGGGCTTCTGTTGTTTGCCAGCACCACTAAGGCCCATCTCTCTAGGTGGTCGACGGCCTACAACAATGTCTGCCGCCGCCCTAGCAGCCCCCGCTCACTCACCACTGTGATCTCTACAATAAGTTAAACTGGCTCTCGCCCTCAAAGCACATTGACTTTGTCCTTGGTTGCTTCACAGGAAAGGTCCTCAACACAGGCGCCCCTCCAGGGGTGGCAAGTTTGCTGGCCCAAACTGTTCCCTCGTCCTATTACCGTGGGTCTCAGGGATCTGCCACGCTCAAGGTATCTGTGACTCGGACTCAAATGGGTGAAAGGGATTTTGCAGCATGTGCCCCCAAACTTTGGAAAAACCTTCCCAGCCCAGGTCCATGTTGCCCCCTCTCAGAGCAGCCTGCGTTCCTCCCTATGGAACCATCTCAAACTCGGATCGGCCTGCGGGTGCCAAAAACCCCCGTGACATATGTTAGCACTTAGCTAGTTTTGTACTTGCTGCTACCAATCCTTACCTTGTACTGCTCCAAAACTAACACACACCGCTTACTCTGCTGTACCTATTCTAACTAAATATGCCTCATATGCCTTGTGCTTTGTGTATTCTACATTATGATGTTCGCACGTGACATGCGAGTTTGTTTTTTCTAACTTGTACCTTGTTGTCTCATGACGTGTAATCTTTTCCTAATTATGTACCATGTTGTCCCAAGTGTGTAAGTATGTAATTTCCTGTACCCTCCCAGGTCGAACTTGAAAATAGCCAAATTGTCTTGTCTAGTGTACTTACCTGGTTAACAAAAGCTAATAATAAATAAAAATGCAGAAACACTTGGGGAATCTACAGGCATAGTCAAAGAGGTGGCAGCTTTCATTCAACAAACAAAAGTGTAAATCATGCAACTTGGTTATAGGAACCAGAGGGCACGGTACATTATGGTTGGCACAGATCTGGGGATAATTGAACAAGACAGAGACCTGGGCATCACTATATTGGGGGACCAAAAGGTGGAAAGGAACTGCAGGAGAGCAGTGGCTATGGGCAGCGGAATCCTGGGATGCATCGTGAGGGGGGGGGATCACCAGTAAAAATAGGGATGTCATACTACATTTGTACACCATTGTGGTTACATAACATTTGGAATACGGAGTCCAGTTATGGAGAACAAAAATCTAAAATAATGTGTGCAGGCTGCAGCAAGTTCAGAGCAAAGTGGCTAAGCCACCTACCCAATAAAGAAAAGTTAAGAGATTTGACCATGTACTCCATGGAACACAGGAGGGAGAGGGGATGACATTATTGAGATCTTAAAGTACCTTAAGGGTATAAACCATGTCACAGTGGAAAATATTGTCAGGCTGAAAAGTATGAGGGTGCATCGGCTACAGGTGGAGGGGGGTGCAGTTCAGGGGTAACACTGGGAAGTATTATTTCACAGAGAGGGTGGTGCAGAACTTGAATAGTCTCCCTGAGGTGGTCCTGAGGTGGTGGTTGGAGATGAAACAGTGGAGGGATTTAACACGGCATGGGACAGGCACAGGTGAGTGTTGAGGGTAGGGGGTTCATGCAGTAGCAGATAGCTGGACAAATGGGCATACTGGGTGGGCCTGTCTCTACTTTTCTGATGTCACACTTCCATGAATGTATGAATCTATGAATAGTTGTTAGCTATGACAGGGCCCATAATGGAATTAACACCCAACCCCAACCAGGCATCACAAACATGAGACCACTGGTGGTACCATCAAACATGAAGTGTTACCTTCAACTAAGGGACATGATGCTGAGTGTTGGGAAGGCACATGATACACTGTCAATACTAGTGTATCGCTGAGATAAGACAGTTGCTTGTGCTGTGCAGTACACACAACAGTTACCACACAAGACTCACAAGCAAGACCAATATATACAGACATAATTTGATGTTACTGACACTGTTAACACCGGCATGTGACAACTGCTATACATATGACAATAAGAGACTAAAATCACATGTACGTCTTGCACATTTGACATGCTGTACACGGTGCCAAGGGTTCTGCAGTGACTCACTATCTCTGCATTTCAGTGTGTGTCTGTGTGTGGGGGGGGGGCACAACCAACATACATGCATTTCTACAAAAATACATACAGTATGTATTCACAGACACCATTGCCACGTGCAACCCTTTACCACCAATATTGACTCACTTCACCAGCTAACAGTGGTGCCTCACTGCAATCACAGCATGCCACTCTGGTGTTGGCCACAGAAGAGGTCATTAGTTGCAATGATACCCAGTCATCATTGGTAGCATTCAGATGTAAGGTAATACACATACTTCCATACCTTCATTAGTAGCTCCATAGCTCTGCTGAGTGTCTCTGTGTGCAAACACAAGCACTTCTGTTTATACAGAGCTACACACATAGACAACCAACATGTCAAACCCTGTAACAGTGCTGTACACTCAGAAAACACATTCACCAGCCAGCAGTGATACCTCGTGAAGTGTAACGCATGCCACTGTGAGTTGCACCACAGTAAAAATGATCTGGTGCATCCATGACCACAGTAAAGACCATGGTTCTGGTAATGACATGAGCTTCATGACACTACAACTGGCTGTGTCCAGTACATTGTGCTGCCCTTTACCACTTTCCTTTGCCATTAATGTAAAATCAGTGGTAACACTCACCAGTCACTGTTAGTAGTTCGAGACATTTGCAAACCGCCAATGTCATCGGGTGCAGATTCAGAGTCGCTGGCTTCATCACTGACTACAGGGTCCAGATAGTAGGGATCCTCGTATGTAGTTTCACTTTCAAACACACTATCCTCCGAAAATTCATTCTCCTCCTGCAAATTACCACAGAAAGGGACAAGGGATGACTCTGGAACACAGCTGTCACTGAAACCAGTGACAGAATCGTAGTGAACACTATAACTATTCGCCGCCATTGCCAAATGCAAGCGTTGATGTTTTGGAGATGACGCGCCATGGTCTGTGCATGAGCACTCTGCTGTTTTCAGGTCAATGACATGCATGATGCAAACGCAAGGCAACAAACATGAAAAAGTAAGAAAATATTGCATTTTACCTCAAATTCACAGAATTTACCAATTCGGGGCACTAACAGCAACGATTTAATGAACAGCACTGACGATGGCCAAATTCCCTCGTTAAAGGGCAGGAGCTCTGTTTTAGTCAGGTTTAATTGATATCCTGCTACTTGGCTAAACTTATCTAGAATTTGTTTTGCTGTAGGGAGGGATTTTTCAGGATTTTGGAGGTATAGCAGGATGTCATCCACATATAGTGCAATACGGTGTTCGGTATCCCTAATTACTATTCCCTGAATTGTTTGGGTGTCCCAAACTTGCTGTGCAAGGGGCTCAATAAATGCTGCGAATAGCAAGAGGGATAGCAGGCATCACTGTCTGGTGCCTCTCAGCAGGTGAAAGTAGCTGGCATGGTGTCCATCCACCTTCACGCAAGCTTGGAATACGGAATAAATGTTTTAGAGAACTGTGATGAGGGCAGGGGGGGAATCCAAATTTTTTTAGTGTAAGGTATAAAAATGGCCAGGCAACCCTGTCAAATGCCTTTTCTGCATCTAGGCTGACCAGAACCGAGGGGGATTTAGAAGTTTGCATATGATGAATTATATGAAGGGAACATTTTATATTATCGGTTGTAGATTGAGACCTTACAAAACCAGTTTGGTCCCTGTGCATTAGTTGAGGGAGGTATTGGTCTATCCGATTTGCTAATATACTAATGAATAGTTTATAATCTTGATTAAGTACTGATATAGGCCTATATGAATCACAGAGTTGTGGGTTCTTACCTGGTTTAGGGATTATTGATATAGTTGCATAGGACCAGGAAGGGGGGGGGGTCTCCTTCAAGAATTGAGTTAAATAGGCTAGGAAGTCTGGGGGTAACCTGCACCCTGGTTACTTTATAGAATTCAGAGCTATATCCATCTGGTCCAGGTGATTTAAGGGGTTTGGCATTGGCAATAGCACTAATTACTTCGCCCTCTGTAATTGGGATCATTAGAGATTCTCTTTGGACTTCTGTGAGTTGTGGTAGGGTAATTGCTTGAATTTAGTCTGTTATTTGCTGTACGGATGGGGCTTGCTCAGGGGTGTATAACTTAGCATAGTATTTAGTGAAGGCATCAGCTATTTCCTGTATTTTGGTAAGGAGTTGGCCCCCCCCGGGTGGCGGATGATGGAAATTGTAGCTAACTTCCTTTGCTTCCTGATCTGGTAAGCTAACAGTCGAGTTGCCCATGGGCCCACTTTGTAATACCTCTGCCTTTAAAAGGACAGAGCTATTTTGGTTTGTGTTTGGACTAAGCAGTCCAGGTCTAGCTTAGTTTGTTGCAACTGAGAGTATACCGAGATGTTGCCTTGTTTATGGGCCATCTGTAGAAAGTGAAGAGATTCCTCCAGCCTGTCCCTCTGCTCCCTGCGCTGCCTACCCATCTCTGCCATATATTTTATGATATGTCCTCTGAGAACTGATTTAATAGTGTCCCAGTGGAACGCTAGGGTAGTGTCCGCTGGGGGGTTATCTGTTTTAATTTCAGTGATTTTATCAATGATAAACTCCCGAAATTGCTTCTGACGGAGATAATATGGATTTAGTCTCCATCGTGTGCTTTTAGGTTGAAGACCCATATCCCAGGAGGAGATCGGCGGGGGGCATGGTCCGAGATGGAAATGTCCCCCAGCTGGATATCCTGTAGAGCTCCTAGATTCTCCACCTGTGTAAATGTGTGATCAATGCAGGAATAGGTGCGATGTGCGGATGAGTAATGAATAATTTCTTGTTTTTGGGTGTAGTTTTCTCCAGACATCCGACCTCAGTCACAAATCTTCTGAAGAATTTTTGTGTGGCTGACTGCTTAGGTGATCTCTGGTGTGAGGTATCCATAGTGGGGTCCAGTGTGAGGTTGAAGTCCCCGGACATCAGTAGGATCCCTTTAGTCTCCTGTATTATCCTATCCAACAAGGATTTCAGCTGTGGAATTGGCAGGCCCAGAGGGAGGTATACATTAGCCAGAGTGACTTGTTCCCCATTAAGTGCTCCTTGCACTATAATTAACCTACCCCCTGGGTCCGACCAAGTTGCGTTTACCCTAAGGGGGGGGTGTGGGAAGGTATTATTATTGCCACCCCTTTTCACCTGCCTTCTTTACTAGAGGAGTGGTAGACTTGACCTCTGCTTAGTTGGGCAAATTTTACATGCTCAGTGTCATTTAAGTGTGTCTCCTGTGGATATATTAGGTCAGACTTAAACCTTCTAATGTAAGCCAACACCTTCGACCACTTAACTGGTGAGGTCAATCCATTACTATGTAGGGACATTAGTTTCAACTTAGGAGAATACAGTCTTAGATTTTATAGTCTGGTAGTAACCTAAACCTCTGTATTTCACAGGGGAAGTTCCCCTTGTTTGCATTAAATTAAGCCTTTCTATGAAGCAGTAAGTAGACCTGATGATTCTTTTAAAACAACAACAACCATAACATGACAACAAATTCTGACATCCAACATTTGGTAAAAACAAACATTTTGGGATCAATAAGGTGACCAACATGGTCTCCTTGGCGAGTGGTAACAAACTTGTACTTCCACAGATTATGATAGGTCCCAATCTTTCGGTAGGGTTTGACCCCTACTTCACAACCCTTATCAATGAAGGGTCAGTTGACACTTATACTGTCCTATAGGAAAAAGGTACGTGGGGTGAGCAATGTCTATGGTCGAACGCCAGGCTCCCACCTGAGTTTAATGGGAAATCGGGGGAAGCGTTGCAATTTCTCAGTTATAGCCACCTTTGTTCGTGTGAGAGATGTAGCAATACTGGGTCCCAGTCTGATTGCCCAATGGCAAATTCCAGAGTTTGGTGGAGGAGGAGAGAAAGAAGAGAGAGAAGGCGGAGGAAAGAAACTCCCCCAGTCTCCCTATCCCTCTCATGTTGGCTGGGCATGGCTTCTCCCCTCCCCATACCACCCCTGCAGGCCAGGTATCGCCAGATTAAGATAGAGCTTCCTATGGTTCCTACTAATCACACCCTCATAGTGCCATTGTTGCTAGATATTCCTGCTCTGTCTCTACCACTGGCCTACTTGGGTGGTCTGGGTCCTAGCCGTCCAGGGGCTTATATTATCAGCTTTCACACAACTCAGGCCTTGAGGTCTGTCCCTGTTAAAACACTCTGAGCTACTCTGTGTTAGGTGTAAGAAGCACCAGGGTTTTCAATCATAGTGGGTCTCCCCTCTTCGTCAGAGTCAGTATCATAATTAAAACAGGCCGCATATGATAGAGTCGTGAGGATAGCCCAGGATCCAGTCTGCCCCCCCCCCCCATCATTGTAAGCCTCTCCGTTCCCTCTAGGTAATGGGGCTTAATGATCCAGCTATTCCACGTCTGCAGGATCTCTAGTTTTATCTTGCCTAGGTCTACACCCCCCCATGTAAATGGCAGTGTCTTTAGTTTTAATCCCACCCCAACCCCTGTTCCGTTTATCTTCCCCCCTCGTGGCCATGCCAGTTACCCTGTATAAGCTATTACAGCCAGTTATCCTGTCCCTATTTCAGATGCCTATTGAGATGCATAGTGTGGTCATACTCAGCCCCCCCCACATCCACCCTCCAACCCCAGGGTATCTTTCCAAGTACACTGTAATTTTATCTAACAGCACTGTTCAACTCCCCTTAATTCAGGATCCTCGACACATCTTAGAGTTCTTTATACATATACTTGCTGTGATTCAGCCCTCCGCAGCTTGTGCTTCCTTTCTTCTTTTTCTTGGGTTGCTGTCTGGCCTGTAGTGCACCCATTATTTTCTGCATTGTTTCTGCTCCTTTTTGGCATCTGGAATCCCTCAGGTTATTGCTTCAGGCCTTCTCTGTGAGCTTGGAAGCAATTGATGCCTCTGAGTTAGCATGGTGTTGCTCAACCATTATTTTCCAGGATTTCAGCTCGGCTGCCACTGTTGTGGCATTGTCATAGGAGAGAGAGAGGGCCTTCCTGGAAGAAAATCACCATTTTAGCAGGGTAGGGTGTCCTGAAATGTATGCCCATGGTTTTCAGAGCTCTCATTATTGGGACATATGCTTTTCTCTGTGCCATCACCGCGGGAGAATAATCATTATCAAAATACAGTCCCTGGCCTTTAAAAAGCACCTCTCTATTTCAAGCAACAGGGTTTCTGGTAGGTGTAAAAGTTCCCGAAATGTTTTTTGAATAAAATGTATTATCTCTGCACCTTTTGGCCCCTCAGGCATACCAGACAGCTGGATGTTATTTCTGTGGTTCCTGCTTTCAGCATCTTCAGCGCGGTCCTGTAAGGCCTGGAGGTTATGGTGCAATTGTACGATGGCCAGCTCCGCCTCATCCACTCATTTGTTGGTGCCTGTTGCCTGAGCTTCGCTGGCATCCCGGTGTTTCTCAAGCTCATTGATGTCTGTAGAGCAGTGGCTGTAGATCTCCACTGCATCACCACTGCATCGCATTTCTTTATGGAAATCCCAGAATTTTGTTAGCACTTGTGCCATTTGCCGCTGGAGAATTGTGTAAGGTACCTGGTCACTGGGTGCAGTACTGTGACAGGAGGCTGATGAGGCCCAGGATCCCTCGCTTCCGGAGTCTTTGTCCATTGATCTCTCCCCATCTTGATGCTCCGGAGGTCTGCGTCTACCTTCCCCACGTTTTATAGACATTATTTTACCTCTTGTAATTTGCTTTTCCTGTTATTTGTAAGTAAAAGCTTTATTTAGAAGGTAATTGAATCGTTCTCAGTGGTAGCCCCTCATTCTAGGTTGCAGTCTATACCATGATGTCACCGGAAGTCCCCTGCACACCTGTTTAAAAGCTGCCACAGCCCCCCTACAAACTGGAGACTCTGCCAGTCCCACAAACATGAAATCAGCAAGGTAGTGTACTATGGCCTCACTATGCACTACTTGTGCAAAAACCCAGTGCAGGAAGGTGTTGAATTGCACAAAGACTGCGCAGGCTACCGCACATCCCATGGGCATGCAATCATCCACATAGTACTCACCCTCAAATTTCATGCCCATCAGTACCCTGTCCTCGGGATGAACTGGCAGCAGTCTGAATGCGGACTCAATGTCCACTTTAGCCATAAGTGCCCCAGGCCTCGCTGATTGCACCACCACTATGGCCTGGTCAAAGGACTGATAATGCACTGACATGTGCAGAGAATCAATATGATCATTCATTGAGTCCCCATCCAGGTATGACAGGTGACTTGATCATCCAAAACTCCTCCAGTGTCTTCTTGGGCACTAAGCCATTTGGTGAAACCTGTAAAGTATCCCACGGGGGCTCTGTGAATGGTCCACTCGCCTGCCCCAGCTGCCTATCTTTCTCCAGTTTTACCCAGACAACTTGTGGCCGATTCCTGGCAGACTTCAAGTTATCCATATTGTACACCCTCCTGGGGCCTGAGTATGGAATCCTGAAGCCCTCCATGAACCCCTTCCCCAATAAGTCAGCAGCTACTCTGTCTGGGTACTGGTCAAGCCATGGCTTAATCCTTGTTAACTGTACCAGGGTGGGAAGGTTTCCCACCCTGAGATTTGGGGCTCACCCCATGCTCCCCGCCTATTCCCTTCCCCCCTCATGCTGATGAGCACTGCAGAAAGGGATGTTTCCCACAGGCCATGCATGCATACCAAACCTTACAGCTGCTGCACATGCTTTGAATATATGCACAGCACATCTGCTCTGCTGATCCCTCTGACTTCATCTGTGCAGACACTTTTATGGGGAGGCTGCTATCTGTGTGCTGCAGCCCCCCTCCCTGCATGACATCCACTAGCCGGAGCATATCTATTTTTCCTCAGCCTAGTACCGTAGCCACCTGTCGCCTCCAACGAAATTCCTCACTGTAGTCGAGCCAGGCCATTCCCCCTTTTTTATTATACATCAAGGAGATGTGGTGCATGTAATTGAGAGCTCCACCCCTTGCTTCTCACCTGCCTTCAAAAGGACTGTGGCATATATGATGAATGCCACGATCCAGTTGTCATACGTGCATGGAACTTTAACCTTCTTGTGTTACTGTTCCTTCCCCTTTTCCTTCTTGCTGTCCATTGGCTCCACAGGCAAATTTAAGAGGGACAATATGTCCACATACTCTCTGTTCCTAATCTGCTGCATCACCTTCTCGATCAAGTGGGTGCCAACCCGAGTATCAAGCCCTGCGTAATGGTTCTCCAGCGGGGCTGGCACCAACTTGTCCAGTGATGACCCATCCTTCCCTGTGCCATCCCCCCATCAGCCCCAGGACCATCCTATTCTTGATTTCCGCCACTAAGTCTGCAACCACCCCGACCAACTTTTTCAGCTGCTTGTCTGCTGCTGCCCACAAGCTGGTCTCTGTACCTGGCTACCTGCCGACAGCCCCTTCATCATCCGAAGAGTCTAGTGCCACCAATAAGTCACCGCCATCCATCTTCAAAAATCCTCCTTCGGCCAGCCCTTCTGACTCACTGTCAGACTCATCACCCCTCACCGCCCCAAGACCTGTCTTACCTGACTGGCCCCTACCTGCGACCCATCAGATTGAGCCTTACCTTTTATGCGAAGCACCTTCGCTGGTGGTAATGGTTTTCCTCCTCCCACCCTCTTCGTCAGTTGGTGAAGTCAATGGCCTTCCATCCTCTAAGCAAGTCTCCAGCCATGCCGCCCTTCTTCTATAAGGCTCTCAGCTTTTTTTCAGCTGCTGCCAGCGCCTTTGGTGAGAGGTTCCTCTTCTGGTGGTCATGATCCTGCAACAGCAACTAAATGCCCCCCCCCACACACACACATATCATATCATATCATTGGAATTAATCCACACAAGACTCCACCTAGGAGTTCGACTCTATGCACAAGTCTGCCTACCATGGCCCGACTCCTAGTCGGCCACCACCCTGAAATGGGGGGGGAGAGGGGCATGGAAGGGGATCAAAGAGGGAACAAAGATGAAGAAACATCTGCAGGTTCATATTACCAAATGTCTGTTAATGGGAACAGAGCATTGTACCCCCTCGGCCAAAGTACATATGTTTAGCAAACTGAGCCACGAAGCCAGCCCTTCTCATTGTCTCTTTTTTTTTCTAAACCATCTAAGCTCCTGTGTCCAGTTTTAGAAGTGACTCTGCTGGGAAGCGACATGCTTATAGCCACCAAAAAAGCTGTGGGAATGGACCCACTTGCTGCAATCCCCCAGCTCATTCTCTGTTGTGGTTGTACCACTGTAAAATGCCTAAGGCCATGATCCCTATCTGCCCCTCACAAACATAGCGGCTCCCTATGGCCACCACCATATTGGGCAGCCTGCTTGTCCATATCTGGCCACTCCCTGGCCCAGAGAACAAATGCACACACCGCCCCCGCCCCACAGAGATAAACCACATATCCCAACCCAATAACAGGGCTGGGCGAGACTCCCGTGCACCTTCCACCAATCGGGAACCCCAGAAAGTCTGGGTGCCATTCTCAACATAGCCACCGAAATCTCACCTCACGCGAGATCCTGAGCAGCCAATGCCAAGTCCCTGGGTAACCACATGGCCTACACTGGGGACTGGGCATTGGGATGAACCTCCACTTCAGGGCCGTTTTATGGCCTCCTGCTATGAAGCGCCATAGCCTGATGCCACCCTGCTATCACGGGAGGAGGGAGTGGCGGAAGTACGGAAAAGGCACAAAGAAACACTGCTGAGTGCCCAGCAGCCCTGACCACGGCCACCACAAACCTCTGCTGTCCCATGAAGCTGGAAGAAACTGGAGGATGCACCCGGTAGGGACTCTTTTATACTGACTAGTCAAGGAAGAAGGAATACTGGTGCCACATGGGACTCCAAGGCCTCCTAACTCCACTCTGCAAAGGCCCATGGGTTAACCACCCACACAGCCCGGCTTGGAAGTGAGGCCCCATTCAGCACAAATCAGTGAGCCTCACAGGGCGGCCTGTTCCGCAGCCTCGGGCGTGGTCTTTCAGTTCACTGACCAGCCTAGCCCCTGGTCATGCAGTGTTTCAAGTGCTCCTGTTTCAACCACTGTCAAATGGTGGTCGTGGGGCCTATGTCTGCCAGACATACCAAACTCTTCCCCCACTGGATACTTTAACCTCTTGGGCTATAGTGCCAGTCTGGTCAGCTTCTCTCCCCTCCATAGACGCCAGCCCAATCCTTCCTCCCTGGAGCTGGTCTAGACATCCGAATTGTTCCGCTGATCAGAGGAGAAGGAGGGAGAGACCCTGGATTCCTATCCAGTTATCCCTCTCGCTCCTCCCCACCCAGATCCCCACCACATGGGGCACAGTGATACCTCTCCCTAGGGTGTGTCCAGGGCCTGCTATCCACTCTGGGAGGGAGGTATCCTATTCCTAGCCTGGGTCAGGGGGGAGGGAGCCCCCAGACAAATGGTCGGCTGCTTCAATGCTTGGGCAGCCTATATAATAGTAGACACAAGTTTACTAACCTGAAGGAAATGGATACCCTTCTGGGAATCTTTTCTTGATCCTTTAGGTAAAGCAGCCCACATGGTTTTATTCCCTTCATCGTGTTCTCCTTCCCATCCCATACTCCCAACTCCCCCTGTGTATAAATTAAATTTAGAGCTCATGTAATATTGTAATAAAATCTGTAATTGTCATGTTTGTATGTTTTTCTTTTATTTGTTGTAATATCTGGAAAATCAATAAAATATTATTTACAAATGGTTGCACTAGTAACATGGCATATTTTTATGAAGAAAACACATTGCTCTCGCTCTTTCTCTCTCTCTCTCTGCCTTTTATGTTTGCTTGTTGCACATGCACAAGCTAACATCTTGTTAAGAGAATGGCATTTCGAAGGTGGGTCACTATCAGAGCCAATACAACTCAGGCTGCAGTGACAGATGAATGGTCATCCAGGCGGCTCAGCACACAGTTCTTGTTCTGCTGGGAGGAACTTTGCATAGTGGAAAGAAAAGCGCTACTCAAACCAGAGCGGCTCTATCCTTTCATCTGCATGATGCTGCTCATCTGCCAGCTGAGCAGTGTCATGATCAGCCTGCTGGTCGTATTCCTCCCCCAACCTAAAAACAATCCCATCCTCTGCCAAGTATTCCTCCCATTTCCCCATCACTTCCCATACCTCATCCCGCTTTCTAATAGATTGTACCCTTTGCCAAGTATCCCTTCCATCTCCCCATGGTCCTGTAAATATAAAACTGACACTGTGGTGCCAATTCCCCAGTGTCTGTACCTGAAATAAAGAAAACCATTCCTTGTATCTTTCTTTATTTAACAGTCCATCGATGTCTGTTGCAGCCACCACCCCTGCCGCCATTAACCTCCCCCACCTGACCCCTACCCCTTGCATACCTACCGAGGGTCCAATTCTGTAATCCTTTCTGGACTGGAGACATGTCTTTACTCTTTAATGCCAGACTGGGAACTTAGGAAATCAGATAAGCATGTCAGTGTACTTCAAAGCATTTTGAACTTGTACTCATAACTTGGTAATTTTTAACATTTTCCCCCAGATTTCAAACATGGCCTTTTTGGAACACCATTTCATAAACAAAGTAGGCTAAATGTTTCAAATCCATCCAGAAAGGTGATCTCACAGTTGTTCCACAAAGTCACCCCTCGGGGAGGATTTGAACATTTTCACCTACCAAGTTCATGAGGTGGTGTCATAGGAAGACAGTGTTGAAAATGTAACCACCCCTACAAATGGGGGTTCCCGAAAAGTCTTCCTTGAGCTTGCCTAAATGCTCACTGCCAGGCTGGTGTCCTGCGTCTTAGCAGTTCAAATGTGATTGCCAGAGAGTGCCTGTATAGCCTCTGTGTACATAGAAACATAGAAACATAGAATTTGACAGCAGATAAGGACCGCTTGGCCCACCTAGTCTGCCCATTTTCCTACCTAACAGACAAGCTGCAGATCCTAGTTAACCAACAGCTTACTTCCTCTTACCCGCCACTAGGACTGCCTTATGCCTGTCCCATGCATTCTTGAAGTCCCCCACTGTTCTTGACTCCACGACCTCCTCAGGGAGGCTGTTCCATGCATCCACAACCCTCTCAGTGAAAAAATACTTCCTCACATTACCCCTGAGCCTCCCCCCATCTTCAAATTGTGCCCCCTTGTTCTTGCACATCTCTTTTTCTGGAAGATGCTACCCTCTTGGACTTTGTTAATTCCCTTGAGGTACTTGAAAGTTTCTATCATGTCCCTCTCTCCTTCTTTCCTCAAGAGTATACATATTAAGCTCCTTTAGTCTTTCTTCAGATGTCTTCTGGTGCAGACCCTGCACCATTTTGTTGCTCCTCCTCTGGACAGCCTCCACTCTGTCTATGTCTTTATGGAGATGGGGTCTCCAGAACTACACACAGTACTCCAGATGGGGTCTCACCAACTGTCTGTACAGAGGGATAACAACTTCCTGTCTTCTACTATTGATGCCTCTTCCTATGCATCCCAGTATTCCCCCAACCTTCCTTATTGCCTTCTCACATTGCTTGCCCACCTTTAGGTCATCTGATATAATTACCCCAGGTCCCTTTCTATTTTTACTGTTGTCAGTATCTCACCCCCCATTGTGTACTCTTCCCCTGGGTTTTTGTTTCCCATGTGCATTACCTTGCACTTCTTTGCATTGAATCTGAACTGCCATACATTTGACCATTCCTCCAACCTTGCCAAGTCCCTTCTCATCCTTTCCACTCCATCTTATGTATCAACCCTGTTGCAGATCTTTGCGACATCTGCAAAGAGACATACTTTTCCTTCCAGTTCCTCTGCAATATCACTTATAAAGACATTAAAAAGGACCGGTCCCAGTACTGAACCCTCTTTTCTTCACTGTGTACTCCATTTACTACTACCCTTTGCGTCCTGTTTAGCCAATATTTTATCCAGGCTACCACCTTGGGACCCACTCCAAGGCTGGCTATCTTGTGTATTAATCTTTTGTGTGGGACTGTATCAAATACCTTGCTAAAATCTAGGTAGGCCATGTCCACAGCCCCTCCCTGGTCTACTACTTTGGTCACCCAGTCAAAGAAATCTATTAGATCTGCCTGACACGACCTTCCCATCATGAATCCATGCTGCCTTGGGTCCTGTGCCCCACTGGCCTCTAGGTACTCAACAATTCTTTCCTTCAGAAGTGATTCCATCATTTTCTCTACCACTGAGGTCAAACTAACTGGCTTGTAGTTTCCTGCCTCTGTCCTGTTCCCACTTTTGTGAAGAGGAATCACATCTGCCCTCCTCCAGTCCTCGGGTACCACCCCATCCTCCCATGATTTGTTAAAGAGAGTAGTCAGCGGTGTCACTAGTTCTAC
The DNA here is from genome assembly GCA_016271365.2 of Neoceratodus forsteri. Classification (NCBI taxonomy): domain Eukaryota; kingdom Metazoa; phylum Chordata; order Ceratodontiformes; family Ceratodontidae; genus Neoceratodus; species Neoceratodus forsteri. Next base: position 449,016,126 of record CM057456.1, on the reverse strand, counting down.
CCTTAGTTCTTTTAGAATTCTTAGGTGAATCCCATCAGGCCCCATTGCTTTGTCCACCAATTTTTAGTTCTTTCAGAACCCTTCTTCTGTAAATGGACTGGTATCGACTGCCTTCAGAGTGTTTCTCTTGTTTGGTTTAGGTAACTCTCCTCCTCTTCCTTTGTGAATACTGAGCAGAAATATTCATTTAGTATCCCTGCTTTTTCACTGTCACCCTCACCCACTTTCCCTCCCTTTATTAAGCTTCAGTATCCCTCCTTTGGTCTTTCTTCACTCCCTAATGTACCTATAAAGGTCGTATCCCTTCTTAACAGAATTGGCTATCCTTTCCTCGGTTTGGGCCTTTGCTATTCTGACTGCCTTCCCAGCCTCTTTTCTGCTTTAACTGATAAAGTTCTCTGTCCTGCTCCTTCTGTGTTTCCTTATATTTCCTGAATGCTGTCCTTTTCTCCTTAACCTTCCCTGCCACCTCTTTTGTGAACCATAGCGTTTTTTTCCTTCATTGTGTTTTATTGATTTGCTTTACACAAAGGCTTGTTGCATCTGTGATGCCTGTTTTGATCACTCCCCATTGTTCCTCCACCCCTTCTTCTTGCCTGTTTGCTAGTGCTTTTCTGAGGCACTCTCTCAGTTTCCCAAAGTCAGCCCTCCTAAAGTCTAGTACTCTTGCTTTTGTATGGCTTGATTGTATGGCTGTGTTTATCGTGAACCACACTGTTTGGTGGTCGCTTGTTCCCAGATGGCTACCCACTTCTAAATCTGAGATTCTTTTCCATCCCCATTTGAAAGTACCAGGTCTAAGATTGCTCCTCCTGAGTGGGTTCCAATACTAGCTGTCTGAGGCATGCCCCTGTAGGACATCAAGAATGACCCTGCTTCTTGGATGTGCCTGCAGCAAAGGTGCTCCAGTTAACATCTGGCATATTCAGGTCCCCCATCAACAATATCTCCCTTTTTCTGCCATTCTAAGAAAGCCTTCTATCATTTCCTTGTCCATTCCCTCCCCCTGAGATGGGGGTCTGTATACAACCCCAGTGCGGATTGTGGTGCCATTTCCTGTCTCCAGGGTGACCCAAAGTGCCTCATCTGCTCCCTGTTTACTCATTAGTTCTGTTGCTTTAATCCCTTCCTTTACATCGAGAGCTACTCCTCCTCCTCTTTACCCTCCCTGTCCCTCCTGTAGATTGTGTATCCTGGTATGTTGACATCCCAGTCATGGTTCTCTGTGTACCATGTTTCTGTGACTGCCACAATATCCAGGTAACCCTCTTCCATCAAGGCCACTAGTTCAGGGAGCTTGTTACACAGACTACGGGCATTGGTACTCATCACCCTCCACTTTTTGATAGCCTTACCCCTTTTACCCCATTTCTGTCCTTCCTGCCTTTGCCTTTTGTACTGTCTCTTTAATAGCTGCCTGGATTGCAGTCATGAGTAATCTGAGAGGGAGCTCTGTTGAAAGATGTAACTATTTGCTGAAAATCATTTAGAGTGATAATGATAATGTAGTTTGTCTAACCTGCCTTCTTTGCAACAAGGACTGTTTTATCTCCACATTCTTGGTCCTGGACTGTGAATTGGAACAATCAGATCTGCTGGGACCTAAAATGGAGCCGGACTACAGGAACTGTCTGGAGTCAAAATCTGTAGGAATTGTAGTTTTGGGCTTTTGGCACCTTTTTGCACCTGAAGGGGGAGCCTTTGTTGTGACTCACAGACAGATTAGTCAACCAAACCTTTTAGATTCTGAGGAAAGTCCCTGGCTTGCTGGCAGTTGAGTCAGATCTCAGTTGGGAGCTGAATGAGCAAGAACTTGAGACAGTCAAGCAGCCATCTGAGTAGTTTCACGCGGGAGAACTGTGGAAAGGCCTGAGTTGTGGCCTGCATGTCTGCCTGCTGCCCCTGAGAAGGAGAGAAGAGAATTATTTCGGACTAAATCTAAGTTTGTGAGAATGAAATAAGCCACTGATTTTTTACCAGGCTCATACCTGAAGAAGACCGAAGATTTGCTGAATTCGATTGGCCTGTCAGGATTTCCAGCTGCCTTTGAATCCCCGGTTTGTGCAGAGACTTTGCGATCGTGACTGGAGAGCAGTTTTCCTGGTACAGTAGAAATTCCTTACATGTAAATGTGCTGTGTGTTGGAAGTGGGTCGTGATTTAGTTCCCCACAGTGTGAAATGTGTTCTGCTTGCTGGTACCATAGAATCCTTTACATGTAAATGTGCTGTATATTGAAAGTAGGACGTGATTTGGTTCCCCACCGTGTGAACTGTGTTCTGCTTGCTGGAAGCTTTATCCAGCCTAATCAGACTGAATCCATGTTCATCTCAATTCAGCCTGGGCAATGTCACGCTGGCTCTGCCACACTACCCCACTGCACAGAGAAAGCCACCGACGAGAGACCTGCCTGGGGATCAGCCCCCTGCTCCACGCTTGAACAGGAATGACGCGTCGGCAAATCGTGTGGGCCCTGCTTCTCCTGGCACTCCAGATTAACCACCTGCTGTCTTGATTTTCATCCAGCCTATGTCCAGTCTTGGGTATCGTGAGTAGTCATCAGGGTAGCTCCCTGCAACAACAGCCTCATCTAAAAGTCTGTCATCTGATTGTCTTGTTGTTTTCTTTTCACAAACTGAGCCCTCCACCTCCGGATTACAAATAGTATGTGTTGTGCATGTTGTTTTCTTCCATCACAGGGCCCCAACCAGCTGCAATGTTCCTGGCTAGCTCACCATTCTCCATCTGGATACCCAGAGTGTGTGACTGTTTATGAACCCTGAAGTGCATGCATAACTGTTTAATTGATAGAGCCTTTGAGCAAATTAACCTGATTACGCCCTTCCCTTGTTCAAGTCCCTTAAATAAATCAGATCTAACTATTTTTTGCATTTACCCTGACTGTGGTTCCAGTTTGTGTAAAAGTACTGTACCACTGTTATTTGCTGTGTATCACCTTGTCTTACAGGGGGTTCCCAGGCCCAAGCCAGAGGAAAGCCCTGGTGGTAAGTGCAAACAGTGTGGGTACTTGTGTGGTGTATCAGAGGTATTGTGAAAGTGATTCTTGTGTATTGTTATGGCCACTAGTAAGGAAAGAGGGGGGTTACAGTGTCCCAGAGGGCTGTGCCCAGGTTAGCTTGACCACTACCAACTCTGACCTCTGGGTGGAGGCACCCGTTTCAGAACTCAGGCCTCTTAACCTGCTACTAGCCAAGCAGGCAAGGGTAGTACCCTTGGGCTAGTGCTGTGACATTTGGACAGCTGGTTCTGATCACTGTATGATTTTTGTAATATAAAAATGTGTTACTGAGTGCCTCTCATGAGACCTGCTGAAACAGCCTGTGGAATGACACCCCCCACCCCAGGTTTTAGCTACAAGGTGTTACCTGGAAGGCCAGGAGATAATTACAGGCTAGAAGAGACTTAAATTTGGATCTCCTGTTTATCTAGCTTAATTGTAGCTTGCCAGCTGCTAGGCTGGAAAATCATAAACTTTTATGGCGTTTAGAGGAAGGATACTGTTTATGTCACGAGGGTGAAAAGTCATAAAAGATCCTTTGATATCCTTGAGAGAGGAAGCAGCTCATGGATGAAAGAAGAGACTTGGAAAATTACAGACTTAATTGGGAAGTCATATGGGGAAACAAGTTTTTTCTGCTGATGTCGCCTATTAATTTACCTCCTGACACAAGACATCCTGATTGTATAATTTTTAATAAACAGAGAAGGAGCTGGGTGACATCATGGAGAAGGCATGGTCAAGACAGTGTTTTACTGTAATTATGCTGTAACAGACCTTTACTGACACACATGTTTGGACTCTGAAAAAATAAACATCTACAGCACTATAAGAAGATAAGAATACAGTAGATAGACAGGTCTAAGTGTATTATTGGTAGGAATTTGCACTTTTTAAACCTTATTGTTTTAAAAGATTGTATGTTTTGTGATATATGGTTCTGTGTTATACATTTTACATTTTTTTCTATTTTAAGTAAACCTCTATTTTTAGAGACTACCTGTTGTGCCTTTGAAATTCTTTCTTTGACAAGGGAAGCATATATGGTTAAAGCTGACACTGCACAAAGCTTACTGGTTTTACCAAACTGGGAAAAGGTAATAGTTTATTCTGAGGTCTTTCATAGAGTTTTGAAGGGTTCATTTTGTACACCTGGTTAGATGCCCGTAGCCAAAAGATATCTGCCCCCAACCGAAGAGCAAAATTATCTCAGCCTGTACATTGGGTACGCTAGCAAGAGATTCACAGTTTGAATCCCTCCAGAACTAGAGACCAAAGTTTGATTCGAACCCACAAAACGGACAGAAGGGTTACCCTGTTGTGTTAACTGTTCACAATACTGCACTCAGAGGTTGGTACTGTGGAATCAGAGGGCCTGACCTGCTGAGTGTGGTTGTGACAGATTGGTTGGCAGTGATGTGCATAAGTTTTGTATTACAAGCTTTTATTATTCAGTGTGTCAGCTTGAGACCGTCAGCTCACTTGCAAAGAAAGAAAAAGGCAGTGATTTATTTTTAAAAAGGGGACAGAACTATATCACTTGGCGTACAGTCAAGTTCCTACCCATTTTATTTTTTTTTCTAAAGTGCAAGTCAGAGTAGCAATAGTTAGGGAAGAAGATGGCTTCCAACTACAGCAGGCACACTGTAGACTACTTAAAGCAGTTGTGCCGGGACAGAGGAGTCCTGTTTGAGGTGAAAGCCACCAAACAGAACCCCATGGATGCCCTGACGGTAGCAGATACCCAGAGCATTAAGTCACAGACAGTGACTGAAAAGGACCAAACCTTGAGTGTGGCAGGGCTAGCAGCCAGTGCAGTGTCCAGATCCAATGAGGAAGGCAACAGGGCCACTGTCAGTGAAGGGCCACAGCAGCAGGGGAAGGTCACCAGTATCCTGGATCCAGAAGTACTCAGGCTGCAAATTGAGTTGCGCAGAATGGAGCTGGAGTTCCAGAGGGAGAGAGACCATGAACAGTGAGAGGTGGACCGTAAGGCAGAGTGAGAATGTCGAGAGGCAGAGTGAGAATGCTGAGAGGCAGAGCAAGAACAGAGAGATGCTGACCGTGAGGAGCATGAGTGCCAGAGGCAACACGAACTTGAGAAGCTACAACTCCAACCAGTGGCACCAGAGCAGGTAAGTGACTTGGGTTTAACTGGGACTACAGGACTGGGTTACAAATTGAATTACAAATTGATAGCTGAATTTAAAGAAGAGGAGGATATGGATGCCTTTTTAAATTCTTTTGAAAAAGTTTGTATTCAGGCTAAAATTCCGAGGGAGTCCTGGAGCTTCCAGTTATCCCCGCTACTTACCAGGAAAGCTCGAGATGCATTGGGTCAAATGGACAATGAGGACAGTGATGGTTACAGCAAACTTAAAGCTGCACTGTTAAAGAAATTTGAATTAACTGCTGAATCATACAGAGCTAAATTCTGTAAGCTCAGGAGAAACCCTGACATGAGCAACAAGGAGCTAGCCATGAAACAACACCAGTTTTTAAAATGTTGGTGGGAAGGAATTGAAGCAAACTCAGTTGATAAAATTGAAAATGTGATTCTGTTAGAACAGTTTTTCTGGGCATGCCCAGCAGAGCTGAAAACCTGGCTGGAGGACCGAGATCACAAAACAGTGCAAAAGGCTGCTGAACACTTGGACCGCTATGCCAAGAGCAGACCTGCTCTGAAAGCGAATGGAACAGGCGTGGCAGCACAGAAAGGGAAAAGCGCACCTTCAGGGCAGCTAAAACCCTCACTGCCTCCACCAAAACCAGTTAGACCCACGTTTCAGAGAAAAGATTTCTCTGAGAAAAGAACTGAATGTTGGTTGTGTAAAGAAACTGGGCATATTGCCAGACAGTGTCCCAAAAAGGTGAGCAATAATACGCAAGGTGGTACTAGGAAGGAAGTGGGTTGTTTGTGTGTCCCTGGAAGCATGCTTGTGAACATGAAGGAACACATGCACCCAGTCATGGTGAATGGTGTACAGGCGCAAGGATTAAGGGACACAGGGGCATCCCTGACATTGGTAAAAGGGGATCTAGTAGAGCCGAGTCAGCTTATATCCAATAAATATGTCACTGTACAGGACTTTACTGGTGAAGAGAAAACATTGCCCCTCGCTAGTGTTCTCCTAGGCTGGGGTGAAACAGGGGGAACTGTGCAACAGGTGGCTGTAGCCAAAACCTTAGCAGTGGATGTGATCCTGGGCAACAATCTCAAACAAGGGATGGTGTGTGCAATTAGCTGTAGCCAAACGGCAAGGGAAAACTGTAGTTCCCTGAACACCACAGAAGCCATTGTGGACACCACTGAGAGGCTGGTTCTCCAGCCTGTGTCTCCTGATATGGAGACTAGTGAAAATGGGGTAGAAATTTCCCCAGTAGCAAGTAACCACACAGCTACAGAGGGTTACTCTGAAGAGGGAGGGGTGACCCATTGTCAGAGGGTTGGGATTGACAGTGATCCTGAGTGCCCTGACGCTAGTGTTAGGGACCCTAGTTTAGTGACTGAAGGGGACCTGTCCCATGCCTTGGGAATGTGTGAGGGGTTTGCAGCTGCTCAGAGAAGTGATCCTAGTCTACAGAAGCTGAGGGCTTGGGCAGACTCTGACAGGGCACAGTAGATAACGGCAGACATAAGGTTTATTGGGAAAATGGACTTATGTATACTCAGGCTGTGCTTACAAAGGGAGGGGTGCTAGGCAGGCAGCTTGTCGTTCCCCAGGGGTATCGTGAGCAGTTGCTCAAGATTGCACATGATATTCCCTTGTCTGGTCATCTGGGAATCGCATGCACTATGCAGCGGTTGGCCCAGAATTTCTATTGGCCTAACTTCACCCAGCAGGGGAAGGAGTAATACAGGTCTTGTCACCGGTGCCAAGAAATAGGGAAAATGGGCAAGAAAACCCAAGCCACCCTGATTCCATTGCCCATAGTGGAGGGCCGGGCCATTCGAGAGGGTGGGAATGGATATTGTGGGGCCTTTAAATACCCCCAGCTCCTCAGGGAAGAGATTCATCCTGACTGTGGTGGATTACGCCACCCGGTACCTGGAGGCAGTCGCCCTATCCTCACTGAGGACAGACAAAGTGGCTGGCAGGATAGACTTCAATATTTTCAAAATAGAAACTATATTAAAAAATTACAGTCTCCGCTGGGTACAGACAACCCTCCTCCACCACAGATAGCTTATATCCTTAAAAGAGCAGTAGAGGGTGACCCCCCCCCCGATGACTCACATTATCTCCATCTTATACCAATCCCTACTCTCATGGAAAGGAGATACAGTTATCTCAACTAAAAAAGCATGGGAGTCTGACCTGGGGATCCAGATCACAGATGATTTATGGTGCTGGACACAGGGGAAGGTACATTGGGGCTTATCGGCAATTAGCTGGCAGGAGTTTTCTTGGAAGATTTTCATTAAATACTTTCGGACTCCAGCAATCCAAGGGAAGTATCAGGGGACCAAACATTTAGCTTGCTGGAGAAACTGTGGGCATTCCCCAGCAGCCTTGGGGCACATAATGTGGAGTTGCCCCATGCTATCCTCATTTTTCCAGGAGCTACAGCAGGCTTTACAGAAGATTTTAGATCCTGGATTCCTTGTTACCTCTACTTGCTATTGTTTTTTAGACTGACCTAAGGAATATAGAAACCCAAATACAACCAAGTTTTTAAAAATCTCTTTCTTGGCAGCTCAGAAGGTGATAGCTAAACATTGGCTGTCACCAATGACAATCTCATTACAACTATGGCAGGATCTTATGATCTCTATATATAGAATAGAAGCCTTAACGGCAGCAGCCACGAATAAGAGAGTACCAAAGTTTGAGTTACTGTGGAGACGTTGGGTATTATATATGTCTGAAGAGAGACCGGATTTCATCTCCTAAGAGAAAGAGGGAGATGAATCACATGTATTTTCCTTTTCTCCTTCTGGCCCCATTCCACCAGATAAGTAAGTTTATCAAATTTATACCTACCTATAAGGTAAAATCAAGAGTGGGTAGAGAACTATTCCTCTCCAGCAACTCAGTAATCCAGTAATATAGTAAGTAAGATCTTATTTTAAGTAATTAGAGTAATTTAAGTTTTATTCTCCACCAGGAAGGTCCTGAGGGATATAGATATATTCACCTCATGTCTCCTTTATGGGTATAGTGTTAAGTAATGACATAAATAATATGACTTAATGTGAACCAAATTAAATAATACAAGTATGAATGTACTGTTTATCTATGTATTGTCTAAATGAAAAATTTTAAATAAAGAAAGTTTTAAAAAAAAGGACAGACAAAGTGGCAGATGCTTTACTTGGGATTTTCTCCCGTGTTGGGTTTCCGCAGGAGGTAATCACCAGTCGAGGGGGTTCCTTCACGTCAGACCTGATGAAATGTTTGTGGGAGAAGTGTGGGGTGGTGCAGAGATGCACGACACCGTATCACTCACAAGCCAATGGGCTTGTGGAAAGATTCAATTGTACCCTGAAGTCAATGCTCCAGGTGTTTGCTGAAAAGCATGGGAGGGACTGGGAAAAATACCTTCCCCTCCTGTTGTTTGCATACAGGGAGGTACCCCAAGAGTCGACAGGATTTTCCCCCTTTGAACTCTTATATGGACGCTGGGTACATGGGCCCCTAGACTTGATCCGGGAGGACTGGGAAGGCAAGCATGCCACCCAGGGAACTCCCATTGTGGATTTCGTCCTTAGGTTTAATGAAAGGCTGAAGGAGCTTATGGGGACAGCCCAGAGCAACCTGGCAGCTGCCCAACAGAAACAAAAAATGTGGTAAGACTGCAGAGCCAAAGCTCACTCATACATGGTGGGTCAGGAAGTCATGGTCCTTATTCCGGTCTGGAAAGATTAGCTGCATGCTGAGTGGGCAGGACCATACAAAGTGGTTAGGAAGGTAAATGACTTGAATTATATTGTAGAGTTACCTGACCAAAGACCGACAGAAAGGATGTACCATGTCAACATGATGAAGCCATATGCAAATAGGGCCGACATGGTGTTTGCAGTGTGTAGTTCTGGGGAGGGGACAGACGAAGGAGACCTCCTTCTAGGCTTGCTGGAAGAAAGCAAGTGGGAGTCCTCTGTGGAGGCAGTAAAATTGTCTCCCCAGCTGGCACGAACCAGATCCAGGAAGTAAGGGAGGTTTAAGCAGACTTTACCCCATTAAGCGTCAAGCATGGACTAACCCCCTTAGCAACTCATGATGTGGAGACAGGGACACAGATGCCAATAGAGCGGACAGCATATCGGGTGTCAGAGGTTGTCCAAAAGGACACTAGGAGGGAAGTGGAGGAGATGCTAGATTTAGGGGTAATCCAGAGATCCATGAGCCCCTGGGCCTCACCCATAGTCCTTGTGCCCAAGCCAGATGGCTCTACTCGTTTCCGTGTGGACTGTCATGGACTGACTGCAGTCATGAAGTCAAACACCCACCCAATGCCCCTGACAGACAAACTCCTGGACAAGTTGAAAAGGGCGACCTACCTTACAACCATTGATCTGACCACGGGGTATTGGCAGGTAGAGTTGACAGACAGAGCTAGGGAGAGGTCAGCCTTCATCACTCTGATAGACTTATTTGAATTTAAAGTAATGCCTTTCGGAATGAAGAACTCCCTGGCCACTTTCCAAAGATTGGTGAACCAGGAGTTAAATGGTGCTGAGGAGTACACCGTGGCATACCTGGATGAGACTGCCATCTTTAGTGCCAGCTGGGAGGAACACCTATCCCACCTTAGGGAAGTGCTGGGCATGATACAGAGGGCTGGGCTCACTGTCAAAGCAAAGAAGTGCCAGGTGGCCATGGGAGAGGTGGCATACCTCAGGCATGTGGTAGGCTAGGGACAGCTCCATCCTAACCAAATAAAAATAGAGGTAATCCAGGCATGGCCCAGACCAGAAATGCAGAAGCAGGTCAGGAGTTTCCTCGGGACAGCAGGGTACTATAGAAAATTTGTACCCAATTACAGTGCCCTGGCTGCTCCCCTATCTGATCTGGTAAAGAAAAAGATGACAAAGAAAATTACCTGGGGACCATCCTGTGAAGAAGCCTTTACCAGATTGAAGGAGGCTCTGTGCAGTGCTCCTGTTTTGACAAGTCCTGACTGTAGCAAACCCTTTATAGTTCAGACTGATGCCTCAGACACGGGTATTGGGGCAGTACTGAACCAGACATCCAGCCAAGGGAGAGATCACCCAATAGCATACCTGAGTAGGAAGTTACTTTCCATGGAACAGGCATATGCCACTGTGGAAAAAGAATGTCTTGCCATAGTGTGGGCCCTAAAGAAGTTGGAGCCATACTTGTATGGGCAGCATTTTGTGGTGCAGACTGACCACAACCCTCTGGTTTGGCTGACGCAGATGGGGAAAAACAATGGTAGATTGCTAAGAAGGAGTCTTGCTTTGCAAGGGTATGATCTGACAATCATACATAGAGCTGGAGCCATAAATCAGAACTCGGATGGTTTGTCTCATGTCTATGAGGAGTGAACTGATTTGGGAAGCTCATCCCATGCAGGGGATAGAGCCCCCAAATTCAGTCTAGGTGGGGAGGAATTGTGACACTTGGACAGCTGGTTCTGATTAACCTGTATTTTTTTGAAATATAAAAATGGGTTATTGCTTCTCTCTGCTGAGAAATCTGGTGCCCTTGGAATGACCTCACTCACCCCCCCCCCCAGGTCTCAGGAAAAAGATGAAAGCCAGGAGCTAATTACAGACTAGAACAGGCCTTAATCAAGGATCTCCTATTTATCTAAGTTAATTATAGCTGTAGTTGCTAAGAGGGAAATCATAACATTTTATGATGTTTAGAGGAGGAAACCAGGTTATAGCACACTGGTGCAAAATCATAAATGCTTTGATGTCTGTGTGAGAGAGGATACAGCTTATAGATGAAAGGAAATTTGTAGACTTGATTGGGGAAGTCACATGGGGAAAGGAGTTTCTGCTGATGTAACCTTAATTAATTTACCTTCTAATATGATAAAACATCCTGGGTGTATGATTTCTAATAAACAGAGGAGGAGCTAGGTGACCTCATGAAAAAGCGGTTGGCAAAGACAGTTTTTTAAACAGTATTCTGTTTTACTTCAGCGAGACACTTCTATCTACACTCTGAGAAAGACACATCTTTGAGCACTTTAAGCAGGTATTTAGAGAGAGAGAGAGAGAAAGAGAGAGACAAATCTAAGTACTGTAGTAGGAATTGCACTGTTAAAACCTTGTTCTTTTAAACGACTTTATGGTTCTTGTGATATATGGTTCTGTATTTTATGTTTTACATATTTTTTATCTGGTATAGTAAAACCCTATTTTTACAGCCTACTTGGTCTGTATTTGAATTTCTTTCTTTAACAAGTAAAGTATATATGGTTAAAGCAGACACTGTGCATAAGCTTGAATGGTGATACTAAACTGGAAAAAGGTAAGAGTAATTTGAGGTCTTTTATTAGAGTATTTTAAGGGTTCATTTTTGTACACCTGGTTAGGTGCCTGTAGGCAAAGATATCTGGACCCCCGAAGACAGAATTATCTGAACCTGTGCATTGGGTACGCTAGCAAGCGGTTCACAGTTTGAATCCCTCCAAGAACTTGAGACCAAGGGTTGATTCGTATCCACAAAAACAGACAGGAGGGTTACCCTGTTTCTGTTAACTGTTCACAAGACTGCGGTCAGAGGTTGGCACTTTGGGAGTAGAGGGCTGACCTGCTGAGTGGATTTGTGACACCTGTTACTGCCCCACCTTCTGTGCCCATGCCAATGCTGGCCCCTATATCTGTACCTGCCATTAGTCACGACTCCTACCGAAGGCTGAGAATCTTCTCGGGCATCCTCCCCACACCCCAGGGGGAGAATGACTGGGAGACCTGGAAAGACTATGTTGCCCCTCTAGTACTTGAATGGCAATGCTCAGAAGCAGAGAAATGAAAGAGGTTGAGTGAGAGGCTCTGAGGTCCTGCCCTGGATACCATCCGTGCCAAATGGGCCAATAACCCCAAAGCAACTGCACAGGACTGTCTTGATGCATTGGAAAATGTGTATGGGAGCCCGGATTCAGATGAGGATCTGTGGTGGAGAGTAAGAAATGCTCAGCAGTTCCCAGGGGAGCTATTGTCTGTGTATGTACCTCGGCTTGGAAAGCTGCTACAAGAGTGCCTCAGAAAGGGTAGTTTTCCGTCAAATGAATTAGATCGAACTAGGCTGGACCAGATCCTTAAGTCTGCTCCATTTTCAGAATTGTTACTGCTTCAGTTGCACCTTGCCAACCAACTGGAGTCGCCCCCCTCCTATGACGAGCTAATGAAAGAAATTTGGGGGGATGAGAAAAGGCGACCCCATGGGGGAATTGCACCCATATCTGCTGCTGCTGCACAAGTGACCGAGAGTGATCAGCCAAGTGAGGCTCAGGGGCAAAAGTTGGCACTTAACGAGCACTCTGAGAATGCAAAGGACTTCCCGCCCTGGGTCCAGCACTGGAAACGGGAGCTACTAAAGGAAGTCCGAGAGTTGAAGACGGGTGCCTCTGCAAGAATGTGACTGCCATGGAAGGGGTGCACCCTCAGGCATCTGCTACTGAGGGTGGCTCCAGGGCAGAGATCACAGGATTGACTGCCACTCTAAAGGAACTGTTAAGTCACATTGCACTACTCTCACCGCTGCAAGCAGATACTAGACTCCAGTCTCTTACTACTGCTTCAGTTCCTCATACGATGTTCTTTCCCAGGATCACCCAAGAGTCTATCATTGGTCACAACTGTGGAAAGGATGCGGGTCTCAGAAGGACTTAGAAAGAGTAGTAAACAGACTCCAAGGGCAGCTCCAAAAAGCAAATCAATGGCCAAGGGGTGACTGAAATGACCGCAGTGAGAGTTCAAGAAACCCTAACTCAAATTTCTTTGTGGCTACATCGTCTGTCCAGGCCTCTGCTACTGTCTCTCCAAACAGGTCCAAAATAGTGGGCCCTTCAATGGAGACTATGGTGACTGTGAATGGTATTCATACTCGGGTTGTGCTTGGTAGGGGGTCGCTAGTGACCATTGTATTCCAGAATTGGTATGACAAACACTTATCTGATGGGTCTTTACAATCCTTGGAAGGCCTACATGTGTGGAGCCTGAGCGACAAGTCTTATCCCTACCTAGGGTATGTCCACCTCTGGTTGTCTTTTCCTGCAACTGTAACGGGTGCAGAGGAGTGAGTCGAAACATTCACCCTAGTGTGTCCCCCCACTGTATGATGGGGTCCTCCTGTTAATTGGGACAAACACCCATATGTTTGGGAGACTGGCGCAACTCTGTCATGAGAAACAAGGGCAACAGACTGGGAGAGTCCTGAGAATTCCATCTCTGATCAAGAGGACATATGATTTGCAACAGAAACCAGAGGAAGTAGACCAGGATGAACCGGTGGGGATCGCGTGGAAGAAGGATCCCAATTCAATGGTACTGGCCCCTAACACCCAGTGTACCATTCAAGGGGAAGTCCGCCACCGGAAAGATGTCAAGAACAAAATACTGATGCTGGATATGCCAGGCGATGGAAAATTGCCAGAAGGATTATCGGTCAAGCCTAGCATCTTGCCTGCTCCTGCCCGGTATCCAGTGATATTAGCGTGACTAAAATAGTGTGTTATAAAAGAGCACTACCTTAATAGCATGTTACAAGTAAGCGTGCAGCATAAATGGTCATGCAGCCTAAATAGCGCTTTATGAGATTCAGGTGTGTTAACGCCGATTATCTTGATTAAATGAGCGTAGGTAAACGAGGATTAGTAGCAGTTGAATAATTAATGAGTAACGAGAGTTAGGTGTGATATGACGTTTACTGATTATCTTGATTATCTTGATTACCTGCATCGCTGAAGCAGTGTTAGTGTAGCAGTTGTGTTTGGCAGCATGGAAGTCCGCTACTTTACAAGTCAGAAAGGAGGTGAACTTGCATTGTGGCAGGGTTTTCTGTATCACAGAGAACAAATTTGTGGTGAGAAGTAGTACAGGAAATACTTGCAATTTGCAAATGGACACTGTGCTGCTAGGGTACATATCATTGGCAATATAGTTGTGAAAAGTATGGGTGAACACAACCATGTGCCAGACCCTGCAACTGTCATGCAGAAAGAAGCCATTGCACAGATGAAATCAAAAGCTGCTTCCACCACTGAAACCACCCACCAGATTGCTGTTGTAGGCCTTACTCAGCTCCCTCCTGAAGTTACAGCGCAGCTTCCAGCTGTGCCTTTGCTAAAAAGAACTGTCTGTAGGACATGGCGAGTGACGAGTCGGCCACCACCTGAACCATTAGATGCTATGTCTCTTGTACTTCCCTCCGAGTACTGTGTTACCGAAACTGGTGAAAAGTTCTTGGTTTTTGATTCTGGACCTGTCAGCGATCGTTTTCTTACATTCTCCACTGAGCGAAATCTGGAAATGCTGAAGGAATGTAAGCATCTATTTGCAGATGACACATTTAAAAGCTGCCCATCCATATTTGGCCAGCTGTACACTATACACGCTACAAAACTGTGCAATGTTAATCCCCCTTGTGTATGTGCTCATGACTAGTCACAGTGCAGCGACTTACAATAAAGTACTGTCAGAGATAAATGCAACGTGTTCTCCACTCCAACCTGAAAGTGTGCTGACTGACTTTGAGCAGGCTGCTATTAAATCTGTTAGGCAATGTTTCCCTGAAGCACAACTGCGTGGCTGTTTTTTTCATCTCTGCCAATCAGTATGATGAAAAGTGAGGCAGCATAATGAAATTTCTAGTCGCTATATATCCGACCCTGTATTTGTCCTCCACATCAGATGTTTGCCAGCATTAGCTTATGTCCCCAAAGCTGATATTGTCTCAGCGTTTGAAGACTTGCTGTCTCAAGAGTTTTTTACTAGCAACTCAGACATACTTGTCCCTCTGTTGGACTATTATGAGGACACTTGGCTGGGTAGACCACTTGGCAGAAGAGGGCGGCGGAGACCAACATTTGCAATTGATCTGTGGAACTGCTATGATTCTGTTCAATTGGAACTGCCGAGAACAATCAATGTGGTGGAACATGGCACCGTAAATTCAACCACTTTGTCGGTGCCCACCACCCATCAATCTGGCAATTCATAAATTTTATTAAATGTGAGCAGAGGTACAATACTGCCAGGCAGGAGCAATTAGTAGCAGACTCTGTCACTGCAGGCACACAAAAAAAAATACAAGGACACCGCAAAGCGTATTGAGGGGGTAGTCTCACAGTATGGTCAAAGGTCAATGTATGAAAACGTTAAGGGAATAGCATACAACTTTCAGTTGCAAGCATAGACTATCCTAGCTTATATCAGCTTATTCCTTATTTCGATACTGTGAGTTGTTTTTTTCCCTGAAATCCTGTAGAGGGTGCTTTTGGCACAAGATTGTTATACTAAAGTATGTTTTTTAAAAGCTAATGCTTAAATAAGCAAATGTATGTATTTTTACTCATTGCCTTATTTTGTATTAAATGAACTCAGGATTAAATAAACTCAGGATCTTGAATGAACTGATTTTGCTGCAGAACAAGGCGCAACGCTACTATATTTTGACGCTGAATTGTAAGTGCGCTCATAAAATGCTGCAGTATTTTTAACGTGTCTATATTGTATGCACTAATCGTGCCGCGCTGTTTTCACACTAACCCCTCATGCCCATGCCTATGCACGACCAGTGATAGTCCAGATTCACAATGTGTCAGATCGGGAGGTCCGGGTGAACAGAGGGTGCACCCTAGCTATGGTACACTGCACAGACACTGCAGTATTGCCCAGCAACAAGCACCCTGGTGAGAAAGAGAGAGTGACCCCAGACTTGTTTGACTTTGGTGACTCCCCGTTGCCAGCTGAATGGAAGGCTAGAATTAGCAAGAGACTTGCCCAGAGAGACCAAGTGTTTTCGTTGAAGGAATGAGATGTGGGATGTGTCCAGGGTGCGGAACATCACATACGCCTGCACAATGAATGGCCATTTCGAGAGAGGTCCTGACACCTAGCCCCAGCAGACATAGATAATATGAGAAGACACCTGCAGGAAATGCTCACTGCTGGCATGATACAAGAATCCAGGAGCCCATACGCCTCTCCCATTGTGGTTGTGCATAAGAAGAATGGGTCTGTGAGGATGTGTGTTGATTATCGAACCCTGAACCGGTGGACCATCCTAGACCAATACACTATGCCTCGTACACAAGGTGCCCTGGACTGTTTGAATGGGAGCAAATGGTTCTCGGTGTTGGATCTTCGCAGCGGATACTACCAGATCCCGAGGGCCCTGGAAGACTGTGAGAAAACAGCCTTCATCTGTCCATTGAGGTTCTATGAGTTTCTGAGGATGCCACAGGGGATATCGGGTGCCCCAGCCAACTTTCAGTGACTGATGGAACGTGCAGTGGAAGATATGAATTTGCTGGAATGCCTGGTGTACTTGGACAATGCATTGTGTTTGGGAGCACCTTAGAGGAGCATGAGAACCGACTGTTTAAAGTCCTAGACCGACTGGAAGACTTTGGCCTCAAGCTGTCAATTGACAAGT
Organism: Neoceratodus forsteri; assembly: GCA_016271365.2. Classification (NCBI taxonomy): domain Eukaryota; kingdom Metazoa; phylum Chordata; order Ceratodontiformes; family Ceratodontidae; genus Neoceratodus; species Neoceratodus forsteri. The sequence continues at coordinate 448,999,531 of CM057456.1, read as the reverse complement.
GCCAGTTTTTCCAAATCTCCGTGAAGTATGTGGGGCACATAGTATCTACAAAAGGGATAGAGACTGATCCCAGTAAGGTTGAAGCACTGACTACTTGGTCCCAGCCCCATAATCTGAAAGAACTATGTTTCCTGGGGTTCTGTGGCTACTACTGTAGGTTCATAAAAGACTATTCCAAGGTGATTCGCCTACTCTTGAACCTTACCCAGGGTTACCCTCCTACCCATCGTAAATACAAAAAAGGGTCCGTTAAAGAACCAAGAAAAGTATACTTCTGCCCAGGTGAACTCTTTGGGCCCCGCTGGACGCCCGACTGTGAAGCAGCCTTCCATGAGATCATATACCAGCTCACCTACACCCCCATCCTCGCCTATGCTGACCCCACTAAACCCTATGTGCTGTATATGGACGCTAGTCTGCAGTGTCTAGGAGTGGTGCTGTATCAAGACCATGAGGATGGCCTGAGACCAGTAACTTTTGCCAGTAGGAGCTTGGCCCCATCCAAACGAAACTACCCTGTGCATAAGTTGGAGTTTCTTGCGCTAAAACGGGCCATCGTTGACCAGTTTCATGAATACCTCTATGGGGCAAAGATATTGGTGAAGACTGACAATAACCCACTGACCTATGTACAGACTTCAGCTAAGTTAGACGCCACTGACTTTCTGCATTATCAACCTATGATTATGCTGTCGAATACAGACCGGGCCTGAACCATATTGATGTTGACGCCCTATCACGAAGGCCCCCCTTCCAAGAGTGATTGGGTCAGGCTGTCTGAACCTGACATTCAAGCATTGTGCCAAAAGTTTGATAGAGATGAACAGATGTCTGCGGACACAGTGGACTGTTTAGTAGATTGCTTGGGCCCTTCTGACACCTGCATACCAGCTACTTATTGCCACTTCTCTGCTCTAGATATTAGTGCACTACCTCAATTTGACAATGACAGCATTCAGTGGGCTCAATCCCAAGATCCTACGATTCAGCCAGCACTTGATGCCCTGTGTGCGGGGAAAGATGTGTCTAAGTTACGTTCCACTAACATGCGAACTGCTTTATGGTTTAAAGAAGGCCCCGGATTGAAGTTGCTCAATCATTTGTTGTATAGAGAGAGACAGTAGATCATAGTGGCAAAGTAGACAAGCAACAATTGGTCCTGCCCATGGCCTTTAAAGATTTGGTACTGAGGTCCCTTCACAATCACATGGGGCACCTCGGTACAGACAGAACCCATGACTTGGTACAATCTCATTTCTACTGGCCCAAAATGGGGGCCGATGTTGAGCACCATGTAAAGACTTGTAGTCACTGCCTGCAAAGAAAAGCCCTACCTCAGAGGGCTGCCCCCCTTGTTAATATTACTACCAGCTCCCCATGGAACTAGTCTGCATAGACTTCTTGTGTTTAAAACCAGATCAGCGGAACACTGGCAATCTGTTAGTGGTTACACATCAGTTCACATGTTTTGCACAAGCTTTTACCACCAAAGATCAAAAGGCGTCTACCGTGGCCAAGGTGCTAGTGGAAAATTTCTTCGTCCACTATGGTGCTCCCCAGTGGATTCATTCTGATCAAGGCAGAGACTTTGAGAGTCAGCTAATCAAAGAAATGCTCTCTCTATTGGAGTGTGAAAGGCAAGAACCACTCCCTATCACCTGCAAGGAGACCCTCAACCAGAACATTTTAACCGCACCCTTCTAGACATGCTGAGCACTGTCCACCCAAAAGACAAGCATAAATGGAGCCAGCAGATTAGCACCTTGGTACACGCATACAATTGCATGGAAAATTATGCTACTGGGTTCTCCCCCTACTGCCTCATGTTCGGGAGAGAGGCCCGGCTGCCAGCTAATGTCTGTTTTGGGGTCTCTCCAGATGAGGTCCGAGCCGAAAACTACTTACAATATGTACAAAAACTGAAAGCTCAATTGAACCATGCGTATCAACTGACCCAGACAAAGGCCGCCAAGAGAAATCTAGCGAACAAAGAGAGGCATGATAAAAAAGTAAAGGCACAAGAGCTTCGATCTGGAGACCATGTGTTGTTATGCAATTTGGGACTGCATGGTAAACACAAACTTGCTGATCAATAGCACTATCTTCCTCATGTAGTAGTTGCAAAGTTGGATGATTTACCTGTGTACAAGGTGCACCCAGAGAACAACTCCAAAGCTGTCAAGACCATGCACCGTAACCACTTGCTACCTATCCGCCAAGTCATGATTGAGGCTGAACCCCCAGAAATTGAGCCCCCTTGGCCAATGACTCATGCTGCTGCAAGAAAGAGACAGAGTCAACCAACCCCAGTGGTCACAGATTTAAGGTTTCCTCCGCAGCAGGCCCAGAATGACAGTGACTGTCAGTCCACTTCTGACGAAAGTGAATACGAGCACACCTATTACCCCTCTTATGAACTGAGTCAGCTGTTTCAAGGTAACCCCCTGATAAATTGTGGAGATGAAGCTGGGCCTTCTGGACTGCCTTACCCCCCAGCTTCGTCCTTGGAGCCAATGCCCCCAGAAAGTGAAGTGCGTCTGAAGATGTTAAGTCTCTGTGTATTGTGGAACTGTATGATTTGCCTGAAGAAGGGGCTGAGGGTTTGAGTCTTTCTGGTGACATACCAGAACTTGAAGAACACTATGAGAGTGCTGACCACCCCCCTTCAGTACCTCAAAGCTTGATTGTGCCTAAGCTTTTGCAAAATGAGTCAAGTGTTGTAGAAACAGAGCCTGCAGAGCAAGGAGCCGACAGTGCCCCAAGTTTGGACATTCCCACCCAGGCAGAGGCACCCCTCACAAATGACAAGAGTCCCCAGACCAGTGCTGAGAGTACAGAGACTGTAGTTATCCCCTTCAGAAAGACTGGCTGAGCTGTCAAGCCAGTAGTACGCCTCAGTTATGATTCTCCCGGGAGGTCAGTGGATTTGCCATTTAATGTGGTGCACAAAGGTATTTATGTCTCACCAAGCTCACTGCCCAAATTGAGCTTGACAGCCAATTCCAGGTTACTTGTCCTTCCCTCTCACCATGGTGCCCCTGCCCCCTCTAGCCCCAAGTTAACTGATAGGGAAGGGCCCCCTCTTGTATTGTTTAAGGTACAAGAAGTTATTACCTGATTCAGTATAGTAATGTTCAATTTACCTGTGTGAAATATGCACAATGTGTTGTCAGAATGGATATAGTATCATGAAGTGTAGTGAATATGTATAGTAAAGAAATACGTTTGTTAACTGATGCATGATGGTACAGACTTGATGCTGACACCAAGTTTTCTCCAGGCAGGGAAGGGTGTAACCCCCCTACAAATGGGGGTTCCCAAAAAGTCTTCCTCGAGCTTGCCTAAATGTTCACTGCCAGGCTGGTGTCCTGCATTTTAGCAGTTCAAATGTGATTGCCAGAGAGTGCCTGTATAGCCTCTGTGTACTGTCTCTTTAAGAGTTGCCTGGATTGCAGTCATAAGTAATCTGAGAGGGAGCTCTGTTGAAAGATGTAACTATTTGCTGAAAATCATTTAGAGTGATAATCATAATATAGTTTGTCTAACCTGCCTTCTTTGCAGCAAGGACTGTTTTGTTTATCTCCACTATTTTGGTCCTGGACTGTGAATTGGACCTATCAGTTCTGGTGGGACCTAAAATGGAGCCAGACTACAGGAGCTGTATGGAGTCAAAATCTGTAGGAATTGTAGCTTTGGGCTTTTGGCGCCTTTTTGCACCTGAAGGGGGAGCTTTTGTTGTGACTGACAGACAGACCAGCCAACCAAACCTTTTAGATACTGCGGAAAGTCCCTGGCTTGCTAACAGTTGAGTCAGATCTCAGTTGGGAGCTGAATGAACAAGAGCTTGAGACAGTCAAGCAGCCGTCTGAGTAGTTTCGCGTGGGAGAACTGTGGAAAGGCCTGAGTTGTGGCCTGCATTTCTGCCTGCTGCCCCTGAGAGGGAGAGAAGAGAATTATTTTGGACTAAATCCAAGTTTGTGAAAACGAAGTTAGCCACTGATTTTTTTACCAGGCTCACACCTGAAGAAGACCGAAGATTTGCTCAATGCAATCGGACTGTCAGGACTTCCAGCTGCTTCTGAATCTCCAGTTTGTGCAGAGACTTTGCGATCATGACCGGAGAGTGGTTTGCCTTGTACAGTAGAATTTCCTTACGTGTCAATGTGCTATGTATTGAAAGTGGGTCGTGATTTGGTTCCCCACTGTGTGGACTGTGTTCTGTTTGCTGGTACCGTAGAATCCTTTACATGTAAATGTGCTGTGTATTGAAAGTGGGTCGTGATTTGGTTCCCCACTGTGTGAACAGTGTTCTGCTTGCTGGAAGCTTTATCCAGCCTAATCGGACTGAATCCGCGTTCATCTCTTTTTGGCCTGGGCCAGGCCACGCTGGCTCTGCCAGACTGCCCCACTGCACAGAGAAAGCCACCGACGAGAGACCTGCCTAGGGATCAGGCCCCTGTTCCATGCTTGAACAGGAAAGATGCCTTGGTGAATCATGTGGGCCCTGCTTCTCCTGGCACTCCAGATTGTGAAAGTGATTATTGTGTATTGTTCCGGCCACTAGTAAGGAAAGAGGGGGGTTACAGTGTCCTGGAGGGCTGTGCCCAGGTTAGCTTGATGACTACCAACACCGGCCTCCGGGTCAAGGCACCCGTTTCAGAACTCAGGCCCCTTAATCTGTTACTAGCCAAGCAGACAGGGGTAGTAGCCCTTGGGATAGTGCCACCTAGGGGTTACAAAAATTTGGGGTCAAAATATTAGAAAACAACAAAGTTATGAAGGTACTTTGGAAATTTTGAACACTCACTCTTAACTTTGGTAATTTTCAATATTTTGACCCCGAATTTTCAACATAGCCATTTTTTACACCCCTCGTGTACGTGACAGGTATCATTTTTCAAATTCTGGCCAAAATGAATTTTCATACTTTTGGCGTGAAATGACATTGCAGAGACTCTTTTATAAATTACACCTGTCACGTTCAGAAGGAGTTGTCATAAAAGAACTGGTGAAAATCAGTGGTCAAAGTATCACAAAACAACAAAGTTATGAAAAAACACTGCATTTTTTCAATGTTTATTCATAACATTGCAATGTGTACAGATTCTGGCCCCCAGTTTTCAGCATAGCCATCTTGTTACTCCACCTTGTGAACATGACAGGTGCCATTTTTCAAATCTCCTCTGAAGCTTCTTTTTGCATTTGTTCTACGAAGTCACCTTTTGAACAAGATTTTTAAAAATTCCACCTGCCGTGATCATAAGGTTGGGTCATAAACAGAGAGTGTTGAAAATCTAGGGTCAAAATGTAAAAAAAAACAAAGTTATGAGGAAATATTGAATTTTGTCAATGTTCATTCATACCTGTGTGACTTCTTCATATTTTGGCCCCAAACAAGCACATAGCCCATTTGTTACCCTACCCGATGAGCATGACAGGTGTCATTTTTCAAATCTGCTTTGAAACATATTTTCACAGGCCCTCTGTGAGACCACCTTTCGGACATGATTTTAAAAATCCACCTGCCTTGATCATAACATGGGGTCAAAAAAGACTGTGTTGAAAATTTGGGGTCAAAATATGAAAAAACAAGTATGTTATGAAGAAACGTTAAACTGTTCCAATGTTTACTCATAACTTTATCTTTGCAGAGTATTGACCCCTAATGTTCAACATATCCCTTGTGTTACCCCACATCATGAAAATGACAGGTGTCAATTTTCAAATCCTCTCTGAAACATGTTTTTGCAGTCGCACTGTGAAAGCACTTTTTGGATGGGATTTAAAAAAGTTCACCTGTCTTGACCATAACATCAGATCATTAAAAGACTGTGTTGAAAATTTTGGGTCAAAATGTGTGAGCACGAGCTGGCCCGGTGGCACTGAGGATTGAGGTACTGGATGCCACACCTCGCACTATGCCAGCAACCCAGCTTCGGGAATGAGCCTGGGCCATTGGGGGTCAGCTGGGGGGAAGGTGGATTGAACAACCCAATGGATTCGCTCCTTCTCCAGGGTGGGGTGGGTTATCGGCCAGTGAACACACCCGCAGTACTGCTGCTGGTGGAGGCACAGTCTGTAGGGTGCATGGTTCTACGGAGTTGGGGAGGGGAAGGGAGGGTGCTGCTGGGTGCTTCTCAATGGCCTGTGTCTGCACATCATCCATCTGAACGTCAGTCCTTTGCGCCAGCACCCTCAGGGGAAGGGACAAACAGGGGTAAAATATACAAACACCCTCGGGGGCATTGAGCACTATGATGCTGGGATCCCAGTATGGTGGGACCCAGCAGAGGAGTCAGAGGAGGGTACAAAGCCCTCCTGAAGGGGCAGAGTGCCCAGGCAAGTTTAAAAAAAAATTGGGGAGCACACTGAAAATTAGATATTGCCTCTCAGCTGGTCTAGCCTGAGTAAATGCAATCTAAACATGTGTAAAAGCAGGGCACCACTAAACAGTGCCGTAGGAAGGCATTTTGGTGCCCTGGGCAAGAGACAAATTTTGCACCCCCTCCCAGAAAATAGCCAGGGGTCTGGGGTCCGCAAGGCCCCCAGAAGCTCTGAGGTGTTAACATGCTCTGTGGTGAGTTTTGGGGCTTTTCTTGAAGAAAAAAACATACTTTTGCTATATGTTCCCTTCCCCTGATTTCAGGGAATATTTTGCTCCCATGGAATATGAGATGTGCGAGACACTGGCTGGTTGGCATCAGAATATGCAGCCACATTGTTGTGGACAAGTGGCTGACCAACAAGGATCATGTTAGTCAAGCGGTGCCTTTCATTATTGTGTTACTGGCCATTCTTGATGTTAAAAATGAATGAAAACTCTAGCCCCATTCATTTCAATTGGGCGCAACCCCATGCTATCCCTGGCCACACGTCATTACGTGCTTGAGTGGGGGGGGGGCAATGGGGCTCTGAAAATGTATCGTGCAGCCAATGTTAAAACTAATTTATGAGTAAAATATCTGGATTATTAGTTGCACACATTATTTCTAACCTTGCTAGAATGACTGCCTTGGAGGGCAGCTACCACACCATGCGAGTGGTAGCTGCCATAGGGTAAGTCGTAAATTCACTTTAAGGGATAAAGATCTAGTGTTCTTGTAGGTTTCTGCAGATACACGCAATACACATAATGAATTTAGGTCTACAATCTATATATCATGTTATGTTTTTGAAAGTTTTCTCTGAGGCATCAGTAGCTCTATAGACAAAAAAAAAAAAAAAACACATTACGGCTGGCCCCTTGGCACAACAGTAGTGCTACCTGTTGCGATGTTGGTGACCTGAATTTGGGAGCTAACCTTGGTTGCTGTGGGAGGGAGGAGGAGGAGGATCGAATGTCCATGGGGAAACCCTCCTCCTCCTCCTCCTCTTCCAGGGAGTGTAAGGCCATCAGTGCTGGTGCAATACTGCCACATGACACATGTGAGACCACAGGTAGCAATGCACAAGTAGGAGTAAGGGGTATATGGGGAGGGGAACACCAACAGTGTTGCAGTCTGTATGCTTGTGTGCATCACAGTTTGCACACTTAGTGCTGGCATCCCACCCAGGGGGATTGGGTGCACAAGGTAAATCATTTATCACCCAGGCAAGATAATGAACAGAGTCCAGGCAACCCCTCACAGTCAGAGAGCGAGAGCAGAGCAAACACAGACAAGTCAGGCGGGATGGTCACCTGGCTGCCAGCAGGTCAAGTTCCACTACTAACATAGTATTAACAGTCAACTAACTTCAACTAAACTTGACTTCCCTTGGCTGCAGCTGCTTCCCCACAAGAAAACAAACAGTACATACAGTACTTTTGTATAAATAGAATGTTAGGGCAATTGCCCTCAGAGTGGGTGAATGCCATCACAATTTATTTATTTATATATAAAACACAAAAGTACTGTATGTACTGTTTGTTTTCTTGTGGGGAAGCAGCTGCAACCAAGGCCACATTCTATTATTTAAATAAGACTAAGGAGGAGTGGTGGACAGACCGCCCCGGATGGGCCAATTGGTCCTTATCTGCTCTGAAATCTAAGTTTCTATGTTTCAGAGGAGACACTGGCATAAAAGGAAGGAGACAATGCTATAACTGAAATACTGAGAGGTGTAACTGGGAAGAGACACTGGTATAACAGGAAGCTGATACTGGCATAACTGTAACTGGAGTGTGAAGAGAAACTGCTGTAATAACCAATACACTGTTTAACTGTAACTAGGAGGAACTGCAGTCTTTGACTGGGTAACCAATGTAATAGACCATGGAATGGCAGTGGATATGGCCTACCTAGACTTTAGCAAGGCATTTGACCCAGTCCCACACAAAATATTAACAGACAAGTTAGCCAACCTGAGAGTGGGTCCCAGGGTAGTAGCCTGGGTGACAAGCTGGCTGGACAACAGGTCCCAGAGGGTAATAGTAAACCAAATGGAGTACACTCTGAAGAAAGGGAGGTTACTAGTGGGGTACCACAGGGTTCAATAATGGGACCAGTCCTCTAATGTCTTTATAGGTGACATGGCAGAGGGGCTGGAAGGAAAAGTATGCCTCTTTGCAGATGACACAAAGATCTGCAATAGGGTTGATACACAAGAAGGGGTGCAAATGATGAGAAGGGACTTGGCAAGATTGGAGGAATGGTCAAAACTATGGCAGCTTAGATTCAATGCAAAAAAGTGCAAAGTAATGCACCTGGGAAACAAAAACCCAAGGGAAGAGTACACATGGGGAGGTATAAACAACAACACAAATGGAAAGGGACCTGGGGGTAGTCATATCAGATGACAGTCAATGTAAGGTAGGTAAGCAATGTGACAAGGCAGTAAGAAGGACTGCAGGGATACTGGGATGTATAGGGAGAGGCAGCATCAGTAGAAAACAGGAAGTTGTTATCCCTCTGTACAGACAGTTGGAGAGACCCCATCTGGAGTACTGCGTCCAGTTCCAGAACCCCATCTCACAAGGGCGTGAACAGGATGGAGACAGTCCAGAGGGAGGCGACTAAAATGGTGCAGGGTCTGCAACAGAAGCCATAGGAGGAGAGACTAAAGGAGCTTAATATGTATACCCTTGAGGAAAGGAGGGAGAGGTGGATATGACAGAAACTTTTAAGTACCTCAAAGGAATCAACAAAGTCCAAGAGGGTAGCATCTTTCAGAGAAAGAGATGTGCAAGAACAAGGAGACACAATTTGAAGATAGAGGGGGGACGGCTCAGGGGTAATGTGAGGAAGAATTTTTTCACAGAGAGGGTGGTGGATGCATGGAACGTCCTTCCTGAGGAGGTCGTGGGGTCAAAACCAGTGGGGGAATTCAAGAATGCATGGGACAGACAGAAGGCAATTCTTGTTGGGGGGGTAGGAAGAAATAGGCTGTTGGTTAACTAGAATCTGCAGCTTATCCAGTAGGTAGGGAAATGAGCAGACTAGGTGGGCCAAGCAGTCCTTATCTGCCATCAAAGTCTATGTTTCTATGTGTAATGAGAGATTGCCACACTGACATAAATGTGAGCAAAGACTGATATAACAGAGCAGACATTGCTGTAACTGGTATACTGACTTACTGTATCTGTTAGGCTAACAGATACTGTAAGTCAGTATACCAGTTATAGCAATACTTAGGTGACTGATACACCTGGTAGGGTACACACTGGTATTGCTGGCAGATGTGTAGTAGCTACAGACTAGTAAGCAGTTAATTTAAATAGGGCAAACATTAAACAAATACAGAACTACAACAAAGTAATAAAAAAAATTAGAAATAATAACACAAAACAGCAACAATATGCTTATTTGCAATTAAATTTGAATTCCTGGCTAGAAACTTTTGGTTCATACTCTCTCTTTCTCTGTGCTGGACCAGCACACTCACACAGAGAAAGAGTATGAACCAGAAGAGTCTTCTAGCCAGGAAGTTGGCAGTTTTTTGTAATGATGACTACTACTCTTGTCTCTCCTGGAGCCTGTCGTCTCCCCCCCCGGCCCACCGAGTAAAGTCAGACAGCAATTCAAACACTGTACACACCAGAACTAAATTCATTTCATTTTATTTTTTCAATGGATGCCCCCCAGTCAAAGATCCAGAAAAAGATCGAACTAAGGCAGCGGCGATGATCAATTCACCCAAAAAAATCCAGGCACTTGGGCAGGCACTCACGGGGAGCACGACACACAAGGAAATAAAAGTTTTAACTTTTATTTCATTCATCAAACTCACAAGACGACAGTTAAAAATTGAAAGTAAGCCTAGTCATCACAGACTAACTCGGTCTCAGTGCCCTTTCACAATTTGCACAATGTATTTATTCACTCACACTTCACTTGGGACTCGGGAGAATGGATTTTAGACCTGTCCTGGCCTCCAGCATAGACAGTACCCAGGAAAGAAAGGATGGAACGAAACTACGAAAGCAGCGAGAGGGGGCAGGCTTCCTGACCTCAGGAGTCAGCAAGATGGGGGACCAGGATCATGGATCAGAAGGGCGGAGTCAGGGTGCGGGGGAGAATGCAGCTGCGCCAGGCAGCCCAAGGTCCAAACAACTGAAACAAACACACTGTAGTCAAATAATCCTATCCTAATGTCTTTGCCTTCTTAAATAGATCGGTAGTTTTTTTTACTATTTTTTCAAACCACTCCACAGATCACTAATATAATTTATTAAACAGACATGCTCATTGAAAATCCTGCAGCACAACACTGTCTCTACTCTCTACTATTTATTCTCTCAAATAGTTCTAGACTGCAGCACGCACATTACTCTCGCCTTATTTACTTGCGGCTGGACCCACATGGCTGTCTGAAACTGTACACACAAGATTCTTCTTGCTGAGGCTGCAACGCACCATGTGACTCCCCAACCTTGCTGGTCCCTGGATGCTCCCACTACTGCCAGCAAGTAGTAATTACTGCTAAAGTAATTTAAAAAAAAAAATTAAATTTAAAGCGGCAGTACTCACTTTTGAACTTGTAGTACTGTGAGCTTCTGATTGAAACTGCGCCCCTAGGAGGCTTGCGCCCGGGGCGGCTGCCCCATCTGCCCCACCCTTCCTACGGTACTGCAATGAGATACTGCATGTTATATGGTCTATCCTGGGTAAGTATGTAGTGAAAACAAGTAAAAGCAGGACCCTAGTAAAGCAGATCCTCCACTGAACTGTGCATCTATGCTGCTCTATCCAAGGAAAAATACACTGTAAAAGCAGGACCCTAGTGAGAATGTAACTTACCTTTCATCTAGGCTAACCTGGGTAAATACATTATAAAATGGATAAAAGCTGGGCCCCATTGAAAATGAGATATTGCATGTCAACTGTGCCATCTTGAGTAAAAACAGTGCAAAAATTGAGAAAAACAGGATCCTGCTGAAAATAAGATTGCATCTCAACTGTGCTATCCTAAGTAAATACACTACAAAAATGTGTCAAAGCAGGGCCCCACTGAAAATGAGATTTTGTATCTCAGCTGGGTTATCCTGGGTAAATATATTGCAACACTGAGTAAAAACAGTATCATACAGTAGAACCCTACAGAAAAGGACATATGGAGCCCGATTCTCAAAGCCCTGTGTCTGACGCAAGGTGCTTGCACCAAACAGAGATGGTGCAAGGTGCACCTTGCATTTAGAGCTGCCTCCACGCAATCCACAAAGGTGGCCTGTGTCGACCGCAGGCCGCCTGCCCCAAACAGGGTCCTGCGCCAGCCCTGTGCCTTGCACAGTGCTGCGACACGGCGCTAGGTGGACTGCACCAATGCAAGCTGCAGCTTACTATTCTCAGACAGCACCCAGTGGGAGATATTCTAAGTGCCCTTAGACCAGCCAGGACTGGTGTAGTGGGACTTAGAATATGTTCCACTGGGGCAGTCGGCCTATGTGCCACTGTATGCTGCGGTTACTCCCAGTTCACTGATGGTGCACCATCCTGCCAGGTCCTGTCACCCATCCCCAATGCCACCACCTCATCCCCGATGCTGCCTGGCCCACCTGTATGTGGCATGGGCATGTGCCCCCGATCACTGCAGTGCCCACTACCTGGTGGTCTAGTGGAACCCACCCCTTGGTGCCTGGCCAGCCACCAACTGTGGTCTGCATCGGCACCATACTGTACATATGGGTACAGTGTCTGAGACTGGTGGCAGTCACTGTGCACATATGTACAGTAAGCACCATTTCCCGTGCCGCACCGGGCTTACGATGGACACCTCCCATACACCAGGTGTTCGCTGCAAGGGACAGAATGGCGCAAGTGTGGAGACTTAAGTGCCGGGACCCCTCCTGTACCTGAATCTGGTGCAGGATCCCTGGCGTATGGGGCTTCGGCGCAGGCTGCTGTTTGCCGCAGCTTGCGCGAACACAGCCCCGTTTGAGAATCGGGCCCATTGCATCTAAGATTATCTGTGCTGGAAAAATACGTTATAAAAGCAGGACTGCACTAAAAATGAGATCCTGTCTATTACTTCTACTATCCTGGGTAAATGCAGTATAAAAATGTGTAAAATCAGGACCCCATTGCAAATGACATATTACAAATCATCTGGTCTATCTTGGGTAGATATATAGTAAAATGTGTACAAGCAGGACCCTGTACAACAGCAATGTAAGCAAACATTCGGCGCTGACAAACGCTTGTTTAAGTATGGACCATGCAGCAAACTGAAAGTGACTAAAATGAACAATATAATTCAGGTCAGGCTGGGGTACAGGGAGTCCACATGGAATGTGAACACAGGGGCCCAGCTGGAAAATCCATAGGGGAGGGCCCAGGGTGACACACACTCATATCAGTATTCCACTTAAATCTGACACACTTGCTCTGTATTTGCATCTTACATTTACCTACAGTGCCCCATGTAACCCATTTAATTAGAAAAAAGATGATAAATGCAAAGCATTTCAGAGTTTAGAAGGTAACCAGACATCCAACAGAGGGGGGCCCACCTGGAAATTTGCAGGTATCCTGGTGGGCCAGTCTGACTCCAGTACAACAAATTTAAGAAAAAAAAAATGTAAAACATAGGAGAGTGAATCTACACAGCAGATGTACCGATTACATCCTCTCTCTTACTTTCCCTTCTCAGTTCCACAAGGGATGCAAACAAAACATTATACTCAACAGAGGAAAGAAACAAGCAAGAGAGCATCATTTGTGAGCTCTGTGTGTAAATAACATAGCAACAAGTGATAACAGGAGAAACATAATTTATGGACTCATTTAAAACGGGAGCCAGTACAAAGAAATACAGTGCATAGGTGGTGAGCTCTGTATGTGTATAACTCAGCAACAAGTGCCAAAAGGAGACTGAAATTTACAGCCAGGATGAAAAACTGGAGGTAAAAAAAGATATATCACAAAGAGCCTCACAATGGGAAAAGGCTCAGTGCAATCTCAACAGAAAGGGACTTGAATAGCGTATTGGGAGCCAGCAGAGCTCATGGGTAAATTTGTATCTGTGAATCTTGAGACTGATAAATAGGCAGATGTGGGAACGGCATAGGAGGGTACAAAAGAGGAGAGAACACATCAGTTCTAAGAATTATAGACAAAAGACAGATACAGTAATAATATAGCATGGAGCAATTGACAATAAAAAGACAAGAAAGACAGTGAATGTTATCTAATGGGTAGTTATAAACATACACAGGGTCAGTGTTATTAAGTGGTGTGCCTGACAGAAAGTTTATTCTGAATAAGGTAACAATATATGGCTCTAAAGATAAATATGCATGGAAATGATTCCAACTATGTTCACATGCTGCTTATTGGATACACAGTACAGAGGAGACACCATAGATGTATTTAATGAAATTGTTTAACTGTGGACAACATAGTAAGTTAGTGAACAAAGTTTATTATTTGAAAACATGACATCCAACACAGATATTTTATCACTTGCCTAAATCACTTGTTTCATATAGATGGTTACCAAGCATTGAAAACAGTGATATTATTATATGGAAACCACTGAATGAACTGGGAAATAGGAAATATGGTAAAAAGTATTAAATACTAGTTGTCCATGTTGCCTTTACAGTTATTTTGAAATGCACAGAAGGAATCAAAAGCCTGAACTTATATAATAATTGTGTTAACACAGGGTCACTTCCTTGAAAATGTGGCATTAGCCACAAAACATTGTCTTATGTGTAGCATGACCAGAGGTATGGAAAAATAATGTTTTGCTTGACAAAATACTGGATGAAATGTGCTGCCATCACAGTCCTGTGCATTAGCATCTAGACCTGATTGGACAAATGCCCCCCTTTATTTGTATGTGTTTAACTCAACAGACATTAGACCCCTGCAAACCTTCTGACTCTGGTGTGTCCTTACCACATGACCTAGTGCGGAGAGGCCCAGCTGTTAGTGCGGGGCCTGCAGAGGACAAGGTAACATTATCTAGCTTTGGCTGGAGGCTCTTTGCTTCCATTTTCACCCAGGTCCACGTACATACAATGATGCGGTGTGCATGCTCTGCCTTCCTGGAGGCACCCTTGGTGTCAAGGCATAAAGTTTCATCCTGAGCATGCGGTCCTACTCCACTGCCACCCAGATTATTCCACCTGGCAGCCAATAAGCAGGACATGCACTCCCCTTTTCCTGGGAATGAGAGCTGTCCTAGGGATGCTCAATCCCCCCTCCACTGGCCAGCCCCTGAGCAACCCATGTCCATTCCCAAACACATGTTGCCAGCAAGGTTGGCAGTAGCTCTACCACTGTGCTACTGAGCCGGCCCAAATTTTTATATTTTGTATGCTTTGTTTTAGTTTTTATATAGTGTTTTTGAGTACTCCACTTTTCTCTGGAGCAGAATTGTAGAATGTGTGTTGCAGTAGTTAAAGTCTCTGGAGTTAGGACTGTTAATAACTGGTGACCTCCTATACATATTCCTGATAAAATGCCATAATAACCCGCTGAATTCCATAATAACGCAATAATGGATTATTACAGTGTTTTCTTCCTCGCGCTCTCTTTTCACTGTATTTGTGTGGGAACGGTAACTGCTCAGAGACACACTCGCTTACAGAAATACAGCTTGTTTATTTGTTTGTAACCCCTAGGTGGCGCTACCCCAAAGGCTACTACCCCTGCCTGTTTGACTACGGACAGGTTGAGGGGCCAGGTCCTATGGCGGGTGCCTCCACTCAGAGGTCAGGGTTTGTAGTGGTTAGACTAGCTTGGTCACAGCCCTCTGGGACACTGAGATCCCCTTTTATTCTCTCTAGTGGCTCACACAGTACACCGGACTTACAACCCCAATACCCCACGTATACACACTGTTCACTCATATAGATACCACTTACCCTCTATACTGATTCTGCAGCATGTCTCTGAGGACCCCCTGTAAAATAAGGTTAAACAACATACACAGCAAAACACAATACTGTTTCCATAAGTATCAACACCACAGACAGTATATACAATAACAACAACAAATCTGATTTATTTAGGGGTCAGTAACACGGGAAGGGGAAATCAGGTTAATTGGTGGCATTAAATCTCAGTACTGTGCACACATACAGGGTCTGAAAAGTCACACTCTGGGTACCCAGGTTGGGGGGTGGCTAGCCAGGTCCGTTGCCTGGGGTTGGCCGGCAGGTGCAGATGGATAGGGCCCTGTAGAAGAAAATATATGCACAATACCCAATTGTAATCCAGAGCCGGATGGCTCAGTCCATGAAACAGTGAAACAACAAGAATTAGATGACACACTTGTAATTGAAAACAGGCTGCAGGGAAATACCCTGATTTGTACTCACAATACCCAAGCTGAGGACCGGATGGTGGATGTTCTGGATTACCAGAACAACAGGGCATGGAGACAAGGTCCTTGTCACTGGACCCCACTGCAGTTGATAGCTACTGGATTTAGCCCGAGACAAGCTGGGGTTTGCTTCCAGCTTCAACACACAACACACAGCACTGGGGATTGGAAATAGCGATTCCCTACAAGCACTACGCACATTCATATGTAAAAGGAAAGTACTATACCAGGCAGAATGCTCCTCGATCCCGATCGCAATTACTGCAAAATAGCCAGGAGCACACACAGCAGCTTCAGTTCCTGACAGACCGAGCGTGATTCAGCAATTTCTCCAGTCTTCTACAGGGTGAGCCTGGTTTTCACACTTCTAGTGCTTCTTTCTCCTCACAACTCGGATTCAGTCCAAACTGGCACTCACAAAGGCTGCAGACCGAAACCCAGGGCCTCACACGCTCTTCCCGCGAAAAACTATACACCGCAGAAGCACAGAGCTCCTTCTCTCTTCACAGTCACAACTGATCTACTCTTTCCAGTCACAGAGCAGGGCATTTCCTTTAGCTCCACACCATTCTGTTGGCTGGTTCTGCTATCACTCACAATAAGACTCCCTCTGTTGGTGGAAAAAGGCACCAAGGTTAAAACTACATTTCCTAGAGTCACTGCCCATACAATCCCCTTGTGGCTGGCTCAAAATTGAGAGTCCAAGTTCCGATTCGTCCACAGGCTCCATTTTAGGGTCTCCCTTTCATCCTGATTGGTCCAAGTCAGCTATTCAGGACCAAAATGAAAGAGTTACACTGAAATAGTTCGTGTTGAAATGAAGACAGGTTAGACAAACTACATTTTCTCAGTCACTCTAAATGATTTCTGGCAAACAGTTATATCTTTCAACAAGGCTCCCTCTGCACATGTAGCAATGGCAGAAACGGAGCGAATTGACAGCAGCCCGGGCGGGATTCGGGCATTAGAACACACAGTGCCCCCATACAAACAAATTAAATCTGCAAGCAGACAGCTCTTAAAGAGACAGTACGTGGAGGCTCAAATAGCATTCACTTGGAGCCACATTTAAACAGCTCGGACGCCGAACACCGCCCAGACTTGGAGCATTCAGGTAAGCTCCTAGAAGACTTTTGGGAACCCCCATTTGCAGGGGGGTTACACCTTTCCTGGCCTGGAAAACTTGGTGTCCACGTCAAATAAGTACCCCTATAAGTTTCAATACAACCATATACATTTACATCAGTATCACATTAGGCTTATACATGTAACCATCAGTCAACATATCACCTTACCAGAAACACATTTCTGAAACTTTTCAGTACATTACTTTTTTCACAGTATTATACACACATTGTATCATAACTCAGGTTATTACCTCCTATACATGAAACCTGAAGAGAGGGGGCTCTTCCCTATCAGCTATCTTGGGGCTGGATGGGGCAGGGGCACTGTACCTAGTGGGCAACACAATTAACTTGGAGGTAGCACTTATGCTCAGTTTGGGCAATGAGCTTGGGGACACATACACTCCTTTATGGACAACATTGAGAGGCAAATCCACAGGCCTCCCAGGGGAATCATAGCGTAAGCACATCACAGGCTTTACAGTTTGACCAGTCTGTCTAGGGGGAACTGTTACAGTCTCTGCACTTTTGGACTCACTTTCAGCACTGTCTTTACTTGCCAGGGGAGTCTCCCTGGTGGTACAGAGGCTAGAACCTGGGGCACTTTCAGCTCCATGATTTGCATTCTCAGAGTCCACAACACTTGGCTCACATGGGGAGTTTTCTGACACTGGCAGTGAACTATCAGGGCACTCGACACACTCTTCTTGTTCTGGTACATCACCAGTTTGTCCCAGGCCATCATTTTCCTCCTCTGAAAGTTCAAATAGTTCAACCATACACAATGATTCCATATCATCTGACGTGATGCTTTGCACTTCACTTTCTGGGAGTATTGGCTCCAGGGACACAGCTGGGAGCTTAGGCAGTCCAGAAGGCCCAGCTTCCTCTCCATAATTGACTAGGGGGTTGCCCTGAAACAATTGACTCAGTTCATAAGAGGGGTAGTACCCAAAGTTGCACTCACATTCCTCTGATATGGATTGACAGTCATTTTCAACTGGGACTTGTTGTGGGGAACACTTTAACACAGCATCTGTAGGTGCAGACTTTCTTTGCCTTTGCTTAGCAGCAGCTCTAGTCACTGGTCCAGAGGGAGCACTTTCTGGGGGCTCAGACTCAATCAAGATGTGTCCAATGGGCAGTAAATGATTTCTATGCACTGATTTAACATCTTTTGAATTATTCTCAGGCCTTACTTTGTACACCGGCAGATCATCTAGTTTGCCCGCCACAATGTGAGGGAGATGGTGCCATCTGTCAGCAATCTTATGCTTGCCATGCAGTCCAAGATTCCTTAGCAATACCCAATCTCCCTCCTGGAGTTCCTGTGCTTTCACCTTTTTATCATACCTTTCTTTGTTGGTCAGATTTCTTTTGGCAGCTATGGTTTGAGCCAGTTAGTACGCATGATTTAGCTGGGTCTTTAACTTTTGCACATACTGTAAATAGTTGTCAGCTCAAACCCCATCAGGAGAAGCTCCAAAACATACATCTACCGGCAGTCGAGCTTCTCTTCCAAACATCAGGCGGTAGGGGGAAAACCCAGTGGCATCACTTTTGATGCAGTTGTAAGCATGTACCAGGGTGCTAATCTGTTGGCTCCATCTAGGCTTGTCCTTTGGGTGGAGGGTGCCTAGCATACCTTGCAAAGTGCAGTTGAAACGTTCAGGCTGTGGGTCCCCCTTGGGGTGGTAAGGGGTGGTTCTAGACTTTCACACTCCCCACAGAGAAAGCATCTCTTTGATCAGACCACTCTCAAAGTCCCTCCCTTGATCAGAATGGATTCTTTGTGACGTCTCATAGTGAACAAAAAAGTTTTCTATAAGTACTTTGGCCACAGTGGATGTCTTCTGGTCCTTGGTGGGGAAAGCTAGGGCATATCTCGAAAAATGGTCAGTGACTACCAGCACATTATTGATATTTCTTTGATCTGGCTCCAAACTCAGAAAGTCAACACAGACCAGCTCCATGGGGGCACTGGTGGTGATGTTAACAAGGGGGGGCAGCCCTCTGGGGCAGGACTTTCCTCTGTAAACAGCGGCTACAAGTTCGAATGTGTTGCTCAACATCAGTCCCCATCTTAGGCCAATAGAATCTGGATCTCACCAAGTCAAGTGTCCTGTCTATACCAAAGTGCCCCATGTGGTTGTGTAAGAACCTCAGTACTGAGTCTTGAAAGGCAGTGGGCAGCACTAGTTGTTGTTTGTCTATTTGTCCCCCTCTGTCTACTGTTTTTCTGTATAACAGTCTATTGACCAGTTTCAACTTAGGACCTTCCTTGTATAACAATGCAGTTCTCAAACCAGTGGAGCGTAATTTGGACACATCTTTCCCTGTGTAGAGGGCTTCTAAAGCTGATTTGATCATGGGATCTCAGGATTGAGCCCGCTGAATACTGTCATTGTCTAGCTGAGGCAGTGCACCAATGTCTATTGCAGAAAAGTGGCAAAAAGCAGCAGGTATGCAATTCTCAGAGGGTCCCAAACAATCCACCATACAGTCCACTGCGTCCATGGACATTTGTTCCTCCCTGTCAAACTTCTGGCAGAGTGCTCAAATATCAGGTTCCGACAGTCTGACCCAGTCATTCCGGGGAACAGGCCTCTGGGAGAGAGCATCAACATCTACGTGGTTCAGGCCTGCTCTGTATTCAACAGCATAGTCATATGTAGATAATGCAGAAAGCCACCTATGGCCAGTGGCATCCAACTTAACTGAAATCTGCACATAGGTCAAAGGATTATTGTCAGTTTTTACTAGTATCTTAGCCCCATACAAGTACTCGTGGAACTGGTCAACAATAGCCCACTTCAAAGCTAGGAACTCTAAATTATGTACAGGATAGTTCTTTTCAGATGGGGTCAGGCTTCTACTGGCAAAGGCCACTGATCTCAGGCCATTCTCGTGCTCTTGGTACAATACAGCCCCCAAGCCTTGCAGGCTAGCATCAGTGTGCAAGACATAGGGCTTCACTGGATCTGCATAGGCAAGGACAGGAGTGTGGGTAAATTGATATATAATCTTATGAAAATCAGCTTCACACTCAGGTGTCCATCTGGCTCCAAATACTTCACTGGGACGGAAATACACTCTCTCAGGCTCACAAGAAACCGACCTCTTGTATTTTTTGTGGGTAGGAGGGTAATCTCCAAGATTAAGTAAAGGACGGATCACTCTTGAATAGTCCTTGATGAAACAGCGATAGTAGCCACAGAATCCCAAGAATCTTTGCAGTTCTTTTAGATTGTGGGGCTGTGGCCAGGTGGTCAAGGCCTCAACTTTACTTGGGTTGGTCTCTATTCCCTCAGTGGAGACTATGTGTCCCACATACTTTACAGGTGTTTGGAAGAATTGACATTTATCGATGGACAGTTTTAGGCCAAACTCTTCCAGTCGGTCCAACACCTTGAATAATCTGCTCTCATGTTCCTCCAGTGAGCTGCCAAACACAATAACATCATCTAGGTATACCAGGCACTCTAATAAGTTCATGTCCCCCATCCCACGCTCCATCAGTCATTGAAAAGGGGCTGGAGCACCTGAAATCCCTTGAGGCATCCTCATGAATTCATCGAAACCAAGTGGGCAGATAAAGGCTGTATTCTCACGGTCTTCCGGAGCCATCGGGATCTGGTTTTACCCACTGCGAAGATCTAGCACGGAGAACCACTTGCTACCGTTCAGGCAGTCTAAAGCATCCTGAATGCGGGGCATTGTATACTGATCAGGGATAGTCCGCCAGATCAAGGTGCGATAATCCACGCACATTCTTACTGTCCTATTCTTTTTTCTCACTACCACAATAGGTGAAGCATATGGGCTTCTGGATTCTTGTATTACACCAGCAGCAAGCATCTCTTGCAGATGCCGTCTCACATCATCTATGTCAGCAGGGGCCAGGCGTCGAGACCTCTCACGAAATGGCCTTTCATCATGCAGCTGGATGTGGTGCTCAGGTCCTTGCACACATCCTACATCCCATTCCTTTAAAGAAAACACCTGGTCTCTCTGGGCAAGTTTTCTACTAATTCTCATCTTTCATTCGGCTGGCAACGGGGAGTCCCCAAAATCAAACAAATCGGGCATCACTCTGTCATTCTCCCCTGAACACTTGTTACTGGGCAGCACTGCAGTATCTGCACAATGTACATTAGCCAGGGTGCAACCTCTATTTACTCGAATCTCTCTATCAGACACATTATGAACTTGAACCATTACCCTTCTGGCATAAGCATGGGCTCTGGCAGGCAAAATACTTGGCTTGACCAGCAGTCCTTCCGGCAATTTCCCATTGCCTGGTGCATCCAGCATGAGGATTTTATTCTTGACATTCTTTCTGATATGGACTTCCCCCTGTAAGGTACACTGGTCATTTGGCGCCAGAATCAGAGACTCCGGATCCTTCTTCCAGACAATTCCAACTGGTTCCTCTGGGTCCACTTTTTCAGCATGTCTCTGTGCCTCATAGGCCTTCTTGATCAAGGCTGGGATTCTCAAAGCTCTACCAGTCCTTGACCCTTGTTTCTCATAACACAACTGCGCCAACCGTCCAAACATATGCGCATTCGTCCCAGTTAGTAGAGGAGTCCCATCATACAGTCCAGTAGGGGGACACACTAATGCCAGGGTCTCTACTTCCTCGGCTACTCCAGCCACGGAGGTGGGAAAAGACAACCAAATTTGGATATACCCGGAATAGGGGTAGGTCTTCTCACTTAACCCCCAGACATGCAGTCCTTCCAATGGTTGTAAGGGTACATCAGACAGGTGTGTCTAATACCAGTTCTGAAACATAATTGTCACTTGAAAGCCACTGTCCAACACAGCTCTTGTAGATGCTCCATTCACCTTCACAGTGGTCTCCATGGAGGGACCCACTATTCTGGACCAGTCTGGAGAGGCGGTAGCAATGGCCTGGGCAGATGATCTAGCCACAAAGGGATGTGAGTTAGCATTTCTGGGACCTTCACTGCGGTCATTTTGTGCGCCTCTTAACCACTGTTTTGTGCTCCAAAGCTCTCCTTGTAGCCAGCTCACCACTCTCTCTAAGTCTTTCAAAGACCGGCATTCCCTCTTCATGTGCCCATCCTTCACACAATTATGCCAAAATATGTCTGCTGACGTTTGGGGGGACCGAGGCATCACATTGGGGGCTGCGGCATTGGTACTATCAATAGAAAACCTTGGTGCCACCTCAGCCGGCAGTGGGTTGGACATTTGGAGATATCTCTTCAGTTCCCTCACCTCCATAGCCAAAACATCAAGTTTTGAGCTGTTGTCAGCAGGAGGTGCCTGGGTGGGCACCCCCACCCAAATAGCAGAAGAAGTCGGGCAAGTGTCAGGGCCCATATTCATAGGAGCAGCCTTCATGAAGAGACTGTCTGTTGCTTTTCTAATCTCCCTCAGCAGTTCATCCCATGGCAGAACATCAGTAGCCATCCCTCTCTGGCTGGGCCCCCCTTGGCTGACATTTGGGTCTTGGGTTCTGTCATGTGATTTTGGTGATTCCAGACCATCAGCATCTGACCCCGCACCTGGGGCAGGGGATGTAGCAGCTACAACTGCACAGGGCTCTGAAAAACCTTCCTCCTCCTCAACTTCCCATACCTCCTTAATCAACACATGGAAAGGCAAATGACCAGATTTCCTTTGATGCAGTTGCAATTTGAGCAACACCCAGCTAGAGTGCCGGGCAGAGCAGAGTATATGATACAGTCTTACCTGGCCCACTTCACTACGGGTCCAACCTCCCCTTTCAAAAAATGGTTTGCAAGATTCCCTCTAATCGATCCATATAGGCAGATAACAATTCCCCGGCTGTTGTCTAACATCTTTAAGCTTCCATTTCAAGGCCTCAACACTAGTGGTGCCCCCAAACACATTTTCAAGGGAAATTATGTACTCTTGGGCTTTGGCGTCAGGGTCAGAGCCCCTCAAGGACCGAAAAGTACATTGGGCGGGTCCCTGGAGGGTCTCCCTCAGACGAGCCCTTTTTTCTGCCTCAGAGCATTGCCAGTCTTGTACCGCAAGAGTAGCAGAGTCTATCCAGGTCTCCAGATCGACCTATCCATTTGGAGTGGGGCAGATGCCAGAGAATACTTTGAGCTTGCGCTAAGAGTCATGACTAATGGCAGGTATAAACATAGGGGCTAGCACTGGCACAGAAGGAGGGGCAATAATGGGTGCGGGAGGGGGAGAGGGTGTTAGGGGAGGAATGCCCCCAGGTGGCAATGATAGCTTCTTTAAATCCTCCACAGTTTTCCTTCCTCCAGCAACAATTTAGCAAATTTCTCCTCAAAAGTTTCAGAAAGTGGGGGGGGGTCATTCCCCCTTCGGGTCTTTACTGTCCTTAGTTATCACTCTCCAGGCAGTGAGGGCTACCTCTGAGGTAATAGTCTGTGGCACTTTGGAGCTATCTATGGGGTCCTTATACTCTACTAGGGCCATGAAAGTGTAGGTGAGCAGATTAGCATGACGACCCACCAGCACAGGGTTTTGTAAACCTTCCACCTTGGAAAGTACTCCCTCTACAGTGTCCGTACTGGTACCCAGTGGGATATCCAAGACAAATATAGCATTTTGGGGGTCGATCTCCTGCCCAGTACACCACCCCACCAACTGGTGTACAGCCACTTCTTTTGCGGTATCCATTTATTTTTAACAGTAATTCATAAATGTGGCCACTAGAGGACACTACTCCCAGTGGTGCCTCCATGATGTAACCCCTAGGTGGCACTATCCCAAGGGCTACTACCCCTGCCTGTTTGACTACGGACAGGTTGAGGGGCCTAGGTCCTATGGCGGGTGCCTCCACCCAGAGGTCAGGGTTTGTAGTGGTTAGACTAGCTTGGTCACAGCCCTCTGGGACATTGAGACCCCCTTTTATTCCCTCTAGTGACTCACACAGTACACCAGACTTACAACCCCAATACCCCACGTATACACACTGTTCACTCATATAGATACCACTTACCATCGAGACTGATTCTGCAGCACGTCTCTGAGGACCCCCCTGTAAAATGAGGTTAAACAACATACACAGCGAAACACAATATTGTTTCCATAAGTACCAACACCACAGACGGTATATAGTATAACAACAAATCTGATTTATTTAGGGGGCAGTAACACGGGAGGGGGAAATCAGGTTAATTGGTGGCATTAAATCTCAGTACTGTGCACACATACAGGGTCTGAAAAGTCACACTCTGGGTACCCAGGTTGGGGGGCCCCAGGTCCATTGCCGGGGTTGGCGGCAGGTGCAGATTGTCATAGGCCCTGTAGAAGAAATATATGCACAATACCCAATTGTAATCCGGGCGGATGGCTCAGTCCATGAAACAGTGAAACAACAAGAATTAGATGACACACTTGTGATTGAAAACAGGCTGCAGGAAAGTACCCTGATTTGTACTCACAATACCAAGCTGAGGACCGGATGGTGGATGTTCTTCTGGATTGCCAGAACAACAGGGCATGGAGACAAGGTCCTTGTGACTGGACCCCACTGCAGTTGATAGCAACTGGATTTAGTCCGAGACCAGCTGGGGTTTGCTTCCAGCTTCAACACACAGCACTGGGGATTGGAAATAGTGATTCCCCACAAGCACTACTCACATTCATATGTAAAAGGAAAGTACTAAACCAGGCAGAATGCTCCTCGATCCCGATCGCAATCACTGCAAAATACCCGGAAGCACAGCAGCTTCAGTTCCTGACAGACCGAGCGCGATTCAGCAATTTCTCCAGTCTTCTACAGGGTGAGCCTGGCTTCCACACTTCTAGTGCTTCTTTCTCCTCACAACTTGGATTCAGTCCAAACTGGCACTCACAAAAGCTGCAGACCAAAACCCAGGGCCTCACACCTGCTTCCCGCACAAAACTATACGCCGCAGAAGCACAGAGCTCCTTCTCTCTTCACAGTCACAACTGATCTACTCTTTCCAGTCACAGAGCAGGGCATTTCCTTTAGCTCCACACCATTCTGTTGGCTGGTTCTGCTGTCACTCACAATAAGACTCCCTCTGTTGGTGGTAAAAGGCACCAAGGTTAAAACTACATTTCCCAGAGTCACTGCCCATACAATCCCCTTGTAGCTGGCTCAAAATTAAGAGTCCAAGTTCCGATTCGTCCACAGGCTCCATTTTAGGGTCTCCCTATCATCCTGATTGGTCCAAGTCAGCTATTCAGGACTAAAATTAAAGAGTTACACTGAAACAGCTTGTGCTGAAATGAAGACAGGTTAGACAAACTACATTTTCTCAGTCACTCTAAATGATTTCTGGCAAACAGTTATATCTTTCAACAAGGCTCCCTCTGCACATGTAGCAACGGCAGAAATGGAGCGAATTGACAGCAGCCCGGGTGAGATTCGGGCATTAGAACACACAGTCCCCCCATACAAACTAATTAAGTCTGCAAGCAGACAGCTCTTAAAGAGACAGTACGTGGAGGCTCAAATAGCACTCACTTGGAACCACATTTAAACAGCTCAGACACCGAACACCGCCCAGATTTGGAGCATTCAGGCAAGCTCCTGGAAGACTTCTGGGAACCCCCATTTGCAGGGGGGTTACATACATTAAACTGAGGTCCCTACTGCCTGGATTGGTGGTAGTTCAGGTGGATGTTAAAGATCCCATGGCACTTATCGAAAAGAGTAGGGGAATTTTATTGAGGAAGTTTGGACTTCATTACAGTAGAAACAATATCCTATACATAGAAACTAAAAGAAAGGCAACAAAAAACAAAAATGGCAGTAAACAAACAGAATAGTCTACATTCCTTATACAGAAAAAGAGAATCAATCAAAACACCAGAGGTTGCTGTGTTTCCACAACCGTTGAAACTGTGGTCTAGAATAAACACTAAAATCGTGCAATTTAACTGAACGTACAGCAGTTCTGATATTATCAACAATTTCCTGTAAAGAAATCAATTTCTAATGTAAAACCAACATGCATCTGGCTTGCCATAAATAATAATGAATCAACATCAAAACAATATACAGAGTTTCGGCGTTATATTTCTGACATAAAGAAACATTAGTGCAAAACATAATATTTTCATAAGATAAATGCTGCAATAAAGGTTCAGACCACAGACTAGCTAACAAAGTCCAAAAAGAAAAGGCAAAGGGACATTCTAAAAATAAGTGTTGTTGTGTTTATAGAATACCCTGACAGAGATCCCTGGGGCAATATCTAGAAGCCAGTGCCTTATGCTTATGACTGCCCTTTACACTAAGTCTCCCATAATTACCCAACCACACCGTATCCCAGACATATGGGGGGTAACGTGGGTTATGAAGTTGCTTGAGGATCCAAGCAAAACGAGCTGATGGACAGAAGGGGAAAGCAACCTCCTCCTGAGCCTCTCGCCTCCAAACCCTGTCATAGAGCATTTGTTGAGACTGAACACAAAAATCCTGGGGGCTAAAGCCCCAGGACAAGGCCAATTTGAGTGCTTCCTTCCCATATGTGGGAACTTCCAGAAGTCTGGACACCCAACCCTTTTTTCCCAAATTCCAGTGAGGAAGACAGGGCAACAACCACTTCAGAAGAAAAGGTTTCCAAACCACCTCCCCAGGCATCAAAACCTTCCCAAAATTATAACAAAAAAAAAACTATAAAAAAAGCAACTGGGTGAACCATACCAACCCCGCCCTCACTCAGTGGTCTATAGGTCACACAACGTTTCACTGGGTTTAAACGAACCCCCAAAACCCTTGAAAAAAAACACCATATAGTCTAGTAAATAAAGCCATCGGTGGTGGGAAAACATAACAAAGATACAAAAATAGAGGAATCACCAATGTTTTAAGCAAAAATACCCGCTTTTTCTTGCCAATTTGGTACTGCTTCCACCCAGAAATGAGACCTTCTTCTCTCCCAATTGCAGCCTGCCAATTGTGAGATTGCATATCCCCAGTCCCCCAAAAAATGCCTAAACACTTAAAAGGAGCAATAGAAATCGTAATACCGCAAAGGTACCATCAATCGGAAGATTGAGGTGACCAATGGGAACCCCAACACTTTTTTCCAAATTAATGTGAGACCCGGATACTGAAGAATAGGTCTGCAGTACCTGCTCCAACGTCTGTTCATCAGTACGGATGTCCACAGTCAAAACCAAATCATCGGCATAAGCCAATATCTTTATGGGAACAGAAGGAGGGGCCCCCCGCAGCCCCACTATCTGAGGACAAAGAAAAATCGCCCTAATCAAAATATCTATACAAAAATTGTATAAAATGGGACTTAAGGGGCACCCTTGCCGAACCCCACGTGCAGTCGTCACATGCCTCCCCAACCATCCATTCACATTAGGAATGATCGTAGCCTCCGAATATAAAGCCCTAAGCCAATGAATAAACTGAACAGGAATCCCAAAGGCCTTCAAAACAGAAAATAAAACCCCCTGGGAGACCCTATCAAAGGCCTTCTCCTGGTCCAAACCCAGTACCCAGCCCGAAACAGCACCCCTATCGCTGAGAGCAAACAATTCCCTTAACAAAACCAGATTATCGTGTTGGCATCTGCCAGGTATGCCACAAGTCTGAGCCGGACTCACAATGTCGGCAATCTTGAATAATCTGGCCAACAAAATTTTGGCCAAGATTTTGTAATCCACTTTCAATAAACTCAGAGGTCTCCAATTATTCAAATCAGCCACGTCACCCTTTTTAAAAATCAAGACTAAAATAGCTTCTTTCATTGCTTTCGTAAAAGAGGCCTTAGACAACATGTCATTAAATAACAAAGTTAAAGCTGGAACCATATCTTCCTTAAAGGTGTTGTAAAAACGAGCAGTAAGGCCATCCGATCCCGGTGCTGAGTTCAAATTTAAACTCCCTATGGCCTGAGTCACTTTAGAGGCCGCAATATCGGTCGATAACATACCATGCTCAACTGGAGAAAGTGGAGGAAGATGCAAGGAGTCCAAAAAGGAATCTGCTGACTCAAAAGCTGGGGCAGTGCCCAACATTGCAAGAACGTGCCATTCCACAACATCCACCAAATGCTCTGGAGCCGTAACTAGCTCACCGGAGGGGGACCATAAAGCCCGAATAAATCTCGACTCTACACGTCCTTTACAAGCCTTAAAAGGGTCCAACCCCACTTTAGACACACGAGTCCCAAATCTAGCCTCTTGCCCCAGAAAACTAGCACGATCATATTGTAAGGCTTTCATTTGAGTACAAACTACTGCAATTTGTCCACTATAATCATTCATCGAGGTATCAGACAGGAAAATCAAATGCTGCAACTGCTGCCGTAATGGCAAATACTGTAAGTACTGGGCACTCCGATCAGCAGCAGCCTTCCCCTGAAAAAAACTGCCTCCATCTTAGTTTCAAATCCTCCCACCACTCAAAAGCATCCTCATAGAAGTCAGCTACAGAGAGCCTAGTCGCCCATTCCCTCCTCCACAGTTTCTGAATTTTAGGATCTACCAAGAGGGAGTCATTAAGCCACCACCTGTTTTTCCTACACCTCGGAGCATTTTCCCAGGTAAAAGAAACCCAGAGTGCAGCATGATCCAAAAATTCCACTCCAATAGTTTTACAAGAAAGAATATGTAAGACTTTGGACAAAAACACAAAATCAATACGAGTACGCAGGTGCCCCTTAAAAAAAATAAACCCACCAGACTCATGACAGGACCTATAAGCATCCACTAGTTGAGCCGTAGTGACCACATCCTTTAGAGTAATAGAATCACAAAATAATTTAGGGGTTTGCAGCCCTCTATCCCTTTGATGTAATCCAAAGTTAAAATCACTCACCCACAAAATCAACCTGGAGGTATGTAAGAAGGGACGCACTAAATGGAAGACAGACACCCTCTGTGCTTTAGTCTGAGGAGCATAAACAACAATTAACCGAAATCTCTCCGAGAAGTAAGTAAAATCCAACAACAATGCTCTACCGGGCTGAATATCTACCAACCTGGAAACATGCAAATCAGGGTTGGAAAATAAAATCCCAATACCATCACACTTGTCAGTCCCAGAAGACCAAAAGGAAGGACCAAGAGGCCATGTCCTAGAAGCCTGTTGTAATTCTTAATGAGATTTCAATCTAGTATCCACAAGACAAACAATATCACACCTGAAATCCTGCATAGTTAACAGCACACCCTCAAGCTTTCTGTGGCCTTTAATACTGTTAACATTTAAAGAACAGACCGATAAGGAAGCCATTTAAGTACTTAGGGGTGATTTACTTCTACGACATTGACGTGTCCGTTTAGCAATAGGATCCAGCTCCCCACCACCCTCCGTGTCAGTATTAGATCTTATAGAGGAGGTGTCAGTTTTCTCTCCCGCAGAGTCCCTATCTGACAGTTCCGTAGCCAATATGGCAAATTTATTGCCAGACTGCCAAGTGCGGACTCCTGCCTCTTTGCCTCGACCAGAGACAGCCAAACCTTTCCTAGTCCATTTATGAGGCACTTGAACAAAGCCTGAAGTCTCAAGGCCTAAAGGAGACTGTAGTGGGGGGCATATCGCTGTCAGCCACAACAGTCTCCTGTTTAAGGACTGGAACTGCAGAAATAGTGGAAGGATCTGCAACTAAAGGCTGTTCCTGCAGAATAGGAGCGGTGCAGACATGATCTCTCTTGAGCGCAACCACCCCGGGCAAAACTGCTAACCCCTTGAGCTTGGAGGAAGCCAAACTAGCTTTCAAATCCATAGCAGCAACAAGTTTAGCCTGTGATTGCTGTGCCATTGTAATCAGTCCTTCGTGAGAGGGACAATCATCCCTATTATGAGATGCCCAGGGACAGCGGCCATAGGCATGTCCTGTATGCTCACATTGGTTACACTTAAAAAGATTCAAACATGCACCAGAATTACGTCCGAATTCAAAACAATGACTACACTTGATGGTATCGCAGGCCGAACTAAAGTGAGCACAGGATCCACATTTGAAACAAGATTTAGGCTGTCCAGCATAAAAAATTAGACCTTTATCTTTACCCAGGTAAAAAAAAAACTTGGCAAAAGACTGGGCCCAGCATTAGTAGAATATAACTTCACTCGAACTCACCACCCTCCATCCCAGATTTGCTCAATATCCAATGTGGGGATAGGTTTGTTGAGCACCTCACACCTTTGTCGCAACCAAAATAAAATATCCTCCACATTAACCCCTTCATTCTTAAACATAATAGTATTATTCCTCACAGCTGATTTAGTTAAAAGAATAGCCTGGAAGGGGGACCAAGTGGGAGAGGACTGGCAAGCCGCATACTGTGCCCAAAATCTATCCAAGCTGGAGACCTGTTTAAAACTAATGTCATAATTACTATTCCCCAGACTAATAACGGCAAAAAATCTCTGAGGAAAAAAACCTCATGGAGACCTTGAGCAGAGTTTTGGCCACATAAATCCTATTAGGGGGTTCCACCAGGCCTCCTTTATACAACAACCGCACAGCATTACGCCTAGGGGCAGGTTCTCCCTTAGTGGAAAATAAATCAGCCAGTTTAAAACCAACTGGCCTAACAGGGTCATCCTCTGAAGAGTCCAACAACAAAGGAGTAGGCCCCATCCTGAGAGAAACCTCAGAATCAGTGGGTAGACTGGTAGTACTAGCAGAAGGAAGGGCTACTTTATGCAGGGAGGACGATTGAGCAACAACAGTAGGAACAGTAACATTAGAAACACCCCCTAAGTCACCAGTAGTCTGTGTTAATACAGGTTGTACAGTAGTAATAATACCCTCTGTAGGGCAAAAACCAGAAGAATTATCCCGGGGATCGTTGGAGCTCAGTGAAGAGTCGGTGGCCACAGGTGCTGCAGCCTTTTGCAGCATTGTCAAATAAGTAGGATCCTGTGAGTCAGGCGTCCAAGCACCCCCATCTCCAAGTTCCCAACCAGCATTCTGCAAGGCCTTCTCTGAGGACCACGGTGTCTACTGACTTACATCCACAGTAGATACAGACTAGTCCAGAGGTACCTCCTCAGATGAGTGCCCAGCAGGGGCGAAGTTCCCCAGGCATTTACTCCATCCTGGTATCTTAGATGAAGGAAAAACAAAGACATCAGCTAATGACTCCACAGGGCCTGATGCCACAGGCCGAGCTCCGAGTAGCGCACTTCGCAGCTTCCCTTGCCCAAGACGTTGCTTTCCAGATTTTTAGTGAGAACCTTCACGGAATCGAGCGGGGGCTGTAGGCACACCAAGGAAGCACTCAGCAAACTGCCAGCCCCCAAACCAACTTCCGGAGGGGAAGGAGAGACAAGGTCCATGATCAAAGATGGCGCAGAACACTCTGCGTCAACAGGGGGCTTAGTATGCTGCAAAGCCACTTCTCGGAGAAGCCCCACCGATGCCTGTGGGAGCGCTGCAAGCTCCGAGTCCAAAATTGCCATCTTCTGCAACAAAGCAGATCGTTTCAGCAGTAAACAGTCCATCTCAGGTTTGACATTGGAAAACAATGATCCCTGCCACGAAGTAGGAGCCCCATCGGCAGGCACGTCAGCCTCTACCACACTCACCGCAGCTACAGCAGCCACAGCGCATTCCTCCTCAATGGCATCTAAAGCACCAAGCACAAGAGAGGAGGCCTGCTCTCCTGCACCATCCACATCCATCTCCTCCAAAGGATCCCTCGCACTGGCCATCGTGCAGCCAGTAGACAAGGTTCCCCCTACCAACGAGTAGGGGAATTTCCCTTGTGTCCTGGCCAAATGTCCCTCATTCACTAAAAATACCACCAACAGCTTAATCTGGTTCAATTTCAGTTGTCATTCATCTGTATACCCCTTCCCCAGGTCGTGCCTGAAAATAGGCAGGATTTGTCTAGTGCACTTACCCGGTCAACAAAAACTATATACATATGTATATATGTGTGTGTGTGTATTATATATATATCTTTCAGACTCTTGTGTTTTAAAGCGCTGTGCTAGTTGCCTCCCCGGTTGTTCCCCTGCCTACCAGTATTTTTGTTCTAACCTGTATAATGCATATTCTGAGGTTTGTTGGTAGGATGCCTCTATCTCTTTTCTTAACAGGTTCACTTGAGGAGTTAGCACGTCCTGTCTATCTGGGCGTGACAAAAGTTTAAGCTCAAGTGTTTTATGCCACCCCTCCTTGGTTCTGAGCTGCCAACCTCACTTCTTTTTAAGTTTAGATTTATATCCTATGACCTTTCCCCTGATTACTGCTTTTAGGACATCCCACAGGGTACGACATCCAGTCTCCTCTGAGTCACTGAGCTCAAGGTATTCTTGAATCTCCCCTCTCAGCCATTCTGTAGCAGTTGGCTTCTGCAAAAGGGTGGTATTCATCTGCCACTTGTTTTGAGGTCCCTGTGCTCCCCCCCACGCCACTGACAGGGAAACCAGGGTGTGATCAGAGATCAAGATATTCCCCAGCTCCACCCCCCAAACTGAAGAGAGCATATGTGTCGATATAAAGATGGCATCTATGCAACTGTAGGCGTCGTGTACTGGGGAGTAGTATGTGAAGTCTCGAGTGTGTGGGTGAAGGGCCCTCCAGCTGTCTGTGAGCCCAGTTTTCGCAAATGTGGTTAAGACATGGTCAGCTATCTGACATCCTGCTACAGTGCCCAGATTAGTTCTATCCAAGTCAGGGTTTACTGCCAAGTTTAAATCCTCTCCTACTATATTGGCTGTTGGTAAGGGAAGGAGTTCTGCCCAAACACTATCAAAAAAGGAGCAGTCAGGGGTATTAGGCGCATATACACTGCCTAGAATTAGAGGCGTATCTTAGTAAGTACAGTACCTTCAAATAAGAGCCAGCAACCATTGTTGTCAGCATTCGCTCTCCAAACTCCCCATTTCAGGCCTCGCCACCCCCTGCTTTTTGAGGAGTATCAGCTAGTATACTCCGTATCCACCCAGGAACATCAAAGGCATTTCACAGCCCTGTCCAGCAGGTGAGTTTCTTGTAATAAGGCCACATCACAAGCCATTTGTTTTAGATTTAGAAGCACTTTCCAGTGCTTAATTGGGCTATTTAGCCCCCTAACATTCCATGATACTACCTTCAATGTATCCAGGAGAGCCACATTGAGAGAGTGAGTATTAGACAAGCACTGTCTTCCCCCCCTCCGTCCCCTCTGAACCCTTCCTCCCCATCCCCACAGATACCCCACAAACCAATATATAGTACAATACTGCTGTATACAAAACTATTATCATGATCTCTGAAATGAATCAAGACCAGTAACCCACAGGGTGCACAGTAATAACCACAATAGTAACAGAAAATAATACTGTTTTGGGGAACCTCCTGAGTGTTTAAAGCTGGTGTAGGCACACTAGTTGTTCCAGCTATCCTGGACAATTAAGGCTCCAATGCCCACGCTCAGACAGACCTAGTTTCAAAGGTGGTCAGCAGCTGAGCTTGCCCAGGCTCACCACCCCAAACTGCATTTTTGATTTTTGTTTCAGTTGCTATACTGCAATACAGGTGGAAGGAAAGTATATTCTCCTTGCTACCATACTGCAGATGCTATGTTGAACAGCTCCCACGTTCCCTTCCCAGTTTGCAGACTCACTTCATAAGCAGGCCTGACAGACCAACAGTAAGATTCCCCCCTCCCCACATTCCCGTCAACACCAGTAATTGAACCCGAGGGGAACCGCATCAAGCAAATTCTGATGTTTCCATCAGTTGACATCAGTGCCATTCATATCTGCTTGGCTGGTTTTTGTGGCCCCTATTTCATGTGTAATTCAGTGATGTATGGGCTATTTGCCATTTTCCCTTTCTGGCAAGTTTGCAGGGTGAAGTCCTTTGATATTTGTGATGGGGGGACTTATCTTTTCCCGTGCTGTGGCTGTCCTGCAAATTGCTCTCAAGATGTCGTTGAACTGGAGAGCTCACCATTCTTTCTCCTCTTGTCCCTAATCCACTGGGTGTGTCCCCAAGATAGTTGGTATCTGTGGCCCTCTGTTATCCATACGTGGCAGGCGCTACACGGACCAGAAGAATTCCACACCTCTTAAAGTGTAAGGTCAGTTTCCATGAGACAAAGCACATCAGCTCCCTTTTTCCCCCTATTACCGCCCAGTTGTCAGCATAATGGACTAATACTGAAATTGCCTCCGTACACAGGAACCAACTATGTCCCTCTTTCCACATCCTTGCAGCTCAGTGCCACTTGTTTTAACACATCAGCAGCTAACCTTTAACATTATAAAACAGAACAAAATATTGAAATTGAGTGTTCCATATTACAGGGCTCCTACTGGCCAAAGGACAGCTTCTTGACCCATTTCTGTGTCCCTCACTGCGTCTCTGGATATCACCTGTGAAACTAACAAAAGGGAAGTTAAAGGATCTGCAGAAAATTCCCAGTTGTCAACCAGGGAGAGTTCCGACGGTTCAGATTCGTGTCAGTTAGTTTGTGGTGACCGATGTCTTGTCAAGTTCAGGCCAACATTCAAATTAAGTCCTTCGGCCACATCGATTGATCGATTAGCGGCAGTGGGGTCATATTAGTCACCCAAAAAGTCAGTGTTTATTTTACAGGGTTCCAGACCAGTCTTTTTCATTTGCAGTCCACAAGGATTCACCTCAGTCACAGGAGAGCTTGCGGATCCTGTTGGGCCCAGTACTTGTTGGAGAAAGGCATCCGCTTCATCTGCTGTGTGGAACTGGTGATTTTTCCCCTGCATAGTAACTGACAGAACTGCAGGGTAGAGTAAAAACTACTGAAGACCTCTATTTCGTAAGCCCATTTTAATTTTATCAAAGGCAAGATGTCTGTCCAGCACACTTTTGGGGTAATCAGACACTTCTAGTCAGTGTTAGTGGCTCAGTAGGTAGCACACTCGCCTCTGAGGCCGGGAGATCAGAGGGCCATGGGTTCAGTTTCCACGTCTGGCACTTGGGTTAATATCCCAGTACTGACACAGTAGTGCAGCATGAGGGGGGTGCTGCACTTCTGAGGTGCCATCTTTCGGATGAGACGTTAAACCAAGTTCCCATCTGCCTGGATTGGTGGTAGTTCAGGTGGATGTTAAAGATCCCACTTCACTTCTCGAAAACAGTAGGGGAATTTCCCCGGTGTCCTGGCCAAATTTCCCTCATTCACTAAAAATACCACCAACAGCTTAATCTAGTTTAAGGTCAGTTGGCATGCATCTGTATCCCCCCTCCCCCCAGTCGTGCCTGAAAATAGGCAGGATTTGTCTAGTGCACTTACCCGGTCAACAAAAACTAACTAAATAAATAATCTGGATAAAAGTATAGTCTTGACCCCAGCACCACCATGCTCTTGAGTTCCCTTGCCTGCTTCATTGTGATTTCTTTGTCTTGGTAATGTAACGGTGCAAAAATCAGTGACTGAGGATGGGCATTCTGTTTGCTATTTCTCAGCCTCCTGATTCTGTGTGCCCTGCCCAACTCAAAGTCGTATGTATTAGGGTTGAGCTGTAGCCACACCGGGAATTGGGAAGGGAGATAGTCTACCAGGTCTTTCTCTTCTGTCCCTTCAGGGAGACCCAGAATGTGCATATTTTTTCTCATCTCTCTACCTTCTAGGTCCTCCAGTTTCGATGTGAGCCAATGAATCTGCTGTTCTGCTGCTTGCAGCTGGACCTAAGATTGGGTTTGAGTTTCCACCACCTCCGTCAAATGGGTCTCAATTATCATAACTCTCTCCATTAGCCCACTGCTGCTCGCTTCTCTCTCTGTCACTGTTTGTTTAATCGTTTCAACGGTGGCAGCAATCTTTCCCAGTAGTGACATCTGGTGTTCTTCTGCTTGGTTCTGTTCCGTTGGCACCTTGTGGAGGGATGCCATCTTGGCACATGGCTGAGTTGCAGTAGGTGGGGAGTTGCCTAACTTTTTTTTCCATTTCTGTGCACACACCAGCATTGCAAATGCCATCAGTCATGTCTGCATACCTCCCCCTATTGAATACTGTTGTTCAAAACCGCTGTAAGAGTAAAAAGACTGCGGATGGAGATGGAATATTGCCCCGGTAGCTAAGAGCTCAAGGCTTAGGCAGCTATCTTGGATCAGGCACACACGTGTTCTCCTGGAATGGTGTTATTGATGCCATAGAATGTTCAGTCAGTATGAAAAGAGAGGAACAGCAACTGCTGAGGAGAGAGGGATTCAAGGCAGTTAGAAAGGCAACAAAATTAGATTATTAATTTTACAAAACAGGTCAAAAACATATCAGAATATTGGGTAGACTCTAAAGGGACAACTGGAAGGTATCTAGAGGTGTACAAATGGTTTCTATCACCTTTAAAGTGCACCACCACCAGCCAACCAACTGCAACAGCAGGCCTACACAGATTTCATGGCTGGGTACTAACATTTTAGGAGCTCGCTTATGATTTTCATCTTGAGCTCATTTACTGGAGCTCTTCATTCTTTTGAATTGTTTGTATGATCTCTCGGAGATTATGATACCATTTCACCTTTTTTTTTTGTTTATATTCTTTATTTTTATTTCTCAATCAGACAGCAAGGATACATGGTATATGTTATTAAGCCAAAATACATCAAGCAATATGACCCAATACAGCAATTTACAACTTTCAATCCATAATACAGGAATATTGGGGTACACATTACAAACTATATCATTTAAGCAGACCTTATATATTAGTGTAATAAATCATTTATGGAACAAAAGAGTCATCAATCAAGGAGATATAAAAGACCCATGGTCTCCATGTCAGCTCAAATCTCTTAGTCTTTCCTGCCCTAGCAGCTAGGGTCCTTTCCAGTTAATAAGTTTCTGCCATCACCATGTGCCACAGTGCTAATGTGGGAACTGTGGTAGTGCGCCACAGGCAAGTAATAACCTTGTTTGCCGCAGCAAGATATAAATATATCTTACTTTTATTTGGTGGTAATGAATCATCTTCTCTTATATAAATGTAACCCCCTTGTTACCCGGGGTTACTAGAATCCCAGTAAGACCTAGTGGTAGGCAGGGAAGGCAGCTTGTGAAACTCCAGTTGAGTGGGTTTCACACTGTCTCACTCTGTTCTCAGTCACAGCTGAGACTGAGAGATGACATCACCATAGAACTTTCGCAGCTGCATAAGCCACATTGGAATCTGCAGCACAGGGAGTGAGATAGAACCTTGGGAGTTTTCAAAGTCAGTCTCCTGTTTACTGTCAAGCAGGAAGCAAGTGTCTTTTGTTTACCTTCTGTGGGAGAAGATCAGTGTCCAGTTTTAAGTGGTGGAGACCGCTGTCCAGATCTCAGTGCCCCCTCCCTCCGGGGAAGGGAGTAAAACATCTCTCTGTGGGTTCCAGGGGCAATCCCCTAATTTCCACTACAGAAGAAAGCTGCCTTTTTACAGTTTCTGTTCTGGTCTGATAACAGTGAAAGAAGTGGTACTTCGCCTGCAACGAAAGGGTGAGTGTTGTGCTCTATTTGAGAGGGCAAAAATATGTTTCTTCAGTTTGGAAAATGTGAAGAAAAGCTGGGATGTGAACTACTATTTGGGAGGCCTATTGTACTAGGACAAACAAATGGAGTAGTTTAAAAATTTAAAGTCTGAATGGATTTCAAGTAATGTTGTAGAGGGGGTACTACAGGCCATCCACCGTTTAATCTACATTTCAAAGTTTAAGTTTCTGTTTGTCCAGAGAAATGGCCGGGTATGGGCTGTGGGAGCTGGAGGTGGGAACACCCCCCATCTTTAGTAACCTGGTCCACCTCTACAGATTTCTACTGTGATTGCCACTTGCCTCATGCGCCTGGCCAGTGATGAGGTAGGTACCCAGACGTGGGTCGCAAATTGGAAAATCTTTCTAGGAGTTGCAGACTCTAAGTGGTGTGGGGAGCCACAGCTTGGGAAAATATTCTCCTTGTTTGATGGGAGTCTGAAGGAAGTAAGAAAACAAATCTCTCTAGGAGTCGCAGACTCTAAGTGGTGTGGGGGGCCACAACAAGTAAAGTTGGGTTCATCTTTTAAATGGACCGTCAGTCAAGTGGCCGACAGGGGAGCCGGGCCAGCCGGGCTGTGTATCCAAAGCACATGCAAGTCCGGGCTGAGTGCCTGGTGGGTCCAGAGCCAGAAAACAGTAGAAATGGGTTCATTCTTCAAGTGGACCGTCTTGTAGTCTCTAATCTGCATTTACAGTAAACGAAGCCCTTTGGGGGTCCATCTATGCTTTGTTATGTTCAGCTAATTATGAATAAAAGCCACAGTGAAAAATCCCAATCCTGGTTCTGGACATTACAGTTATTGCTTCCTGTAGTTGGATTTACTTGGGTGCCCCTGTGCAGAGTAGCCAAACCTAGGTCCCTTGTGCCAGGTAACCTCATCCTCCCCGAACCCAGGTCCCTACCAGGTATTGCTGCCAAAGCCAGCAGCATGCCACCTGACGTTTTAGTAAAAAGGCAGGGGTGAGGGGTTACATAAAGCAACACAAATTATTGTGTGAGTAGCAAATCCTGGTCCACTAATTGTTTTAGGCTTTACTCAATGTCTCGCCAATACTGGGTTATCTTTGGGCAGGCCCAAAACACAAGAGTCATATTTGCCAATGGCTCCCCACAGCCCCTCCAACACGAGCTATAGCTCAGCGGCAAGACTTTGGTCAGCTTTTCAGGTGTCTTAAAATAACGCAGTCTACATTTCCAAATAAATTCAAACCAGTATGGAGCTTGGGGAGGCTTTCATGGAGGGGGCAATTGGTTCTAACCCTTTCTCATATGTAATTTGGGTATTTAGCTCTGTATTACAGGCACTTAACACATCCCTTGTGGATTCCATCTAGGTTCCTCTTAAGGCCTTATATATAAAACCTATTAGATGAACCTTATCCTGCCCTCTAACAGCCTCCAGTAGAAGGCTCACCATTTGAGGGATGGGGTTTGGCAGGGCATTCCTAGGACCCCCTTTCTGGGAAAGAAATGTTCTCATCTGCAAGTATCTATAGTGGTGGGAACTTGGAAGGTGAAAAGTAGCCTGTAAGGATGCAAATGGCACCACTCCATATGAGTCTAGAAATTGGTATATCAGTGAAAGCCCTCTTCCATGCCATTCTCCGAAAATGTGATCTAATTGTGTAGGGATAAAGTCTTTCTCTGCCTTTAAAAGTCTAAAATAATAAAAGTCTGTTTCCAGAGCCAGAAGTGCCCTTATCTCATTCCATACCTTTAGTGTATTACGAGTACCTCAAGTAAAATCACTATACTTTGGCGACGAGGACAGAGGGGCAAACACTATTGGAAAAACATTGAAAATGTAATTTAGTACAAATTCAATATATTTCCAAAGTGGGGCTTTTTCATTATTAATCCAGATCAGCACTGTTTTACCACTACTGCTCTATGATATTCCTTTAAATTTGGGAGATTCATTCCACCTTTGTCACTTGGTAGTTGTAATAATGACCATCTGACTCTTGGGTGTTTGCCTGCCCACACAAATCTTGACATCAGTCTATTCCAAAACACAAAATAAAATCTAACAGGGGTGAGTGGCAAGGTCTGGAAAAAATATAAGATTTTGGGAAAAACTGTCATACGTATCGTTTGTATTCTAGAACAAAACGATAATGAAAGGTGAGACCAGATCCCCAACAATCTTTCTACATCTACCGACAAAGGTTCTAAATTAAAGAGTTCTAAGTAGTCTAAATTACTGGGGATAAATACCCCATGGTACTTAATTTTATTATTTCTCCATCTTGATGGCAAAAGCGCCCTCAAGTGTCACGAAAGGTGTGAAATTCAGGGATAATCTCTCCGTTTTCTGAATGTTGATTTTATACCCAGAGAGTCTAGAAAAAGTATTAATTATTTCCAACGTAGCTGGTATGGAGCTTTCTGGGTCCAGCAGTGTCAACAATACATCATCAGCATATAAGGAGAGGGTGAATTCTTTCCCTCCCAGCAGTATGCCTTGGACTTGGGAATGCTACCGAATGACTTCAGCTAAGGGCTCTATGTATAGAGCAAAGAGGAGGGGTGATAAGGGGCACATTCCCCTATTCAAGTGGACTAGTGGTGACAATTGTCCATTTACTTTTATATAGGCTTTAGATGAAGCATATATCCTTTGTAGTAAGTCTATAATTTCTTTCGGGAATCCAAATTTGTTTAAGGTTCTCCACAGAAAGGGCCACCGCACCCTCTCGAAGGCTTTGTCAGCATCTAGGCTGACAAAGACTGCTGGGATCTCCCTCTGATTTACATAATCTAAGAGATGTATTGTTCTGCGAATATTATCTGTGGTCTATTGCAAGCAAATAAAACCCGACTGATCTGCAAGCACAAGTTGTGGCATAATGTCATCTATTCTAGCTGCCCAGATCGACATGAACTTATAATCCATGTTTAAAATGGATATTGGTTTGTAGGAAGTTGGTAAATCGGGGGGGGTTTATCCTGTTTTAATATTGGGGTGATATTAGAATAAGCCCAAGATGGAGGAGGAGGTCCGCCATCCTGGATCTCTCTGTAAGCTAATGTCAAAGCCGGGGCAAGCTGCTTAAAGAAAACCTTATACCATTCAGAAGGCAAGCCATCCAGGCCTGGTGTTTTCAGGGTTTTGCTGTGGGATACTACCCTCTTAAGTTCTTCCACCCTAATAGGAGCCTTTAACTTCTCAACCCTCTCTTGTGGAATTTTGGGAAGGGAAAAACAATCAAAACATTCCCTGTATTCAACATTACTCACTGGTGCCGTTGCCTTATATAAATGGGCATAATAAAAGCAGAATACTTCCATTATCTGTGAGGTAGTCCAGGCACAAATATTCTGTTGCGAATCTTTAAGGTGGGTTATATATGTGGAGGTTCTATGACTCCTAAGTTTTCCGGCTAAATTTCTAGCTGGCCTAGGCCCCCCCCCTCAAATTTGTAGGACCTAAGGTAAAATAGTGCTTGCTGTGTTTTTTCATCTAATATTTTTTGTAGTGCTGCTTTCTTCTGGTTAATCTGGGTTCTGATCTTTGCCACTCCAGGGGACACGGTCTGCTGCAGCTCTTGCAATTCTGCATGCAGCTTTACATAGTTATTTTCCCATTGTTTTTTCTTATGTGCTGCATAAGCAATCATTCCCCCCACCCCACCCCCGTATGACTGCCTTCAGTGTGTCCCACACAATAGATGCTGAAATCTCTGGTGTGGTATTTTTAGAAAGGACATGCGATCTTATCACTAAATTTTGTTTTAAAATCTTCATCTTTCAGAAAAGAAGCATTAAAGCGCCACCCAGTGGTCTTCCTTGGAATTTTAAAATCTAATTTCAAAGACAAGGGGTAATGATCCAATAAGAACCTGGGGCCGATCGTCATATCTTGCAGCCAATGCAAATGTTCTTTAGAAATAAAAAAGTAATCAAGCCTTGAATAGGTATTATGTCTTGGGGAATGAAAGGTATATGCCCTTGAAGTGGGATATTATTATTTCAGTCTTTGGTAACCGGGTGAGGCCCACTAGGCACAAGTGCCTGTTTTCAGGGGTGACCTGGGTGCACTGTGTGGTTAAGTGACTTGCTCAGAGTCACACAGTATGCATGTGGAGGTTGTGAGAATCAAACCAAGGTTTGGTCTGCTGGATGTACCAAGCTTGTTCACAGCTCATTACTCTAACTTCTAGGTGATACTGCCAGGTAGAAGTGTCTCCAAACATCAATAATCCCTAATGCAT
The DNA here is from genome assembly GCA_016271365.2 of Neoceratodus forsteri. Classification (NCBI taxonomy): domain Eukaryota; kingdom Metazoa; phylum Chordata; order Ceratodontiformes; family Ceratodontidae; genus Neoceratodus; species Neoceratodus forsteri. The sequence continues at coordinate 448,958,031 of CM057456.1, read as the reverse complement.
TTTGTTGGGCCCAAAACAGTTTCTGAGATTTTGTGTTATGGTACTGCGATGGCGCAGAAGAGTCAAAATTGGGGTTCAGGAATAAATTTATATCCCCTCCCAATATTAGGCAACCCTGCAAGTGATCAACTAGTTTATTAAAACAAACTTAAACTTCACAGGAGCCAGTTGTGGGGGAAAATATACATTCAAGAATTATGAAACATCTTTGTGGGTCTATATACTGCGACTCCAGGTGGAACTGGGTGGAGGAAGGAATCAAAATTGCCATGCCCCTTCGTTTTCCTTTAGGATATGTGGAAGCGAATACACGGAACCGTCCCCTCCAAACCAATTTCAAATGTTCACTTTCTGACAGGTGTGTCTCCTGTAAATATATTATCTCACTAGGGTGTTTTTTAAGATACTGAAATAAACGTGATCTCTTAATCGGGTTGTTAAGCCCATTAATATTAAGAGATAAAAATCGCACTGTGTCAATTGCCATCTTTATTTATCTATAAAGAAAAAAACTCTTTGGAAGATCTGTGGAAGCCCTTGATTCACCTCGGTCGCAGCATACCACCCATGGATTCTTCCCTTCCTCCCCTGCCCCGCCATAACCCTTTTGTAATCCTCCAATAGATCCCTCTTTAATCCCTCATACCTATCCCCAATATATATCTCAAATTCACTAAGTACCTTGCTGTTTAGGTCAATATAATCCCACTGTATCTTATTATATAACACAGAAAAACTGTAAGCAAACCATTTTCTCCATTGGTGTAAACTCACCACTACATTAAACTTTCCCAAATGGGATAAAAATAAAACACTGGGGTCATAAAAACAAACAAGACCCCTTATAATAAGTCTATTTACTATACAATGTTTAACTTGGAAACTCCAATAATTAGCAAAAACAAATGTTTCTTCCAAGGTAGAGGAGACCTGATATGTTCTCCCTACAGGTGTATCCTGTATTATGGATAGATGCACTGGGGGGAAAATCCAGAAGTAATTGACTCCCGGGCCCCAGGAGACAATCATTCCCCCAAAATGTGAAATAAATATCGGGCCAGTAAGTGTTCTTCCATACTTGGGAACACAAGTAACTATATAGCCCTCATAAACAAAATAAATATGAGCTACTTATCTCATCGGCTTAAGTGCCTACCACCTTCACAAAGTAATTGGTTTATGATATTTCTTTTCTGGTGCAACACACATTATGGCTACTCCCCAAAACATGTATGACTCCAATATTTGTTTAAATCTGTTGGGGACTAAGGTTAGAAAGAAACTTGTTTGATTTGAAGTATACTTGAAATAATGAAGGAGAACCATCGAGTCCAGAAAACTGCAATAGTTCATATCTTGCTTTGACGTGTTAGTCTTGGTGTAACCCCCCTGCAAATGGGGGTTCCCAAAAGTCTTCCAGGAGCTTGCCTGAATGCTCCAAGTCTGGGCGGTGTTCAGCGTCTGAGCTGTTTAAATGTGGTTCCAAGTGAGTGCTATTTGAGCCTCCACGTACTGTCTCTTTAAGAGCTGTCTGCTTGCACACTTAATTGGTTTGTATGGGAGGACTGTGTATTTAATGCTCGAATCCCACCCGAGCTGCTGTCAATTCGTTCTGTCTCTGCTGTCACTGCATGTGCAGAGGGAGCCTTGTTGAAAAATATAACTGTTTGCCAGAAATCATATAGAATGACTGAGAAAATGTAGTTTATCTAACCTGTCTTCATTTCAACACAAACTGTTTCAGTGTAGTTTTTTCATTTTGTCCCTGAATAGCTGACTTGGACCAATCAGGATGATAGAGAGACCCTAAAATGGAGCCTGTGGATGAATCGGAACTTGGACTCTCAATTTTGAGCCAACCACAAGGGGATTGTATGGGCAGTGCCTCTGGGAAATGTAGTTTTGACCTTGGCGCCTTTTTTCAGCAACAGAGGGAGTCATATTGTGAGTGACAGCTGAACAAGCCAACAGAATGGTGAGGAACTCAAAGGAAATGCCCTGCTGTGTTACTGGAAAGTCAGATCAGTTGTGACTGTGAAGAGAGAAGGAGCTCTGTGCTTCTGAGGTGTGTAGTTTTGTGCGAGAAGCGTGTGTGAGGCCCTGAGGTTCAGCCTGCAGCCGTTGTAAGTGTCAGTTTGAACTGAATCAGATTGGTGAGGAGAAAGAAGGAAGTCTGAAGAGTGGAAACCAGGCTCACCCTGTAGAAGACTGGAGAAATTGCTGAATCGTGCTCAGTCTGTCAGGAACTGAAGCTGCTTTGTGTACTCCCGGGTATTTTGCAGTAATTGCGATCGGGATCGAGGAGCAGCCTGCCTGGTATAGTACTTTCCTTTTACATATGAATGTGCGTAGTGCTTGTGGGGAATCACTGTTTCCAATCCCCTGTGCTGTGTGCTGTGTGTTGAAGCTGGAAGCAAACCCCAGCTTGTCTTGGACTAAATCCAGTTGCTATCAACTGCAGTGGGGTCCAGTCACAAGGACTTTGTCTCCATGCCCTGTTGTTCTTGCAATCCAGAAGAACATCCACCATCCGGTCCTCAGCTTGGGTATTGTGAGTACAAATCAGGGTATTTCCCTGCAGCCTGTTTTCAATCACAAGTGTGTCATCGAATTCTTGTTGTTTCACTGCTTCATGGACTGAGCCATCCAGCTCCGGATTACAATTGGGTATTGTGCATATATTTTCTTCTACAGGGCCCTATCCATCTGCACCTGCCAGCCAACCCCAGGCAACGGACCTGGTTAGCCCCCCCTCAACCTGGGTACCCAGAGTGTGACTTTTCAGACCCTATATGTGTGCACAGTACTGTGGTTTAATGCCACCAATTAACCTGATTTCTCCCTCCTGTGTTACTGCCCCCTAAATAAATCAGATTTGTTGTTGTTATACTATATACTGTCTGTGGTGTTGGTACTTATGGAAACAGTATTGTGTTTTTGCTGTGTATGTTATTTAACCTTATTTTACAGGGGAGTCCTCAGAGACATGCTGCAGAATCAGTCTCGAAGGTAAGTGGTATCTATATGAGTGAACAGTGTGTATACGCAGGGTATTGGGGCTGTAACTCCACTGTACTGTTTGAGCCACTAGAGGGAATAAAAGGGGTCTCAGTGTCCCAGAGGGCTGTGACCAAGCTAGTCTAATCACTACAAACCCTGACCTCTGGGTGGAGGCACCCGCCATAAGACTTAGGCCCCTTCAACCTGTCCGTAGTCAAACAGGCAGGGGTAGTAGCCCTTGGGATAGCGCTACCTAGGGGTTACATTTATATTATTGAACCAAGAGGAATTATTTTTTCCCCCAGTGTCTAATTTATTCACGGCTTCTGAGAGAACCCCTTCGGGCCAGTTCACTAGTCCCTGGCCCTGAAGTTATAGGGAGCCAGGAAGTAAGCTGGGTAAGCCCAGTTAATGGCCTACTTTGTGGTTCTGCCAACACAAGAGCATGTTATCTCCTACCAGTCAGGTTCTGCCTCTAGCTGGTCAATGAAATGCAACCAAACGAGTTGAAACAGATGCAGGGCTCTGTGAAGATGCCCTCCATGGGTTTCCAGATGCAGTAACTGTTTGCCATCGTGGTGGGCCCTGTTCTCTCAATCACTGCTTTGGCCTCATCTTAAATTGTAAACCATGTTTTTGAAGCTCCTCTCTGGCTTCTTCTGCGGAGTAAAATTCCTTCCACCCCAAGGGGAGCTGGACCACTAAATGCACTGGGAATGGTGTAGTAAATTTGATTGAAGCTTTCTTCGGGCACAGCAAGATGTCAGCATAGGCCTCATGATTCCGCATTGTTTGTGGGGCATAGTCATTATCTAAATAGATGCGCATCTGCCCATAGAAAACTTTGCCCCTATGCCATGCAATCAAGAGCACCTGATCATTGACCACATAGCTGAGAAACCTGGCTATGATAGACCGTGGTCTTGCGTTAGGATCTGTAGGGCGAGGCCCCAGCAGCGCTCTATGGACTCTTTCCATTTCTATCTGTAAATCAGAAGGCAGTTCTAGTGCTGTTTTTAACAAAGTAATTACAAAGTCTGATATATTTTGGCCCTCCGAACCTTCAGGGATACAATATAGCCTTATGTTTTCACGCCGAGCTCGATTCTCAGCATCTTCTTGTCTTGTTTGTATCTGGATCTGTTATTCTTGTAAAAGATTGTATAGCTGTTTCAATATCATCAACACGGTTCTCCACTGCCGTGATTTGGTGCTCTGTGGAATCTATTCACTATTCTAGGCTGACTACGTCCTTTCTTAGCTCCCTATACAGGTCTTTAATTTCAGCCCGAAATGACAAAAGTTCTTTGTAAATGGTATCTAGTTTAATCTGTTTGCTCTTGGCTTGTTTGTTTCTGGAGGGTGTAGCCTGGTCCATGTGTTCCACTGGGGCCTGTGACTGTTCAGAATCTGAGGCTTGGCTGCTGACATCGCAGCGGCTGATGCAGTTCGATGTCGGTGCAAAGAAATGCACAATCAGTTTTATTCAGGTCTTTGGAATGCTTATAGTAGTCCCCTGAGTCTCTATGAGATTTCTTGACTTTTACTGAATGCGGACTGGTAATTCGGGGGAGTTATATGAAGGGATAGGCATGGAACTCGTTTTTTATGCTGCCATTCTTAAGAGAGCTCAACCAGAAGTCCCCATTTCACCTTTTTATCTTATAGTATTTGCATGTGCTTGTCCGCCTTCTGCTCCATCCCATTACTGCACTGTTCTTGGTCATAACAGCCTATGGGTAGTTCTATTTGAATATTTAGTGGCAAGTGGTAACTACTATATCCCTTTAGAATTACTGACGTCTTATTTTTTTCACTATGTATACCTCTGTAACTACTAAGTCAAGCACTGACCTTCCCAAACTGGTAGGGAACCCAATTTGCTCCTATGGTATTTCCTTAACATTCCTCCATTTATTATCCTGAGATTATTATCAAGCCAACATGTCATTAGCATCTGACCCATACAGTTCAACTTTTTGGCCATAGATGATCTAATTGACACTGCTAAATGATCATATATCCCCAGGTGTCAGGTGGGCTAAATGCCACCAGTAGTTCTCCTATTTTGGCATTAAGGTTACCTGCAAGCAGAAATGATGTGAGATTTCGGGCTCCTGTAATCTTTGCCACAATATTACTTAGGTCTGCTGTCACAGACTTACATTCTGCTTTACTGAGCCCAGGTGGCACATAATTATTGATCATGCATAAAATAGCTCCCAATTGTAACCTACATACAAAAATCTTTGTTGTCAGAATCAATCACAGCAACATGGAAATTTAATTTTGTAGATATGAGAATTAACAGGCCATGAAAATTAGCAGATCTGCACAATATCTCCCCCTTTTCTTCCCCTTATGCACTTAACTTCAAGTTTGGCATATCCAGGAAGTTCAAAATTTTCAGTTCCCTGTCCCAAGTTTCCTGAAATAAAATTGTAACCCCCCCCCCTTACAAATGTGGGTTCCTAAAAAGCCTCTATGGAGCTTGCCTAAGTGTTCCCCTGCCTGCTGGCGTTCGGCGTTTAAGCCGTTAGATTGGCACTGTGAGTGCTGGTAGAGCCTCCACATACTGTATCAGTTACTACTTTTCTGGGGAGGGGGGGCTGGTGTTTCCCTGCTCGAAGCCCACCTGAACTGCGGGGCAATCGTTTCATTTTGCAGTCGCTAGAGGTGCAAAGGGAGCCCATCTGAATGATATGCTTGTTTTCCTATAAAAAGAGCATTCATAATATTATAGTTTGTCTAACTTACTTTTGTTACAGCTGGGACTCTGTGTGCATTGCCCCTCCATTTTGGACCCAAACTGCAGTACTGAGGGCCAATGGGATTAAGGGAGCTGTAAAACGGAGATTGTTTGGACCAACCAAAATTCAGACTCTCCTGGGAGCCAGTTTACAATGGGACGTATAGCAAGTAATTCTGGGAAGTGAAGTTCTGGATCTTGGCGCCTATTTGCACCAACGGAGAGAGTTCCTGAGTGATTGACAACTGAGTCCAACAACTGGACCGGGTGACGCCCGAAGAGAATGCTCTGCCCTGCGACTGAGAGATCAGATCAATTGTGACCATGAGGAGAGAAGGAGCTCTGTGCTTCTGCATTGTACAGTTTCGCACAGGAAGCACATGAGAGGCCTAAAGTCGGGCCGTTGCCATTGCCAACTCAACTCGGACTGAATCCGAGAATACGGAGAGGAAGAAAGGCTGAAAGAGTGGAAACCAGGCTCACCCTGTAGAAGACTGGAGAAACTGCTGAATCGCGTTCGGTCTGGCAGGAATTGAAGCTGCAGTGTGAACTCCCGGGTTTGCAGTAAGTGCGATCGGGACCTAAAAGCAGCTGCCTGGTATAGTAATTTCCTTTACATATAAATGTGTGGAATGCTTGTGAGGAATAGCTAATCTGGTTCTCTTGTCACCGTGTGGTGTAAACTGAAAGTCGAGCTGAATGTATTCAGACTGAATCCGTCTGCTGATCAAAGCAGTGTGGCCTGGCCTGTAGAATCTCATCTCCCTGCTTTGTGTGTCTGGCAATCCAGAACCACCATCTGCGCCAGGTTTTCAGCATGGGGTAGTGTGAGTACCAATCAGGGCATCCCCCTGTGACCTGTTAACCATCACCAGTGTTTCATCTGATTTTCTTTCATTCATTTCCTCAAGGACTGAGCCATCCGGCTCCGGATTACAATTGGGTATTGTGCATATCTCTCTTACAGGGCCCTTTCCATCTGCACCTGCCAGCCAACCCCGGGCAACGGACCTGGCTAGCCCCTCAACCTGGGTACCCAGAGTGTGACTTTTATGACTTTGTATGAGTGCACAGTACTGTGATTTATTTCTGCTAATCAGCTTGAGCTCCCCCTCCCTGTATTTCACTCCCCTAAATAAACCAGATTGGCTGTTATTTGAGTTTAACCTGTTTAGAGTGTCAGTACCTATATAGCAGGCATTGCATTACTTTGTGTAAATTGACCAACCTTATTTCACAGGGGATCCTCCGAGACGAACTGCAGAATCGGTCTCGAGGGTAAGTGGTACCTTATGATTGGATCCAGTGTACATGTGGGGTATGGGCATTGCAATTCTTGTGTATCATGTGGACCATTAGGGGGAACAAAAGGGGGTCTCAGTGTCCCAGAGGGCTGTGACTAAACTCGACCAACCATTACCAACCCTGACCTCTGGGTGGAGGCACCTGCCATAGAACCTAGGCCCCTCAACCTGATGGTGGTCCAGCAGGGAGGCATAGTAGCCCTTGGGATAGCGCCACCTGGAGGTTACATCTTGGAGGCACCACTGGGATTAGCATCCTCTAGTGGCCACTTGAAGGAATTACCCCATTATGTTTAACCTAAAGGAAAAAATGGAGGGGAGTACCACGACCAAGTTAAAATTTTACCCCCTTAAGATGATGATACTCAAATTGATGGGGTGGTGCGAAGCTGAGGAAATGGACTCCCAAAAGGCTGTTTTATTGCTGGATGTCCCCTTGGGGATTAAAAGCGCTGACATTGTCTCTACTGTAGAACATGTTAAGTGTATGGGCAAAGTGGAAGTAAGAGGGCGATATGCTGACTTGCTCGAACAAACCCTGCAAGTGCTACTTTCATGCAGTATCCCGATATACCCTGAGAAGGTTCCCCTGTGATTTTGCCTCGAAGGTGCCCAGAGGATGGAGGGTTTTATTCACATAATGAGTGGCCTGGCCACTCCGGGTGGGTCCCTAGTACCAATAGCTTTAAAGAAAAACTGCTCAAACTGTTAGCCGCAGAAGGGAGAACTGCTCAGGAACTGGTAAAGGTAGTAGACATCTCAGGCGACCACACCCCCCTGCCTTCCCCAGGTACATCTCCCAGGTCCCCTAAGAGCTCCATACTAGCCACACCCCCTATGGTTATTCCCCCCATTCAACTGGATTCCTATCGGAGATTGAAACTTTTCTCCGGTACTGTTCCAGTGCCTTCAGGAAAAGATGATTTGGAGACCTGGATGGACTATGCTACCCCTTTAGTACAAGAGTGGCAGTGTTCCGAGGGGGAAAAGAGGAAGCAGTTGATGGGAAGTTTGAGGGGTCCTGCACTGGAAGCCATTCGATTCCTACAGGCCACTAGTCCAGAGGCCACTGCAGCAGAATATCTTTCCGCATTAGAGGGGGTATTTGGCAGCACAGAAACCGGAGATGATCTATTACAGAAGTTCAGGTCGGCTAAACAGTGGAGAAATGAGAAACTGTCTACTTTTGTTACCAGGATAGAAAGGGCTCTGCAAAAGGCCCACCGAAAAGGGACAATGCCTGCCCAAGCGTTAAATCAGGTCCGATTAGAGCACATATTGAAGTCAGCAAGATTTTCAAGCGTAATATTGCTGAAACTCAAATTGCAAGACAGAAGGGCCAGCCCTCCTGAGTATTGCCACTTGATAAGAGTGAGATCTGTGAGATTGAAACTGATGAACAGGGTTGGGAACCCTATGCTGGGGCTGTGAACCCTTGTCAGACCCCTGAAAAGAGTGAACCAGATGAGGCTCAACAGTTGAGAGGTTTGATTAAGGAACTGACTGAGTCCTACAGGGAACCAGATCTGTATCAGGCTCCCCTGAGCCTAAAAGTGGAGTGGGAGTGCATGTTGTTTCCCCTGAGACCCAGATTGAGGGCAACCTGAGAGCAGAAGTAAGGGACTTAAGAGAGATGGTGAGGGAACGGCAACGGGCTACTCTTACCCCCAACAGAAGTGGAGACCCAGAGACCCAACAGTATAAACCCCCAGTTCAAGAAGAGCCCTGTAGGGCCCCAGAGATGCCCAACCAGATAAGAGATCCCCCTCCCTCCAAGGACAACAGAGAGACTAAGTTCTGCTACCGTTGTGGAGAGGAGGGACACTTTCAGCCTGCTTGTCGCCTGCCAGAGAACTTGAGAAAAGTTACCAACTGGTTAGTGGCCTGGCATCGAAAAACCTATGCCTGGTCACCAGGGGGAGCCACCCGGAAAAGTTTTGCCACCAGGGCCAATGCCCGATCGACATCCCAATCAATGCCCCCCGAATGGTCTGAAGTGGTGGGTCCCTCCATGGAGACTACTGTGAAAGTGAATGGGGTACCCACAAGAGCTGTGTTAGACAGTGGCTCCCAAGTGACAATTATGTTTCAGGACCGGTATCAGAAGCATTTGTCTTATGTACCCCTGCAACCCTTGGAAGGACTACATGTTTGGAGCTTGAGGGAAAAGGCCTACCCCTACTCTAGCTATATCCGAATTTGGTTGTCCTTTCCCATCTCTGTGGCTGGAGTGGCAGAGCAAGTGGAGACCTTAGCCTTAGTGTGTCCCCCTACTGGACTGTATGATGGGGTTCTGTTGCTGACTGGAACTAATGCACATATGTTTGGACAACTGGCACAGTTGTGTTATGAAAAACAAGGGTCCCGGACTGGTAGGGCTCTAAGAATTCCGGCCTTGATCAAGAAGGCCTATGAGTCACAGAGAGATGCTGACAGAATGGAACCAGAGGAACCAGTCGCTGTTGTCTGGAAGAAGGATCCTGAATCTCTGCTTTTGGCCCAAATGTATCAATGTATCCTGCAAGGTGAGGTTCATATGAAAAAGGATGTCAAGAACGAAATATTAATGCTGGATGTACCAGGAGATGGAAAACTGCCCGAGGGGCTGCTGGTCAAGCCCAGTATTCTGCCTGCTAGAGCTCATGCTTTTGCCAGAAGAGTGATGGTTCAAGTTCACAACGTGTCTGACAGGGAGATTTGAGTAAACAGAGGTTGCACCCTCGCTACTGTGCACAGCGGATACTGCCATACTACCCAGTAACAAGAGTTTGGGAAAAAGTGATAGAGTAATGCCTGACTTGTTTGATTTCGGTGACTCCCCGTTCCCAGCTGAATGGAAAGTGAGGATCAGTAAGAAGCTTGCACAAAGGGACCAGGTGTTCTCTTTAAAGGAGTGGGATGTAGGCTGCATGCAGGGGGCTGAACACCATATCCGGCTGCATGATGATAGGCCATTTTGTGAGAGGTCTCGACGCCTGGCACCTGCTGACACAGACGATGTGAGGCGACATCTGCAAGAGATGTTAGCTGCTGGTGTAATACAAGAATCCAGAAGCCCATATGCTTCTCCCATTGTGGTAGTGAGGAAAAAGAATGGGACCATGAGGATGTGCGTAGATTATCGCACCTTAAACCGGCGGACTATCCCTGATCAGTATACAATGCCACGCATTCAAGATGCTTTGGACTGCCTGAATGGTAGCAAGTGGTTTTCCATGCTGGATCTTCGCAGCGGGTACTACCAGATCCCAATGGCCCCGGAAGACTGTGAGAAGATGGCCTTTATCTGCCCGCCGGGTTTCTATGAATTCATGAGGATGCCTCAAGTGATTTCAGGTGCCCCAGCCACTTTTCAATGATTGATGGAGCGTGCAGTGGGGGACATGAATTTATTAGAGTGCCTGGTGTATTTGGATGATGTTATTGTGTTTGGCAGCTCGCTGGAGGAACATGAGGGCAGATTGTTCAAGGTGTTGGACCGACTAGAAGACTTTGGCCTGAAGTTGTCCATTGATAAGTGTCAATTCTTTCAAACATCTGTAAAGTATGTGGGGCACATTGTTTCTACCGAAGGGATAGAGACAGATGTGAGTAAAGGTCAGGCCCTGACCACCTGGCCACAGACCCACAATCTAAAAGAACTACAAAGATTCCTGGGTTTCTGTGGTTATTATCGGCATTTCATCAAGGACTATTCAAGTGTGATCTGCCCTTTACTTAACCTTACTCAAGGGTACCCTCCAACCCACAAAAGATACAAAAAATCAGCGTCCCTTAAAACTGAGAGAGTGTATTTTCATCCAAATGAAGTATTTGGGGCCCGCTGGACTCCTGATTGTAGGACTGCTTTTCATGAGATCATATATCAACTTACCCACGCTCCAGTATTGACCTATGCAGATCCAACAAAACCTTATGTCCTGCACACTGATGCTAGCTTGCAAGGTTTGGGGGCTGTGTTATACCAGGAACATGAGAATGGTTTAAGACCCGTGGCTTTTGCCAGCAGGAGCCTGACCCCTTCCGAAAAGAACTATCTGGTACACAAGTTAGAATTCCTAGCTCTGAAGTGGGCCATTGTGGACCAGTTCCACGAATACTTGTATGGGGCTAAGATACTGGTAACTGACAGCAATTCCTTGACTTATGTCCAGACTTCAGCTAAACTGGACGCCTCTGGCCATAAGGTGGCTTTCTGTATTATCTACATACGACTTATGCTGTTGAATACAGAGCAGGCCTGAACCACATAGATGCTGATACTCTCTCACAGAGGCCTGTTCCCCGGTATGACTGGGTCAGACTGTCAGAATCTGATATTCGAGCGCTCTGCCAGAAGTTTGACAGGGAGGAACAAATGTCTACAGACGCATCAGTGTGCAGAACATAAGGTTTTGTTGGATCTGTATGGTGGATTGTTTGGGGTCCTCTGATTTATTGCCACTTTTCTGCCTTGGACACTGGTGCTTTGCCTCAGTTCAATAATGACAGTATTCAGCGGGCTCAATCCTGAGATCCCATGATCAAATCAGCTCTAGAAGCCCTCCAAGCAGGGAAAGATGTGTCAAAGTTACGGTCCACTAATTTGAGAACTGCATTGTTACACAAAGAAGGTCCTAAGTTGAAACTGACCAATAGACTGTTGTATAGAGAAACAGTAGACAGAGGGGGACAAATAGACAAGCAAAAGTTAGTTTTGCTCACTGCCTTCCGAGACTTGGTGCTGAGATCACTACATAATCACATGGGACACCTTGGTATAGACAGGACACTTGACTTGGTGAGATCCAGATTTTATTGGCCTAAAATGGGGGCTGATGTCGAACAACACATTAAAACTTGTAGTCGCTGCTTACAGAGAAAAGCTCTGCCACAGAGGTCTGCCTCTCTTGTTAATATCACCACCAGCGCCCCCATGGAACTGGTCTGTATTGACTTTCTGAGTTTGGAGCCAAATCAAAGAAACATTAATAATGTGCTGGTGGTCACTGACCATTTCACCTAATATGCCCAAGCTTTTCCCACCAGGGACCAGAAGGCCTCAACTGTGGCCAAAGTGCTTATAGAAAACCTTTGTGTTCACTATGGGGCACCACAGAGAATCCATTCTGATCAAGGAAGGGATTTTGAGAGTTGTCTGATCAAAGAGATGCTTTCTCTGTGGGGAATGCGAAAGTCCAGAACCACCCCTTATCACCCCCAAGGGGACCAACAGCCTGAACGTTTCAACCGCACTCTGCTAGATATGCTGAGCACCTTTCACCCTAATGACAAGCCTAGATGGAGCCAACAAATCAGCACACTGGTACATGCCTACAACTGCACTAAAAGTGATGCCACTGGGTTCTCCCCCTACCGCCAGATGTTTGGAAGAGAAGTCTGACTGCCGGTAGATGTGTGTTTTGGAGTTTCCCCTGATGGGGTTCAAGCAGCTAATCATTTACAGTATGTGCAAAAGTTAAAGGTCCGGCTAAATCATGCGTACCAACTGGCTCAAACCATGGCTGCCAAAAGAAATCTGGCCAACAAAGAAAGATATGATAAAAAGGTGAAAGCGCAGGAACTCCAAGAGGGAGATCGGGTATTGCTAAGAAATCTGGGACTGCATGACAAACACAAGATTGCTAACAGGTGGCACCATCTCCCTCACATTGTAGTGGACAAACTAGATGATCTGCCTGTGTACAAAGTAAGGCCTGAGAATAATTCAAAAGATGTTAAAACAATGCATAGAAATCATTTACTGCCCATTGGACAAATCTTGATTGAGTCTGAGCCCCCAGAAAGTACTCCCTTTGGACAAGTGACCCGAGCTGCTGCTAGGCAAAAGCAAAGAAAGTCTGCACCTACAGATGCTGAGTTAAAGTGTTCCCCACAACAAGTCCCAGTTGAACATGTCTGTCAGTCCATGTCAGAGGAAAGTGAGTGTGACTTTGAATACTACCCTTCTTACGAGCTGAGTCAATTGTTTCAGGGCAATCCCCCTAGTCAGTCCTGGAGATGAAGCTGGGCCTTCTGCACTGCCTAAGCCCTCAGCTTTGTCTTTGGAGCCAATGCTCTCAGAACGTGAAGTGCCAAGTACTAAGTCAGATGGTCTAGAATCACTGTGCATGGTGGAATTATATGAGCTGCCCGAGGAGGAAAATGTTGAACTGGAACAGACTGGTGACATACCAGAGCCCGAGGAGTATTTTCTATGCACGGATGATTCACTGGCAGTGTCACAAAACTCCCCCTGTGAACTAAGTGTTGTGGACTCTGAGCTTGCCACTCCTGGAGCTGAAAGCACCTCAAGTTCTAGCCCCTCTACCCTACTGGCAGTCCCCATGACGAATGAGAACCCTGCTTAAGGCGGAGATCAAAACACAGAGACTGTCATGGTTCCCCCGAGAAGGACTGGTCGAGCTGTGAGAACTGTGGTATGTTTAAGCTATGAGTCCCTTGGCAGACCTGTGGACCTGCCCCTTAACATGGTCCATAAGAGAGTGTATGTGACCCCGAGCTCGTTGCCCAAACTAAGCCTGGGAAATAATTCCAGATTACTTGTCTTGCCCTCTGAGTATGGTGCCCCTGCCCTGTCTAGCCCCAAGGTAGCTGATAGGGAAGGGCCCCCTCTTTTTCAGTTTCATGTGCAGGAAGGGTGACCTGATGCTGAAATGTTGTTGTGTATACAATATGGTAACCTGTAGTAAGCTGTGAAATACAGAATAAGTACTTATGATCAAGAGCTAACATATGATTGTGATTTAAAGAATGCAAATCTGTTAGTAATGTAAATGTATTTAGTAGTTGGTTTTAAAATTGTTATAAGGGTAACTACTTGACGCGGATGCCAAGTTCTTTTCAGGCCAGGAAGGGTGTAACCCCCTTACAAATGTGGGTTCCTAAAAAGCCTCTATGGAGCTTGCCTAAGTTGTTCCCTGCCTACTGGCGTTCGACGTTTAAGCCATTAGATTGGCACTGTGTGTGCTGGTAGAGCCTCCACATACTGTCTCTTTAAAGCCGTCTGCTTGCAGACACAGTTACTGCTGGGGCCTGTGTTTCCCTGCTCAAGTCCACCTTGAACTGCGGGCAATCGCCTTATCTTGCAGTCATAGGAGGCAAAGGGAGCCCATCTGAATGATATGCTTGTTTTCCTATAAACAGTTAGAGCATTTGTAATATTGTAGTTTTTCTAACTTGCTTTTGTTACAGCTGGGACTCTGTGTGCATTGCCCCTCCATTTTGGACCCAAACTGCAGTTCTGAGGGCCAATGGGATTAAGGGAGCTGTAAAATGTTGATTGTTTGGACCAACCAGAATTCGGACTCTCCTGGGAGCCGGTTTACAATGGGACGTATAGCTAGTAATTCTGGGTAGTGAAGTTCTGGACCTTGGTGCCTATTTGCACCAATGGAGAGAGTTTCTGAGTGATTGACAACAGAGTCCGCCAACTGGACCAGGTGGCACCAGAAGAGAATGCTCTGCCCTGCGACTGAGAGATCAGATCAGTTGTGACCGTGAGGAGAGAAGGAGCTCTGTGCTTCTGCATTGTATAGTTTCATGTGGGAAGCACATGAGAGGCCTAAAGTCAGGCCGTTGCCGTTGCCAACTTGACTCAGACTGAATCCGAGAATACGGAGAGGAAGAAAGGCTGAAAGAGTGGAAACCAGGCTCACCGTGTAGAAGACTGGAGAAATTGCTGAATCGCGATCGGTCTGTCAAGAATTGCAGCTGCAGTGTGAAATCTGGGGTGTTTGCAGTAAGTGCATTCGGGACCTGAAAGCAGCTGCCTGGTATAGTAATTTCCCTTACATATAAATGTGTGGAATGCTTGTGAGGAATAGCTAATCTGGTTCTCGGCACCATGCGGTGTAAACTGAAAGTCGAGTTGAATGTATTCGGACTGAATCCATCTGCTGATCAAAGCAGTGTGGCCTGGCCTGTAGAATCTCATCTCCCTGCTTTGTGTGTCTGGCAATCCAGAACCACCATCTGCGCCAGGTTTTCAGCATGGGGTAGTGTGAGTACCAATCAGGGCATCCCCCTGTGACCTGTTAACCATCACCAGTGTTTCATCTGATTTTCTTTCATTCATTTCCTCAAGGACTGAGCCATCCGGCTCCAGATTACAATTGGGTATTGTGCATATCTCTCTTACAGGGTCCTTTCCATCTGCACTTGCTGGCCAACCCCGGGCAATGGACCTGGCTAGCCCCTCAACCTGGGTACCTAGAGTGTGACTTTTATGACTTTGTATGAGTGCACAGTACTGTGATTAATTTCTGCTAATCAGCTTGATCTCCCCCTTCCTGTATTTCACTCCCCTAAATAAACCAGATTGGATATCATTGACTTTAACCTGTTTAGAGTGTCAGTACCTATATAGCAGGCATTGCATTACTTTGTGTAAATTGACCAACCTTATTTCACAGGGGATCCTCCGAGACGAACTGCAGAATTGGTCTCGAGGGTAAGTGGTACCATATGATTGGATCCAGTGTACATGTGGGGTATGGGCATTGCAATTCTTGTGTATCATGTGGACCATTAGGGGGAACAAAAGGGGGTCTCAGTGTCCCAGAGGGCTGTGACCAAACTCGACCAACCATTACCAACCCTGACCTCTGGGTGGAGGCACCCTCCATAGAACCTAGGCCCCTCAACCTGTTGATGGTCCAGCAGGCAGGGGTAGTAGCCCTTGGGATAGCGCCACCTGGGGGTTACAAAATAATTTTAAATCCCTTGATAAAGTTCTCCCATGCACCATCAGAAATCTTATACCTAACCCCTGCAATATTCCAACTAAGTATACTAATATGGGGCACATAGACCTGGAAATTCTCATTTCACATCATTGGCTGGAATCAGTATTTAACAGTACAGATCTGTTGTCTGACACAAGTGTTTCACAACATTGTATCCTCATGGATTCGTGCTGATCATCTTCATCCAAATCCAAAATATAACTTCTGTTGATTCTATTCCCCCTTCTTTTATGCCTCTGAAGTGCTCTTCTTGGGAACAGGATCCCTGGAGTTGATTTTCAGATTCTGCACCCCCCACAAGAGTTTTGTTATCTTGTTATACTCAGTTGACCTTTTTCCTCCTGAGCCTGTTTCTGATTTGCACCTTTGCTCCCCTAACTGCCTTACCTTCTGTCTTGCTAGGTACACGTCCCTGTCCTCCTGTCTCTGAGGTTCATTGTATCTCTTGAATACGACACCATTTTCTTTCTCCACCTGTGCCACTTCTCTGGAGAACCATAATGGTCTTTTCCTTCTGCTTTTGTTTACTTCCTTCACGTGAAGGTTTGTTGCCCTAATTTTACCCTCCCTTATTCTTCTCCAGTGTGCTTTTACTCCTTCTCCCTGGCTATTCCCCACTTCGAGGCCTTTTCTAAGGCAGTCTCCCATTTCTTTAAAATCCGCCCTGCTGAAGTCCAGGATCCTCGTCCTCATGTTGCTTACCTCTGCTCTTTTCCTTATGTTGAACCATGCTGTGCAGTGATCACTTGATCACTGGTACCTAGGGGACTGCCCACTGTCATGCATGCAATGCTGTCCCTGTTTGTAAATACCAGGTCCAACACTGCCCATCTCTAGTAAGTTCTTTAACTAGTTGCCTGAGAAAAGTCCCTTGTAGGGGCTCAAGGATGGTTCTGCTCCTTGCTGAAGCTCCTCCAGTGCCTTGTCCATCTCTTCTCTGTGTGCTGGGTTTTTGTACACTACCCCGATAGGAATAGTGGTCCCAGACTCTGTCTCCAGGATGACCCACAGCACCTCCTCACCTTGGTGCACCTGCACCTCTGTAGTTTGTATTCCCTTCTTTACATATAATGCCACCCCTCCACCCTTCCTCTCCACACTGTCTCTCCTGAATAGACTCTAGCTCGGTATGGCCAGGTCCCAATCATGGTGCATGGAGCACCGTGATTCCATTATGGCCACTAGACCCAGCTTAGCCTCCGCGCTGATAGCCTCTGTGTCTGGAATTGTGTTTCCAAGGCTCCTGGCATTAGCCTGCATGGCTCTCCACAACTTCTCACCACCGTGTCTCATACCCTTCATCTTACTCTCTTTCTTGCCTGTATTGTCAGCTTAAACCCCCCGATGCCCCTCTTCACGGTTTGCTTTCTCCCTTCTTGCTTCCCTTCAATCTACTTTCCTCCCCTGCCCGAGCTGTATCCCCCTTTTCTCCCATCTTGTCCCAGGCCTTTGCCTCTGTCCTTGGGGTGTTTAGACCCCTTTAGCCCTCTTTCCTTATCATTTTACCACTGGAGGGGCATTTGTTGCTTCACACATTTTTTCTGCATCTCCCTCTTGCTAGTTTAAATGCTTATCCAAGTACCATCTAAACCTTCCACCAAGGACTGTAGTCCCCATCCTAGAAGGAGGCAGGCTATCTCTCTTTTAAAGGGCCATATCCTCCCAGGTTGCCCCCAGTCCACAATGTAGCCAAAGCCCTCCTCCATGCACCATGCCTTCAACCAATCATTAAAGATCCTGGTGTGGGTTTGTCTCTGTTTGTTCTTCATGTTCACCTGCAAATTAAATGCCATCAAGCTGGTTCATTTTCTTTTGTCTCGATTATTCTAATTATGAGTGCAAGCCTTTTTGTTTTCTGTATAGTGTCTGGGATTGGCCTCCTTAGTTTGCACCAGTCTCTCATCCCCGGACACAGTTCTACCTTTCTGCATTTGTGACTAGCATTCTTTGAGTAGTTGCCACCAGGACATCATTGAGCATAACTGGAAAGAAGGAGAGACGCGTTCATAAATTGAACATCATGGTGAACTGTGCCAATCAACCATATTCAGAAACTAAATATACACCTACTGGTAACTAAATATTCTTGTTTGTCTGGAGCAAACTGTGATGAAAATGGATGACCAGGAGCTGGAAGGAGCTGATTGCTTGGAGAACAAGGTGAGACTCAACCGACGCAGAGAGCAAGTGAGAGCACCATTTTTCATAGGTAAGGATAATTTTCTCTCACAAGCTGATTCATATGTTACATCCCATAGGGAACAACTTAATCAAGTAGAAAAACTTAGATCAGAAGTGAGTCATTTTTTCAATAAGGTTACCCTTGAGCATTACATTGAACAGTCTAGAGTGCCATGAGGTCTAAGAATAAACAAATTACTGACCTGTGGACTAGATGAAACAGAGTTCAAAGCTGACTGGGAGGAAGCATTAATGGAATGCTCAAATAAACTTATGAGAATATTAATAAAAAGGGATAATAGACACCTAGGCAGAATAACTGAAGAGATAAAAACAGTATAACAGAGCTTACAAAAACACAAAACAACAGAAGGCTTTGACAAACAATAAGAATGACATCACTAAAATCCATAAACTTGAAAAAGAACTGTTCACACGTAAAAGGAGTAAACTGAACGAGATGCAGATGATTACTCAAAAGGAGGAATGTTCACATGAGAGTGTAGTAAACACTCATTCAACAAAGGAAGATGAAGGCCCAGGTCTAGACCAAATAACAGAAACAGAAGCAGGTCTAAATCAGTACATTTTGAAAAGAAAACCAAATAGCAGAGTTGGAAAATTCTGATTCATCAGAAGTCTCAATCACTGCTGGTCAGCAGTCTTTTCTTTTTCTTTTTTATTTCTTTTTATCCCCCTACATCCTGCAGACCTCGACCCTTCGGGACCACTAAGGAGTCATCCTCCTGTCTCACTCGCCCTACCCGGACTTACCTCTCCATCCCCATGGAACTTTTGCCCCCCCCCCGAGCAGAGCCGAGGTGGGGTGGACAAGCACCCTGATACTGAAAGTTTAGTTGGACCAGAGGTAGTCGGGCAGGTGAGGGCACATAGGAGGCACGCTCCGGGCTCTCCTTCTTCCCAGGGTCAGCAGTCATTTTTCCCATTTTCTTTTGGAGGAGTGGCACACACTCTTATGCCAAGGCGTTACTGCCAGCATCGCCATGCCTCCTTCCTCTGATGTCGGCTCTGCGCTTGCTGTGCCACTAGTTTCCGCCAGAGGCCAGTCAAGTGCCAAGCATGGACCCCCCCCCCTCCCGAGATAGGAGAGCTGTCTTCCAGATGCTTAATCCTCTCCATCCCCTGCTGACCCCCGATGACCCAGGCTCATTCCCGAACAAGGGTCACCGGTGTGGCACGAGGTATGGCATCCAGCATCTCAACCCTCAGCACCACCAGGCCCCAGCAGCCTTTTTTAGACTAGAGACAATAAACAAAAGCCCCATCCAAAGAAACAAAATACAACAACCACAAAATAGTCAGCAAAAAAGAAAACATGGAGGGGCAGACAAGGACGAGGTGTCCAACACAAGCAACAAGACATCTCTAAGGGGAAGAACCCATCAATTGTAAACTTAACCAACATCTCATTATCAGAGATACAACAGAAAGTACTAAGTCATGGGCTAAGTTTTGTGCCTACACCCCCAAATGACCTCTTTAAGGTTTATGTTGATATTTTCAAACTTGTGAGAAACATTGCACTTGCTATTTCTTTAGCCAGCAAATGGAAGTAAATACGGGTTTCACACATATTGTAAAAGTCCACAGTAGGTCAACAACATTGACCCTGAGCCTATGATATCAGACATGATCATGCAACAAATACCGTAGTCACGCTCAAGGAACAGCTTTCCCCTGAAGCCACAAATTATTCAGTGACTGAAAGGGATGCACATTTTACAACCAGTAGTACTTCTTTTTGGACAATGGATGCAGGCAGCTATGAAACAACTGACCTAATTAATCAACTTAATTTGGAGGAACTATTAAGAACCAGAAAAGAACAGGGAGACATTGTGGATCAAAACATATTACCATCTTTTGACCAAATTAAGTTTAAACCAAAATCAGTCTTCTGCCCAAACATAGGATATAACACCTCCCTGACAACCTTTCAGAATACTTTGATATCAGAAGTTGAAAAACTGTATGTGGATAAAAATACATCTCCTTACAACAATATGTCACCTGCTGAAAGACAAGCCTTGCACGAACTGAAAAACAACAAAGGTATTGTAATAAAGCCCCTCGACAAGGGGGCCAATATTGTAATTATATCAGAAGACTTTTATGTTAACAAACTCAGAATTGTTTTCAGCTAGTAATAGCTATGAAATTTTACAGGAAGACCTGACATGCCAGTATAAAATGGAATTGTTTAATATGGTAGATTTGGCTGTACACCATGAGTGGATTATGAAAAATAAAGCAGATTTCTCAATTAGCCATCCAGTAACACCCACACTGTACATCGTACCACAAATTCACAAACATTCCACCAATCCACCTGGGCGCCTTATCATCTCGGGCATTAGATCTTTGTCACAAAACCTTTCTTTTTTTTTTTTTTTTTGTACAGACCGCCTAGTCTCTCGGCCCCTGCCCACCCTCGGCTACCTCTCTAACCCTCCGGGGATTTATCTTAATCCCAGGTCCTTGATACCCCTAGATTGCCCCCCAGGGTGAGGCCACCACACCAGCAGGACTTCCACAGTGACGGGGTAAGGTGCCAGCAGGAGAGCCTACCAGCACTGTCTCCTTGGCTTACCACCGAGGCGGGGCGTGGAACCCGTACCGCTCATAGTGGACATCAGGATAGGTCGGATCCAGGAAGTGCCGCGGGGGTGCTAGTGGAGCTAGAGTGAGCGGGCTTCATGGGTGGTGGGCATGATTTTTGATAGTTTAACCCCCCAAGGGTGGGGACATGTAATGACAGCCTACATCTGCCCCGCCTCCTACAAGTACTGGTGCCGACACAGGAGTACCCTCAGCCTCTGCTAGGGGTCCCCATCGAGCTGAACACTCTACCCCCTCCCTCCCAGAGAAGGAGATCAGTCCCTAGGACATTCAATCTCCCCCCCCCCGGCTGGCCCTCCAATGTCTCCAGGTCTGTTTCCAAACCCGGGTCATTGGCATCGCAGTCGGGCATCCTGCCCCTGTGCTGGTGGACCAACACAAAATCTTTCCTTATACATACCTGCAGATGCATTTTTGCAACCAGTGGTATCAAATTTAATGTTCTACCTGACAGACAGCATAGACCTTATGAAAAAACTGTCTGGAGTTATATTATCTTGTACCTCTGCATACTTTACCATCATGGTATTGCAGCTGTATATTATTATCTAAAACAATATCCTACATATCGGAACGTCCCAATTATGTCATCTTACAAGGGCTAGAATATATTTTGGGTAGAAATTATTTTCTACTTAACATATGTTACAGACAAATACAATATGCAGAACAGCAATGAGGGCAGCAGTAACTGTCTCCTTTGTAAACCTCTGTATAGGGCACCGCAGGAGGAAAGGTACATTTGGAATCAGCAACAAAATCCATTTCTGACAATATTTTTCTGTTTCATCACTTTATAGATGATATTATATGCATTTGGTGTGGCCCTGTAGATCAAATACAACAGTCTGTAACATACATCAATGCAAATAATATAAACTTGACATTAACACATGAAATGGGTGAGTATGAAATTCATTTTGTAGACCTAAAATTGGTCGGCAAAGCAGGTGAAGAAATAACGACTGAAGGTTATAGAAAACCAACAGTAGAGAATACCCTACTACAGGCTGTTAGCCCTCACCCCAAGAAGCTTAGGGATTCAGTTCCTTCTAGCCAACATCTGGGGATATGCAGAAATTGCACATCTGACCTAACTTTTCAAAAACAGGCCCAGGAACGAACTACATAACAATTTTACCTGATCATTTTGCTCCATGACAACTCGCCCTGGACTATTAGCTCCGGCGTCAATCAGCTCCCATGTCAACTTGTCCCAAGACAATTCGCCTGCAGTGTAAATATTACAAAATAAACTCCAGGTGGGTGCAATTCGCCCACCAGATGAGGCAAGGTGCTTGAGGGTTGTAGAAGTGGGAGTTGCACTATAATTGTTCTTGGAGTACAGTATGATATGTAGTGGGAGCGAATTGTCCAGGAGCAAATTGACGTGAGAGCCGATTGATGCTGGAGCTAATAGCTCGAACTGAGTTGTCACAGAGCAAAATGACTGGGACAAATTGACATGTCCCCAAGGGCTCCTGAAGAACTCACAAATAGATTCCTGGAAAAGGGATACAAAAAAGAAATCCTTGAACAGGCACTTAACAGAGTTGAGAAAGAACAGAGAGAAAATCTTCTAACACCAAAGTCTGTGAGCACCATTACACATAAAGATAGATGGACTATCAAGTTTACCACAGACTTTAACCCCCTATCTGGATCTATAGGGAGTATTGTTCATTGATTATGGCCAATTTTAGCTTTTGACCAAATATTAGGCGGTTTAATTGATCCAAACCCCTGGGTTATTTTCAAAAAACCAAAAGTATTGGGGATCAAACAACATCTAGCCACACTGAAAAATCTGAAAACCCTCCCCTGGTTCCATCCTGACCACCAATCAGGCCACTGGGATTCCATAAATGTAAAACGTATAATGTATGTAAATACACTAGGGAAGGAAAAATATTCCAGTACCATAATAAAAGTGTTGAAACAAGACCGTCCATAACATGCCCAACTCCTTTTGTAGCGTACATTGCCTGGTGTGATTATAACATGCACTACATAGGACGTACTCTACACCCACTAAAAAGAAGGATCTAGGAACTTGTCGGGGCCATAATAAATAGAAGAGTAATGCTCTGTGGGTCAGTTTTGATCAGTGTCACAATGCTGAACTTACTAGTTTTAAATTTACTAGGGATATTGTATAGGCATAGACATTACTCCACCCCTGCAGCAAAGTGTGACAGAAACCAGTTCAATGCTCCCAGTACTGGACTATGGTCTGTCTGTTTATGGAGCAGCTACTGTTATGGTCCTCAGTAGGGTCAAGATGATGGTAAATAAGAAACGCAGAAACTGACAGCAGATAAGGACCACTTGGCCACCCAGTCTGCCCATTTTCCCTACCTACTGTAATACCGCAGACCCTACTTGATCTCTGGCTTTACCCTCTCTTCCCTGTCTCTAGGGCTCCCTTATGCATATCCCATGCATTCTTTTTTTTAACTTTATGTTTATTGATTATACAATATACATACAGCAACATACCAGACACCGAGCATATTAAAACATGTAAAAACATTGAGGGTGCCACTCCTCTTAATACTATCAACTAAGAAACATCTTATGTCAATAAGATACATCATTGAAGGGTTAATTGCTATATAGAAAACCGTTGTGACTACCCCTGACCCCTTCCCTCCCTGATGACCAAGGCAAGTTTCTCGCCAGTCGCCAGACCTAATTTCCACCAAGCTTGCTAAATTGACAAACAGCCTCTATGCTTTGCTTTTTGGGCTGTGCTATAATACTGTATTTCTTGTGATCCCTGTCTGTCTCTCACTCACTGTACCATGATTGTATTCCTGCACTGTGCTGTAAAGTTCCACATTCTGTAAGCAATGTTATCCCTGTACTGCTCTATGCTTGACGTGGAACCTTTGTAAATGAGTCTTTGACTCAAAAGTCTTTCTGAATATCTCAATAAAATAAAAATAAAATAAAATTGTATGAAGCATACATAAAAATAAATGTATTCTACTGTATAAGGGAGTCCAAGAGCTGCACGGTAGTATTCAAGTTTTGAAACAGTAAAGTTCAACACAGTCTACATCTTCCAACCCTCAGAGGCAAAAGGTGCCATGCCACAACAAAGTTACACACTTGATGTGTGAAATCAGTAAAGATCAAGTCCTAGAAAATAACCCCCTAATAGTAAGTAGGATATTTAAGGTGCTTACAGATAGCCATGCAATAAAACTTGAGAAACATTGGTCTAATTAACAATTACTGAGACCATTACTGAAAAGCACAACTCTAAAACTCTAATATCCCCCCCACCCCCCGGGACAGCAAAATGGGAGAGAAAGGAAGAAAAAGGGTAAAAAACAAATGCCTTGAATGTCTTGGGAGTCCCACCAGTTCTCCTGGTGCAGAAATCTGGAAATCTGATGCGTGTCAGGACCAGGTACTAAGAAAAGTAAAATGTAAAAGGAGCTGAATGGTACCTGGATAATCCATCTACTGGGCAAGTCAGCTGAGCTAAGACACTCTCAGCAGTCCAACCGAGTCACAAAGTATCACCTGAGTCCTCCATATCTACACAGTCTGGTTGATGAGGCACATGCTTTTGACCCCTTTTCAGGGCATCTGCTGGATCTATGAACATGAAAATTTTCCCCTGGTGTGTGATTCGGAGCCATGCAGGGAACAGCATGTCATGTGGTATGGCTGCTTCTCAGAGGATGGGCGCGAACCCCATCAAAACTAAGACCAGGAAAGAGCCAGACCTGCTGCCCATCTTGCAACAAAGTATTTTTTTTGTGCCTTGCAAGTGCTAGAATAAAGTCTCTAGTCCCAACTCCATTGGCAGTTACCACTATAGAGCGGGGCGCATCTTGATTAGCAGGTGTCCCTCTTGAAGTTACCCTGTATGCCTTCTGATTGAAGCAATATTGGTCTTGTTTGACCCTCTTCTCCAAAGTAGTGCACAAACCAGTCTTGTAGGAACATTAACAAATGGTCGTCCGCCAGTCCTTCAGGCATTCCAACAATGCGTATATTCGCTGATCTGGCTTGATTTTCTAGTGTTTCCAGCTGGGAACGAAGATGATGATTTTCTCTTATGACGTTCGTCACAGCGCCATGGCGGCATCCGGCCATTTAGTGGCTTCTAGGGATTCCGTTTTAGTTGAATCTGTGGAGGTTTCCAGCACCACCACTCTATTGATGAGTGTATCAAACTTCTCAGCTAGCCCCAATACAGTGGAAACAAGTCTGTTGATATTAATTCCCAAAGTTTGAAGTGTTTCTTCTTCGGGACCTTCTGCCACTGGTAATGGTTTGTTCGCAGTCGACCACGTGGCCAGGGCTGCAGGAGCATTCTTGCTGCTAGCTCCTTCATTTAGGGCATTGGTTCACAGAATTTGTCATAATGAGCCTCCCCCAAACCATGGAAAAGATCTTGAGTCTCCCCCAAATGCTGAAATAATTTTGAGCCTCCCCACAGAAAAAGAGCATACTTTTCAGAATACATCAGGAATAAAGTGAAACACCTTTGAGTGACTGATACTGTAGCCTCAGTGGCTCAGTGGAATGGATGGGTGTAGTGGACACAGCAGGGTACAGGGTTCGACTACAGTGAAAGTCTTTCAAATGGGCAGACTGGGTGGGCCATAGGCCCTTATGTGCCGACACTGTCTATGTATCTATGTATGACTAGCTTTTATTTTATTCATCTTATTATAACCACCCCCTTTTAACCCTCTTCCTGATGCAAGCCTACTCGCTCCACTATTTTGACTCACAAACCACTGTTACCCCTTGTTGCAATACCTTCATGGGTCAGACTGTGTTATCTGTTTCCCCTCTATCTGGAATAAACTTTCTATCCATCTGTGCCTCTTCCCCTCTTACCCTGCTCTTAGGCAATTTCTCAGGATCATTTTGCTCCCTCCTGCTCTTACTCCTAGTGCCTCTCTGCTTGACCCTTGTATTTGGGCTGTTCTGCCAACAGTGTAATTGGTGGTCAACTTTCATTATTTGTTCATGTTCTTATTTGTTTGCACTATTGTTCATTTTGTATTGTTTAATTGTTTTGTAGTTACCTTTTTACCTTTTTAATTGTACTCCCTCCCTACCCTTTCCTGGGTATACTTGAAATTACCCATGTCTCATTGTGCCTTTCCTAGTCACTGATTTGTAAACACATTCACCTGCTATTATCCCCTTTCAGTTTGCCTCATTCCTTCACACAAACCATATAAAACTCACAATTTAAATACAGTACTTTTTTTCAGAGTTACTTGAGCCTCCCCTGGAACAGGTTGAGACTTCCCCAGGGAGGCTGGCCTCACCATTTGAGAAACCCTGATTTAGGGGTTTCTCCCACTGCATTTTCCCCATCTGTAACAGGAAACCTTCAGTCACCTTGTCCAGTAATAAGATGCTTTCAGTTCATTCAAAAAGATAAGTTTTGGAGCGCTAAATATTTTAAATTCTGCAGAGCCTTAATCCAATATGGCTGTCTTGCTCAGGCTCCACAGCGCTCCCCTATCCAATGCATTCTTGAATTCCCCTACTGTTTTTGCCCATACCACTTCTGCTGGAAGGTTGTTCCATGCATCCACCACCCTTTCCATTATGAAATACTTCCTCATATTACCCCTTTGTCTACCCCCTCCAATCCCCTATAATGACCCCTTGTTCTTGAGCATCTTTTTTTCTGAAAGATGCTACCCTCTTTTATCTTATTTATGCCCTTGAAGTATTTGAAAGTCTCTATCCTATCTTTATTTTTTTATTTATTGAAGTCTCGCATTACAACCTTGGAGCTATGAGCTCATTTACCGAGGTTCCACGTCAGGTAGAAAAATACAACACATATAGAAGAAGCAAAACAGAAGCACTTGTACATTAACAGAGGACATAAAACAGTAACAATTTTCTAAGTTTTGACATACACACGGTGCCTTAGTCTGTTTATGGAAACAAGATAAGCAAGAATGGTAAGGGGTTAGTTAAAGGCATGGACATTAAAGTAGTGAGGAAAGGGTTATAGAAATGTGTGGTAACCATAGGATCTGGTTTACCTTGTCATGGTTGTAGATGGGGGTGGGGTAGGGAAGGATTGCAGAAAATTGGGAAGGGGATTGGGAGTGAGGTAGGCCAGTGAAGAGGTGATCAGTGAGTTCTGGGTGTAGGTGGGGGGCAGGAGACTGGGAAGAGCAGGGAGTAGTAGTGTTAAGTTGCAGGTTGGAAGAGTATAGAAGTGCTTATTCAGGAAGGCAGACAAGCCCATCAGTGAAGAGAATCAGATCATGGGAAGCAGGTGCATTTAACTAGTCAGGTGAGCTCGGAGTTCGGTTTTAAAAGGACCAATTTTATAGACAAAAGTAGATCAGCTGGGAGGGAGTTAAGCCAAAGAAGAGTCCAATATCTGAAAGATCTCTGTCCTTCAGAGGTGTGCCAGAAGGGAACCTTATAAGACATATTGTTTGATGCTCTAGTCGGCCTACTTGGTTCGGTCAAACAGAGCATAGAACGGGTGCCAGGAGACCTAGAGCTGCATTTCTGGCTAGGAGACAAACATGGTAACAAATCCTATTTTCCAGATTTAGCCAGCCAGATTGTGAGTAAAGGTTACAGGTATGAGTTAGGCGTGGTGCACCTAGGGCTAACCTGCAGGCTTTGTTCAAGGTGATGGCAATACGACTGAGGGTGGCGTCAGGGGCTGCACTGTAAATAGCAAGGCCATAATCAATGATTGAGAAGACCGAGCTGGTTATAGCAAGCTGAAGGGCTGCTTCAGTGAAGCAGTGCTGGTGTTTGTATAGCTGACCCAGCTTATAATTAGCAGACCTGGTGACTAGGTGAACATGAGTGGTGTAGGAGAGGGAGCTACCAAGAGTGACGCCAAGATATTTAAAGTTGTGGACCATTTCGATAGCTTCGTTTTGTTTGTTTCATATTTTAATCGTAGATGACTTGAATTGACTGTGGGTTGTGGCAAAGACCATGGTCTTTGTTTTTTTATAATGTAAGAGCAACCTTGTTCTCAACATTTTTAAAGTCCTGCTGTAGCCGTTGTTCCAGGGTGGTGGGGTCTGGGTGGCTAGTGTATATGACTGCCTCATCTGCGTAGAGGAGAATTTTATGTAGACAAGCTTGGGGAAGTTGATCTTAGAAAAGACTAAAAAGTAAAGGGCCCTAATATGGAACGTTGAGGAACTCCAGTACTCACACATTGGGATTCAGAGAGTGTGTTAGCTATTTTCACCTGCTGTACCCATCCAGAGATGTAGCTCCTGAACCAGCACAGCAAGTCAGGTGGTAAACCCGTGATGCCTAACTGGGACAGGAGGAAGAGGTCGTGGTTGACAGTATCAAAGGCTTTAGTGAGGTAGCCCCCACCAAATGCCCGTGATCAAAGGCATCATGTATGTACCCCGTGAACTTAGTCAGTGCAGTTGTGGTGCTGTGGAGTTTTCTAAAACCACATTGTTGTTGGCATTGCAGTTGATATTTATCGAGGTAGTCCACAAACTGATCGTACACTATCAAGGGCTTTGGAGATTGGCAGGAGAATAGAGATTGGTCTGTAATTTGTGTGAATTGTCCTACTACTGCTTTTGTAAACGGGTTACAACTGCGGCTTTCCACAGCTTGGGAAGTTTATCTGTGATGAGTGAGAGGTTGAGGATTTTGGTTAGGGGTACCAACAGTTCATTGAGAGTAAGAGAGATTAGTTTCAAGTCTAAGACATCACCACTATACCTGGTCTTACCGAGTACATTTGAGAGATATTTTTTTTGCCTCCTCTTTAGATATAACTCTGAGGTAGAACGGAAGGGTGGGTTTTGGGGGTGGAGTGTTTGGCAGTTTTTGTAGATCCTGTTTAGCTGGGTTTAGGTAGTCAGGGGGAGCACTACGCTAAGATCAGTGAATGCTTTACGGAAGATGTTTGCAATGGTCTTGACGTCCTGTGTAATGGACCCTTCTAGATTCAACATAGCTGGTGCCATTTTATCTGGTTTCCCAGTGATCACATTAATGCTTTGCCAGAATTTCCGGCTATCACTCCAGGAGTTTAACTCAGACCTATAGTAGTTGGCCTTTTTTTTAACTCTCTTTTATGCACCCAGGAGTCAGGGCATCCTTCTGGGGTACCCACACAATGAGGGCCTCTCGCTTCCTGCCTGAACCCCAACAGGAACTTCCCACCCAAACAGCCCAGTCCAGACCCAGTCCCCTGGCAACTGCGTACCCCCGGGGGAGGGTTCACCCACCCTTGGCAACCTTACAGACTCAAGGTGCCCTACTTGACTGCTCGGGTTGGTGCCTTGGGGAGGATCCTGATGTGTGGGTGGGCACTGGGATATGGGTTGTGTCACCAGAGTTCCCATCATCTCCACTGTCCTCCAGGGGGATTTTATGTCCTTTCCACATCCCCCCATGAGTGCAATGTGCAATGACATCTTGGCGCATGGCAATCCTGCTGACGTCGTCGCGCTCACCCCACTGTTATGTGCCAGTCATCCTGCAATACCTCTGATCTCCATCAGGGGTCACTGGGGCACTGGACAGCCCTTGGCCCTTCCCTCGGGACAGGAGAGCTGTCCTCCAGATGCTCTATCCTCTCCCTCCCCTGCCGACCCCCGGCAACCCGAGTCCACTACCGAACCCGGATCACCAGTGTGGCATGAGGTGTAGCGTCCAGCACCTCACCCTCAGCGCCACTGGGCCGACTTAGTAGTTGGCCTTTGCCTGATGGGCAACTTGGGTACATTTGTTCCAGACTGTCTTATAATTCTGTAGATCACAGAGTGAACATGTGCTTTTGTATCTGTGCCAAAGCTGGTCTCTGGCACGCAATTGGTCAAGAAGATGAGGGATTACCCAGGTTTTATGGGATCCTCTGACCTTCCTTTTAGTTATAGGGCAAAGTTATCACAGGCAGCATTGAAAATTTCAATAAAGTTTTCCAGTGCAGCATCTAATATCTCCCCTCTCTCCTCAAGGGTATACATATTCAGTTCCTCTAGTCTTTTCCCACATGACTTTTAGTGCAGACCCTGCACCATTTTCGTTGCCCTTCTCTGAATTGAGATATGTCCTCCAGAATTGGACTCAGTACTCCAGATGAGGTCTCACCAGTGGTTTGTACAATGAAATCACTATCTCCTTTTTTCTGCTGGTGGTATCTCTCCCTATGTATCCCAGCATCCCACTGGCTCTCCCTACAGCCTTGTCACATTGCTTGGCCACCTTTAGGTCATCAGATATGATTACCCCCAAGGTCTCTTTCCTGCTTGGTGGCTGTCAGTACCTCCCCCCATAATGTGCTCCTCTCCTGGGTTTCTGTGCCCTAAACGCATAATGTTGCACTTCTTTGCATTGAATCTTAGCTGCCACACTCTTGACCACTTTTCAAGGTTTTCCTAGGTCCCTCCTCATTTTTTCTACCTCCACTGAGGTGTCAACCCTGTTGCATATCTTAGTGTCATCTGCAAAGAGACATACCGTCTCTTCTAGCCCCTCTGCAATGTCACTTATGGAGACATTAAAGAGGACTGGCCCTAGAACTGATACCTGTGGCACCCTGCTGGTCACCCTCCTCTCTTCGGATTGAGCTATGTTTAGTACCACCCTCTGTGTTCTACCTCTCAACCAATTTCTGACCCAGTTGACCACCTTTGGACCCATTCCCAAGCTGCCCAACTAGTTTACAAAGCCTCCTGTGTGGAACAGTGTCAAAGGCCTTGCTGAAATCCAGGTAGGCCACATCCCCCACACCTCCCTGATCTAATTCCCTGATCACCCAATCAAGGAAATCTATCAAATTTGTTTGACATGACCATCCTGCTGTGAATCCATGCTGCCTTGCATCCTGTGATCCGCTTGATTCGAGATATACCACAATCCTTTCTTTAGCAGTGATTCCATTAATTTCCCCACCACTGAGGTCAGGCTGACTGGCCTGTAATTGCCAGCCTCCTCCCTCCACCCACTTTTATGAAGAGAGACTACATCTGCCCTCCTCCAGACCTCTGGAACCATTCCCATTTCCAGAAATTTGTTGAGCAGGGCTGTCAGTAGTGCTGCCAGCACCTCCTTAAGCTCCTTTAATATTCTTGGATATATCCCATCTGGCCCCATTGTTTTGTCCACCTTTAGTTAAGAAAATTCTTCTAGGACTCTCTTTTCCTTAAATGGACTGGTGGCCACCTCCCTTCCATTGATGCTCCTGTTGCTTAACTGTGGTCCTGCACCTTCCCCATATTCTATGAATACTGAACAAAAATATTTGTTCAGGATTTCTGCTTTTTCCAGGTTCCCCTCTGCACACACTCATGCCTCCATTTTCAGTCTTACAATCCCACCCCGACCTTTCTTCTTTCACTAACGTACCTGGACAATGTCTCCTTCCTTTACTGCCTGGGCTATTTTTTCTTCCATTTAAGCTTTTAAGCACATGACTGCTTTCCCTGCCTCCTGCTGCTTTTCCAGATACACCTACCTGTCCTCCTCCCACCTTCTTTGTACCTCCTGAATGCCAATCTTTTTGCTTTTACTTTCCAAGCCACTTCCTTTGAGAACCACAGTGTGTTTTTTTTTTCCCTCTTGCTTTTGCTTAGTTTTTTAATGCAAAGTTTTGTTGCCTCCATTATGGCTCTTTTTAGATTCACCCACTGTTCGTCTACACCCCCCTGTCCTCCCTCTCCCCCCCACCAGGGCTTCCCTGAGACATTTCCCTAGCTTTGCAAAGTCAGCCCTACTGAAGTCCAGAACCCTCACCTTTGTGTGGTTCGATCCTCCACTGTTCTCATGTTGAACCACACTGCACGGTGATCACTGGATCCCAGTTGGCCAGCTACCATGACATCTGCAACCCTCTCCCCATTGGAAAGTACTAGATCCAATATTGCACCGCCACAGCACAGGTGAGCTGTACAACTAGCTGCCTGAGACATGCCCTCTGCAGGGCATCCAGGAAGTCCCTGCTCCTGGCTTAGGCTGCAGCTGGGATGCTCCATCAATGTCCAGCAAGTTGAAGTCACCAACCAGCAGCACCTTCCCTTTAGTTGCCATCTTATGGATGGCTTCTACTAGAACCCTGTTCAACTTTTCCCCTTGTGCTGGAGGTCTGTAGATCACACCCACGTGAATTGCAGTGCCATTGCCCATCTTTAGGGTGCCCCACAGTGCCTCTGCTTTTCTGCCCCCCAGATGTAAACAGCCAGTCCTCCTCTCCCCTTCCTACCCACCTTGTCCTTCCTAAACAGAGTATAACCTGGTATGACTATATCCCAGTCCTGGTTCCCAGTGTACCATGCCTCAGTAACAGCAACAATGTCACAGTCAACCTCTGTCATCAAGGACACTAGGTCCAGGATTTTGTTTCCCATATTGCGAGCATTCACACACATAGTCTTCCAAGTTTTGCTACCTCCTCTCCCAATAGCACCCCTCCTATCCTCATGCCTTCTCTCTCTATCCCTCCTATCTTTACTCACATTCCTCCTTTTCTCTACCGTTCTGTCTTTACCGGCTTTAGGTATGTTTGGAGATTTCCCAACCTTAGGGTCCTCCCTACTGACTGCCCCATGATGCTGGGGGGCAGTTTGATTCTTCCTGCTTTCGTCTGCCAACCCTCTTGGCTAGTATAAATGCTTGCTAATGAAGCATTTAAACCTTTTCACTGAGGATCTTGGTTCCTCCCCAGAATAGATGCAGGCCATCTCTCCTGTATAGAACTGTAACCCTCCAGGTGGGACCTCAGTCTCTAACGAAGTCAAATCCCTCTGTTCTGCAACAGTCCTTCAGCCATGCATTGAATCTCCTGGTGTGGAGTACCCTGTCCTCCCACTTGTTGTAGACAGGTAACACATTTGAAAAGGTTACAGAGCGTGCCACCTTAAGGCCTGCCATTTCATACTCAGGGCTGATAGGCTCACTCATACTGTGCCCTTTATTCACAATCCAATTGGCTCCCTCTGCAGAATAGAATCAAATAACAGGTATGTCTAATAGAAATGAGGGCGTTCATGGGCCTCCCCCCTATCCAAAATCTTCTTATCTCTGTCCAGAACCAATATGTAACTAAGAGCATGACTAGGAATGCACTGACTATGCCTTTTTGGAAAACTAGTCAGGCCCAATACCCCTTTGCCTATAGGGCACCGTGCAGGCTAAATGAGCTACCCGAATCCCTGCTGAACCTTACTAAGCTGACCCACTTTAAGAAGGAATTAAGAAATGTTCTTATACTTAGATCCTGGTGTGACTGCCTATTTTGACGAATCTGGATGTCTGCACAATCACCCCACAGTTAGGTGTAATTTAACCTTTTCAGCATTAACTTGCTTGATGTTCACTGTATATACGATTGAATTGTCTATTGCTGCACCTCTGTAATTCTTTGTGACAAGTGCTTCATTGGAGCTGCCTCCCATACTCTGCCTGCTTATATTTTGTATTACCCATTGTAACAAGGAACCTTTGTAAACAAGCTCCTGAGCTCAAAGGTGCATTTCTGAATAAATAAAATGTATGGCTCTTCAGCATGTGCCCCATTGGAAAAGAGGGGGCAACAGAACTCGTACTCTCCTACAAAATGACAATAGATGGATTTTGACCTTAAAAACATATCGCGCACTCCCCCCATGGTCTAAAAGAAAACACTGATTTTGTCCTAGACTTATTCTAAGAAGTAGTTCAGTGTTACAGAAATCAATACAAAATGTTGTTATATATTTGTATAAATATTATTTAATATTCATTTTTGCCTTTCTTGTTAAAAGGACAAAAGAAGGCCGAGGCCCATCAGGATTGTCCTCCACATGTGTCTATCATTATTGAGGTACTTCTCTGGTTAACTATTCATCGAGTTTAAGTTTAAAAGTCGTAACGGTGGTTGCGTCTACAATGTCTTGGAGGAGAGTATTCCATAGTCATGGGGTTCTTATGGAAAATAAATTTTGTCTTTTATTGATGTTACATTTAACTATATCCAGTTGTTTGTTATTTAACCTAGGTCCATTTTTTCTGGTCATAAGTGAAATACCGCATTGCCTGATCAGAATAGGTGATTTAGTAATCTTAAAAAGTTGGAGTAGATCCCCTCTTGTTCTTCTCATTTTAAGTGAATGCAATCCTGTCTTATGTAGTCTGGACTCACAATCCAAATGTGCCAAGTGGGGAAAGATTTTAGTGGCTCTTTTCTGAATCTTCTCAACTCTATCTACGTCCTTGTTGAGGTATGGACTCCAAAACAGGGAACCATAATCGAGGTATGGTCTAATGTGTGATCTGTACAGAGCAATGATGCATTGTTCAGTTTTAGAGACAAATGTACAATTAATCCTTCAAAGAAGTGCATTTGTTTGGTTAGCAATTTTGTTACAATGAGAAACAGGGATAAGTTTATTATTAACTAGGATCCTTTTTTCCAAACAGGAAACCTTAATGTTGGTGTTATTCAGTGTGTATACCTGTTTGGGGTTATTTTTCCCCATATGCAGAACTGCACATTTAGATACGTTGAACTCCATTTTATTAATGAGGGCCCAATGTTCATTTGATGAAAGATCTTTAAGTAGCGACTGTCTATTGGCAGCATTGTTTACAGCACCACCTAGCTTTGTGTCATCAGCAAACTTCGTGAGAGTGTTTGATGAATAAATTTTCATGTCACTAATGAAAATATTGAACAGGGTGGGTCCCAGGACAGAGCCCTGGGGAACACCATTCATCACCCTACCCAAATCTGAAAGAATGCCATTAACCCGAACCCTTTGAGATCGATTTGTTACCCAGGTTTTAATCCATAACACAAGTGACGCCGAAAAACCTAGGTGAATAAGTTTATTGATCAGAATGGTGTGTGACACCTTGTCAAAGGCCTTACTATAGTCCAGTAAAATTACATCAGTGGGAATATTTAAGTCTAGGTTTAAACTGATGGAATTATAGAAAGACAGCAAGTTTGTAGTGCAGGATAGGCCAGTTCTGAATCCATGTTGAGAAATGTCAGTAAGGTTTAAAGATACTATTTCTTTTTCCAAGACTACTTTGATAACTTTTTCGAGTAATTTACAGGGAATAGAGGTTAAACTGATAGGACGGTAGTTATTAACTAACGAATTGGAGCCTTGTTTAAAAATGGGAGTAACTATGGCCGTTAGCCAATCTGGTGGAACTATAGATTCTTGAAGTGATTTGTTATAGATAATTGTGAGCGGTAGAGTAATTGTATCTTTAACTCCCAAGAGAAATTTAGAACATATATTATCCGGGCCAGGACTAGTAGATTTTTTAAGGCTAATAGTAAATTATGAATATCTTTCTGCTGAATCATCTGTTCAGTGGTGCTAAATGGTGGTATAGCAGTTGTGGGTGGTAATGAATCTTGGGTAAATACTGATAAAAAATAATTATTTAGTGTTGAAGCAGCAATGAAGTCAGAGGATATTATTTTATTATTTATCTTGAGGGGACCAATTGTTTTATTTCCCTTTTTGCTATTTAAATAAGCATAAAGTGATTTGTGTGTATCTTTAGTATGCGTGATACGGAATTCTAGGTTTCTTTTGGCTACCAGTATTGATTTTTTAAGTATTCTTACTGATTCCCTATATTGAGTTAATAAATCGTCATTAGTACTTGTGGAGGAATTTTTCAGACATATAAATAACTTGCGTTTACGTTTAATTTGTTTCTTAATGGATGGATTAAACCATGGTGGAATTTTGCCTTTGCTGTTATGTGTGCATTTATCAGGGACGTATTGATATTCAAGTAAGGATATTTGTGTTTTTAGGAAGTCCCATGCCTCGATAGTACTAAGGGAGGATAAGGTGTTTGTCCAGTCAATTTTACTTAAATGTTCATTTATCTTTTGGAAATCTGCCCTTTCATAGTGTTTGATTGTTTGCTTGTTTAGTACTGGATGTTGTGATAAGGTAATAGTAAGGAATATTGACTTATGGTCACTATTGCCAAGGGGTTCAGATATTTGCAGATTATTCACAGGAACGTCTAAGCTAGTTATAACAAGGTCCAGGATGTTATTACCCCGTGTGGGTTCCTTGACCAGTTGGTACAAACCCAGGTCAATGATGGTAGTGAGAAAGTTGTTGTCGTAATTATTAGAACCCATTAGTGTGTCCCAATATTGTTTCCATATAGATTACATGAGATGATGTGAGCCATCCTGACATCAGTGATATAAGGTTCCACAGATTTGGGACCCTATGATCTTCCCATGCCATTGGGTTTCGGACTGTAAATATTTTGTTTACGTTTTCATCTTGATCGCTATTTGTATTTCTATACAGGTGTTCAACATGTTAAAGACCATATGTAATGCTGTTTACCTTTCAAGACGCACATCACATACCAAAGATCAACTCCTCACCTATGTGTTGTGTTTTCATCGTTTCATATTGTGATTTATGCTGAATTCGCATATTTTTAAAATGCTAGCAATATATTTATAATCGTCATGATTCCAAATTGACATTCCTGAGCCAAATAAACCAGTAACAGTGACAGCGATTCCAATCACTGTACTCAGCCATCGGTTATGGCATCGAGGCCAGAACACTTCAAATGTTCTGTTGTGTGGTGCCCTGCTACAGGGTCTTGTGCCCTAACTTGATAGGCTGCCATTAAATCTAACAACATTATAGAATGAAAATTAGAAACATTTGTAGAAACACATTGTCCAAACTCCGCCATATTCCAGTGGGTGAGGTTCAGTACCACTGGCACATGCACATACTGCACATTGTTAATTAAAGTTTCAGGTATCGATGTTGTTGCCAGGCCACTCTCTGGGCCAGGATCCAAGGTGGGACACTGAAGAGAAGAGTTTTTATTAACTGGAGTCACTGTGAGAAAAAGGGTAATAGAAGCAACTGTGTGGTTATGGCATATCTTTCGTACAGTTATATTATGAAAATGTGTGCAAACGTCTATTAATCTTTGCTGTTAGATTGTAAAGTCCCGTATGTTGCAGTGTAACTTGGCAAATTCGCAAAGTTCCATTAGGGCAATACAGGTATTGGGCCAACCTTTAAAAGTTTATTTTGCAAGGCTGGCAACTGGCAATTGCTGTCCATCAGGGTTATCAGTTTTCCAGTCAATTTGTAAAGTAGACAAAGCTGGGGCAGTTATAAGTGTACTTAAGTATGCATCCTGTCCTGCCTGAACAGAAACATGTGTAGAAGGTAAATCAACGGTAATTCCAACACCAGGGGGAGGGAAAAATTCAGGTAAAGGGGCATAAGTGGTGTCACTGAGGTTCATGGCACGAAGAAAAGCATGAAGGTGGGTCTGGTATGCCTTTGTGTGCTGGAGCTTCTTATGGTAGGCCTCACTCTGCGGAAGCTACTGGTGAGGGGTCAAATGGATGGATGCCAGGTCTCTTGTCCAGAGATCTAGGAACAGTAGAAGCAAGAGTAAGTGACATCTGGAGGGTCCCATCTTGGATTACTAAAGTCTTTGGAATTTGGATTTACAGGAGCTAAGAAAAGGAAAGGAAAGAAATGGAGACAAAAGGTATTGTTAGTAAAATGGTGCTCCTTCCTCCAAGTATCTTCACATCAGCTTCTCTCTGCCTTCGTCAATGGCCGTCTGGTATGAATCAACAATCTTCAAATTACTAGGCTTTATGGCCTGTCAGCGCAGTGGTTGGATTTCTGCTTGTGACATCGGAATGGACCCGGGTCGCTGGAGGGCCAGCCGGGGGGAGAAGGATGGATCATCCCATGGACTGTTCTCCTTCTCCAGGGGGAGAGGGTGGGGAGTCTGTCTGGTGCTCGATGGCCCCTGGTGGAGGCACCTAACAAAGTTCAGGGGGCGGGGTGGACGCAGGATGTCATTGCACATCCCCACCCCCCAGAAAACAGGGGAAGAAAATCCTGCCTTCCCACCACCTAGATGATGCTCGTCTTGGCTGCCCTGGCTCCCAGGCTGACTCCTGCCCTATCCCGTAGATTGCAGCACCCTTCAGAGGGGTTCACTTGCCACGACCCTACCCTGGGGGCAAGTCAGGGGGCACCGGGAGGGTGGCTAATGTGGGAAGCTGCAGCCGGGGTCCGTGACCGGGCAGATGGTGCTGGCGGTGGAAGGCGCCAAAAATAGAAATATTAAAAAATAAATTAATAAATTACTTGGCTTTTACAGCAGCTGAGAACAAAAAGCAAAAGGTGTCAGTTAAGCTTACTAAGGTTTCCTTCCCTTGGGGATAGAGGAAGGAACATTTACACTGCAGTGGGTTGAAGAGTTTAGTTTCCTTGTACAGCTTCAGCTGGTTTGCGTGGTACCATTTGTCTAGTGGCTTTCTTCTGCCATCAGTGAGATGTACTTGGTACACAGCTGGGCTGAGTTTGTTGATGATGTCAGATGGGCCTGACCATTTGTTCACAAATGCATGTGCTGGTGATGCAAATTTTAGAATCATGACTCTGTCCCTGACTTGCCAATCGGCTTCTTTGACATTCTTTATCAAAGTCCTTTTTGGATTGCAGTTGGGCTTGACCCAAATTATTTTCAGCGAACAAGTGAGTTTTTGCAAGGCTGTCTCTCAACTGAGTTATGAAGGTGTCTATTGATACTCTGCCTGCAATAGGGGCATTGAGGTCGATCATCAAATGTTCTGGTAATCTCATTTTTCTACCAGTCATTACCTCAAAGGGTGTACATCAAATAGATGCTGAAGTAGCTCTAATTGTCACTAGGAGTGAGGGCAACAAAGTATCCCAAATTTTTCCAGTATCAGTAACAAATTTACATAACACTGCCTTTGTGTGTCTGTTTGCTCTTTCTACTTGTCCTGATGACTGAGGATGGTAAGCTATGTGAAATTTCTGACTAA
Organism: Neoceratodus forsteri; assembly: GCA_016271365.2. Lineage (NCBI taxonomy): Eukaryota > Metazoa > Chordata > Ceratodontiformes > Ceratodontidae > Neoceratodus > Neoceratodus forsteri. The sequence continues at coordinate 448,919,580 of CM057456.1, read as the reverse complement.
CTCCCAATAACTTCATTGTTTCCTGCATAGGTTCACCTGTGAAAGTTGTTCCTTTATCTGAATCTACTTTGAGAGGTAGGCCCCATCTGGTAAATACTTGTTCTACTAAAATTTTGGCAGTGGCTTTTGCAGTTTGGTCCTTGCATGTGAAGGCTTTAACCCATTTGGAAAACAAGTCAGTGATCATGAGTGCAAATTTGTTGTTTCTGGGGGTACGAGGCAGTGCTCCAATGAAATCAATCTGGATATCATTACAAGGGCCAGAGTGTCTCTGGGGCAGAAGTTTGGTATTTTTCTTTCCTGGGATGGGGCTATTCTGTGCACAGGTTTGACAGTTGTCCACATAATGCTGGACATCTGGTGTTATACCAGGCCACCAGCCCACGGTTTTCACTCTCTGGACTGTTTTGTCTACCCCTTAGTGTCCACTTATAGTGGTGTCATGAACCTGATGGATGACTTCAGAACAAAGTGATTTGAGGATAACCCAGAATTGCTGATCACCTGCGTGACAGAAAATCAGTGTGTGATCCTGGGATAGACAGAGTTTATCTGCATGTCTTTTGAATGGATTATTCATAGACATTTCTTTTTCTGTGTCTTTGGAGAGGTGTTGATATACCTCTTTTATCTCTGGATCAGCTAGCTGTAGCTCAGTTAAATCCAGAGGAACTTCTTTGGTTCTCTTGTTTGCAGCTACCATGGGTGCTGCAGTGGGAGGAGGCATTCGCCATATCTCCACCCCACCCCTTGAGCTCCCTCTTTGGCTAAAGAGTCCACTCTATCATTGTAGTGCTGGAAGGGCTCAGTTTTGGAGTGGGCCTTCACTTTGTGGATAAATGGTCTGATTATACTTTGTGCAGCCAGGCTGACAAAGTATATGAACAAGTCTTTGTACTTGCCTGGGGTACCTTCAGGGGAGGTAAAATCATGGGTCTTCCAAAAGGGAAGGAATTCTGTCAGAGTTGCACACCCAAGATGAGTCAGAAAAGATGATGGTATCCTCATTTCTTTTCTCATCTATGATCTCTAAGGCGCAAGCAACAGCTACAGGTTCTGCATACAGTGATGACTTGACACTGCACTTCACTGACACCTCAAAGGTGTCACCTGTGGGGATCAAGACCAAGACTCCAAATCCTGTGATTTGAACCCCATTATCATATGAGGAAGAACCATCTGTGAAGACACGACGCATGGTAGTGTCATTCAATGTGTTTTCTGTAGCTGGGAGAAATGGGCCTGGTTCAGGTAAAACTGGTGGCTCTACACCACACGCATGTGGTTTTCCTTGGTATAGGAGACCATGTGCCAAGATGGATGGCATTTTGGCAGAAAGTACAGTGATGTCTCTATTTTGAAGTAGTAGAGACCAATGTGTGAGTCTGATGTTTGACACGTTGTCATCCTTGATCCTATCACTCAGTAGGAAGTTGGTATGGTTGTGGTTGGTGTGTAACATAATTGGGCAAAACCCTATTATGTAAGCAAACTGTTTGACATCCTAAAAGTTAGCCAGCAGGATCCTTTCACACAGGGAATACTTCAGCTCAACCATGGAGAGCATTTGAGAAGCATAAGCAATAGGCCTCAGGGTACCATTTGCCTTTTGAGCAAGGGCTGCTGACATACTTACTTCAGATGTGGCAGTTTCCAAATGAAATGGAAGTTCTGGGTTTGGGTTGAGCAATGTTGGAACAGAGACCAAGGTCTTCTTTAAGGAAGTGACAGCATAGGTGTGTTCAGGGCCCCATTACCATGGGATATCCTTTTTCAGGAGTTCGTACAGAGGAGTGGCCTTTTGTGCAAAACTGCAAGTTAAGTCCCTGGAATAGTTGACTATACCCAGGAAACATCTGAGAGTTGCCACATTGGTGGGTAATGGCAAATCCTGTAGGCCATGAATCTTTTTTTTTGTTTAACCAGGAGAGACACACTAAGCTGAAAGCTCTTTTACAGGTGTGACCTGGGAGCACAAGGAAGTTAAGTGACTTGCTCAGGGTCACACAGTATGCAAGTGGGGGTTGTGGGATTCAAACCCAGGTCTCCAGGTTTGCAGCTCAGGACCTTAAACCACTGCGCTATACTGCCTCCCTTCTTGTTGGCAGCAGGGCTTCTTCCTTTCCCAGTTATGCACAGGTCCAGAAGTATGACTTCTGGTTGACACAACTGTACCTTTACAGGACTGCACTTGAGGCCTGCTTTCAGTAGCAAGGTCAGGAACTCTTCTAAGAGTTTCAGGTGTTTCTCCAAGTCCACTACGGCTAGAAGATTATCCACAAATTGTAGAAGGCACTCTGGTGTTGAGAAGCCACTGACTGTATCCTTTCTGTGGATGTGAAACAGGGAGGGGCTATAATGGAACCTCTGTGGGAGGGAGTTCCATATGTACTGATGTCCTTCAAAGGTGAAGGCATATCTATATTGGCTGTCTTGGGCCAAGGGTAGGGACTAAAATCCACTGGAGATGTCCAATGTACTAAACTACTGGTGTTCAGGTTTGAGAAGTTTGAGCACATTGAGGCAGATGCCACAGTTGGGGCACACTGGGGGTCACCTGATTAAGTCTGTGATAATCAATGGTGAGTCTCCAACTATTGTTGGGTTTCTTCACAGGCCAGATAGGTGAACTGACTGTTGACACACAAGGCCTTATGACTCTCTGCTGGACAAGCGTGTTAATGGTGGCCCTCAATGAGGGTAAGGCTTCAGTTGGGAAAGGGTATTGCTTTTGGTGGGGTGGATCCTCTCCAGTGATCTGGATGAAGGTGTCCATCCTTCCACAATCTTGTTTATTCTTGGCAAAGGCCTCTTGTTGCCTGTGACAACCCAACCTCCCTCTCTCTCTCTCTCTGGGCTATAACAGCTTTCAGAGAGGTGTTTGTCTTTGAGTATTTGCTGCCACCTGCTGGGTTCGCCCAGCACTGAACTCCCCTTTGCACAGAACTGGGAGGTCAAACATGCAGTTGCACAGATCAAAGCCTGGTAGTGTGTCTCTCAGGTGGTGGATGCTAAACAGAGTTTTGCCTCAGCCACTGGAAACCATAAATTACCTTAGAAATAACTGCAATCACAGCCACAACTGTTGAGTAAATAAATAGCTTTTTATTTAACTAAAGGTCAAAATTAGCATTACAGGATATATAGGTTTAACACAAGAGAATAACACTGTTACAGGAAAAGTAAACAAATGTTTTTAAATAACAGATGAACAAAAACAGGCTATTATTGAGATATGCTATTATTATTCTTACCCTTTCCTATCCATCAAGAGAAACTGGACCTTATGCTATCTGCTGGCTCCCCCTGACATAGCTCGAAGGGTAGGCCCAAGCTTAGCCTCTCGGATGTAGCTTCCCCCAACAACTCCAAGAGCAACACTCCACTGTCTTTCAGCATCTTAAATTCTCTTTTGAGAATAGGTGATTCCTATTCCCCCTTTGAATGCACCAGCCATCAACCATGTATGTATTTAATTGTCCCAATCAGATTGAACACCTATCAGTGTCCAATTATATTCATTGTTAACCTTAAGTTTTTATTTGAGTGATCCAATCCCTTTAAACTGTGAGTCTGTGTGTGTGTACGTCCACTCCCCTTCTTGGTCACTGTGTCTGAGATTTATTACTCAGCCCTTATCTAGATGCTGGTGGACAGTGGAATCCCAGCCTGTGTGTTTTTTTTTCAGACTGCTAAAAAAATACCAGCCTGAAAAATCCAAGCCTTTAACTCCTTCCTTCCCATTTCTGTCACATCCCCCCAACCCCGGTGATGAAGGCATGTCCTTTGGGCCACTCCAAGTGACATAGACGTTCATGCAACTGCTGGGAGGTGCCCAAAGTATCCAGCCATGCCATTAGATCTGCCTAGATAGCCCATCCACAGTGGCATTTTGTTTACCACTGCGGTGCTGGATGGTCATGTTGTATGCCTGCAACACCAAACTCCAACGTAGTAGTTTTCCATATTGACCGCTTGACCTATGAAACCCAATCAGGTGATTATGATCTGTGACCACAGTAAATTTTCTCCCTTATAGGTAATGCTGCAGCTTCTGAAGGGCCCACACTATTCCCAAACACTCCTTCTCGATTGTGGCATAGGCCTCCTCTCTGGGCAGAAGCCTCCGGCTGAGGTACACGACCAGGTGCTCCTCCCCCTGCTGAGTAGCCTGGCTCAGCACAGCAGCCAACTCATGGTCTGAGGCGTCCACATGGACACTGAACTTTAGACTATAATTGGGGCTGGCCAATACAGCTGACCCGCTTACGGCCTTCTTTAGCTCCTGAAAAGTGACCTCACAGCCCTCTGTCCACGGCTCCTTATCTGGCTTTCTCTTCTTGGTTAGGTCTGTCAGGGGCTTAGCCAGATCACTACAGTGAGGAACAAACCCCCAGTAGTACCCTGCTGTCCCCAGAAATGCCATTACCTCTTTCTTGGTGGTAGGAGTGAGCCAGGCTAGGATGGCATCGACCTTGGCAGGCTCTGGGCAGATGTGTAGCTACCCACCCGGTTCCCAAGGTAGGATACTTCTGCCATACCTATCTGACACTTTTCTGCCTTTACCATCAGATCTGTGTTCTTCAGCCTGCGGAACATGTCCCGTACATTCTTGATGTGCTCCTCCCAGGTCTGGCTGTATGTGGCTATATCACCCATATACGCCAATGCAAACTCACCTGCCCCAGACAGAATGTGATCCACAAGCTGTTGAAAGGTTGTAGGTGCATTCCTCATTCCAAATGGCATTACCCTGAATTTGTATAAGCCAACTGGAACGACGAAAGCTGATCTCTCCCTGGCTGCAGGGGTTAGAGTTACCTTCCAGTAGCCCTTTGTTAGGTCTGTTGTGGTCAGATATTTGGCTCCCCCCAAGTCACTCCAGGGTCTCATCTGTTCTGGGTATCGGATAGGCATCAGACTCTGTGCAGCTACTAAGCCTCCAGTAGTCAATGCAGAATTGTGTGGTACCATCCTTCTTGGGGATCAATACCACGGGTGAGGCCCAGAGGCTACTAGATTCCTGGATTACTCCAAGTTCCAACATCTCCTTGAGCTCCTATTTCACGGTCTGCTTAACATACTCGGATACCCTGTAAGGAGACTGTTTCAGGGGCACCTGGGTCCCAGTATCCACGTGGTGCTCTGTCATCGTGGTGTACCCTGGTTTCCCTGTGAACATGTCCTCAGATTCTCTCAGCACACCCAAATCAAATCTAGGTGTCCCCTCACCCTATCGCCAAACAGGAGCTCGAAAGGTGAGAACTCTGAGGGACTTCCTTGTATGCAAATAGGAGATGAGGCAAATATTTGTCCCAATTCCTCTTGTGCTGGTCAGCAAAAGTCCTGAACATAGTCTTAAGGGTTGAATTAAATTGCTCCACCAGACCATTAGTTTGGGGATGGTATGGGGAGGTTTTGAACTGATTTACCCCACACTTCTCCCACAAACTACTCATTAACTCCAACATGAAACTGGCACCTTGATCAGTCAGTATCTCCTGGGGAAAACCCACCCATCTAAATATTCCCAATAGTGCGTCAGCTACAGGTTCTGCCTCAGAGGACGATAGGGCCACTGCCTCTTGGTATCTTGTGGCATAGTTGACTACCACCAGGATATACCACTTGCCAGTGCGACTTGGGGTGCTTAGTGGCCCTGCTATATCCACAGCTACCCTCTTAAAGGGTTCATCAATAATGGGTAGGGGCACTAAAGCTGCCTTTGCCTTGTTCCCCATTTCCCCACCCTCGGGCATTGTGGACAAGTCCTACAGTAATCTGCCACATCCTTGCCAATACTAGGCCAGAAGAAATTGTTGGTTAGATGCTTTTTCATGTGCCTCACATCCAAGTAGCCTGAAAAAGGGATATCATGGGCAAGGGCCAAAAGCTGCTGATGGTGAACCTTAGGGACTACCAGCTGCTGAAGCACCTCACCATCTAGCCCTTCTTCTTTTGAGCATTCTCTATACAGCAGCCCATTGTCCCAGTAAATTGACTCTTAACCCCCCGAGGACCCTCAGCCCTATTAGCTATTTCCCTCAGTTTTTGCAAGGTAGGATCAGTCCACTGCGCAGCGCTCAGCTCTCCTTGTCTGACCCTTCCTAGTGCCACTTCAGAAGGAAGTCCTGTGGACTCCCTCATTTGTGACTGGGGTTCAGGATTGCTGCTTCTAGCCAGCCCCTCTCCCGTGCTAGCCACTTCCTCAGCTGCTGAGGGAGAGGCTGGACCCCATTGAGTCACCCCTTCTTCACCCTCAGAAGCTTGCCCTTTTGCCTGGCTACAGGTTGCAACACACACCAGAGATTCCCTGTGGTCAAAATCATTCCCCATGATCACATTTACAGGGAGGTCCTCTATGACCCTCACCTCCTTTTCTCCATGGCCCCCCTCCCAGCTCAGGAAGGCTCGAGCCATTGGTATTTGGACTACTGGTCCTGTGACTCTCCAGATCTTGGAGTATTTCCCTGGCAACATCTGCTCCACCCAGATAGAATTAATTTTGGCTTCATAAGCAGAACTCTTTCCACCATTACTCACAGTTTGCTGGTTGTGCAGGGTCATCATCTCCTTCTCGTGCTGTTGTCTCTGGACTTCATGCTGTTGTCTCTGGATTTCATGCTGTTGTCTCTGGATTTCATGCTGTTGTTCTTTTTCTCTTTCCTGACGTTCTTTTTCTCTGTCTGCCATCTTTTTTCCTCCATTTCTTTCTCTGCTTCCCATCTTCTTTCCTCTGCTTCTGCTTCTAGTCTCTTTGTCTCAAAGTCCAGCTTCTTTGCCTCCAGCTCCTTGTCTCACAGCAACAGCTGCAGTTGCAGGGCATCAAGCTGGTTTGGGGGGGTCTGCTACATCAGCTCCTGACTCATAGAAACATAGACTTTGACGGCAGATAAGGACTGCTTGGCCCACCTAGTCCGCCCATTTCCCTACCTACAGGATAAGCTGCAGATCCTAGTTAACCAACAGCATATTTCTTCCTACCACCTACAAGAATTGCCTTATGTCTGTCTCATGCATTCTTGAATTCTCCCACAGTTTTAGACCCCACAACCTCCTCAGGAAGGCTGTTCCATGCGTCCACCACCCTCTCCGTGAAAAAATACTTCCTCACATTGCCCGTGAGCCATCCCCTCTCTATCTTCAAATGGTGTCCCCTTGTTCTTGCACATCCCTTTTTCCGAAAGATGCTACCCTTTTGGACTTTGTTGATTCCACTGAGGTACTTAAAACTTTCTATCAAGTCCCCCCCCCATCTTTCCTCAAGGGTATACATATTAAGCTCCTTTAGTCTCTCCTCATATGGCTTCTCTTGCAGACCCTGTACCATTTTAGTTGCCCTCCTCTGGACTGCCTCCTTCCTGTCTATGTCCTTGTAGAGATGGGGTCTCAGAACTGGATGCAGTACTCAAGATGGGGTCTCACCAACTGTCTGTACAGAGAGATAACAACTTCCTGTTTTCTGCTGGTGATGCCTCTCCCTATACATCCCAGTATCCCCCCAGCCCTCCCTACTACCTTCTCACATTGCTTGATAACCTTAAGGTCATCTGATATGATTACCACCCAGGTCCCTTTCCATTTTTGTTGTTACCTCCCCCATTGTGTAATCTTCCCCTGGGTTTTTGTTTCCCAGGTGCATTATTTTGCACTTCTTTGCATTGAATCCAAGCTGCCATGCTTCTGACCATTCCTCCAACCTTGCCAAGTCCCTTGTCATCCTTTCCATGCCTCCTTGTGTATCAAACCTGTTGCAGATCTTTGTCTCATCTGCAAAGAGGCATACTTTTCTTCCAGTCCTCTGCAATGTCACTTTTATTCCCAATTGTTTAACCAGGTGAGACACACTAAGCTGAAAGCTTGTTTACAGGTGCAACCTGGGAGCACAGGGAAGTTAAGTGACTTGCTCAGGGTCACATAGTATGCAAGTGGGGGCTGTGGGATTCAAACCCAGGTCTCCAGATTTGCAGCTCAGAGCCTTAAATCACTGCGCTATACTGCCTCCCGACATTAAAAAGAACTGGACCCAGTACTGAACCCTGCGGTACTCCACTAGTAACCCCTCTTTCTTCAGAGTGGACTCCATTTACAATTACCTTCTGTGTCCTGCTGTCCAGCCAATGTTTTACCCAGGCTACCACCCTGGGACCCACTCCCAGGCCGGTTAATTTGATTATTAATCTTTTGTGTGGGACTGTGTCAAATGCCTTGCTAAAGTCTAGGCAGGCCATGTCCACAGCCCCTCCCTGGTCTACTACTTTGGTCACCCAGTCAAAGAAATCAATTAGATTTGTCTGACATGACCTTCCCACTGTGAACCCATGCTGCCTTGGGTCCTGTGCCCCACTTTCCTCTAGGTACTCAACAATTCTTTCCTTCAGAAGTGATTCCATCACTTTCCCTACCACAGAGGTCAAACTGACAGGTCTGTAGTTTCCTGCCTCTGTTTTGCTCCCACTTTTGTGAAGGGAGTCACATCCGCCTTCCTCCAGTCCTCAGGTACCACACCATCCTCCCATGATTTGTTAAAAAGGGTAGTCAGTGGTGTCACTAGTTCTCCCCTTAATTCTTTTAGAATTCTGGGGTAAATTCCATCAGGCCCCATTGCTTTGTCCACCTTCAGTTTTAGGAGTTCTTTCAGAACCTTTCTTCTGTGAAAGAACTGGGATCAAACCCCCTATCCAGAGTACTTCTGTTAATTGGTTAGGCACCTCCCCCTCCTCCTCCTCTTTTGTGAATACTGAGCAGAAGTATTCATTCAGTATCCCTGCTTTTTCACTGTCCCTCTCTGCCCACCCACCGTCCTTTCTATTCAGCCTCACTATCCCTCCCTTTGTCTTTCTACGCTCCCTGATGTACCTATAAAAGGTTTTATCCCCTTTCTTAACCGAGTTGGCTATCTTTTCCTCAGTTTGGGCCTTTACTATTCTGACTTCCCTCCCTGCTTCCTTCTGTCTTAACTGGTACAGTTCTCTGTCCTGCTCCTTCTGTGTTTTCTTATACTTCCTAAATGCTATCTTTTTCTCCCTAACCTTCCCCGCCACCTCTTTTGAGAACCATAGTGGCTTTTTCTTTCATTTTGATTTGTTTATTTGCTTCACACAAAGGCTTGTTGCATCTTTGATGGCAGTTTTGACGTTTCCCCATTGTTGCTCCACCCCTCCTTCTAGCCTGTTTGCTAGTGCTTTTGTAAGGCACTCTCCTATCTTGCCAAAGTCAGCCCTCCTGAAATCCAGTACCCTCACTTTTGCATGGCTTGACTCTGTAGCTAAGTTTATCATGACCACACTGTTTGGTGGTCACTCGTTCCCAGATGGCTACCCACTTCTAGATCTAAGATCCTCTCACTGTCCCCATTTGAGAGTATGAGGTCTAAGATTGCTCCCTCATGAGTGGGTTCCAAAACTAGCTGTCTGAGGCATGCTACCTGTAGGACATTGAGAATGACCCTGCTCTTGGATGTGGCTGCAGCAAAGGTGCTCCAGTTAACATCTGGCATATTCAGGTCCCCCATCAACAGTATCTCCCCTTTCTCTGCCATCCTAAGGATGCCTTATATCATATCCTTGTCCATTCCCTCTCCCTGACATGGGGGTCTGTATTTTTTTATTTAGTTGTTTAACCAGGAGTAGCACACTAAGCTGAAAGCTTTTTACAGGTGCGACCTGGGAGCACAGGAAGTTAAGTGACTTGCTCAGGGTCACACAGTATACAAGTGGAAGCTGTAGGATTCAAACCCAGGTCTGATCTGCTGGATGTCACCAGATTTGCAGCTCAGAGCCTTAAACCACTGCGCTATACTGCTTCCCAAACTCCTGTGTGGATTGTGGTGCCATTTCCAGTCTCTAAGGTGACCCACAGTGCCTCCTGTCCTCCCTGCTTACTTTTTTGTTCAGTTGATTTTATCCCTTCCCTTACATAGAGAGCTACTCCTCCCCCTCTTCTACTCTCCCTGACTCTCCTGTAGGTTGTGTACCCTGGTATGTTAACACCCCAGTCATGGTTCTCTGAGTTCTGTGTTTCTGTGACTGCTACAATATCCAGGCATCCCTCTTCCATCAAGGCCACAAGTTCAGGGAGCTTGTTGCCCAGACTACAGGTATTGGTACTCATTACCCTCCATTTCTTGATGGCCTTACCCCTTTTTGCCCCATCCCTGTCCTTATTGCCTTTGTCATTTTCTCCATTTAACCCTGCCCTTCTACCTATCGACATATCTATCTTTGTGTTTACTTCACTTACTACCTGATTTTTGGGGGGGCTAGGATTTCCCTGTTCCTTTCCAGTGCCTCCCCCTTGGCTAGTTTAAATGCTTCCCAATGAAGCATTTAAACCTATCACCTAGGACCCTGGTTCCCCTCCTAGACAGATGCAGACCATCACGCCCATATAGGCCTGCATCACTCCAGGGGGACCCACAGTCCCCAGTGAAGCCAAATCCCTGAGCTCTGCACCAGTTTTTCAACCACTGATTGAATCCCATGGTGTGGAGCACCCCCTAGTCTCATCCAAGCCATAGACAGGCAGCACCTCCAAGAAAGTTACCATGCACGCTACTTGTCTGAGGCCCCTCCCCAACTCCACAAATTCTTCCTGCACTGCTCTGATCCCTTTCTCAGCCAGGTCATTTGTCCCTAGGTGGACAATGACATCCAGCTCCCTCCCTCGTGCAGCTGCTCCAGCGAACCTCAGGATTCACTCCCTGTCCCTCCAAGCCATGGCACCAGGCAGGCACCTCACATCCCTCTCCCCTTCCTCCCCCAGTTCTACCCTCCTAATGGATTCCCCCACTGGGAGTTGTTTCCTTCCCCTGTGGAGTCCCACTCCACCCTCCTGTGGGTCTCCTTTGTGGAGGTTGCCAGCATCCTCCTTGGTTTCCACTGCGGGTGCCTCCATAGAGGAACCATACTTTGCCAGAATGGCATATGAATTATGGAGAGGCACAACTGGAGGGATGGCCCTCTGGGTGGGAGAGGAGGTCCCTCAAATTCTGGCCAACTCAGCCTGGAGATGTGCAACCTCCTTCCTCAGCCCAGCGAGGTGCCTGCAGATGGGACAACACCGCATCCTCCAGAATGTCTCCCGGAAGACTGCTGCTCCACAGCCACTACACTGCACCATTCCCATTATGTCTTGTTTCTGGCCTCTTAACTGTCATTTGGAAAATTTACTCTTTCCTCTGTTTTTTTTTCTCCCAACTTACTTACTGCCTCTGTGCCCTTTAAGCTCCTGATCTTCCTGTTCTGAGACAAGAAGTTCTTATATTTCTCAGTAGTCTTCTTACTTGCTCAGAGTCAGACCTCCAGCAGCTAGGGGGGATGGAGAACTACTCTTTCCTTCTAGGATGGTGAGTCTTTTGTGGCTCTGTGATCACTCACTTCCTGCTCCCAAACAGGAAGTTCCTGTTGTCAGTCAAATCCTGTGCCTATAAAAGTAGAATTGGTTTAGGGTGGGGGGTGGAGGGGAGGGAAGGAGGGCAATATAGTCCCAGTAGAGAAGTATAGTTATAACATCAGCTCCTCCTTTTTGGTGTTCTCTGCCTGTTCTCTGGCAGTAGCTATCTAGGGCTGTGTTTAAATCTGGATTTAACCTGGCTTCCTTCTAGCTAAGCCACTCCCCCTACTTCACAGCTCTTTCTACACTTAGTAATTGCACAGATAACAGTTCCCTTCAGCCACCTGAGACAAGCACCTAGATAACTGCACAGATAACAATTCACTTCGGCCAACTCAGACAAACAACTGTTAGTCCCAGTAGAGAAGTATAGGTATAACGGCAGTTCCTTCTTCTTGGTGTTTTCTGCCTGTTCTCTGGCAGAAGCTAGCTAGGGCAGTGTTTAAATCTGGCTTTAACCTGGCTTTCTTCTAGCTAAGCCACTCCCCCTACTTCACAGCTCTTTCTACACTTAGTAATTGCACAGATAATAATTCCCTTCAGCCGCCTGAGACAAACACCTAGATAACTGCACAGATAACAATTCACTTCAGCCAACTCAGACAAACACACTTTTTTTGTTGTTGTTGTTTTGTTGTTACCCTAAATTGAATGTAGAGTTCTAGTCCTTTAGTCCCAGTAGAGAAGTATAGTTATAACAGCAGCTCCTTCTTCTTGGTGTTATCTGTGAGTTCTCTGGCAGAAGCTATCTAGGGCTGTGTTTAAATCTGGCTTTAACCTGGCTTCCTTCTAGCTAAGCCTCCTCCTACTTCACAGGTCCCAGTAGTAGAGTTCTAGTTCTTTAGTCGCAGTAGAGAAGTATAGTTATAACAGCAGCTCCTTCTTCTTGGTGTTCTCTACCTGTTCCACCCCCAGGGACTGTCTGCTTCTGGTCATGTGCCGCCAGGGCAGCTATGAATTCTGCCCTTTTCTTGTGTTTTAGACCTTCAAGTTGAATCCCCTTTTCCTGCCACTTTTCACAAAGCTGTTGAACAGTAAGTGAGTCATATTCCGTGGAGCTCATTCTTTCAATCTACATTACACTGTGCTAACTAGAAACAAAAAACAGTTGTGCAAGTGTATTCTTTTATACATCCTGTTTTGTAACTGCTAAGGTAAAAGTTCCACTGGCAAACTCCGTATTTCAGTGTGCTAAAAAGCCCGCAGTCATCCCGCGGCAGCCACCAATTTGTGATAACCCACCTCTCTCTTGCTCTGGGCTGTAACAGCTTTCAGAGAAATGTCTGTCTTTGGGTATTCGCTCCACCACCTGGGTTCACCCAGCACTGAACTCCCCTTTGCACAGAACTGGGAGGTCAAACATGCAATTGCACAGATCAAAGCCTGGTAGTGTGTCTCTCGGGTGGTGGGTGCTAAACAGAGTTTTGCCTCAGCCAGTGGAAACCATAAATTACCTTAGAAATAATTGAAATTACAGCCACAACTGTTGAGTAAATAAATAGCTTCTAACTTAACAGAAAGTCAAAAGTAGCATTACAGGATATAAAAGACAAAGAACCTCTGTGCGCAAACACTGAGGCAAGGGTTACCCCAAAGGGCATTTGGCTGGGAAGACAAGTTTCAAGAAAATACAAAATCACACATACAGGATTCACATGTATAACACAAAAGAATAACACTGTTACAGGAAAAGTAAACAAATGTTTTTAAACAACAGATGACAAAAAAAAACCGCTATTGCTGAGATATGCTATTATTATTCTTATTCTTACCCTTCCCTATCCATCAAGAGAAACTGGACCATATGCTATCTTCCACCTCCCACGGGCATTGCTTGAAGGGTAGGCCCAAGCTTAGCCTCTCGGATGTAGCTTCCCCCAACAACTCCAAGAGCAACTCTCCACTAACTGTCTTTCAGCATCTTATATTCTCTCTTGACAATAGGTGATTCCTATTCCCCCTTTGAATGCACCATCAACCATGTATGTATTTAATTGTCCCAATCAGACTGAACACCTATCAGTGTCCAATTACTGTATATTCATTTTTAACCTTAAGTTTATATTTGAGTGATCCAATCCCTTTAAACTGTGAGTCTGTGTGTGTATATCCACTCCCCTTCTTGGTCGCTGTGTCTGAGATTTATTACTCAGCCTTTATCTAGATGCTGGTGGACAGTGGAATCCTAGCCTGTGTGTTTTTTTTTTCAGACTGCTAAAAAAATACCAGCCCCAAAAAATTCAAGCCTTTAACTCCTTCCTTCCCATTTCTGTCACAGTGCCTTTCCAGGATTGGTCTGATTTGCGGTAGCAGCCCGTGATGATGTTGCATGATGATGATGTCACACTCTTTGTCATTGAGGACCACAGCTGCCACCACATGTGAGTCAGAGTTGAGTACCATGTGGAGTTGCCCACGGATTTGGAATAATAGCCTGTTGGCTAAATCCACAATGCATCCATTTTGTTACAGGAAATCAATTCCCAGGATACTTTGGTGATGATGTAAGACCATGAGGTCAAAACAGTGTTCCACCACCAAGATACCAATGATGACTAATATGGATCTGGATCGGTAGGTGGTAACCACGGTCCTTTCAAAGGTTTGTGCAGAAGTTGCCCTTCCAGTGGACCATGGCGATGACATTGGGTTCCCTTGGTGTAACACACAGACAGCAGCTCCCTTGTCTAGAAGCAGTTCCTGTTGGTGGCCTCCTACCAACACTTCTACACATGGTCGGCTGGTTTCATCCATCACCAGGGTAGTGATTATGATGTGCACTGGGGCCCAAACCGTCATTCAGAATCATTATTCTCGGATAGAACCAGGGCCAGTGAATCCTGGAGCATCTGGGTACATTCATGGTAGGGAGACTCTTGGGTCTCCTGGGCCTCCTCTGGATCTTCCTGGTACGGAGGCGCAGATGGGACACTTGCAGAGCCGAGAGCTGCAATCGGCTTTTGGGTGAGGCTCATAACTTTGGATTTCACCCTAGCTTCGAACTCTTGAAGCTGGTTGTTCTCCTGCAATTCCTTGTAGGTAGGGCCTGATCTCCTTTGGTTCTGGCCCTGGTAGTAGTTCAGGTTATCCCACTTTTGCTTCAGGTTACCAGGTCTCTTGGGATGGTAGGCCTGTGTCTGGACCTTTTGTTTATCTTCCACTATGTACTGCGTAGCTGGCACAGCACTAGGCTGCACCGTGACCACCTTGGACTTCTGTCTGCATTCGGATCTCTGACATACAGCTGGTACGCACGCTCTGTTTTTTCCATAATCTTGGTTAAAAGGTCTGTTCTCAGGAGAACAGAAGCCTCTAACTTGTCCCAGATGGGTGGTAACATGTTTTTCCAAAACAAGTTTTTGTACGCTGGGGATTCCCTGTCTGTGGCCTCGTTCATGGCTCCCTTTCCAGTACAATATGACAGCCAGGACCAATTCTCATACTGATCGGGGGTGTCCTTTGTGAACTGTTTGACTTTGTAGGCCATAGACATGCCCACTTGGTTGGGGTAGTGCGCGAGCATTAGGCCCGCTGCGATGTCATCAAACCTCGCCTGGGTGAAACTGTGTGCTGCGCTTGGCAATTTGGCCCAGAGCGTAGGCTCTACTGTCTGTTTTAAAATCTGTGCTTGTTGCTTGGCCAGTAGGCTAAGTATTTCGCACTGGCTTTTCACCTTTTCCAGATGAACACTCAGATTATTGCTAGGCCCCATTCGGCCTACTGTGTTTGAGATGTTAGCAATGGCTTGGGATGATTGGAGGATGTTGGGGGCTCGCTCCCGTTGGGCCGTGATGGTTTTCACCACAGTGTCAGCTGTTGCTTTGGCTACGCCGTGGATGAGGCTGTTCTGGCCTACCTCGCTGAGGACTAGGTCCACCATGGCTCCAAAACTGTTGGGATGCCGGCCTTCTCAACTGCATCATTGACCGGGCACTCTACCTCATGCTGGTCAGATGGTGTTAAGATGGCTATTGGAGGTGGGCTAGGCCTCTGCTCTCCAGAGTCCGATAGAACGCCACCTTGGATGTCATCGTCATCCTCATCATCCCTGCCATCATTGTGTAATGGCATCAAGTCGATGGGTGGAGTAAAGGATAATGCCTTGATATGCCCCTTCAGCATATCAAACTGCTGACGTAACTGTGCATACTTCTGCCTGAATCTTGCATGTTTTACTTTCACACCTACATGCTGTCCTGTACTAAGATGTTTCTGTAAAACTCTATATGCAGCAGTAACATCATGATTCTCATTAATTTCCCTCTCCAAATGCATTTGACACTTATCTATTTCTCTCAACAAATCATCATTTGCATTCTTTAATACATCATTTGCATCAGTCAACATACCATTCATCTGCAATGCCTACTTCTTGTCATGATACATTTTATCACATTCCTCTCTCAATCTAACAACTTCCCTGTTCTTTTCTAACAGAGTGTTGTGCAATTCTGTCTGCGTCACATGTCTTTGATTTTCCACCTCCTTCTTCCAGGCCTTCTGTTGCTCACCTTTATCTTGTAGTGTGGATTCCAGCTTTGTTTCCATAACTGATGCCCTTGTTTCTACTGCTTTGAGTGTAGTGTATAAAGCTGCAACCATTAAACCCTTACGGTTATACTTTTTAACCGTTAATTTTGTTTCTGAGTACAGTGAACACACATACTGTACCAGATGATTTTTAGATACTGCATTTTGTGCAAAATCACCCCACCCCACCAGCCTGGTGGTGCTGAGGGTTGAGGCACTGGACGCCACACGTTGCGCTACGCCGGCGACCCGGGTTCGGGAATGACCTCAGGTCATCGGAGTACCAGTGTGGGGGGAGGGCGGAGCAGGATCGAGCATGCCGATGGGCAGCTCTCCTCTCCCGAGGGTGGTAATGGTGGTTGGCGCCCCCCATAGTTCCACTCCCATTGGGTGGAGGTCTGGTGGGTAGCATTGGTGGAGAGAGGGTGGCAAAATCAGTCATAGGAGGTGGAAAGGGCTGAGCTGGCACCACGGGGTGTGTAGCATGCCTCCACACACTCACACATCAAAGTGCCACAGCCTTGGGGAGGGGGTCAGGGGGAAAAAAACAAGTAAAATACCTATGTGTCTCCATTGTCAGTTGGTGGGAGGAGGCGATGGGGACCAAAGAACTATATAAAAATCACCCCCCCAATGGGAGGTTAAAATGTTCGCTATGTCTAGTTTAACTCAGCGCTGACACTGACATTTTGACAGTTCTGCCCCCTTTCTGTACAAGCTGAGAAGCCCAGTGTTGTGTCCGGAACACAGTGTACTCTGCCTGCTAGACAGCTTGACTTTGGAGTCATGGAGCCCTTTCCTTACGGTCATTCCATGCAAATAAATGAACGATACAGCAGAAGAGTTTTGACACTCATTTACCAAAGGCTTCAGTATTCATAGCAGAGGCAAGCCTTATACTTGCAAAACAGAGGTTCAAACTGCTTGGACTGCCACCTAGCTCTTCATCACAGCTGTTGGCCTTGAAGCCTCAAGCAGCATTTAAAGCAAGAAGCAAGTAGTAAACACTTCTCTGGTTTGAGAAAAATGTTTTTTTCCTTAACTCTTTTATCTCCTCATTCCCAAAATTCACACACACTTGTGATTAATTGACTATTATTTTAACACAATCAGGTCCTGAACTCACGGTCACTACTTGTCAGATTTTGCAAGAGATAAGCCTGAAGGTAAAACAGCACTAACAGAGATATGCAGAAAATGAGTTTACTTCTCCCTAGTAATAGTACAAATGTAACCACCCAGTCCCCTGGAGTTACTAGAATCCTATCCATATTAGTGTTAGGAAGGTAGCAGGCAGCTGGTAGGGAGCTCATTAGGAGCTCCTTACATAATGACATAATCGTTTACTCAGCTAGCCTGAGGAAAGAATGATTAGGTCATTCGGAACTCTCACAGCAGCATAAGCCACACTGTGTGGACAGCTGCTCTGGGGAGCATAGAATGCTGAGTTGTGAGTCACGAGTTTGTGACAGTCAATTGTTCAGTGAGGAGGTGACAGTGGCAGAAGGACTGCCAGTGGGCTCTGAGGTGAAGACCCAGGATTTCTCACCCTAGTGGAGTGTCATTTTCAGTTTCCAGTGAAATGGTGGAGACCAGTGCTACAGCAGGATTTCCTGATTTCTACTCCCAGTGAAGTTGGAGGAACCGCTTGTCCTCAGTGGACTAAGGGGGCAATCCCCTGAAGGTTTTTTTGTGTGTTTCTGCTGCCTTGGAAAGGACTTTGACAGTCTGTTTGATTGGCTGCCTAGGAGAGTGTCTTTTCTTTTGTTGTTCCATGCCCAGTGGATGGGACAACCAGTCATGAGTACTGTTCTAGGAGACTAGATCTCCACGTAATTTAGGGGAATTGATAGTCTGGGGTGTGTGTGCCCATATATAAGGTTGGATCACACCTGTTAGTGCCCCCAGTTCACTCAAGGGAGTGAAGTTTCTGTTAAACTGTTCACCCAAGTGAGTGCGGTTTATTTTCTGGTCACCCCAGTGTGTGATGAAGTTAAAGTGTGGGACCTCTAGCATTTCAGTGGGGAATGGGGGTTTCACTGGTGTAACCCTGAAGAATCGCAGAGACTGTCAGTTGGGGCCAGGGGAGGGAGGAATGCCATCTAAGTGCTTACAAAGCAGGGCTTCCTGGTTCATAAAGGGCACCAGTTATACCTGAGCATGGGCCAAGCTGCAGGTTAAGGTGTGTGACTGAGTTTAACTTATGTGCACCTATGTTCGAAGAAAAGTTCTGAGTGTGTGGCTTAGATTCACTAAAAGACACTCATGGGAGGAAGATGTCCAGGTACGTGGCCAGGTGTCCACTAGATACACCATTTGGGAAACTGGGAAGAAGATTTTCCTGTTGTGTGTTCATGAACTGTACTGCATACAAGGAGAGTTCATGAAATGTACCTGTCCTGCCTAGACTGATCTCTCTGGGTCCACTTCTGCTTTAATTTCCATCTGTTGAATAAAGCCATACTGCACAATCCCAGTCACTGTTATGGACGTTCCGATTATTGCTTCTGGTTGTGTGGAGTTACTGGGCCCCTCTCAGCAGGTTAGATCTAGCATATACCTAGCTGCCTCCACCCAGGACCTGGGTTGTAATGTTTACACAAGGTTCATGTTGTTTTGTTTCTGTACCCTTGTCACACCTGGACAGATGGTTCTGATCCCTGTATAATTTTTTGTTGTAAACATAAGAAATTAATGTATGGTGGACTGTGGCAGAGGGAGGTGCTGGCTGCTGAAGCTGACACTTCAGACCCCCCAGGGATAAATTCAAAGGACAGAACATTGTTAAACTGCAGATATCTGGGGTGCAATTATCTTGTCAATTTGCTTTGATCCCAGGAAATAAAATTAGTCATTCATGACTTCCTCAGGGAAATCCTTTGATCTGCACTAGATGTCCTGAGAAAAGGGACACTGGCCAGTGTTATGAATAACCTCCCAGGAAACCAGCTCATTTCATCAAAGACACCTTTGATGTGTAGATAACCAAGGCCCTGATAGAATTAAATGAGTCAAATACACTTTTGCTTTGAATACAGTGACTTATATCAAAGAGACTTTTGATGTCTAGGGGAAAGTAGATCACAGACTGGTTTTGACTAGTTACATAGAGAGGAAATGTATTATGTCATCTCTTATTTTTTTAAAATACCTTAATAGGCCATCTTGGTGTTATAAAATATAGATTTTGTTACACCAAGGGGGAGTTTGGTGACCTCAGCAAGAAGGCCGGCTCAGGACTGTTTTTAACATACTGAGAAGACCTTGACAGATACACTTTCATATTTCTGACTGAGAGAAGAGGAACATCAGAGCACTGATAGATTAAGAAGTAAGGACCTTAGACAAGATTAGTCTGAATGTCATTATTTGTAGGAATCTGCACTTTTACCTGTTTGTTTTAAGGCTGTATGTGTTGGGATATTTTGTTCTGTAATATTTTCTGTTCTCCTATTTTAAAGTAAAGATATATATTTTAAAACGGAAACTGCCTGGTGTGCCTTGACATTTCTTTTTATTTAAGTGAAGCTTTTAAAGGTTATAGTTGACACTATGTAAGAGCTTATTTTGATACCAAACTGGGAAACGGATAGAGTTCTTTAAGGTCTTGCACAGAGTTCTAAGGGTTCATTTTGTAGACCTGGTTAGGTGCCCATAGGCAAAGGTATCTGGCCCCCCAAAGACAGAATTATCTGAGCCTGATAATTGGGTATGCTAACAAGAGGCTATCAGTTTGAATCCCTCCAGAACTTGAGACAAAGGTGACTTGAACCCACAAAACAGACAAGAGAGTCACCTTGTACTATTAACTGTCCACAAATCATACGCTCAGAGGTTGCCACTTTGGGAGTAGAGGGCTGACCGGTTGAGCAAATTTGTGACACCCCTACCCCTCTCTTCTTCTAGAAAATGAGACAGGTATACATCCTAATGCCAAGGATGGTACCAATCCTTTTGTACAGTAAATTGGTATGCCAGTATGTGGGTACCAGTGTTCCAGATTTTAATGGGGGTGTGTGCTCACTAATTAAAAAGTGGTATGGGGGTTACACAAAGATGAAGCAATAAGATAAAATCTTACCAATCAGTACATAGAGACAGTCATTCACCGGTGTGGAAGCTGTATGCAACCAAGGATCCAAAAGGGGATTGGCCATGTACTAAGATTATATACCGCAGATAAGAGACGTCCAGTTACCGGAGTAACAAGCTTACAGATGTCAGTGTGTCTCTGTATTCAGTGTACCATTGGTCAAAACATGGGCGTCTACACCCAGGACCGCTAGCTTTTGTATCAGTTATAGGTATTTGCTGAGTAACTACTTAGAAGAACAATAGGGTTTTTCTCATAAATTTTGCTAGGCTAAGCATACTGACTTCAGAACATAGGTGGTGCTACAGACCACAAAATATCATATAATTATATAATCATGTTATGTTAGGCTGCTAATTTCGCAGCTATTGTTAGATGTCCTTCTAAGACAATAATACACATTACTGGCTAACGCATTAGGCATTTGGCTGAATAGGAGATTCCTAACTAAGCACTAATATAGAACAACATATCAGTACATTAATGCATAATACATGATAATACATTCTCCCTTGTCTGTCAAGGTAGTAGTGAGTGTCCACATATGGGATGGCAAGGCAGGCTGGTCTAACAACTGCCACCAAAAACCTTCTCTTAACTAGACGCTAAGCCCATGTGCCCCCCACAAAGGCAGGGCAGCTGTACTGCAGCTGTCCATTCCTATTTCCTGTCCCCATGATCATGACCATTAAACTTCACTGGTGGTCCAGTGTTCTCCCCACCCCGGATCCCCCAGCATATGTTATTACAATACTCCCTGGTGTCCAGTGGTTCTCCCAACCTCACTGATTCCCCAGCATAAATACAATACTCCCTGGTGTCCAGTGATTCCTCTCACACCCCAATCCCCTAGCATATGTTGATACTATAATCCCTGATGTCTAGTGGTTTCCCTTACCCTGATCACCTGTTTTCTCTATTTAAGGTAGTCTCTGGTGGTTCAGCGTTCCTCTCCCAAACAGCCCCCACCCGGCCCACCAGTATCCCACCTCCCCACCCCCTTACTTGGGTGTCCAGAGTTTCTCACACCTATGTACAGCAACTGGCACAGCCCTCCTCTCACCTCCGCAGCTGGCTGCTGTATGAGTTGTCAGTGAGCACACATACTGTAGAAAGCATTTTGCAACACCTCCTATAGGCATGCTACCCCTCTGGTCCCTTATATACCATCACTATAACATGTTGGGAAATGATTATGACACAGTTTACTATGATACTAATTACTGCTTAGCTTGTAGAAGAAATCCACAGTATAATCATGGTCTAGGGCGACATCTTGTGGCATTAGCAAATATAAACTTATATTATTATGTATAACAGAATGTCTATTGTTTTACCAAAAGTGCCTAACCTTTCACAAATGTATATCTAAGATTACTGCACACCAGCTGGAGATGCCCACTAAACTGACTAGTGAGATAGTTATTAGCAATGTACAAATGTGCCGTTTGTACAGCAACCAGCATTGTTATCTCCCATATATAATGTTGTGTAATTGCATTCCACCCCGAGTTCCACCATTCTTCTTAGGTAGACAGAGTTATTTTGGGCTCTCGGCTAGGTAAGCTGTAACAAATGTTTGTCTTTGGGGATAGTAATAAACTTTATTACTAATCACTGTAACACCTGTTCCTGGGTTGTCTTTTGCCATTTGGTCAGAAACTGCAGGGACTAGTCCTCCCGACAGTCTGGCAACCAAGGCAGGACCAAATCTGACAGAACTGAACAAGTAAAACAACAGGTGGTCAGAAGAATGGGTTTGGGATAAGTAGGGACTTGAACCTTCACCCACCCATTCTGCCATAAAATCTGAACCATCCTCCAGGCCCTTCTGCAGTATAAAAAGACAAGGACACTGTCTCCCCTGTCCCTTAGCAGTACTGTCCTGAGTGGAGCATTAGAATCCCTTGAGACAAATCTGCCTAATTAGCTGAGTACAGTGTGAATCGATACACATTGTGCCCACTATTAATGCAAAACAAAATTGAGAGATCTCAAAAACAGGCCACTATCTGTACAGAACTGAGACTTGATGTCTCAAATTTCCTGGTTTCTCAAGGAGGCTGAGGTGATTTCGCACTGGACGTGATATCACAGGACAATCCCATACAACAAGTGTGCACACTGTATGTGAAGTCCATGCCAACAGCTAAAAGACATGATCAGAAAGGGTTAATGGTCGCTGCACTCTTCGCCACCTTACAAATAGCGGAAACAAGAGTAAAAGCAGTGGAATCAGAGGCTTCAGTTCTGAAAAAGGAGCTTGGCACCCGGTTTGCTGAAATGTCTGAGCAACGGCAGCAGCTAGAACAGGAAATCAAGTTGCTCCAAAATAAGATTCAGAGTGATCTGCATTATTCTGTGCAAGATACAGAGAGAGAATTAAGTAAGTTGAAGGACGAGTGTGGTAAATTGCAACAGGATAAGAGGCAAGTGTTATAGATGAATGATTTACTGATTGGTTTGAATGATACACTGAGAGAGGAGAATGGAGAGTTGTATGTGGAAATGAGAAGGATGGAAAGAGAATTAGGCAAAGAACTTAGGAAAAATTGCAATCTCAGCACCAGGTACAGAGTGTTGCAGGAACATGTTAGTAAGGAGCAGCACAGTCACAGGGAAAATCACATGGTATGCAGAACCAAGATGGTGAAACTGCGCCATCAAAGAGGGGTGTTGGTTGGTCATGTGAAGGTGGTGGGCGGACCCTATCCCCCACCCATCCACCTGGTGTCATCAAGTGATGACGAAGATAATGGCGATGTTATCCAAGATGGTGACTCCCATTGTGACGGAGGTGGGCGGAGGTGCCCACCACTGATTGTTGTTTTCAAGAAGGAGGACAAGCAGGAGATTGATCAGATGATCAATAGTGCAATCAAGCAGGTTCGTATTGCCATGACGCTTTCTGAGGAGCAATCGGAGGCACTTAGAGAGGAAATGAGGAAAATGTTTCGTGATGAGGGGGAGACGCAACCTATCCTTAAGAGCATAGCCACTGCTATGGCTGAGGCAGCTGTAACAGGTATACGAGGCGCTAACTGTTCCAACCCCATTGTAATTTCCAACCCACTGCAATCCGCCCAGGCAATCCAAACCATTGCAGACAATGTAGGTCGCATGACCACCAGTGATAATTTGAGTTGCCACATAGAAAAGGTTGCAAGTCAGTGTGAAATGCTCAGTCTCCCTGAGGAGTACTGAGTACAGGTCCTGAGGCAAACTGTTGAGCCCACCCTCTGGGCGAAACTACCCGAGGCTGCTCGAACTGACAAAGGGATGAGGTGCGATGACACAGCCACTGAGCTATTGGTTGCTCAAAACCCCAACCTCGTTGGTGTAATGCTAGTTCAACCCATTAAGCAATACGCCAAGGAGAACCCAGAACAGTATGATAATCGACAGTGGTTGGCTTACAACACTGGCAAACGGCTGACATATGAAAGCAGCAGCTGTGATTCAATTAAGTTTGTTTCTGAAAAACATGCAGCCAGCCCTCAGAGACAAAGTCGAATCGGCAGTATTCCTCAAAACTGATAAATCTGACAAAATCTTGGAGAGAACAAAAAGAGTTTTCCAACTCTACATGTGAGACCTGACGGCAGGCTCCAAATCCAAAGTGGCTGCCATTCAGAACACCAGCGAGCCATCAACACACTATGCAATAGAAGAGAAGGGCAAGGAGGCCCAGTCCAACAAGACCTTGGCCCACAAGCAGAAACCCTCTCAAGGGGGGGGGAGGCTATCACAAGAATGAAAAGAAATAGTACTACCAGCCTAAGCAAAATCAACAGTCCAATTCAAAGCAGCAAGTGAAAGGAGACGCCAGACACAAAGGCCAAAACCCAGGCCCCACGTACCGGGAGCTAGCCCAAGAAAACAACAGGCTTAGGGAACTAGTGACAAAAGTACAGTCACTGGTGGATGCCATTCCCAAGAAAGCAATAGCTTCAGTGGCAGCTGCCACTGCTGTGCCAGTTGCAGCACTGGAAGAGGCTCGATTGGAATCTGTAGAAATTCCAGATTCACTCTATGCAGTGGCCCACCAGATGCTTGAGGTAGCCAAAGCTGACTCGGCTGGGGAGAGCTACAACTACCCACCCGAAGAAAGAGAAGACCCTGAAAGTTCAGACTGATAGTTGCAGACCTCAGTTCAAATCATCACCACTCTTGTGACCGATGATAACGGACGGCCTTGTATAAAGGCCATGGTGGGGGCCCGCCAGCCACAGCTACTACTGGACATCGTGTATCTGGATTTCAGGAAGGCATTTGACTCCGTGCCACACAGAAGACTCCTGTACAAGCTGATATGCCTGGGTCTGGGGCAGACGGTGATTCGATGGGTGAGAAACTGGCTGGGGGGCAGGAGACAGAGAGTCACTGTAAATGGGGTGGCATCAGGGGATGGCATGGTGACCACTGGGGTTCCTCAGGGGTCAGTATTGGGGCCAGTACTGTTCAATCTATTCACAGGGGACATTGCGGAAGGCCTTGAAGGGTGTGTGTATCTGTTTGTGGATGACATTAATGTCTGTAATAGGGTGGATACTCAGGAAGGGGTGGAAAGAATGCGGTGGGATCTAAGGAGGCTTGAGGCATGGTCAAAAAAGTGACAGCTTTTGCTTAACATGGACAAGTGTAAGATCATGCATTTGGCAACAAAAACCGGATGGTGGTATACTGTATGGGTGGCCGTGACCTGGCAGTAACAGAACAGGAAAGGGACCTAGGCATCACCATATCGAGAGACCTGAAGGTGGCAAAGCACTGCGAGAGGGCAGTGGCTTAGAGGCAGCAGAATTCTGGGCTGCATCGGGAAGGGGATTACTAGTAGGAGGAAGGAGGTCATAGTATTCTTATATACCCATCTGGTTAGGCCACATCTGGAATATGGTGTCCAGTTCTGGAGGCCATATCTTAGAAAGGATGTAGGGAGGCTGGTGCATGTTCAGAGGAATGCAACAAAGATGGTAAAGGGGTTCAGCCACCTATCCTATGAGGAAAGGTTAAGGGAATTGAACATGTACTCCTTGGAGCAGAGGAGGGAAAGGGGGGACATGACTGAGACTTTCAAGTACCTAAAAGGTATAAACCAAGTGCCAGTGGAGAGCATCTTCCAGCTGAAAGGAAATCAGAGGACTAGGGGCCATGGATTGCAGACTGTGTGGGGACAGTTCAAGGGGAACATTAGGAAGTACTATTTCATAGCGAGAATGGTGGATACTTGGAATAGACTCCCTGAGGAGTTGATTGGAGAAACAATAGTGGGAGGGTTCAAAAGAGCATGAGGCAGACACAAGGGTCTGTTGAAGGTGGGGGACATGTCCTAGCAGATAACTAGGCAAAGTGAACAGACTAGGTGGGCATGGCAGTCCTTTTCTGCCGTCACATTTCTATGTATCTATGTATATACGGCTGCCGCTGAGTCCATTCTACACCAAAATGACCCACACAATTCCACATGGTCAACCAGGAGGGCAACTTCTGCTCAAACCTTTGAGGGAGTGTTGTAACCATCTACCGGTCCAATCCAATACCTGTGGAGATTGGTACATTGATGGTGACGCAAAGGTTTGCCCTGATGGTATTACGACATCCGAGCATTTTGGGAATTGATTACCTTGTACAACATGGCTGTGTTGTAGACCCAACTAACCAACTCCTGCTACAGATCCTAGGACAATGCCATGCATTGCTCATTTCTGATTCACATGTGGTGGCTGCAGTGGCAGCCAATGACATGGAGTATAACGTCATCACACTGCTCCACAGGAACAAACTATTTTCTCGACTGGAACCTATCATGCAAAAACATTTGGAAGCTTTTGCTAAAAACAAACATGACTGTGGGAGGATGAATACTCTCACGGAAGTTGCAGGCAATAAACCAGCTCGACAGAGACAATACCCATTTCCTGCAGAGGCATTACCCTCACTGAGGGCCACCATTGAATCACTGCTAAAGCAGGGGGTCATCAGACCATGTGTTTCAACAACCATTTCACTCATAAGGCCCGTGAAAAAGCCAAACCGCACCTGGAGACACATCACTGATTACAGGCGACTTAACCAAGTCACCCCCAGATGTGCTCAAACTGCTAAAACTGAACCACAAATGGTTCAGCACTTTGGATATATCCAGTGGCTTTTGGCCACTCCCATTGGCCCCTGAGAGCCAATACAAATTTGCCTTCACATTTGAAGGAAGACCGTACACATGGAACTGCTTGCTCCAGGGGGTTCCACAATATCCCCTCCTTGTTCTATATCCACATAAGGGATGCCATCAAGGACTTCTCAACACCATAATGCCTCTTGCAGTACGTGGACGATTTTCTTTTAATAGCAACCACCATAGCAGAGCAGCTAGAACTCCTAGACGAGCTTCTGAGACTTACAGAGAGCAGGCCTCAAGTGCAACCCTGCCAAAGTACAACTTTGCCAAAAAGAGGTCTTCTTCCTTGGCCTACACATCACTGCAGAAGAACAGAACCCCACCCTAAACAAGATACAGGGCCTACAAGATTTGCCATTCCCAACCAGTGTGGCAACACTGAGACATTTCCTGGGTATGGTGAATCACTCCAGGGACTTCCTCTGTAATTTTGTACAAAAGGCCGCTCCTCTGTATGAGCTCTTAAAAAAAGACATCCTCCAGACATGGGGACCTCAGCTTACTGCAGCAGTTGCTGTCCTGAAGAAATCACTGGCCTCTGCCCCAGCATTGGTCAGCCCAAACTCAGAACTTCCATTTAATTTGGGGACAGCAACCTCAGAGGAAGGCATGTCAGCAGTCCTCGCTCAGAAGGTTAATAATACACTCAGATTCACTGTATATGCATCCCAAATGTTCACACCACTGGAACTGAAATACTCTGTGTGAGAGAAGCCTTCTGGCTACATACTGGGTGGTCAAACACTTCCTGTGCATTATAGGATTTTCTCCAATTGTACTCCACACCAACCATACCCCTATCAACTTCTTGCTTTGATACAGAGTCAAGGATGGGACAGTCTCCAACATCAGACTTACCCATTGGTTCCTCCTCTTGCAGGATCAGGACATCAGAGTATAGCCAGCAAAAATACCCTCCATCTTGACCCATGGCCTGCTATTCTAAGGACCACTACATGAGTATGGCTTGCAGCCACCAATTCTGCCAAATCCAGGCCCATTCTTGCCAGCCACAGAGCTGAACCTGAAAAATCCTACCTTCTGCCATATCTTCACAGATGGATCCTCATCCTACCATGAGGGGGCACAAATAGCAGGATTAGGTATGCTGATTATATACCCAAATGGGGATACCATACAGGCATCCAAAGAATGCAGTGTTAAAGCATCTCAGTATGCAGAACTAGCAGCAGTGGCCTGTGCTCTGGAAATGGTAAAAACAGGAAAAGCTGATACCATCATCTTTTCTGACTCCTCTTGGGTTTGTAATTCCCTCACAAAATCTATTCTTTTGCCTCTTTTGATGGCACTCCAACCAAGTACAAGGATCTATTCATATACATTGATAGCCTTGCTCAGATGTTCAGGTACAAACTGTACATTCATAAGATAAAGGCCCACTCTAAGGCCAAACCCTTCTATGACTGCAATGATCGAGCAGACACCCTTGCCAAGGATGGTGCTCAAAGGGGGGACATATGGACCATGTCTCATCTAATACCAGCAGCAGCAGTAGTAGTAGCAGCAGCAAATGCAAAGGACCAAATGGCCCCACTGGATCTTAGTGCAGCCCAAAAGACAGATCCACAGATTAAAGAAGTGTTTCACTACTTGTTGAAAGACAAGGTACAAGAGCTGCCAACAAACAATCCATTCAAAATACATGCAGATAATCTGCACCTCTCAGAAGATCGAAAACTGGTATGGTACAAGTCTGCAGAAGAAGAACAAAAATTGTGGGTGGTTCCTACATCACTGCTATCAGAGTTCATTCATCAGGCCCATGATACTCCTACAGGTGGACACCAAGGGGTGGATAAAACCCTGCAGAGACTCAAACTACAGCATGGTGGCCTAGTATGACAGTGGATGTCCAACACTACATGGACAACTGTCTAGTCTGTGCACAGAACAACCCAATTCCTGGCAAGAAAAATGCAAAATTGCCACCCCAGAGGAAATCTGGCCCCTGGCATGCAATTCACATTGACTTAATTGGTCCTCTACCCAGACCCAGCAGAAACAAGTTTGCACTTGTGATTACAGACCTATTCTCAAAATGGGAAGAGGCCTATCCAATTCAAATGCCCAAAGCAAAACTGACAGAAAGAATTCTGGTAGGACAAGTATTTACCAGATGGGGCCTACCTCTCAAGGTAGACTCTGACCAAGGATCCAGCTTTAAAGATGAGGTAATGAAACCATCTTTGATAATGCTTGGTGTTAGCCAAAAATTTCACATCCCATATCATCCTCAATCTTCAGGACAGGTGGAAAGAGCCAATTGAAGGCTCAAACTAATGCTTTGCAAATTCATAGATGACAACCCCAAAAACTAGGACACTTTGTTGCCCTTACTCCTAATGGCAATCAGAGCAACCCCAGCTTCATCAGTCCAGTGTACTCCATTTGAAGTAATGACTGGGAGATGCATGAGATTACCTGAGCATCTGTTGATTGACCTTACTGCACCCACCACATATGGAGTGGCAGTAGATATCTACAGTTATGTTGCACAACTGACAGACAACATTACCCAGACTCACCTGTTTGCAGCTTGAAACATGGGACACGCCAACAACAATCCAAAATGTACGTTGACAAAACTGTCAAAGAAGTCAATTGGCAAGTAGGAGATCAGGTCTTGGTATTGAAATTCGCTACCCTGGTCCACCCATTTGCAAACAAATGGGAAGGCCCATATGACATTGTCAACAAACTCAGCCCAGCTGTTTATCAAATCAGAATCACAAATTACAAAAAGCCAATAGACACGTGGCTACATGCCAATCAGTTAAAATTGTACAAAGGTAATTAAAAGAATACCTTCCCACCAGAGAGGAAAAGGTCACTGATTACTAATTGTTTGGTTTCCTCTTTTCAGATACCCAAGATGACTATTTTTCCTGATCCAGGACACACTGTCAGGTGTGCTCCTCAAAGATGTTTTTCCAGACGCCCAAAATTATATGAATCCAAATACCAATCCAAATTTAAAAAGGCTACTCCATGCCTTACATCCTGTGGATGAGAGATATTTTCCCTCAGGTTATGTGCCACCACCCAAACAATCCAGTAGTGTCCCATCCAGACTGATAAAGTACAAGAAGGTGAAGATGCACATCTTAATGCAATGGTGATGGCACCTGACCAAGCTTTCCTACAACTTGAATGGCAGACTGATGGCAATGGTAAACAAATTCTAGTAGCTTGCCTGTCCAAAGGCAAATTCCAAGGCTGGCCAAACACCCATATTTCCCCCAATGGTACCCTATCCATACACCAAGCCTCACCCCAGCACACAGGTCTGTACAACCTCACAGGACTTATGAATCCAAATTTGTGAACCAAATTTCCAAATATGATGACCAGATAATATTGTGCAGACCATTCCATTGCTTGCACTGCCATGTTTCTTACTGTAGTCACTCCTACTCAGGAGGAACCTATCCAATGTCATGTTCAAGAACCAGTACTAACTAGTGGTCTTGTAGCATCATCACTCCCAGGTACCCTTGTAAATAACGTACAGTTTATGCGTCTCCCAGTGGTGCTTAACCTCACCAACTGGAACATGGCAGAGTTTTGATATTGTGCTAATACAAATACTTCAAGAATTCACAGTGCTACGTTATTAGATCTACTAGCAGCATATCAAAAATGCACACAGGACCCGGTAGCCAGTCCACACGCCACCAAATATTTAGGCGTATTCTGTTTCCCCAAAGAAAAACAAGGAAGCAAACAAAAAAGAGACCTAAGTGGTGCAGCCAGTGGTACAGGCACTGTTACAGGTGGTATCAAGTGAACATGGCGACCGTGATTGAGCACTTAGAAAAAGGGCGACTCAATCACGGTGCCTGTGTTCTGGGCTACCTGGCAGGATAGTGACCAGATACGGGGGTAGGCGACTACAGTGACGGGATGTCGCTATATATACACATGTGGGAGGGGGGAGGGACCACACCACGCGACGAGCGGAAAGGGAGGGAGGGTATATGGGGTGTAGTGTGGTGGTTGGCTGCTGAGCTGGCTGTGTGGTGTGGTGGGTAGGTGGCGGGTTGGGGTTGGGAGGGTGCCGGGTTCGATTCTGGGGCTTGATCCTTTTTTGCATCGGGTCAGGGTTTTCATTCTTTTTTTAAAGTTTTACACACACACACACACACACACACACACCGACATGCACCCCCCTAGAGTTGAGAATCCTTATGTGGGGGGTGCAGAGTGTGCAGCCCCCCACATAACATAGAAAACTGGTCACTGGTCTCCTAGTCGATGTGAGTATACATCGCTGTAATTCATTTTTGGTGATGCATACTCACCCAAACGGCGATCGTCCTTTTCACATAGAACCGTTACAGGTCTGTTTGGTACAGGTATGTCAATTTGGAACAGAACAAACCTGGCCGATATTAAAAGTCAAACCCTCAAGTTTCAGACAGGTGTAGGCCAAGATGTTCTTACTCCTGTATTGCATGGTATAAATAGTATCACTCAGGAAGAATGCTTTACTGTGTACAATGTGTACGATATTGAGCACAGATTTAGTTAATCTAAGCATGAGATTAATGAATTAGTATTTCAAAATAACAAAGAAGTCTCTGAGCACCACGTAGCCAGGGAACGTTTATGTTCAGCATATGGTTCTTATGTCATGACCACCATGACAAATATCTTCCGGGATCTTGAATCTGGGGAAATCCCTGATTTGATTCATGATAAACGTATGGCCAAATGGTATTGCCTACATTGTCGTTCCATGTCATGTACTGTAAAATGTATGCAAAGAAGTTTCTTTTTCTTTAGCTACAGCCAGAAATCTAGGTTATGTTACTAGACACCCTAGTCAGGGGTTCTGTTACAACACACATGAATGCTCTATTCAGGTCACTATGTATGTGACTTTTACTGTATCTCTTCCACGTTTTGATCCAAAGACAGCAATTTTCGACAAACTTGCCATTATCCATTCTGTGGGACATCTTGAGGGCAGCACCTACAGAGAAAGGACTGATCTACCGCCTCTACTGGTCTTTCATATTGAACTTGATGTGTGGGTTGCACCCTACACCGACTGTTGTGCCAAAAATGGTTATCACTACTTATGCCGTTGTGGTATCTTTGATTTATTTTTTTTTTTTCTTTTATTTAGTTGTTTAACCAGGTATAGCACACTAAGCTGGAAGCTTTTTTACAGGAGCGACCTGGGAGCACAAGGAGGTTAAGTGACTTGCTCAGGGTCACACAGTATGCAGGTGGAAGCTGTGGGATTCAAACCCAGGTCTGGTCTGCTGGATGTCACCAGATTTGCAGCTCAGAGCCTTAGACCACTGCGCTATACTGCCTGCTATCAATCAATTTAATCAAACCTATTTGTGGTTATGCACATGATTCTTTTGATTGGTCATTTTCCATGGACTCTTATATTGCTGATAATGACACTATGAACTTTGGCACTGTCAAACCACCACTTTCTACAACTCGTCCAGCCATACTGAATCCAGATTCGATCTACAAGGAGGATGTTCAACGCTTCACCAGCCATCTGACAAATTCGTCATTTAACTGCCCTACCCAACTCACCAAATGGAAGATTCCACAGGTTTGTGTATCCTACAATTCTGATGGACAATATTGTGACCCTGACTATCTGGATGCTCTGTCCCAGTTTTTACCTATTTTCAATGTTCATATTGACCCTTTGACATTGAATTTACGCTCTTTGCTTGAAAGGAAAGACTTACAACTCATTCATGTTAGCAATAATATTACCAAAGCAGGGGATTCTCTGAATGATTTGTTTCACGATGGAGATCTTGAAACCGCATTGTCTAGTACCTGGTTAGAATTTACATTTAAAGGTTTTGTTATTCAGCAAGCATTTCTGATTATTTTTCTGATATTAAGATTTTGCAGTTTGAGACACATGCTGCAACAACATCATGCAAAACTAAAATATCTTTTGGCCTCTCATACAGCTAGTCTGTGAGAGGACTAACACTACCCAACCACCTTCTGGGATATTGCCTCCTTATTCAGGCAACAAGGGGGGGATTATGTAGGCCTGCTACCCCACTGGTCCCTCACATACCATCACTATAACATGTTGGGAAATGATTATAACACAGTTTATTGTGGTACTAATTACTGCTTAGCTTGTATAAGAAATCCACAGTATAACTGTGGTCTAGGGCGACATCTTGTGGCATTAGCAAATATAACCTTATATTATTATGAATAACAGAATGTCTATTGTTTTACCAAACGTGCCTAACCTTGCACAAATGTATATCTAAGATTACTGTACACCGGCTGGAGATGCCCACCAAACTGACCAATGAGATAGTTATTAGCAATGTATGAATGTGCTGTTTCTACAGCAACCAGCATTGTTATTTCCCATATATCATGTGTAACTGAATTCTACCCCGAGTTCCACCATTCTTCCTAGGTAGACAGAGATCTTTCAGGCTCCCGGCTAGGTAAGCTATACAAATGTTTGTCTTTTGGGGATATTAATAAACTTTATTACTAAACACTGTAACAGCTGTTCCTGGTTTTTTTGCCATTTGGTCAGAAACTGGGGAGGCAGTATAGCATAGTGGTTTAAGGTTCTGAGCTGCAAATCTGGAGTCCTGGGTTTGAATCCCACAGCCCTTACTTGCATACTGTGTGACCCTGAGCAAGTCACTTAACTTCCCTGTGCTCCCAGGTCACACCTGTAAACAAGCTTTCAGCTTAATGTGCCACTCCTGGTTAAACAATTGAAGAAAAAAAAAGGCCTTCTGACACTCCAGGAGGCTACACTCCCTTAGTTTTCCCCAAATAATGTTTGAAAAATGTTTTTGCATTGTATCAAGATTTAATTAGTAGAATGATATATTTAAGGATTACCAATAGGACTGTTTTTGTGAATTGGTTATATTAGATTGCCTGCCCATGATTTAGGTACAACTGTGTACTGTACTACTGGATTAAAAAGAACATATAAAACTAGAGCCCAGCAATCTATGGTCAGTTTGATTACATCAGAGACAATCTTGTCTGGTCCTGACAAAGGGAATAGGAAGATGTAGTGCAACAAATATACCAAATGGAGTAAATAACGTCAGGCATTTACTTGAAAATGAAACGTTTTACTGAGTTTTGGAATAAGTGGTTGCTCTGGCTTATGAATCATAGACCTGAAATTGTACCTTAATAGTATAAATGGTGTACTGATACACATAAATAGCCTGGATGCTTTCTGAGATTATTCCACCTGAAACTATTAAGGGGATAGAAGCAATGACTATTGTGGTTATTGGAGATAGTGAATCAGAAATACTGTCAATTAACCTCATTTGTAACTGTGTATCATTTGAGAATGGACTATATGAGTGTATTGCTCCTGAATAAACTAACAAAGCTTAAATGAAAAAAAATCCTGTCTGGCCCTGGAGCCTTACTTGACTTTATATTATAAACAGCCACAATAATGTCCTCCTTTGATATAAATAAGGGTAACAGATTGATAGTAAGGTGCCATATATCAGCTATAGTTTGAATTACATCTGTGTTCATATGTTCTTCTTGATCAAAAAATAGATTATGAAGGGCTGACCCAGTGATACAAAGGGCTAAGGCGCTCCGCACCTCACCTCTCACCACACCAGCGACCTGAGTTCCAAAATGAACTCGGGTTGCCAAGGGTCAAGACAGGATCAAGCATCCGATGGGCTAGTCTCCTCTCCCGGGGTGGGGGGACATGTTGTATCTCTGCTTGGCTGCCATCTGGTGGATGCTGGGTGGCAATAACAGAGTCTAGAGTAGTGCAGGACCACAGCTACACAGTGTGTGTGCTCCTCCACGCACACAAAAATACAGATGCTGCAGCAAGGGGAGAAAAATTGGAGGAAAAATGGCAGTCCCGGGCTACATGAAGCCCTGCCTATCTGCCTCCGCCTTGCTCCACCACCGGTCCGTTGGACTCCCAGTCTGGACGCAGGATATCTGGGTTGGGGGAGGATGGCCCTACCCTTCCCTGCCACGGGGGGCAATCCGTGGGGGAATGAGGCTCAGTGGAACCAGAGAGGTGGTAGCTAGGTGGAGGAGACAGGGACAGGGCTGAAGCAGCCACCTCAGATGTGCAGGAAATAAAAACCTATAAGGCAAAAAAAAAAAAATAGATTGTGAAAATGAGTCACCTATTCAACAGGAGATATATGAGCTATAATGGCAGATGCATAATTACCATGTAATTTTGCCACGATAAGAAGAATAGTTTAGTATCTATGGGCTCTAGGCATGAAGGGCACTGGTAAACATGCTGAGTGGTAGTACACACTGTGCACCACTATGCAGTGCACACGGTGCAGCAGAGACATGGCATGGCACGCGCACAGGGGGGGCAGAAGCATGGGACGCGTGAAGCGAGATGTAGAGTGCAAGGGGGCGTGACCAGGACACGTGGCACCGCCCCCTGACTCCACCATATATGGTGCTGCATGCTGCACTAAGCAGCAACACGGATGTGAATTCCACGAGCTGCACAGCGGGAAGCAACATGGCAAAACAGCAAGCTGCCATGGACAGACCAGCGGTGGCGGACGGAGATGGGGAATGCGGAGGCAGGGGCATGAGAGGCGGCTGTGCTAGAGGTGGCACACGTTCCTGTCCTTCAACTTCAGCAGTGGGCAGGTAGTGCTGATGGTAACCGACATCCGCCAGAACTACGCCAGACTCTATGGGGCCCTAGCATTGACCATGGCCCCGGCAGTGAAGTCTAGGATATGGCTGGACATATAGGCCAGTGTCAACACTGCTGGGTCCAAGGCAAGAACACTCACGGCCATAAAACATAAGTGGCATGACCTCTGCGCGGCGAAGAAAAAGAAGCTGACAGCCGGCGGACTGCAGCGGCACAGAATGGGCGAAGGGTCACCATTTCACGACACCCAACTGACGCCCATAGAGCGCATAGTGGCGGAGACCCTCTCCAAGATGGCTATCTACGGTGAGGACGGAGGAGTGGATAGCCTGGCAGATAGGCATGGCCATGCGTTGGGGACATGTGGGGTGGTATGATGGGCAACGGACCACTGACATAACACTATTGTTCCCTCCCTGCAGGCATGGCCTCAATGCCACGGAATGCAGCAGGATGCAGACTGTGTGACCCACCATGGCATGCCCAGCCAGGAGCTGTGCCATGCAGCCAGAGGACCCTTCTGGTAAGTATGGGGGGGCAACACCCAACAGTGGGCAATGTGGCAGGTGTATAAGAGTGGTATACTGATGAGTGCGGCCTCTGTCTCAACAGGGACGGAGATGGACACGGAGACCCAGCAAGACAGTGAGAGCGAGGGGGCACACACGACCACCCCAACAGAGGATGTGGACAGCAACACTGGGAGCAACTGACCACTGGATAAAGGGTCAATGGATGTCTGAGCGACCGGACAGCAACAGACACATGGTCCTGCGACCACTTGTCCGGGCACTGGTGCTACACTAGTCACATCACAACAAACAGCACCATCGGGTTCCAACCAACCCGCAGCCCCTAATGACAGTGGTGACAAGGGCCCCTCCACAGGACCTGCCAGACACAGACAGCCACCATGGCACAACCCATATGTCATGGAGCAGTACTGTGTGCTGCAGCAGCTGGAGAGGGACAGGCTTGCTGAGCCATAGAACATGACTGTGACAACAGCAGCGTTCACTGCCGTGGCAAGGGGCATCAGTGTGGGTGTCACAGTGCAAGAGCAGATCCTGCAACACCTCTGTAACATGCTTGCTGCACACCCTGCCGCAGCCCCCACAGAGCAGCACCCATGCACCAGCAATGTGGGCACACAGTCCATGGGCACAGATCATGGCCCTGAGCAGGCCATGCATGGGAACAAGGGGACGGAGCCTGACACCTGCGGAGATGCACATGGTACGCCACCATGCCCAGATGGTGCCACGTCGTGAGGCATGACAGGGGACACAGTCGTCACTGCCAGTCAGGACAGTACA
This sequence comes from Neoceratodus forsteri, assembly GCA_016271365.2. Lineage (NCBI taxonomy): Eukaryota > Metazoa > Chordata > Ceratodontiformes > Ceratodontidae > Neoceratodus > Neoceratodus forsteri. Next base: position 448,883,380 of record CM057456.1, on the reverse strand, counting down.
GCAACCAGCAGCCTGCCATGCATGTATGACACACAGGGCCATGAAGGTCGTAGGGGTCCTGGTGTGTGGCACATGCATGTGGGCACCCAGTCAGCTGGGCACACTTGCCTCATCACTGCTGCAGTCACAACCTATGGCACTGGCAGTGAGGGCACCCACCCCATATACATGGTCACATGCACAGTCCAAACACACATGCTCCAACCTGCCACCCCCTGACACAGGGCCACTCAGCACAGGGCATTATCATCATGGCCCACCACCCCGGTACTACTGGTTGGTCCATGCAGCATACAACATGGCATCGTAGTGGTCACAGCATCCCTGCAGACTTAGCCCCCCAGGGCACTGCACACAGCACAACCCGTGGGCCTGGCACCATGCTAAGGTACCCACCACAAGCGCACGCCATGCTGCACGGCCACTCGCCGTCCCCTGCTCCCGGGCGGGTATGACATCGCCACCATCATCATCCTGTGGGTCAACTGGCGGCACCAATGGCAGTGGTACGTCAGTATGCTTGGCTATGTTGTGCAACATGCAGCATACCACGAACACCCTGCATGCCTAAGTGAGTGACAGCATGACGATGTCCCCTGAGTGATCCAGACACTGGAATCGCATCTTGAGCTGCCCGATTGTCCTTTTGACAATGCCCCTTCTCCTCTTGTGTGCCGTATTGTACGCCTCCTCTGTCTGCAACACTGGACACAGTATAGGTGTCATGAGGTATGTCCTGAGTGGGTAACCACTGTCACCTGCAGGGGAAGAGATAGTGTGAATGGCATGCCACTGTGCAGCAACAATGTGGCCGTGCAACGGCCTGACTTCGTACTCACCCAGTAGACATCCCCCAATGGGCACATCAGGGCACTGCCCTGAGCCCCGAGGCATCCAGGATGAATGAGTTGTGGGTTGATCCGGGGAATCTCGCACACACATTTGTGAAGACACCATTGGTATCGCGGACTACCTGACAATTAACACTGTGAAAGCCTTTTCTGTTCCAGTATGCCTTCTCATTCGTCGAGGGTGACAGGATGGTGACGTGCGTACTGTCAATCGCCCCTACAACGTTGGGCATGCCGTGCATGCCATAGAATGCCTGCTTCGTGACATGCATCTCCTGCTCTGACCTGGGCATGTATATATGATCCCCAAGATGTGCCAGGAATGCATCGGTTACCTGGGCCACGGCACATGACACCAAGGACTGGCAGATGTCCATGGTGTCACTGGTCACGTGCTGGAACGAGCTGCTGGCATAATAGGAGAGGGCACACATGATTTTGGTCTCCACCATCATTGCCCTCAAGCGTCGGGTACGTGGTGCCGTGTCAGCTTGGACCATGTCACACAGCCATGCGACAACTGGCCATGGGAAGCGGAAGCATTCAAGGCAGTGCGTGTCCCACCATCCTGTGGCATCAACCCTGTCCCGAAACACCCTTAGATGTGGTATCCTGTACCTGCGGGCCATCACCTCCAGTAGATGGACGTGCATGCACATGTCTGGACACATCCTGTACCATCAGGTTGTCTTCCCCACCCACGGTGCAGCACTGATTCCGGTCCCCTTTATGCAACCCAGCGTGTGACGGTTGCCCTTTAAGGGGACATGGCCAGAGTACAGGGCGATCCACGTGCCACATGCCCAGACACACTGACAAGCCTGATCAGTGTATGCAAGGTAATGCAGAGATGTCGTATGTGGTCCTGGATCAGATGGCTCTCTTTCCCCAGCACCTCTTCTGTGTGTTGGAGGCCAATTTTACTGACAACTAGGGCTCCGGGGCTCTGTGGCAGGCCCGCGGCTATGGCAGGTAGGTTCAGCAGCCTTCGCCTGTGTTGCTCCGTGTCACTGCCCTCTGCAGGCCGTGTGACTGATCGTCACTATCTTGTTGCCTCACAAGCCAGGGGTTATGGTGGTGGTGGGGGCTGAGGGTGGAGCTGTTTTACCCTATCCTCAGTACTCAGCAGGTGGCAAGCTGTTTCACTAATCTTCATCAGTTTTACAGCTTCTGTGTTCATCCTATGCCTGTTTTGGGGGTGTTTCACCATTGAGGTTCTGGGAGCAGTAGTAGTCGATAAGTTGGGTTTTAAATATTTGAGTAAAGATGCCCATATCTTGTCATATTGTGTTAGGGTATTAGAGAACACGTGAGATAGGCTTTCATACTTCGCTAGCATGTTAAGGTTTTGAATATTCGGAAAACCAGTTTTTCCTTTGAGACTGGTACACCGACCTGCTAAATTATACCTCCTGATCCTGTACATCTGGGGGTTGGGTGGTAGTAGTTTACTGTCTGAACTCCAAACAGCAGTGAACAGGAGGCGGGGCAGCACTCAAGCAACACCAGTCTTGCAGACGTGGAAGTGTCACCGCAGCTGATGTACGGTGCGTGGCATTAGAATCCTGAAACAGTAACAGGTTGCATGCGCTCAGCCCAGGCGCCAAACTGTTAAGTGACGAGTGCTGCTAATAACCGTTCCCTCTGGGTTCGGTTCTGCACAGTTACAGGACAGCAGCTCCCCCCAAAAGTATACTTCGATCCGGTGGTTCTAGCTGCAGGCGCTTAATAAATTTGGAACTGCACACTTTATAAATGAACTACTACTCGTCTGTCACCAGTCCACTTCCGACTCCTCTTTCCCACCCCTTCCCTTGCCCAGCGATAACCCAACGAACGGCCACACTCTGCTGCCCAGCTTCTCTCCCTCGTAACTCATACCAGTGTAGCACCACCCCCTGAAAAGCTGAAAGCAGCGGGAAGGGGTTAGCAGGCGGCAAAGTTCAACAGTGAAGAGGGGGGCGTACATTGAGAGGCTAAACACCAAAGCGCTTCAAATAGTGTGTTTATGCAGTTGACTATTTTTGGCTCTGCTCGCCCCCGCCTCCGGTTGGAGACGGGCGACGAGCAACTGACAGACACGCTAGGCGGACAACCACTTGCTAGTTCTGCCTCCCGAATATTAATTATATAATACTAATTATACATTACACGACGGTCCCTGGGGAGCACCCTCTAAGTACGTGCGGGAGCGGCTTCTGAAGCATACCTGCGCGTCGACCACAGACCCTTCTCACAAGCTTTGCTGAGGATTCGAGGCGCAGTCCAGACAGCTATGGACTGTTAGGGGAATCACCGGGACCGAGCGGAGAGGAGTACTGCACTCTATATAACCGAAGAGGGAGTAAAATGGAAGGACCCTCTCACGCCATGGAGTCGGGCAGGAGCGGCCATCTAACGGCGGCGAAACCGCCGAGCGGGTAGGAACTGTAAAACTCAAAGCAAGATAAACAGTTGAAGTGTGTGTCATTTTCAAACCAGCCATAGCTGCCGAAGCCCATGACACAGGTGTGCCAATATTCAATTGGCATTGCATGAGGGCGCGCGCTGGTTCCTGCTAATACCACTTGCGATGTTTGTCAAATTTTCATGAAAAAAAAAGTTTATTTTGTTAGGTCTGCTAGGCAGTGACATTGACACGGTATCACATGGGACATGTTACTGCGAGCTCCTGTTGCTCGGGCTCCGCTCTGTTTGCTGTTTCCCCGGTAACGCAGTGTGGTCTGGCCGCCAGACTCTGCCCTGCTGCTGGGTGTGTGGGGATCACAGCCAGCTTGGGGAGCGTGCGCTGTGTGTTGCCGGACGGGTGCAGTGTCACTGTTCTCAAACAGCTAGTTATAGAAACAGTACAGACACACGTGCGAAGCTTTAAAGAACTTGTTCTGCTTGGGGGAGGAGGTCACTTGAGCATGTCTTCGTTTCGGTGGCTTCAAAGCGCCATGTAAACAAAGCACGGTAAAAATCTAATGAAAATGATGACCTGCACGATTGCATCTGGTTGGCCATAGCTACTGGAGCAGGCACAGTTATCCCGATTATACAATAACAAGAAAGAATTCTGGCTCCTGATTGGTCAGTTGGCCATCACAGCAGGGATGTTATCCGGGCATAACATCCCTGATGATCATTTAGCTGATGACCACCATGCATAGTTGCATCTTTTCTTAAAAAAAATATTTTTAAACACTAAATAAAATGTATAGGAATAATGCCTCCAGGGTGGGTGTTATGCTGGGATGATATCCCTCTCGGGTGTTGGATGCCCTCAGCTGGTGGCCTTGGGCCCAGCCACCCAAGGTGGGATATTATCTCAGCATAACACCCACCCTGGAGGCATTATTCCTTTATTACATGGGATGCCTCTTGTTTTACCCCTCAAAATTGCTTTGTTCCCTTATCTGCCCCAAATGGAAATTGGGCTGCCCAAACTGAAGATGTGCTTTAAATTTGGAATTTTATTTTTTTATTAATACTTTTTCTCTGCCATGGGATGTTGGCAGGTGGCTCCGGCCCCTCCATCGGAAGGGACTCATGACTTGTCTCTCTAGCAGGCATCCCCGCACCAGTCCCACCCCGGCAAATCCCCCACGGGTTGCCCCCACCTGTGACAGGGCCGTGGGTGAGGAGCGTTGACTATTCCTTGCCCCTGGAAGCCAACATCTAAATCACCGGGGGGGGGGGTACGGGCGCAGCCTGCTATCATGGTGCCTTCCAGCTTCATTTCTTTTCTCCATTTTCTCTGCCGCAGACCCACGTACGTGCAATGGGCAGAGTGACTGTCTGCGCCGCCACACAGGCAGTTTGTGCTCTGTGCATGGGTCCGCCCCGATCTAAGCAATGCGCCTGTGGTGACTCCCAGCCTCCACTGGGTGTCAGTTTACAGCGTGCTGCTTTGTCCCCCCCCCCGAGGAAGGAGAGCTGTCATTAGACGCTCGATCCTTCCTCTCTCTGTCCTACTCCTGAATGACCTGAGTCCATTCCCGAACCCGGGTCCCCAGCATGGTGTGAGTTGTGGCGTCCAGCACCTCAACCCTCGGCGCTACCGGGCTGGTTTTAAATTCGGGATTTAAAGGGACACTGTCAACCCCCTTAGGTCTCAAAGTGTCCCTAGTTTAAAAAACACATTTTATGATTGCCAACATTCTGTAAAGACTGCTAATGTAGTTAGCTAGTAGTTTGATTCTGATTCTTCTTTTTTTCTTTAAAAAAGTGAAAAACAGGCTGCTCACCATACTGGTGTTACCACACAAAAACAGGTTTGTTTACATTCCTTGATCAGCTCCCGCTGCATGTTTCCTGGACTTGGGAACACCCACAACACAGTTTAGCCGCTCATGATGCAGTGGGAGTTTAGGAGGCTATTGCATCACGAGCGACTGCACTGTTTGGGGGTGTTTCTAATGCTCTGGAAGTATGCAGTAAAAACAGATCCAGGATTGTAAACAAAACAAGGTTGTTTATAAATTTACATTACCATGCATTTCAGTTTTACTAAATAAGGAGACAGACAAAACAAACAGTAACATCAATGAATTTTAGAGAAGGTAAGCAATTATAAAATGTAGGTTTTTAACTAGAAATAATATGATGAAAAACAGGTTGACAGTGTCCCTTTAACGCAGAAATTCAAAGATGATGAATCAAAAATAAACTTGTAGAAGCGGGCACAAATTTTTCCACAGTATGGTGAGCGTGTATCTCTGTGTTTGAGCATGCGTCCTTCATTTTGAGTGTTCTCGTCCCTCATTTTAGAGACAAAAGGTTGAGATGTATGTCTTCAGGGATTCAGGCAGATTCTGGGAGTGCTCCTGATTAGTCTGAGAGCTTCATCTCCCTGCTGTGTGACACTCTGATCCCAGTCATATGGGATGGTCACTAAGTGGTTGCAATATGCAAGCTTGGTAAAGATGACATGAAAGTTCCCTGACAGCTAAGGGCCTGATCCACAGTGGGGGCCAGGATATGTGATGCTGTTGCAGTGACCAGTCCGATTCCTTTCTGTGCAGGATGGCATCCACAACCCTCACCCGCTGTGCTCCACTGGTACGGACCAGCATGTGGGGGCGGAGCTAGTCTGGACCATGAGCATCCCATCGGATGCCAATGCTGGTCTTTCACTGGATTCCTGCCCCCACAGGGTGCAGACTGGATACAGCAGCCCTCCAAGGACTTCTGTATCCCCACTGGTATGTGTCAACTATTTAAAATCTCTCTGGCCAGTTCTGGTACTGCCCCCAGCCCAGTATGGAGACTCTGAGGGCTGGGAGCTGAAGAAGGGGGCGATAGGGTCCAGGGGATGAAGCTGTGGCTATGCGAAGGGGGCACGTCGTCCCTGATGTATACCTTAGGGCTACATTGACTCCGCCTCCTGCACTTGCCTTCTGCACAGCAGATCCCCTGTTGTATATGCAGCAGAAGCCCACACCCACCCCTTCTGACCATGTAGCCACACATACTGAGCAGAATTGGATGCAGAGAGGACCAGCTGCACACAAAGGGGAGGAGTGGGTAGAGGATAATGGTGGGGAAAAGCAGAGATACTAAACAAATACTTCTGTTCCACCTTCACCAGGAGAAAGGTGGACCAATGCCTTTAGGAAGGAGAAGAGGAGCAGGGGGGGGAGGGATCACATATGTAGTGATAGAGGAGGATAGAGTGGGGGGGGGCTGCTAGCATTGAAGGTGGATAAATTACCAGGCCTGGACATAGTACATGCAAGGGTACTAAGGGAACTGGCTGAGGAACTGGCAGGCCCATTTAATAGTTTACTAGAGTCAGGTGTGGTACTGCAGAACTGGAGAACAGCACATGTGGTGCCCCTCCACAAAAGTGGTCCCAAGAATGACCAAGGGAATTACAGACCAGTCAGTCTGACCTCAATCATGTGCAAGCTTATGGAGACCATACTTAAGAAAAGGTTGGTAGAATATCTAGAGGATCATGGTCTCCAGGATGTGAGGCAGCATGGGTTCAATCATGGAGGGGGCGGGGATCATGTCAAACGAATCTGATTGACTTCTTTGACTGGGTCATTAAGACAGTAGACAGGGGCCAAGTAGTAGACATCCTCTATCAGGATTTCAGCAAGGCCTTTGACTCTATGTCTCACAAAAGGTTGATCAGAAAGTTGGTGGATCTCGGGGTTGGGGATAAGTTGTCCAGATGGTTGGAAAACTGGCGAGGGATAGAACCCATAGGGTGGTTCTGGCACCAGAGAGTTCACCAGTGGGGTCCCACAGGGCTCGGTGCTGGGGCCGGTGTTGTTCAGTGTCTTCATCATTGACATTGGGGCTGGCATTAAAGGTAAAAAAGTGCCTATTCACAGACGATGCCAAGCTCTGCAGGAGCATGGACACAGCTGAAGGAATACAGGACCTACTGGATGATCTGGAAAAGCTGGTGGCATGATCCGGGATCTGGCAGCTTAGCTTCAGTGCTAAGAAATGCAAAGTTGTGCACATTGGAGCCAAGAATCCCAGGACGGAGCACTACCTGGGTGGAGTCCAGGTATCTGCATCAGAGGAGGAGAAGGACCTAGGAGTGACCATCACTAGTGACCTGAAGCACTCCACGCAGTGCAAGAAAGCAGGAGCAAAGGAAAACAAGATGCTGGGAAGCATAGCTAGGGGGATCAATAGTAGGAGAGAGGTTATACTACCCTTGTGCAGGTCACTGATGAGGTCACATCTACAGTATGGAGTTCAGTACTGGTGCCCATACCTCAAAAAGGACATTAACCTTCTGGAGAAGTCCAGAGGAGGGCTACAAACATGATAGCGGGTCAGCAGGGTAAGGCATATGATGAGAGGTTGAGGGCACTAAATATATATTCCTTGGAAGAAAAGAGAGAGAGAGGGGACAGGATTGGGACCTTCAAGTACTTATAAGGTGGATAAGGAGGGTCTCTAAGCTGAGTGTCAACCAGAACACAAGGGAACACAGTCTTAAGCTGGAGGGGGGAAGGTTTAGGAGAGAGGTCAGGAAGCACCTCACAGAGAGGGTGGTGGACACTTGGAATGCACTGCCAGAGAGGTGGTCTCATTAAAGACAGTGGGCAGCTTCAAGAGAGGCTGGGATAGGCATAGGGGGAAGGTAAGGATCATGGGTAGGGAGGATGGGAGGAGTGGGGATGGTGGGCAGGGACAAGCTGTAGACCCTGCAGTACGAGCAGACTAGATGGACCAAATGGCCTTCTTCTGCTGGCTTCTTCTTATGTTCGTATATGTAGATGTGCGGAAGTCCTTGCATGTGGGGAGCAGGACATCTCATGTCGGCATACTTTGTACCCTTGGAAAAGCCCCTCCCCAGGTGTGCAATGGTGTGTGGCCCTTTGAGGATCAGGCCCTTAGAGCGAGTCCAGCAGGAATGACCCTGTTGTACTACACATAGTGGGGTAGCAAGTCTTTTCCTGCATGTTCACTTGTGGCATTGCAACCATACAGGGACTGGAGAGTGCTGAGCAAATTACCCACAGAGTGCTATACAAAGTATGTTGACCCTCACGGAGGTGATTGCAGAGTTTTGCAGTATTCTCCTGTAGAAGTGTGGTGTGCTGTTTGGCTGGCCATTTCGGTTCTCACACTGGCTGTAATCAGTTTGCCGTAGCATAAGAATAAGTAAATCTTTATGGCTAGTGTGTATTTTTTCCATTTGAGTGTGCAGCTCTTTTGTCATATTTGGAAATGGTAAGGGCAGAAATCAAGTTGAGGTTGGCAAGGGGGGTGGGCACTGTAGCACCAAAGATAGTGGCTGGCAGGAAAACTTTGAATACTGTTGGCCCAGAAATGTGTCTAAAGGTACATACAGGTTGGCTGGGAGGGTTGCGAAGACTACAATAGCAGTGTTATTGTTTCTTGTATGGTCTGAGCTTGGCATAGCACTATGCAACTAAATGCTGTGCCATGGCAAGAACGATATAGTATATGTTTAGGGGTTATTGAACCCTTGTTTCTAACACAAATCAAAACACCGTTGCACCACATTTCAAAGGTTATGAAAAGCTGTTGCACCCTTCTGTGGTACAGCAGCATTTTGAGTAGTTTGAAATTCATATGCCACCTGCTATATTTTCCTGTTTGCACCCGTTTTTCCTTCAGTGCCTCACATACTATATGTCTCTGCACCCTCCACATACACACAACAAAAAATTCACATATTTAAAAAAAAAAAGATAACCCCACTTGCATCCAGCTGCTAATAACCCACCCAGCCCCAGTTACAATGGATTCGTTTACAAAATGTGCATACAAATCTCATTACTTTTAGAAAACATTCAACATTAGGCAGTTGTCGACACCATATATCCTCAGTTATCAACACGCAGCTCCTTAGCGTTCAGTTTCCGAAGCACATTTAGTGAGGATCGGCCATGTCAGTACCTGCCTAATGTTGGATATTTTCTGCAAGTAATGTAATGTTTTTGTGTATTTCATAAATGAAACCACTGTTACTGAGGTTTGGTGGGTTATTAGCAGCAGGGTGCATTTATCTTTCAGTTACTGCAAAAATTGTTCGGATTTTACAAACAGCAAACAGGACACGAAAATACAAAACCATTCAGTATATAAAGTAATGGATGGGCAGTCATGTACTCAACCAAGCTGAGTTTCCATCTTGGGATTTTGATGACATCAGGGACTTCTCAAGCTTTGCTGTTGGTGTCCCTATGATGTCATCAGAACCCCTCAAGGGAAACAGCCTTGTTGTAAATGAAATGTGGAAATACAGACTGTGTCAGTAGAAAAGGACTGGTGGGCCCATCTAATCTGCCCTGTTCTCTCTGCCTAGCACTACACCCTGAACTCTTTTGTCACAGTTGTTCCTCCCTCATCCCTTACCTCTATTATACCCATGTGCCTATCCCAAGCGTGCTTGAAGTTCCCCACTGCCTTTGTCCCTACCACCTCATCTGGCAGGCTGTCCCCTGGCGTCCACCACCCTTTCCATGAAGAAATATTTTCTTGCATCCCTCTTAACACCCTCCCCCCCACTTCATAGCAAGCCCCCTTGTTCTGGTGCTTCTCCTGCGAAAGAGACTCCCTTCCAGTACTTTGTTCCCGTAGATACTCACAGATCCTGATTGTGTCCCCTCACTCTCTATTCCTCCAGGGAGTGCATGTTCAGTTCCTGCAGCCTCTCCTCCTATGGTTTCTCATGCAGCCCCCACGCCATATTAGTAGCCCTTCTCTGGACCATGTCTACCCTCTCGATGTCCTTTTGGAGGTGCGGCCTCCAGAACAGGACTCAGTACTCCAGGTGGGTCTCACAAGTGAATGACACAGAGACAATACCACCTCCCTTCTCCTGCTAGAAGAAATACCCTTTCCTACGCACCCCAGCATCTGGCTTGCCTTGCCTATGGCCTTTTAATTTTCACAGGTCCCTTTGCATTCTCTCCAACCTCTCCTGGGTGTCCACCCTGTTGCAGATTTTTGTGTCATCAGTAGAGAGACACACCTTCCTCTCTAGTTCTTCCAAGGGAATTATTTAATCTTTTTGATCAGTACTGCTGTTTTAATAAACAAATTATACATACATATAAATATATATAATAATTACCGGGTAGCGCTTTTTCCCATAGGGAAACCTGCTTATGATTTGCCGTTATAACCAGCTCAGCTGGTTATAACGGCAAACACGCGCCAGGTTTCCATTGGAACAGCCATCCCTCAGTCGCTGTTCTATGACGTTCACGTTCCGTGAAGCAATCCCATGGCGCAGCACACTTCATGGTCCCTCATATTCGGTAGTAATGTACTTTTTATAAAAAAAAAACAAAAAAAAAACTCGCTTTCTGAACTAAACCACTTGAAAACAGAAGCAAAATAAAAGTGTTTTCCCGTCAGCCTGACATTGCAGCCGAGTCCATGCCACAGACTGCCCCTGCCTCTCGAAGCCCGGAAGGACACTGCAACCGCCGCTCGGTGGTAAGTTTATATTCAAACAAAAATCAAAGTTTCTACATGTTTTTTAATAAAATATCCTCTTCCTTTTCCTCCAACAAGTGCAGCAGTATAACTAGGAAGACAGACGGACCGCAAAATCCAGACTGGTCCACAGCTTCCTGAACACTAATATGTTAGCTTATTTTATTTTTATAATTTGCTGGAAAAGCGCACTCCTGCAATTATAAAATAAAATATAAGGTGTGGTATTAAAACTGATTTTACACACTCGTGCTAGGATGCTTTTATAAACCCTTGGCTTCACCTGGGTTTATGTAGCATCCCACAACTGGGGTGTGTGTAAAATCGCTAAACACACCACCCCATATATTATTCTCTATTATGTATATATGTATATATATATATATATATATATATATATATATATATATGTGTATGTGTGTGTGTAATAACTAAAACAAAAAGAAAATGGTAATATTAAGTACACGCTGAAAATAGAAAATAAAGTTATAATCGATGTTTTGACCTTAGATCTTCAGGAATTATCTAAAAGAGAAAAAAAGTAACATATTTTTCTTTCTTGTACTTCATGAAACGACTTATGGTCGAAACATCACTATTTTCAGCGTGCATTTAGTATTACCTTATAGTTTTGTTTTCAGTCCATGTACTGATGCAGCACTTTGTCTCTTTGTTCGTGTGTGTGTGTGTGTGTGTATATGTGTATATGTGTGTGTGTGTATATATATATATATATATATATATGTATATATGTGTGTGTGTGTGTGTGTATGTATATGTGCAGTTTTGGAGACCTCATCTATGCAAGGACATAGACAGGATGGAAGCAGTCCAGAGGAGGGCAACTAAAATGGTGCAGGGTCTACATCAGAAACCATATGAAGAGAGACTGAGAGAGCTTAATATGTATACCCTTGATGACAGGAGGGACAGGGATATGATAGAAACTTTTAAGTGCCTCAAGGGAATCAACAAAGTCCAGGAGGGTAGCATCTTTCAGTAAAAGAGATGTGTAAGAACAATGGGGCACAATTTAAAGTTAGAGGGGGGACAGCTCAGGGGTAATTTGAGGAAATTCTTTTTCACAGAGAGGGTGGTGGACGCATGGAACCGCCTTCCTGGAGAGGTTGTGGGGTCTAAAACAGTGGGGGAATTCAAACATGCATGGGACAGACATAAGGCAGTCCTAGTGGGGGGTTGCAGGAAGTAGGCTGTTGGTTAACTAGAATCTGCAGCTTATCCAATAGGTAGGGAAATGGGCAGACTGGGTGGGCCAAGTGGTCCTTATCTGCCGTCAAAAGTCTATGTTTCTTACACACACACACATATACAGTACATATACATATACATATTGCAAAAAAAACTTTGTTAATGTGGCATTAGGAATGAAGCATCAAAAGTAGGGAAATACAACCTTAGGACTCCCAAGCCTAAGACCCCACCCCCACTGTGCAAGCAGAAACAGGTATGAGGGGTGTCTTTTTGGGGTTGTGAACCCTAATGCTCACTCCATTCCATGAGTAAGTAAGGTAAGATGGATACAGCATAGGAGAATGGACTAGGAAGACTACAAAGAAAAACAGAGGGGGGTTCAAGCAAGGAAATAAGAACAGCAAATGCAACATTAGAGGCGAGGATAGCCAGAGAAGTCAAAAAAGGGAGACAAAACTTTCTATAGATGAGATATATTAGTGAAAAAAGAAAGACCACAGGGGGTATTATCAGACTCACGAATGAAGATGAAGAGACCACTGAGGATGACAAGAACAAAGTGGAAATCCTAAGCAGATATTTCTGCTCTGTATTCACAAAGGAGCAGGATAGCTGCGGACCCACCATTACAGGAGACAGTAAAGGCGGCAACTGAGTATACTCAGGATCCTTTGCAAAAGAGGAAGTCCTGAAGGAACTGGAGAAGCTCAATACAAGCAAAACCGTGGGACCAGATGAAATGCACCCTAGACTACTAAGAGAACTAAGAGAGGAATTGGTGGCTCCACTGGCTGAACTTTTTAACTTATCTTTTGAGCTGGGCGAGGCCCCACAAGATAGGAAAATAGCCACAGTTATCCTTTTACACAAAAGCGTTAGCACAGTGAGTGCGGGGTAACTATAGACCTGTAAGCCTCACATCAATTGTAGGGAAAACGATGGAAACCCTTCTCAAGGAGAGGATTATATCCTTTCTCAAGGACAACAACAAATTAGATGCTAAACAGCATGGCTTTACCACAGGGAAGTTATGTTAAACCAATTTACTTGACTTCTTTAACTAGGTAACAAAAATAGTAGACCGGGGGGTGCCATAGACATAGTGTAACTGGATTTCAGCAAAGCCTTTGACTCGGTCCCACATAGAAGGCTGTTAAAACAAATTAGACAGCATGGGAGTAGGTCATCAGATGGTAAACTGCATAAGGAGTTGGCTTACTGGTAGGACCCAAAAGGTATTAGTGAATGGCTCACTCTCAGAGGAAAGAGACGTAGCTTAGTGGAGTACCACAGGGTTCAGTGCTTGGCCCAATCCTATTCAACATCTTCATTAGTGAAATTTCTGATGGACTGGAGGGCAAGGTGAGTTTGTTTGCAGATGACACAAAGACAGGAAACAGGGTGGACACCCTAGGATACATAGATACATAGCTACATAGACAGTGTCGGCAGATAAGGGCCTATGGCCCACCTAGTCTGCCCATTTGAGCTTGTAAGTTCAGTTTGTTTTCCTAGAAGTCTATTTCCCCTTACCCCTGACCTCTAGAATTCCTTTATGTCTATCCCATGCATTCTTAAATCCCGTGATTGTTTCAGCCCCCACCACTTCCTCTGGCAGGGTGTTCCACTTGTCCACCACCTGTTCTGTGAAGAAATTCTTTCTCATGTTTCCTCTGAATCGTCCTCCCTCCAACTTCATCCCATGCCCTCTAGTCCTGAAACATCTTTTTCGCTTAAAAATAGTGTTTTCCTGCACCCTGTTCTTCCCTGTAAGATACTTGTATGTCTCTATCATATCCCCTCTCTCCCTCCTCTCCTCCAGGGAGTACATGTTCAGTTCCTTCGAGAAGTGTAGAAGATTAGGGCTGACCTGGAATCTCTAGAAAAGTAGTCAAGAACATGGCAGCTAGACTTCAATACTAAAAAATGCAAAATCATGCACCTCAGAAGGACTAACCCAGAAGTGGATTACTACCTAGGGAGTGAAAAACTAGAAGCCTCTAAACAGGAAATGGATCTGGGAATAAGTATAACAGATGACCTAAAAATGGCCAAGCAATGCGAGAAAACAGCACTGAGGGTAAATGGTATGTTGGGATGCATAAGCAGGAGGATTACCAGCACAAAAAAAAAGGTCATCATTCCACTCTGTAGATCAATGGTGAGGCCACACCTGGAGTACAGTGTACAATTCTGGAGACCACACCTCAAGAAGGATATTACCAAACTGGAAACAGTGCAGAGGAGGGCTACTAAAATGATTCATGGATTGCACGACAAATCATATGAGGAGAGGCTGCATGAATTAAACATGTACTCCCTGGAGCAGCGAAGGGACAGAGGAGACATGATCGAGACCTTCAAATTCATGCTGGTATGGACAAAGGCTGCATCACCTCAGCAGTTTTTGTCAACCTGGCAAAGGCGTTTGATACGGTCTCTCATTCACTCCTCCTGTCCCAAGTTCTCTCTCGCAGGACTCTCCAGTGTGGCTACCAACTGGTTCCAATCCTACCTGGTTGGTAGATCCCAATCGGTCTGAATTGGTAAGACCACCTCTGCCTCCCTCCCTGTCACTACTGGTGTGCCCCAGGGCTCCGTCCTTGGACCGCTCTTATTTTCTATCTTCCTCAACGATCTGCCCTCTGTTTGCCCTCACACATCCATTTACATGTATGCGGATGACATGGTGCTGTATACTTTCGGTCCCACGACCACTGATGTGGCAACCAGACTTCAGCAGGACTTCAAAAATGTTCAGCTCTGGTTTCGAGCAAATCAGCTTTCCCTCAATACCAAGAAAACAATCTCTATGACATTCAGCACTAGGCAGAGACTCTCGCGGCTCCCCTCCACCCCCATTTTCCACACCCTGGACAGGACTTCTCTGGAGGCCTGTACCTCCTTTAGATATTTCGGGGTCTGGCTCGACCAGCACGTCTACTTTTCTGTACATATTGATGCCATCCACAATAAGCTCCATCCCAGGCTGGGTGCTCTATACCGTAATCGTGGTTGCATCCCGCTGCTGGCTTGCCATGCTGTTGTACAGAAAATGATCCTCCCTATCTTTGACTACTGGGACGTAGTCTACAGTGCCACACCCAAGTCCACTCTAGCCAGACTGGACCCACTCTTCCACTCCTTCTGTCGCTTCACCCTTGACTGTCCTCCCACCACCCATCACTGCGTCCTCTATCAGACCCTGGGCTTCCCCTCCCTTCAGGACCAAAGACTGTCCCACTGCGTTCAGATCACGGCCAAGTTCTGGACCCAGTCCCTGCCCATTTTCCTCACCTCTGAACTATCTGCCTCTACCCTTCCAGTGAATTCTCACTGAGGAACAATGATGCCAGGCTCCTATCTGTCCCACACATGTCCACTGCTGCAGGCCAGGCAGCCATCAAATATCGTGATGCCTAAACTGTGGAACTCCTCCTGAGGACGCAGGGGCACGCCCCCACCCAGCACCTCAACTCCCTCCTCAAAGCACATTTCTCCTCCACCTGCACATGCGACTAAATATTCTGTCCTGCTCTAGGGCTAGTTCTTTCTTATGTGATTGCAATAAGTGATGATCAGATGTGTTCTGAAGTATGTGTGTATCTTAGTTTAGACTGTCTAAATGCCTTGCACTACTGCCTGCTGCTGCACTGTATTTTGCACTGTATTATGTATTTTGTATGCATTCTGTATTTTTCACTTGTAATTTGAACTTTGTATTCGATGCTTGTCCATGTTACCACAGCTCATTTGTACTGTCCCCCACCCCTCAGGATAGAAACATAGAATTTGATGGCAGATAAGGACCGCTTGGCCCACCCAGTCTGCCCATTTCCCCTACCTACTGGATAAGCTGCAGATCCTAGTAAACCAGCAGCCTACTTCTTCCTACCCCCACCCTCTAGAATGGCCTTATGACTGTCCCATGCATGCTTGAATTCCACCACTGATTTTGACTCCACAACCTCCTCCGGAAGGCCGTTCCATGCATCCACAACCCTCTCTGTGAAAAAATACTTCCTTAAATTACCTCTGAGCCACCCCCCATCTTCAAATTGTGCCCTCTTGTTCTTGCACACCTCTTTTTTTGAAAGATGCTACCCTCTTGGACTTTGTTGATTCCCTTGAGGTACTTGAACGTTTCTATCATGTCCCCCATCTCCCTCCTTTCCTCGAGGCTATACATATTAAGCTCCTTTCGTCTCTCTTCATATGTCTTCCGGTGCAGACCCTGCACCATTTTAGTTGCCCTCCTCTGGACAGCTTCCATCCTGTCTATGTCTTTGAGGAGATTGGGTCTCCAGAACTGCACACAGTACTCCAGATGGGGTCTCACCAGCTGTCTGTACAGAGGGATAATAACTTCCTGTTTTCTACTGGTGATGCCTCTCCCTATGCATCCCAGTATCCCCCCAGCCCTCCTTGCTGTCCTCTCACATTGCTTGCCCACCTTTAGGTCATCTGATATGACTACCCCCAGGTCCCTTTCCATTTTTGTTGTTGTTAGTATCTCACCCCCCCATTGTGTACTCTTCCCTGGGTTTTTGTTTCCCAGGTGCATTACCTTGCACTTCTTAGCATTGAATCTAAGCTGCCATACATTTGACCATTCCTCTAACCTTGCCAAGTCCCTTCTCATCTTTTCCACCCAACCCTGTGCATCAGCTCTGTTGCAGATCTTTGTGTCATCTGCAAAGAGACATACTTTTCCTTCCAGTCCCTCTGCAATGTCACTTATAAAGACATTGAAGAGGATTGGTCCTAATACTGAACCCTCATGGTACCCCACTAGTAACCCTCCTTTCTTCTGAGTGGACTCCATTTACTATTACTCTCTGTGTCCTATTCTCCAGCCAATTCTTTACCCAGGCTGTCATCTTGGGACCCACTCCCAGGCTGGCTAACTTGTATATTAATCTTTTGTGTGGGACTGTGTCGAATGCCTTGCTAAAGTCTAGGATGCATCTGGAATTGAGCAGTACTCTGCTCAGTATGCCTTCCTGGTAAAACTTTTAAATAAATAAAAATGTCCTAAAAGGAATGAACAAGGTGCAGATCCAGGACCTGTTCCATATCAAAAATCACTCAAGAACCAGAGGGCACACCATGAAGCTAGAGGGGGCAGGTTCAGAGGCAACACATGCAAGTTCTTCTTCACCAAGAGAGTGGTTGAATTGAACCATGGAACTGCCTTCCATAGGAGGCAGTGGAGGCAAAAACAGTGGAAACTTTCAAGAAGGCATGAGAGAGCTACAAGGGCACCATAACACTGAAAAGCAGTTATGGGAAGGGGTAGGATTATGGGCAGACTAGATGGGCCGCATGGCCCCCTTCTGCCATCACTTTCTATGTTTCTGCGTATGCAGAACTGGATGACTGTGAAAATAGGAAGAACATGTAAATTTAAGGATATTTGAGACACAGTCTCTTCGAAACCACCAAAGCGATTCAAATGGAATTAAAGACATCAACAGACCAACCCTACCACATTATACATGCAAAATGTTATGCACATATGTTGTAGGGCTCCAGAGTTATTAAAGTGATTTAGTCACATTCCACAAATGCCTGTTTCACATAGTATGCCATTGCCACCCATGCTTCAGGTGCTGAAGCTGCAATTTGTTTTGTAAAAAAATCTGTCATAGTCATTTTTATGTTTGATTGCGTGCATGTGCAAGAAACATTTAGTCACAGCTTAGGAGAGAAGCAGGGTTTTGGAGGTGCGGCACTGTGGGGGGCCAATGGCCCCAGTGCCTTTTGAGGCAGTGGCACGCTGTTGCTTACACTAGTTCAGCCAGCATGCCACCACCTGGAAATGAATCCGTTGCTGCAATGAGGGAGCGACCTGTCATTGCAGGGCGGTACCTTGCATACTGTAACCCCCTTCCCCATTTGTGTGCCAAGCGGGTGCCCAATCCCCCGTGGCATAATGCACCCCCCAGCAGTCTTTCTTTGCTGACAGGGGTCCCAACCTTCCGGCTTCAGTCCCCTTCCTAGTTCAGTTTGTCGATGGGGAGCCCACTCTGTCAGCATAATGTCCCCCAGATTTGTTGTGTGTTGAGGGGGTGCCCAATCCCCTCTGCTCCCCCTCGGTATGTGCCGCGGGGTGCCCAATCTCCGTTGGCTACAGACTTCCCCAAAAAACACTGGTGTCACGCTGGAGCCACCCAGCATGCCAAATGTCCCTATTATATAAAAAAAAAAAAAAGTCATGGCGTATTTTTTTTTTTTTTTTTAACCTGTAAATCAGAAAATGGGCCTCGTTGAGTTCAGTGGCCCCTCCCTCAACCTCTGCACACCCTGATTACCCCACACCCTCTCACCCCATACTTAAACCTGGAGCCCAGCGCGCCGATCTTCGGTGGACCGGGAACACGTCTGCACTCTTCAAAGCCGACCACGAACTGAAGAAAAGCCGGTCAGCTGTATAATGGCATAAATAGGGTTTTTTCAACTTTGGTGCATATCTCAGGCACTTTGGGGAATTTTGGCACCACATTTTCAACATGGGATTATTGGGACCCCTCCTCATGAATTCAGCAACTGTTATGGCGTTATTTGGTCCCGAAAGGTGATTTCGCTGTCACTGTACAGAATCACCTTTCGGGACCGAGTAACGAAACAACAGTGCCAGTGTTCATGAGGTGGGCTCTAAAAAAGCCTATGTTTCAGATTTGGTGGAAAAAATCCAAAAAATGACTGTTTTACAAGCGTGTATTGCGCAGTTTCCTCGCATGCTCATAACTTCATGAATTTGTAATATTTTTACTCCAGTTTTTCGACATTGGCATTTTTCCACACCTTCTTACGAACAGCACAGCTGTCATTTTTCACATCCTGGCCAAAATGTGTTTTTGCACTTCCAGCACAGAATAGTGCGGTTGCCGTGGAAAATCAGTGTTCGGGACACATTAAGAAAATCATAGTGGGGGGCGCTGTGGAGCCCGAGCTAAGCAGACCTAGAAAGCACAGCTCTGCATTATTGATCTACAAAAGTACTTTTTGACAAGTAAAAACTAAAAACAAAAGGGGAAAAAGAATACCAGAAGGTAGAGGAGAGTATCTGGACTACGATGGGCAGCCCAAAAAAGAAAGATCAGGGCCATGTGGCTGCCCCAGGACCATTGACGAGGTTGACAAGAGAGACGACTTCATCAGGCACCGAGGCGGAAGAAACCCTGCAGTCGTTGGGCCATAAGCTCAAAACATTGATCGCTTCGGTTTCGACTATGAACACTAAGCTAGATGGGCTTACTGGCTGGGTCACCCTGGTGGAATCATTGGTAGGTCAGCTGGGGTCCTTGGTGGAAGAATTTCAGCAGCAGGCCAACAAATGTAATGCGGTGATGGTGGGTCGAGGGGGAGAAACCCAGTACATAAATAACCGCCTCGAACAACTGGAAAATCGAGTGAGGAGCTCGAACATTTGCCTCGGCCTTCCAGAAGGTTTGGAGGGGGATCACCCAGTGATCTTTTTCAAGGACTGGATTATGGAACAGTACACAGGACAAGGAGATTGCTCGGAGTGGAGGTTTAGGAAGGCATACAGAATTCGTCTCCAAGGAAGACGGCCAGAGGATTCTCTACGAGTGCTCATGGTGGAAACAGACAGTATGGGCACTAGAGACTCTATCTTAAGTTCGGCAAAACGAATGGGGCCTCTAAGCATACAAGGCCATACAGTTTACCTGTTCCCAGATCTGTCTTATGCAACCCGCCAACGTCGCAAGAAATTTGACGGAGTACGGAGGAAACTCGGGGACCTTGAGGTAGCGCATTCTGTTCTTTTCCCTGCAAAACTTAGGATCGTCCACCAAGACAAGATGTTTATTTTCACTGTCCCAATAGATGCTGGGAAATGGGTCAGTTGTTTGGAAGCACAGCAGTCTGGCAATTGGGACTAGACATCTGAAAATGACTCCCCAGATGATACCTGAAATTAACTTATTGGGACTTTAGTTTTCAGTATGCTCGACTGCTAGGAGCAGCAGATCCCAAGAGTCACTAGAGATTTACATGATGGCCTTGTTCTGAATCGTTTTTACTTGTTAATAGATGGCTCCAAGTTAAATTTAGAAAAGCATCTATTGTTTGTATAGTCATAAAATTATAGAGCTATAGTACTAATATTAATCTTAAAATATTAGACTGTTGGATTGAAAAAAAAAAAGATATACAGTAGTGGGAATTTGGGAGAACTTAGCTGTGTTCTCCTACTGCTTTAGCATATACTGTATCCACAGCTTTATTGATACCGAGTGCTATTTCTTGAGTCTATATTGCTATTTTATGGGGTAGTTTGTATTTTCTCCCATTAGGTTATAGCTTTAGTTAATAAGGTGGACCCAATACACATTTGAGTGCGGCTATTGAGTACTTTTTAGGAATATAAATTAAGTTTTTCTTTCCACCTGCCCATGGGCTACAGCTGCACAGAGTTTTGGACTTTAAGTGTTAGAAATATAACAATCTTAGCTTTTCCCCCCGAATTTAGGAAAGGCTTGGACATACTGAAATCCTACATATACAGTTACAATGTAAAGTATTTTCTATGTGGATCTCCTGTTTTGAGCTGTTTCCAAGATGCAATGTAAAGTGAATTTACATGAAAACCTAATAAATATAAAGTACAAAAAAAAAAAGAAAAAATCATAGTGACACTGTTCATGAGCAGAGGACCTAAAATGCCTATGTTGAAAATTTGGTGGCAAAAGTCCATCAAATGACTGTATTAAAAGCGTTTGTTGCGCAGTTTCCACGTATGATCAGAAGTGCTCAACTTTGTAATATTTTCACTCCATATTTTCAACATTGGCATTTTGCACACCTCCTTATGAACAGTACAGCTGTCATTTTTCATATCCTGCCCAAAATATGTGTTTGTACATCTGGCACACAATGGCGCGGTCGCTGTGGGAAATTAATGTTTCGGACACGTGAATAAAATCATAGTGACAGTGTCCATAAGCAAAGGTCACAAAATGCCTGTGTTGAAAATTTAGTGAAATAATTCCACTAAATAACTGTGGTACAAGCATGTGTTGTGCAGTTTCCGAGCACGCTCAGAACTTTGAGCATTTCTGATATTTTCACTATAGATTTTCAATGTTGCCCTCTCTTCACACCTCCCTATGGATGGTGTAGCTGTCATTTTTCACATCCTGCCTGATCTGTGTTTTCGCACATCTGGCACAGAATGGCACGGGCGCTGTGGGAACTCGAAGTTCCAGACACATTAACAAAATCACACTGCCACTGTTCATGAGAAGAGGTTCCAAATGCTTTCATGAGTTGGGGGTGACAAAAAGGGCGTGTTGAAAATTTGTGGTGCAAATACCAACAAATGCCTGGGGCGTTAGGGTTTCTAACCATTATTTTCCTCGTTTTTTTTTTCTGGCAGGTCCTCCATGAGGCTGTGCCCTGGTCATGGCCCCCGGACTCCCACCAACTGTCAACTACCCTGCATTCTCCCTGTCATCCCCAGCTTGCCCCCTGGAAGGCGGGGACGTGGCACTGGTTCCTCGAATTCCAGTGCTGCGGAACCAGTATCTAGTTGGGAGCGCTGGCGACAGTGGTTAATTGAAGCCCGGGGAGGGCTTCATGTAGATGGAGGACCCACCCCCCCCCCATTTTCAGTTTTTTCCTCTGGGAGGAGGGGACGTGCAATGATGTCCGGCGTCCGCCCCGCCTCCAGTACGAGCTAGCGCCGGTAGCTGCATGACTCATGGCCTCCACTAGGGGTCAGTCTCGTGCCGGGCACTTCCCCACCCTCTCCCCAAGACAAGGAGAGCAGTCCATAGGATGCTCTGTCCTTCTCCCCCTGGCCGGCCCTCCAGCAGCCCTGGTCTGTTCCCGAACCCGGGTCACAGACGTCGCATAGTGTTTCTAACCATAATGTCACACCCTGTACAGAATGACAGGCATCAGAGGTGTAACTTTGGATCACTGGCTGTAATGCTTATGCCATCTCACCCCCACCCTGAAGCCAGTGACAGGCATCGAGGTGAGCCTTGCACTCTTTAGCCCCAGACTTCACCCCATTCTCCTGCACTGCACCCCTTTCTTCATATGTCCATATGAAATGGGGTGACTGTGAAGCCGAACAGCCCAAGGCACTCCTCAACACTTGTCGGTGTCTGCAGGATAGGGTGAGGTTAAATGCCATGAGCATTATGGGCAGTGACCCACAGGCACACCCCAATGCCTGTCCATCTCTGTTGGACGGAGGTTGGATTGGCATGAGTTCAGTACTTCACTGCCACTTCTATTCTGCATCTGTCTAACTCCTGCACGTCCAATGCTAAAATCGGCACGCAAACATTCAGCATTGACAAATGCTTGTTTTGTATGTTTTTGTTTCTGCCCACCCTCCACGTTTCTTCGTGCTGCCACACCCCCAAAATGATGTCATGCAAGGGAACTGTTAATATTTTACATACAGCAACAAGGAATTCTGGGTAAGTTATAACGTTGACTTAAATGTTTATTACTCAGGTGCCGTCCCTTATTTTGGTAGTGGGGAATGCAGAATAGCACCTAATGTGTAGACATATAACATAGTTCTAGAGAAGCTTGAAGAAGGTAAGTACATGCGCACTTTGGCAGACAAGGTTGGCAGTAGGCCCTTATCTGCTGTCAAAATCAATGTATGTAACCCCTAGGTGACGCTGTCCTATGGGCTACTACCCCTGCCTGTGTGACTATGCACAGGTTGAGGGGCCTGAGCTCGGTGAACAGGTGCCTCCACCCAAAGGAATGGTTTTGGGGTAGCATAACTGCTGTTGGTATAGCCCTCTGGGATGCTGTAACCACCCACCAACCCTTCTAGTGGCCTACACAGTTCAGCAATATCTTCACCAATACGGTACACACTAACCAGATTAAATGTGAAAAAAACACAATCTGATTTATTCAGGAGGATGTGAACAAGGGTGGGTCGTAAATGTAGCAGGGATTGGCAAATCTGATTATATTCAGGTTGGTAAATCATGCACTGTGAGTCCCTCTGACCAAGTCCCGCAACCCTGGGTACCCAGTTGGAAAACAGGCTAGCATGCAGCGTTGCCTGGGGTAGGCCGGTGTTGCAGCTGTTGTTGGGGCCCTTAAAAAGGAAAACACAATTAACATACACTCAACCCAAAGATTTGTAATCCAGAGCCGGATGGCTCTGTCCGTTGCACATAAATCCAGAATAAAATCAGATGAACACACAAATGATTGCAGCTTTGTTGCAGGGAGCTACCCTGTTTTGTACTCACGCTACCCAGACCAGGATGTAGGACAGGTGAAATGAAGATCTCGTGGATGTTGTATTGGATTGCCAAGGGGAAGCAGGGCCGACACGCCTCACCGTGACGCTACCTGTTCGTCGGTGTTAAGCAGGGGGCCCAATCCCCGAGTGGGTCTTTCACCAGAAATGCCTCTGAATCGGGAGCGGCAGCCTAGGCCAAAGTGGCAGGGCCCAGGCAGAGTGAGCAGTTCGGATAAAGTCCGTGAAAAGTGCTGGAGCAGCTTCCAGCTAGTGTAACAGAACCTGTGGTGGGGAACCAAATTGCGACCCACGCCACACATTCAGCACATTTATAAGCACTTAGAATATTTGCCGCAGTTCGGATAATAGTCCATTTGCAATAATGCAGGGTCTCTGCGCAGACCTTTCGATCTGAGGCTCATTTCGGTACCTGATAGGCAGATCACTTCTAGAGCAAGTCTTTGGTCCTCGCAGGCAGCAAGATCACTCTTTTTTCATTTTCAGGTTTCAGGTCTCAATCAATAAATCGGGTAAAGTCCGACTTTCTCACTCACAGCAATCCTTTCACAGTGGAGGATGGGGCAGGCAGGCCAGCAGGACCTTCCTGCTAATTCTCCTATACTTCTACGCAGGAGCAGTTGCTCGATGACTCGAGCTGTTCACTCTCCAAACTCCAGCAGACAACTGACACACTGCTGCAAGCAGCTCTGGGCTTTCTCAGTGATCCAAAAGGTTTGTTTGGCTGAGGGAACTGTCTGTCACCACACGGGCTCCCCCTCCAGGTCCATTTAGCCACCAGACCATAAAAACTACAATTCCTACAGAAATTCACTCCCACAAGGCCTCTGGGGACAGTATCTATTTTAGGTCTCCTGAGGTTCTGATTGGTCCAACACTGGCAGTCCAGAACCAAGACGGTAGCTCTAATTCAGAAGTTCGTACTGCAAATGGAAGCAGGTTAGACAAACTCCTACAGCTTTATCATTGTAACAGATGAACAGTAAATAATTACTTTCCCTAACAGAGCTCCCTCTACACAAATAGCGACTGCAAAATGGAGCAGAAATATGAAGTCGGGCTGGTCGCGAGCCTTAATTTCATTCTGACTTAGTACAGACTAATTCTCTCACACAGAACACAGCTTTCTTAAAGGGGCAAGGTGCCGACCTGTGATGCTGGTGACGTTCTGGAACGGATCCGAGACGTCAGAGGGCTGGGAGGATTGAGTGTCCAGCAACTGCTCTCCTTCTCTGGGGGGAAGGGTGGTAGAGTGTTCAGCGCTGTACGGACACCTGGTGGAGGCTGGGTGTACCGCATGCGCTGATGCCGACACGCTCAGGGGGCCGGGCGGATGCTGGTCATCATTGCACGTCCTCGCCCCCGTACATAGGGGAAAAAACTCAGCTGCCTGACACCTCAATGAAGCCAGTCCCTTCACTTCGATTAGCTCCCAGGGCCAGCTCCCCAACCTATCCCGTTGATTGCGGCACTTAAGGCTGGTGTCGCAACCCTGCCCTGGGGGTAAGCCAGGGGGTATCCTGGAGTCATGGCTGAAGTTGGGAATGAAAGTGGAAGGGGTCTATGACCGGGCTGAGGCTTCGGCGGCAAGGCAAGTAGAAAAAAAAGTATACTAAATTAAAAAAAAAAAAAAGAAAGACAGGCACGGAGACTTAGTAGAGCACTCTCATGCAGACACAAACAAATACTGCAGACACAGAACACCATCCTGACAGTGGGCATTAGGCAGCCGAGGAAGATATTTATAGGAACCCCTATTTGTAGAGGGTTATGTGTATATATATATATATATATATATATATATATGTATGTGTGTGTGTATATGTGTGTATATGTGTGTGTGTATATATATATATATATGTATGTGTGTGTGTGTGTGTGTGTGTATATATATGTATATAGACACACAATGTGTGTGTGTGTGTATATATATATATATATATATATATATATACACACACACACACACACACACACACACACACACACACACACACATATATATGTGTAGCAAGGCATAGCTGATTTTTCTGTCTCCCTTATTAAAGTGTAGTCTCCTATGTCAGTAGTGTTTACAGAAGTACAGTCTGTAGAAAGGTTTCTGGAAAGCTGTTTTTGTGATGCAGATAGGCCAAAAAAATGATTTGCCAGTCTGTGTAGATGTAGTTTGACCTTTACTGCCTGCTGGTGAAGTGACAGGTCTGACGTGGCAGCTCCTGTCAGGAATGTGGGAGCGTGATGATGCTTTTCTATGTTTATATTACAGGGCCTGAATGACTATAAGTAGTTCAGGAGTGTAATTATGGGTCAGACTATTTTTTTTTTCCTTTGGTGTCCAGCTTCTGCTATGAGTCCAAAATTGTGAAAGAAAAAGGATGTCTGCAATACCAAGACTGACCAACAGAGGTCTCTGTTTCAACACAGAGCTTAAAACTTGGTTTCCCTTGCATGATGTCACGGTTGGGGGGGGGTTGCAACACTGAGAAAAAAGGGGCAGGGTTATTCAAATGAAGCAGAGCACAGAAATAAATGCTTTTTCTTCATGGAAAACAGCACTTTGAATGGTAGGAGATTGAGTCACAATTCCTACAAGTTACTACTGCTATTTGCTATGGCAAACGTGACAAAAACAAAAGTACAAATTATGCAGAGCTGGAAGATTTAGTAAAAAATGAAAGAAAAATATAAGTTTAATGGTGTTTGAGACACAGTATCTCACAAATCACACAAAAGGCTTACATGAAATTTATTACATTTGCAGACATACTCCCTGAGATTATGCATGCACATCTGTTTAAGGGTTCTAAAGTTGTTTATTTTTTTGTGTGTAAACTTTTTATTTTAAAAACTTCGAAGGTATACATGGGGGTAGGTGATAAGTACAAACACCAATATATAGAGTGTTCCATTATACAAGGTATTTGGGTGAAACAAGCAGTTGACACTGACATATAAGAAACATTGAATTGAATTAAGCTATACGTAAGAGGAGTAAGGTCCCTTAGTAATAGCAAGACCATGACAGCCAGGTATGTATCAATCGGGTAACAAGACAAATGTTCATCAAGGGGATCCAGACCTATATAACTCATATGAAGATAGGGTGTCTGAGTTATATATGGACTAAAATAATGGGAACCAAGGGTACTGCATCACCCTCTCCACCGGGTCCCAGATCTCTTGGAATTTCTCTTTTTGATGTTTGAGTTTATATTGTATTTTCTCCAATTTCATACACTTTACCAGGTCACAAGCCCATAGGGCCACAGGTTGGGTACTAGGAAGCCTCCAGTACTGGGAGAGCTCTTGCAGACCCAACATCAGTCCAAGTCGAAAAAGTGCATTACTTCCAGTCCCGCCCCTCTGCTGCCCCCCCACCACCTGTAGGCCCAGTAGCACTTCAACTGGATCCATTGTCAAAGGTTGCCCCAGGATTTGTTGCAGAAGCAACAGGATTTCTTTCCAGTAGGTGTAAACCTTGTGACATTTCCATATTTGATGGAAAAATTTTCCAGTGTGGATTTCACACTTGGGGCAGAGAGCTGGGACTGTTGGGTCAATTCTATGCGCCAGAACTGGCGTAAAATATACCCTCATAAGTATATTATATTGGATTGCCCGTAGTCGGTTGTTCACTGAACAATTCAATGAATGTTTAAAAATCCATGCCCAGTCTCCCCCGGTGAGAGAGTCGGGAAATACGTCCTCCTCCCATCCCTTTTTGAGTCTGTCTAGTTGATCTAGAAAGGCCCCTACCAACAACTTATAGCATGCTTTAAGGGGTTGAAAAGTGTAATCCTGATACCTGCCCTTAAAAGTCTCGTCCGGGGGAGTGACTATAGCCTTCTAGCCCCCAGTCCTCTTATCAGTTTTTCTAATATTTTCCGCATGGAGAGATAGGAGAAGTAGGAGGAGAAGGTTAGATTATATTTCTGCTTTAGTACATTGTAATATAAGACCTGACCATCACTCAACATCTGCTCTAGGAGGTACAGTCCCCTATGACTCCAATGGTCAAGTATTTTCTGGGGTAGTTTCCCAGCACTGCATGTTTTAGGGGTGTATCTGGAAATAGCCCAGCCTCGTACTGCAAGATCTTATGAGCCATGCACCAGGCCCTCCACATTGCCCTGGTGCAGGGGTATCCATATTTTCTCCCCGTCTCATCCATCAGCCCTACTACTAAAGTGTCATAGTAGAGTGGGATATTTGACTTCATCTCCAGGTACACCCATGTCGGCTGATTCTTTTTACTGCCCATCAGATCCTGTATGTGTGCTAATTGGGATGTTAATAGTAATATTTAACATTGGGTAGCCCCAAGCCCCCCTGGGATACAGGTTTCCATAGAATAGCCTTTTTAATCTTGGGTCTCTTCCCTTTCCATAACAATTGTGTAATAGCACCATCTAGGGCCTTAATGTAGCTATTAGGAATATAAACTGGGATCGACTGGAAGGGATAGAAAAACTGTGGAAGAATACTCATCTTTATAAGGTCAACCCTTTCCCAGTAGGGTCAAGGGGAGAGCTCTTCAGTAGCAACAGTCCTCTTTAATCTTTGTCACCACCCTAAATAGATTAATATCTGCCATTCTTGACAGTTTTGCCAGTAGGTATATACGCAAGTATTTAATCTCCTGTGACGGGGGGATAAGACATTGAGTCGAATAGGAGCTTTATTTCTGCTCAAGGGCATCCATTCACACTTACCTCAATTTATTTTATGACCTGATATTGGCTCATATGTGTCAAAGGTATGAGTCAGAGCTGGGAGGGCAACCACGGGGTCCTTCAAAAATAACAGGATGTCGTCTGCTAAAAATGATATGACATGAGATTTACCATCACCTGCATATCCCTGGATTTCTGCTTCAGAGTGGATGGTTTCCACTAAAACTTCTATAGTAAGCACATGTAAGAGCGGGGATAATGGGCATCCCTGTCTTGTGCCCCGCATAAGGTGGAAATGGGGAAGACAGGGTGGAATTCGTTAAAATTTGTGCTGGGAAGGGAGTATACAGTGTCCGAATCCACCTCAACGTTGTGTCCCCCAGGCCATATTTTTTGAGGACAGCAAACATAAAGGACCATTCCACATGATTGAACGCCTTTTCGCGCCTAATGCAAAAGGCCCCTTCGAGTTCACCCATGAATAATGTTGACTGTCCCACTAATGTTTTGTTGACATGTCGCCCAACAAAACCTCCTGATCCGGATTAATCACCTTTGGCAGGAGTCTGTCCATTTTAAGAGCTAAAAGTTTGGCCAGAAATTTATAGTCTTGAGTGATATGGGCCTATAAGACCCACACTTAAGAGGGTCTTTCCCAGGTTTGGGTAACACCACAGTAGTGGCCATACACATTGAATGAGGCAAGGCCCCCATCTGAAATGCTGTGCGGATCATCTGAAGCATAAAAAGTCCCCTCTCCTCCCACACCAATCTATAAAACTCGAGGGGTATCCCATCAGGGCCTGGCGCCTTGCCCCTCCTCCCTTTCCATGCTGCCCTTCTCAGTTCCTCCCCAGAAACAGGAGTGTTCAGGATCTCCCTATCTTCTTCACCTACTGTGGGTAGCTCAATGTTCTGAAGGAACTTCTCTGGATCACCATTTACCGGGAACTTCGATGTATAGAGATTCGAGTAAAACTCTTTTTAAAGGTGTCATTTATTTGGGACTGGTCATATGTAATGTCACCTCCCGCTTTTTCCAACCCTAAGACAGTCAGCTCAGCCCTCTTACTTTTTACCAAGCCTGCTAACCATTTACCCACCTTATCTCCGTCAAAGTGTGCCCCCTGCTTTGGAGATCAAAAGATCCCTTTCTGTCCTATGGTCAGTAAGTTTTATTGAGAGTGCATTTCAGAGCCTTGAGTGTTTGAACTTTCTGGGGGTTGATACAACCCATCAGATCACCCTCTAATACCCCTACCTGTTTCTCTAGTTCCTTTTCTTTCTTGACCAGCTCCTTTTTGAGATAGTAGGAGTACAATGTGGCTTTCTCATAAATATGTGCCTTGAGTACATCCCAGGCGTTATGCACACTTGTATCCTCAGGATTATTATGCACTAGGTATTCCCTGATACCTTCCCTAACCTGGGTCACAAAGCCCTCTTCTAATAATAGAGGGGGATCCATTCACCAACTAGGCCTCGCCCCGGGAGTTGTAATACCACCTGGTCCATACTAGGCCTCCTCCACCTGCCCCGCTCAGACCTTTGGGAGAAATAAATAGTCAAACCTTGTGTAGACATGGTGTGCCGCGGAGAAAATTTAATATTCCCTAGTGGTAACTGTCCCCAGAAATAGGGGCTTTGTCACCTGAATGTACTCTTATATTTGACTTTCCATGGGTTTTAGGGAGGGGTAACCCCAGGCTCTTACTAGCTATATTACTTCTTGCAGCTCACAAGGCTGTGACAAGAAAGTGGCTCCAAAAAGTCCCACCAACTTCTCTGGAATGGGAAGATATAACTTATCAAATATATAGAATGGAGCTTTTAACCGCTCATATTAATTTAAAGGTACAGAGATGTACTGCTTTTTGGGCTAAGTGGTGGCTCTGGGTATCCAAACATAGGTCAGACTTGATTCTATAGGGGAAATTACAACCTGTAATAGACCTGGGATTACCCCAAGGAAGAATAAGAAAGAAATAACAAATGTATTAGATTAATTTTTGAGAAAATATATTATCAGACAAATACCCGAGAACATATCAAATGTCTTGTCTTAATTGTATTTATTGTAAAGTGAACACACACGTGAGCACTCTGATCTCTTCCTGGAAAACTTGGAAACAATAAAAATGTATTTAAAACAAAAATATTCCCTTGTCGTTGGGTGACCTTGCCTCCATACCCCCATCAAGGCCCTTCCCTCCACAATATTCTGCAGAGCTACCGTGCTGCATGGGGGCAGTCGAGATCTCTGACCAGAGTGATCCAAAACCGGATCCCAGTAAGTATTAAAGTCTCTGCCTATTATCAAATTATCCGACAATGGGACTAGCGCCACCCCTAAATGCATAAAGAAGTCGGGTGCATCAAAGTTCAGACCATATGCAGATACCAGGGTGCATTTAATTCTCCCAATGTCCACCTCCGCTATAAGGTATCTTCCCTGAGGATCTGCGTGGACCATCAACATTTTATGTGGTAAGCCAGGCCTTAGACAAATTGCCACTCCCCTAGCTCTAGAAGTAAAAGGGTCTGTCAATAAGGTTCCCCCCCCCCAAGTGCAGACGACTGTCTTAAAGCCTCCTTAGGTGTGGAGTGCATCTCCTGGAGGAACACAATGCCCCCCCCCCACTCCCATTTTCTTAATATGTACCCAGACCTTTTTCCTTTTAACCACATGTCTAAGGCCATTAACATTCCAAGTTATGAGTCTCAACTTATTCATGTTATTGTGCAAATGTAAAATTGCATCGTTTCATACCCCACCACCTTGCCCCCTGTAAATGCAAGCATTCTTGGAAGTAAATTTTTCAACTTTTAACATCCCCAACATATCCCTCTTTCCCCAAAACAAAATCTTAAATCAGTATACAATTGCCCGAACTTGTATAGAGATACTGTATCACAACAAAGTATTTTCAGTATGTCCCCCTTAGCCACCTCCCTCCCCCTCTAACAGACCCCACAACAACAGTAACCCCCAGTACCCCCTCCCTAACCCCTTTCCATTGAAACTATCCACCCGCTACTTTGCATGGATCGAGCCAGCTATCCACCTTTTAAACCCACAAAGGTACCCTCATGTATGATTCCGCCTTTGCTTTTTGTTAAGCCACCAGAAACAAGTGCCCCTACCACAGGGTGGGGCCCAACTTAAGCCCCCCCCAGCATGACCCATCAGCTTTAAGCTCTTAATAGAAACCTGATGGTAAATGAAATCATATGACGGCATGGCTTCCCACGCACTATTCACGGCCTTCTCTGGTGTAGTTGGAGACATCATCCCAGTCCCGTCCCCCCCCAGAGATGTGGTCACTCCCGACAGAACACAAACAGGGAGTGCCGAACTACTTAATATGCTGAAAACAGTTTAGACCTCACTGCCCAGTCACCCTCATTGTATAAAGTGGGGCCCCCAATACTAGGCCTCCGGAGGGGACCAGGAAACATCCAAAACTTCCAAGAAAAAGAGTTTATGCACACAGATTATGCCTTCATCCAAATACAATCCTGTAGAGATACAGTTCCGCCATCAGTCTCAATAACTAGAAACTGTCCAGACCATTGCAGCAGCACCCTGCAAGGTGCTGGGGCCTGGGTGAAGTCCCAGATTTTGCACACATAATCGGTCCTTACCCTGTGGCTCATGAACTAGCCGGATTCCGCACCATACTAAAGTAAAAGGTAGAGGCATTCCTGGCGCTGATTAGGGTGTGACCCCATAAAGGTCTATCAGAGGGGTTTTGTGAGTGAGAGTGGGAAGGGGAGCCCTCGCCAAACCAGCCATTATAGGCCCCATAAAGGAGTTGCGGCCTGGCTCACAGTGCATAAGCTCCCTCGCCCCGCCTCCCAATCACTACACACCCCAGCCCTAGTACCTCTGTGTGTGGCTACTTTCCTTCTGGTAACGCTGTAGCAAAATGATTTAGCAGCTTTCAGTGTTCTTGTTGCTGTCCACAAGCCTTCTCCAGGTCAGCCATGCACTCCATAGCTGCATCAGGGCTGGTGAAGGATCTAGGCTTTCCACCTTGTGGTCGCATTATCAGGCGTGCGGGGTAGATCAGTGCAGATTGGCATCCCAGGTCATGGAGTTGCTTCTTGACCTCAGCAAATGTCCTCCTTTGATTTTGAAGCTGCCACAAATAGTCCGGGAACAAGCTAACATGAGAGTGTTGCACCATGATTTTGCCTTTCTGCCTTGTCTTTTCCAGCACCGTTTGGCGATCGATAAATCTGAGGAATTTTATAATAACGCGTCTAGGTCTTTGATCTGGGGCAGGTTTGGCTCCCAGGGACCTATGTGCACGTTGAAATTCCAGGGATACATTGGGGGAGATCCAGGGTGTCATGGAGCCATTTATGAAGAGACAGAGCACAGTCTCTCCCCTCTAACCCCTCTGGCAGGCCCACCACACGAACACTGCATCTGCGTTCCCTATTTTCGTGATTGTCTATAGTTTGTTTTAAAAATTCGATCTCCCAAAGAGCTTTTTGCAGATCAGTATAGGAGCTTTGCATAGACTCCGCTTGTGCGCTTGCTCGTGCCTCCAGTTCCCTAAGCCTGGTCTTATGCAGATCATCTGTTTCCGAGACTGAGTTCACAGTCTGCTGGAGGTGCTAGATCTGGATAGTGACATTTTCAAATCCAGCCTCCATCCTTGTCCCCAAGTTATATTTGAGTTCTTTTAAGAGCCTCTCCAATGCATGATACCTCTCGTTATCAGTAGAAGGAATCGCCTGGTCCATCTCAGGATTAGTTGGAGGAGTCCCTGCGGCCTGAGGCATGCCCGAGTTGCTGGCGCTGGAGGCGCTTCTTGGAGTAATTTTTGGTAGGCCTCTGCTTGTCTCTGCTGATTGATTTGTTTTTAATGGCAATTTCACCTGCATTTTCGCCGATTACATTGGTGCTGGCATCTAGCTAGGTGATGTAGTATAAAATAGCTCGAACTGCTAGGGTAGTGAGACAGATGGCGGAAAAATGTGGTGGGTAGCCGAGGAGCTCTCTGTTCAAGCTTCCATCTTGCTCCTGTGCTTGGCCACGCCCCAGTTCTAAAGTTATTAAGGTGCAAATATGCGAAACTGGAAGACTGTTGGCGAAATGGGACTAAAACATGTAAGTTTATGGATGTTTGAGACACAGTATCTCAGATAACTTGCAGTGGATTCGCATAAAATTTACCACATCAAGAGATCCACCTCCAGAGCTTATGCTTTCCAAATTTCATGTAAATCCATTGAAGGGCTGCAAAGTTCTTAAGGTACAAATTATACAAAACTGGATGATAGTGTGTGAAAAGTAGTTTCACTTTTAGAACATATATTATTTTTCCGTAGGAAATAATGGGAAGTTAAAAATTTAATAACATTGGAATGGATTAATATTTTTTCACCAAACCTTCAAAAGGCACATCTGTGACCCAAATGCTTTCTACCCTGAATATTTCAGACCACAACATAAAGGCACTTCTGAGATACAGGTGAACAAAGAAACATGAAAAAAATGGTGTAAATTTAGGATTTTGTGACACCTTCCATCTTAAAAACCACACAACGGATTCATACAAACTTTTGCAAGTCAAGGGACCTACACCTGGAGATTATGCATGCCAGATTTCGTGCATATCTGTTGAACGGTTCCAAATTTATTAAGGTTCAAAGGTTTGGGTTTAACATAGAAGGTTGCACTCAACCCTAATATACTGGCGCTACCGTGCCAGTATAGTGTGTGCGTGTGTGTGTATGTGTGTATAAAAACTCAGTTTAATGCATCAGTTAGGGTTGTTCCACAGCGACAAAGGTGAGGAACTTCGGTGTTAGGGTTGAAAACCCTAACTCCACATTCACCTCCTCATCCCCCAGCACCACAGACACACACGCAGGTAGGGGGAGGACCAAGGCAATACGACCAATCACAGACAACCAGCAGCAGGCACGCAGTGATGCTCTGATATACGCACAGCCATCTATGGCTGTCCACTCAGGATGCAGTACCTGGTCGGGGGGGGAGGGGCATTGCCTGTCTGAGGCCATGCAAATCCTAACTGTGTTAATTTGAGTGTCCTTGCAATCAATGAGGTGTACCATTGATGTCCATACCCTCAGGTTTGCTGTGGGTCTCCACTCAGGATGCAGTACCTGGTCTCGGGGTTGGGGGGGGGGCATTGCCTGGCTGAGGCCATGCAACTCATAACTGTGCTAACTGGAGTGTACCTGTGGTCGGGGAGATGTACTATTGATGTCAATTGCCTTTGTTTTCCTGTGGCTGTCCACTCAGGATGCAGTAAGTGCGCTCCGTGGTGCAGTGCCTGCCTGAGACTGTGCAACTCCTAAGTGTGCTAACTTCTGTACAGCTGCAATGAGGGAGTTGCAGTGTTGATGCCCATTGGCTTATTTTTGCTGTGGCTCTCCAGTCAGTATGCAGTACCTGGTCTGGGGGGGTGGGGCACTGCCTGGCGGAGGTCCTCCAATTCCTAAGTGTGCTAACTTGTGTGTAACTGCAATCAGGGAGATATACCATAGATGTCCATGGGCTTAGTGTTGCTGTGTCTCTCCACTCAGTATGCAGTATCTGGTCTGGAAGGGGTGGGGCATTGCCTGGCGGAGGTCCTCCAATTCCTTACTGTGTTAACTTGTGTGTGCCTTCAGTGAGGAAGATATACTATATATGTCCATGGCATTACTTTTGCTGAGGCTGTCCATTCAGGGCGCAGTACGTGGTGTGCCGGGGCATGGGCATTGCTAGCTAAGACCATGCAAGTCCTAAATGTGGTAACTTGTGTGCACCTGCAATCAGGGATATCTACCGTTGGTGTACATGGCCCCAGTTTTGCTGTGGATCTCCAGTGAGCATGCAGTACCTGGTCTGGGGTGGTGGGGATGTCTCATAGTACATTTAGACAGTTGTATTTTATTTCTGTCAGCTGCTGCTGGTTGTCTGTGATTGGTCGTGTTGCCTTGGTCCTCTCCCCCTACTTGCATATGTGTGTGTGTGTGTGTGTGTGTGTGTGGTGCTGGGGGTTGGGGTGAATGCGAGTTAGGGTTTTCAAACCTAACACTGAATTTTCTTGCTTTTGTTGCTGTGGAACAACCCTAACTGATGCATTAGACAGAGTTTTTTGCCTCTAATTTCCCTTCTTTTTGAGAATGATGATGACAAATAGTGAAAGTAATGCAGCAGCGGGAACACCGCGCTCCCGCCACATGATGTCTTGTGACATAGTAACAGGAACAGCAACGCAAACAGAAGTGCCAACAGTGGCACACATGGTAACAGAAACATAAATGGTAAAGGAAACGTTAATGGAAATGCAAGTGTAAAGTGATGCCAAAGTGAACAGTGATGTAAACGGACATTGAAGTGCGTATGAAAATACAGCTGGTAACGCGAACAGTGGTGGCAGCGGTATTTTAAATGGAAATGTTAAGTGTCACAGCAAAAGAACGCCAAAGGGAACAGAAATGGAAACGCGAATGCAAGCGCACACGTAAACGCAAACCATAACGCGCACAGCCACCGTACCGCAATTGTAAACGCAAATGGTAAAGTTAACATGAAGAATAATGCCTAAGGAAAGAGAAATGCAAATCCAAGTGAGTACAGAAACGCAAACTGTTATGCGTATGGTCATGGTACCGCAATTGTAAATGCAAATGGTAACAGTAACAACAAAAATAACACCAAAAGAAACAGAAACAAAACAGAAACACAGGCACATACGGAAATGCAAACCATAACGCATGTGGACGGTACCGCAATTGCAAATGAAACTGGTGATGGTAACAGCAACAATAACACCAAACGACACAGAAACACAACCTTAAGTGCAAGTGAAAACGCAAACCGTAACTCACATGGTGGCTTAGACGATAATGGTGCCACAAACAGTAACGGAAACGCAACTGGAAACACTAAGTGGCACAGTAACGAAAGGGCACACCCTTCTTTTCTCCCAAAAATGCATTGGAAAACACAGTGAAAACAAGGAATGTATACATAACAATGGGCCTCTGAGCAGAAAACGAGGGGTTGGACTATTAAATTGCTTATATCCTAGGAACTGTACGACATAGAAAAAAAATGTAAATTTCATATGAATTATGACTTTCCTGGCTAGTTTGTACTTAGCCCCATTAGAGGTTAACCATTTTGCTGTGAAAAGTCCATTATCTCACCGCTTCCGAGGTAGGCCCGAAAGGCGCAGGAGCCATAATGTTATCCAGTGGGAAAAGCATTAACTTCGAGTGCCATCACTGTGCCGCCCTGTAATATTTTTTCACCAAACCACCAAAAGGCACATCAGTGGGATGTTGGCTTTCTTCCCTCCAAATTTCAGCCCAAAAGACCAAACCGTTACTTTGCAGCAGGGCGGCAAACAATTCCTGTAATGCGGCAGATGCCGTAATGTTATCCTATGGGGGAAAAAGTGTCAACTTTGGAGTGCTGTAACTTTGCCGCCCAGTAATATTTTTTTACCAAATCACTGAAGGGCACATCTGTGAGATGTTGGCTGTGTTCCCTTCAAATTTCAGCCCAAAAGACCAGACCGTTCTTTTGCAGTAGGGTGGCAAAAGAATTGCTGTAATTTTGCCATAGCCTGAAAAGTAGTGTTACATTTATGTAGCTTCAAAATTATGCACACTTTCATGAGTGTGACACTACTGATGAAAGTACTTTGTCCAGAAATTTGAAAAACATATTTCTAGGGTGAGTGACCTCAAAATAAAGACATGCCTAGCATCCTAAGGGTCC
Organism: Neoceratodus forsteri; assembly: GCA_016271365.2. NCBI lineage: Eukaryota > Metazoa > Chordata > Ceratodontiformes > Ceratodontidae > Neoceratodus > Neoceratodus forsteri. The sequence goes on along the minus strand of CM057456.1, from coordinate 448,846,684 downwards.
GACTAGGTAAACACAAAAATAATTGTGTTGCTAGAGGGTCCCAAATTTAAATGCCAAGCATTTTTCTGATCACCAACTGAAAACAAAATGGTGGATTTGCGAAAGTAAAAGGGCAATTTGCGAAAGTAAAAACTGCATTTGCGAAAGTGTTGAACTTTTTCCATTGACTTATAATGGGAACTTGTTTTTTGAATAGCTTTTGAACTGTTCAATATTGTTTCACACAGTCTTCAAAAGGCACATCGGGGACCCTGGCCGCACGTTCCCTGACGTTTTCGGACCAATCCCACAAACCCGTGCAACCTGTAGGCAAGAGGAAAGAAATTGCAAAAAGCGTAATTGTGCAATTGGTTGTCACTTAATAACTCTGCAGACGTATATCCAACTGGTACAAAACTTGGCAGATCCCAAGACCTACCATGACCAATCATGAATACCAAATTTCAGGCAAATCCGTTGAACGGTGGCAGTTATTAAGGTGCAAAATGTGTCCCTTTAACCTTAAAAGTGCTACTCAACCCTAACTATGGTAGCACTATCGTGCTACCATAAAATAGTGTGTGTGTGTGTATATATGTATATGTATATATGTGTGTGTGTATATATATATATATATATATATATATATATATATATATATATATATATATATATATATATATACAGGTCTCCAGATAAGGGGAGTACCACTTGTTTTACTCACCTCATTTTAGGAATACTCTTCAAAAATGTTTTAATGAGTACCAGTACTCACCTAACATTTGTAATACACCATACTCCAAAGAATACTGCTTCCTAACATAACTGGTGATTCAAATGGAGTTTCTTTCCAGATTTATAGCACTCAGATGTATCCCAATTTTGTTTTACTCACTATATTTTGAAACAGGTGAGTAAATTACTCTACTTGCAAGCATTATTTGGAGCATTGTTGGCACCTGATCAATTCTTATCTAAAAAATCCTACATTGATTTTAAAATGTACTCCTCACTCCATTCTTTCCAGACATTTGTACGCATCCAACTGTGGTTTTACTCACTCACTTTCAAAATGAGTACAGTACTCATCCCAAAAATATTTTATCTGGAGCCGTGTGTGTGTGTGTGTACGTATATGTTTATATGTATATGTGTGTGTGTATGTATGTGTGTGTGTGTATGTGTATATATATATATATATATATATATATATATATATATATATATATATATATATATATATATATATACAGGTCTCCAGATAAGGGGGAGTACCGACCTGTTTTACTCACCTCATTTTAGGAAATACTCTTCAAAAAATGTTTTTAATGAGTACCAGTACTCACCTAACATTTGTAAATACACCATACTCCAAAGAATACTGCTTCCTAACATAACTGGTGATTCAAATGGAGTTTCTTTCCAGATTTATAGCACTCGTATGTATCCCAATTTTGTTTTACTCACTATATTTTGAAACAGGTGAGTAAATTACTCCTACTTGCAAGCATTATTTGGAGCATTGTTGGCACCTGATCAATTCTTATCTAAAAAAAATCCTACATTGATTTTAAAATGTACTCCTCACTCCATTCTTTCCAGACATTTGTACGCATCCAACTGTGGTTTTACTCACCTCACTTTCAAAATGAGTACAGTACTCATCCCAAAAATATTTTATCTGGAGCCGTGTGTGTGTGTGTGTGTGTACGTATATGTTTATATGTATATGTGTGTGTGTATGTATGTGTGTGTGTGTATGTGTATATATATATATATATATATATATATATATATATATATATATATGTATATGTATATGTATATATATATATATATATATATATATATATATATACACACACACACAGATATATACACACAGATATATATATACACACACACACAATATGGATAAATATTGCCACTGGGGTACTGGGTTGAGGAGTCGCGTGTATGTTAACCCCCTGTTTTTTTGCACTGTATTACCACGGCCTTCCTTGGACAAAATAATCTCATCTTTCTCATGTGTATTCCCAGGCCCAGTATCCTCCTGAGCCTGAAAATTTGGTAGGTCAGTTTGGTGGTTTTGAAAGTCATAGTAGGTTAAACGCATAAAAAAATATATATATATTTATATATATGATTTTTAAGATCTTTTTCTTTGCTTACCGATGTGCAGAAATGACTGTGATTTAATACCTGAAACTTTCCGGTTAGTTAGTTTAGCACAAGGTTGATTCTTCACTATGTGGTTTAACTGAGAAATGTGTAGTTATTAGGAAAATAAGATTCTGTTTTCACACATGTGCAGTTGAAGAACAGTGTTACAGGTGAAATTTAAAAGTACGCAAGGGAGCCTTTCCTCCCCGCGCGTTACCTGCTGCAAGAAGTAACATTTTGTAATCCCAGAATTTTGGAAGGGATCATATTTTGGTTCCGTGGTGACGAGAGCCTGATCCCTTCCCCTTCCTGATTGTGAGCGCTGCATGCAGGCTTGAACGTCTTGTGATGCAATAGTCTGGAAGGCGTGGGGACGTGATCCACAGACTTGAATAGGGATGTGATTTCTTTTACTTTTTCATATTTTAGAGAACTGATTTGAAAAGATGCTGTGGACCTACAGAGGTGTCCGACTGGTCAAGGAGGGGAGTGTAAATGTAAAGATAATTAAAAAACGCACACAAAAAAATACAGTTGAAGTTGATTTTTATTTATTAGCTACATTTGTAATGATACATTTCTTGGGTCCACAAATGTCCATGGTCTTGTTTTTAGAGTCTGTGTTGCTCTACCTTCAGTAAACAAGAAAGAGGCATATTTCTTGTTAGAAGCTCTGGTGAAAGAACTCCATTCTGACTATAGGGAGTTGGGTCATCAGAGTAAATTAACTTGGTCGTGAATTTCGTATATGTAATTGTGTAGTATTTTCTGTTTTAAATGCCTTTAATTATGTTGCTTCCCTAATGATTATGTTGCAGGATTTTCACTACATATATACAGGAGTTTTTTTTGGTTTTTTTTTTACTTTCTGTCCTATGCTCCCCCAGCCCCATGCACTCCGCATCATAGGGAGTCGACTAGGCATCTGTCCCCCTCTTACCTGGTCCTCTGTGTTCCCTCATGGAGCCTTGGTTGTCCTCCCCAGGTGGGGACAAGGTTTGGGCCCATACACCCCGAGTCTTTCCTGTTTTCGTCAGAACACTGGGAAGGTAAAGGACAGGGGATCTGTGCTGGCACTCGGAGTGCAGGGAGCTGTTTTCCAGTGTTCTGTGGGCATGACACGCCTCATGATGTGAAGGTGAGATCGCTGACATCTGTGACGCCTCCTCCCCTGTGAATGGCAGGTACTTGCTGTACCTCTGGTTCTGCCGGAGGTCAGTCAGGTGCCGAGGCCGTCCCTCCCTCCCTCCCTGGAGAAGGTGAGCAGTTGTTGGATGCTCAAGCCTCCTCCCCTGGCCGGCCCTCTGACTTCCTGGGTACGTTCCCAAACCCAGGTTGCCAGTGTTGCAAGCAGTAGTGCTACCGCTGTCCCGGCGGGCCACCATATATACAGTATTATCAGTACATAGTCTGTTTTGCCTGAACCTTGCGTGGTTATGTGCGACTTAGACCTCCTCTTTTGTTGGATCTGGTTTGTGAAGAAAGTTGTTTTTTGGTATTCTAGCTTAACAGGCATGTTGAGCTTGATACAGGAACATTCTCTCTAGTAGCAACACTATTTTATATTGGTTTACTGATGCGATTCCGCAGTGTCCCATGTTGTTGAAAGACACCATACCTCCCAACATCTCAGCATTAAAATAGAAACATAGAAACATAGATTTTGATGGCAGATAAGGACCGCTTGGCCTACCCAGTCTGCCCATTTCCCTACCTATTGGATAAGCTGCAGATCCTAGTTAACCAGCAGCCTACTTCTTCCTACCCCCACCCCCTAGAATTGCCTTATGACTGTCCCATGCATGCTTGAATTCCACCACTGTTTTTGACTCCACAACCTCCTCCTCCGGAAGTCCGTTCCATGCATCCACAACCCTCTCTGTGAAAAAGTTCTTCCTTAAATTACCTCTGGGCCACCCCCCTTCTATCTTCAAATTGTGCCCCCTTGTTCTTGCACACCTCTTTTTTTGAAAGATGCTACCCTCTTGGACTTTGTTGATTCCCTTGAGATACTTGAAAGTTTCTATCATGTCCCCCCTCTCCCTCCTTTCCTCGAGGCTATACATATTCAGCTCCTTAAGTCTCTCAGCACTGCCCTTTAAAATTTAGAGCAGATAGCCAGAATGAGTGGCACTTTCTTTTTTTAACGAATAGGCCTCATATGTTTAGTGTTAAGGAATATACTTTTAAGTTAGTTTAGTGTTTTAACAGTTTGTGTGTCCAAAAATAGCTCACATAATGAGGAACATCAGTAAATCTTCGCAGAGCAAGGGTAAATTTGAGTGTAAAAATCATAGTGCTATGCAAAATTCATAGCAGTTGAAAGGTATGAATGACACATTGGTGAATCATATTAATTAACCAACGTAAAATGGTGTTAATGCTGGAGTTAATGTACCGATACATTTATCAGGCCTATTGAGGAGGAGGAGTGTAGTTGTCTCCTGACGCTGTGCTGTTTTGTGCTATTTCGTGTTTTTTACTATATGTTAGACACATAGACTTGATTTCAAATGTTAGTGCATGCCTATCACAGTTTGTATTTCAACAGATCATCAAAGGCCTATCTTCAAAGATGCCCTGTCGATCACATAATCAGTACTGCGTACACCTGTCTGTGCAGCCTAATTTCAGCCTTAGGCCTTACAATGTGGAATTTCCACGTGGATTTATTCTCAGCCAGGGGCACAGATGAGGGGAGTAAGGGAGTGTTTTACTCCTTTTTTTTGCATGATTTACAACCACTTTCTGATTTTAAGAATTTGTTTCCTACCCAGCACATTTAAAGTATATTTGGTACCCATGCACGGAATAGGCAACCCCTGATGCAGCAGCCCTGGCACCATGCACTAACGGAATGAAAGTAGTAGGGGTGAGGACCAGAGCTAGAAATAATTTTTGGTGGATGACTGCCCAAGGAACATGTGCAATATTCATGTTGATTGTCCCACAGATTGTGTAGCTGTTGTGTTGATTTTTGTTTACTAATGTTACATTTCTGTCTCAAATACGAGTTAATAATAACTAGCACCCCCCCCGGCTGGTGCAGTGCCCTGAAAGGGGCTTAATAACTGATGATGTTCTAAAAAAAAGGGCTAACTATATATATTGCCTGCTGGCTGATATATGGCCCTGAAAATGACTTCATAGGTGTGCCCCCACTGCAGTTCCCTGATACGGGCTTTTAATTTACTTCCCCTTCCTGCTCAGTAGTAGCCCTGTCAAGACCCTTAACTCCCTTCTGCTCTGCCTTGACAAGCCAATAAGCTTCCTTTGCTCCTGTGTATAGCCTAGACACTAAAAGTCTCCCCCTAATTAGTAACTCTAAGAAGAGTTTTTTAACCAGCCTCCCCATTGCCTGTCTCTGGAGCCCTTCCTGCCCTGACAGGAGGTTTTAAGTGGTTGTCTGAGCCCTTTACGTTCCTTTCCCAATCTCTAAATATTGTACTGTCTCCCCCTTTCTGCCTTGACTCTCTGCCCTGAAAAGGGCTTTCAAATATGGTTCCCTAGCCTTTAGTATGGCTTTCAATGAGCCTTAATTGCCCCCTCTTAGTTAACAGACAACCCTGAAAAGGGTTTTTAATTTGTATCCCTAAAACTCTGCTACCTGTGAACAAGAGCAAGTCTTGGGCTGCTACTGCAAGCACAGCACACAGAGAAATGCAATGTACAGTGCAGAAAGCAAAAGGAAAACGGGTAAATGCATGTGCACGATGACAAGGAACATGTGCACAGTCTATTCCTACCACGGCTTGGTTTTCATTTCTGCTGCTTGACCAAACTGCTGACTGCACAGAAAAGCCCATCCTGGGACATTGGGTTGAATGGACATCTTTCAGCATGTAACACCATGATGTTGGAACGTCCATAGCCCAACCTTACAGGTAGCAGCATTTCCAGGGACATGGCGTTAATGGTTTTTCACTTGATGCCTGTCCCAGAGAAATTAAACCAGCTGTTGACTCCTGGTGTGGACTGAAAAGAGTGTGAGTACGAACTGTGAACATAACAGGAAGCTGAGACAGAAGCTGTTCACTGGCTGGCCAGCAGAGTTGTTCTAACCTGGCAAACTTAAAAATACGGTCTTAGCACTACGAGGCAGTGGTAAAGTATCTCAGACCCTGTGGTAGTATCGGGCAGAGGTAGCTAGTGGCTGCAGATGCACATTGGGTTTTGTACTTGGTTTAAACATAGAATCTGTCTGCAAAAAAGGCCTGTTGGCCTGTCTTGTCTGCCCATTTCAGAAGCTGGCTGTCCGTGACAGATCTGCAGATGGAATTGCAGCCATTTAGATGAAAATACTAGTAGGTTGAAGAAGCTAGCAGTAAAAACTTCCCAAATCTAAAAATCTGGATGACTGCTGCTAGCATGAGAGCACCAGGCAGGCGTGCACGTTTGTGAACAAAAATTTGTAATTTATTTTAGACTTTGTATGAAAGTGAACAGTGCTTTTTATTTGGGTGGGTGGGAGTGGTGTAGGTAGTTCATTACAAGCTGTTTTTTTTTCTCCAGAGCAAAGTAAAACTCTGATTGCAGATATCATTATTTGTACTCCTGCCATATTCAGCTTGGCATAGTATCATAGTAATGTGTCAGCAGAAAGGGACCATCCTGGTCCATCTAGCCTGCCCATTTCCCACCCGCCCCTACTTGTCTCTACTTCCCAGGGATATTTTCCTCTGCCCACTAGCCCACCGCTTATGTCTGTCCCATGCCCTGTTGAATTCCTCCACTGTTTCTGCACATACCACCTCATTAGGTAATCTGTTCCCAGGTTCCACCACCCTCTCAGTGAAATAACATAGCCTTACATTGCTCTTAAATCTTCCCCCTTCCAATCTTAAATTATGACCCCTTGTTTTAACTCCTACTTTCCTTTTGAATAAGCTACCTTCTTTCACTTTATTTATTCCCTTCATATACTGAAAAGTTTCTATCATGTCACCTCTATCTCTTCTAACCTCCAGCGGGTATGTTAACATACCAGGGTACATAACCTACAGGAGAGACAGGTAGGGGAGAAGAGGGGGAGGAGTAGCTCTCTATGTAAAGGAAGGGATAAAAGCAACTGAACAAAAGAGTAAACAGGGAGGAGAGGAGGCACTGTGGGTCACCTTGGAGACTGGAAAGGGCACCACAATCCGCACAGGGGTTGTGTACAGACCCCATGTCAGGGGGAAGGAATGGACAAGGATATGATGGAAGGCATTCTTAGAATGGCAGAGAAAGGGAGATACTGTTGATGGAGACCTGAATATGCCAGATGTTAACTGGAGCACATTTGCTGCAGCGACATCCAAGAGCAGGGCCATTCTTGACGCCCCTACAGGTGGCAGGCATTAGACAGCTAGTTTCGAACCCACTGTGAGGGAGCAATCTTAGACCTCAGACTCCAAACGGGGCAGTGAGAGGATCTCAGATCTAGAAGTGGGTTGCCATCTGGGGACAAGTGACCATCAAACAGTGTGGTTCACGTTAAACTCAGCTACAGAGTCAAGCCATACAAAAGTGAGGGTACTGGACTTTAGGAGGGCTGACTTGGCAAGATGGGAGAGTGCCTCAGAAAAGCACTAGCAAACAGGCTAGAAGGAGGTGTGGAGCAACAATGGGGAATTATCAAACTGCCATCACAGAGGCAACAAGCCTTGTGTGAAGCAAATAAACAAATCAAAATGAAAGAAAAAGCCACTATGGTTCTCAAGAGAGGTGGCTGTGAAAGTCAGAAAGAAAAAGATAGCATTCCAGAAGTATAAGGAAACACAGAAGGAGCAGGACAGATAGCTGTACCAGTTAAGGCAGAAAGAAGCAGGGAGGGAAGTCAGAATAGCAAAGGCCCAAACTGAGGAAAAGATAGCCAACTCAGTTAAGAGGGGATAAACCTTTTATAAGTACATCAGCGAGCGAGAAAGACAAAGGGAGGGATAGTGAGGCTGAATAGAATAAACGGTGGTGGAAGAGAGGGGACAGTGAAAAGCAGGAATACTGAATGAATATTTCTGCTCAGTATTCACAAAAGAGGAGGGGAGTGCCTAATCCAATTAACAGAAGCACTCTTGATAGGGGGTCGATCCCAGTCCTCATTACAAGAAAGGGTTCTGCAAGAACCCTAAAACTGAAGGTGGACAAAGCAATGGGTCCTGATGGAATTCACCCCAGAATTCTAAAAGAATTAAGGAAGGAACTAGTGAAACCACTGGCTACTCTTTTAATAAATCATGGAGGATGGTGTGGTACCCGAGGACTGGAGGAAGGCAGATGTGATCTCTCTTCACAAAAGTGGGACCAAGACAGAGGCAGGAAACTACAGACCTGTCAGTCTGACCTCTGTGGTAGGGAAAGTGATGGAGTCACTTGAAGAAAAGAATAGTTGAGTACCTAGAGGTCAGTGGAGCACAGGATCCAAGGCAGCATGGGTTCACAGCGGAAGGTCATGTCAGATCAATCTATAGATTTCTTTGACTGGGTGACCAAAGTAATAGACCAGGGAGGGGCTGTGGACATGGCCTACCTAGACTTTAGCAAGGCATTTGACACAGTCCCACACAAAAGATTATTAGTCAAATTAACCAGCCTGGGAGTGGGTCCCAGGGTGGTAGCCTGTACAACATTGGCTGGACAACAGGACACAGAAGGTAATTGTAAACGGAGTCCACTTGAAGAAAGGGCAGTTACTAGTGGGTACCGTAAGGTTCAGTATTGGGTCCAGTCCTTTTAATGTCTTCTCAGTGGCATTGCAGAGGGACTGGAAGGAAAAGTATGCCTTTTGCAGATGACACAAAGATCTGCAACAGGGTTGATACACAAGGAGGCGGAAAGGATGAAAAGGGACTTGGCAAGGTTGGAGGAATGGTCTGACGATGGCAGCTAGGATTCAATGCAAAAGTGCAAAATAATGCACATGGGAAACAAGAACCCAGGGAAGAATACACAATGGGTGGGAGGTAGTAACAACAACAAAACAGGAAAGGGACCTGGGGTAATCATATCAGATGACCTTAAGGTTAGTAAGCAATGTGAGAAGGCAGTAGGAGGGCTGGGGTATACTGGGATGTATAGGGAGAGCATCAGCAGCAGAAAACAGGAAGTTGTTATCCTCTGTACAGACAGTTGGTGAGACCCCATCTGGAATACTGTGTCCAGTTCTGAGACCCCATCTCCGCAAGGACATAGACAGGATAGAGGCAGTCCAGAGGAGGGCAACTAAATGGTGCAGGGTCTGCAAGAGAAGTCATGATGAGGAGAGACTAAAGGAGCTTAATATGTATACCCTTGAGGAAAGAAGGAGAGGGGGACATGATAGAAACTTTCAAGTACCTCAAGGGAATCAACGAAGTCCAAGAGGGTAGCATCTTTCAGAAAAGAGACTTGCAAGAACAAGGGGACACAATTTAAAGATAGAAAGAGGGCAGTTCAGGGCAATGTGAGGAAGTATTATTTCACAGAGAGGGTAGTGGATGCATGGAACAGCCTTCCTGAGGAAGTTGTGGAGTCTAAAACTGTGGGAGAATTCAAGAATGCATGGGACAGACATAAGGCAATTCTTGTGGGGGGCAGGAAGATATAGGCTGTTGGTTAAATAGGATCTGCGGCCTATCCTGTAGGTAGGGAAATGGGCAGACTAGATGGGCCTAGCGGTCCTTATCTGCCGTCAAAGTCTATGTTTCTATGTATGGATTTAATTCTCTCCATCTAGTCTTGTATGGCTTCTCTTGCATACCTTGCACCATCTTTGTTGTCCTTCTCTGAACCCTCTCCAACCCATCTATATACTGTACCCCGTACTCCAGGTGCGGTCTGACCATGGTCTTACATAAAGGCATCAACACCTCCCTCTTCCTACTTGTTATACCTCTTCCTATGCACACCATCATTCTATTAACTTTATCTGTTGCCTTACTACATTGGTTTCCTAAGGTTACATACATAGATACATAGACACTGTCGGCAGATAAGGGCCTATGGCCCACCCAGTCTGCCCATTTGAGCTTGTAAGTTCAGTTTATGTTTTCCAAGAAGTCTGTTGCCCCTTACCCCGACCTCCAGAATTCCTTTATGTCTATCCCATGCATTCTAAACTCGCGGATTGTTTCAGCCCCCACCACTTCCTCTGGCAGGGTGTTCCACTTGTCCACCACCCGCTCTGTGAAGAAATTCTTCCTCACGCTTCTCTGAATCGTCGTCTCCTCCAACTTCACCCCATGCCTCTAGTCCTGGAACATCTTTTTCACTTAAAATAGTGTATTCCTGCACCTGTTCCTCCCTGTAAGATACCTGTATGTCTCTATCATATCCTCTCCTCCTCTCCTCCAGGGAGTACATGTTCAGTTCCTTCAACCTGTCCTCATAGGACTTGTGATGCAATCCATGCACCATCTTTGTTGCCCTCCTCTGAACCTTCTCTACCCTGTCTATGTCCTTACGTAGATAACTTCTCCAGAACTGTACAGTGTACTCCAGGTGGGGCCTCACTAGTGTCTTGTATAGTGGAATTATGACCTCCCTTTTCCTGCTGGTGATGCCCCTGCCTATGCATCCCAGCATCCTATTTGCTTTACCTGATGCCTTGTCACACTGTTTCCCTGCCTTGAGGTAATCAGAGATGATAACCCCAAGGTTGTTTGAGATTATAATCCCGAGGTCCCTTTCCTGTTCTGTTTGCTTTATCAGTTCTCCCCCCAGCGAGTACTCAGCCAGTGGAGTTTTACACCCTACATGCATCACTGCACGCTTCTTAGCATTGAACTTTAGCTGCCAGATGTCCAATGTTTAATGGCAGGAGTGTAGGTAAGTCTCCCTATTTAAGACAGATGAGTTGCTTTTGAAAATAGAAATTGTGCATTTGCAGACTTGTGGTTTACAAGGATAGCTTCCAGTAGCTAATATTTTGTAAAAGTCTGCCCCCCTCAATTTGCAGATTTTCAATGGTCCCATGATAAAAATGTAACCCCCCTACAAATGGGGGTCACTGAGGAGTCTTCCCAGAGCTTGCCTAATTGCTCACTGCCTGGTAGGTGTTCGGCGTTTAAGCCGTTTAGATGTTATTACCAGTGAGCGCATTTAAAGCCTCTATGTACTCTCTTTTTAAGAGCTGCCTGCTTGCAGTCATAATTAATCTTTATGGGGGGACTGTGTGTTTACATGCCCGAATCCCGCCCGGGCTGCCGAATCCTCGCTCCATTTCTGCCGTCGCTAGTGGCACAGACGGAGCCCTGTTAAGAGATGTAACTAATTACTGATAAACATTTAGAGTGGTAAAGCTATAGTGTTTGTTCTAACCTGCCTTCTTTGCAGCAAGGCTGTTCAGTTTAGCTCCACCATTTTGGTCCTGGACTGCCAAATTGGACCAATCAGTACTGGGGGACTCTAAAGTGGAGCCTGCTGAAATGGAACTGTATGGATTACCTGTTGGGATTTGTAGTCTTGGACTGTAGGTGCCTTTTTGCAACAGGAGGGGGAGCTATTACTGTGATTGACAGCTAGACTGCCCAACCGAACCTGTTGGATCTAAGGGAAATCCCTTGAGCTGTCTGCTGGCAAAGGAGAAGTGTGTTGGAACTTGGAGAGTGAGGAGCTCCAGCTTGTGGAGCTGCTGCCCCACGGGGTAGTGTGGAGATTTGGTGGGAAGGCTACGTCTGGCCTGCCTGCAGCTCTCCTGTCTTGGAAGGGGAGCTTCATTTTTGGACTGTGCCTCCGAACCGATTGCTGATGTGCCCTGAAGCCTGGGTAGAAAGAACAGATTCGAGTTGGAAGTTGAAGAGGAAAGAGCTTGCATAATCTAGCGGCCATGTTGCGCAGTAGTTCGTGCGGGAGAACTGCGGAAGGCCCAAAACCTGGCCTGTTGCTGTTTTGCCGAGAGGGAGAGAGAGAGAGAGAGAGAAAAATAGTTGGACAGTGATCCACTTGGTGTGCTGTGAAGTGAGCTACTGGAGGGATACCAGGCTCATCTGAAGAAGACCGAACATTTTGCTAAAAGCAATCGGCCTGTCAGGAACTTTAGCTACCTTGTGCTCCTGGGTTTTAGCAGTGATTTTGCAATCGAGATCGAGGAGCAGCCTGCCTGGTACAGTAAACTTTCTTTACATATGAATGTGCTGCGAACTGGAGGGGAGTCGCAACCTGGTTTCCCTCTCAAGCTGAGTTGTGTGTGGAAGGCTGGAAGCTGTACTCAGTTTGTATCAGACTGAATCCGCCTGCTATCAAATGCAGTTGGGACCCTGCCACGAGGGCCTCGTCTCCCTACCCGGCTCCATCTGGTAATCCAGAACAACCGTCATCCATCTTGTTCTCAGTATTGGGTATCGTGAGTAGTAAACAGGGTAGCCCCCTGCAACCTATCTTTTAAATCACAAGAGTGTCATCTGATTAATTTGTTGTGCTGTTTTCACGAACTGAGCCCTCTGGTTCCGGATTACAGTCAGTGGGTGTGCATGTTAATTTTCTTCCTAACAGGGCCCCTACCAGCTGCAACGCCGGCCTACCCTGGGCAAGAGTCCTGGCTAGCCCCTTTTCCATCCTGGGTACCCAGAGAGTGTGACTGATAGGGACACTGACTGCACAACTGTGATATTTATAGTGTGTTTAAGCCAATTAACCTGATTGCCCCCATCCTTGTTATAGTCCCCCTGAATAAATCAGATCTACTTCTTTTTCTGCAATCTACATTGACTATGGAGTCTGTTTATGCCTCAGGTATTGCACAGTTGTTCTTGTCTTGCATCACCTTATTTTACAGGGGGTCCCCAGAATCGAGCTGAAGGAACCAGTCCTGGGGGTAAGTGCTAAATCTAGGTGTATGTGTAAAACCTATCGGGTGTGGGGAAGGTAACCACTGCGTACTGTATGGGCCAGTAGCAGGAGACAAGGGGGGGGTGTCACAGTGTCCCAGAGGGCTGTGGCCTGGTTAGTCAGACCAATAACAACCCTAACCTTTGGGTGGAGGCACCTGTCACTGAACCTAGGTCCCTTAACCTGCTGCTAGCCAAGCAGGCAGGGGTAGTAGCCTTTGGGATAGCGCCACCTAGGGGTTACAAAAATATTTAGGAATTTTACTCCAGTTCATATACCGTACTGTATTTGTATGGAAATGATAGATAAGAAAGTAGGTTTAAAAAGCTGAGTAAAAAAATTAGTTCCTCATTGGATGCTCTGCTCTTTTAAGCAAGGGCATCAAGCAAATGTGACGTCCTGGGACAACTAATGTAGGCTTAGATGAAGCTTTGTCACATGTGAAAGGCTTGATACACACTTATGGGGGTATTCTCCCAGCTGGGGAGTCCCCATCTATGTCTTTCTTGAAAACATCCAAATTCCGTGCATAGACGTGGGTGTATCTGCGGAGTTAGAGTTGGGGAAAAAATGTGCAGGGACTCAGTCTCAGAAATTGGGTTTAATGTGTCGCCATGCTAGACTGTTATATCGTCTCTTGTCTCCAACCTGCTTATGTTCCCATGTTCCTAACTACATACACACAGATTTCAGAATAGGAACACAGGCCAAGAAGACCCTTGCAAAAAACCTGAAAAAAGCCACTGAGTGCGTATAATAGTGCCTCGTAGTTCTCCTAATCAGATGGACTTAAAATCGGGGATTCCGTTTTCATTAATTATGTTCACCTTTTGGCTGGAGCGAGAATATAACAGCTTAGTTCATAGGTGGGGCAGTGGGTAACAATCACCACACCCCCTCCAAGCGATACATAAATCATGCATGCATGCATGCCTTTGGACAACCAGTTCTTTGCTGCAGCCACCAGCTTTCCTGCCGTCCCCATCCTCCTGCCTTGCTATGTAGCTGTGGCTCAGGACTTCACGCTTTTTTCTGCTTCTTGGCTCGTGTAGCTTTCCTCCACCTCCAACCTCTACTGCCTTTGGCTGGTCTGCTGTTTCTCCATGTCACTCGGTAGGCCCCTCTATTTTTCTCTGTTCCCTGGCATCTGCCCCCATTTGCAACTCCCCTTTGTGTGCTACGTCTTGCCTTGGGGTTGTACTGGGGGACCATTTTCTTCTTGCTGACTTTCTTCCTGTGACTTCCCCTGCAACACCCCGCTCCCCCCCAGCTTCTGCTACCTGTGCTGGGATCCTGTGGCCTTCCTGTTGCTGGGGTATCTGCCTCCCCCCGCCTCTACCTACCTTCCCGGCTGCCCTTGGCCCTTTGGGACCTCCTTCCCCATCCCTGTTCCCCCTCACCTCTTGATGTTACCTTTGGCTGGTAGTCTTTTTGTCTTCAGTTGCTCTTTGGGGTTTTACGCTTGGAAGTACCCCATCTGTTCCTATTGCTTTGTTCATATTTAGGTTAGCAAGTCCCTTCAGGACTCTCTCCTCCAAAAAAGGACTAGTGTCCACCGCCCTCCTGCCAAAGTTCCTGTTACATTTTTGTGGCCCCTCCCTTTCTCCTTCCTCTGTGAACACTGAACAAAAGTATTTGTTCAGGATGTCTGCCCTTTCCAGGTCTCCCTCTGCACAGTCTCTCCCTTTCCTTTTTAACCTTACAATTCCATGCCAGGTCGTCTTTTTTTCACTTATTTACCTAGAAAATATCTTGTCCCTTGCATTACCTCCTGTCTATTCTGTCTTCAGCTTGCACCTCTGCGCACCTTACTGCTTTCTCTGCGTTTCCCTGATACACTTCCCTATCATCCTCCCTCTGTGTCTCCCTATACCTTCTGAATGGTACCCTTTTGCTTTTACCTTTTCAGCCATCTCTTTCGAGAACCACAACTGTCTGTTTTCCCTTTGCTCACTTTGTTGCAGAGGTTTGTTGCCTTTACTGTGTTCCCTTTAAGCTTCATCCATTATTCCTCCACCCCAACTAAGTCATCCCCCCCCCCATCATGCCATCCCTGAGGCAGTCGCCCATCTTTTTAAAATCTTCCCTCCTGAAGTCCAGGACCCTTGCCCTTCTGTGGTACGATTCCGCAGCTATCCTTATACTGAACTAAACTGTACGGTGATTACTGGTCCCCAGGTGGCCTTCCACCTTGCCGTTTGCAACACTATCCGTATTAGTGAGTACCAGGTCCAGTATCGCCCTGTCATGAGTGGGTTCGCTGACTAGTTGCTTAAGGAATGCCCCCAGCAGAGAGTCCAGGATGTCCCCACTTCTAACTAAAGCCTCTTCAGGGAGGCTCCAGTCTACATCCAGCAGTTTGAAGTCCCCCACCCGAAGCATCTCCCTCTTTTTTTGACATCTTGCCAGTGACTTCCATCAGTATCTATTTATTTATTTATTTATTTATTTATTGCTAGGATTAAAATAACTTTGAACCAGAGGCTCTTTTACAAAGGTTCTGCATCAGATACAGAATACAGAGGTAGTTGATACAAAATTTTTTTTTTTAATACGCATCAAGAAAGGTAAACATCATAGTAGGGCAACAGGAAGCAAGGACACATAGTTACATAAATTGTACAGGAAGGCGGTCAGTCGTTGATGAGGTACAGTGTAAGGTATAGAAGGGAACAGTACATAGGGCAGAAGTAGCGGGAAAGAGATGAGAGAGTGGGGGGATGCAGTCAGTAAATGACTTTGTCTGCCAGGGCTAAGCGAAAAGGATAGGCAGTGGGGGGTGGAGAGTCAGTAATGTTATAAAGAGAGAGCGAGAAACGGGAGAGAAAGGAGAAAAAAGAAAGAGGGGGGTGCAGCAGATAGAGAAGCATCCTTGTTGGGTCAGAATAGAGGTAGGTGGGTTAAATGTTAGGGAGTGAATTGAAGTGTGGGGTGGGCAAGGGGAAGGGGTGCTAGACAGGCAGTGGCTGGGAGCGGGCCATTCCTTGCAGTGTCTAGGTATGAGGGGGCAGTCACAACTGCTTTGCTGGGTGAGGTGCTGGCACAGATTAATTTTGAAGGGGGCGAGAGAGGTGAGTATCTTAGGGGGGAGGTCCCCCGTGCTGGATGTCTGTAGATCACTCCAGTGCAAATAGTGATTCTGTTTCCCATCTCCAGGGTGATCCACAGTACCTGTGCCTCCCCCTGTATTCCCTATATCTCCATCACTTTAATGCTTTCCTTCACATAAAGCACCCCCCCTTTCCTTCACATCGTATCCTTCCTGAACAGAGTATAAACTGGTATGGCCATGTCCCAGTCATGGTTGTCAGTGCCCAGTGACTTGGTACTGGCCACAATATCCAGGTCTGCCTCTGCCATGATGGCCTCTAGGTCCAGAATCTTATTTCCTAGACTTCTAAGTGTGCGTACATATGGACTTCCAGATTTCATTTCCACTCTGCTTGTTACCCCCTTTTATCTTTTTGCCCTCCCTCCTTCTCTCTCTCTCTCTTTTTAATGCTGCAGTTCCCTTCCTCCTTCATCCGTACCACCCTGCTTCTTTTATTAAGTTGCACCCTAGGGCATTCCTCTCTCCTTGGGTTCTCCTTACTCACTACGTCAGTCTGGGGGGGGGCAGTTTCTGCTTCCCCGATTCCTTTCATCATCATCACCCTCAGCTAGTTTAAATGTTAATTGAAATAACATTTAAACCATCCACTGAGGGACTGCAGTTTCCCTCCTAAATTGATGCAGGCCATCACCCCTATATAGGCCCTTATCCTCCTAGGTGTGTTCCCCATCCCCAGTGTAGCTGAACTCCTCTTTTTTGCACCATTCCTTCAGCCACAAGTTGAAGCTCCTGGTGCGGAGATCCCTCTTATCCCTCTCGTAGGCAGGCAGCACCTTCACGAAAGCCACTCTGCATGCTACCTGTCTAAGACCCCACCCTGTAAACTCCCCCTGCACTATCCCAGCCCTGTCCCTAGCCATATCATTAGTCCCCAGGTGGACAGTGGTATCCAGCTCTCCCTCACGTCCTGCCGCCCTAGCAATCCTCAGGATCTGCTTCTTATTCCTTTGGGCTGTGGCGCCGTGTAGGCACCTAACCTGCCTCTCCCTCTCATTTCCTGTTCCCAGATCTATCCCCCTCACAGTTAAGTTCCCCACCAGAAGTTGCTTCCTCCTCTGGGGTCCTCTACCACCCTCCTTGGGGTCTCCACTACCAAGGGCCTCCAAATCCTCCTTGGTCACTGCTGTGTGTTTCAATAATTTGATTGTTTGTATTGCAACTCTTCAGGAAGTCTGGACATTTTTCCTTTTAAGGGGTGAGTGCAGTGTATTTTAGTGTGTGCGTATTGGACCCACCCTTGCTTCCTTCCTTCCTGTAAGATACACTAGGCATACATATGACTATTTTCAGGTATAACTTAGGACAGTTACAGACTAACAGCACGAAGAGTGATCTACAGGAAACAGTGACAAGAAAAAGTTTATGAACTAGCACGTAGTTTTCAGAGGGACCTTTTGTTTGGTTGTTGTTTTATCCTTTCATTACCCATCCCTCTGTTATTTATGACTTCTGCTTCTCGAGGGTGGAGCCTCTTTGCCTCTGGGGGTTTCTTTGGCCATGCAGATTGACTCGACAGCACCTCTTAAAGCAGTCCTACCTTATCTGCCTGTGGCCTACCTGGCCTTACTCCGTTCCCTTTCCTGTATTTCCCTTATCAGCATCAGTCGTAGGCTAGTTCTCCTCATGGACGTGAAGTCAGATGTAAACCGTTTGGAAGTCATCACTGTCCTCATACTGTGCCTAGAGGGTGAGGCCTTCTTTGCAAGGGACCTCTTTAACTGTGTAGATTGACTCAGTGGTGTATCACGGTGTTATCCTCTTAGAAGCATAAAGGGAGAGCCTTCCTCTCCTAATTGTTGCCCTCAATTGGATTACAAATGCACCAGTGATCTAAGCCATCATTATAGTCACGTATACCAAGAAGGATGGCAACCAAGGCCTTGGTTCCTCAGAGGTTTCCTCCACTAGGGGTTTTTCCTCTTCTCAGTGCCAAATGTCATCAAATAAGTTATACCCCTTAAGTTTGCCTTGAGTAGGGCTGGCCACCCTTTTTCAGTGAAAATCGTAAAATTTGGATTGAAATGGAATTTGCAGTTTTAAATACCACAGTTTTTTTTTGGTTTTTGTTTTGTTTTTTTTTACATGAAAAATAGAATATTTGCACCACATTTACAGCCACCCATGGGGCTAGATTTGTGTCAGCACCCATTTTGTGCCATATTTTTGTACAAAATATGAGGATTTGCACTTTTTTTTTTTTTGAGAAGAAAACAAACAGGTTTTTGAGAAAAAAACAAGTAAACAGGAAAAACGTTTTTTAGAGTTTTATAAAACAGAACTACTCATTTTTGAAAATGGAAAATCAGTGACCCTTTAAGAATGGAGTTAGATGGTGACTCTTCACATCAGTCCTCCTTACTTTCCTTGCTATTGGTGTTCTTTACAGAATGGGTCTTTTCAAGGCTGGGGCTCTCCTCTCCATGGAAAGTGTGGGAATTTCTTCTGTAAAGTAATTCTGTGGAAGCTGAATGTTGAAAGCAGGCCGTGTCCATCAGCGACCACTTGGCAAGATACCTTGCATCGTTGCTCTACTACTGTTACTATGTGCATATGTTTGTGGTGTGGTGCAGATCTAATGGAACAGGAAAAATGGTTCAGTCATATTTTTTGTGTTTTATTTTCCTAGTTGGCTCTGAACACCTTGTTTTTCTTCCATGGTTTTTCATTTTGGTTGGGCTGTCAAGCTATGGCTTTCACTTTTTACATAGCGTGGGAGTTGGCTTCCCATGACTAGCAGATTTGCTTGATTTGTGGTGACTGCGTTTTATGTGTGTGTGTGTGCCTGTTCAGAATTGTGGTTATTTTTTTGTCAGTTTTAACCAAACTGGTAGGTTTGCATTCATCTCAAAGTATACAAATAGAATAACATATGCGTCACTATCTGTTATGGTGCTGTGATTCCATCAAAGGATTCTAGTGACATAATTACTTCATGGAGCGAAGCTTCAGAGGTTGATGATGTCACTAGAATCTTGAGATAGAATTTCAGCAACGTAACAGATAGAGACCCATGTGTGCTTTTTTGTGATACATGGCTGAAACCATGAAACAGCCTCCTCACACTGCCAGTTTGAGCTAAGCAGATGTCGGCCGCCTCTCCCCACAAACTGAACTGTCAGAGTGAGTGAGAGGAAGACACACACACACACTCTGAAGTGTCAGTTTGATCTTTACAGATGCTGCAACTGCCATCTAGTCTAACAAGACCCCACCCCCACCCCACACATGGAAGTGGACGTTTTGATTTAAACAGGAGCTGTTCATTTGATCCCAATCATTTCTGAAAACTTCCAACAGGCCCCCCTGTCCCCTCAACTAAATCAGAAGACCCGCACTTACCGGATGCCATTCTCTACGAACATATGGAAAACAAATTGTGGGAAAGCAAATTAATATTAAAAATAGTAACTTTTATTGCCAATTAAATGTCACTTAGACACTGTAGCCTTTGATCGTTTGTATCCTTTGGAAAAATGCCAGTCATAACTGCATTTAGCATGGCTACTGACGTGGATAAAATGGCAGTTGCTTGCAGGAGTTGGTGTGCATCTGAAACAAGGATTCGAAGTTGTAAAACAACAATCTGACATCGGGTTGGTATTATCCAGACATCACAGCAGTGGTATTAAGTTCTGACAGCAGCAGAGTTTGTATAGGAAAAAAAAAGCAACCCATGTATTATAAATTGCTATTACATGGAGCTGTACTTTGTCTTTTCCATTGCTTGGCTCCCTCTGATAAAATGAGCATTGCAGAACTAATTTTCCTGAATCCATATACAGTGATATATATCCCATGAGTGACATTGCCACAGATGAGTGTTTCTTTGGCACGTGGTCAGGTTGATTTAAAGAGCAAGTGCTTAGTAAGGATGTGCTGTATATGTTAAAAAATGAAAGTTTGGGGCCTTTGAATGCCTCTGCAATCATTTTGTGTGCTCTTGTTTC
The DNA here is from genome assembly GCA_016271365.2 of Neoceratodus forsteri. NCBI lineage: Eukaryota > Metazoa > Chordata > Ceratodontiformes > Ceratodontidae > Neoceratodus > Neoceratodus forsteri. The sequence continues at coordinate 448,826,698 of CM057456.1, read as the reverse complement.
TTTATTTTATTTGTATTTTGCCAAGCACTAGTAAGTAAAGAATCCAGTGGAATACGTGTACTGTGATGTCAGAAAAGTTGTGCTGACAGGCTGGCAGTGTATTTCAATGGGAAACTGCAAGCCTGTTTTCAGATGTTTATAGAGAGATAAAGCTTTCTACCACCAAAATATTATGTTTAACCAAAATATGTAATTTTTAATAACCTGAGATCTGTTATAATTTAGCAGGTGACATTTGCTGCTTTACCAGATTTTACTTAGGAGAAAGAGAAGAGAGACCAGTTACTGTTTTAAAAAATGTAGAATCGTACATATGAGCTGCAATAGTGCAGACATATAAAAGGCAAAGTTTGCTACTGAAAGAAAAGCATCTCTAGTTTCGTATTGAAATACATTGTGCTTATCGGTGGTTGGCAGTTTCTGACATTACAATACCATAATTCAACTGAATTCAATCAATCAATCACTTTATTTAACCAGGCATATAATCAGTTCTTATTTATTAGTGGTGTGAAACGCAAAGGTGAACACCCACTTGTTTCACTGCACTAACAAATATTTTATTATAAAAGAAGGTATTAATACATCAAAATACAATAAATAAAAATAGTCAGTTATCTGTTTATTAGAAGTGAACACCTGGGGCCAGAGATTCAAAAATGGGCAAGCAGAGTGCAGAGGTTTGCATTGCACTTGCCCTTTGCCGACCGTGAAGATGCTTTATTCAGTCGGAAAGCATACCGGCACTATCTGACTGAATATAGGGAGATGCTGGTGCAACCCCGACATGCATCCTGGCAGTGCAAAGAACAGCGCCCCCAGACCAGATAGCACCAGTAGCTCCTGGCGCAAAATTGACACGGGTCCATGCTAATGATCCCATTGGGCATGCAAGTGCTAAGCGGTCATTTGCATGCCAATTATGGGCACATATGCATGGGAAGCGGTGGCAGAATTGCACCATGCCACCAGCCCTGCCCCCACCCAGATTATTCAGTCCTGTAACAGAGGTCATATTTCCTGGTACCTTGTGATCCCCCACACACCCCCGCCCTCCAGTCACCAGCCCCATGTCAGGAAAAAATTCCCTGGTTTTCAGGGTTCCCCACCTTCCCACTGATCACCAGCCCTATGTCAGGAAAATGAATTCTCTGGTGCCTAGTGGCACCCCCCACCCACTGATCTCGCTGTCCCATAAAATGTTAAAATCTTCCCGTGCCTAATGGTACTCCGACCTTCCAATTGCCGCCCATAGAATATTAAAGCCTTCCTGGTACCCCCACCCTGCAAGCACTAGCCCGTTAAATGAAAAACTCCCTGGTGTCCAGTGGTCCCCCCCACCCTCTGATCGCTGTCCCTGTTTAAATGAAAGAAATGTCTCTGGTTCCAAGTTGTCCCCTGCCCACTGATCACCGCCCCTGCTAAATGAAACAAATGTCCGGTGTCTAGTGGTCCCACTCCACCCTCCAGTCCCTGGCCCCGGATCAAATCAAATATTCATTGGCGTCTAGTGGCACCCTCCACCCACCAATCCCTGTCTTTGTCCCAGCGTAAGCTTCTCTGGCATCTAGTGGCCCCCCGCATTGTGGGTACTGGCCAGTCCACCCTGCCACCCCCCTTGCCTCAGTCGCCGGCACCACGGGAACCCATATGACATCAGGCACAGCCCTCGCCTCACCACCTTGGCCGGCTGCCATACGTGATGACAGGGAGAGCTTGTCCTCTGTACTGTAAAGGGAGTGCATATTGTCTACTGTAGACAGTATGCACGCTCCCTGTCATCACATGTGGTGGCCAGCCAAGATGGTGAGAGGAGGGCTGTGCCGGTTGCCACATGTGCTCCCGTGGTGCCGGTGATTGAGGTAAGGGGGGTGGGCAGGGTAGGTTGGCTGGTGCCCGCAATGTGGGGGGGGGTTCCTAGGTGCCAGGAAAGCTTATGCTGGGATGCAGACGGGGATCAGTGGATGGTACACTAGGTGCCACAAGAAGCCAGGGAATATTTGAGTTGATCCGTGGCTGGTGATTGGAGGGCGGGGGTGATGACTAGACACCGGGGACAAATCTGTCTTTTAATGGGGACGATGATCGGAGGGTGAGGGGACCACTGGACACCAGGGACATTTCTTTCATTGAAGTGGGATAGCAGTCGGAGGTCGGGGAGGACCACTAGGTACCAGGGACAATTCTTTCAGTTAACAGGGATGGCAGTTGGAGGGTGGGGGGAACCATTAAACACAAGGGACAGTTCCTTTTTTTTTTTTTATGGCATATTTGGTGATAGTGGAGAACACTGGACCACTACTACTTGCGTAGCATAAACCTTTTATGAATACAGTGTGGGCTCGTGCATGTTGTTAAGTTTTGTATTAGTTTATTTGAAAGCCCCCCCACATCCACTTTTTTCTTTTCTTAAAGGGGTGTGTGTGGGGGGGTGAAGCCCCCCACTCACATAAACTAATACAAAAAAATAGCCGAAATGTAGTTTTGAGTGAGTAGCGTAACTTACATGCTACGCTAATAGTGGAGGTCCGGTGGTAGTCCAGTGTTCTCCACTATCGCCACATATTTTTGTCCCCATCTGCCGGCAAGGTCCCATGGTGGTGTACCGGCAATCCAGGCTTTGTCCTCCCTCATGGGGATCATATGGCACGGCAGTGGGGGTGGGGTTGTATTTTTCGTGGTTGAGGAAGTAGCTACGTGATCCCGTGTCCTCACCACTGAGGATGTCAGTGCGAAGGCCCATGGTCCAGGCATGCAGTCTTACTGAGGACACAGCTGCAGCCAAGCGCCTAATGGCATTCTTCCTTCCCCACACCGCATCCTGGCAGAGTAGTGCCTGAGCCCTCCCTGGAAAAAGACAGCTGCCATATGGTGGCTGAATCCAGCTGACCCCCAACAACCCAGGTTTGTTCCTGAACCTGGGTCGCTGGCATAGCGTGAGGTGTAGCATCCATCGCCTCAACCCTCAGTGTCACTGGGCCCACCAGGTACATTTCTTTCATTGAACAGGGCTGATGATTGGAGGGTTGGGGAGGGACTACTAGGCACTCGGGACATATCTTTTAGTTAACATGGTGGTGATTGGAGGGTGGTGGGGATCACTGGATACCAGGGAAGGTTTTAACATTCTCTGGGATGATGATGGGAGGAGGGGCGACCACTAGGCACCAGGTGTGCTTCCCCAACCGCCAGTGTGGTTGTTGGCGGCAGTGCATCTGCTGGCCATTAGGGTTGCCCAGAGTAAGTTGGGCTTCTTCTCCGCAGTAATTGCACAGCACAAGGTGGCCTGCGCTATTCCCCTTGTGCAACGCTAACGCACTAAATATTGCACTGTGCCAGGATTCCTGTCCCTGCTTTGCCCTTTCCCCACTGCATACATTATTTTTTTGCACGTATGCGCTAACCCTTTTAGTGCGCACCATATCCCCCTTTGAATATTGCGCTCGGGGCTCGAACTCCGGGCAAACGGGGCATAATCATTTTGTCATTAGGGCAAAATTTTGAATATCTGGCCTTTGCTCTTTAAAACAATACAGAATTAGACTTGATAAGCTTCTGTGCAGCAGAATGTCACTGCATATAACAGTCTGGAAAAAGCAAGGGAGAGGCACAACTTTCAGTTTAATTTTGAAATCGTCTGATTTCAACTGCTATGAGTGCAGGGGCAAACTGTTCATCAGACTTTTTCTTGCAGATCTATTTTTCTTAACGACTTTCTTGATGTTTTGCAGTTATATATGATGGAACTTTCCCCGCATATCTTGGCTATACCCCAAGTTTTTGCAAATGCCAAAGCTATGTATAGTATTTATTTTAGGATTGCTAAATGCTGTTGGTCAGTAATTTATATAGCAACATAGTAAAAGTGAGTCTCCTTTCTTACATGTGCCGACAGTTGGTGATAACTTACTTATGTTTTTCAGTCTATGGCTTTTCTTTCTTTAACACCCCCCCCCCAGTATGTTTTGGTCTAGAGCTGTCCTATGTTAGCATTGGCTGTTGTATTTTGTTTTGTTTTTTTGTAACATGTAGAAATCCAGAAAATAATCCTGTTGTGACAGGTGGAATACCAGAAACCCAAATTTTGGTATTCCATCTCAAGGTCTGGTATTCCGCCTATTAAAAACAAGTAGTGCTTGTGACAGAAATGGGAAGGAAAGAGTTAATGGTTTGGATTCTGTAGATGCCTTATTTTTTTAGCAGTGTGGAAAAAATACACTGAGGCTGAAATCCTCCAGCAGCAACCAGCTTGTGGAATTCCTAGCTGCTAGATAAGAGCTGGGTCATAAATCTCGAGTGGACATCTCCAGACACACACAGACCTTGCAGACACGGACACAGGGCAGTTTGAATGGATTGGATCATTCAGATATAAACTTAAGGTGAAAAGGGAATATAATTGGTCACCAATAGGTGTTCACTCTGATTGGGACAATTAAATAGATACATGTTAGTTGGTTGGTGCATTTAAGGAGAGAATAGGAATGACCTAGTCTCCATAGACTATATAAGCTTCTGTAAGACAGAGAACTCTCGCTTGCCTTTGGAAGCTGTGAGGGGAAACATAAGCTTGGAGCCTACCTGGTATGTCCGTGGGGAGCTGGCAGTTAGAACAGGGTCAGTGTCTCTTGTAAGGACAGGGAAGGGTAAGTTTAGTGATAGTATATTTCAGTAATAGCCTTCTTCTTTTGCCATCTGTTGTTTAAAAACATTTGTTTACTTTTCCTGTATAAGTGTTATTCTCTTGTGTTGTAAATACATTTCCTGTAAATGCTCATTGCACTTTCTGTTAAGTAAAAGCTATTTATTTGCTCAACAGTTGTGTCTCTGATGTCATTTTTCTAAGGTAAGATTTGGTTTTCCACTGGCTAGGGTAAACTATGTGTAGCATCCGCCACCTGAAAGAGACACACTACCAGACTTTAACTTGTGCAATTGCATCGTGATTATTCAAGTTTGTACACTTGAAAGAGGTGCGGAAGGAAAGTCCGGCTGGTGGCATGATCACTATGACACACACCCTCTAAAAGCTGTTTCAGCCCAGAGGGAGAGGTGGTTGTCACATATTGTTGGCAGTGGTGGGGTGATGATAGCGGACTGCGAGCACACACTGATACAGAGTTTGCCAGTGAACAAAGTTACCTTAGCATTGCAAAACAGGATATACAAGAGGATACATTTGTACAACAGTTTTATTTGTTTCTAGATAGCACAGTATAGTGTAGCAGTAGAGAATGAGCTCCACGGAGTATGACTCCACTTACTGTGCCACAGCTTGTTGAAAGGTGCCAGGAAAGGGATTCAGCCTGAAAGTCTGAAGCAGAAGAAAAGGCAGCTCATAGCTACTCTCTTGGCACATGATCTGAAGCAGACAGTCGTTGGGGGTGAGTCAGGAACTGAGGCAGCAGGCCCCCCAAATCAGCTTGAGGCACTGCGACTGCAGCTATTGCTGCAAGACAAGGCATTGGAGGCGAAAAGACTGGATGCTGAAGCAGAAGCAAGAAGGTTGGCAGACAGAGAGAAAGAACGTGAAGACAGAGAGAAAGAACGACAGCATGAACTCCAGAGACAACAGCACGAGAAGGAGATGATGACCCTCCGCAGTCAGCAAACCGTGAGTAATGGTGGAGTGAGTTTACCTCATGAAGCCAAAATGAATTCTAAATTGTTCCCTCAGTTTAAAGAGGGAGATGACCTTGATTTATTTTTAAGGTCATTTGAGAGAGTATGTAATCAATTACAATTAAATAAGGCTTCCTGGTCAACTTATCTCACATCCTTGCTGACGGGGAGAGCGCTGAATGCATTTGCTAAAATGAGTAATGAAGACTATGCTGATTATGATAAAGTAAAAACAGTGTTGTTGAAACGTTTTGAATTAAACTCCTGAGGCTTATAGAAGAAAATTTAGGGAGTTAAAGAAAAGCCCAGAAGACAGTTATGCAGAACTGCAGGTTAAACTGTATACTTACCTTGATAGGTGGATGGAGGGGGCTAAAGCAACTACTGTGGAACTCATTAAAGATGTATTGGTGAGAGAACAATTCCTTAAAATTGTACCTGAGGACATGCGTGTATGGCTCATAGACAGGGCATGCGCCTCTTCCACAGAGGTGGCAGGAAGCGCTGATGAGTATCTGTCTAGCCGGCCACACACACAACGTAAGTCTTATGGTATGGGGCAGCACATGGTATAAGGGATCCCAAGGGGGCAGCCCAAAGGAAACCAGCCTGCACCTGAGCCCAAAGTAGAGCCCTCTGGTTCTAAGGGGACTCAAGAAATAGGTCCCAAGAAATGTCATATTTGCAATCAAGTGGGACTCTTGAGATATAACTGCCTCTCAGAAACTGGTTAAGGGGCAGAGATATTGGGGGGTGATCAAAAGGGCACTGGTGTGTTTGTAGTGTGTCCAGTCTGAAGAACCACTCTCCTCTGATGAGAATCTGCGTCCCATTACAGTTAATGGAATAGTAACACAGGGACTATGGGACACAGGTGCTAACATCTCCCTGGTAAGGCAAGATCTCATTCGGCAGAGCAGATCGTGCCTGGGAAATACTCAAGGTTCAAGCATTCACAGGGCCACCAGTCCCATTACCAATGGCTAGAGTCTTCCTGAGCTGGGAAGGGGCATGTAGAAAAGGAGGTGGGAGTTGTAGAGGACCTACCTGTAAGTATGATTGTGGGGAAGGATTTGGACCCCAGTAAAAAACTGGTGTGTGTTGTAACTCGTAGTCAGGCACAAGGGCAAGCTTCTGAGGGGGAAGAGGGGTTGACTCTGGGTGGTCCAGCCACACCCTCAGCAGCTGAGGAAGTGTCCAGCACAGGGGAAGGGCTGGCTAGAAGCTGCAGTCCAGAACCCCAGTCACAAATAGAGGAACCCACAGGACTTCCTTCAGAGGGCACTGGAAGGGTCAGACGAGGGCAGCTGAGTGCTGCACAGCTTAACTGACCTACCCTGGAAAACTGAGGGAAATAGCTCATAGGGGCTGAGCATTCTCAGGGGGTAAAGAGTCCATTTACTGGGATAATGGGCTGTTGTACAGAGAATGTACAACAGAGGAAGGGCTAGCTGGTGAGGTACTCCAGCAGCTGGTAGTCCCTAAGGTTTACCGTCAGCAGCTTTGGCCCTTGCACATGATATCCCTTTTCAGGGCACTTGGGAGTGAGGCATAAAAGCGCCTCACCAACAATTTCTTCTGGCCTGGTATTGGCAAGGATGTGGCCAAATTATTGCCGGACTTGTCCACAGTGCCAGCGGTAGGAAAAATGGGGACAAGGCCAAGGCAGCTTTGGTGCCCCTGCCCATTATTGATGAACCTTCAAGAGGGTAGCAGTGGACATAGTGGGCCATTGAGCACCCCAAGTCGCACTGGCAAGCTGCATATCCTGGTAGTTGTAGACTATGCCACTAGATACCCAGAGGCAGTGGCCCTAACATCCTCTGAGGCAGGACCAGTGGCAGATGCACTGTTGGAAATATTTAGCCGGGTGGGCTTTTCCCAGGAGATACTGTCAGACCGGTGCCAATTTTATGTCAGGATTAATGAGTAGTTTGTGGGAGAAGTGTGGGGTAAAGCAGCTCAAAACCTCCCCATACCATCCCAAGCTAATGGTCTAGTGGAGGATTTAATCAACCTTAAGACCATGCTAAGGACTTTGCTGACCAGCATAAGAGAGACTGGGACAAATATTTGCCTCATCTCCTATTTGCATACAGGGAAGTCCCACAGGAGTCCACAGGGTTCTCACCTTTCGAGCTCCTGTTTGGTCATAGGGTGCGGGGGCCACTAGATTTGATTCGGGACGAATGGGAGGGTGACCGTGCCTCCCAAGGGGAGTCTGTTGTGGAGTATGTCCTGAACTTCAGGACCCGCCTTAGGGAGCTCATGGGGTTTGCTCAGGAGCACCTGGCCACTGCACAACAGCGGCAGAAAGTCTAGTATGCCCGTGGGGCCCGAGCCAGAGAATATGTGGTGGGACAGCGAGTGATGGCACTCATCCCTGTACGACAGAATAAGTTACAGGCAGCATGGGAGGGGCCATTCTCCATTGTCCAAAAGGTTAGTGACGCCAATTACATGATAGAGCTCCCGGACAGGAGATGCAAACGAAAGGTGTATCATGTTAACATGCTGAAGCCCTACCATGACAGAGAGGAAATGGTCCTCGCTGTATGTAGTGCTCCAGAGGAGGAAACTGAGGTAGATCCACTGGTGGACCTACTTGGGAGGTCAGGGTGCATCCTCTGTGGACAGCCTTACCCTCTCGAACAGCTGACACCAGCCCAGGTGCAAGGAATTAGGGTGTGCTGAGAGAATTTGAAGACATGTTCAGGGAAACCAGGGTACACCACGATGGCAGAGCACCATGTGGATACAGGGACCCAGGATCCTGAAACAGTCCCCCTACAGGGTACCTGAGCAGGTTAAGCAGACTGTGAAAGAGGAGCTCAAAGAGATGCTGGAACTGGGGGTAATCCAGGAATCTAGTAGCCCCTGGGCATCACCCGTGGTACTGATCCCCAAAAGGGATGGCACCACACGATTCTATGTGGACTACCGGAAGCTTAACAGCTGCACGGAGTCTGATGCTTATCCCATGCGCAGAACAGATGAGACCCTGGAGCGACTGGGGGGAGCCAAGTATTTGACCACAATAGACCTAACAAAGGGCTATTGGCAGGTACCTCTGACCCCTGCGGCCAGGGAAAGATCAGCGTTTGTTACTCCATTTGGTTTATATGAATTTAAGGTAATGCTATTCGAATGAAGAATGCACCTGCAACCTTTCAACGGCTTGTAGATCGCATTCTGTCTGGGGTAGGTGAGTTTGCATTGGCTTATATGGATGATATAGCCATATAGCCAGACCTGGGATGAGCACATCAAGAATGTGCGGATGTGTTTCACAGGTTAAGAAGGCAGGTCTGACAGTCAAGGCAGAGAAGTGCCAGATAGGTATGGCAGAAGTATCCTCACCTTGGGCACTGGGTGGGTAGTGGACACATCCGTCCGAGCCTGTTGATGCCATCCTGGCCTGGCCTACTCCTACCACAAAGAAACAGGTCAGGGCATTTCTAGGGACTGCAGGGTACTACCGAGGTTTGTTCCCCGCTATAGCGATCTGGCTAAGCCCCGACAGACCTAATCCAAGAAGGGAAAGCCAGATGCAGTGAAGTGGTCAGAAGGCTGTGAGGTTGCTTTTCAGGAGCTAAAGAAGGCCTTAAGCAGCCCAGCTGTATTGGCTAGCCCCAATTATAGTTTAAAGTTTATGGTCCATGTGGATGCCTCGGATCATGGGCTGGGGGCTGTGCTGAGCCAAGTTACTCAGCAGAGGGAGGAGCACCCAGTTGTGTACCTCAGCAAGGCTTTGCCCAGAGAGGAGGCATACGCTACAATTGAGAAGGAATGCTTGGGAATAGTGGGTTCTTTCAGAAGCTGCAGCCTTACCTATATGGGAGAGAATTTACTGTGGTCACAGATCATAATCCCCTGATTTGGCTTCATAGGTCCAGTGGACAAAATGGTAAACTACCATGTTGGAGTTTGGTACTGCAGGCATACAACATGACCATACAGCATCGCAGTGGCAAACAAAATGCAAATGCAGATGGGCTATCTAGGCAGGGCTAATGGCCTGGCTGGATACTTTGGCACTCCCAGTATCAGATGAACGGCTGTGTCACTTGGGTAGCCTCCAAGGACACCCTCATTATCTGGGGGGAGATGTGACAGAAATGGGAAGGAAAGAGTTAATGGTTTGGATTCTGTAGATGCCTTATTTTTTTAGCAGTGTGGAAAAAATACACTGAGGCTGAAATCCTCCAGCAGCAACCAGCTTGTGGAATTCCTAGCTGCTAGATAAGAGCTGGGTCATAAATCTCGAGTGGACATCTCCAGACACACACAGACCTTGCAGACACGGACACAGGGCAGTTTGAATGGATTGGATCATTCAAATATAAACTTAAGGTGAAAAGGGAATATAATTGGTCACCAATAGGTGTTCACTCTGATTGGGACAATTAAATAGATACATGTTAGTTGGTTGGTGCATTTAAGGGGAGAATAGGAATGACCTAGTCTCCATAGACTATATAGCTTTCTGTAAGACAGAGAACTTCTCGCTGCCTTTGGAAGCTGTGAGGGGAAACATAAGCTTGGAGCCTACCTGGTATGTCCGTGGGAGCTGGCAGTTAGAAAGGGTCCAGTGTCTCTTGTAAGGACAGGAAGGGTAAGTTTAGTGATAGTATATTTCAGTAATAGCCTTCTTCTTTTGCCATCTGTTGTTTAAAACATTTGTTTACTTTTCCTGTATAAGTGTTATTCTCTTGTGTTGTAAATACATTTCCTGTAAATGCTCATTGCACTTTCTGTTAAGTAAAAGCTATTTATTTGCTCAACAGTTGTGTCTCTGATGTCATTTTTCTAAGGTAAGATTTGGTTTTCCACTGGCTAGGGTAAACTCTGTGTAGCATCTGCCACCTGAAAGAGACACGCTACCAGACTTTAACTTGTGCAATTGCACGTGTGATTATTCAAGTTTGTACACTTGAAAGAGGTGCCGGAAGGAAAGTCCGGCTGGTGGCAGCGAATACCCAAGGACACACACCTCTCTAAAAGCTGTTTCAGCCCAGAGGGAGAGGTGGGTTGTCACAGTGCTATAGATTCAACTGCAGAGTGGGGGCATGGAGGAGTGGTATTCCAGTCAGAATATCAGTGTGATGAAAATGTATTCCGCCTTTAAAATTGGTGTGCAAAACAGGGTGGAACAGCAGTAATTCTAGCCCTATGATGCAGATCTATGTATAATATACTAAAATCAGTAAAAATAAACTAAAAAAAGGAGACCCATTAAGTCCAGACCCCCTTTTTATAAGCAGGAACTAACAAGCATGCTGTGCAAAACAACTGTACTAGCAATTTCAACCCACCCTACTATTCAGGGTACCTTGGTAAGCAAAAATGTGTCCAGGCTTTCCTTCAGGGTCTGTATTGTGTTCATATCCACCATCTCTCCTGGTAGGCTGGCCATTGGTTCACCACCCTCTGGGAGAAAAAGCACTTCCCAATGTTACCTCTGAATTGATCACCTTTTAGCTTAAGGGGGTGCCCCTGTGTACTGCTGGAGCACACCAGATGAGACATTTCTGTCTGTGTGACCTTGTTGATACCATTAAGTATGCGGAAGACTGAGACTGTAGCCCCCGGCCCCCACTGCCTTCTTTTCTCCAGGATGAACATGTCATGTCTGCCTTAACTGTTTTTTAGGTACAGGTTTACATGCTTTGTTTCTTCAGGGCTAAATGTTGTTCTTCTCAGATCAATGGCAACGTATGTAATTTGTGTTACTAGAACTGGTAAAGTGTATTAGTAATAGTCATACTTTTTTATCAAAAACTTATTGTTAAGATGTTCCACAGGGCTGTGCCAGTGTATTTTTTTCCCGCTTCCATACTCTGTTTTTGCCCCCAGGGCCACAGCCAGGAGGCTACCTTCTGCCAACTGCTACTCCCCCACCCCGTCCACCGCCTCTGCTAGGGCCCCAGCAGCTGCCAGGGTGCCCGCCACAAACTCTCGTGGCAAGGTCAGAAGAGGGAGGTCTGTCCCCTCCAAAAGCACATAATCCAGTGTTTTACTGCAGGCTGCCCTGGTGATGTGGTGGGTGGAGGTGTGGCCAGCGGCCATTGTACGATCTAGCCGTGCCAATCCTTTTCTTCTGCTTTGCTCCCTGGTTTACTTCCCAGGGTCTCAGCAAACTTAGTCACACACATGCCTGGAGGTGTGCGTGCACACTGGACTGGCGACCCCACTCCACCAACCCGGCCTATCACTTGGCACCCCCCCCATCTGCATGGCACTACCACCAAGCCTCCAGTCGGTGACAGCCAAATGCCGGGAAGACCAATCTCTCCAGTCTGGGAGAGGAGAGCTGTCTGGCAGCTGCTCGATCCCGCTCCCAGCATCCCTCCCCCCCAGCAGCCTGGGCTTCTCCCAAACCTGGGTCGCTGGCGTGGTGAGAGGTAAGGCGCTAAGTGCCTCAGCCCACTGGGCCACTGTGCCGGCCAGTGTAATGTGTTTTTTTTTTTTTTAATTGAGTCTTCTTTCTTGCTGTCTTAGTTTCTCACCATTCTGTTAATGTAATTTAGGAAAAGGTATTTGGTTTTATTTAGCGCCACTTATTACCATGTTATAGTTGTTATGTGCTATTTTTAATTATTTTATTGTGCTACCGCTTATGACACAGGTGATACAGGTTCAGGAATGAGTCAGGGTAGTTGAGGTCCAGCAGGAGGGAGAATTTAGCATTAGAGAGGATGCTGGTCTCTCCCTGGGAGGGAACCCCCCCCCCCACTCCACCATGCTAGCGCCATCTGGATGACCACAGGTGGTACTGCAGGCTGGCTCTAGATCAACAGCTTGCATGTGCATTCCGTGGAGCCCTAGCTGCTGACATTTCAGGTAGGGACAAAAAATGCCTAATGCCTGGGCCCAGGGCTGAGGCTAGTGGTACCCTTGGCTCGAGTCCTGTACTGCCAGCCATGTCCCGTGGGAACACTGGATCCTGGTCCTTGAAGGGGCTTGGTGGATGGGTGTTATTCATCATGTGGTGCATGACTGGGGCCCTCTGGGGATACATCCCTTTCCACCGAGGGGGCCGGCCTGGGTTGTGGGTATTGTAATACACTGGGTACTGAATTCTGTAGCATGGTACCTCCACCTGGGGTGGCCCCTTGGGATATTAACTGGTACACAGGATGTTACCCCACAGAAAAGGTGTATTAACCCTGGCCATCACAATCCCAACCCACAATTCAGTGGGACACTAACAATACAAATGCAGGCAACAGAGATACTATTTATTTTATTTGTTTTTTAGTTGTTTACAGTATTTATTGATTGATTTATATACATACAGGAAGGCCCTTGAGCAACAAGTGTCCATTTTCAAGGGCGACCACAGTCAGTAGGAGTAACACAGACAACAATCATTTGAAGACACATGCTATCACAGAGGTCTGTAACACCTTCTGCAGGGTATTACAGAACACAGATGGCATAGAAAGGCTAAGCCAGTGTGTGGAGCAAATTGTAGATGGCAGTGCAAGCGACTCGAGCCTGTAAGACATTACAGTCTATGAAGGCATGAGCAGTTGGCAGTGTTCGTACGGTAGTTTTTCATCTGCTTATTGCCTACATGCTTGATTAGCACAGTCAGCAGATACTTGGTTCCATGCCTTGGATGCGTAGTAAGGGAGGGGCCTCTGACCCTGGAATGTTTTCCTAAAAGGAGGGCGAAGTGTAGGCTGCCTGCTGACCTAGTGGCATGAGAGCTGTTCCAGACATTAAGCAAGTTTTTTAGTAATGAAGGAGACCACTTTGTTTGAATTTTTGATAGTGTTAGTTTGTGTGCTATTGTAGTGTCAGCTGTTTTCAAGCGGTAGCCATCCTGTTCTGGTATAAAGATATAAGTGGTGCGTGCGAATATTTGCTCCAAGTACATGGGTCATGCTTCACTGCTTTTTAGTACTGGTCCAGCTGGAACGGTTATACCATTTGCACGAGCCCCCCAAGATTTACAGTGGTTCCAAGTTATAGTGGAGGTTATTGGGTGGAGAAAATCACTCCTTCTTCTTGTCCCTTTCAGATTACTCCCTGGTGTCCAGTGGCACTCCCTCCCTCTCCCCATCAGCTGTCCTGTCCAGTAGCTCCCCCATTCTCCAGTGACACCCCCTTCCCATCCAGTTCTCTCTGGTGTTCAGTGGCACCCCCTCCCTCGCCACATCCCCAAACATTCTCTGTGGTGTACAGTGGCATCTCCACCCGCCAGAGCACCCCAACCCCATGACCGTGGTCCCTGATGGTGACTGTCACAAACCCTCTGCTCACCCCCTTGGCCAACCACTGTCTAACTCACGCAACTGCAATGCAGCCAAAAAAAAAATGTAGTAATTAATACCCTCTCCCCAACAATCTCAGCCCTCCCTTCCCATGTCCCCTTAGTCCGAAACTCACCCAAAAGGTGACAAGTATCAGATAAAAAAGTCCTGAAGCAGGTGCCACTGATCCTGTCTTAACAGTTTTACTGGCTGGCTTAAATGCTGGCAGTCTCTTCCCAGTAATGCTTTGCAATATAGTGTGAGGGACTTTGCCTCTATTTTGCCGACTTTGCCTCTATTTATAAATGTATTTGCCTGTCTTCTCATTTTACTGTACATGTAAAGAATGAATCACTGTTGGGACTTGTCCCCCAGGACACATCTGGAAATGAGCGGCTGTCTGCTCAGCATGTTTTACTGGCTAAACTCTTAAATAAATAAATAAAGGGAGAGATTGCTGTCATTCAGGCCTGGCAGTGAGACTGTTTAAGAAGAGGTTGGCGGTGTGCTGTTTTTTTTGTTTTTTTCTTCTTCTAATACTTGTCAAGTTGTGGGTGAGTTTTCCAATTAAAGAGTCACAGGTAGTGAGGGTGGTGGGCCTGCGATGGGCGGGGGGAGGTTTGTTTTATACTACTCTGAACAAAAAAGTCAGGGGGGAGTCACACTGGCCCCAGCCAGTTTGCACTATGCCCAGGGCCAGTAAATTAATGTTAAAAGTGACCCCTTCAAGTAGGAATCAACACATCTTGTTGAGTAGGGGCTTAATTCTGGAAAGCATGCTGTGAGTAGCTGCAGAGTAGATTATGATTCTGTAGTCAGTTTGGGATAGAAGGAGGCTTTGGGATATCAGCTTTCTGGTCTCTTCTGTGACGTTAACTTTGTTCTTGTACAAGAGTCCCAGCCCTTTGTTGACTGATTTAACAAGGTTGGTAACATGCACCAGGTAAGACAGCGTGCTGTCCTGTGATATTCAAAAATAGTTAATCTTTGGTACCAGCACAATTTTTTTTTAAGGAAAGGGAATCACAGCAGAATTAGAATACATACATAGATGATCCAATGAGTACATAGTTATCACATTTGAAATGCCAATAAAAGCCATTATCAGCATCAGGTTGTCAGCAGTACATTATGCATTTCCCTTGTCCGTTCAGTAAAAGTAGCAACTGGTTGAACATTGAGGCTGAGGCATTGAATGTCTTACCTCTTGCCACGCCGGTGACTCATGTTCAGGAACGAACACGTGCTGGAAGTCAGCAGAGTGGGAGAGGACTGAGTGCCCCAGGGATTGCTCTCCTGGGGAGGAGTGGCCAGTCAACTCTGCCTTTGACTGCCACCAGGTGGAGGCCTGGTTGTAGTGCAGGCAGTGAGTGACTTGAAGGGAGGGGCCATGGTTCTGCAGGGGGTGTGCGCATCTACCTGCATGTCCTGACATGCCATTGTGGAAGGGGCACTGGGGAGAAAATAGGACCCAAAGTAGGACCACAGCTCTGCACACCTCCCTGGGCCTGCACTACCACCTGGATACCTGGAGCAACTCTGGATTATGTAGCTGGGGGAGGACAGTCCTCCCTTTCCAAGCCTGCCACAGTGGGAAAGCTGTGGGGGACTCGCCCCAGGTAGCTCCGGGGAAGTAGGTGCTGGCCTGGGGGGAGGAGGAGGGGGCAATTGCAGGGTCTCTGGAGGAGTAAAAAGCTGTGTTGAAGAAGAGGCCAGCATAACATAGCTCCAATAACTACTGTATGTTGCGTCCTACTTTTATAAAAAATGGAGGTACTAATAGAGAAATGGGGAACACTATATTTAGGGGAGGAAACAGAAGAAGGAAAACAGATATAGTAAGGGGAAAAGAGAACAAAAGTAGGAAATAATAAGAGAGTCAGTTGGGGAGGGTGGGATGTACTTTAGGTAATGAAATCTGGACATGTGTTGAGATGATGTAGCACCTGTCTTTGCTGTCTGGTCGCATAAAGAGTAACTTTATTATTTAGTGTATAGGTTAGCAGCCTTTCTAAAGAGTAAACCTCTGCCAATGTTTTTCGACAGCCCTCTACTATGGGGATGACTTTGGTATGTCATAGCCTGCTTACTGCTTTTTTTTGTTGCCAGGATCAGGATTAGTAGTAATTTGAGAGTCTGGCCCCTTAGGGAGCTGCCCTCGGGCCGGGGGGGAGGGAATGTATGACCAAAAAAAATTTAATGAAGGTTTAATGTCTCCCAGACAGCCAAGGATAGCTTCAGGTTCCTGGACCACACCCTTCCAGAAAGGCTGGAGAAGTGGAGATCCCCAGAAGATGTGAGTCGGGACCAGCCTGCAGCCTTTTCAGTAGCTACCCTTATGCGCTACATCATATTTTGCAACAGTATCAGGAGTTCGGAAGCAGCGATATTTACACCTCCAGGAAACCTGTTACCAACTGGTGTCAGTGGTTAGTCGATAGGCCGGAAGTGCTTTTCCAGCAGTTCTGTATTCCAGTGCAGTATCACTGATTCCGTAGCATATAGGCAAGACACTTAAAAAGGTTTTATAGATACGGCCTATCAGGTGTGACCAGGTGGCCTCCTTCAGGTCGGGTAGGAAAATCTGCATGGGGGGATTAGTACCAGCTCAATTTCTGTGTTGTCCAGGGAGACAGTGTTACAGAATGCCTGTGATGAATCCAGCTTCTAGTTTCTACCGAAGATGATAACTTTTGTTTTATTACATTCATTAATAGATTACGGAAAAAGTCTTCTCTGCAGTACCTTGAAGTCAGCCTGCAGGCTTTCACAACCTGCCTGTAAGGGCCCTCCTGTAGTGAAGAGCACTATGTCATCTGCATATTGTGTCCATGCATACAGTGGGTAGGTTATTTTTATAAAGACTAAAAGTGACCCCAGAATTGATCCCTGGGGGAGTCCTATGTTGAGAGCCCTAGGGGATGTGAGGACATCTTTAGTCTTAGTTTTCTATCTTTGAGATAGCTGACAAACCACTACTTCTTTTGAGAAACTCACCTGAGACAGTTTCACCAACAGGGCTCCATGCCCAACAAGATTGAATGCTGTCGTGAGGTCAATAAAAATGGGCCCGGCATAATCACCCTTGTCAGTTGCAATATTAATACTATTAAATATGGCTGGATACAGAATGTAAAAACAGTAAAAGGTTTATAAGAGTGGTGGAGAAAGGCAAGGCGGATAGAAGGGATTGCAGATAATCAATAATGCAATAAAATGTGTAAATGCCATAAGTCCCACTAGCCCCGCAACCTTTTAGCAGTCCCAAACAGAATGACCCACCTGCTGGCATACCAGTCTTTAACCCCCAAAGACCTTATGGGCACTCCCATAGGCTAGGAACAGTCGACTAGAAGGCTTTCAAACAGAAAGGAGGGGATAAGTGCTGGACCAAGGAAGGGAGTGGTTGGTACAAGATCAACTTTGTTTTTGTCTGCCGGGACTGGGAGAGACTTTGTGGGGAGCTGTAAATCACTGTCTTTGAGAAGCAACTGGGCAGCTGTGAGGGGCATACAGAATAAGTAGGGGAGTTACCTTTGCCTCAGAGGTTGCCAAGAAAGAGGAGCGGTTGGACCACAGTGGGCTCAGGGAGGGTGAGGGTGGTGGAACAGAGGCACATCCCTCCAGTTGTACCTCTCCACAATTCCTATGCCATTCTGGCAAAGTGTGGTTCCTCTATGGAGTCACCTACAGTGGAGACCAAGGAGGATGCTGGGAACCTCCACAAAGGAGACCCACAAGAGGGTGGCAGGGGACCCTGCAGGGGAAGGAAACAACTCCTGGTGGGGGACTCCATTGTTAGGAAGGTAGAACTGGGCAAGGAAGGGGAGAGGGAGGTAAGGTGCCTGCCTGGCGCCATGGCTTGGAGGGACAGGGACCGAATCCTCAGGATTGCCGGAGCAGCTGCACAGGGGAGGGAGCTGGATGTCATTGTCCACTTAGGGACAAATGACCTGGCTAAGAAAGGGATTAGAGAAGTGCAGGAAGAGTTTGTGGAATTGGGGAAGGGCCTTAGTCAAGTAGCACGCACGGTAACCTTCTCGGAGGTGCTACCCATCTATGGCATAGGAGAGGCTAGGGTGTTCCGCACCATGGGATTCAATCAGTGGTTGAAAAACTGGTGTGGAACTCAGGGATTTGGCTTCATTGGGGACTGGGGGTCCACCTGGAGTGATGCAAGCCTATACTGGCATGATGGGCTGCATCTGTCCGGGAGGGGAACCAGGATCCTAGGTGATAGGTTTAAATGCCTATTGGCAAGCTTTAAACCAGCCAAGGGGAGGCACTGAAAGGAGCAGGAAATCCCAGCCTCCCCAACAATCACGGGGTAGTAAGTGTGGCAAACACCAACATGGAGGTGTCGATAGGGAGAAGGGCAGGGTAAATGGAGAAAGTGACAAAGGCAAGAAGGACAGGGATGGGGCAAAGGGGTAAGGCCATCAGGAAATGGAGGGTAATGAGTACCAATGCCCGTAGTCTGGGCAACAAGCTCCTGAGCTGGTGGCCTTAATGGAAGAGGATGCCTGGATATCGTAGCAGTCACAGAAACATGGTACACAGAACCATGACTGGGATGTTAACATACCAGGGTACATAACTTACAGGAGAGACAGGCAGGGGAGAAGAGGGGGAGGAGTAGCTCTCTATGTAAAGGAAGGGATAAAAGCAACTGAACAAAAGAGTAAACAGGGAGGAGAGGAGGCACTGTGGGTCACCTTGGAGACTGGAAAGGGCACCACAATCCGCACAGGGGTTGTGTACAGACCCCCATGTCAGGAACCCTGTTCTAAAGTGCTAACTCCCACAGTTGGCTCCCTTTAAAATATGGTGCACTGCCTTATTGGCTCACTTGACTGGGGACTGCAGCTTCTTTAAAGTGAACCAGTCAGGCAGTGCACCATATTTTAAAGGGAGCCAATGCTAGGAGTTAGCATTATAGAAAAGGGCCTCAGCCAATGGGAGGTCCACCTTGCCAACTGGTGGCTGAGCTTACTTTCACACCAGAGCTCTGATTTGAAAAACTGAGAGACCACCGCTCCCTTTTGGGGTGAAGTGAGTGAGTAGCCATTTGAGGCAGAAAGTACATTATAATAATATTTGAATGACAGTGTTCCATCTGGTGTGGCATGGTAAAAAATGCCAGGTTCATCAGTATTACACGCTGTGTCTGGTGTGTAGTCTGCAAGGATAGCTGGCAGCACAGTTCTTACCCAGTCTTGTGCAGACGGAACATCAGCATCTTTATTTTTGCTGTGAGCCTGTTTAAAAACAATGTTATGGCGAGCTTTAAACCGGGACAGCCATCTGTTTGTTGCCTCAAACTCTGTTTTTTGTAGCAACTCGGCAGGCTTCTTTGCTTTATGTCGTAGGAGTGGGCCAGACACAGGAATGTCCAGGGCTCTGGCGTGCTCAAATCAGAGGAGGAGGGCATTATCAACTGAGAAGTCCTTCCCCCTCCCATTTTCTTTTTCTACTCCGGTTAACGTTGCCCTCAGATTTGGCTAGGATTCTCTCATAGTTCGTTTGAAGCCAGCAGATTTGAGGCTGCGAGGCACCCCAGTGACGAGTGACCGTTGACTGAGCCATCCTGGGCTTTGCAAGCATTTTGAGCTACTCTGCCTTCTTGACAAGGGTGAGCCCTTTGTTTATTCTTAACGGTTTTTCAGGCTTTCCAGGGCTTGCCTTTGTTTTTGGATTCAGAATGCTTCAGGGAGCAACAGGAAATGGGCTTTTAATAGCCGTTACAATCATCAGGCAATAATGGGCAATTAACAAAGTCAGCACTACACAGCCCATTGAAAGCCCATTGAAACAAGACAAAAAGCCACCAAAAATATATTCACTTAAATGGGTTCCTCTATTCAATTAACAGGATGAGTTTACATTGGCAATACAGGGAAGGCCTCTGCCTAGGTGGGTACCCCTCCCCCCCTTGCCTCTCCTAAGGACTTGAACGTGCAGGGTTGAGGTGCCTGCTTGCTCAATCGAGTCGGGCGGTCCTCCCCTGTAAGCTCCGTAGACACTCATCTTTTCTTTACTACTGAAGCGCCGTAGCCCCTGCTTACAGCAGAGTCCATAAGCGAAGAAGGGCTGCATAGCGTACAGTGAACTGGGGGCCAATTCCCCCCTGCCCCAGTCTCTCCTCCCCTTAAATGCTCGTGGCCTCCCACTGGTCTATGGGTCCAATCAGTAGCGGGAGCGGTTGGTAATCTGTCACTTGCTGCTGCTAGCTCTTTCTAACACGGAACTCTCACCTGCACATGGACTATTTGTATGGTGTTTATCCACTCTGAATTGTTGTATGGTTGGGATCCCTGGGTGGTCAGCTGAGTGCCTAACTAACCTGCTGTAAATGCATAGCTAGAAGTCACACCTCTGCCCCAGTAAATAGTCCCCCGTTAACTGCTAGGGTTGATGAAATATATGACTGCCTCTCTGTCCATACTCTTAATCTGCTGATACATACAACTGCTATTTGATCATATTCACAGTCTGATAGATGTTTACTGCTGCTAGTATTCTTGTTAGTGTAAATCAGTACTGTGTAATCTTTATCCCGAGTTGGTTCAGGCTTGAGTCTATCTTATTCTACCCTGAGTGTGTCTGCTTGAGTCTATTTTTATTGTACAATCCCTGATGACTAGTTAGACTGCAGTTAATCGTGGTGGGAAATGACTGTTAATTTCTGAGTAATTCTGCTTGTCTAACTGTTATATCTCAGCAATTTTAGTCAGGAATTGTATCTATGTGCTTGTTAATGTACTGTGCTCACTAGCTATCCCTACTAGCTTCGCCCCAAGTGAGGTTACTACCACAGAACTTGGTAATCCTTTCTGTAGCTGGTGGTGCGCTCCTACATAAGGAGGGGATTGTCTACTGTCCCGTGTTGGGGGGGGGTCTATAGGATAGAACTCTGCTAATTGGGTGCTCCTCTGGGGCCCACTTGGACAGCTTGGGGGGTCTGGTGGACAAGCACTGTTTGTTTCTCTCCTCAGGGCCTACTTAGTGGTTTCCAAAATAGCTGCTCTGGCTCCTGATAAGCTTTTACCTGCCTACCTGATCTGTCCGTAATATCTTCTCCCTCCAGTGCCCTGGTCAGCCCCAGGGACAGGTACTTTCGACAGGTTGGTTCCTAAGCTCTTCAGTGAGGGTGCTAAGCCCTCCCCATTTATTAGTGCCCTTATCATTGGCCTACTCACTGCCTTATGCCTCCCTCTACTTATTGCTGATTGCTCCCCTCCTTTGGGGGGCCCCGGGTTACACTTGAACAGCATGAGGAGCATGACTTCACCTTCTCCAGTCTAATAGCTTCTGGTTTACAGCCCTTCTGGCCTATCTGCTGTCTTGACCTCAGGTGTTTTCTGTACCCTGCTATAGCGACCAGGTGTCTTGCTCGTAAGCCTTCGGCCAGAGGTGGTTGCCCCCCCATAAGGCATCTGCTCTGGCTTCTTCTGGTGACACTAGCCCTGGCTGGGGACATTGAGCTTAACCCTGGCCCCACTTATCAAGCCTCTGCCTTTCCTATGGGCTGGCAGTCAGGCAAGGGGATACAAACAGCACATCTCAAGATCCGCAGCCTCCTGCCCAATCTGGCTGAGCTTACTACCTGGGTTACTCACAAGCCTAAAATGCTTGGTATTAACGAAACTTGGCTGAAACCGTCCATCCCTGACTCTGCCTGTGCACTTCTTGGCGTTGATCTCATCAGGCAAGATCGGTCTGGGAAGAAGTGTGGGGGTGATATCTTGGTCTACTATAAGAGTCACCTAAACCTGTCTGTTGTATCCCACCAACAGCCCTTACTGTCTCTTTGAGAGCTGCTTCACACTGTCCTATTACTTGGGAATACCAAGAAGTTGCATATCATCTGTACATACAATCCCCCCAAGGGTGGTCTGTCGGGGTTATCCTACCTCCTTGATACTGTAGGTGCTAAGACTGGTGATAATGAGCTAATGATCTTGGGAGATCTTAATTTAAACTGGCTTGGAGGAAACACCAAACTGTATGAACCTCTGCTTGCTGGCCTCTCCTTGTCCCAACTTATTCAAGAGCCCACCAGGTGGTCTATCACTGGCGGTACTAGCTCCCTCCTGGACTGGGTCCTGTACAATAGACCCGAGAGGATTAGCTCCTCTGGTACCGTTCCTTAACTCTATCTCTGATCACACCCCTGTGTACTGCGTATGGAAGATCTCCTCCCAGAAAATTCCCCACAAAATTATCCAAGTAAGGGATTTTTCAAGGTTTGACCTGGGGTCCTTCCATGAGGACCTGAGGCTTACGAACTGGTCTGCAGTGCTAAATGCTCCGGACTCTTCCACTGCTGTTAGTCACTTTCTCAGCACCTTCGTGGCACTGTAGGACAAGCACGCCCCTCTTATTAGGCGGAGGGTAAGGGGGTCTGCCACTAAGTGGCTCCTTGGGAGCCTCCTCGCCCTCATGCGGACTAGGGACAAGTGCTGGGCCAACTTCAAGGTCACGATGGACCAGGCTACATTTCAACAATGTAGGAGGCTCAGGAATGAATCAAAGAAAGCAATCAGGGCTGCCAAGGGCGAATACTGCAAAACTGCCCTGCTAAACTCTGCTAAGGACCCTAGAAATTTCTGGAGGAGCATCAAAAATATAGTAAGTGGTTCCTCCAACTGTGGGGTCTCTGACATGCTCATTGATGGATCTGGTTGTAACACTCCCCTAACTATTGCCAATGCATTCAACTCCCACTTTTCTGATTTGTCTGCTTTCATCTCCCTATTCTCCACTGGTGGGAGTGATAGTCGAGTCCCAGCTTCTGCTCCACAGCCGGGCCCTGTCTCCCATCTGTTATTCTGTTTCAGGGCTGTGATGGCACAGGAGATGCAGAGACGTCTCTCTAGTCTCTCCCCTCATTCTAGTGCTGGCCACGATACCATTGAACCTAAGCTCCTCCAACTTGGTGCCTCTTATATTGCCTCCCCAGTGGCCCATATTTTCAACATGTCCCTAGCCTCTGGAGTCATCCCCGACCTCTGGAAGGTGGTGAGGATTATCCCTGTTCTTAAACGGGGCAACCCAAAGATCCTTGAGAACTACTGACCTATAGCCATCTTGTCGGCTATCAGTAAACTCCTGGAGAAAGTTGCGGCTGGGCAACTCATGGAGTATATCCAGGCCCACGAGCTACTGTCTCCCACGCAGCATGGCTTTCGCAAAGAGCACAGTACATCCTCTGCCCTTGTTACTGTCTCCTCTGGGATCAGGGCAGCTATGGACCAGGGTAAGCTCTCAGGTGCCATCTTCATCGACTTATCTAAGACCTTCAACCTAGCTGACCATGCCTTACTTTGCTGTCAACTTCGGTCTTTTGGTCTGTCTCCACCCGTCATAAGATGGTTCATCGACTAACTACAGGGTAGACAGCAACTTACCAAATTCAGTAAGGTCCTCTCGGACACCACTCCTGTGACGTCTGGTGTTCCCCAGGGTTCAGTCCTAGGGCCTCTTCTCTTCTCTATCTTTGTTAATAATCTACCCTCTACTTCTTCCCACTGTAGCTCTATCCTGTATGTGGATGACCTGGTTATCCTCACCCATTCCCGTGACATCGGGGTCATCAGCCACCAACTGAGTGAGGATTTCAGGACTATCCAGTCCTGGATAACAACTCACAAGCTGGTCCTCAACCTTAAAAAAAACTCAGGCCATGCTTTTTGGGTCCCTGGCCAAGACAAAGGCCTCCCCTGTTCCACTGAGTATTACTAGTATTGATGGTACGCCTGTTCTGATTACTGACTCTGTCAAATACTTGGAGGTGACACCTGAGTCCCAGCTTGTCCTTGAGCATCGTATCCAAAATATATGCAGAACTGTCAACTGCAAACTGGGTCTGGTCTACAGAGCGAAGAACAATCTTACTTCTGCTGCTTGCCTTGCACTGGCCAGAGGTGTGTTTCTTCCTACTCTCTGCTATGGGCTAACCCTGTTTGCACACACTTCCAAAGTTCACCTCTCTAGGTGGAACATAGCCTACAATAACATTTGCCACTTTGCACTTGCTGCCCCTCGCCTCACCCACCACTGTGACCTGTATAACAAACCTGACTGGCTCTCCCCGCCCAACTATAGGAATTTTGTCCTGGGCAGCTTCACAGGCAAAGTTCTCAGAACTGGTAACCCCCCGTCCCCCCCAGGACTGGCTGAGCTTCTCAAACCTGCTGCCTCCTCTTCTTACTGCCTTAGGTCATTGGGCCCTGCTGTTCTCTAAGTTCCTGCCACTCGAACGCAAATGGGGGACAGGGATTTTGCTTCATGCACCCCGAGAGTATGGAACTCCTTTCCCACCCAGATGCGTTCCTCCCTCTTCCACTCATGCCTTCGGAACTCCCTGTGGAATTACTTGAAGCTCTCCTCTGCATGCGGTTGTCCTAAACTGCCTTAACTAATCTAGCACTGGACATACATGTTCTTGCTTTTCTTGGTGCCCTTGTGCAGGTCCTGCTGTTGTATCTTGCCTGCTAGGGTCTGCTCTGTATATAATGTATTTATTCAAACAACATGAAGTCTTGCTGTATTCTGACAAATTGCAGTGAGGTCCAACCTTCGAACTGCCCCGGAGATGAGAGTTAACTTTCCATGGCAGGCATGGAACACTGAGCTCGAGCTCGGTTGAGACTCTGTCTGTTGCTGTTTGAACTCAAACCGTCAGATTCTTTACTCCGCCTCACTGAACAGTCGCTCCGGAGAGTTCTCCTTTGCTCGGTTCAGTTTGTCAGTTAAAGTACCGTTTTTCTCAGTTTTCAACCAAATTTAAACCGCAACCTATCGGTTCAGTCTCTGTCTGTGGTATTCGTGAGTACTAGACGGGTTTATATTTGTTTTTTATTCTGTGTGGAACTTGTAAACGTGTCATCGGTTCGGTTTGAACCCATCAGGTTGTTTAAAAATCTTTATTTCTACTTTTAGAGTGTGGTCACCGGTTCTTATCGGTTCTAAAAAAACGGGTTTTGTTACGTTTTTTTCCACGACCTGTAACATGGTCAGGAACTGATAAGAGTATCTTGCCTGGCGGATTGCCGAAAAAAGGGTAAGTTTTTGTTAGGACTGGCCATGTCTGAGAAACCCAAAAGAAAAACCGGGCCCACTGGGTTTCAACACTGTAGTGTGTGTGGGGAAGTCTTTGCTAAGGCTGATCCCCACACCACCTGTGTTTATTGTCTGGGGTTTGACCACCTCGATTCAGACTGCCAGATTTGTAAAAATTTTCCTGCAGCTACCCTAGAAAAAAGAGTTGGTAGGCTCAGGGAAAGGGAGGCCAAAAAGTCCGCTGACCCGGATGGCCAGCCCGGTTTGGTTCCAACCGAACCAGAAGGAGTGCCCTCTGACCAGGGCGAAACTTCTTCGGGCAAAAGGAGAACCGATTCGAGGTCGGTTCGGTTAAGATCAAGAAGGGATAAATCAGCCGGTGCGGATCCAAAAGTTCTTTCTCCGACCGCTGATGAAATAGCCAAAGCAATCAAAATTGTTCAGTCGCTATCCCCGGTTCCGACCGAACCGGCACCATTAGGAAGGTGCTTGGTTCGGTCGGTTCCACCGGTTCCGGATTATGATTTAGAGGAATTTTATGAACCGGAGGAGGAGGAAGGAGAGTGTGAGGAAAGTGAATGTGATTATGAAAGCCTGGATGTGCCCATTGACCCGGACATCTCCCAGACAGACCTTCAGGAGTGTTTCTTCCTAGGCTTTCTGGGTCCCCTCCATTTCATGTTTTACAAGAAAGTGGCTGAAACCCTTGACTTCCTATGGAAGAAGCTGTGGATGACCAGGAGGAGCCTGACTATGTTGAAATGATGGATATCCCAGAGTCCAGGAGGCTGTCTATTCCCCTTCATAAGTCTTTTGGGAAACAGACAATAAAAATTTTAAAGACTCCTAATTTTATACCTCCTGTGGATAAGAGAATGGACAAGAGGTATACTTTTTCAGGCTCAGATACAGAGTTCCTTACCCCGCAATGCAGCCATGTTGGGGTAGTGCAGGCTGCTGCCTGTGATAAGGCAAATATACCCTTGGCTTCACAACCCCCAGATAAGGACTCTAGGTGGATTGATGCCATGGCAAAGAAATAGTACATGGCAGCATCCTTGGGACTCGGGCAGGCCAATTATATGGCCTATACAGCTAGATATCAGAAATCTAGATGGGACACTGTAATGGCTTTAGCTAAACAGGTCCCTGGCCAGCTTGCCAAGGAGCTGGAGCAGGTAGCTGCGGATGGTATTGAGGCATCAAGGTGCAATTCCATGCTGCAGTGGACTCCAATGATGTTTCATCTAGAGTCATGGCTACATCTGTGGCCCTTCGTAGGATGGCTTGGCTCAGATGTACTAGCCTGTCTCAGGATACCCAGACTAAGGCCATGGATTTTCCTGTTGTGGGTAATTCTCTGGGGAGCAAACAAAGAACTACATGAAGAAAATGGATGAATACAGGACCACCTATAGGAGTGCTCAGGCCAAGGAAAGGCAAGCCACTCCTCAGAGGCAGCATCCCAGGGGCAGGGGCAGGCCTTTTCATAGGCCTTTCTACCAAGCCCAGGCCTCCTCTTCTGCTTATGCTCAGAGGGGGTTCTTTAGAGGGAGAGGCAGACGGGGTACAAGCAGGCCTGCTTCCACCCCTCAGCCTAAAGCCCCTGCCAAACAGGCACCCTGATGGGTTTGCCAGGGCCGATTCTCCACCACCTGTAGGGGGCAGGCTGGCTTACTTTGTCCAGGACTGGATGTCTTTAACATCAGACAAATGGGTCCTGGAAGTAGTAAGCCAGGGACTGGTTCTCAGCTTCAAAAAATTTCCAAAGATGAGAACCAGATCCTTTCCACCTGCAAATCCTTCAGAGGCACTTGCCCTAGAGGCAGAGGTCTCTTCCCTCTTGGCTCTCAGAGCTATAGAAAGGGTTCCACCCCTACACAAAGGGAAAGGATTGTATTCCAGGTACTTCCTCACCCCCAAAAAGACAGGAGAATGGCGGCCCATCCTGGATCTCAGATATTTAAACAAGCACCTTTTAAAGCCAAAGTTCAAAATGGTGACTCTGGGAATAATTCTACCCTCTCTAAGACCAGGGGACTGGCTAGTCTCCCTGGACCTCAAGGATGCCTATTTCCATATTCTCATCAGAAGCTCCCATCGAAAATACCTCAGGTTCGAGCTGCCCTCAGGCCATTACCAGTTCAGAGCAATGCCCTTCGGCCTAATCTCTGCTCCAAGAGTGTTCACAAAATGCCTGGCAGTAGTAGTTGCCTTCCTAAGAAGGAAAAGGATTTCCATCTTCCCATACCTGGACGACTGGCTCATAGTAGGCCAGTCCCCAGACCAAGTCAAGTTACACCTACAGATAACCCAGCAACTGCTCTCTTCTCTAGGTTTCCTTCTGAATCTTTCAGAGTCAGTTCTTGAGCCTGTAGAGCTCCTCACCTTCATAGGTGCAGAGCTAGATACAATAAAGGCAAGAGCCTTCCTTCCCCTGGACAGGGCAAGGACCCTTATTACACTGGCCTCTTCATTCACCCTACAGGTGTCTTGACCAGCAAGGCATTTTCTGCAGCTCCTGGGGCACATGGCTGCTTCTACAGCAGTGGTGCAGGGAGCAAGATTTCAGATGAGGGACATTCAGTTCCACTTGAGAGCCTTTTGGTCTCAGAAAAAGGATCCTCTGACCAAACTGATCCCAGTGACTCGAACCCTGATCCAGGCATTGCAGTGATGGCAGGATCAGGACAATCTAAGACAGGGAGTTCCTTTTGTCACTAAGTCTCACTCTCTAATCCTTACTACAGATGCCTCCCTCTTGGGATTGGGAGCCCATTTGGGAGACCTGAGCACCTAAGGGTTGTGGTCTCCTCAGGAATCTCTGCTTCACATCAATCTGTTAGAACTCAGAGCAGTGTTTCTAGCACTTCAGGCTTTTTCCAAGTCTGTTCAGAACAAAGTAGTTCAGATCAGGACAGACAATACCACCACAATGTGGTATATCAACAAGCAAGGGGGCACTCGGTCTATGGCCTTGTGCACAGAAGCAATGAAGTTATGGTCTCTGGCCTATTCCCTGAACACCTCTCTTACAGCAGTACACTTCCCAGGCAAGGACAATGTCCTGGCAGATGCTCCCAGCAGGATATCTCAGGGCCATCACGAATGGTCACTGGATCCCCTGGTTTTGAAGGTGATCTTCTCCTGATGGGGCACCCCACAGATGGATCTTTTTGCAGCCCCAGACAATCACCAGCTTCCCCTCTTTTGCTGCAGGCCCCCAGTGTTGGGCTCAGTCCCCCTGGATGCCCTAGTTCTCAATTGGGAAGGGAAGTTCCTGTATGCTTTTCCCCCTTCCCTCTCCTGTTCAAGGTGCTAGTCAAAATCAGGTCTCAACCCTGCAAGGTGATTCTGATTGCTCCAGACTGGGCCAGACAGCCCTGGTACCCTCTCCTGTTGTCCTTAGCAGTCCACCTTCCCTGTTTCTTTCCCAGGAATTACAACCTGTTAACCTGTGCTCAGGGAGGTTTGGTATCCGAATCTCAAATCTCTCAATCTCAAGGCCTGGCTCTTGAAGGTTAGGTTGCTGATTTACCTCTCTCAAGGTGTTATGGATATACTAAAGGCTTCTCGGAAGCCTTCCAAAACACTTACAATTCCAAATGGAAAAGATTCTCCATATGGTGCTCTGGGAAGCATATTTCTCCAGAGTCTGCTGGCCTGCCCACAGTCCTTGACTATATGGTTCATCTGAATAGCTTGGGACTCAGACCAGCTACACTAAGAGTGCATCTGGCAGCTGTCTGTTTTTCTTTCAGCAGGTAAGCCTTCTTCCCTTTCGGCTCATCCTGTATTCTCTAAGTTTTTCAAGGGATTGCTTCATACCAATCCACCATTCAGGGACCCTGCCCCTACTTGGGACCTTAATGTTTGCATTGCTCAGCTTATGCAACCCCCTTTTGAGCCCTTATCCTCAGCAGAGCTTAAGTACTTGACTTGGAAAACTGTTTTCTTGGTGGCCATCACTTCTGCCAGGCGCATAAGCGAGTTACAAGCCCTGTCAGTGGAGCCTGATTTTATCTCTTTCCATAGAGATAAGGTGGTCCTCAGGACTAACAGGAAGTTTTTACCTAAGGTGGTTTCAGACTTCCGCCTTAACCAGTCTATGTCTCTTCCTGTGTTCTTCCGACCATTCCTCCTCTGGTGAGAGGAGGCTGCACAGTTGGATGTGAAAAGGGCCCTTAGCTACTACATAGGCATTGCAAGGGTCACAGGTTTGACTCCCTCAACTGTTCCTCACTTATGGTGAGGTTGGTGAGAAAACCTGCCACTAAAGATCCATTGCCAGGTGGATTGTCTCTTGCATTCAATTTTGCTATGAAAAACTAGGCAGGATTCCACCCTCAGGCCTGAGGGCTCACTCTACCAGAGGTACAGCTGCTTACCTGGCTGCTGCCAGGGATATTCCTATCTTAGAGATATGTCAAGCAGCTACCTGGAAAACAGTTCACACTTTTACCAAGCATTACTCTCTGGATATCCAGGCTAGGAGTGATGCTCGGTTTAGCAGTGCTTCAGAGCCTATTTCTTAGGTAGGTTCTGTCCCTCCTCCATGGAGGTACTGCTTGGTAGTCTGCAATTTGTCAGAATACAGCAATACTTCATGTTGTTTGAAGAAAACATTACTCACTTTAGTAATGTTGTTTCTTCTAATGGAGTCTTGCTGTATTCTGACCTCCCCCCCACCTTCCCCTCTCAGAACCTTTGTTTTTGGGATGTGGGTGGGCAGTAGCAGTGTTGGCACCCAAGAGGTGCCCCACCTTTTTATTATCACCTTTTCTTTGGGTGAGTGGGTGTTGTGTTTATTTCATTTTTTGGGTTTCCTGACTTGAGTCTTTGTTTTGGGACCAACAAATCTGTTTAATATTTTTAGTAGCCAGTTGGCTAGTGTAGGTTTACAGCTTCCACACAGGACACTCAGTGAGTTTAGCTCGTAAAGATCTGACGGTTTGAGTTCAAACAGCAACAGACAGAGTCTCAACCGAGCTCGAGCTCAGCGTTCCATGCCTGGCATGGAAAATTAACTCTTTCATCTCTGGGGCAGTTCGAAGGTTGGACCTCACTGCAATTTGTCAGAATACAGCAAGACTCCATTAGAAGAAACAACATTACTAAGGTGAGTAATTTTTTCTTCTCTGCTACCAGGCGGTGCTTTGCCCGAGGCACTGCTTTTGGGGGCTCTGAACTGTATAGAATTGTATGATGCACTGTTCATAGCCTTGGCGACTCTATGTATATATTTCGTTCCTATTCAACTGTGTTTACTGACTGCTTGTGTTATATCATCTGGTCCTACCTTATTCTGTGTAATGCTTAACTTGTATCATGTTGTCCTCTGTATAAACTTGTCTTTCGCTGTACTGTACTGGGTCATACCTGAAAATAGGCAAATGTTGTGTCTAAAAATGGTCAACAAAAGCTAAATAAATAAGGGAATCATGACATCGGAAATATATCCACTTCAGCGGATTATACACTTCAGCAATTTTCACTTAATTGGGTTTGACTGTAATTAATGATCTGACAGTTTTGGGGGGGTGGAGTGTGTGCACTGGATCTCTTGTTTTAACTTATGTATGCCATAACTGGTAGTACCCCAATGAGAAAAGCAATTTAAAGTTTGTGAAAGTGCATAGGTTATGCTGCAAATGTTGGATCTGTAGATGTTGGATTTGTTAAAAGCAGGGTACGACCACTTTTGACACAATATTCCTGTCCTTGTGGCATAAGAGTCAAATAGAGGCCTTGGTGGTGGGAACAATATTTATAGACAACTGAGACAGGAAGTTGTGAGTAAAAGTTCTTGTCAGGTGACTTTGGGGTATAGAGTATATAGAGAACATTTCCCACAAGCAAAGTGAGTCGGGCATAGAGTGACATGCCACTCCATGAATTTCCTCTTTAAGGTGCCACAGTGTAAAGTGCCGAAGGGACTTGATCAAAGAGGGACTTGAAGGAAGAGGGGCAGGGAAGGTCACTGTGCTTGAGTAAGGGGTCATAGCATCAGGAAAGTAAGGTACTGTAGATGGAGAGAAGTGCATTGAACTCAACATCTCAGCATCTGGAAACGAGCTGTTTGCAGCTTGGTATGTCTTTCCTGGTGTAACTTTAAATACATACATACATAGGGGCTCGATTTTCAAGGTCAGGGAATGATTCAAGGTTCTTGCACCAGAAAAGAATGATGCAAGGAGCAAACTGCATTAAAACTTGCATCAGGTCTGATATTCAAATGCTGCTTGCAGCAAAAGCAGAATTGCCTACGCCAAAGTGGCTAGCGTCAGGCTAGTGTAATAAAAAAAATAAGTGTGCCATGTCGCAGTGGGGCTTGTGTTAACAAAAGTGACACACCACACTCCTTTTTTTATTTTCAAAAGGAGGAAGCTGTTGACACTGCACCGAAGATGCATGCTGTTGTTAGATCAGCCAGAGCTGGTCTAACTGACACTACTGGAGCATATAAAGGTGAGGGTAGATTACAGAGACAGTATTTCCCTGCGGGAAGTTTACAGCATTTGGGGGCTTAACACGCCATTGTCTTGGCCATTTTATCCATGGTATGAGTCAAATTCTCACCTCATGCATCATCTTTTTGATACAGCTTGTGTCATGACTCAGCTTGAGTCAAATTCTCGCCTCATGCATCATCTTTTTGATACAGCTTGCATCATTCTCGCTCCGTGTATCACTCGTCTTTTTGACTCTGCTTAAGTCATTCTCACCCCCTGCATTCTTTTTTTTGACTCGGTTTGAGTCACTCTCACCCCATGCATTTTTGACTCTGTTTGAGTCATTCTCTCCACATGCGACCTATTTTTAACACAACAAATCACTTATGTCATTTTGGGGGACCTTGCCACGGAGAACACTTTTTTTTTTTTTTCAAAATATGGTGCACAGTATTTAGTGCACCTGGATTTGACACAAGGTGGTTGGTTGACGCACCTTGCATTGGTCTGAGGGCCCTTTGAAAATCTGACCCACACATACATACATTAATGAATAATACCCAAGTACATCAGTAGTACACATAAGAACCATGTTTGGGTGAGCAAGAAGATGGGATGGAGAGCTGGTCAGTTGCAGGGGATGTGCAGCTTTCATCTTCCAGAGACTGCTCTGGAGGCAAGGAGGATGCCCAGTGTATAGGTAACTATATTTCTATGTGTATTTTATACTTCAGCATATCACATTACCTTTAGAATGTACTTCCATCAGGTTACTGAAACGTTCCTTCTATATTTGTACCATTGAAATCTTCAATAAAAATATAATTTATGAGTATTTTATTTGTTATATTTTCATTGTATACTGTGCCATAGCTGGCCCACAGGGGCAGGGTGCCTGTCTGCAACGCCGATGACCCAGGTTCGGGAATGGACTCGGGACGTTGGAGGGCTGGCAGAGGGAGAAGGATAAAGTCACAGGGACTGCTTTCCTTCTCCGAGAGGTAGAGTGTCTGGCACAATGCGGACCCTGGAGGAGGTTGAGGTACCTCTGTGCAGGCGCCGTCACTTGTGGGGCGGTGACGCGATGCTTCAGTCAACGCCCCCGCCTCTAAGGGAAAATCAGCATACAAAATTGCAGCTGCCCATTAATGATGCCACTCCTGCTCCGGTCACTTGCCTGGCTCTCCCCTGCCAACCATTTCTGTCGTCTGCAGCTCTGGCTGGCCTTGAACCCGCCCGTGGGGGGAAGCCGGGAGGCAAAGTGGTTGAGCTCCCTGGCGACACCGTATCCGTTATTGAGAGGTTGCCAGTACCGTGGTCCCACCCTTGGGGGTAAACCAGCGGTATCTATCAGGGCGGTTAGTCCGAGAGCGATGTGGGAGTCGAGGCCGGGCGGAAGCGGGAGGGCGGTGTGCAGGAACAACAATAAAAAATAAAAAAAATAAAAAAAAATTGTGTACTCTGCCATATCAGGATGTTCATGTGAATAAGACTTTGGTTTTAATTAACTTTTTTGCATTTTTAAAATAAATCAATAGATAAATAACTGATTTATAATTTAACGTAAGTACGCAAAATAAATAGAACACTGGCTCAAAAAAACTTCTATTTAGGGTGTGGGTGTGGGCATACTGACATGGGCATTCCAGCTATGTGTGCATATGTCTCCTTCCCTCACAGTCGTCACCTTTCAACTACTATGACTATCCCTGTCTAGCATCACCTTTTTCTTTTCTGGCTATCACTTTTTCTCCTATATGTCAAGGTTAGTGGGTGGGACAGATGCACAAACTCAGGTAAAAGGTGTAGAACGCACTTTGCAGTATTTATTTTCCAAAATTAAAATAATAGGTGTAACCCCCCGTACAAATGGGGGTTCCCAAAAAGTCTTCCTTGAGCTTGCCTAAATGCTCACTGTCAGGCTGGTGTCCTGCGTTCTAGCAGTTTAAATGTGATTACCAGAGCCTGTATAGCCTCTGTGTACTGTCTCTTTAAGTGCTGCCTAATTGCAGCTTAAGTAATCTGAGAGGGAGCTCGGTTGAAAGATGTAACTATTTATTGAAAATCATTTAGAGTGATAATGATAATGCAGTTTGTCTAACCTGCTTTCTTTGTAGCAAGGACTGTTTTGTTTGTCTCCACTATCTTGGTCCTAGACTGCAAATTGGACCAAACAGTATTGGTGGACCTAAAATGTAGCCGGACTACAGGAGCTGTCTGAATTCAAAATCTGTAGGAACTGTAGTTTGAACTTTTTGCGCCTTTTTTGCAACTGAAGGGAGAGCTCTTGCTTTGACTGACAGCCAAATCAGCCAACCAAATTTTTTGGATCTTGGGGAAGTCCTGGGCTGCTTGCAGTTTTCAGTTAGTTCTGAGCTGGAAGCTCAAGAAGGAGAAGAGCTTCGGTGTATTTTGGGCAGCAATCCTGAGTGGATTTGCATGGGAAAACTGTGAAAGGACTGGGTTTTTGGCTCGCATGTATGCCAGCTGCTCCTGAGAGGGAGAGAAGAGAATTATTTTGGACTAAATTCAAGTTTGTGCGACTAAAGTAAGCTACTGAAGTGGTCCAGGCTCAACCTGAAGAAGACAGAAGATTTTGCTGAATGCGATCAGCCTGTCAGGAGTTCCAGCTACCCCTAAGCTGGGGAGCGCTTTGCCTGGTACAGTAGAATTGCCGTACCTGTAAATGTGCTATGAGCTGCTAGTGTGTTGTGAGTTAGTTCCCCACTGTGTGAACTGTGTTCTGCTTGCTGGAAGCTGTATCCAGCCCAAAATGGACTGCAACCGATTTTGTCTCCATGTGGTCTGGGCCTTGCCAGACTGGCCCAGCCAGACTACCCACTGCACAGAGAAGCCATCGACGAGAGACCTGCCTGGGGATCAGCCCTCTGCTCCACGCTTGAACAGGAACGACGCCTCTGTGACTCATATGGGCCTTGCTTCTCCTGGCATTCCAGATCAACCACCTGCAGTCTCGATTTTCATCGAGCCCGTGTCCAGTCTTGGGTATCGTGAGTAAATACCAGGGTAGCTCCCTGCAACAACAGCTTAATCTGAGTGTGTTATCCGATTGTCTTGTTATTTCGTTTCCTTTACGAACTGAGCCCTCTGGCTCCGGATTACAAATATTGTGTACTGTGCATGTTATGTTTTCCATCACAGGGCCCCAACCAGCTGCAACCCCGGGCAACAGTCCTGGCTAGCCCATCTCTTCTCCACCTGGGTACCCAGAGGTGTGACTGTGTGGGGGGACTCAAAGAACATGCATAACTGCTTGATTGAAATACCTTTAAGCTAATTAACCTGATTTTTGCCCCTTCCTTGTTCAAGTCCCTTGAATAAATCAGACCTAACTTTTTCTGCATGTAATCTGACTATGGTTCCATTTTGTGCTCAAAGTACTGTACTCTTGCTATTTGCTGTGCATAACCTTGCTTTACAGGGGTCCCCAGGGTCGAGCCAGAGGAACCAGCCCTGGTGGTAAGTGCAAACAGTTTGGGTACTTGTGTTGTGTACCAGGGGTATTGTGAAAGTGATTATTGTACAGTGTTCAGGCCACTAGAGGAGAAAGAGGGGGGTTACGGTGTCCCGGAGGGCTGTGCCCAAGTTAGCTTGCCCACTACCAACCCTGACCTCTGGGTAGAGGCACCCGTTTCAGAACTCAGGCCCCTTAACCTACTACTAGCCAAGCAGGCAGGGGTAGTAGTCCTTGGGATAGCGCCACCTATGGGTTACATAAACATACAGAAAGGAAATAGGTGATAGAAACATATGCATTGCTCCCTTATGCCTATCCCATGCCTGTTTGAAGCCCTGCACTGTATTCATATCATCCACCTCCTGAGGTAGGCTGTTCCATGCATCCACCACTCTTTCTGTGAAAAAGAACTTCTTCACATTACCCCTTAATCGGCCTCCCTGTAATCTCATGCTGTGTCCTCTTGTCCTGCTATTTTTCTTATACTGAAACATGTTAGACTCTTTCACCTTGTTAATGCCCTTAAGGTGTTTGAATGTTTTGATCATATCACCTCTCTCCCTCCTTTGCTGTAGGGTATACATATTGAGCTCTGTTAATCTGTCCTCATACGTTTTCTAATGCAGTCCCTGCACCATTTTGGTTGCCTTTCTCTGGACTGCCTCAATTTGGTTAATGTCCTTGTGAAGGTGTGGCCTCTAGTACTGCACGCAGTACTCCAGATGGGGCCTAACCAGTGTCTTCCAAAGAGGGATTATTACCTCCCTCTTCCGACTTGTGATAACCCTGCTAATACACCCCAACATCCCCCTAGCCTTACCTACTGCTTTAGTGGTCTGCTTGGATGATTTCAGGTCATCGGTGATGATGAAGCCCAAGTCTCTTTCTTCCCTTGTGACTGCCAACAACTCCCCTCCCAGCCTATAGGTGGCTTCAGGGTTTCTCTTCCCTATGTGCATGATCTTGCACTTCTTTGCGTTAAACTCCAGTTGCCACTCTTCCGACCATTTTGCTAGTTTATCCAGATCTCTTCTCAATTTGCCCACCCCACCTGGATCACCTACTCTGTTGCAGATCTTGGTGTCATCTGCAAACAGACAAACCTTACCCTCCAGTCCTTCTGCAATGTCACTGATGAAGATATTAAAGAGGACTGGCCCCAGGACTGATCCCTGAGGTACCGCACTTGTGGCTTGCATCTCTTCTAACTGTATACTGTTTACCACCACTCTCTGTTTTCTGCTCGTCAACCAGTTTGCCACCCAGTTGACCAACTTCTGACCCACCCTGAGCCTACTCAGCTTATTGATCAATCTTCTATGTGAAACAGTATCGAAAGCTTTGCTGAAGTCAAGGTAAACGACATCAACTGCTCCCCCTTGGTCCACCACTCTGGTTACCCAGTCAAAGAAATCTATGAGATTAGTTTGACAGGACCTTCCTTTTTGTAAACCCATGCTGTCTTGGATCCTGTGCTCTTATGGATTCCAGGTGTTGCACTATCCTTTCTTTAAGGAGTGCCTCCATAATCGTGCCCACTACTGAGATAAGACTGACTGGTCTATAGTTCTCTGCCTCCTCCTTGCTACCACTCTTGTGGAGCGGGATCACATGGACGCTTCTCCAGTCTTCTGGGACCTCTCCTGTGCTCAGAGACTCACTAAACAGTTCTGATAATGGCTCTGCTAGTTCCACCCTTAGCTTCTTTATTACCCTGGGATGTATGCCATCAGGTCCCATTGCCTTGTCCACCCTGAGCTTATCGAGCTCTTGTAGGACCCTTTCTTTTGTGAAGGGAGTAGTGCACACCTCCCTCCCCCCCCTGTGTCCATGGTGCTGAGCTGTGGGCCATGCCCTACCTTCTCTTCAGTAAATACTGAGCAGAAGTATCTATTTAGGATAGATGCTTTTACATGGTCCTTCTCCTCACATGCCCACTTATCCCCTTTGATCTTAGCAATACCCCCTCTGGAATTTCTCCTTTCAAACAACATGAAGTCTTGCTATATTATGACTAATGCAGTTTGTCCCACCATTAGAACTGCTCCGGAGGTGAAAGAGTTAACTTCCATGCCAGGCATGGAACTTGGAGCGCGAGCTCGGTTAGAGAAGCTCTGTCTGGAGGATTTCAAACTGAAACTGTCAGATTCTTTACTCCACCTCACTGAACAGTCGCTCCGGAGATTCCTCCTACTGCTCGGTTCATTTCTCAGTTTAAAACAGTTTTTCTCGGTTAAATTCAACCGCGATTATTATTATTTTAACCTAAACCGATCGGTTCAAGCTCTGTCTGTGGTATTGTAAGTAATAGACAGGTTTATTTCTGTGTGGAACTTGTAAATGTTTATCGGTTCGGTTCGAACCGATCAGGTTGATTTAAAACTTTATTCTCAAGCATTTGAAAGCTTTTAGAGTGCAGTTCCCGGTTCTTATTGGTTCTAAAAAAAACGGATTTCATTACGGTTTTTTCCACGACCCGTGACACGGTTGGGAACCGATAAGGGTGTCTTGCCTGGCACTGCCGGAAAAAGGGCAAGTTTTTGGTTAGGCTGGCATTATGTCTGAGAAACCCAAAAGAAAAACCGGGCCCACTGGGTTTCAGCACTGTAGTGTCTGTGGGGAAGCCTTTGCCAAGGCTGACCCACACACCACATGTGTATATTGTCTGGGGTTTGACCACCTCAATTCAGACTGCCAGATTTGTAAGAATTTCCCTGCAGCTACCCTAGATAAGAGAGTTGGTAGGCTCAGTGAATGAGAGGCCAAAAAGTCCGCTGACCCGGATGGCCAGCCCGGTTCGGTGCCAACCGAACCGGAGGGAGTGCCCTCTGACCAGGGTGAGACTTCCTTGGGCAAGCGTAAAGCTGACTCTGGGGAGCCAGTTCCAGCAAAGAAAACTAGAAATCAGCAGGTGTGGAGTCAAAAATTCCTTCTCCAACTGCTGCAGAGATAGCTAAAGCAATACAAATTGTCCAGTCACTTTCTCGGTTCCGTCCGAACCGCCACTATCTGGCAAAAGGTCGGTTGGCGGTTCCACGGTTCAAGAATATGATATAGAAGAGTTTATGAACCAGAGGAGGGGAGGATGATTATGAACAGTGTGAATGTGACTTTGAGAGTCTGGATGTGCCCATTGAACCGGACATCTCCCCAGACAGACCTTTAGAATCCCCCCTCACGCTTTCTGAGCCCCTTCTCATTTTCTGTTTTATAAAAAGTTGCTGAAACCCTCCAGCTCCCATTGGAGGAAGCTGTGGATGAGCAAGAGGAACCTGACTTTGTGGAAATGATGGATATCCCAGAGTCCAGGAGATTGTCTATTCCTTTACATAAATCATTTAGAAACAAACAATAAAAATTTTAAAGCTCCTAATTCTGTGCCTCCTGTGGACAAAAAGATGGACAGGAGGTACACTTTGTCAGGTCCTGATACAGAATTTCTTTCACAGCAATGCAGTCATGTTGGGGTAGTTCAGGCTGCAGCCTGTGATAAAGCTAATATTCCCCTGGCTTCACATCCTCCTGACAAGGACTCCAGGAAGATTGATGCCATGGCTAAAAAACAGTACATGGCAGCGTCCTTGGGACTCAGACAAGCAAATTACATGGCTTATGTGGCAAGATATCAAAAATCTAGATGGGACACTGTCATGGCTTTAGCCAAACAGGCCCTAGCCAGCTTGCCAAGGAGCTGGAGCAGGTGGCTGCTGATGGTGATGAGGCATCCAGGTGCAATTCCATGCTGCTGTGGATTCTAATGATGTATCCTCTAGAGTCATGGCTACATCTGTGGCATTTAGTAGATTGGCTTGGCTCAGGTGTACTAGTTTGTCACAGGATACCCAGACTAAGGCTATGGATTTTCCTGTGGTGGGAAATTCTCTGTTTGGGGAGCAGACAGAATTATATGAAGAAAATGGATGAATATAGAACCACTTATAGGAGGTGCACAAGCCAAGGAGCGGCAAGCCACTCCTCAGAGACAGCCCCCCAGAGGTAGAGGCAGGCCTTTTCACCAAACCCAGGCCTCCTTTTCGGCTTATGCTCAGAGAGGGTTCTTCAGAGGGAGAGGCAGACGGGGTGCAAGCAGGCCTGCTCCCACCCCTCAGCCTAAAGCCCTTGTCAGACAGGGGCTGGTTCTCCATTACCTGTAGGGGGCAGGCTGGCTTACTTCGTTCAGGACTGGGAGTCTTTAACATCAGACAAGTGGGTCCTGGAAGTAGTGAGCCAGGGTCTGGTTCTCAGCTTCAAAAAATTTCCAAAGATGAGAATCAGATCTTTTCCACCGCAAATCCTCTAGAGACTTTTGCTTTGGAAACAGAAGTCTCAACCCTCCTGGCTCTCAGAGCTGTAGAAAGGGTTTCTCCCCTACACCAGGGCAAGGGTCTGTACTCCAGGTACTTCCTTACCCCAAAAAAGACAGGAGAATGGCGGCCCATTCTGGACCTAAGATATCGGAACAAGCACCTTTTAAAACCAAAATTCAAAATGGTGACTCTGGCAATGATTTTACCTTCCCTAAGGCCAGGGGACTGGCTAGCTTCCCTGGACCTCAAGGATGCCTACTTCCATGTTCTTATCAGAAGTTCCCACTGAAAGTACCTCAGATTCGAACTGCCCTCAGGCCATTACCAGTTCAGAGCAATGCCCTTTGGCCTTACCTCTGCCCCAAGGGTATTCACAAAATGCCTGGCAGTAGCAGTTGCTCATTTAAGAAGGCAACGGATTGCCATCTTTCCCTACCTAGACGACTGGCTCATTGTGGGTCAGTCTCCAGACCAGGTCAGATCACACCTGCAAGTTACCCAGCAGCTGCTCACCTCTCTGGGCTTTCTTCTCAATCTCCCAAAGTCAGTTCTGGAACCTGTCCAGGTACTCACCTTTAGAGGTGCAGAATTGGACACAAGGCAGGCCAGAGCCTTCCTTCCCCTGGAAAGGGTAAGGAACCTAGTGACCCTGGCCTCCTCCTTCACTCTGCAGGTCTATCGACCAGCAAGGCATTTTCTACAGCTCCCAGGACACATGGCTGCTTCCACAGCTGTAGTGCAAGGAGCAAGATTTCAGATGAGGGACATTCAGTTCCACTTGAGAGCCTTTTGGTCTCAAAGAAAAGATCCCCTATCCAAGTTGATCCCAGTGACTCGAACCCTGATCCAGGCCCTTCAGTGGTGGCAGGATCAGAGCAATCTGAGACAAGGGGTCCCCTTCATCCCTCTATCTCCTTGAACCTTACTACAGATGCGTCCCTTTTGGGATGGGGAGATCACATGGGCGACCTCTCCACCCAGGGATTGTGGTCCCCTCGGGAATCTCTGCTCCACATCAATCTGTTGGAACTCAGAGCTGTTTTTCTAGCACTTCAGGTTTTTTCTGCATCTGTTCAGAACAAAGTGGTACAGGTCAGAACAGACAACACCACTACAATGTGGTACATCAACAAACAAGGGGGCACTCGGTCTTGACCTTGTGCACCGAGGCAATGAAGTTGTGGTCTCTGGCTTATTCCTGAACACTTCCCTCATAGCAGTTCACCTCCCAGGCAAGGACAATGTCCTGGCAGATGCTCTCAACAGGATTTCCCAGGGCCATCACAGATGGTCACTGGATCCCAGTACTGGGGATAGTTTTTGCCAGATGGGGCACCCTCAGATAGATTTTTTGCAGCCCCAGACAATCATCACTTCCACTGTTTTGTTGCAGGCCCCCAGTGATGGGCTCAGTCCCCCTGGATGCCTTTCTCCTCGATTGGGAAGGGAAGTTTCTATATGCCTTTCCCCCCCTTCCCTCTCCTGTTCAAGGTGCTAGTCAAAATCAGATCTCAGCCCTGCAAGATGATTCTGATTGCTCCAGATTGGGCCAGGCAGCCCTGGTACCCACTCCTTCTGTCCTTAACAGTCCATCTTCCCCTGTGTCTCCCCAGAAACCACAACCTGTTAACTTGTGCCCAGGGGAGAGTTTGGTATCCCAATCTCAAATCCCTCAACCTCAAGGCCTGGCTCTTGAGGAGTTAGAATTGCTGACCCACCTTTCTCAAGGTGTTCTTGAAATCCTGAAACTTCTTAGGAAGCCTTCCACTAGGCTACTTATAACTCTAAATGAAAAGGTTTTCCATATGATGTTCTGGGAAGCATATTTCCCTGAATCTGCTGATTTGCCCATTGTTTTTGGACTATATGGTCCATCTTAATTCTTTGGGACTGAGACCAGCTACCCTGAAAGTGCATTTGGCAGCTGTCTCTGCTTTTATTTCAGCAGGAAAGCCCTCTTCTCTTTCCGCTCACCCTGTATTTTCCAAGTATTTCAAGGATTACTTCATACTAATCCACCTTTCAGGGACCGCTCCTGCCTGGGATCTTAATGTTTGCATTGCTCAGCTGATGCAACCCCTCTTGAACCTCTGTCTTGACAGAGCTTAAGTACTGACTTGGAAAACTGTTTTCTAGTAGCCATCACTTCTGCCAGGCGCGAAAGTGAGTTACAAGCTTTGTCAGTGGAGACTGACTTTATTTCCTTTCACAGGGATAAGGTAGTCCTCAGGACTAACAGGAAGTTTTTGCCTAAGGTGGTTTCAGATTTCCACCTTGATCAATCTGTCTCCCTTTCAGTGTTCTTCACTGATCATTCCTCCTCTGGTGAGAGGAGGTTGCACAGCTTAGATGTTAAGAGGGCCCTAAGTTACTACATAGAGCGTACCAAGGGTCACAGGTTCGAATCCCTCCAACTTTTTCTCACTTATGGTGAGGTTGGGAAAGGGAAGCCTGCCACTAAGAGATCCATTGCCAGGTGGATTGTCTCTTGTATCCAATTTTGCTATCAAAAACTGGGAAAGGTTCCCCCTTCAGGCCTGAGGGCTCACTCTACCAGAGGTATAGCTGCGTCTCTAGCTGCTGCCAGAGACATCCCTATCTTAGAGATATGTCAAGCAGCTACTTGGAAAATGGTACACCTTTCACAAGCATTACTCCTGGATATCCAGGCCAGGAGGGATGCTTGGTTTGTAACCGTGCTTCAGAGCCTATTCCTAAGTAGGTTCTGTCCCTCCTCCATGGAGGTACTGCTGTGTATTCTGCATTAGTCATAATATAGCAAGACTTTATGTTGTTTGAAGAAAAAATTACTCACCTTAGTAATGTTGTTTCTTCTAATGGAGTCTTGCTATATGACCTCCCCAACCTGCCCTCTCAGAACTTCTACTTGTATGGGTGTGGTGCATTCCAGTGTTGCACTTTTTGATGCCCATTTTTGTTTCCACCCTTCTTTTGGGGTGTTTGGGTGTTATGTTTTATATTATCTTATCTTATCTTATTTTTCTGGTCCTCTGACTTGAGTCTTAGTCTTGGGACCAGGAAAAATGTGTTAATATTAAGTAGCCAGTTGGCTAGTGTGAGTTACAGCTTCCACACAGAACCTTAGTGAGTTTTGCTCGTAGAGATCTGACAGTTTCAGTTTGAAATCCTCCAGACAGAGCTTCTCTAACCGAGCTCGCGCTCCAAGTTCCATGCCTGGCATGGAAGTTAACTCTTTCACCTCCGGAGCAGTTCTAATGGTGGGACAAACTGCATTAGTCATAATATAGCAAGACTC
Source organism: Neoceratodus forsteri (assembly GCA_016271365.2). Classification (NCBI taxonomy): domain Eukaryota; kingdom Metazoa; phylum Chordata; order Ceratodontiformes; family Ceratodontidae; genus Neoceratodus; species Neoceratodus forsteri. Next base: position 448,784,237 of record CM057456.1, on the reverse strand, counting down.
CATTAGAAGAAACATTACTAAGGTGAGTAATTTTTTCTTCACTGATATAGCTATAGAAAGTCTTGTCACCTTCTTTTACTGTTTGTGCTAGTGTTTTCTCAGTTTGGGCCTTCACCTGCCTTTCTGCCTTCCCTGCTTCCCTTAGGGAAGTTTGGTATGCCTCCCTATCTTCATCCTGCTGCTTTCCCTTCTATTTCCTGAAGGCCAGTATTTTGGCTCTGACCTTTTCTGCTACTGTTTCTGAGAACCAAAGTGGTTTCCTTCTTCTTTTGCATTTCCTTTTCTCTCTAACACAGTGGCATGTTGCTTCAAGTTTTGCATCTTTATTGCTTGCTCACTTTGCCTGTACCCACTCATCTGTATTTCTTTTTGCTGCTTGCCCACTTTGCCTGTACCCCCTCACCTGTATTTATTTTTGTCATTAATTTCTGCAAAAACAGTGCACAGTTCCCTCAGTTCACAACTTCCATGCTTAGTTCCAGCCAAATAGATTCCTAGCTCATGAAAACTGGCATGTACTACGAGATGCCTCCTCCATGACAGTTAGGTCTCCACTGACTGACTCATCTGTTTTGCAGCTCAGGAGGTAGGCTTTTATACCTGGCTACTGATGATGTCAGCACCATGTGATCTGTCTGACTCACAATTCTCTAAGTAAACACAGGCAGACTGACTCATCCTAAATAAACATAGACAGGCTGACTCATCTGACACAAGATCATAATATGTCTTTAGAAAATAGGGTATAGCATGTTTACACACTTAGATTATTAAAGCATTTCTCTTAATTTTTCTTAAAATTGATGTTACCGTCTAAACTGGCACAAGCCCCTCTTATTTAAATGACATCACATTTTATGGTAACAGTATAAACGAACTGACTTTTCATCTGACTGAGAGTTCGGCTGTTCAGCTTGGGGACAGCTACAGTATCTCTGTAGCTAGCTGACCCTTTTATCTTCATTCCCCACCAACTCAGAAGAGGGACTAAAACAATAAAAAAAACCAAAAACAATGTTGTTGATCCTTCGTTCATCAGACAGGGCCTCCCTATCACACTATATAGATCCACCTACCTGTTTTCCTTCTTCTCAAATATATCTGTTATTTCCCCTTACCTCTCCACTGACTTTGCTATTTTCACTTTATAGATAATTCCTGAAGAAGACCTGTGGTCGAAACTTCAGTTCTAACGCTTTCCTGTTTTCAACGTGTATTTAATATTACCATTATGTTTTGTTTTCAGCCCACACACTGACACAGTGCCGTTTTTTTGTTTGTTTTTTTTAGTCTTGCGTACTGTCTTAATGTTTGTTTTATGACTATATAACAGATTGAATATGCTACATTTCAAAGTAAAGATTTTTTTAAATTGTTCCTCAAAACTGACTGCTAGTCAGTTTTTATTTGATTAGCAATTCTGCTAATCCACTTTCCGAAAATTATGCACTGACAAGGGGTATTGGGAGCCATGAGGTATTGTATCTTAAGCTGTTAGTCTCGAATAAATCAGTGCAGGAGTGCAGGTAGCATACGGTAATAGAAACAGTACTTCATCACTTCCGTACTCATAAACATGTCAAATCCAGTAAATCTATATTTTGAAATAAGAGTTTCTCCAGCATGTAGCAAACTGTGATTCTAGCAGAGATGGTAGAGACCTTTAAATATATGAAGAGAATCAACAAGGTGGACTCTAGTGAACTGTTCAGGCCCAGTGAGAACAAAAACATGAGGGGGAATGGCTGCCAAATAGTGAGCGGTATACACTCAGAAGGGATGCCAGGAGGTACTGTGTCACGGAGAAGCTGTTGGAAAGTTGGAACAAGCTACAGGCTTCCAGAAGAGGTTGTAAATGTAGAAACCATGGGGAGCTTCAGGAAGGGGTGGGAAAAGTTCAAGGGATGATTAAGGTTGGCTGGTGGGGAGGTGGGTGTAGGGACATGATGAAGCCTTAGGGAATATGTTCCTCTTCATCTGGCAGACTTGAAAGACCACAGGTCCTTCCTCTGCTGGCAAAATTCTACAGGTATGTTTCAGAGAACTAGCACTGAACGCTAACATTGTGACTACTCTCAGACTTTGTAAAATAAAATGGTCACGCTCCATATAAAACTTGGTGATCTTGTTATCGCAAGTAGAATGGCAGAGCTTAACAAAAAAAGAGAACCAAAGTCAAAAGTAACTATAAAAGAATGTTTATTCTTAGACAGAACTACTAGTATTTTCTGACCGTTTACACAAATAATCTTTTATGACCTTTTACAATACCAGAAATCATATTTTGAAAACCGTTAACATTTGAGCTACTGTGTGTAGAAACTAGTTTTTGTAAATGAAAGCTTGGAGGCCTATCAACCTGAAAAAATCCTAATAATACAGTTCTCTTGTGTTGCAACATGTGTGTATATAATGATATAGAATGTTGTTACAAATAACAGGACTTTAAAAATGTATGTAACCCCTAGGTGGCGCTATCCCAAGGGCTACTACCCCTGCCTGCTTGGCTACTAACAGGTTGAGGGGCCTAGGTCCAATGGCGGGTGCCTCCACCCAGAGGTCAGGATTTGTAGTGGTTAGACTAACTTGGTCACAGCCCTCTGGGACACTGAGACCCCCTTTTATTCCCTCTAGTGGCTCACACAGTACACAGGAGTTACAGTCCCAATACCCCACATATACACACTGTTCACTCATTAGGTACCGCTTACCCTCGAGACTGATTCTGCAGCACATCTCTGAGGACCCCCTGTAAAATAAGGTTAAACAACATACACAGCGAAATAAAATACTGTTTCCATAAGTACCAACACCACAGACAGTATATAGTATAACAACAACAAATCTGATTTATTTAGGGGACAGTAACATGGGAGGGGAAAATCAGGTTAATTGGTGGCATTAAATCACAGTACTGTGCACACATACAGGGTCTGAAAAGACACAGTCTGGGTACCCAGGTTGGGGGGGGGGGCGGCTAGCCAGGTCCATTGCTCAGGGTTGGCCGGCAGGTGCAGATGGATAGGGCCCTGTAGAAGAAAATATATGCACAACACCCAGTTGTAATCCGGAGCAGGATGGCTCAGTCCATGAAGCAGTGAAACAACAAGAATTAGATGACACACTTGTGATTGAAAACAGGCTGCAGGGGAATACCCTGATTTGTACTCATAATACCCAAACTGAGAACCGGATGGTGGATGTTCTTCTGGATTGCCAAAGCAACAGGAGCATGGAGACAAGGTCCTTGTGACTGGACCCCACTGCAGTTTGTAGCAAGCAGTTTAGTCGAGACCAGCTGGGGTTTGCTTCCAGCTTCAACACACAACACACAACACAGGGGATTGAAATAGTGATTCCCCACAAACTACGCACATTCATATGTAAAAGGAAAGTACTATACCAGGCAGGCTGCTCCTTGATCCCAATCGCACTTACTGCAAAGTACCCAGGAGCACACACAGCAGCTTCAGTTCCTGACAGACCGAGCGCGATTCAGCAATTTCTCCAGTCTTCTACAGGGTGAGCCTGGTTTCCATAATTCTGGTGCTTCTTTCTCCTCACAACTTGGATTCAGTCCAAACTGGCACTCACAATGGCTGCAGGCTGAACCTCGGGGCCGCACACGTGCTTCCTGCGCGAAACTATACACAACAGAAGCACAGAGCTCCTTCTCTCTTCACTGTCACAACTGATCTGATCTTTCCAGTCACAGAGCAGGGCATTTCCTTTAGCTTCACACCATTCTGTTGGCTGGTTCGGCTGTCACTCACAATAAGACTCCCTCTGTTGGTGGAAAAGGCGCCAAGGTCAAAACTACATTTCCCAGAGTCACTGCCCATACAATCCCCTTGTGGCTGGCTCAGAATTAGTAGTCCAAGTTCTGATTTGTCCACAGGCTCCATTTTAGGGAACCCCCTCCATTGATTGGTGCATTTCAGCAGTTCAGGACCAAAATGAAAGCGCTACACTGAAACAGTTCATGCTGGAATGAAGACAGGTTAGACAAACTACATTTTCTCAGTCACTCCAAATGATTTCTGGCAAATAGTTATATCTTTCAACAAGGCTCCCCATGCACATGTAGCGACGGCAGAAACGGAGCTAATTTACAGCAGCTTGGGCGGGATTCGAGCATTAAATACACAGTCCCCCCATACAGACTAATTAAGTCTGCAAGCAGACAGCTCTTAAAGAGACAGTATGTGGAGGCTCAAATAGCACTCACTTGGAACCACATTTAAACAGTTTAAACGACGAACACCGCCTAGACTTTGAGCATTCAGGCAAGCTCCTGGAAGACTTTTGGGAACCCCCACTTGCAGGGGGGTTACATTTAGTGAACCATTTTTTGGTTTTATAGCGATAGATGGTAGCCAGGGTATGAAATAGCTGGTATAGCATAGCAAAACGCTGTGCAAAACAGGGAATGCTAACCGTTTATAGAAATGCATTACAGTAGACTGCTGACAAGTTTTTGCATGACTCCATGGAACAGTAGACAAAATTAATAAAACTATTTTGTTTTTTAAATTTTGATAACCATTCTGTGCATGGGGCAATGTATTTCTACAAGTGATAGCACTTTCACGCGTCAAACTGCTAATCAGTATTTTCAGCTTATGTAATACCCTAACTGAAGCAGTATTTTTTTATTGATACATCAACTTACCTGACCTCAAGCGTTTGTTTAAAAAAAACAAAACAGCAATTAAGTTTCTAGTCCTAATGGTTCTAAAGTTATCATATTTTAAATAAATTATCTTATGAAAGCTCTAACTTTGGAACCATTGGGGCTACAAACTTACATTTTTTTAAATGAAACTTTGGAGTCAAGCCATTAGGTTCTATGTGATAACGGCTAAAGCCTAGGTGATCACAGTTATCGCGCAGTCAGAATGCTGAAAACATTTTTGGCACTACTGACACCCTGGTGCACAGGACAACGGTGCCGGGGATGTAACTGTCAGTGCTTTCTGTGGGGGGGGCTGCGCGCCCTCCGCCCCACTAAAGGATTCGTTACTCAGGGGTGAAAGCATGTAAAAATAAAGGTTTGGGCAGGCGCCCAATAAAATTGCACCAAGCGCCCTGACCAGACTCCAGTACCTCACCCACAGGCCAACCCCACAGCATGGCGCTCGGCAGCGCACCAGCGCCCCTACAGCTCCGTCCCGGATCCTCTCTCATTCATCTACTGGCACCAGGGTAGGGGCCGTGAGGGTATAGTGTAAAAGAAATTGGGAACCCTCCCCCCACCTGCCAGCTTCACCAGACGCTTACTGGACCACAAACTCTCTCCACCCAGTCCCCAAATCCTCTTGTTCAGCTACTGGCACCAGGCTAGGGGCCCGTGAGGGAATAGAAGAAATCAAGAGCCCTCCCCCCACCCACCAGCTGCACCAGATGCTTACCGGACCGCAAGATACTTGTGCAGGGCTCACCTGCTTCAGAAGCTCTCCATACGGTGGATGCTGTTGCGCTTTGTGTGGCACTATAGTCTTGTCACCCGCCTGCTCCAGCCCCGCCCCAACCCATAACAGGCGCTCTTTTTATAAGGTCTTGTGGAACCAGTCTACTTTTACACCCCTCTGAATTCCTTAACTTGGTTCCTCCTAATTCCCCCCTCTCACTCCATGTCTCGATGGTCTCTCCCTTCAGCTGTTTACCTCGCTTAACTTCTAACGCTCTTCTCTTAATTATCCCTGCCCTTTGTTCTGTCTCAGGCTAATACCCGCCTTGCCAGAGCTTATCTTCCATTTACTGATCCTCAGTCCACTACTTTACCCGTAGCTATCTAGCTTCCCTCCTATCAAAACTCTGCATCCCTCTGTGCCACCTAGTAGGAAATGGTACTTAAAGGCATAACCCCAGTGCTCCTGTACATTACCTATGTCCTTGTGTCAGACCACTTACTACATTATCCCACACAATGGCATAGCAGTGCCCCCCACAACCCTCCCCTTCCCGTGTATGCTTACCAGCCATCATCCTCTGCTGTAACCCCTCTACGTATTATCCTCCATGGATTAAGGATGAACGGGAACGGCTATAAATTTTGCCACTATTTAAAGGATTGTGACTCTGTTAAACTACCTCCCATCACTAAGTCACTCCTGAACCTACTGAAAACCTTACTCTTGTTAATGGCTGGGGATCCTGGTCCACACCCTGGGAACATAAACATTAGAGCCCCTACAGATGCCATCTGACATAATTCCCGAGGGCTCAAAACAGTACATCTTAACATAAACGGCCTTAGAACTAAACTACAGGAACTAGAATCCTGGGTCCAGCTTTACTCCCTAAATGTGGTTGCAGTCACCAAAACAACATGGCTCAAACCACATATTACCTCAAGAAGTTGAACTTCCAGGCTTCACCACCTTTCGGCATGATAGGGTCTTCAAGAAAGGTGGTGGTGTCCTTTTTTACCTAAAATCCTCCTGACTGCTACCCAGGTTCTCCTTCCTGAATTAACAAATGTAGACTGTAAATCCATTTTCATCCAGCTAACTGGGTGGTGCTAAACTGCTGTACATAGGTTGTATTTATAATCAACCTAAAGTAGCGCATAAGGCTCTCAGACTGCTAACTGAAGCCATTTCTAATCTGCCATGTGGTGAAAGAATTCTGTTAGGGGATTTTAACATACACTGGTCCCATGATGTTAAATGGGGAGTCAAGAGTGCCCTGCAAGGCGCGCAGCTTAGCTTACACAACTCATTAATACCCCTACCAGACTGAATCTGAAAACAGGTAGTCATACCACTCTAGCTTGGCTCCTTGCCTCTAAGCCCCATAACTTCACTGTGGTAGGCTTACTAGCTCATGCCATAGGTAGACCATACCCCTATTTTCGGCATCTGGAAAATAACTTTCATAAACTACCCCCAGAACCTTCTGGGCCAGGGACTACTCCTGCTTTAATCCACCTTTCTTCCTCTTCTCATTAACCGAAATTGACTGGAGCCAAATCAAACTGCAACCCACTATTGATGCTGCACTTGACTTCTTCATATCCAGCTTCCTCTGTCGCTAATAAACATGCACCACTTAAACAAATCCATATTAGAGGGCAACAATTTAAATGGATATCCAGAGAGCTAAAAAGCTCACAAAAGCCAGGGTAAGTCTAAGAAATTATTTAAAACCTCTAACCTCTCATGTGATAGGGAATTACGCAATTCTTGCAAATTAGAACTTAAAGAGCAGCTGGCATGCTGTGTCCTACTTTTGTGCTGTGGGTTACACTTGTCACTGAATTGTTTTCCCCAGTGTTTTGATTTCTTGTCTGGAGCCTTTTTTACTATTTTTTTTACTTTTAAATTCCCTGCACAGCATTCTGTGTTCACGAGTCTCCATAGCCCACCAGTCCCACGAGCATGGCACCTTGACATCATATAAGGAAGCGTCAATGTGAGCGGGAGGGAGCAGGTAATACAGTTTGCGCAGAAATTGATCTTTTCATTAAATAAAATAAATTGTCCTGTCAGCTAACCTTTCCACTCACAGATATTGTGTGCCTTGCTGTCTGTCATTTTGAGAGCGGTTTGGTTGCCGCAGTCTCTCTGCTTTCTTTTATATTTCCATTCTTTCAACCCCAAAGTTCCGCAAGCACATTGTGAGACAGAGCTGTCTGAAGTACCCGGAAATTTGACTGGTCGGATTGTATGCGTGGGCATCTAATGTAAACCTGACCTAGACTTGGTGCATTACCTGGCAATATTTTTATAGTATTCTGTTGAGTCCCTAATTGCTGCTCTTTAATTTTGGGCACCCTTTCTGTGTTATCTGCTGTGTTTGTGACATAGTCCTTGTCGTAGACCTAATGTCTGCCTATTGTTGGGTATTGCTGAGTGGTTCTCAGAGATGTGGGCTTCATGGTTCAGTCAGCATTGAGGACTTCACCAATAGATTACATGCAGTAGGGCAGCAAGGGAAAAAACAACACTGAAGGATGGACAAACATTTATGAAGGCATCACTGGTGATGACAGAATTATTGGGGAACACATTGTGACACATGACCCAGGAAGGAAAAGGGTGAACTAGACTGACAAAACAAAGGGTTATACTGACAACGGCCCAGTGTGGCATGCACACACTTATACACATTATGGTCAGTGCCAGGGTGAGATTCAGCAACAGCCCACAGAGTGCCAACACCTGGAAAAAATATATATATCTTGTGTGTATATATATGTACATATGTGTGTGTGTGTGTGTGTGTGTACATATATGTGTGTGTGTGTGTGTGTGTGTGTGTGTCGTATATATATATATATATATATATATACACACGCACACACACACTACCTACCTAAATAAGTGATATACAGTGGTGAGCTGTCAGATAAATGATTTATCTATACAAGGTTTGACTCCTCGTAACCTCACGAGTGGCGTAAGCCATGAGAGAAGTGTCCGAGGTCAGACAGCACAAGTGTAGATAAATGTCATTTTCTGCTGTTTTTTGCTAATTATTAAAACAATCTATATGGTATCTATAAATGAAACACCACTCATGTTGTAGATAATTTTGTGCTGAACAACTTTCATGCTCACAATACCATGCTATCTTTTTTCGTTTTAAAGTTATTCCATTTTGAATATGGTTAGTACTGCTTCTGAGGCCGAACATTCTAAACGAATTCCGGAGAGATTTGTGACATAGTAACTGTATGTATAAATGAGTAATAGTGTGCATAAATAAATTTATACACACAGTTACTCAGATAAACAGATTTATCACACTCTATGTATCTCCACACCTATTGCATATATATATATATATATATATATATATATATATATATATACACACACACACACACACACACACACACACACACACACACGTATGTATATATGTGTCAGAGAGTTAACCCAGGATATTTACAGTCTAACCGCTGGGTCAGGGTACCACAGCCACATGGCATCATGGCATACTGGCAAGGAGCTCACACAGTACTTCACACATACATATGCCAAAACACATTGTGATTACCATTCAGTGTTATTAATTCAAGCAGCATCAACACCATTGTCTTCATCAGATGAAGATGCCTCACTGCTGCTCTGTTCAGGTTCCACCTTGGACTGATATATGTAGAGCTGCGCATTCTGCAAGTTTGGCCATATGCCCTTGTTCTCAGTGCCTGTTTCCTCTGTCAGATCATCCTCTATCTCCAGACTAGAGACCATACTGTTGCCCGAGTCCTTAGGGTTACTGGACTCATCCCTGACCACAAATTCAGATGGGGTACTCATTTTTAGTTAACTAGCAGCCAAATTATCAGTGCAGTTCTCCTCACTTAACTACAGCGCTCATTCCTTACATGACGTCACAGAGCACCAGCGTCAGTCGCGAACATCCCACCTGGCTATTGAAATCAATGTGGTCGTGATCCCACATAATGTTTAATAAAAATAAGTAAAAATGCATGTATTTCAATGCGTTTTTCGAATAATTGACCTAGTTGGGGGCTCCTTCATTGGCACGTGAGAGGATTTCACCAAATAAGGTACGTGACTGCTGCTTTTTAAGAAAGCCAAGCAGAGATATCTTTGCAGTCTGCAAGTGCGTAACCTTCAAAACCCTAAAAAATTTTGGTCACAAATGAATGCTATCTTAAAAGGCCAATCCTTAGATACCCACTGCAATATTGAATATGAGGGTCGGACATGCAAAAGTTCTAGGGAGGGCGCTACCGCATTCATCACCTAGTTCATCAATCTCGATATATACAAGAATCCCTTACCGCCCTCCCCAAACCCCCCTGACTACTCTACCCTTCCCCTCCCATGTCCCAACTTTCATTTCAAGCTGGTAACCTTGAAAGAAATCTCCACCCTACTGTTCAAGCTAACAACCACAGTCTCTGCCAGGTATGACAAGCTTGACCCTATGCTCCTCAGATTGGGAGCTTCAGTAACACCTTACTCTATCATGCTACTTTTTGTTTTTGCTTTATCTATTTTATCCACCCCCTGCGTCTGACCGGCCTCTCCTTCTGATCTCCAAGGACTGACTCACCTCCCCGGGAGCCCCTGTTGCTGACTCCCACCTCACATTGCAGCTGACCGACCCAGGGTAACCTGACGTATCCCTTAGTCAGATGGGTTCTCTCCTTCCGGGGAGAAAGTGCCTTGCAGCTTACTTTTCTTGGCCTGGGATGCTGCTGAGGTCGGTCCTGGCTGTCCGGGGGCTCCGTGGTGGTGAGGGTCGGGGCGGCCGTCATCCAGTCGATCGAGTTGCCATTTTCTCAGATTTTCTTGGCTCCCAACTGTTGCGCCTGCTCTTGTAGTGCTCCCGGTCTCCACCAGGGGCCGCTACAGAGTGACGCAATCTCCCAAGCCCACCCCAGGAGAGGAGAGCAGTCCTCCAGTCGCTCAATCCTCTCCTCCCCCTGCCGACCCTTGGCGTCCCGAGTCTGTTCCCGAACCTGGGTCGCCAGCGTGGTGCGAGGTGATCATGCTACTTTTTAATAGATTCCTCCTAGAGGGTGTAGTCCCCCCCACCTGGAACTTGGCACTGGTCACTCCTATACACAAAAGGGGTTCAAAAACAGTAGTTACAAATGATAGGCCCATCTCCATCCTCTGCTCCCTAAGCAAATTGTTTGAGAGGTTCAGTTACAGTCAGTCAGTTGACTACTTATACCAGCACAACCTGCTTACCCCTGTCCAACATGGTTTTCGTAAAAACCATGGTATGGACACTGCTCCAGTCAGCCTTATTACTGATATCATGAAAGGATTGGACAATAGGATGATGACAGGGGCAGTGTTCATCGATCTAACAAAAGCCTTCAACCTGGTCGAGCACCAATTACTCATTACCAAACTTAACTCCCTTGGTCTTGATAGTCTGTCCCTAAGCTGATTCACTGACTACCTGTCTGACAGGTCTCAATTCATCAGATAGAAGGGGGACTTGTCTGACGGGCTTAAGATCCACAGTGGTGTGCCCCAAGGCTCAATACCGGGGCCCCTGTTGTTTCACTTTACATCAATGCAATGACTACAAATTGTGGTGGTGCAAAACTGCTACTTTATGCTGACGATGCAGTCCTCTACCGTAGCTCCTACAATTGCGCAACAATTACTAACCTATTGACCTCAGAGCTACACTCCCTTAGGTACTGGCTTCTAGCGAACAGATTGGTACTCAGTGTCACAACCCCACTCAGCTGGTCAGGCCCTCTGCTCCCACAGTGCCAACCTCCGAGCACAGTATTGTGAACAGGGTAACCCACCTATCTGTTTTGTGGGTCCGAATCACCTTTGGTCTCAAGTTCTGGAGGGATTCAAACTGTGAACCTCTTGCTAGCATACCCAAATATACAGGCTCAGATAATTCTGCTCTTTGGGGAATGTCAGATATCTTTCACCTACGGCCACCTAACCAGGTATTCAAAATGAACCCTTAAAAACTCTGTGAAAGACCTTAGTTAAATTCTTACCTTTTCCCCGTTTTGTATACCATTAAGCTTATGAATGGTGTCAACTTTAACCATCTGTATCTCACAGGCAAAAGAAAGAATTTCAAAGGCACACCAGGCAGTCTCTTTAAAATAAGAGGTTTACTAAGAAAATGGATACAAATATGTAAAATGTAAACACAGAACAATATATCACAAAGCATACAATCACTTTAAAGAACAAGGTTTAAAGTGCAGTTTCCTACCAACATACAGTTAGACATTTCTATCTAATGTATACCTTCTTACAGTGCTTTAGGTAGCTGTTGTTTCAAGAGAGTCCAAACTGGAATGTGACTAAGGGGAAATACAGAATACAGTTAAATTGTCTCTAAACCTGCCCCTTCCATGATGTCACCTAGATCCTCCCTGTAAAATCTAAAAATTAATACACACAGGATGTCCCATCACTCAGGAGGTATATTAAATAAGGTGACATCAGCAAAAACTTGTTTCCCAAATGACTTATTTGATCTTGAGTGGTTTCCTGCTCCTCTTTGATCTTTGAGCAGTTCCTAGTTCCACACTTCAAAGGCAGGAGGTCATAAATTGCAACACCTCCGAAACGTCATAAAAGTTTACGATCCCTCCTTGCAGCTGGTCTGCTACAATTAAGTCAGATAAAAAGGAGACCCTTAATTATGTCTCTCTAGTCTTTAATTATCTCCTGGCTTTCAGGTTAACATATATCCTGTTATTTTAATGAGTCTGGGGGGGGGGGGAGTCATCCCAGGGGCACAAGATGTCTCATGTGAGACAGGTCACATACCACATTCTATATTACAAAAATCTTAGAACAATCATAACCAGCTGGCCAAGTGTATCACTCAGTATCAATAAGACTAAGGCCATTCTCTTTGGACAGAAAAGCTTAGGTCCACAGAGGGGTAACTTGCTCACTCTCCCCCTCTCAAATGGCTCAGTCATCAAAACTGTGGACTCCCTCAAGTATCTGGGTGTATGCCTCGACCAGAATATCTCCTTCAAAATCCACATTAACTCACTTAGCAAAACACTTCTTCATAAAGTTGGCCTGCTATATCATCTGAGCCCCTATCTCACCAGAGACTCCCAGCTACGTATAACCTCTTCTACGCTTCTTCCAACCCTACTGTATGGCTGCTGGTACTGTACTCTGCCAGACACATGAAATTAGATAGGCTAAAAAGAGCTACTGACACCTCAAAGAAAACGTTGAGAAACATAATACTTAGGCACAATTTGGCTTGCATGCTACATATATTCTATAGGTTTCTCTTCCCCATTATTTATTACTGAAGAAATTTACATAAATACATGATATTTATCCCTTGGAGTTCATCTGCCTCTATAGCTCACTCCCTACTTCAAGTCATAACCCTCTGTTGTGACATCACACTGTTGCCATGAGAATATCTGTGATGTCACAGGCAGTGCATTATGACCTCAGGTAGGGAGAAAGCAACAGAAATAGATGACCTCTTCAGAAGCAAAGATCCTGTTGTCATGCAAATTACCTCAGTGATAAATAATGTGGAAGAGAAATACAGAACTAATGTAAAATACAAGCCAAACTATGTCTAAATATTATGCTTTGCTAAAGTTCTCCAGAAGGTGTCAGTTGCTCTTTAAATCCCTTTACCATACAATTGCTCCCTGTGCAGCTGGAGCCCCAGTCAGAGAACATCGCTGCATGATAATCGACTGCCTCCAATGGCCATTATTCCCTAACAAGCTGTAATACGGAGCACTAAGCCTGGCGTTCAAGCTGTTGGGCTCTGATGCCCCCTGACCTAAAAGGTCCGTTAAATCATAAACCTGATAGGCAACCCCTTTGGACCTCTAGGAGGACGCTCCTCCATGTCCCTAATATTGGTAGTAGATCCTTCGCGGAATTTAGCCCCCACTATCTGGAATTCACTACTGAATGGGTTGCAGGAACAATCACCCTTGTGGGGATTTAGGAAGGGTCTTAAAGTCCACCATTTAGAATGGAACCAATGCAATTGTAATCGTTGATTCAAACAACATGAAGTCTTGCTGTATTCTGACAATAGCAGTGAGTCCCAACCTTCGAACTGCCCCGGAGATGAAAGAGTTAACTTTCCATGCCAGGCATGGAACGCTGAGCTCGAGCTCGGTTGAGACTCTGTCTGTTGCTGTTTAAACTCAAACCGTCAGATTCTTTACTCCGCCTCACTGAACAGTCGCTCCGGAGATTTCTCCTTCTGCTCAGTTCAATTTGTCGGTTAAAGTATCGCTTTTCTCAGTTTTCGAGCGAATTTAAACCGTAACCTGTCGGTTCAGTCTCTGTCTGTGGTATTTGTGAGTACTAGATGGGTTATATTTTATTCTATTCTGTGTGGAACTTGTGAACAGTTCATTGGTTCGTTTTGAACCAATCAAGTTGTTATAAAATCTTAATTTGTACTTTTAGAGTGTGGTTACCGGTTCTTATCGGTTCCTAAAAAAGCAGTTTATTCGTTTTTCTAACTAAATGACACGGTCAGGAACGATAAGAGGGTCTTTGCAGGCGGATTGCCATTAAAAGGGTAAGTTTGGTTAGGACTGGCACAATGTCTGAGAAACTCAAAAGAAAAACCGGGCCCACTGCGTTTCAACACTGTAGTGTGTGTGGGGAAGTCTTTGCTAAGGCTGACCCCTACACCACCTGTGTTTATTGTCTGGGGTTTGACCACCTCAATGCAGACTGCCAGATTTGTAAAAATTTTCCTGCAGCTACCCTGGAAAGGAGAGTTGGTAGGCTCAGGGAAAGGGAGGCCAAAAAGTCCGCTGAACCAGATGGCCAGCCTGGTTCGGTTCAACCAAACCAGAAGGAGTGCCCTCTGACCAGGGCGAGACTTCTTCGGGCAAAAGGAGAGCCGATTCTGAGGAGTTGGTTCCGGCTAAGAGAACTAGAAAAGAAAAATCAGCTGATATGGAGCCAAAACTTTCCTCTCCAACCACTGAAGAAATAGCCAAAGTGATCAAAATTGTGCAGTCACTTTCCCCGGTTCCGACCGAACCGGCACCATCAGGCAGGCGCTCGATTCGTCCAGTTCACAGTTCAAGAGTATGATTTAGAGGAATTTTATGAACCGGAGGAGGAGGAAGAGGAGTATGAGGAAAGTGAATGTGGTTTTGAAAGTCTGGATGTGCCTATTGACCCGGACATCTCCCCAGACAGACCTTCAGGAGTGTCTCCTCTTAGGCTTTCTGAGTCCCCCTCCCATTTCATGTTTTATAAAAAAGTGGCTGAAACCCTCCAGCTTCCCATGGAAGAAGCTATGGATGACCAGGAGGAGCCTGACTATGTAGAAATGATGGATATCCCAGAGTCTAGGAGGCTGTCTATTCCCTTACACAAATCTTTTGGGAAACAGACATTTAAGATTTTAAAGACTCCTAATACTATACCTCCTGTGAATAAGAGAATGGACAAGAGGTATACATTGTCAGGCTCAGATACGGAGTTCCTTACACAACAATGCAGCTATGTTGGGGTAGTGCAGGCTGCAGCCTGTGATAAGGCAAATATTCCCCTGGCTTCACACCCCCCGGACAAGGACTCCAGGAGGATTGATGCCATGGCAAAGAAACAATACATGGCAGCATCCTTGGGACTCAGACATGCCAATTATATGGCCTATACTGCTAGGTATCAAAAATTCAGATGGGACACTGTTATGGCTTTAGCAAAACAGGTCCCTGGCCAGCTTGCCAAGGAGCTGGAACAGGTGACTGCTGATGGTATTGAGGCATCCAAGGTGCAAGTCCATGCTGCAGTGGACTCCAATGATGTGTCATCTAGAGTCATGGCTACATCTGTGGCACTTTGAAGAATGGCTTGGCTCAGATGTACTAGCCTGTCACAAGATACCCAGACTAAGGCCATGGATTTTCCTGTTGTGGGTAATTCTCTGTTTGGGGAGCAGACAGAGAATTACATGAAGAAAATGGACGAATATAGGACCACCTATAGGAGTGCACAGGCCAAGGAAAGGCAGGCCACTCCTCAAAGGCAGCATCCCAGGGGCAGGGGCAGGCCTTTTCATAGGCCTTTCTACCAAGCCCAGGCCTCCTCTTCTGCTTTTGCGCAGAGGGGGTTCTTTAGAGGGAGAGACAGATGGGGTACAAGCAGGCCTGCTTCCACCACTCAGCCCAAAGCCCCTGCCAAACAGGCATCCTGATGGGGTTGCCAGGGCCGATTCTCATCTACCTGTAGGAGGCAGGCTGGCTTACTTTGTCCAGGACTGGTAGTCTCTGACATCAGACAGATGGGTCCTGGAAGTAGTAAGCCAGGGACTGGCCCTCAGCTTCAAAAAGTTTCCAAAGATGAGAACCAGATCCTTTCCACCTGCAAATCCCTCAGATACACTTGCCCTAGAGGCAGAGGTCTCTTCCCTCCTAGCTCTCAGAGCTGTGGAAAGGGTTCCACCCCTTCACCAGGGCAAAGGGTTGTACTCCAGGTACTTCCTTACCCCAAAAAAGACAGGAGAATGGCAGCCCATCCTGGATCTCAGATACTTAAACCACCTTTTAAAACCAGAATTCAAAATGGTGACTCTGGGAATTATTCTACCCTCTCTAAGGCCAGGGGACTGGCTAGTGTCCCTGTACCTCAAGGATGCCTACTTCCATATTCTCATCAGAAGCTCCCATCGAAAGTACCTCAGGTTCGAGCTGCCCTCAGGCCATTACCAGTTCAGAGCAATGCCCTTTGGTCTGACCTCTGCTCCAAGGGCATTCACAAAATGCCTGGCAGTGGTAGTTGCTTCCCTAAGAAGGCAAAGGATTGCCATCTTCCCTTACCTGGATGACTGGCTCATAGTAGGCCAGTCCCCAGACCAAGTCAGGTTACACTTACAGATAACTCAGCAACTGCTTACCTCCTTGGGTTTCCTTCTGAATCTTTCAAAGTTAGTTCTAGAGCCTGTCGAGCTCCTCACCTTCATAGGCGCAGAGCTAGACACAGAAAAGGCCAGAGCTTTCCTTCCCCTGGACAGGGCAAGGACGCTTGTCTCTCTGGCCTCCTTATTCACCCTGCAGGTGTCTTGACCAGCAAGGCATTTTCTGCAGCTCCTGGGGCACATGGCTTCTTCCACAGCAGTAGTGCAGGGAGCAAGATTTCAGATGAGGGACATTCAGTTCCATTTGAGAGCCTCTGACCAAATTGATCCCAGTAACTCGAACCCTGATCCAGGCCCTACAGTGGTGGCAGGATCAGAACAATCTGAGGCAAGGGGTTCCCTTTGTCACTCAGTCTCACTCTTTAATCCTTACTACAGATGCCTCCCTCTTGGGGTTGGGGGCTCACATGGGCGACCTGACCACCCAGGGGTTGTGGTCCCCTCAGGAATCTCTGCTTCACATCAATCTGTTGGAACTCAGAGCAGTATTTCTAGCACTTCACGCTTTTTCCAAATCTGTTCAGAACAAAGTTATCCAGGTCAGAACAGACACCACCACAATGTAGTACATCAGCAAGCAAGGAGGCACTCGGTCTACAGCCTACTCCCTGAACACCTCCCTCACGGCAGTTCACCTCCCAGGCAAGGACAATGTCCTGGCAGATGCTCTCAGCAGGATATCCCAGGGCCCTCACGAATGGTCACTGGATCCCCTGGTCTTGGAGGTGATATTCTCCAGATGGGGCACCCCACAGATAGATCTTTTTGCAGCCCCAGACAATAACCAACTTCCCCTTTCTTGCTGCAGGCCCCCAGTGTTGGGCTCAGTCCCCCTGGATGCCTTAGTTCTCAGTTGGGAAGGGAAGTTCCTGTATGCTTTTCCCCCCTTCCCTCTCCTGTTCAAAGTGCTAGTCAAAATCAGATCTCAACCGTGCAAGATGATCCTGATTGCTCCAGACTGGGCCAGACAGCCCTGGTATCCACTCCTACTGTCCTTAGTCCATCTTCCCATGTGTCTTCCCAGGAATTACAACCTGTTAACCTGTGCTCAGGGGAAGGTTTGGTACCCGAATCTCAAATCTCTCAATCTCAAGGACTGGCTCTTGAAGAGTTAGAGTTTGCTGATTTACACCTCTCCCAAGGTGTAATGGATATTCTGAAGGCTTCTAGGAAACCTTCCACCAGGGCTACTTTTAATTCCAAATGGAAAAGATTTTCCATATGGTGCTCTGGGAAGCATATTTCCCCAGAGTCTGCTGATCTGCCCACAGTCCTTGATTATATGGTCCATTTAAATAGCTTGGGGCTGAGACCAGCTACACTGAAGGTGCACCTGGCAGCTGTTTCTGCTTTTATTTCAGCAGGAAAGCCCTCTTCTCTTTCAGGTCACCCTGTATTCTTCAAGTTTTTCAAGGGATTGCTTCACACCAACCCTCCATTCGGGGACCCTGCCCCTGCTTGGGACCTTAATGTTTGCATTGCTCAGCTTATGCAACCCCCTTTTGAGCCTTTGTCTTCAGCAGAGCTTAAGTACTTGACTTGGAAAACTGTGTTTCTGGTAGCCATCACTTCTGCCAGACGCATAAGTGAATTACAAGCTTTGTCAGTGGAGCCTGATTTTATCTCCTTTCATAGAGATAAGGTGGTCCTCAGGACTAACAGGAAGTTCTTGCCTAAGGTGGTTTCAAATTTCCACCTTAATCAATCTATGTCTCTTCCTGTGTACTTCACTGACCATTCCTCCTCTGGCGAGAGGAGGCTACACAGTTTAGATGTGAAAAGAGCCCTTAGCTACTACATAGAGCGTACCAAGGGTCACGGGTTTGACTCCCTCCAACTGTTCCTCACTTATGGTGAGGTTAGTAAAGGGAAACCTGCCACTAAAAGATCCATTGCCAGGTGGATTGTGTCTTGTATCCAATTTTATTATGAAAAACTGGAGTGCAGTTCCACCCTCAGGCCTGAGGGCTCACTCTACCAGAGGTACAGCTGCTTCCCTGGCTGCTGCCAGGGACATCCCTATTCTAGAGATATGTCAAGCAGCTACCTGGAAACAGTTCACTCTTTTACCAAGCATTACTCCCTGGATATCCAGGCTAGGAGTGATGCTCGGTTTGGCACAGCTGTGCTTCAGAGCCTATTCCCTAAGTATTTTCTGTCCCTCCTCCATGGAGGTACTGCTTTGTAGTCTGCTATTGTCAGAATACAGCAAGACTTCATGTTGTTTGAAGAAAAATGACTCACCTTAGTAATGTTGTTTCTTCTAATGGAGTGTTGCTGTATTCTGACCCTCTCTGCCTGCCCCTCTCAGAACCTCTGTTTTGGGATGTGGGTGGGCAGTGCAATGTCGGCACTCAGTAGGTGCCCACCTTGTTGTTTTCACCCCTTTTTCTTGGGGTGAGTGGGTGTGTGTTTTCATTTTTGGGTCTCTGACTTGAGTCTTTGTTTTGGGACAAAAATGTGTTTTATATTTAGTAGCCGGTTGGCTAGTGTAGGTTTAAGCTTTCCACAGGACCTTAGTGAGTTTAGCTCGTAAGGTCTGATGATTTGAGTTTAAACAGCAACAGACAGAGTCTCAACCGAGCTCGAGCTCAGCATTCCATGCCTGGCATGGAAAGTTAACTCTTTCATCTCCAGGGCAGTTCGAAGGTTGGGACTCACTGCTATTGTCAGAATACAGCAACACTCCATTAGAAGAAACAACATTACTAAGGTGAGTAATTTTTTCTTCCCTCCTCAGCTCGTTGTATGTACTGCCTGTATTAACTCTACCCAAGTCGACCCAATAACTGTACCTGTATGTTTTAAAGCACTTAACTGAAATGTATCTTGACTGCGTTACTAATGTATATTTATTATCTCAATGTTTTACTGTCTATGTAAACCTCCTACCCATTATCTGTACCTTGCAATGCTCAATACTGTCCAGTATTGATTTCATGTAACTAATCCCGGGTCGCCCCTGAAAAAGGGACTCTCCGAGGTCCAGTGGGCTTACGCGGTCAACAAAATTCTAAATAAATAAAATAAAAATAAATTACATGATGGTTTAAAAAATATTTTTTATAATAGAATTATTCTTTTACTTTTTCTGAAGTTTGGTAATACTATACATTGTTTGACATTTTTTATAAAAACTTTTTTTTTTACTTGTTTTGAATTTTGGTAATACTAGACTTATTTAGAGGCAATATAGCGCAGTGGTCTAAGGCTCTGAGCTGCAAATCTGGTGACATCCAGCAGACCAGACCTGGGTTTGAATCCCACAGCTTCCACTTGCGTACTGTGTGACCCTGAGCAAGTCACTTAACCTCCTTGTGCTCCCAGGTCGCTCCTGTAAAAAAACTTTCAGCTTAGTGTGCTATACCTGGTTAAACAACTCAAATATAAAAAAAAAAAAATTTAAGATAAATATCTCTGCCTCATACTCGTTCCGCTCCAGGGATACTTGCACCTTCTTCCTTCCCCACTCTCACTGCTCTGCTGGGCATCCAGCCTTCTCTTGTCACCTTCCCTCCCTCTGGAACATGTTCCCTTCCCCTGTCTCCTTTAGGCACCAATTAAAACTCCTTCCTGGGTGCTCTCACCCACTCTTTTCATTCCCCTTCCTGATCCTTCCCTGTTGGAGCCCCTAATATCCCTATTGGTGGGCCTCTTCCCGGGTTTTACCTCATCCTGTATGAGGCTCCTTCCTTTTCTGCATCTTCACTGCCATTCATTCTGCTTGTTTTGGTCTTTTTATTTCTGTCAGAGCCGTTCATTGTACCTTTGCTTAGCTTCGTTCACTGTTTATGTGTAGTTGTACTGTACTATATCAAACTGTCTGTTTATACTGTACTTTCAGGGGTCAAAATTGGCACCAGCCCACTAGCCAAATGCTGGTAGATTTTGTATTAGACTAGTAATATTTTCCTTTAACTAGCCCTGCAGGCTTGTGCTGGAGAGGGTAACATTTCCATAAGTACACCAGCTGGGCCAGTGGAAAAGTTTGAGGGCCTAGGGGATTTCCCCAGTCACTAGCCCAGCTGGCTAGTGGCTGCAAAACTTAATTTCAACTCCTGATTTTGTACCAGTCATTAATACTGTATATGCTTTCATTTTTGTATTTCCTGTTTCTTCTCCACTGGGTCGCACCTGGAAACATGCATTGGCTCATTGTGCGTCTCCGGATACTAATTTTCAAATAAAATAAAATTTAATTAGAAACTGTGCAGTTTACAACTTAAGTTTCAGTCATCCTGTGCCCTTAATCGTGTTGTGAACATTCCACTCTCCCCTGTAGCAATCCCTTCTTTTCACTAGCATTTGTAGGCTTTGCTTCTAAAAGCACAGGAGAATAATAAACACAGGTAATGTTGGAGAGGGGACCCAGGACTACACATAAAAATAACCCATACTCACATACTCATACTTCCTTCAGCAAAAGAGAGAGAGACAGTCTGTGCTAGCTACCTGTCCATACTGAAGTAAATAAGTCTGCATTTCAGACTTCCTCTTCGGGCACAGACAGTTACTCCTCTTCCCTCTTCCATTGTCTTTTGTAAACTGTAAATGTATCAAACCATTTACCTGCTTCAGTCGGGTCCGAATGCAGGACTGCCTTGCCCGATAGATATCTACATATAAATACAAAAAGGGGCATCATAGAAACATAGAATTTATTTATTTATTTCTATATTTGTTGGAATGATTGTTTCTTATCTTCTGTGTTATAATAAATTATTTCAAGGTTGGCACAATCAACCATTAGGTTTAGCCAATTTTTGACATGTGGGGTATGCTTGTCTTTCCATTGCTGCACGATTAACTTCTTGGCATATACGAGTGCTAGGTTTACAAAAGCCTTTTTCTCTGTTGACCATTCTTCTGTAGCTAGAAATGAGCTTCCAAAAAATAGTGTGCCAGTGTTAAAAGGAACATCCAAACCCACTACTATTCCTGCTATTGTCCTGATGTTCCAGAATTCTGTTAAGAGCAGGAAACAAACATATACTTATTTGATCCTACCTTCTGTTCACATCTGGGGCAATTACTAGGAATTTTGTTATTGAGCTTATGCAGTTTAGCTGGTGTATAATACGTTCTGTGAAGAATGTTAAATTGAATCTGTCTTAATTTGTAATTTTTTGAAACTAACCATGGTGTGGTTAAAATATCTAACCAATTTTGGTCATACAGGGTACTTCTACATCTCTTTCCCAAGCTGCGTTTAATTTTGTTAGTAATTCATGTTTGTACTGATTAAGCACCTAGAGATTTTTCAAATAAGTTTTTTGTTTATGTCTTTGTTTACCAATATGTCTTCTACTGGAGATAGCGGCAATGATTAGATACTGTCTTTTTCTTTTTAAGAAATCTCTAACTTGGGGTATGCCAAGAAGTGACCTGTTTGCAAATTGTAATGGTTTCTCAATTCTTGAAACTCAAGAAGCCGATCCTCCTTATATAAGTGTTGCAATTGTGTTATTCGCTTTGTTCTCATAGTCTTATAAAAGGATTACTCCTAATGTTTGGAATGCCATTAATATATTTTATACATGTAAAAGGTGAGAGTTAAGCTCTCCATCATAAAATTAAATGGACTTCTTGCCAAATCTTGACCGATAGTCTTGCAGTCGATGAACAAGTGTTAAAACAGATGTTGCTGGTTATATCAAATCCCCAAATTTCTCTAAGATCTCATATTTCTGCTACTTGTCGTTCCGGTTTTACCCAAGATAGGTCTTTATGGGTGTTAAAACCAGTAATTTATCTACACAGAAACATAGAAAGTGTTAACAGAAAATGACCAGTGGGTCTATCCAGTCTGCCTTATCTTCCCTGCCTAACACTACACCCTGGAGCCTACTTGGTCACAGGTGTCTCTCCCTCCTTCCTCCCTTGCCTCTGTTTATAATACTCGTGTGCCTGTCCCACACATACTTGAAGCTAGTGTTTCAGATAACGGCATTCAAGAGTAGTGTACTCACCATTTTTGACATTGAGTAAAATATAATTTTGATGAGTAAAAGTGCTTTAAACTTGGTAAAATAGCTCTTTTTGTATTTATGGGGCATTTCCAAGGGTTGGGATTAGTATCTGTACTCGTCAACATTTTTTAAAGAGTATTTCTTAAAAATTGGTTTGTAAAATAGGCTAGTACTCACTTTATCTGAAGCACTGTTTGAAACTCCCCACTGTCTTCACCCCTACCACCTCTTCTGGCAGGCTATTCCAGGCGTCTACCACCCTTTCTGTGAAGACATATTTTGTCACATCTGTCTCATAGCATGCCTCCATGTACTGGTGTCTCTCCACTTTTGAAAGAGGAACCCCACCGCACACACTTTGTTCACCCCCTTGAGGTACTTAGCGATTTCAATCATGTCCCCTCTCGCTCTCCTCTCTTCCATGGACTACACTGCCAAGCTCCCACAGTCTCTCCTTGTATGGCTTCTAGTACAAACCCTGCACCGTTTTAGTAGCTTTCCTCTGGATTGCCTCCACCCTTTCTTTTTTTTGAACTTTATATTTATTAGTTTGCATGTAAACATGTACATTTACAGCATTCGTCTTGGAAATATCACACTTTATACATACAGCGAGGAATTAGATCATTCCTATGATATACAGGAGTTAAGTCTCTCCAAGCTAATCCTCTACTGGAGGGGAAATATAAAATAGATAAATACATCACTACAAGACACAAATTCTGTGTAGTTGTAGCCCAAGAGCAGGTGGATATAGTAACTAAAATAGCTCCTTAAGTGTTATCAAAATTACCTCGCTCCCAGAGCTTAGGGTCCACCTCTATACCTAAGGAAAAATATAACCCCCAAAAAGGAGCTTCCAGACAGCAATGAAACAAACAGCTTGCGTCACAATGCTAAAAATAAAATTTAGACCTCGGGAGAGTACAGCTTAATTCTCCCGATTACTTACATATTCTGTTACTTAAGAATAATGGTGAGGCTTAATAGCCACAGTCTCATTTAAAATTACTTTAACTGTGAAAAATTATTACAGATCTGCTATGGTAAACATTTTAATAATACTTATTTTACTTCTCTGGTGGTCCCATTTCCTGGTTCTCTAGCTACCTCTCTGCTAGATCCCAGCGTGTCAAGATCAGCGGCTCCCTCTCCAGCACTCTTCCCGTTCGCTCCAGGGTCCCTCAGGGCTCCATCCTGGGTCCAATACTTTTTAGTCTCTACCTCAACACCCTACCCAGCTCATGTACCGGTAAAATGCTCCTCTCGCTGACGATGCAGTCCTCGTTGCCTCACATCCCAATCCACCTCCTCCAATTATCCGTCCAGCAAGCTTACCAACGCCGAAGGTGGTTTGGCGACCGCAGACTGGTCATTAACCTAAAGAAACCAAATCAATGCTCTTTTCCCACCACCAAAATAAAGCTAAAATACCCCCCTTGATTATCCCCAGCACTCTCCCGCTAGAACAAGTGACCATATATAAGTACCTAGGCATCACGTTCAATACTGCCCTCTTCTTCCACACCCACATTAATATCCTGTCAGCTGCCATTAACTCTCGGATTGGCCTGCTATACCAGCACAGGGACTGCCTGCCTCAGGTTGCTCTCAGGCTGGCCACACTCCTCCGCCTTGTCCCTTGTGGACTATGGCTTGCCCATCTACCTGCAGCTGACAACACTGCCCCTCCAAAATCCAACTCTCCATCAATAAGGCCTGTAGGCTCCTGACCGGTGCCCCACCGAACTCACACCTGCCTTCTCTATACTACCACCAGTCTTCTCAACTTTGAGGGTGACTGCTCTACCAGACCTGCCTTCTCGCTAAGAAATCACTGCTAGGACTCTCCCGGAGTCTCCACCTCCCTACAGCAGCCATCTTTGTCCGTCACCACCCGTAGCTCTGTTAAGGCCACTTTCAAGGTGGCCAGAACCAAGACCTCTCTTGCCCAGAGATCCTTCCTCTACTGAGCCCCCACCTGGTTCAACTCCCTCCCTAGCTGCATCTCCAACTTGCCAAAAATTGGCTCCTTCAAAACAGCCCTTCTGAACCATATCTTTAATACCTACTGTTGTAGGTGCAACTAACCCCCTGTTGTAACCTGTGGTTCCCGCCCGCCTTGACCCCTGGCTTGACATTGTCCACTGGACAGCCTCTCCCTCCCCCAGACCTACTCCTTCCCTACTAGGTCCAAACAGGGATGTAACCCGCTGTCTTCTCTGAGGACCTGCTATATCCATGAGTGTAACTCACAATTTTGTAACATTATGTAACCTAAGTACTATGCAAACTACTACATTATGTAACCTAAGTGTATCTATGTTAAATGTTCCTTTTACTGCACCTGTAATGTTATCCTCTGTTTTAATCTGCACTGTAATAACTGTCTTGATGTCTGCCCCGCCCGCGACGAGGTGCCTTTGTAAATGAGTCTCTGACTCAAAGGTTGTAAACCCGATTTGTAATGAATAAATGAATACTTGCATTTAACCACAATTGAGATAACTTGCAACAACAGTCTGACCCTAAACCAAAAACGACAACTCAATGTCCCACTGTAAAAGGTAAATAAAGATCATCAATTCAGTCCCATTCAGGTTTCCTCAGAGGATTCATCTTCCGATGGGAGATCACGAATCTTAGATTGCTGAGTTTCTACCTTAGAGGCCCATTTACCAGCATCAATCAGGTCAGTAAAAATGAACACTCTGTCCTGGTATACTATGCGGAGTTTAGCTGGAAAGAGAACCGCGTGGGGTATAGCAAGATCCCTCAGTTTGCATCGAACTCCATCAGATTTTTTACGACATTGCCGAGTGGAGAATGAGAGATCCGGGAATAAGTGTACAGTATGATCTTGTACACTAAGTGGGCCCAATCTTCTTGTAAGTCCCAAAACTGAGTCCCTTGTGCCCATACTGTCCGCCACTATCATGAGTACATGCGGTGTGCCTCAGCTGCCTGCTTACCACGTGGACGGATTCTATAAGCCTTAATAAAACGCCATTCTGAGAAGTTTCCATGTCCCTTAAATTGTTCCTGAATCCATTCTCTATAAAAAAGCAAAGGATGGTCTCCTTCTAACCCCTCTGGTAAACCAATCATCCTGAGGATAGCACTCCTCACTTGGTTCTCCAGTAATTCCAGTCGATTGTTAAGGTGCTGCATTTCTTTCAGGCGACCCGTGTTTAGAGCATTACATTTAGACGCCTGCTGCTGCAAATCTTCCACTGTACTGGATAGTTGCTCAACTGATGTCTCCACCAGGGTGCTGTTCCCTGTAAGACCATCTAGCTTAGTGTTCATCGCTGTTACAGAAGAAATCAAAGATTGCAGCTTGTAGCCTAGCGTTTGAATGGTTTCCTCTCCTTCCTGGCTAGTAGAAGGCGCTGACTTCGCCGAACTTGTGGCCGCGGCACTGGAGGATGTGTGGACATGATCTTTCTTTTTAGGATTGCCCATTCTGATCTCAGGTATCTAAACTGCTGATAGAGATCTTTTTCTGATTAGATTTAGTTGGTAAAGTATATTAAATCATTAGTTTAATTTTTAATGATGCAGAGCTATGTTTCTTGCGTCTGTCTTGCTTGGGCTCCACAGCGCCCCCCCCCCCCCGCCTCCACACTTTCAATGCCCTTGCGGAGGTGTGGCCTCGAGAACTGGATGCAGTATTCCAGGTTGGATCTCACCAGTGAATGATACAGTGGCAACACCACCTCCCTTCTGCTAGAGATCCCCCTGTCAGTGCAGCCCAGCATCTAGCTTGCCTGGCCTACTGCTATGTCGCACTGCTCTGCCACCTTGAGATCATCAGATACGATCACCCCAAGGTCCGTCTCTTGCTTGGTAACTGTAAGTAGCTCCCCACCATCTTATCCACAGTCCCTGGGTTACCCCACCCCAGGTGCATGACTTTGCACTTTTGGCATCGAAATCCAGCTGCCACTCCCTAAACCACTCCTCTAATTTCCACATGTTCCTTTACATTCTGTCCACCCTCTCCTGGATGTCCACGCTGTTGCAGATTTTTGTGTCATCTGCAAAGAGAAACACCTTCCCCTCCAGTTCCTCAGCAATGTGACTTATGAAGACATTGAAGAGGACAGAGCCCAGTACCAATCCCTGAGGTGCTCCATTGGTCACTCTCCTGTCCTCCGAATGACTGCCGTTTACCACCACCCTTTGTCTTCTGTCTCACAACCAGTTTGATTCCCAGCTTACCACTTTCTCCCCATCTCCCAGGCTGCCAAATTTGTTTATCAGTTTCATGTATGGCACAATGTCAATTCATGTGGAATACTAAGGGTTTTTATGCTGCCATATGCAAATGGCCTGTACTGTGTCTGTGGGGATAATATGCAAATGAGTGGAGGGGTCATGTGATGACCCTTCTAATAGTTACATATGCGATCTCTATACCTTACCCTCATGAACAGTCTTGAGCCGTGCTGGAGAGATCATCATGTGGGTGATGTTGACTTTTCAGTTTCACAATATGGCTTGCACCCTATCAAAACGCTGTTTTTACTGCCAGGTATTGAAACTTAAGTCCATGTCACCTAGGCGGCCATTTTGTATCAGGTCAAGTAATGGATGGTTTGGACTTCATATAGTGCTATCAGAAGTAATGAGTCAAGTCAGGGGAACGAGCAAAACTGTATGTCACATAGAAACATGGATATTTTTGACACATAAAGACCTTGCAGCCCATTTAGTCTGCCCAAGACCGGTCTATTGGTGGAAAATGCCCCCAAGTGGTCATTTCCCCCTGCCATCTGCACCTATCCCACCCACACCCTTCCCATGTGTCACATCCCCTTTTGAACCCCCCAACTGTTTAGTGCATACAACCCCTTCTGGAAGTTGTTTGATTTTTCAAATACCTTTTCTGTGAAGAAGTATGTTGTGAAGTCCATTCTGCTCCCCCTGAGTTTTCCATGGTGACCATGTTACCATTCAGTGTGAACAGCTCTCTGCTGACCCCTTGTTTATCCAGTGCAGGTACTTGAACATCTCTGTCATGCTCCTCCTTCTGTCTTCCGGTATGTACTTGATATTGAGGTCTTCAAGTCACTCGGATCTCCCCCACAGTCCCTGTATCATCTGGGCTTCCATCCTTTGCATCACCTCCAGCCTTTCCAGCCTCTTTCTGTCCTTTTCAAGTGTGGGCTTCCAAACTGCACTTAGTACTCTGAAGTGCAGTCTAACCAGAGATCTGCACAACTGCAGCATCACCTCCCTTCTTTTGCTACTGACCCCCTCCCTGTGCATCCCATTTGCTCTGCTCACAGCCCTCGTGCACAGTGCCAGTGCTTTCAAGTTCTCCATTATTAACCCCCCGGTTACTTTCTTCTGTTCTTTCCTCCTGCACCACTGCCTCCATCCTGTATTCTGTTCTCGGACTTCTGACTCCTGTGTGCATTACTTTATACTTTCTGATGTTAAATTTCAGCTGCCATCCAACAAGATTTGCCCCTTTTGTTTTAGCAGCTGAAGTACCATATACACTCGCCAATAAGTCTACCTCACATATATGTTGACCCCTTTTTACCTTGTCAATTTTAGCAGCTTTACAAGCATTATTTTGCTGGCCAAACTGGATGCAAACATCTGTTTTTTTGACTAACACTCTTCTGTCTTTATGGCCAGAACTGTACACAAAATTAGGTTACAAAGTTCAAAAATGGTTTACCATTGTTAAGTTTACAGATAGGTTGCCCTTGCAGATCAGTCAAGTCCCCCTTCCTGGGGGCCTATTTTTATCATCAAAAACTAAGACTTATATGAGTATATACAGTAAATTCCGAATGCTGTCTGTGAACAGCAAAACTGTACATGAGACATTTTCAGGAAGAGGTTTAACTCGGTCGTAATCCTATATGCCTTTTGGAAGTGGAGGTCTGAATCATGTAGGTCAGCTAGCAGCTCCTCACGAGGTCTGTCTTTTAAAGAGCCCCTTTGCTGGCATAGCCAAGGCAGGTCAGTAAGAAGCCGTACCTCCCCTGGAATTGATCCAGATGTAAACTGTAATTCTTAGGGTCATGGTTGATGGCAGGTAAAGGATCGTATTTTGGCTCCGTGGATCCGAGTCTCCGATCCCTTAAACTTCCCTGTCTTCAGTGCCGCCCATGTGCTAGCATGTTTTGTGATGTAATTATATGGTGAGCATGGGGGCGCGCTCCATAGACTACTATAGGGGCTGACTTTTATGTCTTTTTTTTTAATTTTTAATAGTTCAGGGTTCCGAGTTGGCTACATCAAGGGCACCGCTCAACTAACAAGAGCCTTGTTAGTTGAATGGTGGCCTTGTTTTATCCGAATCGAAACCATAGAACTATTAAAAAAAAAAAAAAGACTTAAAAGTCAGTCCCTGTAGTAATCCATGGAGCGCATCCCCACGCTCTTCGTATAATACATCGTAATAGGTGCTAGCGTGGGAGCGGCACTGAAGACAAGGAAGTGGAAAGGATTGCCAGGAGCCAAAATACAATCCCTTCTCTTCCATAACCATGGCTGTAAAAATTACAGTTTATGTCGGGATCAACTCCAGGAGAGGTAAGACTTCTTACCATGCTAACAGGGGATTTAGATAAAAATACCGGGGAAGGTGCTGTGTAGTGTCAGCAGCAAGTGATCCCCATTCTGCACTTTGGCAATCCCTAAGATACACACATCGGCCACTCTCACCTGATTTTCCAATGTTTCCAAGTGGGATTGGTGGTGCTGATATTCCCTAATCAGAGTCGTGGCTGAGTGCGCTGCTGATTCAGAGGACTATTTCACATCACTTGCTGCTTTTGACAACTTCCTTCACCATTTCAGGGAGGCTAAGACGTGAACTAACAGTGCCCCATTTCTGATTCACTTCGGTAACTAAATTGATTAGTCTTTCCATTTTTATGCCAAGTAACTGCAAAGTTTTGGTCAAGGCATACTCTTGCATGGCTTCCAGAAAGCCTCTCCAGACTGCATGGTTTAAGCTCTCGTAAGATTCTTATTTTTTGGCATGTTCTGTCCCTGCTGACCTCACAGAGGTTTATCCATTTTATTCAGCAGTTGCTTTTCTATCACTAGGTACCAAAATTGCCACCAAATGCATAGTTTAGTTAGGTATTAAAATGGTTGAAGGCAATGTCTCAGTAGCCTGCTGGTTATGCTGCCTCAGTGCTTAGGCTCCACAGTCACTCCTGCCATTTAGCTTTAAAAAATGCAGCTTTAATGGAAGTGGGCCCCAAACCAGAGTCACAAGATTAAAAGATAAGGGCTGGATGTTTAAAGTTTTAAATGTTTAAATATCTTAAGGCTGACCGAATGCAGTTGATACACAGAAACATGGACACTGAGGGCAGAAAAAGACCAAAGATCCATCTAGTCTGCCCTTGTTCCCTATTTAGTGCTAGGGCCTAGTGTTCCTTCAGGGTCCTAGCCCTTTCTAACCCCCACCCCAATTCTCCTCCCCAAGTCTGATTCTTTTGTACAACTGCTGTACTCTAATTCTGTCCTATCCATGCTTAAAACCACTAATAGTTTCCCCCCCACCACCTCAACCGGCAGCTTCTTCCATGGCTCCACCACCCTTTCTGTAAAATGGTATTTCCTCATGTCCCTCCTGAACCTCCTCCTGATAGCTTCCACTTGTGACCACGTGACTGTAAGCTGGTATTTGAGTTAAACAGTTCCCCACAGTTCACCCTGTTAATTCCATTTAGGAATTTTAAGGTCTCTTATCATATCTCCCTCTCCCTTCTGGTCTCCAGTGAGTACATGCTCAGTGCCTTAAGGAGCTCCTCACAGGACATGCCTTACTGGCTCCGAATCATTTTTGTTACCTGTGCTGCACCATCTCGAGCCTGTTCCTATCCTTCCTGAGGTGAGGACCCCAGAACTGGGCGCAGTACTCCAGGTATGGCCTCACCATACTTTTTGGTGTTGAATTTCAACTGCCAAATCCACCACCCCTCTTGCTTTTGCAAGTCTCTCTGCACTTCCTTTATTCCCTGGTCACTAACCACCCTCTCACAGAGCTTAATGTCGTCTGCAAAGAGACACAGCCTGCCCTGGACCCTCTCACCAGTGTCGCTGATGAACATGTTGAAAAGGACTAGACCCAGGACAGATTCCTGTGGAACCCTGATCTTGACCTCCCTCTCTTCTGATTTAACCCCATTGTCCACTACCCTTTGCTGCCTCCCCTCTAGCCAGTTACCTACCCAGTCTACTATAATCTTAGCCACACCCAGATCTTCCATCTTCTTCAGTAAGTGTTTGTGGGGTACTAAGTCAAAAGCCTTGCTGATATTGAAGTAGAGCAAATCCACAGCATGGGCCTATACAATTCCCTCATCACCCAGTCAAAGAAAACTATCAGGTTAGTCTGACAAGCCCTCTCTACCACAAATTCGTGCTTCTTACTATCCTGGAGACCATTACTCTCCAAGTAGTCCACAGGATCCTCTTTGAACGTGATTCCATCAATTTTTCTACAGCAAAGGTAAAAGTTCTCTGCTTGTTCCTTGTCTAACCACCACCATGGAGCAGAACTATGTTCGTCACACTCCAGTCCTTCGGAACCACCCCTGTCCTTAGAGAGCCATTGAAGAAACCTACCAGAGGATCAGCCAGATCTTACTTCAAGTGGGAGCTCTTGCAGCAGGCTACATCATAAGGACTATGCCGCCAGGTGCTAGGACCCCATGGAAACATTCTTAGCTAGCAGTACCCAGCGGAGACCACCCCGTGATGTCGGACCACTTCCGACGTCCACCAGTGGTAAAAAAGGGGGTGGTCCCCAGACACTCCCCAGTTTTTTTCCCGCTGTCAACCCATTCACATCAGCTCCAAGGATGCCTGCATGCTAACCGTCGATCGCCATTTTCGAAAAGATTTACAGTTAATTAATAGTTATTGTTTACTGTGAATTTCAGTGCATGTGTTCACCATCGTCATCTAACCAATGCCCGAAATCTAAGTGCGCATGCGGGAAGCAAATTCTGTCCTGAGACGGTCACTCTGCCTGGGGCCCGGTCATGACACTGACTCCTGCCCGCACTGCAAGAAGTTCTACCGTTGAACTCTCATCCGTCATCTGAAGACACTGAAGACTTAACATTCTTGAACAGCAGCTGGCCAGCATGCAAAAGACCCCAACAGGCCTAGGATCACTTCTTCTTCGGGGTCGGGGACTTCTCACAAGAAGGAGAAAAAGTCCAGTGGAAAGCATCATCACCATGAGAAGGACGCTCGGACTCCCGATCCAGGTCTCCGCATCAGAAGACGGCCAGCTCCAGTCCGAGATCGGACTCTGCCCCCAATCAAACCAGACTCCCTCCGGGATGTCGGCCTTGAAACCCCCAGTGTCGGTGTGGATGTCAGGTGGAGTTTCCTTGGGGCAAAAGCCTTCGGCCCCCTCCCTTAGTCTTAGGCCCTACAGACATGCCTCCAGGTCTAAGGCCAAGAATTGTGCCGTAAAGATGCAAGTGACACCCGGTCTGCCGCCCACCTCCCAGTGAAGGTTTCCTCTACCTCGTTAGATCGTCAGACCTGTTGACAGGAAGCAACATCTGGAAACAGTGTCCCACCCCGATGCCAGCTCTCCAAAGCATTGGGCATCAGACTCCCGGCGCACCACCCATCGTCTTCTGCCTCTTCGACCTCGGGGTCCTCCATGCTGCTAGCACCTTCTAAACAGACACTGGAAGGGGACAGCCGCAGGCCAAGGAAAGGCCTCCCCCGACGCCCGACCCGTTTGGCAGTGGATGAGCAGACGCCAGTAGACCTGCCATCAGTTCCGACACCACCTCATGACCAGATGCCGGAGAAACCTAAATTTCCAGAACGTATGCCGGTCCCTGACAAGCCGTCAGGTCCACCGCCTGAGGAGCCTGACGACAGGTCCGAGACAACGGGTCCGTCTGCTCCTATTATGGTCTCCCTAACCGAAGTAAAGGGCCTTTTCAGTTCCTGGTGGGACACTGTCAGGAAGGACACCCTCCCTAAGGAACCACAGGCTCTCCTACTGCATCCTCTCCCGGTAGAATCCCTGCAGCCATCCCCATGGACACCACGGTCGCCTCCTCCCCCCTGGCAAATCGCCTGCTTCGTCATACGACAGGTCTCCAGTACAGAGTAGTTGCCATTCCAGGTCATCCTCCAGGCATTACAAGAGGAGGCAGCGGCGTTCTTACTCTAGATCTTCCTCGGGGTCATCCAATTCAAGGTCTTCTGCCTTCTCCAGATCCTCGGGAGCGTTTCCCCCTCCTCCCCACCACCTCGATCCTCCAGGGGACTCCCCGCGTTGCCCCCACCCCCAGTAGATCCCACTATCTTGGATGTGATGCGTCACAGCCAATTTTTAAATCAATAAGAAACCGAGGATCTTGATCCAGAGAGAAAGAGACTGGCTCATTTCCTGGGTATGAATGAACCCAAACCCTTAGCTGTTCCACCCTTGGTAGACCCCTTTCAGGACACTATCAGACTGGCCTGGAGGCACCCTTCAACAGCCCCCGCTACACCCAAGAAGGCGGACTGGCTGTACCACACCCCAGTGAGTGAGCCGTTCCTCAGTGAACAGCCTAAGGCCGACTCGGTCGTACTGATGGCTGCCCATGGCAGGACCAAACAGCCCCAGTACATAAGCTCCCAGCTGCCAGACAGACAATTCAAATGCCTGGACCAGTTCGTCAGGAAGGTTTACTCCTTGGCTACCTGCACCATTCGTTCACGCAACTTTTAGGTGCACATGGTGCAGTACCAGAAGTCCCCCTGGAGCAAGGCAATCGAGCTTGCCAAAAGGCAGCACAATTCCGAGCACAAAATAGAGCTCTTGGACATACTCCAGTCTGGTCTGGACATGGGAAAACGCGTCTTGAGATCATGTTATGATTCGACGGACATAGCAGCCAGGGCAGCAGCCACAGTGGTTTGTATGCGGAGATACTCTTGGCTCCGAGTTTCTGGATTTAGGCAGGACCTCCAGGATGCCATTGTAACCCCCAGGTGGTGCTATCCCAAGGGCTACTACCCCTGCCTGCCTGACTACTGACAGGTTGAGGGGCCTAGGTTCTATGGCAGCTGCCTCCACCCAGAGGTCAGGGTTTGTTGTGGTTAGACTAGCTTGCTCACAGCCCTCTGGGACACTGAGACCCCCTTTTATCTCTTCTAGTGGCTCACACAATGCACAGAAGTTACAATCCCAATACCCCACATGTACACACTGTTCGAACATAAAGTACCACTTACCCTCGAGACTGATTCTGAGGTTCGTCTCTGAGGACCACCTGTAGAATAAGGTTAATCAACATACACCAACCACTGCAATTCTGGATAAGTAGGTACTGACACTTCAAATAGTTTAAAGTTTAACAACATCAAATCTGGTTTATTCAAGGGACAATAACACGGGAGGGGGAAATCAGGTTAATTAGTAGCATTAGATCACAGTACTGTGCACATTACAGGGTCTAGAAAGTCACACTCTGGGTATCCAGGTTGGGGCAGGGGCTAGCCAGGTCCATTGCCCGGGGTTGGCCGGCAGGTGTAGATGGATGGGGCCCTGTAGAGAAAAATATGCACAACACCCAATTGTAATCCGGAGCCGGATGGCTCAGTTCGTGAAGAAAAGAAACAGCAATAATTAGATGACACACTTGCAATTTGATAAACAGATGGCAGGGAGCTACCCTGATTTGTACTCACAGACTCAAGGCTGAAAACTGGATGGAATGCAGATTGTCCTGAATTGCCAGGAGAAACAGAATAGCTGGCCCAGCCCTTGTGGCAGGGCTCACTTGCACTCAGTGCAGGCAGATGCAGTCCAAGTGATGCTGGCTATGACTTCCAGCTCACCGCACATTTTATATGTATACAGAACACTACCAGGCAAGCAGCTTGTCACTTCAGTTGCACGCTACAGGCATCTTGGTCATTCAGCAGATTGAGCCTGGCTACAGAGTCATTCTTCTCTGACTCAAACTCGGATTCAGTCTGAACATTACTTTTGCTCTCGCTCTCTGCTCGGATTCAGTCCGAACCTTGCTAGGAAATCACACCCCCAGCACAGCACATAGTTCACAAAATGGGGACTTACTTAGATCTCAATCCCCACAAGCACTAAGCACATTTATATGTAAAGGTCACTTACTGTACCAGACCACAGAGTCCTGACAGGCCGATGCTATTCTGCACACTTTTGGTCTTCTTCAGGTTAAGCCCTGGTCCCAAAATGACTTCTCTTCTTTTTTCACTCTGGCTCGGTTCAGTCCGAATTACACTTACTACTTGTTGCAGGCTGACTTTGAGGCCTCACATGCGCTCCCCATTCACTGCACAACAACGGCTGCACGAACACACAGGGCGGTTTCCCTCTCAACTTCCAACTTCAAAACGGTTCTCTTCTGCCCCAAACCTCAGGGCACTTCAGCATTTGCTTTCTTTTCGGAGTAGCAGTTCGAAAATGAAGGTTCCTCTTCTTTACTTCTTCTCCACGCATGTCGCCCATGACAGGCCACAACAACGGCTTTCCTTTTACACACAAAATTCATGGACATGGTCCGATAAAACATAGTCCTTTTCTCTCCCTCCGGGAGAGCTGAAGACAGGCAGGCCATTTCCAGGCCTCCCGCATGGTTCCCGTGCTGCCCCTTGGGCAGCAGCCCCACGAGCTGCTCACTCTTCCAGCTCCATGCTCAGACTGACTCTCTCAGCAGGCAGTCTGGGTATTTCCCCCAAATCCAAAAGGTTTCAGTTGGCTGAGTCTCCTTGTCAGTCACAACAGGGTCCCTCTATTGGTAAAAAAAGGCACCAAAGTCTAAACTACATTTCCCAGAGGCTATCTTCATACAGTCCCCTTGTGGCTTGCTCCACTTGAGAGTCCAAGTTCTGATTTGCCAGCAGGCTCCATTTTAAGGAACCCCTTCCCATTGGTTGGACCTCGTTAGCGGTTCAGATCCAAAATGGAGGGGCAAAACACACAGAGTCCCAGCTGCAAGAAAGGCAGGTTAGGCAAACTGCATTTTGCTTAACACTCTAACTGGTTTCAGGCAAACAGTTACATCTTTTGAAAGGGCTCCCTCTGCGCATATAGCGACTGCAGAAACGGAGCGATTTACTCAGTGGCCTAGGTGGGATTCGAGCAGGGAAGTACACAAACCCCCCCATTTCAAATTAATTGTACTGCAGTTTGGCAGCTCTTAAAGCGACAGTACTTGGAGGCATTAGGCACTCTCACTCAATTATTTTTTAAATCAGCTGAAATACAGGACACCAGCCGGGTGGAGAGCATTTAGGCGTACCCAAAGAAGGCTTTTTAGTGACCCCCATTTGTAGGGGGGGTTACACCATCATAAATGCCCCATTCCATGGGTCCGTGCACTTCAGTCCGGACATTAAGAAAATGATCTCGGATCTCCAGGACTTGGGTAAGGTCGTTCAGTTGGTACATCAGTTGTACAGGTCTGATCAGACCCCTGGCAAATGTCGTCAGTTTCGTTGCCAAGGAGGGCAGAAGCATAAAGGAGAGCAACAGCGGGCAACTTTTGACGTAAAGCTCCCTCTCAACCCGGTGGAGCATGGGGACCTAGAAACACCAACCCCTCCCAGGTCTCCCTGCCCACCCCGGGCTCTTATGCCTGACTCCTTGCCCAACCCCATGCCACTTGCCGAGTCCAGGGCAGAGGTAGTAGGGGGTCGGTTCTCGCTTTACCTCAATGGATGGACCTCAATCACCAACGATGCTTGGGTCCTCCAGTTGATAGAGCGGGGTCATGTGCTGGAATTTCTTCAGATGCTCCCAGACAAACCCCCCTGTCCAAACGGCCTACTCCCCCTCCCATGCCGAGCTTGTTTGGGAGGAGGTACAGTCCCTTCTAGACAAGAAGGCAATAGAACCCATTCTAGCCCCACAGCGGGGGAGAAAGTATTCTACTCTCGTTTCTTTCTGGTTCCCAAGAAGACGGGGGATCTTTGCCCAATTCTGGACCTGAGCCTCTTGAACAATTACATAGAGTACAACAGGTTCAGGATGGTCACCTTGCTGGGCATTCTTTCCATGTTGCATCAAGGGGACTGGCTCTGCTCCCTGGACATGCAAGATGCCAACCTCCATATTCTGGTGCTTCCAGCTCACAGGAGGTTCCCGAGGTTCTCCTTTCAGGGAAGGCACTTCAGTTTCGGGCCTTGCCCTTTGGCCTTTCCTCGGCACCTCAAGTATTCACAGAGTACCTAGTGGTAGTGGCAGCAGCTTTAAGGAGACAGGGACATTTAGTTTATCCCTATCTCGACGATTGGCTTCTGAACGCCGCAACGAGGGATCGTCTTCTGGCAATCTTAGAGGACACCTTCAGCCTGTTCAGCTCACTGGGAATCACCCTAAATATAGCCATGTCGTTCCTGACACCACGTCAGAGGCTTCAATACATAGGGGTAGTCCTGGACACGGAGCAAGGGAAGGCCTTCCTCCCACCAGACAGTGCAGTACGCTTTCGCTCTTTGGCCCACAAAGTCTCAGCTGCTTGCCAGGTCCCAGCTCGAACCATGCTTCAGCTCCTAGGCCATATGGCCACAGCCATAGTGACCGTTCCCTCAGCACGTCTCTTTATGAGAGTTCCTCAGTGGACTATCAGAATGCAGTGGGATCAGAGAGAAGACAATCTCGATCAACCAGTCTTGATCTCCAGTGCAGTGGTACAGACTCTCTCTTGGTGGCTGTCTCCACAGAATCCAGAGTCCGGGGTCTCTTTTCAGAGAGCAGCTCCATTACAGGATCTCGCAACCAGTGCCTCGAGGCTGGGTTGAGGAGCTCATTTTCAGAACCATCAGACTCGAGGTGCATGGTCTTCTCTAAAATTGATGCTCCACGTCAGTATTCTGGAGATGAAGGCGATTCTATACGCTCTACAAGCGTTTCTCCTGGATCTTTGTCCAGGCCCTCTGTTGGTGCAGTTGTTTTACTACATCAACAAGCAGGGAAGGGTGGGGGGCACTGCTGAGCCCGCGCTGATAGGCAGCAATTTCTCATGCTCCAGTAGAAAGACTTTAAAATTGACTTAAATCATTATTTTTGAGCAAACTTTCAAGAAAACAGATATCATAGCTCAAAAGAGGAACCCAAAAAACATAAAATGGGTAACCCTAAAAAAGATAGAAGAGGAGGAACGACTGCTAAATCAACCAGTGGACTTCAGTCGGGGTGAACTGCGATGGAGGAGCAACCAGCACCCAGTTGCTAGCCTGAGGAAACTATGTCGTCTATCGGTATTAAGCTACAGCAAATTATAACATCTGTGGCTGACCTGGACACTAAAATGGACATGTTTGCAACTCGGGTCACGGTGGTGGAGAAATCACTGGAAGGTGTACAGCTGGAGGTAGGAGAGTTGAAACGACAGGCAGACTCAGCTGCTGCTGCTACCATGCTCTTGGTTAAAGAAAACCATCACATGCGGGCTAGGCTGGAGACCCTAGAAAACCAGGCCCAATCAGCGAATGTAAGAATCTTGGGCCTACCAGAGGGGATAGAGGGAGACCACCCTTTCATGTTTCTCTGTGAATGGTTGGACTCAAAGCTGTTACCGGAAGGTCAAAAGCTGATTATACCCTACCAAAAGACTTACCAGACTACACTAAGAGGCTACCGGGAGAATTTGGAGAATCCTAGGACCCTGCTTTTAGTCACTGATGGAGTAGGCTCCCGGGACAGAATATTTCGACTCGCCAGACAAGCAGGGCCCCTTACACAGGACAATCGATCTGTTTACCTGTTTCCTGATTTGAGTTATGCGACGAGGCTCAGGAGGAAGAAATTCAATGGGGTCAGAAAAATGTTGCGAGATGCCTCCATCATACATTCAGTGTTTTTTCCAGCGAGGCTATGCATTGTGCATGAGGGCAAAGTGTGGGCATTTTCAAATCCTACAGAAGCAGGGAAATGGGCCTTCGATTTGTGACTGAGAGAGTCCGAAGAAGGGATCGGGAGATAGCGACTCTGAAGCAGAAGGCTGAAATAATGGAACTGTAAAGTACAAATTAAGTTTGCCCTCTTTTCCTGTAAAATTTAAAACATTGTTTTAAAAACAAAAGGTATTACAGTTTGTTTGTGAGAGCAGGATTGTTTCTTTATGCCAGTTTAAAATAATGGAGGGTGAAGTAGGAAATAATGTCTCTCTTTACCTGTGGAAGTATAGAAGATTTTAAGAATTCAGGTGTTCAGGGTGATGGGTTTCAAGTCACTAGTTATATGATACTGTTTTTTAAAATGATAGTCTTTCTTCTGTATGTTTATATATAGTTTTCTCTTCTCATTTCTGCTGGGGTATCAGCCTTTAAAGTATCAGTTTTTTATGTTGAGACACTGCTGACCTAGGAGCATATCTAGAGTCTTTGAACTTTTAGATTATAAAGTATGACACCAACAGCCCTCTGGTAGGGCTAGGATTTTCGGGACTTCTGTGAACTTAAGCTATGAAGGAAAAGTGATACTGCTCATGGGCTCATTAATGCAGCTCAAATTTTGTTATGAACTTCTTAAAGTGTATGTTTAGCTAACCCTCCTAGTGGTATCTCTATATCTAGACTGCATATAACAATCTAAATATTAAGGGGAAATATATAATCTCCAGTAGGGCTTTTTATTAAGATTACGGTCCGTTCTAGATACGGAATGTCATATGTATGTATGCATATATATATAAAAATAAAAATAAAGTTTAAAAAAAAAAAAAACAAGCAGGGAGGAACTCACTCCTATCTTCTTTGTTGGCAGGCTATGAGGGTGTAGTTCTGAGCTCTAGATCATGGCCTATTGCTCACCGCAGTGCATGTTCCAGGGATCCAAAACATCTTTGCCGATGCCCTAAGCCGGGTCTCAATCAAGGACTCATGAATGGGAACTCCTGCAGTTAGTAGCGGATACGACCTCTTCCAAAGATGGGGCCATCCAGAGCTGGACCTCTTCGGGCCCCCATGCAACGCAAAACTGTCCAGTTTCTGCTCACTTGCTCACGGGCCTGGTGCTTTCTGGTGAGACGCATTGTCCCTGTGTTGGACAGGGTTCTGAATGCCTTCCCTCCCTTTCTTCTCCTGCAAAGAGTTCTGCTCAAACTCCCAAGCGGAGGGAGTGGAGATGATTCTCGTTGCTCCGCTTTGACCTCATCAGGTATGGTTCCTGCTACTGCAGCAGCTGGCAGTGGAACCTCCAGTTCCCCTGCCCTTGTCCTCTCGATTACTGTCACAAGAGCCGGGCAGGCTGGTTCACCCAGACCTCTGGTCCCTACATTTGCATGCCTGTCACCTGCAGATGTAGCCACGGCACATTATGGGGTATCTCCCAGAGTGGCCGAGTGCTTGGTTGCAGCTAGAAAACCTTCCACTAGGGCTACCTACACCATGAAGTGGAAGCACTTTTGCTTGTGGGCCTCCAGTCGGGGTCTGGACCCCCTCCTGTGCCCTATGAATGCTGTCCTTTGAGTATCTCCTCTCCCTGTCAGACTCAGGACTCTGATATTCCTCCATCAAGGTGCACCTTTCTGCAATCTCTGCCTGTCATGTACTGGTGGATGACAAATATGTTGCCTAGATGGATCTGGCCCAAACATTTTTGAGGGGAATGCTTCATCTTAAACCTTCTATTAGGGCCCCCCATCCCTCCTCAGGTTCATAGTTTTCAGACCACAAAGTGTTGTATTGGAACAGGAAAGGTTGCATCATAACCACTGTCAACAAATTGCCCTGGGTTGAGATATCTAGACTAGATCAGATTACTATAAATTACTGGTGGCTGCAATATTTAGAGACACAAAGCACATCTTTTTGACCTGGAAGGACACTACTTCTTTATTCAGCTGTGAGCTGTGTGAGAAATTCTGTATTGCACTTGATATCTGCAACAACGTGCACTTTTGCTCAATTCTGTGGGAGGTGAAACTAACTACCCTTGGTAATTGCTTTTTATTCACATATTTATTTAGTGTTTAACCAAGAAGGGGATTGCAAACTCTGTTTATCTTGTGAGTAACTTCAGAAGGATTTAAATACTGCATTTGGGTAGACCCTTGGAGGTAGCTAGATTGTCTACTAGGATTTTCTGACAGTTAAACTATTTTTAAATAAATTACAGGTGGCTGAGGAGTTGAAAAGGGAGCTTGCAAACTCTGCTTATCTTGGAAGTAACTTCACAAGGGTTTGAATACTGCATTTTGGTTGTCCCTTGGGGGTAGCTGGATTGACTACTAGAATTTTGGGACAGAAACTATTTTTAAATAATTTACTGGTGTGTAGGAGTTTGT
Organism: Neoceratodus forsteri; assembly: GCA_016271365.2. Taxonomy (NCBI): domain Eukaryota; kingdom Metazoa; phylum Chordata; order Ceratodontiformes; family Ceratodontidae; genus Neoceratodus; species Neoceratodus forsteri. Next base: position 448,743,613 of record CM057456.1, on the reverse strand, counting down.
GATAGTTAAACTATTTTTAAATAAGTTACTGTGGTTAAGGAGTTGTCATGGCAAAACCTGCAATGTGAATTGAAACACAGACAGCCTCAGGTGCAGGAAATTGTTAATATTCTTCAAGTGAAACTACCTCTGGCTGGAAGCTGCAATACTGAACATAGGATTTGCAAGAAAGTGAGTTCTGCTCACAACAGAGGGAGGTGAACCTTACAATTGACTTTGGTTTGTAGCAGATATTCTGCAGGTGGAGGCTACTTCTAACTGAAAGGTGAAATAAGGAACTTAGAATTATCAGGAAAAGACAGTCTTTCAAGCGACAGAGGGAGGTGGATCTAGCTTTACTTTTGTTCCAGTTTTTAAGATTTTCAGTGCAGGAAGAGTTTAAAGCACAGTTGACTTATTTTGGGGTTGACTGCTTTCAGAGCACAAACCACCAGGCTGTTTTGGGGCTGGGGAGGTTTACCTGTGTCTGACTTGGATGTCTGGATTTTTCTCTGTTTGATTAGCAGGGTATTTTCTCTGTCAAATTGTTGTGTAGGGCATCTTGCTGACAGGAAGACACTCATCGCAGCGGTGGGTCAGAGCTTTTAGCTGATTGTTTTGTGAGGGCACAGTTTAGGGAGGCAGAGGACACCACAAGGAAAGGAAGCAGCTCCTGGTGGGGGACTCAATTATTAGGGGGATACAACTGGGGGGGAGCAGGGAAAACTGAAGTAAGGTGCCAGCCTGGTGCCATGGCTTAGAGGGACAGGAAGCGCATCCTCAGGATCACGAGAACTGCTGCACGGGAGTCTGAGATGGACGTCATTGTCCACATAGGGACAAATTACTTGGCTCATCATGAGATTAGAGCAGTGCAGAAGGACTTTGTAGAATGGGGGAAGGGCCTAAGACAAGTAGCACACACAGTATCCTTCTCAGAGGTGCTGCCTGTCAGTGGCATCAGTGAGGCGAGGGTGCTTGGCACCATGCAGTTTAATGAATGGTTGAAAAAATGGTGTGGAGCACAGGGGTTTGGCTTCATTGGGGACTGGGGTTCCACCTGGAGGACACCAGCCTATACTGGCAGGATGGTCTGCATCTGTCCAGGAAGGAACAAGTCTTTTGAGCAATCGGTTTAAATGCTTCATTGGCAAGCTTTTAAACTAGTCAAGGGGAGGCACCGATAAGCAGCAGGAAAATCCCAGCCTCTTCCTACAAAACAGGGTACTAAATGAGAAAAAGACCGAGGTAGAAAGGTCAGTGGGGGATGCTGCAACAGAAGGTAAAGCCATCAAAAAATGGAGAGCAATGAGTACCAATGCCCGTAGTCTGAGTAACAAGCTTCCTGAATTAGTGGCCTTGATGGAGAAGGAACATCTGGATATCGTGGCAGTCACAGAAACATGGTACACACAAAACCATGACTGGGACGTAAACATACCAGGATACACTATCTACAGGAGGGACAGGGAGGGTAAAAGAGGAGGAGGAGTAGCTCTTTACATAAGGGAAGGAATCAAAGCAACAGAACAAAAGGGTAAATAGGGAGGAGAAGAAGCACTGTGGGTAAATTTGGAGACCGGCAATGGCACCACAATCCACACAGGGGTTGTATACAGACCCCCTTCTCGGGGAGGAAATGGACAAGGAAATGATAGAAAGTATACTTAGAATGGCAGAAAAAGGGGAGATATTGCTGATGGGTGATCTGAATATGCCAGATGTTAACTGGAGTGCAGTTGCAGCAGCCACTTCAAAGAGTGGGGTTATTCTAGATGCCCTACAGGGGGCATGCCTTAGACAACTAGTATTGGAGCCCACTCAAGAGGGAGCAATCTTAGACCTGGTTCTCTCAAATGGAGATGAGAGAGGATCACAGATGTAAGTTGGTAGCCATCTGGGAACTAGCGACCATCGAACAGTATGGTTCACAGTAAACACAGCAATAGAGTCAAGCCATACAAAGGCAAAAGTACTGGACTTTAGGAGGGCTGACTTTGCCAAAATGGGTGAGTGCCTAAGGAATGCACTAGCAAATGGGCAGGAAGGAGGGTTGGAAGAACAATGGGGAATAATAAAAACTGCCATCACAGAGGTAACAAGCCTTTGTGTGAAGCAAATAAACAAAACAAAACGAGGTAAGAAACCACTATGGTTCTCAAAGGAAGTGGCAGTGAAGGTTCAAGAGAAAAAGAAAGCATTCAGGAAGTACAAGGAATTGCAGAAGGAGCAGGACAGAGAACTGTATCAGTTAAAGCAAAAGGAAGCTGGGAAGGCAGTCAGAACAGCAAAGGCCCAAACCGAGGAAAAGATAGCCAACTCAGTTAAGAAGGTGGATTAAAACTTTTATAGGTACATCAGGGAGCGAAGGAAGACCAAGGGAGGGATAGTGAGGCTTAATAAAGGGGAGGGAAGGTGGGCAGAGGGTGATTGTGAAAAGGCAGAGATACTAAACAAATATTTTTGCTCCGTATTTACAAAGGAAGAGGGGAAGGTACCTAAAACAAACAGTAGAAACACTCTGGATACAGAAGTTGATACCAGCCCATTTACAGTAGAAAGGTTTCTGAAAGAACTCTTAAAACTGAAGGTGGACAAAGCAATGTGGCCTGATGGGATTCATCCCAGAATTCTAAAAGAACTAGGGGTAGAACTAGTGACACCACTGACTACCCTCTTTAACAAATCATGGGAGGATGGAGTGGTACCCGAGGACTGGAGGAGGGCAGATGTGATTCCCCTTCACAAAAGTGGGAGCAAGGCAGAAGCAGGAAACTACAGCCCTGTTAGTTTAACCTCAGTGGTAGGCAAAATGATGGAATCACTTCTGAAGGAAAGAATTGTCGAGTATCTAGAGGCCAGAGGGGCACAGGACCCAAGGCAGCATGGATTCACAGAGGGAAGGTCATGCCAGACAAATCTGATCGATTTCTTTGACTGGGTGACCAAAGTAGTTGATCAGGGAGAGGCTGTGGACATGGCCTACCTAGACTGTAGCAAGGCATTTGACACAATCCCACACAAAAGATTAATATACAAGTTAGCCGGCCTGGGAGTGGATCCCAAGATGACAGCCTGGGTAAAGAATTGGCTGGAGAATAGGACACAGAAGGTAATAGTAAATGATCCCACTCTGAAAAAGGGGGTTACTAGTGGGGTACCACTGGGTTCAGTATTAGGACCGGTCCTCTTCAATGTCTTTATAAGCAACATTGCAGAGGGACTGGAAGGAAAAGTATGTCTCTTTGCAGATGACACAAAGATCTGCAACAGAGTTGATGCACAAGGTGGGATGGAAAGGATGAGAAGGGACTTGGCAAGGTTAGAGGAATGGTCAAATGTATGGCAGCTTAGATTCAATGCTAAGAAGTGCAAGGTAATGCACCTGGGAAACAAAAACCCAGGGGAAGAGTACACAATGGGGGGTGAGATACTAACAACAACAAAAATGGAAAGGGACCTGGGGGTAGTCATATCAGATGACCTAAAGGTGGGCAAGCAATGTGAGAGGGCAGCAAGGAGGCTGGGGGATACTGGGATGCATAGGGAGAGGCATCACCAGTAGAAAACAGGAAGTTATTATCCCTCTGTACAGACAGCTGGTGAGACCCCATCTGGAGTACTGTGTGCAGTTCTGGAGACCCAATCTCCATAAGACATAGACAGGATGGAAGCTGTCCAGGAGGCAACTAAAATGGTGCAGGTTCTGCAGAAGACATATGAAGAGACTTAAGGATTAATATGTATAGCCTCGAGGAAAGGAGGAGGAAGGGGACATGATAGAAACTTTCAAGTACCTCAAGGGAATCAACAAAGTCCAAGAGGGTAGCATCTTTCAAAAAAAGAGGTGTGCAAGAACAAGGGGGCACAATTTGAAGATGCGAAGCGGCTCAGAGGTAATTTAAGGAAGTATTTTTTCACAGAGAGGGTTGTGGATGTATGGAACGGCCTTCCGGAGGAGGTTGTGGAGTCAAAAACAGTGGTGGAATTCAAGCATGCATGGGACAGTCATAAGGCAATTCTAGGGGATGGGGGTAGGAAGAAGTAGGCTGCTGGTTAACTAGGATCTGCAGCTTATCCATCAGGTAGGGAAATGGGCAGACTGGGTGGGCCAAGTGGTCCTTATCTGCTGTCAAATTCTGTGTTTCTATGTTTCCTTGGGATCTTTTGTTTTTGTTAGAAAAACACACATTGCCTCCTTTCGAACCAGCCGCGGATTGCAAGCTACATTTTCTGTCAGGAAAGTGTTGTTTTTAGTTGCTGTTACTTCTGCTCAGAGGATTTCCGAGCTTCAGGCTCTGATGGCTAAAGAGCCGTATCTAATTTTCCACAAGGACAGCGTGTCCTTGAGGACTAATCCTAAGTTCCTGTCTAAGGTGGTGTCACAGTTCACCCTTAATCAGGACATCAGTCTTCCGGCATATTACCTGGAGCATACCAATCGAGGGGAGGCTCTACTTCACACTCTGGATGTTCACAGAGTGCTTAGATACTACATCAGTCATACTCAGACTTTGAGAAAAGCTGACCAACTCTTTGCTTCCTTTGTCCTGAGAACTCTGGGTGCATCTGTGGCAAAACAGACTTTGTCCAGATGGCTAGTCCAATGTATCACGTTCTGTTACAGTATGTACAACAGACCCTTACCGAGCTCGGTTAAGGGTCATTCCACCAGGGGTGTTTCTGCCTCCTTTGCAGCATTTCGTAATGTTTCTGCGGCAGATATCTGCGCAGCAGCTACTTGGAGCTCAGTGCACACCATTGTGAAGCATTACAGCCTGGACATTGCTTCCTGTTGGACAGCTGGATTTGGATTGACAGTGCTTTAAGGCCTATACTATCTTGAAGCTTCTCCCGCTTCTCAGTTTTCCACCTCCCAGCCTGTTTGGGATCATTTTAGTACTGCTTGGTACTCAGTCCTTATGGTGTAGCCTGCTGCAGGAGCTCCCACTCAAAGTAAGATAGTACAGTTATGTAAGAATTTACCGTAACAGTAGATCTTCGAGAGGAGCTCTTGCAGCTTATGTTATTTCCCACTGTCCTTCCCCCTGGTTCCTTTCTCCTTCCTTTCCTTACCCTTGTGGGGTTTTCCCCTAACCTTGGTTCTCTATTATTTGTCAGCTGGGTCTCTGGTGGGAGAAGTGAGAAGTGGCTGGGGACCGCCCCCTTTATACCATTTGCAGACATCGGAGGCGATCCAACATCAGGGGGGTGCGGTCCAACGTCGGGGGCGGTCCCTGCTGGATACTGCTAGCTAAGAATTTTTCCCTGGGGTCCTGGTGCCTGGTGGCATAGTTCTTGTGGTGTAGCCTGCTGCAAGAGCTCCTCTACAAGATCTGCTGTTACGGTAAGTTCTTACGTAACTGTATTTTCCATTGCCAATTCCCCGAGTATCCTCAGATGCAGTCCATATGGTCCTGAGAACTTATCAATCTTTAGGGCTGCTAGCCTTTTCAGGACCCTTTCACTGGTAAGTGCTGGCTGCCTCATTTCCGGGATCCCTTTAATGGCTGCTTAGATGCCACTGTTTAGCAAGGGCCCATTGTCCTCCCTAGTGAAAACTGAGCAAAAGTAATTGTAAAGGGCGGCCACCTTTTGCATGCTCGCCTCAGTCACCCCATCTCCCTCTGTTAGCCTCTCAATTCCCCCTGTTCTTTTTCATCAATATACTGATGGGATTCACCCCCAGAATTCTAAAAGAACTAAGGGGAGAACTAGTAACACCACTGACTACCCTTTTTAACAAATCATGGGAGGATGGTGTGGTACCTGAGGATTGGAGGAGGGTGGATGTGATTCCCCTTCACAAAAGTGGGAGCAGGAAACTACAGACCTGTCAGTTTGACCTCAGTGGTAGGGTAACATTTTTTTTTTAATTTATTTTGTTTATTCTAGGATTACAAGTACCTTTGAGCCAAGGCTCTTTTACAAAGGTTCCACATCAGAAATAACAAACAACAAGGAAGCAACAGTGAAATAACAGTAAACAATTCATGTACAACAATGCTATGGAAAGGGGTCAATTATAGGAAGAGTAAGGTGTAGAGGAGGAGGAGAAGTGTAGGTAGTTAACAGAGGCAGCTATAGTAAAATGGTGAACACAGCTAGGACGATGTGCCCACAAGGAATGGGTAGGGTCAGGCGTCGGGGTAGGCAGAGAAACAGGGATGGGGGAGGGGATGAAGATGCAGCCAGAGGCATTTGCTCGAAAAATAAATGGGAAGGAATGATAGAAGAAAAAGAGGGCAGGGTGAGGGGGGAATAAGTGCTATAATGGGGCAAGGAGAGACTAATGAGGTGGTATGAAGACCTGAAAGAAAGAATTGTTGAGTACCTAGAGGCCAGTGGGGCACAGGACCCAAGGCAGCATGCATTCACAGTGGGAAGGTCATGTCAGTTGAATCTAATCGATTTCTTTGACTGGGTGACCAAAGTAGTAGACCAGGGAGGGGCTCTGAACATGGCCTACCTAGACTTTAGCAAGGCATTTGACACTGTCCTGCACAAAAGATGAATAAACAAATTAGCCAGCCTGGGAGTGGATCCCAGAATGGTAGCTTGGGTAAAACATTGGCTGGACAACAGGACGCAGAGGGTAATAGTAAACAGAGTCCACACTGAAGAAAGGGTGGTTACTAGTGGGGTACCGCAGGGTTAAATTCTGGGAGCAGTTCTTTTTAATGTCTTTATAAGTGACATTGCAGAGGGACTGGAAGGAAAAATATGTCTCTTTGCAAGAGACACAAAGATCTGCAACAGGGTCAATACACAAGGTGGGGTGGAAAGGATGAGAAGGGACTTGGCAAGGTTGGAGGAATGGTCAAATGTATGGCAACTTAGATTCAATGCATAGAAGTGCAGAGTAATGCACCTGGGAAACAAAAACCCAGGGGAAGGGTACACAATGGGGGGTGAGATGCTGACAACAACAAAAATGGAAAGTGACCTGGGGGTAGTTATATCAGATGACCTAAAGGTGGGCAAGCAATGTGAAAAGGCAGTAAGAAGGGCTGGGGGGATAATGGGATGCATAGGGAGACGCATCACCAGCAGAAAACAGGAAGTTGTTATCCCTCTGTACAGACAGTTGGTGAGACCCCATCTGGAGTACTGCGTGCAGTTCTGGAGACCCCATCTCTGCAGAGACATAGACAGGGTGGAGGGTGTCCAGAGGAGGGCAACCAAAGTGGTACAGGGTCTGCACCAGAAGACATACTAAGAGGGACTAAAGGAGCTTAATATGTATACCGTCAAAGAAAGGGGTTGGAGGGGACATGATAGAAACTTTCAAGTACCTCAAGAGAATCTGCAAAGTCCAAGAGGGTAGCATCTTTCAGAAAAAGAGATGTGCAAAAACAAGGGGGCACAATTTGAAGATAGAGGGTGGACGTCTCAGAGGTAATGTGAGGAAGTATTTTTTCATGGAGAGGGTTGTGGATGCATGGAACAGTCTTCCTGAGGTGGTCGTAGAGTCAAAAACAGTGGGGAAATTCAAAATGCATGGGACAGACATAAAGCAATGCCAGTGGGGAGTAGGAGGAAGTAGGCTGTTGGTTAACTAGGATCTGCACCTTATCCATTAGGTAGGGAAATGGGCAGACTGGGTGGGCAAAGTGGTCCTTATCTGCCATCAAATTCTCTGTTTCTATGTTTACCTGAAGAACTGTTTTTCTCAACCCACCTCTTTGCCTTCCTGTTTTTCAGAAAACATTCTTCCCAGTCTTCCTCTCCTGCTTTTCTTTACATTTGTAGAAGGCCTTTTTCTTAACCCTCGCCACTTCCCTGACCCTTGCCAAGAACCATAGCGGTCTCTTGAACCTTTTGTTTTTGGTTCCCATTCTCATGCATACCTTACATGCTCGAAGAATGCCCCCCCCTTAATTGCCTCCCATCTCTCTTCCACACCATCTAATGTTGTCCACCTCTTCTAACGTATCCCTGACCAGTTCCTTCGGCCTATTGAAGTCTGTCATTCTAAAAGCAAGGATTTCAGCTCCAAGTTGCGGTTTACCAGATCTGAGGGCCAGTTTGAACAAAAAGGTGATATGGTCACAGATCCCTAATGGCTTCCCTGCTCCCTCAGCTCCTACCACCCCTGAGTTGGTGAGCACCACATCGAGAATTGCGGTCTGCCTGGTGGACTCCTCAAGTAACTGTACCAGCAGACAGTTCTGGAATGCATCCAGCAAGACCTGGATTCTGGTGCTGCTGGCCACTGAAACATCCCAAGTGATGTCCGACAGGTTCAGATCATCCGCCACCCCTACTTTCCCCCTTAGCTATCCCCTCTTTCCAGATCTTCCCTGAGCTCTCTGTCCCTCTCCTTCCCTTGCTCTGGTGGTCTGTAGATCATCCTTTAAATCTTGGCTTTAAAGAAAATATTAGTAACTTTTTAATTACAGCTTAGCTTAAACAGATAGACAGTATCTACATCTTTTTAGCTATAATATTCATTGTACTGGTGGAACATGGTCAAAACTAGAAATGGACGAAGGGAGGATGCATGGGCTGTGATGGGCTTCCTTCTGAGAGTGTGGGGGGATGCTGGTGGGCGAATAGAGAGATGGCTAGGGCGGTATGCCATAACAACTGTGAAGTGCCAGTCTTTCTTAGAATTTCATGGATAGTAGGGGGTTGCTTGGTGTGCAGACAAATAATGCAGTTTAAAAATGAGATCAGAGGTCTACAAGAGGAGCTAAGGAGGGCATGGCAGGCTGCAGTGGATAAAAACCCAAAAGGTGGAGTAAGTAGATGGGGAACTGAGGAGGAAGGACAACTAGAACCAATAGAGAGAAGGAATGGGAAAGTGTGGTGGATAGGAAACCGAGACAGGGGGACACAGGTCAAGGGTCAAAAGAGAGCAGAAAAGGGGAAGAATGGAGGATGGGGGGAAGGGGAGAGAACGGACATAGAAGCAGTAGTGAGGTGGGACTGGTAATAGGAAGGAGGAAGTATGTGGTAGTGAGGGGCATTGAAAAATCGACTCGCAATACTGGCAGGACTGGGTGATGTGACAGAGGGTGCGATTGGAGGAGGAACTAAAAACAGACCGGAGAAACATGAAACGGGCAGGAGAACAACTAGGGATGATTCAGCAGGGGAGGAAGGGAGACAACTGTGCTGGAGGATGAGGGGGAGCCTGAAGGAAGGGGTTGGGATGAGGGGAGACCAGGGAACGTGACTCATGGAAAAGAAGGTGGAATCTTAGTGCAGGGAGACTTAATACTAAGAGGAGTCAGATGGGAAAGCAAGAGAGAGAGAGAGAGAGAGAGGCAAAGTCGCATATGGGTGAAGGCCATACCAGGAATGGCAGTGGAAAGGGTGGGTCAGTCTGTTCTAAAGTTTGCTTGGTGGGGTGGAGTGAAACCACATATAGTTCTGCATGTGGGGACAAATGACGTAGCGAGAGAGACGATAGAGGTAGTTCAGGGGAGGTTTGTGGGGCTAGGACCAATATGTGAGGAGGCAGGAAGATCAGTAGCTTTCTTGGAAGTACTTCCAGTACCCAGGGTGGGCACTGCAAGGAAACTGAGGAGAGAGGAATTTAACAAATGACTGAGAACCTGGTGCCAATCCAAAAGTTATGGGCTGGTGGGTGAGTGGGGAGGGACCTGGGAGGACAGTGTCTGTATGGTAAGGATAGACTTCACCTAAGTGAGGAGGACAAGAAGGTATTAAAGCAGAGGATGGGGGATTACATAGCAAAAGAAGGGCATTTAAACTAGGAGCGGGGGGTGGCAAGTGGTCAGGAGGAATGCAGAATCCAAAGGAAGGGAAGGGAAGCCGAGTAAACTTATCGCCCATGCTAGAAGCAATGGAAAAAAAGGAGTACTAGAGGGGATGCTGGGAAGGGAGAGCAGGAGGGGGGAGGGGGAAGGAAAAAGGGTGGAGGGTGGTCACCTTGAATGCTAGGAGCCTGGGGAACAAAACAGCAGAGCGACAGGCTCTCATGGCAGAAGGGAAGGTTGACATGGCAGCCATCACCAAAATATGGGCCACCTATTATCAGAACTGGGACCTGGCGGTACTAGGGTATAAGATATTCTGCAGAATTAGGTAAATGGGGAAGGGAGTGCGGCACTGTATGTGAAAGAAGTACTGAAGTGTGTTCGTGAGGAGGGGGAGGAGGGTAGTACAGAGTCGTTATGGATGCAAATCCAGGATTCCAAGAATAGGACTCTCAGGCTGGGAGTAGTGTACAGGCCACCATCTCAGACAGGAGTTAGACAGGGAACTAGCGGGACACATCAGAAGGGCCTGCGGAAAGGGTAGCACGGTGATTGTGGGGGACTTCAACCTGCAGGGAGTGGATTGGATTGCCCCAGCCACCACGAATAGAAGGGAGCAGATACTTCTGGACGCATTCCAGGATAGCTTCCTAATGCAAATGATCGGCGAGCCAACCAGGTTAGGGAATACCCTAGACCTTGTGCTGGCAAATGAGGAGTTTGTGAGGGAGCTGGGGGTGGAAGAACCACTGTCAGGGAGCGATGACCACTCAGTGTGGTTCATGCTGAAAATGGGTAAGGAAGGAGTAGAAACAGTTACAAGACTGTTGGACTTCAGGAGGGCCAACTTTGGGAGGATGGGGGAGGTAGTTAAAGGGTATCTAGCCAGAATCCAAACTAATATGGACACTAACCAGAGGTGGCAGGTCATAAAACTGGGAATTGAGGAGGCAGCCGAAACCTGCATCAGGGTCCAGAGTAATGGATCTAGGGCCAAGAAACCCAGCTGGTTGAACAAGGGAGGCATGGAGAAAGTAAGAAATAAAAGAGCCACCTTTAGGAGGTTCAAAAAAACAGGGAGAGGGAGGGATAGAGAGGATTCCCTGAAGGAATTGAAGGAGGTGACGAAGGCAGTAAGGGCAGCCAAGGCTGGCGCAAGGCATCAAGAAGAGGGAGAAGGAATTCTTCAGGTACATCAGAGAGAAAAGGAGTTGTAGGGACAGACTAGAAAGGATTAAGAAGTATGGGTGAAAATGGGGACAGAGCAGGCAGAAGCACTTAATGAATACTTCTGCTTATTGTTTACTAAGGAGAAAGGAGGGGCACTACCAAGGGGGGTGGGAGGTCAGGCTCGGGGGGAGGTGACAGATGGGGGAATCACAGAGGGCAGGGTATTGGAGGGACTGAGGGTGGACAAGGTGCCAGTGTCAGATGGCATTCACCCCAGGGTACTGTGAGAGCTGGCATAAATCCTGGCAGGGCCTGTGGCAGACCTGTTCAATGCCTCCCTGGTCTTAGGAAGTGTACCTCAGGACTGAAGGATGGCTCACGTGGTACCCCTCCATTACAGCGGTCCCAAAGATAAACTGGGAAACTACAGGCCAGTAAGCCTCACATCCATCTTGGGAAAACTGATGGAGACAATCCTGAAGGAGAGGTTGGTGTCTCTTCTGGAGACCAATGGGCTGCAGGATGCTAGGCAGTATGGGCTTGTCATGGGCAGATCCTGTCAGATCAACCTGGTGGATTACTATGACTGGGTAACTAGACAGTTGGACAAGGACCATGCAGTGGACGTCCTGTTTCTGGACATCAGTAAGGCATTCGACTAGGTGCTGCATAGGAGGCTGGGTAGTAAGTTGGCAGGTGCAGGGGCAAAAATGGTGGGATGGGTAGTAAACTGGTTACAGGGAAGGCAGCAGAGGGTGGTGGTGGGAGAGGAGCTCTCATCTCAGAGGGCAGTGACAAACGGAGTACCGCAGGGCTCAGTGTTGTTTGGGTTGTTCATATCAGACATCTCAATGGGCATCAAGAACAAGATCAGTTTGTTTGCAGATGACACCAAGATGGGAGCAGTAGTGGATGACCTTGGAGGGTGGCATGGGTTGCAGGATGATTTGTCAAAACTGGAGACCTGATTGGACACCTGGCAGTTGGGGTTCGATGCCAAAAAGTGCAAGGTGCTACATTTTGGGGCAGAAAAAACAAGAAGGAGCCACCAGCTTCGAGAGTTCAGCTAGCCGTGACAGAGAAGGAGAAGGATCTGGAGGTGATTATAACGGGCTCAATAAACAACTCCGCACAATGCAGGAAGGCAGCTACAAAGGCCAACAAAACAATGGGCTATATTGCTAGGGATATGTCTTCAAGGAGAGGAGAGGGGAGAGGAGGTGATCCTGCTGTTGTGTAGGTCACTGGTTAGGCCAAACCTGGAGTACTGCATGCAGTACTAGCACCCATACCTGAAGAGGGACATTAAGTTACTGGAGGGGGTGCAGCGCAGGGCAACAAAGATGATCCACGGACTAGGGGACATACCCTATGTGAGCTGGCTGAAGGAGCTGAACATGAACTCACTGGAGGAGAGGAGAGATGGGGATATAAATGAAACTTTCAAGTACATGAAGGGAATAAACAAGACCGGCATGGAGGGACTATTCAAGTTAAGGGGGGGTAGGGATACTCGAGGTCACAATCTCAGATTGGAGGGGGGAAGGTTCAGGAGGGAAATGAGAAAATACTTTTTTTACAGAGCGGGTGGTATCTGGGTGGAATGCATTACCTGCAGAAGTGGTATCCTGTAGAACAGTGGACTGCTTCAGAAGGGGATGAAATAGGGTAGAGGGAGGGTCAGGGAAGGGGAGGGTGGGGCAACTGCAGTATAAGGGTTGCTAGCTGCAGACCCGATAGACCATAAGGCCCTTATCTGCTGGCAAATTCGTATGTTCGTATCCCCAAGCACGTTTCTTACCTGAGCCTGCCGTGAGCTGCGTACACAGTGACTCAGTCTCCCCATTACTGCTCCTGACGCACCCTGCTTCAGGCGCCTCTACACCCTCCTTGACATAAAGGGCTACTACTCCCACCCTGCCTGTTCCTCTGTCCTGAACACCTAGTACCACGTACCATCAGTTCCCAGTTGTTCTTTTCAAAACCCATGTTTCTTTTATGGGCACCATATCTACCTCAGTGTCTGCCATCAGCGCCTGGAGCTCACCTGATTTTATTACCTATGCGCCTGACATTAAGGCATATCCCCTTTCATCTGCCCCCTGATCATGATTTGTTACTAACCTTGCGCTTCTCATGTCCTTTTATCCCCTTTGTTTTTCTTGGTGCTTGCATCCTTTGCGTTCCCCCTCTCTAGAGTCCCTTCAGCGAGTCTGGTATGGGCCACAGCTTTCATTGTACGTGCTCTACTGCTACAAGCTGCTGGGGTGAGGTGTGTGGGGGGGTACTAGCTAGTAAAAACATTAATTTGAAAAGATGGGGGAGGAAGTGAATCCGATCAGAATAGAACTGGTATTTTTGGGCGGGTGTTTAAGGTATTTTTCCCACCACACAAAATTCTGTACACGAGTACTGAAAATACTGTACAGTGCCACAGCCATTTGTATACCCATAGCCAGTGCATCAGCAAGGAACAAAAGATCACAAGTGGAGCTGATTATATTGCTTTCCCCAGCTGCTAAACATTTTTTTGCTGGCAGTTTTGAGGAAACTGCCTGCTAATGTTTTGTTTGTTTGTTTTGGGAAGACCAGTATTGCGATTGGCTCATTGAAGCCTCAGAAAATCCATGAGCTTACTGCGAAGTGTAGCTGCTGATCCAAGCCCCAGCTTGACAGTGCATACTGCAAATGTGGAGGATGTTTGCATGTACAGACAGCCACAGTGTGTGACTGTGATGTTGGGAAGTAATGCTGTATTTTTCTAGTTTTTGTGTGCCCCCCCCCCCACCATTTAAAAAGCCTTGTCTAGAGTGTAAGCAACCTGACAGCTATCAAAAGTTAAAAAGGGAGGGTAGAATGAATAGACACTCAATTGGTGTGGAGATGATGGTGTAGTCTGCGAACAAGTGGTGTGTGGTTGCTTATCTGTTTATTTGAAATTTGCATCAACAGATGGCAGGATGGCCCATGAGATACAGTATCTAATTTTTGTGGGTCCCATGCTCCTGCAGGTTACAAAAAGTGCTTTGTTTATAGTGACGTACAACAGGATACTTACCTACTAGTTCCTAAACGATGCATACTAAATAAAGTACAGAAACATAAATGGCAGTACTAGAGAACAGTTCTCATACAGCAGGAAGGGGCAATAGTCACTGATGTTGATTACCCCTTTATACACACAAATGCCTCTGAGAGGTGAAAAGGTGGCGGTTGCTGCTATTGCACATAAATCACTAAATACTGTGGGTTGGATGGGAGAGAGGTTTCAGATGGGATGCCACCTACAGCACGTGGATCTCTGAGTTGGGGTTCAGGTGGGACAGCAACTACAGTACGTGGATCTTTGAGCTGGGGATCAGATGGGAGGGCATCTACGGTGCATATGTCTTTGCGCTAGGGTTCAGAAGGGAGGGCATTGACAGTACATGGACCTTTGAGCTGGGGCTCAGATGGGAGGGCGTCTACAGTACATGGATCTTTGAGCTGGGGCTCAGATGGGAGGGTGTCTACAGTACACGGATCTTTGAGCTGAGGCTCAGATGGGAGGGTGTCTATAGTACACGGATCTTTGAGATGGAGCTCAGATGGGAGGGCGTCTACAGTACATGTATCTTTCAGCTGGGGCTCAGATGGGAGGGTGTCTACAGTACACGGATCTTTGAGCTGAGGCTCAGATGGGAGGGTGTCTACAGTACATGGATCTTTGAGCTGGGGTTCAGATGGGAGGGCATCTACAGTACATGGATCAAAGAGTTGGGGTTCACATTGGAGGGTATTAACAGTACATGAATCTTTGAGCTGAGGTTCAGGAGGGAGCACTTCTACAGTATGTGGATCTTTGAGCTGGGGTTCAGATAGGAGGGCATCAACAATATGTATAATTTGTATTATAAGTCCAATTATTATTTTTTTTTTAATTTAGTTGTTTAACCAGGTGAGACACACTAAGCTGAAAGCTTGTTTACAGGTGCAACCTGGGAGCACAGGGAAGTTAAGTGACTTGCTCAGGGTCACACAGTATGCAAGTGGGGGCTGTGGGATTCAAACTCAGGTCTCCAGATTTGCAGCTCAGAGACTTAAACCACTGAGCTATACTGCCTCCCGTCTAAATAAATAGGCTCTTGATTGCTACGGGGTTCGTCATTAATGTTTTAGGAATGACTAATCCAGCTGCCCAACTGAAAATGTGCAGCACGCATCATCTTCAGTGTAAGACATGACACATGCTGAATTGCGCACTCCACACCACTCTGGCAAAACAAAACAGCAAAAGTAGGTTAAAAACTCCACAACACAAAGGTTTTTGGTATTAAAATTAGGCTTACAATCACAGTGACAACCTCGAAGCAGGTCATTTTTTCAGAATAACGACTGGCCCATGGCTGTACCTCAAGCCACCCATCCACCCAACCAGATGTTGTGGAAATAATGGTCTTTATGGTCATCACAGGTTAATTTCTTACTGCTTACTGTGTGGTCTGCATGATTAATTGAAAACCAAATGAAGTACTACGAACACTCAGAAAAGGGAGGGTGCACACAACAGGAGGGCCACCCCAAACTCAGACTTGAAAGACAGACCTCTGCGCATTTCAGTGGAAGCAGTAAATTGAATGGAGTTCATACACATTAATCACTGAACCAAGTCCTTGCAATAGGGTTCTTCAGTTATGCTGGACACCAAAATCCAAATGGACAATGCTAGCTTCTCAAGTTGGTAGTAAACCAGGACAAAGCTGGCCATCCAGTCGATTAAAAAAATATATATTTCACTAGTTGAAAGTTATGAACAAACGAAACTGAGAGTGAGCCAAAACACTGACCACACTCGCCCTAGCGCTTCAGGTGCCAACAACCCTTCCTCAGGGGGTGTGGCCAAAAGCATTGCAGTCACTACTTGTATGGCAGTGCGTATTTAGTTACATGTTTTTTTCTTTTTCAATTCATTTTAAACGGAAAGGAATTCATGTTTGTTAATGACATTCAATTTAAGCCGAACTACTATCGTAATAAAATTAAAAATATCAGAAGTACAGAATGAGAGAAGAAACAGTAGTGTTGGGGGTGTGCATGTTATGTAGTGGAGCCCACTTAAACAAATACCTGGTAGCAGAATACATTACTCATTGTTTCTTTTAGGTATAAGGAAGCCCCCATAAAGGAAAACCTGATAAAGGAATAAACCTGTTAAAAGAACAAAAGAGCTATGCCCAGAAAGGTAGTATATAACAGGTTTCAGATCTGTTAAAAGAACAGTCCTTTTAAAGGAATATTTTTGCTGTGCACCAATTTTTACCAATTCATTTGTTTTCAGAAATTATCTTAAGTAAAAAATAGCAGTCAGGAAAATGTTACATTTTAATAACTAGTCAGTTGTAACTTTTTTATTTTTGAAGTATATTATTTCTTCCTTTTGCTCATAGGAAGTTTTCTATGTGATATTAGGTCTAATTAAATATTCATGAGCTTAATGAGACTCTTGATTGGCCACTGGATCAGTCATTAACAACTTAGATGTAACCCCTAGACGGCGCTATCCCCAAGGTTACTACCCCTGCCTGTACTGCCGACCACAGGTTGAAGAGCCTGGGTTCGATATTTAGGTGCCTTCAACCAGAGTAACAATAGTGGGGGTATCTAACTAGGCTGTTATAGCCCTGTGGGAAGCTATAACCACCCACAAACCCACCTAGTGACCTGTGTCTTTAGTAGCAGTTAACACACAGACAGCACTGGACAGTAATAATATGCACGCACCCCTTACACTTACCACCAGGGTCTGACCTTCATCAAATTCCCTGGAACCCCTGTAAAGCAAGGTTAGCAAAGCAGGTATACAGTTCTAATACAGTAGCCCAACTAATAATATGCTCACGAGCCGGGTTAAACGTGAAACAACAGTCCGATTTATTAAAGGGTCGTGAACAAGGAGGGGGCGTGAATCGAGATGAATGATTACTATTCTGATTAAATTCAGATTACTTTGCATGCACTTTTAGTCCCAAATAATCAGTCTTACAACACTGGGTACCCAGGATGTTATATTGGCTAGATAGAGGCGTTGCCTGGGGTTGGCCAGCATTGTAGCTGTCGTTGGGGCCCTTGATGGAAAGAAAAGGCAATTAGCATGCACAACAGAGCTTTCATTATTTGTAATCCTGGCTGTTTGGCCCAGTCTCTTATAACCCAGAAAATTACTGAAGCAATTAGATGATACCACAAATAATTAAAGGATTTGTTGCAGGGAGCTATGTAAGCATTAATCCCCAACAGAGGAGGGCTCTACCGGTGCATTAATGCCCGGGTTGGGGGGAGGTTGGTGCATGCGGCCACGGGCCGAGTGCTTCCAACCACCCACCGGGCATTAATCCACTGATAGAGCCCGACACTGGGGGGATAAATGCACTTGTAACATAGCAAGTGCAAGGCAGCGAACGTGTAAAACTTGTTGCTCTTTATAGTGCAGTACACTTCTGCAGATGAACACTTATTGTGCCAGAGAGTCTTGCATTTACTTGGTTGAGCCACAGTGCCATTGTGGAGAAGCATGTACACTCCCGTTGACCGCTATACTACTATTTATATAGTGACGGCAATTTTACCTTATACTCGCGACAACAAGGTCTCTCTCTCTCAAACAGATAACCACATTTACGTTTTCTCATTCCGACCGGCAGTTTTTGTGCTTTGTCACTCCAGCTTCTATCCCTATGCTCCATTACACCAGTGCATCGTGGGACACTTTTAGAACTAGTGACTGAGATTGACATATACACACATATATATGTGCATATATATATGTATATATATATATATATATATATATACACACAGACACTGATTTCTTTCACTTTTTCTGTGTCTTTCTCTTTGGATGGGAAAACCTTCTCTCTACCCTCTGCAACTACATTTTAGATTGGTGCTCCACTTACATGGCTCGTGTTCTGTCCATCACTCTGCTCGCTCCACTCGGTGCTTGCGCTACATACCGCCGACATTTTCTCTGCTGCTACTTGTCTACCGCCATCTACAGGCAGTGAAACACACCAACAAGGAAGAACCCTGCACACATACATTATGTCTCTATTTCTTGCGCATTCACATTACTAAGCGCCCTCTATTGCTGCTACATGCACTAGCGAGCGGGCTCTACTGCTAGATTAATACCCGCTCGCTTTTGCTCACCTGACGCCTTTTACCCAATCTCCTTTCTCCATTTGCCTATCATCTTTACTGTCATGTTACAGCCTGTATTTGCTCACGCTTCTAGTGGGCTATGATGGATCAGGTGATATGGAGACCTCATGCAGTTCGTCCATGAGCATGGGGAACCAGGGCCGACACAACACACCTCCACTTCACGGCCTTTCCCTCCAGGTGGCCACAACCTGCGAGTTGTCTCTGCACAGGGGCTGGATCCCCAGAGCCGGTCTGTCGCCGAAGAACAGTCTCTGGTGCAGGAATGGTCGCTTGGGCTGAGATTGGCATAGGTCAAGGCTGAATAAACAATTCTGTCGGAGTTCAGTTTGTATGCTGGCGAATGCCTCCAGCTGGCAACACGGTTCAGTCACTGGGAAAATAGGCCACATCTACGATAAGCATTCAGCACATTTAACAGGACAAACATTAATTTCTCTGCTCTCAATTTGGTATTCAGGCCAGTTGCTATTGCAGTAGATTCACTGAGCAAACCTCTCAATCGTTAAATCAGTCTCTCGCAACCTCTGGGCTGGATGCTTCACAGGAGCTTTCTCTCAGTCCAAATCCCAAGCTGTACCTTCAGATATCCTGGAGCTTTCTGCCAAAAGTAAAGGTTCCTTTTCGGATGATTCCGATTACTGCAGTCAGGCTGTCCAATGCAGGAGAACATTAGCAGTAGTGGGGAGGCAAGTCAGGCCTCCTGTGCTGATTTCCTTCAACTCCTTAGAAGGAGCAGCTGCTCGAAAATTCTTCAAGCTCTAACTCCAACTGAATCACTGTCTCTAACAGTTCTGGGGATGTCCCTTGATTTCCAGAGTTCTGTTTGGCTGGGGGGAGCTGTCAATCACAGTTTGGATGCCGCCCTTCAGTTCAGTTTAGGCACCAACCTAAAAACTACAGATTTCCTTTCCCACGAGGCACCTGAGCTAAACACCCTCAAAGGTTGCCTGTGTCCCATTGGTCCAAATGCTGGAAGTCCTGGACCTAACATGGTGGCTGCCATTCAGATAAACAAAGCTGCAAGAAGGCAGGTTAGAACAAACTCTCTATTTTAATTATAACAACAAGTTAGCAGTGAATAATTATTACAGTACTAGTTCAAGCTCCCTCTGCTCTTTTATCGACCAGAAGAGTGGAGCAAATCAAAGCAGTGTCTGACCGGTCGCGAGCTTTGTTGCAATTGGATCCAGCCCAGACCATTTACTATACTCATATAAGCTAACTTCTTAAAGGGACAGGCACAAAGGCACTGCATGGCGGTCTCACATGAATTAACAGAAGCAAACCAATACCCTTAGATTTATTACCTATACAGGATGTCAGCCTGGCAGTGGGCATGGATAGAGCCCAGGAAGACATTATGGTAAACCTCAAATTGTATGGGGGGTTACATAGAAATGACCGCTCCACTGCTAACTGATGCTGTGTGGCGCATGCAGCTCATGCCACTCTGCTCAGAACCGAAAAGTAAGTAAAAGAAAAAAAAAAAGAGTAAAAACAGACTTATCGCAAATAGCCTCAAAACTGGTAATTTCCTTGGATTAACGACCAGCTGGAGGAAGGTGGCCTGAGACTATGCCTTGAGCCACCCATTCCCGCAGCAGATCATTAATCCCTCGAAACTGACCTGCTTCTTGGTCATTATTATGTTGGATGTATGGAATAACATTCACTCTGGCAGTTGATCAGCACTGTGAACTCACTGGCAGTGACATCACAATTGACTGACATGGCAGCTATTGAGTGGGTCTTCCTGAGTAGCTATGATGTCACAGTGAGGTCACAATGCTGATGAGGTAATGAGAGGAACTGAGTTAGATATGTCAGCTGCCAGGCAGAGTGTTGTTCCACACATCATACCAACATCAGGTAAAAAAAAAAATCCTCTAGTTAACCAAAAGGAAAATAGTATTATCTAAAAGGTAGTAGTTGACTGCTTTTAAAAAATAATATTAATTTTAAGCAGTATACTGGCTCTTTAAATGAGTATCTGATAAAGCAATAGTTCTGATAAAGGAACTTTTTTGATCTGCCTTTAGGCTTCTCTAATAGGTCTCCATTGTAACTGTACTTCCTCAAATGTAAAGTGGCCTTGCCACTGTAGTAAAATACTGTTCTGTAGTTGTACATACCGTCTCTTCCACTTCCTACTACTGCCTCCTGAGATCTCACCTGGAATGGGACTTTCCCGATTATCAGTTTCTAAATCAATAGCGCCCAGTTGGTTCAGTTCTGGGGTTGCCCGGGCAGTAAGGGAAAAGAGGTTGGCCTATAGAAAATTAAGGAAGGGACGGCCCAGTGGCGCAGAGAGTTGAGGTGCTGGAACGCCACACCTCACTCCACACTGGCGACCTGGGTTCGGGAACGAGCCAGGGTCATGGGGGTTCTGAGGCGAGGAGAGGATGGAGTGTCCGGGAGGACTATCTCCTCTCTCGGGAAGGGTAGGCATGTCGTCCTGCCTGTCGATCACCCTCTAGTGGGGGCTGGGGGGCAATGTAGGCTAGGGAGGCAAGGAGCCAGCTAGCGTGGTGTGTGTGTGTGTGTGTGTGCAACACCTTGCATGCTGGAGGGACACAGAAAATGGAAAATGGCAGCTGGGGGTTCTGTGAGATCCCTGACCTTGTCCCACTGGCTTGCTACAGTGGCCTGTCCCGGATTTGGATTGTGCTCGGGGAAGGGGGGTCTCTCCTTCCCAGCCCTGCCACAGGGGGTAATCCGTGGGGGGTCTCGGAGTGGTGGCGGTTGTTGTCAGGCTGGCGGGTGGGTTGAGTGGGAACAGAATTCCTGTCCCCAGTGCACCTGGGCGGTAAAAATAAGGTGGAAAAAAACAAACAGAAAATTCAGGAAGACCAAGAGGGAGGTGGATAGGGAAAATTACTTAAGGTTGGCCAGTGAGGCAAGTAAGGAAGTCCAGCGAGCAAAGGCACAGAAGGAGCTACAGATAGCTGAAGGAATTAAGAAGGGGGAGAAGGTTTCCTTTTGCTGTATAAGTGAGAAAAGGGACAAGAAGGAAGGGATTGTTAGGCTTAAGAAAGGGGTGGAGTGGGTGGAGGATAATGGGGAAAGCAGAGATACTAAATGAATACTTCTGTTCCATCTTCACCAGGAGAAGAACAGACCGTACCTTCAGGAGGGAAAAGAGGAGTGGGGGAGACACAGATGTAGTGATATAGGAGGATAGAGTGAGGGGGGGGCTGCTGGCATTGAAGGTGGACAAATCGCCAGGTCCAGACAGAGTACATCCAAGGGTACTAAAGGAACTGGCTGAGAAGCTGGTTGGGCCACTGGCAGACCTATTTAATAGTTCACTAGAGTCAGGCATGGTACTGCAGGACTGGAGAACAGCACATGTAATGCCCTTCCACAAAAGTGGTCCCAAGGATGACCCAGGGAATTACAGACCAGTCAGTCTGACCTCCATTGTGGGCAAGCTCATGGAGACCATACTAAAGGAAAAGTTGGTGGAATATCTAGAGGAGCATGGTCTCCAGGATGCGAGGCAGCATGGGTTTACGTGGGGGAAGATCGTGTCAAATGAATCTGACTGACTTATTTGACTCTGTCACTAATACAGTAGACATCCTTCATCTTGATTTCAGCAAGGCATTTTACTCTATGTCCCATAAAAGGTTGATCAGGAAGTTGGTGGATCTCAGGATTGGGGAAAAGATGGCCAGATGGGTGGAAAACTGGCTGAGAGGAAGAACCCAGAGGGGGGTGGTTGTAGAGGGAGAGTTATCTGGCACCAGAGATGTAACCAGTTGGGTCCCGCAGGGCTCGGTGCTGGGCCGGTGTTGTTCAGTGTTTTCATCAGTGACATTGGGGATGGCATTAAGGGTAAAGTGTGCCTATTAGTGGATGACACCAAACTCTGCAGGAGAGTGGACACAGCTGAAGAGATACAGGACCTACAGGATGATGGTTAACCATGCCCCTTGACAAAGAGACGTGGTCTCGAAGCTTTGGGGCAGAGTGGTTTTTGCATAGCTGAGAAGGCCACTATCAGGATTACCTGCTGAACTGTTTCAAATAAATTCTTTGAGACAGCTTTGGAGTGCTCAAGCTGTGTACCCTGCAATACGAGCAGATTAGCTAGACCAAATGGCCATCTTCTGCTGGCTTCTTCGTATGTTCGTATGTAAGAAATAAAGCAAATGGAGATAAGACTTCCTTCAAAAATATAAGTGAGAAGAGGAAAGCATGGGGAGGGATAGTGATGATAAGGAAGACGGCACAGACAGACTGTGTGGAAGAGTGCCAAGAAAGAAAAAACATCCCAAACAGATACTTCTGGTAAGTCTTCACAGTAGAATGGGGTGGGGGGTCAGGGCAAACCACCCAGGAGCAGCAGGAACAAGGAAGGGAAAGCAAACTCAAGTCCATTTTCAGAGATAAGTGTCCTGAAGGGACAAAGCTTCGGGACCAGAAGAGATCCATCCAAGGGTACTAAAAGAACTCTGGGAAATGCTGGCTGCCCTGCTGATAGCCTTACACAGCAGCTGTCAGGAATTGGGTGTAGTTATGGAGCACTGGAGGAGAGGAGAGGAGAGCAGATGTGGTCCCTCTGCAAAAGAAGGGCAGCAGAGAAGAATCTAGCAACTATAGGCTGGAGAGCCTCACCTCAGTGATGGGGAAATTAATACAGGGCTCTCAGCAGGTGCCCGCGTCCTTTATGCATATCTTGTGCGTTGGGATGCCCGGGATTTTTTCCCAAAGTCCCCGAGAAGTTCAGCCACCAAGCCCCGGGAGTCCTTGTTAGTTAAGCAGTGGCCATATTTTGTTTGAATTCACCCTCTGAATCTTAAAAAAAAATGTAGTTTAAAATGCCCCAATAGAAACAAATGGAGCATGTCGTCCCCCCGAGCTCTACAGAATATTAAAGTACAAGTAATGCTGGTGCAGGGGCGTAGCTTCCATGTATTTGAAAGCCAGTCCCGGACCGCCAAACAATAATTTATTTATTTATTTATTTCAATCTGGGATTTCAATACCTTTGAGCTGAGGCTCTTTTACAAAGGTTCCACGTCAGCGTGTGCAACAGTCATCATTTTTAGTTACAAACATATAGTCATTGACTTACAGACATGTAATAACCAGTACAAAGACTTCAGCTATGAGCAAGACAAGGGAAGGGGTGGTGGTGGGGAAGTGAGGTAGGAGATCGGGAGGAGGTGCAGGGGTAAGGAGGGAGTACGGGAGGTGGTTGGGGCGGGGGCAGGAGTGGAGATACGGGGGAAGGTGGGCGAGGGTGGGAGACAATGCAGCCAGGGGGCCTGGTCGAGGGAATATGACAGGTAAGGTGCTAGGGGTGCAAAGACTGATTGTAAGTGCTGGGTGCTGGGGCATTAATCTAATCCTACCGAGAGCCCTGTTAATATAACACTGTTAAAGGAAAGGTTGGTAGAGTATGTTGAATCAAATGGGTTGCATGACCAAAGGCAACATGGATTCATTGGGGATTGGTTGGGGGGGGGGGGGAGTTGTTGTCCATGCCAAATGAACCCGAGTGATTTCTTTGACTGGGTGAGCAAGGAACTAGATCAGGGGAGGGCCGTGTATGTGGCCTATCTGGGCTTAAGTAAGGCCTTTGACACTTATGCTGTACTGGAAACTGATTAAGAAATTGAATGACTTAGGGGTGAGATCCAGAGTAGTGAATTGGGTTAGAAATTGGTTACCAGATAGGCGTCCGAGAGTGGTGGTTAGTGGCACTCACTCTAAGGATGGAAGAGTGACCTGCAGGGTTTCACAGGGCTCCGTACTGGGACTATTCCTCTTCAGTGTCTTCATAAGTGACATTTCAGGGGGCACTGCTGAGGAGCATCGTGGAAGCAGCAAGATTTTTTCAGCTCCATGTAATTTTGCTATTTATTTGCCGATTTAAAGTCATTTGGCATATTTACCTCACCCAACCTCTTCTGGTTATAATTTTCACCCTTCGCATGCCAAATATGGGGAAGACAAGGGGATTTACTGCTGCACCGCAAGATTTCTTCCACCCAAAGAGTAAAACAGGCGATGGGCCCTCCCAGAGAAGCATGGCGGGGGCCGCAGGTACAGCCGATGCGGAGGAGGTATCGCTAGGGAAGGTACATTCTACCCTCCAGCAGCTGGTCCGTACGATTCAGGACTTAGATCGGAAATTCAATCAACTGACCCCGAGAGTAGCGGCACTAGAATCCAAAACTGAGCTCACCCATCAAACCGTGACCAAGCTGGAACGGAACCTTAACACAACGATGGATGTATCCTCTAAGCTGATTGGGGAAACTGCAGGAATGCGGCTCCGCATTGAGGCCTTGGAGAACCGGGCGCGGGAACGCAATATCAGAATCTTGGGGCTCCAGCTGAGGGGGAGGACCCCCTTGACTTTGTGCGGACTTTCTTACCTGGATTGCTGAGTATGGGAGAAGAAGAGCAGCCACTCGGTCTGGACAGAGCTTTTCGACTGACTCCTCGCAAAGTGTTGCAGGGACAGGGCGGCCCTCGGACACTGGTGGTGGTAAGTTGGGAGTAGGAGACCAGGATAGAATTTTAGCTGCAGCAAGAAGGAGATCTTTTAAATATGGAGACTCGATTTTGTATATATACCCAGACCTTTCATATGAAACCGACAACGTCGCAAATCATTTGATGACATACGGAGCCGTCTTCGCCATCTTAAAATTACGCACCAATTAGTGTTCCCAGCTAGGCTCCGGGTGGAATGGCAAGATAAGGTTTATATGTTTCATGACCCCTCAGAGGTTGAAAAACTGATGGACTCTATGGAGCAGGAGACAACTATGGGCTCAGGAGACGATGGCTCAGAGGAAGGGTAATTTTGCAAGACATTAGCACCACACAGTTTGATAAACTGATTTCCCCTCTAGAAGTATGGTTATGCATGGACTAAGTGGCGGGCAAGGTATTGCTGAAGCAGTACACTGAAGAAGTGATATGGGACTTGATTTGAAGGTTTTAAAATGGCAAAGTTTAATTATTCTTTTTTCTTGTTCTGATTGCAGACCTTGATGGGACTTCTCTTCTTTTATATAAAACGGAATGTGAATAATTTAGACATTAGGTAGAGAATGAGAACCTAATCTATATACATTTGCCCTTGATTGTATATAAATGTTGCCTATTTTTTCTTCCTAGTAAATGGCTTAGGGGTTCTGCTGGGGGTCTGCTTAGAGCTTACTTTATCTTTGGCCTGAGAGATGACGTTTTTAACTATATGTTGGGTGGTTATAATTGTGAGGGCAATAGGATATTTTTCTGATAAACATTGGGGCTGTTAATTATTAAAGTTTATATGCATGTTAGGGGTTTGCGACTATAGGTTGCACACTGGCGGGTCTATAAGGGGCCCACTGGTGGTAATTCCGCAGGTTGAAGTTTCCTTTATGCTGTAGGCTTTCGGATTATACATGTTTCTTAAATGAATATGGCTAATTCTCCCCATTGTATTTTAATGCTGGGTGGGTATTTTTCTAATTGTAGTTTCTATACTATGACATATATGTGTTATGTACCCTCTCATGGTGTATAGCTTGATGTAAGTGCTAAAAGCCTTGAAAGCTAAATAAAAATATTATACAAAAAAAAATTGTGACATTGCAGATGAACTGGAAGGGAAGATATGCCTTTTTGGAGATGATACCAAAATGTGTAATACGGTGGGCAATCAGGAGTGTGGAAAGAATGCATAGGGATCTTGGGAGGCTTGCAGTGTGGTCAGAAATGTATTAACTGGTGTTCAACGCTGAAAAGTACAACATTTATGCACCTAGAACAAGGAGCCCTGGAACAGAGTAGAGGATGGGGGAAGTACTGTCAGTCACGAAACAGGAAAGGGACCCTGGAGTTATCATATCTGATGACCTCAAAGTGGCAGGGCAGTGTGACAAAGCAGTGGGTAGGGCCAGTGCGATGCTGCAGTGCAGTTGGAGAGGTGTCCCCAGCAGAAGGAGAGAGGTGCTGTTGCCACTGTATCACTCACTGGTGAGACCCTACCTGAAGTATTTTGGCCAGTTCTGGAAGCCACACCCCAGAAAAGACATATGGGCAACTAAAATAATGCAGGGATTGCACCAGTAACCATATGAGGAGAGACTGAGGGATCTCAACATATATGTCCTGGAAGGGAGGAGAGCGTGAGGGGCATGATGAGACCTCCATGTATCTCACGAGGTGAACAGGGCACAGGAGGAGCATCTCTTTCAAAGGAGGAGGAGGAGCACCAGGACCAGAAGGTATGTGAAGAAGCTAAGGGGAGGAGTTAGAGGGGTGTGAGGAAGTACTGCTTTACTGAAACAGTGGTGTACACCTGTAATATACTGCCAGTGGAGGTGGAGCAGGCAAAGACAGTAGGGGGGCTTCAAGTGTGCATGGGATAGACATAAGGGAATATTAGTGAATAGGCAAGGAGGAGGGATGGTCGCTGGAGACTAGTTCGAGTCTGTGGAGAAAGATCAAGCAGGGACCATCTAGGCAGACTGGGTGGGCCAATTGGTCCTTTTCTATTAACAAGTTCTATTTCTATAGTTCCATAAACTGACGTGATATGCATGTTCCAGGTAGATGACTTGGTAGTCTAGCTATATCCCTATATACTGTAACGTATTTAAACAACTGGACCTGCTGAAGAACAGAATTGTCACTGGGGATGGAGAGGGAGGTATCCAGTTTTTGGGTATGTGGGTGGGTGCCAAAGACCATGGCCCTGGTGTTTTTGTGTTATTGAGAATGAGGTGGTTTTATCTAGCCAGGCTGCTGCAGCTGCAGAGTCATCCTGGACTTGATCCTAAACACATGCCAGTGTGCTTCAGAAGAAAGACTGTTTTGAATGTAACATGGGAAAGAAATAGAAATGTAACATGTAGTTAGGAGGCCATCCTGAAGTGAACCACAGAAGGATTCAATTCCCATATCTACCATTGCCAAATAAAGAAGAAAGGTGACTCCAGGGACATGGGGCTTATTGCTGTTGTATTATTTTGGGATATATTTGTGTGACATGCTTTATCAAATATTGTGTTGTGTTGTATTGCATTACAGGTCCTGAATTGGAGATCGCCTTTTTTCTGTAAAAGCTAAACTTTGATGATTGGAGTTACTGTTAGGGATGTCACGTTATGAAATTCTGATGGTATGATAATTGTCATGTAATACCACGGTTAGCAGTTTACCATGGTGTTACGGAAGCAGTCATTTTTGTATAAAAAAAGAAGCCTCTTTAAACTCTTGCATCAGGGAGAGTTGGCATGAAAGGGACAATTGTCCCTGAAAATACAAAACAAATTAGTTGAAGGGTCTGAATACCGTGGTATACCGTATACTACGGCTATTACGATATTGTAAATTGCCCATGGTATCACTATTGTGACTTCTGATACCACAGTGTACTGTAAAACTGTGATACTGTGACATCCCTAGGTACTGTAAACATTTAGTTGAGTATCTAGTGTTTCAGACTTAGTACTGAGATCCAAATGTGCCCAGTCGTTGAGTCTTATCTGCCAACTACAGATACTGAAGCTCAGTCCTAGAGCACCTAAGACTGCTAGTCCTAGAATCCATCCCTGATTTTACTGGCTGCCTCATGGACGGGTACAAACTACCCACTCAGCAGTCTTTCATAATCACCCATAATCATTGAGACACTCTGACATCAACTCCCAAAACTGAACTTCTGTGTTCTTCCCTCTCCAACCCAATGTGCATGAGAGTCATCCTTATTGCTATTACTGCCCTGCCTCTATCTCTGATCCTCTCCCTTGTCAACCTTCATCCCTGACTCCCTAGTCCGGTTTGCACTCATGTATATTTTTGTTGTCTTCTTCTCTCCTGATCTCCTGGAAGATCATGGCAGTCCAGGTAGAAAGACTGCTGTGCTTTTGTATAAATGTATCTATTTCTGATGGGCTTCTATATTGTAATTAATCCACAGCATGCAATGAATTGCTTGTACTTGCAACTCAGCTCTAGTTATATAACCACTGTCTGTGTGTGTAAATACTGTTTTACTCTGTATAGTTAGTACTACAAATTATCTAGATCTGTCTCTGTATCATTTTTTGTTTCATTTACATGTACTTGTGTTACTGCTTGGCTATGCTCTATGTATAACTGCTGCTGTTCACTTTGTTGCCACCTTGTGGCCCGGGTCATGGCTGAAATCGGTCCCTTGGATTAGTCCACAAACCCGGTTATCAAAGACACATACATACATACATACTCCAATCACAATCCCTTCTTTGCCTTTCATCCTCACTTAGTTTGGAAAAGACGACTTACTCTATTTACTGAACCTCACTTCATCAGTCTGCTCTATCCTGATGCACTTTAACATCCTTCCTGACACGAAAATGTTATCCTGCATAGGCATACACATTTAACTTATGGATAACTTATCTTGGATCATTTGTATATTTAAAGCAATTTTGTGATTTCCAGCAAAAAATTCCACCCAAATATGAATTTCAGGACATTCCTCCCGAACACATTTGCATTAAAGAGCACCTTCCTTGGCATTTTTGTCTAAAGCCCCTATTAGCATGATAAGAAGTCTCACCTCCCCCAGAGTTGATCCAGACATAAACTGTAATTTTTAGAGCCATGGTTTATGGAAGGGAAGGGATTTTATTTCTAGGGACTTGGATATGTTGTTCTGTCCTCACTTGTTGACATGTCCTTTCCCCTTAAAGAATTGCTGGAAAGTCTTCAAGCTGGCTTCTCCCACCCACCTGGGTGGTATATCTCTCGACTGCGCCCCATGACGCCAGATCTTCCTTTTCACTGAAAGAAGCAGGTTCTGTCCTTACCGCTCCCACGTTGAGTAGGCCGTGGTGCTTAAATCTTTGGATTTTATTCCAAAACTTAAACTCATTAGAGTTCAGTTCTCTGAAAGATCTTCAGTCGCAACCACGATGGAGGAAAAGTCCTCACCAGGATTTGGTCAGTGCCCATGCAGGCAGAAGATGTCGCGCACTCACCCTTAAGCCATGTGCGTTTACTGCCTGGGTCATTAACACGATACGCAGGCCTGCGATTTTTGGCGATCATTTCACACATTGTTCTTCGAGGACTGCCTTAAGTTGAGCCACCGGGAAAAACATTTATCCACCGGTCAAATCCAAGGAAGCCCGTTGAGTGGTCTCTGTGGCCACGGGGTCTGCCGAGCAGCTGGAGCAACTCAAGGCCTTCGAGGAGGGGTGGCTTGGGCCGCCACGCAGTCCTCTTTAGCATCGGCTTTTGTTCCAGTCAAGTTGGGCTCCACTTATTCAGGCTCCTTCAAGGAGCTGTGCCAGTCTCTCCCGACTAAGGGAGAGGGCCCTTCGGGTTCGCACAGTTGCCGCTCACAGAAGAAGGAGTCAAAGAAAGAAAAGGAGAAGACTCACCATTGACGTTCTTGGGACCGGGATCATTCTCAGTCTCAGGATTCCCAGGTTTTGACTATGGTTGAAACCGCGGAAAAGCCCGCTGGCTTCACGGAAACCCTGTTGGGCCAGGTGGTTGAGACGCTGGCCGACAACACGGCCGAGATTTTTCTCAACACACTTAACCATTTGTCATCAGAAGAAGCTGACAGATCCTTATTCAGGACAACGGTCCAGCCAGTCACCACCAAAAAGTTGGCCCAGCCCATTGAACCAGACCCTCCGGTCACCGATGTAGACTAGGAGGAGCCGTGGCACTCCCTGGCTCCCTCTGTGATTCCCCGTTGGCACCACCGGCGGCCGAGGTCTAGGTCATCTTCATCCTCTGGGTCAAGTAGGTC
This sequence comes from Neoceratodus forsteri, assembly GCA_016271365.2. Classification (NCBI taxonomy): domain Eukaryota; kingdom Metazoa; phylum Chordata; order Ceratodontiformes; family Ceratodontidae; genus Neoceratodus; species Neoceratodus forsteri. The sequence continues at coordinate 448,713,769 of CM057456.1, read as the reverse complement.
CCGCTGACGTCGGTTGTCTCGCTCTCGGCACCATGGGAAGCGCCACTGCCGCTACCCGTTTTCATCCTCCTCGGGTGAGAAGAGGCTTTGGCTCAAATTGTGTCGATGCTTCGAAGGCCTCATGTGGCAACAGTTAGTGTTGTTCAGCCAAAACCGACCCCGGCTTCCATGTCGGCCATCACATGATTGTTGCCCGACAGGCCAATACTGACGCTGCACTGGGGCTGGTCAACACTGAACCTCCGCTTGCGGAGCCAGTTAGGACCTCTTTGGCTTGGCCGAAGCTGGCCTCTACGTCAATTGTGGGGGAACCACTGCCCAAACAGCCGATGACTGGGGCTCTGACCAAGGAGTCTCGGCCAGAAAAAGGGCTTCCCCATCTGCTGTCAGTCACTCTGATGCCTGACCGCCCACAGCAGGTCTGGAGCGACTTGGGTGGTAGACCATTCTGTGAGGACTCCTCAGAGTCTGAGGATTCTTTACTGCACTTCTGTCCGCTTGACGTGGAGTCTGTGGGGGATTTTTCGACGGAGGAAGGTCCCACGACCTTTATGGGCATCCTCCACCTCATCTCGGAGTCCACAGGGATGTAACTGGAGCTCGTTAAGAAGCGGGCCCGCTATCCCTTTACAGATATCCTAGATAAAGGAGACTCTCCGACAGAGGCCTTGCCGTGGCCGTGGCCATTGTCAGCCCAGCCCTGGAGCTTTGGCAGTACCCCGTCTCTTGCCCGGCACCCTTGGCCTGGATGGCCCATAAATATGCGGAACCCATCGGCTCCCTCTCGGGGTTCATGGAGTACCCTTCCAGGGTTCAAAATGGGTGGATTTCACTTTGAGTGGGTGAAAGTACCCCAGTTGAGCGCCCGACGGGTGCCTTGCCATTTTAAAAAGTCTTGCTGCTGTTTCCCTGAATGCCACTAATAGCTGCTGCAGAGCGCTGCCAGAGATTGCTGAAAGGCCATCGAAGTGAGCTCCCGAGGATGAAACCACGCAAGAAGAGGAGCTTTTGCCAAGAAGAAACCAACCTTTTGCAAGGGAACTGTATGAGTCAGGAGTTTGTCCATGCCGTGGAGTGCCGTGACCATTCAGTTCTGCGATCAATGCAGCTGCCAGTGTCTCGGGAGTCCGGGAGTCGCAAGGGAGTGTCCAGTATCAGAGATCTGGAGAGGAGCAGCGAACCCAGAAAACCCCAGTGTCTAGAGACCGAAGGTCTGGTAGGTAAGCACTGAGAGGGCCTGGGGGGAACATGCTACTGCTGCTCACAACGCAACTGGCAGGCTCAGATCATCGGATTGCCAATCGGAAGTGTCATTTGCTCAGGTTCTATGTTACAAGTTATTTAATTGCTAAAAAGCTGAGGGGGTGGGGGCAAGCACATAATGGGGGGCTATGGTCAGCAAGCACAGCAGTAAGAACGTTGATCAGGAGTATTAATAAAAAGTTCAGATGACTGCTGCATTTACAATTTTTCTTCCTTCCCGAGTCCAATGTGCGGGGAGAGGTGTAAATCTCCTCTGGGACACTTCCATGCAACTGTCCTGAGAGAGGGACTCACTGTTACAGCAAAGCATGAGGAAAATCAGGACAGGCGCAGCAGATCAATTTCTGAAGCAAGCTAGTGAAGGGAACAAGCAGACTCTGTGTCACTACTGTGGTAACTTAGTGACCAGTAAGCCAGGTTGTGTTGCAGCTCTGCATAAAACTTGGTCAGCAGCTATCAGATGATTGTGTGAGCATACTGAGAGGCATGACGGAGCAGACAGCTCTGATGAGCAAGTGACAGGCCAGCCTAAGCAGGGTATTTTATTTGCTAACTCAGAGATGTTGATAGCAACATCTCTGAGTTCGCAGCAAACAATACCTTGCCTTGCTGGTCTGTCACGTGCTCATCAGACAGCTGTCGGTTCCCTGCCATGCCTCTCAGTATCCTCACACAATCATCTGATAGCTGTAATGACCAAGTTTTATGCAGAGCTGCAACACAACCTGGCTTAGTATGGTCACTGAGTCACCCAGAGTAGTGACACTAGTCTGCGTATTCCCTTCACTAGTAAGCTTGCTTCAGAAATTATTGATCTGCTGCTGCTGTCCTCAGATTTTCCTCATGCTTTGCTGTAACAGTCCCTCTCTCAGGACGGCAGCGCATGGAAGAGTCCCAGAGGAGATGGTTACTGGTCAGTCAGTGAGTCAGGCTGAGTAGTGACAGTCTGCAGCTTGCTGCTCCCATTATTCACTGTATGCTAGTGTGTTGTACATTCTTTTGTATGCTGTACTGCATAATTGAGTCATTACAGCTGCCAGATCACAGGATTGTCACTAGAGACAGGGAGCAGACTGGGCAGGCAGAGTGACCAGAACTTGGTGCGGCTATTGGCTGAACAGTAATATTTATTGCTCTGCATATTAATACAGTAATATTTGTTGCCAGTTCCAATATTGTGAGGATTTTTTGTCTCTGGACTGTGCCAGGGTACTTAACTTAGACATTACAGTGCCAGAGATCTCTTCAATACCTGCAGCACTGCTGCTTAAAAAGTAATAATGTTGTTGTACTGTCTGGCCCAGTGGCGTGGAGGGCTGAGGCCTCTTGTCTTACCTCCTGCCATGCTGGCGACCCGTGTTCACGGTGTGAGTGGGCCGCCAAGGGTCAGCCGGGGTGGAGAGGATTGAGTGTCTGGAGGACAGCTCTCCTCTCCCAGGGAGGGAGGGACAAGGAGGCCGCCACATTTCTAACATCTAGCGGTGGCTGGGTGTCAGAGCACCTGGGTCCCGTATGTAGGGGAAGGGGGCGGAGTAGTCGGTTGGCATGCTGTGTGCGGACACGCGCACAGCTCGTCCATTGCTGGCACCAACATTGCTTTGCCTCCAGGAGGGGTGGGAGGGAGCAAAAAGAGGAAGAGAAAAATCACCCTGGGTGCAGCTGGATGATGCTGACTCTTGCAGGCGTTGCTCCCGTGAATGGCAGGCACCTCCTGCACCAGATCTGTGTTCGATGGGTCGAGGGATCCCTGCTGCCCTGCCATGGGGGGTAAGCTGTGGAGGAAAAAGGAGGTGCACTGCGAGTGGGGGCTGGAGGGTTGGCGAGATGGAGTGCCGCCCAGGCTGGAGAATAAAGCAAGTATATGTATATATGTGTATATATATATATATATATATATATATATATATATATATATAAAAATAAAAATAATGTTGTACTAAAATAAAACATGTTTTGTTTGAAAAACTGAACTTCTCGTCATTTTTGTGCTGGACCAGTGAAGATCCTGTCGGGCTGGTGGATTTTTCCAGTTACTAGCCCTGCTGGCTAGTGGCTGAAAAAGTTAGCCTCAACCCATGCCCTTCTGCTGGAGGGTTGGTAACCAACTCCGCATTTCGGTGCTCAGGCACTACCGGGGCTATTGACAAACTGCCGAACAAGGAGTCCAAGAAATTGGACCAATCTGCTAAAATGGTCTATGCTGCCTCCTCACTCTGTCTCCGACAGGCGTGCTCAGATGTTATTATGGCACACTTCTCCCATGTCTTGTTGGGGTCTCTAGATGTGGTGCTTCCTCATTTACCAGCTTACCTTCAGACGATGGTCAAACAGGTCCGGGACCACGGTTGGGCTGTGGTCAAACAGCAGCACCAAATGGCTCTGGACATCAGAGATGCCAGTGCCCACTCAGTAGCAGCCGCAGTCTCCATGCACCAAAGGGCTTTGCTTAGGATCTCTACCTTCACAGCAGACACTCGGCACCAGCTGGCGGATGTCCCGTTCCTCAGCACTGACCTGTTCAGGCCTGGGACAGACAGTCATCTGCAATGGATTGAGAAATCCAGTGCCACCTTGGACTCTGTGCAATCTGTCCAGAAGCACCCTAAGGGCTCCTGGCAGCAGAACCGAAAGGTCTTTCCACTTCCACTCCTCCGGCTAAATCGGCCCTGCAACAGCAGGGCCAGCAGGCTCAACATTGCCCGCCTCGGCCCAAGCCCATGGCCTCCTAGGCCCATAAGCCCGGAGGGAAGGGACCCGGTGGCTCCTCAGCTGGATCCTCCTCCTCTAAGCCTGCACAGTGATGGGATGGGGCTGCCACCCTCATGCTCGTCACACCTCCTGTGGGGGTCAGCTCCACCAGTTCCTTTCGCCTGATCCACTGTTACCACAGACGGGTGGGTTCTGGATGTGGTCCATCAGAGTCTGCCTCTGGAGTTTGAGCAGTACCCTCCCAGCTGACCCCATGCCCCACAGAAGGACTTGGTTCTCGCAGACACTTGGTCGGATCTTCGAGATGTCATAGCCCAGCTCCTCCGCAAAGAGGTCATGGTCAGAGCAGTGGAACCTCCAGAACACGCTTGTCTCCAGGTACTTCCTGGTGTCAAAGTGGACAGGGGGCTTGCACCCCATTCTAGATCTGCATGACCTGAACAAATTCCTCAGGTCCTGCACCTTTAGGATGGTAACTCTGTCCCAGATCATACCATCTCTTGAGCAGAACATGTGGTTTTGCTCTCTGGATCTTCAGAATGCATTCTTTCACTTCCCCATCCATCCGTCTCACTGACGGTTCCTCTGCTTCGAAGCCGAGGGAACCCTTTACGAGTTCCAGACCATGCATGGGATAGACATAAAGGAATTCTGGAGGTCAGGGGTAAGGGGCAACAGACTTCTAGGAAAACAAACTGAACTTACAAGCTCAAATGGGCAGACTGGGTGGGCCATAGGCCCTTATCTGCCGACACTGTCTATGTATCTATGTATGCCTTTTGGCCTCTCCTTCGCACCCTGGACAACTGGACGATTACCCCTACCTGGACAACTGGCTGATTGTAGGTCCCTCCAGACAGGAGGTGGAGAGGTTCAGGGATTTGGCCCTCCAGACTTGCATCGACCTTGGCCTCCTAGTCAAAGAGGACAAGTCGGAACTCATGCCTTCGAAGGTGATTCACTTAATCAGGGCAGAGCTCAACTCCTACTGTGCCAGAGCCCGGCTCCTGGCAGACAGGGTGGAGGTTCTCTCCTCCTTTGCTGGATCATTTCTGGTTGGGCACTTGTGCCCTGCCTGAGACTTCCTGAGCCTTCAGGGCTAGATGGCGGCCTGCACCAGCGTAGCCCGTTTGGCCCATTGGCATATGCGCTCCCTGCAATGGGAGCTGGCCAGCCAGTGGACTCAACACAAAGGTTACTTTGACCAGCTGGTCATTGTAACCCAGAAGATGTGGGACACCCTCTAGTGGTGGCTAGTCCCAGGACATCTGCAGGAAGGGATCCAGGTTGTCCGCCCCAAGCTGACAGTCAGCCTGATGACCAACGCCTCGCTCACAGGCTGAGGTTCTCATCTGGGGGAACACAGAGTCCACAGACTCTGGACCCCTGAGGAGTCCTGATGCCACATCAACCTGCTGGAGCTCCAAGCAGTTCAGCTGTCGCTGACCGCATTCACTTCATTTGTTCGTGATCAAGTGGTTGAAGTCCAGACGGACAGCACCACGACCATGTACTACCTCAACAAGCAAGGTGTTACGCACTCTCTATCCCTGTGAAGGGAATCTCTCCGCATTTGGACTCTCATGCACAGCCTGGAGGCAGATCTCCTAGCTACCCATGTGGCAGGAGCCTCCAATCAGCTGGCGAGGCGACTTGTCTCACAAGTAGTCTCTTCATCTAGAGGTGTTCACAGCCTGGTTGCTCAGTGGGGCACCCCTCAGGTGCACCTGTTCGCCTCTAGGGAGAACACAAAGCTGAGACTGTTTTGTGCCCGTCCCCCCTCAACAGGGCTCGCTGCAGGGGGATGCCTTCTAGAGGCCCTGGACCCCGGCCTCTTCTGTGTCTTCCCTCCACCTCCCTTGATCCACAAGGTGCTGCTCAAGGTCAGGAGGGACAAGGCACAGGTGATCCTAGTGGATCTGGACGGGCCCCACCAGTTTTAGTACCCCGATCTGCTCAGCCTCAGCAACAGGCTCCTGAGTAATTTTCCAGCATGCCCGGATCTGCTTTCCATCCATCAGGGGAAGGTACTCCACCCAGGCCTTCAGTCCCTGCACCTGACATCCTGGTTCCTGAGCAGCTAGTGTTCCAGGATTTTGGGCTCTCCGAAGATGTCTTCACTGTAGTGGAGGCATCTAGAAAGGAATCAACCAGAAAATACTATGCCTTCAAATGGAAGAGATTCTCCATTTGGTGTCAGGGTAAGGGGCTGGACCCTTTGTTCTGTCCAGTGGCTAACATTTTGGACTACCTGTGGTCTCTCTCTCTCCAAAGGTGGACTTAGTCGACAACCCTTAAGGTGCACCTGGCAGCCATCTCTGCTTACTGGGCGTGGGCTGTTCAGCAGTCGGTGGCACAGGAGAAGGTGGTTTGGTGGTTTTTCAAAGGCCTAAATCACAGTTCCCTCCGTTGTATGAACCACCACCACCTTGGGATTTTCTGCGGGTTTTGGCAAAGCTCATGGGCAAGCCATTCGAACCAATGCACAGGTGTCATATGTCTCACCTGTTGTGGAAGACCGCCTTCCTGGTGGCTACCACATCAGCCAGAAGGATCAGTGAGCTCCAGGTGCACTCACTAGAGTCTCCTTACCTGGTCTTCCACAGGGACAAGGTTGTCCTGCGCCCCAACCCGAAGTTCCTCTCGAAGGTTGTGTCGGAGTTTCACCTGAACCAGGTGATGACTCTTATGGTGTTTTTCCTGAATCACACCTCGGCAGTCGAACACAGGCTTCATACTTTGGACCTGAGGCGAGCGCTCGCTTATTATAAAGAGTGCATGGCTGGAGTTTGGGGATAGATTCGCCAGTTGTTTGTCACCTACGCTGAAGCTACACCTGGCAGAACTGCAGCCAAGTGGACAATTGGCAGGTGGATCATATCCTGCATTGATCTCTGCTATACGTTGGCATGTAGGGAGCCTCTAAGAGGGCTAAGGGCTCATTCCACCCTCCATACCGCTGCGACAGTGGCTGCTTTTAGAGACATCCTTATCCAGGAAATTTGCAGGGCTGCTACATGATAGTCAGCACACACCTTTATTTTCCATTACCACATTGACTTAGAGTCACACTGGGATGCTGGTTTTGGGCCTCAGTTCTCCAATCCTTATTTCCTAAGTAGGGGTGTGTGCCTTGCCTCCCTCCTTCCGGAGAATTGCTAGGAGTCTGCCAACAAGTGTGGATAGAACAACATATCCACGTCCCTGGAAAAACAAGTTGCTCACCTGTAACAGTAGTTCTTGGAGTGGTATATGTTGCTTATCCACACGGACCCACCCAACCTCCCCAGCTTCGATGCACACTCTGGTTCCAGTGGGCAAGATCTGGTGTCATGGGGCGGAGCCAAGGGATATACCACCCGGGTGGAAGGGAGGAGCCAGCTTGAAGACTTTCTGGCAATTCTTAAAGGGGAAAGGGCATGCCAACAAGTATGGATGAACAACATATACCACTCCTAGAACTACTGTTACAGGTGAGTAACCTGTGTTTTGGCTCTGTGGAGCCAAGCTGCCGAGCCCTTCCACTTCCTTGTCTTCAGCGCCATCCCCAAGATAGCAGCACCTATTATGATGCATTATATGGAGAACGTGGGGACGTGCTCCATAGATTACAATAGGGGATGACTTTTACATCTTTTTAGGGCTGTGGGCGGAGCCTACAGCCCTTTTGGGGATTGGCTTGTAGCTTACAAAAATGGACGATCGTGGAACCTTCTGTTGGACTTTTGGAAGTATCCTTCTGAAAGTCCAACGGAGCTTGAAACCCTCTGCCATGATCGGCTGCTACAGAATAACAGCCACACTGTTTCGGCTGTTACTTCTGCATTTTGGGGCATGAACTGCACATGCACAACTCGCACGCATGCACAGTTATGCTGGCACCATCATGTTGTGAATGGCAAAATGCCATTCACCGCAACTACCCATGCGCAAGTGTCATGCATGCGCAGTTGCGTCGCTGCCATCAGCAGAAAAAAACTCCCACTGCTGCTGTCCTCCCACTCCGACATCAGGGTCCCCAATCCCCATGTCAGCATTATGTAGCCCCCCTCAACTTATGTGGCACACTGGGAGCCCACCCCAGTGTGCCCAAATGTACTTCTTCGCCTGCCGACATCAGGGTGCCCAATCCCAGTGTCGGCAGTATGTACCCTTCCACTGATGTGGCACACTGGGAGCCCACCCCAGTGTGTTCAATGTTTGTTCCCCTCCCGACATCGGGTGCCCAGTCCTTGTCAGCATCAAGTACCTCCCCCACTCATGTGGCACACTAGAACCCACCCCAGTGTGCCCAAATGTGTGTGTATATATATATATATATTTTTTTTCCTGTAAACAAAGAAAACCTTCCCGACATTTTTTTTAAACTGTAAAAGAAAACTGTCCTCATCGTCGCCCCAGCCCTCCTCTCCATCCCCACCTCCCATTGAACGCTTACCTCCTGCACCCCTTACCCCATACTTACCCCAGAGGTCGGGCTGTCATCTTCTTTGGACCAGGACACGTCTGCACTCTTCAAAGCCGAACCGCAAACTGAAGAATCATAGGTAAGCGTGCTATAATGGCATTCAATGGGGTTTTCAACTTTTTATTTATTTATTTAGTTTTTGTTGACCGGGTAAGTGCACTAAACAAATCCTGCCTATTTTCAGGCACGACCCGGGGGAGGGGGATACAGATGAATGCCAACTGACTTTGAAGCAGATTAAGCTGTTGGTGGTAATTTTAGTGAATGAGGGAAATTTGGCCAGGACATCAGGGCCTGCTATAAATGTGGTTCTCGGACACATTTATCTAGTTCATGCGACAAACCTCGTTGTGATAACTGTGAGAAACTGGACACATTGTCTTCCAATGTATAAATTTCACAAAATGTGATCTTTGTGAGGATACAGGCCATGTTTTTTCAGAATGTGAGTGGACCGCTAAGAATAAAGCTTCCGCTAGCGGGGGATATTTCTTCCTCACATCCCTTACTGGAGACATCTGAGGTTCAAGCTTTTGAAGTTTCTATAGATAGAATGGGAAAATTATCTCCTGTGTGTTATGCTAAACAACAGGAGAGTCTTCCTCAGGGGTCTGTTACTTCCTTTTTGCCTCAGGTGAGAAGGTCCTCCAGGAATCTTAAACCACCTGTAATACCCCCTCCTTCTGTAGTTATGGAAACCAGTAATCCTTTTGAGGTTTTATCTACCCAATGGGGTGATTCAGTTATGGATTGCCAGGATCCAGACTCTCAGTCTGTGCAGGATAGCCCCCCTTCCCCTATGTGGTTCAAGCGGGATATAAAAGTAAAAAGAAAAAGAGATGAAAAAAAGATGGTTGATTTTTTTTACATTCTAACTGGCTAATTTTAAACTGGGTTCAGTAAACGTTCATAGTATATTGAACTTTAAAAGAAGGCAGGTCGTTTGATTATATTCATAGTAATTCTTTGGATATCTGCCTGTTACAATAAACTTGGATGTATACTTTAGACCTGGCCAGGATTTTTCAAAGAGAATGGTGCTGGGGTCCTTCATATTGGTCCTTCGGACAACAATCAGCTGATGGTTTAGGTTTTCTTTTTAATTCTTGCGAGTTTTCCTTGCTAAAATTAATGGATCTTATTCCAGAGCGGCTAATGATCTTAGATGGGGTCTGGAGGTCCATGACTTGTTGATTTATTAATGTGTACTGTTCACAATTGAAGGCTGAATGAGTGGTGTTGTTTCAGATGATAAAACCACTTTTGGTTACCTCCTTTGAAGTTTTCCTTTGTGGAGATTTCAATTGTGAGCTAAAAATGGGGGGGGAGAACTCAAGAGATTCTGGGAAAAAGATTTATTGTGATTCTCACGCATTAAGTACATTAGAAAACGCATCTGGGTTGGTCCTTGGTAGAAGCCACCAGCAAGGAGGGGGCCAACATTTTCCTATAAGAAAAATGCATATACATCCACTATAGATTATATTTTTTTATCAGATCATCTTCGTTTTTATTTTTATACAATTCCAGTTTCCTGTTCAGACCATTTACTACTTCAGTGTACTTTCTTTCCTTACTCTCTCCCTAAGTGGCAGAAAAACCAGTGGAAACTGAGTGCTCCTTTAATAAAGACCCCTGGCGTACTCCATAATGTTGTTACATTACTTAGGGCACGACTTTCAGTTTCCTTTTTTGTATGAGGATTTAGGGCAATGGTGGGGTGACACTAAGGATGATTTATGTAAGCTACTTAAAAACCAAGGGAGGTCTAAGGAAAATTTTAGATTTCTCCGGTATTTAACACTAAGGCAACGGTTATATTATTTAATTTCCATGGCCAATACCTCGAAAATAGATTACTCAGTTCAAATTCAAACTTTAAAGCAGCAATTACAAGAGGTACAATATAACAGAGCTAAAACATCACAAGTACTTTTTCAATTTGGTGTAAAAAACAACCTCATGGGGACCCATATGAAACCTTTAAGAAATTTAAAAATAGCACTGCTTTAGTTGCACTGATAAATCAGGAGGGACAATTAGTGGAGGATTCTAAAGGTTTACAGAGGATTATTCAGACTTTTTTACTTTCTCATACACCTGCAGTGCCCCCTAGTGTTGAGGACATGAGGCAATTTTTGCATACGATGCAACTGCCGGATTCTCATTTTGACAAATCTTTGTTAACTAATTTAATTACGAGATCGGAAATTATGGAAGCAATCAAATCTCAAAAAACTGGTACTTCACCTGGGCTGGATGGATTAACTTCCGAATTGTACAAAGCATTACCATTGGAATTTTCCGAATGTTTAGAATCGGTTTTTAATTTTTTTAATCCGCTGTAGCTTTTCCAGTTTGGTTCTCCGAGGGGTTATTGATTTTTCTTTATAAATCTAGAAATAAAGCACTTATTGAAAATTTGAGACCTATTACCATTTTGAATACGGATTATAAACTTTTTACAGGGATTTTGAATAACAGGCTTAAACAATATGCAGTAACAGTGCTCTCACCTTCTCAATACTGTGGGCTCCCGGGAAGGAAAATTCAGCATGCACATATGATTCTACGAGATTTAATTGAGTATGCTGGTCTGAAAAATCAATAGGGATGTATTGTCTCAGTGGATCAATGTAAGGCCTTTGATAGAGTTTACCACCCATTTCTGTTTCTGACGTTAAAACATTATGGGGTTCCTGACATGTTTATAAACTGGATTAAATTACTTTATAATGGGGCTGTTATTCATCCAATTGTGCAGCGAGTAATGGGGGAAGGGTTCCAGGTGCCTACTGGGGTAAGTCAAGGGTGTCCCTTGAGCCCTTTATTGTATTCATTCATTATAGATACACTGATCCAATCAGTTTCACAGATACCTAAATGGGAAGGGGTGTTGGGACCTCCTTTGTTGGAAAACCTTCACATACAGGCCTATGCTGATGATCTTTGTGTTTTGTTTTTTTTTTCAAATTATGAACAAGTGGCGGTATTTTTGGAATATATGAGGTATTATTCTAAGGTGTCTAATTCTAAAATTCAGAGGAAGAAAAGTCAGGGCCTGTTTATTGGGGCTGGAGAGGCTTCAGATATTATCATTCAGGGATTATGAATTTCATCAGATCCGATTCAATTTTAGGATTAATATATGGCCCTCAGAATTTGCCTGAATTGAACTGGGATAATGCATTGGCCTTGATAGAAGGCAAAATCAACATGTGGAAACATTGGAAAATATCAAAATTAAAAAGAGTACAGATAATAAAAAAGTTTATTATCCCTAGCCTATTGTATACTGCAATGGTATTTCCATTGCCTATTAGGTTGGAAACACGAATTTATAGTTTATTTTTTCAAATGCTGTGGGGCAATAGGCTCAACCCAATTAAGAGGCAATATACATACCTAGAAAAAAACAAAGGGGGCTTAGGGATGGTGGATCCAGTAACGTTTTTTAATACATTATTTTTTATCACAAAACGTTCGCATAGGATTATCATCAACTATGGCTCTGTATAGGTTGTTAACAAAACAGGTTTTGAGACACTATTATACAGCCTGGCAGGTATCCCCGCCTAAGCCCCTCCAGAAATTAAGTCTTCCACATTATTTTTTGCCAGTAGCAAAAACACTTTTCAAATGGGGTTTATCTGCTCAAGTGGTGAGGAATAGTACAGGTCCACAACTATATAGAATAGTAATGTCCCTGTTATATCAAACTGAACCAGCCTTTAAAAACTGTCCCCCGCTTGGTGCGAGGAGGGTACTTCAGAAATTGAATAATCCCAGGTTACCTGAACATATGTGGGAATTAATTTGGCTTTCAGTATACGGTAGAATTGGTGTTAGGGGTAATGCAAAGCATAAAGTGATAAATGAAAGATTTTGCCCATACCTTGAGTGCATAACTCAGGAGGAAACAGTGGAACATTTTTTATTTTCATGTACGTATGCTAGTTCTCTTTGGAAATTCCTGACTTTAAAGTGGAACATGACATGGTTATTGCATCTGGACTATGGAATACTAATTTTACGTAGTTATCCTCAGTTAGGAGGGATGTATAATTTAGAAACCTGGCAAATATTTTGTTGTTAACTTATTATCTATGGCAGGCTAGATGCCAGTGGGTTCTATACCAAAAATTAATGTCTTATGATATGGTGGGATTGTTAGTTCACGGGGCAATGGAAAGGATTTATCTTAAGGATTGCGAATTGGCTACCGCTAGGAAGGTGTTAAATTGGTGGAAGGGATTCCCAAGGTTTATTAAATATAAATAGGCTGATCTAACTAATTTTGGTTAGTAAGTGATTTGCAACCTGTATAACAAAATGTGAGGGGGGATTGGGAAGAATTATATTGGGTATGCTGTTTAGGTTGTTTGATTTTAGTATGCCTTAGTATGATTAATACCTTTCATTTTTTCTTTTGATTATGGATATGTGTGATGTAACACAGTTTCTGATTTATTTTGTTAGGTTATTATCATGACAATTATTGATTTCCTTATATTTTTTTTTCATATATTGTTTTGTGTGATTCAACACTGTTTGTATCTATTTTTTTTCTGATATTATAATAAAAAATTCCCCTACTCTTTTCGATAAATGTCATGGGCACTTTAACATCTGCCTGAACTACCACCAATCCAGGCAGATGGGACCTCGGTTTAATGTCTCATCCGAAAGACGGCACCTCAGAAGTGCAGCACCCCTTTCATGCTGCACTACAGTGTCAGTACTGGGATATTAACGCAAGTGCCAGATGTGGGAACTGAACCCACAGCCCTCTGATCTCCTGGCCTCAGAGGTGAGTGTGCTACCTACTGAGCCACTTAAGTTGATACCTCAGCCATTTTTTTGAATTTTGGCCCCACATTTTCAACATGGGGTTCTGTCACTGTCATTTTGTTACTCGGTCTCGAAAGGTGATTTCGCGGTCGCTGTGCGAATCACCTTTTGGGACTGATTAATGAAATGACAGGGCCTCTTTTCTTGAGGTGGGGTCCTGAAAAGCCCATGTTGCAAATTTGATGAAAAAATTCCAAGAAATGACTGTGTTATGAGCATGTGTTGAGCAGTTGCTATGCACACTCCTAACTTTGCCAATTTTTTTAATTTTCACTCCAAATTTTCAACATTGTCATTTTTGCACACCTCCTTTTTTTAACAATATAGCTGTCATTTTTCACATCCTGCCTGCAACATGTTTTCATACCTGTAGCACATAATGGCGCGGTCGCTCTGCGAAAGCACCTTTTGGGAAAAGTGAACAAAATGACACTGGCACTCTTCATGAGAGGGGTCCCAAAAAGGCCATGTTGAAAATTTGGTTCAACACTTACAAAAAATGGCCAAGTTATACCTGGGTGTTCCATAATTTCTGCGCATATGTGTAACTTTGGTCACTTGGCAGCTCATCATAGCCCTATCGTCTCTGGCCAGAGTTTGTTTTTAATAGTTCAGGGTTTGATTTGAGTAAAAGAAGGCCACCATTTAACTTCCAAGGCTCTTATTAGTTGAGCGGTGGCCTTGATATATCCGAATCGGAACCCTAAACTATTAAAAAAGGAAAAAAAGACGTAATGGTCAGGCTCTATAGTAGTGTATGAAGCGTGCTTCCGCATTCTCCATATAATTATGTCACAGACATGCTGACGCGGGGGTGGCACTGAAGACAAGGAAGTGGAAGGGATCGGCTGCTCAGCCAAAATATGATCTCTTCCCTTCCATCAACCATGGCTCTAAGAATTATAGTTTACATCTGGATCAACTCTGGGGAGGTAAGGCTTCTTACTGATTGCCTTGGGCATGGCAGTAAAGGGTTTCTTTAAAACAGGCACTTTGCCATTTAGACTTTATCTGTTCCTGCTGCTGTTTCAGCTTTAAAGTCATAATCGTCTGTCTGTGACATCATCAATGGATTGTGATGTCATAGCAGAGGATTATGACATTGAAGCCAGAAAAGCAGCAGGAAATGATGAATTCTAAGGGGCAAAGTGCCAGCTTTTCTACAAAGACTTGTTTCATATCTGTTCTACTGCTGTAATTGTCCCAGCATGACCTGTTTGAAAAAGGCATAGAACTTGAATATGGCTATTCGGGTATGCAAACATTCTAAACAGATAAATAACTAAAGAATAGAATTTGGTTTTCATTTAGCACATTTCATATGCACTCTATCCCTAACCTTTTTACAACATGTAAGCCCCCAACTCTGTTGGGATTACCATTGTGGCTCCCATTTTTCCCTCAGTTCAGCCAGCTGTTTCTGCACTTCGGTGCTGCCAGGTGGTCCGCGCATGTGCAGTAGTGCATCTATATTTTTGAAGCGCTGTTGCTGTCGCACACAAGTTCCCCCGGTGCTCCCAATCCCCATAGTTGGCATAGCGGGGTCCGGAGATACGAGGGCAGTGAATCAGAAACCCCAAATGTGTTTAGTTTCAGTGCGCCTATTGGCGCTAGAATTGTACTAACATACCAAATTGCCAGCAGAATAGGCCGAACGGTCTCTTGAGTCTGCTTGATTTTCAGCACCTGCACGGAGGGTCGATTTTGGTGTCCCCGCTGAGTTATACTGTCCCCAGTCCCAGATGTCCACCTGTACTGGGCCTGATGAGATATACTCTCCCCCTGTACCTGTCCCATCCTCATTTAAACCCATCCACAGTATCCACCTCTACCAGCTCCCTGGGCAGTGCATTCCATGGCTCCACCACCCTTTCAGTGAAATAACATCTCGTCCTCTCTCCTCTGAGCCTGCCCCCTTCCAGCTTACACCCGTGACCTCTCGTTGCCCCACCCTCCTTCCTTTGGAGCACTCTGACTGGGTCTCCTTTATTGATACCTTTCATGTACTTTACGACCTCTATTATTTCCCCCCGTTCCTCCTCTCCTCCAGAATGTACATGTTGAGCTCACTGAGCCTCTCCTCATAGGTTCTCTTCCCCAAGCCCCAGATCATTTTGGTTGCCCTCCTTTGGACCCTCTCTAGGAGTGTAATGTCCCTTTTTAAATGGGGTCTCCAAAACTGCACACTGTACTCGAGGTGTGGCCTAACCAACCAGTTGTACAATGGAAGGATCACTTCCACCTTTCTGGAGGTAATCCCCCTGGCGATGCATCCCAGCATCCTATTTGCTCTTGCTGCTGCCCTCCTGCAGGTCTCTGAGTCGTTCATTTTGTGGGCATGAATAATTCATAGAGCTGCTCATGAATATTAATGAGCCACCTGCTGCCTGGGGGGATAGAGTTACCGGCAGCAGTGCCGGAAGGGGAAATGTATAAAGTTGGAAAACTCTGCATGGGTGCTAGGAAGTAGAGAGAATATCGTTGATCTCTGGGGAAAATAAATGTTAAAAGTGTTAACTGTGGCTATGCTGAATATTTAAAATATGGGACTCTGTTGAGACTGTAATGGCGGCAGCCATGATGGTTACCTGTACTCCTTGCTTAGCCAGTCAGGAGCCAGGGACTGTTGGGACTGCCAAAAAGACTCTTGGGAGTAAGAGGAGGGCTTATTCTTGGCACCCAGACTCGGGGACCTATCGGGCGTCAAGCTCTCCAAATGAATGTTAATTTTCCTTGATGGACAAATGTGAGAGCAGATGGAGAAGAGGTGTTTCAGAGCTGATAAAAGGGACGGTTTGCCCAGGAAGGAGAGAATCCTGTGAGGGTTTGGAGGTGATAGGCTGCTGTGGGCTTGCTAGTCCAGCAGGCCTGTAGTTTTCCAAAAGGCCTTGCCTGGCCACAGACTGGACAAGCTGCAGAATGCCTGGAAAGATACATATCTCTCTGAGAAAAAAGTTGGACTGTGAGAAATTTTCACAGGGTGACCTTTGAACCTGAGCGTTGTGAATTTGTTATAAAGTATTTGGGAGCTGCTGCTCAGATCGGAACCTTGGAGTCTGTTTCATAGGAAGGATGGTACAGTAACTGGGGTGCATAGTTTGAGACTATGGCGGGGTATTCAGGGGCAATGTGAGGGGACAGTTCTTCATGGAGAGGGCGGTGGAAGCATGGAACAGGCTTCCGGAGGCTATGGTGGGGGCCAGAACAGTGTTGGAGTTCAAGATTGCATGGGACAGACATAAGGGGCTGTGTGGGAATGGGAAGGGGCTGCAGGAAAGGGGGCGGAATAAATAAAGGGCTGGAAAGGGCAGACTAGATGGACCTGAGTGTCTTTTTCTGCTGTCAAGATTCTGTGAGTCTATGATAAGTTGTTTTTCCCCTCGATGAGGTCAGAGCCTTAGAAACTGGTGCTGTTGCAAGCTGGAGTAATTTTTGTGTACTGGGAAAAGAGACTGAGCCAATTTTCCAGTCCTTGTGTTATAGCAACTGAGGAAAGTGTGTGCCAGCCACTAGTCTGGGGAGCCATTCAGCCTGTTTTTACCCCGACCAAAGAAGAGACCATGGGTGAGGGAGACGTCGAGAGGCCTGCCAGGTGAATTCCACATGCAAAGGTCCCTGGTGGGGTGAAGATTGGAAAGGCCTGGCAGGTGAAGACCATCATCTTCATTATTTGTTCAGTGTCTACAGCTGTGGTGCACCACCAATGACTCCAACAGCATGGTACTGTAAAATCAAATATCTGCAGAACCTCCTGTGAACCTTCAGAACTGTACGTACCCCAGGTTGTGGCTTTGGGGAATTCAGTATTTAACTAGCAAGCTAGTCAGAATTTTGGGGGCCAATTCCTGGGAAAGACTGTTTCAAGATTCAAGCTGCGCCCAGGCCAAAAGTTAAAGTTGTGTTCCTTTCTGAAGTTATTTGGGCCCCAATGAAAGATCCCCAGCGTCTTCATCATGACGGTGTGGTACCCTCCCAAGGGATTTTATAGACACTCTGGGCAGTTGTCCAGTGAAAGGTTGGGTGCAGCTGTAGGTGGGAAGTGGGGATTGTGTGGGGGTAAAAGCGTTGTTGCTGTTAAGTTGTTATGCTATTTTTCTCCTTTTCCCCTTTCCCCAAAATAAAACTGTTAATTGTTGATGCTATATTTTGGTACAGAGCGCTAAGATGTCATTTGCATTCCATTATGGCCTCATTAACTTTTGAGGCTGTAGATTTGCTCTACACATTGTGCGGATACTGTCTCTCCCCCATATCTGTGGGGCAGTGTTGGTTTCCAGACACATTACAGTCACTCAGTAACGCCCTCCCTGCCTCACTTGATCATGTTAAAACATTGCCCCTGGTGCCATTGGTAACCCTCTTCCTCATCCGATCCCACTGTTGTTACAAAGTCTCTCCCTGGTAGCCTTGTGGCCCACCGCCCTCTCCTGTTGCCATCCTCTGTTGCTAACCCTCTCCCAGCCACTACTACAGAGAGATACCACTGCTAATCCTTTTTGTACGGCACTTTAACCTGTTGAATATCTATGCCTAGCTTCCCTGTGGCGGGTGGTGTTGTAATGCCTTTGCGTTGGATTGCAGTGTTTGGGGTGTTGTGACAGAGTCTGTAACTCTTACAGTGTTGCAGCGTAGTGCTGAGTTACAGTGAAATTCATAGTGGACTTTAAGGCTTATATCCCCTATAGTCTCTGCTTTACCTCTCTGTCAATTACTATATTCCCCCGGCCTCATAGATTTTCAGATTACATACATAATATTACCCACAAAAATAATGCATCAAGAAATGCTTATATTGTTCTTCACACTATTTTACCAGCCATCAACTAGATATTTTTTTTTGGTTTGTTTTTGCTCCTTTGCCTTGGCCCCCATCCCCAAAGGTGAGGCTCAGCCCCACCTCAGGCTCAAGTGTCCTAACTGCTTACCTGGCCTAGATAACAGTCCTGAGTGCTTGCCTTCCCCCCTCGTGGCAGGGTCCAGCCAAGCTGGATCTAACTACCAGCCTCCTCCTGGACCCAGATCTGGAGTTTGCTGTGTTCCGAACCAGCAGGTAGTGGTCAGGATGGGGACCGGAGCGCTCCTTGCCCAATCCTGCTTCAGGCAAGCTTTTTCTCCTTTTCTGTTCTGGTCCCCTAGCCCCTGGGATGTCAGTGTGCTGGGAGGTCCAGGCTGACGCATGCAAAGAATGCCTCATGCAGACCCTGGCCGGCGTCTCCCCTCCCACTTGTGCTTCAGCTGCACTGGCACCTGTGGTCACCCAGGTGGTAGTGGCAGCATCAACCGTCACTACCTGGAGGATGAGAACATCCTTTTGGATGCTCAGTCTTCTTCCCCTGACCAAACCCCAATCACTTCCACTTATTCCCAAATTCTAGCCACCAACATCGCAAGCTGTAGCTGTACTTCTGCGCTGATGGGCTGGCCATCGATTCCATTTTTTAAATTATTTTTTACATTTTTTTGTTGTATTATATTTTGATTTTTTTTTTTATTATTAAAGGGCAAGCATTTACCTATCCACTTATTCTACATGTACTTTTCAGGATTGAATGTCACTTATGATGATGATAATACTGTGGGGCATAGTCTGAATATTGTTTGTTTCCTTGTTTATTACTTAAACTCTGTGACTTTTTACAGCCCCCTCCCTGGACTGTCAGACAGGAAGTGATATTAGTTGGGCAACTACCTAGCCAAACTAGCCTCTGGAAATGAGCTGTCTCTCTCGGCTCAGTAGACCTTCCTGGTAAAAGTGTTAAATAAATGTGTTTATGTAATAGGGCTGGATCTTGTGTGATACATTTTTATTTTTTGTTTAAAAAAATACAGTTTAATAATTTCTGTAGATTTATTTTGTCCCATAGTGCCTTTGTGCATTCCCTCTTTTCCGATTGCTGTGGCTGTTGCCATGGAGATGTTGTGTGCCAACATGCAGACTGTGCATTGTGGCAGCTGATTGGTGGACCAAGTGAGCTTACAGATTTTCTCTACAAAAATGACATCTTTGTTTAACGAGAGCCGGAGCAGTTACCGAGCACTGTGCATATATGGTGCATCGGGAGTTAAATGCAAACATCTGTTCCCTTTTTGTAATTTATTTGTGGCATGGTAAAGTTGAGAGCGCATTTGGACTGGTGGAGTTTACAGCTGGATGGGTTCCTTTTTGTCCACTAACTGACGATCAGTTCTGAGGGGGAAATGTTGCCTGCATTTTTTTTTTTAAATGTACACACGTCGTATCAGAGAAAGAATGTGTGGGGACCCCATGAAGTTATTTTTGTGTAACACCCCTGCAAATGGGGATTCCCAAAAGTCTTCCAGGAGCTTACCTGAATGCTCCGAGTCTGGGTGGTGTTCGGCATCTGAGCTGCTTAACTGTGGTTGCAAGTGAGTGCTATTTGAGCCCCCACGTTCTGTCTCTTTAACAGCTGTCTGCTTGCAGACTTAATTAGTTTGTATGGGGGACTGTGTATTTAATGCTCGACTCCCGCCCGAGCTGCGGAGTAATCGCTCCATTTTGCGGTCGCTGAAGGTGCAAAGGGAGCCCATCTGAAAGCTGTAACTGTTTGCCTGTAATCATTTAAAGCATTAGCAAAATTGTAGTTTGTCTAACCTACCTTTATTGAAGCTGGGACTCTGTGTGTGTGTGTGTGTGTGTGTGTGTGTGTGTTACCTCTCCATTTTGGACCTAAACTGCTGTGCTGGGCCAATTGGGTTAAGGGAGCCCTAAAATGGAGCCTGTGGATGAATCAGAACTTGGACTCTTAATTTGAGCCAGCCACAAGGGGACTGTATGGGCAGTGACTCTGGGAAATGTAGTTTTGACCTTGGCGCCTTTTTCTACCAACAGAGGGAGTCTTATTGTGAGTGACAGCTGAATCATCCAACAGACTAGTGTGGAGCTAAAGGAATTGCCCTGCACTGTGACTGGAAAGATCAGATCACTTGTGGCAGTGAAGAGAGAAGGAGCTGTGTGCTTCTGTGGTGTATAGTTTCGCACAGCAGGCGTGTGTGAGGCCCTGTGTTTCAGTCTGCAGCCTTTGTGAGTGCCAGTTTGGACTGAATCTGAGTTGTGAGGAGAAAGTAGCACCTTAAGTGTGGAAACCAGGCTCATCCTGTAGAAGACTGGAGAAATTGCTGAATCGTGCTTGGTCTGTCAGGAACTGAAGCTGCTGTATGTGCTCCTGGGTATTTTGCAATAATTGCGATCGGGTTCAAGGAGCAGCCTGCCTGGTATAGTACTTTCCTTTTACATATAAATGTGCGTAGTGCTTGTGGGGAATCACTATTTCCAATCTCCTGTGCTGTGTGTTGAAGCTGGAAGCAAACCCCAGCTTGTCTCGAACTAAATCCGTTTGCTATAAACTGCAGTGGGGTCCAGTCACAAGGACCTTGTCTCCATGCCCTGCTGTTTCTGACAATCCAGAACATCCACCATCCGGTTCTTAGCTTGGGTATTGTGAGTACAAATCAGGGTATTTCCCTGCAGCCTGTTTTCAGTCACAAGTGTGTCATCTAATTCTTGTTGTTTCTTTGCTTCATGGACTGAGCCATCAGGCTCCGGATTACAATTGGGCGTTGTGCATATATTTTCTACTACATGGCCCTATCCATCTGCACCTGACGGCCAACCCCGGGAAATGGACCTGGCTAGCCCCCCCCCCCCCAAACCTGGGTACCTAGAGTGTGACTTTTCAGACCCTGTATTTGTGCACAGTACTGTGATTTAATGCCACTAATTAACCTGATTTCCCCCTCCCGTGTTACTGTTCCCTAAATAAATCAGATTTGTTGTTGTTGTCAAACTTTAAACTGACTTAAGTGTCAGTACCTTCATGCCAAGCACTGTATTGGTTTGTGTATGCTGCTTAACTTTATTTTTCAGGGGGTCCTCAGAGACGAACCTGCGACTCAATCTCGAGGGTAAGTGGTACCTTATGGATGAACAGTGTGTACATGTGGGGTTATTGGTACTGTAACTCCTGTGCATCGTGTGGGCCATTAGAGGGATTAGAAGCGGGTCTCAGTGTCCCAGAGGGCTGTGACCAAACTAGACCAACCATTACAAAGCCTGACCTCTGGGTGGAGGCACCCGCCATAGAACCTAGGCCCCTCAACCTGTCAGTAGTCAAGCAGGCAGGGGTAGTAGCCCTTGGGATAGTGCCACCTGGGGGTTACATCTGTAAAGAGAATCCATTTTTGGTTTTGCTTCTGGATATGATGGGTGCAGCAACTTGTGAGAATGCTGACCTGGAAGGAAGAGGACCAGGAAAATGTCTGCAGTATGTGATGGTACATTATTTATGTCCAAAAAGCAAATGTTTAGTCTTTTAAAGCAGAATCATTTCTTGCTTATGAAGGTAGGCAGTTGTTTAGTGAGCAGTATAGGCAGCTTCACTGTGTAGTGAATGTGAAAGGAGGTTAAACAACTGGATAAAGTAGTGGCTGTTCAGCCAGCAGGGGGTGACGTAGAAACTGTGTACACAAATGGAGGAGTGAAGTATTAACTTTGTACATAAATGTAAGATTTTACCATTTATCTACACTGTTACTTATATAAACGGATTTATCACACTCTATTTATGCCCACCCCTGTTGCATAAATGAAATATGGAGGGAAGACCTTGTATAATACATGATTTATGTACACTCGTGCTGTTTGCCTATGGATACCTCACCGGTGGTTTATGCCACTTGTGAGGTTACATGAGGTCAGACAGCACTTGTGTACATAAATTATGTATCAAGCAGGTCTCCCCTGAATATCCCTTATATAGACTCTACTTCGGTGTTGATATGCAGCAAAACAGTGAAGAGGAATGTTTACTGTTAAGTTAAAATTAGTCACTGTTAAGTTAAAATTAGTTACCCTATTCTGGGCTTAAAAAAATAAGCGAGAGTTTCACTTTTCACTCACTGACTGGCTGGCATTTGCTGGCCTAGCTCACACGTGGGTAAAGAAAAAGGATCTATGTGCCGTACACCACTAGCAGTCTGTAAAATAAAAATTATTTCATCAAATAAAACCTTAAAAAAATTCTCCCCTGGCCCCCTAAAGTCACTGCCTTTCTGCAGACCTTGCAGGGTTGGAGGGGCAAAAAGCACATACTGCACTCTCTTCTGCAGCAGAACACAGTCGTACAGTCTTGCATGCCTGAAACTACAGTTTAACTAGCCAACCAGAATGATAAAGCATGATTCTTTGACAATTTCTAACAACTTGGTTGCTCACAAATCACTCTGTTGGCAAAGAAATGAAGGCTCTCTGTTGTCCCATGATCTTTCTCTGAGAGAGTGGGGGAGAGCACTTGAAATGGCACCAAGGCATACGCAGAGTGAGGAGCTCACTCTTGATCTTCAGTGTCACTGATAGACTGCTGCAGGTCCCGTGGCATGCACAAGCTCAGTGAGTGACCCCTGAAAACAAGCATGACGTGGAAGTGCTGGAAGTCCGAAGTGAAGCTAACTTCCTTTGTACCCACTTCACCAGTTTTAAAAGTAGCAATTTTAGTGCTTTCTATGAACTCCAATTCTGGTTTGGCTGTTCCTTATATACTGGTAGAGCAGGGAACTGTATGCATCATTAATTTATTATAGAACATAGAAACATAGACTTTGATGGCAGATAAGGACCGCTTGGCCCACCTAGTCTTCGCATTTCCCTACCTATTGGATAAGCTGCAGATCCTAGTTAACCAACAGCCTACTTCTTCCTACCCCCCCCCCCACCAGTGTTGCCTTATGTCTGTCCCATGCATTCTTGAATTCCCCCACTGTTTTGACCCCACAACCTCCTCGGGAAGGCTATTCCATGCATCCATGTATGAAAAAAATACTTCCTCACATTGCCCCTGAGCTGTCCCCCTTCTATCTTCAGATTGTGTCCCCTTGTTGTTGCACATCTTTTTTTCTGAAAGATGCTACCCTTTTGGACTTTGTTGATTCACTTGAGGTACTTAAAAGTTCTGTCATGTCCCCCTCTCCCTCCTTTCCTCGAGGGTATACATATTAAGCTCCTTTAGTCTCTCTTTGTATGGCTTCTGTTGCATACCCTGTGTCATTTTAGTTGCCCTTCTCAGGACTGCCTCCATCCTGTCTATGTCCTTGCAGAGAAGGGGGTCTCCAGAATTGCACGCTGTACTCCAGATGGGGTCTCACCAACTGTCTGTACAGAAGGATAACAACTTTCTGTTTTCCACTGGTGATGCCTCTTCCTGTACATCTCAGTATTCCCCCAGCCATCCCTACTGACTCCCTGTTTATTTATTGAAAAAGTTTCTCCATGAAAGAAGCACTGAGCTGGTAATGGCTCGTTCCCAGGTTGGAGGGATGAAGGACAGTTAGGAACACTAGGGAATATAATACAATAATAGGCAAATAAGCATCTTCAATAACTGTTCAAAGACAAGGATTGTATAAAATAAAATATATAGCAGTACAATAAACTGCTGGAGGATATCAGCATTTGCAATTACAATACAATAAACTGCTGGAGGATATCGACATTTGCAATTACAGTACAATTAACTGCTGGAGGATATCGGCATTTGCAGTTGCAGTACAATAAACTGCTAGAGGATATTAGCATTTGCAATCACAGTACAGTAAGCTGGAGGATATCAGCATTTGCAATTACAATACAATAAACTGCTGGAGGATATCGGCATTTGCAATTACAATAAAATAAACTGCTGGAGGATGTCGGCATTTGCAATTACAATTCAATAAACTGCTGGAGGGTATCGGCATTTGCAATTACAATGCAATAAACTGCTGGAGGATATCAGCATTTGCAATTACAATACAATAAACTGCTGGAGGATATCGGCATTTGCAATTACAATACAGTAAACTGCCGGAGGATATCGGCACTTGTAATTACAATACAATAAACTGCTAGAGGATATTGACATTTGCAATTACAGTACAATAAACCGTTGGAGGATATCAGCATTTGCAATTACAAAGAGAATAACGGATAGGTTATTAGGCATTACTGGTGAGTAATACCATTGAGAGGTTCCTATGTCCAGAACGTTGAGATGGTATGTCACCAGTAATGCCTAATGACATATCCATTATTTTTTTTTAATATATGGATATGAATTTTTTTTTTTATGGTCTGTGATTCTTTTTGTGCAGCGAGGACTTTCTGCGTGCTGGCTGAGCGCCGCAGCGTTTAAATGCACCTACCCCCGCTCCCTCTGTCACACATACACAGGCCGTGGTTGAAGATGGCTTTTTTTTGTTTTGTGCACAGATCCTACCTTTTCTGTGTTGGGAAGGCAGGATCGTGAACATGTACCTTTTTGCGATCTGGAGGAAAAAAAATGGCTTAAATAATCCTCAGGAGAAATGGTTTTGTTTAACGAGAAACTGTCTGCCAAGTTTTTTAATTTTTTTCTGCCTGCCCACACAGGAAAAGGGGCCAATCGGAAGGCACGCTTGGAAGACGTGGGCAGAAAGAATGGCGCGTGCACTGTTGACCTTCTCTAATAATACTATCATTCAGGTCCTGAACCATACTATTATGGGACCTGAACAATAGTATTATCACTCTCGAAGTGTGGTATTATAATTTCGGGAGTGATAATATTACCGCAGAGTTTTTGTATGCTTTACTAGGCTATTAAATTCATGATCCATATATTAAAATACAGTAAACTGTTGGAGGATATCAGCAATATGCAGAGGCAGTACTGAATTCAGGGTGGGAGCAGAAGTTGTTGATTTGGGAGGTTGGAAGGGGGCCTGCAGTAGTGTAGGTGCAGGGCGATGGGGGATCAGAGCATAGGGTTGCCACCTGTCAGATTTTTCACGTGGTGATCAGGTTTTCAGGGTCTCTGTTAGGTAACCCAGTTTTGCTCTGTGCTGGTCAAGTTTTTTAGCCATTTTGAGTGCTCACATTCTTTTGAAACATATTTTGTCATATCATTCATTGTTTCAGCTGCATGTCCAGGTTACAAACAAGTTCTGTTATCAACATAGCAACTTGTTTGTGAAAGCAGTCAACATGGGAGGTGTAAAGTAGGCCATTAACACCATTAGCACTTACTTAACCTAATGTTTTCCACTGCATTGTTGGTCCTGTTCTGTCACCGGGATGCTGGAAAACGGTTCTTTAAACCGTTCTTAGAAATGGATTAAAGTTTACGGTTTCAAAGCGAGTTTTGAAACGTGTTGGTACCTTCAACAATCCGTGTCAGCGTGTTCTCACTGCAGTGGTACTGGTGTCTACTCATCTATTTTCTGGCACTCTCAGCACCCAAAAGCTGCTTACCATTATGGTTTGCGGTGACACTGAAAGCTGCAGAATCGTGCTCTGGAAACTGTGTTGTCCTGCTCTCACTGATGGTAAGTCCGAATTACAATCAGAACCATTTTCAAAACCGTGCTCAGGCCTACCTTGAAGCAGGGTTTGAGCCCGGTTCACTAAAACGGTTCCCAAGATGTGCTAAGTGCGAACGCGAACCATGCTTGCGGCTATTTAAAATGTTTTGCTACTGATAAAACGTTTTAAATAGCACAGTGCGAACAAGGCCTTAAAGTAGCATAGCAGCAAAGCTGCCTGCACCTTTTGTAACGGTAACAGGCCTGTTGTCTTCCACTTTCATTTGATGGTAAACATTTTAATCTCTATGAGAATTTAGGCATTTGTAAATGTTTTAAATTATTTTTTTTTTTTCCCTCAAGAAAAAAAGTATGGTCACTTCTTTGGCTTTGAAATAGTACTGTAGACATGAAAAAGAAATGGAGCCGGAAAAATATATAAAGAACACATAGGAAACAATTTCCTTATTATGTAAAGAGAGGAGAGATGCAAGGTAGGAGGTGAGTGAGCCAAGCCAGTGTTTAGAGATGAACAAAGCCTAGTATAGAAACACAGATGTTGATGGCAGATAAGGTGAGATGTCTGGTCTCAAGAGAGAGAGGAGTACAGAAAGTAGTGGTGGGTGCGGGGGCTGGGAGGAACAGTCCAGGACAAAGGTGGCAAAAGGAGTAAAGAGGGATCCAGTCTGCCTAGGGTTGACTTGAGAGCAGCACAGGATAATATATCACTCTAGTCAAAGATGGGAAGTATCTTTGAGACAATCTCCAGTGGTACAAAGGAGGATACACCCTTTATTCCTGTAAGGTGCACAAGTTTGGGAAGCAGCTTCTTGTAGATGGCGTCCACGTGTGCTGAGAATCGAGGTGCTAGTCCAGCCAGACCCCAAGGTACTTGAAAGAGGGAACATCCCCAATTGCTGCACCATCAAGGGTATGGAAGGAGGGGAAAGGGGCGAGTCTCTACCTTGTCCCAAAGGTCACAGAGACCATTTTCCTAGCATTGAGGGACAGCTGATGTCCCAAGAACCAGGCAGTGATAATATCACACACACACACACACAGCTGTTTTGCATTAGACCCTGTGTTATTGAGAGGGCATGTTGACTAAAACATTTGAGATAAAGCCCTATTCTTTTATGTATCATTTAGGTCTTATTGTTTATGTTCATGTAATTCTTCTTTTAAAAGTGGGTATAAGGAGCTGAATATCCTTTCTTTCTCTTTTTCTTTTTTTTTTTGTAATTTTCTATTTATTCTCCCCTCACCCCTTGGCCCTGGTCTCCTCAGGAGCACCAGGAGTCATTCCCCTCCTGTCCACTCCTACCTGGTCAGTCCTCAAGTCGCCCATGTAGCCTTGGTTTACCCCCAGGCGGGAGGCAGGTGGGCCCCAACTCCCCAACATTGCAGAGTGGCGTCGGTCGGAAGGCGCCAGGATGGCGGGCGGCCGCGGAATCGAAAGCACGCCCGGTGCTGTGTGGTCTGCCGGAGTCAGGGGCATTTTTCCCTGTTCTGGGAGTGGCTGGTGCCCTGGCGTCAAGGCGTTGGTACGAAGTCTGCCTCCCCACTCCTTCTCTGCACCTCAGCGCTTGCTGTGTCTCCAGCTTCTGCCAGAGGCCAGCGGTACAGAACACTGCCAGGAGAGGAGGAGAGCTGTCCTCTGGACGCTCAATCCTCCCGTCCCTCCTGGGAGAGGAGAGTTGTTTCAATCCTCTTCCCCCCCGCCCGACCCCAGCAGCCGGGTTCGTTCCCGAACCCAGGTCACCGGCATGGCGCGATATGTGGTGTCCAGCGCCTCAGCCCTGAGCGCCACCGTGCCGGCCCATAAATATTCTGATTACTAGGTCATGATACGGTTTATTTTTTGTGTGGTTTATGTCTCTATTTTCTGTTGATTTTATTTTTGTCAATATTAATTTAATTTTCTTTTGTTCTTTTTATCCACTGTTTTGTTACTGTTTTTCCACCCCACCCTCATGTTCTTGGCGTGGCGTGCACATGTGGAGGCATCTTACGCACTGCAGGACACCCACCTTATTGGTTGCCCATACCTGCCTGTGCTGACACTGGACCTCCACCCAGTGGCGGTGGGACTGTGGGAGGGCAACCCCACCTCTCCGGAGAGAGCCACTGTTAGGTAGCTCAATCCTGCTCCCACCCTCCCCTCCATGCCAGCTGCTTGCTGAAAACCTGAAGTCATTCTCCAGACAGTGGTCGCCCGGTGTGCACGGAGTAAGACAGAGATGCTTCAGCCTCTGCGCCCACGGGCCTGTTCAATATTAATTAATTTTAAATTAAAATCTCCCATCTCATTTGAAAAGTGCCATGAGATCCTTAACTTTGACACGAAAAGCGGGCAGAAGGGACCTCAGTGTAACGCTTTATCCCAGACATGGCACCTGTGACAGTGTAGCAGCTGTCCAGTAGGGGCTCAGTGATGTCCGTGTTAAATGCCTGGTGAAGCTGGTGTGGGAGTTCTGTTAGGTGTAAATTGGAGGAACCAGTTTATCAATGAACAAGAAAGCATATATTTCTCTTGCACTATCAGCCGGCATGGGTGTTTGAAGGAGCATTCATGTAAAGAGTAGCATTCACTGCTGAAACTTGGTGAGCCAACCTCCCAGGCTGCTCTTAGTTTGACCACCTTGGATGCAGCTATCTCGTGGTCACCAACAGATCACATATATGGCTGCTTGCACTATGTACTTTGTTTTAAATTAAAACAACAATGATTGTTTGCACAAACTTACAAAACTGCTCATTTTTGTGAATGGAAGATTTGGCAGTAGGTATCACTTTAGCAAGGGTGACGGAATCTCCTTTACCTGTACAGTAAATATGCTATAGGCACTTTAAAAAAAGGAATTCTAATCATTGTGTTGCTTTTCTGTGCCCAGACTTTGGTGGCTGGGCCTGGCATGGGATTTGAACTCATGACCACTGTTCTTTCCAGCCTAAACTTGAGAGTCCTACCAGCTGAGCCAGTGGTATCACTTCCTTCTGTCTCTGAGACTCACAATATCTGATGCAGCTATACACCCAGTACTGTATATCTTTGGGGAGGGAAGCTTTTAATGTGTTCAAAATAGCAGTAGGAGAAAAAAATGCACCAGAATGCTAACATTGTGCACTGTCAGTCTTGGTGTATGAAAAAAGAGATACGATTTGTTATGAATAACTAACCCGCTTTGTGATTTTAACCAATTGGTAATCAGAACTGCAGACCCTCATGACCTGAATACAATTGCTGTGACATGCAGGGAACATTGAAGTGGAGCAATCCTTTCCGGGGAGCATATAGTGCTACATGCGCTTCTTTAAATTTAAAACAACAAACATAATGGAAAACATATTATAAATCACTCATGGCAAGTTGACTGATTTACAATAAGATAACATATAGTCATTGTTAGTAATTCACAAATCATGAGTAGTTTCAAAGTCATCATTCACACTCCAGAACACTGCACTTCTACCCGTTCTAAACTGTGAATCACGACCAGTGGTCTTAATCAAACCTATGTTGTCCATGTGCCCAGAGTAATTGCCCCTCTGCCAGTCTTACAGCATCAACATCACCACATGCTCTCCAGATAACAGTAAAAGTGCTGTGCTGTGCTGGGGCTTTTACTACAGGCTGGCACTGCTGGTATCTGACACCAACCAGATACCTATGGTACCATAGAAAATATTAAAATGGTGTGTGAGGAAGAACAAAAAGTGTCATTATATGCTGACGATTCCATATTTTTTGAGTACCCCAGAAATATCAGTGCTTCGGCTGATAGCTGTTTTGCTCTCCTTCATTGTGCTTTTAGGCCATAAATTAAACATTTCTGAATCCGAAGCTCTATGGCTTAGTGCCCACTGCCCGCTTGGTTTCAAGGAAACATTCCCTTTAAATGGGCACAGCATAATCAAATCAGATATTTGGGGATTCAGATCACTACTGATTTTTCCAAGCTTTTGGGCACACTGGATGGGCCTTGCGGTCCTTTGCTGCTGGCATCTTCAAAGTTCCTGTGTTTCTATGTTTTTTGCATCTAGCTATGATAAACTATGGGAGGTGGTTCAAGCTGATCTAGCCCGGTGGGCTCTGCGACCTCTACCACTGGCAGACAGAATGTTTCGACCCATTTTCTCTCTTTATTTCAGTGCCGTCCCTTAGAAATTCCCCTTACTTACTTGCTTGAGGGACCCAAAAGTTTGTTTGGGGAAAAAACATTCCTGAGTCTCACGCCAAATTCTGACCTTACCAAAGGAGGAGGGAGGCTTGGCGCTACCTAATCTACCATTGTATTATTTAGCGGCTCAAATGCTAGCTGTTTATACTTGGGCCAAGCAGAGACATATCTCGCGCTGGTATGATATCGAGAATGCTGTGACAGGGGACAGCCGCTGTTTACGTTGGCACTCACCCCAGTCTCTGCAGACTATAAGAAATGTGTTACCCACAGATGGGTTAGACATAGTCTGTTTCACAAAAGATTCAGAAAATTGACTAACACAGTGGAGAGTGTGGGCCTATTGTCTCTTAGAAATTATATAAATTCCTCAGACAATCTGGCAAAACTTACTCGACCTCGCTTAGGCCTGGGAGAACTATATGTATTGGTGGTAACCCTGACTGACCCTCAGAGATATACTTCTGGTACATGCAGGCTGTTGCAAAGGTGAAGGCCTGACAATTGTTAAGGTTAAGGAAACATGGGAACATGAAGCTGTTTGTTCCATTAGGGACGAGGATTGGTCTCGAAGATTAGAATTTGGGTGAAGGGTTTCCTCAGCTCCAATATGGCAGGAATTCTTTGGAAAATGCTCATTTGATATTTTAGAACCCGCACCATTACATGCCACTACCATATCACGAACATAGCCAATTGCTGGAGGGCTTGTGGGGAGGAGGGTTCTCTGGCATATTTTTGGGGGATGCAGTCAGTTGAGCAGTTTTTAAGAGTAGATACACACAGCATCCCAAGAGATTGTTCGGGAATTAGATTTTATAGAATGGGTGTTAGGGCTCCCACGAGTAATGCACTTGCAGCTGGGACAAACGGAGCCTCACTTTAATTCTTATAGCTGTAGCCCTAAAATATATAACAGCTCATTAGCTGCAAAATGAGGCGCCCACTCAGGCTGAATGGCTTTGAAGAATGGACACGGTCTACACGATGGAGCTTTTAACAGCCAAACTTCATCTCAGATAAGAGAAAAGTATTACAAATTGGAGAGGATGGCTTCACTGGCACCAGGGCAGAGAACTGGGATTAAGTGAGGAGGCAGATGATACTTTGTATCTGCCAGGAATAATGACACTTGGTGTGTTCACAGCCAGCTCTTTTATATGAATGAGTACCATTAGCAACTGGTCCAGTTCAGGGTTTTGTCCAGTATCGTTTAAACCCTCACTATTCCGTGGCTTAAAGGTCCATGTGTTCTGTGGCATACTAATACCTGAAAATGTTATTCTGAGTGGAGTGAGCACACAACTTTGGTTTGTTATCTTTGTTATATGTTTCTTGTTACTATTTTTTTTTTTTTTTGGTTTAAAAATGTTTGTATGTATAGCATCAGTTACTTAATGTAGTCAATTATATCTGTTGTCACTATTGATAGGAGCAGAAAAGGCATGTGCCATATGTGGTCCTATGTCTTACTGATAATAATATAGTTTCATACCACCCTGCATAAGTTTAACAATACCTCTTTTAAAAGCTTTCTCTGCAATTACTCAGTTCCCGACTTTTCCAGTAAACAGTTCCATATGTTCACCACTCTCTCAGTGAAAAATAACTTCCTTTTATTTGTCCTAAAACTATTACCCTGTATTTGCAATGAGTGACTCCTAGTATATGAGTTTTGATTTTTCTGTTTAATACCTAGTTATTTTTAATAATGTCAAAATATACAGTAACAGTGCATCACCTCCTCTCTTCCAAAGTGTATAAACCTGGTTTTTCAGTTCTTTCTTTGTATGTAAGAGTCTTGACATTAGTTATAATTTTTGTCATACTATACTGTATTCTTTCTAACCTTATAATGTCACCCTTTTTATGTGGATTCCATAGCTGACTACAAAAATCTAACTGGGGTCTCGCGTATGATCTGTAGAGAGGCAGCAACACCTCAACCCTCCTACTTCTAATATTTCTATTTGTAACATGGCATTAATGTAATGATAGTAAGAAAGCTACATGACTGGTCACAACACATCACATGCAAGTATTATACCCGTGCATTAATTCCCTAGATATGCACGGTGGTGGAATGCTGCAAATACCCACAAGAGGGACCTATCCCACCACAACTGTAGAGCAGTAGTGGTGAGGCAGTTTACCAGGGCACATAACACATTTTTCCTGATGACTGCACAGTGTCCAGAACTGTTAGCTCACTCATTATTATGCTTCCCTCAGTTGTGTAGGGCACCCAGCATCCAATCCCCACCCCTCACCATCGCAGTTTTACACAGGTAAGGCGTGGGCAAATCAGCATGTTACATGCCACAAATACACTCTGATTCAAATATTTTTCAGTTTCTGAGCAATCTTGCCGTCTGTTGCCCTCCAAGTCTACAATTTCCCAACCTTCGTATGCTGTCAATCACCAATGGAAGTGTCTCACTCCCAACAATATCAGTGCAGACTGCCTACCTTTAAATCTGCTGCCCTAGGTTCTTAGCAGCTGCTTAGACAACATAAATAAGACGAATGCGCATCACACCAGTACGTCATAGTTTAGTGCCTGTACTGTAAATAAAGGAACTATACCACATTGATGACAGTAAGGTAGTAAAAGTACAAAGTTTGTGTTTAGTGGTCCCTGGTAATCCAGTCAAGCCACTTGACACCAGATGTTGTTTTAAATCAGTTGCGATTTATTAATACCCAAATAAGCCCTAACAATTTTACCTCTAACATGATTAAGTCTAAACAGCTGATGGCTGTTTACCACCAGGGTCACAGGTGTTCGGAAAAAATGAAGCAAAATTGCTCGTTTTTTCTGGGTGTTAAGCATTATATAGCAGCCATGCGGTTATTCCTCTTAAAGGTGACCTGTAAAGAAATACTGCAGCCCGCTCCCATTCCCACATACCTTAAAATGCTGCTGCGGGAGTCTGGGGCTGCAGTGAGCTAATTACAATCCGATGTGTTTTTGTAATAAAATACGAAACTTTGGCCGAACACGGGCCTTCGCAGGAGTTCCCACGTCTGGCTTCAGAGGAGTCCTTGGGGATTACACACCTATTTAGTGGCGTCATACCACCCTGCTCTTATTATAGTAGCCACAAAACCGTGCTCAGGCCTACCTTGAAGCAGGGTTTGAGCCCGGTTCACTAAAACGGTTCCCAAGATGTGCTAAGTGCGAACGCGAACCATGCTTGCGGCTATTTAAAATGTTTTGCTACTGATAAAACGTTTTAAATAGCACAGTGCGAACAAGGCCTTAAAGTAGCATAGCAGCAAAGCTGCCTGCACCTTTTGTAACGGTAACAGGCCTGTTGTCTTCCACTTTCATTTGATGGTAAACATTTTAATCTCTATGAGAATTTAGGCATTTGTAAATGTTTTAAATTATTTTTTTTTTTTCCCTCAAGAAAAAAAGTATGGTCACTTCTTTGGCTTTGAAATAGTACTGTAGACATGAAAAAGAAATGGAGCCGGAAAAATATATAAAGAACACATAGGAAACAATTTCCTTATTATGTAAAGAGAGGAGAGATGCAAGGTAGGAGGTGAGTGAGCCAAGCCAGTGTTTAGAGATGAACAAAGCCTAGTATAGAAACACAGATGTTGATGGCAGATAAGGTGAGATGTCTGGTCTCAAAGAAGAGAGAGGAGTACAGAAAGTAGTGGTGGGTGCGGGGGCTGGGAGGAACAGTCCAGGACAAGGTGGCAAAAGGAGTAGAAGAGGGGATCCAGTCTGCCTAGGGTTGACTTGAGAGCAGCACAGGATAATATATCACTCTAGTCAAAGATGGGAAGTATCTTTGAGACAATCTCCCAGTGGGTACAAAGGAGGATACACCCTTTATTCCTGTAAGGTGCACCAAGTTTGGGAAGCAGCTTCTTGTAGATGGCGTCCACGTGTGCTGAGAAATCGAGGTGCTAGTCCAGCCAGACCCCAAGGTACTTGAAAGAGGGAACATCCCCAATTGCTGCACCATCAAGGGTATGGAAGGAGGGGAAAGGGGCGAGTCTCTACCTTGTCCCAAAGGTCACAGAGACCATTTTCCTAGCATTGAGGGACAGCTGATGTCCCAAGAACCAGGCAGTGATAATATCACACACACACACACACAGCTGTTTTGCATTAGACCCTGTGTTATTGAGAGGGCATGTTGACTAAAACATTTGAGATAAAGCCCTATTCTTTTATGTATCATTTAGGTCTTATTGTTTATGTTCATGTAATTCTTCTTTTAAAAGTGGGTATAAGGAGCTGAATATCCTTTCTTTTCTCTTTTTCTTTTTTTTTTTTTTTGTAATTTTCTATTTATTCCTCCCCTCCACCCCTTGGCCCTGGTCTCCTCAGGAGCACCAAGGAGTCATTCCCCTCCTGTCCACTCCTACCTGGTCAGTCCTCCGTCGCCCATGTAGCCTTGGTTTACCCCCCCCAGGCGGGGACAAGGTGGGCCCCAACTCCCCAACATTGCAGTAGCCGTCGGTCGGAAGGCGCCAGGATGGCGGGCGCCGCGGAATCGAGAGCACGCCCGTGCTCAGGTGTCTGCCGGAGTCAGGGGCATTTTTCCCTGTTCTGGGAGTGGCTGGTGCCCTGACGTCAAGGCGTTGGTACGAAGTCTGCCACTCCCCACTCCTTCTCTGCACCTCAAGCGCTTGCTGTGTCTCCAGCTTCTGCCAGAGGCCAGCGGTACAGAACACTGCCAGGAGAGGAGGAGAGCTGTCCTCTGGGCGCTCAATCCTCCCGTCCCTCCTGGGAGAGGAGAGTTGTTTCAATCCTCTTCCCCCCCGCCCGACCCCAGCAGCCGGGTTAGTTCCCGAACAGGTCACCGGCATGGCGCGATATGTGGTGTCCAGCGCCTCAGCCCTGAGCGCCACCGTGCCGGCCCATAAATATTCTGATTACTAGGTCATGATACGGTTTATTTTTTGTGTGGTTTATGTCTCTATTTTCTGTTGATTTTATTTTTGTCAATATTAATTTAATTTTCTTTTGTTCTTTTTATCCACTGTTTTGTTACTGTTTTTCAACCCCCCACCCTCATGTTCTTGGCGTGAGCGTGCACATGTGGAGGCATGCGCACGCACTGCAGGACACCCCACCTTATTGGTTGCCCATACCTGCCTGTGCTGACACTGGACCTCCACCCAGTGGCGGTGGGACTGTGGGAGGGCAACCCCACCCTCTCCGGGAGAGGAGAGCCACTGTTAGGTAGCTCAATCCTGCTCCCACCCTCCCCCTCCATGCCGGCTGCCTGAAAACCTGAAGTCATTCTCGAACTGTGGTCGCCGGTGTGGCACGAGGTAAGACAGAGATGCTTCAGCCCTCTGCGCCACGGGGCCTGTTCAATATTAATTAATTTTAAATTAAAATCTCCCCATCTCATTTGAAAAGTGCCATGAGATCCTTAACTTTGACACGAAAGACGGGCAGAAGGGACCTCAGTGTAACGTTTTATCCCAGACATGGCACCTGTGACAGTGTAGCAGCTGTCCAGTAGGGGGCTCAGTGATGTCCGTGTTAAATGCCTGGTGAAGCTGGTGTGGGGAGTTCTGTTAGGTGTAAATTGGAGGAACCAGTTTATCAATGAACAAGAAAAGCATATATTTCTCTTGCACTATCAGCCGGCATGGGTGTTTGAAGGAGCATTCATGTAAAGAGTAGCATTCACTGCTGAAACTTGGTGAGCCAACCTCCCAGGCTGCTCTTAGTTTGACCACCTTGGATGCAGCTATCTCGTGGTCACCAACAGATCACATATATGGCTGCTTGCACTATGTACTTTGTTTTAAATTAAAACAACAATGATTGTTTGCACAAACTTACAAAACTGCTCATTTTTGTGAATGGAAGATTTGGCAGTAGGTATCACTTTAGCAAGGGTGACGGAATCTCCTTTACCTGTACAGTAAATATGCTATAGGCACTTTAAAAAAGGAATTCTAATCATTGTGTTGCTTTTTTCTGTGCCCAGACTTTGGTGGCTGGGCCTGGCATGGATTTGAACTCATGACCACTGTTCTTCCAGCCTAAACTTGAGAGTCCTACCAGCTGAGCCAGTGGTATCACTTCCTTCTGTCTCTGAGACTCATTAATATCTGATGCAGCTATACACCCAGTACTGTATATCTTTGGGGAGGGAAGCTTTTAATGTGTTCAAAATAGCAGTAGGAGAAAAAATGCACCAGAATGCTAACATTGTGCACTGTCAGTCTTGGTGTATGAAAAAAGAGATACGATTTGTTATGAATAACTAACCCGCTTTGTGATTTTAACCAATTGGTAATCAGAACTGCAGACCCTCATGACCTGAATACAATTGCTGTGACATGCAGGGAACATTGAAGTGGAGCAATCCTTTCCGGGGGGGGGGAGCAATAGTGCTACATGCGCTTCTTTAAATTTAAAACAACAAACATAATGGAAAACATATTATAAATCACTCATGCCAAGTTGACTGATTTACAATAAGATAACATATCGTCATTGTTAGTAATTCACAAATACGCAGTAGTTTCAAAAGTCATCATTCACACTCCAGAACACTGCACTTCTACCACGTTCTAAACTGTGAATCACGACCAGTGGTCTTAATCAAACCTATGTTGTCCATGTGCCCAGAGTAATTGCCCCTCTGCCAGTCTTACAGCATCAACATCACCACATGCTCTCCAGATAACAGTAAAAGTGCTGTGCTGTGCTGGGGCTTTTACTACAGGCTGGCACTGCTGGTATCTGACACCAACCAGATACCTATGGTACCATAGAAAATATTAAAATGGTGTGTGAGGAAGAACAAAAAGTGTCATTATATGCTGACGATTCCATATTTTTTGAGTACCCCAGAAATATCAGTGCTTCGGCTGATAGCTGTTTTGCTCTCCTTCATTGTGCTTTTAGGCCATAAATTAAACATTTCTGAATCCGAAGCTCTATGGCTTAGTGCCCACTGCCCGCTTGGTTTCAAGGAAACATTCCCCTTTAAATGGGCACAGCATAATCAAATCAGATATTTGGGGATTCAGATCACTACTGATTTTTTCCAAGCTTTTGGGCACACTGGATGGGCCTTGCGGTCCTTTGCTGCTGGCATCTTCAAAGTTCCTGTGTTTCTATGTTTTTTGCATCTAGCTATGATAAACTATGGGAGGTGGTTCAAGCTGATCTAGCCCGGTGGGCTCTGCGACCTCTACCACTGGCAGACAGAATGTTTCGCCCCATTTTCTCTCTTTATTTCAGTGCCGTCCCTTAGAAATTCCTCTTACTTACTTGCTTGAGGAACCCAAAAGTTTGTTTGGGGAAAAAACATTCCTGAGTCTCACGCCAAATTCTGACCTTACCAAAGGAGGAGGGAGGCTTGGCGCTACCTAATCTACCATTGTATTATTTAGCGGCTCAAATGCTAGCTGTTTATACTTGGGCCAAGCAGAGACATATCTCGCGCTGGTATGATATCGAGAATGCTGTGACAGGGGACAGCCGCTGTTTACGTTGGCACTCACCCCAGTC
Source organism: Neoceratodus forsteri (assembly GCA_016271365.2). Taxonomy (NCBI): domain Eukaryota; kingdom Metazoa; phylum Chordata; order Ceratodontiformes; family Ceratodontidae; genus Neoceratodus; species Neoceratodus forsteri. Next base: position 448,676,460 of record CM057456.1, on the reverse strand, counting down.
TCTGCAGACTATAAGAAATGTGTTACCCACAGATGGGTTAGACATAGTCTGTTTCACAAAAGATTCAGAAAATTGACTAACACAGTGGAGAGTGTGGGCCTATTGTCTCTTAGAAATTATATAAATTCCTCAGACAATCTGGCAAAACTTACTCGACCTCGCTTGGCCTGGGAGAACTATATGTATTGGGTGGTAACCCTGACTGACCCTCAGAGATATACTTCTGGTACATGCAGGCTGTTGCAAAAGGTGAAGGGCCTGACAATTGTTAAGGTTAAGGAAACATGGGAACATGAAGCTGTTTGTTCCATTAGGGACGAGGATTGGTCTCGAAGATTAGAATTTGGGTGAAGGGTTTCCTCAGCTCCAATATGGCAGGAATTCTTTTGGAAAATGCTCATTTGATATTTTCGAACCCGCACCATTACATGCCACTACCATATCACGAACATAGCCAATTGCTGGAGGGCTTGTGGGGAGGAGGGTTCTCACTGGCATATTTTTGGGGGATGCAGTCAGTTGAGCAGTTTTTAAGAGTAGATACACACAGCATCCCAAGAGATTGTTCGGGAATTAGATTTTATAGAATGGGTGTTAGGGCTCCCACGAGTAATGCACTTGCAGCTGGGACAAACGGAGCCTCACTTTAATTCTTATAGCTGTAGCCCTAAAATATATAACAGCTCATTAGCTGAAAATGAGGCGCCCACTCAGGCTGAATGGCTTTGAAGAATGGACACGGTCTACACGATGGAGCTTTTAACAGCCAAACTTCATCTCAGATAAGAGAAAAGTATTAAAATTGGAGAGGATGGCTTCACTGGCACCAGGGCAGAGAACTGGGATTAAGTGAGGAGGCAGATGATACTTTGTATCTGCCAGGAATAATGACACTTGGTGTGTTCACAGCCAGCTCTTTTTATATGAATGAGTACCATTAGCAACTGGTCCAGTTCAGGGTTTTGTCCAGTATCGCTTAAACCTCACTATTCCGTGGCTTAAAGGTCCATGTGTTCTGTGGCATACTAATACCTGAAAATGTTATTCTGAGTGGAGTGAGCACACAACTTTGGTTTGTTATCTTTGTTATATGTTTCTTGTTACTATTTTTTTTTTTTTTTTGTTTAAAAATGTTTGTATGTATAGCATCAGTTACTTAATGTAGTCAATTATATCTGTTGTCACTATTGATAAGGAGCAGAAAAAGGCATGTGCCCATATGTGGTCCTATGTCTTACTGATAATAATATAGTTTCATACCACCCTGCATAAGTTTAACAATACCTCTTTTAAAGCTTTCTCTGCAATTACTCAGTTCCCGACTTTCCAGTAAACAGTTCCATATGTTCACCACTCTCTCAGTGAAAAATAACTTCCTTTTATTTGTCCTAAAACTATTACCCTGTATTTGCAATGAGTGACTCCTAGTATATGAGTTTTGATTTTTCTGTTTAATACCTAGTTATTTTTAATAATGTCAAAATATACAGTAACAGTGCATCACCTCCTCTCTTCCAAAGTGTATAAACCTGGTTTTTCAGTTCTTTCTTTGTATGTAAGAGTCTTGACATTAGTTATAATTTTTGTCATACTATACTGTATTCTTTCTAACCTTATAATGTCACCCTTTTATGTGGATTCCATAGCTGACTACAAAAATCTAACTGGGGTCTCAGATGATCTGTAGAGAGGCAGCAACACCTCAACCTCCCACTTCTAATATTTCTATTTGTAACATGGCATTAATGTAATGATAGTAAGAAAGCTACATGACTGGTCACAACACATCACATGCAGTATTACCCTGCATTAATTCCCTAGATATGCACGGTGGTGGAATGCTGCAAATACCCACAAGAGGGATTCCATCCCACCACAACTGTAGAGCAGTAGTGTGAGGCAGTTTACCAGGGCACATAACACATTTTTCCTGATGACTGCACAGTGTCCAGAACTGTTAGCTCACTCATTATTATGCTTCCCTCAGTTGTGTAGGGCACCCAGCTTCCAATCCCACCCCTCACCATCGCAGTTTTACACAGGTAAGGCGTGGGCAAATCAGCATGTTACATGCCACAAATACACTCTGATTCAAATATTTTTCAGTTTCTGAGCAATCTTGCCGTCTGTTGCCCTCCAAGTCTACAATTTCCCAACCTTCGTATGCTGTCAATCACCAATGGAAGTGTCTCACTCCCAACAATATCAGTGCAGACTGCCTACCTTTAAATCTGCTGCCCTAGGTTCTTAGCAGCTGCTTAGACAACATAAATAAGACGAATCACAGATCACACCAGTACGTCATAGTTTAGTGCCTGTACTGTAAATAAAGGAACTATACCACATTGATGACAGTAAGGTAGTAAAAGTACAAAGTTTGTGTTTAGTGGTCCCTGGTAATCCAGTCAAGCCACTTGACACCAGATGTTGTTTTAAATCAGTTGCGATTTATTAATACCCAAATAAGCCCTAACAATTTTACCTCTAACATGATTAAGTCTAAACAGCTGATGGCTGTTTACCACCAGGGTCACAGGTGTTCGGAAAAAATGAAGCAAAATTGCTCGTTTTTTCTGGGTGTTAAGCATTATATAGCAGCCAAGCGTTGTTCTCTTAGCAGACTCTGTAAGAATACTGAATGGTCTTCATTCCCTCATTATTGTTTAAATGCTGATGTTGGCAATTGGGGTTGCAGTGAGCTTAATTTTAATTGTGTTTTTTAAAATATTTAGCTTTTTGTCGATGAAGCTGTTCTCAAGAGTCATGGGATTACACTTATTAGTGATTTCACTGACGTTACAGTTCATCAGTTGCCGTATGACATAAGCGACATGTAATGTCACCATAGCAACACTTGACAGGTTGTTGCTGTAAGTGACATTACATGTATGAAGACCCCCATATAAGCCATATATTAAGCATAATAAAGTACCGCCACGGCTACTATAATAAGAGCAGTGGTGGTAGCGCCGCCACCAAATAGGTGTAATCCCCATGACTCTCTCTGCGCCTGGCCAGACGGGAAACCCACAAGATCTGTGTTCGGCCGAAAGTTTCTGCATTTTATTACAAAACACACTGGATTAAAAATTAAGCTCACTGCAGCCCCAGACTCCTGCAGCAGCATTTTAAGGTATGTGGGAATGGGAGCGGGCTGCAGTATTTCTTTACAGGTCACCTTTAAACACACAGAAGATACAGTCTGTCTGATACTTATACAGTGACAAGAAATGCAAAAAAAAAGAAAAAGGAAGTTTTCAGATACTCTGACCATAAAAGGCAAGAGAGTAGGGTTATGAGACAAGAGTTCTAAAGTATATTGGCCACAAGATACCTCAGTCATAAGATGCATTTGACACGTTGCCGAGACAGGGGAGTTCTATTTATCGTCACCTTTGGATGGTCAAGTGATTTACATTGTTAAAAATAACATGCTTTAGGAGACAAGAACAAAAAAAAGGCTTTTACTCTATTTAAAATAAATTGCTTAGAACTGCAAAAAAAAAAAAACCTTAGTGCAAAGAGCCTTTTAGTAGAAAGTGACTAAAGCAAGGATGTAATTATTTCTTATTGAGCTTTTTGCTATACACATTCTTCAACACTAGCAATCATGCAATGAGGAATTGTACTAGCCAAGGCTAAACGGCAGTTAATGTTGAAGGAGCTGCATGTTATCTTAACCATGACCTTAGGTTACAGACATGTTTTGTACATAGTATCTCTGCTTGAGCAGAGCAAAACTAATTTTGCTTCAAACATCTGTTCCTAAACACTGCTTATGCTCGTCACCTATTTTTCTACAATTATTTAAAGGGCCTTAACACCTTTTGAACCCGGGAACCCACATACATATTAATTCACATGGTGGTATCATGTAGTTTTCCACTAGCCACTTTCACCTTTCACTAGCCACTGCAAGCCTTTTTAAACATTTTCTATGTTCTCAACCTTTTGGTTAGCCAATTACATATAAATGTTGTTGTTGGTAAACTTGTATAAAACTTTGCCCACTGGCCACTTTTAACAGTACTATACAGGACAGCAAATGGCAGCAAAAGTCCACAAAAAACTAACACTGATATCATCAAAAAGTTATGAGGTCTGCAAAATATAATGATAGAAAAGAAAGTGGTGGCCCTGAATGCAATAGTTCACAAAAGTCATGTGGATAAACAATGTGGCAGTCTATGTAAATGAGCAATGTCTCCCACAACACGCAGCAAATGTGTAAGAGAGTTCAGAACAAACAAATTGCACAGTTATATACCGCGTAGAAAACAGTATGAAGTATTAGAATAGGTTCTGAAGAGTGTAAGAATTGAAACCACTACTTGTCAAAATACATATAATATGATTCATAACTATATAAAGAAGTGTGGTTCCAAAAACGCATTGCATTGTTGTAAAATACATAGCAATTCATACAAACAATGTATGTGTCATTTATTTTGAAGTAGACCGTATATAAACAATACCTAGTTTGCACGTGCCATGTTAAAAGTGCATTAATCCCCGCGACAGGAGGCATTTCCCAGGAATTAATGCATGGCTGGGTGGCGAGAAGCACTCGGCCGGCACCCCAACCATGCATTAATTCCTGGGAAAGGCCTCCTATCTCGGGGATTAATGCTTACGTATTACTCCTGCTACCCTATTGCTTTAGAAATTACATTAGTACAGTGAGTACTAAAGTCCAAGTTACTGTCTGTGTGTACCCCCAAATCTGTCATCCATGGAATATTTAATTATTGAATTACTAAGTGTGTATCGTACTTGTTTGTTGTTTTTCCCTAGGTGAATTACACAGTGCTTGTCAGTGTTGAATGTCATACCCCATTCATATGCCCAGTGAGCAGTGTTGGGTAAGTTACTTTTTCTATTACTTTCTGTTATGTATGGAAACTTGTTCCAGGAAGCTCTGTGCAGTCACTAGCAAGGATGGATAAGTACTAGAAAAAGTAATACACTTTACAATTATAGTTACTTATTTCTTTTTATACAAAAAAAAATACAAAAATAATAAATAACTTTAAAATATTACATTTTTTGAAAGTAATAGGTTAGTTACTAGTTACTTTCAAATAAATGTAAATCAGTTGCAGTTACATATTTCTTTTGTATAAAAAGACATAAGTAATTGTAACTGTAAGGTGTATTACATTTTCCAGTACTTTTCCATCCTTGCTAGTGACTGCACAGAGCTTTCTGGAACAAGTCTCCAAACGTAATAGAAAAAGTAACTTACCCAACACTGCCAGTGAGTTATAAAGTCTAGATCGTGTTGAATATAATCAGTATTAGTCTGGGTTTCACAAGGTCCTCATAATTTGGTGTCGTCTGCATATTTGATGAGTTTATTGTGTAGATCTCCTCCAAGGTCTGCTATAAATAGCTGAAATAACACAGGGCCCAAGACAGAGCCCAGTGGCACCCTGCTAGTCACCATACCCCTCTTGGACAGAAACCCATTAATGGATACTCTGTGTTCTACCCAACAGCCAGTTACTTATCCAATTTACTAAGTGTGGATCTATTTTTAACGTCTTCAGTTTGTGAGGTATAGCCCAATGTGGGACGATGTCAAATGCTCTTGAGAAATCCAACAGTATAATATCTGCTGGTATTCCCCTGTCCAAAAACATACTAACTGGGTCATGGGAACAGATTAAATTTGTGAGGCACGAGTGACCTGCTGTGAACCCGTGCTGCGTATTATCCCCCATGTTGTGTGCTTTAATATGGTCATTTATTTTGTCCTTAATGATTGACTCAGATATTTTGCCTGGAACTGATATCAGGCTTATGGGTCTAAAGTTTCTGATATTATATTTTGGACCTTTTTTGTGTATTGAAGTGATTCTGTCTGATTTCCAATCTACTGGTGGTACTTCCCCTGTTTTTAAAAGTTTAAGTAATATCGCTAGTGGAAAACAAATGGTGTGTTTTATTAACATAAGCATTTGGGGGATAATGTTGTCCAGACCGGGGGCTCCGTACTTCTTTAGTTGTTCAATTCTTTTAATGATGTCTTCCTTTTTTACATGTTGGAGCTTTTTTATTTGAAATCTTTATTTTCCCTGGTTTACTGGAGTCAGTATAAATTGAACAAAAATATTGATTAAAAATATCTGCCACTTGTTTGGGATCACATGTAGTTTCATAATTCTCAATTACTGAGGTTAGCCTGGTATTTGATTTTTTAAGGGACTTTATAGATCTGTAGAATTGTTTGCTATTGCCCTTATTTGCTGCCTGAGCTCATTTTAATTCCATTCTTTTTTTGGATTTATTTATGGTGTTTTTACACCATTTCTGTTTTTTTCTTAAAGTTATTCCAGTTAAATTCTGTTTTATTATTTTTATATGTAACCCCTAGGTGGCGCTATCCCAAGGGCTACTGCCCCTGCCTGCTTGGCTAGTAGCAGGTTAAGGGGCCTGAGTTCTGAAATGGGTGCCTCCACCCGGAGTTCAGGGTTGGTAGTGGTCAAGCTAACCTGGGCACAGCCCTCCAGGGCACTATAACCCCCCCCCCCCCTTTCCTTACTAGTGGCCGGAACAATACACAGTAATCACTTTCACAATACCCCTGATATACCACACAAGTATCCACACTGTTTGCACTTATCACCAGGGCTTTCCTCTGGCCCGGCTCTGTGGACCACCTGTAAAACAAGGTTATACACAGCAAATAACAACAGTACAGTACTCGTGCACAAACTGGAACCACAGTCAGGGTAAATGCAAAAAAGAGATCTGATTTATTTAAGGGGCTTGAACAAGGGAGGAGCGTAATCAGGTTAATTTGCTTAAAGGCTGTATCAATGAAAGGGTTATGCATGCACTTCAGGGTCCATAAACAGTCACACACTCTGGGTACCCAGATGGAGAATAGTGGGCTAGCCAGGAACGTTGCAGCTGGTTGGGGCCCTGTGATGGAAGAAAACAACATGCACAACACACACTATTTGTAATCCGGAGCCAAAGGGCTCAGTTTGTGAAAAGAAAACAGCAAGCCAATCAGATGACACACTTTTAGATTAGGCTATTGTTGCAGGGAACTACTCTGATGATTACTCACAATACCCAAGACTGGACACAGGCTGGACGAAAATCAAGACAGCAGGTGGTTAATCTGGAGTGCCAGGAGAAGCAGGGCCCACACACGATTCGTTGAGGCGTCATTCCTGTTCAAGCGTGGAGCAGGGGGCTGATCCCCAGGCAGATCTCTCGTCTGTGGCTTTCTCTGTGCAGTGGGGTAGTCTGGCAGGGCCAGCATGGCATGACCTAGGCCGAATGGAGATGAACGTGGATTCAGTCCGATTAGGCTGGATAAAGCTTCCAGCAAGCAGAACACAGTTCACACAGTGGGGAACCAAATCACGACCCACTTTTAATACACAGCACATTTACATGTAAGGAAATTCTATTGTACCAGGCAAACCACTTTCCAGTCACGATCGCAGAGTCTCTGCACAAACAGGGGATTCAAAAGCAGCTTGAAATACTGACAGGCCAACCACATTCAGCAAATCTTCGGTCTTCTTCAGGTTAAAGCCTGGCCACAGTCCAGTGGCTTAAATAGTTCTCACAACTTGGATTCAGTCAGAGTAAATTATGTTTTCCCTCTCAGGGACAGCAGGCAGACAGGCAGGCCAACACTCAGCCCTTTCACAGTTCTCCCATGCAAAACTACACAGAACTGCTGCTCAAAATCACTTGAGCTGTTACTTCTTCACGTCTCAGGTCAAAAACTGAAACTAGCTGCAGCAACCTGGGAAATTCCCCAAGATCCAAAAGGTTTGGTTGGCTGATCCTCCTGTCAGTCACAACAAAGGCTCCCCCTAAAGGTGCAAAAAGGCACAAAAAGCCCAAAACTACAATTCCTACAGATTTTGACTCCAGACAGCTCCTGTAGTCTGGCTCCATTTTAGGTGCCACCAGTACTGATGGGTCCAATTCGCAGTCCAGGACCAAGATAGTGGAGATAAGCAAAACAGTCCTTGCTGCAAAGAAGGCAGGTTAGATAAACTACATTATCATTATCACTCTAAATGATTTTCAGCAAATAGTTACGTCTTTCAACAGATCTCCCTCTCAGATTAGTTATGGTTGCAATCCAGGCAGCTCTTAAAGAGACAGTACACAGAGGCTATACAGGCGCACTCTGGCAATCTCGTTTAAACTGCTAAAACGCAGGACATCAGCTTGGCAGTGAGCATTTAGGCAAGCTCGAGGAAGACTTTTCGGGAACCCCATTTGTAGGGGTTACATATATACTGCGTATGAATAGTTTTTTTGTTTGATCAGTTTAGTAATTTTCCTGGTTAACCATTTTGGCTTTAGCCCGTTTTCATTTTATTTTTTTATTCTCTTTATGTGTTTATTGCATGTGCTCAGTATTGTTTCTTTAATGATTTGCCAGGTTTCTTCTCTGTTCTTATATTTAAGTATATTACACCAGTCAGTCGTACTAATATCATGATTCATTGATACTTCATCAGCTGATTTATATACATATATCTCAGTACATCTCTTCAGTCTTTCCTGTGACTGTTGTATGTTAAATATCACGCTACTATAATCACTGTCTTCCAATGGAAATGTTACTATACAGTCTGTGATGTTTATACTTTCTGTTGTTAATCTAAAATGTTATGTTCGCGTGTGGGTTCTTTAACATGTTGATTTAAATTTTGTGCATTACAAGTTTGAAGGAAAGACTTACTGTCCCTATGACTGGCAGTATTAGTAGACCAGTTTATATCACCTAGGTTAAAATCACCTGTCAAGATTAGTGGACCTAGTTCTGCAGCTGTGTTTATTTCCTCTGAAAGTGTAGAGTGAACACTTTCTTTTGTGTTTGGGGGTCTGTAAAAAAAGTCCCAATGTGCTGGTTATTTTTTAATTTAATTTGAGATGTATATCCATAAGGTTTCTGTTTCTGTGTTACGTTGTTTTATTGCAGACGATATGTCTGTTGCAATAATCTGTTCATTTACTGTATGTAGATAGCAATGCCGCCTCCCTTTTTGTTGTTTCTATCTAACCTGAACAAGTTGTAACCTGGTAGGTCACTACCCCAGATGTCAGAACTTTTTTACCATGTCTCAGTGACCAATATAATGTCAATACTAGGGTTTAATGTTAGAAAAGTTTGAAGGTCGCTCATTTTATTAGTCAAACTTCTGGCGTTACAAAGTAAACATTTCAAATCTCTTATTGTATTAGGCTTTCTAGTATTTTTAACTGTCTTAATAACCTCTTTTTTAACTGTCTTCTGTTTTGTGGAGGGGAGTACCATGACTCCCTGCTTATCTAGTTTAAAGGGAGACCCTCCAAATGCATTTTAACCAGTCTAGCTAGTATATAGATCCCTTTATCATTTAAGTGTAAGCCGTCTTTTCTTAGAGAGATAAGGTCTGTTTTCAAAGTGTGACCATGAGTCGATAAATCTAATACTATCTCTTGCTGTCCAGTTTTTAAGTCGTGTGTTGATTCTACAGATCGTGTCATTCTTTTCCTTTTTTGCATTTAGTATGGGCAGTAACCCTGAAATAAGTACTTCTGCTGCTAGGTGTTTCAGTTTATTTGCAACATCCAAAAGCTCATGACAGATGTCCTTTTCATGGCTGTGTCCCACATCGTTTGAACCCACATGTAGTGTTATTATTGAGTTCGGTTCACTGGCTTTCAGTACTTCTGGTGACATTAGGGTGATATCCTTTACTTTTGCTCCAGGGTAACATAACACCATTCATGTGATTTATTCCCTTCACATATTACTGTATCACATCTCCTAATTATAGAGTCTCCCATAACTATAATTTCCCTGTTACCTGGGTTTAGCCTATTGACCGTGGCATTTTCTATATGACTGGTACCTAAGGTTTCAGACCTGTTATGTACTGGCAATGTGTTTACTTCAGCCCTTCTTTTTTTTTTTTGCTGCTTTACGTGGTTTAATTGTGTACCACGTGTCTTGGTCAGTTGTATGTTCTCCTTCTTTCCCCTTATCTAAGGTCAGTTTCCTGGTCACTGCTTTCTTGATCATCCGTTTTTCCCCTTTCGTTTATTACTATCCAGTGAGTCCAATGTAGTCTCCTGTCCTTTACTGACTTGCAAGTTTGATATTTCGATTTCAAGCTCATTTAATCTTGTTTGCAGCATTGAGTATGCCTTACATTTAGTGCAAGTGAATAACTTAGATGTTTGATTTGGTGTTATTTCTGCATACATTTTACATTTTTTGACATCGCGCCAGTGTACCTTCCTAACACAGTATTTGCAACAGTTCTTCTGCTGGGTCTACTGTTTCCTTCATCATATTCCTTATGTTTAGTATTTTCTTGTACTTACTGTTTGTGTTCCCCTATTACCTTTTCTACAGTGGGCTGCAGTGTTGGTTATATGAAGGTTTCCCCTCTGTCCCATTGTCCCTGGTGGACGCCGGCAAGTGCTACTTGCCTCTGCCTGCGTCACCTCCTCCAAGCTCACCTCCGCTCGCTAGGGGAAGAAATATATAGGGTGGGGGTGACCAGAAGTGACGTCAGCTGCCCGTCTGGTAGCACTCGTTCAGCAAAGTCTTTGCAAACTATACAATTTAGTTTAAAAGTGCTCCTTTTGCCCCTTAGTAAGTTGTCAAAGTGCTCCAATAAGTACTCCCAGTTTCTGTTTAGTGCAACATACAGTCTAAGCCACCGAGTACTAGTGAACCAGCACACTCAGCAGGGGAAAAGTAGATAAACCCTCATTCAGGTATCAAATACAATTGAAAAAAAACAACTCCGTCACAGTTATGGTTCATCTAGAAATTGCAGGGTGAACTAAAACTTCCCAATATCTCAACTGTATACTGTAATCTTGAATGTATTCATTAATACTGTGGTTTGTATACATTACTTTCTGCGAGAAGACAACAATCCTCTTTTCTTATGTTTTTGTTTCTGTTTTCCCCAGCCAGGTACCAAATGGGACACTTGGACTCTTGTCTTGAACTATCAAATTGATATGTGGGGGGACTTTTGTTCTGTATACATCCCCCGACTAAAGAACTAAGCCCTTGCATTGTAATGGAATTCAGGATGTGTCCTACAAGATGCGTTGGATCTTATGTTTTTACTGTATGCTATGTGCTGTATGCTGAATAAAGCTGTTTCAAAAACGAAAACAATAAAGACTAAGTACAACCCTGCATACTAAAAACCAACACTTCCAGTGTGTGGTGGCGCATGAACACAGAACAGACCCGGAGCAAAATGTAAGCACCACAAAAAAAGGCACATCACTGCCAATGTGAAAGAAGCATGGGTAGATTAACCATATATAAAATAAAATCTGGACAAACTTTAATTCAGTTTTGGGGTTTTGGTGACACAGACCACCTAAGCTTCACTCTCACCGTGGGATTCAGTCAGTGGTTGAAAAACTGGTGTGGAGCTCAGGGATTTGGATTCATTGGGGACTGGGGGTCCACCTGGAGTGATGCAAGCCTATACTGGCATGATGGGCTGCATCTGTCCGGAAGGGTAACCAGGATCCTAGGTGATAGGTTTAAATGCTTCATTGGCAAGCTTTTAAACTAGCCAAGGGGGGAGGCACTGGAAAGGAGCAGGGAAATCCTAGCCCCCCCAAAATAATCACGGTAGTAAGTGCGGCAAACACCAACATAGAGGTGTCGATAGGGAGAAGGGCAGGGGTAAATGGAGAAAGTGACAAAGGCAAGAAGGACAGGGATGGGGCAAAAGGGAGTAAGGCCATCAGGAAATGGAGGGTAATGAGTACCAATGCCCATAGTCTGGGCAACAAGCTCCCTGAGCTGGTGGCCTTGATGGAAGAGGGATGCCTGGATATCGTAGCAGTCACAGAAACATGGTACACAGAAAACCATGACTGGGATGTTAACATACCAGGGTACATAACCTACAGGAGAGACAGGCAAGGGAGAAGAGGGGGAGGAGTAGCTCTCTATGTAAAGGAAGGGATAAAAGCAACTGAACAAAAGAGTAAACAAGGAGGAGAGGAGGCACTGTGGGTCACCTTGGAGACTGGAAAGGGCACCACAATCTGCACAGGGGTTGTGTACAGACCCCCATGCCAGGGGAGGAATGGACAAGGATATGATAGAAGGCATTCTTAGAATGGCAGAGAAAGGGAGATACTGTTGATGGGAGACCTGAATATGCCAGATGTTAACTGGAGCACATTTGCTGCAGCCACATCCAAGAGCAGGGCCATTCTTGATGCCCTACAGGTGGCACGTTTAGACAGTTGGTTTCGAACCCACTCGTGAGGGAGCAATCTTAGACCTCAGACTCTCAAACGGGGGCAGGAGAGGATCTCAGATCTAGAAGTGGGTTGCCATCTGGGGACAAGTGAACATCAAACAGTGTGGTTCACGTTAAACTCAGCTACAGAGTCAAGCCATACAAAAGTGAGGGTACTGGACTTTAGGAGGGCTGACTTTGGCAAGATGGGAGAGTGCCTCAGAAAAGCACTAGCAAACAGGCTAGAAGGAGGTGGAGCAACAATGGGGAATCATCAAACTGCCATCACAGAGGCAACAAGCCTTTGTGTAAAGCAAATAAACAAATCAAATGAAAGAAAAAGCCACTATGGTTCTCAAAAGAGGTGGCTGTGAAAGTCAGGAAGAAAAGATAGCATTCGGAAGTATAAGGAAACACAGAAGGAGCAGGACAGATAGCTGTACCAGTTAAGGCAGAAGGAAGCAGGGAGGGAAGTCAGAATAGCAAAGGCCCAAACTGAGGAAAAGATAGCCAACCCAGTTAAGAAGGGGATAAACCCTTTATAGGTACATCAGCGAGCAGAAAGAAAGACAAAGGGAGGGATAGTGAGGCTGAATAGAATGAACGGTGGGTGGGCAGAGGGGACAGTGAAAAGCAGGATACTGAACTAATATTTCTGCTCAGTATTCACAAAGAGGAGAGGAAGTGCCTAATCCAATTAACAGAAGCACTCTTGATAAGGGGTCGATCCCAGTCCTTTCACAGAAGAAAGGGGTTCTGCAAGAACTCCTAAAACTGAAGGTGGACAAAGCAATGGGTCCTGATGGAATTCAGAATTCTAAAAGAATTAAGGGAGGAACTAGTGAAACCACTGGCTACTCTTTTTAATAAATCATGGAGGATGGTGTGGTACCGAGACTGGAGGAAGGCGGATGTGATTCCCTTCACAAGTGGGACCAAGACAGAGGCAGGAAATCACAGACCTGTCAGTCTGACCTCTGTGGTAGGGAAAGTGATGGAGTCACTTTGAAGAAAAGAATAGTTGAGTACCTAGAGGTCAGTGGAGCACAGGACCCAAGGCAGCATGGGGTTCACAGCGGGAAGGTCATGTCAGACGAATCTAATAAATTTCTTTGACTGGGTGACCAAAGTAGTAGACCAGGGAGGGGCTGTGGACATGGCCTACCTAGACTTTAGCAAGGCATTTGACACAGTCCCACACAAATGATTAATAGTCAAATTTACCAGCCTGGGAGTGGGTCCCAGGGTGGTAGCCTGGGTAAAACATTGGCTGCACAACAGGACACAGAAGGTAATTGTAAATGGAGTCCACTCTGAAGAAAGAGGGGTTACTAGTGGGGTACCACAGGGTTCAGTATTGGGTCCAGTCCTTTTTAATGTCTTCATCGGTGACATTGCAGAGGGACTGGAAGGAAAAGTATGCCTTTTTGCAGATGACACAAAGATCTGCAACAGGGTTGATACACAAGGAGGCGTGGAAAGGATGAAAAGGGACTTGGCAAGGTTGGAGGAATGGTCAGAAGTATGGCAGCTAGGATTCAATGCAAAGAAGTGCAAAATAATGCACCTGGGAAACAAGAACCCAGGGGAAGAATACACAATGGGGGGGAGGTAGTAACAACAACAAAAAAGGAAAGGGACCTGGGGGTAATCATATCAGATGACCTTAAGGTTAGCAAGCATTGTGAGAAGGCAGTAGGGAGGGCTGGGGGTATACTGGGATGTATAGGGAGAGGCATCAGCAGCAGAAAACAGGAAGTTGTTATCCCTCTGTACAGACAGTTGGTGAGACCCCATCTGGAGTACTGTATCCAGTTCTGGAGACCCCATCTCCGCAAGGACATAGACAGGATAGAGGTAGTCCAGAGGAGGCAACTAAAATGGTGCAGGGTCTGCAAGAGAAGCCGTATGAGGAGAGACTAAAGGAGCTTAATGTGTATACCCTTGAGGAAAGAAGGGAGAGGGGGACATGATAGAAACTTTTAAGTACCTCAGTGGAATCAACAAGTCCAAGAGGGTAGCATCTTTCAGAAAAGCGACTTTGCAAGAACAAGGGGACACAATTTAAAGATAGAAGGAGGCAGTTCAGGGCAATGTGGAGAAGTATTATTTCACAGAGAGGGTAGTGGATGCATGGAACAGCCTTCCTGAGGAGGTTGTGGGTCTAAAACTGTGGGAGAATTCAAGAATGCATGGGACAGACATAAGGCAATTCTTGTGGGGGGTAGGAAGAAATAGGCTGTTGGTTAACTAGGATCTGCGGCCTATCCTGTAGGTAGGGAAATGGGCAGACTAGATGGGCCAAGAGGTCTTTATCTGCTGTCAAAGTCTATGTTTCTATGTTCCTATGTTTCACATAACTAATAGCAGGACTGGGGCAGATTAGGCAGGGTTGGACAGACTGGATGGATGTGTAGGCCTTTTGCTGCTATCACTGTCTTTGTTTCTATGTAGAGCCCCTCGATTAAATTACTCCCTCGTAATTCACAGCTGCACATCATTTATTCTATATTTAATAGGCGCTACAAGTGGTGTCTCTTATGGTATAATATAAAGCAGGGTTTTAAATAGCCGATATCGCATTGCAATTTGCAATGCGAACCGGCTGCTTGAGCGATCTATTCTGACCTTTGCATTGCAGAAAGACTGCAATGCATTCTGTGAACCTCCGCCTACCCATCTGAGCCCCACCACCCTCTCCACCCATGCCCCCACAGACACCCACCTCCTGTAGTATCCATAGTGTCCAGATCACGCAATGCACTACTGGGAGCGACTGCTGGCATTTGGGGTCGTAGCGGTGAGACTCTGAGGATACTATGGGCTGCACTAAGAAGTGGATTACTTAATTTTTGCTGTTAACTATGGGAGTGATTGCCTGAATTTATTTTGAGCCGCGACGGTGAGGCTCAGGGAGGCATTCTGAATTAATTACCTTATGTGGGTGAGTGTTTGTGGGGATGTGTGGGGGGAGGGTGGTGGGGCTCAGATGGGTGGGGGGCATTCTGGTATAAGTGGGATCAGGGCTACTCATACCTCTCAACTGTCCCCAATTATTTTTTATTTATTTATTTTATTATTTATTATACTTTTTGCTGCCGCCAGCCGCCTGGAACCTCAGCCCGGTCACGGACCCTCGCTACCACCTCCACATTAGACTCACCCCTTCGATGCCCCCTGGCTTACCCCACAGGGCGAGGATTGCGACCCCGACCACTCGAGGGGCCGCAAATGATGGGATAGGTCGAAGGGGCCATCCTGGAGTCTGATTGAAGCCGAGGGTGGGCTTCATCTAGGGCAGCCAGTGGCGTTGGTTTTTCTGGGTATACAGGGGCGGGGACGTGCAATGATGTCTGGTGTCCGCCCCACCCCTGAGCTTGCTTTTGGTGCTGGTACGAGTGGTACACCCAGCCTCCGCTAGGTATCTGCGCGCAGTCAACACTGTACCCCTCCCCTGGAGAAGGAGTGCAGTCGGACGCTAATCCATCTGCCTCGCCGGGTCTCTGACGCCCGGGTCCATTCCCGAACCCGGGTCACCAGTGTTGCAGGTGGGTGCCCTGCCCCTGCTCCAGCGGACCAGCAACTGTCCTCGATTATAAGGGATGTTCTTCATGTCACCCGTCAAACTTGATCTGTCCCTCTTCCCTCCTTCACAGAAAAGATGCTGCCAACACAGAAAAGGTGGTGTAAATTCAGACTTTAAAGCAGAAATGTACTTGCTCAGAGTTACACAGTCTTGGAAGTGGAGGTTGTGGGAATCAAACCTAGGTCTGCTAGAGTGAGCGGGATGAGGAGGCTGTGACTTGCTCAAGTCACACAGTCTTGCAAGTGAAGGTTGTGGGACTCAAACCTAGGTGTGTTGGAGTGAGGGGGTGTGTATTAATTGGCACCCAGGTATGGCCCATGTGTGTAGTGTGAGAGAGAGAGAGAGAGAGAGAGAGTGTGTGTGTGTGTGTGTGTGTGTGTGTTGGGTTTATGGAAACAAATGAAGCGAAGACCTAGCTAATTTCAGTAAGGATTTTATTCAGGTTAAAATGTATATATTTTTTAATTGTATATACATTTTGTGCTATTTTTAAATTTTGCTAATCAAATTGAGGCAAGTGCTGTGCATTTTTGCAATTGATTAGCAGTTTGTGCTGATCAGTTTTCGCAGTTTATTTAAAACCCTGTAATCTTGCATCAGTGTGGGCTGACAGAACTGCTCAGCTTTGCTTCGAGGTCCTTTTGCACAGCCAATGCAAGATAACGTTTGCGGGTTTAAAGACATTTGTGCTTCTTTTGAAACCAGCTTCAAGCCCTTGGGTTATGAGAATATCAGCACATGGTTTGGCAGCAGATTGCTGGGAATGAGTCTAAGATTTCTGTTTGAAGGTTATTTGTGGTAATGGGTTTCATATTTTAAAGGAGCAAGCGAGTCTGTGACTAGGAGGGACTTTGGCTATTTATTGCAGTCTTGCATTTATTAACGTGGAGTCATTGATGGTTTAGTTTTGTTCATAGCATGCAGCAATACCCACCCACACCCACTCATGTGTAGGAGTTGTTGGCTAGCTAGCTAGCTGAGTCTAGCCCTTGCATTTCAGTCATGGATGCTGTCTGGAATCTCACTGCCCACTCAGGCAGAGGTAATGTGAGAATCCTAATCTTATCACCCTTCAGTCTCTTCAGATGTCATGTCACTGTGCCTAAGTTTGTAGAATGAGTTGTGATATAACTGAAGAATGCTGATTGATAATTCTTCATAGTGATTGGCAAAGCACAGATGTTGGTCTGAAAGTGCTGCAGTAAATGTCAGGGCTGTCCGGGAAGTGGCTGCCTTCATACTGTATATGAAACAGTGCTGTTTTTTTGGGAGCTTGAAAGTTGTCATTCATGTTCTAAAAGGCAAGTTTCCCAGTTCCATCAATTTAAACTTGCATTAATGAATTATCTTGAGCAGGCTTATATATTTAGTAGATGATTAGGGATGAAATACAACTAAGTACTTCAACAAACTCATTTGTATTATGAAATGACATGACTAAGTGAAGCTGATTGGCTGAAACAAGCCTGAGTGGGTTAATTTCTGCCACCAGGGAAATAATGGGGTACCGTGAGTAGGGAACCTCTACAAACCGGTGCATGTTTACACAGCATACTCATTTCATACCTACTCTTAAAGCACGGGAGGAGGGGCAGACATGATGAACCTAGACTTTCTTGTACTGTGTAAGTCACATGACCATGGAATTATTCAGCATAATAGCATGGGTTCACCTTTTTTTTTTTTTTTTGATAACAGCTTTTTTGCCTCTGCTGTCTGTTGCTCCTTACTTCAGGTCATGGTCCCTGGTGACCTCCCAGCCCTATTTGCTGGTCCCCCCACAGTCAAGGCTGGAAGGGATCCACAGTGTGGAGCCCATGAGTACTGCTGGCTGTATTAATGGCACGGAGACATGGATTTTCTGGGGGTTTTTTTTTTCTCCCTTCCTGTCCCAAGACACTGGACAGTAACCTTTTGTGCGAGCCTATACTCACGCAGCAATGCCCTAAGAAGAAGTCAGGCTCGCTGGGGGAACCAGAGTGCCTGCTCCACTGGCTGAAAGTGCTACTGCACAGCATCTCCACCCTGGCCACCAGACATGATGTGTGCTTCCAAACCTGGGTTGTGTTTGGGCCGTTGGACGGACCGCAAGGGTGCCCTTATAAATGTACTTTTTGCTTTAGTAGCCGTCTTATAAACGAAATAAGACAATTCAGGGATTCACAGTTATGCTCAATAATCATACTTCTTGGGTGTGTTTAACACCCTCTGAAACATGCAATTATTTGTATTGCTTACTCAATAGGAATGATAGCACAACTATAATTAGGGCTGTGCAGGACTGTGTTTCAATGGTGATGTTTTGCCGCTGTAACTTGGAAGTCTCTGATCCTAGGGGCTTGAAAATTTACATGCATGCCCACTGTGGCAGGATCTCCAAACTCTGCACATACTGTAAATATTGGTAAGTCACATTAGTCTTTAAGTTACAGGGTGTCAAAAACATGCAGAAATATTTTAAGACATTGAGGGGTAAGAAAAACGGAAAAACAAAAAAGATATAAAACCTGAAAAATTTTTTAGATCCTATCACAAAACTGGTGCTTTTGTGGATTTTGAAATAAAAACATTTAAAAGTTATAAGAGTTAAAAATAAGCCAGTGGCACAGATGCAGTGGTGTTTCTCTCTCCTAAAGCTGTTCTCCGGACTCATAACTACTGGGAGGGTCTTCCTGGTACCACGTGACAGGCAGGATAAAGATCTCTGCAGGGAGACTACATCCTCCCCTCCATTTCGTGTAGCAATCAGTTTACTTCATGCTTGGCAAGAGGCAGATGCCCTGCAGGGGCTCTGTTACAGAAGTGACAGAGCTGAAGACATCAAACTGTAAGTCTGGACATTTTTTGCTTAAAGGATCTTATTAGGAGAGCGAGGAGTTATTTCCTTTGGTGGCATCTGGCTCTCTACATCACGGGGTTTCCAGTCTTAGTCTTGCATGCTGTACAGACTGCCCCCTCTTCTCTTGCCGCACTCTGAGGAGTAACCCATGGCCTGGGACTCTATTCTTTCACAGCGCAAGAACTGCATATTGATTGTCCTGCCAATGGCCGCAGCAGCTTAGGCCGTTGACACCACTCCTCATCGACGAGCCCCAGGTCCTTGTGCAGCATGGGCCGTTGATGCTGCTCCTCGTCGACGAGCTCCTGATCCTTTTGCTTGCCGATGGGGCATAGGAGAATGCGCACATTCGGAGTCGCGGAGAGCACTGAACAGCAGCAACGCTCAACAGGGGGGCAGCAGAACCTGCTCATCAAAGGAATCTCGTGGAAGCTAGGTGATCACATGGAAAGCAGGGGGCAGCATTATTATGCGTCGACGAGCATCAAAATGCAGAGGCCTGCTTGTCGACGGTGGATTCTCCTGCACTACAGCGCTTCACCACGAGGAGTGTCCCCCCCCCCAGCACACCTTGAGACCTAGCAGGGACAAAGGAGCAGTGGCAGTGCTCAACAAGCATCTGTCCCTCGCGAACCAGCTCGTTCAAGGAGTTACCCGGCAGCTGGGCGGCCGTAAGGACAGTGGGGGCAGCTCTATTTTATGTCAACTAGCATCAAATTTCAGAGGCCTGCTGACGCGGATTCTACAGTGCTTTACATTGAGGAGCGCCCCCCTCCCCCAGCACACCTACAGATCTAGCAGGGGCAGACAAATACCACCCATGCAGGGGAACCCCAGGCACATGAATGTCCTCCAGGAAGACAGACAAATCCTCAAGGGGCAGAAAAGGTCACAAATGCAGGTCTCCCCTGCTGGCCACCCTTGCAGGCTCACTCTGCTTAAAGTGGAACAATGCAGCGGCCGCAAGGTGAGAGGAAGCCTCGGAAGCTTCTGTGTTGGAGTCTCAGGAGCTGCATGTCCCGGCCATAGGGTCGGAGGGCTCCTCCACTTCGGACAGTTGTCAGAGGGAACAACATTCATCAGAGATCTAGGACCAGACTAGAGTTTTTAACCCTCAACCACCCACAGGAAAGACAACCGAAAACGAACCCTCGCCCCATCTCCTGATGAGGAGGCGCGTTATTTCTCGTGGCATAACAGGAAGAGATAAAGATCCGGATCCAAAAGCAGGTCTTGGAACCCCAGCGACAGGAATAGTAAAAGGTCCGGATCCAGAAGCAGGTCTCGGGACTTTCACAAGGGGAGATGCTGGTCAGGCAGTTCACCAGACTCCTCAGCTTACAGTTACTCCTCCCCAGAAGAGAGGGAGCCTCTGGACTCTGACTCTAACTCAGACGCCTCGCTTTTCCAGAAACTTTGTCTTGGATGTCCTCAGTAAGGCATTCCAGTCCGCCACAACCTCTCTTAAAGCAGCTACAGCCAGCCTGTTTTCAGCACGAGCCGTACTATCTTGGGCCAGTGACCTGGCATTCCAGCTTGCTGATGAGCCCAGAGAAAAACACACCCTACAGCAAGTTCTGCCTACTCAGCAAATGTGTCTGAGGAGGCAGTCAGATGTGCAGCAAGAGCCACATGTTACCAGACCTCAGCCTGTGGTGACGTTCCAGATGACCACAGATCTTCTCCAGGCATGAGTGATCGAAAATTTCCCCATCACAGAACGGAACAGGGACATTTACGCTCTTATTTTTCATAGTTCCAAAGCGCTCAGGTGAATTTAGGCCCGTACTAGGCCTAAAAAATTTCTGAATGGCTTGTTCGCCCCAGAACATTCAAAAGGGAAACCCTGTCATTCATCATCGGGGAAGTCCATCGGGGGGAGTCTTTGGCCTCAACAGATTTGCACAATGCCTTATCTGCATATCCCCATCCCATGGGCTTGCAGACAATTCCTCAGATTCAAGGTGAGGGAATGCCACTTCCAATTCACAGTGCTTCCCTTCGTCCTGGCTGCAGACCCTAGGGTCTTCTCCAAGATCCTACCGCCAGTGAGTGCTCACCTCAGTCACAAGGGATCCAGCTCTTCTGCTATCTAAACAGCGTCCTAATCAAAGCCCAGCAGTATGATCATGCAGCTCAGGCAGACTGAGGTCATCCAGTGCCTTTCCTCTCCTCTCTAGATTTCTTTATCAACCAGAAAAAGAGCTCTCCCTTACCATCCCTTACCTTGAATCATCCAAGTGTGTCTTCAAAACACTTTAGAACAAAGGTTTTTCCCATAGCTTCGAATTTCAGGGACCTCATGCTCTCATCAACAAATTTCATTCGACACTATGCCTGCCAGTTCACACCCTCATGCAGCTCATAGGGACGATGGTCTCCCTGGCAGACTCGGCTCCCTGGCTACTGATTCACATGCGTCCCCTCCAGTTAAGCCTTCCCAAACAGTGGGCCCAGTCAAGGGGCAAATCTGGGCCAGTAGATATAAATCTCTTGCAAGGAGAAAGCATCTCTTCAGTGGTGGACTTGGCAATCCACCATCATGAATGGTTTCGAGCTGGGGCATCCTCACCAGATGAGAATTATTACCGATGCCAGTCTTAGGAGCCGGGGAGCTCTCATCGACACAGGGCAAGTGGTCGCTGGCAGAAACATGTTGCAGCATCAACGTTCTGGAGATGTGAGTAGTCCACCGGGCACTTCAGTGGTTCAAAGCGCAGATCTCCAACTGGGATGTTCTCATTCTCACTGACAGTCGAACAACAATGGCCTACATCAGTCACCAGGGAGGCACAAAGAGCTCTCAGCTCAGATGTTACAAGAATCCCTGTTATTCTTCCAGTCGGCAGTGCACCACCTGGAAAGACTGATGGCCGTGTACATCCCAGGCCAGAAGAACATCACGGCAGGTTGGCTAAGTCGAAAGGACGTTCTTCTAGGAGAATGAGAACTGAAGGACAGTGCTTTCTACCTCTGTACTGTACGGTGGGGCCTTTTGCAGAAGATCCTTTTGCCTGCCGACAAAACTACTTACTTCCACAGTTCTACTCTATATTCTGGGACGAGCTGGCAATAGCACAGGACACCTTCCCCATTATCTGTGGTCAGTACGATATCCTGTACACCTCTTTCCTAATCCTACTAATCCCAAGGACTCTTGTGCAAGATTGCTCATGATCAAGTGGAGCTGATTCTAATCTGTACATGCTGACCCCACCAGCCAGGGTTCCCTCGATTGGTTCAAATGTTGCTACAACCTTCTCTGATCTTTCAGACCAGCCCCAGTCGGCACAATCTGTTCCTCTCAGTGTGGAGATTGAGCAGGGGATTGTCAAGGAGTTAGGTTATACTCCATCTGTCATTGAAATGATAATCCACTCAAGACGGCCTTCGTCTTCCATGGCCTGTTACAGGATATGGAGAAGTTTTCTCTTCTGCTTACAATCCATCCATATTCCAGACAGCATGGTGTCTCTCCCCACTATACTGCAATTTCCGCAGGAAGGCTTCGACAGGTTCTTCAACAGGCAACCTTACAGGTCTAAGTCCCAGCTCTGGGTGCACTTCTGCAGGCTGACTAAGGGGAGGCCTTGGGGGCACACCCTCCTGTTAGATGATTCCTGAGAGTAGTGTCGCTCAAACACTCTACAATTAAGCTCATTGCTTAATCAAGCCTCCTTGGAGAATCAACCTGGTCCTCAAGACCCTGACCAAGGCCATCTTTGAGCCTATTAAAAAAGCATCCCTTATCCTTCTGACGTTGAAGGTCGTTCTTCTTACAGCAGCCACTTCAGTTCAAAGCATCAGTGAGATGGGAGTATTTTCTACCAAAGAGCCATATATTATCTTTCCTCGGGTTTCACTGTTCCTGCGAACAGATCCCTCTTTTTTATCGAAGATGATGTCTCCCTTTCACTGCAACCAAGAATTTAACCTTCCTTCCTTTTGTCCATGCCCTAAGATCGAGAAAGAGAGGGACTTTCACACGCGGGTCCCTAGGAGAGCACTCAGCTATCCATCAGAAGAACCAATTCCATATGCAAGGCTCCAAGTTTGTTCATTCTCACTTGGGCAAAATATGGGAAAAAAAAAGGACTCTATTGCCAGATGGATTTGTTCCACCATATCCATTGCCTGCCAGAAAGCGGGTAGTTATCATGCCTAGTGATGGTCCATTCACTAGAGCAATGGTGGCATCTTGGGCATACTTCAGAGAAGTGTCACCAGCAGACCTAGGCAGAGTGACCACTTGGTCATCCATCCATACCTTTGCAAAGTTATTCAAATTGGATGTGTTCGCCTCCGTGAAGTAGTCATTTGGCCACCAGGTCCTTCAAACAGTGGTAGATCCGTTAAGTTCTGTTGACATTCTTCCCACCCGGGAAGCAATGGGATGTATTGCTTTAGTGTATCCCAGTAGTTATGAGCTCGGAGACCAGCTTAAGGAGAGAGAAATAGAAATTTAAACACCTGTAAATTTTTTTTCTTCGACTGCTGGTCTCCGGGCTCCTTCCCTCCCAGAATGTCTGAAGTCGGCCTCCTGGATGAGTGTTCAAATTAACATTTCTTCTTTTTGTTTCCAAGCTATGTAGTACTACAGGGGACAACTGCTTTAGGTACAACTGATTGCCAGAGGAAGTGGATGGGAGGATGTAGTCTCCCTGCAGAGATCTTTGTCCTGCCTGTCACATGTTACCAGGAAGGACCTCACAGTAGTCATGAGCCCGGAGACCTGCAGTTGGAGAAAGAAAATTTACAGGTATTTAAATTTCTATTTTTAAGGGTTTTTTTTTTTTTTTTAAAGATATTTTCACATGTAAGTGACTGCATTAGATTAGATGGTGTTTGATAAAACGTGCAAGGCAATGTGTCATTGTTGCATTCCTTCTAAATACAAGATGCCCACCTGGCCCCAAAACATTTAAGTGTGTTACGGGGAGACTATCCGCCCATCTGTGGTTCCAGGACCCCCCAACAGCAGAAGGTTAAGTGTGGCTCTGGGAGCACAACTCGGGTGCCGTCCCTTCCCTCATTCATCAAACTTGGGGTCCATTCCTGGTTCCAAATAAACATGCTAACTCCTAGGACCTTAAAGGCTAGCACCAGGAGCCCATACCAGGTGCCAGCAACCCCCCAGCATGGTAAATCTGATATCAGTGGCTCATCACTGGTGGCAGTTAACACCCAAAGTATTCAAAGGTAAGATCTGACACCAGTATTTGTGTAATAGTGCCTTTGTGCTAATTTTAATCAGATAGTGTCTGGCCAAGAAGCTGAGAGTGGGGCTGTACCAGCCACTGACGAAAGGGGGAGTACCACTGGATGCCCGGACTACTTGGCATAATGTGAGGGAGAGGGTTGCCTTTAAACACAGAGGACTGCTTGTCACAGGGATGAGGAGAGGGAGAGGATTGCCAATGGGCACCAGGAACTGAGTAGCATGAATGGGTTAAGTGATGGAGTGGCACTGTATATCAGGGACTGCTTGGAATGGAATGGGGTAAGGAAGGGGTGTGCCATTGGACACCAGGGACTCCATGGAATGGAACTGGGAGAGGGGGTGCCAGTTGATACCAGGAGTGCTTGGTGTCATCGAGGCACAGGTCAGGAAGCATAGAGAAAACCCAGGAGCAGTTGTAAAATTCCACAAAACTGTTTATTTGTAGTTGCAGTAACATAAAATAAAATAAACCTGTTCAGAATAACTATGTACAGAAGCAAAATACAATCTTGCTTGTAAAAAGTCTCTCCTTCGATACAGAATAGACCAACCTCCTTAGTAATGCAAGGAGAGAACCACAAGCCCTGGTACCCTCTCGTTGGGATCTGGCCAATCCGCAATTTCAGATTCCCTCCTTATGAAGAACCTGGCCTACCCAAATAGGCCAAGCTTTTAAAACCTTCCCTACATTTTACTTTTTATAGACAGACAGTCTCCCAGGATACCCCGATCCTGACCCCAGATCAATAGACAGGAAACATGCAAATGGTCTAAACGATAAATTTATGATACTATATTTTAGACAAACACAATCATATTCCTTGAACAACTGCAGAGGTTGAATAACATATTTATTGAGTCCTTCTATTCTATTTATGCTTTTAGAAATGTTATTTAATATTGCATTAGAACATAGCCATCCTTTACTTTTTTCTGAAATTGTACAGACATTATTGATTGCCATTTACCTGTACATAAGCCTGAATTTTTACCATCATGTATTGTGTGTCCAAGAAACTTAAAAACTGAAATAAAAAAACAATATTAAAAAAAAAATTATCCTTGCAGCTCAGCTTAGCTGTTTTATGAATCTTTTCAACCCTCATCCTTAGTAAGCATTCTGTCCTTTGTAAATTTCAGGAGCTGCTAGAACATTGAGAACTTCCTGAGGTTCCCACAGCCTTTGTAAAAGGCCCAGACATTTGCACTCAAATAACCTCTGGCTTTTCACAGTTATCTCAAATTATAAATACACACATACATATATATATAGTGTGTATGTATATATATACGTATATATATACACACACACACACATTTCAATAGTAACACCAGATATTTTCCATACAAACATGATTCCATTATCAGTTTAATTTCCATATGTTGATTTGCACATATTCTTATATTAGAGATATATATATATATATATATATATATATATATATATATATATATATATACACACAGGAGGGAAAAACAGAAAGCAAGAGAAAACGGAGAGACAGTGAGAGGCGAAGGATTGTAAGACTGTTCGGCTTGATCAAGTCCGAAGTCTCACAGGAAAATTTGGCTCTGCAACCAGACAGAGGCGAGAGAAAAGGAAAGAATACAGATCCTTGCATTTACACACTTTCTCCAACAAATGGGACAGGGTTCTATTCTACCCTGTCACACTTGGCATGTAAAGTGGAGAGGTAGATGCTGTAATTGGACACCTAGGACTGCTGGGTTCAGGCATGGAGTAATGGAGGTGAGTGCCTTTGGAAAGCAGGGACTGCTTGGCTTGGAACAGGGTAAGGGAGGGGAGTGCCACAGGACACCAGAGATTTGTTGGGATTAGACTGATAAGGGGTGCCAGTGAATACCAGGAGTGCTTGGCATGTAAGACAGGAGTGTGGGGGGGTGGAGGAACATTGAGCAAGCATAAAAGAGACACTAGCGAAAGTAACCGAGAAATGTTCTAGACCAGCCAGTAAGGCAACGAAAAAAATAAATCCACTGTGTTTCACAAAAGAAGTAGCAGCAGCAGTGAGAGAAAAGAGACCAGCGTTCAGAAAATACAAGGGCTCAAATAGTAACAAGGATAGGGAGATACAGTATACAAGGGTAACTTAAAGGCGGCAAGTAGGGTGATCAGAGTGGCAAAGGCATAAACGGAGAAGGAAATGGCACAGGGAGTCATGGGGACAAAAAGACCTTCAGGAACATAGGCGAAAGAAGGAAAAATAAGGGAGGAATAGTCGGGCTCATAGGTAAGGATGGGAAAAGGGCGGAGGGAGACAGAGAAAAGGCTGCAGTCTTAAATGTGTACTTTTGCTCTGTATTTACCAGTGAAGAGCCCGGAAAGGGACCCATCCCAAATTGGGATGAAAATCAGGAAAAGGGGATAGACACAAGCCCATTCATGGAAGAGAGGGTAAACACAGAACTGAAACAACTACAGGTGGATACGGTCATGGTCTGGACGGAATTCACCCATATATTCTGAGGGAGCTCAGTGACGAATTAGCTGCACCTCTGGTGGATCTAGTTATCTGATCCCTAAGAGAAGGAACATTTCCCCAGGACTGGAAAAAGGCGATAGTGATCCCCATATACAAGACTGGCAGCAAACAGGATACAGGAAACTACCGCCCAGTCAGTCTAACCTTGGTAGTGGGAAAGATAATGGAATCGCTGCTCAATGAAAGAATAAGAGCATTTCTGGAGGAAACAGGCTAGCTGGATGACAAACAGCATGGCTTCACAGCAGGAAGGTCCTGCCAGTCAAACCTGATCAAGTTCTTTGACTCTGCTACTAGAGTAGTGGACCAGAGGGGTGCCGTGGATGTTATCTACCTTGACTTTAGCAAAGCCTTTGACTCAGTCCTACATAGAAGGCTGATAAATAAGCTTAAGCATACAGGGGTAGGAAGGGAAGTGGTGAATAGCTGGCTAGATCAGAGAACTCAAATGGTCATGATAAATGGGCAACATCAGGGGACAGGGAGATGACCCGCGGTGTGCCACAGGGATCTGTCCTGGGACCATTGCTCTTCAATGTTTTCATCAGGGACATCGCAAAGGAACTAGGTGGGAAGGTGTGTCCATTTGCAGATGACATAAAGATCTGCAGTAGAGTGGACACCGTGCAGGGGTGAAGCAAATGAGAGGTAACCTGCTCAAGTGAGAAAAGTGGTCCAGTATGTGGCAGTTAAAATTAAACTCAAAAAAGTGCAACATTTTGCATCTGGGCAGGAAATCCAGGGACAGACTACTATCTGGGGGGTGGGGAGAGGCTAGCATCCACCCGGCAGGAGAGGGACCTGGGGGTTATCATTTCAGACAGTTTGAAGGTGAGCAGTCAATGCGAGAAGGCAGCACAAAAAGCTAGCAGGATGATAGGATGCATAGGAAGGGGCATCACAAGCAGAGGGAAGGAGGCGATCCCTGCCACTATACAGGCCCCTGATAAGGCCCCATCTGGAGTACTTTGTCCAGTTCTGGAGGCCTCATCTCAGAAAGGACACAGATAGATTAGAGACGGTATGGAGGAGGGCAACAAAGATGATCCAAGGGCTCCATGACATGACTTATGAGAGCAGGTTGGAGGAGCTGAACATGTACTCCCTGGAGCAACACAGAGATAGGATGGATATGATAGAGATATTCAATTACCTAAAGAGTACAGACAGAGTACAAATCCAGGATCTATTTCTTGTCAATAGCTCAACAAGGACAAGAGGCCATGATGTGAAATTACAAGGAGGATGAGTCAATGGTAACATGTGTAAGTCCTTCTTCATGGAAAGGGTAATTGACCCATGGAATGGCCTACCTTCCGAGGCTGTTAATTCCAAAACAGTTAGTGAATTCAGATCAGCATGGGATAGACACGGGGATAGTAGTAAGTAAATTCTGAGGAGGGGGCAGGGATCAGGGCAGTCTAGATGGATCTTTGATCCCCATCTGCTGTCACTTTTTATGTTTCTGAGTTAAGAGGAAGGGGGTGTAATTGGACAACAAGGACTGCTGCGTACACGCATGGGGTAATGGATGTGAGTGCCTTTGGATACCTGGGAGTACTTGGCATGGAATGAGGTAAGGGAGACGAGTGCCACTGCACACAAGGGCTTCTTGGCATGGGACTGGGGGGTGCCAGTGGACACTGCGAGTGCTTCACATGAGATGTGGAGCTGAAGGGGGTGTAAGTGGACAACAAGAACTGCTTGGCATTGGAATGGGTAATGGAGGTAAGTGCCATTGGGCAACAGGGACTACTTGGCACAAGATGGTGACAGGGAGGGTTTGCCAGAAGGTACCAGGGATTGCTTGGTATGTGATGGGATATAGGAGTAGAGATCCACTGGATATCATGGAGTGCTTGGCAAAAAAAAAGCACTGGCAGCCGGCCAGCTGGGGAAGGCTGGTCATTACAGCAGGGAAACTCTCCTGCTTTTCTTTGAAATAACAAGAAATTATGTATTCAACAAAAAAGGCTGGCACTAGATTCAACACGATAGAATTTTAATGAAGTATGAAATGCGTAAGGTGCTTACAAAACAAACATATGAGCCATAGCAGACCACAGAACTTCCCGACCAGGTTTCACCCGAGGACTTTCTTAAGGGATACTGGCTGAGAAGGGTGATGTACTTTTAAAATTCCAACAACCAATCCTATTGCTTCTAAAGTTTTTAAAGTGCTTAGTGTGACTCATCCCTTTAAATATATCTTGTCCCTAAGGACAGGTTGTTACTTAAATATTATGTTAAAAAACTATGGTAGCAACAACAAGCAGCAATATTTACATTTAAGTACATCACTTTGATGAGCATTGCTAATTTTATGATTTATATCATATGATAGGATGAAGGAATTATGTATATTGATAAATGGATAGATAAATTCAGTAAGGGACTCCGGGGTTTTGTCTCTTTTGATGTTGAGATCTTAATTTTACTGTAAATTTATTTGCACTGTAATGTGAATGATCTTCATCCAAGGTATCTCTTGCAGGCTGCATCTATAGAACTATAGCTGCCAGGCACTAGGATCACAGGACACTTTTCTGGTTAGCAGTTTACCGGGGGACTGCCCATACTGACGTCACACACTGTTGACATCCTTCTCATATGAACATGGACGGCCTTACGCCCTCCTCAGTTCTTTTTCTGCTGTCAGTTGTCGCACGTTGGACTTCACGGAAGATTCTGCCAGCTTCAGTCGACCGCCTTTTCTGTTGTATTATTGTTTTCATTTTTCTCTCACTAGCTCTTGCAATTGCTTTGTTTCCAAAGTGATTTTTCTTCCTTTCTTCTGCCAAACTCTGTCTCCTGGAAGCTCTTTCAGATCTGTGCCTGTGGGGAGAAGATCCTCGAGAAGGATGGCCACAATGCCTGCATCCGCTGTCTAGACCCGGACCATGACATGCAGGACTGTGAACTCTGTCACCACTTCAACCAGGCTACCAGGAGGCGCTACCAGAAGACCCTAGAGACCTTCCTGCTCCAACAGAAGGTTGACTGCATGGTTGGAGAAGGAGCTTCAAGCCAGGAGTTCCTCCCCTTCACTGGCCTTGTCCTTGGATTCCCAGTTTTCCAAGGTTCAAGACAAGTCAGCTGAGAAGCATAAGCACCAGGATAAGGAACAGGCTAAGATGCGGCCTTCCACAAATTGTTCCCAGGCACCACACCAAACGTTGAGTGTGGCAGGGCCATCTTCCACTTCGGGAGTGGTCCCTCACCCACCACCAGTGCCCTCTCATCTACAAGGCTCATTGTGGCAGCCCCCCCACCAGTCTTACTGTGGCGGGCGTGGGTTTGTCTGCATCGGGTGCTTCCTCAGCCCCACGACCTTTCAGACCCTGCTATTCAGGACCTTATTTTCTTCGGGCCATCAGTCAGGTGGTTCTGCCAGTTTAGCCTTGGCTGGCATTGGCTTCCTGCTCTCAGGGGTTCAGCTTACTCTCCCGATGCCATCGTCAGCTGCTTCGGCAGCCCAGTTTTCGACCTTGGGATCCCGGCCTCTACTAGCGTCATCCCAGACCATTACTCCGTCGTCCTATTATCCTCAGAACTCAACAGCAACACAGGCTGTAGGGCCGATGCCAGTGCCCCAGCCTGCTCTGTTGCCCTTCCCTGTCCCACCGTCAACACTGGCCCCTCTGTCTCCACAGCTGAAGCTGTTTGGTGTCCCGACACCGATTTTGGTGGACTTACAATTTATGCTATATTCCCTGTGGGGTTTTATGCATGCTCGCCTTTCCCCTCTACAAGGGCTGGTGCCGCATGGGCCTTCTACGCCTGCCCTGGTGCCTTCTTGCCCCCCCCAGAGCAGTGCCCTGGCCCTCGTATGCTGATGCCCACTCTACCTCATCCTGGGCAGGGGGATGATGAGTACCACCCGTACCTCCTGATGACAACGAGGAAAGCATCGATGGGGATGATAGGGGTGCCGGTCCCTCACATTCTACTTACATGGTGTCTTCCAGGGGTGAAGATGTATCCCTCGGTCTCTCCCTGATGACTCTTCTTTTGTCTTGGTTATGTGGCAATTGCAGGTCGCTATGGGATGAGAAGCAGAGAAATGGGACCCTGCCCATTGCCGTCTGTCCCACTACCTGGAGTTGTCAGGTTCTCCTTCTCTCATCATACCCCCCTGATGGAGCCTTTTGAGGATGCCATAATGGCTGTCTGGTTTAGACCCACTTGGTCTCCGCCATGCCCAGGAAGGTGGACAAGCTGTACCAGGCCCCTGTGGGGTAACTTTTTTTTTTTTTTTCTGAGCAACCTCAGGCTGACTCTGTGGTCATTAATGCTGCCCATGATCAGACTAAAGCCTAAGCATTCCAGCCCATCCCTCCAGACAAGGAATCCAGAAAGCTGGACCTGACTGGCAAAACAACCTTTACTTCAGCTACTCTGGACATTAGGGTCTTAAACTATATTACCCATATGGTCAAGTTTCAAAACCAGCTCTGGACACAGGCCAACAAGGTGACCAAGGCTCTTCCCCCGAGGACCCTCAGATGTAGGAGTTGCTTTAGATCCTTCAGTCTGGAGCTGATGTCAGTAAGCACCTGCTGTGATCAGCTTATAATACCGTGGATGCCTCAGCTCGAGCATCCGCAGCTGGCATTTTCCTCAGGAGGCATTCTTGGCTCAGAGTGTCAGGCTTTGTCCAGGACGTGCAACAGTTCATCCTTAATGCCCCATTTAGAGGCTACAAACTCTTTGAGCAGATGTGCAGGACATACTTTCAGACATGCAGGCTTCTGGCTGGACTTTGCAGTCGGTCCACTCTTTGTATCACACTCAACTGAAAAGTGGGCAGAGAGTGCCCTTTCCTCATGCCACCCACAGACCAAAGCCTAGCCCTTAGTCTCAGTGCAAACGCAGAGCAGCCTCTGCCCTTCCCTCCCCTTCCTTCACCTCTGGGAATGCTCCCATAGGAGGAGGGACAGGTCCGGCTGCAGGGGCCACTTTACCCTGACTCCTTACTTGGGGAGGGGGCCCCCCCAATACTGCAGGAGGCGGTGGTAGGGGTTGTTTTTCCCTACACTTTGAGAGGTGGCCAGAGCTCACTATGGATGCTTGGGTTCTGCAGCTCATAGGGCATGGTCACACTCTGGAACTCCTGGAGTGGCCTGCGGAACCACCTCCAGTTTAATCCAGTTACACCCCCCTGACCACGTCCTGGTGCTCTGGGAGGAGATTCACACAATATTGAGAAAGAGAGCCATAGAACCTGTCCCTGTGAGTCCAATAGACAGGGGGTTCTACTCCCATTTCTTCCTGGTTCCCAAATGCACTGGGGCTCCCTAACCTATCCTGGCCTTCTGCAATCTAAATTTCTACATCCAGTACAAGAAGTTCTGGATGGTGACCCTCCAAGGGCTGCTGCCCCTCCTACATCCGGGAGATGGGATATGCTCCCTCAACATGCAGGATGCATACCTGCATATCAAGATGTGTGCCTCCCACCGGCAGCACCACAGGTTTCAGTTCCAGGGAGCACACTTCCAGTTCCGTGTCTTGCCATTTGGCTCGTCCTCGGCTCCTCAAGTGTTTACCAGATGTTTAGCAGTAATGGCATAATTCTCAGAATGGTGGGACTTTGTCTTTCCCTACCTGGACGTTTGGCTCCTCAAAGCACAGTCCAGGGGAGCAACTGCTCCAGACCCTGACACGTACAACACAGCTGTTCAATGACCTGGGTATCACTGTAAATCTGCTCAAATCAGTTTGGTCCCCATGTCGGCGCCTACAGTACATAGGAGCGGTACTGGATATGGCACAGGGTATGGCTTTCCTGCCTCAGGACAGGGCAGATCGCCTCATGGCTCAAGCCTGCTTACTTTATAACAGCACATATGTTTCAGCCAGATCCTCTCTTCGGCTCCTGGGCCTGATGACCATAGCCATTGTGATGGTTCCTCTGGCCAGGCCGAATATGAGGACTCCTCATTGGACACTGAGGGTCCAGTGGGATCAGCGCCTGGATGACCTAGAATAACTGGTCCTGGTGTCTTCTCTGGTAAAAAAGGTGCTAATTTGGTAGATGGACCCCAGCAACTTGATGAAAAGAGATCCTTTCCTCATTCCTCCCCCTCAACAAATCCTTACCACGGATGCTTCGGGGTTGGGCTTGGGGGCTCATTTGAGTCCTCATCGGACTCTTGGGACATGGTCTGCAGTGGAGTTCGCCCTTCACATCAGCGTCCTAGAGATGAGGGCTGTTCTGTTTGTAAGCCTTCCAGACCCGCTGTCCCCAGGCCATCTGTTGGTTCAGGCAGATAAGATCAGTGAAGTCCATTACATCAACAAGCAAGGGGCGACCCACTCATACTCTCTCTGTCAGGAAGCCATAAGGGTCAGGTACTGGGCTGTAGAACATGGTCATGAACTCTCGGCTGTCCATGTTCCAGGCATCCAAAACGTCCTGGTGGGCAGACTAAGCCGGTCACAGTCCAGGGCACACAAGTGGGAGCTACTCACCTTGGTTGTAGAAGACCTGTTCGACAGATGGAGTCATCCAGAGTTAGACCGTTTTGCGTCGCCACTCAATGCAAAAGTGCCATGTTCTAGGATTGTGGATATGATGTTCTAGCCACACTTCTTGGCAGGTATCTTGCCGCTTTAAGATGTGCTGGAAAGTCTTCAAGCTGGCTCCTCCCATCCACCCGGGTGGTATAACCCTTGGCTCCACCCCATGATGCCAGATCTTGCTTTCCTCTGGAAGGTTCAGGTTACCTCCTTAGCGTGCCCGTGTGTAGTAGGCCCTGGCTCTAGAATCTTCGGATTCGCTTCCACAACTTATTTTAAAACTCTCTCGAGTTTCATCTTTGCATTCTTCTCTCGCTACTGCGATGGAAGACAAATCAGTTCCTGGGTTTCGCCGGTGCCCCTGCGGGCAGAAGATGTCTCGCACCGATCCACACGACGTGTGTGTCTGCTGTCTGGGACATGACCACGATCCGCGGGCTTGCAATCTCTGTCGGTCCTTTTCACCTTCGGTTCTAGAAGACTGCGCTGCCCGACTTCAGCTGGCGCGACCGGAAAAGCGGTACCTGCCGGTTAAATCCAAGAATGCCCGTTGGGTGGTCTCTGCGGTTGTGGGGTCCGCTGAGCAGCTAGAACATCTTAAGGCCTTCGAGGAGGAGGTGGCTCAGGCCAGGGTGGGCTCCTCTTCGGCTTTGGGCTTCATTCTATTACAACTGGGATCCTACTATTTGGCTTCCTTCAAGGAATTGTGCCGTCTCTCTCTACCAAGGGAGAGGGCCCTTCAGGGTCACATATTTCGCGCTCTTGGAAGAAGGAGGAGTCGAAAAAGGACAAGTCACAGCGTCAACGCTTTTGGAATCAGAAGCGGTCCTGCTCACAGGAAACCCCTGTTTCGACTGTGGTTGAAGTCGCGGCCAAGACCACTGGTTTCATGGTAACCCCGTCAGACCAGTCGGCTGAGACACCTGTCGACCCGGCTGAGATTTTTCTCAAGTCAATTGGTGGGTTGTTGCCCGATCCAGCCGACGACTATTTCAGACTCCGGTGCTTCTGGTGTCCATGGACGGGTCGGCGCAGCCTGCTGGGAAGGACCCGCCCTCCAAGGAACTCGACCAGGAGGAGCTGTGGGTTTCTCTGACTCCTTCTGAGGTCCCCCATCGGCTGCCGCTGACGATCGAAGTCTCAGTCTCGTTCCTCGACTTCGACGTCAGACAAAACTCGCCCTCATCAGTGATCTCGCTTCTGACTCCATGGTAAGCAGCAGGACCGCTCCTCATCTTCATCCTCCTCGGGAGAGGAGAGGCACTGCCTCCTTGGGTGAGGAGAGGCTCCAGTGCAAGTTGCGTCAGTGCTACGAAAACCTAATGTGGCAGCAGTTGATCCTGTCCAGGTTGAAACCGATTCCAGTTTCTACCCTGGCTACTAAGTGGCTTTTGCTCGAGTGACCGTTGTCAGCCACAGCCACTGTTACTGAGGTGCCAGTTAAGGCCCCGCCAGCTCAGCTGAATCCGGCTACTCCACCGATCTGGGTGGCACCACCGCCTGAGCAACCGAAGTCTGAGGCTCCGACCTAGGAATCTCGGTTGGCCCAAGGCCTGCCCCATCGGTTGTCGGTCACTCTTACTCCCGACTGCCCAAGGCAGGTTAAGAGTGACACGGATGGTCATCTACTTTACAAGGACTCCTCAAAGTGTGAAGATTCCTCCATGGTCTCCCGTCCTGTCGATGCCGAGTCTCTTGGGGGTCTCTCCGTCGATGGGTGCCCTACCTTGCTGATGGGTATTTGCTCATTTCTGAGTCCACGGGAATAGAGCTCAAGCCTGTGCAGAAACGGGCCAAGTATCCCCCTCACAGAGATTCTGGACAAAGGGGATACTCTGATTGAGGCCTTTCCGGTGGCTGAGGCCATTGTGGGTCCAGCCTTGGAGCTGTGGCAGCATCCTGCATCTTGCCCTGCATGTTCTGCCTGCATGGCCTGCAAGTAAGCAGTCCCTGTGGGGTCCTTATCAGGGTTTTTGGAGCACTCCTCTGTGGTGGGGTTGGTGGTTGACTCCGTCTTTTGGCATTCAGGCAACAAAGGGGATGTGGACAGACCCCCCAGACAAGGAATACAAACAACTGGACCATTCAGAAAAGAAGGTCTATACAGCCTCTGCCCTTGGCCTTCATCAGACCAGTTCGGCCGTTATCATAGCAGATTTCTCTCATGCCATCTTGGGATTCCTGGATGAGGTAATCCCTTGTCTCCCAGCAGACCTCCAGACCATGGTCAAGCAGGTCTAGGACCAGGGTAGGGCTGTGGTGAAGCAGCAACTCCAGATAGCTCTGGACATTGGTGACTCCTGTGCCCGTTTGGTAGCAGCCACAGTGGTTACGCACCATAGGGCTTGGCTGCACATCTTGACCTTTACGGCTTATGCGCAACACAAGCTGGCAGATGTCCCCTTCTTGGGCACCGACCTGTTCGGGCCCAGCATAGAGGGCCACCTCCAGTGTATAGAGAAGTCCATTGCCACCTTGGATCCACCACATCTGCCCAGAAGGACAAGGGCCCCAAGCATCAAAATTGCAGGCCCTTTCATTCGTCAACTCCTGTGACCAGACCAGCCCAGCAAGAGCAGCAGGGCCAGCAGGCTCAATCTTGGCGTCCTTGGGCCAAGTCCATGGCCTCCCTCTTTCAGGAAGCCCGGGGGGGGAAGGTCCCGGCAGCTTCTCCGACGGACCCTCCTCCAAGCCTGCCCAGTGACGGGTTGGTGGTGCCTCCCTCATTCCTGTCACACCTCCCCTGGGACCTCCTGTGGCGGCCCGGCTCAGCCACTTCCTTTCCGCCTGGTCCGCTATCACCATGGACCATTGGGTTCTGGAAGTGGTCGGTCGAGGCCTGCCTCTGGAATTCAAGCAGGGCCCTCCATTTCAAGCCTGCGTCCCACAGGGGGATCTGGTGTACGCAGCCTCTCAGTCGGCTCTCTGAGATGACTTAGCTCAGCTCCTCCTCAAGGAGGTGGTGCACAGAGTAGCGGACCCGCCTTCAGACCCAGGGTTCATTTCCAGGTACTTCCTGGTACTGAAGCAGACGGGGGGCTTGCGCCCCATTCTAGATCTGCACGACCTGAACAAGTTTCTCAGGTCCTGCACCTTCCAAATGGTAACTCTGGCTCAGATCATACCACCTCTGGAGCAAGGCATGTGGTTCTGCTCCCTAGATCTTCAGGATGCATTATTTCATGTCCCGATCCATCCGTCCCATCATCTGCTCCTGCTGAGGGAACCCCTTTCGAGTTCCAAGCCATGCCCTTCGGCCTGTCTTAAGCCCCCAGGGTCTTCACCAAATGCATGGCAGTGGTGGTGGCTTACCTGAGGCACCGAGGGGTCCAGGTGTACCCTTACCTGGACGACTGGCTGATGGCAGGTCCCTCCAGGCGGGAGGTGGAGTGGTCCAGGGATCTGGCCCTCCAGACTTGCCTCGACCTGGGCCTCCTGATCAACAAGGCCAAGTCGGAACTCGTGCCCTCGCAGGAAATTCAGTTCCCTGGGGCAGAGCTTCACTCCTGCCGAGCCAGAGCTCGGCTCCCGGTGGACAGGGCGGAGGTTCTCTCCTCCTTTGCCCAGTCATTTCTGGTTGGGCAGTTGCACCCTGCCCGGGACTTCCTGTGTCTTCTGGGCTACATGGTGGCCTGCATCAGCGTGGTCCGATGGGCCCACTAGCATGTGCATTCCCTCCAGTGAGAATTGGCCAGCCAGTGGTCTCAGCACTCAGATCATCTCGACCAGCTGGTCTCTGTGACCCAGAGGATATGGGATGGCCTCCAGTGATGGTTCATCCCATCCCACCAGCAGGAAAGGATCCCCTTTGTTGGCCCCAAGCCGATGGTCAATCTGACAACCGACACCTCTCTGATGGGTTGGAGTGCCCATCTGGGGAGCACACAGCCCATGGGCTCTGGTCCCCCCAGGAGTCCCGATACCTCATCAACCTGCTGGAGCTTTGAGTGGTTTGGCTAGCCCTGACCGCATTCGCTTCGTTTATTCAGGGTCAGGTGGTCCAGGTCCAGACGGACAACACCACGACCATGTACTATCTCAACAGGCAGGGCAGGACGCGCTCCTTGCCCCTCTGCAAGGAAGCTCTCCGCATTTGGTCCCTCGTGG
This sequence comes from Neoceratodus forsteri, assembly GCA_016271365.2. Classification (NCBI taxonomy): domain Eukaryota; kingdom Metazoa; phylum Chordata; order Ceratodontiformes; family Ceratodontidae; genus Neoceratodus; species Neoceratodus forsteri. Next base: position 448,639,418 of record CM057456.1, on the reverse strand, counting down.
TCAACCTGCAGGCAGATCTCACTAGCCATTCACGTGGCAGGAGCCTCGAATCAGCTGGCCAATGCCCTCAGCTGGATGGGCAGGGCATCTCATGAGTGGTCTCTCCACCAGGAGGTATTACAAGATCTGTTCTCCCACCGGGGCACCCCTCAGGTGGACCTGTTCACCTCCAAGAAGAACGCAAAGCTGAGGCTGTATCATGCCTGCCCCCCTCAGCAGGGTTCGCTGCAGGGCAATGCCTTCTCGGCACCACGGACCCAGGCCTCTTCGACGCCTTCCCTCCCCAAGAGCTCATCAAGGTCAGGAGGGACATGGCGCAGGTGATCCTGGTAGCCCCAGACTGGCCATGCCATTTCTGGTATCCAGATCACGTCAGCCTCAGCTCCAGGCTCCTGAGATGGCTTCCAGCATGCCCGGACCTGCTCTCTGTCAATCAGGGGAAGGTACTCCAGCCGGACCTTCAATCCCTGCACCTGACGGCCTGGTTCCTGAGTGGCTAGAGTTCCAGGCCTTTGGTCTCTCCGATGAGGTCCTCAATGTTGTTGAGGCTTCCTGTAAGGAATTGACCAGAAAATACTGTGTCTTTAAATGGAAGAGATTCTCCATCTGGTGTCAGGGCAAAGGGTTGGACCCATCGTCCTGTCCAGTGGCTAGCATTTTGGATTATCTTTGGTTCCTCTCCCAGCAGGGACTTTGGTCGACTACCCTAAAGGTGCATTTGGAAGCCATCTCTGCTTACTGGGCGTGGGCTGGTCAGCAGTCAGTGGCGCAGGAGAAGGTGGTCTGGTGCTTCTTCAAAGGCCTAGATCACTTATCCCTTCCAGTGTGTGAACCTCCACCTCCATAGGATCTACTACTGGTTTTGGCAAAGCTCATGGACAAGCCATTCGAACTGATGCACAAATGTGACATCTCACATTTGTCGTGGGAAACCATCTTCTTGGTGGCTATCACGTCAGCTAGAAGGACTGGGGAGTTACAGGTGCTCTCTATCGAGTCTTCTTACCTGGTCTTCCACAGAGACAAGGTTGTCCTGCGCCCCCACCCAAAATTCCTTCCGAAGGTGGTGTCGGAGTTTCACCTTAACCAGGTGATTACTCTGCCACTGTTCTACTCCAGTCACACCTCGGAGGCCGAGTACAGCTCCATACTTTGGACCTGAGACGAACACTCACCTACTACAAAGAGTGAGCGGTGGAAGTTCGGGGAGGGGCTCACTAGCTGTTTGTCACCGACACTGAAGCCACACCTGGCAGACCTGCAGCCAAGTGGACAATAGCTCGATGAATTACATCTTGCTTTGACTTCTGCTACAGGTTGGAGGGTATGGAGCTTCCTGTAAGGCTTAAGGCTCATTCCACCTGCCATACCGCTGTGTTGGTAGCTGCTTCTAGGGACGTCCCTATCCAGTAAATCTGCAGGGCTGTTACCTGGAAGTCGCACCTTCATTTCCCATTACCACATCGACCTTGAGTCACGCCAGGATGCTGGTTTTGGAGCCTCAGTTCTCCAGTCCCTTTTTCCTAAATAGGGGGTGTGCATGTTTCCTCCCGGAGAACTGCTAGGAGTCTGCCAAGAAGTGTGGATAGAACAACATATCCATGATCCTAGAAAAACAGGTTACTCACCTGTAACAGTAGTTCTAGGAGTGGTATATGTTGTTCATCCACACCGACCCACCCGACCTCCCCGGTTTCAATGCATAAACCTGGCTTCCAGCGGGCCAAGATCTGGCAACATGGGGTGGAGCCGAGGGTTTTACGACTGGGGTGGGTGGGAGGAGCCAGCTTGAAGACTTTCCGGCACATCTTAGAGCGGCAAGGTGCCTGTCAAGAAGTGTGAATGAACAACATGTACCACTCCTAGAACTACTGTTACAGGTGAGTAACCTGTTTTTTCTGCTCACTTGCCCCGGGGCCTGGAGTTTTCTGGCAAGAAGTGTTGTCCCTCTCTTGGAAGGGGAGGTTTCTCTACAGCTTCTCTCCCTTACCATTAATTCAGAGATTGTTGATCAAACTTGAGATGGAAGGGGCCACCATGATCCTCATCGTCCCATTCTGGCCTCGCAAGATCTGGTTTCCCCCTACTGCAGCAGTTGGGAGTGGAAGTTCTAGTACCTCTACCCCTGTGCACAGGTTTGCTGTCCCAGGAACAGGGCACCCTGGTTCATCTGGACTTCAAGTCTCTGCATCTTTATGCTTGGCTCCTGAAGATGTAGCCATAGCTAGATTTGAGGTGTCCCCAAGGGTGGCTGATGTTCTGGCAGCTGTTAGGAAGCCCTCCAGCAGGGCTACTTATTTCATGAAGTAGAAGCACTTTGCTCTATGGGCAACTGCCCACCAGCTGGACCCTTTCACTTGTCATGTAAATCAGATTTTGGAGTACTTGCAGTCCCTCTCAGACTCTGGTCTGAAGTACTCATCCATTAAGGTGCACTTGTCTGCTGTTTCAGCTTTCCATTTGCTTGTAGATGGCCGTATAGTGGCACAACTAGAGATGTCCTGTACCTTTCTGAACGGCAGTCTTCATCTGAAGCCCCCCATTCACAATCCTGTCCCGCCTTGGGACCCCAATTTTGTGTTAGAAAAACTTACTTTGGCTCCTTTTGAGCCAGCTGTACTTGCAAGCTGCGCTTTCTGTCGTGGAAAGCGTTATTTTTAGTTGCTGTTACTTCTGCCCGAAGGATTTTGGAACTACAAGCTATCGTATGTGAGCAGGCTTATTTGATCTTCCACAAAGACAGGGTGTCTTTATATATGGATCCCAAGTTTCTTCCTAAGGTGGTGTCTGCGTTCACATTAAATCAGACTATCCACCTGCCTGTTTATTATCCAGAGCATGCCAATCCAGGTGAAGCACTGCTACATACTTTAGATGTACATAGAATACGCGGATATTATGTTAATCGCACAAAGGACTGCAGGAAGTCCTCACAGATGTTTGTTTCTTTCACCCCTGGGAAAGAGAGCGTACCCATTTCTAAACAGTGCCTGTCGAAATGGTTGGCTAACTGTAATGTTTTTTGTTATAGGAAGTACAGTAAGGCACTTCCGGGATCTGTTCCTGGCCATTTCACTAAGGGCATGGCTGACTCTGTTGCCTGTTTCAGGAATGTGTCAACTGCTGAGATCTGTGCCGCCACTTGGAGTACTGTCCACACCTTTACCAAGCACTACAGTCTGGACATTGCCTTGAGACGTCAAGACGATTTTGGCCTAGCTGTGCTTCAGGGCCTTTTTTCTCAGGCTTGTATTCTCCAACTGCCCAGACTGGTTCTTCTGCTGTCAGAACTGGTTGGGACTCGTTCTATAGATGTGGCCTGCTACAGGAGATACCCTCAATGAAGACAGTACAGTTACGCAAAGGCTTACTGTAACAGTAGCTCTTCAAGAGGTTCTCATACAGCAGGACATGTCGTCCCTCCCTCCTTCCCCCTTGACCTCGGGGGGAGCTCTCTGTCTTTGTCTTCTTTTCTCCTTGTCAGTGAACCTTCAGTTGTACTTCTCTGTTCGCCAGCCAGGAACCTTCTGCTTGTGGACTCCGGCGGGAGAACTGAGGAGGGCGCGGGGCTTCTCACGCTTATATAGGAAGGATGTAGACTGCTAGCTGGAAAAGTTTCTTTGTGATCCCAGTGCCTGGCGACTGTAGTTCTATAGGTGTGGCCTGCTACAAGAGATCCTCTTGAAGGTCTACTGTTACGGTAAGTTCTTCCATAACTGTACTTTTTCTGTTCAGTTTTTTTTTTTTTTTACTTTGTTCTAGGGGTTGCTTTGTTCTAGGTACGCTGTGAATATTTTAAATAAAATTTCCCCTACTATTCTTCAGTAAGTGCCATGGAATCTTTAACTTGCACATGGACAGTGACCAGAGATTGGCAGAAGGGAATTTGGTTTAACATCTCAACCGATGCCAGTCTATCAACAGTGTAGCTCTCCCTTCCCCCCATTACAGTACAGTGTCACTTGTGGGTATTACCAAAAGTACCTGTTGTGGGGCTAGAATGTCTTTTTATAGAAGGGTAAGGAGCTTGTGGATGTAGGGCTGGAGGAGTGCCTAGCCCCACTGTGAGGATGATTATATTAAAAAATTAAATCCACACAGATTGGCTTATGAGTTAGAGTCACATGCTTTCTCATAGATCAGGACTGATACAGCTAATAGAGATGGAAAATGTTTGAACAGAAATGTGGTGTTGTTTTTTCAGTTTTATCTTGGCGCTCTTCTCATGAAAGAGTGAGTCAGTACTCGCATACTGTAGCAGAAGCTGTTCGGGCTGTATGACATTTGCTGTTAAAGAGGTGTACCATAAAAAGAAGCAAGTGATCAACTTGATTTATGAATAATTTTAGTATATTCACTAGAATCCTTTAATCTTCCTCGAGGATATCTTTCATTAGGTCACATCTATGGAACTATACCGCGTCGGTGCTAGGACCCCACAGAAACTTTTGCCAGCAGTCCACCGGAGGGCTGCCCATGATGACGACGTTATATGTAACATCCATATAAGGAGTGGGCAGTCCCCTCTCTCCTCAGTTCTTTTTCCACTGTGGACTCTGCTTGTTGGACCTGCTAGCAGAAAAAGTGGTGCCAGTTTATTATTTTTCTTAAAAATAATTCTCAAACCTCTCTTGCAGCAAGCCATGCCGTTCCTCCCTCCATCCCCCTTGATCCTCTTTGTCTGTGTCCTTCTCCAGGGTGCTTTGCCTGCTGTCTCTGTTTCCAGTGGCAGGAAACTCTGCCCTACCAGGGTTCCTTCAGCAGACATCCCTTATGCCTGGTCTCCAGCGGAGAACTGAGGAGGGCACAGGGCCACCCATGTATATTTAGGAGTGGCGACGGCTGATGTTGTCGTCATCATGGGCGGCCCTAGTAGACCGCTAGCTAAAAGGTCTCCATATGGTCCTAGTGCCTGATGGCTATAGTTCCAAAGGTTTATCTTGCTGCAAGAAATTCTCTTGAAGATCTACTGTTATGGTAAGTTCTTACATAACTATACTTTATGGTCAGTATCGGTACGGGGCAGTGCCTTTCTGACTAACCTCTGCCCCAGGAGCTTTTGCAGAGTGCCTGGCTGTAGTAGTAGTAGCAGCACTTTGAAGAAATGGAGTGACAGTCTATCCATACTTATAGGACTGGTTAGTGTGTGGGAGAAGCAGGGAGGACGCCCTGTCATCAGTGACTCAAACAGTGCTCCTGATGGAAAAGTTGGGGTTCACCCTAAATTTAGACACATCAGACCTGAACATGCACAGAACCTGCATTTTATTGGAACAGAGCTGGACACAGCTCAAGCACAAGAAAGGGTCTGGACACTGTTGCAGTATGCGGCATCACTCCACATAGGATAAAGGAGTACTGCAAAGGATTTTATCAGGCTGTTAGGTCTCATGTCAGCCATAATCTGTGTTGCACCATGGACAAGGTAGTACATGAAAGGAATTAAGTGGTACCTGAAAGCAAACCAGTCTCAAGTCAGGGATCCCCCTGACTGCTCTGACACCAATACAAAGCTCCTACGCTCCTTCCACTGGTGACAGCAAGCGCAGCACCTAAGAAAGGGTGCCTCTATCTTCTGCACAATTTCCTCCTGACCACTGATGCCACATTCCCTGGGATGGGAAGAGAATATGTTACACCATACGGTAAAGAGAGTATGGAACCCAATAGAGAGAGTAACACATCAGTCTGCCGCAGCTCAGAGCAGTGTTTCTGTCCCCAAAGTCCTTTGCAACATTTGTCAAGGACTAAGTTGTACAGTAAGGACAGACAATGCCTCAAAAATATATTGTATAAACAAACAAGGTGGTGTAAGGTTCTTCAAAAGTGAGAGGAATCACTAAAAACTTAGGATCTGGCTTATACTCTCCCGAGTACAGGGGTGCTGGCCAGGTTGCAACATGGTGTCTTGAGTTACTGCATGACAAAAGGGATTAAATGCCATTGAAATTGTCATGTTTACTGCTGTAACGCTACTGCAGTATGCTGCAGTTTTGCATTGTATCCTGGCTGGTACCACTATCTGTGTCTGTGCAAGTCATGTTACAGGGAAGGAAAATGTCGTGTCACACATGAGTAGTTCCTGAAACTAACTGTACCGTGGTCAGTTTTCATGAAGTGGGATGGTGTAGCAGTTATATTTTTGCCTCAAAGGAGAACAAGAAACTACTACTGTTATTCTAAAAGGCCATATGTCTGGGAACAGTTCAAGAAGATGTTCTCAGCATGTACTGGGGAAACAGGTTCCTTTATGCTTTTCCACCCTTTCCTTTGATACAGAAGGTGCTTCTGAAAGTGAGAATGGTTATAGATGATACTGAATGCATCAGACTGGCCCAGACAGCAGTGATATCCATGCCTGATGTAGAAAAAGGACTCGCACTCTGCTTCTGTGTTTAGGCTTTCTGACAATTGCAGACGGCCAGATGAACTATCCAAACTTAGAATCTCTTCACATGAAGACATGATTCCTGAAGGGATAGTTTTCAGAGCTGAATCGCACTATACAGGTTATAGAGGTCCTAAAGTTGGCCAGAAAGCAATCCACAAGGAAAACATACTACAATTCCAAATGGAAAAGATTCTCAGTCTGGTGTGGAACAATTGCCATTATGCTGAGAATCCAGATATTGCATTAATGTTGTCTATACTATATGTTTAAGTAATAAGCCACGACATGGTGTGCATTAAAGAGCTAGTGTACTGCCTAAAACTAATATTAGATTTTAAAAGCAGCCAACCATTACATTTTATATCTGAGGTAATTTTTCTTTTCCTTTTGTTTAATTAGAAGATTATTTACCTGATGGTAGTAGGTGTGATGTGTGGATCAGCTCTTAGCCTGGCAGCTGACATATCTTGCTATACTGCTCTACACCACATCATCAGCACTGTGATCTCACTGACTGTGACATCACTGCAACTTAGGAACAGCAAGTGAGCGACTGCCAGGTAATTTACCTGTGATGTCACTGCCAGTGAGATCATAATGCTGATGATGTAGTGTGGGGCTGTATTGTTAGATTTTCAGCTGTCAGGCTAAGAGCTGTTCCACACATCCAGCACACTATTATCACATAGAATACTTTCGGATGAGCAAAAGGAAAAAGAAAAATACTTCAGAAATAAAAAGTTACAACTGACTACTACTTAAAATTTGTATTATTTTCTTGTCTGCCTGTTTTACCTCCACTAGCTCTTAAAGGATTTTATTGCACGTCCTAGGGACGTAGTACCACACGAGGTTGCAGGTCGAGTGTCCTTATGTCCTTGGGAGGTGCATTAAAATCCTTTAATCCGCACCCATAGTGGCTTATCACGTTTATAAAATGGCCTGTTGTTAATCTAATACTTAAAAAAGAATGTATTTATAATTAAATAAAATGGATTAAATAAATTTTAAATGGAAAGCATTTCATATTTTAATGAAGAAATCCCTGTTCTGTGTGGTCAGCTCAAGCCAGCAGGTGTCACTAAACAGCAGTTTTTCCTTGTTTTCCTATGTTTTTTTTATGTTTGCTTGCACACAAGTGCAAGAAAAATAGTGCAATCATCCGCGTTTTCGGAGGGGTGTGGCACCTGTCTTCCAATTCAGTCAGTGTGTTTGCAGGCGCGTCCGCAGTTCTTCAATGAACGCTGCAGCTGTCTATGACAGCAGTTGAAAATGCAGTGCTGTACAGGTGAAAGGGAGAGCTCTGCTTCAGTGAGCAGCGCTCCCCACAAACATAAGCCGCATATGGCATGCTCATATGCCCCGCCACATACTACTACTAAGGAGCGATGGGGTGCCCAATCCTCCAACGGCTCCGCACCCCTCCCCAAAAGCGTTCCAGGTGCCATGCTGGGAGCCCACCCAGCGTGGCAAATGTCCTGCATTGTCTTCCTAAAAAAAAGAAAGAAGAAAAGAAAAAACTGTAAACAAAAAAGTTCCTCAGCAGTCTCCCTGCCCACCGCGCCCACCACTGCCGAACCCTGCCTCCCCACACCCCTCACCCCATATTTACCTCCGGAGCTCGCGAGTGATCTTCGGTGGACTGAACACGTCTGCACTCTTCAAAGCCGACTGCGAACTGAGGAAATGCCGGTAAGCTGTATAATGGGATAAATGTTTTTTTCAACTTTAATGCATAGCTCAGGCATTTTTTGGAATTTTGGCACCAAATTTTCAACATGGGGTTTTTGGGACCCCTCCTCATGAATTCTTGAACTGTCATGGCGTTAATCGGGCCTGAATGGTGATTTTGTAGTCACTGCGTGAAATCACCTTTCGGGACCGATTAATGAAACGACAGTGCCAGTGTTCATAAGGTGGGCTCTCAAAAAGCCTATGTTGCAAATTTGGTGAAAAAAGTCCTAAAAATGATTGTTTTAGGAGCGCACGTTGTGCAGTTCCAACGCACGCTCTCAAGTTTGCGAATTTTTTATATTTGCACCCCAGATTTTCAACATTGCCATTTTATTACACTTCCTTATGAGCAGTACAGCTGCCATTTTTCACATCTCACGCAAAATATGTTTCCGCACATATAGCGCACAGTGGCGCAGTCAGTGTGTGCAAGCAATGTTTGGGACAGATTAAGAAAATCACAGTGACACTGTTCATGAGTAGAGGTCTTAAAATGGCTATGTTGAAAATTTGGTGACAAAAGTCCATAAAAAAGTCTGTTACGAGTGAGCATTGCGTAGTTTCCACGCACCCTCGTAAGTTCATGAATTTTGTAATATTTTCAGTCCATATTTTTACCAGTGGCATTTTTCCACACTTCCTTATGAACAGTACAGCTGTCATTTTTCACAACATGGCTGAAATGTGTTTTCACACTTTCAGCGCAGAAATGTGTGGTCGCTGTGGGAAATCATTGGGACAGATAAAGAAAATCACAGTGACACTGTTCATGATCGGAGGTCCCAAAATGCCTGTGTTAACAATCTGCTGTAAAAAAAAAATCCCCAAACTAATTACATAATGGGTGTGCATTGCACAGTTTCTATAGAAACATAGACTTTGACGGCAGATAAGGACTGCTAGGCCCATCTAGTCTGCCCATTTCCCTACCTACAGGATAGGCCGCAGATCCTAGTTAACCAACAGCCTTTATCTTCCTGCCCCCACAAGAATTGCCTTATGTCTGTCCCATGCATTCTTGAATTCTCCCACAGTTTTAGACCCCACAACTTCCTCAGGAAGGCTGTTCCATGCATCCACTACCCTCTCTGTGAAATAATACTTCCCTCACATTGCCCTGAACCCTCCTCCCGCCCTCCTTCTATCTTTAAATTGTGTCCCCTTGTTCTTGCAAGTCTCTTTTTCTGAAAGATGCTACCCTCTTGGACTTTGTTGATTCCCTTGAGGTACTTGAAAGTTTCTATCATGTCCCCTCTCCTTCTTTCCTCAAGGGTATACATATTAAGCTCCTTTAGTCTCTCCTCATACGCTTCTCTTGCAGACCCTGCACCATTTTAGTTGCCCTCCTCTGGACTGCCTCTATCCTGTCTATGTCCTTGCAGAGATGGGGTCTCCAGAACTGGACACAGTATTCCAGATGGGGTCTCACCAACTGTCTGTACAGAGGGATAACCACTTCCTGTTTTCTGCTGCTGATGCCTCTCCCTATACATCCCAGTATACCCCCGGCCCTCCCTACTGCCTTCTCACATTGCTTGCTAACCTTAAGGTCATCTGATATGATTACCCCCAGGTCTCTTTCCTGTTTTGTTGTTGTTACTAGCTCCCCACCCACTGTGTATTCTTCCCTGGGTTCTTGTTTCCCAGGTGCATTATTTGCACTTTTTGCATTGAATCCTAGCTGCCATCGTCTGACCATTCCTCCAACCTTGCTAAGTCCCTTTTCACCCTTTCCACGCCTCCTTGTGTATCAACCCTGTTGCAGATCTTAGTGTCATCTGCAAAAGGCATACTTTCCTTCAGTCCCTCTGCAATGTCACTGATGAAGACATTAAAGGACTGGACAATACTGAACCTACGGTACCCCACTAGTAACCGCCTTTATTCCAAGTGGACTCCATTTACAATTACCTTCTGTGTCCTGTTGTCCAGCCAATGTTTTACCCAGGCTACCACCCTGGGACCCACTCCCAGGCTGGTTGTGTGACTATTAATCTTTGTGTGGGACTGTGTCAAATGCCGTGCTAAAGTCTAGGTAGGCCATGTCCACAGCCCCTCCCTGGTCTACTACTTTGGTCACCCAGTCAAAGAAATCTATTAGATTCGTCTGACATGACCTTCCCGCTGTGAACCCATGCTGCCTTGGATCCTGTGCTCCACTGACCTCTAGGTACTCAACTATTCTTTCCTTCAGAGTGACTCCATCACTTTCCCTACCACAGAGGTCAGACTGACAGGTCTGTAGTTTCCTGCCTCTGTCTTGGTCCCACTTTTGTGAGGAATCACATCCGCCTTCCTCCAGTCCTCGGGTACCACACCATCCTCCCATGATTTATTAAAAGAGTAGCCAGTGGTTTCACTAGTTCCTTCCTTAATTCTTTTAGAATTCTGGGGTGAATTCCATCAGGACCCATTGCTTTGTCCACCTTCAGTTTTAGGAGTTCTTGCAGAACCCTTTCTTCTGTGAAAGGACTGGGATCGACCCCCATCAAGAGTGCTTCTGTTAATTGGATTAGGCACGTCCCCTCCTCTTTTGTGAATACTGAGCAGAAATATTCGTTCAGTATTCCTGCTTTTTCACTGTCCCCCTCTGCCCACCCACCGTTCATTCTATTCAGCCTCACTATCCCTCCCTTTGTCTTTCTACGCTCGCTGATGTACCTATAAAAGGTTTTATCCCCTTCTTAACTGAGTTGGCTATCTTTCCTCAGTTTGGGCCTTTGCTATTCTGACTTCCCTCCCTGCTTCTTTCTGCCTTAACTGGTACAGCTCTCTGTCCTGCTCCTTCTGTGTTTCCTTATACTTCCGAATGCTTATCTTTTCTTCCTGACTTTCACAGCCACCTCTCTTGAGAACCATAGTGGCTTTTTCTTTTGTTTTGATTTGTTTATTTGCTTCACACAAAGGCTTGTTCGTCTGTGATGGCAGTTTTGATAATTCCCATTGTTGCTCCACACCTCCTTCTAGCCTGTTTGCTAGTGCTTTTCTGAGGCACTCTCCCATCTTGCCAAAGTCAGCCCTCCTAAAGTCCAGTACCCTCACTTTTGTATGGCTTGACTCTGTAGCTGAGTTTAACGTGAACCACACTGTTTGATGGTCCTTGTCCCCAGATGGCAACCTACTTCTAGATCTGAGATCCTCTCACTGCCATCGTGACTTCACCAGTTTTTAATATTTTCACGCTTTTCAACATTGCCATTTTTACACCTCCCCATGAACAGTACAGCTGTCATTTTCACATCCTGTTAAATGTGTTTTGCACCTGTGGTGCTAAATGCCGTAGTCGCTGTGCAAAAGCAGCTTTCAGCTAACAAACTGATATTGCCACTGTTCATGAGGTGGGGGTCACAAAAAAACATGTTGAGCATTTGGAGTGAAAATACCAATGAACACCTGAGGCGTTAGGGTTTCCGACCATAATGCCCCACCATGTAGAGAATGACAGGCATCAGGGGTGTGACTTGGGATTCTCACCTGTAATGCTCATACCATTCCACACCCTGCAGCCAGTAAGAGGCATCAAGGTGTGCTTTGGACTCTTCGGCCCAAAAGTTCACCCCATTCTCTTATACTGCACCCATCTCACCGTATCTCCTGATGGAATGGGGCGCGCATAAGGGCCAAAGACCCCAAGGCACACCGTGACACTTGTCGGTGTCTGCATGGTGGGGTGTGGTGAAATGGCGTGGCCATTATGTCTGATGACCCAAAGGTACACCCACCCCAGTGCCTGTCAGTCTCTGCAGGGTGGTGGTGGGGTTGGCTTCAGTTCAGTACTTCACTGCCATTCCTATTATGCAGCTCTGTAACTCCTACACTACCAATGCCAAAGCCAGCAAGCAAACATTCGGCATTGACAAATGCTTGTTTATCCCTGCTTTTTGTTCTGAGTTTCTGTTTCTGTAATGTTTAACATACCCCCCAACAGCTCTGTGAACAGTGTGTTACTGTATTTAAAAATCAGGAGACTTCCAAGTGCTGCCACTTCCTTTTACAAAGGGGCTTGTTAATTTCAATGATGCTAGTGCCCGTTGCATGTGCCTGACTCCCATTGACCCTAATCTTCCATGTTGCCCCCATGTGATCCATGTATGTGACCCCCGCCGATGGGCCAGTCTAAGCAATACAGAGAGATTGGAAAGTAAGGATAAGCTCTGGACAAGTGTGCTGCCCTGCCCCCATAATCTACACAGTGCCACTCTGCCAGCCTGTTCTGCCCGTGCTAGAGTAATTGATGGCAGCTCAGTTTGGAGGCCCGCTCCACTTGTTCATAGCTCACTTGGTGGCTCCACAACTGTGTTTCCATGCTCGATCAGTTCTGTCAGCTGAGGCAACCTAAACATGAAAAGAAGACAATCGAAACATGAAAAGAAGGCAACAGATACCTAGTTGGTTAAATGGTTGTTTAATTTAAATCTATTTATAACATGGGTTGGCAATAACGTGCAACCCCATTGATGCAGTCAGGCTGCATGCCTGTGGATAAAATCCCCTATTTAATCCACAGTTGCACGGAGTGACTTAGTAAAGTGGCCTCTGGACTCGTTCGTTCTGCAAAAACCAAAAGAGAAAGGCAGCCATTTAAAAAGTGATGAAGCGGGACACGGCTGCCTCCTCTAACATTATATCCCCATACTACATGCATTAGTTGTACAGAGATAATAAAGTAAGTAGTCCAAGACCTTGCAGAGTGAGAGACAGCCAGAGATAGACCATGGTGGTATGCAGCCGGTAAATGTGGGCTCGGGGACAGAGACGCACACAGAACTGCACCCCGCTGTGTCAAAAGCTCCCTAACGTGCTCGCTACCAAAGAAAAATTCTAAAGCGCTAGACATCTTCTGCCCGGAAGGTGATACCTCTTATTTGTGGTCCATCGTCTGTGAATGTTTGTTCCCTCTGTGCGGTCCAGTTTCTTGTGTGTGTGGCAGTACCATCAAACAACTGACGGAGACAGACAGAGAGAGAGAGACAGAGAAAGTGCCGCAGTCCCCGTTCATAGAATCTTGATGGCAGAAAAAGATCCTCAGGCCCATCTAGTCTGCCCTTTCCCATCCCTTTATTTATTCCACCCCCCTTCCGGTGGCCCCCTTCCCGTTCCGACACAGCCCCTTATATCTGTCCCATGCAATCTTGAACCCTGACACTGTTCCGGCCCCCAACACAGCCTCTGGAAGCCTATTCCATGCCTCCACCACCCTCTCCGTGAAGAACTGTCCCCTCACGTTGCCTCTGAATCTACCCCCCGTAGTCTTAAACTATGCCCCCTAGTTACCACACCATCCTTCCTATGGAATAGACTCCCTGCCTTCACCTTGTTGATCACCTTGACATATTTGAAAGTTTCGATCATGTCCCCACTTTCTCTTCTAGTTTCCAAGGAGTACAGCCCCATTCCCTGCATCTGTGCTTGTATGGTTTACTCTGCATACCCTGCACCATCTTAGTCGCCCTTCTCTGAACCCCCTCTAACTTGCTTGTGTCCTTACGCAGATGTGGCCTCCAGAACTGGACTCCGTATTCAAGATGTGGCCTCACCATGGCTTTGTAGAGGAGCATCAGTACCTCTCTTCATCTGCTAGTGGTGCCCCTGCCAAGACACGCCAACATCCCATTTGTTTTTCCCACTGCCCTGCTGCATTGGTTTCCCACCATGAGGTTACTACTTACTATTACTTCTAAATCCTTCTCCTGCTCTGCAACCCTGATATCCTCTCCCCCTAGCGTGTGTATCCTGCTTTTGGGTTCTTGTGCTCCAGGTGCATCACGGCACACTTTTTGACATTGAATTTTAGCTGCCAAATCTCTGCCATTCTTTCTAAACTCCTCAAGTCTTGTCTCATGTCCTTCACCCCCCACCCGCGTTTTCCACCCTATTGCAGGTCTTTGTATTGTCTGCAAAAAGGCCCACCTGTCCTCTCAGTCCCTTCGCTATGTCACTAATGTAGATGTTGAACAGGAGGGGACCCAGTACTGACCCCTGGGGTACCCCGCTCGTCACCCACCCCGTCCCAGAGTAAACTCCGTTAACCACCACTCTCTGGCTTCTATCTGACAATCGGCTTTCTACCCACCTGGTTGTTTTATCACCCACTCCTACACTTTCCAGCTTGTTTACTAGCCTCCTGTGGGGAACGGTGTCGAAGGCCTTGCTGAAATCCAGATAGGCCATATCCACCGCCCCCCCCCCCCCGGTTGATTACCTGCATCACCTAGTCAAAGAATTCAATTAGATTTGTCTGGCACGACCTCCCTTTCGTAATGCCATGCTGTCTGTCATCTAGTAGCCCATTATCCTCCAGGTAGACTGTCACCCTTTCCTTAATGAGTGCCTCCATGACCTTCCCCACCACTGAGGTGAGGCTGACTGGGCGATAGTTCTCTTTCATCTCCCTGCTGCCCCTACTTATGCAGCAGCACCATGTATGCCCTCCTCCAGTCCTCCTGCACCCTGTCTGAATCCAGAGACAGATTGAACAGCCTCGTCAGCGGGGCTGCCAACTCTTCCCCCAACTTCCGGATTACCCTTGGGCGCAGCCCATCTGAACCCATGGCCTTATCCACCCGCAACCTGCCTAATTCCTCCCTAACACACTCTACACCGAAAGGACTTGGGTCTACCCCTTTGTCCCCCTCTTCCCCATCTCTCTGGCCCCCGGCCCTCCCCATCTCTCCTCCGTAAAACTAAGCCAAAGTACTTATTTAGCTCTAATGCTTTTTCACCGTCCTCTTCAAATTGTGTCCCACCCTTTCTCCTCAGCCTTGCAATCCCCTGCTCAGCCTACTTCCTGCCCCCAACATAGCTAAAAAAACGTTTTAAAAGACAAAGAACCTCTGTGCAAGCACTGAGGCAATGGTTACCCCAAAGGGCATTTGGCCGGGAAGCCAAGTTTCAAAGAAATACAAAATCACACATGCCCCCACAATGCAATGCATCATGGGCTGCAAATGCAGATCACCACAGAATATTATGCTGGTTCAACTTCAAGCAGAAATGCATGGTGCCAAAAGGCCTCTCACACAGTTTGCAAAGGGTGCCAACAGAGGACATAGACACGTGTTTCGTCCTACCAGGACTCATCAGTATGCCTCGTCTGTTAGACATCCCAGTGGAATGAACCAGCTACCCTAAGATGGTCTATCTGGGTTATGTTGTGCTGAACCCAATTAAAACAAAAAAAACTATTTAAAAGACAAAGAACCTCTGTGTGCAAGCACTGAGGCAATTGTTACCCCACAGGGCATTTGGCCGGGAAGCCAAGTTTCAAAGAAATACAAAATCACACATGCCCCCACAATGCAAAGCATCATGGGCTGCATATGCAAATCACCACAGAATATAAAAAAGTTTTGTCTCCTCTTTTGGCACGTTTAGCTATTCTGGCCTCTGCCTTGGTCCTCCTTATTTCCTTCCCTACTAGCCTCCTCATCTCCCTGTAGGCTACCCTGTCCTCTTCTTTCTGAGTTCGCTTATATTTCCTGAAAGCCTTCCTACTGTCCCCTACTATCCTCGCCATCTCCCTTGAGAACCAAAGTGGTCTCCTTTTTCTTGTGCCCTTCCTTACCTGTCTTATGCAAATGTCGTCACTTTCTGCATCCGGTTCTTTATAAAGCCCCATAGTTCCTCCACATCGTCTATCCCCTCCATACCTACCATTTCCTCCCTCACTAGCTGTCTCGTCCTGTCATAGTTCGTGCTGTTAAAGTCCAAAACTGTTGTCGTTGTATGTCTTACCACCCTCCCTGCTCTAACCCCGAACCTAACTGTCTTGTGGGCACTGTTGCCCAGTGCCTCTCCCACCTCCACCTCCTCCACACTTTCCCCATTTGTTAAGATTACACCCAGCAGGTTGTTGCCCCTTGTTGGATCCCTGACCAATTGCTGCAGGAATTCTCCCTGTAGCATCACCAGAAATCCCCTGATTCTAGCCAAGGTGGCCTCTGGGATAGACCAATCCACGTCTGGGAGGCTTAGGTCCCCCACCAGAACTGTTTCTCCTTTGAGAGCCATCCTTTTGATTGCTTATGCCATTTGCCTGTCCTCTTCTTCCCCTGTGTAGGTAGTCTGTATAGCACCCCTAGCCTTAGGAATTCCCCTGTCCTTTTGCTCAGCATGACCCACAGGAGTTCAGTAGCCCCTACCTCTTCTTGCCCCTCCATAGCCCTGATATCGTCCCTGATGTATAGAGCCACCTCTTCCCCCTTCCTGTCTCCCCTGTCCTTTCTAAACAGCCTGTACTCAAGGATTGTCATCTCCCATGTGTGATATTCTGTCCACCACGTCTCAGTGATTGCAACTAAGTCCAGTCCCTCATCCTGTATGATGGCTTCTAAGTCCGCTATCCTGTTTGCTAGGCTCCTAGCATTCACTACCAGACCCCTCCACCAAAGTTCCCCCTCTTACCCCCACCTGTAGGTGTGTCTGAACCCGAAATGTTACCCTTATCTCGGGGGAGGGGGG
Organism: Neoceratodus forsteri; assembly: GCA_016271365.2. Classification (NCBI taxonomy): domain Eukaryota; kingdom Metazoa; phylum Chordata; order Ceratodontiformes; family Ceratodontidae; genus Neoceratodus; species Neoceratodus forsteri. The sequence goes on along the minus strand of CM057456.1, from coordinate 448,622,833 downwards.
AGGCCTAAAGCCCCTGTTTCTTCTGATGTCTGGTGTGGCTTTAATCCTAACCCCTCCCCTTGTTTAGTTTAAATTATGTTTTTTCTGTGTACTCCCCCAATCTATACTTCAGTACAGCTGCACCTTCCCTGTTTAGGTGAAGTCTGTCTGGGGCAAAGAGACTCTTGTCCTCCCATGTGGCCCCCCCCTCAGCCCCCTACTAGCCCATACCCCATCTATCCACACCATCTGGCTAGCCATTCATTGAACTCTTTGATCCTTAGCTTCCTTTCTGTGCTAGCTCTTGACACTGGTAACGTCTCAGCAAAGGTTAAGGATCGGAAGCACAGGCTACCGCAAAAGCTTGCAAGTGCCTTAAATCTTGCTTGTACTTCCATCAGACTGTTCCCTGCCAAGTCATGTGTTCCCAGGTGGAAAAGTCAGTATGATTTCTGGGCCTGCTGCTGCTGACCCCAAGAGGGAATATGGTGTATCACCTCTAATGCTGTCATACCCGACAAGCATTCCACCCAGACCGCACTATTTCCCCCCCCCACTTGATACCGTTTATGATAGAGTCCTCTATAATCAGGACTCTCACCCCCCCCCCGTGTCCCCCGTTTGGTCTGCATTACAGACCTTCTTCTCTGAGTTACTGGTCTCATTTTGCTTCCGATCCCCTCATCCACCCATCCCAACTCCTTCCCCTAACCCCCCTTCCTCGCTACTCCTCCCTCTCCCATCCTGTCGGCTAGTGCTTTCCCTGCTCTCGCCCCTGCCCCCCCATTTATCATTTTCTCCTTTATTCCCTTTTTCTGTTACCTTTCTGTCTTCAGATACCCTCGGTGAACATGTAATCTCATTCGTTTCTGCCACGGTATGTTCCCCTAGGGCAGTACTACGTTGAGTGTCCTGCATTCCTCCGAGCTCCCTCTCTCTTTTCACTTTTTTCCCTCCTTCTTCCTTGGCTCCTCTTCCCTACCCCAACTCTTCTCGTGCAACCTGATCTTTCATCCGTCACCCCCCGCCTTCCTTGCTGGGTTAACATCCTTGTCTACCACCATCCTTTGTTCTCCCCTTGCCTTTGCCAGTCTTGGTACTCTTACACCTTTCCCCCTTTTCTCTGCCACCCAAAACCTACTTCAAGCTGCTACCTCCTGCACCCCTTGCTTCCTCCAGGACCCCTTCCTCCATGATGTTCACTAATGGTGAGTACCTATTGAAAATCGTAAGGCCCCCTGCAAAATGCACTCTACTTCTCCTAGCTGGCAAGGTGCCCGCCCTTTCTCTTGTCCGTGGAGTCTCCTTACCAGTAACTCCCAGTGTCTGCCAGCCAGTTTTCTCCTCCCCGTCCTGTCTAGGATCCTTATCCCTTTGCCCCCCTCCCCCGTCCTGGTTTTCTCTCCCACAGCCCCTAGCAGATTTCCCCCTCACCCAGCTGCCATTGCAGGTGTGTCTTCCCACCCTTGAACCCATGTCCTTTCGCCAGCATGTCACTTCATTCCTTAGAATGTTCACCCAGCATCCCAACCTCCACAGTGTGTTCATGAACATAGCAGCCCCACATCTGTTGCATCCCACTATTCTGCCTCCCCTCCACCTATGCGCCGTGGCCCCTCTCCCCATCCAAAAGTAGTTATGCACCTTTGCGCTGTCCGATTTCAGGTCTTTCCTTGGCACTCCCCTCCCATTCCACAGAGACACATGCCCCTTCCCCCCATCTTAATGCATTCATGCTGACCCTTGTTGTTACACTATAATGTTCCAGTTGGAGCTGCCACATAATACCAAATTTTCCAGTACGAATGATAAAGCCTGAAGGCGTCTCAGTGCTACCCTTGTCAGCTCTGCCCCTCAGCAGTCATGGAAACTAGGACATAAACAAGTGTAGCTCCACCTCCAGAACCCTTACCGTATCAGCCACAGAGCATTTAGTGAGCCCACATGCTATTTCGTCCAACTCCTGCAGCCTTAAAGAGTCTTTCCCATGAGCCCCAATCCCTTCCCCCTCTATTTGCTCTCAGTGCGAAGGCCATTGATGCCAAAAGAATGCCCCAGTACCTTCATTTATTCACAGTACACCCACAGTAACTTTTGTAGTCATATTCCTCAAGCCTGGGAGTCCTTTCCCCCAGCCGATGAAGCTGCCTTTGTGCCTTTTACCATCTCACAGATGTGCTCCACCTCTTCCTGCTCCTAACTAGCTAATCACTTCCAGGTGTAGTTAGCAGTGCATTTAATACAGGAGGTGGAGCGGGGTGGGTGGGGAAAAACAAGTGGAAACAGTTCCTCTGGGGTCTTGGTGTCCTGCGCTGCGACTGGCTATTTAAAGGACAGCCACAGTTCAAAACTTGGTGCCTTCCGTCTCCTGGCTCTCCAGTTGATTGAAAGAGGAGCACTAGGGCAGTCCCAGTACTGCCACCGATGCAGCTTGTTGGCTGCCGCCTACCGTGGCATTCCTCCACCTGGCAGCTGCTGATGCGGCCCACACTGCTGCTGCTACTGCTGCTGCTGATGCGGCCCTCCTATCCCACTGCCATTAATTGCAGCTCTCCCATGGACCCTTTGCCACCAATGCGGGAAGTTGAAAGAACTCCTCCAGGGTCTTGGTGTCCTGTGCTGCGGCTGGCTATTTAAAGGCCAGTCGCATTTCAAAACTTGGTGTCTTCCGTCTCCTGGCTCTCTGATTGGTTGAAAGAGGAGAGCCAGGACAGACCCATTACTGCTGCCGATGTGGCTTATTGGTTGCTGCCGATTGCGGCCTTCCTTCACCTGGTGGCTACCAATATAGCTTCCATTGCTGCTGCTACTGCCGCCAAAGCGGCCCTCCTGTCCCACTACTGCTGACTGTGGCTCTCCCACAGACTCTTAGTTGCCGATGTGGCAAGTGGAAACTGCTTCTCTGGGGTCTTGGTGTCCTGCGCTGCAGCTGGCTATTTAAAGGCCAGCCGAAGTTCAAAACCTGGTGCCTTCCATCTCATGGCTCTCTGATTGGTTGAAAGGGGAGAGCTAGGAGAGTCCCAGTACTGCTGCCGATGTGGTTTGTTGGTTGCCACCGATTTTGGCCTTCCTCCACCTGGTGGCCACTGATGCGGCCCCCGCTGCTGCTGGTACTGCCACTGATTGTGGCTCTCCCATGGACCCTTAGCCACCAATGCGGCAAGTGGAAACAGCTCCTCTGGGGTCTTGGTGTCCTGCACTGCGGCTGGCTTTTTAAAGGCTAGTCGCAGTTCAAAACTTGGCACCTTCCGTCTCCTGGCTCTCTGATTGGTTAAAAGGGGAGAGCCAGGACAATCCCAGTGCTGCCACCGATGCAGCTTGTTGGTTGCTGCTGATTGCGGCCTTCTTCCACCTAGCAGCCGCCGATGCAGCCCCCACTGCTGCTGCTGCTACTACTGCTGCTGATGCGGTCCTCCTGTCCTGCTGCCACCGATTGCGGCTCTCCCATGGACCTTTAGCCGCCAATGCGGCAAGTGGAAACCGCTCCTCTGGGCTCCTACGGGGCCCATTGTCTGTCTCTGTCTCTCAGAGGTGTGTCAGGAGGTTCAGTGTTTGTAATGTCCTGCCCCTCCCCTCCTATGATACCTTGCAGGCTGTCATCAAAGAGAGTGAGAGAGACAGAGAGACTGACCGCAAGATTGGAATTGGCACATGTATTGCACAATTCTTGCAGTGCTCACTCCCTCTCTCTCTCTCTCTCTCTCTCTATTGCTAAGTGCAGCTGACATACATGGTTTGGGGGAGGGTGCCACTGTGATCCCGGTCAGCCTCTGCTGTGTTGCTGCAGTTATGTGTCTTTTTCTGTATCTGTCTGTGTGCGGTCTGTTACGGGGATGCCAGGGGAGACAGTGAGGCAGGGACTGGGCGATACAGTGCACAGCTACGATATAGTGGTAGAGAGTTGAGAGAGAGAGGGGCACACCTGGTGATGCACGGTTTGTAATGTTTGCCCCCCGATACCTTGCAGGCTGTCATCGGAGAGAGTGAGAGAGAACTAGAGAGAGAGAGAGAGAGAGAGAGAGAGAGACGCACTGACAGTGAGATTGGGATTGTCACATGCAATGCCCAGTTCCTCCAGAGCTCTCTCCCTTTCTATTGCTAAGTGCAGCTGGCATACATGAAATGGGGGGTGCTGCTGTGAGTGTGGTCAGTCTCTGCTGTGTTGCTGCACTTGTGTGTGTCTCTCTCTCTCTCTCTCTCTGTATCTCTGTATGTGTGTGTGGTGTGTTACAGAGATGCCAGGGGAAACAGTGAGGCAGGAACCGGGTGATGCAGTGCAGAGCTACGATATAGTGGCAGACTGTTGGAAAGACAGAGAGGGGCACACCCGGAAACACGACAAGAACCAGTGAGACAAAGTGAATGACCCCCGCTGTGAAGAGAGAGAGAGCAAGCTGTGTCAGAAAGTATATTGTGCACAACAAATGTCAGAAATCATATCAGTACTGTATTTCTGATATTTGTGTGTGCATAAAAGCACTCACAGTTGCATTATTTGTTGGGGACTTTTTTTCCAGGTGGCAGGATACAGTCACTGTTTTGGTACCGAAACAGGGAGACAGTTCCTTTATGTTGTTTTCTCCTTTTTTCACCATATTACATGTTACAAGTGCAATACCCCACTCCAGGGTATGGGGTTATTGTGGATTAATCAACACCCTGAGTGCTGTGAGGACACTCTGCCTGCGACCTTGTGTCTCACAACCCACCCGGGTGTTGATTAATCCCCACTAACCCCATACCCTGTCATGGGTTATTGCTTACTTAAAGTGTAAAAATATTGTTGTTAGAAAGCCAGAAGGGATTCCCTCCGATGTTGGAGTGGAGCGTTAGCAGGGAATGTAATTAAAAAAGTGTTGGTTAAGGCAGAGGCCACAAAGTTTATTTTAAGCTGGGAAAACCATCAGATGTTATGTAAAGTGGTGGGGAAATCTTTAAGAATGTATAGTAATTGGTAATTATGGCATTATAGTTTGTTTACATACATATTGTGAACAGTTTATAAAAAACGAGTTTTAAATGTCATGGTAGTAAAGGAAAGATATTCAAAATGGTGGATACTTGCTTTTTTTTTTTTTTTTTTTAGAGGTGTAGTGATATGGGTTAGTTAGTAGGTTTTTAACAATAAATGAGATTTTAGCACCTGACCGTGCATTTGCAGAGAGTCAGTGCATGGTCAGGTGACGTGTCTCGGACAGTGCAATTTCTAGATTTTTTATAAATTACATTTAAAGTCCCTGGGCTTAAGGCATATGTGTTAGCCATTTCTGCATTTAGGTTCAAGGACTCTGCAGGATCTTTGTTTGTACATCCAGTGTTTAAGAGACTGTTTAAAAGTCTCTCACATATGTACCCACCTGTGAAGAAACCTATATCAGCTAGTGACCAGAAACTGGTTCTCACTCAGTTCATGACCTACCCTTTTGAACCTATGGCCACAACTAAATGTGAAAATACTTCGCCTGGAAAATATTATTCCTAATGGATATTGCACAACAGTGCTCCAAAGGGAAAAAGTGGTGTTTAGAATACATGTACAATTTCTCCCAATGGTAGTGTAAGGATTCCAATTGAATCAGCCTGTTACATTGACAGTGTATTTCCCAAGGTGATATGCCAATATAGGAGAGGAGAAACTTCATATAGTAGATGTTGGAAGGGCCCTCAGTTTCTTGAAGTGTAGAACAGAGGAGATTAGGAAAAATAACAAGCATTTGTTGCATAAAATGATGTGAGGGACACAGAGCCTCTAAACAGATCATTTTGAGGTGGTGCTATACCAAGGCAGGGAAGGTAGACCCAGATGGCATTAACGCCTCTCTCTCTCTCTCTCTCTCTCTCTCTCTGACAGGCTGGATCTTGGGTCTTTTTTGCTGCTGTCATTTTCTATTTATTGTTAGGAGTACAGCGGCAGCAGTGGCTGCTAGAAGTATGCCATATGCTGAAAGTTGGAAAGGGCCTACATGGTCCACAGTCCTCCCATTCACATTTCATTATAGTGTATGGTGGAACATTGTTAGGGATGGAAGTCTGTTCCTTCAACAACATTGTTATGCTGTAGTAGCTATGTCATCATAGCTGTTATGCTGTACTAGCTACGTAGCTACAGCAGCAGCATAACTTCGAACGTCAGGTGCATGCGCAGTTAGAGAGTTTCTGAGCTTCCTCAGATGGCCGCAGCAGTGACAACATCCCTTGGGAGAGACCGGCATCAAAAAATAGGCAAAAGCAAGGGAAATACTTCAATGTACGATTCACCATACACTATAAAAGACAGTGTATGATCAATCATCCACAACAAGGGTGTTTTTACTCTCAAGGTTTCCATGGTAACGAGACCTCTGAGTCTTCTATTACCACGGAAACCTCTCGAGTGAAAAACATCCTTGTTATGGATGACTGATCATTCACTATCCTCTCTATAGTGCTTGGATGCACAGGCAAGAGAGTATGCTAGGTTTGAGATTTCTGTACTTCAGAACCTATTTCCAAGGTAATTTTTAAACCCTCCAACCCAAGGCACTGCTTGGAGTCTCCACAAGTTTGACTAGGCTGTTCTAATTCATGTAGCTAGAAGAAAAAGTTACTCACTATAGTAACATATTTTCTTCTATTGAATTAGAAAAGGCAAGCAAAGTAATCTTCTCCTGCCTACCCTTCATAGGATAAGTAAATTGGATTCTTTAAAATAATTTTTTGTGCTTTAAGGCTTGAGCTTGTAATGATTGCTGTAGCTTATGTGTCAGCAAAACTTTCTTTAATTGAAATTTATATTACTCTAATTAGATTTCTTTTCCGTTAAATTAGGTCTCAAGTCTCCCGGCCTTTTCAACACCAAAATCTACCACTGGAATGCTGGGGGGATCTATATAAAAAAAAATAAAAAAATTTCAAGTTCTGATGCACCATGCACCTCACGGAGATGATGCCCCAGATTGACAGTCAGTTCTAATCCATTAGAAGAAAGGTGTTACTACGGTGACTAACTTTTCTTTTGGGTCTACGGTTTTTATTATAGTTAAAGTGCTGACAACTTCTATATTAAATCCCAGATTATGCTAATTTGGCATTACAACACCCATAGACACCCTGGAGGCAAGAAAAGAGGGGGGGATATGAGGCAGCCATTGGGCAGACTGTATGGCCTGGTCGGCCTTTTCCTGCTGTCACATGCATTTTTTAAATAAAGTACTCTTTTAAAAAACTTTCTCATAATGATAATGGTCAACATTCTATACTCCATACAATTAGATCCTATTAATTGCAGGGTAGTTCTGCTTCTCCTGGTTCACTCTGGGAAGAGGACACACGCTTAATTTATGTAGATCTTGCAGTTCAGGATGTGGGTGCTCCCACAAAGTACATTCCTGGGATGTGCGGTTTCCTACAGTTGCTGCATAGAAAAGGCCAAATTGCAGAAAACAGTTTATGTAATTCAGCAAATTTTTCCTGCAGCTACAGAAATTTTTTCCCTGCAGTTGCAGTAAATAATGCTGAATTGGGATTTTTTTTCCCTAAAAATGCATCACTTTATACTGCATGTGCACGCTCTGGGACTCGCAGACACTTCATTCACAGTGCTGTGCGTGACAGCTTATAGTACACACTGCAAGTCCATTGGTGGACACGGTCGACCAATGGACTTACAGTCGTACAGTAGCTGTCATTCACAGACAGCTCTGTCGGCAGGCAGTCGTGGCAGTATGAGAGGGGTTGGGCTGCCTCCTGATGGTAGGACTATGCTGGGACGGGTGGAGCAGGGTGGGTTGGTGGTGCCTGAGTGGGTGGGGGGTGGGAAGTCTACTGGACTACCAGGGGATCATATGGCATGTCGCTGCCGGTGCAGTCGGGGTGGGGTGGGTGGATTCTGACATTACAGCAGTATTGCTGCAGGGAGTGGCTTCTGAGCAGGGGTGTGGGCGGGGGTGCTGTGCTAACACCCACCGCCGCAGGTAGCGGCACTATTAATGGGGATGCGGGTGGGGAGGAGGGTGCTGTGGGCTTCCACGACCGCCGCAGATAGAGGCATTCCTACGGGGACACAGGCAGGGGGGCACGCTGGACTGCCAGGGTGGGCAGGCTGCCGTGCTGCTGTCTGCAGTATGGCAGCCTGCCTGTGGGCAGCAATCCACATAAGTCTACTTGTTTTAGACTTATCTTTGGGAGGCGCATCTCCGGACTTGCCCTGGGGATGCGCCTCCATGTTGGGCTGTGAATGGGGCTACGCACCATATGCATGGGCACGCCGCCTTCACGGCCTTTCCAGATGCGCTGCATATCATTATGGGTGGTATGCAGCGCATCTGTGATGCATTGGCGCATCAAGGATGCGCCGGCATATTGGCCCCCTTCCAGAATCGCACAACAGCTGGGCGCATCCCTTTTGAGAATCCTGCCCAATGTCTTTTCCTGGCAATTAACTTCCGCATCCTGAGCTTGTTAAGATACATCCTGTTTCTCACAAAATGTATCAGAACTTTGTCAGTTTCTTTCCTGCAGGTGCAACAAAATAGAACATTGTGTCCCAGAACTAATCTCCTGTTTACAACTCTGCAAATAAGCTTGTGGGGGTCAAACTGCATCTCAAGGTTAACCTGCTGAGTTCAAAATAGCTTTTTGCAATCATTTTAACAATGTAACTATATACATTTGTAAACCAACGGATCTCAGTTTCAATTAAAGATTCACAATATACTTTTTTTAACCACAGAGAAGCAAGTGAGGGAAGAAAAGACAGAAATTGCAAGAAGGGATAGCGGGGAGTGGATCCTTCAGTGTGCTACAGGAAAATTTGCTTGTACAATTAGATGGGCAAAAGACAAGAGGCAGAAAAGGAGAAGACAGAACAGATCCTTACTTTTAACTCTCTGTATAACAGATGGGACAGGGTCTTATTCAACCCTGTCACAGGCTGGATTTTCAGAGCCTCTGAAATTCCTGCAGCTGTGGGGAAAAAACTGGCACAAGTGGGTCACCACTTGTGGAGCCACAGTTTTCCCCGCAGCTGCGGTATTCTCAAAGCGGGAGCCGGTTTATGACTGACTTCACAATTTACAGCAGCTTGTGGCCATTTTTCGCCACAGCTGTGTTGAAATGGAACACCTAATAGAACCAGGTGTACCACATCTCCTGCAGCAGTGTGGGCTGAACATATGGAAGTCCACAGGTGCTGGATTTCAGTCCACACTGGCTGCTGTGGCATGGGACGTCACTCCGGGAGGGCTGAAAATCCAGCCTCAGTGTCTAGTAAGGCTGTATATCTTACAGAATGAAGGTGTGGGGCCTTTCGATACTATACCTTGGTAACAATGTGTTTTTTTACATTTGTTTGCTTCTTTTCTTACTTTTTTCATTGTTTTATCAACTTCCAGTAAAAAAGAACCTAACACAATCCCTGTATTATGAACAAGGCCACTGGTTTTCATTTTTTTACCAGATAACCTGGTAAAATTCAGGAATTTGGACTTGTCTGCACACCGGTAAAAACAAATCATTTCATGGAATTCGGCATTTTAGACCAGCTCAGTAATTCTACAGAACTTGTATTTTTCTTATAATTGTTTCCTGTACTAGTTTCAGTTTGCTTCATTTAATACTCTGTAAGTGTATTCCACCTTTTATTCTGATTATTGATACACGTACTAAAAGAATGATAGTAGAATCCCTGTGGAATCTGGAAATTAGATCAGTAATCACTGATGCAATTCCTGGAATTTCAAGTCTTTAAAATGGAATTTCAGTTTTTAAATCATGTAAATCAGTGGCCTTAATTATGAAGTCAAACAGCCTTTACTGGCAAAGCAAGCATGTATTTCCATAGGAAACTGCAAATCTGCTTGCAGATTTATGTTTCAGAAATACATTTTTGTCCTCTAAAATGTTACAGATGTAATACAAATATGTGATTTTTTGAGAATGTGTGAGCTGTTCTTCATGTTTTTAGCATGTGCTTGTTTCCAGTTTCCTTCTAATCAGATTTTACTGGGGAAAGAGAAACAAAAGTTATTTACTTTTTTTAAAAACCTGTAAAATCAAACATATGGACCACAGTATTATACACATATAAAAGGCACCGACAGAAGTGACTATTTCTTTTGAAAAAGATATAAATAAGTCTGTAGTTTCTCACTGGGCTCCTGAGTGGTTGGGATTTTCTTACATCACAATGTCGGAATTGTACTGAATACTTTTTAGTAGCAGTTTGAAAGGTAAAGGTGAAGCACCACTAGATTCTTTGCACAAACAAATCATTTGTTATAAACGTAGAAAGTAAAAAGTAACATAAATTAATAGCCCGTTATCTGTTTATTAGATGTGAACACATGCTCTTTGAGATAGAGATCCACCTGTAGAAAGACAGTCTCAGCCAGGTCAGGCCATCATGAGGAAGCATAATATGTCTGTTTTCCTTTCACCCAAGAGACGAGATTGATTCTGTCCTAGAGGAAACTGGAAGAAGTGCAACCCCTTCCCCACTACATGAAGGTGCCACTTCTTGGTATTGAAAAGTGTTTGACAGAGTGTATGCTTGGTGCCTTTCTGCCAGCGAGAATGGATTTTGTTTTGATAGGAATTTATCGATTTAATGAAAGGCAATCGGAATGTCTGTCAGGCTGTGCCTTTCCCTATTCAGCAATTGCTTGGAAGTTGTAATGTTGTTTTGTGTGTGTGTGTCTCTCTCTCTCAGTAACCATTCTTCAAAAAAATAGCCAGCTATTTTTTTTAGCACTCACTGCTCCAGTGGGGTTGTGTGGGGTGTGGGAGGTACTAAGGGGGTACTGTGATGGGATGTACGGCTCTGTTAGTTCTCCATGAGCCTTATGCCAGTGCAAATCTCAGAGGTCCAATGCAAATTGGGTACCACCTTTCAAGCTGGAGCAGTGCAGAAGAATCTTATAATACAGAGTGTAATAAACTAAATGTATCTGGCCTTTAAGCCTGTACGAAATCATACTTTTGCCATCAAAGCATGCCATGCCATGTCAGCACATCATTTGTTAAAAAAATATTATGATGGAGCTAGCCCCAAGTAAGTAAAGGATTATGGTTGCTGTAGAATCTAGAAGGATTAATTTAATTCTACAGTATTTTGATGGTGGAAAATGATTTTAAGTTGTGCATATATCATTCTTTTCATGTGACTGTTCAGGAGTTGCATCAGCACAGTATTTAAACTGGGTGTGTTTGTTTTTTTTATATAGGCAGTGCCATGTGCTCTTTAAAGAGCCTGAGATCAGTGTTCTGTTTAGAGAACTGTGTCTTGAAAAATGACAGTCTCTGCAGCTGATCCTCGGTAATCCTTGCAGACAGCATGACTGCTATGACTTAGCTATCAAGCATTTAGTCTGCGTGAAGTGGGCTTTATCTGCTGTACTGGGCATTCTGTTGTACATGTAGTCTTAGTGCCTGTTCCTGTCTGTGCTCTCCTTATGTAGGCTGACATGAAAGAACTGGCCTGGGGTTACTGCATACTGCACGTATAGAAGAAAGGATCCTGAGCATTCTTTGGGAGGAGGCAGGAAAAGTGTGTGTGGGGGGAGGTTGATGGGCAGGGGGAGCCTACAGTAGTTACTGAGAAGGGGCTCTGCAAATCGAGCAGATAGGCCAGTAGGCCTTCTTCTGCTGGCTATTTTTATATGTTCACATAAAAATGCTCTGTTTGCCTTTCATTTGATATGTGTGTGCCTTTGTAACAATAGCATTTGAAGGCACACTGAACAAGAAGTTGCTTGTCTTACGGTGCGACCTGGGGGGAGAGGTACAATGAGGACTGACAATGAAGAGATTGCAGGTACAGAGAACAGATGCACTATGGAACATTGGATCGATATAAAAACACAATACCAATAATGAGCAGATAAGACAGTTATAGCAAGATGCAATTGAATATAATTAGTGGGTGGACAAAGATATATGTAAACAGTAAACCCATCAGGTGGTAATGTGGCTATACAATCTATGTGCCACGATGTTTATGGTGCTGCGCACTGAGATAGGCAAACAAGTGCTAGATGCAGAGAAGGGCAGGAGGTGGCAGTTGTCCAAGAAAGAGAAGCGAAGGGGAGCTAGGGAGATGGAAAGGGGTGGGGAACTTAAGAGGGAGGGCGGAAGACTGCTGAGTCCAAGTACCCCTCCAGGGTGTAGAGAACCCTGCAAGGGGGCAGGGACTAAGAGCAGACACGAGCAATGAAAATTAAGAGGGGGAGGAGAGGCTGCAGAGATCAAAGTACTCCTCTAACATGTAGAGAACCCTGCAAGTGAGCGGGAGCTGGCAGCAGACAAGAGATAGCCAAATGGGTTAGCTGTTGGCTGTCTGACAGACAACAACAAGTCAGAATAAATGGCATCCTTTCCGACGTGGGGAATGTGACCAGCGGGGTGCCTCAGGGATCGGTCCTTGGACCAACCCTGTTTAATGTTTTTATCAGCGATATGCAGGCTAGCACAGGCAATCTTCTTTCAAAGTTTGCAGACGAAACTAAGTTAGGGGAAAAGTAAATACTGATATTAATAGGTCCATACTTATTAAGAATTTGAAAATTATCGAACAATGGGCACACTCCAATGGTATGATGCTAAACCCAGACAAATGCACTGTGTTGCACTTTGGTAAAAACAATCCTCTACAGATCTATTTCCTAAATGATACCCCTCTTAAGTTTCCGTAAATGAGCGCGATCTTGGGGTAATTGTCAATAACAAACTTTCCTCATCTGACCAATGCATTAAGGTAGCTAAAACATCTAATGCATTGCTTACCCGCATTAGACGCACATTTGTATCCAGGACCGAGGAATGTATTATTCCCCTTTATAGGACCCATGTCAGGCCTCATTCAGACTATGGGTCTCCATTCTGGAGTCCTTTTCTGAGACAAGATATAGATAAGATTGAGAGAATTGAGAGAAGGGCAACAAAAATGGTTCCCCGGTTGGCTGATAACAACTATCATGTTAGATTGCAGGAAACTAGGCTCCACTCCCTTCAAACCAGAAGAAGTAGAGGTGACCTGCTCTTTCTGTACAAAATCCATAAATCTCAGGACTTGATGCGGCAATGTGGTCTAAAATTTTCCCAGACAAATGTAACCCCTAGATGGCGCTATCCCAGGGGCTACTACCCCTGCCTGATTTGCCACTAACAGGTTGAGGGGCCTGGATCCAATGGCGGATGCCTCCACCCAGAGGTCAGGGTTTGCAATAGTTAAACTAACTTGGTCACAGCCCTCTGGGACACTGCAACCCCCCTTTCTTCCCACTAGTGGCCCACACAATATATCAGAATTACCTTCACAGTATACACTTACCCCCAGGTCTGGTTCCGGCACTGGGACCTCCTGTGAAATGAGATACAGTGCAACAATCACAGTACAGTACTTTAACATAGACAAATACCTCAGGCAGTATAACTTTGCTGAAACAAGCAGCTCTGATTTATTTAGGGGGATATAACAAGGACAGGGGAAATCAGGTTAATTAGCTTATCACTCTAATAATCTACCTATGGCTCTGTGCAGAGCCTATCCCTACAGTTACTGTCCCTGGTACCCAAGCCCTAGTGGCTAGTCCAAACCGTGGCAGCTGGTGAGGGCCCTTTCACACAAGAGAAAAGGAGAATTAAACAGTCAGCAGTACAGTAATTCCATTTGGATTTAATGTAGTAACTAACAGGGAGCGAACCCTGAATTAGTACTCACGACCTCCAAATAAGATAGGGTCCTTCAATGTCAGCAGGGCTCACTTAGGGTACACAAACCTCTTCACACATCCATATAAAAGAAAGCACTATACCAGGCAGGCTGCATCTGTATCCCGATCGCAATTACTGCACAATACCCGGGAGAACACACAGCAGATTCAGTTCCTGACAGACCGAATACAATTTTCAGCAATTCCTCCAGTCTTCTACAGGGTGAGCCTGGTTTCTACTCTTCAGAGATCCTTTGATTCTTTTCACAGGATGGATTCAGTCCTAACAAGCTGTTACACAAGCTGCAGACCGAACTCTGGGCCTTACACATTTTTGACTAAAACTGCACACTGAAAAGCACAGGGCTCCTTCCCTCTTCACTGCCAAAGCTCAACTGAACTTTCAACCGACAAAACCGGGCACTTCTTTTGAGTTCCTCCCAGTTCTTGACTGGATTGGCTGTCACTCACAATAGACTGCTGCTGTTGGTCCAAAAGGCACTGAAGTCTAAACTACATCTCCCAGAGTCACTGCCCATACAATCCTCTTGTGGCTGGCTCAGATTATGAGTCAAGTTCTGATTCGTCCAAGGCACCATTTTAGAGCTAGCTTACCCCACACTGATTGGTCCAGTTCAGCAGTTCAAAACTAGAATGGGGAACTAGCAGACACAGTTCTGACTGCAAAGCAGGTTAGACAAACTGTAATTTCATTATTACTCTAAATAATTTCTGGCAAACAGTTACATCTTCAGATAGGTTCCCTTTGCACTCCTAGTGACTGCAAAAATGAAGTGAATTGGCAGCAGCTCGAGTGGTACTCAGAGAAGCACACAGTCCCCCATATAAACTAATTATGTCTGCAAGCAGACAGCTCTTAAAGAGACAGTACCAGAGGCTCTAAAACACTCACTGATAAATGGCTTAAATGCCAAACACCATTCAGGCTTGGAGCATTCAAGCAAGCTCCTGAAGTCTTTTGGAACCCCCATTTGCAGGGGTTACCCCTTCCTAGCCTGGGAAAGCTTAGCGTCGCGTCAAGCAAGTACCCATAAGTTTCAACTGCAACCATATACATTTGCATTAGGCTGCACATGTAATCATCAGTCAATATATCATTTTACCAAGAACACATTTCTGAAACATTGCAGTCGTCACTCTTTACACAGTATTACATACACATTGTACCATAACTCAAGTTATTACCTCTTGTACATGAAACCTGAAGAGAGGGGCCCTTCCTATCAGTTACCTTGGGGCTGGATGGGGCAAGGGCACCATATAGAAGGGCAACACAAGTAACTTGGAGTTAGCACTGATGCTCAGTTTGGGCAATGAGCTCGGGACACATACACTCCTTTATGGACAACATTGAGAGGCAAGTCCACAGGCCTCCCAAGTGAATCATAACTGAGGTGCACCACAGGCTTTACAGCTCGACCAGTCTTTCTAGGGGAACTGTTATAGTCTCTGCACTCTGAGCCTCATTTTCAGCATTGTCCTCATTTGTCAGGAGTCTCCATGGGGTAGAGGCTAGAACTTGGGGCACTTTCAGCTCCAGGAGTTACAGTTTCTGAGTCCACAACATTTGGCTCGCATGGAGAGCTTTCGGACACTGGCAGTGGACTGTCAGGGCACTCAAAATACTCTTCTTGTTGAAGTGTATCACCAGTCTGCCCCAATCTATCATTTCCTCCCTAAGCTCAAACAGTTCAACCATGCACAATGATTCCATTTCATCTGATCTGATGCTTTGCACTTCACTTTCTGGAGCATTGGCTCAGGCAAGCTGGGGGCTTGGACAGTCCAGAAGGCCCAGCTTCATCTCCAGTATTGACTAGGGGATTGCCCGAAACAATTGACTCAGTTCGTAAGAAGGATAGTATTCAAAGTCACTCACTTTCTTCTGATATGGACTGACAGTCATGCTCAACTGGGACTTGTGCAGGGGAACACTTTAACTCTGCTTCTGTAGGTGCAGACTTCCTTGGTCTTTTCTTAGCAGCAGCTCTAGTCACTGGTCCAGAGGGGCATCTTCTGGGGCTCAGACTCAATCAGGATTTGTCCAATGGGCAGTAAATGATTTCTATGCATTGTTTTTACATCTTTTGAATTATTCTCAGGCCTTACTTTGTACACTGGCAGATCATCTAGTTTGCCCACTACAATGTGAGGAGATGGTGCCATCTGTCAGCAATCTTGTGCTTGCCATGCAGTCCCAGATTTCTTAGCAATACCCGATCTCCCTCCTGGAGTTCCTGTGCTTTCACCTTTTTATCATACCTTTCTTTGTTGGCCAGATTTCTTGGCAGCCATGGATTTGAGCCAGTTAGTACGCATGAGTTAGCTGGGCCTTTAACTTTTGCACATACTGTAAATAGTTGTCAGCTTGAACCCCATCAGGAGAGACCCCAAACACACATCTACTGGTAGTGAGCTTCTCTTCCAAACATCAGGCGGTAGGGAGAATCCAGTGGCATCACTTTGGTGCAGTTATAAGCATGTACCAGGGTGCTAATTTGTTGGCTCCATCTAGGCTTGTCCTTTGGGTGCAGGGTGCCTAGCATATCTAGCAAAGTCGCGGTTGAAAGCGTTCAGGCTGTGGGTCCCCCTAGAGGTGGTGAGAGTGGTTCTGGACTTTAGCACTCCCACAGAGAAAGCATCTCTTTGATAAGGCGACTCTCAAAGTCTCTCCCTTGATCAGAATGGATTCTTTGTGGAGCCCCATAGTGAACAAAAGTTTTCTACAAGTACTTTGGCTACAGTGGATGCTTTCTGGTCTTTGGTGGGAAAAGCTTGGGCATATCTCGTGAAATGGTCAGTGACCACCAGCACATTACTGATATTTCTTTGATCTGACTCCAAACTTAGAAAATCAATACAGACCAGCTCCATGGGTGCACTGGTGGTTATGTTAACAAGGGGCAGCCCTCTGGGGCAAAGCTTTCCTCTGCTGTGGCGACTACAAGTTCAAATGTGTTGCTCCACATCAGCCCCATCTTAGGCCAATAGAATCTGGATCTCACCAAGTCAAGTGTTCTGTCTATACCAAGGTGCCCCATGTGGTTGTGTAAGGACCTCAGTACTGAGTCTCAAAGGCAGTGGGCAGCACTAGTTGTTGTTTGTCTACTTGTCCCCTCTCTGTCTACTGTTTCTCTGTATAACAGTTTATTGATCAGTTTCAACTTAGGACCTTCTTTTGTATAACAGTGCAGTTCTCAAATCAGTGGGCGTAATTTGGACACATCTTTTCCTGCATAGGGGCTTCTAAAGCTGCTTTGATCATGGGATCGGAGATTGAGCCGCCCGAATACTATCATTGTCCAGCTGAGGCAGTGCACCAATGTCTATTGCAGAAAAGTGGCAATAAGCAGCAGGTATGCAATTCTCAGAGGCTCCCAAGCAATCCACCATGCAGTCCACTGCGTCCGTGGACATTTGTTCCTCCCTGTCAAACTTCCGGCAGAGTGCCGAATGTCAGGTTCTGCCAATCGGACCCAATCATTCTGGGAACAGGCCTCGGGAGAGAGCATCAGCATCTATGTGGTTCAGACCTGCTCGGTATTCGAGAGCATAGTCATATGTAGATAATGCAGAAAGCCACCTATGGCCATGTGGCATCCAACAGCTGAGGTCTGCACATAGGTCAAAGGATTGTCAGTTTTTACTAGTATTTTAGCCCCATACAAGTACTCATGGAATTGGTCAACAATAGCCCACTTCAAAGCTAGGAACTCTAACATGTACAGGATAGTTCTTTTCGGATGGGGTCAGGCTTTTACTGGCAAAGGCCACTGGTCTCAGGCCATTCGTGCTCTTGGTACAACAGCCCCAACCCTTGCAAGCTAGCATCAGTGTGCAGGGACGTAGGTTTTCTTGGATCGGCATAGGCCAGCACTGGAGCATGGGTAAGTTGATATATGATCTCATGAAAGCAGTCTCACAATCAGGAGTCCAGCGGGCCCCAAATACTTCACTCGGATGAAAATACACTCTTTCAGTCTTGAGGGACGCTGACTTTTGGTATTTTTTGTGGGTTGGGGGATACCCTTGAGTAGGTTAAGTAAAGGGCGGATCACTCTTGAATAGTCCTTGATGAAGCGCCGATAATAACCACAGAATCCCAGGAATCTTTGCAGTTCTTTTAGATTTTTGGGCTGTGGCCAGGTGGTCAAGGCCTCAACTTTACATGGTCGGTCTCTATTCCTCGGTGGATACTATGTGTCCCATACTTTACTGATGTTTGAAAGAATTGACACTTATCAATGGACAGTTTAAGGCCAAAGTCCTCCAGTCGGTCCAATACCTTAAATAATCTGCTCTCATGTTCTCAGTGAGCTGCCAAATACAATAACATCATCTAGGTATACCAGGCACTCTAGTAAGTTCATGTCCCCACTGCACGCTCCATCAATCGTTGAAAAGTGGCTGGGCACCTCAAATCCCGCCGGGCATCCTCATGAATTCACAGAATAGCGGACAGATAAAGCCCGTCTTCTCACGGTCCTCTGGGGCCATCGGGATCGTAGTACCCACTGCGGAGATCCAGCACAGAGAACCACTTGCTCCCGTTTAGGCAGTCCAAAGCATCCTGAATGCGGGGCATTGTGTACTGATCAGGGATAGTCCGCCGGTTTAAGGTGCGATAATCCACACACATCCTTACTGTTTCATTCTTTTTCCTCACTACCACAATGGGGGAAGCATAAGGGCTTCTGGATTCTTGTATTACACCAGCAGCTAACATCTCTTGCAGATGCCGTCTCACATCATCTATGTCAGCAGGTGCCAGGCGTGAGACCTCTCACGAAATGGTCTTCGTCATGCAGCGGATATTGTGCTCAGCTCCTTGCACGCATCCTACATCCCATTCCTTTAAAGAAAACACCTGGTCTCTCTGGGCAAGCTTCTCACTGATCCTCACTTTCCATTCAGCTGGCAGCGGGAGTCGAAATCAAACAAGTCAGGCGTTACTCTGTCATTCTTCCTTGAACTCTTGCTGCTGGGTAGCACTGCAGTGTCTGCACAATGCACATTAGCCAGGATGCAACCTCTGTTTACTCGAATGTCTCTTTCAGACACATTATGAACTTGGACCATTACCCTTCTGGCATAAGCATGGGCTCTAGCGGGCAAAATACTAAGCTTGACAGCAGTCCTCTGGCAATTTTCCATCGCCTGGTGCATCCAACATTAATATTTTATTCTTAACATCCTTTCTGATACGGACCTCTCCCGTAAGGTACACTGGGCATTTGGCGCCAGGATCAGAGACTCAGGATCCTTCTTCCATACAATTCCGACGGTTCCTCTGGTTCTGTTTTTCAGCATCTCTCTGTGCCTCATAGGCCTTCTTAATTAAAGCCGGAACTCTTAAAGCTCTACTAGTCTTTGACCCTGTTTTCATAACACAACTGTGCCAGCCTTCCAACATATGAGCATTTGTTCCAATCAACAAAGGGACACCATCATACAGTCTAGTGGGGGGACACACTAAGGCTAGGGTCTCTACTTGTTCGGCCACCCAGCCACGGAGGTGGAAAGACAGCCAAATTCGGATATACACCGGAATAGGTAGGCCTTCATCAACCCCCATACATGCAGTCCTTCTAATGGTTGTAAGGGACGTCTGACAAATGCTTCTGATACCAATCCTGGAACATAATTGTCACTTGGGAGCCACTGTCTAATACAGCTCTTGTAGACACTCCATTCACCTTTACAGTGGTCTCCATGGAGGACCCACTATTCTGGACCAGTCTGGAGAGGCGATAGTGGGGGCCTGGGCAACTGACCTTGCCACAAAGGACGTGAGTTAGCATTTTTGGTGCCCTCACTGGGATCATTTCGTGCACCTCTTAACCACTGATTTGTTCTCCAAGCTCTCCTTGTAGCCTATATGCAACTTTGTCAGTGTCTTTTGGGACCGGCATTCCTTTTCATGTGCCCATCTTTCCACAATTATAGCAAAACATACTTTCTGGAGTTTGAGCTGGCGGTAGCCACACTGGGAGCCAGGAGGCGGGGTATTACTAACTTGAAACCTTGGTGCCATCTCTGTCTGGGCGTAATAAGCATTTGGAGACATCTTGTCAGTTTCTCCACTTCCATGGTCAGGAATCGAGTTGGAGCTGTTATCAGCAGGAGATACATGGGTGGGTATCCCCACCCCATAGCGATGCAGTCGGATATAGGTCAGGGCCCGTACTTGCAGGCGTGGCCTTCATAAAGGACTGTTTTGAATTCCGGATCTCTCTCAACAGTTCCCCATTGTGGCATATCTTTTTCCTTGTCAGAGCACTCATTGACTGCCAACCTCTGCCCCTGAACTTCACTTGATGGGTCACCCTCAGTCACTCGGTCGTAGCCGCAGTTTGGTGCAGGTCCTCCCGAGGTCGTCTTTTCTCAACTCCTCAATTTCTCTCATTAACTCATCATAGGAGGTGGGGATTCCAGTCGATCTGCCAGGCGTAACTGAAGCAACAGCAGTTCTGAGAAGGCAGACTTAGGATCCTGTCCAGCCTGGTTCGGTCCAGTTCAATCGCTGGCAAACTACCTTTTCTGAGGCATTCTTGCAACAATTTTCCACCGAGATACATACACAGACAACAACTCCCCTTGGTACTGTTGTGCATCTCTTACTCTCCACCATAGGTCCTCATCAGAATCTGGGCTCCCTACACATTCTCCAAGGCCTCAAAGATGAGGCCTGTGCAGTCGCTTCAGGGTTACTGGCCCGCTTAGCACGGATGGTAGCCAGGGCAGGACCTCGGAGGCTCTCACTAACCCTCTTCGCTCGCCTTCCGAGCACTGCCATTCTAGCACTTGGGGGCAACATAGTCTATCCAGGTCTCCCAGTCATCCTCCCTTGGGGTGTGGGAGGTGCAGAGAAGATCCTCAACCTTGGTAAGAGTCGTGACTAATGGCAGGTGCAGAAATAGGAGTCTGCATTGGTTCAGCCACCATTACGGGCACTGGAGCAGGAGAGGGTGTTGGGGAGGAACACCCCAGGTGGCAAGAATAATTTCGTCAAGTCCTCCACAGTTTTCCCTCTCCAGCAACCATTCAGCAAATTTCTCCTCAAAAGTTTCAGATAGTGGTGGGGCTGATTCCCCGGTCTTTACTGTCCTTAGTTATCACTCTCCAAGCAGTGAGGGCTCCTCTGGGGTAATGGTCTGTGGCACTTTGGAGCTATCTATGGGATCCTTAAACTCTACTAAGGCCAGGAAAGTGTGGGTGAGCAGATTAGCATGCCGACCCACCACCACAGGGTTTGTAAACCTTCCACCTGGAAAGTACTCCTGCACAGTGTCCGTATTGATACCCAGGGGATGTCCAGGATAAGCATAGCATTTTGGGGTCGATCTCCTCCCAGTACACACTCCACCAGCGGTGCACAGCCACTTCTGTCGGGTACCCATTTTTTCTTAACAGTGGTTCGTAAATATGGCCACTAGAGGACACACAATCCCAGCGGTGAGCCTCAAGATGTAAACCTAGATGGCGCTTATCCCAGGGCTACTACCCTGCCTGATTTGCCACTAACAGGTTGAGGGGCCTGGATCCAATGGCGGGATGCCTCCACCCAGAGGTCAGGGTTTGCAATAGTTAAACTAACTTGGTCACAGCCCTCTGGGACACTGCAACCCCTTTCTTCCCACTAGTGGCCCACACAATATATCAGAATTACCTTCACAGTATACACTTACCCCAGGTCTGGTTCCGGCACTGGGACCTCCTGTGAAATGAGATACAGTGCAACAATCACAGTACAGTACTTTAACATAGACAAATACCTCAGGCAGTATAACTTTGCTGAAACAAGCAGCTCTGATTTATTTAGGGGATATAACAAGGACAGGGAGAAATCAGGTTAATTAGCTTATCACTCTAATAATCTACCTATGGCTCTGTGCACAGCCTATCCCTATCAGTTACTGTCCCTGGGTACCCAAGCCCTAGTGGCTAGTCCAAACCGTGGCAGCTGGTAGGGCCCTTTCACCAAGAGAAAGGAGAATTAAACAGTCAGCAGTACAGTAATTCCATTTGGATTTAATGTGGCAATTCAACAGGAGGCGACCCTGAATTAGTACTCCGACCTCCAAATAAGATAGGGTCCTTCAATGTCAGCAGGGGCTCACTTGAGGTACACAAACCTCTTCACACATCCATATAAAAGAAAGCACTATACCAGGCAGGCTGCATCTGTATCGATCGCAATTACTGCACAATACCGGGAGAACACAGCAGATTCAGTTCCTGACAGACCGATCAATTTTCAGCAATTCCTCCAGTCTTCTACAGGTGAGCCTGGTTTCTACTCTTCAGAGATCCTTTGATTCTTTTCACAGGATGGATTCAGTCCTAACAAGCTGTTACACAAGCTGCAGACGGAACTCTGGGCCTTACACCGTTTTGACTAAAACTGCACACTGAAAAAGCACAGGGCTCCTTCCTCTTCACTGCCAAAGCTCAACTGAACTTTCAACCGACAAAACGGGCACTTCCTTTGAGTTCCTCCCAGTTCTTGACTGGATTGGCTGTCACTCACAATAGACTGCTGCTGTTGGTCAAAAAGGCACTGAAGTCTAAACTACATCTCCAGAGTCACTGCCCATACAATCCTCTTCTGGCTGGCTCAGATTATGAGTCCAAGTTCTGATTAGTCCAAGGCACCATTTTGAGCTAGCTTACCCCACTGATTGGTCCAGTTCAGCAGTTCAAAACTAGAATGGGGAACTAGCAGACACAGTTCTGACTGCAAAGAAACAGGTTAGACAAACTGTAATTTCATTATTACTCTAAATAATTTCTGGCAAACAGTTACATCTTTCAGATAGGTTCCCTTTGCACTCCTAGTGACTGCAAAATAGAAGTGAATTGCAGCAGCTCGAGGTGGTACTCAGAGAGCACACAGTCCCCCATATAAACTAATTATGTCTGCAAGCAGACAGCTCTTAAAGAGACAGTACCAGAGGCTCTAAAAACACTCACTGATAAATGGCTTAAATGCCAAACACCATTCAGGCTTGGAGCATTCAAGCAAGCTCCTGGAAGTCTTTTGGGAACCCCCATTTGCAGGGGGGTTACACCAAGATCGTTGCGTGGCTCCATAACAAACAGATTGATGTAGCCAAATCAAGAACCGATAAACGATTAAATTATTTCACAATAAGAGCCCCCAGATTATAGAATAGTCTTCCGCAAGATTGGTTGACAGAAACTCCTTTCCTTCGTTTAAAAAAGGCCTAGATCTCTGGATAGAGTCCACTAACCCCTGGGAGTAAATTCCCACCAACGTGATGGGGGACAGTCTCGATGGGCTTCGGCCTTCTTTTGTCCGTTTGAACCAAGTAAACCAAGTGAAATTAGGAAAGCTGGAGACAGGCTTTCTGGCACCCAAGATGCAGTGGATCACACATATCCATGGGCACCAGAAACTTTGGAAAAAAATATCTCTCTGTCTCCTAAGCTGGTCTCTGGACTGCCATACAAATGGGCTGTATATCCTGATGCAGCTACGCAGGTAGGAACTAAGCTCTGCAGCTGGGGATATCCAGCCCTACACTTCCTGTTTCCATCAGTTTACTTCCTGCCTTCCAGCTAGCAGATACTCTGCAGCAGAGCTGAAGACATCAGACTGTAAATCACAAAATTTAATTTCTTATTGGGATTGCTGAAGAAACACAGCACTTTAGAGCACTCTTGCGTGGGTCCCAGTCTCAGCCTTGCAAGCTGCACAGACTAGCCCCACTTTACCGCACATGTTTTTCCCGTGATTCTGGGCTCAACCCATTGTTCATTTTAGCCTTGGAGTTCGTTGACTGGTGGATTTCGTTGACGCGGGCCGTTTTTTCGACGATTGGAACATTAATAGCATCTCAGTGCTCTGAGAGGATTCTCTCCTTGTCGATGGCAGTGCCGTTCTTTCTCCCATTGACAGCTGGCTCCCTGACTATTTCAGCCACTCATCGACGGTGGGCCTGCAGCTCTAATTCAGCCACTTGTCGATGGTCCAGTGCTTTCTCATTGACAAGCACGCAGTTCATCAGGAGTGCTGCTCAGGATATAACAGAGCTTCTCATCCGTGCTGCAGGGCCCCCCCACCAGCACTAAGGGAGCAAGAATTAACTAATCAGGAACAAGGCAGCAATTTAAACAGCTCAGCTTTTTACCCTTAAAGGGCCAGCAGCAGTGTTCCATCGGAGCGTCAGCATTCTTCTGGACAGCCTCCCGTTTTATCAGGAATCCTTCGGGGGGGTACGCTGAATCAAAGGGGACTAGAGCCATTTGCAGTCATGGCCTCAGACAAGCCTGCCAGGGGCAGAAATGCCAGCGTCGCAGATCCCTTCTTCTCATCACTTTTGCAGGTTTGCTGTGCCGAAAATGTGAGAAGGCAGCATCTGCAACTGGGGAGGATATGGCGGAGACCTCCCATGCCTTGGCTCAGACTGATAGCCAGCAGACAGACAGGTCTGAGCGAGTAGCAGCCACTAGGTGTGAGAGAGCAGTGGCCACCAGAGAGACCCAGCAGTCCGCAACCCCCTCTCTGGCTCCAGACCTCATAGACAAGCTAAACAGGGCCTTTGCATTGGACCCTGCATACTTCGACTGGAAACCTTCAGGGTCACCAGATGTGTGACCTCACAAGAAGGTGAAAAGAATGAGGACCCTGTCCCCATCCTCATCTGAAGAAGGACAGCTGTCCTCACATCAATTTGATAAAAGAAAGAAATCCCATTATAGGAGCAGATCCTCAGATGAGGTGGATCAGCATTCCTCACGCCACAAGAGGAAGACAAGATCTCGGAGCAGATCTAGGAGCACCCACAATGGAAAGCGTCACAGGGACCAATCCCCAGGCTCCTCAGACTCCAGTTCTTCTTCTCCAGAAGAGGGGGAGCTAGTGGACTCATCCTCATACTTGGATGATTCCCTGTCCAGAAATATTGACCTAAAGGACCTAGACTTTTTCATTAAGAAGATCATAGCTGAAATTCATCTTGATTCTTCTCCAGTGGCTCCAACACAGCCAAAGTGGTCCTTTCACTTGGCATCTGCCGTCAAACTGGTCACAACCTTCTCTATTCCTCCAGCCATAGAGGACTTGCTAAAGGAGGAATGGCAGGGTCCAGAACGCACATAGCCAGTGCCCCGGTGGATCTCTAAGGTCCTCAAGTTTGACAAAAAAGAATCTGAAAAGTGGCTAGATTGGCCGGCCTGGTGGCGCTGAGGGTTGAGGCGCTAGACGCCACACCTCGCGCTATGCTGGCGACCAGGTTGAGGAAAGCGGACCCAAAGAGTAGCCAAGGAGCTGGCAGGGGAGGGATAGGAGCATCCCCCGGATGCTCTCCTCCCTCAGGGTGGGATACCTGGGGCCTCTCCAGCATCTGACACTCCCGTAGAGAGTCGGTGGAAGCACCGGTACTTGAAGGGATGGGTAGCTCCGATACTAGGGGTCGGGGGGGGGACGTCGTATGGTGCATGAGAGGCCAGACGTGTGTCAGCATGTCACCTCTCAGGACTGAGTTCCAAGCATCGGCATCCCCAGGGGGGGATGGGACAGGGGGACAAAAACAGAAATAAGGAAAAATCACCCTCGCGGTTCTGGATGACGACCTCTCCGCTGACCTCAGACCACTGACACCAGACAGACCCCACTTTGCAGAGAAGGGGAGGAGGCACTCTAGGGGCAGATCATGGGTCCGGGATCTTGCAGCGAACATTGAGAGGCCAGAAGGAGAGGATCAAGAGGGTAGGAAAAACCAGGAGGAAAAAAGAAAAGTATTAAAAAAAAAAAAAAAAAGTGGCTAGACTGCCCCAGAATCAACCCTCTGATTTTGAACATCACCAAGAAGACAGTCATCCCAGCCGAGGAAGGGGCATCAGTCAGGGACCCAGTGGACAGGAAAGTGGATGCCTCACTCAAGAAGGCCTTCCAAGCATCAGCAACGTCTCTCAGGGCGGCAACTTCCAGTCTTTTTTCGGCGTGAGCCACTCAGTCCTGGGCCTCAGAATTAGCTTTTTAATTCACTGAGGACCCAGAGAAGAACAAGACTATTATTCATCAGCTGCAGTTAATGGGTTTGGCATTGGCTTATGCAGCAGACGTATCAGAGGAGGCAGTCAGGTGCGCCAATCGGACCATGGTTTATCAAACTTCGTCTCGCCATAACCTCTGGCTTCGGGCCTGGCAAGCAGACGCCTCCTCAAAGAGCCATTTGGTAAACGTCCCCTATGAAGGTAATCTCCTGTTTGACTTAGCTCTGAAAGAGGTGGTGAAGGAATCCGGGGAGACAGCTAAGGTGCATATGCCCCAGTGACGTGGCAGGGCAAATCATGGTCCTCAAGACCCAGATGCAATTTTTTGTGACCGCGGTTACAACACAGGTCAATACTCTTAATTTCTCTGGAAAGAGAACATGGTTCTCCTCGTGTAACCAGCATATCTTCAGAGGAGGCAGATCTGGTGGCGTTGGTGGCACCAGAGACACTGGGAACAGCGACAAGAAGTTACAATGAAGCTATCCGGGCCCATCCTCGAGTAGGGGGCAGACTTTCATTTTTTCTCGAGGAATGGGTCCAAACCACGTTGGACAGATGTGTCCTAGACATCATTAGCAAGGGTTACCTAACAGAATTCGAATCCAAGCCCCGACTACTTCATGTGGTGCCCTCCCCTATCTCTGGCAACCTGTCCAAAAGACAGGCTAAGTTATAGGCCATTACAGACCTTCTTCCAGCAGGGGCTAGCGCGCAAGTTCCCCCCACAGAGATCAGTCGTCGGGTCTACTCCCTGTTCTTCATCATGCCAGAATGCACAGGGGGATTCAGGCCAGTCCTAGACCTCAAATTCCTGACTCATTTTGTCCGCAGCATACCCTTCAAGATGGAAACCTTGTTGTCAATCATCAGGGTGTTGCAACAAGGGGATTTTCTGGCATCCATCGATCTGTAAGATGCCTATTTGCATATTCCTATCCAGGAACTACACAGACAATATCTCAGGTTCAAGGTGGGGGAGCAGCACTTTCAATTCAAAACACTGCCATTTGGTCTTTCTTCATCCCCAAGGACATTCTCCAAGGTGCTAGTAGCGGTTATAGCTCACCTTTGGAACTGAGGGATACAACTGTTTCCTTACTTGGACGATATTCTCATCAAGGCCCTGCAGCTCGACCAAGCTGTACAAGCAGTGGCAGAGGTAGTCTGGTGCCTGTCAGCACACGGATTTGTTATCAACTGGAGAAGGAGTTCCTTAACTCCAAGCCAGACCTTGAACCACCTGGTGGCAGACTTCATGACAGAAGCCAACAAGGTCTTTCCCCCGGAAGCTAAATTCAGGGACCTGCTGAAGCTCATCAAGAATTTTCATACAGCTCCTCAGCTGCTGGCTCACTCCTTCATGCAGCTAATTGAGACTCTAGTATCTCTGGCAGATTCAGTCCCTTGGGCCCTAGTCCACATGCGGCCCATTCAAGCACACTTGCTCAAGCTGTGGTCCCAGTCTAGACACAGCCAGCACCAACTGATTCCTGTTTCTCAACATATAAAAACTTCCCTCCAGTGGTGGACTCAGAGTTCAAATGCCATGAGGGGTCGCAAGTTGGGCCATCCACACCAAATCCGAATCATGAACTATGCCAGTCTCTGGGGCTGGGGGGCTCACTTGCATCATCTGTCAGCTCAGGGCAAGTGGTCGCTGTTGGAAACAAGGTACAGCATAAACATCCTTGAGATGAGAGCAGTATGCCTAGCCCTGATACACTTCAAACAGCAAGCGCTTAATCAGGATGTACTAATTCTAACAGACAGTTGAACAACGACGGCATACATCAACCATCAGGGCGGAACAAGAAGCTCAAAAATGCTATGGGAGTCCCTTCTTTTCTTTCAGTGGGCCAAGCACCAACTAGCAAGCATAAGTGCAATGTACATTCCAGGACAGGAAAACGTCACAGCAGACTGTCTCAGTCGCTAAGATGTTCTATCAGGAGAATAGGAGCTGAAGGACAGTGCCTTCCATATCCTAACAGAGCAGTGGGGCAGTCCTCAGATAGATCTTTTCACCTGCTGGTGAAACTCCAAGGTAAAGCAATTCCGCTCCCTGGCCAAGGACAAACACGGGGTGGCTCAGGATGCCTTTTCCCTAGACTGGGGTCAGTTTGGTCTCCTGTATGCTTTTCCTCCAATACTGCTTCTGTCCAGAGTCATACACAAAGTGGCTCTGGACCGGTCAGAACTGATTCTAGTCTGTCCCTGATGGCCTCGTCGCCCATGGTTCCCACTTCTCATTCATCTTTCAAGGCGACCACCTCTATCCTTCCAGATCAGCCTGGACCTTCTCCATCAGGGTCCGGTACTGCACCCCAATCTGACCAATCTCTCCCTCTCAGCCTGGAGATTGAGCAGGAAACTTTCAAAGAGCTAGGCTACACAGCTCCTGTTATTAAAATGATGGTGCACTCACGTTGCCCCTCTTCCTCTAAAGTGTATTACAGAATATGGAGGAAATTCTTGGTCTGGCTCCAATCCAAACACATACAGTGCCAGCCAATATCATTGCCTGTACTACTGCAGTTTCTTCAGGATGGATTTGACAAAGGGCTGCAATCAACCACCTAACGAGTTCAGGTTTCCACGCTGGGGCTGCTATTGTTGGTGGATTCCAGAGAATCATTGGAACCACATCACCATGTCAGCAGGTTTTTAAGGGCAGCAACATTAAAGCACCCTCGTTCTCAAAGCTTTGACCAAGGCTCCTTTTGGGTCTCTCAAGGAGACATCCCTCATGCATCTTACAATGAAGGTCGTTTTTCTCATAGCTATTACTTCAGCCAGGAGAATCAGCGAGCTAGGAGCCTTATCCACCAAAGAGCCATATACTGTGTTTCTTCAGGACTCTGTAGTGCTCTGAACAGATCCATGTTTTTTACCAAAAGCTATGTCTCTATTCCACTGCAACCAGGAGTTGATTCTGCTTTCCTTCTGCCCACACTCAAAAAATGAAAAGGAAAGGGAATTTCACAAGCTGGATCCAAGTAGAGTGGTGAAAATGTATATTAAATGAACGGATTCTGTATGAAAAACTAACTGCAGGTCAAAATATGTGTAAAAAAGCTTCGAAAGACTCTCTAGCTATATGAATCCCTTCTGTCATCACCACTGCTTATGATCAGGCTGGAGTGACCTTACCTGGCCCAGTGAGGGCCCATTCTACCCGAGCTATGGCCACTTTGTGGGCAGACTTCAGAGAAGCATCTCCAGCAGACCTATGCAGGGGGGCCACTTTGTCATCCATTCACACGTTCACAACATTTTACAAACTGGATGTGATGGCCTCGGCAGACACGTCCTTTGGCCTCTGAGTTCTTCAGGCGGTGGTGGGACTTATATTCTTCCCACCTGGGATATCTGGGGATATACTGCTTTTGTATATCCCATTTGTATGGACACCCAGAGACCATTTTAGGTGAGAGAAAACAAAAAATTTACATACCTGTACATTTTCTTTCTCTGACGGCTGGTCTCTGGGCTTCTGCTTCCCTCCCAGAATGTATAAAGTTGGCCAGTTGGCAATGAATGGCTTAATTTTCTTATTTTTTGCTTCCAAGTTCATGTAGTATTGCCACATTTGGACTGCCTTTGGAAGAACTGATGGAAACAGGAAGTGGAGGGCTGGATATCCCCAGCTGCAGAGCTTAGTTCCTGCCTGCATATCTGCATCAGGAGGTACAGCCCCTTTGTATGGAAGCCCGGAGACCAGCTGTCGGAGAAGGAAAATTTACAGGTATTTAAATTTAGTTTTCCCTTGGATTCCAGGATTTGGGTTGGCTGGGAAGCTGTCAGTCACAGTTAGGGCTCCCCCTCCAGGTTAATTTTGGCGCCAACCTAAAATCTACAAAAACTACAGTTTTCCTTCCCATGAGACACTTAGGCCAGGATCCATTTTAGGTCCCCTGAGTCCTATTGGTCCAGTTACTGGAAGTCCCGGACCTAACGTTCTTCCATTTCGAAAGGCAAACTGCAAGGAAAGCAGGTTAAACAAACTTCTCCATTTCAAATACAACAGCATGTAAGCAGTAAATAAGCCCAGTTCCCATACAGGCTCCCTCTGCACTTAGTATCAACAGCAGAGTGAAGCAAATCAGAGTGGTGTCTGGCTGGTCACAAGTCCTAAATCACTCGGACCCAGCTCAGACCATTCACTTTACACATATCAGCTAGTCTCTTAGAGGGACAGGTGTGGAGGCACAGCATGGCACTCTCACATGAATGAACAGTAGCAAGCCAATACCCAGGGATGTATTACCTCTATGAGACGTCAGCCTGGCAGTGGGCATTAAAGGAGCCCAGGAAGGCATTAAGGTAAAACTCCAAATTTGTAAGGGGGGGGGGGGGGTGTTACACTCTTCCCTGCCTGGAAAAACTTGGCGTCTACGTCAAGTCTATACATTGTAAACAGTTCGATATAATCAACACTATATGTAAATATATGTACATATATACAGGCTGCAGCCACAAACTATCACATTCATATATCATAAACATTAACATCTGAAACATCAGTAATAAGTGAGCTAGCTATAGACAACATTTTTACTATACACATTACATTTTGCAGTGAATACTGTACAGGAACATACTACTGCTGTATTCATAGAAACTAGTTTTAAGTGGCTAAACACATGGGCCAAAATATTCAAAGGGGTTGCACCTGGAGCAACTGAGTTGTGCCAGTGCAACCCCATAAATGAGCCCTGGGGCAGTATTCAAAAGTGGGACTTGTGCAGAGCAAGTCCAGATGCGTCAGGTCGCAATGATAATGCATGTGGCGCATCCGCAGGGGGTGCGCCCTGCATATGCTGCATATCCCTATATACAGCCGGGGATGTGCGGCGCATATGCTGGCACAACCCTGACATATGCTGCATACTGGGGCACTATGTTGAGCCCCCCAAAAAATGCTCAGCTGGGAGCCGCCCACAGGCGGGCCGCTGTAGTGCAGGGCGCAACACAGCAGCCAACAGCTGTGGATGGCACCCCCACGAACGCCGTCCACAAGCACCTACAGACCGCCCTGGTAGTCTAGAGGTGCCCCCCTCCCTCCCCGTAGCATGATCACCTGCAATATGGGTAACTCATATCCCTGGCAGTGCAATGGTACCCCCACCGCTCCCGATGCTGCACTCCCCGTACATGTACAACCCTGTACATCCCTGGAAGTGTAGTGGTCCCTCCACCCCTCCCGTTACCCAGTCGCCAATCATTTGGCATAGTTCCCACCCTGGTGGCCAGTGCCACCCCCAGCCCACACAGGACCCCCGGCGCTCCCAGCTCCCCACCCGTCGGTGGGCAGCAGCATACCTACCCACATACCTCGGTTGTTGCCCACTGGCTGACAGCTACTGTATGGGTTGGACTCCCTTTGGCCCACAGTGTGGACCAATGGGTTTGCAATGCATACTGTAGTGATCATTCACAAATATGTGTGAATGACTGCTACATTATGCACTGCAAGCCCATTGGTCACACTGTGGGCCAATAAGGAAGTCAGCCCATACAGTAGTTGTCAGTCGGGAGCAGCTGCGAAGAGGTATGCGGTGGTAGGGCATGCTGCCCGCCTGTGATGGGGGCTGGGTGGGCCAAGGGTCCTGAGGGGCGGGTGCTACTGGCCACCAGAGAAGGGATTGCTCATATGATCGGTGATCAGGTAATGGGAGGTGGGGGACCACTAGACTTCCAGGGATGTACATGTACAGGGAACGCAGCATCGGGGTACTACTGACTGCCAGGATATGATATATCCATATTTTAGGTGTTCATGCTAGAAAGGAGGAGTGTACCACTAGACTACCAGGGAATATTGTGAACTGTATTCCCACGATGCATCGTACGGGCGGGATGGGGCTGCCACTAGACTACCAGGGAAGACTTGTATATTTCTTGTACGGCGATTGGGGCTACGGGGATAGTTGGGGGTTACCACTGGGACTTGTAGGACATAGGTACAGGTGTTTTCTATGGCGCTGTCCGCTACGGAGAGGGTGGGAGGGTACCACACACATCCTCTGGGGGCACCGCATGCTGTGCGGAGTGCCAGGTGCAAGTCGCTGGCCTGCCCTGCACAACTCATGCAAATGGGATCATAATGACATGCAAATGGCCCCATTTGCACGTTGTGTACATTATGGCTCCATTTGCATACTGCCAGCTAAATATCAGGAATTTGTGCACAGCATAACTCCGTTGCGCTGGCGCGGGTCCCATTTCTGATATTCAGCCCTGTCTGGGTTGGATGTGCCAACACATGGTAATTGCGCAGTGGTCATTACCTGCCTGATATATTCAGAAGCGCGCGCCATTGCCCATCTCCTTTGAATATATCCTGGACTCACACCGGCTTAACATCAGCAGCCAGGCACCCACTTGTGCCATTGCCAGGCGCATGTTTAAATATCGGGACCACGCCCTATATCACTCTTGTCTGTATTACCTCCTACACACTAACCCACATGGTTGGGGGGGTTAACACTATCGGCTAATCTTGGGCTGCATGGGGAGGTGTCACTAGAACTCTGACTGGAGGACTTTATTATCAACTTCGAGGTTGCAGTGTAACCTATTTTTGGAAGAGAATTTTCAGAAATGTAAACCCCTTTATGAACTACATTTATGGGAAGATCTACAGGCCTTCCTGGGGAATCATAGCTAAAGTGTACTACAGGTTTAGAAGCTCTTCCAGACTTTCTGGAAGGGGCAGGCACAGACTCAGTCCTTTCAACATTGGCATTTGGGTTGATCAGTCCCAGCTCATTGTTCAGCAATAAGTTAGCTTCTGATGAAAGGGGTGCCTCTGTACTGGCTGTTGGTTCAGAACTAGGAGGAGTACTTGCATTAGCTTGTTCTGTGGCTTCTGATTCCGAAGAAACACTTGCATTAACTTGCTCTGAAATTCCAGGTTCATCATCAGGAGAAAATTCCAATGAATTTAAATCATGTAACACATTACTAATACTGTCAGAATTATCATTTACATTAGCATCATTGTCCATCATGACATCAGAGTCACCATTTTCAGACATTTCAGCTTCATCTGGTATGTCACCAGCTTGGCTCTCGTAGTCTGTACTTGCCTCTTGAGGTTCAGTTAGTTCCACAAGACATAGTCAGCTACATCAGACGTGATACTGTAGAACTGAAAATGTTAACTGTTAAAAAAATCTTGCTATGTTCGTGCCCCCATTGGTCTGCTAAATTAATTGAACAACACAAATTTATTTCAGTAATATTTATTATAATGCTAACTAAAGCAAACATTAACATTCACAGAAACAGAAAAGATGCAGTTATCTGTTAGAAGTGCAGTAGTTGTGGAGCACCAATGTAGACAAAGGACTCATTTCAGCCACTGTACGAATATACAAATTTACGAGGGATGTAACTTCTTCAATATGTGGAATTTTTAAGCCAAACTTCAGCAGCGAGCTACTGATTCAGTAAGGGGTCAAATGGGCTGGGGAAGGCAGCTACTAGGAACCTGCTCTTTAACTCCTTTGTTCCTCTGGTGCCACTGCACCAAAGACATTGCGACCAGAGAAATGACTAAGCAGCAAAGGTAATAGCAAACAGAGGTAGACGAACTTCGAGCACAGCGACACTCGACACTGAATGGCAGCAGAGATAAGTACTGTAATTGGCACAGTGATTACAGTTAGCCACTTACAACAGGCAGAAAGGCTGATCTTAATTGGCCACTTAACACTTACACTAACACCAGGAGAGTGCTTGAGAGTTAGAAATACTTATGGGTAAGTGACACCTTTGTTTTGGCAGACAGCTCAGCAGTGAATAATAGCAGCACACTGAAGTAGAGGTCCGCAAGATTGTTTAAACGCTAACATGTGATGAACCAGTGGAGCCCCAAATTAAATTAACACAACATTTATCAATTTTACAGTACTTTGCACCTCACTATCAGGGGGCACAGGGGTACTTGAGAGGGCTGGATGATTACAGTCCTGAGGATCCAGCCTCATCTCCCATATTACACAAGGGATTCTCTTGAAACAACTGGCTCAGTTCATAAGGATAGTAGGTGACCCCACATTCACTATCATCGGATTCAGATTGACTGCCACTTTCAAGGAGGATGTTACTGGTAGAGGGCTCTGGATTTGTAACAACAGGGGGAGAGTTTAATTGTCTCTTTTTGGCTGCAGCTCGGGTCACAGGCCTGGTGGGGGCATTGTCTTGAGGTGCAGTATCAACAGATGATTTCTGTGTATTGTCTTCACAGCTCGTGGGTCATTTTCTGGGCACATTTTTTCCAGGCAATCCCAAATTTCTTAACAGAACTCGATCTCCAGGTTGCAACTTTTGGACCTTAACACGTTTGTCGTGTCTTTCTTTCTTTGCTAAGTTTCTCTTGGCAGCCATTGTGTGGGCTAGCTGATAGGCATGGTTCAACTGAGCTTTAAGGTTTTACACATACTAGAGGTAATTCTCTGTTTAAACTCCATCAGGGGATACTCCAAAAGAGTTATCTACAGGTAGCCTTGCTACTCGACCAAACATCAGGTGGTGGTGGTGGGGAAACCCAGGTGCATCGTTGCAAGTACAGTTATATGCATGAACTAATGTACTTATTTGCTGACTCCATCTTGGCTTGTCTCTGGGATGAAGGGTGCCCAGCATGTCTAGTAATGTCTATTAAATCGTTTGGGCTGTGGGTCCCCCTGAGGGTGATAAGGGGTAGTTCTGGATTTTTACCCCGGCGACAGCATTTCTTTGAATAGACGACTTTCAAAGTCTTTCCCTTGGTCGGAATGAATTCTTTGTGGGGCACCATAATGGACAAAGAATTTCTCTACAAGTACTTTGGCTACGGTGGCTTCTTTTTGGTCCTTAGTCGGATAGGCCTGAGCATAGCGAGTAAAATGGTCAGTCACAACCAGCACATTACTAATGTTCTTTTGGTCTGGTTCTAAACACAAAAGGTCAATGCAGACAAGTTCCATGGGTGCACTGGTGGAGATGTTAGCCAAAGGTGCAGCCCTCTGAGGCAGACATTTTCTCTGAAGGCAATGGCTACAGATTTTGATGTGGGTCTCAAATGTCAGCACCCATTTTAGGCCAGTAGAAATGGGCATGGGCTAAGTTTGAAGTTCTGTCACAACCCAGATGTCCCGTTTGATCATGGAGAGCATGTAAAACCACATGTTTAAATGCAGTAGGCAGCACTAGCTGTTGTTTGGCAACTTGACCTTGTCTATTCGTGGTCTCTCAGTAAAGCAGTTTGTTGCGCAACTTAAGCCTAGTCCCCTCTCGGAACAACAAAGCAGTTCTCTGGTCTTTAGAACGAAGTCTGGAGAAATTTTTTCCGGCATTCATGGCACCTAACACATAGAAACATAGAAGTTTATGGCAGATAAGGACTGCAAGGCCCATCCAGCCTGCCCATTTCTTTTTCTACCTTATAAATGTGCCATCAGCCTTTGCTCTGTCAATGGCCTACCTATTCATACTCATCTGTATTGCTCCCTTATGCCTATCCCATGCCTTTTTGAAGCCTGCACTGTATTCATATCCACCACTTCCTGAGGTAGGCCGTTTCAAGCATCCACCACCTTTTCTGTGAAAAAGAACTTCCTCACATTACCCCTTAATCGGCCTCCCTCTAATTTCAAGCTGTGTCCTCTAGTCCTGCTATTTTTCTTATATTGAAATGTTATACTCTTTCACCTTGTTAATGCCCTTAAGGTGTTTGAATGTTTCGATCATATCACCTCTCTCCCTCCTTTGCTGTAGGGTATACATATTGAGCTCCGTTAATCTGTCCTCATATGTTTTCTGATGCAGTCCCTGCACCATTCTGGTTGCCCTTCTCTGGACTGCCTCAATTTGGTTAATGTCCTTGTGTAGGTGTGGCCTCCAGTACTGCATGCAGTACTCCAGATGGGGCCTAACCAGTGTCTTGTAAAGAAGGATTATTACCTCCCTCTTCCGACTTCTGCTTTAGTGGTCTGCTTGGATGATTTCAGGTCATCAGTGATGATGATGATGCCCAAGTCTCTTTCTTCCCTTGTGACTGCCAGCAATTCCCCCTCACAGCCTATAGGTGGCTTCAGGGTTTCTCTTCCCTATGTGCATGATCTTGCACTTCTTTGCACAGGCTTAATCATGGGGTCGTGGGATTGGGCCCACTGGATATCAGTGGGAGTAAGTTGAGGCAGGGTACTGAGATTCAATACTGCGAGATTGCAATAGGCTGCAGGAACACAGGTGTCTGGAAGGCCCAAGCAATCGACCAAGGATTCAGCTGTTTCAGAAGACGGGTGTTCATCTTTATCAAACTTTTGGCAAAGAGCATAAACAGATCGTTAAGACATCCTCACCCACTCAGAGCTGTATTCAGGCCATCTAGAGAGGGCATCAGCATCGATGTAATTCAGGCCTGGGCAGTATTCTACTGAATAGTCATAGGTCGAAAGTGCTGATAACCAGTGGTGCCCAGTGGCATCTAACCTGGCCGAGGTTTGAACATACATGAGGGGGTTGTTGTCAGTCTATATACCAGGATCTTGGCACCATACAGGTGTTCATGAAATTGATCTACTATGGCCCACTTTAATGCAAGAAATTCAAGTTTGTGTACTGGATAGTTCTTTTCAGAAGGTGTCAGGCTTCTGCTGGCAAATGCCACTGGTTGTAGCCCTTTCTCATACTCCTGGTAAAGCACTACCCCAAGCCCTTTTAAGCTGGTATCAATGTGAAACACGTAAGGTTTGGTTGGATCGGGGTAAGCAGGTACAAGAGCATAGGTGAGCTGATGAATGATATCGTAAAAGGCTACATCACACTCTTTAGTCCACCTTGCCCTGAAAGGTTCATTGATTCTGAAATAGGCTTTGTCCTCCTGTTTTACAGCACTCTTTTTGTATTTTCGGTTGGTCGGTGGGTACCCTTGAGTCAAACTGAGCAGAGGGCGGAGGACTTTGGTGTAATCTTTCACAAACCGATGATAGTAACCACATAAACCCAAACATTGTTGCAGTTCTTTGAAATTATTAGGTTGGGGCCAGGTGGTCAAGACCTCTACTTTGCTAGGATCAGTCTGAATGCCCTCAGAGGACACAATGTGGCCCACGTATTTCGCAGATTGCTGGAAAAATTGACATTTGTCGATAGACAACTTTAAGCCAAAATTCTCCAACTGGTCCAAAACCTTGAACAAGCAAGTCTCATACTCTTCGAGTGTCTGGTCAGATACAATGACATTGTCCAGGTAATCAAGGCATTCTAGTAAATTCATATTCCCTACAGCTCACTTCTTTAGCCTCTGGAAAGTGGCAGGTGCTCCCGAAATGCCCTGGGGCATGTGTAAGAACTTTAAAAAACCCAACAGACAGATAAATGCAGTTTTCTCTCTATCTTCGGGTGCCATTGGTATTTGATAATAACTGCTCTGGAGGTCCAAAACAGAAAACACTGGCTCCTATTAAGGCAATCAAGAGCATCCTGAATGCGGGACATGGTATATTGGTCTGGTATAGTTTTTCGATTGAGGGTTAAGTAGTCCACACACATTCTCACCAAGCCATTCTTCTTTCAGACCACTGCAATGGGAGATGCGTATGGGCAACAGGATTCTTGTATAATTCCAGCAGCTATCATCTCTTGGAGGCGGCGTCGAACATCATCGATGTCTACTGGTGCCAATCGGCGGGATCTTTGACGAAAAGGCCTCTTGTCATGGAGTGCGATGTAATGCTCTGCACCAGTGACGCACCCGACATCCCATTTTCTCAAGGAAAACACTGCTCCACTGGGCCAGTTTTCTACTGACGTTGTCTTTCCACTCTTCAGGAATGGGAGAGTCCCCAAAGTCGAACAAATCAGGAGTTACTTCTTCATCCTCTTCGGTACATCACTTGCTAGGCAGCACAGCAGTATCTGCACAATACACAGCAGCTAGGGTGCAACCTCAGTTGACTCTAATATCCTGGTCAGACAGGTTTTGAATTTGAACCACCATGCACTGAGCATTGGCATGAGCTCGGGCAGGCAGGATGCTAGGCTTAACTAGTAGTCCCTCTGGCAGTTTTCCCTCTTCCGGGGCATCCATTATCAGGATCTTATTCTTGACATCTTTCTTTATTCATACTTCACCACTAACAGTACACTGAGCATTGGGTGGCAATACAAGTGGTGCTGGATCTTTCTTCAATACAACTCCAACCAGCTCATCCTTGTCTACCTCTTTGGCTTGCATCTGTAGATCATACACTCGGTGCACCATGGCAGGGATGTGGAAGGCCCGGACAGTTTTCTTTGCTTACTTTTCCTGGCAAAGCTGGACTAGTCAGCCGAACATGTGGGCATTAGTGCCGTTTAACAGGGGGATACCGTCATACAGTCCAGTTGGGGGGGGGGCATACCAAAGCCAGAGTCTCTACTAGTTCATCTACGCCAGCAACAGCAGTAGGAAACAACAGCCACAGTCATACATAACCCAGGTATGGGTAAGATGTGTCACTTAACCCCTGTACATGCAGTCCCTCAAGTGGTTGAAGTGGGAGGTCAGACAAGTAATGGTTGTACCAATCTTTAAACACAGTAGTAACCTGGGATCCACTATCCAACATGCTCGGGTTGAAATGCCATCAACAGTCACTGTAGTCTCCATGGAGGGACCCACCATCTCTCACCAATCTGGAGGCGCAGGTTTGGCCACAGCAGTTTTGGAGGGAAAATATTTTTGTGATGGTCCTGGTTGCGGCTTTCTATTGCTTTGTCGGACCAGTTTGAGCAACTTGGCAGTGACTCGTCGTAGATCTTCAGGAACATTGCAAGCTCGCTTGGTGTGCCCATCTTCTCCACACTGGTAACAAAATACTTTAGCTCGGGGTTCAGCAGGACAGGTTGAGTCTTCACGAGGCTTGTAGTGGTCGGGGGGCGCAGCCCTACTCTCTTCCTGCAGCTTAGGTTCAGGCTCAGCTCCCCCGTAGCCCCTCCAGGGGAAGACGTCCGTGCAGCATAAATGAGGTCTCTCATCATAGCTTGCAACTTTCTCATTTCTTTTACCATGTTGAGGTCGGAGCGGGACTTGGCAGCAAGTGCATTGGCCCGGGTACAGACAGGTTGGGTCTTGCAAGTAGTCTCAGTGTTGGTGGGGCAAAAGCCATGAGTTTTAGCCTGTTCAGCTGCTGCTTGCCTGCTGGCTTTCAGTACTTTCAATTCCTTCAACAACTCACTGATTTGTTGTGACTCAGAATTGTCTTCTTTCTCATTAGGTCTGTCTGGAATTGGGGCAGTTTGTGCAACCCCAGCATAGGGATCCCAACCATCATCTTCGTTCTCCACCTCCCGGATTTCTTTCATTATCCAACAGTATTCAGGAGGATGGGCTTTGCGATATTGAAATTTTAACTTCAGCATGCACACACTAGAATAGTGGGCAGACTTAAGGATGTGTTCTAATCTTGCTCGATTCAGTTCACTACCGAGATGCCCCCCTTTCAGTGTGCCCTTTGAAATGCCCGCTCTACACGAGTCATGAAATCAGACAGTTGCTCATTTTTCCACTGCTTGGTAGACTTAAACTTCCACATCAAATCCTCTCCTGACTTGGTACTACCAAATACCCCTTCTAAAACAGATAAATACTCAGCAGCAGAGGCCTCTGGGTTGGTGGACCGGAGGAATCAGATGGCCTCCAGTGCAGGACCCCTTAAGCTCTCCATAGGTCATTTGTGTTTTTCCCCCTCCTCGGGAGCATTGCCACCCTTGGACCAAGGGGATGGCATAGTCCATCCATGTTTCCAAGTCGTCTTCTCTCACAGGAATAGGAACTGCACCTGAAAACAGCCTGAGCCTGCGATAAGAGTCCAGGTGTACCGAGGGTACCATGATGGGGGTTGCTGCAATGGGCAATGCCCTGGGAAAAGGTGGGGAAGCTGGGGGAGAGTGTGTAGGTGTGACCCCCTCAGACTCTCCCAAAGCTCTTTGCAAGTCCTTGACAGTATGTCCTTCAGTAGCTAGTACCCTTTCCAACTTTTCCCTAAATCCTTCTACTTTGGGATACCCCCCCTGAGAAGATGGGCCAGTATGCACATGAATGACCCTCCAGTCCGTCTGGGATCCCTCAGGCATAATAACGGGGGGTACAGTTTGTAGGTCTATAGGGACGCTACAAGAAATGAGAGCCATTAGAGTCTGTTCAAACAGATCAGTATCCCACCCTTTCACTGAGACTTTCCCCAAACACTTAATCTTCCCCACGGTTTCTTCTGTAGTAGCGTTAGTGGTCCCCATGGGGATATCTAGTAACAATAAAGCATGATGGGGATCAACCCTTCTGCCTCATTCCACCCCATAATGTGGTGCACCACCAGTTTATGGGAGAAATATTTAACTTTGCTGTAGTGAGGCTCTCCATTTCAAATTCAGCACAAAATTCACAACTGACAGAAATTTTACGTTTTGGCCACTAGGGGGGCATTAATCCCAGCAGTGCTTCCAAGATGTAAACTCCTAGGCGGCGCTATCCCTAAGGTTACTACCCCTGCCTGTATGTCTGAGCACAGATTGAGGGGCCTGGATTCAGTGTTAAGGTGCCTCCACCCAGAGTAGTAGTAGTATTGGCGGTGCCTGCATAGACTGTTATAGCCCTCTGGGAAGCTACAGCCACCCACTAACCCTCCTAGAGGCTTAAAACTTTTAACAGCAGTTAACACACAGACAGTATATAGCAGTAATGATATGCACACACACACCCACACTTACCACCAGGGTTGGACCTTCAGCAGTTTCCTTGGAGACCCCCTGTAAGATAAGGTTAACAAGAGTACTGCACACGTTCGGTACTGTAACCCAACTAATAATATGCACACTAGCCAGGTTAAACGTGAAAAAGACACTCAGGCTTATTCAGGGGATGTGAACAAGGAAGGAGCATGAATCTAGTTAAATAATTGGTATTCTGATTTGATTCAGGTTTTTCTGGCATGCACTTTAAGTCCCAACTGTACAGTTCTACAACACTGGGTACCCAGGATGGAAAGCTGGCTAGCCAGAGGTGTTGCCCGGAGGTGGCCGGCGTTGCAGCTGATGTTGGGGCCCTTGATGGAAGAAATGCAGTTAGCATGCAAAACAACAAGATGATTAGTTGTAATCTGAGCTGGTTGGCTCAGTCTTTTGAAACCCAGAAAGTTAAAGAAATCAGATGGTACCATATATGATTAAATAACCCGTTGCAGGGAGCTACCCTGATTGCACTCACGCTACCAGATTTCTGTGGAATTGCAGGCGATATGAAGACCTCATGGTGTTCAATGATGAGCATGGGGAAACAGGGCCGACATGACACACCTCCTCTTCATGGCCTTTCCCTCTAGGTGGCCGCAACCCATGAGTTGTTCTTGTTCAGGGACTGGATCCCCAAAGCCAGTCTCTCATCGAAGGCAGTCTCTGGTGCAGGACAGTCGGTCTGGGCCAAGATGGCAAAGGCTCACACGTGATAAGTATGTTGGCAAAGTTCGGTTTTGTTTGCTGGTGAAGCCTCCAGCTGGCGTAACAGGTGGGGTCACGGGCAAGCAGGTCTCAACCCACGAGAAACATTCAGCACATTTAAATCAAACGGCAACAACTTTCTACAGTTCGGATATATCCGGTTGTGAGTTCAGTAGATTTACTGAGCAAACCTCTCGATCCAAAATTCCTCTCACGCCTAGTTGGGACGATTGCTTCACAGGAGCAGTTCCTCAGTCCAAAATGCAAATGGTGCTGGTAAACTTCTTGCTTTGTTCTGCCGCAGTTCCATGCTTAAATCAGAATGAGTCTGACTTCTGCAATCAGGCAGTCCAGTGCAGGAGAAACGTGGTGGGGAGGCAAGTTAGGCCTCTTCCCGCCGATTCCCCTATGCTCCGTTCAGGGAGCGGCTGCTCAAAAGTTCGAGCTGTTCACACTTCAAGCTCCAACTCTAAGTGAACTGCTGTCTCTCACAGCACTGGGGCTTTCCCTTGGATTCCAGGATCTGGGTTGGCTGGAGAAGCTGTTGGTTGCAGTTAGGGCTCCCCCTCCAGATTAGTTTTGGCGCCAACCTAAAAACTACAGTTTTCCTTCCCATGAGACACTTGGACCAGGATCCATTTTAGGTCCCCTGAGTCCTATTGGTCCAGTTACTGGAACTCCTTTACCTAACATGGTGGCTTCCATTTCGAAAAGGCAAACTGCAAGGAAAGCAGGTTAAACAAACTTCTCCATTTCAAATGCAACACCATGTGAGCAGTAAATAAGCACAGTTTCCATACAGGCTCCCTCTGCACTAGTATCAACTGCAGAGTGAAGCAAATCAGAGCGGTGTCTGGCTGGTCACAAGCCCTGAATCACTCGGACCCAGCTCAGACCATTCACTATACACATATCAGCGAGTCTCTTAAAGGGACAGGCGCAGAGGCACAGCATGGCACTCTCACATGAATGAACAGTAGCAAGCCAATACCCAGGGATGTGTTACCTCTATGAGACGTCAGCCTGGCAGTGGGCATTAAAGGAGCCCAGGAAGACATTAAGGTAAAACCCCAAATTTGTGGGGGGGGGGTTACATATATAGAATAATGCATGGGGTAGTGTGCATTACAAGAATATAATAACTGGGCTTTTTTTTTTCCCATAGAGAAGGACAGTTGTAATTTGCATAATGGCAAACATGCACTGGCTTTCTGTATGAGAAACCCACGAGCTGCAGCTGCCGTCCTGCACACAGTCAGTGTTTCGCGGCATTGTCAAACCCCTGAAATCACTCATGGCTCACTTTTCAACTCCCATACGATGCTTCACTTTAGGTTTAAAAACCCAGAAACTGTATTTTCCTCCATGTCACTTACTGATTTCATGCTGTTACGCTGTTTTTTCTCTCTCCCTCCCATCAAGACATCACTATAAAATTGCAAGTGCTGTGGTTGCCATAGAAACCCGGTTTCATTTAGTTTCACAAGTCGACTTAAAACCTGCTTCAAAAATTAAAAATAAGACTGTCTTAAATTTGTTTCATTAGTCAGATATTGCTAATACTTGTAAACTTTTATCTCTGGCCAAAAAATGTACTTCTGGTGGTCATGTATTTTGGGCTACTTGTGCTGTCTCTATGAATTCAGTATTTTCAAGTTAAATATTTTAAATCTGAAATATTCTTAATCAAAGCAAAATGAGTCAAACTGTTCCATGTTTCAAAAAATAAAGGGTTCCTTTATATATAGAGACCTATTCTGTTTTACTCCTTTATCTAAATCTAACCCAGTTCTGTTTTTAACCTTTCAGGCAAAAATACAGAGCACAGCAATTATATACAACAATACATGGGTAGGTGTATAAAACTCACATTTTATACACACCTTCTAAAATTCTCACTGTGCACACCTGCACTCTAGAGGTGTGTGATGATACATAAACGCTCTCGGGGTTTATTCATGCATCACACACCGAGAGTGTGTATTACATTTGGGTAACCACAGCACCCCATGTTTTATATTTGATGTAATTTTTTGTCATTAATTTTTCCTCACCCTCCCTACACACACGTCATTAGCATTCCGTTATCATTTCTGCTGTTAAAAATACTTTTTTTATGAATCAAATGATTTGTCAACACTACACCATCTAAGCCCCACCCTACCATTTCAATTATTT
Source organism: Neoceratodus forsteri (assembly GCA_016271365.2). Classification (NCBI taxonomy): domain Eukaryota; kingdom Metazoa; phylum Chordata; order Ceratodontiformes; family Ceratodontidae; genus Neoceratodus; species Neoceratodus forsteri. The sequence goes on along the minus strand of CM057456.1, from coordinate 448,579,475 downwards.
CTGGAACAAAACTAGTTTATAAAATGTATCGACAAAATGTGTCTGCTGTCCTTTTTCAGCAATGCCCACCCTCACTTAAAAAAAATCCTTTCATTGAATTCCCGTTGAGGTTGTTCTCAGTTTCTCCCTGTGGGAAACAAAATCTGGTCAGATCCACCACGGCTGCATAATGAAGTTAGTGAAGTTGTGTGGAATTGTTAAGGCGGTATGGAGAAACAACACAGTGATTTGTAAGTAGTAAGATTTGTTTCAGTTTCTGTTCTAAGGAAGGCATACACATTATTAGAAAAATATATGGAGGTGTACATTTTAATGGAAGGAATAGGAAGCTTTCAAAAGAACCCCAGAACAAATGCCACTGATGTATGTGTTATCCTTGATGATATTGGCCAGACAAACAAATCTTAAAGAAAACACAATTGCACATATCCCAATAATGCAAAGCATCAAGGGAATGTATGCAGATCTCCATGGTGGTACAGAAGGTGGCAGTACATGAAAAAGTAATGGCTGGCAAATGTTCAGCCTTGGGATTATTTACACAGTTTTTTGGGGGTTTATCTTTTATTTTATTTTTTTAAGAGAAACGTTTTTTTGTCCATGAGGTGATGTAAGTTATATTTATGCAATGTGTTGATGTCAGGAAGTCAGGTGTAATGATGATGGACTGTTAGAGAAAATGTGATATTAACTTTCAGAGGGGGTCACTTTTGATAAAGGCAAGGTAGTTATGCAGTACAAATATGCACAGTTTCATAAGTATGTGCTCAGAGTGCAGGCAACTGTGATATGCAGGTTTTTTTAGAAATAGTTCAAAGTTTTGAAACTACTAAAAAGACAAACTACACACCAGAACTCACCAGAACACAGTGGAAAAATGATTAGATTGTCTACAAGCACTGTCTTTTATGCAAGTTATGCACTCTGGGAAGATTGCCTGGGACAAGATGCAATAAAAACACTGAATAGCAGGTTCCAGGGAGTATAAACCCACCAGGAATGTTAACATCCTGTTTCTAGTGTCCCTGATAAAATAAAAAAATACAGTTGAGATTTTTTTATTAATGTCGGCTCTGTTCAGAATAGCTTTTAAAATGACCAATTATTTCTTGTTCAGTGTTTTCTAATACAGTACATACTTCTCAAACTTAAAAGAAAAAACACAGTTTATCATCAAGGACTGTCTTTACCAAGTACTGTGCCCATGATTAAAATAATTTGAACCCCTTCCCCAAAAAATGTGCCCTGACATGAAACTGCATGTTTAACAGTAAAGATAATTAAAAAATGTATTTCTAAATGCATTACTAACACCAATGCTTCATGATTAAAATAATTTGAACCTCCTCCTCCCAAAAATGTGCCCTGACAGACTGCACTCTAAGAAGATTGCCTGGGACAAGATGCAATAAAAAAACCTGAATAGCAGGTTCCAGGGAGTATTAAACTACCAGGAATGTTAATATCCTGTTTCTAGTGTCCCTGATAAAATAAAATAAAAAATACAGTTGAGATTTTTTTAATGTCAGCTCTGATCAGAATAGTTTTTAAAATCACCAATTGTTTCCTTGTTCAATGTTTTCTAATACATACTTCTTAAACTTCAAAGAAAAAAACACACTTTATCATCAAAGTATGTCTTTACCAAGTACTGTGCCCATGATTAAAATAATTTGAACCCCTTCCCCAAAAAAATGTGCCCTGACAGGAAACTTCATCTTTAACTGTAAGGACAATTAAAACATTTATTTCTAAATGCATTACTAACACCAATGCTTCATGATTAAAATAATTTGAAGCCCCTTCCCCCAAAATATGTGCCCTGACAAACTGCACTCTGGGAAGATTGCCTGGAACATGATGCAACAAAAAAAAACCTGAATAGCATGTTCCAGGGAGTAAATGTTAACATCCTATTTCTAGTGTCCCTGATAAAATAAAAAATACAGTTGAGATTTTTTTTAATGTCAGCTCTGATCAGAATAGCTTTTAAAATCACCAATTGTTTTCTTGTTCAATGTTTTCTAATACATACTTCTCAAACTTAAAAGAAAAAACACACTTTATCATCAGAGTTTGTGTTTACCAAGTACTGTGCCCATGATTAAAATAATTTGAACCCCCTCCCCCAAAAAAGTGCCCTGACATGAAACTGCATGTTTAACTGTAAAGACAATTGAAAAATGTATTTCTAAATGCATTACTAATACCAATGCTTTCAAAGTTTTGAAACTACTAAAAAGACAAATTATATATAAACTCTCTCTCTATATATATATATATATATATATACTGAATACATTGAACAAATATTGTTAATCCTAAAAGCTGAACTTTATGTTTTTCGTATATAAATGTTTAAGACAGGCCTGTGGCTCTTTCAGCTTACTGTAAATTAGAATGCTGTATCTGTTGTTTTCCTTGGGAGCTGTAGTTTCTTACTGTCTCCTTCTGAGGCCCCAGGTGGCTCTGATAATAATTTGTTCCAAAGGTTTTTTAAGTCAATTTGAAGGCATTAAATAACTTCTGTTCTCCTAGTCCTTAATAAAGGCATTAAGTATCTTCTGTTCTCCTAGTCCTTAATAAAATGCAGGGGCTCTACAACTTGATCACTGCACAGACTTGTTCTGTTGGTTGATACAGATCCCAAACTAGTGTGTCTTGTTACAGCATGATAGAGTCACCTCATGCTCCTCCCACAGGAATAAAAAAAAAGGTGGGGGTGGATCTTTAGGAGCTTCTCAGGTGGAGGTGGGGCGGATCTTACTCCCCCAAAAAAAAAAATGCTGTCTCCCACTACTCAGGTTCCAGTTCTTGTACCACCCATTTAGGAAAGAAAATAGTACCCTGCAACCATTGACTAACATGAAAGCATATTTATTTGAGAGCAGAAAACATTGTTTGGAGGAGGGAAGGCGGAAGAGACTGTTTACACCTTCAGTCAGTTCCACGGACATAAAACATGACATCGCTCCGTTTGTACATGCAAAACGTCTGCAGGCTCCACCTACTGCTGCCGTAAAAAGGAAGGGGAAACGAGACAAGCTCCACCCCCCCACCCCCATGTTTCCTGTAGTGGTTAGAACAGCAGCCATTCCAAGACAGTTCTTACCCTTCTCCCATCCCCAGTGCTTTTTTCAAACCCTCTTCCCAGGACTTTAGCTTCTGAGACCTCTCACCCTGGAGACTGCTATCCCTCCCCTCCTAGCTACCTGCCATCGAACACCTGTAGGTAAACTGTCTGTCTCAACAAGTGTGTTGTGCAAGGCAAGCAACTGAAGAGAAACGAGCAAGAGGGAGGGAAGGGAACATGTGGACTTACTGAGCAGCACTCGAGACAGCCTTGAGAGTGCAGCTGCTGTTCAGTGAGTGCATGTTTGCTGTAATAACTGGCTGGTTATTATAGCAAATAATAACTGGACATCTGAGTAGAAAACTTTGGCCATTTATTGTATCAAACATATGAATTTTTGTTTTCTTGTAAAGAAGACAGTCCTAAAAACACCCTCGAGCCCTGACAGCATCGCCCTTTAATTTCTTTCAGCTGTAAGGCAGACATTTTGCTTGCTGCTTTTTCAGTGTTTTTTGCACACATTGGTGTTCCTCATTCCCAGTTACTTTAACTGGTTGAAGATAGTGGCTTTGGTTCAGTGTCCCCATATGGTCCAGGAGCACAAGACATCTCTCATCTCATGCACTGCACTAACAGCTAGCACTTGAATACAAGGTGACGTTTGCCAAAAAAGCTTTTAAAGTATTTGCATACCAGAGATGACCCAGGCTTCCAGTACTGAACAAACAGCCATTCATTCTGTGACTTGAAGTAGGTGTATTGTGAGGAAATGCAGCACTTTGGCAAGTTCACAGTGACATCAGTATTCCAGTACGCTTCAGTCACGTTTGAATGCTCTATGTCCTTTTTTGATTGACACGTGTTTATACTGCTGCGTTCTGAGAGATTGTAAACAAACTTCTGGGCGTTATCTAATTTAACAATGCCATTAACTTTAAATAGTCAAAATCACAAGTAGGAAACTCAACTTGGGACCTTCATACTGGCTGCTGTTCAGTGAGGGCATGTTTGCTGTAATAACTGGCTGCTGGAGAGTCACCAATATTATGTTTTTGTGCAACCATTTCTAACCAGTGGATGAAACAGTCAAAGCTTGAGGCAAAAAATAATGAAAGGCTGCCAATCAAAAAGGCCACACAGGGCCTGAAGAAAACTTTCTTTCCACTGGCTGTGGTTGCTTTATTACCAGAGAAGTCATTCTGACATAAAGGCTGGCGGGGGGGGGGGGCAGGGAGCATTGGCGGATTTAGTGTTCCTCCCCACCCAGTGCCTCTCAGGTGCTAAACATGGAATACAAGCAACCCTGTCTCAGCCAGATATCCTTAAATACCAGCAGGTACAACAAGGAGTACTTAAAACGTAGTATTTAGAAAGTAAATCGGGTTTTATTTGATATGGTTTTCAGTTTTAGTTTTATATCATTATTCTTATGGATATTTACCTGAAAATAGGATGGTCGTCCTGGATATTTCATCTGTTTTGCTGCTTGGGTGACAGTAGGTCATAATCATTCAGTTTGTGACATTGCAAGAATTTACCTAACAATTTTGGGAGATACCATGAGGAGGTGTTTGGGCTCACTATCGAGTCTGCATTTATGGGACTAAAAACTCCTTTTGATGATCTGCATAATTTATTTGTATTTATCGCACTAACATAGTGCTTACAGACTCACATGGCAGATTATATTAAAATAGAAGCATACGTATAAGCTTTGTCAAACATACTTTTTTTAGCTACATTACATTCACTGGAAAATAAGTTCATAAACCCCTATAAAGAGGAGAGAGAGAATTCTATGCGCACTGAGGCTACTCTCAACTTCACTTGTGTTGTTCAGTACGCTGAAACTCCAAATTTAGAGACATCAACACCAAGACAGAAACATGTAACAACTAAAAAGACTGACATAAAGCTAAAGAAGGCCCCATCTTGAAAACTCCAGGTACTGAGGCCATGTCCAGCATCTGGCTGAGAGTTTATTTTTTATTTATATTTATTGTCTTGCATTACAACCTTTGAGCTACAAGCTCATTTACAAAGGTTCCACATCAGAGTGACAACAGGTACAGTAATTACGGTGAATGGTACAGTAACGTGGTAATTATATACATAGGAACAACAATGAAGCGGAATACAAAAACATGGCAGCATCAGGTGGCAATAAACAACAATACAAGACAGCATTTAAGTTGGACAACAAAGTACTACAAGACTGGCAATTATGGCAAAAAAGTGGAAAAATGGATTAATGTACAAGAGGAAGGGGCAGTAGAGAGGGAGTAATAAGGGAGGGCGAAAGGAGCCTCCAGGAGTAGCTTCAGGAGCCAGAGCAGGAGTGGAAGTGGAGATGAGTGCGGGGGGTTATGGGTGATTGTGTGTGTGTGGGGGTAACCCCAGGAGATAGGTTTTGACGATCGGATTAAAACAGTGGGAAGGGGAGCTATTGGGAGGGAATATGTTGGAGAGGACGTGAAGAGACAAGGATAAAGATGGGAGAGGAGAAGGTGAGGAAACCTAGTGTATGCCTGTTTTTGATCAGAAGGTAGAAAGGGGGCAGCGAAGGGTAGGGGGAGGAGGTAGATCGAGAATGGTAGTAGGGATAGAGCAGGAGTATAACGAGTTGGGCAGGGGATGGAGTAGGGATAAGGGAAAGGGAGGAAGGTGAGGGGAGTAGAGGAAGGGAAAGGCGTAGGTAGGGGTGAGGTGAGTAAAAAAAACATCAAAAGTGCTAAAGTTGATTGGAGTGCTGACTAGGTAGAGGGAGGTAAAAAAGGGGAGAGTAATACTGTAACATCCTTGCATTTGTACCACTTAGCTGACTGTAAAAAAAAATAAAATAACTATATGAATGACCTGGGCTAATACCTGTGGTGATAGGTGGAGCTTTAGCTAAGCCTGCCTATCTAGTTTATTATGTGACCACTGGGAGGAACTACCTAGGGGAATTTCCTGCTAATAAAGTAGTTGCCATCTTACCTACAACCTGTGTGCAGCATGGTTATTAACGGCACACAAGGCATGGTGTCAGATGAGCAGATTTAGCCTCCATCTATTTTCCAGAGCCCTCGGTTGAACAGTTTGTCACTGGGAGTCAGTAGGTGTCTTCAGGAGTGGGTTTTATTATTTTTGTAAAGGAAAAAAAGCTGGAATCCATTTGCGCGAATAGAACGTGGTCCAGAACAAGAGCTGAGCCATTAACAGAGAGGCCGAGCATGAGCCAGAGTACTAACCTGCACCAGGACCGAAAGCAGCACAGCAGCAGAAATGGCACCAGAGAGAGAGAAAAGGCAGGAGCAGAACTGAAACCCAGCCAGCGGGTAAGGCCACTACATTACTTTTACTTTTCTTATCAGCTACCATGGGAGAGTGCAATAAATCTGCTTTTCATTCTCCTCCTCCTCCCTCCCAGTAGTCAGTTGGGAGCTGAGGTGCAGAAAAGGCAAGCTGTTTAAAGGGATATTCAACTGTCAGCCATTTCTGAACATTTTTTTTTTCAATTCTGTTTATTCTCCTTCCATGTGGCGGTGATGGCGCCAGGTCCCCTGTCAGCCCTTTTTATTTAAGTGTTAAAAACTGTGGAAAAACTGGTGCCTCTTGCCATCTGAATGTGCACTCATGGCATAAAAGGGCAGTTAGTAATAACAGAATAACAATATTTTTATGAAAAACGTATTAGAAACTGTCCAACTGTAACTCTGTCAGTCTGTTCCTCCTCATGCACTTCCCCAAAACAGTATGGCGCCGGAGTACCAGAAAACTCGTTTATGAATGTGTTTTTCATGGCATACTCTTTTAACCCAAAAAACATCACAGGATGTACTGTGAACTGGGCAGTGTTAATAACACTGTTTACCGAGCGCTATTTCATATTTAAACTTGGCTTTGAAAAGTAACGCCATGAGTCTGGGCATGCACATTGGCACTGATACTGATGCCCGTGCCCAGAGTCACAGCTTCACTTTTCAAAGGATGAGAAAGTATGCTTTTTGGGGATCAGTTCAGGCCCAAGGGACTAGCTGGAAAATGGCAGTTTGCATCAACAAGGTGCCACAGAGCTCAAGATAGACATGGACACAGACATCACCTTCATGCTAGAAACCCTTTACAAGAAACTGCGGGGCAAACATTGCATACGGCCTTAGGATATGTGACGCCCCAGATGAACTTGCAGATGGGACCCCCAGAAAAATTTTAAATCCTCCTCTTCCCGCTCCCCATCGACATTAAGGCATTTAGGAAGAACGGGCTCCTCGAACAGACTTAGATAGACCGGATGGTCTGTTTCTGCTGGCACATTCACATGTTTTGGCATAAAGCAGCACTGAAGCATGAAGAATGGGATTGAATCCACCCTCCCTTTGGTGACTCCTCTCTTCCCCCACAGGCTGCACTCGGCACACTGCCTCCTAACCAGGGACACACAATATATTTAAAAAACATGCAGTGTGATAAGAAGACCTGAAACCCCAATCCCACAACAGCCAAACATCCTTCCTTCAGCCATGTTGTCTCTGGCACTAGCTTTGTGAGTGCGGGCTGAGAGACCTGATCCCCATTCTGAGTCCAGGCAGGCCACCACTTGACATTTGTTGTGACCCTCCCCCAGTGCTCCAGATAATGTTGGCAGGTAGGAGCAATTTACTCACCAGTTTTAAAATATAGTGAGTAAAACAAAATTGTGATGCACATGAATGCTGTAAATCTGGAAAAAACAGTTTCTTTTGAATCACCTGTTATGTTGTGAAGCACTATTCTACTGAGTGTGGAGCATTTACAAATGTTGGGTGAGTACTGGTACTCATTAAACAAGCATTTGTCAATGCTGAGTGTTTCCTTGCATGGTTTATGTAGCAGGTGTGTATTGTGTTAGTTGAAGTTCTGGTGGGAGGAAAAGCCTGCCTGAACTATGTTTTGACAAGCTTTAGTATTTTTCACAGCAGCTGAATACAGAAGCTCGGGTAATAAGAAGGCTATTTTGAAAATGTGGGGTGCATCGCGGTCCCGGTGGTGCTGAGTGTTAAGGCGCTGGACACCACACCTCACGCCATGCTGGTAACCCGTATTTGGGAGCGAGCGCGGGCTGCTGGGGTCGGCAGGGGAGAAGAGGGATTGAGCATCCCAGGGACAGCTCTCCTTTTCTGGGGAGAGGGGCGACCAGTTGTCCATGCATGCCTGGTCCCTAGTGGTGACTGGGGGCTCGCATACTGACGCTGCAGACGTCGGGTCAGAGGTGGGTCAGACACCTGACTGAGTGCACGCATGGGAGCGTGCGTGGCACCATCATTGGCATCCTTGCACACTCTGCCTTTATAGGGGAGAAACCAGGAGGAAAAAAGCTCACGGTGGAGAAACCAGGAGGAAAAAAACTCATGGCGGATGATGGAGGGAGCTTGCAGGTCCTGCCCCCGAATAGTCATGGCGCCGACCACTGTACTGGATCCGGTCTTGGTGGGGGTGGGGGCCCCCTGCTGACCCCGTTGGGGGCTAGACCCTGGGGGTAGCTGGTCGGTGTTGGCTGGTGCACAGGCATGGGGCAGGGCTGAGGCTCCCTACAGATAGAGAGGGCCGTGCAGCAGGAGTACAAATAATACAAAAAAAAATGTGGGGTGCAAATATTTAAGATTTTCACCATTAGCATGCGTACCGAAATTGCAACAAGTGGCCATAACTTTATAATTTTTTCATATTTTGACCATAAATGTTGAACATAGTCTTCTCATCACCTCTCCTCATGAACCCTCTAGGTAAACATTTTCAAATCCATGGAAAAACGGTATTCCACGCCACAGGTGCGAAAAGACAGTATGGGCAGGATGTGAAAAATGACAGCTGTACTGGTCATGAGATGGTGTGATAAAAAGGCTATATTGAAAATTTGGAGTGAAAATATTGAAAATGACCAAAGTTACATGCGTGCGTAGAACATTTTGAATGACCAGGTGTAACGCAGACATTTTTTGGAGTTGTTTCACCAAGTTTTCAACTTGGCCTTTTTGGAACCACACCTCATGAAGAGTGCCACTGTCATTTTGTTCACTTATGCCGAAAGGTGATTTCGCAGAGCGACTGCGTCACAGTTGCGAAAACACATTGCAGGCAGGATGTGAAAAATGGCAGCTGTTCTGTTCATGAGGAGGTGTGAAAAAATGGCAATGTTGAAAATCTGGAATGAAAATAAAAATTGGCGAAGTTAGGAGCGTGCGTAGAAACTGCACCACGCACGCTCATAACGCAGTCATTTTTTGAAAGTTTTTCACCAAATTTGCAACATGGGTGTTTTGGGACTTCATCTCATGAACACTGTCACTGTTGTTTCATTAATCAGTCCCCAAAGATGATTCCGCAGAGCGATCACAAAATCACCTTTCTGGACCAAGTAACAAAATGACAGTGACAATGTTCATGTGGTGGGGTCCCAAGAACCCCATGTTGAAAATTGTGGGCCAAAATTCCTAAAAGTGGTTGAGATATTAACCTAAGTTGAAAACCCCTTTGACTGCCATTTTATGGAGCTTACCTTTAATTCTTCAGTTTGCCGGTTGGCTTTGAAGAGTGCAGATGTGTCCTGGTCCTCAGAAGATGACAGCACCGACCTCCGGAGGTAAGTATGGGAGTAAGGGGTGTGTGCAGGAAGGTGGGTGCTCAATGGGAGGGTGGGAATGGGGAGGGACTGGGGAGACAACAAGGACCGTTTTCTTTTACAGGTTAAAAAACAGGCTGGGGGGATGGTTTTCTTTATTTACAGGTACAAAAAAATTAATAAATTTGGGCACGGTGGGGTGGGCTCCCAGTGTGCCAAATGAGTTGGGGGAAGGTATATGATGCTGACACGGGAATTGGGCACCCCAGTGTTGGCACCGGAACGGAGGGTGCTGGATGGACAGCACGCAGTGGGAGGGAGCGGGAGGGTTAACATTTTATTTATTTGCTCCCTAAGTGCCTCCAGACCCCCTTTCATTAGTATTTCACTCGGGGCCGGGGCACACGCAAACAGGACGGCTGCCCGCCACATGGAGCGGCTTTCATTTTCAAGTGCAGCAGTGCTCCTTCAGTGGGAGAGAGGGAGGAGCCAACCACAGCAGCTCACCCAGAAGTTGCGCGGCGATCAGCAACCCGCTGCAGCATGCGGCTGTTTCTTTTACTTTTTTCCTGCTCTGCCAGTCCCCTTTAGCAAAACCGATGACAACAGGAGCACTCAGGGACCCTCTGGATCCGGGGAGCAAGGCGGCACAAACAGAGGCGGCATCTGGTAAGCCCCCAACCATGGGTTGTCAGGGTTACAGTTAAATGCCTGGGGCTAGGACGGGAGCGGGAGGACAGCAGCAGTGGGAGGCAGTGGGAGGGTTTAATTAAAAATGCTGGGCCAGTGGGGGAACAGAGAATGCATGTGGGGGGACTGCAGCAGGGGGGAGGGAGCAGGAGGGTCTGCATACTTGCAGTGCTGGCTATGCAAATGAGAGGAATGAAGCGTACTCTCTCATTGATGCGGTTCATTTCTCTCAAGTGCGAGCTGGCTCTCCGCTGTGAAATTCCGATGGCCGTCACACTTGGCTTCAGTGGTCATTGGTGTGTCAGGGTCGTGCCCACTGTACAGTGCTGTGCATAGCACTCATCCCTGACACACCGCTCAAATGTGGTACTGTCCCAAGGTGTTTCTTGCTCAAGCGCAAGGAAACACAAAAATGTTTCTGACAAGTATTTCCTAAAATGAGATGAGTAAAACAGGTCGGTACTCACCTTATCTGGAACTCTGCCCTCCCTAACTCTTCAATGCAGTACTACGATCTCACCTCAGGCTACTGCTGGATGGCTACTGCTTTCTTCTTTTAGTATTAGAATATCTGCCAGTCTTATGACACCACGATTTTAGTACTGACTTGCCATTTCAGAATATACTGGAATATGCCGAGTTCCCCATACAGAGAAGGGTGACTAAGATGGTACAGGGCTTGCAACACAAGACTTGTGAGGAGAGATTAATGGATCTCAGTATGTACTCGCTGGAAGAGAGCAGGGAAAGAGGGGACATGATAGAAACATTCAGTTACCTCAAAGGTATAAACAAGGTGCGAGGGAGACATTTTCTAATACAGGAGGAGCACAAAAACGAGGGGGCATGACATGAAACTGGAAGGTGGGAGGTTAAAAGGGAATGTGAGGAAGTTCTTCACAGAGAGGGTGGTGGATGCATGGAATGGTCTGCCTCAGGAGGTGGTGGGAGCGAGCACTGTGGATGGATTCAAGCATGCTTGGGCCAGGCATAGGGGAACCATAGAGGTACAGCAGCGGGTGGGTTGGAAGCAGTAATCCAGTACAAGGGCTTATGGGCAGACTAGATGGGCCAGTCGGTCCTTATCTGCCAACAGTTTGCATGTTTCTATGCTTGCATTGCAGATACTTAAGGCGATATATTAAAGGAAAAAATTCCGTCAGGGGATTGATTGCTGGGGGCACAGCAGAGAAAACATTTCCCTATCATTTTGTTTTTGCCTTTACAAGAAAAGTAATGGTTGTCTAATGCTAGGAATGAATGCAGTTGACGTCAGAAGATGCTACTACTGCCTAATCACACTATTATCATGATCGGTTCATGTTATAATGATTAAAACTAACCCCAACCCCCATCAGTAAATGATAGTGTTGCATGAGGTATTGGAGATCATTCAGTGATAACTGATATACCGAAGTGTAGAGCACCCCCTCCCACTATTAACACTAAAATGTTATCACCCTCTCCCAAAATGTAACCATCAAGCCAACAGGCCCTGGGCCACCTCTGCTTATATATCCTTTTTACCCGTACGTGGTACTGCTACAACTACCTCGCAGAAAGAACTCTTAGACAATGAGATTCTGAGTACAAACTGAGTCAAGCACAGGGACTAACTGGCTGCCAGAGTTAGACATCCTGCAGATGCCATTGCCTGTCCTGTACCTGCGGACCTCACCCAACCCTGCAATATGTAACCAAAAGGCAGATATGAATCTCAGAGCGGCATGCTGTGTGCTGGTTCCTGCATCACCATCTGCCTTCTAAAATCAGTGGGGTAATGCATTGCCATCCTTACTGACCCTGCTTGTCTCTCACCTCCAGTCTTGGTCCTTTTTGTGTTGTTAGCCTGACTCAGTCGGTCTCCGGGGTCTTTCCCTGGAATAGGTTTCTGCTCTCAAGTTCTCCTCCCACAAACTGCCCTGCCTGAGGCGGTAGCCTACTCCCACATCTAAGTCCCCAGTTCCCAACCAGCCAGTACACACAATAACAAAGCTGCTGCTGCAGCTTGAAAAGTCCTGAACCCCACTCCCCACAGGCAGCAACTGGACCTGTATTCTCTCTCCACCCAGGCTCAATGCCCACCATACTACTCTCTCTCTCTCTCTCTTTTGCTCTGTCCTTGCTCTTGCCACGCTGTGAATATTGGTTGAACGACCTACCCAGTCTGACTTTAGGCAGGCCTCCACACACGACTGTCATGATCCTCAGCTCCCTCCATCCTCTACCCTTCAGTCCTGTATTCAGAGTCTAAACGAACTCACCTCATGCTACTGCTTGCTGGCTTCAGCTTCTCTCTTGTGGACACGAGACCAGTCTGCTGTTTCTTCTCTCCCGGCTAAGTCCCAACCCCGGACTGACTGGCCCTGGCCAACTCGCATTGTACTGATGCCGATGTTGTCGGCTAATTGACCTGCCTTGTTGGTCTGCTGCGATTGCTGTCTGTGAGCCTGTACCAGGCTGTGACAGCATTGGGATAAGATCCTGGCCCATTAGTTATGAAGACAAGAGTTAAAAGCAAGGCTCTGTTCTGTCCTGTTCTAGTCTGTCAGTTGTCTTTCTCTTGCTTGTCTGATTGCGCAATCAAATTTTCCTTGTGGCTTCTAGGTATTGGCCACTCCAATAGTCCCACAATTTCCCTGTTTTCTTCCTTCCTTCACTTGCTGTTTCTATTCTTTCTTTCTTCCTTCCTCCCCTTGCTTTTCTGTGGTTGAAAAATATTTGTGAATCTTTATGTCAAACTGATATCCCATGGTTTGCAAATGTGTATAATTATACTGTTGAAATTAATGCAGAAAGCTGTTTGGGTTTATCTGGAACACAGGGGATTAACCTTGAGAAGCATTTTGACTTCCACAAGCTTGTTTGCAGAATTATCAGCAGGAAATCAGCCCTGGGACAGGACGTCTTAATGGGTTGCACCAGTTAAGAAGACTAATGTACTGTTCAGGCTAATCACAGGAAAGAAACTGACAATGTCTTAATACATTTTGTGAAACACAGGTGGTGTAATTTACAAGAACAGGATGCAGAATTTAATTGCCAGGGAAAGCCATTTTATAAAAAGAGAGCAGTGTTTTGTTTAGAGATAGAGCTGGAGATTTTTAAAGAGGCTGTCAGATGGACTTCTGTTTGTTTGAACTGCCTGTATCAAGAGCTGTCTTGCACAATCTTTATTTTTTATTGTTATTGATGATAATAAAACGCTACTTGCAAATTTAATAACGTCTCCTGGTTTGCCTGTGCTTTCTGACCTATGCCTCTACAGCACTAGCCCGTTGGGGCCTAGATGTTGCCACCAACCACTACCAATGAGTGTCACTTGCTGGCCTGTGTGGGGCCAGACCCAGCCGTCGCCAAGCTCGGGTGCTGTCACTGTTGTGATGGTTCAGTTGTGACTTGACTTTTGTGTTCTGCCCTTTTATGATTTGACTGTCCGTGTGACCATCTAACAAGTCATTTTTCACTTTTGGCACTTGGCTTCTCCTCCATGCGTAATGCTGAATGGCCGCTGCCAACTCCCAGGCTACTGCCTGCCTCCTTAGTTCACTTTGGATCACTCTGGATTTTAGGAGCAAAAAAGGCAGAGGCCCAACTTCTAGCTCCTATTACAGTCATTATAATATTTCATATTCCCTTTATTGCTAGTATAGCTATCCAGTCTATTCTTAAATATATCTTTATTCTCACTTATAATAACATGCACAGGTAGTTTATTCCAAAGACTATCTGCTCTCTGTGTCAAATATTATTTTCTTTTCTTTGTCCTAAAGTGATCTATGTTTACCTGTAGTAGGTGGCCTCTTGTAATGGAATTTATGTTTTTATATTTAATATTTAGATCAGTGGTTAAATGAATATCATTCATGATATGATATTATAGTAGAATAACATGTCTCCTCTCTTTTTTCTTAGTTCTAAACTATACAGATTCAAATCCTCTAACCTAGCAGTGTAAGGCATGTGCTAAAGTGTTTTAATAGACTTTGTAAATAATCTGCATTGAACTTGTTCTACTTTATTGATTTCTCTAATTGTATATGGGCTCCAGACCTGAGTTGCATGATCCAGCAGTGGTCTTACATATGACAAACACAAGGGCATCATCACCTCCCCACGTCTACTCTTGATATTTCTCTTGCTTGCCCAGGTTGCCCTGTTTGCCTTAGCTACACTGTTTAGACAATGATCTTTAAAATTTAGCTTGTTTATTATTTAGAATGCCAAGATCTTTCTGGACTATCTTTGATTGTATAATTTGATTTTGCAACAGGTATTGCATCTTGTTATTCTGATGACCCATATGCAATACACTGCATTTGCCTGTGTGTAAGGTCATACCCCATTTATTCGACCACTTGGCTATTGTGTCTATATCAGCCTGCATTTAGTTGATCTGATCCATTCTCTTACATGGCCACCCAACTTTGCATCATCTGCATACTTAACTATATGATTTTGAACACTTTCTTCCAAGTAGGCGACAAATATTTGGAAAATTACAGGTCCCAGCACCGACCCCACTGGTCACCCCGACAAATAGCCCTTGTAGAGACTCTCTGGGTTCTTGATTTAAGCCACTCATTTAAGCAGATAATCAAGTGGCTCAATTTCATATTTCTTTAGTTTGTCGGCTATTGCCCAGTGTGGCACAGAGTCAAATGCTCTACTAAAATCCAGCAATAGAACGTCCATAGGTTCGCTCCTGTCCAACTGTTGACTTATGTACTCATAAAAACAAACCACATTTGTTGTACATGATCTACCACACTTAAACCCATGTTGATTATTGTCAAAATTTGGTATTTTATTCAGCTGAAAAATTATTTTTTCCTTTATTATATGTTTGAGAATTGTACATGGAACAGAGGTCAGGCTTATGGGCCTATAATTTTCCATATTCATTTTACAGCCCTTTTTATGAATTGGTGTGACCTTAGCTACCTTCCAATCATTTGGTATGATAACTGTATTTAAAGAGCTCTCAAAAAGCATTTTTAATGGGACGCTGATACTTGCTTTCATCAGTTTTAACATATCACTAGTAATATTATCTAGGCCTGGTGCACTATGATGCTTTAGTTTATGTATTTGAGTAATGATGTCTTTTATTTGAATTTCATGTTTACCTTCATCACTGTTACCTGTATTAGTACATGTGTCTGGATTTGCCGGGTTATAAATTGATCAGAAATAAGAATTAAACTGTTATGCTATATTACATAGTTCACTTATTAGTTCATCACTTACCGTTATAGTAGATAATTCAGATTTTTCTTTAAGTATCCATAGAATTGTTTACTATTTGTTTTTTTGCTGAAAATGTGAGCTTTTCTTCAAACTTTTGTTTTTGCTTTATTTTATTTTTGCATTGTTTTTGAATGCTTTTAAAAGCTTGCCAGTTTTTATTTGTACTATCTTGTTTACAAATTCTATATGCTTTACTTTTCTTTTTTATTAATGACAAAATGCTTTTATGTAGCCATTTAGGCCTTCTTCCATTTTTATTATATTTTTTTACCCGTTTTATGTGCTTTTGAATTACAGACTGTATGATTTCCTTAATAAATTCCCATCCTTCATTTACTGTTTTCTCTTGTAATTCCAGCTTCCAGTTTATTTTATTAGTATCCTAATTTATTCCTTGAACATTTACTGTTCTATATAAATAGATTTCTGTACAACCCTTCTGATGTTTGATACTATTTACTTTTGAGAAGGAAACACAGGCATGATCACTATTCCCTAACAGTGAGGAGGTTTCACACTTTTTTATATTATATATACTATCCGAAGTTAATACTAAATCCAGAATATTTCCTAATCTAGTAGGTGTTTTAACATGTTGTATTAAATTATTTTCAATACACGTTTCTAATAAGTCTGTACTCTGTTTACATGTTACTTTGCTTTCACTCTGATTTATATCTGGGTAATTAAAATCTCCTGCCAGGATTATGTTGTCAATTTCCAATGCCTTATTTATTTGTTCGTTTATATTTTCCAGTGTATTTGGTGGCCTATAACATAATCCTAAAATGTGTTCTCCTCCATATACCTCTTGTATTCAAACAACATGAAGTCTTGCTATATTATGACATATGCAGTTTGACCCAGCCTTCGAACTGCTCCGGAGGTGAAAGAGTTAACTTTCCATGCCAGGCATGGAATCTTGAGCGCGAGCTCAGTTGAGAACTCTGTCTGTTGTTCTTCAAACTCAAACTGTCAGATTCTTTACTCCGCCTCACTGAACAGTCGCTCCGGAGATTTCTCCTGCTGCTCGGTTCATTTTCTCGGTTAAAAAGTGTAATTTCTCGGTTTTTAAACCGCATTTTGTCTATATTTAACCGCAACCGGTCGGTTCAAGCTCTGTCTGTGGTATCATAAGTAATAGATAGGTTTTACATTATTTCTGTGTGGAACTTGTAGACGATATTATCGGTTCAGTTTGAACCGATCAGGTTGTTGTTAAACTTTATTAAATTGCATTTAGAGTGTGGTTCCCGGTTCTTATCGGTTCTAAAAAACGGATTTCATTACGGTTTTTTCCACGACCCGTGACACGGTTGGGAACCGATAAGGGTGTCTTGCTTGGCGGATTGCCGTAAACGGGCAAGTTTTTGGTTAGGCTGGCACTATGTCTGAGAAACCCAAAAGAAAAACCGGGCCCACTGGGTTTCAGCACTGTAGTGTCTGTGGGGAAGCCTTTGCCAAGGCTGACCCACACACCACATGTGTTTATTGTCTGGGGTTTGACCACCTCAATGTAGACTGCCAGATTTGCAAGAATTTCCCTGCAGCTACCCTGGATAAGAGAGTTGGTAGGCTCAGGAGCGAGAGGCCAAAAGTCCGTTGACCGGATGGCCAGCCCAGTTCAGTGCCAACCAGAACCGGAGGGAGTGCCCTCTGACCAGGGCGAGACTTCCTCGGGCAAACGGAGGGCTGACTCGGAGGAGTCAGTCCCAGCAAAAAGGACTAGAAAATCAGCAGGTGTGGAGCCAAAATTTCCTTCTCCAACCGCTGCAGAGATAGCCAAAGTGATCAAAATTGTCCAGTCACTTTCCCCGGTTCCGACCGAACCGGCACCATCAGGTAAGCGGTTGGTTCGGTCGGTGCCACCGGTTCAAGAATATGACATAGAGGAATTTTATGAACCGGAGGAGGGGGAGGAAGATTATGAAGAGAGTGAATGATTTTGAAAGTCTGGTGTGCCCATTGAACCGGACATCTCCCTCAGACAGACCTTCAGGAGTGTCTCCCTAGGCTTTCTGAGTCCCTTCTCATTTTATGTTTTATAAGAAAGTGGCTGAAACCCTCCAGCTCCTTTGGAAGAAGCTGTGGATGAACAGGAGGAGCCTGACTATGTAGAAATGATGGATATCCCAGAGTCTAGGAGATTGTTTATTCCTTTACATAAATCTTTTAGGAAACAGACAATAAAATTTTAAAGTTCCTCACACTATACCTCCTGTGGATAAAAAAATGGACAAGAGGTACACATTGTCAGGCCCTGATACGGAGTTCCTTTCACAACAATGCAGCCATGTTGGGGTAGTGCAGGTTGCAGCCTGTGATAAGGCAAATATTCCCTTGGCTTCACACCTCCCTGACAAGGACTCCAGGAGGATTGATGCCATGGGAAAGAAACAGTACATGGCAGCATCCTTGGGACTCAGACAGGCAAATTATATGGCCTATGTGGCAAGATACCAGAAATCCATATGGGATACTGTTATGGCCCTAGCGAAACAGGTCCCTGGCCAGCTTGCCAAGGAGCTGGAGCAGGTGGCTGCTGATGGTATTGAGGCATCCAAGGTGCAATTCCATGCTGCAGTGGACTCTAATGATGTATCTTCAAGAGTCATGGCTACATCTGTGGCTTTTCGCAGAATGGCTTGGCTCAGGTGTACTAGCCTGTCACAGGATACCCAGGCTAAGGCCATGGATTTTCCTGTTGTGGGTAACTCTCTGTTAGGGGAGCAGACAGAAGAAAATGGATGAGTATAGGACCACTTATAGGAGTGCACAGGCCAAGGAAAGGCAGGCCACTCCTCAGAGGCAGCTTTCCAGGGGCAGGGGCAGGCCTTTTCACAGACCTTTTTACCAAGCCCAGGCCTCCTCTTCAGCCTATGCCCAGAGGGGGTTCTTCAGAGGGAGAGGCAGACAGGGTACGAGCAGGCCTGCTCCCACCCCTCAGCCTAAAGCCCCTGCCAAACAGACACCCTGATGGGAGGGCCAGGGCGATTCTCCATTACCTGTAGGGGGCAGGCTGGCTTACTTCGTCCAGGACTGGGAGTCTTTAACATCAGACAAGTGGGTCCTGGAAGTAGTAAGCCAGGGACTGGTTCTCAGCTTCAAAAAATTTCCAAAGATGAGAACCAGATCCTTTCCACCTGCAAATCCATCAGAGGCTGTCGCTCTGGAAACAGAAGTCTCTACCCTCCTGGCTCTCAGAGCTGTAGAAAGGGTACCTCCCCTACACCAGGGCAAAGGACTGTACTCCAGGTACTTCCTTACCCCAAAAAAGACAGGAGAATGGCGGCCCATCCTGGATCTCAGATACCTAAACAAGCACCTTTTAAAACCAAAATTCAAAATGGTGACTCTGGGAATTATTTTACCCTCTCTAAGGCCAGGAGACTGGCTAGAGTCCCTGGACCTCAAGGATGCCTACTTCCATGTTCTCATCAGAAGCTCCCACTGAAAGTACCTCAGATTGAACTGCCCTCAGGCCATTACCAGTTCAGAGCAATGCCCTTGACCTCACCTCTGCCCCAAGGGTATTCACAAAATGCCTGGCAGTAGCAGTTGCTCATTTAAGAAGGCAAAGATTGCCATCTTTCCTTACCTGGACGACTGGCTCATAGTGGGCCAGTCTCCAGACCAAGTCAAATTATACCTTCAGGTTACCCAGCAGCTGCTTACATCTCTAGGTTTCCTTCTCAATCTCCCAAAGTCAGTTCTAGAGCCTGTTCAGCTACTCACCTTCATAGGCGCAGAACTGGACACAAAGCAGGCCAGAGCTTTCCTCCCTCTAGAAAGAGCAAAGACCTTGGTGGCTCTGGCCTCCTCCTTCACTCTGCAGGTCTCTCGACCAGCAAGGCATTTTCTGCAGCTCCTAGGGCACATGGCTGCCTCCACAGCAGTAGTGCAGGGAGCAAGATTTCAGATAAGGGACATTCAGTTCCATTTGAGAGCCTTCTGGTCTCAAAGGAGAGATCCTCTAACCAAATTGATCCCAGTAACTCGAACCCTGATCCAGGCCCTACAGTGGTGGCAGGATCAGAGCAATCTGAGACAAGGGGTTCCTTTCATCCCTCAATCTCACTCCTTGACCCTTACTACAGATTCGTCCCTCTTGGGGTGGGGAGCTCACATGAGCAACCTCACCACCCAGGGATTGTGGTCCCCTCAGGAGTCTCTGCTCCACATCAATCTGTTGGAACTCAGAGCAGTTTTTCTAGCACTTCAGGTTTTTTCTGCATCTGTTCAGAACAAAGTGGTACAGGTCAGAACAGACAACACCACTACAATGTGGTACATCAACAAGCAAGGGGGCACTCGGTCTTCGGCCTTGTGCACCGAGGCAATGAAGTTGTGGTTTCTGGCTTATTCCCTGAACACCTCCCTCATGGCAGTTCACCTCCCAGGCAAGGACAATGTCCTGGCAGATGCTCTCAGCAGGATTTCCTAGGGCCATCACGAATGGGCTCTGGATCCCCTAGTACTGGAGGTAGTATTTGCCAGGTGGGGCACCCCTCAGATAGATCTTTTTGCAGCCCCAGACAATCACCAACTTCCACTATTTTGCTGTAGGCCCCCAGTGTTGGGCTCAGTCCCTCTGGATGCCTTCCTTCTCAACTGGGAAGGGAAGTTTTCTATGCCTTCCCCCCCTCTCTTGTTCAAGGTGCTAGTCAAAATCAGATCTCAACCCTGCAAGATGATTCTGATTGCTCCAGATTGGGCCAGATTGGTATCCACTTCTTCTGTCCTTAGCAGTCCACCTTCCCCTGTGTCTTCCCAGGAATCACAATCTGTTAACTTGTGCCCAGGGGAGAGTTTGGTATCCGAATCTCAAATCTCTCAACCTCAAGGCCTGGCTCTTGAAGAGTTAGAGTTTGCTGAGCTACACCTTTCTCATGGTGTACTCGATATCTTGAAAGCTTCTAGGAAGCCTTCCCAGGAGCTACTTATAATTCTAAATGGAAAAGGTTTTCCATATGGTGCTCTGGAAAGCATATTTCCCCAGAATCTGCTGATTTGCCCACAGTCCTGGATTATATGGTCCACTTAAATACTTTGGGGCTGAGGCCAGCTACCCTGAAAGTGCACTTGGCAGCTGTCTGCTTTTATATCAGCAGGAAAGCCCTCTTCTCTTTCTGCTCACCCTGTATTCTCCAAGTTTTTCAAGGGATTGCTTCACACCAACCCTCCATTCAGGGATCCTGCTCCGCCTGGGATCTTAATGTTTGCATTGCTCAGCTTATGCAACCCCCCTTTGAGCCTTTGTCTTCAGCGGAGCTTAAGTATTTGACTTGGAAAACTGTGTTTCTGGTAGCCATCACTTCTGCCAGACGCATAAGTGAGTTACAAGCTTTGTCAGTGGAGTCTGATTTTATCTCCTTTCACAGAGATAAGGTGGTCCTCAGGACTAACATGAAGTTCTTGCCTAAGGTGGTTTCAGATTTCCACCTTAATCAATCTATATCTTTTCCAGTTTACTTCACTGACCATTCCTCCTCTGGCGAGAGGAGGCTGCACAACATGATGTGAAGAGAGCCTTAGTTACTACATAGGCGTACCAAGGGTCATGGGTTTGACTCCTCCAACTATTCCTCACTTATGGTGAGGTTGGTAAAGGAAACCTGCCACTAAAGATCCATTGCCAGGTGGATTGTCTCTTGTATCAATTTTATCAAAAACTGGGTAAGGTTCCCCTTCAGGCCTGAGGGCTTACTCTACCAGAGGTACAGCTGCATCCTGGCTGCTGCCAGGGACATCCCTATCATAGAGATATGTCAAGCAGCTACCTGGAAAGCAGTTCACACTTTCACCAAGCATTACTCTGGACATCCAGGCTAGGAGTGATGCTCGGTTTTTGCACAGCTGCTTCAGAGCCTATTTCCTAAGTAGGTTCTGTCCCTCCTCCTTGGAGGTACTGTTGTAGTCTGCATATATCATAATATAGCAAGACTTCATGTTGTTTGAAGAAAAAATTACTCACCTTAGTAATGTTGTTTCTTCTAATGGAGTCTTGCTATATTATGACCTCCCCCCCGCCTGCCCCTCTCAGAACCGCTGCTTTTGGGATGTGGGTGGGCAGTGCAGTGTTGGCACTTAGTAGATGCCCACCTTGTTTTTTAACCCCCTTTTTTTGGGGTGTTTGGGTGTTGTGTTTTAATTTTTTGGATCTCCTGACTTGAGTCTTTGTTTTGGGACCAAACAAATGGTTAATATTTTAGTAGCCAGTTGGCTAGTGTAGGTTTACAGCTTCCACACAGAATCTTAGTGAGTTTTGCTCGTAAAGATCTGACGGTTTGAGTTTGAAGAACAACAGACAGAGTTCTCAACCGAGCTCACGCTCAAGATTCCATGCCTGGCATGGAAAGTTGACTCTTTCACCTCCGGAGCAGTTCGAAGGCTGGGTCAAACTGCATATGTCATAATATAGCAAGACTCCATTAGAAGAAACAACATTACTAAGGTGAGTAATTTTTTCTTTTTAACCATAATGTTTCTGTCAAGGATGAATGCATCTTTATTTTGGTTGAAATATCCATTATACTGAAATGCTGTTTTACAAATATTACAGTTCCACCCCCATTCTTGTTTTTCCTATCCAATCTTATTGTTTGGTACCCTGGAATATTTCTATTCCAGTTGTCACTTTCTCTCCACCATGTTTCAGTTATCGCTATGTCAATATTTTTGGTTTGAAGTTTACCTCTTTATTCATCCTGTTTTTTTTTTATTTAGACTCCTTGCATTGCACAGTAAGTAATTTAGAAACCTCTTATGTGATACTCCAACGTTTTGCTTTGTGTTTTCATATTGCATTTTAGTACTAGTCTCCCTTTCCCCCATCCCAGTCAATTTAAATATACTGATTCCATTTGAATTTTAATTAGATTTCCCAAAACCTTAGCGCCATCTTTATTCAAATGCAATCCGTCCCTGTTATACAAATGGTTATGTCCATTAAACTGGTGCCATGAGTCTAAGAAGATGAAACCTTCTTTTGTGCACCAGTTTTTCAGTCTTGCATTTATTCTTGTAATAGTTTGATTCTTTTCCTGAACAGCACCTGGTACTGGGAGAATTCCTGAAATGACTACTTTTGCACCCTTATGTTTAATTTCCCTAACTGTATCAATTAAATCGTAACAAATATCTTTTTCATGTTGATATCCTACATCATTAGTTCCCACATGTATAGTTACGATCTGGTTGCTTTTCTTTTTTACAACTTGTGGTACAACTTTCTTTATATCTGTAATTTTTGACCCTGGGTAGCATAACAACATCCTTTTTTCTGTGTTAGGATTACACACCACTGAGTCATATTTCCTGATAATTGAATCCCCCAGAACTATCATATCCACCTCTTGCATTTCTCCTCCTTGGGCTACAGATTCGATAATGTGGGAATGTTCTTTGGGTCAGAATTTCTGTTGAACTGATTATTCTTCTTTCCTTTTTAATTTTTGACAGTCCTCCAGGGACCGTACGCAAATCTGTATTGTCCGTGTTTTGTAAATTTTTACATTTTTTTTTTGACAGTTTGTGTCTTGCATGTCTGTTTCCCTTGCAACTGTTTCCCATGTTCTTTTCTTTTTTTTTTTGTTATACACTTTATATATGCCAGTTCCTCGGCTGTTTTTTTTTTTTTTTTTTTACCTATGGTTCCCCTCCATCATCAAGCTATCACTTCAGCTGCTGCCCCAAACGCAGCCAGAGCTCTGGAACCCCTATGTTCCACCCCTTCCTGGCCACAGTGTTGTAGGTAGTTACCCCTGTCGCAGCGGAAGACCACAGGGCAGACACACGGGAGCTGCTTGGGTGTGATTAGCCATGCGCGCCCAGATCCTGCCTTGCTTGTGCGTGTGGTAGTGGTATTAGTTTTTCCCTGGTTTCACCCGTTTCCCCGGCGCGGGCGTGCAGTGATGCCAAGGACTGTCCGTGTGCGTGTCCATGCCCAGTGCATCCGGCATTGGCCTGCGTCAACCCCACAATGGACCATGCCTTGTACCAGCCACCACCAGGAGCTGGTACTACCATGGTTGTCCCTCCCACCCTCCCGGAGAAGGAGAGCAGTCCCTGGGGCGCTCAGTCCTCCTCTTATCCAGCTGACCCCCAGCACCTGAGGTCGCTCCTGACCCCAGGTCACTGGCATGGTTGCGGTGTGGCGTCCAGCACCTCAACCCTCAACGCCACCAGGCCAGTGACCCCGTGTTTTTTTCTTTAGACCTGTGCTGGAAGTTGGTATAGTTTGTGCATTTTGCATACTGGTTCTGATTCCATAGGTGTGCTCCAGGTTTAAAACTTATCTTACATTTTTTACTTCATTCATGGGGTTATTTAACCTGTAGCGGTCTGTATCATGCTGAAGACATCTGTTACATTCTAACATTCCAGTTGTTACAGTTGAAGTATCCATGTACATTTTACACTTTGTACAATATGTTAGCACCCCTTCTTGACATAATCACATTAATGTTGTGTGCACAGTTTCCATATTTGTAGTTTATGAGTATATACAGACAGTACTTTTACTCGGACCTCACACAAACACTTACTTTAAGTTGGTATGTTTACTGCATACGTGGGCCTTTACAACCTCCACACCCTCCAGACATGCACAACATTCTGGCTGCATGGTTCTTGGCACCAAAAGCATAAGGCACCGGGGTGGCAGAGCAACATACCATGCCAGTGGTCTGTGCTTCTACTGACTGCTGGATGTTCGGTATTCACATGGCAGCCAGTAACATCAGTTGTACTTTTTTTTTTTTCCACAGCAAAAAAGACATTCAGGCACAGGCACATGCATGGCACCTTATAGTGTCCTCCTCACTCCCCCCACCCCCCGGCTAGAAATAGAAATAATGTTTTCAGAATGGCTGTCCAGGGGACCAGTGGGATGAGAATTTGGCCTGTCCTACGGAATAAGTACTTGTCCAGTCTATTTCTTAGTCTTTTTACATATTTATTTCCAAACTGAATAGGGCTTTGAAAAGAGTGCTCTGTGAACTGGATGGACTTGTACCCTGAATATCAGTCAGTCAATCAATCATTGTTTATTTATCAGCGCTCTTCCAAAAAGATCAGAGCACTTTACAGAACTAAATACCAAACCATACAGATAAAATTACAAATAATAAATTACAAGTGTAAAATTCACAGTACAGTGTATCAAAAATTAAATTTCCTCAGGGAATGCCTGGCTGAATAAATACATTTTCAGTTCTGATTTAAAGCTATCAGTGGTCTGGCATGCTCTAATCCGATGAGGTAGAGCATGCCACAGGGTCAGGGCTTCAAAAGCATGTGCCCCAGCGGTCTTTAAACAGACCCTGGGAACCTCTAGCAATTCCTCGTCGGTGGAGCGGAGTGAGCGAAGGGGGCAGTAAGGGCAGAGAAGATCTTGCAAGTAACTGGGTCCCTGTCCTTGTAGTGCCTTATAGGTCAGTAATCCGACCTTGAAGGTGATTCACCAATGTACCGGCAGCCAGTGCAGGTAGCGGAGCACAGGCATGATATGGCAAGATCTTGGTAAGCCAATTAACAACCTGGCCGCCACATTCTGCACTAGCTGCAATCGGCGAATATCAACCCCTGGAAGCCTCAGGTACAGGGCATTGCAGTAATCAAGGCGCGAGGTTACAAAGGCATGAACCAGAGTTGGCATATCGCCAGGCGGAATCAGGCGCTTGATCCATGCGATGTTCCTCAGATGGTAAAAGGAGGTCTTTACAACTGCCGACACCTGAGATTTTAGCGTCAGGCCGCTATCAAACACAACGCCCAGATTTCGCGCCTCAGTCGAGGTCAGCAGCTGCGTATCTCCAAGCCAGAGCCCTGAAGGTTGACCAGCCTGCAACCGTAAGCCTTGGTGACTTGGCTCTACAACCAGTACCTCGGTTTTGTCTGGATTTAACCTCAGCCAGTTGGCACTCATCCAACTCCGGATCTCAGTGAGGTTGTTATTAAAAACCGAGACCACATCATCCTGTCCGGGCACAAAGGACATGCAGAGCTGAGTGCCATCTGCATAACAGTGAAAACAGCCCATACCACCTTATGATGTCCCCCCAGTGGCAGCATGTACACTGTGAACAACATGGGGACAAGATGGAACCCTGCGGAACCATACATGATGGGGAGAGGTGCCAAAGAATAGATCCCGGGTACTACTGTCTGTGTTCTGCCAGTGTGGAATGATCTGAACCAATTGAGGACCGTACCTGACAGTCCGCAGAAGGTCTGCAGGTGCTCCATCAGCACCCCATGGTCCACAATGTCAAGTGCCACAGAGAGATCGGGGAGAAATAGGATGGAACGACTCCGTCGATCCCTCGCCCGTCAGGAGATCATTCAGCACCCAAACAAGGGCAGTCTTGGTACTATGCCTCTTTCTGAAACCAGATTAGAGAGAATCCTAGACATCATGCATTATCAAATGGTCATCCAGTTGTGCAGCCACCACCGTCTCAATAACCTTGCCTACAAACGGCAGGTTAGAAGCAAGTCTGTAGTTGGCTAGGCAGTCTGGATCCAGAGAAGACTTCTTCAGGAGTGGTACTACTACAGCCTCCTTCAGGGGGTCTGGAAAAATCCCTGTCTCCAAAGAACATTGGGCTATCCTAGCAAGGGCTGGGTCTATAACTTCAACACATCCCACAAGGAGGCATGTTGGGCCCAGGTCCAAACTACAGTAGGTGGGGTGCATTCCCTAGATGACCTGCACGATGTCCACAATCGCCAGCTGGCGGAAGTCAGACCAGACAGGCTGGGTGCTTTCAGCCTCTTGCCCATCACTGCAAGGCCCACTAGCGTGTGCTGAGTGGAACTCCGACCTGATAGTGGCAATGTTATCAGTAAAGAATTGAGCAAACTCATCACATCTAATCTGTGAAAAAGCTCCCAGCGACTGAAAGCAGGTTGGATTGCAGAACGTGTCCACAGTCCTGAAGAGCTTAGCTGGTCGATTCCTTGCTGCAGCAATCTCCTAGGACAGGAACTCTGCTTTCTTACAGGAGATCGTTTGGTTGTCTTTGCAATGGGCCATCAATCTAAGTTTGTCATCTGCCAGGCCAGATTTCCGCCAACACTGCTCCATCCTATGACCTCCTCACCTCATCTCCTTCAAAGTCGCATCAAACCATAGGGACATCTGACGAAGGGAGAGGGGGGTGAACACAGACAGGAGCTATAGAGTCAAGGGCCCCAGTCACAGCCTTATTATAGGCTAGTATCAGTTCCCCCTGCTCCCCGCATACACTCGTCGAATCTGATGGGTCCAGTACCTCCGTGAGATCATCTGGGGTCAAACCCCTTAAAGGGCGGTACCGGACTATCTCCTTAGGGACAGGGCTGTTGGGGAGTGCCACAAACCTGAACCCTATAGTGTGATGGTCTGACCAACTGACCAGTTCCACCCTCAGATCAGAGATCTCCATCCCAAGTAGGAAGACCAGGTCCAATGAATGTCCGTGAATATGAGTTGCAGGCCCAACTAACTCATAAGTTGAAGGAAGTCTTGTCCAAATTGCGAGAGTTCATCATCGACCTAGGCATTGAAATCCCCCAGAATACTCCATCTCGGGAATTCCAGCACCTGGTCGATGATGAAGTCCATGACCTCATGCAGGAATTCCTTCCCATCCCTGGGTGGACGATAGATGAGAAGGCTTCAGCAACCTACCCCTGCAACCACGATACATTCAATGGAGCTGGTCTCACCCACTGGGATGGCTACAAGGTTCAGGCATGATTTAAAACAAATGGCAAAACCCCCGCCTCTATGATCCTTTCTCGTGCGGTGTATCACCGAGTACGCAGCAAGAACCGCTGATTCCAATACTGGGCCAGCATTCTCATCCAGCCAGGTCTCAGTGATGCAAGCCAGATCAGTTGTTCCAACAAGATCAGCAATTATTGCTGTCTTGTTACTTATAGATCTGGCATTGCACAACACCCCACCGAAAAGGATAGTAAGATGAGGTAGACACAGTGGCTTGCCCACAGAATGTGGAGCCGTTGGGTATGAGAACCAGGCAAGGAGGACCCATCTCCTGGACCCATTTCATCCCAGGACGTCTTTTCGTCCTCCCCACCGTTCACCCATCCCCCTCCACAGCCCCACCAGGCACAGAGGATCCTCACCCCCGGCTATCCCAAGTGCTCTACAATGCCTGTACACCACAGGTATTAAAAAGGGACAGTCAAAAGGACGAGGGTCCCTGAGCCTGGTGGGAGAGTCTTTCCCCTGACTGGAAGGACTTGTGCCCTGAATATGGTTTACTAACTGGTGCCCCTTGGACTAGATGAACTTGTGCCTTGAATAGGATTTAGAAACCGATAGCCCTGACCTGGACAGACTAGTACCCTGAGTAGGGCTAAGTCATAAGTCGACTGACTGTAACTGGAGCCTTCTGATTAGATGAATGTGTGCCCTATGAATTTTTTATTTTAAATTACACCCCCCCCCCCCCCCAAAGACACAAGTTCTGGTCAGTCAACACTGAATTTCACTGTAGCTGGTCTGCTGACACTTGGCTGTTTAGGCAGCCCTTAGAATGTTTTATTAATTTTCTTTTTGCCCACCAACGCACACAGTAGTTAAGCAACAGCCTGTCTGCCTGTCAGACTCCTCCTTAGCCCTTGCAAGGGCTTCTTTGATGTAGTATTTTCACCCCCTGCTGTCCTGAAAGGACTTTTTAAATAACTGCTCATACTTTTATTTCATTAATCCAAAAGGTAGCAGCTCAAACAATAAAACGAAAGGTCCAGGACAGTATATAGTATTACAGTGCCATTTTCTTGCTAGCGATCTGTGCTAGCAGACTTGCAAATGAAATAAAAGTATGAGCAAGTTAGAATTCTCTCGGGCCTCCACACATCCCCAGCTCTACTGCCCGCTATGGCCTCCACCAACCTCAGAGATGTTACGGTACCTACGGAGTCCCAGGACTAAGCCCAGAAGTTATCGAAGAGGCGATGGAAGGTCCAGCATTGGGCGTGTGGCAGGTGGACCTGCGGGCGTCGCCTATCAAGGCGAAGGGTTTTTCCCTTATATGCCCTCCTCCCCCTCCCCTGTGCGTGGTGCATGTCCCGACATTGCCGCACACGGTAACCCTGCCTATGTCAGGCCACGCTATCTACATGTGATCCAGCGCTCTGTAGTGCCCCTGGTCTCCACCAGGGACCGTTAGAGCGCCTGACATCCCAGTACCCTCCCCCTGGGAGAGGAGAGCAGCCCAGCGGGCGCTCAATCCAATCCCTCCCCTGCCGACCCCCGGCACCCGAGCTTGCTTCCGAACCCAGGTTGCCGGCATGACGCGAGGTGCGGCATCCAGCGCCTCAACCCTCATCACCACCGGGCCGGCTCAGCAAGTTAGAATTGCGAGCTGTATTTGTGGAACTGTTGTGAAGTCTGCAGAAGAGGAGGTGCATGCGCTGACCTGTTCGCTACAGGACTTCATCCAGAAAACAACACCTTGTAATATTTATAGTAGTCACCTGTTCGGCTTGGTATAAGCTGTTAGGGATAAACATAGCTTCTCCATTAATAATCAGCAGTCATGTTTTAGCTGCTGCCTTTTTCAGTCACACAACATCTTTATACCAGGTTCACCACTGTCAGCCAATTGTAAGTGTGCCCTACAGGTATTGTTTTTTTTGTTTTGTAAGACGTGAATTTACCCGATATTGGCGTGCAGACAGCTAGTACAACTACACCATCAATTTGATCAGCATGGGCAACCCGCTACAGAACTTGAATCTGTACCACTCAACTCAACCACTCAACAGCCCCCAATGTTGCCTTGAACATGTCGTTTCCTTGGTCCTGTCTAAATTCAGCATTTCTGTCCCTGAACACTGTGGTTTTAAATTGACTTGAAAATAAATAATGCCAGTTGTTTCTCCACTTCCTTGTTTCATTCACTTGGCTATGGGGACAGTGTTTTTCCACTGATGTACAGTAAAGAAGTGCTTTGTTATCAGTTTACCCCTCCTCACATAACTACAGTGTCATACTACAGTACTTGCCTTTATTTTACTGTGCCCATCTTACTGAAGGCAGATAGTATGTGCTGCGTATCCAGATAATAGTGTAACTTCAGGATGATCTGCGTGGGTGGCGCATCTGTTGGGGGCTTGGGTGCGAGTGCCCAGTGAGCTCGATCAGTTTTGATGCGGTCGTGTTTGCACTGTGGTTATTGAGCTTGCACAAGTCATTCACCAGCAAATTCCTTCATATTTCCTCCCTCCACTCCCTCTGAAATACCCCAAATACAGAGATTGCTGCACCAAGAAGTACCAAAACATCTTAGGTTGTATTCCAAGCAACATAAAATGTAGAGACAGTAAAGTTATTATTCCGCTGTATACCGCCCTTGTGAGACCCCACTTGGAGTACTGTGTGAAATTTTGTGCACCCCAAAATAAAAGTGCACAAGGATTGGTGGAGAAAGTTCAGAGAAGAATGACCAAAAAAATACAGTCAACTAAGCATATGGGATACAAAGGCAGACTTCATGCACTGAATCTATATTCAACAGAATAAAGAAGAAATAGGGGAGACCTTTGTCTTATATATAAAAGCATAAAGGACCCATACATGAAGGAAACATTAGGACTGAGAAATAAATACAGGTATTACGTCCACAAGGTCACACAAGCAGAAATTACTTGGGGAAAACAATATTACGGTAAAAAGTAAATTTTTTTACGCAGAGGGTAATAACTAAATGGAAAGAATTACGTAACGAAATAATAGATAGTATAAATATAACAGCATTTAAACAAAATCTTGACAACTACATGGAAAAAAATTTGCATTCCATCCATAAATGGGTGGCAAGTTCATTAAAGGGTCTTGGCCCACTGAACTTGTACTTAACCTATGAACTATTGGAAATTCTTCTGGGAGTCCACGTTATCTCATAGTTCTGCTACCTCCTTCTTCATTTGGTCCAGGCAAGCAGGCATTGCACTGGTCACATCCACAATAGCGGAAACTCTTGTCTCGGCTTCGGTTAGGTGTTGCTGCTGTTGCTGATATTGTGCTGCCAGCCTGTCCAGCTTAGCAGCCATTGTTTCCAGCTTGGGAGCTAGGTCTGCCAGTACCCGTTCTGCAACCACACGGCCCAGCTCAGTTCCCTCCGTATCAGTAGCTGGGCCTGCTTCCGACCCTGGAGGGTTTTTCTTGCTGCTTTGTTTCGTTATTCTTGTGGATTTCCCACTTACCGAAGTGAGCTGTCCATCCATGAAGATACTAAAGGCCGGCACTGTCGTCCAAGACCTTGGGCTCGGGTTTAATCAACTAAATGTTAACTTTTATTTGAGCGAGGGTTGGGAGCCCACATAAAGGTGTGTATGCTCATCAGCTGTGCATGCATACCCCCACATTGCTCTGTTTTGACCTCACCAGATATGGTTTCCAGTCCTTCAACAACTGGTGGTGGAGCATCCTGTCCCTCTGCCACTGTGTCAGGGCCTGTTGTCACAGGGCAAGGGGGATCCTGGTCCATCCGGACCTGAAGTCCCTACACTTGCATGCATGGCTCCTGAAAACATAGCCATTGCATGATTTGGGCTATCCTCTAAGGTTGCCGATGTTCTGCTTGCAGCTAGAAAGCCTTCTACCAGACATACTTATTCCCAGAAATGGAAGCACATCACTCTGTGGTCTGCCTCCTAGAAAATGGACCCTTTTACATGTGCTGGGAATTCTGTGTTGGAATACTTGCTTTCTCTGTCTGAACTGGATCAGTAGTATTCCTCTGTTAAGGTGCATTTGACCACTATATCTGCTTTCCTTACCCCTACTGATGGCCATACTGTTGCCCAATTAGAGGTGCCCCTTATGTTTCTGAGAGGTATTCCTCACATAAAACCTCCCATCTGTAATCCAGTCCCACCGTGTGACTTGAATTTCAAACGTGAAAAATTGACCTTGGCTCCTTTTGAGCCTGCTGCAAGTTGTGGCTTATGTTTCCTGTCATGGAAGACATTATTTTAGTTGCTGTGACTTCTGCTCAAAGGATTTCCAAGTTTCAAGCGCTAATGTGTGAGCCTCCTTATTTGATTTTTCACAGAGTCTCTTTGCATACAAATCCTAAGTTTCTGCCAAAGGTGGTATCAGAATTTACACTGAACCAAACAATACACCTTCCTGTTTATTATTCTAAGCATGCCAGCCAGGGTGAGGCTCTGCTTTATACTCTAGTTGTGCATAGAACACTGAAATTCTACATAGATTGGACCAAGGACTGCAGAAAGTCCTCTCAGCTTTTTGTTTCATTCGTCCCTGGGAAAGAGGGCGCTCCTGTGTCTAAACAATGTCTGTCCAAATGGTTGTCATGTTGTATTACGTTCTGTTATAGGAGATACGGTAAGGAACTTCCTGATGTTGTTTGTGGTCACTCCACTAAAGGTATGACCACTTCTGCTGCTTATTTCAAAAATGTCAGAGGCTTAGGCCCGGTGGCGTTGAGGGTTGAGGCGCTGGATGCCACACCTCACGCCACACCGGCGACTCGGGTTCAGGAGTGAGCTCAGGCCGTCATGAGTCGGCGGGGGAGGAGAGGATCGAGCGTCCACAGGACTGCTCTCCTGTCCTGGGAAGTGATAGGGGACTGTCCCGTGCATGTAGCGACACCCAGTGGTGGCTGGGTGTACTACAGTCGCAGGAACTCAGCAAAGTGGGGTTTCAATGTTGGGCAGACGCCCTCTGGGCATGTGCGGGTGCGCAGCACGTAATGGGCTGGGTGACATTGCACAGCCCACATTGGGGAAAATAAAGCTGAAAATCCCTCCCCCCTTTAGTAGGTGAAGGCGGGGCCAGTAGCAACAGCCCAACGTCCACCGCCGGGTGTAAGGACACTCGATCCAGATCCCTCCCTTGTGTTCAGGCTGCCCTTCCAATTCTCTAGATAGGGTGCCGGTAGAGAGGTGGCAGTCCTTCCCTGGAGGACACAGACCTGGGGGTATGGGCAAGCCGCGCACGTGACAGGGGATGGCCCTAACTGGAATCGGGCATGCTGTGCTTCAGGCAGGATGGGAGAAAGCCATTGACTGGGAGCCCACGCTGGGGAGAGTTTCGAGGTGAGGGAGTATAGAAACAGAGTTAACAAAAAAAAAAATGTCCGAGGCTGACATATGTGCTGGAACACATGGAACACTGTTCACACTGTTACTAAACCTTACAGTCTAGACATCTTCTTTCATAGATGAGCTGGTGTTGGACAGGCTATACTGAAAGGCCTCCTGTCCTGATCAAATATCAGACTGGGTCATCCTCCCCATTGCTTTGTACTGCTTGGGAGTCATTCCAAAGGTGTGGCCTAATGGATAAGTTATCCTCTATGAAAATAGAACAGTTATGTAAGAAGTTGCTGTGACAGTAAGTCTCCTCCATTAGGCCATACCATCCCTCCCTCTTCCCCTTTTTTTGCTTTCATTGAGTCTTATATCTGATGCTGTGCCTAAAACTTACTCTATGCAGTCTTCAGCCCTATGCCTCTCCATGTACACCTGGTGCTGATCTCATCTCCTGGTTCCCCACAGTTGAGGTTCTACAAGGCTAATCTCTGGTGGGGAACCGAGGAGTGATGGGGCCGCCTACGTTTATATATAGTACATGTAGATGCTGCATATCATTGTGGGTGGCCCCCGGGAAGCAAAAGTTTCCATGTGGTCCTTGCACTGATGGCTTATAGTTCCCAAGGTGTGACCTAATGGAGGAGATTTTTTTTGAAGATATACTGTTATGGTAAGTGCCTACATAATGTTCTTTTCTCCCCATCTGTGATTACCTGTGCCCACACTGTCACCATGCACTTACCCTCCCCTCTAAATGTGGCCTTCATTTCTTTTATATCCCGTCTTATATGTATAACACCACTCCAGAAAAGAAATCTCACCTTTTAGAGGAAAATCATCCAAGAGATTGATAACTAGCTGATACAGGATGCTCGACCACCCTTCACTACATGTCACTGAAGAAAAGGTAACAAAATAGTCCAAAACTGGGGATGCAGAAAGCTTGTCACAGGAAACCAATTGAAACCAAAGCACCTTTTTTATAAATGCGGCAGACCCGCATCACGCTGTAACTTGTTCTGAATTAATTAATTTATTAATTTATTTTACTACATCGGAATTACAACCTTTGAGTCATAGACTCCTTTGCAAAGGCTCCACGTCAGAAATACATACTGTAGGTGGGGTGGAAACAGTAGTGGGTGAAAATACACAGTAATTTCTGCATCATAGAGCACATAACTGAGGACAAGCCAGAGAGAGAGAGAGAGAGAACATTAATGCAGTAGAGACAGTAGATCTGAGGCCTGGTGGGCCCAAGTTACAAAGTAGGTATGACATATTACACAATTCTAGCGTAGACCTTACCCAGTAGCAGACAGTAGCTAGATACATACTTGCACCAAAATATCAAAAGATGCTCAGTGAGTACACAATACTCTTGGCTCCCCCAGGTACTTGAACATAGAGACTTGCTCAACTGGCGCACTGGCATAGTTACAGATGTTCAGTTTGTAGTGGCCAAGTTGGTTTTGGCGGTGGGTGAAAATCATAGATTTGTTTTTTTAATAGTTGAGGATTAATTTATGTGCCACAAACCAGGATTCAATTACTTTGAAATTCTCCTGGAGGATATGTTGGAGTGTGGAGGGGTGGGGATGACTCCCAAAAATGACGGCGTGGTCCTCATAGACAAGTATTTTACCAGGCAGGATTGGAGAAATGAGTTGAGGAACAGGCTAAAAAGGAAAGGGCCAAGAATGGACCCTTGGGGAACCCCGGAGAGAACAGAGCGGTTGGAGGAGATGGTGGTCCCAATTCTGACTTGCTGAGATCAGTCTGACAAGTAGTTAGCAAACCATGACCCAACTCATGGGAGAGGCCCACGGAGGGAAGGGAGCTTAAAAGTAGGGTGTGATTAACAGTATAGAACACCTTGGTAAGATCTATATAGACCGAGCCTACCAAGTGTCTGTTGTCAAGGGCTTGATGTATGAAGGACATATATTTGAAAAGGGCAGTGGTAGTACTGTGGCCACGCTGGAAGCCATGCTGCACGTGGGACAGACAGTTATATTTGGAAAGATAGTCCGTTAGTTGGTCTGAGACCACTTTTTCCAAGGCCTTGGGGAAGGGGATGGAAATGGGGCGGTAATTGTTGGGTGCAGTGCAGTCACCACCCTTAAGTATGGGGGTGATAACTGCACACTTCTGGGGCGTGGGGAACTGTCCAAGGCATAGGGACGTATTCAGGATTTTGGTAAGTGGGGAGAGCACCTCATCTAAGGTGAGGCGAAGGAGTTTTAGGTCCAGGGTATCACCACTGTGGCGGGACTTGCTGATGTATTTGGAGATATATCTTTTTGCTCTGCTGGGGGAAATAGTCCGAAGACGGAATGGGGGGCAGTAACCTGCTGAGTGGGTGGAGGTGTACAGGTTTGTGGAGGGTCAAAGAAGTTGTATGGAAGTACACTACTGAGGTCAGAGAAAGTATTGTTGAGGGCATTTGAGATGGCTAACGGGTCTTGGACGATGGTGCCATCAGTTGTGAGCTGGGGGGGGGACCAATTTCCTGCTAATTTCTTTAATATTTTTCCAGAAGTCACAACCTGAGCCCCATGTGGATGTGAGGGCCTGGTGATAGTGGGCCTTAGCTTGGCAGATAGCCCGGGTACAACTGTTCCTGGCCTCACAGTACAGTTGTCTGTCATGGGGGTTGCGAGATTCTAGGGCTCTGTGCCAGAGGTTGTCCCAGTGGTGCATCTTGTCAAGCAGAGCTTGAGTAGCTCAGGGAATGTGCTTATTTTTGGTGTGTTGCTTAGTGAGTGGCGCAAAGATGTTGTAGGCTGTATTAAATGTGTTGATGAAGTAGGAGATGGCTGTATTTACATTAGTGGCATAATTAGCAGCTGTTATCACCAAAGAGGTGGAAAGACTGTTTGCCTTTCTAGAGTTGGCAAGTACAGTAAAAGGAATGTAGTGTTAGCACAATAATAAAAGAGTGTGTTACTATGCTACAGGTACGTGGAATACAGAATACTAAATACCTAAATGACTTTCTTACTTCAGTACACTCTGGGTTTACCCACCAGCTGTTTGGATTAAAAGTAATAATTTCCTTTGTAGACTTGATACTGAGAGATCTGAAATACCAGATGCTTTCTATAAAATGATAGACTTTGTCATATTAGATTTTTATTTATTTTTTTGACTTTTTATTTATAGAGTTTATGATGTTACAGCAAAACTATCACAGACAGTAAAATAATTGAGGTACGCAGACCTCAGCAATACATGTACATACAAAGCAATAAGATCTATTATTTAAACCAAGTAGTATGTCCATGTACTGAATAGGTTGCCAATAATGCTGTAGGAGAAAAGTCTGAACTACACTTCTCGTAGAGCTATAATCTTCTCACCTCGAACTGAAAGAAGAAACAATATATAAAGCCAAGCAGCCAGTTCCCTTGAAGGACTTGTGGATAGAGGGAGAGAAACAGTCACTAAAACTGTAATCAGAAAAAAAACTAGACTGTCTGGTCTCAGTTAAGTTGAATTATGACCCTTCAGGCTTTTGCATGGCATGGCAACCTGCCCTGAAGGGTAACAATATCTGAATGATATTAAATCAGTTCACAAACTGAGAAGTGCTTTCTGCACTTTAATATAACAGCGTACAGTACTGGCTTACAGGATACATTCTAGATCTGTATATGTGGAGCAGCATTAGATATACAAAACTCAATTAACACAGAACTCAATTTGTTAACAAGAACCCCGTTAGTGTAGAGGACAGCCCCCCCCCCAAATTATGGTGACAATTAGAGAAGCCCCACTATATAATCCTGTCGTGGTACCAAAAATAAAGTCAACCTTTTATACAGTCTCTCTACCTTGGGTGTAGAAGCCTTGAATTTGGATAGTTGTACATCGAGAATTACTTCATCCTTCCTCATCTGAGGTATCCACCACAGGCTTTAGGTTTTCAATTAGTTTTTCAGCAAACACTGATGCAGCCGTGGGTTCCACAAAGACATGGGTTTTGGAGGCATGCTTAATTAGGAGCCTCGCTGGGAAATTTAGCCGGGCCTCAGTGCCATTCTGGAGGAGATCTTTTTTTTTTAGCTGTAGCTCTTTTTGCACACTTAAGTTTGTGCCGCAAGGTCAGGAAAAAAGGAGATGTGATTACGTTACCAGACAGTTTCACCTTGGGAGCGTGCAGCCTGTAGTAGGGCAGTCCGGGCTTCTGTCGAGGAAAGAGTAGCAATTGCAGTGTGGGGCTGTTGTTGCGTCGTTTCCCTGGACTGCTGCCTTTGTGGAATGCAGAACACTTTTACAATGTGGATCCCCACATCTGAGGGCAGCAGTTGTAAGTCTGTAAAGATTAATCTCTGTACCGCAGATAGTAGGTCCGTCGGACAAGCAAGCTTAGATGGGAACCCCACAATTTGTATGTTAGATTGTCTATGCATATTTTCAAGAGACTCCATTTTAGTTTTCAGCAGATTTAGATCCCTGATATAGGCCACACTGCATTCCGACTGGCAATCTCTGCTCTCCCTAAGGTCTTCTATTGCAGCCGTGTTATCTTGAATTAATTGGTCTTTTTCTGACAGCTTAGCCTCGACCGCTGTCAGCCGCTCATTGGTGTGGTCCCCCAAGGCCTGGATTTTGCTAAGCATAGCTAAGATCTTTGCCATCGGGAGCTCCGGAGAGGCCAGATTTTTTGAAACGGGAGGCCCAGAACTTGTCGTAGTGCCTGGAGCCGACAGATGCACATCCAGGCTCGGAGAGTTGCATTTTGAGTCCTTTTTTGGGCTCATCTTGTGGCCAACCCATTCCGATTGACACTAGGATAATTAAAGCCCTCGAGTTGTAAAGTTTTTGAGTTTTTTAATCCTTTTCTAGGACTCGTTGTTGGAGCTTACTCAAAAAGCTGCCACCATGTTGCTGCTCCACAGTGCCCCCCGTCATTTTAGATTTTAATAATTGAAGGGATTTGCCCATGGTTTAGAGGGTTTGCGGGCAGCACTCATCACCCCCCTCCCAAGCAGTATTTCAGCTGGACATGCTCAAGCATCCTTTGGATGCTTAGGGTTCTCTTTGCTGCTGTGTGGCTGCCCGTTTCCCTCCTGCCCAGCCTGTATGTCCCCTGCATCCCTGTTCTTTGTTGCTTGTTGTCTCATATATCTGGTCCTCCCTGTTTTGTCTTCTGTTTATTCTTGCCCCCTTCTATTGTCTTGCCATGTTTTTTTCCACTTGTCTGCCTCTTGATGGCCTTTTGGCTTTCTTATGTTTCTTTGTCCTTATTCATGTGCCTTTTGTAGTTTGGTTGCCTTCTGATGTTCTCCCCGGCTTCTACACTTCTTCCCTGCTGGCCAACCATTTGCTTACCCTGGATATCTTTTTGTCCACCCTTCTGTTTTATTTTCTCTGTGTTTCTGATGTTATCCAGCTACCTGAGCTGTGTTCTGTCTCCAGCCCTGCCTTCAGAGTTTTCTGTACCTTGCTATTCTGTACTACTAGTTGTACTATGAGCAGTCACCCTTCAACTGCTGTTCACCTTCTTTGGAACTTGTCCTTCTTTATACTGTCCCCTTCCTTATGGGCCCTCCTGGTCTTTTAGATAAGTAGGCCTGATGTGTGCCTTCTGTCTCCGAAGCCTGCTGTTTGAGGGTGGGACTATCACTGTGTGGATGGAGATCCTTTTGGCAATGCAGATTGACTTGGTTGCACCTCTTGGTGTCCACCCCAAATGCAGAGCATCTTTAGGGTGGGTTATCACCACCGAACCCCTATAGCCATGCAGATCAACTCAGTGACACCTTCTGGTGTTATATTTATGGCATCTGCTTCTTTGTGGGGATCCCTTTGGTCCTGACCGCTCTTGAAGCAATTCTCTCTGCATTTGCCTACAGGTTGCCTGGTCTGTCTTTGCTCCCCTTCCCTTTTGTTGCCATGCAAAGATAGGCTTTCTCAGTGTTGAGGTGGGGTGACCTCTGTTTAGTATGTATGACTTTCCTCAACTCACTTCTTGGGGCAGGAGTCCTATTTGAGAGGGAGGAGGGCCCCTTTAGCCATGTCCAAACTCTCAGCAGCACTTCATGGTCTTATACCATTAGACCATTAGTTCTAAGGCTGTCATAGTGAGCCTCCCCAAAGCCATGGAAAAGATCTCAAGCTTCCATTAAATATGGGAATAATCTTGGGCATCCGCATAGAAAAGCTATACTGTGCACAGTACACCAGGAATAAAGCAAAATGTCTTTGAGTAGGTGGCTATCATTCTCATTTTATTAAACTTATTGTTCTCCACTCTGTAACACGCCAAACCCAAGGTCAGGGCCTTGTTCCACTCTTCTAACTTTCTGACCCTTGTTGCCTATTGTTGCAATACCTCCAGGGAGCATACTGTTTTTCTGTTTCCCCTCTGTCTTGAAAAACCTCCCTACCCACCTCTCCCTTTCCCTCTTTTATCCTGCTATTAAGCAACTTATCAGGAATCATTTTGCTCCCTCCTGCTCTTGCTTCTACTACCTCTCTGCTTAGCTCTTGTATTATAGGCTTTTTTTGACACCAGTCTGATTGGTCAAGTAATTATCTCTCAGTATTTGCACATTATTCCCATTAGTTTGCAGCATTATTCATTTTGTATTTAGATTGTTTTGTAGTCATCTTTGAATTAAATCCATTCCCTGTACCCTTTGCTTGGGTCACATCTGGGAATGAGCTGGGTTCAGTGTGCCTTTAATGGTCACCAGTTTGTACAGAAAAGACAGAAAAACATTCACGTGCTGTTATTCTTTTCCAATTTGCCTCATCCCTTCACACAAAACATACCAAAGATTTAAGTACAGTACGTTTTTAGGCTTGCTTGAGCCTCCCCTGGAAAAAGTTGGGGCCTCCTTGGGGAGGCTGGTTTCGCCATTTGAGAAACACTGCATTAGAGGGATAAAGTGAGAGCCTGTTTCTGTAAAATATTTCTCCTGTATTAGTTGTCTAAATTCAGCAGCATCTCTGTGAGCTGTCACTAGTTCTGCCTCTACCCTGAAAGGATGGCGATCTAAGCCTTGGTTCCCAAGAGGTTCCCACATGGGTGTTTTTCCTTTCCTCTGTTCTGAAGGTCATAATATAAGATAAAATTACTCACCGTATTAATTGTGTTTGCTATAGAGGGTTTACTAGAAATTCAGATAGTCCTGCAGTTGTCTCAGCCCTGAGGTGTTGCTCTGGAAGTAGAACGTAGAGTGTTTAAGTTCTAACTCTGCTCTGTGGACAGACTCTTCCCCAACATTCTAAAGGCAGATATATAGCTGAAGAGAGCTATGACCACCTATCTAATCGATTTCTTACCTAATGTAAATAGGAATGCAAAACCACACATGAAAATTGTGATAACCTCAATGTTTGCAACAATAAAATGCTCCGGCAGTAGAAGAAATTTATAATTTAGTGAGAGGAGCCCTTTTATACTAAGGTTATAGAAGAGGAGGTGGGGGTGGGGGGTATGTATAAATCACTTGTAGACCCTCTAGAAGAAACATCATTTATACGTTGACTAATGTTTTTTGTTCCAGCAATTAGAGTTTAAAATGGTGTCATACAGTACTGCAGACTCCAAGCAGTACCATGGGAGGCAGTGTCTAGAAACTAGTTAGGAAAAAGGTTCTGAAGCACAGAAGTACCAAACCTGGCATCCCCTATTGTCTGGTGTCCAGGCAATAATTTGAAGTAAAGGTGTGTACTGAGGACCAGGCAGGCAGCTGCTTTACAGACATTCTGAAGGAGTATACCATCAAGAGTTGCCACAGTGGAGGCCAGCCCAGTGGTGCAGAGGGCTGAGGCGCTTGACGCCACACCATGTGCTACGCCGGCGAACCGGTTTCGAATACGGACTCGGGTTGCCAGGGATTAGCAGGGGAAGGGAGGATTGAGCGTCCCAACGGATGCTCTCCTCCCTCAGGGGTGGGATACCAGGGACGCACCAGCGTCCGACACCCCTGTAGAGAGCCGCGGGAAGCACCGCCCCTGAAGGATTGGTGGCTCAGGATATTCCAGAGTCGGGGGATGTCATACGGCACGTGAGAGGAAGACGGTGTCAGTATCGCCACTCTGGACAAAAGTCCAGCGCTTACGCCCCAAAGGGCTGGGATAGGGAACACACAGGCGGAAAAACACCCTCGCAGTCCTAGATGATGACCGCTCCGGCCACCCAGCCCACCAGTGCCAGGACAGACCCCACTGTGCAGGAGGACGAGGGAGTACTCTAGGGGCAGATCCAGGATGGGGGTCTAGATGAGATGAGCAGGTCTGAAGGAGGGGACCTCGAGGGCAAGAAAAAGGAGGATACGAAAAAGAAATTGTAAAAAAAAAAAAAAAAGTTGCCACAGTGGCAGATGTAGCTCAAATGGAATATGTTCTCAGGCACTTTGGTGACTGATTGACAGTCTTACCATAGCAAAACTGTATACAAGAGACTATCCCATGAGAAACTGACTTTTTAGCTGCTGGCTTGCCTTGACCTACCTTACCATGAGGGACAAATAGCTGAGTAATGTCAGTTCTGGACTCCTAGGTTCTATCCAAGTAGAAACTCAAAGCCCTTTTTACGTCTAGGCTGTGCAGTTTCTCCTCCCTTGTATTTGAATGAGGTCTTGGGAACTAAGCAGATAAAGTCACAAACTGCTTTATGTGAAATTCAGTAGCCACTTTTGGTAAACAGTTTTCATTTTGCCCAAGTACCGCTTTATCTCTGTGGAAGACTATAACATCAGGATCTGTACAGCGGGCCTGTAGTTCACTGACCCTTCTGGCAGAAATAATAGCTACTAGAAACACTGTCTTCCACGTCAATTATTTGAGCTCAGCAGATAACGTGGCCTCAAATGGTGATTCCCTTAGCTGTGCCAGGACCAGGCTCTAATCTCATGGGGAACTGGATCCCTTATAGGAGGACATACATGCTTTGAGCCTCCAAATAGAAATGGAAATTCAAAACTGCTGACAAGTTTGCAGTTCTGTATATAGCTGGAATTTGGTGGACTACACACCAAATACTGAATTCTTTTTATTTTAACAGGTATGTTTTCTTGGTTACAGGCTTCCTGTCAACCTTTAAAATGTGGTTTAGACAGATTTAGGTTATTCAGTCTCTTCAGGAACTGTGCTGACAGGTGAAGCATTTTGATATAAGGATGAGTCCCTCTACCCTGGGACAGAGTAAGAAGATCCTGCCTCAGAATAGGGATGTCATGATATCAATATTTTAGTAACACGATATTAGTGTAAAAAAATATCATGTTAAATAATCGCGATAATCTGCTGCATTACTAATTTTAGGAAAAATATTAAAACCAATTGGGGAAGGTGGAGAATCAAGAATCACGGTCACACTTGTAGAGTGTCACCCTGCTGGAGCAGCCATTTAAGATGGTTTATCACAGTATATTGTGCTGCACGATAATCGCAATATTGTTTTTTTCTAATAATAATCAGTCAGAATTATCATGATATATTGTAATATTGTTTTATTGTGACATCCCTACCTCAGAGGCAGAGCCACAGGCATTCTCTGTGACTTATTGAACAGCAGGGAGTACCTGGCCTGCCTTACTCAGTCTGGTATTATCAGGAACATTGGGGACTATGCACGTAAGTGCGCAAAAGTACTTTCAAGTAGCGTGTAAATGGCCTGCACACCTACATGGCCCCAGCCTAGTGCAGGGTGTGTGGATGCATGACTGCAGGCACCCACTGGGCACCTGTCCATGGTTCGCCCCCCCCCATGGCTCGCAGGATGGGGGGGCAGTCAGGTGCACAGCAGTGGACCCAGGCAGGCATCCAATCGGCTGCCCACCTTGAGTCGCAGAGTGGATCCCCTGTGCCACAGGAGCAAGGAAGTGTAGTGTGGAAAGGCGCAGGTCCGGTCTGTCAGAATGTACGGGCACTCACCCGAATGGCTGCCCCAGCCCTCCCCAGCTGCCCGGTGGGCTGGGGCAACATGGAGGGGTGACTCCCAGTTCTGCGGTGGCCAGCAGATGACATCCGTAGGGGCACGCAATGGATTATAGAAGGGTCCTCGAGGCTTAGCTCACACACATGGTGTGCGGCACTCTGCGCCTTTGTGCATCGCAAGGAGTACAGGCATGCCCCTGATACAGTCCAGCCCAGGTGCAGAGTGCAACGATCAGCCCGGGGGATCCGGCGCGCAACTGGCAGTTGCACCACTGGTGCATGCTGCCAGACCTCTGCTGCACAGGATTCCCACGTAGTGCTGCCTACACTCTTTAGTTACATGGTGCGTAGGCACTTTGCAATTTTGTGCATAGAGCCCACTGTTAGTATCTTTTCAGTTTCTACAGGACCTTTTGGATTAGTGGGAATAGGGAACTGCATAAAGAAATTTACCCCTCCAGGGACAAGTTAGAGCATCCCATGGGACTGTCCCCACTGAGGGGGTTTAGCAGCAACAATAGGTTAACTTCTCCTCCTGTGAGGTAAACAGATCCACTTCTGGAACTCCTCATCTCTGAAACACTGAGTCAAGCACTTGCTGGGTCAGTGATCATTCGTGGGTCACCAGACTCATACTGTTCAGTGAATCTGCTAGTACATTGTCCTTGCCAGATAAATGTACTACAGAAGTGCTTGCAGTCAAAGGTAGTCTTTATCAGAACTGTTTGATTCTGCAACAGAGGAAGAAGATAAAGGACAGGGGCACTGTCCTTAGCTCTAACAGGTTTATGTGCTCCTGCCATTCTTGTCAGTCCAAATCTGTTTACTGCTTGGCACTCCAGGTGCCCTCCCCATCCCTGAAGAGAGGAATCTGTCGTTAAGTCCATTGTTGGTAAAGGCTAAATGAAGGGAACACCCTCTGAAGGTGCTGAATGCTTTCTACTAATCTAATGCCTGCACCGGGGACCGAGTGACTGTTACTGGTTGCTCTAGAGGTGCACCTCGCTCGTGTCAGTACTTTTTTAGGTGGTACTGGACATCCTTTGTTTGCAGCCATGCCCAAGGTACCTACTGCTGTGACCAAGGCTATGTCACCTAGTAACTGTAGGAATTCCTGAGTAAACTTTCTGTGGCCTGCCTGGAATGAATTTGGACATTGAATAAGGGCTTCTGTCCTCTAAAGTGGCAGATATGTCCTCTCTTGCACTGTGTTCAGTTCTTCATCTGTGAACTCCAGCATTTGTCTGGGTTCTAGGTGGGATTTTCTAAATCCAGGAGAAAACCAGATTTGTGTAAATGTACAGTTTAGATTGCATGTACTGCTTCGTCCTATGTTTTTCCCCACCTATTAGCCAATTGTCTAAATAGGGGAATACAGTTATCCCCTGGCTGCACAGGTGTGCTGTCACCGCTGACATGCATGAGGTCAGACCAAAAGGCATTGCTGTAAACTGGTACTGTGCAAAGTGTACCCTGAACCTCAGATATTTTCTGTGGCTTGATATTCATTCATTTATTTATTTAATTATGTCTTTGGTGACCGGGTAAGTGAACTGATCCAAAGGACCATTTTCAGTCACAATCCAGGCCACAAGGTGGCAATAACATGAGTCAAAACAGTACATACAGGAGCACAGGATAAACACACCTCAAC
The DNA here is from genome assembly GCA_016271365.2 of Neoceratodus forsteri. Taxonomy (NCBI): domain Eukaryota; kingdom Metazoa; phylum Chordata; order Ceratodontiformes; family Ceratodontidae; genus Neoceratodus; species Neoceratodus forsteri. The sequence goes on along the minus strand of CM057456.1, from coordinate 448,535,249 downwards.
ATGAGGTGATGAACAGAATGTACAGTAAATAACTGGTTATACAAACAATGATGGCAATAAGACAAGGACATGTGATTACAACAAAAGCAATAATGCAATGAACAGTCAGTAGCTACATGTGATTACGTCATGATGCATTTTCATATTAACATCAGGTACTCAACAGCAAAAACTGTGCAAGAGGATCTTACTGGTATATGAAAGTAGGTGTCGTTCAGATCCAGGGACCATGACCGATCCTCTTCTTGGAAGGATGGGATAACTGACTGCAATACCATTCTGAACTTTTAAATTTTCAGGTACCTGGTCAGGAGCCTCAGGTTCAGAATGGGTTGCCATTCCCCATGTTTCTCGAGTGTGAGAAAATACCTGGGAAGATCTTTTCCAAACTAAGAAATAGGTACTCTTTCCACTACATTTAGTTGCAGCAGCTTCTTCAGCTCCAGCCCAGTATGATTTTCTGCTCTACAGTTTGAGATACAAAGGATCTGATTTCAATTTTGTTTTAATTGATAGCTTAAGCTATGTCCCGCTACCTCCAGATCCTATTCTTCTGTTGTATTTTTTTCTCCTTTCTTGGAGACGAGACGGGCACCCTTTTATAGAAAATCAGTCTACATCAACATGACCAATATTGTCAGAGCTTGAACTTTGCCCGGGCTAGACTCACATTGAGTATCCCATGGCATCAGCCCCAACGCATTTTGTTTCTGTTGTCTTTTTAAAAGACTGAAGGTCAAGAAGAGGGATAATATTTAGACATTTGGGTTGGTTCTCAGCATCTTCTTTTATGCCAGTTGGTGGGAGGGGTCCTCTGGGGCGCAGGTGGTGCTAGAGCGCCACCTCCAGTGAGGTAGCTCTCCCCAGTGACCCCCTCCTCGTCTCTCCAGAGGAACATGTTTGGAGGTAGGCAGTGTTGTCAGTCATCTCGGTGGTTCTAAGTATTACTATGAAGGAGGCCAATCTCTGGCTGCCACCCCCTCCACCACCACCACCACACCTGCCAGCTCCCCTCTTCACCATTTAATAGGCTGTACTTTCGAGGCTGTACCCTGCCACTGAAGGAATGATCATGGCTATGTCTGTGCACTTTGATGCCCCCCTTCCCTGTGAAGGCCAGGGCTATTATAACCCGCCCCCAGCTCCCAGGGGTCCCTTGATAATGTATTTTTTAAAGTTAAGTGGACTCCTTGTATTCCAGTCATGACTTCCTCGACCTTGTTACATGTGTGCTGAGTTTTGTGGCCTTGAGCACTGCTAGTTTAGTCATACGGAGCTGGCAGTTGAGAGAGAGCGGGGGCAGGAATAGGCCCCCCACCCCCACAACTGCTCTAAGTTCAAATCAAATTAGGAGCTACTTTAGGTAGGATCTCTTAGACTCCCTGCTGATAACACTGATCCGCCCGCTGTCACCCATCCTGCTAGTGCTAAATTGTTTTGTAGCCCTGAGACCCAGAACCAGAGGGATCAATCACAACTGGAACAGACGAGCCCTCCCACAGGGGGCACCTGTCATCTGCATCCCCCCTCCCCCGAAAAAGAAGCCCCACACTGACATTTGTTCCCTCTTTTAACTGTTTTAACTGTCACCCCCGCAAGCTCAACATTGTATTTATTTCCCTGATGTTCACTGTGCCTTTTTTTGCCAAACTGTATGTAAGCAAGCCAGCAGAAAAGAGGAAAAATAGTCTGAAGACAAAACCTATACTTTCAACTCCGTGAGTTCATTCACATGCCCTCTTGTGCAGATGTAGTGGGTGTTTGTTCTGCTGTTTTATTTTTGATTGCTGGTGGTTTGGCTAGTTTGCGGCGGCCCTTTAACTGGGTCCAGATCAATTTCACCGCTGTGTTACTACCTGCCTTGTGCCATTTCTGCAGTTACAGGTCTTTGTTCTCAGGAGACAGGCAGGCAGTTTGTTTTTCTTGGATTCTGTGTTTCAGCAGTATAGGGTCTGCCTCTGTCAGTGTTTCAAAAAGTTTAGAGCCGGTGTCCGTGTAGACCCTGAAACGGGCCTAGTATTCAAGCCTTGTCTGAACGCCTTTGCTTCATGGCTCTTTTTGTACTGCCAATACCCGCTGTTATTTTTGCATGGTAGCTTGTGCAAAGTCATGTTGGAAATATACTCTGGAGGCACTGAACAAGAGTTCTATTTCTCCCATGCCAGATACAAGAGTCACTTTTTTTTTCTGTTTCTGTTTATGCCCCTTCTCTCCAGACCCTCCTTATTTCAGGACCTCCAGGCACCTCCGGATCCCCCCGTCTCCCCCAATCATGGTTATCTAACTCCACTGAGCCTGGGATATACCCCCAGGCAGGTTGGGGGTGGGGATGTACCCCTGAGCTGTTGCAGATTTCATCATGTGGTGCCCATGCACTGGGGAGACGCGGACCCAGATATATTGGGTCCTTCACTGCGGAAGAGCTTGGTCCGTGACCTTTTCTAATTTTCTCCCCAGACCCTGGAGATGTCGCATGCAAGGACATCAAGCCGCACCTGCACACGCTGTGCATGTGTCCGCCCACTGACGTCAGTGACGTCTCTACCCTCCCTTCAGTCCACCAACTGCACTACCTCTTGAATTCCCGCAGGGAGCAGTACTGCGATGGAGGAAGGAACCCTAGCTCCCTGGAGGAGGATTGAGTGTCCTCTGGGATGCTCAATCCCCCCCAGCCGGCCCCCTACAATCTGAACTTGTTCTCGAACTCTGGTCACCCGCATTGCAAGCGGGAGCGCTACCGCTGCACTGACGGGCTCGCTAAAGATTCACATTTTTACCCTGTAGTCCAGAAAGGCTATGATGAATGGTCAGTAGTGGACGTTGGGGTCTTTTGGTGGTGCGACGGAGTGCGGTGAGCCCATATCATGTTCAGCTCTGTAGTGTCTTCTAGCCCAGTGAGCTCCTTCAGGAGTCCTTCAGTATATATATTAATGTCTCCGGACTCTGCTTTTTTGGGGATCCCATGGATCTTGATATTATTTTGGCTATGCCAATTTTCCAGGTCCCCCCCCTTTTTTTTCTAACTCCAACTCATTCCCATGCACATTTAATATAGCATCAGTCTGCATGTCCGTGGTGGAGGAGTATCGGAGAGACAGGCTTGCACTGCTGATGTCTGTTTTTCTAATATGTGGAGATCTTGGCATCCATCTGCCTCCAGTGATTGTAACTTAAGTAATGCTGCCCCCCACATGGCCCAGTGGCTTGGAGGGTGAGGCGTTGGGCACCTCGCCTCCTGCCACGCCGGTGACCTGGGTTCAGAAGCAGACACAGTTTGCACGGTGGCCTGTGGGGGAAGATGGATTGCGCATCACCAGGACAGCTTTCCTAACTTGGGGAGGGGGGGTTACAGTGCTTCACTCATGTCCATGGCACACACATGGTCCCTCCGGGCAAAAATGTGAAACCCCCCTAGAAGCAGGATGATGTCCAACCCCCCACAGGCCCCACAATGGTAACCGGGCACTTCAGAGTGACCCTCAGACCGAGCAGGAGCAAGGTAAGCCCTGGAAAGCTGGGTGACGGGGTTGGGTGGGGGTCAGTCTGATGCAGGCGGTTGGGCAGCTAAGGTGGACGAAACACAAGATAAAAAAAAAGTGTCATGCTGCCACAATACATTTTAGCTCCGCACACAGTCTTTAGGATGTGATTGTGTAAGTTTCTTCACCATCCCTTGTTCACGATCGGAGGCGATGTGGCCGCTCAATTTCATGAGCGCAGCATAAGCTCGGTTTGATGGTTTGGCCGGGGTATCTTTGAGCCTTTGGGGATGCGCCATCAGAAAGGCCTTAATTGTTTGCTTTCTGGACAGTTTGTTTTTTGAGCGCTGATGAAGGTGGATTTTAGTGAGGGTTGATCGGAGCTGGGGAGGTTAGCCACCATTGCTCTTGCGACGTCACTAGAAGTTCTCTTTCACATACACACAAAAATACATCACACTCCCTCCTCTTGCCTTATTTCATCAGTTCTGTCTGCTCTGCCCACAGTGCTGCCACCTCCAACACTCTGCTCTGCCTTCCGTGCCAACTCCAACATTATCAGCTCTGCCTTTACTGCTTCCAATACCATGTCCAAAAGCTGTCTGCCTGCTTCTGGATTTATCTCTAAAAGCCATTCGCTCTGCTCTGGCACTGCCTTCTAAGCTGCCTAATTTGCCTGCTCTGCCTCCTGCATGCTCGATGTCCACTGACTCGCTATGCTAGTTGACCTTTCCAATTACATTTTTTTTTTCTTTCTTTTTATCCCACCTGTACTGCCCTGTCGGTCCACTCCTTCAGACCGATCAACCCCCCCCCAGACCACCATCATGGAGTCTGCCCCTAGAGTGCCTGGCCTCTCCATTTTTATTTCCTTGATGCTCAGATATCTCCCTGGGTGGAGCGAGGGAGGGCTCCACTTCCTCTTCCTTTTTCTAGAGGAGGGCTGGCACAGCGGGGTCTGCCCATAGAGTGGTGTCTAGGTGGCATGGATTGGTCCTCATCTAGGATCGAAGAGGGGGCTTTTCCATTTTTTTCTGTGTCCCCCCCCCCGCCTCCCCTGAGGACGCCGGCTTGGGTAGGCGATGTGCTGATGCACGTTGCTACCAAGTGCCTTACAGCATCCTCCCCTCCCCAACTGCAACGCCATGGGAGCCGCCAAAGCCCCTAAAGTCGGTGCTCCCACCAACCCTCAGGGGCATCGTGTGCATGAAGCACCCCTGGGAACCCACCCCAAAGGAGGAGAGCATCCGTTGGGACGCTCGATCCTCCTTCCCCTTGCTGACCCCCGACGACCTGACCAATTATATTTTTTGATTGGTGCAGTGAAAGTGGTTGGTCAGGTGTTTGGGAATAGTAATTCTGTTAGACCTCATCGGAAACACCTTTTTCATTCTTAAAAACTGCTGTGTGATATAACAGAATGGTTAGCAGTGTGACATGATCTGTGTTCTCATCCATGAGGGCAGGACCTTCACAGCTTATTCAAAGCTCAAGTCCAGCCCTTGGTGTATCACACTGCCAACCTTTGTGTACTCTAGGTGCACTAAAGGAATATTCCTGGAGATGGAGTGTTGCACCTGTAACCACACAGTCTAGAGTGGGATTCCTTGATAAACATCTAGGGGTTCTCTAAAGCAGTAGATCTTACTTCGAGATTCGCTCTTGCAGCAGGTGACACCTTTAGGACTGAAGCTGGTAGGCGTCAGGATCCCACAGAAACTTTCTAGCTACTGTAGCAGTACTCAGCGGAGGACTGCCCTCGATGTCACGTATGGTATAAAAGGGGCCGTCCCCCAGCCCATCCCCAGTTCTTTACCTGCCATCAAGTCACACAAGTCGGACTTCCGTGGATGCCTTCAGCTAGTCAACCACCATCTTACTGAATTTTTCAATGCCCTTTTGCCTTTTCCAAATTTTTTCCAAAAGACGTCGTCTTCTTCTCTAACTTATTCAGTCGAGAGGTGCCTTTCCAAGTGTGCGTGCGGCAAGCAGATCCCGCATAAAGACAGACATTCAGCCTGCCTGTTCTGCCTAGGCCCAAACCACAACATCGAGGCCTGTCAGCACTACCACGATTTCAACCAGCGCACGCGACTCTGGTGCCAGAAGACCCTCGAAGCTTTCCTGCTGAAGAAACAGATATCTGCTATGGAGAAGGAACTTCATTGCAAAAGCTCATCTTCTTTTCCCTCATCCTCTTCTTCTCTAAAGAGAAGAAATCAAGGGACAAACACAAGCATCGGGAGAAACACAAGGAGAAGTCCCAGGCACAAGATCGCTGTCATTGGGGATCTCCTCTTCCTCTGGGCAGGCCTCTGGGCTCCTGGTCACTAAGCCTCCCTCCCTCATCTCCTTTATGGGAAAAGGCCCTTCAGGGCTTGGGAAGTCTTCTCACATCTCTCCGCCACTCAAGCTTAAGCCTATCACCCTTGGGGGCTCTAAGCCTGGTGGCCCAGCTGTTGACCTTCCAGGTGGCAGCCCGCTGTCTGTTGCCCTCCTGACCAGGGTATCCGCCGAGTCTGCCCTGATGTCAGGGACCAATGCTAGCAAGTGGCACCCGGGACGGTTGCCCTCTTCTCCCGGAAGCAACAGGCGTACGTCCCACTCAGGAGTCACCCCTCCTCCACAGGCGACTCTGCCTAGGTGTCTGCTGGCTAGTTCTCTGGCCCGGCCTCCACCTATGTCGACTCCATTGGCACTGGCCTCTCCAATGCCCCCTCAAAAGAGCCCGGTGCCCACACAGACACTGGTTGACTCCAGTGCCCCTAGTGGGCTGACGTCAGGGGGCCTGACGCCCGATGGCCGGACGTTGGACCTGCCACTTCCGATGCCTGAGGACACTCCCTTGGTCCCAACACCAGCGGACCTAGGCCATAAAACCCTGATGCCGTGGTTACCTCAGCCGGACGACCTGGCCCGAGGCCATCCAAGCCAGGCCCCGATGCCAGATACTCCGGCTCTGTCACAGGGCCTCAACAAATTGTTTGTGGTTTAGTGGGCCTACTTCAACAACAGAGAAGCCCCCACGACTCCTAATAAGCCGGCCCCCCAAGGACCTCCTCCAGCTGAACCCTTGGGCCGCCCTACTGCCCCGCCTCCTGAGGGGCCAGCGCCAGACAAGGAGCTTACTCCTCCTAGGGAATGACCACACAGGCCACCAAGGTCATCTTCCCCCTCTCCAGATTCTGAGAACTCAGATGATTCGGACCCTCCGTCAGACCTGGACGTCATGAAGGACACCCCACGCTCCCTGCCTGATGACCCTTCATTCATGGATGTGATGCATCGCATCCAACAGCTGAACGGATGGGACACGGAAGACCTTGACCCAGAACAGAAGAGGTTGGCTGCTTTTTTTTGGAAAGAAGGATGCCCTACCCATGGTAGTCCCTCCAATGATCGATTCCTACAAGGACACCAACATACTTGCTTGGAAGTGTCCTTTCTCGACTCTGGCTGTATCCAAAAAGTTGCATCGCTTGTACACAGTTCTCCAGGAGGACCCTTTTACAGGGAAAAAACTTGAGGCCAATTCTGTTGTGCTGAATGCCACCCACAATAGGTCTAAACTACCATGGCACCTCAGTACACAGCCCCCAGATAAGGACTGCAAGCAGTTCGATTATCTGGCTAGGAAAGTTTTTTTCCTCCTCTACGTGTGCCATCCAGTCACAAAACTTCCTTGACCACATGGTACAGTACCAAAACGCCCTGTGGGACAAGGCATTGGAGATTATTCAAGCCATGCCAGACTCCCCCAGATGGGCGGAGCTTATGGCCATCATGAAGTCAGACTTGGACTTCGTTAGTCATGTCCTGAGGGCATCTTGCGATATGGAGGGCTCGGCGGGCAGAGACGCCGCTTCTGCGGTCTGTATCTGCTGATATTCTTGGATGAGAGTTTCCGGGTTCGCCGTGGACGTCCAGTCCAAAGTACTGGATGTCCCTTTCAGAGGGCGAGTTCTATTTGGGGAGGATACCCAAAATATCAGCTCCTGTCTGTAAGAGGCCGGGAAAGCCATTGGGTCAGTGCGTGCCATATATAGACCCAAGCAGCAGCCAAAGCTGTCCTTTCAAAAGACTGGCCGGCAACGATATAGAGGACAGCAACAACGTCAACAGCGGGCAGGCTTCAAATGCAAGGCCTATGCCCCTGCTTCAGGAGGTTCTGCCCCACGGGCCCCAAGAACCTCTCAACCCACACTTCCTTTCCCCGGCTCCTCCGCCTGACTCGATGCCTGACCCCCCTCTACCAGCCGAGGCTTTGGGGGAGGCAGTGGTGGGGGGTTGATTCTCCTTGCACATTAGTGGCACCAGATAACATCAGACCGCTGGGTCCTGCATCTTATCGAAAGGGGGCACATTCTCGAGTTTACGGAGGTTCCTCCAGATGACCCTGCAATGCAGTCTCACTACTCTCCAGCCCACAGCATCCTCATAGCAGAGGAAATCCAGGCTCTTCTTCAAAAGAAGGCCATAGAGCCTGTCCCTGTAGAACAACAAGGGACAGGCTTCTACTCCCACTTGTTCCTTGTACTGAAGAAGACTGGAAATCTCTGTCCTATCCTGGACCTAAGCCACCTGAATCAGTACATTGAGTACAAGAAATTCAGGATGGTCGCCTTGATAGACCTGCTCCCTCTGCTCCACCAAGGGGATTGGCTATGCCCCCTGGACATGCAGAATGCATACCTCCACATTCTGATCTTCCAGCCGCACAGGAGTTTCTTGTGCTTCCGATTCCAGGGGCGCCATTACCAGTTCAGGTCCTTGCCCTTCGACATGTCCTCGGCACCGAGGGTGTTCACCAAGTGTCTTGCCATTGTATCATCAAGTCTCAGGAGGCAGGGGAATTATGTCTTCCCCTACCTCAACGATTAGCTTCTAACTGCTCCCTCTCTGGATCAGCTTATTATAGGCACCATTCAAGACACGTTCTCCCTCTTTCAAGACCTGGAGATCACTATAAATCTCCTCAAATCCTCCCCCTGGCCAAGTCAGTGGCTTCAGTACATAGGGGCAATCCTGGACACGGCACAAGGCAAGACCTTCCTCCCCCAGGACAGAGGAGAGTGCCTTCAGTCCCACATTCGGCAGTTGCCGTCAGCTCACCAAGTTCTGGTCTGGACAGTACTCAGACTATTGGGACATATGGCAGTGGCCATTGCCACTGTTTCCATGGCTTGGCTCTACAAGAGGGTGATCCAGTGGAACCTCAGAGTTCAGTGGGATCAGAGGTAAGATGACCTGGACCAACCAGTCTTGGTATCCAGCCGAGTCAAGCACTCACTGACATTGTGGCTAGATTCTCCCAACCTCTCCAGAGAGGTTCCCTTCTGGAAGGAATCTCCCTCCCAGATCCTGACTACAGATGCATTGGGCCAGGGTTGGAGAGCTCATCTGAGCACTCGCCAGACTCAGGGATCCTGGACTTAGCAAGAGCTTCATCTCCACATCAATGTTTTGGAGATAAGGGCAGTCCTTTATGCTCTCCAAGCATTCCAGACAGTCCTACTGCCTGTCCCTCTGCTGCTACAAACCGACAATATGTCAGTGGTGTTTATATCAACAAGCAAGGGGAACACACACTTATCCTCTGTGCATAGAGGCCATGCGAATATGGACTTGGGCAGTGGACCATTAGCTAGATCTCTCGGCAGTCCATGTTCTGGGCGTTCACACCACCCTGGCTGACAGCCTCAGTCGGACTCGATCCAGGGCCCACAAGTGGGAACTTCTTTCCTTGATGGCAGAAGATCTTTTCACAAGATGGGGTTGCCCAGAACTTGATCTGTTTGCCTCCCCATCCAACGCAAAACTGCCTAATTTTTGCTCGCTAGATCTAGGACCTGGTGTTTTCTGGGGAGACGGTTGTCCCTCTCCTGGACAGGGAGGTTCCTTTACGCATTCCCTCCTTTTCCCTTGCTGCAATGGGTACTCATCAAGTAGCATTCGAAGGGCCCAGAAATGATTCTGGTGGCACCATTCTGGCCTCGTCAGATCTGGTCCTCACTGTTAAAGCAATTGGTGGTGGAGCCTCTGGTGCCCCTGCCCTGCAGTCAGACTTGCTCTCCCAGGAGCGAGGCTCCCTGGTCCATCTGGATCTCAGATCTCTGCATCTCCATGCATGGCTCCTGCAGACCTAGCTGTCTCCAGATTCAGGGTTTACCCCAGGGTAGCAGATTTCCTAGTGGCAGCCAGAAAACTCTCCACTAGGGTGAAGTACGCCATGAAATGGAAACGGTTCTGTGTTTGGGCCACCACCAGGCATCTGGACCCATTCACCTGCCCAGTGAACTCAGTGCTAGAATACCTTCAAACAACATGAAGTCTTGCTGTATTCTGACAAGTGCAGTTAGCTCCAGCCTTTAAACTGCCCCGGAGAACAATGGGTTAACTTTTCTATGCATGGCATAGAATGTTCATCTTGAGCTCGGTTGATGTCTCTGCCTGTTGTTATTCGAACTGCAACCGTCAGATTCTTTACTCCGCCTCACTGAACAGTCGCTCCGGAGATTTCTCCTGCTGCTCGGTTCAAAGTCGGTTGAAGTGTCGGTTTTCGGTCGGTTTTCTACTGAAATGTTGTTTCCACATAGTCGGTTCAAGTCTCTGTCTGTGGTACTGTGAGTACTAGATAGGTTTTGTTCTGTTTTCTGTGTGGAACTTGTAAAAAGTGTGGATCGATTTGGCTGAACCGATCATTCAGGTAAATTTTGTTTTTTACTTTAGTGTGTGGTTACCGGTCCGTATCGGTTCTATAAAAAAACATGTTTTAGTACGTTTTTTTTCCAAGACCCGTGACATGGTCAGGAACCAATATGGGAGTCTTGCCTGGCGGTTGCCTAAAAAAGGGTAAGTTTGGTTAGGTTGGCCATGTCTGAGAAACCAAAGAAAAATACCGGGCCCACTGGGTTTCAACACTGCAATGTGTGTGGGGAAGTCTTTGCTAAGGCCGATCCCCACACCACCTGTGTTTATTGTCTGGGGTTTGACCACTTCGATTCAGACTGCCAAATTTGTAAAAATTTTCCCAAATCTACCCTGGAAAAGAGATTAGGTAGACTGAGGGAAAGGGAGGCCGAGAAGTCCGCTGACCCGGATGGCCAGCCCGGTTCGGTTCTTACCGAACCAGAAGGAGTGCCCTCTGACCAGGGCGATACTTCTTCAGGCAAAAGGAGAGCCGATTCCGAGGAATCGGTTCCGACAAAAAGAAAACGCAAAGTCAAATCGACCGGTTTGGATCCAGAATCTCATATTCCGACTGCCGAAGAAATAGCCAAAGTGATTCGTATTGTGGAATCGCTTCGCCCAGTTCCGAGTGATCCGGCACCTTTTGGCAGGGGCTCGGTTCGGTCAGTTCCCCTGGTTCAAGATTATACCCTGGAAGAATTTTATGAACCGGAATTTGAGGAGGAAGGAGAGTTGGAAGATGATTATGGTGATGATGAAAGTCTGGATGTTCCTATTGACCTGGACATCTCCCCAGACAGACCTTCAGGTGTTTCTCCTCCTAGGCTTTCTGAGTCCCCTTTGCACCTCATGTTTTACAGAAAGGTAGCCATACCCTTCAGCTTCCTGTGGAGGAGGCAGTGGAGGATCAGGAGGAGCCTGACTATGAAGAGATGATGGACATCCCAGAGTCCAGGAGACTGTCTATTCCCCTCCACAAATATTTCGGGAAACAGACACAAAAAATTCTTAAGTCTCCCAATTCCATACCTCCTGTGGATAGAAGAATGGACAAGAGGTATACTCTTTCAGGATCAGATACGGAGTTCCTTTATCAGCAATGCAGCCATGTTAGGGTTGTACAGACTGCTGCCTGTGATAAGGCAAGCATTCCCTTGGCATCACACCCCCCAGACAAGGACTCCAGGAAGATTGATGCCATGGCAAAGAAGTAGTACATGGCATCTTCCTTGGGACTCAGGCAGGCAAATTATATGGCCTGTGCAGCCAGGTACCAGAAGTCCAGGTGGGACATTGCACTGGCACTGGCTAAATAGGCTTCCCCCCAGCTTGCCATGGAGATGGAGGAGGTGGCTGCAGATGGGATTGAGGCATCAAAAGTTCAGTTTCATGCTGCTGTGGACTCCAGTGATGTATCATCAAGAGTCATGGCTACATCTGTGGCTCTTCGGAGAATGGCTTGGCTGAGATGTACTAGCCTCTCACAGGATAACCAGGCTAAGGCCATGAATTTTCCTGTAGTGGGTAATTCTCTGTTTGGGGAGCAGACAGAGAAGTACATGAAGAAAATGGACGAATACAGGACCACTTACAGGAGTGCTCAGGCCAAGGAAAGGCAGGCAACTCCTCAAAGGCAGCAGTCCAGGGGCAGGGGCAGGCCTTTCCAAAGGCCTTTTTAACAAGCACAGGCCTCTTTTTTCCTTTTCACAGAGGGGGTTCTTCAGAGGGAGAAGCAGAAGGGGGATGAGCAGGCCTGCATCCACCCCCCCAGCCTTAAGCCCCTGCCAAGGAGACACCCTGATGGGTCTGCCCGGGTCGCTTCTCCTATCCCAGTACTAGGTACTGTTACATCAGACAAGTGGGTCCTGGAAGTAGTAAGCCAGGGACTGGTTCTCAGCTTCAAAAAATTTCCCAAGATGAGAGCCAGATCTTTTCCACCTGCAAATCTCTGAGACCCTTGCCCTAGAGGCAGAGGTTTCTTCTCTCCTAGCTCTAAGAGCTATAGAGAGAGTACCTACCCTACACTGGGCCAAAGGACTGTACTCCAGGTACTTCCTAACCCCCAAAAAGACAGGAGAGTGGCGACCCATCCTGGACTTAAGATACCTGAACAAACATCTTTTAAAGCCAAAGTTCAAGATGATAACTCTGGGAATTATCCTTACCTCTCTAAGGCCAGGGGACTGGCTAGCCTCCCTGGACCTCAAAGATGCCTACTTTCACATTCCCATCAGGTGCTCCCACAGAAAGTACCTCAGGTTCAAGTTGCCCTCAGGCCACTATCAGTTCACAGCAATGCCCTTTGGCCTAACCTCAGACCCAAGGGTCTTCACAAAGTGCCTGGCAGTAGTTGTTGCCTTCCTAAGAAGACAAAAGATTTCCATTTTTTCCATATTTGGATGACTGGCTCGTAGTGGGCCAGTCCCCAGACCAAGTCAAGTCACACCTGCAAGTGACCCAGTAGGTGCTCACTTCTTTAGGATTTCTTCTCAACCTACCAAAATCAGTTCTCAAACCAGTGTAGCTCCTCACCTTCATAGGGGCAGAGCTGGATATGGTAAAAGCAAGAGCCTTCCTTCCCCTGGAAAGGGCAAGAGCTCTCATGGAACTGGCCTCTTCATTCAGCCTTCAGGTGTCTCGACCAGCAAGGCATTTCCTTCAGCTCTTGGGCCACATGGCAGCTTCTACAGCAGTGGTCCAAGGCGCAAGATTCCAGATGAGGGGACATTCAGTTCCACTTAAGAGCTTTTTGGTTCCAAAGAAAGGATTCCTTTACCAAACTAATCCCAGTGACTCGAACTCTGATCCAAGCCCTGCAATGGTGGCAGGATCAGGACAATTTGAGGCAAGGGGGTTCCATTTGCCACTCAGTCTCATTCAGTGGTCCTTACCACAGATGCTTCCCTGCTGGGCTGGGGAGCCCATTTGGGGGACCTCACCACCCAGGGACTGTGTTCACCTCAGGAATCTCTTCTACACATCAATCTCTTGGAACTCAAGGCAGTGTTTCTGGCACTGCAAGCTTTTTTCCAGATCAGTACAGAACAAGGTGGTTCAGGTCAGAACAGACAACACCACCACCATGTGGTACATCAACAAGCAAGGAGGCACTCGGTCTATGGCCTTGTGCACAGAAGCAATGAAGTTGTGGTCCCTGGCTTATTCCCTGCAAACCTCTTTGATAGCAGTTCACCTTCCAGGGAAGGACAATGTTCTAGCAGATGCACTGAGCAGAATATCTCAGGGCCATCACGAATGGGCCCTGGATCCTCTGGTGTTGAAGGTGATTTTCTCAAGATGGGGCACTCCAGAGATAGATCTTTTTGCAGCCCCAGACAATTACCAACTTCCTCTTTTTTGTTGCAGACCCCCAGTCTTGGGCTCAGTCCCCCTGGATGCTCTGATTCTGAACTGGGAAGGGAAATTTCTGTGTGCTTCCCCTCTTCCCTCTCCTGTTCAAAGTGTTAGTCAAGATAAGGTCACAACCTTGCAGAGTGATTCTGATTGCTCCAGACTGGGCCAGGCAGCCATGGTATCCCTTGTTGCTGTCCCTAGCAGTCCATCTTCCCTGTCTCTTCCAGGAATTACAACCTGTTAACATCCTCTCAGGGAGGATTTGGTACCCCAATCTTCAGTCTCTCAATCTCAAGGCTTGGCTCTTGAAGAGTTAGAGTTTGCAGATCTGCATCTTTCCCAAGGGGTTCTGGATATCCTCAAGGCTCCTTGAAAGCCCTCCACCAGGAAGACTTACAACTCCAAATGGAAAAGATTCAGCATTTGGTGTTCTAAGAAGAATATTTCTCCAGACACTGCTGAATTGCCTACGGTTCTGGATTATATGGTCCATCTCAGTGGCCTAGGTCTCAGACCAGCTACTCTCAAGGTACACTTGTCAGCTGTTTCTGCTTTCCTGTCAGTAGGCAAGTCTTCCTCACTGTCATCCCACCCTGTATTCTGTAAGTTTTTCAAGGGATTGCTTCACACCAATCCCCCTTTAGGGATCCTGCTCCTGCTTGGGATCTTAATGTTTGCATTGTTCAGCTTATGCAGCCCCCTTTTGAACCTTTGTCCTCAGAGCTTAAGTACTTGACTTGGAAAACTGTGTTTTTGGTAGCCATTACTTCTGCTAGATGTATCAGTGAATTGCAAGCCCTGTCAGTGGAACCTGATTTAATCTCCTTTCACAGAGATAAAGTGATCCTTAGAACTAACAGAAAGTTCTTGCCTAAAGTGGTTTCAGATTTCCACCTGAATCAGTCTATATCTCTCCCTGTTTTCTTCACTGATCATTCTTCCTCAGGAGTGAGGAGGCTACACAGTTTGGATGTTAAAATAGCCCTTAGCTACTACATAGAGCATACCAAGGGTCACAGGTTTGACTCCTTCCAGTTGCTCCTCCCTTATGGAGAAGTTGGGAAGGGAAAACCTGCCACCAAGAGATCTACTGCCAGGCGGATTGTGTCTTGTATACAATTCTGCTATGAAAAACTGGGTAAAACTCCACCCTCAGGCCTGAGGGCTCATTCCACAAGAGGTACAGCTGCTTCCCTGGCTGCTGCCAGGGATATCCCTCTTTTAGAAATTTGTCAAGCAGCCACCTGGAAAACAGTCCATACTTTTACCAAGCATTACTCTCTGGATATCCAGGCTAGGAGTGATGCTCGGTTTGTCACAGCAGTACTTTAGAGCCTATTCCCAAAGTAGGTTGTGTCCCTTCTCCATGGAGGTACTGCTTGGTAGTCTGCATTTGTCAGAATACAGCAAGACTTCATGTTGTTTGAAGAAAAAATTACTCACCTTAGTAATTATGTTTCTTCTAGTGGAGTCTTGCTGTATTCTGACCTCCCCCGCCTCCCTCTCAGAACCTAGATTTTTGGGATGTGGGTGGGCAGGTGCAGTGTTGGCACCCTAGGGGTGCCCCCTTTACAACCTCTGTTCTCTTGGGATGAAATGTTATTTCATTTGATTGTTTTTTGTGTTTGGGTTTCCTGACTTGAGTCTTCCTTTGAGGACCCAAAACATTATTTTTCTGCCAGTTGGCTAGTTAAAAATTTTACAGTTTCTACACAGAACACCTAGTGAGTTTTGCTCGTAAAGATCTGACGGTTGCAGTTTGAATAACAACAGGCAGAGACATCAACCGAGCTCGAGATGAACATTCTATGCCATGCATAGAAAAGTTAACCCATTGTTCTCCGGGGTAGTTTAAAGGCTGGGGTTAACTGCACTTGTCAGAATACAGCAAGACTCCACTAGAAGAAACATAATTACTAAGGTGAGTAATTTTTTCTTCTCTCCCTTTCAGATGCAGGACTTAGCTACTCTTCACTAAAAGTGCACTTGTCTGCCCCCCTTTCTGCATATCATGTGCCTATTGAGGGCAAGTACGTTGCCCAGCTGGACCTTTCCCACACTTTTCTGCAGGGCATCTTGCACTTGAAACCTCCAGTCCGGGATCCTGTCCCGCCTTGGGACCTTTTATTTGTTTTAGAGAAGCTCACTCTGCCTCCCTTTGAGCATGCCGCGAGCTGCGCTCTCTGTCGTGGAAAGCGTTATTTTTAGTTGCCATTACTTCTGCTCAAAGAATTTCCGAGCTTCAGGCCCTGATGTGTAGGGAGCCTTGTCTGGTTTTCCACAAGGATAGGGTGTCCTTGTGGACTAATCCTAAATTTCTGCTGATGGTAGTCTCAGATTTTACCCTGAATCAGGATATCCATCTACCAGTATATTACCTGGAGTACTCGAACCAAGGAGAAGCTTTGTTACATACTCTGGATGTCCACAGGGTGCTCTGCCATTATTTGGAACACACCTGTCCAGTTCACATATCTGATCAGTTGTTTGTTTCCTTTGCCCCCTGAATCGTGGGGGCTCCAGTTTCTAAACAGTGTTTATCCAAATTGTTGGTTAACTGCATTGCGTTTTACTACAGTAAACATGACAAGCCCTTACCGGGCTTGGTTAAGGGTCATTCTACCAGAGGCATGGCTGCTTCTTTTGCCTCACTGAAAAATGTGTCTGCTGCTGACATTTGTGAAGCTGCTACTTGGCATTCTGTCCACACCTTTGTGAAACACTACAGTCTGGACATTGCCTCTCGCCACAGGGCTGGCTTTGGGCTCACATTCCTTCAAGGACTTCTGTCCTAATTTCACTTGAGAAGAATTTTTCCTCCACCCTTCTGCCCAGGATTTCTCCTCTACTGCTTGGGACTCTGTCCTAAAGGTGTCATCTGCTGCAAGAGCGAATCTCGCGAAGCAAGATAGTACAGTTACGTAAGAACTTGCCTTAACAGCAGATCTTTGAGAGGAACTCTTGCCGCAGATAGGGCATTTCCCTCCCTCCTTCCCCCCGGTGAAATTTTTTCCTCTTCATCTCAGATACCTTCATTCTTCAATTCTCTATTCTTTATCTCACTTGCTGATCTCCGGCGGTGGAATTGGGGATGGGCTGGGGGACCGTCCCTTTTATACCATACGTGATGTCGGAGGCGGGCCAATGTCAGGGGCATTCCTCGCTGGGTACTGCTAGCTAGAAAGTTTCCATGGGGTCCTGGCACCTGCCAGCTTCAGTCCTAAAAGTGTTACCTGCTGCAAGAGCTCCTCTCAAAGATCTACTGTTACAGTAAGTTCTAACGTAACTGTTTTTCTTACATTTTGGCATATTGAGCCTCCTGAGAACAGCAAGTAGCATTTAAATCATGAAAAGTATTATGTTTGTAACAATTATGTTTAACTTTAATGTCTTCTTGTTTTTATATCTGCGCTTGCGCAAAGCAAACATATTGCTATGATAGTGGATTTGAGAGGTGTGTCACTGTTGGTTCAGTGCAGCGCAGTCTGCAAGGGACTCGACCGTGTCAGACCAGTTATCAGCCAGGCTGATCATGACATTCTTCAGTGCTTGCTGGATGGAAACTTCGTGAAGTTCAGAGAAAAGAGCTGTTGGAATCACAGGGTGACTGTTTGCTTTGATCTGCATGACACTGCACAGCAAACCGATGATCGTGCCATGATCAACCTGTGCCTCGTCCCCCCATGCAGCCTCCCACTGCCAAGTATCCCTTGTCCCGTAAATGTTAAACAGACACTGTGGTGCCCAGTCTGCAGTGTCAGTACCCAAAATAAAGAAAACTGTCCCTTGTAGTCTTTTTTTTTTTTTTTTTACATTTTTTTACACCCTGTAAAAAGGAAAATGGTCCATTGCAGGGTTTTAAATAAGCTGCGGAAATTGATTAGCACTTTCTGCTAATCAATTGTAAAGATGCATAGCACTTGCCTCAATTTGATTAGCAAAGTAAAAATACTAAAAATGTGTATACATACAATGTTTTTAAATATTTTAGTCTGAATAAAAATTCTCATTAAAATAAGCTCCGTCTTTGCATGATTTATTTCAGTTGAACACAGACACAAGCCTAAATGGCAGCAGAGCCTAGGGTTAGAACTGAGCTCTGAATGAGCTTGGTACATCCAGCAGACCTGGGTTTGATTCCCACAACCTCCACTTGCGTGCTGTGTGACTCTGAGCAAGTCACTTTATCTCCCCTGAAAACAGATACAAGCCTAATTGGCAGTTAGACTAGTGAGCTGTGAATTAGCTTGGTACATCCAACAGATCTGGGTTTGATTCCCACAGCCTCCAGCTGCATACTGTGAGTTTGGGCAAGTCACTTTACCTCCCCTGAAAATAGGAACTTGTAACACACACACACACACACACATACACATATACACCCCAGCCCATCTATGGCAAAACCCTCCCCCCACCGACCTTCACCACCCTCAACTTTTTGACACTGAAATGAGGGGCATTGACAGGCAGCATGAATGACACTGACCATCAGATAAAACATATGCACCCACTAGAATTTTTTTTTCGACTGCTCTGCCGGCCCCGCGTTGTCTGCCCCTGCTGCCCTACCTTCTGTGCAGCCTGCAGGGTGTCCGCTGTGACCAGGTTGCTTGCCTCGTAGAACTTGCTGTGTGCCGCCCATCTGAAAAGAATTCTGCTTTCTGCTCTGCCCGCTGTAGTCCTTGCTGTTCCGGACCACGTCTGCCCAGTTAGCTGCATTTTCCTGGCGGTCTCCCAATCAGCACACAAAATGCTGCAACTGCAGTCTGATGCACTCGAAAACATGCAGCTTGGCGCCTTTCTACAGTTAGGCGCTTCCAACCAACCAACCAGCCTGCAGGAGTTAGGTACTTCCGACCACCCAGCTTGCGGGAGGTAAGGGGGCCTGCACAGAACTAGTGGTGGGGCTGAGATGGGAGGGGGAAGAGTCAGCCACTGAATAAATTGCATTTTTGTGTGATGCAGAAGTAAAATGGATCACAAGAGCAGCCGGATCACATCGCAAACTGCGATGCAATACTGCTGGAGCTTAAAACTACTTCTGCTCTTCGCAGATTGGCAACTTCTCTGTCCTCTCAATCCTACACTATTTTATCCTCCTACAGAATGTCCCCCTCACCCCTGCTGGCTCTACTAATGGGGACACTTTGTCTGCTGATTCTCTCTGTGCTCACATGCCCTAACACTCCTACCTCAACTACCAATGCTCACTCACAAGACGCCTTTTACTTCTCCAACATTCTAGCTACTGCCGCTCCCCCTTCTCTTCCCCCAACTACTCTCATCAGTAAGCGGATGTGGCCTCTAGCCAGATACCTCAATCATAAATTGAAGCTCTCCATCAGAATTTCAGTTTGGTCCTGCTTCTTCATTTCGATCTGGATCTTTCTCCTGTCACTCATGCTAGCTGGGGACATCGAGGTCAATCCAGGTCCACCTCAAGTTCCCATCCAATCTCTGCCACCCCCGGGCACCTCCCTACCAAAATCCAACGGACTAACTTTTGCTCACATTAACACCAGTAGCCTACTAGCCAACCTCCCTGACCTGCAAGTCTGGGTGAGTGCGAATGGCCCTGACATCCTAGCCTGCACCGAAACCTGGTTAAAGCCCACTTGCACCGACTCTCAGTGTTCCCTTCCTGGATACAATATTTTTATTTAGTTGTTTAACCAGGTATAGCACACTAAGCTGAAAGCTTTTTTACAGGAGCAACCTGGGAGCACAAGGAGGTTAAGTGACTTGCTCAGGGTCACACAGTATGCAAGTGGAAGCTGTGGGATTCAAACCCAGGTCTGGTCTGCTGGATGTCACCAGATTTGCAGCTCAGAGTCTTAGACCACTGCGCTATACTGCCTCACAAATATATATGCAAATATGCTACGTGCCGACTGACCCGGGGCAAAAAGGGGTGGCAGCCTTGCTCTCTACTATAAGATGCATCTGAACATCACCCTCCTGAAGGATCCCACCCCACCTAATTGTGAAATCCTTCATTCCCTCCTTCTCTTGGGGGGAGTCAAAAAACTACATATTTTTTGTATCTATGTCCCTCCTAAAAATGCCAAACAAGGTCTTTCTGAATTATTGGAAAACCTAATAACAATAACAGGCAAAAATGACATTATCTGCCTTGGGGACTTTAACCTTGACTGGTCAGAGAACAGCTCAGCCAGCCTATCCTCTATGGTTAGTAAGGCAAACCTATCCCAGATCATCCAGGAACCCACCAGAGTCTCACGGGGTGGCGTCTGTGCCACCCTGCTTGACTGGATACTCACAAACAGAAAGGAATACATTACTTCGGTTGGAGTGCTTCCTGACACCATTAGTGATCACTGCCCTGTTTACTGTGTCTGGAACACCGTCACCCCCTCCTTCCCATCTAAAATAGTCACATTTCCAAACCTCTCCCACCTAAATGCTGATGCTTTCATAAATGATCTCGGCCTGATTGACTGGTCTCCTCTCTACCAATCTGAGGACATTAACTACGCAACTGACTTTTTCAACTCCGTCCTCCTAGCATTACAAAACTTACATATCCCAGTAACCACACGCCGGGTGGCAGGGAAAGTAACCAAGTGGCTAACGCGCCCTTTGCTTCAACTTCTCAAAAGTAGGGACAAACTCTGGGCAGTGTGGAAGGTATCCCCTCTTCGCACTGACTATGAAGCCTATCGAGCCTCGCCAGAACAAATGCAAAAGGGAAATTTGCCTTGCCAAAAGTACCTACTACAAGAACCTCCTAAAATCCTCATCCGAGAACCCTCAAAAGTACTGGGCCCAAATAAAGAAAATTCTTGGCAGTGATAAGCAGCAGTCCCCAACAGACATGAACATTCAAGGTGTTCACTGCAACAACCCAAGTACAATTGCCAATGCCTTCAGTTCCCTCTTCTCAATGCTACCAGGTGCATCTCAGACTCTGCCTCATGATTACCATCATCATGCCCTTCCTCATCTCACACTCCACCCACCCTTGTGCTGGCTCCAACCTCATACCAAGAAGTACGTAAGCTACTTAACTCACTCCTGGCACGTGGGGGTCAGGGGCCGGACGGCATCCATCCTGGTATCCTCAAGCAGTTTGCACCATGGCTGGCCAAGTCTGTCACCTGGCTTTTCAACCTCTCGATCCGTATGTCCACTGTCCCATCTATTTGGAAAA
This sequence comes from Neoceratodus forsteri, assembly GCA_016271365.2. Classification (NCBI taxonomy): domain Eukaryota; kingdom Metazoa; phylum Chordata; order Ceratodontiformes; family Ceratodontidae; genus Neoceratodus; species Neoceratodus forsteri. Next base: position 448,514,555 of record CM057456.1, on the reverse strand, counting down.
TGGCCAGAACCATCCCGATTCACAAAAAGGGTGATGTCAAACTTATGACAAACTACCGACCCATCTCCCTTCTACCTACTCTCAGTAAGCTCCTCGAGAAAATAGTCCACTGCCAGCTAGCTGAACACCTTGCCAAGTTTAATCTCCAAACCCCCTCCCAACACGGATTTAGGCCGGGTCACAGCACCACTACGGCTCTGATACAACTTACCAGTGACATAAAATGCAATATGGACCATGGACTTCTCACCGGAGCGTCTTCATTGACCTGTCCAAAGCTTTTGACATGGTTCATCACCCTCTCATGTTAAAGAAAGCTCCAATCCATTGTAGCATCTGACCCAACTCTATCCTGGCTCCACAGCTACCTGGGCAGTCGCACTCAGGCGGTAGCTTTCCACAACACTCTCTCCTCCCCCATAAAAATCCCATGTGGAGTCCCACAGGGGTCCACGCTTGGACCTCTCCTCTTCTCCCTCTTCCTAAATGATATACCTGCTCTCTCCCGACACAGCTGCACCATTATGTACACTGATGACCTAGTACTCTACTCTGGGTCTAAATCAATAGATGACATCAACTCCACTCACTCAAATGACTTTCAAGTCCTTCAACGCTGGCTCTCGTACAACCATCAAAACCGTAACCAGGACAAAACTCAAGCTATGCTGTTCGGATCTTTAAAAAAAAACTGCCCTCAACTGCCCCCAGGCTCTCGGTTCACTGCCTTGACGGTTCCCCCATCACCAACACGGCGTCCATCAAATACTTGGGGGTCACACTTGATCCCTCCCTCGACCTGTCTTTACACGTCAACACGGTTTGCCGAGCTGTCAATGCAAAAATTGGTGGCGCCTATCGTGTGCGTCACTCCCTCGCTCCTTCAGCCAGACTAGCAGTAGCAAGGGGAATCCTCTTTCCCCAGCTCCAATATGTTCTTCCCCTTATCTATACTGCCAACTCTAGTATACTCAGTAAACTGGACACCGTCTATAACAACATCTGCAGATTCGCCTTAACTGCCCCTCGCCTCACTCATCACTGCCTCCTCTACTCTGGTTTAAACTGGCTATCACCTAAGGATCTACGGACCTACTCCCTGGGATGTTTTATTGACTCTCTGACTAGACCTCCTAGCCCTGACAAGCTGGCGAACCTGCTGACTCCTGCCTCCCATACCTGAACCCTCAGGTCCTCCTCTGTCCCAATGTTCTCTACCAGACTTTGCGCTACAAAAATGGGCAAACAGGCATTCTCTCACTTTGCTCCTAAGTTCTGGAACTCTCTCCCCCTTCAGGTTAAAAACTGTGCCTCCCACCGGGAATTTAAAAGCTCGCTCTTCTCTCACCTGCATGACGGTGGACACTGCAATTGCTTGTAACCTGTTTCACCCTATTGTCGGTCTGTGGCACGGACACAAGCCTATTCTTGTTCTGCATGTCACTTATGCATTGTATTTGATTGTGATTGTTATTTACTGCTCTAATAACCTATGTTTGTTGTTAACTGCTCCTGCTGACTTATGTTTACCTTATTGTCATCATGTGCTACTGTAATATGTATAACAATGTCCTGTACTCTTCCAGGTCGTGCCTGAAAATAGGCAGGTTTGTTGCCTAGTGCACTTACCCGGTTACCAAAAGCTAATAAATAAATAAATAATACTGACTATTTAAAACCCTGGATCGATGACTGTTGCTACTGCCACCTTGCACCTTTACACCCCCAGCCCCCCACCCACTCATCACCCACACCCCTCAACCTCTTATTTACCTACCAGAGGGTCCAACGCCGTAATCCTCTTTGGAATGGACACACATCTTCACTCTTTAAAGCTGGCTTGGTAACTGAGGAAATCAGGTAAGCATGTCAATGTATTTTAATGCGTTTTGAACTTGTACTCATAACTTAATTTTTTTAATATTTTCCCCCAGATTTCCAACATGGCCTTTTTGGGACCCCACCTGATGAACAAGGTACAGTGGCGTCCCCCAGGATGAAAAGCACTTTAAACACACTTTGCAGTATGCTGCAGCAGACCTACTGAATAAAGCAATTTAATTTAGTAGCAATTAGTCCTCTTTGTCATGTAGGAAACTGTGGCATTCACTTCATCCTGGCAGTGTCATAGTTTCCTGAATGACGAAGGGGACTTATTACCATTGAAATTACGTTGGTTTATTTAGTAGGTCCTCTGCAGCATTCTGCAGAGTGCTGCAAAATGCTGTAGAATTGCGTTTCATCCTGGGGGACGCCACTATAAGTGAAATTTTTCAAATCCTGCCCTGAAGGTGATTTTGCAGTCACTCCACAATATCACCTTTTGGACGGGATTTGAAAATTTTCACCTACTGAGTTCATGAGATGGGGTCATGAGAAGGCTATTTTGAAAATTTGAGGTCAGAATATTAAAAAAGCAAGATTATGAAGATACGTTGGCATTTTTCAATGCATGCTCATAACTTTGGTAATTATACATATATATATATATTTTTTTAAATATAATTTTTATTAGTTATGTAAGAGATACAGCAACATTAAAATACAGTCGGAGACCGACTCAATGGAGTTGATGATTCCATCATCCTCGATAGGTTACAGGAATTGTCTAATTAATACATTTTTTACCATTCTTACACCCAGTTAATGTTAATACATGGTAAGACATCCTCACAAATTTCAAAAACACTGTTCCAGGCCTTATGTGACAATTGACTGCCTAAGAAAAAAGAACAAGCATTACCTCCAGTGGTTCCCGATCCCACTGAGAGCAGCACCGCACCCCCCCATGCACCTCCGAGATTGCCTCAGGGAACAAAACCAGAGTTAAGCTGAGCCCTATATCACACCCATTGTTGCATTTAATATTGAAAGGTTCAGTTTTCTCATGTAATACGCCCATTAATTTTTCTAGTTGGTAAATATTCATTACAATATTTCTCCAGTCATTTACTGTGGGGATAATTGGTGTCATCCATCTGCGGGTGATGGCCTTTTTCGCCACCACTAGCAAAATAGGTAGCAGGGTATGATTCACGGATGTTTGATTATATGGCAGTATAAGGAATAATGCCATCTCAGCTGTCAACTCCAACGAGTCCCCCAGGCAGTCTCGCAACTCATTCTGCAAAGCAAGCCAATATGGCATTAAAAGGGGGCAGAACCAAAAAATGTGGCCCAAGTCAGCCCCGCCGGCAATATCCATATGAAGAGGGCAAATAATTAATACTGCTGGTGCTCTAAAAAAATCGATAGTGGCACTTTCATGAGTATTCTCTCTCGATTGTTGATAGAGAGTGGCTTTTATTGCTGGAATAGTGTATTTTAGCCAGTCCTCAGGTGTTATTGCTAAATCTAGGTCAGCATTCCATTTATTTAACACACTTATGGTTGTATCACCAAGTGTTTCCCGTAATATTCAATATATCTGTCCAACTAGGTGGACTCCCTCATTACCCTGAAGACTATTAATCAATAATTGTAGTAAAGGAGGTTTGGGGTTAGGTAATTGCCTTCTACTATCTTGTGTCTGGTTCTGTATATAAGTTCGTAACTGGAGATATCTAAAATGATCTCTAGATGGTAACCTGAATTCCTCCTGGAGTGCTTAAAAAGAATTAATACCTGTTATGGATAAGACCTGATACAGGTAATACAAACCCATTTGACGCCACGTCCGGAATGGTGAGTCCATGCCTGATGGCATGAAATGTTCGTCCGCCAAGATTAATCTCAGTAATTTTCAATATTTTGACCCCAAATTTTCAACATAGCCATTTTTCACACCACCTCATGAACGTGACAGGTTTTGTTTTTCAAATCCTGGACAAAATGTGTTTTTGCACTTGTGGTGCGAAATGACGTTTGGGCCAGTATTTTATATAAGACATCTGTCATGTTCAGAAGGAGGGGTCATAAAAAAAGACTACGTTGACAATTTGGGGACAAAATGTGAAAAAAACAAATTCTGAGGGAACATTGAATTGTTCCAACATTTACTCAAAAATGTATTTTTGCAGATGCTGGTCCCTAATACTCAACATATCTTTTGTATTTCCTCACCTCGTGAGCATGACAAGCATCATTTTTCAGATCCCATCCGAAACATGTTTTCGCAGTCACATGGTGAAATCATCTTTTTTGGATGGGAATTAAAAAATTCCACCTGTCTTGATCATAACATCAGTTCATACAAAGATTGTGTTGGAAATTTGGGGTCAAAATGTGGGAGCTTACTGAAAATTAGATATTGCCTCTCAGCTGGCATATCCTGGGTAAATGCAATCTAAAAATGTATAAAAGCAGGACACTCAAAGCATATATAATTCCCCACAGGCCTACCTAAAACTTCATGGCTCTATATCCGAACCATTTTCTCTTTCAAGGGGCACTTGGCAAGGTTTCCCACTTTCCCCCCTCCTATTCGCCCTGTATTTAGAACCCCTGGCAGAGTCTATTCGTTCTCATCCAAACAGAGGGAATCCCCTTAGGTGGTCGCGCTCATAAAATTTCGCTCTGCTTGGACGTTATTTTACTCACCCTGACATCACTGGAAACCTCTATTCCAGAGGTGTGGAAGCAACTCCAGACTTTTGGAACCTTGGCAAGGTACAAAATAAATGAACAAAAGATGGAAGTCCTTCTGTACAATTATAAGCCTTCCCCTGCATTAGAGAGTAAATTTCCCTTTAAATGATATAGGACTGCAATGAGATATCTAGGTGTTAAATTAACTTTACTAAAAATCTAATTCATCTAGAGTTACTTAATTATGAACCCCTAATCCAGCAAATGGATTTATCCGGATGGTCACAATTGTCGCTGGGAATTCTCTCCCGGATTGAAGCCATCCAGCAAAACATGCTACCCCATATTCTCTTTTTTTTTTTTTTACAAACAGTCCCCGTCCTACCTAGTAGTACATACTTTCAAACATGAGATAAGTTAATCTCTAGATTTGTGTGGCAAGGAAAGGCTCGAAGAATTAGATATTAGATACTACAATTATCAAGGGACAGGGGAGGATTAAACCTTCCGAATTTGCATCATTATGCCTTAGCGGCCCAGGATCCATGACACCACAGCGACAATTATTTTCTGATGCAATACTGCAGTGATGGATTTATGTCGACCTCAAGTTGCGGTCAGCATAAATCTGTTGAGAAACTGTTTTTGTCGGGGGTCTTCACTCTCCCCAAACCCCATGTGGTAGGCTCTGCTCCTGCACCCCCCGTAACTTAGGCTTGCCAACTCAGAGTCGGAGTTGATTTGGGGAAGGGGGGACAAAACGCGGAGAAAGCAGTGCCAGCGCCCCACGGGTACATTACAGCGGCAACAGCGACTTGCCGCTGTAATGTACTTCGTTTTCGAAATGTCGCTGCAATGTCGGCATACGAGCAGCCCATACATGGACAATCATGTACTGGCTTAGGCCAGCATATGCAGTACACTGGAAAAAGATTGAATTAACTCTTAGTGATACATTTGAACTAACAGTATATCTTTTTGGAAACCCTCCCACATGTCTGCCATTAGCTGTGTTCCCTCAATACTCAGCAGAGACATTCTGTGAGTGGTTAATTGTATGGAATAAATACCTTTCCACCACTGAACAAATTTTTCTTAGGTCTCTGGCCAACGATACTGATTTCACCCGAAACAGATTGGATAGAGCCTTCGACAGGTGTCACTGGCACAACATCATGTTTGTACACCAAATAGTGGGACCCTCGGGGCTGTTACCTTTTGTGTCTCTGCAGTCTTCATACAAGATACCCCTTCAGAATTTCATAGATTCATGTAATTGAAATCATATCTGCAGCCCTACGAAGAACCTCTGGTTGCACTGGCAGAAAAAACAACGCCCTGATTTCAATTATTCTCATCCATCTTAGAGGAAATATGTTAGAGCACCTGATTAGTTTGATTTATAAGGCTTTGAGAAACAGATTCCACTGAACACATGCAGCTAAAATGGTCTCGAGCTTCCGAGTGAAATTACCCCCACATATGTGGGAAAAGTCTGCCCTCATAGCTTATAAAGCCTCTTCGGCAGTTTGTTGGAAGGAATACACATGGAAAAGTAGACTTAGATAGTTCCGCACCCCTGCAATTGTCGTTAAGTTCATGGGCCCTCTGCTAGGACAATGCTGGATGGACTGCGGTCAGGTACAGGCAGACAATGGGCATGTGTTATGGTCCTGTGTCCTACTCTCGCAGTATTGGAGGGAGGTTCTGGCTGACATAATAGCAGTTTATGATTGTCCCACCCTTCTTACCCCTGTTTACATTCTTACAGCTACCCCTCCGGAGAGTGTTAATGTCAGTAGAGATACGCTTAAGCAAATGACACTTCTATTATTGGCAGCCAAGAAGGCCATAACCAGGTTGTGGCATACGACTAAAATACACACTCGAGACTGCTGATATAAACTTACACTTGAAATTTATACACTAGAAAGGCTCTCAGCTAGGCAATCCAATCGTATTGAATCCTTTGAAATTAGTTGGCGTAAATGGGTTATGTACCAACCTGAACATCACCCATATTTTGTACCTTAAGGGTCAAGACCTGTGGGATCATGCTGAGAGGGGTCAGAGCAGGGTCTTTGGCACTGGAATGGCCGCCCCCTCCAAGCCTCTGAATCCTCCTAAGGCCTATTAATTTCCAGCCAGGGTTTTGGCCTGACAAGTAGTTATGACCTCTCTCTCTTATCTTTCTTCTACTCTTTCTTTAAAACAAGAAAAATAAATTAGTATCATGTTTCATACATACCATGGTTTTCCCCTTCTCTTCCCTCTATACTCTTATTATTTGCAAGTTATGTAACACTACTGGTTTTATAGTTGTATCTAGAAAATACTATGGAAGCTTGCTTTGATACAGCCACGGAAGAAACTGTCATATTTAAGAGACAACAAAACTTTTTCTTCATTGCACTTGCCACAGGAAGTGCACGGTGGCTATTGTAGAATGGACATTAGAACCAACATTGGCTAATGAAACTGGCAGACATAGTGCCACTGTGTGACCTGTCTCTTATTTTAGAATCTAAGATACCAGCTCTTATTCATGTGTTAGTTATGGGAGGGGATTATCCAGTTAATTTGTCATGACAGCTCAATAATGGAAATGTTCATGATAATCCTAAAGCTTCCTATGTGTAAATGTATTGGATAGGACTATGGTGCAATTAATATACTCTTGGAATCTTTGTAATGTTATTTCTTTTATGGATTTCAATAAAAGTTGAATTAAGCAAGCAATCACATACGATGAGGTGTGAGTTATCACCTGATAAGAGCACGCCCAGGGATGTACTAAGGCACGAGGCACTTGCGCCTTGAGTGCCTTGCTCTTAGTGTCTCTTATCAGGCGAATAATCCATACCTGAGTGTGTTATTGTGCTTACAAAATGGGTTTCCAGTAACTATGTAAGAAGAAAAGAAAAGAGGGAAAACATTTCAATGTTTTAGGTTTTTTTGAATACATGAAGTAGCAAAATAGTCTCTGTTTAGGTAGTTTTTATATTGTGTGATGTTGAGCACATGCCCACCCCCCCCACACACACACACACATATGTGGAGATATTGGTCAGGTTGTTCTCTCTGTGTTTATGCACTTTTCATTTTCCATTATGCTGCCCCTCTCCACATAGCATTAACGTGTCACCGTCCTCGCCATTTCCACACCCCCCATTCCCGTTTCCAACTACTGTTATCGGCATCGAGCATGTCCATGCCAGCCAACGTATAGAGCCGTTTCCTGGTTGATGCTGTTTTAAAAAAAAAAAAAAAAATTCCTTTATTATGTGCTGGCGTCCTGTTTAAAAGTGTGCCCCGTGGTACCGAAATAGAGAAAAACACTGCTGGGGGTGAGGGAACGCCACTGGAGGCAGCATGAAGAGAAACCGAACTCTGCACAAATGCTTTCTGTTTCAGCGATCTTGGTAGTTATTATTTTTTTTTGAATGATACAAAACAAAATACTACTCTTGATGAATTTATTGGATTTTGGGGGGGCATATGGAGAGAGTCAGTCAGTGTTACTTGGTATCTGCTGCTACGGCGGTGCAGCATTTCGCACTGCTGCTGCACATCCTGTGCCCACTTCTGAAGAGATTCCAGCTCCAATAGGTTAGTGATTTTGTTCTTATTGTGAGGTCACCAAGGGGAGAAAAGTGCTGGTTGGCACAGATACTTGCTAATAAGGGCAAGGCTGAAAGGTCCTTTAAGCCAATCAAATTAAAGCATTTTCTTTACCCATTTTATAAAATAAATAAATAAAAGCAGGACACTGCAGAAAATGAGATATTGCATCTCATCTCGCCTATCTTGGGTAAAAGTATAGTAAAAATGTGTACAATCAGGACTCGGTACAACAGCAGTGCAAGTGGTGAACATTCGCCATTGACAGATGCTTTTTTTCTTTCTGTTGTCATTGGTCTACTATACAAGTCAGACAATTCTCTACTTTTTTCACTTTGTGTCTGTCAAAAAGTATATGACCGTCCCCAACTGATTTCACAGTTGCTGTGCTTGTAACATCACTGCCTGCTGTCATGGTATGTGCTGTGATGTCATTATAGTCCATAGACTGACCACTGCCAATAGGATCCTTCTCTGCAGGCTTGCCTACTGCATCCATGTCTTCTATAACTCTCCAACTCTTCCATCTCCGAGAGGGACATAACCTACAACAGTATCTGCTGCTTTGTACTGGGGGCTGCTTGTCTTGCTCATCAGTGCTTGTTCTACTTCTTCTCGAGTTGACTTTGCCGTCCCTCTAAGCGCAGCTTTGTATTATTTTTATTTATTTATTGAAATGTTTCACCAGGAGGGCACACTAAACAACAAGTTGCTCGTCTCACGGTGCGACCTGGGGGGAGCGGTTACATAGGGTTGTGAAGGATGATCAGTTACAATAGTATGTGGGTAGTGCAAACAATGCAACATTGTAAGATTGTGCAACAGTTGGTACGCAAGGTATTGTACAATAATCAGTAGTGGAACATTGGGTAAATTACAGTACATGTCCAACATCATACAAAAGAACATATGAACGTACAAAACAGTAATAATGTGATAGAACCATTTATAGTGCATGAGTGTACCAGGAGCAGGCTTGAGGTAGTATGCAAGTGCTGTTGGAGTAAAAAGGATGGGGTTAGGCTGTGCACACTGGTGACCCAGAAGGGCAGGAGGAGAAGAGAGGGGGGAGAGGCAAGAGCTGAATATGAGTGGAAGGGGGTAGCCATTTCCTGATTTCCCCCTTCAGAATGTTGAGAACCCTGCTGGGGGGGGTTATGGTAGTAAGGCAGAAACTGGGGATAGGTATTAAGGTGGGTTAAAGCAGGAACAGTTGAGGGAGTAGTTGGAGGAGGAATGACGTATTTCAAGGGGAAGGGAATTCCAGATTTTAGGGAAATGATGGGCAAAACCAGTCTGACCGATGAGGGTGGAGCGGCAAGGGACCATCAAGGTGCGGGCGTCATTTGATCTGAGAGAGTGGATGGGGGGAGGTGGAGTATAGGGAGAGAATGAGAGCTAGGAGGGGAGCCCCCTGAACCAGAATTTGGAGGTTAGTTTGGCACAGTGAGAGATGCGTCTGTGAGATAGTGGAAGGAAGGTTAGAGAGCGACAGAGTTCACAGTGGTGGGAGCGGAAAAGGGGGTCGATAGCAAAGCGGCAGAAGGAGTTAAAGAGAGTGTCCAACTTGGTCAGGGAAGACTTGGGAGCAGCACCATAGACTACATCACAGTAGTCAAAGATGGGGAGTATCATCTTCTGGACAATTTCGCGCCTCGCAGTCAGCGGGATGCAACTACGATTCCTGTACAGAGCACCAAGCTTGGGGTGCAGTTTCTTCAGGATAGCATTGATATGTGCAGAGAAGCTGAGGTGCTGGTCCAGCCAAACTCCCAGATATCGAAATGAGGAGGTGTCCTCCAAGATGGTCCCATCAAGGGTGCGGAAGGTGGGTAGAGCCAGGAGCCTAGAGAGTCTCTGCCTGGTGCCAAAGGTCATTGAGACTGTCTTATTAGGCTGATTGATTGATAAACTCCCTAGACCTGGTACTCCTACCTGCTTGTCATCGTGCTGCAGCCTCCTGACTCACCCTATTAACATTTGCTCCTTTGGTGCCTGGCTTTATGAGCCTAGACCTTTTCTGTCTCTGCTTCTAGGTTCTGGAATCCCCCCCCCAGCTCAGGTGCTCATACTTTCTATGTCATTTTAAACTGGTCTTTCTCAAGCACTGCTGTACCGTGTCCTAATTTACCTGACACTGAGCTCTGAGCTCTTGCATTCATGTGTGTCACTTGCTACAAGCCGTTTTGTATTTGATGTTATTTCTGCATTCATTATGTACATGTTTACCATCGTTTGCTCTGTTAATCCCGGGTTGTTCCTGAAAATAGGCACTTCTCTGCCTAGTGTAATCACCTGGTTACCCAAAACTAACTAACTAATAAATTAGCTAAGGTACTGTGAGACCAGTTGAAGAAAGTCGAATACTTTTTATACAAGTTTCTTAAATGGTCTCCCCCTCAAGATGTGTTACAAAGCCTGGGGGGAAAAAAACTGAAAAGAATATTCTCTAGTCAGTTGTGATAGCTAAAACATGTTTCTGAAAGAAAGAACAATCTGACGTGCAGATCAGCTGTTTAAGCTAAGTAAACACTCCCTGTGTAATGAAGTTAAACAAGTGTCATACATAGTGTTCCAGGATGTAAAGTGCCGTTTTGCATAAATGACAGACTTTATCTGGGTGGCATTGATTACATCTGCAAGAAAGATACAAACAGCCTCATCCAGTTCACAGCTGTGGGCCAGCACTCTTCCCCTGGACAGACAGTGGACTTCTGTGTGCAACATCAGCAAAGTGGTCTCTGCATAAAGCCAACACACAAAACAGCAAAAACTGACATTTTCAGTAATAAGTCAATTATCAGGCCTGTCTGAGCTTCTTCTTGAACAATTCAGGACCTCCTGCAAGGCTAATTGGTGTTCTTTGTAGTTGTAGGGCTGGTCTGTATAGCAGACCAGTTTTCCTATTAGGATCAAGGTCAGGAAGTGTTTTGCTGCTGTCCCATTGAAATGCATTGGGGGACTGGGATATGCCTTTTTATAGCTGTCGGTAAAAGAGTTGTGCCTTGCTATTGCTCTTGCAGCTGTATGTAACGCTTCGCTAACTCTTTGTTGGCTTACAGGAGGAGAGTGCATGAGAATCTGTCTGCAAGTGGCAGCTGTCTCGTGATGATGCACCTGACCTAGGTGATCTCACTAGAGGTGGGCCAAAGTTTAAATTTGTGGGCAAATTTGTCACAAAGCGGCCAACATTCGCCTCCATGGAGCTCTGCAAAGTTTTCTCAACCTTCAGAAACTTCAAAATGGCAAAGTTCTGCCACGAAGTGTGGAATTTCGCCCACAGAGTGTGGAATTTCGGTGAATTTCTGCCATTCGTAAGTGAAATTCCGCAATTAAATTTCACACTTCACAGGCAGAATTCCACACTTTGCGGCTGAACTTTGCCATGCAGAATTTGTGAAATTACGCTAAATTTGTGGATTAATCTGCGGAGCGAAAGTTTACCAACTTTGCCCACCTCTAGATTTCACTGAAGAAGTCCTTGGATTGTGTAGCTTAGCACCCTCCCCCAAACTGTGATGGCAAGAATGTCAGTGAATGAGCTTAGAGAGGAAGTACAATTAGCTCTCAGTCTGTACAGCTTTGTAAATGTAAAGCTAACGTATTTTTTTCAAAAAAAAAAAGGAAATTTTTTTTTAAAACTGAGACTTCTTGTACTACTAAATTTTTGCAGTGCAAAAGGACAAAGAACAGCATAGCTGTTTGTAGAAACTAGGAAGTATCTGTCTCAGCCTTAAACAGCCGAGTTCCCAGTAAGTTTGAATAGCCTGGCTAGGGACTGGGAAAACAAACATTGTGTGTGTGTGTGTGTGTGTGTGTGTGTGTGTGTGTGTGTCTGTTACTGGAGCAATAGGGGGTCAGGGTGAGACAGTTTGCAAAATAGCACTTCGCCAACAAGGCTTTCATACACTCTGAATCCCAAATTGTTTTACAAGGCACAGGAGTTCCATACTATATGGGTGCCACTGATGCAGTTCTGCGTTGATTCAGCTCATAATTAACAGGGAGATCACAACGCGTAGTCTTTGGGAATTTTTCCTCTGGACTTTTCTCGCTGCATTGTGGTGTTCTGCAGGGGTCTACTTTGGCCCCCTTGCTGTTCTCCGTGTACTTTCTGCCACTTAGTGAGATCATATGATACCCAGTTGTACCTGTCTTTGGGCGATTGCTGTTAGGGCGACGGCACATCGCTGAAAAAATATTTTGGCGATGTACTCCCCGGCGCATAGCAAAACAGTGGTAGGGAGTTGGGATTTTTCGTTTTATGCGGGTGGCTGTGCCCTCCGCTCCCCCCCCCACTTAAGGATTCTCAGTTCCAGGGGGGTGCATATTGGGGGGGTGCAAACGCAGGAAAAATAAAATTTCGGGCTGGGTGCAACAAAAAGTACCTGCAGCTGAACCCAGCATCATTTTTGCCGCAGTCCTGAACCCACCCACCGCACTACAGTAGCAGCTCACTGCAGCGCCACCTCCTTCAACCCTCCGTCCCCTCACCCCACGCCCGCATGCTCGCCTCCATGTGCACAGGCATGTAGCGACAGGATGTCACTATTTTGCACACACCCCCAATCCAGTCGCCCTCCTTCCCCAGTCGCCCCGATGACAGGTGCTGCGATTGAGTCGCCCTTTCGGTAGGTGCCTATCGCAGTCGCCAAAGTCACGGGATACCTTGTGCCCCAGATGACCTCTCTGCCTCAGTTACGCTGAGCCAGTGTTTGGCCGAGATAAACGACTTGATGTCTGCCAGTTGGCTATGTCCTAACTCTAGCAAGACTGAGGTTATGGTGATCGAGCCTGGTCGTGGGGGTGTTTCCATGGATGGGAGGTTGCTTGCCCCAGCTGTAAGCGGGCAGCTCTTGTCAGCGGTGAGTGCGGTTAGAGATCTTGGTGTTTTTCTGGACGGCCGACTGACCCCCGAACAACAGATGTTGTCATTTGTTTGGTCTGTTTTCTTTCATTTCCAGAATAGCACCAGGATCTGGCCGTTCTTGACACCTGATGACCTGACTACAGTTATCCATGCTTTTGTCACCAACAGACTTGATTATTGGAACACTTTATACCTAGAGCTATCTGGAGGACTGATGCGTCAACTGCAGCTAGTTCAGAATGCTGTGGCCAGGATGTTGACAGGTGCCTCTCTAAGGGATCATATCACTCCTGTTCTGCACGTTCTGCACTGGCTGCCTGTGAGTTCACGCATCACCTTCAAGATTTGCTTCCTGACATACAAGGCCGTATGTGGATTGGGACCCCACTACCTTAAAGAGCTCCTGGTTTCCTATTGGCCTCTCCTCCCTCTCCACTCCACCGAGGCTGACCTGTTCGTGATGCCTCTGTTTCATGCCTTAGGAGATCGGGTGACAGGGCTTTTGGTGTTGCTGTACCAGTGCTTTGGAATTCTCTGCCACACCACATACATGCAGCCAGCTCAGTGGAGGCTTTAAAAGCCTCTGTAAAAACATTCTTGTTTGATAAAGCTTTTAGCGTTATTTAATTGGTGATTTTAAATCTTGGGGTTTCTGTACTTATTGATTGTAAAGCACTCTGAACCTTTGGATAGAGCGCTATATAAATAAAATATGCGTTGCCTTGCCTTACTAGTAACGTGGGGAATGTAAAATAGAGCAGAATTTCTGGTGCCAACCTGGCCAGACAGGGGAATAAAATAGAATTGGGCTCACTCTCCTAACTACCTGATGGGTCCAGTGAGCAGTGTGGCCCATCAGGGAATAAAACAAATCTGTACCCTCCCCCAGCTACCTAATGGGTCCGGTGCCCATCGCAACCAGATAGGGAATAAACAAATCTGCTCCCCTTCCCCAGCAACCAAACAGATCCAGTGGCCTACACGACCCATCAGTGAATAAAGGGGGAAAAAAAGAATCCCTCCCCCAAAACTACGTGATTGTTCTGCTACCCAACCCCACCCATCAGGGAATGGAAAAGAAAATATGTCCCTGTCTCCCAAACTACCTGATGGGTCTGGTATGCAACCTTGCTTGTCAGGAAATAAAAAAAATTAAAATAAATATGTCCCTCTGTCCCCAACAACCTGACTGATCCCATGCCCAACTACCTGATGGGTCCACGGCTCCACCCATCGGGGAATAAAACAATTATTTCCCCCTCCCCTAGCAAACTGACAAATCCAGTGCCCAACCTGCCCCATCGGAATAATAAAAACAAACTTCAGGTCTCCCTGCCCTGTAAGTGTTTGACTGGTCCGATACCTAATCCAGTCTTTCGGGGATGGAAAACATCCTGACGTATCTAGTGCCCAACTTGGCCCATCAGGGAATTAATAAATAGATAAATAAAAATAAAAAAAACTGTCCCCTCCCCCAACAACCTGACGGTGCTGGTGCTCATCAGTTTGAAATACTGGTCAGACACCCCGTTAGATTTCACATGTACCATCCAAGTAAGTCATCTGTAGTTAGCAAGGGTTTCCAAAGCACTCAGGTTTTCGTCTCTGGAGCCTCTTCTGGTCTTGAAAGAGAGGGAGAGCTTGGAGACCTTCATTGTTTTAGTTTTAAAACCAGAATATTCTGTCTTAACCCTTGATAGCTGAGTTTGCTTCTAACAGTACATACAGTATATTTATAATATGTATTCAGTAAAGTCTGATCACTGTAACAAATATTTAACATGTTGTATATATGGGATTTACAGTAAACATTTCCAGACTTCATACCACAAACAGCATGCAAATCAATATTCGAGGGGTTCTCCGTACATCCACACACCATTACGTGGGTTGTAGTCACTACATTGGTGTTCATAAGTCACATAACATCATAACAATTAACACAGGATAACCTGAGATTACCCAATTTTTTTTTTTTTTAAACCAAGGCTGTACATAGTTAAATATGGAGAATGGCCACAGACTAATACATATTGCATTGGTTATAGGTGATTACATATTATGCTGAACTGCAGTCATGTATGGTTTGAGTAATGTTTTTCTTCCTTTTTCACCCCCAGCCCCTGACCAGGGCCTCCTTCCACACTGTGCTAGTGCTCAGCTTCCCATGCCTCGAGGCTCCACACATCAGGTTGGCTAGTATCCCTTAGGAGTCGGTGAAGTGAGCCCCAGCTGAACTTGGAGAGCAGGTAGGAGTTTCACCATCTGGTCCAGCACCACAGTTTTGTCCCATTTTTGACCCATCCACTAGGAGTGTGCTGATGGGCTCCAGTACATGTGACGTACCCAATAGACAGATGTGCTTTAGTTTCCCCAACCATGCACAGCTTACCTGCACCTCCACCTGTGGTCATTTAGGTGGTATAGCAGTGGGATGCGTATCCTCCCCAGAGAAGGAGAGTGTCTGATGGAACACTCGATCCTTCTCCTCCGGCAGGCTCTCGTGTTGGTCCCGGTTCACTCCCGAACCCAGGTAGTCTGCATTGTAAGTGGTAGAGCTGCTGTTACGCTAACAGGTGGGAATTAGGAAATGGTTTTCTTTCAAGTCTGCTTATTGTCTGCAGCCTAAATGAACATTAAAAAGGCATGAAGAAAAGGAATTTGTTTATACAATGCCATTCACGCTGAATCCCGAACCACCGTTACAGTCTCTGAAATATGGCAGACGCCATTAGATGTATACAGGGATGACATAAGCTTGAGCAAGGTCGAGAAAGCTCAGTGAGGTTAAGCACAGGGAAATGGACTTGGGGGAGAGGAAGTTAGGTACTGGAAGTTTGACTGACTTTCCCAAATTACACAGCAAGTGGTGGTGGTAGGATTCAAACCTGGATCTTCAGGGTAATAGCTTTGTGTTCTAGCCACTAACTGCATTGCCTGAATATTTCAAACATAGCCTATAATGCCCTAATTCGACATGCTGGACTGCTGTAGTGCTACCTGCCCTCTGAAATTCTCTCCCTCATCACCTCCAGTCCTGCACTTCATGCTGGTCATGGAAGGGGCAAGCCAAGGAGCTGTTCTGCCCTACTTATGGTTGCTCCTTCCCCTCTCTTAACCTCAACCTGACCTTGGACATGAGTTAAGTACACAGCTGGAGAGGGTTCTGAAACAAAAACAAAAAAAAATCATCAGAATAAAATATCCAGTACAAAAATATATGGAAACAAGTTCTGATATCTTTAAATACCTCAGTGAGATTTTTGTAATGTTCCTGTTCTTCAGATGTGGTCCCCACCTTTCTGTAGGTATTCGAGGTATGCTTATGTGTCACTTTGTAGGTGTGAACCCTGTGGAGAACCACTGAACATAGCAAATGCACGCACCTCAGGTTTGTTTAGATCTGTGTGCCAGTGTATCCTTTTTTCTTTTTAATATCAAGCCTCATGATTCTGCTGTAATTTTTTTTTTTAAGATTAATTTAATGTACAGGTTAACAGAAATGAATACTGAACTCCATTTCTGAGAGCTCTTATAAAACCAAATCATACATCACATAGACAATGGTTGATCACAAATTGTTCTCCTCCTAAACCCCCCCCAAAAAAAAATATATATAACTATTTTTCAGACTTCACCTCAGTTTTCACCAAGGAAAATGGGGGTGCTGCATCATGCATGGGAGGAGACAGAGATACTGAGGAGGGGACCCTTACCAATCGGTGGGTCTGGGGAGAGGGAGGCATCACTGGCAGGAGGGGAGGCTAGCAGGGAGAAGAGGTACTGGAAGTGGAAATCACAGCAGAGAGAGTGAGGAAGCCCTCAGCTCCCTTAAGACGGAGAAAGCACCGGGGCGGATAAATTACATCCCAGAGTACTGAAGGAACTTTGAGATGTCTGGCGAAACCCCAGCAGAGCTTTTCACCATCTCTCTGAGGACAGGTGGTGCCCCCAGGACTGGAAGGCGGCGATATAGTGCCTATCCACAAGGGAGGAATAAGAGGTGGTAGGGAACTACAGGCCTGTCAGCCTGACATCGTGGTGGGCAAGGTGATGGAGGCATTGTCAAGGAGAGGCTGGGGGGGACCTGGAAAAGTCAGGGTGCCTGGACAATAGACAGCATGGATTTGTCCCAGGGAAATCATGTCAGACAAACCTTGTGGAGTTCTATGACTGGGTGACGAGTGCCTTGGACCTGGGTAGACCAGTGGACATCCTCATTCTAGACTTCAGCAAGGCATTTGACTCTGTTCCTCACGTGGGCCTGTTGGATAAGCTGGGAGGAATGGGGGTGGGGAACCAGATAATCAGATGGATAGGCAATTGGCTCCAGGACTGGACCCAGAGGGTCGTAGTTGGCGGGACAGTCTCATCCCCAAAGAGGGTCATTAGTGGGGTCCCACAGGGATCAGTCCTTGGGCCCATCCTGTTCAACGCCTACGTCTCTGACATAAGGACAGGAATCAGGAGTGAGATGAGTCTCTCTGCGGATGACTCAAAACTAAGGCGGTGGTAGATGGGGAGGAGGAGGGTGGCCCTACAGGGGACCTGGAGGCTCTGGAAAGATGGTCTAGAAAGTGGAAGCTGAGGTTCAATGCAGGGAAATGCAAGGTACTCCACCTGGGGGCCAGAAACTGGGCCAAGTGTACACCAAGGGGGAATGCTACAAGTCTCGATGGCTGAGAGGGACCTGGGGGTGGTGGTGGATGTCCAAGATGAACAACTCTGAGACTTGTGGAGGGGCAGCCAAGGCCAACAGGATGCTGGGATGCATCGCTAGGGGGATCACCTCCAGAAGGAGGGAAGTGATACTCCCTCTGTATAACTGCTTGGTGAGGCCACACCTTGAGTACTGCTTGCAGTCTTAGAGGCCACACTTAAAGAGGGACATTAAACTCCTGGAGAGGGTCCAGAGGAGGGCAACCAAAATGATTTGTGGCTTGGGGGACAGGACCTATGAGGAAAGGCTTGAAGAGCTAAATATGTACACATTGGAAGAGAGAAGGGACCGGGGGGACATGATAGAGGTCTTCAAGTACATGAAGAGGGTAAATAGGGAGGAACAGTCAGGGTGCTTGAAGGAAGGAGGAGGGCCACTGAGAGGCATGGGTGGAAGCTGGAGGGAAGATTCAGGGAGAAAGGAGGAGGTGCTACTTCACTGAGAGGGTGATGAAGCCATGGAATGCACTGCCTGAGGGGCTGGTGGAGGCAGAGACGGTGGAGGGGTTCAAGAGGGCTGGGACAGGTACAGGGGAAGGGTTCTGGAAGCAAAATCCAATGCAGCAAGAATATCCGGAACTGGGAAGGGAGAAGCCAGAGAAGGCGAGGGGGGCAGGAAGGTCAGCACCCAGGGTGGGGGCTGACCAATCGAGCAGACTCGAAAGACCGTTAGGCCTATTCTGCTGGCATTTTAGTATGTTAGATGAGAATAAAACAACCATTTTATCAGTGTTTAACAGACACTCAGATTTTGAGTCTGGTCAACAAAAGTCTTTTGTAGGTGTAACATGATGGTGACGTCCCTTTTAAAATTGTGCAATGTAAAAGAAATGTTAAAAATGAAATGTGATTAACTTAAGTACTTTCCTCTGATTCAAAGGGTGTGCCCAGATATTTCACCCTGTTGGTATTTGCTTTCCCTTTGCCAGTGTATTAACAGAATGCAGCAGAGAATCCAGGCACTATATATAGCTGCCAGCAAGCATAACCCAGATGACAGCTCATTCTTGCATTTGCCTACTAAATACAGGGGCAAATGCAGTGACCCATATCACAGTGAGGAAGTGTGCACTCCTAGAAACATAGAATTTGATGGGAGAAAAGGACTGGTTAGCCCAGATAACCTGCCCAGACACCTGAAACTACAGCAGTGTGTGTACATGCTGATGATTCTACTCTCTCTACCAAGCCTGCATCATCATTTTTGTCTGTAGCGGGGACTCATCAGTTCGTCCTGGTCAGTTTGGTCTGCATCAGTTTGAATTGTCACATTAGCTGTGGCGTCAGTCGACTCCGATGACAATTAACTTCCAATGCATGTCCTATTGTACTCCAAATAAAATTACTGTACGCCCTCCTCCCCTTCTACTACCCTCAAGCACATTGTCTCATGTAGTGGGTGAATTGTGCCCTTCTGGAGTTTATTTGATATTATTATGTGGGGTGAGAATTGTCCGGGGTCAGATTGCCCTGGGAACAGATTTACGCAGAACTAATGTGATGGAGTGCATTGTCGTATGACAAACTGCCCGAGACAAATTGTTGTGTAGCCGTCTCTGGCACAGTGCATCCTACTATAAGGGGAGTGAGAAGGATTGGGAAGTGCTGACCCACTAGGGGCTATGTTTTGTTTATCTGCCAGTTGGGGGGAGGTAAAAGAAAGGTCTAGGATATACTCCTGTACAGACTCTGAGTAGGATTCAGATTCAGGCTACGCATCCAAATCTTATTTTTCAGCATCTGACTTTATACCATGAATACCACAATTAAGAATTCCGAATAATTCCCCGGAATTCGCTCAATCACATTCCGTTCACATTATCAGCGTGCCTAGGGTACTTTCACCTTTGACAGAGCCGAAGTTATTAATACAAGAGTTGAAGGTATTAATACAAGATCTGCCTCTTTGCAGAACACACAAATACAAAAAAAACCTGTGCAAATGCAAACATGGATGAAGGAAACTGGCAAACAGTGTTGGTCGTTGGAAAGTTGGTCGTAGATATGGCAACCAAACAGTAACACTTTTAAAATTTTTTTTTTTATTTTAGTCTTTGGCAACTGGGTAAGGCCCACTAGGCACAGATGCCTGTTTTCAGGGGTGACCTGGGAGCACTGGGCGGTTTAGTGGCTTGCTCAGAGTCGCACAGTATGCAAGTGGAGGTTGTGAGAATCAAACCAAGTTCTGGTCTGCTGGATGTACCAAGCTCGTTCACAGCTTGTTACTCTAACCTCTAGGCTATACTGCCAGCCCCTTCACATTTGTGAAAAGGAGTCCTATGGTGCAAAGTAAAATGATAAGGGTTGGTTGTATTGCACCTGGAATACTGCACAAGGTACTGCAGTCAACACCTAATGAAGCAGTGCAACATGGTGGATAAAGTACATCGCAGGGCAAGAAAGAATGTTAAACATCAATGTGAATGTACTCATTTATTGGTGCATCTGCTTGTGCCCCTCATGGCTGCCTATAGGCAAAGTAAGCGGTCCGCCAAACCCATATTTCAAGGCACACCATCATAAATCCAGGATGGGAGGTAATGCAGTCATGATCTGCAGCTCAGTCAACAAGAGGTTGTACTTCTCTGCCGCAGACCAATTCAACTGCACTTGACATTGGGTCACAGAACATGCAGGAACACCTGAGAACATATACAAAATTAAAAGGATAAATATTATGTTTTTTGGAGCTTGGGTGCATGGCCTGTGGGTGGCCATAGTCCTACTGCTGCCTGTGGACCACTAGTACATGTTTTATACCCCCCTGCGAGGTGTGGCTTACAATAATGTGAGTGGCAGTGCGACACACACTCCTCTGCCGTGCCCATCCTCCTGACAACTATGATGGTCTCTTCTGTAATTCCACTCTAGTTGTGGCCAAAAGAGCAGCAACCTACAAACAAAACTTGTATACTCAATCTTGCCCCCCCAAAAGACGGAACACTGGATCCACATTTAATCCAGTGCCAGCAAGGAGATGTCCCTGTGAACACTGTGTCTACGGTGCAAACACAAGCAAACTCACAAAGATTAATAACAAGTGCCAGAATGAATGCATAAAAATAAGACAACACATCATTTGTAGTTCTGACTATGTAGTGTATGTCTTAAAATGTCCTTGTGACATGACCTACGTAGGAAAAACCTTCAGGGAACACAATAAATGGTTGTTTGATCACAAATGAGACATTATAAAGGGAGATGAAAAATCAGTGGTTGCAGACATTTTGTTGGAAAAAGACATTGCCTTGCCACATTGAGATTTTTTGGAATTAAAAAAGTGCAAATATCAATAAAAGGAGGAGAGGTTGGCAGTTCCACGATGTTGGCACAGTGATATCTCTCTTTCTCTTGTGGCGAATCCTGACTGGCTGAAGAGGTGCTGGTTAGCACAGTATGCTCTGATAAGGACACGGCCACAGGTACCTGTCAGCCAGTGAGGACACAGAAATTCCAGACCCATTTTAATTTTTTTTACTTTAGTCTTTGGTAACTGGGGTGAGGCTCACTAGGCACAAGTGCCTTGTTTTAAGGCTGACCTGGGAGCACTGGGCGGTTAAGTGTCTTGCTCAGAGTCACATAGTATGCAAGTGGAGGCTGTGAGAATCAAACTCAGGTCTAGTCTGCTGGATGTACCAAGCTCGTTCACACCTCGTTCCTCTAATCTCTAGGCTATACTGCCAGCCCATTTTCTATATTACATAATGGTTAACATTGTACAATTTATTATTTTTGGGAGGGCTTTGCCTGTGATTCAGTGTGGGAGAATTAACTCCTCCCACCTGCCCTATTTAAACCTGCCTTCCCCTTTCATTTCCGCCTAGTGCGTTTCGAACAACTGAACTGCTGCATGGTTCTTATGGCTGTCTTTCTCATCTGTCCCCCCTCCCCCATCCCTCCTCTTGTGTTGCTGCTCTGTGGCTTGTCTGTGCTCATCCCCCCTCCGCTCCCTTTCCCTGTGTTGTCGCTCTGCAGCTTGTCTGTGCTTGTTCCCCCCACTTCCTTTTTTCTCTGTTGCCGAATTGCAGCTTGTGCTTACTCGTCCCCCTCCCCTCAGTCCCTCCTCCTTTGTTACTCACTGCATGGCTTGTCTGTGCTAGTCTCCCATCCCCACCCCGCTCCTTCTCTGTTGTGCTGTCTCATAGCGTGTCTGTGCTCACCTCCCCCTGATTCCTTTTTTGTCTGTTGCCCCCCCCCCAACTCCCGTACTGTCTGCCTCTTGTCCTTTCTCCTGCTCCTTTTTTTGGGGGGGTTCATTAGGTCTGTTTTTCTGCAGCATAGAAACAAGAATGTGATGGCAGATAAAGACCACTTGGCCCACCTAGTCTGCCCATTCTCCTACCTAACAGATAAGCTGCAGATCCTAGTTAACCAACAGCTTACTTCCTCCTACCCCCCCCCACTAGGACTGCCTTATGTCTGTCCCATGCATTCTTGAATTCCCCCACTGTTCTTGACTCCACGACCTCCTCAGGGAGGCTGTTCCATGCATCCACAACCCTCTCTGTGAAAAATACTTCCTCCCATTTACCTCCTGAGCTGTCCCCCCTCTATCTTCAAATTGTGCCCCCTTGTTCTTGCACATCTCTTTTTCTGAAATATGCTACCCTCTTGGACTTTGTTGATTCCCTTGAGGTACTTGAAAGTTTCTATCATGTCCCCTCTCTCCCTTCTTTACTCAAGGGTATACATATTAAGCTTCTTTAGTCTTTCTTCATATGTCTTCTGGTGCAGAAGCATTTTCCTTCATTTTCCAGTGGCTCCACACTATCCTCTCTCTTCTGGGTAAGTGACTCTTGATGTCACCACCCGGTTTAAAGCTACACCATCTCAATCCTTTGCAGTCCTTTCCTTAGTTGTCTCTTCTCTGCAGTCTCCTCTGTCAAGCTGCAATTCCTGCATCTAGCTCATTCTCTACTGGTTTCCCTTCTACCATTCAGTGCTAATTCTCCTTATCATAGCTTCTTCTGTTATTTTCTCCCATCTACATTCCTGAATAGCAGTGTGTTTCAGACTCCGTCCCCCCACCTCATACCTATGTGGAGGTCACAAGCACAGGCAGGGTCCGACTTTGTCTACCAGAGACGGGAGTCCTCATTCTTCCCATGCCTGAATTAATCATTGCAGACTCCATCTCCCTACCTCGTACCTATGTGGAGGTCACGAGCATAGGCAGGGTCTGACTTTGTCCACCAGAGACAGGAGTTCTCATCTTCCTTGAGCCTTACTTACTTGTTTTAGACTCTGTCACCTTATCTCATACTTACGTGGAGGTCCAAGTGTAGGCAGGGTCCGATTCGTCCATCAGAGATGGGAGTCCTCATTCTACTCACACCTTAATTAATCATCACAGACTCCATCTCCCTACTTCATACCTACGTGGAGATCACGAGTGTAGGCAGTGTCCGACTTCATCCACCAGAGATGGGAGACCTCATTCTCCTGAAGCCTTACTTACTCATTTTAGACTCTATCTCCCCTCTTTTGTACCTATGTAGAGGTCACAAGTATAGGGAGGGTCTGACTTCATACTCCAGAGACTGAAGTCCTCATTCTCCTTAAACCTTTCTTATTCATTTTACTCTGTCTCACTGCTTTGTACCTACATGGAGGTCATGAATGTAGGCACAGTCTGACTTCGTCCACCAGAGACGGGAGTCCTCATTCTCCTCAAGGCTTAAGAAATCGCTGCTACTACAGCAGCTTGGCACTATGGCTTCCGCTGCTTCTAGCGACTCCTCTCCTGATGTCGAGGAAGGTTCTTCAGGGATACCTCGCACCTCTCCTGGCATGCAAACTCCTAGCAAACAATCTTCTAAATCTAAATATTTTTTAAAAGGCTGGTCCGTTCCATGCCTGATTTCCGAACTTCAGTAGCTTGGCATTTCTTACTCAGCAACAGCTTGAAAGCAAGAGCTATTTAATTTATTTGCAGCAGCTAAATCTCAGCGTGATGAATCTCCTGTTCCTAACCAGCCAGTCTTTCAATCAGCCTATGCTGCCCTCCTTGAAATATGGAACCTCATAGCTCAATTTGCTACTTTAGTATCTTATGTACAATCTCACCTCACCACTCTTGAAGCTCACTTTTCAGCGTAGTCTACTTCGGCATCTACTTCAGCTACCTTCCTGTCCTCCAGCTATTCCCAAGAAGATGTGGTCCTGTCTAGCAGTCCTCCTTCCTGCAGTGCTTCATCGACTTACGATCTGCCAACTCATCAAGAATCAGAATTCTCCAGTTGGATCAGTCCCTTCTTCTTTCTCCTCTTCAAATCTGATCCGCACAATTCCTAACCCTGTCAATGTCTCCCCCATACCATCAGTAGACATGGCTGTCAAATAAAATTTGGTGGGAAACAAGCCTGTTTGCAATAATTTAAACACCAAAGGCTGCCCTGGCTCTGGCTGTTGCTACCTTCACATGTGCAGTTTTTGCAGCGTTGCACATTCCCGAATCATTTTTCCAAAAATGCCTCGGCCAAAGCAATGACAATCGGAGCATCCCTCTACCCATGTGGATGTTCAGGCCCTTGCACAAGTGCTAGCTTCCTATTCTACTTGCCAAATGGCAGACTTCCTTATCTCCAGATTCTTCGAAGGCTGTCTTACTGGCATTTCAGTCCTTCCCTTCGATTCTTTCTTACGCAAAACTTTACAGTCCACTCTAAAGGAACCAGAAGTCGTACAGCAACTCTTGCAAAGAGAACTTTAAAAAGGATTTCTCATTGGTCCTTTCAAGCATCCTCCTTTTCCCTCCTACTGGATTAGCCATCAACGTCGCTACCAGAAAATTTTCAGGCAAGAAATGACTGATCATTGATCTGTCAGCTCCTCATTTTCAGTCTATTCCCAGCATCAACTCCTTGATTCCTTCAGACGACTACTCCCTCTCACATGCTCGTATTGATGACGCCATCAACATCATTACGTAGTACGGCCCTGGCTCATGGCTGTCAAAATCAGACATCTTAGATGCTTTTAAATTGCTGCCTATTCACCCCTCCCTGTGGCATCTCTATGGTATCAAATGGGAAGACCACTGCTTCTTTGCTGTTCATCTGACCTTCAGTTGCAAAAGCAGCCTGAAACTGTTCGATCAGTTTTCTGAGACTTTGCTGGCTATTGCTCAATGTATGCCATTGTCCAGCTGTGATCCATCTCCTAGATGATTTCTTATTATTTATTTAGTTTTTGTTTACCGGGTAAGGTGTCGTAGCCACAAAATATGACTTATTTTCAGACATGACCCGGGAGGTTACAATACAAAATTGGCAGACAAAACAAATAACAGGTATAGTTCAGAGATAATCAACCATACAAGAAAAAATCTACATGATGTTCTGTGACGTACACAATATTGCTAATATGACAGAGACAATGGCAGAAAAATACACAATAGTACAAAACATAATAAACATACAATCATAGTGCAGTAGAGTTTTAACACATAATCCATGGTAAGTGCTACATATAACAGTAACAAGGGGTCAGAGCAAAATTGAAACATTTTGAGAGCTGAGGGAGGGGATACCAAGCACCCTGTGGGAGTTTAAAACAGGAACATAGGACATGTTTGACGAGGAGAGTGTGATGCATCTTTTTAAAAGCAATATGACTTGTTGCAGAGCGAACATCAAGAGGTAGGGAATTCCAATATTTTGGGGCCAGGCAGGAGAAAACTGAGGTTCCTTTTAGGGTTCTGCACCTAGGGGTGTATAGTAGAGAGAGTCCAGTAGAGCGGAGGCCATAGGTGGGGGACAGAGGCACTAGCATGCCTGCAAGAGAGGTAGGTAGATTAGTTCTAATGATGTTGTCCAGCAGAGTACCAAGGGCAAGGAGTCGAATGGCAGATGGAGAAGGCCATCTAAGGTCTGCATATAGCAAGCAATGGTGCTTCAAACGTGGGGAAGCTGAAGCATAATGACAGACACTATTGTACATTGTATCCCACTTACTTAGGGTGGTTTTCGAAGCAATTATGTAAGTGACAGCACCATACGCAAGGAATGGAAGTAAGATACCTCTAGAAATAGCCAGTCTAGCTGAGGGGGTAAGCATCCGTCTAGTCCTGTAAGCTATTCAGAGTTTGGAGTTTACTGACTTGCAGGTGTCGATGACGTGTTGCTCAAAGTTGAGAGTTTCATCAAGCAGGACACCTAAATACTTGAATGAGGTTATTTTCATAAGGGGGGAGCCATCTGCACAGGAGACGTTGAAAAGGTTGCGGTTTGTTCCAAGTTTGGTTGCAGATCCAAAGAGCATGCCCTGAGTTTTACTTATGTTTAGGACGGGCCTTTTGTTGTGGATCCATTCTTGAATTATAAGAAATGCAGATGTTAGTCAACTATTTATTTCTTCTGTGTTTGCAGAGGAGGTGTAGAGCACCAGATAATCTGCATACAAGCTTGTTGAGCACCAAGGGGCTGTTAGAAGATGTGTCATTTATAAAAATGGGGAAGAGAAGAGGCCCCAAGATGGAGCCTTGAGGAACACCAACATTGATAGGCGCACAGTCTGACACAGCAGAGTTAAATTTTACCTGTTGTCTTCTGTTGCTTAAGTAGCTCTGGAACCAGTTTGTGGTTTGCTCTGAGAAACCAGTGAAGCTAAGGCAATCAAGCAGAAGAGGGTGATCTACAAGATCAAATGCCTTTGAGAGGTCAGTGAACACTGCACCAGTCATGAGACCATGATCCATAGCAGTAAGGGCATCATTTGTAAATTGTATCAAAGCAGTGGAGGTGCTGTGCCCCTTATGGAAACCATGTTGAGCAGGTGATAGGAGGGTATATTTAGAGAGGAACTCTGTGACCTGTATAGCCACTAATTTCTTAAGTATTTTGTTTAGCACTGGCAGAATGGCTATGGGCCCATAACTAGCTATGTCCTTCTTGTCACCTTTCTTAAAGACTGGGGTGACTTTTGCCAGTTTCCATATGTCCGGAACATGACCATGGCAGAGAGACAGTGTAAAGATTTTATCCAATGGGGCCTCAATAAAAGGAGCAGCCAGCTTCAGGAGTTTAGGCTGTAGGTGGTCGGACCTACATTAGTCCTATCAGAGATTGAGTTTAGTAGTTTTAGAACATCAGCATTTGGAATAGCCTTAAAATAGAAGGGCGGATGTATGGGCACGTTTGTGTGATGTTGGGCATCAGGATGCGATTTGCTGTGAAAGAGGCAGTGTATTTGGTGAGATCAGTAAAGTATTTGTTGAAAGAATTTGCAATGGTGGTGGACCGTTACAGTGCTACCACTGAGACCATATCCATTCATGTGTTGAGACTGGTTTGAGCCCAGGAAGGATTTTACATGTGTCCAGAATTTCTTCGGGTCCCCAGCAGCTTCCAGCAATAGACCGTTGCAGTACGAGCTTTTGGCAAGCCTGATTTTTTTGTTTGCACATATTGCGCTGCTTTTCTTAAGTGTCATATTCACTTTGCTGGCCCAAGGTTTTGTAGCGGTTCCAGCTTTTGTCACGTGCCCGGAGGTAGGCGAGAAGTTCCTTGTGCAGCCATCTAGTCTGTTTGGCCCTAATGCGTCGATTCCGTTTAGGTGTATGTATGTCCTGGAGGGATAAGAATATAGGAAGAAAGAGATTGAGAGCAGATTCAATGTCTTGGGACTGGATAATAGGGATCCAGTTTACAGAAGAGATATCATGTAGAAAGCTGCCTTGATCAGGTGTGGAAAAATCCCAGAAGGTGATGTAACGTGGCGAGGGGACTGGAATCACTGATGTTTCCCATATGCAAAACACAGGGGAATGGTCACTTATAGAATCAGGAAGCACACATGAGGCAGTAATTCTATCAGGTCGATTTGCGAGTATCCAGTCTCTAAGTGTTCTAGCAGCAGGTGAGTGGGTCAGCCTGGTGGGATCTTCAGTTACCTGGTGCACGTTAAATCCATGTACTAGAGATACCAGTGCACTTTTCTTTTTCCCCAGCAAGTTTAGGTTGAGGTCGCCAAGAATAATAGGTTAATTTTGGCCAGCTACAGGGGTAGAGTACTCACGTAGTTCAGAGCATCCTAGTTGACCTGCTTTAGGAGGATTGTAGGCACATATTAAGTGAATCTTTTTGGTTCCAAGTAGAAGCAGGGTATGTAAAAATTTGCAGTTAGAGGCAACTGAACATTGCATTAAGGACATATTCAGGTGGTTTTTGAAATAGAGTGCAACTCCACCTCCCCTTTTTCCAGATAGTCTGTCTCTTCAAAATAGGTAATAGTTGGGAAGAGAGCAGGAAGAGTCAGGAGCAGAGGGCTTTAGCCAAGTTTCAGTCAGACAGAGAGTGTCAGGTTCATATATGGATATCCATGCCTCAAGTTCAGTAAAGTTACAGAGAAGGCTTCTAATGTTTAAGTGTGCTATACGAAGGCCTTTCATATTTAACCAGTCCATATTCGGAGAGGCAGTGGGTAACTGGGGGCCAGGGTTTGTTTCAATGTCCCCAGATAATAACAAAGCTAGGAACACAAGATACCATATTTTCTGTGGGAAAAGAGGCGGTACCAGTAGCAATGTCTGCCAGAGGCATTTAGAGGTAAAGTCAGCAGCCAAGTATAAGAGATGCCTAGCGAATAACAGAGGAGTCACGTCATGCCGCTTGATCTGTGACACAAGTAGGTTCGAGTAGGTAAAGTGAGATAGTGTGGAGGTCAGTTTAGCACTGCCAGGAGAGCAAGGTCTAGCAGTGAGAAGAGCCAGTAAAAAGAGAGCAAGGCTCAGTGTCAGCAGGGGCAGTATTCTTCCAGCCATAGCTATCATGGAAAAATTTGTGGACAGAAGCGAGTAGCAGTACTCGAAAAGAAACACCACACAAGATGTAGCAAATAATGTCACGTACTTCTAGCTGGAGAAAAACTTGAGAGCAAATGTGCAACCTTGTGGGTGAGATTGCTTTAAAAAGGGGCGGTAAGAAAGTGGGTCAAGTCAGGTATTGAAGACAGGGAGGCCAATAGCCATAAGAATGTGCAGCAGTGGAGTGACCAGTCATCTGCTAGGCTGAGGAAAAGGGCGGAGCAAGGGTCTATTTAATACTGTGAGGAGGTGGGGGAGAGGCGGTGGGTGAAAAAAATTCAGTCCAGAACACAACACAGAAAGAGATTTCCCCGAGATCAGGAAGTGCCAGGAGTTGGAAAATCAGCTGAGGAGCAGAAACTGCCAGTCTGTGCCTGGCTCCTCCACTGGGCGTCCAGTCAAAACAGCAGCATTCAAAACCAAGAGTTTCAAGGTCCGGTGCGTACCTAAATCTGTCCGGGGGTCAGTTGGGTGGTCTGTTAGCTGCAGTCGGCTCGGAGAGTGCCGGGGCTGCAGCAGCAGCAGCTTGGGAAGCCCGCAGATGGGCTGTCTGTGGAACAAAAGGGGAAAAAACAGAGGATTAAATACAACTAGAGTACAATAGCAAGCTCAGTGGGGGGCAGGAAGTGGGGAAAGACAAAGCATGAGGTAAAGAGGTGGCAAATGCAGGGCAATTATTTAGAGATAGAAGAGGAGTTAAAAGGGAGGGGGTTTCTGTGCTTTGGCACTGGGATGTCTGAGGAGGACAACAGCAGCAGCAGGAGGGGGGTTGTAAGAGGAGGGTTTGTAGGTAAGGCAGAGAAGAAATGAAGCTGTTTAGAGAGACAGCATTGCAAGTGGGAAGGAGAAATTAATAATTAGCAGAGTGACCAGTGTAGGACAGGAGACAGGGTTTGGCAGTAGAGGCAGAAATGGAAAAATGCAGCAATCTTACTTAGTAGCTAGGTCTAAGCAGTCAGACATCAGCTACTAAACAATACAGTTTGACCAGCACTAGTCTCAGAGCAGCAAGTAACACTGAGAGGCTAGACTAGAGGCTTGTAATAGACTAGCTAAACTGGCAGGTAAAGTAAGACCAATTGATGCAAAACATAAGTAATTACATATACAAAAATTCAGTCCAGAACACAGCACAGAAAAAGATTTCCCAGAGACCAGGGAGCGCCAGGAGTTGGAAAATCAGCTGTGGAGCAGAAACTGCCAGTCAGTATCTGACTTCTCCACTGGACGTCCAGTTAAAACAGCGGCATTCAAAACTACGAGTTTCGGAGGTCCGATGCATACCTGAATCTGTCCGGGGGTCAGTCGGGCGGTCTGTTAGCTGTGGCCGGCTCGGAGAGTGCCGGGGCCACAGCAGCAGCTTGGGAAGCCTGCAGATGGGCTGTCTGAATCTGTCCAGGGGTCAATCAGGCAGTCTGTTAGCTGTGGCCAGCTTGGAGAGTGCTGGGGCTACAGCAGCAGCTTGGGAAACCCGCAAATGGGCTGTGATCGACCCAGGACTCAAGATAAGGAAGTACCGACCTGTTTTAGCTACCTCATTTTAGGAAATACTCTTTAGAAATGTTTTTAATGAGTACCAGTACTCACCCAACATTTGTAAATACCCCACACTCCAAAGAATACTGCTTCCTAACGTAACTGGTGATTCAGAAGGAGCAGTTTTTTTCCAGATTTACAGCACTCGTATGCATCCTACATAGGATAGTGTATGACTTGCTATACACAACAAGGCTATTCTCAACTGAGTGGTTACTATGCCAAGCGGATGACCTTGAGAGCGAAGCTCAAGAGGTCTCTCCATGGGCATAGTAACCACGAGGTTAAGAATAGCCATGTTGTGTAGAGGAAGTCATACACTGTTATATATAGTGTATGATGACTACCAAAATAGTTTGATCAGTTTATGACTGGTGATT
This sequence comes from Neoceratodus forsteri, assembly GCA_016271365.2. NCBI lineage: Eukaryota > Metazoa > Chordata > Ceratodontiformes > Ceratodontidae > Neoceratodus > Neoceratodus forsteri. Next base: position 448,484,098 of record CM057456.1, on the reverse strand, counting down.
TTAAACAGAAAATGACTTTTGTTTTAGAGTAGTTAACCCTGGTTGCTAGGGCTTGGTTGTTAGTGACTTGGTGTCCCTATGCTGTAATCACGCTTTCCGATTGGTTGACTTCTGAGTTTGGCAGGGTTTAGAAATAATAAAAAAAAAAAACGGTGGCTGTTCCTCTCGCTTAGCGAGAGCACATTCATTGTGAGGACTGGACCGAGTCGGTGTTATAAGTATTTCTTCAATATCTGATTGATCCCGCCTTCTTTTCTGGTATATCTGGTTGAACCTGTAGCTGTCTATTCATTCTTTTGCTGCTTCCGTAACAGCGTGAGTGACTTGATAGCACTGTCTGTTTGACGTCACTACTTCAGCAGAACGAAAAGTCATTCTGCTGCAGTACGGATGTCACTAGTGCAGCAGAACGGCTTTTTACAGAGCATGGGAAATCCATGCTGAACTACATTACACCATGCACTATAATTTTGTTTTACTCACTATATTTTAAAACTGGTGAGTAAATTACTCCTACCTGCCAACATTATCTGGAGCATTGTTGGCACTTGATCAATTCTTATATTAAAAAAATAACTACATTGTTTTTAAAAAGGTACTCTTCACTCCACTTTGTCCAGACATTTGTATGCATCTGAATTTGGTTTTACTCACTTCACTTTCAAAATGAGCAGCACAGTACTCATCCCAAAAAAGCTTATCTGGAGCCCTGGATCCACTTGGTTCTCCTCCAGCTGCTGGTATTCTCTGCACAAACATGTCCCTTTCAAGACTTCACAGTGCTCTTATACGCAGAAAAAACACTCTGTCTTTCTATGTCTCTGGAATTCCTTGGCATTGAATTGGATTCAGTACGCATGGAAGCCCGACTGCCTCTCGATAACTCCACAGGATCCAAGCTTTCATTGAATCCTTTTTTCACGCTTTCTTTACCAAACATGAACTTCTCTCACTATTGGGGTATCTCAATTTCGCCATGCAAATTACTCCTCAGGGTCACTCCTTTATATCTTATCTCCTGACACTGGCTTCCTCCGTTCCTGAGCTGCATCATCATATCACCATTACGGCCACAGCCAAATTGGATCTAGCAGTGTGGTCCCATTTTCTAACATACAGGAACGGTTGTTCAATGTTTTACAAGGATCCATCTCCAGATATTCATCCCAGAATTTCCACAAATGCTTCTCTCAGTTCTGTCTTAACCGCAATTTTTGGACATTCCTGGTTTGCTGCTCCTTGACCCCAGATATATATATATTGCCTCCAGAACATTTAAGTGACAACCTTTTGTATCCCCCTAAATAATAGCTTTAATACCCTGGGAACTAGTGACACAGACACAGAGCAAACTACAACTGTGTCCTTAATGTCATTTGATACCACAATCACTACCACTAGCTCACTACCTCCCAGTGTCTCTACAAATGGTCACACAACAGCTGCTGTTATAAATAATCCCTCTACAAGTATTTTGGATTCTGGCAATATGGAAACTAACATAAACTATCAACCGACCTGAAGAAGCACAGTACTCCTGGGCGACTCTATGATCAAACACCGGGATAGAGTAGTCTGCAACCCAGTCAAAACCTATAGAACATTCTTCTCCTTTAGTGGAGCTAGGATTACCGATATAACAAAAATGAGTAGTAACACTGTAAAGAACTCGGGTACTAATCCGCTTGTTATTGTCCACGTTAGGACAAACAAATTTCAAGACTCTGCTGAAAAAAATCAAACAAGATCTTGTAGCCTTAACTAATAAACTATTTCACCTGGGTTGCGAACCCTCTATCTCTGAAATTCTACCAATCCCCAAGGCCTCACCATACCTTAACAAACAAATAGGAACCATCAATGATTGGTTAAGAAAATGGCTGCTTAGACAAGACATCATGTGCCTAACACATTGGGAGGCATTCTACCTCCACGAAGAACTCTACTGTTGGGACGGTCTCCATGTAAACAGAAGGGGAAATGCACTACTAGGTAGACACCACACTTCCTTCATTGATAGGTATTTAAACTGACTAATGGGGGATGGTCGGTACCACTATTCCTGTAACTACTCACCCTTCTACCTTCAATCAACTGTAATAAAAATAGTAGGCAATCACATATACCTAATATAAGGGACAAGACTGACATAAACATACTCATACTTAATGCCTGCAGTCTAGCAAATAAAATTGATGAATTAAAATACATCATAGATAAAGAAAAAATGACCATCTGTGGAATCATGGAAACATGGTTCCAAGACCATAGCTGGAACACAGAGATCCCAGGCTACAACAAGATTTTCAAAAACAGGACAGATAGGAGGGGTGGCGGTATTGTATTATATATATCAGAAAAGTATACATCATACTCCATTACACCAGTGGAAACTACCAACAGTAATATTGAAATTGTGTGGGCACAAATTAAATTGCAAACTGAAACACTACATTTGGGATTGGCCTACCGACCTCCTAACTTAAATCCCAAATAAAATAAAGACTTTTTAAAAGCTATAGAAAATTTTCTACACTTGTCAAAACTATATACTCGTGGGACGCTTCAGTTTTCCAAACATTAACTGGTAGACCTGCCAAGGCAATGTACCCATAGAAAAAGACTTCATAGAAACAATAATAAACCAAAATCTAGAACAAATTGTCATGAAAGGAACTAGGGAATCCAAAATCCTGGATATTATTCTGACTAATATGGAAGACAGAATTTCAACACCCATTATAATGGAACCATTAGGGGATAGTGACCACAACATGATCCAAGTTCATATACACGCAAAGAATATAGGGGTTAAATTACTATGATCAAGGACTATTCAAAGGTTAATTACAGTTTAATAAAAAAACTACCTTGCTTTTTGGGATTGGCAAACTGAACTCTATGGTCTTAATTTACAACAAACATGGAACTTTATCTGGACAAAACTGAAATATTGTCTTGATACATGGGTCCCCACCAGACGAAAGTATAATTAAGCAATAAGGCATGACAGGGTGTGATATATCATGGAATATAGTCACGCTTCGGGTGGTTGAGCATGAGGCTGCAGGTCGAGTGCGTCCAACCACCTGAGAAGTGACGATATCCCATGATATACCATATCCTGGAGTGACTTATTGCTATTATGAACTGAGTTTCAAGTTTTATAAATAAAAAAATAAAAGAAACAGGTTTTAAAATGTTTTATGAATGAGTTTTTGGGTGGTGTAGGAGTGAATTTTGAAACAATAGTTCTCAGACAGTAGAGAGCAAGGAGGCTGGTGGCGCTGGGACTTTTTTGAAGCCGTGATGTTGTAGCTCGATATCATCATGGCTTTCAAGCGCTCTGGGCCAATCAGATTCCTCTATTTACGATCCTCAGTTCTTAATAATGGTTATAGAACCCGATTCGCGGAATAAGGAAATCAACAGATCAATAAGTAAAAAGAAACGGAGATACAGGAAATACAAACACAGTCCTACAGCAACTAATTGGGACTCTTTTATTAAAAAACAAGCTAATAAGGGGAAACAGTTCATTAGAGAAGCAAACGCTGAACAAAAACTAGTCATAGACACATTAGATAACAAAAAGAAATGTTATAACTATATAGGATCACTCAGAGGTTCCCAGTCAACAATAGGTCCTATAAGAACGGACAGAGGGATAACTAGTACCGAAACTGAAATGGCCTCAGAGTTTAATAACTATTTCCTTAATATTTATACACCTAAGGATACCTCTGTTGGGGCAGTATCTACTCATGACATGCAAAGAATAACTCCATTTACTACTGAAGAATTAAAGAGGGCACTTCTTAAACTAAAAAGCTAATTCCTCAGCTGGACCAGATGGAATCCATCCAAGGCTCCTTAAAGAAATTATAGATGAAATTCATGGTCCATTAACGCTACTGTTTAATCTATCATTAAACCAAGGAGAAGCAATTCCCACTTGGAATGACGCCACTGTCACACCTATCTTCAAATCTGGACAAAAGAAAGATGTTTCAAATTACAGGCCCATAAGTTTAACATCAGTTATAAGGAAAACATTTAAAAGACTCCTTCTCCCGAGGTTAGAAGAACACATCAACCACAATATCTTACAGGATACCACACAACATGGTTTCACTCATGGAAGGTCCTGTATAACTAATTTGTTAATTTTTTGAAAATTTAAGTTCATCCTTAGTTGCAGGCCTACCCGTGGACATTATATTTCTTGATTTCACAAAAGTGTTTTATAAAGTCTCCCATCGGGTCCTAATAAATCATAAGATTAAACAAAAATTTCACTCCCATCTAATAAATTGGGTTACCTCATGGCTACACAACCATCCTCAATGCGCTATTATTCAAGGTTACTCCTCTTCCTGTGGTGAAGTCACAAGTGAGGTCCCCCAAGGCTCTGTTTAGGGCCAAGCCTTATTTAGCATTCTGATTTCTTCAATGCAGTCACCACCCAATATTTGGATGGCAAAACATGCAGATGGCTGCAGATTAGGGTGTATTGTTAACACATTTGAAGGTGCTGAAAATTATCAAAAAAACCTGCTTTCACTAGAAACTTGGGCTCACAACAATAAATTGGTATTCAATGAACAAAAGTGCAAAGTTATGCACCTGGGCCACAACAATCAGAAACGTAAGTACAAACTCAACAACATCACGTTACAAGAAACCACTAACGAAAAGGATCTAGGAATAACTATTGATAGCAAGCTTAATTTTGACATTTACACACTGGCTATAGTTAAAAAAATGCCATCGCATCACTGAATGCATACTAAAGCATATAAAGAGTAGACAACCTAGTGTTATACTTCCGCTATACACAGGACTTGTGAGATTACACTTAGGCCCAGATATTCAAACTGCGCCAGGCTGTGGCGCAAGCTTGGGCGCAGCTCAGCTTGGCTGCACAGGGGTGTGGACTGGGCGATATTCAACAGAGCTGCGCCATGGCTCAGCAGTGTTGAATATCGCACCCTGGTCACCCGCAGTGTGCATGTCACAGTGGCACTGCGCCAGCGCAAGTGGTCGGAGTGGAGCATGGGGTGCACTAGCGCAAGTTCCATTGCGCCATGCACAGCAACCGCGATATTCAAAAGTTAACATGCAAATGTGTCAGTCGTGAGCGTGAGCGGCAGGTGGGTGAGTGCTGCCCGCCAGCTGACCGAAGCAGTGGGGCAGTGGGCGGGTGGGAGGGGTACCACTAGACCACCAGGGATACTGGGAATTCTGCTTTATTTCTACAGATGCCCCGATCGGGCAGATAGCAGTCCACTGGACCACCAGGGATACTGAGGAATTCTGCTTATTTCTACAGATGCCCGCGATCGGGCAGATAGCGGTCCACTGGACCACCAGGGATACTGGGGAATTCTGCTTTTATTTCTACAGATGCCTGCGATCGGGCAGATAGCGGTCCACTGGACCACCAGGGTTATTGGGGAATTCATTTTTTATTACAAATGCCTACGATCGGGCATGGGGGGGCGCCGCCAGATGCAACCGGAACTCGGGTGGCCACCCACAGGTGGCAGCTGCCGTGTTGCGCCCTGCAATGCGGCAGCCCACCTGTGGGTGGCCATCAGTTGTTCCTTTTTTTTTGGATCAACTTTGTGCTGGCGCAGGTAGGGGTTACGCATGCATGGCTCTGCACATCCGGGCCAGATATCGGAGCTGTGCGGGTATGCATAGGCATACCCCCCACCTGCTCCTGCATACATTACTAATGCACTCCAGCGCGCCAGGGATTTGTGCGCATTTTCCTTTTGAATATCGCATCTAGGGAGCATTAGTGGGTTGCCCATGGCGCAACATCTGTTGCACCAAGCGCAACCCTTTGAATATCTGGGCCTTAGGCTACTGTGCCCCCCTCTGGGTACCAAACACAACAAAAGGAAAAAAAATAATTGAGGGAGTTCAAAGAACAATAACAAAAAAGAGCAATGGAACGGAAAACATAGAATATGGAGAAAGGCTGCAACATCTTAACCTTTAATCCGTGAAGTATAGGCAACTTCATGGAGACCTATGCTTAACGCATAAAGCTGTGATAGCACTTTCCCTCCTGGAAACTCTTAGCTTGGAAAGCAACCTCATCCAGGTTCAAACTAGGTCACATAGTTTCAAACTAAAGGGTGACACTTATAGAACTCATAGGAGTCAGTAGCTTTCACAATGGGTAGTGAATCCATGGAATGCTCTTCCATACACAATAGTTGAGAGCAAAACTATGAACAATTTTAAAAAATAATTAGACTTACACATGGTTAAAAAAAAAAAAGAATACCACTAGACAGTCGCCCCACCCTCGGGTGGCCAGCTCAAATAAAAGGCCTCTGCCTCCTGAGCACGTCAGTCACTATGAAACTATGGATCTCCTTTATTCAAAAATTACCCGATTATAGCTGCTGCTTTCACATGGGGCTATCCTGGTCCCTCCAAACTGTCTCAGTCTTCTCAGGTAGTCAAGCCACTGTCAGCATTATTAATAAAGGCCGATCCTCGTCTCATTCTATTATGCTGTTCATGCATTGCTTTCACGTTCCCAGTTTGCAAATGCAGCAGCTGATTATTTATCTTGCGTCCAATTCTAGGAATTCCATCATATCTATCCAACAGCAGACCAGATCATGACTTCTCCTCCTTGATTTTCAGATCTCATCATGATGTGACTTTCTGCCATCAACAAGCGGAAGCCCTCATATGGAAAGCACTGTCTCCCAGTACTCAAGCTACATATTCATTTGCGAAAATCAAAAACTGACAGACTACATTGCTTACTATCCAGCTTATAACAACTGGTGACCAGTTCAGTTGTTTGATTAACTCGTTCTACATCGTGCCAGATCTGACCCCTCATATCCTTTCCTGGCTACTACTGTTTATTCTCTTATCACCACCAAAATGTTTATGAACATGTGAGAAACCTACTGCAACGAATCAGACTTAAATCCTTTTTCCTTTTCAGGTAATTCATTCTAGACTGGAGCAGCTTCTTCTTCAGTCTCTCAAAATAGCATTCCTGCCCATATCATTAAAAGGCTCGGAAGATGGACCTTCTCATGTTTTGAAAACTATAGTTCAAATATAGAACAAGAAATCAGACAAGCTTTGGATCATCTCCTTGTAATATGCCCAGAGGAAGTGCAGTTCAGTAGCCATGGTTCCTCAGAGGTTTCCTCCATGGGGTTTTTCCTCTCTTATGTGCTACTGTTCACACGCTCCATGAGTTGGAGTAGGTTATCACACTGTTTTCTTTTTGGATCTCCATTCCTGTAACACTGCACAACTCCTCTGCTGAGGGTGGGAATGAGAAAGGCCAAAGTAAAGTTTACACAAGTGCTACACATATTCACCAAACAATGAATGGGAGGGCTTTGCCTGTGATTTATTGTTGGGGGGAATAACTCCTCTCACCTGCCCAAATTTAAACCTGCCATCCCCTTTCATCTATGCTTAGGGCATTTAGAACCCTCCATCCTCTCCACCTCCTCCTCCTCCTCCTCAGTCACACATCTCACCCTTCATAGTGGGCCTTCTTCCCATAACACCACCCAACTCCTCTACTGAGGGTGGGAATGAGAAAGGACAAATTAAAGATCGCAAAAGCACTACACATTTTCACTAAACATTGAATATCTTTTATGTATACATTTACTGTTGCTCTAATTTTAACCAATGCAGATTTGTGAACATTGTTTTTCTGGGTCCAGAGATCCTGAAATCTATGACCTTCCACTGTAGCTGGTGGCCCCCCGTGAGCCCCCATGACCCCCTGTAGCTGTTTTGCACTCATGAATGCTTTCTACAATTATTACTGTAGTCATTGTTCTTATACGTGGACTTGCAACAATCCTGTGATTTTTGACTTGGTGAATGTGATCATTGATGTAAGAAATTTATACCCCCTTTAAAACTAAAAACTTCCCTGAATGGATGGGGAGTCGCTCTCTATTAGAGAGAGAGAGAGAGAGAGACACTAAGAATGACAGCCTGGCAGTCCTGTGTCATCGAAGCAGTTACACCAGACAACATGTGCCTGATGTCACCAGCACGTGACATCATGACGCCAGTGACGTTCCGTGCATTACTAAAAATAGGAAGTCAGTACACATGGCTCTCATGGCATGCATGGTGGAATGCAACTAAGTGGCAGCTTCCACTTTCTCTGACTTCAGGATAACTTTACCATGGTAACAGGTATGAAAATGTAGCTATCATTTACTAAATCCTTTTCAAAGCTTGAGCACAGGCACTAATGTTAATTGTCAGATGCTGTTACAAATTAGTCCTTTAGGACTGAATAAATTCTGTTTAATAAAGAGGTACTTTAAAAATACTTATGTTTGTGGACGTTTAGGATCATACTACCTTGAAAAAGGTGCTTGGGCCTGCAGGAAAGCATTGGGATTTATTTTGTGTGGCCAGAGATGGAGTGGTACTCCACTGAATAAAATTATGAAACTTCTTTGAACTTTGTGGTCTTGTGGTAATGCATGGCATCCCAATTGAAGTGCTTCAGTGTAGTCCGGACCCCAGACCTGCACCCGAGACCTCAAAATTGAAAGTGATATATTCCATACTGAACTTGATTTGTGCAGGAGAGACCACCCACTTCATACTTCTGCATTCTTACTGGCATTTAACACTGTTGACTGGGGTGTGCTTTTGGATCACCTGAGGGATTATGTGGGACTCACCGGCTCTGTATTGAGCTGGTTTGAGTCCTACATAATCAGGAGAGTGCAGCAGGTAGCTCTTGGAAATTTTATTTCCAGGGCCTTAGCACTCTCCTGTGGCATTTCTCAAGGCTCGATCTTGCTCCTTTGCTGTTTTTAGTGTACATGTTGTTGTTTCGTGAGCTCATTAGATGATATGGCGTTAAATTTCACTACTGTGCAGATGCTACTTAGCAATACCTGTCTGGCACGTCTGGAGGTATGATGCAGTTTTTGTGCTGGACAGGACTCTGGCCGAAATAAATGACTGGATGGCCTCAAACTAGCTTTGTTTCAACCCAGTGAAGATGGAGGTCATGATTGTAGAGCTGGGTAGGGAGGGCCCAGTGATGACAAGTGGATTGACTTTACTTCCTTCACTGGGCAGACAACTTCTCAGAGCTGTAGCTGTGGTGAAGAATCTTGGAGTCATCCTGGACTGCAAGCTGACACTTGATCAATCAGGTGTTGGCTATGGTTCAAGCTGACTTTTACCATCTCCATAATATCAACAGGATCAAACCGCTTCTAGCCCCTGCTGACCTGGCTATGATAGTTCATGCGTTTGTCACCTCTAGGCTCGACCGTTGCAACGCTTTAGACCTGGGGTTATCTGAAGGTCTGTTGTGACGCCTGCAGCTAATCCAGAATGCTGCAGTTCAGTTGATTATGTGCTCCTCTCAGAGGGATCACATCACCCTGGTTCTGTGTGCACTGCACTGGCTGCCTATGCAGTGGTGCATAACCTTCAACATATGCTTGATAACATTCAAGATCCTACACGGTTTGGGACCACACTGCTTAAACGACCTCCTAGTTCCTTATCACTCAACTCGCTTCCTCCACTCTTCCAATGCAGGCCTGTTGTCTGTCCCTTTATCCAGGCTGTGACAGTCTGGAGACAGAGCTTTTTGTGTTGTGGAGCTGACTGTCTGGAGTGCTTTGCCACAACCTATTAAATCGGTCCACACTGTCTGTTTTATGAAGCATTTCTCTGATTGTGTTACATTATTGCTGAATGTATGTTTATTTAAACTGTTTTGCTGTTTAATTATTAGTAATCTTGATAGTGTATTTATTGTGAAGCGCCTGGAACCCTTGGGAGAGGGTGCTCTATGTGACGTGGACAGCCAGTTCTAAGTGCTGTATCTTTTTTTTTATATATAAAATGTATTACTGAATGTCTCTGCTGAAAATCTGATGCTCTTAGAATGACCTCACTCACCCCGTCACCCCCAGATTTCAGCTGAAAGGTGAAAGCCATGAGAAAATGCTGAAAACAGCATGTGTGTCACACACACTCAGTTTTTAGAGACAGTGTGTTACATGGAAAGCCTTCATCAAGGATTTCATGTTTTTCTGAGTTAATTACAGCTGTAGTTGCTAAGATGGAAGATCATATCCATTTTATGATGTTGAAGAGGAACCTAGGTTGTTACACAGGGGTGTGAAGTTGTAAATGCTCCTGTGAAGCCTGTGTGAGGGAGGATGCAGCATGGAACAAAGATATGCCATTTGAAACATAAGTTATGCTGTGGTTGCAGAATTTCATACTTGAAAGAAAAAGACATCCTATTTTTTTTATTAGATATATTTTTATATATAATCTGACAGAGGAGGAGCTAGATGACCTCACACAAAAGGGGTTGACAAATAGTTTACTTTAAGGAATAATTCTGTTTTACTTAGACACACTTTTACCTAGACTCTGACCAAGAAAACATCGGTGAACACTATAAACAAGTATTTAGAAAGAGAGACAAATCTAAGTACTGTAAATAGGAATTTGCACTGTTTAAACCTTGTTCTTTTAAAAGATTTGTATGTCTTGTGATATAACAGTTCTGTATTGTTGTGTTTTACATATGTTTATCTATTATAGTAAAACTCTTTTTAGAGCATACTTGGTCTGTCTTTGACTTCTTTTTTTTTATTTGTAAGAAAAGTATTTATGGTATAGCAGACAGCAGGCATAAGCTTGAATGGTGATACCAAACTGGAAAGAGAAGCATTTTAAATCTGAGGTCTTTATTAAAGTTTTTAAGGGTTCATCTCTGTATACCTGGTTAGGTGCCCATAGGAAAAGATATCTGGCCCCCTGAAGACAGAAATATCTGAAGGAGGGGAGGGCAGCCCTACAGGGGGACCTGGAGGCTCTGGAAAGATGGTCTAGAAAGTGGAAACTGAGGTTCAATGCAGGAAAATGCAAGGTACTACACCTGGGGGCCAGAAACCCGGGCCAAGTGTACACCCTGGGGGGGGGTATGCTACAAGTGTGGATGGCTGAGAGGGACCTGGGGGTGGTGGTGGATGTCAAGATGAACAACTCGGAGACTTGTAGGAGGGCAGCAGCCAAGGCCAACAGGATGTTGGGATGCATCGTTATGGGGATCACCTCCAGAAGGAGGGAAGTGATACTCCCTCTGTATAACTGCTTGGTGAGGCCACACCTAGAGTACTGCGTGCAGTTTTGGAGGCCACACTTAAAGAGGGACATTAAACTCCTGGAGAGGGTCCAGAGGAGGGCAACCAAAATTATTTGGGGCTTGGGGGACAGGACCTATGAGGAGAGGCTCGAAGAGCTAAATATGCATTGGAGAGAGAGAAGGGACGGGGGGACATGATAGAGGTCTTCAGGTACATGAGGGGTAAATAGAGGAGGAGCAGTCAGGGTGCTTTGAAGGAAGGAGGAGGGGCCACTAGAGGCATGGGTGGAAGCTGGAGGGAAGATTCAGGGGAGAAGAAGGAGGTGCTACTTCACTGAGAGGGTGGTGGAGCCATGGAATGTGCTGCCTAGGGGCTGGTGAGGCAGAGACGATGGAGGGGTTCAGAGGGGTGGGACAAGTACAGGGGAAGGTTCTGGAAGCAAAATCCAATGCAACGAGAATATCCGGAACTGGGAAGGGAGAAGCCAGAGAAGGCGAGGGTGGCAGCAAGGTCAGCTCACAGGGAGGGGGCTGACCAAACGAGCAGACGCGAAAGGCCATTAGGCCTATTCTGCTGGCATTTTAGTATGTTAGTATGAACCTGTACATTGGGTACGCTAGCAAGAGGTTCACAGTTTGAATCCCTCCAAGACTTGAGACCAAAGGTTGATCCGAACTCACAAAACAGACAAGAGGGTTACCTTGTTCTGTTAAACTGTTCACAAGACTGCGCTCGGAGGTTGGCACTTTGGGAGTAGAGGGCCTGACCTGCTGAGTGGGTTTGTGACACTATACGTAAAATTGCCTAGCCTTAACTACTTCTAAAAATAGTTTCTGATATCCATTTTGCTAGCAGTAATTTTCGTGAATGGACAGATGTACTATTTAGCACCATAATCCCTTGAAAAAGATCTGTGGCATGGCAGCGAAATGTTGGGATTTATTTCATATAGCCTGAGACTGAGTGGTACTCCACCTAATAAAGTTATGAAAATTCTTCAAACTTTGTGATCTCATGGCAGTGTTTGGTGTCCCAGCTAGAGAAAATATTTTTACCATCATGAGTGAATAAAAGTCTGATTTTTTTTTTTATTGTCCTCATCCCACAATTAAATATTCAAGTCTCAGCCCTCAAACCACGCCTACCACCACCACACAGCATGCAATACAGTAGCTTGCTTCAGCCCTCTTGTACTGGGATACTACCCTCTTCCCACTGGTACCAGTGCTCAGACCCTTAGTTCTAACTAAGGAGCTCCCAGTGCTTCACTGGGTGCACAGTGGTGAAAACGGTGTAGGTCCAGTGAAGGTTTACATGATGGTCAGCGATGGTTCACTTAAACTAGAAGTTAGCAGTGCTTTGTAAATGAGAAAAAACCCAAACCCAAAGGCCATTCAACTGGAAAACCTACAACTAAGGTGTCTGCAACTCCTGGCCAGATGGCCAAATTCAGTAGATACTTTCCCAGCTGTTTCACAGGTTTGTACAGGGCAAGTCCTGGGTTTATTCATAATTCCTGAACCAGGATCATCTCCCATGCTGTGCAGGTAGAGCGGCACAGGTTGCAGCGATCCCTCTGTGGCTGATGGCTGGCTGGCGCTCCTTCCTTACTGTTGCTCCTGTCTTGGATGGCATTGGTGTTGCAGGGCTTCAGCTATCGCACCAGTTCAGGTTAGGCCTTTGCTGGCTACAGTGCTCAGTGGTTAACAGGTTGGCTTCTCCTGGGCCAGTCTTCATTAATGTGCCTCATCCTACACATTGTGGCATCCTGTCCGGCAGGGGTGCACACAGCATGTGATTACCTTTCCTTTCTTAAGTGGGGATATGTTTCTCACTCAGGGTTGCCTCACAGGCAGATGCACAGTCTGTCTCTGTAGCACAAGCTGTCAGCAGCACTCAGTCCTTGGTCAGTTCAGCAGCCACACAGATCTGATTTAGTTTCAGAACAGCTCCTGCTGTTCACTGGGGAATCAACAGCTCTGATTAACTGCTTAGGCTGTCAGTCAACTTGGGCAAGTTCTGGGGGTCTGTCACCTGACAGGTGATTGGTGCCTTGAAAGGCACTTGATCTAATTAGATCCATCACAAGTCCAAAAACTCTTGTTGCTCCCTTTTCAGGCAGCATTACCTGACTGGGTGGTCCACTACCCTTTGACACTGTCACCATCTCACAGAGGTTCAGAGGTGATGAAAATGGCTGGCAAGATATAGTCCAAAAGCAGTTTTCCACAACAGTCCTTGTTTTCGCAAACTGAGCAGTTTAAACACAAATCCACATCCTGAACCAGTCTTCAGCATCTTCATTAGTGACCTTGCAGATGGACTAGAGGGTAAGGCTTGTCTGTTTGCAGATGACACCAAGATCTGCAACAGAGTAGATGATCCAGATGGGGTGGGCAGAATGAGAAGAGATCTGGATAAACTAGCAAAATGGTCAGAAGAGTGGCAACTGGGATTTAATGCAAAGAAGTGCAAGATCATGCACATAGGAAGAGAAACCCTAAAGCCACCTATATATCTGGGAGGAGTTGCTAGCAGTCACAAAGGAAGAAAGAGACTTGGGCATCATCATCACTGATGACCTGAAATCATCAAACAGACCTCTAAAGCAGTAGGTAAGGCTAGGGGGTGTTAGGGTGTATTAGTAGAGGTATCACAAGTCGTAAGAGGGAGGCAATAATCCCTCTTTACAAGACACTGGTTAGGCCCCATCTGAGTACAGCGTGCAGTATTGAGGCCACACCTTCCAAGGACATTAACCAAATTGAGGCAGTCAGAGAAGGGCAACCAAAATGGTGTAGGGACTGCATCAGAAGACATATGAGGACAGATTAATGGAGCTCAATATGTATACCCTTGAGCAAAGGAGGGAGAGAGGTGATATGATCGAGGCATTCAAACACCTTAAGAGGCATTAACAAGGTGAAAGAGTCTAACATGTTTAGATATAAGAAAATAGCAGGACAAGAGGACACAGCATGAGATTAGAGGGGGCCGATTAAGGGAATGTAAGAAATTATTTTTTCACAGAAAGGGTGGTGGATGCATGGAATGGCCTACCTCAAGAAGTGGTGGCTATGAATACAGTGCAGGGCTTCAAACAGGCATGGGATAGGCATAAGGGAGCAATACAAATGAGTATGAATAGATAGGCCACTGACAGAGCAAAGGCCAATGGCACATTTATAAGGTAGAAAAAGAAATGGGCAGACTGGATGGGCCTTGTGGTCCTTATCTGCCGTCAACTTCTATGTTTCTATGTTTCAGTTCAGCACTGGTGCAAGCTCACGTCTGGTTCAGCCAGTGTCAGAGTCAGGCAATTTGTGGCTCTACCCGAAGCACTTTAAGGTCAGCTCCATTGCCGGCAACAGATGCCTTTGATGTACGAGTAGCAAGGGAGTCTTAAAGGTATAGTAACCCAGTGGAAGCTATATTACAGTAAAATCTGTGTGACAGAATGGATATTATGTGATGATCAAAGTCTGTATAACCCATGTTGTCAGTAGAGTTGCAGCAAAGTTTTAATTCGCAGGTGAAGTGAACCTGAAGCGGTCCACTTCTAATTTGCTTAGCACTACGTGAATTGTCCATTAAAAATGTGAAATTCACCTTATTTTGCCTTACTTCGCTTTGTCCACTTCAAGTTCACTTTGAGTTACAGTTTGATAAAGCAAAGTCATTAAAAAACAAGTCACTGATCACATGCCTGACTGTCTCTGCAGGTCTGCAGGTCACATGATTCAGGAAGGCAGTTAAATAGTCAGGAAGTCAGTGTTCAGAGTGCATAGTGGGCACAGATGCAGCGTGCAACAGTCAGCATTTGCTTTATTTCAGGGTACTGCAGAAACTCCTGTACCACCAGATTTAAACAGTGGGCCATGCAGGGAACCCGTAGAAAGCCACCATTGCTGATACATTTCACAACGTTTGATCCAGTATCACTAGCTGTGAAGCCAGCTTTTAGGGATGGGGTGCAGCCACTCATCAGCTTCTGGCAGTAGCAAGTCTAGCATGTGTTCGCCTGTATGTGACCCTGCTACACTAAGCAGTGCAAGCGTGGCATGCTGTCTAATGCCATGAAGGTTGCTACCACCACAGACTGACTTATTACACTGCTTTCCTGTCCCACCATCACAGACAACCCCAGGTAGCTGCACCCAATGTGCAGTAATACACAGATAGGAACTACCCACCGTTTTGCCACTTGTCCACATATGCATGCTTAAGTGAATGTAAGGTGATGTGGAATGTTGAAGGGCATGTCTTACAAACTGTCACCATCCAGTATAACTCTGGGACAGCGCGGGTAGAAAAGTATGTCTGGGACAGGACCTTCCATTTAGGACACACGCATGCCTCAAAGTGCCAGAAGCCCGCATTCTCCACAAAGGAAAATGGCAAAAGGTCAATTGCCAGCATTTCTGCTATGGCAGCATTGAGTTCACATGCATCTGCATAATTGGGTGGGTTTTTAGTGTTGTGCGCAAAAAGGCTGTGCAATGTGGGCTGCATTGTTTGTTGCTTTACACATGGTATGCCAAATGACTCTACTCTAATAATTGACATGGATGGGGTACCTTGAATGTGTGATGGTAGGTGCACAGGTGGCAAGCCAATACATGCAGTTATTTTCCTTGTTTTTAAGAGATTCACCAATCAAAGGCCCTACACCTGAAACTTAGGTGCCTTACCGCCACAGGAGTGGAGAATTGTGAAAATTGCCAAATGTAATCCACTTTGAAAAAAACTGTATCCCTCATAAAATTCTTGAAATAGGGTCCCACGGACTTCCCTGTTGTAAGTGCAGCCCTCGCTCGGCCCCCAACTTGTTAGTCGACCGGTGCCCACTCTTCATTACCAGGTGGCCATAATAATATGTAAAATTAATGGAAAACTGCCGCCCATTGATTATAATGGAGCACGCCCCCACGCTATCACTGTCATCTTGTCATAACGTTAGTGAGTGCAGTGGCAGAGCGAGGGTAGCACTTATAATAGGGAAGTTCGTGGGACCCTATTTCAAGAATTTTACAAGGGATACAGTTTTTTTCTTCATGGATTATATTTGGCAATTTTCATAATTCTCCACTCCTGTGGCGGCAGTAAAGCACCCATATTTCAGGTGCAGGGGTATTTCTCTTTAGATTGGTGAATTCTTTAAGCACAAGGGTTGCTGTAGTAGAATTATTACATGGACCACCACTGCTACTCTGACCACTGCTTGAACATTCCAAATCATCTCCTCATGCCTGCAGTAATCCTCTGGTGTTATTTCACCACTTTTACTGACATGGCTACTTACACGGATGGAAGGGGATACCATGTTCACTAAGGTGGCTGAGGGTGAACGCCCAACTATGGCATTAGCTTGCCTCTAGTGCCGTGTCCACAGTGCCTTGTGCCTGCTCTTCAGAGAAGTACGCTGGCCCCCAATGCCCAAATGGCTACCCTTTTTACCACGCTTCACATGCACTTGGCAAAACTGGCAGATTGTCACTGTTTCATCCTTGCCATCTTGTACAAAAAAATCCCAAACTAGGGATTTGGATGCCCTACTCTTCAGGTGTTGGTGCTGCTGCTGCATATGCAACTGCACTTTTGGTGGCGATGAAATGGGGGGGGTGTAATGCATGATTTCTGCTGTTGTGCACAGTTGGACTTTGACTGAACATCACAATCTGTAACTGTTAATTTGGGGTCAGCATCAACAGACACAGCTACAGCAGAACTTTGTAAACAGTCTATTAGTCAATCGCCCCCTCCTCAAACAGCCACCTTCATGTTCTGTTTTTTTGGTTTCCAAATGAGGTCTCTAGCATCATCATCATAATCATCATCCACTAATTCACTTTGGAGGCTGTCCTCCTGTGGAGATATTCCAAGTTCAACAGCAGCCTCAATATTACCAGCCCCACTTTTCTCATCAGTGTCTGAATGTTTGGATGGCCTATCCCCAACATCAGTGTGAAACATGAGACTGTGAGTCATCATCATGATCAGAATCATGTTCCAGTACTGTAGGTAGTGGGACACCAACTGCACTCAAGTCTGTTTAACAGGGTTGAACTTGTAGCAATACTCATGTTATCAACCATGCCCTCACTAACTTTATTGACAGCAGGGACAATACCATCTCCAACCAGCACTGAAGTGACTTATTTCGCTGTGAAAACATAGTTGGACAAATCCCTTTACTTGCACCAACTACTACCTTTTCCTTCTGCTGCGTACTGCCATGGCCACAACCACTCTTAACACTGCTGCTATTGGTAGCCCCTGATGAACAGGACTCATCTTCACAACTTCCACTGCTAACAGTCTTCTTGGCAGCAGCACCACAGCCAGAAACTGCTTTGCCTGACTGTCTCTTCGCTGGCATTTTTTTCATATGACACAGACAGTTTACAACAACTTGATATTTCGGCACTTTTGGGTGTCTGGGAAGCAAAACACTAAATGCAGCTGCACAGGCACAACACAATATCTGTCCTTGAATCCTTAACAAATCTTCAAAAAGCCGACAGTCAAAAAACAATGCCTTGTTTTGATTGGGGGGACGGGGGAGGACTCAGTACCTAGCTACACAGAAGCAGGGAAATAAATTGTTGACAGGTTTAGAAATTGAGTACTGCTATTGCGGTGCTGCAGTGAAATGCATATCGATTGACAGCACGCACGCAGATTAAAGGTCAGGCACAGAAACTTTAACTATTCAGTACAGTACAACACAGACAGTCCTGCAAAAAGACTGAAAAACTGCCCAGCAAACAGAAAATATTTATAAACATTTCAGTGAAGTTGTACTGTGTCTACCTGGACACAAAAATAATAAAACAATAGCCAACAATGGTTGGAAAAAAATGTATTTCTCACTACTCTCTCTTCTAGACCACAGATCAGCCCTTCCCCCGAAGCACACTTCTACAGCGTCACTCAGTACAGAGACTGAATCAACTAAATTGACATTCAGTATTCACAAAACATCAATAAATGCTCGATGATATAACCACATCAGGGTTTACTACAATCGATCTACTAAATTTTGTCACAAAACTCTGTGGCAAAAAGGCATTTTTAAAGGTTTTTAGAGGGTTTGAATCTCAGAGCTCTGAGAGCAAACTGTCTCCGGCTTTTCACTATACACACTACGATGAACTGAAGCTGTGCAGGACAATATAGAGCCCATGTGAAGTTACAGCCCATGATTCACTGCAAAATGTACCTTAAAGAGCACAAAAACAAGGCGAAGTAACACGCAGTCAATAGAAAACAAAGTGAAATGTAGCGATCAGAGAACAATAGAACTTCATTTACTTGAGATGTAGTTATTCATTTTAAACTGCTTGGAATAGTAGCGAAATTCAGGTCTATACTAAATACTCACGTGTAGCGAATTTTAGGCACTTCGCCCACCTCTAGTTGTTGTACATATGGATAATTTTACCCTCCACTAGGGGTAGTGGTACAGCTCCAAAGCTGTGACCGCCAGCATAGTATAACAGTAGCAGCTGGGGAGTCATATTGCCAGTATACAGATTGCTGGTGCAGCCGGAGCTGGAGTATAGTGCGCAGTGCTGGCATTCCTACCTGAAGAAGGACATTAACCTGCTAGAGGCAGTCCAGAGGAGCGTGACTAATATGGTTAAGGGACAGCAGAGCATGACGTACAAGGAGAGGCTGGAGGACCTGAACATGTACTCCCTGGAGGAGAGCAGGGACAGGGGGACATGACTGAGACTTTTAAGTACATGAAGGACACTAACAAGGTGAGCAAAGAGCCTTTTCAATCTCAGTGGCAATAAAAATATGAGTGGACGTTGTTTTAAGCTTGGGGGGTTTCAAGAGAGAGTTCAGGAGGCATTTCTTTATGGGGCCAAAAAGGGAGTGAGCAGAAAGTATGTGTGTGTGGGGTGGGGGGTGGGAGGAATTGTGTTAGTTGAGTTGGCGGGGTGGAGTCATTAGTTGCCGTTTGGGACTCCACAATACGGGCAGACTTGACAGACTGATAGGCCTTCTTCAGCTGGCACTTTTTGTATGTGCATATGGAATCCCAGGGACAATGAACATTCCATGTGCAGCAGTTAACCTCAGCCTCAGCTGTACCAGTGAAGGGTTAGGCAGCATAGATTGAGCTCTTGGAATATTTTTAACTGTTTTTTTTTTTCTTTCAGGAGTTGTGTGACTCTAAGGCAGGTTGCAGCTTCCTGGTGACAGGGAGTACCCATACACTTAGAAATCATGCCTCTTAAGCTGTGGCTTTCAAATTGAATAACATGCTAACTAACTCTCATCAGTGCCTGCAGTGTCTGAATGGGGACCACTGGCCTCTGGGTGCATATCATAGTAGGTCACTTACTGCTGCTGTTTTTTGCAGTCTTCTTTAGTCAGTTGTATTGACTGCATCATGACCACCTTCCAAACAGTAGTTGTTATTTTTTTTAAACTTTATTTTTAAATTTACTGCTTGACAGTACAGTATATTGAGACCTGTAGGTAGGCATTATCTCAATAGATATACTCTTAATACATCAGAGAATGCAACAGTTTTTTAAACTTTTTATTTATGAAGATTTTATGATTTTACAGCGTTAACTTTAACATGCATAAAAAGAAGACCTATGGTACACAGCTCTCCATAATGAATGTACAGACACATCACATCGATTGTATGGTCATTAAAGCCACAAGTCCAGACATTATGTGATACTGCCAGATATAGACTTAAAGGAGTAAGGGTGAACTAGTTACCCTGTAGACCAGTGTTACTCTCACCACAAATTAAATCCTTTAAATTTTTAAAGCCAGGATGTCAGCCCTCTTGCAGAACTAGAGTAATGTGGTAGGCTGAATAACTTAACACTAGTAGGCAGAATATATATAAGATAGCCTGGGTTCAGTTAAGCTGATTCAGAAACCCATAGTCTATAGCAGAATAAGGCAGCCTGCCCTATGGGTACAGGATAAACAACGGGTAAATTATGTATGCCCACAAACTGAGTGGCAATCATGCTCACCTTTTAAAATGACCTCAACCATGTTAGTCTGAGTAATAAACATTAGATCAATCAAGTGGAACAGCAAAACCTATGCTTAATACCAAAACTGCATCTTCAGTAGTAATGCTGGCATGCACTCAGGTAAAAAAAATATAAGATGATTCTAAAACAAAATCTTTCAGCCTAGCTTTAGGAAGCATGTAAAGCATCCTGAGAGAATTTTAATACATTGATCGGTTCAATACAGACCCTTAGTCATATGTAAGAAAGTCCCAGTTCCCAAACGGGTGCAATGTTAAATCCAGCTAGAGAAAATCAGTACATCACCCCTCGTCATCCGATATGGAGTCTGGAGGATTCAGTTTAGCCAAATGTTTTTCGGCAAATTGAGCTGGTGCGTGGGGTCAAGAAAAACATGCGACTACGAACCGTGTCTTATTTGGAGTCATGCTGGATAATTCAATCTAATTTCTATGCCATGTCGCAGAAGATCCTTTTTAACTACCTGCAGTTTTCTTTCTTTCCCTTTCTTTCTTTCTTTCTTTCTTTCTTTCTTTCTTTCTTTCTTTCTTTTCTTCTTTCTTTCTTTCTTTCTTTCTTTCTTTCCTTCCTTCTTTCGTCTGGGACGACAGATCCGGGAAAACCCCCAGACGGCTGCCCTCCCAAACAGTTTCTCCCCGAGCTCTAGCAGCCTGCAGGAGCAAGAACCGTGCTTCCGACACCGATAGTGCGGCAGTCGCTGCCATTGGTCTCTGCTGAGCATTGCCTCGCGGCCTGGATCGCTGGGATATGGCAAATACTTTCTGTATATTTATGCCAGAGTCTGTAGATAGGAGTTTCAGATCTTCAAAGATTAATCTGGTGGCTGCTGGTAGGAGTTCAGTGGCTCCGGCATATCGAGGAGGGAATCCCATGATATGGATATTTGCCTGTCTCTGGCCATTTTCCAAAATCTTTACTTTAGTCTTCAGAAAGAATAGGTCACGGAGGCATTTTTTTTTTATTGTTATGTTGTTGTATAGTTTGGATATGTACTGGTGGAGGAGCGTGTCTGATTTGTTGATGTGAGGAAATATGGATGAGTGAATATTTAGCCATGGGACTGGTTTTATTTGCAGCCTGTAAGTACAGCAACCGAACACAGGTCAGGTTTCAGTTAGAAGAAAAAAAAAAACACTTTTATTTTGTTATTTGGGGGTTTGGCTGTGGATGTGGCTAGCAGTGTGGTGTTACTGTGCTATCGGGAGTGCCGTAATGCTGTATTGCTGCTGCTTCAGTGAGCTCTGCCAGTCAGTGTTTCTGTTTACGCTTGGCAGAGCTCACTGATTTATTGTTGTCATGTGGCATCTTGGTGGGCAGTAGTCCCGGTTGGCTACTATATCATCTGATAAGGACACGGCTCAGATGATGTAGTAGCCAATCAGAGACTTGGATTTCTTAAGCCCATTTTATAAAATATAATAATTACATCCATGACTATGAAGAAAACTTAATCTGCCATGAGCAGGAGACACTACATACAAATGAAATATTTTTATTTTATTTATTTGTTCTAGGATTACAAATACCTTTGAGCCGAGGCTGTTTTACAAAGGTTCCATGTCACTGTTACAATTGAGACAAACATAAGCAAAGATAACAGTTTATAAAATTAAAAAAAAACA
This sequence comes from Neoceratodus forsteri, assembly GCA_016271365.2. Taxonomy (NCBI): domain Eukaryota; kingdom Metazoa; phylum Chordata; order Ceratodontiformes; family Ceratodontidae; genus Neoceratodus; species Neoceratodus forsteri. The sequence continues at coordinate 448,462,279 of CM057456.1, read as the reverse complement.
CACATAGTCTTGTAGAGGAAAAAAGAACAATAAAGTGAAACTTTGAGGAGGGGAAGGGAAAGGAGGGGGATGAAATCAGGGACACTAAGTGGATGGGAGATAAGGGGAGGTAGGTGGAGGGGGAACAGAGAGAGGAGAGGAAAGGTGGAAAAGGCAGGTAAGAATAGAGGTAGTGCAGCCGGGTGGCATTTGTCATGGGCCAGCAGAAGAGGTAAAGATAGGAGGGAAGGGGGTGGTGGCAAAGAGCAGGAGTAGATATGGATCCAAAAGGGCATCTTCGGCTATGGAACCAAAAGACATGTTTAGCCACAACAGTCACAAAGGTTGGAGGCAGTGAGTGTTAGGCGGAGCTGAGTCTTGAAAGTGCTGAGCGATAGTGAGGAAGAGATGTCGCTAGGAAGACCATTGTACCAACTGGCGGCCCGGTAAGCAAAGGATCTTTGGCCTTGTATTGTGCTGCAATGCAGGATTTGCAGAAGCTGAGTTTCGATCCCCTGGTATGGCGGGTGTGGATTCTCTGTTGTATGAGGGCACAGACTCTGGGAGGGCAAGGCCCAGCAAGATTTTCTTAGTAGTAATACAAGTTTGGTGTTTTATTCAATTGGCAAGATTCAACTATCCAGTTTGAGAATAGAGGTCACAAGTGTGAGTTAGGCGTTGGGAGCCAATGACAAGTCGACAGGCCTTGTTGAGGGCGGTTGATACACGTTTGAGTGTGGTGGTTGTAGCAGAGCTGTAAACGATAATGCCATAATCAAGTGATGGATATGATGAAGTTCTGGACAGCGACAGCGAGGACTTCGGGTGTCAGGTGTTTCCTATGACGGAATAGCAGACCTAGCAGGGAGTTAGCGGCTTTGGCGTCATGGTCAATATGGGCAGTGTAGGAGAGGTGAGGGTCAAGGGTGATCCCGAGGTATTTAAAGTTTTTTACCTGTTCCAGTGCGGCATCTTGTCTGGTGATAACGGAGAGTTGGAAGTGCTTCTGTCTATTATGGGAGCTGCTGAAGATCATGGCCTTGGTGTTTTTTTTTGATTAAGGATCAGTTTGTGCTTTGTGAACCAATTCTCAACCGAGGAGAAGCCGAGTTGGAGATTTTCTTGCAATTTCTTTGGGTCCTGGTGTGTGGCAAGGATTACTGCATCATTGGCATACAGGGTGATATGTTCAGTGCAGGAGTCCAGTAGGGTGTTAAGGAACAGGCTGAAGAGTAGGAGGGCCAGTATTGAACCCTGGGGGACTCCAGAGAGGACAGGTTTGGAATCAGAGTGCATATCCCCAGTTTTTGCATGCTCAGAGCGGTTTTCAAGATAGCTTTTGAACCAAGAGATTGAATCATTGGAGAGACCAGCGTTTTTTAGTTGGCTCAGCAGGAGAGAATGGTGGACAGTATCGAAGGCTTTGGTCAGGTCGATGAAAATAGCACCAGTTAGTTGTCCATTGTCAAGGGAGCGGTGAATGGAGCCGGTGAATTCGAGTAAGGCAGAGGATGTACTATGACCTTTTCTAAAGCCATGTTGCTATTTACAGAGAATATTCTAATTGTCCAGATGCTCGGTAAGTTGGTCCACTATTATACGTTCCAGTGCCTTCGATAGGGGAGGCAGAATGGAGATGGGGCGGAAGTTCGCATGGTCAGTCTTATCACCACTTTTGTGAATCAGGGTAACAGGGGCCATTTTCCATTCATCCGGGAATTGGCTAAGGGAAAGAGAGAGATTAAAGATCTTGGTGAGGGGCCCAAGTACCTCGTTAAGCGTTAGGGCCAGTAGCTTGAGGTCAAGTGTGTCATTGCTTGTTCTAGATTTGCTGATGGCTTTGGCAACGTAGTTTCGGACTTGATGTTTCTTTTGTGCTTTAAGGTAGAAAGGTGGGTGACAGGCATGGATGGAGGACATCGTTTTCCCTTATCTGATTTAAGGTTTATTGCCCCAGATCCAATATATCTTAAATACAGATAATTGGCAACTCGTAAGTAAAACTCTGCAAAGGCAATCTCACAAACGTGTGAAAATATTATGATCATTGTTGGTATCCAAAATACCAATTATAATGCTAAAGTCAAAGTATTATTAATGCCACCACTATAATAGATAGCACTTAAACATACAAGAGTAACATAGCAAGCAACAGAATACAGACAGTAGTCCCTCAGCCCATATTGCGTCTGATGCAGTCAAAGTGTACTATGCACACTTTAAGTTGTTACAAAGCAAATTGAACCTGTATAGGGAGTGACCTCCTGATGGCGCCAAACTGGTTCCCCCAACAGGGTAAAGAAAACATACCCTGGAGATTTTTAACCAATGCCATGTGGTGCCACCATATTGTCTAAGCCGTGCCACATGCAAAACATATTAATCATTTTAAACACTTTTAGAAATTCCATCTGACCCAACCTTTTGTAAGAGTGGCAAGTATATAGTCCCCACATCTAGTTCTATAAAGACTTTTTAAGCACAGCACCAATCAAAAGCACTCCATCAACCAGTCACCAAGCGATTCATGGGAAAGAAGGCTCACTCAGTCATTTGTTCATTTACTGACTCCTCATCATTAGAATCCTGATCCCTCTTTTGGAAATCCCCGTTCAGTTTTGTCTGTCAGCTTAGCTGCGTTCTTGGAATCGGAAAATTGATACGTCTTGTCCCCATACAAAACTTTTGGGCTGGCCGGCATCAGAAGAAGATGGTGGACACCCAGCTGCCGCAGTCTGGAACGCACTCCGTCAAAGCCCTTACGCCTTTGTCTTGTCTCATAGCTAAGGTCAGGAAATAGATGAACCTGATTTCCCTGCCATTCTGATGGGCCCTTTTGTTTAGCTTATAGCAGGAGAGCTTCTCTCTCTCAGCAACTGATCTCAATTTTATTAAAACAGTCTGTGGTGGGTGTTCGTTGACTGGTGTATGATGGCAGGCTACTCTGGGAGTAATCCGATAACTGTTAATCACAGAAGGGGTAGATGGCAGTTGGTAATGCTCTTTTAACCATGTGGCAATAAATCCCAACAAGTTATCCCCTTCATCTCCTTCCTGCAAGCCCAGAACTCTTACATTCATTTCCCTGACGGAGTTTTCTGAATTCTCCAACCTTTTCCTCAGGCCATTTGAGACAGTGAGGGCTCGATCGGCAGTCTATGTTGCCGTTTGCGTATACTACTAAGTTTCATACTACTAAGAGTGTTAGATGTACAGAAGGTTTTTAACCCATATAAGAACATCTCCAATGTCTGGATAACCTTATACCTTGTTTAATAAGAATTTATTAAGGGTGTCTTTAAAGGTTTCCACATTGTCTGTTTTCAACAATAGCCTTGGTAATTTATTCCATGTGGTTATAATTCTTTGAGTAAAGAAAGAACGTCTAGTATTTACTTTAGGATAAGTTAATGCTAATTGGAACCTATGGCTCCTGAGAATACATTCTCTCATGTTAAAGGACGTTCCTAATTGTGTCACTAAATCATTATCTCTAACAATGTTAAACATCAAAAGAAGATCTCCTCTAGTTCTTCTCATCTCCAATGAGTACAAATCCAGTTCCTTCATTCTGGCTTGATAATCTCTGTTTTGCAAACCATCAGTCATCTTAGTAACCCTTCGTTGAACCCCTTCCAATGCATTAATATCACGTCTGAGATTTGGGCTCCATAGTGGTGAACAATAGTCCAAGTGTGGAATTATTATAGGTCTATAGGAAGTGAGTATGCATGCCCGTTTCTAGTAACAAATATCTCTTTATGCACCCTATTATTCTGTTTGCTTTTTTTATATAATTACAGTGTGATGTAAATGTGAGCTCTGCATTAATAATAATACCAAGGTCTTTTTTTTCTTTTACTGATACCAGTATAGAACCATTTAACATAAACTGTACATTTGGGTTATTATCACCTAGATGCATAATGACAGTTTTATTGATGTTAAAATCCATATTGTTTTGTTTGGCCCAAGTTTCTAGACATTGAAGGTCTTTTATAGCATCTGTTATTTTATCTGATGATCCCACTTTAACTGCAATTTTGGTATCATCTGCAAATTTTATAGCCTTGTTCTTAAGGTTTGCAGTCCTATCCGACACAAATATATTAAAAAGAACGGGTCCGAGAACGGACCCCTGCGGAACCCCACTAGTTACTGCATCCATGGAAGAGGTATACCCTCTTATACGTAACCACTTGTGTACGATTTGTTAACCACCCATTCACCCAGTTTATTAAAAGAGGATGAATCCCTCAAGATTTCATTTTACTAATCCGTGTTAAATGAGGGACTTTGTCAAAGGCCTTACATAAATCCAGATATACTGTGTCCACAGGTAATTTATCGTAGAGGAGACTACTAATTTTTTCATAAAATACTATATTACTGGTGAGACAAGATCTGTTTTTTTTTTTTTAAAGCCATGTTGATCTAAATCAACAAGTCGTTTTCTTACTAGGTCTTCTTCCAATCTAGCTTTTAGAATACTCTCAAATATTTTGCCCAATATGCTAGTCAGGCTAATTGGCCTATAGTTTGATATTTCACTTTTGTCTCCCTTTTTATAGATAGGTGTTACTAGTGCTGTTTTCCAGTCACAAGGTAGCAGTCCGGTTGTTAAGGACAAATTGAACAGTTTATATAATGGGTCAATTAAGCATTGTGCAATACCTTTTAACATTCGTGGATGAAGATTATCAGGACCTGGAGATTTATTTGTTTTGATTGTATCCAATTTATTTTTTATTTCTTGTTTGGTTATTTCTGGCATTATATAGTCAAAAGTATTATTTGTAGTATCAATAATTGTTTTGTTTTTTGGGAAGAATTAAAAATTGAACAAAAGTATTTATTAAATTCCTGTGCCATTTCTAATGGGGTCTGAATTGTATAATCATTTATAAGTAGTGGACCGATAGTTATAGTAGATTGTTTGTTTGTTTTTTATTATTTATATAACAAATAGAAACTTTTACCACCATCTTCTATGTGGGCTAACTTAAATTCCAGTTTTTTTTCCTTGTTTTTAATAGCCACTTTACATTTCTTTAGTATTGCCCTACATTTGTTTTATTGTATTCATTGTTGCACCTGGATGGTGCTCTATAGGCACTTCTTTTTTTTAATTAAATGTAAAATACTAGGGGTTACCCATAGTAGTATCTGCTGAGAATGATCCAATTTTTAAATCCATGGACTTCAGCTGAAATTGAAAATCGGCCATCCGTTTGTCTAAAGACTGGATGGCTCTCAGAAGTGCCGCATTAGTAGGCTGCAAAGGATCACTGTCTAAGGCTGGTTGTTGTGTTCATCTTTGTTATGCCTGGAACAGAGCTCCTTCTGCTAAGTTCCTTCTCCACCAGCATGCAGTTATTTATTTGTCTGCCCCATAGCAATCTTTGACGATCAAACCGTATACTGTTTAGTATCAGTAGAAGCAGCTTTACTTTCTATATTAAATAAGCTGAATTTGGTTCCAGTTTAGTGTGCACATTTTCAGTAATATGTTTAACATGCTCTTACATTTTGCAGAGCTACACGAGGTTGCTGCTCCATACTCGGCAGTTGCCACACCTCTAAACTGTAGTTGTTAGCATTTTATAAGTAGAAACAGAAACCTAGATGATGACAGAAGAAAAAAAAAAACAGCCTATCCAGTCTATCCATGGCTCCCTATCGAACCCTGGTATTGGGATGTCATGTTCAGCCAGGATCTTGGCCCTTCCCATTCACCCCCATTTCTCTCCCAGTTTCTGATGCCCCGAATAGTGATTATACCCTTCACTCTGTCCCAGGTCACTACTTTGATGCCCTGAGTAGCGACTATACCCTCTACTCTGTCCCAACTGTGCTTGAAACTAGGGTTGTCAAAACCCGCTGAAGTTCTGGGTTCTGGTTCTGGGCTAGAACTTTGCAAATAGTTCTAGGGTTCTAATCTTCTTTAGACCTCAAACTCCTGTGTGCAGGATTGGAGAGAAAGAAAAGATAAAGATACTGAGAGGAGAAAAAAACATACATAAAAAGAGCTACACTCTCAGCACAGACATAATTTTGGTTCACTGCACATGCAGAAAAGAGAAACACATTGAGCCTCTCAAAGTGCAGATGCCAAGTATCACAATTCCATGCCTTTAGCACATCTGCATATGAGCAGCACATTCTCTCATTGTCTCCCTCTAAAACATTTTTAGCATGTAATTCCCAATAATGAGTTTGTTTTCCAGGCTGCATCCCCTGCTTTTGAAATGTGTGAAGAAAAAAAGCTTTTTTTTAGTAGTTAGAACCCTTAACACTTAGAACCCATGGATGTTCTAGTTCCAAATTAGAACTCGAACCCATAGGTTCTAAAAGGGTTCTAATCTTTCTAGAACTAGTTCCGACAACCCTACTTGAAACTGTTAATGCCCACCACCCTGGCTGGTAGACTGTTCTATGCTTCTACCACCCTTGCTGTAAAATAATACTTCCATGGGGTGTGGAGTTACTCAGATAATTGAGGTTGTACTGTAGTTCACTATCCAGACGTTGGTGTTTCCACTGAAAAATGCTGAGTCGCTGGAATTCTGAGCTAAGCTCCTCCCACCACCTGGGCAGTGTAGCTCTCAGCTCCGCCCCATGACGTTAGATTTTTCTTTCTGCTGGAAGAGTTCGGTCTCCTTCTTTGCAACTCTGTGCGTTATAGGCTACTAGGCGCAACATTGGTGAGTTACACTTTTTTCTTTGATATTGCAGAAATTCCTCAACCCTCTCTCTTTGTGATTGATTTAGCTCCAACCTCGTCAATGGAAGATGAAACATGAGGAAGTGATACCAGCTCCCGGCTGTAAATTTTTCGTCACTTGCCACCAGAAAATGCTGTGGATGGACCCGCACCTTGTTTGCCTCTACTGTTTGGAGGCTGCACATGATGTTGTGAACTATGGACTGTGCCAGGTAATGCTTCCTTCCACTTTGGAGGATCACGTGAACTGTATTCTTCTCTTGGCCAGTCCGATGGGGACCCAAGGTGTCACCCTATAGGCCCCAAGAAGAACTCCACTGCGGTGGGGTCTGCTGCCACCTTGCAGCCCTGGAAGAGGCTGTGGCTGCTGCTGCAGTGGGCAGCTCTTTGTCCTTGGCAATGCTCCTGGCTGGGGCCAGTGTTGGATTTCCCTTCACCAGAGAATTCTGGGAGATGTTTTGGGCCTTCCATGCCTTCTGGGAGAGCCCTGCCCACCACGGTAAGGAACACAAGTGTCACTGGTGCCGGTTGTGGGACTGGTGGAGATCGCAGTCTTCCCACTTTCTCGACTCCCCTGACCACCTGAATTGGGTCGAAAGTTCTGTGATTGAGGGACTGATTGAAAGCTCCATGGTGCCCATTGGGCTTGTTGACCTCGACACTGGCCAATCAGGTGGTTGAGATTTTTCTTGACCCCTTCAACCAGCTGTTTGAAGAGATTGACAGGGCTCACCCTCCAAGACCCCGGTTTTTCTGGTCCTCACTCAGTAGAATGTGGACCAGTCTGTGCCCCCATCCATCTCAACTTGGGAACCGCCTCCAGTGGCAGTCATTCCAACAAAGTATGTGCTTCCCCATGCACCTTGGCACGTGGTCTGTAATGAACACCCGGTGGCTTCTCCTCGGCATTGTCCCTTGGGTGACAGTTGAGGTCAAGCTCTTGGTTGAGACGTTGCTTGTGCCCTCGTTCGACAAAGAGGCATCAGTGTCGATGTTCCTCAACCTCCTCGGATAAGGAGATGCTCTGCCATTGGATGCAGTGGCATTTCAAGGAATTCCTCTGACAACAATGGACAATTGCAGGGCAGCGTTGGGCTCTACCCCCGACACTTGTGGACTGTCAGGTGCCGGTTATGCCCACACTGGTTTATCCTCAACAGATGTCCCCAGCACCTGTCTCACCACCCTTGTGGGTGGAGTCAGCTCCACTGCCCTTGGTAGAAACTCCAATGAAGGACTGCCATGCTGAGGCCGCTTTGCCAAGCCAGCTGTCGGTGGAAATCACCCAGTAAGATGACTCTTGGGTGGTCCACGGTGGCAAATGGACGAAGGCCATTTTTGAAGAGTTCTCGGATGGCTTATCCATTGCTGTCATTGAGGCTGCATACATTTGACTGCACGTCAGTCACAAAACTTACTAATGACCATGTGCCAGTGTCATTCAGTACTCTACTCCAGCTCATCTCGGTATACATGTCTTTCTCTCGGGAGCCTTTTCAGAAAACGACCAAGTACCCTTTCACAGACATTCTTGATAGGGGTGAATCCTCTGGGGTTGCCTTCCCCATGCATAAGGCCATATTGGAACCAGTCCTGGAGCTTTGGCAGCATCGTGCCTGGCAGCCTCTCTCCATATGGTCCTCAGGTACGCGCTCCCTGCTGGTCTCTTTCCACATTCTTGGACCATCTCTTGGCTGAGGGTCTGGTAGCAGACTCGACTTTCAGAAGTCCAGATACCAAGACACGGAGTCGAAGAAGTTTGACCACATAGCCAAGAAGGTGTATGTATTTATTTATTTAAGAGTTTAACCAGGAGGGCATGCTGAGTGGGGTACCACTTGATTCCAAATGCGACCTGGGGGTAAGGGGACTGGGACACAGAATATAAAATGAGCATGCAAAGGCAACAAATTACAGATCATACATTTGAACACAGTACTTGTTAAGAGAGGAGAACAGTATTGACAGAGCAAACAATTAGCATATATACATTCTGTAGTGTGAATTCAGTTAGTTGCTAGGCTGAGAATTATAGCGGCCTTAGTAGATAGAACTAACCGAGTAAGGGGTAGGATCAGAGCCTGAGTGACGGAACAGAACTGGGAGGAAATCCACACTGTGACCCTTGTATAGGGGGCAGTCGGCCAGAACCTGTAAGTGCAGTATCAACCAAGGTCCCAATTGAGAGGCCAGGCGGTTAGAGTGTGCATGGCTCGGGTGGATCGGATGGCTTGCAGCGCTAGGTGCATGCACAACTGGTGGAGAAATGGGCATAGAGGAGGGAGTTGAGACGCTGAGAGTTTGTGGTATGTCTAATGTCGGTAGGCAAGGTGTTCCAAATTTTTGGCATCCGGTATTTAAAGGCAGCTTGGCCTTTGGAGGAGCCCATAAATGGGACGTGAAAGAGCCTGGAATCAGTGCTCTTAAGGGAGCAGGCTGATGGTGACTGTGTTGAAAGGGCAGAGTCGAGGTATGGGGGAAGGGACTGAGTCCAATATTTAGCTATGACCCTGGCGCAGTGGACCTGCCTGCGGGCCTGGAGTGAGAGTAGTGCTAGGGAGCTGTAGAGGCTGCAGTGGTGAGTCTTTTGTGGACAGACCAGGATGAAGTGGCAGAAGGAATGGAGCAGTGTGTCCAGACTGGCTGGGGGCTGAGCCATAGACTACGTCTCCATAGTCAAGTAATGGAAGGATCATCTTTTGAACAATTTCCTTCCTGGACGAAGTGGGGATGCAACCCTTGTTATGATATAAGGCGCCAAGTTTAGGGTGTAGTTTCTTGTGAATAGATTCAAAGTGCATGGAGAAATCAAGGTACTGATTGAGCCAGACCCCTAGGTACCTGAAGGAGGTACATTCCTGTGGGGGTCTTGTCCGTGGTTTGGTATGTGGGGCGAGCCGCAAGACAGGAGAGTCTTGCCTGCTAGCCGAAAGTTAGCTAGATGGTTTTCTTGGTGTTTAGGATCAATTGGTTGGAGTGGAACCAATGCTGAACAGTGTTGAAGTCCTGTTGGAGTGCAGTTGACACTTCAGCGGTGGAGGGGCCTGTGGCATACAGTATGGTGTCATCCGCATACATGTGGATGGATGTGTGTGGGCAGGCCGACTGGACATCATTTAAGAAAACAGAGAAAAGTAATGGGCCCAGGACTGAGCCTTGTGGGACTCCAGTAGAGACTGGCAGGGGGTTAGAGGTGTGTGGGCCAATTTTTACAGATTGGTGTCTGCCTATCAGGTATGAATGAAAACAGCTGGTGGCAGGACCGGACAGTCTAGCGTCTTTTAATTTGGCTAGTAGCAGGAAGTGGGAGATGGTATCGAAGGCCTTGGCCAGGTTGATAAAAATGGCTGAGGTGATGTGCCCTTTATCCATCCCGGTGAGGATGGCATCCATGATTCTTAGTAGGGAGGTGATGGTGGAGTGTGATTTGCGAAACCCAGACTGGTAGGGGGTAAATAAGGTGGATGCATCTAGGTAAGAGGAGAGGAGAGTTGGGTGAGAACAAGAGGTTCCTGCAGTTTGGCCAGAATGGGGAGGAGGGAGATGGGGCGGTAATTACCCGGTGAGGAGGGCTCGCTGCCTTTTGGGAGGGGGATGACTATAGCCTGCTTCCAGTCTGCTGGGATTTCAGCTGTTGAAAAAGAGAGATTGAAAAGGTCGGCGAGTGGGCCGTCGATGGCTGGAGCAGACAGGTGTAACATTTTGGTATGTTGCCTCCTCTGTTGGTCTCCATCAGGTGAACTACGCCATGATGATGGCCAACTTTGGTCACTCCCTGTTTGGAGTGCTGGATGAAGTCCTCCCTCACCTACCTGCTGACAAGCAGCTGCTGAAGAAGTTGGTCAGAGACCAGGGTCAGGCAGTGGCTACATATTAGCTCCAGAAAGTCTTCAACATGGGTGACTCCTGCACCCATGCCATGGCAGTGGCCATTGCGATGCATCGCAGGACTGGCTGAGGCTGTCCACCTTCATGATGGAAACTCTACACAAACTGGCTGATGTCCCTTTCTTTGCCCGAGGAGTGTAAGATCATATCACCAGGATTGAAGAAATCCAACTCCACCCTGGACTCTGTGGCATCTTCTCAGAAGAACCCTAAGGTCCAGAAACCGAAAATGAAGGCCTTTTAGTTTCAGTCCTTTCAGCCACAACAGCCTTAGCAGCAGCCCCAGCAGGGGAAATACCAAGCCTGGTGAGCCAAGACCAAGTTCTTTGGCCAGGGGCAAAAATTCATGGGGTTAGGGGAAGTAGTACCCCTATGACCCTAGCAGCTGGTAAACTCCTGCAAAGCTGCCCAGTGATTGGTTGGGGGGTGTCAGTCTTCTGCCTAGCTTGTCCCTGACCCAGCTCCCTATGGGGGTTCAGCTTTGCCATTTCTGGCCACACTGGTCCATCATTACCATAGACAAGTGGGTTCTCGAGGTGGTATGCAAAGGGCTGCCTCTAGATTTTGAGGCTCTCTCGCCTTACCAATCCCACATTCTAAGGGAGTCCTCAGTGACGCGGGACACACTGTCCTCCTTATGAGAGGATGTCACTCAGTTCCCTGCAAAAGGGGCTATATAGCCCATGTCCCAGATGGCCTGGCAAGTCAGGGGTATGTATCCAGGTACGTCCTGGTCCCAGAATGGACCGGGGGGGGGCTTCTGGTGCCACGTACTGGATCTGTACAATCTCAATCACTACAAGAGGAAGCGCATGTTCTGAATGGTAACCCTGAACCAGATCATACCATCCCTAGAGCAGGGCATGTGGTTCTGTTTTCTGGACCTCCAGGGCATGTTCTTACACATCCCAGTCCATCTCACTGGTGGATCTTTCGGTTCACCGCACAAGGGGTTCTGCATCTGTTCCAAGTCATGACCTTTGGCCTCTCATCTGCTCTCAGGATCTTGACCAAGAGCATGGCAGTGTTGGCAGCTTTCCTGCAATGCAAGGACATCAGAGTGTACTCCTACCTGGATGACTGGCTGATTGCCAGGCCATCCAAGGAAGGAGGCCATGGAGAGGTCCAGGGATCTGGCCCTTCAGACCTGCAGAGACTTGGGCCTGTTGGTCAACCCAGCCAAGTCGGAACTGATCCCCTTGCAGGTGATTCACTTCATCAGGTCAGAGCTAGACTCACTTTGGGCCAAGACTGGGTGTGGTAGGGTTCGTGGGGTAGGGTAATGAAAGTATACACGGTACTCCAAGATTTGTTCAACACACAGATTCTGTGAGATGTTTATTTTTGTAAAAATACTATAGAGCAAATCATGCTATACAAAAATAAACACAAATCAATGATAAAGTAATCCTGTCTTAAACTTCAGACTATAAAGAAAAGAAAACAATAAAGAAATAAATGAGCTGTCCTCGAGCTCCAGAATCACTCCCTCCAGTGATTCTGCCACAGTGTAGAATACTTTAACCAGTACAATTTTCTACCAACTTCTGTGCTCTCAGACCAACCTCTCAGGACACCCTCCCAGGATGATCTTACTAACCTTAGCTCAGTGGCAACTTTTATAGTGCAGTCCTCCTATGACACTAGTACCAGCTGATCCCTCTTTTCTAATACAGGGGAATATTCTGGCTAGTACAAACATATGGGGAATCAGACTGACTGTATATACAGAGGGAAAACATGCAATCATAAGGAGTTATTTCATTCTGCCTTTAACACTCTGTCACTGAAGCTATAGAGAAAGACTTCTTAATTATTTGTAAACAAGAAAACCCCGCCCCTTTTTAGTGAGTGACAGCTGGGGAGTTTCTTATATAACAGCCTCATCATGGGGTTGCTGGCTCCTAGAAGCACTTTTTTTTTCCAGGAAGGCTTAGCTCAGGTAAGAGCACTCTCTGCATAGAATGCTAAAGGAAACACTCCTATATTTAGTTTCTGCACATTAGTTATGCCTTCTTTAGGGTGTTTATATACAAACTGCTTTGAAAAGACAAATCCCACGTCTGTATTCAACACACCCAACTATATAATCAGTCACTCTACCTTCTATACTGCTGCTAGGCAGTGAGACCACAGTGCTCCCTTAATGCTACCCTTGCAGACCAAAAAAGACATAAAAACAATCGGCTGCTAAACATTTCTTGAAACGGAGTGCAGTTTTTCAAAGGGGACACTCACTTACTGCCTTTCACTCCAGGGCACTTTCATTAGCACAAACGCGCATTGGGGCACTTTTTACATATTATAAAACACAGCAGTGCTCACAAAGATATCGCCCTGTGTCTGACTAAGCATTTATTAACTCCTTAGGGAACATAACACAGTAAACATGTACATAACCAACTCTGTGTAGATTATTTCTGCTAATTGTTGTTTATTCATTATTCTTTGTCAGTCTGCTGCTCTAGCACTCATTCTCTTAAGGGCATATGGCAGGGGAGGAAAAGGAATACAAAGAGGGAATAGGAATAGTCAAGGGAGAAGAGGTACTATTAAGGGTGGCCTACCCATACTAGTAGAAAATGAAAAATAGTTATTCAGAAAAGTTTAGAAATGCTACTGCAGTAGACTGTAGGGGTACAAACAGAAATGCCATAACCTTATTTCTAACAGTGGGCAGTGTAAACTATCACACTGGGCACTGGATATCACCTCCTTTGCCTGATCATTTCAGGTTGGGCGCTCGAGCTCTGCTTGTAACTTCCTGTAGCAACTGGAGTACATGGCGTCCTGCACCAGTGTGGTCCAGTGGGCCTGCTGGCAGATGTGGCATCTGCAGTGGGTGTTGGGCTGTCAGTGGTCCCAGTGCCTAAGACACTTGAACCAGCTAGTCACAGACCTGACTCAACCGATGTGGGATGCCATCCTGTGCTGGCTGATCCTGGAACATCTGCAGGAAGCAGTCCTGTTTGTCGTTTGTCCAGAGCCAACCATCACTCTCATGGTGGACGTGTCTCTGGTGGGATGGGGACTGAGCTCAAGGGTTCTAGTCATTCAGTGAGTCCTGTCATTACATCAGCCTGCTGGAGCTCTGTGCAGTGCTGCTAGCTCTGACGGAATTCACTCCTTTAGTCGGGAGTCATGTTGTGCAAGTCCAGACAGACAACACCACGACCAAGTTCTACCTGAATAGGCACGGTGGCGTGCACTATCTTCCCTTGTGTTGGGAGGACCTTTGCACCAGGACTCTCACACGCAGCCTAGGTACAGATCTCATGGTGATTCATGTTGTAGGAGCAGACAGTCAGCTGGCAGACGCTCTCAGCCAGATGGGAGAGACATTACACAAGTGGTCCCTGACTCAGGAGGTGGTGGATCACCTGTTCTCCCTGTGGGGCAAACCTGTGATTGACCTGTTTGCCTCCTGGAAGAATGCAAAACTGAGGCTGTTTTGTGCGTGCTCCCCTTAGTCTGGGACACTGATGAGGGGATGCTTTTGTGAGGCCCTAGACCCCAGGCCTTGTATACACCAACCCCCATGATTCACAAAGTGGTGGTCAAGGCCCAGAAGGACAAAGCACAGAAGGACAAGGCGCAGATGATCCTGATAACTCCAGACTGACCTTGCCAGTTCTGGTACCCAGATCTCCTCAGCTTCAGCAGCAGGCCTTCGTGGCAGTTGCCTCTTTGAACCTGCTGACCAGACAACAGGGTATGGTCCTGCACCTGGACTGTTGATCCTCGCACCTCCTGGCCTGGTTCCTAAGTGGCAAGAGTTCTAGGCCTTGGGTCTTTTGGAGGAAGTGCTCCATGTTGTGGAGGCCTCCTGAAAGATGTTGACTCGCTGGTGCTACGCCTTTAAATGGAAATGTTTTTCCATTTGTTGTCAGGGCAAGGAGCTTGATCTCCTTACCTGCCTAGTGGCTAGTATCCTCGAGTATCTGTAGTCCCTCTCCCAGCTGGGGCTGCGAGGGACCACCCTCAAAGTGTACCTGGTAGCCATCTGTGCATACCGGCCGCTGGCTGGTATGCCAGCGGTGGCCCAGGAGAAGGTGGTCAGATGCATTTTCAAGAGCCTTGACCACCTTTCTCTTCCAGTGCATAAACCACCACCATGGGACCTACTGCTTGTGATGGTTGTGCTCATCGGCAAGCCATGTGAGAGCATGCAGAGGTGTGAGATGTCTCACCTGTCTTCCCTGTCATGCAAGACCACCTTCTTGGTGTCTGTCATGTCCACTAGAAGGGTTGGCAAGCTTCAGGTGCTGTTGGAGTCTCCTTACCGGGTCTTCCACAATGAAAGGATCGTTCTTTACCCCAATCCAAAGTTCCTCCTGAAGGTTGTATTGGAGTTTCACCTTAATCTTGTGATCAGTTTACTAGTATGTTTTATGAACCTGTCTTCAGAGGCCAGCCGCAGGCTCCATACCTTGGATCTGCGTTGGATGCTCATTTATTATAAGGAATGCATCACTGGAGTTCAGGGTGGGGCTTGCCAGCTGTTTGTGACATATGCTGAAGCTGTGGCTGGCAGACTGGCATCAGAGCAGATGATTGCCAGGTGGATTGCATCCTGCATCGACCTCTGCTATAGGCTGGCTGTTAAGGAGCCTCCCGCAGGACTAAGGGCTCATTCCACCACACATACTGTTGCCTCGGTGGCTGCTTCCAGAGACATCCCCCTACAGAAGATCAGTAGCGCTGCTATCTGGGAGTCAGCACATGCCTTCATCTCTCACTACAGCATCGACCTTGAGTCTTGCTGGGATTTTGCTTTTGCAACCTTGGTTTTCCAGTTTCTGTTCGCCAAACAGGGGTGTGCTACTTGCTCCCTTCTTCTCCTGGAGAACTGCTGGAAGTCTGCCGATGTGTTGATAGTGAACTATATTAGCACCCCTAGAAAAACAGGTTACTCACCTGTAACGGTAGTTCTAGGAGTGGTATATAGTTCATTTCCACACCACCCATCTGACCTCCCCTGGCAGGTGACACACAGATCCCTGCTTCCAGCGTGCATGATCTGATGTCACGGAGCAGAGCTGAGGGATATAACATCCAGGTGGTTGGAGGAGATTAACTTGACAGTGTCATGATGGGAACAATATACCGCTCCTAGAAGTAAGGATACAGGTAAGTAAACTACTTTTTCTCATATCCCTCCTGAAGCTCTCTCCTGTCAGTTTTCACTCATGCACTCGAATTGTTACTCATGCTAAATAATTCCCTGCAGTTCACCTTATTTATACCTTTCAGGAACTTGAAGCTGTCTGTCGTGTCTCCCCTCTCTCGTGGTCTCCAGTGAGTACATGTTCAGTGTCATGAGTCGCTCCTTGTACGACCTGCCCTTTTGGCCCTGAATTATCTTTGTAACCCTTCACTGCACAGTCTCCAGCCTGTCCTTATCCTTCCCGAGGTGAGGCCTCCAGAACTGGGCACAGTACACCAGGTGTGGCTCACCAAAGATCTATTGAGGGGCAGTATTACCTCTTTCCTTGTGCTGTCAGTACCCCTCCTGATGCACCCCAGCTTCCCATTTGCCTTACTGTAGGCCTTGTTGCACTGGCTTGATTGTTGAAGCTGTCACTGATGATGACTCCTAGGTTTGATTCCTCAGCCATAGTGCTGAGTCTTAACCCCCTATCCAGTACTCTTTTCTGGGGTTCTTGTTCTCTAGGTGCATCACCTTGCACTTTTTGGCACTGAATTTCAGTTGCCAAAGATTAGGCCACCTCTTTAGCCTTTGCAGGTCACTCTGCATTTCCCCAATTTCCCTCATTGCTATCGACCCTCCCACAGAGCTTCGTGTCACCTGCAAAGAGGCACATCCTGCCACAGATTCCTTCTCCAACCTCGTTGATTAGCATACTAAAGAGAACTGAGCCTAGGACAGTTCCCTGTGGCACCCTGCCTGTGACCTTCCTCTGTTCTGATTTGACCCCGTTAGCCACAACCCTCTTCTGCTTCCCCTTGAGTGAGTTGCCTATCTATCTGACTGTGTCCTTAGCAGCACCCAGATCCTCCATCTTCTTCAGCGAGCATCTGTGAGGTACCAAGTCAAAACCCTAACTGTAGTTGAAGTAAGAGTAGATCTACAACATGGCCCCTATCCAATGCCCTTGTCATCTAGTCAGAAAAAACTATCAGGTTAGTTTGAAAGACCTCCCTGCCATGAACCTGTGCTGCTTACCATCCTGGAGACCACTGCTTTCCAGGTAGTCCACGAGGTCCTCTTTGACGAGTGACTGTATGAGTTTTCTTACAACAGAGCAACAGAGGTAAGATTGACAGGTCTGTAGATCCCTACTTGTTATTGCCCCTTCCCCCCCCGTTATGGATCGGAACTATATACGCCACCCTCCAGTCCTTCTGAACTACCCCAGTCTGTAATGAGATATTGCATTGTCCCACTAGCTTTGCAGTTAGTTCCAGTGCCAGTTCTCTGAACAGCCTCAGATGCATTCCATCTGGTCCTGGGGCCTTATCTATATTTAGGGCTGCTAGCCCTTTCCAGACCCTTTTGCATGTAAATATTGGCTGCCTCATCTCTGGTAATCCCTTTGTGGCCGCTTCAATGTCACTGTCTGGCAAGGGTCCCTGTCCTCCCTAGTGAAGACAGAGCAAAAGTGATTATTGAGGATGGTAGCCTTTTGCACATAATCCTTTCTCACCCTGCCCTCCCTCAGTCAGCTTAATAATTCCCCTCCTTTCTTCCCTAATATACTGAAATAACTGTTTTTCTCTGTTCTTGACCTGCCCTGCAGTATGCAGCTCTGTGTCTGCTTTTGCCTCCCTAACCACCCTCTTAGCCTCCTTATTTCTTAGTAAGTACTTTCCCCATTCTTCCTTCCAGTGCTTTTCTTTGTACCTGGAGAAGGCATTTTTCTTGGCCCTCACTGCTTTCCTGACCCTTGCAGAGAACCATAATGGTCTCTTGAAATTGTCCTTTTTGGTTACTTTTCTCATGCATAACTTAGATGCCACGAGAATTGCCCCTTTTATTGCCTCCATCTCTCTTCCGCACTGTCTATGCTGTATGCCCTGACTAACTTGTCCTGGACCAGCTCCCTTAACTTTTTAAGTCAACCCTTCTGAAATCAAGGACATCAGTGCTTGGTTGTTTTTTTTTTTCAGTCCCAAGGGTGAGTTCAAGCCGAATGGAGTTGTGGGCATTGCTCCCTAATAGCTCCCCTACTCTCACAGCTCCCACCACCTCTGAGTTGGTGAGCACATCAAGACTAGCCTCCTGTCTAGTGGGTTCTTTGACCAGCTATACTAGAAGACAGTCCTGGAATGTATCCAGCAAGGCTTGACTTCCGCCACTCCTGCCCACTGGAACATCCCAGCCGATGTTCAGCAGGTTCACATCACCCACTACCAGTACTTTCGCTTTCCCCACCCTCTTTCTAGTTCTTCCCCAAGCTCTCCATCTTCTCTTCTCCTTGCCTTAGTGGTCTATAGATCACCCCCAAGCATACTGTAGTTTCTTGCCTGAGGACGCCATGAATTGCACCCACAGCAATTCTGTCTCCCCATTACTACCTCTGATGCACCCATCTTCCACAACCTGAGTGCCACCCTTGACATAAAGGGTTACACCTCCCCACTACCTTTTCCCCTATCCCTCCTGAACAGTGAGTGCACAGGGACTGTGAGGTCCCATTCGTTATTTTCTGAGGCCCACCTTTCTGTCATGGCCACAAGGTCCATCTCAGCGTCTGCTGTCATTGCCTATGGCTCACTGGTTTTACTACCCAGGCTCCTGGCGTTAAAGCACATCCCCCTCCATCTAACTCCTGAACTCTTTTTGCTATTTACCTGTCTTTCTCCCTTGTTCTGTTCTGGTCGTCTTAGCTTTTTGTTTTTCATGGTGATTGTACACTTTGTGTCCCCCCTCTCTTTTGTCCCTTTTTCTAGCACAGTTTGACTTCAACTCTATTTTTATCCACTGTGCTGCTACAGCCCCCAGATACGGGGTAGTATTAGCTAGGTTCCCTTTCCTCTCACCTGTCCCCATGACTCCCCTAGTTCCAGTCTCCCCCGCAGTCAGTTTAACTGTCCAGTATAGATGTCAAACTTCTGTACCAGTGCACTGGCCCCTTCTCTCATCAAGTGGAATCTGTCCCCCTTGAAGAGCTTCCTGTCCCAGACGTCCACCCAGTCCCCAACAAAATGGTACCGCTTCTCTTGACACCATCCCTTAAGCCACCCATTAAGTTCCTCTATCATATCCCTCCCTATTTTATCCTTTTTCCCCTCCCTGCCCCACACAGGCAGAACTACAAAAATGGGCAGGAAGGCTGAGTGTACTGACGATCTGTCCCCCAGTCTACGAGTGTTCCGCTTCACAATCTCCACCAACTGGTTCATCAAATCATCAATACCCAGGTGTACCAGCACCCCTAGCTTCCCCCACTCCCTCTCTGCCATCCTCACTATCCTATCTAAATCCCGGATGGCCAATGCCCCAGGAAAGCACCTGACCGTCCCCCTCCCATTCAGCCCTCCTCCCACCACCCTCTCCACACCTCTAATTGTCGAGTCCCTAACCACCGAGACCCTCCTGGTAGACTTGCTCCTTTTATCCCCTTGGGTGCCATCACGTTGTCCTGCCCTTTTCCTCCAACTGACTCAAGAGTCCCCCTAAGCTGATTCAGGTACCTGAGCAAACTCTAGGGGTGCAAAGGGGTTCACCATGTGGATGGTGTTGGGCTGGACAACCTTCCTGTGGCTCTGGCTCTCTTCCCCTTCCCCTCCACTCTCCACCCCCCTGGACCAGTGAGCCTGTGGGGAGTGGGAGTGTGGACCTCAGCTGAGCTGACGATGCAGCTGAGATATTTTTACCCTTGCTGCCACCAGCTGAGCATGGAGCTCTGCAAAGGTCCTACAGATGGGGCACTGCCTCCTCCCTTCCATAACATATACCTAGAGAAGAGCGACCTACTGCTGCCACAACTGACTGTCTCCCCTCTGTACCCCATCCCTTTACAGGCCAGTGAATGAGTCTCTGCCTTGCTGAATAGGATATATAACTATGAATTTCACAGTTTATAACATAAGAAAGTCAACTTTGCTTGTTTAAACCCCTCCTAATAGGGGGATTACTTTTGGCTCTTTCCGGAGCACTGCTACCACCTTTGCTGCACTTCTTCTTCATCCCAGTCCTGGTCCAGACTGCAGCTACAGGAGCTGGGGCTGGACTGGGCACCGCCATTTGTGCTGCAGGTTTGTTCATCTCTCTTCTTACTGTGGCCAGTGCGCCACCACCTCTCTTCACTCAACTGGCCCATGGACTGCCTTCATGGCCTGGGATCCCACAGCAAGGAGGTTGCTCAGTTTCAAGCAGCTCTCAGAGCTGCACAAAATGCAAAACTGCTCCTCCCCAAGGACCACAAACTTTGGAGACACCCAACAGCCCTCCCGTGGCACCAGTTCACCCCCCCATCCCACCAGATGGTGCAAGACTAGAACATATTGATCCTTTGTTTTTTTAAGTCTTTGGTAACCTGATGGTCAGAAGCCACACCACAAAATAGAAACATATTAAAATAGGAGATAAAGTGAAAGACTACAAAAGCAGCCATGTTTGCAGTTTTTGTAGCCCCAGGACTACTGCAAAATGGGTCAGAGGATATATCACCTGGCTAGGACTGTTGGGTGTTCCTGCGTTTAGCTTTGTAGAGCCAGCCGGCAGCAGACTAGCTCACGTTTCAGTACATTCAGTCCCTGTGAAACTGACATCAGTTTGGAGGCTGGCTCAGCTGTGCAAAATGGCTAAATTGCAAGCTATCTCAGGACTTGTATGTATGCTTTTCTTCAAGAATTGACAGCCACTAAGAGCCAGGAGTTTGGCATAATGATTAGTGCATGAGATGCCAGCAACTGATATTTTATCCTTGGGTTTCAGCACAAGCGAGAGCCTTGTGCAATAGAGATTTGTCTGGGAGACAAAAGGAGAAAGACCTGTGAGAAAAGTCAACAGTCAACCACAAGATTGGAAGGAAGCTGTTTAAAGAATCTTTGCAAAAAGACTTGTTTCCTCCAGGAACACCACCAAAGCTCCTGCCCTGGGCTTTATGAGCTAGCAGGACTTGTTCTGACAGAGGGGTGTAAGTTGCCTGAGGCCCTGAGTGATTGTCTACTCCTTGGGGGTGGGTGAAGGCAGGTCCCTTGTGTGGCAAAGAGGATATCGGAGACCAGCATGGCCCTCACTCCTCGTCACCCGAAAACTGAGAGAGCCCTCCCAGCAGAGCCAGCCTTCAGAGTCTGCTAAGGTTGTGAGTACTTTGTCGATACCCTTCTAATTCTTCTGCTAGTCAGGAACAGATAAAGAGTAATTGCCAGTCATTTCTGTGTGATTATTATTCAAAGCCCATGAGTGTTACGGAACCAATGTAAACAAGCATTTGTCAATGCCGAACGTTCACTTGCAGGTATTTGCAGTGGTGTTTGGCATGTATGGTGCTTTACCCTAATGCCCTGTGCGATTGCTGGTATTTGCACACTAAATTGTCAGCATGACCTTGTTGCTACCCCCATTGTGCGCTACATAGGCAGAAACACGTTTTGGGCAGGATGTGGAAAATGACAGCTGTACTGCTCATAAGGAAGTGTGGTAAAATGGCAATGTTGAAAATCTGGAGTGGAAATATTGAAGATTCGCAAACCTATGAGCGTGCGTGGGAACTGTGCAATGCCCGCTCATAAAAGCAGTTATTTGTAGGATTTTTTCACCAAATTTTCAACATTGCCATTTTAAACCTCTGCTAATGAACAGTGTCACTGTGATTTTCTGCATCAGGTCCCATACATTGATTTCTCATGACACCGACTGCGCCATTGTGCACTACATGGGCGGAAAGACGCTTTGGGCAGGATGTGAAAATGACAGCTGTACTGCTCATAGGAGGTGTGGTAAAATGGCAATGTTGAAAATCTGGAGTGAAAATATTGAAAATTTGCAAACTTCTGACGTGCGTGGGAACTGCGTAACGCAGTCATAAAACAGTCATTTTAGGAATTTTTCACCAAATTTTCAGCGCAGCCACTTTAAGACCTCTGCTCATGATCAGTGTCACTGTGATTTTCTTAATGTGTCCCATACATTGAGTTCGCACACCGACTGCGCCATTGTGCGCTACATGGGCAGAAACACATTTTGGGTGAGATGTGAAAAATGACAGCTGTACAGCTCATAAGAAGGTGAGATAAAATGGCAATGTTGAAAATCTGGAGTGAAAATATTGAAAATTCGCGAACTTACGAGTCTGCGTAGGAACTGCGCAACGGACGCTCGTAAAAGTCATTTTTTGGAATTTTTGCACCAAATTTTCAACATGGGGTTTTGGGACCCCTTCTCATGAATGATGTCACTGTCATGGCGTTATTGAGGGGCGAAGGGTGATTTCGGCGCAGTGACTGCGCCAGTGCCTGCGAAATCACCCGCCGGGCCCCAAATAACGCCATGACGTGACATCATTCATGAGAAGGGGTCCCAAAACCCATGTTGAAAATTTGTGCAAAATTCAAAAATGACTGAGATATGCAATAAAGTTGAAACCCCCATGTAGCCCATTATACAGCTTACGGCATTTCCTCAGTTCACGGTCTGCTTTGAAGAGTGCAGACGTCTTCCCGGTCCACGCAAGATCATCGCGCGGAGTTCGAGGTAAGTATGGGGTGAGGGGTGTGGGGAGGCTGGGTGTGCAGTGGGTGGGTGCGGGTTGTGGGAGGGAGGGCTGGAAGGCGTGCCGTGGGACCGTTTTGTTTTACAGGTTGAAAAATAAAAAAGATGACGTGGGAATTTGCCACGCTGGTGGGCTCCCAGCGTGGCAGAAGATGGCTGGAGGGCGGAGCCGACGGGGATTGGGCACCCCGTCGGCAAAGTAACGACTGTTGCCACGCTGGGTGGGCTCCCAGCATGGCAGCAGGAGCTTGGGGGGAGCCATGGAGCCAACTGGGGATTGGGCACCCCGTCGGCAACAACATTTGCCACACTGGGGTGGGCTCCCAGCATGGCACCAAAGTTTGGGGGCGGCGTGGCGTGCGCAGGGGGGGAGGTAGCGTGATGTGAGGGGGTGGCCGCTCAGTATGGCAGCAGTGCTTTCCCTTTGAAGCAGAGGAACACCTGCTAGTGACTGAGCTCCTGCACCCATTGATGCAGGACCGCCACGCCTGCTCAAGGGAGCAGTGCATTGGGTGGGAGAGGCACACCTCCAAGTGTGCTACTCTTCCAAAATGTTCCTTTCGCATGCGCGCAAGTGAACGTAAAAACTGGCTCTGACGGCAAAAAGGGATTATGTTAAGTTCCTTCAACAGTTGAACCTATTCGACCCAAGGTCCTTCTGGGCTTAAATTAGTTGTCTATTAAAAGGCAACAGCCTCCCCCTTCAAGGTCTGATTACCTCTGGGGGACAAACATACAGTGACAGCCAGGAGGTTGCTTATACCTTTAACAGGTTCTTCACTGACCTAAAAAAATACAAGGCCGAACTGCCCCCCTCCCCTGGACATCTGGGCCCCGAGAGACTTGAACATAGCCATCTGGAATTCCACCTCCAGCTAGTATGACCAAAAAACGTACTCCCCTCTACTTAAGACAATTAAGGCCAGGGCATCTGTGGGCCCAGATGTTCTTACGAACATACGAAATTTGCCAGCAGACAAAGACCTAGAGGTCTATCAAGTCTGCTCGAATGTGCAGCTAGCACCCCTTATTCTGCAGCTGCCCTTCCCTTCCACCCTTCCCCTTCATTAACCCTCCCCCTTGTCCTGTCCCATCCTTGTTTGAAGCAGTCCACTGTTCTACCGCATACCACTTCAGCAGGTAATGCATTCCACCCAGGCATCACCCTCTCTGTAAAAAAGTGTCTCCTCATCTCCCTCCTGAACCTTCCTCGCTCCAGTCTCATATCATCGCCCCTGGTGTCCCTCCCCTCCCTTACTTTGAACAGCCCCTCTGTACCCATCTTGTTTATTCCTTTCATGTATTTAAAGGTTTCAGTCATGTCCCCCCTGTCTCTCCTCTCCTCCAGTGAGTACATGTTCAACTCCTTCAACCTCCTCTCGTATGATAAGTCCCCCAGCCCTTGATCATCTTTGTTGCTCTCGCTGCACCCCTCCAGTAACTTAATGTCCTCTTCAGATACGGACGCCAGTACTGCACGCAGTACTCCGTGTGGTCTAACTAATGACCTATACAGTGGCAGAATCACCTCCTCCTCCTTGAGGATATACCCTTGCAATACAACCCAGCATTTTGTTGGCCTTTGCAGCTGCCTTCCTACATTGTGCCGAGTTGTTCATTGACCCTGTAATGAGCACACCCAGATCCTTCTCCTCCTCTGTCTGGGCTAGCTGCACTCCCCCTAGCTGGTACTCCTCCTTGGGTTCTTCATCCCAAAATGCAGCACCTTGCACTTTTTGGCATTAAACCCCAGTTGCCAGGTGTCTGACCAGGTTTCAAGCTTTGCCAGATCATCCTGCAACCCCTGCCATCCCCTAGGTCATCCACCACCACACCTACCTTGGTATCATCAGCAAACAGACTGATCTTGCTCTTGATGTCCCATGATATGTCTGCAATGAATATCCCAAACAACACTGGTGCCAACACTGAGCCCTGTGGAACACCGCTCGTCACTGCCCTTGGGTGTGAGAGCTCCTCACCCACCACCACCCTCTGTTGCCTTCCCTGCAGCATGTTTCCTACCCATCTCACCAGCTTTGCACCCACCCCTGTGCCTACTAACTTCCTTCCCAGCCTTCCATGTGGCACTGAGTCGAATGCCTTACTGAAGTCCAGATACAGGACATCCACTGCATGGCCCCTGTCCAGTTGCCTAGTTACCCAGTCATAGAACTCGACCAGGTTGGTTTGGCAGGATCTGCCACGTATGAAGCCATGCTGTCTGCTGTCCTGTAGTCCTTTGGCCTCTAGGAGGGCCACCAGCCCTCCTTCAGGATAGTCTCCATTAGCTTACCCACGATGGATGTGAGGCTCACTGGTCTGTAGTTTCCCAGTTCATCCTTGGGGCCACTCTTGTGGAGGGGCACCACATGAGTCTGAGTACACATCCCGAATGTAGTGAGGCATTAAATAGTCTGCCAAGGTCCTGCAAGGACCTCTGCCAGCTCCTTCAGTACCCTGGGGTGGATGCCATCTGGGCCTGGCGCCTTGTCCACCCTCAGTGCCTTCAAACCCTCTCGAACTCTGCTCTCCATGATTTCCCATCTGTCACCACCCCCGCTTCTGCCATTTCTCCCACCTTGGGTGTCACCCCCCTCTTCTCTTTAGTAAATACTGAGCAGAAGTACTCATTTAGTGCTTCCGCCTTATCGCACCCTGCTTCCACCCAACCCTTCTCCTTCATAATCCTTACAGCTCCTTTTCTCCCTGATGTACTTAAAGAAGTCCTTCTCCCCCTTCTTAATGCCTTGTGCCAGCCTGAATTTCCTTAGATGCTTTGGCTCCCTTTACTACCCTTGTCACCTCCTTCGATTCTGTCAAGTACTCCTCCCTGTCCTCCCCTTCCCTGTTTTCTTGTACTTCCTAAAGGCAGCTCTTTTCCTCCTTACCTTTTCCATGACCTCCTTGCTCAACCAGATCGGTTTCTTAGCCCTAGCCTTCTTGCTTTGGGCTTTGCAGCAGGTTTTGGTTGCCTCCACTACCCCAGCTTTATGAGCTCCCACCTCTGGTTAGTGTCCATACTAGATTGAATTCTGGCCAGGTACCCTTTTACCACTTCCCCATCCTCCCAAAGTCGGCCCTCCTGAAGTCCAGCACTATTGTGCCAGATTCCCCTTCCTTGCCCATATCCAATGTGAGCCATACTGAGCGGTGGTCACTCCTGACAGCAGTTCCTCTGCTGTAAGTTCTCTCCACAAAGTCCCCATTTGCCAGCACAAGGTCAAGGGTATTTCCTAACCTGGTTGGTTCACTGACCATTTGCAGCAGGAAGCTGTCCTGGAAGGCATCCAGCAGTACCTGCTCCCTTCTGTTCCTGGTTGTTGGGGTGCTCAGTCCACTCCTGGCATGTTGAAGTCCCCATAATCACCACACTACCCTTCTGCAGGTCCTCCTGATCTGTCCTGCTAGTTCCCTGTCTAACTCCTCCGTCTGAGATGGTGGCCTGTACACCACTCCCATTCTAAGAATCCTATTCTTGGAATCCTGGATTTGCATCCAAAGTGACTCCATACTACCCTCCTCCCCTTCCTCCCTTACACACTTCAGTCCTTCCTTCACATATAGTGCCACCCCCCCCTCCTTTCCCAATCACCCTGTCCCTACGAAATAACCTGTACCCTGGTACAGACAGGTCCCAGTCATTGTATTGGGTGGCCCATGATCCCAGATTGTTGAGGGCCACTTCTCCAGCCATAGCCTTACCGGTCACATAGCTCATTAACAGATCCTTCCTCGAAGGGCTTGTGCCGGCCCAGTGGAAGCAAGCCTACGTGGTTCCTGTCTACAAAGAAGGTCCCAAGGAGCAGATTGGAAGTTACAGGCCTATATCCCTCCTGTGTATACTAGCTAAAATCCAGGAGAAGATTATGTATGGACAGCTCCATGACTACTTGGAAGCAAATAAACTACTTGCCAGCACCCAGCACGGGTTCAGAAAAAATCACGACACGGACACTGCCCTGATCAGATTCTCTACTGATGTCCTCTGGACCCTTGACAAAGGCACTCCCACTGGGGCTGTTTTCATTGATTTAACCAAGGCTTTCGACTTGGTGGACCATAGTCTGCTACTGGGCAAGCTGAAGTGCCTTGGAGTAGATCAGTACACCCTGAACTGGTTCTCCAGCTACTTATTTGGGTGCTTGCAGCAGGTCACATGGCAAGATGCCATATCTGACCAGCTCCCCTTTAAGGAAGGTGTGTCTCAGGGCTCAATCCTTGGCCCCCTGTTGTTTTCTCTATTTGTAAACAACCTCAGTGCATACTGCGGGGGAAGTTCTGTAATCCAGTACGCAGATGATGCGGTGCTTTACAGAACCTCGAGTGGCATAACTGACCTCAGCGGGCAGCTGCAGGAAGACTTCCTGCCCCTGGAGAGATGGCTCCAGACCAACACACTTCTCCTGAACACCACTAAAATGAAAGCGATAGTATTCGGTCCAAGGTCTCTTGGTACTGACTGAAGTGCTATGCTGCCACTCATCTCCACATCAGGGTCAGTGATTGATGTTGTAACCCAGTTTAAATACTTGGGGATGGTGCTGGACCAGGGCTTCACCCTGAAACCCCATGTTGATAAGATCACCAGAACGATACACCAAAAACTGGGTCTTCTTTATTGGCTGAGCCCCCAGATGATCCCTTAAACTAGGATAACTATTGCGAATAGCATCCTACTTCCCAGCCTTACCTATGCTGAACCAGTACTGCACTCACTCCAGAAACAGGAGCTCAGTAGGTTACAAACTTTGTACAACAAGATAGCCAGGTTTGCCGCTAATTCATAGCCAAGATAGCACTACTGTGGTGTCCTGGCGTCCCTGAAATGGCCTTCCCTTAGTCACTGGCTCCAGTACCCACTTCTGTGCCTTGCTTTCAAACTAATACAGGACCCTTCACTCGAGGGCCTTGCTGACCTACTCAAACTCAAAAGCACTGGCTGACTGTTGTGCACAACTGGCAGGAAACCATTGGGGAAATGCCCAGAATAAAGACAGCTGCTGTCTGCAGATCTTTTACCCATTTAGCCCCAATGCTCTGGAACAAACTCCCTGCCATGCTTCAGCTCTCTGGGATCCTTTCGAAAAGGGCTATGAGAGCACCTGCTTATAAGCAGCACCTGCAGTTAAACACGGTGCCCAATTGGGTTGTCCCACATTTGATCTCCTAGCTGACTATGATTGCTGTGGTATTACACCACTCAAAGCTCCGTTATCATTGTGTTGTCTTGTCAGTCCTTAGCTGTGTTTCTT
Organism: Neoceratodus forsteri; assembly: GCA_016271365.2. Lineage (NCBI taxonomy): Eukaryota > Metazoa > Chordata > Ceratodontiformes > Ceratodontidae > Neoceratodus > Neoceratodus forsteri. The sequence goes on along the minus strand of CM057456.1, from coordinate 448,434,750 downwards.
TTTACAACCCTAGCTAAGCTAGAATGTAAACTTGTATTTACTCTCACCCCGTTTGTCACCTCATGCCCTGTATTTACTAGTGAATTGTATGTATGATCTTCTGTACTACTGGCTCTGCTCTCACATTTTGCTGCCCTTATGTGCATTTGTTTCTGTTTCAAATGACTGTATGTGTAACTAACTCTGGGTTGCCCCTGAAAAAGGGTCCTTCAGGGCCCAGTGAGCCTACCCAGTTAACAAAATTGAAATAAATAAATAAAATTAAAGAATTGCAACAGCCAAGAGCAACTAGCATCTGTGTTGTACCTTCAGTTGGTACCGCAGCGTGGTGCAGCATGAGGTCTGCAACTGCCCACTGTGCGTACACAATTAATAGGCTGCATTAGGAGTTTCAAAATGACTTTGGGGTACTGGTGCACCAGTACGGGGAAAGAGTAAATACCGTGTGGGTATTCACCAGAGGGTGGTGGGATTTGGGGAGTGATCTCAGAACTGTTTCACTGCCTTTAATCCATTTTGTAACATGGCAAAAAACAGAACATGTCAAAGAAGGAATACAGTTGGATGAATTGGGTCAGGTGGCACAAGAGCAACACGGCATTATGGCACAATAATGCAGTGTTGCTGTCGGGAGCGTGCAGAAGACAACATTGGAGCAGCGGTAGCAGCGCGGGCAAGCTTCAGAAATGTGGAGCCGCATCTGAATAAGTCAGGATAGCATATTTTGCAAAAAGTCTGACCAATAGGTGGTGCCACGAAAACAGATAGTGAAAGTGAATGGGTGTACGACGGAGGCAGCACACCGATATGTAGCATGGTGAGGGAAGAGTGTTCGTCCAGAGACAGCAGACCAAGGTGAAGACTAGTATTAGCCACGGACTCACCGAGATGATAGAGGACAAGTTGCAAAAAAAAGGGAAACGCAGTAGTCAGCAGTAACAGCAAGGAATACAGCAGACATGAACTGACCAGAAGTCTGCTGATGTGTGAAATGCACCACCTATTGGTGGAAAATGCGGGGGTGCGAGCAATTGAGTTCAACTGTGGCGAGCAATGGGCAGGAAGAAAAATGTAGTTGCAAGGTGAAACAGCACTGTCAGCAGCCCAGGAACGTACCCGATGGAAATAACAACAGTGGCAGCAAAATCGCATAGGGAAAGTACCACATCGTGAAACACGTCATGTAAAAAAAGAGAAGTATTGTAGTGTTGTAGAAGTGCCACCTGTTGGGCGGAAAGATTAGCGCAGGTCTGCACAGTGAGATAAGAAAAGTCCTGTCAGTCCTGTGGCACACTAAAGTATGCAGTGAAGAAAGAGTTCCCACAACGCAGCACGGTAGCAAAATCAGTAAGAAGTTGATGCACATGAGTATAATAGCCAAATAGAAGTGGGAAAGTTGTAAGTGAGAAGAATATGTTATCTGTATCTTGCAAGATAAAACAAAGTGGTAATGTGTCAGTAGTTGCTAGACACTGTATAAGTCGATGTCGGCAGTCCAACGTGCACGCGCATTGTGGCACTTAGACAGATCCTTATAAAGAAGCAGATAGAAACCATAAATCAGTAACTTAGAAAATTGCTACTGCTCATGTGTGTCGCATAACAAGTAAAAAAATATCCAGATCAAACTTACTTTGCACTTGCCATGTTACAAGTGCATTAATCCACGACAAAGGTGGCATCTAATGGGGAATTAATGCATGGTTTGTCCATTGTAGGCACTCCACAATGGTCCCAACCATGCATTAACTCCCCTTTAGGTGCCACCTTCGTCGTGGATTAATGCTTACATGTTCCCCCATCCAGATCATGTTCCTGTCCAGCTAATAAATATCCGTTGTGTTTAAATTGCAGTTTATTGTGTTTTGCATATTGTTGTGTTTGCATGCATAGAGCATATGTTCGGGGTTGTGTGTGATCATAAAAGGTTCCGTGTCATGAGGGAGGGGCTTACAGTCATTTCTTGTGGCTCAGTACCCTGGCAGCCATCTGTCAAAAGGATCCCCATTGGTGGAAGTAACACATCAGTTTTTTTTTTTTTTACCTCCAGTACCAGCCGAGCCCAGGCACCGTTCACCCAAAAGCCTTATAGCCTGTGCCTAGGTATTATCGGACAGCCGTAGTCTCAGGTTTACACCTATAATATTAAACGAAAAAGCAGCAACGTCAGCAGCTTCAATTCAAAACAGATGGCTAAATCAAACCATACTCCATAATTTTCAGGTATGCAAGAGTAAAACTTTGAGTTTGATGAGGAAGTCATGTCCCTGTGAATTACAAATGCTGTATGTATACCCAAGATGACTGTGTACATAATATACAGCACATCTGCCGGACAGTCTGTATAGCAAGTGTGCTAGGGGGTAAAGGCATTCCTGTCATTTCACAAACAGTAATTGTTAAATTAACATTCAGTCCCTTATGCTGACCTTCTTCCTAAGAACACTGTGACAGAGTGATGCCGTACATGAAAACAAAAACGTCTAGAAACAAAGCACTAAACTAGGTCACAGTTGAATTATGCAAATACAACTGCAAGAATCCCAAAGCAGAACCCATGTAAGAATGCATAGGGTACAGAGTTACTATTTTTTTTTTTAATGACTAATGAAATGGAAGCTTGTGAATGACAAATGATTTCTATGTAGTTTTTAACTACCATGAGCAGTGACTCAGACCAGCTGTTAAAAGCTTGTACTTTCTGAGCCAGGTACCCACTTTTGAATTAGAAAGCAGCATGTGAGACTTTTACTGAGGGTGACCTTGAGATCTACATACAGGAGGTAATAAATCAAATAGTATCAGTACATAACTGCTTCTCTTGTTGCTGTCGCTACTGACAAATCCTTCTTTTGTTGTGCTTTCCATGTTGGTTGACATCCTAGAGTATGTATGCTTAGTTTCTGTTTTGACGGAGAGTAACAATACTAAACCTAAGACAACTGAAAGAGAGGTTTTTGTACTGTAGTTGATATAGCAGTCACTGGGTTAGATTTAGTTATATTTCAATGAATGACAGGTGTCTTCCCAGTCTCTGTCTTTTGTGTCCTGTGAACAGAAACATACCTTACGTTGGAAGATGTAGTTTTGTTTTTTTAGATCCAAAAAAGAATGAGATAGGTCAGACTCATAGGATCTGTCTTCTTATTAAAAAAAAAAAAAAAAGAACCTTTGAGCTGTTACAGCTCGTTTATTTTTTTACCTTGGTAAGAAGGTCCCTATATATTTGTAGTGTTTGTCTTTTTATTTACTAGTTTAGCAAAAATTGTCACAGTTTCCTGTCTTTTCCTTTAATTGGTGTTCAGGGTTTGCATATAGCATGTACAGCGGGACTTATGACGAAGGTGCGTTGTGCTGCTACTCCACTAGAAAGCTGGGGCTAGCTGCGGATTAGGGAGTTCCATACTCTGGGAGATAACACTCCACTTACTGGTGGAGGCAACTAACTGCCTGTAATGTGAGCAACACCCAATTGCAATTCCATTTTGTTGTTGAGAAAACAGTCTCTGGCTTTTGAGGCAGCAGCAAGATGCGGCACTGTTGGTTTGCCACAGAGGGAGAAGGGAGCTGACAAACGGGGAACACAATGTGAGCAGGTGATGGTCTGGGGAAATCTTAGCCTGATGCTGCAGGAGACCTAAAACACTACTATGTGTACGGCCTGACATGTGTGGCATATGTGTTCCTGGTTGATTGTGTTGGTGAGGTGGGTAGGAGCCTGTCTCAGGACTGGTACTATAGCTACTAAAGAATAAAGAAATATAAAATTGACAATTATGTGTTATTTTGAGCAGTTTGGCCATAAATCAATAAAAAAGTGTGATGTTAGGAGCAGCAATAAAACAAAAAAAGTTACATCACTGATTTTGCTAATTCTATATCAACTCCAGACTTGCATCACTGTTGAGTAAATACTGGAGTAAAACTGTAACTTCTTACATACAGAGTTACACTATCATTGCCAGCAGATGTTACCTTTTTGATTTTGGGCACTAGTAAGAGTTACAAGGCTTTTCACCTCCACCCCACCTCCGCCCATCACCCTTTCAGTTATAAATTTCCTACCAAATCGGGCCATGGCATCAGGTGCCAACATAATTCGTAAGGCAAAGTCATGCACTCCGGAGTGCCAACAACTGCTTGACTTGTAAAATATAATGTGCATTGCAAAACCTATTTTTGTGTATCGTCTTTCATATAATGCACACCTAAAAGCAATGTACAGCGGTTTTAGAAATAGCAAATGCAGTATGAAACATTAAAACAGGCCAGTATGTTATACAATGGTGTAGGAGAATACCCATGTTTCTTCCTGTCAACTAATGGACCCAACTCAGGGGGAGAAACAGTCCTTTGCTGCATGAGGGAATGTGAGAAGTGCCGCTAATAAGAAGGATGAACTGGAGGGTTAATGTATTCAATATGTATTTTATAAGCTTTTTTACCCCATTTTCTCACCCCCCGTCTCTGGCATGTAGCGAGATGCCCTCCCTTCATGTCACCCCCTCCATCTGCGCCTAACACGGACCTCCACCCAGTGGTGGTGGGACTACAGGAGGGCGACCACCTCCCCCAGGAGAGGAGAGCTGCTGTAAGGCTGCTCAGTCTTGCTCCCCCCTCCCCCCGTGCTGGCACCCTGACTACCTGAGGTCATTCCCAAACCTGGGTTGCTGGCAAAGCATGAGATAAGGCATCCAGCGCCTCAGCCCTCTGCGCTACTGGGCCGGCCCGAGGTTTAAAATCTTGAAGCAAGCTACTGCATGATGTAGTAATGTAACATATCTCATGAAGATCCAGAGGAATGAGGGGGTAAGAGGGGATGTAAAGACAGAACAGTACAGCCTCTTCAGGAGGAACAAGGAGGGTCAGTGGGGTAGAGGGGTTGTGTTATTTGTACCGGGTTGCTGTTGACGACAGTACTACCCTTGTCTTTTGGGCTTAGATAAGGTGGAGGTGCCTGCGTTGATATCTCCATTGAGGATTCATTCCCCAAGATAGTAAAGTTCAGGATTAATTTTGCAGTGCCTATACCCAGAGAAAGATAACAGGACAAGATGACAAGGCAGTACAGTGCTTTCTCACTATAGGGAACCTCTCTATAATGAAGCACCAGGTATAATGAATGAGTCCCATGGCTCCCGTCTTTGTGTTGCCACTAAAGCGAGGGAGCTTTGTACAACTAATTGGGGTCCCTCTTGCACTCCCTCTTATGCTCACTCATCCTCTATTGCGTCTCTTACAAGTTACAGTTTAAAAAAAAAAAAGCCCTTCAATTCTGCTGTACTGACTGAATTCGGAGATCAGAGGGGTAGAAAGACACAGCGTTGGAAAGAAAATGAATGTGATCTCTCTCCTCTCACAATTTCAGCCTCTTTCTCTGTATATGATCTCAGCCTCTCTGTAGTACAGTAATATACAATCTCTTTCACCACTCTATAGAAAAGAACAGTAAACAGCTGCAGAGTCGGGAGTGACTGGCTTAATGTTTTTGTTTGTTTTCCTGCGAGTAGGGTTACCAGATTTTGGGATGCCAAAAAGAGGACACTATATAGGGTTACCAGATTTTGGGATGCCAAAAAGAGGACACTATAGTCCCACCCTCATCACTCTACCCTTTCTGATCAGACGCGGACCAAGCAAGCAAGCAGTTAACTGCATTTTACAGGGTCCAGGACTTCACAGCTATAGGCTAAACATTAGTGAACTGGGAAGAATGAACACAATACCATTCGTTCTGTTGCTAACCTCTCATCTTGTTGCGATGACAAGGCCTCCCCCTCCACACCCATCTATACAGGAAGAAGCACAAATGAGATCCAGTCTTTGAGCTTTGTGTAGTGTAACTTTGTATAGTAGCTATATGCTCCTTAATCTGACCCACCCTTGCTATTTAAGGACAGACAAGCACATTAAAACCCCTGATAGGGCTGCTATCATTAGTTTTCTATTTTCTGCAGAAAGTCCAGAAACCCACAGTAGCTTATCCATATAATTTTATTGCAGTTACCTACAGTATGCAGGGCACAGGTGCCAAAAAGCTCCTTTATGAAAGTCTTACATTCAAAACCTTGCAACTCAGAAACAAAACGAGCAGTGTAACAGGGTGAAAGCCAGCAAGTAAAGCCATGATTCTCGGGCTTACTTTTCAAAGCCGGATTTCATCCTGGCAGCTGGCCATACCCTACACTACTGACAGCAAACAGACTGCAACACAAGGGAGGAGGGTCCAACTCATGAAAACAAACAACAACAAAAAAACAAACAAACACTAGATTAACCCTAGCATCTGGCCATCCACCCCCCCCCCCCATGCACTGACGATGTACATTTGGGCAGCAGGGATCTCCGAGATCAAGCAAATAAAATGAATTCAATTTACCAAATACAATGGCGCTCCGCCTACACTGTCAAACTCCAGATACAGCACAGTAATAGTCCAGTCATCGGATTAGGTTATGAGGCTGCAGCTAGCTCAGGATGGTATTTGGGGGGTTCCCAAGGAGTCTTGGGATCGGGATGGATTAGCAGCAGGCAGTTCCACCGTGTTTCGCACTGACTCAGTCCTTAGTAATCCTGCACACAGGTGATTCTTTGTCATGCGCAGATTACTAAAGCAGACTGCGCATGACAAGCATTCAGGTTTTTATTTTCCCTCACCCATGGCACCGCGGTGCTAGATCACTTGTTGGGCAGTTACTGAGCAAAAAACAACAAATTAAGTGCCAAGCCAAAAACTCGGACAAAAAGCACTTAAAAAAAAAAAAATCCGCTGGGATGCAATTAACAATCTTTGAAAAGGGGACATGTGCAGGTAAAACCGGACATCTGGTAACCCTACCTGCAAGTGTGTGTGGCTTTTGTAGTCACTGTATTAGAGTGCAGAGAAAGGGAAGGGAGAGCACTGGCACAGACACAAACAGCGAAGTACAATGTTGTGTGCACCATGCTTGTTTGTTTTAGTAGCTCTCGATATATCGAACAGGGACCTATAATGAACACAGGTTATGGCTCCCAATCTTTTCGTTATAGCGAGGGAGCAGTGTACTATCCCCCCAGGAAGTAATACCAACCCACTGTGGTCCCCACTGGTACAGTCCACCTGTTTGCCATATAATGCAAGCACAGCTTACCCAAAATGCAATAAGTAACTACTGTACGAGTCAGAAATGCAGACAAATAACTATGGGTTTGTTAGGGGATCAGGCTCTGGAGTAACAGGAAAGGGTTAATGCAGAAATGCAATTACAGTAGTACATCTGCAGGGGTAATGAAATAAAAGACTTGGTTACTATAATTCTTCTTACCAGTACCACCCCCCCATCAACCTTTTAATACTGCCCGACTGTACTGTATGGTACCGCTACACACTGGTACCAGTATGCTTTTACCCCTAGTTTCCTAGGGAGCACCCAGTGCTTCAGTGGGTACCCAGCTGTTGGAAATATGCCGTCCCACTGACAGCCATGTTGCACGTATTAGCTGGTGAAGCAAACAAACTTAAACTGAGTGCACTATCTGTACTTCACAGGTCTGTTGTCCTAGGTATAGTATAGTTCAAAAGGAAAAACTGAATAATGTTAAAGAGAATCTGCACGCAATCTCATTAGATAATTGAGCACCTTACCACCGATTTAGCCCTATAATAGTAGTGGCTGAAGCAACTAGTACTCCAGAATACATTTTTTAATGTTGTACAAGCCCCAAAGCACCATACCATCTTGTGGTTGCGCTTACCTCGAACTCCATCCCTCTTGATGACATCCATGTGTCACCACCTGGTGAGTGCATGGAAGTCTAGCAATCAGCTGAACCACATACCTAATGGATACTGTGCACGCACACCTCAGGCTCTGATACAGTTGCCAGCCCCCACCCCACATACCTTCTATGTACTCTTCTAATGTCTGCGCCTGATAATCGTCCTCAGAGTAAGTACTTTCTCCAGTCCCAACTTTTGGGAATCCCATATAGTATATAGCCAATTGGGGAACAATATAAACCTGGGATTTTAACTGCAGATATAGTATAGTATGCAGAACAAGTGACTGTGACCGTGTGCTTCTGTACCCACGACTGATATGCGAGCACAGTTATCTCTTTCAAACTTATATATTAGCTTACTCCATGCTCGTTTTACAATAAGACACCACTCAATTAGTTTACGTAGGTATCTTTCATGAATAACTGGAGCTAAAATATCATATTTATAGTCCCCCTTTGACTATATGGGTCTCCCAGGCTGCCTGTATTACAAGGGGCGTGCGCACTCACAGTGCATATCATAGCTGAGATCTGGCAGCACTGCATACTGTTACCAGGAGTCTGGAGTTTTCTGTTTTCAGCGTGTCTGACACAGGGCACAAGGGCATGCGGTCGTTGATAGGCTTCTGAAGACTGCGGATGACGAGACTAGAGCAGTAAGGTTTGGAGAGCCAGAAAGTAACAGTGAGAATAATAGGATTGCATTTGAGATGATAAGGGGAAGCTGCTTCATCAAAACTAAGACCGGGGCCCAATTCTGAAAGGGTTCTGCTGGACGCAAGGTGCTTGCGTCAAACAGCAGTGACTCAAGTTGTACCTTACGTCATTTGTTGCGGCATTCCCTATTCCGGTACATGGCCTGCACCAGTGAGGGAATCCGCTGCGACAGTGGGGCACTGCACCCCCCCCTTGTGATCTGCATCTGGGTATGCCAGGTTGCAAGGGGGCTTGCACCACGGTGGGGCTGCAACAGTCACAGATTTTCAATTCCAAAAGCCCCACAGTGGCGGAAGGAAGGGGGTTACGTTAGACCACCCTGGAGGTGGTCTTAACCCCTTGCAGTAATGCCCCTCAAGGTGGGGAGCTGTTGGGAGGGTCCCATATGTGTTGTCCGTGGGTCAGTAGGGACTGGGGTGTACCCCAGAAGTTTTAAGGTGTCAGTGTGTATGCCGGGGGTGTGATCGGGCACCCAGCAGGGGTGACAGTCATTTGGCATTGCAGACACCGGTAGGTGGCTAGCACTGACAAGGGTGTCACAAACGCACTCCTGGGGTCAGGCACACTGAGCTCACAGTGGCCACCCTTAAGTGCAATCCGTGACAAGGGGGGACAGGGATACCCTCCTCGTGCTTTTAGAATGCTTATGGAGGACACGACTGCACTTCTGCTACGAGGACCCAGGGCATCCCTCTAACTCTGGATAAGGGCACAATACCAGTCTCGAGTTTTATGGCCAAATATGAACAATTCTCTAGCTAGTACACAAAGGAGGAAAACCCAGGTGTCACACTCTCTTCGGGGGTCGCAGTGTAAAGCCCGATTTGGCCTTCTCCCTACAGGGCATGCAACAGCCCGGTTCAAAATCCCTGCAGACTCTGGTATTCTCCCTATTCTTCCAGATCCCTTACACACTCTTTTTTTTATTTTTTTTTTATTTATCTTCTTTATCCCCTTCCTAGCTGCCGACCTCCCGGTAATTCTGCCCGGTCACGGGCCACCGGCTTCCACCCCCCAGATCGGCCACGACTCCCGATACCCGTGGATTACCCCCGCGGCGGGCTGCAGGTGCGGACCCAAACACCCGCGAGAGCGGAATTGGTCGGGGAAGCTGGCCTGGGGGCTAATCAGCCGTGGCGGGCTTCATGTGGAGGTCGGCGGCCGTCATTCCTGGTTTTTCTGGGAGGCGGGGGCGTGCAATGGCGTTGAGCGTCTGCCCGCCTCAAATCAGCTGGCGCTGATCGGTCGCGATACCCGGCCTCCGCCAGAAATCGCTGAAGCTCGGACACTGTCCCGTCCTCCCCGGAGAAGGAGAGCAGCCCGTGGGGCGCTCGATCCTTCTCCCCAGCCGGCCCTCAGCGACCCGAGTCCATTCCAGACCCGGGTCGCCCGGCGTCGCAAGCCGAAATCCAACCGCTGCGTCGACGGGCCGGCTGCCCTTACACACTCTTTTGCTTGATCTGGTTGCTTATGGTGACACTCCTAAGCAATTAACAATTGTCACAGAGTATTAATATTGTTCCACACTTCATACAAATATATAAATCTCACTCAGGCGGATATTCTTTAGGAAAACAAATGTTTTTACAAAAATACTTAAATAAATACAGTTGCAGCTAACAAGAGAATACCCATATAGCTTCTATCTAAAGCCATGGCTTACGTTGCAAATTTCATGTTTGAGCCGTGGCTAGTGATCGAGGGCAGCTAGACTTAGAGGGCGGCTTTTAATTGATCAACTAATTTAGAAAGATTATGTTTTACTTTTCTGCCCCTTCCCTCAACTAGCACCCATTCCCTCACCAATGCTCTTTTCATTTATAAATTTGGTGAAGTCACACCCTGCATCCAGTATTTGATGTAGTTTAGTACCTGTTACACTCTTTGGATTTTTAGTAAATATATTTTAGTAGCTGCAGTATTCTGGGAATTCCAAGGAACATGAGTGCTTGCTTGTCACCAGTGACACACCCCGGCACACCCAGAGACGCTGCAAAGACCGGCCATGCAGACCATGCTGAACACACCAGTGTTCTCTTGAGATTTTTTTATACCGCATTCAGAAACAACAAACAGCATGTAGAAGGCGCGGATTGCGATAATCCTGCACAGTATCACTGGCACATCAGGTCACCCACTATGAACGCAGCTCTAGGAGATGCTTGCCAGCATGTATGGTAAAGGGTCTGGGGGGGGTGCTGTAATCACCAGCTCACCTGACAGTATCACCAGCTCACCTCGTGAACAGTCTCCCTTTCTCACTCCCCCTTAATTCACCCTTACTTGTAAACTGCATGTTTCTTGTTGCAGTCTGTGATCGAGGGTGGCTTGTATTAAAACTATGTTTTTAGTGTGCAGCTAATGATCGAGGGCGGCTATAGATTGAAGCTATACGGTATACTAATTTGGGTTACAGCATACAAAAATAAAATGGAAAGCTATATACATGTAAATGCACTAAAACTGTTAGCTAAAAGTCTACCGTATGTTTTGAAGTCCATAAAAAGTAGGTACAGTCTCTGGTTCATTAGTCTCTGTGCTTGTGGTCAAGAGAATGTCCAGAGGAAAAGTGTGTGCTGGCAGTCACTGTGTCTCAGCAGTTTGGCTTCCTGTGTGTCAGGTGAAGTCCAGATGAAAAGTGTGTCCAAATGCCCTGAGCTGGGGCTATTTATACCCCTGTTTCAGCTCTGGAAATAGTGATTGAAAATCCCACAACATTTAGGCCAGTGGATGGCACTCTTGCTTTTTCTTTACAACCCACTTTCCAGCTATCCTTTGATGTGTCAGGGTCCCACAGTAACACCATTGGCATTAGGGTGTTAAGAATTCACACAGGTTTTCTAGGAAGCAGGCTTCTTTGTTACCTCAAAAAAATGTAGCATATTATAACAGCTTCTTTGGATCAAAGCATTCTGCTCATGAGTGCATGGTTTTATGACCTACAAGTGGATTTTGGCATATCTCTGTTTAAAAAAAAAAAAAAAAAGAATGAAATCTCAATTCCTGGCAAACAGCTGGCCTGCAGGTCAAAAGAAGGTCAAACCCCTTTTAACAAAAGCAAAAAAAAAAAAAAATCCAGTCTTTTTCTCTACGTGCCTTGAATTAGCACTGGCATTTTCTTGGCATGTACATATACACAGAATTATATATAAAAAAAATACACACACACACACACAACAAAATTATATATACAAATAATGACTAGCAGTTGGGTAGCTTGCCACAAAGGGCACCCCTGATGGGTGCCCGATCACCCCCCTGGCATACACACTGGCTCCTTAGCACCCCATGGTAATCACTTGTGCCACGTCTGCCCCAGGGGCACCCCAGGCATTGTGGTTCCTCTTGCGCCCGGTGGGATGGGGTTGGCAGATCCATCCGTCAGGACACACTGGTGCGCCTAGCGTTCGGCACTAGCCTGCTGTTGCGGCATTTCCCAGGTGCAGTGGCGCAAGGACCCCTGATGTTCCAGAACCAGGCGCATGGTCCCTGATGCATCAGGAGTGTGCTGTAGCCCTAGATTGCCGGAACTTTGCAGCAGTCTAAGGGCTCTTTTGGAATCAGGCCTCTGGATAATAAACTTTTTGGAGAGTTAATTTGTATAAACTGAAGGAAATGGTTATAGCTAAATTGACATACAGTGCTGAGTGGGAGTGTTACTGTCAAGTGGGAAGTACTGTGGCAGTGAGTAGATTCATTGCCATGTCCAACAAGGGATGGGTAGTTGGAGGCCTCCATGGTAGTTCAGTGAACTCCAGGGTAAGTCCAAGGAGAAGAAAGAAGAGGAAAAGGAGTGACGGTAAGGCCATGTTGCTTAGACCATTGATTGTCTAGAAAACAGGATTACTCATGGAATCAAGGGAAAAAAATTAACCCCCTTTTTTTCAATATGTAGGAAACAAAAAACAGTAATAAGGTGGAGCCGCTGATCACTGGGGAAGAGGCAGGCCATTGGCTGAGGCAGGGTAATCGCCAATACACTGAATAACTAGTCTATGTCAGTATTAAGCCAGGAAGTCAGTGGTTATGCTCAGCTGGGGGTGGACATTATGAAATAATGGCATGCCAAACAGGAGCTGGTGCTACTCTCATCGGAGTTAAAAGGCTAATGACTGCAATTCTAGGGTGGAGCAGCAAGCGCCCACCCCCCACCATGGGCTATTTAAACCGGCTTCCTCCAGCCTCATTCAGAAGCACTGTTTTTTTGCTGCATCTGGAGGCTCTGTTGGGGCTCTGGCTGATCCCCTTTTTTCTGTGTTTGCTGCTGTTTTCCTCCTTCTTTTTAGAGATGCTGCTTTCCTTGTTGCTTTTGGGCTTTCAGTTTGGTTTATGCCTAGAGCAGTTTCCTAGGTATTATATTGTTTTTTGCTCTCCCTGACTGTTAGCAGTGTGATTCCTTATTTTCTTTAGGTATGTCACTTACGCTGCACTCCTGTCCTCATGTAATTCCTATGTTTCTTTTTTCAGTTTTGGTTCTTGTTTACTTGCTAGTTTCTGCAGTATGTTCTACTTATGTTATTTATTTTTTTTTTTATGCTCCCCCTCTCCTCGCAGCTCTCCCCTCTTCTTCGGGAGACACCTATGGCCTTTTTAGCCCTCGCTCACCTACCAGGTGACCGGAGCAGTCCATCCTCCATGGAGCCATGGCTGTACCCCCCAGGCGGGTATGGGGCAGGGGCTTCACACCCCGAAACATCTGTATTTGTCGGGATGCTGTCTTGGGGCCGGTAGGGCGTTGAGGGTCGGGGCCTGGTGCTCCATCTACCGGGAGGCTGCGAGCCATTTTCCCTGGACGTGCCATGTCCTCGAAGCGTCAAGAGTGAGGCGCCCGGTCAGCCTGGGTATCGCCGCTTCCTCCATTCGCATCAGACTTGCTGTATCCGTCTCCACCCAGTGCCAGACAAGAGCCGAGTTCTGGCACCCCTCCTCCCGGAGAGGATGAGCGGTCCCTGGGACGCCAAGTCCTGTCCTCGGCCAGCCCTCCAGCTCCCCAGGCTCATTCCCGAACCCGGGTCGCTGGCGTCGCAAGCGGAAATCCAACCGTTGCGCCGGCGGGCCGGCTCTACTTATGTTATTCTATGTATTTGGTTTGAGTTTTCATAGTCCCTTATATCTACTTTCCATATCAAGCCACTTGCAAACTTCCTCTTAGTGCCACAGCATTCCTCCAAAGTTGCATTCACCTGGCTTCCTGGCCAAGCAGCTGTTCCCACTCCTGTTCAGTCAGTTCAGTCAGCCTTACCCAGTCAGGCAGTCAGTCAGTCAGTCCACCACTCAGTTAACTTCAGTATTCATCAGCTCAGTCTTAGTTAATATAGCTTCTGAGTTTTACCCATGATTCTGGCCTTTGATGTGCGTTCACATTTTCGGTTCCTTTTCAGTCATTCTCTCCATCAGTCTTACTCATTCCTGTCAACAGTCATCATTCAGTTAGTCACTATGAATCCTAGCAGTCATTCTTTTAGCAGTCGTCAATCAGCCAGTCAATTTCTGCCTCCGTTACATCAGGTTCTATGAAAGCATCCATACTGATCATCGTTATATACACAGACTCTTGCCCTTAGGGCTTGCCCTGTGGTTAGACATGCTCACTCACTCCCCTTGAAGTCTACATCTTGAGGGGAAGTTCCTGGTCAGGCAGTTGTCCTTCACTGCAGGCCACTTGTCTCCTGCAGCACCTCTCAGCATTCCCACTAGGTGGTAAGGTGAAATACTTCAGGAGACGTTTTAGCCATGCAGACCTGGGGTCTGCAGCACTTCATCTTGACTCCAAAATTTCAACATAGTCATTTTCCACACCACCTCATAAACGTAACAGGTGTTAGTTTTTTAAATCCTGGATGAGACATCTGTCCCATGCGAAATGACATTTCGGCCAATGCACTAAAAATGGTACATGTCATGTTTATAAGGGCAGTCATAAAATGACCGTCTTGAACATTTGGGGTCAAAATTTAAACAATAGAGTGAATGTGTGAAGAGTGAATGTGCTAAAAGTAAATATGTAGAGTGACTGTGCCAGACCCTGCACTTCTGTAAGCGGACGGATTCTTTCCATGGTGCAGGGACAAAAGGGCCCTGCACATCTGCACCTTTTCATGTAGGTCCCAAAGGGACCCATGCGAATGAGGATACAATTCCACTATCTCAAAAAGAAGGGAAATTCTTTGTAAAAACTTAATTAATGCCCCAGTTAGGGTAATGTAACCCCACAAAAGTAGGAAAATGTGGCTTTAGGGTGTCCAACCCTAACTCTCCACCCCCACAAGCCAAGCAACAAAAGGAAAAAAAATCATTACAGTTGTGGCTGTCCTGAGTCTTAGCAAATCAGGGTGGGGTCTTCCTTGGGGTTTTCACTTTTCAACCCTAACTCTCACCCCAATTCCATGAGCAAATAAGGTCAGATATCATCTGTTTTCTTTAGGCAGGGCCCACAGGTTGTTGGCAACATGTGGGGAGATACAATTCTGTATGTTTAAACACTATATCAGTTCAATTCAAGTCTTTATTTAACCAGGCGTTCATCGTTGAGCAGAAGCTCATTTGCAAGATGGATCTGGGTGGAGCATGAACAATTGTATATACAGGTCAACACAGGTATTTACAAGGCAATACAGATAATACTCTTTACAGAGAGGAAGAAAAAGAAGTTCATATGTACATAGAATTATACAGATATTGTACAGATTACAGTATTTACATACATAGAAGTGTCTATAGGAAAGTAAAGCAGGTTATCTAAGGTTGCAGGAGGAAGTAACGGAAGAAAAAATTAAAATATACACCAGGTAGAGGTGAAGGGAGGGGAAGGAGGGAGGGAGGTAGGGGAGAAAGGCTAGGAGGCATTGTGCACAGAAAGGAGTTGGTAAACGGGATGTAGAGAAGGTGGATGGAAAAAGGAGTATGTGGAGCCCGGGATTGAATGCTATAAAGCACGGGCATGGTAGAATGTCACAACCCAGGGTAGTGAGCTCCATCCGAGGTTGGGAAAAGGAAGAATAAGGGGATGGATGGGCCTAGTGTTGATAAGACATGGGGATAAGAGAGAGAGAGAGAACAATTAGGCTGGTGAGGAGCAAGCTGGGGGGTCAGTACTAAAAATTGGGTCTAGGCGTGGCTATATACCAGTGCAGACACCGGTACTGGGTCTGAGTGGGTGAAGCAGTTACATACTTCTCTGATTGTACAGAAATAAAGCGTCTTGAAGGCATTTATACTGATTAGAGTGCTTAATTTGAGGGTTTTTTGTAGATCATTCCATAAGGTAGGTAGCACGAAGCTTATGGCTGCCCTGCTGAAGCGGGATTTTGCTGTGGTTACTTTAAGTGTAATAGCTGAGTAACTTCTTAATGCGTATTTCCCAATTATACTCAGGGGAAGACAGCAGGAGATATAGTAAGGCAGCTTATTAGAGATGGCTCTATAGGTCCAGAGAGCGGCGTTTCTGTGGCGCCTGAACTTTAGTGATGTCCACCCCACTGCCGCATATAGGGTGCAGTCATGCGTCCCGAAGGGGAGTCCCGTTATAAACCTCAGTGCTCGATGGTAGAGTGTGTCCAGTTTAGCCGTGTAAGAGTTGGGGCATTGCCTGTAGAGGAAGTCAACGTAATCAACCAATGATAGGAAAATGGATTGGACCAGTTGTTTCTTGGCATCTCTGGTGAGAAATTGGTTGATTCTAAAAAAAACAATCCAAGCCTTTGCCGGAGTTGTTTTAGCAAGTCCTCGATATGTTCAATGAAGGAGAGTCTTTGGTCTATCCAAACTCCCAGATACTTGAATTTTGTAACAAATTCTAGTTTTTCACCGGGAACTGTCCCACTGGACACAGGGTTAGCTGTACGGATAAAAGGGGAGAGGACCATCGCTTTAGTTTTTTTGGCATTAAGGAGTAGCTTTTTTTGGAGGAGTTGGCTTTGCAAAAGGTTGAAAATATCAGAAAGAGGTGAGTGTTAGGGTTGAAAACCCCAAGGAAGACCCACCTTGATTTGCCAAGACTCAGGACAGCGAAAATCATAATGCTTTTACCTTTTGCTTCGGGGTGGGTGGGAGTAAGGGTTGGAAACCCTATGCCACATTTCCCTACTTTGTGCAATTAGGTTACTCTAACTTGTGCATTTACAAAGTTTTTGCATACTGATGATAAAGGCACTGAGTCAGACTAGTGCCGACAACAATAGTGCGGTAAAGAACCACGCTGAAAAAATAGTGCTGATTTTTTCTTCACCGGGGCTGTGTCCTCGCACCACCTGGACTGAAAGATTCTCGGGGGGGATCACGGGAAAGTTAAAATTTGTGGGGCCGTGGAATACTGTTTCCATGGCCCCATGTACAAAAACTAAGTCCCGAGTGCAGAAAAAAGTTGGAGACCAGGATTAGAACCCTGGTCTCCACTGCCGCTGGTCAAGCTGCTCGGTGCCCCAGCCCTCCACACTATGGAAGCAGCTCGGTCAGCCTCCTGGATCCTGGTGCCCTTGACTGCCTAAAGCACCACAGACAGCAACCAGGGTAGCACTTACTGACAGTGCTGTAAATCCCTTCTCGCTATCTGTGTTAGCGCTACAGGGACTAGTGCTATTCCTGTAACGCTAATCTAAATGGCACCGACGATAAACTATTGACTGTCTCATTTTGGCAGTCACCTTTTTTTTTCTATTACAGTGGAACCCTCATAACAGACACATTCATGTAGGTTTTGTCCATTACAATGGTTGTCTGATGTATTCTAAAATCTGAAAATATTAATCTCCTTCACCATTGCTCATACAACAAAGTTAAAATTAAAACATACCCTGTCCTCTGCCAACCAATGGTATGGAGAACTACTATTTGCAGCTGATTAGGGGCTATGCAGTAAATGAGATTGGTAAGATGTTTGGTAGCTGTGCTGATTGGGGATTGAGGGGCTGAACAGCAACCATTAAGAGAGGGAAAGGGGAAGATACTTGGAAAAGCAACATTTGCTGCAGAGTAATCTCCTGGAGTAAGATATCAGGCATCAGACTAGTTGTGTAATGTCTTTATAATGCCAGACAAACCAGGTGAATGATCACATAATGATTAGTAAGCAGTTAGCAAGCAGTTTGCTGCATGTAACGGGTACAGAGGAGTTTGCAGTGTCTGCTGTACAATGGTTGCAGAGTATTGTGTGCATGGAATTTGTAACATTTTAACATTATGGATATGGCTTTTGACTTTTGGCAAGGCGGATCCATCTGTTAAAAGTCCGCTTCGCTGGCCCGGTGGCGCTGAGGGTTGAGGCGCTAGACACCACACCTCGCTCCATGCCGGCGACCCAGGTTCAGGAGCGAGCTCGGGCCACCGGGTGTTGGCTGGGGGGAGATAGGCTGGAGCATCCAACGTTGGCTCGCCTTCTCCGGGGGAGGGAGGGTTCTCTATCCCGGCAAGCGGCAACCTCTGGCAGAGGCTGGGGGCGTGACGGCAAGTCGGGGTCCTAGGGGCTGGAATGGTTGAGGACGTAGGTCAGCAACCAATCAGCCTCAGGACTATAGGGAGGAGGCGGGACGTTGCCGACGGCGTTCGTGCCTTGACGTACAGGGCCGCAACGTCCTACAGGGAAAGGTGGAAATACCACTGGAGCCGAGAAGACGGAGTGCTTTGAGCTGGGGTCTGTGGCTGTGAGCCAAGCCTGCAGCCCCGCGGACCCTGACACTTGCAAGATTCAGGGGATTGCCCCCACCCTGACCCCGCCTGGGGGTATCCACGGCAGAATGGAGGGACCTCGGACAGACAGGTAAGGTTCTGGCAGAGACCAGGCTTAATGGGCGAATCTCGATGATGCGGGTCCAGTGGGTAGTAGGTGGGGATAAATTGTGGGATTAAAAAAAAAAAAAGTCCGCTTCACAGTGTTAGTGGCTCAGTAGGTAGCACGTTCACCTCTGAGGCTGGAAGATTGGACAGTCTTGGGTTCTAACACCACGCCAGATTCATTAGTGCGGTCCGAGGAGGAGGAGCTGCAGTGTTGAGGTGCTGTCCTTTGGATGAGACGTTAAACCAAGGTCCCTTCTGCCCATCTCTGGTCACTGTCCAGGTGGAACTAAAAGATCCTTTGGCACTTATCGATAAAGAGTTGGGGTATTTTTATTAAAATATCCACAAATTATATACAGTAGAACTTTACACACTCTCTCGACATCTATTCAGACACTGTTATACACAAAATATATATCCAGTTACATACATACATAACCAATTAACCCGCCACACACCCATACCGTCCACCTATTTCCACCTACTGTAACCATGTGGCATCTTTCTGTAATTTGTTATACTTCTCTCTTGTAAGCATTTTACTTTCAAATTCCCTGGCAATATTTAATTCTTTACATATATTAGTCTCCAAAATTGAAATTTGAATATATTTTTTTTTGTAAAACAAACTCACATCTTGTCTACTAAATACACCATTTTATAGATGCAAATATAACATCATTATGCTGTACATGTGACCTGTACACCCAGACCGGCTGGCTCCAACTATCAAATTGCATAAAGTTTCTCACCTGCTCCATTTCGAAAAAAATCTACCTTGGCCTTGCACCTTCTGGGGTCTCAACTCTGTTACAACACCAAACCAACAAATGGTGCCTTCGGAGATCCACGCTACAACTACTGAAAGTCCCCCATTGTCGCACTTCACAGGGACAACACTGTCTTGCTTATCGAGCACCACTCTGGTTCAGTGGCCTCAGCTCCTCCATCTACTCTGCCCCAACAATTGGTATGTTTAAAACTAGGCTCTGGGACTATCTCACTACCAACAGCTCCTGTGACTGCCCAACTTATCTTTGTTTCTCCACTTCTCTGCGTGCCCTAGTGGTCCCCCTTCCCCTCCTCACTGCATTCTACCCTCACATCTTGGTATACCCAATGCTGCACTTTTCACCCTCTCCCCACCCTACCTACATTCCTCCCCCAATGACTTTGCACTTCTTATCTCTTGTCTGTTTTCTCTGACAAATGCCGCTGGCTGCCTTGCCTACAATGCTACCCTTGAAGTGTATTAATCTGTAATCTGTTTGCAATGTCCACATTGCTGTAATGTCTGCCTTGATGTTCCCCATAATTTGTATTTCTCTGACATGGAATCTTTGTAAAAGAGCCTTGGCTCAAAGGTATTTGTAATCCTAGACTTGATAAATAAAAATAAAAAAATAGTTCCATTGGTTCCAACTTATCTCTTGTTTTGCTAATATTAAATTAGCATAAGTGATGTCCTCAGTCTCATCTACCCCCAATTGTATATCAAATAAGGCTAAAAACGCTTTATGTATGAGCATGTAAAATAAACGAGTCATTGTTTACAGTTACTTTTGGCATATTTGTCTCAGACAGCCTCTTTTATCCATGCTCTTACATTTCACAATGCTGTTAACATGTTAACATCCATGAGCAGCTAGCCATATAACATCCCACATTTTATGTAGGATTCTAGTATCTGTTAGCTGTTTAATAATCACTGACTCAGACGCACCTTGCTCAGGGTCAGAAACTGGAGAAATAAAAAAAATGTTGTGTAATACAGTTATACCAAAATTGATGACCTGAATTCTGCTCTCTCCTCTGATTTTAAGAACATTCAAAGTTGGCTCCACAACCATAAATTGGTTCTAAATGCCAAGAAAACGAAGGTCATGCTTCTAGGCTCGGCTGCTAAGATCAGAACTGGTCCTTCATCCCTTACTGTACATGACTTAGAAGGAACCATACTTGAATCCGTGTCATCTTTCAATTATTTTGGGATTATGCTGGACCAATCCCTGGATTTTAACCTACATGTCCAATCCACTTGCAAAGCAGTAAATAATAAACTGGGGACTGCTTACAAGACAAGCTACATGCTAACGCCATATGCTAAACTTGCCGTTGCCAAGGGAATCCTACTTCCTACCCTCACCTACTGTGCTCCTGTCCTTGTGGCTGCTCAGAAAACGTCCCTCCTAAAGTGGGATGTTACTTACAATAACATCTGCTGCTACACATCCTCGGCCGCGTGATTAAAGCACTGTTGTCAGCTGTATGCCGACCTTGGGTGGCTGTCGTCCTCTGCATCTAGGCATTACTACCTGGGCTTCCAAATTGATTCTATTCTCAAGGTAAAATCACCAAAATCTCTGGATGAGCTACTCATTCCTCTAACCTCCTCTCATGGACTTCGGTCGGTTGATAAGTCACTCCTAAAAGTTTCTAGATGTCATACCTCTAAAGGCACTAGTGCTTTCAGGCATATGGCACCTCATTTTTGGAATACTCTTCCCCTGGCGCTCAGGCAGACCGAGTCCCATAAACAGTTCAAGAGTCAACTTAGGGGATATCTATTGAGTACTGACCCTTGTACTTGTTTTGACCCCACCTGATTTAACGTGTGCCTTTGCCTACTCATTGGTTATGACACCAGCACTTGCCATCCTACCTAATTTCTGATTTGTACTTATCTGTTCCTTAGGACCTCTACTTCTCCCTCAATCTCTCTCCCCTTTTTCTCTTCTTGCAACACTCATGCTCTCTTGTGTTTTTCTCTTATCCACACTCTACCTGTCTCTTGTTTTCTGCCCTTTCTGCTTCTACTCTTACCTTCCTCCTGTTCTTTATCCTCCTCCTCCTACTCTGTCTGGCTTAAATATCTCTACCTCTCTCCTTCCTGATATTCTTCCTACCTACCTGCTCTCAACATCCCTATCTTTAATGCTACAATGTTCAGTTGTTTGTACAGTATCTTGCTTTCTGCAATGTTTAATTAACTGTACTCTTCTCCTTGCTGCTATTCTCTGTACATCACAAGCTTTATCAGGCATGACATGTACAGCAAATTGCATTCGTATTACTGACTGCTTCTATTACTGCACCTTTGTTGGTGCTAATGTTTTGCACTTTCTGTACAATGACTGCTACCCTGGAAATGTATCTGCTTGAAATTGTTTCTGTATTTCTTTACTATGTCTCTGTATTCTCCCGGGTCGTGCCTGAAAATAATCATTTTTGGCTAGTGCACCTACCCGGTAAACAAAAACTAAATAAATATACGTATGTCCCTGAATTATCTTTAAAAAGCTGACAGAAGACTGAAGAGTAGGGGAGTTCTTCCAGTGTTATGGCCAAAATTACTCCCATCAGTAAAACAGGTTTATGTAGCCCATACCCCAAGATGCACTGGGAAACAAGCTATCACAGCTTAGTGTGACTCTCCTGGCCAAAAATGACAGATAAATAACTAAGTAAGTGGGTTGGCCTATATTTACGTACTTCAGAGGCTGAATCGAAGTGTTGCAGTCACTTAGCATTGCTAGTAGCTGGAAAAATGCACTGTCCCCTTAGACGTGTGCCGCTGCCCAAATAGTGATAATTGAAATGCTAACTCTTTCCATAATGGCCAGTAAGGCTAGTTTAAATACCTAGTGTATTGCCTAAAATGAATATTAACTTTCTGAAGTTACTTCATATATCTGAAGTCCTGCTTCTTTTCTGTTTTGCTAATTTGAAGATTCTCTGCTTGTCAATTCTTGTTGTGATGTGTGGAGCAACACCCGGCAGGTGACATACTGTACAGCTAGTTCTGTGTCTCCTCCTCCTCTTATATCATTAGCCCTGTGACCTCGCTGTCTGTCACATCACAACTGACCAAGAAAGGCCAATCACCTGCTATAAGATCAGTCACTAGTGGTGTCACAATAGGTGAGATCACAATGCTGATGAGGTATGAAGAGGAGGAATAGAAATAATGTCAGCATCCAGGTAAAGTACTGCTCTTTTTATCCCACCTAATACTGCCTGGTAGTAAATCTTATAAGCAAATGGAAAAGAAAATTACTTCATACATAAAAAGTAAGGCTGGCCTGCCAATGCAGTGGTAGCGTTGTTGCTTACGACTCTGGATGACCAAAGTTCGGGGATGAACCTGAGTCATTGGAATGCTTGCCAGGAAATTAGGACTGAACATCCCAAAGGAAGCTTTGCCCAAGGAAAGAAGGCGCACTTCACTGCCGCCATCCGGGTGACCATGGGTGGGGGGTGCCAGTAGTAGCGGGCGAAGGGGGATGCAGAAATGCTCTGATGCATTCTGTATGCATCAGCGTGCATGCATGCATGCAACAATTGGCGCTCTCTTTCAGCGTCTTAGGGGTTGGGAGCAACAAAAAAACAAGGAACCAACCCCTCTAGTTGTAGTAAAGATGATGTCCACCCCATGCTACAATCCGCGCTTTGCCGACCGCAGCATTTGCGCCAGACTGAGCTCTAACTCTGCCAGGGTGAGGTTTTGGCCCCAGCAGCCTTGCCTATTGGGTAAGCCAGGAAGAACAGGTGCAGAGGTTAGTCCCACAGAAGGTGGGAGTGGGGGCAAGACCAGAGAGCCAGGCAGGGTACCTTGGGGCATAAAATAAACTAGAAAAAAAAAGAAAGAAAGAAAGAAAGAAAAGTAATAACTGACTCATTTTAAGAATTAATGCCAACTGTTTTTGTCGCTGCTAGCTCTTTCAGATATATTTTTCTGGCCTGATACATTTTCTAGCATTTTTCAGGGGGTCAATGCCAATGTCAGAATTTCAGACCCTGATATTGAAGTTGAACCTTTGAAACATAGAATTTGTCAGCAGATAAGGATTGTTTGGCTTACCCATGAGTTTGCCCATTTTCCCCTGCCAATACTGTGACCATAGACCCTAACTGATCTCTGGCTCCCCCCGCCCCCCCCGCCACTGGTTTCCTAACAAGATTCCTAGTGAGTTAATGCACCTCTTTTCACATACCATGTGCTTTCTAATGCTAAAAATAAGTTATTTCTCACGGCCAGTATTCAGAGGTAAGATAACTTGCTTTTCCAGTTGTTTTTAGGTGCTTTCCTTTCTTTAAAGAGCCAGTGGAGCCGAAGCAGGCAGACAGGAAAATAATAAAAATGTTAAGAAGTAGTCAGTTGTATAGTTTTATTTCTTAAAGAGACTCAACAGAATGAGCACCTGCGCCATCTATATAGGTGCCTTGCCACCAAAGGTTCTGGATAAGAATGCTATCCCTGAGATTTGTTTTATGATTAAAAAGTTATTTTACTCGTAAAATTTGGAATACTGTGTCCCAAGGACATCCCGTTTTTTTCTGCCACCCATGCTCCGCCCTGGCACTCACAGACGTGATGACGAGATGCCAGTGAGAGCGCGGGGGCGCACTCCATTATATTCAGTAGGCATTGATTTTTGAGTCTTTTTTGTAATATAATGGCAATTGGCAATGAAACATGGGCACTGGTTGACCAACAAGGGCCTTGTTAGTTGACCGGTGCTCATGTTTCATTGTCAAGTGGCCATTATAGTACAAAACAAGACCAAAATCACCGCCACTGCATAATGTGGCGTCTCCACTTTCACGAAGCATCTCGTCATCACATCTGGCACGCGTGGGAAGGCGTGGGTGGCAGAAAAAAATGTGTGTATTTTTATCTTGGTGGGTCTCTTTAAGTGTTTTTCTTTTGCTCTTTAGAAAGTCTTCTATATGTTAATATTGTGCTGGATGTGTGGAACAGCTCTTAGCCTGGCAGCTGACATATTTATCTCTCATCCCCCCACTACATCATCAGCACTGTGACCTCACTGACAGTGACATCACAGTTGAATGACCTGGCAGCCGCTGAGTGGCTGTTCTAAGCAGCAGTGATGTCATAGTCAGTGAGGTCACAGTGTTGATGATGTAGTGGGGGGAACAGAGACAGATAGGTCAACTGCCAGGCAAAGTGCTGTCCCATATGACACCTACTAACATCAGGTAAACAATCTTCTACTTAACTAAGGGAAAATGAAAAGAACCTCAGATATAACAGGTAATGATTGACTGCTTTTAAAAATGAATAATAGTTTTAGACAGTACACTAGGGCCCAGATATTCAGAAATGCGCCAAAGCCCGGCGCAAGTCAGACGCAGTGAAAATCTGATGTGCCATGGTGCAACAGGAGCCATATTCAGAGGTTGCGCAGACCGAACTGCGCCAGAGCAACCCAGCTGAATATGGCAGAGTTGCACCATGGCACAGATAGAGTTGTGCCGTGGTGCAAAAAGAGTTGCTCCAACGCAACTGTGGGACAAGACCAGTAGAGCAACAGAGGGGGGCACGGCACAGAGAACAGACCCAGGGACAGAGCCAGGGAAGCACAGTGACAGGCCACAGGAGGCCTCCACCAGCAGGGCACAGCAGGACACACACAGGCACCCTGACACCCAACCTCAGAACACAACAATGGCACAGAAAGCTGGCAACAGGAGTTGCCAATGGAAAGCCACCAAGGGAGCTCCTCGCACCCCCAACCATAGCAGGCCACACCCAGGACCATGCAGCCAAGCATACTCATGCCACACAGGCACACAGGAAGCCCACACAGTAGGCAGTGAATGTGCCGGTTGGCAGGTGGCATGGCAGGCCACACGGGACAGGCCGCACAACTCCAAGCAGGGGCCCCAACACAGTGTACGGGCAGTACCCGACCAATGATCAGGGCCGTGTTCCACCACCACGCACACACCCGCCACACACCCCGGATAGCCACCCCTTGGGCACCCCAAGGCACAGCCGCCGACCCAGGGGATGGACACCACCATAGTGGGACACACCACAACACAGCAGTGAACCACAGAAGCATAACGCGTGCCCCCTCACATGCACACCACATGGACAGACACGGGGCCACTGCAGCATGGCTCCTCACGCCACCTGCAAAGCAGACACAGACACAGGCAGGTAAGCAAATAAGTACATGTATTCTGAGAAACAACTATATACAAGAACCAGGGGCTGGGACGGGGCAGGTATAGTGAGGGAAGGGGACAGGGAACAGGGACAGTATAGTAGGAGGGGGGGACTGTAGGGGAAGGAACAACAGAGGCAACAGGGGAAAACATGGGCTACACTAACGGGGGCCCCATCCAGCTACCCTTGCTATCCAACGCTGCCTCCAATCTGTCACCAGCATCTTTCTCATCTGGATGACCACTTCAAGGGCCCAGCGAAGCCACGAGGAGTACCTGGCGCAGCAGTCTCGTGATCATGGACCGTGGCGGCCGTTGTCGCCGGACACCTAGAACAAGGGACAGGACAGATGATCAGTGCCACATCCCAAGGAACCATGCCCACCCACAGTGCGCAATGGGCAGTGGGAATACACGCCCCTGGAGGGCCCGTAACGGCCACTCGCGGGAGGTGGGCCAAGGCCAGCCAGCAACTTGGTGCACCATGACATTGCACAGAGGTGGTCCCTGCTGCACAATGGCCACACGACTGCGCAATGACAGTCACATGGCACAGTGCACTGGCAGCACTACAGCAACAACAGTGGCAGCTGGGCGCACGCCCACCCCACCAACAGCCAGCACACGTGTCCAGTGGACGCGCCACAGTGGCATGCACCACACACAGTATGGCACATATAGTTGCCATGGCACAGGCAGCCATGCCCACACCCACTCCCCACGCCACCCCCATGTACAGAGTGAAGGATCATGACAGCGCCTACCTGCCCTCTGCAGCCCTGCTGGTGCCAGTCCTGCACCACCACGTTCCACTGCAGCCTTCTGCACTGCTGCAGTCTGGGCCCTCTGACGGTCCTTAGGTCCTGGGAATGGAAAGAAGACAGGTGCACATCAGGAACTGACCACAGCAGCTGCCCTCCACCCCCACCCCTGTACACAGGCTGTGCCCCTGCCTGACATGTCCTGCACGGCTGCATGGTTGCATCACAATGCAAGCGGAAGCTGGCAGTGCCACCCCGTGATGCGCACGATGGCAGTGTACCCCTCTGCAGGGCATGGCAGGCAGCCAAGCCAACACCACTGTACAGCACCAGGGCAGACATGCAAAATGGGATGACTAACCTGGCACATGCCTGTAGCCTCCTCAGGCGCTCTGGGTCCCGCCGTATGAGGTCTCCATAGTGGTGACGACACTGTTCTCTAGTCCTGGGCACCCCCATCCTGTGCTCCAGGCTGTTGGCTATGTCTTGCCACACAGTACTCCTGGCCCGCTGGGGGGGGCGTGGGGCTCCACGCAGGCCACTAAGTTGGCCACCTCGACTTGAGACCAGTTCTGGGGTCTCCTGCGTCTTGCCTGCGCCATGGTCAGCTCAGTACATTAGGTGGTGAAAATGGTGGCAGGAAGTGCACATGTCCACACTATGTGCCCTCCGTACGGGAGCATGCGCAGTGCATGCCCATCGTGCAGTGCTGGAGATGTGCGGAATGGACGTGGCTATGCGTGGGTCGCAGGGTCAGAGGTCTGACCCAGGGGTCAGGGGTTGACTGGCATTGTGCACATGCACGATGGGGCACGGCACCCCATGTGCAGACATGCGCGTAGCTGGCCCATTCACAACATGTGCAGTGCTACTGCATTGCGCTGTCTGCGCGTGGTGCGTGATTGATGCCATGATGCCGTGACATGCATGTGCACTGCGGGCCTGTGCACCGCACATGGGAGCGCATTGCACCATCTCGACTGGCTCCAGTGAAATCCCATTGCGCACGGCACAGTATCACAATATTCAGACACCACACGCAAATTAGCTTATCGGCCAGTGCGTGGCGCAGTGGCTGCATTAGCATGTCATTACTGTTGCGCCCAACCTCATTTGCATGCATTGCGCCTTATAAGCACCACGGAACAGCACAGGCCATGGACCGGTATTGCAGTCTTGATAGGTAAGTAGTGCCTGCTGCTGCAACTCACTGGGAGCCGTCAGCACTGCATGTTGGGACAGACTGGGGAGATGCTGCCACTGTCGCACTGTGCTGTCCATGTCCACAGGCAGCAACATGTCGGCACATGAGGAGGGTGAGGAGCGAGGGCCTGGCCGGAAGCGCAGGCCCAACTTCACAAAGGCCGAGATTGATGCCCTGTTTGAGGCCTACTTGGACAAGGAGCCCCTGTTGAGTGGTGCCACAGGCACACCACAGGCCAGGGCTGGTGTGTGGAAGGAGGTGGCAGCCTATGTTAATCAGCATGGCAGCCACCAGCGGTTAGCGCAGGAGTGCCAAAAGAAGGTGGGCACAGACAAGCAGCGGATAAAGGAGAAGGTGACGGCCATCCAGGGGTCCCGTACCGCCAACGGAGGAGGGCCTGCAGATGCACCCACACTAACACTGCAGGAGGAGTTGGTGGCAGCCACCATGCGCCACACCACGGTGGAGGGTGTGCCTGGAGGAGGATTCCAGATGGGTGGCAGCCTATCACTGCATGGTAGGTATGTCAGCCATACACAGCCGGTGGCACGGAGGGTGCATACGTGGGCATGCTGGCCGGCATGCATGTCTTGTGCATGTTTGCGCACCCAGGTGCATGCCATACCGCAGGACACATGCAGTGACAGTGTACGGGGGGCACGTGGGAATTACATCACTGACACATCTTTCTTTCTCTTGCAGCACCAGCATGCCTCCTTGCAGATGATGGTGGCGCTGGCAGTAGCAGCAGCCGTGGATGCTGCTACGGCCCCGGAGGCCTGGCCATCCACCTCCAGCGGCATCCGGGGGCCCAACAGGCTGCAGCTCAGCACAACGGTGCAGGCAGATGTCCCGGATCTGGGGTTGGATGAGGCCCTGGATGTGTTCCTGCAGGATGCCAGCCTTGGTGTCCTATGTGCAGAGACACAGATCGGGCCGGGGCCTGACTCAGATGATGACATCACACTGATCTTGGACAGCATGGGCAGCGTTGTGGGTGAGATGCCCCTGCTGGCATCTGACACAGGCACCACACCCAGCACTTTGCCAGTGGCGGAACAGTTGCCTGCCAGCACTATGGGTGCAGTGGTGTGCACTGCCCTGGCTGTGCCCTGTGGTGGTGTGGCCATGCAAGCACTGGGTGGCATACAACGGATGGACGAGCGACAGCAGCAGGCTGCGGGAGCCACTGGGCAGCCAGACACAGGGTCCGCCGCTGATGTGCCTGCTGTACCCATTTCCCCTGCAGACCTCACTGTAGAGCATCCACCAGAGAGGGGGGGCTGCACAGCGTGGCCAGTTACCACAAGAGAATCGGCGTCCTGCCTGGGAGCCCCAGGATGCCGACCGGCTGGCTGAGCACACCCGTCTGCTGCGGGCATCCATTCAGCAACAGGTGCTGCTTGCCACTGGGGTGCGTGCACTGCGTATGGAGGTGCGCCAGTTAGCTGAGCAGCAAAAAAGGGGCACTGCATAGATCCTGGCAGGGATGTGGTGCATGCAGGAGGCCATGTCTGCATCCTTGGATCGCATTGCCACTATGACCATGGATGGCTTTGCGTTGCTGGCTGCTACAGGGCGTGGCCACGCACAGGTGACCCCCGCAGTGTGCTGTCCACCCCACGAACGGCATTGGGCAATCCCAACACAGTTGACGCCGGGCTGTGATGTAGGCATCTCAGGGATGCCCAGGGCTGGCCTGTTTGGGCGCCTGCACACCCCCACGTGGACATGGTCGCAGTTCTGCGGTTCAGTCCCTGGAGGGGCTGTTGCAAACCCCCCCATGGCTGATGCACAGCCTGTAGCTGCTGATCGGCCCTGGCACTGCTGCCCCCGTAGCCGTGGTGGCTATGGTTCCGTGTCGTGGCCCTGATGTGTGGGCCTCCCTGACTGCAGTTTGCAGCTGCTGCCCTGTGCTTACATGGGTGGTGTGTGTGTGCCTACCACTGGTGTCGCGCCTGTGTGTCTCACCGCACGCTGCCTGTGTGCATGCTTGCCTGGCCGCTGGACCGTGTGGCACAGGCTTGATGAGGGCAGTCTAGCACCGGTTGCGTCAGTGTACCGGTGCAATGCATCTGATCCATGCCACATACCAACCGTGTGTGTGTGTGTGTGTGTGTGTGTGTGTGTGTGTGTTGCTGTGTGTGGTTATGTGCCACTGACTCCCCTACCCCTGCCTCACGTCTCTGTGTGTGCATGCCTGTTGCCATGCATGCCTCTGCATGTGTGCTGTTCCTGTTGGTGTGGCCCATGCATGTGTACCACACCACCTACCTGTGTGCACCATAGTGCTCCTGTGCGATGGTGTCCCAGTGGCATCACACCTGCTGGAGCAGCCAGGGGTCCCTACGCCCAGGGGGTGGCTGTCCACCACCCTCCCTCCCATTGTCTCCATCGTCTCCACTACTGTTGCCCTCATCAGCTTCGACAGCTATTCCATGGTCAGTGGCCATGTTGTGCAGTATGCAGCAGGCCAGGAACAGGCCACAGGCTTTCGAGGGGCTGTACTGTAGGGCACCGCATGACCTGTCTAGGCAATGGAACCATGCTTTCAGCATGCCAAAGACATGCTCAATGATGTTGTACGTGCTGGTGTGTGCCTCATTGTATCGTTACTCTGCTGCGGATGATGGGCGCCGATAGGGGGTGAGCAACCAGGGCCTCAGTGGATACACGCTGTCATCTGTGTGGAGATTGACATGGTTAGCCCTCTGCTATTCTCTGCTGTGCCACTTGCCTGTCCCTGGTGCCCACGCCACAATGCACACCCCCATCCCCAGGTCTGCCCTGCCCATTCCCCTTGTCCATGCCATACTCGCCCACTAGGTGTCCTGTGGGGATGTCCCCACTTTAAAACCTGTGGCACAGCGCAGAGCTGTGCCAGATGAATGCATTATGTGCACTCCCAGGGTGTGTGGCGCAGACGTTGGTGATGTGCCCTGTGGCATCACACACCACCTGGCAACTGACACTCGGGCTCCCCTTCCAGTTAATGTATACCATGCCATCAGGGCCAGGTGGCATGCGGATGGCCACGTGGGTGCAGTCAATGGCCCCAGTTACACCAGGCTTATGTGCCACCCTGTGGAAGTCCTGTATGGTTGCTGTACGCTTTGCTTGTGTGCTGGGGAAACGGATGAATTCCGAAGCACATGGCAGCAGAACATTGAGGAACTATGTGAGGAGGCAGGACATGGCCAACTGAGTGATGCCTGTGGTGTCTCCTGTTGGTCTCTGGAAGGTGCCTGTGGTGAGCAGGCACATGACGGTGGTCACCTTTGTCTCCACGGACATGGCATGGCTCGTCTGGTGGATGCTTGCATCTCCTCGCTGCACAGCTCACAGAACTTCCTCAGAATGGCCCTGTTCTGGCAGTACCGGCCCATGATCTCAGTGTCACTGAAGTTCTCAAAGGTGATGTGGGCACGGTGTCACCTGTGTCGGGCATACCGCCGTCGGGCCCTTCCTCGGCTACGTCGCTGTTCCTCCTGCCCCTTCACACCCCTCATTACTGCCTCCATCACGAAGGGCGCACTGTCCATGGCCCTTGCTGTCCACTGTCCCCCTGGGCGGTTGGCTGCTGGCTGTGTGCCACCCTGGTGCACTGCATGTCTGTGTGTGTGCGTCTCTCTCTCTCTCTTTCTGCCCCTCTTTCCCTCTCCAGTGCCACCTCTGTCCCTCTCCCTCTGTGTCTGGGCTTTGGTCTGTCTGTCTGTGTGTCTTTCTCTCTCTTTTTCTGTCCCTCTCACTCACACCCTTGGCGCAAGTGCTGTCTGTGTGTTTGTGCCCTGTATTTATAGGAACAAGACTGTTCGGAGCAACTCCTTTTGCTCCACACTTTCGCCATGGATTCACGATTGAATATGCCACTGCGCTGGATATTCATGGGAATGCCCCCTGCTCTTGCGCCTGCATTCATTATTGTTGTGAATTAGGTGCAATCGATTTTGCGCTGCGCACTGGCTACCACTGAATATGGCTCCATGGCACAATACTGCACTTGCACCGGCGCAACTCAGTTGCGCCATATGCAACTGCTCTGAATATCTGGGCCTAGCTCTTTAAGGTTTGCATCAATACTGTTCCTTGTTCCTACACTGTAAAGTGCACAGTACAGGCATTGCAAATAAAGATGAGACTGATGTTGAGATTAGAGTCCTTTGGCGATGGGTGTTAACCTGATTTCTCATGTTTCATGTGATGATGTGCCTGATGCAAATAAACAGATAATTGGTGAGCAGCACTACAGATTCTTTGCCTGTTGTTGGTATCCTTGTGTTTCATACACAATCTGTTCCTCAGGCAGTCTTCTCCATGATGACGTCTGGTAACCTGGTATGCTGAAGTGGTTTTGTTAAACTGGCAGCATTCTGTATTATCTGGAACTGCATATCCATAATGCAGTGCCTTGGCAGATTTCTTATGTTAGTGAAAATAGTAAATGATGTGACTTTCAACACTGTACACTTTTATATGTCTTTTATTGCGGGCGCATATTTGCCATACACATTTAGTTTTCAGTTTTTTAAGAGTACAGTGGATTCCTCTTAAATGCACATCAGATAAGTGCACATTTCGGTTTAATGCACGAGTTTCTAATTTCTCAATTTTTTTTTTCCCCCATTCCCTCCATGTTAAATATTTCACTTTAATGCACACTGGATAAGTGCACATTCCGCTTTAAAGCACAGTTTCTAGTTTCACCAATTGACCTAACGCTCTGAGTGCAATTTCGGTTAATTACACAGGTGCTGTTAATGTGCTGTCAATCTGCAGTTTTTAACACCTCGCCCCACTTTAATCACACTCTTGCTAACAGAAAGTCTCTATATTGCAGGAGTTAGACCAGATGAATGTGAGACGCACTGATGTAGCGCCGAAGTTCGGGGTCGAAGTATCCACCGTGGCACGCATTGTTGGTAACAAAGACCGCTTATTCTCTGAGTGGGAGCACACCAAGAATCAAGCCTGAAAACGCCGTTATGTGTGGGAAGAGTGAGGAGGTGGAAGCTGCTCTCCTGTGGTGATTCTCGGTGGCTCGTAGTGCTGATGCCCCTGTAAATGGTTCAATTTTAATGCAAAAGGCACAGGACCTAGCAACAACAATGGGCATACATTTCACTGCAACAAGCGGCTGGCTCAGCAG
Source organism: Neoceratodus forsteri (assembly GCA_016271365.2). NCBI lineage: Eukaryota > Metazoa > Chordata > Ceratodontiformes > Ceratodontidae > Neoceratodus > Neoceratodus forsteri. Next base: position 448,402,415 of record CM057456.1, on the reverse strand, counting down.
GTGGAAAGAGTGAAACGGGATCATTTTTAAAAGGAGTCACTGGGAGAAAAAAGACACAGACAGTGAGACTGCAGACAACTGGCTTACTACAGTCCTGCCTCGAATTCTAAAGGACTGTGCACCAGATTGCATCTACAGTTGTGATGAGACAGGTCTCTACTTCAGGGCCACACCTCAAGGAACTCTGACATTCAAGTCTGACAATGCTTCAGTTAGTAAGACGGTGAGGGAGTGGATTTCCGTGCTGTTCTGCTGCAGCCTTTGTGGAACACAGAAAATGAGACCCGTAGTTGTGGGCAAATCAAAAAGACCACAATGTTTTCAGGTCTTTTTAGCACCTAAAACAACTTCACTTATCCAGCCCCTGGATATGGGCTTAATAAAGAACGTGAAGCACCATTATTGCTCTCCGGTGAGGGGTTAACAATCTTTAACCTATCTGGTGCTTCGTGGTTCATGCTTAATGCTTAACTTGTTTTTTTTTTGTTTTTTTTTATTCGCAGATGCTGGAGATTATTGTTTGCATGGATGGAGGGACCCTGAACTCAGTTACTGACCTTTCCAAAAAAGTTACGATTCTGGATGCTATAAAAATATTGGAATGTGCCAGGTGGGCTACTATAGGGGTTACTAGGTTTTCCTAGTTTTTAGATGGGGGCCACTACATCTCCTTCTACAGAGCAAAGGAGAAATTTGGCTGGTCAAACTCAGAATTCTTGCGCTGTATGCAGATGAGACATTTTATAAACTCGCAGGACCACATCTTGAGACTATCCCGCCCGTATTCCAGTTTGGGAAACCTTTTTATATGGAGTTGTCACAGTGACAGGCCACACTAGATATATTTCCTGCATCTATCAGATACTCTCACAAGAGGGAGGTGACCACCTAGGAAAAATCAGAACAACTTGGGGGGAAAAAGAGACAGGTGTCACCATTACGGGGTCAGATTGGAAACATAGATTGAAATGGGGATGGTGAGCTACTTCAGCTCCAGTATGGAGAGAGTTATTTTGGAAGGTGCTGATGCACTTCTTCCATACCTCTGCTGTGACCAAACATTACAAAACTTCGAGAGACGATAAATGCTGGAGACAGTGTGGGGGGGATGGGTAATCATTGGCACATTTTGGGGGGCTGTCCAGTACTCAGTACTTTCTGGCATGAGATTCAAGAAGCAGTATATAACATTACTGGTGTGCAGATCCCTTTGACCATGGGAGATTTGGTGCTGGGCCTGCCCACTATGACACATCAAGCTGCAGAGACCAGAAAGGGTATACTGACCAAGGCAGCGGTGGCCCTGAAGTGTGTTACTGGGAAATGGCTGACACCTGACCCTCCATGCTTGGGGGACTGGGGCCATAGGATGAAAGCGGTTGTCCTAATGGAATCAATTACTGCAAAACTTTGTCTCACTTGGGATAAACATGTTGACAGATGGAGAGGTTGGGAAGATTGGCTGATTAGAAGGGGAGGTCACTAGTGGGGTTATTCAACAGAACTCCTCTTGATGGGCCGGGGATAGCTTACTCTCTGGGATAGGTAACAGGAGGCTCTGGGACAGTGGAGAGCCTTCAGAGTATATTTTTGGGGGTGGGGTTAGCACAGCTTAGCCGGGAGCCATGTTGGTAAGGCCCGGGCGGGGGGGGGCCCAGAATTATGGGACCCCAACCCTAGTTACAGTTTCCCAGTTTCTTTTTCCCCAGGAGAACTTGGCGCAGAACAGAGGAGTCATAGAAGATCTACACTTCCAGGGACAAAAAAGATATGGAATGCTTCTAGCAGGCCGGCTACAAGTATTAAGCTACATTGTAACACGGCAATTAATGTTCCGTGAAACAGCCCCACGATTAGTTGAAAACTAACAGGTGACCAAAGTCTAGCAGATATTAATCCAGCAGTAGAGCCTGCTGTTGCAGTACCTGTATAAGCCACCTTCTGATTGTCATGAGTCAAATGAAAGAAAATATTGGTAGCGCGCTTGGTAAGGCTGGGACACAGAGAGACACAGTTTGTCTTGTTATCTGTACGTGCCTGTAGATGGTGCCGCTGATCAAAGAGGGATACAATTGTTGTCGGAATCCTGCGGAGTCACCTACTTATTCCGGGCATCTCAGAGACAAGCATAGTGACAGGCAGGAGTAAAGTAGTGGAACATGCCCCCAGTAGGAAGATGTGCCTAGGCGGTGACGCAGACGTAAGTGCATATGAATGCTCCTACTGTTCTTTGCCGCCTGTGCACCGAATCGAGTTAGTCAAATAAAACGGTCAGCATGAAATCATTTCCACGGAGGAAAATACAGCAATGTTGGCACATTTTCTGGGGGATAGAGTTGAAAAACTACATGTGTCCCACAATGCACTACTGTGAAGTATGTGGCCGATGTAACAATGAAGGGCAATACATTAAAACAGTTTCTCAGAATTAAAAAAAAAAAAATCACGTTGTGTCTCTTTCAGACGGCAATGTTATATCTGCATTTCTTCTATATTTCTCGACACTACATTAATATATGTGAAGTGTGCAACGTGCACGCGCACGGTGATGCATCTTCAGTGTTTCAAAAGCACAAAGCTGCACCATGGTTTCTCCAGTACAATTACTGATGGTGTGAATTTATATCTCATTGTGACTGAAACAGTATTGTAAGAATACTTCCCTTGCACTTGCCATGTTACAAGTGCATTAATCCCCTCCAGAGTCGGGCTCTACTAGGGGATCAATGCCTGGTTGGAAGCACTCGGCCTGTGGCCTCGTGCACCAACACCCCCCCAAACCAGGCATTAATCCCCTAGTAGAGCCCTCCTCTGTTGGGGATTAATGCTTACATAATGGTTTCTTGCTCGAATATCAGTGTCTTTACTCTGTTAGTAAAAAATGAAGTCTGGAACGTTAAGTAAAGTACAAGGCTTGTGTTAACCCCCTACTGAAGTCCCCAGATGGAATTTTTGAGCGTTTTGAAGCACAAAAATAAAAGCGGTGATTCAGCACTGACCCTGTGTATTGAAAGGTTTGCTTGGATATCCTTAGCAGAAAAAGTATTGGATGATATTGTACAAAGCTACTCTAGAAATTTCTGACCCCAAGATTTTCTGGTCTGACCCCCAACATCTGAAGCAGAGGGTCAAACTGACTCCCACTTTACTAGTGCTAATGGAAGCCCTGAAGTATAGTGATGTGCTAACACCTTTAGCTGTGATGGATTGTTTCAGAGATTCAGTGTACTGGTGCTGATCTGATTTTATTGTAATATTACACTCCAATATAGCTGGGTTTAAAAAAAAAAAAAAAAGTAGGACTGTGCATGGCAGCAAGCAGTGAAGCCAGAAACCATTCTGAACTGTTTCCAGAAAGCAGTTTTTGTAAGACAGACTGAGAATACAGAAGAGGAGGTTGTAAAGGAAGAGCCGGTCCCGTCCTTGCCACCAAACATGAACAGCATTGATTTCAGCCTGTACAGAGACATCGATGAGACCCTTGCCACCACTGATATGCTCCAGAATGCTGACATATGTAATGAAATTATGTGCCAACCCAGGGATGACGAAGAAGAAGCAGTCGGCGAATCTCAGGAATCCGAGCCAGACGTGTCTATGTTCGAAGCCCTCCAGTGCCTTGAACGCATTAGCACAGTCGTCCGTGGAAGACAGAAGAAGGATCTAACATGTTTGTTTGAATTCAAACACTATGTGACCCAGCTTGCCTTATAATAGTGTAAACAGGCAAGATCACACTGTTTTTGGGGCGGTAAGCAACATACCAAACACAGATACGGACACTGAACTGTGAGATGTTTTTTATTTTATTTTATACAGTACTGTATTTTCCTTGTGTGGGAGCTTCATTGTTGCTTTTGTTGGGTACTGTAACTGAGAAGAAAAATGGAGTACTGTACTAAATTAAATGCCAGTCGACTGATTAAGGAAATAAATGTTGATTTTTAAACTAGCTTGTCTGCAATCTGTCACATTTCAATGTAATCAATGAAATTTCGGCTAAGTGCACAGTCCGCTTAAATGCACATTTTCTGTCTGAAAAACGGGTGTGCATTTAAGCGGAATCCACTGTATTACAAACATTTATGCATTTCCTTATAAAACAGGGTGACATAATACAGCTCTATAACTAGCATTACAAACCACTCATCACGTGACTATAACATGCAGATCAGTACTTATAAGTTACATGTAGTCAAATCTGATTCTGACAGTGGTTACTAATCCATAACAACAGGATGCTATGTTCCACGTTTTACCTTTAAGAAATTATTTTAGATTCAGTAAAGGAGGAAGAAAGAAGCGTCTACAGAGAGACGTGATAGAGGGGGTGGGGGTGGTCTGATTTCCTCATCACCCAGCATTTCTGCCTAGTAGATATTTTAACCTTAGGTCCCAAATATTTTGATAATTTGTTAATTTGTCCCTCCCCTCATAGGATCCTGAGAAATACCACTGTCTTAGTGACTACTGCATGCCACTGACCATGTGTTTGACAAATCGCTTGTCTCTAATGAAGCAATTAACTGCTGTTTTGCCTCCATTCAGAGGGCAGCTGTTAGATTGTCATATATGTGTATTTGCTGCAGGAGAACTGACACATGTCTAAGTATCCAAAGAGGTGGTGATAACGTAATGGAAACACATGACAGATTTCGTCAGAAAACTGTTATGTGATCCCAGAAAAATTATGTATTGAGACAGGACCAAATGTGCCATGGAAAATGCCCACATCGCCAGCATTTGCCTTCAGACATCAGGCCCATACATTTCACATTTTCCAGAATAACGTGCTACCTGCTGAGTCCCTCTTTCTGTTTCATTTGATATCGGTTATCAGGACACATGGTGTGGGAAGTGGGCTAGCACCTGGCCCCTGTATCCTGACGAATGCCTGTCTGCAATTCCTGTTCCCATTTTAATCTGTTTTCCCAGAGATGCTTGGGTGTTTATAGAGCGATGCTCCCACCACTTTATTCTTGGCAACCCAGCCATTTATTGTGCTAGTCATCTCCATTCCAGAGACTGTTTTTTTCTTTTCTTAATATTTACTCCCACTCCCAAACTATTGCTGGTACCCCCTTTCACCAGAGTCCCCAGACTCATCACCCTGCCATCCTCACAACTACTGATCTCCTTTGCTTCATGGCATGCCCTCCATGGTGAGTCTGGCAGGATGGGACCAGGTCCCTGTGGTGAACGAATTCATGTAGAGCTGAACCAGGTTGGTGGGGGCAGGACCTGAGGGACTCCGGTTATATCCTGCTGCCCAGCCGGGATTTAGCCTTATCCTGTTGCTCCTCTTGGAGTCAGCAGCATGAACAAGCGCATACATGCATGCAGTGAGTGCCAGCCAACTCCCCCACCCTGCTGTTGTCTGTGCAAAATTGCACCTCCTGTGCTTTCGCAGGAGGCACTTATGCTGCAACATGGTCAACCCTCCCTGGAGAGGGTGAGTGTCCTCTGAGATGCTCTCGCATTCACTTCCATGCTGGCTCTACAGCATCCCAAGCTCGTTCCCAAACCTGGGTCACAGGCATCTGAAGGAGGAACCCTACTGTTGTGCCAAGTGTCCGGCTTCCATACAAAGGACTGTATAGCCTAGGTCCAGTATGGCACTTCCATTTATCTGTCCATGGGAGCCAGAATTCATGCCGTAAGTCCTCAAAGAATTGTAGTGTGTTTGTCAAGGGCAGAGCAAATGAGACACCTTGGTTACATCCAAGACCTTCCATCTGGAGTGGAAGAGGGGTTTGCTCTCCATAATAAATTTGGGATTGTTCCAGAGAGGCTCATATAATCCCAGCAATTGCCCAGGCCATTGTCCTAGCTTGACCAGTGTAGACAATGCACATTTAATTTATTTCATTGGCATGATATGTCTCCAAGGTTAGGGAAGGAGGCCTAAAATAGGAAACCTACCAGCATTGTCCCTCAAAGAATTTGTTCTGCTGATATGCCTGCAGGAGAGGATGCCTGACTGACCCTTATTCAGTGGGGGGCCTGCTTAACCCTAGAAGCTACATGATATGTCCAATGCCAAAGAAGGCTGCATCCTCTTTCACACATTTGGCCCTGAGGAGAACTTGCTAAACCTGGAGGGTTTCCTTTGTCATAGACAGGAAGCTATGTTTCCCCTCTGGTGCCATAACTTAGCCTCAGTGATAAAGGGGAGATTACCTGAACAGTAGACTAGTATTGGTAAAGCTGCTAGTTGTTCCAGATAGGCTCCAGAGAGGATTATTCCAGAGAGGCTCAGATAATCCCAGCAAGTGCCCAGGATAATGCCGTAGCTTGGCCAGTGTAGACAATGTACATTTAGTTTATTTCATTGGCAATGATATGTCTCTAAGGTGTTAGGGAAGGAGGCTTGCAATAGGAAACCTACTGGTACAGTTCCTCAAAGAATTTGTTCTCTTGATACCCATGCAGGAGAGGATGCCTGACCAGCCCTCATTCAGTGGAAGGCTTGTTTAACTCCAAAACGTACATGATACATCCGGTGCCAAAGAAGGCTTCACCCCCTTTCACACATTTAGTACCGAGGGAGGCCTTGCTGAACCTGGAGGGATTCCCTTGCCATAGACAGGAAGCTATAAGTTTCTCCATTTGGTGGCATAACTTAGCCTCTGTGGGTATCACGTCATATGGGCGAGTCAAAATACGTGCGTGCAGTAAGGGCGAGGGCACTTTGATGAAATCAAATACAGCAATGGTAATTTCGGTGAGTGCTGTAATGGCAATACTTGCTTCCCCCCTCCCCAAGGTGCTACAACCTAGGAATTGGTTATATTAGTAAGGGGGGTGTGGGGAGCAAAGCCCCCTGCAATGGGGGGTGCAGGAGGCAAAGCCTGCTGCATGAAAGCAATTGTCACCATTATAGCGCATGCTGAAATTACCATCGCCATATTTGATTTCGCCCTTATTGCACTTGCGCTTTTTGACTCGTCCATTTGACATGGAGCTGTCTCAGTGACAAGAGAGAGATTAACTAAACAGTAGAGTAGGTTTGGTAAAGCCGCTAATTTAAAGGTCGCAGTTTTCCCAGCCAGGGACATGTTTTGTTTTTGCCGTCTGTCACAACCAAGAAAAAGTTCAGAGATGATGAGAAGGTTTGTAAGTAGATACCATGCTCCTCAGTAGTATGGTGGTAAGACTGCCCAAATATTTAATACACTTAGGGGACCATCTAAGACAGTACTCAAAAGGGAAGCCCATGTGCAAGTGGAAGTTAATTATGGGAAGAATTTCTATAGTTTTTAAGTAGTTATTGCCAGGGCTCATGCATGTTTGTTTAAGCCATTAGGCCCAAGAGAGAGGGCCTTACCAGTCAGATAATGCAGTGTTCCTTGGGTGCTTACCTGCCTGGGGCATTATCTGACTGGTAACTCCTGATATTGAGGGTTGTACTGTTGCTATAAACCTTACAATGTTTAAAAAAAAAAAAAGGTAAGAAAGCCTTATTTTTATTTAAAAACACTTGTAGCGCTGCACACATTCAGTGGGCCCCATGTTCTGTTTACACTAGTGGGCACAGTTGCAGAATAACCTTAACTTTTCAGTACAGACAGAAGCAGGTTAAGTGCATGAAGCTGCAGTGCTGTGTAACAGTTTGTAGACAAATGCAAGTTTCTCTTGCCTTGGATAGTAACAGTTGAGGCCAAGGTATCCTTTACAAGATACCTCGCTGATACTGCACTATGTACTAGATGTCTTAACCATTTCTAATTGAAATAGTGGATTGTAGAATCTTCCAGGACTAAAAGTCTCCACCACTCATTCACACTAATGGGACTACATTGGAGGCGCTAGGACCCTGCGGGAGCCAAAAATCTTCAAGAAGGCCGGTGCCGGGATAGGACCATGCATGCACGGCGCTGCAAGACTAGCTTGTGCCGTATAGGCTATCTCGGCATTTACCCACCAACCGCCTCAGTTCTTTTTTTCCCGCCATCGAGTGTGCTTCGATGACGATGTCGCTCGCCTGCCGGGAGTCAAGTCTTCATCTATATGACAGCAGCTATAGCCATTCAGTATTCGATTAATTTACTACTTAGTGTCCTTTTCTTATTTAAAAAAAAAAAAAAAAGAGCAGAAGAAAGGAAGAAATTCTTAGCCTGCCGTCAATGGAGTCGACCTTAGGTGGTAGCGGTGACGGTAGGGAGACTTCGTTTAAAAGCTGTGATGGCAGTGGAACTGTGTCTGGTCCACCACCCTTTGCGGAGGGGGGTCCGACCATGGGCAGTCTGGTGCTCACTGGGGAGGACAGTCCTCCTGAAGCACAAAAGCAGCAGTTCCGTTCCCAACCTCGATTGGGAACCTGGCTTCACTTGACCTCGAGCTCTTCCTCTTCCTGTCGGTGGAAGAAGAAATGGTACTGCTCAAGGTCACCCTCTGGTACGTCTGCACGGGGATTGTCAGTGTTGGTGAGTGGTAAGGCTGACCTGACTTCGGTGGGGTCCGCTGTGGTTCCATTCTTACTGGCCATGATCTTCGACACCGGGGCCCCATCTCTATCCTCGATGGGGCTCCGGTGAGCAGTTTCACCTCTGGGCCTCTCTTTTAGAGCAGGGGGTACGACATCTGCCCAGTTGACTTGGCCAGTGGACCTGGTTCTGGGGCCTTCGGGTATCTGAGCCACTGGGCCACAGCCGAGTCAGGCGGGTAGGATGTGCATGGTGCCTTATCCAGTGCCAGCACCATCAACGCCTACCCCGCGTGCCTACCCCCCCACACACCTTTTCCTCTGCAGGGGCCGGCATGGGTACCGCTTTCCTTCTTCCCCTTTTTTTTCTTCAGGTCTATCGCCAGTATGCCCAACACCGTGTGTGGTGCCGGTGCTGCGAATGGTGCCGGCACTGTGAATGGCACCGAACTCCTCAATGCCATTCTGGGTGGTAGCATCTCTTGTGATTCTGGCCTGGATCTGCCTTTTGGAGGTTCTTCTGGGGTAGAAGTGGATCTGGATGAGTCTCTCCCTGTCCTGCTTTGTTGGAGATTCAGTGGATGACTCATTTTATGGGCTGGAATGCAAGCCTTCTGTATCAGCAGAGCCTGTGATGGAAGATCTTCTTTTCAGTTTTTTCTCAGGGATATGGGGTCCACCAGAACATTTCAGACTTCATCTGCGGACCAAAGCAGACTTGTATGTCTGGAGTTCCTGCACTCCTCAGTATGAGTACACCCTGTGGAACACACTAAGTTCAATGGCTAGGGGCATATAGCCCAGTAATCAGCTAAAAGCTTTTATAGACCTGTATGACAATGCCCATAGGGAGGCTGCCATTGGCAGCAGGTGATGAACATCTCCTTGGCAGTGCTTATTGGTTCTGCCCTCAGGTTGAGCTCTGGAGGGCGCTCAGACTCCTGCTGTCCCTCAGAGGGATGGCACCATCTTCATTCTTGTAACAGGCAGTCCTTTCAAGGTAGAGGCCTGGAAGCCTTTGTCAGAAACCAACTCCTCAACTGCAAAAAAAAAAAATGTGCAGCAGAGGGCACAGGGCCCGAAAGCACCCGGTACCATCCTCTTGAATCCGGCCCAGGTCCCACGTCAGCTGTCTGAAGTGGACGCCTCTCGGCGGTAGTAGGGGGCACCTGATTTGGTTTTTATAAAACTAATGGAAGTCCAATCCAGCAGATGTATGGGTCATCAGGATTGTCCAAGAGGGATACTCTTCCAGTTTCATAGAGATTTTCCCTAGACCCAGGCAGCAGCCCAGTCTGCTTGCCTCTCTGTCAGACCCTTTTTCCTCTGAGAGACAGGGTTTCAGAGCAGTAGAAGTTGTTCCACGGTGAGTCAAAACACAGGTTGCTACTTCCTTTGCTTGGTTTCAGATCGAGTGAAAATAGGCATTGTTACACTCACTATCATCAGAGGTGGACTGACGACAGTCACCATCATTCTGGGCCTGCTGCAGGGGAAGCCTTGAATCTGTAACTACGGGGCAAGTTGATTCTGTCTTTTTTTTGCAGCAGCACGAGTCACTGGCCCAGGGGAGGCAATGTCTGCTGGCTCAGCGTGAATAATAACGTGACTGATGGGCAGTAAGTGATTATGGTGCATGGTTTTGACAGCTTTGGAATTGTTCTCTGGATGCACTTTGTACACCGGTAGGTCATCCAATTTGCCAACTACTATGTGAGGTAGCTGGTGCCACCTGTCAGCAATTTTATGCTTTCCATGTAGTCCCAAATTGTGCAGCAACACACGGTCCCCAGGCAGTAGCTCTTGAACCTTCACTTTCTTGTCGTGCCTCTCGTTGTTGGCTAGGTTTCTCTTGGTGGCCATTGTTTGAGCCGGTTGGTATGCATGGTTCAGTTGAGCTTTCAATTTCTGTACATATTGTAAGTAGTTCTCAGCTCAGACCCCATCCAAGGAGACGCCAAAGCAAACATCTACTGGCAGCTGGGATTCCCTCCCAAACATGAGTCGATAGGGAGAGTATCCAGTGGCATCACTTTGGGTGTAGTTGTAGGTGTGTACCAAGGTGCTAATCTGCTGACTCCACTTGGACTTGTCTTTAGGATGGAGAGTACCCAACATGTCTAGAAGGGTGCGGTTAAAGCGCTCTGGTTGAGGATCCCCCTGCGGGTGATGGGATGGTTCTTGACTTCCTCACCCCCACAGGGAAAACATTTCTTTGATTAACCTACTCTCAAAGTCTCTGCCTTGGTCAGAATAGATTCGCTGAGGCGCACCATAGTGGACAAAGAATTTTTCTATTAGCACCTTGGCCACGGTAGAGGCCTTTTGATCTTTAGTCGGGAAGGCTTGTGCATATCGTGTAAAATGATCGGTAACTACCAACACATTGCCAGTGTTCTTTAAGTCAGCCTTTTGAGGCAGGGCTTTCCTTTGGAGGCAACAACTACAAGTCTTGACATGGTGCTCGACATCTGCCCCCATCTGTGGCCAACAGAATTGGGATTGCACCAAGTTGAGAGTTCTGTCCATACCAAGGTGCCCCATGTGATTTTGGAGGGACCTCAGTACCAGCTGTTTAAACGCTGTGGGCAGGACTAGTTGTTACTTGTCTACTTGGCCACGATGATCCACTGTCTCTCTGTACAACAACTGATTATGCAACTTTAACCTAGGGCCTTCTTTGAACAATAGAGCAGTTTGCAAGTCGGAGGAATGCAACTTTAGACACACTTTTTTCCCGCATGCAGGGAGTCAAGTGCTGGTTGAATCATGGGATCTTGGGATTGAGCCCTCTGAATGCTGTCATTATCGAACTGAGGTAGTGCACTAATATCTAGAGCAGAGAAATGGCAATAGGCAGCCGGTATGCAGGTATCAGGAGGGCCCAAGCAATCTATCAGACAGTCCGTATCCACAGACATCTGCTCATCTCTGTCAAACTTTTGGCATAATGCTCGGATGTCAGGTTCAGACAATCTGTCCCAATTACATTTAGAAGCTGGCCTTCGTGACAGGATGTCAGCATCTATATGGTTCAGTCCCGGTCTTTATTCAGCAGCATAATCATAGGTTGTCGATAAGACAGAAAGCCACCGGTGCCCAGTGGCGTCCAGTTTAGCTGAAGTCTGTACATAGGTTAACAGGTTATTGTCGGTCATCACCAATATCTTTGCCCCATAGAGGTGCTTGTGAAACTGGTCAGCTATGGCCCATTTTAGGGCGAGGAACTCCAGCTTGTGCACAGGATAGTTTTGCTCTGACGGGGTCAAGCTCCTACTGGTGAAAGCTACCAGTGTCAAACCATCCTCATGGTCTTGATACAGCACAGCTCCTATGCCTTGCAGACTAACGTCTGTATGCAGCACATAGGGCTTGGTAGGGTCAGCATAGGCGAGGATGGGGGCGTGGGTGAGCTGGTATATGACTTCATAGAAGGCTACTTTACATTCGGGTGTCCAACGGGGCCCAAAAGGTTCACCTGTTCAGAAATACACTTTCTCAAGTTCTTTGATAGCCCCTTTTTTGTATATGCGATTGGTAGGGGGGTAACCCTGGGTAAGATTCAGGAGCGGTTGAATCACCTTTGAATAGTCTTTGATGAACCTGTGGTAGTAGCCGCAGAACCCCAGGAAACATTGTAGTTCTTTCAAGTTATGGGGCTTGGGCCAAGTAGTCAGTGATTCAACCTTGCTGGGATCTGTCTGCATCTCTTCCACAGATAGTATGAGCCCCACATATTTCACGGATGTTTGAAAAACTGGCACTTGTCAATGGACAGCTTGAGGCCGAATTCTTCCAATTGATCTAGGACTTTAAACAGTCTGGTATCATGCTCCTCTAACGTGTGTCCGAACACAATGACATCATCTAAATACAATAGACATTCCAGCAAGTTCATGTCTCCCACTGCACGTTCCATCAGTCTCTGATTTCTCACGGTCCTCAGGGGCCATCGGAATCTGGTAATATCCGCTCTGAAGATCCAATACCGAGAACCATTTACTCCCATTCAGGCAGTTCAGGGCATCTTGTATATGGGGCATGGTGTATTGATCTGGGACGGTCCACCGGTTCAGGGTTCGATAATCAACACACATCCTCACGGACCCATTCTTTTCACGCACAACTACAATGGAAGAGGCATATGGGCTCCTTGATTCTTGTATAACGCCAGCAGCGAGCATTTCTTGCGGGTGCCTCCTAACATCATCTATGGCCGCTGGGGCGAGGCGTCTGGATCTCTCTCGAAAGGGTCGGTCATCATGCAGGCGTATGTTGTGCTCAGCACCATGGATACATCCTACGTCCCATTCTTCTATCGAAAACACTTGATCTCTCTGGGCGAGTTTCCTTCTAATTTGGGTCTTCCATTCGGCCGATAGAGGAGAATCACCGAAGTCAAATTGATCTGGGGTCACCCTTTCCTTCTTGCCAGAATGTTTGTTGCTGGGTAATACTGCTGTGTCTGTGCAGTGCACTGTAGCTAGAGTACACCCTCTGTTCACTCGGACCTCCTGATCTGACACATTTCGAATCTGGACCATTACTCGTTGTGCATAGGCATGGGCATGGGCAGGTAGGATGCTGGGTTTAACCATTAGCCCCTCTGGCAAATTTCCTACGCCTGAGGCGTCTAAAATTAATATTTTGTTCTTTACATCCTTCTTAAGTCGGACCTCCCTGTGAATGGTACAACGAGTATTAGGCGCTAGCACCAGAGATTCAGAATCCTTCTTCCACACAATCCCCACAAGCTCATCTTGGTCCACTTCATCAGGTTTCTGCTGTAAGTCATACGCCCATTTGATTAAGGCTGGAATTCTTAGGACTCACCCAGTCCATTGCCCTTGCTTCTCATAGCAAAGTTGTGCCAGTCTCCCAAACATATGGGCATTTGTTACAATTAACAGGGGAACCCATCATACAGTACAGTGGGGGGGGACACACTAAGGCAAGTATCTCAACTTGTTCATCTACCCCGGCCACGGCTATAGGGAATGACGGCCTGATCTGAATATACCCCAAGAACGGATAGGACTTCTCGCTCAACCCTCACACATGCAAGCCTTCCAAGGGTTGTAGGGCCACATCAGGCAGATGCTTCTGGTATCAGTCTTGGAATACTGTAGTTACTTGAGATCCACTGTCAAGCACGGCCCAGGCGGACACACCGTTCACCATCACTGTAGTTTCCATTGAAGGGCCTACCACCTCGGACCACTCAGCTGACACAGACTTGGATGTCGACTTGGCAGCTGCCTTGGATGAATAACTTTTCCAGGCAGCCCCATCTTGCGGCTGGGTGTTATTCCTTCGAATCAAGGCCAGTAGCCTAATAGTAACTTTTCTCAAATTCTCTGGTGAGCGGCAGGTGAACTGGGTGTGCCCATCCTCCCCGCAATGGTAACAAAAGATAGGTTCTCTAGAGTCTCTGAGTGGTAGCGGGCCGTCTCCCTGCTTGGGTAAGTTAGGGGCACCTTGGGGCCCTTCTTTGACTTATGACTTGCTTTCTTGGCCCTCTGGACTTCCACAGAGGTTAGTGGTCTGTGTAGCTTGGAGTAGGTCCCCCACCAGGGCCCTCAACTCTCGTCCTTCTTCCAGTAAGTTACCCTCAGTCCGAGTTTCAGAAGAGATGATGTGCACCCACACCCGACCAGGCGGGACCCTGCTCTTTGACTCAGGAGGTGCCTGATAGAGGTTAGTATCTCTGGCCGCTTCTGCAGCTTGTTGACTGGCTCTCAACTCTGTCAATTCTTTAATTGGTTCTCTCATCTACTGCACCTCAGTCTTGTTGCTTCTCTCAGACATCTGGCAGGTATGGGCAACCCCAGCATAGGGCTCCCATCCCTTTTCATCATTCTGTGCTTCACGAATCTCTTTTATGAGGTGACATTACTTGGGAGGGTTAGTCTTCCTAACTTGCAATTTAAGTTTTAGCATCATCACACTAGAGTACCTGGCTGATTTGAGAATATGGTCCAACCTGACCTGATTCAGTTCACTAGCAGGCACCCCTCCTTTCCTGTGGGCTCTCTGGAGAGCCCTCTCGATCCTGGAAACAAACATAGACAACTTCTCATCCTTCCATTGCTTTGCAAATTTAAATTTCCACTACACATCATCCCTGGACTTGGTGCTGCCAAAAATTCCCTCCAATGCAGAGAGGTACTTGGCAGCGGTGGCCTCTGGGCTGGTCGATTGGAGAAAGTGAATGGCCTCAAGTGCAGGACCCCTCAAACTCTCCATGAGTCTCTTTCTTTTCTCCCCTATGGAGCACTGCCACTCCTGGACCAGGGGTATGGCGTAGTCCATCCATGTTTCTAGGTCATCCTCCACTATGGGCACTGGGATTTCACCCAAGAAGAGTCTAAGCCTATAGCAAGAGTCCAGATGTAAGGCTGGCATTACTATGGGAGAGGTGACCATGGGTGGACCCCTAGGGGAGGCAGGAGATGCTATGGGAGACTGTAATGGAGTGGTATCGTCAGAAAGATCTAGCATCTTTATTAACTCTTGGGCAGATCGCCCCTCAGAGGCGGATAACCTAAGCAGCTTACCTCTGAACCCCTCTATGCTGGGGGACCTCCCAGGGATAGCCAGATCACTGTGCAAATGAATGACTCTCCACCCCTCCTGGGACCCTTCAGGCATGATAACAGGGGGCACCTTCTCTGGATCTATGGGGAAGCTGCAGGAGAGGAGGACTACCATGGTTTTCTTGAAT
The DNA here is from genome assembly GCA_016271365.2 of Neoceratodus forsteri. NCBI lineage: Eukaryota > Metazoa > Chordata > Ceratodontiformes > Ceratodontidae > Neoceratodus > Neoceratodus forsteri. The sequence goes on along the minus strand of CM057456.1, from coordinate 448,387,266 downwards.
AGGTCCGAATCCCTCCCCTTCACCTCAGCCTTTCCCAAACACTTAACTTGGTTGACAGTCTCTACAATAACAGCATTAGTGGTCCCCAATGGGACGTCCATTAACAGGAGGGCCTGTTGAGGATCTACCCCCTCAGCGTCACTCTACCCCTCATCTGATTGCACTAACAATTATGGGGGGCAATCTTAACTTAGGCGTATCAAGCGCCTCCATTCTGTCACAATTTTGGGATGTGGGATTGTGGTACCCACTTCTGGCCACTAGAAGGCGGTAATCCCAGCGGTGCCTCCAAGATATAACCCCTAGGTGGCGCTTTCCCAAGGGCTACTGCCCCTGACTGTGTGGCTAGTTGCAGGTTAAGGGGACTGGGTACTGAAACGGGTGCCTCCACCCGGAGGACAGGGTTGTTAGTAGCAAGGCTAACCTGGATACAGCCCTCCGGGACACTGTAACCCCCCCTTTTTCCCCTCTAGTGGCCTAGACAATATGCAACAAAGACTTTCACAGTAGCCCGTATTCAGCATACAAATCCCCACACTGCTTGCACTTACCACCATGGCTGGTTCCACCAGTTCAACCCTGGAGACCACCTGTAAAACAAGGTTAGGCACAGCAAATAACAGTACAGTGCTTTTGGTACCAACTGGAGCTACAGTCAAATTAGATGCCAAACAAAGTTAGATCTGATTTATTCAAGGGACTTGAGCAAAGGAGGGGCGTAATCAGGTTGATTGATTCTAACTGATTTAGTCAGGCAATTATGCATGCACTTTTTAGTCCCTCAACACAGTCACACACTCTGGGTACCCAGGTAGGAAAGAGGTGGGCTAGCCAGGAATGTTGCCCGGGGTAGGCCAGCATCGCAGCTGGTTGGGGCCCTGTGATGGAAGAAAGCAACATGCACAACACACAGTATTTGTAATCCGGAGCCAGAGGGCTCAGTTCGTGAAGGAAAAGACAACAAGGCAATCAGATGACAACACTTAAGATTTAGCTGTTTTTGCAGGTAGCTACCTTACATTTACTCACGATACCCAATACAGGACACAGGCAGGACGAAATTAAGACTGCAGGTTGATGAGCTGGAGTGCCAGGAGAAGCAGGGCCCACACAAATCACCGAGGTGTCGTTCCTGTTCAAGGTGTTGAACAGAGGGCTGATCCCCAGGCAGGTCTCTCATCAGTGGTTTTCTCTGTGTAGTGGGTGATCTGGCTGGGCCAGTATGACGAGGCCCAGGCCAAGGCTCTCTCTCTCTCTCTCTCTCTGTTTGGATTCAGTCCAAAATATCCACAAGTTCCCTCTCAGAGACAGCAGGCAGGCAGGTAGGCCAAACTCAATCAATCTTCCCACAGTTCTCCGGCTCGAACTACTCAGAAACTGCTGCTCGACTATCTCGAGCTGTTCACTCTTTCTTTTTTCAACTCAGACTGACTCTAGCTGCAAGCAGCCTGGGACTTTCCCCAGAATCCAAAAGGTTCGGTTGGCTGATCCATCTGTCAGTCACAACAATGGCTCCCCCTCCAGGTTCATCTAGGCACCAAAGTCTCAGAACTACAATTCCTACATAGTTTTGCTCCCAAAAGACCCCTGGGGACAGGCACCATTTTATGATCCCAAAAGGTACTGATTGGTCCAAAAGTCTAGCAGCCCAGGACCAAGATGGTGGCGATAAACAGAACTGTCCATGCTGCAAAGAAGGCAGGTTAGACAAACTCCAGTAACATTACTGGTGTAACAGATACTCAGCAAATAAATACAGCTTCTGACAGAACTCCCTCTGCGCGATTAGCGATGGCAGAACGGAGCGATTATCTGGTACCCCGGGCCGGACTCGAGCATTGCAACACTCAGCCCCCTCCCAAACCAAATAAGCATCACATTATTGGCAGCTCTTAAAGCGGCAGAGCACAAAGGTATTAAGGCACACTCACAGAACACTTTTAAAACGCTAAGACACAGGACACCAGCCTGGTAGTGGGCATTGGGCAAGCCCAAGGAAGACATTTCGGGAACCCCCATTTGTAGGGGGGGTTACACTGGAACCACTCTGTTCCAGTGACAACACAACAGTGGTGGTGCTGGGGATCCAGATAAGGGACCACCAACAGGGCAGACACAGTAAGGGTATGGGACTTTAAGTGGATTTCATCAAGATGAGGGAACAGTTGGAAAAATGCACAAGGCGTATGAAGAAGATGGAGGGAGCAAAACAAAAATGGGAAGAAAATTTAAAATCAGACAAAAGATTAAATTCAAAATTACAGATTAAATCCACGTTTGTACCACCGTGTCCCACGTCTACCATCATAGAGAGCTTTGAAGTCTGTATTTTGAAAGAAACAGAAGAGGTTATTAAAGATACTCGCTTGGTGAAACATGGCTGTGAAAGAGAGAATGACAATAAAAAGCTGAAAGTGTTATGACAGCACAGTGACTAAAAAGGTGGATGGGGTAATTATGGGTCCTGAGACATACCAGTCTGAGTGTCTAAGACAATTACGGGATGAAGAAAACTATGCTAAGCTTAAAAATAACCCTGTTGACTCTGTCCGTGAAGATATCCAATTAATTGTACACTGGGTGGCGGAGGCACTGATCAAATAGTGTTTTGTCACGACAGTTTTTTAATGCCTGCCAAAGGTGCATAAAAGTCTGATTCCTCTCCCAGGCAGAACTATAGTTTCTGAGCTAAATTATGTTCTTGAACCCCTTTCGAGTTATGTTGATTTTCATATATCTGAATTTGTGGCAGACATACCTTTGCACCTTAAAGATTCAAGGGATGTTTTAAATATCCAGGAAGGTATGAATTTGGATGGTCTGGACATGGAAAACTTGTGGCTAGTAACCCAAGACGTAGCTAATTTATGTACATCTGTTCACATTCAGAGGGACTGTCTGTCTTGGAGTCCGTACTTAACCTCAGAAATGAGGAAGATGTACCTCCTACTGACATTTTTTTTGGGGGGGAGGGGGACTTGGCACGGCTGGTCCTGGAGAGAAATTATTTTTGTTCCAAGCATAGATATTACCTATAACAGTGTGGCACATCAATGGGGTCTACCATTGTCCCATCCTGTGCAAATTTGTATATGTATGATTTTGAAGACTTTCATAATGGATGAGACAGTTAATCCTTTTATATAAACAACATAGTACTTTTAAGAGGTATATTGATGACTTCTTTTTTTTTTTTTTCCTGTGGTCTGGGTCAGAGTCAGATTTAAGTAGATTTGACTTGTATTTGAATTTGTGCACATCCAACTTGAAGTTCTCCATCACCTGCAGTCAAGTCTCAGTCCCCTTTTTACGTCTGCAGTGGGTGGAGCCTGCAGACGTTTTGCATCAGAAAAGGACCTACATACCGGCCCGGTGGCGCTGAGGGTTGAGGCGCTGGATGCACCTCGCCGCCACGGCAACCTGGGCTTGGGAACGACTCGTCGGCCGGAGAGGGAGGATTGAGCGCCCTAACGGATGCTTTCCTCCTCAGGGTGGGATACCAGGGTGCAATATGCCCGACACCCTAAGAGAGCCAGTGGAACACGGGCTCTTGAGAGGACAGGCGGCTCCGTTCATGGAGTCGGGGACGCTGTCGGGCGCTGAGAGAGGCGTATCAGCACGTCGCCTCTGACCGACGCCCCGCGCCCGGCGTCCCAGGGGCGGGTTGAGGGAGCACAGAAAAACGGATAAGCCCCTCGGTGGTCCTAGATGAAGACGGCTCCACCCAAGACCACCGATTCCAGGACAGACCCCAATGTGCAGATAGGAGGGAGGAGAGAAGCACTCTAGGGGCAGATTCTGGGTGAGTTGCACAAAGGGTATGAGCAGTCTGATGGAGTGGACACCGAGGTAGGAAGGGGATAAATAAGAAGGTTAAAAAAAAAGAAAAGGACCTACATAATGTTCAAACAACATGAAGTCTTGCTGTATTCTGACAAATTGCAGTGATGTCCAACCTCTGAACTGCCCCGGAGATGAAAGAGTTAACTTTCCATGCCAGGCATGGAACGCTGAGCTCGAGCTCGGTTGAGACTCTGTCTGCTGCTGTTTGAACTCAAACCGTCAGATTCTTTACTCCACCTCACTGAACAGTCGCTCCGGAGATTTTCTCCTTTGCTCAGTTCAACTTGTTGGTTAAAGTGCTGTTTTTCTCGGTTTTCGACCAAATTTAAACCGTAACCTACCGGTTCAGTCTCTGTCTGTGGTTTCGTGAGTACTAGATAGGCTTATTTTTGTTGTTTTTTCTGTGTGGAACTTGTAAACGTGGAATCGGTTCGGTTTGAACCGATCAGGTTGTTCAAAAAAGTTTATTCTGCTTTTAGAGTGTGGTATCGATTCTAAAAAAAAAAAAAAAAAAAAAGATTTTTTACGTTTTTTCACGACTGCACATGCCGTAACCAAATCGATAAGGGTGTCTTGCCTGGCGGATTGCCGAAAAGGGTAAGTTTTTGTTAGACTGGCATATCTGAGAAACCCAAAAGAAAAACCGGGCCCACTGGGTTTCAACACTGTAGTGTGTGTGGGGAAGTCTTTGGTAAGGCTGATCCCCACACCACCTGTGTTTGTTGTCTGGGGTTTGACCACCTTGATTCAGACTGCCAGATTTGTAAAGATTTTCCTGCAGCTACCCTGGAAAAAAGAGTTGGTAGGCTCAGGGAAAGGGAGGCCAAGAAGTCCGCTGACCCAGATGGCCAGCCCAGTTCGGTTCCAACCGAACCAGGAGGAGTGCCCTCTGACCAGGGTGAAACTTCTTCAGGCAAAAGGAGAACCGACTCCGAGGAGTCAGTTTCGGTTAAAAGAACAAGAAGGGATAAATCAGCCGGTGCGGATCCACAAGTTCTTTCTCCGACCACTGATGAAATAGCCAAAGCGATATGGATTGTTCAGTCGCTATCCCCGGTTCCGACCGAACCGGCACGATTAGGAAGGCGCTCGGTTCGGTCAGTTCCCCCGGTTCCGGATTATAATTTAGAGGATTTTTATGAACTGGAGGAGGAGGAAGGAGAGTATGAGGATAGTGAGGGTGATTACGAAAGTCTGGATGTGCCCATTGACCCGGACATCTCCCTAAACAGACCTTCAGGAGTGTCTTCTCCTAGGCTTTCTGAGTCCCCTTCCCATTTTATGTTCTACAAAAGTGGCTGAAACTCTTTGCTTCCTATGGAAGAAGCTGTGGATGACCAGGAGGAGCCTGACTATGTTGAAATGATGGATATCCCAGAGTCCGGAGGCTGTCTATTCCCTCATAAGTCCTTTGGGAAACAGACAATAAAATTTTAAAGACTCTAATTCTATACCTCCTGTGCACAAGAGAATGGACAAGAGGTATACTCTCTCCAGGCTCAGATGCGGAGTTCCTACCCAGCAATACAGCCATGTTGGGTAGTGCAGGCTGCAGCCTGTGATAAGCAAATATACTTGGCTTCACACCCCAGATAAGGACTCCAGGAGGATTGATGCCATGGCAAAGAAACAGTACATGGCAGCATCCTTGGGACTCAGGCAGGCTAATTATATGGCCTATACAGCTAGATATCAGAAATCTAGATGGGACACTGTAATGGCTTTAGCTAAACAGGTCCCTGGCCAGCTTGCCAAGGAGCTGGAGCAGGTGGCTGCGGATGGTATTGAGGCATCCAGGTGCAATTCCATGCTGCAGTGGACTCCAGTGATGTTTCATCTAGAGTCATGGCTACATCTGTGGCCCTTCGTGGGATGGCTTGGCTCAGATGTACTAGCCTGTCTCAGGATACCAGACTAAGGCCATGGATTTTCCTGTTTGGGTAATTCTCTGTTTGGGAGCAAACAGAGAACTACATGAAGAAAATGGATGAATACAGGACCACCTACAGGAGTGCTCAGGCCAAGGAAAGGCAAGCCACTCCTCAGAAGCAGCATTCCAGGGGCAGGGGCAGGCCTTCTCATAGGCCTTTCTACCAAGCCCAGGCCTCCTCTTCTGCTTATGCTCATATGGGGTTCTTTAGAGAGAGAGGCAGATGGGGTACAAGCAGGCCTGCTTTCACCCCTCAGCCTAAAGCCCCTGCCAAACAGGCACCCTGATGGTTTTGCCAGGGCCGATTCTCCACCACCTGTAGGGGGCAAGCTGGCTTACTTTGTCCAGGACTGGATGTCTTTAACATCAGACAAATGGGTCCTGGAAGTAGTAAGCCAGGGACTGGTTCTCAGCTTCAAAAAATTTCCAAAGATAGAGAACCAGATCCTTTCCACCTGCAAATCCTTCAGAGGCACTTGCCCTGGAGGCAGAGGTCTCTTCCCTCTTGGCTCTCAGAGCCATAGAGAGGGTTCCACCCCTACACAAAGGGAAAGATTGTACTCCAGGTACTTCCTAACCCCCAAAAGGCAGGAGAATGGGGCCCATCCTGGATCTCAGATATTTAAACAAGCACCTTTTAAAGCTAAGTTCAAAATGGTGACTCTGGGAATAATTCTACCCTCTCTAAGGCCAGGGGACTGGCTAGTCTCCCTGGACCTCAAGGATGCCTATTTCCATATTCTCATCAGAAGCTCCCACCGAAAGTATCTCAGGTTCGAGCTGCCCTCCGGCCACTACCAATTCAAAGCAATGCCTTTCGGCCAAACTTCTACTCCAAGGGTGTTCACAAAATGCCTGGCAGTAGTAGTTGCCTTCCTAAGGAGAAAAAGTATCTCCATATTTCCATACCTGGATGACTGGCTCATTGTAGGCCAGTCTCCAGACCAAGTCAAGTCACACCTACAGATAACTCAGCAACTGCTCACTTCTCTAGGTTTCCTTCTGAATCTTTCAAAGTCAGTTCTAGAGCCTGTGCAGCACCTCACCTTCATAGGGACAGAGCTGGATACAGTAAAAGCAAGAGCCTTCCTTCCCCTGGACAGGGCAAGGACCCTTATTTCACTGGCCTCTTCATTTACCCCCCCCCAGGTGTCTCGACCAGCAAGGCATTTTCTGCAACTCCTGGGACACATGGCTGCCTCTACAGCAGTGGTGCAGGGAGCAAGATTTCAAATGAGGGATATTCAGTTCCACTTGAGAGCCATTTGGTCTCAGAAAAGGGACCCTCTGACCAAATTAATTCCAGTGACTCGAACCCTGATCCAGGCGTTACAGTGGTGGCTGGATCAGGATAATCTAAGACAGGGAGTTCCTTTTGTCACTCAGTCTCATTCTCTAATCCTTACTACAGATGCCTCCCTCTTGGGGTGGGGAGCACATTTGGGACACCTGACCACCCAAGGGTTGTGGTCTCCTCAGGAATCTCTACTTCACATCAATCTATTAGAACTCAGAGCAGTGTTTCTAGCACTTCAAGCTTTTTCCAAGTCTGTTCAGAACAAAGTAGTTCAGATTAGGACAGACAATACCACCACAATATGGTATATCAACAAGCAAGGGGGCACTTGGTCTACGGCCTTGTGCACAGAGGCAATGAAGCTATGGTCTCTGGCCTATTCCCAGAACACCTCTCTTACAGCAGTACACCTCCCAGGCAAGGACAATGCCCTGGCGGATGCTGTCAGCAGGATATCTCAGGGCCATCACGAATGGTCCTTGGATCCCCTGGTTTTGAAGGTGATCTTCTCCAGATGGGGCACCTCACAGATAGATCTTTTTTGCAGCCCCAGACAATCACCAACTTCCTCTCTTCTGCTGCAGGCCCCCAGTGTTGGGCTCAGTCCCCCTGGATGCCCTAGTTCTCAATTGGGAAGGGAAGTTCCTGTATGCTTTTCCCCCCTTCCCTCTCCTGTTCAAGGTTTTAGTCAAAATCAGGTCTCAACCCTGCAAGGTGATTCTGATTGCTCCAGACTGGGCCTTTCAGCCCTGGTACCCTCTTGTGTTGTCCTTAGCAGTCCACCTTCCCCTATCTCTTCCCAGGAATTACAACCTATTAACATGTGCTCAGGGGAGGGTTTGGTATCCAAATCTCAAATCTCTCAATCTCAAGGCCTTGAAGAGTTAGAGTTTGCTGATTTGCACCTCTCTCAAGGTGTTATGGATATCCTAAAGGCTTCTCGGAAGCCTTCCACCAGAAACACTTACAACTCCAAGTGGAAAAGATGTTCTATATGGTGCTCTGGGAAGCATATTTCCCCAGAGTCTGCTGGCCTGTCCACAGTCCTGGACTATATGGTTCATCTTAATAGCTTGGGACTCAGACCAGCTACACTAAGAGTGCATCTGGCAGCTGTCTCTGCCTTCCTTTCAGCAGGCAAGCTCTCTTCCCTTTCAGCCCATCCTGTATTTTCTAATTTTTCAAGGGATTTCTCCATACCAATCCTCCATTCAGGGACCCTGCCCCTGTTTGGGACCTTAATGTTTGCATTGTTCAGCTTATGCAACCCCCTTTTGAGCCTTTGTCCTCAGCAGAGCTTAAGTACTTGACTTGGAAAACTGTTTTCTTGGTGGCCATCACTTCTGCCAGGCGCATAAGCGAGTTACAAGCCCGTCAGTGGAGCCTGATTTTATCTCTTTCCATAGAGATAAGGTGGTCCTAGGACTAATAGGAAGTTTTTGTAAGTTGGTTTCAGACTTCCACCTTAACCAGTCTATGTCTCTTCCTGTTTTCTTCACTGACCATTCCTCCTCTGAGGAGAGGAGGCTGCACAATTTGGATGTGAAAAGGGCCCTTAGCTACTACATAGAGCGTACCAAGGGTCACAGGTTTGACTCCCTCCAACTGTTCCTCACTTATGGTGAGGTTGGTAAGGGAAAACCTGCCACTAAGAGATCTATTGCCAGGTGGATTGTCTGTTGCATTCAATTTTGCTATGAAAAACTAGGTAGGACTCCACCCTCAGGCCTGAGGGCTCACTCTACCAGAGGTACAGCTGCTTCCCTGGCTACTGCCAGGGATATTCCTGTCTTAGAGATTTGTCAAGCAGCCACCTGGAAAACAGAACACACTTTAACCAAGCATTACTCTCTGGATATCCAGGCTAGGAGTGATGCTCGGTTTGGCACAGCAGTGCTTCAGAGCCTATTTCCTAGGTAGGTTCTGTCCCTCCTCCATGGAGGTACTGCTTGGTAGTCTGCAATTTGTCAGAATACAGCAAGACTTCATGTTGTTTGAAGAAAAAAAATTACTCACCTTAGTAATGTTGTTTCTTCTAATGGAGTCTTGCTGTATTCTGACCTCCCCCCTGCCTCCCCTCTCAGAACCTTTGTTTTGGGATGTGGGTGGGCAGTAGCAGTGTTGGCACTTGAGAGGTGCCCCACCCCTTATTTCTCACCCCTTTAGTTTGGGTGGGTGGGTGTTGTGTTTGTTTTATTTTTTGGGTTTGCTGACTTGAGTCTTTGTTTTGGGACCAAAAAATCTGTTTATTATATTTAGTAGCCAGTTGGCTAGTGTAAGTTTACAGTTTCCACACAGGACACCCAGTGAGTATAGCTCGTAAAGATTTGACGGTTTGAGTTCAAACAGCAACAGACAGAGTCTCAACCGAGCTCGAGCTCAGCGTTCCATGCCTGGCATGGAAAGTTAACTCTTTCATCTCCGGGGCAGTTCAAAGGTTGGACATCACTGCAATTTGTCAGAATACAGCAAGACTCCATTAGAAGAAACAACATTACTAAGTCGAGTAATTTTTTCTTTCCATCCACACAACATGATAAAGTGTTAAAATAGTTTATTCCGCGGAGAACCCAATTACTACGCTGACTGTAGTTGAAGAGCCCTATTTTTTCTTGCCACTTGATGTCTTGAGAGGTCCCTTCCCCTGGAGAGTATGTTTAACCCATCCCAACTCCGCCCCACATTGCCACATAGCACTGTTGACAACCGCACAATCTGTCACTCACCTGAAATAAACATGTAAGTAGGCAATTTTGCAGCTTTACATACTTATTACTATTTTAACAACACTCTCTAAAAAACGCTGCAAATTCATGTTTGTTTGCAACTAACAACTTTGTTTTGTCGGCATCAGTGTCTGCACCAAATGCTAATTGAAAAGAAAGGGTGCTCAAAATGCTGTACCTTGAGATCTTGGCAGTTTCCCACTGTGGAAAGAAGCCTTGACGAGTGAGGAATGTTTTTAGATGAAGCCGAGATGGCAAGGATCATGCTGCCAGTAGATGGGGATTGTTCCTTGCTTGGTTCTTGCGAGAGGTTCCCGGTGTTCGTTGAAATAAACCATCTGCTTTTTGGAAAGACTATCTTTGCCTCTTCTCTGTCTCTACAGCTGACGTGAGTGTCTAACCTCTGACCCCCACTGCAAGACAAGATACCTGCTGGTTATTATGCATGGGAGCTTCCCAATATAACAACACAGTAGATATGCTGACTTGAAATACGAAATAGCTTGTTTGTATGTATGTTGAGGGAGGGGTTGCATATAGGCTGGTACCCGTCAACACAAGTCTGATCCTTTAACAGCTAAACTTCCCCAAAGAAATAGATGCAATTTTTAAAAATCATGGTTGGAAAATGTAAATCTATTTTACTTTTCAAGAACATGTTTGTTTTTTGTAGTTAAATATTTTTTTGCAGTTTTCAAAAAAAAGTACACGTACATCTTGTTTGCTATGGCGTTTAGGCACTTTAAAACCAACCAACCAACCACATATACACACACACACACACACACACACACACACACACACACACTCGCGCATACAGCTATGAAGTTGCATTTTCACTATAAAACTATCACTGCGCTTGCTTCAGTTTTCTACAATATTGACATCTAAGGTCTTGGATTGATAGTAATAATCACCCCCATCACGTGTCTGTGTGCAGGGATGAAATACTGTAGCTACACACCGAAAAAAATTGGTACAGTATATACAGTAGTAATATGTAGCATACCTCTCAACTGTCCCTCATTACAGGGACATCCCTCATTATTGCTCTGTCCCTCATAGAAAAGGTGCTGCCCACACAGAAAATGTGCCATAAAATTTGACTCTAAAGCAGAAATTCTTATTATTCTAAGATACTAAATCAAAACTAAACTTTGTACAAGAAAACACTATGGTTTCATTGTGCTCTGAGCTAGTATCTCCATGTTTCAGGTTGTGTCCCTCATTCTGAGGGTCTGTGGCTCTCATTATCCCTCATTGTGAGTGTCCCAAAAATGTCCATGTCCCTCATTTCAGTGGCAAAAGGTTGAAAGGTATGATATGTAGTATGAAATTACTGATTCAGTATATAAAGGGAATCCACCAAGTTCAACACAAGTTGGAGTTGTTACAAAGTGCAGTCAAACCCAGCCCATGGTTGGGAGAGTGAGAGCAATGTAACTCACTGACTTCCAACATCAGACACCAACATGTGTTGCGATCAGCAGGCAGAGGGGTCTCGGCGGGGGGGGGACTGCCAATATGGAGCCCACACTGTGCGAACTAAAAAATACAGTACAGTACGTTACGAGTTTCTATTACATTCAGATTTTTTTTGTTCTACTACTGCTAGCTACTTGGGTAGCTACCTAATCTGTTTGTTCTGTGGTTCTTTTGGCCTGCATATTACTTGTATAACTGCCTGCAGTGTCTGAAACTTACAAAAGGAAAGTTCATGTGATGATGTGCTCCTGATGTTCTTTACATTCTGACTGCGATTGTTTCTAATTGTATTAAATTGTCACCTGTTGCGTTTTGTACTTTGTATTTAGTGTGTACAACTGGTCGCTTGTGAACATTTATTATTTAGCATGTCTGTCTATCTCGGCAGCTATGCATACAGGATTTAACTTTTTCTCGGCTATATAATCATGATGTGTATATGTACATATACTGTATATAGTCCAATCAAGCATTTTAGCAAATCAAGACTTTTTACAGGCAGTTTTTGCAAAAGGCATTGAGTGGCAAGTCAACATCAACTCTATTTTCTGCCTTCCTGAAAATATCTTGTGGGTGATGAAGTGAGCTGTATGTGAGACTGTCTCAAAGTGCTCAGTGCATGTCCGCCTCTGAGTATGCTGACACAATCCTGGGATTGTTCTGGAGACATACAGGATGAAGCACCTTTCTGTACAGGATACTGGAAATTATATATGAGTTTTGAGGGAAATGCTGTGTCAAAAAACTCCAGTCAAACTTATTACCTGTGTATCAACTCAAAAGAAAGAATGCATTAGTGCTGGAACGAATTCAGCTGTGTTGTATATAGCTGCACTGATTTTGTAAAGAGAAAAGGTTCCTATACCTTTGGCAGCATAAGCATATAAATGATTACTACCTTCTCTGTCAATTTGCTGCTTTGTATGAGACCTCATTGAATGAGATCTGTTAGCAAGGTGTCTATTTTAAAGCTGAGATGGTCTGTAAGATCCCAAAGTGTTTTATTTTAGAATGAATGTATAAAAAACTCTCCCTGTGTTGACCGTGTAAGCACACAAACAAACTTGCGAGTGGAGACAAGCTAGACAGTGAAATATCATGGCAGAGAACAATCATTCAAGGTAATGATAATTTCCAAGCCAATGCAGCCCATGCTGTATCATATGCTATCGTGTCCTCTGATGTTCAAGATAAAAAAGTTTGCTAAATTTTCAGGTATTACCATACATAGTTTTATTTACTGGAGAGGTAGTGTGGTCTAGCTGTTAGAACACCGAAACAGGAGGTCGCAGATTCACCCCTCCCACTTATTGGTTCACTGAATGATCAGCTCCAGTCCTCCCGGATGTCTAAGGAAAGGAAATGGGTTGGTTTTATACAATGGAGGGGAGTGGGGATTAATTCGGCCCATCATAGCACATTTCAGCTATCTGCTTAATAAACTGCATTTCATTCTGAATCCTTCTCTGCTCTCTACTCCTTTCAGTTAGCAGTTAAATGTCTTTGAAGTAACTTTGGACATGCTTACCAAAGGAATTGCAAGGTAAGCTAGGCAAAAGGGGTGGAATATCCCTACAAATGACTATGTTTTGCACAGCATACTTACTCCCTGCTTATTGAAAGGAGTTTTGTGAGAGGACGTGCACCTTATGGACCGAGAGTCCTTTCCGGCCTCAAAATACTATGTTATTTATTTGAATATTGTTTTCTTTTGCTAGGCATTCAAGATAGTAAGTTCTTGCACTATCAGTATTATGTTAATACAATATCCCCTCAAACTGAATATATAAGTAAAATTTTATGAACGAATATGGGCCTATGCAATGTTTAAACAAAAAATGCAACATCCTTGTTAACATTAGAGGCTGATATACTGTAAAAATTTGCAAGTAATGCTAATTTTTGTTGCTGCTCATTTGATCTTCTGAATCAGGCACACTCTGCATGCAGTTGGGAGCTGTTTTGCTGCTCCTCCATAATACAGGAATCCCTGTATGTTTCCCTGGCACCTTATTTGATTTGTGCTTTAATAAGAGCTGCTCCATTTCTGGTACAACTGTCTGTGTTTAAAAAAGTTAAACTCAAGGATAACACTGGTAGCAGTTAATAATTTTTTGTTATATTTTCATTATAGAATAAACAGAGGAGCTAACTCTTGCTTACCAGTGGCAGCGTGTTTGCCTTATAGCGGCTGACAGGAACCGATGATTGATTGACTGATTGATCTTTACCAGTACTATCTTATGCCATCCTGTCAGCATCAGCTAGCATGTAATAGGGCCGGGGTCCTTGCAGTGTGATGCAAAAGCAATGCATACTAATTCCACCAATCCACAGCACTTTTATCCACTTAATAGCAGGTACTGCTGATTGAGAACAGCTGATCCTCTGTCAAATGCAGGAATGTGCACCCTGGCGCTACCTTGCTTCCTGTTTGGCTGGCAGTATAGCCTAGAGGTTAGAGGAACGAGGTGTGAACGAGCTTGGCACATCCAGCAGACCTGACCTAAGTTTGATTCTCACAACCTCCACTTGCATACTGTGTGACTCTGAGCAAGTCACTTAACCGCCCAGTGCTCCCAGGTCACCCCTGAAAACAGGCACTTGTGCCTAGTGGTCCTTACCCAGTTACCAAAAGACTAAAATAAAAAAAAATTACCAAAGACTATTTTTGTTTTTGTGTAAAGTCTGAACCCGAACCCAAGTTTGTCTCTGTAACTATATAATACCCAGTTTCATTACTTTAAATCTTTCAACATCACATCAAAAGCACCCAGTTTCTGAGACCATACACAATTTCTATTTACAAATATGCAGCATTCTGACTGGCAGCAGACATCCACTGCCAACAGAAAATACTGGGGCAAACCACACAGAATAACAGAGATATTCATACAGAGGAGACAAGTAAATGTATGTTTTCTGCAGTGCACAGTAACACAAGTCATTTTAGTTGGAGGAAAAAAACATATACTGCACAATGATTGGCATGTTGGATTTTCTATTATATTGTACACAATCCTGCATAGTTATTGTGTATCATCTCACTTGTTGGGTGCTTCTGATTTGATTGTTAAAGTTTTAAATTATTAAAAATGAGTCCCACATACAGTAGTTTCAGAATCACTGCTGAGCTCGTGTTCACACTTAGCAAAAAAAATAAAACATGGGATGCATGGTTGCGGCAGTCTTGTTTCAGGGGGTTCTGGGACATGATCATTCACAGTTTACTTGGTCCCGCTCAGAAGTCTGCTAAATATTGGATTGTTCAGTAATTAGCAGGAGCATGACCCAGAGCCGCTGCATGCAAGGGCTGGCATGATCTCCCACATCACTGTTTCTTGCAAAGTCTGAACTGCAGCATAACACTGAATCTATAAATTTTTAGTGCTCTGATCAAATAATTTAAATATTTAAAAATCACAATAGAAGCCCCCAATATGTGAGATCATACACAATGACTGTATACAACTATGTAGCGTTGCCACTGACAGCAGGCATTCAGTTCCATTGGAACATATTGGGGAAAAACACAAAGAACGGCAGTGTTATTCACACAGATGGAACAAGGAAATGTATGCTTTCTGCAGGGCACAGTCACATGTCAGTTTCGTAGGATGATATAATGCTTGATATTGGACAGTGATTGGTATAATAAATTTTCTTGTAGAATGCTTACATCCACTGCTTACTGTCACAATGCTGCATATCTACATCTAGTCTTCGTGTATCATAATCAGGAGTGTGGTTGTTTACAGATCAGATTTTCATTTAGAAGTAACACATCCACTACTGCCATTTGCAGCACTGCATGTTTGTAGATAGTCACTATGTATGCTGTCATTTACTTGGTGCTTTTGTACTGATTTTTGAATTTGAAAATTTTGGAAATGAGTCCCTTATAGTCAGACATAATCAGAGTTCTGCTCTGGTTCAGTCTTCGCTAAAAAAATAATGTGATGCATGGTCCTGCCACCTTTTGTTTTTTGCAATTGTTTAACCAGGATTGGCACACTAAGCTGAAAGCTTGTTTACAGGTGTGACCTGGAAGCACAAGAAAGTTAAGTGACTTGCTCAGGGTCATACAGTATGCAAGTGGGGGCTGTAAGATTCAAACCCAGGTCTCCAGACTTGCAGCTCAGAGTCTTCAGCCACTGCGCTATACTGCCTGTGTTGAATGAGGCTCTGGTACATGACATTAAAGCTGAGATTTTTTTTTTTTATCTCCACTCTATAATTGGGCCAGCACAAAAGTGTGCTAAATATTGTGTTGTTCATCATATACTATAGCTGTGGCATGACCCAGAGCCCCTGGATACAAGGACTGGCCTGACCCTGCATATCACCATTTCTTGCAAAGTCTGGAACGCAGCACAACACTGAATCTGTAAATTTATGGTACTCAGTTGTAGCAATTTAAATATTTACAAAAATACAACAAAAGCACCTAATATGTGAGATCATACATACTGACTATATACAAATTTGCAGCCTTGCCACTGGCAGCTGAAATCCAGTACCATTAGAAAATAGTGTTGGGGAAAAAAAAAAGCACAGAATAACATTGATATTCACACATAGGGTACACAAAAGCATACGCTTTCTGCAGTGCCTGATGTAACCCCCAGGTGGCGCTATACCAAGGGCTACTACCCCTGCCTGCTTGACTACGGACAGGTTGAGGGGCCTAGGTTCTATGGCGGGTGCCTCCACCCAGAGGTCAGGGTTAGCACTGGTTGGTCGAGTTTGGTCACAGCCCTCTGGGACACTGAGACCCCCTTTTGTTCCCTCTAATGGTCCCCACGATATACAAGAACTGCAATACCAATATCCCACATGTACACTGTATCCAATCATAAGGTACCACTTACCCTCGAGACCGATTCTGCAGTTCGTCTCGGAGGACCGCCTGTGAAATAAGGTTGGTCAAGTTACACAAAATAATGCAAAGCCTGCTATATAGGTACTGACACTCTAAACAGGTTAAAGTCAATAACTTCCAACCTGGTTTATTTAGGGGAGTAAAACACAGGGAGGGGGAGATCAAGCTGATTGGCAGAAATAAATCACAGTACTGTGCTCTCATACAAAGTCATAAAAGTCACACTCTGGGTACCCAGGTTGAGGGGCTAGCCAGGTCTGTTGCCCGGGGTTGGCCGGCAGGTGCAGATGGAAAGGGCCCTGTAAGAGAGATATGCACAATACCCAATTGTAATCCAGAGCCGGATGGCTCAGTCTTTGAGAAAATGAAAGAAAGGAAATCGGATGAAACACTAATGATTGTTAACAGGTTGCAGGGGATGCTCTGATTTGTACTCACGGTACCCCACGCTAATGAAACCTGGCGCAGATGGTGGTTCTGGATTGCCAGACACACAAGTGGGTAGATGAGATTCTACCGCCCACGCCACATGGCCTTGATCAGCAGACGGATTCAGTCCGAACACATTCAGCTCAACATTCAGCTTACACTGTGCAGTGACAAAAGAACCGGAATAGCTGTTCCTCACGAGCATTCAACACAATTATATGTAAAGGAAATTACTATACCAGGCAGCTGTTTTCAGGTCCCAACGCACTTACTGCAAATACCAGGGAGTTCACACAGCAGCTTCAATTCCTGACGGACCGAGTGTGATTCAGCAATTTCTCCAGTCTTCTACAGGGTGAGCCTGGTTTCCACTCTTTCAGCCTTCCTTCCTTTAGGTACTGTTGGATTCAGTCCAATTCGATGTTGGCAGTGGCAACGGCCCGTCTTTAGGCCTCTCACACACCTCCCGCGCGAAACTATACGACGCAGAAGCACAGAGCTCCTTCTCTCTTCACGGTCTCAATGGATCGGACTCCCCAGTCGTAAGACAGAGCATTCTCTTCGGGCACCACCCGGTCCAGTTGGTGGACTCAACTGTCATTCACTCAGAAACTCTCTCCGTTAGTGCAAATAGGCGCCAAGGTCCAGAACTTCACTTCCCAGAATTACTAGCTATACCTCCTCATTGTAAACCGGCTCCCAGGAGAGTCTGAATTCTGGTTGGTCCAAACTGACTCCATTTTAAAGGTCCCCCCACACTGATTGAACCCATTCGGCAGTTCAGAGCCAAAATGGAGGGGCAAAACACACAGAGTCCCAGCTGCAAGAAAGGCAAGTTAGACAAGCTGCATTTGTACTAACACTCTAACTGGTTTCAGGCAAACAATTACATCTTCCACTTAGGCTCCCTCTGTGCTCTTAACGATTGCAGAAATGGAGCGATTTCCTCGCAGTCCAGGCGGGACTCGAGCAGAGAAACACCAGCCCTCCTAGAAAACAGTAATCATGTCTGCAAGCAGACAGCTCTTAAAGTGACAGTATGAGGAGGCTCTACCAGCACTCACAGTGCCATTCTTAATGGCTTAATCGCTGAACGCCAGCAGGCAGGGGAACACCTAGGCAAGCTCCACGGAGCCTTTTTAGGAACACCCATTTGTAGGGGGGTTACACCAGTAACACATGTAAGTGTAGTATGATGAAAAAAATGAATGATAGTAGCCAGTGATTGTAATATTTGATTTTCTTTTAGAATTTAAATATTCTGTGCTGACAGTCACAAGGCTGCATGTTTGTACATAGTATTTGTGTATCGTAATCACAAGTGAGATCATTTACATATCAGATTTTCATTTAGACATTACACATAGAAACATAGAAACACAGACTTTGACAGCAGATAAGGACTGCTTGGCCCACCTAGTCTGTCCATTTCCCTATCTACAGGATAACTGCAGATCATATTTAACCAACCGCCTATTTCTTCCTATCCCCCACAAAAATTGCCTTATGTCTGACCATGTGTTCTTGAATTCTCCCACAGTTTTAGACCCCACAACCTCCTCAGGAAGGCTGTTCCGTGCATCCACCACCCTCTCTGTGAAAAAAGGGTCACTTGTTCCCAGATGGCTACCCACTTCTAGATCTGAGATCCTCTCGCCATCTCCATTTAAGAGTACGAGGTCTAAGATTGCTCCCTCATGAGTGGGTTCCAAAACTAGCTGTCTGAGACATGCCACCTGAAGGGCATTGAGAATGGCCCTGCTTTTGGGTGTGGCTGCAGCCAAGGTGCTCCGGTTAACATCTGGCATATTCAGGTCCCCCATCAACAGTACCTCCCCTTTCTCTGCTAGCCTAAGGATGCCTTCTGTCATATTCTTGTCCATTCCCTCCCCCTGACATGGGGGTCTGTATACAACCCCTGTGCAGATTGTGGTGCCATTTCCAGTCTCTAAGGTAACCCACAGTGCCTTCTCTCCTCCCTGTTTACTCTTTTGTTCAGTTGCTTTTATCCCTTCCCTTACATAGAGAGCTACTCCTCCCCCTCTTCTCCCCTCACTGTCTCTCCTGTAGGTTGTGTACCCTGGTATGTTAACATCCCAATCATGGTTCTCTGTGTACCATGTTTCTGTGACTGCTACGATATCCAGGCATCCCTCTTCCATCAAGACCTCCAGTTCAGGGAGCTTGTTGCCCAGACTACGGGTAGTGGTACTCATTACCTTCCATTTCTTGATGGCCTTACCCCTTTTTGCCCCATCTCTGTCCTTATTGTGTTTGTCATTTTCTCCATTTACCCCTGCCCTTCTCCATATCAACATCTCTATCTTAGTGTTTACCTCACTTACTACCCTGATCTTTTTTTTGGGGGGCTAGGATTTCCCTGCTCTTTTCCAGTGCCTCCCCTCTTGGCTAGTTTAAATGCTTGCCAATGAAGCATTTAAACCTATCACCTAGGATCCTGGTTTCCCTCCTGTACAGATGCAGACCATCACGCCAGTATAGGCCTGCATCCCTCCAGGTGGATCCACAGTCCCCAATGAAGCCAAATCCCTGAGCTCTGCACCAGTTTTTCAACCACTGATTTAAATTCCATGGTGTGGAGCATCCTAGCCTCACTCATGCCATAGACAGGCAGCACTTCCGAGAAGGTTACCTACTGTGCATGCTACTTGTCTGAGGCCCCTCCCCAACTCCACAGACTCTTCCTGCACTGCTCTGATCCCTTTCTTAACCAGGTCATGTGTCCCTAGGTGGACAATGACATCCAGCTCCCTCCCCTGTGCAGCTGCTCCAGCGATCTTGAGGATTCGCTCCCTGTCCCTCCAAGCTATGGCGCCAGTCAGGCACCTTACCTCCCTCTCCCCTTCCTCCCCTAGTTCTACCTTCCTAACAATGGAGTCCCCCACCAGGACTTGTTTCCTTCCCCTGTGGGGTCCCATGCCACCCTCCTGTGGGTCTCCTTTGTGGAGGTTCCCAGCATCCTCCTTGGTCTCCACTGTGGGTGCCTCCATAGAGGAACCACACTTTGCCAGAAAGGCATATGCATTGTGGAGAGGTACAACTGGAGGGATGCGCCTCTGTTCCACCACCTTCACCCTCCCTGAGCCCACTGTGGTCCAACCGCTCCTCTTCCTTGGCAACCTCTGAGGCAGCGGCATTGGCACTGGTGGTCCCTGGGTGGGAGAGGAGGTCCCCCAAATCCTGGCCAACTCAGCCTGGAGATGAGCAACTTCCACCCTCAACCCAGAGAGGTGCCTGCAGATGGGACAACATCGCATCCTCCAGAACGTCCCCTGGAAGACTGCTGCTCCATAGCCACTGCATTGCACGACTCCTATCATGTCTTATTTCTGGCCCCTTAACTGTTGTTTGGAATACTTACTCTTTCCTATTTGTTTTTTTCTCCCTACTCACTCACTGCCTCTGTGCCCTTTAAGCTCCTGATCTTCAATTACCACTTCAACCACTTCTAACAATTTTAATGCTGTAAATTTGTATACAGTCATTTTGTATGGTCCCATGTATTGGATGCTTATGATGTGATTTTAAAAATGTTTAATTATTAGAAATGAGTTCCATATATTTACAGATTCAGGTTTGTGCTCAGGTTCAGACTTTGAAAAAAAAATAATGGTATGCAGGGTTGTACCAGTCTTGTCTCTGGGGGCTCTGAGACATGACCCTTCAAAGTTGAGCCCCCCCCCCCACTTGGTCCTGCACAGAATTATGCTAAATATTTGGATGTTCAGCATGTAGCAGTTGCGTGACACAGAGCCCCAAGAGACGAGGACAGGCGGACCTTGCTTCTGATTTTGTTTTTCATAAAGTCTGAACCTGTACATAAGTTTGAATCTGCGAATATGTGCTACTCAGTTTCTTTACTCTAACTGTTTTAAAATCGCATCAGAGGCACCCAATTAGTGATACCATACACAGTGTCTATTTACAAATATGCAGCATTGCAACTGGCAGAAGGCATCCACTACCAACAGAAAATACTTGGGGGAAACCACAAAGAATAACAGAAATATTCACACAGAGAGGACAAGAAAATGTATGCTTTCTGCAGCACACAGTCACACTTGTCATTTCAGTTGAAGGAAAAATGTATGATATTGCACAGTGATTGGCATGCTGGATTTTATATTCGGAAGTATTCCAAATGTATAAGCAGAGACAAAAACTGAAGTTGTTCAATGATAGCATTGGTTCAGTGGGTCAAATCAATTGTTTCTACCTCCCTGTCTTGACAGCAGAAAAGTGAATGCAGCTATTACCGCAAAAGGTTAGTTGACACTGAAACATTGTGTTTCCTGTAAGACAGGATTACTGTACTAACACTTGTATATGTGGATTCTAAGATTCCCCTATTCAAAACATCTCAGTAGCATTAGTGGTTTAGGATGGCAGGAAAAAACACAAGGGATATTTTCCTGGTGTCTAGTGCCCAGAAACCAGCGAAGCATAATATGATATTACGCCGTGATTGTTTTCACAGGAGACAAACAATACCTAGCATGCCACTGGGGCAGTTTTTATATGCCCAGCATAACTGCATTAGGAGGAGTGACCATGGGGAGGAGAAGAAACTAATGGTGCAACACTTCACAGAAAGAGAGTATCCAATCAGGCTAATAAAAACAGCAATAATCCAGGCAAACTCAAAGAGACAGAGAGGCACTGTTGTCCACCCAAGCATACAGACATGGGAAGGTGAGGGGGCCCTTCTGGATCGAGTGGTTTGGTACCCACATTCCCAGAATAGGGCTCACTGACAGCTTAGATTGGTCAGCATTCTTTTGACATACTTCATCTGAAATTTGACAGGTAGCTTCTGTGCGTTGAAGTTATTAAAAGAATGAATTTTGTGAACTTTATGCTTATTTTTGCGTAGTGTGGATAAATTCCAACTATTACTGTACGTGATTGACTTTATGATTTTGTATGCAAAATGTGTATTTGTGTCCAAAAAGTTTGCACGATAGGGCAATCATCCTATATGCTTTAACCTCCCATGACCTTGAGCAGCTGCTATCACTCTTTAACATCCAGCAATACGAACCCCTGCTTGCAAGACTCGCCCTCAGCCAACTGCTCTCTGAACCCACTAGGCTCGCACCACGTGGAGACAAGAGCTCCCTCATTGACTGGGTGCTGAGCAACAGGCTGGAGGAAATTGTCTCCTCTGGTATTCTCCCTGATGCTATATCGGATCACTCTCCCATCTACTGCATATGGAGCATCTCCCCTCCTGAAATCCCCTGCAAGGTGATCCAAATGAGGGACTTCTCCAAACTCAATGTTGGGGACTTCCTTGCCAACCTGCGGCACGCTGACTGGTCCCAGGTCACTGCCACAAATGACCCCTCTAGGGCCATTGACAACTTCCTGGATATCTTCACTCCACTGCAAAACAAACATGCTCCTCTACAAAAAGGAGGGTGAGGGGCACCATCACAAAGTGGCTCCATTGAGGCCTCTTTTCACTAATGAAACAAAGGGATGAATGCTGGGCGAGATACAAGAACTCCCTCTCCAGTTCAGACCTCCTTGAGTACAGGCAGCTGAGGAACTTGTGCAAAAGAGCCATTTGCTCTGTAAAAAGCGAGTTCTGTCAAGCTGCCCTTCTCTCCATGGCCAGAAACCTGAGGAGTTTCTGGCAGAACATTAAGAACGTGGTTGGAGGGACCGCCAGGGCTCAGGTCACAGATATGAACATTGGCGGGGTAAACTGCAACAGCCACTTAACAATTGCCAATGAGTTTAACTTCCTGTTCTTCAACCTGCCTGCTGTCCCCTACCAGACACATGAACCTAAGGATCGTGCCCCTTCCCACCCAGTGGAAAAGCCCTCCACCCCCCCTTCTACCTCAGGGTCATCTCTGTCATGGAGACTCAGAAGCTCCTTGCTGGCCTCTCCCCCCATATTGGTGCTGGGCACGACTGCCTTGAGCCCAAACTACTTAGGCTAGGGGCTTTCCTACTAGGCCGACCCATCGCCCACGTCTTCAATGCATCACTAACCTCGGGCATAGTCTCTGACATCTGGAAGATGGCCAAGGTCATTCCTGTCCCCAAACAAGGTGACCCAAAAGACATAATGAACTACCGCCCCATAGCGATCCTGTCAGCGATCAGCAAACTTCTGGAAAAGGCTGTCACTTCACAGGTCAACCTCTACTTACAGACCCACAACCTACTCTCTCTAGCGCAGCACGGATTTAGAAAAGGGCACGGCACCACCACTGCCCTAGCAGCTGTTACCTCCGCTAGCAGGACTGCTGCTGACCAAGGCAGACTGACCGGGGCCATCTTCGTGGATCTCTCGAAAGCCTTTGACTGGGTTGACCACGCTCTGCTGAGCTCCTCTCTCTCTTGACCCTTGGTTTCTTCCCCCCCTGCCCTTGCCTGGTTCAGTAACTACCTCTCGGGCAGGCAGCAGTACACAGAGTTCAACAAGGCCCTGTCTGAGCCGGCTCCTGTCAGCTGTGGGGTCCCCCAGGGCTCTGTCCTGGGGCCTCTCCTGTTCTCCCTCTTTGTAAATGAGCTACCCTTGGCCCCGGCGCATGGGCACTCAACCTTGTACGCAGATGACCTAGTCATCACAACCAACTCCTGGGACATCTCTACCATCAGCGCCAAGCTAAACACCGACTTCGACCAAATCCGAACCTGGCTAAAGGCCCACAAGCTCACGATTGACCTGCAGAAGATGCAGGCTATGCTCTTTGGCTCAACAACCAAGACAAAACCTGTCTCGGACCCGCTTAAGATCTCAGGTACCGATGGGTCTTTACTACAAGTTACAGATTCTGTCAAGTATCTGGGAGTGACACTTGACCCACAGCTGGGTATGAATTTGCACATAAGCAATACGTGCAAGGCCTCCAACTGCAAGTTGGGCCTTGCAAACAGAGCAAAAAACTGCCTCACACCTGCTGCCTGACTCGTCTTAGCCAGGGGGGAGTCCTACCCACGCTCTGCTATGGACTTGGCACCTTCGCCCATGTTGCGAAAACTAGCCTTGCAAAATGGGACACAGCGTATGTCGCTTTGCGCTCTCAGCTCCCTGCCTCAACCACCGCTGCGAGCTCTACTCTCGGCTTGAGTTGCTTCCACCGGATAAGCACCGTTCCGATGTCATGGGCAACTTCATAGACAATGTTGTCAGGTCTGCCACCCCCTTAGCCCTCATTGAATCTCTTGTTCCGGCTAACCCCTCCTATCTTCTGAGATCCAGCGACTCTAATGCCCTCCTGGTGCCAAAGACTCACGCCCAAATGGGTGACTGGGCCTTCACTGCATACACGCCCAGGTTGTGGAACTCCCTACCCTCAAGTACTCGCTCCTCCCCCTCCCACCACAGCTTTAAAGCCTCCCTCTGGGGCTAGCTCAAAACGGCCTCTACCTGCCTCTGCACTAGACGAACCCACCCGACCTCTGCCACTCCGACTGGCTGAGGCCTTACCAAACTCATCTGGCTATGGCCGTTGATCTGCTGCACCTTTATTCCACTACCAAGCTAGAGATCTACTAGTCTAACGTAATCCACTTTAGGCCCAACTGCTCAATCAGTGTGTGCACAGATAATGTCTTACTTCCGGAATATGCACTGGGCCTCCTCCACCCTAGATTGTTTTCTTCTTTGCCTACCCACAAGTTTTATTGAATCTGCTGCCAGACACGGCGGTCTCTGCCTATCCTGAGACTACCCTAATTGTTACCCTACATGCTGCCTATATTGTAAAACCCCGTTTATCCTTTTACTGACCTTGTTGTCTTTTTTTTTTTAAACTTTATTTTTATCTGTTATTGTTTGAACATGACAGAATATCATTATACATATAGCACACAAACCAATGCCATATTACATCACTGAGATAAAATCTCTGCAATACAGGATTATTATATATGTGCCATATTGCGGTACAACATTCAGGGGTAACAATATTTGACACCTACGTTAGGTCCTGAAAGAAGCTGTGCAGGAAGTCCAAGAGCCACATGGCCAAAATATCTTAATGCAAAAGGATTGTCCTGTAGATCCAGTCCAAAAAAATCCCATATTCCCCTTAAAAAGGGAAAAAGTTGGTGCCATGTCTAAAAGCTTAATGTAAAATTACCAACTGTGTATTTGCAGCAGTAAAAACAAGCAAGAAACTAATTAAGATTGAGAAAAAAAATGTATCCCTCATTGTCCAAAAACTAAGGAGTTATAACCACCTTTCATTACATTTTTAAACTTTTAAATCTTGTGAAGTGAACAGTACAGATAGTTTAGTAACACAAGGCAGGGTAATTACCTGTCTTAAACGATATTTTTAAGACGTATCAACTGGTGTTCCTGGCAGTGAATAAAGCAACTAGCCGTCCAGGAACAAAAAACATACTGAGAAGTAAAGGTACCGCTTATTTATTAGTTATATTGATGAGGCCTAGTCCTCTCAAAAGACAAGTGAAGTGGGGTTCAGAAGCTCCTCTTCATCTCCTGGGTCTTCTGTTCGCAGTCCTGAGACCATCGCCTGACGATCCGACCATTTACCTGCTTCTGTCGGGTCTGAAAAAATGTATACTTTATTCTGGAAGATGAGCCAGAGTCTAGCAGGGAAAATCATGGAGTGAGGAATCTCCAACGCGCTCAGTTGTCGTCGAACTCCATCAAAGCGCTTTCTATGCTGCCTCGTGGCGTAGCTTATGTCAGGGAAGAAGTGGATCTGTTGATTGTCTTGAAATAGAGGTGCATGTTTCCTTACATACTTTAATATTCTGTTTCTCTCTCCCCAACTCCAGTAGTAACCAGCATGCGCGTACGAGGCATTTCAGAATTAGAAGCCCTACCCCTCGGGGTAATTCTATAAGCCTTCTGGATGCCCCATGACTCCTCCGATCCTTCAGGTGTCAAACTATCCGTGAGCCATTCCCTAATGTACATCAAGAGGTTATCCTCCTTCAATCCCTCAGGTAGTCCGATTATTCGAACATTAGCTGCTCTGGTTTGGTTCTCCAGTGTCTCGAGCACTGCGCGTAGGTGCTGATTTGCTTTCATCATTAAAGTTGTGGCCCCCGTGGAGGCGTCAGCTTGTTTTTTTAGCCTAGACTTTAGCAAGGCATTTGACACAGTCCCACACAAAAGATTACTAGTCAAATTAACCAGCCTGGGAGTGGGTCCCAGGGTGGTAGCCTGGGTAAAACATTAGCTGGACAACAGGACACAGAGGGTAATTGTAAATGGAGTCCACTCTGAAGAAAGGGGGGTTACTAGTGGGGTACCGCAGGGTTCAGTATTGGGTCCAGTCCTTTTTAATGTCTTCATCAGTGACATTGCAGAGGGACTGGAAGGAAAAGTATGCCTTTTTGCAGATGACACAAAGATCTGCAACAGGGTTGATGCACAAGGAGGCGTGGAAAGGATGAAAAGGGACTTGGCAAGGTTGGAGGAATGGTCAGAAGTATGGAAGCTAGGATTCAATGCAAAGAAGTGCAAAATAATGCACCTGGGAAACAAGAACCCAGGGGAAGAATACACAATGGGTGGGGAGGTAGTAACAACAACAAAAAAGGAAAGGGACCTGGGGGTAATCATATCAGATGACCTTAAGGTTAGCAAGCAATGTGAGAAGGCAGTAGGGAGGGCTGGGGTATACTGGGATGTATAGGGAGAGGCATCACCAGCAGAAAACAGGAAGTTGTTATCCCTCTGTACAGACAGTTGGTGAGACCCCATCTGAGTACTGTGTCCAGTTCTGGAGACCCCATCTCCATAAGAACATAGACAGGATAGAGGTAGTCCAGAGGAGGGCAACTAAAATGGTGCAGGGTCTGCAAGAGAAGCCGATGAGGAGAGACTAAAGGAGCATAATATGTATACCCTTGAGGAAAGAAGGAGAGGGAGACATGATAGAAACTTTTAAGTACCTCAGTGGAATCAACAAAGTCCAAGAGGGTAGAATCTTTCAGAAAAAGAGACTTGCAAGAACAAGGGGACACAATTTAAAGGTAGAAGGGGGCGGTTCAGGGGCAATGTGAGGAAGTATTATTTCACAGAGAGGGTAGTGGATGCATGGAACAGCCTTCCTGAGGAGGTTGTGGGGTCTAAAACTGTGGGAGAATTCAAGAATGCATGGGACAGACATAAGGCAATTCTTGTGGGGGGTAGGAAGAAATAGGCTGTTGGTTAACTAGGATCTGCGGCCTATCCTGTAGGTAGGGAAATGGGCAGACTAGATGGGCCTAGCGGTCCTTATCTGCCGTCAAAGTCTATGTTTCTATGTTTTTTGATGTGGCTCACATCTTCCTTTAAACCTTCTATGGCTGTCTCCAGAATCACCACTCTACCATTGAAATCATCTACTTTATTGTTTAGAATAGTTACCGATTGTATCAGGCGTTGTAACTTAAGGCCCAGTGTCTCAATGGTTTCTCCCGAGCCCTGAGTCTCCGTAGGCTGCGTGGTGTAGACAGGAGGTAAGACCCCAGTATTTCCCTTACTTTTTGTTCCGCTACCATACTGTTTTTCCTTTTTAGGATTACCCATCTTAATGAAATCAGGGTCTTTCTGTTCAGTGATGATAGTTAAAATCTGCAGAAAAGCCTCCAAAGTATATTTTTCGGTCAAATAATGGTTCGTTTCTTAAGAGCTCAAAAGGACTGCTGCATGCTGCTCGGACTCCACAGCGCCCCTGACCTTGTTGTCTGATGCACTTTATATTTAACCTTACCTGTCTTGCCTGATGTTCATGAATGTACCTTGTAATCTCCCGGGTCGCACCTGAAAATAGGCACTTGGTTGTCTAGTGTGCTTATCCGGTTAAGAAAAGCAAATAAATGAAAAAAAATATATATTGGGCCAATGCTAGAAAATCTTCTGTGCTCCTTTTTATATAATTTACCCATTCCTGCCACTATTTTGCATCAGTTTTAAACCTCTAGGACATTTAATGACCAACACCTTTTGTTTGGTGGTCTGCGTCTGATCTCATGTGTGGCATCATTACACACAGATGCGTGCTGAGTGGAGAACTACATGTAACCCCTAGATGGCGCTATCCCAGGGGCTACTACCCCTGCCTGATTTGCCACTAACAGGTTGAGGGGCCTGGATCCAATGGCGGGTGCCTCCACCCAGAGGTCAGGGTTTGCAATAGTTAAACTAACTTGGTCACAGCCCTCTGGGACACTGCAACCTTTCTTCCACTAGTGGCCCACACATATATCAGAATTACCTTCACAGTACACACTTACCCCCAGGTCTGGTTCCGGCACTGGGACCTCCTGTGAAATGAGATACAGTGCAACAATCACAGTACAGTACTTTAACATAGACAAATACCTCAGGCAGTATAACTTTGCTGAAACAAGCAGCTCTGATTTATTTAGGGGATATAACAAGGACAGGGAAATCAGGTTAATTAGCTTATCACTCTAATAATCTACCTATGGCTCTGTACAGGCCTATCCCTATCAGTTACTGTCCCTGGGTACCCAAGCCCTAGTGGCTAGTCCAAACCGTGGCAGCTGGTAGGGCCCTTTCACACACAGAAAAGGAGAATTAAACAGTCAGCAGTACAGTAATTCCATTTGGATTTAATGTGGCAATTCAACAGGAGCAACCCTGAATTAGTACTCACGACCTCCAAATAAGATAGGGTCCTTCAATGTCAGCAGGGCTCACTTGAGGTACACAAACCTCTTCACACATCCATATAAAAGAAAGTACTATACCAGGCAGGCTGCATCTGTATCCACGATCGCAATTACTGCACAATACCCGGAGAACACACAGCAGATTCAGTTCCTGACAGACCGAGTGCAATTTTCAGCAATTCTTCCAGTCTTCTCAGGGTGAGCCTGGTTTCTACTCTTCAGAGATCCTTTGATTCTTTTCACAGGACGGATTCAGTCCTAACAAGCTGCAGACCGAACTCTGGGCCTTACACGTTTTTTGACTAAAACTGCACACTGAAAAAGCACAGGGCTCCTTCCTTCTTCACTGCCAAAGCTCAACTGAACTCCAACCGACAAAACCGGGCACTTCCTTTGAGTTCCTCCCAGTTCTTGACTGGATTGGCTGTCACTCCAATAGACTGCTGCTGTTGGTCCAAAAAGGCACTGAAGTCTAAACTACATCTCCCAGAGTCACTGCCCATACAATCCTCTTGTGGCTGGCTCAGATTATGAGTCAAGTTCTGATTCGTCCAAGGCACCATTTTAGAGCTAGCTTACCCCACACTGATTGGTCCAGTTCAGCAGTTCAAAACTAGAATGGGGAACTAGCAGACACAGTTCTGACTGCAAAGAAAGCAGGTTAGACAAACTGTCATTTCATTATTACTCTAAATAATTTCTGGTAAACAGTTACATCTTTCAGATAGGTTCCTTTGCACTCCTAGTGACTGCAAAAATTAAGTGAATTGCAGCAGCTCAAGTGGTACTCAGAGAAGCACACAGTCCCCCATACAAACTAATTATGTCTGCAAGCAGACAGCTCTTAAAGACAGTACCAGAGGCTCTAAAAACACTCACTGATAAATGGCTTAAATGCCAAACACCATTCAGGCTTGGAGCATTCAAGCAAGCTCCTGGAAGTCTTTGGGAACCCCATTTGCAGGGGGTTACACCCTTCTGTACAGGGAAAGCTTGGCGTCCGATCAAGCAAGTACCATAAGTTTCTAATGCAACCATATACATTTGCATTAGGCTCGCACATGTAATCATCAGTCAATATATCATTTTACCAAGAACACATTTCTGAAACATTGCAGTACGTCCTCTTTACACAGTATTACATACACATTGTACCATAACTCAAGTTATTACCTCTTGTACATGGAACCTGAGAGAGAGGGGCCCTTCCTATCAGTTACCTTGGGGCTGATGGGGCAAAGAGCACCATATAGAGAGCAACACAAGTAACTGGAGTTAGCACTGATGCTCAGTTTGGGCAATGAGCCTGGGGACACATACACCTTTTATGGACAACATTGAGAGGCAAATCACAGGCCTCCCAAGGAATCATAACTGAGGTGCACCACAGGCTTTACAGCTCGACCAGTCTTTCTAGGGGAACTGTTACAGTCTCTGCACTCTGAGCCTCATTTTCAGCATTGTCCACACTTGTCAGGGAGTCTCCATGGGGTAGAGAGGCTAGAACTTGGGGCACTTTCAGCTCCAGGAGTTACAGTTTCTGAGTCCACAACATTTGGCTGCATGGAGGCTTTCGGACACTGGCAGTGGACTGTCAGGGCACTCAAAATACTCTTCTTGTTCGGGTGTATCACCAGTCTGCCCCAATCTATCATTTCCTCCCTGAAAGCTCAAACAGTTCAACCATGCACAATGATTCCATTTCATCTGATCTGATGCTTTGCACTTCACTTTCTGGGAGCATTGGCTCCAGGGATGAAGCTGGGGCTTAAACAGTCAGAAGGCCCAGCTTTGTCTCCAGTATTGACTAGGGGATTGCCCGAAACAATTGACTCAGTTCAGTAAGAAGGATAGTATTCAAGTCACTCTCACTTTCTTCCGATATGGACTGACAGTCATGCTCAACTGGGACTTGTGGAGGGGAACACTTTAACTTAGCTTCTGTAGGTGCAGACTTTCTTGATCTTTTCTTAGCAGCAGCTCAGTCACTGGTCAGAGGGGCATCTTCTAGGGGCTCAGACTCAATTAAGATTTGTCCAATGGGCAGTAAATGATTTCTATGCATTGTTTTACATCTTTTGAATTATTCTCAGGCCTTACTTTGTACACTGGCAGATCATCTAGTTTGCCCACTACAATGTGAGGGAGATGGTGCCATCTGTCAGCAATCTTGTGCTTGCCATGCAATCCCAGATTTCTTAGCAATACCGATCTCCTCCGGAGTTCCTGTGCTTTCACCTTTTATCATACCTTTCTTTGTTGGCCAGATTTCTTTTGGCAGCCATGGTTTGAGCCAGTTAGTGCGCATGAGTTAGCTGGGCCTTTAACTTGCACATACTGTAAATAGTTGTCAGCCTGAACCCCATCAGGAGAGACCCCAAAACACACATCTACTGGTAGTCGAGCTTCTCTTCCAAACATCAGGCGGTGAGGGGAGAATCCAGTGGCATCACTTTTGGTGCAATTATAAGCATGTACCAGGGTGCTAATTTGTTGGCTCCATCTAGGCTTGTCCTTTGGGTGCAGGGTGCCTAGCATATCTAGCAAAGTCTCGTTGAAACGTTCAGGCTGTGGGTCCCCTGGGGTGGTAAGGAGTGGTTCTGGACTTCCGCACTCCCCACAGAGAAAGCATCTCTTTGATCAGGCGACTCTCAAAGTCTCTCCCTTGATCAGAATGGATTCTTTGTGGAGCCCATAGTGAACAAAAAGTTTTCTACAAGTACTTTGGCCACAGTGGATGCTTTCTGGTCTTTGGTGGGGAAAGCTTGGGCATATCTCGTGAAATGGTCAGTGACCACCAGCACATTACTGATATTTCTTTGATCTGACTCCAAACTTAGAAAATCAATACAGACCAGCTCCATGGGTGCACTGGTGGTGATGTTAACAAGGGGCAGCCCTCTGGGCAAAGCTTTCCTCTGTAACAGCGACTACAAGTTCGAATGTGTTGCTCCACATCAGCCCCATCTTAGGCCAATAGAATCTGGATCTCACCAAGTCAAGTGTTCTGTCTATACCAAGGTGCCCCATGTGGTTGTGCAAGGACCTCAGTACTGAGTCTCGAAGGCATGGGCAGCACTAGTTGTTGTTTGTCTACTTGTCCCCTCTGTCTACTGTTTCTCTGTATAACAGTTTATTGATCAGTTTCAACTTAGGACCTTCTTTGTATAACAGTGCAGTTCTCAAATCAGTGGGCGTAATTTGGACACATCTTTTCCTGCATAGAGGGCTTCTAAAGCTGCTTTGATCATGGGATCGCTGGAGTTGAGCCCGCTGAATACTGTCATTGTCCAGCTGAGGCAGTGCACCAATGTCTGTGCAGAAAAGTGGCAATAAGCAGCAGGTATGCAATTCTCAGAGCTCCAAGCAATCCACCATGCAGTCCACTGCGTCCGTGGACATTGTTCCTCCCTGTCAAACTTCGACAGAGTGCCGAATGTCAGGTTCTGTCATCGGACCCAATCATTCTGGGAACAGGCCTCCGGGAGAGAGCATCAGCATCTATGTGGTTCAGACCTGCTCGGTATTAGAGCATAGTCATATGTAGATAATGCAGAAAGCCACCTATGGCCAGTGGCATCCAACTAGCTGAGGTCTGCACATAGGTCAAAGTTATTGTCAGTTTTACTGAGTATTTTAGCCCCTACAAGTACTCATGGAATTGGTCAACAATAGCCCACTTCAAAGCTAGAACTCTAACTTATGTACAGGATAGTTCTTTTCGGATGGGGTCAGGCTTCTACTGGCAAAGGCCACTGGTCTCAGGCCATTCTGCGCTCTTGGTACAACACAGCCCCCAACCCTTGCAAGCTAGCATCAGTGTGCAGGACGTAAGGTTTTCTTGGATCGGCATAGGCCAGCACTGGAGCATGGGTAAGTTGATATATGATCTCATGAAAAGCAGTCTCACAATCAGGAGTCCAGCGGGCCCCAAATACTTCACTCGGATGAAAATACACTCTTTCAGTCTTGAGGGACGCTGACTTTTGGTATTTTTTGTGGGTTGGGGGATACCCTTGAGTAAGGTTAAGTAAAGGGCGGATCACTCTTGAATAGTCCTTGATAAAGCGCCGATAATAACCACAGAATCCCAGGAATCTTTGCAGTTCTTTTAGATTTTTGGGCTGTGGCCAGGTGGTCAAGGCCTCAACTTTACTTGGTCGGTCTCTATTCCTCGGTGGATACTATGTGTCCCACATACTTTACTGATGTTTGAAAAAATTGACACTTATCAATGGACAGTTTAAGGCCAAAGTCCTCCAGTCGGTCCAATACCTTAAATAATCTGCTCTCATGTTCCTCCAGTGAGCTGCCAAACACAATAACATCATCTAGGTATACCAGGCACTCTAGTAAGTTCATGTCCCCCTGCACGCTCCATCAATCGTTGAAAAGTGGCTGGGGCACCTGAAATCCTTGAGGCATCCTCATGAATTCATAGAAGCCAAGCGGACAGATAAAGGCTGTCTTTTCACGGTCTCTGGGGCCATCGGGATCTGATAGTACCCACTCCGGAGATCCAGCACAGAGAACCACTTGCTCCCGTTTAGGCAGTCAAAGCATCCTGAATGCGGGGCATTGTGTACTGATCAGGGATAGTCCGCCCGGTTTAAGGTCGATAATCCACACACATCCTTACTGTTCCATTCTTTTCCTCACTACCACAATGGGGAAGCATAAGGGCTTCTGGATTCTTGTATTACACCAGCAGCTAACATCTCTTGCAGATGCCGTCTCACATCATCTATGTCAGCAGGTGCCAGGCGTCGAGACCTCTCACGAAATGGTCTTCCGTCATGCAGCGGATATTGTGCTCCAGCTCCTTGCACGCATCGTACATCCCATTCCTTTAAAGAAAACACCTGGTCTCTCTGGGCAAGCTTCTCACTGATCTTCACTTTCCATTCAGCTGGCAGCGAGTCGCCGAAATCAAACAAGTCAGGCGTTACTCTGTCATTCTTCCTTGAACTCTTGCTGCTGGTAGCACTGCAGTGTCTGCACAATGCACATTAGCCAGGATGCAACCTCTGTTTACTCGAATGTCTCTTTCAGACACATTATGAACTTGGACCATTACCCTTCTGGCATAAGCATGGGCTCAGCGGGCTAAAATACTGAAGCGACCAGCAGTCCCTCTGGCAATTTTCCATCGCCTGGTGCATCCAACATTAATATTTTATTCTAACATCCTTTCTGATACGGACCTCTCCTGCAAGGTACACTGGGCATTTGGCGCCAGGATCAGAGACTCAGGATCCTTCTTCCATACAATTCCGACCGGTTCCTCTGGTTCTGTTTTTCAGCATCTCTGTGCCTCATAGGCCTTCTTAATTAAAGCGGAACTCTTAAAGCTCTACTAGTCTTTGACCCCTGTTTTCATAACACAACTGTGCCAGCCTTCCGAACATATGAGCATTTGTTCCAATCAACAAAGGGACACCATCCATACAGTCCAGTGGGGGACACACTAAGGCTAGGTCTCTACTTGTTCAGCCACTCCAGCCACGGAGGTGGGAAAAGACAACCAAGTCGGATATACCGGAATAGGGTAGGCCTTCTCCTTAACCCCATACATACAGTCCTTCTAATGGTTGTAAAGATCGTCTGACAAATGCTTCTGATACCAATCTTGGAACATAATTGTCACTTGGGAGCCACTGTCTAATATAGCTCTTGTAGACACTCCGTTCACCTTTACAGTGGTCTCCATGGAGGACCCACTATTCTGGACCAGTCTGAGAGGCGGTAGTGGGCCTGAACTGCAACCTTGCCACAAGGGCGTGAATTAGCATTTTGGTGCCCTCACTGGGATCATGTCGTGCACCTCTTAACCACTGATTTCTTTTCGAAGCTCTCCTTGTAGCCTATATGCAACTTTGTCAGTGTCTTTTGGGGACTGGCATTTCCCTTTTCATGTGCCCATCTTTCCCACAATTATAGCAAAACATCTTTCTGGAGTTTGAGCTGGCGGCGCCACACTGGGAGCCAGGGCGGGAGTATTACTAACTGGAAACCTTGGTGCCATCTCTGTCCTGCGGGTGATAAGCATTTGGAGACATCTCGTCAGTTTCTCCACTTCCATGGTCAAGGAATCGAGTTCGGAGCTGTTATCAGCAGGAGATACATGGGTGGTACCCCCACCCCATAGCAGATGCAGTCGGATATAGGTGGAAGGCCCCATGCTTGCAGGCGTAGCCTTCATAAGGGACTGTTTTGAATTCCGGATCTCTCTCAACAGTTAGCCCCATTGTGACATATCTTTTTTCCTTGTCAGAGCACTCATTGACTGCAACCTCTGCCCTGAACTTCACTTGATGGGTCACCCTCAGTCACTGGTTCGTACCAGCAGCTATTGGTGTGTCCTCCCGAGGTCGTCTTTTCTCAACTCCTCGAATTTCTCTCATTAACTCATCATGGGAGGGTGGGGATTCCAGTCGATCTGCCAGGTGTAACTGGAAGCAACAGCAGTTCTGAGAAGGGGCAGACTTAAGGATCCTGTCCAGCCTGGTTCGGTCCAGTTCAATCGCTGGCAAACTACCTTTCTGAGGCATTCTTGCAACAATTTTTCAGCGAGATACATACACAGACAACAACTCCCTTGGTACTGTTGTGCATCTCCTCTCCACCATAGGTCCTCATCAGAATCTGGGCTCCATACACATTCTCCAAGGCCTCAAGATAGGCCTGTGCAGTCGCTTCAGGGTTACTGGCCCGTTTGCTTGCGGATGGTAGCCAGGGCAGGACCCGGAGGCTCTCACTAACCCTCTTTCGCTTTTCACCTTCCAGGCATTGCCATTCTAGCACTTGGGGGGCAACATAGTCTATCCAGGTCTCCCAGTCATCCTCCCCTTGGGGGGTGGGGAGGGTGCCAGAGAAGATCCTCAACCTTCGGTAAGAGTCGTGACTAATGGCAGGTGCAGAAATAGGAGTCTGCATTGGTTCAGCCACCATTACGGGCACTGGAGCAGGAGAGGGTGTTGGGGAGGAACACTCCCAGGTGGCAAGAATAGTTTCTTCAAGTCCTCCACAGTTTTCCCTCTCCCAGCAACCATTCAGCAAATTTCTCCTCAAAGTTTCAGATAGTGGTGGGGCTGATTCCCCAGGTCTTTACTGTCCTTAGTTATCACTCTCCAAGCAGTGAGGGCTCCTCTGGGGTAATGGTCTGTGGCACTTTGGAGCTATCTATGGGATCCTTAAACTCTACTAGGGCCAGGAAAGTGTGGGTGAGCAGATTAGCATGCGACCCACCACCACAGGGTTTTGTAAACCTTCCACCTTGGAAGTACTCCCTGCACAGTGTCATTATTGATACCCAGGGGATGTCCAGGATAAGCACTTAGCATTTGGGGTGCGATCTCACTCCCCAGTACACCACTCCACCAGCGGTGCACAGCCACTTCTGGGGTGCCATTTTTTTCTTAACAGTGGTTGCGTAAATATGGCCTGAGGACACACAATCCAGCGGTGAGCCTCAAGATGTAACCCCTAGATGGCGCTATCCGGGGCTACTACCCTGCCTGATTTGCCACCTAACAGGTTGAGGGCTGGATCCAATAGGCGGGTGCCTCCACCCAGAGGTCAGGGTTTGCAATAGTTAAACTAACTTGGTCACAGCCCTCTGGGACACTGCACCTTTCTTCCCACTAGTGGCCCCACAATATATCAAATTACCTTCACAGTACACACTTACCCCAGGTCTGGTTCCGGCACTGGGACCTCCTGTAGAAATGAGATACAGTGCAACAATCACAGTACAGTACTTTAACATAGACAAATACCTCAGGCAGTATAACTTTGCTGAAACAAGCAGCTCTGATTTATTTAGGGGAGATAACAAGGACAGGAAATCAGGTTAATTAGCTTATCACTCTAATAATCTACCCTATGGCTCTGTGCACAGGCCTATCCCTATCAGTTACTGTCCTGGGTACCCAAGCCCTAGTGGCTAGGTCAAACCGTGGCAGCAGGTGGGGCCCCTCACAGAGAAAGGAGAATTAAACAGTCAGCAGTACAGTAATTCCATTTGGATTTAATGTGGCAATTCAACGAGGAGCAACCCTGAATTAGTACTCACGACCTCCAAATAAGATAGGGTCCTTCAATGTCAGCAGGGCTCACTTGAGGGTACAAACCTCTTCACACATCCATATAAAAGTACTATACCAGGCAGGCTGCATCTGTATCGATGCAATTACTGCACAATACCCGGGAGAACACACAGCAGATTCAGTTCCTGACAGACCGAGTGCAATTTTCAGCAATTCTTCCAGTCTTCTACAGGGTGAGCCTGGTTTCTACTCTTCAGAGATCCTTTGATTCTTTTCACAGGATGATTCAGTCCTAACAAGCTGCAGACCGGAACTCTGGGGCCTTACACGTTTTTTGACTAAAACTGCACACTGAAAAAGCACAGGGCTCCTTCCTTCTTCACTGCAAAGCTCAACTGAACTCCAACCGACAAAACCGAGCACTTCCTTTCAGTTCCTCCCAGTTCTTGACTGGATTGGCTGTCACTCACAATAGACTGCTGCTGTTGGTCCAAAAAGGCACTGAAGTCTAAACTACATCTCCCAGAGTCACTGCCCATACAATCCTCTTGTGGCTGGCTCAGATTGATGAGTCAAGTTCTGATTCGTCCAAGGCACCATTTTAGAGCTAGCTTACACTCTGATTGGTCCAGTTCAGCAGTTCAAAACTAGAATGGGAACTAGCAGACACAGTTCTGACTGCAAAGAAAGCAGGTTAGACAAACTGTCATTTCATTATTACTCTAAATAATTTCTGGTAAACAGTTACATCTTTCAGATAGGTTCCTTTGCCTCTAGTGACTGCAAAAATTAAGTGAATTGGCAGCAGCTCAGTGGTACTCAGAGAAGCACACAGTCCCCCCATACAAACAATTATGTCTGCAAGCAGAAGCTCTTTAGAAGACAGTACCAGAGGCTCTAAAACACTCACTGATAAATGGCTTTAAATGCCAAACACCATTCAGGCTTGGAGCATTCAAGCAAGCTCCTGGAAGTCTTTTGGGAACCCCCCATTTGCAGAAGTTACATACAAAAACGGAGTTAGGACTTCTACGTGCTGACCATCGATGGCAGTGCTTTTATCACGTACACTTCGATTTTAAGGGCATTTTTTTCCCATAGTAAAGGTATGAATTGTGTTTTGACTCTTATAATGCAAATTGAAGTTCTTTTTTTTAATGTATTAAGTTAGACTTTTTTTCACTGAAGTTTGTGAAAAAAATGTACTGTAACATATAGTGCATAAATACTAAACTGAAAATATTTACTTTGCTAGGGATGTGGATATGGTGTACTTATCCACATGTTCTGGCAGTGTCTTTTCCCCCTTTAAATCCTGCTGGAAAGTCTTCAGTCTGGCGCCTCCCACCCACCTGGGTGATAACTCCCCTAGTACCACCCCGCGATGCCAGTTCTTCCTTTCTGCTTGAAAAAATAGTTGCCTTCCTTACCGCTCTGCATTACTGAGGCCCTAAAACCTTCTAAAAAACCCTTTTGAGAGTTTTTTCAACTAAAATTGTCTTCTCTACTTCTTCCTGCTCCGATGGACGACGCGAAGTCTGCTCCAGGTTTCCGGTTTTGCGGTTGCAGGCAGAAGATGTCACAATCCGATCCGCACCCCTCGTGTGTATACTGCCTGGGCCATGAGCATTATGTCCAAGCCTGCGATTTTTGTTGCGCCTTTGTGCCATCGACTTTGGAGGATCACCTCACTCGCTTACTCCTTGAACGACTGACCATCCGCTCAAAGGAAGCATGTAAGGCAGTTTTGTGGCTGTGGTTTTCACCAAGCGGTTAGTGGCCATGGAGGAGGAGGTGGCTCGGGCCATGGCGCAGTCCTCCTCAGCTTTCTGGCGCACTCCAGTAACTGTGTCTGTCTTTGCCTACTTTCAGAGAAGGTCCTTCGGGCCCCAAGAAGTCCAAAAAAATCTAAGGATTCCAAGGAAAATGACCAAGAAATGTTCTGATAAGCTGTGGGATCAGTGCTTGGATCTCCGATTCCCCACGTTTTCGAGCCCCGACTTCAAGCTGAGACTTCGATTTTGGCCACTGACTCCATGTTACCCCCATAAAGCAGTTGGCTGAGGATCGGACTGACTACCCGGCTGAGATCTTTCTTGAGCCAGTTGAGCCAATCCTTTCTTCAAAGGAGGTTGCCACCTCTCTCTTGAGGACTCTGGTTCTCTTGGCGGGGGGGGGGGGACAGAGCAGGTCACTGTCCCTCCACCTCCCACTCCAGAGCTTCCTGACCAAGGGGTGGGTCGGTAGTTGCTGTCTCCCTCTGATCAACCATGCCATCCCCCCGGTGTCAGCTGAGGTCCCGCTCTGGTAGACCAGACTCGGGCAAGTAGTGCCACTGCTGTTGCTCCTCGGGCGAGGAGAGGCACTGGCGCAAGTTGCATCGGCGCTATGAGGAGTTCACATGGCAGCAGCTCCTGTTTTCCTGAGCAAAGCCGCCCTTTGCACCCAACCTTGCCATAACTGCGCTGCCATCACCGGAGCCGCAGCAGATCCCGCCCCGGCAGGTGCCAGTTCTGACGGTCTCAGCAGGCCCACTCCAGCTTCTGCACTGGTAGTGGTGGAGCCGCCACCCTCTGTACTAAAGGACAGCGTCCCAACCAAGAACGCTCAGCCCAAGAAAGGGGATTCCCCATCGATTCAAGGTTACTCTCACCCCTGACCACCCCTAGCGGGTGAGCAGTGACACGGGTGTTAGGCCTCTGTTTCATGAATCCTTGAAATCGGAGGGTTGCTCTCTTCACTCCTGCCTGATGGATGTGGAGTTGGCCGAGGATCTCTCTACGGAGCTGGGCCCCACCTCATTCATGGGCCTTCTCTGCTTGATCTCCCGAGTCCACTTACCTTCAGCTAGAGCCCGTTCAGAAAAGGGAAAGTACCCCTTGACCGAGATCTTGGACTGGGGTAACTCTCCGATGGAGGCCTTCCCAGTCCAGGATGCTAGCCTCAGTCCTGCTCTGGATCGGTGGCAACACCCAGCCTCTTGCCTGGCACCCTTGGCCCAGATGGTGCCCAAATATGCTGTTCCTACCATTTTCCTCTCGGGATTTACCAAGCACCCCTTCGCCGAGGGGCTGTTGGCCGACTCTGTTTTTCAGTGCACGGGCAACGTGGGGGATGTGGACAAGCCCCCTGACAAGGAGCCAAAAAAATTGGACCACTCGGCCAAGAAGGTGTATGACGCTTCTTTACTCAGCCTCAGGCAAGCCAGTTCGGCTCCTCTGATGGCTCACTTCACACATGCCCTTCTGGGATCCTTGGACAAGGTGCTTCCCCATCTCCCTGCAGACTTGCAGACTACTATCAAGCAAATCCGAGACCAAGCCATGCTGTAGTGAAGCAACAGTTCCAGACGACCATGTACATTGGCAATCCCTGCGTCTGGTCTGTGGCCACAGCAGTTGCCATGTGCCGCTGGGCTTGGCTGCGCATCTGTACGCTCACCGCTGATATGCAGCACAGATTGGCAGATGTGCTCTTCTTGGGGACCGACTTGTTCGCTCCTGGTGTGAAGGGGCATCTTGCCAGGATTGGAAAGTCTAGTGCCACCCTGGACTTGGTGATGTCTGCTCAAAGGGACCAGAAAGTCTCCAAATTCACCAAGAAAAAGCCCTTTTGGACTGCCTTGGCCCTGCGGCCA
Organism: Neoceratodus forsteri; assembly: GCA_016271365.2. Taxonomy (NCBI): domain Eukaryota; kingdom Metazoa; phylum Chordata; order Ceratodontiformes; family Ceratodontidae; genus Neoceratodus; species Neoceratodus forsteri. The sequence continues at coordinate 448,347,346 of CM057456.1, read as the reverse complement.
AATCTGCCCGCCCCAAGCTGATAAGCAGCAGGCCTGGCATCCAAAACCAAAGTCTGTGGTCTCGGTTGTCTGGAAGCCAGGGGGTTGGATCCAGTGGTCCCCCGGCCGTATCCTCCTCTGCTTCCAAGCCTGCCCAGTGATGGGACAGGGGGTGCCTTCCCCTTTCCCATCCTGAACCCCATGGTTCCTCCCATGGGGGGCTGGCTCTGCCACTTTGTTTACGCCTGGTCTGCTGTCACATCAGGTGGGTGGGTTCTCGAGGTGGTCGGCCAGGGTCTGCCTCTGGAATTCGAGCAGTAACCTCCCAGCCAAGCTCGCGCCCCACGAGAAGACAAAGCTGTCAGTCGATGTTCAGTCAGCCCTTCAGTACAACATTACCTAACTCCTGATCAAGGAGGTGGTGGCTCCAGTTCCAGACCGTCCACAGCATCCAGAGTTCGTGTCCAGGTACTTCCTGGTACCCAGACAGATTGGGGGGGGGGGGCTGGTGCCCCATTCTAGATCTGAACGACCTGAACAAATTCCTCGGATCCCGCACTTTCAGGATGGTTACTCTGTCTCAGATCATACCATCTCTGGAGCAGGGCATGCGGTTCTGCTCTCTGGATCTTCAGGACGCGTTCTTCCATGTCCCGATCCATCCGTCCCACCGTCGGTTCCTCCGCTTTTGGGTGGAGGGCACTCTCTATGAGTTCCAGGCCATGCAGTTCGGCCTGTCCTCGGCACCTAGGGTCTTCCCCAAGTGCATCGCAGTGGTGGTTGCCCACCTGAGGCGCCGGGGAGTCCAGGTATACCCCTACCTGGATGACTGGCTCATTGCATGTCCCTCCAGGCAGGAGGTGGAGCGGTCTAGGAATCTGGCTGTCCAGACCTGCATCTCTCTGGGTTTCTCGGTCAACGAGACCAAATTGGAACTCGTGCCATCGCAGGTTATTTATTTTATTGGGGCAGAGCTTGACTGTTGCAGATCCAGGGCTCGGCTTCCAGCGGACAGAGTGGAGGTTCTTACCTCCTTTGCTTGATCATTTTAGGTTGGGCAATCATACCCTGCTTGGGGCCTCCTGTGCCTCTTGGCCTACTTGGTGGCCTGCACCAGCGTGGTCTGTTGGGCCCACTGGAAAATGCACCCCCTGCAATTGAAGCTGGCTGGCCAGTGGTCTCAGCACAGGGGTCACTTTGACCAGCCGGTCACAGTGACCCAGCGGATGTGGGAAGTGCTGAAGTGGTGGCTAATCCTGGAACATCTGCAGGAGGGTATCCCGTTTGTCCACCTGGAGCTGACGGTCATCCTGATGACTGATGCCTCCCTCATGGACTAGGGAGCCTACCTTGGGGATCACAGAGTCCATGGGCTCTGGTCCCCCGAGGAGTCCCGGTATCACATCAACCTGCTGGAGCTCAGGATGGTACGGCCGGTGCTGACCGTTTTCGCTCCACTTCTCAGGGGTCAAGTGGTGCAGGTCCAGATGGACAACACCATGACCATTTACTGCCTCAACAAACAGAGCGATATGCACTCCGTTCCACATGAGTTCCTGCAGTAGGTCATAACATGTAGCCTTCCGCATTTGGACACTCGTGCAGAAAATGTTATGCCTTCAAATGGAAGAGATTCTCCATTTGGTGTCAGGGCAAAGGGCTTGACCCTTTGGCTTGTCCGGTGGCTGACATTCTCAACTGCCTTTGGTCCCTCTCGAAAGGGGGGGCTCCGATCGACGACCCTCAAGGTGCACCTGGGAGCCATCTCTGCTTACTGGGTGTGGGCTGGTCAGCAGTTGGTGGCACAGGAGAAGGTGGTCTGGCGCTTTTGTAAGGGCCTGGACCACATTTCCCCTCCAGTAGGTGAACCACCACCACCTGGGGATCTACTGCTGGTATTGGCAAAGCTCATGGGCAAGCCATTTGAACTGATGCACAGGTTTAAGATGTCACACCTGTTGTGGAAGACCGCCTTTATGGTGGCTATCACGTCAGCCAGAAGGATCAGTGAACTCCAGGTGCTCTTGGTGAAGTCTCCCTACTTGGTCTTCCACAGGGACAAGGTTGTCCAGCACCCTAACCTGAAGTTCCTTCTGAAGGTTGTGTCGGATTTCCACGTTAACCAGGTGATTAATCTTCTGGTGTACTTCACCAGTCACACATCGGAAGCTGAGTACAGGCTCCATACTCTGGACCTGAGGCGGGCGCTCGCTTAATATAAGGAGCACACGGCTGGAGTTCGGGGAGAGGTTCGCCAGTTATTTGTCATCCATGCTGAAGCCACACCTGGCAGACTGGCAGCTAAGCAGATGATTGGCAGGATTGTATCCTGCATCAACCTCTGCTATAGGTTGGCAGGTAGGGAGCCTCCCAGAGGGCTAAGGGCTTATTCCACCCGTCATACCGCTGCCTCGGTGACTGCTTCCAGGGACGTCCCTATCCAGGAAATCTGCAGGGCTGCTACCTGGAGATCAGCACACACCTTAATTTCCCATTACCACATCTACCTCAAGTCACGCTGGGATGCTGGTCTTGGGGCCTCAGTTATCCAGTCTCTGTTACCTAAATAGGGTGTGTGTGACTTGCCTCCCTTCTCCCATAGAACTGCTAGGAGTCTGCCAGAGCATGTGGATAAATACACCATATCCCTGTCCCTAGAAAAACAGATTACTCACCTGTAACAGTAGATCTTACTTCGAGACGGTTCCTGCAGTAGGTCATAACGTGTAGGACTGTGCCCCCTGGTGTCAGGACTGCACGGCAAACTTTTGCTACTCACATAGGTCAGTGGCCACATTCAATGTATAGGGCCTATGGGCAGTCTGGTTGGACCTAGTGGTCCTTATCTGCTGACAACTTCTATGTTTCTAATGTCTGGCGGGGGACCGCCCACCCAATGTCACGTGGCTGATGTCAGCGTGACCCTATAAGTGGGCAGTTCCTGTAACCGCCTTCCAGTTCTTTCCCGCCGTCGACCATCGCAAGGAACTTGCAGTGAACGTTACTCTGGTCGATCACCATTTTGATAAGTATTACAGCTATTTCTACCAGTAATAGTTCGTTCTTCTTTAGTTTTATGTCCTCTCCATCCGATACTCCGAAGACCAAGAAGAAGTGCGGCTCGCAGATCCCTCATAAAGACAGCCACAAGCTCTGCCTCTTCTGCCTAGGCCTGGCCCACGACATCGAGGCCTGCCTGGATTGCAAGCTCTTCAATCGGGCCACACGCAAATGCAGGCAGCAGGCCCTAGAAGCCCATCTTTTGAAGTCCAGGATAGCCACTTTGGAGCAAGAGATGCAGAAGCTGAGGGACTCCACTTCTTCCCCTTCTTCGGAGGCTAAAAAGAAAGACAAAGAGAAACACCAGGAGTGGGAGCATCTGGAGGACCAAGAGCGGCCCTCTACCAGTAGGGTTGCAGACAAGACCGCTCCTCGGCCGCCTCCCCTGGTGATTGTCCAGGCCTCGTTGTCCAGTTCCTCCGCTTCTCTTAAGCCCATTATGACAGGCTCCAAGACAGGATCCTCGACTGATAAGTCGCCCACCGGGACCTCCGGTGGACGCCTGGTCACCACCGGTAAGTAGGACTCAAGTTCTTCCAGAGCCCGCCCATCGCCAATAAGTCAGGTTCCATCCCAGAGGGAACCTGCCCGACATCAGCCAGTAAGCCGGCCGGGGGCTCCTCCTCTGACCTTTAAGTCAAATGCAGGGTACTTGCATCCGCCCGGTTGAAGCTCGCCCGTCGGGGGCTGCTGCCGACACACCCAATGTCCAGCAGAGCTTGCTGACCTCCCAAGACCAGCCCTCCCATCAGGTTCCCCCTGACAGGGAGCCTTCCCCTCCACCATTGCCAGTGGAACCTCCTGTGCCCGACCCTGTACCTGGGACGGGGGGAGTGGGTCCCCTGGAAATGATCCTTTCTTCACCCACTAGACCCGCATGGATGACCCTCCCGGGACCCTCTTGTTGGTGTAGGTTCCTCCAACGTCCCCCAGGGATCTTCCTACTCCATCTGGCCCTCCCTCAGCCCCGACACCAGGGGTCCCTGCACCAGACTCCGGATCACTGACTTCAGGTTCCTTGGGCCAGCTCCCGTTGGAGCCTCCGTCAGGCCCCCAAAGTCTGGCGCCATCTTTTTCGATGCCTGAGAACCAGATGCCAGGCTTCCCAGCGCCGATCCTGATGCCAGCTAGCCTGATGACGGGACTCCCAGTGCCAGATAACTTGCCAGGTCCCTCTGCTCCACCTCCTTCGAGGCCCCCGGGGAACCCCCCTTGGACCATCAGGGTATCCCCCATGGTCCGCCCTTGGGCTACTCACATTACCCAGGCCTGCCGACGCCAGGCTACTCGATGTCAGGCCTGACACTGGCTCCTTTTACCATGGATATTAAGCGCTGGGCTATGGGGCCCCTTTTCAGGCCTCAGGTTAACTCCCTTCCCATTATCCAGGGGCGGGTTACCAGTACTTTCAGCCTTCACTTCAACCTCAGCCTCCATCTCAGCCTCATCAGGACCTCCAGGTTTTGTTCCAGACCTGGTTGCAGGAAGCCAGATCTGAGTTGGTGGTGGATTTGGATAAGAGACTGCTGGATCCAGTGGCAACCCCCACCCCACGTGCTTTGTCTCCCTTAGGTTCTCACAGGTCAGGCCTTCTACCATGGCACACATTTCTGGGGGCACTACTTCAGAGGTCACGTTGACTGAGATGAAGTCCTGTGAGAAGGGAGAAACCTCGGACTTGGAGGCTGACTCCTCCAACTTGTCCTCTGGAAACCTTTCGGAAGTCATGCTGTCCAAGGGTAAGGAGTCTCCCAAGTCTCCTCCCAAAGATCCCTCCTTCACTGAACTTCTCCACATTTTCAAACAAGCTAATGGTTGGAATGCAGAGAAGCTAGACCCAAAACGCAAGTGCCTAGCAGAGCATTTGGACTTAGCAGAGGCATCACCCATTCTGATACCCCCATGGTTGGAATCCCACGAGGATCTTACCTCCACTATCTGGCAGATGCCTCACTTCATCCCGGCCGTTCCCAAGAAGGCAGACTGGGCCTACCATTCACCTTAGAACGCTCCTTATCTGTGGTCTCACACAAAGGCAGACTCTGTCATGATTGCTGCGGCTTATGACTCTACTGCCAAACCTAAACATATGAGTACCTCCCCTCCTGACAAGGAGTTGAGGTAGTTAGATCAGTTTGGCTATAAGATCTACTCCTCATCTACATGTGCCTTACGTTCCTTGAACTATGTGGCACATATAATTTCATACCAAAAAGCTACCATGGCTCAGCTCGAGGCTAGACTAGAAACGGTGGAGGACTCGGACCTTAAGTCAGAGCTCACCAAGGCCCTGAGGCTGTCTAAGATATCTTGTAGGCAAGGCCAGCCCGATGACGCTGAAGGTTGAGGCGCTGGATGCTACACCTCACGCCACACCGGTGACCTGGGTTCAGGAACGAGCCCAGGTTGGCAGGGGAGGGAGAGGATTGAATGTCCGGAAGACAGCTCTCCTCTCCCTGGGGTGGGTTCTGGGTATCCATGATGCAGCAGTGACACCTGGTGGAGACTGGGGGGTACTATATGTGCCTGGAACGTAAGGGGAGAAGTGCAGTTGACGCTAATGGCTTCTCCGTGCAGGTGTCACTGCACATCCGGCTCCAGGGGGGCAACCTAAAGGAAAAAAAAAACCCAGGCTGAGGATAGGCGAAGGAGTCTCCAGTCTGCGCCACACTTCCACCATTGGGCTCGATTTTCAGAGGGTCCGCCTACTCCTGCCTGGCGCATTTGATTGTAGATAGAGCGCCAGTGCGGGCGGTCCCACCTCGGGGGTTCAGAGCCGGGGGATCTGCTGGGCGGGGTCAGCCTGGAATATCGAGCTTCAGACCGGGAGGTAGAGCCTGGCTGGTAAGATAGCTGGAGAGAGTTCCTTGGTCCCGGTGAGAAATAAAGTCTACAAAAAAAAAAAGATATCTTGTAGGCATACATTGAGGGCTACCTATGACTCTGTAGATACCATGGCTCGCTCTTTGGCTACAGTAATCTGCCTCAGGCACCATGCTTGGCTCCATATTTCCAGGCTCTGACAGGATGTTCGGGCAGCCATACAGGATGCCCCCTTCCGAGGATCCGTCCTCTTCAGAGGCGACACCAAGGACATCATCACGGGCCTCCAGGACAGTGAGCATGCCCTGAGATCAGTTAAGTCCATGTACAAGGTGAGCTTCAAGCCTAAGCAGCCCTTTCAGCGCTAGCAAAAGTGCCAAGGGAAACAGCCTTTTAACAGGCATCAGAATAAAAAGAGAGCATTGGGACCTGCCGTTACCTCTCTCCCTGCCTCCAAGACCCAACGAGCCTCGGAGGGTGCTTTCCCTGCCTGTTCCTCCACCTCCTGACTCCTTCAGACCTCTTCCACCTCCAAACAGTGTGGAGCCAGTGGGTGAAAGATTTGCCCTCCACCTAGCAGAGTGGCAGGGCATCACTTCAGATTCCTGGGTCATTCAGCTCATAGCAAGAGGGCACACCATCTAGTTTCTGGAAAAACCTCCAGAATCCCCTCCAAGATGATCTCATTATCCCTCAGACCACATAACACTAGAAAGGGATGAGAGCTAGGCTGTACTCCAAAATTCCTCAGTAGAGCCAGTTCCCTAGGTGCAGAGGGGGAAAAAGGTATTACTCCCATTTCTTCCTCGTTCCCAAAAGGACGGGCAATCTCAGACCCATCTTAGACCTCAGCCATCTGAACCTGTATGTAGAGTACAAAAGGTTCTGCATGCTGATGCTTCAGGGACTCCTGCTTCTGCTGCAGCTCCTCACAGACCATTGGCTCTGTTCACTGGATATGCAGGATGCGTACCCGCGCAAACCGATTTTCCTGGGCCACCGCCGCTTCCTTCGGTTTTCCTTCCAAGGGGAGCACTTCCAGTTCAAAGCCCTCCCCTTTAGCCTTTCCTCAGCACCCAGAGTCTTCATCAAGTGCCTAGTGGTGGTGGCAGTGGCACTTCGTCGCCAGGGAATTTATGTGTTCCCGTACCTGGACAATTGGCTCATAGCAGCCCTGTCCAGGAGCAGCCTGGAGGATTCCCTGTCCTCCACCGTGGACCTTTTTGCCTGACTGGGTATTACTGTCAGTTACCCCAAGTAGTCTCTGGTCCCATCTCAGCACCTCCAATTCATTGGGGCAGTGCTGGACACGGTCCAGGACAAGGCCTTCCTCCTGGTGGACAGAGTGAATACTTTGCAGGAGCAGGCCAAACTGGTAGCCTCCTCCAGCCGTGCCCCAGACAGGGTGGTTTTTACGCCTCCTCGGCTTGATGACCGTGGCCATTCTGAACCTACCTCTGGCCAGGCTGCACATGAGAGTCACCCAATGGACCTTATGGGTCCAATGGGATCAGGGTACAGACGACCTGAATCATCCTATTCTGGTGTCCAGTGCACTCAAGAAGGACCTCTTGTGTTGGCAGGACCCTCTGAACATGTCTCAGGGAACACCGTTCAGGCCCTCTCCGCCCTCTTGGACCCTAACCACAGACACATTGGGGCTGGGTTGGGGAGGTCACCGGAGAGACCACCAAACCCAGGAGAAATGGTCCCAGTTGGAATCCTCGCTCCACATAACATTCTGGAGATGAGGGTGGTCCTGTATGCCCTTCAGGCCTTCCAGTCCCTTCTGACAGTGGGAACACTGTTGATACAGACCGACAATATGTTCGTGGTCTGGTACATCAACAAGCAAGGAGGCACCTGATTGTATCTCTAGTGCAGGAAACCAATGCGGGTCTGGTACTGGGCAGTCCAGCATGGTCTACAGCTCACGGCCGTGCATGTTCCAGGAGTGCACAAAATCCTGGTGGACAGCCTCAGCTGTACCTTAGCACTAGTTCACGAATGGGAACTAAACCAGGAAGTGGCAGAAAATCTGTTCTACCACTTGGGGTGTCCAGAGGTAGATCTGTTCGCCTCCCCATCCAACGCAAAGCTTCCCAAACTTTGCTCATTTGTTGAGTGACCTGTTACTATCTGGCTAGACACACTATCTCTCTGTTGGACAGGGAGATACTGGTACACCTTCCCTCCCTCCCTTTCCCATTCTGCAGAAGGTTCTGCTGAAACTTCAGGCAGAAGGAGCACAACTGTTGCTGATCGTCCCCCTCTGGCCCAGGCAGATTTGGTTTCCACCCCTACTGCAGTTAGCTGTGGAACCCCCAGTATCTCTACCCCTTTGGTGCGACCTGTTGACACAGGATCAGGGCAGACTGGTGTATCCGGGCCTCAGGTCCCTACACCTCCATGCATGGTTCCTTCAGACATAACTGTTTTGGAGTTTTCGACACAGTCGCCTAAATTTTGGTGAAGGCCAGAAAGCCTTCCACTATAGCCACTTATGCTATGAAATGGAAACGGTTTTCCATTTGGGCAGCCTCAAAAGAGAGGGACCCTCTTTCTTGCCTGGTGCCGCAGGTGATGGAGTACCTCTTGCACCTGTCTGACTCAGGACTCAGCTACGCTTTGCTAAAAGCCCACCTATCTGCTGTCTCTACCTACCACTCCCTGGTAGACAGGAAGATGATTGCTCAGTTGGAGGTATGCAGAGCATTTCTGAGAGGGATCCTCCATCTGAAACCCCCAATATGTAACCCCACCAAACCTTAGGATTTGAATTTTATGTTGGAAAAGCTTACTTTACCTCCCTTTGAACCAGCAGTGTGCCGTGAGATGCGCTATCTCTCTTGGAAGGCGCTCTTTTTAGTTGCTATTACTTCTATTCAAAGGATCTCAAAGCTCTAGGCCCTGATGTTTAAGGAGCCTTATCTGATTTTGCGCAGAGACCGGGTGGCTGTACGTAGAAATCCTAAGTTTCTTCCCAAGGTGGTTTCTGAGTTCACTTTGAATCAAACTGTTGAACTCCCAGTCTATTATCTGGCTTACACTAATAGGGGTGAGGTGCTCCTGTACGCTTTAGATGTGCACAGGATATCATGCTACTACATTAACAGGACCAGGGACTCTGGGTTTGGCAGTTTCTAAGCAGTGCTTGTCCAAATGGTTGGCTAACTGCATCCATTTCTGCTACCAGAAGTATGACAAGCCTCATCCAGGAGAGATCAAAGGTCATTCCACCAGAAGTGTGGCTGCCTCTGCTGCCTTTTTCAGGAACGTGTCCGCAGCGGAGAGTTGTGCTGCGGCAACTTGGAGTTCAGTCCACACCTTCACTAAACATTACAGTCTGGGCATTGCCTCTAGGCGTAGGGCGGGTTTTGGCCTAGCCGTCCTGCAGAGCCTTCTGTCTTAGACCTACTCTGGTCTTTCTGCAGACCTTCCTTCCTCCTGTGCTTCAGTTTGTCCTGATCAGTTGACTGCTTGGAACTCAGTCCTACATGTTATGATCTACTGCAGGAGCCTTCTCGAAGCAAGATAGTACAGTTATGTAAGAACTTACCGTAACAGTAGATCTTCAAGAGAGGTTCCTGCAGTAGGTCATCTTTTTCTCTCCCGCCTTCCTCCAGTCTTCTGTTTGCTCTTGCAGCCTGTTTGGATTGGGCTCCAGGGACGATATCCTTTTCTCCTGTCGTACTCTCTTGTGTCTCCGGTGGGAGAACTGGAAGGCAGGTGCCGAGACTGCCCACTTATAGGGTCACGCTGACGTCAGTCACATGACACCGGGTGGGCGGTCCCCCACCAGACTTTGCTAGCAAAAGTTTGCCATGCAGTCCTGATGCCAGAGGGTGCAGTCCTACATGTTATGACCTTCTGCAGGAACCTCTCTTGAAGAGCTACTGTTACGGTAAGTTCTTATGTAACTGTACTACCTTCCACGAGAGTATTCTCTTGCAGCAGGTAATACACTTGGGTAATACACTTGAGACCTCACCAGAGGGTGCTCTTCTGCACGGCAGCTTTCTTCCAGCAGTGTTTGCCTAGGGGCTGCCCACACTTGACATCATCCTCCTGCTCCTATATAAGTGTGTGCAGCCCCAGGCATCCTCAGTTCATTTTCCTGCCATCTTCAGCTTGCACGCAGTAGCTCAGCACTTTGTGTAGCAGTCATCGACAAGAATTTGAGCTGGGAACGTTTTTTTCTTTGTTCCTAATCTTCATCAACAAAGGAAATTCGACCTTTACGACAACCAAATAGTTTGTTTTAGGTGTCCGGGACCCACACACGACACCATCTCCTGCAAACATTTCCAAGAATTCAACCAGGCAACATGTCGTCGATGATTGCAGGAAATAGAATCTCATCTGATGGAGCATAAATTAGCTCTTTTAGAGAAGGGGGGCCTGTCCCAAGGAGCCCTTGTCGATGGCTTCTCATAAGAAGCACAGGAAAGATAAGGAGAAATCCTCCTCCTCCTCTTCGGGCAAACATTCATCGATGGCCAGCATTAACAGGGCTCCACGATCGACGATGCCCTTAAGGACCGCATCCTCGTTAGTGGGGGTTTATACCCTCTCGTTGATGGTACTTTCTGGCACCCTTTCAGCGGTCTCTACTGAACCATATGTAGGTTCTAGGGATTCACCGTTGATGGCTCCTCGTTTCCTGTCGACAAACACTGCCTTTAGGCATTCCATTACATCCCCATTTACTGTCCCATTGACAACAGGTCAGACATACACAGGACGGGACAAGGGATTTTCTATGACACTAACCCCTCCTCCTTCTTCACAGCCAATTTCTCACAGGGGCCAACCCAACAGAGAGAGTGAGACCCTGGCATTTATCAACCAGGAACTAGACCTGCGTATACACCATGCCCTATCACCTCAACTATTCCGCTGGTTTCACAGAGACAACCTGCCCCACCCTCCACGACACCTGCTTCAGTGGATGTAGCCACCGTGGTGCAGACAGTTTTACAAGTAATGAGAGGGTCTCAACTGTCGACCCCAAGGGAGATGGGTCACCTTTCACGTTCTCCCACTCCTCCTCCTCCCAAATGTTTTGGGGAAGACTGTTTTTTTAGAGGAGGAAGAATTTTGTGAAGAATTTCCAGGAGAGTTTGAGGATTTTGAACCTCGAGAAGAGGACTCCCGTCCTCTCTCTACTATCTCTACACTCTCCTCCTTGCATGAGAAGGCTTCCTGTCAAGCGGCTGCCTCCCCTTCTGATGACCCATCCTTCCATGAGATGATGATCCAGATTCAAAAGATCATGGGCTTTTCGACTACAGAACATAATAAACAAAGAAAGGACATGGCAGACTACTTTGAACTCACTGAAGAACCTGTAGTGGTCATGTGCCCACTTATACAAACTTACGAAAATGCGGTGCTTGCCACCTGGAATTATCCCCTTAGCAGTACCAGCTATTCCTAGGAAGGTGGATCGCTGGTACCAATCTCCTCTTGACCATCCCTTCCTTTCTGCTACCTCTGAAGCAGACTCTGTGGTAATTACCGCTGCCCATGACTGCACCAAACGCCCAAAGCACATGAGTTCTTTGTCTCCTGATAAGGATTCCCACTGTATAGACTACCTCGGAAGGAAGGTATTTCAAGCGGGTACCATCCACCTTAGAATTTTGAACTACATGGGACACATGGTAAAATACCAACGCACCTTCTGGTCCTCTGTCATTGAACTGGTCAATAAACTTTCTCCTTCCCAGGAAAAAGACCAGTTGTTAGCAACATCCTCAACTGGCAACTCCATCTCTCTCGACATCTACTCTGCTCGGGGTGTGACGCAGTGGACACCTCTGCCCGAGTCTCAGCCACAGGTGTTAAAGTTGTAAATGCACCCTTTAATGGGGCCATACTTTTCGGTTCTGGCACTCAAACACGCCTGGATGATCTCCAGGCCTCAGGTCACACTCTACATACTATGCATGGCATGTATCATTTTTCGCAGCCACCAACCCAATTTCGTTCGCAATATTCTTTTCACTCAGAAAGATGTGGAAATCCAGAGGTACCTATAGAGGTGGTTTCCTTTGCCGTTACTAGACGACCTCCAGAGTGACCACCCCTTCGTCTAGGGACTCCCGTTCTCACCCCTTTGGCGGGGGGCATGTCAGCCCACTTCCCTCTGACCAGTTACGGCATTATCTTGGCTTCCTCTACCCAGCCTCTGAAGCCATGTGTGGTCACTTTGCCCTGCATCTAGAGGCCTGGCAAGCGATAACATCAGACGAGTGGGTACTTCGGATCATCAGAATGGGGCATATGCTGGAGCTCACTTCCATGCCTCCCCCTCACCCTCCCCACTCTTGTCTCTTACTCACCCAACCATATCCCCATCCTTCAGGAGGACCTCCAGGCGCTTCTTCACAAGAATGCTGTCTATCCGGTCCCTCCATTGGAGTACCATCAGGGATTCTACTCCCACTTTTTTCTGGTACCCAAACGTACTGGGGATCTCAGATCTATACTAGACCACAGACGTCTGAACCTATACATACAATACAAGACGTCCTGGATGGGCACTTTTACATCCATCATGCCAGTGTTAAAATGGGGATTGGCTATGCGCATTAAATATGAAAGACGCCTACCTGCATATCCCCATCCACCCTGCCCACCACCGGTTCCTTTGTTTCTACCTGCTAGGATATCAGTACCAGTTTCGAGCCCTCCCATTCGGTCTTTCATCCACCCTGAGGGTCTTTATCAAATGCCTAGCAGTGGTGGCAGCGGCCCTCAGAAGGGACAGACATTTCATCATCCCTTACCTGGACGACTGGCTCATAAAGCAGCCTCTGAGACTTCTCTGCTTTCATCTCTCCAGGCAACCCTTCCTCTGTTCCAGTCCCTGGGAATCACAGTCAAATGGCCCAAATCCAGCCCAGCTCCTTCCCAACAACTCCAGTTCATCTGGACCGTTCTAGATACAACCTCAGGCAAGGCTTACCTCCCCACCGACAGACAGGACAGACTCCTGTCTCTCGCCTCCCAGGTCCAAAGAGAACACTCTATAACAGCCAGACGTCTGTTATGCCTCTTAGGACATACAGTATGGCTGTAGCCATCCCTACAGTGGCATTTGCCTGTCTCAACATGAGACCAAGCCAGTTGACTCTTCAGGGTCAGGGGATTTCGAAGACCAGGTTCGAGTCACTCCCGCTTTACGTTCTGCCCTCGACTGGTGGATCCATTGCACCCACCTATCTCAGGGCATGCCCTTCCAATCCCCTCCTCCCCAGCAAAAGTTGACCATGGATACTTCCTCCAATGGCTGGGGAGCGCGCCTCAGTCCCTAAGGGACGCAAGGCTGGTGGTCCCAGCACTCCGTTCCTCTCCATATAAATCTACTGGAAATGAGAGCAGTATGGTTTGCACTTTGGGCTTTCCAACTTCACCTTGATCCTGGGCCTTTCCTGATCCAATCGGACAACACCTCAGTGGTGTATTATCTGAAGAAACAAGGGGATACCAAATCTCGTATGCTCTGCAGGGAGATGATCTGAGTGTGCCATCCATCTACCAGGATGCCACAATATTTTGGCTGACACTGTCAGTCGCCACTGCTCTGCTCACGAGTGGACACTTCACCACGAAGTTCTACAGACCGTCTTTCAGATGTGGGGGACCCTGCACGTGGACCTCTTTGCCTCTCCCGATAATCACCTTCTCTCCCCAGATACTATTCCATTATCCCGAACAGAAAGGGACCGTCAAGTCGGTCCGATGACGCTGAGGGTTGAGGCGCTGGATGCCATACCTCACGCCACGCCAGCGACCCAGGGTCAGGAGTGACCTCGGGTGCTGGAGTCGGCTGGGGGAGGAGGATCGAGCATTCCAGGGACTGCTCTTCTGTGGAGAGAGTGGGAAGGGACCACCGCAGACACACTGGCTCCTGGCAGCATCCTTGGTGTCACTGCATGCCCGTGCCGTGGGGGGGGGGGATCAAGTACAGAAAAGCCTCCGAGTGCACAGTGAAGGCGATCTGGCGGCGTTGCATCAGACATGCCTAAGTCAGCTCCCCTGGAGTCTGCTTCCTGGCCTTCCATGGTGTCCGGGGGAAGTGATGTGGCTGGGAGGGGCAGGACATAGAGGTTGGAGAGCTCTGGCTGCGGCTAGGGCAGGGCCAAGGAGACAGCTGGATAGGGGGAACCATAGGTACAACCCCCCAGCTGAGGAGAATAAATAAATAAATAAAGGACTGTCTGTTGGTGCCCTGTCCCAACCATGGACAGGACTCTTTTTATATGCCCCCCCGTCCCACTCCTGCAACAAACTCTGCTGAAGTTGCTGCTCAAACAAGCCACCATGACTGTTGAAGGCCCTCTCTGGCCATGACAGGTATGGTTTCCCCTGCTACAACATCTGTCGATAGCGGACCCACTCCCGTTACCCATCAGGCTGGACCTATTGACACAGGATCGGGGCACCCTACTTCACCCCAACCTGAAATCTCTACACCTTTATGTTTGGCTCCTAAGGACACTTTGATAGCTCGTCTCCAAGTCTCCTCTCTAGTGGCCAATATTCTTTTGGCCTCTCGTAAACCATCTGCCAGACAAACCTACAATACCAAATGGAAACGTTTTTCCCTTTGGGCCGCTTCCCAGACTTTGGACCCTTACTCATGTCCTCTGACCAACGTTTTGGACTATCTGTCTTTGCTTACCTCGGCGGGCTTGAGCTATTCCTCTATTAAAGTTCATTTGGCCTCTATTTCAGCCTTTCATGAACCATTGGAAGGGAGATTACTTTACCAACACCATCTTGCCAAGATGTTTCTAAGGGGTATGTTACACCTCAAATCTCTTATCAGAAGACCTGCACGTCCATGGGACTTAAATTTCCTACTGGAAAAGCTGTCCCTCTCACCTTTCGAATGGCAGCTACTTGCGACCTCTGCTTCCTAGCCTGGAAAGCCTTATTCTTAGTAGCTGTCACCTCAGCTCGACTTGTCTTTGAACTTCGTGCCCTAATGTGTAAGGAACCTTACTTGGTCTTCCATAAAGACAGTGTCTCCCTCCGTACCAGTCCCTCCTTTTTATCCAAGGTAGTCTCGGAGCATACGTTAAATCAATCTGTAGAATTGCTGGTCTACTTCCCAGATTATTCTAATTCAGGAGACTTCCTCCTGCATACTTTAGATTTCGATCGTGTTCTGGGAGATTATACAACCCATACCAAGTCTTTTACAAAGACTCCTTAACTGTTTGTTTCCTTTGCCTCATCCAGGAAGGTTTCCTAGTTACTAAGCAGACCCTCTCCAACTGGTTGGCACATTGCATAACCTTCTGTTACAAGAAGTGTAACAAACCATTACCAGGACCTGTCCAGGTCCACTCTACCCGAGCCATGGCTACTGTCGTGGCTTGCTGCAAAGGAGAATCCATCACGGACATCTGTAGTGTAGCCACTTGGTCCACAATACATACCTTCATGAAGCACTGCAATTTAGATATTGCTTCTTGCCGTAGGATGGCCTTTGGCAGCGCTGTCCTATAAGGTCTTCTGTAATAATGTCTTCTATCATAATGTTCCACCCTTCCTGGGTTTACTGCTTGGGAGTCATCCCAAGTGTATTACCTGCTGCAAGAGATTACCCTCGTGGAAGACAGTACAGTTACACACTCACCGTAACAGTAGATCTTCGAGAGGTATCTCGTGCAGTAGGTACGATACCTCCCTCCATCCCCCTCTTTCTCTAAGAGAATAATTTCTGATGCCCAAAAAAAAAAAAAAACATGAGGGGGCATCTAGAGTACCTCGGTTCTCCCTTGGTACTCACTTAGCAAGCTGAATCTGGCGAGGAACTGAGGATGCCTGGGGCCGCCCATGCTTACTGTATATAGGAGCAGGATGATGATGTCATGTGTGGGCGGCCCTTAGATAAAGACTGCTGGAAGAAAGCTGCCGTGCAGAAGTGCGCCTTCTGGTGAGGTCCCAAGTGTATTACCTGCTGCAAGAGATTACTCTCGTGGAAGATAGTACAGTTGCCTACTCACTGTAACAGTAGATCTTCGAGAGGTATCTCTTGCAGCAGGTACGATCCCTCCCTCCATCCCCCTCCTTCTCTAAGAGAATAATTTCTGATGCCCAAAAAAACCATGAGGGGGCATCTAGAGTACCTCGGTTCTCCCTTGGTACTCACTTAGTGAGCTGAATCCGGCGGGGAACTGAGGATGCCTGGGGCCGGCCACACTTACTGTATATAGGAGCAGGATGATGATGTCATGTGTGGGCGGCCCTTAGATAAAGACTGCTGGAAGAAAGCTGCCGTGCGGAAGAGCGCCCTCTGGCGAGGTCCCAGTTGTATTACCTAAGTGTATTACCTGCTGCAAGAGATACCTCTTGATGATCTACTGTTACGGTGAGTACGCAACTGTACTTTCTAGGAGTGGTATATGGTGTACATCTACATGGACCCACCCAACCTCCCCTGACAGTGGCACACAGGTATGCTTCCAGTGGGCAAGAACTGGCATCATGGGGCGGTGCTAGGTGAGTTACCACCCGGGTGGGTGGGAGGAGCCAGCTTGAAGACTTTTCTGCAGGATTTAAAGGGTAACGGAAACAGCCAGAATGTGTGGATGTACACCTTATATCACTCTTAGAACTACTGTTACAAGTGAGTAACCTGTTTTTTCTAATTATAGGACCATTATTTCTCTTATAAAGCTTTTGGTTGGCAAGCCAAATGTTGGGTTAAATCATGTGATGGCATGAAATAGGTGTATTTCCACAAAAAATTTAATTAAAACATTTTTAGTAAAATCTGGTGTCTTGTGATGGTTGTTTGGGCTTTTGCCTACCCAAGAATTAAAGAAAAACAGTGATAGAAGCAGCAGAAAACTCAGTTGTGGGGGTATCTAAGGGAACAAGGGCAAGCAGTCCAATGTGTTTCACAGCCAAAGTAAAGATGGTTTGATGGTAAAGATTGCCCCCCAGTCCCAGCACTATCTGATTGTCATGGGGCTCACGCCGAGGTTTCTTCCCCTTGTGTGTACCCCTTCCCCAACCCCTTCCATGGTGGGGCCAGTCATGCCATGACCTTAGCACATGGTTGGGCGTGTTCCCATCCCCAATGTGTAGAGGTCCACAGGTCTCCGTCATGGCTGGCTCTCGGTGTGGTCCCGGGCTGTCATACCCCAACGTGTAGGGTTGGTATGCTCTGGTAACCAGCTCCCTCCTTCCCCAGAGAAGGTGAGCAGTCCCTAGGACACTCAGTCTTCTCTCCCACTGGCTGACCCTCCGACTTGGAGGTCCACTCCTGAAGCCTGGTCATCGGCGCCACAGGTGGAAACGTTTCCACTGTGCCGGCAGGCCGGTACAGGAAGGCATTCTTAAAGAATAAGGGAAGCCAACAGGAGGAGGTAGGGAGAAGTACCTGGAGGCAACAAGGGTAGTCAGCATGAAGGTGAGGGAGACCAAGGCAGAGGTGGAACTCTGGCTGGCAAAGGGAGTGAAGACAGGGGAAAAGGCATTCTTCAGGTACATCTGAAAGAAGCATAAGGTCAAAGGGGGTCTTGTGAAACTGAAGAGAGAGAAAGGACGAGAAGAGGGGGGTAAAGGGAAAGCAGAGATACTGAATAAATATTTTTGTTCTGTATTTACTAGGCAGATGGAAGGGCCACTGTCAGAATGTGGGGTTGAGGGGGAAGGGAGGAGATAAAGGGCTCAAGTGGCATGATCAAATAATGGAGAAAAGGGTGTTGGAAAAGCTTACAGGGGTAAAAGTTAGTAAATCTCTGGAATCTGATGACTTGCACCTGAGGATGCTAAAGGAGGTAGCAACGTTATAGCAGGGCCACTTGAAGACATATTTAACTGCTCTCTGATCACGGAGGGGTCTCTAGGGACTGGAGGTCAGCAGGGCATGGTCCCTCTAGACAAGAGCAGAAGGAAGGATGAGCTACTGAACTGGAGACCAGTCAGCATGACATCTATAATGGAAACAATTATGGAGTCTTTACTGTGGGAGGAACTGGTGCCTGCAGGACCCCAGACAGCATGGGTTCATGAGGGGAAGGTATTGCCAAACAAAACTTGTCAAGTTTTTCGACTGGGTGACCAGGGCAGCAGATAGGGGACATGCTGTAGAAGTGGCATACTTGAATTTCAGCAAGGTTTTTGAATCCTTCCCTCACAGGAGGTCGCCAAGAAGATAAGGGACTTGGGAGTGGTTGGAAAATTGGCAACTTGGGTGGACAACTAGCTGAGGGAAAGAACGCTAAGGGTAGTAGTTAATTGGGAGTTTTCTTTTCTTTTTTTGTTCCCCTGCCCCCTCTGCCGGCCACTCCTTCGGGCTGCCTAGGACTTACCCAGCCCACCAATCACCCCCATCGAAATTCTTGACATCCCCTGTACTGTGGCCCCGGTTGACCCGATGTATCCCTTCGTGGGATGGGGCGGGGCACTGGAAGGGGAGATTTCGCCCAGAGGCGTTCCTTTGACACTGGGTGCACACAGTGAGGGATCAGCTGGGACACTTCCAGGCTGCATGGCAAGTGGGGGGAGTGGCCGCCATCATCCAGTCAACCGAGCAGGCATTTTCCATTTTCTTCCCCAGCCCACCCACCTCGCACATAGTGGTCCAGCAGCCTCCACGTCCTGGGGGCAGAGGCATTCAGCAGCATGTCGGGGCCACACACCACCAAGAATGCTGACCACAAACCACCCCCAGGAGCTGCCTAACAATGACCCAAGACCAACTCTCTCACCCCCAGGAGGGAAGCGTCCATAGGATGCTCTAAACTCCCTCCCTGCCTGTTTCCACTCTTGACGACTGGGCTCGGGGCGTGAACGTGGGTTGCCAGCGTGCCGAGCAAACACCCATCACTCAGTGCCATGGAACCAGCTTTTTTTTTTTTAAATTGGTGTATATTGAGATTTTTGCTAGAGAAAACATCAAAAAATACAGCAACATGCCGCATATGACCATAACAGAGAATCTTTTATAACAGTACAGTATACAAAGTCATTATTACAGTGTACTTCTTATGGTCTGCTGACAGATACATTCTGTTGTTCATGTTTCAAGGTACAAAGTCAAGTCTTTTATCCATTATGTACATCACCCATCTTCTCCAGATCAATTTGAACCCAGGAAGGGATTGCGTAACTTTGGCAGCCAATTTTTCTGTATCATAGAGAGCTACCATAAAACATTGCCAGTGATCTGTTGTAGGTATTTTGTTGGAAAGTCAATTCTTAGGGATAGTTTTCCTGGCCATTAGGAGATATATGCTCAAAAAGTTTTCTGGTGTGAGGTTGTCTAAAGCCCTTACGTGTGTCTTAAAACAGTAGTGTCTGTGGGGTCAACATAATGGTGGGCTCAAATATTTCTCCAATTTTGGTTTATAGGTCAGCTCTAAAAGGGAGCATTTTAGAGCTCAGCCAGAAGATTGGAGCATGAGCTGCTTTTTCTTCCCCCAAATGCTTCCATCCGGTAGCTTGAAATTGTCGGGTGTATTTCAACTGCGAAGAAAGTGTGCAGAAATATCTGGAAATACAGTTACAGGAAAATTATTTCTGTAGAAATGAAGAGGTGGGTTTTTGAGTATAGGTCAGGTATTTGTCCCAGTTCTGGGGAGGTATTTCCAGCCCAAAGTCCTGCGGTTCTATGTGATATCAGCAAGAGCAAAATGGCAGCGGGAAGACAGCGAGGCAAAAAAGAGTGACCGTGGAACAACTGCGATCGCCGAAACGGCAACAACACTGCCACAGTGAGTTTCTGTGGGGCTTTGCCCCGACCCTTTCTTTATATAAACAACTATAGGGAGACACAACTTGGGGAGGGGAGAAGCTGTGGTCGCCGTTTCAGCGATCGCTGTTTTGCCGGGTCACTGTTTTCCCCTCGCTGTTTTTACACTAGCAGTCTAGTATTCACGGTTTTCACGGGATACCAAGTTCTGCTACCATTTCTTCCTAATGTAATTAGTAGAGTGTTTGTCAAGTTCAGTCAGAGCAGCATAAATGTGAGAGAAGAGGGCATCTAATGGATCCCTAGGGGTTTGTAGTGTCAGTCTAAAGAGGCCAGGGGTAGGTTGATTGATTCTGAGGGCAGGCTCCTGTGACAGTGTATATCGTATAATCCCAGATTTACAAGTGTCGAAACAGGTCAGCTGGTCTCAAAGAGTGTTTCTGCATTAGAGTCACCCCTTTTACTAAACTGGCAGTCAAAGGCCCCAATACCCCCTGGTTGACACCAGCCCTTCTTGACCTCATGCGCCTCCATGATAACTTATGGCATAAGGCTCTCGAATCTAGCCATCCCACTGACAGGCAACGGTATAGAGCTGCTAGGAATAAATGAACCTGGGAGATTTGCAAAGTGAAGGCAACTCATTTTCAGAAAGCCCTCTCTTCCTTCTGGGGTTCTGGGTGTAAGTTTTAGGAAAACATTAAAGTACTTAATGGAAAAATTGTGTCCCCTCCACCATCGCAACTCGACATTAATGGTACCACTCACAGGACCCTATGGCCATAGCTAACATCTTAAACTCCTCCTTCTCAGACCTTCGGAGCGTCCTCCCATCCAGTTTCTTTGACCTCCCACTAAGTCGCCTCCTCTCCCAACCCCCTACTGATACCCCACCCTACTTATCTAGAGTCCTGGGTAAGTCCCGGCATAGTGGGGACACTTTAGACTTAAAACTCCTTCACCTGGCTCTGGATATAGTCCTTGTCCCTCTTACAAAAATTTTTTAACCTCTCTCTGTCTTGGCCAGTTCCCCTCCCAATGGAAAGTGGGTGTCATCACGCCTACCCTCAAAGGAGGGGACTGCACTTTTCCAAATAAATACCATCTCATCTCTATTCTTCCCCTCCTCTCTAAGGCCCTGGAGAAAATTGTCTCACACCAGCTCACTTACTACCTGATTAAATATAACCTTCTTTGCAAAGAACAGCATGGATTCAGGAAGGGGCACAGCACCTCAACTGCACTGCTGGAATATACCACCTTCCTACACAAAGCCCTAGACTGTGGACACCTAGTCGGGTCTGTGTACACAGACCTGACTAAGGCATTCAACACGGTCAATCACCCTCTCCTACTGGAGTCTCTCCTTGCTCTGGGTCTTGCTTCCGAACCCATTTTCTGGTTCGAGAGCTACCTAAGTGGTAGATCACAGCGTGTCAAAATAAACTCCACTCTTATCTGCCAGTCTGCCGGTTCGCTCTGGCATCCCCCAGGGATCCATACTAGGACCACTTCTCTTGGCCTTTTTCTAAATTCTCTCCCAAAAGCGTGTTCTGGCCAAATGCTTCTATACACAGATGACGCAGTTATCTTCTGCAGTCACCATGACCTCCCCCTTCAGCTTGCCCTCCAGAGTCTTTTTCTCTGAAACTGAAACATGGTTCTCTACTAATAAACTGGTGTTAAATTACAAAAAAAAAAAAAAAGTCTATGGTCTTCACTCATCGTCAAAAGAAATACAGGAGCGTCCCACTGTGCATACTTCACTGTCAAAACTTGCAGCTAGAAAAAGTGACTTCCTTTAAATATCTGGGTGTTACCCTTGACTCCTCACTAAACTAACATGAACATATCCATCTTCTTAGCTCTGCTGCAAATGCCAGAATTGGTCTCCCTTACAGGAACAAATGGTGTATGCCTCCTGCAGCCCTCTGTCTAGCAGTTACCTCCTCTGTCCTATCTCTTTTGGATTATGGGATAATCTTCTGTGGTGAGGCTGACAATATCGCACTTCGCAGAATTAAGGTCACCCTGAATAGGGCCTGTTGTCTTGTCACAAGGTGTGATAGGATGACTCACATCTGTAACCTTTATCAGCTCTCCAAGTGGCTCAACTTTGAGGGCCGGCTGAAATACCACACCTGCCTCCTTTCCAGGAAGATTGTCAACAGTCACTCCCCCACCGGGCTCCTTAACCTTATTCAACATACACCATCCACAAGGAATACTAGAGGCTCAGACAAAGCCACATTTTTTGTGCTGTTCTACAGAACGTCCTTGGGGCAACGTGCCTTCCACTATAGGGCTCTGCACTGGCTAAATGATCTGCCCTCTGATACCTCATCTGTCCAGAACCGTGGTCATTTCAAACTCAAACTCAGAGAGCAGCTACTCACCTCCAGTACCTGTGACTGCCCCTGAGCTGTCCACTCGCATAGTCACCCCTCTTTTACTGGTGTGCCAAGCCAAACCTCTGTGCCTCTTGCCCCCTCCCTCCTCTCTCCTCTCCCTTTACTCTGATTGATTCTTCTGATGTATTGTGCCTTTATCTTAAGTATCTTGTTTTATTGGCTTAGGAAACCTTTTATCATCCTTGAAATTTGAATGTAAGCAATAGCTTAATTTGCTTGAAACCTTTGTACCATACTTGACTCTGTGTTATTTTACCCTCCACTTTCAGATGACATACCTTTCAATGCATTGCTCACTACCTTTGTACCATACTTGACTCTGGGTTGTTTTACCCTCTGCATTCATTTGTAATACCTTTCGTTGTATTGTCCATTTCTCTTGTTTTGTACTTCCATGATGTGGAGCCTTTGCAAAGATGTCTCTGACTCAAAGGTTTGATTTTCCGGTCTCTTAATAAATAAATAAATAGAATATCCACCCCCTGCATACAGAGGAGTTGGCAGAGAGAAACAGACCCTGCATTTCCCATTGTCTGTAAGTGTGATTCATTCTGGGCAGAGCAAATTGTGGATTAAAAGCACATGGGATTAGAAGTATTGCGATCTACCCCGCTTCTAGGCCTTATTTGTAGATATTATTCTGTTGCATATATGTTTTTTATGTAATTCTATGTACATGTCAGTGTCAGCAAATGCACATAGAGAAAAGACTGGATTTTTTTATAGGGGGGTCACCTTCATATGAACTACAAGGCCAGCCTTGCTTGCAGGAATCTGACAAGTTCTTGTCAAAAAGCTTGTGGATACATGATCAAAGAGTATTCTTCTAAGTTAACTGGCCAAGGGAAACAGAAGTAATAAAATCAGCTTATGTAATAATACAACTTATAGAGTCTTCCTTATAACTAATTAAATTAAGCCAGTTCAAAATCCCAGGATGAGAGAAGCTATTTCCACTGTTGTAAACCCTTAAGATCAAAAGGGAAATGGTCTTAGACAAGAGGTGACAGAAAAGGTTCCCTCAATACACTGACATTTTTTTATATGTGCCAGGAAACATCTTTCTAACAGGCCTGTGTGAGATTATAATGTCAGGTGACAGAAAAGGTTCCCACAGTACACTGACATTTGTTTTCTAAGTGCCAAGACTTTGGGAAAGCGCAAAAGTGATATCCAGTGGCCTAAAGTGGAAGGGCCAGTCTTTATTCACAGACTTGGGGAAGGGGGATCTTCTATATAAACTCTCCAACACAGACACCCAGAGCCATTTTGTCATTCTGTTTGGACTCCTTCCTCCTGACCACAAGGAATACCTGTCAGCACAGAGACTGCCTAAGAACCAAAGGCTGCAACAGAAAGACTGAAATATTTTGCAAACCAGTGATTCTCTGGACTTTGAAATCTTCATACCTCGGGTAGACTAGCTAACAGTGTTAGTGCGTTTTCATTGTATATTTTTCAATTTTTTTGCCTATATACTGTAAACCAAATTAGTATTTTCTTTTAGCTGTAACTGTAGTTATTTTAAGTATTTTAGTAAAACATTTGTTTTCCCAAAGAATTCTGTCTGCATGAGGATTTCTTATATTATATGTGACACTGCAGAAGGTTTATTAATAATCTGTGAAAACTGTTATTGCCAAAAGGGCCACTATAAACAACCAAACTGAGAAAAGGGTCTGTAAGGGATCTGGAAAGATAGGGAGAATACCAGAGTCTACAAAGATTTTGAACCAGGCTGTTGCATGTCCTGTAGGGAGAAGGCCAAATCAGGTTTTTACAGTGCTACCATGAAGAGAGTGTGATACCTGTGTCTTCCTTCTGTGTGTAATATCCAAGGAAGGGTTCATATTTGGCCAGAAGACTTGAAACTGGTATTTTGCCTTCATCCAGAGCTAGAGGGACACCCAGTATCCTCGTGGCAGAGGTGCAGTTGTGACCTCGGCGAGCATTCTGAAAGCACAAGGAGGGTATCCCTGCCCCCCCCGTCACAGATTGCACTTAAGGGTGGGCACTGTGAGCTCAATGGGCCTGACCCCCAGGAGTTGCTTCGTGACAATAAGGAACTGAAAGGGCTGCAGGGAAGGTTGATTTAATGTTTTGTGTCAGATGAGGTAGGTTGTGTTTGTGAATTGATTGTCCCCCTGTGGAATTCTAGACATAGGAGAAGATTGCAGTATCATTTTTATAATAGGATGGAGGTCACCTTCAACCATCGCTATTGTTTTCTGTAACATGGAGCACTTCGGGGATATCCAGTATAAGATCGTTCGGGACAGAGCTGCCTGATGGTACTGTTCCAGGCTTGGAAGGGCCAGTCCTTCTTTTGCTTTTGGGAGTTCTAAGGTCTTGTATTTCAAGTGAGGTCTGGTCTCCCCCTCTCCCATCCCCTGAGTAACTGAGAAATAAACCTGTCCTATTGTCTGTAATGTTCTTTGGGTGAGGAAATAGGGAGGGTTTGGGCCAGGTAGAGGAATATTGATAGTATCAGTGGTAAGTTTATTGCTTGCCATCTTAAAAGATCATTTAGAAAAGCTGTGGTAAAGGATGTGTAGTTCAGTGGTATCTGACGTGAGAGATCATCTGATAGGTAGATCCCCAGATACTGTAAGGTGCGCATACCATATTTAAAACAAACTGTTGTCATATCTGGGCGCTGGGTATGTAATTAAACTGCGGGACATCTGTCTTTGTTGCATTCAGTTTATCTCCTACACAGGCACTGACTTTTTGCAGCAGCTGCCACAGAAAGGGGGAGGACTGGGTCCGGGGAGGATCAGGTGGTTGTCTGCGTAAACTGCAAACATTTGGTGCATACCCCCAAGTTGGATACCTTGTATATTAGGGTCCTGATGGAGGGCCTAAGGAAAGGGTTCTAAGTAAAGATCAGAAAGCAGCAGAAGTAGGGGACAGCCCTGACTTGTACCTCAGAATATCGGGAATGATTAAGATATCTGCCAGTTGACCTTACCATATGCTTGTAGAGTGGTGTATAAAAGCGCAAACTGGAAGTATAGGTTTGGGGAACATCATTCTCTGTAGGGTGAAGAATGGAAATTCCTATGCCGCCCAGTCAAAGACCTTCTCCGCATCTAGCTAAGGAGAAGAAAATGGGGATTTATACTAGATGGTGTGGTGAAGGACATGCAAGGTTCTTTTAATATTGTCCTGAGTATGCCTTGCTCTGACAAATTCAGTTTGGTCTTGCTTAATAAGGGATGGCAAGAGATGGTCAAGGCATTTGACTAGAAGACAGTCAAATTAAGCAATAATGCACAATGATGTGTGTGTCGTGCTTGGATTCTTATCATGCTTGGTCTGGTTGGGCACGGGCAGTGCGTGGGCATCAACACCAGAAGTGACATTCTAGGGGTGTGGATATGGTGTACTATCCACACTTCTGGCAGAATCTTTTTCCTTTAAGAAGAGGCTGAAAGGTCTTCAAGCTGGCTCCTCCCACCCACCTAGGGTGGTGTACTCCACGGCTCTGCCCCATGACGTCAGATCTTCCTTTCTGCTGGAAGCTTCAGGTTCCCTCTATTGCAGCTCCATGCTAGGTGTAGGCTCCAACTTTCCAAACAAATTAATTGGTCTTCGAGACTTTATTCTCTTCAAGTTTTTGACGCTCTTAGTTTGCTGTGGAACACGTGGACTTTAAAACTGGTCCAGGTTTTAAACGGTGCTCGCATACAATCAAAAAATGTTGTGCACTGATCCACACATGTCATGCTTGTATTGCCTGGGAACCGACCATGACTCACAGGCTTGTGGGTTGTGTCAGACCCTTCAGCCCTCCACTTTGGAGAACCTCTGTGCCCTCCTCCTCCTTTTAGGCCACCCGGATCATCAGGACCTGCCAGTGAAATTGAAGGATGCCCACTGGGCGTTTTCAGTGGCTGCCGGTTCTGCTGCACAGCTTGCCATTTTCGAGGAGGCAGCAGCCCAAGCCTCTTCAGGTTCTTCCTTGTCCATCTTGGTTTCAGCGGACTTGGGTGCCCCCTTTACCTGGGCATTCTGGGATATATGTCAGTTCCTGACGACTCTCGAGGAGGGCCCTTCCTGAGGGTCTAAGTCACAGGATAAATCCAAAAAAATCTCACCACAGGTCATGGTATTGAGAGCGGTCACATTCCTCTAATTCCCATGCTTCGGGCTCTAAGACCGTTGAGTCGTCAGCTTCATCTGACACTTCTGCTTTAGTCCAGGCCACTAGCCCCACAGAAACACCGTCAGGCTTGATGGTTGAGATACGGGCCAACTAGCCAGTTGAGATTTATCTTGACCCGGTCAACCCGTTGTTGCTGGACAAAGGGAAGGACTCCTTTTTCAGGACTCTGGTCCTGACCACCTTGTTAGAGGGTCCAGTTCATCAGGCTGAGCCGGTTGTCTTCCTTCCGGAGATTTAACCCTCGGGGTCTCTAGGCTTCCTTCGCCTTCCTCTACCTCTCCTCCCTGCTGACTGGCGCCCTGTCAGTCGCGGTTGAGGTCCCGGTCGACTTCCAGGTTGAGGTCTTGGGATTCCAGACATTCTCAGTGGTCCCACTCTCAGCTGTCGCCCAAGAGGTGATGTCAACATTCCTTGTCCTCTTTCTCATCTTTAGGTGAGGACCAACTCTGCCGTAAGATGCAACACTGGTTCGAGGAATTCATGTGTCCCACAGCCGGTACCGTGACCTGTGCTGGTTTTCCCTGATCCACCAATGCCTGCTTCCCCACCCATTTGGGTGGAGCCGTTTCTGCCACAGCCCTTGCATAGAGTCCTGTCTAAGGCTAAGTGCCTCGCCACAGGACTCCCCAGGAGGCTTTTGATGCAGATCTCTCACTCCGATGAGCCTCACATTGTCAGCGGGCACATGATGATGGCAGTGTTTGAGGAGTCCTCTAATTCAGAGGGCTTCTCCATATATTCTTCCCAGACACCGGGCTTCCGATGGGGAAGTTTCTTCAGAGCTTAGCTCCTCTTCCTTTGGGGCCCTACTCCGCCTGATCTCAGAATCCATGGGAATCTCACTAGAACCTGTTCAGAAGTGGTCCAAATATCCTCTTACTGAGATCTTGGACTGAGATGACTCCCTCGGGGTCACCTTCACCATGGCTGAGGCCATCCTGGGCCTGGCCTTGGAGCTATGGCAGCGTCCTACCCCCTGCCCATCACCCTTGGCCTTTATAGTCTGCAAGTATGCGGTGCCTACGGTGTCCCTGCCCAGGTTCTTTGACCATCTTTCAGCTGAACGTTTGGTCATGGCACCATTTTTCGGTGTTTGAGAATGTTGGGGATGTCAAACCCGGCCCCCCGATAAGGAGTCGAAGAAGTTCGACCATTGGTTGAAGAAAGTTTACGCTGCTTCTTCCCTGGGACATCAGCAGGCCAGTACCATAGTTATGATGGCTAACTTTTCCCATGCCCTTTTGAGCACTTTGGACAAGGTTATTCCCTGCCTTCCCATTGACCTTTAGTTGGTGGTTGAAGTGGTCCGGGATCTTGGTCACGCTGCAGCGAAGTGACAGCTCCAGATGGCCCTGGACATTGGAGATGCCTATGCCAGGTCTGTGGCTAGTGCGGTGGCCATGAGGTGGTGAGCATGGCTAAGAATCTCAACTTTTACAGCCGACATTCAGCATAAGCTGATAGACGTCCCCTTCTTGGGTACCGATCTTTTTGGCCTAGGTGTCGACAGTCATCTCACCCGTATTGTGAAGGCCAGCACCACCTTGGATTCCGTCATGTCCTCTCAAAAGGACGCTATGGGGCAAAAATAAGAAAGAAGCCCTTTCAGTTTAGGCCCTTCTCTGCGCCTCCAGCTCGCCCAGAGTGGCACCATTAGGCTTGGCAATTCATTCCCAAACCAGCCTCTTCTGGGGCAAGGAAGCCTGGTGGCTGGTTTTCAGGAGCTTCCCCAGCATCTTTAGCCAGTGCTGCCACCAAGCCTGCCCAGTGATGGGACGGGGGGGTGTCCTACCCCTGCCCGTCCTAACCTGCCCAAGACCTCTTGTGTGGGGCCAGCTCCACCATTTTGCTTCCATCTGGTCCGTTTTATCCTCAGACCAATGGGTACTTGAAGTGGTGGGTTGCCTCTAGAATTTGAGGCTCCCCCCGCCCAGCAAGCCGGTGTCCCATGGGAGGGCATGGTGTCAGTAGGCATGTCCACCCTTCTAGAGGACATCACTCAGCTTCTTCAGAAAGATTCTGTGGTCCGTGTCCAGGATGCCACAGCTGTTCCGGGGTTTGTCTCCAGATACTTTCTGGTACCCAAATGGATGGGGGGGTTGGTGCCCCATACTGGATCTGTATGACCGCAACAAGAATCTCAGGCCACGCAAGTTATGGATGGTCACTATGAACCAAATTATTCCATCCCTAGAACAGGAGATGTTTTTCTGCTCTCTGGATCTCCAGGATGCCTTCTTCCACATCCCCATCTGTCTGTCACATCGGTGGTTCCTTTGGTTCCGCTTGGAAGGGGTCCTTATGAGTTCCAGGTCATGCAGTTCGGCCTCTCCTTGGCTCCCAGGGTCATCACCAAATGCATGGTAGTGGTGGCAGCCCTCCTGCGGCACCGAGGTGTCCGGGTGTACCATTACCTGGATGACTGGCTAATCACGGGTTCCTCCAAGATGGAGGTGGAGCTAGCCAGGGACCTGGCCCTCCAGCCGTGCTCAACCTTGGGCCGCCTAATCAATACAGACAAGTTAGAACTCAGCCCCTCTCAGGTGATCCAGTTCATTGGGGCAGAACTTGACACCCTTTGGGCCAAGATCTTACCTCCTTTGCCCACTTATTTTGGATTGGGCAATCGTGCCCTTCCTGGGACTTCCTGTGCCTGTTGGTAAATGGCAGCCTGCACCAGCTTGGTCCAGTGGGCCTGCTGGCGGATGCACACCTTGCAGTGAGAATTGGCCCACCAGGGGTCCCAGTGCCTCGGCCACCTGGACCAGCCGGTCAAGGTGACGCAGCTGATGTGGAATGCCATCCAGTGGTGGCTTGTCCCGGACCATCTGCTGGAAGGAGTCCCATTTGTCCGCCCAGATCTGATGGTCACTCCCATGACTGATGCCTCTCTTACTAGGTGGGGAGCCCACCTGGGGGACCACAGAGCCCATGAGCTCTGTCCCCTGAGGAGTTCCATTGTCACATCAGCCTGCTGGAGCTCCGTGCAGTGCATCTTGCCCTGATGGCCTTTGCTTCTGTAGTGCAGGGCCAAGTTGTCCAGGTTTCTCATGTTCTCAACACATAAAGGTGAGCAAACGGGTGTAGGTTAGGTAGCAATAAGATAAACAAGACCACATACTGTACTTCTAAAACCATCCACAGGTTTTTATTTAGTATATAAGATCACACAGATGAAGGTGCAGTAAAATCACTGCTACCAAAAATAGCATTTAACAGAACCTTCCCCAGACTGGGGCCATCTTGGCTAGGGCATTTACTTTTATTGTTTTTAACAGTTTTAATAACCTGAGTTACCTAATCACCTGATACTGGGGCTACCAGCTTAGTAAGGTGTTTGGTTTTAGAGAAGAAAGATGACTGAGGCCAAGAAAACTGATGTGGCATGTGGGTCGGTGGGGTAGTCTGGGATATTTAGTTTCATATAGTAGTTCAGAAAGGCTTCTAGGATTTTTTCCTGTGCTGTATGGATTATTATCATCTGGGGATCTTGTGTCTGAGTTAGAGTATCAGCCGACAATGTAGTTAGTATGCCAAAATCTTCGTGGCGCCCCAAAAAAATATCTGTAGTGGAGGTATTGTAGTTCAGTATTTCCTGAATTTCTTGCCTAAGTAACTCAGGGGCTGCTGAAGAGTCCTCTTATATATTCTGATATTATTTATCCTTCAGAGCTACTGGAGACTGGCAATTTTTTTTCCCACTGTGTTTTAGTCCTAGAAGTAGAACTTAGAGTCCCCCCGGACCACTTTTAGTGGGGAGTTTTCAGAGGTAAAGGAAGTAACAAGTGGAGTCCCTCAGTGGTCGATGCTGGGCCCTGTCCTTTTCAATGTATTCATTATAACGTAATGCATTGAGGGCAAACCCTGCCTGCTCAAACATGACTCAAGGATCTATACAAGGGTAGATGCAGAGGATAATGGAACTGTGGGAGGATCTGGGCAGGTTTGAGAGCTGGTTAGAGACCTAGCACTTGGGCTGCAGTGTAAAAATAAATGTAAAATTATGCACCTTGGGTAGAGGAACTCGAGTGCAATATGAAACTGGGAAAGTGGTGCTGGAAAGCACTATGGAAGACACGGACCTAGGGGGTCAGATATCAGAGAACCTAAAAACAACCAACACATTGTAATAGAGCTGTGGACAAGGCAAACAGGATGCTGGGCTGCACAGGGAAGGGAATAAGCAGTAGCAGTCTGGAGGTGAGCCTCCCATTGTATAGGTCACTGGTGTGACCACACCTGGAATACTGCACAAGTTACTGAGGAGAAACTGTGACAAGATGGAAGCAGTACAGCGCAGGGCAAACAAAATGGTTCGTGAACTTGGAGGCAAGGCATACGAGGAGAGGCTGCAGTACTTCAACATGTTTACTCTTGAGAAAAGGTGGGAGAAGGGTGACATGAGTGAGACATATAAGTATCTGCACAGGATGAATAGGGTGGTCACCAAGGACCTTTTCTCCTTGAGTTCAGCTACAGGGATGAGAGGGAACTCACTTAGACTCACAGGGGGAAGATTCTAAAGTAACATCCGCAAGCACTTTTTCACAGAAGAAGTGGTGGACAGGTGGAACAAGCTGCCAGAGGAAGTGGTGCAGGCAAGCTGTAATACCCGACAGAGTGGGTGGTATTGTGCTATACTGGACTGCCCAAGGACTAAATGAGGCAGAGGGCTTTATAGCTCCTGGATGGTCCAGTGTAGCCCATACTGCCCATCCTGGAGGGTATTATTGCACTTAGAAAATGGGTATTGTATTGCATTTTAAAAACAAATTTAAAAGTGCAAATAAAATGACAAAAGTAGTAGAAATTAATTTTAAAAGTTATGTGTGTAATAGTCCCTTCAGTGCTGTGTTTGGCAGCAGAGGGTGCTGTTGTGATTTAGTGTGTTCAGCAGTGCTCCAGATAAGGTGAGTATAGCCGATTTTACTCACCAATTTTTAAGAAGTACTTTTTTCCCCCATATTTCGATTGTTTTCTGCAATTAAGAAAAAAGTTCTATGCTCTGTAAAGTCAGACTAGTAACTTCCCGGTATGAGCCAAGTGGCCGTCAAGTGTTGCAGCCTTGCCCCCAAAAACTGCACTTTGATGACGCGAAGTAGGGAATGGGACTGCCGGCGCTCTATGGACACTGTAATTGGATCGGGAAGGGGGAGCTGCCTAAATGTACTTCAATTATCTTTGCTGACAGGTACACATGTATGAGGCTAATAAACAGCATTTTTAGGGCGGGGCTGCAGCGCTCTCTGGCTGCTTGACTTGTACCAGGAAGTTAGGCTTTATAGAGCATATCACATTTTTAAAAATTGCAGAAAACATATGAAATATGGACAAAATAGCTCCCAGAGAAGGGAACTTCACGGTATGGGTTGCCTGCCTGCTGCCACACACCGTGTCAGTTGCTCTTTAATGTGCAAACCAGGATATACTGTATTATGGCTAGATGAGCAGGGGAATGCCACTAGGTGATTAACATTTTGCATTTACACACGTGACATGTTTTATGTATTTCCTGAACAGGCGATTTTATCATTTGTTTATTAAATTAGGAGTGTTTATGACAGTTCAATCTCAGTTTTTATTATTTAATTGTGATAGATAAATGGTACAGTTGGTGAATAAGGTGGAGCCCTACAGAAATTTAGTTGTTAGCTATTCTGTTTGTTCATAAGCACAATTTTATTGCTAAGTAAATGACTGTTTATCAGATGTTTGTATGAGAAGCATACCCTTCTTTTTAAATTATACCGATCTGACCAAAACTATAATGAGTAACTTGAATAACTCTGAGCCAGAAAATCATAAATCCAGCTTTCTCACCTGGGACTTGCACTGATATTACGTGCTGGTTGTGCAGTTTTTTTGGGGGGATCTGTACCCTTGGTTCTCTGTAGCAGTTCAGCCCTCCATTGTATGGTGGGCTCTTACAATTCGGTGGCAGAATGCACCTCGGGAAAATGAGCCCCAGGGCAGAGTATTGCATGGGTGGGATAAGACTTTACACTATAACTGACAAACGGGACTTAGGAGTTACCATTAGCGACACCCTCAAACAGTCAAGCCAGTGCAACAAGAGCTATAGTGAGGCACATAAGATGCTGGGATGTATCAGGAGGGGTACTGGCAGCAGAAGAAAGGAGATAATAGTACTGCTATGTAGATTTTGGTGAGGCCACACCTGGAGTGCTGTGCCCAGTTCTGGAGTCCTCACCTCAGGAAAGATAAGGACAGGCTGGAGATGGTGCAGTGAAGAGTGATGAAGATAATTCAGGGCCAAGAGGGCTGGTCTTACGAGGATCATCTCAAGGCACTGAACATGTACTTACTGGAGACCAGATGGGAGAGGGGAGATGTGATAGCGACCTTCAAGTTCCTGAAAGGAATAAACAAGGTGGATTGCAGGGAATTATTTAGCATGAGTAACAGTTTGAGGTCACAAGGACACGAGTGGAAACTGACAGGAGCGAAGTGCAAGAGGGATATGAGAAAGAGTAGTGGAACCATGGAACAGTCTACCAGCCGAGGTGGTTTCAAGCATAGCTGGGACAGAGTGAAGGGTATGACGGTTACTCAGGGTGACGTAATAGGGAGGGGAATGAGAGGTGGCTTGGAGGGCTAAAACCCTGCATGAACAATAGGTCCTGCTGTTAGACAGGGTACCATGGGCAGACTGAATGGACCTGCAGTTTTTTTCTTCTATCATTGTTTACGGTTCTCTAGAAGATTTCTGTCAGTAGTTGGCTAACATACAGTGTGATGTCATTAATGACATCACATATCGAGCATGAGTGAGGGGTTTCAGGACAAATAAAGAGGATGAAAGGAGCCTAGAATTGTGGAAAACTAGTATTTAAAAATGTAAATTACCACAAAATGGGGACTTCTGCATTATTGCTACATTTCTGCACCAGGACCCCAGTTCTGCGGCTAGTTTGGCAGCTCTAGAACCTTAGGAATCATAGGAGCCTGTGAGTCTCAATATTTGTCTGTTTGCCACACATGTTGCTGGTACAGATGAGTTAGTGGACAGCCTTAGCCACCTGGGAGACCTGTCCCATGAGAAGTTTTTATATCAGGATATAGTGAGTGACATTTTGTGACACTAGTTTGCGTTGTGGGAGAATTACAAACTGCCACTTTTGTGTGCCTGCCAGTGCCCACCAGCCTTGGGCACAGTCTGGGACAAGGCTCTTACCCTGACTTGGACCAGCAAGGCCCTCTATGCCTTCACACCCTTTCCTTTTGGTGCACAAGGTTCTGCCAAAGTCGTTCATTGCAAGATTTTGAGCGACTCCAAAAGCACTGGCATGGCGTCGCTAGCACTGGTATCAGGACCTGCTTTGTCTCAGTATAGACCATCCAATCTGCCACTCAGGCTGGACCTTCTTGCATAGTTCAAGGGGAGGATTTATGTACTGGACCTAGCATCCTCACACCTGACGGAATAGTTTGAGGGATGTTGGAGTTTATGGCCCTTGATTTCTTGGAGGAGGTCCTTATGGTGTTTGAGGATCCTCCAAAGTCCTCCATGTGATGGACCTACGCTTTTAGGTGGAAAAGGTTCTCAATTTGTGCCAGGCTATGTCATTGTCACTCTTTGAGTACCCTCAGCAGTTCGACATTTTATAGCCAATACAGTATCTTGGTCATTGAGCTAAAGTGCGTTACTCGACTGCAGCTTTATATTGGGTGATCAGATGCTTCTTCAAAGGGACACTGTCAAACCCTTTTGCGTCAAATTATTTCTAGTCAAAGACCCCACATTTTATGATTGCTTTACTTCTCTAAAATTCATTGATGTTGCACTATAGTAGGTAAAGACGTCCTCAACTATTTACAAATACAGGAGTACACAGAGATAGCATCAATATAAGGAATTCATTCTTCAGCGAAAACCATTCATGTACAGATGTAATGTAATAAGTCTTGGGGCAAGTACAATCTTGGTTGTAACATCAAGGGGCATTAGCACTGTCATCAGGAAGTAAGTAAAGGTATGCTTCTTGCTTCATCTGATTTTGTAAGATTTCATGTTATTACTAATACTGGCTATAGATTTTTCTGTCCTGAAATTAAACAGGAGGTCTTGTAACCACTCATTGTACAGTATTGCTTCTTGGTCGAGCCAGTGGCATAAGACCGGTTTCATACCCGTAAGAGAAATTATTGCCATATAGTATCTTCTTTCCCCTTACAGGTCCTTCAGAGTAGTCACCCACAAGACAGACTTTAGGAGTGAACAGGTCTTCCAGTCCAAGAAGGGGCTCGATCTTTATCTTTATGTTGTGCTATAGATCCTGCACTTTCTCACAGTGCACAAAAATGTGGATGATTTATTTACTGAATTTTGCTAACCAGATAGGCCCACTCAAAGTCCCTTCTTCAGGGGCGACCTGGGGTAAATTGCCGAGAATACAAAACAATATAGATTTTACAGAATCAGGCAATAATACGTGGGGTAATTGACTAGTTGTGCTAAGTCTAATATATACCATAACATGGAATAATTACACAAGGGTACAGGTGATTAGTTCACAGGCAGAATATATTACATGGCGGGGCAGTAAAACAATCAGGTCGGATACCCATTCCGTAAGAAGTGCAAGAAACAGAGTACAGTGGAAAGGCCAAGTGCCACTAAATGCAAAACCAGATGCAATGAGGAATGGCAGCAGCTCCAGGTCAGCTATTGCAGGAGCAGAAACTGCATTCAAGCAGGTATGCCTTGAGGCCTTTTTTAAAACATCCAAGTGAGGAGCAATTTTGTAGGGAGGCAGGAAGCGTGTCCCACACATATGGTGCTGAGCTGGCAAAGGATCTCACCCCTGTGCTTGATTTAACCCCTGGGTATTTCTAGTAAAGTGCATCCGGTGGACCTGAGCACTCTCCGTTCTGGCTTAGTAGACAGGATACCTCAGAGGCAGGGTGGAGTAGGACCTTGTAGATTTTAAAAGTGAGACAGAGGAGGGGGTACTGTAGCCCGAGTGAACCTTTGGCTTACATTGGGTGTACATATCGGACTCCAGCTTACCCATTTTTGCCAATTTGATTGGAGTATAGTAAATATTATTAAGACTTTGGAATTGTATTAAGTGTAGTTTGTTATTCTTGATGTATAAGTCCTTTCATACTTTGTTCCATTTGAAGTGGGTATCCAGGAAAGTGGAATTCCAATAGTAATAGGTTCCATCAAGGGTGGATAGGTTTTAGTAAAAAGATAGCTATACAGTTCTGAAATAACATGCAGTTAGTTCAGAGGCTGATTGTAAACTGGATTGCAGGACATGATTGTGACAGGGAGGATGCCCCATGTGAGTAGCTATAGTCTGGGTGACTTGTAGAAATGTGAAGGCTACCCTAGGGGTGAGGTTGTGAGAGGTTTGGAATACATTAAAAGCAAGGCCACTGATTTACGGTGAATAAAACATTGAAATTCCATTTTCAATACTTCAGATTCCAGAATTGCACCGGTTATTGTTATTCTAATTTCCGGATTTTACCGGGATTCTGCTGTCATTCTTTTAGTATGTGTATAAATAATCAGAATAAAAGAAGGCTTAATATACAGAGCATTAAATAAAGCAAATTGAAAATAGTTTAGGAAGCAATTATAAAAAAAAAAAAAAAACAAGTTTTGTACAATTACTGATCTAGTATAAAATGGCAGATTCCATGAAATCTTTGTTTTAACCGGTGTTCAGCCAGCCCTAATTCCGGAATTTTACCAGGTTTTCCGGTAAAAACCGAAAAACAGTGGCCTTGATTAAAAATAATAAAACGGCCTTCTACTAGCAGATCAGAGACCTGAAATACAGGCTAATGTTGTAATCATACTCTACCTTGTTCTGTTTCAAATCCTTGATCTACTCTTATTGCATACTTCCTGAAAATTAGAAACACAAAACAATGCAGCCACTCATGATGCAGTAGTCTCCTCTTCTCCCACTGCATCATGAGTAGCTAGACTGTGTTGTGGGTGTTCCCAAGTCTAGGAAATATGTAGTGGGAGTCAAACAAGGACTGTAAACAAACACATTTTTGTGTGGTAACACCAGTATGGTGGGCAGTCTGTGTTTCACTTTTTAAAAGGAAAAAGGAAACAGAATCAAACTACCAGCTACATCAAGAATCTCTACAGAATGTGACCAATCAGAGAATATGTTTGTTTTTTGACTAAAGATACTTTAAGGTCTAAGGAAGGGTGTTGACATTGTTCCTTTAAAGGTGATAGAAATGTGCCCGCCTGCTTTCCTTTTAGTATCTGTATTCTAATACATTTAGATCTTTATTTGTTAAATTGTCAGTTTTTTATTGCCTATGTAAATACTTTGAATTCCTCTGTCTCCCGCAGCTGCTGCTTTCTCTTTCATACAGCCTGATTATTTTTTATGACGCACCAGTTCACCATTAGAGGCCATTCATATGAATAGCATGGAATGGTGTAACTGAAGTCATGGAATGTCTTGGATGAGAGAAGAAAGAGCAGTAGTTGCTGAGGAGAGGGGACTACAGTGTCAGTCTGCGGGCACTACAAAGTTCGATCATTAATTCAATGGAAAGGAAAATGGGAAATATAAAAATGTTTTTCTGTGACCTTTACAAAGCCTGTGGCAGCTCTCTGATAACTTTGAAAAATACAGTATTTATACTCTGTTTCCTGCCCTCTTTCTTTATTATTTTGAACAGCAGCCTGAAAATAGCATTGAAGTCACATTTAAAGAAAAAAAAAGATTTCCTTTACTCCTGCTGCCTGTCTACATCTGATGGCATAATCCACCGTTTATGAACCACAGTTGGTTACCATATGAATGATTATGAAGTCACAAGCAGGGGATTATGACATCGTATGTAGACAGCAGCAGGAGGGGATGAAGTTCAAAGGATAAGGCTCCTGTTTCCTTACAGATTTCCTTATTAATGCGAAATATGGAAAAGATAAAACCAGGAAATATGGCAAATAACAGGAAATAACTAAAATTACATATAATTTCCAAATGTTTTCCCAGAGACATCACAGGTTCTTTATGGACTTTGACCATATATCCCCCACTTCACTCTCTTTGAGCCTGCTCTGGTGGTAGACCTGAACCAGGTGCTCGCAATGCTTATGAAGAAACAGTTTAAGCTACATGTGTGGAAAGTGGCTTTCTGGTGCCATTATTTCGGCTAGCTGGGTCAGCAAGCTGCAGCCTCTGTCAGTTAGCCCAGCTTAGATTTTCCATAAGGACAGGGTTGTGCTGCACACCAACAAGATATTCTTGCCCAAGAGGTTTCTGAGTTTCACCTAAACTATGGTGCTGTTTGCCACAGCTCATGATAGCCCAGCTGAGGAAAAGCTGCAGGGGCTGGATGTCAGATTTGCTTATTTGTTCTACTGTAGGAGAGTGTAAGAGTTTCGAGGGATAACTTCACAGTTGTTTGTGATACACACTGAATCGTCTCAGTGCTGTCCTGCTGCCAAACAGAGCATCTCTTGACAGACTGTGTCTTGTATTGAATGTTGCTACTTGGCCTCACATATTCCTCTTGCTGGTATCAGAAGCCACTCTGCCTGGCACATGACTGCCTCATTGGCCACTACCAGGGGCATCGCTTTCAGTGAGATTGGTAGTGCTGACACCTGGGCATCCACACACTTTCAAGATGCATTACAGTCTTGCCT
Organism: Neoceratodus forsteri; assembly: GCA_016271365.2. Taxonomy (NCBI): domain Eukaryota; kingdom Metazoa; phylum Chordata; order Ceratodontiformes; family Ceratodontidae; genus Neoceratodus; species Neoceratodus forsteri. Next base: position 448,309,520 of record CM057456.1, on the reverse strand, counting down.
TAGAGCCTTATAGGGAGGAGCTTTTCTTTTGTAACTTTTCTTTATGCCCCCTCCTCCTCTCAGGTTGCCTGGACTCTCCCTGGTGTGGTCTCTTGGCTTGGCCTGTTCCCACCCCTCCTGAAGTCTCCAGCCACACCCCTGGTTTGGGCCCGTCTCCCGCTCCGACTCCACTGACTGCCCAACCCCCTGGCTCTGAGCCCCCCAGGGTGGGACCGCCAGCTCCTACTGGTGCTCTATCTAGAATCTAATTGAGCAACCAGGGAGCGGAGGGAGAACCAGACGCTGGCTGGAAGGACCCGGCTGTGGGCATGGGGGTGGTCCATTGGACCCACCTTCGCCCACCAGACAGTTTTTCTGTCCCTCACCTGGCTTGGCCATTCAATGCGCACCAGGATGAATGTGCGCGCTCCCGTGCACGCTTACAGGAGTGTACCTGCAGCCAGTCCCCTGCCAGCGATCCCGATGGGTGCTGGACCCCCAGTCTCTACTGGGAGTCGCCAAGTGCCGGGACCTATGACCCCCCCCCAAAGGAAAGGAAAGCAGTCCTCCGGACACACAGTCCTTTCCTCCCTCGCCACCCCCCCGACCCAAGTCTGCTCCTGAACCTGTGGCGTCAGGTGTAGCATCCAGTGCCTCAGCCCTCAGAGCCACTGGGCTGGGAGGAGCCATTAGAGTCCTCAATCTGAAAGTCCCTCTTCAACTGACCTGAGGGCTTTAGCCCCCCCTGTAGCCCAGGTGCTGCTAGTAGACTGTACTTGAGTGACTATGTAGAAGGAATCAAGGTAATTGTAAGCCATGGTTATAGTAATTCCCTATAGCAGTTGTTTCCCTCAGGTATTCCTTCTACAATCCAACAGCCCAGCCAGCCTGTCCTGGCTGCTAACCCTCAGTTATAGGTACCTTATAGGTAGTTCCCTACTTTTCTGTACTTTGAGCAAACTATCTCGAGCACGGAGAATCGAGAGTATGAGAAGAAGGAAAGGTGCTGAAGATCTAGCCAATGGGCTTTTCAAGGACATTGGGGATACTTAGAAGACATTCTAAGTAACACAGTAAATTAAGGTTGGAAGGCACTCTAGATTTATCATGTCTGCCCTCTTTCTTCATAGGCAGGGAGAAGTAATAAGTTTGTTGTGCAAACACATACTAATTTAAAAGATTCTCAACCCACTCTACGACCTAGACTACACTGTAATTCCTTTGGTACACAGAGATTTATCCAGTCTTACCTTGAAGGCCTGTACAGTCTTCATGTCTACTGTCTCTACTGGTAGTCTGTTCCGTAGGTTCACCACCCTCTGGTAGAAGAAGTGCCTCCTAACATTGCACTTGAATTTATCGCCTTTGCACTTGAGGACATGTTCTTTGTGTCCTGCTAGAAGGACACCAGACCAAACATCTCTGTTCGATTTTGTTGATATCCTTAAAATATGTTGAGGGGCCCAGAATTGCATGCAGCTGGTGTCTTACCAGTGACTTGTAAAGTGGCAGGATTATTTCTGGTAAAATTCAGAGGTAACATTAGGAGGCACTTCTTCTCCCAGAGGGTGGTGAACCTATGGAATAGTAAACCACACAGGGGCAGTATGTGACCCACCCAGTACCAATAAGATAAGTGAAATCTCCAGGAGGGATCGTGCTCCAGTACCCCAATAAAAACTGTACCAAACATGGAGACATAAGACTCACTTACAGGAATGTTTTTCAAAGATTTTTATTCGCTAGACAGAAATTCCTAAAATTTGTCAACCAAAAAAACGATTGTTTTCTAGTTTGCTCACTACTTCCTCAGGATCTGTAGACAAGTTATATACATCAAATGATATTCTTTCACACATTATCATTTACATAGACAAATCCTGACTATATACAGTACTTTCTACACTTTCTGGGCCAGATATTCAAACTGCGCCATTCTGTGGCGCAAGCCCTTACGCTGCTCAAAAAAGTTGCGCAGGAGTGCGGCCAGGACGATATTTGACGAGTTGTGCTATTGACAACTTCTTTGAATATCGCCCCCTGGCACAACCACTATTGCATGCGCGAGTGGAACTGCGCCACCATGAAGTGGTCAGAGTGGAGCATTCGGATCGCGGTGGCGCAAGTTCCATTGCACCATCGCCAAACCTGCGATATTCAAAGGTGACATGCAAATGGAGCCATAATTTATCACAAAGGCTACGGGGGCCATTTGCATCTGGTCAGAGCCCCATTTGCATGCCATTAGCATGTGGGTGCACCGATCACTGGCGACTTGCACCTGGTGCCCTGCCAGACAGCAGCCATCGGGGACCGAGCGCCCCTGCAGCCACGATCGCAGGCAGAACAGTATTCCGTCTCCCAGCAGCCGATCGCGGGCATAATAGAAAGTCCCAGATAGCCCGATCGCGGGCATAATAATAACTTCCCCCACCCCCGAGTAGCCCGATCGCGGGCATAATAAGAAGGTCCCCAGGTAGCCCGATCGCGGCGGCATCCTCACCCCGTCCTGAATCCCTGGTGATCTAGTGGCCCCACGCTCCCACCCACAGAGCCCCACCACCCCTCTCCCCCGTCAGCACCCCACCGCCTGCCACCCGCCGCCCGCCCGACTGACAGCTCGGTAGGGCTGCCGCCAGTGGTTCAGGCATGAGCCAATGGGCGTGCAACCGCGCCTGAGCCAGTCAAATATGTGAATGAATATCCGGACTGCGCTTACATGCGGTATGGGCTGCCGCCCGATGGCTCATACTCTGAACAGTCAGGCATGCTACGAGCTGTCAATCTTGGCAGGCTCGCTGGCGTAACACCGGCTGGCGGGGAGGAGGGGTGAGGGGAAACTCCCGTGAGCGAGGAGGTAGAGGGCCACTGGAGATCACCAGGGAGTTCAGGGCATGAGGTGAGGGCTACGCCAGCGACTCCGAGGCTACTCTGTCAGCTACTCTGAGATGAGGCTTTCTATGCCCATGATCAGGCTTATTAGAGAGACACTCTATATGCCCGATCGGGCTACTGGGGGAACTTTCTAATATGCCTGCGATTGGGCTACTCAGGGGTGGGGGGAGGTTAATATGATGCCTGCGATCGGGCTACCGGGGTTAATAGTATGCCTGCTCGGGCTATTTGGGGGTGGGAAACACTATTATGCCCGCGATCGGGCTGCTGGGGAAATTACATTATGCCGCGATCAGGGCATGGGGGCACTGGGAACAGTGGGGCCACCCACAGGTGGCAGCTGCTGTGTTGCCCCTGCAATGCGGCAGCTCACCTGTGGGTGGCCCTCAACTTATCCTTTTTTGCGTAAAGTTGCGCGAGTAGGGTTGCACCTGCATAACTCTGCATGGCCCGGCTGAATATCGGGCTGTGCAGTTTATGCATGGGCACGCACCCTCCCCCACCTGTGCCTGCATACATTACTGGTGCGCCCGCAGATCGGGATTTGCAGTACGCATCTTTCCTTTTAAATATCGCACTGGCAAGCATCAGTGGTTGTGCATGGCGCAACACTGTTGCCACATACGCAACCCTTTTGAATATCTGGGCCTGTATATATACATTCATTTAGATATTATATTGATTTAATTGTATTAACTTTAATTAACTAATAAGGGTACACATTATCCTATTTCTGAACCCATTCTAAAGTTCAGTAGTTGATATCTTAAAGTTAAAATATATTCAATCCTTCATTTATTTAAAGTACAAATTAAATAGAATTCCCACCTTTTTTGATAGAACCAGATATCCCCTTGCAATTATTGTTATTAGTTCTATACAAATCTATGATAAAGTAAAAAGAAGATGTTATACTTAGTGGTACTTGATGTAACATCAAAAAAATTTTATTTTTTAAACTTTATTTCCCTCCGGTCACTGGTGTCTTGGGCATCTCTCCGACATGGGCACACTTTGGCATTGCCTTTACTGCCCGACATGCCCTTCCCCCAACCGAGGAATCGATTGCTGGGTCCCCCCCTCCCGTGATCCCAAATGGGAGAGGCAGGACCACAGAGAGTCAAGTCATGATCGAGACCGGCATTGGGCGTGTGGGCTCAGCCTACTCAAACCCTGCCATTGTCTCCCAAGCTACCAGGGTTTTCCACTTTGGTTTACACACTCTGAGGAGCGGATGTGCAATGACGTTTGTGCCAAGGGCAGACCCTTAGCTGACGTCTGCCATCACCTCACCGCCTTCAAGCAGCACGCTACTGTGGTTCTTCCGGTTTCCACCGGGGGCCGCTACAGAGTGGTGCATCCCCGAAACCCTCCTCTAGGAGAGGAGAGCAGTCTGTTGGACGCTCAGTCCTCTCCTCCCGCTGACGACCCCCAGTGACCGAGTCTGCTCCCGAACACTGATCACTGGCATGGCACGAGATGTGGCGTCCAGCGCCTCAACCCTCAGCACCACCAGGCTGGTAACATCAAAATTAACATAATTTTTACTTTTTAGCACTTCATGTACAAATGAACACCTGCCTCACCTCATTATAAAATACTGTCACTTTAATTTCCGGCAGGTGTAACTATTTTCAAAAAATTCAACTTTTTAACTGCATAGAAAGAAAATGAGTTAAATGTTACCCCTCCATAGTGTCTATTATAAATATAATAATTTGAAATATTACATTTTTACAGATGTTGTTATATTTAGCAAATCCCTCTTACCAAGAGAAGCCTACGACTTCTTGTTGGCCCACACCTGATACTCAACAGTAAAATATTCATTCACTTAAAACTGTCTGATTCCACACACTTACTAAATTAATGCTCATGATTTGTAATGCTAATATTGCATATTTCAGTTGCTAAGGCTTTTATAAATTCTAATGGAGTTAAACGCTTAACTACCATGTAGTCTTCTTAAACATTTTATTTAGTTGCAAGTAGTAAAGCATAGACTTCCAGTGGCGCCATGGTGGAGTAAAGCATCGGTCTGCCGAATCTGAAAAAATCACCCAAAAGGAATGAATAATTCACTAATTCATGCGCTATAATTATAAAATAAAATGTTAAAATCTCCTGCGGCTCTATTCTGCACTGTTTCCCTGAAAAGTGGCCAGAAACTACAGAAATCGATTTCAGGCACTAAACTGGTGCGGAGGACATGGACAACCAGGGCATGTCAGACTCAGAGCCGCTTCCTAAATCCCTAATTCCTCCAGAGGGAAAAACAAAAAGGGGGCAAGAAGTCTCAGGAGGCCCCCCAAACAGACAAGATACTTCAGGCCATATTGGAGTTCTGGGTAGAGATGCGGGACTCGATTAAAGACCTACACTCCGATTTGGGGGTGCTTCAAGGCTGCATGGATGAGGCAGATAGGCAGCTCACCTCCAACACCTGCCACCTCGAGGATCTGAAAAAAACAGTTCAGGCACTGGCAAAAGAACAATATTTGATGTCCCTTAGACAAGAGGAAGCTAAAAAGTGGGACCATAGAAAAAATATTCGAATCCACGGCCTCCCAGAGCAAGAAGAAGGACAAGACCCTGTTGCTTTTTCTGACTACTTGCTTCATCTAGTGTTAGAGTTGGGCCCAGACTTCCAGCTGGATGTAGAGAGAGCGCATCGAGCTCTGGGGCCAAGGCTGACTTGTCCGGATGCCACACCGTGGTCTTTTATCATACAGTTTCAGAGCTTTCAAGTGAAGGAGACTCTCCTCTCCAAAACATGGCAAAAGAAACAAGCATTTGTCAATGCCGAATGTTCGCTTGCAGGTATTTGCAGTGGTGTTTGGCATGTATGGTGCTTTACCCTAATGCCCTGTGCGATTGCTGGTATTTGCCCAATAAATTTTCAGCATGACCTTTTTGTTACCCCCATTGTGCGCTACATAGGCGGAAACACGTTTTGGGCAGGATGTGAAAAATGACAGCTGTACTGCTCATAAGGAAGTGTGGTAAAATGGCAATGTTGAAAATCTGGAGTGGAAATATGGAAAATTCGCAAACCTACGAACGTGCGTGGGAACTGTGCAATGCACGCTCGTAAAACAGTCATTGTCAGGAATTTTTTCACCAAATTGTCAACATTGGCATTTTAAAACCTCTGCTCATGAACAGTGACACTGTGATTGTCTTACTGTGTGCCATACATTGATTTTGCACACCGACTGCGCCATTGTGCACTACATGGACGGAAACATGTTTTGGGCAGGATGTGAAAAATGACAGCTGTACTGCTCATAAGGAGGTGTGGTAAAATGGCAATGTTAAAAATGTGGAGTGAAAATATTGAAAATTCGCAAACTTACGAGCGTGCATAGGAACTGCGCAATGAACACTTGTAAACATTTTTAGGAATTTTTTCACCAAATTTTCAGCATAGCCATTTTAAGACCTCTGCTAATGAACAGTTTCACCGTGATTTTCTTAATGCGTCCCATACATCAATTTCACACACAGACTGCGCCATTGTGCGCTACATGGACGGAAACACGTTTTGGGCAGGATGTGAAAAATGACAGCTGTACTGCTCATAAGGAGGTGTGGTAAAATGACAATGTTGAAAATCTGGGTGAAAATATTGAAAATTCGCGAACTTACAAGCCTGCGTAGGAACTGCGCAACGCACGCTCATAAAACAGTCATCTTTTGGAATTTTTTAACCAAATTTTCAACATGAGGTTTTGGGACCCCTTCTCATGAGTGATGTCACTGTCATGGCGTTACTCGGGCCTGAAGAGGTGATTTCGGCAGATGACTGCGAAATCACCTTCGGCTAATATCATGACAGTGACATCATTCATGAGAAGGGTCCCAAAAACCATGTTGAAAATTTGGCAAAATTCCAAAAGATGCCTGAGATATGCAAAAGTTGAAACCCCTATCTAGCCCATTATACAGCTTACTGGCATTTCCTCAGTTAGCGGTCGGCTTTGAAGAGTGCAGGCGTGTTCCAGTCCACGAAGATTGTCGCCTGAGCTCCAGGAGGTAAGTATGGGGTTGGGGTGTGGGGAGGCTGGGTGTGCAGTGGGTGGGTGAGGTTGTGGGGGGACTGGGAGACTACGTGGGACCGTTTTTTTTTTTTACAGGTTTAAAAAAAAGGACTATGGGACATTTGCCATGCTGGGGTGGGCTCCCAACGTAGCAGAAAGGCTGGGGGGTCAGGGCCGACTGAGGATTGGGCACCCCGTTTGGCAAACTTCGTGGGGGGCGAGCCGGCGGGGATTGGGCACCCCGTCGGCAAAAATCATGGACGTTTGCCACGCTGGGGTGGGCTCCCAGCATGGCAGGATGGCTTGGGACCGTGGAGCCGATGGGTCGGCAAACAGCGTTTGCTGCGGCAGGCAGGCTGGCGTGGCACCAAAGCTTTGGGCGTGGCGGAGGCGGCGTGACGGGGGCCAGCGTGATGCGGTGCTCAGTATGACAGCGGTGGTTTTCTTTGAAGCAGAGGACCCTGCTGTCCAGCAAAATCCGCACCGATGAGTGCAGGACATACGCCTGCTCAAGGGAGCACTGGATTGCAAGGGAGAGGCACACCTCCAAAGTGTGCTACTCTCCCAAAACGTTCCTTGCGCATGCGCGCAAGCGAACGTAAAAAAGGCATCTTTGGTTGAAGTAGATTGCTTTTCGACAGTGATTTTGCGCCAGCAATGCAGCGCTTGAGGGGGGAGTTCACCCCTCTGTTCCCTTTCCTCAGAGAGCATAAATTAAAATTTAAAATGCCCTACCCAGCTAAATTGGTAGAGCATTATCCAGCTAGACAGAAAGTGTACTCCTTGGCTACTGAAGCAAAGGCATACCTGCTTACCACGGACGTACAGAAAGAGCAAACTTCTAGACTGGAAAACCAGAGATCGGTTGAGGATTTGGCTTCTGGATAGAGAAGACTGGACCTAGAGCTTTCCTTGCCTGAAATCATCGAGAAGCTAAGGCAATTCAGAATCCTGACACTGCAGACCTGAGAGAGCTAACATTCAACTCACTTAGCCGGCCCGTCGGCGCAGCGGTTGGATTTCCGCTTGCGACGCCGGCGACCCGGGTTGAGCAACGGACTCGGGTCGTCCGGAGGGTTAAGCCAGGGAGAAGGATCGAGTGTCCCACTGGACTGCCTCCCTTCTCCGGGAGGGCTAGCAGTCGGCTGAGGGGACCCCAGCTGAGGCTAGGAACACCCACGCGGCCGCGTGCTTACGCTAGGGAGGGGAGTGAGGGCGGGCAGACGCCAGCCATTGCACGCCCCCGCCTCCTCAGGGAGTGGGCTAATGGGGTAAAAGCCACGCCCAGCGCCTATATGATGCTTTACTCCAGGGCGCCCTGATTGGCCACCGGAGCCGTTCCCCGACCAGTTAGTAGTTCCGCGGTCCGATATCGGGGGTCGGAACCGCGGCCCCACTCTCTGGGGGGGAAGCCAGGGATGACTGGGGAGTCGGCAATGTCCGGTGGCCGGGGATCCCGGAGTCCGTGACCAGGCTGAGGACGGACGTGGGGCGTGAAATAAAGAGCAAATTTAAAAAAAAAATAAACATTCAACTCACTTGTCAGGTTAGAGGTCTGGGACTGTGTCGGGGGGCGGGGTTGAGCTATGGGGTGGTGGACTGGACCCAATTTGGAATTGAATTATAAACTCTAGGTTATAGCAGTCCACCGATGGCGGGGCTTTGCCCTGGCTGCTGATCTGTGCTGGTCCCCTGGGCTTCTCTCTCCTCCCCCACGCTGCCCCAGCTAGCTCTCCCTCAGGCTCTGAGTCCGGATCTTTCCTGATTCAGCCACTCTCCTTTCGATGTCAGGCTGCCATCTGAAGGGGAGATAGAGGATCTGGCACTCGGGACCTCTGTCCCCAGCTTGAACTACTTCGGCCCTGCTTGGCTTCCTTTCAGGTAGCGTCTCCCTAAGGATAAACTTTGAAGCTGGCCTGGCAATCTTCTTCCACCCAAGAGATGCTCTGACTGCGAGGGTGTGCCAGCCTGGACTCATTCTGAAACAGGGCCAAGGGAGTGTCTAGTGGGTCACAGAGACTCATGGTTTAGCTCTATTGGAACCGGGCCGCAATATGGATTCCTTTCACATCCAATAGGACATTTATGGACTAAGCTGATTTCTAGCTCCAAAAGCTAATGTTTATAAGATTATTGCAGGGCAGGGGGAGCTCTCATACCTGATCAGGGGGATTACCTTTTAACCAGGAGCTCTGGCTGTAGCACCCTGATCCTTCACGCTCCCAGTGATGGTGGACTGCTGGGGAGTGCACTCAGGCCGGGTCTACCTTACCCACCCATCAGGGGGCCCTCTCCACTCCCTGAACAGGTCCTGTTCTCTGGGCCTGGCCCTGAAAACAGGTTCCCAGGGCTAGCGGGTTGTTTGGGTTGGATTGCTTGGGTCCTCAGGGCGAGGGTATCACCTGGAGAGGGGATGGGGCTGGGCTGTGAAGGGACATCTGTATGGAATAAGTTGGCTACCACAGGGAATTTCTTAAAGGGAACAAAGAAATGGGGGGGGCTCCTCGTATGGAGGATTTGTTTAGCAATGCAGCCACTAAATTGGGGTCCCTGCTATTGGATGGTAGCAGTGATCCTGATCAGGGTTCTCTTGACCCTGGAGTGGGCTTACACCCATCATCCTGGGTGGTTACCCCACTTCACTGGGGTGGGGCCTCGCTATAAGGCTCCTGCGCCGGACATACCGAGATGGAGGCAGTATTTCACCTCACAGTTGGAAGCCAAGCTGTACATAGTTTTTATAGTTGGGAGAGATGGTTATTACTCTCTTTTGTTGGGGAGGAGGAAAGGGGGGTTTCTCAGACAGCAGTCCTTCTCTAGTTCAAGAATGGGTTGGGGGGTTATTATACAATTAGTTTTTCTGTCTTTATGTTTAAAAGAAACGGGGCACACAACATGGGTTTCTGGTACAAAATCAAACTTTATTATATACTAAACAACTTATGGATGGGGTGGATTGGGGCTTTCGGGTGTGTGGTTCCTCCTTTCAGTTCGGATCTGCTGCATCGGATCCTGAGGGTTGACCTGGATCGGGAGGGGGGGGCTCCACCTGGTGCTTCCTCACCTCACCCATCTGCTGGGGGGGGGAGTGGTCTGGCTCAAGAAGCTCATACCTCTGACACAAAGTCATGGCGGTCCAACCTGTTAAAATATTTTCACAGAATATTAATGGGTTGTATATCCCTATCGAAAGGTCCCGCTTTATGCAGTATCTCAGAAAACAATCCACAGACTTGTTCTTTGTCCAGGAGACACATTTGTATGAGGCAGAGTACACAAAATTAAGTTGGGGACAGAGATACACAGTTTATGCATCATCACACTCCAATGGTCGTAGACAAGGGGTGGCTATTTTGGTCCCCACTACTACTACTCTGGAAGTACAAAAATGTTATGCCGATCCCCAGGGCACGTATATTATAATATAGTGTAGGCTTTTCTCCCAAACTGTTACCATGGTAAACGTCTGTATGCCCCACAAACTAAGGTCCCAATCTTCAGAACCTTTATTAATAAGGTAATGAGTCTACTCCAAGGCTGTTTAATCATAGGGGGTGATCTTAATATGACTATGTCTCCCAACCAAGATTCGTCTAATCCCTGAGCATATAGAAAGTCCAGTGCATTTAAATACCTTAAAGAGATGCTGAACCACTTAGGGGTGGTAGATATATAGAGAACTATGTTTCCCAGGTCGCCAGGCTACACTTATTACTCAAGCTGTCACCATACATACTCAAGGTTAGACTACTGTTTTACTAAATGTGAAAATGTTTCCCTAATTCAGGACATCTCCATTGGGCCTAGACTATTATCTGACCATCACCCGCTCATATGAAAACATAATCTGGGGAAATTGGAAAAGCAAACCCTTTGGCATCTAAATCCGACTCTCTTAAGAGACCTACAATACATAGATTTTATAAAATAGAGGACTCCTCAATTTCTGGCACAGAACGCTTCTCCTACGATCTCTGACGCAATGATATGTGACTCTGTGAAGCAGAGGCGTTACCAGGGTGGTTTGGGAGGGGCTATAGCCCCCTCAATATAAGTCAAAGCCCCCCCAATAATTAGGGTTGCTGCCTGTCCTGGTTTTGCTGAAATCATCCCGTTTCTGTGGTAATCTGTAAGTCTTCCTGGGGGACATTAAAAGTCTCGCTTTTTGACAGTTATGCAACTTGCATAACTGTCAAAAAGCAGGACTTTTAATGTCCCACAGGAAGACAACATTGATGCTATGTGCAGCTGATGCCTAACACTGTATCGCTAGCACTAGCATTGGTCACTTAGTTACATGATGCCACAACACAGCCAATTAGCTGCTGTGCTCCTCTACGCACAATACCACCACAGCATCATGCCATCGTGATACTGAGAGCGGCAAGTGCGAAGCGCGTGTACTCTGAGGCAAAGGCAGCAGCGACACGTCATCATTATTTAAAATGAACTAACTTTGCACGGGAGGTGAGAGAGATAAGAGTAAAGGTAGCAGATGCCGATGCCGAAACAGCTACAAATCGGAACATGAGTGGATCCTGAGGGAGATACTAGCAAGTGAGCACCGACACACAGCTTTCATAGGACCCACCCTGAGGTAACAACTGATGGACTGGGCACTAAGTGAGTCCATATGGCAGAGTCTCTGACAGTGAGCTGGTGAGCTGTACCTTCTCTCGCCCCCTGTACATGCCCTTTATTGAGTGAGCAAGTCAGTGAGATCTCAGATTGGAGATGAGTGAAGGTGGTGGGCAACTTTGTCAAATTTTAGGGCAATTGAATTTCTGAAGTGAGTCAGGCGACCATGAGAGAGACATTCTGTTGACTAACCAGAACAAAGCCAGTAGTATTATTAACTTGTATGTATGATTAACATCCATCTCACTACACTTAGTCCTCCTATAAAATAAAAGAGCCCCCATTCAAGGAGCAGTAGTCCATGAAGCAGGAGTGTGACTGAAGCAGTGGCAGGCTGAGGCATCAAAGCAATAAGAAATGATTGACTTTTTATTAAATGTGTGAGGTAGCTTCTGAATCCTGGAGGAAAGTTTCCTGGTCAGTGAATTAACTTAAAATCAGTACCTGGTTATTAAAATCCTATGAATTCAATTTGCTTTCTCTGTGTTGGTTAAAAAGAGAAGGGTAATTAGTCTACACTTTTCATGATACTTGTAACAACCCCCAAAAAAAACAGTAACAGTCCATCATGAAACTGTTCCAGTATGTAAAATATTCTGCTTCTGCCATTATTTATGCCTGGTACTGGTTTTCTTGGCTAGGGGATAAGAATGAACTGGTTTCACAAAGGAGGCGTCTGAGTTTAGAAAGATTGAAAGCTCAAGTCCATTATTTCTGCATGTATACTAAAGATGTACAACACAGTGCAATGTGATTTGGGAGGGTGAGCTTGTAACTGAGCTAGGGATTGACATGCACAGATGCATTGGTGCTTATAACTGAAGTGCTAATTTGTTACTGGGATAGGGCATATAGTGAGGACCCAGTCATCACAGACCTGGCTATGGGGAAGGAGTCTTCACTGATGCTAAATAACTGCTGGCACTGCCTTTGTTCTGAATTGTGTTGTCTTTCATTAAAATGCAGGTAGCTAGTGTGTTTATTTGACCAGGCACTCTGGTATAGGTAGCTTGTCTGCTTATTTGGTTTTCCATACATATTCCCTCTGAATTTATTTCCCACCTCACATTGCTAGGAGATACTATCTCAGAACACTTGAAACTGGTGCATTTTTTAAATGTTGTACAAAGTGTAATGTTCAGCAAATCAGTGTCTAAGTATTCTGAATTTCTACTTTAAAGTCTGACTTTGCAGCATCTTCTCTGTGTGGGCAGAACCTTTTCCATATCTTATGGGTGTGGAAAGGAGCAGTTCTAAGGGGTGAAATGTGTTATGTCCCTCTTAATGTGGGGCAGTTTAAAAGTGTTTGTGTGTGGAGCTCTTCAGAAAAAAGTATTTTAATGTCAGCTTCTGGGTTGGCCAGGGTAGCTCCTGTTCACCTGTAAAATGCAGGAAAGGCCACCATTTAAAGGTTAAAAATATCAAAATTTTCCGGGGGAGCATGCCCCCAGACCCCTCTAGTTGGGTTAAGATTTTAACTATGGGGCATTAGCCCCCCCCCAACTGTACAACTCTGGTGACGCCCCTGCTGTGAAGGCGATACTTCGAGGAGAAACCATTGCTTATACGGTCAAAAAAAGAAGGTATATGGAGGGAAAATACAAAGATTTAGCAAATCAGCTTCAAACCCTTCAACTCCTGTATACAGAGGGGGATTTAGAAGTACAATCCAAAATTAGGGAAACCAAAGCAGAACTCCAGAAAATCATGGACTTAAAAATACAATGTGCATTCTTGTATCTGAAACAATCGAGCTATGAGTGGGGAGCCTGGGGAACTTGGTTGCTGGCACAGAGGCTGAGAGCTCACAGATGGGCACCCACTATTCTCAAAATTAAAAATACAAATATGGGGCAGGTTTTACATGGGGTTGGTGAGATCAGGGATACTTTTTCCAGATACTATGAGACATTATACTGGAAAGATACCTGAGATAGTCCTGAAGATAGGTCTGGGTTCTTGGAGAAGCTTCGCTGCCCACATCTCTCGGAGGCACAGATTGCCTTTTTAGAAAGACCAATCTGGGCTGATGAAATTCAGACACAAATTAAGACTACAGCCACTCAAAAATGTCCGGGCCCAGATTGTTTCCCGGCAGAGTTGTACAGGAAATTCCTAGAGGGACTCTTGCCAGGCATGTTGTCTTTGTTCAGATCTGTGGCTGGAGGGGAGCTTTCGCCCCCATCCTGGGCATATGCTACTCTGGCAGCTCTACCCAAACCCAACATAGATACCTTAGAAATGGCCTCCTACTAACCCATGTCCATCTTGAACATGGATTATAAAATCTTCATGGTTATTTGGGTGGCAAGGTTAGAAACTATTTTACCAATACTTATTCAGCTTGATGAGGCAGGCTTTGTTAAACAAAGAAATACCATGGATAACATAAGGCAGGTCTTACTATTAATGGAATATATCCAATCTAGACATATCCTGGCAGCAGTGCTGAGTCTTGATGCTTTCAATAGGGTCTCCTGGCCTTCCTGTGGGATACCCTGTCGAAATTCCAGCTCTCTGAGTCTTTTGTGATGTGGATTCAAAACATCTGTTCTGCCCCACAGGTCTACATCTGAAACAATGGGGGTATTTCTGCCCCATTCCCCTGTAGCGGGGCACAAGACAGGGCTTCCCCCTCTCTCTGCTCGTTTATGCGCTTTACATGGAGCCTTTGGCAGAGGCTCTGCGTGGGGTGGAGGGGTTACCTATGCGCCAACAGGAGTATAGGGTCTCCCTGTTTGCAGATGACATTCTGCTGACTATCCTGTCCCTGGAAGAATCCATCACACGGATGTGGGAGATCCTGTATGTCTACGAATTGGTGGTGGACTTTAAAATCAATACCTCTAAAACTGAGGTTCTGCTTTCAAATTTTGCCCCCTCAAAGGATTTGAAACAAGCCTTGCCAAATCTAGAATTCTATGCGAAAGTGGCTTTTCCTCTGGTTAACAGACACCTATCAGACCCCATGGAAAACCATAGAATTTAGTATTAATAATTTACATGATATAGAGAAAATATTGTTTGCTTTGGAGGGCAGGACCCCACATTTAAGAGAATTTACTCAAATCACAGCTAATGTTTTGAGGGTGTGGGGGGACGCTGAGGAGACATACAAAGTTTATACTGGAATTTTTCTATTATAAGATATCAGAAAATGAGGTTTTCACTCCGGCCTTTAATGACCCAGCTTTTGCCAGATGGCGGAGACTTGGGCTAACATATGTGTATCAGTTTTTGGAACAGGAGAGGATTATTCCCTATGAGACTCTACAGAAAGAATATGGGCTTGGAAAAGAAGATTTTTTTAGGTATCTGCAAGTGAGAAATTACATCCTTAGACAATGTGCTATTTCCTCGGTACTTCCTTCCCCCATGTCCTCCTTCCTGAAAATATTATTGGATTATTTGACAGGCAACACCTGGGGGCATTTAACTGGCAATGTCTATAACATTTTAAGGGAACGTGGGGGATAGCACACTCTTCATTCTAGAGGGGTGGATTAAGGATTTAGAAATGGAGATTCCCAGTGTCTCCTGGACAAAGACATCTTTTAATGGCGGTCAAGATTACATCCTCCCAGCTATGGCAAGAATTCGCATGGATGTGCAGGAACAGATACTTCAGCTGTCTTGCGAGTCTGGTGAAATGACTCCCAGCCAGTTTTGGAAAATGTTGGAGAGACTGCAGTTGCAAGGTGGCTGATTTAGGCCACATTTTTTGGAATTGCCCCTTATTGATGCCATTCTGGTGCTCACTTCAGATAATACTGTTGGAGTGCTTGGGCGAACCAATAGATCTGACGGCAGAATTAGTCTGCTATTTCATTTACCCAGACCACTCCCCCTCTTGACACAAGACCCTGCTGCCTATATACCTACTGGCAGCAAAAAAAGCGATTACCTATAGGTGGATGACTAAGGTAATTCCAACAGTTACGGAATGGAGATCAATAGTCCTAGGAATTTATCAGATGGAAAGCTTAGCTGCAATTTTACATGATTAATTGATCATCTGCCACACTAAATGGCAGAGGTGGATTCAGTATCTATTGGATTTTGATCCGGAGTTTGTTCCCTGAAGGGATTATCTCCCCTCGGGGGGGGGGGGGTCCTGCCAGGAAACAGCTATTCTCTTAGGGGGTCTAAACTGCTTCAACAGATTTCTGTGGAAATGTAAATAGGTATAATTAGTAACAGTTATACAAGACTACCCATGACATTGCCTTTTACATTCTAGCCAAATCAGTATTGAGCCGACCAAACTCAAGTAACTGTTTGTAGTTTGATTTTGTTTTTCACAAGTGAAATCTGTACATGGACTGAATGTAAGTGATGCCTTGTTATTTTTCAATAAAAATTATATTAAAAAAAGTAGTACAGCAGGGTTGTACAGCAAACGCTGTCAACACTACTACTTTTGGCAGAAAGCAGCAAGAGGAAGGAGGTGCTGTTAGAACTGTACTATTCTACTGGGACTAAAGAACTAGAACTCTACTACTGGGACTTTCAATTTAGGATAAAAAAAGAGCGTGTTTGACTGAGTTGGGTGACGTGAATTGTTATCTGTGCAGTTAGCTAGGTGCAGAAGGAAACTGTGAATTAGGGGGAGTGGCTTAAGCAGAAGGAAGCCAGGTGCTTTGGATTTAAAAACTGCCCTAGATTGATTTTGGCAGAGAACAGCAAGAGGAAGGAGGTGCTGTTGGAACTGTACTACTCTACTGGGACTAAAGAACTAGAACTCTGCTATTGGGACCTTCAGTTTAGGTTAAAAACAAACAAAAAAAAAAGAGTGTTTGACTGAGTTGGGTGAAGTGAATTGTTATCTGTGCAGTTAGCTAGGTGTAGCAGGAAACTGTGAATTGGGGAGTGGCTTAAGCAGAAGGAAACCAGGTGTTTTGGATTTAAAAACTGCCCTAGATAGCTTTTGGCAGAGAGCAGCAAGAGGAAGGTGGTGCTGTTAGAACTGTACTACTCTATTGGGACTATAGCCCTCCACCCCTCCCCCAACGACAGCCAGTTCTACTTTTATAGGCACAGGATTTGACTGACAACAGGAACTTCTTGTTTGGGAGCAGGAGGGAGTGATCACAGAGGGACAAAAGAGTCGCCATCCTAGAATGAAAAGAGTAGCTCTCATCCCCCCAGCTGCAGGAGGTCTGACTCTGAGCTAGTAAGAAGGAGACTACTGAGGAATATAGGAACTTCCTGTCCCAGAACAGGAAGATCAGAAGCTATATAGGCACGGAGGCAGTAGGAAAGTAGGGAGAAAATTTTTTTTTATAAAAATAGAGAGGAAAGAGTAAGTATACAAAACAACAATTAAGGGACCACAAATAAAGACAAGATGGGAGTGGTGCAGACAGGGCAGTGGCTGTGGAGCAGCAGTCTTCCGGGAGACATTCTGGAGGATGCGGTGTTGTCCCATCTGCAGGCACTTCTCTGGGCTGAGGGAGGAGGTTGCTCATCTCCAGGCTGAATTGGTCAGGATTTGGGGGACCTTCTCTCCCACCCAGGAACCACCAAGGCCACTGCCGGAGCCTCAGAGGTTGCCTAGCAAGAGGAGCGGTTGGACCACAGCGGGCTCAGGGAGGGTGAGGGTGGTGAAACAGAGGCGCATCCCTCCAGTTGTACCTCTCCACACTTCATATGCCATTCTGGCAGAGTGTGGTTCCTCTATGGAGGCACCTGCAGTGGAGACCAAGGAGGACACTGGGAACCTCCACAAGGGAGACCCACAGGAGGGTGGCATGCGATACCACAGGGGAAGGAAAAAACTCCTGGTGGGGGACTCCATTGTTAGGAGGGTAGAACTGGTGGAGGGAGGGGAGAGGGAGGTAAGGTGCCTGCCTGGCGCCATGGCTTGAAGGGACAGGGAGTGAATCTTCAGGAGCAGCTGCACTGTGGAGGGAGCTGGATGTCATTGTCCACCTAGGGACAAAAGACCTGGCCGGGAAAGGGATCAGAACAATGGAGGAGGAGTTTGTGGAATTGGGGAGGGGCCTTAGACAAGTAGCACACATGGTAACCTTCTCGGAGGTGCTGCCTGTCTATGGCATGGGTGAGGCTAGGATGGTCTGTATCATGGGATTCAATCAGTGGTTGAAAAACTGGTGCAGAGCTCAGGGTTTTGGCTTCATTGGGAACTGAGAGTCCGCCTGAAGGGATGCAGGCCTATACTGGCGTGATGGTCTGCATCTGTCCAGGAGGGGAACCAGGATCCTAGGTGATAGGTTTAAATGCTTCATTGGCAAGCATTTAAACTAGCCAAGGGGGGAGGCACTGAAAAGGAGCAGGGAAATCCTAGCACCCCCCCCAAAAAAAAAATCAGGGTAGTTAGTGAGGTAAACACCAAGATAGAGATGTCGATAGGGAGAAGGGCAGGGGTAAATGTAGAAAAAGGCAGTAAGGACAAGGATGGGTCAAAAAGGGGCAAGGCCATCAAGAAATGGAAGGTAATGTGTATCAATGCCTGTAGTCTAGGTAACAAGCTCCCTGAACTGGTAGCCTTGATGGAAGAGGGATGCCTGGATATTGTGGCAGTCACAGAAACATGGTACACACAGAATCATGACTGGGATGTCACCATACCAGGATGCACAATCTACAGGAGGGACAGGGAGGGTAGAAGAGGAGGAGAAGTAGCTGTCTATGTATGGGAAGGGATCAAAGCTGTGGAACAAAAGGTAAACAGGGAGGAGAGGAAACACTGTGGGTCACTCTGGAGACTGGAAATGGCACCTCAGTCTGCACAGGGGTTGTATACAGACCCTCGTCTCGGGGAGGAAATGGACAAGGAAATTATAGAAGGCATCCTTAGGATGGCAGAGAAAGGGGAACTGTTGTTGATGGGGGACCTGAATATGCCAGATGTTAACTGGAGCACCTTTGCTGCAGCCATATCCAAGAGCAGGGCCATTCTCGATGCCCTACAGGGGGCATGCCTCAGACAGTTAGTGTTGGAACCCACTCGGGAGGGAGCAATCTTAGACCTGGTACTCTCAAATGAGGATGGAGAGAGGATCTCAGATCTAGAAGTGGGTAGCCATCTGGGAACACGTGACCACCAAACAGTGTGGTTCATGATAAACTCAGTTGCAGAGTCAAGCCATACAAAAGTGAGGGCGTTGGACTTCAGGAGGGCTGACTTTGTCAAAATGGGAGAGTGCCTCAGAAAAGCACTAACAAACAGGCAAGAAGGAGGGGTGAGCAACAATGGGAAACATCAAAACTGCTGCTACAGAGGCAACAAGCCTTTGTGTGAAGCAAATAAACAAATCAAAATGAAAGAAAAAACACTATGGTTCTCAAAAGAGGTGGCAGGGAAGGTTAGGGAGAAAAAGACAGCATTTAGGAAATATAAGGAAATACAGAAGGAGCAGGACAGAGAACTATACCAGTCAAAGCAGAAGGAAGTGGGGAAGGCAGTCAGAATAGCAAAGGCCCAAACTGAGGAAAAGATAACCAACTCTGTTAAGAAGGGGAATAAAACCTTTTATAGGTACATTAGGGAGCGAAGAAAGACAAAGGGATGGATAGTGAGGTCAAATAAAGGGGACGGTGGGCAGGCAGAGAGGGACAGTGAAAAAGCAGGGATACTGAACGAATACTTCTGTTCAGTATTCACAAAAGAAGAGGAGGGGGAGGTGCTTATTCCAATCAATAGATGCACTCTGGATGGGGGGTCGATCCCAGTCCTTTCACAGAAGAAAGGGTTCTGAAAGAACTCCTAAAACTGAAGGTGGACAAAGAAATGGGGCCTGATGGGATTCACCCCAGAATTCTTAAAAGAACTAAGGGGAGAACTAGTGACACCACTGACTACCCTTTTTAACAAATCATGAGAGGATGGTGGTACCTGAGGACTGGAGGAAGGCAGATGTGATTTCCCCTTCACAACAGTGGGAGCAAGACAGAGGCAGGAAACTACAGACCTGTCAGTTTGACCTCAGTGGTAGGGAAAATGATGAATCACTTCAGAAAGAAAGAATTGTTGAGTACCTACAGGCCAGTGGGGCACAGGACCCAAGGCAGCATGGATTCACAGCGGGAAGGTCATGTCAGATGAATCTAATTGATTTATTTGACTGGGTGACCAAAGTAGTAGACCAGGGAGGGGCTGTGGACATGGCCTACCTAGACATTAGCAAGGCATTTGACACAGTCCCACACAAAAGATTAATAAACAAATTAACCAGCCTGGGAGTGGGTCCCAGGGTTGTAGCCTAGGTAAAACATTGGCTGGACAACAGGACACAGAAGGTAATAGTAAATGAAGTCCACTCTGAAGAAAAGGGGGTTACTAGTGAGGTATTGCAGGGTTCAGTACTGGGTCCAGTCCTTTTTTAATGTCTTTATAAGTGACATTGCTGAGGGACTGGCAGGAAAATTATGCCTCTTTGCAGACGACACCAAGATCTTCAACAGGGTTGATACACAAGGGGGGTGGTGGAAAGGATGAGAAGGACCTGCAAGGTTGGAGGATTGGTCAGAAGTATGGCAGCTTGGATTCAGTGCAAAGAAGTGCAAAGTAATGCACCTGGGAAACAAAAACCCAGGGGAAGAGTACACAATGGGGGGTAGTAACAACAACAAAAATGGAAAGGGGCCTGGGGATAATCATAATAAAGGTTAGCAAGCAATGTGAGAAGGCAGTAGGGAGGGCTGGGGGATACAGGGATGTATAGGGACAGGCATCACCAGTAGAAAACAGGAAGTTGTTATCCCTCTGTACAAACAGTTGGTGAGACCCCATCTGAAGTACTGCATCCAGTTCTGGTGACCCCATCTCCGTAAGGACATAGGCAGGATGGAGGCAGTCCAGAGGAGGGCAACTAAAACGGTGCAGGGTCTGCAACAGAAGCCATATGAGGAGAGAGACTAAAGGAACTTAATAGGTATACCCTCGAGGAAAGGAGGGAGAGGGGGGACATGATAGAAACTTTTAAGTACCTCAAGGGAATCAACAAAGTCCAAGAGGGTAGCATCTTTCAGAAAGAGAACAAGGGGACACAATTTGAGGATAGAGGGGGGATGGCTCAGGGGTAATATGAGGAAGTATTTTTTCACAGAGAGGGTGGTGGACACATAGAATGGCCTTCCTGAGGAATTTGTGGAGTAAAAAACAGTGGGGGAATTCAAGAATGCATGGGACAGACATAAGGCAATTCTTGTAGGAAGAAATAGGCTGTTGGT
This sequence comes from Neoceratodus forsteri, assembly GCA_016271365.2. NCBI lineage: Eukaryota > Metazoa > Chordata > Ceratodontiformes > Ceratodontidae > Neoceratodus > Neoceratodus forsteri. The sequence continues at coordinate 448,288,773 of CM057456.1, read as the reverse complement.
TAACTAGGATCTGCAGCTTATCCAGTAGGTAGGGAAATGGGCAGACTAGATGGGCCAAGCGGTCCTTATCTGCTGTCAAATTCTGCTTCTATGACCAGTGCCTCGTATCTCCTTTCCCAGTGTTGAACAATACGGTTATAGCTGAAGCTGCAGCTCCTTTCTGGTTTAAATATCTGTACTAGCTGCTAAAGTAACTACTGTAGAACTCTGCAGCTGCCATGCTTTTGTACGGTCTTCATAAAAAAAAAGTTTAAAACTGCTGATGATACCGTCAACTATTTTATGTTAAAAAAGAAGTAACTATTCCTACTTGATTACATTTAAACATAGATTTAAATAGGTGTGAGTGTAAGGTGGCCGTCACCAAACGCTAGCCAGTGTAGGCTAGGTATCACGGAGGTGGTCAGTCTATAAAATGTGGACAGTATACCCCTGTCAGATATAAGAAGTCTAATTTGTTGGACCAATATTATGCTAGTTAAGCAGAATTTGGATGCTGGACTTTTTCTTATTTTAAACATTATGTAAAAAACAGCTATGGTACCTATTTATTCTCAGTATTGCTGAACAAAATATTTAGCAAGCCCGGTGGAGCTGAGGCGCTGGACACCTTACATCGCGGCTATGCCGGGGACCCAGGTTCAAGAATGACCTTGGGTCATCAGGGTGCTGGGCGGGAGGGAGGGGTGAGCAGGATTGAGCCTCTCTCCTGGGGGCTGCCTGCCTATAGTCCCGCCATCACCGATGGAGGTCCCGCCGGCCAGGCGCAGGTAGTAACGGAACAACAGGGGAGTGTGGGCATCCTGTAGTGCATGGCATGGTATGCGCCACACATGCATGCGACGCTGGATGCATTGGTCAGGGAACAAAAGCCGAAAAACATACAGACTATTTGGGGGGAAAAAAAGTTAAATTTTTTGAAAATAGTTACACCTGCTGGAAATTAAAGTGGCAGTGTTTTATAATGAGGTGAGGTAGGTTCATTTGTACATGAAGTGCTGAAAATAAAATTATGTTAATTTTGTTGATGTTACATCAAGTACCACTAAGTGTAACATCTTTTAATTGATCGTAGATTTGTTTAGAACTAATAACAATAATTACGTGGGGGTTTCTAATCCTGAGGAAGTAGTGAGCAAACTACGAAACGTTGATCATCTTTTTTGTGGTGGACAAATTTTATGAATTTCTGTCTAATGAATAAGCATTCTGGTGAGTGTTTGGCACAGAATCTATGGAACAGCCCACCAGTAGAGACAGTGGACACAAGGGGTGCAACTGACTCCATTTGAAGACAAATAATTGTGGGAGTATGCTACAGACCATCATCTCTAAATAACATAAAGACTAACAGTTCATTAGGCAGATAGGTATCCAGGATCCGGGGAAAGGTTTCTGATCATGGGGGATTTCAACTTCCCTGAAATAGACTGGGAACTATGGGAATCCAGCTCCGGAGCACAGCTCGAGTTTCTAGAAGTGTTGGATGGACTAGGAATAGAGTGCCATGTATTAGAGCACACTGGAGAAAATCACATATTAGGGCTGGTGATAAGCAACATGGGAGACACACTGGAAGGACGTCGCATTACAGGGCTTTTGTTTGGCAGTGACCATAACATGGTAGAGTTCTCAATTAGAATAAAAACAGAAACCCAGAGAGGGGTCAGCAAAAGTAAAAGATATGAAGGACAAACAGTCTGTCAAATGTGGGGTCAGCTCAGAATTGTTCTACATGATTTGGAGGATAGACACATACCAACTAGAAACAAATACAATCTTAGGGGGTGAATTCCCGCATGGTTCAACAGGAAAATCCAGAAGCCTATAAAAGCTAAAAATTGACTATATAAAAGGGCTTAAAAGGAGGGAAGTACTAAACATACCAATTTGTACAAATCCAAGCTTGGGTCAATGGGACAAATTTCTAATCCAGTTTAGGGAATTAAAAAAGGAAATTAAAAAAGCTAAGAAAGCAATGGGGGTTAGTCTGGTAAACAAGGTAGGAAATTATAAAAGGCCTTTTATAATTTTGTTGGAAGCCTGAAGAATACGAGCAGCACTGTAGGCCCCCTTAAACAGGGAAGTAATTCAATAACCGACTGCCCCACCATGGCCGAATAATTTTAACGTATACTTTAGGAGTGTATACTTGGCAAGTGATGTTAAGAAAACTGATAATATAGGCCCCATGGAAAGTAATTTGGTGTTCACACTCAACACAGTTAGGAATAAACTTGAGAAACTTGATCTCACTAAATCCAGCCCTGATAATCTGCACCTTAGGCAACTGAAAGAACTTGCCCTGGTATAATGTCACCCATTACATGCCATATTCCATAAATCATTGAGGGAAGGCTTGATAGCAGAGGACTGGCCATCAGCAAATATCATACCAATACATAACACGCATTTGTCAATGCCGAACGTTCGCTTGCAGGTATTTGCAGTGGTGTTTGGCACGTATGGTGCTTTACCCTAATGCCCTGTGCGATTGCTGGTATTTGCACAATAAATTTTCAGCATGACCTTTTATTACCCCATTATAGCTACATAGGTGGAAACACGCTTTGGGCAGGATGTGAAAAATGACAGCTGTACTGCTCATAAGGAAGTGTGGTAAAATGGCAATGTTGAAAATCTGGAGTGGAAATATTGAAAATTCGCAAAACCTACGCTGCATGCGGGAACCGTGCAACACGCCTGTGAAACAGTCATTGTTAGGAATTTTGTCACCAAATTTTCAACACAGCCATTTTAGAACCTCTGCTCATGAACAGTGTCACTGTGATTTTCTTAATGTGTCCCATACATTGAGTTCGCACACCGACTGCGCCATTGTGCGCTACATGGGTGCAAACACGTTTTGGGCAGGATGTGAAAAATGACAGCTGTACTGCTCATAGGGAGGTGTAAAATGGCAATGTTGAAAATGTGGACTGAAAATATTGAAAATTCGCAAATGAGCGTGAAAAATGACAGCTGTACTGCTCATGAGGAGGTGTGGTAAAATGGCAATGTTGAAAATCTGGAGTGCAAAATATTGAAAATTAATAAACGACGAGCGCAGCGAGAAACCGCGCAGCAACGCACGCCAGAAAACAGTCATTTTAGGAATTTTTTCACCAAATTTTCAACATAGCCATTTTAAGACCTCTGCTCATGAACAGTGTCACTGTGATTTTCTTAATGTGTCCCATACATTGATTTCGCACACCGACTGCACCATTGTGCGCTACATGGGTGGAAACACGTTTTGGGTGAGATGTGAAAAATGACAGCTGTACTACTCATAAGAAGGTGTGGTAAAATGGCAATGTTGAAAATCTGGAGTGGAAATATTGAAAATTCGCAACCTACGAGCGTGCGTAGGAACTGCGCAACGCACGCTCGTAAAACAGTCATTTTTAGGAATTTTTTTCACCAAATTTTCAACATACCCATTTTAAGACCTCTGCCAATGAACAGTGTCACCGTGATTTTCTTAATGCGTCCAATACATTGATTGCGCACACCGACTGCGCCATTGTGCGCTACATGGGCGGAAACACGTTTTGGGCAGGATGTGAAAAATGACAGCTGTACTGCTCATAAGAAGGTGTGGTAAAATGGCAATGTTGAAAATCTGGAGTGGAAATATTGAAAATTCGCAAACTTATGAGCATGCGTAGGAACTGCGCAACACAGACTCGTAAAACAGCCATTTTAAGGAATTTTTTCACCAAATTTTCAACACAGCCATTTTAAGATCTCTGCTCATGATCAGTGACAGTGTGATTTTCTTAATGTGTCCCATATACTGAGTTCGCACACCGACTGTGCCATTGTTCGCTATATGGGCGGAAACACGTTTTGGGCAAGATGTGAAAAATGACAGCTGCACTGCTCATAGGGAGGTGTAAAATGGCAATGTTGAAAATGTGGAGTGAAAATACTGAAAATTCGCAAACGAGCGTGAAAAATGACAGCTGTACTGCTCATGAGGAGGTGTGGTAAGATGGCAATGTTGAAAATCTGGAGTGCAAATATTGAAAATTCAGAAACGCACGAGCGCATGTAGGAACCGCGCAACGACATCAGAAATAGTTGGCTTGACGATTAACGAATCGAACGCTCCTTCATGGAGGATATCATGCGATAACAGAGCCTGCTCGGCGGCGATTTCGCGCAGTGACTGCGAAATCACCCTTCTTCGGGCCCGACAACGCCATGACAGTGACATCATTCATGAGAAGGGGTCCCTAAACCCCATGTTGGAAAATTTGGTGCAAAATTTCAAAAATGCCTGAGAGTTACAATAAAGTTGAAACCCCTATTCTGGCCCATTATACAGCTTACTGGCATTTCCTCAGTTCGCGGTCGGCTTTGAAGAGTGCAGGCGTGTTCCCTCTTCCTCGAAGATCATCACACCGAGCTCCGAGGTACGTATGGGGTGAGGGGTGTGGGGAGGCTGGGTGCACAGTGGGTGGGTGCGGGTTGTGGGAGGGGGACTGGGAGATGCGCCGTGGGACCGTTTTTTATTTACAGGTTTAAAAAAAAAAAAGACTACGTGGGACGTTTGCCACGCTGGGGTGGGCTCCCAGTGTGGCAGAAGGATGGCTTGGGGGGGGCCGTGGAGCCAACGGGGGATTGGGCACCCCCGTCGGCAAACAACGCGGGACGTTTGCCATGCTGGGGTGGGCTCCCAGCGTGGCACCAAAGCTTTGGGGGGGCGGCGTGACGCGATGCTCTGTATGACAGCAGTGGTTTTCTTTGAAGCGAAGAACACCGCTGTCATACACAGCTCCTGCACCCATTGGTGCAGGACCGCCATGCCTGCTCAGCGGGGCAGTGGATTGCAAGGGAGAGGCACACCTCCAAAGTGTGCTACTTTCCCAAAACGTTCCTTGCGCATGCGCGCAAGCGAACGTAAAAAGGGACCTAGAGCAGAGTGCTCTAATTACAGACCCATTAGCCTCACCAGTATTGTAGGTAAACTATTAGAGGGGATAATTAAAGAATCGATAGACCAATACCTACTGGAGGTAGGCAATACTGATACGTACCAACATGGGTTTCAGAAGGATAAGTTTTGTTTGACAAACTTGATCCACTTCTTCGAACCAGTGAGTAAAGCTTTGGATAGAAATATTCCAGTTAATATTCTCTATGTAGACTTTGAAAAGGCCTTCGACAGTGTCTCCCACTCTGAATTGCTGAACTCCCTAGAGGAAATAAAACTGAACAAATGCCTTATTAGATGGATAACTGCCTGGTTGACAAACAGAAGGCAAAGAGCACCCATAAAGGGACACTTAGCTGACTGGGTGACTGTTAATAGTGGGTTCCCTCAAGGATCTGTTTTAGGCCCCACCCTTTTCAATGTATTGGTATCAGCCATATCCTGTAAGAACAAAGCATGGATGGAAAAATTCACGGAAGACATAAAAATAGGGGCACTAGTCTTTAATGAATGTGATGCTAAAATGTTCCAAGAAAACATAAATGCATTAGCAGAGGTTGCAGGGAGTAAAAAACTTAGATTCAACATCAGCAAATGCAAGATTATGCATTTGGGCAAAAAGAACAGGAAATTTGCATTCCAGATAAATGGAATCACAATAAATTCTGCAGTCACAGAGAGAGAGAGAGAGAGAGAGAGAGATATCTTGGAGTAATAATAAGTAGTGATTTAAAATTCACTAATAACTGCACCATGGTGGTCAAGAAGGGGTATGGAATACTCACTTCAATAAGAAGAAATATTGAGTAGATCGAGGGAGGTACTAATGCTGCTGTACACTGCCTTGATGTGCCCACACCTTGAGTACTGTGGACAGTTCTGGGCATCACATCTAAAGGGTGACATAAGGAGGATTGAGGGGGTCCAGAGGAGGGTGACAAGGATGGTGGAAGGAATGTAGGGTAGATCCTATGAAGAGAGACTTAGGGCTTTGCAGATGTATTCCCTCCAGTACCTGAGAGATCATGGAGACATGTGCCTGGTATATAGGGCATTCAAGGACCAGAAATTATGGGAGTGTTTAGGACTGAATAGAAGACCAGACACCCAAACAAATAGGGGCCACCAACTTCAACTCAAAGGAGAACACTACTGTAAAAATCAGAGAGGTAACTGGTTCTCACAAAGAGTTGTGGCACATTGGAACGTACTACTTGCCCCTGTGGTCTCCAGTGAAAATATGAATAAATTCAAGCAAACACTGGATAATTATAGCAAGGAATGCTGTTTCCAGTTGAAAATCTAAATTGGTGCGGGTCAAAAATGACTAACGCTACATGACCAGTAAATAATCCTATGAATCCTGTGAGGTCAAGACAGGCCTTTGTGGAAAGCCTGTGTAAATTTCTGCTTACCAAGGAAATCACTGGGCACCCTTTGGTAGTAGTGGGTAGGGAATCTCTATTATTAATACTATACATGTTTACATCGCACACTTATTCATCCCTGCTTATGAAGTGGGGGCGGGGGCAGACATGATGGAACTAGGCTCACTTCTGACCTTAGGTTACTATGTATGTTACTATGAAGAAGTTGCAATTTCTGAAGAGTAAAATAAAATTGTAGCCATTTTGGTACTCTGAAAACCGGAGTCACTAGATAGTTGGATACCTTTTATTGGACCAGCATATGACATGCCCCCTGAGTAAGACCTAATGGTCGAAGTGCTGGGGTTGTGAGTTGGCATTTTTCATGCTTACTTCTCTCACTTGAATGGAATAAATCTGCATTAAGGAATACTCTCTGGGAGTGCTTATGTCCCTTCTTTGGATCATTATTTAGTTGGCAACCTTCAGCAAGCACCCTTGGTCCGTTTCTAGAGTGCACTTGTTTTCCGTAGAATAATACTGGACCAACATATGTCTTGTACAAAGATAGTAAGGTGCAGACGTTTTCCAGCCTAACAGGTCCCTTCCTCAGGTGCAATAACGATCTGAAGAGAAGAAACTGAAGTTGTATTGCAGTGAAATGCATTGTTTCAAAATAATTTATGACAGGATAGAAAAAGAGTTAAAAAGAAGGGAAGGTGGACAAATATCTAAAGAGAGGATGCATACAAGAATTATGATTAATTTAAGGGACTCTGTCAAGTCGGCCTGTAGTAGGAGTAGTAGTAGTAGTACAAGTTGTAGTAGTTTTAATTGTTGAGTGCCCTTTCTAAGCTCAGAGTGTTAAAAAAGATACAGTACAACTGCAGGGGTGCTCTATGATGCTGGTTCAACAACAGTTTTGTCGACTGGCATCACAGTAATGGAATTTATATATTTTTTGCGTTAGTTATTTGTACCTCCTCTGCGCCCGCTGTCGTCGTCTCCATCAGGCAGCCAAGTCCTGCCGTTGCCTCCTCTAATTGACCCACCATCCAAGTGCTCCGATGCCCTGTTGTATCCCTTCGCTAGATTGCCATCCTGCCAGGCCATCGGTAGGAGAGACTGGAGGCACGTAGTACTCCTTGCAGCTTCACCAAGGCACGGAAATGCAGCCTGGAGGTATCTCAGCTGGGAGACGGGAGGAGTAGAGGCGTCATTATCTGGACGGCATGCAGCATTTTTCACGCTTTTCTAAACTCTTGTGTGTCACTCTTGTAATACCCCCCAGTCTCCACTGGGGACACTGCAAAGCGGGCTCCCACCCAGCCCACCCCAAGAGAGGAGAGCAGTCCTCTGGACGCTCAATTCTCTCCTTCCCTTGCCAGCTTCCGGTGCCCTGAGTCCATTCCCGAACCCGGGTCGCTGGCATGGTGTGAGGTAAGGCACCAGCGCCTCAGTCGTCTGCGCCACCGGGCTAGGAACAGTGGAATTTATGTGGACTGCAAGTTGCGGTCAGCATAAATCCCGAAGGACTTCCAGTCTCTGTTTCTATTTCCCCTGCACCCCACATTCTAAATATAATCAATTCCAAGTTGGAGTTGATTCCGGGAGGGGTGCAGGACAAGGACAGTGTGCCTGGGTCTCTGGCGCACCAGTACAGCGAACTGTTGTAGTTAACATTTCATTAGCATCCACGTAGTTTGCTGTATTGGTGTCGCTGTCGGGGGGCATACCCTGCAGGGGTAGCAGACAGAGCAAGTAATAGAAAAGTTAGAATAAAAATGTAAATAAATAGTGACTAAACAATCCTAGAATCCTAAAAATATACAGATTCATTTTGAAGTGGAAAAGCAGCTGACTACAAAGCTGATGACCTGGGTTTGGGGTTATCATGTTTGCGGCTTGGCTTGGGAGGGAGGGATGACTAGCCAGCCTCTTTGTATGCCTGGTGCTTTTGCATATTGGAGGCCTTTTGTGCTACAGCATCCTGGGGAGAAAGGGAAAGTGGAAAGAGCAGCCATCAGCATGATGAAGACTGACAATCACAGCCTTCACATTCACGACTGGACTAGCCTAAGCACTATGCTGAATTTGGACACCTGAGGGGTGTATGTCCACTCTGAAACCTACTCCCCTAGGAAGTTTGACTTCTTGTATCTAGATGTCTCCAGGACTCGTACTTCATTTGGCAAAACTGCCATCTCACATACCCTACCTGCTGATTGGAACAGTCTACACTCAAGCTTACTTGCCTCACATCTGTTAACGCCTTTAAAACCCTAACCACGAGACTAGTTAAAGAAATATGTAACTGTCGGCTATAATTCTGGCTGCTGCTAATATCTCCCTTATCTGTGCCCTGTCCCTATTCTGTACTCCTTCCAGTTCTACCACAACTCGTTTCCCCTTACCCTCCCTTCTTCTTCAGTTCTACCACATAACACACCCCTACCCTCCCTTCTTCTTCCCTCTCTCTGCTACTCCCTCCTCATTGTCGAGTCCCCATCTCCCCTTCCCATCTGTTCTTGTGATCCAGCTTCGCACTATCAGTAAGCCAGTACCATGTATATATCCTTTGTTGCTTCCTGGATGATGTATGTTTGTATGTATGTATACTGTGCTGCTACTTGCTTGTACTCCTGAGATTTGTCTCAGGACCTCTTTGTGAATGAGCTTGCTCAATGGAGTTACTTCTGCACTAAACTTGAATTTGAAACCCCCAATTGGGGCTCTCTAGGAGGCCCAGAAAGTCCCAGATGAGATGGATAATTCAGCTAGGGGGAGGGTTGAGCAAAAGGGGTTATGGGGGGCAGGTAGCAGAAAGAGTAAATTGAAGAACAAAAAGGTGAGTGAACAATAAATTACAATAAGCTGGGATAATTTTGGTGAAATAAATACTGCTATAATTTAAATTTGAACATAGGGAGGGAAGTTGCTAACTGGATTTCACTGGGTAGAGCATTCCACAATCCTAGGGCTGCAACTAAAACACCATGGTCCCCTGCACGTTTCTGGCAGAAAGATGGAACATGCAGCAGCTCTTGTCCATAGTGACTCTCCTCTGAACATAGTGGGTCATGAGCTAGTAGAGACAGGGAGAAATGAAAATTATGCACCTACCGTAATTCTTGATCTTTCTGTGTATCTTCACCATTCATCACTACTTGGGTATCTGGTTGGAGCCAGGACCCAGCGAGAGTCTTTTTTTTTTGAGACGGAGTCGACGCAGGGGCGGCGCCACCTTAGAGGCCGACGTGTTATGTGGCGCTTGCGGGTTGGCTGTTATCTGCTGTCGACTCTGCCTTAGCCCCAGTTCTGAACGCCGGCGAGAAAGATAGGAAGGGGTAGGAGATGGATCAAGGAACCCAAGGGATAGAGAAAAGGAAAAGATATAAAAATTGAAAGGAGAAATAACTGACTGAGAGGACAGCAAAAAGAGAGAGAGCAGCCTAAGGGATTGGGATAGGAAGGGGCCCCAATCTCTGGGCGAAAGAAAGAAAGGGTGGAGAAGGGAGGGAAGAAAGAGAGGAATGAAGGTGGAAGGAGAGGAGGACACTGCCCCACTCAGCCCAGACATCTGGACCTCTAGACGGGTAGCACAGATTCTTGAACCCTCCTGCTGCAGAGTGAGAAGAGAAGACACATGAGTGCCCTCTGTGCAGCCAGGGTGGTCCCAAAGGGACCAGAGTTAAGGGAGAATGACTTGAGATTGAATCAGGTCAAGACAGGTCGGACGGTGTCCATCCCTCCTGCCAAACTAAAACAGAATGTCCCCAAAGGGGAGATAAGGCATAGGGAAAAAAACAGGGGAGCCTACCCCTGTTGAAACTAGTAGGGAGAGACAACACTTTAAGGAAAAGGAGGAGATGCCCCAAAGGGGCATTAATGTATAATAAAGGGATTGCTGAGAGGGTACTAAGGGGTCCACCGTCTCCTTCCCCATCTCAGAACCCCCTCCTGGGGGGGCAGAGAGCCAAACTTTAAGAGGAAGGGGAGAGAGACAGAGAAGACCCCGAGACCCCTGAGCAAAAACTCCTCTCCGTCTGTCTCCAAAAGTCCTCCTCGTCCTCCTCCTCCTCCTAACCACAAGGGAGAGGAGGAAGGGGAGAGGTGCTGAAGCACAAGAAGAGAGACAGAGAGGGAGGAGGATCGCCCAGAGACAGAGGCCCCAGGGGAAGGAGGGCGAGATTTAGTGATGAATGGTGATGATGCACAGAAAGATCAAGAATTATGGTAGGTAATTTTCATATCTTCTCTGTGTCATTCTTCACCATTCATTGCTACTTGGGTGAGTACCGAGCCCACTGAAGAGGACCCAGCACCCCCCCTAAGGGACAGAGTCCCTTAGCCTCCAGTGGGGGAGACACCAGAGAGGAGAACCCTTACAGGCCTCGTGAGGCCTGGGACTGTTCTGGGTGAGGCGGGGATCTACTCGCAAGAGATGAAAGGCGCCCCTGAAGCTGCCACCTCACCCTACTGGAGAAGAGATGGATTCTTCGGAAAGCAGTGGAAATTACCCTTTGCCGGCCCAAGGATGACAACCGGAAAAGGCGAAGCCGTGGCGACTACCTAGTGCAGATCGCTGTCCCCACCAGCCTGGAAGTCACCTCACTGTCGTTATACGATGCCCTTGCCTGGTGCCTTGCAAGCTCCAGGCCCTGCGTGGAGAGGACAATGGCCTGCCTGATTTCCTCCAAATCAGGCATAGAAGCTAGAAGTTGTCTTAGCCTGGACCACAAGTACCTGTTGTAGGTAGCATGATGGGCTGGATCAGCTGCTACACAGAGCAGAATTCGTGCTGAGGAGAAGGTTCTCCTCCCCCAGAAGTCAAAGTCCGAAGAATTTGAGTCTGGGGGCTGGTCACAGCCCGGGGTTCTATGCCCAGAGGGGGTGCCTAAGAGTGTCATGCCCGAAGGGGGGTGAGGGAGGGCTCCTGGAGACCATGGGGGGCACAATACCTCTGACAGAGGTCCCTTGGGACTGAAACAGAAGAGAAGGGACACCGCCACGCTTCCCGAAAGGAAGCAGCCAGGTGGGAACTGCGAGGTTGGCCACACTGAACTCTCCTAAGAAGGCGCATGCCAACTGGTCTTGATTGCTTTCACTAAGAGTGGAGATGTGGAGCTCGTCAAGCATCCCCGAAAGGAAGCATTGATAAGCAGTGAGATCAGCCACTGGGGAAAGGTGGGCGGAGGGTTCCTCTCCCTTGGAGGAGGAAGACATGGAAGCCGACGAGTCCAGAGATTCAGGGTCAGGCTGCGTTGGAGAGTGGTGAAACACCTGCTCATCCATGGCTCTAAAATAGGCAGGGAAAAGTGCAACTGAAGCCCTGAACTGCTCCAAGGTAAGGGGTCCCGTAGGACCAGGAACACCTGGGAGAGGAGTAAGCAAAAGCATGGGGTCAAGCACCTCTGAGGAGGAGCACGGCCTCTGCTCGGGCAGGAGGACCGAGCGGATGATCCCAACAAAGAGGGAGACCCGGTGGTCCCAGCAGACGGGAGCCGTTCAACGGACTGGAATGGCTGGAGCTGTGCCCGAAGGAAGAAATCCCCTCCGTGAGGTGACCGGGACTGTGTGAGTCCGGAAGGATGGCCCCTGACTTCCAAGACAGACGTCCCTCTCAAGGTGACTTCAGGAGAGGAGCGAGGATCCATACTGTGACTCCTCCCAGAACCTGGGCGGGTCCCAGGGAGAGGTTGCTGCACTGAGCCCTGGCCACTCAACCCCTCTGACTCCGAAAGGGCCCTCTTCCTCACAACCACCAGCCTAGACAACTGGCAGCCCCCAGCTGACCCCTGGGGGTCAGCTTAAGGTGCAGCACCCTCTCCTTCCTGGAACTATCCGGTCTGTCCCAAACTTGGGCTGGCCAGGGTCACTGATGAAAGGGGTACCCCATGTGAAGGGACAGACAGATTTGTGGTCCCGGGTTGCGCTGCAGTTACCACCTGGACAGCTGCAGGCTGGTCAGTCCCACTGACCCCAGAAGCAACAGAATCTACCCGGCCAACAGCAGGAGGCTGAGTGGGGCCCAAGTTGCTGGACTCAGAAGGATCGGAGGATCCAGAGGAATCCGGGAGCCAGTCTGAGTCAGACCCCGAGTCCTCCGAGGAGGAGGACTGAGAGGCCCGAACCCAGGCCACTCCAGGGCCGCGAGCCGCACCACCTCCAGCCCCGGCATCACAAAAGGAACCAGAGCCTGGAGCAGCAGCGTGATTGACGCCAACCCCCTCCCTGGCACCGCGAACGGCACCGGAGCAAAAGGCGGCACCGACACCATGAATGTCACTGGAGCTGGAGGCGGCACCAGCCGTGGCACCGCCCTCCTCCCCAGCGCCGTGAATGGCACCGGAGGCGGCACCAACCCCTTTCCTGGTGCTGTGAATGGCACTAGAGCCAGGGGCGGCACCAAGAACTAGTCCTGTGCCACCCACAGCGATGCTCCCATCCCCTGCACTGTGAATGGCATCACTGTCAGATGCGGTGCTGAGGGATGGCCCGGCACCACCCACGGCATCACACCGGGCCCCCGGTGCTGCAGGCGACACCAGAGCCAAGGGTGGTGCTGACAGACAGTGTTAAGGACGGTGCTGGCCCAAGCCAGCAGGCATTAGAGCTGGACACCGGGGGAGCCTTCGCTTCTGCAGAAGCAATTGCCAGAACAGTATCTCCCACCTGGCCCCCCTGCACCGTGGGAGGGACCCCCACTGTGGCAAGGCTAAGAATGGCGGAGGCCCCCCTCCTTCGTGGGCCGTATAGGACTGGGAGGGGGCCCAGAAGAAAGGCTGAGAGTCCTTATCTTGGCCCGCCGACTGTGAACCTGCCCTCTGAAAGTCGGTGGAGCACATTCAACTTTGAACGCACGCTTCTCCAAAACTCAACGATCCGCTGAAAAGCAGGCATCGCAATGATCCATATCGTTGCCTGGACCTAGGCAGGAGAGGTACTGATCATGCTGGTCCATTGTGGAATAAAGACGGCCGCAGGAAACCAACGCATAGGGGGCCATCCCGCTTTCAACTATTTTTACTTGTCCCCGGGACGAGGCATGACCAGACGGAAAATTAAACAAAACAAGTACTCGGCGTCGCTATAAGAAAAAGGATAGATCTTACCGGCAGATCTCCAAAGCGCGAATGAGTAGGATGAACAGAACTGAGAGCAAACACGAACAACTAACTAGGCTGCAGGCAAAGCTGCAATGTCGTAGTTGAAATTCTTTGAGGCTTCCCACGAGGTCCTTACTCAATGGTGGGAGAAGAAGAACTGGGGCTAAGGTGGAGTCAACAGCAGATAATGGGCAACCCACAAGTGCCACATAACACGTTGGCCTTGAGGGCGGTGGCGCCACCGCCCCTATGTCAACTCCGCCTCCAAAAAAAAAGGCTCCCACTGGTTCCTGGCTCCGGTCAGATACCCAAGTAGTGATGAATGGTGAAGACAGACACAGAGAAGATCAAGTTCATTCAGGGCTTTTAATAGAAAGCAAATGGTCATTTTAGTAGATCCTCTGTCCATCAGGTAGCCAATGTAGAGTGCAAAGCAACCAAGTGATTTCTTCTGACTCCTGAGTGTACAGTAGATAAGAAGCCTTGTTGCTGTGCTCTGCACAAGCTACAGACATCAGCTCTGGAAATAATGCAAGCCCTTGCTGAACACATTGCAGTGGTAAATGAGATGAAATGAAGGCGTTTGTCAGCATTCTTGTGTCGACTGGTTTAAGAAAGGGACACAGTCTGGCAGTATTTTTCAGATGATTTGCTGACACCTGGGACTCAAGCTTAAGCCTCTCACCAAAGACTACCTCCAGCATGCATACCCCCCCGACCTTTTCAAGCTCGCTACACCTCAGTATTGAGACCTACCAGTCTGAGCCAGTCATTAGCAACTATGTTTTCCCAGGATTCGGTGCCAGTCAGTTGGAGATGATCCAGTTACTGATCTCTGGTGATAGCTTTGATCGAGTGCAAAGGACAGGCAAAGATGGGTGTCATCTGCATAGCAGTGTAACCTGATATTGTGCCTCCTAATGATCTCTCCCAGCAGTAGCATGTACACAGTGGACAACACGGGACAGGAACAACCCTTGTGGCACACACATTCAGAAGTTATTTGTCATGACTGGAAAATGTCCATTGTGACCAACTGTTTCCAGACTGTGAGGAATGACTAGAACCATGCAAACACAGCGAAGACAATCCCACATACTACTGGAGTCTGTCTTCCATCACCTGATAATCCATGGTATTAGAAGCTGATGACAGATCAAAGGGGATCAAAATAGACACCTCATCATGATCTCTCACTAGGAGAAGCTCATTGCAGTCCTTGACTTGCGCAATCTTTGTCTATGATATGAAGGATTTGGAAGCTGGACTTAAATGGCTCACTGATGATGTTTTCTAGGTGCTTGCGCAGCTACTCTGCAGTACCTTCTCAACAGCCTTACCCAGAAACAGCAGATTAGAGAGGGGTCTGTAATTCAACAGGTCATTGGGTTAGATTGAATGCTTTTTGTACAGCAGTTTCACCCTAGCCCTCTTCAGGGATGTGAGAAGATAGCCATGTCACAAGGAAGCTTTAATGATGCATGTTAAGTCCAGGATCAGTGAGTCTATATCAGTCTTTATGAGTTAAGATTCCAGGAAGCATCCAAGCCACAACCTGAGCACCCAGTTGGCAGAACTCAGTCCACAACCTCCTTACTTTTTCTGTGGTTTGATGAAGAGATCTGAAGCACGAGAGGTGAGGTCATGTGAAGAAGAATTGCTCTCCTGCTGCATAACATAATAGTAGCTGAAGGAGTTTGGCCACAGAATTGTGTGACTTGTCATCCATCATGCACTGAAAAGGTAGACAACCCCCCATTAAACTTCACCAGAAAGTCCATGCCACATCACGAGGTGGTTGAAGCCCAGCTCAGATCTAGTTTAAAAAAAAAAAAAAAAAATCCCACCCCACCACTCCTGTGCTTCAGGATTGTGTGCTACTCCATGCGGGAACTAAGGGGGACAATCTTGGTCAAAATGAACCCAACAGATTTGGTCAGCCCAGTCCCACCAACAGATCCAACCTCTGCATATGCCCCGTAAGGCAGCAGTTCATGTTTTTTTTTTCTTGTTAATTCCATTTACCTCTATGCTGCATGCGGGGATATAACCCATATCGTTCCCCTGTGCCCCCTCTCCCAGCATCCCCCAACAGCTGCCGAGGACAGAGGCCCTATAGCTTACCGTCTATGTTGGGTCTCCCACAGGAGTGACTGAGATCCACATTAATCCATCTGGGTCTTAGACTGCGGCGTCATTTGGTTGGGAGGGGAGGCATTTATTGGGCTGCTGCTGCATAGGATTTTCCCCATATAGTTTCCCCAAGGGGTGTGGACATGCAGTGATGTCAGCACACAAATGTGTGTGCTCCTACAGATGCCCTGTAGAATCTGCCACTGCCTCCCCTCAGTTACATGGTCCTGGCTTGGTGTATGCTCAGCCATTGCTGGGTGTCACTCAAATGCTGGGTGACACCGACCCCCCCCCCCCGTGGTGGAGAGCTGTCCTGAGTGCTGCTCACCCAGCCTTCCCCCAGCTGGCCCTCTGATGCTCCAGGCTCGTTTGCAAACCCAGTTAATTAGCATTGCAAGTGGTAGCGCTACTGCTGCCCTGGCAGGCTGGCCCTTAGCAGTTCAAGATAATGGTGAACGTTTTATACCTGTACATTTTTATTCCAGTTTAGATCACCCTTTCTCTTCTGGCTTGTAGAGTGCCCCCTTTTCCCTGTGTTGTCTGCTTGGCATGTTTTTTTAGTTTCAAAATAATTATTGATGGCGTCACTGAATGTGGCTGCCACAAGGTTTTCATCAGTATTCACCTGTAGTTTAATGTTACGTTGCTTGTAACTTGATTTAGCTTGCAAACGACACTGCTTCCCGACCGTCTGGGACACTAAGGACAACATGGCTAACTCCAGGCCACAAATTGTAAGCCCTAGAATGTTGAACATAAAATGAAATGTGGCACCATTTAAATGGCTCAAGAAGCAAAAATGAACAACCAGGAGTAGTAGAAATAAGGGGATGGAGTCAAGGGAACTCTGTTCCAGAAGCAAAATGGGGAGGGATCATGCCTGTGTGTGACGTACACCCCAAAAAGCATAAACCTGACTAAATTAAAGTGTAAAAATGCAACATATAGTGAGGAAACGTATCCCTACACCCGTTAGGTGAGTTTGATCCTACAGAGGGTATTAAATAAGCCGCATAAATTGATTAGCACTTTTACGCATAAAATTGCCAATCAGCTGTGGCAATGCATAGCACTTGGGACAGAATGATTAGCAACATTTTAAAAATATATGTAGTTTCATTAATGTTGTCTACTGTGCCATACACTCAGTTCTGCCAATAGCTTTGTTTCCATTTCCAGCACTGTGAATAGCAGGGATTAGCACAGGGTGTTATAAAGGAGTGAATAATCAAGTATATGAACAAAATGCTGAACATGAACAGCATCTTAAAAATGCCAGAGCAAGGCTGGCCCGCCAGTGCAGCAGTAGCGCTACTGTCTGCAATGCTGACAACCTGGGTTTGGGAACGAGCCTGGGAGTCAGAGGGCCGGCCAGAGGGAGAAGGCTGAGTGTCCCAAAGACTGCTTGTCTTCTCCAGGGAGGGAGGTAGAGACTTGGCACCTGACTGGCTCCAGGCGGAGACCCGGCGTACGGCAAACGCCAAGTCAGACACGGGAAGGACGTGACAGATGTCAGCAGCCATGCGTTGACGTCCAGGGTGCACATCATGTCCATAGAACATAGGAAAATTCTCTCCAGGCTCAGAGAAGACAGAGTACAGGGGCAGACCCCTAATGGCTCGCACCTGCCTGGCCGACCAAGATTCTGAAAAGACTAGAATGTTAGGGGTGTAGCTGCCCCACCTCGGCCCCGTCCGGGGGAAGAACCATGGCTCCATGGAGGAGCTGGCAGGTCCGAGATAAGGTGGCAGAAGCGGGGGCAGACTCCATTGGTGCTCCCAGTGATGCGGGGCTTGGAGAGGCGGGGAGGAGGATAAACTACAATTTCAAAAAAAAAAAAAAAGAGCCAGAGCAGCGTAAGCTGGGTGGGAGTATAAGAAAACTTCACTAGCACAAGCTAAACATTCAAAATGTTAAAAATACCATCTTTGCCCTAGTTCACCCTCTGTCCTCTTCCCCAGGCAGTCAAACACTAACTATCTCACTGAAACCACAAGTTCAGTTTAACATCCAGACACCATAAAACACCACCAACACAAACAAAGAAACAGACAAATCCCTTTCTCTCCCAGAACCCGTAAAGTCCCCCACTAAATCCAAATCATGGTGGGAACATAAAAAGTTAAAACAAGGTTAAGAAACATTCTGAGCCTGTAAGAGAACTGTAAATAGATACTGTAACCATCTGCCGTGGTGGCCTAGTGGCAGTGCTTTGAGCTGCTATGCAAGGGACCTGAGTTCAGGAGCGGACTCTGGTAACTAGCATTGGGAGTCAGGGCAGGCTGGGACAACTGTTAGTGCATTTAACACCAGGAAAGGTCAGTGCCAGGTTTTGGTACCATAGTGACTACTGCAGAGGGCCAAAGAGCGGTTGCTTGCTAGCAGGGTCATGCTATGTGTTCATGAGTCCGCATGCTTATGCCTTCAGGGGAGAGGTGGGGGTCCAGGGGTAAAAACACGGATACAAACCGTCACTGCCATCGTGATGATGACTGGTAGTACTGTGGGGCCCTTCACTGTGGACTCCAAAGGTGTGGCAGTGGGGTTACTGGAGGATGAGTCTGGGAATGCCACCATGGAGGTACACTGGCCCAAGGACTGAGTGGATAGTAGCATGGAGAAACAGCAGTATGGGGAAAAAAACAAGATACTGGAACCAATGCAGCCCCTTCTGTTGGTGACCTCCCATAATTCCTAATCATCCTAATAATTCCAACATACACTTATTCACAGACGATAGTGTCATATATACTTCCAGGTCATCTCTAACCGAGGTATGTGATGTGCTACAAGATGATTTCATCCAATTACAGCAGAATTGTATCAGCCACAAGCTGCTACTTAATGCGAAAAAAACAAAGATGCTATACAGGAAGTGCCTGTAGTGTAGTGGTATGGACGCTTGCCTCTTATGTGTAGGGCTGTGGTTTCAGGGGGAGGTCACAGACACATTACTGTTAGAAGATATACAAAACATGACAGCTAAAGGGGAGGTTCTGATAATGGGAGACATCAACATGCCAGATACAGATTGGTCAATACCAGCAGGAACATCTGCCAGAACCATGGTGGATTCCCTGCAGGGGGAGGGCCTCAAACAACTGGTACAACAACCCACAAGAGACAGGGCTATCCTAGATCTAGTACTAACGAACAGAGAAAGGATCACAGATCTCCAGGTAAAAGGTCACCTGGGGGCCAGTGACCATCACATGGTATGGTTCAGTTTGGCCACTACAACTAAATCATCCCATTCCAGTGCAAAAATATGGGGCTTCAGAGGAGCTGACTTTGATAAGATGGCCATCAGAGTTAAGTTAGCCTTGACAAAAAGAAATACAGGTAAGGGGTACAGGCAAAGTGGGCACGCATTAAAGATGCAGTACTTGATGCAACATCCCATTGTGTTAGAGAGAAAAGGAAGTGCAGAAGAAGAAGGAAACCTCTTTGGTTCTCAAACATAGTAGCAGAAAAGGTCAGAGCCAAGAGGCTGGCCTTCAAGAAATATAAGGGAACACAGTGGGATGAAGATAAGGAGGCATATCAAACTTTCCTAAGGGAAGCAGGGAAGGCAGTAAGGCAGGCAAAGGCCCAAACCGAGGAAACACTAGTACAGACAGTAAGAGAAGGTGACAAGACTTTCTATAGATACATTAGTGAAAGGAGAAAGTCCAGAGGGGGCACTGCTAAGATCAAAGGAGATAAGGAGGTGTGTGAGGAGGAGGATCGTGTAAAAGCATCTATCCTAAATAGATACTTCTGCTCAGTATTTACTGAAGAGAAGGTAGGGCAGGGCCCACAGCTCAGCACCATGGACACAGGGGGGAGGGAGGTGAGCATGGACAAGGCAATGGGACCTGATGGCACACATCCCAGGGTACTAAAGGAGCTAAGGGTGGAACTAGCAAAGCCATTATCAGAAGTGTTTAGTGAGTCTCTGAGCACAGGAGAGGTCCCAGAAGACTTGAGAAGGGCTCATGTGATCCCACTCCACAAGAGTGGTAGCAGGGTGGAGGCAGGGAACTACAGACCAGTCAGTCTTACCGCAGTAGTGGGCAAGATTATGGAGGCACTCCTTAAGGAAAGGATAGTGCAACACCTGGAATCCATAGGAGCACAGGATCCAAGACAGCATGGGTTTACAAAAGGAAGGTCCTGTCAAACTAATCTCATAGATTTCTTGACTGGGTAACCAGAGTGGTGGACCAAGGGGGAGCAGTTGATGTCGACTACCTTGACTTCAGCAAAGCTTTCGATACTGTGCCACATAGAAGATTTATTAATAAGCTGGGTAGGTTCGGGGTGGGTCAGAAGTTGGTCAACTAGGTGGCAAACTGGTTGACTGACAGAAAACAGAGAGTGGTGGTAAATGGTATACAGTCAGAAGAGATGCAGGTCACAAGTGGGGTACCTAGGACTGTCTTGGGGCCAGTCCTCTCAATATCTTCATCAGTGACATTGCAGATGGACTGAGGGTAAGGCTTGTCTGTTTCAGATGACACCAAGATCTGCAACAGAGTAGATGATCCAGATGGGGTGGGCAGAATGAGAAGAGATCTGGATAAACTAGCAAAATGGTCAGAAGAATGGCAACTGGGGTTTAATGTAAAGAAGTACAAGATCATGCACATAGGGAATAGAAAGCCTGAAGCCACCTATAGGCTGGGAGGGGAGTTGCTTGCAGTCACAAGGGAAGAAAGAGACTTGGGCATCATCATCACTGATGACCTGAAATCATCCAAGCAAACCACTAAAGCAGTAGGTAAGGCTAGGGGGATGTTAGGGTATATTAGTAGGGGTATCATAAGTTGGAAGAGTTAGGTAATAATCCCTCTTTACAAGACACTGTTTAGGCCTCATCTGGAGTACTGCATGCAATACTGGAGGCCACACCTTCACAAAGACATTAACCAAATTGAGGCAGTCCAGAGAAGGGCAACCAAAATGGTGCAGAGACAGCATCAGAAAACATATGAGGACAGATTAACGGAGCTCAATATGTATACACTGGAGCAAAGGAGGGAGAAAGGTGATATGATCAAAACATTCAAACACCTTAAGGACATTAACAAGCTGAAAAAGTCTAACATGTTTTAATTTAAGAAAAATAGCAGGACAAGAGGACGCAGCATGAGATTAGAGGGAGGCCGATTAAGGGGTAATGTGAGGAATTTTTTTCACAGAAAGGGTGGTGGATGCATGGAACGGCCTACCGCAGGAAGTGGTGGATATGAATACAGTGCAGGGCTTCAGACAGGCATGGGATAGGCATAAGGGAGCAATACAGATGAGTATGAATAGATAGGCCATTGACAGAGCAAAGGCCGATGGCACTTTTTATAAGGTAGAAAAAGAAATGGGCAGACTGGATGGGCCTTGCGGTCCTTACCTGCTGTCAACTTCTATGTTTCTACTTCGTCCCCACTAGCAGCAGTCCCTCCTCTCACTACAACACAACAGCAGCCCCAGTCATAACTATTCTAGCTGAACCACTAGATGTGGTTGATAAATTTGAGTACTTGGGTATATGGCTAGACAACAAGCTTTCCTTTAGTGTACACATTGCCTACCTCGCTAGTAAGCCGAAAACACAGTTAGGCTTTTTCTGTAGGAACAGAGCCCTCTTTCCTGTAGATATCAGACGTAAGCTTGTAGATGCCACATTCCTCCCTCTCCTTAACTACGGCGACATAATCTGTAATTGTGCCATGGTTTCCAGCCTCCACAAGCTTGATACACTGTTCCACCGGGCTCTAAGATTCATTACTAAATCACCTTTTCTGACTCACCACTGCGACTTACATAAAGAAGTTGTCTGGCAACCTCTAGCCACCAGACATCTGCTACACTTGGGTACCTGGACCCTAAAAAGCCTGCTAAACAAACTTCTGGCATATATTTCCTCCTTTGTCAACACCTCATACAGTTCCTATTCCCTTAGAAAAACTGACTTCATCCTTCTTGAAGTACCCCAGATGCATACCACCCTCGGCATGGGCACCTTTAGCTGCACAGTCCCATCAACATGGACTCACCTTCAGAAGACTCTGAGACTCACCAACATTGTCTGTATACAGTAAATACTTTGAAATCCCTGAAACTCTTCCCAGTATCCTGCCACTGTCCCAGGAGCTAAGACCCTCTCTCCTGCCACCTCTTCCTCACCCTGGAACCACCTGGTCCCAAGCTGGAGCTCCCTGGCCCCAGTTCTTCCTCCTGTTCACCCATGTCAGGCTTCCCTTCTTGCTCCCTCCAAGTCATATCACCCAAGTACACTTTTTCCTCCTAACTCCCCTTCCCTGCCCAGCTTTCCACCCATGTAGAAGAACTTGCAGCACAATTATTGTACTTTATTGTACACAAGCACTCAGGCTTTGCATTGCCTGCATCCCTTGTAAATTTGTAAATGATGCCATATGCGGGCATATGGGATGGTACTCTTTCTCGTAACTTGTCAAAGCTTTGTAACTTGTCTATTTGATGTACCGGGTCCTCCTTACAAATGAGCCTGCTTAATGGAGTATTTCCCACCAGTAAACTTGGATTGATTTTGATGATGCAGTATGCCCCAGAAGGCAGAAAGAAAATAAGCCTCTATCATAGTTCAGCTCTGAGGTGAACCACCAAACTCCGGAAGCAGGGGGTGGGGAGGGACAGTCCATCCACTGAGTTCACAGGGCCAGGGGGTTGGAAACACTCTCAGAAATCCTTGAAAGTGAACCTCCTCGCTTTACAGCCCCATTTTCTGTGTGTGTGTGTGTGTGTGTGTGTGTGTGTTTAAGTAAAGATTTAAAGAAAAGAAAACCTTACATCGGTTTTTGGGGGCAACAAAACTGAAGTCTAACTGCTAGTCATCTTTTAAATAAGTATCTTCACTTGAATTTGAAAACTGTCTCCCTTAAGAAAACAAACAGAAATACACTTTCTTTTTGATGGATTTTCAAATCTTTTTTCATTAAGAAATGCCTTGTGTGACCTGAAAACAGTTGAAAGCATCCCTTTAAAAAGGTATTAAAACAAATACAACTGCACACAATGGAACTTATGCACTGTGTGAGCTGGGTACACGTGATTCACGTGTACCCAGCCTGTGTAGCTCCGCATCCGCAGACAGATGCAGGGTGCGCGGTTTGCATAACCCGCACATCACCCGCAGGCTGTCTGCCTGTGGCCCTGGCACACAGTCACAGGAGGCAGATCAAGGGACACAGACGGGCATCCAGTCAGATGACTGTCCTGGGTCCCATAGTGGATCCCCTTTCCCATGTGAACAGGGCATTCTGGGAAGGTGCAGGACTACAGTAATAAATGTTTACAGATGAGTTCTTAAATGGCAGCCTACAGCCCACCCTCTCAATCCAAAGGGCTAGGGCAGCAGGATAGGTAAGAGCACTGTCATCATGCAACCTGTGGGGGTACTGTGTGTGTTTGGAGGGGCAAGCAAAATATATGGCAGGGTCCCTGCTGCCGTAACCTGTGCCCCCCCCTTGCCAGTACTCCATGCCTTTATGAATGGCATGGAGTGCGGGCATGCCCACAGATACACCCTAGGACTGCCCACGGTGTGTACTAGCACGATTGGCTGGGGGATTGTGTGCACAAGGGGTGCGCACACCTTCTGTGAATACTACCAAGGTTCCACTGGACTACTGCTGTGTGGTATTCCGACTTAGGGTTGTGCGCCCCATTACAGTCGATGGGGCATATTTGTAATACAGATTTCTATGTTTTTATTAGTAATTGGCAGGTAATTATGGACAGCACTTGATTAGCAAGTCCATTACTAAGCAATCACTGTCTTTAATTACCTGCCAATTTGTAATTAACACATAGAAATCTGAAGTACAAACGTGTCCCGTTGACTCTAATGGGGCACGTGGTCCTGTGCCTTCTTTGCATATGTCAGAGTGTATGCCAGTGCAGGGGCTGGGCAAGCACTAGGAAGGGAAGGGATTGGCTCAGCAGCCCATCGGGACAAAAATATGATCCCTTCCCTCCGGACCTGGGGGCAGGCAAAAATGATCAATCCTACCTAAGTAGGTTTTCACTGTAGTAAGCTTCCTCACAGAGGAAACTGAGTAGAAACTTGGTAAATCACTTTAAACTGTAGTAAAAAAATGGACTATTCTGTCAGAATCCAAAAGTCATGCATAACTAGGTAATCAAGTCTGATGTTCGGAAGCCCTCTCTCACTTTTAGTGCTGAACACTTATACCAATTTTTTTTTTAACTTTTCTCTTTATACCCCCCCCCCCAAGCACTGGAGTCCCTGCTCAGTCGGGAGACACCTAGGCACTCCCCGCTACTCAACCTACCTGTAGCCCCGGAGGACCTCCATTGAGCCATGGCTGTACCCCCAGGTGGGTACGAGATGGGGCCCGGGCACCCTGAGAACTTCTTGTTTCGTCAGGTCCCCCAATCGAGGTCAGGTAGGTGGGAGCAATCAGGGTTCGTGCCAGCACTCCTTCCGCTCGGCGCTCCGGTGCTTTTTTACGCCATTTTCTCCCCTGCGTCTGGTGTGTGCCCCGACATCAAGGCGCTATGCGCCAACATCCAGTCCACCACACGCCTCGACCTGTCCTTCTTGCGACTGCAGGATTTGTCGCATCCCAAGCCTTTGCTTGGGGTCAGACAAATTGTGGACCTTGGTCACCTCCCTCCCCCCGGAGAAGACTAGCAGTCGTGGGCCGCTCAAGCCTTCTCCCCCGGCTGGCCCTCCAGTGGGCCGGGTTCATTCCCGAACCCGGGTCACTGGTGTCGCAGATGGAAATCCAACTGCTGCTCCAGCAGGCCGGCAGTTATACCAAATTTAATGACCGTTGCAGAAGTGGATCTTAAAATGTAGTCAAAAATGTAACAGCCTCTCATAAACCAGACTGGATACATAGTGAGATCAACAGGACTAATGATATAACTTCAGTTAAGGAGTTTATAGTAGTTGTTTAGATGATACCACACATGTAATGTACAGTATGCAACACCATGCTACACT
Organism: Neoceratodus forsteri; assembly: GCA_016271365.2. Lineage (NCBI taxonomy): Eukaryota > Metazoa > Chordata > Ceratodontiformes > Ceratodontidae > Neoceratodus > Neoceratodus forsteri. The sequence continues at coordinate 448,264,230 of CM057456.1, read as the reverse complement.
ATGGAGTTTACATTTAGTAAGAGTTTAAAAACTAACTTTATCTCGTAGTTTTATTTACTCTCACTGAACACGGTCACATATAATCTTTTTTTTTTTTTAAGTACTGTGTGTTGTTCTTTAGAAAAATAATAATCACAGTTCTAAAATGGGTATAAAAAAATCAAATAAACTGAATTGGGTAAAACCAGTCTAGTGACGGTGTATTATTATTACAGCATAATGCATGGTCATCCTGATCCTAAATCGAACCGGATTTGTTAGTCGCAACATCACACAAAGAGCAAATCGTTCCCCCTGCAATCAGAACTGACCTTCCATTGCAAACATGACTGCTAGCTTTACTTACTATAAACCTTTAACTAGGCCCTAATAATAAAAGTACCTTAACAAAGCAAACAAACAAGAAAAACAAATCAAAATGTTGTTTCCCTGGTCATCTTACTCCCCTTACACAATAAACACATTAGAAACATTAAGTGCTGTTTCTAGTATTTATTACTAGTATACAGTGTATGGTCGAACATTGTTAGGGATGGAAATCCATCCTTCCTGAAACCTTGTTATACTGCACTAAATACATCAGCTAGTTTGTTATGCTGCACTAGCTACACAGCTAGTGCAGCATAACAACTGAGAACGTAGTCATGCATGTGCGTACTGGCAATCCCCGATCTTCAAGAAACAGCCTCAGGTGATGACAGCTGTCCATGGAAGCGAGCGGAGATTTAAAAAAAAAAAAAAGGAATGACATCCATTGCCTTTTTGAGAGACCATACAGTATAAAAGACCGTGTATGATCACTCATACACTCCAAGGATATTTTTAAACTCTCAAGGTCTCCATGGTAACTAGACCTCTCAAGCTGTGCTTTCGAGGTCTTCGGTTACCATGAAAACCGCCCGAGTGAAAAATATCCTTGTGTATGAGCGATCCTACACTATTCTCTATTTTTTTGCTGATGGTGAAAAAATCCTCCTCCTGTTTTTACCTGCTTATCAGGGAAATCTCTTCTGCTTACCCTGATGGAGATAAAATTGAAGCTCTGGCGCAACATGAGGGCTTTATTTTGTGTGTGTGTGTGTGTGTGTGTGTGTAGTACGTTGGGAGAGGAACATTCTGCCAGTGTTGTGCATAATTTAGAATATCTGTATTCCATGGTGAACATTCTGTGGTAAACATTCTATATTTTTGCATGGGGGGAAAATAGAGTGAAAAGAAACAGGATGAGGAAAGGAGGCAATAATACTATATAAACAAATAGAGAAAAGGTGACAAAACACAGTTACATGGGCATAGGCAGACCCAGACTGCTTAAATATATTCCTGAAGTTAGTTCATAAAAGCATCTACATTTGAATCATATAGGGGTGATTTCAGGAGAAATCTGTCCGCCTCTCCCCCCTCAAAAAAAGACAGACTGGCAGGTTCAAATGTTAAGAACACACTTCTAATAAAATACCATACCTGTATAGATTTGAAATGCAAACCAGAAAAGAATGTGTCTGTAACCCCTAGGTGGCGCTATCCCAAGGGCTACTACCCCTGCTTGCTTGGCTAGTAGCAGGTTAAGGGGCCTGAGTTCTGAAATGGGTGCCTCCACCCGGAGGTCAGGGTTGGAAGTGGTCAAGCTAACCTGGGCACAGCCCTCCGGGACACTGTAACTCCTCCTCTTTCCCCTCTAGTGGCCTGAACACTGTACAGTAATCACTTTCACAATACCCCTGGTATACCACCCAAGTACCCACACTGTTTGCACTTACCACCAGGGCTGGTTCCTCTGGCTTGACCCTGGGGACCCCCTGTAAAACAAGGTTATGCACAGCAAATAGCAACAGTACAGTACTTTGAGCACAAACAGGAACCACAGTCAGATTACATGCAGAAGAAGTTAGATCTGATTTATTCAGGGGACTTGAACAAGGGAGGGGAAAAATCAGGTTAATTAGCTTAAAGGTTATATCAGTCAAGCAGATATGCATGCGCTTTGAGTCCCCCACACAGTCACACCTCTGGGTACCCAGGTGGAGAAGAGACGGGCTAGCCAGGACTGATGCCCGGGATTGGCCAGCATCGCAGCTGGCTGGGGCCCTGTGATGGAAAACACAACATGCACAGTACACAATATTTGTAATCCAGAGCCAGAGGGCTCAGTTTGTAAAGGAAATGAAACAACAAGACAATCAGATGACACACTCAGATTAAGCTGTTGTTGCAGGGAGCTACCCTGGTATTTACTCACGATACCCAAGACTGGACACAGGCTGGACAAAAATCGAGACTGCAGGTGGTTGATCTGGAATGCCAGGAGAAGCAGGGCCCACACGAGTCACAGAGGCGTGGTTCCTGTTTAAGCGTGGAGCAGGGGGCTGATCCCCAGGCAGGTCTCTCATCGATGGCTTCTCTGTGCAGTGGGTAGTCTGGCTGGCCCAGACCACATGGAGACAAATTTGGATGCAGTCCATTTTGGGCTGGATACAGCTTCCAGCAAGCAGAACACAGTTCACACAGTGGGGGACTAACTCACAACCCACTAGTTGCTCATAGCACATTTACATGTACAGGAATTCTACTGTACTAGACAAAGCGCTCCTCGGTCACAATCGGAAAGTTTCTGCACACACTGGGAGCTTAGGGGTAGCTGGAACTCCTGACAGGCCGATCGCATTCAGCAAAATCTTCAGTCTTCTTCAGGTTGAGCCTGGCCCACTTCAGTAGCTTAGTTTAGTCACACAAACTTGGATTTAGTCCAAAATAATTCTCTTCTTTCCCTCTCAGGAGCAGCAGGTAGACCTGCAAGCCAAAAACCCAGCCCTTTCACAGTTTTCCCATGCGAATCCACTCAGGATTGCTGCCCAAAATACACTTCAGCTCCTTCTTGTTCAACTTCCGGCTTAGCTCTAACTGAAAACTGCAAGCAGCTCGGGACTTCCCCAAGATCCAAAAGATTTGGTTAGCTGATTTGGCTGTCAGTCAGAGCAAGAGCTCCCCTTTCAGTTGCAAAAAAAGCTCCAAACTAAAGTTCCTATAGATTTTGAATTCAGACAGCTCCTGTAGTCCGGCTACATTTTAGGTCCCACCAGTACTGTTTGGTCCAATCTATAGTCCAGGACCAAGATAGTGGAGACAAACAAAACAGTCCTTGCTACAAAGAAAGCAGGTTAGACAAACTGCATTATCACTCTAAATGATTTTCAGTAAATAGTTACATCTTTCAACAGAGTTCCCTCTCAGATTACTTAAGCTACAATTAGGCAGCTCTAAAAGAGACAGTACATAGAGGCTATACAGGCTCTGGTAATCACATTTAAACTGCTGAAGCGCAGGACACCAGCCCGGCAGTGAGCATTTAGGCAAGCTCAAAGATGACTTTTTGGGAACCCCCATTTGTTGGGGGGGGGGGTTACATGTCTGTTCTTGACAGAACAGCCACTAGTATCTTCTGACCATTTCCAAAATGAATCTTATATAATATTTTTATATATAGAATAAAGTATGGGGTGGTGTGGTTAGAATTTACATTATTAAAGCTAGATGCTGCATAAACCCTAAGAGCGAAGGTTTGTGAAACATCTAACTCCAAGGTTATATGTTACAGTGTGGTAAAAATGACAGGACTTTAAAAATGTAGTGAACCATTTTGTTTTTTTATATAAATATGAAACATTTTGTTTTTTAATATTGATATATGGTCGCTGTAGTGAAGTAGTAACAAAATAACTACGTTAGCCGACTCCAAGCTTTGTTTTAAAAAATTAAGTCTCTAGCCCTAATGGTTCCAAAGCTGTCACATTTTAAAGAAAATATATTTTGAAAAGTCCAACCCTGGAGCCAGGCCGGTGGTGCTGAGGGTTGAGGCGCTGGACGCCTTATCTTGCGCTATGCCAGCAACCCAGGTTTGGGAACGACCTTGGGTCGTCGGGGTGCCGGCATGGGAAGGGGGAGGGAGAAGCAGGATTGAGAGGCGTGGATAGGCTGTTCTCCTCTCCTGAGGGTGATGGGGGTGGGCTGTCACCCTCCCGTAGTTCCACTCCCACCAGATGGAGGTCTAGTGGGAAGTGTAGGCAGAGTGGGCGACAAGGACAGGAGGGTGGAAGGGGCTTAGCTGGTGCCATGGTGTGCGTGCATGCTTCCACATGCATGCATGCCCATGTGCTGGGGCCTTGGGTAGGCGGGGTAAAACCAACGGAAAAACCACTGTAACCCCTCTACAAATGGGGGTTCCTGGAAAGTCTTCCTTGAGCTTGCCTAAATGCTCACTGCCAGGCTGGTGTCCTTCGTTTTAGCAGTTTAAATGTTCTTGCCAGGGAGTGCCTAGATTGCAGTTATAATTAATCTGGAAGGGGGCTGAGTGTTTCTATGCTTGAGTCCTGCCCTGGGCTGCCAGATAATCGCTCCGTTCTGCCATCACTAATTGCACAGAGGGAGGTCTGTTAGAAGATGTACTTGTTTGTTGTCTAACCTGCCTTCATTGCAGCATGGACATTTCTGTTTATCTCCACCAACTTGGTCCTGAACTGCAGAAATGGGCCAGTCAGTACCTTTGGAGACTTTAAAATGGAGCCTGTCCCCAGGGGCTTTGTGGTAGCAAAATTCTGTAGGAATTGTAGTTTTAGGCATTTGGCACCTAAATGAACCTGAAGGGGGAGCCCTTGTTGTGACTGACAGACAGATCAGCCAACTGAACTGTTTGAATCTTGGGGAAGTCCCAGACTGCTTGCAGTTTCAGTTCAGATCTGAGTTGGGAAGTGAAGGAGTAACAGCTTGTGATAGTCAAGCAGCAATCCTACCTAGATTCGCGTGGGAGAGCTGTGAAAGGGCTGAGTTTTGGCCTGTCTTTCTGCCTGCTGTCCCTGAGAGGGAAAATAGAGTTGATTCGGACTGAATCCGAATTTGGAGAACGATTTAAGCCACTGAATTGTAACCAGGCTCCTACCTGAAGAAGACCAAAGATTTGCTGAATGCGATTGGCCTGTCAGGACTTCCAGCCACCTTTGAACTCTTGGTTTGTGCAGAGATGCTGTAATTGCGACCGGATAATAATCTGCCTGGTACAGTAGAATTTCCTTTCGTGTAAATGTGCTATGTGCTGCTAGTGGATCGTGATTTGGTTCCCCATTGTGTGTTGAAATGTGTTCTCCTTACTGGAAGCTGCATCCAGCCCCAACGGACTGAACTCCAAATTTATCTCCATTTGGCCTGGGCCTTGCCACACTTGCCCAGCCAGACTACCCGCTGCACAGAGAAAGTCTTCGACGAGAGACCTTCCTGGGGATCAGCACCCTGCTCAACGCTTTGAACAGGAATGATGCCTCAGTGATTCGTGTGGGCCCTGATTATCCTGGCACTCCAGCTCAACAACCTGCTGTCTCGATTTCGTCCTGCCTGTGTTCTGTATTGGGTATCATGAGTAAACATCAGGGTAGCTCCCTGCAACAACAGGTAAATCTAAAGTGTTGTCATCTGATTGCTTTGTTGTCTTTTCTGCCACGAACTGAGCCCTCCGGCTCTGGATTACAAATAGTGTGTGTTGCGCATGTTGCATTCTTACATCACAGGGCCCCAACCAGCTGCGACGCCAGCCTACCCTGGGCAAAGTTCCTGGCTAGCCCACCGTCTTCCTAAGTGGGTGCCCAGAGTGTGTAAATGTGTAGGGACTCTGAAGCACATGCATAACTGTCTGATTGATATAGCCTTTAAGCAAATCCACCTGATTACGCCTCTCCCTTGTTCAAGCCCCTGAATAAATCAGATCCAACTCTTTTTGCATTTAACCTGGCTGTGGTTCCAGTTTGTGCCAAAAACTGTACTGTTGCTATTTGCTGTGCAGGGGGTCCCCAGGGTCGAGCTAGAGGAACCAGCCCTGGTGGTAAGTGTAAACAGTGTGGGTAATTGCCTGGTGAATAAGGGTCATTGTGAAAGTGATTATTGTGTATTGTTCAGGCCACTAGAAGGGAAAGAGGGGGATTACAGTGTCCCAGAGCTGTGCCCAGGTAAGTTTGATCACTGACAACCCTGATCTTCAGGTGGAGGCACCCGTTTCAGTACCCAGACCCTTAACCTGCAACTAGCCATGCAGGCAGGGGTAGTAGCCCTTGGGATAGAGCGACCTAGGAGTTACACTACTGTAAACATAATAATAATAAAAAAAAGAAAAGTCCAACTCTGGAACTGTTAGGGCTAGAAGCTTAATGTAACCCCTAGATGGCGCTATCCCAGGGGCTACTACCCCTGCCTGATTTGCCACTAACAGGTTGAGGGGCCTGGATCCAATGGCGGGTGCCTCCACCCAGAGGTCAGGGTTTGCAATAGTTAAACTAACTTGGTCACAGCCCTCTGGGACACTGCAACCCCCCTTTCTTCCCATTAGTGGCCCACACAATATATCAGAATTACCTTCACAGTATACACTTACCCCCAGGACTGGTTCCGGCACTGGGACCTCCTGTGAAATAAGATACAGTGCAACAATCACAGTACAGTACTTTAACATAGACAAATACCTCTAGGCAGTATAACTTTGCTGAAACAAGCAGCTCTGATTTATTTAGGGGATATAACAAGGATAGGGAAATCAGGTTAATTAGCGATCACTCTACTCATCTACATTTATGGCTCTGTGCACAGGCCTATCCCTATCAGTTACTGTCGCTGGGTACCCAAGCCCTAGTGGCTAGTCCAAACCGTGGCAGCTGGTAGGGGCCCTTTCACACAGAGAAAAGAAAAATTAAACAGTCAGCAGTACAGTAATTCCATTTGGATTTAATGTGGCAATTCAACAGGGAGCGACCCTGAATTAATACTCACAACCTCCAAACAAGATAGGGTCCTTCAATGTCAGCAGGGCTACTCTTCAGCTCCAAGAGACTCCTCACACATTTATATGGTAAAACAGAAAGTACTGTACCAGGCAGGCTGCCTCTCTATCCCGATCGCAATTACTGCACAATACCCGGGAGAACACACAGCAGATTCAGTTCCTGACAGACCGAGTGCAATTCAGCTATTTCTCCAGTCTTCTACAGGGTGAGCCTGGTTTCTACTCTTCAGATATCCTTTGATTCTCTTCACAGGGACGGATTCAGTCCCAACAAGCAGTTACACAAGCTGCAGACCGGAACTCTGGGCCTTACACACGCTTTCCGACTAAAACTGCACACTGAAAAGTACAGGGCTCCTTCCTTCTTCACTGTCAGAGCTAAACTGAAACTCCAACAGACAAAACCGGCACTTCCTTTGAGTTCCTCCCAGTTCTTGACTGGATTGGCTGTCACTCACAATAGACTGCTCCTGTTGGTCCAAAAGGCCGAGTCTAAACTACATCTCCCAGAGTCACTGCCCATACAATCCTCTTGTGGCTGGCTCAGATTATGAGTCCAAGTTCTGATTCGTCCAAGGCACCATTTTAGAGCTAGCTTACTTCACAACTGATTGGTCCAGTTCAGCAGTTCAAAACCAGAATGGGAACTAGGCAGACACAGTTCTGACTGCAAAGAAAGCAGGTTAGACAAACTATAATTTCATTATTACTCTAAATGGTTTCTGGCAAACAGTTACCTCTTTCAGATAGGTTCCCTTTGCACTCCTAGTGACTGCAAAATGGAGTGAATTGGCAGCAGCTCGAGTGGTACTCAATCAAAGAAACACACAGTCCCCTCATACAATTAATTATGTCTGCAAGCAGACAGCTCTTAAAGAGACAGTACCAGAGGTTCTAAAAACACTCACTGATAAATGGCTTAACGCCAAACACCATTCAGGCTTGGAGCATTCAAGCAAGCTCCTGGAAGTCTTTTGGGAACCCCCATTTGCAGGGGGGTTACACCCTTCCTGGCCTGGGAAAGCTTGACGTCCACGTCAAGCAAGTACCCCCATAAGTTTCAACTGCAACCATATACATTTGCATTAGGCTCACACATGTAATCATCAGTCAATATATCATTTTACCAAGAACACATTTCTGAAACATTGCAGTACGTCACTCTTTACACAGTATTACATACACATTGTACCATAACTCAAGTTATTACCTCTTGTACATGAAACCTGAAGAGAGGGGGGCCCTTCCCTATCAGTTACCTTGGGGCTGGATGGGGCAAGGGCACCATACTTAGAGGGCAACACAAGTAACTTGGAGTTAGCACTGACGCTCAGTTTGGGCAATGAGCTCGGGGACACATACACTCCTTTATGGACAACATTGAGAGGCAGATCCACTGGCGTGCCAGGGAATCATAACTGAGGTGCACCACAGGCTTTACAGCTCGACCAGTCTTCTAGGGGAACTGTTACAGTCTCTGCACTCTGAGCCTCATTTTCAGCATTGTCCTCACTTGTCAGGGGAGTCTCCATGGGGGTAGAGAGGCTAGAACTTGGGGCACTTTCAGCTCCAGGAGTTACAGTTTCTGAGTCCACAACATTTGGCTCGCATGGAGAGCTTTCGGACACTGGCAGTGGACTGTCAGGGCACTCAAAATACTCTTCTTGTTCTGGTGTATCACCAGTCTGACCCAATCCATCATTTTCCTCCCCTGAAAGCTCAAACAGTTCAACCATGCACAATGATTCCATTTCATCTTATCTGATGCTTTGCACTTCACTTTCTGGGAGCATTGGCTCCAGGGACGAAGCTGGGGGCTTGGACAATCCAGAAGGCACAGCTTCATCTCCAGTATTGACTAGGGGATTGCCCCGAAACAATTGACTCAGTTCGTAAGAAGGATAGTATTCAAAGTCACTCTCACTTTCTTCCGATATGGACTGACAGTCATGCTCAACTGGGACTTGTGGAGGGAACACTTTAACTTTGCTTCTGTAGGTGCAGACTTTCTTGATCTTTTCTTAGCAGCAGCTCTAGTCACTGGTCCAGAGGGGCATCTTCTAGGGGCTCAGACTCAATTAAGATTTGTCCAATGGGCAGTAAATGATTTCATGCATTGTTTTTACATCTTTGAATTATTCTCAGGCCTTACTTTGTACACTGGCAGATCATCTCGCTTGCCCACTACAATGTGAGGGAGATGGTGCCATCTGTCAGCAATCTTGTGCTTGCCATGCAGTCCCAGATTTCTTAGCAATACCCAATCTCCTCCTGGAGTTCCTGTGTTTCACCTTTTATCATACCTTTCTTTGTTGGCCAGTTCTTTTGGCAGCCATGGTTTGAGCCAGTTGGTACGCATGAGTTAGCTGGGCCTTTAACTTTTGCACATACTGTAAATAGTTGTCAGTTTGAACCCCATCAGGAGAGACCCAAACACACATCTACCGGTAGTCCGAGCTTCTTCCAAACATCAGGCGGTAGGGGAGAACCCAGTGGCATCACTTTGGTGCAATTATAAGCATGTACCAGGGTGCTAATTTGTTGGCTCCATCTAGGCTTTGTCCTTTGGGTGCAGGGTGCCTAGCATATCTAGCAAAGTGCGTTGAAACTTCAGGCTTAGGGTCCCCTGGGGTGGTAAGGAGTGGTTCTGGACTTTCGCACTCCCCACAGAGAAAGCATCTCTTTGATCAGACGACTCTCAAAGTCTCTCCCTTGATCAGAATAGATTCTTTGTGGAGCCCCATAGTGAACAAAAAAGTTTTCTACAAGTACTTTGGCCACAGTGGATGCTTTCTGGTCTTTGGTGGGGAAAGCTTGGGCATATCTCATGAAATGGTCAGTGACCACCAGCACATTACTGATATTTCTTTGATCTGACTCAAACCCAGAAAATCAATACAGACCAGCTCCATGGGTGCACTGGTGGTGATGTTAACAAGGGGGCAGCCCTCTGGGGCAAAGCTTTCCTCTGTGTTGCTTATTACAAGTTCGAATGTGTTGCTCCACATCAGCCTCCATCTTAGGCCAATAGAATCTGGATCTCACCAAGTCAAGTGTTCTGTCTATACCAAGGTGCCCCATGTGGTTGTGCAAGGACATCAGTACTGAGTCTCGAAGGCAGTGGGCAGCACTAGTTGTTTGTCTACTTGCCCCTCTGTCTACTGTTTCTCTGTATAACAGTTTATTGATCAGTTTCAACTTAGGACCTTCTTTGTATAATAGTGCAGTTCTCAAACTGTGGAGCGTAATTTGGACACATCTTTTCCTGCACAGAGGGCTTCTAAAGCTGCTTTGATCATGGGATCGCGGATTGAGCCCACCTAATACTGTCATTGTCCAGCTGAGGCAGTGCACCAATGTCTATTGCAGAAAAGTGGCACAAGCAGCAGGTATGCAATTCTCAGAGGGTCCTAGGCAATCCACCATGCAGTCCACTGCCGTGGACATTTGTTCCTCCCTGTCAAACTTCCGCAGAGTGCCTGAATGTCAGGTTCTGCCAATCGTCCCAATCATTCTGGGGAACAGGCTCCGGAGAGAGCATCAGCATCTATGTGGTTCAGACCTGCTCGGTATTCGAGAGCATAGTCATATGTAGATAATGCAGAAAGCCACCTATGGCCAGTGGCATCCAACTTAGCTGAGGTCTGCACATAGGTCAAAGGATTATTGTCAGTTTTACCAGTATTTTAGCCCCCATACAAGTACTTCATGGAATTGGTCAACAATAGCCCACTTCAAAGCTAGGAACTCTAACTTATGTACAGGATAGTTCTTTCGGATGGGGTCAGGCTTCTACTGGCAAAGGCCACTGGTCTCAGGCCATTCTCGTGCTCTTGTACAAAACAGCCCCAACCCTTGCAAGCTAGCATCAGTGTGCAGGACGTAGGTTTTCTTGGATGGCATAGGCCAGCACTGGAGCATGGGTAAGTTGATATATGATCTCATGAAAAGCAGTCTCACAATCAGAGTCCAGCGGGCCCCAAATACTTCACTCGGATGAAAATACACTCTTTCAGTCTTGAGGACGCTGACTTTGGTATTTTTGTGGGTTGGGGATACCCTTGAGTAAGGTTAAGAAGCGGATCACTCTTGAATAGTCCTTGATGAACCGTGATAATAACCACAGAATCCCAGGAATCTTTGCAGTTCTTTAGATTTTTGGGCTGTGGCCAGGTGGTCAAGGCCTCAACTTTACTTGGGTCGGTCTCTATTCCTCGGTGGATACTATGTGTCCCACATACTTTACTGATGTTTGAAAGAATTGACACTTATCAATGGACAGTTTAAGGCCAAAGTCCTCCGGTCGGTCCAATACCTTAAATAATCTGCTCTCATGTTCCTCAGTGAGCTGCCAAACACAATAACATCATCTAGGTATACCAGGCACTCTAGTAAGTTCATGTCCCCACTGCACGCCCATCAATCGTCTGAAAAGTGGCTGGGGCACCTGAAACCCTTGAGGCATCCTCATGAATTCATAGAAGCCAAGCGGACGGATAAAGGCTGTCTTCTCACGGTCCTCTGGGGCCATCGGGATCTGGTAGTACCCACTGCGGAGATCCAACACAGAGAACCACTTGCTCCCCGCTTAGGCAGTCCAAAGCATCCTGAATGCGGGCATTGTGTACTGATCAGGGATAGTCCACGCGGTTTACAGGAGCGATAATCCACACACATCCTTACTGTCCCATTCTTTTTCCTCACTACCACAATGGGAAGCATAAGGGCTTCTGGATTCTTGTATTACACCAGCAGCTAACATCTCTTGCAGATGCCGCCTCACATCATCTATGTCAGCAGGTGCCAGGCGTCGAGACCTCTCACCAAATGGTCTTTCGTCATGCAGCCAGATATTGTGCTCAGCTCCTTGCACGCATCCTACATCCCATTCCTTTAAAGAAAACACCTGGTCTCTCTGGGCAAGCTTCTCACTGATCCTCACTTTCCATTCAGCTGGCAGCGGAGTCAGCCAAATCAAACAAGTTGTATGCTACTCTGTCATTCTTCCTTGAACTCTTGCTGTGGGTAGCACTGCAGTGTCTGCACAATGCACATTAGCCAGGATGCAACCTCTATTTACTCGAATGTCTTTTCAGACACATTATGAACTTGGACCGCTACCCTTCTGGCATAAGCATGGGCTCTAGCGGCAAAATACTGGGCTTGACCAGCAGTCCTCTGGCAATTTTCCATCGCCTGGTGCATCCAACATTAATATTTTATTCTTGACATCCTTTCTGATACGGACCTCTCCTGTAAGGTACACTGGGCATTTGGGCCAGGATCAGAGACTCAGGATCCTTCTTCCATACAATTCAGACCGGTTCCTCTGGTTCTATTTTTCAGCATCTCTCTGTGCCTCATAGGCCTTCTTAATTAAAGCCGGAACTCTTAAAGCTCTACTAGTCTTTGACCCTGTTTTCATAACACAACTGTGCCAGCCTTCCGAACATATGAGCATTTGTTCCAATCAACAAAGGGACACCATCGACAGTCCAGTGGGGGACACACTAAGGCTAGGGTCTCTACTTGTTCGGCCACTCCAGCCACGGAGGTGGGGAAAGACAGCCAAATTCGGATATACCCGGAATAGGGGTAGGCCTTCTCACTTAACCCCCATACATGCAGTCCTTCTAATGGTTGTAAGGGCACGTCTGACAAATGCTTCTGATACCAATCCTGGAACATAATTGTCACTTGGGAGCCACTGTCTAATACAGCTCTTGTAGACACTCCATTCACCTTTACAGTGGTCTCCATGGAGGGACCCACTATTCTGGACCAGTCTGAGAGGCGGTAGTGGGGGCCTGGGCAACTGACCTTGCCACAAAGGGACGTGAGTTAGCATTTTGGTGCCCTCACTGGGATCATTTCGTGCACCTCTTAACCACTGATTTGTTCTCCGAAGCTCTCCTTGTAGCCTATATGCAACTTTGTCAGTGTCTTTTGGGGACCGGCATTCCCTTTTCATGTGCCCATCTTTCCCACAATTATAGCAAAACATACTTTCTGGAGTTTGAGCTGGCCGAGGCGCCACACTGGGAGCCAGGGCGGGGTATTTAACTGGAAACCTTGGTGCCATCTCTGTCTGCGGCGTGATAAGCATTTGGAGACATCTCGTCAGTTTCTCCACTTCCATGGTCAAGGAATCGAGTTGGAGCTGTTATCAGCAGGAGATACATGGTGGGTACCCCACCCCGCATAGCAGATGCAGTCGGATATAGGTCAGGGCCCGTACTTGCAGGCGTGGCCTTCATAAAGGGACTGTTTTTGAATTCCCGGATCTCTCTCAACAGTTCGCCCCATTGTGGCATATCTTTTTCCTTGTCAGAGCACTCATTTACTGCCAACCTCTGCCCCTGAACTTCACTTGATGGGTCACCCTCAGTCACTCAGGTCGTAGCCGCAGCTGTTGGTGCAGGTCCCTCCCGAGGTCGCCTTTTCTCAACTCCTCGAATTTCTCTCATTAACTCATCATAGGAGGGTGGGGATTCCAGTCGATTTGCCAGGCGTAACTGAAGCAACAGCAGTTCTGAGAAGGGGGCAGACTTAAGGATCCTGTCCAGCCTGGTTCGGTCCAGTTCAGTCGCTGGCAAACTACCCTTTCTGAGGCATTCTTGCAACAATTTTTCCAGCCGAGATACATACACAGACAACAACTCCCTTGGTACTGTTGTGCATCTCTTATCTCCACCATAGGTCTTCATCAGAATCTGGGCTCCCATACACATTCTCCAGGGCCTCAAGATAGGCCTGTGCAGTCACTTCAGGGTTACTGGCCCGGTTGCGCACGGATGGTAGCCAGGGCAGGACCTCGGAGGTCTCACTAACCCTCTTCGCTGCTTCCCGAGCATTGCCATTCTAGCACTTGGGGGGCAACATAGTCTATCCAGGTCTCCCAGTCATCCTCCCTTGGGGGTGGGAAGGTGCCAGAGAAGATCTCCTCAACCTTCGTAAGAGTCGTGACTAATGGCAGGTGCAGAAATAGGAGTCTGCATTGGTTCAGCCACCATTACGGGTACTGGAGCGGGAGAGGTGTTGGGGGAAGAACACCCCCAGCTGGCAAGAATAATTTCTTCAAGTCCTCCACAGTTTTCCCTTCCCCCAGCAACCATTTAGCAAATTTCTCCTCAAAAGTTTCAGATAGTGGTGGGGGCTCATTCCCCCCCGGGACTTCATTGTCCTTAGTTATCACTCTCCAAGCAGTGAGGGCTCCCTCTGGGGTAATGGTCTGTGGCACTTTGGAGCTATCTATGGGAGCCTTAAACTCTACTAGGGCCAGGAAAGTGTGGGTGAGCAGATTAGCATGCCGACCCACCACCACAGGGTTTTGTAAACCTTCCACCTTGGAAAGTACTCCCTGCACAGTGTCCGTATTGATACCCAGGGGGATGTCCAGGACAAGCATAGCATTTTGGGGGTCGATCTCCTCCCCAGTACACCACTCCACCAGCCGGTGCACAGCCACTTCTGTCGGGGTACCCATTTATTTATTTATTTTTTCCTTAACAGTGGTTTGTAAATATGGCCACTAGAGGACACACAATCCCAGCGGTGCCTCCAAGATGTAACCCCTAGATGGCACTATCCCAGGGGCTACTACCTCCTGCCTGATTTGCTACTAACAGGTTGAGGGGCCTGATCCAATGGCGGTGCCTCCACCCAGAGGTCAGGGTTTGCAATAGTTAAACTAACTTGGTCACAGCCCTCTGGGACACTGCAACCCCTTTTCTTCCCACTAGTGGCCCACACAATATATCAGAATTACCTTCACAGTATACACTTCCCCCAGGACTGGTTCCGCACTGGGACCTCCTGTGAAATAAGATACAGTGCAACAATCACAGTACAGTACTTTAACATAAGACAAATACCCTCAGGCAGTATAACTTTGCTGAAACAAGCAGCTCTGATTTATTTAGGGGATATAACAAGGACGGGGAAATCAGGTTAATTAGCGTATCACTCTACTCATTTAGTCCATGGCTCTGTGCAGGCCTCATCCCTATCAGTTACTGTCCCTGGGTACCCAAGCCCTAGTGGCTAGTCCAAACCGTGGCAGCTGGTAGGCCCTTTCACACAGAGAAAAGAAAAATTAAACAGTCAGCAGTACAGTAATTCCATTTGGATTTAATGTGGCAATTCAACAGGGAGCGACCCTGAATTAGTACTCACAACCTCCAAACAAGATAGGGTCCTTCAATGTCAGCAGGGCTACTCTTGAGCTCCAAGAGACTCCTCACACATTTATAAGGTAAAACAGAAAGTACTATACCAGGCAGGCTGCCTCTCTATCCCGATCTTAATTACTGCACAATACTCTGGGAGAACATACAGCAGATTCAGTTCCTGACAGACCGAGTGCAATTCAGCTATTTCTCCAGTCTTCTACAGGGTGAGCCTGGTTTCTACTCTTCAGATATCCTTTGATTCTCTTCACAGGACGGATTCAGTCCTAACAAGCAGTTACACAAGCTGCAGACCGGAACTCTGGGCCTTACACACGTTTCCCGACTAAAACTGCACACTGAAAAAGCACAGGGCTCCTTCCTTCTTCACTGTCAGAGCTAAACTGAAACTCCAACAGACAAAACCGGGCACTTCCTTTGAGTTCCTCCCAGTTCTTGACTGGATTGGCTGTCACTCACAATAGACTGCTCCTGTTGGTCCAAAAAGGCGCCGAAGTCTAAACTACATCTCCCAGAGTCACTGCCCATACAGTCCTCTTGTGGCTGGCTCAGATTATGAGTCCAAGTTCTGATTCGTCCAAGGCACCATTTTAGAGCTAGCTTACCCCACACTGATTGGTCCAGTTCAGCAGTTCAAAACCAGAATGGGGAACTAGGCAGACACAGTTCTGACTGCAAAGAAAGCAGGTTAGACAAACTATAATTTCATTAATACTCTAAATGGTTTCTGGCAAACAGTTACATCTTTCAGATAGGTTCCTTTGCACTCCTAGTGACTGCAAAAATGGAGTGAATTGGCAGCAGCTCGAGTGGTACTCAATCAAAGAAACACACAGTCCCATACAAACTAATTATGTCTGCAAGCAGACAGCTCTTAAAGAGACAGTACCAGAGGTTCTAAAAACACTCACTGATAAATGGCTTAACGCCAAACACCATTCAGGCTTGGAGCATTCAAGCAAGCTCCTGGAAGTCTTTTGGGAACCCCCATTTGCAAGGGGGTTACATTAATTTTTATGTTTTTTTTTTTTTCAAATATCGATAGGCAACATTCAGTTTTTTATATTGCTGTATGGCCACTGTAGTGCTGTATTAGCAATATAACTACTTGCCTGAAATATAAATAAATATATAAAGTCTCTAGCCCTAATGGTTCTGAAGTTCTCACACATGTTTTGAAATGTATAACTCTGGAACTCTTTGAGCTAGAAACTTATATCATTATTATATATCATGAAATTAGCTTAAGTTTTTGAGCCCTCTGATTGGTTGACATTCGTGCACTGAAGGTGTCTAATGCATGGCTAAAATCAAGTGCTGTCAGCCTGGATGCAGCACCCCCTCCAAAAAAAAAAAAAACATATTAATGCCCCTTTACAATATTGTAAAACGTTTAAAATGTTATCGGCCATGATTTTATTTCTTTAATCCCTTTTAAGTGCACCATGAAAATGATCAGAAAACCTTACAGTGCCAGTTCCCCTTCAAAAACAGTATAAGTCATAATATGTTTGAAAATTATCTGTTTTTGTGATTTTAATTTCACCCTCTTTTACTGCTACGATGTCTCCCCCACCTGCCCACCCGCTTGCTCACTTACTGCTTGTCCAGCTCGCCAGCTGCTCCCTGGCTCCCTCCCACTCACTGCATTGGCATAGTCTCTAACCTGTAGTCATTTCTTTGCAGGTTCTGACTGGCTCCCTCCCACTCACTGCCTTGGCATAGTCTCTAACCTGTATTCATTTCTTTGCAGGTTCTGACTGGCTCCTCCCACTCACTGCCTTGGCATAGTCTCTAACCTGTATTCGTTTCTTTGCAGGTTCTGACTGGCTCCCTCCCACTCACTGCCTTGGCATAGTCTCTAACCTGTAGTCATTTCTTTGCAGGTTCTGACTGGCTCCTCCCACTCACTGCCTTGGCATAGTCTCTAACCTGTAGTCATTTCTTTGCAGGTTCTGACTCTCCCTCTGAGTTCTTCATTAACTGCTGTGCCGAGCATGATTCTATACTTGTGCACCACCTCCCTGAGTGCTGCAGACATCAGTGACATCTCCTCATCCACGCTGCCCACTACAAATCTACAACAGAATAACAACAGCAGCAAAAAGCATATTTAGTGCCATCCCCAAACACCAGATTTTCAAAATGTGTCAAAAATGGGAGTGAGCTGGGGAGGGGGGGCAGGTGGGGTAGTGACATGACAGCCAGTTGTGGAAACATGTAACTACGGAGGCCACATTAGAACAAAAGTACTTAACTCAAAATAAATATGTAACCCGCAGGGGGCGCTATCCTAAGGGCTACTACACCTGCCTGCCCTAACTGTAGCAGGGTGAGGGGCCCAGATCTGTTGGCGGGTACCTCCACCCAGAGGTTGGGGTTAGAACAGTCGAGGTTGACTCGGTCGCAGCCCTCTGGGTTGCTGCAACCCCCCTTTCTTCCTACTAGTGGCCCACACAATTCAATTTCACTGTCCTTACCATATACACTTACCCCCCAGGCTCGAACCAATCAGCTTACTCCGGGAACCCCCTGGAAAGCAAGGTACCATCACACCACATTCACTGGGCAGTACTTTACCATTAACACACAGACTAGCCAGTGTACTTTTGCAAAACAAGCAATGTGATTTATTTGAGGGGAGTTAACAAGGACCGAGGGTAATCAGGTTGATTGGCTTACCACTACAGTATAGGAATATCTACCTAAGGCCCCGTTCGCACTAGGGCATTTGAAACGGTTCTGAGCGCTTGAACCGTTTCAAATGCGTGCTGTCTCGGATCGCGTTCGCACATAACTCTGTTGTAGCTCACAATTTTGGAAGCGTGCTCAAACCCTGATGAGACCAGGGCTTGAGCACGCTTCCAGAAATCCGTTTCAAAAGTGAAGTGAGCTACTCACAATGTGAACAGACAGAGTCACATCCATTCGTGTTTGTATGTCCTCCCACCTCTCGATCGCGCAAAGCATCATGGTAAGCAGCTGTGCAAGTGCTCCTGAATCCGAATAGAAGGGGAAATGGATTAACAGTTAGTGAGAACACTCTAGCATGCATCAGCTGAAATGGGTCAATGAAGTGGACTACAGTGCGAACCCTGCAACACGGTAAGCTGTAATCCATTTTCAGAAACGGATTGCTGAAATGTGCTGTAGTGCGAAAGGGCCTGTGGCTCTGTGCACAGGCCTAACCAATTAATTACTGTCTATGGGTACCCAAGCCCCAATGGCTACTTCCTCGATGCAACTGGTTGGGGCCCTGACACAAACGAGCGTCTAATTCCTGAGCAGACCAAATGGAGCCAGAGAGCCCAATTAGTGCAGTCAGCAATACAACAAAATGATTTCCCTTGGTTTGTAAGCTTTAACAGGGAGCTACCCTGATTCAGTACTCACAACTCTAGCAGAGAACCACTCTTTCACCACTTGCAGGGCTGAGTCTAAGCTTCAGAGGCCTCCTCACACATTTATATGGAAACAACAGAGGGGTACCATACCAGGCAGCTGCTTCCAAAACCTGAACGAATTCACAGCTATGCGGGCGTTTCACTGCATCTTCAAATGTCCTGACAGACCGAGCGCGATTCAGCAGATTCTCCAGTCCTATTCAAGTGAAACCTGGTAGGTAGCTGTGCTTGTACACAGCCTCCTCTGACCACAAGCCTGCGGATTTGATCTGTGGAACATTGGCAAAGCAAACGGCCGCCTCAGGCCTCTCACGTGCTTCCCGCGCAAACACTCAACGGCGCAGGGGCTCAGGGCTCACTCCTCCCTCACAGTCACAAGGCATCTGCCCCTAACTGTATGGGGCAATCCTTACAGCTCGGGCGCTACCCGATTCCATTGGCTGGTTACACATGCCAGTCACTTAGTCTGGCCCTCAGTGGTGCGAAAAAGCGCCATGGCCCATAATGCCACTTTCGAGAACTACAAGCGGTGTCCCCATTGGTCGTCTGGCTCCAGCCAGAGTCCTGATTCCGGGTTGGTCACTTCCGCTCCATTTTCAGTGGCCTGTAGCTTCTGTTGGACCCCCTTTCACACAGTCCGCGCCCAATATGGAGGGGCACAACACAAAGTCCCGGCTGCAATAAAGAGAGGTTAGACAAACTGCAATATAACCAATACTATACATGTTTTTAAGGGAACAACCTTATCTGTGAGACAAGCCCCCTCTGCGCTCCTAGCGACCACAGAAACGGAGCAAGCAGCAGCAATCCATGGTGGGACTCGAGCAGGGAAACCCCAGTCCCCCTATTTGTACCATAAAAACCTACGAACAGGCAGCTCTCAAAATGACAGTACTGGAGGCTTTTTAGAAGCACTCACAATGCCCACGGAAGCGGCCTTTCGCCGAACACCACTCAGGCAGGGAGCATTTAGTCAAGCTCCAGGAAAGGCTTCTAGGAACCCCCATTAGTAGGGGGGGTTACAAATAAATAAATGCAGTACAGTGATGCAGGTGGAGGAACTACTTTATTTCAAATTAAGACAAAGATCTTACTTTTTTTGTACTTATTCATTTGAATTTGAATTTTCATATACATGAGAGCCAAGGTGCCCATTTCATAAGCACAATAAGCTACTCCGGGGTGTACGTTGGACAGTTCTAACGCATTGTGATGGGCAGGATGCAGTAGGCCTTTGGCCTTGTGCCTCACTGCGCCCCCTAGCCGTGCAGTAGAACTGTGTAATGCACACCCTGTCATATCTTATTGCTTATGCAGTAGTGATTATGTTATTGATATTAAAAATAGGATCTTCAAGGACATCTCTTTCATCAGGCCATACCTATGGACAAAAAAGTTCACCCATTCACACATAACAAGGTCATACATAAAGGCTAGGTCCCAGATTTATGAATAGTTCAGTAAAGCAGCAGAGATTGCACATGTAAGCTGGTAAGAGTAGGAGGGAGATTTTTCATGGGCGCCAAAGAAACACCTGGATGGAATAAAACTGTGAAGAGTATAGTACTTAAGCAGCAACAACCGAGAAGCGCCAGTTGTTAATCCAAGGAAATGACTAGCTTCGAGGTTGTTACTGTGGTTGTATGTCTAATTGCAGTAACAATTTTCTTTTTTTCCTTTTATTTTTAACTTAATTAAGGTTTTAAGCATAATAGCATGAGCTGTGCATGCCGCACGGTGTCAGTTGGCAGCTGGGTCAGTCCTTTCAAAGATGTTAATGACTAATCCAATCAGGAGCCTCGGTGGGCTCATGAATAATGAATTAAACATAGAATTAATTTTTAAATTGGTTTATGCATGTAAGGAGGGGATCATGAGAGGAAAGAATGTGTATCTGTTTCTTTTTATTTAATGGAGTTTTACTTTTAGGTCCTAAATTGAAGGTTTTCAAGTGAGTAAAGGTGACAGCCACGTTTATGATAGCAGTCAGGGATGAGTGTAGTGGGTCATGAATTGTGTATGTGATTTGCCCAAATTCCAAATCTCTATGCCCAAACTTGTTCCAACTTGTGCAGTTCTGGGAGATTAATTTTTAGGTCTTGGAACTTATTTAGTTAATAAGGAAGGAAGAAACCCATTTTTAAGCAATACGTTATGACCAGGGATTGTGTTAATGCTGTAGTTAACCACCCCCTGGGGCTGCACCTTTTGCCAGATACTACTGTGGGGGGAGGGGGATCGACTACCTAGTGCATTAACAATACACTCTGGGAGTACCTTATTGCTGTTACAAAAATTTGTAATAACTTTGTGCAAAAACATATGTGTTTTTTTTTTTGTTTTTTTTTTACCTTAACAGTAATATTTGACCTGGAATAGTCCATCCACCATCTGTTCAAAATTGGGAGGAGCTGCCAACCCAGTGGCGTGGAGGGCTGAGGCATCCAAGCCTTACCTCCTTCCATGCTGGTGACCTGTGTTTGCAGTGCAAACGGGTCGCCGAGGGCCAGCCAGGGAGGAGGAGGATCGAGCATTCCCAGGACAGCTCTCCTCCTCTGGGGAAGGGGGGTAACAGCAGTCGGTGTTAGCCTGGCTCCTACTGATGCTGCCAGAAGGAGGGGCAGAGGCTGAGCAGACACCTGGGGTGCTGTGTGCGGGAGCATGCATGGCACCGCCACTGGGGCCCTAGCACGTCCCCCTCTGGGGAGAGAAAAAGGGAAACTGCCGGTGGTTGGATGACAGTGGCCCCGCCCCCGGCCAGTCAGACCAGCAGAACTGGATCCTGAGTGTGGCGGGGGTGAGCGCTGACCCAGCCGGTGGGGGCAAGCCCTGAGGGCAGAAAGCTGGTGCCGGTGAATGTTGGGGGACAGGGCTGGAGTGCCTGCCTGAACGTGGGCCGCCATGGTAGAGAAACAGTATCTTAAAAAAAAAAAAAAAATTGGGGAGGAGCTGTGCTACACATTGTCAGTGCGAGCATGTTTCCTGTAGTTCAGCTGCATTCCAACCCTCCCCAAAGAAAACAAGATGCGTTCATTGTTTGTGGCATGTTTAAACTGTTGTTCTCACATTCCAGCATTTAAAATGAGTTTGAGAGCCCAGGTCAAATGGTGACATGCAAGCATTCGGGAAGTTTAAGAGTTGGTTTAAGTTTGTGAGAGGTTATTAAGGTAGTGTGATTTTGCTATCTGTCCTGAACCCTGTGCCCCTTCTCTTAGAGCTGTAAGTCTGTGGGCTGCACTCTTGACCTCTGTGTCCCATTGAGGCTGCTGCAGTACCCACCCCCAAAAAAAACTTGCTTCAGAACCTCCCTGCCTGTTCCTTTTGTTTTTTTTTCAGCTCTGTCCTCCAGTGTTAATCAGAACCCCTTTCACGACTGTATTGAGGCTACTGCTGTCTCCTGTAGAGCATACTGCAGTGTCCTCCCCAACCCCCAACTTGCTTCAGGACTTCCCTGCTTAAACTGTCTCTGTTTAATTCTCAACCCCTCCCAAACTGTTAATTTCTCTTTTGTTGTCTGACTGCCCTCCCCTCCAAGCCTGCTATTTAATTTCATCCTCTCACCTTATCTCACCAGGGGACTACTGTGCCCTTTCGGGGCTGTTCCCTCTCAATGCATTCTGCAGTTTGGCAAGCAGACTAAGGAGAAGCTGCCCGACACTCACCCTCCAAACAAGGTACAGGTTGGAACTCTGAATTCTGGCACCTACCCCTGGAGGAATCTCACTTGCCCCTGTTTGCCAGTGTTTCTCACACTATGTACAGCAATCCAGAAGTCTTCTAGGAACTGCTGCCAAGAAATTAATGCTAGGACTGACCTCTGCATGACATGTTCTTGATTTCTTCTCACTTTAAGTAATGTTTAGTCTGATGTAGAGATTTCTTAAGAGTTGGTTTAAGTTTGAGAGAGGTTATTATGGTAGTGTGATTTTGCTATCTGCCCTGATCCCTGTGCCCCTTCTCTTGGAGCTTTAAGTCTGTGGGCTGCACCCTTGACCTCTGTGTCTCATTGAGGCTGCTGCAATGCCCCCAAAAAAAACTTGCTTCAGAACCTCCCTGCCTGTTCTTTTTTTTTTTTTTGTTATTAGCAGATTATATCTTTTAGCCAGTAGAGGGCCCAGTTATAAGCACACTTACCCAACCCAACACAATACAGTTCCTGTCTCATCTCACTTATTGTGTGGTCATTCTATCACTATTCATCTGTCTTTGCCCCTCCCTCTTCTACTGATTGATACTGATTTTCCATTGCAGCTTACTCTTAAAAGCCTACAGGGTTTCCCAACCCGTGCAAAGCTGCTCTACATTTCCTTACTTTCTGCTACTCCCTGGACACTCTTCCCCTACTGATCAGCTGCTATGGGTACCTACACTCCATTACTAAGTCTGCTCTCCTTCACCCTCTTTGTACAGACCTCACACCAACCAGAGTACTTTTCCTCCACACTAGGCACCTCATCCCCAGATTACCCCACAGTGACTCGGCCCTCCCCCACTCTTGACACACCTGTGACCCCCCAACACCCCCACTCTGCCAACACCCCCACTTCCTCCGCCCTCCAAGGCCCGACTTGGACCCAGCTCTCCCCTGCCATTCCCACCCTTCGCACTTTATCTATCCCATGCACCCTGATTGTAAAGTCCTCAGCTGGGTGTCGACCCAAGGGTCTCCATCGCCACTGACCACTAACTAGAATAATTACACTGCTATTATTATTATTATCTAGTAATGTACACCCAAACCCAGGACCTATGGCTTCCAGCTCTTCTAAACCCTGTACTGCAACTGGCCTCCGCTTTGCATCCTTAAACACTTGCAGTCTCCTAAAGAAATCTGCTACCCTCCAGTTCTGGGTCGTTCAACAACAACCTGACATAACTGCACTGGCAGAGACTTGGCACTCCAAATCCACCCCTGACTCCGCTATCACCCTCCCTGGATATACCATCTACAAGGAAGACTGAGTAGGCAAACGTGGTGGTGGTTGCGCACTACTCGTACGGGACTCCCTTATAGGTCAGGAACTCCCAACTCCTAAACTTGATTATGGAGCCCAAGCCCTCACCTTAAAAATCACACCTGACCCCGCCCAAGGCCCTTTCTTCCTCACGGTCTCCTACGTACCCCCTAGGAATCAAAAACAAGCGGTTCAGTCCCTCATTGACTACCTCACATCTCTCTCTCACAAAGTGGAGCAAGTCATCCTAGGTGATATCAATGTTAACTGGCTTGCCTCCACTGCCTCCCATATAAGGGACTCCTTTGCTACCCTGGATATGTCTCAGTTAGTCACCCAGCCCACCAGATTCAACCACTCTACTGGCACCAGCACTCTCCTAGATGTTGTTATAGCTAACCGCCCCTACAAAATGCAGGATGTCACTGTCCTCCCCGACTCTCTTAGTGATCACTCCCCAGTCCTCTGTCTCTGGTCATCCTCCACTCTGAAGCCAGTGTCCCTGGCCACTCTATGCCACCGTTTACATCCCGGCGGCCTCAGAAAATTAAAACAATACCTAGCCCAGCTAGACTGGTCCCCTATCCAGCGTGCCCACTGACATTGACTCAGCTCTTGATCACTTCACAAATGCCTTCTGTAAGGCTTGTGACCTTTTCGTCCCCCTCACCAGGATCCGCTCCAAAAAATGCAGTGCCCCATGGATCACCCCACCCCTCCTCCAGAGACTCAAAAACAGACATAATCTCTGACACATTGCTGTAGAATCTGGAAAGGCATCTGATAGACAGGCCTACAGCGCAGAACACAATACGTGCACTTGGGCCATTAGACGGGCCAAGGCAGAGCACTATCAGACCACCCTCGCTTCCACTTGGGGTTCAGCCCGGACCTTCTGGGATAATATGAAAGAGCTAAATGGGAAGTTCCGCCCCCCATCTCAGCTCTCCATCAATGGCACCTCCACCACAAATCCACTCCTTATAGCCGATTGCCTTAAAACTGCCTTCTCTGACTTCCCCAACAGCTTCTTTGACCCAATCCCCACCTCTCTCCCTCCGGTCCTGCATCGCCCACCATTCCACCTGCACACCCAATCCCCCCAAGAAGCCAGGCCGCACCTGCTAAAAGCCTTAAGCAGCAGTAACCCCAGCAGTGACCCCCTTGACTCCAGGATCTTTCGGATGGTCTTGGACAAAGTCCTAGTTCCCCTGACTAATCTTCTAAACTGGTCTCTATGCCTGGGTCAGTTCCCAAGTGCTTGAAAAACTGCTGAAATCACACCCACACATAAGAGTGGGGACCGGTCCACCCCCAACAATTACCGGCTGATCTCCATCTTCCCCCCACTCTCTAAAGCCCTTGAAAAAGTGGTGTTGAGCCAGCTCTCTGAATACCTAACCAAGTATGACATTATATGCCCAGAGCAGCACGGTTTCCGCCCAGGACACAGGACAACCACGGCTCTCCTGGAATTCTCCCAACGCCTGCATGCTGATCTCGACTCTGGCAGCCTTGCAGGAGCAGTGTTCATTGACCTCTCCAAGGCCGTTGACACTGTCTGTCATCTCCTTCTACTCGACTCTCTCCACTAACTTGGCTTCTCTGGCGGTCCCATTTCCTGGTTCTCTAGCTACCTCTCTGCTAGATCCCAGTGTGTCAAGATCAGCGGCTCCCTCTCCAGCACTCTTCCCATTCGCTGCGGGGTCCCTCAGGGCTCTATCCAGGGTCCAATACTTTTTAGTCTCTACCTCAACACCCTCCCCAGCTCATGTACCGGTAAAATGCTCCTCTACACCGATAATGCAGTCCTCGTTGCCTCACATCCCAATCCCACCTCCTCCAATTATCCCTCCAGCAAGCTTATAACCAAGCCGAAAGGTGGTTTGGCAACCGCAGACTGGTCATTAACCTAAAGAAAACCAAATCAATGCTCTTCTCCCACCACCAAAATAAAGCTAAAAATACCCCCCTCTTGATTATCCCCAGCATTCTGCACCCGCTAGAACAAGTGATCACATACAAGTGCCTAGGCATCACGTTCACTACTGCCCTCTCTTTCCACACCCACATTAATGCCCTGTCAATGGCCATTAACTCTTGGATTGGCCTGCAATACCGGCACAGGGACTGCCTGCCTCAGGTTGCCCTTAGGCTGGCCATCACCTCCTCTGTCTTGTCCCTCGTAGACTATGGCTTGCCCATCTATGCTGCAGCTGACAACACTGCCCTCTCCAAAATCCAACTCTCCATCAGTAAGGCCTCTAGACTCCTGACCAGTGCCCCCAGCCGCACTCACACCTGCCTTCTCTATACTACTGCCAATCTGCTCAACTTTGAGGAGTGACTGCTCTAACAGACCTGCCTTCTCGCTAAGAAATCACTGCTAGGACTCTCCCCCCCCCAAGGGCTCTCCACCTCCCTACAGCAGTCATCATCATCCATCACCACCCGTAGCTCTATTAAGGCCACTTTCAAGGTGCCCAGAACCAAGACTTCTCTTGCCCAGAGATCCTTCCTCTACCGAGCCCCTACCTGGTTCAACTCCTTCCCTAGCTGCATCTCCAACTTGCCAAAAATTGGCTCCTTCAAAACAGCCCTTCGGAACCATATCTTTAATACCCGCTGTTGTAGGTGCAACTAACCTCCTGTTGTAACCTGTGGTACACGCCTGCCTTGCCCCCTGACTTTACAATGTCCACTGGACAGCCTCTCCCTCCCCCAGACCCACTCCTTCCCTACTAGGTCCAAACAGGGATGTAACCCGCTGTCTTCTCTGAGGACCTACTATATCCATGAGTGTAACTCACAATTTTGTAACACTATGTAACCTAAGTAACATACAAACTACTACATTATGTAATGTAAGTGTATCTATGTTAAATGTTTCTTTTACTGCTCCTGTAATGTTATCCTCTGTTTTAATCTGCACTGTAATAACTGGTCTTTATGTCCCCCGTGACAAGGTGCCTTTGTAAATGGGTCTCTGACTACTCAAAGGTTGTAAACCTGATTTGTAATGAATAAAAAAAGCTTCATCCCACTGTTATGGCAATGTTCCATAACTGGACTGAGTTTTTTTTTTAAACAGGCATGCAGAGTGCAGTTGCTACGGTCCAAGTTTTTTTTGTTTTGTTTTAGACAGACTGTCTAATTCATACACCAGTAAGAAACTGCCCTAATAAAACTGTTTACAAAGAAGAAAATCTGCTAATTGCAACAGTACTTAACTTTGTCTGGGGAGCTCTGTGGGCTGCTGTGTCAGATTACTTTTTTGTACAGAAACTGTAAGGTTTTGCAACGGGATTCACATTCGTGTATTTGCCTGTCCATCCACTTGCACTATCGCTCATTCCCACATCAGTGTTAGAAACAACTTGGACATGTACATTCCAAAAAAAAATAACAGTAACTCGCCACAGTCACATATATACCTATCGACTCATTTATTTGGTTTGTAAACTTTTAAGCTCTGCTGGCTGTGCCAATTTAAACCAGCAGGGTGAAGGATTGATTTTTTTTAAATGCATTATAGTGGATACTGTGGCTAGTATCATATTGTCTGTGGGTTTTTTAATCATAAGTCT
This sequence comes from Neoceratodus forsteri, assembly GCA_016271365.2. Lineage (NCBI taxonomy): Eukaryota > Metazoa > Chordata > Ceratodontiformes > Ceratodontidae > Neoceratodus > Neoceratodus forsteri. Next base: position 448,237,278 of record CM057456.1, on the reverse strand, counting down.
AGTCCAAGATCCATATGGTACAAAGAGCGATACACCACATCCTCTAAGTGAAACACAATTGGAAACAACTATGACAGCCAATGGAGAAAATTAAACAGAACTTTTGATAAATACAGTGCTGGAGAAATGTGTCTTTATACATGTTACTGTGCGTTAATGAGTGAATTTGGCATATTAGCGATGGTAGTAATGGCGGATCAATGTTCTACACAAAGAATTCAAAAAGTGGGTGTGAGACTTGATTTAAAAATCAGTGTTTGTGTGAAGCGGCTGTATGAACATGTTAATTAGAGATTAATGTAAGGCTAGGAGAATGTCAGAAACCAATCACATATCTTCATTTCTCAGACTCTTTTTATAATATGAATTAAATTATAAGGGTTTCAATAATAAAGACATTTGAATGGTCAACAGCATTATATGTACCTTATGTTAACCTTACGTATGTATACCTGTTGAACCTCATCCCATCAGGTCAAGTGTAGGTATTTACTAGCACAAAATGTATAGATGATCATTTTTGTACACCTGCGTCACACAGATCTTTCTTGTGGCTGAAAAGTACACTGAACATTTCAGTGAGATTAGCAACAATTCTGATTTTGACATCATGATCACAAACTGTGGAATACAGCGATAAAATAGATGATACATGTGTTGCCGGCACCTCCCTGTTCAACCAGTGTATTAACAGGGTTTTAAATAGCTGGTATTGCATCACCCTTTGCAGTGCGAACCAGTTGCTCATGCAACCCATTTCTGCGTTTGGATTGCAAAAAAAATGCAATCCATTCTGTGACCCTTCCCGTCTCACTGCTGTGGTCCCGAATACCGGACCCTCCGCCAGACAGATCAAGTTCCGCTTTGGTGAGAACTTATTTTTTGGTAAGGTATCTTTGTCCGGGGCACTAGTTTGCTGGAATCGCCAGGGCACTCTGAGTCCGTTTAAGGGATGGACCAGCGTGCATCGGCAGTACTTATTTATTTATTTTTATTTATTGAATTCTTGGATAACACTTGTGAGTATATGCTCGCTTGTAGGTTCCACGTCAGTTGAACAGAAAATAGCAGAGAACAAACAATTTATACATTTATAGAGATGGTACAGTAAGTTACAGAAAGGTTCATAGAAGTAGACACTGCTGAGGCATTGTACAACATATGCCTGCGTCCGTGAGTTTGAACACTCTGGAGAAGACAGACTCAGAGAAGGTAACAGACAAAGCTGACATAGTGGAGGAATGGAGGGAGAGAGCGGGGAGGGAGGGGTGTGCCAGGAGATGCGTGTGGGGGGTAGGCAGGGGCAGGATGGGGATCACCCCACGCTGCTCATGTGTGCACTGGCATGGATTCAGTGGGCTGTGCACTTGGAAGTTGCCGCCACACTTATTGTGCCTGACAGATGACCGACCAAACTAATGTGTCTGCTGCCCGCCTACTCTGCGCTCCTCGAGCTGATGTGGTCTCCCAGTCCAGGTCGGGGTGTTTTTGGTGCTGAAATAAAGAGAGACAATAAATTTAATTAAAAACAAGGATGGTCCTGCTCTCCGAGCTGCTACTGACCACCAATGACACAGTAATGTGGTTGTACTTAGCATGGCCACTTTTTTTCACTTTGTGGTCAAAACAAGGTTGGTATGTTAATTAAAAACAAGGACAGAGCGGTCCTTCATCAGTGCTTATCTCTGGTTGCTACCACCAATGCAGCTTTTACTATTTGCTTTGAGCTGGCTTACTTTTAAAATGCATGTTGGGTCATTGGTGTCAGTAGACTTTGGTTGTGCAAATCTGCGGCTTTTAATTTATTCAGTTGTTTTATCTGACCACTTGGAGTTTGAAGTATGCCATGGGAGCTGGGGGATCAGAAAAGAGCAGCCAGGGCTAAAAATCAGTGATGACAAACTTCGCTGTGGGGTGGGAGCAAATAACGTAGAGGGAGATAAACCAAAAGACGTGGATGAAAACAAGTCACCAAATAAGAAACTCCGTACCAAAACGTATAGATATTTTTTTGACGCAATAAAATAACATGCAGTTTTAGAATGACGGCTAGACATGGGGTGAATCATGTAGGCAAAGAAAGGCAAAGTTGCAAAGGAGCAACAATAAAGGAGAACAACAAAATCAAGACAAGTGCAAAACACAGTGAACAAACAGACCATAACATCTGCCAATAAATGATTGTCATAGAACATACTGTCCAGAGAGAGAGAGAGAGAGAAGGTGTGTGTGTGTGTGTGTGTGTGTGTGTGTGGTGGTACTGAAACAAATGAAGCAAAGACAGCTAATTTCAATAAGGATTTTATTCAGGTTAAAATACATAGTTTTTTAATTGTATATACATTTTGTACTATTTTTGAATTTTGCTAAACAAATTGAGGCAAGCGCTATTCATTTTTGCAAATGTTTAGCAGAAAGTGCTAATCAATTTTTGCAGCTTATTTAAAACCCTGGTATATTAAGTATGTCACAAAAAACAATTATTTATTTGTTTTAGGTTTTTTTAGCAAGTAGTTTAACTTTCAATTAACACATATATCAGGGTGTTTAACATCTGCACAGCGGCAGCCTGCCATATACTGCATAATCCCTCACTCTACCACACACATCATTTTAAAAAAAAACATTTCTTTCTACATATCAAGTTAAGTAAATGTTTAAGGATGTGCTACCTTTACCAAACGAAGATGTCAGATGTCACATAACCTGCTCCTCAGGTAATGGTAAGAAGGACAGGAGGTGGAAGGACTGTTTTATTTTCCCTGTATGACAAACATTTTATTAAAAATTATATTTTAAAATGAGGCTCTTGTTTAAAATTCTGTGCTCAACTGTAATAGTAGCAGTAAGGAACTCCAGGAGTTTATTTTTCAGTTAATCCCCCTCCCCCCCCATTATGTGGCTCCCTGCTGCACCTTGTGCCATATTACGCCCTCAAAGGGTGAGTAACATGGCATAACCACAACCCCGTAACTCCTTATTGCTTAACAAATGTGAAGGAGGGCCGGCTCAGTGGCATGGAGGGCTGAGGCACGAGGCACCTCACCTCCTGCTATGCTAGTGATCCGGGTTTTGAAAATGGAGCAGAATTCCTTGAGGGCCAGCTGGGAGAAGAAGGATTGAGCATCCATAGACGGTTCTTTTCCTTTGAGGAGGAGGGACAGCACTAGTCACTGCTTGGCCACCACCTAGCCAAGGCTGGGTGGAGTGGCAGCAACAGCTTCCTAACTGGCACGCTGCAGGCACAGTGTGCATGCTGTGTTTCAATAAGGCATGCTGCACCACGGCATGCTTGCCAGCCTAGGAACTGGGGGAAGTGGGAAAAGTATTGTACCCCAGTCACAAATATGGTGGCGATCCGGATCCCTCGGATCCATCCCCATGTTGATCCCTGCTGACATGACAGCAGAGGGGGGTGGCAGTTGGGGAGCACTGGGGATGCCCGAAGCAGGCATAGGTAGCGACCAGAGGCCAAAAAGCTAGACGAAAAAATGAAGAAAATGTACAAAAAAAAAAATCTAAATGTGATTTGACTTGAAAATCAGCATCATTATAAACATAAAATAGAGGATAAAGTATGGGTCAGGGTGTGTAACGAGAAGTTTACACACATCCAAGGGGTTAGATGCTACGTAAACACCGAGCGCGAAGCTCAAGGGGTTTATGCATAGCATCTAATCCTAAGGGTGTGTGTAAACTTTTGAGTTTACACACCTGACCCATATTTTATTTTATATAATTGCTGGGTTTCTCTTTTTCGTCTCAGCAATTATATAAAATAAAAACGTTATGGTGTGGTTACCGGCTGCAGTCAGGTTTCGGCGCGGGATCTGGGTTGCTGCTTTTTCCCCCACAGTTGGCAGCTCAGTTGTTGCTTTATTTTGTTATTAAATAAAGACATCCATGTGTTTTAAATTACTTACTGCCGATTCTGAGTGGCGGTTTGTCTGAGAGAATGAGAAAGCGGCAACCAGCGAGCGGTCAGGAGTGGAAAGCTGTGGCGTGCACATGCGTAGAGCAAGGGGAAACTGTGTGCATGTTTGCCATAATAAACACTCCTTTAGTACGGCAAATTACGCCACAGTTTCCCCTATGGGAAAAAGAGGAAGTCGGTAATTATATATAGAATAATGCATGGGGTGCTGTGTATAACAAGAATTTTACACACACCCGAGGTGATGGATAGCACATAAACCATGAGAGTGAAGTTTTACACACTACCCCATGTATTGTTTTATATAATTGCTGGGGAACATTTTTTCGCCAGAGCAATTCTATAAATAGAAGTCCATCTCCATGCAGCCGCTATCAGGTTGGAGCACGTTTTAAACTTTTTTTTTTGTAGTTTGTCAGTGATTTCCCCAAAGGTAAAAAAAAAGTATACTGGAAAGAATTGAATTAAAACTTCCAAGCTAGTGATTGTAAAAGACACCAGTAAAAGACTTACCCCAAAGTGCAAGTGTGAGAGCCAGTGAAATGGGTGTGGGCAAGGAAGGGAAGTATGCACCATATGCATACGAGGACCAAGGTAAACCTGGCACATGTTCGCTGTTATAACTGCAAATTATAACTAGGCACTCCCTGGTATTCATAAAGTAATGTAAAAGTCAAAGAACCTTAGCTTAAAATACGGAGGCAAGGATTACCCAGAAAAGACATTGGCAATAAAGCCAGGTTTGAAAGAAATGTAAAATTACACACATTCCCATCATGCAAAGCACTGTGAGAAGTAAATGTAAATCGCCATGAAAGAGTTTAGACAGGTTCCGCTCCAAGCAAGAGTGTATTGTGCCAAATGGCCTTGTACACACACTGCAAAGGCTGAAAAAAACAGAAGACACAGACACGTGTTTCATCCTACACATGGCAAACTATGCTGAAGGATGTACGTGCTGAGGTTCTTTGTTTTTTTAAATTACGTTCCTGTTTTGTGCTCCACCATGACCCAAACCAGTAAGACCAAACCATGACTGGTTAAATCTAGTCTTATTTGGTCGTTGTGCTAATGCTGTGAAATCTGGAGGAACTCCTGGCACTAAATGCCAGTGATATCAAGGGACACGGGGGTTCATGCTCAAACCTTGCAGTCCTACACAGGGGCCTGAGAGCATCTTGGAGGTGAGGCCACCTGGCCAAGGAGTGGGATTTTCAGAGACTATGGGATCGATTTTCAGAGGTCGGAGAATGACGCAAGATGCTTGCGCCAGAAAGGAATGACGCTAGGAGCAAGCTGCGTTAAAACTTGCATCAGTTCCAATTTTCAAACACTGCTTGCATCAAAAGCAAAACTGCATGCGCCAAAGTGGCTTCCATCAGGTTTGTATTAAAAAAAAAAAAAAAAAAATTGATGCGCCATGTCGCAACAGGGCTTGCGTCAAAAAATGATACACCATCTCCTTTTTGGGGATTTTTTAATGTAGAAGCTGTCAAAACTGTGCCAAAGATGCATGCCGCTTTTAGACCCGCCGGAGATGATATAACTGACACTAGATCATATACAGAGGCCCACAGCAGGTGGGCAGATCTGACTGTGACGTAATGTCTGGCTTTCTGCGTAATACTTGTTTCGATATGCCATTTCATCCGCTGTAATTTTTGACTCGGCTTGCATCATTTTTGCGCTATCTCACTTTTATATCATATTTGTGACTCGGCTTGCACCATTTTTGCTCCCTCACTCGTGCATTGTATTTGTGACTCAGCTTGCACCATTTTTGTTCAGTCTCACACATGCATGGTATTTTTGACTCAGCTTGCATCATTTTTGCTCAGTCTCACTCACGCATGGTATTTTTGATGCAACTTGCACCATATTGCTTCATCTCACTCACGTATCCTGTTTTCGATGCAGCTTGCTTGTCAATCTTACCTGTGTCAATCTTCACCATTCATCACTGTTTGGTGTCTGCTGGAGACAGGCACCAAGCAGGAGACTTTTTTTTTTTTGAAGGAGGGGCCAAGCTGCCGCAGGGTAGCGCGTATACGTGGCGCGCTCGCAGAGTTGACCAGTAATGGCGGTTAGGTCCTCCTCCACCTCAAGTTATGCTTCTCCCGCCATCGAGACAACACCTTCTGCCACTGGAGACTCATCGCAGCCTAGCTTTTAATGACGTCACAGTTCAACGTCATTCAGCCTTCGACTCTGCCTCGGTTCTGCTACTCGACACCACTTCAGATTGGTAAGATCTTTCCATTTATTTGTGTGCAGCGTTGAGTCTTAGCTTTGGATTTTGTTGCTGTTCCGTCATGTCTGGTTGTCAGGACAAGAAGCGTTCTAAAAAAATGGGTCGGCCCCTATGCATCGGTGTCCCTGTGGCCGACAGATTTCTGTGACAGACCAACATGACGTGTACCTCTCCTGTCTTGGACCCCAGCATGACATGGATTCCTGTGATGCCTACTTCTCGATGAACCTTCGAGTTTTAGAGCACTGCTCGTTAAAAGTTGCAGGGCCCTGCCAACTTTTGAGGGGTGGCGTCGCTCACACCGGTCTAAGCTCAGGAGTCTCTGCCCTACCTCCGGGTCCCTTCCTGGGCCTGTACGGTCCGGTGAAGAAGGGGCCTCCTCTTCTTCTAGCCTTGCCATAGAGGAGGTTTCTACCACGGTGCCGGAGGGCCAGTCTGGCTCTGTTTGGGGCCGAGACGGAAGCTATTGGCGATTATTTCACATCAGGCGCACCACGCTGCCTACAACAGGCACCTGTGGGCAATGTTAGGTCAAGCTTTAGCATCACTGCCTGATTTGGAGGCTACCTAGCAAGCCATAGCACTCTCCACTATAGGCCTGGAGTTGGCGAGGCACCAATCAAGGACATTGTACAACGTCAGTGAGGTCACTTCACAGCTTGCAGGGACAGCGATTTGCATTAGGCGGACGGCATGGCTTCATCTGTCGAGGTTGTCACCTTTGGCCCGGCGCAGGTTACTGGCCTCCTCCTTCCAAGGGACCCATCTCTTTTCCTGCAGGGTGAAACGGGAGCTTCAGGGGCGCCTTCCTTCCCCTAAGGTCCAGGGGACTCCGTCCTCACTCGGACCAGTCCCAGCCTTAAACCAGCTAGTGGAGGCCCCCTCCCCGTTCTCCGGGGACTGAGGATGTTTTGTCTCAGGATTATTGGGCCCTTCGAGCTGCTGGGTACTCACCCAACAGTGTTGAATGGTGAAGATTGACACAGGTAAGATATGAAAATGACATACCTACCATAATTCTTGATCTTCTTGTGTATCTTCACCATTCATCACTGAATCTCTCCCACATTTCCCTCTGGAGGCCTCAGTCCCTCAGACGTGCCGCCTCCCTCTTGCCCATCGGGGTTTATTTCTTAGGGTCTCCGTGGGGGGCCCCTTCCTCTTCTGGGCTCCTTGAAGGGCCTGCTCAGAAAGTTTTTTCCCAGTCCGGGAGTGGTGCCTTGGGCTTCCCAGGCGCCCTTGCCCTTTCTTCCCTCCCTTGAGGAGGGTATGTTCCCGAGTGCCGCTTTTCTCCCTCCCCCCTCCTTTCTCCTCAAACCCTGTCGGAGTTTTAGGGGCCAGAACTGTGATACTCCCTAAAAGTAGATGGGATTGAGGCTGGGGGTAGCCTCCCTCCAGATTCGGGTGGTGCAACCAATCCTTGGTTTTCTTGTCATTTTCACTCAGCCTGTAGGCAGAGTGGGCTGTGCCTCTTGGTCATTGGGGCACAACTGCGGAACTTCTTTGCAGTGTTACTGCTGTGTTCCTTGGTAAATTTTCTGTGCTTACACCCTCCAGGGTGCAGCTTCTCTGGCCAGGGTTTGTGCCCCGGTGTACCATCTTTGAGCCTCCTCCTCGCCTGATTGGGGCCAAACCACCCCCCCCCCATTCCATACCTAAATTCTCCCTCTCTTTCTCTCTCTACCTTCTCTTCCCTTGGTCACTCAGGGACTGGGGCCTCCTAGCCCGCAACCCTCAGGCCCCCTTTTCTCTTTACCTGTCCTCTTGTCGGCGTACTCTTTTTCAGTTTCTTCCTTTCCTTTTACTGTCCCTTGGGCTCCTTTGCCCCACCGTACTTTCTCTTTACTTATTTCCTCTGTCTCTCCAACACGCTGAACTGAGGTGGAGGAGGACCCAACGCTGTTACTGGCCAACCAGCAAGCGCCATGTAATTCATTGGCTTCGTGGCACCAGCCTCTCCTCGAAAAAAAAAAAAAGTCTCCCGCTTGGTGCCTGTCTCCAGCAGACACCCAACAGTGATGAATGGTGAAGATACACAGGAAGATCAAGAATTACGGTAGGTATGTGATTTTCATTTTTTGCCCCATTTATCCCATGCATCGTATTTTTGATGCGACCTGCATCATTTTTGCTCCATCTCACTCCATGGATCATATTTTTGACTCGGCTTACATGGAAACATAGGATCTGTTGGCAGATAAGGACCAGATGGCCCACCTAATCTGCCCATTTCCTTACTCACTGCTGCAGCCTCAAATCCTATTTGATCTGTGGCTCTCCTGCTCTGCATATCTCCAGGGTACCCTTGTGTCTTTCTCATGCACTCTTGAATCCCCGAATTGTTTTCGCACCCACCACTTCTGCTAGAAGGCTGTTCCATGGCTCCACCAGCCTTTCAGTGAAAAATTACTTCCTAACATTACCCTTGAGCCTTCCACTCTTTAGCCTCATATCATGCCCCCTTGTTCTCATGCAGAGTTTTCTCTGAAATATGCTTTCCACCTGTACTCGGTTTATTCCCCCAAGTTCCTTGAAAGTCTCATCATAGCTCCGCTTCCCCTTCTTTCCTTCAGTGAAGAGATATTAAGGTCCTTAAGTCTTTCTTCGTAGGGCTTCTGGTGCAGTCCATGTACCATCTTCATTGTCCTTCTCTGGACTGCCTCTGTTTTGTCAGTGTCCTTCTGGAGATGTGGTCTCCAGAACTGGACACAGTACTCCAGCTGAGGCCTCACCAGTGATCTGTACAGTGGCATCACCACCTCTTTCCTCCTGCTTGTTATGCCCCTCCCTATGCACCCCAACATTCTGTTTGCTCTCCCCACTGCCGTTTCACACTGTTTGGTCACCTAAAGGTCATCAGATATGATAACCCCCAGGTCTGTCTCCTGACTTGTGGTGACCAGAATTTCCCCACCCATCCTGTACTCCTTGATTGGATTCCTGTGACCCAGGTGCATGATCTTGCACTTTTCAGCATTAAAACTCAACTGCCAGACAGCGGACCACTCCTATAGTAGGCTTAGGTCCTTTCTCATTCTTTCCACCCCCTCTAGTGTGTCCATTCTGTTGCAGATTTTGGTGTCATCTGTGAAGAGGCACACCTTTCCCTCCAGATGCCCTGCAATGTCGCTGATGAAGACATTATACATAAATACATAGATACATAGTCAGTGTCGGCAGATAAGGGCCTATGGCCCACCCAGTCTGCCCATTTGAGCTTGTAAGTTCAGTTTATGTTTTCCTAGAAGTCTGTTGCCCCTTACCCCTGACCTCCAGAATTCCTTTATGTCTATCCCATGCATTCTTCAATCTCGTGATTGTTTCAGCCCCCACCACTTCCTCTGGCAGGTTGTTCCACTTGTCCACCACCCGTTCTGTGAAGAAATTCTTCCTCATGTTTCCTCTGAATCGTCCCTCCCTCCAACTTCATCCCATGCCTCTAGTCCTGGAACATCTTTTTCGCTTAAAATAGTGTATCCTGCACCCTGTTCCTCCTGGTAAGATACTTGTATGTCTCTATCATTCCCCTCTCCCTCCTCTCCTCCAGGGAGTACATGTTCAGTTCCTTCATCCTGTCTTCATAGGACTTGTGATGCAATCCATGCACCATCTTTGTTCCCTCCTCTGAACCTTCTCTACCCTGTCTATGTCCTACGTAGGTATGGTCTCCAGAACTGTACACTGTACTCCAGGTGGGGCCTCACTAGTGTCTTGTATAGCGGAATTATGACCTCCCTTTTCCTGCTGGTGTTGCCCCTGCCTATACATCCCAGCATCCTATTTGCTTTACCTGCTGCCTTGTCACACTGTTTCCCTACCTTGAGGTCATCAGAGATGATAACCCCAAAATCCCTTTCCTGCTTGGTGCATGCTATATCCTCACCCCCCAACTGATATATTGTGTCAGGGTTTTTGTGCCCCATATGCATTATCTTGCACTTCCTTGCATTGAATTTCAACTGCCAAACCCCTGACCATTCTTCAAGTTTCTGCAGGTCCCTTCTCATTCTTGTCTACTCTGTTACAGAGCTTTGTGTCATCAGCGAACAGTGAAATTCTGCCTTCTAGGTCCTGCGCAATGTCACTGATGAAGATGTTGAATAGGACCGGTCCCAGCACTGATCCCTGTGGTACCCCACTGGTCACTCTTCCTCTGTGGAGGACAGCCATTTACCACCACCCTCTGTGTCCTGCCACCCAGCCAGTTACCTACCCACCACACTACTGTCCTGCCCACACCATATTCCCAGTTTGTGTAATAGTCTTCTATGTGGCACAGTGTCAAAGGCCTTGCTGAAGTCCAGATAGGCCATGTCCACTGCCCTCCCTGATCCACCTCCCTAGTCACCCAGTCAAAAATTCAACGAGGTTGGTCTGACATGACCTCCTCCTGGTGAAACCATGCTGCCTTGGGTCCTGTAGTCCATTGACAACCAGATGTTCCCAGTCTCTCCTTCAGTAGTGCTTCCATGATCTTCCCACTACGGTGAGGCTGACTGGTCTATAGTTCCTCGCTTCCTCTTTGTTCCCACTTTTGTATAAAGGGACTACATCTGCTGTCCTCTAGTCTTTGGGTACCTCCCTGTTTCCAGTGAACGGCTAAACAGGATAGCCAGAGGTTCAGCCACCACCTCTTAGTTCTTTAAGGACCCTAGGTTCCCCATCTGGCCCCATTGCTTTATCAACTCTTATTACTTCCAGTTCCTTCAGGACCCTTTCTCGTGTAAAGGGACTTGTGTCCATTTCTGCACCATTCTCACCCCTTGTACTCCCTTCAGACCCATTACCCATCTCTTCTTCAGTAAAGACTGAGCAGAAATACCTGTTCAGTATGTCAGCTTTACTGTTGTCATCCTCCACGTGGCCCCCATCCTCCCCCTTCAGTCTCACTATCCCTCCCTTTGTCTTTCTTTTTTCACTTATGTACCTGTAAAAGGTTTTGTCCCCTCTACCCACTGATTTTGCAATGTGTTCTTCTGTCTGAGCTTTGGCTTCCCTTACTGACCTCCCTGCCTCCATTTGCTTCTCCTGGTACTCCTCCCTATCCCCTTCTGCCTGTGTCTTTTGTATTGCCTGAATGCAATCTTTTTGGCTTTCACTTTCTTTGCTACCTCTTTGGAAAACCATAATGGTTTCCTCTTCTTTTCCTCTTGCTAACCTGCTTAATGCATAATTCTGTTGTTCTTGTAATCCCCATTTTAAATACTGCCCACTGTTCCTCAACCCTGATTCCTGTCCCATTCCTCTTAATGCCTCTTTCAAGTATCTCCCCATTTTCCCAAAGTCTGCCCCCCTAAAATCCAGGATACGTGTTTTTGTGTGGTTTGGTTCTGCTCTTTCTGTGATTTCAAACCACAATGACTGGTGGTCACTGTTCCCCAGGTGCTCCCCATTGTTACCCCATCACACTGTCCCTGTTTGTGAGCACAAGGTCCAGTATTGCCTTCTGCTGAGTTGGTTCCATGACCAGTTGCTTGAGGAAGGCACCCTGAGAGGAGTCCAGGATAAATCTGCTCCTAGTTGATGCTGCTGCTGGGATGCTCCAGTCCACGTCTGGAATATTGAAGTCTCCAACCAGTACTACCTCACCCTTGTCTGCCATCCTTTGGATGGCTAGCATCAACTCCTATCTGTTTCTTCCTCCTGGGCTGGTGGTCTATAGACCACACCTGTGTGGATGGCTGTCCCATTTTCCTTTCCAGCGTAACCCACAGTATCTCTCCCCATTTTGTTTCCTCCTGGATCTCTGTGGCCCTTATGTCATTTTTCACATACAGTGCCCTCTTCCTCCCTTCCTGCCTGCTCTGTCTCTTCTGAAAATGTTGTAGCCAGGTATGGCCATCTCCCAGTCATGGTTATCATTACACCAGGTTTCAGTGATGGCCACAATGTCCAGGTCTGACTGCACCATGACAGCCTCCAGAGCTTCCATCTTGTTGCTAAGGCTCCTGGCATTTGCACACATGGCTTTCCATGATTTGACCTCCCTAGACTGTTTCGCTGTTCTACTCCAGCCCCTTCCTTGGTTGTCCTTTATCCCTGGTTCTCCTTGCTGTCTGCCCTTCTGCTGAATTTTGCCCCTTTTCTGCCTATCCACCTCTTGGGCACTAATCTCCATCTTTTGCACACTGCTTTGCAGAGATAGCCACTCCTCTGGTTCACTGGTTCCACTGCTAGCTGTGGTGGGTGAGCAAGTAGGTGCCCTCCTTGCTGGCCTGCCACCCCACCTTGCTAGTTTAAATGCTTGTCAATGTAGCATTTAAACTTATCATTGAGTGCTTGGATTCCCCTCCAGGATGGATGCAGGCTGTCAGGCTTGAACAAACCTCCATCCCTCCAGGTGGGTCCCCAGTCACCAATGAATCCAAACCCTTCCTCACAGCACCAGTTATTCAACCATGAGTTAAAGTTCCTGGTGCATGCACTCATATGCTGTCCCTTGCCTCTTGCAGGAAGTACTTCTGAGAAAGTGACAGCAGTAGCTACTTGCTTGAGACCCCTCCCCAATTTCCTAAACTCTTCCTGAACTTCCTTTGGCTCCCCATTTGCCAGGTCATTAGTACCTAGGTGGATAATGACATCCAGCTCACCCTCCCGTCTTGCCTTCCCATGGATGAAGACATTGAATAGGACTGGCCCCAGCACCGACCCCTGTGGCACCCCGCTGGTCACCTCCCTCTCCTCAGATTTCATGCCATTTACCACCACCCTCTGAGTTCTGTCCCTTTGCCAGTTCCCAACCCACTTTACCACCGTAGGACTCACTCCCAGGCTCCTCAGTTTATTTTGCAATCTTCTGTGTGGGACGGTGTCGAAGACCTTGCTGAAATACAGGTAGGCTACATCCACCACCCTTCCCTGATCTACCACCCTGGTTACGCAGTCAAAGAAATCTATAAGATTCGTCTGAAAGGACCTTCCCGCTAAGAATCCATGCTGCCTTGGATCCTGTGCCCCTATCCTCCAGAAACTTCACAATCCTTTCCTTAAGTAAGGACTCCATTAGTTTCCCCACTACTGAGGTCAGGCTTACAGGCCTGTAATTGCCTGCCTCTTCTCTGCTTCCACTCTTGTGGAGAGGGACCACATCTGCCCTCCTCCAGTCCTCGGTACCTCCTCTGTCTCTAGTGATGCACTGAAAAGGGCACGTGCACCATTTTTGCTGTGTCTCACTCCATGCATTATATTTTTGACTGAGCTTGAACTATTTTTGCTCCATCTTACACCATTGTCGTATTTTTGACTCCGCTTGCGTCGTTCTCACCCCATGCATCATATTTTTGACACAGCGGTCCTCTTGCGCCAGTTTGGGGGACTTTGCCACAGAAAATGCTTTTCTTGCAAAATATGGTGCACAGTGTTTGGCACACCTGGATTTGATGCAAGACGGTTGGTTGACACACCCTGTGTCAGTCTAAGGGCCCTTTTGAAATCCGGTCCTATGAAAGCAATTGCTCCAGGATGGAGGAAGGATGTACCTGCGGCCACCCCAGTTGTCAAGCTGTTGATTGGGGGATGGGGGATGCAAAATAAGAAACAAGAGTCTTCAGTATATCCACACAGAAAAGGAAGAGGTCACCCCAGGAGCACAGTGTTTAAGCACAGAGTTAAATGGACAAAATACAGGTTCACAGCACATGCAGTCAAGAACAAAGCAAGGAGCTTTCTCATAAGTTAAAGGAGACTTTTTTAATACTTACATAAGTTTTTTTTTTTGTTTGTTTTTTTAACCAGGAGAGAGACACTAAGCTTAGAGCTTGTTTACAGGTGTGACCTGGGAGCACAAGGAAGTTAAGTGACTTGCTCAGGGTCACACATTATGCAAGTGGGGGCTGTGGGAACAGTGTAAAGATAAGGTGATACCCCCCAACACAGTTAAAACCCCCCAGATATAATATATCCCCCTCCTCGGAGCTACCATCAGGGCTACTGTCCCACTGGGAATACCAACATTTCAGCACTTTAATTCAAGTTCAGGTTTATTGCAGGAAAGACTCTGTTGAGCAAGTTCATTCACAAGGGGGTCGTGAGGCACATACATGTACAGTTCGCAGTTACATAGACAGGAGATATAAAATGTAGAACAACAAAGAAAAAATATATAATACAAGAGGTATACACAATAGAAGTCCTTATGTTATATATGCAGTACATTCTAGCTTAATTATTTTGACTAGAGCAGAACTTAGTTTTTGAAAGGAAGGAGGTTAAGGCTGTGGGGAAGTCCAAAAACGTGATGGTTAGACTTGATTTTCAGGATAGTGGGTAGTCTTTATTGTAGAGTAATTGCGCAGTGCAGGACTTGGGAGGAGCCATGAAATAAATGTCTTGGTGGCTGTTGCATCATTAAAATTCTGTGGAATAAAATTTGTATTATTCCACTCATTGTTTTGAAACAGTAGTGGAAATGCAAATATACATCAAGCTGCCAATACCTGGCTGATCCCTTTTCAAACGAATTTACTTCCATAGTGATTAGATGAGATTAATAATGTGTGCTGAGCCTTTGTGCACTGAAGCAGATAATGAAACATCCCTCAGGTTAACGGCATCACACCCTGGATATATTCTAGGAAAAACAGTGTTTATTCTTTGCATGTTTACTCTCTGAGAAACCTTCATGGTGTTTGTTTTTATATTTTAGTAGCTTTCTCCTTAACCAAATTTAGAGAAAATACATCTTAGAAGCACTGTGGAAACAGGCTTAAGAGAACTATTGGAAGATTAATTTTTGTTTTGGTTGGACCTTACATGAAACACCAAGAACAGCACAAAGGCTGTGGAAGCAGCTTGCTCCTGCAGACCCAGCATTTGGGAATTCCTTCTGCAGTAGTCTACAACAATTAGGGAAAGGGGAAAGGGAACACTGTTTAACCAGGAGTAGCATACTAAGCCGAAGCTTGTTTCCAGATGCGACCTGGGAGCACAAGGAAGTTAAGTGACTTGCTCAGGATCACACAGTATGCACCTAGGTGGCTGTGGGATTCAAACCCAGGTCTCCTGATCTGCAAATCAGAGCCTTAACCCACTGCGCTATACTGCTTCCTTGTAGTGAGAGATTTCTCTGTTATGAATAAAGTTGCAGTGAAAACCTTCAGCCCCCCGCACCCCCACACGCACATCTCTTTGTTTGTACAGGATACTGACAGACATATTCTCCTTTAAAACCTCTTGTGTGCCCTTTTACAATAAACTCAGAAAACTAGGCATCTGTCTCTTTAAAACAACGGGGAAGGGGGGGTAGTTGGCATTAAAGCTGAACTTGGAAGATTATGAAAGAAGCTGTGCTGAAAAGTGTGTGCTGCAAGAATACCAAGAGTGTGTCTGTTACAGTTTAGCCAGAGTTACAGCATGAGAAGTTGTCCATTTAACACACTCATAGTAGAACAAAAACAATCTACTATGGAACAACACCTTGGCAAAGTGCTTGACTCCTGGGCAGCAGGAATACTGCAGGTCAGCCAGCATTACCACACTCCCTGAAGGATATAGGGCAGCATAGAAACATAGAATTTGACGGCAGATAAGGACCACTTGGCCCACCCATTCTGCCCATTTCCCTACTCTAATGGATAAGCTGCACATCCTAGTTAACCAACAGCCTACTTCCTCCTACCCCCAACCCCTAGAATTGCCCTATGTTTGTCCCATGCATTCTTGAATTCCCTCACTGTTTTTGACTCCACATCTTCCACAGGAAGGCTATTCCATGCATCCACAACCCTCTCCGTGAAAAAATACTTCCTCACATTACCTCTGAGCCGTCCCCCTTCTATCTTCAAATTGTGCCCCCTTGTTCTTGCACATCTCTTTTTATGAATGATGCTACCATCTTGGACTTTGTTGATTCCCTTGAGGTACTTAAAACGTTTCTATCATGTCCCTCCGTCCCTCCTTTCCTTCAGGGTATACATATTAAGCTCCTTAAGTCTCCCTTTATATGTCCTCTGGTGCAGACCCTGTGCCATTTTAGTTGCCCTCCTCTGGACTGCCTCCATGCTGTCTATGTGCTTGCAGAGACTAGGTCTCCAGAACTGCACACAGTACTCCAGATGGGGTCTCACCAGCTGTGTGTACAGAGGGATAACAACTTCCTGTTTTCTACTGGTGATGCCTCTTCCTGTACATCCCAGTATTCCCCCAGCCCTCCTTACTGCCCTCTCGCATTGCTTGCCCACCTTTAGGTCATTTGATATATGAGTACCCCCAGGTCCCTTTCCATTTTTGTTGTTGTTGTTAGTATCTCACCCCCCATACTGTACTCCTTCCCTGGGTTTATCTGCTGCAAAGGTAGCTACTCACCTGCATTGCTGGTCAGGGAACAAGGTGTGCCTGCAGCAGCTCTGATGTCAGAGTTGGGTACTGGTGGAGTGGGTTGGGAGTAGGTTGTTTGACCCATCAAAAAAAAAAAGGCATTGTTCTAACTTTTTGAGAACTGTGTTGCCGCTCATTGGCGGTTGGGATTTATTGAAAGTTTTGGAGTAAGCCCCTTGTATTGCTGGACGTCTGTTTGAAGTTCTTCCTGGACTGCTCGACCTGCACAGCGTGAGAGGCTGTGCAGTAGGTCTGTGCATTTTCTATCTTGCC
Source organism: Neoceratodus forsteri (assembly GCA_016271365.2). Classification (NCBI taxonomy): domain Eukaryota; kingdom Metazoa; phylum Chordata; order Ceratodontiformes; family Ceratodontidae; genus Neoceratodus; species Neoceratodus forsteri. The sequence continues at coordinate 448,220,506 of CM057456.1, read as the reverse complement.
AGAAGTGACTTGGGGGGAGCTAGGACCTGTGTGTCCTGAGGCGGGATTTTATCTTCCTTAAATTGCTGCGCTGGCCACAAGCGCTGCTGCCAGGAGGCGGCGTACCTGCTGGTATTGAAAAATGTTTTGTTGACACAGGAGAAAAGGTTATGTTTTATTGTGTGCCTTTTAAAAGTAATGTTACAGCTAAACAGTCTATTGCTGTATACCATCATTGAGGTTGAGAATTAGCTAATTTGAGGGCACTATTGTTAGCAGTTTTGCTATGATTTTAGATGTCAGTAATATATGTTTGATGACTGAATAGGCTAGTTGGGATATTTTTAGGTTTAAATAGTTTATTGTTTAAATTTCGATATTTAAGAATTATTTGTGCCTTAGATGCATATGGGTTATATGTGAGGACTAAAGGGGGCTAGAATTATTTATGATAGTTCGATGCTGCGCGACCTACGCCCTTTTATCCCCCTCCCAGTCTCAGATACCACTATTAGACGTTGCTGGGAGGTAGGGATTGGAAGGGATGGCGTTGGTCATACATTGTCGAACAACCCATGTATGGGTTGTGGGAGGATTGAGGTTGTCAGGTCCAGAAGGCACCCTGGGTTGCAATGGACACATGGGAGAGGCCAGACGTGGTTGGTGCCCATCCCCAGGGAGTCCACCAGATCGAGTGGTCAGGTAACCTGTGGGGCTGCACTACCCCCAAATCCCCTGACGGCAGTGCTCTGTAATGCCAGATTGATCAGAAATAAGACAGCAATTATTGCTGCCTTGATTTCTTCGGTCGATCTGACTTGTATTATGGAAACCTGGGTGGGAGATGATGCAGGCCCGATTTTCGAGGCCGCAGTCCCTCCTGGGTATACCGTGGTGCACTGCCCCAGAGTGGAACGCAGGGGTGGCGGTGTAGCTATCTGTTTTAGATCCAGTCTGACCTTCACCGTGCACCCGGTGAGAACCCCGGGTTCCTTTGAATGTGTGGCCATCCGTGGAGGACCTGATGCGGGCTGCAGGATTTTTCTCATCTATCGCCCTTCTGGGCCGATGGGAGATTTCCTGCAGGAGATCGCAGATTTCGTTGCCGACGGAACGTTGGAATCCCCCAGATGTGTTTTTCTGGGGGATTTCAATGTTTGGTTCGACGACGTGAATCATAGATACAGCCATGAGTTTTCTCAGACTATGTCCTCCTTAGGTTTGATGCAGGCTGTCACTGCATCGACTCATCGGGATGGCCACATGTTGGACCCGGTGTTTTCACTGGGACTTGAGATTAGTGATCTCAGGATCAATCCGGTCCTCTGGTCTGATCATTGCATGGTGCAGTTCACGCTTGGGGCTCCCGCCATAAGCCCTTCCACTGTTGAGATGATTAGCTGTCGCCCTTTACGGGGTTTGACCCCTGAGGGTTTTTTGGTGTCAGCGAAATTGTCTAGTGTGGGTGATGCATGTGTGGGAGGTGTTGCTGTCGGGGTTGACACCTATAATAGGGTGTTATCCGACACCATTAACTCCCTCACACCCGTCCGTGTATGACCCAGAACTTCGTACCTGAGGTCACCATGGTTTGATGGTGAGCTCAGGGAGATGAAGAAGATGGGTCGGAGATTGGAGCGCTGCTGGAGGAGATCCCATCTGGCAGTGGATAAACAGGTCCTGCGTGCCCACTATGGTGTGTACCAGGAGGCAATCAACCGTAAGAAGACAATGTTTTTGTCCAGGGAGATTGCTGCCGGGAAGAACCGACCGGCCTCACTTTTCCGGGCTGTGGATAGGCTTTTACATCCTGCCTGTCTACAGCCCAGGAGAGTTTTTTCCAATACAGATTGTGATGAATTCGCTTGGTTCTTTTCGGACAGGGTGTCCTCGATCCGGCGGGTGGCTTCTTCAGCCAGCAATATTATAGCTGGCAGTGATCGCCTGATGTGTTCTGAGTGCACTCCGTCTGGTTGGGGAGAGTTTAGACCAGTGGAGGTTAGTGAGGTTATCGAGGTAGCAACCAATATGAAGCATACCTTTTGTGAACTGGACCGGGTGTCAACGCGTTTTTTAATGAGATGTGTTGACTCTGTTGGCCCAGTGTTTGCCTTGATTGTACGGTGTTCCTTTTCTGAGGGTGTCTTTCCGGATGCCTTGAAGGAGGCTCTGGTGAGACCCCTCTTAAAGAAGCCATCTTTGGACCCGGAGATCAAGGCAAATTACCATCCAATCTCCAACCTTCCATTTTTGGGAAAGGTTGTTGAGAATGTGGTAGCGCTTCAGTTGGAAGAGCACCTCGTATCTCATGAGTTGTATGAACCCTTCCAGTCGGCTTTTCGTGCCAGACATAGCACTGAAACTGCACTTGTTCGGGTGCAGAATGATCTCCTCAGGGCTAGAGATCGGGGAGACAAGACAATCCTTGTTCTCCTTGATCTCTCCTCAGGATTTGACACTGTGGACCATTGTGTGTTGCTCGTCCACCTTAGGGACCTATGCGGATTCACCGGTATTGTCATCAAATGGTTTGAGTCCTTTCTTACCAACAGGAGGCAACGGGTTATGATGGGAAATTCCTCATCTATACCCAGTCTCCTTTTTTGCGGAGTTCCTCAAGGATCGGTACTGGCCCCAATGTTGTTCGCAGTGTACATGCTGCCTCTGGGTGGGATCATTAGGAAGTATGGTTTGAGTTTTCATTGCTATGCTGATGATACTCAACTATATCTTTCCTTTGCCCCAGGAACATCAAATGCAGTGGATGTGCTAAACATCTGTCTGGCCGAGATTAACGACTGGATGGCCTCCAGCTGGTTGCGGCTAAACCCCGATAAGACGGAGGTATTGGTAGTGAAGTCGAACAGAGTCCGTGATAGGATGGCCTCTGACACAGAAACTGGGCTTGTTCTTGGAACTATGTCATTGAAGGCTTCCTCTTGGGTGCGAAATCTGGGAGTGATTCTGGACAGGGACTTAACCATGGAGGCTCAAATATCCTCCACGGTTCGTACCTGTTTTTACCATCTCAGAAACATTGCCAGGATTAAGCCCCTTGTTCCGCCTCTGGACCTCCCTACCTTGATACATGCCTTAGTCACATCAAGGCTTGATTACTGTAATGCGCTCTATCTCGGGGTCACAGGAGGATCTCTCCACAGACTGCAGCTGGTGCAAAACGCAGCTGCCCGGTTGTTGACTGGGCAGCAAAAGTCTTGCCATATTACACCGGTCTTATGCGAATTGCACTGGCTGCCAGTCAGGTGGAGAGTCCTCTTTAAGGTGGGTCTTCTCACCTATAAGGCCCTACATGGGCTGGGCCCTGGTTACCTGTCAGACTTTCTGTTACCTGCCCTCTCCTCACGCCCTCTTCGCTCCTCTAGTGGTGGCTTCCTGGCCATTCCTAGAACTAGGCTAAAATCCGCTGGCGATAGTGTTTAGCGCCGCTGCTCCTGTTCTGTGGGATTCTTTGCCAATCATGGTCAGGAAAGCCCCCTCAGTAGATATTTTTAAGGCCCAGTTGAAGACTTTTCTTTTTTCTAAAGCATTTGATGTCTAGATGGACATTTATGGTAATGTTTCTGATTTTACCAGATTCTGCATTTTATTGTGTATAAATTGTATATTTATTATATTTAAATGTTTGTTTTAAAATTTGTACGGCGCCCAGAGCCTCCGGGATTGGGCGTCTTTTAAATAAATTTTGCCTTGCCTTGCCATTTTCACATTTCAGGCCTTGTTGAGTAACAAGCTTAGCAGTTCCAAATACATGCCTTCAAGAGTCTGTGCAGTTTATTTTGCGCATTAAATATAGTTGTCACAGGGGCCGCCTATGGTTCAGTGGAAGCGCAGTGCACTTCCATGTGAGCAACCTGGTTTCAGGATCGGGCGGCCGGCCTGCAGAGTGCTCCAGAGGGGAATATGAATGAGCTGGAGAGGGAGATGGCTGGGCTCTGGCACAGCAGTGGCCCAACACAGTAAGCCAGGGAGCTAGCTTCCTCGCGAGGGGCGGCGTCAGCCTAGTGTGCGCGGTTTCCATCAAGGTCAACCATGCCATACCTCTTAACTGTCCCTGATTTTCAGGGACATCCCTGATTTTGCCTCAGAATTTTACTCTGTCCCTCTTAAAAATTGTGTTTCCGTGACTAAACAGTGGGGGTTGTAAGCGCAGAATAATGCCAAACAATAAAGTTACAGACTTGTTCTTACTTAGAAAATGTATTATACACTAAACCCCTTATTCTTCCAGCTTCCTGAGTGGATATCCTCAATTTTGAGGATGTGTCCCTGATTTTTTTTTAAGCTTTGTCCCTGATTTATGAGGCAGGAGGTTGAGAGGTATGAACCACGCACACTGGGCTGACACCACCCCTCGCAGTGTCTATGGCATGGGCGAGGCTAGGGTACTCCGCACCATGGGATTCAATTAACTGGCGTGGAGCACAGGGTTTGGGCTTCACTGCGGACTGGGGGTCTACCTGGAGGGATACAGGCCTATATGGGCACGATGATCTGCATCTGTCCAATAGGGGTACCAGGATCCTAGGTGATAGGTTTAAATGCTTCATTGGCAAGCTTTTAAACTAGCCAAGGGGGGAGGCACTGAAAAGGAGCTGGGAATTTGACACAGTACCACACAAAATATTAAATTAACCAGCCTGGGAGTGGGTCCCAGGGTGGTTAACTGGGTAAAACATTGGCTGGACAACAGGACAGAGAAGGTAACTGTAAATGGAGTCAACTCTGAAGAAAGAGGGGTTACTAGTGGGGTACCGCAGGGTTCAGTACTGGGCCCAGTCCTTTTTAATGTCTTTATAAGTGACATTGCAGAGGGACTGGAAGGAAAAGTATGCCTCTTTGCAGATGATACAAAAATCTGCAACAGGGTTGATATACACGTTGGGGTGGAAAGGATGAGAAGGGACTTGGCAAGGTTGGAGGAATGGTCAGAAGTATGGCAGTTTGGATTCAGTGCAAAATAATGTACTTGGGAAACAAAAACCCTGGGGAAGATTACACAATGGGGGTTGGGGGGAGGTAGTAACAACAACAAAAATGGAAAGGGACCTGGGGGTAATCATATCGGATGACCTTAATGTTAGCAAGCAATGTGAGAAGGCAGTAGGGAGGGCTGGGGGGATACTGGGATGTATAGGGAGAGGCATCACCAGCAGAAAACAGGAAGTTATTATCCCTCTGTACAGACATAGAAACATAGACTTTGACGGCAGATAAGGACCACTTGGCCCATCCAGTCTGCCCATTTCCCTACCTACTGGGTAAGCTGCAGATTCTAGTTAACCAACAGCCTACTTCCTGCCACCCACCACTACAATTGCCTTGTGTCTGTCCCATGCATGTTTGAATTCCCCCACTGTTTTAGCGCCAACAACCTCCCCAGGAAGGCAGTTCCACGCATCCACCACTCTCTCCATGAAAAAAGATTTCCTCACATTACTCCTGAGCCGTCCCCCCTCTATCTTTAAATTGTGTCCCCTTGTTCTTACACATCTCTTTTTCTGAAAGATGCTACCCTCCTGGACTTTGTTGATTCCCTTGAGGTACTTGAACGTTTCTATCATGTCCCCCCGTCCCTCCTTTCATCAAGGGTATACATATGAAGCTCTCTCAGTCTCTTTTCATATGATTTCTGATGCAGACCCTGCACCATTTTAGTTGCCCTCCTCTGGACTGCTTCCATCCTGTCTATGTCCTTGCGTAGATGAGATCTCCAAAACTGCACACAGTACTCCAGATGGGGTCTCACCAACTGTCTGTACAGAGGGATAACCACTTCCTTTTTTCTACTTGTGATGCCCCTTCCTATGCATCCCAGTATCCTCCTTGCTCTCCTTACTGACTTCTCACATTGCTTACCCACCTTTAGATCATCTGATATGACTACCCCCCAAGTCCCATTCCGTTTTTGTTGTTGTTAGTACCTCCCCTGCTATTGTGTACTCTTCTCCTGGGTTTTTGTTTCCCAGGTGCATTACTTTACACTTCTTTGCATTGAATCTAAGTTGCCATATGTCTGACCATTCCTCCAGCCTTGCCAAGTCCCTTCTCATCCTGTCTACCCCCCTTGTGTATCAACTCTGTTACAGATCTTTGTATCATCTGCAAAGAGGCATACCTTCCTTCCAGACCCTCTGCAGTGTCACCTATTAAGATGTTAAAGATGACTGGACCCAGTACTGAGCCCTGAGGTACTCCACTAGTGACCCCCCCTTTCTTCGGAATGTGTTCCACTCACTATTACCTTCTGTGTCCTCTTGTGCAGCCAGTTTGCAACCCAGGCTACCACCCTGGGACCCACTCTCAGGCTGACTAACTTGATTATTAATCTTTTGTGTGGGACTGTGTCAAATGCCTTGCTAAAGTCTAGGTAGGCCATATCCACAGCCCCTCCCTGATCTACTACTTTGGTCACCCAGTCAAAGAAATCTTATCAGATTTGTCTGGCATGACCTTCCCGCTGTAAATCCATGCTGCTTTGGGTCCTGTGCCCCTCTGGCCTCTAGATACTCGACAGTTCTTTCCTTCAGAAGTGATTCCATCATTTTCCTACCACTGAGGTTAAACTAACAGGTCTGTAGTTTCCTGCTTCTGCCTTGCTCCCACTTTTGTGAAGGGGAATCACATCTGCCCTCCTCCAGTCCTCGGGTACCACCCCATCCTCCATGATTTGTTAAAGAGGTAGTCAGTGGTGTCACTAGTTCTACCTTAGTTCTTTTAGAATTCTGGGATGAATCCCATCAGGCCCCATTGCTTTGTCCACCTTCAGTTTTAAGAGTTCTTTCAGAACCCTTTCTTCTGTAAATGGGCTGGTATCAACTTCTGTATCCAGAGTGTTTCTACTGTTTGTTTTAGGTACCTCCCCTCTTCCTTTGTAAATACTGAGCAAAAATATTTGTTTAGTATCTCTGCCTTTTCACAGTCTCCTCTGCCCACCCTCCCTCCCTTTATTAAGCCTCACTATCCCTCCTTGGTCTTCCTTCACTCCTAATGTACCTATAGAAGGTTTTATCCCTTCTTAACTGAGTTGGCTATCTTTTCCTCGGTTTGGGCCTTTGCTGTTCTGACTGCCTTCCCAGCTTCCTTTTGCTTTAACTGATATAGTTCTCTGTCCTGCTCCTTCTGTGATTCCTTGTACTTCCTAAGCTTTCTTTTCTCTTGAACCTTCACTGCCACTTCCTTTGAAAACCATAGTGGTTTCTTACATCGTTTCATTTTGTTTATTTGCTTCACACAAAGGCTTGTTACCTCTGTGATGGCAGTTTTTATTATTCCCCATTGTTCTTCCACCCCTCCTTCCTGCCCATTTGCTAGTACATTCCTTAGGCACTCACCCATTTTGGCAAAGTCAGCCCTCCTAAAGTCCAGTACTTTTGCCTATGTATGGCTTGACTCTATTGCTGTGTTTATTGTGAACCATACTGTTCGATGGTCGCTAGTTCCCAGATGGCTACCCACTTCTACATCTGTGATCCTCTCTTCATCTCCATTTGAGAGAACCAGGTCTAAGATTGCTCCCTCTTGAGTGGGCTGCAATACTAGTTGTCTAAGGCATGCCCCCCTGTAGGGCATCTAGAATAACCCCACTCTTCGAAGTGGCTGCTGCAACTGCACTCCAGTTAACATCTGGCATATTCAGATCACCCATCAGCAACAGCTCCCCATTTTCTGCCATTCTAAGTATACTTTCTATCACACTATTTCTGCTTTTAATCTCTGGTAACATCCACCCCAACCCTGGTTCCCTGTATATACCCCATATGGGTAATGCCAGAAAAAGTGTCCTTAAGCTGGCGTCCCTCAACATTAGGAGCCTCCTTCCAAAGCTTGACGTCCTCCATGTCTTGGTGACCCAACACAACGCGGATGTGCTGACACTGACTGAAACATGGCTCACAAAAAAAAAAAATCCTTGACTCTGCATTAATTTTGTCTGGCTACACACTCTTCAGACAGGATAGGTTTGAAAAAAGGGGAGGGGGATGCGCCTTCTACCTGAAGAATACCCTCCAGGGTCAGTTGCTACCTAATGTCCCCCACGCTATTCAATGCAAATTTCTCGGTGTTAAAATTCTCCTTGGTCAGCATAGAAAAGCCCTGTACGTATATTTTGTCTACATCCCTTCCTGGAAAACAAATTAGGTATTAATCTTGTGATTGTTCATCTCAGTAGCTTGCCAAGTCATTCTGAAGCTGTCTTCATGGATGATTTCAGTATCAACTGGCAGACCTCTGAAGCTGCTCAGTTCAAAGATGCTATCTCAGCTCGCAGTATCCCTCAACTGGTGACCTCCCCTACAAGAGGTAACTTGCAAACAGGCAGTAACTCTCTTCTGGACCTACTCTTCACCACTCACCCACTTTGGTACATCAGTACGTCTGTCCTTCCAGACTCTATGAGCGACCATTTGCCTGTCATTAGTCTCTGGACCAACAAAGTCACTGAACCCCCTCCCAAATTGACATACCAATGAATACTGAAAAAGGGCAAGCTTGAGCAATTTAAGACCTTCCTTTCACAGTACGATTGGTCACCCCTGGGCCCCTTTTTCAACACTGACACAGCATTAACATACCTTGTCACTCACTTTAACAAAGCTTGTGACATCTTTGCCCCTGCTCATAAAACTAAGTCCAGGGGGACTACGAACCCTTGGATCTCTGTTGACTTGATAAAACAAGATGAAAGCCAGGGTCTGTCTCTGGCACATTGCCCAAGATTCCAGAAATCCGGTTGATTTGGGGCACTATAGAACTGCTAGAAATGCCTGCACCCAGGAAATCCGTGAGGCCAAAAAGACCTATTTTCAAAATGAGCTGACAAACTCGTGTGGAAATAGTTGGAACTTCTGGCAAAAAATAAAGGACCTCACTAGGAAACCTAACAAGACTGCTCCTACGCTGGTAGTTGTTAATGATGTCTCTCTGCAGGACCTGATCGCCATAGCTGAAACTTTCAACTTAGCTTTTACAGACCTCAGCAAGGTCCTACCGCCTAACATTTTTGACACATCCAACGCTAGTGACGCCCCGGATGCCACAACCCCCATTCCTCCTTTCTACTTCAGGAGGATCACGTCACTGAGACCAAGAAATATCTTCTTGGAGTCTTAGGAAAACCAGACACAGCCATGACACCCTTGACATGACCATGCTAGTAACCTGCAAATAAGTTTCACAAAAATGTGATCCTGGTTTGCCAACCACAAACTATTAATGAACTATAACAAAACAAAGACGGTGCTCTTTGCTAGCCCCCGCAACAAATACTACTCTGCCAACCTAGCCATCTGCAGTAGCTTAAATCAACCCCTGGAAATGGTGCATGAATTTAAATACTTAGGCATTACACTTCAATCAAAATCAATCAGTCATAATCTTTATTTATCAAGGTGAACATCATCGAGCAGAGCTCATTTGCAAGATGGACTGGTTGTGATAAAATCTCAGACAAAATACAAAAGATGAGTGATACATATCTAATGACAATGGGGCAATTTGATACATATAGGTCATAGCATACAAGACATCAGTCAATAGCATAGAACAAACAATGTGACAAATTGTGGATATCTCAGATTTAAGTGATAGTATGCTAATTTGGGTTAGGTGGGTAATAGTAGAAGAGGGGACTACGGTAGACCTAGAAGTAAGTAGCCAGGCGGTAGGGGAATATATCATCATAAGGCATGGCCAGAATAAAATGTAATTATTAATAGGTAGATTAGATGGAGATAGGATAAGTAAATTAACAGAGGACAGTGGAAAGAGGATAGAGAATGAGAAGAGGAAGGATTAAGGGAAATGTATGTAAAAGAGGACAGGTTAAATACAGCCTTTATGGTGATATTGTGGTTATTGGTTCCGATTAATGGTGAGAAAAGCACTTGCACGATTCCTTAATAAGATGAGAGTACAAGGTCTTGAATGAACCAATGCTGATGAATGTATTCAATTTTACGGTTTTCTCTTAATTGTTCCACAGGAAGGGCAGCTCAAAGCTGATGGCTGTTCTGCCTTGACAAGAGTACACTTTGGGAATTTTTAATGAGATATGAGTGACTTCTCAGGGCATAAAAGACAAAGAACCTCTGTGCATAAACACTGAGGCAAGGGTTACCCCAAAGGGCATTTGGCTGGGAAGCCAAGTTTCAAGAAAATACAAATTCACACATGCCCCCACAATGCAAAGCATCATGGGCTGCATATGGAAATCACCACAGAATGTTATGCTGGTGCGAAGGCCTCACACAGTTTGCAAAGGGTGCTAACAGAAGACATAAGGGTTCTGTTAGCACCCTTTGCAAACTGTGTGAGAGGTCTTCCGGCACCATGCAATTCTGCTTAAAGTTGGACCAGCATAACATTCTGTGGTGATTTGCATATGCAGCCCATGATGCTTTGCATTGTGGGGGCATGTGTGATTTTGTATTTTCTCAGGGCATAGGTGCTTACTGAGCTTAGCAGGAGGCAGTCCGAGATGTATTGTGGAAGTTTTTTTGAGATAGCTCTGTAGGTCCATAAAGCGGCATTTTTTTCCCGCCTAAACCGGAGGGAGATCCATCCTACGGCTGCATGTAATAAACAGTGGTGCATACTGAAGGGGAGACCAGTAATAAATCTAAGAGCTCTATCATAGAGCATATCCAGTTTTGCTAGGTAAGAGGTAGGACAGTGGCTGTAAAAAAAGGTATGTGTAATCTGCTAATGAGAGAAATGTAGCTTGCACCAACCTCATCTTTGCATCGCTTGTGAGTAGGTAACTGATCCTGAAGTAAAGACCAAGTCTCAGGCGAAGTCTTTTCAGCAAATCCTCGATATGTTCAATGAAGAATAGTTTATGATCTAGCCAGATTCCTAGATACTTGAACTTCGTAACGAATTCTAGATTTTCCCCTAGAATTGTAGAGATCTGTGGTACTGTTACTAACGTACTAAAAAAGCCAGCAGAATAGACCAAATGGTCTGTCTTGTCTGCTCGAAAGTCAGCAACCTAATGACTGCTCGCCTTACCACCCCCCAGCCCTCAAGAGGGTCCTCTTTAGTTTCAGTTTCCCCTTGTACCTGTCCCACCCCCTCTTGAATCCCTCCACTGTGCCCTCCTCCACCAGCCTCCCAGGTAGCGCATTCCACGGTTCCACCACCCTCTCAGTGGAAAAAATGTTTCCTATGCTCCCTCCTGTAGTTCCCCCCCTCCAGCTTCCACTTATGGCCCTTGGTTGTTCCCCCTTCTTTAGCCTAAAAAGAACCTTGGTTCCACTCCTGGTTATTCCTTTTACATACTTGAAAACCTCTATCATGTAAATCTAGGTATAGGACGTCCACCGGCCTATGTCTGTCCAAGGCCCCCGTCACCCAATCATAAAACTCTACAAGACTGGACTGACATGATCTCCCCGGAACGAAGCCATACTGTTTATCATCCTGGTGTCCTAACCATTCCAGCTGCCTCCCAGTCCTCTCCTTGATAAAGCCCTCCGTTACTTTGTCTACCACAGACGTTAGACTTACAGGCCTATAATTCCCCATCTCTTCTCTAGACCCCCCTTTATGAATAGGTACTACATAAGCCACCCTCCAGTCTCGGGGCACCCACCCTGTCTGCAAAGAGATATTAAAGAGTGCAGCCAGTAGAGCTGCCAGCTCCTCCGCCAATTCCTTCACAACCCTCAGGTGTAGCCCATCCAGCCCCGGCGCCTTATCAGTCTTTAACTTCCAAAGGGCCTCCCTCACCCTATCTACTGTGATTTCTTCTCCCCCCCCTCCCCGCCATTTATCCCCCTCGCTTAACCTCCCCACCCCTTCTGGATCTGGCCCTATCTGTACCCTAGCCTCATTTAGTCCTCTGGTCTCAGACCCACTTCTCACCTTAGCTGAATGCTCTTCCTGTAGTTCCTTGCTGTTCCTGTAGTTGCTGGAATAGCTGCATGTGTATAGGGAGAGAGGAGCATCGCTTTAGTTTTGTTTGCGTTAAGTAAGAGCTTTTTATTTAGGAGCTGTTTTTGAAGTAGGTTAAATTCAGATTGAAGGTCGCTACATGCAGCTTGAGGTGATGGCAGCTTAAGCAAAGCACCGTGTCATCAGCAAATAGGTGAACGTTAGTCTTAGTTACCCTGTCACTGATGTTATTGATGTAAATCGCAAACAAAATGGGACCTAAAATAGATCCCTGGGGCAGTTCTCTTAGTAGGGGTTTAATAGATGAGAGTTCACCTTCTGCTTTGACTTGCTGTAAACGGTCAGGAAGGTCATTTGTAAACCACCAAAGGGAAAGCGAGTCAAAGCCTACAGGCTGCAAGGATGAGAGGAGTGGGCTATGGTCGACAGTGTTGAATGCCTTGCTTGACACTTGACAGCTCGCTCTCCTACATCCTTCATGGTAATCAAATTTCTAAGGTCGTAAACAGCACAATTGGTGTCCTCCACAAACATAAGCACTGTCTAACACCTGCAGCACTAAAGCTTGCAGTCACCAGTGCCATTCTATTCATTATTGATTATGGCCTGTTAATCTACAGTGCTGCTACTGATACCACCCTCAAGTGGCTGTCGGTCTCACTGAATAAAGCATGTTGGCTGATCACTGGGGCTGGCAAACAGACCCACACCTGTGACCTCTATCATCAGACTGAATGGCTCAACCTTCATGGTAGAATCAAGTACCAAACCTGTCCTTTTGCTAAAAAGATTCACCTTGTCTTAACCCCCGGCCACTCAGTCTCAATTACTTCCCTCTAATAACCAATGCAGTAACCAAAGCTCTACTAAGCTGGCTTTCCACATCCCTCACTGCTGGACCTTGCAAGTCCAGCGTGCTTTCAGCTATAAAGCCCCCACTTGGCTGAATGACCTGCCCGCTGATGTTCTCGCGGAACCCAAACTAGGCCCCTTCAAGCCTAAACTGAAGAATCACCTAGTATCTCTTAGTAAGTGTGACTGTGCTCCTTAGTTCTCATACTCTGCCCCTCCCTTCTCCATCCTTCCCATTGCAAGCCTGTTACCAACCCCTCCTGCCACTTTCCCACCTCACCACCAATCTCCTCATTCTTACTTTCTTCCTTCCCAAACCCACTCTCCCTGAGGCTACCTCTCTCAGTGCTATGCCCACCTGAGATGAAGTCTGCTCTTCTGGACTGCTTACCTTTTACAAAATAATTCTCTCACTAGTTCCTGTGTCTGACTAGCCTCACTGAATTTTACCTTGCACTCCTACACTCCCCTGCTTAGCTACCCATCTACACACTTCCCCTGCTGTTCCCTTTCCTTACCTATCTCCCCTGTAAGTAGCCACCACTTTGACAATGTCCGCTTTACCTCAGAACTACCTACATTTACCTTGTAATCTTACCTTAGTTTTTACCTTGATAACAATTTCTTATTGAGAATGCTCAGTACCACTTTGTCCATACTTGTAACATTGACTGTATTCCTTGCACATCAGTAATATTTGCTGTATTTATTGGCATATATGCTTATATGCTTTCCTCTGTACCTTGTATTATTTTGACTACGTCTGTTTGTTATATCTTTTGCCTATCGTACGCTTGCCTTTTTTGTTCTCTTACTTGACATGGATCCTTAGAAAAAGAACCCCTGGTTCAAAGGTATTGCATAATCCTAGTAATGAATAAATAAATAAAAATTAAAAAAACATTTTATAGGTACATTAGGGAGTGAAAAAAGACCAAGGGAGGGATAGTGAGGCTTAATAAAGTGGAGGGGGTGGTCGAGGGTGACAGTGGCAAGGCAGAGATACTGAGTGAATACTTTTGTGCGGTATTCACAAAAGAAGAGGAGGGGAGGTACCTAAACCAAAGAATAGAAGCACTCTGGATAGGGGGGTCGATACCAGTCCATTCTCAGAAGAAAGGGTCCTGCAAGAACTTCTAAAACTGAAGGTGGACAGAGCCATGGGGCCTGATGGGATTCACCCCATAATTCTAAAAGAACTAAGGGGAGAACTAGTGACACCACTGACTACCCTTTTTAACAAATCATGGGAGGATGGTGTGGTACCTGAGGACTGGAGGAGGGCAGATGTAATTCCCCTTCACAAAAGTGGGAGCAAAGCAGAAGCAGGGAACTACAGACCTGTTAGTTTGACCTCTGTGGTAGGGAAAATGATGGAATCACTTCTGAAACAGAGTTAAGCTAGCCCTGGAAAATAGAAATACAGATGAGGGGGTACATGTAAAATGGGCAAACATTAAGGATGCAATACTTGAAGCAACATCCCATTGTGTTGTAGAGAAAAGGAAGTGCAAATGAAGAAGGAAATGACTTTGGTTCTCAAAAACAGTAGCAGATATGGTCAGAGCCAAAAGGCTGGCCTTCAGGAAATGTAAGGGAACACAGCGGGATGAAGATAGGGAGGCATACCAAGCTTCCCTCAGGGAAGGCAGTAAGGCAGGCAAAGGCCCAAACCGAGGAAACACTAGCACAAACAGCAAAAGAAGGTGACAAGACTTTCTGTAGATACATTAGTGAAAGGAGACAGTCCAGAGGGCGTATTGCTAAGATCAAAGTAGATAAGGGGGCGTATGAGGAGGAGGACCATGTAAAAGCATCTATCCTAAATAGATACTTCTGCTCAGTATTTACTGAAGAGACGGTAGGGCAGGGCCCACAGCTCAACACCGTGGACACAGGGGGGAGGGAGGTGAGCACTAGTTCCTTCACAAAAGAAAGGGTCCTACAAGAACTCGATAAGCTCAGGGTGGACAAGGCAATGAGACCTGATGGCATACATCCCAGGGTGCTAAAGGAGCTAAGGGTGGAACTAGCAGAGTCATTATCAGAACTGTTTAGTGAGTCTCTGAGCACAGGAGAGGTCCCAGAAGACTGGAGAAGGGTTCATTTGATCTCACTCCACAAGAGTGGTAGCAGGGAGGAGGCAGGGAACTACAGACCAGTCAGTCTTACCTCAGTAGTGGGCAAGATTATGGAGGCACTCCTTAAGGAAAGGATAGTGCAACACCTGGAATCCATAGGAGCACAGGCTCCAAGACAGCATAGGTTTACTACAGAAAGTCATGTCAAACTAATCTCATAGATTTCTTTGACTGGGTAACCAGAGTGGTGGACCAAGGGGGAGCAGTTGATGTCACTTACCTTGACTTCAGCAAAGCTTTCGATATTGTTCCACATAGAAGATTGATTAATAAGCTGGGTAGGTTCGGGGTGGGTCAGAAGTTGGTCAACTGGGTGGCAAACTGGTTGACGGGCAGAAAACAGGGAGTGGTGGTAAATGGTATACAGTCAGAAGAGATGCAAGTCATAAGTGGGGTACCTCAGGGATCAGTCCTGGGGCCAGTCCTCTTCAATATCTTCATCAGTGACATTGCAGAAGGACTGGAGGGTAAGGTTTGTCTCTTTGCAGGTGACACCAAGCTCTGCAACAGAGTAGATGATCCAGATGGGGTGGGCAGAATGAAAAGAGATCTGGATAAACTAGCAAAATGGTCGGAAGAGTGGCAACTGGGGTTTAATGCAAAGAAGTGCAAGATCATGCACATAGGGAAGATAAATCCTGAAGCCTCCTATAGGCTGGGAGGGGAGTTGCTGGCAGTCACAAGGGAAGAGAGAGACTTGGGCATCATCATCACCGATGACGTGAAATCATCCAAGCAGGCCACTAAAGCAGTAGGTAAGGCTAGGGGAATGTTAGGGTGTATTAGTAGGGGTATCACAAGTCGTAAGAGGGAGGTAATAATCCCTCTTTACAAGACACTAGTTTGGCCCCATCTGGAGTACTGTGTGCAGTACTGGGGCCACACCTTCACAAGGACATTAACCAAATTGAGGCAGTCCAGAGAAGGGCAACCAAAATGGTGCAGGGACTGCATTAGAAAACATATGAGGACAGATTAACAGAGCTCAATATGTATACCCTAGAGCAAAGGAGGGAGAGGTGATATGATCGAAACATTCAAACACCTTAAGGGCATAAACAAGGTGAAAGAGTCTAACATGTTTCAATATAAGAAAAGTAGCAGGACAAAGAGGACACACCATGAGATTAGAGGGAGGCCGATTAAGGGGTAATGTGAGGAAATACTTTTTCACAGAAAGGGTAGTGGATGCATGGAACGGCCTACCTCAGGAAATGGTGGATGTGGATATGAATACAGTGCAGGACTTCAAACAGACATGGGATAGGCATAAGGGAGCAATACAGATAAGTATGAATAGATAGGCCATTGACAGAGCAAAGGCCGATGGCACATTTATAAGGTAGAAAAAGAAATGGGCAGACTGGATGGGCCTGGTGGTCCTTATCTGCCGTCAACTTCTGTTTCTATGAATGAAAGAATTGCTGAGTACCTGGCGGCCAGCGAGGCACAGGACCTAAGGCAGCATGGATTCACAGCGGGAAGGTCATGTCAGATGAATGTAATACATTTCTTTGACTGAGTGACCAAAGCAGTAGACCAGGGAGGGGCTGTGGACATGGCCTACCTAGACTTTAGCAAGGCATTTGACATAGTCCCACACAGAAGATTAATAAACAAGTTAGCCAGCCTGGGAGTGGGTCCCAGGGTGGTAGCCTGGGTAAAAAATTGGCTGGACAACAGGACGCAGAGGGTAAGAGTAAATGGGTCCACTCCAAAGAAGGGGGGGGGGTTACTAGCAGGGTACCACAGGGTTCAGTACTGAGACTGGTCCTCTTTAATGTCTTTATAAGTGACATTGCAGAGGGGCTGGAAGGAAAGGTATGCATTTTTGCAGACATCAAAGATCTGCAACAGGGTTGCTACTCAAGGGAAGGGGTGGAAAGGATGAGAAGGGACTTGGCAAGGTTGGGTGAATGGTCAAATGTGTGGCAGCTTAGGTTCAAAGCATAGAAGTGCAGAGTAATGCACTTGGGAAACAAAAACCCATGGGAAGAGTACACAGTGGGGAGGGAGGGAGGTACTAACAACAACAGAAATGGAAAGGGGCTTGGGGATACTCATATCAGATGACCTAAAGGTAGGCAACAATGTGAGAAGGCAGCAATGAGGGCTGGTGGGGATACTGAGATGCACAAGGAGAGGCATCACCAGTAGAAAACAGGAAGTTGTTATCCCTCTTTACAGGCAGTTGGTGAGACCCCATCTGGAGTACTGTGTGCGGTTCTGGAGTCCCTATGTCCACGGTTCCATGTCATAATAGTGATCGCAAAACAGCGATCGCTATTATGGCGTGTGTATATCCCAAAAAGCATTTTGGCGATATACAATTCTTGGTGACCCCACTTCTGGCATCATTTAGTGTTTTTGCAGGGGGGATGTGCCCCTGCATCCCCCCTCGCCAGGTGCTTTGCCCCCCGCACCCCCTGGTTTTAGATTGTCAACTCCAGGGGGGTGCATGTCGAGAGGGGGCAGAACTTGGCGGGGCAGAGGCAGCTGCAAGCAGCAGCAAAATACTCACCCCCCCCGGTCCGTCGAGAACCCAGTGCCTGCTACACCGTAGCCAGCCACCCTTCTCACCACTCCACAAGGCCGTCTCAGTTGCAGCAGGCTCTCCTCCCTATCTAAACCCTCCCTCCTGTCCCTCTCCTTTACCTCCGTATCCCTCCCCTTCCGGTCGCTTTCCTCGCTATTTCATCGCTACCATTGCAGGGTAGCTGATGATGATAGCGTTATAAATCAGTTGCTTATTTATTATCGCTATATCAGTGGATACTGTCTCTGCAAGGACATAGACAGGATGGAGGCGGTCCAGAGCAGGGCAACCAGAATAGTGCAGGGTCTGCACCAGAAGCCATACAAAGAAAGACTAAAAGAGCGTAATATGTATACCCTTGAGGAAAGGAGACAGAGGGGGGACATGATAGAAGCTTTCAAGTGCCTCAAGGGAATCAACAAAGTCCAAGAAGGTAGCATCTTTCAGAAAAGGAAATATGCAAGAACAAGGGGGCACAATTTGAAGATAGAGGGGTGATGGCTAAGGGGCAACGTGAGGAAGCTCCTCATTGTTATTGCAATTAAAAGTCTATTCGCAATACCAAGCTAGGTTTTACAGATCTTACTGTTACTTGTTTTTTTCCAAGCACTGTGGAGTGAATAGTGTGATGCAAGGGTTCAGTTAATATATTTTTAATGGAAGTCAAATACTTCCAAGAGTCAAAATCTGGAAGTCATTCCAATCTTTTGGAAGTCAAAATACTTCCCAGATCACACAATTTTAAACCCAGCTTTCTAGGAATGATCAGTTTATGGATGGTAATACAAATATTAATGGTAAAATATAATTTATTTTAGGAAAAAATCCATGATTTCTTTGCCTCTGTGCCTTATGTTTTGGAAGTCATCCTATTTAGTTTTTTTATGTTTCGAAGTCAGTGACCTCCTTCCCTTTTATTTTGTAAGTTTTTGCCTTATTTTTGAAAGCCAAATACTCCCAAAATGGAGTTAACTGAAGCCCTGGTGTGATGCGAGGATGCCCACCACTGGTACACTGCACGTTGTGCAATGTGTGTTTGGCAGCTATATCAATCATTTCTTAAAGACTGAGGACTGATGGGGCGCCTGAGAACCAGCTTCCAGGCAGGACACTTCCTCCACTAGTTCCATTCCCCAGCTCTTTAAAACTTGTTTATTATTTAAATCACAGAGCAGACTGTATTTGCTTTGATCTTTGGATTCTGCTTATTCTCAGCCGCAGATCAGTACTAGTTTTGCCATGGGTTGTAACAAAAACACCCAACAAGTACCATCGGTAGCCTCATGTCTTGCTACGCCACAAGTATCGCAACAAGGATTAGCAACACAGTTACTGGGGCTTTCGTTAAGGCATGGCTCAAGAACCTCCCTGGCAAACCATGAGTGAATCTGTGAGGGCTATGGATGCCAAAATAGAATGGACTTAGACTAAATTGCTGCAGTTAATACGCTGAAGGGAACAGTTGCTGATGTGGACAAACGATCTGTGGCAACACAAGCTACAGTTGCTACCCTCATGAAGAAAAGTTTACAGCTACGAGGGAGATTGGAAGTTATTGAGAACTAAATCAGACTGGGAAATTTATGATTGGTGGGAGTCCCAGAAGGAGTGGAGAGTACCCATCTTTTGAGTTTTCTAAACACCTGGTTGGCTGACACATTATTGATGTCTGAAGACTTTGACAGGGCTTTTTTTGTGTGAAGCTTACCGCTTTAACCCCAGGGTTTGGCCTGTAGTTACTGATCAACCATGGACTGTTCTTTTGAAAACCGTGGGTGTGGAGGTTCGGGATGTTATTTTAGCAGCAGCTCGAGCAGCGTACCCTATTTCTTTACAAGGACA
Organism: Neoceratodus forsteri; assembly: GCA_016271365.2. NCBI lineage: Eukaryota > Metazoa > Chordata > Ceratodontiformes > Ceratodontidae > Neoceratodus > Neoceratodus forsteri. The sequence continues at coordinate 448,201,240 of CM057456.1, read as the reverse complement.
TAACATCATGTTCTTTCCCGACCTGTCTTATCAAACTAGGGCTCGCTCTAAACAATTTGATGCCACCAGACAGAAGTTGAGAGCCCTTCGGATAGTTCACTCCTTCCTGTTACCCTCTAGACTTTGTATTACTTACGGTGGGAAGACTTTGCAATTTTCTGTTCCGAAAGATGTGGGTTGTTGGATTGAACGGATGGAACTGGAATTCCAGGCTCAACAAACAAGAGGGAGTGCAGCTGAGGAGTCGGAATCAGAAGAAGGCTGAGTACTATTACAGCTTTAAACTTTGTTTATAACTTATTTTGTGTCTTTCCACCCTGAGAGACTGAATTGGGACACTTACTTTGTTTTGGTTAAACCTTTAAATATTTGCTGGAGTATTTGGTCTTGGTGACTGAGGGTTTTAGGGATATAACCTGTGTGGACAGGTTCTTTGGGGGGGGTTCTTGCCTATATTTTTAAGCAAGGTTATATTTTGACTGTATCTTTCAGCACCCATTAAGTATTGTCTGTTATTATCAGCTCTTTTATGGGTGGATTTCTTAAAATTTTCTTATAGCTGAGTTATGATAATGTGGTTGCATGCTCAGTGATTAGTTGTTATACTACACAATGGAGCTGGGAAATGGGAAGTGAGAGGGATTTACTTCTTTTTCTAATTAGTATATTTGAACTGGTTGCTGGCACTACTGGTTTAGTGCATGTCTATCCCTATGTATTGTTTCTTTTTTCCTAGAATACAACCTAAGCCACTGAAGTTGAAACTTTATTCGCCCATTCCTACTGTACGAGAATGTAAGATGAGAATTTATGTAGCCCCACTTATTGTTTTTTTTTTTTTTTTTGCAATGTGCTCTTACAATATCTTTCATGAGAATGTCTTCGGTATTGTTTTAAAGCAATAAACAGAAAGTACAAAAAGAAAGAGATTGAGTACTGATGCATTAGTCAATCATGAGCTGAATTTGGCTCATGAATATGTAAGTAGACTTATAATGTGCAGTATACTGAATGTATTAATGGTCCTAATACTAAGAGCAAGTCTTATTGCTATGAAGGGGCTAATGAGGAAGAAACCATATTAGTTGCAAGCAGGCTAGCACTGGAGCATCTGACTGCCATCACCTAGAAACTAGAAACCTTTGTTCTCCAAGTGTATAGTGATAGGAAAATCAGTTGCAAAATTACTTTTATTAAATTTTCTTTTTACTGCATTTATCTAAAAATGAATGCAAGTGTTTCCGTGTAGAAGTGAAATCAATAATACCAATATAGGATCTGAGTTACAAAATGGATTGCTTTTAGCACTGCTCCTCCTTTGGAGGCATACGATCAATATATACAATCCATACGTGTCTAGAACACCTATAAACTGCACAAGGCAGAGGGACATAAACAGTGCCAGAAAGCATGTAGGTTCCTGCCAGAGTGGTGGGTTAGTACCTCGTTGTATGACGACTGTTGTCAAATGTCATTGCACAAAAAATGATATGGGTCCGAGAAAGACTTCAGGCAGTTTCCAAAAATTCTAGTAACTGTTACAACAATGCCTGTAAATACATAGTCAGACTCGTCTCAAGTTTTTATAAACTGTAGCAACAGAGTTTAAGTAACAGAGCTTAAAGCATAGAGAATTTCAGCAGGGAACTATAAACTGTGAATATTGCAGGAATTCGTGAAGGCAGGACATCAAAGCCTCCCACAGCCTCCACAAAGCTTTTCAAAGTACTGATCTAGACTCCTTTTTCTCGATTCTGAAATGGCCGACAGGACCCTGCCGGCGCAATCGTCGGCTGCTCCACTGCCCCCACCACCACCCTTGGTCGACACGGACCTTTATAGGTGCTACCACGTGATTTCAAAAACCTATCAGGAAACTTTCTCATCTGCAGGTTACCTGATCTCGCCTCTAGTGGCCGCCACTTCATCTATACCCAACTCCATTCCAGCAGAGCAAAGCCACAGTGCATATACTAAGCTGCCTTCTCTTGCAAACTATACTCTTCTCACCACCCCACTTTATCACCCACCTTGATAACCTCTCTCTACTCTTTCTAGAACCCCCCACTCTCTCCGTCCTACAAGAGTCACCCCCTTCCATCCCTATGCTAACGCTTCTACTCTCCCCTCCCCAATTTTCCCCATCCCTTCCACCTATCCATCCCTTCCTACACTCCCCATCCACCCACCTCTCTCTGCTCCACTCCACTTTCTTCCACTTGGAGGCTCTAATACGTTGCTTGAACCTACGCGCACCACCTTCCGAGCACCATTCCGGTGCATTCAAACTCTCACCTTTACTTACCTACACCATCCTCCTCTTGCTTTTGGCAGGCGATATACATCCGAACCCTGGCCCTCAGGTGCCCAGGCACTTCCCTAACTCACCCTGCCCTCTTGCCTCACCCCAGACTCACTCCCCAAAGGTCTCCACATTTTCCATCTCAGTGCCAGGAGCTTCCTCCCCAAAGTGGATGCCTTAACAGTATGGGTCACCCAGTACTGCCCCGACATACTCTGTATCACAGAGTCATGGCTATCTGGACCGGAGCAAGTGCGGGGGGGGTGGCACTATACATCAGTCAGTCCCTCTCATGTTCGGTCATCTTCAATGAATCTTGCCCTTCCTCCCATGAATCAATTGTTGCACTCTTATGCTTTCCTTCCTCCACCCCCCTACATTGGGGCTCTATATGCCCCACCAAATACCTCGCCCGACTCAGTCGTACAGACCATCTCCTCTAGGACATCTAATGGCGAACTTGTGCTTCTAGGTGACTTCAGTCATGACTGGCTCTCCTCCTCCTCTGCCAAACCCACCACCCTTAGGATTGAAACCCTGACTCTCTCCCAGCTAATCAGGAAACCTACCCACCTAAATCATCAGTCCCAAAACCACACCCTTCTGGACTGGATTTTATCCACCCATCCCAACCGTATCACAGCCTCTGGCATTTTCTCTGATGCCCTTAGTGACCACTGTGTTACTTATTGCATCCGCAAAATCCACTCCCCACTCTCTCTTCCTAAATTCACCTGGTCTTGCCCCCTACACACCCTAAATGAGTATGCCCTGCAACAAGACCTCTCAAATACAGATTGGCAACCAGTCCTCTCTGCGTCTGATGTAGACATTGCCCTTTCCCAGTTCTATGGTATTTTCTGGCATATCTGGGACCTACACACTCCCCTCAGAAAAGTCAGGTTAAAACGTCACCACCACCACCCCTGGATCACGCCTGACCTTATTGCCTGTGTCATTCCAGGGATAAGGCATGGAGATTGTACAAAGCCTCCCGTGCCTCACGGGACCTACAATCTTACAAACATCTCAGGAACAAATGCACTAAGACCATTCGACATTCCAAATATTCCTACTTTGACGCACAATTCATGTGGTTCCAGAACCCCCACGCGTCCTTCTGGAAGCTGATCAACTCCCTACTTGACCCCCCCCACTAAACAGGCATGCCTGGCCCTTAATAGCGATGGCAACACCGTCTCAGATCCTGCCGCCATGGCTGTGCTCTTCAATGTGTCCTTCATCTCTTGTGCCCTTCCTGACACCCTCCCCCCACCGAAGTCAGCCGAACCATCCTCCCTACTCCCGGCTTCCTCCTTCCTCCCATCACACCTCTGGAAGTATACAATGCACTCGCCTCCCTTAACACGTCCAAATTCAGCCCCGACGATATTCATCCCAATCTGCTCCGTATCTCTGCTTCCACTGGTGTGGCCCCCTTAACTCACATACTAAACTTCTCTCTGTCCACAGCCGCTGTCCCCAAAGCCTGGAAAATGGCCAAAATCATTCCTCTGCACAAAGGTGGAGATTCCGCCCTACCTGGAAATTACAGGCCAATTTCACTCCTCCCCTTCCTTGCCAAAGTCCAGGAATGCCTTATACTGTCCAAACTGTCTGACTTTCTCAACTCCCAACAGCTCCCTCTCACCTGTACAGTCAGGATTCAGAAAACACCACTCCACCATCACCTGCCTTCTACGCGTAACTGACTCCATCCTCTCTGCCATGGATAATGGCCTAACCACAACCGCCGTTTTCATAGATCTGGCTAAAGCCTTTGACTCTGTCTCCCACCCGTTGCTACTCTGCAAGCTTAATGCTTTTGGCTTACCCCAGCCTAACATTGTCTGGTTCCACTTGTACCTCCATGACAGACAACAATCTGTTCAAACAAGTGACACTCTCTCTGCTCCTCTCCCTATCCTATCTGGTGTCCCCCAAGGCTCTATACTCAGCTCCATCCTCTTCTCACTCTTCATAAACGACCTTCCATCCACCTGCCTTTCCTCCAGTGTGCATCTATATGCAGATGACACATTTATCTTTGCCTCAGGTCCCTCCTATGACAGTATCCTCCCCAACCCCCAAAATGACTTCAACAGAGTCCAGTCCTGGCTCCTTGAGAACCTACTTACCCTCAACGCTAAAAAAAACTGTCACCATGGTCTTTGGTTCCAGGCAGAAGCTTGCTACTCTCCCAGCCCCCCCAGCAATCACCACCCTGGCTGGCTCATCCCTGGAGCTAGTCTCTGCTTTCAAGTACCTAGGAGTATGACTGGACAGCCACCTCAACTACTCCTCGCATGTCAAGGCCATCTGCACTAAACTCTGGCCCAAGCTCACCATCCTCTATCGACACAGGGCCAGCATACCCATACCCACCTATTGCGAGCTCATACACGAAACAATCTTGCCCGTTATAGACTATGCCGACATAGCCTATGGTGCAGCCCCAACCTCCTCTCTCTTCAGACTAGACACCCTTCTCAGCTCTTTCTGCCGCTTCTCCACTGCCTCCCCCTCACTCTCTCACCGCTGCCTACTCTACGCTACACTCTCCATTGCCCCGCTCTCCCACAGAAGAACCATCCACAGTGCCTCCTTCATAGCAAAATATTGGCTTGACTCCCTACCCCTCTACCTCACCTCACGCCTTTCCCCTGCCACCTCCCTAAACTACCCTCTTCGCCACAGGGACCCATGCACCTTCTATCTGCCTCGCCCTCATACTCTCACCAGTGAAGCTGCCTTCTTGTACCGTCTCCCCCTTCTCTGGAACAACCTTCCCCCCAACCTTCACTTGTCCCCTTCTCGTTCTGCCTTGATGCAACTCCTCAGGCTCCTCCCCACCTCAGACTGCCCTAAATGCTCCGATGGTCACAGCACACAGCAGAGGCCCCTCACAGTCTGTACCTATATACCCTAGTCTGGGACTGTACTCCTGCCTCACACCATTATTTACTTTGCACATTAACTCATTATATTTTATTGAAAAGTATTATATTCTTTGTATAAATGTCTGTATATACTGTATGTACTCCCTACCTTTTGTCACTCTCTGTTTTCACTGTACACTCTGTACCCGGGTCGCACCTGGAAATGAGACTCGGCTCAGTGTGCCTTTCCCGGTCATCAAATTTTAAATAAATAAATAAATAAAAATAGCTATATTAACAGAAATAAACTGTGTGCTGTCATAGAACCAAACCAAAGCAGGTGCTGTGTGCAGCATCGGTTGTGGCTGGAAGGTATCCTAGCCTAGGAGGAGGGGATCTTTACTGGAATATAAAGCACCTGAGGTGCCATCTTTGCCACATGGTCTGCTGCATCTTTCCCAAGGGCAGCATATACCCATTTCATCCCAGTATTATTACCCCGTCTGCCAAGTACAGCACAAACATTTTAGTATAAAACGTGCAACATGTTGCTGAATCACCGCCATACAGAAAACATTTTAAACAGTTCCCACCACAGTCTTACATTTGGTGCAGGCTCCAAAATTCCAAAAAAGTCAGTTATCGGACTCCGTTTCAGAGTCCTTACCCCTTGATCTAGCCAGAAATTCAGTACGGATCTTTTCCATCAATTTCTCAGCATCACCAGCCGGGTTGGAGAATATAAAAGATATTCCTCCATAGTGTATCTTCAACCTGGTGGGAAAAAGCAAATAATGGTTGACTCCCAACTCTCATTAAAGCGACCGGACTCAATTGAACCCTTTACATGGAGTCCTGGTGCTGTAACTCAAGTTTGGGAACAGTTTTATAAAATTATCTCCCATTTTGATTCCTACGGAGCTTTTTAACGCTTGTAAAATGGTGTCCCGTTCAACTGAACTACCCACAACCATCATGATGGTACAAGGGGTGTTATCCATTGCAGATGGCGTCTGGGATGAATGTGGTATGCTTTTTTTGATGATGAATACAAAGTCTATTGAAAGTACCCTCGACAGCCAGTCCTGCAAATGTGATTTCAACTTTTCATCCTCTGTTGCTTCAGGTAGACCCAGGAGCCAAATGTTAACTGCCCATGAGAAATTTATAAGTTGTTTTAGGCGAGCTCTCAGGCTTGGGTCTTCTTTAACCAGCCCTGTGCATGTTAAAAGTGTTTTCTCAGCAGTTTCGCTAGCCTTCTTAGCTTAAACCAGAGCTGCTTCAGTATTTTATTTACAATAAGGCTGTCCTGTTGTTGAATTCTTCAACTTCTTTGTCAGTAGGTTAAGCTCTTTTTCTGTATTGTTTGAAGTCTTGTTTGGAGCTCTGCCGATGTGCATCTTGTCATGCTGGAAGTCAGGCCAAGCCCTTCCCCCCTGCAAAATGACTTTTGCATGTGTTAAAAATATTGTTTTTTAGGGGCACGGATATAGTTCACTATCCATACTCTGGCAGCTCTGGCAGTTTCACTGGAATGGGCTAGTTTGCCAGATGTCTTTTTTTTTTGTTTGTTTGTTTTTTGTTATTACTTTTTCTCCCCAGGAGTCCTCTGCTGGTGCCTTCTGATGTCCCCCCGCACCGACCTGGGTATCAGACCCCTTTTCCTTCAGCCCCCACGACTTACTCTTCATGGCAGGGGGTGGAGAGAACCTTGTCCCATCAGACCAGATCCAGATCCAGGGAGGCGTCTTCCCAGGTGGTGCTGCGGGTGTGGACAGTCATCATCCTTGCAGCAGAGGACTCCTGTTTTTCTGCGTTCTTCCCTTGGGGAATGTAGTGTGCAAAGACGCCAGCGGGGCAGCATGCATGCTCCCGTGAGTGCTCCTCCAGGCATCTGCTGCATCTCCCGCCCACATCTTCAGCGTTGGGCGAGCTGCCTCCCAGCCTCGCTAGAAGGCAAGCGTTTGCTGACTACTGGGAACCCCCCTCCCCAGAGAAGGAGAGCAGTCAAGGGATGCTCGATCCTTCTCTGCCCCTGCCAACACCCGGCGGCCCGTGCTCGTTCCCGAACACGTGTTGCCAGCGTGGTGCAAGGTATGGCGTCCAGCGCCTCAACTCTCAGCGCCACCAGGCCGATGCCAGATGTCTTTAAGCTAAGTTCCTCCCACCACCTGGGCGGTATATCCCCTGACTCATCCCCATGATAGCAGCTCTTTCTTTCTGCTGGAAGAACAGGTCACGTCTTTCACAGTTCTTGCTTAGGATTTAGTGCATCATTGGCGCACTTTATTTTCAAAGTTGTTCTACTTTTACTTCTTTATTTCCTCAGTCTCTTTGACTCCCTCGCAGTTCATTGATGAGGCAGTGGAAGCCGGGGTTCATATTATGTGTTCAGTGCTGGCAGAAGATGGCGGTCACTGACCCGCATGACATGGGTCAATACTACCTGGGCGGGCAGCACAACATGGCCAGGTGTGGACTTCATCTCTCCATACTTCCTGAGTCCCTCAAGGACAGGAATCTTTAGCTAACTGCGGGGTGGTCTTTGGAGCAGGATCTGAAAGATCACCCTAAGGGCCACAAGAAGGCCTTGGTGGCTGCCAGGTCAGCTCAGCAGCTTGTGGCCCTTGGAGCACAGGTGGCAACTGCTGTGGCGGGCACCTACTCAGTCTTGGCCCTGTTCCCAGCTGGGGCCAGCATCAGAGGGTCTTTCACTGGAGGTTTCCAGGACATGCATATGGCCCTCCAGACCCTGGGGGAGAGCCCTGTCCTCTGTGGTTCCAAACACAAGTACTGCTAGTGTCACTCACTGGCCCAGGAGAGATCTCACTCCTTCTGATCCCCTAACTCCCCTGACCTCCCAGCTTTGGTAGAGAGCTCTTCGGTTCCCCTGTCAATCTCGAAGACCACGGTGCTTCTGGTCCTCACTCAAGAGGATGTGGACCGGTCGGTATCCCCATCTGGTCCACTGCAGGAGTGATCTCTACCAGCAGTTGAGTCTTCGGCACATGTCCTTGTTAATGATGGCTGGTATGTGGTGTACCACAACCAGCTGGAAGGCTCACCTTGGCGTCGCTCTTCCGGTCCACGGTCGCGGTCGATGTCTCAGTCAAGGCACTCTTGCTCTTGATCACACTTAATCGGGAGGCATCACTGTCGATGCTCCTTGACCTTCTTGTCCTCGGGAGAGGAGAGGAGAGGAGAGGCATGTACGGGTGCTACAAGGAGCTCCTCTGGCAACAGTGAGCCATTGCGGGGCAGGGTAGGGCTCTACCCATTGGACCGCCAGTCAACTGTCAGCCGTCTGCCATGCCCTCGCAGCTCCACACAGAGAATGTGGTGCCCACAACTGCCTCCCTACCCCTCAGGGTGGAGCTGCCACCACTGCAGTTGAAGGCGGGTGATCTGATCGAAGAGGCCTGTTTGGCCACTAGCTTGCCAGGCTGGTTATCGGTTCAGATCACTTAGGTCGAGGGTACACAGGTGGTTTGTAATAAAATAAAAAAAAAAAAAACAGTTGAGGGCTGTTCTTGAGGAGTCCTTGGACAGCTCAGATCACGAGTCCATGGCCTTCTCAGGGACTCTCCTCCTCGACCGGGGATCGGTTGAGGAGCTGTCCACTAAGTATGGCCTGATGTCCTTTGGTGCGCTACTTCAAATAATATCGAAATCCATGTCAGTCACATTAGAGCCAGTCCAGAAAAAGTTTACGTACCCCCATACAGACATTTTGGATATGGATGAATCTTCAGGGGTGCCTTTCCTGTGAATGAGGCCATTTTGCAACTGGCTCTGGAGCTTTGGCAGCATCTGGCATCCTGCCTAGCACCCTGTACCTATATGGTCCGCAAGTATGCGGTCCCTACAGGGTTCCTTTCTGGCTTCTCAGACCACCCCTCCATGGAGGGGTTGATGACTGATTAAATTCTCCTCAAGTCCGGAAATGTGGGGGAACTGGATTAGCCTCCGGACAAGGAGTCATGAAAGTTGACCATACAACAGAAAAAAGGGTACATTGTGGTGCCCCTGGGTCTCCGACAGGCTAGTTATGCCCTGATGATGGCCAGCTTCGGTCACTCCCTGATGGGAGTTTTTGTTGCTATCCTCCCTCACCGCCCAGCTAACCAGCGATGACGGTCATCAAAGACCAGGGTCAGTCACTGGCTAAACACCAGCTCCAGATGGCCTTGAACAGGGGTGATTCTTGTGTCCATACCATAGCAGTGACCATCTCCATGTGTAGCAGGGCCTGGTTGTGTCTGCCTGCCTTCACAGTGGACACCCAGCACAAACTGGCCAGTATCTTTTCCTTGAGCACCGACCTATTTGGCCCTGGAGTGGAAGGACATCTCACCCATATTGAGAAGTCCAGTGCCACCTTGGCTTTTATGCCATTGTCCCACAAGGACCTGAAGAAGAAGTCTAAGAAATAGGCTTTGCAGTACTGGTCCTTTCAGCCACAGCCTCGTCAGAGGCAGTACCAGGCCTGATGCCCTAAGCCAAAGTCCGGTGGCCAGGGCCCTAAGATGGGTGGGGACAGGGGTGGTGGTGCCTGTCTAGCCACAGCAACCAGTGTCCCCGCAGAAGCTGCCCAATAATGGGTTGAGGGGTGTCATCTCTGCACCTGTCCTGTCCCTGTTTGCACATTCCGTAAGAGGTCGACTGCGTCATTTCTTGCCACGTCGGTCAGCTATCACAACGGATAAATGAGTGTTAGATGTAGTAGTCAGAGGGCTGCCTCCTTACATTGAGGCTCTCCTGCCTTACCACCTCCATACTCCTCGGGAGTCCAAGGCATCACAGGACATGCTGTCCGCCTTTTAAAAGAGCATTGCTCAGCTCTTTGTAAAAGTAGCTTGTGTCCCGGGTGCCCTGGCCATTCAGACTTATGTGTCCAGGTACATCCAGGTTCTGAAACAGATGGGGGGGGGGTTGGTACCCCATTCTGGATCTGCACAATCTAAACCAGTTCACATAGATGCACAAGTTCCAGATCGTCACCCTGAATCAGATTATTCCACCTCTGGAGCAAAACATGTGGTTTTGCTCCCTGAAACTTTAGGATGCATTCTTCCACATCCCAGTACTTCCACAGCACCACCAGTTCCAAGTGGAAGGGGTCCTGTACCAGTTCTAGGTCATGGCCTTCAGTGTCTCCTCAACATCCATGGTCTTCACCAAGTGCGTGGCAGTGGTAGCAGCCTATCTGTGGCACCAAGATGTCTGAGTATGGCTCTTCCTGGACAACTAGCTGTTAGCAAGTCCATCTAAAAAGACTGTTGAGACGTCCAGGGATCTGGCTTTCCAGACCTGTCCATCCTGGGCCAGTTGGTCAACCCGGACAAGTCCCAACTGGTACCTTGACAGGTAATCAAGTTCATTGGGGTGGAAACAGACACTCTGGAGGCCAAGGCTCGTCTCCTTGCGGACCGGGCACTGGATCTTACCTCCTTTGCCCAGTCATTTCAGGTTGGGCACTCTCGCCCTGCCTGAGATTTCCTGTGGCTGCTGGGGTACATCTCGTCCTGCACCAGCATAGTCCATTGGGCCCGTTGGTGGATGCACCACCTGCAGTGGGAGACTAGAGTTGGGCCGTTAGTGGTCCCAGTGCCTAGGGCATTTGGACCAGCTGGTCATGGTGACCCAGTTGATGTGGGATGCCATCCAGTGGTTGCTGATTCCTGAACACCTGGAGGAAAAAATTCTGTTTGCCCAGCCAGAGCCGACCATCATGCTCACAATGGGCCTGTCTCTGGTGGGGTGGGGAGCGCACCTGGGGAGACCAGAGTCCACAGGCTCTTGTCACCCTGGGAGTCCTGACACTACATCTGGTGCTCCTTGCAGTGCAGCTGGCTGTGATGGAATTAGCTCATTTAGTCAGAGGTCAGGTTGTGCAGGTCCAGATGGACAACACCATGAACATGTTCTACCTGAACAGGCAGGGCGGAACACACTCCCTTCCCCTTATGTCTGGAGGCCCTCCACACCTGGACCCTTATGCGCAGCCTGGGTGCAGATCTCCTGGCTATCCATGTCGTGGTGGTTCACAGTCAGCTTGCAAATGCTGTCAGTCAGGTACGAGAGACATTGCACACGTAGTCCCTGCGGCAGGAGGTGTTGAACCACCTGTTCTTCCTGTGGTACCTCTGGTGGATTTATTTGCCTCCTGGGTGAACACCAGACTGAAACTATTTTGTGCCTGCTCCGCACAGGCTGGGACGCTGTTGTGGGGATGCCTTTGCGAGGCCCTGGACCCCAGGCCTCATGTACACTTTCTCTCCCTTCCTTCCCCTTGATCCACAAAGTGGTGAGCATGGCCTGGAAGGACAAGGCCTGGATGATCCTGATAGCTCCAGACTGGGAAAGGCAGTTCTGTTTCCAGGGTCTCCCCTGCCTCAGCATCAGACCTCCGCTGCGGCTGCCTCTTCACCTGGATCTGCTGAGTGGCTAGAGTTCCTGGCCTTGGGTCTGTCAAATTATGTGCTCCACATTTTGGAGGCCTCCCATAAAGAGTCAGCTCACTAATGCTATGCATTTAAATAGAAGATGTTCTCCATTTGGTGCCAGGGCAAGGTGCTTGATCCCCTTTCCTGCCATGTGGCAAGCATCTTGGAGCGTCTCTGGTCTCTGTCTCAAAGCTGGGACTGTGAGCAGTGATCCTTAAGGTGCACCTGGCAGCCATTTTTGCTAGCAGACGTGGACTGGTAAGTCGACGGTGGCCCAGGAGAAGGTGGTCAGGTGTTTTTTCAAGGACCTGGACCACCTGTTCCCTCCAGTATGTGAACATCCACCACCGTTGGACTTATACTGGTGTTCACTGTGCTCATGAGCAGGCTATTTGAGCCTATGCACAGGGGTGCAGTGTCTCATCTGTCATGGAAGATCGCTTCCTGATGGCCATTACATCAGTCAGAAGGATCGGGGAGCTCCAGGCGCTCTAGGTGGAGTCTCCCTACCTGGTCTTCCACAGGGAAAAAGTAGTCCTTCGCCCCAACCCAACGTTCCTCTTTCAGGTTGTATCGCAGTTTCACCTGAACCAGTTGATTAACTTATCTGTATATTTTTCCAGCCCTTCTTTGGAGGCCAAGTGCAGGCTCCACACTCTGGATCTGCAGAGTACACTCTCCTATTATGTGGAGCATATGGCTGGAGTTCAGGGAGAGGCTCGTCAGCTGTTTGAAACATACACCGAAGCAGGTCTGGCATACTGGCATCAATGTGGACGATTGGTAAGTGGATAACATCCTGCTTCAACCTCTGATATAGGTTGGCTGGTAGAGAGCCTCCTGCAGGGCTTAGAGCTCATTTTATCAGACATACAACTGCCTCGTTGGCTGCTTCTAGGGATGTTCCTATCCAGGAAATCTGCAGGGCTGCTGCCTGGAAGTCAGCACACACCTTCATCATTTCCCACTACAGCATCGACCTTAAGTCTCATTGAGATGCTGATTTTGGGACCTCGGTTCTCCAGTCTGTGTTAACCAAGTAGGGGTGTGTACCTTGCCCCCTTCTCGCAGAGAACTGCTAGGAGTCTGCCGGAGTGTGGATAGTGAATTGTATCCATGCACCTAGAAAAATAATCACCTGTAACCATAGTTCCAGGAGTGGTATGTTGTTCACATCCACATGACCCACCCAGTCTCCCCTGGCAAGTGCCACAGGGATTCCCGCTTCCAGCGTGGAACATCTGTCATCACAGGGAGGAGTCGGGGATATATCCCCGGGTGGTGGGAGGAGTTTAACATAAAGTCATCCGACAAATCAGCAATTTCAGTGGAACTGCCAAGTGCAGATGTGAACTATATACCACCTGTAGAACTATGGTTACAGGTACCCTATTTAGAAAACCTACAGTGAATTACTATGAAAAGTTAATTGGACTGACATGAATTTAAAAACAGTTTAATGTTCTGTGTGTTCTGTTTTACATTTTAACCACAGTGGCACTTCCCAGCATTGGTTTACACACTTTCAAGTGTGCCTCCTTTAATAATAAAATCACTTTGCTCTGTCTGCTATCTCTATCACTAAGCACTGTTTTGATACGATACACTATAAAAAAATGCTGGAATGCTGGCTGTCCAACCACTTGCGCAACCAACCTGAGCTGCCACCTCAGGGTTCTGATTACCTTGGACCTCTCAAGCTCCGGGTTAATCAGAACCCCTCTGTGGCATCACAGGCAGGCTGTGCAGGGTTGGCCCTCCTGTATTCGCTAGATACATTTTTTCTTGGTACTTCTAGTCTGTAAAGCACAATGATCCACTCTAATAAGAAACAGCTACTGCTAAAGCAGTGGTGACTTCAGGCCTATGCAGCTCCCCAAAAAAGTATTTTGAAAAGCCATAAAAAATGATATCCTGCAGAGACACTAACACATGTATCTTGCTAACTGGGCCTCTGTTAGGTGGATTCTGCAGTTAGTGTTTTGAAAAAATCACCCACTATATGGATCGATGGTGAGGCCACACCTAGAGTACTGTGTCCAGTTCTGGAGGCCCCACCTTAGGAAGGACATTGATCGGGTGGAGGCGGCACAGAGGAGGGCAACCAAAATGGTGCATGACCTGCATCAGAAGTGGAAAGACTAAGGGATTTAAATATGTACTCACTAGAGGAAGGAAGAGAAAGGGGAGACATAATCAAAACATTTAAATACCTCAAGATATTATTAAGGTACAGGAAGGTAGTATTTTACATAGAAAGAAATGCTCAAGGACTAGGGGTCATGATTGGTAGCTGGAAGGGGGAAGTTCAGAGGGGATGTGAGGAAATACTTCTTCACAGAAAGGGTGGTGGACGTCTGAAACAGACTCCCAGCGGGGTGGTGGGTACCAAAACAGTGGCGGGATTCAAGCGTACATGGGATAGACACAAGGGAAGCTTAGTAACAGGGTGGGGGGCTAGGCCGGAGCTCAAGTAGGGTTTGGGGTAAAACACAGTAGGTAGGAAAATATTTAGGGCAGACTAGGTGGGCCAAGGGACCTTATCTTTATTTATTTAGCTTTTATTTACTGGGTAAGCACGCTAGACAGTCAGGTGCCTATTTTCAGGTGCGACCCGGGAGAATTACAAAAGGTACAGGCAACGACATTACAGAGGCAAGGTGCAGGCAATAACATTATACAGGCAAGGTAACAGTAGTTTACAGGGTACAGTCAGGTACAGACAGTAGACCTCAGGCAATAACAGATGCAGAGACATGGTAAACGGCTATCACAGACTGCTGCTGACAAATTTCTCTGTTTCTGTGTTTAAAATCTTTTTTCGTGACCTGAATTTCTTTTTTTCGTATGTCCAAACGAAAAAATAATAGGGCCATATGAAAAAAGATTCCCTTTGAATGGAAAAAATAATTTGGACTTAGGTTTTTTTCTCTTTTTTTGTATGAACAACACAACGTCACAAAAAAGATCCCTTCATATGAAAAAATAATTTGGACTTAGATTTTTTTTAACATTCTTTTTTCGTGTGAAGGAATCCTTTTTTTTAATCTCATGTTAATATTTATTGAACACTCAGTCACAATCACAGGACCATAACAGGTATCCAGTACAAAATATAACTTCAGGGTTGGTCCCTTAATTTGTTGGGCACACCGTCCTCTAAAATACAGCAATAAGGCTCCCAAACCCATTTCTTCCAGTGGGTATTGGGATTTGTGTCGTCTTATTGAGGTAAAAAACAATGTAGTCCTTAGCAGAAAATGAGTTGTCTTAAAGCTACATGCTGCTGTATGGGTAGCCATTTAAAGAAGGTAACAAATATTATAAACTGACCCTGAAGCATATGACCTAATCAGTTGGTCAATCGATATTATCTATAACTAAAATGTAGAGAAAGTTCAACCCAACACATTGAACATAATCTAACTTGGTGTAAGTAGAACTGAAGGCGCACCTCTTCCCAAGATTACAGTTCCCGTCAGGCCGAGTATTGATCGTGGGGCCCATAATTAGAAAGAAAGTACAGGGAGTATCTGATGCCAGTCAAGCTTTACCACCCCCGGTACTCCTGTCTCCCAACCCCGAAATGAAGTCCCCCTCTTACTAAAAATTAAGCTACTTCTAGACTGAAGAGGTAGTCGCCCCTGTAGCCTGGTGCCAGGATCTCCATATATCCAGGAACTTCTCTTTTTCCAGCTGGATACTGCTAGTGATCCGCTCCATGCCCTCTATTTCCCCACCTTTAAATGCCATTGACGAATCGATGGTGGTCGGGGTGACAGCCAATTCAAAGTGACGCATTTGAGGGTGGTCACTCGCAATATCTGGGCCAGTTTACGGGTATTATGGTTACATCTTAATAGGGCCGGGGCACCAATAACCAGTTGTACAAAGGTATAAGGGAAAAGAATCCCCAGTATATTTTACATTTCGAAATGCACACGCTGCCAAAAACTGTGGAGTTTAGGACAGCTCCAGAAGATGTACATGAGTTCCCCTATAGGCACCACATTGTCTCCAACAGTGATCAGAGTAATTGGTGTTAAAATGTCTGGTAATTACTGGTGTATGGAAAAAATGGACCAAGACCCTCCAATTAAACTCCCACCAGTTTGGAGATGCTGTCACTTGCCACCCCAAATGGAGACGATGTTCCCAAGTGGTAGGAGGAATCGAGGTTCTACTCTCCAGTTCCCACTTCAATCAAATCTCTTCCAGTGGGGAGACTTCTGGAGCAAACAATATTTGGTATAGTTCTGATGTGTAGCCAAATTTAACTCAGAGTGTTATGGTAGCATAAAAATAGGATTCTAATTTCATGCATTCCCTCTGGAGCTTTGCCAAATTATCCGAGGATAGGATAAAGTGCCTCACCTGCAAGTATCGATAATGGTCTTCCTTACGTAGGATAAATTTCTCTTTAAGACTTGCAAAGGTGAGGCATCCCCTTCTGTCTACACATTTTGCTAAGGTGGTTAGGGCTTATCCCTCCCAGCAGCCAAATCCGGGGTCTAGTTTGGGGGCAGAAAGGAATCCTCATGCCTAATAAGCGAAAGGGGTCCAAGAGCATTGGGGGTCCTGGTCAGCTTTCTAATACGCATTAGAATGCGCAAAAAGTGTTTGACCCAAGGGTTGGGGATATGTGGCCAGATCCGAAGGGGGATCACATCTGTGGGGAGAGACCAAAGGGACCAGCCCAGTACTGAATTGGCTTCGATTTGATACCATCCCCAGCTGATGTCCCTCTTCGTCCACGTGCACAGTGCAGCGCCCTGTGCTGCTAAGTAATATTTGTGGAAGTCTGGCAGAGAGAGACCACCCAGATGTTTGGGAGCCTGCAGTATATGTGCAGAGATACAGGGTCAGCGTCCCCCCCCCCCAAATAAACCGGGAGAGCTCTTTATGCAGTTTATTCCAAAATCTGATCAGAATAGGGATTGGCAAAGACTGGAATAAAACAAAAATGGGGGAGGACATTAATTTTTATAACCTTTATGCGGCCATATAAGGTTAATGGTAACAGTGACCATCTAGCAAAGTCCGCCTGTAGAGTATTAAACAGTTTAGGGTAATTATTTTCAAACAGCTCGGAGATATCTGCCGAAATCTTCACTCCCAAGTTCAAAACATGTTATTCTAGGATTGTGGCTATGTTGTTTATCCACACTTGTTGGCATGTCCTTTCCCTTTAAGAATCTTACCAGCAGGCCTTTAAGCTGGCTCCTCCCACCCACCCGAGTGGAATATTTCTCAGCTCTGCCGCTTGACACCAGATCTTCCTTTCCACTGGAAGATTCAGGTTCCCTTCTTATCGCTCACGCATTACTGTACGCCCTGGCGAATAAATCTCTGGATTTACCAAAACTCAAACTCGTAAGAGTTTCTTCTAATCACTTTGCGATCTTCACTGCGATGGAAGACAAGTCCTTGCCCGGTTTCCTCCACTGCCCGTGCGGGCAAAAGATGTCTCAGACCAACCTGCATGCCTCATGCGTTTATTGCCTGGGTCACAAGCACGACACCCATGCGTGCGAAATGTGTCACGCTTTCCATTCCAACATTCTGGATGATTGTCTCACACGATTGCACCTGGGCAGACTGGAAAAATGAAACCTACTGGTCAAATCCAAAGAAGCCTGTTGGGCGATCTCCGCTGCTGCAGCGTCCGCTGAGCAGCTGGAGCAGATGAAGGCCTTCGAAGAGGAGGCGGCATGGGCCGAGGATCAGCCCTCTTTCCTCTCGGTTTTTGTTCTGCTCAATCTGGGCTCCATCTTCTCAGGCTCCTTTAAGGAGATGTGTCAGTCCTTCTTTACCAAAGGAGAGGGTCCTTCAGGTGCGCACGTCTTTTGGTCCCGTAAAAAGGAAAAGGAGAAAGAAGGTTCATCTCATCGACGACATTCCTGGAATCGTGAGAGATCTCGGTCCCAGGAATCTGCTGTCTTGACTTCGGTTGAGATTGCGGCCTCGGCTGCTGGCTTCACGATACCCCCCCGTCAAGCCAGCCAGTCAAGACGTGGGACGACGATCCAGTCGAAATAATTATCGATCCCATCGACCCATTGTCGCTGGATGAGGCCAACATTTCTTATTCAGGACCCCAGTCCTGCCTGGACCCACTAAGGAAGAGACCCAGCCAACTGGGAACCTCCTGTTGGTCCCGGTTCCTGACCTGGAGGAGCCATGGTTTTTCCCAGCTCCTTGTGAACGATCCCATCAGTCCCCCCGATGGCACAAGTCGAGGTCTTGCACCCCTTTGACCAACAGGCGGAAGCAGGTGCATAAACACTCCAAAAAGCGGAGCCGCCACCATTCTTCCTTGTCCTCCTCAGAAGAGGAGAGGCCTTGATGCAGGCTGTGTTGACGCTACGAGGATTTGATGTGGCAGCAGTTGATTATGTCCGGCCAGAAGTCGACCCCGGCTTCTTCTCCAGCCATTACTTGGCTGTTGCCCTCCAGGCCAACGTCGATTCCTCAGGAACTGGTCCACACCATCCCTCCACCTGCTGAGCCAGTTAAGACCCTCCCAGCTCGGCCAAAACCGGCCTCTCCACCAATTCGGGTGGAACTGCCACCGAAACAGCCCACCTCCGGGGCTCCTGCCAAGGGGTCTAGGCCTGTGTTGGGCCTTCCATACAGGCTGTCTGTCACCCTCACTCCCAACCGTCCTAGGCTGGTGGAAGGAGACTCTGGTGGCCAGCCAATCTATCCGGAGTCTGAGGACTCGGACCTACATTCTCATGCCTTGGACGATGAATCCGTAGGGAGTCTTTTGACGACGGAGGGCCCCACTTCTTTCATTGGTATCCTCCGTCTCATCTCCGAATCCACGGGGATGCCCTTGGAGCATGTTCAGAAACGGGCTGAATACACCATCATGGATATCCTCAAATGAGGGGATTCTCCGACAGAGGCCTTCCCAGTGGCTGAGGCCATTGTTGGTCCAGCCTTGGAGCTGTGGCAGCACCCTGCCCTGTGCCTTCAGCCCACGTGGCATGCAAATATGCGGTCCCCATCGGCTCCCTTTTGGGATTCACAGAGTACCCCTCAGCCAAGGGGCTGGTAACCAAGTCTGTGTTCAGGTGCTCAGGAAATTCAAGAGACATCGATAGACCCCTGGACAAAGAGTCCAAGAAACTGGACCATTCGGCCCAGAAAGTCTATGTGCTTGGCCTTCATCAGGCAAGCTTGGCCATCATCATGGCGCATTTTTCCCACACCCTTTTGGGCTCTCTGAATGAGGTTCTCCTTCACCTCCCCGCAGTCCTCCAGACCATGGTCAAACAGGTCCGTGACCAGGTCCGGGAGGTTGCAAAGCAGCAACTCCAGACTGCTCTGGACATCAGGGACTCCTGCGCCCGCTCAGTGGTGGCCGTGGTTGCCTTTCACCACAGGGCCTGGCTGAGGGTCTCCACCTTCACAGTGAATACTCAGCACAAGTTAATGGATGTCACCTTCCTGGGTACCGATCTCTTTGGTCCAGGAGTGGATGGTCACTTCCAGTGCATGGAGAAGTTCAGTGCCACCTTGGACTCTGTGACTTCTGCTCAGAAGGAATCCCAAGGGTTAATGAAGGGGAAGGGTGGAAGGGAGGGGCAGCTGCAGAATAAGGGGTGCTAGCTGCACATTCGAGCAGACTTGATAGACCTCTAGGCCTTTATCTGCTGGCAAATTTCGTATGCTCGTAAGGTTCCAAAAAGCAGAAAAGAGAGCCTTTTCAACCTTCTGCCGCTGTGGCCAAGCATCCCCATTTCCAATTGGGGCAGCAACAGTAGCAGCAGGCTCAACCTTGGCGCACTCGGCCCAAGTCAGGGCCTCCGGCAGCCCATAAGCCTGGAGGAAGGGTCCTGGTGGCCCCCAAACCAGATCCTCCTCCTCCTAGCCTGCACAGTGACGGGATGGGGGTTGCCAGGCCCACACCCATTGCACCAGCTCTGGGTCCTCCCATGGGGGGCCGGCTCTGCCTTTTCCTTTCTGCCTGGTCTGCTGTTACAACAGACAGGTAGGTTCTGAAAGTGGTCAGCCAGGGGCTGCCTCTGGAATTCAAGCAGTACCCACCAAGCCGAGCCCGCACCCCACAGGGGGAGATGGTGCCTGCACACACTCAGTTGGCCCTCCAAGATGGCATCACTCAACTCCTCCGCAAGGAGGTAGTGGCCAGAGTTGCGGAGCCCCCTGTCAACCCAAGGTTCATTTCCAGGTACTTCCTGGTTTCAAAATAGATGGGGGGGCTAGTGCCCCATTCTACATCTGCACGATTTGAACCAGTTTCTCAGGTCTCGCACATTCATATGGTAACTCTGTCTCAGATCATACCATCTCTAGAGCAGAACATGTGGTTCTGCTCACTGGATCTTCAGGATGCGTTTTTTTCATATCCCGATCCATCCGTCTCACTAAAGGTTTCTACACTTCTGAACAGAAGGAGCCCTCTTCAAGTTCTAAGCCATGCTGTTCTGCCTATCATCGGCCCCCTGGGTCTTCACCAAATGCATCGCAGTGGTGGCTTCCCACCTTCGGCGTCGGGGGGGGGGGTGTCAGAATGTACCCCTATCTCAATGATTGGCTCATAGCAGGTCCCTCCATACAGGAGGTGGAGAAATCCAGGGATCTGGCTCTCCAGACCTGCATCGAACTTGATTTCCTGGTCAATAAGACCAAGTCGGAACTCATACCTTCGCAGGTGATATGCTTTATCGGGGCAGAGCTCGACTCTTGCCAAGCCAGAGCCAGGCTCCCGACAGAGAGGGGTGGAGGTTCTCTCCTCCTTTGCCCGATCATCTCTAGTTGGGCACTTGCACCCTGCCCGGGACTTTCTGCACCTTCTGGGGTACATGGTGGCCTGCACCGCTGTGGTCCGATGGGCCTGGTGGCATATGTGCCCCCTTTAGTGGGAGCTGGCCAGCCAGTGGACTCAGCATTTTGGTCACTACAACCATCTGGTCAGTGTGACCCAGAAGATGTGGGATGCTTTCCAGTGGGGGACCATCTTAGAACATCTGCAGGAAGGGATCCCGTTTGTCCATCCAGAGCTGACAGTCGTTCTGACGACCGATGTCTTTCTCACGGACTGGGGTGCCCACATGGGGAGTCAGAGTTCATGGGCTCTGGGACCCCGAGGAATCCTGATGCCACATCAACCTGCTGGAGTTCTGAGCAGCTTGGCTGGTGCTGACTGCATTTGCTCCGTTTCTTCGGGGTCAAGTGGTGTAGGTCCCAGACGGACAATACCATGACCGTGTACTAACTCAACAAGCAGGATGGCATGCACTCCCAGCCTCTGTGTAGAGAAGTGCTCTGCATCTGGATCCTTGTGAGCTGACTGGAGGCAGATCTCCTAGCCATCCATGTGGCAGGAGCTTCAAATCAACTGGTGGACGCCCTTAGCCTTGTGGGCGTGGCATCCCATGAGTGGTCTCTCCATCTAGAGGTAGTACACAGCCTATTCTCCCAGTGGGGCACGCCTCAGGTGGACGTGTTCACCCCCAGTGAGAACAACAAGCTGAGGCTGTTCCATGCCTGCCCGCCTCAGCAGAGCTCACTGCAGGGGGATGCCTTCTAAAGGCCATGGACCCCAGGCCTCTTCTATGCCTTCCCTCCACTCCTATTGGTTCGCAAGGTGCTTCTCAAGGTTAGGGGGGACAAGGCCCAGGTGATTCTGGTAGCTTCAGACTGGCCCTGCCAGTTCTGGTATCCAGATCTCTTCAGCCTCAGTACCAGGCTCCCGAGGCGTCTCCCAGCATGCCTGGACCTGCTCTTGATCAATCAGGGGAAGGTATTCCATCCGGAGCTTCAGTCCCTGCACCTGACAGCCTGGTTCCTGAGCGGCTAGAGTTCCAGGCTTTGGGTCTCTCCGAAGATGTACTCACCGTAGTGGAGGCATCTTGGAAGGAGTTGACCAGGAGGTGCTATCCCTTTAAATAGAAGAGATTCTCCATTTGGTGTCAGAGCAAGGGCCTGGACCCTTTGTCCTGTCCAGTGGCTAGCATCCTCGACTACTTTTGGTCTCCATCCAAAGGAGGTCTTCGGTCTGCGACCCTTAAGGTGCACCTGGCTGCCATCTCTGATTACTGGGTGCAGGCCAGTCAGCAGATGATGGCTCAGGAGAAGGCTATCTGGCACTCCTTTAAAGACCTTGACCACATTTCCCCTCCGGTGCATGAACCACCACCACCGTGGGATCTACTGCTGGTACTGGCAAAGCTCATGGGCAATCCATTTGAACCAATGCACAGGTGTGAGATGTCACATCTGTTGTGGAAGACCACCTTCCTGGTGGCTATCATGTCAGCCAGAAGGACTGGGGAGCTACAGGCGCTCTCTATCGAGTCTCCTTACCTGGTCTTCCACAGGGACAAGGTTGTCCTGCGCCCCCACCCGAAATTCCGTCCGAAGGTGGTGTCAGATTTTCACCTCAACCAGATGTTGACTGCCGGTGTACTACCCTAATTACACCTCGGAGGCCGAGTACAGGCCTCATACTTTGGACCTGAGACGGGGTGCTCTCTTATTATAAGGAGCGGACGGCTGAAGTTCGGGGAGAGGTTTGCCAGCTGTTTGTCACCTATGCTGAAGCTGCACCTGGCAGGCTGGCAGCAAAACGGATGATCGGCAGATGGATTACATCATGTATCGATCTCTGCTATAGGTTGGTAGGTCGAGAGCCTCCTGTAGGGCTAAGGGCTCATTCCACCCACCATACCGCTGCATCGGTGGCTGCTTCCAGGGACATCCCTATCCAGGAAATCTGCAGGGCTGCTCCCTGGAAGTCAGCAGACACCTTCATTACCCACTACCACATCGACCTAGAGTCACACCAGGATGCTGGTTTTGGGGTCTCAGTTTTCCAATGTCTGTTCCCTAAGTAGGGGATGTGCGCCTTGCCTCCCTTCTCCTAGAGAACTGCTAGGAGTCTGCCAACAAGTGTGGACAGAACAACATATCCATAATCCTAGAAAAACAGGTTACTCTCCTGTAACAGTAGTTCTAGGAGTGGTATATGTTGTTCATCCACACAAACCCACCCGACCTCCCTGGCTTCGACGCACAACCTATGCTTCCAGCAGGCAAGATCTGGTGTCAAGGGGTGGAGCTAACAGATATACCACCTGGGTGGGTGGGAGGAGCCAGCTTAAAGACCTTCCGGCAAGATTCTTAAAGGGAAAGGACATGCTAACAAGTGTGGATGAACAACTTATACTACTCCTAGAACTACTGTTACAGGTGAGTAACCTATTTTTCTTGGCCCATGTGAAGGGGAAGAAGTGCCTAAATTTGGGTGTCAGGGCACCACTAAGGACCATGGCCTGTGATTTGTTGAAGTTGATTTTATAACCCGCTAGGATACCAGAGTCTCGCAACTTGGTCAGGAGATGCGAGAGAAAGGACAGGGAGTCTGACAAGAAAAACAACGCATCATCTGCATAGAAGGCAAGCTTCTGCTCCACCCACCCCACCCCTCTCCTGCCATCACACCCTTTATGTCTACACTGCCTTGAACTGAGACTGCTAGAGGTTCAAGGGACAAGGCCACAGCGGAATGCGATCCAGAAGGGATCCATTAACCTTGATTCTCGCTTCTGAGGCATGGTACGGGGAGGAGATAGCCACAATGAAACGTTGCTCTAGCCCAAATCTTTAAAGTGTGGCGGTCATAAAGGCCCAATCCATGCTTATTGCCAGTTGAAACGAGATGTTGGACCGGTGGGTGGATATGATACTTAAAAATCTGCAGATGTTGACCTGTATCAAACGTCCCGAAATGAAACCCATCTGGTTCGGGTGCACCAAGGATGCTATGCACAAGTGGAGCCGGTCAGCCAAGATACCCATAAAGAGCTTTAGATCAATTCGGAGAAGAGAAATTGGACGGTAGGATCCACAGTCTTCTGGATTTTTATCCGGTTTAAGTAAAACTGAGATTTGGGCCAAATTCCACGAAGGTGAAACCCGATGCTCACCATTGAGTACCTCATTAAATGTGTCTGTAAGCCAGGCGAGAAGTTGGGGGGCAGAGAGTTTATAAAATTCAGGGGCAAAACCGTCTAACCCCGGGACTGTCAGGGTATTAAGCCCTGCTTAGGTTCTTGGTGGTAGTAAATCAGCAAAAGAAACAACAGACGAGCGGCATATTCAGTAATAAACTTGTTTATTTAATTTTTTGCATAATCTTTTTATTAAATTCAGAATTATAACAACATATACAATACAACGAACTGACAGACAGATGCATTCCATAATACAATACAGTTGCAGTCAGTTATAAAGTAACATAACTGTTTCCTTCTAATCCAGTTTGTACATATAGAATTTCATTTACATTCTATGGGTGGGATATTCAAAGGGGTTGCGCATGGCGCAATTGGGATCGGGCTGGAAGTGGTCCACTGGACCACCAGGGATTTTATTTCATTGAATGCCCACAATCGGGCATTGGGGCGCGTTGACCACCGGAGGCAGAGGGTGTCGGTCCCCGACAGCTGCAGCCTGGCAGGGTGCCAAGCGCAGGTCTCCAGGGATCGGCGCACCTGCATGCAAATGGGGCCATAATGACATGCAAATGGCCCAATTTGTGCCTTGCATGTATTATAGCTCCATTTGCATATCCACCGCTGAATAACGTGGTTGCTGCACCTAACGCAATGGCACTTGTGCTAGCGCATCCCCCTGCTCCTCTCTGGCCACTTGCGCTGGCGCAGTGCGGGTGGCCACAGTGCCATATTCAACGGTGCTGAGCCATGGCGCGGCACCATTGAATATTACCCTGTCAACACCCTGGCGCATCCCAGTTGCGCTGCGCCCAGGCTTGCGCAGTCTGAATATCCCACCCTAAGTGTTCATGAATTTAGTGGCATTCAGAGGGCAACAGGTCATTGATCACCATGCAACCTCCTCAGTCTAGCCCCATACGCAAGGTGATCTCCTCTTCCCCACTAAGCGAGGCTAGAAAGGGGGCCCATTCCCTATAAAAGGCTTCCACCCTATCTCTGATCTGATCGTCAGGGTCAGTCTTTCCAAGGCCAGTGTCCGAAGTACTAGTGTATGCCATTGCTGAATATTGGAAGCAGCACAATTGACCCAGGTGTTCTGTATGCAGTGCCTTGCCAGTATTAATAACACTCTAATCCACCGTGTTAGTGGGTCTCATTCTCCCTCCTCTCCCGGGTTCATTCCAAACAGGCCTACTATGGGATCTACCTGCAGGGGGTATCCTGCCATATTGGTAACTTCCCCGATCACTTCTCCCCGAAAGTCCTGGAATATTCTGCTTGTCCTGAAGCAATGCATGTACGTCCCTCTTTCCTCCCCACATTGACCACATAGAGGGGACACAGAAGGGTGCGCTCTATGGACTATCACAGGGGGGGTAATAAAGCCTGTGCAGAAATTTATTGAAGGCTTTTTAAACCTATTACATACCAGGAGACCCATGTGCCCTTCTAGCAGGAGTTTTCAGTTCTCCTCTGTGATTTCCCTGCCAATATCTCTCTCCCACAGTTGTTTCACTTTCTGAATATGGTCTGGGTAATCTTGTTTCCCCAACTTCTCTGCTTTTCCGATGACTCCCTTGGGATCCTTCTGTGCCAAGTATACCAGGGTCTCTGTTGGGCGCCAGTCATGAGGTTGCACCCTTCCCCTATCCATTTTCAGCATAAATGCCCTAAGCTGCAGATATCGAAATAACTGTTGTCCCCTCAATTCCAACCCTTGGACATTATCCCCCAGCAGACTTAGTATACCATTCCTTATTAGGTTCCTCACACTCTGCACTCCTTTATTTTCCCACTCTCTAAATCCCTTGTCCTCCAGTCCCAGAAGGAAGAAGGGATTGCCCACCATAGGTAACAGCAGAGTTTCCCCTTTACAAATCCCCCTTCGTTTCCAGAGGTGACTCCAGGCCTCTAACACTGCCTTCACTAGTGAGTTACTGTCTTAAGACCCTTGCTGTGTAAGTATGCCGAGAGACGGCTCGGGCATCTCCATTGCTCTAAATCAACCCAGCTTGCCACCGCAGGACGGTGTACCCAGTTTGCCACATAACGTTGCTGGATTGACAAGTGGTAGTTCAAGAGATCTGGGAAGTTAAGACCAACTTTAGTCGTTTCAGCTTTTAATCTCTGAAGGTGGGCTCTCGGCCACTTTTCCTTCCAGATAAACCGAGTGAATGATTTCCTTACCCGGTGTATATCCCCCTTCGTAAGGCCCACTGGTACCATCTGCATAGGGTATAATATCCTAGGGAGGATACTCATTTTAATCAAATTAATGCGGCCTAACCACGAAATAGGTAACTGCATCCATCTTCTCAGGTCTGCCTCTACTTTTTTAATTAGGGGTGTATAATTTTATCCATACAGTGCCCCTACTGTCCTACCCACTTTAATACCCAAATAAGGAATAATCACGGCTGCTCCCTGGATACCCCATTGCTCATCCTCCCTCTCAATTCTGGGGAAACACAGCATTTCCGATTTACTGAGGTTTATTTTATACCCGGAAAAAGCAGCAAAGGCATCTATTGGTTCCAACAGGGGTGGCATAGAAACCTGCAGGTTCTTAACAAATAAAAGCATGTCATCCGCATAAAGGGTGATTTTGTGCATAGATCCCCTTGCTCCCTCAATACCCTGAATCCCTGACAACTGCTGAATTGCCACAGTCAACGGCTCCAGTGCCAATGCAAACAACAGTGGGGAAAAGGGGACACCCCTGCCTCGTGCCTCTCTCTAAACCAGAAGGGTCAGTGGGCACCCTGTTAACCAAAATCTGAGCTTTAGGAGCCTGATACATGGCTCGAACCCATTGGGCGTATGAGTCACCCAGACCAAACCGGGTCAGCACCTCAAAGAGATACTCCCACTCCACCCTATCAAACGCTTTTTCAGCGTCCTTAGAAATAACATAGGTTTTCAAACAACATGAAGTCTTGCTATATTATGACAGTTGCAGTGAGTCCCCATCTTCGAACTGCTCCGGAGGTGAAATAGTTAACTTTCCATGCAGGCATGGAACTTAGAGCTCGAGCTCAGTTGAAAACTCTGTCTGTTGTTCTTCAAACGCAAACTGTCAGATTCTTTACTCCGCCTCACTGAACAGTCGCTCCGGAGATTTCTCCTTCTGCTCGGTTCATTTTGTCGGTTTAAAAGTATTATTTTATCCGAAATTTAACCGCAACCGGTCGGTTCAAGCTCTGTCTGTGGTAATGTAAGTAATAGATAGGTTTTACATTTAGTTTTTCTGTGTGGAACTTGTAATTCATAATCGGTTCGGTTTGAACCGATCAGGTTGTCTTTAAATCTACTAGTCCTTTTTTAGAGTGCGGTTCCCGGTTCTTATCGGTTCTAAAAAAAACAGATTTCATTACGTTTTTTTCCACGACCCGTGACACGGTTGGGAACCGATAAGGGTGTCTTGCTTGGAGGATTGCCATAAATGGGCAAGTTGGTTAGGCTGGCATTATGTCTGAGAAACCCAAAAGAAAAACCGGACCACTGGGTTTCAACACTGTAGTGTTTGTGGGGAAGCTTTGCTAAGGCGGCCCACACCACATGTCTATTGTCTGAGGTTTGACCACCTCAATTCAGACTGCTAGATTTGTCAGAATTTCCTGCTGCCACCATAGATAAGAGTTGGTAGGCTCAGGAAAGGGCCAAAAGTCCGCTGATCCGGATGGCCAGCCTGGTTCGCTACCAACCAAACGGAGGGAGTGCCCTCTGACCAGGGCGATACTTCCTCGGGCAAACGAAGAGCCGGTTCTGAGGAGCTGGTTCCAGCAAAAAGGACTAGAAAGTCAGCTAGCGTAGAGCCAAAAGTTCTCTCCCCAACTGCTGAAGAAATAGCTAAAGCAATGCAAATTGTCCAGTCTCTCTTCCCGGTTCCGACCGAACTGACACCATCAGGTAGGCGTTCGGTTCGGCCGGTTCCACCGGTTCAAGATTATGATTTTGAGGATTTTTATGAACCGGAGGAGGAAGAGGAATATGAGGAGAGTGAATATGGTTTTGAAGATCTGGATGTGCCCATTGAACCGGACATCTCCAGATAGACCTTAGGGTTTCTCCTCCAAGGCTTTCTGAGTCCCTTCTCATTTCATGTTTTATAAAAAGTTGTTGAAACTCTCCAGCTCCTGTTGATGAAGCTGTTGATGACCAGAGGAGCTGGACTATGTAGAATGATGGATAGTCCAGAGTCTAGGAGACTGTCTATTCCTTTGCATAAATCTTTTGAAACAGACAGTAAAGTTTTAAAACTCACACTATACCTCCTGTGGATAAAAGGATGGACCAGAGGTATACCTTATCAGGCTCCGACACTGATTTCCTCACTCAACAATGCAGCCATGTGGGGCGTGCAGGCTGCAGCCTGTGACAAGGCTAATATTCCCTAGCTTCACACCCCCTGAGAAGGACTCCAGGAAGATTGATGCTATGGCAAAGAAACAGTACATGGCAGCATCTTTGGGACTCAGACAGGCAAATTATATGAGCTTATGCTGCTAGGTACCAGAAATCCAGATGGGATACTGTGCTGGCCCTAGTAAAACAAGTCCCTGACCAGCTTGCCAGGAGCTGGAACAGGTGGCTGTGGATGGTATTTAGGCATCCAAGGTGCAATTTCATGCTGCAGTGGACTCTAATGATGTTTCATCAAGAGTCATGGCTACATCTGTGGCACTGCAGGATGGCTTGGCTCAGATGTACTACCCTGTCTCAGGATGCCAGTCTAAGGCCATGGATTTTCCTGTGTGTAGGCAATTCTGTTTGGGGAGCAAACAGAGAATTACATGAAGAAAATGGATGAATATGGGACCACCTATAGGAGTGCACAGGCCAAGGAAAGGCAGGCTACTCCTCAAAAGCAGCTTCCTAGAGGCAGGGGCAGGCCTTTTCATAGGCCTTTTACCAAACCAAGCTTCCTCCTCCGCCTATGTTCAGAGGGGTTCTTTAGAGGAGAGGCAGGCGGGGTAAAGCAGGCCTGCTTCCACCCTCAGCCCAAAGCCCTGCCAAGCAGGCACCCTGATGGGATTGCCAGGGCCGAATCTCCCTACTAGGGAGCAGGCTGGCTTACTTTGTCCAGGACTGGAAGTCTTAACATCAGACAAGTGGGTCCTGGAAGTAGTAAGCCAGGGACTGGTTCTCAGCTTCAAAAAAATTTCCAAGCTGAGAACCAGATCTTTTCCACCTGCAACTCCATCAGAGGCACTCGCCCTAGAGGCAGAGGTCTCTACCCTCCTGGCTCTCAGAGCCATGGAAAGGTTCCTCCCTACACCAGGGCAAGGTTTGTACTCCAGGTACTTCCTTACCCAAAAAGACAGGAGAATGGCGGCCCATCCTGGATCTCAGATACTTAAACAAGCACCTCTTAAAGCCAAAGTTCAAAATGGTGACTCTGGGAATTATCCTACCCTCTCTAAGGCCAGGGGACTGGCTAGCTTCCCTGGACCTCAAGGATGCCTACTTCCATATTCCCATCAGAAGCTCCCATCGAAAGTACCTCAGGTTCGAGCTGCCCTCAGGCCACTACCAGTTCAGAGCAATGCCCTTCGACCTCACTTCTGCTCCAAGGGTATTCACCAAATGCCTGGCAGTAGCAGTTGCCTACCTAAGAAGGCAAAAGATTGCCATCTTTCCTTACCTGGATGATTGGCTCATAGTTGGCCAGTCGCCAGACCAGGTCAATTTACATCTTCAGATAACGCAGCAACTGCTTACCTCTCTAGGTTTCCTTCTGAATCTCTCAAAGTCAGTTCTAGAGCCTGTCCAGCTTCTTACCTTCATAGGCGCAGAACTGAACACACAGGAAGCCAGGGCCTTCCTTCCCCTGGACATGGCAAAGACCCTGGTCTCCCTGGCCTCCTCATTCACCCTGCAGGTCTCCCGGCCAGCAAGGCATTTTCTGCAGCTCCTAGGACACATGGCTGCTTCCACAGCAGTTGTGCAGGGAGCAAGATTTCAGATGAGGGACATCCAGTTCCATTTGAGAGCTTTTTGGTCTCAAAGGATCCTCTTACCAAGTTGATCCCAGTAACTCGAACCCTGATCCAAGCCCTACAGTGGTGGCAGGATCAGAGCAACCTGAGACAAGGGGTTCCTTTTGTCACTCAGTCTCACTCTCTAATCCTTACTACAGATGCAACCCTCTTGGGCTGGGGAGCTCACATGGGCGACCTCACCACCCAGGGTCTGTGGTCTCCCCAGGAATCTCTGCTCCACATCAACCTGTTGGAGCTCAGAGCAGTTTTTCTAGCACTTCAAGCTTTTTCCAAATCTGTTCAGAACAAGATTATTCAGGTCAGAACAGACAACACCACTACAATGTGGTACATCAACAAGCAAGGGGGCACTCGGTCTACGGCCTTGTGCACCGAAGCGATGAAGTTGTGGTCTCTGGCTTACTCCCTGAACACCTCCCTTACGGCAGTCCACCTCCCAGGCAAGGACAATGTCCTGGCAGATGCTCTCAGCAGGATTTCCCAGGGCCATCACGAATGGTCACTGGATCCCCTGGTCTTGGGAGTAGTTTTTGCCAGATGGGGCACCCCGCAGATAGATCTTTTTGCAGCCCCAGACAATCACCAACTTTCTCTTTTTTGCTGCAGGCCCCCAGTGTTGGGCTCACTCCCCCTGGATGCCTTTAGCCTCAGTTGGGAAGGGAAGTTCCTCTATGCCTTCCTCCCTTTCCTCTCCTGTTCAAAGTGCTAGTCAAAATCAGATCCCAATCCTGCAAAGTCATTCTGATAGCTCCAGATTGGGCCAGACAACCCTGGTATCCACTCCTACTGTCCTTAGCAGTCCATCCTCCCCTGTGCCTTCCCAGGAATCACAATCTGTTAACCTGTTCCCAGGGACGGGTTTGGTATCCGAATCTCAAATCTCTCAATCTCAAGGCTTGGTTCTTGAAGAGTTAGAGTCTGCTGATTTACACCTTTCCCTAGGTGTAATGGATATATTGAAGGCCTCTAGGAAGCCTTCCACCAGGGCTACTTACAATTCCAAATGGAAAAGGTTTTCCGTATGGTGCTCGGAAAAGCATATTTCCCCAGACTCTGCTGATCTACCCACAGTCCTGGATTATATGGTCCATCTGAATTCTTTGGGGCTGAGACCAGCTACCCTGAAGGTGCATTTGGCCGCTGTGTCTGCTTTTATTTCAGCAGGTAAATCCTCTTCTCTTTCAGCTCATCCTGTATTTTCCAAGTTTTTTAAGGGATTGCTTCACACCAACCCTCCATTCAGGGATCCTGCCCCTGCCTGGGATCTTAATGTTTGCATTGCTCAGCTTATGCAACCCTCCTTCGAGCCCTTGTCTTCAACTGAGCTCAAGTACTTGACTTGGAAAACTGTGTTTCTGGTAGCTATCACCTCTGCCAGACGATAAGTGAATTACAAGCGTTGTCAGTGGAGCAGGAGTTTATCTCTTTTCACAGAGATAGGTGGTCCTCCGACTAACAGAAAGTTCCTACCTAAGGTGGTTTCAGATTTCCACCTTAATCAGTCTATTTCTCTTCCAGTGTACTTCACTGACCACTCCTCCTCTGGTGAGAGGAGGCTGCACAGTCTAGATGTGAAGAGAGCCCTTAGTTACTACATAGAGCGTACCAAGGATCATAGGTTTGACTCCCTCCAACTGTTCCTCACTTATGGCGAAGTTGGTAAAGGGAAGCCAGCCACTAAAAGATCCATTGCCAGGTGGATTGTCTCTTGTATCCCAATTCTGCTACGAGAAGTTGGGTAAAGTTCCCCTCAGGCCTGAGGGCTCACTCTGAAGAGGTACAGCTGCTTCTCTGGCTGCTGCCAGAGACATTCCTATTCTAGAAATATGTCAAGCAGCTACCTGGAAAACAGTTCACACTTTTACCAAGTACTACTCCTGGACATCCAGGCTAGGAGTGATGCTCGGTTTGGCACAGCCATGCTTCAGAGCCTATTCCTAAGTAGGTTCTGTCCCTCCTCCATGGAGGTACTGCTGTGTAGTCTGCAATTGTCATAATATAGCAAGATTTCATGTTGTTTGAAGAAAAATTACTCACCTTAGTAATGTTTCTTCTAATGGAGTCTTGCTATATTATAACCTCCCTCCTGCCTGCCCCTCTCAGAACCTCTGTTTTGGGATGTGGGTGGGCAGTACAGAGTTGGCACTTTTTTGATGCCCACCTTGTTGTTTGTCACCCTCCTTTTTGGGTGAATTGGTGTTGTGTTTTTGCATTTTTGGGTCTCCTGACTTGAGTCTTTGTTTGAGGCCAAAAAATGAGTGTTATGTTAGTAGCCAGTTGGCTAATGTAGGTTTACAGCTTCCACACAGAGCCTTAGTGAGTTTTAGCTCGTAAAGATCTGACAGTTTGCGTTTGAAGAACAACAGACAGAGTTTTCAACTGAGCTCGCGCTTTAAGTTCCATGCCTGCATGGAAAGTTAACTATTTCACCTCCGGAGCAGTTCGAAGATGGGGACTCACTGCAATTGTCATAATATAGCAAGACTCCATTAGAAGAAACAACATTACTAAGGTGAGTAATTTTTTCTTCTCCTCCAGTTGCCCTGCTGTCCACATTACATTAACCAAATGGCGCATATTATGATAGGAAAACCTCCCCTTTATAAACCTGGTTTGATCGGGGTGAACCAACGCGGGTAGGTAATCCTCCAACTGTGTGGCTAGCACTTTAGCCAGAATTTTAAGGTCACAATTCAAAAGAGAAATTGGTCTGTTTGATGCACACTCCATCTCATCTTTTCCTGGTTTGGGAATTAAGCAAATCATAGCATCATAACAGGTGTTGGGCAAGTGCGGGTGTTCCTCTCCCTCCTCCACCTGAAATACCCCACTTAACACTTCCACCATCTGCCTCGCTAGAGTTTTATAAAATTCCACAGGGGAATCCCTCAGGGCCACTCGCCTTGCCACATTGCAACCTCCCTATAGCTTTAAGAACTTCCTCCTTCGTAATTGGTTGGTTTTACTGCTCCTTCTGGGTATTTGTAAGCCCTGGGAGTTCTACCTTGTCCAAAAATTACTTTGTCAGTTGTCCCTTACCCTTACATTCAGCCTTATACTACTGCTTATAGAACTCCCAAAAGCAATTTCTTATCTTCTTGGGTTCCCTATGCATGACACCCCCCTTTTCTCTAATCCCTGTTACTCTAGTGGGACATCTGCCCCCCTTCATAAGTCTTACCAAAAGGGGACCCGTTTTTTTGGACCATTCAAACATTTGGTGTTTGCAGTAAAACCGGGATGTCTTTGCTTCACCTCGAACCAGGGCATTTAGGGCCTCCCTGGTTACTGTCAAGAGCTGCCCCACTTCTCCACGTGCTCTCTTAGCTACCCACTTTTCCAGCTTTTTTAACTGCTTCTCTAACCTGTCTTTTTTCATGTTTCTCCCTCTTAAGTCTAGCCATGAATGCTATTATAGCACCTCGCATAAAGGTTTTTCCTGCATCCCAATATGTTGCTTTTGAGACCTCAGACCCACCATTGGTTTCCTTATACAGTTGCCATTGACTCACCAGATGCTTTTTGAACTCTTTATTTAAAAGCATGTATGAGGGGAACTTCCACTGGGGTGGGAGGTCCTTCACTGTATGCATCTGGATCCATCCTATGACCATGGCATGGTCGGACACATGGATGGGACTATGGGCCACATCTACCACTCTATCATTTCATCCCCGTGGCATAAAAATATAGTCAATTCGAGTCCAAGTCACATGGGGGGGGGCTAGAAAAAAATGTGTATTCCCTAGCCCCCAGGTTCACCATCCTCCAACCATCTACCAGGTCCATATCTGCCATACCCACTTGCCACTGGCTCAATGCCTCCGTCATCCTACCTTTACTTTTGTAATGGCCCAGTACTGGGTCCATTGTACTGTTCAGGTCTCCACCCATAATTCGCCCTGGGAACTTTTCCCTAGTTAGGAGATCCAGGAGTTCAGGGAAGAACTTAGGGTCATATACAGCCGTGGTATAGACACTGCCAAATGTAATTGGCTCCCCGTGTAACTGCCCCACTAGGAAAATATACCAGCCTTCCCGATGATCTTTCATCACCCTCGTAATGTTCATTGGCAGATGTTTACTCAGAAGAATAGCTATGCCTCTCTTATGAGAGGAGTATGAGGCTGCAAAATATTTGCCAACCCAACCTCGAGTGAGCTTGGTGTGTTCTGAGTCCGACAAGTGGGTCTCCTGGAGTAGTGCTACCTACGCTCCCCTTCTTTTAAGCACCGTCAGGAGTGTTGTATGTTTGACTGGGTTAGTAATCCCTTGCACATTCCAGGAGACCACTGTCGGTTCTTGCGTGTTAGCCGTGACCTTCCCCCCTCATTCCTTTAAATTTACCTTTTTCATCAGGTTTACCTGGACAGACTTAGAATGACCATGTATTCGGTTTTCTGGAATCTGTAACAAGCTGTTCACAGTACAGAATGCATCACAAAATACAGAATAACAACATATATGCATCGAATAAACATTAACAATATCCCCGTTCCCCTCTTCCCCCTCACATACCTTCTTGAACAAAGTTAACAATATCCTCCATCCCAACCTCCCCCAACCTGCTCCCCCCCCCTTGAACATATCATACTTAAAACATGTCTTCTGCTCTTCTACCCTGCAAAATCTCCCCCCATCCAGCACTGACACTAACTGCTGCCCTGGCATGAGTGTCGGTTATCCCTTTATCGATATAGATGCCCCACTGCTCCAGCAACGGCCTGCTCAAAAAATTACCATCTAAAAAGACAAAAGAACCCCCCCGCACAACAGCATTAGCCCACATGAACATAATTTAGCAGACCACTTTAACCACATTGCAATATGCGCTACATAAGTGACCGTCTGAAAAACCAGATTTTCAAACCTGACCAACTCTGATCCTCATATCCCCTACCAAAGATGGTACAGTGAACAGAATTAGGCACAGTACTCACCACTGGGACATCCCTCTGAGGCTGCTGGAAACATATGCAAACACTCCCCTCGTTTGTCGCAGCCAGACATACCCTCCCCTCCCTCTATCCAGCCCTGTCCCCGCCAGCACCAGCTATCAGTCTCTCCATCAGGCCTACGCTTCTGCAGGGATTAGCAGCTCCAGACAGCACGAGGGGGAAAGCAGGCCGCGCTATAAACGGACATGCTATGCCCTTCCCCCTCTCACTCAGCATACATCCGAGTCAGCTTAATCCATCAATAGCCTTCCCCAGACTCGTGAAAATCCATAGGATAGTGCTCAAAGCCTGCAAGGCATGTTGCCGATCCACACGCAAGAGGAGGACAGTCAGATCCCCACAGAGCCCTTCAGTCATCCGCTTGTCTGCTGAGGTAGCTTCAAAGTTCCAAATATGGCCAAATCCTCCGCTGCAGTCATTCTCAGCCTCATGGTGGGTACCTCCAATAACTAATGCAGGGTGGGAATAGGCGGGCCTGACCATTGTCACCAATACAGAGCACTTCAAAAGGAAAAAAACAAAGAGGACAAGTCAGAGCGCATACCAACAGTTCGAAAAACAGCTTTGTAATACTGCAGGAGCAAGTCCCTTTCCTTGGTCAGCTTCTTCTGTAAATCAGTGACAAATTGCTCTGCCTTGGCTAGCTTCCAGAAGGAGTATGTTGCCCCTTCATGGCGAATCTTGAGGGTTGCCAGATAAATCATAAAGTTCTCTACTTTGAGGTTTCTAAGCTGGGTCATGAGGGGATTGAACATCTTTCGTTTTTTAACTCATTCATACCACAAGAGCTCATTGAGACTGCCACCACTTGTGCCCTATATACTCTTAACACTGCATCCTGGGCCTTTCTAAGCAAAATCAAGCCATAATCAGCATGCCACAAACAAATGTGAATACCTCTTGAACTGTAAGTGCTACACACAAAGTACAAGTGGCAAAGTTGTTCAGCACAACATTACCTTTCCAGTGATGCTATGCAATCAGTTGTAATCAATTTGGTTTTTATTTTATATTAGCTGAAACACCAAACAACTGTGTTTGTTTTTTCCAGATTTTTTCAAGGTGCTTAGGTGAGGCTTGAAAGACAAATGTCAGCCATGAACACCATACCTTAAACAAATGCTAATAACGTGGAAGACACAAAGTATCAGCAGCAAAATTGTTCAGCACGAAATTACCTTCCTAACAGTGCTATGCAATCAATTCTAAGCAATTTGGTTTGTTTAATATTTAGGTAAAAACAGCTGACTTCCTCAGACGTTTCTAGGCTTGAGTGTAAGTCAGCTGAGTACATCTATAGGCGTTATTGGCCTGAGTGGCTATGCTTTCAGACGCCACCTACAGGCGTATCTAGGCCTGAATGAGTTAAGGAGCCGAGTGGAGTAATCTTGCCAGAGGTACAATCAAGGTGCCTTCAAACTCAAAACCCCCTTTCTCCTGGTATGCTTTTAAAATCATCTCCCGGTCCTGAAATGCATGAAACCTCATCACCACCTGTCTCGAGGGTTGATCT
Source organism: Neoceratodus forsteri (assembly GCA_016271365.2). NCBI lineage: Eukaryota > Metazoa > Chordata > Ceratodontiformes > Ceratodontidae > Neoceratodus > Neoceratodus forsteri. The sequence continues at coordinate 448,165,153 of CM057456.1, read as the reverse complement.
CCAGGGGGCCGAGGCATCACTGCCCAGTGCGCTCTTTGCAGCTTGAAGCGCCCGTTTTTTGGTTGTAGCCCCAGCAGTTCGGGAAGAGTCTTGGCACAAAAGTCCAACACATCTCCTTTTTCTGTACCTTCTGGGAGACCTCTGAGGCGCAAGTTAAGGCGCCTATAGTCATTTTCTTGATAGTCGAATGCCTCCTTTAGTTCTTCCAGCTCCTTTTGTAGGATTGCTACATGCCCAGGGACCTCCATAGTCTCGTCTTCTAGCCCGGATATATGGTCCCCTGCCTCTGCGATTCTGTTAGTATGTAAAGTTTGCTGCTCCAGGACCTCCTGCAGTTTGAGGTCGATTTTACTTTCTAGCTTAAGAAGCCTGGGTTCCAGTGCTGCAGTCACTTGCCCGGTCACTTCGCGGCCTAATGCACTCATTTCAGCCACCGAGAGCGAAATTATGCCCACACTTTCACCTGCCGTGGAGGCCATCAACTTCTTCCCTGCTTTACCAGCCAGATGCTGGCTTTTTCTTGGATTTGGCATCAGATATTCCTCCATAGTACCTTCTTGCAAGTATTTAGATCCTTTGCTGTGTGTAGAATTCAATTTTAAGAGCTTAATTGTTACTTTTACCGGCCATTAACTCTGAGCAGCGTTCAGGCACGTCTGTCCAGTTAGCTGATCATCAGCACCCCCCATAAACTTATTTATTACACAGAGTCAGACATTTGCCCTAAAACAGGTCTTACCAATAGACACTGGGAGCCAAGAGTTTCCCCAGTACCCCCGGGGATGAAGAAGCTCTCAGAGGGGATATGTAATGCAGTAACTTATATACTTAGATAACTGCCATAGTAACTATTGCATTCGTATTATGTTAGATATACAAAACAGGCCCTATTGGCCAAAAGTTGGGTGGCTCCACAGTGTTATTTAGCGATATACAAAACGTGTAAAATCCGCTAAAAATTAGACTCATACAGAATACATATACAGATGCATGATGGCAGTGTTAGCTACACAATAACTTCTCGGAAGAATAAACAGAGAGTACATAAGAGTATTGTCAGCATAATACTTGCAATGCATTTCTAGCAGTGAATATATGGTAATAATCACAAATATGTCCCTGGTTACTTACTCTTATACGGTAAGTACCAACGCTCTATACGTTAGTAATAATCACACATAGCATATAACATATGTTGTCAGTGGTGCAATGTGGGTATCCAGTGAGGGTGTGGGGACCAAGTATAACATCCCCCCCACCGTTTCCTTACCAAAAAGGCAACAACACTATGGGAAAGTAGTGGAAGCAATTTCCATCGTTTAAAGGCCCCAACGCACGAGCTTGGTAAAGGAACTTGAACTGCTCATGGTGTTGTTTGAGCATGTGCCATAGACAACAAAGAGTTAGTATAAAAAATATAATCAAAAACAGTTGTATAATCACAAAACCTTTAGACGTTAACTCTAACCAGGTATTGGAAAGTGCGGTGCTTAAATTACCATCCTGGATAAGGGTGTTAACTCATTGCCTCCACAGGAACTCTCTGAAGTTGCCGCACTTGTCTTCTGTATACTGTTAACAGTGAATCCTGGGCCCTTTTAAGCAAAATCAAGCCATAATCGGTATGCCGCAAACAAATGCTAATAGCACAAAAAGCATACGTGCTAGACACAAAGTATGAGTGACAGACATATTCAGCATAAGATTACCTTTCCAACTGTGGTATGCAAGTAATAATAGGTAATTTAGTTGTTTTTTTTTCTATCTGGTCGAAACAGCAAAAAAAAATTTTTTTCCACTAAAAAATGCACCATAAGCCTTTTTTTGTTGGGAAATATGTAACATGTCAACACTAAATTAAGCATCCAGACATTAGATGTAGTTTTAATAATTGTTTGTAACAAAAACAACTATTTCTGTAGTAGTAAACATAATTTTTCCCCATTTTAGTCAGGGTGTGTTGGTGAGGTTTGAGAGACGAATCTAAACCATAAACACCATACCATAAACAAATGCATATAACTCCTAGAATATACATGATACATACAACATATCAGTGGCAAAGTTGTTCGACACTAAACTGCCTTTCCAACGGTGCTATGCAATCAATTATGCTCAATTCAGTTTTTGTTTTATACTGGCTGAGATACCCAGAATGTATGTTTTCTTCAAAGTGCTTCGGTGGTTCTTGAAGGACAAAATGTTTGCCATACACACCATGTCATAAACAAATGTGAATAACTCCTAAAGTGAACATGATAAAGAAAGTGTCAGTGGCAAAGTTGTGCAACACAACATTACCTTTCTAATGGTGCTATGCAGTCATTTCTAATAATTTCTGGCTGGCAAGTAATATTAACACATCTGTGTGACGTCTCCAGACATTTCTAGGACACACAGGAAGTCTGTAGGTGACTTCTGTAGTCATTCTGGGACACACTGCAGTACATTTGCTGCTGCCTACAGGCGTCTTCTAGGAGGCAGTGAGTTAAGGGCTTCTCCAGCTTTGGAGATATTATTACTGATGTAGATGAGTTAGGTATCCTTCCTATCTAAGAGCGTTTTCAGAGATAATGTCAAGGGATCTATGTGGACATTTAAAAATAGGTAAATACTAAGGCCTGGATATTCAAACTGCGCCATTCTGAGGCGCAAGCCCTTGCGCTGCTCAAAATAGTTGCGCAGGGGTGTGGCCGGGGTGATATTCAAAGGAGTTGTGCTGTTGCGCAACTCCTTCGATCCTCTAACTCCTAACACTTGCGCATGGCGCAGTGGAACTTGGCGCCACCGCAAGTTGCCAGAGATGAGCATTAAACTTGGCGGTGGCGCAGTACCATTGGCGCCACGCGCAAATGTCCGATATTCAAAAGGTGGCATGCAAATGGGGCCATAATTTATGTAAGGAGCAGGGGGGGCCATTTGCATCTATTTATGGACCCATTTGCATGCCATTTGCATGTAGGTGCGCCGATCCCCGAGGACTTGCGCCTGGCCACTCTGCCAGGCAGCAGCCGTCGGACACCGACGCACAATGCAGCCCGATCGCGGGCAGTACAGGTACATGTAACACCCCACACATATTCTGAAGCCTGATCGCGGGCAGTACAGGTACATGTAACACCCCCACACATATTCTGAAGCCCGATCGCGGGCAGTACAGGTACAGAAACACCCCACACACACACACACACACACGCCCTGAAGCCCGATCGCGGGCATAACATGTATGAACCCCCAATTGCCCGATCGCGGGCGAGATGCTAACCCAACCCGAATATCTCCCTGGTGGTCAGTGGACGTAAAGCCCGATCGCGGGCAGAATGTCACACACAACCCTCCCAAACATCTCCCTGGTGTCTAGTGTCCCCCCACCCACGAAGCCCCTCCACCCTCCCCCCCGCAGCGCGTGACGACAGCATCCACCCGCCTGCCGCCCGCCCGACTGACTGTCTGGTAGGGCTGCAGCAGTGGTGCAGAGCTACAGCCAATGGGCGTGCAGCCCCTTACCGTACATGACGGTCAGATTTGTGAATGATGTTCATTCACAAATCTGGACTGTCATGTCTGTATGGCTGCATGCCCATTGGCTGTAGCTCTGCACCAATGGGCGTGCAGCCCTACCGACAGTCAGTCGGGCGAAGGGCGGGGGCAGGCGGTGGGATGCTGTCGCCCGCCTGCTGGGGGGGGGTGGAGGGGCTTGGGTGGGGGGACACTAGACACCAGGGAGATGTTTGGGGGTTTGTGATGTGACATTCTGCCGCGATTGGGCTTTACAGTCCACTGGACCACCAGGGAGATATTCGGGTTGGGGGTTACATTCTGCCCTTGATCGGGCACTGGGGGGTTCATACACGTTATGCCCGATCGGGCTTCAGGAGTACGTGTGTGTGTGTGTGTGTGTGGGGTGTTTCCTGTACCTGTACTGCCCGCGATCGGCTTCGGGATATGTGGGGGGTTACATGTACTGTACTGCCCGCGATCGGGCTGTGGGAGATGTGGGGAGTCAGTGCACTATGCCCGCGATCGGGCTGGTGGGGGGCACAGGGACCGAGTTGGGGGCCAGCCAGGGTGGCAGCTGCTGTGTTGCGCCCTGCAATGCAGCCAGCTCACCTGTGGGTGGCCCTCAACTCAAGACTTTTGGCTCAGGGTTGTGCAGGCGCGGGTTGGGGTTGTGTACTGGCTCTCACAACCCGACTGAATATCGGGTTGCGCAGGTTATGCATGGATCCTCCCCCTCCTGTTGAGCATGCATTCATTTGCATTGCTCTCTTACGCAACCTGGTGCCAGTGGCGTAACTGCCTCCTGCTGAATATCGCAGAATGGCGCATTTTGGACTTGCGCATGCGCAACCCTTTTGAATATCCAGGCCTAAGAGTGAACAAGCAAATATTGAGGATTTGTGTCAGTAATGTCTGGTTCTGGGATGGGAACAGGAGTAATCACAGTGTGACCAATAACTATAGTTTGATGAGGAATAAAACAGAAATTAGGATATTGTATATTACAGGACTTTGCACCACAGGAGAAAGATTTATGGTTAGTTACCACGCAGTACTGCCCATCAGAATTGACATTTTCACAGTAGGAACTCTCCATTTATACAGACAAATTGGGCAGGTGAAAGACTGATTCGTGAGTCTTGTAATGAAGCGATGAACCTCATCCGCGTAGTTTGGGTAAAAATCACACAGGAATGCGGTGTGCATATTTATGGAGCACATACAAACAGAGGCGAGAAAGAAGTAAATGCCTCAGCTGGGACTTGAACCCAGGCCGCCTGGTTGATACCTTCAAATGGGCTGGGTAATTCAGCTGTGTTCTAATTTTGTTTTTTTCTTTAAGTTCTTTAATGATGGCTCGTACTTGATTGCGTTTGCCTTGTAGCTCAACGAAAAATCTTGGTCGAAGTAGATGGGGCTTACCGCGAACTTCAGATCTCATTGCCGCCATGCCTCTGTAAGAATGAGTTATTTTTCTTGGTATTGCAGCATACGAACCACCCATGATCGCGGGTGGGCATTAGGATCTGCTGGGTGCATACCTAGGGATCAGTGTGCTCTGTCCATCTGATAGGAGAAATCAGAAGGTAAGGTAACGTTGTTGTTAGCAACTGTCTGATGAAATCCAGTGTAGAAGCGTATCCCTCTTCTCTCTTCTCCTCTCCTTCTTTGACCCCGTATATCCTAAAATAGTTTTTTGCATGCTCTATTTTCTTGGTCTTCCAATCATTCATGCAACAGCCGTTCTTTGTTTAGTAGGTAGATATATAAGAATGTGATCTGAGGATTCTTGGTTTTCTACCACCTGAATTACCTGTTTTTCTGCTCCTTCTATACGTGTTTCGGCCCCGTCTATTCTCATATTAATATTGCGGACCTCCATCTTCAGATCCACAATGGAAGATTCTGTTTTATTCACTGATTTTAACATTTTTTGTATAGCTTTATCCATCGGGACTGAAGCGGCTGGTTCTTCCCCCTCCCAGTCGAGTGATGACTCTGAAGACGAATGGGCCCTGGAGGAGGCCACATACCCATCCATCTGCATGTCGATCGGCAGCTGCTTCAATTTAGCCTTCTGCTCTGCCGATTTATTTTTCCCCGTTGATCTTTGTAGACATCTAAAACAACTATCCCGACTGATTCTAGTACTGTAGGGACCTGGGAGCTGGCAGATGGCAACCAATTTCTTGGTGGTGGTGTAGAGTTAAGAGCATCAGCCAGCTACTATGTTAGAGACATCACCAAAAGTCGGGGGTACTAGTTTCTTTGGAATTAACGCTCAAGTCCAAAGTGAAAGACTAGTCAATGCTGTTTGGTGAGTATCCACAAACCAGCTTGATGATGTTGAAAACGTCGCAGTCACACAAATAGTGGTATCCCTTTTTGGCACAACAATCAATATGAGGCACCACCCAGGCTTCCAGGGTGGGATGAAAGACCAGAAGAGGTGGAAGGTCAGTCCTATCACGGTAGATGTCCTCATCGAGATGCCCAATGGAATGGAGGCAAGTCTATCAAAAATAGCAATCTCTTTGGATCAAAGCATGGTAAAGATACAGTAAATGTTGCAAGCATGGTATCCCATGTGGTGAACAGTTGGCAGTGTAACATGGGTCCCTGTTGGGATTGCATGTGACATAACCTAGATTTCTGGCAGTAGACATGGGCATTGTAATAGATCTAGACATACACATTGTAATACAAGCAGTAGACCTACAATGTAGACAATACCATTTAGCAAGGCGTCTGTCATGGATAATATCTGGAATACATCCAGATTCCAAATCCTGGAAGAGGTTATTGACAGTGGTTATGACATAAGAGCCATAAGCAGAGCATAACAGTTTCCTAGCAATATATTGCTTGTCTGCCTCCTTGTTATCCTGGAGAACAAGTTTGTTAATTTTATTCTTAGTGTCATTAAAACTCTTAGCAATGTCATGCATGTTATAAACAGTGTATCGCTCTTCCTGACTAAGCCCATCTACACCATACAATAAAGGTGGTAAAACATTATTCTTCATGCCAGTTAACTGTTTGACTTTTGATGGCAGCAATGTCTGCCCTGTTCCAGATGGACATGCAGGATCCGAAGAGTCCGGATATGGTGCCAGTTGCACCAGTGATACCAGCAGTGGCACACCTCCTGTATGATGTGGAAGTTTTCTTGTCAACAGGAGTAGGTCTAGACCTGAATAAACATATAAGTTCAATAGTATGTGGACCAGCCACGGGATCTTGTGTGTGTGTGTGTGTGTGTGTGTGTGTGTGTGTGTGTCTGGTATGCAGCAAGACTATCTAATAACATACTGCTGAAAAACTTAGAAGTGTCAGTTTTAGAACACATACAAAATTCAGCCATACTCCAGTGGGTGAGATTATAAATAACTGGAACGTGCATGAATTGCACATTATTCACAAGTTTCCCTGGAAGGGAGGTAGCAGTAAGACCACTGGGTTTACCAGGTTTCTGTGAAGGACAGTTAGTAAGTTCTGCTTCAGTAGGGGGTACTACAGACAGAAACATAGGTGCTGTAGCCATATAATTGCGAACACAAAAGTCTCTTGCAGAGTCTTCTGGATATTTATTACAAAAGGTAGGATCAACCAAAGCAGTAAAATGATATAAATCAGAATGTCTGTAATTAGCTTGGCGAATGGAGGGTACCATTTGGGGTGATTCTAGCATTGGGTCAGCCTTGGAAAGTGCCTTTGTAAAGGTGGGCAATGGGAAGTGTCTGTCCATTACTGTTAGTTTGCCATTCAATTTGGAGGGAAGATTTGTCAGGTGCCACCACCATGGCAGTCAGGTAGGCATCTGTGCCTTCCTGAACAGTGATCGATTTGTTGGGAACATCAATACTGAACTCCTTCAGAAGGTACATTAGGTACATTACGTGGGCAAAGGTTTCAGGGTGGATGGAGATCAAGGTGGGGATGTGCAGGTGGGTCGAGATGCTGACGGAGTAGCTTGATGTGTACAGCATGTGCTGCATCCTGTGAATGGACAGCTGGGAAGATTCCTGCAATGAGGAACAGTAGCAAGATAGCCATCTTGCTGGTATACCTGTAAGGAAGAAAGAAAAAAAATGTCGGTACTATTCCGCCCAATGTTGTTAGGAAAAGTAATTACTCTCCTTTATACAACTTGGGCTGGTTAGCATGCAGCCATTTCTCAGTAGGTTTCTTCTGCTGAATGAGTCTTAACTTGGTAGACTGCAGGACTGAGTTTGTAAATGATGGGTAGGGTCCTTCCTATTTTTTGGAGAAGGGATGTGTAGGGTGTGCAAATCTGAGTACCATTACCTGATCTCCGACTTGCCAATCCACCTCTTGTGTGTGTTTGTCAAAGTGAATCTTGGATTGCTGTTGGGCCTTGTCCATACGATGTGCAGCGTACAAGTGGGTTTTGATGATGTCATCTCTGAGTTTTGCAACATATGTGTCTGTGGACACTGGTCTGCAGTGAGTGTGTTCAAATCTATCAACAGGTGCTCAGGTAATCTCATGGTTCTAGCAGTCATCACCTTGAAGGGTGTACACTGGGTGGTGACTGAAGGAGTACCCCTAATTACCATAAGGAGTAAAGGCAAATGAGTATCCCAATCCTTGGGATTGTCCTCGATAAATTTGGATAGTATTTGCTTTATCCGTCTATTGGCTTTCTACCTGACCTGATGATTGTGGGTGGTAAGGAATGTGGAACTTCTGGTATACACCAAGAAGTTTGAGTGTTTCTTGCATCAACTCACCTGTAAAGCTGGTTCCTTGATCTGAGTCTACCTTAAGAGGTAGGCCCCACCTGGAAAACAATTGTTCTACAAGGACTTTTGCTGTTGCCTTTGCTGTGCATTATTGAGTGGGAAAAGCCTCGACCCATTTGGAGAATAGGTCAGTGACTACGAGTGCATACTTGTTATTCCTGCTGGTATAGGTCAAAGGACCAATAAAGTCAATCTGAATTGCATGCCAGGGACTGAATTGTCTCTGGGAAAGTAACTTAGCATTTTTCTTGGTTGGGGCAGGATTGTTCTGCGCACAAATTAAACAATTCTGGATGTAATGTTTGACATCACTGGTGAAACCAGGCCACCAACCTACAGATTTCAGTCTTTGGACTGTATTGTCCACCAGTCGGGGTGTTATGGACCTGATGAATAAACTCAGATCTCATAGCTTCGGGAATTACCCACAACCTGTAATTCAGGTCATCAGGCTGATACCATATCAGTTTTTGTCATGGGGCAAATGCAGTTTGTCTGCATGTATTTTGTAAGGTCTGTGGTTAGGCAGTTCTTGTTCAGTTCCTTTGTCTAGGAATCTGAACACTTCTTTCAGCTGAGGGTCAGATTTCTGTGCTGTGGACAAGTCCAGTTGCACAAAAGCTTCAGTTTTCTTCTTTGTGGCAGCTATTTGTACAGCTGCTAGAGCCACAGGGTGAGCCATATCCCATGTGTCCCCCCACCCCCACCCTCTTTGGCAAGAGTGTCTGCTCAATCGTTGAAAACATGGTATGGGTCAGATTTTGAGTGGTCTTTCACCTTGTGGATGAACAGTTTGTGTTTAAACTGTTGAGTCAAGTTGTGAATGTATACAAAGAGTGCTTTGTATTTCACAGGGGTGCCGTCAGAAGATGCAAAGGAGTTCTTCTCTCAGAGTGGTAGAAATTTAGTCAAAGAGCAACAGACCCAGTTAGAGTCTGCAAAAATGATGGTGTCCTCAGTACTGTGTTGTATTAGTTCAAGAGCACAGGCCACAGCTGCCAGTTCTGCATACTAAGAAGATGCAACACTGCAGCGTTTGGAAGCATGAACAGTGTTACCATTAGGGTGCATGATGATCACGACAAATCCAGCTATCTGTACTCCTTGGTAATACGAGACAGAGCCATCAGTAAAGACATGACACAGGGAAGTGTTAGCAAGGAGTTTTGGAGTAGCAGGAAGGAATGGGCCTGAATTAGGCAAATCAGGAGGTTGGAGTGAGCAATCATGCGGGTCTACTTGGTACAGAAGACCATGCGCTAAGATTGAGGGCATTTTGGCAGTGTGGACCTGTATGTCACAGTCCTGGAGAAGAAGAGACCAGTGAGTCAGTCTGGTATTGGACACTGAACCATCCTTCACTCTGTCTGACAGCAGAAAAGTTGTGGGAGTGAGATTGGTATGCAGAATGATAGGCGAGTACCCAATGATGTACAGAAAATGCTTCACAGCCCAGTAGGTAGCCAGAAGGTTTTTTTCACAAAGACTGTACTTCTGTTCCACTGAGGACAGTATCTGGGAAGCATAGGCAGTGGGTCTGAAAGTGCCATTCACCTTTTGGGAGAGTACTGCAGACATGGCTATGTTTGAGGTAGCAGATTCCAGATGGAAAGGTGAAGCTAGGTTGGAGTTGACTAATGCTAGAGCAGAGGCCAAGGCCTGTTTCAGAAGGGTGACAGCATTTTTTTTTAACTTTATATTTTATTTTATGATAACAAACATACATATATTTGTTTACCAAGCACAGATCTTACAATCATATATATTTCTTTCCTCTTCATAAAAACAATATGACCCATCTAGTGCTTTACAGATACAGCATCTGGAGGGTTATCATTAGAGAAAATAAAGATTATTTTTCTCAAAAATCCTTAGACATAAAAATACCATTGTTGTAATGAAGCCTATGCGCAGTATGGAAATTATCTTTAACAGAAATTAGAGAAGTCCCAAAGTCCTTCACCATACAAGATGGTAGTGGTTACCATGCAAATACAAGTAGAGGCACAAATTATGTGCATTTTGATTTTGATCAAAGGACAAATGTCTAGTGCTTAACCAGCAAATTTTCAAACAATAATATAAACAGAACGGAAAGAAAAACAGAAACTCTTAAGTCAGTGCAAGTCAACATTGGTACGTTATAGTCTCTGTAATGTAGGAAAAGTCCACAAATCAAACTGGTAAAACATGAAAGCTGTTAGGAACTTAGGTAGTACATTGCCCAGTCACACGTACCACAGTGTAGTGAGTCCATCAGAATTAGGTTACTGTGCACAGATAAAATGAATATCTAAAAGATATTATCAGATTGTGTTCACAAATACCTGGTATGGCCTCACCCACCTCCCTTCACTATACACTCGTATATTTCAGGGCTCCTCATCATCAGAAGATTGATGGTCCGACTCTGCTTGATGAACAGGTGGACCGGCATTCCTCCAACCCCATTTTAAAGCTTCAGCGGGGTCCGAAATCAAGTAGACCTTTCCGCGATGAGCGATCCTCAGTCGTGCAGGGAAGATCATTCCATGGGGGATGGAGGCCTCCCGCAACATTACTCTAACCCCATCAAATCTTTTTCGTTTCTGCCGGGTGGCGAAGCTAATTTCTGGATAGAAACTGACCCGATGCCCATCTTGAAGAAGGATTCCCTTACATCGTGCAAGCGCCAACAGGTAATCCCTCGTTCCAGCTCCATCTTTTACCACAATGATGGCTCTGGAGGTGTCTTGATCTTCTGATCGCCCTCGTGGCGTGACCCGCTAGGCCCTTTGGAACAATTGAATTTTCTTTTGGGCTTCGTTGCCCAACTGCTGCCCAAACCAGTCTTGCACAAACATCAGGAGGCTGTCTTCTACACTTTCCTCCGGCATGCCGAGGATTTGAATATTAGGGGCTCAAATTTGGTTCTTCAGAGTCTCAATTCGGGCTTTCCATTGCCCGCTCTCCTTGATGATGGACGACACCGCTCCCATAGCGGCGTCTGCTTGTTTGGATGTATCAAAAGCCATTGTCTGTGCTCCCTCCATAGTTGCATCAAGGGTTGTAACCATAGTAGCCAAGCCATCACATTATTCGGACAACGTGGTCACTGATTTAAGCTTAGCCCCTATAGTTCGGAGAGTTTCCTCCGATTCTGCAACCGCATGTTCTTCAGGCCTGCTTTGCGTCGATCGGGTAGCTAAAGCCGGTGGAGCATTGTTAGTTTTTGCTCCCAATCCAGAATGCTGGTCTTTTCGTGGATTTCCCATGTTAGTCTAGAGTTGTACTGCTAGCGCCTCCTATCCTCTCAGTTCCAAAAATATTGCAGTAAATAACTTTTTATTTTATCTTTGCTAGTCAAGACAAAGCAGTGTGATCAATAAGGCGCCATCTTGCTCGGGCTCCACAGTGCCCCCCCCCCAAGGGTGACAGCATTAGTGTGAATGCGACCCCAAGTCCAGGGAACATCCTTTTTCAGGAGCACATACAGAGGGGCAGCCTTTTGTGCAAACTCACAAATAAAATCCCAGGAATAGTTGACCATTCCCAGGAAACATCTGAGTGTTGCCACACTGGTGGGAAGTGGCAAATCTTGTAGGCCTTGGATCTTCTTCCAGGCCAGGCTTCTGCCTTGTTCTGTGATAGGCAAGCCAAGAAAGATAACCTCTTTCTGGCAAAGTTGTGCTTTTACGGGGTTGCACTTGAGGCTTGCTCTCTGTAAGAGAGTCAGTAGTTCATCAAGGAGGTCAAGATGTTGCTCCTTGGTGGCGGTGGCTAGGAGTCATCCACTTACTGCAGGAAGCATTGTGGGGCAGAGAAACCCTGTAAGGCATCCATTATGTGTAGATGGAAAAGGGAAAGGCTGTTGTGGAAGCCCTGGGGCAGGCAGGTCCAAGTATACTGACGACCCTCAAAGGTGAAAGCAAACTTGTATTGGCATTCCTGAGCAAGGGGCAGTGACCAAAACCCATTGGGGATGTTAAGGGCACTGAACCACCTAGGTGTGGAGTTAGCAGTTTGAGCACATCTGGTGCTGAGGCTACCGTAGTGGAGCAACTAGGAGTGACTTGGTTAAGTCTCCTGTTATCAGTAGTGAGTCTCTAAGATACATTGGACTTTTTCACTGGCCAGATGAGCGAATTGGCAGTCGAGACACAAGGCCTGATCACACCTTGCTTAAGGAGTGATTGAATGGTTTGTCTGAGTGATGGTAAGGCCTCAGCAGGAAGAGGATATTGCCTTTGCCTGTCATGTGCTGGGCCCGGAATCTCGATGATGGTTTGCATTCTGCCACAATCATGTTTGTGTGTTGCAGAGAACACAGAAGGTAATAGTGAGTGGAACACATTCCGAAGAAAGGGGGTCACTAGTAGAGTACCTCGGGGCTCAGTACTGAGTCCAGTCCTCTTTAACATCTTTATAGGTGACATTGTAGAGGGTCTGGAGGGAAAGGTATGCCTCTTTGCAGATGATACAAAGATCTGTAGCAGAGTTGATACACAAGGGGGAGTAGAAAGGATGAGAAGGGACTTGGCAAGGTTGGAGGAATGGTCAAACATATGGCAACTTAGATTCAGTGCAAAGAAGTGCAAAGTAATGCACCTGGGAAACAAAAACCCAGGAGAAGAGTACACAATAGCAGGGGAGGTACTAACAACAACAAAAATGGAACGGGACTTGGGGGTAGTCATATCAGATGATCTAAAGGTTGGTAAGCAATGTGAGAAGTCAGTAAGGAGAGCCGAGGGATACTGGGATGCATAGGAAGGGGCATCACAAGTAGAAAAAGGGAAGTGGTTATCCCTCTGTACAGACAGTTGGTGAGACCCCATCTGGAGTACTGTGTGCAGTTTTGGAGACCTCATCTATGCAAGGACATAGACAGGATGGAAGCAGTCCAGAGGAGGGCAACTAAAATGGTGCAAGGTCTGCATCAGAAATCATATGAAGAGAGACTGAGAGAGCTTAATATGTATACCCTTGATGAAAGGAGGGATGGGGGGACATGATAGAAACGTTCAAGTACTTCAAGGGAATCAACAAAGTCCAGGAGGGTAGCATCTTTCAGAAAAAGAGATGTGTAAGAACAAGGGGACACAATTTAAAGATAGAGGGGGTACGGCTCAGGGGTAATGTGAGGAAATCTTTTTTCACGGAGAGAGTGGTGGATGCATGGAACTGCCTTCCTGGGGAGGTTGTTGGGGCTAAAACAGTGGGGGAATTCAAACATGCATGGGACAGACACAAGGCAATTGTAGTGTGGGGTGGCAGGAAGTAGGCTGTTGGTTAACTAGAATCTGCAGCTTATCCAGTAGGTAGGGAAATGGGCAGACTGGGTGGGCCAAGTGGTCCTTATCTGCCGTCAAAAGTCTATGTTTCTATGTTTCAAAGGTATCGAGGTGCTTCTGCAGAATGGGCAACAGTTCTCTGAAGAACTCATGTGTCTTGAACAGAGCTATGACGTCATATACCATATCATTGACCGTGATGGCGGCAACCACTTGAGAATCAGGGATCATGACCATGTGGTATTGTCCTTTGATTTGGATCAGCAGCATGTTAGCCAAATCTGCTACACAGCTGTGTAGTGCTAGGAAATCAATTCCTAGGACACTGGGGTGATGACGCAATACCATCGGATCAAAAGTGTGATTCGTGCTGAGGCTACCCAACACCATGGAAAGTACAATAGAGCGGTAGGTGGACAGTCTAGTGCCATCTATGCCTTGAGCAGTGGTCCTCCATCCAGTGGACCAAGAGGATATGCTGGGTCCTCATCATGTAGTACAGGCACAGCCTCACCTGTATCTAGTAGTACAACCATTTGGCTGCTCCTGACCGTGGCCTTGGTGCAAGGCCTTCCATTTGTGTCAGTGGTAAAGCTTGTTCACAGTATGGACTGGGGCCTGTAGTTGTCAATCCGAACTACTGCTGCTGTCTTCAGGTTGGTCCTGAAAACGCAGGCCGGCTGGATCTTGCCTGGCCTCTTCCAGGTCCTGCATAGGATACAAGGAGGTCTGGATACTGGTAGTAGCTGCAGTGGATGAGGCCTCAGAGTTTGGGCCTGGTGCGGCCTGATCCAGGGAGGTTCCAGTATCTCCTTGGCCTAGTAAGGACTGGGTTACTGGAGCTAATGCTGCTATGGTCTGCCTTGGGAAGGCCTCAGCAACTGATTGGACCTTCAAAAGGAATGTATGGAGGTTGTTGTTCTCCACCACTACATCGCGATAAGAAGGGCCTTGTTGATAATTCCGATTGCCCTCATTATCATTCTGATCGGAATTGGGGTTGTTTCAATTTCTTTGCTTGTTCTTATTTTTGTTGCGGTCGTCTCTCCCCCTCCCTTCTGTAGTTCTGTTTGTCATCCAAGGGTGCAGCCTTTTTGTCCTGGGGCTTGCCCTACACTGTATAGTGGGTTGTGGGCTCGCTGGTAGACTGCACTGCAGCCGCCTTGGCTTTTGAGTCAGAATTCAAATCTCGGAGGTAGAGCTGGTAGACACGCTCCATCCTTACGAGAATATCTGAAAATTTGTCAGTTCTGGGGAAAGCTGCAGGTTCAACCTTGTCACGCACAGCTGGAATCATGTTCGGAATTAACAAATTCTTATACTTAATTTGGTCTGTCAGCCAGTTCCTGTGATAGTGCTTTGCCAGTGCGGTAGGCCAACCATAACCTCTGATGGTGTGACGCTGGACTTTCCTTGGCTTACTGTTTTTAAGGATGGGCCAACATAACGCCAACCATGCCTGGAGAGTGTGCGGCAATGAGTTCCGCAGCAATATCATCAAAGGATGCATCTGTGGCTTGGTGAACTGCCTCTGAAAGTTTTGCACAGAGGCTGGGGTGTACGGTCTGCCAGAGGACTCGTACTTGGTAGCCTGCTGGTAGACTGAGCAGCTCACATTTGGATCAAACTTTTTCCAAATGACAGCTGAGATTGTCATTGGGCGTCATGCGGCCTATACTGTCTGCAATCTGCTGTACAGAGTGAGCCACCTGAAGGGGAGTAGTCTGAATTACGGGACGTGCATCCGGAAAAGGGTTGTGTGCGTCACGATGGGTGGCCTCCATTGTGGTGTCAGCCACAGTGCAGATGAGTGACTGCTGAGCAGCGGCTTCCCTCAACATGGTTTCCATGTTCTGCTTTCTGCTCCTCAGACATCTCAGTCCTAGTGAGGGCCACCTTGATCATCTGATCGGTCTCCGCTCTGTCTTTCTTCAGGACAGCAATCTGAGGGACTAAGCCTTGACCGCCCCACCTATCATGTGGGTTGCCATCTTGGCGTCGCACATGATAATCGTCATATCTCTCATGACGTAGGGTCGCACTGGAACAGCGTTGGGTGCCTTCATCTTGTGGGTGGCAGTTGGACACTGGGCCATATTGAGGTGTGTGGCTGAGTGCCATCTTGGTTGTTGTCGTCACCAGAATCGTCATCGCTGGATGACCTAAGGTCAATGGGTGTGTAATGAAACCCGCCCATTGCCTTAACATGGCCAGCCAGCACCTTTCGCCAATGACGCAGTTTCACCATCTTAGCTCTGCACTGTTGTGACTAACTTTTGTAATGTTCTGCTCAACACCTTTCGCAACCTCTCTCTGTAACACACTATATGCGGTGCTCAATTTGTAGTTGTCCCTAAGTTCCCCGTCTTATTCTTCACTTACCCATTTCAGGTCATCTCTCATCTTGTCAAGCTCCTCACACAAAGTCTCATTCGTATCACTTAACAAATTATCCATGTGCAACACCTGTCTCTTATCCTGCTTCAATCTATCACATTCCTCTCTCAGCATGCATAACTTTCAATCATTATTCTGTACAGTACAGTGCAAAAGAGTCTAGTTCTTACTACGCAGCAACTGAAGTTCTTCTTCTGGTCTCTGCTCTTTCATTAAACATTCAGATGCCTGCAAACCCATCTCTCTTAAGAACTGAGTGTTGCAGTTCGAGGGGACGAAACCTCGATTCAGAGGCTTCCAAAGTCGCACAGAGAGCTGTGACTAACAGCCCTTTAGCATCACGCTATTTGGCTGTTTGTCCCGCCTCAGAATACTGCGTTGAGATCCCCAGTATGGGGTTATCAGAGTGTTCCGCGTCCAGCACAAAATCACTCCAGCCTCCATGGGAGGTGAGAAAGTTAGGGAGTCTCAGATCTGCACAGATATTGGACATGACAGTAACAAAAGAAAAGGCTGGGAAACCCCACAATTAACCTGTCAGTGGTTACCCTACTGTGTATCGATCCACAAAGGGTGAACCAGACGGTTGGGCGTCTGCACTCTCGCAGTCCTGCAATTCAAAACTGCCATTCAACAAGGTGAGATGGCATCGACCTTGCCTAGTAAGCAGCCAGACTTTACAAGATGCTACAGAGTGAAAAACATGGGCGAGGTGGGTATGGGTGTGTACACCTGCTTACTACCCGCAAGGGAAGGGTAAGCAAGCAAACAGTGAATCTTTGCTAATTTAGACCACCTGCATACGGTCGGCAATAATGTCATGGTGCTAATCCCTGCTCAGGTTCTTGGTGGTAGTAAATCAGCAAAAGAAACAACAGATGAGCAGCATATTCGGTAACAAACTTGTTTATTACACAAAGTCAGACATTTGCCCTAAAACAGGTCTTACCAACAGACACTGGGAGCCAAGAGTTTCCCAATACCCCCAGGGATGAAGAAGGTCTCAGAGGGGATATATAATGCAGTAACTTACATACTTAGATAATTACCGTAGTAACTATTACATTTGTAATATGTTAGATTTACAAAACAGGCCCTATTAGCCAAAAGTTGGGTGGCTCCACAGTGTTATCTAGCGATATATAAAAAGTGTAAAATCCGCTAAAAATGAGAACAAAGAACTCATACAGAATGCATATATAGATGTGGTATTACATAAATCTGCATGATGGCAGTGTTGGCTATACAATAACTTCTCAGAAGAATAAAAAGAGTACATTAGTGTATTCTCGGCATAATACTTGCAATGCATTTCTAGCAGTGAATATATTGGTAATAATCACGAGTATGTCCCTGGTTACTTACTCTTATACAGTAAGTACCAATGCCCTATACGTTAGTAATAATCACGCATGGCATATAACATATATTGTCAGCAGTGCACAGTGAGTATCCAGTGAGAGTGTGGGGACCAAGTATAACAGGGCCTTCCCATTCTTTAACTTTTTTAGCTTATTTAACACCTCTGTAGGAGTAATTGGGGCATTGAAGGCATCGTGGTCTTCTTGTGCCAAGGTGGGGAGCGTCAGCTCATCTAAATATTGCATCACCCTTTCCTGATGGTCAACTTCTCTTTGCTCTTCATATAAAGCTGAATAAAAACTGGCATATATACTCGTGAACGAGGGTGGATGGGTGGTAAGGGAATTCATAAGTGGATCCCTGAGTTCCCTCACCACCCTGTTTGCCACTTCTTTATGCAGCTGCCAGGCCAAAAGTTTACCGGCCCTGTTTCCATGTTCAAAATACTTCTGACAGGAATACCAAAGTTGTCCATCTAATTGTAAATCTAACATTTGATTGGGCTTTTGTCAGGCAGCGTCCAGCTCTGTTTTTACAGAATCATTAAGAGTTATTTGATGGCAAAACTCAAGCTCCACTATTTGATTTTCAAGGTCTAACCTGGCCTTTGCACATACTCTCTTCACTTATAATTAATATTTTATGATTTCTCCCCTTAAATAAGCCTATGGGGCATCCCATCTAATCCCTGCTCCCTGTTCAGCCTGAAGGTTAATGGATGAAAAGGTGTTGATTGCCGAGGTCACTTAGGTCTTGAATTCTGCATCATTAAGGAGACTGACATTTAACCGCCAGACTGTTTTTGAAGGCGTTGGTGAGGTATCCAGGGTTATCTCTACCGGGGCATGGTCTGAGGCTGTGATTGATCCTATTTTACTTTGGGCCAATCTTTGAATCCAGTTGACCGAAATGAGGATGAAATCAATGCGGGAGTATGACTTAAACCATGGAGAATAATAAGAATATTTTTTCTCCCTCTTGATGGAGGAATCTCCACCCGTCCACTACTCCCATCTCTGCACATACCCTGTTAAGGGTCCTGCTTGATCTTACTTCAAGAAGGTTCCTGCAGTAGGTCTTCACAGATAGGACTGTGCCCCTTGGCATCAGGACCGCAAAGCAAACTTCTAGCTATCAATACATAGTGGGGGACTGCACCCGGTGTCACATGATGGGACATCAGCGTGACTGTATATAGGGGGCGGTCCCCACGCCTAAATCAGTTCTTTCCATGCGTCGACCTGTACACGTTGGACTTCGCGGTGAACTCTGCTAAGTGACTGCCATTTTCTTTTTTCTTTTTTTTTTTTTGGGGTGTTATTTTTGAGCTCCGGCTACCCCGCTCCGCCCGTTCCTCGGTGCCATTCCGGACATGAGACCCTCCTTCCCTTCGCGACTTACCCTTGGCGGCAGGGTGGTGAGGAGCGACTCGACCCACCACAGCGGATCCATGCCAGGGGCGTCCTCCAGGAATGGTACCAGGGGCAGGCGTCGTGCTGCCGGGTACATTTTTCTTGTCTCCCCGGCGGGGCCAGCATGCAATGGCGCCCAGTGACTAACTGCGCTTTTACGCTCCCGTGCGGCGCACTAGTCAAGCGTCAGCCCGTCCCACCTCCCTAGTCTTGCGGCTGCGTGCTGTCGGTCCCTCCAGCCTCCGCTAGGGGTCAGACAAGCACCGGCCGACCAATTCCCCCCACCCCGGAGATGGAGAGCAGTCCTCCGGACGCTCAATCCATTTCCGCCCCGCCGACCCTGGGCAACCCGTGCCCGTTCCCGAACACGGGTCGCTGGTGTGGCGCGAGGTGTGGCGTCCAGCGCCTCAACCCTCAACGCCACCGGGCCGACGTCGACTGCCATTTTCTAAGTATTTCCTTCCTTTATTTTGTCTTTCTCTCATTTTTGCATATCTTCTCATTCACATAGAACCAAGAAGAAATGCTCACAGTGTGGTGCCCAGATTCCGCACGGAGATGACCACTCCCGCTGCGTCCTCTGCTGAGGCCCCAAACACCGAGTTGACGACTGCAACATCTGCAAGTCCTTCAACAAGGCCACACGCACCAGGTGCCAGAAAGCCCTCCCACCTGCTGAAAAAACGCCTAGCATCGATGGAAAAGGAGCTGCAGGAACGTTCCTCTTCACCCACTTCTGAGTGCAAGGAAAAGAAGAAAGAGAAGCGCCGGGACCAAGACCAGTTCACTTCTACCCAGCATCGCCAAGCAATCGACGCTGCTTCAGGTGGGGCATCTGCCTCGGTGAGTACTCCTCCTCCTCGGTCTCCGTCCACCTGAGTGGATCGATCGCTGACCCAACCCCCACCTTAGTCAGAGGGCAGCAGGGGTGTTCCTCCCAAGAGGCCTGTCGACAGCTATCAGGCTGATAAGTTACCCACCGGCTCTGCCGCAGGGCATATGGCCTTGGTCAATAAGCCGGACTTCAGCTCTGCTGCTGCCTGCTCGACTGTGACTGATAAGTTGGATGCTGTCTCCTCCGACGTCTGCTCGGTTGAGGCCAATCAGTCAGTCGCCGGCCTGCCTGACGACTGCTCAGCTGAAGCTCTCCTGTCAGGCCTTTCTATTGTACCCAGTGTTGAGCAGAGCCAGCTTCCAGGCACCCACTTGTCCCACGAGGATTCTCCCTCCCGGGACTTTCTGGCTCAGCCCAACCTCTCATTTTCCCTGGAACCCCGGGACATGAGTGCTTCTGGCCAGGGGATCCCTTCTGCTATGTCGGGCCTTCTTTCTGAGCTCCCTGTTTCCCCAGCGGGCCTGCGGACAGGGGTCTCTATTCCTTTACCCCCCTCGCCTTTCTCAGATCAGACGTTGGGTCCTCTCAGGGCCCCCTGACACCAGGCCACTCACCCGTCGACGTCCTTCCTGAGTTGGTGATGGCCTCTGGATTTTTTGCTCAGACGCCAGAGCCCCCGCCTGGCCTTTCAGGGGTTCCAGACGGGACACCAGGCCTGCCAACAGGCCCACATGTTCCTAGCAGTCCCTCAGCCTCGCCTCATTAAGGACCTTCAGCTCCTCCGCCGTCCAGTCCTACCAGCACGAACCCCGGCTACCCGCTGCAGCAGTTCCCCTTTTCCCTGGCGCCAGGGGGACCATCGCATGTTCCAGTGCCAGGGTACCCGACGCCGGGCCATATGTACCAGGGGTACCATCATCAGCCTTACCCCTATTGGCACCAGGCTCTTGGTTACCCTATATATTCTTCCTCGGGGGTTTCCAGGCTATCAGCCTCCACCGCATCCTCCGCCTCCTCCTCCTCAGCTGGAACCACAGAGGATAATTCTGGCTTGGTGGAAGGACACCAAATTGCAGCTCCTACAAGAGCTTGGACACCCGCCACGGTCATGGTTACCACCCTGACCCCCAGGGCAGTCCTTAGGAGCCCCTCCCCAGTCAGCCGTTGGTCATTGGATGGGGACTCTAGCAGGCGTCCAGTTGGGTCCCTCTCGGGCATCAGGATTATGGAAGAGGTTCCGGACATAGCCTCTCTACCTAGCAGACCAGAGTCTTCCGACTCTGATACCGACTCAGACTCTGCAGCTCACTCAGAGCCTCATTCTCCTTTGGAACCACAACCTAAGGAGTCTCCCAAATCTCCATCGGAGGACGCGTTGTTTGCGGAGTGCCTTAGATCCATCCAGCAGGCTTGCGGTTGGGCAACCCAAGAGATGGATCCTAAAAGGAAGAGTCTTGCGGAGCACCTGGATTTGACAAATGCGGACCCCCTACGCATCCCACCTTGGACGGGGCTGCACGAGGACCTAACATCTACAATATGGCAACAGCCATCCTCAATTCCTGTGGTCTCTAAGAATGCTGATCATACCCCGGAAGGGGCCAGCCACCTCACGACTCAATCTAAGGCTGATTCAGTAGTCATCACAGTGGCCCATGATAGGTCAGCTCAGTCAAAGCATCTGAGAGCCTCACCTCCGGACAAAGAGTCCAAGCAGATGGGCCAATACGGTCGCAAGGTCTACGCTTCCTCCACCTGCGCTATCAGGTCTCTCAATTATGTGGCCCAAATTATCTCTTTCCAAAAGTCGGCTTTGACCGACCTAGAGAAAGAGCTCCAGTCTGTCCTGGATGAGGAACTCAGGAACAAGCTTTTGGACAAGGTGAGACTTGACTTAAGTCTTCCTGTCACCACGCATTGTATGCCACCTAGGACTCTGTGGACTCGGTGGCCCGTTGCACTGCTTCAGGCATCTGCCTGTGATGTCTGGCATAGCTCCGTCTTGCAGGACTGGCACAGGACGTCCAAACCACTCTCCTGGACACCCCCTTCAGGGGCTCCATCCTGTTTGGTGGCAACGCAAGAAAAAATTACTCACCTTAGTAATGTTGTTTCTTCTAATGGAGTCTTGCTATATTATGACAATTGCAGTTTGTCCTACCATTAGAACTGCTCCGGAGGTGAAAGAGTTAACTCCATTCCATGAATGGAACTTAGAGCACGAGCTCTAAAGAGAAGCTCTGTCTGTGTAGTTTCAAACCTAAACTGTCAGATCTTTACGAGCAAAAACTCACTAAGGTCTGTGTGGAAGCTGTAACCTACACTAGCCAACTGGCTACCTAAATATTAACACCCATTGCTGGTCCCAACACCAAAGACTCAAGTCAGGAGACCAGAACTAATAGTATAATTTAACAATATGAAAGAAATATAAGGAAAAAATGAAAAGCACCACACCCCCAAACCCCAAGAAGGGGTGAAAACACATAAAAAGGGCATAAAATAGTGCCCACACTAGGCTGCCCACCCCATACCCAAGTAGAAGTTCTGAGAGGGGCAGGCTGGGAGGAGATAATATAGCAAGACTCCATTAGAAGGAACAACATTACTAAGGTGAGTAATTTTTCTTCAAATAACATGAAGTCTTGCTATATTATATAATTACAGAACTACACAGCAGTACCTCCATGGAGGAGGGACAGAACCTACTTAGGGAATAGGCTCTGAAGCACAGCTGGGCCAGAGCCGAGCATCTCTCCTAGCCTGGACATCCAGGGGTAATGCTTGGTGAAAGTGTGTACCGTTTTCCAAGTAGCAGCTTGACATATCTCAATATAGGGATGTCTCTGGCAGCAGCTAGAGGCGGCTGTACCTCTGGTAGAATGAGCCCTCAAGCCAGAGGGGATCTCTGCCCAGTTTCTGATAACAAATTGGATACAAGAGGACAATCCACCTGGCAATTGATCTCTTAGTGGCAGGTTACCTTTCCCAACCTCACCATAAGTGAGAAAAAGTTGGAGGATTCGAACCTGTGACCCTTAGTACGTTCTATATAGTAACTAAGGGCCCTCTTAACGTCCAAACTGTGCAATCTCCTCTCACCAGAAGAGGAATGTTCAGTGAAAACACTGGAAGGGAGATAGATTGGTTAAGATGGAAATCTGAAACCACCTTAGGCAAAACTTCCTGTTAGTCCTGAGGACTACCTTATCCCTGTGGAAAGAATAAAGTCAGTTTCTACTGACAAGGCTTGCAACTCACTTATGCATCTAGCAGAAGTGATAGCCACTAGGAAAACAGTTTTCCAAGTTAGATGCTTAGCTCTGCAGAAAACAGAGAGTTCAAAAGGGGTTGCATTAACTGGGCAATACAAACATCAAGGTCCCAGGCAGGGCCGGATCCCGAAAAGGTGGATTAGTATGAAGTAATCCCTTAAAAACTTGAAATACAGGGTGAGCGGAAAGAGAGGATGGCTTTCCTGCTGAAACAAAAGCAGAGACAGCTGCCAAATGAACTCTCAGGGTAGCTGGTCTCAGGCCCAAAGAATTAAGATGGACCATGTAATCTAACACAATGGGCAAATCAGCAGATTCTGGGAAATATGTTTCCCAGAACACCAAATGGAGAACCTTTTCCACTTAGAATTATAAGTAGCCCTAGTGGAAGGCTTCCTAGAAGCCTTTAGGATTTCAAGAACACCCTGAGAGAGGTGTAGGTCAGCAAATTCTAACTCCTCAAGAGCCAGGCCTTGAGGTTGAGGGATTTGAGGTTCGGATACCAAACTCTCCCCTGGGCACAGGTTAATAGGTTGTGATTCCTGGGGAGACACAGGGGGAGATGGACTGTCAGGGACAGAAGGAGTGGGTACCAGGGCTGCCTGGCCCAATCTGGGGCAATCAGAATCACCCTGCAAGGCTGGGATCTGATTTTTACTAACACCTTGAATAGGAGAGGGAAGGGGGGAAAAGCATAAAGAAACTTCCCTTCCCAATCCAGGAGAAGGGCGTCCAGGGGGACTGAGCCCAACACTGGGGCCTGCAACAGAACAGTGGAAGTTGGTGATTGTCTGGGGCTGCAAAAGATCTATCTGAGGGTGCCCATCTGGCAAAGACTATCCCCAGTACTTGAGGATCCAGAGAGACCATTACGTGATGGCCTGAGAAATCCTGCTGAGAGCATCTGCTAGGACATTGTCCTTTCCTGGAAGGTGAACTGCTATGAGTGAAGTGTTCAGGAATAGGCCAGAGACCACAACTTCATTGCCTCGGTGCACAAGGCCGAACCGAGTGCCCCCTGCTGATTGATGTACCACATTGTTGTGGTATTGTCTGTTCTGACTTGTACCACTTTGTTCTGGACAGAAGCAAAGCGCTTGAAGTGCTAAAAGACAGCTCTGAGTTCCAGCAAATTGATGTGGAGCAGAGATTCCTGGGGACCACACTCCCTGAGTGGAGAGGTCGCCCATGTGGGCTCCACCCCAGGAGGAAGCATCCGTAGTGAGGTCAAAGTGAGAAAGGGGAATGAGGGGACCCCAGTCTTAAATTGCTCTGATCCTGCCACCACTGGAGGGCCTGGATCAAGGTTCGGTCACTGGGACCAACTTGGAAGGGGTCTCTTCTCTGAGACCAATAGGCTCTCAAGTGAAACTGAATGTCTCATCTGAAATCTTGCTCCCTGCACTACAGCTGTGGACGCAGCCATGTGTCCCAGGAGCTGCAAAAGTGTCTTGCTGGTCGAGAGACCTGCAGAGTGAAGAGGAGGCCAGAGCCACCAAGTTCCTTACCCTCTCTAAGGGAAGAAAAGCTCTGGCCAGATTTGTGTCCAGTTCTGCACCTATGAAGGTGAGTACCTGAACTGGTTCCAGAACCGACTTTGGTAGGTTTTAGGAAGCCCAGGAGATGAGAAGCTGCTGGGTGACTTGCAGGTGAATTTTACCTGTTCTGGGGACTGGCCTACAATGAGCCAGTCGTCCAGATAGGGAAAAACAACAATCCTTTGCCTCCTTAAGTGAGCCACTGCTACTGCCAGACATTTTGTGAATACCCTTGGGGCAGAGGTAAGGCCAAAGGGCATTGCTCTGAACTGGTAGTGACCTGAGGGCAGTTCTGAATCTGAGGTACTTTCGGTGGGAGCTTCTGATTAGGGACGTGAAAAGGGCATCCTTGAGGTCCAGGGAAGCTAGCCAGTCCCTGGCCTTAGAGAGGGTAAAATCATTGCCAGAGTTACCATTCTGAACTTTGGTTTCAAAGATGCTTGTTCAGATATCTGAGGTCTAAAATGGGCGCCATTCTCCTGTCTCTTTTGGGGTAAGGAAGTATCTGGAGTACAGACCCTTGCCCTGGTGTAGGGAGGAACCCTTTCTACGCTCTGAGAGCTAACAGGGTTGAGACCTCTGCTTCTAGAGTAAAGGTCTCTAAAGAGCTTGCAGGTGGAAAGACCTGATTCTCATCTTTGGGAACTGTTTGAAGCTGAGAACCAGACCCTGGCTTACTACTTCCAGAACCCACTTGTCTGAAGTTAAAGACACCCAGTTCTGACTGAAGTAAGCCAACCTGCCCCTACTGGTAAAGGAGAATCGGCCCTGGGCACCCCATCAGGGTGCCTGCTTGGCAGTGCTTTAGGCTGAGGGTGGGGCAGGCCTGCCCACGCCTGCCTGCCTCTGCCTCTGAAGAACCCCCTCTGAGCAAAGCAGAGGAGGCCTGGGTTTGGTAAAAAGGCCTGTGGAAAGGCCTACCCCTACCCCTGGGGGTGTGCCTCTGAGGGGTGGCTTGCCGCTCCTTGGCTTGGGCACTTTATAGGTAGTTCTATATTCATCCATCTTCTTCATATAATTCTCTGTCTGCTCCCAAACAGAGAATTTCCCACCAGGAAAATCCATAGCCTTAGTCTGGGTATCCTGTGACAAGCTAATACACCTGAGCCAGGCCAACCTCAAAAGCTACAGATGTGGCCATGACTCTAGAGGAAACATCATTAAAATCCACAGCAGCATGAAACTGCACCTTAGAAGCCTCAATGCCATCAGCAGCCACCTGCTCCAGCTCACTAGCAAGCTGGCCTGGGGCTTGTTTGGCTAAATCCATAACAGTATCCATCTAGATTTCTGATACCTTGCTACATAAGCCATATAATTTGCTTGCCTGAGTCCCAAGGATGCTGCCATGTACTGTTTTTTGCCATGGCATCAATCTTCCTGGAATCCTTGTCAGGAGGATGTGAAGCCAGGGAATATTAGCTTTATCACAGGCTGCAGCCTGAACTACCTAACATGACTGCATTGCTGAGAAAGGAATTCTGTATCAGGACCTGACAGTGTGTACCTCCCGTCCATCTTTTTATCTACAGGAGGCACAGAATTAGGAGTTTTAAGATTTTTATTGTTTGTTTCCTAAATGACTTATGCAAAGGAATAGACAATCTCCTAGACTCTAGTATATCCATCATTTCTACAAAATCAGGCTCCTCTTGCTCATCCACAGCTTCCTCCAAAGGAAGCTGGAGGGTTTCAGCAACTTTTTTGTAAAACATAAAATGAGAGGGGGACTCAGAAAGCATAGGGGGAGATTCTAAAGGTCTGTCTGGGGAGATGTCCGGTTCAATGGGCACACCCAGACCCTCCAAGTCACATTCATACTGTTCATAATCATCCTCCCCCTCCTCTGGTTCATAAAACTCCTCAACATCATATACCTGAACCGATGGAACCGACCGAACCGACCTTTTACCAGATAGTGGCGGTTCGGACGGAACCAGAGAAAGTGACTGGACAATCTGAATAGCTCTTGCTATCTCTGCAGCAGTTGGAGTAAGAATTTTGGGCTCCAAACCTGCTGACTTTCTTGTTCTCTTTACTGGAACTGGTTCATCCGAGCCAGCTTTTCGTTTGCCCGAGGAAGTCTCGCCCTGGTCAGAGGGCACTCCCTCCGGTTCGGTTGGCACCGAACCGGGCTGGCCATCCGGGTCAGCGGACTTTTTAGCCTCTGTTCCTAGAGCCTGCCCAATCTCTTTTCCAGGGTGGCTGCGGAAATTCTTAAATCTGGCAGTCTGACTGGGTGGTCAAACCCCAGACAATAAACACATGTGGTGTGTGGGTCAGCCTTGGCAAAGACTTCCCCACAGACATCACAGTGTTGAAACAATAGGCCGGTTTTCTTTTGGGTTTCTCAGACATAATGCCAGCCTAACCAGAAAAACTTTCCTTTAAGCGGCAGTGCCAGGCAAGACACCCATATCGGTTCCTAACCGTGTCACGGGTATTGGAAAAAACCGTAATGAAATCCGTTTTTTAGAACCGATAAGAACGGAACCGCACTCTAAAATCTCAAGTTTAAAAACTTTTAAGTTTTAACTAAGCTGATCGGTTCAAAACCGAACCGATAAAACACCAAGTTCAAACAAATTAAAATATGAATTGCCACGATACCACAGACAGAGCTTAAACCGATCAGTTTTGGATTTAAAATAAAACTATTCTCGGTTGAATCGAACCGAGAAAACACTGTTTAAACCGAAATGAACCGAGCAGTAGGAGAAATCTCGGAGCGACTGTTCAGTAGGCGGAGTAAAAATCTGACAGTTTAGGTTTGAAACTACACAGACAGAGCTTCTCTTTAGAGCTCGTGCTCTAAGTTCCATTCATGGAATGGAGTTAACTCTTTCACCTCGGAGCAGTTCTAATGGTAGGACAAACTGCAATTGTCATAACATAGCAAGACTTCATGTCGTTTGAAAGAATATTATTACAGAGTTACAGGAGAGCAGCAGATCCCTGCAGGATGTCTGCTCCATGTACCACTCCAGCCCAAAACCCAAGCAGCCTTTTCGTCACCTGCAGAAAAGATGGAACAGACAGAACCAGACCACACGCCAGGGAAGATGCCGCGCCAGTGGTTCTGGTGCGCAGACCCTTCAGGCAAAAGCCCAAAAGGCCACCGGAGGCAGTAAGTGGCCTCCCTCCCCTCCGCCTCCTGACTCGAGGGGATCCCCTTCACCTCCTCCTGTTCTTCCAGTGGAGCCGGTAGGGGGAAGGTTCGCCCTCCGCCTAGACAGGTGGGAGGTGAAACTGCAGACGCTTGGGTCACCAACTGATTGCAAGAGGGCACTCAATAGAGTTCCTGGACAGACCCCCAGAAAATCCTCCAGGCAGGTCTCAGTACCCATCAGGGCATCTGCACCTCATTCAACAGGAAATCCAGGCTCTATTATCAAAGTCAGCCATAGAGCCGATTCCTCTCAGGCAGACAGGAAGGGGGTATTACTCTCATTTCTTCCTGGTGCCCAAAAAGATGGGCCCATCCTGGACCTCAGCCTACTCAGCCTCTTTGTGGAATACAAGAGGTTTGCATGCTAACTCTCCAGGGACTCTTACCCCTGCTCCAGCAGAACCAATGGCTGTGTTCGCTGGACATGCAGGAGGCTTACCTGCACATATCTATCCTCCAGGCCCACCGCCATTTTCTTCAGTTCACCTTCCAGGGGAACCACTGCCAATTCAAGGCCCTCCTTTTTTGGCCTTTCATCGGCACCTCTGGTTTTTACCAAGTGCCTGGCGTAGTGTCTGCGACCCTGCACCTCAAGGGGATTTATGTGTTCCCATACTTGGATGACTGACTCCTGTCGGTCCCGTCTCAGGACAGTTTGCTGGAGTCTCTCTCCGCCACCCTGTATTCTTTTCCTGGCTTGGCATCACTGTGAACTATCCCAAGTCTCAGCATTCACCCTCTCAGCACCTCCAATTCATTGGAGTGGTGCTGGATGTGATCCAGAGCAGGGCCTTCTTACCTCTGGACAGGGCTGAAACTCTGATTCAACAAGCTTCATCTGTGTCCAACTCTCATTAAACCACAGCATGCTCTGTCCTCCGCCTGTTTAGATTGATCGCGGCTGCCATTCCCACAGTTCCGTTGGCCAGACTGCATAAGAGGGTGACCCAGTGAACTCTCAGGGTCCAGTGGGGCCAACGCTCGGATGACCTGGACCATAGGGTCCTGTTCTCCAGCAGTATGAAGAGGGATCTTCTCTGGTGGCAGGAGCTGTCCAACTTTTCCTCGGGGGGACCCTCTTTCATTCCAGTCTCCTTCCATGACCCTCACAATGGATGCCTCGGGTCAAGGCTGGGGAGTCCACCT
Source organism: Neoceratodus forsteri (assembly GCA_016271365.2). NCBI lineage: Eukaryota > Metazoa > Chordata > Ceratodontiformes > Ceratodontidae > Neoceratodus > Neoceratodus forsteri. The sequence goes on along the minus strand of CM057456.1, from coordinate 448,136,479 downwards.
AGGAGACCAACGAACTCAAGGGAGATGGTCCCCACAAGAGGAACACTTGCACATAAATGCTCTGGAGATGAGAGCTGTGCTCTACACTCTTCAGGCATTTCAGACCCTCTTATACCCGGGAACACTTCTAATCTAGGCCGACAGCACTGCCACAGTCTGGTACATAAACAAACAGGGAGGCACCCAATCGTACCCCCTCTGCAGGGAGGGGAGGTGATGTGGGTGTGGTGCTGGGCAGTCCAGCGTGGCTTATTTCTGACAGCAGTCCATGTCCCGGGAGTTCACAACGTCCTGGCGGGCAGTCTGAGCCACACTGTTGCGCAGGCGCACGAGTGGGAACTAAAGCAGGAGGTAGTGGAAGATCTTTTCGATCAGTGGGGTTGGCCAGAAATAGATGTATTTGCCTCCCGATCCAATGCAAAACTACCCAGGTTTTGCTCGCTTGTTCCTGGGCATGGTGTTTTCTGGTGAGACACGCGCTTTGTTGGACAGGGAGGCTTCTTTACGCTTTTTCTCCATTTCCAATTCTGCAGTTGGTATAGCTGAAGCTTCAAGAGGAAGGTGCTTGCATGAATCTCATAGTTCTCTTTGGCCTTGCCAGATCTGGTTCCCCCTGCTACAGCAGCTGGCATTGGAACCCCCAGTACCTTTTCCTCTCCTCCACACCTTCTGTCAGAGGAGCAGGGCAGCCTGGTGCATCCGAGCCTCAAGTCTCTCCACTTACATGCGTGGCACCTTTGGACGTAGCGGTCTCATGATTTGGCGTCTCCTCGCGAGTTGCCCAGGTGTTAGTGGAGGCCAGAAAACCATCCACTAGATCTACGTATGCGATGAAGTGGAAGAGATTCACCATTTGGGCCATGGCCAAGGGCCTGGACCCCTTTTCTTGCTCTGTGCCCCAGGTCCTCGAGTACCTCTTGCACTTGTCGGATTCGGGCCTCAGTTATTCATTCCTGAAGGTCCATCTTTCAGCGGTTTCTGTCTACCGGCTTCTGGTGGGTGGCAAAACCTTCGCGCAGTTGGAGGTCTCAAAAACCTTTCTCAAGGGGATCCTTCACATAAAACCTCCTGTCCATAGTCCGGTTCCCCCAAGGACTTAAACTTTATTTTAGAGAAACTTACTTTGCCCCCCTTTGAGCCAGCAGCAAGTTGCAACATGCACTATTTTTCTTGGAAAGCACCCTTTTTAGTTGCTATTACCTCAGCTTGAAAGATTTCAGAGCTTCAGGCCCTCATTTGCAAGGAGCTTTATTTAATTTTCCACAGAGACTGGGTGGCTCTGCGGACTAATCCTTCTTTTCTACCGAAAGTGGTATCAGAATTTTCGTTGAACTAAGATGTTCAACTGCCGGTTTATTTTCCTGAATATTCCAATAGGGGGGAATACCTCTTGCACATGTTGGATGTGCACATGATCTTGAGATACTATCTTTCTCGGACCAAGGATGTATGCAAGTCTGACCAGTTGTTTGTAGCTTTCGCACTCAGACGTCAGAGTCCGGCCATCTCTAAACCGGTCCTGTCCAAATGGTTGGCTAACTGTATCTCGTTCATTTATCAGAAATACGAGAGACCCCTTCTGGGGGAAGTGAAAGGTCATTCGACTCGTGGCATGGCCGCTTTGACAGCTTTTTTATGGAACGTGTCCGCTTCTGATATCTATGTTGCGGCCACTTGGTCTTCGGTCCATACTTTCACCAAGCATTACAGTCTGGACATTGCCTCTAGGCGTAGGGCCGGTTTTGGACTTACTGTCCGTCCTGCAAGGCCTCTTATCATAACAGGCTGTCTAGCTGGTAGATATTTCCACTTCCTGGACATCAGTCTCCGACTTTCTTTTTCTTGATTGCTTGGTATTCAGTCCTATCTGTGAAGACCTACTGAAGGAACTCTCTCGAAGTAAGATATAAGAGTTATGTGAGAACTTACCGTAATAGTCGATCTTTGAGAGAGGTTCCTGCAGTAGTTCATCTTTTCCCTCCCACCTTCCCTCAGCTCCTGTTTTTCCTATCCCTTTTCAGAGCAATTACCAGCAGCTCTGGGCTCTAGGAGTTATGCTTCTTTCTCCCATCACCATTACAGGGATCTTCCAGCGGGAGAACTGGAGGGCGGGTGTGGGGACTACCCCCTATATACTGTCATGCTGACGTCCCATCATGTGATGCCGGGGATGGTCCCCCACTATGTATTACTAGCTAGAGGTTTGCCATGCGGTCCTGACACCAGGGGGCACAGTCCTATCTGTGAAGACCTACTGCAGGAACCTCTCGAAGATCTACTGTTATGGTAAGTTCTTACGTAACTGTTATTTCTGGAGGGTCCCCCACCTCCAGACCCCATACAATCCACAGAGGGATTCATGACATCATTGAAATCACCTCGCCACCACCACCACCACCATACTCTGGGCATCCATAACGGTATCGCTCAACACCTTGGTAATAAAGGTGACCTGGTCACTTTCCTCATTGGGAGTGTATATGTTCACCATTGTGCAACTTGATCCCTTGTATTCCCCAGAAAGGCAAATATACCTTCCTTCTGGATCTACATGCACCTGAAATACTTTTAGGGGGATGTTATGGTGAACTAGAATAACGACTCCCCTGCGCTGAGGATGAGCTTCATACATTGAAGCATACACCTCTCCCACGCAACTACGGTGTAGTTTGAGATGTTCCTGTGAGGTCAGGTGGGTCTCCTGCAGGAATGCTATGGTAGCATGTATACATTGGAGATTCTGCAGAATACGGGCCCTCTTAACTGGACTATTGATGCCCTTGACATTATACGACTCAATTTTTATGTCAGTCATTTGGGAAACTGTTAGAAGCACAAGTTATGTGAGATGGGGAAAGGAAGAGGCACACCTTTAAACAATCAGCCCAGAACATTATTAAACTAGAAGAAAGAGAGAGAGAGAGAGAGAGAGAGAGAGAAAGAAAGAAACCTTGAACATTAAACACCAACAAACATACATTCACTAACATCCAATACTACTGAAGTTTCATAGGTGAAAAGATACCCAGCCCACACTTTCTATAGATAGGTCTGCTAGGTGTGGTAGGAAGTCTACACAAATAACTCCCTATTCTGGCTCTGTCCCTTAAATGGGGACGTCCTGTGCCAGATGGGTATGAGCTCAGGAGTAACACACGAGTTTTCTAATGGCAGCCTAGAAAGAAATAAGATGTCCTAGAAAATACCCCACCCGAATGTAGCACACAGAGGTTGCTTGAAAAAATGTTTTTAGTGTATTGATCAGCTGTAACTGGGCACCCCTAATACTAGGGGGATTAAATCATTATATGTTTGGGTAGACGGAGGTAAACCTCAGGAGGACAAACTAATTAAAAGGGAGGGAGAAAGTTATCCGTCTCACCTTCCCCTCCTAAACCCTTCCCTTTCCCCTTCATCGAGATCCCTGGGGGGGAGGGAATCTGACTGAGGGCCGACCCATGAGGCGAACCCTGGCCCCCACCAACATAGGAGCACCAGAGTAGTCTGGGGAGAGACTGCTAGGGGCAACACCCCAACCCTTCCACCAAACCTTGTCCTCCGCACAGGCACTTAATATTAGCCAGGTTATAACTTTACATGGGAACACAGTTCTGGGACAGGACCACATTTGGCAGCACAAATGATAAGTCTCCCCTGTTACAGGCATAGAAGCGGAAAACCCCTGATTAAAGAGCAAGAACATCATAGTTTTCCTGGGTGTTAGAGCCTGTTGGGCCCCTGCCCATCACAGCACTAAGTGATCATCCACTGGAACCTTGCCTCTTCAGGCTCAGGAACCCAGTCATCTAAATCCCTACAAAGCAATTCTTGCCTCAAAGGGCAGGAGTCTCATTGTAGGTCCTCCCATTTGTGTCCCATGCTCAAAAGCCATGCCTGAGAAGGGTAACCAGATTTGAAACTTCATTTATTTAGATGCGCTCCCCGGGAAGACATCAGGACACGCCCCCCACGTCCCTACTATCCCCAACCCTCCCTGCAGGTCCCGCTCACCCGATCTCACCAGTCATGCCCCAGAAAATGTCTTCCCAATCCCATTCCCAACACCCAAACCAAACAAAAAAGTGTAGCTGTGCTGTGAATAGCTTGGAAATTGTGTGCCACTCACCTTAAAGAAAGCAAGCACTGAAAAACAGAGAGTGGAGCACACACTAAACAATATATTTCTTTAATTTATGTTTATTACTTTATGTATAAAACATGCAGTGTCATGTACAGAGAAGGCATCCACTAATACAAGCAACTGGTTTAGATTGGTCATGAATCCAAAAAGAAAATCAGAATCAAAACCAGGGGTGATTTGACAAAAGGAAACAGAATTTGACGGCAGATAAAGACCGCTTGGCCCACCTAGTCTGCCCAACTCCCTACCTTTTGGATAAACTACAGATCCTAGTTAACCAACAGCCTACTTCTTCCTACCCCCCACCAGAATTGCCAGAACCTCCCTGGTTTTGCACAGTGGGGATACACTCAAGGTTTCTAAAACAACCAAGGGAGGTGCTTGCTGCACCACTGATGGACTTATTCAACAGCTCACAGGAAAACAGGTGTGGTTCTAGAGGACTGGAGGAGAGCATGCGGATGTGGTCCTGCTCCACAAGTGCAGCAGCAGGAAAGCGGCTAGCAACTACAGTATAGTCTGATTAGTCTCACATCAGTAGTAGGGAAATTAATGGAAACTCTGTTGAAGGAACGGTTAGTAGAGTATCTTAAAGCAAAGTGACTACAAAACCAAAGTCATTATGGATTCATGGGGGTGTCATAACAGATGAATCTAATTGATTTCTGTGACTGGGTGACTAGGTAAATAGATCAGGGGAGGGCTGTGGACGTGGTCTATTTCAGCTTTAGCAAGGCCTTCCTCACTGTACCACACAGGAGACTGTTAAAGGAATTGAGCAGCCTAGGGGTGGGATCCACAGTGGTAATTTGGGTAGGAAACTGATTAATGGATAGGCGACAGAGGGTGGTGGTAAATGGCACTCACTCTAACGAGGGAAGAGTGACCAGCGGGGTGCCACGTGGCTCAGTGCTGAGACTAGTCCTCTTCAGTGTCTTTATAAGCAACATTGCAGATGAACTGGAAGGGAAACTATGCTTTTTTGCAGATGATACCAAACTCTGTAATAGAGTAGAGATTCAGGAGGGGGGTGGAGAGAATGTGTAGAGGCTTTGGGAAATTTGAGGAGTGGTCAAAGGCATGGCAGCTGGGGTTAAAAGTCAAAAAAAGCAAAATAATACATCTAGGGCATGGAAACGCAGGAACTGAGTATAGGATGGGGGGGGCAGAGGGACTTGTCAGTCATTAGGCAAGAAAGGGACCTTGGAGCTATCATACCTGATGACCTCAAAGTGGCAGGGCAGTGTGACGAGGCAGTAATGGGTAGGGCCAGTGGGATGCTGGGATGCATAGAGGTATCACCAGCAGGAGGAGGAAGGGAGGTAGTGTTACCACTTTATCGCTCTCTAGTGATACCCCACCTGTAGTATTGTGTCCAGTTCTGAAGGCCGCACCTCAGAAGGGACATAGACCGGGTGGAGACAGTTCAGAGATGGGTGATGAAGATGGTGCAGTGGTTGCACCATAAGCTGTATGAGGACAGGCTGAGGGATCTCAGTCTGTACACCCTTGAAGAGAGGAGAGCGAGAGGGGACATGATACAGACCTACAGGTACCTCACAGGTGTGAAGATGGTGTAGAGGGGGAATCTCTTTCAAATGAGAAGGAGTACCAGGACCAGGGGGCACATGATAAATCTTGGGGGGGGGGGTTTAAGAGGGATGTGAGGAAGTATTACTTCACTGAAAGAGTGGTGGATGCCTGGAACAGTCTGCCAGCAGAAGTGGTGGAGGCGAAATTGGGGGAATCATAGTGAATAGCCAGAGAGGAGGGAGGGTCGCTGGAGACCAGTTAGGGTCTGCGGAAACAGAGTAGGCAGGGACCAACAAGGAAGATTGGGTGGGCCAAGTGGTCCTTTTCTGTGTGTTCACAGCTGGGCTTTTATACCCCAAGTCCAGCTGTCCCATGAACACTGGCTCACAAACAGTGAAACAGTTATAGCACCAGTGCCCCCACAAAAAAAAAAAAGCTGCTTGAAAGCCTGCAGTTCATGGAAGTTAATTCTGTTTTCTTTCTTTGCCTTCATTCTCTCATTTTAACATTTAATGGGGTTCTTGGTCTCATCCTTCAGCTGAATGGTGATTAGCCTGACCACCAATAACACGCTGGCCCCTTTATTTCTCTCTTTCTTGTCTAGAAACCACTCTCTGGCTTCATCTTTTATGTCGCGTGCTGGCCCATGAGAGGCTCACAGGTGACAACTGGGGAGCTTTCTAATTAGAAGGCCTCACCTCTTCTGTTTGAAAGTTCAGCCCTGAATAATACACTGATTCTATTACACTTCTTATACATTTTCTTAAAATTTGCAGGCTACTCCTGGTGGGTGGCCAAAATCAGAATCAAACTGTTAAAGTACCAGTGCTCCCCACAAAAGCTGCTTGAAAGCCTACAGTTTATTTAATTTCATTTCCTTACTTTGTCTTCATTGAATCATTTTAACATTTTAAAGGGGTTCTTGGTCTCATCATTCATTCAAATCGCGATTAGCCTGATCACCAATAACAAGGTGACCCCCTCATTGGGCAGGTACTTACACTTTGAGTTCTGTCATGCCACTTGTGAGCTGAGGTCCCACTGCTTTCTCTCTTTCTTGTGTGGAAACCACTCTCTGGCTTCATCTTTTATTACGGCTGCAGTAGGCGGAGCCTGCAGACGTTTTGCATGTACAAAAGGAGTGATGTCATGTTTTCTGTCCTTGGAACTGACTGAAGGTGTAAATAGTCTCTTCCACCTTACCCTCCTACAAGCAATGTTTTCCGCCCTCAAATAAATACGCTTTCATGTTAGTCAATGATTGTAGGGTACTATTTTCTTTCTTAAATGGGTGGTACAAGAACTGGAACCTGAGTAGTGGGAGGCAGCATTATTTTTTTTTTTTTAATAAGATCCACCCTGCCCTCCACCCGAGAAGCTCCTAAAGATCCACCCCCAACTTTTCTTTTATTCATGTGGGAGGGGCATGAGGTGACTCTATCATGCTGTAACAAGAAACACTAGTTTGGGACCTGTATCAAGCAACAGAACAAGTCTGTGAAGTTGTGGAGCCCCTGCATTTTATTAAGGACTAGGAGAACAGAAGATACTTTGGGCCAGATATTCAAAACTTTGCCCCTGGGCTAAGTTAACACTGCCTGGTGGGCAAACTTAGCCTGGAGCACAAAGCAAACTATATTCAAAAGGAATAGCCCGGGGCAAACAGCTTCTGAATATAGCATGGGAATGAGGCTGTGCAAACTGGACTGGGAGTGCAGGGCAAACGTAGCCTGGAATAAGATAGCACTGAATATAACAACTAGGAAGTGCAAACCACAACAACAACACAGTGCACAGCGACGTATGGGCAGGTAGTGATGAACTATGTGGCCAATGTGTGTGCCAGCAAATGCGTGGACCCAGAACAACTGTAGGCAGCAGCAAATGTGAAAGAACAGTGATCAAAACTTTATAATATTCCCCGAACTGTTAGCGCCGCGCTAACACAGTATCACGGCTTTAGCACAGAGCTAAGCTGTTTGCCCGGTGCTAAGATTTGCCATATTCAAAAGTGACATGCAAATGAGCCTACTTAGGTAGTCTCTGGGCAAACAGCCAGATTAGCATCTCATATTCCCTGATTTACATGCAGTTTGCCCAGCATTACTGCAGGGTCCCACAGCTCCACCTGTAGGTCAGTGTGACAGTGCATGATGATTGCTGCAGGCTACATGTATGCAATACAGCATAGCATTGTGTGTCCCAGGGGACAACACAGCATAGGCACAGGCGGTGGTGGTGCTGCATGCAACCGTCACACTGTAGGCCATGCTACAGTACACAGCAGACACTACAGTAGAAAGGGGGCTGGTAGTGTGAGGGACACAGCAATGCCTATGGTATGTAGGGCAGTGATGACCACTGCACTGTACACAGTGACAGGCCCAGATTGCAGGTGAATACTGACAGTGGACAGTACCGTTTCGCTGTTGTGCGCTCCACAGATGCTGCATCTGTGGCATGGGATGCTCACAGTGACATATAGATGGCTGGCTGTGTGTGCTGTGGCCTCTGTACGGTTGTGTGGTATGTGGCTGGGGGGGCATGTAAGATCCAACAGGCATACAGGTGGTGGGGTATTCCCACTACTGGCCCATGTGCACTGCGTGATGTGTCCCAGCCTTGGGCCACACCTGGGCTGGGGTGAGGTCTGGCCACCCGTACACCCTCCCCTTAATGGCCACCATACCCACAGTGCTGGATGTGTGTACTGGCATCTGTTGGTCACCACAGACGTATGGTCTGCAGGTGTGTGCTATATGGCCACGCTACCATGCTGTCCCCTGTGGGTCGGATCACGCCTTACTGTTTGTGCGTGGTTGGTACTGGTGGCAGCTGTTGGCATCATGGTGGTGCCATCAGTGAGCAGCATGTGTCCTCCATGTCTGGCATTTTCTAAGTGTCATACTCGTATGTTAAGGTCGTGCAAGCCAGGCAAATCCTACGCAAGTACCGTGCAAAGCACCAATGTCATGCAAAGCTGTTTGCCCAGGGTTATGACCAGCTTTTCCTGGGTGGTAATTTGTACCGCGCTATGGGTCGCGCTAAACACCTTAGCGCAGCGCTAGTCCCTGAATATCTCATAGTGCCTGTATTCATGTTCACTTTGCCCCTTGAATATAATTATGGTTTGCCCGGCGCTAATGCAGTTTGCGCGCGATATTTGGCCTTTTGCATATGGCAGACCTGCGCCAATCCCACGCTAAACCTGCGCAAACAGTTTGCGCACCATGCAAAGCTTTCAATTTCTGGCCCTAAATGCCTTTATTAAGGACTAAGAGAACAGAAGATATTTAATGCATTCAAACTGACTTAACAAACCTTTGGAACAAATGATTATCAGAGCCACCAGAGGCCTCAGAAGGAGACAGCAAGTGAAACTACATCTCCCAAGGAAAACATTGACACAGCATTTTAATTTACAGTAAGAGCCACGTGTTTTTCTTAAACATTTATAAGTAAAAACATAAAATTCAGCTTTTTGGATTAACAATATTTGTTTACCGTATTCAATATATAGTTTATATGTAATTTGTCTTTTTAGTAGTTTCAAAACTTTGAAAGCATTGGTGTTAGTAATGCATTTAGAAATACATTTTTTAATTGTCTTTACAGTTAAACATGCAGTTTCATGTCAGGGCACATTTTTTTTGGGAGGGGGTTCAAATTATTTCAGTCCAGGGCACAGTAATTGGTAAATACATACTTTGATGATAAAGTGTGTTTTTTACTTTTTGTTGTTGAAGAAATGGAGAACTCCCTGTTGTGGTGGTGCCAAGTTCAAAATTAGAAATGCTGCTATGACACACAATGGGACAGCACACATCTCATTTCAATGGAGTGAGCAGGCCTCCTTCATTTTCCATTTATGTGGGTTCAGTGATTACCGTTGGCACATCTTGTGATACTAGGACTAAGACAGCTCTTTATTGAAAATATAGGTGTTTCAATACAAGATGATAAAGAGCAGCTGGAAAAAATAACATCCATGTAGAATTCTTACATATTTGTTTAATACACCAGTTCAGTGTGCAGCTGTTAAAATTCCCAACTGATGTTTTACACTTTGCGCATCCTCAAAGTACTGTGCAGCAATTTGTTAGCTATAATTTAAGTTCTGCCAGTGTGTATAATAACCTGGCAATGGCCTTCCATTGATCCAGTTCTTAATTACATGCCTACATTGCTTTGGCATGCAATTGCTAGGTAACTGTAATGTCACCTGTTGCACAGCATTCTACCTTGAGTGTGCCCATAACTATCTCTGTCTCTGTGTCAATATCTCTACTATCTCTCTATCAGACTATCAGCCAGTTACAGTCTTTTTCTGCGACAAATTTGGCTGTGCTAAAGTGAGACTCAACTACTGTACGGATCAGGACCTCCTCCTGATCTATCTTGACTGACATGTATTGTAATGTAATTTATTTCTTCATTATGTATTATGACCAACATGTGCTGAAATGTAATGTAACTCTTCATTATGTATTATACTGTACTGTCTCAGCTCTGTTAACTAATGTTGCCCTGTATTTTAATGTATGACGTGGAACCTTTGTAAATGAGTCTTTGACTCAAAGGTCTTTCTGATTATATCCAATAAAAACTTCAATAAAAAAACTTCACGTTCATTCTTTGGCTCCTAAATGGCAAAACAGTCCATTATACACACTTAAAACAAGCATTTAAAATATGTTCTTTTCAGGTTAGAACAGGAGACAAGATCAACATGAAAATTTTTCTGTTTCAAAAATGGAAGCTGCAGTCCCAAACAACTCTTGTCCCCAACCCCCCCATTGTTGTACCTCTGCATGTCTCATTGGTAGAATGACTGATCTGTATATTTATTTATTTATTTTTTTATATAACAGCATACTATCTAGCCAGCGAAGGAGCACACCTTGCTCCTGGGGACACTTAGCACATCCTAAACCACTGACTGTCATAATTTACATTAATCTGGTCAGAAGAAAGGTGCTACTTCTTTTTATGATTAAATAAAAAAAAAAAGAGTAAAGGCCTAATATCTTGAAACAGATTTAAGAAAAATTATTATGCACTTACTTTGAGACACATTTTTTCAGGTCTCCTCTTTATAATCAGAGCTGCTGATGCTACAGTGAAAACTTTGAAAAGACTAATAACATGGTACATTCTGTAGATTTCTCCTGCCTATCTTTTATTGCAGAGGAAATTTGGATGAATATATGATCTTTATCTGTTAGAGTTCATCTGCCTCTGTAGCTTACTCCCTACTTCAAGTCATAATGCTGTGTTGTGACATCACAGTCTGCTGTCATGGGAGTAACTGTGATGTCACAAGCCATGCATTATGACCTCAGGTAGGGAGAAAGCACCAGGAATACATGAACAGTTCAGGAGCAGCGGTCCTCTTTTCATGCAAATGGCCTCAGTAAAAAATAATGGGGCGGAATACAGAACTAATGTGAAATATAAACTGATCTGTGTCTAAATATTATGTTTTATTTCACTTATCCTGAAGGTGTCAGATGCTCTTTAAGACTGGCACTCTGCTTGGGGGAGGGTGCTCATTGGAGCAAGGTGGCAACATGTATGTTACATGTATCTTTCAGTACTAAACAGTAACACAATTGCTTTCATTGTTTTTCCTATACTATAACTGTTTTAAGACATTCCAATACATGCTTAAACCCATAGGCGATTACTGACAGCAAAACAGTGTTGCTGGAAAAGTTTTTCAACCCAAATTAGTGAACATGACTGTGACTCTAGGGGCAGTTGCCTCTCCAAAGACTGTCATGACTATAACTTCTCCCTCTGTCTGCTGTCTGTCTATGTAATTATCTATATTTCTATCAATTGCATCTATTCCTGTTTTACCTACTGTATATGTAAAATAAACCTGCTTATCACATTTGCCTGCTGAACACATACTTTATGATACAGTGCATATTTGTACTCCACTCCTGTATAGACCTCATACTGTCCTGATATTCCCATTATCACAGGCATAACTACCTTAACCTTATCAACAACGACATAGAAACGTAGAAGATGACGACAGATAAGGACCGCAAGGCCCATCCAATCTGCCCATTTCTTTTTCTACCTTATGGATGTGCCATCGGCCTTTGCTCTGTCAATGGCCTATCTAGTCATACTCATCTGTATTGCTCCCTTATGCCTATCCCATGCCTGTCTGAAGCTCTGCACTGTATTCATATTTCCCACTTCCTGAGGTAGGCCGTTCCATGCATCCACCACCCTTTCTGTGAAAAAGAACTTCCTCACATTACCCCTTAATCGGCCTCCCTCTAATCTCATGCTGTGTCCTCTTGTCCTGCTATTTTTCTTATATTGAAACATGTTAGACTCTTTCACCTTGGTAATGCCCTTAAGGTGCTGGAATGTTTTGATCATATCGCCTCTCTCTCCCTCCTTTGCAGTAGGGTATACATATTGAGCTCCGTTAATCTGTCCTCATATGTCTTCTGATGCAGTCGCTGCACCATTTTGGTTGCCCTTCTCTGGACTGCCTCAATTTGGTTAATGTCCTTGTGAAGGTGTGGCCTCCAGTACTGCATGCAGTACTCCAGAGGGGGCCTAACCAGTGTCTTGTAAAGAGGGATTATTACCTCCCTCTTCCGACTTGTGATACCCCTACTAATACACCCTAACACCCCCCTAGCTTTACCTACTGCTTTAGTGGCCTGCTTGGAAGATTTCAGGTTGACCCCTTATAAAAGTTACTATCACATTTTCTCTCCTAAAGAAGTCCATCATTACACCTGACTGCCTGACATAAACACATTACTTAAATATAACTTACATCACCGCATGGACAACCCCCCTGTTTTTCTCTATAAAACTGTGTAAATAATCCCAAGACTGAACATATGCCAGCCATTACTTTTTCATGTACTGCCACCTATTCTACCTGTCAAACATATATTGCTTACCATTCCTTCCACTGAAATCTACACTTCCATGTCTTTTCCTGATAATGTGTCTGCCTTCCTTAGAATGCAAAATAAAACAAATCTTACTAGTTAAAATTCATTGTGTTATTTCTCCTCCGTGTCTCCTTAATAGTTCCACACAACCTCACTAACTTCATTATGCAGCCATGGTGGATGTGACCAGAATTTGTACAGTGTGCTTTGGCCCATAAGAGGCTCACAGGTGACTGCTGGGGAACTTGCCAAGTAGGAGAAGGCAACACCTCTCCTGTTTTTATTGCAGTGTTAAAGATTTAGCAAGCTCAGTCATGACTAATTCACATACTTTTATCCGATTTCTTATACATTTTTTTAAATTTTGTGGGGGTGTAGGCAAAATCTGAATCAAACATTTGTAGTACCAGTGCCCCTCTCAGAAAGAGTGACCCCGCATTTCTAAATAATTTAAAATTCTGTAGTTAGACTAATAAAAGGTATTACCCCAAAATAAACATGTACAGGACTTATTCAGACTAACATGCCACCACAGACATGCATCACAAAATGTTATTAAAGAATAAATACTTTAAAAGCACTGTATACCTAAGGGCTTCCTGTTTAGTTTGAACATAGGACACAGTCAGGGATTTTCAACCAGATCCATCCATGGCCGCTGCTGTTTTCAATGTCTAACTTCCGTCTGTGTCTGTCAGAACTGTTTGACTATTTATTTATCAGATGGTCAGTTTCATGTATCAGTTTATGTTTCATACACTTTTGCAACTATAAAAGCTGCATTTGTTGCAGAAAATGTCACAAATGTAATTTCTGTCATTTTGTGATGCAAACTACCATACGGTAAGTCCTGACTTTTTGTCATAAATAGATCTTTTTTACGGCCGCCCTGATGACCTGTTGGCGGGTTGTACTGCACTGCCGTGCAAGTGGCCTGAGTTTAGGAATGAGCTCAGGTCGCCACATTGGGAGGCAGGCCAAGGCAGCTACAGTGGTGTGCCTCGGCCAGGGAGGGTCAGCGGTGCACTCTAGGTCAGCGACCCCTATGTTGGGCCAGGTAGCTTGCTGTTGCTGCAGGGTCTGCTGGGAGACTGCTGCGAGGCCCTTAGCTGTGCTCATGTTGGGGAAGGGGGGTGGGGACAGGAAAGAAGAAAACCCCACTTCTGTCTATGCGACGATCAGGGTCACGGGAGCTCCCCTGGTTCCTAGTGACTGCCATGACTGGATTCTGGTCCACACACTGGGCAACCCTCCCCCTGGGGCCCCTTGCCACAGAGGGTAAAACCGTGCGGTAACTGGTGGCTTACCGGGGTCTGATGGAGCTAGGGGCCAAGGACCCAAGAGGGCACATCTCTGGGATCAGGGTATATTCCTGGAGGACATCAGCGGCCGGAGAGAAAATCCTGTATGGAAAATAAATGCACAGATCTTTCTGAAAATACTGTAGCTGGTAAATGTGGCCTGATGCAACTTGGTGGACAGTGATGCAGGTGGAGAATGCATTTGCGTTGGTGTCTGCCTTCTTTAAAAATCTTCCCCAGTCCCTTTCAGTTCTAAACAAAGATAGCATACGTTGTTTTCTGCTAGTAATGTGTCAGTGTAAGAATGTCTGAGTTGGTACTGAGCATTCTCCGACTCAGAATATTAATCCCCAACAGTCAAACTAAATAGTTCCCTACGGACAACAGTAGTCGACATGGCATGGCCTCATCTCTGCACTCTGAGGTAAGGCCATGATTGAAAAAAATTTTGATCCATGGGATTTGCTTAGTCTTAGTTTCAAAAAGAAATGTTTACCAGATTGTCATGTCACAGGAGGTTAACATGGAGAATTTGACACCAATTTTACAAATAACATAAGATGTATTTTATTGTAATTATGACAAACAAATGTATGCCTTTGAAGAGAAAAAGTGAACAAGAATTTGCTTGCTGCTCTAGAGAAATGTGCACAAAAATCCAAGGATCAGTTTATTTGTTGTGGACTAATTTGTCTCCCTTTCTTAAAGCAGTATGTAACAAAATTAAATGGTTTTAAGAGTTAAGAAAAGTAGGGAAAAAAGAAAATAAAATTGAAGTTGTCCGGTAATTTAAATTACCACACGGTCATGTGACCAGTTTTGACCAGTCAGATTGCTTGTTTGATTCAAGCCATTTTATAAGAAAAATTATATAGCTATACAGTTGCATTCCATTCCAGACGGCGCTTCATCTCCTGTGTGATGTAATGCTCTTATTGCCAATTTAAAGTCTGTTTTAGCATGTTTTTAGATTTGAAATAATTAAGAGAGAGCTCCTTTCCCTTGGGTTTTTATCTGTATTCTCGTGAACACCCAGGGCCCACACCTCGCAGCACAAAATGGGGTCATGCTATTACCCTGTTGCACTGCCCATCTTTTGCACAATGGATATTTCTTCTCCTCTTGCATCCTGTTACGGATCCCATATACTGCATTACCTGCAAAGTGTCTCTCCGGTGTTTATAATTTTTCTTCAGTCTATTAACCTTCTATTTTTAAATCACAGTGCTCAGTCACACATGGCACTCAATTTAGAAGCACAAGCCACGTTGGAATTACCATGTGACCGTTTGTCTGCACTCAGGGATACTGTTATTTATGAACACATTTAATGCTGACAGGAGTCTTTATTCTTAGAAATAATACAGAACTCACCAAGAGACACAAATACATTTTCCTTATTGGTGGCACACCACATAGAAACATAGATTTTGATGGCAGATAAGGACTGCTTGGCCCACCCAGTCTGCCCATTTCCCTACCTATTGGATAAGCTGCAGATCCTAGTTAACCAGCAGCCTACTTCTTCCTACCCCAACCCCCTAGAATTGCCTTATGACTGTCCCATGCATGCTTGAATTCCACCACTGTTTTTGACTCCACAACCTCCTCCGGAAGGCCGTTCCATGCATCCACAACCCTCTCTGTGAAAAAATACTTCCTTAAATTACCTCTGAGCCGCCCCCTTCTATCTTCAAATTGTGTCCCCTTGTTCTTGCACACCTCTTTTTCTGAAAGATGCTACCCTCTTGGACTTTGTTGATTCCCTTGAGGTACTTGAAAGTTTCTATCATGTCCCCCCTCTTCCTCCTTTCCTCGAGGCTATACATATTCAGCTCCTTAAATCTCTCTTCATATGTCTTCCGGTGCAGACCCTGCACCATTTTAGTTGCCCAGGCAACTAGGCACAGTGAATGGGACCTGCCTGTTCAGACCAGCTCCCAACCAGTTTCAGCCTTAGTGTCTCAGTGGCTCAGTCATTCTCCTTTTGAGTGTGTCCCACAGGAATGCATTTTGGTGCATGAGCAAAAAATTTATGTATGCGTAGCTCTTACTTCCTTGCAGCCCGCTTCAGCAAGCCGCTGACATGGAATGACCCCATTTGGATTTTAGGACCAGGGTGATAAAGTATTGGAGCTTGATCTTCCAGGCAAACTCATGCCATCTTGGAGAAGGGATTGTCTGGAATGATCTCCTTCACATTAGTTCCCATTCCTTATGAGTCAGCTGTATTTGAGCCTCCCTCTCCCATTTGTCCTTCACAGCTGCAACCATGACAACCCTGTTTTGTATCAAGAAGTTTTTTGTGAATATGTGTTTATTGAAAATTTTTAGAATCCAGTTACAATAACAATAATAAACGTAGAAATATTCTTATCAACAATAGAAGAAAAAATAAATATCATACACTAAACTTAATAATTCGTATGCCCGAAAACTAATATCTATTATACAATGACAAGAAAGAATCCTGGACACTGATTGGTTAGTCTAGGGCTAGACCCATGATGTTATCGTAGTACAACGTCACGGTTCTAGTCCCAGCACACACATGACCGCATTAACTGTTCAAAAAATCACTCCACAGACCATGTACAAGTTGCCCACACTTGAGATGTCTGCAGTGGAGTTTGCCAGTACTTCCCATATAAAGACAAAATGTAAATCCTTCCCTCCCACAGTGTCAAACAACTGAAAAACAGTCTCCTACTTCCCACCCAACAGTTCCAGCCAATTATTTTCCATATTCCCTAGATTCAGACAATAACTGAAACAGCGAACATAAAGTCATAACTGATCGGCTTCAGTGATCCTTTCCGGGATCGGCAATGTTACTCAAGGTATATAGTAGTCTTTTTTTTTTCTAGACTTTATTTCTCACCCCCAATACCTGAACTCTCTCAAGCAGCCCCAACTCACCAGATCGCTTTGCCGTCCATTGTGGTCCTGCTCCTCAGAGGGTAGCTGTCCTCCACTGATCCTGAACCATCAATCCCCTCAGCTCTGAGTCGCCTGAGGTAGGGTCGCCTCCACATACTGGCGCTGTATCTAGAATCTAGAGCATTGGGCAGGTCGTTGGAGTGGCAGAGGGAGCAGAGACAGTGGCTCGGTATTGGACGTGTAGCGTCAGGTACTGTGGGGTGCCGTGGCCTGTCAGGCATGGAGGTTTTTTTTTCCTTCTTTTTGCATTGCCCCAGGAGCTTGGTCATGCAGTGACATCTGTGCGGAAGGCCATCAACATCTATCTCGCTCCTCCCCTTCTTTTGGCTCCTTGCAGTCTGTACCTCTGATCACCACCGGGGGTCTCTTCTATTCCGGAGCTCCCTGTATCCCTGCCCGGGGAGAGGAGACCTGTCCATCGGGCGCTCAATCCTCTCCCTCCCCTGCCGGTGCCCAAGCTCGTTTCTGAACTCAGGTCGCTGGCATGGCGTGAGTTGTGGCGTCCAGTGCCTCAGCCTTCAATGCCACTGGGCCAGCCCTAAGTATATTCCTCATTATGGAGGTTCTTGGATGGTGCAGTATTGATTGTAAGCCAAAAAAAAAATCAGACCAAAAAAGAAAACATTAGTAGGATCATCTTTACTGGCTGCACTGTCCTGTACTGTAACCTCCAACGGCTTCATTCTTCCCTGCTCAGCAGCCACATTCACTGACCTGCTCAGCAGTGTCTATTACTTTCAAGGGCATCTCTTCGAATAAGCACACTGCTGCCAGCCAAAGTGTTGTTCATAAGGTTAAAAAAGAAAGAAAGAAAGAAACCGGAAACCTAAAACATAGCCATCAGTATGACTGTCTCGAAGATCAGCTTTACAAGCAGAGCAGTCCTGTCTCCCACGTGCACACGTGCTTTTAAACAGCACTGCACACTGGACTCACTGATCGGTGCCGATCCTGGCTGGCCACTTCAGTTCCCCGCTGTCCCACTCACCCGCTCCTGTTCAGTGTCTACGGCTCCTCATAATTAAATGGATATATAAAAAACAAACAAACTGAAAAACAACTAAGAAAAACATTCTTCCAGCCATACTACTCGGGGGGGGGGTGCTCAGCTGTGAGAACTCGCTCTTTAAAAGTGGCACACAGGCTTCACAGCAGTACACAGTACTATTGAGTAGCACCACCTACTGGCTAACATTGAAACAGAACTTTTTTTTATATGTATTCTTCCCCCTCTAAAAATCAACTGAAAAAGTGTTTCAAAATGCTTCTTTGAATATTTTTCTTCATTTTCTTAAACTGAGCCATTGTATAATAGCAATAATGCACTCCAGGATGTGTGTTTGTGCTGGGATAATGTCATTTCTCGGGCATTGAACGCACTCAGCCTGCAGCCTCGTGCTTCAACCACCCGAGGCATGACGTTATCCCAGGACAACACACACCATGTTATGTTTTATTGCCTCAATAACATTATCGAGAAAAGTCTTACAACTAGCTATAATTGTGGCTGGATTTTTTCATAATACATGACATATATATTCTGCACTAGTAAAGAAGCAACACATATCATGTTGACATAACTACTTAATTCAGACCAACACAGCTTGTGAATAGCTGTTTAACACTAAATTTTGTATACTGTCAGGGAGATGGTCTAGTCTATCATGGCAACTGCAGGCCTATGTGTTAACTGCTGAGGATAATCAAATATATTTTTATTGCCAGAGCTCTCATGAAGTAGAACTTACACTGCGTTTTCAGTATATCCTTGTATAAACATGATGTTCAGTCATTTTTATTTATTTATTTATTTCACTTCTAGGATTACAATTACCTTTGAGCCCAGGGCTCTTTTACAAAGGTTCCACGTCAAGACATAGGTATCACATGATAATAGACAAAATTGTTACACAAATAAGGGTAAAGGATATCAAATTAATTTCGAACAGACAGGGAGAGGGTAAAGTGGAAAGGAAGAGGACAATAGGGGAAGGGGGGTGGTAGAAAGAAATGGGAGGGACAAGGCGGGAGGTAAGAAAATGAGAAGAGAGGAGAAGTGGGGTGTAGGTAAGGATAAGGAGGGGGGGTGGGGTGAAGCAGCCAGGAAGGTGGCATTGTCAGGTGCTGTGGAGCGTACGGGGCAGAGGCCAAATTAGGGCAAGTGCATTATGTAAGGAGCTATATATAGGAAGAGCGGTAGCAGTGCGGAGTTGCATAGACATTATCCATGACAGTCGCAAATGCTGGAAGTGACCAGGGTGTTTCGGAGCCTGGATTTGAAGGCCCCTAGCCCAGTGGTATTGATAGTATCATTGGCAAGACTGTTAAACCAAGTGGGTGCCCTGTAGGCGAATGAACGCTGGCCAATGGCTGTGCGGCAGCGAGGGATACGGGAAAGTTGTGGCTTTGATCCCTTGGTAATTCTGGAGCTGGTTTTCGTTTGAAGGAGTGAACAGACCCCAGGAGGGGCAGTTCCCAACTGTATTTTCTTAGCATTGGTCGTAATGTGCAAGTTGCGGCTCCATTTTGTAAGATGTCTTCTTTTAAAACTAATAAAAATAAAGTTACATAAGAAAACTTGGTATGTTGAAACATGGTAACTAGGTGACACTATATAACTGAAAAACTGATTTAATGCACTGCCAGATTGCTGTTTAAGATATGGGGCCTGACATTGCTTCCTTACACTGGAATGCCCTCACTTATGGCATGCGGTTGTCTTCTCCCAGACGCTTGTTTTGCTCTGGGTCATGGTGAATTGAACTGTAAAAGTCTGTTGTAACCTGTAGCTGTCCAGCAGCAGGATGGAGGGAAGTTGTTCAGTTTTCTAGTGTCTGGATTCTGGGATCGCAGTCCTCCTCAGTTTCTATGGCGCTGAATCTGTTGATTCAGGAAATATTATTCTTTTCGATCTTAGTCCCACAGGGTAGAGATGTCACCATTCATGGCACACTTTTTAGGGAGGCCTGTGGACACTCAACCCCACAGCTTCCCTCCCCTCTGTGGAGCACTGTACTACCATGTGAAAAATCTCTCTAGGACTCATAGATCTGTGGGATCCCCATGGTGGAAAAAGTCAGGGACGCAAGTTTGACAGTTCTGATTTTGAAGTTACTGCTGTTAATTCGTCAGGTTATGTTCTTTTTTCATAGTTTGGTTCACAGAAAAGGGATGCAAGTTTACAGATATATTTTGCCATACAGTGATTGGGTATCCAATGTCTTGTATCAGCTGATCAGTATAGCTTGGAGGGAGGGTCTTCTGTCAGCTGGGCCACAATACTATGCTTCTAGAGCAGGGGGAGATGGACTTTAATACTTATAAATGATGGTACCACCTAAATTTAGTATAATATTGCAAAATGTCAACGACTTAACTAACCTCATTAAGCAGGCAAGAATTTTGGCAACTCAAAAACTGGGCCTCCTGTTACTGCAGGAGATGCACCTATCTCAGCAGGAGCATCAGAAATGTGGTTTTAAAACAGTTGTTTCTTCAATCTGTTTGAGGTGCAGATGCAGAGGTGTGACCACTGTAATCCCCTGGACTTCTTCCTTCATGGTGGAAAAAACATGTTATGATAAGAACGAGTGTATGACTTTAATTGTGGGGACACAGCAAGGGGAACAATACACCCTTGTTAACTAGTATATTCCCCCAAACTCAGACTCCTCCACAATCCACTTACTCTTTTGCTCTCCCGCGGGGCTCCTGCCACAGAGGAGTCGAACTGCGGAGAGAGAGAGAGAGAGTGAGCGAGCGAGAGACGGAGAAAAAGGGCACCAAATATAAACTGCTGGTGCACTTTAAATAGCAGGGCTTCAGCCCAGGATCACAGTGAGACTTTTTTGGATTGGGGGCTGGAGGTGTGGACTGGTCCTCGCTGGGACCCCCTCCTTCCCCACGCAGACTGGTGTTGCTCTCCCGCGGGGTTCCTGCCACAGAGGAGTCGGACCGCGGAGAGAGAGAGAGAGAGAGAGGCGAACGAGAGACGGAGAAAAAGGGCACCAAATATAAACTGCTGGTGCAGTTTAAATAGCAGGGCTTCAGCCCAGGATCACAGTGGGACTTTTTTGGATTGGGGGCTGGAGGTGTGGACTGGTCCTCGCTGGGACCCCCTCCTTCCCCACACGGACTGGTGTTGCTCTCCCTCGGGGCTCCTGCCACAGAGGAGACGGACTGCGGAGAAAGATGGTGTGCGAGAGACGGAAAAAAAAAAACAATTCTGGTCTTTCCCCTCTCAAGCTGACCCACCAGTGATGGCTGTCTCCTTGAGTTGGGTGTCGCTAGTCGCCGCTGTGGAAAAAGGGGAAATGGATACTCCAAGGCCTATCAGGAATTGTGTCCTGCCCTTCTTGCCTTGTACTGTCCTCGCCGTTGGTCTCCTTACCAGCCTCTTTTTTTCCCCCCCAACGGTCATAGACTCTTCTCGGTTGCATGGGGTCCACTGGGGAACTACTGTCCCACATGAGGGGTTTGATTTCACCTTCTCTAACCTTCTAGCTCAAGACAGACCGCCTCCCTGGCCTGCTACTGTCTTGACCTCAGATGCCTTATGGGCACTGTCTTGGTGAGAAGACGTCTATCTCGAAGGCCTTCGGCCAGTGGACCCCTCCCCCCATAAGGTTTCTCCTCTGGCTCTTCATTGTGATACTGGCCCTTGCGGGTGACATCGAGCTAAACCCTGGTCCCACAGATCAGGCCTCCTCAATCCCTGAATGTTGGAAATTAGGAAAGGGGCTAAAAATTGCTCACCTTAACATTAAGTAGTCTACTACCCAACCATGATGAACTATCTGCCTGGGTCGTCCACTGCAACCCTGACATACTAGGTATTACAGAGTCCTGGCTGAAACCCTCAATTCCAGACTTGGTCTGTGCACTTCCTGGCTATGAGTTTATTAGACAAGATCGGCTGGGAAAAAAGCGAGGGGGTGGTATCCTAATTTACAATAAGAGTCACCTTAGTGTCTCTCAGGTAATCCATCAGCAGTCCTCTCTATCTACCTGTGAGCTGCTGCACACTGTGCTGCTGCTTGGAAATACAAAGAAGCTGCATGTTGTATGCACATATAATCTCTCCAAGGGTGGTCTGCTTGGACTTACCCACCTCCTGGATACCATTGGCCCTTCTGTTGGGGATAATTAACTTTTGATCCTAGGTGATGTGAACTTAAACTGGACAGGAAGTAACTCCAAGCAGTTTGAACCTCTGTTGGTGAGTCTTGCCCTGACTCAGCTTACCCAGGAGCCCACTAGATGGGCTGCTAAAGGTGGCACTAGCTCCTTACTGGACTGGGTCCTATCTAACCGCCCAGATAGGATCAGCTCAGCTGGAACCATACCTGACTCCATCTCAGATCACACCCCAGTGTTTTGTGTGTAGAAGGTTCCCGCCCCAAAAATTCCCCACAAAATCATTCATGTTAGGGATTTCTCTAAGTTTGATCTGGGGTCTTTACATGATGATCTGAGGACCACTGACTGGTCAGAAGTGCTCAGTGCCCATGACCCGTCCACAGCTGTCTCCCAGTTTCTCATTGTTTTTGGCACCCTGCAGGACAAACATGCCCCCCTTATTAGATGGAGAGTGAGGGGGACTGCCACAAAATGGCTACATGGGAGCCTCCTAGTCCTTGTGCGTGCAAGGGACAAGTGTTGGGCTCACTTCAAACGCACGTTGGATCAGTCCATGTTCCAACAGTATAGAAAGCTCAGAAACGAGTACAAAAATGCCATCAGGGTGGCAAAAAGTGAATATTGTAAATCTGCCTTGCTTAGCTCTGCTAAGGACCCACGAAGGTTCTGGAGGAACATAAAAACTTAGTCAGCGGCTCCTCCAACTTGAGAGTTTCTCACATGATCATTGGAAGGTCAAGTTGTAATAATCCACTCACGATTGCTAATGCTTTAAATTCCCACTTTTCGGACTTGTCCGTGCTTACCTCCTCTTTCCCTGCTGTAAGGGATATTAGAGGCCCCTTGGCCGCTGTCCCTCAGGTGGCTCACCCCTCTCGCCCATTATTTTCTCTCAGGGCTGTGTCTGTCAAGGAGATGCAGAGACTTCTCTCTGGTCTCTCCCCACACTCTAGTGCTGGCCATGATAACATGGAAACCAAGCTTCTGAACCTGGGTGCTCCCTACATTGCCATCCCAGTGGCACATATTTTCAATCTGTCCCTTGCCACTGGTGTTATCCCTGGTATTTGGAAAGTAGCAAGGATTGTCCCTGTTCCAAAGCAAGGTAACCCCAAAGTCCTGGACAACTATCGTCCAATTGCCATCCTGTCGGCCATTGGTAAACTCCTAGAGAAAACTGTGGCTGAACAGCTTACAGAGTATATTCAGACTCATCAGTTGCTGTCCCCTGCACAGCATGGATATCGAAAAGTGCACGGCACGACCACTGCCCTTGTCTCTGTCTCTTCCAGCATCAGGGCGGCCATGGACCAGGGCGAACTCTCTGGGGCCATATTCATTGACTTATCCAAGGCCTTTGACCTTGTTGACCATGCATTACTCTGCTCATAGATGCAGTCCTTAGGCCTGTCCGCCCCTGCCTTGAGTTGGCTGAGAAACTACCTCCAGGGCAGAACACAGCAGACTAAATTCAACAAGGTCCTCTCTGACCCCACTCCGGTGACCTCTAGTGTCCCACAGGGATCAGTTTTGGGGCCCCTTCTCTTTTCAGCATTTGTTAACAACCTCCCTGCTGCTGCTTCCAACTGTAGTGCCACCCTTTATGCAGCTGATCTTGTCATCCTTGCACATTCCTGAGACATTGGGGTTCTTAACCTTCGGCTGAGTGAGGCCTTTAAGAATATTCAAGCCTGGGTAACATCCCACAAGCTGGTCCTCAATCTGAAAAAAAACTCAGGCCATGCTGTTTGGGTCAGCAACCAAGATCAAGGCCTCCCCTGTCCCTCTACTGTATGTGTCAGTGGTGTGGATTGCTCTCCCCTCCTAACCACAGTTTCAATAAAATACCTTGGGGTTACACTTGACCCCCAACTCGACCTGGGGAATCACATCCTAAATGTTTGTAGAACCGTAAACTGCAAACTGGGTCTTGCCTACAGGGCAAAGAAAAACTTGACATCTGCAGCTAGCTTGGCACTGGCCAGAGGTGTGCTGCTCCCTTCACTAAGCTATGGCCTTCTCCTGTTCGCTGGCACCTCCAAGGTCCATCTTGCCAGGTGGAACACGACCTATAAAAACATCTGCCGCTTTGCCCTGGCTGTCCCACATCTCACCCACCATTGTCAATTATACGACAAACTGAGCTGGCTTTTCCCGGCCAATCACTTGAAATATTTGGGCTGCTTCGTAGAAAAGGTGCTCAGAACTGGCACCCCATCGGGGCTTGCGCAGCTTCTCCTGCCTGCTGTATCCTCCTCCTACTCCCTCAGGTCTCAGGGTCTGGCGGTGCTCAAAGTTCCATATATTCAAACCCTAATGGGGGATAGGGACTTTGCTACATGTGCTCCGAGGCTATGAAACTCCCTTCCTGACTATGTACGTTCCTCCCCCTCCCAACTGTGTCTCCGGAATTCCCTGTGGGAGCACTTGAAACTGTCCTCGGTGTGTGAGTGTCCCAAGTCGCCCTAACCAGGTCTCCAAATTGGTCCCTTTCTGATCCACTGCCTACTGTCCTTTAATCTCTATGTAGCATGTGATTGATCACCATTTGCTTATGTATTAAGTGGCCCTGGTAAATAGGGTCACTCATGCAATGTAATTACCATTGAATGTGTTAGTCTATTTATTCTGTATGTATGTGTATGTTTTACCTATTACTGCTCACTGTATACTGTCTATGTTTATCTTGCTCTCTTGTAACTCTGTACATTGCCCCTCTCGTTGTGTACCTTGTTTGAACCTGCATTTTCATTGTACTCTCCCGGGTCGTACCTGAAAATAGGCATACAGATTATCTAGTGTACGTACCTTGTCAACAAAAGCTAAATAAATAAGTAAGATTACTGCCTACCAGTCAGGCAAGTTATTTCAGCATTCCTATGGAGCTTACAAAAGACTCCACAGCACAGCAAAGACATAGACACCTGTTGGCACTAAACACCTCCTGGGGGAACTCGGAGTCTACATGTGGCCCATCTTACATCCCAGTAGTAAGTGTAACCCTGGTGCTGGGTGTCTGAAGGGCTACACTACCCTTGCCTTGCTGGTCAGACCAAGGTTGAGGGGCCTGGGTTTGTACTGTAACTTTAAACTGGTTCTTTCCCCAGATAACATAAATGTGCAGTGCCTCCACTCAGAGTATACCTTTAAGTGGGCTAGAATAAACCTGGTACAACCTTCTGGGATGCTGTACCCACCCACATTACCATAGTGCCACCCCAAACATGACCCAATAAACATTTCCCCACATTTTAGACATTTTGTAGTTATTGACTCTCTCTCTAATAATATGCTCACACACCAAGATTATGCAAAAAGAACAGCAATTTATTTACATGGGGTGAAGGTTAGGAGCAGGGAACTGGAATTAGAGGTTAAGCTATTTACAATTGATTAAATTGGTATTTGTTTTGGGTTAGGTATTGCAATTGGTATTTAGGTAATCTGTATTCACTTTAAATTTAAATCAAGAAAGCAGAGAGGTGCTCCCAAATCAAAAAATTAATATCCAAGGTGGTGCTCCTTAATGAATAAAATGTCCACACTCCAAAAAGAAAAGTGCACCCACCTCTAAATATATCTTTTCACACTCAACCCCACCCCCCCCAAAAAAGCTGGCTAATATCTCAGTAGCCCTATATATAAGTAAGAGGCAAAACAACATACTCACAGTTCTTGTTTAATTCATCAGCATAAAAAGTTCCAAAAACATCATTTTAAAAGAGATGAATTAAACAACAAGAACTGTGAGTATGTTGTTTTGCCTCTTCCTTATATATAGGGGCTATTGAGATATTAGCCAGCTTTTTTTTGGGGGGGGGAGTTTTAGTGTGAAAAGATGATATATATTTAGAGGTGGGTGCACTTTTCTTATGGGAGTGTGGACACTTTAAATTGAAACATTAATCACAGTGGGCACCTACCAATCTCTAAGATAATCAGATCCCTGGCTGCCTATCTGGCTAGCTGCATTAAATAGCAGAAACAGTACCAAATACCCACACTGGTACCAGTGCCCAAACTGTATTAGGACCTCGCAATCCCATACATTTAACCTGGGTACCCAGTACTAAACAGTTCTCAAAAGTGCAGGCCTGTTGTTCGGTGCAGCTGTCGTTGGCCGGCTAATTGGGGCCCTTTTTTTTTCTCACTATTTATTTTCAGGTATTTTCCAAGTTCCCAGATGACATTTACATATTCAGTATGGTGTTTTTACTGTGTAGACATACACAGTCATTCTTATACAAGGTTCAAGAGAAGTAGTCAGTATTTTGTTACATCTCACTTAAATCCCATGTTAAGATGTACACTTATTGAAGACAAGGGATAATCAATGCCTTCCTTAAGAATGAATTTATCCATTCGATCCATCACTTGATAGTTTTGAAATTTGATACTAAGCAGTTATAAATCAAGGAGTTTATATAGTGACGGGCTGGCCAGCCTAAGGTCTTTGAGGGGTTAGGAAATGCCCCCGAGGACTGTGATCTGCTAAGGAGTCGGGGTACAAAATCAGGGTGATGTTCCGCCATGTGCAGTAGCCATGGGTTCCATCGATTCATTATGGTTGGGATCCTATTCTGTAGCTTTGCCGTCATATTTTCCATTTTATATATTTCATATATAGTGGATTCCCAATTAGAGATCTGTGGAGGGGTTGGCTGTAGCCATAACCTTGTGATTACCTTTGTATCTGCACTTAACAATATATGCTGTGCTCCTCTGACTCCCCTGGGATAGTGCAGCAGGATAGCCATCTCCAGTGTGAGCTCTCCCATTGCAGGAAAAAGGGCCCTTATCGTGTCTCCCACTCCTTCCCAAAATCCAGCCAATACTGTGCAGGACCAAAAGATATGTGTATGTATGGCCACTTCACATCCACATCCCCTCCAACAGGAGGAATCTGTTGAGTCTGTATATTTTGCCGTTATTTATGGGGTAAGGAAAAACCTCACTGCCATTTTCCATGAGAATTCTCTCCAAATGAAAGAACTCATGCTTCTGTGGTGGCGATGCCAAATGTAGGTGAGTCCTCCGACTATAGGTCGAACATTAGTTTTGTTTACCAATTTATTTGTATGTTTTCCATGGCTTGTGTTGGGGTGTTCATGATGGCGTTATAAAGTCGGGATATTAAATGTCGGGGTGAAATTCACTTTTTAATTGTATAAGCAGATTAAATAAGGGGGGAGGGGGTCTCTGCGAGGTCACATCCAGACCCATTTCTTTATCCAAAAAATGACGTATTTGTAGATAACGAAAAAAATTATTACATGGCAACGAGAATTCAACCTGTAATTGGTCGAACATTTTAAAGATACTGTCATAGAATAATTGAAATGCGTGAACCAAACCCGGCTATCGAGTGATTATATAGATTCAGGAGGGCCAGACCCCCTCTCTCTTTAGGCAAATGTAACTTTCGTAGAGCTTGCCGGGGTCTTCCTCCAGACCACACAAAGGACGAAATCACTCTACTCCAATGGTTCACCTCCCTCTGAGAGAGGAGGACAGGAATGTTTTGCATAAGATAACGGATTCTTGGGAGAATATTCATTTGAACAGCTTGAACCCTATGTGTTAGAAAAATCGGGAGATGTAGCCAGCGTTTAAAATTTGTCTGAATCTGTTCGAACAGGGAATCATAATTTAATTTATATAAGTTACGTATATCGAGAAGGATACGAATACCTAGGTATGTAAGATAAGGATGGTCCCATCTAAACGGGTATCTATCAAGAATTGATTGAGGGAGGGGTTGATGCACCAACAGGGCTTCTGACTTATCTTGATTAATTTTATAGCTGTGAGTTGTTCTTTATGGGGGAGTGTAGTCTGCAGGGTTTGTAGGGAGATTTCTGGACGAGTGATGTATAGGAGGAGGTTGTCTACATAATAGGCTATCTTATGTTGGACTGTATTAACAGAATAGCTGTGTAAGTTTTCCAGCTGCCTCAGGTATTGAGCAACTGGCTCTACATATAAAGCAAATAGGGAGATGGGGGCATCCCTGTCTCGGCCCCCGAATAAGGGGAAATGAAGGGGAATAAGAGCCATTCACCTTGACTAGTGCCTCTGGGTCGGTATAAAGACCTTTGATATTATATAAAAATTTGGGGGGAAATTAAACCTCTTCAGAGCTTATTGTAAAAAGGACCAGGACACTGTCGAATGCTTTCTGGGCATCGAGGCTTAATATCAGCAGGGGGGAACTAGTAACATGGGCATGATTTATAATATAAAGGGTACGTTTGATATTATCAGTGGTCTGTTGGGATTTTATGAAGCCCGACTGATCAGGGTGGATCAGCAGGAGAAGGATGTCATCCATCCTGTGGGCCAGAATACTGGTATATATTTTATAGTCCTGATTTAAGACTGAAATTGGGCGTATGAGTCACAGAGGTGAGAAGGCTTTTTTGGCTTCAGGATGGCGGACATTGCCGCCTGTCTCCAGGAGATAGGGTACTCTGCTGTAGTATGGGCTATTCTGAAGTGCAGCTAATAGGGGGTCTTCAATGATGTCTAGTACTCCTTTATAGAATTCTGCCCCGTATCCATCTGGACCCGGGCTCTTCTCTTTTTTTAAATTATGTATAGTTGAGAGTTCCTGAGCCATAATTGGGCCCAGCAGCGTCTCCTTATGGGTTTCTGTAATGTAGTAGTAAATCTTTATTTTTTACAGGAAAGGTCTTTTTACACATCATTAGGTTGATGATCCATTTTCAGGATGGTCCTGTTACATGACTTATATTTGCTACAATGGAAATATAAAATACAAATACCACACAAACTTACTTTCTAGTGATAGGCAGTTGCAATTTGAAGAGAAATGAAGTAATCTGTTGTGGATTGGGGGATGTGGGCTCGGAGTAGAGATCTCTGTGTCAGGAGGTCTAAACCTCACCCTCAGGTTCTTGGCAGTATTGGGAATGCAAGAAATCACAGACACATTGCATAAGAGTAATAAATCTGTTTTTACTACCAAAAGGATAAATCACAGTTGCCCTAAGCAGTTCTTACAATACAAACTGGGAGCCAATGCTAAGCTTTCCCTATACCTAGAGGTTTCTTCATGTCTCTTGGGGTCTCCGAGGTATAAGACTCGGTGTCTCACATTATATACCTATAATAATTACTATGATTGCTGTAAGATAGAAACATTTCTAGTTACAGAGATGAGCCCTATTGGCTAAATTAGAGGTGGCTCCACGGTACAAGATAACATTATACAATTTTGTAGTAGTCATCACTTTGTGAAACAAAAGAGTACAGTTCTTACAGATTCTTGCACAAATCAGTGTAGTAGTATAAATCACCAAAAGGTGGCAATGCCGACTTATATATCATAATCATTACAAGGACACAGATGTCCTAACATCTTGTAAGCAAGAAATACATAGAAAATACTTAGAAAATATATAAAATATAAGATTTATGCAGCTCACAAAAATCTCACCTCCCTCCAGCACTGTTTTAATGATGCTGAGAATTGGTTTAAGAAGAGCAGACTAGTAATTAACCTCAAAAAAACTAAGGCAGTGCTCTTTGCCCACTCCCAGAACAAAGCCAGCAAAAGTTCCTTCCTAATCTTCCCGAACACTTGTCAACCACTCGAACAAGTTTACTCGTACAAATGCCTTGGAATCACATTTGACTCGGCCCTCACCTTTCATGCCCACATTACTGCCCTTGCTTCTGCTGCAAACATGCACCTTGGCATCCTCTACCGGGCACAAGGACAGCCTCCCACCTGATGCCCTCAGGCTCGCCATCACATCTGCAGTAATGTCCCTTATTGATTACAGACTCACCCACACCTGTCAACTCTATGACATGGCCAAACTCTTAAACCTCGACGAACGCATCCGCTACCAAACCGGCCTGCTAACCAAGAAGATCCTACTTGGGCTCTCCCCCCCTCCCCGGGGTGTCTGCCTCCATCCAATGTACACACCCCAGAGCCACCACCCGAACTTCGGACAAGGTCACTCTACTAGTGCCCAGAACTAGGACCTCCTGGGCTCAGAGGTCATTCAGCTACAGAGCCCCTACCTGGTTTAACTCACTCCCCGCAGCCATTTCCAACACCGCCAAAATTGCCCCCTTCAAAGCTGCCTTACGAGACCTGCAGTTCAACACCCACTGCTGCACCTGTCACTAAATGATACTCTGCTGTTCTTCTGGCACTATTGACATGGCCCACTGGGCTGAACACCCACCTCCCCAATCCCTCCCCTGGGCCCTCTCTCCTCTGCCAGTACCTGCGGGTACTGCTTGAAATGTTTATTTAACTACACATGTGTTCATGCAATTGTATGTAATACTATGTATCTCTGTTCATGCAACTGATGTAAAACTATGTTGATTCTGTATGTCTGTATTCTGTAAACATGTAAAAATCTGTTATTCTGTCTTGACTATACTCTGTAAATTATGTTAACCATGTGTGACCTCTCTGTGACGAGGTACCTTTGTAAATGAGCCGCTGGCTCAAAGGTTGTAAATCCGATTATACAATAAATTAAAAAAATATATATTAGCAAGCAAAGTGTATAACAATAATATGCATACATATCCTGACATATACTCTTGTACAGTAGATGCCCTTAGCCCTATATTTTAGTATAACATATGCCTAAGCACTAGCTGTCTACAGTGTACCTCTGAGGGTACCAATAAGGGTGTAGGGACCTTGTGTAACATTTCCCCCCTTGTTGCCTCCACGGGCAACACAGGCAAAAACAGAGAAAGGTCAGATTTACAAACCTGATGCTGGAGCTTTGTAAAGGAACTCCAGTTGCTCACGGTGTTGGCGCAGTGTGCGCCGTAGGCAGCATAGCATAATAACCAAGAAAAATATCAAAAATGCTTGTATAATAACAAAACCTTTAAAAGTAATCTCTAACCATGTATTAGTTAATGCATAATTCATATCACCATCATTAATCAATGAAAGCATAACTTCATTAGCCTTAGTAATATTATTGCTGATGTGGATGAGGTGGGTGTCTTTTCTCTCTAAAAGTGATTTCAATGTAAGTGACAGTGGACCTATGTGTGCATTAAAATATGGTAAATATTCAGAAAGGGTGAGCAGATAATCGGGGTTACCATCAATGATGTACGCATCCATAAGAGGTACGGGGGTAATAACGGTATGTCCAATAACAGCCTTTTGGTGGGGGACAAAGCAAAAGTTAGGGTTATCAATAACGCATCTCAGTTCCATACGTTTATGACTTATAATTAGTCACCACGCAATACTCCCCATCAGAATTATACTGTATTTTAACAGTGGGTAGTCGCCATTTTTGCAACTGTACCGGGCAGGTGTAGGTAATCTTGGAAATTCGTGTTGACAGGCGATGAACCTCCTCTCGGTAAGATTGGTAAAGTTTATCTGGAGCCAGTGTTGAGTCCGGAAAGGCAGTGTCATTAGTGCTGATGTCATCGTCCATGGAAAAGGACCAATCAATACTGTCGGGAAATTAACCACATACAGGTTTAATAACATCAAATACATTACAGCGACACAAGTAGATATACTGTTTCTTCGCACAGCAGTGTGTGTGTGGAGCGACCCAGGCGTCCAGGAAAGGATGGAAGACTAGTAGAGGAGGTAGGTCCAGGCGTTCTCTGTAGATGTCTTCATCAAGGTGCCCAACGGAATGGACAGAAGCCAGCTTGTTGAACAAAGCTGTAGTGGTATCAAAGCATGGTAAAGAGACAGTAAAAGAAACAAACATTGTATCTTTGATAGAACATTTTTCAGAAGTAAAACAAGGACCAGTATTGGGGTGTCTGGTCACAAAACCCAAATTCCTAGCTGTAGAAAGAGGAATTGTTAGATTGTTGCATACACATAGCAATACTGCCAGGGGTTTTACATTGTGGACAATACCATTTGGAAATATGTCTGTCATGTGTAATATCAGGAATTCTTCCAGATTGTAGATCACGGAAGAGATTATTGATGATAGTAATGATATACAAGCCATAGGCTGAGCATAAAATCTCACAGGCAATATATTGCTTATCTGTTTCTTTGTTGTTCTGTGCAATGAAGGCGTTAATCTTATCTTTAGAATCAGTAAATGCCTGAGCAATGTCGTGCATATTGTAAACAGTGTATCTTTCTTCCTGACTAAGGTCATCCACACCATGCAATAATGGGGGTAGTATATTATTCACCAAACCAGTCTGAAATTTGGCAGAATGAGATTTGATAGCAGCAATGTCTGCTTTGTTCTAGATAGACAAAGCTGTACCAAATAGGTCTGTGACACTGCCTGTTGCACCAGTGACATCAGAAACTGTCAACTTCACATGTATTACATTTATGACTTTGATCATCAGGATTTGGTTTTCTCCTGAAGTTGCCTCTATGTTCAGTACTATGGACCCCGGCAATAGGGTCTTGAATACGAATTTGAAATGCTGCTAAACTATCAAGCAATAACGTACTGTAAAATGCTGAAGTGTTAGTATTGTGACACATACCAAATTCTTTCATATTCCAGTAAGTTAGATTAAACAAAACAGGTATATGCATAAATTGTAAATTGTTAATCAGTGTACCAGGTAGGGCAGTAGCTGTTTGACCACTGCGGGGACCAGGGGTGTGCTTTGGACATTCCAAAAGCTGTTTGTCAGTGGGTGGTAACACAGATTGGTACATGGCAGCAGAGGCCATGTTGTGTACAGCACAAAATTTTCGAGCAGAGTCCTTAGACAAAGAATTACAATATGAGGGATCAATTAAAGCAGTAATATTGTATAAATCAGAATGTCTAAGAGCAATTTGTAGCAAGGACAGAGAACCATTTGGGGATAATTTAGCATGAGGCCAACCCTGGAAAGTTCCCGTGGAGAGTTTGGCCACAGGGAGAATTTGTCCTTGCGGTGTGGTTTGCCACTCAATTTGAAGGGTAGATTTATCAGGAGCAACAATCAAGGCAGTGAGGTAAGCATCGGAACCTTCCTGGACTGTAATCAAAATATCGGGTATTTTGATGGATATTCCCTCTGGAGCAGATGCTGGTGGATCAAGGTGAGGTAGGAGGTTCGGTACCGTGCCTTGGATGCAGGGGATAACTCCTGAGATGAGGAGAAAATGGAACAAGATAGCCATCTTGTCAGTATATCTGAAAAGCAAAACCAAACATTAGTAGGTTAGTACTATTCCGCCCAATGGGGTGAGGAAAAGTAATTATACTCCTTTATACAGTTTCAGTTGGTTTGCATGTAACCATTTGTCAGTCAGTTTATTGTTGTACAGGAGTCTTAACTTGATAGACTGCTGGACTGAGCTTGTTGACAATGGGGTAAGGGCCTTCCCACTTATTGGAGAAGGAGTATGTGGGATGTGCAGATCGGAGGACCACTACCTGACTAACCTGACAATCCACTTTTTGTGCGTGCTTGTCAAACTGTATCTTGGACTGTTGCTGGGCCTTGCCCATGCAATTAGCAGCATACAAGTGTGTGTGTATATGAGGTATTTTCTTAGTTTTTCCACATATTGGTCTACAGACACATGGTCCGCAGTGGGGGTGTGCAGGTCAAACAACAGGTGTTCGGGTAATCTCATCTGTCTACCAGTCATCACCTCAAAGGGTGTCAACTGGGTGGTGGCTGAGGGTGTGCCCCTGAGTGCCATAAAGAGTAATTGCAATAGGGAATCCCAGGTTTTGGGATTGTCCTCAATGAATTTGGAAAGCATGTGCTTAATCCGTCTGTTGGCTCTTTCTACTTGACCTGAAGATTGGGGGTGGTAAGGTATATGGAACTTCTGTTGAACTCCAAGGAGCTCAAGGGATTCTTTCAGCAACTCACCTGTAAAACTGGTTCCTTTGTCAGAGTCTACCTTAAGAGGTAGGCCCCACCTGGAGAAAATTTGTTCCACCAGGATTTTGGCGGTGGTTTTAGCAATGCATGCTTTAGTGGGGAAAGCTTCATCCCAGTTCAGTCCTTGTATCTTCTTCCAGGTAGGGCCATGGCCTTGGTCAGTTATTCTCAGGCCCAGAAAGAGTACCTCTTTCTGACATAGTTGTGCTTTTGCTGGATTACATTTGAGGCCTGCTGTCTGGATGAGGGTCAGTAGTTCATCCAAGAGATCCAAGTGTTGTTCCTGCATGGCTGTTGCCAACAGCAGGTCGTCCACATACTGCAGGAGACACTGGGGAGTAGAGAAACCCTCAAGGGCGTCCATCATGTGCAGATGGAACAGGGACGGGCTGTTATGGAATCCCTGTGGTAAGCAGGTCCACGTGTACTGTCTACCTTTAAAGGTGAAGGCAAACTTATATCGACTTTTAGAGGCCAATGGCAGTGATCAGAAACCATTGGAAATATCCAGGGCAATGAACCAGTTCCGGTCGGGGGTCAAGAGTCATAGCACATCAGGTGCAGAGGCCACAGTTGGAGCACAACTGGGGTGACCTGGTTCAGTTTCCTGTAGTCAATAGTAAGTCTCCAAGCACCTGTAGGCTTTTTCACAGGCCAAACTGGGGAGTTGGCAGTGGAAACACATGTTCTGATTACCCCTTGGTTGAGGAGTGATTTTATTGTTTCCCTAAAAGAAGACAAGGCCTCAGATGGGAAAGGATATTGCCTTTGCCTCTCATGTGCTGGGCCTGGCACTTCAATGACAGTGTGCATTCTGCCACAGTCATGCTTGTTGATAGCAAATGCTTCCAAATGCCTTTGGAAAAAGCTCATGGTTCTTGAACAAATCTATGACGTCGTACTCTTTATTGTTGGTAGATATTGTTGCCACCACGTGTGAATCAGGGATCAAGAGGGTATGGTATTGGCCCTGAATCTGTATCAATAGCATGTTAGCTAGGTCTACCACACAGCCGTGTAGGGCAAGGAAGTCATTTCCAATGATACTAGGATGATCATGCAATACCATCAGTTGGAAGGTGTGTGAAACCTTCAGGTGACCCAACTCTACAGGTAGAGGTAGAGAGCGGTATGCAGGTAACCTAGTACCATCTGCTCCTGACATGTTGGTCCTCCGTCCAGTGGACCAAGGAGATGTATCTGGGTGGTCATCATGTAATATAGACACAGCTGGGCCTGTATCCAATAATACTGTAAGTAGGCAGCCCTCGGCCTCAGTGCAGGGCCTTCTATTTGTATCCAAGACCAGCTTGTTTACAATCTGGACTGGGGCCTGTAAATGTCAGTCTGTACTGGAGGAAATGTGGAGAGGTTGGGCCTGGCTCCTTTGAACCACTTCACCATGCTGTACTGATGCTATATAGGGAGGTGCTTCCGGGTTCAGGACTATATGGGCCTGATGGCCTGTACTTCCGGTATCGCCACGGCCTAGTGGGGCCTGGGTTCCCGGTTGTATGGCTGCAAGGGACTAAGCAGGAACAGCATTCGCTACAGAACGCACTTGCCCCAGGAGCTCTCTAAACTTCCGATACTCTTCGGCTATTTCCCGATATGAAGGGCCTGGTCTTTGTTGTTGTATATCCTTATGATTCTTATGGTGCTTTTTATTCTTATGATAGTTCCGGTTCCCACCCCATTGTTGTTGCTGCTGTGGTTGTTGTTGGGCCTGTTGGGGATGTTAGTTGTCTGCAGGAAGGGGCTGTTTGTGTTGGGCCTGTCCCTCCACCGTGTAGTGCGTCGTGGTCTCTTGAGTAGGCTCCACGGCAGCTACTTTCTTGGAACCGGAGCCCAGATCATAGATGTAGAGTTGGAAACCCTCTCGGTTTTCCGAAGAATGTCGGCAAACCTTTCCGTGGTGGGATAGGTGGTTGGCTTTACTTTCTCTCTTACTGCAGGGATCATGTTCCTAAGGAACAAGGTCTCATATTCAGTAAGATCCGCAGCTTCTTGTGCGAGTTGTTTTCCTGCTCGGTAGGCCATCTAGAGTCTTTGGTGGTAAGTCGCTAGACTTCATTTGCGTTCTGTTCTACAGGGTATGCAGGCATCACTCCTACTACACCTGGGTTGTGTGCAGAAATTAGTTCAGCTGCAACCTCGTCAAAGGTGGCATTGCCGGCCTGGCGAATGGCATTGGGGAGTTTGGCCCACAATCCAGGCTCGATGGTTTGACTTAGTATTTGGACGTGATAGTCTGCAGTGAGACTAAGCATCTCACATTTGGAACGCACCTTTTCCAGGTGGCAGCTGAGGTTGTCGGACGGGCTCATCCGACCAATGCTGTCAGCTATTTGCTGAACAGAGTAGGCCATTTGTAGGGGATTATTGGGCTGATCAGGTTGGGGTAGGTGGCCTCGGGCGTCATCCAAGGCTGTGGCCTCAGCCGGCGTGATGACCGGAGTCGTGCTTCTCCTGAGTACCAGCCTCGTGCAGAAGCTGTCTAATCTGGGTTTTGAGGACCCGCTTATTCCTCTCAGAGATAGGCACATTACCTACTGCATTCTCAATCATTGTTTCTATCTCCTGCCTGTCTTCCACATCAATAACGGCCACCGGTGGTGCTGTCGGGACCAGTCTTGGGCCTGCTCCCCCCTGTCATGGGAGCTGCCATGTTAGCGTCGCCCATGATTTGCGTCATGACGTTGACGACGTATGACAAGGTGTGGGTGGAGTGGGTAACGGCCATGTTGTGGATGGCTGGGTGGGGTTTCTGGGCCATAGTAGGGGTGTGACTGGGCGTTGTACTGAGAGATGTCATCATCTGAGACCTAATCTTCAGATGACATGTGTAAGGCAGGGGCTACGCCTCCCATCGCTTTAACATGTCCAGCCAGAACCTCTCGCTGATGGCGCAGTTTCGCCATCTTAGATTCACATTCTGCATGACTCACATTTGCAACATCCATATCAACCTCATCTTGCATTTGTTTCTGCAACACTCTATACGTGGCGCTCAAGTCGCGATTGTCCCTAGTAGCCACTTCTAAGTCATTATGTACCTGGTTTATCTCATCCTGTAGCTCTCCCGTATCCTCACTCAACTGTTCATTCGCTCTACTTAACAAGTCATTCATATTCAAAGCCTGCCCCTTCTCTTGTCTCAACCTTTCATACTCCTGCTTCAACATACAAATTTCTTGCTCTCAAGCCTGTGCAGAATGATGCCAAAGTGAATCCTTTTCATTGCGCAGGGTTTGGAGTTCAGACTCCAAATTCTGCTGCAGTCATACACATTCCGTTTCCTGCAAACCCATCTCTTGCTTAAGAGACGAAATCTGCAGATCAAGGGTTCGAAACCTCGCTTCAGAGGCTTCCAGAGCAGCATAGAGAGCCGTGACCAACAGCCCTTTGGCATGAGGCTTATTGGCTGTTTGTCTCGTCTCACAGTACTGGGTTGAAATCCCCAGTATAGGGTTTTCGGATTGACTTGCGTCCCGTGCAAAGTCAGCCCATCCTCCATGGGAGGCAAGGAAGTTGGAGGCATCGAGTCTCAGTTCTGTGCAGATATTTGATACGGTGGCCATTGTGTGGGAGGGAACGAAAAATCAAACTGTGAAAAAGGTGCCATGCTGTGTATCGATCCACAGCAGGAACACTTTACACACAGTCGAGCTACTGTATACTTCGTAGGCTTGCAACTCAAAGCTGCTGTGGAGTGGGTCGAGTCGGCATCGACCACACCCGATAAAAAGCAGCCAGACTTTGCAGGTGACTACAAAGTGGTCTGAAAACGGGAGAGGTGGTGCAGAAATGCATACCTACAGTCCCCGTTGGGAAGAGAAAGGTTTTAAGCAACAAGTGAAAGCTTA
The DNA here is from genome assembly GCA_016271365.2 of Neoceratodus forsteri. Taxonomy (NCBI): domain Eukaryota; kingdom Metazoa; phylum Chordata; order Ceratodontiformes; family Ceratodontidae; genus Neoceratodus; species Neoceratodus forsteri. Next base: position 448,098,774 of record CM057456.1, on the reverse strand, counting down.
CAAACACCAAGTATTGCCTGCACGCGGTCGCCAGTTGTCAGGAGGTCTAAACCTCACCCTCAGGTTCTTGGCAATATTGGGAAAGCAAGAAATCAGACACGTTGCATAAGAGTAATAAACTTGTTTATTACTGCCAAAAGGATAAATCACAGTTGCCTTCAGCAGTTCTTACCAATACGAACCAGGAGCCAATGCTAAGCGTTCCCTATACCTCGAGGTTTCTTCGTGTCTCTTAGGGTCTCCGAGGTATAAGACTCAGTGTCTCACATTATATACCTATGATAATTACTGTGGTTACTGTAAGACAGAAACATTTCTAGTTACAGAGATGAGCCCTATTGGCTAAATTAGAGGTGGCTCCACGGTCCAAGATAACATTATACAATTTTGTAGTAGTCATCACTTTGTGAAACAAAAGAGTATAGTTCTTACAGATTCTTGCACAAATCAGTGTAGTAGTGCAAATCACCAAAAGGTGGCAATGCTGACTTATATATCATAATCATTACAAGGACACAGATGTCCTAACATTTTGTAAGCAAGAAATACATAGAAAATACTTAGAAAACATATATATTAGCAAGCAAAATGTATAACAATAATATGCATACGTATCCTGACATCTACTCTTGTAAGGTAGATGCCCTTAACCCTATATGTTAGTATAACATATGCCTAAGCACTAGCTGTCTACGGTGTACCTCTGGGGGTACCAGTAAGGGTGTAGGGACCTCATGTAACACCTGTAAAAGGTTTGGAAATTCTCTAATATCTGGGAGATGGTGTGGCGAAATTGGCCAGTGACCAGATCTTTTATTTTAGAAATTGTCTTTAGCTGGGTTTGATGATGGAGTCTGTATGCCGGGATGTGCGAGCTTCTGGATCCTCCTTCATAATATTTCTGATGTTTCCAGGCTAATGCTCATTCTGTCCTGTCAGTTAGGAGGCGCTGTATATCTTGTTGTATTCGAGTTAATTGGTCCACGACACTCCCTTCCCTCTGCATGTGTGCTTCTAGGAGAAGATGTAGTCTCTCCTGTAATTCTTTTAGTTTAGCCTCCTGTTGTTTCTTTTTCCTGGATGCAAAGACTATGATATAGCCTTGCAGAACTACTTTTAGTGTGTCCCAGAGCAGCTGCAGCGGTGTTTGTGGGGAAGATTTTTCTCTAATTATTTCTGGTATTTTTTGTTTCAACAAATCTTTAAATTCAGGGTCTCGTAATAAGGTAGTGTTGAATTTCCGTATGGTATTTTTTTGTTCCCACTGAATTCCCAGTTCTAAAGTTATGGGAGCATGATCTGAAAGATGTAAATTCATTATATCGACTTTATATATCAAGTCCCTATGTTCGCTACTAATACATAAATAATCCAGTCTAGTATAGTGTCTATAGGCATAAGAATAGAAAGAGAATTTTCATTGGAATGAATGCAGAAAATGCCACGAATCCACCAACCCCACATCTCAGACCAGACGTCTAAGATGCTTTTGACCAGTGGTCAAAACTGGGGTACTAGAGGTCGATGTGTCCAATGAAAGATTCATTAGACAATTCAGGTCTCCCCCTCATTACCAAAATCCCTCTTTGATGTGAGAGGATAAAGTCCAGCATTTGTTGTATCGATGAGGCATCACTTTTTGGCGGTATATACATACTGCAGACTGTTAGAGTCTGGCCCTGCACGGTACCTGTCGCAATCGCTACCCTACCCTACCCTCTTTATCCACATATTGTTCAATTATTTGGAATGGGGAGGACTTTGGGATTATAATATCCACCCCTCGGTGTCTGCCATGATGATATGTGGATTCCACCATCTGGGAGAACCCACATTTTAGTAATTTTTGATATTCAGCAGTCGACAAGTGTGTCTCCTGCAACAGTAATATATCTGGTTTATGTTTCTTCAGCACCTGCAAGGTTCTGTACCTTTTGATAGGGCCGGCCAGCCCGTTCACATTATGAGATACAATCTTAAGAGGAATATGCATCTTGTATTGTGCAACTTTTTCTTCTAGGCCCTGGGCTCCCATCAAAATGACCTATGTTTGGTTTCTTTATATTGTGCTTCTCTTGTACGTTTCTTACACCCATAGCCTCAGTTAACATGTTGTAGAACCAAAGTTTCTAGGATCATGGATGTGTTGTTCATCCACACTCTTTGGCATGTCCCCCTTCCACTTTAAGATCAGTCAGAAGTCTTCAAGCTGGCTCCTCCCACCCACCCGGGTGGTATATACCTCGGCTCCACCCCATCATGCCAGATCTTCCTTTCCGCTGGAAGATTCAGGTTGCCTCCCTCGTGCCCACGCATTTTGTCGGCCCTGGCTTTCAATCCTTCGGTTATTCGAAAATTCGCATTGTTTGCATTAGCGATCGACGCTTACTGCTTCGATTAGAAGACAAGTCTTTCCTGATTTCGTCGGTGCTCTTTCTTATGCTAAAATGTTGCGACTAATCACCACATCGCTGCGTATGCTATTGCCTCGGTGTCAACCATGACACTTTGAAATGCGATATGTGTCTCGGGCTTTCATCCCAACGCCCTTGACGACCGCCCACACGCTAAAGCTGGGGAGGCTGGAGAAATGGAACCCTCTGGTGAAATCCAAGGAGGCTCGGTGGGCAGTTTCTGTGGCTGTGGGATCCGTCGAGCAATTGGAACGCATGCAAGCATTCGAGGAGGAAGCGATTTGTGCTGCAGAGACTTCTTGGAGCTTCTTCATTCTGCTCAACCTGGGCTCCACCTTCTCAGGTTCCTTTCGAGGGTTGTGCCAGTTCTCCCAACCAAGGGATAGGCACCTGCGGGCTTGCACTCCTCTCGATCCTGTAAGTGGGAGAAGGATCCAGAATCATCTTCATCTCGATGGAGACGTTCTTGGGAGCAGGAGAGATCTCGGTCCCAGGAACATGCAGTCTCAACCTCGGTCAAGATTGCTTCTTTGGCCACTGGCTTTTCGGCTTTGCCATCTGGTCAGTCAACCGAATTGTCAATCGACGATATTGAGATCATCATCGATCCAATCGATCCATTATCGCCGACTCTGGTTGACAAGTCCCTCAATCAAACTCCTAACTTGGTCTTCCCAAATGACGAGACCCAGCCTGCTGGGACTCCCATCAAAGACATGGTTCCTGATCCTGGGAAATCACCGGTCCCACCAGTGTCTCCTGAGCGACTGAGTCGGCCTGTCTGACCTCGATAAAGGTCCCAGACCCCCTTGACCGAAAGGCCGAGGAAGAGCCATAAACGCTGTAAAAAGAGGTGACACTATCGGTCGTCCTTGTCCTCCTCGGATGAGGAGAGGCTCCAGCAGAAACACCGTTGGCGCTACAAGGACCTTATGTGGCAATAGCTGATTTTGATTGGGCACAAGCCGGCTCCGGCTTCCACACCAGCCATTACCTGGTTTTCGCCTCCTAGGTCGAAGCCGACTCCTTCAGAGCCAATTAAGTCGGTTCCTCAGTCCGCGGAGCTGATAAAACCTCCAGTTCGGCTTAAAACGGTTCTCCACTGATTGTGGTGGAACCACCGCCCAAACAGCCTGTGGGAGGGGCTCCTTCCAAGGAAGATAGACTGGACACTGGGCTGGGCTGGGCTTCCCCGGCATTTGTCAGTCACAGTCACCCTGGACTGCCCCCGGTGAGTCGAAGGTGACCTGGGTGGTCGGCTGTTTTGCCTAGATTCCTCGGATTCGGACGTCACTGATTTGCATTCTCATCCAGGTGATGATGAATCAACCGTTGGCTTAGAGACGGAGGAAGGTCCCTCGTCTTTTCAGGGCATTCTTCGCCTCATCTCCGAGTCCACAGGGATGCTTCCGGAGCCAATCCAGAAAAAGGCGGAGTACACTCTTACGGACATCCTTAAGAGAGGGGATATCCTGACGGAGGCCTTTTCTGTGGCTGAGACTATTGTTGGCCTGGCCCTAGAACTTTGGCAGCACTCTGCCTCTTGTCCAGCTCTGTCTGCCCGCATGGCCCATGCGTATGCGGTGCCCAAGGGGGTCCCTTGCGGGGTTCACAGAGCACCCTTCAGCCGAGAGCCTGGTGACCACCTCTGTGTTCAGGCATACTGGCGGTTCTGCTGACACTGACTGACCTCCTAATAAAGAGTACAAGCTTTTGGACCATTCAGCCAGGAAGGTCTATGCGGCTTCGTCCTTGGGCCTTCGTCAGGCAAGTTCGACCGTCATCATGGCACACTTCTCTCACGCCCTCCTAGGGTCGCTGGATGAAGTCCTTCCACATCTCCCCATAGACATGCAGACCACGGTCAAGCAGGTCCGGGATCAGGGCCGAGCTGTTGCCAGACAGCAGCTTCAGACGGCCCTGGACATTGGGGATTTTTGTGCCCGCTTGATGGCTGCCGCAGTTGCCTCTCGTCGCAGGGCTTGGCTGAGGCTCTCCTCCTTCCCGGCGGATACCCAGCACAAACTAGCTGACGTGCCCTTTCTAGGGACTGACCTGTTCGGCCGAGGGGTGGCCGGTCACCTTCAGTGCATTGAGCAGTCCAATGCCACCTTGGACACTACTTCTGCCAAGGGTTCTTCGGGCAAGAACCAGCAGAAGAAAAAGAAGAAGCCCTTTTGGCATTCTTCCCCTGTGGCTCAGCAGTCCTCCTTTCAAGGTGGACAGCAGCACCAGCAACAGCAGCAGGCTCAGGCTTGGCAGCCCTGGTCCAAGCCCGGACCCCAACAGGCCCGTAAAGGAGGCCGAGGTTCAGGTCCTGGAGCCTCCTCCTCCAAGCCTGCTCAGTGACAGAGCGGGGGATGTCAACCCCTCACCCTTCACCTCAGCTCTGGGTCCTCCCATGGGGGGCCGGCTTCGCCACTTCCTTTCCGCCTGGTCCATTGTCATTTCGGACAGGTGGGTTCTCGAAGTGGTTGGTCAGGGACTGACTCTGGAATTTGAGCAGTACCCTCCAAGCCAAGCCCGCGCCCCTCGGGAAGAAAGAGTATCCACTCAGACTCAGTTGGCTCTCCAAGATGACATTGCTCAGCTCCTCCTCAAGGAGGCAGTAGCTCCAGTGGTGGATCCTCCAGCAGACCCATGCTTTGTCTCCAGGTACTTCCTGGTGCCCAAGTGGACGGGGGCTGGCGCCCCATTCTGGATCTGCATGACCTGAATCAATATCTCAGGTCACGCACCTTTCAGATGGTCACTCTGTCCCAGATCATACCATCCTTGGAGCGAAACATGTGGTTCTGTTCAATAGATCTGCAGGATGCATTCTTTCATGTCCCAATCCGTCCTTCCCATCAGCGGTTCCTCCGCTTCAGGGTCGAAGGGACCCTGTACGAGTTCCGAGGCATGCCGTTCGGCCTGTCATCGGCCCCATCGGTCTTCACCAAATGCATTGCAGTGGTGGCGGCCCATCTCAGGCTTTGGGGGGGTCAGGATTTATTCTTACCTCGACAATTTGCTCCTAGCAGGTTCCACCCAACAGGAGGTGGAGAGGTCCAGGGACCTGGCCCTCCAGACCTGCTCCCAACTCGGCCTCCTGATCAATGAGGCCAAGCCGGAACTCGTGCCTTCTCAGGTGATGGGCTTCATCAGGGCAGCATTCGACTCTTGTCAAGCCAGAGTTCGGCTCCCGGCGGACAGGATGGAGGTTCTTTCCTCCTTTGCCCAATCATTTCTGGTTGGGCAATTGCGCCCTGCCTGGGACTTTCTGCGCCTTATGAGTTACATGGCGGTGTGCACCTCAGTGGTCTGTTGGGCCCGGTTGCACATGCGCCCCTCCAATGGGAGCTGACCACCCAGTGGACTCAGTGCCATGGTCATTTCAACCAGCTGATCACTGTAAACCAGAAGATGTGGGATGCTCTCCAATGGTGGACCACCCCAGACCGATTGCAGGAAGGGATCCCGTTTGTCCGCCCCGAGCCGACAGTCGTCCTCACGACTGATGCCTCTTTTGTGGGCTGGGGAGCCCACATGGGGGACAGAAGGGCCCACGGGCTCTGAACCCCCGAGGAGTCCCGATGCCACATCAACCTGTTGGAGCTCAGCACAGTCAGACTGGCATTGTCATCTTTCGCACCTCAGCTCCGGGGTCAAGTGGTTCAAGTCCAGACAGACAATACCACGACCATGTACTACCTCAACAAACAGGGCGGCACGCACTCCCGTCTGCTGTGCAGGGAGGTGCTCTGCATCTGGACCTTTGTGAGCCAATTGGAGGCAGATCTCCTAGCCATCCATGTGGCAGGAGCCTCAAACCATCTGGCGGATGCTCTTAGCCGCTTAGGCCAGACATTCCACGAGTAGTCTCTCCATCCAGAGGTAGCTTACAGCCTGTTCTCCTTTCGGGGCAAACCGATGGTGGACCTGTTTGCCTCCAGGGAAAACACCAAGCTGCAGCTGTTTCATGCTCGACCCCCTCAGCAGGGCTTGCTGCAGGGGGATGCCTTCTCAAGGCCGTGGACCCCAGGCCTCCTGTATGCCTTCCCTCCATTTCCCATTATCCACAAGGTGCTCCTCAAGGTGAGGAGGGACAAGGCGAAGGTGATCCTGGTAGTCCCAGACTGGTCGTGCCAGTTCTGGTATCCAGATCTCCTCAGCCTCAGCTGCAGGCCCCAGGAGCGGCTTCCAGCATGCCCGGACCTGATATCACTCAGTCAGGGGAAGGTATTCCATCTGGACCTTCAATCCCTGCACCTGATAGCCTGGTATCTGAGCGGCTAGAGTTCCAGGCTTTGGGTCTTTCCGAAGATGTCTACACCATGTGGAGGCATCCAGAAAGAAATCGACCAGGAAATGTTATGTCTTCAAGTGGAAAAGGTTTTCCATTTGGTGTCGGGGCAAGGGCCTGGACCCTCTGTCCTGTCCAGTGGCTAACATTCTCGACTACCTTTGGTCTCTGTCCAGAGGGAGTCTTTGGTCATCAACCCTTAAGTTAGCCGACGTTGGCGCAGAAGGCAGTGGTCGGGCGCATTTTCAATGGCCTGGATCACATATCCCTTCCGGTGCATGAACCTCCACCTCCGTGGGATCTACTGCTGGTACTGGCAAAGCTCATGGGTAAGCCATTTGAAGCAATGCACAAGTGTGCATTGTCACACTTGTCGTGGAAGATGGCCTTCCTGGTGGCTATCACGTCTGTCAGAAGGACAGGGGAGCTCCAGGCACGTTTGATGGACTCCCCTTATCTGGTCTTCCACAGGGACAAGGTTGTCCTATGCTCCCTCCCGAAATTCCTTTCGAAGGTGGCGTCAGAGTTTCACCTTAACCCTAATTACACCTCAGAGGCAGAGTACAGGCTCCATAACTTGGACCTGAGACGGGCCCTCTCCTGTTACAAGAGGACGGCGGAAATTCGGGGAGAGGTTTGCCAGCTGTTTGCCACATACGCTGAAGCCGCTTCTGGCAGACCTGCAGCTAAATGGACTATTGCAAGATGGATCACATCATGCATGGGTCTGTGCTACGAGTTGGCGGGCAAGGAGCCTTCCAGAGGGATAAGAGCTCATTCTCCCTGCCATACTGCTGCATCGGTGGCTGCTTCCAGGGACATCCCTATCCAGGAAATCTGCCGGGCTGCTACCTGGAAGTTAGCAAACACCTTCATCATCCACTACCACATCAACCTTGAGTCACGCCGGGATGCTGGTTTTGGGGCCTCAGTTCTCCAATATCTGTTCCCTAAGTACGGGGTGTGCACCTTGCCTCCCTCCTCCCAGAGAACTGCTAGGAGGCTGACAAAGAGTGTGGATGAACAACATATCCACGATCCTAGAAAATCATCCACACGGACCCACCCGACCTCCCCGGCTGTTGACGCACAACACCTGGCTTCCAGTGGGCTAAGATCTGGTGGCATGGGGCGGAGCCGAGGTATATACCAGCCAAGTGGGTGGGAGGAGCCTGGTTGAAGACTTACGGCTGATCTTAAAGTGGAAGGGGACATGCCAAAGAGTGTTGATGAACAACATATACCACTCCTAGAACTACTATTACAGGTGAGTAACCTGTATTTTGTGTCATCTGGAGAAAAAATCCATTAAAATGGGTAATGGGTATGGGCCAGCAACTGTAAAGTCTAGCCAAATAGGCTAGCAAGGATCTCTCTCTGTGACAAGAGATCTTAAAAAAAGGAACTTCCAACATCAGAAGGTCACTCGGACATACTTCTGACTGGGGCAGTAAGTTAAACTGCAGATCAGGGATCTTCTCCCTTATCCAGGGAGGGAGTCCCCATGGGGGGTAAGACCCCATAAACTGAGGAGGAGTTAGGGAAATTAGGGTGAAGTATATTAAGTAAATTATAAGGGTGATGTGTAGGTGTCGGATGGGAAGGCAGGGTTGGGTAAAATGGTGTCATTCCTCTAGCTCTTGAAGTAGTCCTACCCCATCTCCCTATGCCTGCTATACCTCTCAACTGTACCACATTATGAGGAACGTTCCTCAGTTTACTTCACAAAAGCTCCCTGTTCCACATTGTAAATACTTGTTCCATTAAATGTTAACATTTTAAAGCAAAAATCTGTAGTAAATGATGCAAAAAATACATTATTCAATTAATAACAGACTTTCTGAATATAAAAGCAAACATTTTAACAGTGTTCTGAGCTTCTTAAGTAAAGATTTGATTAAATGTTCCACATTTGGGGTCAAAAGGTTGAGAGGTATGATGCCCGCTGTTGGGGTATTTGTTGGAGGAGGAGGAGTCATTTCAGTATCAGATTCATCTGCCTGTAGACAAAATTCAGTCCCCCACAGGCAAACATGGCCTATTAGTCTTAATCTTATACTTTAAATAGTAATAGCCTACTAAATCTTCAGTGGTAAACTCAAAATGTGAAAATGTCTCTAGTATCATTCATGGCCTTTATAATTGTCCACTGTAGTTAAGTGCATCCATTTTGAGGAATGTTTGATGCATGAGATGATCTGAAATGCTACCAGGAATGACCTCTGTCTCATCTCCGGATGTGACAGCAGTGAGGTCCAGGGGGTCACCCCACCCATTGCTCCTGGGCGCATCCAGCAGTCCCCCCCCTCGGGAGCCGAGGTGGGCCAAGGAATTGGCAAGAATGCGCAGTGTCACACCCTTGGGCCAGCTGGCCCTGCCCCCCCAGGCAGCCCCATCCAGACCCCCACCCCACCACAGGGAGGAATGAGCGCACCCCGCAACCCCCCACATCCCCAGGCCCGGTCTCCCCACCACCATCATCCCACCTGTGTCCTGAATACTGTCCCTCCACATGGAGGACCAGGATGATATGCACCCCTCCCCCCCCCAGACGAGTTCAGTTCTGTGTGGGCCAGAGTTATGAGCTTGTTTCTAAATTGAAACGGCAGTCTCCTGGGCCAACAATATTCATATTTAATGGGAAGGTCCATGGCTGGAGGTCTGCAGCAAGGGGAGCTACTAAGGGTCCCCTGCCGCATCTCCCCCGCCTGTCTTCAAATTAAATTCAAGCTAGGCCCAAGCCCTAACCAGAAAACCAGTCGTCAACGTTTCGCCCTATTTGGCAGGCTAAGATCAATGTAGGTCCCTGATGGCAGCATCTTAACTAATTGGGAATCAATTTCCCGCTGCCTATGTGTGAAGGGGGAGGACATCAGATGCCCACTCCCCTGTCTAGTGGGGGCAGTAAGGCTGACCGGTCCTCTCCTCCCCACGTTTCATAAATATCTGGAACTAACAACTCCTCCTACCACAGGCCCGCTATTATGGTTTACTGCCAATAGTCTTGTCGAAAGGAGAGGGAGCAGGAACCTAAATCTCGAAGCCCATACTGGAGAACAGCACATAAGGTGAGACCAGGCACAAGGATGCCTGAGGACCGCATGAGTCCCCCCCCCGGAACCAGGCCAGGGCCTGGACAGACCTCCAAGGAGGGCACAGCACTGACTCCCGGGGCCCGAGGGGTCCCCACCCAACATCACCCATTGAGCTACTCACTGCGTCACAGCCAGATCCAGCTTCATATTTTCATTCCTAACATATCTCAGGAGGTCTGCCTAGCAAATTGTGAAAGGAGTTTCTTGATTGAGTCCATAGTGGCTTGTTGACTCTGTTGGCCCTGCGCCGAGGCACTTGCCGTCAGGCGGGTAGCTGGAGTGTCTGTGGGACAGGCTAGCTGCAGAGGGCAGGGAGAAGCCCCTCTTCTTCAAATCCAAGCAGGCCTCCTCTGCTGTTTCATATATTTGTTGCCCATTCGGGTACTGGAAAATTAACCATTTCGGGTAGGGGGTTCTGAAATTCAATTTTTGCGCAGGAGGGGGAACAGGGGGATGTAAGCCCACCTTCGTTGCATTGTTATGGGAGCATAATCATTGTCAATGAAGGTTATGATTGTGCCATAATACACTTTGCCCTGGGACCAGGCCTTTCTGAGCAATAATTCTTTGGTTTGATATCTCAGAAAACATACGATTATTGATCTGGGGTGTGCATTTGGTTGAAGGGGCTTGTGGCCCAGGGCACGGTGTACTCTCTCTATTTCTAGAGAGAGATCTGGATCCAATGTAAGAGGAGTGTGGAGTGTGGTTTTATGTCTGCCCCATCACTGTTTTCAGGAATGCCATAAATTCTTACATTTCGGCGTCGATGACTGTTCTCAGTGTCTTCTTCTCTCTCCACTGTTACATGGCAAAGCTCCACCATTTGAGTCATGGTAGTCTGCATTTGTGTATTAGTTTTAGACTGTTCTTGTGAGGCCTGTGCCATAGTGAATACTTTCTAACGGAGCTCCAGTAAGTCGACTCGAAAAACCTCCTGAGTCTGTTTAAAGTTGATGAATTCCTCGTTGAAGTCTTGTAATTCCGTTAGTATTCTATCTAATTTTTGACCACAGCTTTTTTAGGTTTGGATTTTGAGGATTTAGCTTGAGTTGATCGGGTCGGCTGGTTTGAGCATTCTTAGGCCCCAGAATCCGAGAGATCTCCATCCGAGTTGCCTGCCTCCTGCGCCAAAACTGTGTATCTGTTTCCCCCTCCTTTATTTTTGTTGGTAGCCATCTGTGGTCAGTGAATTTCAAGTTTAAGAAAAACATCCGAAAAGGTGGCTGCTGATTTAATTAAAAGTGGGCATGTGAGGAGCTCAGAGATTAAGCTGCCATGTGGGAGGACACTACACTGGAAGTTAGTTGGAGCTCTTAAAGAAATACGCAGATTAGACTGTAACTTTACTTGCAACACACATACGGACTGTAGATTACAGAACTTGGCAGCACTCTGAACTGTTTACACGTCCCTCCAATAATGGATTGGACCCTGTGTACTCACTGTTAGATGCCTTTATTAGTGCGTCACATTTGAACTGTACAAGGCAAGATTAGGTTCTTTCAGCAGGTGGTCTCTGACTCTGGAGGCTAAGATGCAGCCAAAGTCTACAGCCAGCCAACCTATACTGACTGCATGGGTCTTGCAGCCTTTGCAGATGGAAATAACACTTTAACTCCTTTTGGCAGTGCCCCTTTCTGAGCTGAAATCACTCTCTGGAAAGAACATGGCAGGGATCGGGGCCGGCATGCTTCAACCCCACATCTAGGCTATGCCTCTCAGGGGAAGCGCATATGGCAGTGCCCTAGATGGCACACTACCAGGTTGTGTCCTAGACCCATCTGATGGATGCGATGCATTTAGCACATTTATTGCTCACTGTCCCTTCAACCATGGGCCAGCATGGCAGCCATAGTCCTTTTAGCTTTAAATACACACTTTCACACAGGTGAGTGCTTTCTCCCCAAGGCTAGGGTGACCCGATTGCTCACAGTCCATACCAGATCAATTTACTTTCAAAATGCCTTTACTTTGACTTGGCAGTTCACATAGTTACGTAAGCATTAAACCACGACAGAGCATGGTTCTACTGTGGATGTATTCCATGGTTGGGGTGGGGGGATTGGTTGGTGACTCCAGCCACCCAATCGTGGATTAAATCATAGAAACATAGACTTTGACAGAACCATGCTCTACAGTGGTTTAATGCACTTGTAACATGGCAAGCGTATCTACAGGTATGGAATTGTACTGTTAGTCATTTAGGCAAACAAAACACAGACATACGCTTTGCATTTCAGGCAGAATAATACTTCTTTTACTGCACACATTCAGCTGCATGCAGCCTTATTGACATACATCGTGGGTGTGTATAGAACTACAACTAAAACATTTCTGTAAGATATCAGTTAACTCACTGCATGCTCGTAACACTGTTCATTAACGTCGTTTTCTGCTGAAAACCAGTATTATTTTCTGTCAAAACCCAGTTACTCGTTTATCACTTAGATAGTGAAATGACTTATGGGATTGAAAACGTGAGCGTGCATAATGATTAAGCATTTTACAGTGATCGCTCTGTAATTAACATTCCTATACTGGACCACTAATTAACTGTAACATTTTACATTTCTGTTAGAACATAACGTTTTAAAGACAGTTGCAAACCATGAAGAACATTTACAGTATATAGGAGTATGCTAACGTCTGCAAACTGCTTATGGGACAGACGGCTCCAGTGCACTGCTGTAATAATTCAAATGGACAGGGCCGTGGTTGGTAAAATTCTGTAGATTGAATGGGTTGCTGCTCTGCTTCTTGAAAGGAGAATCTGCTCGTACACTGTCCTGCTGAATGTGGGAGGTACATGAGGTGCTTGGAAACTGCATGGATGTTGATGAGGTACTTGCACACTCATTTAAAGGACAAGCTGTATTTAGAAGATCAGCATACAGAACTACTGATACTGCTGTTGTGCCTAAATCTGAACTTTGCGTTTCCGTTTGCTTCGGGAAAGGAGATGGGCTTGGGAGGCTTTGCTTGACTGCTATTTGGGGTTGCGTTCCGATTTCTGTCTCATATGGGCTTGTAACATTGCTGGTCGGGTACCCATTTAGATGAGCGCTACATTTATAGTGCTAGTCAAAGAGAGCGCTAGTCCATATAGCGCTACCAGGGACAGCGAGCAGGGATATACAGCACTAGCCAAATGCGCGCTACTGGTCGCTGTCCATGGTACTGCTGTACAGACAAGGGCAGCAGAATCCAGGAGCCCGGACGAGCTGCTCCCATGGCGTGGAGGGCTAGGGCTTAGAGCAGCTTAGCCAGACAACCCTGGTCTCCAAAAGGGACTTTAACACTGGTGCTAGGGCCGTGGAAACAGTATTCCATGGTCCCACATATTTTTTCTTGCCCCGTGATCTGCTTCCCTTGGAGTGAGACTCTTATTGGGGGGAGGGGGTGCGAGGGGTGGCACCCCCGTAAAAGAAACATCGGCACTATTTTTTCCATGCCCTTCTTGTCAGCGCTATTCTGACCCAGTGCTGCAGGTTGATACTGCTGCTGTGCATGGGTAAGTGTCTGAAGGAGGGCGGGAGATAATGTGCTGTGGACCTTTCTTTACAACTCGGGACCCTGATGACAAGATGGAAGGCCAGCATTTTCAATCCGCGGTAGAGGGGGACCAGTCATTTTTTAAACTTGTCTCGCATCTGTGTCCCATGATGCTCATAATTTCCATCAATGCGAGTCCAGCTCCAGATAGTAAATGAACTGCCATACTGCAGATACAGTGGTTCATATACTGGCGGCTGAGCTTTGCATCGGTGGAAATGTAAGACGTCATTTCTCCGAGATAATTGACTCTCATCAGAGATTTCGTATACCACACTTTCTTATTGTTAAACAACCTTAGAGGTTTCTTTTTGGGGTGAAGATAAAACAAGGGAGCGTTCTGAGGACATCTGTACATGTATTCTTTGTACGGAGCAACAGGGCAATTTGGGCTGTCGGGCACTGCAAAAATTACACCTCGAAGCGCATCGAGGGTGAATTAATTCTTGGTGCTTTCATTAAATGCAACACTGATGAATTCCCTGCCATTTTTGTCTTTTTGTAGACTGAAAGAATCCTGCTTCAGTTTATTAAGTCCCTTCTTGCTAGGCCCAATGGCAACTCAAACCAGAGGCTATACACAGACTCCGATGTCAATTTATCAGATGTGCAAATTTTCTCTAGATCAGAATCTGTAATTCGAGGGGGTGCTGGGCTACATCTTTGCCTGATCTACGATACTCTTTAACTATTGCTACAAACACATTATTTGCACTCTGAAAGTCAGGGTCAAGTGAGTGCCATGTTGATTTTCCTTTGCATCTCCACACTATTAAGGTAGCGATTTATTCCAGCACGCAGTCCTATATAAGAACTTATACTGTATTTGTTGCCATCCCCTGTGTGCACAGATGCATAAAAACGACTCAATATGTTTGCCAACTCAGATACTGGAATGCTTTTTAAATCAGTGTCCAACTGCACAGAAGCAAGCCAATCTTTAAATACTTTTAAGGACCGAATAGTGTTTTATTTTGAGTATTTGCCTCACTTGGTTTCCTTTCTGATTCATCTAGATCATCAGATGACACTATAGCATGCCTTTTCCCACTGTTATCTTTTAGTCTTGCTGCTGATATTCTTTACATCTTGTGACTTTGATTTACATTTCTGTTTTTTAGTTTCTTTCTAATCTTTGTATTGGGACACAACATCTCTCTCTTTTTACACTTTGTCTTTCTGTATCTGGGTTACTTTACCAGGTTGATTTTCATACATTGAAGTTCCACAGTCATCTTTGCCATGGTATTTATTTACCCAGCTGGTTATACCCATAACTCCACAAACACAAAAGATGATATGAAAGTTATCCATTGTTGTACTACAGGGATTTGCTTGATATGATGGTCCATTGGGTCGGTGTGTGGGAAATACAGGGATTTCTGCTATTTCTGTTATTGTGGCATATACTGGTACTACAGCAGCAACCCTGGTTCTACTGTAGATTTAATCCATGGTTGCTGAATGGTCAGGCGATGCACTTTAACTAATCTGTGTTACTTATTTATGTGTCTTGTTTATAACCATGTTACAGTGCAGCTTCTCTCCAGCATGGATCACAAAATCTCAGTCCCTTGTGGCTTTGCTGGCATTAGCAGCTCCAACTGGACATTTAGACATATCAAAAAGATTAACAAAGTCTCTCTTGGCTGTGCTGCCATTATTAGCTCCGGTTGGACAGGTACTAGCCTTCCAGGCAATGTCAGGAAGAACCACGCTCTCTGAGTACTCCCCTTCCAATCCTGTAGGCACTTGAAAAACAGTCACATCGCATTCTTGAATACCGGACCCTTCTCTGGTCACTTGCAACAGATGTCCACCCTTCCTCAGCATTAGACAGACACAGGGTGCAGACAGACAGTCCCTTTCTCAACTCTTTGTGCTTTGCTGCCCCTTACAGTTCTTTTAAAGCTTGCATTTGTAAGTAGAGGTTTATTCATTTTATTTATTTCACATTTGGATTAATACCTTTGAGTACAAAAAGGCTCTTTTTACAAAGGTTGCAAGTCGAAGTCAGACAGTACAACATTAGAGGAATATATATGACGAGCACAAAAAACAAGAGATTGCATAGGAACAGCAGTGTAAAATAACAATACATAGTATCAGAAGTACATGCCTTCAGATAATAGTAACATCAAAGGTTGTATACATTGTGATCATTATCTGTGGAGACCGCTAATTACCTACTAAAGTGCCAACCTGTGTGTCGATTGCAGCCTAAAACAGGCTATGTCAGGATAGCAAGGCTGAGTAGTGAGGAGAAATTAGGAGGATAGGGATGGCAGGGATGGTGAGGCAGAAATTGAGAAGACAGAGGTAGGAGAGGGGGTAGGCAGAGCAAAACTAAGTATAGGGTGGAAATGACCCAAAGTGAAGCCTCGGGGGCACCATTAAGAATAGAGGGGTGGAAGGACAGAAAAAATGGGACGAGTATCAGTAGGAATAGGAGAGAAAGGGGGATCTAGGTTAGGGTAGCAATTACCCCGACTGAGGCTACAGGTAACACCCAATCCGAGGAGCGGACACGGCGGTTTACTTTAGCCAGGTTTTAACAGAAAAGTGCCAACTAGTTGACAGATTGCAGCCTAAGCAGGCCTCGTCAGGGAAGGGAGGAGATAGTAGGGGGGACTAGGAAGGAGAGTTGGAGTGGGAAGGAGAGAAGTGGGAAAGGTAGGGATAGGAGATGGAGGGGAATAGGAATAATGAGTTCAATCAAGGTTATACCACGCAGAGCATATATCATGCGAGGCAGTCACAAAGGTTTACTCAGAAGGATTTTTGATACTTTCCTTTGCTGGAAGCTGCAGATGATTCTTCAGTACTCTCACTGCTGAGGCAAAAACATTTCTTACAGCTCTCTCACAACAGTAGGTGGATGCTGGATTCTTTCCACATTTTCCCAATGTGGAAGAGACAAGGCTAGCCCCTGGAGGACAATTTCTGGCATCCCCCAGGCTAGCAACTGTTGCTGCTTGTAGCCACTTGTTTCTCTGGCAAAAGAAGAAAATACCTCTCTCCCCTGTGGAGGGGCTCATGCAGAACTGTAGGCCCATTCTCTTTAGCTGGGGGTCTGAGCCTCCACCTCTGTGGGGGGCTCCCGCTGGAACTCCTGCTCAGTCTGGAAAACACTGTCTTTTATAGAGTACTTCTGAGGTTCCCGATTGGCTGACTCCACTAGGTGCTCCCACAGTAATTGGCTGAATGCACCTGTCAGTCCACAAAATGAATATTCATTAGCCTCACTCGATTCACAATAGGCTCCCTGTTTGGCACCTGAAATAGGTCCCTGCTTTTCCCCCACAATCACTCTGCAATGTCCCATAAGTCTCTTGCAAAAGTCCCAAGAATCCTTGCTGAAAACCTGGCTCTCCGTTTGGCTGCTGCTGCACAACATGGCCGCTACAAATCACAGTCCCAGAGCAGTTTTAACCCAGTCCCAAATAAATGTTCTGGCGCAGCCAGGTTAAACAATTTATCTAGTTGCTTGCCCCTCTGTTCAATAGCCACATCTGTGCCCTCTTAATTTCTGCCACTCTCTTCTTTATCCATGCAGTCCTTAGCTTGTTGCTGCTGCCGAAAGATGCAATCCCCATGCAGCAGACAGGCAACATAGAGAGGACCCATTTTAAACTTGCTGGTGCAGCCAGTACTTTATTTTATTTAGTTCTTTGCCCAACTAGTCCTTAGCCCCTTTAGTGTGTTTTTAAGCTCTCACACTTGTTTATATTTATTTAAACCTTGGAGCTCATAGCTGCCCCCGCAACACCATACTCCTATTCGGCAGTGGGCTGCAGCTCATTAATATTCATGAGCTTCTTTTCCATATTTATGAGCCCCCAGTTCAGCGCTTTTTGGTGCTCTCTATTTTGAATTCAGAGAGGGATCTCTTGGCCCTTGCACAGGTCACTGGCCCCCACTGTGGCTTCCCCAGGGTTCGGAACCGGTTAACCCCCTCCCGATTAACCACAAGACTGGCGGTCGGGAGATCAAAGTGCTTCTTAGTGCATGTGCGGTCCCCGTTAGCACCGGGTGTTAACGCAACAGTGGAGGATCGCGTCCAGCTCTGGAGCTCTGAGCAGGGCTAAAATCAGCATGGAGCGACTCTGGGCACGGGGCATACTTCCTGGACCTGAGCTGTGGCGGTGATACAGGGAAACATACTGGGGACCCAGTCATTGGGAGGTGCTTCAGGAACGGGAGCACAGGAGAACAAGCCATAAGGTAATCCCCCATTTGGGAGGGGGGTTACATAAGCAATTTACTTTTTATTCACACACACAAGATGCACTTCAGGCTGGATTATTGGTTTGTCCCCCCCCACCCCCAAGATGGATATGGTGCATTCCATAGGGTTAGATTTTTCTCTCTGATCATGCCCCTGTCTGTCTTCATCTTGAGATGGCAGCGTAACCAAAAAGAACAGCATGGAGGTTTAATCTGGCACTATTAAAGGATACTACAAAAATTACTTGCAGAAAAGTCCCCATTATTATCAGAGAGAACTAGGCAAAATATGTTGCCCGTGCCATTGTCTGGGACACTGTAAAAATGGTGTTACGAGGAGAAACTGTGGCCTATGCCCAGGGCTCCAGATAACGTGAGTACTGACCCACTTTACTTACCTCATTTGAAGAAATACTCTTCAGAATTATTTTTTAATGAGTACCAATACTCATCCAACATTTCAAAATGCACCACACTTCTTAGAATAGTGCTTCATCACATAACTGGTGATTTAAAAGGAGCATTTTTTTACAGAACTCATATACATTCCAATTTTGTTTTACTCATGTAACCCTGGCGTTGGGTATCGGAAGGGCTACACTACCCCTGCCTTGTGGGCCCAATACAAGGTTGAGAGGCCTGGGTTCTTACTGTAACTTTAAACTGGTTCTTTTCCAAGGATAATAAAACTGCGCAGTGCCTCCACCCAGAGCGTACTTAGATGAGCAAGATTAAGGGAGGCAGTATAGCGCAGTGGTTTAAGGCTCTGAGCTGCAAATCTGGTGACATCCAGCAGACCAGACCTAGGTTTGAATCCCACAACTTCCACTTACATACTGTGTGACCCTAAACAAGTCACTTAACTTCCCTGTGCTCCCAGGTCGCACCTGTAAAAAAAGCTTTCAGCTTAGTGTGCTACTCCTAGTTAAACAACTGGAAAAAAAAAAAAAAAAAAACCTGGTACAACCCTCTGTGTACCCACCCAGAATACCATAATGCCACCCCAAGCATTTCCCCACATTTCATCTTATGATTAGTGACTCTACTAATAATATGCTCACGAGACAGGATTATGCAAACACAACAACAACAATTTATTTACATGGGAAGGGCAAGGAAGGGTAAATCAGAATAGAGGTCAAGCTATTTACAATTGGTCAAGTTGGTAGATGGCTTGGTTAGATACTGCAATTGTTCTTCAGGTAATCCTTCATTTTAAATTTAAACACTGACTTCCAGTTTGCCTTCCTGCATGGCAGTCTAGCTTCTCTGTGGCTCCCCCCAGGTCTAAACGCAATCTGGCACCATCTAGCCTTCCACTCTGGCTATCAACAGCAAAAAAGCACGTTTTGAAGTACTAATGGCCAATACTCACAGCCGATTAAAAGAATTTGCGGCCGGCATGGGAGAAAAAGAGCATTTAATCGAGCATTCAGCTATGGGCAACATGGACCGCGAGGCCTGCAGTCGTGCTGCTTCACCAACCCACAACTCAAATGCAGACTCCAGCTCAGATGAAGACAAAGAGGTCACGATAACCTCTAGCAACTGTGTTGGGAGCTGCGGTGACTGGGGGAACAACATATCCCTATTTCAACAGAATCTACTAGATATAAAATCTGAACAGCAAAAACAACAAAAACAAATTATTGACCTTGAACAACATGCCACAGAGATATCCAGCACAGTAGATCTCCACAATGGCGCTATATTGCTGCAACAGAAGCTGGAGGATCTTGAGAATTGGTCTCGTCGAATAAATATTAGAATACACAGCATCCCTGAGGGAACTGAATCCGGGGACATGGCACAATTCACGGACAGCTTTATCAAAGAAATTCTAAATCTGGACCAGGAGTATGCACTTAACATCATACGTGCACACCGCTCCCTGGGCTTTCGTCCGTCGGACCCTAAGGCACGTCCCAGATCTATGATTGCTGCTTTCTTGGACTACAGGGTAAAAACAAAAATTCTGCAAAAGGCCTGGCAGAGAAAATTAATTTTGTTGGGGACACCCACCTTTATTTTGAATGGGGGTCAAAGCTCATCTTAACTACCCAGCCACCCTACGAATAACTACCGATTCTGGAGTGCTTCTGTTTCAGAATATCTCAAAGGCAAAAATATTCCTTCTTCAATGGAACATTGTTATCGATGACCTGTTGGCTTCAGAAGTGATAAAAGACCTGGATCATCGCCAGTGGTACACAGTGAGGGATACCACTAAGGGAGGGCAAAGAGGCGAGAAACCCCATAGATCTCAGCCATTACCTTTGGATTGCTTAACCACTGCCTCAAACACTTTAAACGACCAACTGGTGTATTTGCCACAGAGGAAGATGGCAAGTAAGCAGAAGAACAAAACAAAAAAAGGAAGTCAGTAGTAAAGACAACCCCTCCTCAACTCGCCTTGAGACGGCTTCTTGAACAATCCATGCCTAGCCACAGGACTTTTTACTTCATAAGTTTACGAGGTTCCCCACAGCAAAGACACCCGCTGTTGGCAGCTTGTACAGATTCCCTGCTTTATACAAGGTCCCCACACTGTCTCAGCTAGCAGAAGTAATTCTTCAGGCTATTTGAACATGATCCCTGACTAATTGTGGTGCACATTTCTGAACGGATGGCAGACACAAGCTGTTGAGACCTCAGCTGGATTAATTCCACTACCCGCTCATTGTCCATCCGGAACGCTGAGTATATAACAGAACTGGGACTTTCTTTCCGATAACAGGTTGGCAACCATTCCTGATTTTTAAGACTACTTTCATTGCCATGGACATCTAATCATGGGAATAGGGTTCAGTTTGTACTATGGGGGGGGAGCCAAACACAGATGCCGATGGGAAAGGTCTTAGTCTTGGCAGGCGGGTGGGGAACCAAGATGGGGGGCTGTATAGAGTGGGCCTGTTCACTCCCCCTGTGTTTACCGGGGTTAGAGATATCTGGAAAATTATGGTTTATCCGTGGGCAATACCTGCAACTATTAGCTCTCAAACATTTCATGGACTGATGGTCAGTGTTTATTACATAAAACATGCCTGCTATCTGTAAATAAGTATGTGTGGAGAAGGGGAAGAAGGACAGACCTTGTTTGCATTGTGCTTTTCTTCTGTCCTTTCTCCCTACCTGAAACACAGGGGAAAAACATTGTTTTTCTTGGTTTTGTCTTGATGGGGCGAGCGAAGCAGCCTTCTCCTTGCCGAACTTCAGACAGGCTGAGCAAAGGAAGTGTCGGGGGACAGTTGGTGCAGGGAAAGGCCATGCAGGGCTTAAGGCCTCCCATCCTGACAAGTGCCTCCCTTATTAGGGGGTCACATTTAGGCACAACCCTTGCCAGTAGTGTCCTTCATCCCTTACCACAATCACTGGTGGATGTTCAAGGATGGAACTGTTGGGAGCTCAGAAACATACAGCTCACTGTTTTGCATAGTTGTGTTACAGTTTTCATGTTCTGGTTTTACTGTCCAAATTCTACACTGAAATTGTGCACTGTTCGAAGAGGGAAGGGGCAGGGTTCTATCAAGCGAGGGAGGGGAGGAGGTTTGAAACATCCTATCATACCTAGTATTATCTTTCCAACATGACAGAAATATCAGTCATAACTTATAATGTTAAAGGCCTTAATGGCCCTGTGAAGAGAGCCAGGGTCCTCTGCGAGGTGGGAGAGCTCGGAGCCTCGGTGGCCTACCTGCAGGAGACACACCTCTCGGAGAAGGAGCCTCGAAATTAAAGAGATCCTGGGTGGGAGAAGTGTATGTGGCCCATTGGCTGGAACATTCACACAAAAGAGCTACCGCTGTCCTGATCCATAGAGATATGCCCCTCAAAGTTACAGGGGTGGATCTACACCCTCAAGGTCGCTATGTCCGACTACAAGCAATGCTTTTTGACACCAAATGTGTCCTGCTGAACATTTATGCCCCCAATGAAGAAAAAGAGACAGGCTTTCCCTAAGAGGGTAATCCTGCAGACTATTCAAGAATTGGATGACTTACACATAATTGGGGGAGATTTCAATACGGTGATGTTCCCACGAAGGGACAGACGGAGTGCTCTCTCTCTCCAGGGGGAGGTGGTGGGCCTGCCAGTTTTCTCAGACAACTGATGAGGGAGGCGGGCCTTGTAGATGCCTTGAGGGATCGTCGCTCCTCACACAACGATTATACTTTCTATTCCCATAGACACAATAGCTTCTCAAGAATAAACATGATTTTTCTACCTGAGGAGAGAGGCACTATGGTGAAAGAATGTCATATATTACCCATGACATGGTCAGATCATTTCCCTGTATTCCTGCACCTACTGATATTGCCCTCCCCACATAACTCCACTTGGCAAATGAATGTGGGCCTGCTTAACGACCAAGAATTTTGCCAAGAGGTGGAGGCCAAGATAGATGTGTTCTGGTAGTATAACTCACAGTCGGAGGCCTCCCCGTCCTCCAGGTGGGATGCCATGAAAGTTTTCCTTCAGGGGTCCATTATTAACTTCAGCACACACAAAAAAATGGCAGTACACCCAGCTTCAAATGCAGCTTGAAGCTGAACTTCAAGAGGCAGACTTTCGTCATAAATTAACATTACATCGAGGATAAAAAACATTGGTTGGGGATAAAAAAGAGGCTGGAATCACTCTTAGCCCATCAAACAGGGGGTCAACTGAGGAGAACTGCCCAGAGATATTACGAGGGTGGAAATTGGTCTGGAAAACTTCTTGCCCTGGCCCTTCGGAAACAGATAACCTCAAGGGCAGTTCTCAAAGTACAAGACCCAGAAGGCAGTGGCACAGCAATAACCGACCCATTAGGAATCTCTGCTGCTTTTCCCACTTACTGTAAGGTTCTGTACTCCCAGGACCAGGCAGAACAGCATGAGATGAAGACGTAGGCCTTCCTCAACTGGGTGGTGCTTCCTCACATCCGGGAGGAGGACAGAGCCCTTTTAGAAAGAGCAATCACATCATGGGAGGTCCTGGAAAGATCAACCAGTTAAAAACAGGAAAGTCTTCTGGGCTTGTCGGTCTGCCCTCAGAGTTCTGTGCCATTCTTGGAGACTCTGACCCCTCCCCCACCCGCTGCTGGAATGTTTTCATCACGTACAGGCTGGGGAGCTGTCCCTGTCTCCTGGAGGCTCGCCCAGATTATGGTATTACCCAAAGAAGGTAAAAGCCCAGACCTTTGTAGCTCCTACTGCCCCATCTCTCTACTGAATGTAGATACAAAAATATTTACGGGGATCCTGGTGGACTGCCTTTAGCAAATTGTTGGGAGGGTAATCCACCCAGATCAGACAGGCTTTGTAGTGGGCTGCTATCTTTCAGATAATATTTGTAGATTGCTCAATATCATTACAACACAGATGGGGCAAGGACATTTCCAGATTGCTATCTCCATGGATGCGGAAAAAGCCTTCAATAAGGTCAGTTGGCAATTCCTTCAAAGAACCATGGAGAGGATGAAATTTGGCTCCAGATTTTTAGAAATAATTAACAAGTCTCTATACCTACCCCCATGTGCAGGTCAGAATCAATGCTATTAGTTTCAACAGGTTTCCACTGACAAGGGGCACCTACCAAGGTTGTCAATTGTCGCCCCTATTGTTTGCAGTTTATCTGGAGCCCCTGGCTGCGGCGGTCTGCCAGGACCCCCGCATTAGGGGGCTTATGGTGGGTGGGGGCAGGGAACATAAGGTCACGCTTTACGCAGATGACTCTGATCTTCTTTTTAAGTACCCCTGAAACTTCAGTCTCCCGATTGCTGGCCGTTCTCGGGGAATTTGGTACTCTGTCAGGTTATAAGTTAAACTATGAAAAATCTGAAGCCCTTTGGTTAAGTGGGTCCTGTATCCAAGGCTTCAGTGCAACATTTCCATTTACCTGGGCCAGACACAACCAAATACGTTACCTTGGGGTCCAGATAACTATGGACATAGATAAGCTTTTTGATGCCAACTGCAGCCAAGCCTGAGAGGGGATGCAGCAAGATCTGGCCCGGTGGTCCCTCCTTCCTTTAACCACTGCTGGAAGGATTGACTTGGTGAAAATGAACATATTTCCCGGTTTTTTTGTTTCTGTTTGGTGCCCTGCCCCTCGCTATCCCGCTTACTTTCTGGCGCAAGGTAACAGTGGGACTTGGGAAATTTGTGTGGGGAGGTCACCGTTCTCGGGTCACCCGGGAGGTTCTTGAACTCCCCAGGGAGCTGGGGGGACTGGCAATGCCAGATCTATGCAAATAATACTATGCCTGTCAAGTGCAGGTAGTTTGCACTTGGGTCACCAGGTGGATGGCCTCAGGCTGGTACCAGATTGAAGAGGAGGACTGTTTGGGCCCACCACTATACTCTTTGGCATCAACGCAAGTAAAAGACCCTATTCCCTCCCTGATGAGAAACCCATGGACTCAGCAGACTCTCAGGGCCCTTTGGTGGGTCAGACGTACTCTGAATTCAGAGAAAACTCTCGGCCCACTGTCACTCATCCGCCACCATTCCTCTTTCCTCCCCCCTATGCTTGATGTAGGTTACGCATGCTGGGATTTCGGGAGTTTGACCCATTTTTCAAAATTTTTGGAGGGAGGGCTGTATGTCATTTCAACAAGTGAAGTTAAAATTTCAGTTGGAGGACGGGGAATTCCATAGGTACCTTCTGGTACGACATTTCATAAATACGACGGGTCATGGGGCCTCCCTATCCTGCCCTCTGAATCCCCAGGAAGATTTTATTAACCAAGCAGCCACCTCAAAAATTAAACTGAAAACCAGTTCTCACTTACACAGCTTACTAAGACCACAGAATTCAGAACCTCTTAGACACATTAAGGTTGCTTGGGAGAGGGAGGTCTCCTGCCAGATCCTTTGGAGTGGTTGGCTCCATTGCCTCAAGATGGGGTGGAGAGTAACCTCGTTCCCAACTTGGCGAGAATTCTATTGGAGGATCCTGGTTCGTTTTTTAGGACACCAACAGTGACTAAACATTTTAGCACCAGCCACTCCAATAGTTGTTGGAGAGATTGTGGTGAGGTTGGCTCACATCATCACATATTCTGGGACTGCCCTGTGCTGGCTCAATTTTGGTCAGAGGTAAGCGAGGCCACCCAGCAGATTCTGTCAGAAAATATCCCCTCTCCCACTTTACAGAGTGGGTACCTAGACTCCCCACCCTGGTTTGCCTTCCCACATCCAAGAGAAAACTTGCCCTGGTTCTTTCAGCGGCTGCTCTAAAATGTGTAATGACCCACTGGTTGAGAAAGGATCCGCCAACACTCAGGGAATGGGTGCGTAGGATCAATGAAATACAGGACATGGAAGCCATAACGGCATGGCTCCATCTTAGGGAGGAGGCCTGCAAAGCAATTTGTAGCCCTTGGATTGCATGGGAGGTGAATGGGGTGACACCTGGGGCTGGGGAGGAGGATGCCTCTCATTCCCCTCAGTGAACCTCTCGTAAATCTTCCTCACTGCTTCTCTCCCTTGTTCTTAGATAATGCTTTCTCACAGGCTACTATAACAAAGATTAAATTAAAATCTGAATGCCTGATGCTTAACTAACTAGGGTTTGTTTCGTTTCTATCACTATCCCCCTCCCCGGACTTTCTGTGTGATCCAAACACCTGAATTATATACCTAATATATGACTTTACTTGCTTGATCCCACCCTCCAAATTTGTTGGGATAAAATGAACAGTGCACAAGTACTTGTTTCTTGGTTATATGTTTCAGTTGCAACTGATATACAAGAAAGTTTTGTTTAAGGTCTTGCCGGCACATGATTGATCCCTGGCAAAGGCCAGAGGGAGAGCAGCTGCCAGAGCTGAGCTGTTTGGGAGGTGTGCTGAACGTTAGCACTTCAGCACACTATGTCATTGCACGCCACGCCTCCCTGGGAGTTAAAACAACAAAAATGCCGGCTCCACAAATGATACTGTGCTTCTGTGGCCCCGCTATGCCCTTCATGGCACCTGATGATGATCGAGCTTACAGTTTCTGTCGGCATCTGCCCGGCCTAGGCCCTGCCAGGGGGTAAGCCATGGAGGACCTCTGGTAGACTTCTGTACCGGGAACCATGTACAGGCTTCCATCGGAGTCTTGCCTGCTTAGTGGCCCCGCCTAGAAGGCAAACCTGGGAGGCTCGTCACCTAGGCTAATTGCCGGGGGGGAGGGGGCTGGGAGAGCGGGGGCTGAGCTACCAGAGACAGGCCCAAAAAACATAGTAAATTAAAAAAAAAAAAAAGGCAAGTCCCTTGTCTCTGTCCTTGTGAGCCCTTTTAATCCTACCCACATAGATATTTTCCCAGAAGGGCAACTCAAGGAACACACCACATTAATGGAACTGCTATTACTGAATTGTTTTCTGAAAAATTCTTTACCACTCTCTGTTGAGTATAGTTTGACTGGATCACAAACCTCAGGCTGGCATTGCACCGACCTCTTAGCACCTGCATTAGCGATTCAGCATTGGGCCCCCATGGTTTTGCATCACTCTTTGAGTGACTAAGATGAGCTGGCAAGCAGTGGACAACACTCCCTGGACTTTTGGAATATGGGGACATCAGGGCTATCTCCAGGCTGCAATTCTAAAACTCTAACATGGTGAATGTAAGAGACGTGGCGCCATGTAAATGGATTTAGAAATACAGAAGAACAGCATAGCTCAACATCGAGGAGTCAAAGTGACATGTTTCTTTGTTTTTAAGTGAACTTCTTTGGGATAAAATACATTTAATTAAAATGCAAGCATTCATTTAACCAGTTACCTTAATGGGATACAGTATGTTCTTTTAACACAGTCTAAAACCGTATTGTAGCTCTCTAGCTTTCTTTCATATCTACTTTCCTCAGAGGTTGCTGGTGTAGGTGTTGCTCATTATTCTTACTGTAGCAGCAGGAGCTTAGCAAGTTCCTGTCTCACTTTGTGGTATCAAAAGTAAATTTACTTTCACTCATTAACAAGTGTGCTGATTAAAAAATGAATAATGCATGTTTTCCAGGATAACAATTCAGACATTCGGGGGTACTCTAAAATAATTGGAAAATAGGTTTATCCAAAACAGTCCGCTCCTGATAAACACAGGACAGCAAACAGATTAGAGGAGTGTTTGGATTTGTGTATGTAGTCCTAGTGCATCCTTTCCTTTGTTTGGCATTAGTAGTTGTTTCTAAATTTTGCCAACTTGTTTTCTGCCCCCTGGAGATCCCATATATGTATGTTTTATTGGCTTTACTTTTCTTACAATCCCTCTTGTCCCCCTGTGACAGTGAGGCATCCAAGACCATTAATCTAGTAAGGGCTGGTACACTTTTCAGTTTAGAGCAGTAGTACTGTGTTTGTAAATGCCTCGTCTTATTCTGGGAGTACTAAAAGAGGCTGCATTCACAGTTTGGCAGACACCTGAGAGGTAATTGAGGGGGCAGTTCTTTAAGGAAACCGCTAAGTCTTCACTAATTATAGCATTAATGGCCTGGGGTGATTTGTGTGCTTTTGTTATGACTGTGTGTGGTTTGATGAAAAGAAAAGTTTTAAAACCAAAACATTTACTCCTGGTGGTTAGACCTGGGCATACACCTTGAAAAAAAAAAAATTGGATTAGAGTTATTTATTTGAGGCCAGATTAACAGGACCTAAACAGCACAGTGCTGCTGTAGAGTGAACAGCAAGCAAGCATTCTCTGAATCAGTGGTCTCAGACTCAGTATTGTTGCATGGGACAGGAGGCATTGTGGGAAAAGGAAAGGCAGTGAAACATGCAGGCATGGAGATTGCCAGGGGCCATAACACAAGTAGGCAAATTTAGAAAAAACTCCTAATAGTAAACAAAGGAAAGGACGTACTAGCACTACACGCAAATCGAAACACACTGCACAACATATTGTGTTTTTTTGTAAATTTTGACTTTAGTTCTCATTTTAGAGGACACAGAAGTATTTTCTGGCTATTACATACAGAGAAAGAAAGGAAATGGTCATTAGGAGTCAGTGACGTGTTTCTTTGTTTTTAAATGAACTTCTTTAGGATGAAATACATTTAATTAAAATGCAAGCATTCATTTCGCCAGTCACCTTAATGTGTTTGTAAATGTAATTGTACTACTTTTTTTCTCTATACTGCCCACTCAAGCAGATTCTTTTCACCACCACCAAGCTCCTTTCCAATCTATGAAAATCTCCAGTGGAACCCTCTGCATACTACCTAATCCTGAATTGTTGCATTATTTCCTGGTTTACGCTCCACCCTAGGTGTGGCCAGTAATCCGAATGCAGCTGCTAGAGGGTTTTGATCAGCTGTGGCAAGCGGTATGGCTTCATGCGTGATCCAGTCTTCCTTTCTTTTTTCTCACTTCCTTATCTCACTCACTCCCCCTCCCCCCATTGCTTGATGCAGCCATCCATCACGCCCCATCTGATGCCACTGCATGTCCTGACACTCTGCACCACCATGACATGTCATTGTGTTCAGCCTGTAGTGCACTAACACCCTGCAAAAGAAGAGATCTCTGATATCGATGGGTTTGGAGTTCTTCTGCCCATGTCACGATGATCTAGGTTGTCACTGAGTCATCAGTAAGAAGTACCAGTCATCAAACGAAGACATAGAATTCAACACAGTGGTTGTCTCCAACACCAAGGATCCTACCTCTGTTTCTTGAGAGCTGGT
The DNA here is from genome assembly GCA_016271365.2 of Neoceratodus forsteri. NCBI lineage: Eukaryota > Metazoa > Chordata > Ceratodontiformes > Ceratodontidae > Neoceratodus > Neoceratodus forsteri. Next base: position 448,070,546 of record CM057456.1, on the reverse strand, counting down.
ACAGAAGTGTCTGTAGGGACACACACCCGTCTGGTATTGACCCCTCAGGGTGATCGCCACTGTGCGAGTTCCCCCTTCTCTGGGGCTGGTTTGTCCTTAGATGCTGGACTCCTGCAGGGTGTCATTCCGTGAGGTGAACTGGGCTCCACCCGTCCCCAGTTCTGCTGGGGATTCAGCTGAGTAGCCCTCTCCACTATCTTTATGGTTGGTGGCAATCTCGGCACCGGAATCTTTTCCACTGATGTGATTTCCACTATGACACTGTTTTCTTTTTGGCACTGAGTTTTTCCTCAGTGCCAATGCTGTTTCCTGTTTGATGCCGTTACCTTTTTCAGCACCATTTTTGGATTCCTTGGTGCCAAGTATTCCAAGTGGGATTATCAGTACTTCAGCGCCAGCCATTGCTTGATCAGCTCCAGTCAGTTCAGAACTGACAGCTTCAATGCTGACTAGCAGTTCAATGTCAGTCAATTCATCTCCTAAAGTGACACAGTTGTCCTGCGGAGTTCATCCTCAACCAGATGCCATGACATGTGTCTCAGTGTTTGGCACACCATCACTCACAGTGGCTCATACAGTCCTTTGCTGACTTGATCATTAGAAGAGGTTGACTATTACGCTCCCTCGGGGGTCATCCGGCTAAGGTCCATCATCTCTGGTGTCACTGCCTCTGGCACCTGTTCTAACTGCTGCTGGTTCACTACTCACATTTACTAGTGCAACACCTGGATATGTCAGTCACCAACATCCTCCTTGCTGATTCCCTGAAGATTGCCCCTCTCTCCTTTTGGTATCAGTTCAGGGCCCTCGCATCTGAGTGTTGCTGTCTGTTTGGCGTACTCTCTCCAACCTCCTGGACACCTGTCAGAGTCACAGTTTGACATATGGCTGCAATCAGTTAGTGGTTCATTGAAACTGATTCGGGATCACAGAGATAGGGTACCTCACCATCATCCCCCGATTACTGGTGTCCCTATCCTCTTGTGAGAACAATGATACCTCACTCTGTATTCCTCTTTCCTTCATGGAGGACCTCTTTCCAGAGGTTTTTAAGGGAGATGAAGGTAGAGTAACCCCTAGGTGGTGCTATCCCAAGGGCTACTACCCCTGCCTGCTTGGCTAGTAGCTGGTTAAGGGGCCTGAGTTCTGAAACGGGTGCCTCCACCCGGAGGTCAGGGTTGGTAGTGGTCAAGCTAACCTGGGCACTGTAACCCCACTCTTTCCTTACTAGTGGCCGGAACAATACCCAATAATCACTTTCATAATACCCCTGATACACCACACAAGTACCCCAACTGTTTGCACTTACCACCAGGGCTTTCCTCTGGCCTGGCCCTGGGGACCCCCTGTATAACAAGGTTATACACAGCAAATAACAGCAGTACAGTATTCTTGCTCAAACTGGAACCACAGTCAGGGTAAATGCAAAAAAGAGTTAGATCTGATTTATTTAAAGGACTTGAACAAGGGAGGGGCATAATTAGGTTAATTTGCTTAAAGGCTGTATCAATCAAACAGTTATGCATGCATTTCAGGGTCCATAAACAGTCACACACTCTGGGTACCCAGATGGAGAATGGTGGACTAGCCAGAAATGTTGCAGCTGGTTGGGGCCCTGTTATGGAAGAAAACAACATGCACAACACACACTATTTGTAATCCGGAGCCGGAGGGCTCAGTTCGTGAAAAGAAAACAACAAGACAATCAGATGACACACTTTTAGATTAAGCTGTTATTGCAGGGAGCTACCCTGATGATTACTGACGATACCCAAGACTGGACACAGGCTGGACGAAAATCGAGACAGCAGGTGGTTAATCTGAAGTGCCAAGAAAAGCAGGGCCCACACGAATCACCGAGGCGTCATTCCTGTTCAAGCGTGGAGCAGGGGGCTGATCCCCAGGTAGGTCTCTCGTCGATGGCTTTCTCTGTGCAGCGGGTAGTCTGGCTGGGCCAGTGTAGCAAGGCCCAGGCCAAATGGAGACAAATTCAGATACAGTCCGTTTGGGCTGGATACAGCTTCCAGCAAGCAGAACACAATTCACACAGTGGGGGACCAAATCATGACCCACTTTCAATACATAGTACATTTACATGTAAGGAAATTCTACTTTACTGGGCAAACCGCTCTCCAATCACGATTGCAAAGTCTCTGCACAAACTGGGGATTCAAAAGCAGCTGGAAATCCTGACAGGCTGATCGCATTCAGCAAAATCTTTGGTCTTCTTCAGGCATGAACCTGGTAAAAAAATCAGTGGCTTACTTCGTTCTCACAAACTTGGATTTAGTCTAAAATAATTCTCTTCTCTCCCTCTCAGGGGCAGCAGGCAGACTTGCAGGCCAAAAACTCAGCCGTTTCACAGTTCTCCAATGCAAAACTACACAGAACTACTTGTCCAAAGCACTTGAACTGTTCTCATTTCACTTTCCAGCTCAGAACAGACAGAAACAGCAGGCAGCTTGGGGATTTCCCTCAGATCCAAAAGATTTGGTTGGCTGATCTGTCTGTCAGTCACAACAAAGGCTCCCTCTTCAGGTGCAAAAAGGCGCCAAAAGCGCAAAACTACAATTCCTAGAGATTTTGACTCCAGACAGCTCCTGTAGTCTGGCTTCATTTTAGGTCCCACCAGACTGATTGGTCCAATTTGGCAGTTCCGGGCCAAAATGCAAACTCCTGCTACTAAAACTGGGTAAAATTGGCCTAGAACCCCTCGCCCTCAAATGGTTTGGGAGTTACCTATTGGGCCAATCCCAGAGGGTCATCTGGAAGGGTGCTGCCTCCGGTCCTCTACCCCTTACAGAGGGAGTACCGCAGGGCTCGATCCTCGGCCCATTCCTTTTCTCCATATTTACTAACGACCTAAGCCTCCACTGTGGGGGAAGCTCGGTCGTTCAGTATGCGGATGACGCTGTCATCTACCAATCCCTGGATAACATTGCAGCTCTAGGTCCCCTTCTCCAAGCCGACCTAGCATCTCTCGAGGCCTGGCTGAGAGCAAATAGAATAGTCTTAAATGAAGCCCGGCTCGTCGAGCGCAGCGGTTAGTTTCCGCTTGCGGCGCGGCGACCCGGAGTTGAGAGCGGACCCGGTCGTCGAGGGCCGGCCGGGAGAAGGATCGAGCGTCCGTGGACTGCTCTCCTTCTCCGGGGGGAGGGATGGGGTAGCATCCGGGGCGATGGGGACTCCTAGCGGAGGCCAAGAGCACCCACGCTGCCGCGCTCAAAGATTGTAGGAGGCGGGGCGGACGCTGGACGTCATTGCACTACCCCGCCTCCCCGGAAAAAGAGGAAAATGGACGGCTGCCGGCCACCCTCCATGAAGCCCGCCGCGGCTTTTATTAGCCCCCCCAGGCCAGTCCTCCGACCAATTACGGTCTCTGCGGGATGTCTCGCCCTCTCCATCCCGCAGCCCCACCGTGGGGGTTAAGCCACGGGGTATCGGAGGACCCAAGGCCGATGTGGGGGGGTGGAAGCCATCGGCCCGTGACCGGGCTGAACATTGGGTGGCCGGCAGCTAGGAAGGTGAAAAATGCAAATTTAAAAAAAAAAAGAATGGTCTTAAATGCATCCAAAACTAAGGCAGTGCTATTCGGATGCAATGCCCTTGGACACGACGGGTCTAAATCTCTGCAACTCACTGCTCTCTTGGGAAACGACATCGAGGTTGTGCCCTCCTTAAAATACTTAGGTCTAACATTGGACCATTGCCTTACCTTCAAGTACCACATGGATCAGGTCACCAAGACCATACACCGCAAACTTGGTACTCTGTACCGTCTAAAAGACCAGCTCATCCCTGAGGCCAGGACCTCAGTCGCCACAAGTGTCCTCCTCCCCACCCTGACTTACACTGCCCCGGTCTTACAGGGCATGGCCAAGCAGGAGGTCACCAAGATGCAAATCCTATATAATAAGGTAGCCCGGTTTGCTACCCAGGACCACTCCGCGAAGGCACCATTGTGACACACTTGCTCAGCTACGCTGGCCCCCGCTGACCTCTTGTCTCCACTACCCCCTGCTCTGCTTGACCTTCAAGCTACTCAGCCCTTCAGCTCCACCCAGCATCTCTGGAACTATCGCACTCAAACATAACCCCAGGAGCCTACGGACATCTGGACGTACACTGCTTGAAGTTCCCAGAATCAGGACTAACACTGGCGGCAGGTCATTCTCCTACTCAGCCCCCTACCTGTGGAACAAACTCCCATCCCTAGTGTAGGAAGCCTCCTCACTGATGAACTTCCGCACCAGACTCAAAGCCTATATGTCTGATACTAGCACTTGTCATTGCCATGGTTAATGACCCCCCCCTACTTGCTTCTATCCTCCTAATATCCAGATCCTCCAAGCACCTTATCAGGTTCCACGGTGCTTCCCTCTAGACATAGTACCACAGCTAACTTTCCAATGAACCATGCTAGTAGTAAACAATGAGCTTACCATGTAAAATTAAATTTCTTCTGCATCTTTTGTTAATTCTGCTGTCAACATATTTGTAAGGACTGATGCATGATGGTAACCATGGCTGTAACCTGCTCACACACCTGAAACTACTCTGTAACCCAAGTCTTTCTCTGTATGAAAATATGTATTGTTATCCCGGGTCGCCCCTGAAAAAGGGACCTTCGGGGCTCAGTGGACCTACCCAGTCACCAAATTTTAAATAAATAAATAAAATAAACAAAACAATCCTTGCTGCAAAGAAGGCAGGTTAGACAAACTACATTATTATCACTACTCTAATGAATGATCAGCAAACAGTTACATCTATTAACAGGGCTCCCTCTGCACAATTATGGCAGAAACTGAGCAATTACCTGGCAGCCCGGGCGGGACTCGAGCATGACAACACTCAGCCCCTCCCAGATTAATCATTACTGCAATATATGCAGCTCTTAAAGCGACAGTACATAGAGGATACACTGGCACTCTTTGGCACTAATGATTAACTGCTAAATGCAGTACACCAGCCTGGCAGTGAGCATTTAGGCAAGCTCATGGAAGACTTTTCGGTAACCCCCATTTGTAGGGGGGGTTATAGTAGCCTTTAGGAGACTGAACCAGATTATTCCTTATTCCAACTCCATTGCCTTGTAGAGTTTACTGTGCCACTGCCCATCTCTGCCCTTTTTTTGGCAGTGCATGTACCCTGGTTTTGATTGTTTACCTTGGGTCCAGTCCTGGCTGGGGTTGTGGACAAATATCTAATCCCACTAGGTTCTTTTGGCCACTCAGGCCACCCCTCCCCTAGTGTGTCCTGCTTTTGCACCACAGTAGGAATATGCAGGGCTTCTCAGGCTTATTGCTTCCCTTTTAATCCTGAGTCTGTGCACCTGGACACCTTGGGCTGCAAGGTTGTTGACTCGGCTCTGGCTCTTTAGAGGATTGCATCCTACCAGGTTGGCCTTTTACCAGCTCAACCTCTGGGAAAGGTTGATTGCCTGTATTTGCTGAATGCCTGTATTTCTGTTTTTTCTTAGGACCAGTCTTCATCCTTAATAAGGGAACTGGCTTCAAAAGGAGCAGGTGCCATGAGGCACCTAGTAAGATCTGCTTTTAATGCGGCAGAAGTAGCCTTTAGGTCAGCTGCCACCAGGGTTTGGTTAAGGTGGCATGCATTGATAATGCCACCTAAGCTTAGTCCTCTTGCTTGCTGGAAACTTCTTATCCCCACTTTCTAAGGTGACACTCTGTTTTCCATCTCCGAGTCATAGTTGCCTCTTGTTTTCCATCTCCAAGTCATAGTTGCCAGCCAGGCTTAATTGGTCTGGGTGAGCTCTTTCTCTGCCCCTAAACTGTCCCATCATCACGCCAGGGGCTGCAATAAACTGATAGTCTCTTCGCCTCAGCTCCCAGAGGATAAATGTAGCTCCTTGCTTCCCAGGCAAGAGACCAAGTGTAATCTAACAGCTACCTGTTCTGTTTTCCCTTTCAATGTTCAGACCTGGAGTAGGCTCACAGTTTCCTTCCATCAGCATACAGGATGGTAATACTGCAGTGCTAGACCTATGTAAGTGTATGTGTCATAGTGTTTTATGGTCAGAGGAAGTTTGGTAGGTGACTTGGTTAGGTTCTTTGTGAGAAGCTGTTAAGTTGTCTCTCCCTACAAGATATTATACTGCTTGGTACTTGATTAAAGAGTGGGACTCTATGGAGAAGACTTATTCAGGTAGATAAAGCAGTTACTTACCATAGTTCATGATCTTCAAGAATATCTTCTCCATAGAGTACCGCTCACCCACCACACTATCCCCCCTTTCTTTTGCATTTTTGTTATTTTACCTTTTTGGTTGGGCTTAAGTGTTCTAGCCTGTATTCCTCCCCAGATTCACACCAACAACTCTTTTTGGAGGAAGTGAGCTGCAAACCTGGAGATCTGGGTTTGAATCCCACAGCCCCCACTTGCATGCTGTGTGACCCTGAGCAAGTCACTTAACTTCCTTGTTCTCCCAAGTCGCAACTGGAAACAAGCTTCGACTTAGTGTGCCTTTACCGGTTAAACAATTTCCCCTTTGCCAGGTTTGGTCAAGACAGTGCTCCTTAATTTGAACTATGATGTCAAGCACTTTATGGGAATTGCCCCGTCAGGTTTCCTAGTATTCTTATTTTTCTACATGTACCTGAATGTGTTACCAGATACATTTTTCCTGTCACCTTCCTCTTCCGCCTTTGCTATTTGCTATAGGAATAGTCCTTTTTATGTGACTAGACAGTTCTTGGTTAGCTTTTTGGCATTATTTACTTCATCCTCTCAAGTTCTTCCTGTGTTATATACATAACCAGGTTATATTAATTCTTTATGGACATTTTATGCAGCTATTTTGTTATACCTTTTTTAGTACTGTATATTCCAAAGAAAAGATGGAAGAGAAAACAAGTTATTATTTTTTGATTTTTGTCCTCCCCATTTTCTTTCATTGTCACGTTTACTGGTAAAAAAGAAACTGGGATTGTTGAATTTTTTGGTGCCGCATATCTCCTAAGGTGCATATGCTGCACTGATGTAGTTCAGTGGTGCTTACAGCTCAAGAGACATAGCTCAGTCCTAGCATCGCTGACCCTAAGACCAAAGAGTGGCACTCTGTGAAGACAATATTCTTGAAGATCAAGAGGTGCGGTAAGTAGCTTCACTTTCCATTTGGCCAAATCTTAAAATTAGATTCCCCCAAAACTGAGTGCAGATCAGCATATTTCGCATTAAAATTTGGCACAAAATTGTTCTTTGCGCCAACAATAGTATGAGCTTTAAATGGCAATTTGGGGAAGTGTTTTTTACATGAAAAATGTACACAAAGGGGGAGTTTTGTCCAAAAAAATGGGTGCACCTTGGGGATTTTGAGCAATCAGCTAAGTAAAAAACACTTATTTTAGTTCAAAAGGTAAAAAAATGGTAATTTCTTCCCCCAGAAATGGCCAGTTTTTTTTTTCCCCATAAAAAAGGGGGCCCTATATATTCCTGTGGCTGCTCACCCAAAAACGCCATACGGCTGTGGATGAGAATGTAAAGCCTGAGACCCACGCTCCTGGCTTATTGGAAGCCCTATGTGTAGAGATGCTGAAGTGTCATCTTAGATAGTTGGAATGCTCATACTGCAGCAGTGAGAGGGCTAAGATTAGCTCAGGTTGCAGCAATATTAATGAGTAACCAAGGTAGGTGTGGGTCCAAAGGGCTTTGTTGTGTTCTCATTGCATTACCATGTCATGGCTTTTAATCCGGTAAAGCACAGGGGACAGTTCATCTCTGTTACCTCAGTACTGTATTTTAAAAGGACTTAATTTCTCCCGAGGATTGAAATCTAATTACAAATCAGCTCAAGGAAAAAGAGAGGCTTGAAGTTTTGGCCACTGCTGCCAGGTACAGTACGTGTAATAATCTCTTACGTAGTTACATTGTGTTGATGTCAATTGAAGCAAAATGTATCTTAATAGACTTGAAAATGGAAGTCAGTAGATGTTATGGCAAAGTGGACTAGATTTTTTTAAGTGATGTGATGGCATTCTAGAATTCTGGTTTTGTAGTTTCAGTTGGCTGGCCATAACTTTAAACTTGGTCTGTACATTGTGGCAGATACAGCAAACTCTACTTCAAGTAACAGTCTTTGACAGAGTACTTCTCCTTGAGGTGAATGAGGTTGGGGTGTGGTATTCATTGCCCGTTATGAGACAGTAAAGCTCACCATGTATGTGGACCACTGGGACTTGAAAACAGGCAATAAATTAAAAAAAAAAAGGGTTAACAGCAGCCTGAGCAGCTCTCTGAACTTTATGAAAGTAAAAGTGTTTATACCTGGCTGGAGGAGAAATCTGAGTTTTCATTTCAGACCATCAGTTTACAAGCTAAGCAGCAGTCCCTGTTGTTATAGTGCTCTGTATGCCCAGATATTGGGACATGAAAGGAGCTTCTTTATCACTCCACATTGTGAGTGGGGAACATAATTAGTACATATGGGTGATCTTCTCCCCAAGTCAGGTAGTGGTACAGCTTAAAAGCACTGACCTCAGCATAGAACCCTAGGGATTGGAAGATTCCAAATGTAGCAGTTACCCCAGTTTCAGCTGTACCACTGAGGGGGTGGCAGCATAGTCGGAGCTCTCTGAAGATTTTTGTTTTCTACTCATGGTGTATTATTTTTATTCTGGTTTTGTGTGACTCTGTGACACGTTCGGGCCCCCTGGTTAGGGGAGCACCATAAATTTAGAAATCTGTGCCTGTTTAGCTGAGGCTTTTGAATTAACTAACCTGCCACCTAACTTCCATTCTAATGTTTACAGTGCTTGAATGGGGATCACTTGCCTTAGGGTGTCTTGTTTAAGAACTGGTCTTTGTTACAGGTTTCCCTTAGCTTGGTGCCTCAGGTAATAAAACTAATTTTTTATTACCAGTAGATTCCTTAGCCCCCCCCCCCAACTCCACCCCACCCTTATGACTCCTGGTGCAGTTTTCTCCCTGTCCCTTAGGATTTCTTTGTTTGTTTACTGATGTGTCTTCATTATGGTGGTTCCTTGTTATGGTGCTTGTACTTGTGGTTTTTGTTTGCCTTTCCCCTTCTAGTCTTTGGTCTGGTCAGCCCGAGGGGATGTTGAGTGGCAGCTGGCTTAGATACTGATTTACCTGTGTATTTTGTCATTTTCTGTTTGTTCCCTGGCCTATTATTTATTCACTGTCCTGTTGCTTTTCATTGGTAGCATAGTGCTATCTGTTTATGGCACTACTTGCCTCAGGACAGCCTATCTTGCAACACAGTAATCATGCCATTGTTTTCCTCCCCTCAGTGGGCATACCATGCAGTTTGCCAGCCTGCAGAAGCCCTGCGAGCACTTTAGGAGCGCACTATGGAGTGTGAGCGCAGGAGCCTGCATGCCACTCTGATTGCACTATGGGCGTGCAAGCATTGGAGCCTGGACATTGCTCTGATCGCACTGACATTGCTGTTCATCCTGGGCATCAAGTGGCTGGGGGGGTGAATTCAGTGAACCTTATAGCAGGTACAGTATGTCTCCTTGTTTAGGTCTGTTGCAATGCTGCATGAGGATGGAACAGCCTAGTGGCGAGTCACTTTTCTGTAGCTTGTTGATCTATCAGATTGTTCTGTCCTGGTGAACAAGAAATTTGTTTTATTTGGTGGATAGAGACTTAGGCTTGGTGTCAATGCCCCTCTCCCTAGGGGTCCGGGAGTTTTTCTGGGATTCCCTGATAGGGAAGGTAGCTATTATTTCCTGTCATTTTGTTCTCTGTGGCAGTGTCTGTACGTGACATACCTGATTGTCATGAAGTAGAAGGGGGCAATGTTTCAATTTCTTTTTTGATGCATTTTTCACTCCTCTCTGGAGTTGGACAGTGTGTTAATCTTCCTCAGGTAGTATGTACATGACTTGAATTCTGACATTCTTGTTAGTGGCACCATGTAATTGAAGACCAATGGAGTTTGACTGCAGAACAATGGAGTTTAACAGTTATGAAGACTAGAACCATTTTAAACATGTTAAGTTCTGCTGGACAATGAGATCCTTGACTATGGGGTCTTGTGTCCTCACTTGTAACATATTTCAGTATGGCTGTTTCGGTCTCCCTACCCCTCCACAAGACCCTCTGACTTTGGGGTGGGGGTGGGGTTACACACATGGTACCATCTGGCAGTAGCAAAGTTGAGTCACACAGTTTCTCTCTCTTTTTTTTTTTTGCTGGCATCTGATGCTGTATGTGTTAGTAGTAGGGGCTATCTACAAAGACACCCAACTCAAATGCTGACTGGGTTGGGTGGGTCGATACAGTCACACCCAGGTGCACAGAGCTGATCGACTGTGCTCACGCAGGTTTTGCATGGAAACACCAACCTTGACGCATGGCTTGTCAACATGCGGAAACTAGGGGGCTGTTGAGGAGAGTCCTGACATGATGGACTCTGGTCCATGAGATGAGGAAGTGTTCTTTTGAGGAGGAAGGGCAGTGGATAGAATCTGCAAGGAGAATTCCATTTTCCTCCCATGATAGTTGAAATGCCTTCCTGTTTAATAGCTGAGGCTTGCAGGATTGTGGAAGTTCAGGAAATCCCAGATGCTAACCTCATTCTGTCTGCTTAGATGCCAAAGGGTCATTTGTGAACTTCCGTTGCTGTTAACAAGTTGTAGATCAGGAGTGGGCCAGGGTGGACCAGCAAAGCCGGTGACCAGGCCATGAGTTTGAAGTTGCCCCTTACTGTTGGTAAGAAATGGGAAATCCCTCCGTTATTAGACAGGGCCACATGTAGTGTCATAAAGCCCATCCCCCTTTTCCTCCAGTTCATGTCAAAAGGTGGTTACAGCATGCAGATAAAAATTGTTTTTTGGATGACTTCAATCTGCGAGCAATGTATTCCTCCTCCTTTGGTTTCAGGGACTTGTGTTCCTGGGTTTTGGATTTAGGTAGATCCATTCCACAAAATCAGAGAGGGGGAATTTTTGATGTCTCATTTTGAGGGTTATTTCTTGCCTGAGAAGTGCAGACGTAGGCACTTGCACAGTTTGGCTAGCATAGCCTACTTTAGATGGCGACCATGTGAGGGATATGGCAGTGCAGGTGGGCTGAGCATCTCACCAGGAATCTCACTGACGATCCTGACCTGGATGGGGTTTGTAAGACAGCCAGGACAAGGAAGGACATTCCCCCGCCCCAAGCCAGCACTGTCACCCAACTACCTGCTCCGGCCACCTCTTCCCACTGAAGACCCCCCATGGAACCCTGGCTTACCCCCCCAGGCGGGGACACAGTGTGGAGGGCCCCCAACTTAACCCCCTCCCCAGGGGAATCAAGTCTTCATCGGGATCCGGGCAGTGCTGCAGCTGCAGGCAGGTGAGGACCCGTTATCGGGCCCTCGTGTCGGTGTCGTGCTCTAGAGAGACATTTTTCTGTGTATGCCCTCCCAGAGCGTGACGTACCATGGCTTACACCGGCATCCATCACACTCTCCCCACTGGCGCGAGCATTGGGGCTGCGATACCTACCTCTGGCTGTTGCTAGAGGTCAGACCACCTCTGAGTCAGTGTGCCCCTTCCCCCCAGAGGAGCTGAGTGGTCCATCGGATGCTCAGACATCCTCCCCCCGGCCAGTCCTCTGATTCCTGGGTCTGCTTCTGAACCCAGGTCATCAGCGATGCAAGTGAAAATCCAGCCTCTGTGCCAACGGGCCAGCAAGGAAGGACATTTGCCAGCCTCTAAGTAGCAACCGAATCCCATTTCGGCTTCAAGGGATCAGGGTTTTGGCCACCCCTGACAGTCGAGTAGTGAGCATAGATAATTTGAGCTGCAGTATAAGGAGTGCCTTCTTGGTGTAGCCCCTAGGTGGCGCTACTCCTAGAGTTACACCCCTGCCTACTACCTGCAGGCTAGGCTGAGGGGTTTGGATTCGTTTACTTACATCAAGTCTAAAACAATGCACAGTGCCTGAACTCAGAGTATAATTTTACGTGTTAGTAAATACTTTTAATTAATTAGTATCTATACAGCGAAATTGCCAAATACTGTTGATTTCTCTGAAACTGTGAAAATCGGAGGAGGTCAGTGAACAAAGCCTGCTGTGTGTAAAATACCTCCAGCACTCTCTCCCAAGATAAACCCATATAGGAGCTGCATTACATTTTTTCCCTGAGCCTGGAAGCTGACTTAATTTTCAGTTGCTGAGCCTGCTGCTCCAAATTTTGCCCCAGTTTCAAAAAACTTGCTTGCAGAGCACCAGACCAAGACAAGCAGCTGCCATAGCACAGCAGCCATTTCCCAGAAACATCTCAGAGCGTGCCTATTCTGAGTTTAGTACAGCTCACAGATACCCTGCTTCTGCAGCAACCCCATAAGGGTAGTTACCGGAGCCACATTTTCCACATTAGCAGCACTCGCTCCACTATTAGATACCACAACCAAAGGGAGACTTGCTTAGTGGGAACAAAAAAGGAATCTCTGCTCAACTAAGAGATTACACGGAGGGTCTGCGCCACATGATCCACTGCCCCCAGCCCCCCACAGCAAGCAGTTTTAAACAATAGGATCACGCAGTTTATATGTACAAGTTTTCAAACTCTAGTTCCTTGCTGCATGGAATTTCCCTGGCCAGTTGCAAGGTTTTACCTACCTTAAGCTTTTTACTCCTCCCACTGAAACTGAACATATAAACCTCTTTGTTTCCTGCAGACTCTGGAACTTTTAGGGTCGCAAGGGCCCTTGGACGAAGCCAGCTCTCCCCTGCAGTCTTGGGACCGAACCCCCCCAGAAGAAACCAGGTATGCAGCGTTGCACAGCAAGAATTTCTGCAGCAGGGCGCGGTTCTGGCGCCATTTTTGAATCTCAGACTGCTGTTTAAATCCAGCCTGTCTCCCACTGCCTGTGTGCTTCCATCAGCCTATTTTCCCATTTGCAGCTTATCAGCTGCTGCCACCAGAGGACTCCAATAACAAATTCTCAGCCTCCAAAATACAAGTTCAGTCCAAAACGCTGCTGCCCACAGCTCTTACTCTCCTCTCCCTGGCCTCTCTATCCTCCTTGCCCCCTGCCACCCTCCCAAGCCGTGAACCACCACCGTCACTGCCCCCAAGGCAAACTCCTCATCCATACTACACTGCAAACTCACACTCGCCTGCTCAGAAATTGGGTCCTAGCTACTACGGTCACATTAGTGCCACTATTCTTCCTCCCTCTTTTCATCTGGGACTCCTGGCCTTACACACCCCTGCCCGCCGCTACCCTCCCATTTCCCCCTCCTCTCAAACCACCCCAACCATCCCAAACCCCCTGCGGTCAAAGATAAAACATATCACCTGCCTACTTTTGCTCCTGGCTGGGGACATAGAGGCAAACCCCGGCCCAACCCCCCAAAATACAAATTCCCACCCCTCCTTTCTCTTTCCCCAAAGGCCTCTGCATCCTACACCTAAACACTTGCAGTTTGCTATCTAAAATCTCACTGCTGCAACAAACTGCTCTAACACTGTGCCCAGACATACTTGTCATATCCGAAACTTGGCTAAAACCTCATCACACAGATGCCGAAGTATCAATACCAGGGTACACAATAATTAGACATGACCGGCCAGGTAAAAAGAGAGGTGGAGGCACGGCAATGTATATCGCCAATAGTCGCCAGTTCACAATAGTGGACATCCCCTCACTTCCTGGACACTTAGATTCCACACTCATAAAACTCACACTCCCATGCTCCACCCCCATATACGTGGCAGGCTCGTACTGCCCCCCCCTGCACACTCCCTGAGGACATCCTCTCCCACCTGATCTCCTTACAGTCCCTAGCTGAGGGGGGGAGAGCTCCATGCCACTGGTGATTTTAATACAAACTGGTTAGGGCCTGACAAAGCCCATCTAAAGACCAAAATTAAGGCTCTGAACCTCACCCAACTCATTGCCGATCCCACCAGACTAAACCACAAGTCACAAAATCACTCTTTACTGGACTGGGCTCTTACCTCACACCTCCACAGGATCCTAAGCACTGGCCTATTACCCGATTCCATAAGTGATCATCACATGATCTACTTGATCAGGAAGGTGCACGGCCCCACCGCCCCCCCCCCAAAAAAAAAACACTACTTACCAGGTCCTACAACTCCCTCAACTTAGCATCTCTCTTGCTGGACCTAGGACGCATAAACTGGTCATTTATCTCAAAAGCATCCTCCATTGACACCGCCTTTGAGGCTTTCAAAACCAGTTTCCTAAATGTCTGGGACAAACATGCCCCCCTACGTAAGAAAAGAGTTAGAGGCGCACACCTCCATGGATCATGGCAGATATAATCAAATTATGCCACACCAGGGTCCACACCTGGAAAGTCTACAAGAAGCTGGGCACACAGGAGCCCCTCACTACATATGGATCCCTACGAAATACTTGCACAAACTCCATCCGCCAAGCCCAAAAAAACTACTTTGTCTCGGCTTTTAGCAAAAACATAAATCGTCCTACTGATTTTTGGAAATCACTAAAATCCCTGACCCCCCCCCACTAAACCCCAACCCCCTACACTGTCTGTCCAGGGCTCCCTCATATCTGATCCCATCGACGTAGCTGAAGCTTTAAACACCCATTTCTCCAGTTGGCAGAAAAACTCCTGTCCTCCCTCCGCTATACTCCCCTCGACCCCCCGCTCATGCCCCCAAAACCTAGCCACCCTGTCCTGCTGTTCTCTTTCCATCCAGTAACCCAAGAAGTCTTCCAATCTTTATGGGCCCTGAACCCTAACAAAGGCAAATGCCCGACGTCCATGGACGCAAAGATGCTCTTCCTATCTGCCCCAGCCGTAGCCGCTCCTCTAGCCGCCCTTTTTAACTTCTCCTTCTCTTTGGGCAAGCTCTCTACTGCCTGGAAGCAGGCCACCGTTATCCCGCTGCCAAAAGGCGGCGATCCTTCCTCCCCAGGCAATTACAGAGCCATCTCCCTACTCCCTATCCTGGCCAAATTACAGGAACGACTGGTCCTGTCCCAACTCACTCCTTACCTGGAAGCATCCTCTTTCTTCACTCCATTCCAATCGGGCTTCCGTAAATCCCACTCCACCATCACCTCCCTGTTACGTGTCACCGTTGACATTCTCATGAGTATGGACAAAGGTCACATCACCACGGCTATCTTTATTGACCTAGCCAAGGCTTTTGACAACGTCTCTCACTCCCTACTCCTCTCCAAACTCACAGACGCAGGGCTTTCTAAACCAGCCACAAATTGGTTCTAAGACATCCTAGTGGGCAGGACTCAAACCGTTAAACTTGCCTCACACACCTCAAACCCACTACCAGTCTCATCTGTCGTCCCCCAAGGATCTGTCCTAGGTTCCCTACTCTTTTCCGTTTTTCTAAACGACCTCGCATCAACCTGCCAACATTCACCCATCCAGATGTACGCGGATGACACTGTCCTTTATGCTTCTGGCCCTACAACATCTAGCATAGCAACCCTCCTCCAGGAAAGATTTCTGCGCCATCCAGCACTGGTTTAGCTCCAACCAGTTATTCCTAAACTTTAAAAAAACTGTATCCCAAACTTTTGGCTCCCAAGAAAGACTCTCCATTCAATCCCCCTGCACCCCTTTTAAAACTCTGGATGGGACCCCCCTGGAGAATTGCACTAGCTTCAGGTATTTAGGTGTCTGGCTTGACCAACACCTAGACTTTTCCTCTCACATCGAATCCCTGTACAAGAAGCTGCTCCCAAAACTCGGTGCTTTATACTGAAACAAATGCAGCCTCCCCACACAGACTAGGCAAGCCATTGTCCAAAAAAATGATACTGCCCGTTCTCGACTACGGAGATATAGTATATACCACAGTCCCCGCGTCCGCCCTGGCCAGCCTCGACACCCTGTTCCACTCTTTCTGTCGCTTTATCCTCGATTGCCCACATTTTACACGCCACTGCAACCTTTACAGCTCTCTAACCCTGCCGTCCCTCCAAGACCGCAGACTAACAAACTGTGCCAGGTTCGCAGCCAAATATTGGTCCCTCTCCCTTCCACCCTACCTGTCCTCTACCCTCTCCCAACAACCTCCACCTGCGTACTCCCTCAGGAGCACAGACCCTAGGCTACTGCACGTCCCGTTCATGCGCACAAAAAAAAGGCCAGGCCGCCTTTAACTATCGAATCCCTCAAATCTGGAACGCCCTACCTGCCACCATAAGACATGCTCCAAACCCCTACCAACGAAACTGCCTACTCCAAGGGCATTTCTCCTCCAGCTGCTCCTGTTTCAATTAAATCAACCCTGCACTCATGGTGTAAATTAATTGCTCTTAAACTGACCACCCTCCAATTTTTCTCTACGCTATGTATGTTTTACCTCTGTCTGTAACCATTCACAAAATGTAGTAATACGATGCTTGTTGTTCCTTTTTGTACTATGTATGAAAATATTTTTCTCATGAAAATCGTCATGTTTGTAATATGGGTCTTGGCCCCCAGGTCGCATCTGGAATCGAGCATGTTGCTCAGTATGCCTTCCTGGTAAATCTCGTAAATAAATAAATAAATAAATGAAATAACCCCCTAAGATATTATACCACCCACAAATGCCATTTACCACCCCAAACATGACCCAATAGGCATTTTCCGACATTTTGCAAGTAGTGACTCTCTCTCATAATATGCTCACACACGATGATTTGCAAAAACAGTAACAACAAGGTTTTATTTCGGGATATAGAAGTTAGGATGGGAAAACAGGAGGAGTAGAGGTTATGCTAATTCTATTTACAAAATGTACACTGGTTTTGGTTTGTGCGGGTGAGCCCTCCAGCTGGGTGGCTACTAACTTAACAGAAAAGCCAATCACAGTGCAAATGACCAAACATGATACCCAGAGTCCTGGCTATCTAAGCTGTGGATTAAATCAGGTGTTACATATACCATTTTCCCCACACTGGTACCAGTCCCAGATACAGCTGAAACCCCGCAATCTCACACTATACACTGGGTACCCAGATACCAAAGTTCTGGATGTTGCAGGCCTGGTGGATGTTGCAGCTGGTCGAATTGGCCGTTTTTGATTTGAAAGGAAAGGGCTAACTTGGAAAACAAATGCACCACAGTGCCTTTTGATTCTTTTCTAGAGGTGCAGGGGTTGCCCTGCTTGACGCAGTGTAACATGGGTTGCGCTGCTCGTTGCAGAAGGGCAGGGATTGCCCTGCTTGTCGCAGAACGGAACATTCCAGAAAAGGCAACTGGTTCTGGGTTATCTTGGCTAGATCTTGGATTTGCAAATCCTGAATACTCAGCACAGATATATATTGTCACATCCAGTACACTCATTTACCAATACTTCTGTAGTCTGTAGTCTTCAGACAAAATTCGACAAACTGGAAATATGTCATTTCCAGGTGTAAAGCTCAGTCACACCAAACTCTAGGGCCTCATGTCCTTTGAAGTGGCAGTGCGACTATGGCTGGCAGCTCAAACAGGGCAATCTTGACCGAATACTGGGCACTGATAAACATCAACACATTTATATGGTTTTGCCTAAGTGCACGCTGTGTGGGCTTTCTTGGGTACCCCCAGCAACAGCGGCATTATGCATAGCACAGTCTCACAGATACACCTGATACAAGATAACTACTAGGTAACAGTCTCTTCGGGGCAAAGCGGCCCACACTAATGTCTTCCACAGTTTCTTCCAACTAAGTAGATAGAGGGCATATTGGCCCAGGTTACTTGTTTCCTCTTTTTTGGCACAGAATAATTACAAGGGCTGGCAGGCCCATAGGTTAGCTTGCAAGACAGTTTTCTCCCTTGCACCCGAGGAGTACAAGGGTACTCACACAGGTCCTCCACGGGTGATCTCCGCTATAAAAGGCATCCTGGCATTGTCACTCCGCTTACGACTGAGGTTCTGGTCAGTGCTCTCAACGCTGCTTGGTGACATCTGGTCTTCAGTCCATATCTTTCCCAGACGTGGGAGGGAGGGCTAGCACCTGGAAGACAATCTAGCAACCTCCAGGTTAGCAGTTGCAAACTTAACTAGTTTACTTTTAACTTAAATAAAACAACACCCCTCCAGGCTGGAGGGGCTTGGCTGGACTGCCCAGGCCCAAAAGCATGGCACGGGTCTGAGGGTGGGGGCTCCCTCTCAAATCTGCAGGCTGGAATCTCCTCGAATCTGGCAAAATGCTGGCTTACACTGTCTCTTATAGGGCTTTTCCAAGGCTCCTGATTGGCTGTGGAGATGGGGTGATTGACCTCTGATTGGCTGGAGGACCTGTCAGTCACAGACATGAATAATGCATGAACCTCACTTGATGCACTGTTGGTCTGCTGTTTTGGCGCCTAGAAATAAATCCCTAAGTCCCCATGAGCACTTGGCATTTACCTGTGAGCTTTTGTGAATGTCCCACAAGTCCTGGCTTTGTTATCCTGGCTCTCCAAATGGCTGTGACTGCTTGCAATGGCTGCTTAACCCAGTGTCCCTTAGCAGAACGAGCACAGTCCTGAATAAAAGTACTGGTGCAGCCAGGGATAGAAAGATATTTGCCCCAATGCCCCACAGTTCTTTAGCCCAGGTAGAGTACTTGCTGTCGCTGCACGGAGAAAGAAATTTGCTCAGTCCTTTTCCCTGCTGCTGCTGCCAATGTTTAAGCTCCCTGTCATGCAGCAGCAGTCAAGCTGATTTTCTGAGTCCTAATGTTTTTGGTTGCAGCCAGGAAAAAGCATTTATTTTAATTTAAATACTTCCCCTCTTCAACACACTTTCCCCAACACTTAAGCCGCAAGTTACAAATTAAAATAACATTTCCCCTCCTTTTTTCGGCCGCAGCTGAGATACAGCTGCCCCGAGGGCAACAGGCCCTCATGAATATTCAGGTAAAATTGAACAATGCCCTCTCCATGTCTGCATTAATAATGAGAAGGCACAAGATGTACAAGTTGGCTTACGAAAGTGACCAGTGGGTTTCGGTTAGTGAAGGACAATCTTTGGTCTCTGACAACAGCTCACCTAGCTGGAACGGAATGTTTAAGTTGTCTAGGTTGCAAGAGGGTACACCAGGGAGAGTGATCCTTTATTCTGGAAGTATTCCATTTTTGGGCAGCAGGTTGGATGACCTCAGCTTGATCTATTTGCATCAAAAGAAAATATCGCCCCTCCTGTTCATGCTATCTAATTTAGAACTGTGAATATATACACTGCCTTTGTACTTAATGCACAAATTTGCACAATAAACCAATTGATCAGGAAGTGTCCATAACTGGTGCCAGGTTCTGTTGCTGTTTGTAGTTTAACATGGCACAGTCAGGCTGTGGAGTGACTTGCTTGTTTGTTTTGTTTGTTATCAGCCCTGTCCCCACACTTGGTTCCTTGCCTTCCCCGGTCCACGGCCTCAGTCTCCTGTGGCCCCCTCCCATGGCAGGACTGGAGAGGGAGGGCCACCCCCTTCGCACACGAAACCCATCTAGATGCACCTGGGACTGGGGTGGCCATGCACACCGCCGAGACATGGCTTCGCAAAGCTCAAGCCCCTACATTTTACTGTTTTCTCCCCTGCTCCTCATGCTGGAGCCACGCACACCATTGTGCATGCGTGTAGAGGCACACACGCTTGTTGTGGAGGTCCCACAGCTCCCTCCTTTCCTGTGCTGTCCTATGGGCCTGCACTGCCACCGGGCCTCTACTTAGTGGCAGTCATTTGTCGGGAACAACACCTCCCAACCCCCTGAGAGAAGAACAGTCCATTGGACGCTCATCCTCCCCCTCCCCAGCTGGCCCCCAGCAACCCAAGATCGCTCCCTATCCCGGCCACTTCTGCTCAGTTTTTGCAATGATCTGATCTTTTCTTTCTGAACAATTAAGGAAGCAAGGGTGTTTAATTGCAGTCACTAGCCTGATGGTGTTGTCTGTTGTATTCCAGGACAGAGAGGGTGTTTGATTGCAACTCCCAGACTGGTGGTGATATCCTCTTCCGAGGGATAGATAGTGGTTGATTGCAACCACCAGTAAACATTAAACAGTACTGGTAAACATAACTGGTCCAGTGGGATTTTTGCTTTCTATACAGGAAATTGGAGGCTGTAATGTTAAAGTGGGCTGTTAAGCCTATGGGAAATAGCACACTTTAAGTATTTTTTTTTTTTTTTTAGTTAATGTGACTTTACAAGAGTAGGAATGCAGGCTGGGGAGGGGTCTGTTGCCAAAAGGAATTTTCAAAGGAGACTGCAGTACCAGGAGAGCCAAACTACAAGCTGGAGTGTCTGTAAGCAGTAAGACGTGACAAGGTGTGGGTTGCGGCTAGGTAAGATCATGCGCCAAGTGCGTTATGAGGCTCGAGGCGCTTGCGCCAAGTGACTTTAGCATCTGGGAAGTGGCTCTTATCAGATCATAACTCACAGTGTCTTATTGCACTTATAACATGGGTCTCCTTGCAAAGTGCAATAAAAACATAAATAAAGTGTAACCCCCAACCCCCTCATAAAAAAAGCAGTCGTCGTATGCTTAATGTCCTCTGGTTTTGTAATGGAATGGAGTTGTTCCACTAGAGGGCCCTGCTGTCTGTCTGTGTACCCCCCACACTATTCAGAATTTCTACTTGAATTTTTTGTACCTTTTCTTTTTCTCAGTTTGTCTTTTTTAGTGTGACTGAGACAGTGGCTGATGTAGGCTGAGAGCAAGTCCCTTACGAGCCGCCGTAGGAGCTAGCACTTTTGCTTTCACAGCTGTCTCCAAGACAGCATTGTGAGACTGTGGCAGTAGCTTGCAGTACCTTTTTTTGTTTGTTTAATTATAAAACTTTCGGCCATTGAAATTAAAGTTGTACTTACTCCCACTTCTGTGAGAGGTATGGATGTTTAAAAGAGGAGGCAGCGGAGGAGCTATCTGGGATTTTATTTGAAAGCTGCCTCCTGCAGGCACGAGTGACATGCTTGCTGGGTTGGGTTGCTACAGCACAAGACTAAGCAGGATGGCACAGTGATCTGTCATATGCTGAGTCCTAACTGGCTGAAGAAGTGCTGGTCGGAATATTATTGTCTCATGAGGACACAGGCCAGGGTACCTCTCAGCTAATCAGGATCCTTGAAACCCCCTACCCATTTCATAAGATGCCTTTAAATTACATATTAACTACCAAGTGCTGTGGGGGTTGATGTGAATTAAAAAAATATATATATTATGCCTGGTGGTTTGTAATGTAATGGCTAGTGCTGCCTTTGCAAACATGACTGCCACTAATGGCAAGGTAACACAGTTTTATTTATATCACACCCTATCCTGGGAGCTCAGGGTACTTAACAGACGATCATCATAAAATGCAAAAGCATTATAAAATCCAGTACCATTAAAATAAATAAATGCAGAGGTACTGATCCAAAAATATTAACCATCAGGTTTGTATGCTTACTCAAAAGGATGGCTTTTCAGACTCTGTTCAAATACCTCCACTAAGGGGAAACTCCTCAGATGGCTTGTCAAGGAGTTCTAAATTGCCGGTGCCACCACCGAAAAAGCCCCATCACTGGTCCATATCAGACAGGATCTCGGGATGGCTAGCAGTAATTCTTCGGTGGAGAAGAGGGAGTGGCTGGAATCATACCAAGCTAAGAGATCTTTAAAATAGGCAGGGCTGAGCCATGTTAACGAAGCAATTTTGATAGTGGTGTGTCGCCTTATTGGAAGCCAGTGCAGCTGTCACAGCTCTGGTGTAATATGTTTTTTTTTTTTTTTTTTTTGTAAAGTTGAGAGGAGACATTAATATCTGAATGTTCTGTGACCCAGTTGCTAGAAGTAGCACAAAGCCATGGGTTTATTTTTCTGAACCATATAGCTTTGAAACCTTCTCGGCCAGTCAGCATGCAGGACATTCCCTACCCATTTTACAAGGCTGAAATATATTTGATGGGTTCATGTGAACCACTTTGGTTTGTGTGCAGCCTATATTGCTGTGGTCTTGGTTAAAAATACTGGTTTATCTGCACACTATATGGGACTGGTCATTGCAAGGCAAACTGATTTGCTTGCAAACTGTATTAATTGGTTTACTCTGTATGAAAGCTATTGGTCTGCATGTCAACTATAGTAGTTTGTGTACTAAGACCCCCATATTCAAAAGGTTAGTGCGGAACTAACCAGGTTAGTGCCATGCTAACTGTGAATAGTGCCACCGCTCAAATCTGGGCAATATTCAGAGGCCCCAGAGTGCTGCGGTAACGCAGCAGCGTGATCGTGCAAAATATACTGCCTGCACCTATCCAAATGAGGGATCCCTCATGCATACAAGGCAAAGTGGTATATTCATAGGTTTGGGCTGTGCTAAACAGCCACCAGTGCGGCACTGTTTACCACCGCCAAAACCATGACCTTAATGGGGCGCTATGGCTGCATCCCCACTCCCGAACGCAAGGCGGGTGTACTTCGAACCGAAATCTGTGGTGGACTAGGGATCCCTCTTCTCTTTGAATGCCCATGTGTTAAACAGATAACCCTTTGTCTGGTGCCTAGTGGGTCCCCCTCCTCTGATCATGCATGTGTTAAAGAGACCCACCAAGATAATCCAGACAGCCCCTGCACCCGGTATATGAGTGCACTACCTCATAGGAAACCTCCTCATGTGAATCTTGCCCCAAATAATTCAGTACTAAAAAAGTTGTAACCCTTGTAAAATCCAGAAAACCGGATCCCAAGGACTTCCCGGTTTCTTGTGCCACTCACACTCTGCCCCTGTACTCTGCCAAGTTATGACGTGATGCTAGGGAGAGCACGGGGACATGCTCCATTATACTCTATGGTGGCACCTTTCAATAGTTTTTTTTACATTATGATGGCAGTTTGGTGAGGAAATGTAGGCACTGTTCAACTAACAATGTCCTTGAGTGTAGAGTATAATGGAACATGTCCCCACGCTCTCCCTAGCATCAGGTAATAACTTGGCAGAGTGCGGGGCAGAGCATGGGGCAAAATTCACATGAGGAGGTGTTCTATGAGGTTATGCACCCATGTATCAGGTGCAGGGGCCATGGCTGGTAAGTCTCGTTGAATAAAAATGATGTTCCCCATGCTTAGTGGTCCCTGAATGCCCATATGTTAACTAGAATTATAAAACGAGGCCGGCCAGTGGTGCTGAGGTTGGCGCTGGTGCCACCCTGCACCATGCCGCGACCTGGAGATGGGGCGTACTCGGGTTGCTGGTGGGGTCGGCCGGGGATAGGCTTGAGCGTCCCATGACAGCTTGCCTTCTCCAGGGAGGGAACAGGCCGATGCCCGCACACCCTGCCTGACTCGAGCGTGGCTTGAATACTGCAAGTCCCACATGGATGGGTGGTCACAGTGCCAGCATGGACGCCGGCACCTTGCGCCATGACGCCGGGTGGAGTCGCATGCTGTATGGGGAGGGTAGAAAACGGGAAAATAGCCTGCCACTGCCGGGAAGATGGGGAACTGAGACGTGCCCACGATTTGCCTGTGCCCCGGCCAACGGACCCAAGACTGCCGAAATGTAAGTTACGGGGCGTCCACGCCCCCCACCTCGTCCCTGCCCAGAGGGTATAACTGCGGCTCCATGGGGTTCGGGGGTCCGCTCCGTGAGGGTCGCAGCAGTAGGATGTCTAATGTCTTCCCTGATGGGTTGGGGGTGGCAGGCTGGGGAATAGGAGGTAACAAGTAATTTCAAAAAAGAATTATAAAATGGGTTTTAAAAATCATGAAACCTGATTGGCTGAGGGCCATCTTTGCCATTGCTGTTATCTTAGCACAACAGTACTGGATAAAGATCCAGCAGCCTCTTCACACAAAAATCAGTACAACCACACATCCCTGATTGCCATCAAAACCATGACTGTCACCTTTACTCACTAAAAACCTTTAACTAGGCTCTAAAAATAAAACTGCCTTAAATTTAAAAGATAATAATTAAATGTTATTTACCCTCATAATCCTCTTCTTACACACATGTAACCCCCTTGCAAATGGGGGTTCCTAAAAGCTTCCCCGGAGCTTGGGCAAATGCTCAGTGCCTGGTTAGAGTTCGGCATTAAAGCTGTTTAAATGGGAAGCCAGTGAGCGCTTTAAAAGGCCTCCGTATACTGTCTCTTTAAGGGCTGCATTGGTTTGCAGTCATGATTGATCAGGAAGGGGGTTTGAGTGTTGCTATGCTCGAATCCCGCCCGGGCTGCAGAGTAAACGCTCCGTTTCTGCCATCGCTAGTGGTGTTAAGGGAGCTCTGAAAGAGGATGTGAATGTTTGCTTAAAATATCATAAAATAATAATGGCAGTGTAGTTGTTCTAACCTGCTTTCTCTTGCAGTAAAGACTGTTTCGATTGCCTCCTCCATTTTGGTCCAGAACTATTGAATTGGACCAGTCAGTACCTTGGACCCCCTAGAGTCGGTTGACCAATAGGGGAACTGTTTGTATTTGAGAGAGGTATTATGGGCTATGGTGCTTTTTCGCACCACTGAGAGCTGAAGGAAGTGACTGGCAGGTTCAGCCAGCCAGTCGAATCGGGTAGCGCCTGAACTGAGAAGAGTGCCCCAGGCTGCCAGGGGCAGAGGTGTTGTGGCTAAGGTGAGGAGAGGAGCTGTGTGCTTCAGCCCAGGGAAGTGTTCACAAGGAAGCTGCCAAGGCCCGAAGCGGCCGCTTTGCCCGCAGGGAGAGGAGTCGGATTAAACCTGCCGGGCGAGGCTGTCAGAGGAGGCTGTGTCCTGCACAGCTACCCACCTGGCTCGACCTGTTTGGAGGACTGGAGAATTGCTAAATCAGCCGGGTCCGCTGAGGAGTGAATAAAGCTGCCATTTGCAGTGCTTCAGTGACTGTGAAATCTGGAGAGCCTAGCAGCAGCTGCCTGGTGTGGTACCCTCTGCTATTGCTGTTGGAGCTTGCACATAAATGTAAGGAGGAGGCTCAGGAGTTCAGGCTCAGCCCCTGCTGGTGTTGAAGGACTCTGTCTGATCTGGAGGTTGTGAGTACTGAATCATGGTAGCTCCCTGTTAAATGTGCGACAGAGGTTCCAAATGGCATTGCTATACTGCTGACTGCTTAATTAAACTTTTCTTTCTTCTCTGTGTGAAGGGCCCCTACCAGCTGCCACGTTTTGGACTATCCGTTAGGGCTTGGGTACCCAGGGACAGTAAACCGTAGGGTTAGGCCTGTGCACAGAGCCCTAGCTATATAGAAATAGTGTAAGCCAATCGACCTGATTTTCCCCTTTCCTTGTTATCTGCCCTTTAATAAATCAGATTGCTGTGTTACAACTACACCCTGGCTGGTTTGTACTCTTCTGATGAGTTGCTGTATGGTGACTGTACTATAACTGTACCTTACTTTACAGGGGGTCCCTGGAGTGAGTTGGAATATATTATCCGTGGGGTAAGTGTACTGGTGGAAAGAATTGTTGGCACCCAGTGTGAGTCACTAGTGGGACGGAAGGGGGGTTGCAGTAGCCCAGAGGGCTGTAACCGAGGTAGTCTTACTTGTACTAACCCCGACCTCTGGGTGGAGGCACCCGACAATGGATCTGGGCCCTTCACCCTGCCTCCGTGGGGGCAGACAGGGGTAGTAGACCTAAGGGTAGCGCCTCCTGGGGGTTACACACACATGCATAACTTAAAAATATAAAGTATCACAGTACTTACAGTTTTAATTTCTGGTGTTTCTTTCTTGACCATGAAAAACTCGCCCTCCTTTCCTCACCTGCTTACTAGGGAAATCTGTGCTGTTTAACTGCTACAGATAAAACAAAAGCTCTGGCTCCATCTGAGGCCTTCTGTTGTGTGATAGTGGGGGAAACATTCTGCCAGTAGAACTTAGCAGAGATTTGAATTCTTGCTTTCCATCCACAGTAAACATTCCATCTCTTGAATGTAGGCAAGACAGAAAATAAACAAGATAGGGAAAAAGGAAGCAGTAATATAAAGAAAAAGTAAGAAAGGTGAGGAAATGGATAAATGAGGGTGGTTTAGGGAAAATGGAGGGTTTAAGAGCTAATTAAAAATACATATATTTTGCTGTGAATAATATTTGAAAAACCTGAGACGGCACGTCAGTGATGGGACTATTTTGCTGAGGTGGATGAACTTTAAGTCATAAAAATGTTTCTTTTTTTATTTTGGTGCATTTCTTCCCCCCCTCAAAAAAAAAAATCTTGGACCCATTTTATGATTGTAGTAAGACACACCAGGGTGTGCCTTGTGGCGAGATAATGGCACTGCTCAGGACATTGAAGGCACTTGATGATGCTTCATGGCTCACAACACACCTGAGGTGTACCATTATCCCAACACAATACACACCCTGTCATGTCTTGTTGCTTAAATCCTGATCACTGGTGCCTAGTCATCCCCCGGATCACCTATGTGTTAAACAGAAATCCCATTCCCTGGTGCCTAGTGTTCCCCCTCTCCCCAAATGCCCATGAGTTAAACAGAAATCCCATTCCCGGGTGCCCAGTGCTCCCTCTCTCCTCAAATGCCCATGAGGTAAATAGAAATCCCGCTCTCTCTCCTAAGCTGGTCTCCGGGCTCATAACCAGTGGGAGGTCCTTCCTGGTACCACATGACAGTCAGGAAAAAGATCTCTGCAGGGGAACCAGATCCTCCCCTCTGCATCCTGTAGCCTTCAGTTTACTTCCTGCCTGTGAAGAGGCAGGTTCTTTGCAGGGGCCCTGTCACTGAGGTGACAGAGCTGAAGCCATCAAACTGTAAGTGCAGTTTACTTTTTATTAAAAAAGAGGATTTTCAATGGGGGAAGCTTGTCCATCATTGCCTCTGGTTCTATAGGGACCCCAGTCTCAGCCGTGCATACTGAACAGACTGGCTCCCTATCTCTCCTCTTCCTCCTTCCCGCGCTTTGAGGGTCCACGCATCGCGCCCCCCCAAAAACGGTCATCTTCTGTTCTGGAGGGAGGCACATGAAGCACGACAGGACTTAAGGAGGCAGGATTCCTCCTCTCAAGGAAATCACAGACCTAGCACAGGGATCCTAATCTCAGCCATGCATGCTGTACAGACTGGCTCCTCTTTCTCCTCCCGACTCAGCAATCACAGCCCTTCCCCGCACCTTGAGCAGCTTACACGGTGCAGTATGAGCTAGGTTTTACATTCTCCCCCCTCCCTGCACCAGTAGTCAGCTTCCTTAGGCTGGCAGGATGCAGGAACAGGGGAGTTTATTTTGGCTCCGGAAGAGCTGCGCTTCATCCTCCTCGTCAGTGGCCACTGCTGCACCAGCCGTCGATGCTGATCACCATCCACGAGCCCCCTGGTCCTCAGGCTCATCGACGAACAATGGGGAAAGCTTCTGGGATTGATCGGAAGTCATCGACCCTGCTTACCATCGACGAGCCTCCGGTCCTCAGGTTCGTCAATGAACGACGGAGGTAGCCTCTCAGAGTGATCGCGCATCGCAGCAGCAGGAGTTTATTTCGGCTCTGGAAGAGCTGCACTTCATCCTCCAGTCAATGGCCATTGGTGCACAAGCAGTCGACGCTGTGGCCTATTGACGAACCCCCTGGTCCACAGGCTCATCGATGAATGACATCTCATAGTTGGCTGCTGCCCCCAGCAAGGGCAATCGAGAGGGGGGAAGGGCGATGATCACAACGCGCTGCCAAGCTCCTGCTGATTTCGGCTCGTCAACGACTATTCAGACACATTTGGACCAAAAGGCCCTGGCTCCAGCTGGCAGTGCTGGCAGGACTCCAGGATTAGGGACTCTTGCCACAGTCCTGTGCAAAGGGTCTGCAAGGACCTTTTGGGAGCATAGCACAAACACTCAAGGGGCAGAAAGAGCCACAGATGTAGATTCCCCCACTGGTCTCCTTCTCCTG
This sequence comes from Neoceratodus forsteri, assembly GCA_016271365.2. Taxonomy (NCBI): domain Eukaryota; kingdom Metazoa; phylum Chordata; order Ceratodontiformes; family Ceratodontidae; genus Neoceratodus; species Neoceratodus forsteri. Next base: position 448,042,777 of record CM057456.1, on the reverse strand, counting down.
CTCGCTATGCCTAGAGTGCTGCAGCTACAAGGTCGGAGGAGGTCCCGGAGACATACACCATGGTCTCGCAGGAGCACCAACTACGGACAGCAGAGCCTGATCAGGCCTCGTCCTCCTCCTTCAGGGGCAGCGTTGTTTGCCATCAGACTTAGCCCCAGACATAACAGGAAAGCCTAACAGGGCCTTCATCCCCAACCCATCATGCCTTGATTTCCTACCCGGATAGTAGGGCCCATAGAAAGGTCACCCCAATGCGCTACTCCTCCCCGTCTTTGGCCTGGAGGGGGCTTCTCTCCTCTCAGTACCATAGGGAAAGAAAGGGGTCTTGAACTGGGAGCAGATTCAAGGATATCCGCAGTGGAAAATGTCCAATGGGACAGGTCCCCAAGTTCGTCAGAGGTCAGTTAGGCACCCCAGAAGAGGGGTGCTACCAGACGATGACTCTGTCTCAGATAGCTCTCCATCCAGAAACTTAGTCTTGGATGACCTAAATTTCTTCATTAAGCAGGTGACTGAGGAGTTTAATTGGGGTTCCCCTTGTCAGCTCCTAAACCCCCAAAGATAGCGATCGGCAGCCAAGCTGGTGACGACTCTTTCCTTTCCTCCGGCTGTAGAGGATCTCCTGAAAAAAGGAAGAAGAGAGAAGAAAGAAAAAAAAAAGGTGTTATCCCAGCAGAAGGTGGGGCATTTTGCGGGACCCAGGGGATAGGAAGGTGGAGTCATTCATATAAGAGGTGCTTCAGTCCACTACAGCCTCCCTCAAGACAGCTATAGCCAACCTGTTCTCAGCATGAGCCGCAATACCGTGGGCCACTGACCTGGCATTCCAGCTTGCTGATGAGCCAGATATAAACAAGCCCACTCCGCAGCAACTACAGCGGGGCTAGTCTCTGCCTTCTCAGCTGACGTCTCGAAATAGGCTGCCAGATGTGCAGCAAGAGCCATGTTTTAACTCACTTCGACTCGACACACCTAGGGTTGCTGGCATGGCAGGAGGACAGGTCCCCAAGGCATTCTTGGTGAATGCCCCCTACGAGGGAGATCTCCTGTTTGGATCGTCTCTAAAGGAGGTGGTAAAAGAATCCAGGGAAATGACAAAAGCTTATATACCACATTCCAGAGGCAAGTACAGACCCTGGTTGTTGGGATCCAGACAGAATGTTTGAGCCCATCTCTACTCAGAGGACAAATCAAATCAGCCTCAGGTAGATGAACCTGGGTCATCTCCCGCATCCAGCGTGCATTCAGTGGAAGAAGAAGCAGCGTCTGGGAGGCCAGAAAGGTCACAGTGAAGGCTCTGGACTCATCCTCGAGTAGGGGGCAAGCTTTCCAGTTTTCTCAAGGAAAAGATTCGCACCACCACGATCAATAGGGTGCCAGACATAGTGCGCAAGGGTTACCCCCTAGAGTTTGAAGCAGAGCCTTCCCACCACATGTGGTACCCTCACCCTTAGCCACAAAGAGTATGTCAATGCTTCAAGCAATCACAGACTCTACAGGCATGAGCAAACGAGTGAGTGCCCAGCGCAGAAAGGAACATGGACATTCACTGACTATTCTTCATAGTCCCAAATTGCTCTGGAGTTCTCAGGCCCATATGGGTCCTAAAATGTCTGATCGACTTTGTCCGCCAAAGGACATTCAAGATTGAAACCCTCGCATCCATCTTCAGGGAATTCCATCGGGGAGATTAGTTGGTCTCAGTAGATTTGCAGGTGCATTTTTGCATATTCTGTATGGGCATCATTCTGATCAAAGCCCCACAGTGCAAGCAAACAACTAGGGCAGTGACAGAGGTCATCCAATGCCTCTCCTCTATAGGATTCCTGATCACCACAAAAGAGCTGTCTTCAGCCATCCCAGAGTCTGAATCATTGAGGAGTGATTGTCAAAATATCCCAAATTAAAGATTTTCCCTACAGATTCTAAGTTCAGGGACCTCAGCAAAGACAAAGCGGCTCAATGCCTTTCAGCCCACACCTTCACACAGCTCACAGGAACGATGGTCTCCCTGGCAGTCTTAGTTCCCTGGGCTCTGGTTCTCATGCGTCTCCTGCAGTTGAACCTACTACATCAAGGGTCCCAGTCAAAGGTCAGTCTGGGCCAGCAGATTCAAGTATATGGCCAGTCAAACCTACTCCACCAGGGTCCCAGCCAAGGGTCAGTCTGGGCCAACAGACTCAAGGTTATTGCCAGGTGGAAGCGTCCCTGCATTGGGGGACTCATTACTCCAACATCATGAAGGGTCTCAAGCTGGGGCATCCTCACCAGGGGAGAATTACTACCGATACCAGTCTTTGGGGCTGGGGAGCTCATCTGGATCAGTTCTTGACACAGGGCAAATGGCTGAGGGTAGAGACCCGCTACAGTATCAACATGCTGGAGATACCTCCTGACACTTCAGAGATTCGAAGCTCAGATTTTCAACCAGGATGTTCTCTTCCTCACAGACAATCGAACCACAATGGCCTGCTCCTATCACCAGGGAGGTACATGAGCTCTCAGATGGTAAAAGAAACCCTATTGCTCTTTCAGTGGGCAGAGCGTCGCCTGATAAGCATGGTGGCCGTATACATAACAGGTCAAGAGAAAATCACGGAGGATTGGTTAAGTCAGGATGTCCTCTCAGGAGAATGGGATCTAAGGTCAGCGCCTTACACCTCCTCGCTGCATGGTGGGGCCTCCCGCAGGTAGTTCTTCGCTAGCTGGTGAAGCTGCAAGTTCCCCAGCCCTGCTGTCTAATCAGCGTCAAGCTGACCATAGCACAGGATGCCTTCTCCCTAGACTGGGGTCTCTGCAATCCCTGCAATCTCTTGTATGACTTCTTCCAATTCTACTAATCTCAAGAATCCAATTCTACTAATCCCAAGAATCCTGCACAAGATCGCTCCTAGATCAGGCGGAGCTATTCCTAATATGTCCTCGTTGGCCCGGCCATGGTTCTCATGATTGGTCCAGATGTCCCTACATCTTCTTAGCTCTGGGTACACTCCTGATGGCGGACTCAGGGGAGACCTTTGGTGCTCACCCTCGCGTCAGTCAGTTCTGGAGAGTAGAATGCTGCAGCGTCCTCCAATAAAGCCCATCGTCTCACATTGGAAACTCAACCGGGTCCTTAGAGCCCTCACCAAGGCCCCATTGGAGCTTATCAAGGAAACATCTGTCCTCCTCCTCACGGTGGAGGTCGTCATTCTTGCAGCAATCGTTTCGGCCAGCTACATCAGCGGGATGGGAGCTCTGTCTTCCAGAGAGCCATGCACCATGTTCCTCCAGAACTCACTGATTGTACGAACATAGCCATCTTTTCAGCAGAAGGTGTTGTCTCCTTTCCACTGCAACCAGGAATTGAATCTCCCTGCCCTATGTCCTCACCCTAAGAGTGAGAAGGAGAGGGAATTTCTTCTTCTTGGCTAGAGGAGAGCACTCAAGCTTTACATCAGGAGATCAGAAGTACATATACGAGTCTTCAAGTCTATTCATCTTCCTTCGGGCAGAATATGGGCAAAAAAGCATCAAGGGTCTCTTTGTCCAGATGGATCTGTTCTCATATCCACCACCTTCCAGAAGGCAGGGGTTTCCTTGTCTGGCCCATTGGGGGCGCATTCAGCTCGAGCAGTGGCTACCTCCAGGGCGGAATTCGGAGAAGCCTTTCCAGCACTCTTTCATGGAGCGGCCACTTGGGCATCCATCCATTCCTTGACAGGGTTCTACAGACTGGATGTGTCCGCCTCTGCTGAGGCGTCCTTTGGTTGACGGATCCTTCAATCGGTGCTGGTCCAATAAAGGTCTACTAACATTCTTCCCACCCTGTAAGCAAGGGGGTATACTGCTTTAGTATATCCCACTGGTTATGAGCCCGGAGACCAGCTTAGGAGAAAGAGAAATAGAAATTTAAATACCTGTAAATTTTCTTTCTCCGACTGCTGGTCTCTGGGCTTCTCCCCTCCCAGAATGATGGATGTTGGCCATCTGGCCAGAGTGTTTAAACTCGGCCCTTCCAGGCCGCTAGTGCAGATTAGCATTTCTTCTTTTTATTTCCCAGTGATGTATTACTTCAGGGGACACATGCTTTAGAAAAAACTGAGGGCTACAGGATGCAGAGGGGAGGATCTGGTTCCCTGCAGAGATCTTTTTCCTGTCTGTCACGTGGTACCAGGAAGGACCTCCCAATGGTTATGAGCCCGGAGACCAGTAGTCGGAGAAAGAAAATTTACAGGTATTTAAATTTCTATTTCCCTGGTGCCCAGTGCTCCCTCTCTCCCCGAATGCCCATCAGTTAAATAGAAATCTTGTTCTCTGGTACTTAGTATTCCTCCCTCTCTCTGAATTCCCATGAGTTAAATAGAAATCCTATTCTCTGGTACTTATTGTTCCCCCCTCTCTCTGAATTCCCATGAGATAAATAGAAATACTATTCTCTGGTACTTAGCGCTCTCCAAGTCTCCAAATTCCCATGAGTTAAACAGAAATCCAAAATCCCTGGTGCCCAGTGCTCCCCCTCTACCCGAATGCCCATGAGTTAAATAGAAATCCCATTTTCTGGTGCCTAGTGTTCCTCCCGCTCCCCGAATGCCCATGAGTTAAATAGAAATCCCATTCCCTGGTGCCTAGTGTTGCCCCCCTCTCCCCAAATGCCCATGAGTTAAATAGAAATCCCATTCTCTGGTGCCTAGTTCCCCCTCCACGCGTCAAATAGAAATCCCATTCTCTGGTGCCCAGTGTTGCCCCCTCTCTCCGAATGCCCATGAGTTAAATAAAATTCCCCTTCCTTGGTGCCTAGTGTTCCCCTCTCTCTCCGAATGCCTATGAGTTAAATAAAATTCCCCTTCCCTGGTGCCTAGTGTTCCTCCCTCTCCGCGAATTCCCATGAGTTAAATAGAAATCCTATTCTCTGGTACTTAGTGTTCCCTCCCTCTCCCCATGCGTTAAATAGAAATCCTATTCTCTGGAGTTAGTGTCCCCCTCTCCCCATGCTAAATAGAAATCCCATTCTCTGGTGCCCGTGTCCCCCACCGAATGCCCATGGAGTTAAATAAAAGTCCCTTCCCTGGTGCCTAGTGTTCCTCCCTCTCCCGAATTCCATGAGTTAAATAGAAATCCTATTCTCTGGTACTTAGTGTCCCCCTCTCCCATGCGTTAAATAAAAATCCCGTTCTCTGGTGCCCGGTGTTCCCCCCTCTCTCCAAATGCCCATGAGTTAAATAAAAATCCCCTTCCCTGGTACCTAGTGTTCCCCGCCTCTCTCTGAATGCCCATGAGTTCAATGAAAATCCCCTTCTCTGGTGCCTAGTGTTCCTCCCTCTCCCCGAATTCCCATGAGTTAAATAGAAATTCAAAATCCCTGGTGCCCAGTGCTCCCCCTCTACCCAAATGCCCATGAGTTAAATAGAAATCCCATTTTTTGGTGCCTAGTGTTCCCCCCTCTCCCTGAAGGCCCATGTGTTAAATAGCAATCCCATTCTCTGGTGCCTAGTGTTCCCCCCTCTCCCCGAATGCCCATGAGTTAAATAGAAATCCCATTCCCTGGTGCCTAGTGTCCCCCCTCCTCCCCGAATGCCCATGAGTTAAATAGAAATCCCATTCTCTGGTGCCTAGTGCACCCCCTCCCTGAATGCCCATGAGTTAAATAGAAATCCCATTCTCTGGTGCCCAGTGTTCCTCCCTCTCCTCTTGCGTGAAATAGAAATCACATTTTCTGGTCCCATTGTCCCCCCGCCCTCCGAATGCCCAGAGTTAAATAAAATCCCTTCCCTGGTGCCCAGTGTTCCCCCCTCTCTCGGAATGTCCATGGGTTAGATAAAATTCCCCTTCCCTGGTGCCTAGTGTTCCTCCCTCTCCCCGCATTCCCATGAGTTAAATAGAAATCCTATTATCTGGTACTTATTGTTCCCCCCTCTCCCCGAATGCCCATGAGTTAAATAGAAATCCTATTCTCTAGTACTTAGGGTTCCCCTCTCTCTCTGAATTCCCATGAGTTAAATAGAAATCCTATTCTCTGGTACTTAGTGTTCCCCCTTCTCTCCGAATAGAATTAAATAGAAATAGGGAGGCAGTATAGTGCAGTGGTTTAAGGCTCTGAGCTGCAAATCTGGTGACATCCACCAGACCAGTCCTGGGTTTGAATCCCACAGCTTCCACTTGCATACTGTGTGACCTTGAGCAAGTCACTTAACTTCCCTGTGCTCCCAGGTCGCACCTGTAAAAAAGCTTTCAGCTTAGTGTGCTACTCCTGGTTAAACAACTAAAAAAAAAAAAGAAATCCCATTCTCTGGTGCCTAGTGTCCCTCCCCCCCTCCCCGAATGCCCATGTGTTAAATAGAAATCCCATCCCTGATGCCAAGTCTTCCCCTGGATCACCTACGTGTTTAAATAAAATCCCATTCCCTGGTGCCTAGTGTTGCCCGGTACCGGGTCAATATATCACTACAAAAACCGCGGTGTGAAAAGCACAGAAACATTTAGAGCGACAGGGTATAATAGCGGTGAGGAATTACCGCTACCCCTGTCACTGACCACGAAGTGAAGGAAGGGCTGAAGAAGCCTATGCTGCTATGCTTAGTCGAGCCGCTCCCATGGTGGAGTTGCTAAGGCACCAGCACACTAGAGTGAAGGAGACCTGGGAACGCAGTTTGTTTCCCCCAGGACTCCTGGTGTTGCAACTTAAAAAAAAAAAAAAAAAAGAATTTCCCCACTCCTGAGTTTCACCCCGTCCCCAAAATCCACACACCCCTCGGAGTTGGTTATTTAAAGTCCAGGGGGTGTAGGAGGCCTTTGTTGCATGTTCAATGTTTTTTTTGTTTTTTTTTTATCTGTTTATTCACCTCGGAGGACAGGGCATCCTTCCGGGGTACTTACTGGGCTAGGGCCTCTCACTCCCTGCCTGAACCCCCATGTCATGGATATCCCCACCCGCACTGCCCAGACCAGACCCAGCCCCCCCCCGACATAGCTGGGATCCACGCAGCCTACGGGTTGGCGCCCGGGAAGATCTCGGCAAGCTGGGCCTGCGGTGGGATGTGGACCATGCCACGGAAGTCCCCATCATCTCCACAGTCCTCCGGAGGTTTTTTTTCCGCTTTTTGGTCTGTACTGTCTCCAGCCCCCCCACCCCTATGCATGGTGCACGTTGACGTACTGGCGCATGGCAACCCTGCCAGCGTCGGCCACACTGCTATGTGCTTGCCTGGCTTGCTACAGTACCCCCCGGTCTCCACTGGGGGTCACTGACAAGCCAGGACATCCCACCCCTTCTTCCTGGGGAGGAGAGCACCACAAGGGCACTCAACCTCAACTCTCCCCTGCTGACCCCCAGTGCCCAAGTTCGCTCCCGAACCCAGGTTGCCGGCATAGCGTGAGGTATGGCATCCAGCGCCTCAACTCTCAGTGCTACTGGGCCGGCCGCATGGTTGGTGTTTTGACCGACCTTATTTTGTCACATGCTGTTTTGCTTGCAGCATTTATTGCCTCGCTGTTTCTGTCCACGACATTATGACCCCACTTCGTGTTGCCCCCTCTCCCTGAATACCCATGAGTTAAATGGGAATCCCATTCCCTGGTGCCTAGTGCCCCACCTCTGATCCCCCAGGCGTTAAATAAAAATCCCATTTCTTGGTGCCTAGTGCCCCCCCAATCCCCCAGATGTTAAATAGAAATCCCATTCCCTAGTGCTCAATGGTCAATTATCCCTCTGTAAGTCCATGTGTTATATAGAAATCCCATTCCCTGGTGCCTAGTGGTGCCCTTCCCTCCCAAATGCCCATGTATTAAATAGAAATCCCATTCCCTGGTGCCTAGAGGTCCCCCTCCCCACGACTGAACATGTTTTTAAACAAGACTCTCATTCCTTGGTGTTTAGTGGACCCCCATTTGAGTAACAACCCCCTGATGAGTGCCAGCTCCCCGCCTGCCCACCTGTCAAGGACCTTCCACCCTGCACTCCCTCTCACCCCAGGCACTGGTATTGTTCTGAACAACAGTGACTGGCCCTCTGCTTACCTCCTCGGCCAGCTGCCGTCTGAGTCACAGAGTGTGATTGCAAGTACTGTAGAAAAGAAATGGTTGAGATTTTTCTTGAGCTAGTTGACCGGCTATCGGGGAAGTCAGCGATGAGTCATTGAGCTCTCAGATCCTTGTTCTCCCAGTCCTCACACAGGAGATTGCAACTCAGTCAGTGGCCCCGACTGAGCTGCCTACCCCTATGGTTGTGCCTCTGGGTATTTCGAGGCCCCTGGTGGTCTGGCTGCCAAAGCATATGAGCTACACGGAACTGCTGGTGGACACGTGCCGCTGTCGGCCTTTTGGTTGATGTTGAGCTGCTTACAATCTCATGGTAGGCGTCAATTGACATTGACACCATTTTTATTGACAATACAAAAATATGCTGTGGCAACAATAGCCTCTTGTAGGGAGGAGCAGGGCTCGGTTCCCAGGGCAGAAGGTCCCTTGGCTTCCTCCAGTTGGTCCCTGCCAGTAACCCAGAAAATCACAGTGCCTGCTTCCCACTATTGGAGATGGAACCCAATCTGGTTCCCTATCGGTTCGGGACCCCTGCCAAGGAGTCCTATCCTGCTATCACCCTGCCAGGCCACTTGTCCGTGGATGCCAGCCAGGTCTCTAGGGTGATCCACCATCCTGAGAAACAGACTAGGGTGGTGTCTGAAGAGTTATTGGACTCTGAAGGTGAATCCTCAGTGATCTTGAACAGGACCCAGTTAATCAACAGAGACAACTTTGACGGTCAGTCTACCTCATCGGGATCAATTTCCTTTGGAGCATTGTTCCAGTTGATGTCCTGTTCCATGGAGGTCCCTTTGGAGCCAGTTCAGAAGTAACCTAAATACCTGTTCTACCTATTTTACAAGTTTAAAACATATTGGATTGGTTCATCTGAACCATATTGGTTTGTGCGAAAACTATATTGTTTTGGTCTTTGTTAAACATACTGGTTTATGTGCACACTATATGGGACTGGGCTTTGCAAGGCAAATTGGATTGCTTGCAAAATGTATTGGTTTAATCTGTGTGGAACCTGTTGGTTTGCATATCAGCTATACTGGGTTGTATACTAAGGCCACCATATTTAAATGGTTAGCATGGAACTAACCGGGTTGGTGCCATGCTAACCATGAATAGCGCTGTTGCTGAAAGCCGGGCCCATATTCAGAGGCCCCCAGGGCACAGTGCTAACCCGGCAGTGGGATCGGGCAAAATATATCGTCACACCTATGCAAATGAAGTATCCCTCTTGCATAAAGGCTGAAGTGATGTATTCATAGGGTTTGGCAGCACTAAATGTACTCCAGTACAGAGCTGTTTACTGCCGTCAAAACCATGACCTTAACCTGATGCTATGGTTGTGTCCCCACCCCCGAGTGCCTGGTAGGTGGACTGCCGAAATCCCTGGTGGACTAATGGCCTCCCTCCCCCCGGAATGTCCACATTTTAAATAGAAATCCCATTCCCTGGTGTCTAGTGGTTCTCCCTCCCCTGATCGTCCATGTGTTAAATAAAAATTCCGTTCTCTGGTGCCTAGTGGGCCCCCTTCCCCCAATATACTTGTTAAATAGAAATTTCATTCCCTGGTGCCCAGTGGCTCTTCTCCCCTCTCCCTGAATGTCCATGTATTAAATAGAAATTCCATTCCCTGGTGCCTAGTGGGCCCCTTTCCCCCAGTATATGTGTTAAATAGAAATTCCATTCCATGGTGCCCAGTGGCTCTTCTCCCCTCTCCCTGAATGCCCATTGGCTAAATAGAAATCCTATCTCCTAGTGCATAGTGGTCCCCCTCTCCCCAGATTACCCATGTGTTAAATAGACATCCCATTTCTTGATGCCTAGTGGTCTCCCCCTCCCCTCCCGAATGCCCATGTATTAAATAGAAATTCCATACCCTGGTGCCTAGTGGTACCCCATCCATCCCCGATCGCCTATGCTTTAAATAAGAATCCCATTCCCTGGTGTCTAGTGGAACCCCCACCCCGATCTCCAGTGTGTTAGAATACTATTTATTTCCCTGGAAATCTAGCAGGACCTGTCAACCGAGTGCCAACCATTCCGACCACGTGACAACTGCCCACCCACTGAGAGCCCCCGCCTTGCACTCCCCACCCCTGTCACTGGTATTGCTCCAAATGGTGACGACTGGCCCTGCATTCATCTCCTTGGTCGGCCGCCATCATACAGTCACAGAGCATGATTGTGAGTACTGTAAAAACAGAAACAATCAGCCAGTTTCAACTGGCTGTCAGGGAGGTCAATGACAAGTCGTCAATCTCTGAGACTCCAGTTTTCCTGGTCCTCACACTGGAGGATGCAGTTCAATTGGTGCCCACTACTGAGTTGCCTCGGGAGGTGCCTACCCCAGTGGTCATCCTTTAGGCGCCTTGAGGCCCCTTGTGGTCTCACTGTCTAAGCACATAATCTTCACAGTGCCTCTAGAAGACATGTACTGCCATTAGCCTTCGGGTTGATGTTGAGATGCTGCCCATAGTCTCGCTCTCACCAGTAGACATCAGTCTTGACAGCAATGCCATCTTCATCCACAAAATGAAGACATGCTGTGGCAGCAGTGCCTCTGATTGGAAGGGTCAGGACACTGCTCCTGGAGTCGAAAGTCCTTTGGCCCTCTCGGGTCATTCCCCCTGCTGGTGACCCAGCAGACCACGATGTGTGCTTCAAACAACATGAAGTCTTGCTATATTATGACAATTGCAGTTTGTCCCACCATTAGAACTGCTCCGGAGGTGAAAGAGTTAACTTCCATGCCAGGCATGGAACTTAGAGCGCGAGCTCAGTTAGAAAAGCTCTGTCTGGAATATTTCAAACTGAAACTGTCAGATTCTTTACTCCGCCTCACTGAACAGTCGCTCTGGAGATTCCTCCTACTGCTCGGTTCATTTCTCGGTTTAAAGAGTTTTTTCTCAGTTAAATTCAACCGCGATTATTATTATTTTAACCGCAAACTGATCGGTTCAAGCTCTGTCTGTGGTATTGTAAGTAATAGACAGGTTTATTTCTGTGTGGAACTTGTAAATGTTTATCGGTTCGGTTTGAACCGATCAGGCTGTTTTACAACTTTATTCTGAAGCATTTAAAAGTTTTTAGAGTGCGGTTCCCGGTTCTTATCGGTTCTAAAAAAAAAACGGATTTCATTACGGTTTTTTCCACGACCCGTGACACGGTTGGGAACCGATAAGGGTGTCTTGCCTGGCACTGCCGGAAAAAAGGCAAGTTTTTGGTTAGGCTGGCATTATGTCTGAGAAACCCAAAAGAAAACCGGCCCACTGGTTTCAACGCTGTAGTGTCTGTGGGGAAGCCTTGCTAAGGTTGACCCACACACCACATGTGTTTATTGTCTGGGGTTTGATCACCCAATGCAGACTGCCAGATTTGAAGAATTTCCTGCAGCTACCCTAGATAAGAGAGTTGGTAGGCTCAGGGAACGAGAGGCAAAAGTCTGCTGACCCGATGGCCAGTCCGGTTCGGTGCCAACCGAACCGGAGGGAGTGCCCTCTGACCAGGGCCAGACTCCCTCGGCAAACGTAAGCTGACTCAGAGGAGCCAGTTCCAGCAAAGAGAACTAGAAAATCAGCAGGTGGAGTCAAAATTCTTCTCCAACTGCTGCAGAGATAGCCAGGCAATCCAAATTGTCCAGTCACTTTCTCGGTTCCACCGGTTCAAGAATATGATATAGAGGAGTTTTATGAACCAGAGGAGGGGGAGGATGATTATGAACAGTGTGAATGTGACTTTGAAAGTCTGGATGTGCCCATTGAACTGGACATCTCCCCAGACAGACCTTTAGGAGAATCTCCCCCTAGGCTTTCTGAGTCCCCTTCTCATTTTCTGTTTTATAAAAAAGTTGCTGAAATCCTCCAGCTTCCTTTGGAGGAAGCTGTGGATGAGCAAGAGGAGCCTGACTTTGTAGAGATGATGGATATCCCAGAGTCCAGGAGATTGTCTATTCCTTTACATAAATCCTTTGGGAAACAAACAATAAAATTTTAAAGCTCCTAATTCTGTGCCTCCTGTGGATAAAAAGATGGACAGGAGGTACACTTTGTCAGGTCCTGATACAGAATTTCTTTCACAGCAATGCAGCCATGTTAGTAGTTCAGGCTGCAGCCTGTGATAAGACTATATTCCCTGGCTTCACATCCTCCTGACAAGGACTCCAGGAAGATTGATGCCATGGCTAAAAACATACATGGCAGCGCCTTGGGACTCAGACAAGCAAATTATATGGCTTATGTTGCAAGATACCAGAAATCTAGATGGGATACTGTCATGGCTTTAGCCAAACAGGCCCTGGCCAGCTTGCCAAGGAGCTGGAGCAGGTGGCTGCTGATGGTATTGAGGCATCTAAGGTGCAATTCCATGCTGCAGTGGATTCTAATGATGTATCCTCTAGAGTCATGGCTACATCTGTGGCTTTTCGTGAGATTGGCTTGGCTCAGGTGTATAGTTTGTCACAGGATACCCAGGCTAAGGCTATGGATTTTCCTGTAGGGAAATTCTCGTTTGGGGAGCAGACAGAGAATTATATGAAGAAAATGGATGAATATAGAACTACTTATAGGAGTGCACAAGCCAAGGAACGGCAAGCCACTCTCAGAGGCAGCCCAGGGGTAGAGGCAGGCCTTTTCACAGGCCTTTTACCAAACCAGGCCTCCTCTTCAGCTTATGTTCAGAGGGGGTTCTTCAGAGGAGAGGCAGGACGGGGTACAAGCAGGCCTGCTCCCACCCTCAGCCTAAAGCCCCTGCCAAACAGGCACCTGATGGGATGCCCAGGGCCGGTTTTCCATTACCTGTAGGGGCAGGCTGGCTTACTTGGCCCAGGACTGGGAGTCTTTAACATCAGACAAGTGGGTCCTGGAAGTAGTAAGCAGGGTCTGGTTCTCAGCTTCAAAAATTTCCAAAGATGAGAATCAGATCTTTTCCACCTGCAAACCCTCTAGAGACTCTTGCTTTGGAAACAGAAGTCTCAACCCTCCTGGCTCTCAGAGCTGTAGAAAGGGTTTCTCCCCTACACCAGGGCAAGGGTCTGTACTCCAGGTACTTCCTTACCCCAAAAAAGACAGGAGAGTGGAGGCCCATCCTGGACCTAAGATATCTGAACAAGCACCTTTTAAAACCAAAATTCAAAATGGTGACTCTGGGAATGATTTTACCCTCCCTAAGGCCAGGGACTGGCTAGCTTCCCTGGACCTCAAGGATGCCTACTTCCATGTTCTTATCAGAAGCTCCCACGAAAGTACCTCAGATTCGAACTGCCCTCAGGCCATTATCAGTTCAGAGCAATGCCCTTCGGCCTTACCTCTGCCCCAAGGGTATTCACAAAATGCCTGGCAGTAGCAGTTACTCATTTAAGAAGGCAAAAGACTGCCATCTTTCCCTACCTAGACGACTGGCTCATTGTGGGTCAGTCTCCAGACCAGGTCAAATCACACCTGCAAGTTACCCAGCAGCTGCTTACCTCTCTGGGCTTTCTTCTCAGTCTTCCAAAGTCAGTTCTGGAATCTGTCCAGGTACTCACCTTTAGAGGTGCAGAACTGGACACAAAGCAGGCCAGAGCCTTCCTTCCCCTAGAAGGGTAAGGACCTGGTAGCCCTGGCCTCCTCCTTCACTCTGCAGGTCTCTCGACCAGCAAGGCATTTCCTACAGCTCCTAGGACACATGGCTGCTTCCACAGCTGTAGTGCAAGGAGCAAGATTTCAGATGAGGGACATTCAGTTCCATTTGAGAGCCTTTTGGTCTCAAAGAAGAGATTCCTTATCCAAGTTGATCCCAGTGACTCGAACCCAGATCCAGGCCCTTCAGTGGTGGCAGGATCAGAGCAATCTGAGACAAGGGGTGCCCTTCATCCCTCTATCTCACTCCTTGACCCTTACTACAGATGCGTCCCTTTTGGGATGGGGAGCTCACATGGACGACCTCTCCACCCAGGGATTGTGGTCCCCTCAGGAATCTCTGCTCCACATCAATCTGTTGGAACTCAGAGCTGTTTTCCTAGCACTTCAGGTTTTTTCTGCATCTGTTCAGAACAAAGTGGTACAGGTCAGAACAGACAACACCACTACAATGTGGTACATCAACAAACAAGGGCACTCGGTCTTGCCTTGTGCACCGGCGATGAAGTTGTGGTCTCTGGCTTATTCCTGAACACTTCCCTCATAGCAGTTGACCTCCCAGGCAAGGACAGTGTCCTGGCAGATGCTCTCAGCAGGATTTCCCAGGGCCATCACGAATGGTCACTGGATCCCCGAGTACTGGGGATAGTTTTTGCCAGATGGGGCACCCCTCAGATAGATCTTTTTGCAGCCCCAGACAATCATCAACTTCCACTTTTTGTTGCAGGCCCCAGTGTTGAGCTCAGTCCCCTGGATGCCTTTCTCCTCGATTGGGAAGGGAAGTTTCTCTATGCCTTCCCCCCTTCCTCTCCTGTTCAAGGTGCTAGTCAAAATCAGATCTCAGCCCTGCAAGATGATCCTGATTGCTCCAGACTGGGCCAGGCAGCCCTGGTACCCACTCCTTCTGTCCTTAGCAGTCCATCTTCCCTGTGTCTCCCAGGAACCACAATCTGTTAACCTGTGCAGGGGAGAGTCTGGTATCGAATCTCAAATCCCTCAACCTCAAGGCCTGGCTCTTGAGGAGTTAGAAGTTGCTGACCTACACCTTTCTCAAGGTGTTCTCGAAATCTTGAAAGCTTCTAGGAAGCCTTCCATTAGGGCTACTTATAACTCCAAATGGAAAAGGTTTTCCATATGGTGTTCTGGGAAGCATATTTCCCCGGAATCTGCTGATTTGCCCACTGTTTTGGACTATATGGTCCATCTTAATTCTTTGGGACTGAGACCAGCTACCCTGAAAGTGCATTTGGCAACTGTCTGTGCTTTTATTTCAGCAGGGAAGCCCTCTTCTCTTTCTGCTCACCCTGTATTTTCCAAGTTTTTCAGGGGATTGCTTCATACCAATCCACCATTCAGGGACCCTGCCCCTGCCTGGGATCTTAATGTTTGCATTGCTCAGCTGATACAACCCCTTTGAACCTCTGTCTTCGGCAGAGCTTAAGTACTTGACTTGGAAAACTGTGTTTCTAGTAGCCATCACTTCTGCCAGGCGCATAAGTGAGTTACAAGCTTTGTCAGTGGAGACTGACTTTATTTCCTTTCACAGGGATAAGGTAGTCCTCCAGGACTAACAGGAAGTTTTGCCTAAGGTGGTTTCAGATTTCCACCTTAATCATTATCTATTTCTCTTCCGGTGTTCTTCACTGACCATTCCTCCTCTGGTGAGAGGAGGTTGCACAACTAGATGTTAAGGGGCCCTAAGTTACTACATAGGCGTACTAAGGGTCCTGGGTTTGACTCCCTCCAACTATTTCTCACTTATGGTGAGGTTGGGAAAGGGAAACCTGCCACTAAGAGATCCATTGCCAGGTGGATTGTCTCTTGTATCCAATTTTGCTATCAAAAACTGGGTAAGGTTCCCCCTTCAGGCCTGAGGGCTCACTCTACCAGAGGTACAGCTGCGTCTCTAGCTGCTGCCAGAGACATCCCTATCTTAGAGATATGTCAAGCAGCTACTTGGAAAACAGTACACACTTTCACCAAGCATTACTCCCTGGATATCCAGGCCAGGAGGGATGCTTGGTTTGGCACAGCCGTGCTTCAGAGCCTATTCCCTAAGTAGGTTCTGTCCCTCCTCCATGGAGGTACTGTGTGTAGTCTGCAATTGTCATAGTATAGCAAGACTTCATGTTGTTTGAAGAAAAATTACTCACCTTAGTAATGTTGTTTCTTCTAATGGAGTCTTGCTATATTATGACCTCCCCCAGCCTGCCCTCTCTCAGAACTTCTACTTTGGGTATGGGGTGGGCAGTCTAGTGTTAGCACTTATTGATGCCCATTTTATGTTTTCCACCCTTCTTTTTGGGGTGTTTTGGGTGTTGTGTTTTATTTTATCTTATCTTATCTTATTTTCTGGTCCCTGACTTGAGTCTTGGTGTTGGGACCAGGAAAATGTGTTAATATTTAAGTAGCCAGTTGGTTGAGTGTAGGTTAGCTTCCACACAGAACCTTAGTGAGTTTTGCTCGTAAAGATCTGACAGTTTCAGTTTGAAATATTCCAGACAGAGCTTTTCTAACCGAGCTTACGCTCTAAGTTCCATGCCTGGCATGGAAGTTAACTCTTTCACCTCCGGAGCAGTTCTAATGGTGGGACAAACTGCAATTGTCATAATATAGCAAGACTCCATTAGAAGAAACAACATTACTAAGGTGAGTAATTTTTTCTTCTCCTCCACTGGAGGTAGCGCCCCCTCCAGTTCCCCTAGCAGTTTGGGCTCCCACCAAGGAGTCCCGCCGTGCTACCAGGCTCCCAGGCCGCTTGTCTGTGGAAGTCACCCAGGCCTTTATGGTGATCCACCATCCCGAGAAGCAGACCAGAGTAGTGTTTGAAGAGTCATCGGACTCTGAGGGGGAGTCCTCGATGACCTCGAGCAGGACCCAGTAATTAGACCGAGACTCCCCGAATGGTTGGTCAGCCTCATTGTGCTCTACTTCCTTTGGAGTATTATTCCAGTTGATTCCATGGAGGTCCCTTTGGAGCCGGTTCAGAAGCGGACTAAATGGCCATTCACTGACATCCTTGATAGGGATGATTTTCAGGAGTTGTTTTTTCTGGTGGTTGAGGCCATTTTGGGATTAGCACTGGAGCTTTGGAAGCACTCAGCATCATGATTGGTGTCCACATTGCTAGATGGTCCAGAAGTATGCAGTCCTCATAAGCACCTGTTCAGGGTTCTTGGACCACCCCTCTACAGTAGACTTGGTTTCTGACTTGGCCTTTTGGAAACTGAAAAGCCAAGGGGACATTGATAAGCTGATGGATAAGGAGTTCAAGAAATTGGGTTATGTGGCCAAAAAGGTTTGTGTGACCTCCTCGCTTGGTCTCGGGCAGACCAGTTAGAATATCATGTTGGCTAACTTTGGCCACTCTTTGTTTGATATGGTTGGGAAACCTTCCATCTGCTTCTGTCTGATAAGCAGACCATTGCCCAGTAAATCCAAGACCATGGCAGCATGCTGGCTAAACACAAGTTCCAAATGGCTTTGGGCATGGACGATTTCTTTGCCCGATTCAGTGGCTATAACTGTGTCCATGCACCACAGGCCCTGGCTAGAGCTGTCCACCTTTGCACTGGACACCCAACACAAGTAGTAATGTGTCCCATTCTTGGGCACCGATCTCTTTGGTCCTGGGGTGGAGGGACATCTCACCCACACTGAGAAGTCTAATGCCACCCTGGATTCTGTAGCATCATCCCAGAAATATCTTAAGTCACATAAGCCTAAGAAAAAGGCCTCTTGGCTCCGGGGATTTCAGTTGCAACAACCTCAGTGGAAACCCCAGCAAGAGCAGCTTCAGCGCTGGCATGCAATACAAAATTTCATCAGCCAGGACCAGAAAAGAGGAAGGCTTCCCCTGACCAGCCTGCCTGAGCCCCCTTCAAGGCTGCAAAGTGACAGGATGTGGGGTGCCATTCCCCCTCCTGTCCAGTCCTTGTCCCAGATCCAGGTCAGGGATTGACAGTACCACTTTTTTCCACAGTGGTCCACTATTACTTCAGACAAGTGGGTGTTGGATGTGGTGGGCATTGGGTTGCCTCTGGACTTCAAGACTCTCCTGCTGTACCGATCCTGAGCCCCACGGGAGTCCAGGTGCCAGAGGGCATGCTGTCTGTGCTAAGGGATGACATTGTTCAGCTCCTGGAGCTCAGCAAAGCAGGTCCCAGACACTCTGTCCACACAGAGCTACATGTCTAGGCACTTCCTGGTAGCAAAATGGATGGGGGGGTGCTGGCACCTCCATACTGGACTTGCATGACCTAAGCAAGTTTGTGTGGAGGTGCAGGTTCTAGATGGTCACTCTGAACTAGATTATTTCACATGACACATACCACTAGATAATATGCTGCAGGGGACATGGTTCTGCTCCCTAGACCTCTAGAACATGTTTTCCCACATCCCGCTCTGTCCGTACCACTGCCAGTACCTCTGGGTCTGAGCAGAAGGTTGCTCTACCAGTTCAAGGTCATGCTTTCCGGCCTCTCATCCATGTTGAGGGTCTTCACCTGGCAGTGGTGGCGGTCTTCCTTCAGTGCAGAAGCATCAGGGTGTACCTGTACCTGAATGACTAACTACTGGATGGCCTGTCCAGGGAGGCAATGGAGCCCATGGATTCTGGTTACCCCAGGAGTCCTGATGCCGCATCATCCTGCTAGAGATCCATGCAGTGCATCTGGCTCTGATGAAATTTGCTCTGTCAGTTCAGGGTCATTTCATTCAGGTCCAGGCGCACAACACATCCAGCATGTTCTACTTGAACAGGCAGGATGGGATACACTCCTTTCTGCTGTGTCAGGAAGTGCTCCACACCTGGACCCTTATGACCAGCCTCCAGGCCAATCTTCTGGTGATCCATGTCACAGGAGAGAACAGCCAGCTTGTGGATGGTTTCAGCCGGGTCGGGGAGATGTAGCACTGGTGGTCCCTACATCAGGAGGTGGTAGACCACCTGTTCTCCCAGTGGAACATCCCTCTGGTGGATCTATTTGTCTCTTTGGAGAACAGAAATCTGTGACTGTTCTGTGCCTGTCCCACCTCGGGCATGACTTCTCTCAGCCGTGGACCCTGGGCTTCTTGTGCACCTTCCCTTCCTTCCCCTTGGTTCACAAAGTTGCGATCAAGGCCTGGAAGGACAAAGCATGGATGGTCCTGATAGCACCAGACTGGCCCAGACAGTTCTGTTACCCAGATCTCCTCAGCCTCAGCAACAGGCAGCCATGGTGGTTGCCTCTCTGAACCAACTTCCTGACCAGACAACATGGGACCGTGCTGCTCCTGGACATTCAATCCTTGCCCCTCGTGGCCTAGTACCTGACTGTCTAGAGTTCCAGGCTTTGGGCCTCTCTGAAGACATCCTCCCTGTTGTGGAGGTGTCCTGAAAGGAGTCAACTCTCAGAATGTTTACATTCTAGTGGAAGAAATTTTTTTGCTTGCCCCGTGGGTTTTATTGTTGACTACCATTGGTCCCTGTCTCAGGACTGTGAGCCACAAAACAAAGGGTGCACCTGGTGGCCATCTCTGCATATAAAGCGTGGGCCATCTTTAGAAGCAGCCACTGAGGCAGCGCACTCTACTGAGAGCACGTGAAGCTCAGTCACCCATCTGATTGACATGATGGCTACCAAGAAGGTGGTCTTCTATGACATACAGTATGTGCTATCTCCATTTTGTACATTGACTCGAATGGCTTGCCCATGAGCATAGCCAGTACCAGCAGTAGATCCCATGGAGGTGGTGGTTCAAGTGATCCAGGCTGTTAAAAAAGCACTTGACCATTTTCTCCTGCACCACCTCCGGCATACCAGCCCATGCCCGGTATGCGGAGATGGCCGACAGGTGCACCTTTAGGATTATGACTTGCAGTCCCAACTGAAACAGGGACCAAAGGTAGTTTAGGATCGTGGTCACTGGGCAGGTGAGAGGATCAAGATTCTTCCCTTGGTGCCAGAGTGAGGTCCTCTTCCATTTGAATGCATATGTTCAGTGAGTTGACTCCTTTCAGGATGCCTCCAGTGCATGGAGGACATCTTCTGAAAGGCCCAAAGCCTGAAACTCTAGCCACTCAGGAACCAGGCCAAGAGGTGCAGGGATTGGAAGTCTGGGTGCAGGACCATCTCTGTTGTCTTTTCAGCAAGTTGAGCAGAGAGACAACTTCCACAGGAACCTGGTGCTACCAGAACTGTTTGGACCAATCTGGAGCTATCGGGATCAACCATTTCTACTCCCTCCGGGCCTTAATCACCACCTTGCGAATCTAGAGGAAGAGAGGAAAGGCATAGAAGAGGTCAGTGTTCCAGGGCCTTGTGAAGGCATCCTCGTACAGCATCTCAGTCTGATGGGGGGCACAGAACAGCCTCAGTTTTCAGTTCTTCCATGGGGCAAAAAGGTCCACAAGAGGGGTGAACCAATGGGAGGACAGATGGTCTACCATGTCCTGGTGCATGGACCACTTGAGAAACATCTCTCTCTCTGACCCAGCCGAGAGTGTCTGCCAGCTGGTTGTTCTTTTTTACCATAGGTACCGTTAGAAGATCGGCCTGCAGACTGTGCACCAGTAACCCAAGTATGGAGTGCCATCTGACACAATGGAAAGGACTGCATACTGCCCTGCTTGTTCAGGTGGTATGTGGGGGTTGTGTTGTCCAGCTAATTAACAAGGACCAACAACCACAGCTAGTTGTAGGACATCAAAAGAATAACATACCACAGCAGTAGCAGACCTCCATACAGGCGGCAATGTTTCGCACTCAAAACATGCACCATCTTTGGTTTTTGGTTCTTCTTAGTTAGCTGGGCTACTTGTGATAGATGATTTGACTGCTGCTGTGACTTCTAACACTTGTTTCCTGATTGGTTTTCACGTACTGGTGTGAAAGTAAACCGTTTTTTGTGAGTTGGGTCCCGAGGAATCCAGCCTGAACTGCAGGACTACTAAATTGCCTGTGTAACCCCCCCCCCCCCATGTCCCTATCTAGGGGCATAAACTTATTTTGCAGATGGTCCAGGGCAGTGGAGAAGGGGTACCCTCAAGTGCTAATATCGAGACCAGTGCACTTCAAAAATGAGGCAGGGAAAGTTGTATCCTACCTTTCTGGTGTCTTCAACACTTGTGCCTCTCACCTTTACCCTCAGAATCTGGTTTTCGCCCTAAAGGCCACACACCAGAACAGGAACTCCACACTGTACCTCTACTGTCTCCTGAGTCCCCCTGAGCCCCTCGGACTCGCCCCAGGTGGGATAAAACTGTATCTGGAATGCAACTCATGAGAAATTAATTCAACTGATCATTAAGGGGAGAAGAAAAAATTTCATGCCATTTGCTTCCCCCTCTTAGTTTAAATAAGGCACATAATTTTTTTTTAAATTTATTTATTGAAATGTTTCACCAGGAAAGCACACTGAACAACAAGTTGCTCATCTCCCGGTGCAACCTGGGGGGAAGGGGTAACAGGATGAACAGAAATACATTCAAGGTGCATAAGAGAAGTTACATACAGTGATTATACAGTTGGCAATTAAGCAGAAATACATTCAAGGTGCATAAGACAGCGGTTACATACAGTTGGCAATTTACAGCAGGCTTTTTAGTGTATGGGGTCGGGGAAACGAGGACAACGCAGGCATGGGCCACCATACTAAAAAAAAAAAAAAAAAAAAGAATCCTAGTAATTAGAGGCAGATAAGGTATATGCAGAACAGAAAAGTACAGTACAGGGACAGTTGTAGACAGGTGCAAAAGTATTAGAAGTGCATGTGGTAAGGCTAATATTAAAGTGCCATGGGGGGAAGGGGATTGGGCAGGAGGTATCTAGTGCAATAGGAAGAACAGGGGAGGGGGGCAGGGGAGTGAGGGCTGAAAACAGGGACCTCTTCAGGATGTTTAGAAGGGTCAGGGACCAGTGGGCGAGGAGGTGGGATTTTGGCAAGTGTCCGGAGAAGGGGGAATGGGTAGGACGGTAGACTTGTGCAATGGGTGAGAAGGGGGATGGGCAGGATGGTAGACTTGTGCAATGGGTGAGGGGAGGGAAAGCAGGAGGGTATGGGAGAGCCAAGCGCGAGGGCTCAGTCAAGATGCTGGGAGGAGGGTGGGAGCCAAAACCCAGAAAGCTGAGAGCCCTGCAAGGGATAGGGAGGTGGGAGATAGGGGAATGAGGGGGAGTGCCAAGGGGAGAGAGCAAGCAAGCAAATAACAAGGGCTAGCGGTAAAAAGTGTGGGGGGGCCGATCCCTTCAGGATACTGGGAACCCTGCAAGGGGGCAGGGGAGGCTAGAAAGGATAGGAGAGAGGAAAGATTAGGCAAGGAGTAGGAAGGAGGGAAGGAAAGCCAAGCCCAAGAGACCCCTTCAGGATGTTGGGAACCCTGCAAGGGGGCAGGGTAGGCAAGAAAAATGCTAGTGAGGAGAGGTTAAGCTAGGAGTAGTTATTGGTTAGGATGAGTCATGACATATGCGAGGGCTATGGTTTATGAGGAGTGCCAAGCGGAGAAAGCAAGTAAGTAACACGTGCTAAGGGTAAAAAGGGTAAGAGGAGGGAGAAGGAGAGCCAATCCCGAGGGACCCCTTCAGGATGCTGGGAATCCTGCAAGGGGGCAGGGGAGGCTAGAAAAGCTATCGGAGAGGAAAGGTTTGGCAAGGAGTAGGAAAGAGGGAAGGAGAGCTGAGCCCGAGGGACCCCTTCAGGATGCTGGGAACCCAGTGAGGGGGCAGGGGAGGCAAGAAAAGATAAGTAGGAGGAGAGGTTAGGCTAGGAGTAGGTACAGGTTAAGATGAGTCATGATATATGTGAGGGCGTGGTTTAGGGGGGAGTGCCGGGGGAGAGAGCAAGTAAGTAACAAGTGCTAAGGGTAAAAATGGTAAGAAGATGGGGAGGAGGGGGAAGGAGAGCCAATCCCAAGGAACGCCTTCAGGATGCTGGGAACCCTGCAAGGGGGCAGGGGAGGCTAGAAAAGATACGGGAGGGAAAGGTTTGGCAAGGAGTAGGAAGGAGGGAAGGAGAGCCAAGCCCTAGGGACCCCTTCAGGAGGCTGGGAACCCTGCAAGGGGGCAGGAAAGGCAAGAAAAGATAGGTAGGAGGAAAGGTTAGGCTAGGAGTAGGCATAGGTAGGATGAGTCATGACATGCGAGGGCGCAGTTTAAGGAGGGCCGTGGCAGGAGCAGCTAGATGAAAGATGGTTGTGAAGGGCTGAGTTGATGAAGTATGAAGAGGAGGAGTGACGCACTTGAGGAGGGAGGGAATTCCACATTTTAGGGAAACGATATGAGTAGCCAGACTGACCAATGAGGGTGGAGCACTGAGGTAATCACCAAGGTATGAGAGTCGGTAGATCTAAGGGAATGAGAGGGAGGGGGAGGGGTGATAAGAGGGGGAGAGGTAGGTTGGGAGTTCACCCAACCGGTATATAGAGGTGAACTTAGCACAATGGGAGAGGCATTTGTTTGTGAGAGAGAGGAAGGACAAGGCATGATAGAAATTGCAATGATGGTGTGAGAGGGAGCATCTAGGGCAAAGTGGCAGAAAAAGTGGACTAGGGTGTCCAATCTGGTCAGGGAGGACTTAGGAGCGGCACCATAGACTACGTCGCAGTAGTCAAAAATGGGTAGGATCATCTTCTGGATGAGTTCACGCCTAGCCGTAGGAGGGATACAACTATGGTTCCTGAACAGGGCGCCAAGCTTGGGGTGCAGTTTTTTCAGGATGGCATCAGCATGTCCAGAAAAGTTGAGGTGCTGGTACAGACAAACCCCAAGGTATCTGAAGGAGGAAGTGTCCTCTAAAATAGTCCCATCCACGGTATGGAAGGAGGGCAGGTTGGGGAGCCTAGAGAGTCTCTGCCTGGTGCCAAAGATCATGGAGACAGTCTTCTTGGCGTTGAGGAAAAGGTGATGGTTAGAAAACCAGAGCTGAATTTGGTTGAAATCATGCTGCAAGCTAGATGTAACCTCAGCTGGACTTGGGCCAGACGTATACAAGACCGTATCATCAGCATACATGTGGATGGAGGAAGAAGGGGAGCAGACTGATGGCAGGTCATTTAGGAAGATTGAAAATAACAAGGGACCAAGCACCGAGCCCCGTGGGACTCCAGTGGTGTTCAGGAGGGGGGAGGAGGTGACTCCAGATATCCTAACTGATTGAGTTCTATGAGTAAGGTAAGCCCTGAACCAGCTAGTGGCTGAAGAAGACAGGACAGCTAATGAGAGAGAGTCCAGGAGAAGGGAGTGGGAGACAGTGTTGAACGCCTTGGCAAGGTCGATGAAAATGGCTGAGGTGATAAGGCCATTGTCCATCCCTGTGAGAATGGAGTCAGTGAGCCTGAGCAGGGAGGTGGTAGTAGAGTGTTTTTCCTGAAACCAGATTGGAATGGGTAAAGAAGGAGGAAGCAGATAGGTGGTAAGTTGGGTGAGAACCAGATGTTCTTGCAGTTTGGTGAAAGTAGAGAGGAGAGAGGTGGGGTGATAGTTGCTAGGAGAAGAGGGGTCCCCGCCTTTAGGTAAGGGGAGGATCACGGCATGCTTCCATGAGGTGGGGACTGTGTCAGTAGAGAAGGAGAGGTTTAAAATGAGAGAGAGTGAGTAAGCGATGGCAGGGGTAGAGAGAGAGAGAGGAGTTTGGGGTTGAGGTCATTAGGGGAGGAACCTTTTGAGGGGTTGACAGTGAGCAGGGCATTTAGCGTTTCGTCAGTGGTGACAGGGAAGGAGAGGGAGAAAGGGGAAGAGGCTGGGGTAGGGGTTACTGTATTGTAAGAGGTTGGGGGGGAACTAAGGAAGGGACTTTAGAAGTTCAGCAGCACATGAGGTGTAGTAGGAGTTAAATTCCATGACCACATTGCTCGGGTTGGACACAAGAGTGCTATTTATTTTGAGGACCGGATGGGGTTTGGTGGGATAGGGGTGCAGGGCTTGCGTTAATGTACTACTGACGTCCTCATTGGGCAAAAATCCTAATTTTGATGCACTACTTTGACGCAGCCCTTCTCTGCCTAATTGGTGCTGCTGTCACTTTAAATGCACTGCTTCTCCATGGGACAGTGAGAAGGGCGGTGATGATCAGTCCTGTATTTTTTTTTCTTTACATATCAGAGGCAAGCTGCGATTGATGATGTGACTGTAAGGGGCAGGGGACTCAGCTGAGTAGGCGTTGCCAAGTTATCAGCGTAGGCAGCGATTTGACAGTAAATCTGGCGGGAGGATTATATGGGCCGGCAGTCTTCAGTTTGTATACCTGATCTATGGCAGTTGAATCAGTGCGGCAAAGACAAGCAACTTATGGATTGGTAGTCCCTGTCTGTTTGGGTCGGGAAGAGCCAGCGAGTCTGGAGAGGTGAACACGGAGGAGCCAGGAGTGATGGGCGTGACAGTGGTAGCAGCAGAAGACTGTGCCCGGTTTGGCAGTTCCACCTACAAGGTAATGGTGTCAGACGTTGCAAAGGAACATGTGTTCCTTCCTTCTTTGTGTGGGTCTTCTGAGTGAGTCAGGAATCCAGTATAGTGCCGCACTGGAGACTGGGTGACATTCATTCAGGCCGATATCAATGCAGAGGGAGAGAGACTGTAAAAGTTAGTTATTGGGGGGGGGGGTTAAGCCAAGCATTTTCTTGTCAATCTAGTCAGTGCCTCTGAGTAGGACTGTCCTGCCCTGCTGCAGTGAAGTGAAGCTCGACTCAGAGACCGGCTTCCTGCATTTTCTATGGGCTGGCTGAAGGATGAAAAAAAGTTACCGGCTGCTAGATGAATGCCTGTGGCTGTCCCATCATAATCAGGGAAAGCGGGGGTGTTTTCTCTGTTTTCCCTGGCACTTAAAAACAACAGCATTTTATTTGGTGACTTCTGCTCCACAGACTGCCTTGCATTGAATCCGATTCAGTCTGTGGAGCAGCCTGGTGTCCCAGGCAAACAGAGATTGCACCTCCACTTTTGCTACTGATGTGGCAGCTGCAGGCATTTCTAACAGCTGGTAACTACTTTTATGTATCTGCTGGTATTTTTTCTTTTTATTATTCCTCGACAGCCTGACACACAATAAAAAAAGGCATGGAGGGTTTCACTTTTACATGTCATACAGGGCAGAGTACTACTGTACTGATGAGGCATGGCAGGAACTTGTATATACTATACCTTCTGGCAAGGGGAAGGGGAAAATTGTTTAACCAGGAAAGGCACACTAAGCCGAAGCTTGATTCCAGGTGCGACCTGGGAGCACAAGGAAGTTACGTGACTTGCTTAGGGTTACACAGTATGTAAGTGGGGACTGTGGGATTCAAACCCAGGTCTCTAGGTTTGCAGCTCAGAGCCTTAAACCGCTGCGCCATACTGCCTCCTAGCTGACATATTACCATTTTAAAAAAAGCCATTTTTGGTTTTTTTTCACAAACATGTAAATTTGGTGCAGTGACCCCCAACTTTTGGCTTCTGACCCCCTACTTTGGGAGAAATGGGTCAAACTGATCCCCTGATTTCCGACCCTAGCGTAAGGCTTGGGGTGTGAAGAGGGCATGGACTACTTTCCAGAATTTTGATGGAGTATTTTGTTTGTGAGGAAGGCCATTTTGAAGTATTTAGACTTTGCTAATCTCGTTGCCTTAGTGCAGGCGTTTCGGAGCATTAGGTATGTGGCGAAGTCTCTAGGAAGCTGGGTTGATGTATGTAGCTTCCAGGCTCGATCTCGGTCCTGAGGCAGGCCAGAAGTTCTGGGGTAACCCAGGGGAGATGATTTCCCCTGACTCTGGTTGTTTTAAATGGGGCTAAAGTGTCCCAAGTGTCTAGGAATATACCTTTAAAGTATGTAAGGGCCAGGTCAGCTGTGGGAAAGGAAGCTAGGGGTGACCAGTCAGAGAGGGTAAGGTTGCGCAGCAGTGATTCAAGGTCCAGGGAGTTAAATGAGTGTAATTGCAAGGTTTTGTGCAGGTCTTTTAGCCTGCGGACTTTCCTGACTATGAAGATTGGGTTATGGTTACTAAGAGTGTCAGGAGCGGTGCATCACTGCTGTATCCTCCCAAACTGGCTTCTTTTATTCTGCTCCTGCACTGCAAATGATCCCAGCAATACAAGGATCACATCTTCATTTTTATGTTGCTTGCACACATGTGCAAGAAACATAGTGCCATCATCCAGGTTTTCGGAGGTGTGGCAGCCCTCTGCCAATTCAGTCAGTGTGTTTGCAGGCGCGGCTGCAGTTCTCCAATCAACGCTGCAGCTGTCTATGACAGCAGTTGAAAATGCAGTGCTGTACAGTTGAAAGGGAGAGCTACGCTTCAGTGAGCAGCGATAAGATCGTGTGCTCATGCGCGCTCCCCCCCCACACACACACACGCACGCATACTGCGTGCTTCTTCTCTCCACGCACACATTGTATAGCCAATGGGGGTGCCCAATCCCCCATCAACTGTGCTGCTCACCCCCCAACAGAGTTCCAGGTGCCACGCTGGGAGTCCACCCCAGCATGGCAGCAGTCTGTATGGCTGACGGGGGTGCCCAATTCCTCGTCGGCTCTACTGCCCCCCCCGAGACTATCGGGTGCCATGCTGTGAGCCCACCCCAGCATGGCAACAGGTCCTATTGCTGACGGGGGTGCCCAGTCCCCCGTCTGCTCCACTGCCCCCACCCCCAAACAACCTTCCAGCTGCCATGCTGGGAGTCCACCCCAGCGTGGCACAAGTCCAGCGTCGTCCAAGTAAAAAAAAAAAAAAAAACACCTAAAAGAAAAAACCTTCCCTTGCAGACTCTCCTGACCCCCCTCCCCCTACTGTGCCCACCTTCTGTGCATCTACCACCCCACACCCCCATTTCACCCCATACTTACCTCCGGAGTCCGGCGCGATGATCTTTGGTGGACCGGGAACACGTCTGCACTCTTCAAAACCGACCGCGAACTAAGGAAATGCTGGTAAGCTGTATGTAACCCCCCTGCAAATGGGGGTTCCTAAAAGCCTTCCAGGAGCTTGCCTAAGTGCTCCCTGCCTAGCTGGTGTTCAGCGTAATGCCACTTAAATGTGGGCGCTGTGAGTGCTTTTAGAGCCTACATGTACTGTCTCTTTAAGAACTGCCTGCTCACAGGCTTAATTAGTTTGAATGGGGGGACTGTGTGTTTAATGCTCGAATCCCGCCCGAGCTGCTGTCTAATTGCTAGGTTTCTGCAGTCGCTAAGAGTTCAGAGGGTGCCTAATTGAAGGATGTAACTGTTTGTTAGAAAACATTTAGAGTAATAGTGAAAATTCAGTTTGTCTAACCTGCCTTTATTGCTGCTAGGACTCTGTTTGTTTAGCCCTTCCATTTTGGTCCTGGACTGCTGAATTGGACCAATTGGGTTGGGGGACCTTTAAAATGGAGCCTGCTTTGGGCGAATCAGAGCTTGGACTCTCACCTGGAGCCTGCTACAAAGGGGGATGTATGGCAGGTGCTTCTGGGAAGTGTAGTTTGGACACTGGCACCTTTTTGCACCAATAGAGGGAGCATGCTGCGACTGACAGAAGGAATCAGCCAATCGGAACCATTTGGATCAAGGGGAAATGCCCTGACTCTGTTGCTGGCAAGCCAGATGCGAGGTGACTGTGTAAGGAGAAGGAGCTGTGTGCTGTTGCGGCGTGTAGTTCGTGCGGGAAGCACGTGGGAGGCCCTGAAGTCGGCCTGCAGCCGTTAGAGTGTGTAAATCGGGCTGAACCCGAATTTGGAAAAGAAAGAAGGAAGTGTGCAGAACCAGACTTGCCCTGTAGAAGACTGAAGATTTGCTGAAGTGCGATCGGCCTCTCGGGGACTATTGATGCTGTGCATGCTCCGTGTAATTTGCAGTGTGTTTGCAATAGGGAACGAGAAGCAGCTGCCTGGTATAGTAATTTCCTTTACATATGAATGAGTCTCGTGCTTTTGGGGGATCGCAATTCTATTTCCCATTTCACTGTGAGTTGTGAGCTGAAGCTGGTAGCTGAACTCAGTTTAATCAGATTGAATCCGCGTGCTATCCAAAGTAGTTGGGCCCTGTCACGAGGGCCTAGACTCCATGCCCTGCTCGTCTGGCAATCCAGAACAACCACTTCCATCAGGTTCTCTGCTTGGGGTATCGTGAGTACAAATCAGGGTAGCTTCCTGCACCCTACACTTAATCAAAATGTGTCAACTGATTTCTTCGTGTTTTCTTTCTACGGACTGAGGATTACAAGTGTGCGTTGTGCATATATTTTCTTTCTACAGGGCCCCATCCATCTGCAGCAGCTGGCCAACCCCAGGCAACGGACCTGGCTAGCCCCCATCCTGGGTACCCTGAGAAGTGACATTTTGGACCCTATATGTATGCACAGTACTGTGATTTGAACGTTGCCAAACCAAATCAACCTGATTGCCCCTCCTGTATTACTGTCCCCTAAATAAATCAGATTTGTTGTTATTGAACTGTATACCGTCTGTGGTGTAAGTACATATAGAACCAGCATTGCATTGTATTGTGTATGTTGCTTTACCTTGTTTTACAGGGGGTCCTCAGAGACGTGCTGCAGAATCAGTCTCAAGGGGAAGTGGTATCTATATGTGTAAAAAGTGTGCATATGTGGGGTATTGGGAAGGTAGCTCCCGTGTATTGTGTGGGCCACTAGTGGGAACAAAGGGGGGGCCTCAGTGTCCCAGAGGGCTGTGCCCAAGTTAGTTTAACCACTACCAACCCTGATCTCTGGGTGGAGGCACCCGTCATAGAACCTAGGCCCCTCAACCTGTCAGTAGCCAAGCAGGCAGGGGTAGTAGCCCTTGAGATAGCGCCACCTAGGGGTTACATCTATTACGGAATAAATGGTTTTTTTTTCAACTTTACTGCATATCTCGGGCATTTTGGGGAATTTTTTCACCAAATTTTCAACATGGGTTTTTTGGGACCCCACTTCATAAATTTTGTCACTGTCATGGCGTTAATCAGCCCCAAAAAGTGATTTCACGGTCACTGTGCGGAACCACCTTTTAGGACCGATTCATGAAGCGACAATGTCACGGTTCATGAGGTGAGCCCCAAGAAACCCTATGTTGGAATGTGGTAATCCCAAATACATTTTACGAGCATGTGTTCCACTATTCCTACATCAGCTCATAAGTTCGCGACTTTTCAATATGTTCACTCCAGATTTGCAACATTGCCATTTTACCATACCTCCTTATGAGCAGTACAGCTGCCATTTCTCATATCTCACCCTAAATGTGCTTCCGCGCATGTAACGCACAATGGCGCAGTTGGTGTGCGAAATCAATGTTCGGGACGGATTAAGGAAATCACAGTGACACTGTTCATGAGCAGAGGTGTTAAAATAGCTATGTTAAAAATTTGGTGAAAAAAATTCCCAAAAATGACTGTTTTACGAGCATGCGTTGCGCTGTTCCTGCGCACGCTCGTAAGTTCGCTAATTTTCAATATTTTCACTCCAGAGTTTCAACATTGCCATTTTACCACACCTCCTTATGAGCAGAACAGCTGTCATTTCTCACATCTCGCCCAAAATGTGTTTCCGCGCATGTAGCGCACAATGGCGCAGTCAGTGTGCGAACTCAGTGTATGGGACACATTAAGAAAATCACAGTGACACTGTTCATGAGTAGAGGTCTTAAAATGGCTATGTGGAAAATTTGGCGAAAAAATTCCCTTCAGCTGTCCTGCAGTGTTACTAATGAAGACATTGAACAGGACTGGCCCCAGGACCGATCCCTACAGCACCCCACTGGTCACCCCCTCTCTCTAGACAGCACCCCATTTACCACCACTCTCTGCCTCCTGTCTGTTAGCCAGTTTCTAACCCAGTTTACCACCCTTTCCCCCATGCCCAGCCTACCCAGCTAGTTTTATCAGCCTCCTATGTGGGATGGTGTCAAAGGCTTTGCTGGAATCAAGGTAAGCATTGTCCACTGCCCCACCCTGATTCACTTCCTTTGTCACCCAGTCAAAGAAATCAACCAGATATGTCTGACATGATGTCCTGACTGTGAATCCATGTTGTCTATGGTCCTGGGCTCCGATGGCTTCTAGATGCCCCATTATCCTTTCTTTAAGCAATGTCTCCATGATCTTCTCCACTACTGACATGAAGCTGAACAGCCTATTGTTCTCTGCCTCCTCCGTGCTGCCGGACTTGTGTAGAGGGACCACATGTGCCCTCCTCCAATTCAATCGTGTTGAATGACTCAGTGAACATGGCTGCCAGAGGTACTGCTATCTCCCTTCGCAGTTCTCTTAATATCCTTGGGTGTATGCCATCTGGTTCCATCGCTTTGTCCACCTTCAATTTAGTGAGCTCCCCCAGGACTCTCTTGCCTTTGAATGGACTATTGTCCACCTCTTCACCCGCTTGGCAACTGCTGTACTGCTGTGGACCTTGCCCCTCCCACTCTTCTGTGAATACTGAACGGAAAGACACAGTGCATGTCTTGGGAGGAAGGCATGGAACTATCACTTCCAAATACCTAAACAGCACATACAAGCAAGCAACATTCGGCATTGACAAATGCTTGTTTAAATAGGTAATGCAGCTCCATGGGGCTAACTCAAGTTTTTATACATACTGGCTGTACATTTTAAGGCAGCAGAATGATGACTCCTAAAACAGTACAAGCAATAATTTGTTTTCTTTCTTTCTCTCCCTCTCTCTCCCTCTCCCCTCTCTCTCTCTCTCTCTCTCTCCCCCCCCTGTCTCTCTCTCTCTCTCTCATATGCTTTACCCAAGACCTTCTCGAAACTCAGATCCCTGCAGTCTCCTGGCGCATCTGGATCTGGTAATCCAACCCTTTTTCTTCCCTTACTCCCTGGATACCCACTTACTGGCACTGGTTGCCCCCCAAACACTGACACGGGAAAGCAGGCTGCTTCCACAACCTGGACCCCTGGGCACTGGCCCAAGCCATAGGGGCTTCCAGGAATTTTTTCTGATGACCCAGGCCCTGTAGCCCACTTCAAGCTTGGCTCTATATGGGTGCTACTTAAGCACTGACCACCTTTTATCGGCCCCCCTGATGCAGCGGCCCCAAAATCTGGCCCTGCTCCAGTACTCATAACCCCATGCTATGGACTGATCTGCCTTCTCACTGGTGGCCCAAACTGCTCTGGTTTCTGCTGTTCTTCTTCATTGGGGGTCCCTGCCAGTCCTATATCCCCAGTTTTCACCTCCTGGGCTTGCATTAAGCTCCAGCACGAGGGCTACCCACCAAGGCCTGCCATTACGACCTGTGACCCGCCCGGTCTTCAGTGTTCTTACGCCCCAGGACGTGCCCATCCAAAGCAGGCCCATATCTTGGGTGAAAGGCCCCCGGCTTCCTCTACCCCCAGGCCACCCTGCCACACCGGGTACAAGGGGAGCCACTGCCACTGGCTTCCCTCCTGTGAGGGCCCTGCCATTGCCTCCACAGCCCTGGTGACCTGGGAAACTGTACTGGGGACTCTGAGGGCTCCTAACTCCTCCTGGCTTACAAGCCACCTATATTTCTTATCCCCAAATGATGCAGGACCTGGCTACACATCCTTCCCTATGGAGCTCCATTTCCCCAGCTCCTCATCGACCACAACACTGAAAAAAGCCAACCTGACTTTACTTTGGGGGGAGGCAGCACTAGCCCACCTAACCTCTGCTCCTTACTCTGCACTTCCAGCAACCCCATCCAGCCTCAGGCCTAATACCTGGGCTAGAAAGGCCCTGATATTTCCTATCTGCTCCCTTATATACTCCCTCAAAACCTACTCTCGGCTGCCATCTTGAGGCGTCCAGCAGCAGTATCCGCCAGAGCACTAACAAATTCCTTAGCTCTGGGGGTGGGGCTGGGGGAAGGGATCCTAAAATGGGAATATAAGCCCCTCTTTAAGGGGCTTACACCAGAAACTGCCTTTTTTTTGTTTTGTTTTTTGTAAACTTTCTTTATTCACTCACCCTGTCGGACTCTCTCAGGGTGGTTACTCAGTGGTAGCACAGTAGTGAAAAGGAAAAGAGTGCGGTCCTACATAAAACAAGAAAGGGGAGATGTGATGCTTCCCCAGGAGTTACATTTGACAAAACAGGAGGTGGACAGACTGTCCTCCTCGTGGGGGGGGGGGGGAGCTTGTTAGTAGCCCCATTCTTCTCTTAAGCTCGGAGCATAGCAATATGGTTTCGACTTGCACTACGAGTACAGGTCCATTCCTCAATGGCAGACTCCTTGGGGAGGTATTTGATAGTGGATGCAACAGTAGGAGAAAAGAGATACACATGTATATCTCTATATGGGCCTAACTATGATTCCCTGGACTTTTTTCACCACATGGCGATGACACTGGCCCCATATCAGGACAATATAGTTGTGGGGGGGCGACTTCAACACCTTCTGGGATGTAACACTTGATCACTCTTGTAAGAAAGTACGACCCCCACCCAAGAGTGTTTTTGCCCTTAAAAATATGACTGCAGAGAGAGCCCTGGTGGAGGCCTGTAGGTACTGCCATCCAACTAAGCCGAAATATTCCTTTTATTCACATGCCCACTGAATTTACACTAGATTAGATTATCTTTTATATCCCCTTCCATGGTGCAGTGAGGCATGGAAGCATCTTATGGGCCAATTTTGGTGTCAGACCATACCCCTTTGAAAATGATACTAGTGCCTGGTCAAGATTCCCCACATCCATCCCTGACAATGGAGACTAGACCCTAGCTTACTAGAGGACCCTGCATTTGTTGCACACATATCAAAATGTCTTGGGGAATTTTTCGCAAATAATAATTGACCCTATAGATGTATTTCTTGGACTACCG
This sequence comes from Neoceratodus forsteri, assembly GCA_016271365.2. Taxonomy (NCBI): domain Eukaryota; kingdom Metazoa; phylum Chordata; order Ceratodontiformes; family Ceratodontidae; genus Neoceratodus; species Neoceratodus forsteri. Next base: position 448,009,414 of record CM057456.1, on the reverse strand, counting down.
TGGGGGGGGGGGCGCTGGAGAGAAGATACTGAACCACCCGCTCAGACTTCTGGGCATTGTTGTGGGGAAGCAGATCCTGGCACAATATTGGCTCTCTGAGGTTACTCCACCAATATCGCACTGGGTACAGTCCCTGGTGCAAAACATGAAGCTAGAACACACCCAATACCTGGTCAAGAACCATATTCCAACATATCAAAAAATCTGGGCACCCCTAGAAGAGGCACTGAGCCTGTCCTGGTTCCCATTATTTTGAGCAACCCTTCTAGTTAAGTACTAAAAATACATAGAGGCCACCATTGATGTCCCATGTAAATTATAAGAAGGCCCCTGAGGAGCTCTTAGCCATTTGATCAGAAGGACATCAGTTAACTCTTAGGTGCCATGTAGAACCCAGTGCGGTAGAGCCCCATCTGATAAGAAAACTATATGTATGTTTTAACCACTAATATATTCTGAACCTAATGTAATTGTCATCATATACAATGCTGTAATGGAATTAACTGTCTTAACTTGTTTGCTATGTAATGCTGACTTTTTTTTTATCATCTTTATTTATTCACCCTTACACGCTGGACTCTTTCCAGCTGAGCTATGGGGCTTACCTTGGCTGATCCCGTCCGTCTGAAGCCCTGCTACTCCCGGAGTCTCTGTGCTTCTCCGCGGCTGATCCCTAAGCCCTTCTGGATCTAAGTTCCCCAGAGGCAAGGACTGCCCTACTCCCCAGCGCTCTAGCTGTACAGTGTCAGGCCGGGACCGGCATGCGAAGAACCCCCGGGAGAACAGACATGACCCGACACTGGACATGGTTCCTCGGCGCCACTAAGCCCGCCTTCGCCTACCAGCAAGAAGGGTTTTTTCTAACTTGTTTTGTCCCCTATTGGCTGGAAAGTGCAATGCATTCCAGCGCGCTGCATGCTCAACCCCGAGCACACACACAGAAGTGCCTCCGAGCCAATCTCCTAGTTGGCTGGTTCCTGACTGCTAGGAACCCTGGAAACACAAGGGGCTGCTAGGCAGGCGAGGCAGGAACCCAGGGAGGAAGAGCTGTCCACTGGACGCTCAATCCCTCCCTCCCTGCCGACCCCGGTGGCCTGGGCTTGTTCGCGAACCCGGGTCACTGAGGCGTGAGGTGTGGAATCCAACGCCTCAACCGTCAGCGCCACCGGGCTGGCTGCTGATTTTTATATAAAGTTTACAAATATATATTACTGAGTGGGATATTCAGCATCATGTGCATTTAACATCTAAAAGCATTTATTAGATTATTTATTAACAGGAATAATGGGTCAAATGTTGACCATTACGTACTGTAGCTTTAAATTAGATTTCATATAAGGTGCATTTTACCCTCACTGTGGAAGCATAGTTTTGAGTCGAATATTCAGGTGCTTGGCCTTGTTTGGAATGGGATCCCAGTCCGTATAAGCGCAAGTCATGGGTCTCTTTCAACCTGTGGTGTACTTCAGAGATGGCTTAGGGCAACATGGACAGCTTGAGGTACGTGTTGCCCAACTGCTCAAGTTGCATTAAAGTTATAAGTGAAAACATTTGTATATGGTAATCTATATTTGATTTGTGTAAATTTATTTTATGTATGTTAAATTCAGTATTTTATGTAACTTAAACACGATGTTCAAATGCATTTATTTGTATGGGATTCCACTGGAAATAAGTTTCGACTCGGCGGTTCATTCTAACTCCCTGACAAATAAAATTTGAAGCTTGCCTGTGAGTTCAGCACTGATTTCTAAATAAATACTTTATGTACACTTTGCCGTCCGAGTATGCTGAATTCTCCAGGTTTTTTTGTTTAGCTTTTGAACAGTTTTTTGATGGCTCTTTCCAGAGGGTTAGGAGTGCTTTGCTGTCCTTTGTTTTCCCCAGCCTGTAGTCCCTGAACAGATTGTGTTCATACCACCAGGTAGCTGGGACACTCAGGTTACACAAGTTAATCAGATAACTATGAGAAATATTCTAATAAGTACACTGCTTGTAAGTGTACACCTTAATAGCTGTATTGTAGAGAATATTACCGGCTTTCAGAAGTTTCCATCTAAATAGTTATTTTAGGGAGAAAATGCAGTTGAAATGCTGAAATGTTCGCAACAGTGGTTTATGAAATAATTTCTTTATAGAACAAAACAGCTGATTAATGTGCTCATGAACTACTAGGCATTTGAACATTTGGCAGTTGGCATTATAGACTTAAATAAATGTATTCCATTTTCCTTTAAAACGTTTCCCTGAATCATATGAAGAGAGGTTTAACAATGTAATTTACCGTGGGGTACTTAAAGCTGGAATTTGTCTGCTTTCAGATAACCTCTATGGGTGTTGGCAGGTACACTCGGTGTACTTTGTCGAGTATGGTGAAATCTGGAGCAATGAGAACCTCAGGCCAGGGCAACAAACACAAACAGACCCTGATGTACATGAAGAACTGCTTTTCCCTTCCTTGGATGCTTTAGTGTGCGTTGGTGACTGACCTTTGGCAGATGTGTGGGTGCTAAACTTAGAGGTCATTATTGTATTAGTGACCTGATTGAGTATGTCTCCATGAGTGCTGGTGTGAATGGAGTTCTGTAAGGCTGGCTGCCTTGATGTGGTACAGAGGCTTATCACAATGTATCCTAAACACTGTAACTAAAAGCCAGCCAACATCTGTCTGATTGGTAGTGTGTGTGTTAGAGATGAAATAAAATGTGACTCTGTTAGGATCATTGGCGCACTACATAATGATAACTGAAATGGGGGTGGGGCAATATTTTTGTGGCAGGGCAGCATATCTTGTGGTTTGTGTTTTGGGGGGGGGGCAACAGTTCCATTGACTCTCAAGTACAAGTTTAAAATTCCTGGCTACACCCCTAATAACCTCCCAATACATTTATCTAGGGTTAGCGGAAGAATCCGTGCATTTGCTAGCTAGTTACCAAGACTGATTTCTGTGTGTGTGCACTCTCTTCATGTCAGACCCCAACCCCCTCACCCAACACACTAACTTTCATATCCCCTCTTCTCGAATAGTCTCTATCGTTTGCATTCTAGCACTTGGAGTGACCCTCATTGATGGTGTAGCTGTGGACTGTAATGCTGATGTGTGCTTCCCCACAACAGTTCCTTGCCAGTACAACTACAGTTTCAGTAGCATGGGTTAACCCTACGCACACTGATGTAGCTCTCCTTATTTTTTTTTTCGCTTCTGTGCAGACAACTGTTGTTTGAAGGTTTACCCTCCCACTTGCTGTACGGAAATCCTCAAGCCTGTTGATGCACTGCTGTATTTTTGAATCCCAGATTAGGCTGAAGCAGCTGCTGTTGGCTGTCCCAAGGGGTCAGTGAGTGCTTACTTTACAATGTAGCTGGAATGACTAGTTGCACACATTATGCACTGGTGTGTTGCTCTCTGGTGCCAGTTCCTGTTCTTGTATTTATAAGTAAAATAAGCAAACTTTTGTGCTACAAGTGATCCTCTGATTACCTGGATCTTTTGTATTATTTTTCCAGGAGGAAGATGAAGGCTCGAGCTCCACCTCCACCAAGGCAGCCTGCTCCTCACAGGACAGAAGATGAACCAGGCCAAATGGCAGAATCGTCCGAGTCAGCTGATCAGAGCCCTGGAGACACGAAAGAAAACATGCTACACAGGACTGTTGACATCGTGCTGACTTTGCCGGATGGATTGGAAAAGAGTGCCACTGTAAATGGCAGGTAAGGAGACAATCTAGTTATCTTACCTTTAGTTAAACTTAGTTGCCCAATCACAAAGGCACAGTTTGAAAACACAAAAATGTAAAACAAATTAAAATGCTTTCTCTTCTGCAGTATTTTTATTTTAAAAGTTTACATATAAAGACCTTACAATCTATCCAGTCTGCTCAAGTGTGCGTTCCCACTGATTTTACAGAGGGAACTGCCCCCCTTCTCCATATTCCCCTTGAACCCCTCAAATACCCCCCTCTCCCTCCCCAACAACTTCCCCTCACCCTGTTTCAACCTCTGTTGAAGCTGTCCACCATTTTAAGGGATACCACCTCCTCAGGCAACTCATTCCACTTTGCTACCACCCTCTCAGTGAAAAAAGTGCCTCCCCGTCTCCTCCTTGAACCTTCCTCCCACCAGCTTTAGGCTGTTACCCCTTGTGGTCTTGTTTCCATGAAGGCTGAAGAGGTTCTTGGTGCATGCTCTATTTATACTTTTAAGGTACCTGAAGGTCTCAATCCTCAAGAGAGTACATGTTGAGCCCCCTGAGCCTCTCCTCGTAGGTGTTGCCTTGCTGGCCTTGGGTTGTTTTGATTGCCCTTCTCTGGACCTTTTCCAACAGGTTGATATCCTTCTTAAGCTAAGGGCATGAGAACTGCACACTGTACTCTTTAGTGCGGTCTCAATAGAGACTTGTACGGTGGCAGAATGACTTCTACCTTCCTGCTAATAATTCCCCTGGCTATGCAGCCCAGCCTCCGATTTGCTTTGGCTTCAGCTTTCCTGCAGTGTGCTAAGTGTTTCAGGTCACTCTTAATAATTACACCCAAGTCCTTTCTTCCTCTGACCTGCTTACCTGCACACCTCCAACCAGAATTTGATCACTAGGTTTTACCTTCCCCAGTTTTTGGTAACCACTAGGCTAGTCCTGAGCAAAGATCAGAAGCCCATGTATGGGAGAGAAACAGAAACCAAATAACATGTACAGTAGCTCCTCTCTCTGAATCCCTGTGTAACCCCCCTGCAAATGGGGGTTCCCAAAAGACTTCCAGGAGCTTGCTTGAATGCTCCAAGCCTGAATGGTGTTTGGCGTTTAAGCCATTTATCTGTGAGTGTTTTTAGAGCCTCTGGTACTGCCTCTTTAAGAGCTGTCTGATTGCAGACATAATTAATTTGTATGGGGGGGACTGTGTGTTTCTCTGCTTGAGTACCACTCGAGCTGCTGCCAATTCACTCCATTTTTGCAATCACTAGGAGTGCAAAGGGAACCTATCTGAAAGATGTAACTGTTTGCCAGAAACCATTTAGAGTATTAATGAAATTATAGTTTGTCTAACCTGCTTTCTTTGCAGTCAGAACTGTGTTTGCCTAGTTCCCCATTCTAGTTTTGAACTGCTGAACTGGACCAATCAGTGTGGGTTAAGGTAGCTCTAAAATGGTGCCTTGGACGAATCAGAACTTGGACTCGTAATCTGAGCCAGCCACAAGAGGATTGTATGGGCAGTGACTCTGGGAGATGTAGTTTAGACTTCGGCGCCTTTTTGGACCAACAGTGGCAGTCTATTGTGAGTGACAGCCAATCCAGCCAAGAACTGGGAGGAACTCAAAGGAAGTGCCCGGGTTTGTCTGTTGGAGGTTCAGTTGAGCTCTGGCAGTGAAGAGGGAAGGAGCCCTGTGCTTTTTCGGTGTGCAGTTTTAGTCGGGAAACACGTGTAAGGCCCCGAGTTCCGGTCTGCAGCTTGTGTAACTGCTTGTTAGGACTGAATCCGTCCTGTGAAGAGAATCAAAGGACATCTGAAGAGTAGAAACCAGGCTCACCCTGTAGAAGACTGGAGAAATTGCTGAATCGCGCTCGGTCTGTCAGAACTGAATCACTGTGTGTTCTCGGGTATTGTGCAGTAATTGCGATCGGATAGAGAAGCAGCCTGCCTGGTATAGTACTTTCTTTTTACCATATAAATGTGTGAGGAGGCTTGTGTAGCTCAAGTGAATCCTGCTGCCATTAAAGGACTTTTGCCTGTTACTGTTTACCATGTAAATGTGTGAGGAGGCTTGTGTAGCTCAAGTGAATCCTGCTGCCATTAAAGGACTTTTGCCTGTTACTGTTTACCATATAAATGTGTGAGGAGTCTCGTGGAGCTCTAGAGTAGCCCTGCTGACATTGAAGGACCCTATCTTGTTTGGAGGTCGTGAGTACTAATTCAGGGTCTCTCCCTGTTGAATTGCCACATTGAATCCAAATGGAATTACTGTACTGCTGACTGTTTAACTAATTTTTCTTTTCTCTGTGTGAAAGAGCCCCTACCAGCTGCCACGGTTTGGACTAGCCACTAGGGCTTGGGTACCCAGGGACAGTAACTGGTAGGGATAGGCCTGTGCACAGAGCCATGAGTAGATGAGTAAAGTGATAAGCTAATTAACCTGATTTCCCTGTCCTTGTTATATCCCCCTAAATAAATCAGAGCTGCTTGTTTCAGCAAAGTTATACTGCCTGAGGTATTTGTCTATGTTAAAGTATTGTACTGTGATTTTTGCACTGTATCTTCTTATTTTACAGGGTCCCAGTGCCTGAACCAGTCCTGGGGGTAAGTATATACTGTGAAGGTAATTCTGATATACTGTGTGGGCCACTAGTGGGAAGAAAAGGGGGTTGCAGTGTCCCAGAGGGCTGTGACCAAGTTAGTTTAGCTATTGCAAACCCTGACCTCTGGGTGGAGGCACCCGCCATCGGATCCAGGCCCCTCAACCTGTTAGTGGCAAATCAGGCAGGGGTAGTAGCCCCTGGGATAGCGCCATCTAGGGGTTACACCTGTATGGATCTTACTCACTGCTCTTGACAAACTGTCATGTAGGCTACCTCCAAATGTACGCCTTGCCGTTTTCCTCTGGGGCTAACCTGGTATGTGGCGGATAAGAATCTCCTTGGACACTCCACAACGGTTCATACTCACCAACTCTATTGTCTGTTGTCTAGTGTAAATTATATCATTCCTTATATTATTGATCTTTTTAATGTAGCGCCCTATGCCAGGTGCTGGTGTGTGTTAACTTTTAGGAAGATGAATTCCCTGTTTGTTTTTCTCTGTTCGAATACACTTCAGAAAAAAAAACTGGCTGAGCTGAAACAGCTGCACTTAGCGTCTTCAAAACATATAATTTTGTGAACATGATGAATGATCTCTTCCGATGATGATTATTACTATGGTTATTAGCCTTTGTTTCACTTACTATGAATATGATTATGAGCTATCGTTTTCTTTCATCTTATAAACAGCACAGAAACAGTGAAGTAGCAGTATAGTCCCCAACGTGTACCTTGCTGCTGCGTCACATTCTTTTAAAAGAAAGTGCTCAACTCACTATGCTTTCATCTTATAAAGAAGATCAAATAAAAAGTGAAGTAGCAGCATAGGTAGCAGCATAGGTAGCAGCACAGACATAGCATGTGCCCTCCTGCTTAAAACTTATTTTAAAATGGAAAAGGGAAATTGTTTAACCAGGAAAGGCACACTAAGTTGAACTTTGTTTCCAGGTGTGACCTGGGAGTACAAGGAAGTTAAGTGACTTGCTCAGGGTCACACAATATGCAAGTGGGGGCAGTGAGATTCAAACCCAGGTCTCCAAGTTTGCAGCTAAGTGTTCGTAACCACTATGCTATACTGCTTTAAAAGAACCTGAAAGTGCTCAACACAATGCAAATTAAAGGTAACTCATCAATTCAAAGGAAGTTCTTTGCTGTTTCTTGTCCTCTCTCTTGCTCTGTTGGCATCCTTCTTGGGCAGTACCCTGACTGACTCTCTCTCTCCGCCGTTTTCATCAGGCATGTGCCAGTCTAAATCAGGCAGGGTAAGTACCTGCACTCACCTCTCCAAAGTGACCTAAAACGCCGATCCAGTGGTAAAAGAGCAAACCGCAACTTGACTTACTCTAATAAAATTAGTGAATGCGATCCGTGGGTGTGCGAGTGTCCAAAGGACACACTGTGGTAGCAGATGGTCTCAATGTGGTTCAGAGTGCGGCAGTACCTCTTGTGAGCAACTGGGTAGGGAAAAATGAATGTTCATCTGACCATCCAGGCTCTATTTTTTTATGAAGCAGCACTGGACCTAAGGGGGAACAGAGCCTTCAGTTTTCTGTTGGCTCTTGGCTCCAAGCCTGTGACATCAGATGTGCTAGGGAGTCCACTCACAGCAGAAAACAAATTTCCTTGGGAAACAATGGGACACAGCAAGCTATGCCAGACATGACTGCCATGTGGTTCACACTGGCAGGTCAGAAAATTTGGGAGAATGTCTGGGGGGGGGGGGTAGAGTTGGAAGGCAGCCTAAAAACTGAATAAAATCAGTATATCCTATGAACATATGTAAATGGAAGCAGAAGCAGGCCTTATGGTCTATTGAGTCTGCTCGATTGTGCAGCTAGCCCTCCCTCCCCACACCTCTTCCTCACAACCCAACCCTTCTTAAAGCCGCCCACTGTTCTACAGGATACCACCTTCTCGGGCAGAGCATTCCATCTGTCCACCACCTGTTCAGTGAAAAAATGTCTCCTGATTTCCTTCTTGAATCTTCCTCCCTCCAATCTCAGCTGATGCCCTCTCGTATCCCTCCTGCTGCAAAACTGGGAGACTTGACGCAGTCCCCTCCACAAGCAATCCGCCTGCCTAGGACAGGCCGAGAAGGTGCCTGCTGCCCATGCTCCTCCTTGGCCCATAAAGTAACATCTGGTCCTGGACCCAGAACAAGGGAAAGAGAATTTTTGAGTCTTCCTCCTAGTGGGAACTGAAAGGTTCCAGACGACCTGGAGTGCTGACATTGGTTTCCTGCCCAATGCTGCAGCCAGTGCTGAAATCTTTGGACTCAGGCATAAGACTGTAGAGAAACACTGACCTTTGATGTTTCTTCCTTTAGCAGCTGTGTAGTGAAGTCCTGATCTTTTTACTTGCCAATTCACTCAGTTGCACACTTCTGTGACCAGTTCAGTACAGGGGCAGCATTTGTGTAACCTGCACTGGCCTGTCAGTGATTTGTTCCTTTTTTTTTTTTTTTTGTACGTGTAGGTTGCAGTACTCTTCCCACTGTTCTCCCCTAACACTTTTAGTCCTGAGTCATTCATACCTAAAGCAAATTATCAATATCCTAACATTCAGTGGTGTGATCTGAAACTATAAGCCTGCGAATCCAGAAGAGTCTCTGCTCAAGGTCTGTGACTTACTGAATAAGTTTGGTACACTCTCGGGCTATGCCCTAAATAAAAATAAAACTGAAATCTTAAAATTTCACTACACCCCCTCCCAGGAAATGACCAGTCTTCTCCCCCTTAAGTGGAACTCCCCCAAATTAAATATTTGGGTACATATATCCCTAAGAACCTAAATCAACACTTTGGTAATAACTTTGACCCCTTTGTTCACAGATCAAACAAGACATTAAAAAATGGAAACTCTTGAACTTGTCCTTATACTCTCGAATTGAAACAGTATCAATGAACATCTTACCTAGGTACCTATATCTCTTTCAATGCCTCCCGGTCAAGATTTCTTCAGCACAATTCAAGATTTGGCAAAGAATAATCATGGCATTCATTTGGGCTAACAAAAAACCTAGAATAAAAACCTAGCTACTTCAGTCTAATAAGAAAGATGAGCGAAGGGCAGTCCCCAATCTGGAGGATTACTGTCTGGCCTCCCACCTTCGATGTGCCCTTCTCTGGTCATCACCAGGTTACCAGGCACTCTGAAAGCTTATGGAGGGGAGGGTTACAGAGGGTACCCCTCTCGAAGTGAGAATATTCACTCCCAAATTACTAATACAGGATGCAGGCCCCTCATTATATTCAGTTAGGAACACCCTGTCAGCAGTGCATAGACTTTGGGTAAAACATAAATTCCTCGGGGAGCTATGGCCACTGAGAATATTTGCGTGGGATGGAGGCTTCGAGCCGGCGAGACGAGACTTTACTTTCAGGAGATGGAGCAGACTGGGTCTGAACTCCCTTGGGACAACTCTTAGATGGTAACACAATCAGGGAATTTATAGATATCAAAATACACTTTCAGTTGAGGAATTCAGACCATTTCAGGTACCTTCAGCTCAGGACCCACATTCAGAATCTCCAAAAGCAATAAGGCCCTATAGTAGAACAATAGGGACTACAGATCATCATGAATGAGATTATGACCTCACAAACAAGTAAAGGTCACATCTCTGCTATCTGTGGGGCACTCTGAAATAGAGGCAGGGGACACTCAGCCCAACTTAAGAGTAGGTGGGAAAATGAACTGGGGGAGCAACTACTAGAGAAAGAGTGGGACACCGTTTTCTCTCAGGCACACCATACAACTTACTCCCATAGATGGAAAGAGTTTGCCTGGAAAATCAGGTCACGCTTTTTCATTACCCTGGTGATGAAGAATAGATGGGACGGGGGACACAACTCAGCCTGCTGGAAAAACTGTGTGGCAGAGACAGCTAACCACCTGCACATCCTGGGGCTCTGCCCAAATCTGACCCAATTCTGGAAAGAAGTTACTGGGGCTCTAGAAAACATATTTTCTTTAGAAGAGTCTCTTCAAGCCAAACACGTGGTGCTGGGGCTGGTTCCCAGAAGAGTGAAGAGTAAAGACCAGAAATATTTGTGGAAAGTCCTGGTGACTGCTGCCCACAAAGCCATTACAAGAAAATGGCTACAGCCAACCCCACCCATACTAGAACAATGGAGTGAGGTGGTCGCAGAGATTCAGGATATGGAAGAATTGACCCATAAAATTAACTCTAGATCCTCAGTCTTTCTAAACAGATGGACAAGATGAATAGTGTGGCAGGAGACTCAGAAGGGGCAGCAGAAGAACAGGGGGCTCATTAGATGGGGAAGGGACGGAGATAGTTTGATTTAAGGGAATTTCCTACTGTAAGAAATAATAGACTCATCTTGCTCACCAACACCTAAATTAAATCAGAAGGGTGGAGAGAAGAATGTGCTTGAAAACTCCTCACACTTAATGAAGAACTTGCATGAAGTTATATTAAAGTTTAGCCTAAGTAAAATGCTATGTATTAACTGAACTGAAACGAGTCTGTCATATGATAGAAGTGAAAGGTAAAAGTATCTGAGACTATAAACTCTGTATGTACGCCTATAACCTTAATAAACTTGAATTAAAAAAAAAAAAGAATCTGTAAGCCTGTACACAGCCTCTACTACCCTACCCAGAATGGTTTCCATCTCCCCCTGCTCACACCCTTCCTGGTTCTTACCCTTATTCCAGTCTCCTCCTCTATACCTATTCCCACTTCTCTCTCCCCTTCCCTTCCAGATACCTTCTTCATTCTGTCAATCACCCCCACAGCTCCCCTTGTAAACAGACCCCTTTTCCTACTACCCTCCAGCCTCTCTGTTTTCCCTCCCTAGTTACTTTGCCTTTCTTCGTTTCCTTATCTCCTTCTCACCACCCCTCCCTCTTCCCCTCCCTCACGTATTTCCTACTCCAATTATAAAAGTCCTAAACTTCACTATTTCATCCTTGCCCTCCTCCTTCTTTCATCAGGGAACATTCACCCCAACCCTGGCCCTATTTCTTCTCCTACCCTGGTTCCTTACCCAAATAACATGTCTCCAAACCCCACTTCTACTACAACCCTTCCCTAATGGGTTGAAGCTCCTCCACCTGAACATCTGCAGCCTGCTAACTAAAATCAGCCTCCTACAAACTCTTATGATTTCACTCACCCCTGACATCCTAATTATTACCGAGACAGGACTCAAAAATAGCACCCCTGACACTGCCATTGCTATCCCTGGGTATTCCATCTCCAGAAAAAATCGATCGGATTGCGGAGGGGGAGTAGCCATGTATATCCTGTCCTCACTGCAGTTTACTACCACCCTATCTACCTCCATCCCAGCTACCTATGAAGCCCTTGTCACTCGCATTACCCTTCCTTCCTTTCTCAATTCCAATCTTTGTGGCTGGCATCTATTGCCGCCCAAGCATTCAACCCTTGGTCACGACGAACTCTTAGCCAATATCACCTCCCTCTTGCAATCTGGTGCACTTTTCATAATGGGTAAAGTAAATCTAAATTGGCTGTCTCCCAAGTTAAACAAGCTACGCAATGACGTCAGTGCTGTAAACCTCACTCAATTTATATTGAGCCCACACGCCCTAATCCCAAAACACAAAACCACACCCTGCTTGACTGGGCACTCGCAACCCACCCGCACTGCATCATTAAATCTGGTCTCCTCCCCAATGCCCTTAGTGACACAACCCCATTTTCATTATACGTGAGTTCCTTCAAACCTCCCCTAAAATCGTACCGCTCCGGTCCTTTAAATTCTTAGACCTTACCCCAATCAGCTTTGCACTCGCTTCCACTGACTGGGCCCCTCTCTCCACTGCCATTTCTGTCAACCAAGCGCTTGACTATTTTAAGGATAAATTCATTGCCACCTGGAATGCCTGTGCTCCTTTCAGAAGGACCATAGTCCATGGGCTTTACCTCCCCTGGAGCACCCCCGAACTACTGGCCTGCTTCAGAGAGTGTGAATGGGCCTGGAGAAAGCGCAAATCTACTAAACATCCAAACGACTATGCCAAGTACAGAACGCTACGCAATTCATATACTAAAGCTACTAGACTGGCTAAGTCCAATTATTTCAACTCTTCATTCCTGACTAACATTAACTCTGCATCTAAATTCTGAAGGGTAGTTCATTCCCTATTCTCTCCCCCTCACCCTCCAGTTCTCAAAATAAATAACTCCCTAGTTTCCGACCCTGGCTCCGTGGCCAGTGAATTTAATGCCTACTACACCTTGTGCGCCACATCTCTTCTTAATTCCCTCTCCATATTGCCACGTAGTAACTTCAGCTCTTCACCTCAGGCAGTGCCTACCACTCCCCCATTTTCCTTTTCTACTATCTCCTCTGATGAAGCTCTTAATGCTTTCCTATCCCTCAACCCCTCTAAAGGCTCCTCACCAGATGAGCTCGATCCTAAACTTCTTTACCTTTCTGCTTCTGCAATTGCTTATCCTGTCTCCCTAATCCTTAACCTGTCCTTTATTTCTGCCCAAGTACCCTCATCCTGGAAACACGCTGTAGTCCTTCCTCTCCCCAAGGGTGGTGACGCAACCACTCCTGGCAACTATCGCCCCATTTTCCTCATTCCTACCCTTGCCAAACTTCAAGAATATTTAATTCTCTCTTAACTATCACCCTTCCTCTCTGATTCCTCTTTTTTCACCCCCTTCCAGTCTGGTTTTCGGAAGAACCACTCAACAATCACCTCCCTCCTCAGGCTTACTGACTCCATTCTTTCAGGGATGGACAATGGCCTGATCACCTCAGCAATCTTTGTCGAACTAGCCAAAGCTTTTGACACTGTTTCCCATCCCCTGCTTGTTGATTCACTTTCCTCAGCCGGCCTTGCTCCATCAGCCACCAACTGGTTTAAATCCTACCTCATTGGCAGGACCCAGTTGGTGAGAATCCTTGATTCCATCTCCCCCCCACTCCCCGTCAACACTGGTGTCCCTCAGGGCTCAGTGCTTGGTCCCCAACTCTTCTCCATTTTCCTTAATGATCTTCCCATAGCATGCTCATCCTCTTCTATCCACATGTACACTGTCGATGCTGTTTTGTATAGTTCAGGCAAAAACCCTGCTGCTGTGCAAACCAGCTTACAGCATGACTTCAGCCAAGTTCAGCTCTGGTTTGCGTCTCACCAGCTTTTTCTAAACACCAAGAAAACAGTCTTAATGACCTTTGGCACCAGGCAGAGACTCTTTAGGCTCCCGGCCCTATCCAACTTCCACACCCTTGATGGGACCATCTTGGAGGACACCTCCTCATTTAGATATCTGGTGGTTTGGCTGGACCAGCTCCTCAACTTCTCTGTGCTTATTGATGCTATCCTGAAGAAACTGCGTCCCAAGCTTGGTGCTCTGTACAGGAATCTTAATTGCATCCTGCTGACTGCAAGGCGCAAAGTTGTCCAGAAGATGATACTCCCCATCTTTGACTACTGTGATGTAGTCTATGGTGCTGCTCCCAAATCTTCCCTGACCAAGTTGGATGCTGTGTTTAACTCCTTCTGCCGCTTTGCTCTCGACTTCCCTTCCTGCTCCCACCACTGTGAACTCTATCACTCTCTAACCTTCCTTCCACTGTCTCACAGACACATCTCTCACTGTGCCAACTAACCTCCAAATTTTGGTTTGGGGGGCTCCACTCCTATCTCTCATCCTATCTCTCCACTCCACATCCTCCCATCCAGTCTCTCAGATTAGATGACGCCCGCACCTTGACGGTCCCTTGCCACTCCATCCTCATTGGTCAGACTGGTTTCGCCCATCGTTTCCCTAAAATCTGGAATTCTCTCCTCCCCGAAATACGACACTCCTCTAACTACTCCCTTACCTCTGCCCTACACAATTACCGTTCCCTCAGCTGTTCCTGCTTTAACCCACCTTAATACCTATCCCCAGTTTCTGTTTTCCTACAGTGACCCCGGCAGGGTTCTTAACATCCTGAAGGAGGAAATCAGGAAATGGCTACCCCTTCTCCTCATATTCTGTTCTTACCTCTCCCCCTCTCTTCTCTACCTGCCCTTCTGGGTCACCAGTGTGCACAACCTAACCCCATCCTTTTTACCCCAACAGCACTTGCGTACTGCCTCGAGCCTGCTCCTGGTACACTCATGCACTATACAGAGAATACTGGATGGGCAACTATGCAGAACCAGTGTGTTCTGCCACAGAGGATTTTGATTCCCTCTGACTTCGAGAGCGAAGCTCGAGAGGTCCATGAGAATCAGAACGCCGAGGTGGCAAAACACACTGGTTGTGCATAGAGTTGCTCATCCTGTATTTTTTATAGTGTATGGTACTATGTGAAAAATGTGTTTTGTGAGTTCTTTTGCTTTCAAAATGAAACTGACTCATGCAGTCTCTAGAGGTTCTAGAATGCTGTTCTACCACAGTAGGGTAGAACAGCATTCCATGAACTGGGAACTGTGGTAAAACAGCATTTTGAAAGGGATGGAATTCTATACAGAACAGCACTCCACTATACACTATAAATGATTCTGTCGCATTATTACTGTTTTGTACGTTTATATGTTCTTTTGTATGTATGATTTTGGACATGTATTGTAATTTACCCAGTGTTCCACTACTGTTTATTGTACAATAACTTGTGTTCTAACTGTTGCACAATCTTACAATGTTGTATTGTTTGTACTACCCACATATTGTTGTAACTGATCATCCTTCACAACCCTATGTAACCCCTCCCCCTAGGTTGCAATGTGAGACGAGCAACTTGTTGTTCAGTGTGCCCTCCTGGTGAAACATTTCCTATTTTTTTTTTTTTGCAGCTACTCTTATTTTTCTCCCCAGGCCCTGTTGGCTAGCATCTCTGATCCCCCAGCCCTGTCCCCCGCTTGCAGCTTACCTCTCGGTGTGTCCCCACAGCTATGCCCCCCATGGCAGGGCGGTGGGACCCCCTCCGCTGTCTCTCACGAATCCTGAACCTGCTGCATCTAATGCTCTTCTTGAGCTTCGTTGTGGTAGTCCCCAGCCTCAGCTAGGGGCCAGTCATACACCAAGAGCTGGTGTCCCCCTACCCCGAAGAAGAAGAGCAGTCCTCGGACGCTCAGTCCTTCTCCTCCCTTGCTGTTCCCCCAATGACCCATGCTCGCTCCTGAACACGGGTTGCTGGCATGGTGCGAGGTAAGGTGTCCAGCGCCTCAGCCCTCAGCACTACCGGGCCGGCCTGGTGAAACATTTCAATAAATAAAATAAATAAAACTTGGAAGTTCTCTATTGGTCCTTGGGTTCCCAGGCTTGGAGATTACATCTGGCCCCTAACCACAGTACTATGGAGCCAGAGGATCACGCAGATGGTAGCAGTTATGTCTTAGGGTATGCCTTTATTTAATTTTCACATACTGTTTCTCACTGGGACTTATGTCCATCTGTTTGGTGCCACAGCACCCAAGTAACAGTGTGGACAGTTCTTCTGCTGCCTGGCCCCCTCTCCATCAGTGACAAGCAGACAAAAACAGTGGGGAGGATTCGAGAGTGCTCCAGGTTCCCCTCTTCTTGCCAAGGTCGAATTCAGCTGGGCCCGAGGCCATGAGGGTCTCAATAGCAGCCCTCCCCCACTGAAGTCGAATTCAGCTGGGCCCGAGGTCGCGACGGTCTCAATAGCAGCCCTCCCCCACTGAAGTCGAATTCAGGTATGCCCGGGATTTCAAACGCTTGAGGAGCCTGCCATATTTAACGCTGCTGTCGTTTGCATAGCTGTGAACTTGGACTTTAAATGTACTCTGTTTTACTGCTAAAGTGAATACATTTTATTTTGTGTCCCCACACATGTGGAGATAGTTTTATTTCCTTTTTTGTTGCCTAAAATCCGTTTAAAAGCAGGGGTCACCACATCTAACTTGCTGCCCTGTAATGTTGCTTGTGTTTTGGCGCCAAGTCTTAGTTTGAAAAAAAAGAGTATGCAACCTGCCTGACTGTGTGCTCTGGGACTGTAGCTACCTGCCTTTACATAATTAAATCCTTTACCAGCTGCAATTAATCTAAATTTACCAGTAAGTGGCAGTGAAATAAGCAATTAATCTAAATTTACCGGTAAGTAGAAGTGAAATAAGCCTGCAGAGAGCCTGTTCCGGTTTCATGCCGGCTCCAGTGCAATAATTAAGTCCTCCCACGAAGCTTAAGCCTGTTGTTTGATTGTAAACCTTCCCCCTAGCCTGAAACCTTTTTAATCCAATTCCTTTTCTCCCTCTCCCTTGTCCACAACTGGGCCCGGGTCACGAGGTCTCATAACCCTCCCCCACCGAAGTTGAATTCAGGTATGCTAGGGATGTCAAACGCTTGAGGAGCCTGCCACATTTAGTGCTGCTGTCGCTTCTTATCTCAGGGAATGTACGTCCCAATCCAGGACCTCCCTTGACTAGTGTTCCCAAGGAGTGCAGGCATGGTGGCCTACTACTGGCTTGCCTTAACATCTGTAGTCTTCCTAAAGAGCTAACACCGCTCCAGGGATGGATTGCCCAACACTCCCCTGACATCCTGGCCTTATCTGAAACCTGGCTCTCTAAAAATATTCCAGATGCCTCTGTCTCCCTCAGTGACTACTCCATCTTCAGAGCTGATAGGACAGGCAAGAGAGGTGGTGGTTGTCCCATCTATGCCAGAATGTATCTGCAACCCCTCTTAGTCCCCCTGCCCAAGCCATAACTATCAAAGTCACCCTTGGCACTCCTGGTAAACCGCTATACATTATGGCAGTCCACATTCCCAGACCAAAAACACACTTTTGATTCTATTCTGTCCAGCATCACGTATCTCCCCCCTAAGGCGAATTGATTATTATGGGTGACTTTAATGTGAATTGGCTATCCCCTGCATCAGCTACCTTCAAAGACACTGTCCAAGCCTACGACCTTGCCCAGGTTGTCCAGTCACCCACTAGTCATGACCCCAGATCAGGACCCTCCACACTTATTGACCTCATCTTTACAAACCTCCCCAACCACCTTTCCAAAGTTAAAGTGCTCCCTGACGTGCTAAGTGACCACTCTCCCATCTCCTGCTGGTGGACGAATAAAATCACTCCCAGCCATCCTAAAATTTCCATCCATAGGTGCCTCAAAAAAGGTGCCCTCTCTCACCTCAAAATGCATCTCTCCTCCTGTGACTGGTGACCCGTCCACACTGCCCAGACTGTAGATGCTGCCCTCACCTCATTTATTACCACCTTCAACACTGCCTGTGACATATTTGCCCCCTTCACAAAGCAGATCATAAAAATCAGGGGTACTCTGTGGGTCTCGCAGACCCTCCTTCAACAGATGCACCACAAAGCTAACCTCTAGCATAGGGCTCTGAACTCCCAGCTTCCTCAAGACAGGTAGCTTTACAGAGAGGTAAGACATTAATGCACTTGTGCTATTCGACTAGCTAAGGCAACTTACAGTAAGCAAGCTCTCACCTCCACATGGGGCTCTGGGAAAAACTTCTGGTACAATGTCAAGGAACTCTGTGGAAAAACCATCTCCCCTGCCCTGACACAACTACAAGTCAAGGGAGCCCTCTCTCAGGACCCTACCACCATATCCAATGCCCTAAACACCTCCTTCTCTGACCTTAGTCACATCCTCCCACAAAACTTCTTTGACCCTATCACCAACCACCCCTCTATCACCCCTCCTACTACTACACCCCTTCCCTTCCGGGCGCGAATCATCTCCTGTAAAGAGGCTAAATGCTACCTCTCCAAAGCCCTGCGCAACTCGCGCTACAGCAGCGACTCCCTAGACCTCAAAATTCTCCTACTAACCCTTGATGAGACCCTGCCTCACCTCACCAAACTACTATACTGCTCACTGTGCCTAGGTCAAATCCCTGCTCCCTGGAAAAGAGGAATTATCACTCCAATCCTAAAGAATGGGGTTCCAACTGCCCCTGGTAACTATAGACCCATTACTATCCTTCCTTCCCTCTCAAAAGCTCTCGAAAAAATTGTGTCAGACCAGCTCACCAAATATCTGGACAAACGCAATCTGCTCTGCCATGAACAACACGGTTTCAGAATGGGACACAGCACTACCACAGCCCTACTCAAATTTACCTCTTACATACATGAAACACTAGAACAGGGGTCAATAGCAGGAGCAATCTATGTTGATCTAACCAAAGCATTTGACACCGTCAATCATGCACTACTTCTCCAGTCTCTCCCCTCCCTTCATTTTGCCCCTGAAGCTATCTCCTGGTTCAAAAACTATCTCACAGACAGGACACAACAAGTCGAAATTAGCACCACCCTCTCCTCCAAGTAACCAGTTCTAGTGGGTGTCCCGTAAGGGTCGCTCTTAGGCCCTCTACTATTCACTCTCTTTCTAAACTCCCTCCCACAGGCCTGCAGTGGAAAGCTATTGCTCTATGCAGATGATGCCGTATTATACTAGAAACACACCAATCCAAACTCTCTCCAAAATGCCCTACAAGGCTGTTTTAGAGAACTATAATCCTGGTTTACTGACCATCGTTTAATACTAATCTACAACAAGATGAAATCTATATTTGCTCACCACCAAAACCCCTTCAGTAATGCCCTGCTATCTATCTCAAACTCGCAGGGCATCCGCATTGAACAGGTTCCAAATTTCAAATATCTAGGTATCACACTGGACACATCCCTCACCTACCACATCCACATTAAACACCTCTCCTCCTCTGTTAACACCCGATTAGGGATTCTATACAGACATAAACACTACCTAAACCCCCAGGCCCTACGGCTGACTGTTACCTGCTCAGTCCTTTCGTTGGTTGATTATGGGATAATTTATGGCGCCGCTGACCAAACAGCCCTTAACTGCATCAATCTAGCCCTCAACAAAGCCTGCTGACTGGTCACAGCAGTGAACGACTAACCCATACATGTGTGCTCTATAAGCTAGCAGACTGACTGACCTTCGAAGGGAGACTAAAATACCACACTTGCCTCCAAGCCAAAAAGATACTAATGAAGCTTACACCTAATGGCCTACATCCCCTCACCTAACCAGCCCCCCATAGGAGTACCCCTAGGTGCCAGGCAAACACCTCCCTCATAGTCTCCCACTGTAGGACCTCACTAGGACAAAGGTTTTTCCAGTGCCGCTTTGGACTCAGCCACTTCTGCTCAAAGTGCCCCTGGTGCCAAGAAGCAGCATAAAAAGAAAAAGCGTTTTTGGCACCCTGCTCCTGCGGCCCAGCAGCCCTCCTTTCACGGTGGGCAGCAACAGCAGGCACAGGCTTGGCGCCCTTGGCCCAAGTCCGGACCTTCTCCAGCCTGCAGACAGGGAGGTCAGGGTTCAGGCCCTGGACCCTTTTCCTCGAAGCCTGCCCACTGACGGGATGGGGTTGCCACCCCTCTCTCCGTCATGTCAGCGCTGGGTCCTCCCTTGGGGGGTTGGCTCCGCCACTTTCCTTCTGCCTGGCCTGCTGTTACTACAGACAGGTGGGTCTTAGAAGTGGTCGGCCAGGGTCTGCCTCTGGAATTTGAGCAGTACCCTCCCAGATGAGCCTGCGCCCCACGTGAGGAGAGAGTATCAGTCCACACTCGCTCGGCTCTTCGAGACGACATAGTCCAGCTCCTGCTCCTCAAGGAGGCAGAGATTTGAATGGCAGATCCTCTAGCCAATCCAGAGTTTATTTCCAGATACTTCCTGGTCCCGAAGCAGATGGGGGACTGGCGCCCCATTCTAGATCTGCATGACCTGAATCAGTATCTCAGGCCATGCACCTTCCAGATGGTGACTCTGTCCCAGATCATACCATCCCTGGAGCAAAACTTGTGGTTCTGCTCACTGGATCTCCAGGATGTGTTCTTTCACATCCCAATCCGTCTGTCACAGCAGTGGTTCCTCAGCTTCAGAGCAGAGGGAACCCTATAAGAGTTCCGAGCCATGCCATTCGGTCTGTCATCGACCCCAGGTGTCTTCACCAAATGCATTGCAGTGGTGGCAGCCCATCTCAGGCATCAAGGGGTCAGAGTGTACTCCTACCTTGACGATTTACTCTGGGCAGGTTCCACCCAACAAGAGGTGGAGAGGTCCAGGGACCTGGCCTTCCAGACCTGCTCTCAACTTGGCCTCCTAATCAACAAGGCCAAGTCAGAGCTCGTGCCTTCTCAGGTGATATGCTTCATCGGGGCAGAGCTCAACTCTTTCCGAGCCAGAGCTCGGCTCCCAGTGGACAAGGCGGAGGTTCTCTCCTCCTTTGCCCAATCATTTCTGGTTGGGCACTCGCACCCTGCCCAGGACTTTTTGCACCTTCTGGGCTACATGGCGGCCTGTACCACCATGGTCCGTTGGGCCGGGTGACATATGCGCCCCCCCTTCAATGGGAGCTGGCTGTCCAGTGGACTCAGCGCCTAGGTAATTTCGACCAGCTGATCACTGTGACCCAGAAGATGTGGGATGCTGTCCAGTAGTGGACCATCCTAGACCAGTTGCAGGAAGGGATCCCATGTGTCTGCCCAGAACCAATGGTAGTCCTCACGACCGATGCCTCTCTCATGGGCTGGGGATCCTACATGAGGAACAACTGAGCCTACGGGTTCTGGTCCCTTGAGGAATCCCTATACCATATCAACCTGTTGGAGCTCAGAGTGGTCAGACTGGTGTTGTCAGCAGTCGCTCAGCAGCTTCAGGGTCAAGTGGTTCAAGTCCAGATGGACAATATCACGACTATGTATTACCTCAACAAGCAGGGCAACACGCACTCCAGGCTGTTGTGCAGGGAAGTGCTCCACATCTGGACACTCGTGAGCTGACTGGAGGCGGATCTGCTAGCCATCCATGTGGCAGGAGCCTCAAATCAGTTGGCGGATGCTCTCAGCCACATAGGCTAGACATCCCATGAGTGGTCTCTACGTCCAGGGTAGCTTACAGCCTGTTCTCCCACTGGGGCAAACCAATGGTGGACCAGTTTGCCTCCAGGGAAAACATCAAGCTGAGGCTGTTTCATGCCCGCCCCCTCTTAGCGGGGATTGCTGCAGGGGGGGGATGCCTTCTCGAGGCCATGGACCCCAGGCCTCTTCTACACCTTCCCTCCATTTCCCTTGATCCACTGGGTGCCTCTCAAGGTGAGGAGGGACAAGGCGCAGGTGATCCTGGTAGCTCCAGACTGGCTCCACCGGTTCTGGTATCCAGATCTCCTCAGCCTCAGCAACAGGCTCCTGGGGCATCTTCCAGCATGCCCAGACCTGATACATGTCAGTCAGGGGAAGGTATTCCATCCAGACCTTCAGTCTCTGCACCTGACAGCCTGGTACCTGAGCAGCTAGAGTTCCAGGCTTTGGGTCTCTCCGAGGATGTACTCACAGTAATGGAAGCATCCAGAAAGGAGTCGACCAGAAAGTGCTACGTCTTCAAATGGAAAAGGTTTTCCATTTGGTACCAGGGCAAGGGCCTGGACCCTCTGTCCTGTCCTGTGGCAGGCATTTTGGACTACGTTTGGTCACTGTCCAAAGGGGGTCTTGATCTTGACCCTTAATGTGCACCTGGCAGCCATCTCTGCTTACGGGCGGGGGTCCAGCAGGCGGTGCTGGGAGAAAGGTGATCTGTTTTCAAAGGCCTTGATCACGTATCCCCTCTGGTGCGTGAACCTCCACTTCTGTAGGATTTACTGCTGGTTTTGACAAAGCTCATGGGGAAGTCATTCGAACCAATGCATAAGTGTGAGATGTCACGCTTGTCATGGAAGACGGCCTTCTTGGTGGCTATCACTTCTGCCAGAAGGACTGGGGAGCTCCAGGTGCTCTCGGTGGAGTCTTCTAATCCGGTCTTCCACAGGGACATGGTTGTCCTGCGCCCCCACCCGAAATTCCTCCTGAAGGTGGTGTCAAGAGTTTCACCTTAATCAGGTGTTGACTCTGCCTGTGTTCTATCCGAACTACACCTCGGAGGCCGAGTACAGGCTCCATACTCTGGACCTGAGACGTGCTGTCTAAGGAGAGGACGGCAGAAGTTCGGGGAGAGGTTCCCCAGCTGTTTGTCACCTATGCTGAAGCTGCACCTGGCAGGCCTGCAGCAAAGCGGATGATTGGCAGATGGATTACATCATGCATTGATCTCTGCTATAGGTTGGCAGGTAGGGAGCCTCCTGTAGGGCTAAGGGCTCATTCCACCCGCCATACCACAGCGTTGGTGGCTGCTTCCAGGGACATTCCTATCCAGGAAATCTGTCGGGCTGCTATCTCTAAGACAGCAAACACCTTCATCACCCGTTACCACGTCAACCTTGAGTCACACCAGGATGCTGGTTTGGGGGGGCCTTAGTTCTACAGTTTCTGTTCTCAAAGTAGGGGGTGTGCACCTTGCCTCTCTCCTCCTAGAGAACTGCTAGGAGCCTGCCAACAAGTGTGGATAAGAACAACAGATCCGCATCCCTAGGAAAAACAGGTTACTCACCTGTAACAGGAGTTCTAGGAGTGGTATATGTTGTTCATCCACACTGACCCACCTGACCTCCCCAGCTGCGATGCACACACCTAGCTTCCAGCGGGCTAAGATCTGGCATCATGGGGCAGAGCCAAGGGTTATACCACCTGGGTGAGTGGGAGTAGCCAGCTTGAAGACCTTCTGGCGAGATTTAAAGAGGAAAGGGACATGCCAACAAGTGTGGATGAACAACATATACCACTCCTAGAACTACTGTTACAGGTGAGTAACCTGTTTTTCCCAAACTTCCTTGTAATATCAGCAGATACTTAGCATTTCTTTTGACAGGATTCAGCCTGCTACCCCATAAACTCCGAAAGAAAATACTGTAAAGGCATGTTTCTTTTTGTGCAGGTATAGGAAATACATTACTGAAGTACAAGAACTGTGGCACAAGTAATGTTTTGTCTGTTCACTTCTTTGTAGGCAACTGAAACTGCTTCCAGTGCTGAAGCAAGCTGTCCCCTTTTTGTAAACATGCTTTCCAGTTGATCAATCTCATATCTCTGTCACCCAAAATCAGTACGTAGAAGTCGGATTTTAGAAGTTACCTCTGGAATATTCAGAGACAAAATGCTCACGTTTCTGTGATGCATGTTCTAAGAGCATTGCCTGATACTTATCTAGACTGACTCTGGCCAAAAATTACCATCCTATTTCCCTACTTGCCCCGTTGTCAGAGGTCCTTGAAGAGATTGTTTTTTATCAGTTTAAGGAGTTCCTGGACACTGGCAAGTTGCTGGCACCTTACCAGCATAGTTGGTAAAATAATCACACCACTCACACAGCTGTGCTTGAAATAACTAATGATCTTCACAAGGTCTTGGACGATGGGGACACGGTTGGGGCACTCTTCTTCGAGCTTTCCAAAGCATTTGATCTGATGCACCACGGTGGTGTGCTCGCCAATCTATGGGCCATTGGTCTGTCCAAATGTACTATATTATGGTTCCAGAATTACCTGACTAGCAGATCTCAAGCAGTCTCATTGAACTCCATTTCGTCTTCACTTCATCAAAATTACTACCAGAGTACCCCAGGGATCAGTCCTGGGGCATATACTGTTTAGTGTCTTTTTGAATGATCTAACTGATATATTGCATAGCTCTGAATCCTGTATTATCAAGTACATGAATGATATTGCTTTGCATAGAGGGGCATCTTGTGACAGTGACATGATCAGTTAATTGCAGACTGCCTTTGATCTGGTATAAAAATGGTTGTTAAAAAATGGCCTTCTATTGAATGTTGGTAAAACCAAGTACATGCACTTTGAAACTGAACAAAAACTAAAGGCTTTATCCCCCCTTAAATGGGAGGGCTGAAGCCTGAAGTTCAATGTGGGGGAATAGCTCCTCCCACATTCCACATAAAAGCAGCAACCCCCTTACAGTCCACGCTTAGCGTGTTTCGTCACCCTGAAGTCCTGCATGGTCTGTGTGGCTGTGCCTCCTTGTTTTCCTCACCTGCTTGCTTTGTTTGTATTTTGCCTCGTTTTCCCCTGCTTCTCTCCTGTGCCCCCCCTTTTCTTTTTTTTGTTCTGTTGCTTGTCCCTCCCCCGTTCCGTCCTCCAGTTCGGTGTTTGTGCTCCCCACTTCCTCTGCCATTGTTTTAGATATTTTTCCTCTTTCCTGCTCCTGTCCCTCTTCGCGTCCTCCTTTGTCTCCCTCCGCTTGTCTTCTTCGTGCTTCCATCTTGTTCGTTGTCCTGCTCTCCTGTCTGCGTTCCTGCTGTGCTTGCCCATGCTGCCTTGAGAAAGCGCTAGTCACGTGTGAAAACGTTCGGCTTTTCTCGTGGGAGGGACGTGATGCATCTTTGCTGCTAGTTTTTTAAAACAATAAAAAAGTTTTATTCTGATGCAGCAAAGCTGAAGTTAAACAGTGATGGTGAAGGCGAGCCTGCCTGCATACTGAATTGTCTGTGCTGTGGTTGCCGGTCCTGCTTGCTCTGTGTTTGTCTCCCCAACCCCCATTTGCTCCATTGTTTTCTGCTCCTGCCCCTTCTGTTCAGCAGTTCTCTGCCTTTTCTTCTTGCCTTGTGTTTGGTGTTTCTGCTGTCCCCTTTATGTTTGGTTCCTGTCTTGCGTTTTGCTTTTGGTTTCTTTTTGGGCTTTTTTTTTTCTTTCAGGAGCTGCTGCTTTGTTCCTGTCCAGCACTTCTGGATGTGATGTGCTCTGTCGTACCGGTTTAAAGCTACACAACCCATTTCTCTCTCTCGTCCCTTACTCTGAACCCTGCTGTGTTGCACTGAGTGTTTTTGTCCAGTCTGCCATCATAGAGTCCTTCCCTACTGCAGTTACATCTTCTCATTTCATTTATGCTTTGTTCCCCATTCCTGCCTGCTGCTTAATTCGTGCTATTCCTTTAGCCTGACTCTGTTTCAGCAGCAGTAGCCAGCTGCTCGTTCTTGCCAACCCTCACCAGCAGTTTCACCAGCAGTATTTCCAGTCTCTGTCTCTAACTCACACCTGCTGAGATATTAGAGTGCAAGTGGGCTTGTCTTGTCTACCAGGGATGGAAGTTCTGTTGCTCATTGTTCAAAACCTCCCCAATTCTGTATTTGCCTTGGTTCAGTAGGTCCTACTGTTCAAGATTTAGGTTCTACTCTGCTGGCTGGAGGTGAGATTATATGAATCTCCGACCTGTCTGCAAAGTGCCTCCCTGGAACTGGGCCCCTCCACCAGTATTCGGCGCCTGGCTTAAGCAGCTGCGGTTAGTCTTTTTTTCTCTTAACGCAATACGTAGCCACGTATTTGCGCATTGGCATCTTCATGCTCATTGACTCTGCACCTACCACAATACGCAGTATGTATATGCATTTTGGCCTCTGCGCCTAATGACTTTCTGTATCTACCACAATACACAGCTATTTATTGGTGTTTTGGCATCTTTTGCACTTACCAACTCTCTGCATCTAACGCAATATGCAGCCACATATAGAAACATAGAATTTGATGGCAGATAAGGACCGCTTGGCCCACCTAGTCTGCCCACCTAGTCTGCATGTTGGTGTTTTGGCATCTTCACTCTCACTGACTCTGTACCTACCGCAATATGCGGCTGTGTATCGGCATTCTGGTGTCTGCACCTACTGACTCTCTGCAGCTACCACATACGCAGCCACGTATTGGTGTTTTGGCATCTTCTGTGCCTACCAATACTCTGCCTACATATATGAAGAAGGACCATCAAGGTCTCCTCGCACTTCCTCTGCTGTCAGTGCAATATGCAGCATATCAGCATCATGGCATCTTCTCCGCCTACCGACTCTCTTCCTTCAAACCCAGAAGAAGATTCTGCAAGGGCTCCCCCCAAACTTCTTTCCAAGCTTCCCCGGTTCATAAATTGGCGTCCAAATCAAACTACTCTGTTAATGATTGGACTGTTCCCAGCCTCCTAGCTGAACTGCAGAAACTCAGGGCCAGATTTTCCAATGCTTGTGAATGCCGCAAGCCCCAGGTGTGCCGTACATACAACGCACGGAGCTTGCAGTATTCACCCAGCCAGCAGTTGGGATTTTGTATCCCGTGTGCTGAATGCCGCAAGTTAGACCAGCTTTTTGCTGGTCTAGCTTGCGTCAATCCTGGGTACCCTTTTCACGGAGCTTGTGCCAAATATTTGTCGCAAGCTGGCGTAAAATGTGAAAAATGTTGTAACTGTGCCCTATGTACTAAAATCAGGTGCAGTTGTGGCATAGGGGTTCGGTGCACTGGCACTAAGTGTAATGGTGCAGGGCTCTGCATAAGCCTTGTGCCACGCTTTGAAAAGCCGGCCCTTGGTATCCAGCATTGGGCGTCTGCCCACAAACAGGAATTGTATAATCTATATCTCATTTCCAAGTCTCAGTATGTTTGGGGTCCCAGCCAGTCCATTCTTCAACTGGCTGCTTTGTCAGAAATCCAAGACTTCATGGCTCAGCTTGCCTCTTCAGTTTCTGATCTACAATCTCGCATGATTGCTATCGAAGTTCGCTTCCAGGCCCAGCCTACTCCAGGCTCTGATACATCAGCTCCTGCTGCACTTCCATCTACTAGCCATGCTCCTGACATCCCGGCTCCTCCGAATACTTTTCCAACAGTCGTTTCTCTGTCCACCGTCGAGCCTCCTCAGCTCCCAAACTCGGATACTGTGTCTCCCTCATCTTCTCCTCTTATATGTCCTGTTCTCCTTATTCCAGGTCACCTCTGCAGAGACATCACTGATAGGAAGGATGTTAACCTGATTTCCCTGCTCATATCTTCACACGAGTCTATCAAAAACAAAGTGGCAGCTTTAAAAGAGGCTGGGATAGGCATGGGTGGGAAGGTAAGGATCATGGGTAGGTTGGTTGGGAGGAGTTGTTTTTTTGTCTACTTTTCCATTTTCAAATTATACTGCAAAGCCACTAGAAGGCAACAACTCAATTAACTTGCTGCTGCTGGCAGCTGTTACTGTCCACTGCTATTCACAGTCACTTTACTTCTGCCAGTGCAACTGATCTACTCCCTACTGCTGATTAGCATACCCTGATCTATTCTTGCTCTCCTGATCCATACAGTATGCCCACCCTTCCTTTACCACTTACCCTCCTTCTAGTTCTTCTGTCAATTTTATCTGCCTCAGCTCCACACTCTCCTCAGCCCAATAAACCTTTCTCACCTTTCCACTGTGCTCTCCTAGCCCCTACCTTTATCCTTGCCATAACTCCTACACTCCCACAAATACTCTGGTCTCACTTCCCTCACCCACCCCCCGCTACTCTATTCTCAGCCCCAAGCCACCTAGCTTTCCTTCGCCGCCTTATCGTCACCTCACCTAGTCATCCTCCCCCGCCAAATACTTCCAAAATCCTCGGCCTGTCACAAATGCCCTAAACTTCACTCCCCCATAATAGCACTCCTCTTACTCACATCAGGAAATGTTCATCCCAATCCTGGTCCCACTACACCCACCTCCGCCAGTTGCAGTCCTTCCACTAATGTACCAACTTCCCCCAGCCCTTCTGCCCTCCCCAAGGGCCTGAAAATCTTCCACTTAAACATCTGCAGTCTCATGTCAAAAATTTACCTTTTACATCCTATGGTAATCTCCATCACACCTGATATTCTAATTTTAACGGAAACTTGGTTAAACGCTAAAATACCTGATCTCGCCATTAATATCCCAGGTTATTCTATAATCAGGCAGGATAGGACTGGCAGGGGTGGTGGAGTAGCCATGTATATCCTGTCTTCAATTCAGTTCACAACCATTCTATCATCCACAGTACCCTCTGCCTATGAAGCACTTGTAGTAAACATTACCTTGACTTTTTCCTCCCATATCTTCATAGCTGGCATTTACTGTCAACTTGGCTCCAAGGCATCTGATACTTTGGATTTCATTACCTCGATAACCTCCCTCTCACATAAAGGTGAGCTATACATCCTGGAAGATGTAAAACAAAACTGGCTATCACCAACAACTGCCAAGACACGTAATGACATCACAGCCCTCAATCTCTCCCAACCCACCCACCTAAATCATAAAACCCTTAATCACTCCCTGATAGACTGGGCTTTCACCTCTCACCCACACCAAGTCATTAAATCAGGCATCTTCCTGGATGCCCTCAGTGATCATCACCCAGTCTTCGTAGTCAGGAAAGTCCATAGACCAAACCGCCACACAAAATTCTGCAACTCTGCTCCTTCAGCTCCTTAAACCTTAATCCCCATCTTAGTGAACTGGCCAGCTCCAATTGGCCCTCTATTGCCTTTGCCCCTTCCATTGACCAAGCCCTCGCTTATTTTAAAGATATATTTCTAACTACATGGAACTCCTACGCTCCATTCAAACACACTAGAGTTCGTGGCAACTATCATCCGTGGGTCTCCTGCGAGTTACTGACCTGTCTGAGGGAGCGTGACAAAGCTCGGAGGAAATATAAGGCCTCCCAGCTTCCCCCAGACTATGCCAGGTATCACATGTTAAGAAATGCCTACACAAAAGCTACCAGACTTGCTAAGTCTGAATATTTTAAATTATATTTTCTCAAAAACATCAATTCCCACCTCCAAATTCTGGAAAGTGGTCCACACCCTATTCTCCCCCGCTTCACATTCGCCTTCCCCGTGCTTAAAATAAACAACTCATTGGTCTCCGAACTGTGCACCATGGCTCAAGAGTTTAACTCCTATTATACCTCCTGCACCACAGCAGTTCTAAAGTCCCTTCCCTCTAACCTCCCCCCTCCTCATCCTCCCACACCCAGCACTTAACCCGTCTGCGTCCACCCTTCCTTCTCCTTTTCTGCTGTCTCCCCAGAAGAAACACTAACGGCCCTTCTCTCTCTCTCTTAATCCTTCCAAAGGCTCATCGCTGGATGATCTTGACCCTAAACTCCTCTACCTTTCAGCTTCTGCTATAGCCTACCCTCTCTCCTTAATCCTACATTTTTCCTTCTTGTCCTCATCTGTCCCTTCATCCTGGAAACATGCGGTGGTCCTCCCTCTCCCAAAGGGTGGTGACCCCTCCTCTCCTGCAAATTTTTGACCAATCTCCCTCCTCCCTTCCCTTGCTAAACTCCAAGAACACCTGGTCCTGTGTCAACTAACCTCCTTACTCGATGACTCTTCCTTTTTCACCCCGTTGCAGTCTGGTTTTCAGAAGGACCGCTCTATTACCACCTCCCTACTCAGGCTCACTGACTCCATCCTCACCGGGATGAATAATGGCCTCATTTCTTCTGCCATCTTTGTCACCCTCACCAAGGCTTTCGACACAGTCTCCCATGCTCTACTTCTTGACTCCCTTATGGCTGCTGGGTTGTCTGCTTCTGTCCAAAACTGGTTTAGAACTTTCCTCTCAGGCAGAACACAATCAGACAAGATCCAGGATACAGTCTCTCCCCCTTCCCTATTTCTACAATAGTCCCACAGGGCTTGGTGCTTGGACCCATTCTCTTCTCCTTCCTAAATGACTTACCCTTAGTATGCTCCCCCTCCTCCTCCTCTATCCATATGTATGCCGACTACACCGTCCTGTTCTCCTCTGACAAATGCCCCGCTGATGTTGCAACCACTCTTCAGCATGACTTTCACCAGGTTCAGCTATGGTTTGCCCCACATCAGCTATTCCTAAATGCCAATAAGACTGTCTCCATGACATTTGGCACTAGGCAGAGACTCTCTAGGCTCCACCCTTTACTGTCTTTCCATACCCTTGATGGGACAATCCTAGAGGACACCTCCTCATTCAGATACCTTGGGGTTTGGTTGGACCAACACCTCAACTTCTCTGGCCACACTGACGCCGTCCTGAAAAAATTGCACCCTAAGCTTGGTGCCTTATTCAGGAACCATAGTTGCATCCCTCCTATGGCGTGGCGTGAACTAGTCCAGAAGATGATCCTCCCCATTTTTGACTACTGTGATGTTGTCTATGGTGCCGTTCCCAAATCCTTCCTAACAAGACTGGACACTCTCTTTAACTCCTTCTGTTGATTTGCCCTTGATGCTCCATCATGCACTCATCACTGTGACCTCTGCCATGCCCTGTCCCTTCCCCCGCTTGCCAAAAAGTGCCTCACTTGGGCCAAACTAACTTCTAAATTTTGGTTAAGAGAACTTCCCTCATTCCTGTCATGCTCACTCTCCTCCCCCCTTCCCACTCCCTCAGATCCTCTGACACTTACACTTTGTTGGTTCTGTGTTGAACCACTCTCATCGGTCAGTCAGGCTTTACCCATCGTTTCCTGCAAATCTGGAACTCCTTCCCCCCCCCAAATATGGCACTCCTACTCCCTTGCCTCTGCCTTACATAACTTTCTCTCATCTAACTGCTCCTGTTTTAACCCTCCTTCACTGTCCTCCTATGCCTCTGCTCCTCTCCATGACTCACATCCCCTATTAAACTTTCCTCCCCGCGAGCCTGCTTCTCAACACACTCTCCTCTCCCTTCACCGCTTGCCCCCTCACTCCTACCCCTAACCTTTTTTTTTCCATTACCAACTTGCCCTTGCTTAGTTTTGACCTCTGGCAGGGTTCTCAGCATCCTGGAGGGGTCTAGTACTGGGCATGCCTCCTCCTTTCCCTCCCCTTCCCCCTCTCTCCTTTCTACCCAACTTGTCCTTGCCAAAATCTGCCCTCTGTTAGGATTCTTAGCACCCTGGCGATGTCTACTCTCAGGTAAGTTTCTTCCCTCCCTACTTCTTTTTTCCTTTTCTCTTCTATCCTCCCAGTTCCCTCTGCCCAGCTTGTCCTTGTCTAATTCTATCCCCTGGCAGGGTTCTCTGCTTCCTGGAGGAGCCCACCACTGGGCAATTACTCTTCCTTCACTCCCCCATCCTCTATATCCTTTCTACCCAACTAGTCCTCACCTGATTTCTGTGCTCTGGCAGGATTCTCAGCATCCTGGAGTGGCCTAGTCTTAGGCAAGCTTCTTCTTTCCCTCCTCTTTCCTCCTTCCCCTTCATCCTTTCTTTTCTCTCTTCCCAACTTGTCCTCACCTAGTTCTGCCCCCTGGCAGGGTTTTTCGGCATCCTGAAGGGGTCCAGCACTGGGAAATGACTCTTCCTTCCCTCCCCTTTCCCCTCCATCCTCTCTACTTAACTCGTCCCCACCTGACTCTGCTCTCTGGTAGGATTCTCAGCAGGTTTCTTCCACCTCTCCTCCTCCTTCCCTTTACCATCCCTCTACTATCTCTACCCAACTTGTCCTTGCCTACTTCTGCCCCTTATTCTAAGTCTTTGCCTCATTCTGCCACTGGCAGCGATCTCCGGACTCTGAAGGGGCCAGTTCCAGGTATGACTCATCATTCCCTTCCCTATCCCTTACCCACACCTCTCTCCTTCCCTCCTCTCTATGCCACTGCACTTAATCAAAAGAATTAGTTCACTTGAGCTAATAGCTTGCACTTTTTGTTCTGTCTGAGGTGCTCCCAGATTGCTCTAGCCTTGTGTTGACTTGCCCTTCACAACAGATTATTTATTTTTTGCTCACTTTTCTCCAGTAATGTTCCCCCAATCTTTATCCTCTCCTTCCCCCAGTTGGTTTCCCCTGTCTGCTCCTCTACCCTCCTTGATGTCCCCCCCACTGGACCTCATTCATTCAATAATTGCTAAATAATCTGCCTATTAACCTTGATCCATTCCTGCAAGAAGTTGGCTCTAAGGCTTCATTAAACTTCTGTACTATGTTCCTCAGATATGCCACTTGTAATTAATGCAACCAGGAGAGACACACTAAGCTAAAAGCTTGTTTACAGGTGCAACCTGGGAGCACAAGGAAGTTACGTGACTTGCTCAGGGTCACACAGTATGCAAGTGGGGGCAGTGGGATTCAAACCCAGGTCTCCAGGTTTGCAGCTCAGAGCCTTAAACCACTGCGCTATACTGCCTCTTTAATATATTTTAATTGTGTGTTATGTCACAAATGCGACTATATGATTATTTATGATATTTTTTAACTGTATGTCTCAGATGTAATTGATTGCTTAATTACTCTAATATATTAAATGTTAAACTGTATGTCCAATTCTTCATCCAATTGTTCCCCCCAGTCGCACCAGAAAACAAGGAACGTGTTGATCAGTGTGCCTTCCTGGTGAAACATTTCATTAAATAAAATAAATAAATAAGTGGGGAGGGAGGGCAGGGATATTAGCTCAAGCTGTGGACCCTGCAATACAAGCAGACTTAACAGACCAAATGGCCTTCTTCTGCTGGCTTCTTCATATGTTCGTATGAAAACAGAATAGTTTCCTGTGGTTGAATGTGCCCAGATTCATCCTAGCATTCAGCCTCTATCACAATGTGCTCTGTTCTGCTTTCCCTTTGAAATGTGAGGAATTGGACTCCTACCTATGTCTTATTGTTGACTTGGGCATTTGTTATGGAGTAGCCCATTTTTATGATTACTATCAAGCTTTCTCTGCAAAAGCCATGGCAGCATATTCTCATTGCAAGAGTGAACTAAACACTTTTCGACAGTGAGCTCTTTTGTCGTTACTTCGCTGGGCAGCGCACCTCCTCCTGCTTCCTGTATGGCTCCTTTTCCTATGTTGCCTCCCTCCCCAAGTGTCCTCTATCAGTATCTGATGCCTCTTCATTCAGCAAGGCTCAAATGTCCATCAAGCTTCACCTCTGCTACTTTGCCAAGGCTGACTCTGACTGTCTCCAGTCCTCCATCTTCTCCTGCCCAACTGGACATCCTTGGTCGGCCTGTTAAATTTATGGGAGACCGGCTCTGTGGCGTCGAGCGAACGGGTTCACTCGGCACACCGGTGACCCGGGTTCACGCCCTGAGCCTGGGTGCCAGGAGCAAAGACTGGCAGGGAGGGGTTTCATAAGCGTCCATTGGACGCTTCCTTCCTGAGGGGGGTTGTGTCTGGGGACCTGCGAGCAGATTCACGGTGTGCTTGGGGGGGATGTGCTGCCTAGACAACCCCCCATACGCCCTCCACTCCAGGACGCCCCCGCGCTCACGCAAGGCCGAGAACTGCAGTGGGTGGAGCACAGAAAAAATGGAAAATGCCCCCAACTGGCCGGATGATGAATGCCCTGGCCCCTGCCACCCAAAGCCCCGGAGCCAGTGCGGATCCAGCCCCGCAACGCCTGAGGTGCATAGTCGGCCCTTGAGGCTAATTCCTCCCAGAAGAGAGGGACCCTCCTGTCACAGGGATATGCCGGGCTACTCAGGTAGGCTGCAGTGAGGAGCTGGTGGAGGTGGCAAGAGGTTGGAGGGTGGTGGAACAGCTCTGGCACTCCGAAGGAGTGGCCGGTCGGGGAAGGGGTTGGGAGGCGCATAAAAAAGCAATATGGGCGGCAAGCTCACATTGCAAAAACTCTAACTAGTCAAGCTGCTCTGGATCTGGCTGCACCTACCTTCATTTCTGCAGCTTCTGTGGCAACGCCCATGCTTGCTATATTTGCCCAAAAGCTCCTCGATCTCCTCAATAACAGTTCACACATCCATTTACTCCCATCAACTTTCAGGTTTTATCCAGGATCCTAGCCTCTCATCCTTCTCGCTCAGTTGTGCAGCATATCCTTTCCAGCTTTTCTCATGGACTCCACACAGACATTTCAGTGCTCCCCTCTGATGCATTCCACTGTCATAATCTGCAGCCTGCAGCGAAGGATTCTCCAGTAGTCCATCAGCTCTTACAAAAGAAACTTTAAATGGCATTCCTTCTGGGACTTTTAGCACCCACTATTTCCAACTTATCAATCAATCCCATAGGTGTTGCTACTAGAAATTTCTGGAACGAAGCTGCTCACTGTCGACTTATCTGCACCTCTGCCCTCATTCACCCTGGGCATCAACTCACTGGTTCCTTCGATTATTGTTTGCTATCTTCTGCTCATCTCTTCAACCGCAGTAGCACTTATCAGATGCTTCGACCCTGGATCCTGACTCTCAAAAGCTGCTCTTTGACACATTTCAGTTGTTACCCATTCATTCGTCTCTGGCATCTCTATGGTATGTTTTGGGAGGGTTGCTGTTACTTTACAGTTTGTTTAACCTTCGATTGTGAGCAGCTCAAAACTTCTATGTTTTCTAAATGATGCGTTAGACTGCACTTAATGTTTGCCACCTTCCAGCAGTCATTCATCTGTTAGATGACTTTCTTTTGATAGATCTGCCAGATTCTCCTCCCGCAGCTGGCAGTATTGCTCTAATTCAGCCATTCCAACAGCTATCAGTTCCCCTGTCCAACAAGAAAACCTTCGGTCCAGTGACTTCCCTTGAATTCCTTGGCAAATTATTGGACACCAATCGCATGGAAGCCAGGTTACCTCCAGATAAATTTAATAGATTCAAGCTTTAATGGAGTCCTTTCAATCTAATCCTCTATGCAAAACAAAACATTCTTTCCCTCCTGGGATACCTTCACTTTACAATGCAGTTATTCCTCAGGTCAGTCCTTCCTTCCTACCTCCTCACACTGGCATCATCGATCGTCACATCCAAATAGCTGCTGCTATAACATCTGATCTGGCTACATGATCCCATGCTCTGGCCTACTGGAACGAGTGGTCAAGGTTCTCCAAAGGTCCGCCTCCTGACTTACTCTGTAGAATATGCACTGCTGCATCTCCAGTGCTCAGCTATGCTGCTATCTTAGTCTAGTCCTGGATCGTTACTCCCTGGCCTCCAGTCATCACATCTCTCCAAGATTGTTCAACAACGTCTCCTCTCTGTGGGATTACCCAGTAGTAGTTGCTGTCCTCATACGAGGTCATGGCTGGTCCCTCCAGACAGTCTACTATTTTTTTTTTGTACTTGTATTTTATTAGAGTTTATGTAATTGAACATTACATATAATTTCACACAGGTAGGCATTACTAATCTGATAATACTTGCACTTCACAAGAACATCTTTTTGACAGTAACAACACTGAAAATTGTGCCCATGTACAGTGTTACATCACTAGGGGGTATGCTTGAAAATTACCAACATTTAGTTTAAAGAAATTAAACTGGAGTATAAGTCCAGACTAATTAAATATATCCAAAATCATAATTATGATTTTATAATGCCCTTTGCAGCCACGAGTAGGGACTGTATAAATAGAGTATCTATATATTTCACCCTCTCAAACAGCATTGTCCCTTTCCATTAACATCAACTTACTACAAGTTATGAAATTAATATCTCTCTATGCAGTTCAGCTATTAATGTTTCACCCTTTTAAACCTTTCAAACACTTTTTTATGAGAAAAACAAAGATTTTCCCACCTCCTACTTTACAATGTGAGGCCAGATAAAATTTAAACGTTATCGAGTTGAGTATACTCTGAAACTAAGGTATACCCCTGCTAAATATAAAGCCCCTTAAAAGTTGTAAACATGTATCATTTAGTTAAGTGTAGAGTACAAGTCAAAATGAGGGAGGGGCATTATAATGAGACAGTTGTTTCCAAAGAACTAGATGGTTTTAATTAATTAAAATACGATTATGTGATACATTCTCAATTAAAAACCCCATAATATTCACCATCTCTTTAATAATTTGAGTCCAGAGAAAACAGTCTCTCAGCCACCAACCTCTCTCCCATATTATTAATAGTCTCCATTTTTGTTTCAGTCCTTAACTTCTTCTGAGTTAGAGTTCTCTTTCCTACACGGAAACTGGCTTTCCAATTTCACCAGCAATTTAGCAGCATCAGTAGGGTCCTAAAATTGGAATACTTTTCCTCCATAGACGATTCTAAGGCTAGCTGGCATTAATAGGATCTGATGCACACCCTTGGCATGCAGTCAAGGCCTAATCCCATCGAATGCCTTCCTCCTTGTTCTGGTCGCATAACTTGGGTCAGGAAAGATATGCACCCTGTCTTCCTGCCAGTGGAGTGGGCCGAGTTGTTTTGCTTTGTTTAAAATGGAGTCCCTTTCTTCCGATAATCCAAGTTCCATTAAGATGGTCTGGGGAATGGCTTCACCCGAGGCGGCTCTGGGCTGTCCTCCACGTGGTGAAACGCGGTAGAGTTTTTTTATGATAGTCATCCTCCAACTTTAAAATTTGAGCCAGCAGTTCTTTCATGAAGGCTTTAGGGTTTTCTCCTTCAGTGTTTTCTGGTAGACCTAAAAGTCTAATGTTAGATGAGCGAATGGCATTTTCTAGATGTTCGAGCCATCATCTCAATAAATTGTTTTCTTTGGTGAGACCCGTAGTGACATCTGATGCCTTCTTGGCTGTTTTCATCGCCCCCTTTAGTGTCCTCTGCTAGAAGTGCCACTTTATCATTTAATTGTTTGATCTCTGAGCCAAAGTCCTCCATTTTTTTGTCTAAACTTTGGATTGCCCTAAGTAGACCACATTAGATGTCTGGGCCTTGGCACGTTCCCTGCCACCAGGGTGTTGATCTTTACTCCCGCTCGTTCCTGGATCTTTAGAGCAGGCTCTTTCTGAGTTTGCTGCCGCTTTGTTGCCTCTCACCATATCTCCGGCCGTGGGTACTCCTTCTTGGAAATTCTTATACTCGTAGGCTCTGGAGGTACTACTTCATCCGTTGATCATTAGGTAGACTTAAAATGTTACCGTTAAAAGGGAGTTTTAAAGATTTTACTGGTAATGGTCGTAGAGCTGCATAAAGAAATATGTTCTCAGCTACGCTGCTCACCACGCCCCCCAGACAGTCTACTATTTTCTGACAATCAGCCGCAGTGGACATCATGAAGGGCTAGCCAGTCAAAGCAGCTGTTTCATTTTGGCTTCCAGTTCAGACCTGTACATCGCCTCCATCCTTCAGCAGACTCAGTCATAACTTCAGCTCTTGCATTCAGCGACATCATAATAACTTAGAATATTATCTCCTGCAAGCGAATGCCATCATGTGGGCCACTCTAACGTAACCCTTGTTGTGCTGTGGACTGATATCAGTCCAAAATTCCTATACGTTCTAATTCTGTCGGCAGCCTAAGGGTTAAGCACCTGAGCTCCTTGTACTACAGCATGAAAAGTAGTCTTCATTCTGCACTCTGCAGTCCTCCTTGAGTACTTCTGCTCATGTTGAACAAATTCTCGCATTCCTAACTTTTGCCATCCAGACGTGCAATTAATCATCAGAAACACTTCTGTATTGACTTGGACTCAAACCTTAATCCTTTTCAGGACATTCTTTCTGAAATGGAGCCATTTCTGCAGCATCAAAGAATAATACTCCTGCACAAAACATCAAGAGACTTGGAAGGTGGACTTCTTCAGTTAATCCAGAAGCAGAAATCAATCAAGCATTTAGGATCATCTCCTCTCAGCTTGCCCAGAGGATGGGCAGGTCAGTAGCCATGGGTCCTCAGAGTTTTTTTTCACAGGGTATTTTCCTCTCCTGTTTGCTACTGGTCACACTCTCTGTGAGTTGGAGGAAATAATCTTTTTGGGCCCTCTGTTCCCTACATGCTGCCTGACTTCCCTATCGAGGGTGGGAATAGAGAAAGGCCAAAAGTTTACTCAGTGTACACAAGCACAATTGCTATTCATGACACATTGAAATGGGAGGGCTGAAGTCCAAGGTTCAATATGGGGGAATAGCTCCTCCCACATTCCACATAAAAGCAGCAACCCCCTTACAGTCCACGATTAGCGTGTTTCGTCACACCCACCATCCCCCCTGTTCCCTGCACACTGCCTGGCTTCCCTACCAAGGGTGGGGCTAGAGAAAGGCCAAAAGCTTAATCAGTGTACACAAGCACAATTGCTATTCACAACACATTGAACTTAAAGATTAAAGTGGACCAATTTCAAGTACCTCAGTTTTATGACAGACCATACTCTCTTCTTTCAAGAAAATATCGCCGCGCTGGTTAAGTCAGTTCACACTCACCTTGGTTTGCTTTATCTGCTAAAAATGTTTGTCCACTCACGGTAAGAAAGTCCTAGCTCAGTCCCTTCTCTTGTCCTTAGTGGACTATGGACATCCAGTCTATGCTACTGCCAATGTCATAGACTTGCAAAGAGTGAATATCTATACAACTCTGTATGCAGGTTTGCTGCCTCCAGCCCCAGAGTTTCACACTGCTGCATTATTTACAAATACCTTGACTGGCCATTTTTGATTTACAGATTATTTATACCACCTTCACAAGTTTTAGATGTTTCCTAAAAGGACTTTTAGATTCTTATTATTGGCTGATGCTAGCCCCAACACTGGTTTCCAACATACTAGATATGCTCATGCCCAATTCATAAGATCTTACTCTTCCATTTCTCCCTGGGCCAGTGCTTTTTTGTATATAGAGCCATTACACACTGGAAGAGTTTACCTGATTCACTACACTGTATCAATTCACAGAATACATTGAAAATGGTGTTAACAAATACTATATGGATTTGTCAGTGTGCAGGTGTATTGCTACCTGATTACCGTGTACAGTGATGTATTTTGTTGTCAGTGTGCAGGTGTATTGCTACCTGTTTACCGTGTACAGTGATGTACTGTGTTGTCAGTGTGCAGGTGTATAGCTACCTGATTACCGTGTACAGTGATGTACTGTGCTGTCAGTGTTCAGGTGTATTGCTACCTGATTACCGTGTACAGTGATGTACTGTGCTGTCAGTGTGCAGGTGTATTGCTACCTGATTACCGTGTACAGTGATGTATTGTGCTGTCAGTGTGCAGGTGTATTGCTACCTGATTACCACGTACAGTGATGTATTGTGCTGTCAGTGTGCAGGTGTATTGCTACCTGATTACCATGTACAGTGATGTGCTGTGTTGTCAGTGTGCAGGTGTATTGCTACCTGATTACCACATACAGTGATGTATTGCTGTCAGTGTGCAGGTGTATTGCTACCTGATTACCACGTACAGTGATGTATTGTGTTGTCAGTGTGCAGGTGTATTGCTACCTGATTACTGTGTACTCCAATGCATTGTATATTTGGTTATTTATCTCTGGGTCACCCTTGAAAATGGGCAACTAATGCTCTTGGGTCCTAAGTGCTCAACACATTTCAAGTAAATAAAAAAAATAATTAAGTTTGGACCTTGGTATTTTTTGGAAAATACTGTAAGTCCTTTAAGAAGTAGTAGTAGTAGTTTAGTGGTAGAATTTATATATATATATATATATATATATATATATATATATATATATATATATATAATAATACCTTCCCCTGAGGCCCAGAGCGCCATTACAATAAAATACAGTTTGACATAAGATACACATAAAAATGCAATAGAAATTATTTTACAAATAAAACAATACAAATACAAAACAGATTAAATCATAACAATTCCCACTGCAAACACTCACATAAAGTAGCAGCAGTACATTAAGGCCCTGGACACACTGGGGAACTTAAAACGGTTTAAGTGCCTTAAAACAGTTTAAGGCACTGGACACACTGGGGAACTTAAAATGGTTTAAGTGCCTTAAAATGGTTTAAATCCCCCTAGCACTGTTTGCAGTCAGACTACAAGCCCCTTAAAACGTTTTAACAAAAGTGTTTTTAAACCCTGCTAGATACCTAGTCTTAAAAACATTTTTAAAAATGTTTTGGAGCTAGCATGGTTTTACTTACAGGTCTGTCCAGGAGTAAAAGTGTTTTAAGCTGTAATGGTTTAACTAAAACAGTTCTAGATGCAGTGTGTCCAGGCAATCACAGTTCTGTGTGTTAGACTTAACACAAAATAGTTACAAGGAGAACAGGTTTAACACTAGCAGTGTGTCCACACTAAACCATTTTCAAAAATGGTTACTGAGTAGTGTGGCTGCACTGAAATGGTTTAGCTAAACTGGTTTTAAAAACGTTTTTTAAAAACAGTTCTGTAGTGTGTCCAGGGCCTAAAGGACTATGGATAGATGCGCTGAAGATGCAATACAGCTTCACAAAAAGCTTACTGAAAAAGGTATGATCTTACTTTGAGAGGGATCCTTCAGTAGGTCATCACATATAGGACTGGTGCCACCTGGCGTCGGGCCGAACGGCAGACTTTTCTAGCAATCCCTGACAGGGGACCGTCCACATGACATCATGTGACCAACGTCAGCGTGACTGTATATAGTGGGCGGTCCCCACGCCTTCCCTCCAGTTCTTTCCCGCCGTTGCCTTGTGTCAGTTGCATTGCAGATTTCCTGATAGCAATCATCATGAAAGTGTCTTGCGTCAGAATTTCCTTCGCTAAACTTCTCTCTTTTTGTATAGTTTTTATTGATGTCTTTGCCCATGAAGAAGTGCTTGTCCTGTGGCACGCAGATTCTGCACTAGGATGGTCATCTCAAGTGTGTCCTCTGTTTAGTCCCAGACCACCCTGTCACCTCCTGTCCGGAGTGCCACACCTTCAATCTGGCCACTAAGAAAAGGAGAAAGCAGGCTTTGGAGGGCCATCTCTTGAAAGCCCGCCTGGCATCTTTAGAGAAGAAGATGGATTGTTCGAGAGAGTCCTCAGCAGATAAATCTTCTACATCAAAGAAACATAAGGAGAAGTCTAGGGAGCGTGAGTGCTCTGCGGACGACAGGCGGTCCTTGACGAGCAAGGCCCAGCCGCTGACCAGGAAATCGGACAGTAAGTCTGGTAAGGCCGTAGCGGGTCAGTCGATCATTGGCTCCTCCGACGACCACACTGCACCAGCCGATAGGTCGGCCCCGGCTCCTCCGGGGACCATGCGGCAGCTGGTAAGCCGACTCCCCAGCCTGTGGGGACCTGCCTGGCATCCGTTGATAAGTCGTCCGGGGGCTCCTCCCCCACCTGACGCCACTTGCTAAGACACCCATTTCTGATGGCCGCTCAGGTGTGGTTCCCCCATTGGGGCTTAACGGCTCCTCACCTGACATCGGTGGAACCAGGGAGAGAAGGACCCTCTTCCCCCCTCTTCCTTTGCCTGTACCTTCCCCTTAACCGGAGGGTACCTCTGGCGAAGAAAGCAGAGAACCCCTCGACGTTGTCGATTCTGCGGGGTCTACTCCACGCTCTCCCCTTGGGGTCAAAGGGAAGGAGGCTCCTCCTCGGCTGGCTGGCCTTACTGTGGAGGCCCCTCCTCCTCCAGGCGGGATCCCTGTAGAGCTGACCCTGGCCAAGATCCTGCCAGTGGAACCGGCGAACCCTGTTCCTACGCCGGATGTCCAGACTACTTTTCCTCAACCGGGACCCAGAGATTGGCCTCAGTCGTTGACTCCGACACCAGATGTCCCGCCAGTGGTTCCTCAGCCAGGACCTATCGATTGGCCTCAGCCATTGACCCTGACACCAGATCCGGTCCTGTCGCCGGGGCCCCTTTGTCTGGTTCAGACACCGGCCCCACCAACGCCGGCCCTGTTTCTGGCGCTGGATCGGGTGGTGCCTGTTGCGACGTCGGTTCCCCTGACATGGGCTGTCCCGATGCCGAACCCCCAGCCTATATATATATATATATACACAACAGCGGGTCTTACGTGGGTACCCCTGCCACCAGACCTGACGACTGGGGTCTACTCTAGACCTCGAACTGTCCCCAACTACCCATTGGGTTTCCCTGGGGACCACTACCTGGCTGGCCCCCCTCCGGACTGGAGCCACTATGGACAGGTCTTCCCTGTGTTCAATCCCTACTGTCATTACCAGAGATTCCAGGGCTATCATTACCCACCCCCACTGGTAATGCCACCTCCTCCTCCATCCCCTCAGCCTTCT
Source organism: Neoceratodus forsteri (assembly GCA_016271365.2). Taxonomy (NCBI): domain Eukaryota; kingdom Metazoa; phylum Chordata; order Ceratodontiformes; family Ceratodontidae; genus Neoceratodus; species Neoceratodus forsteri. The sequence continues at coordinate 447,967,622 of CM057456.1, read as the reverse complement.
CCACCACCACCCACCCCGGTTACACTGGTCTTCAAGACTCTGATTCAGTCTTGGTGGTAGGGGGCTCGGTCAGAGTTGGTGTCTGAGCTGGAGACGAGACTCTCTCTCTCCCACGGTCTCCTAAGTCCCCTTCCCCAAGCAGTTCTTCTGTGGCTATGGTGCATGTCTCGGGGAAGACTTGTCAGGATGTCGCACGTCCTGATATCCGTCACCGTCCTGATGAAGGGGCAGACGATGATGATGGGGGGCCGACAATTCTGTGGAGGATGTTGTGGAGGAGCCTGAGGACCCATCAGGCAAGGTTTCCCCGAAATCCCCACCAGAGGACCCTGTCTTTTCGGACCTTCTGAGGTCTATGAAGGATTTCTTTGATTGGGAGTCAGAGGATCAGGATCCTATGAGACAGAGACTTGCAGAGCATCTAGACTTAGAGTCCCTGTCTCCAGTCCCCATCCCTCCATGGACTGGACCTCAACAGGACCTCACCTCTGCCATCTGGCAGATGCCTCATTCTCTCCCGGCTGTCCCCAAGAGGGCGGATAGACTTCACTGGGCGCCAAAGGATGCCCCGTTCTTGAAAACGCACCCTAAGGCTGACTCTGTTGTCATTTCTGCTGCTCATGACCGCCCGCTGCACCCAAGCACATGAGCACCTCTCCTCCGGACAAAGAGTCGAGGCAGATGGACCAGTTGGGAGAAGATCTATGCCTTGACCACATGTCTCGGTCTCTTAACTATATGGCCCACGGTGTCTCTACAAAGCTACCTTGGCCAGGTTAGAAGCTCGAGTCCAGGCCATGGATCCCTCAACTTTAAAGGAGGAACTTGTCAAGGATCTTTGCCTGTCCAAGTTCTGTTGTAGGCATGCTTTGCGAGCCACATATTACTCGGTCGATTCTGTGGCTCGCACCTTGGCAACTGCCGTTGCCCTTAGATGGCACTTCTGGCTTCACCTTTCTGGACTTGCTAATGAGGTTCAGTCAGCGATTCAAGATGCCTCCTTCAGGGGCTCTGTACTCTTTGGTGGGGACACCAAGGACACTATCACTGACCTGCAGGACAGAGGTCTTGCCCTCAGGTCGGTGAGTCCCATGTACCAATCGGGCAACCAACAGCAGCACATCACTTTCGGAAAAGGACCTGGAGGCAGAGAAAGCAAGCTCTGGCATGTCACCAGGGGAAGCGTAAGGCCACGGGTACAGCCCCTGAACGTCCGGCCAGTTCCTGACTTCCCATCCCCACTGCCTGCTCAGTCTCCCAGCGGGGAGCAGGTGGGGGGGAGGTTCGCCAACCACGCGCAGGAGTGGAGGGCGATCACCTGCAATGAATGGGTCCTGAGGCTAGTGTCTGTTGGACACACGATAGAGTTTTTGGACTTTCCTCCAGAAACCCCACCAAAAAGATCCTCTTACTCAAGGGATCAGGCTCTTCTCGTCCGAGAAGAGATGAACTGTCTCTTGCTCAAGGAAACAAATCTGGCAGAGGTGAAAGGGGTTTTACTACCATTTTTTCCTGGTTCCAAAAAAGACGGGGGATTTCAGACCCATACTCGACTTAAGCGACTTAAACCAGTTTGTCGAGTACAAAATATTTCAGATGCTGACTCTCCAGAGCCTCCTTCCACTCCTTCTGGAGAACCATTGGTTGTGCGCTTTGGACATGCAGGATACTTACCTGCATATCCCCATCTTCTCCAGCCACCACCGGTTCCTGCAGTTTCAGTTCCAGGGGGAACACTTCCAATTCCGGCCGCTCCCCTTTGGTCTGTCTTTGGCACCCCGGGTGCTTACCAAGTGCCTGGCAGTGGTTGCGGCCTTCTTACGCCGCAGGGGCATTGCAGTTTTCTCTTACCTGGATGACTGGCTGATTTCAGCGCCATCCATGGACTCTTTACTAGAGGCTACTACTTTCTTTTACTTTGGACCTTTTCAACAGGCTAGGGATTACTGTCAATATTCCCAAGTCCTCTATGACCCCTGCCCAGAAACTTCAGTTCATTGGGGAAGTTTTGGATATGGTCCAATGCAGAGCCTTCCTCCCTCCAGACAGGGTGGAGACACTGATCTGTCAGGCTTCGCGAGTGGCTTCTCCCAAGATCATCCCAGCCTGGGAGATCCTGTGCCTTCTTGGCCTGATGGCGGCCTCCATCACCACTGTTCTCTTCGCGAGGCTTCACATGAGAGTCACTCAGTGGTCATTGTGTTTGCAGTGGGATCAACTCCTGGACAACTTGGATCATCCGGTACTGGTTTCCTCAGTGGTTCAGAAGGAATTGCTTAGGTGGAGGGATCTTTGCAATCTTTCTTTGGGTCTTCCCTTCAGAAAACCCAGCTCCCTTAGCATCCCTAACCACGGATGCCTCGAACATGGGATGGGGAGCACATCTAGGGGAGCACCAAGCCCAAGAACTGTGGTCCAGCTTGGAGACTACGTTACATATCAACGTCCTGGAGATAAGGGCGGTCCTGTATGCCTTCCAAGCCTTCCAGACCCTCCTTCCCAAGGGATCACTGCTGGTCCAAATGGACAACATGTCGGTAGTTTGATACCTCAACAAATAAGGAGGAACCCGCTCGTACCCCTTGCGCAGAGAGGCGATGCGGGTGCGGAACTGGGTCATCCAGCACAATCTGGCCCTCGTAGCCGTGCATGTGCCAGGCATTCTAAATGTCCTGGCGGACAGTCTCAGCAGATCTCGGACCCTAGCTCACGAGTGGGAATTACATCAGGAAGTGGTGGAATCCATCTTCCTACATTGGGGGCATCCGGAAATCGACCTTTTTGCCTCCAAATTCAACGCAAAACTTCCCAGTTTTTGCTCGCTCGTTCCAGGCATGGTGCTGTCTGGCACGATGCACTGTCTCTCTCTCTTGGAAAGGGAAATTTTTGTATGCCTTACCTCCATTTCTCATTCTCCAGAGGGTCCTCCTCAAACTTCAAGCAGAGAGGGCAAAGATGATTCTCATCGGTCCTCTCTGGCCGAGACAGATCTGGTTCCGCTGCTGCAACAGCTTTCAAGGGAACCACCAGTTCCACTTCCAATGACTCACGCCCTCCTGACTCAGGATCAAGGTCGACTACTACATCCGGGCCTCAGGACTCTGCATCTTCATGCATGGCTCCTGCAGACATAGTGATCTCTAGCTATGAGTTGCTCAAGTCCTCATTGAGGCCAGAAAGCCCTCTGCTCGTTCCACTTATGCCATGAAGTGGAAAAGGTTTTCCATCTGGGCGGCTGCTAAGGATTGGAACCCCTTCTCATGTTTGGCCCCTCAGGTCATGGACTACCTCCTTCACCTGTTGGACTCCGGTCTTTCATATTCATCATTGAAGGTCCACCTTATGGCTATTTTGGCATACCATGAGCTAGTGGATGGTAAACCCGTGGCTCAGCTGGAAGTCTCTAAAACCTTTCTGAAAGGGATTCTCCATCTGAAACCCCTCATCTACATCCCAACTCTTCCTTGGGATTTGAACTTCGTTTTGGAAAAGCTCACCCTTCCTCCTTTTGGGGCTGCTATGGGCTGCGATTTGCACTTCCTTTCCTGGAAGGCATTGTTCCTGGTTGGTGTCATGTCAGCCCGGAGGATTTCCGAGCTTCACGCTCTGGTTTGTAAGAAGCACTGTCTGATTTTCCACAGGAACCGGTTGGTCCTCAGAACAAATCCAAAGTTTCTTCCCAAGATGGTGTCAGAAGCCACGCTGAACCAATCAGTAGAGCTTCCTGTATACTGTCTGTCCCCCTCTAACAGAGGTGAGGCATTCCTCCATACTATGGACGTACATCGGATTCTTCAGTGTTACACTCACCGGACTAAAGAATTCTGTAGCTGTGATCAGCTTTTTGTCTCTTTGGCCCCCAGATCGAAGGGCAAACTGGTTTCTAAGCAGAGCCTTTCCAAATGGTTAGGCAACTGCATTAGGTATTGTTACCAGAAGTATGAAAAACCTCTGTTGGATACCTTCAAAGGTCATTCTACAAGGGTCATGGCTGCTTCTGCTGTCTGTTTGCAAAATGTCTCTGCGGCTGATATCTGTGCTGCAGCCACTTAGAGTTCTGTGCATACCTTAACCTAACACTACAGTCTGGACATTGCTTCTAGGCGGAGGGCTGGTTTCGGCCTAGCTGTGTTACAGGGCCTTCTGTCCTAGGCTGGTTCCATTCTGGGTTCCAGTTTTTTCTGTTGGAGTTTTTTCTCTTCCCCCTGGTTTCTGTCTGTCTCTCTTTGGAGAGACTGCTTGGGACTCTGTCCTGTATGTGATGACCTACTGAAGGAACCCTCTCGAAGTAAGATAGTACAGTTACGTAGGAACTTACCGTAACAGTAGCTCTTCGAGAGAGGTTCTTTCAGTGGGTCATATTTTTCCCTCCCTCCTTCCCCTCATTTTGTATTTTACAGGGACTCCAAATCCTGTTCACTCCTGCTGTCAGGCCTCTTCCTGGCTCCAGCGGGAGAACTGGAGGGTGGGCGTGGGGACTGCCCACTGTATACAGTCACGCTGATATTGGTCATGTGACGTCGGGTGGGCGGTCCACTATCAGGGATTGCTAGAAAAGTCTGCCGTGCGGCCCAACGCCAGGTGGCACCAGTCCTATATGTGATGACCTACTGAAGGAACCTCTCTCGAAGATCTACTATTACGGTAAGTTCCTATGTAACTGTACTTTTTTAGCCCCTTCTCAAATGCCTCCACCAAGGGGGCCTCCCTCAATGTCCTGGGCAAGGAGTTACAAAGCACCGGGCCCACTACTTCAAAGGCCTGGTCACCTGAAGTGTTTAGTTGTGCCCTTGGGACCATCAGAAGGCCCTCGGAGTAGGAGCGGAGTGGTCAAACTGGGTGTACGGATGCAGGAACTCACTCAGGTAGGCTGGGCCCAGTCCGTGCAAGGCTTTGTGGGTTAGTAGACCTATTTTAAGTGAGCTACACCACTTCACTGGCATTCATTGCGGGTTACGCAGTACTGGAGAAATATGGCTTGAACTTGACAAGACCATGAGTAACTGGGCAGCTGCATTCTGCAGCAGCTGCACGTGTTGCAGCGTACCTCCATTAACCCCGAGGTACAAAGCATTACAATAGTTTAGCCTCAAGGTCACAAATGCATGGTTCAATGTGGCCAGGTCTTGGGGAGTAATCAAGGATCTGATCTGGTGGGTGTTCTGAAGAAGAAGAAGGCCATTCTGGACAACAGCTGTCACGTGGGCCTCCAGTGTTAGGTCATTGTCCAGCTTGACTCCCAGATTCTTAACCCTGGGGCAGGCTAACAGATCCAAGACACCAAGTTGAAGCCCAGTAACTCCTATGGTAGCCATCCATCCCCTCTTTTGGCCCGGTTCAACCACTAATACCTCAGTCTTCTCAGGGTTCAATCTCAGCCAGCTAGAAACCATCCAGTTCTGGATCTTCGCCAGGCACTTATTACACATGTCGACAGCAACCTGAGTCCCGGCTGCAAAAGAGAGATAGAGCTGGGTATCATCTGCATAGCAGTGAAACCCCAGCCTGAACTGTCTAATGACCACGCCAAGGGGTAGCGTGTACACCACGAATAACATTGTCACCGTGAACAACATTGTTGAGAGGACTGAGCCCTGGTGCATGCAACAGGACAGAACTGTCCAGCTCGAGGAATAATTTCCCAGAACTGCCCTCTGTGTTCTATCCTGTAAAAAGGACTCAAACCAGTGGATCACAGTGTCGATGAGTGTGGCGTACTTCCTGAGTCGATCCAAAAGTAAGCCATGGTCCAAGTGTCAAATGCCGTAGAGAAATCGAGGAGGACAAAAATTAATCGCTTTCCTCTATCCCTCGCTCTGAGCAGGTCATTAAGCACCCTGAGCGGAGCCATCTCCATGCTGTGCCTAGCTCTGAAACCTGATTGGAATGGCTTATAAATGTTAGAGGCCTCCAAGTGTTCCTCAAGCTACAGTGCAGCCACTTTCTCGATAACCTTACCCAGAAAGGGAAAGTTAGAGACTGAATGGTAGTTTGCCAAAGCATCTGGGTCCAAAGATGTTTTTTTGAGCAGGGGTCGCACCTAAGCACACTTAAGTGCCTCTGGCAAGCTCTAGCCCCTCCTGCAGAGAACACTGGATGATTTCGTCGAACACTCAGCCCAGTTGGATGGCACAACTCACTAAGAGTCACGCAGGGCCCAGGTCCAGATCACAGCAAGTTAGCCACAGTGTCAAGATAACCCGGCATACCTCTTCCGCCATTACTGTCTCAGAAATACAAACAGATGACTTCTCAGTGCAGCTCATCCTCTGCCAGGCATATTTTAAATCAAGGATGGAAATGAGAAAGGAAAAGTGTGGCTCACTGGGAATTGAACCTCAGACCCCTGGTATACTATTACTGTCCAAAATTCACTCCAAGAATACCTCCTGCGTTCCTGGCCCAGATGCAGACCATGGCTGGGAACATAAGGCCCTAATGGAGGATACCCTATCCGAGAAGAACCGTATGAACTCCTCGCATCTTGCGAGCGTAATCTCTCTCACGAGCTCCAGGCAGGCTGGATGGAGCAGCCTGTCCACAGTCTGAAAGAGCTGAGCTGGTTGGTTTTTTCCCAGTGGCAGTCTCTCTTGACAGAAAATTTGCCTTCTTCTGAGAGATTGCCTTCTGATATTCCTCATAATGGAAATTCAGAACTGGTTTATCATCCATGGACCTAGACTTCCTCCAACGATGCTCCAACCTCTGTTCCCTCGATATAAATGCCCTCAGCTCACCGTCAAACCACGGTGCGCCGAGGCGCGAAAGCAGTGGATGTATATGGACCAGCGCTAGAATGTTGAGGGCCCCAGTTATGGCCCTATTATAGGCCAACACTGCAGCCTCTGCACCCTCAGTGCATGCTGCCAACATTTCCGAGGTGTCCAGTACCGACAGTAGTCCTTCGGGTCCTAGCCCTCTCAAAGGTCGGTATTGGACCTCTTCCACAGGAGATGGACTACAAGGAGGGGCCTTGAAACAGATCCTGATTACACAATGATCCGACCAGTTGACTGGATCAGTGTCGAGGCCATCCATCTCAAGCCCCAGGGAGAATATCTGGTCTAGTGCGTGGCTGTGGAGGTGTGTCCCAGAGGTAACACCCTGTGCTAGGCCCAGAGTATTCATCATCCGGAGGAAATCTCTACCAAACAGGGAGCCCTCGTCATCGACCCAGGCATTGAAGTTGCCCAGTAAAAAGTCATCTAGGTGACTCCAAAACCAGGTATGCGATGAGGGTCGAGATTTCCTACAGAAGCTCCTCCTCATGACCTGGAGGCCAGTATATGAGGAGAATTGTGCAACCTGCACCTGGACCACCACACACGGCCACACACGAAAAGGCTTAGCATCCTCCACTGGTGTGTCATCAGGTTCAGTCAGTTCTGAAACAGATGCCCCCGTCATGATCCCTGCTTGGGCAGAATACCACCGAGAAGTCAGCTGGGACTGATGTCTTCAAAACTGGACCTGTATCGTCCCCAAACCAAGTCTTACTAATGCATGCCAGATCGACAGAGGAAATAAGATCCACCATAATTGCGGTCTTATTCCTCACCGAACTGACATTGCATAACACTGCCCGAAGTGGACAGAATACGCCAGCAGGCTCATCGTCTGCCTGCCCACTTGGTCCATCAGGAATCCTGGGTACAGGAACCAGACAGGAGGGACCCCTCTCGTGTCCTTTCTTGATCCCATGGCATCTCCTGGCCTGAACAACCCCAATAGGCCCCACTCACTTCACACTCCCCCCTCTACAGATCTTCCATTTGCTGCTTCGAACAATTCCCTCCTCCCTGCACCAGCGGTAAACTTCTGCCCGGCAGCGGGAAGTCGAAGAACCTTGAAATTCTCTGAGTTATGTAGGGAGTACTTTGTCTACACCCCCAGGCAACTTCCCACAACCCTTACCCCAGACCCTATTACCCCCACCTTATATAAATATCACCCGCCAAGTCCTAATGGGAAGAATAATGAACAATGAAGGAATTCACAGATCTAGTCAGCAACTGAAGTCCATCGCAGGAGACCCAGCAAGCTCATGCTAAAACGGCCAAAGGCAGTTCAACCCAGTCACTAATGAATAACAAAGACAGGTAGATAAACACATCCAGGAAGCAGGTCAGCCAGTTCTAAGACCAGGTAGCAGTTATTAATATATTCTTATCACCTAGAATCTTGCAGTCACTGACACCAGGTAGCGGTTATTAGTTATTACTGAAGCTTAAAATCCTCAGGTGCCGTCACCACCTAGGGAACAAACAGCCTGGCTCACAGAAAAGCTACCCACTAAACAGCCAAATATAACTATATTCCATAAGCCCCAGAAAAGATCACGTAGGTGACGTCCTTGGCCGCGGTCTGCCGCTCTGTTGTAGCAGCAACTGTGAAAGCAGTGGCCATATTACCAAATACGATTCTGGCTAAAGATTAAACAGTTTACGACCCAGTCTAGCTGATAAAATTAGTTCAGACCTGAAAATCACAAGTCCGGATTTTGTGCTCTGGGCTATGGGCTCTTGGCTTTAGAATCCATGGAGACAACCTCCAACACAGCGAGCTACAGTTCTGTGCTTACTCGATGCTGACCATAATGCTTCCACCGTCTGGTTGAGTTAAACTATTCCTTCTCTGCCAACTCTCTTTCGGCAGGTGTATAGATGTGGTATCTGCTGACAGTAGCTCTTGCTCCCGGGCAGAGAAAGCAGTACCAAGCAAGGCAGGCAGGCAGTTAAAAGAATAGCTCTCATGCAATTCAGTGAATGCTGGATGAGGTGATGGTGACACCCTGCGTCCGATTCAGGAATCACGTAGTGCCGCGCTGGAACCCAGACTAAAAACAAAAACCTGACTCCTCAGCCTGTCTCACTGTTCGACCCTGGCTGACACTAACAAACCTTACATCTGTTGACTAGCTAATCCTCCGACGTCAGAAAACACAGACGCCAACAATCCAACACAGGTTAAAAAGAAGTAAATGAGATAACAGCAAATAAGTGAGATAAATGGGATTTTTCATTAATAAAAACTTACGTACAAGGATGATCTTCTAGGCTAATGAATGTGTTTGCTCATGGCCTACAGGAACTGCTTTCTTGGGATAATGCACTGTGTCCTGGACGGGTGTTAAAAGTGTTTCTATAGGTAAAACACAGGTTCTTGCATGGGCTTAACACTGTTGTGATTGTATGGGTTAATGTACTGTGTTCTTGCTAGGGGCTAGTGCTGATTTTTCTGGACAAACTACTGATTGTTTAGGGGCTAGTGCTGATTTTTCTGGACCAAACGCTGATTGTTGAGTAGGGGAGAGCCATAACAGGTTCTTTTTCTGTGATAGTACACTGTGATGCTTCTGGGCTAAGAACTCGGGGAGCGGGGACCTTCATGTGAGTTTAAACTATTGGTTGGGGTACAAAGCCAGTCCAATCAGGACGCCGGCACCGAGAGGGAGGGCAGAGGGTTAGAGGGGGCACCAGGAGGTTAGTAAGTAGGTATTCTTACCTGACAGTCTGAGGCTAGCTACAGAAGGCAAAGGGAGGGGGCAATATTGTAAATAAGTGGAAGGAAGTCATTGACACAGCTGGGGTCTGTCCAGACAGGGGTCACCTATCAACAGTTTGGGGTACAGCAGGTGAAACTATGAAGAGAAGTCAAGGAGGATATGGGGCCCTGGGAACTGGTGTAGGCATAGGGCCAGCAAGGAGGTATGGAGGCGGAGGAGGAAAGAGGGAAACAGAGCACAGGGGAGGCAGGGAGGGTGGTAAGCTGCAATGGTTGTGGGGTAGCCATATTTTTAGGAACTTTGTGGAGAGCAGGGGTTGTCCGGTGTGTAGGCAGCTTGGGCAACTTAAAAAGGAAGTAGCGTAGCTGTGGAGAGGGTGTTGTGGAGGTGAGGTGGGCATCTGGGGCCATGGGAACAGAAGATGGATCCACCAGATAGCATGACAGGTAGATATAGGAAGGAACTTGGGTTCAAGCCGAGGGGTTTGGGAGCAGCAGCACCTCAAGGAGCTGGGGAAACTGAATTGGGAAAGTGTTGGGTGTTAAAGTACAGTGGCAGGGGAAGGAATGGATCCGGGACAGAACATGGAAAGGAGATACAAGGCAGGACAGCAGAAGAAGGGTAGGACATGGGGAGGGGGGAGTCTAGGGATAGGTTCTTGGTGCTGGTCAGTTTGGAGAGAAGGTTGGCAGGGGGGCGTGGAACATGTGAGTGTAATGGACTCTAGCTGTGGCAAGGGAGTAGTAATGTTGCAGAGGGTGAAGCTGAGAGAAAGTTTAGCAGTGGCATGGGAGGTAGTAGGGCAGTGGAGGGGGGTGGACACATTGAAGGGTAAGGGTGAGCGGAATCTGGGGGTATAGGAGAGGGGAAGTAGTTAGCCAAGGCAAGAAGCATGGCGGGGAGGGTCCAAAGGGAGGGATACCGCAGGGGACAAGCAGGTAGTTGGGAGACACAGGCAGTGTGGGAGGGGAGAGGAGGGACTGTGGACAAAGGGAAGAGCCGTACCTGGGAGGAGGACAGGCACTAGGGGAGAGGGTCATCATACTGGGAGACTCGATACTGAAAGGTGCGAGATAGGGTGGCAAGGGTGCAAGGAATAGCAGCACTTGGGTGGAGTGTATGCTGGAAATGACAGCAGGGAGGGTGGGGCAGTTTATTCCTAAGTGTGTGGGGAAAGAATGGGAAAAACCTCACATTGCTGTACACCTGGGTGCTAACGACTTGGAAGGGTGTAGGGTTGAGGAGTTGCAGGACATGTTCAGGGAGGTTGGAAGATCTGCAGAGAGGCTGGACAATCAGTAGCAATTTCTGAGGTTCTTCTGGTCCCTAGAGAGAGTACTGCTAGGAAGCAAAGAATTGAGGAGTTCAGCAAATGGTTGGGGGGATGGTGTGAGACCAAGGGGTACAGGCTGGTTGGGGGTGGGGTAGGACATGAGAAAACAAGGAACTGGATGCACCGGATAGGCTGCATTTAAGTAAGGAGAGTAAGGGGGGCATGAAACACAAACTGGAGGAATACACACAGACCAAAATTTATTTAAACTGGGGCGGGGCAAAAAGGTGTGCCCCAACCAGAGCCACCAGGTGAGGGAGTCCAAAAGGCCTCCCCCTCCCATCAAGTCAGGAGGAGAATGAGGGTAATTCAAAAAGGGGAGCACGTAGAGGACTGGGAGAGGGAAGGGGGGCAAGGGGTCACGCTGGAAGGTGGTAGCCTTGAATGCTAGGAGTCTGGCCAACAAGGTGGTGGAGCTTCAGGCACTGATGGTGGAGGGAGAGGTAGACGTAGTGGCCATCACGGAGACTTGGCACACCCAGTACCATGACTGGGACCTCATGATCCCGAGGTATAAGTTGTACCAAAAAGATAGAGAGAATGGGAGAGGGGAAGGGGTGGCTATATATGTAAGGGAGGAGATATTATGTACCAGGGAGAGGAGGGCAAGATGGAAGCCTTATGGCCACAGCTTCAAAATGCTAAGGGGAGGAAGGTTAGATTGGGGGTGGTGTACCGACCATCCTCACAGAATAAGGAAACCTGACAGGGAGTTGGGGGAGCAAATTAGAAGGCTAAGTAGGAAGGACAGCACAGTCATAGTAGGCGATTTCAGTCTGCTGGGGGTGGACTGGAGCACCATGGCTACTTCTAATGCTAGGGAACAGGTCCTCCTGGAGGCCTTCCAGGATGGCTTCCTGGTACAGGGGTAACTGAGTCAACCAGGGAAGGTACCATACTGGATCTCGTGTTGTCAGATGGGGAACACATCCAAGACACAGTGGTGAAGGACCCGCTAGCAGGCAGTGACCACCGCATGGTGTGATTCTCCCTCAATTTGGGAAGTGAAACAGCCAGGACCAAGACAAGGGTGATGAACTTTAGAAGAGCAGACATTGGTAGGATGGGTGACAGCCTAGTGGGGCATCTTGCCAAGATCTGTTCAGAGATGGTCCATTATCAGAGTGGGTCTGATGGAGGCCACTAACACATGTACAAAGACCCAGAGTAAGAAGTCCAGGCCGAAAAGACTGAGCTGATTCTGCAGGGAGGTAGCAGAGAAGGTGAGGGAGAAGACTGCAGTTTTCAGTAGGTACTGGAGAACTAGGCGAGAGGCAGAGAGGAAGGAGTACTTGAGAAAATCCAGACGGGCGAGTGGAGTGTTCAGGTAAGCTAAGGCTACATGGGAGCTAAGGCTGGCACAGGGGATCAGAGAAGGGGAAAGGAATTTCTTCAGGTACACAAGAGAGAAAAGAAGCTGTAAGGATGGAATAGTCAGGATTAAGGGGGAAGGAGGGTGGGCAGAAAGTTGGGTGGACCAGGCGGAGGCACTAAATGAGTACTTCTGTTCAGTGTTCACCAGGGAAAAGGAGGGCCTTTATCACAAGGGAAAATAGGGGTGGGGGGGAGAGGCAACTGATGGAGTAATTCTGGAGGGCAGAGTTTTGGAGGGCCTTAGGGTTCTGTTGGTGGATACGGCCCCAGGACCAGACAGAGTGCATCCAAGAGTCCTGAGGGAGTTGGCGGAGGTCCTGGCGGGTCCTCTGCAGACCTGTTCAACACCTCATTGGAGACGGGGTGCGTGCCTCAGGACTGGAGGATGGTGCATGTGGTGCCTCTCCATGAGAGTGGACCCAGGGACGAGCCGGGTAACTACAGACCGGTTAGCTTTACCTCCATTGTAGGGAGGCTAATGGAGACCATTCTAAAACAGAGACTAGTGACCTTTCTGGAAGCAAATGGTTTCCAAGACAAAAGGCAGCATGGGTTTGTCACAGGGAGATCCTGCCAGACCAACTTAATTTTTTAATTGGGTCACAAGGTCACTCAACAGGGGTCATGTGGTGGATGTCCTGTATCTGGAATTTAGCAAGGCCTTTGACTCAGTGCCTCATGGAAGGATGCTCAGTAAACTGAAGAACCTGGGAGCTGGGGAGAAACTGGTGGGGTGAGTCAGGAGCTGGCTGTAGGGCAGGCAGCAAAGGGTAATTGTAGGGGGGGAATTATCAAAATCCAAACCAGTAATCAGTGGGGTCCCACAGGGCTTGGTCCTTGGGCCGGTTATGTTTAACATCTTTATCAGGGACATAGCAGATGGGAACAAGAATAAAAACAGCCTGTTCACAGATGACACAAAGATCTGCGTGATAGTGGACAGTGAGGAAAGGATGCAGGAACTCCGGGAGGACCTAGCAAAGCTTGAGTGCTGGTCAGGCATATGGCAACTTAGTTCAACGTTCAGAAGTGTAAGGTCATGCACCTGGGAACCAGAAACCCTGGGACTAGTTACTGCGTGGGGGGAGGTATCCACTTCAGAGGAGGAAAAGGATCTAAGGGTGCTTGTCACAGGGGACATGAAACACTGCGCAGTGCCAAAGCAAACAAAATGGCGGAGTGCATCGCCAGAGGAATCACCTCAAGTAGGGAGGAAGTCATCATGCCATTGTACAGGTCACTGGTGAGACCACACTTGGAGTACTGTGTGCAGTTCTGGTGCCCGTATTTGAAAAAGGACATCAAATTACTGGAAGGAGTGCAGCGAAGGACGACCAAGATGATTCTGAGTCTGGGGGACAAACCCTATGAGGAAAGATTGAGGGAGCTCAACATGTATTCACTGGAAGATAGAAGCGAGGGGGGGATATGATTGAGACTTTCAGATACTTAAAAGGTATAAACAGGGTTAGTACAGAGGGCATCTTCAACTTAAAGAGGGGGAGGATCATGAGGGAACAAAGTCTGAAATTGGTAGGGGGAAGATTCAGTAGGGAAATGAGACACTGTTTCACGGAAAGGGTGGTAGCAAGGTAGACTGAATTGCTGGAGGAGGTGATCTCGCTGAAGATGGTGGGCAGTTTCAAAAGGGGGTGGGACAGGGTCAAGGGAGTGGTCAAAACCGAGCGGAGGCTGGGGAGGGATGGCAATGGGGGTGATAAATTGGGGGGACTGGATATGGGGGTCAGCTGGAGTAAATTAATTTGTGAGCTGCACACTCAAGCAGACTTGATAGACGTTTAGGCTCATTTCTGCTGGCATTTTTGTATGTTCATAACAGCAAAGAAATCCACACGCATATAAACAAACGGATTCCCTTTTTTTAAATAAAAGGTTCTAACAAAAATTCTAAAATACACCCCAGCAGGCCCCTCCTCCATTCAGACGGCCGCCCAGCGTGGTGCCATCTTGGATCAAGGCAAGGGCAATAATGCTTGCACCCCTGCTAGAGAGTCTGCTGCTGTCAGGACCAAGTTATCTGTGTAGGCTTGAATTTTCATGGGGTTATCCTCTGGGTAAGTGAAATGCCTAAGATTTCTGGAACTGAATCTATGTGCCCATTTAAAGAGCTGCTGACACCTCAAAGAAAACGTAACAAAATATTTAGGTACAAGTCAGCCTGCATTCCATATATATTCTATAGCTTTCTCCTGCACATTACTAATTACTGAGGACATTTGCATGAATATATAATCTTTATACCTCAGAGTTCATCTGCCTCTGTAGCTTACTCCCTACTTCATGTCATAATTCTCTCTCTTGTGACATAATAACATTCTGTTGCAGTGGGAGTAACTGTGATGTCATAAGCAGTGCATTATGACTACAGGTGAGGAGAAAGCAACAGGAATAGATGAACTCTTCAAGAGCAAAGATCCTTTTTTCATACAGATTATATCAGTAATAAATAATGGAGAGAAGGAATACAGAACCAATGTGAAATACAAGCTGAACCGTGTCTAAATATGTAGCCCTTGACCGTGCATTAGAAATGTCTAATGCACACCCCCGGAGTGTCTTATTGTGCTTATAAAATGGGAACCTGTATTTGTCATAACTGTGACAATCAAAATTCGGAGGTTTAATATAAAATAAAGTTACATGTTCTGTGCATTTTTAGATAAAATAGTCCCTCTGCCTGTAATCCTGCATTTGCATAGCTATAGTTTCTATCCTGTACTGTAGTTCATTGCCCCTCCTGCCCCAATATACACACACACATTTTATAATGTACTTTTACAACAACCGTTAAAAAAACACTAAAAATGTTCAAAAATGTACTGGCAATTATGGGGTTACTGCAGAAGCACATTTGAAAGTCGTAAGCCCTTAGTGAATAACTAAGCGAGCGACTGACAGGCTCTAGGAAACTGCGGCACTGCAGACAGGAGAAAACATCAATTCCTGGTACTGCACATAAAACAGGAGGACTAATATTCTGCTGCCGTGTCTTTAACAGAGAAACAATCTCTGGTTATTAGGTACAGTCTTCTGCCAGACATCATTTTTATGTTTGTTGCACGCATGTGCAAGAAACATAGTGTGATGATCCAAAATGCAGTGCCGTACAGTTGAAAGGGAGAGCACCGCTTGAGTGAGCAGCACTTCCCCTACACACACACACGTGCACGCACGCATATTGCATGCTCATGTGTCCCCCCCCCACGCACACACTGTATGGTCGACGGGGGTGCCCAATCCCCTGTCGGTTTCACGGCCCCCAACCCCCCAGAAAACAAGCTTTCCAGTTGCCACGCTGGGAGCCCACCCCAGCGTGGCAAAAACTGTTATTGCTGACAGGGGTACCCAATCCCCCGTCGGCTGCAGGCCCTCCAAAACAGTTTTCCAGCTGCCACGCTGGGAGCCCACCCCAGCATGGCAAAAATTGTTATTGCCAATGGGGTTGCCCAATCCCCCGTTGGCTTCAGCACCCCCCCCCAAACAGCCTTCCAGCTGCCACGCTGGGAGTCCACCCCAGCGTGGCAAATATCCCGCGTCGTCTTGGAAAAAACCTGTAAACAAGAAAACGATCCTTGTAGTCTCCCTGCCCCTACCCGCACTCACCCACTGTGCACCCTGCCTCCCCACAGCCCCCCTCACCCCATACTTACCTCTGGAGTCCGGCGCGACGATCTTCGGTGGACCGGGAACACGTGTGCACTCTTCAAAGCCGACCACGAACTGAGGAAATGCCGGTAAGCTGTATAATGTAATAAATAGGGTTTTTCAACTTTGATGCACATCTCAGGCATTTTTTGAATTTTAGCACCAAATTTTCAACATGGGGTTTTTGGGACCCCTCCTCATGAATTCTTGAACTGTCATGGCGTTAATCGGGCCCGAAGGGTGATTTCATGGTCACTGCGCAAAATCACCTTTCGGGACCGATTAAGGAAACGACAGTGCCAGTGTTCATAAGGTGGGCTCTCAAAAAGTCTATGTTGCAAATTTAGTGAAAAAAATCCTAAAAATGACTGTTTTACAAGCATGTGATGCGCAGTTCCTATGCACGCTCGTAAGTTTGCGAATTTTTTATATTTCCACTCCGGATTTTCAACATTGCCATTTTACCACACCTCCTTATGAGCAGTACAGCTGTCATTTTTCACATGTCGCCCAAAATGTGTTTCCGTGCATGTAGCGCACAATGGCACAGTCGGTGTGTGCAATCAATGTTTGGGACAGATTAAGAAAATCACAGTGACACTGTTCGTGACCAGAGGTCTTAAAATGGCTATGTTGAAAATTTGGTGAAAAATTTCCCCAAAATGACTGTTTTAGGAACGCACATTGTGCAGTTCCTACGCACGCTCGCAAGTTTGCAAATTTTTAATATTTTCACACCAGATTTTCAACATTGCCATTTTACCACACTTCCTTATGATCAGTACAGCTGCCATTTTTCACATCTCGCCCAAAATGTGTTTCCGCACATGTGGCGCACAATGGTGCAGTCGGTGTGCGCAAGCAATGTTTGGGACAGATTAAGAAAATCATAGTGACACTGGTCATGAGCAGAGGTCTTAAAAAGGCTATGTTGAAAATGTGGTGACAAAAATCCATAAAATGACTGTGTTACGAGTGAGCATTGCGCCAGTTTCCACGCACCCCCGTAAGTGCATGAATTTGTAATATTTTCAGTCCAGATTTTCACCAGTGGCATTTTTCCACACTTCCTTATGAACAGTACAGTTGTCATTTTTCACAGCATGGCCGAAACGTGTTTTCACACTTTCAGCATGGAAATGCGTGGTCGCTGTGGGAAATCATTGTTCGGGACAGATAAAAAAAATCACAGTGACACTGTTCATGACCGGAGGTCCCAAAATGTCTGTGTTGACAATCTGCTGTAAAAAATCCCCAAACTAATTACATTACGGGTGCGTGTTGCACAGTTTCTACACACGCTTGTGACTTCACCAGTTTTTTTAATATTTTCACTGCAGATTTTCAACATTGCCATTTTTTACACCTCCCCATGAACAGTACAGCTGTCATTTTTTCACATCCTGTTCGGAATGTGTTTTTGCACCTGTGGTGACAAATGCCATAGTCGCTGTGCAAAAGCAGCTTTTGGCTAATAAACTGATATTGCCACTGTTCATGAGGTGGGGGTCACAAAAAAAACATGTTGAAAATTTGGAGTGAAAATACCAACGAATGCCTGAGGCATTAGGGTTTCCAACCATAATGCCTCACCCTGTAGAGAATGACAGGCGTCAGGGCTGTGACTTGGGATTGTTGCCTGAAATGCTCGTGCCATTTTACCCCCACCCACACCCTGCAGTCACTGAGAGGCATCGAGGTGTGCTTTGGACTCTTCGGCCTCAAAGTTCACCCCATTCTCCTATATTGCACCCATCTCACTGTATTTCCTGATGGAATGGGGTGATCATAAGGGCCAAAGACCCCAAGGCACACCTTGACACTTGTCGGTGTCTGCAGGGTAGGGTGTGGTGAAATGGAGTGGCTGTTATGCCTGACGACCCAAAGGCACACCCCAATGCCTGTCACTATCTGCAGGGTGGTGATGGGGTTGGCTTCAGTTCAGTTCTTTACTGCCATTCCGTATTATGCAGCTCTGTAACTCCTACATTACCAATGCCAGCAAGCAAACATTCGGCATTGACAAATGCTTGTTCTAATTGGGATCGGAGGAAAGAAATGGTGTACGCGAGTTGGCAGGAAGGCATGCTGGCAAAGAATGAGCAGCAGATCAAGTGAGCAGACGGGCGGGCTGGTGGGAGAAATCCGCGAGCACAGTGATTTTAAAATGTTAAGGACAACCGAACCAAGTTATTATCTTCAGCAGCTGAGAAATTATTGTGTAGGATTCTGAGCCCTACTTACTCTTTTCTGTTCAGTGTCAGAAATGTGAGGTCACTCTTGAAATTGAAGGGGTGTGCGGCGGGGGTGGGGTGGGGCTACGGAGATCTGAAAGAGAAGAAGAGGCACAGACGAGTCAACGGATGTCTGGAGTCCCGCCACCAGTGGGAGGGGGCGGGGGCTGGCAAGCGATCGCAACTTTGCTCAGATGTATGAAATCTGAGAGGAAGAAAAGTAAAAATAATGGAGGTTTCACACTAAAAAAAGTGTGCCAGAGAGCGATTGAGGGTCTGTCTGTATTAGGACCACAAGAGAAACGAGTTGAATGGGAGGCCAGCAGTGAGCTAGTGTGTGAGCGGGCAGCAGCTGCGAGCGAGTAGCGGGCGGGTGCTAAATTAAATCTGATCGCTAATGTGGGTTAAAATAAAAGAAAATTGTTGCCCATAACTGTGTTCTGCTGGAAAACAGGGCACTGTGGATGTATTTTTGACAATTTAGTGGGATTTACTCAGTTAAAAAAAAAAAAAAAAAAAAATTGGCGGTTGTTAAGATTCTTACCATTTCTTAACATTCTAAATGCTCATTTATATGTGATTTTTGGGCTACTTTCAGATTGTCTGCGCTTGTTTTTAGCTGTGCATTAGACGGATCTAATGCACAGGTACTAGCCAATCAGCATGCTGGATTTTTCCTTCCCATTTTATAATACATTGTGTTGGAAGTTCTTCTGAAGGCATCAGCAGCTCTTTAAATGATCAATACAAAAAGTGTACAATAAAGAATAAGGGGGCAACCCTGCCATAGTCCCCTAAGTAGAGGTACTAATTTTCCCAGCCAGTCATTAATCAAAGTATGCAAAGATGCTGAATCATATTCTAACCTGGTATAGCACAGGACTGAACTGGAGACTAAAGTATCAGCACTTTCAGCCAAAAGTAAACAATGTATTTTCGTGAAGATCTTACAGTCCACATTTAAAAGACTAGTTGGGTGCTAATTCACTAACTCTCTCCTATTGCACTTTTTGTATAAGAAAATAAGCAAGGAATCTGACACATATGCTAGCAAACATAGTTCGCTCACCACTGCGTTGTATAATTCAGCCAAATCATCCCCTAACACTTCCTTACACATGTTAAAGGAAAACGTCCACATGCTGCAAACAGCAGCATTAGGTCCCTAGCAGTAACGCTATGTAAATCGCAACAGAAATGGTGAAAAAGATGAAGCCTTATCTTAGCTTTTAAAGTTTAAGTATTTGTCCTGTTCCTCCTCCATTTTGTTGCCTTTTTGATTCCTGGTGATCTCTGGCGCTTCCCGCTGTTCCGGGAGTGACGTTCAGTACTGGGAAGCTGATCACGGTGGTCATTGTCACGTTGCAGTGTAGCGGTGCCTTAGCGTTAGTCCGTGTTGGATTATTAGCAGTCCTTCATCATGAAAAGGTTTGAAATGTTTATTACAGTTGCTTTTCATGTCCCCTGCTAAATAACTGTTGAATGGTTGGTGTGCTCACTTACGTTGGCTCAGTTATGCTTCTGGAGTTGGGTGTAATGTCTGGGGTCTGGTAGTGTCTGCTTCCTAATGATGGCTTAATTTCTGCACATTGCTGTGTTACATATTTAGTGTTTTGCTGTGTATACACTTTTTATACCGGATCACAATCACCAATCTCAATCAGCAGCTTGGCATTTTCTGACATGCCATCTATAGCACTTTTGCATGCTTTTTGATCTCACAGATCATCTGACCCTGTGATAACCAAGAAACTGCAGCAGAATTACAGATAAGGCTAGTCCTGAAACCATTACCCAGTCAGCGCCATACTGTTCTTATCTCTTTCTCTCTCTCTCTCTCTCTCTCCCTCCCTCCTTCCCTCATTTGCACAGATTCTTTTTTTCTTCCTAACAGCTACACAGATCCAGCCTCAGCTACCAGAGAAAGTCTACTCACCGTTCAAAAGACAGCAAATCTATAGCCCCAAATTAGTCTTGAGAGTGTCACTAAATCATCTATTTTTGATTTCTGCTATGCCTTCTTATCACTGCCCCCAACCCCCCACTAGTCACTTTGCAAGGAAACTAATGTGATCCCAGGTGACAGAGTGATAGCTGTTGGCTTCTGACTTTGCAGTGTGTTCAGAAGGTCTTGGGGGTGGATTAGTTGATGGCTTTCACTTTTAATCACAGACGGGGTCAAGCTAGCATAATGTTAAGGAGAAAATTCTCTGAACCACAAGCAATATTTAAAACTCAAATGATCCTTAGCAGAATTAGATTTGAGGTATTTATTGGCGTAGTTGTAATAGTTTAGTTAATTTCCATTTACAGAAACAACATAGCCATTGAACCTCATGCATGCCTGAATCAAACACTGCTACATTTCTGTAAGTTTTGTTTCTTTTCATAATTCTTTTTCCTCCCTGGTCCCACTCCCGCAGTAGATCTTCGAGAAAGGCTCTTGCAGTAGGTAATAACATGTAGGACTTGTGCCCCCTGGTGTCAGGACTGCATAGAAACGTTTGCCAGCATAGTCTGACGTGGGACCGCCCACCAGACATTACGTGACTGACGTCAGCATGACCCTGTATAGTTGGTGGTCCCCACGTCTGGCCTCCAGTTCTCCTGCCGGAGACCACAAAAGGTAAGTGACAGGAGTAGAAAAAGAGGCTCCTGGATCCCCAGAAGAGATAGCTTCCTGGAGAAAGAGCATGAAAATAAACCCCAGGCAGAAAAAAGGGGGAAGGTGGTTGGGAAAAGCATTAGCTACTGCAAGAGCCTCTCTCGAAGATCTACTGTTACAGTAAGTTCTTATGTAACTGTACTGTCTTACTTCAAGAGTGCTCTTGCAGTAGGTAATAACATGTAGGACTGAGTCCCAAGCAGTGAACTGTCCGAGGGACAAGAGAAAAAACTAGAGAGGCTGGAAGCATAACCCAGAAGCTCTAACTAAGAAGGTTAGGACAAGAGTCCTTGGAGGACTGCTAGCCCAAAGCCAGCCCTGCACCTATAGGCAATGTCCAGACTGTAATGCTTCATGAAAGTGTGGACAGAACTCCACGTCGCTGCTGCACAAATATCTACAGCAGAAACTTTCCTGAAACAGGCTGTGGAAGCAGCCATTCCCCTGGTAGGATGTCCTTTGACTTGACCTGGAAGGACCTTACCATGCTTCTGGTAACAGAAAGTAATGCAGTTTGCCAGCCTCTTGGAAAGACATTGTTTGGAAACTGCTGCACCCTTCCTGTTTGGTGCAAAAGAAATAAAAATTTGATCCGTTTTATGGACATCTTTTGTCTGGTTCGTGTAATAATGAAGGATTCTGTGGACATCCAGTGTCTGCAGGATGGCTTCACCCCAATTGGAATGCTCAGGATAATATACCAGCAATTCTAAGGACTGATTAAGTGTTGTTTCCGACACGACCTTAGGAAGAAACTTAGGATTTGTACTCGGAGCCACTCGGTCTCTGCGAAAAATCAAATAAGGCACCTTGCACATCAGGGCCTGAAGCTCAGAAATTCTATGAGCTGCAGTAACAGCAACCAAAGATATTGCTTTCCAGGACAAAAAGTGTAACTCACAAGAGCTTGCCAGTTCAAAGGGAGATAAAGTCAGTTTTTCTAACAAAAAGTTAAGGTCCCACGGTGGTGTAGGATTTTGCACCGGGGGTTTCAGATGTAGAATACTTTCCAAAAAGGTTTTGGAGACCTCTAACTGAGCCATTGTCTTGCCTCCAACTGGATCATGGTAGGCCGAGATGGCTGCTAAATGCACCTTCAAAGAAGAATAACTCAGGCCCAGGTCAGAAAGATGAAGCAAGTACTCCATGACCGGGTTGGGGGTGGCACGAAAAAGGGTCCAGATCTTTGGCAGTGGCCCAAATAGAGAAACGCTTCCACTTCATAGCATTGGTAGTTCTGGTAGATGGTTTTCTGGCTTCCACCAGAATTTGAGCTACCCTGGGAGAAATCCCAAACCGTGAAGCAGTATTCCCTGAGGTGCCACGCATGAAGATGACGGGACTTCAGTCCTGTATGAACTAGTGTGCCCTTTTCCTGAGTGAGTAGGTCGTAAGACAGAGGAATGGGAATCGGAGGTTCCACTGCTAGACACCAAAGCAGGGGGAACCAGATCTGTTGAGGCCATTACAGAGCTATCAGAATCATTTGAGCCCTGTCCAATTGAAGTTTGGTCAACACTCTGCAACAGTGGAAAGGGAGGAAATGCGTACAGAAACCTCCCTGTCCAAGAGAGTGACAGCGCGTCTAGCCAGAAAACACTAGGCCCGGGAACGAGCATGCAAAACTTGGGAAGTTTTGTGTTTGATGGGGCTGCGAACAGATCTACCTCTGGACGACCCCACAGGTCGAAGATGTGATCTGTCACTGCTTGTTTTAGTTCCCACTCATGAGCCCTGACCCTGGTTTGGCTTAGACTGTCTGCGAGAACCTTTTGCACTCCTAGGACATGAACTGCTCTCAGACGGATGTTGTGCAGAACTACCCAATTCAAGAACCACATCACTGCCCTGCAAAGGGGATACGAGTGAGTGCCATCTGTTTGTTGATGTACCACACTATGCACATGTTGTCCATCTGAATCAAAAGGACGGCTTGAAGGAAATATGTGCTGAAAGGCTTGAAGAGCATAAAGCACTGCCCTCATTTCCAGCACATTGATGTGCAAGTGCGTTTCCACAGGGGACCACAGACCCTGGGATCTGTGGTGTCCCAGATGAGTACCCCCCAACCCTGCTCTGTCGCATCTGTGGTTAGAACTTGGGAGTGGGAAGGAACGTGGAAAAGAGCCCCCCGCAAATGATGGCTGGGGTCCTGCCACCACAGCAGGTCTCGTTGCATCGGGATGGAGATCAGAGTTGGGCAATCTAGATTGTCTTCCTTCTTATCCCACTGAGAGCTCAGATTCCATTGCGTAATCCGCATGTGGAGTCTGGCCAAAGGGACCGTGGGAATAGTCGCTTCCAGGAGGCCAAGAAGACTGAGAACTGCTCTGGCTGAGCTATGATGATTGGAAGAGACCATCGTGGACTGACCCACCAGGGTATCTGCCCTGTCCAGGGGGAGAAAGGCTATGCCATGCACCGTGTCCAAAACTGCTCCAATGAACTGGAGGCATTGGGATGGGACCAACTGAGATTTGGGGTAATTGACTAAAATACTCAACTTGTGGAAAAAGTGCAGAGTAGCAGAGAGGGAAGCTTCCAACTTCTTCCTCAATGGTGCTGCCAGAAGCCTCAGAGATACGGGAAAACAGTGTGTCCCTGGCACCTCAAGGTCCCTGCCATGACCACCAGGCATTTGATAAAAACGCGCTGGGTGGATGACAGGCCAAAAGGGAGCGCTTTGAACTGATAATGCTCCCCTTGGAAACAGAACCTGAGGAACTTCCTGTGAGGGCTGAAAATGGGGATGTGAAGATACGCATCCTTCACGTCCTGAGCGAAGAGCCACTGGCCCTGGAACAGAAGAGGCAGCAGGCTTTGCAATGACAGCATCCTGAACCTCTTGTATTCTATGTAGAGGTTCAGAGTGCTGAGATCCAGTATCGGGCGGAAATCCTCTGTCTTCTTGGGAACCAGAAAGAAATGGGAGTAAAATCCCTGCCCCGTCTGGTTTACCTGCACAGGCTCTATCACTTCCTTGAGAAGAAGAGCCCTGATTTCCTCCCTTAAGAGTGGGATGTGCGCCTATGGATAACGAGAAATTCTCGGTGGAGTATCTGGAGGTTTTTCTTGAAATTCCAGAATGTGACCAAGTCTTATCAGTTGGAGTACCCAAGCATCTGACGTGATGAACTCCCAGTCTCCCAGGTACCTTGTGAATCTTCCACCCTATGCAGTTTGGACTTGAATCTTCCGCCCACCTGCTCTTCCAGAGGAGGAGGAGGAGGTGCGGTCACCGAGTCAGGAGTGGGAGGGTGGGTAGAGAGGGCTGCGCCCCAGCTCTTTGAAACTTGGCTTGGGGGGCAGCGATGGCAGTGGGAGCCCGATGCTTAAACTGGTGCTTGGGTGCTTACTGAGATTTCGCCTGGCATTTGTTTTGCCAATGAAAAGGACGCTTCTGTTGTTGTGGTTTTGAATGGTACATAGTATGGACCGACCGAAGAGCTATGCCTTTATCACGCAGGCTAGTAATGATGTCCTGGGCATCCCCGCCAAACAGGACTGATCCCCTGAAAGGGGCATCTTGGATAGCCGGCTGTACATCGGGGCTAAATCAGAGACTCTCAACCAAGATTATCGTCTAAGGTTAACTGCTGTGGCCACACCTCGAGTGGAGGAATCCACCGCATCATAGGTGGCCTGTAATGAATGGTGTCCAGCCACCATGGCCATTTTTAAAGTAGTAGCCAAGGCTGTCTTGGATTCAGAGTCCTGTAAGGCCTCGACGGCAGGTTCGAGCTGGGCAGAACAACGTCTTCTGGAATTCCAGCATGTGTGAGACGTAGTTCAAAACACGTATTGCCAGAGTAGAAGACGATGCTAAGGTGTTGTGGCTTAGTGGATCTATCATGGGCTGCTGTAATGACCACTGAGTTTGCCTTAGGATGGGCGCTCAGATGATCTTTTCCCTCAGGAGTCCTGTAGACCCAGTCTGCTTTTTTGGCCATAGCTGGGATAGATGAGGGTCTCTGCCAAATGGTTGAGGCTAAATCCTCATGGGGTTCCAGCCAGGGTGGGGTGAGTACCGGACTCATGTCAGGGAAGTCCAGATGCTCTGCCAACCTATGTCTTTTAGGGTCCAGAGCCTCTGACGTCCACCCTTGGGCCTTTGACATCTACTTGAGGAGGTCCACAAAGGAGTGGTCTTCAGGAGGGGATTTGGGGGGGATTCCTGAAGGACTGGATCCTCTTGGGGAGGGGTTACTAATCCTGAGCTGTCATCTCAGGTATCCAGGTCCAGCTCGGAATCCTCCGGGACTTCTATAATCGGAGGATCTGGCTCCTTGGTGACAACGTCTGGTGTCAGATGACTCATTGGTTCAGATGAACGATCTGACGTAGGAGGATGCATGTACACCAGCGAAGGCGCCTGAGGTGGAGGACCTGGGCTAACAGTCGGTGATGCTGGATGCCTGCTGTCCAGCTCAGAGACCAGTTGAGTCTTGGTCATCGACCACCAGGAGTTAAGAATTTCCTGGATGTCCACCTGTGGTTGCAGAGGAGGTGGAGTGGGAGGTGGTGGAAATTGAGAAAAAACAGTACCCTGCCCTCCAAATTGGTGAGGGGAAAAATGAGGGTAACCTGGTAAAGAAAAGGAACCAGGGTAGCCTTGGTAGGAATAGTACGGCATCGGGACAGACGGAGGATACCCAACGGATGATAGGCTGAGAAAGGGAAACCCGACGTGAGGCCGTATTAATGGAGAGACATATGGCCTGACGATGGGTAACCCGATGGTGGTCCCGACAGAGGATAAGCTGAAATACTTGATGCGGGAAAGCCAGAATAATGTCTTGCTGGGGGGATAGCCTGTCGGTGGCCCCGACGGTGGAAGGGCTGACGGCGGCCGTGATGGGGGAAGACCAGACCCGATAGAGGGAGACCTGATGGGCCTGCCGCTATCCCTGAAAGTTCGGAAATCCCTGATGAAGGGGCTCCTGTGAGGTGTTCCGTCAGAGAAATCTGAGGTGCACCTGATGGAAGGGAACCCAGTGATGGACCCGAAGGAGGCAAGGGTACCAGCAGGCATTGAGGAGCTGGGTTGGGCATCGCCAAAGGTGGCGTAGAAGCCACAGTAAGTCCAGGTGGCCTACTGTCATCGGGAACCCCCAGTGATGGGTGGACTTGCGGACTGGCGAAAGCAAGGGAAGCTCTGATGGGTCAGGCGACGGGGGGGCGCAAGGGCTGCACCCATTGTTGAACCCAGATCTCCAGCCTGGATGGAACCATCATCCGGCAGCATCATGTCAGAGCCTGATGGACGTGAAGCAGTTGGGCGATCGTCGGAGGGGCCGACGATCGGCTTATAGACTTGGGCTGCACAGGAGTCGGAGGAGCCAGTTCCTGACTTATCAGCCCTGACCAGGCGTTCGTCAGAGGAGCTGACAAGTGACTTACGGGTCGTGCCAAGCATCTTAGGACCTGGGGTGGTAATGGGCCTCAGAGCAGCAGTGGTCTTGGAAGACCCGAGGGTCCCGCCGTCACCGAGACCAGTGGCGGGGATCAAGGCCTGCTCAGATAGCAGGAGCCCAGGCGTGGTCGTGGCGCTTACCTTCTGGCCAGAAGAAGGCCGGTCCTCCGACGAAGAGCCCATGGGTGTCTTCAATGGAGGGTGGGAATGCTCCTGTTCCCTGTGTTTCTCTTTGTCCCTCTTCTTCTTTTTATGAGGATCTGAGGCGAGGAAGGCGCACTCTTCAGCTTTTTTAACTCCTGCTCCATGGAAGCCATCTTTTCTTTCAGGATGTGTGCCTCGAGGGCTTGCTGGCATCGTTTCCACGTGGCCTGATTAAAGTGAGTGCAGGCCTCACAGTCCTCAACCTTGTGGCTAGGCCCGAGACAGAAGAGACACAGAGATGGGTGATCTTTGTGCGGCAGTTGAACCTCGCATGAACCGCACTTGTTTTTAGGTGGATATGAAGAGGACGACATACAAACTTTGATAAAGATAAGGATATACAAATGAGCAAATACTCATCTGGAGTGGCGTTCTTTACGGCGACAAGTTTCAGTTGGTCTGATGGTGCGCAGGTCGACGGCGGGAAAGAACTGGAGAGCGGACGTGGGGACTGCCCACTATATAGGGTCACGCTGACGTCAGTCATGTGATGTCTGATGGGCGGTCCCCCATCAGACTATGCTGGCAAAAGTTTCCATGCGGTCCTGATGCCAGGGGATGCCAGTCCTAAGTTATTACTTACTGCAAGAGCCCTCTGGAAGTAAGATTTGCTATTTTACACGGCACACAAAAAATAAACAGAAGCAGTAAGAGACTGTTTTTTATTGAGCCGCAGCATTTAGCACAGGGTATGTAACTGTGCTCTCAGATTGTAGGTGGACGTTTCCCTTTAAGTGTGCAAACCATGTGGGCCTTTGGCCAAATTATTGTTTAACATACCAATAGCTTGGCAAACCTCTGCCCCTGAAATTGATGCAGTCATTGCCTTTTTCTTCCCTGAGAAATTCAAGTAATGTTGTGGTTTCCAAAAAGGAGTTCACACCCCCTATTATTGCAACATCAGTTCCAACAGTGTTAGCCACGTAAGTTTATACAATGTCAGGCCTCTCTCTATTCAAGGAAACCATTTTTATCAGTGAAAGTATAAAATTGTGTCTGGTTAACCCTTCCCTGATGAGGAGTAAGGGAGTTTCCCTGGTGTCATGCCCAACATTCTCCCATCAGTAAAAAAGGCCCATGAAAACCACCTCCAGGACACACCTGGAAACAAGCTGTCACAGTTTACTTTGACTTTTCTCATCAAAAATTCAAAATAGTTTGCAATAGGGTTGGAGCCATTGGCAGTGGCAGTCCGCAGTGACGTGTGGATCAAGGGGATCACACTGTGGGGGGGGGCGGGCGCAGAAACTCACTTTGTATGCGGATGACTCTATTTTTTTTCTGAGTCACCCTGAAACTTCGGTCCCTAGGTTGTTGGCTCTACTTGAATCATTTGGGACCATTTCTGGGTATAAAATTAACTATGACAAATCCAAAGCTCTGTGACTTTTGGGTAGGGCCTCTCCTGAGTTCTTGAACACATTCCCATTTGGCTGGGCCAGAAATAACCAGATTAGGTACCTGGGTATACAGGTCACTGCGGACACCTCGAAATTATTTGAGGCCAACTATAACAAGATGTGGGCAGTAGGCAGGGGGGACCTGGCAAGATGGTCACTATTACCACTAACCACTATTGGCAGGATAGATGCCATTAAAATTAATCTTTTACCCAGATACCTCTTTTTATTTGTTAACCTTCCCCTTCCGTTCCCACCTGAATACTGGAAAGAGATGATCAAGGGACTGTATAGGTTTGTTTGGGGGACAGACCCCGGATATCGTGGGCCACTCTTGTTCTTGTCAAGGAGCAGGGAGGCTTAGGGATGCCTGACTTCAGGGCATATTATGTGTCCTTCCAGTTGCAGACAGTTGGGACATGGACTCAGAGGAGAACAGATTCGAGGTGGTACCAGATGGAAGAGGAGGATAGTCTGGAGCTCCCTTTTTTCTCACTGGCCATCTTGGTCACTGGAGCACCGATTCATACTTTATCCAGGAACCCTTGGACCCAACATTCACTGCGAGTTCTTAGGGGGGGTGGGGCACAGCCTTGGGACTTCAGAGGCCCCGGGCCCTTTGTCCTTTATTAGATACCAGGCAGACTTTCTTCCCCAGCGACTAGATGCAGGCTGTGAGAGGTGGGAGGGTAGGGGGCTGCATTATTTTGCCCAGTTCTTGAGGGTGGGGGGGTCACTGTTTGTCCTGTCAACAGCTGAGGGACAGATTTGGCCTACAGAACAATGATTTTCATAGATACTTACAAGTCAGGCACTTTATTGGTTCGGGTACCAACCTGATCTCCCTCAGTCGGGATAGGAACTTATGGGAATACTGCACACAGGACCTATCTACCACAGGTGTAAAGGTCCGGGGGATTTCGAGAGTATATGACATGGTGAGACCAAGGAATCCCCACCCCCGGAGGGGATTAGGCAGGCCTGGGAGGGAGATTCAGGGCCAAATCGAGTGGGTGGACTGGCTCAGGAGACTAAAGATGGAGTGAAGGGCAACCTGCTCACAAACATGGAGGGAATTTTAATGGAGGGTGACAGGTTTTTTAGACCCTCCACCCCAACAAAACATTTTAAAATTACCAACTCAGACCAGTGTTGGAGAGGCTGTGGTCAAGTCGGCTTACACTGGCACATCTTCTGGAGTTGCCCAGAATTGTTGCCCTTTTGGCAAAAGGTGGGTGCTTCTGCATTAGCAGTCTTACCATTAGAAACTACTGCAGCCCACGGACTGGGTGTTAGGTGCTCCTAACCTAGCCAGGCTCCCTTCTGCTAACAGAAAGTTGGCTTTGATGCTGGCGGCTGCACCACTGAAGTGTATAACAACCCACTGGCTGAGGCATGAGCCCCCCACATGGAGAGAATGGATAAACAGGGTTAATCAAATTATGGACATGGAGTCTGTCACAGCTAGTCTACATCTTCGTTTTGAGTCCTTCAGAAACATTTGGAATAAATGGATTGCATGGGTGACGTCCTGTCACCAGAACAGATTGCTGGTTTCCTGGTTCAGAGGGTGGAGCCCCTGAGGAAGGGAGGGGGAGGGGGTGTCACATCCAAGTGTGCGTGGTGTGGCTCTTTTTTCTTTCTTTTCCCCCCTAGATCTGGATTCCTCCCCTTTTCCTTTCCTTTTTTTTTCTCTCCCCGGTGTTATTTTATTTTTATTAAAGGTATTCAAAGGCGTTATAACTACTGTGGTTCTCCTGTCCTGCAACCATGGTGGGGATCACCAACACCAGTCTTATTGTTATAGCCCAATAGTTCGGTTGCCCAATTAAAGGGCATGTTTGTTTATTGGATCATAGGATTTAGCTGGAAGGTAGTGAGCTTACTTGTTCACAGCAGGAGAGAAGTGACAGAATGAAGACACACAAGACTTCCTTTGTTCTAAAGACTCTCTTTATTTTCTCTTCTTTTGGAGGAAGGGAAACAAGACACAGGTGGACACTGCATCTCAGATTAATTTATTTCTTTTAGAATATGGAATACATGTCAAATCATTCTGTGAACTACTAGTAAGGATATAAAAACAATGGTAATTAAAGTATAATGGTACCTGCAATGTAACAGTGAAAAGCAATTATCTTAATAAACTTGAGTGTCAAAAAAAAAAAAAAAAAATTACAAATAAATAAATAAATACTCCCAATTTTTTGAACAAGCAATACTGATAAAATCTACCATGCCTCAGCTGGCCCGTCAGCACAGTGATAACACTGCCACTCGCAATGCCGGCAACTTGAAGTTGGGTGCAAGCTCAAGTTGCTGGGGGTCGACCGGGGGGGGGAAGAGGATTGAGTGCCCCATAGGATGCCCTCCTCTAGGGAGGATGTCATCCGGGATCCAGGTGTGACAGCATGCCTTTGGCGTGCAGACATCCATTGATACCCTATGCATGCTGACGTCCTTGGGACCAGGAGAAACATGGAGAAATGGACCCTTGCAATCGAGGATGAAAGACCACCCAACAAGTGCAATGGATCCTCCTGCCTAAGGCCCACTGCTCAAGCCTCCTGACGCAAACAAGACAGTTAGAGAGTAAGCCCCTCCACGTCGTCCCTGCCTGGGGGGAATAACCAAGGCTCCATTGAGGAGGAATGAGCATGCCAGCAACAAGGTAAGGGGGGATGAAGCTGGCTTGCCTTGGCAGAGTCTGGAAGGAGTTTGAGTGCAGGGTTAGAAAGGAACTTAAATAGAAAGTACTAAAAATAATGTAGCATGCCATCTGTAACAATATATAGCCTTTTAGCCTTGTCTGTGCTCTTGTTCTTTTTTTTTTTGTTAATGCTTCTCACTGTGCCAGCCTGCTGTCCACTCAGGACCCTGCAGCATCCCAAGCCCCTCACTCCCCTGATCTCCTGTGGCTTACCATGTCCCTCTGTGTTGCTTCTGTTGCTTGCCCCCCCCCCCATGGCGGGGCCCTCAGCCTGGCCTCATTCTCTCCGTAGACTACATCTAGTCGCCAGGGGCCAGTAGGGTCTGCAGATGCTGCAGGGCCATCATCCTGCATGGCTGAGGTTCCCTGTCACCCCCCCCCCAGGATCCAAGGCCAAGAGCTGATGTGAGTCAGCGACCCTGTTCCAGCTAATAAGCACCTCCTTCCTTCCCTGAATGCTCTCCGCCTGCACTGCCGCCCATGGACACCCAGGTGGCGGTTGCACGTTGATAGTGGGAATCCTCCAGCCCTGTAGGAAGGGAGAGTCCTGTGGGACTCTTGATCCTCCTTCCCCGGTTGATCCTCCAACAACTCGAGCTTGTACCCTAATGCATGTTGCCAGCATTGTGAGTTGTAGCGCTACTGCTGTGCCGAAGTGCTGGTACTCTGTGATCTTGATGTACTGTACGTGGCTAGATCGCTTCCCAACCCCCTTGGTATTCAGGGTAAAATACCATATACAGTGGCACCAGCTAGGATATAATGCAGTATGCTGCAGGAAACAGTATAATTCAAGGCAGTTAACCCTTAGACTGCCGACAGAATTAGAATGTATTGGAGTTCTGGACGGATATATCAGTCTCCGGCTCCGTAAGGGTTAAGCCCTTTTGTCATGCAGTATTTTGTGATATGTCAGTTACTGCAAGTTACTGTGTTTCATCATGGCTGGCACCACTGTACATCAAAATTAGAATCTGTGCCCTGCCTTGGTTGGACACAGGACACCAAGCCTACTTTATACGACTCTCTTTTTATGGCTGTAGTAGGCGGAGCCTGCAGACGTTTTGCATGTACAAAAGGAGTGATGTCATGTTTTCTGTCCTTGGAACTGACTGAAAGTGTAAATAGTCTCCTCCGCCTTACCCTCCTCCAAGAAATGTTTTCCACCCTCAAATAAATATGCTTTCATGTTAGTCAGTGGTTGCAGGGTACTATATTCTTTCTTAAATGGGCGGTACAAGAACTGGAACCTGAGTAGTGGGAGGCAGCATTGTTGTTTGGGGGGGGGGGGAGTAAGATCCACCCCCACCTCCACCAGAGAAGTTCCTAAAGATCCACCCCCACCTTTTTTTTTATTCATGAGGGAGGGGCATGAGGTGTATCTATCATGTTGAAACAAGACACACTAGTTTGGGATCTGGACCAAGGAACAGAACATGTCTATGGAGTCCCTGCAGTTTATTAAGGACTTGGAGAACAGAAGATACGTAATGCCTTCAAGTTGACTTAAAAACCCTTGGAACAAATGATTATCAGAGACACCTGGTGTCTCAAAAGGAAAGAGTAATTAAGAAGTGCCTGAAACTACAGCTCCCAATGAAAACAATAGACACAGCATTCTGGTTGAAACATTTATATACTGAAAACATAAAGTTCAGCTTTTGGAATCAACAATATTTGTTTATCATATTCTATAAATATACATATATATATATATATGTATATATAGTTTGTCTTTTTAGTAGTTTCAAAACTTTGAAAGCATTGGTGTTAGTAATGCATTTAGAAATTTATTTTGTAATTGTCTTTACAGTTAACCATGCAGTTTCATGTGAGGGTGCATTTTTTTGGGGGGAGGGGGTTCAAATTATTTTAATCATGGGCACAGTACTTGGTAAATACAGGCTTTGATGAAGTGTACTTTCTTTTACATTTGAGAAGTGGAGTTGCCTTGCACATGTTAAAAATACCAGCTGCAATTAACAACTACTTGTAGAAACAAAAGGCTGGTTGATTTTTTTCCCTACTTTCTTTTCACTGATATAAACTGAGCCAGGAAAAACGCAGACTGGAACAACTACCAGAGCTGCCATCCCCCGGACATGCCATTCATCACTCGTTTAAAATAACACAAATGTAGTTTCACATTTTTACTATGAGGGAAGCAAGACGATGAACCAGCATGGTTACCAAATACATTCATTGACACCTGTGAATGAGTGGAGAGGGGTCTGGAGCCCTCAATTCAGGTTTTTTTTATTGCATCTTGTCCCAGGCAATCTTCCCAGAGTGCAGTTTGCTCTATTGTTTAATATCTCCAGCAGAGGCCAGGGTCTTGTTACATTGTCTTTTGTTTCAAATTAACCACAGACATCATGGCTACCAAAGGAGACACACTTTGAGTCTTAGGGTATGTACAGCATAATTAATAAGTTTCCATATGTATATTGTTTCCATTCATGTTATTACTAGACATACTGCAGCTAGCTTGACTTGAGGAAGGGGGAAAATGGTCAGGACCCCTTAGCAGTTGAGATGCATATGCAACAAATAAGTCCAGACACGCTAACTGCCTGCTGAATAAGGAAGTGTTGCAGGAACCCAGGGAATAATTACGGGGGGGGGGGCGCTGATGGTCATCAAAATGGAAAGGGATTTTGGGGTAATCATATTGGATGACCTAAAGGTGGCTAAACAATGTATCAAAGCTGTGAGGAGAGCCAGTGGAATGCTGTGGTGCATAGGGAGAGGTATTACCAGCAGAAGAAAGGAGGTGGTGATGTCACTGTGTAGGTCACTGGTGAGGCCACATTTGGAATATGGTGTCCAGTTCTGGAAGCTGCATTTCTGTCATGCAACTTTAAATCACAAATGGGTTAAATGGTTCTATTTTAGATTTATGTCCCTTTCCCCTACTTCTCCCACTGGTTAGCCTTATGGAATGCAACCAGAACATATCTTGGCTAGCATGATGAATGCACCTGCACAAGCTGCTTCTCAGTCTACAGCACTGTCTTTTCAAAATGCTAACTTCTTGTTGAAAATATGGCATAATTTTTCCATCCATGTTATTGTTAGACATACTGTAGCTAGCTTGGCTTGAAGAAGGGTGAACATGGTCAGGAACCCTTAGCAATTGAGATGCTTATGCAGCAAATAAGTCCAGATGTGCTAACTTACCCTATAACTGTTAAGTGTCACAGCTTGCATTTTCTTCTTGAAATGGTTACTTTTGCATTTATGTTTATTTAAAAATATTTAATATTCTGACCATGTGGTTATGTCATGGACTATAACTGATCTCCAGCTTAACCTCCCCACCCCCGTGCTCCAACTTGCATAGAAAATAGTGCTTGTAGGCAAATTTAATAATTTTGCCGCTGTGTTCTGGCGTGTGTGTGTGTGTGTGTGTGTGTTACTGAAGCAAGAAATTTACAGCTGTCATTTTTTACATCCTGTTCAAAATGTATTTTTGCACCTGTGGTGCCAAATGGCACAGTCGCTGTGCAAAATCTCCTTTTGGCTAATGAACTGATAGTGTCACTGTTCATGCGGTGGGGTCACAAAAAGCACATACAGAAAACTTGGAGTGAACATACCAAGAAACGCCCAGTGCATTAAGGTTTCTGACCATAACACCCTGCAGTGTAGGGACTGACAGGCATCAGTGGTGTGACTTGGGATTGTCAACAGTAATGCTCATGCCATTCCACCCCCATCCCCACCCTGCAGCCAGTGACAGGTATCGAGGTGTGCCTTTGACTCTTCAGCCCCAAATTTCACTCCATTCTCTTATACTGTACCCATTTCCACGTATTTCCTTATGGAATGGGGTGAGCGTAAAGTTTGAAAACCCCAAGGCACACCTTGACTCATGTCTGTGTCTGCAGGGTAGGGTGAGGTGAAATGGCGTGAGCGTTATGGGCAAAGACCCAAAGGCACACTCCAATACCTGGCCATGTTTGCGGGGTGGGGGTAGGGTTGGCCTCACTTCAATTCTTCATTACCATTCCTACTCTACCTGTCTGTCTGTCTGTGCATGTCTCTCTATCTGTATGTCTATGTAATTATCAATCTTTCTATTAATTGTATGTATCGCTATTTTTACCTATTTCTAAAACAAACCTGCATATCACATTTGCCTGCACTCTGAGCACATACTTATGAAACTGTGCGTATTTGTACTCCACTTCTTCGTAGACCTCATACTTTCCTAATATTCCCATTATCACAAGCATAACTACCTTGCCCTTATCAAAAGCGACCCCCTCTGAAAGTTAATATCACATTTTCTCTAACAGTCCATCATCATAACACCTGACTTCCTGATATCAACACATTGTTTAAATATACCTTAGATCACCTCATGGACAAAAACCTTGTTTCTCTAATAAATAAATAAATAAATAAATAAATAAATAAATAAAAATGAGTAAATAATCCCAAGGCTGAACATATGCCAGCCATTACTTTTTCATGTACTGCTACCTTCTGTACCATTATGGGGATTTGCAAATGTTTCCCTTGATGCTTTGCATTATTGGGATATGTGCAATTATGTTTTCTTTAAAATTTGGCTTTCTGGCCAATATCATCCGGGATAACACATACATCAGTGGCATTTGCTCTGGGGTTCTTGTGTAAGCTTCCTGTTCCTTCCATTAAAATGTACACCTCCATGTATTTTCCTAATAATGTGTATGCCTTCCTTAGAACAGAAACTTACAAATCATTGTGTTGTTTCTTCATACCTCCTTAACAATTCCACACAACTTCACTAACTTCATTATGCAGCCATGGTGGATCTGACCAGAATTTATGTTTGCTCGTGCCCCTGCGTAAGTGCAAGCTAAACATACTAGGGCCACTTGGACAGTGTAGGGGCTGGGGAGGTGTATAGTGTAGCAGCCAATGCAGCTGAGCCTGCAGGAGTCGTGTCTGTTAACACTCAAGCTGACAAGACTATTGCTGGTGCTGCTTTCTGGCTGATGGGTGGAAACTTCTTACATATAAAAGGAGGCAGCCACACCTATCACAGTATTTTACTGCCATTAGGCAGCAGTGCTGCATCCCCCTTATGCCTGACCCATGTTTGTTTGTATTTTTTATGGGTTTTCTCATGGCCCCTACACCCATGTGCCCCCGACGTAGTGCATGCATGTGGAGGCACATACACACATGCCGTTTGGGATGCCCCTCCCTTCCAGTCACTGTTGGCTGGCTGCGCCGGGCCCGAACCTCCATTCAGTGACGGCGGGACTCCAGGTGGGCGACCCCACCCCTTACCCGGGAGTGGAGAGCCAATGTTCGATCCTGCCCCCCCTGTTGGCACCCCGCGACCGAGGTCGCTCCTGAACCCGGGTCGCCGGCGTAGTGCGAGGTGTGGCATCCAGCACCTCAACCCTCAGCGCCACCAGGCTGGCACCTGACCCGCGTTTGTAGCACTGTTGGAGAGGAAGGGAGGGATGCTCAAATCTGGCACTGGTGTCCTCCCTCCTGCATGGCCAGGTCTGGTGTGTTTTTTGGGCATCTTCGTCTCACCCTGTTTACCCTATACTGGGTTTTCTTTTCTGGTTGTGTTCACTCTCTTCTGGGGCTTCAACATGCTTTTCTTTGCTATTCATCAGTCTGGCACGATGTCGTTTCTTTGTCGCCAGCACACAGGCAGAACTGAGGAGGCTTGGGGATGCCCACGTTATATAGGTGGCAACAGTATGAGTCATTGTGGCTGACCTGCTAGGCAAACGTTTCCAGACAGGTCCAATGCTGATGACGTCTAGGTTCCATAACTGTGGCTCACTGGAGAAGATTTCCTCAAGGATCTACTGTTACTGGTAAGTAGCTGTCTTTCACTCTTGATGCTTTGGCTTAACTTGTTTTGAATTTGGCATTCTTTAATTCTCAACTTGCACTTTATTTTAGAGCTGTATAATTTCAGAGTTGTGTAATTATTTATTTAATTGGCTCTTCCTGTGTGCTTTTTGTACTGTATTTAATTTGTATTGTTTGTACAGTGTCTTGGTTTAAGAGAGGTGTTTCTTAAATAAAAATCTATTTGCTAGGGGACTTGCCATAGTGAGCGAGTCATTTGACACTTGAAACAGCTAGACTGCGTGTCTGGATTACACAACTTGTACTGCAGTGGGAGCTTCATTTTGTAGCACTGGTTTCAAATTTCATTCTACTTAATAATAAAAAAACTGGGATGGGCTCACCATGTTAAAAATAGTTTCCTTATTGGTGCTATATTGAGCCTGTTTCTTTCTGCAGTTTCTCTGTCTTGTTTTGAGCTACAGAGCATAGCTTTGCAACAGATTAGCACATGTGGCGTGCCACCACATTCCAAAAATGCATGTTCTTTAGTAGTAGTATCACTTGCCAGTAAATATCTGCTCATGTATTCCAGTTACATTATTACTCTCAGAACCTAGGTGTGTGACTAGTGAAAACATTTTTAATAATGGAAAGCATACTCCTGCTGAAGGAATTTTTGTTTCAGTTTGTCACAGTGGCTCCAAGCAAACACGTTGGTCTTACATTGAAAACACAGTATTAGCTAGCCTGGTGGAACTTTGATTTGGTCTGTTAGCTGGAATACCCAGGTGTGAGAGGGGCTTTCGATCCTAAAAAAGCTGCTGCTTTAACGACCTTCATGCTCAGACATGAAAGGTCTGTTGAAGATAAAGTTGTGACAGGGTATTCACACTGAGTAATGGATGTTGGAACCATTTTACACTTGTGCCCTTAAAGCCTTTCACTTTTTTTATAAACTTCCACCTGCCATTACAGGCTTTAGGTGCCCTTTTAATCTTCAGCCTGAGCCTCCCCTACCCCCAAATGTTTGCAGTGTTCTGACACTCTTACACGGAGTTGGTGAGTGGGGGAAACAGTGCTCTTCTTTCCTGCCTAGAGCTCTATGTGTGTGTGTGTGTGTGTGTGTGTGTGTTTATGTATGTGTGTATTCTGAGACAGCCTCTGTGTGTGTTCTGAGACAGCCTAAGGTTGGATGTGTTTGAGGTCATGCTTCGTGATGGGTGCGGTTTGGAGATAAGTGGTATACATGCAGTCCCTTCTGAACTAAAGGATATTGACTATTTTTAGCTTATCCTAACTTACTGGTTATTTCTGTGACGTTACTGCCTGTTATATGACTTTATCTAAACTTTGTTGTACCTTGTTTTTGTGTTCAGCATTGTTCTGCATTTGCAGTTCACATGGTGGACGCATAATCTAGTACATAGCAGCTGAAAATACGGCTGATTATTCCCCCCTCCAAGTCTTGTGCAGGATGATGTGGTCATCTGGATGCAAAGGGAAATGGAAGCATGGGATAGGGTCATTTAGAATGAACCTGAATGAATACCTGCATACATTATCTCATTATTCTCTAGAGAGAGGAACTTGAATGGGTTGGGGGGGCAGAGTCATGCAATTTTAATTTTGTCTTGCCTTGTTGAAAAGGGATCTCCTCTGCTGTGATCATTTCCTGGCCCTGTTTCAAGGTTAGAGTTGTGAGAGTTTCTTCAACATGGCAAGTAAATGCCAGTGTACGGTATTGCAGCATTGTTGTGGTGCTACGCTAGTGTCATTTTCTCAGTGGGATTATTTTAGATCTGTTTAAAAGAGAGGCTGACTCACCTGATGCAAATGTCATAGAAAGTAAGAAAACTGCCCCCAGATTTCAAATGAATGACCTCTATGAATTACCCTTGGCAACGATGGTGGTGACTGAAAGCCAGACCAGCAACTGGTGAGTGGCCTTCATCTGCTTAGCTGGCTCTCCAGCAGTATTGTTCTTCCTGTTTTCTGGCATACAGTATTTCATTAAAAGTAACATAAGTGAGTATGAAATGCAGTATAGTGTTGCAGCATTCATGTTGACAGTTTTATTTCGCTGGTTGGATTAGAATATTTTGTGACATGACTTTGATGTGTGGTGCATGATGCAGAAGAGTATATAGACCTGTTTACATGATCACATTTGCAGTGGAGTAACCCGTGTGCTCGGGTTGCCCTAGTGCAAATGTGACAGTGTAGACACTGACCTGATCGTGGCAAGCCACTGATTAAGGCACTCCCAGGTTCTTAGGCAAGCTGGGGACGCCGAGTGGAGTGAGTGGCTTACAGCGGCTTTAAAAGGCAGCGTGGGCAGTCTGCGTCGCTGCAACCCATCTCTTGGCGCGTGCACAGCTGAGGTGGCGTAGACTCGTTCATGAATGCGTCTCCATTCTCGGCAAGTGCATTGCGCCGAAAACATGCCTCAGAAAAGGCCCCTGCCTATTCTCTACCTTTTACCTATTCTGGCCTCCCTTTTGGCTGCCTACTCTTTCACCCCAATTTCTACCCTATTCTTTAATACCTTCTTATTTTTTATCATTTAGGTATGAGCTCTTACTTAGCGGAGACTATATGAGATTGCTGTCTCTTCTCATTTCAGTAAAGCTTATCATTATGTACCTTTGCATGTTAATTATGTTGACCGGTATGTATAGGCCCATATTGACCGGCACCTTCACAATGTTTTTTCTTTTTTTTTTGCACCGTTGTCCACCGTAACTGTAATCTTATGAAGTGTACTGTATTGTATTAATGCCCAGGACCACCTTGAAAATGAGCTTGCTCAATGGTGTTTATGCCTGGTTAAATAAAGTGATTGACTGATTGATTGATTGAAAAGGAGAGTCTTCTGAGTGCAGCAAAGTGGCTGCTGTAGAAAACTGAGGGCTGTAACAGTTGGAACTCTCTAACGGAAATTTACAGCTGTCACTTCGGGCATTCGGATGCGCATTTGCATCACCGTTGATGGTGGCGAGCAGATATCCGGTCCCACCCGATGCACGGCTCCTGACCAGCACAGATGGTAGCAGTATGGAGAGGGGCCGTGTAGACAGGGTGTGAGCACTTACTAGTTGATTGGGATCACACTGTTGCAGTTGGAATTTTGAAGCTCTACTGCCTTGTAAACACGACTTTTGTTAAATATTTACAGTGGCATGGCAGGACACAGTTGAAGTGTTTGGTTATGCAGCCTATTGCCGATGGGATCTGTTGTGGGGGGGTGGGCTTCTACCTGCAAATCTAGCATCCCTTCTCCAGATCTGTTTCACCACTTTGAACAGCCCAGTGGTCCCCTGTTCCAGCCGACATCTACTGCCAGTCAGCCCTCAGAGTCCAGTCAGGGCTCTGCTTTGGGTCTGGTGGACAGGGATTATCAAGCCTGACGAGTTTTGAAATTTAAAATGTCTTTGTCTGCAAACCACCACTTAACTCCACTGCAATGCCTACAGCTGATAGGACCTGTTTCCTGAGGAGAGAGTGCTTCTACCTGCAAATCTAGTACATATAGGGGCAGTATAGGGCAGTGATTTAAGGCTCTGAGCTGCAAATCTGGAGACCTGGGTTTGAATCCCACAGCCCCCACTTGCATACTGCGTGATCCTGAGCAAGTTACTTAACTTCCCTGTGCCCCCAGGTTGCACTTGTAAACAAGTGTAACCCCTAGGTGGCTCTATCCCAAGGGCTACTACCCCTGTCTGCTTGGCTAGTAGCAGGTTAAGGGGCCTGAGTTCTGAAACAGGTGCCTCCACCTGGAGGTCAGGGTTGGTAATGGTCAAGCTAACCTGGGCACAGCCCTCCAGGACACTGTAACCCCCTCCCTTTCTCCTCTAGTGGCCTGAACACTATACAGTAATCACTTTCACAATACCCCTAGTACACCACACAAGTACCCACACTGTTTGCACTTACCACCAGGGCTGGTTCCTCTGGCTCGACCCTGGGGACCCCCTGTAAAACAAGGTTATGCACAGCAAATAGCAACAGTACAGTACTTTGAGCACAAACTGGAACCATAGTCAGATTACATGCAGAAAAAGTTAGATCTGATTTTTTCAGGGGACTTGAACAAGAAAGGGGCAAAATCAGGTTAATTAGCTTAAAGGTTATATCAGTCAAGCAGTTATGCATGCGCTTTGGGTCCCCCCGCACAGTCACACCTCTGGGTACCCAGGTGGATAAGAAATGGGCTAGCCAGGACTGTTGCCTGGGGTTGCAGCTGGTTGGGGCCCTGTGATGGAAAACACAACATGCACAGTACACAATATTTGTAATCCGGAGCCAGAGGGCTCAGTTTGTAAAGGAAACTAAACAACAAGACAATCAGATGACACACTCAGATTAAGCTATTGTTGCAGGGAGCTACCCTGATATTTACTCACGATACCCAAGAGTGGACACAGGCTGGACGAAAATCGAGACTGCAGGTGGTTGATCTGGAATGCCAGGAGAAGCAGGGCCCACACGAGTCGCAGAGGCGTCGTTCAAGCGTGGAGCAGGGGGCTGATCCCCAGGCAGGTCTCTCGTCGATGGCTTCTTTGTGCAGTGAGTAGTCCGGCTGGGCCAGTCTGGCAAGGCCCAGATTGCATGGAGACAAATTCGGATGCAGTCTGTTTT
Source organism: Neoceratodus forsteri (assembly GCA_016271365.2). Lineage (NCBI taxonomy): Eukaryota > Metazoa > Chordata > Ceratodontiformes > Ceratodontidae > Neoceratodus > Neoceratodus forsteri. The sequence continues at coordinate 447,926,666 of CM057456.1, read as the reverse complement.
GGGCTGGATACAGCTTCCAGCAAGCAGAACACAGTTCACACAGTGGGGAACTAACTCACAATCCACTAGCACATTTATATAGAATTTGACGGCAGATAAAGACCGCTTGGCCCACCCAGTCTGCCCATTTCCCTACCTAATGGATAAGCTGCAGATCCTAGTTAACCAGCAGCCTACTTCTTTCTACCCCAACCCCCTAGAATTGCCTTATGGCTGTCCCATGCATGCTTGAATTCAACCACTGTTTTTGACTCCGCAACCTCCTCCGGAAGGCTGCTCCATGCATCCACAACCTCTCTGTGAAAAAATACTTCCTTACATTACCTCTGAGCCGCTCTATCTTCAAATTGTGCCCTTGTTCTTGCACACCCTTTTTGAAAGATGCTACCTCTTGGACTTTGTTGATTCCCTGAGGTACTTGAAAGTTTCTATCATGTCCCCCCTCTCCCTCCTTTCCTCGAGGCTATACATATTAAGCTCGTTTAGTCTCTCTTCATATGTCTTCTGGTGCAGACCCTGCACCATTTTAGTTGCCCTCCTCTGGACAGCTTCCATCTTATCTATGTCCTTGTGGAGATTGGGTCTCCAGAACTGCACACAGTACTCCAGATGGGGTCTCACCAGCTGTCTGTACAGAGGGATAACAACTTCCTGTTTTCTACTGGTGATGCCTCTCCCTATGCATCCCAGTATCCCCCCAGCCCTCCTTACTGCCCTCTCACATTGCTTGCCCACCTTTAAGTCATCTGATATGACTACCCCCAGGTCCCTTTCCATTTACATGTACGGGAATTCTACTGTACGGGAATTCTACTGTACCAGGCAAAGCACTCCCGGTCCCAATTGCAAAGTCTCTGCACACACCGGGAGCTTATGGGTAGATGGAACTCCTGACAGGCCGATCGCATTCAGCAAAATCTTCGGTCTTCTTCAGGTTGAGCCTGGCCCACTTCAGTAGCTTACTTTAGTCACACAAACTTGGATTTAGTTCAAATAATTCTCTTCTCCTCTCAGGAGCAGCAGCAGACATGCAAGCCAAAACTCAGCCTTTTCACAGTTTTTCCCATGCAAATCCACTCAGGATTGCTGCCCAGAATCACTTCAGCTCCTCTCATTTCACTTCCCAGCTCAGAACTAACTGAAAATTGCAAGCAGCCGGGACTTCCCAAGATCCAGAAGGTTTGGTTGGCTGATTTGGCTGTCAGTCAAAGCAAGAGCTCCCCCTTCAGTTGCAAAAAAGGCGCAAAAAGTTCAAAACTACAGTTCCTACAGATTTTGACTTCAGACAGCTCCTGTAGTCTGGCTCCATTTTAGTTCCCACCAGAACTGATTGGTCCAATTTGTAGTCCAGGACCAAGATAGTGGAGACAAAACAGTTCTTGCTACAAAGAAAGCAAGTTAGACAAACTACATTATCATTATCACTCTAAATGATTTTCAGCAAATAGTTACAACTTTCAACAGAGCTCCCTCTCAGATTACTTAAGCTGCAGTTAGGCAGCTCTTAAAGAGACAGTACACAGAGGCTATACAGGCTCTGGTAATCGCATTTAAACTGCTAAAACACAGGACACCAGCCTGGCAGTGAGCATTTAGGCAAGCTCAAGGAAGACTTTTTGGGAACCCCCATTTGTAGGGGGGTTACACAAGCTTTCAGCTTAGTGTGCTACTCCTGCTTAAACAATTCGAAAAAAATAAATTAAAATCTAGCCCTCCTTTAGAGCGGTTTCACCACCTTGAGCAGCCCCATGGACCCTTGTTCCAGCCAACCTTGGCTAGCAGTCAGCCCTCAGAGTCCAGTCAGGGCTCTGCATCAGGTTTGGTGGGCGGGGCTTTTCCTACCACTCTAAAGGAGCCAGTCTCAAGCAGTCCTCCATGCTTGGCGATCCAGAGCACAGAGGACTGCAGTGCAAAGGACAGGAAGCTGCCTGGAGTCAGCCGTTTGGCTGACCATGCTGCAGTTCCAGTCTGCTTCCTGTAACCTCAGCTGCTGTTCTCTACCAGACTGTAAATATTGTTCACTCTTCCCTGTAGGAGCATTTACCCTGTAGAGATACTGTACAACTGCAATGAAGCAAATCCTGCCTCAGGGTATTTTTATTTTAGTTTTTGTTTACTGGGTAGGTGCACTAGACAAAGATTTTGCCTATTTTCAGGCACGACCTGGGAGAGTTACAGACAAAGGTAAAATCATTTCAGTGGAGGTAAATACATTACATTACAGGACATTGAGCTATAAGTTATCATTTCAGCGGTGCGGGGGAGCAATTACAGTTAGAGGATAACAGCTTATGTATAACCCAAACAATGCATGTAAATTAGTATATTATCTCTGACATTTTGGCAGTGCAAGACCTCACAACCAGTGCATCAGACCAGTGAGTTTATACAACCATACAGAAATACCATGTCAGACAAGTATAGAAAAGTGTTTTAAGTTTTAGGAGAGACAGGCTAAGCATGTGCCCCAGGGGTTTGAATCACATGTACATTTGTCAGTGCCTAGGAGGGAGACATTGAGCTCATTTTTTAAATGCCTGGTGCGATTTGGAGTGCCTAACAGTTAATGGTAAGGAGTTCCAAAGCTTGGGGGCGGACGCAGAGAAAGCTTGCTCTCCAATTTTCGTGGCACTTTTAGGCATTCCAAGGAGAGACTTTTCTTCTGACTTGATTCATCATGCTAGCCAGGGACTCTGGTGTACCAGTTCTAAAGATGTTATCTATTGTACATCCCGCAGTGTATATACGATGTGAGGTTGGAGAGAGCCAGCCCAGACTTGAGTAAAGTATACAGTGGTGGGCGCACCTTGTTACCGACAGGGCAAAGTGGCAGATGTTATTATAACAAGTGTCCCATTTTTGCAGTACCCCTTTGCTGGCATCATGATATGTCATTATACCATATGTTAGGCTAGGTCTAAGTACCCCCTGTGCGATTGTCAGTTTCGCTGCCGTCTTCCCTTTGTTATGCTAGCCATGCTTACATTGCTGCCAGTTAGCTGTTCCTTCCATCCTGATTTAACCTGCCCTCTGTTTTATTTAAAAATCCCATTACATCTGTGACACCTGGGTACGCTGGTTATTTGCACTCTTCATTTGTTTTAATTATATACAGTACTGTATCTAGCTATTGCTGTAACTGTGATCTCCCTTGCAATCTGCATGTGATATCAGTGTTAACCTGCCTAGGTTTTTATCTGTGCATTGCTGTGCAATAGCCAGTCCCCTACTCTGTGGCTTACTGCCCTAGTTGCCATTGTTGCTGACTCTTAGATAGACCCTATCTGGGTTCACCCACTTTTTGTATTTCTTATTTACCAATTTTTCATTTAGCAATCCTGTGTTTTACCTAATGTTTATTCACTAGCTCAGTTATTGTACACTTTTTTAACTACTGTGATTTACTGCTTGCCATTTTGCTCTGGCTTTCTCCTCCTGACTGTGATGTTCCTTGCACTCCTTTGCTTGCTCCACTTCCTCCTCCTCCTATCCCATCCCATCCAACTCTCCTTTCCATCTCACCCTCTACTCATCCCCCTCTCTTCCTGCCCCTCTCTCCTCCTCCTCCTCCCGTCCCCTGTCCACCCTGGTCTCCTACCGTCCCTGTTCCTCAGCCTGAAGTTTCTCTACCGTGCTCTCCTCTCCCGTCATTGACCCTTCTCTTTCTGCTCTCCAACCTGCTTCAAGGGTAGGAAGCCTCACTCCATCCTCCTCCTCATTTTCCTGCTCCTCATCCTCCTTTTTGGTGATGTGGAGCCCAACCCTAGTCCCTCCTCTTCCTCCATTCCATCCTCTGCTACTGCCAAGGGTCTTAGTGCTTACCATCTGAATTCTAGGCACCTTCTACCTAAACTCGACCTTCTTTCCATCTGGGTTCAAGTGCGCTCTCCTGATGTCCTATATATATTTGAGTCCTGGATCTCCTCCAGGACTACAAACTCTAGCCTTTCCCTTCCTGATTACTGTCTTTTCAGGCAGGACAGGGGAAAACGTGGAGGAGGGGTTGCCATCTATATCAGACAGAACCTCATGTACTGTGGCCCTTAGGGAGGCCACACCCTCCTCCCATGAAATTCTCCTAGTCAGGCTCTCATTCCCTTGCTCAGTACCTATATTCATTGGGGTTCTCTATGCTTTGATCTCACATTCACCCCTGATTGACTTTCTTTCCTCCATCACTTCTCATTCCACCACTGAAGAACTCATCCTCCTTGGGGATTTCAATGTAAACTGGCTTTCCCTATCCTCCAAATCTACCATTCACAGGACTGAGTCAGCAGTTTCTCCCAGTCCCACAAGCCTTGGTACTGCAACAGCTTTGGAGACTGGGGGGGAGCAGAGGTGGATCAGCGTTTCATGCTAAAGGGGGGAATATTAGTAGTGGGCCAGATTCTTGGGTGATCACAGCTCTGCTGCACAGTTAGGGATTCAGTCAGGCATGCTGACGGCAGTGATAGACACACTTCTAGTCACAGAGCAAGCAGCGAGGTCAGGATTTTGAATCGTGGTGCCTCCTGGGAATTTGGCATACTGTCAAAAGGCGCAGACTGAGGTGGATAAAATATTAAAATATGGCCCCGCCACCTGACCCCATGAACTTGAGAGAATGAGATCAGGGGAGGCCAAGCAGCCAGTCAGAGCACAAGGTGCAAAACCATATGAGCAATGAAGCTCAAAGTGGAATAATTCTGGGTGTGAGGGCATGGATTTTGCCCAGGTAACCCTCAGCCAATCATGAAGGAAGATTCCCAAGACAGCCTATCCCTTCAGAAGGGACTGGTGAATTGGTGGCTGGGGCTGCTGCAGAAGAAAAGGAGCTGCACAGGCAGCAGTTGTCAGATTTTCTTGTGGTCTGCCCAAGAGCAGAGCAGAGCAGAGAGTGCTGCCAGAGACCTGTGAGGGCTTGGCAGCAGGACGTGGTGCACACACACACACACACACACACAGTGTTTAAGGAGGAGTACCTCCATTCTGGATCTGATACAGAAGAAAGGCTGGAAAGGAGTTTGGAACTAGGTAGTCTGGCCAAGAGACTGTTCCGTATGCTGGGGGTGTGTATCCATACCCAGGAGGATGCATGCACTCTCAGGCCTATGCCTGCAGAGTTTGTACCAGTGGAGAAAGAGTCAGTTAGAGAGGGAGAGCAGGCTGCCTGTGAGAGCCAGTAACCTCAGCTGCCAGCCACTTCAATGAGGCAGTCCGCCCCATGGAGCATAAGAGGAGGACAATGTCCCCATATGGGGTGAAGACCAGCAAAGTTGGGGGCTTGCAACCCAGCTTGTTCCTGCAAGCCCCGTGTGCTGCATTGACTACTGTGACACCATGCAGAGGGACAGCATCCAGATAGCTGCTGCTGCACACCAGCGAGACCAGCATCTTGCATCAGAGGCATTCTGGTGCCTGGTTAGATGTGCAATTCATGAGTAACTATACAGTGCCTACTGTAGACCCTGCAACTATTTTCAGTTAGGTAGTTGGTTACGGTAATGTGGCAGTGGAATTTCTGGGCAAGACTATGTTTGCTGTGGCAGTGCTTCAGCAGAAGACCTGCATTTAGACTACCAGGTGGTGGATTAAGCAATAACTGTGGATGAGGTCCTCATCTGCAGAAGAATAAACAATGACCTGTTGGAATGTTGAAGGGCCTGAAAGACAATCAAGGGTGCTTGGCATTTCAACAGTTCATTATTTCCCAGAGAAGGATTGGAGCCAGGGTCGTCATTGCTACTATTAAACTCCAGTTAAAGAAAATATTTCTTTTTTAGCATAAAATGTTGTTTTTAAAAGTTTAAAGATGTTTGTTTCTATGGCAGTACAGTTTTGGTTACATCAGAGGACAAAGGCAGTAAGAGCCTCCCCATGGAAGCAGGGCTCTGTTTACACTAGAAATCATTCCTAGTATGATAAGGACCTGTAGGGATGCTGCTTTTCAACATGTTAATCATTCCATGAGGTTTATACTTACAATTGGTGGATTTAGATATTTAATTCTTTGTTTGCTCTTCACCACTGACTGTAATTTGCATCCATCCCAGCAATGGGCCCAGTGCATCGACTGTACAGCTGCGTGGTACCTTTCAGCTCCTTAAGGGAGCTTCCAGGGACCTCGAGGTAAATGTCTGGTGCACCACTGAGCAAAAACAGTGGGGACTGCTTGGCGGGAGTTGGGAATTTCATATCTGTTATTCTTTTATTGTTACTGTTTATTATTGCCTTGCCTAAGTCTTCCCTTTTCTTCCCTAGGGCCTTGTTCCGCCAACCCTAATAAATCTCATTCTTTTGCTTATATTGTACTGGTATGCACCGGTGCCTGTTATATTTTGTGCTTTGTTTTGTTTTTTGTCTATCCCCATTCACCAGAGCTGTCCATCGCTCCCTGACAACCACGCAGCTGCATCCAACTCCTTCTCTGGTACTTACTTGTCCTCATCAATGTGCCACATGGTGGATTCCACAGGTGCACTGAAGGTGAAGTGTCCCCCTTCAGTCCCCAGGTATGGACGACAGAGGTAATTCAGAATGGTGGGGTCTGAGTGTACCGGTGTCCTGCTGTTGTGCTCTGGGGTTTTTCCATTGTGTTTCTCCCGGCCCCAAAGAAGCAGCGCTTCATGGTGCGCATATATACGCAGTTGTGTTGCTATGCTCCAGAGACAGGTTGTGTGCTGCCTCCCTCAAGCTCCTCCATCTGCACTGCTGCCTGGGGTCACCCAGGTGGCGGTCTACAGCAGAGAATGCTACCCTCCCTCCCTGGAAAAGAAGGAGAGTGTCCTGTGGGACACTCAGTCTTCCTCCGCCTGGCTGGCCTATATCCCAAGGATCATTCCTGAACCCAGGTCACCATTGTCACAAGTGGTGAACCTACTGCTGCACCAGTGGGCCGTTACTGCTGCTGCATTATGGTGTGAGACTGTGAGGGAGGTGTCATACATTGTTTCCTGGGGGTATCATTCCTTAGCACCAGCTGATATTTCAAGGGGCTTCCCTGGGTGGAGATTATATAACCTAGTGGTTAGAGCACAGAGTTGGGAACCTGGAGACCCAGAAGACCCAGATTTAAATCCCACAACCACTGCTTACTTTCTGTGTGACCCTGAGCAGGTCACTTAACCTCCTGGGGCTTAATTCTCTCTCGGTTACACCTGGAAACGAGTTTCGGCTCAGTGTTCCTTTCCCTGACAAAAAATCTAAAATAAAAACATATTGACAAGAAAACTTGAGCCTGGTACTTCAAAGTTTATTTATTTTTATTTAAGTTTAACCAGGAAAGACATACTGAGCTGATATAATGTTCGTTTCCGGATGCATCCAGGGGGAAGGGGGAGACAGAGATAGCTAGACAATAAAAACTACTAAAATAAGAAATCAAATACAGTAATATGAGAGACATAACCATAAATATTAGAAGCAAATAGTAAATGAATACGAGTAAAACTCACTCCTATATGTAAAGAAGGAAAAAATAGTGGAAAAGCATAAATGGCAAAACTAGTGAAGGGGAGAATGAAGAGGAAAGGGTCGTAGACAGCTGCAGGCAGGACAAACATCATAAAGAGGAGACTTTAGGGAGGGAAGAAGAGACAGAACGAATTGAAAGGGGAGGACCAAAGTTTAGGAAATCGGTAAGTAAAAGCAGATTGACTAACAGTAGATTTTCTAGAAGGAATAGAGAGAGAATGGGAAATATTGTTGTGGAAAGGGTAGGAGGAAGGAGGAGAGGCTAGAAAGTATTTGAGATAAGCGTTCATCTACTTTTTCTCTTTATTCTTCACTTGAACTCATAATGCTGTCTGTGTGACATCACAATCTGCTGCCAAGGAAGTGACTGTGATGTCACAAGCAATGGATTATGACTTTAGTTGGGAAATAAGCAGTCAGAACAAATGAAGACAAAGGGCCCATAAAGATCTTCTTCGGGGGTATCTCTTTTGTCAGGTTACACCTATGGAACTATACCCGCATCAACGCTAGGACCACACAGAAACGTTTCTTTTTTTTTTGCTATGTTCTTTTTGCCTCCTTAGCTGGCTGATATCTGGAGGAAACCCCCAGACCCGTCCCCCGGTATCCACCATCTGGTGCTGACCTGGCCCCCAGGGCTTACCCCCCCGGCAGAGCCGGCGGGGTTCCCCAACCCCCACTGAGCCTGGATCCAGTGGGCCAGCGCCATTGGCTTGCCGGGAGCAGAGCCTGCGAGGTGCCCTCCACCATAGTGCTGCAGCTATCCTTTTTCCTGGTTACACTCCCAGGAGTTGGGCCATGCACTGACGCCCACGGAGAGGAACGCGCATGCGTCCGCACGCGCTCCCTCCTAGTGTCTGCCCCAACTCCTCCCCTTGATACAGCGCAGTGCCCTGCTCCCCAGCCTCCACCAGGGAGCAGGCAACGCCGACTACTGAGGACCCCCCACCCCAGAGAAGGAGAGCAGTCCATCGGACACTCAATCTTTTGCCTTCCCTGCCAACCCCCGGCGGCCCGTGCTCGTTCCCGAACATGAGTCGCCAGCGTAGCGTGAGGTAAGGCAACCAGTGCCTCAGCTCTCAGCACCACCGGGCTGGCACATGGTAACTTTTCTGTAGCAGTCTAGTAGGTAGTCATACGCCAGCATCCCTGTATATAACTGTGAGCGTCCCTGCTCCCTCCTCGGTTATTTTCCACCGTCAACCATACTCGCATGGACTCCACATAAGCTTCATTGTCCAGTCAACCGCCAAATTTTTCTACTTTTCTTTTTTATTTTCTTTTACTAGTGTTGTAATCATCTTAGTTCTATTGATTCATCTTCCTTTGTTTGTAGGATCCTTTCCTTTCTGTCGCTGCTGCTGTGGGAAGCTGGCTTCTTTTACCCAGGCCTAGCTGCATTGGCCTCATCTTTGGGCTCTGCCTGAAGTTCTTCTCCTCCTGGCAGCACTATCAGAAAGCCCTGTGGTCCGTTCTTCTGACGCTTCCAGTAGCTAGGATGGGACATGGGCCTTTGGGATTTTCTCCCTCCAGTCGCCAGCTTGTTTTTCAGGCTCTCAGGCTGCTTAGGCCTGGGACCTGTCTTCGGGGAAACCTTCTCACCAGGGCAGAGAACATAGTCTGACCCGTTCCCCCCCACCCCCAGAGGCGCTTCCGGTCCCCTTTGACTCCTTCTCATCATATTATCCAGGATAGCCCCATCGACCACTTTGGCGTGGACCCTCCTACCGCCCGGGCCTCGGATTTTTCCAGACTGACCCCGGCAGTGAGTCCCACCTGCCATTCTGTGACAGACATCAGGCCATCAACGTCGGACTTGCCTGGGTCGTCACTGCCTGCCCCACCACTGCGACCTGTGCTTCTGTAAGGTCTCCCAGTGCCAGGCTCTGCCGTCTCTGCTTCGGCAGGTGGTGTGTTCCACCTGCCCTTCTTTGGCAGGTGACTCCGGGGTTGCTGGGGTCATCGATGCGAGCTCCGGTACTGTAACCTCTGCTATCCGCAAGGTCCACCAGCGCCGGGCATCACTGCCTCTACCTTTGCTTGTGGTGGGTGAGCTCTGCCTGTTTTCTCATGACAGGCCTTACCTGGGTTGTTTTGCCAGCCCTACTGCTGCAACCTCTGCATCCGCAAGGTCCATTGTCGCCAGGCTCCACCGTCTCTGCTTCAGTGAGGGGGTGCACTCCACCTGCACTCCTTTGGCAGGTGCGAGCCGTCAAGCTTGCATGTGACTGAGTCATCGATGCCAGCTGTGCTGAAGTGACCTCCGCTTTCACATGATCCTCTGGCAACGAGCTCCACCGCCTCTGCTTCTGTAAGTGGTGCTCTGGCGACCTAGTGGCTTGTGCCTGTCCCATCGCCGATGATCTCATCGGTGCTGCCCATGCCTGCCATCCTCCTCAATACTGTGCTCTCCTCTATTACTACATCTTTTATTCAACAGCTTGTTCCCCAGCCTAGGATTTTGTCGCCGCTGCCTGGGGGTGCTTCTCAGGCCCCAGCGCTTTGTGTTTTCCCAGGTGTTGCCGACATCTGTGCAATCAGTGCCTGTTGTAGACCAGGCTAATGTCGACATCAAAGAGGAGTATCACCCAGATCTTCTCCTCCCCCCTGAAGAAGACTGTGCGGAGGAAGATTCTGGGGCTCAGTCTTCGGAGAGGTGCACTGCCTCATCCAGGAGTGAGGATTGGTGGTAGAGGGTCATTTTCTTCCTCCATCTAGACCAGTGGAGAGCCATTACAATGGACATTTTGGTTCTACAGCTGATAGCGCAGGGACATGCTCTAGACCTTCAGAAACAGCCTCCAGACTGTCCACCTGTTCCTGCCACCTACCTTCCAGACCACATCCATGTGCTCAGGGGGGAGGTGCTCCCCTTGCTGCACTGTAGAGCCAGTACCCCAGCAGCAGAAGAACATGGGGTTCCACTCTCGCCTTTTCCTCGTCCCTAAGTGAATAGGGGACTTGAGGCCCATTCCAGTTCTCAAGGAGCCAAACTTCTTCATCCAGTACAAGAGGTTTGTCACCCTGTTAGGCCTGCTTCTTCTACAGAAACAGGGAGACTGGCTAGGCTCTCTGGTCATGCAGGATGTATTCCTTCATATCCAAGTTTGCTCCTTGTACAGGACATACCTCAGGTTCCTGTTCCAGGGGAAGCACTACCAGTTTGGAATATTGCCGTTTGGTTTATCCTTTGCGCCATGGGTCTTTACCAAGTGCTTAGCCACCATGGCAGCAGCTCTCAGGCGTGAGGGCCTGTATGCTTTCCCCTCCATGGGTGACTGCTTGCTGAGGGGCCAGTCCAGGGATCTTCTCCTGGTGACTCTGGAATGCACCATACAATTGTTCCAGTCCTTGGGGGTTATCATCAACCTGCCCAGGTCCATCGTGACCCCATACCAGTGGCTGCAATACATTGGGGCGGTTCTGGATTCTGTTCAGGGCAAGGCCTTCCTCCCTCCCTCAGGACAGGGCGGAGTGTGTGATAGCTCAGGCTGAGTTGGTAGCCCAGAGCTGGTATGTTACAGCCATGACATTACTACAGCTGTTGGGCCTGATGACGGCAGCCATTAGCACTGTTCCCTTGGCCAGGCTGCACATGTGGATCCCCCAGTGGACTCCGAATCCAGTGGGATCAGTGTTCCAACAGTCTAGAACAACACGGTCTTGTCTCCTCCCGTTTGTAAAGTGCTTCAGCGGTGGATGGAGCCCCGCAATTTGTTGGTGGGGAGGGTTCCCTTCCTCATACCTTCTCCCTAGCAGATTCTGACCACAGATGCTTCGGGTCTGGGTTGGGGGGTGCACCTGGGATCCCTTTGGACCCCGGGGACCTGGTTTATGACACAGCCCACCTCCACATAAACACCTTAGAGATGAGGGCGTTTCTGTATGCCTTACAGGCCTTCCAGAATCATCTCTCGCTGGGTCCTCTGCTGGTGCAGTCGGGCAACCTTAGGGTGGTCTATTACATCAACAAGCAAGGGAGGACTCATTCCTACCCCTTGTGCTGGGAGGTGGTGAGAATCTGGTAGTGGAATTTAGAACATGGTCTAGGGTTGCCAGCTGTTCATGTTCCAGGTGATCAAAATGTCTTGACAGACAGCCTCAGCCTGTCACACTGTCCTGGGTCCACGAGAGGGAACTGTTGACGTCAGACGTAGAAGACCTTTTCGACAGGTGGGGCCATCCAGACCTGGCCCTTTTTGCGTCCCCATTCAATGCAAACTACCTTGCTTCTGTTCGCTAGATCTAGGATCTGGAGTTTTCTGGTGAGACGCATTGTTCCTGTCTTGGAATGGGAGTTTTCTCTATGTCTTTTCTCCCTTCCCTCTGATTCAGAGATTCCTCATCAAGCTCCAGATGGAGATGGTCATTCTAATTTTGGTGGCATCTCTCTGGTCTTGTCAAATCTGGTTTCCTTTACTGCAGCAATTGGCTGTGCAACCAGCAGTTCCCCTGCCCCCTTGCTGGGACATGTTGACATAGGCTCAGGGGACCCTGGTCCCTCCATCTGCATTTTGGAGTCTCTCAGAAAGTGTCCAATGTCCTGGTGGCTGCCAGAAGGCCCCCCACCATAGCCACTTACTTGATGAAGTGTAAATGTTTTTGCTATTTGGACTGTGTCCCATCACATGGACCCTTACACTTGTGAACCAAGTTTTAGAGTATCTTTGGTCCTTTCCTGACACAGGACTCCAGTGCTTCTCAATCAAGGTGCACCTATTTGGCTATATCTGCCTTCCATGTGTCTGTTGATGGCTGTACTATGGCCCAGCTAGAGGTGGCCCACACTTTTGTGTGAGGCCTTCTTCACATGAAGCCTCCCATCCACCATCCAGTCCCGGCTTGAGACATGCATTTTGTTCTAGGAATGCTGACCCCCGCCTCCTTTTGAGTCAGCCACATCTTGCGAGCTACGCTTTCTGTCCTGGAAGTCATTATTTTTTTTAGTTTCTGTTATTTCTGCTTGACGGATTTCAGAGCTACATGCACTTGTGTGAGCAGCCGTTTTTGATTTTCCACAAAGACAGGATGTCTTTGCGTACCAACCCTAACTTCCTTCCTAAGGTGGTGTCTGAGTTTACTTTAAATCAGTCCATCCACCTGCCTGTTTATATTTCAGAGCATGTCAATCCAGAGGAAGCATTGCTCCATACTTTGCCTGGGCATAGAATTATGCATTACTATACACACTGTATCAAGGACTGCAGGAAGTCCTCACAGTTGTTTGTTTCTTTTGCCCCTGGGAAAGAAGACATACCTTTTTCTAAACAGTGCCTGTCCTAATGGTTGGCAAACTATTACTTTTTGTTACAGGAAGTATGGTAAGGAACTTCCTGGTGCTGTGCGTAGCCACTCAACCAGAGGCATGTCCGCTTCTGCTGCCTATTTCAGGAACATTTCAACTGCGGAGATCTGTGCTTCTACTTCTTGGGAGTACTGTCCACACTTTCACCAAGCACTACATTCTGGACATTGCCTTTAGAAGGAGGGCATGTTTTGGCCTAGCTGTGCTCCAAGGCCTTCTTTCTTAGGCCTCTGGCCTCCAGCCATCCAGACTATCCCTTTGTCTGCAGCTGCTTGGGACTCGTTCCATAGGTGTGACCTGATGAAAGAGATATCCCCTGAAGAAGATAGAACAGTTACGTAAGAACTTACCGTAACAGTAGATCTTTGAGGTAATCTTTTTCATCAGGTCATGCCGACCCACCCTCCTTCCCCTGTTCTCTGTCTCCAGACTGGTTCTTCTGCTGCTCCAGCATTTCATATAGATTGGCACTTCATCTCTCTCTCCTTGGTTCCCTAGAGGGAGGCCTAGCGAGTATGGTCTCTGGCGGGGAACTGAGGAGGGAGCAGGGTTACCCATGCCTTGTTGAAATCCCAGACTGGATGAGCTCCAGCTGGTTGAAATTAAATTCTGGTAAGACTGAGTTGAGGGTGGTGGATCCTGGTCGCCGGATAGAGGGGATGGGGCCTGGTCAACCCACCTGACTTTTTCTGGGGGGTTTCCAACTTCATTCCTCTGAAAGGGTGCGAAACCTGGGGGTGATTCTTGACGATGGGCTGACTCTGCGTTCGCAGGTGTCAGCAGTTGTCAAGTCCTCTTTTTACCATCTGAGGAATATCGCCAGGGTTAAGCACCTTCTTCCATCGGCGACCTTCCAACGTTGATCCACGCCTTCGTGACCAAGCGCCTTGACTACTGCAACGCCCTTTATCTAGGGCTTCTAGGGGTTGATATCCACGGCTTGCAGCTAGTGCAGAACACTGCGGCTCGGTTGTTGATGGGGACTCCATGTGCGAGTCACATCACACCAGTACTGCGCGAACTGCACTGGCTGCCTGTTCTGTGGTGGATCACCTTCAAAGTTCTAACCTACAAGGCCCTACATGGACTGGGCCCAGACTGTCTGTAGGAGCTCCTGGTTCCTTACTCCCCCGGACGACTGCTCCGCTCAGCTGACGAGGGGTTGCTAGAGATTCCGAGGGTGAGCCATAAGTCATCTGGGGCCCGTTTGTTTATGTATGTGGCCCCAGCCCTGTGGAATTCTCTGCCCCATCAAATACATGAGTGCATGACCGTGGAGGGCTTTAAGAAGGCTTTGAAATCACACATCTGGCATAAAGTATACTCAGATTAACCTTTTTAATTTTAATGTTGTTATTCTGATTATTGAATATTTTATTGTTTTATCTGTTTTTATTGTTCAGCACCTTGGTATTAGAAAGGCGCTTTAGAAATATTTATTTATTTATTTATTATACTTGTATGCAGGAATGTCCACATATGATGTGGGCGTGGGCAGCCAGTATTAGACTGCTATAGAAAAGTTTCCATGTGGTCCAGCGCAGACACGGGTATAGTTCCATAGGTGTGACCTGATAAGAGATTCCCTCAAAGAAGTAGTTACAGTAAGTTCTGATGTAACTGTTCTTTCTGTTTACATGCAAATATTTTAAGCAAGAAAGAACAAGGAACACTGGAATACAAAACATGTGAAATATAAACTGAGTTGTGTATAGATGATATATTTTCAGATATTTTACCAGAGGTGTCAGGTGCTTTGACACATTAATACTATAACTGTATGATCCTGTTTTAAAACAAATTTAAGGGAAGGTCCAAGATTTTAAAATATGTTTTTTTTTTAATGGGGTTTTCAATACAGTAACCCCTTACCTTATGCTGGTGATAATCTTTTAATGCAAGAAAGGCATGTAATCAGTACATCCACTGCGGAGGAAGGGATCGAAAATTGTGCTGTAGATCGCAGCCGTCAGCCGATCCTTCATCGCCCGGCCCGCTGGCCCGGCTTTACCAGACATCTAACCAGTGAGAGTGTAACATAGCCGCGAATGGGGGAATTTTAGAGTTGTTTTACGTTAATTAAAGCAACCTTTGATATAAATGAAAGCCATCACTCAACAAATAGGCCCGCTATTAGTTGAGCGATGACTTTCATTTATTTATTATAAAAAATTCCCCCATTCACTTGTATGTGGTGTGCCCCTGCGCTCTCCCTGGTTAGACATCACAAAACGTCTGAGCATGGAAGTGGGGCCAGCAGACCGTGAAGTGGAAGGGATCAGCTGGCCGGCCGTTCAGCACGATTTTCGATCCCTTCCCTCCTATAGTAGACATACTGAATAAATTCCTTTCTTGCATTACAAGACTATTGCTAGGATAAGGTAAGTAGTTATTGCATTGAAAACCCCATTTCTCTAATGTTGGAACTTCTCTTTGATATGTCTGTGTTTTAATTCAATAAAGCACATCTACAGTTGCCAGCTGAATATTAACTATTCAGAGTTCAAAACCTATTGATTGAGTTTTTTCAGCCCTTTGATGGTGGTCCTTTAACGGCCTCTTCTATCATTTATCTATTTACTTGTTCACCAGGTGCATGTACACGTCCCGGGGGCCCATTTTCAGGCACAACCCGGATCATTAAGATGGCACAAACACATAGTACCAGTAGAACCATATAAAGAGAAATCCGACATATGTATGTAAAAGTAGAAACCTAATATGTACAGTAATAATGGGAGGGCTTTAAGCCCAAGGTTCAATGGGCGAGCAACAACGTCAGTCCTATGGCGCTAAAGGTCACAACATCCTTGGCTTTGCTAGGATTCTTTTCGTTAAGTCGGGGCGCCTTCTCCCGCTCTCCTGCTGCTGTTGTTTCTGCGCCCAGCTGCTGGATCTGCCCCTCGTACGCTGTCCTTGCAGCGCTTGCCTGGTATTTTGTTCTCTCCCCTACCGGCTTCTGCCCACTTGCTCCATCTGTCCTCCCTTTCCCTGTCCACTGACCTGGGCTGCTACTGCTCGGTCCTTAGTTTCTCTTTCAGCCGTCTTCCTGTTCCTTTACCGTCGCTGTTTTGCCGGACATGTCACCTGTTGCTGGAGGGCACAGATAGTTTCTGTTAGTGCTCCGCTTTGTTCTGGAACTGCGTTTGTCCTGTGCTGGCTATAGTTTCTCTCGCATTGGGAGTCGCCGCCTCTCTCTCTCTCTCTCTCCCTCCCTCCCGCGCGCATCATCCATTCTGGGCTTCACATCCCATTCTCGGCTCCCGACCCATCACTCACTGAGCTGATTGCAGACATCAGTTTCTAATGCAATTAAGCTGTACATTGGGAACTACATCATTTGTTTCTTCTGCGATATTTCTACTGTACCTTACAATATCAGTAAATATCAGGCAGTTCCCTTACAAAACTCCCAACAGAATGCATGCAACTTTAAAAGCAGCATATGTCTCCGCGTAGCCTACAGTACGGGCTGCATTTGTATCTCAATTAGTATTCATAATTGCATATTCAAATTTTCAGACAACGCTGCTAAAAGCTGCTATTTGGGGCCTGAGTATAAAGCAGCGCCTCAATCTGGGAGCTGAGCTTTGGGAGTCCAGCCGAGTCCTACTCGCCAGCATATAGTAAAAAAAAAATAAAAAGTCCCTCGCTGCATTTTCTTTTGTTCTTGTACTGTGCAAGCAGTGGGTCCTGTTCTTCCTTTCCCCTCTGTCTATGCTGCCATTGTATTTCTGCGCCTACCTCTCAATCTCTCGGCTGTGACACTCATAGCACCCTCCTTCGCATGTCGTGCCAGCTGCCCTGCCTGTGGAGCACTTTCTTATTTAATGCATAGCATGTCTAGGAATGGTGGGCCCCCTATGGTTTGTGTTTGGGCCTGTTTTTCTCTCCTTGGTTACATGCTGTATCACTGTGTGTCCAGAGGCAGCTCTATCATTATTATGGACGTCAGTACCCTCTGTGAAGCTGGGGTGACTCTGTGTGTGCAGTTAATAGCGCTATGCGACATTTAATGGCAGTTGTGGGGTTTGTTTCTGCTGACCTATTCGTCTGTTACTCTGTGTGCTGGTCTGTAACTGCTCCTCTGCCTCGCTCTGCTGCTCCTCTGCTATACCTGTGCAATTCTTTTGGGGTTCCCCTATCCTACCATGCCTCGACTGACTCAGTCTGGCCTGCATGCCAGCCTCCATGGCCTCAAGCCCTCCATGGCCTCCTGCTCTGGCGGACTCAGCCCGGCCTCATCCAACTCACCCTGTTGCAGTTCTCATTCCATACCGGCTGGGTCCTATGCTACCCCTTTGATCTCCCTACCATCCTTCGTCCTTTCATACATCGCTTTCCCATACCAGCCTCCATGGCTTCAATTCATCATCGTATTTCCTTTGTTCCTATTTCACCTTCCTCAGCCTAGTGCCTATTCTCGTCCCAGCCATTATGGATTCTCTCCACTCACGGCTTTATTCCTCATCGTACATCGTCTGATTTTGCTCCTCTCGATTGGTCATCCTGAGCGTGGTTCGCTTCCTTTTTGGTTCTGGACATGCCTTTTTGGCCTCGAGTCTCCCTCCTTTTGAAGGAGCCTCCTTCCTCATATCACTCTCTCAAGCATATTGCCTTCGTACATGTTCCTTTTCATGTTTCTGCTCATTTTCAGGTTCATTTCTGTCTCCTCCTCTCTCCATTCCATGCTGACATCAAGGCTTCCCTCCACTTGAGGCCTGCGATCGATATTTTTTTGGCATTCCTACCATAACTCCTATGCCACCTATCAACCGCGGCCATCCTGCCGCATGTATCAAGTTCATAACTCCAGTCATATCAAGTTCATAAATCCAGTCATCATTCACTTAGCATTACCTCAAGGTTTATCTATTTACATTGCTTGCTCGAACATTCCTATCATTGAATTCCATGCTACCTCATCGACTACAACCTTAGGGTCTAATCATTCAGAGTCTAATCGTTCACATTGCATAATCAAGCATGCCTCTTCAACCTCAGTGTCTGCTCACTCACATCGCCTAATCAAGCGCATCGCTCGATCAAGCCAGTCTGCAGTGTCATCTGCCTCCTCATCAGCACATCTGGAATCTCCTCACGAGCACATCTGGATACCCCTTGCTCCTCTGACTCATACATGGATTTACTCCCTCCCATCCTTGCTCCTCTGATTTACTATCTCTGGACTACTCCCTCCTTGGGTCCCTGCTACCTCATGTTCCTTATTTGATCTTTGCTTCCTTGGAGTTTTTCCCTATCCCATCATCATCATCCTCCCTACTTATATTCCACATCTATGAACCATTCTTTTTACCAACACATATCCTCAAATCAAACGTCGTCAGCTTGGAGGGAAGGCAACCTAGGCCTTGGATCCCCAGAGGTTTCCTCCTCAAAGGGGATTTTTCCTCTCCTCCATGCCAATGGTCATAATATTAGTTAGAGTTAGTGCTTTCTTCTCGCTAGTTAGTTAGGTTCCGCTGTTGGATGGAGGCGGATGGTGGCCTGGCTTTCCCCTCTCTCCTTAGTAAGTTAGCCCTTCTCTTCACAGAATTTATTCATCATCCTCACCTCTTCGAAGCTTGACATCTTTGGGTATTCTTTTTGGGCTTCTTCCTAACCTACCTTTAGCTGATGCATTTATTCCTGGCACCTGTAGGGGGAGAACCCTCATCTAGGGTTCCTTGCATCATACCCCTACAGGGTGGTATATCCCATGGATAGAGAGGCGGAAAGCCACAAAGCAAATCAAGTTACACAAGCATCATCTCATATTATCTTATTCAGTTGTGTAAGCACATCGCATGGGAGGGCTTTAAGCCCGAGGTTCGATGGGCGGAGCAATAACGTCACTCCCCCCATCAAGCTTAAAAGGTCACAACATCATGGGCTTTGCCAGGATTCTTTTTCGTTGCCCACCATCCACACTTCCTCCTCCTCCAGTGGCTCGTCTCTCTTCCCCGTGGGCTTCTTCCTAACCTACCTATAGCCAACGCATTTATTACAGGCACCTGTGGGGGGGGCCCCTCCTTTAGGGTTCCTTGCATCGTACCCCTACAGGGTGGTATATCCCACGGATAGAGAGGTGGAAAGCCACAAAGCAAATCAAGTTACACAAGCATCATCTCATATTATCTCATTCAGTTGTGTAAGCACATCGAAGGTCCAACTATGATGAAGCCCTGTTACACTACAGGCTCCAGCGGCAGCACTAAGGGACAGAGAGAGAGAGAGTGTGTGTGTGTGTGTAGGTGAGGGATTGTGCAAGGGGTAGCAGGAATAGTGTCCACTCGAGGCTTCTGGTGTAACTTCTGGTCAAATGGCAGCCTAATCTGTGAGCTCCAGCCAGACCTCGAAACAATCCATTATCATCGTCTTGAAGAAAACGCCATCCTGTTCTTGAATAAGAAACTAGCGGACTACTGGATGCCTCCTAAATCAAAGAATAAAGAAAATTTGCCCGGAATGACGAGAAAAGGGACTAGACAGCAGCAGACCATGCCCAGCCAATCTGAGGTCTACACCAGAGCTTCCCCTCATACAGATAATATGAACCCGAATAGGACAGAAGAAGCAGAATGTATAATTACTCTAAAACAACTATGTGCTACCCTACAACAGATCAACATGACCCTTTAGCACTTGGAGGCGAGGGCAGTGGAGGATTGTGCCGCTTTAGAAACACTACACAAGAAAACGGAGGAGATGAAGCACAGCCTCACAGAGTATAATGAAGTGATGGATGTCCACAATAGCGCCGTATTAGAATTGCATCACAAAACCGAGATAATGGAGCAGAGGTTAGAGGAAGCAGAAAACAGAAACAGGCACAACAATATCCGGATTCACGGAGTCCCAGAGGGCACAGAAACTGGTAGTATGTTAACTTTTATGGAATACTTTATTAAAGAAATTCTTAACCTACCAGCAGACAAGGAGTTGAATATTATCAGGGCTCATCGCTCGTTGGTCCCCTGCCCGAAGGATCCTAAGCTGCATCCTTAGTCTATTGTTCTTGCCTTCCTGGACTTTAGGGTCAAAGAACAGATCCTGAATATTGCATGGGCTAAAAAAAATATCCACTTTGGAGACGTGCGACTATTTTTCGATCAGGACTACACCCCCCAATTGCTTTCTCGCAGACGTCGGGTTCTGCTGGTGGTGAGGCAACTTCAACAAAAGAGTCACAAAGCGTTCCTAGAATACCCAACATGACTCAGGATTCTTACTGAAAAAGGCCCTAAGAGATTCTAGGACTTAGAGGCTGCTGAGGGTTTTCTAAAAGAGATGGGAGTGGTCTTTCCACGAGACCAGGAAAGGCACTGAGGAGCTGCGAAGAGGGTCTTAGAATGTGTTAAGAACCAGAAGATGTGAAGCACGTTCCCGATCGCTTATTTCCGGAATGTGTGACAAAATGCAAGCTACACAGAAAACACGCCGTGTGGAGCACGAAAGAGCAGACATGAGAAGAAACACAGAGGGACTTTACCTGAGTATTACTTGCTGAAAATATCTTTTGGCTTATGGATGCAAAGTAAAAGAGGGGGTAACTACCTACACGTTTCTTAGAGAGGGTGGGAGGTTCAATTGATGAACTGTTCTAAATGGATATGGGACAGCATCTAGGAGAATTTAAAACTGTGCACATGGGGGAAAGGCATGGCAATTGGTAGACATACAACTTGCAATATATAATGGATACAGATAATTCAGGTTGTTTCCCAGTGGGGGTTGGGGGGACTATTTCGGTGGGAGTTTGTCGGGATGCCTGGTTACAGCTCGCGTCTCTGGAGGTGCTGGGTTGTGGAGGGGGGGTGCTGGTGAAATGGACCTGGACACACAGTATTGGCAGACTAATAACCTAGAAGAGAAACATTTTGGGAGTGCCGTGGAGCTATACCCCCATTCCTTAAGTGGCTTACAATATTTCATAAGTAAACATGTGAGAGGGGGAGGAGGGACGCTGACTGAGTGGGCGGAGATTCACCGGGGAAGGCGTCTTTACCCTTAATTTCACACCCTATGACCCATAACACACCAAGGGTGGTGGTGACTCCAGGCCGGGGGGGAGGGGGGCTGGGCAGCACTTGGAAACCTGGAAATTGGCACTTACTGAAACTAGAACGTAAAGTTTAAATAGAGTCACCTATGAGGTGGCTGAGTTGAAGGAGGTGTCTGGGTCTGGTTTGCCGGAGGACTGTCTACTCACCTGTGGCACATGCTGAAGGAGGGACGGGGGCTGATCTGGGTACTCTTGGGGCACTGATGGGAGCGGGCTCCTCCTACTCTGCAGGACAACCTGTACATACTATGTTCAGGGGGAGAGGGAACAAAAGTATAAAAAAACTGAGGTTAAATGGAGAATGAGTGGAATCTTTCCATACAGATTTAGAATTAGCTGTCTTTCTACGATTGGTAGTTAATAGGTAACCAGAGACAATCCCTAACACGAACAAGGGAATACTACAACTCTGGTAAGTCAGTATCATAGATCTGGCTTAGGAGGGGAGGTCCCTATAAGTAGGGACAGAACCTAACTCCCCCTTCTACCCTTCCAATTCTGTATATACTGCCAAACCGAGGAAAGGATCCAGAACCCATTATTATGGATTCCCTACCTTGAGAGCTTTTGAAAATTTTTTTTGTATATGGTTGGAAGCCTGGTTGGCTCAACATTTGGTTGAATGGTTAATAATGGTATCACGTCAATTCAGTGTGTTAATTTCAGCGAGTCATATCCGGCGACTCAATTACAGCGATTTCAATGATAACGAGTAAGGAATATTAGCAATGAATGAGTATAGCGAGACACGGAGTCAGATAACCTACCTCTGAGGTCCAGGTGCGCCTCAGAGGATGTTAATTTAGAAATAGCGGGGTCTGGGGTGCAGGGGGCACTGCATAACTGTAATTAATTGGGTACAGGTGTGGGTGGTATTTAAAGGTGCAGTCCCTGGTGGGGTGTGATCGAGGATGTCGGTGGAATTTATACAGAGCCAGCATGGTATGCCTCTGCTTGTGTATGGGCGTTATGTTCATCAGCGGGATAAGGCTCTCGCCCAAAAGGTGTACTGGCATTGTGTGGTGCCCATCGTTACGGATGTAGTGCAAGGATACATACAGTCGCTGATCGGGTAGTGGCTTCGACAAGGGGCCATAACCATGTACCCAACACTGCAGAGGTTGATGCTAGGCGGGTTATGTGTGGTATTTGGGAAAGAGCATGGCAGATACCACTGTTTTGTAGCTGTAATTGCATGCGCTGCTATTGAAGCTCGCCGTATTTACAGTCGCTATTTAAAAGTCGCTGAAATTATATTCGCCATTGTTATATCGCCGAATTGACATGGAACCTTAATAATGCATTTAAGAATCTGGTCTCTGTATGCTACTATCTGACCTATTTTAAGATTCAGAGATTAAGATCCCTTGCAGTAGCAAGCAAAGGGAATGGGTGCTCACAAAAGGTAGTTTCTGCTCAACCTCTAGATCATGGAAAGGCAAAACACAAGTATTTGCACTTACAACGTGCATGGTTTAACAAATCCAGTAAAGAGGAGCAAAACCACTAGCCTCATTAAAAGGTCCAGAGTGGGGTTTGCTTTCCTTTAGGAAACCCACCTCTCAAAGGTGGAACATGAGAAAGTTGTCCAAGTTGCGATTTAGAGAAGAGGCCACAGCCTCTTATAAAAAAGGGAGAAGAAGGGGGGTTGCCATCCTAGTAACATCAAAGGCCCCCTTCCCCATCTGATAGAGCATCTACCTTCTCAAAGGGGGCATTTGATGTTACTAGGATGGCAACTGTGATGATGAAAGGCTGCCTGATGGGGACCATGGTGACGCTGGCCTCAGTCTATTTTCCACTGGGGTCTAGCCTGACAGATTATCGTTCTTGTTTGCTAAGTCTTAACAGTTGGGGAGAAGGCACTATCATTTGTGGAGGAGATTGGAACTTAACCCTGAACCCTCAGCTCGATACCACATCCACCACCTACCAAGATCCTTCACCTGTAGGGTCCCCAGCTAGATGAATATGCTCAGCAGTGATCTCTCATCTGTGCCAATGCTTGGATCTTTCAAGTCCAAACTCTGCCTAACCTCACTGCCTCCAGTACCTGCAACTGCCCCACTTAATTGCCTACCTCCCCCCACTTCCGACTGCCTCTTTAACCCACCTCCTCCCCTTAGCTGCCCCTCTAGTCCCCAACTTGCACTTCCGCTATCCTCTACCCCTGCACTTCTATTCTTTCTTATTTCAGTCTCATTTTAGTTCTTTTTTTTCCTTTGCCTCAGCACTTCTACCTGTATTATTACAATGCCTCTGGCTGCTCCCTCAGTTCCCCCCCGTTCTGTTCTCTTTCTGCTGCTGCTCAGTGCTCTAGCACTCGTTAGCCTGAATGTCCATAACCACATACTTGTATTTAGTGTTTTGATGTTTACCTTGCCTATTGTAACTGAATGTCTTGTCTACTCTGTATTGTACCTCCTTTGATGTGGAACCTTTGTAGAAGGGCCTTGGCTCAAAGGTACTTGTAATCCTAGAGTCAAATAAATAAATAAAATAAATAAAAAAAAAAAAAAACATCAAAAATTCAGAGAAAAGAGCATAAGATAGCTAGGAGAGCTCGGAATAATAGACGTCTGGAGGCACCTGAATGGACGAGCGAGGAACTATACATATTATTCCCCAGCCCACCGGATGTACTCAAGACTTGATTATTTTCTCCTCCCAAAGGAGGAGGTGGCCAAGGTACATGAAGTGTCGATGGGAGATTTTGTGCTCTCCGACCATGCTCCAGTGTTCATGAAATTGGATATAGGGGAAATTCGAAAGAACACATTCTGAAGATTAAATGTCTCCCTTCTGAGGGATCTTGAGGTCAGGGACACTATTAGAGATGTGTATAGACAATCCTTAAATGAAAACTCAACCTCAGAAGTAACATCAGCAATATTGTCGGATGCAGCCAAAGCGGTTTTAAGAGGCAAATTTGTACAGATTTCATCGAGAAAAAAGGAGAGGGAAGCTAAACGAGAGAGCTTGCTAACTCAAATCCAGAGTCTAGAGACACAATGCAAAAGGAGAAAATAAGTAAAGAATGCTCTAAGGAATTAAAGGCCCTAAAGGCAGAACTAAACAGCATACTAGATTATCAAGTGTAGCTGAAACTGCTTTACCCGAGACAAAAATACTACGAGGAAGGGCCAATAGCCCTAAAATTATTAGCTAGTAGGCTGAGGGCTCAGAGGGCTAGGGCAGTGATAACTTCCATCTCACATCCACAAACATATCAATTAGAAAACCAGATACCAAAAATAACAGAAGCCTTTAGAGAATTCTGTATGGGCCGATACAAGCAGGATCGAGAGCCAGAAGAGGAGAGGGTGAAGGTATTCCTGGACCTGTTGGTTCTCCCCGAGCTTTCTAGAGAACTGACCCCCATTAATGTAAATGAGTTTAAGGAAGTGGTTAGTGTGCTCAAAACTGAGAAATGTCCAGGGATAGACGGGCTACCCTTGGAGTTTTATAAATCTTTCAGGGAAATGGTCCAACTATTGCTACTCCAGGTATATGCTAGGGTGATGGGAGAGGAGGGGCAGGTATCACCCTCATGGTTGAGAGCTGTCATCTCAGTGTTGCCTAAACCGGGAAAGGATCCCACCAAATGTGCCTCATACAGACCAATTACTCTGCTGAATAATTACTACAAAATCTTGACAGCTATTTGGGCACGCAGACTTCAATAGATACTCCCTGGCCTAATACAACTCGATCAGACGGGGTTTGTTCCTGGTCGGCAGGCCCAAGATAACCTCAGAAGAACGGCCCACATAATAGATCATATTTCCAGAACTAAGACCCTGGCATTATTTCTTAGTTTGGACACCGAAAAGGCCTTTGATAAGGTCTCATGTTTTTTTCTTAGAAGGGTCCTTTCCCGGTTTGGGCTGCCTGATAAGTTTCTGGAGGGTTTATTACGATTGTACATGGGAGCAAATGCATATATTTGAGCAAATGGGCATATCTCAGCGCACTTCAAACTAGGGAGAGGAACCAGTCAGGGGTGCCCTCTTTCTCCGTTTTTATTTGCTGTGTATATAGAGCCACTGGCTCAAGCTATATGCCAGACCGGGGAAGTAAAGGGCATTAGGCTGGGGGGGAGTGAGCACAAAATTGGCACTATATGCCGATGATATCCTGTTGTACCTTTCAAACCTGGCCACCACACTAGACAAGGTCTTTAGTATTATAGAAAACTTTTCTTGTCTATCTGGATACACATTGAACAGAGCAAAAACTGAGATCCTGAGCTTTAACTACGAGGCTCCTCCAGAACTGAAAAGAAAGATCTTACGTCAAGAGGGCTCTTGCAGTAGGTAATTACATATAGGACTGATGCCAGCAGGTGTCAGGACCCCTCGGAAAAATTTCTAGCTAGTAGCCTCTGGCGGGGGACCACCCCCACGTCAGGAAACCGACGTGAAGCAAAGTCAGAATAAAGGGGTGGTTCCCTATGCCCGCCTTCCAGTTCTTTCCCGCCGTTAGCTTGTGTCAGCGCCTCACGGTAAAGTTCATTGCTCATCAGCTCTGTCGTTGGTAGTTTTTACCGTCTCCTTACTCGATTCGTTTAACGAATTTGTTTGATTTTCGGTGGTGTATGTCGTCCCCTACACCCTCCGAGCACAAGAACAAGTGCGACTCGTGCGGCGCCCAACTCCCGCACAAGGACGGCCTTTCCCAGTGTCTCTTCTGTCTGGATCCGGATCATCAGGTGGAGAAGTGCCAGCAATGCCTCAAATTCAACGCCGCCACCCGCAGATGGAGGCAGCAGTCCCTGGAGGCCCACATCCTTAAGAAGAAAATGTCCTCCATGGAGAAGGAGTTGAAAAAGCTCCGTCAGGCTTCTATTTCCCCCGAAGGCCATCGTAAGAAGAAGGATAAGGAGAAGCTTAGCGGGACCGGGATCCTCATCCACACATAACTCGGCCGGGTGCCATGTTACAGGTAACGTCTCTCGGGGACCGGGCCCGCGACGGCCGCCTTGGAGTCTTCTAAGGTGGGGGCGGCTCACCCCTCTGGTCTCACGCCGGGTGCCTCCGGGCTATTGGAGGGCACCACTCCCGGTAAGGCCGCCACTGTGCGGTCTACTGGTCCGAGGGCTCCGGTAAGCCAGACGTCAGCTCCTCTGATGCCCGCCCGGAGACAGCTGCTAAGTCGCTCTACCCTTTGGGGCAGCGCACGGCCTCTATTCCATCCGACCAGGCCGCTCCTCCTTCACGGTCTGCCTCGGGCAACGGGTTTGCTGAGTCGGACGTCGGCTCCTCCGGGGTCTGCCCTGACTCCGCCGATAAGTCGGACATCGGGGTTCCTGACGCCCACATGGCGGCTGAGCCGACACCGGACCCCCTCTTGTCTGCCATTCCTGGCTCCCCGCAGCCTTCACTGCCCTCTGGGGACCCTGGGTCTCCTCAGCCTGACCCCGGGGATTTTTCCCCTCCTTCCCCGGGCGATGCCGAGGATCATGCTGCGCCCCTGTCAGGTTCTCCGCCTGCTGGGCCGGCGACCTGGCGTCAGGTTCCCCGGACGCCGGCCCTAGTGCTGGTTTTGCCTACGACGGGCGACATCCCTCTCCCGGATGCGGCCCCAATGCCGGGCCCACCGCCTGCTGGGCCTCCTGCTGGACCGTCTGCCCTGTCAGACCCCCCGGTTCCTGGGTATCCTATGCCTTCGTACCCGGGACCGCAGTTTCCGGTGCCCCAGTACCTGATGCCGGCCTATCCGACACTGTAATACATGGTGCCTCATTACCTGACGCCAGGTTACCCACCGTTGGGTTACCGATACGTGCCATTCGGATACACTCAGTATCTGTAGCCCCCTCCTTCTTCTCCACCGCTCCCTCAGCCGCCAGTGGATTTGAAAGAGACTCTGGCCTCCAGTGGGCTGAGGCCAAGGCTCAGCTCACCAGAGAGGTGAAGAGTCCTCTCCCGGCGACGGTGCCGACCTTGATTCCCTTACGCCCGAGACACCGGACTCCCTCCCCACCTCCCGATACCAGAGGCGAGCCCTCTGGTTCCAGAGTGGGGCAGGATATGTTTCCCAGAGGGCTTCCCAAGGGGTCTGTTCCTACCCTGCACCAGGAGGGGGAGTCTTCCTCTTCCTCTTCTTCCTCCTCGGACGACTCCGATGGTTGCTTCGACCCAGATGACGAGCCTTGCTCTCCGGATAATCCCAGGCCTAGAACTCCTCCGAAGTCACCTCCGGAGGATCCTTCCTTCACGGAGTTGCTGCGCAAAATCCAGGAGGTTCATCAGTGGCGCCCCTTGGAGCTGGATCCACAGTGTAAGAAGCTGCTTGCGCACCTGGATCTGCCCGAGACTGCTCCGACCTTGGTGCCATCCTGGATTGAGCCTCATGCCGATCTTGTCTCCACTATTTGGAAGCAACCATCGGCAATAGCCCCTCTTCCCGGGAAGTCGGACAGGCTATATCAGGCTCCCGAGGGTGTTGAATCCCTTAATTCTCACCCTCAAGCTGACTCAGTCATGATCAGCACCGCTCACGATCGGTCAGCTTACCCAAAGCATTTGACTTCATCTCCACCTGACAAAGAATCCCGTCTTCTGGACCAGTATGGCAAGAAGGTCTTTGCTTCTTCCACTCTGGGTATTAGGGCCCTGAACTGTGTCGGTCATATGGGGGATTACCAGAAAATGATGCTTAGTGAGGTGGAATTCAAGTTGGACTCCCTTCCCGATTCGCAGGTGAAACAGGAAGTGGCTAGTCTTGTCCACTCTGCACGTTCGGCCAGTCGGCATATTCTTCGTGCCATGTACGATGGAGTGGACGCTGCTGGTAGGAGCTTGGCTTTCGCCATGGGTTTACGGCGACATGCCTGGCTCAGTGTGTCAGAGTTGGTCCCGGAAGTGCAGTCTGCTATCCAGGACGCACCCTTCTGAGGTTCAGTGCTGTTCAGGGGTGATGTCAAGGACATTATCACCGATCTGCAGGAGAAAGGGACTGCACTGAAGTCTGTGGACTCCATGTACAGACCCCCTCAGGTGCAGCGTCGTCCCTTTCGTAGACGGAATCGGCAAAAGGCGAAACCTCAGGGGAAGCGGGCCAATAAACGCCGGGTCCCTCTGGCTGCCAAGCCCCCCCAAAAAAAGCAGTGGGGGCTTCAGCCGCGACACTGCCTCACACCACCTGACTCCTTTCCTCTCCCACAGCCTCTGGGGTCTCCAGAGGAACCGGTAGGAGGGAGGTTCTCCCTCCATCTTCTGGGTTGGGAGAGGATAACTTCAGACACCTGGGTGCTCCAGCTGATCGCAGAAGGACACTCAATTGAGTTTCTTTGGAAACCTCCTCGAAACCCCCCCCCCCAAGGTTGTCGTACTCTCAGGAGCATCTTCTCCTGGTTCAGGAAGAAATTTCTGCACTTCTTTTGAAGGGGGCAATAGAACCCGCTCCCCCCACTTCAGGGGATGGGGTACTATTCTCATTTCTTCCTGGTCCTGAAGAAGTCAGGGGACATGAGGCCGATTCTCAACCTCAGCTCCCTGAACTTGTTTGTAGAGTACAAGAGGTTCAGGATGCTCTCTCTGCAGAGTCTCCTGCCCCTTCTTCGGCTGGGACAGTGGCTGTGCGCTCTGGATATGCAGGATGCTTATCTGCATATCTTTATCCGCCCGTCACACCGCAGATACCTGCGTTTTGCATTCCGGGGGACCACTACCAGTTCAAGGCCCTCCCATTTGGTCTTTCCTCAGCGCCCCGAGTGTTCACCAAATACCTTTCAGTGGTAGCGGCCTACCCGCGTACCCAGGGGGTGCAGGTTTTCCTGTACCTGGACGATTGGCTCCTGGCGGCACTGTCCAGGGAGGAACTCCTGCGTTCTCTTTCCCTTACCCGGCAGGTTTTCACCTGCCTGGGTATTACCATCAACCACTCCAAGTCCCACTTGTTCCCATCCCAGAGGCTTCAGTTTATCGGGGCGATCTTGGACACGACCTCAGGCATGGTCTTCCTGCCATTGGACAGGGCTGCCACACTCCAGGCCCAGGTCAGCCTGTTGTCCAGCCACAGGAGGGTCAGTGCCAGGTCGGTCCTTCGCCTCCTCAGGCTCATGGTGGCTGCGATTTCGACAGTCCCTCGCACTCGGCTGCACATGAGAATTTCTCAGTGGACACTTCGGTCTCAGTGGGATCAGTTGGTGGACGACCTACTTCAACTCGTTCTGGTCTCCACTCCTATGGCTCGGGACTTACAGTAGTGGATGGTTCAGGAGAACCTTTGCCGGGGAGTTCCCTTCTGTCTTTCTCTCTCTCCCCCCTCCCAGATGCTGACTACGGATGCCTCGGGCGAGGGTTGGGGAGCCCATCTTGGGCCTCACAGGACCCAGGGCTCCTGGTCCAAGCTCGAGAAGTCTCTTCACATCAGTGTGCTCGAGCTTCGGGCAGTGCTGTACGCTCTTCAGGCTCTGCATCTGCTTCCTGGTCACTTGGTGGTACAAATGGACAATATGTGTGTGGTCTGGTACATCAGCAAACAGGGAGGAACGTGTTCCTACCCTCTTTGCAGGGAGGCAATGCGAGTTTGGGATTCGGCAGTGCAGCACAACCTTCACCTCATGGCCATTCACGTCCCAGGGGTCGAGAACACCTTGGCAGACAGACTCAGTCGGTCGTCTGCTCAAGCTCGAGTGGGAACTGGATCAGGGGGTCGCAGACAATATCTTCCTACGTTGGGGAACACCACAGGTAGACCTGTTTGCATCCCCTCACAACGCAAAACTTCCAGACTTCTGCTCGCTTGTTCCAGGGCACGGCATTTTTTGGAGAGATGCTCTGTCTCTAGACTGGAAGGGCAGATTTGTCTATGCTTTCCCCAAGTCCCATTGATTCCGAGGGTCTTACAGAAACTCAGTTCAGAAGGAGCTTGAATGATTCTGATCGCTCCTTTCTGGCCCAGGCAAGTTTGGTTCTCTCTTTTGCAACAGTACTCAGAGGAACCTCCTCTTCCTCTTCCTCTGTCGCAACTTTTGCTGACCCAGGATCAGGGGACCTTGGTCCATCCAGACCTCAAGTCCCTTCAGTTGCGTGCGTGGCTCCTGCAGACGTAGCTGAAGCCTGATTCAGGGCCCCCCCAAGTAGCTGAGATTCTGGTGGAGGCTAGGAAACCCTCCACCAGACCTACTTATGCCATGAAATGGAAACGGTTCACTATTTGGGCCACCTCCAAAGATTTCAAGCCCTTCTCGTGCTCAGTTGGGCGGCTTCTGGATTACCTGTGACACCTCTTCGATCTGAGTCTCAGCCACTCCTCCTTAAAGGTTCACATGGTAGCCATCTCGACCTACCACGTCCCCTTTGCAGACAGATGTTTGCTCAACTAGAGGTCTCTAAGACCTTTCTTAGAGGGTTCCTCCACTTGCGACCCCCTATCCGGGTTTCTGCCCCTTCTTGGGATCTGAATTTTATTCTGGAGAAGCTTACTCTGCCCCTTTCGAGCCGGCAGCCTCAGCAGACCTAAAGTTCCTTTCTTGGAAGACTCTCTTCCTAGTGACCATTACTTCTGCTCGAAGGATTTCCGAGCTCCAGGCCCTGATGTGCAAAATCCCGTATTTGATTTTTCACAAGGAACGTGTGTGGCTCTGCGTACCAACCCTAAGTTGCTCCCTAAGGTGGTAGCGGAATCGACGCTGAATCAGTCCATAGAGTTGCCTGCCTTCTTTATGCAGCACTCTAATCATGGAGAGTACCTCCTGCATACTTTGGATGTTCACCAAATTCTGAGATACTACACCAACAGGACGAAGGATCTCAGAAAGACTGATCAACTGTTCGTCTCTTTTGCTCATAAAAGAGAAGGCAATGCTGTTTCTAAGCAATGCCTCTCGAAATGGTTGGCTCATTATATCACTTTCTGTTATGATAAGTACAAGACGACCCTGCCAGGTAAAGTCAGAGGCCACTCCACCAGAGGGATCGCTACCTCTGCAGCTTGTTTCCAGAATGTGTCAGCGGCTGACATTTGCACAGCCGCCACTTGGACTTCTGTCCATACCTTTTCGAAACATTACAGTTTGGACATTGCCTCTCGCCATAGAGCAGGCTTTGGGTTGGCTGTTATGCAAGGTCTCCTTTCCTAAGGCCTTTACAGCCTGAAGGTCTACTTCTGAGTAGCTTTCCTCCTCCCGTTGCTTCTCCTTATTCCAGACTGCTTGGGACTCAGTCCTGTATGTAATTATCTACTGCAAGAGCCCTCTCGAAGTAAGATAGTACAGTTACGTAAGAACTTACCATAACAGTAGATCTTCGAGAGAGGCTCTTGCAGTAGGTAATACCTTCCCGCCCTCCATCCCCCTAAGCTTTTTCAGCTCCTTTTCCAGGATGGGAAATATCCGCTTCTCTCTCGTCTCACCTTTTGGCCTTTGGCGGGAAAGAACTGGAAGGCGGGCATGGGGACGGCCCCTTTATACTGACGTCGGTCACCTGATGTGGGGGCGGTCCACCGCCAGAGACTGTTAGCTAGAAATTTTTCTGTGGGGTCCTGATGCCTGCTAGCACCAGTCCTATATGTAATTACCTACTGCAAGAGCCTCTCTCGAAGATCTACTGTTACAGTAAGTTCTTACGTAACTGTACTTTCCCCGTGAACTGGGACATGGGGTGGATGAAGTACCTGGGTATTAAACAAGGAACATATAACAAACCACTCTTTTTACTAAACTAGTCACAATTGATAGACCAAGTAAAGATAGACTTACGGAGATGGTCAATATTACCCCTCCCGATACATGCCAAAGTACAGGCCCTGAAAATGAACATGTTGCCCAGGCTGCTGTACTTGTTTCAATGTGTGCCCTGTAGGGTACCCTGAAAAGAGCTCAAACAGTGGCAGAAGATGTTTTTAGGTTTTCTCTGGGGGAAGGGCCATCCCAGGGTCAGGCAGGCCTTGCTGTACTTTCCAAAACAGCAAAGGGGTTTAACCCTCCCTAACCTACATGGGTATTGAGCAGCGGCACAAATGAGAGTCGCTCTTCTATAAGGAAACTCACACTACGAGGCATTATGGAAACTGATAGATACAGCAGAACAGATAGACCCCCCCAGGGGTGATCCTCTTTATGGGACGTGTAGGGGAATCACCAGAGATGGCGTATTCGGGGACGGGAACAGTCTTGGAAGGCTGGAGACGAGGGACACAGAGGGGTTACACCCAAAAGTATCAGTGGATGTATAGATGGCTGATTTATGATAAAAACTTTGCCCCAGTAGTACAAGACAAATGGTTTAAAGAACAGGCCCGGAGGGGCTTTAGGTTACCATTCCAACTATTCCATGGCTCGACAATAATACCTTTTGAGGCTGCTCAACGGAGATTTGGGTAGGACGGTAGAGACTGACTAAGATATTTTCAAGTCAGAGACTATATTCGAGCTCAGTTACGGAAAGTGGGTTCCCAGGGGTTGGAACATCTAGAAAGGATTCCTTTCTAGAGAATTTGGTCCTTCCCATCTGGGGAAAAGGCTTCCTCACTCCTTTATGTAAATTAAATAACAGATCTACAAATAGACTCAAAGTATCTTAAAGAGAAGTGGGAGGAAGATCTAGATTTACACCTTACACAGAAGCAATGGAAGATAGTTTGGAGAAATAACTGGAGCACTTCCTCCTCACCATCTTGGAGGGAGTTTGGGTGGAAGGTGTGAACCAGGTTTTTCTTGGTCCCAACACAGGCAGCACATGGAAACAGGGGGACCCCTTCAATATGCTGGAGGGGTTGTGGGGAGACATGTGCTACACAAGCCCACATTTTTTGGAGATGCTCGGGGGTGATCACCTTTTGGGAGGAAGTAGAATATCACCTTTCAAAAATATTCTCTATCACAACAGAACTAGGCCCAAAACATCTAGTATTGGGAGTAAACCCTATGGAGATGGAAGGAAAAGAAGAGAAGTATTTATGGGCCATACTGTTGGTAGCAGCATTAAAATATATAACAAAAAAATGGTGGACCCCAGGGACACCAACAATTGCAGAGTGGGTTGAGGTAGTAAACTACATTCAAAGGCTGGAAAAAATGACGCTAGACACGTCACAGCAGGTACAAAGATTTCAAAATAGATGGATTAGATGAATATTATATGAAAATAACCTTAGCTAAAATATATACCCATGAATCACAGAAGAAGTTAGTAAAAGAGGAGCTGAGAACACAGCAAATAATAGGTTGGAGTAAATGAGACCAGACGGATAGGTTGTTCCTTTTTTTTTTTTTTTTTTGTTTCTCTTTGTTATGGAATTGCTTTTATTTTTAGTAATGTTAAAGGATCACAGAAATGAACAGCCCATTTGATCAGATCACTTGAAAGTTATATGAGAAATTTGTTGTAAATTTGAAAGAGACTTAGCAATATAATGTAATACATGAGAAAAGGTGAACAGGCAAGTTAAGTGGCAGATATGTTTGTGTTATGGATGGTGGCATGATGCTGCATAATGTTGCCACATTTCTTATGTTTGTGCTAAATATATCTAATAAACAGAGTATAAAAAAAGGAATAATGGCCATTAAAAAAACAACACAACGGACTTCCGGTGACGTCACTGACTGGAATGGTGCCTTAGTTGCTGTGCTCTCTGATCCCTCACAAGAAAATCCAAACAAATCGACCCTCCTAGAATGGCTTCTCCAGCCAAACAGAAGAGGAACAAGCCGGGAAGACTCCTAGTTACTCCCATGCAGAAATTAAGGGAGATGATACAGGCGGACATCGAAGAAATGCCGGAGACGGGAGACGGGTCTTCAGACCCACTCCAGGCCTCGCCCAGAACGACCCTCCTCAAGAAGACATAATCCAAATGATAAAACAAACGCCCAACAGTAGCCAGATTGACAACACACTCGAGAGCTCAGATCAGACCTCAACCGAATTGACCACAAGACAGAGCAATTGAACTCGGTTTAACACAAACCATGGAGCAATCGGATAGGCAGGACCGCTTGATGATATACTTTGGCCAGGGAACGAGAAATCAACCGAAGACTGGACGACCTGGAAGGGAGAAGTAGGAGACAGAATATCCGTGATTCACGGATACCGGAGGGATTGGAGGAGAAGGAAACGGACAACATCACTTTATCCAAGCCCTTTGCGAAGTTCGCTGAAACTACCGCCAGAACTGGATTTGGAAATAGACTGGGCCTAACTGCCGCTAGTACCCTGACCCAGAACCGAAGCTTAGACCCTGCTCTTTATTGTCAGAATAGCATCATACAGCAGAAAAGAGGATATCCTGAGACGGGCCTGGCAGCAAAAAACCGTTAAGTACTTAGATTATAACATAATTTATGATAATGATCACACGTCCGCAGTCCAAGAGGCGCGAAAAACGCTCTGGCCCATAATTAAGCAGCTCAGATCGAAAGGCATCAAAGCGCAGATTCTTCATCCTGCCAGAATTAAAGTGCTTACACAGCAAGGAAATAAAATCTTTAAAGATCTTCTAGAGGCCTCGACTTACCTTGAAAGTCTGGGTATCCATGACCCCCTATGACGAAGGAAAAACTGGAGAAGGATCTGGTAGCCTCCGCTTGGGTCATAGCACAGAAGGGAACCACGAAGACGAATTCCACACAGCGTAACCCCAGGACAGCGCTGCAAGCCGACATTGCCCAGATGATCCGAGTACGGGGAGTCTTCCTCGATAGACAAAACTGCATGGTATTTACAGTCTCCAGATCACCAACTGGAAGAAGACTCGTTTGACCGAGAAGAGGTCTTTCTGGAACAAGCGCATAATCCACGATGAAAAGTAACACTGGAGGGACTGACTGACTTCTTGCTCTCTCTTGCTTCTCTTCCCCCTTAGATTGTAATCGGTCATTTACCCTCTCGGAGCAACTCCATGTTGGCTTAGATCGCACCCAGGTTTGGATAGGAATGGGTGGAGGTTGCGGGCCTTGGGACTGGGGGATCGGGCGATTGAAAAGGGGAAGGGGTTTGCTCTCATCTTACTTCTGTTGCCGGCGGCGTTCGTTCCTTCTTGCCCCCTTCCCCATCGGGACTCCTGTTTGTCTACTGGCTGTCAGGAAATGAAATCTCGGGTTTGTTGGGGGAGCGAATAGCTCAGCATACCTGTCCACGCCTGCCAGTCGATTGGAGCTCGAGCCCTAACACGCTGCTGGAGTGTAACCCAACAGGGCAAAATGAGCGGAACGACTCAGCGCCAGAGGCTCCACTGGCAGCCTAGGAATCGATTGGAAGTCCCAGGTACCCCTTCTAGTTATATGGGAACAGGTGCTCCTTTCTGATTGCCGAAGATATGGGCCTAAAAAAGAATGGGGGAATCAAAAAAGGGAAAGGAAATGCTGGTTACGGGCACTGGGAGCTGCTGAGCATCAGAAATTCATTCCAGGTAATTTAGACACGCTCCCTAGCAGTTCACCCGGTTGCCTGCCAAACGCCCGCTTAGATAGATGGGAAATAAAAGTTTCCTGCACACGTCGAACTGTGCGAATACAAGAGCTGGCCTTGTGGGCATGGAACCCCTTTTAGAGCCCGAGGTCCGCATCCTGTACCCCCTAGCTTGATCCGAGGGTTCTTAGTGCTATCTCGCTACTTGTATACTGGAAACACGGAAACACTGAGAGGGTGGGAGAGAGGAGCCTGGCCAGCCTCTTTGATACAGCTGGACTCTCTGCTGACCCATTACATTCATGTTAATCTCCAAGGTCAAATAACTGAGATCAGACTAGATATGGTTGAATATAAGAACCCTTTAGCCAGAATTTTGCTCAGTACTATTCAGGGATTTGGAAATGGGAAGGGTTACGCCTGTGGGATTTTCACCATGTCCTTGAGCCCAGCGATTTAAAGTGGACGCCATTGAGCTCAGACTTGAGATTTTGATGGAACGACTAGAAAGGGGTGGAAAGATTTTAGATCAAGGGCATGTGCATAAACACAAGATCGGACCAGCGAAGGGGGGATAGGGGGGAGGACACTGGTTGCTTGTTTCCCATACCAGATACGTGGGGTCTTAATAACACCCTCACTTATTTCTCCAGCTGAAGGAAGGAGGGGAGCTGAGGTCCTCTGTTGCTAGTCTTGGGCACACTAAAGGGTCGGGAAAGGACCTGAGATATTTTATGGAACCCAGGTACAAATAAAGGGGGGGATACCCAGGGGATGGGCAGGTCTCACTGTAGGAGTGTGATGGGGTCGCCCGCAGGCAATCGCGTAAGCTCTGGATGCTCTAGTAAAATATGACGATCCGTCCCTCCCTGGGCTGATGGGGCGGAGTGGCTGGTAAAGGAGATTGCCTGTCTTGATTCGGGGTCAGCCCAGTGTCCCTTGCAAGTATAATTGACACTCCTGACCCAAAAGTCGAGATCAGGAGGATAAAAATTTTTTTTTTTTTGGGGAAGGGAGAAAAAAAAAAAGGGGGCTGTAGAAATTTGGGGTCTCCCAGCTAGTGAAGTTCTCCCCAACCCAGAGCATGCTCAGATCTAGGATGTCTGGGGCCCACGCTGAATTAAGCAGACCTGGTCCTTAGATGATAGGACCGTACCTGAAAGTAGGTTTGAGCTTTTTGATGCACCTCCCCGTGCAATAAAAGACAAAATAAACAAATAAGCGAGCCCTCTGGAGAACCAAAAAACCTGGATTTTGCCCCCCCTAAAGAATGAGAAGGGGGAATGCGGAAATAAAGGAAGGAGGGAAAGAGGACAGGCGGGGGGTGGATGAGAGGGAGAGGGGGGAGATGAGGGAGGGAGGATGGGGAAACCCTTGCCTCATAGACTGAGGGTGATTAAATAGTTTTCGTCAGCCTCTCCAGCCCGCTTGGTCTGGGGGGAAGGAAAGGAATACTTAGAGACTGGGGGATTGGGCATTTGACATGAGGGTATTCCAGAAAGGTGACCGCTAGAGGATAGCCACAATAAAGATCATACGAGGTGGCAAAGGGGAACCTCATTGCACTACTGAGCTCCCCAAAAGGTCCAGTATGGCGCCATTTCCCTCCTGAGTTCTTATGCTCAGCCACACCTTGGAAGTCAAATACACACAGATAGAACTTTGTGGCTCAGGAATATCGCTCACAGGTGTTAATACATTTAGGTTGCTTATGGCTAGAAATTGGATTATGCCAGTTAAAAGTTAAATGGTTGATGTATTGCATGTTAAAGTTAAAAGAAAAGTTGTCTTGTTATGAGTTTCTTTGGTTAAGAATATGGCAAGGTACATACATATTTAGAAAGTCCTTTGGTAGCATTACAGCGCCACGCTGGGCAGAATGTAGCTTCAGAGCAATTGTAATGATGAATAATCACTGTACGAGTAGTCTCCTTCAACTTGAACGGCTGCTCAAGCCCGATTAAGAGGAAGAAACTCAGAGATATTTGGGAGTCAGAGGTGAGGTGGCCTTCCTTCAGGAGACTCACCTCACCCCAGGAGGCATTGAAATTGAAGTGCCCAGCTTTTCCTCATGTATTCCACTCCTCCTTGATAAATGGGAGGAAAAGGGGGGTGGCGATTCTTCTCTCGTCTGGATTCCCCCTGCAGGTGAGGGAGGTGATTCGAGATCCAGCAGCGAGATTCATAATAATAATAGGCACACTGCAAGAGCAGGTAATCACACTGGTTAACGTGTATATCCCACCGGGTTCTCCGATAACGTCCTACTCCGCCCTTCTGCAATTGATGGCAGAAAAAGCAGAGGGTATAGCGATTATGGGTGGGGATTGGAATATAATCCTCAATAGAGGACTGGATACCACATCTCAAATTCCCAGACCTGAAATAAGTAAAGCTAAGGCCTTTGCAGCGCTCTCCCGCCAGCTAGGGCTGGTGGATGTTTGGAGGGAAAGATACCCGACAGCTAGGGAGTTTACATGTTACTCCCCAAGATTCCGTATATATTCGAGATTGATATGTTTTTGCCTTCAAGAGACCTTCCTCTTATACCTCATGTGGGTGGAAACATCAATTTGTCGGATTACTCTCCCTATTGTGGAGATAAACCTGGGCCTCACTAGGAAAAACTCTTTGAGGCTGAACATCTTAATCCAAAACAAAGAAACAATAGAGGAGCTTAAACAGTTTCTCAAAAATCTCTAGAAGAAAATAAGAGCCGGGCATGCTCCCACAGATATTGTGGGATTCTTTGAAAGCGGTGACACGGGTAACTGATTCAGATCAGCCACTGCAAAAAGGCTTACGCACAAAGGCAGAAAGAGCTAAACTCCCAAATTCAGGAGTTAGAAAGGCAGCAGAAAATTAAATGGGATCCAGACAGAGCAGAAAGCATTAAAGAATGTAGGCAGCACCTTCAAAAATACAAAACACTGAAATTGAGAAAGCCCTGTTTTATCTAAAGCAAAAATATTATGAAGGTGGTCCAGAGGAACAAAACTATTAGCCTTTAGACTTAGGCAAAACATAGCCAGGGCTACTATCACTAAAATAAAATTGAAGGACAGCAATAAAGAAATCACTCAAGCCTCAAGAATAATGAAGGCCTTTAGGGCCTACTATATCAAACTATACTCACTCAAGAGAAGACCCCCTCAAGAGAAAAGAGTTACTTGGAGTCTGTTCCTCCCTCCCTCTCCCACAGGATTCGAAGCACTCATCAGCCCGATAACTGCCTCTGAGTTAAAACATACAATAAAAACCTGAAAACAGCTAAATGCCCCGTCCTGATGGATTTGGTGCGGAATTTATAAGACTTTGAAGGTGAGATCACCCTCTTCTGACAGAGGTTTTTAGGGCGGTGTGGACAGGAGAGCGATCCCACCTCTTGGCAATATGCCACGAT
Source organism: Neoceratodus forsteri (assembly GCA_016271365.2). Lineage (NCBI taxonomy): Eukaryota > Metazoa > Chordata > Ceratodontiformes > Ceratodontidae > Neoceratodus > Neoceratodus forsteri. The sequence goes on along the minus strand of CM057456.1, from coordinate 447,888,072 downwards.
CTCCGTGGTCCATAAAGAAGGTAAAGATCCGCATGCATACTGTCATCAGTACCGCCTACTTCTTTAAACACAGACTATAAAATGTTCACAGCTATAATAGCAACGGGTTAAATAGGGTATTACCTGAACTAATACACTTAGACCAAACAGGTTTTGTACTGGGCCGTCAGGCTCCAGACAGCGTTAGAGCAGCGATAAACTTAATAGATGCTATTCAGAGATCAAAAACTTCAGCGTGTCTCATGAGTTTAGACGCTGAAAAAGCTTTTGATAAAGTATCTTGGAGCTTTCTGTTTGCTGTCTTAGAGCACAGAGGTTCCCCACCCACATTCATAAATGTTGTTCGGGCGATCTATTATAAACCGCAGGCTTATGTTAGGGTGAATGGAGGAATCTCTGACAGATTCGATCTAGGAAGAGGCACTTGTCAAGGATGCCCACTATCACCGCTCCTGTTCGCTCTTTACATTGAACCACTGGCAGAGATCGTGAGGAGGGCGGAGGAGGTGGTGGGGGTGCAGACGGGGAGTTTCCAGAAGAAAATCTCCCTCTACGCAGATGACGTCCTCCTCAGCCTTACACTCCCCAACCAATCCATAAAAAAGGTCTGGTCAATACTTCAAGAATTTGGTAATCATGCGGGCTACACTCTTAATAAAAATAAGACAGAAGTTCTTACCTTCAATTTCAAACCTAACCCTGAGATCTCGTCCCTCTTCCCGTTAAACTGGAAGGCCAAAAAGCTGAAATATTTGGGGATTTACATCACAAAACAGTTTTCTCAGCTGTTCCAGACTAATTACTCTCCATTAATATCTACCTCCAAAAGACTTCGACGATGGTCACTGTTAAACTTTCCAATGTATTCAAAGATACAACGCTATGCATGAATGTACTCCCAAAATTTCTTTACTTATTTCAAAGTATACCCTTCTACATACGCAGGGGACTTTCCAAGTGTGGAATAAAATGATAACTAAATTCTTATGGATCTCCAAAACCCAGGATTAATTTAAGGATACTTCAAACGATCGGGCAAGGGGGGGCAGTCCCTTCCGGATTTAGAAGACTACTTTTTGGCAGCCCAATTAAAAAATGCAATGATCTGGTCCAACCCCAGTGCCTCTATGGCATGGAAACTCATGGAAAAGGGAGAGAGAGAGGGAAGGGACTCACAATCCCTGGACCACGCCTTAATAGTACGCATCCCAAATAGAGAGTCCCCTTTACAACTGTCATCGGTTAGGGATACAACTAGAGCACTACATAGATTATGGCAGAAATTTAACCTCAGAAACTCACTGTGGCCCCTGAGGAGACTGTCTTTGGATCCAGACTTTATCCCGGGACAGCTAGATAAAAGGTTCCAGTCCTGGGATGCCCAGGGTCTCAGGTTCCTCTCTCAGTACTGTCAGGGTGAAGCCTTATTAGATTTTGCTTCCCTTAAAAATAGTTATAATCTACAAAACTCAGACCACTTCAGGTATTTACAAGCCAGAAATTATATATCAAAGCTAATGAAAAAGGATGTCAACCCAGACAGGGCAAGGCACCTGATAGAGGTCATACAGAACGGAGTGACAGTCACAAGCCAGAGAGGAATGATTTCCCAGCTCTATAAAGCCCTATCGAACTTGAAGGCGGATGCGTTAATTAACATCAAGAGTAAATGGACACAAGACACTCCACAGAGGTTAGGTGAGTCAGATTGGGAAAACATTTTCTTCTTGTCTAGCCGCACAACTCAATCGCCACACTGGCAAGAATTCGCATGGAGAGTGAAGGTCAGATATTTCCTCACTCCCCAAATAATAAGTAAAAGAAATCCCGAGCTACCAATTCGGTGCTGGAGGGTCTGCGCTCAGGCGCGAGTAGACCATATGCATATTTTCTGGGCCTGTGGGGTATTATTGAATTTCTGGGAAGAAACTGAGAGAGTAATCTCTGAGATATTCTCAGTGCAGAGTAGGTTAGGGTGGACAGAGTTGATCCTGGGACTGCCGCCTGAAGAGATACGGGGCCTGGATTCACAGTACTTGTGGTCTATTCTGACTACCTCAGCACACAAGGCCGTCACGAGGAAATGGCTCTCTCCCTCCCCTCCCACCATAGAGGAGTGGATATCAATAGTGAACATAATAGCAGACTTGGAGGAACTCGCATATAAAATCAATAACAGAACCCCAATACATTTGAGGAGGTGGACTAGATGGGAGTTGTAGCAGCTGCTAAACAGGGAAGTAAAAAGCTAGTCACATAGGTAGAGTCAAAAAAAAGCCATCTGTGGTGGGGCCTGGGGATGATAGGAGAGCCAACTTGAAAGAGAGGGGGGAATAGAGGCCTAGTTCATTGATTGAAGGAGACTACAGGAAAGCAGGCACAGCCTGAACATGCCTGAAGCCCTTCCTATATAGGAATATAAGATTATGTTAGCCCATTGATTTTGAATACTAAGTGTGGATTGAGACTTACTGTATAAGTGATTATAACAAATGTACTCAAAGGACTATATCTGATGGAATGCTAATTAATTTGAACGAGCGATTGTACCTAAATGTTGTCAATAAACTTGCATTAAAAAAACAACGCAACAAAACCGCACTAAAAGCAGAACTGTCTTCAGGGCTTTCTTTGGCATTGACTTCTTACACCAGTAATTATAAGAAATCAAATATACACGACTGTGTGTCTGTGAAGTTTTTTTACACACCCTCAGTGTGTGATGACCTAATAGACCTCTCGAGCTTCACTCTCGAGGTTTATGGGTCATCACACACTTCATGTGTATAGAATAACTTCATAACACAGAGTCACCTATGCATTATTCTCTATATTGTATTATCTGCAGTATGTATTAGACCAACAACAGGGGAAAAAAAAAATAGAAAAGGTTTAAGTTCAATCATAATTGGTGTAAATCTAGTGGTTGTAAGCTTTTTTTTATTAGAGAGTTGCTCTTTAATTGGAAGTTGGAACTGAGGGAGTGTAGGGTGTAACACTAAACCAAGATCACAGTCTACATTGCATCATGGGCACAATGCCAGATCTGCTGTCTGTCTTCACTCTTGCAAGTAGCACATTCCCTGTCCATTCTGCTGTGTTTAGTGAGGCCCCAGGAGAATTAAACAACTTTCCTTTATTTGCAGTATAAGATTGTTAGCATTCACTCAGCTATCAAACCTGTATATTGTTTTTTTATTCTTTGGTAACCAGGTGAGACTCACTAGGCACAAGTGCCTGTTTTCAGGGGCAACCCGAGAGCACTGGGTGGTTAAGTGACTTGCTCAGAGCCACACAGTATGCAAGAGGAGGTTGTGGGAATCAAACCCAGGTCTGCTGGAGGTACCAAGCTCGTTCACAGTTCATTACTCTAACCTCTATGCTAAATTCCCATGGTCTTTGATGGATTATGAGAGTGGTGTGGTTAACTAAATGCAGAGTCTGTGACAAAGAAAGCAAAAGGTATTGTCAGCAAAAATTATGGAAATAGGATAAACAGATGAACTGGTACTGACTGTACTGGAGTCAGCCAAAGGTAAACATGCAGGCTGTAGGCTGACCAGCACAACTACCTGCAGGATTCAGATCTGAGGGATTCTTGCTTGGTCCAGCTCAACAACCTCTTAGTGCAGACGGATTTATGTGATGACGGCGATCGTACATTAGTGAAAATCAGTTTCGCCAATGTACACTCCCGGCGCACGGTAAAACGGTGCTTGGGACTTGCTTTTATTTTGTTTATGCAGGGGCTGCACACCCCCAAAAGGATTCTCAACTCCAAGGGGGGTGAAACCAGAACAAAATTTTTAGCTGACGCGTACAACAAAACAACCATGTGCCCGAAGCTGATCCTGGCACCCTCGGAGCCCTAACCTGCCACCCACCCACCATGCCATAGAGCCAAGCTTGGTAACCAACCACCGCGCTGCCCTCACAAACCTTCCCTCCTTCCTTCCATGTCATACGGCATGCTCGCTGCCTCCGTGATACATATATAGCGACAGGATGTCGCTATACTGCAGTCGCGCCCCCATCTAGTAGCCCTGAGAACAGGTGCCACTATTGAGTCTCCTTTTAAGCGCAAATAATAGCTGCTGCCCTTCTCATGGGATACTAGTGCGGACATAGGGGGCATGAACATTAGTTTGCTTGTCTGATCACTGTTTTAGACAAATGTTTAAAGAGATTCACCAAGTTATAGAGGTTCTCATTTGCACCCGATATATGGGTACCTTACCTCAGAGGAATTCTTTCTATGTCATGATACCCATGATTGGTGAAATACTGTAAGTGTAAAAATGCTTGTAATTTAGTTACACCGGGTTCCAGAGGACTTCCCAGTCTGAAGAGCCACCAACGCTCTGCCCCCACACTCAGCCAAGTTATGACGTGATGCTAGGGAGAGTGTAGGGGTGCACTCCATTATAGTGAATGGGCAGCAGCTTTCCGAGCAGTTTTTTGTAGCATAATGGTCACTTGGTGATGAAACGTGGGCACCGGTCGACTAACAAGGGCCATGTTGGCTGACCAGTGCCCACGCTTTCATCACCAAGTGACCATTATAATATAAAAAACGCCCGGAAAGCTACCAGCCCATTCACTGTAATGGATCGCGCCCCCGTGCTCTCCTTAGCAACACATCATAACTTGGCTGAGCGCAGGGGCACAGTATGGGCAGCTCTTCAGATCGGGAAGTCCTCCGGGACGTGGTTTAACTAAATTATGAGCATTCTTACACTTACAGTATTTCACCATTTATGGACATCATGACATAAAAAAAATTCCCCTGAGGTAAGGCACCAATATATCGGGTGCAATGGCTGAGGCTTGTGAATCTCTTTAAGGAAGAAAACATTGTACAAAATGGGCCATTTTAATTTTATAAAATGGGGTTTAAGGAAGTGGCAAAATCTAAAAACTTCTTTGGTTAAAACACATCACCTGACCATTGCTTAATTTCCTAGACTTCACAGTTTATAAGTAACCTACCCTAATCTACCTAGCCACAGTCTAAGCAAACAAAAATAACCCCCTTTTCCACTAAAATGAAAAACATTTCCACTTTTTAAACATATTAACCCAAAACAGGGCATAGGTTTCTTCAAAATAAATGCACTTCTTGGAACATGAATAGAAAGAATAAGCAATGTGTCCTGGCTGTAGGGTGGTACAGTGAGAGGTTCCTTCTTGGGACATGTAAAGGCATTCAGCCTTTGTTACCAAAGTCACATATCTACCTGGCAACTGCCTAACTAATGGGAAAAATACATGTCCATTAATATGTAAGCTTACCCCCAATCTGGGGGTTTAATTCTATGGGCTCTGGTGCCCTTTCCACCCCTCTGCTGGACTGGGATTTTTCTGCTTCACCATCCGTTCCCCCCAAGTACTGGACTGCTGCAGTCGGAGACTGGCATGACATAGGGATGCAGCCGCAAAAAGTCTGTGACAGTTCTCATTGTGTTCATTGCTGCAGCAACACTTGATGACCCAAGTTCTCAGCCGCAAGGCTGAGCTGCAGGGCCAAGACCAGGTCAGAGGAGTGCCATCTGCTGTACAGACGAGCCCTAACCTCAGGAGAGGCAGTGGGGATCAGGGAATTAAAGCTCCAGCACTGGAGCGCCATTCAGGCTTTGATATACTGTATGCTTTGCATTTTGGTTTAGTGTTTGCAGTTTGTCTGAAAGACAGGGATGGTGCAGGTGATTCTTTTTTTTTTGAAGTGCCCATACACTGCTACTTAGCACTGGGGTCTAGAAGGGGTCTTGCAACATCTGCACTTCCTCCCCCCAGCCGATGCCTTGGGACCACCTCGAGCTACCATCAGGACAAGAACAGTCCCAGTAACCATGCCTCTCTGCACGCCGACCTTGAATCCAGGGACAGATCTCAGGACACTAGGAAAAGCCATACAGATCCTGCCAAAGCTGAACAAAGGGCTACGGACTCCTTAAAGAGGACAGGAAAGGGTTTCTAATTATCAGTTGCTCATAATGTACCTATTCTCGGAAATAATATTCATACCCCTAAATGATCCTATGTAACTGTCTCTGTCTAAGAAGTGATGCGAAAACTATATTTTTCATTGTTTTGTTTTTATGTGTAGCATTCTGTTACGGTTTCATGGAACCAGTCATTTGTCGATTTAATTATGTCATGGTTTTTGTACAGAACTCAGGGCATGGTTCTGATAGGTTAACAACAGCTCATGCAACTCATTCTGCACACAAACTGTGACATAGTAAAAACTCCAAATTACATGAATTTCTATGAAGAGAACTGTGCAGAATGTTGTCCCCACAAGAAGAAAACAATTGAAAACTGTTTTTCACGTGTTTCTTCAGTTGCAATTAAATATGGATCACTTGGAGGTATGGATTTCATTTTTGTAAATAGGAACATTATTAACTGCTGCCAATTAGCACACATTTCCTGTCCCCTTTAACTCCTCGGCAGCTCCACTGCATACCTACACTGCTGCTGAACCTTGGGGTTGAGGGGGTCCTGTAGCCTCCATACTACCTCCTCCTAGCCAATGTGGCAGGACCACCTTGGGCTACCATTGGAACAAGAACAGTCCCAGTAGCCGCACATCCCTGCATGCCAACTGCCAATCCAGGGACAGATCTTTGTCATACTCCACCTGTTTTTATCCAGTACCCCAAACGGTCCTTCTGCTCTGCAGTCTTCACACTAAGGACATCGACTAGAGTCTGCTCTGAGTCAGCCTAGGAGGCAGCCAGCCATGCTGCCCATCTAAACATTGCCTGGAAGTGTTTCCACCTGCAAAGTAAAAAAGAAATTCTTTGTCTCCCTGGCTACCGCTGAGACTTTATTCTCATTATATTGCAATGTAGGTCGGGGCGCTGCGGAACAGCAAGATGGCGGCAGCAATTTAGCACAGCTCTGTTATCCTCACTAACCATAAAGTGCTAAATACATGTGAATTTCAATGTACCGATCTGTAAAAAGTTGATAGGGATCCGTTGGAAGCCCATCGGCACAAGATGGGGCCAAAAAAAAGACAATAAGAGAGCAACGCACAGCCTGGATCTGTTTCTATGCCTGGTGAGTTCCAATTTGGGATCTGGGCCTACAGTGATCAGTACAACACCGGCACCTGAGCTACTGACCTCGCAAATAATGGCCATCCTTACTAAGATCCAGATGAATGGCGAGGAGACCAATAAGAGACTGGCAGCGGTGGAGTAAAAGTTATCAAACACCAATCACCTAATACAGAACAATACTGAAGCCATAAAATCTCTGCAAGACTTGTATACTAGGCAGGAGGAATGTAATGTGGCCTATATCAGGGATATATCCTTCTTAAGGTCCAAGGTGGAAGGCCTAGAGAATGGACATAGGCGAATGTTCTGATCGTGGGTTTCCCACTTCAGTATGCTGGATCCATGGAAATTCTTCCAGCGATCACCTGATTGGTTTTTGAAGACCTGCAGCTCTTGCCTAAGGACTCCGGAGTAAAAATCTTAAAGGCATTTGCAATTCCACAGTGCTCTAGGCTGCAAGGAGACCAGCAACAGAGACCACTTACGGCAATTGCCACATTGTCGGTGCCAGAAGCACGGATCTCACTCATGCAGGCTGCTAGATTGAGAGGAGAGATCTTATGGGAAGGCAGTCATTTGGGGTTCTTCCCTGCTCTATTGGCTCAAGCGCAGACCAGAAAAAAGGAGTTGCAAGTGACAAAAAAAGTCTTTCTGAGACAGGGAATTGACGCTAGAATCAACTATCCAGCGCAACTGCGTATAAGGCATAAGTAGAAGTCGCATGTCTTCTTGGATCCAGCTGCCACAGCTCAGTTTTTGACAAACTTTTGGCAAAGTTAAACCCACCAGACTCCATGTCTGGTGAAGAGGGGTGATGTACTGATTTTCTCTGCTGGGTTAACTTGTGCTAAACTAGAGACTTGGGCCTTATACATGGACACCTATGGACTTTAATGGGCATTTATTTCTAGTTCATAGATTCCTTAGGTTGCTCTCGGTTATTTGAGCTGTTTTCTGGTTGTGGGTTAAACACTGTGGTTACAATTTTGCTATCACCATATGTTGTGATCTATTTAGCTGATGTTTTGGGGTACTTATCGGGTAATTGTACCTTACTGCTGCTGCAGTTGATTGCACTGTTATTAGGCTAACCTGTAATGACTAGCACTGCAGGAGTTATTTAATGGTGAGTACGTTCACCACTCAGTTTGTGAACATAAACTAGTCGCTGATTTTCTATCCTGCACCCATAGGGCGGGTTGCCTTGCACTGCCGAGACTATGGGTCTCTAAGGCAACTTAACTGAGCCCAGGCTTTTGTGTTTTTACCCTGTCTACAAGTGTTGTAGTCACTCAGCCCTCCATAATCCTTTATTTCTGCGAGAGAACAGATATCCTGGATACATAGATGTTTAAACTCAGTTGTGAGGTGAGAGTGTTATTGCTCTACAGAATAATTAGTTCATATTTAACTCCTTTTGTTATATATTTGATAGACTGTCATGGTGCATGGTCTCTCAGTTCTATAAAGTAATACATTTTTTACTGCCTTGTGCCTGTATGTCCACTATGGGGATCTGCGTACCTCTTCTCTTCTTTTATGCTTATTACAGTTTGTGATGCATGATCATAAAATCTTATATTGCAATGTACAATCATATACTGTTCATGTTTAATTGAATTAACTGCAAATGCTTATGTGGTTAAAGACAGTACCATGTCCCTCACAGCTAAATGTTAATCTGCAAGATAACATTTATTACCTGATCTGTGCTGTTTACTACTATGAAAAACTGTGATAGACAGATCCTCAGACAATAACTGCAAGGTCAAACTGTAATAGCTATTACCTATTTACTGTTACAATTTAGACTGTTATACAAGGTCTTCAAACTAACCTGTACAAACAACAGCACCATGTACCCCTTCATACCTCCCTGTTGGCCAGGCCTGAGTCTGCTAAGAAGCACCTGCTACTGGCCTAACTTTCCTAAAGGTCTTTCTACTCTTCTGGCAATATCCTGCCTGGGTGGCCTTTATATTATGAATTCTGATGATAGTTTGAGTCCCTTCTTCTAGCCTCAAGAAACTGGCTGTGGCAAGGAGTTGTACCACCCTTAGTAAGGCAAATCACCCCTGCAAAGAAATATTGCCTCACTTTCTTTTCCCTATCCAGATTAGGAGTAACGTTGATCACCCTTGCAAAAGAAATAAATAATTACAACCTCTTTTCTTTCCTTTTTTCCCTAGGAAAATCTCACCTCGCCCTGCTATCCACATACCGCTGTAACTTCTAACCATGTTCTCAACAGGCTTATTCATCACCTTATTCTTCTTAAGTCTGATGGTGATTGCAGACACCTTGATAACTAACCTCCCTGCTCCCTATCCAGGGCTGCAGGCTGGACACCCAGTGCCTCTAATCTGTATTGAGGCCAAACTACCTGCTCCCCCTGTGTGATGAGTCTATAATGTGGGGGAAAAAATGGTTTCTGTTACTTGATGTTGGGGTATTTGATATTGTCAATTAGTAAATATATTGTTCCTGCCCGCCGTCTGTTAACTAAACTCTGTTAATCCTGTTGTTAACAGCTGGGGACACTGAAACAAATGCAGGCCCCTGCCTCCCTAATGTCAAGATTAACTCCTCCTCAGGACTAGGTTGGGCCAATTATAAGGGGCTCTAGTTAGTCTGTGTTAATATAAATAGCTTAAGGCCTAAAGATTCATGAACTAGAGGCCTGGGTTAACATGTACTTCACAGACGTACTTCCCATCTTTGAAACCTGGCTTAAGCCACATATACTAGTGAATGAAATTGATATTTCTGGCTGTACCTTGTTCGGAGAAGACTGGTCTGGCAAAAAAGAAAGGAGGCGGAGTTGCCATATATGTCAGTACCTCTGTCCAGGCCACAGAGTTACCCCTTCCTACTCCTAGCTCCACTTCCTGTGAAGCAATATTTATTAAATTAATGCTAAGCAATGTCAAGCCCTTGTATGTAGGCTGTAACTCCAGCTGCCCCCCCCCCATTGGCGAAGACTGCCCTGGACAAGCTTCTGGGCTGCACTGGGCAGCAAGAGCTCGATGAAGTAATCCTGCTAGGGGACTTTAACCTCAATTGGACAGACAAAAGCCTCTGATCTTATAAAAATTCTCTAAGCGACATTAACTTACACCAAATTATTAGGGAACTCACAAGGTTAAATACCAAAACTGGGAGCCACATGCTAATAGACTGGGTTCTGGCCAGTAGAACAGATTGAATGCAAGCAACATGAACCTTCTGAGATTCACTTAGTGACCACTTCCCAGTATATTGCATTTGATGTAATAATACTTATAAGGACCTGCACCCCCCCCCCCCCGAATTATTACTGTCTGAGATTATTTGGGTTTCAATAGCAAAGCATTTCTAGAAGACCTAGCATTGGTGGACTGAGAGAGTATCAGCTACTTTGAGGATGTTAACCTTGTCCTCGACTTCCTAATAAATAACTTTACTAATGTTGTGAATAAACCTGCCCCTTTTGTTTAAAGAAGAGTCAAAGGTGCCTGCTCCAAATGGTTAACCTCTTCATTCTGCAACCTTATGAAGCAGAGGGATCAAGGCTGGCAGGTTTCTAAGAATACAGCCTGCCAGCAAGACTGGGTAGCATACTGATGTCTCAGAAAGTCATGTAAATCCACCATGAAGAAGGCTAAGATCATCTACCTAAAGGATCTTCAAGTCAACAACTTGAATGATCCCAAATGGTTTTGGACAGAGGTAAATTCCCTCCTCAAGGGACGGACTAGTACACTAAACCGAGAAATCCTCCACAATGCAAAATGATAACTGACCCTAAACAAATTGCGGCAGCATTCAGCACTTTCTTCACAGACCTGGGACTTACAAGGGCCCTCCTGTAGATCCACTGCACAACTTACCTAGCCCACCAGTTGGCCCTAACTGCCACATTCGACTGGTCTCCAAAAAGAGGTCCTAGACCTCCTTCTAGAAGACTAAATGTACACATCAGCAGGCCATGATAATCTCGAGCCTCAGCTCCTAAAAGTGGCTGCCCCAGTCCTTGCACTCCCCTTGGTTGCTCTCTATAACCTGTCCATGCTCAAAGGCTCAGTTCCCATTAAGTGGAAAGTGGTGCATGTGGTCCCAGTGCACAGAGGAGTCAGGGAACCGACTGTAAATTATCGCCCAATCTCCATACTTAGCACTCTAGCAACGGTCTAAGAGAGACTGGTGTATAACCAATTTTTGGCATACTTTGAAACCCACTCACTGCTCACGGACGTTCAGGATGGTTTCTGTAAAGACTATGGCACTGATTCGACCCTATTATGCTTCACCACTGACGTCCTATGTGTTTTAGACCAAGGTCAGTCAACTGGGGCTATATTCGTTGACCTGACAAAGGCCTTTGAGTTAGTAAACCATGAGCTGCTGCTATCTAAGTTAATGATATTAGGCCTAGCCCACCTGTTTTGTAAATGGTTTAGAAGCTACCTCATAGGGCGTATGCAATCTGTTAGGTGCGGGAAATGGCTTTCCTCACAGAGAGATATTTCAGATGGTGTCCACCAAAGCACCATCCTGGGGCCCATACTATTCTTGCTGCTTGTCAATGAGCTTCCCCTTAACTGTGGTGCTACAAAAGTTCTCCTGTGCACAGATGACCCAGTCCTATACTGAAAAGGCCATGAAGTAAATGATGTAAAAGTTGGATTAAACAGTGACTTCCCCGAACGTAAATCCTGGTTTGTCTCTAACCAACATGTCCTCAATGGTTAAAAAACCAAGGCCATTTTGTTTGGATTCAGAAAATCTGGTCCCTTAGATCGTATAAGAATCCTGGCATCCTCCTCCCCCAACCCTCATTTACAAGCTATGGATAATCCATACTGTATCGATATAATACTCTTAAAAACAAGCAGCTTATCCCTGTCAGATTCCTTGCGCTGTCTGTAACGGGAACGTAGGATTTTGCACCTAACAGAACAGATAATAGCTTCTTTAGATGGGCTCAGTTAGACCTTAGATGTTGGTATCAAATGTTATGGTAAAATGCAATACTGGCTTTTGAATAGATAGTAACCACATATCAGGTGCCCTGTACCCATTCCTTTAGGTACTTGCAGGCCACAGCATACTTGCGCCCTCTGATACAGAATGAGCAGTTTCAGCAAGGGATCCACTCTTTGATTCAATTGATAATATTGACTTTGAAAGGTTTGGGTACTACGAAACATTTAATTTCCACATTATATTAGGCCCTCCTATCACTCCAAGAGATATCTGTTTATTTTATTTGTTTTTGTTTACCAGGTAAGCACACTAGACAACCAGATGCCTATTTTCAGGTGTGACCCGGGAGATTACAGAGATACATACATGATTATTTCAGAGATACATACATGATTTTACAGAGATACATACATGATTACAAGGATACAATCAGGTACAGCGGGAAAACAATAAGAGCAGGTACAAGTAAGAACATCAGACATAAACGAGGTAAATGAAGCAATACCAGGGGACCTTATCTACCCAGTGGTAGGAAGGTAATAGCTTCATACATAGGAGGCCAGCCATCGGCTAGGAATATCAGCCAAACATGACATCTGGAGGCTAGGGGTTGAGGCGTATGTCAAGGAGATTACAAAAGGGGGATAGGAGAGGCAAAAGGAACACTTAGCTGGAGCAAGGAAGGCTCCTTATTATCAGATAAACTGAACCCCTGTATGTTTCACTGGAGGGGAAGGTCAGTATACCCTACACCATAGAGCCGAAGGAACAGTGGGGCAAGCGACAAGAGTAACTTAAGTGCAGAGGCATGGAAGGGCAGACTTGAGGAAGCCCCAGAGGGAAGCCTTAAAACAGGAATGGGAGGTGGAAGAGCGAGTGCTCGCTGGCAGGGAGTTCCATAGCCTTGGAGCAAGGGTAGTAAAGGCCCGGTCACCCATCTGGGTGCATGTTTTAGGCACCAGAAGGACATGGGAGTCGTTGGACCTTAGGTGGTAGGAGGAGGAAGGAGGAATGAGGGAAGCTGCTAGGCCAGGAGGGGTGGCAGTTCTGATGACCTTATCAATGAAGTTGCCTAGAACGAAGGACCAGTATTTTTATGGAGGAAGCCATTCCAGCTGAGAATAGAGCTGGCAGTGGTGAATGAGGCAGGGGGCAGAGAGAGAGCAAAGCGACATATATTATTGTACGCCGTATCCAATTTGGAGAGATTGTTTTTTGTGGTGAGGGCAAAGGAGGCAAGGCCGTAGGAGAGCATAGGTAAGAGGACGCCTTTGGCAAGGGCGAGACGTGCCGCCGGGGTGAGGCAACTTTTTGCTCTATACGCAAGGCCCAACTTACAGTTTGAGGCCTTGCAGACATTGTGAATGTGCAGAGTGCAGTTCAGTTGTGGATCTAGAGTCACCCCCAGGTACTTAATGGATTTAGCATCATGTAGGAAAGATCCATCAGCACATGAGATCCTTAAAGGGGAGGGAGCTGCTTTTAGTTTGGCTGTGGAACCAAAGAGCATGGATTGGGTTTTCAGCAAGTTGATAGCAAGCTTGTATTCAACCAGCCATGTTTGGATCTGGTGGAAGTTGTTGTTGAAGTCCGAGCTATCCTGTGAGCTGAACCGGATGACTAAGTCATAAGCTTACAGGGTAGAGCGCCCATGGGCCAGAGCCGAGGGCAGCTGATTAATAAAGAGGGAGAAGAGGAGGGGCCCTAGGACAGAGCCCTGAGGTACCCCGCGGTTGACTGGGGCAGGCTTTGACAGGGACTTGTTAAATGAGGTGTACTGCTGTCTGCCCAGGAGGTAGTTGCTAATCCAGGCTAGTGCGGGGTGGGAGAAGCCCAGAGACTGAAGAGAGGAGCTCAGGAGAGAGTGGTTAACACAGTCAGAGGCCTTAGAGAGGTCCACAAAGATGGCTCCAGTCAGTTTTCCTTGCTCAGCAGCAGTTCTAATCTCAGAGGAGACAACCGCTAGGGTAGTGGAAGTACTATGCCCTGTCCGGGAATCCATGTTGGGCAGGGGAGAGTACATCACAGGTTTGCAGGTAATGGGAGGCCTGCGAGGCAACCACCCTTTTGAGAAGCTTACTGATCGCTGACAGTATCGCTATCAGTCGGTAGTTCCTGGGGTCCTTGGGGTCACCCTGTTTGTGAACAGGGATGACTTTGGCCACCTTCCAAGTGTCAGGGATGACACCCATCAGAAGGGATCTGTTGAAAATGTGGGTGATAGGGCGGGCAAGTATGGAGGCCCCAAGTCTGAGTAGATAAGGCTCAAGGCTGTCATGCCCAGCACCAGTGTGAGGGGGGAGTCCATCAAGAAGCTTCTGGGTCTCCAGGACAGAGATGACCCTGAGGTACAAGGGGGGATGAGGGTTAGCCTCAACTGGGGTAGTGTCCCGTGTTTTGGGGACGTGGGAGAGGAAGGAGAGAGCCGGCAGCTCGGTGAATATGGTGTTGAAAGCATTGGCAGTCGTATGTGGATTATTGCAATTTACCCCATCAATGTGCATGTCAGAGACCAGAGCTCTAGCGGACCCACCGACCAGGTTTTTTGATGTTCTGCCAGAAGCTCCTCGAGTTTCTGGCAGACAAGAGTAGGGCAGATTGACAATATTCACTCTTGGCAGAGCAAATGGCTGTTTTGCAAGTGTTTCTCACTCGTCTGTACTCCTGGAGGTCAGTATTGGAGAGGGAGACCTTGTAGCGAGCCCAGCATTTGTCCCTGACCTTCATGAGGGAGAGAAGATCGCTCTGTTGTTCACATACAAAGAGCATGGTAAAAAGACTTAATATTATCATTTCAAATCAACAGTGGGATATTTGCCTTAAAAACATACACAATGTTACATCATCCCACATAGTGAAGCATTATTCTTGGAGATCACTTGCAAGATATTTTATTATGCCTGATAAACAGGTGGAGTATCTCCCCCACTGAGGAGTCACTGCTGGCATCTCTGTAGAGCAATACATGCCACCCCAGGGTATGTATTTTGGTCCTGTCCAAAATTAGACAGCCCCTCTATTCCTGTTTTTGGATATACCGGCGTGTTATAGATCACCTGATTCCAGACAACTTCTTAACATAATAATAGTAATGCCCCCCAAAAAACATAACAAATCTGTGGTTTATGCAGTCCACACCTCAGACTGATGGTAGAATGATATGGTCTATAATATATATCAGATGGAAAAGCTAACAGTTCAGTTGTGCTTACACAACTGGATGTGATGTATGCTTGTGTGATTTTGACATATTTTGGCTGTTCACCTCTTTATCCATGGGATATGCCACCCTGTAGGGGTACGATGCAATGAACCCTACAGGATGGTTCCCCCCATAGGTGCTGTGGGAATAATTCCCTTGGATAAAGGTAGCTTAGGAAGAAGCCCACAGGAAAGAGAGATGAGATGCTGGAGGAGGAGGGGTGGATGGTGGGGCAACAAGAAATGAATCCAGGAACAGTCCAGGAGGAGTGGCCTTTTAAGGCCTGATGGAAGAGTGACATTGTTACTGCGCCCATTGAACCTCAGGCTTAAAGCCCTCCCATTCAGTTATGCTTATGCAACTGGATGAGAAGTATACTTGTGCGAGTTTGATACATTGTGGCTGTTTGCCTCTCTATCCGTGGGATATACCACCCTGTAGGGGTACGATGCAAGGAGCCCTAGAGGAGAGTTCCCTCCCATAGGTGCCACGGGAATAATTCCCTTGGCTAAAGGTAGCTTAGGAAGAAGACCAAAAAGAATACCCAAAAGGGTGTCGAGCATTGAAGAGGCGAGAAATCCAGAATAAAATGTGACAGACATAGATAGAAAGGACAAGAGAAGAATGATATAAGGCTAGGACAATGAATGAATGGAAATCGGACAATATGCAGAAGGGCGGACTTCCTAAGGAGAGAGGGAATAGCTGGGGCCACCATCCAACTCCATCCAACAGTGGAACCTAACTACAGAACCTATGAAAGCACTAACCCTGACTAATATTGTGACCATTGGCACGGAAGAGAGGAAAAACCCCCTTTGAGGAGGAAACCTGTGGGGATCCAAGGCCTAGGTCACCTTCCCTCCAGGCTGAAGGTCACTTTGATTATTGATGACTCAGCTACTGCAATTTAAATTCGAGATCGAGGGAGAAAGAAAATATTCCAATTTAGAGGAAGCTCACGCGCTGTCCTTCTAAAGGGACAGCTGTTGAGGGTTGCGAGTAATGTCTCTGCAACTAGATGCTCAAAAGCAAGAGAGGAGAGAGACGACTGCTGAGGCACTCAGCTGGCCTATGCGAGCCTACGAAACAGAGCAGGTGAACCAGAGACGGTCTTGATGGAGAATAGCATAAAGGGTGCCTCCGAACCCACTTGGGCAGCCAAAGAGGCTCTGATGATGAGAGCCCCACCCCTTGCAGCCGGAACACGTAAATTCTACGTCCAGAGGTGTTGCCAAGATGAGGGACGACTGAAGGTCCACCAAGAGTGAAGACATTCCCGCTATGAGCCTGGGGAGGGACCCCACTCTGTGCTTCCCATGCTCTAGATGCAGACTTCATGGGTGCAGAGCAAGACCGTCGGCTACAGGCCAGCACCAAGCCAAGGAGCAATGGACATGGGAGGCATGTCTCTGAATGGAGAGCAGTTCGATGAGGTAGCGTAAGACCCAATGAGAGGTATGCTCAATTAATTGATGTGAATAAGTAGACCCTGAGGTCGGACTGAGTGAAGGAAAACCAAACTCGTGTCATGAGGAAGCTACCGTTATTATTTACTATGGGAGTGCATGCCAGCTGGGTCCATTGGGAGCCAAATTAGGGATGGATAGAATTGCATGAATGTAGGAGCGATAATGTCCGGTGAAGCCGGCAGCCGACGGTGAGGTAGGCAGTACCAGGAGGACACCTGAATAGGTTTGACTAGAACGAGGGAATAGGGTCGGAGGAGGAGACACGTAGGTGGAGCGATATGGAGGTGGGAATATTAGGTGTTGTGAATGAGTAGGGTATAGTTGTTGCAAGAGGGAATAGCAGGACGGCAGAATAGGGAAGCCCCCAAAAGAAAGCAGAGGTCAAAGAAGTAGAGGAAAGGAAGGCGGAGGGAACAAGAGGAGGAGGGTGAGCACCCACCAGAGGGAGGAACGAGGGAAGGTGGGGCACAGTCAGGACAAAACATAGAAAGCGCAGCATGGTGCAGCCAAGCAATGACTGGCGAAGGGCATAAGACACCCAGAGGGAAGGACCCCATAGGGTCCCAACTGACTGAACAGATCAATGACAGGGCAGTAAAATCAAAGCACCGGAAGCAGAGATGGCTGGGGTTATAGCCGCTCCAGTAAAAGGGGGGGCATCTCACTGGTAGGACAGCTCAAGGTGAGGTACACATGTCCATCCATAGAGACTTTGACGAGAGCTCAACATGGACGTCAGTTTAGGAACCAAGAGAAAAAAATTGTATGCAGACGTGTTTGCCAAAAAATAGCTCTGCAAATGGACCACAGTGAAACAGCAGAGCTTGTTACCCTCGGTCGCAGTTGACACCTGGTACATGAAAAGCAGTCATTCCATTTATGTACAAGTTATCATAAATAATGAAGGAGAGGGGGAGTAAAACATGGTGGGCTGAGATGACAAAGCAGAAGTGAACAGAGTCGAAAGAAACATGTCGTAATGCTAGCTATATGGAGCACACGAGTAGCACACATAAGACAGAGAAACGAAGAAAGTGCTACACATGCCGGCCATTTGCAATGATGCACCCAACAGAGGGGGCCCACCAGGAAAGTTCCAGGTATCCAGGCAGGCTAGACTGACTCCAAAGGCTGAACCAGAGAATGAGAGGAGAAACAAGCAGGGTATGGGAAAGAAAAGCAGAGCAAAACATGAGGAAGGGGAGAGGAGAAATGCGAGCATTGGGAGGCAGGAAAACAAAGGACAATGAGTATAGAGGACTAGAGAGAGCCGGACCAAAGGAAGGGAGCCGGACCAAAGGAAGTGTTCCCAGAGGACAGGAGATGCATAGGCGGGCACTTGCGGACAGACGAGAGGGACACAGCGAGCCTAGAAGCAGAGATGCACTGGGCAAGGGGCCGCTGAAGTTGGAGCACGGCCAGTAACAGATACCCGGAAGCCAAAGGAGCAATCAGAATGGCAGACTGTGAGGTGAAAGAAAGCCCAAAAAGAAAAGGAGAGGTAAGGAACCACAAACGAACCAGGGACAGGACAACCCGGGTGGGGAGGTGATGGGGAAACAGCAATGAGGGTCAAGAATGAAAGGCAGGAGGGAAGAAAAACAAGCAAGGGGAAGAACAGAACGAGGCAAGGGGGGAAGGGAGAGCGAATGAACGGGCAGTGAAGGAGCGGGCAGAACGATGGAAGGCCAGAATGAGTGGCGGAATGGAGAGGACCGGAGGTGTAGTAGAGACGGGACAACAGCCCCAATGAAGAAAGGGCGGGCGCCTCTGGCCGCAATGAGAAACAAATCCTGGAACAGTCCAGGAGGAGTGGCCTTTTAAGGCCTGATGGGGGGGGGGGGTGACATTGTTGCTCCACCCATTGAACCTCCAGCTTAAAGCCTTTCCATTAATCTCAATAATAGGTACCTGGCCTTCGAACTCCAATAGTGAAGATGGATATTATATGCTATGATACTTGCATCATATTTTACACCATAAATGTGACCTAAATTATTTATACTTCTGTACTTTTGATGGGAATGTAATCTAAGTCTGGGTTACTGGTACAATATGCTATTAGATTAGATCAGCTTCCACTTTTGTTTACAGCTCTGTTCCTTACCGGAATTCAAGTCAGGAATATCAAGAATACTATTGGAATAGTTGTGTAAGAAGAATGACGTTTAGTATAATAGCAGCGATAACACTCAGAGCTTCCGGTTTCTGTTATTGTTACTATTAGTGTATGTACAAATGTTGTTTGATTGTGTCTTGTGATGTAAGAAAACACAATAAAAAGATATATTTGAAAAAGAAAATTGGGTCCTGACTGGACTGAATTCCTACAGATCGTTCGTGACTTCCTCGGGTACACAACTGGAAGTAGTGAACAGCGTGAAATATCTTGGCATCTGGCTTGACCAGGAGCTCTCCTTTAAGGCCCACACTGAACGTGTCTCTAAGCTTATTACTCAAATGTTGGGGCTGCTTTACAGGTTCAAGCTGTACCTAACCAGTGAAGCCTGTCAGTCTGTAGCCAGCAGCGTTCTCCCCATGATACTGTATGGGGCCCCAGTCCTGTCCTCCCTGAAGGGTGCAAAGCTAACTAACTAAAAAACCCTTTACCACAGAACTGGCAGGTTTGTGACTGGAGCAGGGAACAGAGAGCATCACTGTGACATGCTCCCCCCCCCCTTTAACTGGCACCTGTTTGAAGAGTGTCTTTCCCTATCCAACCCTTTGCCTGGCCTACAAAACATTAAAAAACTGCTTCCGTGCCTCTTCACAACCCCTGCTAGATTTTCCAAGGATACAAATCTCATAGGCCAGCGGTCCTTCTCACACTGAGCATTACTGCTCTGGAGTGAGCTTCCTGACCTTACCTAGGGAAAACCGTACATACCAGTCCTTCAAGGCACAACACAAAGGGCACCCCCACCCAAGCATAACTGTACCTGCTTCCACTGACCTATCATTGCCATTGCAGGGACATTCTGCCTCTATGCCAGAACCCAGAAAGATGTTGTGAAACTGCATGTCTACACTGCCCTGTAGTTGGGTGAAGGGTGTTAATTGTCTGGCCTCTGACCTCAGCTACGTGATAACTGGAGGTGGGGCTTAGTCAGAGTTAAAGTAGCAAGCAGATTTTTGTTTTCTCAGAAGAAGCCAGAAGGGGAAGGAAGGAAACATATTCAATTCAGTGCTTTAGAGTAACTGGTAATTGCTATTTTTCTTTTAAACTTAGATTGTGGGCTTCTAGTGACACTATACTTTCTTTGTTGTCTTTACTTATAATTGTTTTTGGGCTGTTGAGAATTTAAAACATAGTGGTGGTGTAATTCTGTGCTGTCTTTAATTGCTGCAAATTCACCCCTCCCTCCCTTCCCCCAACTCTTAATTATATGCCCTGTTAAATCTGATTGACAGGAGCTAAACACAGGGTATAGTAAAGGGTGTGAAGTAGGAGGGGCATAAGGAGGAAGAAGCCCACCCTCAGCACGACAAGTGTTTTGACTCATTTATTTATTTATTGGTTTCTTTTTCTTAAAAAAAAAAAAAAAAAAAAAATATCTGAGGATCAGTGGCAGGATTTTTAGTACAGCAAATTAATAAAAAGGGAACTAGGAGAGCTTCAGTAGCAGACAAGTAGTGGAATTGCAGTATAATGTAGGGAGTGGTGCAATGCAGTGGCTGTGGGGCAGCCATATTCAGGCAGACCTTCTGGACACTGAGGTGCTGCTCTATCTGCATGCATCTCTCTGGACTGCGGGATGAGGTAGCCAGACTCAGAGCGGAAGTAAACTGGGTCAGGAGTACCATCACCCCTATCCAGGGACCACCCAGTCCAATGCAACTGCCTCAAAGGATGCCGAGAACAAGGAGCACTTGGATGACAGTGGGCTCAGGGAGGGTTAGAGCAGTCAGGCAGAGGCACATCCCAGATCCTATTCCACTCAAGAACTCATATGCCACACTGGCAAATGAGGACAACCAAATAGAGGTACCCAAAGAAGTGGAAGGAAAGGATATGGAGGTTAGCCAAGGAGGTGACCTCAGCGGGGAAAGCAGTGGACCCCAGAGGAGGAGGAAGCGAATCCTGGTGGGGGACTCCATCGTAAGAGGGATCCAGCTAGGAACACAGGAGGGGAGGACAGGAGGTGAAGTGCCACCAGGTGCCACGGCATGGAGAGATGGAAGGAAGATCCTGGGGCTCACTGGGAAGGCAAGACGGGAGGGTGAGCTGGATGTCATTATCCACCTAGGTACTAATGACCTGGCAAATGGGGAGCCAAAGGAAGCTCAGGAAGAGTTTAGAAACTGGGAGGGGTCTCAAGCAAGTAGCTACTTCTGTCACTTTCTCAGAAGTACTACCTGTGAGAGGCAAGGGAGAGCATAGGAGTGCATGCACCAGGAACTTTAACTCATGGTTGAAGAACTGGTGCTGTGAGGAAGGGTTTGGATTCATTGGTGACTGGGGACCCACCTGGAGGGATGGAGGTTTGTTCAAGCCTGACGGCCTGCATCCATCCTGGAGGGGAATCCAAGCACTCAATGATAAGTTTAAATGCTACATTGACAAGCATTTAAACTAGCAAAGGGGGGTGGCAGGCCAGCAAGGAGGGTACCTACTTGCTCACCCCCCACAGCTAGCAGTGGAACCAGTGAACCAGAGGGAGTGGCTATCTCTGCAAAGCAGTGTGCAGAAGATGGAGATTAGTGCCCAAGAGGTGGATAATCAGAAAGGGGCAAAATTCAGCAGAAGGGCAGACAGCAAGGAGAACCAGGGATAAATGACAACCAAGGAAGGGGTGGAGTAGAAAAGTGAAACAGTCTAGGAGGTCAAATCATGGAAAGCCATGTGCAAATGCCAGGAGCCTTAGCAACAAGATGGAAGATCTTGAGGCTGTCATGGTACAGTCAGACCTGGACATTGTGGCCATCACTGAAACCTGGTGTAATGATAACCACGACTGGAGATGGCCTACCCTAAGCAAATATATCTAGAAGAGACAGAGCAGGCAGGAAAGGAGGAGGAGGCACTGTATGTGAAAAATGACATAAGGGCCACAGAGATCCAGGAGGAACAAAATGGGGAGAGATACTGTGGGTTAAGCTGGAAAGGAAAATGGGGACAGCCATCCGCACAGGTGTGGTCTATAGACCACCAGCCCAGGAGGAAGAAACAGATAGGAGTTGATGCTAGCCATCCAAAGGATGGCAGACAAGGTGAGGTAGTACTGGTTGGAGACTTCAATATTCCAGACGTGGACTGGAGCATCCCAGCAGCAGCATCAACTAGGAGCAGATTTATCCTGGACTCTTCAGGGTGCCTTCCTCAACAACTGGTCATGGAACCAACTCGGCAGAAGGCAATACTGGACCTGTGCTCACAAACAGGGATAGTGTGATGGGGGGTAACAGTGGGGAGCACCTGGGAAACAGTGACCACCAGTCATTGTGGTTTGAAATCACAGAAAGAGCAGAACCAAACCACACAAAAACACGTATCCTGGATTTTAGGGGGCAGACTTTGGGAAAATGGGGAGATACTTGAAAGAGGCATTAAGGGAATGGGACAGGAATCAGGGTTGAGGAACAGGGGCAGTATTTAAAATGGGATTACAAGAACAACAGAATTATGCATTAAGCAGGTTAGCAAGAGGAAAAGGAAGAGGAGACCATTATGGTTTTCCAAAGAGGTAGCAAAGAAAGTGAAAGCCAAAAGATGGCATTCAGGCAATACAAAAAGACGAGGCAGAAGGGATAGGGAGAAGTACCAGGAGAAGCAAAGGGAGGCAGGAAGGTCAGTAAGGGAAGCCAAGCTCAGACAGAAGAACACATTGCAAAATCAGTGGGTAGAGGGACAAAACCTTTACAGGTACATAAGTGAAAGAAAGACAAAGGAGGGATAATGAGACTGAAGGGGAGGATGGGGCCGTGGAGGATGACAACAGTAAAGCTGACATATTGAACAGGTATTTCTGCTCAGTCTTTACTGAAGGAGGAGGAGGGTAATGGGTCTGAAGGGAGTACAAGGGGTGAGAATGTGTAGAAATGGACACAGGTCCCTTTACACGAAAGGGTCCTGAAGGAACTGGAAGTAATAAGAGTTGATAAAGCAATGGGGCCAGATGGAGTGCACCCAGGGTCCTTAAAGAACTAAGAGAGGTGGTGGCTGAACCTCTGGCTATCCTGTTTAGCTGATCACTGGAAACAGGGAGGTACCCAAGACTGGAGGACAGCAGATGTAGTCCCTTTATACAAAAGTGGGAACAAGAGGAAGCAGGGAACTACAGACCAGTCAGCCTCACCTCGGTAGTGGGAAGATCATGGAAGCACTACTGAAGGAGAGATTGGTGGAACATCTGGTTGTCAATGGACTACAGGACCCAAGGCAGCATGGTTTCACCAGGGAGGTCATGTCAGACCAACCTCGTTGAATTTTTGACTGGGTGACTAGGGAGGTGGATCAGGAGGCAGTGGACATGGCTCATCTGGACTTCAGCAAGGCCTTTGACACTGTGCCACATAGAAGACTATTACACAAACTGGGGAATATGGGTGTGGGCAGGACAGTAGTGTGGTGGGCAGGTAACTGGCTGGGTGGCAGGACACAGAGGGTGGTGGTAAATAGCTGTCACTCCACAGAGGGAAGAGTGACCAGTGGGGCATCACAGGGATCAGTGCTGGGACCGGTCCTATTTAACATCTTCAGAGACATTGTGCAGGACCTAGAAGGCAGAATTTCCCTGTTCGCTGATGACACAAAGCTCTGTAACAGAGTAGACACACCAGAGGGTGAGACAGAATGAGAAGCGACCTGCAGAAACTTGAAGAATGGTCAGGGTTTGGCAGTTGAAATTCAATGCAAAGTGTGCAAGATAATGCATATGGGGCACAAAAACCCTGGCACAATATATCAGTTGGGGGTGAGGATATAGCATGCACCAAGCAGGAAAGGATCTTGGGGTTGTCATCTCTGATGACCTCAAGGTAGGGAAACAGTGTGACAAGGCAGCAGGTAAAGCAAATATGATGCTGGGATGTATAGGCAGGGGCATCACCAGCAGGAAAAAGGAGGTCATAATTCCACTATACAAGACACTAGTGAGGCCCCACCTGGAGTACAGTGTACAGTTCTGGAGACCATACCTACGTAAGGACATAGACAGGGTAAGAAGGTTCAGAGGAGGCAACAAAGATGGTGCATGGATTGCATCACAAGTCCTATGAAGACAGGTTGAAGGAACTGAACATGTACTCCTGGAGGAGAGGAGGATAGGGGATATGAGTAGAGACATACAAGTATCTTACAGGAGGAACAGGGTGCAGGAAAACACTATTTTTAAGCGAAAAAGATGTTCCAGGACTAGAGGGCATGGGATGAAGTTGGAGGGAGGACGATTCAGAGGAAACATGAGAAGAATTTCTTCACAGAGCGAATTGGTGGACAAGTGAGACACCTGCCAGAGAAGTGGTGGGGGCTGAAGCAATCACGGGATTTAAGAATGCATGGGATAGACATAAAGGAATTCTAGAGGTCAGGGGTAAGGGGCAACAGACTTCTAGGAAAACAAACTGAACTTACAAGCTTAAATGGGCAGACTGGGTGGGCCATAGGCCCTTATCTGCCGACACTGTCTATGTATCTATGTTCTAGTGTACTGAATGTATGAACTGTTTTTCTTCCTGAGAGTGAAAACTGTTGTACAATCTGCAACTACCATTGGTCACGCTGCCTATCCTGTCCTCCTGCATCTGATGTTGTACCACGCAAATTCTATTGTTTAATTTTATGTAACTAGTGTTTCTATGCCAGTGACGTAGTTTTCCCAAATAATACTTCATAAGATTGCTGGTCTTACAGTATGTATATAGAGCTAAAAAATAAACTGCTAACTTTGTTGCTGTTCTACATGAGGAGGCTGTATTGTTTGTTGTTTTTGATAATTAACAAAACACAACTTGGAAAAAACAACTACTTTCAAAATACAGAATACTTAAATGGAATATAAGAGCAACCAAATATAACTGCAACTTTTAAATGAAAAATAGCCTTCAAAATATTTATTTATTTATTTGTTGGATTTTGGAAGCTGGTGAGCTCGCTGAGACTTGTCCCTTTTTCAGGAGCGACCCAGGTAAGTTACATACAATTAAACAGACATACAAAATACTTCGCCGTTTTTGGCCCTTTGGAGCTAGTGACAGAGCCGTTTAACATTGGAATAAAGAAAAGTTTTTTTTCTGTAAAATCCTATGACAACAGGTTACATATCAGAAAGTGAGACCTGAAACTGCAGACCTTTCAGTTATAAACAGAGATGCCGCTGACTGCCCATTCACAGGAATACAGTACATTAGTGTATTTTTGTAGGATGTGTACAGAGCTAGTATCCACATCAGAGACTTACGTGGTTGGTCAGTTTCAAAACCTTGTTCTAGCAGTAACTGCCAGGACATGTGCATGGAAAACTATGCTACATAAAATCATGAGTCCTGGGATAAGACCTGTGCTGCCATGTGACATGCACCATATTGTCAAGCAGAGTAAGACAGTCCCTGCAGAATATACAAAAAGGTGAATGATTTTTTACTGTGATCTCTGATATGAGTAGGCCCAAATGTGATGTAGAGAAATGCAAAATGAGCAGCCACAGCCGGGTACACCGCTGCAAAAAAAGCAGCATATGGACTTGAAAGTAAATCTGTACCCAGTACCTAATGGCTCTGTTCACAGAAACACACAGGCCTTATTTATTTTGCACTTTCTTTCTTTGAAACAAAACAAAGGACAGTATGGTTATAAAGTAACACCATAAAATATAGAATTTTTTTTTTTTGTTAGTCATTTTTCTTACCTTGGCTCCCGGTCTGCCATCCATGTCCAGGCATCCCACATTCTCCGGCCCCCGTCCAGATTACCATGGCTCCTAGTTGGGCTTCCACTGCATACCCCCGCGGCTTGCCCCCTTTGGCAGAGAGACCCCCCCTTGTCTCCGCCAACACAAGATCCAGTAACTGCAGTGAGCCCTCGGAGCCGGTCGTCCTGCCGAACGGCCATTAAGCCGGTGCCATTTTCCCTGTTCCTGGGTTAGCGTGAACTGGAGCGTGCAATGACACCAATGGAGGGAGCACACACACGTCCGCACATGCTCCCTCCCAGCACCGTGCCACAAGTTCACCCCCTTCCGAGCAGTGCCAGTGCACTACCCCCAGCCTCCGCCAGAGGTCGCTAGCACGCCGACAGCTGGTGACCCCCCTCCCCCGGAGAGGGACAGCAGTCCACAGATGCTCAATCCCTCTCTGCCCCTGCAAACCCCTGGTGACCCGGGTTCATTCCCGAACCCGGGTCACCAGTGTGGGGCGAGGTGTGGCGTCCAGCACCTCAACACTCAGTGCCACCAGGTCGGCAAAATACATAATTTTTAAACTATTTTGTACCTCCTCACTGACTGACTATTCTCTCAGTCCACCACAAGTCTATTCCCATACAGGGGAATCACTCCAAACTCCAGAAAGTGACAATGCTGTACATCCCTCCCCTCTAGTCTAGTTCCTCTGTGGATGTGTGAAGGAGTGGCAGTAGTGGGACATGGGGGGGGAGGTAGCAGTGTCATCCATAGAAACTGTTGTTTTCTTTCACCAGTACTTCTCCGAAGCATCAGGTTGGAAGACACATCAGCATTCATTATGATGCAACCCCACACCTTCTGCTGAGGGCCCAACCCATCGCTACTGCAGACTGTATGCTCTCAACTCCTTGAGTCACCAAGGAACAATCTAGCATAACAGACATTATTGTTATACATTGTGACTATCATGGATACATGTTTACTGAATTATCTTTACCTTCTATTTATTTATTTATTTATGTTTATGCTGACGCCCCCTTCATCTCCATAGTGCACCTCTCCTCAGGGACTTCCATGGTGGGGGCCAACCTAAGCCCTGGAGCTTGGTCCTCAGCCCCCATCCTGCCTCGGATAACCCCGAGCAGGGAAGTGGGAGGTCCAGTGGCCTCCCCACTTGCTCCATCTGTGTTGGGCCTCCGGCTGATGCTCCGGGACCATACCGTGCCCCCACCAGGGCCCATCACCAAGTGCAACTGCGGGGCCATTTTCCATTTGCTCCCATTTCCTCCGGGGATGCTGGCGATCAAGGAGATCCAAGGAGACATGCACACACAGAGATGTGACACCGCTCTGGACCCCAGTCGACATCCTTCCCTCCCACATGGCACTACCATCTGCATCTCCACCCGTGTGCACTCAAGTGGCAGCGTTGCAGCGAAAGCGGCATCCCTCCCTCCCCAGAGTAGGAGAAAACCCCTCAGGTGCTCAGTACTTCTCCCCCCAGCTGGCCCTCCAGCAACCCAGGCTCATTCCCAAACCCAGGTCACGAGCAGTAATCCTACCGCTATGCCAGCAGGCCAGCCACTATTTTTACCTTCTAATCTTTAATGTAATCTTTAGGCTCAGTGGAGCCCCGTGTACTGAAGGAACCAAACAAAAAGTTTAATGTGTTTAGAGTTTAGGAGAGAAGTAGAGTAAACAGACCATAAGATGGGCATTCCTGAAGAATGGCAGCCCTGCTGTTTACTTCTGGGACCATACGAATGTGACTATACATGAAAATATACAGTCTACTTGGGTAGTTCAGCCATGCAATGTGCTTTAGTTGGTGGTTTTAGTTTGTTATTGAGGGGTGGTTAATACACTAACATCTTAATACAAAATGGGGATGGCAGAGCTTCCCAAATATTTTAATCTATATGTTTTGATTAAAAAAATATTTTTGCACAGTGCATTCATGTAGCTCTGTAATGATTAAGATAGCCCATAGCATGGTACACTAGGATACATCAGGGACAGACCAGGACCGGTGCTATCCAGGCTGAAAGCACTTGGGGTTGTGATTCTCTAGTTGTCAGATAGTTGATGTGATGATGTTGTAGCAGGAGAGAGAAGGATGTGTGATTGGATGAGTGAAAGAAACATTAACAGTGTACCTTTTGCCTATCTTTGGAAGCAGTTTTTATCAGTATCTTTGTATTTTTTTTTTTTTTACTTTTATTTTACTAGAAACATAGAATCTCTCAGTGGATAAGGACCGCTTGGCCCACCCAACCTGCCCATTTTTTTCCCCTGTCTGTACTCTCACCACAGACCCTACCGGATCTCTGGCCACCCCCACCCCACCCCAGCTTTCCTACCAAGATTCCTTTGTGCCTTTCCCATGCATGCTTGAAGCCTGCCACTGTTTTCGCTCCCACCACCTCTGCTGGAAGACTGTTCCAGGCGTCCATCACCCCTTCAATGAAGAAGTACTTCCTTACAACCTTCCTAAATTCCCCCCTTCCAGCTTCATTGAATGTCTCCTTGTTTTCGTGCACCTTCTCTTCTGAAAAAATACTCTCCTCCTGTACTTTATTCACCCCTGTGAGGTATTTTAGGTCTCTGTCATGCCCCTCTCCTCTCCTCTCTTCCAGGGTGTACATATCGAGATCCCTTAGTCTCTGCTCATAGGGCTTATTATGATGCATCGCCTGCACCATTTTAGTTGCCCTCCTCTGGACAGCCTCTACTCTCTCTTGTGTCTTTCCTTACATATGGTCTTCAGAACTGGACACAGTACTCCAGATGGGGTCTCACCAACGACTGATACCGTGGTAACAACACTTCTCTCTTTCTGCTGGTGATACCCCTCCCTATGCACCCCAGCATCACATTGGACCTGCTTTGTCGCACTGCTGTACCACCTTGCGGTCATCAGATAACATTACCCCAAAATCTGTTTCCTGTTTAGTGACCATCAGTACCTCTTCCACTATTCTGTACTCTGCCTGTGGGTTTCTGTGCCCTAAGTGCCTGGTTTTGCAATTTTCGCATTGACACCAAGCTGCTATACCCTTGACCACTTCTCGAGTTTTCTTAGGTCTCTACTCATTCTCTCTACCAACTCTGAAGTATCTACCCTGTTGCAGATTTTGGTATCATCTGCAAAGAAGCATACCTCGCCTTCTAGCTCTTCTCTAATGTCACTTATAAAGACACTGACGAGAAATGTTTATTGTAAATCAGTACAACAAAAACATTTCTTTTGGGAAACACTGGATGGTTTGCATATCAGTGAGGCATAAAGTCCCTTAAAGAACTATAGCCTGAAATAAATATCGACTTTCAAAAGTAGTGACCTATTACCTCTTATATTGGAAGTGTTTTTTCATTTACCTTTTGCAAATGTAGAAGATTTTAAGCCTTAGTAATGGATGTGATGTGTTGAACAGTACTCTACCTAGAGGTTGACATAGCTAGTTCTTTCCTCCTCATATAGCATCAGCCCTGTGATCTCACTATCTGTGTCACCACAGCTGACCAGGAAGAGCCAATTACCTGCTGCAAGATCAGTCACTTGTGAGGTTAAACTGCTAATGTGGTATGGAGAGGAATTGAACTAAATAGATATGTCAGCCTCTGGGTAAAGTACTGTACTGCTCTGTACATCATACCTAATACTATCAGGTAGAAAACATTCTAATGAACAAATATGTAACAACACCCTCCTTCCGTGGGGGTGAGAGTTCTAGGAATAACAGTGCTCAGGTTGGTACTTGTGCTGCAGTCTGGCGGGGATAAGATTAAGTGGGAGGAACTTAAGTTTAGCTTAGTCTGGGACAGTTTTAATTTTAACTCAGTTCAAAGGGAGTTCTGGAACAGACAGCAAGGGGAAAAGAGGAGAAACAGAGAGAGAAAGGGAGCAGCTCTTGGGTCATAGTTCTTACCAACGCAGTGGCAATCATGGGGGGGGGGGCTGTGGGTTCCCATCAAGGGGAGCATCCTAAATGCCTGCCAGCCTGGAACTGGTTCCCCTGAAGATCCATGGGAGACCTGGTGTTGGGGATGAACCTGAGTGGGTGACAAGGGCAGAGAGAGTGTACCTTTGGAAGGCAGTGAGAAAATGGGTAGCTGTAAGGAAAGAGAAATCCAGTCTCCAGGCCAAAAGGCTCCTCAATGAGGATCATGCTGTTCCAAAATGTGGGAGATGGCTTAGTAGGAAACAGTACCAAAAGCAAATAAATAAATAAATAACATTGGAGCTGGTTTTCACAGCCATTAAGCCATAAGGGAATGTCACAGAGACATTGCCGACCTTTGCAGTCTGAGATACCAGCATGGAAACAGAGAGCTATTCTGGGAGTCACTGGCTGAGTGACATGATGATAAGTGTGCAAAGTGAGGGCATAAATTTGTTAGGGTTTTCATAAGTGTGAGCCCAGGATTTCACTTTCAGTAGGAGACTCCTCCACAATGTATGTAGATGAGGTGCTGAGCTGTTATAGTAACCATCACACCTTGTTGATGGAAGAGCTGAGTTGTTAGTCACCCTCACACATGTTGCAGATGGATGAATGGAGCTGGTATATTCATCCTCATATATTGTAGAACCAGCACTTCAATATGGAGAATGGTAAGTTGTGTACTGGGTCTCTTGACCTAGTTGTGAGTACGTGATGAATTTAACAGTTTAGTAAAGTCAGATTTGATGCTACACTACCATCTCCAGTGACATTTATTTTGGTGCAAAGATGTCAGCATTGATCCCCACAATTCAACACCAGGGTCCCATTGAGTACGCCCTCTAGACAGGGAGGATCCCAGGGCATCACCCAAGGACTCTTGGGGGTGCTGTCATAAAGGCAGCCAGGGACCAGTAGGTCACAGAAAAAAGGGTTACAAATGGGAAAAGAGAAATACCTCAGTAACGGCAACAGCTGACTACTTTAAAAACTGATAACATTTTTGGCCTGCTGTTTTTGGTGCTACTAGCTCTTTAAACAGCATAAACATAATCTGTAAAATGAGGTATCATTGTGGGGAGAATCATAATTTACAACTACAACAATAATACAGCATCAAATTTGCTGTATGGGAGTGAGCCCAGGAGGCACATGAAGTGTGTCCAGAATTTCACAGGAATTAAAGGTGAAAGTCCCAGCCCAAAACATACTGTATAAATGGGTTGCCATACATTAGACCTAAGGGGTACAAAAATACATATTTTGTATAATCATTTTTGCTTTCTGTTTTCACCTGTTTACCCTGAGCCCTGCCCCATCCCTGACCATGCTAACCAGTCACAGTGAAATCTTGTCATGGTAAGCCATCCATCCTGGAGAGCATTTGTGTGACAGAGATATTGTGCATGACCAGTTTCCTGATCATAATGCAGTGCTGCTGCAACATTGAACAGGCCGTTCCCTCCTCTCTTGGTGCCATTTCCAGAGGTCCCTGTTGCGTAGCAGTGGACCAAGGAAGCAAGGGGACACTCCTTCTTGATAGTTGACTGTCAGAGGCTATGCAGCTGCTACTGTGACACAAGCTCTGCACCTTTATGAGCGCATCCAGCGCCGGGGCAGAGCCTGGTGTCAGTGGCTCTGTACCCTTCCATCCATGGGTTCCCTAAAAGAATTCAGTACCAGAGATGGAGCAGGACTAAGCTTGGTTCCTTGTGGGATGTCTCTCCTTCCCCTAGGTTACTGAGTGAGGCATGTGGGAGAAGAGCAGGGAGTACTCACTGGAGCTGAGAGAGTGTCCCTGGAACAGCTTCTCAGCTCCTGTTGCCCCAGATTTGGTGTGCAGGCTCTGTACTGAACCCGTGAGCTCTTGAATGAAAGGTAGAGATGCCTTAAAGGGGAACCAAAGTCAACATTTGCAAACAAAATGTTGTAGAGAGTGTTTTGATTTGTCAGTATACTCCTAGTAAATATTTCCCTTTGTTTTCTGAAAGGAATTGATTTGCTGCATTTAATTGCTAATTTTATAGCCCCTGGGGATCTCCATGTTCACATTGTTTGTGTCTTCTCTTGTTCCTACAATGCCTCATGTCCCATGTGACAGTAGTGCATCTAGTACCATTGATTCCGAGAGTAATAACTGCTTCAGTAGCAATCTGCTGTTGGGAGCCTGATATTCTGGCTTCAATTAAATAACTGTCTAACCCAAACTTTCTGTTTTCTAGGTCTAATCAACGGAAGTGAATGGTTTGTTTTTAATGCTTTTTGTTTCATCAAATTGCATCCAGTCCACCAGCCATGTATTAGAACTGTCTAATGCACATTCCCAGAGTGGCTTATTGCGCTTATAAAATGGGCCTGTGTGTTCTAAATAGGGGTTCTAGTTTTAGCTGTGCATTAGACACATCTAATGCACGGCTAACAACCAATCAGATTGCTTGAAATCCATTGCCCATTTTATAATTATCCTTCAAGCATTTACCATCTGTAAATGTAGCCTTCATTAGAGCTTGCCGGATGAAGAGTTACTTAAAATCACAGCTCTGCTACTGTAAATATGACAAGACGACAACTCTTGTTGAATTAATGGTCTTGGACGCATCACTGTCACATGGGACAGGAGGCATTGTAGGAAGAAGACTATAAAAAAATGCAAACATGGAGATCCCCAGGGGCCATAAAACCAGCAAGCAAATTTAGAAAAACCTTCTCACAGCAAATAAAGGAAAGGCCTTCCTAGGAGTACACCTACAAAACAAAACACCTTGTACATTTTTTTTTGTAAATTTTGACTTTAGTTTTCCTTTAAGCAATGAACCATCAGGATGACCCAAAAAACAGAAATTTAAACATCAGTTGGTATAACTTACAAATGGTGCATTATGGAACAATACCAGTCCAGCATATTAGTATATTCTGGCAAAGAAAACATACAATAGCACAGAGCAACACATGTAGAAACATAGAATTTATTGGCAGAAAAGGACCGCTTGACCCACCCACTCTGTCCAGATGGTCCCTGCCTAGTTAGTCTCCACAGATCCTAACTGGTCTCTGTGACCCTCTCTCCTCTTTGCCTATTTACTACTATCCTCCTGTGTCTATGCCACACATGCTTGAAACCCCTTATTCTTTTTCTTCCACCACTTCCGCTGGCAGTCTATTCCAGGTGCTTACCACTTTTATTACTTTATTATTTTTCCTCCTTACCGCCCCATTCATTCCACTCATTTGGATTCCTTACACACACATACCATCCAGATGCCAAGGAGTCTGTCCCTAGAATGCAGCGCTACTATGGGAATTCTGGAGGCCCGTATAACCCCTTGGGTGGGGCGAGGAAGGTTTCCCCACTTACCTCCTCAGCTTGCAGAGGAGTGTGTGCTTACACAGTGGAGTCTGTCCCTTTTTTGGCCCTGTGGATGTGCGAGGCTGGAGGGATCATCACCTAGGTCCAACAGGGATTTTTCTCGTTACTGTTGTTCCCGACCCTCTACCAACATTGACGTGCTAGGAGGGCCAATGAGACAGAGGTGCGCAGAAAGCGTCTCTGCTCAGGCCCTCAGACAATGTCGGTCCCTCCCCTTCTTAGCTTCCCCCTGGCTGCACTGCCAGATGCCTGTGGCCACTGGGAGGTGGCAGTGTCACGGCAGGGATAGCTCCCACCCCTCCCAGAGAAGGAGAACAAGCAATTGGGTGCTCGATCCTTCTCTTCCCCTCGGGTCACCAGCATGGTACGAGGTGTGGCGTCCAGTGCCTCAGCCTTCAGCACCACCGGGCCAGCCCTCACATCCCTTTTAAAGAGCACCATTCCTCGCAATTCACACTGTGCAGTTATAATAAATAGGAGGCTCCCTTACCTGAATGGGAGTTCCTCCATACAAATTTTAAAACAATCTACTGTGACCACTTAGGAAGGGAAGGGATCGTATTTTGCCCCTGAGGGGGCTGTTTGCTCGATCCCTTCCACTTCCTGATTTACCGCTCCATGCCCACTCTTCCTTGTTTTGTGATATCACTGTAGGGCCAACACGGGGACATGCTCCATGCAAGTCTATGGGGTGTCATTTTAAAAGCTTTTTTTCAGTATTTTAATCAGACTTTTGGTAGAAATCGAAGCCAGTATTCAAGTAACAAGGCTCTTATTACTTGAACACTGGCTTTGATTTTTACCAAAAGTCCGAAGCTTTTAAACTGATGCTTTATAAACTTGCATGGAGCATGCCCCGCGCTGGTCCTATAGTGGCCTCACAAAACAAGGAAGCACGAGGACAGAGCAGCAAGTCAGGAAGTGGAAGGGATCATGTGGCTAGCCCTCTCGGGAGCAAAATATGATCCCTTCCTAAAGGGGCATAGCATATAATTTTAAAACTTGTATGGAGGCACTCCCATTCAGGTAAGGGAGCCTCCTATTTGTACTTTAATGCAAGAAACCGAGAAAGGTGTTTTTTAAACTTCCCCACCTCCAGCTTTATCGCATGCCCTCTGCTCCTAGTGCTCCTCCTCATTCAAAAGAGACTTACCTCCTGCACTATGTTTACCCCAGTGAGGTACTTGTTGGTGTCCATCATGTCCCCTCTCGCTATCCTTCAGGGTTTACATGTTGAGATCCCTCAGTCTCTGCTTGTAGGGCTTTTGGTGCAACTCCTGCACCATTTTAGTTGCCCTCCTCTGAACTGCCTGCACACTATCTATGTCATTTCTGAGGTGTGGCCTCCAGAACTGGGCACAGTGCACTAGATGGGGTCTCACCAGTAAGCAATACAGTGGCAGCATCACCTCCCTCTCCAAGTGCATCCCATGATTGCACTGGCCCTACCCACTGCTTTGTCATACTACCCTGCCACTTTGAAGTCATCAGATATAATAACCCCAAGGTCTCTTCCCTGCTCAGTGACTGACAGTACCTCTCTCCATCCTGTACTCAGTTCCTGGGTTCCTATCCCTAAGTGCATGATTTTGCACTTTTTGGCATTGAACCCCCAACTGCTGTGTTCCTGACTACTCTTCGAGTTTTGCAAGATCCCCAGGCATTCTTTCCACCCCTTCTGATTGTCCACCCTATTACACATTTTGATATCATCTGCAAAAAGGCAGACTTTCCCATCTAGCTCATCTATAGTGCCACTTATGAAAACATTGAAGCGGACCGATCACAGTACAGAGCCCTGCAGCATTCTGCTGGTCACTGTTCCATCATTAGAGTGAGTGCCATTAACTACCACCTTCTGTCACCTATCCATTTACCAGTTTCTAACCCAATTTCACCAGTTTGGGTCCCACCCTTAGGCTACTCACTTTTTTAGTCTCTAGTGTGGCACAAGGTTGAAGGCCTTGCTAAAATCCAGACCATGTCCAGTGCCCCCGATCTATTTCCCTGGTCACCTAGTCAAAGAAAAGAAATCAATCAGGTTCCTCTGGCATGACCTACCCCCCTCCCCACATGACTCCATGCTGCGTGTAGTCTTGCTGCCCATTGGATTCAAGATACTGTACATACCTTTCCATTACATAGAAACATAGAAACATAGAAGTTGACGGCAGATAAGGACCGCAAGGCCCATCCAGTCTGCCCATTTCTTTTTCTACCTTATAAATGTGCCATCGGCCTTTGCTCTGTCAGTGGCCTATCTATTCATAGTCATTTGTATTGCTCCCTTATGCCTATCCCATGCCTGTTTGAAGCCCTGCAGTGTATTCATAGCCACCACTTCTTGTGGTAAGCCATTCCATGCATCCACCACCCTTTCTGTGAAAAAGAATTTCCTCACATTCCCCCTTAATCGGCCTCCCTCTAATCTCATGCTGTGTCCTCTTGTCCTGCTATTTTTCTTATATTTAAACATGTTAGACTCTTTCACCTTGTTTATGCCCTTAGGGTGTTTGAATGCCTCGATCATATCACCTCTCTCCCTCCTTTGCTCAAGGGTATACATATTGAGCTCTGTTAATCTGTCCTCATATGTCTTCTGACGCAGTCCCTGCACCATCTTGGTTGCCCTTCTCTGACTGCCTCAATTTGGTTAATGTCCTTGTGAAGGTGTGGCCTCCAATACTGCATGCAGTACTCCAGATGGGGCCTAACAGTGTCTTGTACAGAGGGATTACCTCCCTCTACGACTTGTGATACCCTACTAATACACCCTAACACCCCTAGCCTTACCTACTGCTTTAGAGGTCTGCTTGATGATTTTAGGTCATCAGTGATGATGATGCCCAAGTCTCTTTCTTCCTTTGTGACTGCTAGCAACTCCTCCCAGCATATAGGTGGCTTCAGGGTTTCTCTTCCCATGTGCATGATTTTGCACTCTTTGCATTAAATCCCAGTTGCCACTCTTCTGACCATTCTGCTAGTTTATCCAGATCTCTCTCATTCTGCCCACCCCATCTGGATCATCTACTCTGTTGCAGATCTTGGTGTCATCTGCAAACAGACAAGCCTTACCCTCTAGTCCATCTGCAAGGTCACTAATGAAGATGTTGAAGAGGACTGGCCCCAGGACTGATCCCGAGGTACCCCACTTGTGACTTGTATCTCTTCTGACTGTATACCATTTACCACCACTCTCTGTTTTCTGCCCGTCAACCAGTTTGCCACCCAGTTGACCAACTTCTGACCCACCCCGAGCCTACCCAGCTTATTTATCAATCTTCTATGTGAACAGTGTCAAAAGCTTTGCTGAAGTCAAAGTAGGACATCAACTGCTCCCCTTGGTCCACCACTCTGTTACCCAGTCAAAGAAATCTATGAGATTAGTTTGACAGGACCTTCCTTTGTAAACCCATGCTGTCTTGGATCCTGTGCTCTATGGATTCCAGGTGTTGCACTATCCTTTCCTTAAGGAGTGCCTCCATAATCTTGCCCACTACTGAGGTAAGACTGACCGGTCTGTAGTTCCCCGCCTCCCTGCTACCACTCTTGTGGAGCGGGATCACATGGCCCTTCTCCAGTCTTCTGGGACCTCTCCTGTGCTCAGAGACTCACTAAACAATTCTGCTAATGGCTCTGCTAGTTCCTCCTTTAGCTCCTTAAGTACTCTGGGATGTATGCCATCAGGTCCCATTGCCTTATCCACCCTGAGCTTAGCAAGCTCTTGTAGGACCCTTTCTTTGTGAAGGGAGTAGTGCTCACCTCCTCCCCTGTGTCCATGATGCTGAGCTGTGGGCCCTGCCCTACCTTCTCTTCAGTAAATACTGAGCAAAGTATCTATTTAGGATAAATGCCTTTACAGGTCCTCTCCTCACATGCTCCCTTTTCTCCATTAAGCTTAGCAATACCCCTCTGGACTTTCTCCTTCGCTAATGTATCTATAGAAAGTCTTGTCACCTTCTTTACTGTTCGTGCTAGTGTTTCCTCAGTTTGGGACTTTGCCTGCCTTACTGCCTTACCTGCTTCCCTTAGGCAGTTTGGTATGCCTCCTATCTTCATCCCGCTGTGTTCCTTTATATTTCCTGAAGGCCAGCCTTTTGGCTCTGACCTTTCCGCTACTGTATTTGAGAACCAAAGTGGTTTCTTCTTCTTTGCACTTCCTTTCTGTCTAACACAATGGGATGTTGCTTCAAGTATTGCATCCTTAATGCTTGCCCACTTTGCCTGTCCCCTCACCTGTGTTTCTTTTTTGCCAGGGCTAGCTTAACTCTGTTGGCCATCTTATCAAAGTCAGCTCCTCTGAAGTCCCATATTTTTGCCTTGGAATGGGATGATTTAGATGTAGTAGCCAAATTGAACCATACCATGTGATGGTCACTGGCCCCCAGGTGACCTTCTACCTGGAGATCTGTGATCCCTTCTTTGTTAGTCAGTACTA
This sequence comes from Neoceratodus forsteri, assembly GCA_016271365.2. Lineage (NCBI taxonomy): Eukaryota > Metazoa > Chordata > Ceratodontiformes > Ceratodontidae > Neoceratodus > Neoceratodus forsteri. Next base: position 447,850,774 of record CM057456.1, on the reverse strand, counting down.
GATCTAGGATAGCCCTGTCTCTTGTGGGTTGCTGTACCAGTTGTTTGAGGCCCTCCTGCAGGAATCCACTATGAGTCTAGTTCTGGCAGATGTTCCTGCTGGTATTGACCAATCTGTATCCGGCATGTTGAAGTCTCCCATTATCAGAACCTCCCTTTAGCTGTCATGTTTTGTATATCTTCTAACAGTAATATGTCTATGTCCTCCTCTGGTCTGGGGCCTGTAGACAACCCCAGTTCTTATGGCTGTCCCATTTCCTGTTTCCAGGGTGATCCAGGTTCTTCTGGCTTCTTATGTGTATTCTGAATTTCTGTAGCTTTGATATTTTCATTAACATACAGGGCCACCTCCCCTTTTGCACCTCGGTCTCTTCTGAACAATACATAGCCAGGTACTGAAGTCTCCCAAGTGTGGTTACTGGTAAACCACGCCTCACTAATTGCTACTATGTCCAGTTTAGCCTCTGACATTATTGCCTGCAGGTCTGGGATCTTATTTCCCAGGCTGTGAGCATTTGTGTACATGATTTTCCATTGGCTAGATTTTGGTGTGTTAGTTGTTGGGTGAAGTTTGGCATTACCCCTGTGCGTCGTATGGGGAGACAAACCTTTTTTCTTACCTGGTGATGCAAATGAATGGCAAACATGCTGAATTCCTGTTTGACCACAAGCTGAGAGGGGAGGGGTGTTCTTCCCATTCGACGTATGGGGTGCTGCACCCCTCTCCCCATTTGCTAGTTTAAATATTCTGTGCCAGTGTTTCTATTAATTTCCCCACAACTAAGGTGAGACTCACCAGCCTGTAGTTGCTAGCCTCTTCCTTGCTGCTGCCATTATGTTGAGGGACCACGTCTGCTCTCCTCTAGTACTCAGGAATCACACCCAGTTCCAGTGACCTGCTGAATAAGACCATCAGCACTTCCGTGAGTTCTTTTAGTACCCTTGGGTGTATCCTGTCTGGTCCCATAGTCTTGTCCACTTTCAGAGCTGCAAGTCTTTTCCAGACTCTTTAGTCTGAAAATTGACTTGAGTTCACCTACCCTTTCCTGCTGCTCCTGGTGCCCTTCCCCCCACTCTGAAGACTAAGCAGAAGTACCTATTCAGGAAGTCTGATTTTTCTTGGTCCCCATCTGCAGTCTCTCTCTACCATCCTCCTGATCCTCACTGTCCCTCCCCTTGCTTTCCTATACTAACTTATGTGCCTGAAGAAAGTCTTATTCCCATTTGCTATCTCTTTGCGTATTCTTTCCTCTGTCTGTGCCTTTGCCTTCCTCAGTGCCTTACTTACTTCCCTCAGTTTTACCTGGTACACCTCTCTGTCTTCCCTTCCCTATGTTTCCTTATACCTCCTGAATGCCACCCTTTTTTCCTTTACCACCATGACCAGTTCTCTAGAGCACCACAACAGTCTCTTTTTCCTTTTACTCACTTTCTTCACGGAGAGGTTGGTTGCCTTAATTATGTCCTCCATTATTTTTCCCCACTGTTCCTCTAACCCCTTTCTGTCAGTTCTCCCCCAATAGGCAGTTTCTGAGGCAGTCTCCTAATTCTTTGAAATCCACCAACCTAAATTCCAGGACCATCATCCTCGTGTAGTTTTCTTCTCCACTTGTCTTGATTTTAAACCACACTGAATGGCAGCGTTCATTCTAGGAACTAAATTGGGTGGGTCAAATGACCCACTGGCCACTGAAAAGGTGTGTCATTTCAGGAAAAATGTGGGTCATACATGACATTTCTTTCAAAACTGTATACAGAATTTTAACTAACGCGGCATCAGTATCATAAGCTGATGAACTATTACAGCAAGTGCAGATCAACAAGGGAGGTGTGAGTTGTGACTCAGAAAATAAATGCCATTTACATGATGTCAGAGGTGGATAGCAGTTTACAAGAAGGCAATGACATCTCTGTCACTGCTGAGCATCAATCAGGATCATAGGCCTGAGGCAACAGCCAGAGGTCTTGTGTCCATCCAGTAGTAGTGTCTGTTCGCAATGTGGTAAACTGTGAATTTTTGCCAGCAAAAAAAATAAAAAAAGCATCACCCTTGCACTCTTATGAGAGAGAGAGAGAGAGAAGAGATATTAATCATTTTGGAAGAATACACAGAGGCATTAATAAACAGCCCTAATTAGGGTCCTGATAGCAGTTACAGATCTAAGGTCATCAGGCTAACTATATTAGGATATTTATAAGCTATTATTACTTTAATATGAGGCATGATATTGAGAGAGATAAATTAAAATATCAGTCACAGTTCGGTCATGTGCGAACTATAAGTCAGTCAGTGCAGTCCCCATGCTGGAATAACCTCCTCTGTTTTTTTCCCTCCAAATATTGATTGCAGAAAGAAAATCAAATTCAGCCTGGCAAGGTCCCTCAACCGCAACAGTCAGCAGATCATTGACTCTAGTAGCAGACAGTCTATTTCTCATGCTAGTTTTTACAATGTTCTGGGCACTGAAGCCCCTCTCACAGTCTGCTGTATGGACTGGGGCAGTTAATGCCAATGCAGCCAGTGTCAAAAGATTTGGGAAGTCTGACTTATGATATTTGTTTATGAACCCCCAAAGAGTTTGCATGTTGTCCCTCGGGTATCCCTCTCTCACAACAAGTGGCTTCAGCGTTCTCATTCTGCTTTGGTGCAGTCTACATCCACAAGTGGTGGTGCCACTGTCTGTTCTTGATCATAATGATCAAGCAGCATGTGAATTTGTTAATTTCTCCAGGTTTCAAGATCGTCTTTAGAAAGGCTGCTGACAGGCCTAAGATCCAGTACTCCAAAAGCAGCCAACTTGTTTCTGTCATACCCAGGGAATCTGTCTTTTAAATTTGCAGCCAACTGGTCAATGAAATGGTCCTTGATTGAAAGGTTTTTGCCTCCCCTTAGTATGTGATGCCCCTTGAACACCAGCCTTCCCTCCTCATCTTCCTGGATATCCTTCTCCACTTCATGTAGATACATTTTTTCCTTTGTTCCAGATTTTATTTTTTCTCAATCAGAGAAGCACTTCTCCAGACTGACATGGACCATAGAGATGTCCTGATCTCTTTTCTGAAACACTACACTACGCTGGGTAATTACAGCAAGTACATCCATTAGCATATAGGCTGTCATTATAAAGTCATATCTGGACATTTTTAAGGCATAACCTTTTGCTCTAGCATCTGTTTCATTGCAGAAAAAAGTGAGAAGGGAGTCTAGGGTGTGATGAACGATCTCATCCACTTTTAAACTGCTATCCACCTCACATCATGGACCTCCTTCACTTTTAGAGTTGGTTCCTCCAGCATTTCTTGTATTTGTTTGTTTGTCAACTCTTTTGGCTGATCTTTTAAAATGGTAGAAAATACCAGGTAGCACCTCTTGTTATTCTTTTAGGTAGGGGACAGAGTCTGCTGCTTGTGAACTACATAGTGCATGCAACCCTATGAGCAACACAATGTATATGTACTAGCATTGGGTTTTCACGCAGCATGTGCCCAGTGACTCCCTCATCTGTCCCTGTCATAACTTTTGCTCCGTCACTTCCCAATCCCATTACTTTTTTCATGTTAATTTTTTTCCTGGCTAGGAATTGCTCTAATTCTTTAGCTATCCCTGATTCAGTGGCATCAGATATCTGTAAGTTCTCTAGAAAATGAGTAGATGGAACAAAACTTTCAGGATCAAGCACTCTTGCATACAATACTAGTTTTTTGGCGACAGTGATGTCTGTGCTGTCATCACAAATTAATGTGATGTATGGGTTATTTTCTAATTTTTTACTTGTCTCCTGCCTAATTACCAAGGCTATGCATTCAAGGATGTCATTGGCTGTAGTTTCTGATGAATACGAGGCATTCTTGGCCACAGTTTGTCAACAAAAGGACAATCTAAACTAGACAAAAATTCCATTAAACTTGTATATTTATGAACTGGCAGGTTTTCTTTGGCCATCCAATAAACACTCTTCATGGCCACTAGAATAGCTTGTTCTTTTTCAGATATAGCTTTTCTGAATGCATGCTGCAAATCCTCCTGCATATTTTCAGCTGCCATAGCATCTCTGTGATCTGCCGAGTCAGCATGCCTAGTCAGGGTGCTTGTCCTGAAATTGTCAGTGCCAGAAGTCAGAGTATTTTGTTTCTTTCTACTGATGCACACAGCACAAGTCATCACATTTTTTTCTGAATTATATCTCAACCACCTGTACACCGTGAGCCAGCGGCCCTGAAAATTACGTTTAATACTGGCCACGTGGGACTGGCTACTAAGTAGTTCACAAGCAGCAGACTCAAAATCAAGTTGTGACTGGCTAGCACTGTCACCAGGTCCCAACTGTGTGTCCGCCACAGCGATGGACAACACAGTCTGCTTCTCAGAGGACAGAACTGGCACCTCATTGCTTCCATTTGAATTTTTAGAAGTCCCTGATCCTGATGCAGCAGTACATAGTCTCTTAGGTGCAGAAGACCTGAAAAATGTTTTAATGTTCTCTTGTTTTTTTGCCATGACTGCTTTATTTTATAAAAGCTGCAGCAGGCCTTGTTTTTTTATATTCTAGTTCTTACGAGGAGGGCGACTGAGGAAGTAAGTAAGAATGCCGAATAATGGGGTTGGTGTGTCACTGACAAAATGTTTTAATAAAAAAACAATTTCTGACAAATGTCCTGAGTCTGAGTCTTTTATTTGTACATTAATACACCATATGCAAACAAGGTAGAGAGTACAGTCAGAGGGAATTCAGAACACACACTCTAGCAGTCAGTCACTATCTGCTTGCGGCTTTAATTTTTTCTGTCCCACCCACCCTGCTTTTTCCTAAAATTAAAGTTTCTGCTGTGTCTTATTTCCTTTTCTAATTGCAGATATATTTTTTTACCGTTCCTTTTAATAATGCAGCTCTCTGGCTTTGCCTATCTGACTCCAATGTGTAAAAGCAAAGACAGAGCCCTGCCCCTTGCTTCTTTACTTCAAGTTCACTTCTTAGACTCACTCTTAATAAATCTATTTCTCTACCTGCAGTAAACTACATGAGATCAGAAGTTCAAGATTCAGGCCCCTCACTTCCTTGCTGTGATAAAATATTTGATTTTGTTTTAATCTTCTGAGGTACCTGCTAGTGGATGCTGTCAATATATCCCCCACACTCTGGCTTAATTCACAGTCAGTGACTGCTGTTTATTTTTATTAATGATTATGAAATAATGATTATGAAATCTGCAGCTTGCCTCACACACAGTTTGAAATTTTTGTGGGAAGAGGTGGAATTCAGACAGATATTTATTAATCCGCTTTCCTTCACAGTTTATCAGATATCGACTGCTCAAGCAGTGTAATCAGATGGAGACAAAAAAGGAGAAAAAGACAGCCCCCCCTTTACACACACACGGCTCCTCTCCTGTATTCTTATCCGTTTATTTTTTCAATTCTTTTAAGTCTACTGTGGCTTTTTAACTTAACTAGACAGCCCTCCCTCACACTCTTTGCTTCAATTGCTACCTTTCCTGTGCTGCAATTGAATTCTGCTATTAGGTGAGATAGAGCAACCTTCCCCCACATCTGACTCTGTTCACTCTGGCTTTATATTTCTTCACTTCAAGTAGTTCTGGAAAAGCAATTTATTTTCTTTGTCTTTTCTTAGTAGGTAGATGGTTCAGAGGGCAGAGGCCCGACAGCTCTGCCTTGCTGCAGTCTCAACTACCTTCCCCTATCACAATTGTTTTAGTATCAGTCCAGTTGTCTGTAATATAGATTTTACAAAATAATCCAAAGTCTACTCTCTCAGACTCTCACAGCTAAATATGCCTGATAGTTACACTATCAGAATTAGCGATTATAGCGCCAACTCAATTACAGCTCAGTCTTTAAATAACTACAAGTTGAAGTAGCTCACTCCACGACTGTGACTCCAAAGTGCGCAACAGGGGAAACAGCTCGGTTTTGGTAGCTCTGCTCTGTACCATGTGATGTGTCTCAGTGCACATCACATGGTTCACAACAGAAGCGCCGGCCCTTGCATCCAACTCAGCTATTCTGTGGCTGAATACTGTCAGAAACACCCTCCCCCAATGGCTGTGTTGCTGCAGTTTGTAGCTAAAGCTGGCACTCAAATTGAATGGTCACTCAGATCTGCAAACTTCTTGTTTACCCCCAAAAAAAAAACCATGCTGATCTCTGTTTGTTTGCTGCAATGGGAATCTTGTTAAAACAGCATGATCACCAGCCTGGCGCAGCTCTGAGTGAAGACACAATAAATTGATAATTATCTCTCGATCGGAACACACACTAAGGCAGAGATGTATTTCCTAAGTACTAGTATGTTGCTGGGCTATGTGTAACCTTTTATCTGCTAACTACATGTCGGCAGCACTCTGAACTGGCAACCACACAAATCTATCATTCTCCTTAGCAGGTCCCTTAGAGCTCAGCTCACGCAAAGGCAATTATCTGCTAAAACAGGAAAATTGTGTGGTTGCCACTTCGGAGTGTTACCTGACATGTAAAGCTAGTAGATAAAAGGTTAAACATAGCCCAGAAACATAATAGTACTTAGAAAATACATCTCTGCCTTTACCCCTTTAGTGTGTGTGTTCCGGTCGAGAGATAACAATTTACTGTGTCTGCACTCAGAGCTGCACCAGGTTGGTGCACATATAATTTGATTCCCAATTTACAGCAAACAAAGATTTAACAAATCCATCTATTCAGCATTGTGCCACGGCATTCCTACAGTCGGCATTCTGTCCAGTGCACTGTTCTTAACTCCTCCTCCATACCTGACATGTGCCCCCAAGGGGTTACGAAATTTTCCTTTGGCATGATCCGAGTCAATCTGTACACACCCCCTGGGGCATTTCTGAGCCGGCAAGCTGTCCCTCCTCTTTTCCAGCATGACATGCCCTCTCCAAGACAATTTCAGTGCGCTGTGTCTGTCAACGGCAATCCTGAGCCAACAAGCTGTCCCTCCTCTTTTCCAGCATGACACGCCCTCCACAAGACAGTTTCAGTGCGCTGTGTCTGTGGACGACTTAAAGTGTATGCGCACCCTGTACGTGCGCCCAGGATTCTTAAAGCTGCAGGTGCGGCAAAAGACCCAAGCCGCAGTATGAAGATGGGTCAGGCCACATGTCGGGTGTGCCAGTGGCGCGATCCCGCGGCCTGAAATGAACACTGGAATGGTGATTACTGGTGCATGGGGGGACTGTCTACTGTGACGTCTGCAGTGCTGTCAACTCTTTGTAAGCACCAGGTCCAGCACTGCCCCATATCTAGTGGGTTTGTTTGAGTAGCTGTCTGAGAAAAGCCCCTTGTAGGGAGTCAAGGTTGGCTGTGCTCCTTGCCAAAGCTGCAGCTGGAAGGCTCCAGTCCACATCTGGCAGACTGAAGTCACCAACTAGCCTGCTAGTACCTCCCCCGTATTTGCCATCCTGATGATGTCTTCCTCAAGTGTCTTATCCAATTCTACTTCTGATGCTGAAGGTCTGTACAGATAGCGGCACCAGCTCCTGTCTCCAGGACAACCCACAGCACCTCCAGTCCTTCGTTTTCTTCCGGGTGCCCCTCTACTTCTGTAACCCCCCCCCCACAAATGGGGGTTCCTAAAAGCTTTCCCGGAGCTTGCTTAAATGCTCCATACCTGGTTGGTGTTCGGCGTAAAGCCGCTTAAATGTCATTGCCAGTGAGCGCTTTTAAAGCCTCCATGTACTGTCTTTTTAAGGGCTGCCTGTTTGCAGTCATAATTAGTTAAAATGGGGGGGCTGTGTGGTTTTATGCCCGAGTCCCGCCCGAGCTGCTGAATAAGCGCTCCATTCTGCCATCGCTAGAAGAGCAGAGGGAGCCTAGTTGAAAGATATAGCTGTTTGCTGGAGAATGTGTAGTGTAACTGGGAAAATGCAGCCTGTCTAACCTGCCTTTCTTGCAGCTGGGACTCTGTGTGCTGTGCCCCTCCATTTTGGACCAGGACGTTCTGCAGGGTCCAATAAGGTGCTAGGGACAAGTAATGTGAAGGATTGAGTGACCAACCAGGATCGGGACTCTAGATGGAGCTGGCTGACAAATGGGAACACAGCTTGTAATTCCTGGTCATGGCTTATGGGTCCGGTGCCTTTCACCACCGGGAGCTAAAATTGTGTCTGGCATATGTAACCAGCCAATGAGATCGGTAGCGCGGGCTGTGAGGCTGGCCCCATGCTGTTAGGGGCAGATGCACTGTGACTGTGGAAGAGTGTGGAGCCCTGAGCTCCTGCACCATTGAGTGTTCGTGCGGGAAGTGCATGAAAGGCCTGAGGCGGCCGTTTTCTTTGCCAGCGTGTCCTGAATAAAATCCGCCGACGTGCGGTCAGAGGAGGCTGTGTATAAACACAGCTACCTACTAGGCTTCACCTGAAGAGGACTGGAGAATCTGCTGAATCGCGCTCGGTCTGTCAGGACGTTTGAAGCTGCAGTTAAGGCCCGCAATTGCTGTGAGTTCGTTCGGGTCCTGGGAGCAGCTGCCTGGTATGGTATCCCTCAGTTGTTTCCATATAAATGTGTGAGGAGGCCTTTGAAACTCAGGCTCAGCCCTGCAAGTGGTGAAAGAGTGGTTCTCTGTTGGAGTTGTGAGTACTGAATCAGGGTAGCTCCCTGTTAATGCTTACAAACCAAGGCAAAGTCATTTTGTTGTATTGTTGACTGTACTAAGTGAGCTTTCTGGCTCCATCTGATCTTCTCAGGAATTAAATGCTCATTTGTGGAAGGGCCCCAACCAGCTGCATCGAGGGACTAGCCATTAGGGTTTGGGTACCCAGAGACAGTAATTAATAGGTTAGGCCTGTGCACAGAGCCATAGGTAGATTTTCATATGCTGTAGTGGTAAGCTAATTACTCTGATTTCCCCCTGGTCCTTGTTATTTCCCCCTCAAATAAATCTGATCGCCTGTTCTGCAAAAGTACACTGTCTAGTCTGTGTATTAATGGTAAAATACTGCACAGTGAATGTAGTGTAGCTGTACCTTACTTTCCAGGGGGTCCCTGGAGTGAGCTGACTGGATCGAGCCGGGGCCAAAAAAGTGTGTGGTAAGGACGCTAAACTTGAACTGTGTGGGCCACTAGTGGGAGGGAAGGGGGGTTGCAGCAACCCAGAGGGCTGTGACCGAATCAACCTCGACTGTTTTAACCCCGACCTCTGGGTGGAGGCACCCGCCAACGGATCTGGGCCCCTCACCCTGCTACAGTTGGGGCAGGCAGGGGTAGTAGCCCTTGGTATAGTGCCCCTTGGGGGTTACACTTCCATGGCCTTGATTCTAACCCCATGTATTCTTCTCATATTCATAACTCTCTGCAGTTAGCCTGCTCAGTAGAACTGCCCGGAGAATGGAACTATATGCTAATGATGGAATCATTGGCACATGACAATTATTCAAACTTCTGCCCTCATCTGCTGCACGTTCTATCAATGTCTCAGATTTCTTACTCCGCCTCACAAGTCTAGACGCCCAGGAGATCCCTCAGGTTGTTGTTGGCTTATTGTGAAGTATAATTGTTTAATTATACATAATTTTCTTTCTGCTGCCTTCATTTATTATTTTTTTAGTCTATCGTCTAGTTTATTTAAGTTTAGTTAGATTTTATTTATTTATTTATTTTAGTCTTTGGTAACCGGGTAAGGCCCACTAGGCACAAGTGCCTGATTTCAGGGGCGACCTGGGAGCACTGGGCAGTTAAGTGACTTGCTCAGAGTCACACAGTATGCAAGTGGAGGTTGTGAGAATCAAACTCAGGTCTGGTCTGCTGGATGTATCAAGCTTGTTCACACCTCATTCCTCTAATCTCTAGGCTATACTGCCAGCCCTTAGCTTTAGATTTAGTGTTTATTTCTCGGTTCCTCACGGTTCGGTATAACCGTTGGGGAACAGAGTAGTTTTATATTAGTTGCAGAGTTCTTCCACTTTATTTTCTTTAAAATTTCATTGTGTAAAGTGTATTTTAACATTGTTGAAGCCGCTAACCCAGTTTCTGTTCTGACCACTAACCCGGTTACTGTGAACCATTGGATCGGTTCCGAGAACCGCTGACCTGGTCCTGACTTTAAAAATTCATCGGTTCCTTTGGGGCCTAATCGGTTCCTGAACCGACCGTAAAAAAAAAATATATATATATATATATATATATATATATTTGAGGTTAAGGTTTTTCTCCTGAAATGGAGCATACTGAAAAACCTAAGAAAAAGACTGGTCCCCTAGGTTTTAAAACTGTGTCAAGTGTGGGGAAGTGTTTGCCAGAGCAGACAAGCATGACAGCTGTGTGTTCTGCCTGGGAACCGAGCATTTAAATACTGACTGTGAAACTTGCAAATCATTTCCACAGAAAACTGTGGAAAAAAGAATGGAGAGTTTGAACAACAATTTGGGAGGTGCTTCGGGCTCTAACCAGCCAACACCTTCAAAATCAGCGAGTGAAACCACAGCTTCTTCTTTTACCAGCCCTGATAAGGGTGAATCAACCTCCTTAAAAAGGCTGATTGGACCGGCTGACTTTCCGGTCCCCTCCAAAAAGGCAAAGAAGACCAAGCATGTCAAACCCCAGGCAAAACCTACAGGGGATTCTTCTGTGCTTCACAGTCTGCCTACTGCTGAGGAGATTGCCAGGGCTATTAAAGTCACCGAGGCAATTCAGGGGTTCATACCTTCTCCAACCCCTCCTTCTCCAAGGGTTCAGGAGATTACTCCCTCCTCAGATCCCGAGTCTCAGGAGATAGATACTGGGGAATATGAAATGCCAGAGGATGATGATAATGGTGAGCCCATTGAACCAGAAATCTCACCAGAGCAGGAATTTGGCTCTCCTCCCAGGCCTGAGGATTTTTCCTCTCACTTTTCCTTTGTAAGGAAAATAGTAGATGCCCTTGACCTGGCTACCACCAAGGTCGTAGAAGATGAGGAGGAGGCAGAATATATGGAGATGATGGGGTTAACACCCACTAAGAAGATTTTTCTGCCTATTAATAAATTCTTCAAGAAGGATTTATTCACAGTCCTGCAGAACCCTAACTCTGTCATGCCTCTGGATAAGAAGGCTGGCAAGAAGTACCAACTGGACAGGAAAGGGGCTGAATTCCTCTATTCTCACCCTGATCATCAGGGTATAGTCCAACAGGCAGCCTGTGAGAAGGTGAGGGTTCCTTTATCCTCTCATCCTCTCATCCTCTTGAGAAGGATTAAAGGAAAATGGACAGCATGTCAAAAAAGGGTACTTAACTGCCTCCCTGTGGGCCAGACAAGCTAATTACCAGGCATACGCTGCACAGTACCAAAAAACACTGTGGCAGTCTGTTTTGGCCATGTCAGAGAAGTTTCCCTCCCCTATCTCTGATGACCTAGCAGAAACAGCCAGGTTTGGACTGGAAGCCTCTAAATACCAGTTCCAGATGGCAGCAGATGCCAGTGATAATGCTGCTAGGATTATGGCTCTGACTGTAGCCCTGAGAAGGTTTGCTTGGCTAAGGGCTACAAAGTTAACACAGGACACCCAGGCTAAGGCCATCGACTTCCCTGTACAAGATCATTCTCTCTTTGGCAAACAAACCGAAGAGTATATGAAGAAGGTGGATGAATACAAAACCACCTATAAGAGTAATTCATGTAAGAACATGCCTTCTACTTATAGGCCTTATGGAAGGGGAGGTAAAGGAAGGTCCTATGGTAGGCCCTTCTATCAACCTCAAGCTGTTCCACAGCTGCAGCCATACCCAGAGTAGACTGGGCATTATAGGGCTAGAGGTAGGAGGGACTCCAGGAGGGGTTCCCAATCTACCCAGGCTCAGGCCACACCGAAACAAAATCGCTGACTCCTTTGCCAAGGCCGCCTCCCTAATACCAGTAGGGGGCAGACTGACCCACTTCTTCCAGGCCTGGCAGGCCATAACCACGGACAAGTGGGTATTGGAATTAGTGAGCCAGGGACTGTCTCTGAGTTTCAGATCTCTCCCTGCTCTGAAGTCAAGGCTGTTCAAACCAGCCTCTCTTCTCGAAGAACAGCTCCTAGAAAAGGAGGTTCAAACCCTGCTCAGCATAACAGCAGTGGAGCAGGTGCCAAACCTTCAGAGGGGCAGAGGGTTTTATTCCTCGTACTTTCTTACCAAAAAGAAAAATGGGGAGTGGCAGCCTATTCTAGACCGAAGGCATCTGAACAAATATCTGGTAAAACCAAAATTCAGGATGGTGACCCTATGTATAATTTTGCCTGTCATCCAGCTGGGAGACTGGCTGGCATCTCTAGATGCCTATTTCCACATCCCCATAAGGGAGTCTCACAAAAACTATCTCAGATTCAGACTCACTTCAGGTCATTACCAGTTCTCAGTCCTGCCCTTCAGTCTCACCTCAGCACCAAGGGTATTTACAAAATGCCTGGCAGTGGTAGTGGCATTCCTACGAAAGCTAGAAATGACAGTTTTTCCTTATCTCGACGACTGGCTAGTCATGGGAAAGTCATTTCAGCAGGTGCAAGCACACCTGGAAATAACAAAAAATCTGTTATATTCTCTGGGCTTCCTGTTAAACCAGGAAAAGTCCATTCTCATGCCAGTTCAAGTCCTGCATTTCATTGGAGCAGAACTGAATACCTTAAAAAGAAGAGCTTTTCTTCCAGAGGACAGAGTTCAGTCCATTCTGCAACTGATTGCCTCATTCGAGTTGGGAAAGCCATGTCCACAAAGAAGATGCTTGCAAATACTGGGGCACATGGCTACAGCAACAGGAGTGGTCTTGGGAGCAAGACTTCGAATGAGAGACATACAGTTTCATCTACAGACACACTGGTGCCAAAGAAAAGACAATATGTCAAAATTGATTCCTGTAACAAAATTTGTGATCCAGTCCCTTCAGTGGTGGACAGATGTCCACAATCTAAGGGCAGGAGTTCCCTTTCAGAGGGCAAATTCCTCAGTCATCCTTACAACAGATGTTTCTCTGTTAGGATGGGGTGCTCATATAGGAGAGCACACTACCCATGGCACTTGGTCAAGTATGGAGTCTCTCCTCCACATAGATCTGCTACAGCTCCAAGCAGTGTTTGTGGCTCTAAAGCATTTTCCCCATTTGATACAGGGCAAGGTGGTGCAGGTCTGAACAGACAACACCACTACAGTGTTCTACATAAACAAGCAAGGGGGAACAAGGTCGGATCCCCTGTCCACAGAGGCCATGAATATCTGGGAACTGGCTTACTCACTGAAAGCCTCCTTGCAAGCCATTCATGTACTAGGAAAGGATAATACCCTGGCAGATGCCTTAAGCAGGATCAACCAGGCACATCACGAATGGTCTCTGAGCAGACAGGTACTGGACTCAGTGTTCAGACAATGGGGCACTCCAGAGGTAGATCTCTTTGCCTCTCACGAGAATCACATGTTGCCCCTATTTTGTTGCAGGCCACCAGTCAGGGGTACAATTCCCCTGGATACTCTAGCCCTGGACTGGTCAGGAAGGCATCTATATGCCTTTCCTTCCTTTCCCTCTCATCTTCAGAGTGCTACTCAAACTCAAGTCACAGCCTGCGTCCATGATACTGATAGCACCAGACTGGGCCAGGCAGCCATGGTACCCCCTTCTGTTGTCAATGTCAGTGTCCAGGCCAATCCTCCTACCCAGGAGGCACAATCTATTAACTTCCCACCAAGGGAAGATCCTGTACCCGAACATCAGGTCTCTCAGGCTTAAGGCCTGGCTCTTGAGGACTTAGAGTTTGCAAACTTACAACTTTCTCAAGCTGCTCTGGATATCCTAAAAGGATATAGAAAACCATCTACTAAGAAAACCTATAATGCAAAATGGAAAAGGTTTTCTATTTGGTGTGATGCCAAGCATATTTCTTCCTCCCTGGCAGAAATCCCAGAACTGTTAGAATGTCTTACTGAGTTACACTCACAAGGTCTGAAACATACATTTCTCAAAGTGCATTTGGAATCAATTTCAGCTTTTATTTCTGCAGGGAAAAATGTTTCCCTTGCATCTAATCCCATTTTCAAAAAGTTCTTTAAAGGGCTATATCACTTACATCCTCCTATTAAAGTGCCAGTCCCTGTATGGGATCTGAACATTTGCATTGCTCAGCTCATGAAACCTCCATTTGAGACAGTGTTATCAGCACACTTGCAGTATATCACTTGAAAAACTGTGTTTTTGGTGGCAATCACTTCTGCTAGGAGAATAAGTGAATTGCAAGCATTATGTGTGGAAAAGGATTATTTATCTTTTCATTATAATAAAGTAGTACTTCGAACTAATAGGAGGTTTCTTCCTAAGGTGGTTTCTGATTTCCACTTAAATTAGTCCATGACACTGCTAGTCTTCTTCACAGAACAAGCCAGCTCAGGAGAGCACAGACTCCATAGTTTGGATGTAAAAAGGGCATTGAGTTATTATTTGACCAGCACCAAGGATCACAAAGGTGATAAACAACAACTTTTTCTCACTTATGGGGATATGGGAAAGGGCACCCCAGCTTCCAAGAGATCAGTCTCTTGCTGGATAGTTTAATGCATTCAGTTTTGTTACACAAAATCTGGAAAACAGGCCCCAGCAGGCCTCAGGGCCCACTCTACTAGGGGCACAGCTGCCTCTGTAGTAGCTTCTAGAGATATCCCTTTAGTGGAGATCTGTAAAGCAGCTACCTGGAGAACAGTACACGCCTTTACTAAACATTATAGTTTGGACTTACAGTCCAGAAGTGATGCCAGGTTTGGCACAGCAGTCCTGCAGAGTCTCTTCCCTCAGTAGGTTCTCTGCCCACCTCCAAAGGTACTGCTTTGAAGTCTACAGAGAATTATGAATGTGAGAATACTACATGGGGTTAGAAGAAAAAATTACTCACCTTGGTAATCTTGTTTCTTCCAATGTATTCTTCCATATTCATAACTCTCCCTCCCTACCTCCCCTTCCAAAACCAGAACCTCTGAATGGTCTTCTTACCTTGCAGTCCCAAACACAGGCACACTTACCTTTAATCCTGTGGGGTTTTTCTTTACCTTTCTTTTTCCCAGGTGATTCTGGTCATTTTGAGGTAGGACTAATATCATAATCATTAGTATCAGCTTTAGTATATATGCATAGAGTATAGTTATCTGTATCAAGCAGCATTTAAGCTTGAATATTTTTAAATAGGTTCCCTTGTGGGCTTTCTAGAAATCTGAGTTGTTGATAGAACATGCAGCAGATGAGGGCAGCAGTTTCAATAATTGTCACGTGCCAGTGATTCCATCATTAGCATATAGTTCCATTCTCCGGGCAGTTCTACTGAGCAGGTTAACTGCAGATAGTTATGAATATGGAAGAATACATTGGAAGAAACAAGATTACTAAGGTGAGTAATTTTTTCTTCCCTCCCTCACATATAATACAACCTCTCCTTCCCTCCTCCCTTCCCTGTCTCTCCGGAACAGAGAGTAGCCTGGTATGGCCATATCCCAATCATGGCTGTCAGTGCAACATGACTCCATTATGGCCACCAAATCCAGGCTAGCCTCCTGCATGATGGCCTCCAGATCTGGAAATTTACTACCCAGGCTCCTTGCATTGGCACACATGGTTCTCCAAAACTTACACTCTCCCTGCCTGCTTCCCTGCTCCCCCCTGGCCTGTGTTGTTCCCTGAAGCTCCCCATTCCTCACCTCCTTTTCTCTTGTTACCCTATTCATTACCTGTCTCCTTTACTCCTCTCTTCTTGCTTCCTTTTTTTTTTTAAATTCAAGTTTATTGAAAAGCTTGGGTAGAGTAAACTCGGTAGGATTAACCATACATTTAAGAACTGTAAAAACCTACTTGATTACAGTAAGTATAGCATTTAGTAATAAGTTATAAACCATAATAAAGCTACCCTCAGGTGTGCTGCCAGGTAGTAGTCCTCTGGGTCTGGAAGGGCTCTGCCCCCGTAACTTTTGTCAGTTTGCATAGTTAAATATTTAAGTTGGTGTCTCTATAGATTCCAAATGTATCTGGTTATGCTCTTCCGCCAAACCTGGAATTGTGTTTTTGGGCTGTTAAGGGGCAGGCACTGAAAAAGGTACAGGAACCTGGGGAGTACATTCATGACCACAGACTGTATATGAGAATACATGGGGAAATTAAGAAGAGACCACTTGGTTGTGTCTTGACATAACTGATTGGTGAGCGGTTCAGAGTTTACAGTGAACAACTTGCTCAGGTTTTTGGGAATATGTGCTCCCAGATAGCCAATTTGAGTGGCATTCCAATTAGGGGTAGCAGCTGTAATATAGTGGGTGATGGTTTGTAATGAAAGCAAAGCACCTCTGTCTTTGTTTTAAGTGCATATCCGGCATGGTGGCTGAACTCCTAAAGAGAAGTGACCAGACCCTAAGAATGGAGATCTCTGGATGGGATAGGTAGAGTAAGACATCATCTGCGTATAGCGATATTGTTTGAGTGGAACCACCCACCTCTATTCCCCTAATGTGTATGTTATCTCTGATAGCCTTAGCCAGGGGCTTGATATATAGTGGGGAGAGGAGAGGTGACAGGGGGCAGCCCTGGCGGGTCCCCCTACCTAAGCTAAACCTGTGTCACTAAACCTGTCTGAGATACCCCTGTTCACTCATACATAAGCCTGTGGTGTGGTGTACAGGGCTCTAACCCCTTGTATAAAAGCCTGCAGGAAGCTGAAGTGATCTAAGACAAGGAAGAGAAAGCTACAAAAAACTTTGACAAAGGCTTTCTCCACATCCAAACTTACGACACAGGCTGGTGTCTGAGTTTGTAGTATATCTATTACATTAATTGTGCGACAGATGTTGTCAAGAGTTTGTCTGCCCATGACAAAGCCCGTCTGGTCCAGATGGATGATATGGGGAATCAGTAAGTTAAGGCATTTTACTATGATAGAGGTGAACACCTTATAATCTGCATTGAGGAGGGATATCGGCAATAGGAACCGCATTCTGTTGGGTCCTTACCCGATTTGTGGAGAACTGTTATAGTGGCATAATGCCACGAGGGCGGTAGTAAGTCACCTTCTTCCCAGATGTTATTGTAGACCGCTTGCAATAATGGCACAGTTTCCTGCAAAAAAAATTATTAAATTCCCCTCCAAAGTCTTGAGGGCCGGGGCACTTTCCAGATTTGAGATTTTTAACAGTCTGAGATTTCCGTGTGGGATATTGGGGCGATTAGGGATTGGCCTTGTTTAGAGGTCAGAGAAGGCAGATTTAACATCTAAAGAAATTGCCTCTTAGCTGGTGGCGAGGACTCACGTTGTGGTTTGTATAATGTTCGATAATATGAGACAAAGGCATCAGCTATCTGATATCCTCTGAGGGTAATCTGACTAGTAAAAAGGTGTTTTATTTTAGTAATGGCTGCCTTAGCAGCCCACTGTTTGAGACAGAATGCCAGAAACTTGGTCGCTCTGGCCCCACCTCAAATAATATTTTTGTTTTAGATACCATAGGGCTTTTTCAATTTCTAGGAACGTGGATATGATGTTCTGTCCACACTTCTGGCAGTTGCCTTTCCCTTTAAGACTTGCTGGAAATGTCTTCAAGCTGGCTTCTCTCACCCACCCAGGTGGTAACTCTCTCGACTGCACCCTATGATGCCAGATCTTCCTTTCCACTGGAAGAAGCAGGTTCCCTCCTTATCACTCTCACGCTGAATAGGCCCTTGCGACTAAATCTACGGATTTATTTCCCAAAAAGTTTAAAACTTTGTGTCTTCAGCTCTATCACAACCACGATGGACAACAAGTCCGCTCCTGGATTCCATCAGTACCCTGGTGGGCAGAAGATGTCCCGATTGGATCCGCACACCACGTGCATCTATTGCCTGGGGCACAAGCATGATCCCCAGGCCTGCGACATTTGTCAAACTTTCCATCCTACCATTCTCAAGGACTGTCTCGCCCGACTCAAGTTAGACCGACCGAGCAAACAGAATGTGCTGGTCACATCTAAAGATGCCCGTTGGGTGGTCTCTGCTGCTGCAGGGTCCGCTGAACAGTTTGTGGCATTTGAGGAGGCTGTGGCCCAGGCTGCTTCCCACTCCTCTTCAGAGACTGCCTTCATGCCGCTCCAGCGTTCGACTTTCACGGGATCCTTCAAAGAATTGTGCCAGCCTTTGCGGACCCTCGGTCAGGGACTCTCTGGGCACAAATCCAAGTCCAAGAAAGAGTCCAAGAAACGGTCTTGTCAGTGTTCATGGGGTCAACAGCGCTCTTGGTTGAGAGCTTCAGATTCCAGCGCTTCTCCGGATCCGACTTCAGTCGAATCCTCGGCCCAGGCCACCGGCTCCATGGTAATCCTGTCGGGCCAGTTGGCTGAGACGTTGGTTGATCTTCTGGCCGAGATTTTTCTCGAACCAGTCAACCAGTTGTCGACTGAAGAGACCAACACTTTCTTATCCAGAACTCCGGTCCTGACTCAGACTGTTGGGACGGATCAGACCACTGGCTCGCCACCTCTGGTGAAGACCAAGACCGGAAGAGCAGCACTTTCATAGCTCCTCAAGCCCGCTGCCGGTCCCCCTGGTGGTAGGATCTCAGTCTTCTTCCCATGGGTTGAACGGGTCCCACCGACATCGGTGCTCCCACTCTCGACACCACGGGAAGTACCACCGCCACTGCTTTTTATCCTTGACCTCCTCAGGTGAAGAGAAGCTTCGGCGCAAGCTGCGTCGATGCTACGAGGATCTCATGTGGCAACAGCTGGTGCTCACCGGCATGAAGCTGGCTCCGGCTACTACACTGGCCATCACCTGGCTTTTACCTGACAGGCCAATGCCTTCCCTGCCTAAGGAGCCGACCAAGACGGTCCCAGCTTGGCCGACACCGGCATCTTCACCAATTCTGGTGGAGCCCATGCCTAAACAGCCGCTGACCAGCGCTCCAACCAAGGAGTCTCAGCCAACCAAGGGACTTCCCCATTGGCTGTTGGTCACCATCACCCCTGACTGTCCGCGGAGGGGCAGTGGGATTCGGGTGGTCGACCCCTCTTTGACAACTGCTCGGAGTCGGAGGGGGTCCTCCCTGCACTCCCGCCTGGTTGACATGAAGTCGGTGGGGGATCTCTTGACGGATGAAGGCCCTTCCTCTTTTATGGGCCTTCTCCACCTGATCTCTGAGTCCACGTGTATGAAAGTGGAGCTTGTCCAAACACAGGCTTGTTACCCGTTGACTGAGATCCTCGACCGGGGAGATACTCCTTCGGAGGTCTTCCTGGATGGCGGAGGCCATTCTTGGCCCTGCCCTGGAATTTTGGCAGTGAATCGCTTGCTGCCCTGCTCCCTCTTCCCAGATGGCCCGCAAGTAGGCGGTAACTACCAGTTCCCTCTCAGGATTCACAGAACACCCTTTGGCCAAGGGGCTGGTGGCCGATTCTGTGTTTAGGTGCTCTGGCAACACTGGGGATATTGCCACCCACCCGACAAAGAGTCCAAAAAGTTGGATTATGCGCCAAAAAAGGTCTACGCTGCCTCCTCGCTTGGACTTCGCCAGGGTAGCTTGGCTCTCCTTATGGCCCACTTCTTCCATGCCCTGCTGGGCACCCTGGATGAGGTGCTTCCTCATCTGCCAGCAGACCTTCAGACCATGGTCAAACAGGTACGGGACCACGGCCAGGCTGCAGCAAAACAGCAGCTCCAGACAGCCATGGACATTGGGGACTCTTGTGCCCGCTCTGTGGTGCCGCAGTTGCCATGCACCACAGGGCTTGGCTGAGCATCTTGTCCTTCATGGCAGACACTCAGTACAAGCTGGCAGATGTCCCTTTCCTGGGCACCATCTTCTTTGGGCCCAGTGTTGAGGGCCACCTCTCCTGCATCAAGAAGTCCAAAGCCACCTTGCACTCCGTGACATCTGCCCAAAAGGACCCCAATGGCTCCAAGCAATACCAGAAAAAGAAGCCCGTTTGGTCCACCTCTACTCCTTCAGCCAAACCAGCCCAGCCCCAAGCTGGTCAGCTGGCTCAGGCCTGGTGACTTCAGCCAGAGTTGGTGACCTTGGTCGTCCGTAAGCCTGGGGAGAGAGGCTCCAGTGGCCCTTCAGCTGGACCCTCCCCCTCCTCCTCTAAACCTGCACAGTGACGGGATGAGGGGTGCCTCCCTCGTGCCCGTCCCACCTCCCCTGGGTCCTCCCATAGGGGGCCGGCTCTGCCATTTCCTTTCCGCGTGGTCCGCTGTCACCACAGACTGGTGGGTCCTTGAGGTGGTGGGTCAGGGTCTGCCTCTGGAATTCGAGCAATACCGTCCTTGCCAAGCCCGCACCCTCCGGGAGTACATGGTATCTGCAGACATTCTGTCAACTCTTAGAGACAGCATAGCAGGGCTCCTCCCCAAGGAGGTCATGGTTCCTGTCACGGATCCTCTGGAACACCTAGGGTTTGTCTCTAGGTACTTCCTGGTGCCACAGCGGATGGGGGGGCTGGCACCCCATTCTAGATCTGCACGACAGGAACAAGTTTCTCAAGTCACGCACCTTCAGGATGGTAACGCTGTCTCGGATCATACCATCTCTAGAGCAAAACGTGGTTTTGCTCCCTGGATCTTCAGGATGCGTTCTTTCATATCCTGATCTGTCTGTCATACCAAGGGTTTCTCTGTTTCCAAGCTGAGGGAATCCTCTACGCGTTCCAGGCCATGCCATTCAGCCAGTTGTCGGGCCCCCTAGATCTTCACCAAGTGCATTGCAGTGGTGGCAGCTAACCTGAGGCACCTAGGGGTCTGGGTTTTCCCTACTTGGGTGACTGGCTGATAGCATGTCCCTCCAGGCAGGAGATTGAGTGGTCCAGGGACCTGGCCCTCCAGACCTGCGTCAACCTTGGCCTCCTGGTCAATGAGGCCAAGGTGGAACTGGTACCTTCGCAGGTGATCCAGTTCATCAGGGCAGAGCTCGACTCTTGCAGAGCCTGGCTCCTGGCAGACAGGGCAGAGGCTCTCTCCTCCTTTGCTCAATCATTTCGGGTTGGGAAATTGCACCCTGCCTGGGACTTCCTGCGCCTGCTGGGTTACATGGTGGCCTGCACCAGTGTGGTCCAATGAGCCTGCTGGAGAATGTGCTTCCTGCAGTGGGAGCTGGCCAGCCAGTGGTATCAGTGCAGGGGTCACTTAGACCAGCTGGTCACTGTGATACAGCCGATGTGGGGCGGCCTCCAGTGATGGTTAGTCCTGGAGCATCTGCAGGAAGGTATCCCATTTGCCTGCCCAGAGCTGATGGTCATCCTGACGACTGATGCCTCCCTCATGGGCTGGGGTGCCTACCTGGGGGAACACAGAGTCCACGGACTGTGGACCCCTGAGGAGTCCCAGTGCCACATCAACCTGCTGGAGCTTCGAGCAGTTCAGCTGGTGCTGACTGCATTTGCTTTGTACATGTGGGGTCAGGTGGTTCAGGTCCAGACAGACAACACCATGGCCATGTACTACCCAACAAACGGCAGGATGCACTCCCTGCCACTGTGCAAAGAAGCTCTCCTCATGTGGACCTTCATGCGCAGCTTGGAGGCCGATCTCCTAGGCATCCATGTGGCAGGGGCCTCCAACCAGCTGGCGGCGCTCTCAGCCATGTGGGCGAGGTGTCTCATGAGTGGTCTCTCCACCCACAGGTAGTACACAGTCTGTTCTCCCAGTGGGGCACCCCTCAAGTGGACCTGTTCACCTCCAAGGAGAACACAAAACTGAAGCTGTTTTGTGCCCCTCCCCCCCCCACTTAGCAGGGAATGCTGCAGGGGGATGCCTTCTCAAGACCCTGGACCCCAGGCTTCTTCTATGCCTTCCCTCCACTTCCCTTGATTCACAAAGTGTTGCTCAAGGTCAGGAGGAACAAAGCACAGGTGATCCTGGTGGCTCTGGACTGGCCTTGCAAGCTCTGGTCCATCCGGACCTTCAGTCCCTGCACCTGACAGCCTGGTTCTTGAGTGGCTAGAGTTCCAGGTTTTGGGTCTCTCCGAAGATGTCCTCACTGTTGTGGAGACATCTCAGAAGGTCGACCAGGAAATGCTATGCCTTCAAGTGGAAGTGGTTCTCTTATTTGGTGCCAGGGCAAGGGGCTGAACCCCTTGTCCTGTCCGGTGGCTAGCATCCGTGACTACCTGTGGTCCCTCTCTCAGTCGGGCCTTCAATCAACAACCCTTAAGGTGCACCTGGCATCCATCTCTGCTTACCGGGCATGGGCTGGTCAGCAGTCAGTGGCACTGGAGAAGGTGGTCTGGCGTTTCTTCAAAGGCCTTAACCACATTTCCCTTCCAATGCATGAACCACCACCACCACCACCACCGTGGGAGTTGCTGCTAGTATTGGCAAAGCTCATGGGCAAGCCATTCAAACCGATGCACAGGTGTGACATGTCTCACCTGTCACGGAAGACCACCTTCTTGGTGGCTATTACATCAGCCAGAAGGATCAGTGAGCTCCAGGCGCTTTCGATGGAGTCTCCTTAACTGGTTTTCCACGGGGACAAGGTTGTCCTGCACCCCAACCCGAAGTTCCTCTTGAAGGTTGTGTCAGAGTTTCACCTTATCCAGGTGATTAATCTCCCGGTGTACTTCACCAATCACACCTTGGAGGCAGAGCACAGGCTCCATACTTTGGACCTGCAGCGAGCGCTTGCCTACTATAAGGAGCACATGGCTGGAGCTCGGGAGAGGTTTGCCAGCTATTTGTCACCTATGCACCTTGCAGACGGGCAGCCAAGTGGACAGTTGGCAGGTGGATTGTATCCTGCATGAACCTCTGCTATAGGTTGGTGGGTAGGGAGCCTCCCGGAGGGCTAAGGGCTCATTCCACCTGTTATATGACTGCCTCGGTGGTTGCTTCCAGGGACGTCCCTATCCAGGAAATCTGCAGGACTGCTACCTGGATGTCAGCATACACCTTCATTTCCCATTTTGGGGCCTCAGTTCTCCAATCTCTGTTCCCTGTGTGCCTTGCATCCCTCCTTCCAGAGAACTGCTAGGAGTCTGCCTGAAGTGTGGCTAGAACACAGTATCCATGTCCCTAGAAACACAGGTTACTCCACCTGTAACAGTAGATGTTCTACGGAATGGTCTCTTGCAGTAAGCCATTACTTCTGGGAGTTCCCAATAGTTGGCGCTCTAACACGGCAGTTCTCCTCTAGCAGTATCCACATCAGGGACCACCCACACGACTTCACTCCCTCTGCTGTGCCTATAAAAGTGGGTAGTCCCTGGTAGTCTCCGTTCATTTTCCCACTGGCTTCAGCTCTGACAGCAGCTTACTCTACTGCCAGCAGTCTATGACATGGATTGAATCCATAGCTTGGGGTGCCTGGGCTTCATACATGGCACCATATTCCTATATTCAAACACGAGTTTTAAGGATGGATGACTCAAGGAGCTCTATTAACAGGCTCTAACAACACTGAGTCCTTTTCAAGAAGCATCGGAATGGAAGGTATTCCTTCACCATAAGTCCTGCCTGACCGCCTTTCAATGGTCATATATGCTAAACATATATTATCAGAGACTTTCTTTGTCAATGGAAGACAAATACCCCGTCGACGGCAGGCATTTCTACATCATCTTCATCACAGAACAGACTACAGAGGCTTACACTATATTCCCGTCGATGGATGCATAATCCCAGTAAGCGGAAGCCTCCAACAACATTCTTTGCATAGGCTCACTCTGATGTGCATCGGCGAGGCCTCCAACAACACTCTACAGAGGCTCACACTATGTTCCCATCGACAGATGCATAATCCCCGTTGACGGAGGCCTCCTTCATACTTCTTGTCGACAGGAGGTTCATTCCTCATCGACGGAGGCCTTCTGCATGATTCCCGTCGATGGACACTTCATCCACCTTTTGACAGTGGCCTCCTTCATGATTTCTCATCGACAGAATATTTATCCACTGTTGACAGAGGCCTCCTACATGATTCTCATCGACGAACCACTCATGCCCTGTCGATGGAGGCCTCTTACATACTTCTCATTGACAGGAGGTTCATTCCCCATCGACGGAGGCCTCCTACATACTTCTCATCAATGAGAGGTTCATTCCCCATCAACGGAGGCCTCCTACATACCTCTCGTCGACGGGAGGTTCATTCCCCATTGACAGAGGCCTCCTGCATGATTCCCGTCGACGGACAATTCATCCACCATCGACAGAGGCCTCCTTCATGATTTCCCATCTATGGAATATTCATCCACCGTCGATGGAGGCCTCCTACATGATTCTCATCGATGGACCATTCATGCCCTGTCGACGGAGGCCTCCTACATACTTCTCGTCGATGGGAGGTTCATTCCCCGTCGACGGAGGCCTCCTCCAAGACTATCATCAACGGTGGCTTCATATAAGAACAAGCCTTTCTCATCGACGGGCGTAACAACCCCCCCCATAAACGAGGCACATTATCTTCATGTGTTGTCGATGAGACACATTCCACCATCGACAGGACATACTCCCCTTCTTTCATCATCGACGGCTGATGACCCACCTTCGACGGAGCGTGATTTCTACTAATCATCATAGACGGCTTTCATTCCACCGTCTATGGGGCATAGTATTCCTTCTGCACCGGTGACAGGGATGATCCCAGCATCAGTGGGCAAAATTCCACCGTCCCCAGACCATGCCTTACAATATATATTTTATTAATAGGAGACATTTTCCGTCAACTGAACATTAACATGGTTACATATTCTCATCAACAGGGTGTACCCCTTCAACAGATGTCTCTTGGCTGCCTCCTGTATCAGTGAGGGTACAGGGCCTTTCACACTCTTTATGGAGCAGAAAATACCCAGTCGGCGATACCAATGTATACAACTATGAAGCTATTTATCAACAAAATATATGGCATACCCCTACTATTCAAAGGGGCTTATTTCATTGACATCAACTTCATGTTTTACTACAATCAATATATCAGATTCTTTGGCGTCTGCTACTCGGGACCCAGAACTGCCTAAGAAGGCATCATACTGTTGCCTATGGCTTGCGGATAACCTCGCCAATATTATAGAGGCACACTTCAGGGCGGAAGGTAACATGTTTATCATGTTCCTATATACATATTTAATAGAGGTATCACTGTTACAGGCCATTATGGTCACTTCATCAGGATGCCTCTCAGCCTGTTGTGCACCGGACCCTCGTGTCTCTTCCACAAACAGAGCCTGCTACTACTCACAAAAAAAAAAAAAAGAGGAACAAGGAACACAGCTAAGCTGACCTGTGACCGCCCCTTAGGACAGCTGGGTGCCTCTTCCTTTCATTAAAAACTTCAGACTACACCCCGGTCTCCTCTTCTAGGCCTTGGAGACCTTTTTTCTGGGGACTTCGATTCAAAAGTATACTGAGGCCTTTCCCATGAGGATTTATACATCTAGCCACTTTTTGAGGTATCACTGTTACAGACCATTACAGTCATCTCATCGGGATGCCTCTCGGCTGGTTGTGCACCGGACCCTCATGTCCCTCCCACGAACAGGGCCTGCTAATACTCACATGCTGAGAAACAATCAGTATATCCTGATAATATTATAATATGGATCATAATATTCTTACCAAACTTCTACTGCTACATATGGTCTTTACCTGGCCATAGATAAAGGCCACGGAAACAATAGTAAGTACATATATATTATAAACCTTATAAATGCTGCAAGACTTAGCATTTTCTGATCCACACTACTTGGACAACAAAATGTGTGCATGTCACAAACCTTATGACTTTTCTTAGATTAACATGTTTGGAATCTCAAAGATGAGATCTTAAGGCTCATAATTTGCAATTATCCAGATCATTATTTAAACTTCTGTTCACCTGACAGCATAAATAAAGGGCCCACCATACTAACATTCAAGGTTTACACCTAACAAGGCTGCAGGCCCTGGCATACTTGGGACCCCCTTGCAAATGAGATTACTAATGCACGATGGAACTGACTACATCACTCTGTTGCATTCCATGTCTTTACCCTGAAACGGGTACAATATTGACTACAACAATACTACTGACTCCAAGAACCACTGGAGTCCGTTATGAAATAGATACATTGTTTCATTTCATATTTTTTTATTTTTATTTTTTTTTAATTTAGTTTTTGTTGACCGGGTAAGTGCACTAGACAAATCCTGCCTATTTTCAGGCATGACCCGGGGGAGAGGGATACAGATGAATGCCAACTGACCTTGAACCAGATTAAGCTGTAACATTAAGCTGTTAAACATCATTGTTTGCTACTTATGTAGCTTATTCCAAAAATGGATACATTTCACTAATGAATTGACAGACATGGCAAAAAAACTGTACTAACTTGCTACATTGTACCACTACAGAATAATAACATTGTATTATTTGGGTTACTGTTTAAAACTCAGAACCCAATAGGCTTTGACATATACTGCGTTTTCCAGTGCATACCACTGAGACCTACCAATTACTCCATGATATGGCTGAATTTCTTCTGATTCATTACAGTATCTGATATACCATACCCTGATCGGGTTTACATCTGCGTAAACTCATCTGACGATGCCCAGTAATAGCCAGTCTGGATTGTCTTTCAGCCATAACCATATAACAAATACTATAATAGAGTGCTTAGAGATAGAATACAAAATTCTCTTTATATGCTGATATACTGCTGTCAGCACCTACTGGTCCTAAGACCACACTATATGTATGGCAGCATGCCATATTTGGCCACTCCACTGCCATATAACTGCTTGGGAATCTCCCAGAAGTAATGACTTACTGCAAGAGACCGTTCCGTGGAAGATAGATCAGTTACACAAAGACTTTTTGCCATAACAGTAGATCTTCTAGGAATGTCTCTTGCAGTAAGTAGCTTCCCTCCCTCTGACCCCCTGCCATTCTGCAACGGGGAAAAACAATATAGGGTCGGGAGGCTTTGGTACCTTGGTTCTCCTCGGACCCTCGCCTTTGTGAGCTGAAACCGGAGGGGAAGGGAGACTACATGGGACCACCCACTTTTATAGGCACAGCCCAGGAAGTGAGGTCATGTGGGTGGTCCCTGATGTGGATACTGCTAGAGGAGAACTGCCGTGTTAGAGCGCCACCTATCTGGAACTCCCAGAGGTAATGACTTTACTGCAAGAGACATTCCTAGAAGATCTACTGTTACAGCAAAAGTTTTTGCATAACTGATCTTTCTAGGAGTGGATATGGTGTTCATCCACACGGACCCAACTGACCTCCCCTGGCTTTGGCGCATAACACTGCTTCCAGCGTGCAAGATCTGATGTCATGGGGAGGCGCCGAGGGAGTTGCCACCTGGGTGGGTGGGAGGAGCAGCTTGAAGACATTTCCAGCAAGTCTTAAAGGGAAAGGCAACTGTCAGAAGTGTGAATGAACAGTATATACCACTCCTAGAACTACTGTTACAGGTGAGTAACCTGTTTTATTCGTATATTTTGGATCATGACTTTTAGTTTCATTTCTTCATTTTGTTTGGTCCATTTCTACATTTGTATAGTCTCTAATGATCATAACTGATCTAGTAATTCTTCTGTTTTTGTCTTTTTTTTCTTAAATGCAGCTATAGAAATAATTTCCCCCTAATCATTGTTTTAATGGTATCCCATAAAATCTGGGATGTGACTCCCAGTTTAGAATTATGTTGTAATGTTTGCTTATTTGTGGTCTTAATTTCAGTTACTATTGTTTGGTCCTGGAGGAGGGAGACATTCAGTCTCCAGTGGGTTGTCTTCCTTTGGATCAAGAAGTTGGATCCAGGAAGAGTGGCTGAGGATGTGAAATGGTGAATGTACCCATCCACATTGAGTGGAATGACATTGTGTCTTTTGTGTAGGTAAAGAAGGTGTCCAGTCTGGAGTAAATCTTGAATCTAGGAGAGAAGTATGTGTAGTCCTTAGCCACTGGGTATTTTACACACCAGATGTCGGCTAGTCCCAGGTCAGAGAGCAATTTCTTGAACAATCTGGCTGTTCTATTGTTTGGGTTAGGGATCTCTGACATGGTGTCGAGGGCTCTGTGAAAATCAGATTCCAGTCCCTTCTCATTATCAGCAAGCCCTTCAATTTTTCCACTATTTGCTGTATCATGGAGGAGTAAAAGTTAATTGGGGAGCCAGGGACTACATATACATTGACTAGTGTAATCTGGGTATCTTGCACTTTACTCATGACTGTGATATAACGAGCCCCTGGGTCCACAACCACTTCTGTTTCTGTGAAAGGGAAGGAGGCTGAAAAGAAGAATCACAACGCCCCTTTTCTTGCCTTGTTCTAAGGAGGTGTGGTACAGGTTGGGGTATGCCCGATTTAAGTTTAAATCGCTTATTGAGAGGAGAGGTGGGTTTCCTGCAGGAAAATGATGTCACACCGTTGAGTTTTAAGGTATACAAGAACTTCTCATCTTTTTGTTGGGTTGTTTATGCCATTGATATTGTAAGACATAATTCTGGTACAAGGATATGCCATTATTACTCGGGTTACATATAAATCTGCTGATCTGATTCTAGTTATTATTAGTAATAAGGTGGCAGGCTGCTGATTGTTAAAAGAAAGTGAATCTACCTGTAAATTAGAACAAACACGCAGCAATAAATCTCAACAATTTCAACATTAACCTGAACCAACAGTAAATACAGAAACATGTTGCAGGAAAGGAGTAATGGCCTTCGCCAGCAGATGGCAGTGTTACCTGTAGGTCCTGCATAAAACACCAAACAAAAGAAAAAGTCAAGAATCCTGCCAGTATATTGACCCAGAGACTGCTGTGGGAGACAACAATCTTTTGTCCCAAACATTCTCTGAGACTGACTTCCTAGGTCAGACCGGGGGACATTCTGCAGTCTGTTGGGTGCCACTCCTGTGACACGGTTTTCCCAACCATGGTAGAGAAAAAGCCAGGATAATAGGCTCATGAGAAAAAGCCATGAGTCCAATGGCAGACCCGATGTCAGCAAGGTCATATTTATCGGAGGAGAGGAAATGCAGGTGGGCTTCCTCCGTGACTGTCTCTCCCCCCTGTCCCCGATCCAATATTTCCCAATAGGTTGTCTGCCTGTTACAGTGGTTGATTTCCCAGTTTATTATGGGAGATATACAGTAGGTGCGTTCTCCACTGGGAGGGGGGAATTGGAGGTGAATTATTCGTGTCCCCTGAAGGATGGAGCTCCAACCCCTCCAGGGGCAGCAAGGATTTAAAAAGTTAAAGCCCCAGTTCCTACAGCTGTTTGTACAACTCTTTGTAAAAGTTGAACTACCAGTATAATCACCAGTATCCCACACTTAACTGTCTGTAATATAATTCTATCATTACGCTGTGTTCCTAGTACTGTAATCTGCCCTCGTAGAAATGTTTATGTAAATTGTTTTGTTATTGTGCTTGTGAAATGTAATCCCCTGGGTGGTACCTGAAAATAGGCACACTGCTGGCTAGCGTACTTACCCAGTTACCAAAAAACAACAAAAAAAATTAGATCATTCCCTGCCCATCTCTGAGGTCTTAAGTCAACAGCACAGGTGGGAATCTGATGCTCCAAATTAATGAGAGGTGTTTCTCTTCCCCTCAGTCGTGGGGCACAAGCATTAAACTTCAGGCCCAAGAATAGGTAGGGCTACAGTTAGAAGCAGGTGACCACAACTTTAAATGAAACATATGCTACCAAGGTGTCTTCCCTGCAAATAGGGGCCCCCCCCAGCCCCATAACTACAAAATGCAACAGTTTTTAAACCAACTAAGGGCGAATTAAAATTTGCACCTTAGCCTGTACAAGATAATAGTAAAACACAGTGCTGACTGAAAATAACATGAGGGTAAGCAGTTAGTATTTTAACAGATTAGAAAATCGTCATGTGCTCCCAAGAGATTTGGCATTGTTTTATAGGCGCTACAATTACTCATGAATGATCCTAAGAGGAACAGGGTAATGCACTAAATTAAAGACAAACTGCTTTTGTTCTTGATAGGAGCCTTTGCTTACGGAAGTTCAGCATAATTGTAGCTCCAATGGGAATCATGTAAAATAAAGTTTACAACATAGGAAGTGCATACTTCTGTTCCACACAGTCAGTGCTTCAGTGAGATCAGAGATACTCATGATAAGTTCTGATGTAGATAAAAGATTTTCAGTTGCGGCAGTCGGGGTTCGACCAGTGAGGATCACAAGCAGGGTAGCCCTAAGACTAAGCGGCTCCCTTGTGTCTGCGACTTGCTGGGAGTAACAATGAGATTGAGGTGATCAATAGCGAACAAGTCGGAAAGTTCAGTGTCAAGTTCAGGTGGTCATAGAGGCCTCCAGGGTGTCGTCAGAGGTGGAGGGTTCCAGTGTGGAATCCTAGGAACCTAGAGTATCTGTCAATCTGCAGAGTGGCTCCATAATTCTTCAACAGGGTGTCTATATCTGATCTCAGGTTAGTGGACTTGTTCCTCGATGTACCTCCACTGCAGGTATGTCCTCTGCAGGCGACCAACCAGGCCGACTGTAGTGGGTCTCTCTCTCCAGTCGCTCCTTTGGTGAGAGAGGGGACGGCAATCCCCAGTTCCTCCAGATAGGATGATGCATCCAGTAAGTCTGTAAAGGTGCAGGGCCCCTTTTCTGTTTTGACCTGCAGTCTGGCTGGGTATAAAACTTGAGCCTGGAGGTTCCTGACCTTCAGTTGTTTCAATATCGGCCACAAGATCTGATGGCTTTCCTGAATGGCAGTGGTGTAATCATTGTCAAGGTTATTCGGTTGTTGTAGTATTGAATATCCTGGTGCTGCTAGGCCTTCTTTAAACGCTTTTCTTTAGCCGTGTATGAAGTTAAACTGGTGACGAAGGATCAGGGCCATGCTCCGGCATTGCTGTGTTTCAGGACAAGAGAATGGTGGGCCTGGTCCATAGCCAAATCAAAGTCCTCCGGGAGATGAAGTGCTTCTTTAAAGATATTCCCATATGCCTGCCCCATCCATGCTTGAAGCTGCTCACTGATTTGGCCATTACCTCTTCCTTCGACAGCTTGTTCTACTTGTCGACCACTCTTTCAGTGAAAGAATGCTCGTGTATGCCCATTTTGAATCTCTCAACTACAAGTTTCAGTGATATCTTACTTCAAGGGGGCTCTTGCAGTAAGCAACACCATTAGTACTAAGCCACCAGGTGCCAGGACCCCACAGAAAAATTCTAGCTAGCAGTACCAAAAAAGGGACCGCCCCCTGATGTCGGCATGTTGACGTCCAGTCTGGTATAAAGGAATGGTCCCCCACACCCACCTCAGTTCCTTTTCCGCCATTGACCTATGCTTGCCGGACTTCTCAGATCAACGCTGCTACAGTCTACCGCCATTTTTTCCTTCCCCTCGGGGATTTGGTTATTGATAGTTAAAGTTACATTTTCGACCTTATGTCATTGCCGAAATCTTCCTCTGAGACCCACAAGTCCAAGTGCACCTGCGGGAAGCAGCTCCCTGAAAAGGATGGTCACTCCGTGTGCATCATCTGCTTAGGCCCAGAATATGACACTGAAGCCTGCCAGGCCTGCCAAAAGTTGAATTTGGTAATGCGGAAAAGGAGGCAGAAGATTCTGGAATTATACCTCCTTCAGCAGAAGCTGAGCAACCTAGAGAGAGAGCTGCAGTCCTGTTGCATGGCTGAGACTTCTGAGGACCCTCCATTGTCGACGAAAAAGAAGCCTAAAAAACACTGGGACCGGGATCGGTCCACCTTGGAGTCACAGTCTTCACTGGGGAATGAGACAACTGCAGACTCTCCCTCCAGCTGGGGTTGACTGCTTCCTTCATGACAGCCCTCCTTCCTTCGGGCTACCAGTGGACCCACCTCCCGCGGTTCTTACTGTGAGGGTCGGCGCTTCTATGGACGCAGAGGCTCCTGTTACTCAGGCCGGTCCTCATGCAAGGGCCTGACACAGGTGGCTAGGCCGATGCTATGGGTGAGGCTGCGGCTGATTCCACACCACCCTTCTGGCATCCGGTGTCTTCCGCCCAGACCCTGGGCAGGGTCTGGTGACAGGTCTAGTATTCGTCACCACTGTTGCCTGGGCCTCAGCTTTCACTCCGAGGCAGCCACCCCTTGAGGCTCTCTAGGTTCGGGCCCCCACTGGGGGCGGCCTCCCAGTCTCCTCCCCTTCAGTCCCCGGCGAGGCCCTCATCTCCTGAGCCGCCTGCCAGGGACCCGGCCCCGGGTGGTTCTGAACCACAACATCATTGGTCCCTGCACCATTCAGTCTTATCTCAGTCTTCTTTAGAACCTGCAGTGCCTCCTGAAGTTTCTGCCTCTGGGCTTGGCCCATCAGTCGTGCTTCCAGAGGCCGAAGTTTCCACCTCTGGGCTCGACTCATCAGGCACGCATCCAGATGCCGATCAACTGGCTTCAGCATTGGGCACAGATTCAGGTGCCGTCACAGACTCTGCTCCCCACTTGGCATCCTGCGGAAGATCGCTGGGTACAGCTGATACATTTGTCAGGCCAGACACCGGATCTTCTGGTGCACTATCCGGCATTTACTTGTGCCTTTCACCCGACGCTCCTCTGTCGTATATCGGTGGATTACGGGGCCTTACTGAATGCCTGGTGGGCATCGGCTCCAAGGCCTACCTTGGCCTCTGAATCAATGGCACCTTCGTCTCCACCTGGAAGGGATGTCCCGCCTTTGGGTCTCAACGATTCACCCCGAGATAGGGTTCCCCTCGGACAGTGGATCAGGAGGTTATCCCCAGGGTCTCCCCTTTGCCATGTTCAGCCATGGATTCAAAGCGATCCCTCCATGTAGTCTCTGATTCAGTGGGCTCTCCTTCCCCGCTTTCAGAAGCTTTTGTCTTCCGAGGTGCTTTGGGTTCGGTATATGCCGAAATCACCAAATCTTTCCCTTCCTCCCTCCCCCCAGAAGATCATTCCTTCCTGGAGATGATTCCCGGGTTTCACCTGAAAATAGGCACTTGGCTGTCTAGTGTGACTTACCCGGTTAACAAAAGCAAATAAATAAATAAATAAATGATGAGGGTGATACATAGAAACAGAAGTTGATGGCAGAAGGAGACCACTAGGTCCCTCTAGTTTGCCCATTTGTTTTAGATCTGTTTTGACGCTCTAGTTGCCCTTTGTAGTAAGGGCTGCCTTGTGTCTATCTCATGCATTCTTGAATCCCCCCACAGTGTTGACCCCCACAGCCTCTTTGGGCAGATGTCCAGGTGTCCACCACTCTTTCTGTGAAGAAAAACTTCCTGGTGTTGGTAGAGAACCTCCCTCCTTGCGGCCTGAGGTCCTGTCCCCTGGTCCTGGAGCCCTTCTTGAAGTGAAAAAGTTCCTGTGTCTGTACGTTGTTAATGCCTTTTATGTACTTAAATGTTTCAATCATGTCCCCCCTCTCTCTCTCTTCTCTGCTCCAGGGAGTACACATTCAGTTCCCTAAATGTTTCCTCGTAGGACATGTACTGCAAACCCTGAATCATTTTTGTCACCTTTCTCTGTACTGTTTCCACTCAGTCACTGTCCTTCCTGAGGTGAGGCATCCAGAATTGGACTCCGTATTCCAGGTGAGGCCTGACCAGTGATCTATACAGTGGTAGTACCAACTCTCTCCTCCTGCTTGTGATTCCCCCCCAGTGCAACCCAGCATTCTCTTGGCCTTCAATGTTGCCTTCTCACACTGCTTACTAACCTTCAAGTCGCCTGAGATTATGATTCCTGGATCTCTTTCCTGGTTTGAGGCCACCAGTCTTTCACCTCCTAGGTAATACTCCTTTCTTGCATTTTTCTTTCCTATATGCATGACCTTGCACTTTTTGGCATTAAATCTCAGCTGCTGCACTCCAGACCATTCTTCTAGTTTCTTGAGGTCAGCTTCTATCGTGCTCACTCCTTCTGAGGTGTCCACCATGTTACATATCTTGGTGTCATCTGCGAACAGACACACCTTCCCTTTCAGTCCATCAGCGATGTCTGCTATAAAAACGTTGACGAGCAGAGGCTCCAGCACTGAGCCCTGAAGCACCCTGCTGGTCACTTTGCCCTCCATCAATTGCGTTCCATTAACCTGTACCCTCTGGGTTCTGCCTTGTAAACCAGTTTTGTACCCATCTGACTACTTCTGGACCAACCCCTGTGTGGTCAAGCTTCTTTATCAGCCTTCTGTGTAGAACCAAGTCAAAGGCCTTACTAAAATCTAGGTAGATCACATCTACTGCTCCACCATCATCCACTATTTTTGTAGTGTAGTCAAAAAACTCGAGCAGATTTGTCTGGCATGACCTAACTGCTGTGCAACCATGCTGTTTAGGGTCTTGTTTGCTGCTAGTGTTGAAGAGTGCTATGATCCTCTGAGTAGTGTCTCCATTAGTTTCCCTACTATAGATGTGAGACTCACCAGTCTGTAATTACTAGCCCCTTCTCAATTGCTTGATTTGTGAAGTGGAGCCACTATTGCCTTTTCCAGTCTTCGGGTACCACACTGCTCTTCAAGGATTTCGTGAATAGAAGTGCCAGAGGGGCTGCTAATCCTGCCCCCAGTTCCTTAAGGATTCTGGGGTGCATCTCGTCTGGTTCCATGGCTTTGTCTGCTTTTAGTTTATTTAGTGCCTCCCGTACTTTGGCTTCTGTAAAGGGACTCGTGTCTACCCTTGGTCCTGGAGTGTTGTGTTTTTCAGGGCTGGGCCATCCCCTGGGACCTCTGTAGTAAACATCGAGCAGAAGTATTTGTTTAGGATTTCGGCTTTCTCTGGGTCATGTTTGGTGCATTTCCCTTCTTCAGCAACAATCTTTACTATCCCCCCTTTTGCCTTCCTACATTCCCTAATGTATCTAAAAAATGATTTGTCTCCTCTCTTTGCCCCTTCTGCTGTCTTTTCCTCTGGGGTGGCACATGGAGGATCAAGAACCCCAGTGGTGGGCACCTTGCGCAGCATCTACGCCTTCCCGAAGTGGAGACAGTAGTGATACCACCTTTGATGCCTACTCATGACGATGTAGCCTCTA
Source organism: Neoceratodus forsteri (assembly GCA_016271365.2). Lineage (NCBI taxonomy): Eukaryota > Metazoa > Chordata > Ceratodontiformes > Ceratodontidae > Neoceratodus > Neoceratodus forsteri. The sequence continues at coordinate 447,815,870 of CM057456.1, read as the reverse complement.
TGGTGTGGTTGCAACCGGCTTCAGTTTCGGCCACCCCATGCAAGGCTGATCACCTTTGTTGCACCCCAGATGGGAAGGACCAGTTTGCCTCCCAGCCCAAGGCAGGTCCCTCTGTTCTTGATGGTCTTCCACCCACAGGAGAAGGCCCAGGCATCTGAGACTACCCATCAGACCAGGAATCCAAGATTCTGGACTCTAGGCCGTAAGGCTTATGCCTCCTTGACTTTAGCCTTGAGGACTCAGAACTATCTGAACAACATGCTGGTTCACCAGCAGTCCATTTTGGGTCAAATGGGAGATTGACTTTGTTCAGCTGGGGATTCTTCTACCCAGTCTCAATTGGACCATCTCCTTGCCTTGGCATCCAATTTGGGTTACTGTGCCTTAAGGACAGTACCGTGGATGCAGCAGCCTGGAGCGCTGCCTCTGCCGTTTATCTCAGGCGCCATGCATTGCTTCATCTAACACACCTTAATGCCGCGACACAGGTCTTCATCTTGTATGCTCCTTTCCAAGGACCTCTGTTGTTTGGAGAAGATGTTGGTGATCTCATGGCTTCCCTTCAGGACTCTTGGAAACCCTCTTCCACCCGTGTCTATGAAGCCTCGGGAAGGTCCGCAAGTGTGAACCGACAGTCTTCCTGGACTTTGATCTCGACGTCTGGATATGAGGGGCAAACAAAAGACCTCGTCCTGGCCTGTGGCCTCAGGGTAGATGTCAGCTGCACAGACCCATAGAGCGGCAGGGGCCCTGGCACTGATGCTGGGCCCATTGGCCTAGTTCCAGTGAGTTTTACCCTCCTCTCCATTTTTGGTCATCCACGAAGTTTCTGTGAGAGGAGGGAGTGCTGTGATGGGGCTAGGGATTTTCTCCCCTACACACTTGCAGAAATTTGATCTTCTTTTTGGAATTATTTTCTTTAAGGTTCATTCCCTCTCTGGAGCGTTCCTGGAGAGGGAGGGTTGGGGCCTGACTGACTTACTCCCATCCCACTCCTTCTTGACAGATTTCTAGGCTGTTTCCTAGGGTCTTCAGACTCTTTGGTGGTCTTAGACCTCCTCCTTGATACCTGGGACTTTACTTCTCTGTTTCAGGGGCTCACTATCGAAGTCCCTTCACCCTGTCCAACTTCTGACATCCATCGTCGAGTGGGAAGGTGATGGATAGAAGGTCCCTTATCCCCGGGCTTCCAGGAAGGGGACATGCTCCCCTCCTCAGGTACAGCCGGGGTTGGTGTCGGTTCCCTTGGGCTCGATGCATCAGATCTCACTGCAGCTTCTCGGGTCCCTTTGGACCCCAGGACGCATTGGCACTTTTCCCTTTTTCCTTTCCATGGGCACCCCTGGTTTTCTATAGCCTCAACTTAATATGATACCTGCTGATGTCCTGACTGGGGTTGAAGGTGTGACGTAGACAGCCATGTTCTGAGTGCTGTATCATTTTTTATTTCTTAAAATAACGGAAATGTGGTATTGAAGTGCCTGTTAAAAATGCCAGTGCCCTTGGAAGAACCTCAGTGCCCCCCCCCCCCCCGCCAGTTTCAGCTGAAGGATGGATGCCAGGAGGAAAATGTGAGATTATACACAAACAGATTTTAGAGACAATGTGTTGCGTGGAAAAGCCTGAAGCTAATTATAGGGTTAAGAAACTTGAAGCATATCCATTTTATGACGCTTCCAGAGGAAGAAAAGCAGGTTGTGATGTATTGGTGAGAGGTTGTAAATGCTCATATGAAGCCTGTGTGAGGAGGATGCAGCATGGATCAAAGAAGATGTCATTTGAAACATGAGTCATGCTGAAGGGTTGCAAAATTGATACCTTGAAAAGACTACTGTTTTTTTCATGAGATATTTTTTTAAATATAATCTGACAGAGGAGGAGCTAGCTGACTTCACCAAAAAGGGGTTGGGCAATACAGTTGTTATGTTTGCTTGCACGCATGTGCAAGAAACATAGTGCCATCATCCGGGATTTCGGAGGTGTGTCACCCCCTCTTCCAATTCAGTCAGTGTGTTGGCAGGCGCGGCCCCTGTAAGCCAATGCATGCTGGAGCTGTGTATGACAAGCTCCAAAATGCAGTGGCATACAGTTAAAGGGGCTACGCTTCAGTGAGCAGCGATAAGATATCGCCTGCTCATGTACGCTCACCACACACACAGGAAAAACGCCGCATACTGCGTGCTGCCCCCCCCCGCACACATATGGCCGGCGGGGTGCCCAATCCCCGTCGGCTGTACTCGCCCAAGGCCTTTCAAATGCCGGTGTCACCCCAGCGTGGCAACTTCGACTAAATCTAGCCGGGGGTGGACAATCCCCGTCGGCTTCACTGTCTCTCCCCATGCTGTCGCCGGACGGGGTGCCCAATCCCCATCGGCTACTCCTCCCCAGTACAAGATGCATGCTGGGAGCCCACCCACAGCGTGGCAACAAATACCATGATACGGCGGGGTGCCCAATCCCCCGTCGGCTCACTCTCTCCCAGCCATCCTTCTGCCGCAGCTGGGCCCACCCCAGCGTGGCAAGCGTCAGCGTCATCTTTTAAAAAAACAAAAAAAAACTTGTAAAGCAAAAGCAGGTCCCACGCAGTCTCCCAGCTCCCACTCACAACCCACCCACCCACTCGCACCCTGCCTCCCCACCCCCCTCACCCCATACTTACCTCTGGAGCATGGCGCGGCGATCTTGGTGGACCGAGAACGTCATCCACTCTTCAAAGCCGACTGCGAACTGAGGAAATGCGTAAGCTGTATAATGGGCTAGATAGGGTTTTTCAACTTTGTTGCATATCTCAGGCATTTTTTGAATTTTGCACCAAATTTTCAACATGGGGTTTTGGGACCCTTCTCATGAATGCTGTCACTGTCATGGCGTTATTTGGGCCGAAGGATGATTTCACGATCACTGCGGCGAAATCACCTTCGGGACCCGATTAATCGAAACAACACTTCCAGTGTTCATAAGGTGAGCTTTCAAGAAGCCTATTATTTTGAAAATTTGGTGGAAAAATTCCAAAAACGACTGTTCTGACGTCGTTGCTCAGTTCCTACGCACGCTTGTAAGTTCTTGAATTTTCAATATTTTCACTCCAGATTTTCAACATTGCCATTTTACCACACCTTCTTATGAGCAGTACAGCTGTCATTTTTCACATCTCACCCAAAATGTGTTTCCGCCCATGTAGCGCACAATGGCGCAGTCGGTGTGCGAAACCAGTGTACGGGACAAATTAAGAAAGCCACAGTGACACTGTTCATGAGTAGAGGTCTTAAAATGGCTATGTTGAAAATTTGGTGGAAAAATTCCAAAAATGACTGTTTTATGAGCGTGCATTGCGCAGTTGATACGCACGCTCGTAAGTTCTCGAATTTTCAATATTTTCACTCCAGATTTTCAACATTGCCATTTTACCACACCTTCTTATGAGTAGTACAGCTGTCATTTTTCACATCTCACCCAAAACGTGTTTCCGCCCATGTAGCGCACAGTGGCGCGGCCGGTGTGCGAAATCAATGTACGGGACAAATTAAGAAAATCACAGTGACACTGTTCATGAGCACAGGTCTTAAAATGGCTATGTTGAAAATTTGGTGAAAAAATTCTTAAAAATGACTGTTTTACGTGCGTGCTTTGCGCAGTTCCTATGCATGCTCATAAGTTTGCAAATTTAATATTTTCACTCCAGATTTTCAATATTGCCATTTTATTACACTTCCTTATGAACAGCACAGCTGCCATTTTTCATATGCTGTCCAAAATGTGTTTTCGCACATGTAGCGCACAATGGTGCTGTTGGTGTGCGAAAGCAATGTTTGGGACAGATTAAGAAAATCACAGTTACACTATTCATGAGCAGAGGTCTTAAAATGGCTATGTTGAAAATTTGGTGACAAAAGTCCATAAAATGACTGTGTTATGAGTGAGCATTGTGCAGTTTCCACGCACCCTCGTAAGTTCATGACTTTATAATATTTTAAGTCCAGATTTTCACCAGTGGCATTTTTCCACACTTCCTTATTTACAGTACAGCTGTCATTTTTCACAACATGGCCGAAGTGTGCTTTCACACTTTCAGCGCAGAGATGCGTGGTCGCTGTGGGAAATCATTGTTCGGGACAGATAAAGAAAACCACAGTGACACTGTTCATGATCGAGGCACCAAAATGCCTGAGTTGACAATCTGCTGTAAAAAATCCCCAACCTAATTATATTACGGTGTGCGTTGTACAGTTTCTATGTACGCCGTGACTTCACTATTTTTTAAATATTTTTACTGCAGATTTGCAACATTGCCATTTTTACACTCCCCATAAACAGTACAGCTGTCATTTTTTACATCCTGTTGAATGTTTTGCACCTGTGCGTAGCTAAATGCGTAGTCGCTGTGCATAAGCAGCTTTCACTACAAACTGGTATTCCCCTGTTCATGAGGTGGGGTCACAAAAACATGTTGAACATTTGGAGTGAAAATACCAACACGAATGCCTGAGGTTTTAGGGTTTCCAACCATAACGCCCAACCCTGTAGAGAATGACAGGCATCAGGGGTGTGACTTGGGATTCTTGCCTGTAATGCTCATACCATTCCACACCCTGCAGCCAGTGAGAGGCATTGAGGTATGCCTTGGACTCTTCAGCCCCAATGTTCACCCCATTCTCCTATATCGCACCCATCTCACCATATTTCCTAATGGAATGGGGTGTGCATAAGGGCCAAAGACCCCAAGGAACACCGTGACACTTGTCAGTGTCTGCAGGGTGGGGTGTGGTGAAATGGCGTGGCCGTTATGCCTGACGACCCAAAGGCACACCCCAGTGCCTGTCACTCTCTGCAGGGTGGTGGTGGTGGGGTTGGCTTCAGTTCAATACTTCACTGCCATTTCTATTACGCAGCTCTGTAACTTCTACACTACCACTGCCAATGCCAGCAAGCAAACATTCGGCATTGACAAATGCTTGTTTAAGGAATAATTCTGTTTTACAGAGACTCACATTTGTACCTAGACTCTGACCAAGCAAGATCGGTGAGCTCTTAAGCAAGTATTTAGAGACTAAGTACTGAAGTAGGAATTTGCACTGTTTAAACCTTGTTTCTTTTTAAAAGATTTATATGTCTTTTGATATAAGAGTTCTGTATTATGTGTTTCACATATAACTATTGTAGTAAAATTCTTTTTAGAACTTACTTGGTCTGTCTTTGACTTCTTTTTATTTTGTAAGAAGAGTACATGGTTATAGCAGACAATAGACATAAGTTTGAATGGTGGTACCAAACTGGAAAGAGAAGCATTTTAAATCTGAGGTCTTTATTAAAGTTTTAAAGGGTTCATCTCTTTATACCTGGTTGGGTGCCTGTAGGCAAAGATATCTGGCCCCACCGAAGACAGATATATCTGAGCCTGTGCATTGGGTATGCTAACAAGAGGTTAACAGTTTCAATCCCTCCAGAACTGGAAGCCAAAGGTTGATCTGAACTCACAAAAACAGACAAAAGGGTTACCTTGTCTGTTACACTGTTCACAAGACTGCGCTCAGAGGTTGGCACTTTGGGAGTAAAGGGACTGACCTGCTGAGTGGGTTTGTGACAGAAGGTTCTTTCGTTGGTACACAATAGTGGAGATGATATTGGGTGGGTCCACAACCTCTGCAGCTTAGGTACACTGAAAGAAGTTGTCGCTCTTGGCTATAGGCATCTTCCCATCTTGCCAAGTTTGAGATAGACTCCGGGATCTGATGGGGGCCAGGGAACCAGAGTTTTTTCGGAAAGGTCTCGGGCTGTCTTAGACCTTACTTTTGGTCCAGACAGCACCCTCTGCAAAGCCACATCCCCTATTGGGATCGATCTACCTGGGCAGGGACCTCTACTAGTAAGGCAACTGGCCATACTGTCAATGCCTCTGTTGGTGGTGTCGATTCTATATTGCTCTAATGCCGGATAGCCTCTGTGGTTGTCAGGCACTTCGGACATCCTACTGGACGCTCCCTACCCTCATGTTGGAATGGAGCTCAGTATCTCAAAGGATTCCTGAGGCAGCCTTTAGGGCCACGCCAGCCACAAGGTCTCCCTCACTAGGGGACACTCCCACCCCCTTTGGGACAGGGTCACTGGGGTTTACTTGCCCTCTGCATTTCTTGCAAATGCTGGATTCTGGATGGATTCCAGTTTCTTCCTGTATCCCTGTTCACAAAGATCCATTTCCTTTGTCCCAGGATTTCGGTGGACCTAGGTGGGCGGCATACTCGATATAGACGGTTTGTCAAGTCATCTAGACTTTTGGGATACCGCCCCCCTTTTAGTGTATGGTGTTTCCCAAGTCAAACAAACAAATGCAGAAGAAGGAAGTAGAGAGACGTTGAAGGGGAATCTTCTCCCCAGGGCAAACAGCTGGCTTTTTGATCCCTTGCTCTCCAGGATCTATCTCTCCACCAGACATTCGCCTGTTACATGATGGTTGGTTTTCTTCATCCCATGGGATAGGCCGAGATTGGGGAGTGGAGAGATAGGGCTCTTACTTGCGTGAGATCTTTCCCCTTTGGCAACTTCTCTTCTTTTTTCTCTAGGGTTTCCCTTCCCCTGATCAGGTAGGGGCATTCCCTTGGTCCATACAGGACTTTTTAGGTCAGATGCCTTCCGTCCTGACCGCCTTGTGACCTTCTCTGCTCCCATCTTAGCCAATTTACAGCAAGTCTCATATTTGTTGGCTCCTTTGGTGGTGGGGCTGGCATCCTTCTGGATTACGCCCTTCTTGCCTCCAGAGGGTCACTCCTTTGAGGGGGTTTCTTTCCATCAGCCTGTTTGATGGCTTTCTGGGATGGTCACAGAGACTCAGCGTTTGGTCTTTAGAGTCATAGGCCCCTCCCCCATTCTTCTTGGGTAGTGGTCGGGTATTAGGGACTAATACTGAGCCAGGACGGATTTCTCTTTGATTCCCTTTTCCTTCGACCTTTCAAAGGAGCCTGATGACAGCTTATGTCGTTGGCCTTCCCTCCTCCACGACCTTTACTTGGGTCTCTCAGGAGGAAGTGCTTTCTGCCTCAGGGTTCCTCTGGTGTAGTCACCTGTTTCTTGATTGGTCTACTCTGTAGGAGGCACCCCTTATTCGGGTGATCTTTAGACTCTGTCTGTGTCCTCCTGACTCTGGCTTGCTGTCGGCATCAGCTCTCTGGTGGAGGTTGTTCGCTTCCTGTCCTCCTCCCAGATATTTCATTTGGCACTGCTTGGGACTCTGTCCTAATGGTGTTGCCTACTGCAAGAGCCCCTCGAAGTAAGATAGTACAGTTATGCAAGAACTTGCCGTAAGAGTAGATCTTCGAGAGGAGCTCTTGCAGTAGGCACTTTTTTCCCCTCCCTCCATCCCCCTGCTCTGTCTCTATCTTGGCCTTTTCAGGCCACAAGAATCCTCCTTTTTTCTCCTGTCGGACCTTGTTCCAGGGTCTCCAGCGGGGGAGAACTGAGGTGGGTGTGGGAACCGCTCCCTTTATACCAGACCAGACGTTGACGTGCCGACGCCTGTTTTGGTACTGCTAGCTAGAATTTTTCCGTGGGGTCCTATCGCCTGGCAGCTTAGTCCTAATGGTGTTGCCTACTACAAGAGCTCCTCTCGAAGATCTACTGTTGCGGTAAGTTCTTACATAACTGTACTTTCCCCCTTGTCCCTGTTTCACCTCAAGGAGAAAAGCACCTTTGCGCCAACCCTATTTATCCCATGTAGGTACTTGTATGTCTTGTTTGTATCACCCCTTTCCCTCCTTTTTTCAAGGAAGTACATGTTCAGGTCCTGCAGCCTCTCTTCACATGTCTTGCCTCCTACTCCATGGACCATCTTGGTTGCCCAGTGCTGTACTGCTTCCACTTTGTCGCACTCTTTCCTCAGGTATGGACTCTGGTACCTTGGGCAGTATTCCAGATGCATTCGCAATATTGATCTGTACAGTCGAAGGTTCAATTTATGGCTTCTGCTGCTTATCTCTCTCGCTATGCATCTGAGCATCCTGTCTGCCTTGCCTACAGTTCTATTATGTGGTACTGTTTTTTCATGCTGTCTGATATCATGACCCCTAGGTCCTTTCTTTCTGTGGTGCTTTTCAGTACCACTCCCATCCTCCATTTCATATTACTCTCTTGGGTTCCTTTTCCCAATGTGCATCACCTTGCATTTTGTACTGTTGAACCCCAGCTGCCATATCTTTCACCAGCTTTTCAACCTACCCAGATCCTTTCTGAATTCTCTTAGCTCTTCCTCTGGCTCTGTTCTTGCGCAGATCTTCATGTCACGTGTGAAAAGACAGTGGTTGCCCTTGATGCCTTCCTCTATATCACAAACACATTGAAGAGGACTGGGCCCAGCACTGACTCCTGAGGTTCTCTGCTTGTTACATCCCTTACCTCTGAAAACTCCCCATTTACTACTGCTTTCTGTCTTCTTCCTTTCAGCTGGTTCTCTGCCCAAGTTGTCAATTTTTCCCCCACCCTTAAGTCCCTTACCTGTTTGACCAGCTTCCTGCAAGGGAATGAGTCAAAGGCCTTGCTGAAATACAAGTAACTACATTGACTGCCTACCCCTTAACAGTTGCCTCAATCACCCAATCGAAGAAGTTGACTGGATTTGTCTGGCAAGACCTTCCTCTTGTGAACCTTGTTGTCTGAGGTCTTGTAACCCATTTCCCTTCAGGATGACCACTAGCTCCTCCCTTATCATGGGTTCTATATTGTTTACACTATAGACGTCAAGCTGACTGGTTTATAATTCTGTGGCTCATCCTTTCTTCCAGTCTTGTGTAGCGGGACCAAGTCATCTGTCCTCCAGTCCCAAGTGACCATCCAGTGTCCAGTGAGCAGCTGAATATGTCTGCAAGTGGTCCTGCTATCACCTCTGATTTTATCAGGTATAAGCCATCAGATCACATAGATTTATGTACTTTCAACCCTTTCAGCTTTTCTAACACTCTATTCCTTGTTGTTTTGTGCATTCTACTTGACCACTGGCTTTCCTGTATTCAACTCTTAACCCCACATTCTGGTAGTAGCCCAAACCTAGTAAAGACTGAATAAACAATATTTGTTCAGTATCTCTGCTTTCCATTTGCCCCCGTTTCCATCCTTTCTCACTCTTCAGCCTAACAATACCCTCTTTAAGCTTGTGCTTCTTCTGGATATACATGAAGAATGTCTTTTCCCCTTGCTTCACTTTCATTGCTAGCCCGAGTTCCATCTCAGCTTTGGCCTCCCACACCTTCCTGCTGGTTACCTTTGTTACCTCCAGGTACTTGTCTCTCTCCTACCCCCTTTGATTTCCTTTGTACTTCAGGAATGTCATCCTTTTGGCTGTTACCACCGTCTTTACTTTGGCTGTGAGCTACATTGGACCCTTTTCCCTTTGACAGCTTCCCAATTGATCTTTCTGCCACCTCTGTCATTGCTTTCTTAAATTCTCTGCATGTTTCCTCCACCCATTCTACCTGTTCTGTTCAACACATGCTTCTTTACAACAGCTCCCTCATCTTGTTGAAATCTGCCTTTCAAAGTCCTGTACCCTTACTGCGTTTTCCCCTTCAATGGTCTCTATTTGAACCTCCAGCATCACTGTTCTGTGGTTGCTGGAACCATGTAGTTCCAGGACTGGTACATTTTGGATCTTCTCATTGTCGGTGGGCATCAGATCAAACAGAGCCCCTTACTTTGTTTGGCATTGAACTAGCTGAGCTAGGAACGCTTCCTGGCATGCAGGAACTGATTCCTAGTACCTGCTGTATTTGGAAGTTTCTGGTCTACATCTGGCATAATAAAATCCCCTACATCCACCACCGCCCCAGACTAGGCAGGTTTCATAAGCATCTCTCCCAGTTCTTTGTACACCCTTTGATCCTGACTTGCCGTTCTGTAGAAACACAGAAACAAAGACTCTGTTGACAGAAAGGGACCGCTTGGACCACCCAGTCTACCCAGGTATTCGTTGCCTGTTCTACCTTCGCAAACCCTATCTGTTCTCCAGCGACCCTCCCCCTACCTTCCTCTGATCTAATCTAACAATATGAAATGGAAAAGGCTCCCCTCTTGCACCCTGGTCACATCTGTGATGTACTTGTAGGTCTTTATCATGTGGTCTCTTGCTTGCTTCTCCTCCAGGGTGTACATGTTGAGATACCTCAGTCTCTCCTCATATGGCTTCCCTTGCAACCCACTGTACCATTTTGGTTGCCCTGCTCTGGATCACCTCCACCCTATGTCCTTTCTGAGGTGCGTTCTCCTGAACTGGGCACAGTACTCCAGGTGGGGGTGTACCAGGGAGCAATACAGTGACACCAGCACCTCCCTCCTCCTGCTGGTGATGCTCCTCTCTGTGCACCCCAGCATCCCATTGGCCCTGCCAGTGGCCTTGTCACACTCTGCTGCTATCTTAAAGTTCTCTGATACAATAACCCCAAGATTCCTTTTTTATGTAATGATTGCCAATATCTCCCTCCCATCCTGTGCTCAGCACCGGGATTCCTATACCCTCGGTGTATGATTTTCCTCTTTTTGACACAGAAACCCAATTTCCATGTCTTCAACCACTCCTCAAGTTTCCCTGGACCCCTGCGCATTTTCTCCACCTTCTCCTGAGTGTCCATCCTATTGCAGATTCTGGTGTCGTCTGCAAAAAGGCATACCTTTTCCTCCAGTTTTTCTTCAAACTCCCCAATGAAGGTAATGAAGACCCTCCCCTGATGCAGTTCACTGGTCGCTGTGCCAAATAAATCTATAGATTCATTTGGCATGCCCCCCCCCCCGGTGAATCAGTACTGCCTGTGGTCCTGCAGTCTGTCTAGATGCTCAACTAGCCCCTTCAGTAGTGTTTCCATTAGTTTCCCCACCACTGAAGTTAATTACTAGCTTCCTACCTGCTGCTGCTCTTATGTAGAAGGACCACATCAGCCCTCTATAGTTCCCTGGAATGACTCCTGTTTTCAGTGAGCTGTTGAACAAGGCTGTCAGCAGAGCAGCTGGCACTTCCGTGAGCTCTTTAGGTACTCTGGGGTGTATCCCATCCGGTCGCATAGCCTTATCCACCTTCAGGGCTGTGGGTCGTTTCAAGACTCTTTCCTGTATAAATGGACTTGTGACTGCCTCCCCCACACACACATTCTTGCATCCCTGGTAGCCCATCCCCCCACTGTGAATACTGAGCAACAGTACCTGTTTAAAATGTCTTTTTTTTCTTGGTCCCCTTCTGCACAGTCTGCCCCTTCCACCCTTCTTAGCCTCATTCTCCTTCCCCTTGCTTTCCTCTTCTCACTTACATAGCTCAGAATCTCTTATCCCCTTTAAACACCCCTCAAGCAGTTTTTCCTCTGTCTGTGCCTTTGCTCCCCTAACCACCTTACCTGCTTCCTTCTGCCTGGCTTGGTACACCTCCCTGTCCTCCTCCCTTTGCATTTTTTTGTATTCTGTTGTTTCAAACAACATGAAGTCTTGCTATATTACGACAATTGCAGTATGACCGCAGGTTAGAACTGCTCCGGAGGTGAAATAGTTAACCTTCCATGCAGGCATGGAACTTAGATCGCGAGCTCGGTTGAAAACTCTGTCTGTTGTGCTTCAAACGCAAACTGTCAGATTCTTTACTCCGCCTCACTGAACAGTCGCCTCGGAGATTTCTCCTTCTGCTCGGTTCATTTTGTCGGTTTAAAAGTATTATTTTTCGCTTTTAGTCGAAATTAAACCACAGCCGGTCGGTTCAAGCTCTGTCTGTGGTAATGTAAGTAATAGATAGGTTTTACATTTATTTTTTCTGTGTGGAACTTGTAATTCTTTATCGGTTCGGTTTGAACCGATCAGGTTGTATTTAAAATCTACTAGTCCTTTTTTAGAATGCGGTTCCTGGTTCTTATCGGTTCTAAAAAAAAACGGATTTCATTACGTTTTTCCACCACCCATGACATGTTGGGAACCGATAAGGGTGTCTTGCTTGGTGGATTGCCATAAACGGGCAAGTTGGTTAGGCTGGCATTATGTCTGAGAAACCTATAAGAAAACCTGACCCACTGGGTTTCAACACTGTAGTGTTTGTGGGAAGCTTTGCTAAGGCTGACCCACACACCACATGTGTCTATTGTCTGGGGTTTGACCACTCAATTCAGACTGCCAGATTTGTCACAATTTCCTGCTGCCATCATAGGTAAGAGAGTTGGTAGGCTCAGGAAAGGGAGGCTAAAAACTCCGCTGACCCAGATATTCAGCCCGGTTCGTGCCAACCGAACCGAGGGAGTGCCCTCTGACCAGGGCTATACTGGCAAAACGAAGAGCCGGTTCTGAGGAGCCGGTTCCAGCAAAAGGACTAGAAAGTCAGCTAGTGTAGAGCCAAAAGTTCTCTCCCAACTGCTGAGGAAATAGCTAAAGCAATTCAAATTGTCCAGTCTCTCTCTCTCGTTCTGACCAAACCGGCACCTTCAGGTAAGCTGCTCGTCTGCGGTTCCACCGGTTCAAGATTATGATTTTGAGGATTTTTATGAACGGGAGGGGAAGAGGAATATGAGAGAGTGAATATGGTTTTGAAGATCTGATGTGCCCATTGATCCGGACATCTCTCCAGATAGACCCCTAGGGTTTCTCCTCCAAGGCTTTCTGAGTCCCCTTCTCATTTCATGTTTTATGAAAAGTTGTTGAAACTCTCCAGCTCCCTGTTGAGGAAGCTGTTGATGACCAAGAGGAGCCAGACTACGTAGAAATGATGGATATTCCAGAGTCTAGAGACTGTCTATTCCTTTGCATAAATCTTTTGGAAACAGACAGGAAAGTTTTAAAACTCCTCACACTATACCTCCTGTGGATAAAAGGATGGACAAGAGGTATACCTTATCAGGCTCCGACACTGATTTCCTCACTCAACAATGCAGCCATGTGGGGGTAGTGCAGGCTGCAGCCTGTGACAAGGCTAATATTCCCCAGCTTCACACACCCTGAGAAGGACTCCAGGAAGATTGATGCTATGGCAAAGAAACAGTACATGGCAGCATCTTTGGGACTCAGACAAGCAAATTATATGGTTTGCTGCTAGGTACCAGAAACCAGTAGATGGGATACTGTGCTGGCTCTAGCTAACAAGTCCCCGACCAGCTTGCCAGAGCTGGAACAGGTGGCTATGGATGGTATTGAGGCATCCAAGGTGTACCATGCTGCAGTGGACTCTAATGATGTTTATCAAGTCATGGCTACATCTGTGGCACTGCAGGATGGCTTGCCTAGATGTACTACCCTGTCTCAGGATACCCAGTCTAAGGCCATGGATTTTCCTGTTGGGGAAATTTCTATTTGGGGAGAAACAGAGAATTACATGAAGAAAATGGATGAATATAGGACCACCTATAGGAGTGCACAGGCCAAGGAAAGACAGGCCACCTCCTCAAAAGCAGCTTCCTAGAGGCAGGGGCAGGCTTTCACAGGCCTTTTACTAAGCCCAAGCTTCCTCCTCCGCCTATGCTCAGAGGGGGTTCTTAGAGGGAGAGGCAGACGGGGTACAAGCAGGTCTGCTTCCACCCCTCAGCCCAAAGCCCCTGCCAAGCAGGCACCCTGATGGGATTGCCAGGGCCGATTCTCCTCTACCTGTAGGGGGCAGGCTGGCTTACTTTGTCCAGGCCTGGAAGTTTTAAACATCAGGCAAGTGGGTCCTGGAAGTAGTAAGCCAGGGACTGGTTCTCAGCTTCAAAAAATTTCCAAAACTGAGAACCAGATCTTTTCCACCTGCAACTCCATCAGAGGCACTCGCCCTAGAGGCAGAGGTCTCTACCCTCCTGGCTCTCAGAGCTGTGGAAAGGGTTCCTCCCTACACCAGGGCAAATGTTTGTACTCCAGGTACTTCCTTACCCCAAAAAAGACAGGAGAATGGCGGACCATCCTGGATCTCAGATATTTAAACAAGCACCGTTTAAAGCCAAAGTTCAAAATGGTGACTCTGGGAATTATCCTACCTTTTCTAAGGCCAGGGGACTGGCTAGCTTCCCTGGACCTCAAGGATGCCTTATTCCATATTCCCATCGAAGCTCCCATCGAAAGTACCTCAGGTTAGAGCTTCCTCAGGCCACTACCAGTTCAGAGCAATGCTTCCGACCTCACTTCTGCCCCAGGGTATTCACAAATGCTGGCTGTAGCAGTTGCCTACCTAAGAGAGCAAAGATTGCCATCTTTCCTTACCTGGACGCGATTGGCTCTTAGTAGGCAGTCCCCAGACCAGGTCGGTTTACACCTTCAGATAAGCGCGCAGCAACTGCTTACCTCTAGGTTTCCTTCTGAATCTCTCAAAGTCAGTTCTAGAAGCTGGTCCAGCTTCTTACCTTCATAGGCGCAGAACTGAACACACAGGAAGCCAGGGCCTTCCCCTGGACAGGGCAAAGACCCTAGTCTCCCTGGCCTCCCTCATTTACCCTGCAGGTCTCCCGGCCAGAAGGCATTTTCTGCAGCTCCTAGGACACATGGCTGCTTCCAGAGCAGTTGTGCAAGGAGCAAGATTTCAGATGAGGGACTTCAGTTCCATTTGAGAGCTTTTGGTCTCAAAGAAAGGATCTTCTTACCAAGCTGATCCCAGTAACTCAACCCTGATCCAAGCCCTACAGTGGTGGCAGGATCAGAGCAACCTGAGACAAGGGGTTCCTTTTGTCACTCAGTCTCATTCTCTAATCCTTACTACAGATGCGCCCCTCTTGGGCTGGGAGCCTCATGGGCCACCTCAACACCCAGGGTCTGTGGTCTCCCAGGAATCTCTTGCTCCACATCAACCTGTTGGAGCTCAGAGCAGTTTTTCTAGCACTTCAAGCTTTTTCCAAATCTGTTCAGAACAAGAGTATTCAGGTCAGAACAGACAACACCACTACAATGTGGTACATCAACAAGCAAGCGGGCACTCGGTCTATGGCCTTGTGCACTGAAGCGATGAAGTTGTGGTCTCTGGCTTACTCCCTGAACACCTCCCTTATGGCAGTTCACCTCCCAGGCAAGGACAATGTCCTGGCAGATGCTCTCAGCAGGATTTCCCAGGGCCACCACGAATGGTCACTGGATCCCCTGGTCTTGGGAGTAGTATTTGCTAGATGGGGCACCCCACCTTGTTGTTTTTCACCTACCTTTTTGGGTGAATTGGTGTTGTGTTTTTGCATTTTTGGGTCTCCTGACTTGAGTCTTTGTTTTAGGCCAAAAATGGGTGTTTATGTTAGTAGCCAGTTGGCTAGTGTAGGTTTACAGCTTCCACACAGAACCTTAGTGAGTTTTAGCTCGTAAAGATCTGACAGTTTGCGTTTGAAGCACAACAGACAGAGTTTTCAACCGAGCTCGCGCTTTAAGTTCCATGCCTGCATGGAAAGTTAACTATTTCACCTCCGGAGCAGTTCTAACCTGCGGTCATACTGCAATTGTCATAATATAGCAAGACTCCACTAGAAGAAACAACATTACTAAGGTGAGTAATTTTTTCTTCTTTGACCACCCCTGTTCTGACCTGTTTCCTATTCCCTGTTGCTGTTGGCACCCACACCTTACCACTCAGAGTAACAGAACATTTCTCTTTTTTGGCTATAGTTGTCTGTTTCTCAACCAAATAGCAAGTTACTCAACCCTAGCAATGTCAGTGAAGATTCAGTTAAGCTCATGTATAGTAAACTAGCCAACTGGATTCTACTAAGAGTGTTGCGTGAATAATTAGCAAATATATCAGGAATAATACAGTATTTGTTATTCACATCTGAATAACTAACCTAATCCTCATTCGTCTCATTTGTCTAATACAAAACAGTTTTAAAAAAGTTAGCTTGGTGGTCTTGCTGAGGCCTGGACCACCTGCTCCCTTCTTTAATACACCCCGACCAGACTGGCCAGACAGACAGGGTATAAAACCTGCTGGACCCTTCATGTTCTCCACCATTTACACTCTACTGCAACCCCTTCCCTAATGATCAGTTTAGATACTGAAAAAAGCATTCAATAGGATTTCCTGTTTGCAGCCCTTGGGAAGCAGGGATTCTAGGAAGGTGTCTATCTCATACAAAAGATTTACTGCTCACCACACACCTTTGTAATGGTGAACTGCCACACTACCCTGTCCTTCACATTGGGAAGGGGCATGTAACAGGGCTGTCCCCTCTCCCTGCTACTGTTCGCCTTATATATACTGTAGGGTCGCTGGCTCAGGCAGTCAGAGAAAGTATGGCAGTTGCACAGTTCAGTTGAGGGTGGGACACAGAGTGGTCCTATATGTGGATGATGTCCAGTTATAAGTGACAGACACTGAGGCATCTCTGCTGGCTGTATTTGACATCTTGGAGCAGTTCAGTCTGGTGTCCGCTTACAAGCTAAACACTACCAAAACAGAGTTGTTCCCATCGCATTGTACCACATTAGCCTGCTTAACAATAACCCTTCTGTCGGGACCTCAGAGAAATTAAGTATCTAGGCATAGAACTACCTCGTTCCTTTTTTTTTTTTTTTTTTATACTTTATCGCTCCTCCGCAGAGCTGACAGGTAGCTCCGACCCTCCCTCGGAAGGACTCATTCTCTGACCCAAATGTGTCGGGCCATCATGGACCCCGTCAGCTCCCGGCCTTTTCCTCATTTCTGCCCTGTGCACCCAAACTGTGCAGTGGGCGAGGCAGCTGCCCCTGCCTCCGTAGAAGCAGCCATACACTTCGGATATGTGCCCTCCCCTCTTCTGGGTGATGCGCCTGTGCCAGCACACAGCCACCGCTGGGTGCCAGTCTACAGCACGCCGCACTGTCCTCCTCTCTCCGAGGAAGGAGAGCTGTCTACAAACGCTCAATCCTTCCTCCCTCTGCTAACCCCTAAGCGACCCGAGTCCGTTCCCAAACCTGGGTCACCAGTGTGGCGCGAGGTGTGGCGTCCAGTGCCTTAACCCTCGGTGCCACCGGGCCGGCTGCCTCTTTCCCTTAATAGATTATATGAGGTTAATTATAGCCCCCTGTCTATGCAGCTAGCTCAGATGTACAACACTGGCACGCTCTTGTACTGAGCCTGATCAGGAGACTGGACTCGGTAAGGACGGTAATCTTACCAAAGTTTCTATATACAGTATGTTTCAGAACATCTCTCTCTCTCTCTCTCTCTCTCTCTCTCTCTCCCTGTCCCTGAGGTGGACTGAAAAAGATGGAAAACCACCATCTCACAATACATGTGGGCTGGTAAGCAGCCCAGGTAAGGTTGAGAATCTTGATGCTACTGAAAGGGACAGATGGCCTTGCCCTCCCAGACATCCTCACATACTATATATCCGCTCAAGCCTGGAGCCTTTCTTGTGTTAGGATCCTTTTGTCGTGGCACATACTACATGGAGGGCAACAATAGATCACAGTTTGAAGAGCTGCGATTCTTTTTTAGGATACGGCGTGCTACATGTTTGGATCTCTCACAGGGGACTGGGTCCAAGTGAACCAGAACTCATGGATCAGGCATGTGTGGGAGACCTAGAGGGGTGTGGTACCTCCCTGGGCTAGACTACTAATCACATATGGCTGTGCCCTTTGGCACAGCTGGAGAAATTCACTCCTGCGTGCACTGAGCATGTATTCTGGGCATGGAGAAGGAAAAACCTCATATATATTTCACCCAGTTTTATTCTGGGAACACCATAAAATCATTTCAGGAAATGCAGCTGCAGTATGAGTTGAACAGGAGAGACTTTTATAGATATCTCTAGGTCCACCACTTTCTGACCAGCCTATCTCAAGAAATGAGAGACCCACCAAGACACCTGCTTTAATTGACACTTCATGGTACATATTAGAATGCATACGAACATACAAAATTTGCCAGCAGATAAAGGCCTAGAGGTCTATCGAGTCTGCTCGAATGTGCAGCTAGCACCCCTTATTCTGCAGCTGCCCCTTCCTTCCACCCTTCCCCTTCATTAACCCTCCCCCTTGTCCTGTCCTATCCCCTTTTGAAGCAGTCCACTGTTCTACTGGATACCACTTCTGCAGGTAACGCATTCCACCCAGCCGCCACCCTCTCTGTAAAAAGTGTCTCCTCATCTCCCTCCTGAACCTTCCTCCTCCAGTCTCATATCATGGCCCTGGTGTCCCTCCTTCCTTACTTTGAACAGCCCCTCTGTACCCGTCTTGTTTATTCCTTTCCTTATACTTAAGGTTTCAATCATGTCCCCTGTCCCTCCTCTCCTCCAGTGAGTACATGTTCAACTCCTCAGCCTCCTCTCATGTGATAAGTTCCCAGTCCCTTGATCATCTCTGTCAGCCCTGCCTGCACCTCTCCAGTAACTTAATGTCCCTCTTCAGATATGGGCGGAAGTACTGCACAGTACCCAGGTGCAGTCTAACTAATGACCCATACAGTGGCAGAATCACCTCCTCCCTCCTTGAGGATATACTTCTTGCAATACAACCCAGCATTTTGTTGGCCTTTGCAGCTGCCTTCCTACATTGTGCCGAGTTGTTCATTGACCCTGTAATGAGCACCCCCGGATCCTTCTCCTCCTCTGTCTGGGCTAGCTGCACTCCCCCCAGCTGGTAACTCCTCCTTGGGTTCTTCATCCCAAAATGCAGCACCTAGCACTTTTTGGCATTAAACCCCAGTTGCCAGGTGTCTGACCAGGTTTCAAGCTTTGCCAGATCATCCTGCAACCCCTGCCATCCCCCTAGGTCATCCACCACTGCTCCTACCTTGGTATCATCAGCAAACAGACTGATCTTGCTCTTGATGTCCAATGATATGTCTGCAATGAATATCCCAAACAACACTGGTCCCAACACAAAGCCCTGTGGAACACCGCTCGTCACTACCCTTGGGTGTGAGAGCTCCCCACCCACCACCACCCTCTGTTGCCTTCCCTGAACGCAGCACACCAGACACCTTATTTCCATAATCTATAAAGCTCTGCAGGACAAACAGCCGTATGACACACCAGCTATAGCTACTAATGTGGAAAAGGGACTGGACAGGTCTCTGGTAAAGAAAAATGGGACTAGCTGGCCCAGTGATGCTGAGGGATGCGGCGCTGGATGCCACACTTCGTGCAGCACCGGCAACCCGGGTTCGGGATCGAGCTTGAGTTGTGGGGGTGGGCAGGATTGAGCAACCGGCTGCCAAGCTGTCCTCTACCGGGTGGGTTGTGCGGATTCCAGTGCTATAGTTGTACCCAGTGGTGACTGAGTGTTCCTGCAGCCGGAACCGCTCAGGATGGGGCAAAGGAGGGGGCGGATGCCTATGTGGGTCGACAGGAGCATGTGGCTCGATGTACGGGCATCATTGCATGTCCTCCTTAGGAGTAATGTACCATGAAAAACCCCTCTGGAGCACGCAACATGATGCCTCTGATCGACCCATTGTCCTCCAACCCAGACAAAGCCTGGCAGCAGGCGGGGACTCAGGGTGAACTCAGTCTCCTCTCCTGCCCCCTTCCGGGGGTGGGCCCTTTGTGAGGGGTGAGTCGCAGTCATCCTCATTTCGCGGCTGAGGCAGAGGCCAGGTCAAGTAGGAGCTTGAGGGGTGCACGTATCAGGGCAGATAGGGGGTCAAGTGTTCCCCCGCTGCTCAGGTGGTGATTACATAGAATTGAAAACAGAAAAAAAAAGAATGGGAAAGGAACAGTCAGGGTGCTTCGAAGGAAGGAGGAAGGGGCCACTAGAGGGCATGGGTGGAAGCTGGAGGGGGGAAGATTCAGGGGAGAAAGGAGGAGGTGCTACTTCACTGAGAGGGTGGTGGAGCCATGGAATGCACTACCTAGGGGGCTGGTGGAGGCAGAGACAGTGGAGGGGTTCAAGAGGGGGTGGGACAGGTACAGGAGAAGGGTTCAGGAAGCAAAATCCAATGCAGCAAGAATATCCGGAACTGGGAAGGGAGAAGCCAGAGAAGGCGAGGGGGACAGCAAGGTCAGCACCCAGGGTGGGGGCTGACCAAATGAGCAGACACGAAAGACCGTTAGGCCTATTCTGCTGGCATTTTAGTATGTTAGTAGTATGTTAGTAAAGGGCTGCTACGCGGCAAGTAGAACCATACCTTCCCACATGTGGTGGGAGTACTCGTGGAAGCATTCGGTATGATACTTTAGAACCCCCGTCATTACAGCCTGCTATGGGACGGGGGAATGCAGCATGCTGGAGGCAATGCATGGAGGAACGCACAACACGTACATACTATGTGGTAATGCCCAACAATAACAGATTTCATAGAAGTATTGGAGAAGGCCATCTCGGAGGTCCTCCACACTCCTACTGGGTTGACACTGGAGATATACCTCCTCTGTTAGTACCCTAGGCAGTTTAAGGTTAGGCATGTGAAATGCATCCTGGGAATAATGCTTTCTGCAGCTAAAAATGCATTACAAGACAGTTGCTCATGGTACAGCAGTCTGAAATAAGACAGTGGAGGGCAACAGTAAATGAGCTTTATAAAATGGAATGAATTACTCTTAGTTTAAATGGTACATCAGTATTATTCACATCTAGGTGGAACATATGGGTGTTGTACATTATGCAGTGTGATTCTAATTTTGTACCCTGAGGAGGGATTGAGAATCCATAGCTGTCTGGACTGGGTGGATGGTGGGGGACAGAGACAGGTCTTTGATGGATTCTCGGGACAGCCTGTTGCTGGCCCACTTTCCTCTTTGTGATACCCTCTGTGTCAAAGTATCATATATAAATCTAGGAGCAGAACAGAAAATTCAGTAACCCACCCCCACCCCTACTGCTGTACCAGATGAAGGAGAGACTACGATATGACCTGTTCTGTCTATCTTTCTCCTAAAGTATCTGTACTGTTGATTCCCTGGTTTTTGAATATGTAATGATGTGCGTACTTTTTAGTAAAATTATATTTACAAGATATTCACAAAAAAAGTTACTTTCCTCTCTCCCTCCCCAGTGGCTGGGGCTAGTCACAAGGCCATTCCACCCTCTCAGTAGTCTCTCTCCATTCCTCCCATAACTTACACTTCTTTTTTTTTTTTGGTGCTATCTGCCCTTCCTTCTGCCCTAGCCCCAACTGCCTACCTTGTTCCCTGATCGCCATGCCCCTGCAGATACCCCCTGGCTTACCCCCCAGGGTGGGGCCATGACACCAAACCGGCCCGTCTACGATGACAGAAGGTGCCGGCAAACACCGACATGGCGGGTTTCAGGGTCAGTGGTGCCATGGGGCTGGGACAGGTCAGCAGGGAACCATGGATGCCAGGAAGTAGGGAGGGCTTCATCCTCAGCAGACCGCTATTTTGTGTGGATGCTGCCCCAGGGGGTGGGGACGTGCAACGATGTCCAGCATCAGCCCCGCCCCTCAGTGTGCTGGCGCCTGGTTGCTCGTGAGTCCCCTGGCCTCCACTAGGGGTCCGTGAAGTACCGGGCACTCTACCCATCCCTTCCCTCCCGGAGAACGAGAGCTGTCCGTGGGATGCTCAGTCCTTTCTCTCCTGGCCAGGCCTCCAACTCCCGGGTCCATTCCTGAACCTGGGTCATCGGCGTCGCAAGTGGAAATCCAACTGCTGCGCTGGTGGGCTAGCCTAACTTACATTTCTTATCTGGCCTGCTTTCTGCTTCTTCAGCCAGCACCATGTTTTAACATGTCTCCTCCCTAACCTGAACCCCCCCCCCACCACAATATACCATATGTTGTGTAAAAGTCCCATTTACACTCCGCTCCAATAGTCTGTAGTTGAGGAGTAACAGGTTTGGTCTCCTGCAGCCCCCTCTCCACTGGCAGTCTTTTAACATACTTCCTTCCTGACTGACATGGGGTGAAAGTCCCTCTTATAGTCTCCTCACCCTCCAAACCCAGATCCACAATGGGCGTAGCAACATATTCAGTCCCAGCTATTCGGTCATCTTCCAGCACCCCATAATAGTATCTTTGGGGTGGGGGCTTGTTTACCTAGCTTTAGTGAGTGAAGCTAGATCAGTCAGAAGCTCATCCCTCTGCTGGTTCAGCTCAAACGGCAAAAGCTAAGTAAGCTGTAACCCATGACAAACCATGGGTGCATCGAAAGTGCATTAATGCCCGATACACCCATGGTCTGGAGTAGGTTATTGCACTTATAAAATGGACCATCATATTATTAAAAAAAAAATCAGAAGCTTCTTAAATTTATAAATGTCATTTATTTTGAATGTATACTTCCTCAGAAAAAGTAGTTCATTTTCAGACAACCGATATTTTAGACGTTTTTAACATCTAAGTAAAGTATACCTGTTTGCAAGTTCAATTGCGTTGTTTTGTATTGTAAAATTATTTTTTTGTGTTCAAAAACTGTAAATAGATATCGTAAATAAACAGTGACATCACGCATCACTCAATACAAACTTGAATGGCATTTTTTCAACCATTAAAGAAGTCACAGTCAAATACAAATGTCGTTTTTCAGTCTGTGACTTTTACAACTTGAAAACATTTTACTAGAGATGTGGATATGATGTTCTATCCACACTTCTTGGTAGTGTTCTTTCTCCTTTAAGAGCTGCTGGAAAGTCTTCAAGCTGGCTCCTCCCATCCACCCAGGTGGTAACTCCCCTAGCACCGCCCCATGATGCCAGTTCTTCATTTCCGCTGGAAGAAGCAGGTTTCCTCCATATCGTCCTCACGTATACTGAGGCCCTTTGCTACTTTTTACTATTAAAACCTTAAACTGTCTTCGACTTTTCTTCTCATTGCCACATTGGATGATGCAAAGTCAACTCCGGGGTTACGGAAATGCGGTTGCGGGCCACTTATGTTGCGATCGGATCCGCACACCTTTAGTGTCTACTACTTGGACCACAAGCACGATGTCCAAGCGTGCATCCACTGTCGTTCTTTTTTGCCAGCAACTCTGGAAGATCGCCAAGACTGCCTACTCCTTGGCCATCCAGACGACAGGGATCCACCCATTCGTTTGAAGGAGGCTTGCCGGGTGGTCTTCAGAGGAGCGTTCAAGGACCTGTGCCAATCTCTGCCCACCCTTGGGTAGGGTCCTAAGGGCAACAAGTCCAAGAAACTAAAAAACAGACAAAGAGAAAGAGACAAAGAAGTGGTCTTGCCAACGTTCATGGGATTGAGAGCGCTCCCGGGCTTCCGATTGCTGCGGGTCACCAGAGCATTTGGCTTCAGCTGGTGCTTTGGATTTGGCCACCAGCTCCATGGTCTCACTATTGGGCCAGTTGGCCGAGACTCAGGTTGATGTTTCGGACGAGATTTTTCTCAACCAGTTTGATACTTTGTCTACCGAGGAGGTTGATACCTCCTTGTCCAAGACTCCGGTTTTGACCTTCTTGGGGGCAGTCCGCTGTTCCGCCACTCCACAACTTGGAACTTCAGGACCTGGAGAGGGCTCGGTCTTCACCGGTCCCCTCTGATACTCCAGCCGCCGGTCCACCCCCAGTGGTCTCAGTCGAAGTTCCGCTCCAGAAGCCCAGACTCGGGCAGCCCACGTTTGTGACCCTCGCACTCCAGGTGCTTGGGCAAGTGGCGCTGCCGCTGCTATTCCACCGGCGAGGAGAGATACCGGCACAAGTTGCATCGGCGCTATGAGAATCTCATGTGGCAGCAGCTTTGGTTGACCCAGATTAAGTCACTTCTGGCTTCACCAGCCCTTCCTTGGGTGCCACTACGGAGCCACAGCATACCCAGCCTTGGCAGGGGCCGGTTCATTCAGTCCCAGTTTGTCCCACTCCAGCTTCTCCGCCAATCTTGATGGACCTAGCGCCCAAACAGCTGGCGACCAGTGCTCTGACTAAGGATGCCAGGCCGGGTAAGGGGTTGCCCCATCAGCGGTCGGTCACTGTCACTCCAGACCGCCCTTGCCGGGTGAGTGGGGACTCAAGTGGGCAACCTCGTTTCCATGATTCTTCAGAATCGGAGAGTCCTCCCTCCACTCCAGCCCATTTGACGTGGAGTCGGTGGGGGACTTGTCTGCAGATAAGGGCCCCACTTCTTTTATGGGCCTGCTCCGTTTGATCTCCGAGTCGATGGGTCTCAAACTGGAGCCTGTCCAAAAGCTGGAGCAGTACCCTCTTACTGAGGTCCTCAACCAGGGGGACACCCCTATGGAGGCCTTCCCGGTCCAGGACACCATTCTCGGTCTTGTTCTGAAGCTTTTACAGCATCTGGTGTCTTGTCCTGCTCGGTCGGCCCGGATGGCCCGCACATATGTGGTCCCTACCCAATCTCTGTTGGGAGTCATGGAGCATCCCTCGGCTGAGGGGCTCATTGCTGACTTAGTTTTCCAGTGCATGGGCAATGTCAGAGATGTGGACAAGCCCTCCAACAAAGAGTCCAAGAAGCTGGACCATATGGTGAAAAAAGTCCATGCTGCCTCTTTGCTTGGCCTTTGGCTAGCGAGTTTGGCCCTTTTGATGGCCCATTTCTCTCATGCTGTCTTGGGTTCCATGGATGAGGTGTCCCCCCCACCTCCACACTGACCTTCAAACCACCGTCAAGCAGGTCCAGAACCAGGGCCGTGCCATTGGGAAGCAACAGTTCCAAACGGCCACTGAACTTGGGGACTCTTGTGCTTGGTTCATGTCCACGGCAGTAGCCAGGCATCACAGGGCTTGGCTGCGCATCTCCACCTTCACAGTGGATACGCAGCACAAGTTGGCAGATGTGCCCTTCTTGGGAACTGACCTGTTCGGGCCTGGGGTGGAGGGGTACCTCACTAGGATTGAAAAGTCCAACGCCACCTTGGACTCAGTGACTTCTGCCCCAAAGGACTCCAAGGGCTCCAAACCCTCTTAAAAAAAAAACAAAAAAAAAACCTCTTGGCCCGCCTCTGCCCCTGCAGCTAAACCTGCCCAGCCCCAGGCTGGCCAACAGCAGGCATGGCACCAATGGCCCAAGTCCATGACCTCAGTCATCAGGAAGCCTGGAGGTCATGGTCCCTCAGCTGGGCCCTCCTCCATTTCCATGCCTGCCCAGTGATGGGATGGGGTGCCCTCCCCACTCCCGCTATAAATCCTCTGGGTCCTCCCATGGGGGGCTGGCTCTGCCACTTCCTTTTCACCTGGTCCGCTGTTAACATGGACAGGTGGGTTCTCGAGGTGGTCGGCCCGGTTCTGCCTCTGGAATTCTAGGCTTACCCACCCAGCCAAGCCCATGCCCCATGGGAGGACATGGTGTCAGTATATGTTCAGAGGGCCCTTTGGGACAACATTGCCCAGCTCCTGCTCAGGGAGGTAGTGGCTCCTATCCCGGACTCTTCACCTCAACCAGGGTTCATCTTCAGGTACTTCCTGGTACTGAAACAGATGGGGGGCTTTGCCCCATCTTAGATCTGCACGACCTGAACAAATTTCTCAGGTCCTTCATCTTCCGGATGGTAACTCTGTCCCAGATCATACCATCTTTCGAGCAAAACATGTGGTTTTGCTATCTGGATCTTCAGGATGCGTTCTTCCACATCCTGATCTGTCCGTCTCACCGGCGGTTCCTCCGCTTTTGAGCAGAGGGGACCCTTTATGAGTTCTAGGCCATGCCATTCAGCCTGTTCTCGGCCCCCAGGGTTTTCACCAAATACAGAGCAGTGGTGATTGCCCATCTGAGGTGCTGGGAAGTCTGGGTTTACCTCTGCCTGGATGACTGGCTCATTGCAGGTCCCTTCAAGCAGGAGGTGGAGCAGTCAAGGGACCTGGCCCTCCAGATCTGCGTCTCTCTTGGCCTCCTGTTCAACGAGGCCAAATTAGAACTCATGTCCTCACTTTTCATCGGGGTGGAGCTTGACTTTTGCAGAGCCAGGGCTCAGCTCCTGGCGGATAGGGCAGAGGTTCTTGCCTCCTTTGCTTGATCATTTTGGATTGGGCAGTTGCACCCTGCACTGGAATTCCTGCGTGTATTGGGATACATGGCGGCCTGCACCAGTGTGGTCTGTTGGGCTCATTGGAGTATGTGCTCTCTGCAGTGGGAGCTAGCCAGCCAATGGTCTCAGCACAGGGGTCACTTTGACCAGCTGGTCACTTTGACCCAGCAGATGTGGGATGCACTCCAGTGGTGGTTGGTCCCTAAACATTTGCAGGAAGGTGTCCTGTTTGTCAGCCCAGAGTCGACGGTCATCCCGACGACTGATGCCTCTCTCATGGGCTGGGGAGCCCACCTGTGGGAACACAGAGTCCATGGGCTCTGGACCCCCAATGATTCCCGATGCCACAACAACCTGCTGGAGCTCAGGGAGGTTCAGCTGGTGTTCACCTCTTTTGCTCCTCATCTTAGGGGTCAGGTGGTTCAGGTCCAGATGGACAACATCACGACAATGTACTACCTCAACAAGCAGGGTGGCATGCACTCCCTTCTGCTGTGCAGGGAAGGTTGTTGCATCTGGACACTCATGAACAACCTGGAGGCCGATCTCCTGGCCATCCATGTAGCCGGTGTCTACAACCAGCTGGCAGATGCTCTCAGCCAGGTGGGCGAGGTGTCTCACAAGTGGTCTCTCCATCCTGAGGTAGTGCACAGTCTGTTCTCCCAATGGGACAAAGCTGAGGCTATATTGTGCCTCCCCCCTCAGCAGGGATATGCTGTAGTGGTATGCCTTCATGAGACCCTGGACCCCGGGCCTTCTCTATGCCTTCCCTACATCCCTTGATCCGCAAAATGCTGCTCAAGGCGCAGAGGGACAAGGCACAGATGACCCTGGTGGTTCAGGACTGGCCATGCCAGTTTTGGTACCCGATCTCGTCAGCCTCAGCAGCAGGCTCCCAAGGCATCTTCCTCTACGCCAGGACCTGCTCTCGATCTGTCAGGGAAAGGTACTCCACCCAGATCATCAGTCCCTGCACCTGACAGCCTGGTTTCTGAGCGGCTAGAGTTCCAGGCATTGGGTCTCTCTGAAGATGTCCTCAGTGTTGTCAAGGCATCTCGGAAGGAGTCGACTAAGAAGTGCTATGCCTTCAAATGGAAGAGGTTCACCATTTGGTGCCAGGGTAGGGGGCTGGACCCTTTGTCCTGTCCAGTGGTTGGCATCTTTGACGATCTTTGGTCCCTCTCTCAGTCAGGCCTTAGGTCGATGACCCTTAAGGTGCACCAGACAGCCATCTCTGCTTACCAGGTGTGTGCCGGTCAGTAGTTGGCACAGGAGAAGGTGGTCAGGTACTTTTTTAAAGGCCTTGACCACATTTCCTTTCTGGTGTGTGAACCACCACTGGCTTGGGATCTGTTGCTGTGTTTGGCAAAGCTCATAGGCAAGCCATTCGAACCAATGCATAGGTGTGAGATGTCTCACCTGTCGTAGAAGACTGTCTTCCTGGTGGCTATCACATCAGCCAGAAGGATCAGTGAGCTCTAGGTGCTGTTGATGGAGCCTTCTTACCTGGTCTTCCACAGGGACAAGGTTGTCCTTCACCCCAACGTTCCTCCCGAGGGTTGTGTCAGATTTTCACCTTAACCAGGTGATTAATCTTCCAGTGTACTTCACCAACCACACCTCGGAGGCCAAGCACAGGCTCCATACTTTCCTTAGTGACCACTCCCCAATCACCTGCAGATGGTCTGCCAAGGTGACCAAAGGTGAGCCCTCCAACAGCAAAGTCCGAATGTTCCGCACCCACAGACTCCATATTTCCGAGCCCTGCTGCAACAAATTGACTGTTCTTTTTTGACCAGAACATGTGATGTTAATGTAGCCCTGGAGTATTTAATTCTCCAGTTTAAAAGGATTTATGACATTGTTGCCCCTTTCAAGACCCTCCTTAGAAAGGGAAACGCCCGAGCCTGGTTTTCTCCTGCCATCAAGTCCTTGACCAGAGAATGGGTCAGAGCATGGGCTCTGTACAAAGAACGTGGCCTAAGCAGATACCTCCAAAAATACAAGAAGCTGTGTAACAGTGTGAAAGTCTGCACCAAGGAAGCCAAGGCTGAGTTGTACAAAACCCAATTAAAAAAACCTTATTATCCATCCTAAACAATGGTATCCAGTGATAATAGAGACCAAAAATGAGTGACTACAAAAATAGCAACTCATTTTCTGTGCTATCATTCTGGGCTACCCTGCACCCTAGAGTCTGTATGGGAAAGCGACCGTGGGGAAAGGCAAATGGAAGGGGGGAATAGCGAGGGGAACGGGAGAGACAGGGAAGGGGTTTTAGGGGACTGGTGTACCTGCTACTGCCGAGCTAGCTGTGTGGCGTGGTGGTGTGGGTGGCTCGCTTTGGCACAGCAGGTACTGGGTTTGGAGCTGGGACCTGGAGCAAGTAAATTTTGATGCTACCTGCGGTTGTGGCACTTAATTTTTACAGAAATCTGATTTTACCCTCCTTGACATGCACCCACCTGGAGTTGAGAATCTTAATTCAGGCCCCCACAAAACACTTTCAATAATCTGGATGTTGGGTCGCCTTGAAGTGTATATCGCCAATTTGCTTTTCGCCTACATACACTAACCATAATAGCAATCGCTGTTATGACATGGAACCTAAACAAGTATGGAGTGACATCAACGAAATCATGGATGGCTCCAAAAAAATCTTTGCCTCACTCCATTGCAGCTGGTGGTACCACAATTGAAGGGGATAAGAAAATTGCTGACTCCTTTAACAAAACTTTTAGTGATCTATCGTCATACATACCTGACCATGTGAACCACCCTGGCACAGTGGGAGATGCACCTTACCACCCTACTAGACCTAAGTTCTGTTTTAAAAGGCTCACTTGGACTGATGTGCATGACTTCCTAACAAGAACCAAAATTAAAACTAGGCTTGGCCCAGACAACATAGATATGAAACTGCTCAAATTAGTGCTTAGGAAAGTTGCCCACCCCTTGCAGACCATTTTCAGCCTGTCTCTTTCCACTGGGCAAGTATCTCAGCTGTGGAAAAAAGACCACGTGACCCCTGTATTTAAAAGGGGTGATCCTTAGCTGCCATCTAACTACTGCCCAATCTCAATTTTACCCCCTCTATCAAAAAACCTTAGAGAGGGTAGTGAATGATCAGCTTTTTCAGTACCTGAATCAGCACGAGGTCCTGGCAAATGAGCAGCATGGGTTTAGAAAAACTTCAGCACAATGACTGCACACCTGAAGTTCACCGACTCAGTTTATTGTGCTCTGGGCAGAGGAGAAATGGCTGGGTCCATATACCTAGATCTTACCAAGGCCTTCAACCTTGTAATCCTTGCCCTCCTCTGCCAGAAACTACTCAATCTGGGCCTTTCTGAAGACTCTGTTAGCTGGTTCAAAGGCTACCTGGCTAGTAAGAGCTTAAGTGGTAAAATGCTGTAACGTATTTGCAGAGAATAGGCAAGTCACTCTTGGTGTTCCCCAAGGGTAAATCCTAGGACCCCGACTCTTCAGTCTGTTCATAAATAATATACCTGCCACCTACAGGTCAACCAATATGTTACTTTATGCGGATGTCACTGTCATCTTCTCCAATGACAAGTGCCTTGAGAAATTGAGGTTGAGGCTACAGGCTGACTTTACTGCCATCCAGGAATGGTTCACCTCCAACCCGCTCGTAATGAACACCCACACAAAAAAAAGTATGCTTTTTGGCACCCGAATTAAGGCCTACATCTCCTCTGTCCTAAAACATTATCTCCACAACTGGGACTTCGCCCCTTGAACAAGTAAAACTTTAGATATCTTGGGTTACTCTTGACAGCGCATTGTCTTTCCATGCACGTGTTGACCTCTTGGTTAAGGCAGTCGGCTTTAGGCTTTAGGCTAGGGTTATTCTGTAAGTATAAAAACAACTTCCTTCCAGAGATTATGAAACCACTTGTGCAGCGCTTCATCATAAGCATACTCGATTATGGAATTGTAGTTTACATCTCTACGAATGACAGTGTGATGTCCAGAGTCAGGAGTCTCCTTAATAGAAGCTGTCACTTTGTGCTTGGCCTAAAACATGACACACACACACACAAAACTGTATGCTATACAGCAGCCTAAACTGGTTAAACTTCAATTTGAGGCTGTTCTACCACACCCTGGTCACTGGCAATAAAGCTTAATGAAGTCTGCTTTCCCCTGGCCTACAGTCCATGTTCAACTTTGTGGATAGTAAATACGGTACCAGGGGTGTGGTGTGAATTGCCCTGCTGTTTCCTCGAAGAAAAACCTCCTTTGGTCAGTCTTGTTTTTCATACCGTTTCACTAAGCAATGGAATGACCTGCCTGACTCTTTAAAGGGATAGTCAGCTGGCCTGGTGGCGTAGAGGGTTGAGGCGTGGGCGTCTTGCCTGGACCCATGCCGGCGACCCAGGTTCTGGAACGGACTCGGGACACTGGGGACTGGCAGGGGCAGGAGAGGATTGAGCGTCCGTAGGGACTGCTTTCTTCTCCTGTGGGTGGGTTAGGGAGGCGTCAGTCGGCAGCAGCCTCTTGTGGAGACCAGAAGAACTGCATGACGGTACAGGGACTTCCACACCTGAAAAACGTGAAAAAATGCTCCACGTTACACTGGATGACGGCTGCCTGGCTCTCCGAGGCCGTCAGTGCCCCTGAAACCTTCCGCCTCAGCAGCACCCCAGGGCCAAGATGTTGCGCTGGTCTACGGCCCCCCTGGCTTGTGCCTTCCCCCTCGGAGGAGGGGGACCCACCCGCGAAGGGTTACGCTGGGTTACCCTGAGGTGGCTGCCATTTGAGAGTGGAGGCCCGGGGGATGGGACGGGTCGGAAGCAGCATTGGTTCGCCTGAAGGAGTGACTGACGTGGATGCAAGCTGGGGAGAGAAAGGGAAAGTCCCCTCAAGCTATTTTCTGTATATCCATGTAGTTTGTAGGCATGAACAATGATTCCCTCTCTTACGTCCCCCAAATTTCACCCTAATTTAAATATAAATGAGGGTGCTTCACTCTGTTCTGACCTGGTGTGAAAACCTATTTTATTCCATTGCAGAGGTCATGACCCCACTCATGCGAGGCATCATGGATGTTGATGATGTGTACCTGCACAAGCCAATGGAAGTTAAAATCTCCATTAGTTCTGTTACGTGTCTTGTGAAGTTCCTGTATTCTCTAAAAGCATTAATTTTCTGGCATACACGTTAAACTACAGAAAACCACAGGGCATTTACTATACCTTGAAAAGTTTCATGACTAGCATAAGACAAGAAGATAGGGACTGCAGTGGACAGCAACAGCACTGAATAATACAGTCTAATTACTGCAGGCTTTAGCAATAAAACATCATAAAATGCCAGGATGCCTTACATGACTTGGGTCATGACCTTTGCAATGAAGTCAAGTGGGTTTTCACATCAGACTTAAGTAAATTCATTTATTTGGTTTTTAATTACTGGGTGTGTGCACTAGACAGTAATATGTCTAGTTTCAGGCACGACCCGGGAAAGTGCAATTAAAAACAATCGTGAAACACAGTACAGTAAAACAGTACTATTTACAATGTAAAGGGTGACAGCTACAATACACGGGCAGTTGAAAAATTCTGGCAGAGTGGGGGAAATCATTGTAGCAAGGAGAAATCAGTACAATAGCAGCAAATCGAAAAATAGAGATAGCAGTGTGTCACTAAACAGTTTAAAAACAGGTGGTACATCTTTTTTTTTATATATATTAGTTTTTGTTGACTGGGTAAGTGCACTAGACAAATCCTGCCTATTTTCAGGCACGACTGGGGGGAGGGGGATACAGATGAATGCCAACTGACCTTGAACCAGATTAAGCAGTTGGTGGTATTTTTAGTGAAGCAGTTGTAAACAAGCACTAGTCAGATAACATAAGTTGGGTATCATCTACATTTAAATCCTGATGTAATCAGGAGAGTACAATAGAGGCAATCAGTGTTCATGCCTGTAAACTACACAAATAAACAGAAAAAAGGCTAAGGGGACATTTCCTTTAAAAACTGATTGCACTACTGAAATGTTTAAATCACCACTTGTCTCCTTGCTTACTCCACCTGGATCATGCATTTGCTACCGCTGACCATCTAATTTATCCCCAACATATATAAATATGTTGCACTTTACTCACTATGCAGTGTCAACATGATACCCATGTACTGTTAACTACTGTACTAGCACCAGTTGTACAGCATTGCCATACCTGTCTAAAGGTGTATAACTGTAGTGTTACTGCGTTGTGTAGTTGTAATTTTATCTGTATTTGTTGTCTTTTGTTGTACCCGACTCGAAACCCTTTGGAAATAGGCTCTGTCTAAAGGGTTTTATGTGAAATAAAAACTAAATAATCTGTCAAAATGCAACATATAATGTGGAAATGTGTCCCCAGACCCCTGTCAGATATGTTTGACCCAACATTAAAGGTGATGGGTTCCTCCAGTGACTTTTTTCAATTTCCAGCACATCACATCGTGTACTTCTCAGGCATCTGAAGCTTCTGCTGCATTCTTGTAGATAAAGATATGCATTCAGTCCACGTGTATAAAAATAGGCTGTCTTATTCCAACATAAAATCTTCACAAAATACCTTGCTTTGCACGTGGTGTAACAGCATGGTTACAGTTGTAAAATAAATAGCTTGCCCTCTGGTGTACAGCTCTGTCACATTCTAGAATAGGCTGAAAGACTGGACTGCCCTTGTCACTGAAAACACATCTCAGTTTATTTCATGTACTGTCTCCCTCGAACAATATTGTGTGTTGCCCAATTAATACAGTTTATGTCCCCTTTAATTATGATGTGATAATTTCCAGGGACTTGGCTCACAGCATACCCATGGTATAGGATTATACTGGAGAACCGTCCTAAAGGATGGGAACAGGAGTTCCTGCATGAATTTGAATTTCATCATCTCTCTTGCTTTACACTTCCCCAGCCTGGTGGTGCTGGGGGACATCAGTGCATGGCTGGATGATGAAAACTCACAATTTGCTCAGTAGTACCTCCATTGATGGACTCACTGGGACTCTTACAGGAAGTTACCTGTGGATTAGGCCACACATTGGACCTCATCTTTTTGATGGGGCTGAATATCTGGGATGTTAGGATGGATCCAGTTGGTTGGTGAGATCCCCATGCCATGCAGTTTCTTGCTAGGACCACCTGACTGCTTCCACCCATGTGGAAGATGGGCGTGTACTTTCCTGAATGTCATCTTGAGCCAGTTAATGTTAAGACCATGTTGGAAATCTTCAGTATGGTAACAGATTGTGCAGGAGGTGCAGAACTGTCAATAGATGGTTATAATATGGATATTTCAGTTGCTCTGGGCACCATCGCTCCCAATTCTTGTCTTCCTGCTGACCTCCTGTTGCAGTTTGCCATGGTATAATGAACTGAAATGATTGAAGGCAGCAGAGTGGCGGTAGGAGCCTTTTTGGAAAAGGTGTGGGACAGGATGGCTCTGAGAACCCAATATAGGGTGTATCAGAAGGCAATCACCCTGAAAAAATTTGAGTTCCTTTCACGAGTGATTGCATCAGAAAATGGCAGACCATCTCAGCTCCTCCGCACTGTGGACAGATTCATTTATCTGTTTTGTCTAAAGTCTGGGAGAGTGTTATCCATGGCAACGTGCGAGGAGTTTGGACGGTTCTTCTTGGATGGAGTGTCCTCCATTAGTGCTGGGATCTTTACAAATGGTCTCTTAGGGGATAGAAATGTTAGGTCTGCGAGGAGCATGGGCCCTCTGGGGTGCTGGAGCTGGTTTCAGCCAGTTATGATTGAAGAGATGCTCTGAGTGGTCCCTGACCTGGTCCCCACATTCTATAATTTTGACCCAGGTTCTACTCTGCTTTTGATAGACCAATTTCTGCTGGGATTGTATGGTGTTCTTTGAGGAGGAGTGTTTCCCCATGGCTCTGAAGAAAGTGGTGGTGAAACCCCTTTTCCAGAAACAACTGTTGGACCCAAATGTCCTAGCAAATTATAGACTGGTCTCAAATTTTCTCTTTTTAGGGAACATTATTAAGATGGTGGTGGTGGTGGCATAGCTCAGAGCTCACTTGTAAAAATGTTACATCTGTGAACCTTTCCAGTTTGACTTTAGGCCACAGCACTGTGACTGTACTTGTCAAGGAGTTCAATGTCCTGATTCTGGTGAGAGATAAAGGAGAGTGCTCTGTTGTTCTTCTTGATCGCTCCTTAGCAGTTTATACAGTGGAGCAGGAGGTTTCTTAAGGATGCCTGGAGGAATACTGGGGACTCACCAGGATAGCCTTAAAGTGGTTTAAGTCATTCCTGACCAACTGACCCCAGCAGGTTGTTATGGGAATTTTCTCATTGTGCCCAGTTGTGGTCAGCTTTTGGGTGTTCAAAGGATCGATCTTGTCTCTCATGTTATTTGCCCTATACATAGTGCCATTGGGAGAGGTCATTAGGTGGAATAAGCTGGGGTTTCACTGCCACACAGATGATACTCAGTTGTACTGGTCCTGTACACTGGATGGGTATTAAGTAGTCTCCAGGCTGAGCCAATGTCTGCAAGAAATTTCATACTACATGGAATCCAATTGGCTGAACTTAAATCCAGGAAAAAATGTGTTGTTCTAAAGGCGTGGATATGTT
Source organism: Neoceratodus forsteri (assembly GCA_016271365.2). Classification (NCBI taxonomy): domain Eukaryota; kingdom Metazoa; phylum Chordata; order Ceratodontiformes; family Ceratodontidae; genus Neoceratodus; species Neoceratodus forsteri. The sequence goes on along the minus strand of CM057456.1, from coordinate 447,781,494 downwards.
TCACTATCCAGACTTTCCCAGTCGTCCCAGAGACAGCTGACTCTTTGACATGTCTTCAAGCTTAGCTCCTTCCACTAACCTTGGTGGTATATCCTCTGGCTGCGCCCCGTGACGTCAGATCTTCCTTTCCGCTGGAAAAGACAGGTCTCCTCCTTTGCAGCTCTGCATATGTTGCAGGAGTTAAAGTTTTCATGCACTTTATTAAGGTGAATTTTTGATTTTTCAAGTCCACATTCAGGCCCGGTGGCGCTGATGATTGAGGTGCTGGACGCCACACCGGCGACCCGGGTTCGGGAACGAGCCTGGGCAGTCGGGGGTTGGCAGAGGAGAGGAAGGATTGAGCGTCCGGAGGACTGCCCTCCTCTCTCTGGGGAGGGCTTCGGGGCCAGCTCGGCTGCCTAGTGACCCCCGGTGGAGACCGGAGGTACTTCAGGCAAGTCAGCTCTGCATAAGTGGGGAGGGAGTGCAGCAGACGTTAGCAGGGCAGCCGTGCACAGACGTCACTGCACGCTGCACTCCCTGTGGAATTACATCAAGAAAAAACCCTCCCTGTGCTTGTGGAGATGATGGGGCTCCAGGGGCAGGATGCACATCCCGACACAGGCCCACTTCCTCCAGTGGACTCCTGGCCAACCCATCGATTCAGGTAGGGCTCTCTCTAATTTCAGACAGGCCGCTAGGGGAGAGCGGGCCCAGCCCGGGAGGTGATCCGAGGCGCTAGGGTCCAACTGGTTGACGGGGGAGTTCACCGGGGTCTAGGATTACAGGCTGGGAGTAGCAGTCCTAGCTGCGTGAGCACCCCGGAAGGATGCCCGACATAGGGAGTGTATAAATAAAGAGTACAAAAAAAAAAGTCCACATTCAACAGTAAAGTTGATCCTGTGTCTTCTGACTCTGCATCACAATCGACGATGGAAGGCAAGAATATGGGTTTCAAATTCTGCTCCTGGTTTTTTTTTTTTTAATATTTTATTGGTTTTGGGTGAAACCACAGTATAGGCAAATTGAAAGCTTACATTGTGAATACAATCAAGTCAAATTACATTGTACCTCAAAACATCAAGGAGTACATATACACTACAGTACGGACATGAGTTCAATACGGACATGAGTTCAAAGTGCAGTGGGGATAATGGTACCCAACCAAGGGAAATGCAAGGGCAGTCATAATCATTGACCCAGCGCAATAACCAGCAACTATAGTGGGCAGTAACAGTGACCAATAAGCAATTTTTCATGCTCACCTGTAATGCCAGAAACAACAAACCACATAACTTCAGATAGTCAAGTTTTAGTACTTATGTGGGAAAGTAACCATCCTTAATTGCCAATTGCAGTGGATCCCACACTGAGTTATATCTGTCCCCAGGCCCAAGACATTCCATTGCACCTTTTCTAGCTTCATACAGAGGCATAGATTATTACTTCACTGCTGTATAGTGGGTGGGGGAGGGGCGGTGCGAGCCAGCATTGGGCAATTGTTTTCTAGCATTAATCAGTGCCAATGACCAAAGCATCTCAGCCGGTCCACCCCTAGGACGGTGGGGGTCAGCCCCGAGTAGGAACTCCAGGGGAGTACAAGGAAGAGCATGGCTCAATACCGTCTCCATTATACGGTGTATTTCGAACCAGAATGGGGTAATCCTTGGGCAGGTCAAAGCCGTATGTATAAAATCACCTGGGTGGATCAGGCACTTAGGGCAGGTGTCTGGTTTAGAAGGGTCCATGGCATGGAGTCGAATTGGGGTCACATATGTTCAATACATAAAGTTAAACTGGATTTGTCTTAACTTATTGCTTCTGGAGCAGGTGTTAAAATGTCGAATAGCACTCATCTTGACCCCCGATATCCAGGTTTAAGTCAGCCTGCCGATCTTTCCATGTCTTTTCCGCAGTATCCCCACTGCTTCCTGCTAGAATTTTGTAGAATATGGTTAATGCTTTGGACAGTGGTTGGGGCAGGAAGACCTCTTCCTCAATTGGCGACAGTGATCCCCATTCATGTTCAGGTCCCAGTGTGTTGCCCAGAGTGCTTCTAACGTTAACATACACAAAAAAATCAGCTACAGTGATGCCCCACTTATTACATATGTACAGGAAGATTAGGAACGATCCTCCCACATATAGCTGATTCACTGAACGCAGCCCTCTCTTACGCCATGCCAAAAGCCTCTGAATTAGGGAAGCTGAACATGGGCCTTTGGTCCGCATTGCTGTGACCAAATCTGTATTTGGGGAAGGGGCAAAACTTATGCCCATAGAGTTCATGGGCTTTGTTCCAGCACTGAAGAGTAGTTGCTGTGTATGGGTTAGCCACCAACACCTTGTTATTACCCAGCCATAGAGCCTCCATCAGAAGACCCTCCCGTAGAGGGGCCTGGAGTAGGTCTTTCTCGAGGCTCAGCCACAGAGGAGGATCAGAGCCATCAACACTAACAATATAGGTCAGCTGAGCACCAAGTAATAACAGTAAAAATTTGGAAGGCCCAGACTACCCCGGGCAAGTGGCGTAACCAATATAGATCTTTCAATACGCGCAGGCTTGCCCTTCCACAAAGATTTATGAATAATCGCATTAAGTTGTTTGAAATGCGAGAGGGGGAGGGCGATGGTAAGAACCTGATACAGGTGCAGGCACCTGGGAAGGATCATCATTTTGACCACGCCCACTCTACCAATTAATGAAAGGGGAAGCCCACTCCATCTATCACAATCCCCTGATATGTTATACAAGAGGGGTTTTAAATTTAAGGCATAAAGCGTGTGTGCACACTGAGAGAAGAACTCCTAGGTATCTCAACTTCACCACCATTTGCAGACCCCCAAGATTGGCAATCAGACTGGCCCTATCTCCAGCTCCAATGGGAAGTAATTAGCCTTTGGTCCAGTTTACTTTGTGGCCGGACAGGTCTCCGTATTCCCGCATGACCTTGAACACCTCAGGTAAATCACTGGCGGGAGATTGCAGTAGAGCAGTAGATCATCAGCATATAATGCCAGTTTGTGGTGGACACCCCCCAAACCCTCAAATGTTATTGTTCGCCCAAATCCTAGCAGCCAGAGGCTCCAGCGATAGCACGTATAGGAGGGGTGAGAGGGGGCAACCCTGCCTCGTGCCATGCCCTAATTCAAAACTCAGGGACAAGGCCCCGTTGACCACGATCTAGGCAGTAGGGTGTTGATACAGTGTGCGTATCCAAGAGCAGAAACTAGGGTCAAACCTAAACCTCTGAAGTGTGTCAGAGTGATACCCCCACTCTACATAGTCAAAGGCCTTTTCGGCGTCAATGGAAAGAATCACGGCACTGTGGGAGCTGGCCTTGGTTCTCCACCAGTGTATAACATTCAGGGTACGTCTGATGTTATATTTCCCCTGCCAGCCCTTAATGAAACCAGCCTGATCCATATGGATGAGATGAGGAAGCAAGATCTCCAACCTCGTTGCCATTGCTTTATTCGGGATTTTATAGTCTGTGGTAAGCAGGGATGTTGGTCTATACAAGGCACAATAGGAGGGATCCTTGCCGGGCTTGGGGTGAACCGTAATAGTAGCTGACCACGTGAAGGGGGACAACACTCCTTTCGCCAGGCACTCCACTAACATATTGTGCAAGGGTTCAAGGAGTAGGTTCTGAAAGGACTTAAAGTCAATGGGAAACCTGTCCGGTCCAGGGGCCCAACCCCACCGAAGTCCTCTGATCGCACGGGAGATTTCAGCCTCTGATAGGGGTCCTTCCAATTCAGCCACCTGAGCGTCAGATAACTTAGGCAATGGAGCTTGGGCAAAGAACCTGTCAAGGGCCGCTTGGTTCGGGTGACCTTGTGAAGTGTAGAGCAATTTGTAGAATGCTCCAAATGCCTGGCCAATCCCAGGGGTGTCCCTAACCACACCCCCCTCATCCCGAATGGATTCCACCATCCTGTCTCCCTCCTGTCGGCGAAGCTGCCATGCAAGGTACTTAGCCCCCATCCCCATCAAAATAGGCACCTGCATGGGAAAGCAAAATAGCTCTGTCCAAGTTGGCGCTGCTCAGGGTATTGTACTGCCATTTTAATTTTTGCAATACCCCATACAGAGTGGTGGTGGGTCTGTTTTTATTCGCCAGCTCACAGGCCTCAATTTTAGTCCTAAATTTTTGTAAGTCATGATGGGAGCCCCTAGCTTTAGGGGTCACATAAGCAGTTGAATAACCCCTTGTAGAAGCTTTCAATGCTTTTCACCTGGCTTCATGTGTTGCATCTCCACTCTTGTTAAAGACTAAAAATTCCCTAATCATATCGGATACCCCAGACCGAAAAACGTTATCCTTGAGTAATAGGGGATCTAATTTCCATTGTCGAACCACAGGGGTCGAATCTCCCATTGCCAGTTCCACCGTCAGGGGTGCATGATCAGATAGAAGCATTGGGGAGTAGACCGCTGATTTTGAGGCTGGGATCAGAGAGTGGGACAGCAGGATTTTATCCAGCCGGACATACAATTTATGAGCATGTGAGAAGAAACTATAGTCTCTTCCAGTTGGGTATACATGCCGCCAAATGTCTACCAGGCCCATGTCTTTCTCCAAGATTGCCAATGTAAGGGCACTTTTAGATTGCGCACAAGGGGTTGTGCTAGACCTATCCATCACCCCATCTAGGGCACAATTGAAGTCCCCACCTAAGATCCATGGCCCCGGCCATTTCGACATTTCCAGGGCCAATTGTTGAAAAATTCAGGTTGGTCAACATTTGGGGCATATATGGACCCCACAGAAACCACGCCAACCGAAGGGAGAGATACTCGAGCCAGAGCAAATCTCCTGTAATGGTCAGTGATCTGCTCAATTACAGTAGCCCTCATCCCCCTAGAAAACCAAAGCGCCACCCCTCTAGATTTAGCTGAGAACGTCGAGGACACCCAGGTCCCACCAAGAGCCCCAGCAGTTTTCACTGCCTCCCTAGGAGACATATGAGCTTCTTGGAGCATCACCACTTGCCATTTGGATCTTTTAACTTCTGCCTGCAATCTCTTCCTTTTAATCGCTGATTTCAGACCGTTGATGTTTAAGGAGGTAATTCTAATAGCATCAGCCATATTCCTACATTGAACTAAAGTGAGAACAGCATTACTTACATAGGTATATAATAAGCTGCAGCCTAACTGTAGCACCCAACCATTTTTATAAAGCATCCAAAAACAGACCCCTAACATGTGGAGGTTAAGGAGAAGCTGGACTCCTGATCATATAGAGTCCAGCAAAACTCCTCAGTCCCCCCCCCCCAGTAAACCAACCACCCTGAACAAGAACCTCATGACACCCAACCATATTCTATAAAACACCCAAAATAGAACACAAAACAATTGGAGGCTAAGGGCAGATCTGACTCCTGTACAGCACAAAATGGAGCCCAACCATGCTCTTCAGTCCCCCCACCCAGTAAACCCACAACCAGAAACACAAACCCCCCACCCCCCATGACGGATATAAAGTCTATCATAAATTCCCTTACAAACAGGTAGCAGACTTTAAAACTAAAGAACAGTAGGTGATCATATTTAAAGGCACATACACACAATTCAAGTAATGTGAACCCCCCCATATTGTGGCATGAAAGCTATAGTAACGGAACCCAATAATTTGGTTCTCCCAAAAAGATGATTAGGAAAGAGATGAGCTGAATCAAGCTGAATCCCCCACCCCCCAGATCAAGTATAAAACAAGCATAAATATTCCTCCCACATTCCAACAACAACCAACTGTAAGTGAGGGAACAAGAGAAACTGGAAGGAGCACTAATGTCGGGAGAAGGGGTGGGGGGAGGAAAGAATGGGAACAAACCCCAACATCATCATTTATATAGGGTCAGTGGGGCAGAGAACAAAACAGCCCCATCAGTCCGATTACACGACTGGATTAGTTCCACATGTGAGCTTCATCTGGCCAGGTAGAACCTCTGGAGCCACGCCGATACCCTGGTCCCCAGACCAGGTCGGGGCTGTAGAAGGACAAGGAACCTAGTGAGCTTGGATGGGTGCAAATCGCTACCTCCGCAGTAATACATAGTATAAACTTAAAAAGTAACAGCAACAAGTAACTTGCGGCGTAGCTGCGCCAATGAGAGGAGACAGGATTACAGCATATTAGATCCCAAATCTGGTCCGCCCATATAAGGTGACATGTTGGAGCAAATTGGAAAAGCCAGGGCCTCACTTAGCTGAGCCGACCACTTCAGCCGCAGCCTCCCTCCTGCGCCACTTCAACTCCTCTTCAACGCCTCTTCTACCCATCATGCAGCCTCCTTAGGACATGAGAACACTCTAGGGGCATTCCCAGGATGATTAATGCGAAGCTTTACTGGGTACAGAAAGGTGAATCTCCACCCCATTTGAAACAATTTAGATTTAATCTCAGCAAAACGTCTCTTAAACTGTAGCCCCCTGCTGTAATCTTGAAAAATCATAACTCTGCCATTCTGCAATGCAATTGGGCCCTTCACTCTGGCTTGCTTGAGTATTGCCTCTTTCTCCGTAAATCTTAAATACTTTATCAGGCAGTGTCTAGGCCTATCACCTGCTTTGGGAGGGGGGGCCGCACTCTATGCGCTCACTCGATTTCACATTGCGCCAGATTAGGGGATAGGTCTAAATGTTCCACCAGCCATTTATGAAAGAAGGATTCGGGCTCATCCCCCTCAAGACTGTCAGGCAGCCCCACAATCCTTAAGTTCGACCTCCTCGAGCGATTCTCCTGGTCGTCTACCTGGGCCAGAAGCTCTCACACCATATTTTGCAGGGAAGACTTATCTCAGGCAGACACAGCGAGAGAGTCTTCCAGGGCTCCCACCCGTTGTTCCAGTGGGGGCAATTTGATCTGCATGAGCGGCGGAGGTTTCCGACAAACCGGTAACTACTGACTGCATGTGGGTAATCTGAGCAGCAATTTTAGCAAAGCCTGCCTTCATGTCACGTTGGATCTGTATCAGGGTAGCAGGAACAGCTGCGAGGGATCTTTGTAGATTAGACATGTCTCCTCCGTCATTAGCAGGCCCCAACCTCATCTCTGCTGGACCAGGCCCTTGCCCAGAGCGATGCGGCTTGTCCTCGGTTCCAAATTTTAGTTGCAATTGTCTGTCTTTCTTTCTTACAGATGCTATCTGCTTCACGGATATTATGCGATAATTAACGGTTGAACCCAGCAGCGGAGGTCACTCAAGCACCGACAAAACTAAAGTGCCTTAGGGAACTCAGCTAATCTGCATCTGCCATGTTACAGAGCCGGCCACGCCCCCCTGCTTCTGGTTTATGCAGATGTTGGTTACTCATCCACACGACACATGCGTCTACTGCCTGGGCAATCAGCACAATGTCACTAATTGCAGTAAATGTTGGGCCATGCTGCCAGCATCCATTGAAGAGCAGAAGGACAAGCTGGCCTTAGGAAGACTCAAGGACTATATATCGGGATCAGCAGCTGCTGGATCGGCTGCACAGCTTACAGTCATGGAAGAGGAGGCTGCGATAGCTGTGGTGAGTTTCTTGTCAGTCTTGATGCTGTTCCCGGCTGGGGCCAGCATGGGAGTGTCCTTCTGTGATGAGTTTAGGGAAATGTGTAATGGGAAGAGCCCTTCTCACCACAGCAAGAATCAGTGCTATTGCAGGTTGTAGGACTGGGAATGAACATGCTCTTACCACTTCTTTGACTGTCCCCACTGTTTGTCCTTGGCTGAGCTTCCTCTGGTTCAGGGCCTCATAGTAGCCCAGTCGGACCTGTTGACCTCAACTCTGGTCAAGCAAGTGGTCGAGATATTTCTCAAACCAGAGCAAGAAAAGTCACGGCATACCTACCTTTGCAACCGAAAAATAAGGCACAAGTCACACCAGATCTCTTTCTCCAAATTCCAAATTCATTTATTTAGATCCACCACAACAATACAGAAATGGCCTACAAGGCCAGCACCTGGAAGAGCAATAGCCACAGACACCAGTGGTGGCTGTTCCCACAGAACCTGGAGGAGGGACTCCCATTTGTCCACCCAGAACCATCTGTCACACTCATGAGTGATGCACCTGTGGTGGGGAGCTCACATGGGAGATCACAAAGCCCATGGGTTATGGTCAACTTGGGAGGCATGTTCCCTCATAACTGTGCTGAAGCTCTGTGCAGTTTGTCTTGCCCTGATGGAATTTGCTTTGTTGATTTATGGTCAGGTCACTCAGGTCCAGATGGACAAGACAACCACCATGTTCTACCCGAACATGTAGGACAGGATGCACTCCTTTCCATTGTGTCAGGAGGCTCCTCTGCAACTAGTCCCTTGTTCACAGCTCAGAAGTAGATCTCCTGGCGATTCGTGTTGCGGGAAAAAAAGTCAGCTAGTGGATGCTCTAATCTTGGTCAGAGAGGCGTTGCACAAGTGGTCCTTGCATCAAGAGGTGGCAGACCACCTGTTCTCCCAGTAGGGTTCCCTTCTGGTGCATCTGTTTGCCTCGTGGGAAAACACCAAACTGAGGCTGTTCTGTGCCTTCCCCCTTAGTCCAAAACACTGCAGCGGGATGCCTTCTCACAGCCCTGGACCCCAGGCCTTCTGTATGCCTTCCATTTAGTTCATAAGGTCATGATCAAGGCCAGGAAGGACAAGGCGCAGATGATCCTGATAACCTCAGACTAGTCCAGACAGGTCAGGTACCTGGATCTCCTCAGTCTCTGTAAAGGTTGCTTTTCCACTCCGACCTGCTGACCAGACAACAGGGAGCCTGTTTTCCTTCCTTTGTTTGTTTGTGTGGATAGCATTTTTATTGATTTTCAGTGAGATATACATTCACATAAACAGAAAGTGAACATGTACATTTCAGAGGGTAGCTACGTCATGATACATTCACAGATTACACCTTGCCCCAGCTTTAACATGAAAGAAGAACTTCCCCATATGCTTCCTTACAAGTTAATGTTCCTCATCATAGCACCAGAAAAGGGAAAGTTACAATAAGAGAAAACTCAAAAGAGAAAGACCTACAGGCCCCCCCCCCCATAGGATTTGCTGTCAGACTAAACATATTTGTTGGGTTTACTGAGTCCTTGTCTGACCAAAAGACCTGAGGGAACCCCCAGATACCTCTCTCACCACACCCCCACCAAGATAGCCTGTCCTTCCTTAAACCATACCCTCCCATAACAGGAAAAGCTCTGTCACTGGTAGTGAGCTCTGGAATGCGTCCCATCTATGTTGCAACGCTCTCTCTCAGCCTGGTTTCTAAGCAGCTGGAGTTACAGGCTTTGTGCATTTCAGAAGATGTCGTCCATGTTGTGGAGGCATCCCGTAAGGAGTCGGCTTGTACATTCTACACATTTAAGTGGAAGAGGTTCTCAATCCAGTGTCAGGGTAGGGAGCTTGATCCTTTTATCTGCCCAATGGCAATCATTCTTGACTACCTTTGATCCCTGTTTCAGTTGAGACTGCCAGTGACGACCCTTAAGGTGCATCTGGCAGCCATCTCTGCGTAATGGGCATGGGTTGGTATGCTGATGGTGGCCCAGAAGAAGGTGGTTGGGCGCTTTTACGAAGACCTGGATCACCTTGGTGCATGAACCAGCGCCTCCATGGGATCTACAGCTGGTGCTCACTATGTGGGCAAGCCATTTGAGCCTATACACAAGTGTGAGATATCACCTTTGTCATGGAAGATCGCCATCTTGGTGGCCATAACATCAGCCAGAATGGTCAGTGAGCTCCTGGCACACTTAGTGGAATTTCCCTATGTGGTCTTCCATAAGGAAAAGGTGATCCTTAACCCCAATCAGGAGTTTCTTCTGAAGGTCCTTTCAGAGTTTCACCCTAACCAGGTAATTAATCTTCCAGTGTGCTTCACCAGTTCAGCCTTGGATGCTGATTGCAGGCTGCATATGCTGGACCTGCGGAGGATTCTGTCTTATTACAAGGAGCGCACTGCTGGAGTTTGGGGACAGGCTAGCCAGCTGTTTCTCACTTACATTGAAGCCACGCTAGGCAAATCATCAGCAAAGCAGGCATTTGCCAGGTGGAATACATACTGTCTCGACTTGTGCTATAGCTTGGCTGGTAGGGAGTCGCCCAGGGAGCTTAAGGTTTGTTCTACCAGACATACTGTTGCCTTGGTGGCTGCTTCCAGGGATATTTCCATTGCAGATATATGCAGAGCTGCAACCTGGGCAAATGCGCACACCATCATCTCCCGTTACAGCATCAATAGGGATGTGCGCCTTGCCTCCTCCACCCAGAGGTCTACTTGGAGTCTGCCAGTGTGTGGATAATGAACTGTATCCATGCTGTTAGAAATGGTTACTCACCTGTAACCATAGTTCTAAGATTAGTATAGAGTTCACATCTACACCACCCACCCAACCTCCCCTGGCAGTGTGGCACCCAGATCCCTGCTTCCGGCGTGCAAAGATCTGATGTCACAAGGTTGAGCTGGACGATATACCACCCATGTGTTGGGAGGAACTTAGATTAAAGACATTCTGATGACTTGGCTGTCTCCGGGAAGACTGCCAGTGTGTGGTTGTGAACAGTATACTACTCAGAACTATGGTTATAGGTGAGTAATCTATATTTATGGTAGGAACCCAGTCCTCATGGATTGGCTAAGGCAGCTGGTGTGCCAACTTTACCTTCATAAAATGTCACCACTTTGAGGGTCATAGATAGGGTCAGGAATCTGGGGGTCACTGTGGAATGCATGCTGTCACTGGAACATCAGGTGGTGGCAGTGGTCAGTAGTTGGTTTTCCCAGTTAAGGAATATTGCTCAGATTAAACCCAGTTTAGCACATGAGGACCTGGCAACCCTGGCACATACCTTTGTTACCACTAGAATTGACTACTGTAACTCTCTTTAACTGTGGCTGTCTGGAAGTTGGTGTGTCTCTTATAGCTGGTGCAGAAGGATGCGGCCAGACTGATCAGTGAACACATCTCAGAATAATTTCAGAACTTGACTTTCCTGTGTTATGCAGTCTGCACTGGCTACCAGTTAGGTGGTGTACCATTTTCAAGATAGCTTGGCTTATTTACAAAGCCCTACATGAACCTTTTCAGTTGCTGCCTCTGTCACCTGAAACTCCTTGCCTAGTCATCTTGTGGAAGCATTTAAAAAGTGGCTGAAATCTTTTTTATTTGCACCGACTTATGGTGTTAGTTGGGAATTATGCTGTCTGGGAACCAATTTTTCATTCCTGTATTTTCATCTTGACCTTTTTAATTATTGAGTAAGTATCTGCAGTTTAGGATCATACAATGGAATATGGGTTACTTATTTATATATTATGACTGCGTGTGTTTTGTATGACATTTTGTGAAGTGCCCTGAGCCCTTCTAGTAGGCAGTGTTGGGTAAGTTACTTTTTCTATTACTTCCTATTACTTTTGGAAACTTGTTCCAGAAAGCTCTGTGCAGTCACTAGCAAGGATGGAGAAGTACTGGAAAAAGTAATACACCTTACAGATACATTTACTTATGTATTTTTATACAAAAGTAATGCATAACTGTACCTGATTACATTTATTTGAAAGTAACTAACCTATTACTTTCAAATAAATGTCATCTGTTATAGTTATTTATTATTTTTGTATTGTTTTTGTATAATAATAAATAAGTAACTAACTGTCAGGTGTATTACTTTTTCGAGTACTTCTCCATCCTTGCTAGTGACTGCACAGACCTTCCTGGAACAAGTTTCCAAACGTAATAGAAAAAGTAACTTACCCAACATTGCTAATAGGACTCTATAGAAATGAAACTGTCTTGCCTTGCTGCAGCCGTGACTGGGAAAGCTGCGATCTGCTGGAACATGATTCCACTTATACCTGTGACCTATCTGTATCCCATCCCCAAGCTTCACATAATCCCACAATCCAGTCAGGATTTATGGCATTTATACATACCTCAGGTAAAAAAGCAACAGTAACTCTCTTTCAGTGTCTACCTGGGCTAAATACCATAGGAAAATATGTGATATTTTTCTGCTTTAAACGTGACACAATATAGTTTTGTCATGCTCTTGCTATGCCTATTTCAAGATGCTGCAACCAGCACTGCATGATGCATTAACAAGCCCACAACAACTCAAGGGGGGAACTTAAAATAAAAAAATACACAAAAAAGTTTCCCATTATAGCCTATGGGAAAAAATATGTGATCTGAAAGTGAAAGCAGGTAAACAGCCCCAAAAACCAGTTTATTTGCTACTTCATAGCAAGAAAACGGTTAGGACTTTTGGGCTGAAATTTGCAAGATGGCAAACCCTTGCCGCACAGATGTGCCATTTTCTGGTTTGGTTTTGCAGCTCTCGGAAGTTGCACATTTCCCATAGGATAACATTGTGGTGGTCATGGCACCGTTCAGCGGCTATTTCTCGAAAACGGTTTGAGATGTGGATTTTTTGCTAAGTACACCAAGCATGCGTGAAGGTGGCCAGGACATGAATACAACTACAAAGGATTTTTTTTTCAAAGTTCCTACAGTTCCTGAGATATTGCAACTTTTTCAGCACAAGGGTTACCTGGAATGGCTCTAGGTGTACACTATGTCTCTATATTTACGGGACCTGCTCTCCTACATTTGGATCCCATTATGCAATAATGGGAGCACAGAGCCCTACATTATGCAGCTCCCACATGGAGATGTGATATCATTAAAATATCAGTACACTTATGTATAGATGGGAGCACTCCCACATAAAAATCAGAGACAATGACAAAATGTATTCATGATGGGAACGGAGGACCCTCACCACATATGAGTAACACTACACTTTCTCAAAAGGAAGGGAAATTCATTGCAAAAAACTTTGTTAATGCATCAGTTAGGTTGTCATTACAGCAACAAAAGCTTTAATTCGATGTTAGGTCCAACCTCACTCCTACTCCCACTCCTCATTTTTCCACACACCAACTGGTGTTGGAGGTGCCTTGGTCATCAGGCCCAACCTCACCCCATTTTGTCCTATACTGTACCACTCAGCTTCCTTATAAATGGAATGGGGTGAGAGTTAGGCCAACAATCCAAAGCACACCCTGACGCCTGTTGGTGTGTGGAGAGGGGGTTGGGGGCAGGGTTGGTAACCCTAACATCAAATTTCCAAACGCTTGTCGCTGTAATGATAACCCTAACTGAAGCATTAACGAAGTTTTGCAATATATATATATAGGTGTGTGTGTGTGTATATATATATATATATATATATATATATATATATATGCTTACACACACATGATATATATATTTCAAAAATGCGTTAATGCTTAAGTTAGGATAAAGCCGCAAAAATAGGAAATGTGGCAGTAGGGAAGCTGTTATCACTGCACTCACCCACACACTAACAGGCATTGTGGGTGTGCCTTGGGGTTGTCAGCCCTAATGCTCACCCAGTTCCATAAGTAAATAAGCTGAGATGGGTACAGTATAGAAGAATGTGGTGAGTGTTAGGGCTGACTCACCCCAAGCCCAACCCCATGCCTGTTGGTGTGTGTAGGGTGGGTGGGTGTGGGTGTTCTTTGAAAACCCTAATGCCACGTTTCCCTACTTTTGTGGCTTTATCTCTAAATAGAGCATTAACATAGTTTTTTGCAATTTATTTCCTTACATTTTGAGATAGTATAATTGTATCCTTATTTGCCTATGGGAGCGCACGACCCTCTGGGCCCTGCGCTCCAATCCCTCTGTAGATGTGTATATGTAGCTGTGGAGGGTCCTGTGCTTCCATTTATATGACAACAGTGACCAAATTATCAGCATAGCCATCTTATTATCCCACCTCATGTACCCAGTATAGAAAACCTTCAAATCCCTACCAAAACGTAATTCTGCACAACTGCAACACCATTCCACACCACAGGTGCAAAAACACATTTTGGGCAGGGTTTGGAAAATGACATCTGTGACATACATGAGATAGGGTAATAAGAAGGCTATGTTGAAAATCTGGGGCCAAAATATTAAAAATGTCAAATGTTACGAGCGGGAGTAGCAAAATTGCAATGAATGGTCATAACTTTGACATTTTTATATATATATTTTTTATTTTTGTCTTTGGTAACCAGGTAAGGCCCACTAGGTACAAGTGCCTGTTTTCAGGGGTGACCTGGGAGCACTGGGCAGTTAAGTGACTTGCTCAGAGTCACACTGTGTGCAAGTGGAGGTTGTGGGAATCAAACCCAGGTCTGATCTACTGGATGTGCCAAGCTCATTAACAGCTCATTACTCTAACCTCTAGGATGTACTGCCTACTGTATTTTGACCCCCAATTTTCAACATAGCCTTCTTATGACCACACCTCATGTACCTAGTACAGAAAATTTTCGAATCCCTGCCAAAACTTAATTCTGTGCAACAGCAATGCCATTCCATGCCACAGGTATGAAAACATGTTTTGGCAAGGATTTTAAAAATGACAGGTGTGACATATATGAGGTGGGGTAATATGAAGGCTATGTGTAAAATCTGGGGTCAAAATATTGAACATTTCCAAAGTTACAAGTGTGCATAATGAAATTGCAATGAATGGTCATGGCATTTTTACATATTTTTGACCCCAAATGTTCAGCATAGCATTCTTATGACCCTACCTTATCAACAGTATGACTGTCATTATGCAAATCCCGCCCAATAGGTGACTTCACCAGCAACCACAAAAATCACCTTTCAGGCAGGAGTTACGTAACGACAGTCATTTTATTCATGAGATGAGGTCCCCAAATGGCTGTGTTGAAAATTTGGTGCCAAAATGTCAAAAAATGGCTGAGTTAAGCATAAAAGTCAAACCCCACCCCATTGAAATACATTGAATGACATTTACCCAAGTTTCTCATACTGCAGTTGCCAGTTCCAGCAGGAAGACGTGTCTTTGATCAGAGAGTCTTCCAGCAAAGAGTGGACCTCGAATCTGGGACCTGTTCAGATGAGTGAGGGTGTGTGGGGGTATACTGGGGGGTGGTGGGTGCTGAATGGGAGGTGGGGGTCAGATCGGCAAGGAACCGTTTCATGGACAAAAAGAAAAAAACACATTGAGGATGTTTTTTTCCTTTTTTCAGGTATACTTGGGTTGATATGTGGAGTGGAGGGGAGAGACTACGAGAGCAGGCTGGGAGACCTGCGTATGTACACCCTGGAGGATAGAAGGGACGGGGGGGACATGATGGAGACATTCAAGTATCTGAGGGGGGATCAGTAAGGATGGGGCAGATGGGGTCTTTAAGCTAAGAAGGGGGAGGGACACCAGGGGGCACAGGCTAAGAATAGAGGGGGGAAGATTGAGGAGGGACATGAGGAGACACTATTTCACAGAGAGGGTGGTAGCAAAATGGAATGCACTACCAGAATGGGTGGTATCATGTAAATCTGTGAACAGTTTTAAAAGGACATGGGACAGGTAACAGGGGAGAGTGAGGTTGGGGGAGGTGGGGATGGCAGTATGATGTCAAAGGGAAGGGGGGATGGGGCAGCTGCAAACTAGGGGTGCTAGCTGCACACTCGAGCAGACTTAGATAGACTGGGTAGTCTGTTTCTGCTGGCATATGCGTATGTTTGTATGTTCGGATTGGTGGCTGGGGGTACCACTAGACACCAGGGAAATTAAATAAGAATGGGATAGGGATTGGAGGGTGGGAGGTGCCTCTAGACACCAGGGAAATTAAATAAGAAGGGGTACAGTGATCGGAGGGTGGGGGTGCCAGTGGACACCAGGGAAACAAAATAACAATGGGGATAGGGAATGAAAGGTTGGTGTGCCACTAGACACCAGGGAAGCGACATAAGAATAGGGATAGGGATCGGAGGTGGAGGGGGTGCCACTAGACACCAGGGAAACGACATAAGAAAGGGGATAGGGATCAGAGGGTGGACGGGGTGCCACTAGACACCAGGGAAACAAAAGAAGACCAGGGTGGGGATCGGAGGGTGGTGGGTACCACTAGACACCAGCAAAAAAGGCCACGTCACAGTTCACTCTGCACCCGGTAGCACAAGTTCAGCTGTGGCTGCAGAAGTGAAGAAATCCCCACTGTTCTAATACAGAGAAAATGGAGGAAGTGCTTCTCTCGCTAATCTGGGTACCTGGGATTTTGGGTGACCAGTAAACGTATTTCTGGCCCGTATACTTAAAAACAAACATCAGAATCTAGCTAAACAGGTCTCTTTTAGCTATGTTCTGATGTTTGTTTATTAAAATCACAGAATTTGTGTGTATTTTCCACATTTTTTGGTTCGTGGAAAAGGTCAACAAGATGGCAGTTGGCACAGCACAAAAAAAAATGTTTGGTGCCATGCGAAACAAGTGGCATGAAAGCAATATGTGCTTCAAACAACATGAAGTCTTGCTATATTATGACAATTGCAGTTTGTCCCACCATTAGAACTGCTCCGGAGGTGAAAGAGTTAACTCCCATTCTAAGAATGGAACTTGGAGCGCGAGCTCGGTTAGAGAAGCTCTGTCTGGGTTATTTCAAACCCAAACTGTCAGATTCTTTACTCCGCCTCACTGAACAATCGCTCCGGAGATTTCTCCTACTGCTCGGTTCATTTCTCGTTTAAACAGTGTTTTCTCGTTCAAATCAACCGAGAATATTATTATTTTAACCGCAAAACCGATCGGTTCAAGCTCTGTCTGTGGTATCGTAAGTAATTACAGTTTATTTTCTGTGGAACTTAAATGTTATCGGTTCGGTTTTGAACCGATCAGCTTGTTTTAAAACTTGAAATTTAAGGTTTTAGAGGCGGTTCCGTTCTTATCGGTTCTAAAAAACGGATTTCATTACGGTTTTTCCAAGACCCGTGACACGTTAGATCCGATAAGGTGTTCGCCTGGCACTGCCGCTTAAAAGGGCAAGTTTTGGTTAGGCTGGCATTATGTCTGAGAAACCCAAAAGAAAACCGGCCCACTGGGTTTCAACACTGTGATGTCTGTGGGGAAGTCATTGCCAAGGCTGACCCACACACCACATGTGTATATTGTCTGGGGTTTGACCACCTCATTTCAGACTGCCAGATTTGTAAAAATTTCCCTGCAGCCACCCTGGATAAGAGAGTTGGCAGGCTCAGGGAACGAGATGCCAAAAAGTCCGCTGACCCGGATGGCCAGCCCGGTTCGGTGCCAACCGAACTGGAGGGAGTGCCCTCTGACCAGGGCGACTTCCTCTGGCAAGCGAAAGCTGGCTGAGGGCCAGTTCCAGTAAAGAAAACAAGAAAATCAGCAGGTGTGGAGCCCAAAATTCCTTCTCCAACTGCTGCAGAGATAGCAAGAGCTATTCAGATTGTCCAGTCACTTTCTCCGGTTCCGTCCGAACTGCCACTGTCTGGTAAAGGCGGTTCGGTCGGTTCCACCGTTCAGGAATATGATGTTGAAGAGTTTTTATGAACCAGAGGAGGGGAGGATGATTATGAACAGTATGAATGTGACTTGGAGGGTCTGGGTGTGCCCATTGAACCGGACATCTCCCCAGACAGACCTCTAGAATCTCCCCCTATGCTATCTGAGTCCCCATCTCACTTTATGTTTTACAAGAAAGTTGCTGAAACCTCCAGCTCCCATTGGAAGCTGTGGATGAGCAAGAGGAACCTGATTTTGTAGAAATGATGGATATTCCAGAGTCTCAGAGATTGTCTATTCCCTTGCATAAATCATTTAGGAAACAAACAATAACAATTTTAAAAACTTCTAATTCTGTGCCTCCTGTGGACAAAAAGATGGACAGGAGGTACACTCTGTCAGGTCCTGATACAGAATTCCTTTCACAGCAATGCAGTCACGTTGGTGTGGTTCAGGCTGCAGCCTGTGATAAAGCTAATATTCCCTTGGCTTCACATCCTCCTGACAAGGATTCCAGGAAGATTGATGCCATGGCTAAAAAACAATACATGGCAGTGTCCTTGGGACTCAGGCAAGCAAATTACATGGCTTATGTAGCAAGGTATCAGAAATCTAGATGGGACACTATCATGGCTTTGGCCAAACAGGCCTCTGGCCAGCTTGCTTAATGAGCTGGAACAGGTGGCTGCTGTTGGCATTGAGGCATCTAAGGTGCAGTTTCTTGCTGCTGTGGATTTTAATGATGTATCCTGTAGAATCATGGCTGTGTCTGTAGCTTTTCGTAGGTTGGCCTGGCTCAGGTGTACTAGCTTGTCACAGGATACCCAGACTAAGGCTATGGATTTTCCTGTGGTTGGAAATTCTCTGTTTGGGGAGCAGACAGAGAATTATATGAAGAAAATGGATGAATATAGGACTACCTATAAGAGTGCTCAGGCTAAGGAGCGGCAAGTCACTCCTCAGAGGCAGGCCCCCAGGGGTAGAGGTAGGCCTTTTCACCAAACCCAGGCCTCCTCTGCTTATGCTCAGAGGGGGTTCTTCAGAGGGAGAGGCAGACGGGGGTGTGGGCAGGCCTGCTCCCACCCCTCAGCCTAAAGCACCTGCCAAACAGACACCCTGATGGGGTGCCCAGGGCCGATTCTCCTTTACCTGTAGGGGGCAGGTTGGCTTACTTCGTTCAGAACAGGGTGTCTCTAACTTCAGACAAGTGGGTCCTGGAAGTAGTAAGCCAGGGTCTGGTTCTCAGCTTCAAAAGTTCCCAAAGATGAGAATCAGATCTTTCCACCTGCAAACTCTTTAGAGACCTTTACTTTAGAAACAGAAGTCTCAACCTCCTGGCTCTCAGAGCTGTAGAAAGGGTTTCTCCCTCACACCAGGGCAAGGGTCTGTACTCCAGATATTTCCTTACCCCAAAAAGACAGGAGAATGGTGGCCCATTTTAGACCTGAGATATCTGAACAAACACCTTTTGAAACCAAAGTTCAAAATGGTAACTCTGGCAATGATTTTACCTTCTAAGGCCAGGGGACTGGCTAGCCTCCTGGACCTCAAGGATGCCTATTTTCACGTCCTAATCAGAAGCTCTCACCGAAAGTACCTCAGATTCGAACTGCCCTCAGGTCACTACCAGTTCAGAGCAATGCCCTTCAGCCTCACCTCTGCCCCAAGGGTATTCACAAAATGTCTGGCAGTAGCAGTTGCTCATTTAAGAAGGCAAAGGATTGCTGTCTTTCCCTATCTGGATGACTGGCTCATTGTAGGCCAGTCCCCAGAACAGGTAAAATCTCACCTGCAAGTTACCCAGTAGCTGCTCACCTCCCTGGGCTTCTTGCTCAATCTTCCAAAGTCAGTTCTGGAACCAGTTCAGGTGCTCACCTTCATAGGTGCAGAATTGGACACAAAGCAGGCCAGAGCCTTCCTACCCTTAGAGAGGGTAAGGAACTTGGTGGCTCTGGCCTCCTCCTTCACTCTGCAGGTCTCTCGACCAGCAAGACACTTTTTGCAGCTCCTGGGGCACATGGCTGCGTCCACAGCTGTAGTGCAAGGAGCAAGATTTCAGATGAGGGACATTCAGTTTCACTTGAGAGCCTTTTGGTCTCAGAGAAGAGACCCCCTTTCCAAGTTGGTCCCAGTGACCCGAACCCTGATCCAGGCCCTCCGGTGGTGGTAGAATCAGAGCAATTTAAGACTGGGGTCCCTTCATTCCTCTGTCTCACTCCTTGACCCTCACTATGGATGCTTCCTCCTGGGGTGGGGAGCCCACGGCCTCTCCCTCAGGGAGTGTGGTCCCCTCAGGAATCTCTGCTCCACATCAATTTGCTGGAACTCAGAGCTGTCTTTTAGCACTTCAAGTGTTTTCTGCGTCTGTTCAGAACAAAGTGGTACAAGTCAGAACAGACAACACCACAACAATGTGGTACATCAACAAGCAGGGGGCACTCGGTCTTCGACGTTATGCACCGAGGCAATGAAGTTGTGGTCTCTGGCCTATTCCTGAACACTTCCTCATAGCAGTTCACCTTCCAGGAAAGGACAATGTCCTAGCAGATGCTCTCAGCAGGATTTCCCAAGGCCATCACGAATGGTCTCTGGATCCTCAAGTACTGGGGATAGTTTTTGCCAGATGGGGCACCCCTGAGATAGATCTTTTTGCAGCCCCAGACAATCACCAACTTCCACTGTTCTGTTGCAGGCCCCAGTGTTGGGCTCAGTCCCCCTGGATGCCTTTCTCCTAGATTGGGAAGGGAAGTTTCTTTATGCCTGTCCCCTTCCCTCTCTCTATTCAAGGTGCTAGTCAAAATCAGGACCCAGCCTTGCAGGGTGATTCTGATTGCCCCAGATTGGGCCAGGCAGCCCTGGTGCCCACTCCTTCTGTCCCTAGCAGTCCATCTTCCTCTGTGTCTCCCCAGGAATCACAACCTGTTAACCTGTGCCCAGGGGAGAGTTTGGTATCCGAACCTCAAATCCCTCAACCTCAAGGCCTGGCTCTTGAGGAGTTAGAATTTGCTGATCTACACCTTTCTCAGGGTGTTCTTGAAATCCTAAAGGCTTCTAGGAAGCCTTCCACTAGGGCTACTTATAATTCTAAGTGGAAAAGGTTTTCCATTTGGTGTTCTGGGAAACATATTTCCCCGGAATCTGCTGATTTGCCCATGGTTTTGGATTATATGGTCCATCTAATCTTTTGGCCTGAGACCAGCTACCCTGAAAGTACATTTGGCAGCTGTCTCTGATTTTGTGTCAGCAGGAAAGCCCTCCTCTCTTTCCGCTCACCCTGTATTTTCCAAGTTTTTTAAAGGATTACTTCATACTAATCCACCTTTTAGGGATCCGGCCCCTGGCTGGGACCTTAATGTTTGCATTGCCCAGTTAATGCAACCCCCTTTTGAACCTCTGTCTTCTGCAGAGCTTAAGTACTTAACTTGGAAAACTGTTTTCCTAGTGGCTATCACTTCTGCCAGGCGCATAAGTGAGTTGCAAGCCTTGTCAGTAGAAACTGACTTTATTTCTTTCCACAGGGATAAGGTAGTCCTCAGGACTAACAGGAAGTTTTGCCTAAGGTGGTTTCAGATTTCCATCTTAATCAATCTATCTCCCTTCCAGTGTTTTCACTGAACATTTCCTCTGGCGAGAGGAGATTGCACAATTTAGATGTTAAGAGGGCTTAAGTTACTATATAGAACGTTACCAAGGGTCACAGGTCTGAATCCTCCAACTTTTTCTCACTTATGGTGAAGTCGGAAAAGGAGACCTGCCACTAAGAGATCAATTGCCAGGTGGATTGTCTCTTGTATCCAATTTTGTTATCAGAAACTGGGGAAAGTTCCCCCCTCTGGCCTGAGGGCTCATTCTACCAGAGGTGCAGCGCGTCTCTAGCTGCTGCCAGAGACATCCCTATCTTAGAGATATGTCAAGCAGCTACCTGGAAAAGCGGTACACACTTTCACCAAGCATTACTCCTGGATGTCAGGCCAGGAGATGCTCGGTTTAGCACAGCTGTTCTTCAGACCCTATTCCTAAGTAGGTTCTGTCCCTCCTCCATGGAGGTACTGCTGTGTAGTCTGCAATTGTCATAATATAGCAAGACTTCATGTTGTTTGAAGAAAAATTACTCACCTTAGTAATGTTGTTTCTTCTAATGGAGTCTTGCTATATTATGACCTCCCCAGCCTGCCCTCTCAGAACTTCTACTTGGGTATGGGGTGGGCAGCCTTGTGGGTGCTAGTTATGCCCATTATATGTTTTCCACCCTTTGGGGTTTTGGGTGTGGTGTTTTTATTTTATCTTATATTATTTGTTATATTATATTATTTCTGGTCCCCTGACTTGAGTCTTTGTGTTAGACCAGAATATGTGTTATCAGTCAGGTAGCCAGTTGGCTAGTGTAGGTTACAGCTTCCACACAGACCTTAGTGAGTTTTGCTCTAGAAGATCTGACAGTTTGGGTTTGAAATAACCCAGACAGAGCTTCTCTAACCGAGCTCGCGCTCCAAGTTCCATTCTTAGAATGGGAGTTAACTCTTTCACCTCCGGAGCAGTTCTAATGGTGGGACAAACTGCAATTGTCATAATATAGCAAGACTCCATTAGAAGAAACAACATTACTAAGGTGAGTAATTTTTTCATTTGCTGCATCAAAATTTTACTTCTGCCACAAAACGTTATCTCAAAACCCCTACTGCACATGCACAAGTCAGAACCCTCTAAAATTTAAAGCCTTAGAACTCTGGTACCCTTTGATATTTTTTCACCAGACATGTCAAATGCACTACCGTTGGAAATGACATGTGTCCCCTGCAAGTTTGGGGCAACAATTCCTTTCTATGTAGACTGTAGGCAAAACAAAAACAATGTTAATTACAGGGGGAAAAAAATTCATTTTTTTTTTTTAAATGACACATGCATGCATATCTCAGATACCACACAAGCTGCTGTCACAAAATTTCCACACATCAGGATTTTGCCTTCTAGACAGCACATACAAACTTTCATCTCATTTTGTCAAACAAAGCCAAAGATATTAATGTGCAAAATTTGAGGTTTAACATTAACCAGGCTACTCAACCCAAACTATATAGCGCTATCGTGGTTCGTTTAGAGCGCTGGTGTTAGTACACCCAGTCATCAGGGTGCCAAGTTGTGATTTCGCTGACCCCTGTTTTTGTGGGGAGCTGCGCCCCCTGCCCGATACACACCCTTTCTTAGGATTCTAACTCTGGGGGGGAAGACCTCGGGAAGGGGGCGTGAATCCCAGAATCGGTGCCCTGATGTGCTGGCACATAAATGCTGGTGCTCTAATGGCCGGAAGCGTGCTATCACATCCCTATAATATATATATCAATCTCTGCAAAAAATGTTGCTAATGTACCATTAGGTTTCCAGCGACAAAAGTTGGGAAATGCGGTCTTAGGGTTTCCAACTCGTAACACCTCACCCTCACCCTGCATACAGGAACAGGCATGGGGGTGTGCCTTGGGGTTGTGAACCCTAATGTTCACCCCATTCCATGAGTAAGTAAGCTAAGATGGGTACAGTATAGGAGAATGGGCTGAGCATTAGGGTTCACAAACATTAAAGTTTTTTGCAGAGAATTTCTTTACTTTTTGAGATAGAATAATCATAGGCTTATTTGCTTGTGGAGGGCCCTGCACTCCCAACCATCTATCATTTTTGAGAGACTATAATTGTATCCTTATTTCCTATGCTTCCATAACTCCATAATCCTCTGTGTACTTGCATGTGGGAGCATATGCATAAGGCCTGTACTCCCATAACTCCAAAATGGTATTCATATATGCATGTGGGAGCATATAGTGCCATCCATCCAACATTTTTGACGTATTGTAATCATATCCCTATTTCCCTGTGGGCCCTGCGCTCCCATCAGTCCTTAATAGTATCCATATTTGCATGTGAGAGCACAGGGCCCTCTGGGCCCTTGTATTCCCATCCATGCATATTTTTTGAGATAGTGTAGTGCTGCCTTTGCCTGTGGCAGTGCAGGGTCCTCGGGGGCCCTGCGCTCTCATCCTGTAGTGTGTAGACCCAAACAAACACCTGACATTGCAGTGTTCTCCTATGAAAAACACAGGAAAATTTGAAATCTGTGTAACTAGATAGCAGATTAGTATATTTTCATGAAACCAGCAAAAGGCCTTGGTACCTTGAAAATTTCAGAACAAAACTACAAACCATTTCTTCCCAGCAGAGTGACAAAGAAAGGACTGTCTACGCCTCCCGTTACAATGTTATCCTATGGGGAAACAAAAATTTCACCCCGTAGAACTCCAGAGCAAAGTAATACATTTTAACCAAACCAGCAAAAGACACACCTGTGGGTCTAGCCCTTGGTACCCTGAAAATTTCAGACCAAAAATAACAAACCGTTTAGTAACTGTGCAGTGGCAAAGAAACGTCTCTCTTAAAAATCCTTTTCTTCGGTTCCTTTTATCACAGTTTGTGGAAAAGAAAATCCTTTTTCACAAATTTTGAAAAAGAATCCTTTTCCGGAATTCTTTTTTGTAATTTGCAGCAAACAAAATCCTTGATTGCAAATTGCAGAAAAAGATCCTGTTTCACAGAATATGTTTTCTGCGGTTTGCAAAAAAGGACTGCCATGAGTGAAAAAAAAAAAGCACATTTAAATTATGAAAAAAGTAACCCCAGAATTCGAATCTAAGTGTCCTGAATAGGTAAACACAACTGTTGGTGTTTACTAAAGCCCTCTTTTTTAGTAATTTAATTTTGTTGTCACTGCTAACTGAAAACAAGATGGCAGCAGCACGAAAGAAGATTCTGCATTTGCGGCAAAAGATCCCACGTTTGTGAAAAAGGATTCCGCACTTGTGATAATCCTTTTTCCAGCAGGACATCTAACTTGTCCCATTGGAAATAATGGGAAACTTTGAAATGTAATAACCTTGGAGCAGATTGATATTTTTTTTACCAAACCTTCAAAAGGCATATTTGTGACCCAAGATCTTTGTACCCTATAAATTTCAGACCACAATTCCACACCATTTTTGCACAGCGGCGTGACAAAGAATTTCACCAAAAAATTGTCATTTTCACGTTTTTGACAATCTGTATATCTGCACCCACACATCTGACCAGAACAAAACTTGCCACATCAAGAGATCTTTGGTCCCTGATGGCACATGCAAAATTTCGTATGAATCGCTTGAATGATTGCAAAGTTATTAAAGTGCAAAATTTTCAGTTTAACATAGAAGTGAAGACTGAACCTTAGTATAAGTGATATATATAAATATATGTATATATAATTTTTAGGCACATTTCAGCTTCTGATTCACATATTTTTCTGTTCTTCACATCCCCTGATTATTTATGACTGGCATATTAACATAAAAACAGGATTGCTTCCTGTGACAGGGAGATCCTGCCACTCTTGAGGACTGACCTTTTCTGAAATCTGTTGTAACAGTTCTTCTCTTTTTTAACCTAATCTACCCTTTACAATGTCTAGTCCATAAGGTTGGCCATCTATGGGCACCCCCTCCCCTTTTTTTTTTGACTATGCTATAGTGTCCTCTTTAATGTTCCTTTTCCTTCTCAGGTGCTTGTACAGGGAGGTTATTGTTGTGACCTCCGAGCTGATGTAAAACAACTGTCTGTGTTCCTCGTTGTTGGATTTAGTATGCAATGGCACTATCTCATAAAATACCTTACAGTACATAACTTATGTGTATGAAACCTGTAAATGTTGAAAATACCATGACGCTAGGTGTTTTTGATAAAAGTAAAAAGTACTAGGTGACTGTATTATAGAAATTAAGTTACCAGGGTAGAGATATCAGAAACCCCCCTGTTGTGTTATTTAAAATGCATGTAAATTACACATTGTTTGAGGGGCCCTTTAGCACCATGCATTCCTGCTGTAAACTGAGCCAGTCTGAAATTTCATGGTGATTTGCATATACTGTACATCCCATGATGCTTTGCATTATTGGAGTATGTGTGATGTTGTGCTTCTTTGAAACTTGGCTTATTACCAATGCCCTTTGGGGTAACTCTTGCTTCAGTGCTTCTGCACTGAGGTTCTTTGTCTGTAGCTTGTTTTGCTTTGTTTTTATTTGAGCCCCCCCACCACCACCACCTAAGCAAACAACACAAACATAGGGATGGCAGGGTTTTCACTAAAACGTTAGATCAGTGGGTCAGTAGGTGCTAACTAAGTGCAGAGGAAGGACATGCATAGTCTGTTGCCGCATACTGATGTATTAAAGAAGGGATATGCCATTGCTGAAGGTTATCTACTGTATTTTAAATAAACATCACACAAAGATTGAGTGTTAAACCTAAAGTTTGGTGTCTGTTCCATCTGTTATCCCACAACCCCTCCACAGACTTGGTGTAAGAAGGGGGAAATAACTTGCGGGAAATGTTTAGACTGGCCTACGAGGGATGTTTTCCGGTGAATATCACCCAGATATCCCAGGTGGACCAGTGCACCAGGAGTTGCCAGAGGAGAACTCCCCCCCCAAAAAATGCCTGTGCATTCTGACTAGAACCATGGCTGAGAGAGAGGCCGCTGCCTCAACTGGACCTGGAAACTCAGAGAAATGCCAAGCCTAATGATGACAAAGAGATGCAAAGGGATGAAAAAGAATTGAAGGAACTACTGTGGAGTTGAGACAGATCGACTACACAGAGAGGCGGAACACCAGTGCCAGGTGCTCAAGAGGTCTCTGCCGGAAAGTTTGTTAAAGAATCGGAGGAGAATTTGTCATGAGCTCAGTTTGAGGAGGCTCCCCTGACTGAGCAGGATATTCTTTTGTTGCCTGTATTCCCAGGGCGTTGCCTGTTGGAGGTCGGAGATGCAAGTATGAAACATAAATCTGAGACCCCCAAGTAAGACTGTGCCTAGTGATATTGTGCTGGGGTTGAATACTCCAAGCAATCAAGAAAAAGCCTATAAGGCTAAAGGGACTTTTTCTTGTATCAATGCAGCTGAATCTACTAACAGTATTGACTGGGGTATACTGCAGGCTAAAAATGCTAATGTTGCCAAACTGTACCATTAGTCTCTGTTGAGGAATGTGTTAATGCCTCAGGGTAAAGAATGATGATATTCACTATGTTTATGATGAAATGTTTATCATTAATAGGGACCCAGAGACAGAGCTTCTAAAGATGGATGGGTGGAAGCTGCATCCCTTCCTGGGACAAGAAGGTGGTAAGCAGTCTGAAATAACTGCTTCCCTCTTAAGGTGGGGAATATGTGACAGGGAGAGCCTGCCACTCTTGAGGACAGGACCTTTTCTGAAATCTGTTGTAACAGTTCTTCCATTTCTTAGCCTAATCTATCCCTTACAATTTCTTTTTTTTTTTTTTTTTTACTTTCTCTCTTTTTGCCTCCTTCTCTACTCTCGGAACCCACTCCTTCCTTCCTCTCAACCCTCCATTCCACCTCCAGTGGGATCTGCCCCTAGAGTGCCTCCTTTCTCCTTCCCTGCACAGTGGGGTCTGTCCCTCTTTCCGGTGGTCCGGATGGTACCGAGAGGCGATCATCTAGGGCTGCTGAGAGGTTTTTCCGTTTCTCCCTGCCCTCTGAGGCGTTGTGCGCTGGGGCGTGCGTCCCGGTGGCGCGTGCTGGCACTACGCCAAGCCCTCATCGCGCCAATGTCCCCTCCCGACTCGCGACGGAGCGCATCCATCCCCTCATTGTCGGTGCCCATCGGCTGCGCAGGGTGATGCACGCGGAAACGCTGCTTGGGTTCCCACCCCTGAGGGAGGAGAGCATCTGTTGGGACGCCTGATGCTCCTCCCCTGTTGACCCCGGCACACCGAGTCCGCCTCAACGCCGTCATGAGCGAGGTGCCCAGCGCCTCAACCCCTCAGCGCCACCGGCCGTTTCCTTACAATTTCTAGTCCATAAGGTTGGCCACCCATGGGCACCCCTTCTTGACTATGCTATAGTGTCCTCTTTAATTTTTTTTTTTCCCTCTCACGTCCTTTTACAGGGAGGTTATTGTTGTGACCTCCGAGCTGATGTAAAACAGCTGGCTGTGTTCCTCATTGTTGGATTTAGTATGCAGTGGCACTATGTCATAAAACACCTTAATGTATATAACTTATGTGTATGAAACCTGTAAATGTTGAAAATACCAGGGCACTAGGTGTTTTTGATAAAGGTAGAAAGTACTAGGTGGCTGTATTATGGAAATTAAGTTACCAGGGTAGAGGTATCAGAAAACCCCCTGTTGTGCTATTTAAAATGCATGTAAATTACATATTGTTTGAGGGGCCCTTTAGTACCATGCATTCCTGCTGTAAACTGAGCCAGTTTGAAATTCCTTGGCGATTTGCATATATATCCCATGATGCTGTGCATTATTGGAGTATGTGTAATGTTGTGTTTCTTTGAAACTTGGCTTATTGCCAGTGCCCTTTGGGGTAACTCTTGCTTCAGTGCTTCTGCACTGAGGTTCTTTGTCTTTAGCTTTTTTTTTTTTTTTTGTTTATTTGAGCCACCACCACCACCACCCAAGCAAGCAAGACAAACATAGGGATGGCATGGTTTTCACTAAAAACTTAGATCAGTAGGTGCTGATTTAGTGCAGAGGAAGGACATGCATAGTCTGTTGCTGCAAACTGATGCATTAAAGAACCGTAACTACTCATACATGACTGCAATGTAAAAATTATTTTCAGAGTCCACTTTATCGTACTGCGTTTGCCCAAAATTCAGTGACTTTCTCAGCTCCTAAACTATATAATGAAATACTGAGTACTACTACATGTTCAAAGATATCAATTTTTAAGACAGCTTAGAAGGAATATTTTTTTCATTTTTTTGATAAATACTCATTAATTCTGTTGTAAACGTTTTACCTAGACCTGGCAACTCTGCAATCTTTAAAAGGTGTTTTATGACATTGTTAAAATGTTCTTTTATGTATCTGTATGTGTCTAAACTGGACGTCTATGAAAATGGGTTTTAGCCCAAAGGCACTTCGGTATAAAATAAAAATGAAACGAAATGAAAGAAGAGATATGCGATTGCTGAAGGTTATTTCCTGTATTTTAAATAAACATCACACAAAGATTGTGTTTTGAATCTAAAGTTTGGTGTCTGGTCCATGTTTTATCCCACAACTCCTCCACACTGCCCCGGACAACTCTTGCTGTTTGTCCGCGCCTGTCATCTTGACATCACCCTAAGCTCCTGTGAAAATGATTATGATGCCTAAACAGAGAATTATGATGTTAGATATAAGCAAGCAGCCAGAGTGGATGAAGTGTAGTGGGCAGTGTCCCTGTTTTCCTGTTAATGTGCATCATGCTAATGACTAGGGAGACTCTAAACACTGGAAATATATGAAACATAAGCTGACTTGTGTAACAAAATGATGTGTTTTCATTGTGTTACCTGAGCCGTCATTGGCTCTGCAAAGAGCATCTGAAGACAATGAAAACCATTATTCAGACACAGTTCAGCATATATTTCTTTTTTTTTTTTGAAATCGTAATTTATTTTCCTCCGACGCACAGGAGCCCCACTCAGTCGGGAGACGCCCATGCACACTGCCCCACTTACTGCCTTACCAAGATCCCAGTAGACCCCCACGGAGCCATAGCTGTACCCCTCAGGCGGGTACGAGGTAGGGCCCGTACACCCCAAGACTATTCAAGTTTCATCGGGTCCCTCTGGTGGTCAGGCAGGCAGAAGTCATTAGGGTCTGTGCTCAGTGTTCCTTCCCAGCGGTGCTCTGGTTCTTTTCCCCTGTTCTGGGGGAGTGGCATGCGCCCTGACGTGATGGCATCTCCGCCAACGTCCACTACTCCCCAACCCGCTCTGTATGCTGTGCACTTGCTGTGCCTCTGGCTTCCGCCAGAGGCAGTCAAATGCCGAACCTGTACTCTCCTCCCTCCCGGGAGAAGAGAGCTGTCCTCTGGACACTCAGTCCTCTCCCTCCCTGCTGACCCCTGATGGCCCGGATTCATTCCCGAACCCAGGTCACGGTGTGGCATCCAGCGCCTCAACCCTCAGTGCCACCGGGCCATGTTCAGCATCTATTTCATATATATGCTATAGTGCTCTTCTCTTTATTCTGTATTACTGAGGACATTTGCATGACAATAGGTTCCTGGTCCCTTACATGTACTCCAGCTGTTCATTCCCCACTTGATGTCATAATCATTTGCTTATGACATCACAGTCTGTTGTGATGGAAATGGCAGTGATGTCACAAGCAGAGGATGATAACCGCAGATGGTCCTATTTTATAAAAATATCCTCAATGTTAAGGAATAGGGAAGAGAAACATAGGAAACAAATGTAACCTGTACACTGAATTGTTTCTAAATGTGAAATTTTCCAAAGTTCTTCTTAAGGTGCCAGCTGCTGTTTCAAAGAGGACAGGGCATTATTTCTAATTTACAGCTGTTTTTTTTTTTTTTTTACATTCTGGTTATCCTCCTTTGCTTAGCCTTCATCAGGCCCCTCTCAAACCCCTGCATGGTCCCAACTATTTCATCCCACCTTCTCCCTGGACTTACCATTATCCCAGCTTTCATTCATGGTATCCCTTCCCCGTGATGGAGGTCCTTCAGTTGACCCAGTTATTTTGGAAACGGGCAAGTTGTGTGCTTGGAGTGAACCTGGGTCAGGGGGTGTGGGATCTGTGAACCACTTTAGGGCCACGATGATCGAAAGTATTTCCTTTTTCTCCCTTTTCCCTTCTACCAAGTCTGAGACCAAGGCAGACATGCAGATACTGTGCGGCAGCATCTGCCCAGCCAGTCATGTCCCTTCCTACCAGAGACTGTGTTCCAGCCTACACCATCACCTGGGTCACCCAGATAGCAGTTGCATGGCAGAGTAAAGCCCCTCAAATGAGGTGAGCATCCTGTAGGATGCTTAATTTTGCTCTCCCCAACCGGCCCTACAACGACTCAGGCTAATTCCTGAACCTGGGTCACCGGTGTTGCAAGCGGTAGCACCACCACTGCACCTGCAGCTGTTTTTAATATTTCTGTTTTCAGACATAATGGTCAAACCCTAAATGATCCATATTTGACTGAACTTGAATTAAAGTTGTTGTAAAAATACTATTTCTAACAGCATGAATGTGATGCTGCATTATAACTTTCGTAGTTACATTATGCAGCAGATGTCTGTGCCCCGGAGCTTAGAGTGTTAGAAAAGTCAAGGAATGCCTTCCCACTGTGCTAATCACACAACCCTTGACTCTCCAGTGGCAGATCTTTGTTTCAGCTGCAGAAGATGGATGCCCTAGGTCTTCTAGCTAAATTTTCCACAGTTTAAATTGAAGATTGTTATTTTCAGATACATAGATACATAGACAGTGTTGGCAGATAAGGGCCTATGGCCCACCCAGTCTGCCCATTAAAGTTTGTAAGTTCAGTTTATGTTTTCCAGGAAGTCTGTTGCCCCTTACCCCTGACCTCCAGAATTCCTTTATGTCTATCCCATGCATTCTTAAATCCCGTGATTGTTTCAGCCCCCACCACTTCCTCTGGCAGGGTGTTCCACTTGTCCACCACCCGTTCTGTGAAGAAATTCTTCCTCACGCTTCCTCTGAATCGTCCTCCTCCAACTTCATCCCATGCCCTCTAGTCCTGGAACATCTTTTTCGCTTAAAAATAGTGCATTCCTGCACCCTGTTCCTCCCAGTAAGATAATACTTGTATGTCTCTCATCATATCCCCTCTCTCCCTCCTCTCCTCCAGGGAGTACATGTTCAGTGCCTTCAACCTGTCCTCATAGGGACTTGTGGTGCAATCCATGCACCATCTTTGTTGCCCTCCTCTGAACCTTCTCTACCCTGTCTATGTCCTTACATAGGTAAGGTCTCCAGAACTGCACAGTGTACTCCAGGTGCGGCCTCACTAGTGTCTTGTATAGTGGAATTATGACCTCCCTTTTCCTGCTGGTGATGCCCCTGCCTATGCATCCCAGCATCCTATTTACTTTACCTGCTGCCTTGTCACACTGTTTCCCTGCCTTGAGGCCATCAGAGATGATAACCCCAAGATCCCTTTCCTGCTTGGTGCATGCTATATCCTCACCCCCCAACTGATATATAACAGATAACTGATGTTCCCTAGCACAGTACTTTTGTGGTTAAAGGAAAGCACTGGGAATCACAGGAAGTGCAACAGCTGCCACACAAATGCCCGATTAGGACTTTTAGCATTAAAACATTTTTTTTAAATGCCTGCAACATTTGTTATGTACAGTTAAAGTAACATTATACCAACTGTCACGTCTACAGAGCTGCCTGTGGCCTTCTCGTGCACGTCTCGCGGGTTATGCTAATGAGGGCAACCAACTCTGCCATTAGTTGGTAGCCCTCATTAGAATAACCACACAATGGAAGCCATCTTGTGTGTGCGAGATGGCCATAGGCGGCTCTGCAAGGGTTGACGGTCAGTGTGGTACTTTCACTGTACATAATAAATGTTTCAGGTTTGTAAAGAATTTGTTTTAATGCTAAAAGACCTACTCGGGCATTTGTACACCATCTGCTGCACTTTTTGTTATCTCCAGTGTTTTACTTTAAAGAGGCTTTTTTTTTTTGCCTTTTCTCCGTTACCTGTTGGTTCCAAGACAGTGGTTCTTTACAGGTTCCTTCCCTGAGTTTCTGTATATCGCTGTTCAGCATTTTTTCACAAGAATTGACATTTGTCCACATAAACGTAAGAACAAAAACTTTTTGCTAAACAAAATTTAAGTTTTTATCTTCTTGGGTCATGACAGATAAACCTAAGAAAAGAACAGGCCCTACACGATTTAAAAGTGATAGGAATAATTTTTTTACACCTCCAGGTTCCCGCCTATTTTCCTTGTAGTCTCTATCCAATATGCTTTCATGTTTTGACCTGTTTGTTAAATTAAAAGTCTGATGTTTTGCCCTTGTTACTACTTTACTCTGAATCCCTTTTTGCCTTTGTTACTATACCTTGGTAGAAGTCTATAAACGGGGCCTGAAGACATACCTTTTTATGTTCTAGCCTCTTCTAATTTTACTACTGTTTTTACACTGTGGCTGGGGTATTCAGACTGCGCCAGGCAGTGGGACAAGCCTGGGCACAGCACAGCTGTGATGCGCCGGGGCCAGGTCCAGGTGATATTCAATGGGGATGCGCCATGGTGCAGCACCATTGAATATGGCACAGTCAGCGCATAAACTGTGCATGGCGCAGTGACACTGCGCTGGTGCAAGCCACAGATAGGGAGCACAGGGATGCGCCAGCGCAAGTTCAGTTTCGCTAGGCGCATCACCCACAATAGTCAGCAGGGGGCATGCAAATGAGGCCATAATATATGCAAGGCACAAATGGGGCCATTTGCATGTCATTATGGCCTCATTTGCATGCCTTGTGCAGGGCAGTCCGGTGACTTGCACCTGGCACCCTGCACAGCATGATGTGTGCTGTGGGGATCCTGTGGCATCCCTGCCCGTAGCCGTGATTATGCGATATATGTTCATAAAGAAATCCCTGGTAGTCTAGTGGCTCCCCCCAGTCCCTGATTCCCCGATAAGTATGATACATGACCATCCATGGAGGTCTAGTGGTTCCCCCTTCCACCCGAGTCCCCGATTCCCCGATAAATGACAATATGACCATCCCTGGTGGTCTAGTGGAACCCCACCTACCCGTTGCTGTGATCGTGGTAAAATCCTGTAATGAAATGCCTGGTGATCCAGTACCCCTTGCTCCTCACCTTCCCCCCTTCCACCGTTATCAGCGGTCGGCTGCAACCTGCCCGCATACTGCTCAACTGCCTGCCGAATGACAGATACAGTATGGGCTGTAAGCCCATTGGTCCCCAATGTGGACCAATGGGCTTGCAGGGCATACTATACTAATCCCAAATATGTGAATGACTCCATTCATATTGTCATTTATCGGGGACTCGGGTGGGAGGGGGACCACTAGACCACCAGGGATGGTCATGTATCATACTGATGGGGGTATCGGGGACTGGGGGCCCACTAGACTACCAAGAATTTCCCGTTATCCATGTTCTGCATGATCACGGCTACGGGTGGGGAGGTTCCACTTGACCACCAGGGTTGTGAGTGCTTGCAGACAGCATTCTGGGTGGGGGGTGTCCACCCACGGCTGGGCTGCTGTGTTGCGCCCTGCAATACAGCAGCTCACCCGTGGGTGGCCGGGATTTGTTCCTACTCTGCATGGGCTCAACTCTGAGCCCCTTTATGCGGCGCAGTGCAGGGGTGTGCTGGCATTTGCGCCGCACATCCCAGGCTAAATATCGGGATGTGCCGCATTTGCATAGACACGCCCTGCATCTGCGCCGCATACATTATCATTGCGCCCGTGCATCGGGAGTTGCACTGCCAAGCAGCCTTCTCAATATCCCATCAAGCGCAATGCGGGTTGCACCGCACAACTCGCTAAGCCAGCGTAACTCCCTTTGAAAATCTGGGGTGACAATGTTTATTGTAATTGTCTTGCCTGCCTGATCTGTACAGCGCCTTGAGCCTCAGGGAAAGAGTGCTTAAAAAATAAAACCTACTTTTAATTTTTGCTCTTTCAAAACCTACTACTACTACTACTGCAGTCTAAATCCCTCTCTCCTCAGCATTTGTTGCTCTCGCTTTCCTTACTACGTGAACGTTCTGTGACGTTAGTAACACCATTTCAGGCCATTCAGATGAATAGCATGGAACGGTGTTACTAAGGCCATGGAATGTCTTAGAAATATGAAAAGAAAGAGCAGTAGCTGCTAAAGAGAGTGAAACCCTATGTTTATACAATGAGCATGATGGCAAAAGAACCGAGATAAAAACTGTATCACAGCTGATGACAAACCCGATTCATAAGAGAGCAGTTCTATCTTGGGAATCGGGTTTATCACACCAGCTATCTCCACTCTCCTGTACAACATAATCACAGACTCGTTAGTAAAGTAGATTGTCATACTGACATAAATTTTTACAAAATCTGACAAACATCTCGTTGATCTCGGTCCTTTTGCCATCACTCTCATTGTATAATTCGGACATGGTATGCATGAGTATGTCATACAGTTTTTTGCTTCATTTGAGTTCTGCGACCTCTTGATCCCTCACTCATGGCTATATCACTCGTGAGGGGTCATGAGGTCACAGACCTCTCATGAAGATGAAAACCCTGTGACACCCTGGCGCATACCATTTCCCCTATATATCTGAAGGCACCTCAAAACTAGATTATTTGTGCATCAAAAATTGATCAGAGTATATCAGAATACATATCTGACATGGATAGGAAAATGAAAGGGAAGTTATCTAAGTAAAAATAATTTCTTATCACCTTTTAACAGCAACTCTGCATGTCAGGAAGTGCTTTTATAAATCTTTCACCTGTTAACAATTTTACTAGAGAATACATTTTTTCATTTTCAGTGGTCCTTTCCAAGATTTACAGCACATCTTGGTAGTCCATCTAAAAAGTCTGTATAGAAAACACTTGCCTCTCCCCTGTTATCCTCTCAGTGCCTTTTTTATGACATCATAGTGCTCACCATGACAACAGACTGTGATGTCACAAACAGCAATTGTGTGGTTAGCAGGGGAGAGTCAGGTACATTTTGAAAGACTCAGTGAAATAGTTGTTGCATTATCTACAATCTTTAGTAGACTAACAGCAGGGGAAAGTAAAAAAAACAACTAGAAAGCAATAAAGAAAAAACATAATTTATTTAAATCTAGTGTTTTTAAGTTTTTTATTATCATAGAGAGTTGCTCTTTAAACATTTTACTTCCTGTGCCTTGTAGGTAAGGCAGACAGCCACTCACTTTGTTTTGACTGTATGGGACCTAATCATAACTTTCTAACTTGTGATCATCACTATAAATGATTTTGCCACAAAACAAAAGGTGAGAAAGGAAAAAATTACTCACCTTAGTAATTGTGTTTCTTCTAATGGAGTCTTGCTGTATTCTGACTATGTGCAGTTAGCCCCAGCACTTGAACTGCTCCGGAGAGGAAAGAGTTAACTCTATGCTAAGGCATAGAACGTTGAGCTCGAGCTCGGTTTTCAAACCTCTGTCCCAGGTACTCTTCAGTGTAACCGTCAGATTCTTACGAGCCCTATGCTAAGCAACTAACAACCCAGAAATTGTTTTTTAAAACTTTGAGCCAAAGGGCAAAAGACATCAATTGTAGGGTCCAAAGACTCAAGTCGAGACCCCCAAAAAGAATCTAAGTAGGTAATAAAACAAAGGAACAAGAAGCAATTCTTCAACTAATAAAAGTCACCCAGGTATACCTCTGGGGTACAACACTGCACCTACCCACTCACATCCCAAAACAAATAGGTTCCAGGAGGGGAGGCAGGGAGGGAGGTCAGAATACAGCAAGGCTCCATTAGAAGAAACACAATTACTAAGGTGAGTATTTTTTTCTTCAAACAACATGAAGGCTTGCTGTATTCTGACTATGTGCAGACTACCAAGCAGTACCCCCAGTGAGGAGGGAACTACAGAGCCTGTTTTGGGAACAGGCTCTGCAGTACTGCAGTACCAAACCTAGCATCACTTCTAGCCTGAATGTCCAGGGAGTAATGCTTGGTGAATGTGTGAACAGTCTTCCAGGTGGCTGCTTTACAGATATCCACTAAGGGTATGTCTCTAGCTGCTGCGACCGAAGCAGTGGTACCTCTGGTGGAGTGAGCCCTCAGGCCTGAGGGTGGTTCTTTCCCCAATTTTGAGTAGCAGAACTGTATGCAGGAAACAATCCACCAAGCAATAGTTCTCTTGGTGGCAGGCTTGCCTTTACCCACCTCTCCATAAGTGAGAAACAGCTGGGAGCAGTCGTTTCTATGGGGCTTAGTGGATTCTAAGTAGTAACTTAGAACCCTCTTTACATCGAGACTGTGTAATCTCCTCTCTCCAGAGGAGGAGGAGTGATCAGTGAAAAATACAGGCAATGTCATAGATTGGTTCAGATGGAAGTCTGATACCACTTTAGGGAGGAATTTCCTATTGGTACGAAGGACCACCTTATCCCTATGGAATAAGATGAAGTCAGGTTCCACTGATAGAGCCTGTAACTCACTGATTCTCCTGGCAGACGTAATAGCAACCAGGAATACAGTCTTCTAAGTCAGATACTTGAGCTCAGCTGAGCAGAGGTGTTCAGAGGGAGGCTGCATCAGCTGTGCAACACAGATATTCAGGTCCCACAAGGGAGTCGAATCACTGAAGAGAGGACTGATGTGAAGCAAACCTTTAAAGAATTTCTTGAAAACTGGGTGGGAGGCTAGAGAAGAGCCCTTCCCAGCCGAAAGAAAAGCAGAAATAGCTGCCAAATGCACCTTGAGAGTGGTAGGCTGAAGACCTAAACTGTTAAGATATACCAGAACTAGGGCAGTGGCACTATCAGCTGAATGTGGCTGGATGTGCCTCTGGGAACACCAAAACCGGAACCTCTTCCATTTAGAATCGTAAGTTTTCCTAGTAGAAGGTTTCCTACTGGCCTTAAGGATATCCAGAACTGACTGAGAGAGATGCAAGTCTGCATATTCTAGCTCCTCAAAAACCAAGCCTTGAGCCTGAGATTGTGAAAGCTGGGGTACAATATCCTCCCCTGAGCTGAGGTGAGGAGGTTGAACTGTCTGGGAAGGCACAAGGGGATTGTCACTGATGGTGACAATAGTAGAGGATACCAAAGCTGTCTGGCCCAATCCGGGGCTATCAGAATCACGGTGCAGGGTTGGGACCTGATCTTGACTAGAACCCTGAATATCAGAGGAAAGGGAGGAAAAGCATAGAGAATCCTGTTGGGCCAATCCAACAGGAGGGCATCTAGAGGAAGAGACCCCGTAGAGGGGGCCTGCAGCAGAACAGAGGGAGCTGATGGTTGTCCGGGGCTGCAAAGAGATCTATCTCTGGAGTGCCCCATCTCTTGAACATGATCTGAAGGATGAGAGGGATCAGGGACCATTCGTGGTGACCTTGAGAAATCCTGCTGAGAGAATCTGCAAGTACATTGGTCCTTCTCTGGAAGATGCACAGCAATCAGGGAAGCCTGCAGGGAATAAGCCACTGACCATATTTTCATGGCCTCGGTGCACAAGGCCAAGGACCGAATGCCCCCCCCGCTTGTTGATGTGCCACATGGTTGTGGTTTTGTCTGTCCTGATCTGCACCACTTTCCCCTGAATTAAAGTTCAAAATGTCTGAAGGGCCAAAAGGACAGCCCTGAGTTCGAGAAGCTTTATGTGAAGGAGAGACTCCTTAGGGGACCAAGTCCCCTGAGCAGTATGCTAATCCATGTGGTCTCCCCATCCCAGCAGAGAAGCATCTATGGTGAGAGTCACTGTGGGAGCCTGACTGAGGAAAGGAACCCGTTGCCTCAAACTGTCCTGTTCCCGCCTCCACTGGAGGGCCAGAACCAACGTTAGAGACACTGGAATCAACTTGGAGAGGAAATCTTTTTTCTGAGACCAAAAAGCTCTTAGATGAAATTGGATGTCTCTCATTTGAAACCTTGCCCCTTGCACTACTGCAGTACAGGCTGCCATGTGGCCTAGTAACTGCAAAAAATGTCTGGCTGGCCGGAACACCAGTGGACTAAAAGAGGAAGCCAGAGAAGTGAGGGATTGGACCCTTGATAGAGGAAGGAAAGCCCTGGCTGAACAGTGTCCAGCTCCACTCCTATAAATGTGAGAAGCTGAACTGGCTCCAGAACCGACTTTTCCAGATTTAGGATGAATCCTAGGGAGTGTAGAAGATTTTGAGTGACCCCTGAGCTGATCTGACTTGGTATGGAGACTGACCTACTAAGAGCCAGTCGTCCAGGTAAGGGAACAGTAGGATGTCTTGTCTTCTGAGGAAGGTTACCACTACTGCTAGGCATTTGGTGAATACTCTTGGGGCAGATGTAGGCCGAAAGGCATTGCCCTGAACTGGTAATAGCCTGAGGGCAGTTCAAACTGGAGGTACTTTCTGTGGGACTGTCTGATAGGAATGTGGAAATAGGCATCCTTGAGATCCAGAGAGGCTAGCCAGTCTCCTGGTGTCAGAGAGGGAAGAATGATTTCCAGAGTCACCATCTTGAACTTTGGCTTTAGTATGTTTGTTTAGGTACCGTAGATCCAGGATGGGTCGCCACTCCCCTGTCTTTTTTAGGGTAAGGAAGTACCTGGAGTACAACCCTTTTCCCCTGTGAATGAGAGATACGCTCTCCACTGCCTGCAGAAGCAGTAGAGAAGAAACCTCTGTTTCTAAGACCTGTGTTTCCTCTTCCGAGGAAGGACAGAAAGCCTTTGCTCTCAACTTTGGAAACCTGCTGAAGCTGAGAGCAAGACCCTGGCTCACTACTTCCAGGACCCACTTGTCTGAAGTGACAGACTTCCAGGCCTGGAAAAAGTGAGCCAGTCTGCTCCCTACAGGAATTGGGGAGCCGACCCTGGCTGACACATCAGGGTGTCTGTTTGGCAGGGGGCTTAGACTGAGAGGAGGATGCAGCCCTTGTCATCCCCTTTCTACCTCTTCCCTTAAAAAAAACCCTCTGCTGAAAAGAAGAGGCCTGGGCCTGGTAGAAAGGCCTGTGAAAAGGCCTGCCCCTGCCAGCCCTGGATTGCTGTCTCTGAGGAGTGGTCTGCTTTTCTTTGGCTGCAGCATTCCTGTATGTGGTCCTGTATTCGTCCATCTTTTTCATGTACATCTCTGTTTGTTCCCCAAACAGAGAGTTACCAGTGACAGGAAAATCCATGGCCTTGGTCTGGGTATCCTGAGATAAATTGGTACACCTGAGCTAGGCAAATCTCCTCATGGAAACAGATGTAGCCATGACCCTAGAATGAACATCATTCGAGTCCACAGCAGCATGAAATTGGACCTTAGAAGCTTCGATGCCATCCACAGCCACCTGCTGCAGCTCCTTGGCCAGCTGGGGAGGGGGCATTCTTAGCCAGCTCCAGGACCATATCCCACCTGGACTTCTGGTATCTGGCTGTATATGTCATATAATTGGATTGCCTGAGTCCCAAAGAGGATGCCAAGTATTGCTTCTTTGCCATGGCATCCACTTTCCTGGAATCCTTATCTGGGGGTGAGATGCCAGGGGAATATTAGTCTTGTCACAGGCTGCAGCTTGCACTACCCCAACATGGCTGCAATTGATAATAAGGAAATCCATACCCGGGCCTGACAGAGCATACCTCCTGTCCATTTTCTTATCCACAGGCGGTATGGATGTTGGAAACTGTAATATTTTTGGGGTCTGTTTCTCCAGGGACTTGTGCAAAGGGATAGACACCCTTAGTGACTCTGGGACATCCATCATTTCAACATAGTCAGGCTCCTCCTGATCCTGTTCAGCTTCTTCCACTGGAGGCTGAAGAGTCTCAGCCACCTTCTTGTAGAACAAGAAGTGGGAGGGGGACTCAGAAAGCCTGGGAAGAGACACATTAGAAGGCCTGTCTGGGGAGATGTCAGGTTCAACTGGTTCATCTAGGTCTTCATAATCCTCATCTTCATCATCATCTTCTCCTTCTTCCCACTCGCCCTCATAAAATACTTCAGGGTCATACTCAGAAGCAGACAAGTCCGACTGAACCAGCCATCTCTGTGTCGGTGTTGGTTCGGTTGGAACCGGGCGAAGCGACTGTACAACAGCGATTGTTTTGGATATCTCATCAGCGGTCGGACCATGGGAACCAGGATCTGAACCGGATGACTTACGCTTTCTTTTTGCAGGGACCGATTCCGCGAAATCGGCTCTCCTTTTGCCTGAGGAGGTATCGCCCAGGTCAGTGGGCACCCCCTCAGGTTCGGTCGGAACTGAACCGGGCTGGCCATCCGGGTCATCGGATTTTTCGGCCTCCCTTTCCTTTAGCCTACTTTAACATTTTTCAACATTGGTCTTAGGAAAGTTCCTGCAGATTTGGCAGTCTTCTTTGAGGTGGTCAAACCCCAGACAGTACACACAGATGAAGTGGGGATCAGCCTTGGCAAAAGCCTCCCCACACTTAGTGCAGTATTGAAACCCAGTGGGTCCAGTTTTCTTTTTGGGTTTCTCAGACATGTCTTTAAACACCAAGTCACCCTTACTAGCGTTCAAGCCAGGCGACTACCAAATCTGTTGGTTCCAACCGTGTCACGGGTCAGATGAAAGAACTGGAGAAATCAACGTTTTTTTCAGGAACCGATAGATACCGGAAAACCACACCAAAACACCTGTGAAAAAGCAGTCAACAAATTGCTTCGGTTCCTAACCGGACCGACCGGCAAGAAACCGAAAAACAAAAACAATTTCTTTACAAACCACAATACTACCTACTAATACACTTACTGTACCGGGACAGAGATGTAAAGACCGAAAAAATAAAGAAGCAGTTTATTAAACCAAACGATTTTACCACAACCGCACTGAAGTGAAGGTGAGAATCTCTGGAGCAACTTCACAGTAAGGCGGAGTAAAGAATCTGACGGTTACACTGAAGAGTACCTGGGACAGAGGTTTGAAAACCGAGCTCGAGCGCAACGTTCTATGCCTTGGCATAGAGTTAGGTCTTTCCTCTCTGGAGCAGTTCAAGTGCTGGGGCTAACTGCACATAGTCAGGATACAGCAAGACTTCATGTTGTTTGAAAAGAGAGTTTCACTCTGACGCAGTTTCATCTTCTGCCTCACTAGTGTTCCCTGTAAAACAGGCCACATTCACTTTAGAAACTGAGAAGGGACCATCTGGTGGTAGGAATTCTCCTATGCAGCAAAAGATTGCCAAGCAAGCTGCTAACTAATCCACAACCGGCAAAAATCAGAAAAAACATGGGGAAACCCCCACAAAGAAGCATTCTGATAGTAAAGGGCACGCAGAGGTCCAGCAAAAGACTTGTGCTGGCAAAAAGTCTCTCAAAGAGAAATACTTTGTTTCCCTTGCGTTCTGATAGTAAGAAAAAGGGACGCAGAGGCCCAGCAAAAGATGTGTGCTGGTAAAAAGTCTCACAAAGAGAAACACTTTGTTTCCTTTGCCTTTACTTTGTTTTCCTTGCCACGGAAACCAGAAAGGTAATTGTGTGCAAGAGCCCATGCAGGGTTTGGCGGGTGGTGCCTTTACTCTGCCACTCTCCAGAGGCTCTGCATTTCCTCAGCCGGTAGCACAGCGCCGGGTGAAGCTGTTGCCATCCTCCTTCCCCAGCCACCCCACCACCCTAAGATAGTGTTAATTTTATAGAGGTGGAAATAATCAATCAGTGATGTTCCACCTACCTCCTTTCCTTACCTAGTGGTACCCCCGCCACTTGCCAAGTTGGTCTCTCCCATTCTTCTAGCCCAGGCACTGATTAGTACTCGCCTCCATTAACAACTTCTACTGCACAGTGCAGTTTTAAATCCTCATCCATTCCATCGACCACTCCCTTTACCTAACATATTTGTTTCAGTCTCTGCTCCATACTCTGCTTCCCCACTTGGCTTTTATTGCTACCTGTGGAGCTGGTTCTCATGTTCCTCTATGCAACACATCTGCAGGTTAAATTGTGTGGCTTGACTTGTGTCTTGCTCCACCAACAATGTCATTTATTGTGTGTGCCTCAAACTGTACTGCTTCTTGTTTGCTGTATTAGTTTGACTTAACTTAGGATTAACTCTGTTCTGGAAACTGCGATGGTCTCTATTTATATTGCAAATCTATTTTAACCCTGAAGCTGCTTCATGTACTTTGCATTTGACCATGGACCCTGGCATATCCAGGTACTGCTTCTTTCCTTAGTGCCTTGCACCTCTGGCTCAAGCTTGTGTTTCTCCTACGCTCTGCCGATAGCTCTCATACCTATTCCTGCTATCCAACTCCCTCCACCCTGCTGTCTGATCATGTTAACCATCTCACTATCCCTCCTAGTTACCCTTACTTCCCTGTCTCCCTCACACCTCCCCACCTCTCCCACTTCCTATCATACTCTTCCCCCAACTTGCCCCACCCTCCCTGATTCAAATACTCCCATTCTCTCCCACTCCCCCGGCTCCCTCACTGCTCTCTTCATCTTTCTTCTCTTCGCTTCCTGCTCACCTCTCCCCCTTGCTCTCACCCTTGCACTTGCACAGTTTCTTGCTTTGCAAACGTCCCTCCACTCCCACTAAACTCCTCATTTTCTTCCTGCC
The DNA here is from genome assembly GCA_016271365.2 of Neoceratodus forsteri. Taxonomy (NCBI): domain Eukaryota; kingdom Metazoa; phylum Chordata; order Ceratodontiformes; family Ceratodontidae; genus Neoceratodus; species Neoceratodus forsteri. Next base: position 447,739,065 of record CM057456.1, on the reverse strand, counting down.
TTTCTGAAGTAAACAGCCTGTCCGTCGATCCCGCACCCCCCCCCGACATCAGCGTGGCACCGCCGAAGTGAAATTTCTTTCGCATGTAGAATCAACTTCAAATTTAAATGTACTATGTGTTCTATGTCCACAGAAGAGGTAGTTTTGTAAAACGAGTGCTATTTCCAAGAGAAAGTCTTCTTTGAAAAGTGAAAATGATTCCGTGCATGCACAGAACTCTGTGCATGCGGAATCGATTGTTCACTTTTCAAAGAAGACTTTCTGTAAATACTAGATTCTTTATAAAACTACCTCTTCTGTGACATAGAATACATATACATTTAAATTTGAAGTTGATTCTACAGGCTAACTTAATTTCACTTCGGCGTTTGGTGGTGCCATGCCAGTGTTGGGGAAGGGGGTGGATCAATGGACAGGCTTGTTTACTTCAGAAAGGCACCAGTATCAGAAGGATAACGAGCCATTACAGCATTCACGGAATAAAAGATATTAAATAAGGCAGCAGTGAAACACATATGCATACACAGACTGTGAGCTGTCTCGGCTGACAGTAACTTGTTGTACTCATCGATTCCCCATGTTTTGTTACTTAGGCACCAAATACATCACTTTTTCTACATAACATATGAACAAGGCATCCAACTGGGCATATAATGTATTGCTAACAGAGTGTCTTGGGGAAGGGAGGCAATCATGAGCACAGTATACACACCTACTAATGAAAGGTTTCTCAGTAAAGCTACTGCAGCTTCACTGTACTGCACACTGTGAGTCTCTCCACTGCCCTATAGTGATGTCAGCAGCACAGACCCAGTGCACAGCAACACCAGGCTTGCTGTAGAAGCTGTCTGGTACACTCTGCCATTTTTAGCAGCTCAGAATGCAAAAACTAACTGCAGAGGACATTAATGAAATATAAATTCAGACTCAATGCAAGAAGGGGTCATTTATGCATGAAGGTCGTAAGGACTGGAAAAGGTGCTCTTTAAAGGGAGCTAGGAGACCAGCAACTAAGAAAACATTTGGTCTTAAGTGCAAAAAAGGTTCACCATTTGGTGTAGAAATACTTCTGTCACACTTGGTGAGGTAGAGATAGCTGAAATACTGGAATATTTATTATACTTGAAACAGGAGGGTTTAAAATTTTCCTCTTGTAGAGTGCTTTTAGTTGCCATTTCAGCTTACAGATCCTCGGCAGTCACTACCTCAGTTGCCTTGAATCCTGTTTTCAGTAGATTCTTTATATGGGTGAATCATTTGCCTCCATCTGTGAAGGAACCAGTCCCACTGTGGGACTTGAATCTAGTTCTTACTCAACTAATAAACCCTCCATTTGAGCCCATGGGTTCATCACGTTTTTAGTGGCTATCACCTCTGCAAGGCATGTGAATGCATTGTAGGCATTAAGTATAGATTCAGATTTGTTGGTATTCCATAAAGAAAAGGCAGTTTTTAGAACAAATGCCAAAGTCCTTCCTAACGTTGTTACAAGTTTCCATATTAACCAGACAATAACCTTGCTTTTGTTTTTTGCCAAACCATATGCAAATGACAGCGGAAAGTCTTCATATATTAGGTGTAACATGGGCTTTAAGCTACTATAGAGATCAGACTGTATAAGGGGTAATTACGGCTGCAGTGGGCATAGCCCTGCAGACGTTTTGCTTTGAGAAAAGGACTCCCTGCATAAATTACCTTCCAAACAACATGACAGAGTGTTAAAAATAGTGTTCTCCACTGAAGCCTCATTACTACGCTGCCTGTGTGTGTGTATGGGAGCTTGAGAGCACTATTTTCCCTCTGGCTTAAGAAGTTAATTGTACCCTCCCCAATACTGCCTTTTTTTGCAAGTTGAAACCTCCTCCAACAATTGAGCCCTCCCCAGTACTGCCTTTTTTGCAAGCTGAAACCTCCCCCAACAGTTGAGCCCTCCCCAGTACTGCTTTTTCTTGCAAGTTAAAACCTCCTCCAAAGTGTTTTATGTGCCTTTTTTTTTTGTTCAGTTTCAGTGCTTAATTTACTACCTTCTGCAAACTGAGAAACTCCTGCTTTGCTGGTATCCCTTCCCCGCCTCATCTAGAGGTGTGAATTCCTTTGTTAGCCATTGGGTGACCACAGCTGCAAAATGATTACATTTGTCTACAAGCACTGTCTTCTATGCAAGACACAAGCAGCTGAATCAACACACACACACACACACACACACAATAGCCTAAGCAGAACACAGCTGAATAAGGCACCAGTATTTAGGAAACTGGAAATTCAGGAAGACTAGCAGTATGACTCCCGGCTGCTGTGTTCTCTCTGCTGTGTGCTGTAATAAAGACCCTGTAACAAGACACTGGCCTCCTGCAGGAGCTATTAGACATCAGAGCAGAGGGCACTCTGGGAAAACTCTCTGGGATAAGATGCAATAAAAGAAACCCGAATGGCATTCCCCAGGGGCCATAAAACAGCCAGGGAAAGTTAGAAAAAAACAGCTCCTCTTACAGCCTGAGCAGAAAAAAAAAAACACTGGCGTGAAGTAAGAACATAAAAAAGGTAATAATACATATATTTTCCTGATTTTAACATGCAGTTTTCCTTTAATAATCCACAACAAAGTGTGGGTTGGGCTGGGATTTACCCACACCTGGCAAGTGACCAACAATGCCAGGCATGCATAAGTCCCAGTGCACTCCACACTGTGCAGTAGATTACTCTGATTGTACGACTGGTAGGAAGTAAAGAATTTAAAAAAAGTTATTAAAATACTCAATTTCTAGAGTGGAGCATAGGTGCCAAGGGGATGAGGTATTGGGCTTACCTTTAGATGTCAGCTGTCTGGGCATATCCCTGTCTAAATCAGTCTCATCTTAAATCAAGGCAGTAGCCATTTCATGGAACCATGAGACTGAAACTGATTCTGCAATTGATAAAAGCTGTGCTGGGCAGCATATAGCTAGCTAAACTCTGGCATCAATTTCTGTCTCATGGTTTTGTGAAATGTCTTCTGCCTTTCTTTATTGCTTTGTTGCAGAGATGTCAAAACCAGTATTGCTGGACAGCTAACAGCTGGGTAGCCCTTCACATCTACATAGAAAATAATTTATAAGACATTATTACCTCCTGACTTATAGGGTTGTTATTCCTTTGGTTTCTTCCAAAAAACTTTACTCCTCATCGTAACAGATTTGAATTGAATAGACCAGAATCTTGGTCTAATTTAATGCAGTTGTATGACACAGGTCTATTACTTAGAAATCCTTAATGCAGCACTAAATATAGAGAATACTAGATGGGCAACTATGCACAACCAATGTCTTCTGCCACAGCGGGGTTCTGATTCCCTCTGACCAGGAGAACGAAGCTTGAGAGGCCCGTTGGTAATCAGAACCCCGAGGTGACAGAACACATGAGTTATGCATAATGTTACTCATCCTATATTTTTTATAGTGTATAGTAGTATTATGTGAAATGTGTCAATTGTGTTTTTTTCTCTCTTTCATAATGAAACTGACTTGTAAAGTCTCTAGAGGTTCCACTGCCCTTTCTGTGAAGAAATACGTCCTTGCGGGACCCCTTAGTCCACCCTCTTTGAACTTCATGTCATACCCCTTGTTCCTGGACATATCCTTTTCTGAAAAGTGCTACCCTCCAGCGCCCTATTTATGCCTTTTAGATGTTTGAAGGTTTCTATCATATCACCCCTGTCTCTTCTCTTCTTCAGGGTATATATATTGAGGTCTCCCAGCCTCTCCTCATATGACTTTTAGTGCAGGCCCTGCACCATCTTTGTTGCCCTTCTTTACTGCCTCCACTCTGTCTACATTCTTATGGAGATGCAGCCTCCAAAACTGGACACCGTATTCCAAATGAGGCCTCTCCAGAGATCTGCACAGTGGCATCACCACCTCCTTCTTTCTGCTGGTGATACCTCTCCCTATGCACCCCAGCATCCCACTGGCTCTCCCCAAAGTCTTGGTACATTGTTTAGCCACCTTTAGGTCATCCAGAATGATTACCCCCAAATCCCTTTCCTGTTTGGTGACCATCAGGTTCCCCCCCACCCACCTCCTGTAATCCTCCCTGGGTTCCTGCAACCCAAATGCATGACTTTGCACTTTTTTGCACTAAATCTCAGCTGCCACACTTCAGACTATTCCTCCAGTTTACCTAAGTCCCTTCTCATTTATTCCACCCTTCCTGGATGTCCACCCTGTTGCAGATCTTAGTGTCATTCGCAAAGAGGCACACTTTTCCCCTCCAGCCCCTCCGCAGTTTCACTTATGAAGACATTAAACAGGACTGATCCCTGTAGCACCCTGTTGGTCACACTCCTTTCCTTACATTGAGCACCATTTACCATGCCCTCTCTATCTTCTATCATTCAGCCAGTTCCTAATCCAGTTTACCACCCTGTGACCCACTCTCAGGCTGCCCAGCTTGTTTACAAGTCATATGTGGAATGGTATCGTAGGCTTTACTAAATGTAATTCATGTTAATGTTTAAGCCCATGAAACACCCTTATCTAGTTAATGCATTTGCAGCCATAGTGGCTCTGCCAGAATTTGTTTTATCCAGCTGTGTGACTTATGAGGAGGTGAATCAAGGTTACTCTACAGCAAAGCAATCTATCGCTCAGTGGTAGTTTATTGTTTCCTTGTTATGAACAAGTAAGTAAAGGGCCAACTTAGGGAATTACAGCGCATTCTACAAGAGGGACAGCAGCATCTGTAGAAGCTGCCAGAGATGCTCATCTGTTACAATTTTGTAAGATTGCAACATGGTCCTCGTCCCACACTGTCGCAGCCCACTACTCTGCTATGTTCAGTCAGGCAGGGAGGGATGCTAGGTTTGGGGCTTCTGTTCTTTGGAGCCTGTTTCCAAAATACACCTACAAAAACCTGCTTCCCTAGCACTGCTTAGAGTCTGAACAAGTAATAATGCAGCATCACATTCATGTTGTTAGAAGAAAAGTTACTCATCTTGTAACTGTATTTCTTCTAAGGGATGTGATGTTGATTATTACTGTACTTACCCTTCCCTTCCTCCCCTTTTTAGATAGTCTCATTAAGGATTTCAGAACATAAGCAGCATGAAACTGTTGCTTGAGATTTATTGTGCATCTCTAGTGTATGTTTTATACATATTTAAGGCACCACCATTATCAGAAAAACTGCTGCCAGCTCCAGTGATGACACCCGTCTCTCCAACCCCATGCCACTCTCTGTGGTGCTTGGCCGGCGACTGAGTGAGAGTCTCCATCAGTGCAGCCCAGCCCTGCGGCACCGCCTTTGTGGGGGTAAGCCAGGGAGGCCTCTCCGTTGTTGTTCCACAGAGAACCTTGTGCAGTCTTCCCTGAGGGTTGTGCCTGCCCAATGGCCCCATCCAGAGGGGGTAAGCCTGGGTGGATCGCCTCTCCAAGTAAGTACGGGGGTGGGCAGAGGTCAGAGGAGTCGGGGCAGAGCTTTCAGAGGACTGGCACCCAAAAAGCATACTAAATATAAAAAAAAAAGACATGTCTGATCCACAGAGGATTATACATTTCTGGCATATGGTACTCTCTCACCGCTACCCCAGAATCTACCCCTCCGCCACATCAAAGGGTCGTTGTATAGATGTCTAGCCCACTCTGCAGATCTGGCTAAATAGTTTCCTGTAAACAGACATTTTTAAGTTGTATCCTCCCCCGGCACTGTACCTAAGGGGCGTGAGAAATCATGACTGTTTGCTAGATTGCTGTTTTCTTTGAACTCTTGAAAGAATGACCCAGCACCATAATGTTGTATTATAATGACTCTTTATTTTGTAATGTACTGGACTGTGTAGACTTGAAAAAGTTAATAAAGATTATATTTGATGTGACCGGCCCAGTGGCGCTGAGGGTTAAGGCACTAGATGCCACACCTTGTGCCACGCTGGCGACCTGGGTTCGGGAATGAGCCCGGGCTGTCGGGGGTTGGCAGGGACAGGGAGGGGATTGAGTGTCCGTTGGATGGCTCTCCCTTCCCGGGGAGGGTGTAGGAGACTGCGTGGCTCCTGGGGACCCCTGGCGTGGCTGGGGTAGCCCAGACAAGGTGACACTGCTAAATGGCATTGGGGCAGAACTCGGCAGACGCCAGCAGTATTGCACGTCCGAGCTCCGCGGGGGGAGAGGACAAGAAAAAGTGAAAATCCCCGTTGCCTGATGGGCGAAGGTGGGTCCAGTGGTCAGTCCTCATGCCCAATGCCTTGCTTCCAGCTCCATCCCGGGCACTTCCTCTGCCCCCTGGTCACTCCACTAGATTCTAGATAGAGCGCCAGTGGAGTCGGCGATCCCGCCCAAGGGGGCTCAGAGCTGGGGGGTCAGGCGGCCAGGTGTGGTGGTTGGGAGATGGGCCCATGCCCGTGGAGTGGCATCTGGGGCTTCAGGCGGACAGGAACAGTCCATACCGTGAGTCCCGTTGGAGAGAGTTCAGGTCTCTGGCGTAAGGGGGCATAAATAAAGTTAAAAAAAAAAAAAGATTATATTTGAAGAGAGGATTATGGCATTGGACCCCAGTAGGTATGTAAGGGGTGTTGGGGGGGGGTACTAAGTGGTGGGTTGGTTGGGGGGAGGGCTACAGCAACATACATCGATGGATTATTTTCTTTTTTACAGGGTATATAAAACTAAAAAAGACTAAGAGGGACGGTTTTCTCAAGTGCTGACACCGTGGTTTGGGGACACTGTATCGGTTTAACCTCTACGGGCACGGGAAGTGAGAGGGAGGTGGGAGAGATACTTGGTAGAGGGCAGGACTACTGGAATTAGGAAAAAATGTAAAAAGACTGTGAGGGATGGTTTACTTTATTTCGGTAGTGACACCGGGGATTGGACACCCCAATGTTGGTGTTATGTTTGGCAGCACCAGATGTAGGCTCCCCAATGTCGTACAGTGAAAACAGTGGGGTGTGGGGCACCAGCTGGCACTGTGGATTAGGTGTGCTGGTGTCAGAAAAGTAAGGCAGTAGTATTTGATAGTGAAAATGTCACTAGAATACACCTCCAATAACAGTTATGATTATTAACACAGCACTCATTTTTACCTAGCGTTCCTTAGTTTCTTTAGTTTTTGCAGTGTTTTCAACATATTCAGCACACACCTTTGCCAGGTCCACCATTACACTTTGATGTACCTCAGGGACACACTTGGTTCTTGCACGACACAGTAGATCACTATTGGATTATGATACCTGTCAATTATATATGTGCACATTCGCAATCCTGTATCCACAGAGCTTTGTAGCCATGGAGACCAACAGCCATTCCTCTAGCTCTGTGCTTCAGGTGATAGGTGTGGTTTTGTGACTATTATACCCAGTCCACTTATTTACTGTCAATAAATGATATGTATGTGAGCAGCCTATGGTGTTTGTGTATAGGCATAAACTCATTTTTTAGGAATGTTGTCTTTACTATTTTTACTGTGGCACCATGCTGTATATTTCTTTGCCATTTTCATGTGTTTGTACACTGTCTGTTATGCTGTTTCATGAACTGTGCAAGAATCATATCAGGAAATATACTGTATTTTTGACAGTTCTTAGTTTAGTTTAGTTTATTGTTCTAGGAATTACTACCTTTGAGCTAGAGGCTGTTTTACAAAGGTTCCACGTCAATGCACTTGTAATAAAAAAGTGTATATTGTCTATTTACATACCCATATAGCGTGCATGACAGTACGACAACCTCAGAAATTGGAACCTTGTCAGAGGGTTCTGAAATGCTGTGTTTTACATCGGGAGCATTTATTTAGTGGGGCTATAGCAGTCTGCAAAAGATACAAGTGTGTGATGGTGTGTAAATGAGCAGCTTCAGAACTGACCCCCCCATACACACCCACTCTCACTCACTGCTCTTTTTACCTGAAATGCAGGTTTATGTATCACCAGGTAGACCTCCTTGCAAACAGTCAAATACCATGGCATGCAGGCTGCGGACAAGCACTGCAGCGGGGAGTGGGCAGTGTGGGTTACATTATGCATCCTTAATTCAATGCGTTTTATTCGACCTTCGCCTTTTGGCAACCTTGCCCAAACTTACATACATACGAACAAACAAAATGCCAGCAGAAACAGGCCTCACGGTCTGTCGAGTCTGCCTGATTGTGCAGCTAGTCCCTCAATTTGAAGCTGCCCCACCCTCCCCTCCCAATAACTACTATCCCACTCTCTCCACCCTCTCTTAAATCCTCCCACCATTCTACATGATACCACCTCCTCGGCAGAGTGTTCCACTTATCTACCACCCTTTCTGTGAAAAAGTGTCTCCTGATTTCCCTCCTGAATCCCCCCTCCGATCTCAGCTAATGCCCTCTCGTGTCCCTCCCCCGTCTGACATGAAGAATCCCTTCTGTAGCAATCCTGTTAATACCCTTTAGATGCTTAAATATTTTAATCATATCCCCCTTTCCCTCCTCTCTTCCAGAGAATACAGTTGCAGCTTTCCCAGCCTCTCTTCATAGGATTTACCCTCAAGTCCATGTATCATCTTGGTTGCCCTATGCTGTACCCCCTCCAACAATCTGATGTCCCTCTTCAGGAATGGACGCCAGTACTGCACGCAGTATTCCAGGTGCGGCCTGACCAGTGACCTGTACAAGGGTAGAATCACTTCTCTGTACCTGAAGGAGAGTCCCCTCACTATGCACCCCAGCATCTTGTTTGCCATTGCAGCTGCCTTCCTGCACTGAGCTGAGTATTTCATACTCCCCATTATTGGTACCCCTAGATCCTTTTCCTCCACTGTGCTTACCAACTGTACTTCTCCCAAATGATATTTCCTCCCCTGGTTCTTTGCTCCAAAGTGCAGTACCTTGCACTTCTTGGCATTGAACCCCAACTGCCATGTCTCCGACCATTCCTATAGTTTGGTCAGGTCTTCCTGCAGTCCCTTCCACCCCTCTATGTCACCTACCACTGCACTGATCATAGTATCATCTGCAAACAGACTGATCCTACTCTGGATCCTGTTTGAGATATTGAATATGAATATCCTGAACAGTACCAGTCCCAGTACTGAACCCTGGGGCACCCCATTCGTAATGTCCCTTGGTGATGAGAATTCCTCTCCCCACCACCACCCTTTGCTGCCTACCCCTCAGCCAGTTGGTGATCCAGTTGACCATTTTTGTCCCCACCCCAGTGTATTCCATTTTCCCCCAGCCTCCCATGCGGCACCAAGTCAAAGGCCTTGCTAAAGTCCGAATATAGGATGTTCACTGCATGGCCCCTGTCCAATTCCCTGGTAACCCAGTCATAGTACTCGACTAAGTTTGACGGAAAGGATCTGCCTGATACAAAACTATGCTGTTGGCCATCTTGGAACCTATTGTCTTCCAGAATGGTCACCAGCCTCTTTTAGGATGGACTCCATGAGTTTCCCCACGATTGAAGTGAGACTCACCGGTCTGTATTTGCCTGCATCATCCTTCGGGCCACTTTTATGAATGGGCACCACATGGGCCATTCTCCAGTCCTGTGGCACACATCCTGTGTCCAGTGATGTACTGAACAGGTCTGCCAGTGGTCCCGCCAGGATCTCCGCTAGCTCCCTAAGTACCCTAGGGTGAATGCTTTCTGGCCCTGGAGCCTTGTCCACCCTCAGTGCCCTTAGTCCCTCGAGCACCTTGTTCTCCATAATTCTGATATCAGTTGTCCCCAACCCCCTGTCCACTGTCCCCTTCCCATGGGGTATCTGCCCCCCTCTTTCCTTCGTGAACACAGAGCAGAAGTACGCATTCAGTGCCTCTGCCTGGTCCTCCCCCTTCTCCACCCCTCCCACCCCCATCTTTCTTAAGCCTCACAATCTGGTCTTTGTTTCTTCTTCTTCTTCTTGTCTTGCCAATGTAGCTGAAGAAGTCCTTTTCCATGTTCTTGATTCCCTGTGGCAGTCTCCGCTCTCTGGAAGCCTTGGCTGCTCTGACTAGCCTGGTAACCTCCATGGACTTCTTCATGTACTAGTCTTTGTCCCCTTGCCCTCCTGATTTTCTAAGCCTCTGAAATGATTTTCTCTTGGCTCTCACTCCTTCCATTACCTCTTGAGTCAGCCAACTCAGCTTCTTTGCTCTCCCCTTCTTGCTCCGTGTCCTGGTGTAGGTCTCAGTAACCTCTGCAAGCCCTTTCTTAATGATATTCCACTTTTGGCTGGCGCTCATGCATGTCTGAATTCCCACCAGATGCTCAATCAAAATCTCCCCCATCCTTTTAAAGTCCACTCCCTTAAAATTGATCACCCTGGTACCTGTTCCTCCTGTTACCCTTCCCATATCAAGTGTGAACCACACCGTATGACGGTCGCTCCCAGCCAGGGGGTCCTCCACTCCCAGATCCCTTACAGCCTCCCCATTTGTTAATACCAGGTCCAGAGTCCTACCCTCCCTAGTAGGCCCGTGGACCAGTTGCACCAGGAAGCTGTCCTGAAATTCATCTAGTAATCTCTGCTCCTTTGCACTCGTGGTGGTAGGGGTGTTCCAGTCCACCCCAGGGATGTTAAAGTCCCCCACCACTACGGTGTCCCCCTTCCTACAGACTCTTCTAATCTGCTCGGCCAACTCCCTATCCTGGTTGTGCCCCTGAGCTGGTGGCCTGTACACTACTCCCACCCTCAGTGTCTTTCTTTTAGAGTCTTGAAACTGCATCCATAGGGCCTCTGTCCTGCCCTCCACCCCCCTCCTCCCTCATACATCTTATCCCCTCCCTTATAGATTGCCACGCCCCCCCCTTCCCCCTAGGCTTGTTCTTTCTGAATATCCTGTACCCTGGGATCATCATATCCCAGTCCTGGTTCTGGGTGGCGCATGTCTCTGTGATGGCTGCAGTGTCCACCTTCCAGCTGATTTGTTACCTAAGCTTCTTACATTCAGTGAGACCGCCATCTAACCTGTGTCTTTCCCCACCCGATTTCCCCTTCTAATCTCTCTCTTGTGTCCCCTCAGATACCTCTCCGATAGCTTGGAGATTAGGCACGCTGCCCCCCGGATCCCCGCCTACTAGCTGTCCTCCTGCAACCCCCACCTAGTTTAAATCTATCCTTGATGCTATGTACCCTCCAACCTCTGATTTAATACCCCTTCCCTCCCCCTCAGGTGCAGCCTATCCCCACATTTGAATCCCACAACCCCCACTTGCATACTGTGTGACCCTGAGCAAGTCATTTAACTTCCCTGTGCTCCCAGGTCGCACCTGTAAATAAGCTTTCAGCTTAGTGTGCTACTCCTGGTTAAACAATTGAAAAAAAATAATCCCTATTTTCCCAGGTACTGCCCCAATACCCTGTACCCCTTAGACTGACACCATTCCCCCAGCCATTTGTTGAACTCCCCAATCCTCCCTTTCCTTCCTGTACTCACACAGGGTACCAGGAACACCTCTGAAAAGGCCACTGATCCCCCCACTTCCTCACATAGCCCTCCTAATTCCTCAGACCTCCTCCTCACTACTTCCACTGTCTCCCCTGGCAGGTCATTAGTGCCCACGTGCACCACGACATGCAATTTCTTCCTGCCCCTTCTTGTGTACTTAAGAACCGCCTGCCCCGCCCTGTCCGCCATTAGCCCGGGTATAGCCTCCACCGATATTCTACTATGCCTCTCTTCCCGCCACCACATCTGATCCCTTTAAGTATGGAATCACCAAGCACTAGTACACCCTCTTCCTCGTTCCTTGTCCCTGCCCCCATCCCTTTCCTCCACTCTTAATTTACCTGTCAAACAAGCTGAAGAAGGCAGTAGTCAGAAACGGACAAACAAGAGAAAACTGCAAGCAGCAAAAGTTCAAATCGGTGCTCACCACAATGAGCAGCCAGCTCATAACAACCGAAGACAAAATCCAAATGTGTGGTGTCACTTAAGTCTCCTGCCACTTGATCTGGAAAATCCAAATAATTCACTAATAATCCGATAAATTCTAAATTATTTATTCACAGCAGAGAGCACCAGCAACAGTAGAGGCTCCCTTCAAGCACCCAGCGGTTTGACTTCTCGCGAGTCTTCCTCAGGGGGTGTGGTCCAGATCAAGTGGCAGGAGACTCGAGTGACACCACACATTTGGATTTTGTTAGTAGTCTGAACCAGACCATTTCAACCTGGCACAGATATTGTATGAGAGCAGCATTGACAAGACCTCCTATATCATCCCTGCGTGGATGGTCCTGCTTACTGTAAAAAAATTCATGTCTATCCCTGCGAGGATATCTGTTGCAATGTTTTGACTGCTCCTATGTACCTGTGTCTGTTTGCATGTAGTGTATCTTGTACTCTCCTGGGTCGTGTCTGAAAATAAGCAGGTATATTGCCTAATGCACTTACCCAGTTATGAAAAGCTAAATAAATAAATAAATTACGTAGTGGACATTGTGTGTTCATGCACCAATGATTTACTTAGCATTGTGCCACAAGTGTGCAAAGATGTGAACACTGTTCTTGAAACAGCAGACTTCATCAGTTTTATAAAATCACTGGAGGTACATGCATGCTAGAAAAAGATAAGCCTCTAATATAAATTATTGGCATGTATTGCCATGGTGTTTGAGTGTGGGAGAAGAGGTTGGTGGGGGGTGTATTACCCAGCATCATGATACATACTGTAAACCTGCATTTCGGGTAACAGGGAGCAACAATTGTAAACCACTCATTTTCTCACGTCAAAGCTTTTTTTTATGTGTGTGGGGGGGGTTCAGAAGTTGCTCATTTACACTCTATCACACACTGATATCTTTTGCAGATTGCTGAGCACCACTGAAGGAATGCTCCCGATGTAAACTTAGGATTTCAAAACCCTCTAACATGTCTCTGATTTCGGTTGTCATACACACTATATGAGTGTGAAAATAGATGGTTAACTCTCTTTTCATTGCAAATGCAGATCTGGCATTAAGATTTTTTCACCCAGTGCTCGTGAAACAGCATAACAGCGTATAAAGATGTGGACAAGTCAAAAAATTACATGTTGTGCCAGACGAAGGGGGAAGCAGTGGAATTTGGGAAGGATACTTGGCAGAGAGTGGGAGGGATTTTTTACGTTGGGGGTAGGACCACAGCAGGTTGATCATGATGCTGATCAGCTGTGCTTGCTGTGCGATGTCACGCAGATCAAAGGAAAGAGCTGCATTATAATTTGGGCAACTTTTTTCTTTGAAATCACAGTTTCCACCCAGCAAACCCCGGAGAGTGTCATAATGGTCAGGCTGGCTCATGACTGTTCTTATTGAGTCCCTTGCAGACTGCTCTGCATTGGACCGACAGTGACACACCTCTCAAAATCCACTGTCATGGCAACATGTTCACATTGCGCAAATACGAACATAAAAAGACTCTTTTCTATAACGGACACTAATTAGATTTTGGTGTACAGCAGGTCAAAGATAGTTCACTGGCAGCTCTCATTGTGAAACTTTCATCAAAATAGCTACAGTACATCCACATTAATTTACTTCGTATTCTTTTTAAAGTAGCAGCATTTGTTAGTTGGCCAAAATTTTCATTAGTTTTTTTTTTTTGCTGTCATCATGCAGCTTATTATAGCAGTGCGGTCGCGCCCCTATATTAGAATTAAGTCTTCACTTCAATGTTAAATTAAAAATGTGGGACTTTAATAACTTTGTAACTGTTCAAGCGATTCCCAGGAAATTTTGCATGCGCCATCAGGGATCAAAGATCTCTTTATGTGGCAGGTTTTGTTCTGGTCGGATGTGTGGGTGCAGAGCTATGGAGTGTCAAAAACATGTAAATTACTGTTTTTTGTCAAATTATTTGTTACACTGCTGCGCAAAAATGGTATGGAATTTTGATTTGAAATTTATAGGGTATATAGGTCTTGGGTCACAGTGGTGTCTTTTGAAGGTTTGGTGAGAAAATATTAATCCGTTCCAGTTATTAAATTTCAAAGTTTCCCATCATTTCCTATGGGAAAAGTTAGATATTCACCTCTAAAAAGGATTTTTTATCGCAAACGCAGATTCCTTTTTCGTAAATGCAGGATCATTTGCCACAATGCGGAATCTTTTTTTGTGCTGCCACCATCTTGTTTTCTGTTAGCGGTGGCAACAAAATTAAAGTACTAAAAAAACAAGGGGCTTTAGGAAACACCAACAGTTGTGTATACCCAATCAAGGCCCGTAGAATCGGATTCTTGGGTGAGATTTCTGATTAGTTAGTCAGAATGTGCTTTTTTTTATTTTATTTGCGGAAATCCTTTGTCACAAATCGCGGAAAACTTATCCCACGAAACAGGATGTTTTTCTGCAGTTTGCAAAGAAGGATTTTGCCGCATTACTGCAAAAAAAAAAAGAATAGCGAAAAGATTCTTTTGTTGCAATTTGCAAAAAAGGATTTTCTTTTACTGCAAATTGCAAAACAAGCAACTGCGGAAAAGGATTCTTTTTCACAATTTGCAAAAAAGGATTTTTAAGACAGCTGTTTCTTTGTCACTGCACATTTCCAAAATAGTTTGTTATTTTGGTCTGACATTTTCAGGGTACAAAGGCCTTGCCCAAGAGATGTGCCTTTTGCTGGTTTGGCAAAAATGTGTTACTTGGCTCTGGAGTTCTGAGGGGTTAAATTTTGCTTTGTTTCCCATAGGATAACATTGTAATAGGAGGTTTACCCAGTCGTTTCTTTGTCACTCTGCTGTGAAGAAACAGTTTTCAATTTTGTTATGAAATTTTCAGGGTACAAAGGGCTTGCCTCACCGATGTGCCTGTTGCTGGTTTCGTGAAAATGTATTAATTTGGTGTTGCATTACACAGGTTTAAAATTTTCCTGTGTTTTCTATAGAATCAAATTGCAGTGTCAGGTGTTTCTTTGAGTCTGCACACTATGGGATTGGAGCGCAGGGCTCAGAAGGCTCTGCATGCCTATAGGCAAAGAAGGGTAGCACTACACTATCTCAAAAATTATGCATGGAAGGGAGTGGCGGGGCCCTTAGGGCCCTGTGCTCCCACATGCAAATATAGATACCATTAAGGACTGACGGGAACGCAGGGAGTGATGGCAGCACAGGCCTTATGCAGGGCCCAAAGGGCCATGCACTGCCATAGGAAAATAAGGTTGCAGTTAGAATATCTCCAGAATTATGGATGGTTGGGAGCGCAGGGCTCTCCACAACCAAATAAGCCTATAATTATACTTTCTCAAAAAGTATGGACATTCTTTGCAAAAAAGCTTCGTTAATGCACCATTAGGGCTACTGCGATGAAAATAGGGACATGTGGTCACAGGGTTCCCAAACCTAAGACCTTGCCCCCACCCTCAGTTTCCAACCCTAACACCCCACTCTGCATGCAGGGAACAGGCATGGGGGGTGTGCCTTGGGGTTGTGAACCCTAATGCTCACCCCCATTCTCCTATACTGTACCCATCTCAGCTTACTGACTCATGGAATGGGGTGGGCATTAGGATTCACAACCCCAAGGCACCCACCTACACCTGTTCCTACATGCAGAGTGGGGGTGAGGTGTTAGGGTTGGAAATCAAGGGTGGTGGGGGGCCTTAGGGTTGGGAACCCTAAGACCACATTTCCCTACTTTTGTTGCAGTAACCCTAATGGTGCATTAACAAAGTTTTTTGCAGAGAATTAATTTAATTAATTTTTTTTTTTTTCCTATGATTTACTTATGCTCCACCCCTGCACACCTTCAAGTCTCTATTTCGGGATGCCAAGGACTGGTCACATCCCTGGTCACCCCCCCAATCCACCCACCGCCCCACATCGCAGCCCTCCCAGGGTACCTTGATGTATCCCTTGCATCAGGCGGGTCCTCCCTCTATGGAGAGAATAAACCTTATTGGTCTACTCAATCGGCCCTTGGTGCAGCTGGGGTTGGTCTGGTGGTCCGGGGGCTTCATGGCAGCGAGGGTCCAGGCAGCCATCATCCGACCGGCAGCTGTGCCATTTTCTCCGCCCCTCCACACCACGATCTTGACCTATGGTGGTGGCATCCTCGGGCGAGGGCATGCAGGGGGTGTGTCGAGGCAGCACGTCCCCACAAGCATGGACCCAGTCCTCCCTTGGGGTAGGGAAGCATCCAATGGATGCTTGTACACTCCTTCCCTGCCAGCCTCCACTCCTGGCACCCGGGCTTGGGTGCGAACCCGGGTCGCCAGCGTGCCGAGCGAACCCCTTCACTCGGTGCCGCAGAGCTGGCAGATTTATTTATTTCAAGCATTTTACTGAAAGAGACATACTGAGCTGGTATCAGCTCATTTCCAGATGCATCCTGGTTGAGGAAGGAAAGGAGAGAGTAGTACAAACACAAAGTTAAATGTACAGAAATGGAATAATATGGAAATAGGTAAACAAAATGAGCCATTACAAGCAGTGCTTCTGAGCAGGAATTATGCAATAAGGTAAATTACAGATGAAAAACAATACTCAGTGAGTAACAGTGTAATAATAAGACAGATGAGGGTAGTTGCTGAATGCTGGAGGATAGGGGGCTGAAAGTGATGGTGAAGGGTAGAGGGCACCAGTCAAAAGTCCAAGACCCAGTGTCGGGAGCAACTGCAGGAATGAGTAGCGAAATCACAGAAATTTTAGAGTGTGAAGGGAAGGAGCAGAGCGAATGGATAGGGGTTGGGGGGAGGCCCCAGGCTTCAGGGAAACGGAAAAAGAAGACATCTTAACCAACAGAGGATCTTATTGGGGGAGAGCAAGAGTTACGAAGGAAGTAAGAGGTAGTAGGCGTGGAATTGAGGAGAGAAGCAAGATGAGAGGTGAGGGAGCCAAACCAAAATTTGGAGATAAAGGAGGCACAGTGCGTAAGGTGCCTGGCATCAAGGAAGGGGAGGAGGAGGAGGGAGAGGTTGGTGTACGAAGAACAGTGGTGAGTGTGACAGGGTTTGTCAAGGGAAAATTGACAGAAGGAGTGAATGATGGGATCTGGTATGGCTAAGGTGGTCTTCGAAGCAGCGCTGTAAACAATGTTGTCGTAGTTGAAAATGGGGAGAATAATTTTCTGGAGGATCTCTCTGCGGCAGGAAGTGGGATGCTCCTCTTATTCCTATAAAATGCACCAAGTTTGGGGTGGAATTTCTTGTGGATTGAGTTCACATGAACAGAGAAACTGACGTGATGGTCCAGCCAGACCCCGAGGTACTTGAAGGAGGAAACATCTTCAATCATTGCATTATCAAGGGTATGGAAGGAAGGGAGAGGGGTGAGACTAGCAAGCCCATGACTAGTGCCAAAAGTCATAGAAATTATTTTCTTGGCATTGAGCGACCGACAGCTTGTTTTCATTGAATCAGTGCTGAACATTGTTACAGTCCTTTTGCAGCTGGGCCATAAGGTCAAGGGCAGTGGAGCCAGAGATAAAGAGGACCGTATCATGTGCATACATGTGAATGGACACAGAGGAGCAGGCAGTAAGGAGGTTGCTTAGAAAAATGGAAAAGACAATTGGGCCAAGGACAGACCCTTGGGGATGCCTGAGCTAATTGGGAATGGTCGGGGGGGAGAGGAAGTCTCCAGTACTTCCTTAGGGGGCTATTGCTGAGGCGCTAAGGGCTGGTTGCCCTTTGGTGAATAGAGGGATACCTTGTACTGCACTGCTTATTTTGTTATTTTATAAGTAATAAATGTGAAATAACTTCTCCTGAACTTCAGTCTTGGGATCATTGTGGCTAATTTACAACTAGAGTGGCACTGTACTTTGGACTTGTCTGTAATTTCAGGCTATCTGCCCTAATCAGCGCACAATGCTTCTACATGAGTGAAGGTTCAAATCCTGAATGGAATCCTTCGGGGGCATGATGATTTCAGACCGACATGAATTTGACGGTGAAGAATTTGAGGACATTGTTAGTGTTGCCATCTGTAGGGACAGGGGACCAATCAATGGCTACCAGGTCAGCATGCAGGAGGGACAAGACCAGTGACTGCAAGCACCCGATCTGGATGAATTTGTTGGGTGGCTTTGAGACAATGAATCTTAGACACACAGTGGACAGTCACTGAGGGCATCAGGGAGGGTACCAGCATCCACAATATGACAGGAATGGGAGGAGAGGACCCAGTCCAAGAGGGAGTGATTTAGAGATTTGAAATTATAATGAGTGGGGTCAGAGATGAGTTGGGATAGTAAGAGGAACTTAACATTCTGGCAGAATTTATGTGGGGGGGAGGGCCAATTGAGGTTGAATCAACTAGCATGAATAACTCACCAGAGGAGTCATAGGAGGAGATGGTGTTGAGCAGCTTAATGACTCATGGAGGAGACATGCCAGGACAGCAGCAGATGCTGGCAATAAATATGGGAACAGAAAAGGGGAGTAAGAGTTTGAAAATTAGCATCTCATAGGCAGAGGGGATGGAGGTGGAGAGCACAGGTTCAAACTGGATGTTTGAGGAGAGTTAAATGATTACTTGACCACCCCTCGTCACTTGATCTTGTTGAACAATTGCAAAACCAGGGATGGCAACAGAGAAATCAGATCCTTGGGAAAGCCAGGACTCCAAGAATACCAACACATCAGGCTTGAAGTTAACCATAAGTGGCTGCAACTGATCAATGTTAGGGAGGAGGCTGCAGATGTTGGTATGGGCCATTCTCAGACCTTTGAGGAGAGGGAGTGATGGAGCAAGGCCATGGTTGAGCGCAATACCTGCAACTGTAAGCAGCAAGGAGATGAGGAGCTTGAGAAAGCCCTTGAGACGCTTATGGGAAGAACATAATAGAGTTCCTTAAGTAAAATATGTTTAATACAAGGGGTCTGGGTAACAAATATGAGCCATTAAGAAGGGGGCGATAAAGTGGCACCGGAGGTTTCTGCCTTCCAAATTTTATTTTCCTGGCTGCACCACTGGTCCATGCCCACCCACCTTGGGGGATGAATGCCTCCCCTCCAAGGCATGCATGGTCACCCGCCAGCTTCATTATGGTATTTAAAGGCTTGCACATGAACCCTTGTCTCCCTCATGGCAGCGAGACTTGTTGCTGCTGTGCAGCTCGGCAAGTTCGATTGACTTCAGATTTTATTGAATGATTAACCTCCAGGGAAAGGTGTAGATTACATGTGGCTGCGCATTAGTTCAAAGATGGTCGCCTGTCACCCATCCTTGTTGAACTCCCATTACTATAACCACTTTAAAATAACTGAGTCTTTTTCCTTCAGATTTCATTATCACTCATTTGTGGTTGTGCAGGTTTCATTTTGAAGGAGGTTTACTTGGTTTATTTGAGAAAAAAGAAGGCAGAGGCCCATCTAGATTTTCTCCCCACATTCAGTGGGAACATTTCACATTACATATTTATTGGTTAACCAATTATCAACGCCCTTTTTGAATGATTCAGTATTAACTGAATCAACCAGTTCCTGTGGGAGTCTATTCCATAGTTTTGGTGCCCTTAGTGAAAAGAAATTTAATCTTAAATTAGTTTTTGCCTTGGGTACCATAAATTGTCTAGTGTGACATCTTGGAACAATACGTCTAGTAACATAAGGTAGTCCACATTTGTTCATCAGATCAGGTTTTTTTTTGAAGCTTATATATTAAAAGTAAATCCCCCCTAGCCCTTCTTTTCTGAAGAGAGTGTAGACCAGTACAAGATAATCTGGATTTATAAGGCAATTTGACTAATCTAGGAATCATCCTTGTTGCATGTCTTTGTACTCTTTCCAAGCGATCAATATCTGCCTTTAAATAAGGGTTCCAAAAAGGGGACCCATAATCAATAAGGGGTCGGACACACGATCTATAAAGGGCCATCATACACTGTTCAGATTTATTTACAAAGGATTGCTGAATTTGTCTTAATAGACCATTGGCAGAATTAGCTACTTTTGTACAATGATTAATTGATGAAAGTTTGGCATTAACTAAAACACCCAAATCCCATTCCACACATGATGACTTTAATAATGAGTTGCAAATGTAGTATTCATTTTTGGGATTTTGAAGTCCAAAATGCAGAACCACGCACTTATCCACATTAAACTCCATTAGGTTATCAGTTGCCCATTTTTCAATCAGCTTTAGATCAGAGTTCAAAGAATTAAAATCTGTTAGATTATTCACCAGACCCCCAAGCTTCGAGTCATCAGCAAATTTAGACAACCAGCTATTGTTTGATACCTGCATATCACTTATATAAATAAGAAACAAAACTGGGCCCAACACCGAGCCGCTAGTAACCACCCCCAATTGAGATGGTTGATTATTTAGTATTGTACAATGGAGTAAATCGAATGTGGCAAATGCTGCATCCTGATTGGTTGGCTAGTACCTTTCCCAGCGTGGTAAATCCTCCAGTGTACCCACGGGGAAACAGTGTCAGCCAATCTTATCTCGTGACAGTCTGGTCGCTTTCACTTTAATCAAAACTGCAGCCATTTGTCCTGTCGCCGCTTCGCTAAAACACTGCGGTAAATATTAAAAAAATGACATCCTCCTTCCAACCGTAAGGACCTCAGTTACTTACAAAATATCTAAAAAAAAAATAAACAAAACAACATTTGCCATTGTATAATATAAATTTATCCCTCCAGGGTGTGGGTACACTGGAGGACTTAACACGACTGGTGTGATTCGGTCACTCGGCGCCATGGTAAATCCTCCAGTATACCCACACCCTGGAGGGATAAATTGCTTAGCCACTCTCTGGGTTCTATTTCTCAGCCAGGCGGAAACCCAGTTAATTGATCTGAAAAACCAAATGATACATTTTGTTAATAAGAATATTATGAGGAACTTTGTCAAAGGCCTTACTTTAATCCAATAGGATAACATCCATTTGACTTTTGTTATCCAGACCCTGACTAATATTATTATAAAATGATATCAAATTGGTTGTACAGGAATGATTAGTTCTAAATCCGTGTTGAGTAGGATCAATAATTTTTAATTCAATCATTTCCTTTTCGAGAAATTATTTGATCAATTTTTCCATTGTTTTGCAAATTATTGAGGTAAGGCTTATTGGATGATAATTCTGAACTATAGATCTGCTACCTTTTTTGTGAATAGGAGTAACAAATGCCGTTAACCAGTCTAAGGGAATTTCTGCTTTATGAAGACATTTATTAAATATTAATTTTAAGGGAAAGGCTAAAGCCTTAGCGGTTTGGATTAAAAATCTAGCATTAATTAGATCAGGACCTGGACTTGTAGTTTTCTTTAGGTTTGTAAGTAATGGTAGTATATCTGCTACTTTAATATTATATAAGTGAGTTAATTTGGGATGAGATGCAATAGACTTTTTAGGTACAAGGGAGCCCCAAACAAGGTGCATGTAGAAGGTCTCTTCTTTTTAATTTAAAAGAAATGTCTGTTAGCTATAGAGGCATCATGGTCTAGTGGTCAAAGCACAGGCTTAGGAACCAGAAACCAAGGATCAGATCCCACCTCAGCTACTTGAAGCACTCACAGTTTGTTCCTAGCAGATCAGTTAACCACTCAGCGCTTTAGATCCCCCATCACACACACACCCACACACAACTGTCAAAATGGGCAAAAAAACAGTATCTCACTGAAAAATGAACTGCGCCTGACCTGGGCTGTCCTTGGTATATAAATTGTAAAACAAAACAAACACGCATTCGTCAATGCCAAATGTTTCCTTGCATGGTATATGTGGCAGAGGTGTATTGTGTTAGTTGAAGTAAAGCGAGAGAAGGAGTGACAGTATTAATAAAAGTCAGGATTTACTTAAGGGTTCTTAGCAAGTAGGATGTACTCCCCCTGTGGCATGAATATGGGCCATTAACCTAAGTCCTTGACTGCTCCTGAGCTACGACAAAGGATCCCCATCCTGCTAACCCTCTGATCATTGCACTCCTACTGTTTTCTTCCCCCAGCTTCTGAATACCTGTATTTTACTTACCGCTTGTTAATGTATAGTTGTATATATGTGTAATTACTGTTCCTTCAATGCCTCTGTATTGCATCTCTGAACACTATTTTGTACTGTTTGTAATGTGACTGGGAGCCTTTGTAAATGAGTCTCTGACTCAAAGGTTTGTAATTCCAATACCTTCTAATAAATAAATAAAATTAAAAGTGGACTAAGCTCTCTCTCTCTCCCACTAATATCACTGGAAGATTCTGTAGCAAGCCTGAGGAGAAGTGGGTGTGTATGCACCAAGATAACTGTGTGCCCCACGTCAAAGAGTTTGTGACATACATATATGAGGGAGCCCTGATTTATATGAAAAATCTGAGTGTTATGGAGAAATGCACATCACTGTTAAATCACAATTTTCAGCATACTGTAGCTTGGTGAATATTGAATCATAGACACTGATGAACAGAAAAGACCAATGGTCCATCCGGTTTGGCCACAGCACCCTATCAACTCCTGGGACCTAATGTTCATTCAGGTTCTAGCCCTCTTTATTGACCCCTTGCTCTCCTCACACAAAAAAAACAATGTTGATGTTACCCAGTAACTTTGTACAGGACTGTCTTGTAAACTGGATTGTCAAAATCCAAATTACATGTTTCTTTTCCTGTATAAAAGTACATTTTACTACTACTACTTTGTACACATTTTGCTTCATGGAGAAACCATGGCATACTCAGAAATAATACATTTGATGGAGCAAAGCAAGCAGAATGATACTACTATGAAAAACAAAAAAGACCATGGTAATGCTACGGCAGAGACTAAAAACCATGATACTGGTTTTCTGATTCAAAAGTTTTTATAAAAAGAAACCATGTTAAAAGGTTACCAGCACTCCTATGTGCCAGATATTTTTTAGTCCCATGTGCTCTTCCTCAAGGTTACCTGATGCTCATACCTGTTACCTATTTAAGTTAAGTCCTGAAAGGTATACACACACATTAAGTTACATAATGTACCCTTGCGTACAAAGGTACCAGCCTCCCAAGCATCCACATAATAGATCATACAAGCCAATGGAAAACCCCAAATAGTGGAAAGATGGAGGGAGGAGGAGAGAAAAATGTAGGGGGGGGGCGATAAGATTGAAATTAACTTAAATAGGTAACAGGTATGAGTCTCAGGTACCCCTTGAGAAGTGGGGCTTGAAAATGTTTGGGACGTAGAAGTGCTGCTAACCTTTTAACATGTTTTTTTTTTTTTTAATAAAAGGTTTTGAATCGGACAACCAAGACTATGATTTTTAGTCTCTGCGGTAGTCTTAGCACAGTCTTTTTTGTTTTCCTAGTAAGTGTTACATACGTGCTTGGCTTTTGAAAACTCACAGCACTACCCCACCTCACAGCCTGGACCTTATCAGCACCACCACCCACCACCAGTCACATCACTGCCCACCCACCCCAGTTTGTCAGAGCCCAGGTATACAGGCATGACAGTCAGAGGACTTCACCCATCCTACCCAGACAATAACAGCACTGAACTCACAAACTCAGCTGTCAGTGCACTGATACTCACCTGTGACATTCACAACTCGGTC
Organism: Neoceratodus forsteri; assembly: GCA_016271365.2. NCBI lineage: Eukaryota > Metazoa > Chordata > Ceratodontiformes > Ceratodontidae > Neoceratodus > Neoceratodus forsteri. The sequence continues at coordinate 447,715,683 of CM057456.1, read as the reverse complement.
CACCTACTATAATCAGCTGCTGCACTGATCCCCACCCAGCAGTCACAGCACTCAACAATCACTCATGATAGTCGCTGAATTCCTGCCACCACCCCTGCCATTCACAGCACTGCCCCTCCACACCAGCAATAGCAGCACAGACCACAGCTAATAACAGTCACGACACTAAACCCCACACCCTGACAGTCACAGGACTGCCCCTCACACACACACATAGTGAAAGCAGTGTTCCCACAGACCATCACAGCACTGAACAACCACCACTAGCAGTACCAGCACTAACTCCCCCGCCCAGCACAGTCACACCACTGACCCCAAACCATGACAGTAACAGCTCTGACCTCCAATGACAGTCACACTCACAGTGATAACAATCACCAATATGACTATCAGTGGCAGCACAGCACCCACCCCCACTCAGTTACAACACTGCCCCCCACACAACTGCCACCCAGTCACAGTACTGACAACTACTTCCTACAGTCTTATCACTGACCAAAACCACCATAAGTGGCAGAACAGACACACCACCACTGACAGTCACAGCAGTGACACCCACACCCAACAGTCACAGCATGGTCCCACACACTCAATTTACAAAGCATTTCAACGTACCACGGATGGGAAAATGCACCCACCCAGTATTCACAGTGCTGTCCCACAGACTCAGTGGCAGCACTGACCATCACTCACATCACTCACCCACACACATAATGATGACTCCATCACACACACCCAGTCACATTACTTGTCACACCATCATCATGAAGTTACAGCTGTGACATATACTCAGAACAGTGACAGCACTGACCACCTCACCACAGTCTCATCTCCGAACAAAAACCCAATAGTCACAGCCAGGGCGGATTAAGGGGGGACAAATGGGGCAAATGCCCCAGGCCCCACCATAGACTAGCCCCCAGTAGTCAGGCGAGAGACACTTTTGTGGGTGGACTGGTGGTCATGTAAATCTTCCCCCTGGCCAAGACAGGCATGAAGTTAAGCAATGAAGTCAACCTCACCTCTAGGCCCCCGCAGCTTGCTCTTTAAAACATCGTGAAAAGCAGCCTGACTTTGGAAGAAGCACATTTGTTAAATAAAATAAAAAACACACAAGCCCCCTGCCAGAGAAGCCCCTGCAAGCTTCTACATTGCAGATTTCTCTTGTTCCCCTTCCCTCAGGTGGTACAGTACTGGTAAGGATTTGTAATAAATTATGCCCCCGGAGCTTGCTCCATAAAACAAAACAAACAAAATGACTTTGGGAGAGGCTTTCTTTAATTAAAAGAAAACAAAAACACATGCCCCCGGACCTCCTGCTACAGATATAGGCCTCTCTAGCAAGCCAACATTGCAAAAGATTTCCTTGTCCCCCACCCTCCCTCCTCCTCCGTTATTTGCAGCCTGCAGCTAGGGTCAGGTGACTTGCTAAGAAAAACAAACTGGCACTGTGTAGCACACAAGAAGTGAAGAAGGCTAACTATACAAGCACCGTGATCTACCTCCTTAGGATACTGACAGGTTTTCCATTTTGTTGAGTCTGGGACTGGACCTGGACCGGTGCAAGTTGCACCAGACCTGGGCTGCCGCTGCATAATGAGGTGGCACCAGGACCAGGAGCTTTGCATACAATCCATCTGGGCAGCATTTTTAAACCACTCTTTCATGGTGGTTTTGAGGCTCAGCATGTACTTTGCCAGCTGCAGCACCTGTACGCGCTTATCTTTCGTGTACTACGCCACTCTATCGCTAGCAGCATGATTAATTTGATGCACTGTCTCTAAACTGCCTGCTGCTGCTAAACTAAGGAGTTTCAAAGGGAGCACCAAGCAACAGCAGACAGCTTGAGTTCTGTAAGTGGCTTAGAAAGTTGATATCTGTATTTTATTTTTATGCTGAGATAATTGATCTGACCTTGTTCAAAGAAGAGATAAAGGGATGTGCGTGTGTGTGTATACATTCATGGATCCTCTAACTCTGAAATAAATGTAATTAATCATTCCTTTGATATCCCATGAGCAGATAAAGGTATGACATCAGTCTGTTTATTTGGTCATAGCATTTGTACATTGGAACTGCACACTTCTGTACAATGGGTACATACAGTAACTTACTGTTTGGAGTAGGATGCATGCCTCTTAGTAAAGCACTGTTTATTTTTGTTTAATTTATTTCCTTAAAATAAACTTGTGATTAAAGAGGTTACTTAAAGATTACTTTGCTTTTCTGAACAGGGTCTAGAGGAGAGAGACTTCAATAAAAGCCCCAAAACTCACCACAGAGCATCTAGACCCCCAGAGCATCTGGAGCCTGGCGGCCTTCATGTCTTATGCAGTACAATAAATATAACATTACAGACTATGACAACATGACAGAGTGTTGTACTTGTTACTTTTTCTCCTGTGAATAATGGAGGTAGTCTCCCCATATGGTGGTTATTATGGTTAATAAACAACATGCTCAGTAAATGTTCGCAAAATAAAACATTTTGGTTTGGAAAGTTGGGCGTTTTACATGGCCACCCAAGTTGTGAGTGTCCCAGGCCCCCCATGGCTTGATCTGGCCCTGGTCACAGCCATTACCCACAATCAGTGACTGTCGAAGCACTGACCACGTAACACAGTATAGAAAAAACAGCACCATAATGAAAACAATGTTCCCCAACCTCAACAGTCACAGATCTCCTTCCCACATGTAGACAATGCACCCCCCCAACCACAGCCACATCAGTGACAGCTATCACAGTCATAGTTATGACACACGCACACAACATTCACTAACAGCTACATACTGCTGCTCCAGTCTTATACTCTGTGGCCATATAGTAATAAAGAAAGATAATATTGCTTTGTATAAAGGCAAAAAGCATATTACGTGTTTTATATTCCAGAGATCACTGGTAGCTACCTTTCTACTGAACTAGTAGTATTAAAAAAAAAAAAAAATACAACAACCAGCATACACTCCATTCAGAAAGTGCTGCTGACACACGGTAGGCTGATCCCTACTTGATGTCACAAAGCCATGATGTCGTGTTTGCAAGGGTGGGCAGCAGAGCAGCTTCAAAGTGTGCATGAACAGTGTTACATATAAATAAATACATGCAAAAAACTACGTTAATGCACTAGTTAGGGTTCATATCGTGCCTTTTAAAGTATAGAAATGTAACACCCCACCTCACTCTCCCCACCCTACTGTACCACCCCATCCTACCCCTCCACATACCAACAGGCGTCGGGGGGTCTTGGCATTGTTGGCCCTAACGTTTGCCCCATACCATAAGCTGAGATGGACCATAATGCTCACCCCATTCTCCTATACTGTGTCCATCTCAGCTTAATTACTTACAGAATGGGGTGAGCGTTAGGGCCATCTCAGCTTATGTACTTATGGAATGGGGCAAGCGTTAGGGCCGATGATCCCAAGGTACACCATAACGCCTGTTGGTGGGTGGAGGAGTAGGATGAGGTGGTACTGTGGGATGGGGTGTTATGTGTGGGAAACCTAACACCACAGTTCCATATTTTAAAAGGCATGATATGAACACTAACTAGTGCATTAACGTCATTTTTTTGCATTTAATTTTCTCACTTTATGAAGTGAACACAAACCAGCCTGGCCCCTGCTCAGTACCACTGTGCTCCATACCCCAGCACTGAGCTGCTCCTCTCCTCCCCACGCTCCTCGATGATCTCTAAGTGAGTGTCCCATTTTGAAAAATAAACAGATTTTTTTTCATCGGTATCGGGTGGACTGTCTGGACACACACAGTGTCACAAGGGCACCTCTGCCACATCGCATATGACAGGTGATGAAAAAATCCGCAGCCTCCGCCAGGGGTCCATAAAGCACCAGACACTCTTCCCCCCTCCCCTCGAAGAAGGAGAGCAGTCCCCAGGACGCTTGATCCTTCTCTCTCCGGCTGGCCCTCCGACTCCCGGGTCTGTTGTCAAACCTGGATCGTTGGTGTTGCAAGTGGAAATCCAACCGGTGGCTGGCCACCAAGATTGATTTTGCCAGCCTGCCCTTGCCCTGTACACAGAGCCACACTGAAGCCAGTATTAAAAAAAAAAAAAAAGTGGTTTTATTTGGTATTTCTAAGACTGGTACACTTCTCGTGGGCCCCGGTACCCCCCTCCCCCATGGCATGAGTCAAAGTTTTATTTTACCAGCCTGCCCTTGCCCTGTACACACAGACACACTGATGCCAGGAAGAAAAATAAACTTTTATTTGGGATTTCAGGGACTGTGAAATTTCTTGTGCCGCCCCCCCCCCAATCTTTTTTCAACGACTGCTCGTAACTTGGCCATTGTTATGAGATTTTTCACCAGATTTTCAACATGGCCTTTTTGGGACCCCACCTCATGAACAGTGCCCCTGTCATTTCGTCAATTGGTCTCAAAAGGTGATTTCGCACAGTGACTGTGCCATTGTGCACCACAAGTGCAAAAAAGATATTTTGGACCAGATTTGAAGAATAACAGCTGTACTCTTCATGAGGTGCTGTTAAAAAATGGCAGTGCTGAAAATTTGGAGTGAAAATATTGCGAGTTACCAAAGTTATGCTTCTGCGTAGAAACTATGCAATGCACACTTTTAACACAGCCATTTTTAGAAATGTTTTCATTAAGTTTTCAACATGGGCTTTTTAGGACCCCATCTCATGGACACTGGAATTGTCATTTTGTTTATCTGTCCCAAAAGGTGATTCTGCGCAGCGACCATGAAATCATCTTTTGGAACAGAGTAATGAAATGACAGTGCCACTGTTCACGAGGAGGGGTTCCAAGAACCCGATGTTGAAAATTTGGTAAAAAAAAAATGTAAAAATGGCCATGATATCAACAAAAGTTGACTCCCCCATTGACAGTCGTTATGTGGCATTTACCTTGAATCCTCAGTTTGGGTTTGAAGAGTACAGACATGTCCTGGTTCACAGATGATGACAACACTGACCTCCGAGGTAAGTATGGGGTGAGGGTGCGAGGAGGGTGGGTGCGTAGAGGGAGGGTCGGGATGGGGGAGGGGTGACATGACAAGGGACCATTTTCTGGTTTACAGGTTAAAAAAGGTGGGGAGACGTTGGGGGATGGTTTTATTTCAGCAGTTAATTAAAAAAAATAAAACACATGGGGAAACAGATGGCGGGTGGGACTGCACAGAGGGAGGTAGCGGAAAGGTTAAATGGGAACGGGGAATGGGTTGCGGATGGGACTGCACAGAGGGAGGTAGCATGAGGGTTAAACGGGGCTGGGGAATGGGTGGCTGGTGGGGCTGCACAGAGGGAGGTAGCGAAGGGTTAAATGGGACCAGTGAATGGGTGGCAGGTAGGACTGCACAGTGGGAGGTAGTGGAAGGGTTAAACGGGACCGGGGAACTGGTGGTGGATGGGACTGCACAGTGGGAGGTAGCGGGAGGGTTAATTGTTGCATACTTGCGATTTCTCTAAGAGGTGCATCCCCTAGCATGATCACGCTTTAGTGAAAGTGCCTTCAGGCACTGTAAATTCCCAGACTGTACGGACTTTAGGCTGCAGCCTGCTCTGCACGGGTGGTAGAAGAGCAAAAGGAAGTCAGCGGGAAGTGGAGGAGGCAGGGGAGGAAATCACCTCCTCCCACCGTCCCGAATCGCTGCTCCAGCGGCAGTTTTCTTAATTTATTTATGCCCTACGGGTGGGCCTACAGGGCTTAAGGTGGCAGCTAGGAGAGGAAGGGGCTGGAGCAGGAGCAGCAAGGACCTGCCATTTATTGAAGCTGCTCCAATGGCAGTGCATGGCGGGGAGGGAGAGAGGGTGAGTGCGCAGGGTGGCAGAAGCCACCAATAATATTGTAAAATCCTCTGTGGTGGCAGGAGGGGGGGTTCAGAGCAAGGAGGGAACAGCAGCAGAGTGGCGGGTGCTGAGAAAGATAGAGCCGAGTGAGTGAACATTTGCGGTTCCCCCTTCTGACCTTAGGGGTATCGGGCAGTGGCACCTGTTTTATTTTAGAGTCAGGGAGTGTGCGACACAACACTAGATGTAATAGTCACTCAGCTGCTTGCCGGCTAGCTTACGCTATATGTAAATGAAAGGAATGAAGTGCTGTCGTCGGTGCGCTTCATTTCTTTCAACTCAACAATGGCTTCCAGCTGTGAAAACTGAAACTGTGTCACAATTTGGTTGCGTTCTCATTGCTCTGCCAGGGACGAGGCCACTGTACAGTACTGTGCATTGGACTCGTCCTTGACACACCTCCCAAATGTCATTCTGAAGCAACCACTAGATGTGTCTTGTGCAAACACAAGGAAACACAAAAAAGAGACAGCAAGGAATTGTTGGTGTAATGTTAGCCCCTGCTATGCATTAGTGGTGACTATTATTTGTTTAGTTTTTGTGTTGTGGGTAAGTGCACTATACCATAAAAGGCCTATTTTCAGGCATGGTCTGGGAGAAATACAGTAAGAACTCATGATAAGCGGAAAAGGAGCCAATAATGTAGAGTACTGGGCAACAGCAGTAAGCATAAGGTGGAGAGATATGAAGGCAAGGTAACAAACAATATTGGTACGCATACTAAATTATACAGAAAATTAGAAAACAGAGCAATAGTTACTAAACACATTTGGTAAGAAACGCCAAGGCAGGTAAACTGTCAGCTTACAGTAACCACATGATAAGTACTCTGCGTAGCGTGGCCGAGGCATGCAGCACTACATAACAGCAGTGACAACTGTGACCTTTTCTTTTCCTTTTTTTCCAGTTTAGATAATTTCTTCCTGCTGTCTTGCATGAAAACATTCTGTTCCCGTTTTGAGTCCGCTTCAACACTTTTTTGCGCATAGAAATAAACTCCTTTTAATATGGCTCAGACCAAGTTTTCACTAGTATTCTCAGCTGGTTTTGTACATCTGTTGGCCCATACATTTAGGGAGCAGCATCTTCTGCATGCGACATTCAGTTTAGGCACAAGAACAGTGATCTTCAACAGTAGATGATCAAAACCAGCAGGAAATACGGAGCTACACCTGGACCAAGCCATATTAAAAGAGCACTCCTTTTATTATTTTCAGTGCAACAGAAAGTGGTACTGTAAAGCAGGCTTAAGATGAGAAGAAAAGGATATCATACCAGAAAAGAGGGAAGTGGCAATCTAAAATGGAATAAAAAAGTATAGGTCAAACTTTTCACTATTATCATGCACTGCTGCTTTAAGCAAAGTGGATTCTCCCGACATGGAAGAATGAGTCAACATCTATTGTTAATGAAGGTCTTTTCTTTATTTCTTCACAGAAAGGCGGTGCTGGATCTGCTGGTAGACTTGTGCAGCCAGTATCACTTAAACCCAGCCCATCATACCCTTGAACTGTACTCTCGGCTGACACAGCAGTCACTAGGTTTCAAGCCAAATACTCTCATTGGAATGCTAGATGTGAATCGAGTGCTTATCAAAGAGAAAATACATGAAGAGAAGCTCAGAAGGCCTCCTCCAAAGGTACCCGAGGTAAGCACTTGGCAGTAATAGTGAAAGAGGAACTGTTAAACTTGAGCTATTCCCAGAATCTAATAATTGATGTGTATAAATCCTTCAGCAAAGTACAGTAGAAGAGCAGATGACTGTGGTAGACTGTGACATTGACTTCATCTGTCGTGGATTTGTTTACACTGTGGCAATAACTTTGCTTGGTTTTCCAAAGTTCTGCTTGTTAAAAAGTGCATTGTAAAAAGCAAACATGGATGCCGACAGCAAACAACCTAGAACCTGTATTTCAGGATCTGTATTCTGTATGTCTGTTAAGCCAAAATGTTACTTCATTCCAGAAAAGTTATTTTGCTAAAATTAATATATATTAGCAAATGCCTGTAGCAGCATAAAAGGGATCTGGACGAAGGTAGAACTGCAGTAGTCAGTGGTATTAATCCAGAAAGTCAAAGATGATGTACCTTTTCTTTTATTTCTCTTTGTTAAACTTGGTTCTGAAGGAAGCAACCTCTCTGTTATAAGGCTACTGTAGTGCGTTTTGGCAAAAATATGCATAACATCACCATTTTAGTGTCTTATTTATTAAAGAAATTATAATACATGGATGGGAACTTCCCACTAGAATAGGCAATCATTTATATCACTCTATACCTGTGACTTATCTATCAATGAAAAGTATACCTATGACTAATCTATTAATTAAAAGCATATACCTGCACAGATTAAACAATTACAGCTATATATGTGCACTAATTAAAGCTATGTGCCTACACTAATCAATGAAAAGCATATACATACACTCCTAAAAAGTACATACCTGCACTACATTAAACCCTGTGGGACACCACTAATGACACAATTAATACATCATTAGGAAGCTAGCCAAACCAATTAACAAGATGCAAAGAACCTGGAAAAAGACATTTAAACAAAACCCTTCCAAACCTAGAAATCCCCCAAACTCCTACCTGCATTCACTAGACATTATTTCCTCCTTGCTGCAAGAGGCCTTCATGTCAAATGTGCGATCTCCATAACCATCCTAATGTATTATATTTAACACACAATGAGTAAGGGTGGAACACTCTGGTGTATACCCATCTTTGGGGCTAATTAGGCCAATAAAGCCACTTGCCCATAGCCCCAGTTAGCCCCCTTGATGGGTATACATCCTTGTATACCACCCTTACCCATTATTTATTCTATATGTAGTCCACTTAATGGTGTGATCACCTTGCTGACTGGGCAACCTCTGTGGTGGTTAGTGAGAAATGACAGTTCCCATGTCTACCTAAAACTTAGTCTGAATCCAGAAACCTGAGTGAATTGTTTTGGCATAGATGTGGATGTACGGTGCTGTAGCTTCCTCGTGCTGCTATTCAGCCAGACTTACTACCAGTGCACTATAGAATGTTTCACATGAAGCTGTCTTCTAAACACAAGTGAAAGCTGTTGATGGGTGCATAGTGACACACACTGTACACAGAGCCTGTAAAATGCCATACCTGGTTGAAAACACATTAAATGCATTACCCATTTAAACAATGAGTTCGTGTTTTGTTTTATAAAATTCTCACTTGTTGTCTGTTAAATGGTGTCAGTGAGCTGCTTTATCACTGCAACAGGTATTTTGTATTGGCAGTAGTTGCTTCTGATTTAGACATGAAGGAACTACCACCAGTGGGTCGCCCTTCTCTTCATTTGCATGTAGTTAACTTAGCTTTCTGTCCAATTTATGTGCACCTTCCTTTAGTTAATGTAATGTGACATATGCAAGCAATAACTCACCTAAATTAGTTATGGCTAAATATCATTTGTGTGTCGTCTTCTGTAGGCAGGCAAATTTATGTATGCAGTGAGACACACCAAGGTGTGTAATTATGGGTTAGTAATCACACGCCTCCGGTGTGTTGTTAGGCACAAGGCGCTTGCACCAAGTACCTCTAAACACATGAGAGGAAGGTGTGATTATTGAGCATAATTACTCTACAGATGCCTGAAGGTCCTCGTTACCCTTAGAAACATTGAAATGTAGACAGTGACGGCACGAAAAGACCCGAGGTCCAGCCAGTCTGCCCAAGTTCCCAACATGGGTTCTTTTTTTTTTTGTTATTGTTTGGTAACTGGGTAAGGCCCAGCAGGCACAAGTGTCCGTTTACAGGGGCAACCCAGGAGCACTAGAGAGGTTAGTGACTTGCTCAGAATCACGAAGTATGTAAGTGGAGGTTTTGGGACTCGGTCCCAAGTCTGAAGGATGTACCAAGCTCATTTGCAGCTTACTACTCTAACCTCTAAGCTATAAAATGCTTTTTGTTTTTTTTATGATTTTTTGATAAGAAATGTTGTTTTCTGTTTGAAGTTATTAGCCAAAGACAAAGCATAGTTTCAGTTGAGGTGAATTAGTATCACTGTATAGCCAAACCCAGTGCACAAGCTAAACAAAGTACGAGACAGTAAATATGGTCAGCTGGCTAGTGTGTTTTTACCCATGTTATAATCCAAACAGCAAATGTTGAGTGCAGGCTGAAAAAACATTTACTCTTAGTTTGCTTTTCTTCTTTTTTGGTAACCAGGTAAGGCTTACTAGGCACAAGTGCCTGTTTTCAAGCACTGGAGTGGCTAAGTCACTTGCTCAGAGTCACACAGTATGCAGGTGGAGGCTATGGGAATCAAACCCATGTCAGCTGGATTTACCAAACTCATTCACAGGTTGTTACTCCAACCTCTAGGCTATACTGCTCTTCTCTTCATAACAAAAGTTGTTTCTATTTATTACAGGCTATGAACATTTAATTAAATATTTCAAACCACCTTTTTAGAGGGCAGGATCAGTAGTTGAAGACACCACACCCAAGCTGGATATTCCAGTGTAACTTGTGTGTGCAGACAAATTATACAACTGTACATGCCACAGTTCCTTAGTCAGTCTATAAATATCAAATGTATTCCATACATGCTACAGCTATCCTCACATAATTGTAAGGGGGGAGGGGGGCATGTAACAGTACCAGCAGAAGGTGTAACAGCTGGGACTCTGGGAATCTTTGAAAGTTCAAGGTTGCAAACATTGCAGGTTTGACCAGGAAATGTTTTTAGTTTTTTCTCCCTGATTTGGCATAACTGGAGAACCGTGGGCTTAGAAGTAACTACTAATTGGGCTTGCGCTACACTACCTACTAATTATATAGTACAGGGTAGGGTTTTAACTTACTTTTTCTTTTTAAATGAAATTTGATCACTTTTTGTTAGGTAGTTCTACACCTTGCACGTATATTAAACGAATATGTCAATTAAAAAACAAGGGATAGAAGCAGAGGTCCCTCCAACAAGAATGCAGTCAAAAACGTAAGCTCACAGAGTGCAAGGCCAAGCAGTAGTTCCAAACCTGCAAGTCTCCAGTTATGCCCCTGATTTGACTCTGAATATCACTAATTTATGGAGTTACTAAGATCTCTGGGAAAACACTGGAAATTACAATGTTAAGTAATATTTCCGTGGGGGTTTCAATATATCTTCTGTATTTTTCTCACCTTCATCCTTTATCACAAAGGAGAATGTGCATGACAACAGGAAGTTTGTAGGAGTTCACCCTCTCTTTGCTTGTCTACATGCGAAACATTAATCCTTTGTTCATGACATCATAGTGTGTTGCCATGGAACTGATTATGATGTCATAAACTGAGTATTATTATGAACAGCTAGAGCAGGGATGTCCAAGAGACCAGGATTAAGTGTTCTGGAAATATTCTTACTGGTATGGAGGTAAGGGAATATTAATGTAGGAAGTCTTTATTAATTGATCAGTCAGTGTAAGATTTACCACCGGGAATCAGCCTCGTGGTAAAATAGTTGAGAGAATATTGCTGAAATTCAGCCACCTCATTGTTCCAGTTGTACCACATGAAAGGTACTTTACTCCTATTAAACTTCCAGAAGTCACCTTAAAAAATGTAATCGTTAGTCAAACAAGATGTGAAAGGATTTTAACTCCCCTAGTAGGGAACTGTGTTCCTGAAGCCAAACCCCATAACCCAAACTGAAATCCCTACACTCAAATGTTACTACTGTGAACTCAGAAGTAATGTTTACATCACAGTTGTTAAAATAACATCAGGGCCACCTGATGGTCCAGTGGACTGGCGTCACATTCCAGTTCAGGTGAACCCAGGTTCGGAAATGGACTTGGGTCACTACAGCCGACTGGGATGTGCTTGGCCCATGATGAAGTCATGCTGTGACTCAGGGTCACGGTGCCATCCCTTCCTGGGTTGGGACATACTACCATGAGAGCTTTTATGGCTGCATGTCCCAGCCCAGGGAAGGATGGCACTGTGATTCTGCACCACTGCATGCCCTCACGATGGCCTAAGGACCTAGCTCTCTTTGAGGAGTGGGCAGGCCTGCCCATGCCATGTGTATGCAAGACCTCAGCTATACAGCACCACTGGGAATGTGGAAGAGAGAAAACGGAAGAGCCTGCTGGCAGCCACGGATAATTGCTGGTACTCTAGTGCCCCATTACGGTATATCCCGCAGCCCAGTGTTGGCTGGGGGCTAGTAGTTGATGGGCTGGGTGTTTGCCAGGGAGGAAGGGCAACTGCAGCAGGGCAAGAAGTTGTTGAAAAAAAAGACAGCACCATCAATTGCAAACTGTCAAGCAGGATTATGCAGGGACATGGCAAATTACCAGAAGCAAACGTAACTGAGCATATTTAACCCCCCACCACATACAGATACACACACACACACGCGCACACACATACACAGCCCCTGTGCAAGGTTACCAGAAAAAAAATGTCTGGTAACTTTTAAACAGCAGTATTTTTTTTTTATTTAAAACGGCATCCCTGAATTCAGCATGGTTTCTTGCAGGATATTGCACATTACAGAGTTATTGGAAGCCCCCTATCCCAGTATAACTTCAATCAACAACATTAATATTCTAAACTAAACATTTCAAACACATTCTGTATGATAGTAGTATTTTCATGTTTAACGACATTTCTACTGGTAAACTCTCTAAAATAAGACAGGCATTTACCTGCTGCTGTCACAGACAAGTTTCTACAAAAGCCTTACTCTGAGACTGACAGGTTAAGTAATTAGCTTGGTCAAAAGCAGCTGTAAGATTTGCGGCTAGCTGCATAGAGGTGCTCCACTTGAAGGCGCAGCACTTTAAAAAAGGTAGAGCAGCTCGTGAAGGTGGCCACCCGAGTTTGGGAACAAACCTGGTTTGCTGGGAGCCAGCTGCTTGAAGAAGGATTGACCATCCCATATACAGCTCTCCTCCGGGGGGAGAGCTGTGCCCTAGACCAAGACCACCACCTAGCAGAGGATAGGTGGCAACACTGTAGGGACACCAGATGGGGAGGGTCAGCAGTGGACGCTGGTGTGTCAAGCAGTAAGCATATGTGCCACTGCATTGTCAGCTTCCAAAGGGAGAAAAATGGTGGGGAAAACAATCTACCAGAGATGATGCTGCACCCCCCCCCCCACACACACACACACACACACACCAGTAGCCCTGTTGAAGAGGTGCCTAAATAAGTTCAGGAGAATGTCAGCGATGGGGCTGGTGGGGTACTATCCAGCTGAGAGGTGGACAGGAAGATGGAAGTTTAAAGAGGAACAGTCAGCACACAAGGCCCCCTCACTCAAGTGGTGGTCTGGTAAGCAAGCAAATCTTTATTTATATAGTGCCTTTCAATGTCAAGGCACTGTACAAAGTATAAACCATAAATATGCAAATAAACAGCAGTATAAATTTAAAATCAATCTGGAAAAAGCCAGTGAAAATAAATATGTTTTTAACAAAGATTTAAAACTACTGATGGCCAGGCATTCTCTTAACCGACGAGGTAGAGAATTCCACAGGGTTGGTGCTGCAAATGAAAAAGCACGAGCTCCAGATGTTTTTAGACGAACCCTGGGAATCTCTAGCAATCCCTCTTTGGCGGATCGGAGGGGATGACTTGGGGAATAGGCAGTCAGGAGATCTTTCAGGTAGTTGGGTCCCTGTTCATGTAGGGCTTTAAAGGTAAGCAAGTCTTCCTTATAGGTGATCCGCTACTGAACTGGCAGCCAGTGCAGTCCGTGCAGCACAGACGTTATGTGACTGAACCTAGAGGTACCAGTCAACAGCCTGGCTGCAGCGTTCTGCACCAGCTGCAAGCGGTGGATATCAACCCCAGACAGCCCTATATAGAGCACATTGCAGTAGTTAAGACAGGTAGAAATGAAGGCATGGACCAATGTTGGAAGGTCACCTGGCAGAACCAGGTGTTTCACCCGGGCGATATTCCTCAGATGGTAAAATGAGGATTTAACCACAGCTGACACCTGAGATTTCATGGTCAAGCCATCATCAAAGATAACGCCCAGGTTCCGCACCCGATCTGAGGTAGTGAGCTGGACACTTTCAAGCCACTGGCCCGACATGTTGCCTGGCCCCGGGTGACCTGAGTCCACAACCAACACCTCAGTCTTATCCAGATTCAGTCTCGGCCAACTGGAGCTCATCCAGTCTTTGATCTCGGAGAGGCAATTATTTAGCACAGAGACCGCATCAATTTGTCCAGGCACAAAGGACATATACAACTGAGTGTCATCTGCATAGCAGTGAAAACTCAAGCCGTATCACCTGATGATAGCTCCCAATGGTAGCATATACACTACGAACAGCATGGGCGCCAATATGGAGCCCTGCGGCACCACGCAGGACAGGGGAAGGGCATCATAGGAATAAATTCCAGTGACCGCCCTCTATACCGTGCCTACGAGGAACGATCAAAACCATTTGAGGACTGTACCCGACAGTCCACAGAGAAACCACAGGGTCTCCAAAAGCACCTCATGGTCCACAGTGTCAAAGGCTGCTGATAGATCAAGAAGGACCAAGACAGTACAAGCCCTTTGATCTCTCGCCATTAGCAGATCATTTAGTACCCAAACAAGGGCAGTCTCCATGGTATGCCTCTTCCTGAAACTAGACTGAAGAGCTTCATAGACATTGTGGATTACAAGGTGATCGTCCAGTTGCAACGCAACTACCTTCTCAATAAGCTTCCCCACAAAGGGAAGATTAGAGACAGGTTGGTAGTTAGCTGGATCGTCGGGATCTAAGGAGGATTTTTTAAGGAGTGGTCGAATGACCGCCTCCTTTAGGGGGTCTGGAAAGACCCCCGTCTCCAAGGATCGCCATACAATTTCAGCTAGGATTGGGCAGATAACATCTACACACCCCACTAACAGGGGACTAGGGCCCGGATCCAAACTACAACAGGTTGGGTGCAAAGTCTGGACAATCTTCACAATGTCCATGAATTCTGGTCGGCTGAAATCCATCCAGACACACCAGGTGCTCACCACCTCCCGTCGACCTCCGCAACCCCTCATAGAGAGAGCCGGGCCGATTCCGAGCCTGTTGCTGGAAACCTTATCTGCGAAGAATCAAGCTAGCTCATCACACTTAATTTGTGAAAGAGCTCTTCCGGACTGGAGACAGATTGGACTGCACAATCTGTCAACAGTTCAGAAAAGCTGAACCGGTCGATTCTGCACAGTAGAAATCTCCCTGGACAGGAACTCTGCCTTTTTATGGGTGATTTTTGATTGATGGCTCTTATGATGATCCATCAATCTAAGCCAGTCAGCATCCAGGCCGGACATCCGCCATGCTCTCTCCAGCCTTTGATCAACTTGCCTCAAGTCCTTCAAGGATCCATCATACCAAGGGGACCTTGGGAGAAGAGTGAGTGGCCGAACGCGAACAGGAGCAATCAAATCCAGGGCATCTCCCACTGCCTTATTGTAGGCTAGTATGAGGTCTGCTGGACTTGTGCTTTTGCCCAGCAATCTCGATAGATCCAGGACTGCTGATAGACCATCTGGGGCAATTCCCCCTTAAAGGGCGGTACTGGACCATCTCTGAAGGGGTAGGTCCATTTGGAGGGAGCCCCGAAACTAAACCCTATGGTGTGATGGTCAGACCAACCGACTGGTTCCACCCCCAAGTCAGAGATGTCCATCCCAAGCCGGCCTGTCGGCACAGCGGTTGGATTTCCGCTTGCGGCGCCGGTGATCCGGGTTCAGGAACGGACTCAGGTCGTCGGAGGGCCGGCCGGGGGGAAAGGGATTGAGTGTCCCTAGGACTGCTCTCCTCTGTGGGGAAGGGGGGAACTCGCGATCGCACAGGAGTGACAACTGGCAGCGTCTGGGTTTCCGCCCTGTACGCGATGCAGAATCGATGCTCTCTGGGGCGGGGCAGACGGTGGCATCATTGCACGTCTCCGCCCCAGCCTACAGGGGAAAGGAAAAAAGCATGGTGGGACCCCTGTCTCTGTGAAGCCCTCCCTGGGACTTCAGTTAGCCTCTGCCGCCAGAAGCTCTCCCAACTAGATACTACCCCGTGGCACCGGAGACTGGTGCCATGGCCCCACCCTCCGGGGGGGGGGTAATCCAGGCGACGGGAGTAACAGCGGCAATGAGTGGGAGTCCCGGGGGCGTGACCAGGGCTGATTCCGACAGGAGGGTCCTGCCAGAAAAAGCAGAATAAATGTAAAAAAAAAAAAAAAAGAGATCTCCATCCCCAGCAGGAACAGCAGATCCAATGAGTGACCACCTATATGGGTAGAGGAGGTAACCACCTGTGTAAGGCCCAGCATTGTCATAAACTGGAGGAGATTTTTACCAAATGGCGAGAGTTCATCGTTGACCCATAGATTAAAGTCCCCCAGAATTATCCACCTGGGAGGCTCCAATACCATGTCGATGATGAAGTCTGCAATCTCCTGCAGTAATAAACCCCCATCACCTGGTGGATGGTAATTGAGGAGTATCCTGCAGCCTACACCCTCTCCCATGATACACTCAAGGGATCTGGTGATCCCCACTGGAACATCCACAAGGCCTAGTTCGGTCTTAAAAAGGATGGCTACACCCCCACCCCTACGATCCAACCTCGGGCGGTGAATCACTGAGAACCCATCTGGAACTGCAGAAGCCAGTACTGGGCCTGCATTTTCATCCAGCCAGGTCTCGGTGTTGCATGCCAGATCCACCATCTCAACAAGATCAGCTGTAATACCAGTCTTGTTTTTGATGGACCTGGCATTACATAACACCACCCAGGTTGGATGAGATGCTGAGGAAGACCTTAACTCTTGACCAGCATTAATTACTGGACCCTTGGGTATGGGGATAAGACAGGGATTACTCCTGTCCTGGCACCATTTCACCACAGGGCGTCGCCTGGTCCCCACCACCTCAATATGTTCTCCCCTTTCCATTCCCCCACCAGGTCCCAGTACATGCTTTGTGTGCAAAAACATTTTGGTTTACTTACTGTTTACTGTAGTGGAGTAGATTATATCAGACCAATTTTGCATAGTTGTTTTTTTTTTTAATCTGTTTATTCTCCATGGAGCCTGGCAGGTGGCTATGGCCCTCCCTTGGAGGGACTCATCCTCCGGCCCCACGTGTCCTCGCTCATGCCAACCCCCCTGGTATTTCCCCTGTGGCTTAACCCCCACGGCAGAGCCGGGGAGGAGAGTGCCGGCATCACCCCCCCCCCCCGAGCACAGTCCAGAAGCCAGGCAGCACAGGGACGCAGAGCCATCATGGAGCCAGGCAGCTCCCTTTTCCTCCTTTTCTCCCCATCCCCCTCCCGCCAACGAGTGATGCTGGCACATGTCTCCCGATCCATACTGCCCTCCAGCTACTGCCAGAAGGCAGTCAACAAGCAGGATGACAAACCTCCCTCCCCCACGAGCGAGGAGAGCAGTCCTCGGGACGCTCGATCCTCCCTTGCCTCTGCTGACCCCCGGCGGTCCGGGCTTGTTCCCAAATCTGGGTCATCGGCATGGTGTGAGTTGTAGCGACCAGCACCTCAACCTCCAGCGCCACTGGGCTGGCTTAATTTTGCTTAGTTCTATGCTGACATCTTCTTTTACTACAAATCTCAGAATCCCCTGCAGCTGACATCGGAGCAGTTGGCCGCACTGGGAGATTCAATAGCCTGCTGTGCTTGTTACAGCTTTTGTAATCTCCGATCAGACGTTTTCCAGGTCTGCTTTTCTCAGGGGACTAAGTACAATCCCCCATGACTGTGCTTGGCCCAAGGAGGACAGCAGGATCAGCAAACAAATTATCAGCGCTTATATAAACTCAACATGCACTGCAGGCTATTGAATCTCCCACTGCTGTCTACTGTTCTGAAGTCAATTGCAGGGGATTCTGGGATCTGTAGTAACAGAAGATGTCAGCCTAGAACTAAACAAAATTAATCTGATACAATCTACTATACTAAGTAAACAGTAAGTAAACCCAAATGTTTTTGCAGACAAGGTGCTCACTGGGACCAGCCCCACACCTGAGTGTGGAGCCCTTGGTGCTGACTGTTCCCCATTAAGACCTTGGGCCTAATTTTCAAAGGGTTTTAGAAGAATGCAGGGGCATTGCATTTGGGTTGCAGGATCAGTTTGTGACTTGTGTCCACATGAGCTTTGGGCGATTTTACAACTGCAGCGCCACAACCCCGGACGCGGGTCCCCTGCATCCCAACAGCAGCACTTGTGTCCCCGCTGCAAGATTACAGCAGAAAGCCATCTTGCAATGGTGATGTACCCCGGCACACCTACAGATCTCCAAGGTGTGCCGGGCAGATGTCTGCTGTGTGTCCGTGCCCCTTTACCTGCCACTGTGGAGGATTTGGTTTCCCATTATGCTAGGTCCCCCATGGCGTAATTTTGCGGCATGGAAACGGGGCTTGCGCCACAACTTCAAATGCAAACTGCCATAAAGTGAGGGATGTGTCGCAATTTTCATCCTGCTTTGAAAATCGGGAGCAAATTGCACCACAGCCTTGGACACAGCTGTGCAAATGATTGCGTTGACACAGGGCATGGCCGCAAGCCCTGCGACCCACTTTGAAAATTGGGCCCCTTGACTGAACAGAAAAAAAGACATAGCAGATTGCATTCCTTTTAATTTTTATTTATTTTGAAATTTATTTTATTATTTTTCAACTGAATGACAATTAATTACAGGCAGTGAACAGGCCCAGTTACATACCACACTGGGAAAAGAGTTCCGCTTAATATTAAGAAGGGCAGTGCATCCACAACCAAGAGGTATACCATAGATGGGTGAAACTGAATGAAATAGGATAATAGTTAACCAGTCAAAGCTGTATTATTGAGTCAAAGAGCTGCCTGATAGATCACTTAAATTATAACGCCCAGTATTTTACTCCACTGTCCAGTATCTCCAAAGGGTCATGCAAACGACCTTGAGAAATGCCTAAATTGATCATCACAGCAGTAGAATATGGCATAGATAACAGAATACATCTTTTAAACATTGTGCTTCGTTTTACATTAAATTAATTTGCAACGGATTTATGTTGGATGCAAAAAGGATGTGCTCTGCATCATTGCAGATTGTATGACCAGGTTGGCTGGCTCCTAGTAGAGTGAAGGATTCAGTATTTTAAACAGCTGTGGTGCTGGAAACTGGTAAATGTCCAGAGTTTAGATAAATTGAACAACCAGATGACTCTGTGTACAAATAGTAAATCTGGTATTATAACTATCAGTTTTAAGATAGACTTACCATATCATAGAACATCTTTAGTACAACAGAACTTGTATCCCCAGAGTATTACAGAATGTCAGATAATGGGTACATTTAAAATTGGTATAAAAAACAGATACGTTTAAAGTGATTGTTTTAGCCACTGACTTACAGCATTAGTATCTGTGTCCTGACAAATGTATTGTTGCATACTAAAATATTGTATTTGTATCTGTATTATTACTGTGAATGACTGGGTCACCCCTGAAAATAGGCCCATGTTGCTTAAAGTTTTTACCCTAATTAACTAAAAAAATAAACATTCCTATGCAGGCCACAGGAATTTGTCTCACGTTCCGGACAGAGGTGGGAAATGAGTCAGACAGACCCCAAATATCCAATACTCCCCTTGCTGTTACAGTCCTGAACAAACGCCCCTTTGTGTTAAATGGATCAGCTCTGCGGTTCTGTTATTTAAAGAAGAGAAAAGTAAACATATATAACTTGTTTACCCACAGGACAGCACAGAACATAAAACCTCCCAAGACTTCCACAACTGAGCAAAGTATAGGTATTTTTTGGCACATGGCTCTCATTTGGAGAAATCAATATCTGTAATGGTTTAAGTTCTTAATTTGGCAGACTGTTTTCAGGTGTCCTGTGGGTTACTTACCTCATCTCTCCTGACCTGAGCTGATAAGGCCTGTTCGGCCCACTTACCTGAGCATACCAGATTGGTAAAAGAGTAGACATCACTGTCATGAACCACTTGAAAGCTGACTGGAAATCAGTTGCATGGCTGATGGCCACCTCCCTTAAACTCTTCTTCTTACCATCAAACTTTTATACTTATGTTGAGTTATGTAGCTCACATCTGGGAAAAGATGTACAGTATGGCCCTCATATAGGAGCGGACTGTGCCACTTCACCAGACCCAGGAGTGTTGTGTTACGTAGCTCACATCTGGGAAAAGATGTACAGTATGGCCCTCATATAGGAGCGGACTGTGCCACTTCTCCAGACCCAGGAGCCAGTCCTGTATCCCCACACCATTCGTTACTACCAGCAGTGTGCAAGGCTCAGCCTCTGATTGCTGATGCCCACATTGCATAATTCTGTAACACTCCTGGAAGTTAAACAGTTGCTCATCCCACTCCAACGCAAAATATTTGCAAGCCAGTCTTTGAGAAACATAAGGACATGATCATCCGTAGCATCCTTCGAAAGACCTATGATCCCAATAATAGCAGCCCAAGATTGGTTTTGAGTGTCGCCGGGTGTGCTTAGAGGTGTTGAATCTCTCTCAGTTCATGGCGGTTGCACTTGTGGAAGCCATTGATGTTTCTTAACATCTTCCATGTTTCTTATGATGATTGCATCCATGTTGGTCTCCACCACTGTAATTCTGCCATTGCACCTATCCACTTTTTGGGTTAAGTCTGATACACGAGATCAAGCCCTGCAGTTTCATTCCCACGCTCTGTAGGGTGTCCTCCAAGCTATGCTCCGCTGTGGCTTGTGAGTCTGCTCTGGCCCACGTGTTCTGTGCAATAGCAGAAGTTTTGCTTTTCCATCCTTGTGAAGATTTCCCTTATTAGAAAGGAGGCGATCAGCTTTCGATTAATACTACTTTAGTAAGACTTTAATACCACTTTTAAAAGCCAAAAATCAGGCAAATTAAATGTTTTGCAAATTACTTAAGAACATGTCCTGGAGCTCCAAAATGCTACTGCTGTTCTACTCGGGCTCCACAGCACACCCCTTCCTTTTTATTTCTTATACAAAAAATAATTTAAGAATGAGGTTAATAATACATACCAGGTTGTGCATCACTGCAGATAATGCACTTCCAAGGATTTAATGCATACTCTGGGGTGCAAAGGCACTCAGCTAGGCATCATGCCTTCTTAGCACCAAGAGTGTGCAGCGAATCCCTGGATTGTGTATTATCTACCTGAAATTCATGGCCTCTCATGTGTTAACCTTTTATTAGGCAGGCTGTGTAGTTCTCATGCTGGTCCCAGATGGGAACTTCTATGATTCTGAAAGTCTGTTCCACAAGTCCTTTATTGCTATAATACCTGTATAGTGATTAGGACTTGCGTACAGGAATTAGACAGTAGCTGGTGGTGGAGTTAGGCGGCAGGTAAGTGCCGGCCACTGCCACTGAAATGGGGTGGGGAGATTGGATGCTGCAGGGTCTGGGAGTAGGAGGCAGTATCACTGGACCACCAGGGCTGGTCTGTGACTGGATATTCAAAGACCAGTGGAAATGGGCCACTAGTCCACCAGGGGTATGTGTACTTACAGATATATATGTATATATATATACACACACACACACACACACACACACACACAACACAAACTGAGGTTCTTTGCCGATATACATACGATGTGCCATGGCCCTATATCACTGATATTTTTCCTGAGTGCAGTTTGACCTTATGTCATCATGAGTGGCAAAGTTACAAGTAATGTCAAAAGGTCAAACTGCATGAGTGAAAATATCAGAGATATTGTTATTAGAGCATGGCATATTTAATTTGTGACATTACCTTTATTATACAGTGATAAAAAAAAATCTGGCATCCTAATTGTTCAGTGGCCGCTTTCAACAATGATGTGAGCCCAACACGAGCTCACTGTATGAAGTGGACTCAAGCTCAAAGTTTAATAATCTCACTCTGCACCTCCATTGCCACGTTGGACCTAGTGTGTGAGTAAATGGACCTAGAATGAGAATAACCCTGATAGTCTCACACTAGGTCACCATAGTGACAAAATATCAATGATATTTGCCACTTCTTTATCCTCACAGATAAGGTATATACTGTAGGTGATGGGGGGATCCTTAGACTGACAGGAATACATAAATATATTTATGCAATTCTGTGAAAAAAACCTGCACGATTGCTTGTCATGTACCTACAGTGAGAATATCATGATATTCTCACTCTAGATGGATGGCAACGCAAATATTCTCGCTGGTGGTCCTTCAGATAGAAGTCTGACATCATTTTATTCCGATACTTGATTGTTCTCAGAAAGCTATACATATAGAACTTTGTGTAACTTCCTTGAAACAGCAGCACAACCAACCATTTTGCCACACAAACCCAGGCCACTGCATAAATCAAAAATGGAATGGGCTCTATATAAAATATGCCTGTTATCTTACTTGTGTTCTGTGACCTCTGTGACATCACACATGGCTTCACCACTTGTGATGTCATGGGGTCACAGGCCACTTGTAAGAAAATATCAGGCATATGTTTGCTAGGCCCAAGCCATATTCCAGATATACATTCATGGCAAAAAATGACATTAATGTTTATTAGGGTTGCTACTGCGTAAAACTCAGGCCCCCCCAAAAAGTTGGTAATGTCCTATTGGGGCTGTCAACCTAATGCCCAAAAAGTCTGGAAATGTGATATTAGGGTTGTTAACCCAGTGCCCACACAGTTTGAAATTGTGGTGACAGGGTTGGTAAGCCTAACTCCCATCCCACCTATCCTTCCCTCGTGACCCATGGCTAAGTTACAAGTACAGATCCGTGCATCAATGATCTGTTACCTCCTACAGGGCCAACGTATCCAGAATGTGAAAATAGTAATCCTAATCCCTACCCCCTCCCGTACCCTTGTGATCTAAGGCCAAGCTATAAGTCTGGAGTCATGCCACACAGGTCTGGTGTTTCATATGTTTCCTACAAATTCTAGATCTGTAATTAGAATTATTGGGGGCCAGACCTTGAAACATAGACAATGATGGCAGAAAAAGACCATTGGTCCATCCACTCTGCCCATAAAACCCTAACAAACTGGGGACCTATTGTCCATACAGGGCTGAAACCCACGCTGTCCACCTCCGTGCTTCTCATCCTACTGCAACCCCCCTGTGCAACCACTAAGACCTTCACTCTGTCCCAGCAGTGTATGAAACCACTGATGAATTTGACACCCACTACATCAGCTGGAAGATCCTTGTTTATTCCTTTGAGGCTTTTGTTCTAGCTCGAGCCCTGAGAGGGCTCCTCCGCCGAGATTGTGGCTCTGGCACTGCTCTTGGCCGGCTACATCCTCCTCATGAATCTGTCCGCTCCCCAGCTGCTGCTCAGCTCGAGCCCTAAGAAGGCTCCTCCGCCGAGATTGTGGCTCTAGCACTGCTCTTGGCTGGCCACATCCTCCTCGCCAATCTGCCTGCTCCCCAGCTGCTGCTCAGGTCGAGCCCTGAGAGGGCTCCTCCACCGAGATTGTGGCTCTGGCACTGCCCTTGGCCGGCAGCATCCTCCTCGCCAATTTGCCCATTTCCCAGCTGCTGCTCAGGTACGCTTTGCCAGCACTGGGACCACTCGGCTTGTAATTTGATTGGTCCTTCTATGGCAGTTTCTAGTCCTTCTTTGGCTGCTACAGGCCATTACTGCTTCTCTATTGGACTTGGCTCTACCCTGTATTTTTAGCACTTGGCACGCCTACTGACTCTGTTTTCTTTTTTTCTTTTTTTTATTTGGTAATTCAGAAACAACCTTTGAGTATGAACTCTTTTACAAAGGTTCCACATCAGGATGAGAAACAGAGCAGACATCCCAAAACATAGCAGTTCTTACAGTACTTTAGAATGCTTTGGAATACAGTAAAAAAAATAAAATAAAATATTTACTTGTACCATAGACAATTGATTAACACAACAGGAATAGATTACCATTAAGAGACATACAGAGTAGATGCCCCAAGTGGGCCTGTCAAAGTTGAATTTGGAAAAGGAAAAAAAAAAAGGTGGGGTAGAGTGAGAGAAAGAGATAATTTCAGAGGAAAGTGGGAGGAGGGTGAAGTTGGGGGTAGGAAGGGAGGGGGAGTGGGGGTGTTAGAAGAGAACTCAGGTGCGGAGAGGGAGTGGGAGCAATGTGGGTGAAACACCGGGTGAGGTTTGGCCAGATGAGTGGCACATGGGAGGATGAGTGAATTGTGGGCTGCGGGGGGCGGGTGGCCAGGGAAAGCAGGTGGGGGTCCAGGGTAGGTTTTCAGGAGGGTCGGTCAGACAGACGAGGGAGGTATCCAGGTCGTAGATTCGATCTCAAGTCAGGCAGTCACAGGTGTTGCTTCAGTTCATATTTAAAGGACCGAATGTTTGTTGTGTTTAGTGCAGCAGCAGGGATCTCATTGAGCCACAGTGGAGCTCGGTACGAGAAAGATCTTTGTCCTAGTGCAGTTCTACGAAATAGAACACCAAGCTGGGTTGACACCGTTCTTCGTGTGTTGTACTTGTAGCTGGCTTCCTTTACCAGGTCGGCAGTGCAGGTAGGGGTTAGGGTGAGCATAGCCTTCCTCCCTAGCAGGCAAGTTTGGTATCTGATTCTGTTATGGAGTGATAGTATGTGGGCCAGTCCTGCAGGGTACAGGTGTGCGTGAAGCAGTCAGCATTTAGCAGTAGTCTGCAAGCCTTGTTCAGGGCAGTGGCTACCCTTTTGAGGTCCTATCAGTGGCAGCGCCATATACCACAAACCTGTAGTCAACCAAGGGGAGGATGGAGCTGGAGACCGAGAGCTGGAGGGCTTCAGCAGATAGGCTTTTCTTGTGCCTAAACGGGATCCCTAATTTGGTGTTCATGGCTTTCACCACCATGTCAATGTGTTGAACATATGAGAAGGTGTCATCCACCACGACACCCAGGTACTTGAAGGAGTGTACCTGTTCCAGGGGGACAGCCAGGTGATTTGTGACTGTTAGGTCTCTGCACCTCCTTTTCAGTTGAGGGCTAGAGAGGAGCATCATCTTGGTTTTATTATAGTTTAGTAGCAACCTTTGGGAGTAGAACCAGGTATCCAGTTGCTGGAAGGATGCTTGTAGCTCAGCTTGCATGCAGTCTGTGTGAGAGTGACAACTAAGAATGACAGCATCATCAGCGCATAAAATGACTTTACTGGGGCAGGCAGCTGGTAGATTGTTCAGAAACGTGCTGAACAGCAGGGGACCTAGGATGGACCCTTGAGGCACTCCTAGAGAGACTTCTTTGGAAGCAGATATGGAGTGAACTAACTTGACTCTTTGAGACCGGGATGTTAAGTAGTCCTGGAACCACAGGACAGCATTAGGGGAAACACCAAGGGCATACAGTTGAGACAGCAGGAGCGGGTGGCAGACTATGTTGAATGCCTTGGTTAGATCAATAAAGATGGATCCAACCAGTTTACCCTCATCCAAAGCCAAATCCAAAGGACATAATCAGTGAAGTCCACCAGTGCAGTATCTGTGCTGTGATGTTTCCTAAAGCCATGCTGCTGGGGACATTGCAGCTGATATTTTTGAATATGGTTGGTAAATTGGTCAGCCGCAACCCTTTCCAAGGGCTTTAGAGAGGGGAGAGAGAATAGAGATGGGCCTTTAGTTTGCACTCAGGGACCTATCCCTACTCTTATGGACTGGGGTCACCAATGCTTGTTTCCAAAGTGATGGGAATTTGGCAAGCTGGAGTGACTTACTGAAGATAGTTGTGATGGGAGCGATGAGTTTGTTGATTGCCAGCGCGAACAGTAACATGTCAATGTTGTCAGATCCCATTCTGTTTTTTCCCAGGACCTTTTTAGCATAACCCAATGCTTCTTTGACAGTGATTCTCTTGAAGTAGAATGGAGGGTGTAAGTTGTTATCAGGTAGGTGTCTATTGTCGGCATTGATGGGCTTGAGGTTTTCTGTATCTGCAGTGCCAGGCACTCATGTATAACTGAAATTACAGCGCCAGGCATTCCTGTAACCCTCTGTTCTTTCTAATTTGAAATATTTGCCTAAAAATGGATTTTATTCTGTACTGTGCACCATTATTTGTTCTGTACTTTATGTTTATTATTTGATAAGCAAACATACAGTTTGAGATTGCTAGCACAGTTGTACTGTAAATTTTCAAAATACAATGAGAGCGCCACTCCTCTTAATACACACAGTTAAGCATCAGTGCTATAAGATACGTCATTAGGAGGCAACGTTAGTTATTAAAATGATCAAAGAATACACATATGCCTCTGTAATGAGCCCAGGAGTTGCATGGTATGCATAACACAAAGTCATTATTAATGTCCAAGTTGTCCCTTCCTAACAGGAGGGGGAAAAATAAATGAATACCTTGCTAAGCCACAGTTTTACTCACAATAATGTGAGCTGGTTTAAGTAAATACATGCAGTTGTAAAACTAGGTGCGCTAAATCCTGATTAACTATGATCCGTATTAATTTTCAGCAATTAACAAGAAAACAGAAACACAACTTTTACTGCCTTTTTTCAGTATTATTTGTTAAGAATAGAGTAAAGTAACCTTTAAGTTATGACATTTAAACCCTTCCATAGAGAAATCCGCAGAGAGAGATATATAACCCTAGTCCTGGTACATTCTAATAAACAATCGTGTATGTCAAACAAACTTAGATGACTCCAGGAATTAATCAGGGTGAGTGGTCACCAGGCACCGAAATTGTTATTAAACAATTTTAGATTTACATCAAGAAGTAGTAAGATGCCTGGCTACAATACCCCCGGCCCTTTACATTATCAGTCCATTATTAACTCTGGCAACATCTTCATCTGACGAATGTTCTTCTGAATCAGCGATATGAACCCTGGAAGTTGTGTTCTTCTGAGCCCACTTCATAGCATCATTTGGGTTTGAAGATAGAAAAATCTTCCCCTTGGAAGCGATTCTAAGTCTTGCTGCGAAAATCATACCATGAGGTATCGACGCCTCTCGAAGTAGTGCCCGGACCCCATCAAATCCCTTTCTCTTCTGTCTGGTAGCATAACTAATGTCCGGGTATAATGTGACTCGTTGACCATCTTGTTAAAGGGATCCTCTCCATCTTGTCAGTGCCAACAGGGAGTCGCGAGTGCCCGAGCCATCTGTAACTACTACAATCATTCGCGGTGCCTCAGAATTGTCTGGCTTTCCACGCTGGGCCACCCTATAGGCCTTCTGAAACAACGGAGCCTTCTCCATTGCATCATCACCTAATTGCTGGCTGAACCAGTCTCGCAGAAACAGGAGCAAGTGATCACTCTCTGAACCCTCAGGCATTCCCAGTATGCGGATGTTCGGGGCACGGATCTGGTTTTCAAGCATTTCTATCCATGCCTTCCAGTGAGTGCTTTCTTTAATTATCACAGAAACTGCTCCCATTGTTGTGTCGGTATGCTTCAATATCTCTGCCGACACTGTTCCCACATTCTCTAAACTGGTCTCCAAGTTAACTACTCTTGTAGTACGCCCATCAAATTTATTAGAGAGGGTGGTAACTGACTTAATTAGGTGAGAAATCTTCACACCTATAGATTGTAGGGTCTCTTCACCGACTTCCTCAGGAGTTGCTTCACTTCAGGCCTGTCCCAACCTCGTGGCGGATGATCCTGGAGCACTTTTGGGTTTAGCTCCAGACCCCGATTGCTGATCCCGACGAGGATTCCCCATCTTATCTCTAAGGGATTCCGCTGCAGTTTTTGTGGTTTTGATGTCAGTCGGCGGTTAAATTCGGTTTTCTTTGCTGAAATTATAATGTTTAGCTGCAGAGCTCTACAGTCCAGCTGCCATCATACTCGGGCTCCACAGCGCCCCCCTGCTGTGCACCATTATTGATGTTTTAATTTTAGATTAAATACAAATGTTAGTTGATAGCCTTAGTAGACTATGCTAGATAACTGTTTGAGTCACTGCTTCATGCTTTTGGTTTAACTTAAGTTTAATACAAATGTTAGCTGTTACACTTAATAGCATATTGTTGAAAACTGTTGAATTACTGCCACAAGCTACATACAGGTACATCAGCATGGAGAGACACTGACCGCATTGCTAAAATTGTTCACAAAGCAAGAGAAAACATTGATGTCCTAGTACACATAGGGACTAATGATCTCGCCAGCCGGTCAGTTGTGGAGACCAAGGAACACCTGACTAGGCTGGGTGACAAACTATCATCTATTTCGTCCGCATCTCCTTCTCTGAGATCCTGCCAGTCTGGGAGAGGGAGCAGATGGACTGAAGGTCAGAGAAGGGAGATAGGGGAGCTAAACACGTGGCTCAAGGGCTGGTGCCAGGAAAAAGACACAGATTTGTGAGGAACTGGCAACAGTTCTGGGAGCAAAAGTTCTTAAATTTGATGGACTGCATCTGACTAAAGAGGAGTCAGTGCATTGGGGCAGAAGTTTGACGCCTTCAGAATATTTAAACTAGCAATGGGAGAGGGGTGCAGCACCCATATCGCCGACTGGAAGAACACCCTCCCCTCAGCTAGTGGTCAAACAGGAATTCAGCATGTTTGCCATTCATTTGCATCACCAGGTAAGAAAAAGGTTTGTCTCCCATACGACGCATAGGGTAATGCCAAACTTCACCCAACAACTAACACTCCAAAATCTGGCCAATGGAAAATCATGTACACAATGCTCACAGCCTGGGAAATAAGATCCCAGACCTGCAGTCGATAATGTCAGAGGCTAAACTGGACATAGTAGCATTAGTGAGACGTGGTTTACCAGTAACCACACTTGGGAGACTTCAGTACCTGGCTATGTATTGTCTAGAAGAGACCGAGGTGCAAAAAGGGGGGGAGGAGGTCCTGTGTTAATGAAAATATCAAAGCTACAGAAATTCAGAATACACATAAGGAGCCAGAAGAACTGTGGGTCACCCTGGAAACAGGAAATGGGACAGCCATAAGAACTGGGGTTGTCTACAGGCCCCCAGACCAGAGGGAAGACATGGATACATTACTGTTAGAAGATATACAAAACATGACAGCTAAAGGGGAGGTTCTGATAATGGGAGACTTCAACATGCCGGATACAGATTGGTCAATACCAGCAGGAACATCTGCCAGAACTAGACTCATAGTGGATTCCCTGCAGGGGGAGGGCCTCAAACAACTGGTACAGCAACCCACAAGAGACAGGGCTATCCTAGATCTAGTACTGACTAACAAAGAAGGGATCACAGATCTCCAGGTAGGTCACCTGGGAGCCAGTGACCATCACATGGTATGGTTCAATTTGGCTACTACATCTAAATCATCCCATTCCAAGGCAAAAATATGGGACTTCAGAGGAGCTGACTTTGATAAGATGGCCAACAGAGTTAAGCTAGCCCTGGCAAAAGAAACACAGGTGAGGGGTACAGGCAAAGTGGGCAAGCATTAAGATGCAATACTTGAAGCAACATCCCATTGTGTTAGACAGAAAAGGAAGTAAAAGAAGAAGGAAACCACTTTGGTTCTCAAATACAGTAGCAGAAAAGGTCAGAGCCAAAAGGCTGGCCTTCAGGAAATATAAGGGAACACAGCGGATGAAGATAGGGAGGCATACCAAACTGCCCTAAGGGAAGCAGGTAAGGCAGTAAGGCAGACAAAGTCCCAAACTGAGGAAACACTAGCACCTAACAGTAAAAGAAGGTGACAAGACTTTCTATAGATACATTAGTGAAAGGAGAAAGTCCAGAGGGGTATTGCTGCTTAATGGAGAAAAGGGAGCATGTGAGGAGGAGGACCCTGTAAAGGCATCTATCCTAAATAGATACTTTGCTCAGTATTTACTGAAGAGAAGGTAGGGCAGGGCCCACAGCTCAGCATCATGGACACGGGGAGGGAGGTGAGCACTACCCCTTCACAAAAGAAAGGGTCCTACAAGAGCTTGCTAAGCTCAGGGTGGATAAGGCAATGGGACCTGATGGCATACATCCCAGGGTACTTTAGGAGCTAAAGGAGGAACTAGCAGAGCCATTAGCAGAATTGTTTAGTGAGTCTCTGAGCACAGGAGAGGTCCCAGAAGACTGGAGAAGGGTCATGTGATCCCGCTCCACAAGAGTGGTAGCAGGGAGGAGGCGGGAACTACAGACCGGTCAGTCTTAGCTCAGTAGTGGGCAAGATTATGGAGGCACTCCTAATGAAAGGATAGTGCAACACCTGGAATCCATAGGGCACAGGATCCAAGACAGCATGGGTTTACAAAAGGAAGGTCCTGTCAAACTAATCTCATGATTTCTTTGGACTGGGTAACCAGGTGGTGGACCAAGGGGGAGCAGTTGATGTCGCCTGCCTTGACTTCAGCAAAGCTTTTGACACTGTTCCACATAGATGATTGATAAATAAGCTGGGTAGGCTTGGGGTGGGTCAGAAGTTGGTCAACTGGGTGGCAAACTGGTTGATGGGCAGAAAACAGAGAGTGGTGGTAAATGGTATACAGTCAGAAGAGATACAAGTCACAAGTGGGGTACCTCAGGGATCAGTCCTGGGGCCAGTCCTCTTCAACATCTTCATTAGTGACCTTGCAGATGGACTAGAGGGTAAGGCTTGTCTGTTTGCAGATGACACCAAGATCTGCAACAGAGTAGATGATCCAGATGGGGTGGGCAGAATGAGAAGAGATCTGGATAAACTAGCAGAATGGTCAGAAGAGTGGCAACTGGGATTTAATGCAAAGAAGTGCAAAATCATGCACATAGGGAAGAGAAACCCGAAGCCACCTATAGGCTGGGAGGGGAGTTGCTAGCAGTCACAAAGGAAGAAAGAGACTTGGGCATCATCATCACTGATGACCTAAAATCATCCAAGCAGACCTCTAAAGCAGTAGGTAAGGCTAGGGGGGTGTTAGGGTGTATTAGTAGGGGTATCACAAGTCGTAAGAGGGAGGTATTAATCCCTCTGTACAAGACACTGGTTAGGCCCCATCTGGAGTACTGCGTGCAGTATTGGAGGCCATGCCTTCACAAGGACATTAACCAAATTGAGGCAGTCCAGAGAAGGGCAACCAAAATGGTGCAGGGACTGCATCAGAAGACATATGAGGACAGATTAACGGAGCTCGATATGTATACCCTTGAGCAAAGGAGGGAGAGAGGTGATATGATCGAGGCATTCAAACACCTTAAGGGCATAAACAAGGTGAAAGAGTCTAACATGTTTAAATATAAGAAAAATAGCAGGACAAGAGGACACAGCATGAGATTAGAGGGAGGCCGATTAAGGGGGAATGTGAGGAAATTCTTTTTCACAGAAAGGGTGGTGGATGCATGGAATGGCTTACCACAAGAAGTGGTGGCTATGAATACAGTGCAGGGCTTCAAACAGGCATGGGATGGGCATAAGGGAGCAATACAAATGACTATGAATAGATAGGCCACTGACAGAGCAAAGGCCGTTGCACATTTATAAGGTAGAAAAAGAAATGGGCAGACTGGATGGGCCTTGCGGTCCTTATCTGCCGTCAACTTCTATGTTTCTAAGCTTTTAATTTATTTGCCTCTGAATTTCTCTGTTTCTGAACCCCCACTAGACCTCTGTACCCTCAGCCTCTTGTTTTCCTTGGACACCACTGGCATCAAAAGCCCAATCTACCCCCACTGCTAATTTCTCCTCTTCCATCCTGCTATGCCTCTTTGTGGCACCCACTCTCTCTCCCGTTTATCTCTTGTGCCCCCAATTTAGCTGGCCTCTGTACTGGAATCTTTATGTGTGCTTATAGTCTTTCCTTACTTTCTTTCTAGCTCGAGCCCTGAGGGGGCTCCTCTGCTGAGATTGTGGCTCTGGCACTGCTGTTGGCCTGACGCATCGTCCTTGCCAATCTGCCCACTCCCCAGCTGCTGCTCAGATACGCTTTGCCAGCTCTAGGACCACTCGGCTTGTAATTTGATTGGTTCTTCAATGGCTGTTTCTAGTCCTCCTTTGGCTGGTACAGGCCCCTACTGCTTCTTTCTTGGACTCAGCTCTACTCTGTATTTCTAGCGCTTGCTGCGCCTACTGACTCTGTTTTCTGTGTCCATTTTCCCATTTGCAAGTTATACTGTATTGCCACTAGAGGGACATAATCTTCATCTAAAGCGATCCCTGCCTGTTGTTCATATAGATACCTTCCTAAACTACAGCTCCCCCTCCATCTGACCAGCCCCCTCCTCCGCGCTCCCTGCTTACAAATTCTTCCTGTTTCTAAATAAGTTATTCACTAATTTCTCTGCCTTTATGAACAGTGCATCCCCTACTCTCCTCTCTCCCCCTTGTTCTGCTCATATCCCTCTCTTTACCACCTCCACTTGCTCTCTACTCACCTATTCCTAATAACTCTCCCAACCCCATCAGTTACTATCTCCAGTCCCCTACCCACATCCATGCTATCACTCCTTCCCCGCTATTTGAAATATCGTCTCACTCTACCACTGTTCCTCATGCGGCTTTGATAACGGTGTCCACTTTCACTGCGGTTCTTCACCTTCTTCTTCCTTACTCATCCACTCCCTTCTTCTCAGAACTCCAACCTCCT
The DNA here is from genome assembly GCA_016271365.2 of Neoceratodus forsteri. Classification (NCBI taxonomy): domain Eukaryota; kingdom Metazoa; phylum Chordata; order Ceratodontiformes; family Ceratodontidae; genus Neoceratodus; species Neoceratodus forsteri. The sequence continues at coordinate 447,683,371 of CM057456.1, read as the reverse complement.
CACCAGCCCCTTCAAAATCCCCTAAGCTCCACTTTCTCATACTCGCCCTCCTCTTGCTCTCTGCCAGGGATCTCCAATCCAGGCCCTATTGCCACTTGCTCCTCTAGTGCATCCTCCTCTACCACCTCCCCCGCTCTCTTCTCTCAGCCCTCCCAGAGGGCTTAAAGATCCTACATCTAAACACCCGCAGCTTGTTGTAAAAAACAGACCAGATTCAGACCATGGTGTGCACTCTAAAACCAGGTATTCTAATCATCTCAGAAACTTGGTTAAAGACCACTGTCCCTGACCACTTGGTCTCCATTCCTGGCTACTTGCTGCTAAGGCAAGACCGTGCTGGCAGGGGTGGTGGTGGTGTGGCCATTTATGTACCTGCCTCCATCCAATATTCCATCATCTACTCATCCTCCAATCCTGAGACCCATGATGCCCTAGCTATCCATGTGACCCTCCCCTTCACTCTCCCAATCTTCATATCTGGCATATACTGCCACCCATATTATTTTATTATTATTATAGTCTTTGCTAACTGGGTAAGGCCCACTAGGCACAGCTGCCTGTTTTCAGGGGCGACCTGGGAGCACTGGGCGGTTAAATGACTGGCTCAGCGTCACACAGTATGCAAATGGAGGTTGTGAGAATCAAACTCAGGTCTGGTCTGCTGAATGTATCAAGCACATTCACACCTCGTTCCTCTAACCTCTAGGATATACTGCCAGCCCATATGTCCATCCTTCGGTCATGCTAGACCTCCTAACCTCCATCACTTCCTTTGCTCACTCTGGGGAATTATTCATCCTAGGCGACTTCAATATAAACTGGTTGTCACATAAAACTACCGAAAGTAAAAACGAAATCGGAGCCCTAAACCTCTCCCAACTGATCTCAGAGCACCTCTCGCCCAAATCACAAGACGTAACAAAACACCTTACTCGACTGGGCCCTTACCTCCCTCGCCCACCGCCCCGGTACATAAAGTAAATAGCTCACTAGTGTCCGACCCACCTGCTGTAACTGCGGAATTTAACTCCTACTATGCCTCCTGTGCCACTGAGCTACTGAAATCCCTCCCCTCCTACCCTTCCCTCTCCCCACACTCTACCAGTGTACCCCCTCCACCACCTTCCCTTCTCTTTTGCTACTGTAACCCCAAATGATGCCCTAAGTGCCCTCCTCACCATCAACTCTTTTGCTGTAACCACACACTATGAGACTGCTCGTATGCAGTGAGACCGCTCTGGTAGAGTGCATGGAACTTTGGAGCTGTGTGATTAGTTTTTAACAGACATGCATTGAATTGAAGGCTGCTCGTAGTCGCAGTCACGAGGCTCTTGGGGAGTGTAGTTTCTTATTGCCATTTCATGAAACTACAGATCCTCTTGTTGCACAGTAACAGTGCTGGAAATAAGTGTCAGGGCACTCATACAGCAGATAAAGGGAGCTAAATATCTGCGTTTGCAGTTGTTTGAGGCAATAGTATATATTAATTTTTATTAGGTCATTCTACGGGCTTGGTCACATGATCTGGACGGTTCTTCCGGGTTGCTGACTAGATCCGTGTAGCCCCGTGTGAGCAGAAAGGACTTTTGCTCTGGCCACACGCTATGAGACTGCTCGTATGCAGTGAGACCGCGCTGGTAGAGTGCATGGAACTTTGGAGCTGTGTGATTAGTTTTTAACAGACGAGCATTGATTTGAAGGCTGCTCGTAGTCGCAGTCGCGAGGCTCTTGGGGAGTGTAGTTTCTTATTGCCATAGCGTGAAACTACAGATCCTGTTGTTGCACAGTAACAGTGCTGGAAATAAGTGTCAGGGCACTCATACAGCAGATAAAGGGAGCTAAATATCTGCATTTGCAATTGTTTGGGGCAATAGTATATTTTAATTTTTATTCACTCACTCTATGGGCTTGGTCATGTGGCGCAGGCGTTCTTCCGGGTTGCTGACTATATCAGTGTAGCCCCCTGTGCGCGGGCGGGAACGAGCCCAGCTGTGCATCAAGCCACCGTCTGCGGAGATACATGCTGAGACACGTGCATTGTCACATGTCTGGCTTGTCAGGTGGGGAAGCCAGAACCGGGGCCCAGGTAATTTATGCGGGGTGTTTTCCTGTGTCCTACTAGATGTCAAACATTAAATAAAGTATAATAGTACTGTCAGTGTAGGGTGCAGTTATCCACTACAAGTACCTTGAAAGTGCTCTTTTAGCCTAAAACTTGTGGCCAGTTTTGTCAACTAAAAATGTCGGAGTCTGTTATGACTTTGGAAGGCGAGGTCAGCATCAACTGCTCTAGCTATGCAGTGTATACTATTACCCCATTATTAAACAAACACAAGCATATATGTGTTTCAAATGTTTATTAAACCTAGATTTGCAACAAGAAATGAACTGTTTCTCTGCTAGACTCGCTGTGCTAGAAACCAGTCAGATTGAAATGACCAGCAGGATAAATATAACAAATGATACACTAACTACAAATACTAATAGTACTCCAGCAGCCTTAAATGATCTGGATGTTCATGTTTCTGATGCCCTCATTTTGTCCCCTAGAAGTGTGCCTAGTTCTACCATTAGCATCACACCTGGTACTGTAAACAGAAAATGGGATAGGGAAGAGAACATAGGGGACACAACTGATGAAACTTGGCATATAGTGAGAAATCCCAGGGCTGCTAAGAAAGGACGTAAGGCTCAGCAGTTTTGTCTCCCTACATCAAATAGATATGATCCCTTTACAGATGATACTGAGGTTTCTAATTTAGTCCTACCTAACACCAGTGATCCCATTAAATCTTCCACCTCTGGTCACAGAAATCACAATCCAGTTTCTCCAGTGGCTGATTCAAGCATTACCCCTTGTAATATTAGTCTGGTCTCTGATGCCCCATCTACTATGGAAGTTCCTCCCACCCTCAGTCCCAGCAGAATTAAACATGTATATGTCTTAGGTGATTCTATTATAAAACACCTAGACAGGGCTATTTGTAATCCTGATAAAAGAAATCGAACTGTTTCTTCATTTTGAGGTGCTAAAATATCTGACATAACAGAAATGATTGATGATATTATACAGGAAGGTAGTGCAAATCCTTTAACTATCATACACGCTGGGACCAATAACATATTATATGATTCAAACAACATGAAGTCTTGCTGAATTCAGACATAATGCAGTTAGCCCCAGCACTTGAACTGCCCCGGAGAGGTAAGGGTTAATTCCATGCAGAAGCATGGAACGTTGAGCTCGAGCTCGGTTTTCAAACTCTGTCTGTGGTACTCCCAGTGTAACCGTCAGATTCTTTACTCTGCCTAACAGTGAAGTCGCTCCTGAGATTTCCTCTGCTTGGTTCGGTAAAAGTACAGCGTTTGGTTTAAAACCACTTCTTTGTTGTTTTTTTTGGATTTCCAGCCTCTATCTACGGTACAGGCAGTGTTGTAGATAGGTAGTGACTGTATTTATTTTAACCAACTTGTGGAAATTGTTTGTTTCTTTGGTTTCTTTTCGGTCAGTCCGGTTAGGAATCGACCTTGAGTTTTCTTCTAATTTTAAGTAATATTTTCCGGGATTAGAGTGGTGTTCTGGTACCGATCGGTCTCAAAAGAACCGGGCCTTTTTCTTGGTTCTTTTCCAAACCTGTGACACTGTTGTTACCGATCGGTTGGTATTACCTGGCTTGAAAGCTTCTATAGGGTAATTTGGTAGGTTGGCAATGTCTGAGAAACCCAAAAAGAAAACCGGTCCCACTGGGTTTCAACACTGTACTGAATGTGGGGAGGCCTTTGCCAAGGCCGACCCCCACCTCATCTGTGTTTATTGTCTGGGGTATGACCACCTCCAGTTAGACAGCCAAATTTGTAAAAACTTTCCAAAAACCACTCTAGAAAAATGATTGAGTAGGTTGAAGGAAAGGGAGGCTGAGAAGTCCGTAGATCCGGATGGCCAGCCTGGTTCGGTTGCGGCCAAACCTGAGGAGGTGCCTGCTGACCTAGGTGATACCTCCTCGGGCAAAAGGAGAGCCGACTCTGAGGGGTTGGTTCTGTCAAAAAAGAAACGAAAGTCTGCCGGTTCGGATCCAGTACCGCATACTCCAGCCGTGGACGAGATAGCCAAAGCGATTAGTATTGTCCAATCGCTTCGTCCGGTTCTGTCCGAACCAGCACCACCGGTTAGGCGGGCGGTTCAGTCGGAACCGGCTCCTTTGGATTACGATCCAGATGCTTTCTAGTAGGAGTGGGAGGGAGATGAAGATTATCCTGATGATGACTACGACCAGGGGGATCTGGATGTGCCCATTGAAACGGACATCTCCCCAGACAGGCCCTCGGATGTCTCCCCTCCCAGGCTTTCTGAGTCCCCTTCACACTTCTTGTTTTACAAGAAGGTGGCCGAAACCCTCCAGCTCCCTATGGTTGAAGCTGCTGAGGGGGAAGAAGAGCCTGATTTTGTGGAGATGATGAACATCCCAGAGTCCAAAAGGTTGTCTGTCCCTCTTCGTACGTCCTTGGGGAAACAGACACAAAAGATTCTACAGACTCCTAACTCTTTACCTCCTGTAGATAAAAGAATGGACAGGAGATGCATGTTTTTCAGGCTCAGCTGCGGAGTTCCTTTATTCACATAGCAGCCATGTTGGGGTAGTGCAGGCTGCAGCCTGTGACAGGGCAAACATTCCTTTGGCTTCACACCGCTCAGACAAGGACTCCAGGAAAGTTGATGCCATGGCCAAAAAAATATACTTGGCATCCTCTTTGGGACTCAGGCAGGCAAACTCTATGGCCTATACAGCCAGGTACCAGAAGTCCAGGTGGGATACGGTTCTGGAACTGGCTAGAAAGGCCTCCCTCCAGCTAGCCAAAGAGCTGGAGGAGGTGGCTGCAGATGGAACTGAGGCATCCAAAGTACAATTTCATGCTGCTGTGGACTCCAGTGATGTGGCATCCAGAGTCATGGCTACATCTGTGTCTCTCAGAAGGCATGCTTGGCTCAGATGTACTAGCCTATCACAGGACACCCAGTCTAAGGCTATAGATTTTCCTTTAGTTGGTAACTCTCTGTTTAGGGAGCAGACAGAGACTTACATGAAGAAGATGGATGAATATAGGACCACTTACAGGAGTGCACAGGTCAAGAAAAAGCAAGCCACTCCTCAAAAGCAGCAGTCTAGGGGCAGGCCCCTTTCACAGGCCTTTTTACCAAGCCCAGGCCTCCTCTTCTTACCCACAAAGGTTTTTTTTTCCTGAGGGAGGGGTAGAAGGGGGATGAGCAGGGCTGCTTCCTCCTCCCATCAGCCTGGTTTGACTCCCCAATCCCAGTAGAAGGCAGGCTGGCTTACTACTTTCAGGCCTGGAAGTCTGTTACCTCAGACAAGTGGGTCCTGTAAGTAGTAAGCCAGGGACTGGTCTTCAGCTTCAAAAGGTACCCAAAATGGAGGGGCCAAGTCTTTTCCACCTGCATCAATTTCAGAAACCCTTGCCCTAGAGGCAGAGGTTTCATCTCTCCTGGCTCTCAGAGCCGTAGAGAAGGTTCCTACTCAACACAAGGGAAAAGGCCTGCACTCCAGGTACTTCCTTACCCCAAAGAAAACAGGGGAGTGGCGACCCATCCTGGATCTAAGGTATTTGAACAAACACATATCAAAACCCAAATTCAAAATGGTAACTCTGGGAATAATCCTTCCCTCTTTAAGCCCAGAAAATTGGCTAGCATCACTGGACCTCAAGGATGCCTACTTTCATATCCCTATCAGGTGCTCCCACAGAAAATACTTAAGGTTCGAGTTGCCTTCAGGCCATTATCAGTTCAAGGCCATGCCTTTTGGCCTAACATCAGCTCCAAGGGTGTTCACAAAGTGCCTTGCAGTAGTGGTGGTTTACCTCAGAAGACAGGGTATCACCATTTTTCCATATCTGGATGACTGGCTCCTAGTAGGGCAGTCATCAGACCAGGTCAGATCAGCTCTGCAAACCACTCAGGACTTGCTCAGTTCTCTGGGGTTTCTTCTCAGTCTGCCAAAATCTGTCTTCGAACCAGTACAACTTCTCACCTTCATAGGGGTGGAATTGGATACTATCCAAGCAAAAGCTTTCCTTCCTCTGGCAAGGGTGAAGGCCTTAGTAGACCTTGCTTCCTCCTTTCGGCCTCAGGTTTCTCTTCCAGCGAGACAGTTCCTCCAACTCCTGGGCCACATGGCAGCCTCCACTGCAGTGGTTCAGGGAGCCAGATTTCTGATGCGGAACATTCAGTTCCACCTAAGGTCCTTTTGGTCCCAGAGAAGGGACTCTCTCACCAAACTGATTCCAGTGACCCGAACTCTGGTACAAACTCTCCAGTGGTGGCTGGACCAGGACAACCTCAGACTCGGGGGTTCCATTTCTCCCTTAAGTTCCATCAGTAGTTCTGACTACGGATGCTTCTCTCCTAGGCTGGGGAGCCCACCTGGGAGCCCTAATAGCTCAGGGGATCTGGTCCCCTCAGGAGCCTCTTCTTCATATCAACCTCCTGGAACTCAGGGCAGTTTTCCTAGCCCTTCAGGCCTTTTCAGATTCAGTCAAGGGCGAGGTGGTCCAAATCAGAGACTGAACACTACCACAATGTGGTACATCAACAAGCAGGGAGGCAGTCGGTCCATGGCCTTGTGCACAGAGGCCATGAAGATTTGGTCTCTGGCCTATTCGCTTCAAACTTCCCTGGTAGCAATTCATCTTACAGAGAAAGACAATATGTTAGCAGATGCCCTGAGCAGGATTTCACAGGGACATCACGAATGGTCCCTGAATCCTCACATTCTGAGGATCATTTTCTCCAGGTGGGGCACTCCAGAGATAGATCTATTTGCAGCACCAGACAGTCATCAACTTCCTCTGTTTTGTTGCAGACCTCCAGTCCTGGGGACAGTTCCCCAGGATGCCCTCATTCTGGACTGGAAGGGCAGGTTTCTCTGTGCCTTCCCTCCTTTCCCTCTCCTGTTCAGAGTTCTGATCAAGATAAGAACTCAACCCTGCACAGTGATACTGGTGGCTCCAGATTGGGCCAGACAACCCTGGTATCCTCTACTGCTGTCCTTGGCTGTGTCACATCCCCTGTCTGTTCCCAGGAGATACAATCTTCTCTCCTCCTCCCAGGGGCAGATCTGGTACCCCAATCTCCAGTCTCTCAACCTCAAGGCCTGGCTCTTGAAGAGACAGAATATGCAGCACTACATCTCTCTCAGGGAGTTCTGGATATTCTGAAGGTCTCCAGGAATTCTTCCACTAGAAAAACTTACAATTCCAAGTGGAAGAGGTTCAGTATTTGGTGCTCTCAGAAAGGTATTGTGCCTGATTCTGCAGGCATTTCCACAACCTTAGATTATCTAGTTCATCTGAATAGTTTAGGCCTTAGGCCTGCCACGTTGAAGGTTCATCTAGCAGCTGTCTCTGCATTCCTTTCGGCAGGGAAGGGCTCTTCCCTGGCATCTCATCCTGTTTTCAGGAAGTTTTCCAAAGGCCTGGTTCACATTAACCCTCCCTTTAGGGAGCCTACTCCGCCTTGGGATCTTAATGTCTGCATTGCTCAGCTTATGCAGCCACCCTTTGAGCCTATGGCTTCTGCTGAATTGAAGTACTTGACCAGGAAAATGGTGTTCCTGGTAGCTATTACTTCTGCCAGGCGGATTAGTGAATTACAGGCCCTGTCAGTTGAACCTGACTTCATATTCTTCCATAGGGATAAAGTGATCCTAAGAACTAATAGGAGGTTCTTGCCTAAAGTGGTATCGGATTGTCACCTAAACCAGTCTGTATCTCTTCCTGTGTTTTTCACTGACCATTCTTCTTCAGGGGAAAGATGATTACACAGTTTGGATGTTAAAAGGGCTCTTAGCTACTACATAGAGCATACTAAGGAACACAGAAATGACTGTCTTCAATTGTTTCTCACTTATGATGAGGTGGGGACAGGTAAGCCTGCCACTAAAAGATCTATTGCCAGGTGGATTGTTTCTTGTACACAATTCTGCTATGACAAATTGGGTAGAACACCCCCTTCAGGCCTGAGGGCTCACTCCACTAGGGGTACAGCTGCTACTCTAGCTGCGGCCAGAGATATACAGTACCCTTGTTAGAGATCTGTAAAGCAGCCACCTGGAAAACAGTACATACATTCACCAAGCATTACTCCCTGGACATCCAGGCTTGGAGTGATGCTAGGTTTGGCACAGCAGTACTGCAGAGCCTGTTCCCAAAGTAGGTTCTGCATTCCCTCCTCAATAGGGAACTGCTTGGCAGTCTGCATTATGTCTGAATACAGCAAGACTTCATGTTGTTTGAAGAAAAAAATTACTCACCGTAGTAATGTTGTTTCTTCTAATGGAGTCTTGCTGTATTCAGACCTCCCTGACCCCGCCTCCCCTCTCAGAACCTGTTTTTGGGAAGTGGGCTGGCAGGTACAGTGTTGCACCTCAGGGGTGTACCTTGTACCCGCCCCCCGGTGGGGGTAGCTGTTATTTTTATCCTTCTTGTGTTGCATAGCTTAATTTATCACTACCTTGTTTCATCTTGGGTTCTCGACTTGAGTCTTTTCTGGACCCCAAAACTATTTTGCCTCTTGGGTATATGTTTCAAACAATTTCCATATTATAGTGCTAAGTTAGTTAGTTGCTCGTAAGAATCTGATGGTTACACTGGGAGTACCACAGACAGAGGTTTGAAAACCGAGCTCGAGCTCAACATTCCATGCTTCTGCATGGAGTTAACCCTTACCTCTCCGGGGCAGTTCAAGTGCTGGGGCTAACTGCATTATGTCTGAATACAGCAAGACTCTATTAGAAGAAACAACATTACTATTGTGAGTAATTTTTTCTTTTGTGCATAAGATCCAACAAGATTTTGTTGCACTAACAAATAAACTAGTTGATTTTGGGGCAGATGTGTGCTCACTGGAAATTTTACCTATTCCTAGAGCAACTGAATACCAATACAGGAAGATCAAAACCATAAATGAGTGGCTGCGCAAATGGTGTTTACGACAGGGTCTTACTTGTATCACCCATTGGGAAGAATTTGATAATAAATCACAATTGTTCTGCTGGGATCGACTACACTGAAGTCGAAGGGGTAGTACCTATCTAGGGCAATAATTTCTAGATCAACTTACATCACATTTAAACTAAGTGACCAGGGGGAGAAGGGGAAGCAGTCCACCTCTCTTAAAAAACAAAGCATTTACAGTTATCCAATAAATAAACACACTTTAGAAAATTCTCAGTTGAAATGGATGTACCTTAATGCCAGAAGCCTAAATAATAAGCTGGATGAATTAACTATTAGAGCCGCGCAGGATAAGACTGACATATCCGAAACATGGGGCGACAATAAGGCATCCTGGGATACTCATATCACATGATATAGTTTATTTAAACTAAACCGTACCTCTAGAAAAGGTGATGGTGTTGCCCTGTTTATTAATAATTGCATAAAGGCTAGGTATGTGTCCAGTGTTGGGTAAGTTACTTTTTAAACTACTTCCTATTACTTTTGGAAACTTGTTCCAGAAAGCTCTGTGCAGTCACTAGCAAGGATAGAGAAGCACTGGAACAAGTAATACACCTTACAGTTAAAATTACTTATGTCTTTTTATACAAAAGTATTATGTAACTGTCACTGATCACATTTATTTGAAAGTAAGTAGTAACTAACCTATTAACTTTCAAATACATGTCATCTGTTATAGTTTTTTATTATTTTTGTATTGTTTTTGTATAAAAAGAACTAAGTAACTGTAACTGTCAGGTGTATTACTTTTTCTAGTACGTCTCCATCCTTGCCAGTGGCTGCACAGAGCTTTCTGGAACAAGTTTCTAAATGAAATAGAAAGTAATAGAAAAAGTAACTTACCCAACACGGTGTGTGTCTGACAAGATTCACACTCGTGAACTTGAAACAGAAGGTATATGGGTTAAATTGTTTCCTTTAAACTCTCCACAACTTATTACTGGTACTTGTTATATACTGCCTGCTTCTTCACATATTTATTTTGATGCACTTTTAATGGGAAATGCAGCAGTAATGGGTCATGTCATCATAACAGGGGATTTCAACCTTGGAAATATTGACTGGAGAGAGAAATCATGCAGCTCTAGTAATGGTAAAAAACTTCTTGATATTTGCAAACAGATAAGACTTACTCAGCATATTATGTTTCCAAGTAGACGGGACAAGATTCTAGATTTAGTGTTAGCAAATGACCACTTGGATCTCAAAGATGTTAATATTAGTACATCAGTTGGTAACAGTGACCATAATTCTGTGACATTTACTTTACATATGGTTTGTGCACCCACTATTGGATCATCTAAATTATATTTATATGATAATGCTGATCTTACCAATTTTAGGGAAGAATTAAACTCAATCACCTGGGACACTGTCTTTTGGGGTTTGAATATAAACGAATGTTGGAACTACTTTAAAGATACTTTAGTTTATCTTAGGGACAAATACATACCCACCAGGGAAAAATATTTATACAATAATCATCATCCTAAATGGTTTAAAAACTCTATTAAATGTTTAGTAAAACCAAAAGACAAGATATATCGATCTTATTTGAAATCGAAAACAGCGTACAATTGGTCTGCTTATTTATCTATACAAAAGAAATGTAAGTCCAAGATCAGAAAAGCTAAAGTTAAATGGGAACATAATCTCGCTAGAACAGCTAATAAAAACAATGGAAAACAATTCTATTCTTATATAAATTCATTAAAAATTCTACTAGTCAGGTAGGACTGATATTGTTTAATGACACTCAAATTCATGATCCAAAAACTTTGACAAATTTGTTTAACATTAAATTCTGTGACATCTTTAGTTCCAGTCAGCAGAATGTACCAAGCCATAATGATAATAATATAGGTGATACTAGTCAGATGACATTCACCTTAGATCAAATTTGTCTTAAACTTACTGCTCAAAAAGGTAAAACAAGTTTTGGCCCCAATAATATCTCTGGACACTTATTTCTTTTATCTGCTAGTTTGGATTATCTATTGAAAAAATTATTTGATGGATTTTTATTGTATAATTATGTACCTGATGACTGGAAACAAGCACACGTCATTCCTATTCACAACAAGCATTTGTCAATGCCAAATGTTTGCTTGCTGGTATTAGCATTGGAAATACAGGAGTTAGACAGATACAGAATAGGAATGGCAGTGAAGTATTGAACTTCACGCCAACCCCACTTCCATCCTGTAGAGACAGACAGGCATTGGGATAAGTGTTTGGGTCGTCACCCATGACGTTCATGCTGTGTCACCTCACCCTATTCTGCAGACACCGACATGTGTTCAGGTGTGCCTTGGGGTGTTTGGTTTTAAAGTCATCCCATTCCATAAAGACATACACTGAAATGGGTGCAGCATAGGAGAATGGGGTGAACTCTGGGGCCAAAGAGTCCAAGGTACACCTCGGTGCCTGTCACTGCCTGGGGGTGGGGGTGGGATGGCATGAGCAGTACAGTCGGCAATCCAAAGGCACACCCCAATGCCTATCAGTCTGTACAAGGTGGGACGTTATGGTTAGAAACCCTAACGCCCCGGGCGTTTGTTGGTATTTGCACTGCAAATTTTCAACATGACCTTTTTGTGACCCCGCCTCTTGAAAGCATTTGGGACCTCTTCTCATGAACAGTGTCAGTGTGATTTTGTCAATGTGTCCCAAACTTTGAATTACAGCAGCGACTGTGCCATTCCGCGCCACATGTACAAAAACACAGATCGGGCAGGATGTCAAGAATGACAGCTGTACCATCCATAGGGAGGTGTGAAGAGATGGCAATGTTGAAAATCTGTAGTGGGAATATTAAAAATGCTCGCACTTCCGAGCATACGTGGAAACTACACAACGCATGTGTGTAACACAGTCATTTTATGGACTTTCGTCACCAGAGTTTCAACATAGGCATTTTAGGACCTCTGCTCATGACCAGTGTCACTGTGATTTCCTTAATATGTCCTGAACACTGATTTCCCACAGCGACCACGCTATTCTGCGCCGGAAGTGCAAAAACACATTTAGACCAGGATGTGAAAAATGATAGCTGTACTGTTCATAAGGAGGTGTGAAAAAATGCCAATGCTGAAAATCTGGAGTGAAAATATTACAAATTTGCGAAGTTACGAGCATGCGTGGAAACTGCGCAACACACGATCATAACACACTCACTTTATGGACGTTGTCATAAAATTTTCAACATAGGCATTTTAGGACCTCTGCTCATGAACAGTGTCACTGTGATTTTCTTACTGTGTACCGAACACTGATTTCTCACAGCGACCATGCAGTTCTGCGCCAGAAGTGCGAAAACACATGTCGGCCAAGATGTGAAAAATGACAGCTGTGCTGTTCATAAGGAAGTGTGGAAAAATGGCAGTGTTGAAAATCTGAAATGAAAATATTGCAAATTTGCGAAGTTACGAGCGTGCGTTGCAACCGCACAATGCACCCTCGTAAAAGAGTAATTTTTTTGATTTTTTCCACCAAATTTGCAACACAGACTTTTTAAGAGCCCACCTCATGAATATTGGCACTGTTTCGTTAATTGGTCCCGAAAGGTGATTCTACACAGTGACCGCAAAATCATCTTTCGGGACTGAATAATGCCATGACAGTGGCTGAATTCATGAGGAGGGGTCCCAATAACATCATGTTGAAAATTCAGTGCTAAAGTTCGCAAAAATGCCTGAGATATGCACCAAAGTTGAAAAAACCCTATTTATGCCATTATACAGCTTACTGGCATTTCTTCATTTGTGGTTGGCTTTGAAGAGTGCAGACATGTTCCCGGTCCACTGAAGATCGTCATGCTGGGTTCCAGAGGTAAGTATGGGGTGAGGAGAGTGTGGGGAGGCAGGGTGTGCAGAGGGTGGGCGCAGGTTGGGGTAAGGGCCATCGGACTCAATGAGGGACCGTTTTCTGTTTTATAGGTTAAAAAAAAACATTGCAGGACTTTTTTTTTATAGGGACATTTGGCATGCGGGGGTGGGCTCCCAGCGTGCCACCCTAGTGTTTTCTTTTTTGGTGGGGCTGTAGCTGACAGAGATTGGGCACTCTGTCGGCACATACCGGGGGGAGAGCCGAGGGATTGAAGCACCCTTGGCACAAAACAAATGTGTTTTGGGGAGGACAATATGCCGGCGGAGTGGGCTCCCCTCGGCAAATAAACTGGAAGGAGGGGACTGAAGCTGATGGGGATTAGGCCCTGTTGGCAAACAAAGACTGTTTTTTGGGGGGGCACATGATGCTGAGGGGGATTGGGCACCCCCTTGGCACTGGGGGCTGTGTAATATTGTTTGTAAACATGGCGGCGGCTTGCTGCCACGTTCACAAGCAATGTTACACTAGGCAAGGTACTGCCCTGCAATGACGAGGCGGCCCCTGATTGCTGCAGCACAAATGTGACAACTTGGTGGCACTTTTAGAAGCCAGTGTCATCAGCACGCTGTGCCTCTATTGGTCCACCAGTGCCAAGCCCCCAAATGCAATGCCTCCGTTGGCTGCCACAGTGCTGCACCACCACAACCTGCTTCTCTCTTAAGCTGCCACATAATGTTTCAAACAACATGAAGTCTTGCTATATTCTGACAGTAGCAGTGAGTCCCAGCCTTCGAACTGCCCCGGAGATGAAAGAGTTAACTTTCCATGCCAGGCATGGAACGCTGAGCTCGAGCTCGGTTGAGACTCTGTCTGTTGCTGTTTAAACTCAAACCGTCAGATTCTTTACTCCGCCTCACTGAACAGTCGCTCCGGAGATTTCTCCTTCTGCTCGGTTCAATTTGTTGGTTAAAGTACCGCTTTTCTCGGTTTTCGACCGAATTTAAACTGTAACCTGTCGGTTCAGTCTGTGTCTGTGGTATTTGTGAGTACTAGATAGGTTATATTTTATTTCTATTCTGTGTGGAACTTGTAAACGGTTCATCGGTTCGGTTTGAACCGATTAAGTTGTTAGAAAATCTTAATTTGTACTTTTAGAGTGTGGTTACCGGTTCTTATCGGTTCTAAAAAAAACGGATTTTATTACGGTTTTTTCCACGACCCGTGACACGGTTAGGAACCGATAACAGGGTCTTGCCTGGCGGATTGCCATAAAAGGGTAAGTTTGGTTAGGACTGGCACAATGTCGGAGAAACCCAAAGGAAAAACCGGACCCACTGGGTTTCAACACTGCAGTGTGTGTGGGGAAGTCTTTGCCAAGGCTGACCCCCACACCACCTGTGTTTATTGTCTGGGGTTTGACCACCTCAATGCAGACTGCCAGATTTGTAAAATTTCCTGCAGTTACCCTAGAAAAGAAGCTGGTAGGCTCCAGGAAGGGAGGCCAAAAGTCCGCTGAACCGGATGGCCAGCCTGGTTCGGTTCAGACCGAACCAGAAGGAGTGCCCTCTGACCAAGGTGAGACTTCTTGGGCAAAGGAGAGCGATTCTGAGGAGTCGGTTCGGCTAAAGAACGAAAAAAAAATCAGCTGGTGTGGAGCCAAAACTTTCCTCTCCAACCGCTGAGAGAGATAGCCAAAGCGATCAAAATTGTTCAGTCGCTTTCCCTGGTTCCGACCAAACCGGCACCATCAGGCAGGCGCCCGGTTCGGCCGGTTCCACTGGTTCAAGAGTATGATTTAGAGGAATTTTATGAACCGGAGGAGGAGGAAGAAGAGTATGAGGAAAGTGAATGTGGATTTGAAAGTCTGGATGTGCCCATTGACCCGGACATCTCCCCAGACAGACCTTCAGGAGTGTCTCCTCCTAGGCTTTCTGAGTCCCCCTCCCATTTCATGTTTTATAAAAAAGTGGCTGAAACCCTCCAGCTTCCTATGGAAGAAGCTGTGGATGAACAGGAGGAACCTGACTATGTGGAAATGATGGATATCTCAGAGTCTAGGAGGCTGTCTATTCCCTTGCACAAATCTTTTGGGAAACAGACATTTAAGATTTTAAAGACTCCTAACACTATACCTCCTGTGGATAAAAGAATGGACAAGAGGTATACATTGTCAGGCTCAGACACGGAGTTTCTTACACAACAATGCAGCCATGTTGGGGTAGTGCAGGCTGCAGCCTGTGATAAGGCAAACATTCCTTGGCTTTACACCCCCAGACAAGGACTCAGGAGGATTGATGCCATGGCAAAGAAACAGTACATGGCAGCATCCTTGGGACTCAGACAGGCCAATTATATGGCCTGTACTGCTAGGTATCAAAAATCCAGATGGGACACTGTTATGGCTTTAGCAAAACAGGTCCCTGGCCAGCTTGCCAAGGAGCTGGAGCAGGTGGCTGCTGATGGTATTGAGGCATCCAAGGTGCAATTCCATGCTGCAGTAGACTCCAGTGATGTGTCATCTAGAGTCATGGCTACATCTGTGGCAGTTCGAAGAATGGCTTGGCTCAGATGTACTAGCCTGTCACAGGATATCCAGACTAAAGCCATGGATTTTCCTGTTGTGGGTAATTCCCTGTTTGGGGAGCAAACAGAGAATTACATGAAGAAAATGGATGAGTATAAGACCACCTATAGGAGTGCACAGGCCAAGGAAAGGCAGGCCACTCCTCAAAGGCAGCTTCCCAGGGGCAGGGGCAGGCCTTTTCATAGGCCTTTTTACCAAGCCCAGGCCTCCTCTTCTGCTTATGCCCAGAGGGGGTTCTTTAGAGGGAGAGGCAGACGGGGTACAAGCAGGCCTGCTTCCACCCCTCAGCCCAAAGCCCCTGCCAAACAGGCACCCTGATGGGGTTGCCAGGGCCGATTCTCAGCTACCTGTAGGGGGCAGGCTGGCTTACTTTGTCCAGGACTGGGAGTCTCTGACATCAGACAAATGGGTCCTGGAAGTAGTAAGCCAGGGACTGGTTCTCAGCTTCAAAAAGTTTCCAAAGATGAGAACCAGATCCTTTCCACCTGCAAATCCATCAGAGACACTTGCCTTAGAGGCAGAGGTCTCTTCCCTCCTAGCTCTCAGAGCTGTGGAAAGGGTTCCACCCCTACACCAGGGCAAAGGGTTGTACTCCAGGTACTTCCTTACCCCAAAAAAGACAGGAGAATGGCGGCCCATCCTGGATCTCAGATACTTAAACAAGCACCTTTTAAAACCAAAATTCAAAATGGTGACTCTGGGAATTATTCTACCCTCTCTAAGGCCAGGGGACTGGCTAGTGTCCCTGGACCTTAAGGATGCCTACTTCCATATTCTCGTCAGAAGCTCCCATCGAAAGTACCTCAGGTTCAAGGTGCCCTCAGGCCATTACCAGTTCAGTGCAATGCCCTTTGGCCTCACCTCTGCTCCAAGGGTATTCACAAAATGCCTGGCAGTGGTAGTTGCTTCTCTAAGAAGGCAAAAGATTGCCATCTTCCCTTACCTGGACGGCTGACTTATAGTAGGCCAGTCCCCAGACCAAGTCAAGTTACACTTACAGATAACTCAGCAACTGCTCACTTCTTTGGGTTTCCTTCTAAATCTTCCAAAGTCAGTTCTAGAGCCTGTCCAGCTTCTCACCTTCATAGGCGCAGAGCTAGACACAGAGAAGGCCAGAGCCTGCCTTCCCCTGGACAGGGCAAGAACCCTGGTCTCTCTGGCCTCCTCATTCACCCTGCAGGTGTCTCGACCAGCAAGGTATTTTCTGCAGCTCCTGGGGCACATGGCTGCTTCCACAGCAGTAGTGCAGGGAGCAAGATTTCAGATGAGGGACATTCAGTTCCATTTGAGAGCCTTCCGGTCTCAAAGGAAGGACCCTCTGACCAAATTGATCCCAGTAACTCGAACCCTGATCCAGGCCCTACAGTGCTGGCAGGATCAGAACAATCTGAGACAAGGGGTTCCCTTTGTCACTCAGTCTCACTCTTTAATCCTTACTACAGATGCCTCCCTCTTGGGGTGGGGGCTCACATGGGCGACCTCACCACCCAGGGGTTGTGGTCCCCTCAGGAATCTTTGCTCTACATCAATCTGTTGGAACTCAGAGCAGTATTTCTAGCACTTCAGGCTTTTTCCAAATCTGTTCAGAACAAAGTTGTACAGGTCAGAACAGATAACACCACCACAATGTGGTACATCAACAAGCAAGGAGGCACTCGGTCTACGGCCTTGTGCGCCGAAGCAATGAAGTTGTGGTCTCCTGGCTTACTCCCTGAACACCTCCCTCACGGCAGTTCACCTCCCAGGCAAGGACAATGTCCTGGCAGATGCTCTCAGCAGGATTTCCCAGGGCCATCACGAATGGTCACTGGACCCCTGATCTTGGAGGTGATATTTTCCAGATGGGGCACCCCGCAGATAGATCTTTTTGCAGCCCCAGACAATCACCAACTTCCCCTTTTTTGCTGCAGGCCCCCAGTGTTGGGCTCAGTCCCCCTGGATGCCTTAGTTCTCAATTGGGAAGGGAGTTTTCTCTATGCTTTCCCCCCCTTCCCTCTCCTGTTCAAAGTGCTAGTCAAAATCAGATCTCAGCCCTGCAAGATGATCCTGATTGCTCCAGACTGGGCCAGACAGCCCTGGTATGCACTCCTACTGTCCTTAGCAGTCCATCTTCCCAGGAATTACAATCTGTTAACCTGTGCTCAAGGGAGGGTTTGGCACCCGAACCTCAAATCTCTCAGTCTCAAGGCCTGGCTCTTGAAGAGTTAGAGTTTGCTGATTTACACCTCTCCCAAGGTATAATGGATATCCTGAAGGCTTCTAGAAAACCTTCCACCAGGGCTACTTATAATTCCAAATGGAAAAGATTTTCCATATGGTGCTCTGGGAAGCATATTTCCCCAGAATCTGCTGATCTGCCCACAGTCCTTGATTTATATGGTACACTTAAATAGCTTGAGGCTGAGACCAGCTACACTGAAAGTGCATCTGGCAGCTGTGTCTGCTTTTATTTCAGCAGGTAAGCCCTCTTCTCTTTCAGCTCACCCTGTATTCTCCAAATTTTTCAAGGGATTGCTTCACACCAACCCTCCATTCAGGGACCCTGCCCCTGCCTGGGACCTTAATGTTTGCATTGCTCAGCTTATGCAACCCCCTTTTGAGCCTTTGTCTTCAGCAGAGCTTAAGTACTTGACTTGGAAGACTGTGTTTCTGGTAGCCATCACTTCTGCCAGACGCATAAGTGAATTACAAGCTTTGTCAGTGTAGCCTGATTTTATCTCCTTTCATAGAGATAAGGTGGTCCTCAGGACTAACAGGAAGTTCTTGCCTAAGGTGGTTTCAGATTTCCACCTTAATCAATCTGTGTCTCTTCCAGTGTACTTCACTGACCCTTCCTCCTCTGGCGAGAGGAGGCTGCACAGTTTAGATGTGAAAAGAGCCCTTAGCTACTACATAGAGCGTACCAAGGGTCACAGGTTTGACTCCCTCCAACTGTTCCTCACTTATGGTGAGGTTGGTAAGGGGAAACCTGCCACTAAGAGATCCATTGCCAGGTGGATTGTCTCTTGTATCCAATTTTGTTATGAAAAACTGGGTAAGGTTCCTCCCTCAGGCCTGAGGGCTCACTCTACCAGAGGTACAGCTGCTTCCCTGGCTGCTGCCAGGGACATCCCTATTCTAGAGATATGTCAAGCAGCTACCTGGAAAACAGTTCACACTTTTACCAAGCATTACTCCCTGGACATCCAGGCTAGGAGTGATACTCGGTTTGGCACAGCTGTGCTTCAGAGCCTATTTCCCAAGTAGGTTCTGTCCCTCCTCCATGGAGGTACTGCTTTGTAGTCTGCTACCGTCAGAATATAGCAAGACTTCATGTTGTTTGAAGAAAAAATTACTCACCTTAGTAATGTTGTTTCTTCTAATGGAGTCTTGCTATATTCTGACCTCCCCCCCGCCTGCCCTCTCAGAACCTCTGTTTTTGGGATGTGGGTGGGCAGTGCAGTGTTGGCACTCAGTAGGTGCCCACCTTTTTGTTTTCACCCCTTTCTTTTCTTGGGGTGAGTTGGTGTTGTGTTTTTCATTTTTTGGGTCTCCTGACTTGAGTCTTTGTTTTGGGACCAAAAAATGTGTTTTATGTTTAGTAGCCAGTTGGCTAGTGTAGGTTTACAGCTTCCACACAGGACCTTAGTGAGTTTTAGCTCGTAAAGATCTGACGGTTTGAGTTTAAACAGCAGCAGACAGAGTTTCAACCGAGCTCGAGCTCAGCGTTCCATGCCTGGCTTGGAAAGTTAACTCTTTCATCTCCGGGGCAGTTCGAAGGCTGGGACTCACTGCTACTGTCAGAATATAGCAAGACTCCATTAGAAGAAGCAACATTACTAAGGTGAGTAATTTTTCTTCTTGCGCATGCATGCAAGCAAACATAAAAAGGCCCAAAAACTACATGGGAAAACAATAGACCGGTCAGCCTTACCTCATCAGTCTGTAAAGTTATGGAAGGTCTAATAAAAGATATAATTACACCAAATCCAGAAAGACATGATCCTGAACAGCATGGATTCAGGCAAGGTAGGGGCTGTATAACAAATCTTATGTGTTTTTATGAGACTGTAAGTTCTGTACTTGATAGGAAAATCCAATTTGATGTAATTTTTATAGACTTTAGTAAGGCCTTCAATGTTATGCCACATTGGGCATTACAGACAAAATGACTATGTCGTAACATCAGTAATTCAGTATTCAGCAGGATATATAACTGGTTGAGTAATGGGTCCCAACGTGTACTAATTAATGGTGCACTTTCTAATGAAGCTCTTGTGACTAGTGGGGTACCGCAAGGCTACATTTTGGGCCCCTGCCTTTTTTAGGATTTTATCTCAGACATGACAAACACTTGTATCTCTATTTCCACTAGATAGACAGTGCTAAAATTGGTGGACCGTGTGCTACCCCTGACCAGGTTGAGACCTTACAGCAAGATTTAAATAAAATTTTTGATTGGACAACTAAGTGGGGTATGAAACTCAACAATAAAAAGTGCAGAGTAATGCACCTGGGACATCAGAACCCCAATACATCATATATCCTGGGAAAAACCACCTTAATGAGTAACATAGATAAAAAAGATCTTGGTATTAATATTTCAAACAAGTTGGATCACTCAAGTCAAATAAATCAGGTCATCAGTAAAACAAATAAAGTTGTATAGGTGTCAACGTGGCTCAGTTGGTAGCACATCCGCCTGTGGACCAGAAAGTCGTGGGTTCTCATCTCACACTGGGATTGGACTTGCACCTAAAAATCTCTGGCATCCGAGTGCAGTATTGGGGGGTGCTGTACTGCTGGGGTGTGCCATCCTTCGGATGAGACGTTAACCCGAGGTCCTTTCTGCCCATCCTGTTGGGTGTCCAGGTGGAAGTAAAAGAACCCAGGGCACTCTTCGCAAAGAGTAGGGAACATTCCCGGTATCCTGGCCAACATTCCCCTTCCCGTAAACCAGTTCATGCAGTTATCCAGGCTGTGTGTGGGTGACGATGTGCGATATGGCCACCACCACACATTCAGTCACTTCACTACCAGTCTAGCATTGCTTGTAATGTGCTTTGGGATACACTGTATTTGAAATGCGCTATATATAAATGCTGATTACTTACTTACTAATATTAAATCCCGTAATGCTAATATGATGCCTTTGTACCGGGCTTACGTAAGACCCCATTTGGAATATGCTTCTCAGTTATGGTGCCCGTACAAGAAGTCTTGATTGTATTCAACTTGAAAAGGTGCAAAGAAAATTCACATAACAATTGCAGGGATTGCATACTAGTTCATATAACAGCAGATTGAATTCCCTCAATTTAATTTCATTAGAGACATGCCGATTGAGGGGTGATTTATTGTTTCTATTCGACATTATCGGTGACCCATTTTTGATGACCAAACTGGGGTTAGAGTTTAAATCCAATATATATAATACCAGAGGGCCTCTACTACAGTTGTCTGGTAAACATTTTCATTATAACAACAGGAAATTTTTCTTCACATTACGGGTTATACATCCCTGGAATACATTGCCATTAGAAGTTATCAGTAAATCAAAACATGAATTCAAAAAACGATTAGACTCATTTTTACTTACAGATAGGAAATTACTACTAATTTAGTAATTGGTTAGTATAGGAGCACCCATGAGCTTTTAGCTCCCTTGCTCCTCGCTTTCCTTAGTATGAACTCCACTAAAGGTGCCTCCCCTGCTGGTCTTGACCCAAAACTCCTCTCCCCTCTCCGCTTTGGCCATTGCCTACTCCCTCTCAATAATCCTAAATGTCTCCTTCTCTACTGCCTCAGTCCCCTCTTCATGGAAACATGCTGTGGTCCTCCCTTTACCCAAAGGGGGTGATCCCTCATCCCCTGGCAACTATCGCCCCATTTCTTTCCTCCCTACCCTTGCCAAGTTTCAAGGACACATTGTCCTCTCCTGACTCACCTCTTTTCTATCTGACACCTCCTTTTTCACTCCTTCCCAGTCTGGTTTCAGGAAAAACCACTCAACCACCAATACCTCTCTCCTATGGCTCACAGACTTCTTCCTAACTGGGATGGACAATGGCCAAATTACCACTGCCATTTTTGTCGACGTGGCCAAGGCCTTTGACACTGTCTCTCACTCCCTTCTCCTCGACTCACTCCCAGCAGCTGGCCTATCTCCCTCCACCACAAACTGGTTCAAGGCCTACCTTATTGGTAGAACCAAATCAGTTAAGATCTTGGACGTCACTTCCCTTCCCCTCCCGATTAGTACTAGGGTCCCCAAGGGCTTGGTATTAGGGCTCCTCCTATTCTCATTCTTCTTAAACGACCTTTCATCTGTTTGCTTCCCATCCTCCGCTTTACATACGTATGCCGATGATACAGTCCAGTCTGCATCTGGCTCCTGTCCTGATGAGTTTATAACTAGCTTACAGCAAGACTTCGATAAGGTTCAGCTCTGGTTTGCTAACCATCAACTTTTCCTCAACGCCAAGAAAACTGTCTCCATGACCTTTGGCACAAGGTAGAGACTCTCTAGGCTTCCTTCCTTACCCACTTTCCACACCCTTGATGGAACTTTACTTGAGGACACATCCTCCTGCAGTTACTTAGGGAAGAGGGGAAGAGTACACAATGGGGGTGAGATACTAACAACAACAAAAATGGAAACGGACCTGGGGTAGTCCTATCAGATGACTTAAAGGTGGGCATGCAATGTGAGAGGGCAGTAAGGAGGTCTGGGGGGATACTGGGATGCATAGGGAGAGGCATCACCAGTAGAAAACAGGAAGTTGTTATCCCTCTGTACAGACAGCCGGTGAGACCACATCTGGAGTACTGCTTGCAGTTCTGGAGACCCACTCTCCACAAGGACATAGACAGGATGAAAACTGTCTAGAGGAGGGCAACTAAAATGGTACAGGGTCTGCACTGGAAGACATATGAAGAGAGACTAAAGGAGCTTAATATGTATAGCCTCGAGAAAAGGAGGGAGAGGGGGGACATGATAGAAACTTTCAAGTACCTCAAGGAAATCAACAAAGTCCAAGAGGGTAGCATCTTTCAAAAAAAGAGGTGTGCAATTACAAGGGGGCACAATTTGAAGAGGGGGCAGCTCAGAGGTTGTGTAAGGAAGTATTTTTTCACAGAGAGGGTTGTGGATGCATGGAATGGCCTTCCGGTGGAGGTTGTGGAGTCAAAAACAGTGGTTGAATTCAAGCATGCATGGGACAGTCATAAGGCAATTCTAGGTGGGGATCGAAGGAAGTAGGCTGCTGGTTAACTAGGGATCTGCTGTTTATCCATTAGGTAGGGAAATGGGCAGACTGGGTGGCCCAAGCGGTCCTTACCTGCCGTCAAATTCTATGTTTCTATGTTGGCTGGACCAACACCTAAACTTCTCTGGACATATTGGCGCCATCCAGAAAAAAACAGCGTCCCAAACTTGGTGCCCTGTTAAGGAACTGTATTTACATCCCTCCTATGGCTAGGTGTGAACTTGTTCAGAAGATGATACTGCCCATTTTCGACTACTGTGATGTAGTCTATGGTGCTACCAGTAAGTCCTCCCTGGCCAGACTGGACACCCTCTTCAGTTCCTTCTGCCGCTTTGCCCTGGATGCCCCACCTCGCACCTATCACTGTGATCTTTATCGTGCCCTGTCCTTCCCCTCTCTTACTAATAGGCGACTCTCCCACTGTGCTAAATTCACCTCCAAGCACTGGTTGGGTGAGCTCCCTTCCTACCTCACCTCCTCCTTTATAACACCCCCACCACCCTTCCATTCCCTTAGATCTACTGACTCCCGTACCCTGGTTGTCCCCCGCAGATCTACTCAAATTGGCCAATCCAGTTACTCTCACCATCTCCCAAAAATTTGGCATTCCCTCCCCCCTCAAGTCCGGCACTCATCCTCCACCTACTCCATCAGCTCTGCCCTCAAAAATTACCTTGCACCTAGCTAAGATAAGGAAATTGTAGGTCCCTATCACATTTCCCCTCTCTTGTTTGGCCTCCTGCAAGTACATATTCAGTGCCTTGAGGTGATCTTTTAAAATTTACTCTGCTGGCTTTTAATCATTTTGGTCACACTGCATTGCACTGTCTCCAGCCTATCCCTGTCTTTTCTTAGGTGAGGATTCCAGAACTGGGCACAGTACTCCAGGTGGGGCCTCACTAGTGCTTTATAGAGAAGTGCTAATACCTCCTTCCTTCTGCTGTCAGTACCCCTTTCCCTTGTTTCACTAATTGACCCCTAGGTCTCTTTCCTCAGAGGTCGTGTCCAGCTTTACTCCCCAATCCAGTACTCTGTCCTGGGGCTCTTGTTCTCTGTGTGCATCACCTTGCACTTTTTAGCATTGAATCTCATCTGCCAAACCTCTGACCACCTCTCAAGCCCTTACAAGTCTCGCTGCATCTCTCTTACCCCTTTCCCACTGTCTAACCTGCCACAGAGCTTAGTGTCATCTGTGAAGACGCATCTTGCCCTGGATTCCTTCACTCATGTCACTGATGAACATACTGAAAAGGACTGGGCCCAGGACCTCTCCTTATTGCACCCCACTGATGACCTCATTCTCTTCTGATTTGACTCCATTAACCACAACCCTCTGCTGTCTCTCTTCCAATCAGTTTCTCACCCATCTAACTATCCCCTTTACTGTGCCCAGATCTTCTAACTTCTTCAGCAGCCTGCTGTGAGGCACTGAGTCGAAAGCCTCGCTGAAATCAAAGTAGAATACATCCACAGCGTGGCCGATATCCACTACCCTCATTACCCAGTCAAAGAATACTCTCTGGTTGGTCTGATAAGGCCTCCTTGCGAGGAACCCATGCTTTTTACAATCTTGGAGTCACCAGTATTGCTCTCCAGGTAGTTCACGAGGTACTCTTTGACTAGTGTCTCCATCAGTTTACCCATGGTTACACAGTTGCTCCTTGTCCCTCCTTTATGGAGTGGGATTATGTCTGCTGCCTTCCAGTTTCTTGGAATGACCCATTTTAACTGAGCTTTGAACAGCCTTAGAAGGGGTTCAGTTAGTTCCGTTGCCAATTCCTTGAGCACCCATTTGGCCCGGGTCCTCATTGATCTTTAGGACTGCCAGTCTTTTTTCAACCCTTTCACTGGTAAATACTAGCTGCCTCATCTCTGAAATACTCCATACAACAGCCTTAATGCCACTCTCTGGCAAAGGCCCTCTGTCTTCCTATACCCAAGGGCTCCACGACAGACGGTGGCCAACTGGCTGGTCCAGCTACCCCACCTCATCTTACTCGGGTTTTGTTATGTGGTGCCAGGTCAATGAGGAACAAGACTGCTATAATGGCGGACTTGATATCCTCGGTTGACCTGGCTTGCATCACGGAGACCTGGTTGGATGAAAATGCTGCCCCCATTTTGGAGGCGGAACCGGCTGGGTACTCCATGATACACAACCTGAGGGAGGATCGCAGGGGTGGGGGGTGGCCATTTGTTTTAATTCTGCCCTGAACCTCATGGTGCTACCTGTAGGTCATACATGATCTTTGGAGTGTGTGGCCGCTCGAGGGAGCATGGGTGCAGGTTTCAGGGTCCTTGTGCTCTATCATCCCCCTGGTTTAGATGGGGACCTTTTACAGGAGATCGAAGAGCTTGTCGCTGGCTTGGTGTTGGAGTCTCCCAGGTAGTTGATTCTGGGGGACTTCAATGCCTGGGCTGACGGCGGGCTCTCGAGTTTTGGGAATGATCTCCTTGGGAACATGGGTGCATTGGGCCTGCTACAGAATGTAACAACAGCAACGCACTCGGGTGGCCGCACTCTGGATTTGGGCTTTTCTTTAGGATTGGATGTAAATGACCTCAGAGTAGGGCCAGTGATTTATCATGGCACCGTGAGGTTCACGTTCAGAGGCCCCACCCCCAGATGGTCCTGCCCCTGTGGAGATGGTTTGGTAGCGCCCGTTAAGAAGGGTTTCCTCTAGAGGACTGTCGGCAGTGCTGGACCTATCGAGCGTTGAGGCAGCTTGTGCGGTTCGGATGGAGGAAGCAGTGGCAGCCTATAATGGGTCCGTCACTGCGGCCCTCGATTCCATCGCACCCATTTGTGTCTGCCTCTTCTCTACTCACTGGAGATCTCCATGGTTTGATGAGGATCTCTGGGGTTTAAAGACTAAGGGGCAGAGGTTAGAGAGGCGCTGGAGGAGAGTCGACCTTCCAGAGGACAAATTGGCCCTGAAGTCACATTATGTCAACTATCGGGGCAATGTCCCCTAAGAAGGCTGATTTTTTTTTTGTCTAGGGAGACTGCTGTGGAGAGGAACAGGCTGGCTCAGCTCTTCCTCGCGGTAGATGGGCTTTTACACCCTGCCTGTCTCCATGTAGGGGGAGTGGGTTCTAGCACTAGGTGCGAGGAGCTGGCTGTGTTCTTCGCTGACAAAGTGTCCTCTATCAGGGATGAGGTCTCCTCGAGTGCCTCTCAAAAGGGATGCAGGGCCTGGTCTGAGTTGTGCCGAAACACTCCTCCTGTCTGGGATGAGTTTGAGCTGGTTTGGGTGGAGGAGATGATTGAGATAGTCTAAATCCTGCGGGCAACACAATGTGATCTGGACCCAAGTCTGACCCGACTTTTGGTTGGATGTCTGGACCTAATTGGACCTGTGGTTGCTGAGGTCGTTTGGAGTTCCTTGAGGAGTGGGATCTTCCCACTGGCTTTGAAAGAGGCCTTGGTTAGACCCGTTTTGAAGAAACCCTCTTTGGACCCAGACTGCCTCAGCAACTACAGGCCGATCTCGAACCTCTCATTCTTAGGGAAGGTTATTGAGAAGGTGGTGGCCATTCAGCTTGAGAGACATCTTGCCTCTTCCTCTACCTGTGAGCCTTTCCAGTCTGGGTTCTGTGCGGGGCATAGTACGGAGACTGCCCTGGTGAGGGTGCTTAATGATCTCCTGATGGTGAGGGACAGGAGAGACCATACCATCTTGGTCCTCCTGGAGCTCTCTGCGGCATTTGACACCATGGATTATGAGGTACTGCTCGATCGTCTGCGGTTCTGGTATGGCTTGTCTGGTAATGTCATCAAATGGTTCAGGTCATTCCTGACAGGCAGCATACAAAGGGTGACGATGGGGTTAGACCTCATCTAACCCGAAGTCTCTGTGCTGTGGGGTTCCGCAGGGATCAGTCTTATCACCCTTGGTGTTCACGGTGTACATGCTGCCATTGGGGACATTATCAGGCGGTACGGGCTGGGTTTTCACTGCTGTGCAGATGATACCCAGCTGTACTTGTCCTGTGCATCCAATACCCGGGTGTCAGCCTCTGTCTTTAACACCTGCCTCGAGGAGATCCACTCATGGATGGCTCATAACTGGCTTAAGCTTAATCCAGACAAGACAGAGGTACTGTTCATGGATCCAGGTCGTTGGGGTGGAGGAGGGGGTGTGGTGTCTCCCCCTGGCCTAGTGTTGGGGGGGTGTTCCCCTTGCCCCATCTAGACAGGTGAAGGATTTGGGCGTGATCCTGGATGATGGCCGGACGCTTGATACTCAAGTGTCAGCTGTGGTCAAGATTGGATTTTACCATCTCAGGAATATTGCCTGAATCCGAGCCCTGATCCCATCTGAGGACCTGACCCCGCTGGTGCATGCTTATGTCACTTCCAGGCTGGACTGTTGCAATGCCCTGTACCTAGGGTTATCTGGCGGCAACCTCCACAGGCTGCAGCTGGTTTAGAAGGCGATGGCAAGGTTATTGACTGGGGTGAGAAGATGTGAGCATGTCATCCCGGTACTTCGTGGACTGCAAGGCTGCTGGTCAGGTGGAAGATTGTCTTCAAGGTAGGGCTTTTTTTTTTTTTTTTTAATTCTGTGTTTTTGTTGCCCCCACTCTGCCAAGGATCTGCCTGGTCACGGACCCCTAGTATCCCCACTTTCATTTTGAGCCAGACTCCAGACACCCTCGGCTTGCCCCCTCAGGGTGGGGTCGCGACACCTTAGGGCGTCAGTGCCGCAAACATGGGACTAGAATCATGGAGCTGGCCCTGAAAGCTGATTAGGGCAGGAGCAGGCTTCATAGAGGTGGGCGCGAGCTGTCTTTTTCTTAGTCCCCCGAGGGGCAGAGACGTGCAATGACGACCTGCATCTGTCCTGCCCCTCTACTACTGTTATATGCCTGTGCTAACGATTCCTTCCAGCCTACGCTAGGAGTCCTCGCATGCTGAACATTCTTCTGGACCCTTCCTCCCGAAGAAGGAGAGCAGCCTGAAGGCAGCTCAGTCCTTCTTCCTTGGCCGGCCCTCCAGCTCCCGGGGTCCATTCCTGAACCTGGGTCACTGTCGTCGCAAGTGGAAATCCAACTGCTGCGCCAGCGGACCGGCTCTCAAGGTAGGGCTTTTGATCTACAAGACCCTGCACGATAGGGGACCTGTCTATCTGCAAGATCTCCTTGTCCCCTACCATCCATCCCAGGCACTCCGTTCTGCGGGGGGAGGCCTCCTTGGAGTTCCCACGGCTAGGTTGCGGCATTCGGAGGACAGGGTATTTTCAGTGGCCGTGCCTACCCTGTGGAACTCACTTACTGTTTACTTGAGGGAGGCTCCCTCGGTAGAAGCCTTCATAAAAGGTTACTTTAAAAACATACCTGTTCCAGTAAGCTTTTATTGACTGAATAGCGGTCTGTTTTAGTGACAGATGAATTTTAAATCTGCTCCCAGTTGAACTGTTATGTACATATTTGTACATTATTTTATTGTTTGTTTTTATTGTACAGCGTCCATAGTCCCTGGAAATGGGCGCTTTTATAAATAAAATATCTTTCTGTCTGTCTGTCTGTCTATCTATCTATCTATCTATCTATCTATCTATCTATCTATCTATCTATCTATCTATCTATCTATCTTCCCTTAGGAGTACAGGGAAGAAGTAGTCATTAAGAATGACTGTTTTCTGCCCATCCTCCTCGAGTACCCTGCCTCTCTTAGGTAGCCTAACTATTCCTCCTTTCTTCCTTCTTTTTCCCCTAAAATAGCTGAAGAACTGTTTTTGCCTTTCCTTGATCCCCTTCGCTATACACAGCTCTGTGTCTGCCTTTACTTCTCTGACTGCCCTCTTGGTTTTCCTTGTTCTCATTTGGTACTCTATTCATGACTCCTCCCCTTGTTTTTCCTTGTACCTAGTGAAGGCCTTGTTTTGCTTTCACTGCTTTCCTGACCTTTCCAGAGAACCATAATGTTCTATTGTACCTGTTCTTTTTGATTACCGTTCTTGTGCAAGACTGTTGCCTCAAGAATGGCCCCATTAATTATCCTCCTTTCTTCCACATCCGTGATGCTGTTCACTCCATTTAACTTGTCTGGACTAGCTACCGCATCTGGTTGAAGTTTGCCTTTCTGAAATTGAGGACTTCAGCCCGAGGGCCAGGTCAACCCATATAAATTATATTGTCACTGAACACTAGTGGCTTCCCTACATTCACTTCACTCCTCCTACCACTTCTGAGTTGGTGAGAACCACATTGAGAATGGCAGAAGGCAGTCCTGTAATGTATCCAGCAGGGTTTGACTTCTGAAGCCTCTGGGATACTCAGTCCTGTTCCCCTGCCTCTTCGGCACCATGAGCAGTAGTGCTAATGCAGTGCTGACGGGCTGGCTTTGCTATATATCTCTAAGCATAATTTATAAAAGAAGAAGTTTCATGTGTTACTACATAATACAGATGGTCAATGGGAAAGGGCCTCTTTGAAGGTGCGGTGGTGCTCACAGTAGAAACAGATGTACCAGCAGTATGTAACAGTGGGAAAACTGGGCACTCACCTCAACAGCAAGGAAGGCAGGAGAAAGGTCTTGGATGCAAATGTTTTTATTTGCTATAGGCAGATAAAAAAAAAAGTACCAACACAAGACCCCATACACACACACACACACACACACACACACACACACACACACACACACCAGTGTTTTGTACAGGATAAGCACTTTGTCAAGGGAATTACTCCTCTTGCTGTTGCCATTAATATATATCCGTTATTCAAAGAGCTGCTGACACCTCAAAAAACTTCAAAAACCTGATATTTATGTACAATTCAGTTTGCATTCCATATATATTCTATTGATTTCTCCTCCCCATTATTTATTACTGAGGACATTTGCATGAATGCATGATCTTTATATCTTAGAGTTCATCTTACTCCCTACTTCAAGTCATAATCCTGTGGTGTGGCACTGCAATCTGTTGCCATGGGAGTAACTGTGATGCCACAAGCAGTGCATTGTGACCTCAGATAGGGAGAACGCAACAGGAATAGATTAAGTTTTCAGAAGCAAAGAACCTGTTTTCATGCAGATTTTACACCAGTAATAAATAATGGGGAGGAGGAATAAAGAACTAATGTGAAATACAAGCTGAACTGTGTCTAAATATTATGTTTTATTAAAGTTCTCGTGAAGGCACCAGCTGCTCTTTAAAGTGACAGTAGTGCTATTGTGACAGATATACATTATTGGTACCAGTAGTGTAATAACAGTAGTGAAGCCAGTTGTGCAAAGCAGCAAAACACAGCAACAAATTAAACATAGAAACATAGTATTTGTTATCGGAAAAGAACCGCTTGGCCCACCTAGTCTGCCCAGATGGTCCCTGACTTTTCTGCCTCCACAGCCCCTAACTGGTCTCTGGTAACCCTCCCTCCACCCTGCCTATTTACAAATATTCCCCTATGTCTGTCCCACGAATGCTTGAAGTCCCCTACTGTTTTCACCGCCACTACTTCCACTGGCAATCTGTTCCAGGCATCTACCAATCTTTCAGTTCGTAATACTTCCTCATATTCCTCTTTAACCCCCCAGCTTCATCAAATGCCTTCTGGTCATGGTGCTCTTTCTCCTTTGAAAGAGGCTCCCCTTCTGCACACTGTTCACCCCTGTGATGTACTTGTAGGTCTCTAGCATGTCCCCTGTTGCTCTCCTCATTTGCATGGTGTACAGCGTGGTTCAGTTGGTAGCACATCCGTCTCTGGACCAGTAGGTCATGGTTTTAGTCCCACACCAAGACTGGGCTCATACCTAAAAAAACACTGGCACCTGAGTGCAGTACTAGGGGCAGTACTACTATATCCCAAAACTCGTTTCCCTGCCACTGTGAAGCACAACACACTATTGGGATTTTTCCGCCCCCCCCAGAATTTGTTATATTAATTTATGCACAAACTGACTGGCTCACTCTGCAAGGACAGATAAAGTATCACTTATGTATACTACCAAAGAAAGCACTCAGTGGAGATCTACCTCCTGGAATTTCTTGCCTTCTACCCAGGTTCCTCAAGGTCCGCCATACCCGGGCCTCGGTTTCTGAGCTTCTACTCATATCTAGGTTTCGAACTACACAATGCCAATGGTCTTTCCTTTACAGGGCCCCCAACTGGCTAAATGGCCTTGGCCACGATTTAACAAGCCTAACTGGGATGTCCAAGTTTAAACACCTTGTGCACCAACGTATCCTGCTACAAACCACCTGTGACTGCCTAAATTAATATGAGCCTGCCCACTTACGAAACCAAGCCGTTTCCACTTAGTCCTCTAGGCCACCAGCTGTT
This sequence comes from Neoceratodus forsteri, assembly GCA_016271365.2. Taxonomy (NCBI): domain Eukaryota; kingdom Metazoa; phylum Chordata; order Ceratodontiformes; family Ceratodontidae; genus Neoceratodus; species Neoceratodus forsteri. The sequence continues at coordinate 447,652,390 of CM057456.1, read as the reverse complement.
ACATTTTCTCCTTTGGCTCATGTTCCTTTCATCTTTCCCATTACTCTCTCTGCTCTCACCCTTTCCCCATCCACGCACTGTCTTTTTTTTTGGTTTTTTACTTTTTATTTATGTTTTTTGACATTACAATGCAATGCATAGACAGTCCTTGAGTCATGCCATACTATATGTAAAAATCTTACACATTTGATATGTGGAGTGAAAGACATGGCTACTGTTGGTACAAGACATGGGGGGAAAAACAGATACAAAGTTCTTACTCAGTATAATAAACACTCTGACCAGTGCTGTCAGTGCCCAAAAAAAGATTAATCATTAATATTAACTTCCCCAGATTTCTGAACCGGCAATCATGTCTTTGTTTGAGTTTCACTTTAATCAAACACAGGCTTTCCTTCTCAGTAAACTCCCCATCACACACCCCGAAGGATTCAGAATTATAATCAAAAAGTCCAAAACCAGTCCAACTTGATAATAGATCAGAATATATTAGGTATACAACCAGACTATATGTATTGTTAACTTTCAAATTCTAATAACCATAAATGTCTCCACCAAATGCACAAATGTCTAGTAGAGCAGCAGCCCTTATATAATTCTTAGTGAGCTGAAATGGGGCAGAAGATACTCACAGTCTCGTTTCAAGTGTCATCGTCCTTGGATTCATTAGAGGAATCCCCCTCTCTTGCAGCCCGTTCGGCCTCCAACTTCTCCAGCAATTTTACTGCCTCCTTGGGGTTGGTATATACATACACTCGCTGACCCATTACCACTTGTAGGTGGGCAGGCATGAGCATACTGGTAGGGATATCCAAGTCCCTCAATCCGCATCGAATCGGGTCGAAACTATTCCGCTTCATGCGGGTAGCATAAGAAAGATCTGGAAAGATCGTCACTCTGGTGCCATCCATCTTGATTCCTTTGTTTGTGCAGGCCTCAAGGAGTATTTTGTCCTGAATCACCGAGGAGGCAGCTTGGAGCATAACATTTCTGGCACCTCCCATCTGGCCAGTGGCTCTACGAAGATTAATTTGGTAAGCTCGAACAAGGGAATCTCTTAAATGTAGATCGAATGTCTTTTTTAGCCAGGTTATAAGGAAAGCCAGGAGGTCATCCCCTTCTATCCCCTCTGAAAGGCCCAATATGCATACATTCTCGGCCCTAGACTGGTTTTCTAAGTGCTCCAGGCGCAATTTCAGCAGCGCCTGCTCTTTTACACAAGTTGCCGCCGTAGCTTGGGCCCGTTCGGAGGTTTTCACAGCTGTCTGAGCAGTCTCAACCAAACCATCCATCTTCTGTTCCACTTGCAGCATCCTATCGTGGTAAGAGTCCATTTTCTTGTCAAGCTGTTGTACCGTCTTTGTAAGATTTAAGACAGCTGATTGCAAAGATTCTAGGGTGGCTGGCTGGGAAACATCTCCTTTTGGATCCTCCAAGGTCTGGCCTGCAGAGGGAGAAGACGCTGTAGACGTTGCACCTTGCGGTGTAAAAAAAATAGCTTTCTGGTCGTTATTTTTCTTCCCCATCTCCGATTGAAGTCAATATTCAAATATAGGCTTTTGCTTTAGTCGAAATACGGTAGAATAAGTTTGCAAAATTATAGTTTTATGTTGTTTCAGGGTGCTTTCTAGGGAGCTCACCAGAAGTGCGTCTGCATTGGCCGACAGCTAGCCACGCCCTCCATCCATGCACTATCTTGACAAAGTCTCCTGGCTGCTACCCTCCTCATCCCTCTTTGACCCTCCCTAGCTCCTAACCCTACTTCCCTTCCACTCCGTTTTCTGTTCTGCTTGCATTTGTATCATAGTTTTATCTGAGATTGTATTTACTGTATAATTTTAGTACTATGTTGTTTTCGTTGTTATTTGTAAATGTACATTATGCCATCCTTTGTCTGTCTGTTCTACCCTCCCACTCTTTGATGTGGAACCTTTGTAAATGAGCTATCCTGTGCTCAAAGGTACTTGTTAATCTGAGAGAATAAATAAATTAAGGGGTGTAGGGTCAAAGCTCCCCACATTGGGGATTGCGGGAGGGGAGTAAAGCCCCCCAAAACATGAAAAATAAGCAAAATCCCACTGTTGAGATTTTGCATCTCGGAATTTTGGTGTCGGGCTACAGGGTGTCGGGGAAACGAGTTTCGGGATATAGCAGTATATCCGTACTGGTTGGGTGCTGTACTGTCAGGATGTGCCATCCTTCCAATGAGATGTTAAAACCGAGGTCCCTTCTACCCATCTCTGGTGCTGTCCAGGTGGTAGTAAAAGAACCCATGGCACTTTTTGCAAGAGGTGGGGAATTTGTTATTTATTATGAAAATAAGCTGAACAAACATCCATCAGTATGAAGATCATATGAAAACAAACCCCAAAGAACACAAAAAAGAGAAGGAAAAATCAACCCCTGGTGCTAAAAAGAAAAATATAAAAGTAAGTAGCAATACAATCACCAGCTAAGCTAAACACTTGAACAACCATTACAAGTACATGTCAGGGAAAAAGAAAATCAACCAGGCACTGGTGGTAGAGACACAATCGCAGGTGCAGGAGGGTAGCAAAATAATGCCATCTCTGAAAGAACAGTCACAGTTCGAAAGAGCATTTCCCAGACCAATAAAAAGCAAGAAATTTGTTCTGTGTCTTATGGGGCAGCTCCAGAGGAGTCAGATCCTGCTGCTGAAAGATCGAGGCACATGTGGCGTGCTGCATATAATATTTCACAACTGTAAACATCAAACCTACAATCCCACTTGTAGAAGGATGCTGACTTGGTAGACATCCCAGGATAATAGAGTCATATGGGAGGTCAGCCTATGCTGGGTCCCCCCAGCGTCAGGCTAAAGTACTCCAAAAATGTTTGTCATATGGACAGTCTACCCAGAAGTGTTCCATGGTCTCCAAGACTATCACACAACCTGGTTGTGGGCAATATTGGTCAGACACACTCTTGTGTTTGGCACTTGCCTTAACATTTAAACGTCCATGACAGCAAAGCCACAGCATGTCCCACGTTTTCGCTGGAGTCTACTTATCTGCTAAGTATAAATTAATCTTACCCTGATCTTACAGAGAGATCCACGGATAAATAACAGGGACAGAGAAGTTACAGTCCATAATATAAGCATACATATTTTCTCGAGATAAAAGATGAAATTTCGTATAAGGAATTTTCCATCTCTGAATTTTTTCCTGAATAGTAACCAGTTAGGGTGGCATCTGCTGTGACTTTTGGAGATGAGAAAATAAAAGCTGCCAAGCTGCCAACGTGGGTCCAACCACCATGCCACCCAAGGATGCTAATACTGAGCAGTCCCAGACATATACCTTTTTAAATTCTGTGTAAGAAGTATACAAAAATAGCTAACTATAGGGTTAACCATGCCTAAACCTCCCAGAGAAACAGGCAAATATAAAACATTACGTTTGATCAGGTTCAAGCAACGTCTCCATAATAACTGGAAAAATAGGCTCAATAAATACGTCTCCAAGTCTGATGGAATGGGTAGACCACACAGAGACATGTAAAGATCGAGTATAAAAACATTTTTGAAATTGCAACTCTCTTTTTTCTTTGTTTAATGCCACCACTTCCAGGATTGAATATTCAAATCACAGGACAGTAATTTACCCTCCCAGTTTAGTCTGGCTATATTACCAGGTCCAAAAAGGATACCCAAGATCCTGATGGAGAGGAACCAATGTCAATTCCACCTGTGTTTGGACAAGGATCTCCTGTATGGCCAATAACTAGGCCCTGACATTTGGACACATTGAGGGATGCTCCAGATATTAGGGAAAATGAGCGAAAGACTTCCAGTGCCAGAAGACTAGAGTGATAATCTGCAACCAACAGGGTGATGGCGTCAGCGTATGCCATAATTTTAATTTGATGAGCACCATCTGTTGTAACGATACTCTGGATTTGCGTGTGTCACACGATTTTCCATATAACGGGGTCTATATAGTCATAGGACAGCCCTGTCTTGGCACCCCAGCTCAAAGGAATACGGTGACCCCATATATCCATTAATAAGGGGCACAACAATTGCCAAAAGATACAGAGTCTATATCCCAGCACAAAACTGACAGGGAATACCATAATGGCACAATACCTCAAACATGCAAGCATGAGAAACTTTATCCAAAGCTTTCTCCTGATCCAGGGAAAGCAGATAGCTATCAACCCTACTGTCCTCCCCCAAATTAACTACTTCACGTAAAAGGAGTAGGTTATCCAGAATATTCCTGCCAGGAACCGAACACAACTGAAACTCGGACAGAACAAGAGTCGCGACACATGCAAGCTGAGCTGTTAAAATGTTCATAAAAATTGTCAAATCTGAATTGAGGAGGTACAGAGGTCGCCAATTTTGCAAATCAGGCACATTACCCTTTTTAAAGACTAGGATCTGACAAGCTTCACAAAATTCTGAGGAAAAACACTGGACGTAATCATTCAGTTAAAAGCAGAAACCGATATAGGGGCAAGGTCTTCAGAAAAATGGGTGTAAAAACCTGTTGTAAGGCCATCTGGACCAAGGGCAGTGTTAGGTTGCAACTGGGCAATATCTAAAAGAACCTCAGCTGTAGTAACTGGATTAACAAAATCAACCAAAACGTCCTGGGGGATGGAGGAAACTAACATGGAGCTCAGAAAGGCGCCAGCAGATGGCAGGAGATCAGGAACACCAAACTGCAGGTGTAAGTGGTCTTGCACTGCTTCAGGCACTCTAGATGCTTTTGAAACCTTCTCACTTGTAGGAGTCAGTATGGAAGAAAGGTGTCGATGAACCACCCTAGCCCTGCAACTGTCGAACATATTCCCCACTCCCGCCTTGCTCTGGGTGCCACTATGATGTTCCAACAATAGGGACTTACCCTATCATACTGCAGTGCCCTCATGTGGCAGTTTAGGGCTGAAAATTGTGAACTACAGTCACCAGATCCAGAAAACTGGAGTGAGAAGGTGTGCAGTAAATGTGATCTAAGGTTCAAGTATCCTGCATACACAGTGTGGTGTTTAGTGCGAGAGACTGATTGGAAGAATTTCTTCAGAATCAATTTAGTGTCCATCCACCAGGTCCCCAAATTATATGACATACTTATCAGGGAGAGTCTATCCTGAATCACTGTTCGAGTTCTATGCAGTCAAGGTATGGCATTGAAAAGGTAACGGTTCAATTTCCAATACCCTGGACCAAGAGAAAGAAACTCTTCACCCCCTAAGGTACCACTCAATAAAAAGTGATCTGAAGTTTCAGTTGGAACGAGGGAGGTGCTATGAGAGGACAAGTGAGCAGAAATACACAAAAAATCAATATGTGTAGCCAGTTGATTATGGTAGTATGTATAGCCACCTGTAGTGTACGGAGTTCTATATTCATCCAAAAAGGAAGCATTTGTAAGCAAGTGACACAAAAAGATGGTATCACTAAACAATTTTGTGGTTTTTGTGCCACAATCCCGAACAGCTAAAGGGCAGTTAAAATCACCCCCCCCCCAAAAAAAAAGACATGTCTAGCACTCTACAGAAATGGCTGGACTGCCTTTAACAGCTCAGCCCGATCCATCTTAGATTGTGGGGCATAAATGTTAAGGCGAAATAAAAGAGTTCTGATAAGCAATGTCAAGCAACAATGCTCTGCCAAGCTTGATGTCCACCATTCTTTGTACCGTAAGAGAGGAACCCTTAAAAAAGAAATTCCATTCCATCACACAAATCCAGCCCAAAGGACCAAAAGGATGGCCCTCCAACACCATTGGCTCTGTGCCCTAGCAATGACAAGTAAAGAAGTCATCCTGGTTTCTTGTAAAAAGAAGATCTCAAAAGGCAAATCATGAAATAAAAAAAAAGGAAATTGTTTATAAACTGGTTTGATGCTGTTGACATTAATAGTGGCCAGATGTAAGCGAGGAGTCATGAGCAAGTAAAGAAAATGGAGGAAATAAAAGGCACGGATCAGGTGGTAAACTCAGAATTGAGAGATTCAGATCTTCTCATGGTCCTCTTCTGCTTCTTCTGAGGCTTGGGCTTGGACAGTGCAGAAGGAGGAGGTTTGGAGGGGGTCACCGTAGAGTCCAGTGGAGCACAGTATTCAGTGGTGGTAGAGGGGGAGGAATCCGAGTCCTGGTTGTCCTCAGAATCAGCAGCAGAGCTGTCGAGTACAGCAAATCTGTCCACTGAGACCTTTAAATCTGCCTTGAAGACCTATCTTTTTAACTTTGCCTTTCCTGAGGTTTATTTATTTATTTGGATTTTGGTAACCGGGTAAGCCCACTGAGAATAGAGGTCCCTTTTTCAGGGGCAACCCAGAATTAGTTACAGAGAAAGACACATAATAGCATTCTTTACAGAAAAAGACACATAATAGCATTCTTTACAGTAGTTGCAATAATTACACAAATATACTTTAGCAACAGGTTACAAGGGTAGAAGTAGGTTAACGTTCTGGCTCTTTTTAGCAGTGCATGACATCAGGTTACACATCAGTTTAGTAGGGATTTGAGACAGTCACAGAAAAATGTCATATTAGATACATCCAGGAAGAAGGGAGGTTCAAGGCAGTGTGAGCGGAACTGAGAAATGGGCTAGGGAGCTAACGGTTACAGCCACAAAGGCTGAGATTGAGAAGATGTACTTTGAGCCCAGACTTGAATTGGCTAAGGGTGGAGGAGCCAGTCAAGCTAGCTGGTAAGGAGTTCCATAGGTGGGAGGCAGCAAATTTGAAGGAGCGTTTGCCTTGGTTGGAAGCGAATCGAGGTGTCAAGGAGGTGATTTGCAGATGATCGTAGGGTTCGGCATTGTATTTTGGTGGAGAGTAGTCCATTAAGATGGGGAGGGGGACCAAGGGTAGAGAACTTGAAGGCAAGGCAGGCGACGGGGTAGGCTAGTTTGTGCCGAAGAGAGGACCAGTTAAGTTCCTTAAGTGCCTCACAATGATGCCTCCTAGGAGAGGAGTTTGTGGCAAAGTGAGCCACTCTGTTATAGAGGACGGTAAGTTTATTGAATTCCATCTCTCTGAGGAACTGCAGTAGAGGAGCCCCATACAGAATGGAGGGGAGAAGATTGCAGCTGGCAATTGCTTGACGTGCAACGCAGGATAGTGAGTTCGCCAGATGGTAGAGGAGGCCGGAGTTTTGGTGGATGGACCTGGTTATGGAATCGATATGGGGTCTGTAGGTCATCTCTTGGTCAAGATGGATCCCAAGGTATTTGAAACTGGTCATGACCTCAACTTTTTTCCCTTGGTTTGTGCTGATCTGGAGCAGCTGACTTCTGTCAGAGCCCAGATGTCTGGAGCCAGACAGAACGGCTTTGGTTTTTTCTTTGTTGAGCTTCAGGGAGTTTGTGGAGAACCATGACTCAAGAGTTGAGAGGCTGTCCTGCAGTTTTGTGGTGATGACACTAGGTCGGGGGTCACTGCAGTATATGACAGTGTCATCCGCATACAGAATGAGTTTGTTGAGGGACCAGTTTCCCTCAATATTATTGAGGAAGAGTGAAAAAAGTAGGGGGCCCAGGATTGAGCCCTGGGGCACCCCAGCGGTAACGGGCCTGGGTCCAGACTGTGTGCCCTTCCAGCGGACTTTTTGGAAACGGTCGTTCAGATAGCTCTCGAACCACGAGAGAGAGTGGTCATCTAGGCCTAGGAGCTGGAGTTTAGAGAGGAGGAGGAGGAGATTATGATTGACAAGGTCAAAAGTCCTGGATAGGTCAATGAAGAGGGCACCCGTTAGGGAGCCTTGATCCATAGAGGCAAGGATGTCAGCTGTGAGCCGGATGAGAGCAGTGTCGGTACCATGGCTCTTCATAAAACAATGCTGCATGTCAGCCATGAGGAGATGCTGCTCCAGGTAGACCTGTAGCCGGTTAGAGACTAGTCTTGCCTGAATTTTTCCAAGGGGACTGAGAAGGGAGATAGGTCTGTAGCTTCCCAATTTGTCACGGGGCCCACTTTTGTAGACGGGGACGATGGTCGCTACCTTCCACATTGTTGGGACTATTCCTTCCTGAAGCGACCTATTTATGAGGAGGGTGACAGGGCGGGCGATTGCCAGGGCAACGTCCCTCAGTAGGTGGGGTTCAAGCTGGTCATGGCCCAGGGAGGAGGTAGGATTAATTTTTCGTAGGAGAGGTAGTACCTCAGACTGATTGACTAGCTTTAGGTGGAATTGAGGTCATGGGTGCACCCATGCCACTCGAGGGTGAGGGGCAGGCCTGAGGAGGACGGGGGGGGGAGGCCCATTTGGGATAGAGAAGGAGGCACAGAAAGCCTCAGCAACCTCGGATGGAACATTAGTCAGTGAGTCACCTACCAAGATAGAGTCCGTTTGTTTACTTGTGGAACCCTTGAGGAGCACGTTTATGTGGCCCCAGAATTTTTGGGGATCACGTAGGTGCCTAGTTTGGAGGTCGTTTAAGTACTGAGCTTTGGCCTGTTTTGAGGATTTTTTACACAGATTTCTCAGCTCTCTGTACTTCTCCCAGTCTGCAGAGTTTCCAGAGGACTTGTAGGTGCCCCATGCTCTGTCCCGGAGAAGCATGTTTTTCTTGAGGCTCGGGTTCAGCCATTTATGGCATTTACCCTGTACTCTGAGCTTTTGTATTGGGGCGTGCATATTAGATACAGACAAGGTGGCCTGGATGAAATATTCAAGAGCCTCGTCAAGAGTGGGGAGAGAGACAATAGGGGCCCAATCAGTTTTCCTCAAGTCGGAGCAGAAGTCAGCTGCTGCGAACCTGCTGTAATTCCTCGCTTCAATGACCTTAGCAGTAATTTTTGGAGGCTGATTGGACCAGATGCAGAATATAGGCGAGTGGTCACTCAAAGAGTCAGACATAATCCCTGCCGACAAAATACGGCCCGGGCAGGAGGCGAGGATCCAGTCAATGGGAGAGTGGTTTCCAGTCTTGGGATTATGTCTTGTGGGGAGGTCAGTGACCTGTGTAAATGGAGAGCCAAGTAGTGGATTTTTTGTAGAGGAGATGAGAAGGGATGGCCAGTGGAAATTGAAATCCCCTAGGAGTATGGCCTCACCCATGGAGTAGTCTTCAAGGTTATTTGTTAGGGATTCCAGAGAGGAGGCAGCGTTTTGTGGCAGGAGGTAAACACCTCCTACGGTAAGGGGTTTGGTTTTACTGAGAAGTATTTTTACAAATAGTGTTTCAGCTAGGGATCCACTGTGAGAGGGGAAATTCAGCTCCGAAGCTTGGAGGGCAGTGCTGATGTCGACAATTACCCCTCCTCCCCTTTTCACTACCCTGTCTTTTCTGAAGGTAAGGTAGCCCACTAGATCCACTTCGTGGGGGAGGATCTGTGGTTTAAGCCAGGTTTCTGTCACAGCTAGTATGTCAGGCTTATAGAGTGCCATCCATGACTTGAGGTCATGGAATTTGTGCCTTAGACTACCAATGTTCATATGAGCAAGTTTGAGCCCATTTGAGGCGACCCACAAGGGGTTAGAAGGGTTGTTGAGGGAGAGGTTTGGGGAGAAGGGACCTGGATTAAGTTCTATATCCCCCCCAGGGCTAGAAGTGTCCTGCCCAGGTGATCAGGGGGTAAATAAGGAGGGGGGGTCCACCGCCCATCACCCCCCGGGAGAGAGGCCTGGGTGCCACACAGTGCCTCTGACATGGGTCCTGGCAGGAGTAGGTTAAAGTGAGGCCCATATGAAGGGATCATGTTGACCTTCATAGCTGGGAGGGGCCCCCTTAGAGAAAACCACAACTACAAAATAGCTTGGTTCAGGATGGTGTATCCAGTAGGGAGTCAGTGGATTAGATATTCTTTAGCTAATACGGAGAGGTAGGGAGGAAATTAGGCAGCCATAGTATGTATTTTGATGGAGATACTTCTCAAGGATAGTTATTTATCACAAAAAACGACAGGGGATCCCCTAGTGGAGAAGCTGTAAAGCTTACTGATGGCAGAGTGAGCCTACCATTTTGTAATTGTGAGTAGGGCTTCTCTGGGAAATAGTTAATTATCCCAGAAACAACAGGGAAGCCCCTAGTAGCGAGATTGTATAGCTTGCAGATGGCAAAGTGAGCTGATAGGTATTTTCAGCTCATGTGACCATCCAAGCGCGTATAAAAGGGAGTGTCGACCAAGGGTGGTGGTGGGGGCGTCGGGACAGGGCCTTGACTTCCAGCAACAGCCGCGCAGCAGCCAAAACAGCAGCCAGCAGGACACGCCAGGAGCGAGCGACGGGGCAGCTTTTAGTGCTCAGGACTCCAGTAAGCCCCTTAGTAGGATTTCTGTTAGCAATACTCTTAGTAGCCCCTCATTTCTTTACCTTTATAGATCCACGCCAGAGCTTGGGGGAGCAGAGGCCTCAATACCTTTCCAGCGGTCCCTGCACCTGCAAGGAAGAGAATGGAGGTGAGCACAAGGCTTAAATAGCAAGGAAAATGGGGGGAGGATGCAGGGGCCTGCGAGATGAGACTTAGAAACCCTGTTTAAGTTAGCAGATTTAGAGGCTAGTAGATCTAACAATTCAAACACAGCGGTGTAAATATTTAAAACTTTGCTTGCTTTTTAAATCAGAATCGACTAGGGAATGCCAGTGCCTCACAGTCATTATACAATCTTACAATGTTACCCGATTATTAAAGCACTCTGCTTATTTTAGAAAAAAAACAGCTTTTGCAGAGATTGATTTAAGGTGCAAGCTGCCTTTTAGGGAGGCACCATGTTATACTGTTTTAGAAGTACTGGTATCATAAAGCACTCAGCTATTTCAGCAAAACCCCAGAGATTTATTAAGGTGCAAGCTGCCTTTAAGATTAGGCACACCATTAAGTTCTGTCTAAAGGTGCCCAGTGTTGCAAGTCCTAAGTCCCAAAAACAGTTAGCTTGCATGTCTTGACCCAAAATGGCAGGCACCGAGCCTTGAGCCTTGGCTTCCAGCAACAGTCACAAGAGCAGCCAAAACAGCAGCCAGCAGAACACGCCAGGAGCGAGCCGACGGGCAGCTTTGTAGTGCTCAGGACTCCTGATAAGCCCCTTAGTAGGATTTCTGTTAGCAATACTCTTAGTAGCCCCTCATTTCTTTACCTTTTGCGAGATTCGGCACCGCAGCTGGGGGGGGGGGGAGCAGAGGCTCTCACGACCTTCCAGCATTCCCCGGTACCTTTGCGAGATTCTGCACCACAGCTGGGGGGGAGGGAGTAGAGGCCCTCACACCTTTCCAGCAGTCCCCAGTACCTTTTACGATATTCGGCGCCGCAGCTTGTGGGGGGAGGGAGCAGAGGCCCTCACGACCTTTCCAGCAGTCCCCGGTGCCTGCTGATTTTATAACTGACTTTTAATGATGTGTTTTATGGTTACTATGTTTTAGTTATGTTTCTGTACAATGCCATGGTCTTCTGGAATGGCGTTTTAGAAATAAAATTTGCTTTGCTTTGCTTCGTAGTGGAAAGAGGGACTGAGGAAGCAGTACGAGTACCTACAGCATGGGATCAATGGGAGCATTTTCGGGACACCACAGTCATTACTGGTGATGGTTGCAGAGACCCCTGTGCTGATCGAGGCAAACAGTCATCCAGTGTCAGGTCATTAGGAAGGACAGACGGTGCCTCTGCATCAAGCAGCATGAAAGATATAGGGGGTTCCACCCGTTCCACAGGAGGGGTAGTGGCTGGCACTGGAGGGGAAGCCATAGCAGCTGGAGGATCCAGAGGAACATCTCAGTGAGCCAAGTTGCGAGCCAACTTCTTATGCAGATGCTGCTGGTGTGCTTGTTGTGCCTTGTTGAGTATAGCATCGTGAGAAGGGGAATCTGAACAATTGTGGGAGGCCCACGGACAGGATCTATATGAATGGCCACTGTCCTCACAGAGGTTGCAAAAGAATTCCTGAATACAGTTGGAAGCAATATGACCAAAGGACAAACACAGGTAACAATGAATCCTGTCACAAGCAGAACTAAGATGGGGTATCAGCGCCACAGCGAAAGCAGGTTTTGGGCTGACCTGGATAGAAGCAATACGCCCTATCATAGCCAGTAAAGAAAACACTCGGAAGATGGTTCAAACCTGAGGGAGAATGTCTAAATTGAACCCTAAATCTCTAATTCCCAGCCCAGAAGAGCTCTGAGTCAATTACTGGTTCAGGATCCCCTATTATGGAGCAACGCTGCTCCAACCAAAACCTAACATCATTGATGTTGCCCCCTTCATTTTTTAACACACTGATGAGACTGCGTAGCACAGGTTTTGTTATTGAAATTCCACAGGGTGGAAGGATTTTAACAGGTTGAAAGAAGCCCAAAATCTATCCACAAGCGCAGGCGTCTTGAAGCTGAGGTCAAGGTAGCCTGTACAGTTCAAATCATTAGGGCAAAACTGCAGAGATTCTCTTAAGAGTTTTCCCAACATACGTCCAATCCAGAGGCAAATCCAACCCCCCTTTATAGAGCAAATGAACCACATTATGATGTTGCACCAGTGCAGGAGCAGTAGAAGAGCTGTCACGTTTCTGAAAAGACGTCCTTGCGCGGGCTGAGGAATTAGCCCCTGTCCTGGGGCCAGACAAAAGTGCCTCAGTTTGTTCTACCCTATCAGCACAAGACAAAGAGGATGTAGCAGCATGCGATACTGTATGTCCCTGGGCTGTCCCTGTGGGTCGGACAGGGGTTTGGAAGAGGCCCATCTGTCAGGAGACTGTGGAGGGGCCACAGGAGTAGTTAGGTCCATCTGGGACAATCCCTCCAAATCAGACATCACACAAGCCGTAGAGTCCATCATAGAAGTAAGCAAAAGTGGCTCTGGTGAAGGCTCAGGCTGTGTCACTGGGCTAGGTTGTGCAACAGTGACCATGTGGGGGGGGCACTATGGTCTGGTGGTAGATCCGATCGAGAATCCTCCAAAGGGGCAAGAGCCAAGGCAGAGGGCTCAAAAAGGGGGCATCCAAAGAGTCAGAAACAGGAGGCAGCACTGGTTCCTTTGGAAGTGCAGCATGCCATTGGCCTATTGAGTCCTGGGACTACCTAGCCTCTCTTAGGGCTTTAACAGGGGACCAGTCTTAAGGAGGAAAATCAGGCTCATACTGATGTTTGATCCCCTTTCTGATGCCCAAATATTTCCCACACAGTGTAGAAGAATCAGTGTCCCTAACATCAGACAAATCAAGGGGGGGACCGTCACTGGCTCGGCGTCCAACAGTGCAGGACCACAGGCAGAGAATTGCTGGTGTGAAGTGAGAGGAGTAGAAGCACAAGTAGGCATACATGTGGAAGAGTCCACCAATCTGAAGACAAACACTCCAGAGGAATTGGTTTTCAGTAAAGGCGATGGTTCACCAGGTTGTTGGATCATAGGAGGGGAAACGGACACTTCCTAGTCCGCAGCTGAAGCCGGAGCAGAAGGAGGAGCTCCCACAGACATCTCCGGCATCTCTGTACCTGGCAGAGCTGATGAAGCTAAAGTAAAACCACATGAAGGCACAGGTGACAGTGTGTCCGAGAGCAGCTTCAGTTCTTTGTCCCACAGAGTAAGAATTTCATCAGCCTCCAGCATGTACACCAAGTTATGCTTGGTGCACTTCAGCGCATCATGCAAACGGCCGTCCACATCCAAACAAGAAGCAATCTCGGGGTCCATGGCGAATAATTCCCACAACAATGCAGAACACCGATCCGAAAGTGAAGGGACCTCCACAGCAGCATATCCCAGCCATACAGCATCAGGTAAATCAGACACATCATCAGCAGGCTCAGTAACTAATGTGCTCATCTTTCAACAAACAAAGAAGGAGAGCAGTCCCCAGGACACTCTTCCGTTGCTTCCTCCTCCAACCTTAGATAACCTGCTTTATCTTCCTATAGACACTTCTATGTATGTAAATACCCTGTAATCTGTACAATATCTGTATAATTCTATGTACATATGAACTTCTTTTTCTTCTCTCTGTAAACAGTATTATCTGTATTGCCTTGTAAATACCTGTGTTGACCTGTATATACAATTGTTCATGCTCCATCCAGGTCTATCTTGCAAATGAGCTTCTGCTCAATGATGAACGCCAGGTTAAATAAAGACTTGATTGATTGATTGATTGAGTAACCACAGAAACAGGAGCCATTGCATCCTGTTGCACAGTTTCTGCCATCTTGGTATGGCAGACATGAGCTCCCCCTACCCGAAGACTTTCTCCTATGTCTTGGCCAACATTCCCGTTTGCATAAAACCTGTTCATGCAATTGTTCAAGGCTGTATTTGGGTGTTAATGTGCAAAATAGCTGCCACTGCACATTCAGTCATTTCACTACCAGTTTAGCATTGCTTACCTCAGCACGATCCCGTGCAACACCGTTACAAACATACCGGCAGGGGTCACCTACCGGCATTGACCCCCAGGGCGGGGCACGGAGTCCGGCCGGGGACGATGGAGCCTGGTGGGCGATTGGGGCCAGAGATATGGGGCGTCATTGAGGTGGCCGCAATTTTGAATGTTTTTACTGGATCCCTGGGGGGACATGCAATGATGTCCAGCGTCCACACCCCAAGTGATGGCACCAGCTGCAACAGTACCCCCAGCCTCCGCCAGGGGTCTGGAAAGCACTGGACACTCTTCCCTTCTCCCCCCGGTGAAGGAGAGCAGTCCTCAGGACACTCGATCCTTCCCCAGCCGGCCCTCCGACTCCAGAGTTCATTCCGAACCTGGGTCGTCGGCGTCACAAGTGGAAATCCAACCGCTGCGCCAGTGGGCCAGCCATGACACACACATATACATGATACACACACATATTCAATACTGCAATTAAAGCTTGAAATGCAGCTTTCAGAATATTATTTCAAGCCGCATGAGCTTAACTTACAACTGCTGGGGTGCTGTTTGCAGCCATGTGCCAACTGCAACAGAAAAAACTTCCTACTCTACCAAAGAAAAACTTTTTAAAATAGGCAGCACATATCTTAAGACTCAGTTAAACTAATGTGCTTATCTTTCAACAAACAAAAAAAAAAGCAAAACAAAACTTTGCGACAGAACAACGCAGGTTTTGTGTCCAAACTGCACCCCCTCCCAAAACTTCCATGATCATAGCAGCTTTTGGACTCCTTTTGGAGCATTATGCTGGAAGCTGCTGTGACCATAGTCCTGTTTGGGGCAGTTTGGGCCTAATAGTTATGCTGTGGTGATGGGTGTCCTCTCCTTCACTGATCAGACTGCTGTGCTTATACTTTGTGCTCAGTTGATCCCACCACCAGCACTCCCCAGCAGGTGCATGCTGCCTGCAATCTGAGTTTGCTCTTGACACAGCATCCCAAGTTGGATCTCAAACCTGGGTCACCTGCACAGTTGTGCGACCACCACCCAGACCTTTAAAAAGTCTTTTAGAAGTGGCAGTATGCATTTCAGACTTTGAAATGCCAGTACATGTGTTTAACAACTGCACACTGAAAAAGAGCACATTAAAGTAAAAATGAAAAAAACTCATTGAAGAAGCTGAGGACTGAAAAATCTCAAGAACTACAGAAGCTGATGGTATCCATTTTCCAGTATCTCACAGTCACATGATCTGAAAGTCATACCCACACTCGTTATAAAATTACCATGTTCAATGACAACCTCATACAGCCTTTGATTTCTTATTTCAGTTGTTCACATTCATGGAGAGGAGTGCAGCTTTTTTTCTGTTTCAGGTATTTTATTTGATTTGTTTACTTTATTTGGAGTGCTGTTGTATATGTTCATTGCTTCTTTTTAGAAGTGTGGAGTGGATTTTAGATCTTCAAGGATATCTCTTCCCTTAGGCCACACCTTTGGAATTCTACATGCATCAGCACTAGGACCACATGGAAACTTTTGCTAGCCAGGAGCTGCCCACAGTGATGTCACGCATCAGTATCAACATAAACCTAGGCAGTCCCATCTATCCTCTGTTCTTTTCCCCGACATTGACTGTACTCATTGGACCTGCTGTGAAAATTAATACGCTTAGTTGTTGTTAGTGATTTCATCAACTCTGTAATCTTCTGAGACTAGTGATGTTGTTCTAGTACTGTGGGTGTGGAGGAAAAAAAATCTACAAAGACAAGGCACACACAGTGTGTGTGTGCGCTGTTTAGGCCTCTTTCACAACATCAGGACTTGTGAGATTTGGCAGAACAAGATGACGCAGAAAAAAGGCACT
The DNA here is from genome assembly GCA_016271365.2 of Neoceratodus forsteri. Classification (NCBI taxonomy): domain Eukaryota; kingdom Metazoa; phylum Chordata; order Ceratodontiformes; family Ceratodontidae; genus Neoceratodus; species Neoceratodus forsteri. The sequence continues at coordinate 447,636,254 of CM057456.1, read as the reverse complement.
GGAGAAGTTTTTGTTAAAAAAGACTTTAGTGGCCATGCCAAAAGCCCAGAGTCAGAAAGCAGTGTTGCCAGCCCCATCGTCCAAGTCGTAGTTTTTTTTTTTTTGTAAGTTATTTTTCTACTCCTCTGGATGGCTGGGGCAGGCTTAGCCCCACTTTTGCCATGCATGCAGAAGCTCAACTTCCACCCAGCAGCCAGCCTCCAGCTTGGGAGCAGAGTTGGGGAGGACTGTGGCTTGGCACCCCTGGTTTGGCCAGTCTGGAGAGAGACTGCATCACCCTGGGACCCCCACTGTGACATAACCCAGGCTTTGTTTGGCTGTGGGGAAGGTCCCCTGTTGTTGGCGGCACTGTTGCTCATCCAGGGGGATTTTCTCATGTAAGTTCCCCGTTGGGATGTGGCATGCAGTGGCTTCCTGCACGGCATATCTTTCCTGCTTCAGTGCTGCTGGAGCCTGCCGTCATTCCCCCCCTGACATCCTGAACACTTGCGCCACCCCGATCTCCACCAGAGGCCACTACAGTGTCGGGAAACCCCTGCAACCCACCTCGGGAGAGGAGAGCAGCCCTCTGGGTGCTCAGTCTTCTCCCACCCCTGATGACCCCCAGTGGCCCTGGCTTGTTCCCGAACCCAGATCACCAGTGAGGTGTGACGTCCAATGCCTCAACCCTCAGTGCCACTGGGCCGGCCTCAACTCGCAGTTGTTTAAATCAAGACTGCGAAAAAGACAGGTCGTCATAGGACGTAAGCGCAAAAATAATAAGGATAGATCTGCTTCCCTGGCAAGATCTGGGCCACGTGGCACTAAGGGTTGAGGCGCTGGACACCACACTGGTGACCCGGGTTGGGAAGCGAGCTTGGGCTTCCGGGGGTCTGTGGGGGAGGAGAGGATTGAGCATCTGATGGACTGCTCTCCTCTCCTCTCTTGGGGTGGGATCTGGGCATCTCCCCGCCTGATAGCAGCTCCTAGTAGGCACTGGGGGATGCTTATTCTGGGGTGGGGGGTAGCTAGTGGGGAACGGTGTCGGCAGGCATCTGTGGGAGGGGGTGGGAGTGCACCCTCTGCGCGCTGACACCTTTGCACGTCTGCACCAATGGGTGGAACAAAGGAAGTACCCTGGCACCCGGTAGGCGAAGGTAGGTCCAGTGGTCGGCCCCCATACCCAATGTCGGGTTTTGCAGTCTGGCTTTTGGTACTTCCTCCAAGCCCCTGGTTGCTCCACTAGAATTACAGACAGAGTGCCAGGAGGAGTCATGGTCCCGCCCCTGGGGGCTCAGAGCTGGGGTTCTAGCGGCTAGGTGGTGCGGAGGGGGACAGGCCCATACCAGAGAAGCAGTTGCTGGAGGCTTCAGGCAGGGTGGGAACAAGGCCACACTGAGTGACCACACTGGAGAGAGTCCGGGTAAGCCAGCAAAGGAGGCAGACAGAGAAAGTAAAAAAAAAAAAAATATCTATGCCACTGTTGCAGCCTGCATGTAGCCAACCTGCACCAGAATTGTCTACTCTGGTGGTGGTGCCGTCAGTCCCCCAGACCATGGACGAGACAGCCAGGTCAGGCTTGGGCACTACCGTACCTAGTACAGATGTTACATCGATGTTATCAGCAGGTCCAGGCCCATCATTGACTGCAGCAGTCGTGACCCTTGGCCAGGACATTGTCAACATGCAGACATTGCTGCAGTTGTTTTCAGCTCTGATACGGAGCATACTTCCCAGCTTGCCTATACCACCTACACTGACACCGACGGGGGTTGCTGCATCGCAGACTCTGCCAACCTCCTTGGCTGGTACACAGCAAGCATCTGCTGAATAGAAGCCCTTGGCATCACCAACGAGGTCTTCCATTCTTGTCGTCAACAGGGATGCCAAGGACAAGGAGGAATATAATCCTGACCTCCTAATGGAGGAGGAGGTGGAGGAGGAGAGTTAGGAGAGGAACATTATGCCCCACGTTCCAGCTCCATCGTATCATTTTGCAGTGCGGATTTTGTAGTGTATACACACTAATCTCCTACTGAAGACCCTGCCTTTCAGACAATGATGCAGCAAATGCAGAATGCTTTGGGTTTTGCTGTGGAAGGAAAGGATTCTACCTAAAAGAATTTGATGAATTTCCTGGAGGTTCCCTGTACTCCATCCATTATTGCCCCTCCAGTTTATCCTGCTCTGGGGAATATGGGTGTGGGCAGGACAGTAGTGTGGTGGGTAGGTAACTGGCTGGGCGGCAGGACAAAGAGGGTGGTGGTAAATGGCTGTCGCTCCACAGAGGGAAGAGTGACCAGTGGGGTACCACAGGGATCAGTGCTGGGACTGGACCTATTCAACATCTTCATCAGTGACATTGTGCAGGACCTAGAAGGCAGAATTTCACTGTTCGCTGATGACACAAATCTCTGTAACAGAGTAGACACGCCAGAGGGTGTAGACAGAATGAGAAGGGACCTGCAGAAACCTGAAGAATGGTCAGGAGTTTGGCAGTTGAAATTCAATGCAAAGAAGTGCAAGATAATGCATATGGGGCACAAAAACCCTGGCACAATATATCAGTTGGGGGTGAGGATATAGCATGCACCAAGCAGGAAAGGGATCTTGGGGTTATCATCTCTGATGACCTAAAGGTAGGGAAACAGTGTGACAAGGCAGCAGGTAAAGCAAACAGGATGCTGGGATGCATAGGCAGGGGCATCACCAGCAGGAAAAGGGAGGTCATAATTCCACTATACAAGACATTTGTGAGGCCCCACCTGGAGTACAGTGTACAGTTCTGGAGACCTTACTTACGTAAGGACATAGACAGGGTAGAGAAGGTTCAGAGGAGGGCAACAAAGATGGTGCATGGATTGCATCACAAGTCCTATGAGGACAGGTTGAAGGAACTGAACGTGTACTCCCTGGAGGAGAGGAGGGAGAGAGGGGATATGATAGAGACATGCAAGTATCTTACAGGAAGGAACAGGGTGCAGGAATACACTATTTTTAAGCGAAAAAGATGTTCCAGGACTAGAGGGCATGGGATGAAATTGGAGGGAGGACGATTCAGAGGAAACGTGAGGAAGAATTTCTTCACAGAACGGGTGGTGGACAAGTGGAACACCCTGCCAGAGGAAGTGGTGGGGGCTGAAACAATCACGGGATTTAAGAATGCTTGGGATAGACATAAAGGAATTCTGGAGGTCAGGGGTAAGGGGCAACAGACTTATAGGAAAACATAAAGTGAACTTACAAGTTGAAATGAGCAGACTGGGTGGGCCATAGGCCCTTATCTGCCAACACGGTCTATGTATCTATGTAAGATGCCACTTTTGTTTTTTTACTTTGTGTTTATTGCATTTTAAATAAAATAAAATATCAAGTTACATCCATATGTCTGACATCACATATTACAAAGGATCCAACAAATGTAACAGTACTAGTTCGTCAAAACATAACAAGGTCATGGATATGGGGGATATAAAAAGGAGGCTGGTACACATGATAGAAGAATAGCTGTACCGCACCAGACATGGTGGTCCATCCAAATATAAAGTGAATCCAAACATTTAACTCAGCATAATAGAGTTGATATGACCCCTTTCTAAGCATTAAAAAATCCAAACATTTTTAGTGTCCAGCCATAGCCCATCCCCCAGAGAAACATCAATAATGCAGCAACCAGCATCTTAACTAATTACAACTGCTGAACCAGTGTATCAATAAAATGGATATCGAGCAGAACACCATGGGTGAAACTAAAAGAAATGTCCTGGAACTGTGGGCTACAAAATGTATACCTCAGAGTATTAGAACCAAGTTCACAACTACTTATTTTAAATCAGTTCAAGGCTCTGTATCTCTCGTGTGCCACTGCCCTCCTCTCCCAAACTTTAGTCATCATGTCCAGGTCCACGAGCCATCTCAAACTTACTCTGAATAAGCTCCACTCATTTCCCGGCCTCAACTGGGTCTGTAAACTGAAAAGTCCAGCCACCATAAAAAATACATAATCTGCCTGGCATCAGCAGAAAGTGGGCCACTCCAAGGCTTTTCAGCTTCACCCTGACCCCATCAAATCTTTTCTGGCGAGACCGAGTGGCAAAGGACAGGTCGGGGAACAGATGCATCATGTGACCATCAAAGTTTAAATGTTCAGCAATATGGGCAGCTTGTAGCACTTGATCCCGACAAGCGACTCCATCTGTATCCAACAGTACAGTTCAAGGCAAGTCCCGCTGTGCTTCCACGGACGTAGGGATAATACTGTAATCCCAAATGAAGTGAGTGGCAAACTCTGGATTGAGCTGCAGAGCCCTTCGGAGCCAGTCCTTGAGCAAGGAAAAGAGGTCAGGATCTTCTCGATTCTCTGGTAAGCCCACAATTCTAACGTTGGAGGCACTTTGAGCATTTTCTAGTGCCTCCAATCAATAGCGACGTTGCAAGTTCTTTTGGATGAGCTTTGTAGTGGCCGAAAGGGTTTGTGTAGCTTCGGCTTTGGCTGTGGCCGCCGACTTAGTGGCAACCTCAGTTTTTTTATCTTGCTCCCCAGTCCTCCTCAAAATTGTTTCCTCCATATTGTCGATGATCTGCATCGACAACTGTAGGGCCTTCCATGGTGGCTCAGCTCCAGTAGAATCAGGCATGGGAGCTGCGGCCTGTAGGTCTGTTGGGTGCTGGATTTTAACACCACTCTGTCCACCTTTCTGAGTTCTGTCCATAGTTCCAATGCACACCAAACTGCTCCTCAGAACATGAACTAGTGATTACAGGTATTTTCTAGTTACTTCTATAACTTTAGAAAATAAATAATACTAAAAATATCTCTCTGGGTTTAGGATCCGGGAAGAACACGTCTGCTTCATAGGTGTGCCCAACAGCACCCCAAATATGCCACCTTTGCTATATGGTATCCAGAAAGGCTGACAAGCAGTACCATGCCACTGCTGCCAAGCCTTGTTATGCCAGCCAGCCTGAAACAGATTCTGTAGTCATAATGGCTGCCCATGATAGATCCATGGTACCAAAGCACATGAGCACCCTGCCTCCTGATAAGGAATCCAGGAGGCTTGATGTGATGGGCAGGCGAGCAGCAAAAATGTCAGTCTCATATGATTAAGTATCAAAATAGCCTCTTGAATGCTGCCAAAGCTGCAGATCAGGCACTCCTAGAAGGCACTGTCAAGAATTAATTGCTTAATAATTTCAGTGCTAGAGAAGAGGTAGGAAAACATCTGCTACGTTCAGCATATGATGTCTCAGATGCTTCTGCCAGGGCAGCTTCTAATGGCATCTGTATGAGAAGGTAGCTGTATGAGAAGGCCTCGTAATGCCTCTTGTACATGACACCCAAACAGTTTGGTGCCTCCAGAGGCACCAGACTGTTTGGGTGTCATGTACAAGAGGCCTTCAAGTCCCTAAAATGACTATAAGGTCAATTAAATCCCTGTCTCCCATGCCTGGTAGAAGTCACAGTAAGGGATCCTTTCATCACTCTTCTGACAGAGGTGGCCGTCAAGTCTACCGTCAGTAAGGCTGAAGTAAAGGTGGTAGAGCATTACCAGCTCCCCTTCCCCATGCGCCCATTCAGAGCCTCCAAAGCCAGTGGCTCTACCCCCCACTGGATCAGCATGATTCATGTTGGCATCCCCCAATCCACTTCACCAGCAGGAGGTGGTGGTAGGGGATCGCTTCTCCTTTCATTTAACACAATGGAGGGAGATTACTACAGATGAGTGGGTTCTGGAAATAATTTCAAAGGGACAGGCTCTGGAGTTATTAGAAACCCCTCCAGAGCATCCTCCGTCACTTTCTACTTATCCCCCGGGACATCTGTCCCTGCTGAAAGAGGAGGCACAAGCTTTGCTAACCAAATGTGCCATAGAACCTTACCTTCATGCCTGAAAGGCAAATGGTTCTTTACCAGATACTTCCTGGTCCCCAAATGGACAGGGGATCTCAGATCTGTGATAGACTTGTGAGACCTAAACTTCTACATAGCATACAAGAAGTTTTGCATGCTCTCCCTGCAAAATCTAATTCTCCTGTTGCAAACAGTGGACTGGATTTGGTGCCGGGACATGAAGAATGCATACCTTCGTATCAAGATCAGACAGCATCACAAAAAGTACTTGAGGTTTGTTCTGGAAGGGTAGCACTTCCAACTCGGAGTATTGCCATTTGGTTTTCCTTCTGAGCCACAGGTCTTTACCAAATGCTTGGCTGTAGTGGCAGCAGCCCTGCGCAGGAAAGGCCTGTATGCCTTCCCATACCTGGATAACTGGCTGTTGAAAGCCAGTCCAGAAGCCAACTGGAACTCACCCTGTCTCACACAAGGCAATTGTTTGAAGACCTGGGGGTCACAGTGAATGTACCAGAGTTAATACTGACCCCTTGCCAGAGGTGGCAGTGTATAGGTGCAGTCCTGGACACAGAATAGGGCAGAGTGTTTCTACCCCTGGAGAGGACAGAGCGTCCCATGGCTCAAGCACAGCTGGTGTACAGCAGTCATTCTGTCCCATCAAAGACTTTCTTGTGTCTCCTGGGACTCATGGCAGCAGCCATTATGATTGTGCCACTGTCTCACTTACATAGGCGCATACCACAGTGGACACTGAGGGTGCAGTGAGATTAGTTGATGGACAACATGGACCAAAAGATGCTTGTCATGTACCATTTATGCAAGACACTGACATGGTGGATGGATGACAGTAACCTTTTCAGGGACATTCCATTCTTAATCCCAAATCTGACTCGGATTCTCACCTCGGATGCATCAGGATGGGGTGGGAAGCACAGCTGGGCCCTTATCAAACCTAAGGTTCATGGGCCCAGGTGCAAGACAGATTACACATAAATGTCCTGGAGATGAGAGCTGTCTTACACAGACTCTAGGCATTTCAAGGAGTGTCTGACTCCAGGTCATCTGTTAGTACAGATGGACAAAGTCAGTATTATGCATTGCAGAAATAAACAAGTCGGAACTCATTACTGTCTGTGTCGGCAAGCAATGAGAGTGTGGTACTGGGTGTTGGAACATGGCCTGGAGTTAACCGTATATCTCCCAGGGGTCCAAAATGTTTTAGCAGACAAGCTAAGCAGGTCACAGTTCAAGATGCACGAATGGGAACTGCTGACCTCCGTGGTGAATTACCTCTTCGTAAGGTGGCGTCGTCCAGTGTTGGACCTTTTTTGCATACCCATACAGTGCAACTGCCGCTTTTCTGCTCGCTCGGTCCAGGGCCTAGAGTTTTTTGCAAGACGTGTCCCTGTCTTGGAAAGGGAGGTTTCTGTACACATTCCCTTACATTCCAGTAATACAGAGAGGAGTATTGAAACTACAGATGGAGGGTGCAACCTTTATCTTCATTGCACCTCTGTGGCCTCAACAGATTTGGTGTCTGCTGCTGCAACAACTAGCAGTGGAGCCTCCAGTACCCTTGCCTCTGTGCAGAGGCCTGCTGTCCCAGGACAAGGGGACCCTGGTCCATCTGGGCCTGAAGTCCCTGCACTGCATGCATGGCTCCTGAAGACATAGTCATTGCACCATTTGGAGTGTCACCAAAAGTAGCTGATGTACTGGTTGCGTCCAGAAAGTCTTCCACCACACTTACGTACTCATTAATGTGGGAGCGTTTCACTTTGTGGTCTACTTCTAAAAATATCGACCCATTCACCTTTCCAGTCAATGTGGTTTTTGAATACTTGCTGTCACTGTCAGACTCCAGCCTATAGTATTCCTCACTGAGCATGCACCTGGCAGCTATATCAGCTTTCTGTGCCCCTGTTGTTGAGTGTACAGTAGCTCAGTTAGAGGTCGCCCTACCTTTCTGAGCGGTATTCTGCTTATGAAACCTACTATTTGAAATCTAGTCCCTTAGTGTAACCTCAATTATGTGCTTGAAAAACTTACTTTGGCTCCTTTTGAACCAGCCGTGAGATTTGGCTTACGCTTTCTTTCATGTAAAGCATTATATTTATGTAACCCCTAGGTGGCGCTATCCCAAGGGCTACTACTCCTGCCTGCTAGGCTAGTAGCAGGTTAAGGGGCCTGAGTTCTGAAACGGGTGCCTCCACCCGGAGGTCAGGGTTGGTAGTGGTCAAGCTAACCTGGGCACAGCTCTCCAGGACACTGTAACCCCCCTCTTTCCCCTCTAGTGGCCTGAACACTGTACAATAATCACTTTCACAATATCCCTGGTACACCACACAAGTACCCACACTGTTTGCACTTTCCACCAGGGCTGATTCCTCTGGCTTGACCCTGGGGACCCCTGTAAAACAAGGTTATGCACAGCAAATAGCAAGAGTACAGTACTTTCAGCACAAACTGGAACCACAGTCAGATTACATGCAGAAAAAGTTAGATCTGATTTATTCAGGGGACTTGAACAAGGGAGGGGCAAAATCAGGTTAATTAGCTTAAAGGTTATATCAATCAAGCAGTTATGCATGCGCTTTAAGTCCCCCCACACAGTCAGACCTCTGGGTACCCAGGTGGAGAAGAGATGGGCTAGCCAGGACTGTTGCCTAGGCGTCGCAGCTGGTTGGGGCCATGTGATGGAAAACACAACATGCACAGTACACAATATTTGTAATCTGGAGCCAGAGGGCTCAGTTCATAAAGGAAACGAAACAACAAGACAATCAGATGACACACTCGGATTAAGCTGTTGTTGCAGGGAGCTACCCTGGTATTTACTCACGATACCCAAGACTGGACACAGGCTGGTAAAATCGAGACTGCAGGTGGTTGATCTGGAATGCCAGGAGAAGCAGGGCCCACACGAGTCACAGAGGCGTCGTTCCTGTTCAAGCGTGGAGCAGGGGGCTGATCCCTGGCAGGTCTCTCGTCGACGGCTTCTCTGTGCAGTGGGTAGTCTGGCTGGACCAGTCTGGCAAGGCCCAGACCGCATAGAGACAAATTCGGATACAGTCCATTTTGGGCTGGATACAGCTTCCAGCAAGCAGAACACAGTTCACATATTGGGGAGCTAACTCATGACCCTCTAGCAGCTCATAGCACATTTACATGTAAGGGAATTCTACTGTACCGGGCAAAGCGCTCCCCGGACACAATCGCAAAGTCTCTGCACACATCGGGAGCTTAGGGGTAGCTGGAACTCCTGACAGGCCGATTGCATTCAGCAAAATCTTCGGTCTTCTTCAGGTTGAGCCTGGCCCACTTCATTAGCTTACTTTAGTCACACAAACTTGGATTTAGTCCAAAATAATTCTCTTCTCTCCCTCTCAGGAGCAGGAGGCAGACATGCAGGCCAAAGACTTAGCCTTTTCACAGTTCGTCCATGCGAATGCACTCAGGATTGCTGCTCAGAATCACTTCAGCTCCTTCTTGTTCAGCTTCCAGCTTAGCTTTAACTGAAAACTGCAGGCAGACCGGGACTTCCCCAAGATCTAAAAGGTTTGGTTGGCTGATTTGGCTGTCAGTCAAGGCAAGAGCTCCCCCTTCAGTTGCAAAAAAGGCGCAAAAAGTTCAAAACTACAATTCCTACAGATTTCGATTTCAGACAGCTCCTGTAGTCCAGCTACATTTTAGGTCCTGCCAGTACTGTTTAGTCCAATTTGCAGTCCAGGACCAAGATAGTGGAGACAAACAAAACAGTCTTTGCTGCAAAGAAGCAGGTTAGACAAACTACACTATCATTATCACTCTAAATGATTTTCAGCAAATAGTTACATCTTTCAACAGAGCTCCCTCTCAGATTACAAGAGCTGCAGTCAGGCAGCTCTTAAAGAGACAGTTCACAGAGGCTATACAGGTTCTGGTAATCACATTTAAACTGCTAAAACTCAGGACACCAGCCTGGCGGTGAGCATTTAGGCAAGCTCAAGGAAGACATTTTGGCAACCCCCATTTGTAGGGGGGTTACATTTAGTTGCCATCACTTCGGCTCGGAGGATTTCAGAGCTACAAGCTCTAATGTGTGCACCTTCTTCTATGATTTTCCATAAAGACAGGTTGTCTTTATGTATAAATGCTACAGTGGGTTTTTGCCAGAGGTGATGTCAGAGTTCCCATTAAATCAAACCATTCACCTTCCAGTTTATTATCCTGAGCATGCCAATGTAGGTGAAGCATTTCTCCACACTTTAGATGTACATGTAATCCTGAGATATTATCTTGCTCGCACCAAGGACTGGAGGAAGTCCTTTCAGCTTATTGTTTTGTTCGCCCCTAGTAAAGAGTGCCTACCAGTTTCAAAACAGTGCTTGTCTAAATGGCTAGCACATTGTATTATGTTTTGTTGTAGGAAGTACATTAAGGAACTTTCTGGTATGGTTTGTGGCCATTCCAATTTCCACAAGAGTTATGGCCACTTCTGTTGCTTGTTTCAGAAATGTCTCTGCGGCTGACATCTACGCGGCAGCCACCCAGAGTACTGACCGCACCTTTGCTAAGCATTACAGTCTGGACGTTGTTTCTCATAGACGTACAGGCTTCAGCCTTGCCATTCTACAGGACCTTCTGTCATGAACAGACACCACCAACATCTCACTTAGCTTTTGGTGCTGCTTGAGACTTGTTCCAAAGGTGTGGCCTAAGGGAAGATATATCCTTGAAGAAGACAGAAGAGTTACTTACTTACGCAACAGTAGTTCTTCAAGAGAATCTCTTCCCTTAGGCCATGCTGGCCTTCCCTCCAGACCCCTTTTATCAGTTGTAAGGGAATATGGCATCTAGTTCTGTCACAGGAATTTTCATGGTTGCTTTCTCCAGTGCCTGCGTTTGCCTAATCTTGGAGGCTCTGGTCTAATCTCCTGGTTATCGAAGAGGAGAGTCCTCCAAGCACAATCTCTGGCAGGGAACCAAGAAGAGATGGGGATGCTGACGTTTATGTAGATGCTGACATGCTGGCAATCGTTTACTTGTGGTCCTAGTGCTAAAGCAGGTGTAATTCCAAAGGTGTGGCCTAAGAGAAGAGATTCCCTGGAAGATCTACTGCTATGGTAAGTACATAACTGCCCTTTTGGTGGAGTTTGCAGTGTTTTACTTTTTTTCTATATGTTAGCTTTGGGTGGGCTATTTTTATTTTTCTTTAGTTTGGTGGGATTTGTTTGCAGTGTTATTTTTTTTCTCTTTTGGTATGGAATGGCTTAGATCTTAAATTTACTTAGTGACCATCTGTATTTCTTTCCTTTGGTGTTTTTTTTTCTTTGGTTTGGTAGAGTTTGTATGCAGTGTTTGAATCGGGTAGTTTGTAATGGGCCTTCACGTGTTACCATCCACTTCTTGCTACTCCACTGGGTTGCCATTGCTGTACGGTGGATACCTCTGTATTGTGAGTTCAAACAAGGTCTTGGGGCTGGGTCCTTAAACTCCTGACTGTGGGGTTCATATCTTGCATCAGAATAAAACAATATGGTGTTTCTATCCAAATAAAGAAAAAAAGGGGCCTAGTTTAAGTATGGTTCACCCCCTGGGATGTAGAACCTTCTGCCCACAGGGCCAACCGAACCATAAACAAGTTCAGTACCGTGACAATCTTCACAAACATGAAACCTACACTCTGAACCAAATAACGATAGCCACACAGTCAGTGCTTAGACAACAGGGTATTTATTTATAGTCCAGCATCAGGCAATAGAGTAAACTGGAGGGAAAGGTTAGAAACATGAGGTTGTTTGTACATGCACTTCCAGACCTACACTAAATACTCTCAGTGCCTTCAAAGGCTTAGCCAATTAAATGATTAACACGGGCTGTACTTTATGTGCTGTGTCAGGCTCAGCCCAAATACCAGTGCTTGCCCCCACATCACACATATTCAGTAATTTTGGTTGCAGTTAACCACCTGTACTGGGCCCCTCTCCCTACCGGTGCCAGTGTCTAAACCCTTTTATCTGATAGGGAGCTCCTGGTGCTTGCACGGGAGAGAAACAGGCACATCAGACTTTCAAGGTTCCACTGCTTAGCAAAAAAATTTAAATGAAGAAACAAAAAATATATGCTTTCCTTCTTGATGCTGTTCTTGCCAGAATCAGCCCCATATATCTGGATTTAATATTTAGAATTACACAGGGCTACCCAAGGACTCTCCTTTGATTTGTATGGTACATTCACTGTCTGAACCCTGCCTGCCATGTCTGTCCTTATATTAACAAACTCTGGCCAGAGCCGATAGGGCTGCAGGACAGGAATCTGGGTTAAAAATCTGGACTTTTTTTTTTTATATTTTTACACCAAATGTTCAACACAGCCTTGTTATGACCCTGCCTTATAAAGGTGGTCAGGGAAAATGTTCTATCCCTGGCTTAAAGGTGATGTTGTGTAGGGACTACAAAAGCAACTTTTGGGCTGCAAACACACATTTTGTGCAGGAGTTGAAAAATGACAGCTGTCACATTCATGAGTTGCTGTACTGAAATGGCTATGTTGAAAATCTGCGGTAAACATATTGAATATTACCAAAGTTATGAACCTGTATTTGCAAAATTCAACATAGCCTCATAACTTAATAGCTGAACATATTAGAATCATAGAACACAAGAATGTGCAAAGTATAATACCACTTCATATTAAATTTATTGAAGGCCAGGGACTGCATTGCTAGTCTTTTTTTTTGGCATTGAAAAAGTTTCACTTGGTCCACGGGGAAGAAATTTGGATACATCATTACTTAATTAAGCCCTAAATATCATGATATCAGGGCAGAAAGGGGGTTAGGGTGTACTCAAATGGAAGTGAGAATAAGGTCAAGAAAATTTATTGTGGTACTGTACTCTATAAAGACTCTGCCGAAAGAATGCAACATGCATGTCAAGCAGAGAAACACCAGCTTGGCATAGATGTTGAATTCTTTGGTGCAGTCTTATACTGCAGCAAGTTAAATTGTGTAAGTATTCATTTCTGAGTGGGGGGATTGTGAGAAATGTCAGATGGTTGTCAATTCCAAAGTACCTTTTTTCTTCATTGATGACAAAACTGCAGCTTTAAGAAAATGGGCTCTGTAGACCATTATGATCCATCATATTTCAATAACCCCAATATTCTGCACCCTGTGGATCACTGCCCAACATAGGAAAACTGACCTTCTCACTCCTCTCTGAGTGCAGACCAAGCCCCCTTTTTGTGTTGACAGATTTTTCTCCCATCTGCCGCTTGCTTAGTGGCAGTAAATTCATGTAGCATTTTTTTAATTCTGCATAGCTATGCAGTTGCATAAAATTCCTACTGGCATCCTTTGTAAGCTTCCCTCTATCAGTTTATTCATATTTCCTCCAGTGTTTACATTTACTGCAGCAGTAAAGAGAATGTGTTCAGTACTAAAAATAAAAACAAATTTGCTGGTGGACTTTCTGTTTAGATATCACTGTTAAGGAGAAGCCACATTTTCAAAACAGTACTACCTGGAAAGATCTACCAGATAATATCCACATTTTTGTTTACTAGTAGTTGTTACTGTCTTCTTCCTGTAGAACAGCAGTCTGAGATGGGACATGATCTCAGTCTTCCCATTCTCAGGGGTATTGACAGCTTTAAACAAATAGATATGTTCTCCAGCAGGACACAGGGACATGCTCTGAAGGTCACAGATGGCAAGTTTAGGGGGTAACATTAGGATGCATATTGTGTCCCAGAAGGTGGTGGCCTTCTAAAATGACCTGCCAACAGAGATTGTGGACATGAAGACAGTAGACCAGTCCCCAGTGTTGCCCATCCCTTAGCTTTTGCCAGCACTATCAGTGTGAGGACCCTGCATTGTCCCTGCCCCATGCTGTACCTACCCATGTGGATAAACAGAGGACTTCAGCCTCTAGTACTGTCAGTCTGCCACCTTTCGTCAGCACTATATCTATCACAGTGCAGAAACCCTGGACTGTCTGTTCTACACTGCATCTGCCGCTGTGGATTTATAGAGGGCTTCAGTCTCCAGTGGTGCCAGTCCCTTACTGTTCACCAGTCACACACTGTATCTGTCACTGTAGATAAACAGAAGGCTTTAATCCCCAGTTCTGACAGTCCCCAGGACTAAATGCAGACAGTGTGGAAACCAAGCACTCAGTGGTGGAGCTAGAGGGGGGGCTGGGGGATCAGTCGCCCCTCCTGGCTGCCCCAGTGTGAGTAGTGGTGCCCCACCACCATCTTTATTCACTGTTTAGTGCCCATTGTGGAGCCTGCGATTGACTGAATGGCCCAGCTGGCTCCCAAATGCTCCCAAGCCTGGCTCCGCCACTGCAAGCACTGTCCCTGCCCCCCACAGTGTAGCTGTTTCTGTGGATTATCAGAGGGTTTAAAGCTCAACTGGTACCAGTCCCTCACCTCTTACCAGCACTAAATCCATCACAGTGTGGGTAAGTTTGCACTGAGCCTGTCCCACATGGTACCTGTGGATAAACTGAGGGTTTTATCCACTTTTTACCAGCACTAAATTCATCACAGTGAGTGGGGGGAAGCCTGCACTGTACCTGTCCCTGTGGATAAACAAAGAGCTTTAGCTTACTGTCCAGTGCTGCCTGAGCTGTACCTTTTATGAGCATTAAATACATCCTAGTAGAAAGGTCAGCAGTGAACCTGATTCTGTGGATAAACAGAGGTGTTGTAAGCCCCCACCTTTCACTAGCACTAGGTAGCAAATATACAAAGGTTGAATAGAACAAAAACAGAAGAAAATTGTCTCAGATCCCAATACATGCCCGTAGGAACAAGGTTTAAACTTAGCTTGTCTGTAATGGAGAGGGAGTGGTTGAGCAAAGCTGCAACTGGGCTGTCTGTAATTTGACACTGCAGTCTGCTTAATGAGACCCTGACTGCTTCAGATCTTCAATAAGGGAAATTCCAGTATACAAGAGATAATGAGTTAACCCCTAGGCTGCTGATGCTGAATGAATGAATCTATTTGATTGAGCCGGACAGGTGCTCAGTCTGCAGCCCTGCAAGGGTTAAATTGAGGGGGCTATAAACAGCAGCTTCAAAGGGTTTTGTTTATATCCTGAGAAGTTGAGAGGCACAGTAGCATCCCCCTTCCCTTCAGATGCCTTTTAGACAGAGCAGCAAATAGCAAAAATCAGAGGATGAGCACACTTTGCAGTTGTGTATGGTTACTTCCAAAAATCCAAAAAGGAAGTTCCACGGTTAGCTCGTTTTTAGCGCTAATGCAAAAGGACTGCAGGCTCTGCCTACCTGCAGCCCTAAAAAGTCAATTAAATAACTGTAACACAATCATCCCATAGTGAATCCATGCCAGTTCTCATCCATTAAGCCTTGTTCCTCTAAGAATGTGACTATCTACTTTTTTTTTCCTTCCAAATATCAAGTTTACTTCAGGTCTGCATGTCACAGTCAAAATAGCATCAGATTTACAGCAGTTATCCGCATCACGGGAAGGGGGTTACAGCTCCCTGCAAGTAAAAATGTACATCCTGTATGAACTGCACTTTAACTGGGCATCCCCTCACCCTGTGTATAGCACGAGTGGGGGCTTTCCCCAAGGACTAAACAGCAGCAAATGAATCAAAAGGAGATCCTAACTATCCCCTCTTTAATAGTTGTCTCCAGAAGCTTCACCACTATCGATGTCAGGCTCACCGGCTTGTAGTTTCCAAGATTTTCCCTATCACCTCCTTTGTGTAAGGGAACCATATTTGCTATCATCCAGTCCTCAGGCTTTTGATTATGCTATATGATTCCACATCATTAGCGACCCTGGGGCATTTGTGCCCTGGGGTGTGGTACATTGTTGCAGCATGTGGCATCTGATCTGGGGATGTCTGCAGGTCCTCCACAGGAAGATCATTGGACTGCAGTGAACTCTGGAGATCAGTACAGGTACCTGATAGGCATTGGGCAGATTGAGTAAAGGAAACCTAAGAATTCCCTATCTGGGGTAGCCCAGTATAGTACATTATGTACTTGAAGGTTAATGGTGAAAGGCCCTATCTAGGGTAGGATGTTGTAGGATGTAACTCAAGGGGTTTCGGGCAGGCACAGTTCGGTACAGTTAGTACCAGAATATAGTTAGTTTTTTTTCTGTCAAGTAGGTACTGTGGTACTGAAACTCTCAGAATGGAGCACAGATACAGTGTGAACATAGCAGTAGGGACTGTGGGGACCTTATCCCCTGGGCTGTGCGCTGGAGTAAAGGACTCCATCCCATGTGGAGGGCATTTGTGAAGCTCTAGGCACAGATGGTAGCAGCAAAGGAGAAGCCCAGTTGCATCAGCTGAGCTGGTACCTTCAGACGCATCCAGCATGTCACTCCCCCAAGGGCCCATTGTTGGGGGGCTGGAGGGTAGCAGGGAGGGGAAGGGGTGGCAGGGGCTGCCACATCAAAATTGCTTAGGCTCCCTGTATCCTGACAATAAAGAGAGTTGCACCACTTGAGGAGGAGTGCTACCAGACTCCTTTAATGGGGCTTAGAGCCAGTAGGGAAGGTGACCAGGGTAACATGGTGGCACTCAGTGGTAAGACCAGGAGCAAGGCAGCAAAGAGTATCCCAGTGGTGGGGTACTCTATTAGCAGGGTGAAGAAGTTGATGGGAGGTGGGGAAAGGGAAGGGGGATGGTCAAATATCTTTATGGGTGCATCAGCCTTCCGAGATATGAACAAGATAGGGAGGATGTTAGAGTTGGGGAAGGGGAGCTTGGAATGCTGGTAAGATTGAGAACCAAGAATCTGACGAACCAGCCAATTGAGATGGTGAAGTGCAAGTTTTCAAAAGCTGTGAGATAGACTGAAAGCACACTCAGCCTCCCTGGCCTTTTCCAAGGTCCTCCCAGTGTGGGGATGGGGTAGAAAAAGGCAAGGGTGAGAAAGGAGGATATTGAGGAGTTTAACGGGTGACTGAAGGATGGAGTCAGCAGGAGGGGTACCATTTTGTGGGATACGGGAAGGGGCTTTACATAGAAACATAGAATCTGTTGGCAGATAAGGACCATACGGCCCACCTAGTCTGCCCATTTCCCTACTCACTGCTGCAGTTCCAGATCCTATTTGATCTGTGGCTGTCCTGCTCCGCACATCTCCAGGGTACCCTTATGTCTATGCCATGCAATCTTTAACCACCATATTGTTTTTGCACCTACTACTTCTGCTGGAAGGCTGTTCCATGGCTCCACCACCCTTTTGGTGAAAAAGTACTTCCTAACATTACCCCTGAGCCTTCTACCCTTTAGCCTCATATCATACCCCTTGTTCTTGTGCAGAGTTTTCTCTGAAATATTCTTTCCACCTGTACCCTGTTTATTCCCCTAAAGTACTTGAAAGTCTCTATCATATCTTCCCTCTCCTTTCTTTCCTCCAGTGAATAGATATTAAGGTCCTCAAGTCTTTCGTAGGGCTTCTGGTGCAGTCCATGTACCATCTTCACTGCCCTTCTCTGGACTGATTCTATTTTGTCAATGTCCTTCTGGAGATGTGATCTCCAGACTGGACACAGTACTCCAGCTGAAGCCTCACTAGTGATCTGTACAGTGGCACAACCACCTCTTTCCTCCTGCTTGTTATAACCCTCCCTATGCACCACAACGTTCTGTTTGCTCTCCCCACCAATTTTTCGCACTGTTTGGTCATCTTCAGGTCGTCAGATATGATAACCCCCAGGTCTCTCTTCTGACTTGTGGTGGCCTGAATTTCCCAACCCATCCTGTACTTATTCCTTGGATTCCTGTGACCAAGGTGCATGATCTTGCACTTTTTAGCATTAAAACTCAGCTGCCAGACACCCGACCACTCCTCTAATAGGCTTAGGTCCTTTCTTATTCTTTCCACCCCCTCCAGTGTGTCCACTCTGTTGCAGATCTTGGTGTCATCTGCGAAGAGGCATACCTTTCCTTCCAGATGCTCTGCAGTGATGCTAATGAAGACACTGAATAGGACTGGCCCCAGCACCGACCCTTGTGTCACCCTGCTGGTCACCTCCCTGTCCTCAGATTTCATGCCATTTACCACCACCTTCTGAGACCTGCCCCTTAGCCAATTCTCAACCCACTTTACCACCGTAGGATCCACTCCCAGTCTCCCCAATTTATTTAGCGATCTCCTGTGTGAGACAGTGTCGAAGGCCTTGCTGAAATCCAGGTAGGCTTTAGGGATAGGAGTCTCTTCAGGGGTGACCTCCTTCACCTGACTAGATTGGGGGCTAGTGTGTTGGGGCAGAAGTTCGATGTCTGTGTTGGTGCACAATTAAACCAAGTGGGGAGCGGGAAACTGAGGCTGTGGGAACCACAAAAGAAGCAGAACAAAAGGAGGACCTGGCTAGGACTCCCCCAGAAATGGAGGGCTAGAAACAGTGGGGATGTAGGCATCCAGACAGGGGTCCGTAATATGTTAAGAAAAGGAGCTGGAGGACAGGGGCACACAGAACCTGCAAGGAACAGGAAATTAAACTGTGTAGGGCCAGAAATAAGAAGCAAGAAGGAGCATTGGGAATAAATAATAAAAAAATATATATATATATATATATATATATAGCAGATAGGGTGTACAGAGAGGGGATGCGGAGGCCAGAGAAAAGGGCAGGCAGATGCACTGGGAGGGAGGTCTGGATGACTGGAGTAGTAGATTAGGGAGGTTGGTGAGCTGCAATGGATGTGGAGCAGCCATTGTCCTGGGGACCTTGTGGAGGGAGGGGGGAGTCTGGTGTGTGAGTCAGATTGACCAACTTAGGCAGGAAATAGGAAAGTTGCAATAGCAGCTGGGGTGAGGAAGTAGGAATGATTGGGGTGGGCAGTGGGGGGGGGGCTAAGGAGACAAGGAGGGCTCCTCCACATGCTACACTGGGCAGGCACAGGTCAGAATGGGAAGGGCAAAAAAAGGGGCCAGGAGCATCAACTCCTCAAGGACCAGGGTGCACTAGGGAACGGGGGAAGAGCGTGGAGGGATAGGGGACAGGACCAGGGAAGGCAGAGGAAGTACAAGGTAACAGGGGAAGTCTTGGGTAGGGGATGGAGACTAAGAATAGGTTCCCAGTGCTGGCTAGTTTGGGGGAGCAGGAGTAAGTGAGTGGCAGCATAGAACAAGTGAAGGGGAAGGGGGAACTCGGGGGAGAAGAGGGCAGTGAACAAGGGAAGGAGAAGGACAGTAGGGGAGAAATTAGGGAAGCAGGGGATGTTGTCAAGGCATTACGAACTAGAAGGAGCAGAGTGGAAAGTAGGGCAGTAGAGGGAGTAGAGGATGGACTTAGGAGTGGGACAGAGAGGAGGGGTCAGTTCAGTGGAGGAGAAGGGGAGAAGGGGATGGGCTGAGTAGGAAACATAGAGAGGTTGGAGGGGAAGGTCAAAGGAGGAGGAGGAACAGCTGGGGAGAAACAGGGAGATGACGGGAATGGGAAGGGGACACTCTAGTACAGGGGCCTGAGGTAGGCCAAAACATGGAGGTAGGACAGGTGTTAGGGGAAAGGGTAGTCATACTGGGGGATTCAGTTCTGAAAGTGGTGAGATGGTGGGGTACATAAGAATTTGCCGGCAGAAGGAGACTGTGTTATCCATTTAGTCTGCCCGAGATATCTACCCCCCCAATGTACTGAACTTGCTGAGGTGACTACACTGACTATCCTATGCCTGTCTGAATTGCTCAACTGTCTTTGCTGCCACTGCATCCTGTGGCAGGCTGTTCCAAGGGTCCATGACTCTCTCGGTGAAAAAGTAAGGGTAAGGGAGCAAGGAAAAGCCATGCCTGGGTGGAGTGTATGCCAGGTATGACAGCGGGGAGGGTGGGTTAGTTCATTCAGAAGTGTGTGGAGAAACCTCATATCGTGGTGCACCTGAGTATAAATGACCTGGAGGGGAGTATGGTGGAGGAGGTGCAAGAGAGGTTCAAGGAGGTTAGAAGAATCCACACTGAGGTGGGTAGATTGGTGGCATTCTCTGAGGTTCTCCCAGTACCTAGGGCACGCTCCGTTAGGAGGCAGAGAATAGAGGAGTTTAATAATTGGCTTGGGGGGGTGCAAAACCATGGGGTACGGGGTAATAGGAGGGTGGAGCGGGACATGGGATAAGAAGGAGCTCTGTGTACTGGATAGGCTGCACCTGAGCAAGGAGGGCACAAGGACTTTGAAACAGAGGCTGAAGATTACATTACAACAAAAATTACTTTAAACTGGGGGGCAGAGGGGACTGCAAAGTAGAGTCACCAATCAGGGAAGACCTGAAGGCCTCCCCCCAGGCAAGCAGGAGGGGAGGGAGGGGGATCTAACAAAGAACAGAAGCAAGGTTCAGGGAATGGGAAAGGAGGGGCAGTGGACATGGTGGAAAGTAGTATCCTTGAATGCAAGGAGCTTGGCAAACAAGGTAGCAGAATTCCAGGCTATGGTGGCGGAAGGGGAGGTAAATATTGTAGCTATCACAGAAATCTGGGCCACCCAGTGCCATGACTCGGATCTCGTGATCCATAGATACAGGGTGTACTGCAAAGACAGGAAGGTGAGGAAGGGATGGGGTACTATTTATATGAGGGATGGGATACTGTGTACAAGGGAGGAGGGGGAAGAGGGGAAGACAGAAGCCATATGGGTACAGCTCCAAAACTCCAAGGGTAGGAAAGTTAGTATGGGGATGGTGTACAGGCCATCCTCACAGAATGAGGAAAATGACAGGGAGCTAGGGGAGCAAATCGGGAAGGTCAGTGGCTGAGAGAGTACGGTCGTAGTGGGAGACTTCAGTCTACCTAGGATTGACTGGTAAACCATGACTACCATGAACACCAGGGAACAAGTACTGCTGGAGGCTATCAAAAAACAGCTACCTAGTGCAGGGGGTGACAGAGACCACCGGGGGGGGGTGACATACTAGATCTTGTGTAAGCAAACAGAGACCAAGTCGAGGATGTAGTCATACAGGACCCTTTAGTGGGCAGCGATCACCGCACAGTGTGGTTCTTCCTCCACACGAGTAGGGAGTCAGTCAGGACCAGGACGAGAGTGGTAGACTTCAGGAAGGCAGATTTTGCTAGGATGGGCAGCATCCTAGGGGGCATACTGATGAAATTTGTCCAGGGATGGATGCAGAACAGAAATAGTCCATCTTAAAGAGAGGTCTGACAGAGGCCATGAACACGTGTGCCAAGACACAGAGTAAGCAGTCCAGGTCTAAAAAATCTATCTGGTTCAGCAGGGAAGTGATAGGGAAAGTGAGGGAGAAGAGAGTGGCCATCAACAGGTACAAGAAATCTGGGCGAGTGGGAGGCTAAGGAGGAGTACTTGCAGAAATCTAGGGACGTGAGTAGAGCAGTCAGGGCAGCAAAAGCAGCTGGGGAGTTGAGATCGGCCTAGGGGATCAGAATGGAGGGACAAGGATTTTTTTCAAGTACATAAGAGATGAGAGGAGCTGTAGGGATGAGATTGTCAGGATCAAGAGAGAGGGGGGTTGGGCAGAAAATGGGGAAAACCAAGCGGAGGCACTCAATGGGTACTTCTACTCGGTGTTCACTAAAGAAAAAGACAGGCCAATACCACAAGGGAAAGAAGGGATGGGTGGGGGAGGGGCAGAAGTAACAGATGGGGTCATCCAGGAGGATAGGGTTCTAAAAGGCCTTAATGCCTTACGAGTGGGCAAGGCACCAGGACCTGATGGAGTACATCCAAGAGTCCTGAAGGAATTGGCAGAAGTATTGGCAGGCCCACTGGAAGACCTGTTATAACACCTCATTGGAGACAGGGAGTGTGTCCATGGACTGGAAGATGGCTGACATGGTGCCCTGCCACAAGAGTGGTCCCAGGGACAAACTGGACAATTATAGACCAGTAAGCTTGATTTCCATCATGGTGGGGAAGTTAATGGAGACCATTCTAAAGGAGAGATTGATAATCTTCCTGGATAGTAATGGATTCCATGACAAAAGACAGCACGGGTTTGTCTCGGGAAAATCATATCAGACTAACCAAATTGACTTCTTTGATTGGGTCACAAGGGTGGTTGATGGGGGCCATGCCATGGATGTCCTGTACCTGGACTTCAGCAAGGCCTTCGACTTACATGGAAGGTTACTGGGCAAGCTGTGGAACCTGAGGCAGGGGAGAAATTAGTGGGTTGGGGGGTAGTTGTAAAGGGGAGGACCTCCAAGCCAAGACCCGTGACTATTGGCTACCACAGGGTTCGGTGCTAGGCCCCATTTTATTCAACATTTTTATCGGGGACTTTACAGAAGGGATCAAGAGTAAGTTCAGCCTGTTCATCGATGACACAAAGATATGTGCAACAGTAGACAGTGAGGAAGGGAGGCAGGAACTCTGGGAGGATCTTGCAAAATTCAAGCACTGGTCAGGTATGTGGCAGTTGGGGTTTAATGCTAAGAAGAGCAAGATCATGCACCTCAGAGCCAGAAACCCCAGGACCGGTTGTTAGCTGGGGGGAGTGCAGGTATCAGTTTCAGAGGAAGAGAAGGACCTAGGGGTGCTAGTCACAGGGGACATGATGGTATCAGCACAGTGCTGAAGGGTGGCCGCAAGGGCCAGTCAAATGCTAGGGTGCATTGCCAGAGGTATCACCTCAAAAAGAGAGGTTATCCTGCCTTTGTACAGATCACTGGTGAGGCCGCACTTGTATTACTGTATGCAGCACTGGTGCACTTACCTAAAAAAGGAGGCAAGATTACTGGAGGGGGTGCAGCATAGGGTGACAAAGATGATCCTAGGTCTGGGGATAAACTCTGTGAGGAAAGATTGTGGGAGCTCAACATGTATTCCCTGGAGGATAGAAGGGAGAGGGGGGGACAATGATAGAGACCTTTAAATACTTAAAAGTCATAAACAGGGTCAATGCGGGAGGATTGTTCCACTTAAAGGGAGGGAGGGTTATGAGTGGGCACAGTCTGAAGCTGGAAGGGGGTAGATTCAGGCGGGAGATCAGGAGGCACTCACGGGGGGGGTGGTGGCTGGGTGGAGTGCACTGCAGGAGGAGTTGATTGCACTGAAGACAGTGGACAGTTTTGAAAGGGGATGGGATAGGGTCAAAGGGAGGGTAAGTACAAATAAGAACGGGGGGGGGATAGTCCAGGGTGTGGGGATGATGGAAGAGGACTTGAAGGGGGCAGCTGCAGGAGAAATAAACTGTGAACTGCACACTCAGGCAGACTTGATAGACCTATGGGCCTTTTTCTGCCGGCACTTTCATATGTTCATAAATGGGGAAGGGGAGGACAAGGAAAGGGGTGCTGGCAAGAAGGGCTGGGTTATAGGCACAAGCTGGAAGGTGGTCTGCATAAATACCGGGAGCCTGGGGAACAAAATTAGTGAGTGCAGGGTAATGGTGACAGATGCAGGATTAGACCTCGTAGTCATCACAGAAACATGGGCCAGTGGTAAAAATGACTGGGATTTAGCAATACCTGGATATGCATCGTATAGATGAGATAGGGGTACAGGAAACGGTGGTGGGATAGGCCTTTATGTCAGGGAAGGCATAGAGGTGGGGTTCATTAGGGAAGGGAAGGGGGAGACAGAATCGCCATGAGTGCAGCTTACGATCACAGTGGGTAAGAAGCTACATATGGGGGTGGTCTACAGACCACTGAGACAAGGGAGATGGGGAACCTTATAAGGGCAGAGATTCAGAAGTGGGCAGAAAAGGGGAGGTAGTGGTACTGGGGGATCTTAATCTACCAGACATAGATTTAACCATTCCAGTAGCTAAGAGCACTAAGACTCATGCCCTGGTTAGTGCGTTGCAGGACTGCCTGCTGTTGCAGCTGCTGATAGAACCTATAAGGCAAACTGCCATTCTTCATGTAGTGCTCACCAACTCAGAAATGATAGTTGAGGTGAGGATTGGGGAGCCTATGGGGTCTAGTGCCCACATCACCATATGGTTCGAACTGGCCCTGGGTGCCAGCGTACCTTCATCAAAGGCAATGGTTCGAGATTTCAGAAGAACAAGACTTTGACCAGATGATTGAACTAATCAAGGGTAATCTGAGAAGAGTGGGTGAGATGAGGGGGTGGAGGAGAGCTGGGGAGTAATTTATGCTGCCATTCTGGAGGCAGCTAAGTCATGCCTGAGAATGGCTAGCAAGAGTAACACACACAGGAGAGCAGTTTGGTTCATGAAGAAGGACAGGAAGACAGTGGGGGCTAAGAATGGGCCTTCATTAGATAATGGTGAGCATCAGGAAGATGAGGAATAGAGTGAATACCAGTTGAGGATGAGTGAGGGCAAGATGGCAGGTAGAGATGCAAAAGCAGACATGGAACTACATATAGCCCTGGGGGCCAAGGGGGAGCAGTTCTTTAGATACATTAGGGGGAAAAGAAAGATGAAAGGGGGAATTAATAGGCTTATGGAGGGGGGGCAAGGTAATAGAGGAGGACGAGCAGAAGGTAACTCCTCAAAACAACTACTTTTGCTCTATGTTCACAGTGAGGATAGCAGTCCCTTGCTTGAAAGCTACAGAGTCCACTCCTGGTTCAATGCATACCAGCCAGTATAGCTGATTGCGCCAAACTAGGCCCATTTAAGACTGCCCTCCGAAGCCACCTGACCAACTCCTGCTGCTGCTGCAATTGCACGTAGCTCCATCCCCTCAGGACTAGTGATCCCTGTGCATGAAAAGATCTCCCAAGCTTCCTCAGCCTTCGTGGGTTTTATGTGTGGGTTTTCTCTCCGAATCCTGTGATTCACACACAAAATATATAATGTTTTGCCATTGATTACTGTAATAAAATGTGTCTCTCTCCTCACCTGACGTGGTACCCATGTGCCTATGATATGCCAGCTTGTTTGCACCACTGAAACCTTTGTACCACCAGTGAATGATTGTAACACTGGCAGCTATGTAAGCTCTAATGTTTTACTGTGTCCTATTGTTGTTTTTTTCTCTCCTGACGAGGTGCCTTTGTAAATGAGTCCATGACTCAAAAGTCTGTAAATCTGATGCTCAAATAAATAAATAAATAATGTTTGCTGCTTGAGGAATCCCAGAAATGGGGCAGATGGTGCTTATGGGAGAAAGGGTCAGAAAAGTGATAGCACCTCTAAAAACAGAAAAGGCTCCAGGGCTGGATGGGATGCAGCCAAGGACGCTCGGGGAGCTCTCATCAGAACTGTCTGAACCGCTGGCACTGCTGTTCAGTAGTTCTCTACAGTCAGGGATAGTTCAGAAAGATTGGAGGTTAGCAGACATGGGCCTGCTCCACAAGTGAGGAGACAAAGAACAAGTGGGAAACTACAGACTCACAGTCTTGTCTCTATATCAGGTAAACTAATGGGAATACTAATTAAAGAGGACCTCGTGGACTACCTGGAGAGAAATGGGCTCCAAGGCAGTAAACAGCATGGGCTTGTGGCAGGGAGTCTTTTTCAGATGAACCTAATAGTGTTATCTGACTGAGTAACTAGGGCAGTAGACAACATACATGCACTGGTTTTGCTGCACTTTTCGACTTCAGCAAGGCATTCGACTCTGTGCCGTACAGAAAGTTGCTGAAGAATTTGAGGATTCAAGAAAAGTAAAGGATCTAGTTAGATGGGTGGAAAGCTAGCTGGGGGGGGACAGCAGAGGATGATGGTAGACAGGGTCAGGTCAGGGGAGATGGAAGGGTGCTGCAAGGTTTAGTCCTGGGGTGACTCCTCTTCAGTATGTTCATCAGTGACATAAAAGGCATACAAAGCAAGACGTGTCTCTTCACAGATGACTCTAACTTCTATGGCAGGGTAGACAACGAGGATGGGGTTAGAGCTGCAGAAGGACCTGCAGAGATTAAAGACGTTGCCCAAAGTTTGGTGATTGAAATTCAACACCAAAAAGTACAAGGTTATGCACACAGGGAGCAAGAACTCCAGAACAGAATGTTGGATGGGAGGGGTTAAGTTGGTCACTACCATTAAAGAAAGGGACCTGGGAGTCATCATAAGTGAATCCCTAAAACAGTCTAGCCAGTGTTACAAGGCCTACAGCAAGGCAACCAGGATGTTTGGGTGTACGGGGGGTCAATAGCAGGAGGAAGGAAGTGAAGTGATAATGCCTCTGTTTACATCACTAGTGAGGTCGCATCTGGAATACTGTGCCCAGCTCTGAACTCCACCTCAGAAACGACAAAGACAGGCTTGAGACAATACAGTGTAGAATAACCAGAATGATTCAGGACCAGCAGAGCAGATCCTGTGAGGAACAACTTAAAGCCCTGAACACATACTTGTTGAAGACCAGAAGGGAGAGGGGAGATATGATAGGGACCTTCAGGTTCCTGAAAGGAACGAAAAAGGTACTGTAGATTGTGAGGAAATGTTTACAGAGACTGGCAAATCAAGAACATGAGGATATGAGTAGAAGCTGGCATGGAGGAGATTCAGGAAGGGATGTGAGAAAGTTTTATTTTACAGAGAGAGTGGCTGAGCCATGGAACAGCCTCCCAACAGAGGTGGTGGGGTGTAAGAACGATTAATGGTTTCAGACACGGCTTGGATCAAATAATAGGCTTAATAGTTACACAGCGAGAAAGCAGGAGGCCGGGTGGTGGTGGTGGGGGGGTGTTTGAGGAAATAACCCAACAAGACATTGGGTATCGAGGTAGGATAGGGTAAAACAGGGCAGACTGGAGGCACCAGTGATCTTTTTCTGCTTATATTTTCTGTATTCGATTACACCTGCTAGTACTGATTCTCCAAAGAGGACTACCAGTGGCTGCACTAGCACCTGCCTAGTTCCTTTCAGTACCCTGGGAGGAATCTCGTCTGCTGTCGCGATGAATTGCCTTTTAGGTTCTCTTGTTCCTTTAGTACCTGTTCCTTTTTTATCCTACCCATCTCTGATCTGTCCCCTGTATCCCACTTGAATTTTCTCCTGCTGTTTGGGAGTGGGCCAGCCTTCTTGCAGCTGTACTGTCATTGCTGTATAGGTCGTATAGCTAAATTGTGACTGATCACTAGCCTGTTTCTGTACCCATTCTTGCTCACTTGATTTTTTCCCTGTATGTACTGTTGTCTAAATGCCCTCTGTTGTAACCTCCCGGGTCGCACCTGAAAATAGGAAGCCCAGCTGTATAGTGTGCCTACCCGGTCAACAAAAACTAAATAAATAAATTCTTGATCGTAAATGCCAAACAAAAGTATTCACCCAATATACCTGTCTTATCCACATCATTCCCTGTACTTGCCCATTGTTCCTTGTTTTTTCCTTGTTATTCCTGAAGAAGGATTTGTCATTCTCTTTGACTGTTTCTGCTGGCCTCAGTTCTGCCATTGCCTCCCTGATTAACCTTTTACGTATACGCAGTCCCTCCTCATACCTGTGGCTGCTTGTATATTGATCTTTCACCAAAACTCCCATACAGATAGATACTGGTGAGTGTTCTCCTTTAAACTATCCTACATTGGTGTGCTTCTGCATCTTCAGCCCCAGAGCAGGTTTCCCTCTTTGCCTCCCACGGTAGAGTGCCCTTACCAGAAGAGATGCCACTTGGTCATGTGCTGGCAGGATACCATTGTAACATGCATTACCAAACTTTTTACTTCCATTTTGTCCACCCGTCTCCCTTTGTGTAGGCCCCCTCCCTGTTTCAACGTTCAGGGCCTTCAGGAAAGGTGGCCAGGACATTGTGTGGTAGCCCACAAAATCAAATTCTATTTTCAGCTACACTGAAGGAGGCAATCAGGTGACCTGAGGGGTGGCATCTTTCCCAGTAGTCTGAGTTCATTGCCTCTACAGCACACCAGAGACTGCATCAGTCTGATACCAGGAGTTGGGCTCAGGAAGTGAACCTGGGTCTCCTCAATAGTATGATGACATGCTACCCAGTGCGCCACTGAGCTGGGCATGAAAACTAATTTGTAATCTTAAAATTTCTAGATGAGGCCGGCCCGGTGGCACTGAGGGCTGGACGCCTTACCTCGCGCTACGCTGGTGACCCAGGTTTGGGAATGACATTGGGTCATCAAGGTGCCGGCATGGGGGCGAGAGCAGGATCGAGCACTAGCTCTTCTCTTCCGGGAGGGAGGGTCACCTGTCCGCAGTCCCGCCATCATCAAATGGAGGTCTGGTGGCAGGCGTAGGCGGTAATGGATCGACTGGTAGGGTGGGGCATTCCATAGTGTGTGATGTGCGTGTGCCTCCACACATGTACACTATGCCGGGACACAAGGGGTCGGGGAGAAAAAACAGAAAAACCTACAAAGTACATATAGAAAAAATAGTGCTAGACAGAGTTTTAAAAAACTGGCAGGGTTTGTTGTGTGTGGTACAGGTTACTGAATTTCCAAATTTCAACTAAATTTGTCAAAAGATGGTGAGGATACTAATGTATGAAAATTGTGACTTTATATACATTAGAAATAGCAATCTAATCCTCTAGCACTGTCATAATGGCTTTTAACTACTTGTATTATCTTTAAATGTCCTTTTTGTGCTTGTTTATCAGATCAGGTCATGCCTGACGGTAGGCTATATCAGTGTTGTGTGCTTACTGAGAAACAGATACATAAATCTATGAAATAAAATACATCATAGACTGCATGCACAAAACCCACAATTAGCACATGCACATCTGGGAGAAGAGGGATTAGATGAATGTATAAATTTCTACTAGTCCTTCTCTAGCTGGTATCCCGTTATTACAGCTGAAGACATTAGACAGAGAGGGTTGAGGTTTGTGGTAACCTGCTGGTGCATATGAGCATGGGGGGTTAGAGTCTTCTTTGGGATCTAGTGCTCGTGTGTTAAAAATCTTCAGCAATACCTATTTAAGTACTGGAAATGCAAAATGTTGTGAAATTTATTAGATTAAGTAAGATATTTCAGCTGAAGCATTTAACCGACTGTCTCATCATCATTTATATCATCAGCGGAGCCCAAGTGGTGCCATCCAGGATGCAACGCAATACCGCTGTAAATTTACTGCGGTTAACAAGGCAGTCTCAGTGGCAGGTAGTTCCTTTTGTCATTTAGTAACTCTGGAAACTGCATCACATCCTGACTGACTCCACTGTATTTTAAACACTGAACTGCAGTCCATCGAATATCCTAATAAGTCTTTTATCCAGAATCATAGCAGGACGCGTACAGATTTTCAGTTGCATTAAAACCTGTTTAGATAGGGAGTCTGCCACAGGGGCATCAGTTGAGCACATCTTGCTATAGTGTGGGCAACCTGGATTCCTGGCACAAATCTACCCCGCCACACAGGGCTGGTGAAGCCATGGGAATGCTGCCGGGCAGTTTTGTCAAGCTTGGGGGGGGGGTGTGGAATTAGCGTTCTTTCTACTCCAGTGCTTCTTATTGAGCTTAGGAGTGGCATAGGGCAACATGGATGACGTGCAGCATCCTCCCCTTCCCCTTTCAGGCCTGCATTTTAGGGCACATTAAGCAGAATGCTGCAGGTGGTGGGCAGGACCACATTATGAAAGTAATCAGTGCTGCTAGTTTGTAGGCTTAATCCCTTCCCCCCCCGTCTTTTTCCAGGGTGAAGGCAAATAGTATGTGAATGCCTGGGAAATACACTTGGTGGGGGTCTGTGTCAAACTAACTCTAGACAGCCTGTGAGACTGGCTGGCAGAGGTATTAGGCATCTGGAGGGGGGGGGATAAGCAAGGCTGGCTGTAGGGTAAAAAAAAATATTTAAAAAAGGTTTGCAGGAAAAGATTTTTGTTGGCAGACAGAGTTCAAAAACTATCTTTTGTGACAGTGGAAGTTTTCACGAAAAACCACAGCTGATTTCAGTTGTGTTCAGAAACCTTGAGAAGATATTAAAGGGAAGCTCTCATCATGCCAGCCTCCCGCCCCCACAAGACTTACCCTCCAATTAAGCATTTTAAGTACGTTGCAGCGTTTTTCTCACGCCGCAACATACTTTATTTTAACTGCAAAAAGTCCGCTACCTGGAAGTTTGGCGGACACTAGTGGGGCTCCATTATGTGTAAAGGTGCGGCGATGCACCATGCGCATCAGCACTTTTGTATTGAAACGCACGGTGCGGCAATGCAGCTTTACACATAATGGAGCCTCACTAGCATCTGCCATACTTCCAGGTAGCTGATTTTTTGCAATTAAAGTATGCTGCGGCAGGAGAATAATGCCGCAAGATACTTAAAAGGCTTAACCGGAGGGTAAGCCTTGCAGGGGCTGGAGGCTGGCATGATGAGAGCTTCCCTTTAAAATCTGATAATTTTCTGACGGGCTTAGTTGAACATTGAGATGTGCATTTATTCAGAATTGTCCTCTTTTTTTTGTTGTTTCAGAAGTCTGTTAGGCTGGTGGTGAATTTCCTCAGGACACAGAAGGCTATAGTAAGAATCAGTCCTGGGATACCCCTCTATCATTTAATTCCAGCCATTTGTGAGAAGTGTGAATTGAATCAAGAGCATGTTGTTTTACTGAGAGACAGTTCTAACAGAGAAGAGTTGGACATTTCAAAGTCTTTGAGTGAATTAGGAATACGGGAGCTGTATGCCTTGGACACCAGCAGAGGTGAGTGGAAGAAAACTGATATGTTATCTATATCCAGGGGCACTGGAAAATTGCACCCCCACTTTTTAATTTTTTTATTTTGATTTATTCTCCTGGGTGGCCCACGATCGTGCCGACCCCCGCCCCAGCCACCCGTTCGCAGCGCCACCTCCTGTCTTCCGCCACGGCTTCCCCTCCCCCCCCATGGCAAAGGCAGCAGGGATCCCTCAACCCGCTGGTACAGATCTAGTTCTGGAGGTGGCTGCAAGTTATGAGGGTGGCACCTGTGGGGGTTGGCAGTCATCCAACCGCCCAGGCTTTTCTCCTCCTGTCTTTTCTCCCATCCCCCACTCCCGGAGGCGGAGTAATGTAGCGTCGGCTGTGGCCGAGCTGTGTGTGTGCTTCCACCCACAGCACACTGGCCGACTGCTCTGCCCTCAACCCTCGCATACGGGACCCAGGCGCTCTGACACCCAGCCACTGCTAGGTGTCAAACATGCGCTGGCTTCCGTGTCCCTCCCTGGGAGAGGAGAGCTGTCCTCCAGACGCTCGATTCTCTCCCACCCCAGCCGACCCCCAGCGACCCACTCGCACAGCGAACATGGGTAAACGGCGTGGCAGGAGGTAAGGCATGATCCTCAGCCCTCCATGCCACCGGGCTGGCCTGCACCCACAGTTTTACCACAATATCCACAATTTTCACCATTCTGTACACAAAATCTGCCATTTCTTGCAACTGATTGATTTTCTGACTGAAACTGTGTAAAAATATTTAAATTCTCAAGGAAAGATACTCAAACATGATAACAATTTGGTACACAGACTTAGATTTGGTTAAACAGTACAGTGTGAGGTGAGGAGGGTTCCAGTGTGACTGCTTTCATCTGATTCACTTCTTTGATTTGGTCTGAAAATTCTCTGGCAAGGCATATGTACACTTAGATATGCTGTTGTTAGGGTGCTGTGATTAGGGCTCTGTAATGTGTGCACTGCAACAAGGTCGTGAGTGACCTGGTGTTCTGAATTTTAGAGCATCCTGCACTCACACTGTGTTGGGCATTGCCACAATTCTTCTGCCCTTCCTGGCATGCCGACCCGGAGGATGTTATATTTAGTTTAGGGGGTGTGGGGTGCGGAAGGAAGAGCCCCCCCAAAGTTTTTTACCAGACGATCCTTGGGCACTGTAAGTTGCTAGTGGCACAGTGTCACCCGTGATTATGATGGGCGACATTTTGCTTGCGCCCTAATGCACTTCGTTCACATCTCCCGCACACCGTTATAGGTGAAGTGTACACTTAAGCACTTAAAATCTGCGCTGAAGCACAGAGTATAGGAAAACTTTTTTGCTGCCACAGAAGCTGAAACAATAGGTTTGTCCCAT
Source organism: Neoceratodus forsteri (assembly GCA_016271365.2). Lineage (NCBI taxonomy): Eukaryota > Metazoa > Chordata > Ceratodontiformes > Ceratodontidae > Neoceratodus > Neoceratodus forsteri. The sequence continues at coordinate 447,604,575 of CM057456.1, read as the reverse complement.
TCAGCTAAGTGGACTATTAACTAGCTGGATGCACCCAGAGAGTAGTGGTCGGTGGGGAGCTCTCGAACTCTAGAGAGGTCGGTAGTGGGGTACCGCAGGGCTTGGTCCTGGGTCCGATCCTGTTAAATGCATACATAGTGGACATCAGGGAGGGTATAGGGTGTGAAATGAGTCTCTTTGCTGATGACTTCAAGATCGGAGCAGTAGTTGAGGGGGAAGAGGGGAGGTTGGCCCTGCAAGGGGACCTGGACACCCTGGAAAGCTGGGCTCACACATGGAAATTAAATTTCAATATCACCAAGTGCAAGGTGTTACATCTTGGGCGGGGAAACCCTAAAAACAGGTACACCCTGGGAGGGGAGGCGCTGGAGGCCTCAATAGGGAAAAAGACCTAGGGGTCATGGTGGATGCATGTATCAATAACTCTGAGTAGTGCAGGAGAGCGGCTAGCAAGGCAAACAGGATGTTGGGATGCATCGTAAGGGGGATCACCTCTAGGAGCAGGGAAGTGATTCTGCCGCTGTACAATGGACTGGTTAGACCACACCTTGAGTACTGTGTACAGTACTGGAGACCACACTTGAAGAGGCACATGCAGCTCCCGGAGAGGGTACAGAGGAGGGCAACTAAGATGATACGAGGACTAGGGGATTTGACGTATGAGGACAGACTTGAGGAGCTCTGCCTGTTTTCATTGGAGGAGAGGAGAGACGGGGGACATGATTGAGGTCTTCGAGTACCTCAAGGGAATAAATAGGGTAAACATGGAGGGGATCTTTAGACTAAAGCAGGGAGGTATCACCAGAGGACATGGTTTGAAGGTGGAAGGATGAGGGGGAAAGAGGAGGAGGTTTTCACTGAGAGGGTGGTGGACCCTTGGAATGCACTGCCTGGTGAGTTGGTTCAGAGATCCACAGTGGAAGGCTTCAAGAGAGGTGGGACAGACACAGAAAGTGGATGTATCAGATGATAGCCTGGCCAGGGGTGTGGATGGATGATAGGGGTTTCTGGAACACAAGGGGGCCAGCAACTGAGATCTGAGGTTAGAGGCAGACTCCATAGACCGTAAGGCCTAATCTGCTGGCAATTAGTATGTTAGTAACTACAGTGCATGTTTTTCAACAGTAGGGTAGGTCTTCTTTGTATACATAACTTTTGTTCTGAATGGATTTTGATCAAGAAGTCTGAGTAGTTAGGCCCTACTGATTATAAACCTGATTGTGCTTCTGAGGGAGTTGGTGACAGTGACCCCTTACTTGATAATCTGCCACACCTACATGCTCACAGACAAAGCCTACAAAAAACCCTAACATTTCTGAAAACACGCTGATAAAACCAGGTGAAGTATATCTAAACAGTTACCTTCAAACAGACAGAAATCACTGCAACCCTAGTAAAAGTGCAAAGTATTACAGATTATTGTACGATGTGATGAAAAGCTATTGGTATGATTAATACTTTTTATCATGTGATTTAAATTTTTTTACTTACAGTACTAATTAAGAACAGCAATTATTTTAACAAAATAAAAGTTTTTTTTACTAGAACTTGATTAGGGTACCCCAGTTATCTATTTTTTTCTTGCACCAAAGTAAGTAGCTAAACAGGCTTCATTTTTTATGTTGCTTGCACGCATGTGCAAGAAACATAGTGCCATCATCCAAGTTTTCGGAGGTGTGGCAGCCCTCTTCCAATTCAGTCAGTGTGTTTGCAGGCACGGCCACAGTTCTCCAATCAACGCTGCAGCTGTCTATGACAGCAGTTGAAAATGCAGTGGCCGTACAGGTGAAAGGGAGAGCTACGCTTCAGTGAACAGCAATATGATCTGTGCTTCGCCTCTGCCCCCACACACACATGCATACTGCGTGCTCATGCTTTCCCCCACGCGCATTGTATAGCCGATGGGGTGCCCAATCCCCAGCGTCGGCTGTGCCGCTCCCAACAGAGTTCCAGGTGCCACGCTGAGGCCCACTCCAGCGTGGCAGCAGTCTGTATGGCCGATGGGGATGCCCAGTCCCCCATCGGCTCTACTGTCCCCTCCCCAGAGACTATCTGGTGCCACGCTGGGAGCCCACCCCAGCGTGGTAACAGGTCCTGTGGCCGACGGGGGTACCCAATCCCCAGTCAGCTCCTCTGCCCCCACCCTCAAACAGCCTTCCAGCTGCCACACTGGGAGCCCACCCCAGCGTGGCACAAGTCCGGCGTTGTCCAAGTATTAAAAAAAAAACACCTAAAAGAAAAAACCTTCCCCACATAATTTTCCTGCCCCCATGCCCACCCTCTGTGCATTTGCCTCCCTACGCCACCTCATCCCATACTTACCTCCGAGTCCGGCGATGATCTTCGTGGACCAGGAACATGTCTGCACTCTTCAAAGCTGATCATGAACTGAGGAAATGCCGGTAAGCTGTATAATGGAATGAATAGGGTTTTTTCAACTTTACTGCATATCTCGGGCATTTTGGGGAATTTTTTCACCAGATTTTCACATGGGGTTTTTGGGACCCCATCTCATGAATTCTGTCACTGTCATGGCGTTAATCAGCCCCGAAAGGTGATTTCGCTGTCACTGTGCAGAACCACCTTTCAGGACTTATTTATGAAACAACAGTGTCACAGTTCGTGAGGCAGGCCACCAAAACCCTATGTTGAAACTTTGGTGAAAAAATTCCCCAAAATGACTATTTTACAAGCATGCGTTGCGCTGTTCCTACACACACTTGTAAGTTCGCGAATTTTCAATATGTTCACACCAGATTTTCAACATTGCCATTTTACCACACCTCCTTATCAGCAGTACAGCTGTCATTTCGCACATCCCGCCCAAAATGTGTTCTGAGAATGTAGCGCACAATGGCGCAGTCATGCAAAATCAAAGTTCGGGAAAGATTAAGAAAATCACAGTTAAACTGTTTATGAGCAGAGGTGTTAAAATGGCTATGTTAAAAATTTGGTGAAAAAATTCCCAAAAATTGCTGTTTTCCGAGCATGCGTTGCGCTGTTCCTAGGCACGCTCGTAAGTTTGCAAATTTTCAATATTTTCATTCCAGATTTTCAACATTGCCATTTTACCAGACCTCCTTATGAACAGTACAGCTGTCATTTCTTACATCTCACCCAATGTGTTTCCGCGATGTAGCTATATTAATGGCACAGCTCTGTGTGCTTAACTCAATGTAAGGGACATATTAAGAAAATCACAGTGACACTGTTCATGAGCAGAGGTCTTAAATGGCTATGTTGAAAATTTGGCTAAACAATTCTAGAAATGACTTTTACGAGCGTCGTGTGCAGTTCCTACACAGGCTCGTAATTTCGCAAATTTTTGATATTTGCACTCCAGATTTCAACATTGCCATTTTACCACACCCCTTATGAGCAGTACAGCTGTCATTTTCACGTGTCACCCAAAATGTGTTTCTGCATGTAGTGCACAATGGCGCATTGTTGTGCGCAATCAATGTTTGGGACAGATTAAGAAATCACAGTGACACTGTTCATGAGCAGAGTATCTTAAAATGGCTGTGTTAAAATTTGGTGAAAATTCCTTTAGCCGCTCTGCAATGTTACTAATGAAGACATTGAACAGGACTGGCCCCAGGGCCGATCCCTGCAGCACCCCACTGGTCACCCCCTCTCCCTAGACTGCACCCCATTTACCACCACTCTCTGCCTCCTGTCTGTTAGCCAGTTTCTAACCCTGTTTACCACCCTTTCCCCCATGCCCAGCATACCCAGCTAGTTTATCAGCCTCCTATGTGGGATGGTGCCAAAGGCTTTGCTGAAATCAAGGTAAGCGTTGTCCACTGCCCCACCCTGATTCACTTCCTTTGTCACCCAGTCAAAGAAATCAACCAGATTTGTCTGACATGATGTTCCCACTGTGAATCCATGTTGTCTATGGTCCTGGGCACCAATGTCTTCTAGATACCCCACTATTCTTTCTTTTAAGCAATGTCTCCATGATCTTCCCCACTACTGAGGTGAGGCTGAACAGCCTATTGTTTCCTGCCTCCTCCCTGCTGCTGGACTTGTGTAGAGGGACCACATGTGCCCTCCTCCAATTCACTTGTGTTGAATGACTCAGTGAACATGGCTGCCAGAGGTACTGCTGTCTCCCTTCGCAGTTCTCTTATTATCCTTGGGTGTATGCCATCTGGTTCCATCACTTTGTCCACCTTCAATTTAGGTGAGCTCCTGCAGGACTCTTTTGCCTTTGAATGGACTATTGTCCACCTTTTCACCCCCTTGGCAACTGCTGTGCTTCTGTGGCCCTTGCCCCCTCCCACTCTTCTGTGAATACTGAACGGAAAGACACAGTGCATGTCTTGGGAGGCAGGCATGGAACTATCATTTCCAAATTCCTGAACAGCACATACAAGCAAGCAACATTCGGCATTGACAAATGCTTGTTTACATCTAGAAACTGGCAAAGTATGTTGTTTCAGGATTTATTCAATGTTGACCGTGAATTACTAAACAGACTCTGGTTAGCACTGCATGAGGTCGATATCTTTAGATTTTAGAAGATATGCTACGTAATGGTTAATTTGCAATTCATTTAAAAACACAAACTTTCTTCATATTGAAGTCATCTACAAGTGGCATTATAGTTATCTAACAATTTCTTTGATCAGTACATGCTGCAGCTACCAATAAAAGATTTATTAGGAAGCACTGGGGATGTATAGTGAACCCCCTGCACTTTCTGCAAAAAGTCTCTCCATTTTTGGGTAAAGTTGTTCCACAATTTTCCAGTAACCCTGCCTATATCTCTTGTGTTGAATAGCTTCCAGAATTGGCTACATTCACATTACACTGAATTAGGAGTAAAGGAGGTCAGTTGTTACCTGAGAGGGCGTCTCAAGTACCAAAACCACTAATTGTAGTGTAGTGTAAAGAGCGTCCATGTAAGCATGTGTGTTTAGGCAAGAAAGAAGAACAATGGCTTATCAAGTATTTTTCCCACCAACTCAATGAGAATACTGCCACCCCTTTTCCTCAAGGTACTCATCTAGTCTGAGCTTGAAGGTAGTGTTGACTAACACCACATGTTCTGCAAGCCTGTTCATAGTGTCCCCCACTCATCCTGTGAAGTAGTTTTTTTCCACTGTTTCCCTTGAATCTTCCTACTTTCAGATGCATTGAGTGTCCCATTGTCCGATTATCCTTGTACAGCCCGAGGAGCTGCATTTGATCTGACTGTGTTATCCATTTCAGACAACTGAATGCTATAGTCATGTCACCCTTAAGTCTTCTCTCTTCCATGGGGAACAATCCCAGTTCTGCCAGTCAGTCCTCATACCCATGTTTTCCAAGCCTTCCATTACCTTGATCACATCTCCTAGCACCTTCGTAATCCTATAGACTCCTTTTCTCATATGTGGAGACTAGGACTGTATGCTGTACTTGACATTTGCCTATTTCTTGAGCATATCTAGATCTTCTTTGAGGGCATCTCTTGCAGCAGGTCGTACTCTTGGGTATCCACCAGAGGGCACTCTTGTCGATGGTAGCTTCCACCAGCAGTGTTGTCTGAGGGCTGCCTACAATGACGTCACTCCATTTGTGTTTATACATATGTGGACGCCCCCTAGTGGCCTCAGTTCTTTTCCCGCCATCTCCCAGCTCGCTGCACATGTAGCTATCACTGCAGGTGTATCGACATGTTCGTTTACATGGAAATTGACAACCAAACACCGTTTTACTGTATGTCTTCTTCGGATTTGTTGTTCTGGAAGTGCCATTGTGGCCGACAAATCTATAGATACGCAACCATGCCATCTCTGTCTGCTGTCTGGGGGCTGCTCAGAACGTATGATCTTGTGCCCACTGCCAAAAATTCAACCAGGCAACTTGTCGACGATGACTACAGGAGCTTGAAACATTCCTCATGGAGCAGAATGTGGCTCTCCTCGAGCAGGAGGTCCAGTCCCGCTCTGCCTCTTGTCCGCTGTCCATACAGACCTCCCAGACATCGCACTCCAAACACTTCTCAAAACACAAACATTGAGAGAAAGAGAAATTATCGATGAGCACTGGTAAGGAAACCCGCCTGTCGACGGCTGCTGGCTCTAGTCACCCGTCGAGGAGCCGAGCCTCTCCTACATCTATTGAAAAAACTCAAATAGTCCTAGCAGCTTTGGCCCAAGATTATGAGGCCTCCTGCACTAAGGAACAGGCAACTTCATCGATGATGGCCTTACCTGTCCTGTTGTTGATGCTCACGCAGGCTATTTTAGTTTTGACCACGATGGCTCCTCTGCCGTCGACGGGTCACTCTTCATCAATGACCTGGTCCTCTCGCACAGACCAGGGCTCTTCATCGATGCCAGCATTTGAACATTCACAGACTTCACTGTTTCAGGCCCCATCTAAGAAATCCTCTAGCATGGACTCTGGGTTTAGCCTGTCGGTGTTACCGGAATTGCCACCACCGTCTAAGCCCATTACATACAGGGTCTCAGTGGTTCCCTCACAGGATGTGGCTTCCCCGGATTTGGGCCCCTGCCCTTAACCATGGCCTCGCCCAAAGCCCTCGGTCTTGCCATCCTCTACTAAAGGTTCCAAGGCAAGGCAAGGCAAATTTTATTTAAGAGACGCCCATATTGCGCCGAACATATTAAAAATACACAACATACTATTAAATATAAACATACAATATTTCAACAATTAAAATGTTATATAAATACTACCCTCAACCCTACTACTTAAAAAGCCAAGGCTAACCTAAACATAAGATTCTGAGAACAGGTAAGGACTATAAGACATAGTCTGGGAAGGCCTGATTATACAAGAAGGGGCACTCGATGGTGGCTGCTGTCAACGTGGCTTCCGTTGTACAGGCTGTATTACAGGTTAAGCAGGCTATGCAACAGCCTCAACCACAACCTCAGCCACAGCCTTCCTCTTCCCCCTTGCCCCCTCCCCCCAAGAGGTTGCGGAGGGACCCATCTCCCCCCCCCCTTTCTTTGGAAGGGGTGGATCCTGATGACTATGAAGGAGATGAGGAGGAACATTGCGCAGAGGGTGATGGGGTTCGCACCCCGTCCAGTATCTCCACTGTGTCCTTCATAGAAGAGGACCCTGGAATGTACACTGCTTGCTCGCCCCGATGAGCCTACTTTTATGGACATCTTGGCTCAGATGCAGTACATGATGGGCTTCACCACAACAGAACAGGATAAACGCCACCAAAATCTGGCGGATTACCTAGACCATCCAAAGGACCCTGCCATTGTGGTCCCTCCATTAATTCAGCATATCAGCATGCAGTCCTTGCGGCTTTGTACCGCACTTGTATTGTGCCACCAGTTTTGAAGAAGGCAGATTGCCTCTACCAACCCCAGCTGACTAGCCTTTCTTTGTGGCTGCACCACAAGCAGATTCTGTGGTCTTTAATGCTGCCCATGACCGGACTAAACATCCGAAACATCTCAGCTCCTTCCCACCAGACAGAGAGTCAAGAAAGTTTGACTTAATGGGCAAGAGAGTATACCAAGCATCAACCCTCGACATGCATATACTCAATTACATGGGGTATATGCTTAATTATAGAATGGCAAGGAAATTTCCTGGACTCTGATTGGTCAGTGTGTCCCTGAGACAGTGATGTTGTTACACAATAACATCACTGTATGGATATCCTCCAGCATATTGATTATTTTTTTTAGAAAGAAAGATATATTGCCACACTAAAAATCTACTAAAACCTTTTTTAATTTTTATTTTTTATTTTGTATAACATTGAGCCATTGTATAATTGCAATAAGGCACTCCAAGGTGTATATTATTGTGTAATAATGTCACTCCTGGGGTGGTGGAAGCACTTGGCATCACCTCGTGCGTCAACTCACCCCAGGAGTGACGTTATTACATGATAACACACACCTTGTCGTGCCTTATTGCTTAAATATCAAAAGACCCTATGGATTGCTGCTTCTGAGGTGGCTGCCAAGCTCCCTCAATCTGCTGAGATCGATCAGCTGCTGGCTACGCTAAAAACAGGTACAAGCCTGTCCCGTCATCTCCTGTGTGTAGGTTATGATACTGTGGATACTTCGGTATGTACCTCGGTGATGGGTGTGACCCTTCACCGTCATGCCTGTTGCAGGTCTCTGGTTTTACACCTGATGTCCAGCAGACGATCCTCAGTATCCCTTTTATTGGGCATAAACTTTTCGGCTCTGGTACTGAAACGGTTTTAAATGATTTACAGGCCTCTGGCCATACACTTAGAACTGTGCATGGAATGTACCATACTTCACAGCCAATGTCTCAGCAGAGATCTTACCAGTCTTTCCAGTTCAGACGAGCGTCTCACCAGTGTGGTCCTGCTTGACAGCCAGCTTGCGGATGCCAACAGACCCAACCTGCTGACTGTCCTCCTGCTGCCACCTCCAAGGGTGCCCAGGCCACCCCTACAGTGGCGTCTGCTGCCTCTCAGTCTTTTTGGCTCTCTACCATCCCTCCCCAGCCCTCCTCCATTGGCCTCTGAGGCTGTGGGAGGTCAATTTTCCTTACACATGTAGGCCTGGCAACAGATAACTACCGACAACTGGCTCCTGCAAATTATTCGCACAGACCTCACATTAGAACTGACCTCCGCTTCCCGCCTCAACCCATCCTCACTTCGACATACCCATCGGAACACGCTCTGATCTACATGGAGGAACTGCTTGCTGATTCAAAAGCGCATCATTTAGCCGGTGTCTCCTGAAGAGCAGAGAATGGGATTCTACTGCTACTTCTTTCTAATACCCAAACGAACCAAGGATCTTCACCCTGTTCTAGTCCTAAAGGCCCTAAATTGGTACATCCAATACAAAAGATTCCGGATGGTCACTTTGGCCATTGTCCTACCACTGCTAAATCAAGGGGACTGGCTCTGTGCACTCGATATGAAGGATGCATACCTCCATAAAAAAAGTCCATCCTGCCAATTGTCAGTACTTCTGGTTCCAGCTCTCGGGCCTCCATTATCAGTTCTGTACCCTGCCCTTCGACCTGTCATCAGCACCAAGGATCTTCACAAAGTGCCTAGTGGTAGTTGCTGCCACCGTGTGCCACAGAGGCCACTGTGTCTTCCCATATCTGGACAACAGGCTCATCAATGCGTCCAGCCGTGAGGGGCTACAACATTCCCTCGCCACCACGCTACAATTATTTCAGGAGGTCGGGATCACCATCAGCATTGCAAAATGACACATGGAGCCCTTCCATTGGCGTTCCAAGGAGTCGCCGTTACGGACGGTGCCCTTCCCCATGCACCCACTTCACAGGATACCTATTTTAAGCACTAAATGTGCTGTTACAGCAGTATTATAAAGACATTTCAGCTGCCAAACAATTATCAATCAGACAGGACTGCCGGTGCTAAAAAATATTTATTGAAATCCTGTAGTACAGCCAAGTTTTTATTCCAGCTAAGCAAACAGTGCAATAAAAGAGAACAAATCCCCAGCTTTAAAAAAGGAACAAATCTTTTACAGAACCAAACTAACTTAATATGGTCTCTGGTACAGTGCTAAGTTGAACCATTAAGTCTATTAATCATAACTGTAAAGTCCCGAATAACTAGTGTGAAGGATATTAGGACAGGTAATGCACTGTATAAGTTTTCAATAAAATAGCCCTTCAACAACCCCTCAAACTCTGGTTCACAGCACTCACCCATCTTGAGGGAAAAATATAGGAAAAGGGGAAAAAGGGAAAAGTTCAAGTATCCTCTTCATTGGACGAATGATCTTCAGGCTCAACAGCACGTACAGGATCACCATTTCATTGCCTCGCCTGGATCGGTGAACTGATAAATCCTTCCACGATGTGCAATGTGAAGGTGGGCCGGAAAAATCATACCGTGCTGGATAGAGGCTTCATGCAGCATGGCCCGCACTCCATCAAAACATTTTTGTCTTTGGTGTGTGGCATAGCTGATGTCCAGGAAAGGTTGATTTGTCTGACCATCCTGTTGAAGGCTTTCTCTATGATGGCATGCAAAGGCCAGCAAGAAATCTCTAATGCCAGTCCCATCAGTCACCACCACAATCATTCTAGGAGCCTCTGGATTGTCTGGACGGCCTCGTTGCGTCGCCCTGTAGACCTTTTGGAAAAGCTGAGCCCTAGGGGTGGCTTCTTCACCCATCTGCTGCATGAACCACTCCCACAGGAACAGCAGAAGATGGTCCCCCTCGCACCCTTAGGGCATCCCTAGAATTCTTGTATTTGGAGACTGAACCTGGTTCTCCAAAGTTTCCAGATGTGATTTCCAATGGGAGCTGTCCTTGAGGACTGTGTTAACCGCCCCCATTGCTGCGTCTGCACGCATCGAGGCATCGACTGCTGTGATCTGGACTTGTTCGAGATTAGTCTCCAAGGATGATACAAGGCTAGTGAGCCCATCGAATTTATCAGAGAGGTTAGCCGCTGATGTGATGAGTCAGGTAAGTTTTATTCTGATGGATTGTAGCATTTCTTTCCTCGATGCCTCCGATAATTCCTCTGTTCGTGCCTGAGTGGACCTCATTGCTGGAGCTGTTAGGAGATTCTTTGCTTTGGCTCCCGATCCTTGCGACTGTTCTTTTTGCGGTTTCCCCATGTTACACTAGTAGGGTTCTGATGCAATACTAAGTTGTTTTTAAGCCAGTCCAAAATAAAATAATCACTTTTAAACTAAAAGATTATCCATCAGGCTGCTGAGCTCCATCATTGAGCAGCCATTTTGCTCGGGCTTCACAGCGATGCACCCCTGCCAGAATGTTTCTAAAGGGCATACTTCATCTTAAACCTCCCATTCGGAAACCATTGCCACCCTGGGTCCTTAATTTCATCCTAGAAAATTCACTCTAGAGCCCTTCAAACCGACTGCCACCTGTGACATGCACTTCCTGGCCTGGTAAACTCTGTTCTTCGTGACCATTACTTCCGCTCGCCGCATCTCAGAGCTCCAGGCCCTTATGTGCTCAGAGCCCTACCTGGTCTTCCACAAAGACCGGGTTTCACTTCGTACCAATCCAACTTTCCTCTCCAAAGTGGTTTCAGAGTTTACACCAAACCAATCTCTCCATTTGCCTGTCCTCTACCCGAATCATTCCAGTCCTGGGGAATCTCTCCTGCACACTCTAGATGTTCACCGCATCCTGCGCTAGTATCTTTCATGCACTAAAACTTCTCGTAAGTCCAAACAGCTTTTTGTTGCCTTCATCCCTGGCAAAGAAGGCCTCCCTGTTACTAAGCAGACCCTGTCCAATTATTGCTACACTAAATGTAACAAACCACTTCCTGGAAGTGTATGTGCTCATTCCATAAGACCCCCCTCTCTATCGCCACTGCCTGCTTCCACAGTGTATCCATAGCAGACATCTGTGATGCTGCCACATGGTCTACTGTACATACTTTCACTAGGCATTACAGCCTTGACTTATCCTCCAGATGCTGCCGCACCACCTTTGGCCATGCCATTCTGCAGGGCCTTCTGTATAGACCACCCTTCATCCACAACTGCTTGGGAATCATTCCAAGAGTATGACCGGCTGCAAGAGATACCCTTGAAGAAGATAGTGCAGTTTCGTAATTGCGGTAATCGTAGGTCTTCGAGAGGATCTCTTGTAACAGGTCACATTCCCTCCCTCCCTCCTTCCCCCTCCTTCTTGGGGAAAGCTATCTTCTGCTTCTGACCTCCTTATTCCAATGGGAGGTACCTCTGGACCCTCTGTTCCCCTCGGTATCCTGCTCCGTGAGCTGGTCACCAGCCGGGAACTGAGGCCGCTAGGGGCCGCCCACGTATTTACGGACACAAATGGAGTGACGTCATTGTGGGCGGTCCCCAGTCAACACTGCTGGTGAAAGCTACTGTTGATGAGAGCACCCTCTGGTGAATACCCAGGAGTATGACCTGCTGCAAAGGATCCTCTTGAAGATCTACCATTACAGTAAATACGAAACTGTACTTTCCTTATGTATTTCCTTAACCCTCTGCTGGGATGCAACCATCCTTCCTACTGTATTTTAAAGGGAAAGTCCCCTCAATCTTTTATTCTGTTTACCTGTGTAGTTTATAGGCATAAACAATGATTGCTTCTGCTGCACCCTCCTAAGTTCATCAAAGTTGAAATGTAAATGAAGATACTTGAGTCTGTTGTGAAAACCTGCTTGATTCCATTGCAGGGGTCATGAGCCAACTAATGAAAGGCATCCTGGAATTTTATGATGTTTTAGTAACTAAAGTCTGCAGTAGTTATATTGTATTGGTCAGTGCTGTTGCTATTCTCTGCAGTACCTATGTTCTTGTCTTATGCTGGCCATTATACTTTTCAAGACGTAGTAAGTACACTACTGTTTTCTGTAGTTTAAAGTGCATCTGCGTTAGAATAAAAATGCTTTTAGAGAATACAGGGAGTTCACAAGACACGTAACATAACTGAATGAGAGAATGAAAGTATACCTTCTGTTGGCTAGTGCCGGTACGCATCATCAACTCCCATGATATCTTGCACAAGAGGGGTCATGACCTCTGCAATGGAGACAAACAGGTTTTCACACCAGGTTGAAACTGAGTCAAGCAACCTCATTTATATTTAAATTAGTATGAAATTAGAGGGGTGCAAGATAGGGAATCATTGTTCATACCTATAAACTACACAGGCATACAGAAAATAGGCTGATGGGACTTTCCTTTTAATGGTCTTGGCAAACTAGGTAACAAAGCTAATGGTGTTCAACTCCAGATTGCTTGTAAATATATCAAAACAGTGTTGGCCCCAGTACAGAATCTTGCCGGTCTCCAATGGTCACTTGTTCCCATATGGCTAGATTGCCATTTATTTTATCCCTTTGCTTGTAACAACTGGACGCATATATCACATGTGCTGCATCTGGCTCACGTCTGCATTTCCCTGGAATAATGAGGGATTCAAAGAATGGTCTCTGCACTGGGCTGGTTTTGTGCCCCCTGATCCTTCAACCATCAGACCTTTTTTTTTTCTGCTCAAGATACTGGTCAGAAAGGTAATAGCTTTTGCTACATGTTGGCCAAGTCCACTCATTTGGGCTGAAAACATCTTATTTTATGTTTGTTCTAAACCAGTCCATCTCAGACCCAGGGGATATTGCATATAGTACAAAAGTTCAGTCTACTGTATAGATCTGGTGGTCAGCACACACTGGTACTGTACCCACAGCAAAAGATTGAAGTTTTGGTGATTCTAAGTGTGTGCATACTCCGTTGTCAGTAGGTCTCCATATGTCTGTATCCCAATTTGCTCTTTGTGTCTCCTTTCCCTCAGCCGCAAAAATCATGCCTTCACAACTTCTGCAAATGACGGTATATTTGACACAATTCAGGCAAACTCGAGTTAAATCATTAAGGTTAACTTTTGATATGATACTGCAGATCCATGAGCAGGAGCATGAGCATAGGTTTGTGAATCTGCAGAACTGGCTAAGTGTTACGTTTAATGATTTCACTTGAGTTTTTCTGAATTGTCAGTTTAAACAGGAACTTACAGAAATAGTGAAGAAAACACAAAAGAGGTGCACATTCAGACAGAGCACAAAGCAGTAACTGCTGGAAGCTGAATAAGAGATGTTAACACTTTGTTCCAGCCACAGTTGTTGGGTACAGAAGGAGGTAAGCAACTCCCACTGATCATGTACTGAATGATTCTTTGCCAGGGGGCGTGCCTGTGAGTGGATGATACTGACCATAAATACCTGAAATTTGAGGATGTACAGACACTTATTTTTTGTTATTTTTGCTCCCGAACTCTGGCCATGCCCATATCAGGCTTTCTTTCTTTGCCACCACGCAGCCTCAACATCCAACTACCTGATGCAGTGCTGACATCTATCCGTTCACATTCTCGGACTGGAGGAGAGCAGAGTCAGCCTCTTCAATTTTCCAGATTAAGAGATGATGCTCAGGAGAGGAGCGGGCCCTCAAGTGTGCTAAAGAAGCCACCATTCTGTTACTGTGCCTGAGATTTTTCCTCTGTTTTGTTCCTCTCTGGCCGCAGGATGCCTCAGCATGGACATCATGGTGGATGCGTGCATGCCAAATGAGCTGTTTCACTGAAATCAAAAGGCATCCTACTTCACTTGAGTGTTCTCAACTGTAGTGCCCCTGAGGTCACCCAGGTGGCAGTATTCTAGGGGAACATGCAGCCCTCACCACCCAGTGGAGGAGAGCATCCACTGGGATGCATAATTCCCCACAGCCTGAACTCGGAGTGGCTGGCCCCAGTACAGACACATTTAAAACAAAAGGGGCTTTTACACACAGGTGAATACAATGAAATGACCATTACCTGTGTGCCACCATTGTACTCTGTTCCATTTCTGGTTCACTTTACACAGAAGGTATTCTGGCGCCCCGTCTCCATTTTCAATATTTTGTGTTTCGGCTCCCCCACGGAGTGTGGTGCTCTATTGCTGTTTTTGTAGTGCTGCCTGAATGGCTATTTTACACAGCTAGACAAAACGGAACACATCAGGACAAACCGAGGCAGGTAGAGATTGTGGTTCGGGCGAACGTTCACCAGGGGAATGGAACAGATGCATTTTATTCAAAGGGGATGTAACGGTATACTGTTTCTGTAACAGTCATTCTGTTACAGAAATCTGTGTGTAAAAGCGCCTAAAGTGGTGTCATTACATTTCCATGCATAATGCAATATTCCGAAACTAAAATCTTATGCTTTGGACACCATTTGATATTATTTCGTACCACTGAAACCTCTTTATTTATGTTTTATATGTATAGTTCCAGCATCTCTTACCATTATGAGTGCCTTCTCAAGTTCTTTGGGGGAGAGAACTGTAAAGCTCAAGTCGGTCACAACTAATGGACTGTTGCTAAATCAGTTTGCACTAATTGTGTGAAAGGCCCTTGCAACTGGAAATCAAGCTCCTGTGTTTTTTACTTTGTGATATACATCTAACTTATGGGAATATATTTATGGATTATACCAGACTTTGCTGGGGCCAGCAATGTGAGTATTGCCACAGGTGTCAGAGTGTGTTATACATGCAGTGAAGTTGCTCCCCCCTCCCCACTGTGATGCTGAACAAAACTACACTTGTTACTCTGATAGACACCCTCCATGTACAGTAGTAGGGAGGTCCATCACAAAATCCTTCTCTACCATGAAAATGTCCCGAACCAGAACATCCTCACCAGCCTTTGCCACGTCTTGGGCTTGCAGCTGTGCCACCAGTCCTGCAGCTGAGGATGGTCCCTTTGATGTAGTTGGCTTGTTCTGGAGACCTGGCCCAACAGCTGGCACTCGTGCAGCACCAGTGATGCATGGCCTGGCAGCAGGCCCGATGCGCCACATCATGGGAAATGCCCAGCCTGCACACCATGCACCTCTTTAACCCCAGTCGCTTCTTCTTCTGATCCTTGGTGACTCTTCAGTGGAGCAGGAAGCCAATAACTAGGCAACAGGGATGAGATGAGAAACAAAGCGAAACTCTGAAAACAAATTGCTGAAAAAGTCTGAAAACATAGCTGAACTGTAACTCACTAGCAGGAAATGTGAAGGAGACCTGTTCTTTCTAACGGAAAAAAAGATCCGAGTGCAGTAGGGGCAGAACCGGAGGAACACGTGGTTGAGTAGTAGAAGTAGTAGAGCTTGAAAATTGATCCATTGATTGAGCAGACTCATTGGAAGACTGCTTGCGTGTGTGAATAATGAACCGAATCTAGGTAGTTAGAAATAACTTATATTAAATAGAAAAAAACTGTGATTCTGTTTACCACAAAACCAGCAGTATCTTCCAAAGGCACAATTTTTCACAAAAAAGATGCTCCAGGACTAGAAGACATGGGATGAAACTGGAGGGAGGAAGGTTCAGGGGGAACATCAGGAAGTACTTCTTTGCAGAGAGGGTGGTGGACAAATGGAACACCCTGCCAGAAGAGGCGGTGGGGGCAGAAAAGATTACAGGATTTAAGAATGCATGGGATAGGCATCAGGGAATCCTAGTAGTCGGGGTGGGGATAAGGGGACAACCCAGTTCTAGGAAAGGTTGAAGAAGCACAGTTACGTGTGCAAATGGGCAAACTAGGTGGGCCATAGGCCCTTATCTGCCGTCAATATCTATGTATCTAAGGCAATACATTTACTTTTTTGAAAATTCTGCTAATATGATTTGATTCTTAAATTTAGAAATATGCTGGCCCAGTGGTGCTGAGGGTTGAGCGCAGATATACACCTGTATGCGCTGGCGACTCTAGTTCAGGAATGGGACCAGGTCGCCGGGGTTAGCAAGGGGAGGAAGAAGCAGGATTGAACAGCCATACTGGGAGCTCTTTTCTCCTGGGAGGATCTCCATCCCCCATAGTTCTGCTCCCATCGGGTGGAGGTCCAGACGGGTAGCGCGGTGGGCGGGTGGTAAAGAATCGTGAGAGTGCCCGAGCCACGGCATGCATGTGAAGGCGAGGCAAGGCAAACACTGGGGAAAACCCACAAAATATAAATAAAATAAAAATGTGAAATATATCTTGGGGGATAAACACTGTAAAGGATCAACAACATAATTATGTCATTCAGTAAAATTAAATAAAAAAGAACATTACTATTAATTATACAGTGGGAACAAAAAAATCCTGTAACCTGATTGGTCAGCTGGTGCATTTACCTATGGGTAGACCCCATCATAGTCCATGCATAAGTACAGCCGACCTGCTTACATAAACAGAACTTTTTCAAATCCCTGCACCTTTTTCAGTTTTGAAACGTATATTTTGCAATTGTCTTGCTTTCTAACAGACTTCTGAAACCATTTTTCCACTTCAGTTTTTGAAAACACAAGAAACGGAGGACTTCCAGTGACGGCACCACTTGTATGACAGGCTGACTACAGAGCTCCGCTGCCCATTTAGTAACAAACTCCTCTGATACATTTAAAAGGCAATTCAAAATCGTGATAATGTTATCTGGAAGACCTGGAGGAGACGGAGTGACCAGGTTACAGGTGCGAAATGCTTCTTAGGCAGTGGATAATAGAGGATGCAGCTCACTTACTACTTTGCCTAGTGGGAGCCCTTCATCAGCCAGCGTGGCCAGAATGGAAGCCGATAGAGATGCCGAGGTGGAGAGGCTTTCCCATTCCAGATTCGAGACATTACTCTCAGAAATGAAGAATTTCCACAGTGAAACACAATCGGAATTTAGGAGTCTTAATACTGAGTTAACCGCAGTGTTCATTCATTCAGCATGCAGGAGACCAGGTGATGCAGCTTGAGGATGGAGCTTTACAACTCCATTCGACCATTGAATTGTTGCTGGACCAAGCTGTGACACTACAAGAAAAATGTCAAGACCTGGAAGCCCATTCCTGCTGTGGCAACTTACGGGGTATATGGCTTACCTGAGTGGTTGGAGACTGGCCACATGACAGACTATATGGAAGATGATCTCCATGATGTATTGGAACTGCCAGTCACCTTCCATTTCTGTCTCAAATGTGTGCACAAGGCGCTCACACAGAAGTCTGCTGACCCTCGCGCCAGACCACAGTCCATAGTCCTGAAGTTCTCTAGTTACAAGGACAAGGAGGAGGTGCTGCGAATTGCCTGGGGTCATAAACAGGTTAAATATAATGATGCCCACCTTTTCTTCCATCAAGACTAACCTCCAGAGATTATGAGAAAGCGGCTGGCTTACGCAGGCACCCTCGAAGCGCTGAAGGCGCATCACATTCGCATTCAGACACCATACCTGGCACAATTTAAGAGCTGTTTTGGGACTCTGGCACTGTTCTGTATACCACTCCTGAAGAAGCCTGTCCAGCCTTGGAAGATCGCGGCTGGATGGTCCAGCAGGCAGAAACCTCCATACACAACTCTTGCACACTGCGGTCCAAGTGGCAACCAGCACGGCTACATAATGGTAGAGCCTCTGGGAAGAAAGTGGCTTCTGCTACCCTTCAGGATATTCACAATGTTTTAACCTCTTTTCAAGAAGCCCGAACATTGGTGGCTGATTGGCAGGACCTTAATACATGATTAATCAGGGTGAGTCTGTTCCATATTTCCTTCTGGGAGCCTCGGTAACCATCCAAGTGAGCCTTATTGCTGTGACTCTCTATTCACTAACGCTTGCCTAGTATTCTAAGTGACTATATTGCTGGTGTCTGGCTCTATACTTAATTGACATTATCCCCAGGTGCCCCACTTTTTTTATTCTTCTTAACTTAAGCTATTTCCCTTCCTGTTTGTGGGACACCTGCAGACTCAGCCACCCCAATGCACCAGATGCTTAGCAATGACTGTGCCTGATGCATTCCTTTTTTCTTTACAGTGTAGAGAGTGTATATTATTTATACCAGTTCCCCACCTACACTATTGCTCTGTAATGGCATTTTGACTTGCTTATTTTCTCCACTTTCTCATATTTGGGATTTGTCTGTTCCAAGTCTCAATATGCATGGGAGTGAGATGTTCGTCAGCAACTGTTTTGTATTTGACTTATTGTTGACAATACTGTTAATGTTTTTTCTTGCATTCTTGTGGTTTTGGCATTTATCTTTGTAGTTGTTAACCGGTTCTTCTTTTCTGCTTACCACTTGTTACTACTGAGCCACTCTTTGTAAGTAATATTCTTAACAATTGTATCTCCTGGGCTACAGCTTGAATTTATTCCTTACCCTGGGACCCTGACCCTTTACCACTTCATTTGTCTTATGGCAGGCGTCTCTGTACTGCAGTGCAATGCTTTACCTTGCTCAGTTGAGGCTTGTTCAGCTTTGCCTCCTATTCGGGGTGTTAGTCCTCCCTGACTCCCTTTCTCTGTTTTGGTCCGGACAATTTTGTGACTGGGGAGGCTAACCACCTCATGTGGTCCCCTGGTAGCCCATAGAGATAGTGACTTCCCAACATCGAGGAGTAGAAATGGCACAGAATAATAGTGAGTGCCATATCCGCAAAACTTTCTGCTCCTCCCTCCCCGAGGCCCACCCCCCTGGAGTTGGTATGAATAAGGTGGGCGGGGGGCACTGCCTCCCTCCCCTGCAAACAGAAAGTTCACTGATTATGGCACTCGCTATTATTCTGTGCCGTTTTGTCTCCTCACCATTTGGGAGTTGCTATTTTGATGTGGAACTTGGTCCCCTTACGTCCCAGCTGGGAACTGCTGTTTCGTGATCTCCCGGCTAATTAGAGGGTACTTATTTACACCCTCCTACCTTGGAAGCCCAGTTTATATTTTCTGTGTTAATATATTGTTGTTGTATGTGTTGTTGTTGTTAATATAGTAGCCTGTTTTCTCTGTTACTTGGTTGTACAGAGATTATGGTCTGATAAGGTAATGCCTGACCATCTGGGGCTGGAGGCCTTCGGAGTGTGTTCCCCGCTCTCTGTAGGACTAGGGAATCCCTTCTACAGTTTTTATTCAGGCTTTTTGGATCTTTCTTGTGAGATGGATCTGATGGTGGATAATTTGGGAATTTTGCTTTATGTTCATAGTACTACTTTGAGTGGTGGCGTATATGGGGAGTTCTTTACCGATTACTAACTATATCATGACTTCTTCCAGTACACTTAAGGTATATTTTCATAATGTTAATGGACTGAACAACCCGATTAAAAGATCCAATGTGCTGGCCTCTATTAAAAAAGTGTGCCCCACATTTGTTTTTGTACAGGAGGGAGTAAGTAGTAGGGAGGAACATAAACTAAATAAATTTGGTTACGCTCATGTCGTAGCCTCCTCCTTTAGAGGTGACAACAGATGTGGCACAGCCATACTAATCCTTAAAAAACACCCCGTTACAACCCATCTCAACATATACAGACTCTGAAGGCAGGCTAGCCGTACTCATTTGCATTTAGATGGGGATTACGCTGGTTTTAGTTAGCATTTATATTCCACCAGGCTCAGATGCAGGAACAATTCCCTCCTTATTCAGAAAGATCACTGAGTTTCAGCTGAGCGTGCTACTTATGGGGAAGGGGATTATAATATGACATTTCACCCCAGTGATACTAATTTACACCCTCCCTGAAAAACAGGGGCACAGAAGGCTACTCAAATTTACATTAAGGAGGTTGGATGGATTGATGCATGGAAGTTAATGTATTCCCCACACTAGGGGTTTTACATGCTTCAGACCCACACAATATTTATACATGTATAGATCTTTGCTAAATATCTAAGGAGCATCAACATCTCTTACAGGCTGTCGGATGTTTCCATTTTATTTTCTGTCCATGCCCCTTTACTAATGGTGTTAGACTGGTGCCCTCAGCAACCCTTTGGCATTTAAATAATTACCTCCTTAACCTACCTTCTTTTAAAGAAATGATTCAGGAAAAAATTCCACAAATTCTTGCAGACAGCTCCACTGCAGGGGGTTCATCCTGCATGCTGTGGGACACACTTAAAATTGTCCTTTGTGGGGAGATTATAAAGTTTGCCTAATACTATAAAAAAAAAAAAAATACAGGCAGAGCAGTTGAACCAGTTACAGACACAACTGAAGTCCCTTCATGACCAGCACGATGGTGGGGATAGTTCAGTGACTCCTCTTCTGGAAGCCGCTTATTTTATATTTTATTTTATTTAAAGTTGATGACCGGGAAAGGCACCAATGAGCTGAAGCTTATTTCCAAGAGTGACCCGAGGAGAGGGTTGCAATAGGGAAAAATAATTCAATTGCATAAGACAAGAACATTTGCAGGAAAGCAAAAACGGGTTGCGGTTGCATGACCCAAAAAGGTAGGTAACAAACCAAGCACAGTAGTACAAAAATACAATTCGAAAACACTGATAACTTCTAGTCCAGATTCAGGACCTACAATAACACAAGGTATTATTAGTGTCCTAACCAGTAGTAATGGGGAAAAAAGGAATGCAGTTCCACTGGGGTACCATCTGAGAGCAGTGAGGGTGGGCTACAAGGTGTAGGCAACTGATGTGGGTGACTATAAAATTAGGGAGGTTTGAGTTGGAAGCACTGAGATCATTGTGGATGAGGTAGCAATCTGAGTAGCCTTTTGAGTGAAAAGGAGGAGGAGGATAATCGGAGGTCGGAGGGAAGTTTATTCCAGAGAGAAGGGATATGAAAAGAGATGGCAGATTTGCCAGAAACAGAATTTGGGTGAGGGATGGCAGAGGTGCGTGGATCACTGTGGTGAAGGGAGTAAATTGAGGAGGAGCTTGGGAGACTTGGACAGAGAGGTAGGTGGGGAGGGTTCCAGACCAGAACTTTGCAACAGAAGAGGCACAATGGATCATTCTCCTGTGGGATGGGGCACAAGGGAGAGGCCAGAGTAAAGGAGACAATGGTGGTGGTGGTGGGGGGGGGGCGCTGCAGAAAGATTTCAGAAGGGTGTCTAATCTAATAAGTGAATATAGAGAGGCTGTTACGTACACCACATCAGCATAGTCGAAGATGGGTAGAATCATTCTGGATACCAGTTCTTGGTGAGTGGGGCGGGGGACGCTGTCTTTATGTCGATAGAGGACAGCCAGTTTGGGATGTAGTTTAGTGCAGATGGCGTCAACATGGGTGGAGAAGTCCAGGTAGCAATCCAGCCAAACCCCCAAATATTTGAAGGCTGGGACATTGTCAAGGGGAGAGCCGTGCAAGGTTGTGAAGACGGGAAGATTGGAGGGTGGCCAGTTTTTGTCTGGAGGCAAAGGTAATGGGCACTGGTTTTTTTGACATTTAATTTTGAGTTGTTTTTTCTGGAACCAAGACTGAACTCTGTTGAAGTCTTCCTGGAGGGGAGACTGTACACTGGAGGTGGAGGGCCCTGAGATGTATATGATGGTATCATCTGTGTACATATGCATGTTATAAAATTTGCAGACAGAGGAGAGGTTATTTGTAAATCGGGAGAAAAGGATGGGACTGAGGATGGAGTCTTGGGGGATACCAGAGAGTATGGGAGTAGGGAAGAGAGAGCATCACTTATTTGTACTGATTGCTGCCTGTTGTGAAGATAGGAATGGAACCAGTTGACTACGGGTTCAGTGAGGCCAACAGATCTTAGATTTTGTAGCAGGAAGGGATGGGAGACTGAATCAAAAGCCTTAGCCAAGTCTGTGAAGATGGCGGCAGTAATATGGCTCCGGTCCATGACTGAAATATCGAATCAGTAACTCACAATAAAGAGGAGATGCTCGAGTGTTGTTTCCTGAAGCCAGACTGCACAGGTGAGAGTGTGTTTGCTGTGGCCAGGAATTCAGACAGCCTAGAGTGAATAAGGGATTCTTGAAGTTTGGCGAGAGAGGGGAGGTGGGAGATAGCCCTATAGTTATCTAAGACAGAAGGGTCTTTTCCCTTATGGAGGGGTAAGACCTTGGCAGATTTCCAGGCCTTAGGACTGAGGATATGGAGAGGGGGAGAGAGAGAGGTTGAAAATGTGGGTGAGCGGGGCAGCTACAGCTGGGGTAGAGATGCAGAGAATCACTTGTCAGGGAATCCAGGATATTCTGGACATTAGAACAGAGCTGGCTCTTCAATTTTTGAAGCAAAAATATTATGAAGGCAGCTCCTGGGCAGCCTGAGTCTTAGCCTGTTATCTAAGACAGAAAAAAAGTCAGATGACCCTTACTCGAATTAGATTCCCTACCTCTGGTACCCTCCTGCGACAACAGAAGGAGGTTTTGCATACCTTCAAGCAATATTATCAGACACTTTATTCCCCTGATACTGCTTCCACACCCCCAAGAAACTGCAGCGTATTTAGACACTCGGCACCTACCTAAGCTGCATCCTGACCATGTAGCCCTATTAGATACACCAGTTAGTCATGCTGAATTGAAGGCGGCTATACAGAAATTGAAGTCGGGCAAGAGCCCTGACCCGGATGGATATACGTGGGAATTTTGTAAGTCCTGTCCTAATTTATTGCCCCCCCCTTGCTGGATGCATGCCGTGAGGTAATGAAGGGTAAACCCATACCACCCACATGGATGTTTGCTATCATCTGTAATGTCCCAAAGCTGGGAAAATAACACAGTCGTTGCTCCTCGTTCCACATCATTTCTGTCTTAAATATTGATTACAAAATATTCACTGTGATCGTGGTCAAATGAGTGGAAAAAGTACTTCCCTCTGTCATTGATGCGGATCAAACAGGTTTCATGGCGGCCAGACAAACACAGGATAATATTAAGCGCACTCTACATATCCTCCACCACGCTACCCGGTCAACAACCCCATTTCTTCTACTTAGTTTAGATGCAGAGAAGGCCTTCAACTGGGTGGTCTGGTCTTTCCGGCATCAGATTTTTCTCTTTTACAGCTGCCCAAACAGTTGGGGTGTCTGACACTCTCAGATTTTACCCATTATCACTGGGCAGCTCAGCTGCACACTATGTTTTGTTGGTTAAACACTTTAGATTAGGCCCATTGGAAAAATTTGGAAATATGGGAAGAAGACCTTCATCAACACTGAGGGAGCTGTAATTTCAGGCAGTCCAGGGCTGCATCGGCGGCTGAAGAGGCAGGGACCACATCGGTGGTCTGAGTGAGGACTTTTGCTGGACGGGGCCGGGGCAGGCATACCGGGACCACATCGGTGGTCAGAGACTGAGCTTGCTGTCCGGGGACGAAGAAGAGCTGAGCTGGGGGCCAATCAGTGCACAGGGCACGATTTTTTGAACGTCGCGACTGGGCTGTTAAAGCCAAGTAGCCCAGTTGCAACACACAACACTGAGGGAGCTGTCATTTCTCCCATACTACCTGCCCCGGCCCTGATCTCTATTAAATGGTCAGCGGGGGTGGAGCCTTGGAGGAGGGCACATTGGGATTGGGTGAACTAGAACACTAGGAAACTTGGACTTGATGCTGGCTGGGGGCGCGCAAAAAGGGTCACATACACTGTGCTTGCTTGGACATTGTTGACTACTTCTGGGGAGGGGCAAACTGAAGCTGAATGATAAATTGAATGGGTATTGCTGACTGCTGTTGGGGAAGTGAGCAAATTGCTTGTGAACTGACTACTGCTGGGGCTTGTGAACTGGCTACTGCTGGGAAAGAAGGCAAATTGCTTGTGAACTGACTACTGCTGGGGAAGGGGGCAAACTGCTTGTGTAATATTGCTGGTAGAGGGCTTGTGTAATATTGACAGTGTAATATTGCTGGGAGAGGGTCAAATTGCTCACACCCAAAATGAGGGTAGATTTGGGTTGCAAGAGCGGGCATCTTCGGTAGGGTGATTAGGAGTACAGGGTGCAGGGCGGCCATAATATTAAATTGGGCATGGAGGTTCGGAAGGTGCCCAGTGTGTTTCCAGCTGGCAGGTCTTAGAGAGGAGATCGAGGGAATTGGAAGGCAGCTGGAAGGTGGGAATGGGAAGGGTTGGGGAGGTAAGGTGGGGAAAAAACCATATGATGTTAGGTGAGGTCAAAATGGCATACCCCAGGGGACAGGGACAGGTGGACTAGGACCATATGGTTGCTTGGGAGGGGTGGGGTATGAAACAAGCAACGATGGAAATCACCCATAGGGAGGGTTGCCCAGAGGAGCCGGGGGGCAGGAGAGAAAAATCTGGGGAAACATCACACTTATAAATTGATTCACCCTGCTGTATCCGGGTGATGAGGTGGAGGAGGCTGATGGGGAGGGGGGAGGCAGTCAGGAGGGTTTGGTGAAGCTGAAGGAGGCTGGGGACAGGAGAGCGAGCCAGATCCAAGAAAGGGAGGGAGGGGGTGAGGGCATGAGCCTGGGTTGAAGGAGGTATGGTAGATGGGGCATGCAGAGTGATGTCAGGGTGGGGGCAGGATTCGGTTGGGCCAGTGTCGAGGCTAGGGAAGTCAGCCAAGGAGGGGGGTGCAGTAGGGAGTACTCTAGGTAGGCCAGCTTCGAGGTGGGAAAAATCAGAAGGAGGGAGAGTAGGGAGAGGGATCAGGGAGAAATACGGCAGATGGGGTGGAAAGTACAGGACCTAAGGGGAGGAGGGGGCAAGAAGGGAAGCAGCAAAAGGAGGCCTGGGTGGGGATCTGAGGATACCAGCTCAGGCAGGAGACTCAGGAGTAGATCTTGGGGGGCGGCAACTTGTGCCACCCAGGAGGTGGGGGCGAGAAGCCAGCTGGGAGTCGCGAGACAGAAGAAAGAGCCTCAGAGGGCACGCACAGGCTTGTGATGCCCAGGCTGGGGGTGGAAGGAGCAAGCTGGGGTCGGTGACAGAATAAGGAGCCTGGAAGGAAACAAACAGGCTGGTAATGTGGGGGGTGGGGTGAAGGTGATTCCATGACCGGGGTATCTAGTGGGAGGGGGCTGGGGAGGGAAAAAGCAACCCAGTCAAGGCTAACTGTATCCCAGGCCTATCCATACACAAGGCCAAATTCCAGCTATTCTCGATAGCAAGGGAATGCGGGGGATCCCCAGACTCTCTAGTACATCTGGGAACAAATGACTTGGAAGGGAACAGTGAACTAGAGATTCAAGCAAGATTCCGGGAACTGGCCAGGGTTTGCCACTCTATAGGAAGCTCAGTCTCCTTCTCTGAGATTCTGCTAGTACCAAGGGCGACCGGGGAGAACAAGCAAAAACTTAGAGGGGTGAACCAGTGGCTCAGGGACTGATGGAAGGCAGAAGGGTATGGTCTGGTGTGGGACTGGGGTGATACATGGAAGGATAAGGGGCTATATGCCAGGGATAGGATACACCTCAACCTGGAGGGGAGGGAGATCCTGAAACTGAAACTTTCTGGATTCATAGGCGAGAGGTGGGGTTTAAACTCGTAAAGGGGGAGGGTTAAAAAAAGGACAGCTCCAGGAGAGCTGCTCAAGGGTTCAGGTCGAGGGCATGAAACAAGGGCCGGGGACTGTGTTACAAATCCATGGGGAACTGTGCAGGAAAGGGTGACTAGGGACTGTGCAGGGCCATGGGGACTGAGGAGGGAAGGGGAGGGGTTTGGGGTGGAGGATGGTCCTGATCAATGCCAGGAGCATGGGCAATAAAATGCCCAAGCTCCAGGCTATGCTGGTTGAGGGAGCAGCGGATGTGGCAGCAATTACTGAGACATGGGCCACCCAGAGAAATGATTGGGATCTAAACTTGGAGGGCTACAAAATATTCAGGAAAGACAGAGGAGTGGGAAGAGGGGCGGGTGTAGCTCTGATAGAAATGACTTAGTAGTTAGTGGAGTGGAGGAGGCTGTAGGGGGCGTGGAGGCAATTTGGGTAACCCTACAAATGAGGGGAGGTAAAAGACTGAAAATAGGGGTGGTGTGCGGACCCCAACAATGGAGGAGGCTCTGGAGGACAAACTAGTTGAGAACATCAAGGGTCACTGTGACCTTGGAAAGGGTAGGGTGGTGGTAATGGGTGACCTTAATATGCCGGGGGCAGACTGGGACACCTGCACTTGGGAGTCAACCCCCCCACCCCGCCTCTCCAGCACTTCTATGCGCTAACCCCCTTGTGTTGCTGACAACTAACAGGCTCCCTGTTGGGCACAGCTATTTAGTCTGTTCCTGTATGTATCTGGCTGTGTTTACTTATTCCAGTTTTAGTTTTCACTGTATTTTTTGCATTCCTTTGTTTAAAGACCAAATGTACCTAAATGTTCTCATTCTAAGTATGTTGCCTTGTTTGTCTCAATCCTGTGTATAATCACCTACTTGTTCTAAATGTACTAACGTGGAACCTATGTAAAGAGCGCTGAGCTCAAATGGTTAATCCAAGATCTGAAATAAATAAATAAACGACATCCTCTGTGGCCAGGAAACAGAGACTGATGAATGTCTTTCAGGATGCCTTCCTGGTCCAGCAGGTGGGGGAACCTACTAGGGAGGGGTGGATATTGGACATTGTCCTAGTAGACAGTGACCAGATAAGGGTCCTGGAGATGTGCAGCCCGCTGGCAGGTGTTGACCACGCCACAGTCTGGTTTCTGCTGTACCTGGAGGAGGAGGGATGATAACTGCACTAATACAATAGTAGTAGACTTCAGGGGAGCAGACTTTGAGGGCATGGGTAGGATTCTGTGGGGGCGTTGGGACAAGATAAGGCCAGACATGGATGCTGGAAGCTTGTGGGAGACCATTAAGAAGGGGGTGCAGTAGGCTACTAGGTCCTGTGCAAAAGTAAGGCGAAAGCATTGTAGGGCCAGTAAGCCATGTTAGTGAACCAGGGAGGTGCAGGAGGCGGTGAAGGATAAAAAGGCTGCCTACGCACGCTTTAAGCACTCAAGGGGGGAAGGGAGCAGGGAGAGTACGAGTTGATGGCCAGGAGGGTCACCAGAGTGGTGTGGGGAGCCAAGGAGGATGGAGCAAAACCTGGCTAGGGGATATCTCGGGGAGGATCTTAGATACATAGGGAGAAGAGAAAGACAAGAGCACAAATCAGCAGGATTAGGACTGGGGAGGGATGGGCTCAGGAAGCAGGGGAGCAGGCAGAGGTGCTAAATGAGTATTTTGCCTCAATATTTACAGAGAGAGGCAGGGGATCCTTCCTTCCCAATGGGAGGGATGGGGAGCCCACAAAATCAGGAGGTCAGATGGAGTCTGGAGGTCTGAAAGAAGCTAGGGTAGAGGCTGGCCAAATCTAGAAGGGGAGGGGTTGTTGCATGGGGGGTAGGCTGGGAGGGAGCAATCACAGTGGATAGGGTGAGGGAGTCCCTTCGGATGCTAAAGATTGAAAAGGTGCTGGGGCCAGATCAGCAGCATCCGAGGGTTATGGAGGAACTGGCGGATGAGCTGGCAGCTCCACTGGCTGCACTCTTTAACACCTTTCTGCAGACAAGATGGGTGCCTCAAGACTGGAGGGTGATTTATGTGGTGCCTATCCACAAAGGGGGGGGTCTAGAGATGAGATGGGGAATTATAGGCCTGTCAGCCTAATGTCTGTGGTAGGCAAAGTAATAGGGGGCATTATCAAAGAGAGGCAGCTGAAAAGGTTGGGGCACCTGGATGACAAACAGTACAGTTTTGTCCCGGGGAGATCGTGCCAGACCAACCTCGTGGAATTTTATGACTGGGTGACGGGGGCCCTGGACCAACATAGGCCAGTGGACATCCTATACCTGGATTTCAGCAAGGTGTTCGATTCAGTACGCCACAATGGCCTGCTAACAAAGTTGGAGGGATGGGGGGCAGTTGCTCAAGTGGGTAGAAAATTGGCTTATGGGGCAACTACAGAGGGTAGTGGTTGGTGGGATAGTCTCCTCCCCCAGAAGGGTCATTGGTGGGATCCCCCAAGGTTTGGTATTGGGGCCACTCCTGTTCAGTGCCTATGTCTCGGACAAGGGGGGGGGGGTTAGGAGTAGGCTGAGTCTCTTTGCGGATGACTCAAAACTGGGAGCACTGGCGGGTGGGGAAGAAGGGAGAGAGGCAATCCAGGGGGACCTAGATACCCTGGAAGGGTGGTCAAGGAGGTGGGGATTGAAGTTTAATGCAGAGAAATGTAAGGTGCTGCATCTGGGGGTCAGAAACCTGGGCCATTTATACACCGGGAGGGGTCACACTGCAAGCCACATCAGGCGAGAGGGATCTAGGGGTGGTGGTAGACGTCAGAATGAATAATACTGAAAATTGTAGAAGAACTGCAGCAAAAAGCAAACAGGATGCTGGGCTGCATAGCCAGGGTGATTACCTCCAGGAGGAGGGAGGTGATACTCCCTCTGTATAATGCCTTGGTCAGGCCGCATCTTGAGTACTGTGTGCAGCTCTGGAGACCTCACCTTAAGAAGGACATAACACTGCTGGAGAAGGTTCAGAGGAGGGTGCCCAGGATGATTCATGGCATGGGGGAGGCCCTATGAGGGGAGACTGGAAGAGCTCGGGCTGTACATACTGGAGGAGAGGAGAGGAGAGGAGAGGAGAGATGGGGGGGGCATGATAGGGATCTTCAAATATGTAAAAGGAATAAATAAGGGTGGAGGCAAGGAGATGTTCAGGCTAAAGAAGGGGGGCAACAACCAGGGGGCACGAGTAGAAGCTGGAGGGGGGAAATTACAGGGGGGAACATAGGAGACACTACTTCACCGAGAGGGTGGTGGAACCATGGAATGCACTGCGCAGGAGTCTGGTGGAAGAAGGCACAGTGGAGGGCTTCAAGAAGGGGCGGGACAGGTACAAGGGGAAACTGAAGCCGAAGAAGACCCTTTCTTGGGGGGGTTCTAAGGTTCATGCTAAGGTTCAGAAAAATAGCTAGTAGGCGGAAGCCCATAATGCTCTTATGCTAAGCCAAAGAGTAATATGATAAGTCATACCCAGACATAATTAACATGTCGAGGCAATGTTTGAAAATCTCTTTAGTGTTACTAGTAACCACAGCAGATGGAAGTCTATTCCAAGGCCCAATAGATCTCACAGTAAGGAAAAACTTTCGATTATTACGTTTAAAGGATTTACCAATTAACTGGAGGGGATGACCGCTAGTATCATGTATTGACGACTTAAAAGAAAAACCTAACTCAGTCATGACATATGGGTCATGAACAATGTCATATAGAAAAACCTGGATTCATAGGGAGAGGAGTCAAGACCAGATATTTTTTTAGTGTACTTTCTCTATACTTTTTCAAGAGTATTACTATCCGATTTTTTAAATGGACACCATAACTGTGATGCATACTCAAGATGAGGTCAGACATAGGACCTAAACAGGGGCAACATCACCTCCTGGTCTCGAGATCTATTATTATGTAGAATAGGCCAAACAACTTTGTTAGATGTACTAATCACTGAATGCAAATGTTTGGAGTATGTTAAGTCATCCGAAATAGTAATTCCCAAGTCCCTCTGATCTGTAGTGGCACACAGTGTTGAACCATCCAAAACATATTGGAAGTTTGGGTTATTGGAACCCAAATGCATAACTTTACACTTTGTAGTGTTCAGTTTCATACCCCATTTATCAATCCAAGTGGAAACGATGTCAAGATCATGCTGGATACAAGATATCTGATCTAGGTTAGAACATGGTCCCCCATGGGAGCGAGCACCAATGGTAAGAATTTTCTTGGAAAGTGACAGTCCATTTTTTTCAAGTACTAGCAATACAATATAAATACACCCTTGGGGGTACTGCACTGTGCTGGAGGGGTTGCGGCCATTCACCAACAACACATGGACATCTCTTTTGGACTTGTCCCTTGCTGCAACCTTTCTTTGTCCATTTGAATGGGGCATTGTTGGATATTTTTGGTATACCAGTCCAATTGACGGTGGACTGTTACCTGTTTTCCAACCACTCTGCCCCTTTACACTCTCCCTCCACTAGAAAACTATTCAGTATTTGTTTGCTAGTGGCAAAAAAGGCCACCACAGAACATTGGCTCTCTTGAAATACTCCCACTGTTTCTTTGTGGCATAATTTATTAATTAGGATCTATAAGATGGAAAAACTCCAAGCGCAATTACACCATAGTTTAGAACAATTTGAGATCTTTTGGAGGTGATGGGTCGTGTATATTATGATCCATAGAACTGATTTTGTTCCTTGAGGGGGTGGGAATTTGGCTCACCATATCCTGGGGAGCATGCTCGGCAGGCTATCTGATCTTACGTTTTGTCACCAATTTAGAATTTTGCATTTCTTTGGCACTTTGTGAACCTCTGTTATAGACATTTTCTGTATTTTCTTTCAGTCCTAGTCTATGGACATTTGGAAGTTCCTTCTGTAGTTTTATATGACCTGTAGTCTAATTAGCGATTTAACTATAACCTAGTGGGTCACCCTTTGATGGTCTCATTTTGTAAATAACCAGTCTTGTTTAGTTGTGTTCTTCATATGTTGTTCTCTGTTTGCATACCACATTAAAATGTTTCTTAATAAATAAAAAGTAAAAAACAAACAAGAAACTTGCAGCTTAAAAACCTTTTCAATAAAATAAGAGTCGGCCAATGTTATAAATGTGACTGTCAGCCTACCTAATGTTCTCACAGCATTCCGTTAACTTTAATTTCAGCCGCAAATCCTGCTGCAACAGAGCCCTCTCAATAACATGATTTAAACCACAACTGTATTGCTGGCACTACCCTTTCTCCCTAACTCCAATTACTGTATTCTGAGCCACAATCACTGGCTGACATTTTGCCCATGAGCCCCCCATCTCTCAACAGCCAACATTTGCTTGGTGTGATGCCTTGCCCCCACACCATGGTACAGTCGTCTAATGGCTGTCTGGGACACCCAACAGAGCATCATTCATTTAGGCAGCTACCCAGGGCCCACCTACTATTACACCAATTGTCCCCTAACACAAGCAGTCCTTCCTGACCTGACCTCACCTGAACCACAGCAGCAGTTGATGTGGTGCCACTATATACTGTATCACCAGAAGTGCTCTGTACTCTACCAACCATCTCCTCCCTATTTCCACCAACAATCGGATCGTTCACCAGCCAGTAGTGCACATTGGCCATGCTGCTTCTCACCCACCTGGCTCACACCTGATCCCCTCTCACCTGCTTTGTGACTCACTTGAAGCTAAACTCTGCGCTGGCCTCAACCTGCAAAGAAATATTTATTGAGGTATTTATTTTTAAAACCGCCACTAGAGTCCAAAAACAAAATGTTATATTTTTATATTTGTATTTATATTTATATATAGTTTTACATAAAATGAAAGCTGTGTTGCTGGTGCTACCAGTAATACTTGAGTGAAGGGAATAAGACAGTTTCTTAAATGTGCAAAGTTATTTCAACAAAAACATTAAAAAAAAACTAATAAATGATTGCTAAAATCATTCAAGAGTATTTTGTTTTACTAATAGGTCCATTGTATAATTACAATGTACACAACAGGGTGTGGGTAATTGCGGGATTTACCCACTTTTAATGTGGATAATTCCATTCAGACTTCGGCCTCGTGACACCCCACATGATCCGTCGGTAAATCTCCCAATAACCCATGCCCCATCATGTCTTTTTGCTTAAATAAATGTTTAGCTTGTTATTTAAATTTGAACATTCGTGCAATGAATATAAACAATTTTAAAATAGGAAATTAACTAATGTGCTTAAGGGATCAACTGTGCACAACCGTACATAATAAAGGTGTAAAACTATCAAGGGTCAAGTGGTTTGTATTTGTCACTAAAACCCCGGATCACATTACACCCTTATGATATGTAAAGTTGGGTGTAGTTTATCTGCTATAATGCATTTAGAACGATAAATAGGATAGCGTGGATTGCACATCTCTTTGTGTCAGTGTTATTCACTTTGTAAACAATGGTTCTGCAACTTGATTTGGAAAGTAATTTAAAAACTGAAGAAGACGGCTTAGTTTCAAACTTGCTGTTTTGTGCTTGTTGGACCGTTTCAAGAAAAAGTGAGTGACGCATTGTGGGAAGTTGTCACTGTCATGGTTGGAAAGGTGTAGTGTGTGCATGACTCTACTGTGGAAAATATTAGAGAGACGAGGACACAAGATGCCAATTCTTCAAAATGTAGAGGGTTGCCTGTTACACTTGGTGACACTGGAAGAAAAAGGTGCCACGACTGAGCAGAGAAAAACTACTTGTAAATGATTTATTTTGGTGATTATTTCAACATGAGAGGTTTTGTGAAAAGTGACTGACAAAAATGTATTAGATTGCAATGCTGGCCTGGTGGCGAAGAGGGTTGGGGGTGCTGAGTGCACATGACCTTTTCCCACGGCAATAACTGGAGTTCAGAAACAGACTCGGGTTGTTGGGGATCAGCTGCGGATGGGGAGGATCAAGTAGTCAAGGGACTGTTCTCCTCTCCCGAGGAGAGGAGGCTTGTCGTCCCGACCATGTCTGCTCCCAGGTGGAGGCCTGAGGGTAGAGCAGATCAGGGAGGCAAAGGATGGGAGGAAACTGTGAGGAACATCAGACCAGTGCCTCCACACGAGTCCTACACTCTGCTGTAGGGGCGGGACAGAAAAGCGGAAAAAGGATTTTGGGGGCTTCATGAAGCACATTCCAGCTGTTTCTGCACTCGTGCCACCACTCATTGCACAACTTGGTCCACCTTGGATTTGATTTACTTGGGGGGGGGGGCGGTGTCCTTCCCCTCCCTTCACAGCCCTACCATGAGAGGGAAACTTGTGGGGGAGACTTATGTCCTGGGGGGTACTGGGATGGCCAGCTTGATGGGGTCTGGGGACCAGGTTGATGCAGCCCCCCACTGACACAGGCTAGATAAAGCCCTGTATGGAAGAACAAATTGTTGGATTGCATCCTACATAAGAAACCATAGTTCTGACAGCATTAGAATCATTGTTGAGGGTCTGATGAATATGGGTGTTTGTGCAGATTTGCTAGAACATTATAGGTGAGTGCAGGGTGAACGAAATATGTATAATGTGAGCGTTTGAAAGCTTACAGCTTTTGGTTGAAAAAGTAGTGTTTACAGAAGGGAGACAATGGTAGAGTTAAACATTAGTGGTATATTGCAGCTGTGAGTGTTTTGAAGTGCTGGCTTTTTAGAACCAGAGCTTAAAATTCATGTTTGGGTCCAGGGCAGTGCCCCTCCCATCCACCCCACCCCACCCCCAGTTTACCAACTTGGGGGAAACACTTTTTTTTTTTTGGTGGGAGGATAAACTTTGGGAGGGATTTCCCTGACAAAAAAAAAAAACTATTCAGTTTTGTTACTGGGTGTGAGTGTGAACAAAAACTTTACTTACAGGTTGGTGTCTTCTTGCCTTGTTTTTTGGACTTGTGTGTTGATTGACAGAACTGACAGATGTCAGTGGCAATGACAGGACTCGAGTATTCAGGATCGATTATTGTTCACTTTAAAGAAAAATGAAAGAGAGGGTGGGTCAGACAGCAAGCAGGAACAGACAGCCACTTAAAAAGTGGTGGCCTGAAAGAAAACGGAAAATAACGAGCAGAAATGAGCCTGACTCTAAACACCTTGGCCCTGTAAGACCTGTCTGGTGAGTGAGGATAAGGCCTGAAGCTAAATGTCTCAAGTCTCTGTTCTTCTGTTCTTCATTTTTTCTCCATATGTTTGCAAGCTCTATCAAAATCTGCGCTCCCCTATGTCCACCACTTTTGAGATATCATTAAGTTCAGAAGGTTTTTCTTTTTTGTTCAGAGAGTGCCAGAATTTTGATTGTCTTTGGTTCTGAGTACTGAAGCAATGCTCACATTCAGTACTAGCCACTGGTATAACCATTACATTCTGATAATTCTTTTCAAACTCTGGGAACACACCTTGATGCTGTTTCAGTACAACTTCCACAAATTGCTGGAATGACAAAGATTAAAAGTAATTGTAACCCCTAGATGACGCTATCCCAGGGGCTACTACCCCTGCCTGATTTGCCACTAACAGGTTGAGGGGCCTGGATCCAATGGCGGGTGCCTCCACCCAGAGGTCAGGGTTTGCAGTAGTTAAACTAACTTGGTCACAGCCCTCTGGGACACTGCAACCCCCTTCTTCCCAGTAGTGGCCCACACAATATATCAGAATTACCTTCACAGTATACACTTACCCCAGGTCTAGTTCCGGCACTGGGACCTCCTGTGAAATGAGATACAGTGCAACAGTCACAGTACAGTACTTTAACATAGACAAATACCTCAGGCAGTATAACTTTGCTGAAACAAGCAGCTCTGATTTATTTAGGGGATATAACAAGGACAGGGGAAATCAGGTTAATTAGCTTATCACTCTAATAATCTACCTATGGCTCTGTGCACAGGCCTATCCCTATCAGTTACTGTCCCTGGGTACCCAAGCCCTAGTGGCTAGTCCAAACCGTGGCAGCTGGTAGGGGCCCTTCACACAGAGAAAAGGAGAATTAAACAGTCAGCAGTACAGTAATTCCATTTGGATTTAATGTGGCAATTCAACAGGGAGCGACCCTGAATTAGTACTCACGACCTCCAAATAAGATAGGGTCCTTCAATGTCAGCAGGGCTCACTTGAGGTACACAAACCTCTTCACACATCCATATAAAAGAAAGCACTATACCAGGTAGGCTGCATCTGTATCCCGATCGCAATTACTGCACAATACCCGGAGAACACACAGCAGATTCAGTTCCTGACAGACCGAGTGAATTTTCAGCAATTTCTCCAGTCTTCTACAGGGTGAGCCTGGTTTCTACTCTTCAGAGATCCTTTGATTCTTTTCACAGGACGGATTCAGTCCTAACAAGCTGCAGACCGAACTCTGGGCCTTACACACGCTTTTTTGACTAAAACTGCACACTGAAAAGCACAGGGCTCCTTCCTTCTTCACTGCCAAAGCTCAACTGAACTCCAACCGACAAAACTGGCACTTCCTTTGAGTTCCTCCCAGTTCTTGACTGGATTGGCTGTCACTCACAATAGACTGCTGCTGTTGGTCCAAAAAGGCACTGAAGTCTAAACTACATCTCCCAGAGTCACTGCCCATACAATCCTCTTGTGGCTGACTCAGATTATGAGTCCAAGTTCTGATTCGTCCAAGGCACCATTTTAGAGCTAGCTTACCCCACACTGATTGGTCCTGTTCAGCAGTTCAAAACTAGAATGGGGAACTAGCAGACACAGTTCTGACTGCAAAGAAAGCAGGTTAGACAAACTGTAATTTCATTATTACTCTAAATAATTTCTGGCAAACAGTTACATCTTTCACATAGGTTCCCTTTGCACTCCTAGTGACTGCAAAAATGAAGTGAATTGGCAGCAGCTCAAGTGGTACTCAGAGAAGAAACACACAGTCCCCCATACAAACCAATTATGTCTGCAAGCAGACAGCTCTTAAAGAGACAGTACCAGAGGTTCTAAAAACACTCACTGATAAATGGCTTAAACGCCAAACACCATTCAGGCTTGGAGCATTCAAGCAAGCTCCTGGAAGTCTTTTGGGAACCCCCATTTGCAGGGGGGTTACATAATCATTTGAGATCATGATCTGTTTTAGCAAAATAAGTTTATTGTTTTGCAGATTCTGTAGATAGGTCAGAAAAGTGGAAGTGCTGCACTATTTTATCTAGAGACTTCACCCTAGGTATTGAAATCATCTATTTCGCAGCTGCAGCTCTCTTGGGTTCTACAGTGGAGAAGCAGCTTATCATGTCTAAGGTATCTTGGGGGAACATCTGCTCAGCTCATCAATTAAAGCACAGCTGTATCTGCTCTTTAAGTTATCAAAAGCTGGTCTCTGAGTGTGAATGTTGAAGAGCGTATCACCTTTCTGCGTATTGCCTTCAAGATCAGTATTGAAAAGTTGTCACTCTGATGAACCTGGGTTTTCAATTAAACACCTTGCCAGCCACTTTTGTACTCATGACCATTGGTAGCATAGTGGAGAAATCGAGATATTCCCTTTGGATGTTTTGATAGACAAACAATATGTGACAGGATGTCCTGCACTACCTGAGAAGGAGATACTAACATACTAAGATACTAATTGTCAGCAGATTAGGCCTTACGGTCTATCGAGTCTGCTCAAACCTCAGATCCCTAGTTGGGTGTCGAGGCCCCTCCCTTGTGTTTCAGAAACACCTATCATCCATCCCCGGGCCAGGCCATCATCTGATACGTCCGCTTTCTGTGTCTGTCCCACCCTCTCTTTAAGCCTTCCACTGTGGATCTCTGAACCAGCTCGCCAGGCAGCACATTCCAAGGGTCCACCACCCTCCCAGTGAAAAACTTCCTCCTCTTTCCCCCCCTCACCCTTCTACCTTCCAACTTCAAGCCATGCCCTCTGGTGATACCTCCCTGCTTTAGTCTAAAGATCCCTTCCATGTTTACCCTATTTATTGCCTTGAGGTACTTGAAGACCTCGGTCATGCCCTCCCTCTCCTCCAATGAAAACAGGCAGAGCTCCTCAAGTCTGTCCTCATACGCCAAATCCCCTAGTCCTTGTATCATATTAGTTGCCTTCCTCTGTACCCTCTCTGGGAGCTGTATGTCCCTCTTCAAGTGTGGTCTCCAGTACTGTACACAGTACTCAAGATGTGGTCTAACCAGTCCATTGTACAGCGGCAGAATCACTTCCCTGCTCCTAGCGGTGATCCCCCTTACGATGCATCCCAACATCCTGTTTGCCTTGCTAGCTGCTCTCCTGCACTGCTCATAGTTATTCATACATGCATCCACCATGACCCCTAGGTCTTTCTCCCCTGTTGAGGCCTCCAGCGCCTCCCCTCCCAGGGTATACCTGTGTTTAGGGTTTCCCCGCCCATTTGTCACTATCTGGAATATTGGATGCAGTCATATGTTATAATACATCTCTGAATGTTTTAAGAGTCCTGCAAACAACAGCCACTGCACCCATTGAACTGCATGAGGTTGACAGTATTTCAGAACTGGTTCTTCCGGCTGTTCCTGTAGTTCATGCAGTTTGTTGCTTCTGATAGCAGAACTACTGAAGAAAATGAAGATGGACCTCAAGTCTCACTGATATTTTTCACTTTTTCCACTGATGGAGCTGCACCACTGGCATACTAGGTCAACCGATGGGCTGTACAGTGTGCTTCAATCAGTACAGGGTTATAATCAGTTCATAGTTTTATACTATACCTTGATAACAACCAGTCGTAACTGATGCACCATCAGTATAAACAGCTGCAAGTTAACAACTTGCGGTAATGCCCTTGTCATTCAAAAGTTGACAAAGTGCCTGCAAAATAGTTTTAGCCTTTCACTCAATCCCGTAACTTCTGTGTTGCAACATCAAGTACTGTACATGGGGTATTGTACTGTATGTAAACTGTTTAAGCAATAAACCATGACGGGGTGTGGGTGATGCTGGGTTTACCCATACCTGGCATGGTTCGGTCACGAGGCCACAGTCTGAGTGACTAAATCATGCAGACATGGATAAATCCCAGCATCACCCATATGCTGGAGTGGTTTATTGCGATTATACAATGGCACCCCCCATACTTCTTGTAAGAAAAAAAGTGAACAAAAATAATTTTTGGGTGTTTTTAATGTTTTTTTTTTTCTTTACATGTATTCATACGCCAGAAAAAAAAAATTGTCCGGCTTAAAGAGCAGGTCCCGCACATCGGGCTCAGGCTTGTTATAAAATAATATGCTTCCCCTCACACCTTGGCTTCCTGATTTATTCTTAAACTGAGTAACAACTGTGCCTTGTGTTGTTACTTGACTGTGTCTTGGCTCCAATTTTGTTCTAGGAGTTGGGACAGGGT
Source organism: Neoceratodus forsteri (assembly GCA_016271365.2). Classification (NCBI taxonomy): domain Eukaryota; kingdom Metazoa; phylum Chordata; order Ceratodontiformes; family Ceratodontidae; genus Neoceratodus; species Neoceratodus forsteri. The sequence goes on along the minus strand of CM057456.1, from coordinate 447,566,540 downwards.
TCTGTACATGCTCCTCGGTTGGCTGGCGAACCCAGTTCAACCTGCAGGTCAAAACAGAGCCTTCGTGAAAAAACAACAGCAACTTGTGGCTTTCAAGCTGCATCTTGGTATCTTCTAATCTTCAAAACCAAAATGGCAAGAGAATGAAAGAATAAAACAAATTATATAAAGTTGCGCTTTCTACGCTACAGCGGCAGTCGCTCTCTCTATGCTACAGTGGCGCCCCATCTTAGCAGACCTGTCCCTCGCTTCCTCTGAAGTGCTGGTGCTTGTGAACTGCAGCAAGTGCATTTCTTCCCCCACTTCCCCCCCTTTTGTGTCTTGGAAACCCCTCTGTTCTGCCTCCATCCCAGAAAGTGTATTTCAAGCGGCCAATGGAGTCAGGCGACTGGGAAAAAACAAAAAAGGAACCTTTGACAGGTGAGCACGTGAAAGCGGTTATGGGGAACAATTTGTGTAACTATATGATTTAGAAACATAGAAACATAGACTTTGACAGCAGATAAGGACCGCTTGGCCCACCTAGTCTGCCCATTTCCCTACCTACAGGATAAGCTGCAGATCCTAGTTAACCAACAGCCTGTTTCTTCTTAGCCGCCACAAAAAATTGTCTTATGTCTGTCCCATGCATTCCTGAATTCTCCCACAGTTTTAGACCCCACAACCTCCTCAGGAAGGCTGTTCCATGCATCCACCACTCTTTCTGTGAACAAATACTTCCTCACATTGCCCCTAAACTGCCCCCCATCTTCAAATTGTGTCCCCTTGTTCTTGCACATCTCTTTTTCTGAAAGACGCTACCCTCTTGGACTTTGTTGATTCCACTGAGGTACTTAAAAGCTTCTATCATGTCCCTCCTTTCCTCAAGAGTATACATATTAAGCTCCTTTAGTCTCTCCTCATATGGCTTTTCTTGCAGATCCTGCACATTTTAGTTGCCTCTCTCGGGACTGCCTATATCCTGTCTGTGTCCTTGCGGAGATGGGGTCTCCAGAACTGGATGCAGTACTCCAGATGGGGTCTCACCAACTGTCTATACAGAGGGAGAGCAACTTCCTGTTTTCTGCTGGTGATGCCTCTCTCTATATACATCCCAGTATCTCCCCAGCCCTCCCTACTGCCTTCTCACATTGCTTGCTAACTTTAAGGTCATCTGATATGATTACCTCCAGGTCCCTTTCCATTTTTGTTGTTGTTACTACCTCCCCTCCCATTGTGTAATCTTACCCAGGGTTTTTGTTTCTCAGATGCACTATTTTGCACTTCTTTACATTGAATCCAAGCTGCCATACTTCTGACCCTTCCTCCAACCTTGCCAAGTCCCTTCTTATCCTTTCCACACTTACTTGTGTATCAACCTTGTTGCAGATCTTTGTGTCATCAGCAAAGAGGCATGCTTTTCCTTCCAGCCCCTCTGCAATGTCACTTATAAAGACATTAAAAAGGACTGGACCCAGTACTGAACCCTGCGGTACCCCACTAGTAACCCCCTCTTTCTTCAGAGTGGACTCCATTTATAATTACCTTCTGTGTCCTGTTGTCCAGCCAATGTTTTACCTAAGCTACCACCCTGGGACCCACTCCCAGGCTGGTTAACTTGACTATTGATCTTTTGTGTGGGACTGTGTCAAATGCCTTGCTAAAGTCTAGGTAGGCCATGTCCACAGCCCCTCCCTGGTCTACTACTTTGGTCACCCAGTCAAAGAAATCAATTAGATTCGCCTGACATGACCTTCCCGCTGTGAACCCATGCTGCCTTGGGTCTTATGCCCCACTGGCCACTAAGCATTCAACAGTTCTTTCCTTCAGAAGTGATTCCATCACTTTCCCTACCACAGAGGTCAAACTGACAGGTCTGTAGTTTCCTGCCTCTTGTCTTGCTCCCACTTTTGTGAAAGGGAATCACATCCACCTTCCTCCAGTCCTCAGGTACCACACCATCCTCCCATGATTTGTTAAAAAGGGTAGTCAGTGATTTCACTAGTTCTCCCCTTAATTCTTTAAGAATGCTGGGGTGAATTCCATCAGGCCCCATTGCTTTGTCCACCTTCAGTTTTAGGAGTTCTTTCTGAACCCTTTTTTCTCTGAAAGGACTGGGATCGACCCCCTATCCAGAGTGCTTCTATTAATTGGATTAGGCACCTCCCCCTCCTCCTCCTCTTTTGTGAACACTGAGCAGAAATATTCATTCAGTATCCCTGCTTTTTCACTGTTACTCTCTGCCCACTCTCCATCCATTCTATTCAGCCTCACTATCCCTCCCTTTGTCTTTCTATGCTCCCTGATATACCTATAAAAGGTTTTATCCCCCTTCTTAACCAAGTTGGTTATCTTTTCCTCAGTTTGGGCCTTTGCTATTCTGACTTCCCTCCCTGCTTCCTTCTGCCTTAACTGGTACAGCTCTCTGTCCTGCTCCTTCTGTGTTTCCTTATACTTCCTGAATGTTATCTTTTTTTCTCCTTGACCTTCCCCGCCACCTCTTTTGAGAACCATAGTGGCTTTTTCTTTCATTTTGATTTATTTATTTGCTTCACACAAAGGCTTGTTGCCTCTGTGAGGGCAGTTTTGATGTTTCCCCATTGTTGCTCCGCCCCTCCTTCTAGCCCGTTTGCTAATGCTTTTCTAAGGCACTCTCCCAATTTGCCAAAGTCAGCCCTTCTGAAGTCCAGTACCCTCACTTTTTTATGGTTTGACTCTGTAGCTGAGTTTATCGTGAACCACACTGTTTGGTGGTCACTTGTTTCCAGATGGCTACCCACTTCTAGATCTGAGATCCTTTCACTGTCCCCATTTGAGAGTATGAGGTCTAAGATTGCTCCTCATGAGTGGGTTCCAAAACTAGCTGTCTGAGACATGCCACCTGTAGGGCATCGAGAATGGCCCTACTCTTGGATGTGGCTGCAGCAAATGTGCACCAGTTAACATCTGGCATATTCAGGTCTCCCATCAACAGTATCTTTCCTTTCTCTGCCATCCTAAGAATGCCTTCTATCATATCCTTGTCCATTCCTTCCCCCTGACATGGGGGTCTGTATGAAACCCCTGTGTGGATTGCGGTGCCATTTCCAGTCTCAAAGTTGACCCACAGTGCCTCCTCTCCTCCCTGTTTAATATTTTGTTCAGTTGCTTTTATCCCTTCCCTTACTTAGAGAGCTACTCCTCCCCCTCTTCTCCCCTTCCTGTCTCTCCTGTAGGTTATGTACCCTGGTATGTTAACATACCAATCATGGTTCTCTGTGTACCATGTTTCTTGACTGCTACAATATCCAGACATCCCTCTTCCATCAAGGCCACCAGTTCAAGGAGCTTGTTGCCCAGACTACGGGTGTTGGTACTCATTGCCCTCCATTTCCTGATGGACTTACCCCTTTTTGCCCCATCCCTGTCCTTATTGCCTTTGTCACTTTCTCCATTTACCCCAGCCCTTCTCCCTATCGACATCTCTAACTTGGTGTTTACCTCACTTACTACCCTGATTTTTTTTTGGGGGGGGGGCTAGGATTTCCCTGCTTCTTTCCAGTGCCTCCCCCCTTGGCTAGTTTAAATGCTTGCAAATGAAGCATTTAAACCTGTCACCTAGGATCCTGGTTCCCCTCCTGGACAGATGCAGACCATCACTCGAGTATAGGCCTGCATCACTCCAGGTGGATCCCCAGTCCCTAGTGAAGCCAAATCCCTGAGCTCTGCACCAGTTTTTCAACCACTGATTGAATCCCATGGTGTGGAGCACCCTAGCCTCACCTACGCCATAGACAAGCAGCACCTCCGAGAAGGTTAGGTTCATGTCTTGCTTGCCAGACTGTTTTGGCAAGTTATTGTGGCTCTGACTTTTGTCGGTATTTGGGGGACATATTCTACTATATTTTCTGTCAGTGTTAGTTCATTTTGAATGTCTTTTTACTGCGATCTCGTCGATGATCAAGATGGCGTCTGGTGGGAACGTTAAAATTCGATCAGACTAATTCAACTTGTGGTAATGGGCATCGGAGGGTAGCTGACACCTCTTTCCGTTGGTAATGCTGGGATTTACCACAGCTAGGAGGTGCCAGCTAGCCAATCAGATTCCTTTAATTTTAAAGCCATTGTATAATAAGTCTTTTGCTGTTACTGATATCTGTAGACTCATCCAGTAACAAGCTTACCACTGGGCTATTCTTCACAACATTGTCCAGTTTGTCCACTAAGGTCTGTGCAGTACCCTCATGCGTCTTAGCCAGTTCAGCTGCATTCATGTAGGTGCCATGAGCTCTCCCCTCTGCTGTAAAGTCTTTAATGGATGGGCACTCCATTTCCTTGAAAACAGAATGCATTTTACAAACATTGTGTTAGGCAGCTCATTTTCAGCAACATAATATGCGGTTCTCAAAAGCTCTTTAAGTTGGTCATCGCCTTATGCAGTAGCCTTATCCATTGCCTAACAATTTTGCTCCAGAGTCCATTTATTTTAGTACTACTAGAATGTCTGATTAGGGTTGATGTTTTTAATCAGTACTTTTAAAAGCAATGGAGGCATAAGGATTACAAACAGAACAGCTCAACTGGCCTTTGTCTTGGTCAAACAACAACCAGTTGTAAATCTTTAGCCACCTTTGTTGGAGTGTACCTTGTTTTATAGAGCTGCTTGGTGCAGTAGTGTCTGTCATGTCTGTTTCATCAATTATCAATTCTTGTGACTCACATTTTGGTGCAGGATCTTGTACGTCTACTGCGTCTTCTTCATGTCGGCTTTTTTCCAGTAATTCCTCAGGGGCCCCTGCATTTGGCAGTTTCTTTTCAGCCAGGTCATTAATGAGGCAGCTGATGCCTCTTGTGCCATGCCACAATTTTTTCTTTTTTTCTAAATTCTTGAGACACAGCCTCAGGTTATGGACCTTATCTGCCCAGGCCCCTCCTTCCCACCACACGGTCTGTCAGAGAGCCGAGTACTAATTTTTTCCCCAGGTTACGGACCTTCCCACCCATGCAGATTCCCCAGTCCGTTCTTTTTCTTGCTCACTTAGAGTATAATGTACCTAAGGTATTTTTTTCCTCTATTTTTATTCTTCCCCTCAAATTTTTTTCTGTGCTTCTGTGACTTTTCTTGGTGTTGGCCCAGGTTCTCCCTTCCCACGCAGTGATTCTTTTTTTTTTTATTTGTATCCATGCAAGCTGCATGGAATGTCCATCTTCTCCCTTTGTGTTGTTTTTCTGGACCAAGGTCCAGTGTTTGTCAAGTTCTGACTGAGAAGAGAAACAGTTCTTTTTATCTTTGTTCTTGTTTTTTGGTGTTACTCAGGTCCCTCCTTCCCTCCTAGTTTCACCCAAGAAATTCTTGTTTTTCTCACTTCCTCATTTCTTTGTAATTTAGCCTTCCCTTACCTTTTTATTGCATGCAGTTTTGTTTGAGCCGAAAACAAATAAACCTTTTCTTTATGTTTCACTCACCAAACTTTTTTTTAGCTCAATATTTTGTGTTTTCATTCATTTGGCTGCTTACTTCAGTGACTGCCATGTCACAGTGTGTCTGTGCCTGCATCTTTTTTCCCTAAATCATTTATTTATTCATTCATTTTTGTAGTTTTTGCTGAGTGCCATCATTTTCCAGCTTGATGACTGACCATCTGTTCTTGGCTACTGCAGGCCTCCGGTGTGCCCCTCCATTTTCAGTCGACTCACCGCGTTTGCTTTTTTGTTTTATATATTTTTTTACTTTAACTGTTCCTGATTGAGTTGTCTGACCCTCTCGCGACCACAGCAGCCAGCCATCTTCATTTTACTGCCGGAGTCATCTCTCCAAAGCTCCCTTCTTTATCGACTTCTCGACCACTCTTCCCTTGACCCGCTCACCTTGCGTTGGGCTAGTTGCTGCTGCTTCCAGTGCTACATCTCTTGCCAGTTCCTCCACGTGCAGCACTCTTGTGAGGGATGAGAATGGCACACATAATAGATCACCAGGGACTCAGACCTATAGAAACTGGAGGATGAGGAGAGAAGCACTCACACTAGACTGTGAGGGATTGTATGGGAGCAGGAGAGAGACAAAAAAAAAAAAGCTCTATGGCTGTGAGGGGTGTTCAGTGTTTGCAGGATTGTCCCGCATGGGGGTCCAGAATTTCCAGAGGGGGCCATAAATATCACAAATAGTGCCATAGCCTCCCCCCCCCCGAATTTTAAGTCCTGAGAACGAAGATAAATCATGTGTTTTTATTGTCCTGAAGACATATTTTGTTTTGAGTTGAAATTTAAATTTGTGGTTATCAAAATGAAATCTTATCTGTGGATTTCTAGGTTATGGTGGAATGTCAGTGTAGGACACTTTATAACTGATCATTTGGCCCATGCTGAATCTGTTTATTTATGTGTGCTCAGGCTATAGTTCATATTTTATAATATAGAGTATAAAATGTAATATTTCATTAACTACAGTTGAGGTGTGCTTGCTATACATTATAAGGCTGAAAGTATTGTCTTTACAGGTCTGTTATCATTGGCTAAGTATGATACACAGGATGAATGCTACCCAACAGTGAATTACAAAAGTATAATTCCATCGAAGGGTTTGGGGGACATGATAAATCACAAGTGTGAACTTGAGTGGTGTATTGTCCCTACAATCCCTAGAGGGATTTATACCCTTGTGATTTCATGTATATTTTTTTTCTAATAGAAGGCTATGCCCGGCCTGGACTGTGCCACGCCACGGCTGCTCGCCTGGAGTGGCAGCTAGAAAAACTGTAAGCCCCTTCAGGAATGTTGGTGTTCGGCGCCTAAGGACTTTGAATTTAAGCACCTGCACTCTGATTGGAGGATTTCAGTCCATTGACTCTCACCGCCTGTTTTTGAAATTAGGCCCTGATCTCAGTGAACCGCTGGACTGTGCTTTTTCACCCTGGGACTTAATTTTAAATTCTACTAAAGGAAAAGCCATTTTAGATCTCTCACTCTCTCCCTCAGTTAGAAGGCTTTAGAGTCATAGCACTGTGTTACCCACTGTGTTACTAAGAGTGATTTACAGCCCTCTTTTACAATTGCCTGAATGTTAATAACCTTAGAGCTTAAGTATACCTTACTAAAGTATTGTTCTTAAAGTCAACTGTTAAGTTTCTTGCTTTACTTGATTGCTGTCTACCAGCTAAATCTCCCCCCTGTTTTCAGCACACACACCCTTCCTAGCCTAGCCTCCTCCTTGGATTTAATTTTGATCACCCAGTTCTGTTGTTTTAGCTAAACGCTCGTCCCCTGGCTTCCCCTACTTAATCCTTCTCCTCTTCATTTCCCCTTTAGGTGTGTCGTGCCCAACCAGGGCTCGGACCTCGCCGCCGGAGGAGACGCCAAGAGACCTGCCCTAGAAATTGACCCACAGTCCTGCTCCTGCTGACTGCAGACCATGTGGCTTTTTCCCCTGCTGTACTGCCACTTGGGATCCTCCAATCTCCCGTTCGTTGTATGGACCAGAAACCACAAGGAAGCCGCCACTTTCTGGACCTGCTTGGCCAGCCTGGACTGCGCCACACCATGGCTGCTTGCCTGGAGCAGCAGCTAGAAAAAACGTAAACCCTTCTCCACTTTCCTGCTGGCACTGTGCACCGGCTCCCCACCTCACCCACACTGGTCGACCCTTTACTTTTGTAGCCACATCCAGTCATACGACTAAGTGTCTGCTTTTCCATTGGCTCCTTAGATGGAGCAGCTGCTAGGGGAAGAACCAACTGTCTGCTCCAATCAAGGGTATACATATCCCCAACATCTTTTTGAATAAATTTCTGACTCGCTACCTGAGGGCTGACACAGATTTTCATTCCCTCTTATTTCCTATGTTTCTGTTTCTGCCCCAGTCTGTTTCTGCTCCATATCATAACTCTTTTCAGGCTACCTCACCTTTCTGTGAATCCCTCTGTGTGGGTATTTGACTCCCTTGCATAAACATGGCTCTTCGTTTCATGTTAGAACTGCTCTCTGCACTCGTACTCTTACTCTGTTTTAACTGGGTTACTATTACTTTCCCAGGATCCTATCACTATAGCTCCTCAAACTCCTGACCGATGACTTTAGTTTCTTTAACCTAGTGGCCGCATTGCAACCTATGCTTGACTTCAAGCTCCTCCTATTCCCTAAGGGTTGCACATTCTATGCTGTGGGAACACTCAAAAAGTGCCTACTGAGTCATGTGGTTCCTTCACCGTTTTGCAAGTAAAAAATTGTGGTTCCTCGCCATCTTAGCAGTCCTTCTTGCAGGAGATGTCGAATTGAACCCGGGTCCACCTGCCCATTTCTCCTTGGCTGACATCTCCACAATCTCTAGCGAAGGGCTCTTTATTGCTTATATGAACATCAGAAGCCTCTCCCACAACTTCACTGAGCTTGAGGCATGGGTTGGTGTCTACAAGCCTGATATACTCTGTTTATCTGAAACTTGGCTTAAGCCGATTATCCCCGACTCTGTATCTACCTGGCTAACTACTCCCTTATTCGTAGGGATAGGCTCTCCTCAAAGCATGGAAGAGGGGTTGCCATGTACTACAAAGAACATCTCAACAGGCTCCGCCTTCATGGCCATCCCAGCCACTGCCTCCTCCACCTGTCAATCCTTCCATGCAGCTCTTACCCTGGGAGCCAAGAAACTCCACATTGTTTGCGCTTACATCCCCACTAATGGGGGTGTTTCAGGACTACAGGAACTACTTGATCAAACCTCCACTAGCTCGAAACAAAACAAGGTCATTCTGTTGGGTGACCTTAACCGAAATTGGCTGGGAAATGCCCAACGCTCACTGCTCCCGCTGACACAAAGTTATTACCTTTACCAGCTACTATCCTGATCCTACCAGAGTTACTTAATCACTAAAATCCTCTACCCTCATTGATTGGGTATTAGTAAACCACCTAGACCATGTATACTCAGCAGGTACCTTGGCTGATGCACTTACGGATCACTCTCCTATTTTCTGCTTTTGGATCCCTGAGGCTGCTCCAACTCCCCTCCCCCTCCCGCCGCGCTATGTCACCTTTACAAATTTCGCCAACCTAGATACTGAGGCTTTCCAGCATGATGTCTCGCAAATAAACTGGGCTGGAATATATCATTCCTGTGATGCTGAGTCTGCAATGAGTATTTCTCTGGCCGTCTAGTACAAGCATGCCCCCAAGGTAACCTGGAGGGTTAGGGGTAAACAAATGAGATGGCTTCAGAAAGATCTGCTGAAAAATCTGTGTACTAAGGACAAAAGTTGGAAAAAGTACAAAGAAGCAGGGCTGCAAGCTGACTTTGCAACTACAGAACCTTACGTAACTCTTGTAAAAAAACAGGTCAGAATGGCTAAAAGTACCTGTTGTAAAGATTTACTGCTAAGCTCTGCTGGGGACCCTAGGAAATTCTGGGGCCTCATCAAGTCTTTCCTTGGAGCTACTCAGTCTACCCCTAGTGACATGATATTAAATGGTGTACATTGCAACGACTCCCAACACCATAGCTAATTCCTTCAATTGAATGTTCTTGGATCTGTCTCAGTTTACCTCCGCCTTCCCATCACCTCAGGCAGCTGCTCTGCTGTCCCCTTGCCTCAGTCGACTACCCCTAGCCCTCCTTCTCGACTAGAGCTTAATAATCCCCTGTTCCACTTTAGGGCAATCTCAAGGACTGAGGTCCTAAACCTATTGCGGACTATCTCTGGCAACACTAGCTCTGGATCTGATCCATTTGAGCCTCAGCTCCTGAAACTAGCGGCACCCTACATAGCCTCCCCTCTGGCAAAGATTTTCACATTGTCCCTCTCCACTAGTCAAGTTCCCGACCTCTGGAAAATAGCCTGTGTAATGCCTGATTTCAAAAAAGGTGATCCCAAGGAGATTACGAACTACAGACCTATAGCTATCCTGTCGGTCCTAAGTAAAATCATAGAAAAAATTGCTGCAAATTAAACCATTGACTACCTAACAAAGTACAGCCTGCTCTCTGACACTCAGCATGGCTTCCGGAAAGGTCATAGTACCTCCACAGCTCTCCTCAAATTCACTTCTGCTGTGCTTACTGTCACAACCGCACTCAGCAGGTCAGGCCCTCTGCTCCCACAGTGCCAACCTTTGAGCGCAGTATTGTGAACAGGTAACAGACAGGGTAACCCTCCTGTCTGCTTGTGGGTCCGAAGCACCTTTAGTCTCAAGTTCTGGGGGGATTCAAACTGTGAATCTTATGCTAGCATACCCAAATGTACTGGCTCAGATAATCTGCTCTTCGGGGGGTTGCCAGATATCTTTTGGCTAAGGACACCTAACCAGGTATCCAAAAATGAACCCTTAAAACTCTATAAAAGAACTTAGGTATATTCTTGCCTTTTCACAGTTTGGTAACACCATCAAGCTTATGAACAGTTTTGTCAGTCTTAACCGTCCATACGTCACATGCAAATGAAAGAACTTGGAAGATCCAGGCAGTAGCTTTCAAATGAAAGGTTTACTTAAAAATGGATAAAAATAAGTTAAATATAAACACAGAAGACTATGTCACAAAGCATACAATCACATAAAGAAAAAACAAGGAAAACTACAGACAAACTCCTACCACAATACATTTAGATCTGTTCTATCTAATGTATTACCTCTTTACAGTGCTTAAGTTAGATCTTGTTTCTTAAGAGCCCAAAAAGTTATGTCACTCAGTTGAAACACAGAATACAGTTTAAACTCTGTGTTTCTACCCCTTCTATGATGTCATCTAGCACCTCCTTTAGAATATAAAAATTATACAAACAATGATCTTCCTGTCAGGAGAAATTTTAAGTACTGTGTCTTCAGCAAAAAAGTAATTTTCTAATATGACTCCCTAATTAACATCCCCTCTTTGATCTGGAGTAGTTCCTCTTCCCAGGCCACATCAAAGGATTTTTATGACTTTTTACACCGTGGTATAAAAATGTTTTTTCTCTAAACCGTCATCAAGTTTACGATCCCTATATCCTGGCAGCTGGGTCAGTTCTAATTGCAGGAGACCCTTAATTAAGTCTCTCTAGTCTTTTAATTACCTCCTGGTTTCAGGTTAATATATCCTGTAGCTTTCTGAAATCTGGGGGGGGGGGTAAGCACCCATAGCACAGCTGGCTTATGTGAGACAAATCACCTACTATATTCTATATTACATGGATGCTGGTCTACTGGCAGGGGCAGTATTTATAGACCTTACAGAGGCCTTTGATCTTGTTGATCACTCCCTGCTCCTCGCCACTCTTTGCAATCTGTGCTCCCCCCCCCCTCCAGTTGTTGCCTGGTATGGAAACTATCTGTCAGACAGAACTCAAATTGTGAAATTCAACTCCTCCTTATCTGAGGGTGGTATTATAAATATTGGAGTCCCCTAGGACTCCATTCTGGGACCCTTTCTTTTCTCACTCTTTATCAATAATATAGCTGAGGTCTTTCATTCATACTCATCTATACTCTGTGCAGACGATCTTGTACTCTATTCAAGCTCTGACAATGTCACCAGCATTAATGCATCCCTCTCCTCAGAGTTCACGAATGTCCAGTGTTGGCTGTCTGCTCATAAGCTTGTATGCAATACTAAGAAAACCCAAGCCATATTACTTGGGTCTGCCCCTAAACTTAGGACATGTCAAACTTCCCTGCTTGTGAAAGACCTCTCTGGTGCACAATTAGAGTGTGTAACATCATTTAAGTACCTGGGAGTTAGGCCGGCCCAGTGGCATAGTGGGTTGAGGCATCACACCCTACATCCTGCCATGCTGGTGACCTGCGTTTGTGGTGTGATCGGGTCGCTGGGGTTTGACCGGGGAGTGACAGGATCGAGTGTCTGGAGGACAGCTTTCCTCTCCCAGGGAGGGGTTGGGATGGAGTCCACTGTTTGACTGGCCCTTAGCGGGGGCTGGCACAACAGACCCTCAGAAAGGTGGCGGAGCCAAGCAAAGATTCCAGTGTGTATGCGGAGGCATGGGTTTCACAAGCTTGTCATTGCACACTTTGGCTCAGGCTGGGGGAGGGACAAAACGGAGGAGAAAATAAGCCAACCATCAGGATGAAGCCAGTCTCCCCACTGCACCAGGCGAGCTGGCACCTCAATTGGCGAGAGATGATGGCCGGCATGTCGCCTGGTGGTAGTGATGGAGAGGAACGGTCGGCAGGGGACAAATCAGGGGAAAAAAAAGTACCTGGGAGTTCTCTTGGACCAATCCCTGGATTTCAACCAACATGTACAATCCACTTGCAAAGCAGTTAACACCAAACTGGGGATCACTTATAAGACCAGCTTCACGCTAACTCCCTCCGCAAAACTTGCTATTGCAGGAGGCATATTACTCCCTGCCTTCACTTATGGTGCGCTGACCTTTGTTGCTGCACACAAAACCACCCTTCATAAATGGGATGTCACCTACAATAATATCTGTAGGTACACCTACTCGTCACCTCGGCTTAAGCACCATTTTCAACTATATAGAGAGACCTGGGCTGGTTATCCCCCTCTGCCTGTCGGCAATACTCTCTTTGCTCCCTGACAGACTCGGTACTTAAGACCAAACCCCTTCAGCGCTTGCAATATTGCTGGTACCTCAAACCTCCACCTATGGGCTATGCTCAGTTGATAAGTCCTTACCAAATGTACCTAGATGTAAAATAGCAAAAGGCTCCAGTGCCTTCTATCACTCAGCTCCTAAGCTTTGGCACTACCTCCCCCATGCACTTAGACTATCAGGATCCCATGACAGCTTCAAAAGGGAGCTGCTCCTTTACCTATATCTTGCTGATCCCTGCTAATCCCCTCTATCCTCCAGCTGCTCATTATTCACCTTCCACCCCCGGCCCCCCAGTGCTATTCACCTCTTGCCCTTGCCTTTCTTAACTGCCTCATGAATTTTCAATGTTATTGATCAATCTAACCAATATTTTCTTAGTTGCTGAATTAAATTATCATATATATATATTTTTTGTTTTGTTTTGTTTTTTTCTTTTGAACTGTGTGGGTAATTTTACCCTGATCCTACGTGCAGTCTGTTAAGAGTATTGTGTTTCTTGGCTATATGTATTTCTAGTACTGACTACTTTGCCTGTACTGACCAACACTATATGTAATCCTCCTATAGCAATGTTATTGTACTTGTCTTTGAAATTTAATTTTATTCATTTTTTATATGAATACATTATATGCGGATACAAAAGTCCCATGCAAGGAACAACTTATGTTGTGTGTTCTTTTGAAAGAAACCAATTTTTTTATACAGGAGCTAGTATCCCTCACTTAATTCCTAAATAGGAAGGCTAACTAGATGTTTTTTACCTTTAAGCATAAATTTCTAAATGCTGTGTCGTTATAGCCCAGGAGCACATGGCTATTACTGCTATGAATCCATCTTAACATGCAAAACTAGTTGTCCAGTACCCAAAGGGTTTTTAATTCTCTATGTGTATAAAAATAACATTATATATTTGTACAGTCGTTAGGTACTATATATCAACTCCTATGATCCAAATAGTATGTTATCAAATATTGCTAAACATTGCCTACATAAAGCCATTCCTTCAACGAGAGTAATACTCTTTAATCTGAAAATAATTTTGCGTCACATCAAGGATTTAGCAGACACTAAAGACACCCTTCCCCTAATACTCCTCTTTGGGGAAGGATTACTTACCCCTCTGATGCATTTGCAGTGTGTTTTAAAAACTTTTAACCAGCAAAACTTAAATTTATTATTAAAGCAGAGATAAAGAAAAAGAACAAAGCAGTCAAGAGAGCAGTCTCCCTTGCTTAAATTTCTGGGCATGATGGCGTTGTAGTAATCTAAAGCGCCGTCTGCAATTATTCTTTTCCTCCCCCCTCCCTCCTCTGGCCTTTGTTCACTGCCAGACGCTGCAATCACACCTCCGCCCCCTGATTTAACCTAAGCCTTGGCTTTTACTCCCTTTTGTTCTCAGTGCCCTTAAGTAATACCTCCCAATCAGCTTCCTCCCTCAGCTTCTGCGTCCTTGATCGGGCTGCCGTCGGATCAGAAGCGGCAGTGGCTGGAGAAGCCAGCCAGCTGTGCGCACCTCGCCTGGCCACAGGGGAAGCTCCTTATGCGGGTAAGCCAGCTCTGCTATCTCGGTACCAAGTGGGAGCCCTGATTGGGTAAAGGCTCCTGGGACTCGCCACCGATTGGCTGCTGCCTTTACAGCTTTGTCTGCCATTGGCCCCACGGACTCTCTGCTTCAGCGGCTGCTTCTTGTAGCTTGTGTCAGTGCTCTGGGCGCCTTAGCCCGCCCCTGTATTCTACTTGCTGCAAATTGTCTTCCCACACCACTCGCCCCAACCCCAGCCTCTATTAAATGCTTTTTCATTAATGAGCCAGGCCAGTCCACTACCAGCTGACTGGACGGCTGTCGATAAACCACGCCCTTTGTTCTGTCTTAGCTGTCTTAAAGGAGAGTGTGCTAGAATTTGACACCCTGGTGTGTACTCACTGCTGTTGGTGATATTACCTTATCAAAAATGGCATTTTCCATTCTAGGGACATGGATATGTTGTTCATCCACACTGTCTGGCAGGTTCCTTGCCACTTTAAATCTTGCTGGAAGGTCTTCAAGCTGGCTCCTCCCACCCACCTGGGTGGTAAAACTCTCGGATCTACCCCATGACGCCAGATCTTCCTTACCGCTTGGAAGCTCAGGTTCCCTCCTTAGCGGTCTGCGTTTAGACTGGATCCAAACTCTTCGGTTAACCCAAAACTAATTCTAAAGTTTACAAGACTTCGGTCTGTTTCTTCCTTTGCGGGTGCGATGGATAAATCGACTCCCGGTTTTCGGCGGTGCCCATGCGGGCAGAAGATGTCTCGGACCGATCCGCACTCCACGTGCGTCTACTGCCTCGGGCTTGACCACGATCCGTAGGCCTGCGATTTGTACAAGTCCTTCTCGGCAAATGTCCTCGAAGACCGTGCTGCCAGGCTCCAACTTGGGCGTCCCGAGAGACGTATTCTGCCGGTGAAGTCAAAGGAGGCCTGTTACGGTTTCATGTGATGGCGCGCTCAGCTGAGCAACTGAACAGATGATGGCCATCGAGGAGGAGGCCAGCCAGGCGCATCTTCCTCTTCCTCGGTCGTGGCATTTATCCCGCTCTCCTTGGGCTCCTCCTATACGGCTTCTTTTAAGGAGCTTTGTCATTCACTCTCCACGAAAGGTGAGGGTCCATCTGGACACTCCTCTCAGTCCAAGAAGAAGGACTCGAAGGGTAAGTCCCACCATCTGTGTTTGTGGGAGCGTTAGAGGTCCCCTTCCCTGGACAGTCGACTTTCGACTTGATTGAGGTTCTTAGCTAAGGCCGCTGGCTTCCTGAGTGTCCCCATCAGGTCAGCCGGCAGAGACACCCATCGGCGTGGTTGAGATTTTCTTGACCCGTTGGACAGGCTGTTGATCAGGGAAGCCGACAGCCCTTCTTCACCGGTTCCCCAGTGAAACCCGGGGACTTGCCTGCTACTGCGGGTCCCGGTTAAGGCTCAGGCGGAGGAACAGGTTTTCCCACTCCCTCCCAGACCCGCCCAGAAACACCGGCGGTCTCAATCTCGGACCTACTACCGGTCCGGCCGATCCCTTCGACACGGCAGTCTTGGTCTGCGGAAGGCTGGCCGGCGCGTAAATCCTCGTCTTCTTCCTCCTCGGAGAAGGCTTGATGCAAATTGAGTCACATGCTATGAGGACTTAATGTGGCAGCAGCTCCTTCTGACCGGGGAACAAGCCAGCGTTGCCTTCCCCTGACCATTAAGTGGCTGTCACCTGAAAGGCGAAACAACCTCGCGGTGGTGAGGCCCAAACTGGTACCGGTTGTTTGGCCAAAACCAGCTGCCCCACCGATTGCGGTGGAACCTCCACCTCCACAACCTAAATCTGGGGCTCCGACCAGGGATTCTCGGTCGGGTCAGGGACTGCCCCACCGGTTGTCAGTCACCCTCACTCCTGACCATCCTTGGCAGGTGGAGGGTGGCTCAGGCCCTAGGCAGCTATTCGCAGACTCCTCAGAGTCTGATGTCGACTCTTCCCTGTTCTCCAGGCCCCTTGACCTGAGTCCTGGGACAGTCATGGGCGAGCCCATCCTCGTCTGGGTTTTGCTTTGGTCACTCCAGCCGGTCATTGGGACCAGTATCCTCAGAGATACTGACTGAGGGATCTCCCACGAGGTTTTCCAGGCTGAAGCCGTTTTTGGCCAGCTTGAGTTGTGGCAGCCGCCTCTTCAATCCTGCCTTTCGGCCCGGATTGCCAGGAGTCTGTGGTCCCACCGGGTCACTGTCTGGTTTCGGAGCACCCCTCTGCCGGAGGAGCTGGTTACCGATAATAGTGTCTTCAGCGTTCCCGGAAACACCGAGGGCGATGGACAAGCCCTCCGGAGCAAAGAGTCCAAGCTGGACTATGCGGGTGTAAAGTGTACGCTGCATCCTCCTCGGCCTCTGTCAGGCCAGTTCGGCCGTACTGATGGCACACTTTCCCGCGCTTATGGGCTCCCTGGATGAGGTGAGTCCTCATCTCGTTTGACCTCAGACTACAGTCAAGCAGGTGCGGGATCAGGGAAGGGCAGTGGCCCGAGCAGCAGCTCAAATGGCTCTTGATATTGGAGACTCCTGTGCCCAGTCAGTAAGCGGCCGCAGTGGCCATGTGCCGCCAGAGCTTGGCTGCGGATCCTCCTGCTCCAGTGGATGCCCAGCACAAGCTGACAGATGTCCCCTTCCTGATACCGACTTGTTCGAACACAGATGAAGAGGCCACCTCAGAGGACTGAGAAGTCCAATGCCACCTTGGACTCAGTCACGTCTGCCCAGAAGGAAAAAGGCCACTGGTAGCAGCATAAGCCCATTCGCCCTTCTGCCTCTGCGGCCCGTCCAGCCCGGCAACACCAGCATCAGGGCCAGCAATCTTGCACTTGGCACCTCAAAGCCAAGCCTGCAGCTTCCTCCAGCAGGAAGCCAGGAGAAAAAGGCCCAGGAGGTCCCTCGGCCGGTCCTTCCTCCAAGCCTGCCCAGTAACGGGTTGAGGGGTGTCGCCCCCAGCCACATCACTTCCCTAGGTTTCCCAGCGAGCGGCTCCACCACTTTCTTTCTGCCTGGTCTGCTATCACCATGGACCGCTGGGTGTCGGAAGTGGTAGGAAAGGGTCTGCCTCTGGAGTTCGAGCAGGCCCCGCCCTTCCGAGCCGTCGCCCTACGGGGTCTGCAGCCTCTCTGTCAGCCCGTAGAGCCGACATTGCCATGCTACTTCAGAAGGAGGTGATCAGGAAGGTGGCGGATGCTCCATCAGACCCAGGGCTTGTGTCCAGGTACTTCCTGGTCCGGAAACGGATGGGGGCTGGTGCCCCATTCTAGATCTGCTGCGAGCTGAACAGGTTCCCTGAGTCTCGAACCTTCAGGATGGTACTCTGGCTCAGATCATTCCATCCTTGGAGCAGGGCATGTGGTTCTGTTCTCTGGACCTCCAGGGGCAGCGTTCTTTCACTTGTCCAATCAGTCCGTCTCATCAGCGATTCCTCCACTTCAGAGCAGAGGGGTCCCTTTATGAGTTCAGGCCATGCTCTTGACCTTTCTCTAGCTCCCAGGGTCTTCACCAAGTGCATGGCGGTGACAGCATTCCTATGAGCTGAAGGGTCGGGGTGTACCTTACCTGGACGACTGGCTGATTGTCGGCTTCCTCCAGACCGAGGTGGAGTGGTCCAGGATCTAGCCCTCCAGGTTTGCTCTCAGGTTGACCTCCTCATCACTCGAGGCCTAGTTAGACTCGTGCCAAAACAGGTGATCCAATTCATGGGGCAGGGCTCGACTCTCTCCGAGCCAGAGCATGGCTCCCGGTGGACAGGGCCGAGGTTCTTTCCTTCTTTGCCCAATCATTTCAGGTTGGGCAATTGAGCCCTGCCCGGGACTTCCTGCGCCTCCTGGGCCTCATGGCGGCCTGCACCAGCATGATCCATTGGGCCTGTTGGCACATGCATCCCTTACAATGGGGACTGGCCAGTCAATGGTCACAGCGCTCCGGTCCCTTGGACCAGCCAGTGGCAGTGACCCAGGAAATGTGGGACGCTCTCCAGTGGTGGATCGTTCCAGCTCATCTGCAGGAGGGCATCCCGTTTGTCCGCCCCGAACCGACGGTCTCTCTATCGACCAACACCTCTCTGATGGGTTGGGGTGCCCATCTGGGGGAGCACAGGCTGCGGCCTCTGGTCCCTTCAGGAGTCGATGCCACATCAACCTGCTGGAGCTTGACGGTTAGTCAGCCTCACCCCTTTGCTCTGTTTGTATGGGGTCAAGTGATCCAGGTCCAAACGGACAATACCACGACCATGTACTACCTAAACTGCCAGGGCGGGACTCGCTTCATGCCTCTGTGCAGGGAAGCTCTCCACACTTGGTCCCTCATGCGCAGCCTGGAGGCAGATCTCCTAGCCATCCATGTCGTAGGAGCCTTCAACATTCTGGCCGATGCCTTAAGCCAGATAGGAGCTGCGTCCCATGAGTGGTCTGTCCTGCCGGAGGTAGTACAAGATCTGTTCTCCCACTGGGGCATGCCTCAGGTGGACCTGTTTGCCTCCAGGAAGAATGTGAAGCCAAGGCTGTTTCATGCCCATCCCCCTCAGCAGGGCTCGCTGCAGGGGGATGCCTTCTCGAGGCCGTGGACCCCGGGCCTCTTCTACGCCTTTCCCCCCATTTCCCTTGATCCAGAAGCTGCTTCTCAAGGCAAGGAGGGGCAAGGCGCAGGTGATTCTGGTAGCCCCAGACTGGCCCGTCAGTTCTGGTATCAGATCTCCTCAGCCTCAGCTCCAGGCTCCCGAGGCGGCTTCAGCCCGCCCGGACCTGATCTCAGTCAACCAGGGAAGGTATTCCATCTGGACTTCAATCCCTGCACCTGGCCTGGTTCCTGAGCAGCTAGGTTTCCAGGCCTTGGGTCTTTCGCCGAGGTCCTCCAGCGTCACTGGGGCATCCCGTGAGGTCAATCAGGAAGTGCTATGCCTTTAAATGGAAGAGATTCTCCATTTGAATTGTTAGGGAAAGGCTGGACCCTTCTCCTGTTCCTTGGCTAGCATTCTGGACTACCTTTGGTCCCTTTCTCAGCTTCTAGGGCTTGATCCGACCACCCTTAAGGTGCAAAGCTTGGTGACCTGGCAGCCATCTCTGCTTACAGGCGTGGGCGGGAATCAGTCGGTGGCGCAGGAGGAAGGTGATAGGGCACTTTTTAAAGGCCTTGATCACATATCCCTCAGTGGCGAGAACCTCCACCTCCATGGGATCTACTGCTGGTACTGGCTAAGCTCATGGGCAAGCCATTCGAACCGATGCACAGTGTGACATCTCTCACCTGTCATGGAAGACTGCCTTCTTGGTGGCTATCACATCAGCCAGAAGGATGGGAGAGCTCCAGGTGCTTTCCATCGAGTCTCCTTATCTGGTCTTCCACAGGGGCAAGGTTTCCTCGCCCCACCGAAATTCCTTCCGACGGTGGTGTCGGAGTTTCCCTTAACCAGGTGTTGACTCTGCGGTGTTCTCCCACCCAATCACACCTCGGAGGCCCGAATATGAGCTTCATACTTTGGACCCTAGAGGAGCGCTCTCTTATTATAAGGAGCGAACGGCTGAAGTTCGGGAAGAGGTTCGCCAGCTGTTTGTCACCTACGCTGAAGCTGGACCTGGCAGACCTGCAGCCAAGTGGACGATAGGCAGGTGGGTCACCTCCTGCATAGATCTCTGCTTCAGGTTGGCGGGCATGGAGCCTCCCAAAGGGATAAGAGCTCATTCTACCTGTCATACCGCTGCTTCTGTGGCTGCTTCCAGGGATGTCCCTATCCAGGAAATCTGCAGGGCTGCTACCTGGAAGTCAGCACACACCTTTATTACCCATTACCACATCGACCTTGAGTCACGCCGGGATGCTGGTTTTGGGACCTCGGTTCTCCAGTCCTTATTCCCTAAGTAGGGGTGTCTTGTGCCTCCCTCCTCCTGGAGAACTGCTAGGAGTCTGCCAGACAGTGTGGATTGAACAACATATCCATGTCCTGAATACAGGTTACTCACCTGTAACAGGAGTTCTAGGAATGGTATATGTGTTCATCCTACGACCCCTGGCCTCCCCAGCCGACGATAACCTGAGCTTCCAGTGGGCTAGATCTGGCGTCATGGGGCGGAGCCGAGAGTTTTACCACCCGGTTGGGTGGGAGGAGCCAGCCTGAAGACCTTCCGGCAAGATTTAAAGCAGCAAGGAACCTGCCAGACAGTGTGGATGAACAACATATACCATTCCTAGAACTCCTGTTACAGGTAAGTAACCTGTATTTACTGCTCAATGTAGCTGCCTTACAGTACTATTGTTTGCTTTGTTCATGCTGCGAATTCCTAAACTGCCAAAATACCAAAAAAGGATATCTGATACCTGGATCTACCCCTTTCCAATACGTTAAGGCAATCTAGAACAGGGATGTCCCCTTCTGGGATATTTACTCACTCACACCAAATAGTGCCAGCAACCCTGGAAAAATTCCATTGTCCATTTCGGTTTTAGCACTTATGTATGCATTGTCCTCGCCTAACTATGGCAATATCCAAATGAAAGCCATTTCTGAAGTACAAAGCACAAACACAAGACTTAACAGAAAAAGACTCCTTAATAGATTAAGTCAGTACTTCAAGAAAACTAATACTACTTCTCCTACTCTGTTCAGGTAATGTTGAGCTAAACCCAGGCCCACCTGCTCTCCTGGAAACCTCTGCAAATCTCCCCCAACATAAAGGTCTTAGCGTTTTGCATATTAATATATGTAGCCTGCTGAAAAAAATGGACCTTATTCAGACCTGGGCTGTTCATGCAGCCCCTGACTTCTTCTTCGTATCTGAATCATGGCTTAAACCATCGACGCCAGACAAATCCATTAACATTACAGGGTACAATACATAACCGCTGTGATAGACATACGAGAGGTGGAGGAGTCTAATTTATGTAAAGAACAAATTTGCAGTTGTGGTCACAGATGTTACTTCGAAGCCCAAAGAGTTTGAATGTCTTGCTCTTAAATGATCCCTTACTAAGGAGAAATCGTTTCTAATTATAGCCTGTTACCATCCCCTGTCTGGGGGCATAACTCTCCTCACGCACCTCCAAAACATCACTGCCTCTGCTAATACAGAGTGTATCATTTTAGGAGACCTCAACTTGAACTAGAACGATGACAGTTCCAAAAGCCTGAAGGACCTTTGCGATACCATTGGCTTGGTACAAATGACACCTGCCAATACCAGGCCAAATAGGAAATTCCTGGAACGTAGTTCCTTACTTGATCTTATGCTAGTAAGTAAGCCTTACAATATTTCACATGCAGGTGTGTTCTTCAATGACATAAGTGACCACTGTGCCACTGCCTGTATTAGATACCCTCTAGAATTAAACCAGGCCACTAAATTTATATTAAGAAGGAGCTTGAAAAAGTTCTTCCAGAATGAATTTCTGAAAGACCTAAGCATGATCAGATGGCAGAGCTTCTTCCTAGCTCCCTCCATTAGCGAGGCATTTAATATCTTTCATAGCTATTTAACAAATCTACTTGATAAGCATGCCCCGCTAAGGCTGATCAGATCTAAGAAAAGATCCCCCGGATGGTTCTCCCCTTTTTTGAAGAAAGCACTTAAGGACAGGGACCATTTATGGAAGAGAGCAAGGAAATCTCATCTGGAAGCAGACTGGTTAGCTTTCCACATCTCTAGAAATGCCTGCACTAAGTTAATTAGGTCTGAAAAAACTAGATACTTCCAAGTGGAACTAGAAGCCAATAAACATAACTCAGCCAAATTCTGGAGCATCCTCAGAGAAGTCGAAGGACACCCTGCAGAATCATCACTACCAGCCAAAATGTTGTCCAATGGGAATACCTATACAGATAGAATGGATATACTTGGTCAGTTAAACGATCACTTTGCGGCTGCAGGACTAGTCTTTGACTCCTCTCCTATTAGCAGAATTAATTCTCAGGAAGTCCCTGCTGCTGACCTTATTAACACTTCTGTATTCAGTTTCAATAGTCACCTTCAAGCAGGTCGCGGACTTATTACTCTCCTTGGATACAAAAAAGAGTGCAGGTGCAGACAACATAGAACCATACTTCTTCAAACTTGGATACCTCTACTTGACTGCCCCTATTACACACTTATTTAACTTGTCTTTATTGCAAGGAGAACTCCCCCAGCCATGGAAAACTGCCCACATCCTACCCTTATTCAAGTCAGGTGACCCATGTGATCTGAATAACTACCGTCCTATTTCTATACTCCCGGCACTGTCGAAACTGCTCGAAAAAATTGTTAATGCCCAAATAAGAGCACATTTGGATATGCATGATCTATTAAACCCTGTACAATCTGGCTTCAGGGCCAAGCACAGCACAATTTCAGCACTAGCGAAAGTAACTACAGATTGGCAAACTGCACTAGACTCTAAGAAACATGTGATCGCCCTTTTCCTGGATTTGAGCAAAGCTTTTGACACTGTTGAGCACAACATACTGATTGCAGCTTTAAGAAGAATAGGACTTGATAGCCCTGCAATCAAATGGTTTTCCAACTACCTTTCCAACAGACTGCAACAAGTAAAAGCGGCAGGTGATCTCTTTTTACAAAAAACCCTCCTGAGGGGCGTCCCTCAAGGCTCTATATTAGGCCCAATTCTATTTGCAATTTATATTAATAACATCGACTCACATCTACAAACAGCTAATATACATCTATTCGCAGGCGATACTGTACTATATACCATAAACTCCTCCTTAGAAGTGGTACAGGAGAAGTTACAGCAGGACTTTAATAAGCTCCAGCACAATCTCATTAAACACAAACTTCTCCTTAATGCCCAAAAGACAAAAGTCATGGTCCTGTCACCAAAAGTTGGCCTTGTACCTATACTTATTCCTCGGATTGTAATGCTACTAGATGAACCTCTCGAAACAGTTGAAACTTTTAAATATCTAGGTTTCTGGCTGGACAACAAATTGACTTCCATTGCCATCTACATGAAATCTCGAAGAAACTAAGACAGCGGCTTGG
Organism: Neoceratodus forsteri; assembly: GCA_016271365.2. Taxonomy (NCBI): domain Eukaryota; kingdom Metazoa; phylum Chordata; order Ceratodontiformes; family Ceratodontidae; genus Neoceratodus; species Neoceratodus forsteri. Next base: position 447,543,526 of record CM057456.1, on the reverse strand, counting down.
CATATTCTACCGGATTAGACGTCTACTGACCCTAGATGCTAGAAAGAGAATAGTACAATCTACATTCTTACGCTTACTGGATTACACTGACTTTATGTACTCTCACTGTCCGAGAACGTTGCTTGGTAAATTTGACATACTATACCACCAGGCCCTTAGATTCATCTTTAATCTACCCTTACGTACCCATCATTGTCTACTCTACCAGGAATTGGGCTGGCTTTCCCTATGAGCTAGGAGGAAAATAAATGCTCTACTTTGGTTACATAGGGCTCTCTCAAACAAGCTCCCAGAATATATCTGTAATTTATTTGTGCATGCCAAGGGTCTCTATGGTCCGAGACGTTTCTCAATACTTTGCTTTCAGACTCCTAGAGTAAATACCTCCTTTGGCTTGGTGGCAATTAACTTCTCCCTGCCATCCCTTTGGAACTCCATGCAAAGCGTACTAAAACTGTCATCACTTCCAAACCTATCCACATTCAAAAAGATGTTAGCTGACTTCTTGAGGGAAAACTGCAACTGCTTCAGACAAAAATTATCTTCCCTATTTGCTTTCTTCTCTGGCAATCTGAACACCTACCAAGTCCCTTCCTTATAAGTGACCTACAGCTCCTTGTACACGTTTAGTTACCTCTGTCTTTCATATCTTCCCTCTCCTTTCCTTCGTGCAGCTGCATTCATCCTTACCTTGTCTGACTATTTCCAACAGTCGATGTTGATTAGGATTGATGACCCTCCTCACCTTTGTACAATTTGTATATCTGTATTGGCATTGTTTGTGATTCCTGCCAGGTCAATTATTTACTGGGCATTTGTGTATATGCTGTAAAATGCTGCTCCTTCTATGCCTTGTACTTACTGTACTGCTTGTTTTGCTTTGTATTGTTATCTGTCCAGGACCACCTTGAAAATGAGCTTGCTCAATGGTGTCTATGCCTGGTAAAATAAAGTGATTGATTGATTGATTGAAGAATGCCAAGGCTATATGCCTTAACTATTCATCTAGCGAAGCGGCTGTCTTGAGAGAGAGAGACAATAAAGGGGATTAAAGTTCTTCACATTTCTTCTTCTCCTTCTTCCGACATAGAGCCCCTCGTGTCTTTCCTGGTGTCCGCCAACTTTGCTGCTCATTTCCCTGCATTCAATGGGTCCGTAAATATAAAAACCTTACTGTCCTGAATGATCCTCAGTTTAGCAGGGTATTGAATTATGTGGGGTATGTTTAACTCTCTATGTGTCACTCGTACCCCATCAAATTTCTTTCATCTGAGTCAGGTCATGAAGGAAATATCTGGGAAGATATGAACCGAAATGCTTTCATAGGAGAGAGGCCCGTATCTCTTAGCCAAGTTAAGCAGTCTATCTCTGGTACCCATGCTATCAAGTACTACCATTAATACTCTAGGTAGCTCCGCCAGTGGTTTAGAACGATGTGGCAGACAGTAGGATTTAACAGTGGAAAAGTCCTCATCAGTAAGTTGTGAGCGAAAATGATCAACCAGCCAGTCTTTAACAAATAAACAGGCCGAGTCTCCTTCGGAACCTTCTGGTAGGCCCACGAGCCTCAAGTTCTGACTGTGTATCTGGTTTTCCAATATCTCCAGCCTGTTATTGGTGTGCTGTTGCTCTTTGGCTCGCTGTAATGTTGTACTTTGGCACACTGTAGCATGCTGTTTCAGTTCCTCCATGTCTGCCTGAAGTATATCCACTGCTTTTTCTACAGTGGCAATTCTTCCAGCCACGATATCTAGTTTTAAATTTGTGGAGGCCAAAGAGGCCAGGAGCTGCTGCATTTTCCGGCCGAGGGATTGGAGTGTCCCTTCTGGTTCATCCCCTTCGATCACACCGCTTTGCTTAGAACGGGTGCTGCGACGTGCCGGTGGTCCTTTCCCTTCATTCTTTTGGCCCTCTCCCAACTGTGGATTCCTATGTCTTTCCTATCTTGTTCTTTGTTCTTTATTCTTTCAGAGTTGGTAAAGTTTTGCTAGATTAGTAGACTAAACGTTTAATATTATTAAGTTGGAAGTTCATTTTCAACGGAGCCGAAGTGTACCACGACTGTTGAGCTCGGGCTCCACAGCCCCCCCTCCCTGTACTTGTCTTTGATTGTTGTACTCTGCTGGGTCATGCCTGAAAATAGTCATTTCATGGCTAATGCAGCTACCCGGTTAACAAAAACTAACTAAATAAATAAATAAATTTGAGGGGGTGCCATTTCTGTAACTGAAAGTAAATAGTGAGACCTGCGGAAACCTAATATCCCCCCAAACTCTCACCCATTTGCATAAACCCAGGCTAACCCACAATATATATTATATTGACAAATGTTTTTGTTTTGCAGTTAAGACAGAAACTGACTTTTGTTTTTAGTCACAGTGCGGTGTTGTTTGTAAAAGCGAGTTGCACTGTAAGTCAGATCAAATCAGGTGAGTCACAACGCACCAGCAGTTTTACAAACAGGATTGTGTGCCACTAAAACAACATATATGCCTCATTTTTAACTGCAATACTAAAAAGAGAGCTAGCAATAAAATATATGTGATGGGTCAGGGTGGGTTTGTGCAGATGGGTTGGAGCTGTGGGAGGGGAAATATTAGATTTTGGCATGTGGGATGCTGCTTTGAAAAGAGGCGGCTAGAATCACAGGTATTCATTCACACACACCCTAGTAATAGATATGGCAAAAATTACATCATAATCATGAATTACAGTGCTGTAAAGTAGTGCATTGTTGCTCATTATTTAACCATATAGTATAAACCTATTAATATGTTCAATAACAGTACATTTAACAATCAAAGCATTATAGTACAATATTCAGAAAATAAGTGTACAGCCTTCAGAAGATGCAAGTTTAGAATGACTTTTCCTTTCGATTGTCTTCTGCTAAGTATCTGACCATTGAAGGGTGATGGGGCACAAGACCAACAGAGGGCATTCTTTGAATCCCCCAACATCACGTGGCACTACGAAGGTGTGGACAAAATACAACACGTGTGACTGTACAATACCTGTTTTTTTTATTTAATATTGGTACCATGTGGGCTACTCCCAACCATCAGAAACATATGCCACTCTCAGTGGCTCACTGAGAACTGTTGTCAGTGGGATTGATTTCTCCTTGACTAATTACCTCAGGAATTTTGGAGGAATTCCACCAGGCCTCATTGCCTTGTTTATGTTTGCCATCTTCATGTTTCTCACAAAATCCCAGGGGTGTGCATCAAAATGCTTTTATGCACGCAATGTTATGTGTTATTGCTTACCCATATGGTGTGACTGGAGCTGAGTTTCACTCACCTCACTGCTGTATAATTTCTCCTATATCCAGCCAGCAACTCTGAGGTTTGATGCTGGGTCACTCATTATCCCAGACAGTGGCAACTTAAAGAGCATTAGTCTTTGCAGTTGTAATCAGGTGTTGAACACTGCACTGCACCAGTACAAGTTATCAAAATGACTTTCAGCACCTGTGCATGTTATGGTGAAACATGTTGACCTATACCGTTTATTTCTATTTTAGAGGGCTGCTGTTCTGTTTTGTAAGATTCTCTTCTTCCCCATTTTGACTCTGCTGAACCAATTTGTTTGACATATAAAATACTTAAAAGGAGCACTCTTTTTAATATGGCTACCCCTGGTGGTTCTTATTCTCAGCTGTTTTGAACACTCATTGTTTAAAGTACAGTTATGTAAGAACTTACCATAACAGTGGATCTTACTTTGAGGAAGGCTCTTGCAGCAGGCCATACCTAGTTGGACCAAGCCGCTAGATGCCAGGACCACATGGAAAACTTCTAGCTAGCAGTCTACCATGGAGGACCACCCACTGCCAACGTCAGTCAGGTGACGTTAGCCTAGCCTATATAGGTGGGCATCCCCCCACACCTACCCCAGTTCTTTTCCTGCCAATGACCTGCACACGTCAGAACTTAGCCGACGCCGCAGCTATAGTCGATCGCCATTACCCACACTTGCCACACTTTTTTGTCTTCAGTTATTTCTTCAACCTTCAGCATCAAAATTTTGGTGTTTTCTTCAACAAATTTATTTGTTCTCTGCCAGCCTTGTCTTCCAACTGCTCCACGAAGTGTGCCTGTGACAAACAGATCACTGGAAAGGATGGTCACTCTGCGTGTCTCTTCTGCTAGGCCCCAGCCACGACACTGAAGCATGCCAGCATTGCTAAAATTTCAACCAGGCCACTCGAAGATGTTAAAAGCACTGGAGAGCCACCTTTTGAAGCAGAACTTGGTCACAATGGAAAAGGAACTGTAGGCCAGGAGCTCCTTGGCCTTGCCAGCACAGTCCTCCATGGCCTCTTCTTCTTCTCAGAAGGAGAAGTCAGGGAAGCATAAGCACTGGGACACATACAGGGACCATGACTGATCAGGTCCCCATTTGCAGTTGTCTCTTAAACCATCAACTGCGACAGGGTTATTGGCCTCCTCAGCTCAGGCCGATATCTTCCATGGGCTCTCAGCCAGGTGGCTTGGCCAGTGTTGGTCCCTTGGGTGTTGGCTCTACAACCGGCGCACCCATGGCCAGAGCACTGCCTCCATTGTTTCCTTCTTCTGGAACCAATATCCGTTCTACCAGGCAACGCCCACAGCAGGCTATTCCTGTCTCCTCACCAGCATCGCTTCTGCCTTTGACTCAGGAGTCTGTGTCTCCTTAGGTGCCAGGGCGCTTCAGGCCGTCATCAGCTGGGCTGCCACCAGTGCTGCTGCAGGCCCAGCCTATGGGCCTGACTCTGTCATTGCTCCTGCCACAGTCGATGCCTGCTGGCCAATGTCAGATCCTCAACCAGTGCTGGGTGGCCCTTCGCCTGGGTACCCTTCGCCAGCTCCTCAGTTATCGTACCCTTCCCCAGCACCCTCTTTGCCTTTCCTGCTGGTGTACAATAGAACACCCACAGTGGATTATAATGCTGTCTTTTTGGCATAGTGGTCCTTCATGCAAAAACAGACCCCTGCCCCTTAAGGGCCACCTCTGGCATCACCCCCTACCCCCTCAGGACCCCCAGTTCCAGAATCCGGATAGGGCTGGTCTGACTGAACCCTGCACATGGGGGTCCTAAAGGGCTCAACCTAACATTGGTTCAGGTTCCCGACGGGATGAATGCCAGCTGCCGGCTTCGGTCCCAGATAGTGATACTATAGAGGGTGAGTCTGATTCTTCGGGGTCTGCCTTTTCTCCTGGTGAGTCTTCAGATGGGGATGACCAGCCTAAGGAGGTACCAAAGGCCTCCCCCCGCCCCGATAAGCCATCTTTCATGAATGTCATGTGCCACATCCAGTCCATTATAGGCTGGGAGACGGAGGAGCTGAATCAGTAATGATGCCATTTGGCCATCTATCTCTGACAGTGAGATGCCCTCCCCTGGTGGTACCCCCCTTGATTTACTCCTAAGAGGATGTCACTAGGGCGGCATGGAATCACCCTTCCACAACCCTTCTTCTGCCTAAGAAGGCAGACTGCCTGTACCACACCCTGGCTGGCAAGCCCTTTTTGGCGAGTCATCCTAAGGCTGATTCGGTGGTAATTAATGCGATGCATGACCATACTAAGTAGTCCAAGCACCTTAGTACCCTCCCTCCGGACTGGGAGTCCAGGCAGCTGGATCACCTTGGCAAACATGTTTGTGCCTGTAGTATCCAGGCTATTCAGACCAGAGCCATAGTTTCAGTCCCTCATGCTCAGTGGGAAAGGGGGTTTTACTTCCACTTCTTCATCATCCTCAGAAAGACTAGGGATCTTCGGCCCATCCTGGATCTGAGCCATCTGAACCTGTACATTGGGTACAAATGCTTCAGGATCATCACTCTCCAGGGGCTGTTACCTCTTTTGCTTCAGGGGGACTGGCTGTGCTCTCTGGACATGCAGGACACCTACCTGCACATCCAGGTCTTTCTTTCTTTCCCATCTGTGCTTCGTCCGCTTCCACTTTCGGGGGGCCATTTTCAATTCTGGGCCCTCCCTTTTGACTTTTCCTCAGCCCCCCTGGGTGTTTACTAAATGCCTGACAGTGGTGGCAGCTGCATTGAGGGGGGCAGGGCCTCTATATGTTCCCCTACCTGGCTGCTAGCAGCCCTCTCCAGGGACTGCTTAGCTCAGATCCTGGAATACACCTTCTGTCTCTTCCAGGCCTTGGGAATCATTATAAATCTGCCTCTTCCCTTGCTAACACCTTCAATACATAGGTACAGTCCTGGAAACCAGCCAGGGAAAGGCCATTTCACCCGAGGATAGAGCAGAACACCTGATGGGGCAGGACCATCAGGTTTCCTGCAGCTGGCAGGTTCCAGCCAGGGTTTTCTTGCACCTACTGGGCCACATGGCGGTGGCATTTGCCATAGTTCTCCTGGCCTCCCTGCATATGTGGGTTCCTCAGTGGACTTTGAGGGTCCAGTGGAACCAGCACACAGATGACCTGGACCAGTTTGTCCTGTCTCTGACCTGGTCCAGAGGGTTCTGTTGTGGTGGCTGAACCCAGCCAGCCTCTGTCAGGGAGTCTCCTTTCAGCTCTCAAACCCTCTGCCAGATTCTCACGACGGACGCGTCCAGCCTGGGATGGGTGCTCATCTCGCCGATCACAGACCCAGGGTACCTGGACAGACATGGCACAGGGTCTTCATATCAACGTCCTGGCAGTTCTTTATGCCCTGCAAGCCTTTCAGACTCATCTCCTCCCTGGTCGACTGCTGGTGGAGATGGACAACATGTGAGTAGTGTATTACATCAACAAGTGGGGGGGGCAACTTATTCTTACCCCCTGTGTCGGGAGGCAATGAGAGTCTGGTACTGGGCCATCGAGCACAGTCTGGAGCTCTCGGCTGTTCATGTTCCAGGCATCAAAACATCTTGGTCAACAGTCTCAGTCGCTTCAGGTTGCGGGCTCACAAGTGGGAGCGTCTAACCTCGGTAGTTGAAGATCTCTTCAACAGGTGAGGCTGTCCAGAGTTGGACCTCTTTGCGTCCCCACTCAACACAAAACTGCCGCTTTTTTGCTCACTCAATCCTGGTCCTGGAGTTTTCTGGTGAGATGCATTGTCCCTCTTCTGGAAGGGGAAGTTTCTGTATGCCTTGCCTCCCTTCCCACTCCTGAAGAGAATTTTGCTCAGGCTCCAGTTGGAAGGGGTGGAGATGATCCTCATAGCCCCCTTCTGGCCATGCCAGTTTGGTTCCCCTTGCAGCAACAGCTGGCAGTGGAACCTCTGGTGCCATTGCCCTTGTGCACCAGCTTGTTCTTCCAGGAGCAGGGCACCTTGGTCCATCTGGACGTAAAATCCCTTCATCTTCATGCAAGGCTCCTGCAGATCTTGCTGTTGCCAGCTTCAGCGTGTCTTCCAGGGTCTCAGATGTTCTGGTGGCTGCCAGGAAACCCTCCAGCAGGGCTACTTATACTACGAAATGGAAGCGCTTCTCCACTTGCCATTTGGATCCTTTCACCTGCCTGGTGAATCAGGTGTTGGAGTACCTCCTTTCCCTTTCGGATTCAGGCTTGGGGAACTCTTCACTTAAGGGGCACCTTCCCACTGTCTCTGCGTACCATGCACCTGTTGAGGGCAAAGCTGTCGCCCAGCTCGAAATGTCCCACACAGTCCTGCAGGGCATTTTGCATCTGAAACCTCTCATTTGGAACATGGTCCGTCCATAGGACCTCAACTTTATGTTGGAGAAACTCAATTTACCTCCCTTTGAACCGTTCGCGAGTTGTGTGCTGTGCTTTCTGTCATGGAAAGTGTTCTTTTTAGTTACTGTTACTTCTGCTTGAATGATTTCCGAGCTTCAGGCTCTGATGTGCAAGGGTCTTATTTGGTTTTTCAGAAAGACAGGGTGTCTTTGCATACAAATCTTATGTTTTTATCCAAGGTGGTGTTGGAGTTTACTTTGAATCAATCCATCCACTTTCCAGTTTACTTACCTGAGTATTCCAGTCAGGGGGAGGCCTTGCTCCATCCTTTGGATGTGCATAGGATTTTGCAGCACTACATGAACCGCATGAAGCCGTTCAGAAATTTTGAACAGTTGTTTGTTTTGTTCACCCCCAAGAGGAGAGGGCGCTTCTGTTTCCAAACAGTGCTTGTCTAAGTGGTTAGTGAATTGCATTGTTTATTGCTACCTCAAGTACAACAAACCCCTTCCGGGGTGGTCAAAGGCCATTGCACCAGTGGCATGGCGGCCTCTATGGCTTGCTTCAGAAATGTGTCTGCTGTAGACATTTGCGCAGTTGCCACCTGGAGTTCTTTTGACACCTTCACCAAGCATTACAGTCTGGACATTGCCTCTAGGTGCAGGGCCAATTTTCGGCATTGCAGTCCTTCAGGGCCTTCTTTCTTGCACTCTTGGCTGCTGCTCTGTCCTCCTTGTGGTGGTGTTATCCTGGTGATAACTTAGTACTGCTTGGGACTCAGTCCTACCAATGTGGCCTGCTGCAAGAGCCTTCCTCGAAGTAAGATGGTAAAGTTACGTAATAGCTTTCCATAACAGTAGATCTTCGAGAGATGCTCTTGCAGCAGGCCCTGCTTTCCCTCCCTCCTTTCCTCTGCTGCTCTTTTTCTCTTGCACTGCTTCTGCCTTTCTTTTGGCTTTTGGGAAACTTCCTCAGTTCTCCATTAGATGACTGTACAGGATCTCCAGTGGGAGAACTGAGGTAGGTGTGGGGGACCTCCCACCTATGTAGGCTAGGCTGATGTCAGCTGACTGATGTCGGAAGTGGGTAGTCCCTGTGGTAGACTGCTAGCTAGCGATTTTCCGTGTGGTCCTAGTGCCTGGTGTCTTAGTACTACCGGTGTGGCCTGCTGCAAGAGCTTCTCTTGAAGAGCCGCTCTTATGGTAAGTTCATATATAATTGTACTGTCTTCGAGAGGAGCCCTTGCAACAGGCCAGCACTGGTAGGACTTAGCCACTAGGCACCAGGACCACACAGAAACTTTCTAGCTAGCCGTCTACCACGGGGGACCGCCCATCGCTGACGTCACCCTCTGATGTCAGCCTATCCACTAGGCGAGCGGTCCCCTACACCTTCCTCAGTTCTCCTGCTGGAGACCTGAAGCAGGCAGTGGAAGAAGAAACCGAGGAGGGTCCCGAGAAACACGAAGGAAAAAGGGAAGCAGTAAACCCATGCGAATAAGAAGATGATAAAACATAAAAAGAAGATGGAAGGCAAGAGAGAAAATCATGGCCTACTGCAAAAGCTCCTCTCAAATATCTACTGTTATGGTAAGTTCTTAACTGTACTATCTTACTTTGAGGAAGCTCTTGCAGCAAGCCAACACTGGTAGGACTGTGTCACAAGCAGTTTCGTCAGCATACAGGAAGCAGCACCAAGAAGAGGAAAGATAGCAGCCAGTGGCCTAAGAAAGAAGGCCCTGCAGGATAGCAAGGCCAGAACTGGCCCTATGCCTAGAAGCAATGTCCAAACTGCAATGCTTGGTGAAGGTGTGGACAGAACTCCGGGTGGTGGCTGCTCAGATGTCCACAGCAGACACATCTCTGAGCCATGGAGGCGGCCATACCCCTGGTGGAATGGCCCTTAACCACTCCTCGAAGGTCTTTGTTGTACTTACGGTAGCAGTAAACAGTGCAATTGGCTAACCACTTAGACAAGCACTGTTTGGACTCCAGAGTGCCCTCTTTCAGGGGCGAATGAAACAAACAACTGATCAACTTCCTAAACAGTCTTCGTGCGGTGTGTAGAGTATCGCAGGATTCTATACACATCCAATGTATGGAGCAAAGCTTCCCCCTGATTAGAATAGTCAGGAAGGTAAACAGGTAGGTGGATGGATTGGTTCAACGTAAACTCTGACTCCACGTTGGGAAGAAACTTAGGATTAGTATGCAATGACAACCTGTCTTTGTGAAAAATCAAATAAGTCTCTTTACACATAAGAGCCTGAAGCTCGGAAATCCTTGGAGCCGAAGAAACAGCAACTTTGTAAACTCCACGACAGAAAGCTCTGTTTGCAACTTGTGGCTGATTCAAAGAGAGGTAACATAAGTTTTCCCAAAATAAATTTAAGGTCCCAGGGTGGCACTGGGTCCCAAGTGGGAGGTTTCAGATGCAAAATGGCCCACAGCATAGTGCAAGACATGTCAAACTGAGCCAAGGTCCTGCTCTTGATAGGTGCATGGTACGCAGAGATGGCAGAAAGGTGCACCATGAGGGAGGAGTACTGCAAGCCTGAGTCTGAGAAAGAGAGAAAATACTCCAATGCCTGATTCACTGGACAGGTGAAGGGGTCCAGCTGACGTGACGTAACCCAAAGGGTGAAATGCTTCCATTTCGTGGTGTAAGTGGCCCTGGTGGAGGGCTTTCTGGCAGTCACCAGGCCGTCCGCTACCCTAGAGGAAACCCCAAAGTGGGTGATGGCTAAGTCTGCTAGAGCCAACTGTGGAGATGTAGAGATTTTAGATCTGGATGGACCAGGGTGCCCCGATCCTAGGAGAGTAAGCCAGTGCATAGGGGCAAGGGCACTGGAGGTTCCACTGCTAGCTGCTGCAGCAAGGGGAACCAGATTGGATGTGGCCAGAAGGGGGCTATGAGGATAATCTCTGCCCCCTCCAACTGAAGTTTGAGCAGCACCCTCTGGAGGAGTGGGACGGGAGAGAAGGCATACAGAAACCTCCCTTCCAAGAGAGGGACAGCGCGTTTCGCCAGAAAACTCCATGCTTGGGATTGAGCAAACAAAAAAGTGGCAGTTTTGTGTTGAGTGGGGATGCAAAAAGTTCCAGCTCTGGCTGACCCCATCCGTCGAAGAGATCTTCTACCACCGGAGTCAGAAGCTCCCACTCATGAGCTGTGGACCGGGAGTGGCTTAAACTGTCTGTCAGGACGTTTTGGATGCCTGGAACATGGATGACAGAGAGCTCCAGACCATGCTCGATGGCCCAGTACCAGACTGTCATGGCCTCCCTGCACAGGGGGGAAGAGTGAGTTCCCCCCCCCCACTTTGTTGATGTAATATACAACACACATTTTGTCCATCTGCACCAGGAGTTGACAGGGAAGGAAATGAGTCTGGATGGCCTGCAGAGCATACAGTACTGTGCGCACCTCCAGAGCATTGACGTGGAGACCCTGTTCCACGTCTGTCCAAGTGCCTTGAGTCTGGTGAGCGTCCAAGTGAGCTACCCAGTCAAGACTTGAGACGTCCATCATGAGGATCTGATGGGGGTCCGAGATCTGAAAGGAAACCCCCCAAAGCAGGTTGGTCAGCTGTAGCCACCACAACAGGACTATTTTGACCAGATCGGAGATGGAGACCATCTGATCCAGGTCATCTGCACATTGGTCCCACTGGACTCTCTGTGTCCACTGAGGCACCCGCATGTGAAGGTGGGCAAGGGGAATCATGGCGAGGGCTGCCACCATGTGGCCCAGGAGGTGCGGGAAGACTCTGGGTGGACCTGGCAACTGGAGGAGACCAGGCAAGCCTGTGCCATCAGGTGTTCTGCCCTGTCCAGGGGCAAAAAGAAGAAGAAGAAGATGAAGAAGAATCAGCATTTATATAGCGCTTTTCATACATCCAAAGCGCTTTACAAGCAATGCTAGTGAAGTGACTGAATGTGTGGTGGTGGCCATATCACACATCATCACCCCCACACAGCCTGGATAATTGCATGAACCGGTTTATGGGAAGGGGAATGTTGGCCAGGACACCGGGAATGTTCCCTACTCTTTACGAAGAGTGCCCTGGGTTCTTCACTTCCACCTGGACACCCACCAGGACAACACCAGGATGGGCAGAAGGGACCTCGGTTTAACGTCTCATCTGAAGGATGGCACACCCCAGCAGTACAGCACCCCCCAATACTGCACTCGGATGCCAGCGATTTTTAGGTGCAAGTCCAATCCCAGTGTGGGACGAGAACCCACAACCTTCTGATCCAGTGGCGGATGTGCTACCAACTGAGCCACGCTGACACGCGGTATCCAGGACTGCCCTTATATACTGGAGGTGCTGGCAGGGCTACAGGCAGGACTTCGGCCTATTGATGGTAATAACCAAGGTCTGGAAGAGGTGGAAGGTATACTCCAAGGTCTGGACAAGACGGTCCCTGGAGGGTGCTGCTAATAGCTAGGAGTCAGTCATCCAGGTAGGGAAACACGTAGAAGCTCTGCTGCCTCAAGGCTGTTGCTACCACCGCCAGGCACTTGGTAAAGACCCTGGGGACTGAGAACAGGCCAGAAGGGAGGGCCCTGAATTGAAAATGGGCTCCCTGGACATGGAACCGTAAGAAGTGCCAATGGGAAGGAAAAAATTTGATATGCAGGTATTTTATTTTATTTTATTTTTATTTATTTAGCTTTTGTTGACCGGGTAAGTGCACTAGACAAATCCTGCCTATTTTCAGGCACGACCCGGGGGAGGGGGATACAGATGAATGCCAACTGACCTTGAACCAGATTAAGCTGTTGGTGGAATTTTTTTTTATAGTGAATGAGGGAAATTTGGCCAGGACACCGGGGAAATTCCCCTACTCTTTTCGATAAGAGCCATGGGATCTTTAACATCCACCTGAACTACCACCAATCCAGGCAGGTATGCATCCTGCATGTCCAAAGAATAGAGCCAGTACCCCCGGTGGAAGAGGGGCAACATACCCTATAACGTGACCATCCTGAAGTGTTTATACTCTATGTATAAACTGAGATGACTCAGATCCAGGATGGGCCAGAGATCCCTGGTCTTCTTGGTGACCAGGATAAGTGGGAAGTAGAAATCCCTGACCCACTGAACTGGAGGGAGGGACTCTATGGCCCTTTTTTGCAGAAGAGCCTGTATTTCATTCTAGACGAGTTGCAGATGAGCTGGGAGGATAGGAGGAGTTGCCTGGCGGAGTTTCCGGGGGCCACTTGAGAAACTGTGGTGTGTGGCAGTGTTCTATGATCTGCAGTACCCAGTTGTCCGAGGTAATGCCCCACCACCCGTCGACATGAAGGGAGAACCGACCCCAGACTGCCTCCCCCAGAACCCCTTTGGGGGGGCAATCAAGGAGTCAGAAGGTAGGAGCAGGTGCTGGAAGGGTGGCCACGGGCACTCAAAGGGCTCTGACAGCGGCTGCGGATGGTTCTGTCACTGCCTTGCCCTGACCTGTAGTGGATGGGAGGGCCTGTCTGCGGTAAGAGTGACGAAAGGGTGGCCACTGACCAGACTTAGGCTGGGTATGGTACAGCGAAAGAATAGACTGGAGGGCCCTGCCTGACTCCTGAAGGGAGGAAATAAAATCCTGTACATCCCCCTGAAAAGGACAGAACCCTGAAAAGGGGTATCCAGAATACTGGACTGCACATCAGAGGTGAAGCTGGACACCCGGAGCCAAAAACGGTGCTGGAGACAGACACCAGCGGCCACTCCTCTGCCCGAGGCATCGACTGCATCATAGGTGGCCCAGAGGACATTGGTCTCCGCGTTGGACCCTGCCTTAAGGACCTGGGTGAGCTGTTTCTTGGAGGGGTTGTCAGGCAAAGCCCGAACCAGTTCCCGGGCTTGGTCCCAGAGAATGTTCTAATATTGGACCACATGAGCTAAACAGTTAATGGCACGGAAGCTCACGGTGGAAGAGGCGAAGACTCGCTTGCCCAGGTAGTCCAGCTGCCCAGATTCCCTGTTAGGGGGAAGAGTGCTGAGGTTCTTGGGTTTCTTGGTGAGGTCATGTGAATGGCTGGGGTTTGGAGACGGACAATTCCAAGCTGCCCTAGTGACATCTCCATCAGAGTTAATGAAGGTGGGCACTATCACGGGGCGGGCATCAGGCTGCCTCAAATAAATGGCCAGCCGACACCACTCCGGATCCTGTTCCTCTGTTCCCCAGCCCATGGTGTCCTAGACATGTCTCGTGATGTCCATGAAGGATGGATCATCAGGAGGGGACTTAAGAACCACCTTAATGGGCTTTTCTCCCTCAGAAGAGTCCCCTGGGATGGAATACGACTCTTGAGTAGTCTGAGTCATTCTCATCCTCCTCATCTGTCTCGCTTTTAGCCAGTGGATGCCTATCTTGGGGACCGTTGGAGCCAGGGTCGGGTCTGGACCTCGGTGTACAGAAGGCACTGGGACGTGGCTTTGCCCCTTCCGGGGGTGGAAGATCCCAGGTGGGCCGCTGTGGGGATGTCAGAGGTGGGCCCTGAGAAGCAGGCGTCTGCTTCTGCTTGAAAGACCACCATACAGTAAGCAGGGCATTATAGTCCATCAGTGCAGGGTAGTCGTAAACTGGTGGATAGGGGTAGGCCGTCGCTCGGTAAGAGGACATCGGGCCTGGTGGTGCCAGCATAGGGTACCCCAGTGGAGGGCCATCAGGCGCATGCTGTGTAGCCAGTGCCAGGCCTGCAGGCTGTGGCAGAGGCAGTAGTGGCAGCAGCTCAGCAGGTGCCGGCTGAGGACACCTGGGAGGGGAATCTACTGGCTCTGGGAGAGAAGAGACAGACACCTGAGGAGAAGGAGACCTCCCTGACAAAGGCAAAAGTGACACTGGACTGGAAGAAATGGCGGTAGCCTGCTGTGGGTGCTGCTGAGAGGGACTGGTGATGGTCCTGGTGGAGTCCGCCACAGATAGCACCAGGGCCGGAGGGGTGATGGCAGAGGAGCTGATGCCGGTCACACCTGTACCAACTGAGCCTCTGGCTGAGAGCCTGTTGAAGTGATGGGCATGATCATCAGGAACTGGGGAGCAGGAGATGAAGTCCCCTGCCACAAGGAGCCGCCACCCATGACTAAAATAAGGGCAGGTGGCGGGGCCACCGGCAGCCCTGCAGGAGTAAGGGAAGGCAGGGCCCTAGAGGCTGACCCCCCCCACAGGAGGATGACCCAGACGCGGTTAAAGGTTTATGGGGAGACTGCAAGCAAGAAGCAGACTGGTCCCAGTCCTGGTGATTGTCCCGGTGTGCTTCCTGCCAGATTTTTCCTGGGACCGAGAAGAGGAGAAAGTCCCAGAAGACTGGGCTGGTGACGCTGAAGAGCTACTGGCCTGCAGCTCCTTTTCTATTGCAACAAGCTTCTGCTTGGTCAGATGGCTCGCCACGATTTTTAGGCCATGTCTCCGAGTGGCCTAGTTGAATTTCTGGCAGATCTGGCAGGTTTAGGTGTTACGGCTGAGGCCTAGGCACAGGATACAAGCAGAGTGACCATATTTCTCAGGAATTTGTTTGCCACAGGCATACTTTATGGGGCAGTTGGAAGAAGAGGCATGTGGCGAAGACATAAACTCCATGTCAGGAGTACCAAAAATTCAATGTTAAAATAGAAGAAAATGAAAAAGCGCGGCAAGCACATGTAAGGGCAGTCAACTAGTCATGACAACCACTAAGGTCCAACTTGTGCAGGGTGACGGCTGTACAAAACTGGGGACAGTGTGGGGAACTGTCCGCCTTCATAGGATAGGCCATTTCAGAGGGTGACATCGGCGTTGGGTTGCCCCCCATGGTAGACTACTAGCTAAAAAGTTTCCCTGTGGTCCTGGCGCTTGACGGCTAAATCCTACCAGTGTTGACCTGCTGCAAGAGCTTCCTCGAAGTAAGAGTATCACTTGTTGATAACCAAGGTGAACTAGGATGCAGCAGACACTGCTCACTAACCTTATGGAACAATAAGTGCTCAAAAACAGCTGAGACTAACTATGAAAACTTGGGGACAGCCATGCAAAAAGAAGGGCTCCTTTTATTATTTCAAACACAGCAGTGCACATAGAAAGAAAGAAGTAAACAGCTGGCCTGCTGGTGCAGCGGTAACATTGCACAATCATGATGCCAATGACACGTGTTTAAAAGCAAGCCTGGGTTGTCAGGGGCCATCTGGTGCGTGTGTGTGTGTGTTTGTGTGTGGGTGGGGGATCGAGCATCCCAGTGGATGCTCTCTTCCTTCAGGGTAGGTGAGCTCCTGGCTTCAGTACTGCCACTTGTGTGATCATGGATGGGAGTGCAGCTGGGAGCCTGCAGGAGGGTGGGGGACGTTGCTGGGCGCTGGCCTGACGGCATGCTTAACGTTCGGGTCTGAGCCTTAATGTCTTCGAGCAGCAATGTCACACAGGGAGAAAATCAGCCCTCTCTGTGGCAGGATGACACTGGTCCCACTGTAGGCCCTGCACCATCCACCATGGCAGTCATCTGTTAAGGCCTGTTTGGGATTTCACTTTGAGGGGGCCTAGAGAATCCCTGCTGATGAGCCCTATACATAGGGTGAGAGCCATGGTGGGGCACAGATGGAGGTAAGGCATGGAGAATATGGATGGTGAGGTGATGTGACCAGCAGAAGGGGGCAGGCTGGAGTGACAAGGGGACATAAATAGAATAAAAAAAAAAGACATAAACAATATAGGACCACATGCCCACTAGACAGCATAGAAGAACCGTAAAAGAAATTGCAGAAACATTTTCAAAAGCACTGCCATTTGTCCAATTCAGAGAACTGCTCATCTTTTTCCTGCCCTGCATCTGAACATCTTTGTTTTCACGTAGTTCTTGTGTCATACACAGTACAAACACATTTGTGTGCATGCTAGGAGTCCTCTGAATACCTAAAGTGTGCTTACACACCCTGATTAGGGTTGGAAGTGTGCTTTCTCTGCACTGTTTACGTGTGCAGATCTCCTTATCATTTGATTATTGGTACCCTCTTATTTAATTAGCTAATGAAGCATTTTTTAAATATATAATTGAGGGTCTGGCTCCTGAGTGATGGGGGATCGCTGTGGCATGCCGGTGACCTGGGGACCAGGTGAATACACTGGACAGAGTTGTGCCTATTTTCAGGTATGACCCGGGAGGTTACAAGACAGTCAGTACAATAATGACAGGCAAGATGCAACTCAATAAGGACAAGCGCAACTAATTACCAAATACAACAAAGCATACTGTGGAGCAGAACGATAAAAACACAAACATAAAGTACAGAAATTCATGAAAATTGATGAGCTGGCCAGGCGAGCTAGTAAGCTAGAAGTCAGCTTGGGTGCATTGGCAACAAAACTGAGACAGCAAGAGAAAATGTACAGTCAGCCAGCATAGTTTGCCTGGAAATGAGAGAAGTGCATAGACTGATTCAGTTTAGACCATGCTAATGGCAAAGTTGAACAGCCTGGGGTGCGTGACGTCCTGCAGAAGTCACATGCAGCTACATATAGCCGGGGCTGGCCTTAAGGTACAGCCACAGACATTTTAAATTGAAGTTGGGAGGGGGAGCTACAGATTGCAAATTGCAAAGAGTTCCAGGGAAGCAACAGACTGCAAATTGCAGAGAGTTCCAGGGGAGCTACAGACTGCAAATTGCAGAGAGTTCCAGGGGAGCTACAGACTGCAAATTGCAGAGAGTTCCAGGGGAGCTACAGACTGCAAATTGCAGAGAGTTCCAGGGGAGCAACAGACTGCAAATTGCAGAGAGTTCCAGGGGAGCTACAGACTGCAAATTGCAGAGAGTTCCAGGGGAGCTACAGACTGCAAATTGCAGAGAGTTCCAGGGGAGCTAAAGAGTGCAAATTGCAGAGAGTTCCAGGGGAGCAACAGACTGCAAATTGCAGAGAGTTCCAGGGGAGCAACAGACTGCAAATTGCAGAGAGTTCCAGGGGAGCAACAGACCGCAAATTGCAGAGAGTTCCAGGGGAGCTACAGACTACAAATTGCAGAGAGTTCCAAGGAATCTACAGACTGCAAATTGCAGAGAGTTCCAGGGGAGCCACAGACTGCAAATTGCAGAGAGTTCCAAAGTTTGGGTGCAGTAGCAATAAAGGCCTGGTCCCCCATGAGGGTGGATGCTTTGGGGGCAGTGAGAAGGGATGTTTCATTGGATCTCTAGGTAGGACAGGTGGGAGGGCTTGAGCAGGGCCGCAGTAGAAGCAGGGGTGCAAGTCTTAATGTGTCAGTGAAGCAGCCGAGAACAAGTGACAACTATTTACAGGGGATAACCAGCCTAGGCAGCTGCAGATGTCAAAGAGGTCACAGTGATGGGTGGATCGGTTAAGCGAGAGGGCAGATCTGCACATGTTGTTGTAGGTAGTCTCCCACTTGGAAGGCAGAAATTTGGAGGCATGAGTGAAGGATATCAGCCCATAATTGAGGGAGGGAAGTAGGACTCCCCTGGCAAGGGCTAAGCAGCCATTAGGCATGAGGCCGTTCTTAACACGATATGCCAGACCGGGCTTGGCATTGACAGTCTTACAAACATTTTGAATGTGGAGGCGGAAGTCAAGGTTCAGAAAAAGTGTAACCCCAAGGCATTTAAAGCATGGGGCCACCTTTGGGGGTTGGGGTGCATCTGTGCACCGGATGGACAGGGCGGTGGGGCAGTTTCTAAGTTTGGCAGGTGACCCAAAAAGCATGGTTTGAGTCTTTTAGCATTCATTACTAACTTGTTTTGGATAAACTAGGCTTTCAGTTTGTGGAAGTCCTCTGTTAGATGGGAGTTAAATTTTACGTTCTTTGAACAGTGAAGGAGTACCAGGTCATCAGCATAAAATGTGGTGCTGCATGTAGTGATAAGAGAACGGAAAGAGGCTGTTTATAAACAGTGAAAATAGAATCAGCCCGAGAATCGAGCCCTGGGGGACCCCAATTGTAACAGAGGTTGACTCAGAGATGGAACCGCTTAACTTGACCACTTGTTTATTGATTAGACAGGAGGTGCTTAAACCAGGTAACAGCATGCATGGACGGGCCCATGTCATGCAATTTGGAGCACATGAGACTGTGGTTGGCCAAATCAAAGGCCTTAGACAGATCAACAAAAATGCCTTTAGTGAGCTGACCCTGCTCCATGGCAGGTGCAATACTGGTGACCACAGTTGTGAGAGCAGTGCTGGTACTATTGTCCTTGTGGAAACCATGTGGCTTAGGCATTTAGATGCCATGGATCTAGAGGTGTTCTTTAAGTTGGTCAGCCACAGCACGCTTAAGTAGCTAGCTAAGGGCAGGGAGTATTGCAGTTGGGCGATAATCAAGGCCCTGATTTTTTCTGTAATTCTGCGGCCGCGGAAGTAACTGCAGATTTTATCTTCACCCACGGATTTTCTGCTGACCACGGAAAACCGCGGACAACTGCAGAAATTAGAACAACCGTGGAAATTAGCATGACTGCTCCACCAACACAGAGCTGCACTCAGAGCACCACTCGGAGCGAGGAATTTACTACATCAGTTCTGTTAGCTTAGATCTTGTTTTGTTCATTTGTGGGAGAAGTCACTGTAGTGGCACTGTTTTAACAGTTTTAGGACCTGCTCTGCTGCCCAGTCTGAAATCCCTCCCCCCCCATACACACTCAGAGATGGGATTGTAAAAAATTAGCACTGCTCCATAAGGGAACCTTTCACTTAATCTGAAGACGCGCCCTGGTTGATGCAGTTGCTAGGTGTAAAACATACAGTCTCACACCCCGGTGCCAGTGTTCAGGACTTATCTATTCAGTGCGCAGGCTACTATGGTGATAAATAGTTAAACAGCTCTCTGAGACCCGTTCTGAACCCCCATCCCACCCTCACCTATGCCAAGACAAACCCTGGAGCTGATGCCATAGAGCCATGGAGATTCTAGCAGTCTTTTAAATAACTGTCGCTTGTAGCGGTTCTCTGGGCAGGAGGGAAGTGACATGTTTAGAATAACTCACCTGAGAGAGCACTGTGCAAAAATGTAACTTACTAAACATGTCCCCAGCATGGCTTGAGCCCCACACAGCAACACTGGCTTCTAATCAAATAAAAAAAAATCTGTTCAAATAAAAAAAATGTTTTTGTAAAATCCCACCAATAGCGGGTCTGAGAACCGCAGATAAAAATAGTGGGCTGACAGCCAGAGTTCCTCAAATTCTGCATTTTAGCTGATTGCCAAACACATAATAATAAACCGGCATTTTCTTTTAGCCAAACAGAAATAAATAAATTTATTTATTCTAAAAAGAGCAGTGCCCTCCTATCCGGAGACCCACCACAAGCCTGAACTCTTGCATTCAATCCTAGCCCCTTGGTGGTTCTCCAGTACAGGATCCCTTTCATGCCCAGAGAGGAATTAAAAATGCTCCAAGCCGCACGCAACCATTGCTAAGCCCAATACCAGATACTGGTTACCTATTGCAGATTGGGGTATCCCGAATGAAGAGGGCGATGTACAGATACTGAATAGTACAGTGGGGAGATACAGCTTTGAGGTGAGAAGACTGCACCAAGGATCTGGGTTATTCTTGTACTGAGAGGTCAAGGGAAAATACACTACTGTATCTGTAGATGAGGTGTGACCAGATTTAAATGTACAAAACAGCAAATGTTTCTGTTTAAAAAAAAAATCCGATTTAATACCACAAAAATTCTCTCCCAATCACCACACAATATCAAACGCTGAATGTAAAAACATGGCAAGTTGTATAGTTTATTACACAGTCAGTAACTATGCAAGACAGTCAAATGCTTACGCTTTCTCATTCTCGTGGGGACTTTAGACTGACAAGCACAACTCATGGTGTTAGACAGTTAGCTCGTTTACATGATGGGTGTTTTCCTATTTAAATATCCGAAAAGAGAAAAAATTCCATTTAAATTGGAAAGCATCCATCATGTAAATGAGCTGACTGTTGTAGGTTTCAGATGCAATAAACTCATGCAAGAGAAACCAAAAGGAGAAACACCAGTATCAACGCAACTGGCGCAGTTGGACCTTGTAGAAACGGTGTAAATAAACCACACACTCGCCATGCATTCAAAATTGCTACTGGGAGTGCCAATCTAAGCAGTTCTGGAGAGACATCAAGCAACAATCTCCCAACCCACCCACTTCCAATTCTGAGTGTCAAATAAAAAAAAAAAAAAAAGAGATTCAGGGAATATGTAAATATTTTTTTCTTGTCTGAGAAGTTCAGATCCTCCGCTTGATATGCCGCAGAGTGAGTCAGTAGCACTAGAGAGAAGTGCTTGCCATGCAGTATGGATCGGGTGAATAAGATCATGTATAATTAGTATTTCTGTCTCTAATAATGTATGATTAATCTTTTTATTTTTATTTTTTTTCCGTGTGTGTGTCGATCACTATCTATAGGGTGAGGGCTCCTTCTTTCAGTACACTGTTTCTGCACCCCTTCTCAGCAATGCAAGTATTTCTTTTTTTTTTTTTTGGCAATGCCAAGATAGCTCACTTTGCAAATGCAGTGCAAGAGAGAATGGTGAAGGTTCAACCCGCCTTTAATGCAGTGCCCTGATTTTTTGTGGATGGCATGCAATTTGGGGACGTTACTGCACTGAAAATGTGATAAGAAGAAGACTATATCAGCAAAAGAGAAGCAGTGTCGTAGACTTTCCAGTACCCCCTTACTTAGGTCAGCTTCTCCAACTGCCTTCAATTTATTTTTTTAAAATTAAAGTTTCTGCAGTTTGCATGGAAGATGTTAAATGAACGAACTCCCCCATCAGCATGGCTTTCTGTTTTTTTGTAGCTGCTGACTCATTTTCTTAATTAAAGGGGCCTCCTGTTTTAACGTAGGTTGTGCATTTCTCCTGATATGCCCGCATATAAGGAAACTTGTACAGCAGTTGTGTTTTTCATCTGTCAATAAAGCTGTCAACATCCAGTTCAAGGAGCTGAATTTATCTGCACTTTTTTTCGAATCCACCTTGACGTCTTCTGGCTGTTTAGTACACAGTTTTCCACTGACAGCAAGCTCCTCTTCAAAGATCCGCATCGGGAATAGATAAAGGTGAGGAAAATAACCATCAACTTCATTAATACAAGAAAAAAACCTGGTAACAGACAAACCCTTATTTGACCAATTCAAAATGTGCCAGATCTTGTTTCATGTAAATGGAACCTCTCAACTGTTTCCTGGTTCTGTGCGCTAAGTCAAAAATATTGTATGTCACTTGACTGGCTGTGGTTCAGAGACCAAGATTATTATTTTCTATGCAGCGGTATTTATTTGTCAACATATAGTTTTTTCAGCAATGGAGTTTTTCTAGCAAAAATATCAACATACCCCTTTTCTTATTTTTGTCTTTCATTCCTGAACTAAAATACATGATTTTCAAGTTTTTTAAAGTTTCCTCTTCTCTGCTTTGTCTGCTAAGAAAAAAAAATTAAGTACATTTGCTTGCTACAGTGTTGTTAACCATCAGAAGCATGTGGTAACAGCAGCCTAATACATCCACATTATAAATCCAACATGTACATTCAACAGGTAACCTCTGTGGAATTGATTTTTACAAATTGCAAGTAGCAGCCATCTTTAATGAGCTGAGTAATTCATTACCAAATTAGCTATAGCTATAAAAGCTGTTTTAAAAATATCTGTGAAACTGAAATACACTGTGCATGAATGTAAGTGTATGTCAGAAATACATTTTTATTAAAGAAACTATAGGATGACTATTTTGCTGACTAACAAATACTGCTGCTTATTATATATCACAGAAAATTAATGCAGGATGGAGTCACTCTTTTTAACATTACCATGGGGAGGGTGGCTCTTCAGTGCTCAGTCCTGCTATTGGAAGAAAACAAAAAGGATTTCAGTTTTAACTGAGGCTTCCATGGTGCTGTGGGGCTCAAACATGCTCCTAGCTGGCACCCTTCCTGCAGGGGACTTCTTTACATAGTCCAAAGTACAAAGTTGTACAAAGTTCATAGTAAAAAGTTATATAAAAGAATTAAGACACCAGGAGAGCCTTGTATAGACCTGGAGTTTGTAAATAGAGTTTATTAGAGCAAATCTCATTTCCCCAGC
Source organism: Neoceratodus forsteri (assembly GCA_016271365.2). Classification (NCBI taxonomy): domain Eukaryota; kingdom Metazoa; phylum Chordata; order Ceratodontiformes; family Ceratodontidae; genus Neoceratodus; species Neoceratodus forsteri. The sequence continues at coordinate 447,520,829 of CM057456.1, read as the reverse complement.
AGGGATGGTGCCAGGTAGGAAGGGATAAGATTTGTTATTTTTTATTTTCAGCCTGTAGTGGGTTGGACCCCCGAGTGTCATGCAGGCTTCAGTTAAAATTTAAATTTCAGCTCTGAAACATAAGAAAATGATTATGTTTAGGGTGTGTGCATACGTGCTGAATTCCAGCAAAAAACATTCCATGTTGTTGCTGCACAAGGCCTAGCTGGTATTCTAGTCAATGCAGTATTAATATTATGTGGCGTGCATGACTTGTCATAACTTATAAGAGATATGTGAAGGTGGTGTACAGTGAATCCGACATCTTTAATTTCACAATAGAAATATAACAAAGAAGACTCAGTTGCGAAAAAGATTTATTAGCAGCTGAATACATTTCTTGTGTGTGATCAAACTACAGTTTCCCTCTTCTAATGTCCTTCTCAATTTCTACAATAAGATCATATCACAAGCAGGTTGTCTGATATAGGCTTAATTTTCACCCCAAACACATTTATTGTTTTTCAGAAATGTACAAAATGAAATCATAAACACTGTCTTAAAGAAAGTGACATAATATATATATAATCACACATATGAATATATACACACAAAAACCCAAAACAAAGTCTAAAAATAAAGGAACTAGCATGATAGCTTTTTGCCGCAGAATTACTGCAGAAATAACCATCCTGTGCCACAGAAGTTCTGCAGCAAATGGGAACCCTGCCGCAGAAAAATCGGGGCCCTGGTGATAATATTCAGGACATCTCGTGTCCCCAGCCTTTGGGACGGGGAAAACTCTGACAAGCTTCCAGCTATCCGGAATAGAGCCAGACACAAGCAAGAGGTTAAAGATGTGCTTGACCACAGGGGATATGATGGGGGCACTAATTCTCAGTAGTTTGGGTTCAGGGCCATCCCAGCCAGCACTCTGATATGAGAGAGGCTAGTAAGGAGCTTAAAGACAGCACTAGCAATGATCATCACAATCTTGAGGTAAAAGTACATGTTCTGAGGGGTGGGGTCGGGGGAGCATGAGCTGCTAATGGAGTCCTCCTCACTGTGGGGAAGGGGGCACTGGGAGGTGAATTGCTGGTTGAAAGCATCAGCAATTGTCTTTGCATTGCTGCAGTGTACTCCACCTACCAGTATGTCACTGGAATGCTGCTTAGAGGAGCCTCCCACCAGACCCCTGATATTTCTCCAGAAAGACCTAGATTCTTTTGCAGAAGCAAGCAGTGCTTCACGGCTGAAGACACTTTTGGCAGTGCAGATTTCATGCCTGCAAACGTTCTACAGCCTTCTGTACTTGTGTAGGTCAGACAGGAATTGGGACGCTTTATAATAGTACCGCATCCTGTCTCTCTGCCTGAGAAGCTTAAGGAGGTTGCTGTGGGATCATTTTGTTAATGCACCTGTTACCCTCCTGATAAGAGGAAAAGGCCTGGATAAAAGCAGCACGGGCAGGTGTGGCAGAGGGGGAGGAGTAAACACAGGACCAGTTTGTGTTCTGAAGGCCTGAAAGGAAAAACCCTGGGTCAAGCTTTAAGTAGTCACAGAGGCTTACAATTTTGGGTGACATTTCAGGAAGGTTAATTTTCCAGATGCTGTAGATTGGGGGTGGTCTGAGATGGCCTCAGGAAACACACCAGCTTGCAGCATTCTATCAGGCCTGTTCGGTAATGGTCCGGTTAGTAAGCATGCGGGACCTACCTCTCAAGAATAGCCTGGTTAGGTTTGAGATGATTAGAGTCAGGCCAGGCTCACATAGCATGCTCTCAAAGAGGCTGCAGCTTGACCCCAGCCAGTTTATATTCAGGTCACTCACTATGAGAACCTCATTTGACGTCACTGAACTTCTAACATGAGCAAGGAGTTGAGGTAGGCTATTAAGGTGAGGAGGGTGTTGTTATATACCCACATGAGGTGGACTTTCTTGGTATTCCCCAGGAAGAGCATGGTGTGAAAGCACTCAACAAGTGACTCAGGTGGACAGGTGTTTGGAACCAAAGAGACATCCAGGTGGTATTTACAATAGACAAGTAAGCCACCACCATATTTTGTCCCTGGCTGGTCCATCCTAATAATATTGCAGTCTGGGAGGGAGCAAACCATGTCGTTCGTAGTGAGCTTAAGACATGTCTCAGTTAAGTAGATGACATCAGGTTGGTAGTTGACAGCCCAGACCATTAATTCCACCTTGTTAGCAGGTAGACTCATATGTTTAAGTGGCAACCTTTAAACCTATGCAAGAGGTCTAACTTGTTGATGTTGAGACGGGCACAGGCGTAGGTCCTGTGTTTGGGGCAGTGTCACCAGCAAGCGCGAGGTGAAGAAATGTCAGCAACAGAGGAAACGTATGAGGCACAATGTACAGCACTGTAGGGAAGGTACAACTTGTCCTTAAGGTGCTGAACCAGTAGCAAAATGAGGTGATGGTGAAGTAACCCGGTTATGGGCAGCTTACCTAAACTGTTGCACATATTGGAAAAGATGGATTGGTTGTCAGGGGGCATGGGCTGCAGAGCAAGGTAGCAGTACTTTTGAGGGGGTGGGGGGGTGGAGGACCAGAGGGCCTGCCATAAGAGTACTGAGGTTGTACTACCCAAAAACCGAAATGTTGTGAAAATGGGATGCATTATCGCCTTACACTAAACCTTGCGATCAAAAACTGATACACACAGTGCACCCAGTTTGGAACCAGCTACAAGTCCCAGTAGTAACAGTTCCACAGAGTGGCAGGGTGATTAGTCCATCCAGAGAATGCTGAGATAGGTAACCGCTAGCCCCGTGTCATGTTTACAGACCCCAGATAGGGAGTCACAGCATAACAGATTGGCAGGTAGTTGTATAAACTGCAAGATAGCAGACAGAGCAACTGATTATAGGCAGTTATAAAACCAACAAGTAAGCCCTAGTGCCTCTATGAATTACAACACTAGATAGCAAGTACAACCTGTGGTTCATATATAAACATAAAAAAGTCTGCTGGACGTAGGCAACAACAAGTGGTACTTAGCAAGGCAACAATAAAATAGGCAGATATTATGCAACATGATCAGCAGTGGTAACAGTTCAGCAACTTACATTCTGGCATGGTTTGAGTCCAAGTGTCCTTGGACAGTTCCTGCAGGTTCGGGTACAGAGACAAGGGTGGATATTGTTGGACAGCATGGCCGGCCGATGGCTGACTCCACAGCTGACACCCACGATGTGACACGCTTTGCACTCCGGCTCTTTGCGTTCCAGATCCCAACGCTCTGGATGGCTTGAAAAGCAAGACTAAGAAATAGCCTTAGCCCCCTCCGATTAGTAGAGCCAGGGTTCTCCAGATTTTTGGGGTTCTAGTTCAGTTCTGGTTCTACAGTGTGGGGTTCTGGTTTGGTTCAGTTCTGCTTAAAAATTACATGTTTGCATTCTGGTTCAGTTCGGTTCTAGGCTTTTGGTTTATTTTCTAGTTCTGGTTCGGTTCTGGTTCTGGATCAAGTTAAGTATCGCTAAATTCACTTTATATTGCCAAATAATATATATTACCAACCTTCTGGACTGGGTTCTCACAAACTACCGGATCACATTACGAAAACAGTAGTTCTCTCTGACAGTTTAAATGACCACTCCCCAATCCTTTGCTCCTGGTCGAACAAACACACTAAGCCTCCTACCAAAACTATTAACAGCAGGAGACTTATTCCTGGTCGTCTTGGGTCTCTAAAACCCTCCTACGAGACCATGATTGGTCTCTGATAAACACAGCCTCCAACATTGACACTGCTCTTGAATATTTTATCCACAGCTTTAACAGCGCCTGTGATGTCCATGCCCCGTTCCAAAAACACAAGATTAAAGGCATCCACAGCCTTTGGGTTAAGTCTGATCTTCTGGAATAATTGAGGTCCCAGGATCATCTTTGGCATCTGGCCAACCTGACTGGCACCCAGGCTGATATCCAGGCTTACAAAGCAGCAAGAAATGCCTGTACTAGAGCAATTTGAAATGAAAAGGCAAGATACTACAGGAGCGCACTCGCTAACTCATGGAAAGACGGAAAGAAGTTTTGGGCGAATCTTTTTGAAGTTACAGGGCATATCCCCAAAGTACCACCCTCTATGCTCAACGTAAATTGCAGCCTCACTCGGGACCAGGTCACCATGGCTAAGGCTTTTACTGCGTCATTCACCGATCTTAGTCATGTGCTTCCTCCAACCTTCTTTGACCCCCCCTCCCCACTGGACTCTCCAGGCTTGGACAAAGCAGGAATAACACAGGGCCATCCACCTTTCTACTTTAAAATGATCTTGGAGGCCCTAGCCAAAAAACAACTGCTCAAAGTGCTTGGGAGGTCCAGATTCAGTGGCGACTCCCTAGACTTGAAATTTCTTGCCCTCACCATTGACGAAGTCCTGACCCCACACACCAGAATCCTTAACCGATCCCTGATGCTTTCTCAGTTCCCCAAAATATGGAAACCTGCTGTTGTGACGTCAATTCACAAAAGTGGGGATAAGACCCTAATCTCTAATTACAGACCCATCTCCATTCTTCCCCCTCTCTCGAAAGCCCTGGAGAGAATAGTTGCTGATCAACTTACAGAATACCTTGCTAACCACAACCTGCAATGTCAGAAGCAGCATGGTTTTCAAAAAGGACATAGTACCAGCACAGCTCTCCTTGAATTCACCACTTACATCCATAATGCTCTGGATCAGGGACATCTTGTTGGCGCCACCTTCATCAATTTGACAAAGGCATTCGACACTGTCAACTACTGCCTGCTAGATGAACAATTATCTTGCCTTGGCCTCTCAGATGACACCGCATGTTGGTTCCAAAGCTACCTTAGCAACCAAACCCAACAGGTCAGAGTTGGTGAGTCCCCCACCCTCCCATCCGATTCGCTCTGGAGTTCCCCAAGGGTTCATCTTGGGTCCCTTGCTTTTCAGTATTTTTCTGAACAATCTCCCTGCATCTTGCCCTAATATATTCCTGTTATATGCAGACGATGCAGTTATTTTCACTTCCCACCCTGACCCCTCCCTCCTACAATTGCAACTGCAGACAAGCTCTACGCAAGTGGTGACATGGTTTAAATCTCAAAAACTCATACAAAATCACAAAAAAACTAAATCAATGAACGTGCGGCCGGGGTCCCCGATGTGCCTTCCGAAGATTTCGTGAAAAAATATTAAACGGTTCAAAAGTTATTCAAAAAACAGTTTCCCATTATAAGTCAATGGGAAAAGTTAACAAAAAGTTCAACACTTTCGCAAATGCATTTTTACTTTCATAAATGGGCCTATTACTTTGTAAATCGGCCATTTTGTTTTCAGTTGGTGATCAGAAAAATGGTTGGCATTTAAATTTGGGACCCTCTAGCAACCTAATTTCTTTTTGTATTCACCTAGTTGGACCCTGAGTATGCTTGCCATGTCTTTATTTTGTGGTAAAACACCCCAGAAATATGTTTTCAAATTTCTGGAAAAATACTACCATAAATTACTTTCGTGCTCACGAGTGTGAACTTTGCGAAAGCTTTCACAAATTGCGACAGTAATTTTCCATCTGTGGGACAGTGACAGCGATTCTTTGGCACTGCGCTGCAAAAGAACTGTTAGGAGTTTTGGGCTGAAATTTGGAGGGAAGGGAGCCGACATCTCACAGATGTGCCTTTCAGTGTTGTATTGAAAAAATATTACACAGCGGCAAAGTTACAGCACTCCAAAGTTGACGGTTTTTCCCATAGGATAACATTACGGTGCCCGAGGCATTACAGAAATCCTTTGGCACCCTGCTGCAAAATAACAGTTTGGTCTTTTTTCCTGAAATTTGGAGGGGAGACAGCCAACAGCCCACAGATGTGCCTTTCAGTAGTTTGGTGAAAAATATCACACGGCGGCAAAGTTACGGCACTCCAAAGTTGATGGTTTTTCCCATAGGATAACATTACGGCACCCGACGCATTTACGGAAATCCTTTGGATCCCTGCTGCAAAATAACGGTTTGGTCTTTTTTCCTGAAATTTGGAGGGACGACAGCCAACAGCTTACAGATGTGCCTTTCAGTGGTTTGGTGAAAAAACATTACAGGGAGGCAAAGTTATGGCGCTCCAAACTTTTCTTTTTTTCCCATAGGATAACATTACGGCGTTCGCCGTGCCTTTCAGGGCCCGTATCTCAGAAACGGTGCGAGATACAGACTTTTCCTCGGAAAATTTCATGGGGCTAAGATAAAAATTTGCTAGGACAGTTGTAAATAATATGTCTTTTAAATTTTTTTTCTACGTCGTACGGTTCCTGAGATATAATGTATTTAGTATTCCAAGATCTCATTTTCTGCGCCCGATACTCATTATTATGCATACATTATTTGTACTCACTGTCTTTCTCTATGCAGGTTTTGGGGAAAACCAGCCTGTGCGCTTACATTACTGTTACTGTTGCCCTTTCCGCTTGTGGTTCCGTACCCGTTTCACTTACCGTTGACGTCTGCGCCACCATGTGCGTTATCCTTTGCGTTTTCATTTGCGCTTGTGTTTCAGTTATTTTTTGCCATTTCTGTCTACAGTACTGTTTATCTTTCTGTTTCACTTTACGTCACCATGCCCATTGACATTTCTGTTTGCAGGTACCATGTTACTATGTGACAACACATCACGTGGCAGACCATTCCCGTCTATGCCACCATGTGCGTTACCCTTTCTGTTCTCATTCGCGCTTGTGTTACCATGTGCGCCACTGTTAGCATTTCTGTTTGCGTTGCTGTCCCTGTTAGTATGCCACAAGACATCATGTGGTGGGGCGGGGGCCCTTATGCGAGTGGGGCGCGGTGCCCTCTGAGCCCCGTGTCTCGCCGCTGCATTACATTCACTATTTCTCGTTATCATTCTCAAAAAGAAGGGAAATTAGAGGCAAAAAACTCCATTTAATGCATTAGTTAGGGTTGTTCCACAGCGACAATAGTGAGGAAATTCGCTGTTAGGGTTGAAAACCCCCCTTGCACCCCCCCAACCGGCATTGGGGTGTGCATTGGCATCGTGGGTCCTAACTCTCACCCCATTCTCCTATACTTCTGCTGCTTTACACATGTCATGGGGTGAGGAGCTGGGGCTGATCCCAATGCACACCCAATCTCCTGCATCTTGTCATCCTTTGCGTTTTCATTTGCACTTGCGTTTCTGTTACTTTTTGCTATTTGTGTGTACCGTGCATGTTTCTCTTTCTGTTTCACTTTGCGTCACCATGCCCATTGACATTTCCATTTACAGGCACCATGTTACTATGTGACAAGACATCACGTGGCACACGTTCCCCTTCACGCCACCGTGTGCGTTACCCTTTCTGTTCTCATTCGCGCTTGTGTTACCATGTGTGCCACTGTTAGCATTTCTGTTTGCGTTGCTGCTCCTGTTACTATGCCACAAGACATCATGTGGCGGGAGTAGCAGGGGCCCTTTGGGCCCCATGCTTCTGCCACCGCATTACATTCACTATTTCTCATTATCATTCTCAAAAAGAAGGGAAATTAGAGGCAAAAAACTCTGTTTAATGCATTAGTTAGGGTTGTTCCACAGCGACAAAAGTGAGGAAATTCGCTGTTAGGGTTGAAAACCCTAACTCCGAATTCACCCCAGCACCACACACACACAGACACACACACACATTCAAGTATGGGGGAGGACCAAGTCAACACAACCAATGACAGACATCCAGCAGCAGGTGACAGAAATAACAAACAATTGTCTAAATGTACTCTGAGACATCCCCACCCACCTGACCAGGTACTGCATGCTCAGTGGAGATCAACAGCAAAACTGAGGCCATGTACACCAAATGTACACATCCCTGATTGCAGCTGCACACAACGTACCACACTTAGTAGTTGCATGGCCTTACCTACCGATGCCCCACACCAGACCACACCACTTGTGGTGGGCCACCTGAATAATAGAGTTCAGCAAAACCAAGGAGTTGTACAGGTATAATATCTCTGATTATAACAAGGGTTTGAGAAATGCAGCTTTCTAATTGACTGTAAACATTGTAACAGCCTTATGTTTAGTTTTTATTAACATACATGTAGAGCCTAACCATATGATGAACATGGTTTAATGTTGTTTAAAAAACAGTTTTATTATGATAGCAATAAGCCACTCCCAGGTATTATGTTAATGGTCAGTTTATCACTGTCTAGCGACATGTGGCACTTGGCTATGCCTCATTCAACATTAAACCCCTACAGGGTGATTAACAGACCATTTAACATAACTGTTGGTCATGCCTTATTGCTTAATTGTCTTTATGAGTAGATACTCTCCCTCTGCTAGGCACTGCAGCAGCTTTGCAACACACTGTCCAACCCAGTTACACCATACAATGTCTAGTTACTGGAGAATGGCTGTGAATATGAACTCATGAAGATGAACAGTGTAACTTGATCATTACAGTCATTGAAACCCGAGTGTGATTATAACTGACAGAGTTAGTGATAGAGGATAACCCCTGCTGTTCTAGTACATTTACCCCATTGTGAGTTAAATCAATACTAAAAGACATTCTGTTTATATCTACACCATACCTACTTGATTCCTGTTGTACCACAATTAACATAGTTATCACTTTGATAGCATCAGTGACAGAAGTGTGGCAAACCCAAACAGTAGGCATACAGCCTGAGTGTGAAACAACTGTTAAAAAAAATCACACTGTGTCCATAAATGGCATAGATCACTCATTGCAACAATAGTAAATGTATTACTATTTGAATAAGTTAGCCATCACAGATGCAATGAGATTGTCTTTATCAGGTACAACATACTCAGTAAGTGCCTACAGGAAAATCTATCCTATATACATCTCCGATACAGGTACATCATTGTTGGCTCAGTAGTGCTATGATATTTAGAAGTTGCTTGGCCTGATCCATACAATTACAATGTTTCTTACAAAGAATACTTACTGCATCTTTAGTATTGAAACACACTGAAGGTCTATGTATGTACATCAGCAGTACACCTTCATCAGTAAGAATGCATGTGATACTGGCAATCTGCAATTTCTGGCGTTGAACAGGCAATGCTTTTCCATACGTTTACATCAGCCTCTCTATGTTGAGTAAACCATTGCAGTAAATGTACTACTATGTAAATCACCTACTAAATGTATCACTACTTTTATCTTGAGCATGCTAGTGTCTTGTAGTTAATTTATGTGCTTCTCTTAATTAATGTATACTCACTAGTGTTAAAACCTTTATACAACTGTCATCATGCACCTTCAGCATTTATATTGACTAACGGCACAGTACCAGTTGTGGTGTGGTGTGGGGCATCGGTAAGAGTAAGACCATGCAACTACTAAAGTGTAGTGCGTTGTGTGCAGCTGCAATCAGGGATGTGTATGTTTGGTGTACATGGCCTCAGTTTTGCTGTTGATCTCCACTGAGCATGCAGTACCTGGTCAGGTGGGTGGGGATGTCTCGTAGTACATTTAGACAATTGTTTGTTATTTCTGTCACCTGCTGCTGGATGTCTGTCATTGGTTGTGTTGACTTGGTCCTCCCCCATACTTGAATGTGTGTGTGTGTGGTGCTGGGGGGGTGAATTCGGAGTTAGGGTTTTCAACCCTAACAGCGAATTTCCTCACTTTTGCTGTGGAACAACCCTAACTAATGCATTAAATGGAGTTTTTGCCTCTAATATATATATATATATATATATATATATATATATATAATATAAAACACGGAGACAAGACAACTGATTTCACATTGTTAACTTTATTCAAATCAACATTACTTTGAGTAAAAGAGACTAAAAAACAGGCATGCACAAGTGCAATTGTAAAGTATAAATGTTCAAGAATTTAACAAATACAGAACAAGCAAGCATGTTAACTGATAGGTGAGATCTTCGATCATCTAGAACTTGCTTGCAGAATGGGAACACTCTCACTGCTACTGCTGCTGGATGGCAAGCATAGGTACTTCTGTGCAAGCTTTGCTAGTTTTAAGAACATGTGTCTTCCTGTCTTATTTCAGAATTCAAGGCAGTTGTCAGTATAATTGAAAGGATATACCTGTAGTTATGTGGGGGAAGAGCTCCTCCTCCACATCCTACTTAACCTAGCAGGCTATTCACAGCTCCGATTAGAGCAAGTCGCACTCGCTAGTGGCGCTGCCGGTGCTCGGCTGCTCTTTCCTACCTTTCTCCTGCCCCCCCACTTCCTGTGTTTTCTCTGCTCGTTTGTACGTTGTCCTCGTTGCCCCCCCCCCACTCCTTCGTTATTGCCGTTTGTTTTCTTTCTGCCCTGTTCTTTTGGGGATTTCTTTGCTAGCTACTTCCTCCTCTCTGTGTCCTTCTTTGTTGCCCTGCTTTTCGAGCAGTCGATGCCCGTGCTACCGCTAGTTCCTGTGCCTTCCATCTGCTTGCTGCCCTAGCCTCGGTGCTTCAGACCTCCCACATTGCTCTGCTTGCTTCCTCTTCCTGCGGCCAAATGCCACCTCTCTAGGAAGTGGTCCATTCCCTTGCTCCACTGTGGACCCTGCCTACCTCAACCGTACATCTGCTTGTGTCTGCCTGTCAGCTTGGACAGCTTACCTTCTGCCATAGTCATGGAACTGACTACTTCTGCAGAGCCGCATGTAGCTCCACGATACCGTCTGAATTCCACAGTTGCCTTTTATCTGTCAGCTTCTGCTCCAGCACTCTCATGGGGTATTTATGCAAACACTGCTAGCTTTCTCCACAGACTTAGTACTTGTTGCATATATGCATCTCCCACGAGCGTACCGCTCACAGACTACAGCCACAATGGACATCAAAGCAGCTCTTATTGAAGTGCATCTGCTGTTGTTGATGTATATACTTCTGTGACATTACAAGCACCCCAAGCGTAAAAGTGGCTAAAGTACTTAACAGAAATCCGCTATTCAGTAGCTACTCTGGGATGAAAATAATTTAGTCCTTGCCATTACTGGCACGAGGCCTGAAACTTCCTTGAATGTTTATCTTGATTTGCTCTTTAATAACCATGGTCTGACAAACCTTATAGTCTCTACTTTGTGGATCCCAATCCAGCTCTGTGACTTTTTAGAGATATGGTGCCATACAGACAATGGTCCAAAAACTGAAAACAAGTAACTGGTAATCAGTTTGGAAGGACACCGTGCTAGTTAACTGTTCAAGTGACCGGAGTTAGGTCCTATTGTTCTATCTGTTGCATACTGCCTGCTCTTTCGGATTCGGTACTCTGTGTGCTCTGCTACACTTTCCTCTGGCTTGGATACCTCTCTACATGGCTGTATTGCTCGATGCCACAGGAAGCTCTTCCTTACTATTTACAATCCAATCACAACTAATTTCCACTCGGCTTCAGCCCTAGGACATCTGCCTAGCCGGCAGCCCTCCGTGATAGTGTACCATCCTGCTAGCCTACGTGGGGTCTAGCTTGACTCATTCTCCTTTCGCCTACCTACGTGGGGTCAGGCCGTACTCCACCGGCCACGCGGGGGCCTCGCCTGGCACGCCTTTCTGCTCCTTTGTTATCCTATATGAGAGTTCTGCGGTCTGCTAACCTTTGTGGGGTTTAGCTGCCACTTTCTATTCACTTTACTGGCTGATCTACGTGTGGTCGAGCCGTGCATGCCAGCCTTTGTGGGGCTTAGCTGCCACTCGCAATTCACTTTACCGGCTGACCTACGTGTGGTCCAGCCACCCGTGCTAGCCCTCGTGGAGCTTAACTGCCACTCTGTACTCACTTTACCGGCTGACCTACGTGTGGTCCAGCTGCACATCCTACACCTCGTACTTTCCATCGGCTGACCTACGTGTGGTCCAGCCACATATCCTACACTTCGTATGGGCTTAGCTCCCTTTTGCTCCGTTGGATGCTTTCTACTGGGATGCTGCAAGTCATTTGGATCTACTACCACTCCATTTCTTGCCTGGATTCTCAACCAAACTCTGTTCCATTATGCCCTCCTATATAATGGCTTAAACATTCAACCTAATCTATTTCAGTGCCATATGATTATTAACTGTGGTTCATGTTGTCAGCTCATCTGCCTTCAAGAGCTCCTCTCGAAGATCTACCGTTAAGTCAAGTTCTTACGTAACTGTACTTTCTGGGAGTGGTATATGGTTCACATCCACACAACCCACCCGACCTTCTCGGGCAAGTGACACATGGAATCCTTCTTCCAGCTTGTAAGATCTGATGTCATGGGGTGGTGTTGGGGGATATGCCACACAGGTGGTGGGAGGAACTTAGCTTAAAGACATCCAGCCAGTGAAACCAGTCCAGTGGAACCTCCAGAGTGTGGAGGTGAACCATATTCCACTTCTAGAACTACGGTTACAGGTGAGTAACCTATTTTTTCTTCTGTTTTCCTTCTAGTGAAGTGTTGAGCCACCTGTCACTCTGTAATGAGAACACATGTACACTTTTGTACATATCTAATTTTATATAATTTAGTCCTGGTAATGGAAGGCTCACTAAACAGGCAAAAGTAAAGGTTGCTGTAATAAAATATTGTTTGTTGGAGGGATTATGTGGTTTGGGTTGGAGTTTACCTAGTATAAGGTCAAATGCATTTTTAAAACTGCATTTTCTTTTTGTACAAACATTTTAAATAGAAGCATAGTGTATGTCCTATAGCAAAGTACAAATAATGCATACATGTTTGCCAACAATGGTCAGGTCTTAAACTATTATCCCTCATCGCCTTTGCTCTGTGTTCTTCACTATTTGTTTTGTTCCAAATTTAGTTTTTTGATGGCAGCATGCCGTCTCCACCTTCTTCAGCAGATTCCCACAAGTCTAAATGCGGCAAGCAGATTCCTGAAAAGAATGGCCATTCCTTGTGTGTCTTTTATTTAGGCCCGGACCAGGACATTGAAGCTTGCCAGGCCTGCCAGAACTTCAACCAAGTTGCCAGAAAACAACGCCAGAAGGTCTTGGAGGCCCATCTCCTCCAAATGAAATTGGCAGCCATGGAGAAACAGCTGCAAGCGTGGAGTTCTGCTTTGAAAGCCACTCTGGAGGCCTCTGCCTCAATGAAAAAGAAGCACAAAAAACATGAAGACCGAGACGGTCTGCTTTGGAGCCATGGCCTCCTTCAGGAGCCATGGCCCATCATGAGCCTTCCTCCTCTGGGGGGTCAACTCCAGCGGTCACCTCAGCCCTTCTTTCTTTGGGGCTTTCAGTGACCGTGCCCTTCGCCGTTATTTCTGTGGGGGGCAGTGCCTCTGTGGGTTTGGGAAATTCTTCCACCCTCCAGCCGTCCCTGACATTCAGGCCCTTTCACCCCTCGTGTCCTCAGCCAGGTGGCACAGCCAGTCTCCTGGATGCCAGTTCCTCTTCTGGTGCCCACCCAGCCCTGGCGTCATCGATGAACCTGGACCAGGTCCGGAGCAGGTCCTTCGGACCGACGCCCGCTGTCGCCCACTCCTTCTGGGCCACAGCTGCCTTCTGTGGAGTCCCCTTCCCAGGTGTGTCAGACTCCTTAACCGCCACCGGTGGTCTCTGTTCCGGGATCCCCCCACCACGTGCTGATAGAAATGGCATCTGCCGATCCTCCTCCCTGGGATCTGGCACAGGATCATCTAACGCCTGGTCCCACCAGTCCTCTCCCGGACCAGGCACCTCCAGCTCGGCCACTTCAGGATCCTCCTTTGGATCACCCAACTAGGCCTAGTGACCTGCCCCTTACAGGGCATTTGCCTGTTCAGCCTTCTCTTCCGGGTGGGAATTTAGATGGCCCTCCGGGTCCTTCCTCGGTTCTTCTCAGTACCCGAACCCTCCGGCCGGCCTCATGTCCTTTTAGCCAGGCTACTCCTATATCCTGGCCTTCTTGGGCCGAACACCGGCCGACTACAGCATGCTTCTTAACGCCTGATGGGCGTCCACTCAACATCAGAGCTCAGCCCAGGTGGCACTGATATTGGTACTCTCACAGGCTCCCCTTCAGATACAGGAGATCTTTCCACCGCTGAGATGGTCACTCTACTAGACTTGTCGCCAATCCAGCAATGTTCATCGGAGTCCACCTGCTCAGTGCACGTTACCCCTGATTCCTCGGAGCCTCCAGGTTCTCCTCTTTACTCACCCCCAGAGAAGGTGTGAGTCCGGGATATTCCTAAGTCCCCTCCTGATGACCCTTCATTCCTTGAGGTCATGAAGGTAATGCAGACCTCGCAAAGCTGGTGCACTAAAGAGCAGGATCCCCAATGTTGCAGGTTGGTGGCACACCTGCATCTCCCCAAGGTTTCTTCAGTGGTCATCCCTCCTTTGGTAACATAGAAACATAGACTCTGATGGCAGATAAGAACCGCTTGGCCCACCTAGTCTGCCCACTTCCCTACCTACAGGATAAGCTGCAGATCCTAGTTAACCAACAGCCTATTTCTTTCTACCCCCCACAAGAATTGCCTTATGTCTGTCCCATGCATTCTTGAATTCTCCCACAGTTTTAGACCCCATAACCTCCTCAGGAAGGCTTTTCCATGTGTCCACTTCCCTCTCTGTGAAAAAAAACTTCCTCACATTGCCCCTGAGCCATTCCCTCTGTATCTTCAAATTGTGTCCCCTTGTTCTTGCACATCTCTTTTTCTGAAAGATGCTATCCTCTTGGACTTTGTTGATTCCACTGTGGTACTTAATCGTTTCTATCATGTCTCCCCAACCCCCACCCCAAGGGTATACATATTAAGCTCCTTTAGTCTCTCCTTGTATGGCTTCTCTTGCAGACCCTGCACCATTTTAATTGCACTCCTTTGGACTGCCTCCATCCTATCTATGTCCTGGCGGAGAAGGGGTCTTCAGAACTGCAGACAGTACTCCAAATGGGGTCTCACCAACTGTCTGTACAGAGGGATAACAACTTCCTGTTTTCTGCTGGTGGTGCCTCTACCTATACATCCCAGTATACCCCCAGCCCTCCTTACTGCCTTCTCTCATTGCTTGCTAACCTTAAGGTCATCTGATAGGATTACCCCCAGGTCTCTTTCCATTTTTGTTGTTGTTACTACCACCCCCCCCACCCCATTGTGTAATCTTCCCCAGGGTTTTTGTTTCCCAGGTGCATTATTTTGTACTACTTTGCATTGAATCCAAGCTGCCATACTTCTGACCATTCCTCCAGCCTTGCCAAGTCCCTTCTCATCCTTTCCACGCCTCCTTGTGTATCAACCCTGTTGCAGATCTTTGTGTCATCTGCAAAGAGGCATACTTTTCCTTCCAGTCCTCTCAATGTCACTATAAAGACATTTAAAAGGACTGGACCCAGTACTGAACCTCGTGGGTACCCCACTAGTAACCCCTCTTTCATCAGAGTGGACTCCATTTACAATTGCCTTCTGTGTCCTGTTGTCCAGCCAATGTTTTATCTAGGCTACCACCTGGGACCCACTTCCAGGCTGGTTAATTTGATTATTAATCTTTGTGTGGGACTGTGTTAAATGCCTTGCTAAAGTCTAGGTAGGCCATGTCCACAGCCCCTCTCTGGTCTACTACTTTGGTCACCCAGTCAAAGAAATCAATTAGATTCGTCTGGCATGACCTTCCCGCTGTGAACCCATGCTGCCTTGGGTCCTGTGCCCCACTGGCCTCTAGGTACGCAACAATTCTTTCCTTTGCAAGGGATTCCATCATTTTCCCTACCACTGAGGTTAAACTAACAGGTCTGTAGTTTCCTGCTTCTGTCTTGCTCCCACTTTTGTGAAGAGGAGTCACATCCACCCTCCTGCAGTCCTCAGGTACCACCCCATCCTCCCATGATTTGTTAAAAAGGGTAGTCAGTGATGTCACTAGTTCTATCCTAAGTTCTTTTAGAATTCTGGGGTGAATCCCGTCAGGCCCCATTGCTTTGTCCACCTTCAGTTTTAAGAGTTCTTTCAGAACCCTTTCTGCTGTGAAAGGACTGGGATTGACCCTCTATCAAGAGTGCCTCTGTTAATTGGATTAGGCACCTCTCTATCCTCCTCTTTTGTGAATACTGAGCAGAAGTATTCATTCAGTATCCCTGCTTTTAACCTGTCCCTCTCTGCCCACCCATCGTCTATTCTATTCAGCCTCACTATCCTCCCTTTGTCTTTCTACGCTCCCTGATGTACTTATAAAAGGTTTTATCCCCCTTCTTAACTGAGTTGGCTATCTTTTCCTCAGTTTTTGCCTTTGCTATTCTGACATCCCTCCCTGCTTCCTTCTGCCTTAACTGGTACAGTTCTCTGTCCTGCTCCTTCTGTGTTTCTTTATACTTCCTAAATGCTATCTTTTTCTCCCTAACCTTCCCTGCCACCTCTTTTGACAACCATAGTGGCTTTTTCTGTCATTTTGATTTGTTTATGTGCTTCACGCACAGGCTTGTTGCTTCTGTGATGGCAGTTTTGATGTTTCCCCATTGTTGCTCCACCTCTCCTTCTAGCCTGTTTGCTAGTGCTTTTCTAAGGCACTCTCCCATCTTGCCCAATTCAGACCTCCTGAAGTCCATTACCCTCACTTTTGTATGGCTTGACTCTGTAGCTGAGTAGTTCCACATGTTGACATTACATCGACTGTATTGCAGCAGCTGACTTTGGTTCCTCCTACTTCCAGGAAGGCCAGCCACTTGTATCGGTCCCTGAATGGTAAGCCCCATTTTGCTTCCTACCCCCAGGCTGACCCCGTTATTTTATCAGAGGCCTGGGGAGTCATCTCGGGGTCTGAGCATCAGAGTGGCATCCCTCTGGAAAGGGACTCCAAGCAGTTAGACTCCCTGGGCAGGAGGATCTATGACTCCTCTACCGTGGTCTTGCGTGCCCAGAACTATCTGGCGCACATGGTCATGCATCAACAGTCTCTGTTGGACCAGGCGAGGGATCTGCTTCGTACACTGCCAGTCTCTCCAGTTATCCCAACTGGAACAAATCCACTCTTCCTCCTCTAGCATGGGTCCCATATCCTTTGCATGTCCTATGATACAGCAGACACCTCTTCTCGGGGCACGGCGGTAGCTGTGTGCCTCCGATGCCACGTTTGGCTTTGTCTTTTTCTCTTCTCTGGCGTCCAGGCCTCCATCCTGGGCCGCCATTCAGGGTCATTCCCTGTCTGGGGAAGACGTGTGCGGGTTGCGTGCCTCCTTACAGGCATTGGGCATGGCCCTCTGTTCTTTGACTCTGGGTCTGCGGTGCAGGGTTCAGCACTCAGCACCTCACAGCCTGAGTTGGCAATCCCATCGCCAGTGTTCCTCTGTGTCCCCAGAGCAAGTGCCAAGCACCCTCCTCAGGGTGGCACCAGCCATCAAACCCATATGGTAGAGGAGGTGGCGACGGCATTATCTTGTGCATCTGACTCCTCTTAAGGGTACAGCCCCCCATCCCCTCACCTCCACCCTCCCTAGTCAGGTGTCTGGAGGGGTACTGGGGGTGTGGGACACCGCTCAGTTCTTCTTTTTGATCAGTTTCTTCAGAGCTTTCTTAGATCCCATTCAGGGATTTTTCAAAGGGTTTACTGGGGGCTTATGACCCTCCTCTGTCATCCTGAGCTGGCTCTTCTCTCCTCTCCCTGCATACCTCTGGGATTTCTGCCTGGGAGTTTATTGGGCGGCCTTCCTGGTATTGTCTTGGCAGCCCCAGGGGGATTTGTTGCCAGTGTGGCATTCCAGTTCCCCTCCCTCCTGGTCTTCATGTTTTTTCAGTTGGCTCGCCTTCGGAGGGGGTCCACCCCCCCCCCAAGTGACTGCGTTGGGGCTCCCCTTCCTCCCTTAGTAGAACCTCTACCAGGGTTGTTAACAACTTTCTCGGCCAGGGCCCCATTGGTTCCTGTGGCCCACTGGGGGACATCCTGTACAGAGCTACCAGTGTTGATCGCCCCTAGGTCTCTTTTAACCCTCTAGGTGCAGAGAGACCCCCCCTTCCCAAGGGCTTTTCTCCAGGAAAAGACCTCTCAGGGCCCCCCGGTGCCCCAGGCAGCTGACATTTATCTCCCACCTTCCAGTGGGCCCCCCCTTTTCCTCTCCCTGGGGAGCTGTTGCTCCCAGTCCCTACGTTAGTTGGCGGAGGGACCCTGATCCTTGGTGGTGACCCCCCCTCTTTTCTTCCACTCTGCCTTTCCCTGTGAGCTCTTCACTGTACTAGAGGGACTCCAGCCATGTCTGCTTATGCTGGCTCATTCTTTCCCCGTGTTCCTTTCTGGAGCGCTGAGCTGATGTCTCCTTGCTCTAAGTGGATGTCTCTTTGCTGTAGGCGGGCCTACGTCCCCGGCATGAGATCCGATCTCCTCCCAATCCTTCTCGGGGCGCGATGTGAAAGGAGACAGGTCTCCTTTCTAGTTCCTCTTCCAAGCCAGTGGCAGCCGGGCTGGGACCCTGTTTCTTTCATCCCCAAAAAAGAGAGAAACAATGCTTTATCAGTGAAGAAAAAAGGTCGAAAGCTGTGGAAGAGGTTAACATGAGGAGAGACTGTGGAGGAGAGGGTTGAGATTATTTTCCCTAGGTCTTCTTCTCTTTGGGGCTAATTCATGATGGGAAGCAGCCCAGTGGAGCAGGAGCAAGCTGGACTTAGAGGGTTCCCTTTTTCCTAAAACCCTGCCTTTTAGGGCAGGAAGCGGTTGGCCTCGACTGTCATTAGAGCCTTGTTTTTTTTTTTCATATGTTGTTTATGGTGCATTTTCTGCCCGTTTTTCTCCCCTTAGGACCCCAGCAATCATGGCCGTATGTGCACCGGGTGCCGGCTCAGTCCCTTCTACCCCACCCCAGGCTATGGCCGAGCTCCCCCATAGCCCGACTGCGATCTGTTCTCCACTGGGTGACAGCCAAGGGCCAGGGAAGCTCCATCCCGTCCCGGGAGAGGAGAGCCGCCTCATGACAGCTCAGTCCTGCTCCTTGCCCCCCCTCCCCACAGACCCTTGACAACCCGGGCTCATCAACCCACAGCGCCACCTAGCCGGCCCGTCATCGGAGCCTTACATGGGCCTTGCCCCCACCCCTCTATTTACGGTGGTAGAAGCATGGGGATTCTGCAGTCCTTGCCCTTCAGTCCTCTCTTCCTTCCCCTCTTGCTCCCTCTCAAGGGGCATACTCCAGTATGGGGATTTCCCTTCCCTTCCTTCCTGCCCGGCATTACTGCCTGGGCCAGAATACTTTTTTCCTCCCTTAGGGTTTGCTCATCAGGGTAACCTCCCCCCCCCTTTGTTGAAGATATAAAGGGAGGTGTTTCTTGCATTTTAGTCAGCCAGGAGACCTTCCTTGGCCAAGGATCCCTTCCCTTTCTCTGGGGCAGACCCCCTTGCAGCTCTCCGCTCTCCCTTATTCTTTCAGGGCTTGCTTCTCTTGGATCCCCCCTTTTTCCCCCTTGGAGGTGACCCTCTCAGTGGGGACCCCTTGCTGCGCCCCCTAGCTCCAGAGTCTTTCTCTGCAAAGGCTCCTCTTTCGGGTCATGGGTATAGCTCCTCCTGTTCCAGCCATTCTCAAGCTGTGGGGGAGCAGCTGCCTCCTTTCTGTTTCCGACTGATGCCTGGTAGCTGTCATGCTCATCGGGTTTCTTCTTGATAGAAGGGTGCCTGTAGGTCCCTTGGCAGTTCAGGCACTTTTGGTTCCACCTTTTTATATGGACCTTACATAGATACATAGATACATAGACAGTGTCAGCAGATAAGGGCCTATGGCCCACCAAGTCTGCCCATTTGAGCTTGTAAGTTCAGTTTGTTTTCCTAGAAGTCTGTTGCACCTAACCCCTGACCTCCAGAATTCCTTTATGTCTATCCCATGCATTCTTAAATCCCGTGATTGTTTCAGCCCCCACCACTTCCTCTGGCAGGGTGTTCCACTTGTCCACCACCCGTTCTGTGAAGAAATTCTTTCTCATGTTTCCTCTGAATCGTCCTCCCTCCAGCTTCATCCCATGCCCTCTAGTCCTGAAACATCTTTTTCGCTTAAAAATAGTGTTTTCCCGCACCCTGTTCCTCCCTGTAAGATACTTGTATGTCTCTATCATATCCCCTCTCTCCCTCCTCTCCTCCAGGAGTACATGTTCAGTTCCTTCAACCTGTCTTCATAGGACTTGTGATGCAATCCATACACCATCTTTGTTGCCCTCCGGAACCTTCTCTACCCTGTCTATGTCCTACGTAGGTATGGTCTTCAGAACTGTACACTGTACTCCAGGTGAGGCCTCACTAGTGTCTTATGGCGGAATTATGACCTCCCTTTTCCTGCTGGTAATGCCCTGCCTATACATCCCAGCATCCTATTTGCTTTACCTGCTGCCTTGTCACACTGTTTCCCTACCTTGAGGCCATCAGAGATGATAACCCCAAGATCCCTTTCCTGCTTGGTGCATGCTATATCCTCACCCCCCCCAACTGATATATTGTGCCAGGGATTTTGTGCCCCATATGCATTATCTTGCACTTCTTTGCATTGAATGTCAACTGCCAAATCCTTCAGATGGTCTGTTTTCCTTTAGGGCCCACCTCTGCTCCCTTCTGGGGGTCCAGCGTTCCCCATGTCAGACGTGTCTTGGGGGAGTTGTTCTCTCCTTCTCCCCCCCAAGGTTTCATCTACCCTCTTCCAAGAGCCCCCCATTTTCTCCTGACTTCCTCCAGTGAGTCTGTGCTCACCCCTGGTGACCCAAGGATCTTCTCCCTAAGGGTTTTCTTTTTCACTTGCCATTGGGGCCACGCTTTTTTCCCTTGGGGATTTCTCACTTGATCTAGGGGGATGATATTTGGGCTTGTCGAGCCAGACCTGGATCAGTAATCCTTTTGTATTTGAACCCTGTTAGGCTGTTGCCTTCTTTCACTGCCTCCTCCCGGGGTGTTATTCTTGCCTTCGGGCACTGATTGAGAATCAGTCCTAACAGTGTAGCCTACTGCAAGAGCTCCCTCGAAGTAAGATTATACAGTTGTACAAGAACTTACCGTAACAGTAGATCTTTGAGAGGAGCTCTTGCAGTAGGCAGGATTTCCCTGCCTTCATCTCCCTGCTCCCTTTCTCCATGTTTGGCCTTTCTGGCTTCTAATGTCCTCTCTCTCTCTCTCTCTCTCTCTCCTGTCGGAGTCTCTCACAAGTCTCTGGTGGGAGAACTGAGGAGGTTGTGGGGGAACCGCCCCCTTTATGCTAAGGGTGGCCATCAGCGTGCTGATGTTGGAGGTGGTCCTCCTGTTATAGACTGCTAGCTAGAAATTTTCTGTGTGATCCTGGCACGTGATGGCTTAGTCCTAACGGTGTTGCTTACTGCAAGACCTCCTCTCGAAGATCTACTGTTACAGTAAGTTCTTATGTAACTGTACTTTCTGCCCTCAGTCACAAGCTTCTCATGTAGATTAGATAAGCTATGTGGAACCTCCCTGGGCAGTGGTTACAGTCTCAGTCAGCAGTGCTTGGCACACATGTGACACTCAAGGGGCAACTTAATGGTTTTGGTGTAGGATTTCTCCTTGGCTCCCCCACTACCAGGCATACTGTACTTTCCCCATAGAATACCCCCTCCTTCCACCATTGATCAAATCTGATATGCTTCTGTTCTCATTGGGCCACATACATTCGTGCAGCAAGCAGTTAAAGGGGAACACTAGTGTCCCCTAATGTGCTGGGACCTAGAGGTCCTGATCAAGAAACTTGCAAGTTAAAGTAATTTTTTCTTTACTTACTTGGCATTTATTTCATTTATTTTATTTATTTATTTAATGCATCGGAAATAACCTTTGAGCTGGGAGCTCATTTACAAAGGTTCCTCATCAGCAGCCAAAAATGAGAACGGGTCCATTGGTACATTTCATATTACACATAGTCAGAAATACAATATCTACAAAGGAATACCATCAGAACAGGACATTAGCACGCAGTTGATACAAGCAGAATTACAAAATTGCAAGTTTGAAAAGTAGAAATAGCTGCCTTGGGCCAGGCATTGTCACTAGTTTAGCTCCTTATTCTACTGTATAGATGCAGGTGAGAGGTGGATGGTGAGAGGCAATGGGGGGTGGGAGAAAAGACATGCTTTCATGCACTTTTATATTTGGTTAATCCAGTGGACCATTGTTCGCTGTGCTGCTTCACTATATTGCCCAGGGGACCACCATGTCTGTGCCTCTGATGAACTGAGCTAGGGGCTCAACTGCAGGGGCTATCAGAGTACCTGCATATGTCTTTGAGGTCTGTAGTCAGTTTTGCAGTGCAGCTCCTCTAACAGTGCTGTTACTGATCTCGCTCCCTAATCTCGAGGAGTGCAGTCAGAGCCGACGGTGTTGATGTTAGGGTAAAATAAACACAGAGAGTGCTGACACCAGGGTTGGACTCCTGGTGTCAGTGAGAATGCATCCATGTTATGGGTGTAAATGTGGTTGCTCGCTTTTAAACCATTGTGGGTATGTTAATGCACCTCATGAAAAACCCCAGTGCAACGTTGCTGCACATGCATGACCAGTATCTCAAAACATGTTAACATTTATTTTTCAATAATATATTTAGTTCAGAAAACAAAAAAGGCATTACTTTGTGACGGACTCTTATGAACCTGAAAGTTCCCGGTTCCAAAACGTTACCATTTTTTCATTATTAGGAAGCAAATAAAGCATCTTAATTTAGATATTTTTCCATTTTTTGTGACACTCTGTAACTTAGTAACTGTCAGATCGATTGTTACCAGATTTCCAGGGTTTTAAAATTTTTGCTTAGAGGATGTGCTCGTTTATATTCAGGTCCTTAAGTCAACAGACGGCTGATCTATAAGCCTTCGAGAATAGATGCTCAATATAGAAGGTCCTACTCAACCCGTTACTATAGTGGTGCTACCATGCCACTATAATTCTATAGGTTGTGCTGACATAAGCCTTCAGAACATTATGTAAAGGGAATATAAACCATGTTGTT
This sequence comes from Neoceratodus forsteri, assembly GCA_016271365.2. Classification (NCBI taxonomy): domain Eukaryota; kingdom Metazoa; phylum Chordata; order Ceratodontiformes; family Ceratodontidae; genus Neoceratodus; species Neoceratodus forsteri. The sequence goes on along the minus strand of CM057456.1, from coordinate 447,498,005 downwards.
TACAGTTTTTAATATAATTGTTCATTTGGGCGTGGCTGAAGTCTGTGTAATCACCCCAGTGTCTTGTTTTGTGTGTTTGTTTTGAAATAGTCCTTTTTTCCTTATATACAGTAGGACCCTTGTTAAATCTGCCTTTTGTTCCCACCCAATATTATTTTTTTAATTACTTAGCACTTCTGGAACCAAGTAACTTCAGTTGAGCCGAAGATTACGGTGAAGCCGAATGCAGTGACATCAGCTCAGCTGACATCACTGGCTTCTATGTCACTGTAGTCTTCAGCTTAGCTGATGTCAGATACATATAGTATTATGTCCATTTCTGGAGGTCGCACCTCTGCAAGGACATTGATAGGGTGGAGGCGGTACAGAGGAGGGCAACCAAAATGGTGCGAGGGATGCACGAAGTGCTATGCAAGGAAAAGCTGCAGGAACTCAACATGTACTTCCTGGAGGAGAGCAAAAGGGGACATGATTGAGATCCATAAGTACCTCACAGGAGTGAACAAGATACAGGTGAGGTGTCTCCTTCAGAGAAAAGAAGGCACTAGAACACCATGGAATGCAATGAAGCTGAAGGGGCGGAAGTGTAGGACAGATGTGAGGAAATACATCTTCACGGAAAGGGTGATGAACAGCCTGCCAGAGGAGGTAGTGGGGTCAAACACTGAGGGGAGTTTCAAGCATACGAGGGATAGGCACTGGGCAATGGGGCAAATTGGGTAAAGGAAGGGGGAAGGAGGGATGCCATTGACCACATAGGATCAGATGTGTCAGAATAGGTAGAGAAAAGGGGCCGACTAGCTAGGCCTACCAGTCATTTTCTTCTGACAAAGTCTGTGTTTCTACAGATGGTACCTAGTTGTATGTGCTCATGCCCCAGACAAGGGCTCCTCTGTGCTGCTGTTAGGGAAGTGTTTGGCAGAGATCAGTGCCTGGATGACTGCCAGTTGATCAGCACTGAACCCTAGCAAAATGGAGTTGCTACTAGTGGGTTTGGATTGGCAGATTTCTGCATTTAGGTGCAGCCTCAAGCTGTCCATCTTTCATGAGGTGCAGCTTGAGGCAGAAAGGGTTTACGAGTGGCTTTTGACGAGAGGGTATCGTTTGAATCTTGGGTGTCAGATGTAGTCTGGGATTGCATTTATCTTGCTAAATATATTGCCAGAATGTGCCATTTCTGTAGACCTGAAAATATTGGCGCAGGCGCTGGTATTGCCTCACCTTGATTCCTGTATTGCACTCTACAGTGGCTTGCCTTGTGGTCAGGTCCAACATCTGTTGCTGGTGCAGAATGCAGCAGTGAGCTTTCTCATGCCACATTACTCCAGTTTTGCACAGTCAGCACTGACTGTCAGACAGAGAACTAACTTCTTGGTGCTGTTGCTTATTTTTGAAGCCTTTAAAGGATTCAAGAATGCATGGGACCGACATAAGGCAATTATAGTGGGGGGTAGGAGGAAGTAGACTGCTGGTTAACTAGGATCTGCAGCTTATCCAGTAGGTAGGGAAATGGGCAGACTAGGTGGGCCAAGCGGTCCTTATCTGCTGTCAAAGTCTCTGTTTCTGTGTTACTTGTCTGTGCCCCATTATCTCTGTGAGCTATATACCTTGAAGATCCCCTGCTGCATGTCCCAGTATTCTGTCTAAAATCTACAGGGATTGTATATTTAAAGTTGTGACCAAAGGCCTCTGGAATGCTCCAGCACTGGAAATCAACCTGTCTTCTTCCCATGACATATTTAGAACCGGAGTATGGCACTTCCTTATCAAGAGTTTCCCTAGCTTTTTGAATATAGAATTAATCAATATTCTTAAAAGTGCGATAAGATTAATTTTATCTGTGTATTAATGATCCGTATATTTATTTTATTTATGTTTGTTGTAATTGATCTGTTTATTAATTGTCCATATATTTATTATGTTTATGTCTGCTGTAATTTATCTAATTGTTCATATATTTCTTATGTTTGTCTGCTGTAATTTATCTGTTTGTCAATATATTTATTATGTTTATGTCTGCTGTAATTTATCTGTTTATTAATTGTCAATATATTTATTATGTTTAAGGGAGGCAGTATAACGCAGTGGTTTAAGGCTCTGAGCTGCAAATCTGGAGACCTGGGTTTGAATCCCACAGCCCCCACTTGCATACTGTGTGACCATGAGCAAGTTACTTAACTTCCCTGGGCTCCCAGGTTGCACCTGTAAACAAGCTTTCAGCTTAGTGTGTCTCACCTGGTTAAACAATTGGAAAAAAAAGTCTGCTGTAATTTATCTGTTTGTTGTCCATATATTATTTTATGTCTGCTATCTCCACTTTCTCTTGTTCCTTGCAATTATCAGCACTTTATAAAGATTCCTTCCTCTGTGCCAACCTAGTCTGTCCCCAACACCATTCATGTAGGTAAGGGATGTTTGCCAGTTCTAGTAGGGTTGTAAAAAATACATGCTTTGGTGTTTTGTGCCCTCAATCTTGAGGTTCTTAGTACAGGAATGTATAGAGTTTTCCCACGCCCTTGTCTGAAGGTTTCCTGGTTCCTTATGGTGCTGTTCTGTTTTCATTACTTGGAAATAGACTGTAATAAGATACTTTCTCTTTCCTTTATTCTTTTCAGTTCTTCAGTCTAAATCCCTTTCTACGCCTGCGAGTCTGAATTACAGAGGTATGGTAACATATCAAATCCTCTCTCTTATTGTTTCTCTTAGCATGCTACTGTAGATATTTAGAGCATCGAGCTAACAAAAAGCTTATATCGTATCAGCTTAACTTTTTATAGCCTTTAACTGTATAAACAACAGTGTGTCTAGTGCACTGTGAGATATGATATATGACTTCTGAAAAGCTGCTAACATTTCTCATATTCTGAAATAATTGACCGACTATGTAGCACCCAGGCTTTGGCACTGAAGAGAATACTTGTATGGAAATAGTCTAAAAGAAGACAATAAAATATTTTATTTAATAAGCAGAAAACATTTTGATGCAGTAGAAGTCACTTGGTGGCATGCTGCTTATAGGGCATGTTATAAAAATGCTTATTTTTTTCCTCACCGCTTGGAGCTAAAGTAAATATTTGCTTAGCGATAACACCCTGATAAAGGGAACATTATCAGTGGTGCTCCTGTTAAGATGTTTATATTGAACTGCAAGATAAGATGAGATGTCTTTCACTATGTACATTTTTTATAAATGTGGTTGTTCAGACCATGTCTACCTTCCCTCTGGCTGTTTACATATACACTGACAGAGGTTTTTACTGGATTTGGGTTTTTTTTAGCATCGGCTAGAATTTTTTCTTGGATTTGTTTTGTCATTTTGTCATAAAGATCAGTTAAACTGGCCGAAAAAGGAAAAAAAAAAACACTGAAGGCAAGCATACAGCAGAAACCTGTGCACTGTATGTATGCATGCATATTATAAAGATGGGAAGTTGCCTTGGCAGACTACAAACAGCAGTTTTAGCATTATGCCTTGGTATTTTGCAAGGAATGTGCCAATTATTCACAGCCATGTAAAGGTTGTTCTGTAAACCTATTTAATTCTGATGCTCTGAATAATATAATGTTCAGCTCCAGATGACCTTTTGAGGGGAAGAATGCTCACTTCAGTGCTTACAAAACTAGTGATTTTCAGTGCTATGCCAGATATTAGTTACTAGTTATTTGTTATTCCATCCAAATTAATTGTTTGCTCTGCAGTAAGATGTTCAAACAACATAAAGTCTTGCTGTATTCAGACATAATCCAGTTAGCCCCAGCACTTGAACTGCCCCGGAGAGGAAAGAGTTAACTCTGTGCAGAAGCATAGAATGTTGAGCTCGAGCTCGGTTTTCAAACCTCTGTCTGTGGTACTTCCCAGTGTAACCGTCAGATTCTTTACTTCGCCTAACAGTGAAGTCGCTCTGGAGATTTCCTCTGCTCGGTTTGGTAAAAGTAGAAGTGTTCGGTTTAAACCATATATTTTTTTTGTTTTTTTCAGATTTCCAGCCTCTGTCTGCGGTACAAGTAGTGTGTAAATAGGTAGTGACTGTGTTTTATTTCTGTGAAAAAGTTGGAAATTGTTCTTTTCTTCGGTTTATTTCTGGTCGGTCCGGTTTGGAACCGACCCATTCTGTTTAATTTTATTTCTGGGATTAGTGTGGTGTCCCGGTACCAATCGGTTTCAAAAGAACCAGACCTTTTGCCGGTTCTTTTAAAAAGCCTGTGACACAGTTTATAACCAGTCGGTTATTGTATTACCTGGCTTGAAAGCTGCACTAGGGTAATTTGTTAGGTTGACCATGTCTGACAAACCAAAGAAGAAAACTGGTTCCACTGGGTTTCAGCACTGTACTGAGTGTGGGGAGGCCTTTGCTAAGGCTGACCCCCCACCTTATCTGTGTTTATTGTCTGGGGTTTGACCACCTCAAGTCAGACTGCCAAATCTGTAAGAACTTTCCTAAATCCACTCTAGACAAAAGACTGAGTAGGCTGAAGGAAAGGGAGGCCGACAAGTCCGTAGATCCGGATGGCCAGCCCGGTTCGGTTGCGACTGACCCTGAGGAGGTGCCTACTGACCTAGGCAATATCTCCTTGGGCAAAAGGAGAGCCGACCCCAAGGGGTTGGTTCCATCAAAAAAAGAAGCGTAAGTCTGCTGGTTCGGATCTGGTATCGCACTCTCCAACCACGGACGAAATAGCCAAAGCGATTAGCATTGTTCAATCGCTTAGACAGGTTCTGTCCGAACTGGTACCACCGGTTAGGCAGTCGGTTCGGTCAGATCCATCTCCTCTGGATTATGATCCAGATGCTTATTATGAGGAGTGGGAGGGAGACGAAGATTATCCCAGTGATGATGATGATGATGATGATGACCAGGGGGGCCTGGATGTGCCCAATGAACTGGACATCTCCCCAGACAGGCCCTCGGGTGTCTCTCTTCCCAGGCTCTCTGAGTCCCCTTCACATTTTTTGTTTTACAAAAAGGTGGCAGAAGCCCTGCAGCTTCCCTTGGTTAAAGCTGCAGAGGAGGATGAAGAGCCTGATTTTGTGGAAATGAAGGACATCTCAGAGTCCAAAAGACTGTCTATCCCTCTTCATAAATCCTTGGGGAAACAGACACACAACATTTTACAAACCGGCCTAATTCAATGGACAGGAGGTATTTGTTATCAGGCTCAGCTGCAGAGTTCCTTTATAGTCATTACAGCCATGTTGGGGGTAGTGCAAGCAGCAGCCTGTGACAGGGCTAACATTCCTTTGGCTTCCCCCGGATAAGGACTCCAGGAAAGTGGATGCCATGGCCAAAAAACAGTATTTGGCATCCTCTTTGGGACTCAGGCAGGCTAATTATATGGCCTTCACAGCCAGGTACCAGAAATCCAGATGGGATACAGTTCTGGAACTGGCTAAACAGGCCTCTCCCCAGCTAGCCAAGGAGCTGGAGGAGGTGGCTGCTGATGGAATTGAGGCATCCAAAATGCAATTTCATGCTGCTGTGGACTCCAGTGATGTGGCATCTAGAGTCATGGCTACATCTGTGTCTCTCAGAAGACATGCTTGGCTCAGATGTACTAGCCTTTCACAGGATACCCAGACTAAGGCTATGGATTTTCCTGTAGTAGGTAACTCTCTGTTTGGGGAGCAGACGGAGGCTTACATGAAGAAAATGGATGAATACAGGTCCACGTACAGGAGTGCACAGGCCAAAGAAAGGCAAGCCACTCTGCACAAGCAGCAGTCTAGGGGCAGGGCAGGCCCTTTCAAAGGCCTTTTTACCAAGCCCAGGCCTCTTCTCCCTTCCCACAGAGGGGGTTCTTCGGAGGGAGGGGCAGGAGGGAGATAAGCAGAACTGATCCTTCCTCCTCTCAGTCTAAGGCTTCTGCCAAGCAGACACCCTGATGTGTCAGCCCGGGTTGACTCCCCATTTCCAGTAGGAGGCAGGCAGGCAGGCTTACTACTTCCAGGCCTGGAAGTCTGTGACCTCAGACAAGTGAGCCCTGGAAGTAGTAAGCCAGGGACTGGCCCTCGGCTTCAAAAAATTTCCAAAAAAGAGGGCCAAGTCTTTTCCACCTGCATCACTCTCAGAAACCATTGCCCCAGAGGCAGAGGTTTCCTCTCTTCTAGCTCTCAGAGCTATAGAGAAGGTTCCTACTCAGCACAAGGGAAAAGGACTGTACTCCAGGTACTTCCTTACCCCAAAGAAAACAGGGGAGTGGCGACCCATCCTAGACCTAAGGTATTTGAACAAACACATTTCAAAGCCCAAATTCAAAATGGTAACTCTGGGAATAATCCTTCCCTCTCTAAGGCCAAGAGATTGGCTAGCATCTCTGGACCTCAAGGATGCTTACTTCCATATTCCTGTCAGGTGCTCCCACAAAAAATACCTCAGGTTCGAGTTGCCTTCAGGCCATTACCAATTCAGAGCTATGCCATTCGGCCTAACATCAGTTCCAAGGGTGTTCACAAAATGCCTTGCAGTAGTGGTGGCTTACCTCAGAAGACAGGGTATCACCATCTTCCCGTATCTGGACGACTGGCTCTTAGTGGGTCTGTCACCTTTACAGGTCAAGTCAGCTCTTCAAACTACCCAGGACGTACTCAGCTCCTTGGGGTTTCTTCTCAATCTTACAAAGTCTGTCCTCGAACCAGTTCAACTTCTCACCTTTGTAGACATAGAGTTGGACACTGTACAAGCAAAAGCCTTTCCCTGGCAAGGGTGAAGGCCCTGGTGGATCTCACTTCCTCCTTTCGACCTCAGGTCTCCCGCCCAGCAAGACAGTTCCTCCAGCTCCTGGGCCACATGGCAGCTTCCACGGCAGTGGTGCAGGGAGCAAGGTTCCAGATGAGGAATATTCAGTTTCACCTAAGGTCTTTTTGGTCTCAAAAGAAGGATTCACTTACCAAACTGATTCCAGTGACTCAGACTCTGGTCCAAGCTCTCCAGTGGTGGCTGAACCAGGACAACCTCAGACAAGGGGTTCCATTTCTCCCTCAAGTCCCGTCAGTAGTTCAAACTACAGATGCTTCTTTCCTAGGGTGGGGAGCCCACCTGGGAGCCCTGACAGCTCAAGGGATCTGGTCTCCACAAGAGTCTCTCCTTCATATCAATCTCCTGGAACTCAGGGCAGTGTTCCTAGCCCTGCAGAGCTTCTCAGATTCAGTCAAGGGCAAGGTGGTCCAAGTCAGGACAGACAGCACCACCACAATGTGGTACATCAACAAACAGGGAGGCACTCGGTCCTGAGCCTTGTGCACAGAGGCCATGAAGCTGTGGTCTCTGGCCTATTCTCTTCAGACTTCTCTGGTAGCAGTTTACCTTCCAGGGAAGGACAATGTACTTGCAGATGCTCTGAGCAGAATTTCACAGGGATATCACGAATGGTCCCTGGATCCTCACATCCTGAAGGTCATCTTCTCTAGGTGGGTCACTCCAGAGATAGATCTATTTGCAGCACCAGACAATACTTCCTCTATTTTGTTGCAGACCTCCAGTCCTGGGGACAGTTCCCCAGGATGTCCTCATTCTGGACTGGAAGGACAGGTTTCTCTATGCCTTCCCTCCCTTCCCTCTGCGTTCAGAGTTCTGAACAAGATCAGGACTCAACCCTGCACAGTGATACTGGTGGCTCCAGATTGGGCCAGACAGCCTTGGTATCCTCTACTGCTGTCCTTGTCAGTGTCACGTCCCATCTCTTCCCAGGACATACAATCTCCTGTCCTCCTACCAGGGGCGGATCTGGTACCCCGATCTCCAGTGTCTCCATCTCAAGGCCTGGCTCTTGAAGAGTTAGAATATGCAGCACTACATCTCTCTCAGGGAGTTCTGGATATTCTGAAGGTCTCCAGGAAACCTTCCACTAGAAAAACTTACAGCTCAAAATGGAAAAGGTTCAGCATTTGGTGCTCTCAGAAAGGCATCCTGCCTGATTCTGCAGGCATTTTCACAACCTTAGACTATCTAGTTCATCTGAATGGTCTAGGCCTTAGGCCTGCCACTCTAAGGTTCATCTAGCAGCTGTCTCTGCATTCCTCTCAGCAGGGAAGGGCTCTTTCCTGGCATCTCATCCTATTTTCAGAACGTTTTTCAAAGGCCTGGTTCACATTGTCCCTCCCTTTAGGGAGCTCACTCCGCCTTGGGATCTTAATGTCTGCATAGCTCAGCTTATGCAGCCACCCTTTGAACCTCTGGCTTCGTCCGAATTGAAGTACTTGACCTGGAAAACTGTGTTCCTGGTAGCTATTACTTCTGCCAGGCGGATTAGTGAGTTACAGGCTCTGTCAGTTGAACCTGACTTCATCTTCTTCTTTAGGGACAAAGTGGTCCTAAGAACCAATAGGAGGTTCTTGCCCAAAGTGGTATCGAATTTTCATCTGAACCAGTCTATATCTCTCCCCCTGTGTTTTTCACTGATCATTCTTCTTCAGGTGAAACAAGGTTACACAGTCTGGATGTTAAGAGGGCCCTTAGCTGCTACATTGAGCATACTAAGGCACATAGAAATGACTGTCTTCAATTGTTTCTCACTTATGGTGAAGTGGGGAAAGGTAAGCCTGCCACTAAAAGAACTATTGCTAGGCAGATTGTTTCTTGTATACAATTATGTTATCACAAGTTGGATAGAACGCCCCCTTCAGGCCTGAGGGCTCATTCGACTAGGGGTACAGCTGCTTCTCTAGCTGTGGCCAGAGATATACCTTTGTTAGAGATGTGTAAAGCAGCCACCTGGAAAACAGTACATACTTTCACCAAGCATTACTCCCTGGACATCCAGGCTAGGAGTGATGCTAGGTTTGGCACAACAGTTCTGCAGAGCCTCTTCCCAAAGTAGGACTGCATTCCCTCCTCCATAGGGAACTGCTTGGTGGTCTGCATTATGTCTGAATACAGCAAGACTTCATGTTGTTTGAAGAAAAAAATACTCACCATAGTAATGTTGTTTCTTCTAATGGAGTCTTACTGTATTCAGACCTCCCCCCCTGCCTCCCCTCTCAGAACCTGGTTTTCGGAAGTGGGCTGGCAGGTACAGTGTTGCACCTCAGGGATGTACCTTGTACCCTCCTTCTTGGGTGGGGTGGATGATGTTGTTATTTTTTCTGGTGTTTTATACTTAAATATTGTCACTACCTTTCCTTCTTGGGTTCTCGACTTGAGTCTTTTGGGCCCAAAAAGAATCTTTTGCCTTTGGCATTATGTTGAACATTTTCCATACTATAGTATGTTAGTGTGCTCGTAAGAACCTGACGGTTACACTGGGAAGTACCACAGACAGAGGTTTGAAAACCGAGCTCGAGTTCAACGTTCTATGCTTCTGCATAGAGTTAACTCTTTCCTCTCTGGGGCACTTCAAGTGCTGGGGCTAACTGCATTATGTTTGAATACAGCAAGACTCCATTAGAAGAAACAACATTACTATGGTGAGTAATTTTTCATGTGTTCTAGCAATTATTATCTTCAACCATTTCAAAAGCAAAACCCAGAAAGCGAGAAAGAATCATACCATGTAGGAGGGGAGTGAAAAGCAAGCAACGTGATTTAAGTTATAAGATGAGTGTTTATGGGTATTACACTTATACAGATACAGTACCAATTAAATTACAGGGACTAATACCAAAATTCAAAAGAAGTGCAAGAATTTTTTTTTTTTTATTTAAAGTTTATTAAAGTTTTCCAGTTACAGAGAATAGATCATCTACATGATAAACAGATGTATTGTTACAAGTGTAAAAAGTACATGAACTATCCTCTCCCAACCCTTCTCCCCCACTTGCCCAAAACCCACCTTCCCCAAAAAACCTGCACAGAGTATTAGGAGATGAGCATGACATACATGAAGGGTGTTCTATAGAAAATAAATTATAAGGAATATAGTGATTGCATTGGGCCCCAGAGTCTGTTGAATTTTTTGTGTCTATTATGAAGACTAGCAATGGATCTTTCTGTTCTCAAATTAGCCAGAAATTCCTTTAACCACTCCGTATAGGAAATATTTAAGTTATCTTTCCAGTGCTTTAATACAAACTTTTTGATAGAAGCAGAGATCATGGCTATATGATATTTACAGGCAAGAACAGATATAGAAGAAAAGTCCCTTAATGCATATATATTTGGTGAAAATAAATCAGTTAAACCCAGGAGAGGATCCACTCTATCTTTGATCGATGCCCACAGAGGAGATATTTTTGGGCAGGACCAAAAAATGTGGAAAAGATTGCCTTCATCCCTTTGATAGTGAGTACATGTAGAGGAAAGTATGCATCTCATTTTATTTAGCTTATGAGGGGAGTAGTAAAGGTTGTGCAGTATATGAAACTGCATGAGTCTAAGACTGTCTTGAGAAATAAATTTATGACAATTTTGCCATAGCAGAGACCAAATAATGTTTTTTCCAGGGAAGAGAGTGGGCCAGTAAGTAGAAGGACCAAAACTTTCAGGACAAATCCAATCGAATAGGGAACTGTATAAATTAGACACAGCATGAGTGCGGCCAGCCAAGGGACTTAAATCTGTAAGGAAAGACAGTCTCTGAGGCTGTGGTGGTGTGATTCCTATACCTTTTATCAAAAGATGCATTAATTGAAAAACCTGGGAAATCTGGGAGTTGGGAATATCAGCTTTATGCAAAATGTCCAGAGATGAAAGCCCTGCCCAGTTTCTGACACAAAATAGGAAAGTTGGCAGTTTCCCAGCTGGAGGAGCCATCCACCAGGAAGGGATTTACCCTCTATCTTGAAATGGGGTTCTGTTTCAGATTTTGAGAAAGATCACTCTTGTGGATATATTTTAAAAATGAGCACAACTGAATGTGCACTCTGACAGAAGTAGCAATCGGGCAAATTTTTAGTGGTGTGGGCAGGGATTGTAGCTTAGTGAACAGTAGAGTAGAAGTGGATAAACCCTGCTGTCTGATCAGAGATATTTCTATTTATAGCCAAACTGGGTAATAGGAAAAGGGATCTTGAGCTGGATCGAGGGTCAACCATCTCAAATATTTATTAGCATGGCTTGTCCAGTAGTAGAGACCTATATGAGGTAGTCTAAGCCCACCTTTTAATTTAGAAGCTGCCAATTTAACGAAAGCTAGCCTAGGTTTTTTACCAGACTAAATGAAGTCGGTGAAAAGACCGTGGACTCTTCTGAACCATGTTAAAGGGAGCCAGTTATTTAAAAGGTTGAGGGGGTAGAAAAGCCGTGGAAAAACATTCATTTTGATGAGGTTAATGCTACCCCAGAGAGAAATGGGCAAAAGGGACCATCGCTTCAAATCTTGGCTAATCACTTGAAAAAAGGAATTGAGATTTAGTTGTTGGGTATGTGCTAAACTCCTTGTAAGAACAATACCTAAGTAGCGCAAAGAATCAGATTTCCATGCAAGTCCAAGGCCCAAAATGGCAGATTTTGAGATTCTGTAATTGAGGGGAAAAACTATTGTCTTCTCGACATTTAACTTATAGTTAGAAATGTTGCCAAATTCTTCTAAAATACTGAGCATTGGTGGGTAGAGTCCACTGGATGGGAAAGTTGAAGAAGTAAGTAGTCCGTATAAGCGGAAATGTTTAATTGGTTTTGAACCATGATACCTTGACTTCCTGAGAATCAGCAATCTGCATATCAGGGTTCTAAAGTACAAAAGAAATTTATCTGATATCATTACCGAGACAGGGATAAGAGATTTATACAGGGATCCAATCCAGTTCCGAAGCTTTTGGGGGAAACCAAAGACTTTTAAAGTATGCAATAGATAGCACCAGTTAGCCCTGTCAAAGGCCTTTTCGGTGTCCAGGGACACCAAAGCCGCAGGAAAGTCAGCGTCTCTAGAGGCTGAGAAGACATGGGACAATGTACAAAGATGGTCAACTGAAGATCTTCCCTTCATAAAGCCAACTTGTTCTGGTCCTGTAAGGAGTGGGAGAACTTTGATAATTCGGTCAGCCAAAATCTTAGATAAAATTTTAACATCTTAATTTAAAAGTGAGATTGGTCTATAACTAGATACTAGATCTGGACTTTTATCAGGTTTGGGAAGCAGCACAATCGGTGCTTCAAACTAGGAGGAATCTACATCCGTTCCAGAAAGGATATATTGAAAAGGGGCAAAAGGGCTGGGGATAATTGATTTATAAATACTTTGTAAAAATTAGGGGAAAACCCATATGGTCCAGGAGTCTTATCAGATGGAAGAGCTTTAATAACTTGTTCCAGTTCTGCTTATGAAATAGGCATAGTCAGGAGAGCGTGTTGATCTACCGGAAGGGTGGGCAAATGCGAGTCTAGTAAGTATCTGTCCAGCTCTTGGTCAGTTTGGGAATTTATCATAGAACTATACAATTGAGTATAATAAGAGGTAAACTCTTAACAGTTTCAGTTGGTGTTATTTTTATAGTGTCAACTTCCAAACTTCGAACAGAAGCTGTCAGACGAGTGGAGTTCTGCTGTTTAATTTAAGGGCCAACATACGGCTGGCCTTTTCACCTTGGTCAGTGTATGAGGTCTTAGTTTTCAAAACTGCAAAATCTGCTGTTTCTCTCAATAGTTCAAGATAATAATTTTTCAGTTTTACTAAGTCTACTCTGACTTGTTCAGGGGATTGAGATGAGAGTTTGGATTCTAACTTCCGAATTTGGGTTAAAAGGATGAGAGTATGATTTTCCCGCTGTTTTTTCCTTTGGGAGGCTAAACTAATTGATAAGCCTCCTATGTATGCATTCAAGGCATACCAAACCGTATCAGGTTTACTAGAAGGCAAACAATTAACCAAGAGGAAAAAGGTAATTTGTTCTGATATATAGGAGACCGTCTTAGGGTCTTTTAGTAATTGGTTGTTGATTTTCTATTTCCCCGCGTTTTTAGGAAGAGAGGAGAAGGAGAGCTGGCATACAACCAGGGCATGGTCAGAGGGTGGGCCTGGTTGAATTGAAGCATCAAGGGTGTCTGGAATAAGGGACTGAGAGATAAGCAGGTAGTCTATATGAGAAGATGTGCCATGCACCGGGGTAAGAAAAATAGAATAATAGATAGGTTCTGGTGTATTACAAGGCAGTAATTCCATCGAAAGGTTCTGGGGACACAAGAAACCTCAAGAGCGAAGCTGGAGAGGTTTATTGTGTCCCCAGAACCTTGAGATGGAATTTCTGCCTTGAAACACCAGAACCTATTTGTTATTTTTTGTAATATATGGATGCGAGGAATTTCCAAGTTCTTACTTGTGCTGCTGCGGTCTGCAGAGTTTGTCAGACTCAGAGTGTTCCTCGCTTCTCATTTGCACACACACCCAGCTCCCGATCCATTCCCGTTTCTTTCAGAGAAAAAACAAACAAAAAAACACACAGTTCATACAGTAGTCGCGTCGGGTAGTCCCAACGATAGTATTACGGGGACCGGAAGTATAGTATTATTGGGCCGGAAGTATAGTATTACGAGCACCGGAAGTATAGTATTACAGGACTAACTAATCTATTACAAGGATTTTTTTGTATGGTTTTTGGGGATATTATTTTAAGAATCCATATATTACAAGTGTATTCTCTGTCAGATGGATGAAGAACTCTCCAAATATCACAAAGACCTGCCTGATCTAGCAGATCTTGGAGTGCTCATTGGGCCGGTGATAGGCCTTTATGAGAAGAACCTGACCTCTCCAAAGATGGATCAAAGGCTAAATTTAGATCTCCCCCTAAAATGATTGGGATAGACAAAAAGGGTGTTAATTCTTGGAGGAGGTGTGTGGAAAACTCTGGGGAGTCAATGTTAGGGCTGTACAGACTACCCAGGAGAATTTCAGAAGTGTGGAGTTTACCATGTACTAAAAGAGACCTGCCTTGGGGATCACATTTAGTGTGTATTTGTGTGAATGGAAGGGACTTCTTTACTAGGCTCAGAACCCCACAACTCTGAGAGCTCCCTGCAGCAGAGTAAACCTGACCTATTTGCTGTCTCCTCATTTGGGATGCCTCTGTATCCAACAAATGGGACTCTTGTATAAATATAATATGCAAGTTTAAGAGTCCTAAATGTTTTAGAATTTTATATTGTATTAATTTTTGCTTGGTGCCCTTTATATTCCAAGTTGTAAACATTATCTCTCTAGCCATTTTTCTTAGCAGAATAAAACTGTAGGTTCTCTATTGAACAAAAAACATCTAAACATAGTAATATTACAGAATCAGTCTCTGTGCTACCCCCCCCTTCCAGCCCCCATACCCTTACTCCCCAAATGTCGCTACAACCAATAGTAGCATAAAAAAAAAGAATGGAATCAATTAGCCTTCTTGTCATAAGTAACCAACCCTCCCCGCTTTCCCTACTGATATAGCCCATGAAAACAGTTCACCATTTCCAGTCTATCCCCCCCCCCCAGCTGCCCATCCCATTCACCGGTATATTGAACCCTATTAACTTAGACTTAATAACCATGCTATAAAGACCTTAGCGGAACCTAAAAACCTAATCAAAATATTAACCACAACATGAACTACAACAGTTGTAACATTTCAAGTGTCATTCAAACTGAGGCACAACAATTATTAAAATACTGTTTGTCTTTGCAAAGTAATTGGACTAAACCCTATGGTAGTAAACATCACAGTAAGGGAAAACAGTTACGTCCGATATATCTAACCAGATGGTAAAATAAAATCAAAGGGGGTCATTCTTCCCCTTAGCTTTCCCCTTGAAATGTATTCTTAATTTCAAACAAGCTGAATCAAAATTATATTAAACCCCTTGCTAGTCCAATATGTCCTGTAAAATGAAAAACATAAGGAAAGGGATACATTACCCCACTAGGAATAAGTATTATAGGGTTGACAGTCAAAGCTGGGGAGCAAAAGTTCTGTCCTCCAATGCCCATTTGTGAGAAATGTCGTTTATAGTGAATGGAGTTTAATACAACAGTCCGCTGCGCTCTGTAGTGGAAAAAAGCTGGTATCGCAGCCACCTCTTAGGCGTTCTCTACATTACAACCTTTTAAATAATGAAAAGGAAAAAGGAGCTCTCGCTGTGTGTCTCCAAGGAGTGTAACAGCAGCTGTTGAACATTACTGGCAATACAAAAATAAAGACCAAGTTCAAAAATTCACTTTTAACCCGAGTGCATGGTGGGGATGCTCCTTGTCTTCATCTGCAAGTTTCCCTGAGAAGGCCCAGTAAAATTGCTGTTGAAGGTACTGCGATCTTAGCAGAGCTGACGAAAAAGTGAGAGATATGCTTGAATTTTCTCTCATAGCCACTGTGACCTTGTATACATTTTCACCACCTTACCTCGACCACACCATAATGGGTCTCGGAACAAATCTGGAAAGGGGATCTTGAGGCTTGCTGTTGCTGTCTCCAGATCTTCGTAGATTGACCATGTGCATGAAATGAGAACTTGTAGTCTGGCCGTGTACCCCATCCTAAATTTAATCCCAGTAGCGATTAATTTAGTGACAAATTGATGAAAAGATGCTCGTCTTTGCCTCACAGAGAGCGGAAGGTCTTGCTCAACTCTGACCTTTACATCTGCCCAATTTATTTCCTGGAGATCTCTAACTTACGTAATAAAGTGTTGACGCTCCTGGTAATTAAGAAAATGGAAGATGAAGGTACGGGGGGAGGGCACCTAGAGCTGGAGGTGGGAGAAGGGCATGGTGGACTTACTCAATAATGTATTTAGAGCTGAAGGGGGATGGTCCGGCCACTTTTTCCACAAATTTCTGGGCAAAACCAATAGCATCAGGCCCTTCTTCTTTTTCAGGTAGTCCGATTAGCACAGCGTTGTTACGCCAGCTGCAACCCTCCAAATCTTCAACTTTATTTTCCAACTTATTAAGCCGCTGGTGGGCCGCAACCAATTCAGAATCCAATTTCGCTTGCTTTCGGGCCTCAGTGTAATGGAGATGAGCTTCATTGCTCAAGTCCAGACAGAAATATCTTCTAGGCTTGAGCCATTGATTTAATTTCGTCAGTAATTTGCCTCAGCTCAGATCTGAATGGTTTAAATTCCTTGAGGAAGCGTGCCAAAGTGAGAGGTTCAGTTTCAGGGTCCAAGGAGGGCGACTCCTAGCTTGCCACGGCGTATGTCCTTCGGTTTAGGAGCCTTTTTCAGGCGTAGAGGGCAGCGTATGTTTGGGTAATGATTTCCTCATGTCTACCTCCATCAAACTGCTCCAAAGAAGAGACAGTGTAGGCAATGGTGCTTAGATACTTGTTAATGCTAGAACATTGTTGAAAAATGGAGGTTTTTAGGTAAAGTAAGCGGTCGGACGGCTGGAGCTAACTCTGGAGACTATGATCTAGTGTGCTGCATCACGTGATCCCCATTTTGTTTATTTTTATTTTTTACAACTGTTATGAAATTTTCCATGTCAGTATTAAAAAAAGTATATCAATATAGTTTATCATTATAGAAAAAGTGTGTCGATAGCATTTATTTAAAAAAAACACTTCTGTTGTGATGTAAATATATATATATATATCGATATAGCTAGAGAAAACTGCTTGTTTCTATATTGATAACATAATTACTACTGTTACATAATAATGTAATGACACCATTTCTTAATGGCTAGTCTCCAAACTTTCATAAAAAAAAAAAACTAGCCCCATTAGTTCTAGAATTAGACGTTTCAAAAGATATTTTCTTTAAAATGCGATACCTTTCTATCCATTAGGGCTAGAGGCTTTTTTTTTAATAAACGCTTGGAGTTAGCTAAGTAGATATATCATAAATACAGTGACCATATAGCGATACAAAAAACATAAAATGTTTCATATCGATATAAAAAAAATGGTTCGCTGCTTTCTTAAGGTCCTGTCCTTTTTATCATATTATATCAACATTTATAAGCTACTGTAGTAGCAACACAGGAGAACTGTATTAACTGTTCAAATGGTACATCTTTCAAAATGTAGTTTCAAGTATTATAAACATATAAGATTATTTTGGGAAATGGTTGGAAGATACTAGTGGTTGTTCTAAGAATAAACGCATTCTTTTCTAGTTTTTACATTTACATTGGTACTTTCTGCGTCTGAAATACCTCTAGACAGAGGTTTTGGTGGTGTACCTTTGTTAGTTTATTTCCCTAATGAACAGAGATATTGAACACCTTTTAAAAAGGGTTAGGTGTATCAACTGCTTAGCAGGGCATCAGAGGTGGAATCTTTGTTCCAACATTCTGGCCTACATCTAAATGTTGGAAATGTTGTGCAGGACAGTGAAGATGGCACAAGACAACAAGTAGATATTATGTATCTAGCATTACCTGGCAAATTGGGTACACTATTGGTAGTGCTGTTTGGACAGGATCACACTTTCTAGTGGTAGCGGGTATCACAGAATGTGGACTCCAGAAATTATTTATTTTATTTTATTTAACATTTAATAACCAGGTGGGTACACTGGGTCACATGACCCCTTTACAGGCATGACCTGGATTTAAGACAAAGGCAATACAATTTGTTTTACAGTACACAACACCACGTTAACAATATTGACTACCAGTAAGTACAATTTTATACTTATCCTGCTGTTTTATTTATTTATTTACAAAGGTTCCTCATCAGACAAAGGTGATAGGGGAGACAACTAGTAATATATACAGGAAGGAGGGGAAACAGGTGCAGCTAACAAGCATTGTCTGGTAAACTTTAGGCAGTACACAATACAAATACATTCACTTTCGATAGACTTTGCGTAGTGCAATATGCAGATGCATTCACAGCTGATAGTAGGCAAACCAGTTAATACAGAGCACCCACAGATATATCTGGTGCAGTCTTAACAGAAGGAAGGAGGAGGTAGTAGGTAGAAGAGGGGGAGGAGGGTACAAGGGGAGGGCAGATATCAGTGGGAGTGCTGTAGCAGTTACCTCCACCTGAGGTGGACAGCACTGGGCCGTGGGGGCTTGGGATCTGTCATGTCAGGAATTGTGAGAACATTAGGTGGAGGTCAAGTCTGGCAGTTGCAGTGTTCTGATGGGGTGAGGGATTTCTAGAGTGCTGCTTTAAAGTGGCCAAGGTGTGCAAGGCTTGTGATGGTGTAAGGAGGATCATTTAGCCAGGTGGGAGCCCTAACTGCAAAGGCTTGTTTTCCAGAAAGGCATGCTTTATTACTCTCCTGGTGGTAGGTGGGGATGGGACAGGCTGGAACAGTATGTAACAATGCAGCAAAATCAAAACAATATTAAATAATGAAGTAGGGGAGAATAGTTAGAAAGCCAGTGTCATTCAGGTGATAATGCAGCTCTCATATCTGTGAGTATCAGCAACTGACTGTGTTAAACAAGTACTGCTGTTAAAGGGCCTGGAACTGTGACAGTATTCTGGCCTGTTGTATTTCAACAGATATGTTGTTCCACATTTTAGGTATGCTGAAGGCAAAGGATTTTTGGCCCATTGTGATCCTGAACTGGGGTAACACCAACAACAGTGAATCAGATGATCATAAATGTTTTACTGTAGTTTGTATTTCAGTAATATTGTATGGGGTCCCTCTCCTCCTTTCTTAATCATTTTATAAACCATTATTCTTTGGCTGAGAGCTTCCCTGTCTTAAATGGTAACTTCAGTTTGTTGTACAGTACAAAATTATGCTCTATTTCTTTGCCCTTAGTGCAAGTCTGCAGATTGAGATGCACAGATTGCTTGTAGTTAGCATTTTTTGTGAACTCCTACCCCGTATAACATTCCCATACTTGATTAGTGGGAGCAGGCTGCTTTGGGCAATAACTCTTCTTGTCTTATCAGTGAGATAGTCTTTTCAGGCATAAAGTGCCCTAAGTTTTTTTAATGCAGTTATATTGTGATGTGAGTGATGTGTGAGTCAGTCTTGAGTCAAGATAGACACCAAGATATTTGAAGTTGAGAGGCATCACCAGCAGAAAACAGGAAGCTGTTATGCCCCTGTACAGACAGTTGGTGAGACCCCATTTGGAGTACTGTGTCCAGTTCTGGAGACCCCATCTCCGCAAGGACATAGACAGGATGGAGGCAGTTCAGAGGAGGGCAACTAAAATGGTGCAGGGTCTGCAAGAGAAGCCATACGAGGAGAGACTAAAGGAGCTTAATATGTATACCCTTAAGGAAAGGAGGGAGAGTGGGGACATGATAGAAACATTTAAGTACCTCAGTGGAATCAACAAAGTCCAAGAGGGTAGCATCTTTCAGAAAAAGAGATGTGCAAGAACAAGGGGACACACTTTGAAGATAGAGGGGGGACAGCTCAGGGGCAATGTGAGAAAGTATTTTTTCACAGAGAGGGTCGTGGACACATGGAACAGCCTTCCTGAGGAGGTTGTGGGGTCTAAAACTGTGGGAGAATTCAAGAATGCATGGGACAGACATAAGGCAAGTTTTGTGGAGGGTAGGAAGAAATGGGCTGTTGGTTAAATAGGATCTGCAGCTTATCCTCTAGGTAGGGAAATGGGCAGACTAGGTGGGCCAAGCGGTCCTTATCTGCCGTCAGAGTCTATGTTTCTATTAGTGACTTCCAAACTTTCTGTTCTGTTTATGTTTAAAGTTACTAATGTTTGTTTTGTACTTTTGTGCTGTACAGAACAACATACAGTGCTCCCTCGCCAAATCCCGGTTGTAATGAATGTTTACTGTGACTCTTGCTGTTATCAGCTGTTTTTCCCTCGCAGTATTGAGCCATACTTTTGATCACCCTCTATACCTCGCAACACTCTCTTAACTGTAAGTGAATGCAGTACAGGGGTAAAGAAGAGGTGCAAATACCTCTATGCTTGAGTATTTAGTCCTACTGTTAAATGTGGCTCCTGTTGTTATCAGCTGTTTTTTTTTTTTTTTTCTTTTAATTTCTGCATTATCTGTTTATACTCCAACCCGACCCCAGCTACTCTTTCAGGCTCATGTAAATCCCCTATACCTGCCAGTCTCAACTCCGCTGCTACCTCCGTCAGTCACGGCCTGCACACCCTGTGTTTGGGGGATTGGGCACTAACCCTAATGGAAGGGCCCCTCCAGGGACAGGGAGGGGAGAATTCTTGAACAGTGCCCCCGGAGCAGATGCAGGGACGGAGGAGGTGTGCTCTGGGGATCGCGGTGTGGAGGGATGAGCTGCTGTTATCCGACAGGGTGGACAGCCCATTTTCCCTTTTTCAGTCCCGCTGATCCATGTTGCTGCGTGCCGCTATATGCGTCCTGGTTGGGGATGACCGGTCAGTGCATGGTCACCCACACTGCCTAGGACTCCACCTCGAGCCGCCACCAGAAGCCTCTATAGAAGCGGCAGAACGCCACCCAGCCCCCTGTGAGGGAAGTATCTAAAGGATACTCTGAACCTCCTCCCTGCCAGGATCTGCTCCTGACCTCTCAAGCTTGGGGCGCAAACCCAGGTTGCCACATGCCGAGCGAACTCCCATTGCTCGGTGTCACGGAGCCGGTGAGCTGTTTTTCTTTGGTTGAATTCCATTCAGCTATACTTCTGATCACCCTCTAACTCTCCCAGCACTCTTTCAACAGTAAACTTTGTGCATCTGATCTTATGTAGAATAAAGTCGCATTCAGCCATATTGCTGATCTCCCTCTAACCCTCGCAACACTCTCTAAATGGTAAACTGTATATGTCTGATCTAATGTCAAATAAAGCCGAAGAGTGGAGGGTAAAGGAGAGGAGCAAATACAGTACCCCTGTGTCAGAGAGAACTCTGTTCATCCTGTTTGTCCAATCACCCTTGCAACACTCTGTCAGTCTTGCACTAAATAAATGAGAATTCTAATGCAGAATAAAGCCGATGGATGGAGAGCAGTTGGGGGGGAGGGACAAAACAGCTGAGAGCACCATTGGAAGCAGTAGATTTCTTGCATGCTTGTTCATCAGTTGGCTAGCTCACAGCCACAGCACAAAAAATACAAAAAAGGGCTGGCCCGGTGGTGCTGAGGGTTGAGGTGCTGGACGCCACTCCTTGTGGTATGCTGGTGACCCAGGTTCGGGAAAGACCTGGGGTCATCGGGGTGCTGGTGTGGGGGAGGAGGGGGAAGCAGGATCAAGCATGCGGATGGGCAGCTCTCCTCTCCTCTCCTGAGGGTGGTGAGGGTGGGTTGGTGCCCCCTGTAGTTCTGCTCCCACCGGGTAGAGTTCCAGTGGGTAGCGTAGGCAGAAAGGGGGTGGCAGACAATTATGAGAGGTGGAAGGGGCTGAGCTGATGCCACAGGGTGCGTAGCGTGCCTCCACATGCTCGCATGGCCATGTGTTGGGGCCTCGGGTGGGGGGGTCAGAGGAGAAAACCTGTAAAATACCTGTGTGTCACCGTCGCCAGTTGGTGGGAGGAAGCGACGGGGACCAAATAGCTATATTGAAAAAAAACCAAAAAACTAAGAAATGGTAGAAAAAAATGCTTTGTGGGCTATGTGATCTACGTTTCTGGGAAGCAGGCGGGAGGTGACACCGAGCACACACAACTCATTTTTCAGTATCCCTTGTTGTAACGAACAGGAGCTGTAACAAACTCACATTATGCCTCCTATTTTGTTCATTATAGCGAAGGAGCACTGTACCCTTTTTTTTCTTATCTAGAAGAGGTTTACTATCCCTAAAACAGTCCACCATCCACCTTAGCTCAGTTTGAAGGGTCTTTTGTAGCACATCCATATCCTTTGAGGCTGTATATGGTATTGTGTTGTCAGCATACAGTACATCCTTTGTGTCCTTACATATTGATTGCAAGCCATTAACAAAGAGAGAGAAAACAACAAGGGTCCTAAGATGGATCCTTGTGGTACTCCATGATCGAGTGGACGGATGACATAACCCCATTTACCTCAACTATTTGCTTCCAATTTTCCAAATAATTGGTGAACCCTTTCACTTTGGACTGTCCAAAACCCAGATGTGCGAGCCTGGTCTGTATGAGGGCGTGATCTACTAGAACAAAGGCCTTAGTCAGGTCCACAAAGGCCACACCAGTGAGCATATCTTGCTCCATGTTCTGATGTAATTCATTTGTGAGTTGACCAAAGGAGTTGCGGTGCAATAGACCTTCTTGAAGCAATGCTGAGCTGTTGTAAGAATGTTGTACTTTTCCAAGTATTCTACAGCCTGGTCATGTAGGAGGTTTTTGTTTGCATTTTACCAGTTATAGACAGAAACAAAATGGGTCTATGGTTGTCCACCAAATTGGTTGCACCCCCCTTTATGGATGGGTACCACATAAGCAGTTTTCCATTTTTCAAAGATTTGCTTGAGCCTAAGAGTAAGGTTAAAATTGTTCTCAAAGGGCTGTTAATTTCTTGGCCGTCCATTTTAGATATTTCACTTTAACTTCATCATAGCCCAGTCCCTTATGTTTAGTTTTAACAGGGCCTCGTAAACCTCCTTTGGTTTGATCTTTTTAAAACAGAAAGATGTTCTGCTTAGTATAGGGTTTGTATCCATTGCACTATTATCTGATGTTTTAGTTACAAATCTCTCAAGAGTCATAAAGGTCTCATTCAATAGTAGATTGGTTGTTCCCTGGCTCTCATTTATTTCCTTAACTTCGGATTCAATTTGTTGTTGTTTAGATTACCTTTTGGGGTTTACCAAGTTTTTGGCAGTTTTACAGAATAATTTAGTCTCCATTTTTTTTGCTTTGCTCTCGTTTATAATAATCTTTTTACATTCATTGCCTAGTTTCCTAAATTTGTTGCAGTCTGACGTGTTTCTTGTAGACTTGGTGTTGCCATGCCTTATCCCCATGTTTCATTAAAGTAACAATTTCACTGATTAGCCATTCATCCTTTTTATTTCATTTCACTTCATTTTTATTTATTGTGCTGGAGAGCAAAACAAACTAAATAGCCCTTTTTCACAAGCAACTAGCTATTAAAACACAGTAAAACATTGGCAAGGTAGGTGATACAGAGGACAGGCAAAGTGACACAAGTACAAGCTGGTAATACATGGTACAAGCAGGAGAATAACAATTAGGTACAATTACAGTGCATTTTATTGATCAGAAGCAGGTGGAGGCTAGCAGCGAAGGAAGGGATGTGAATTCCTGCAGTGAGGCAGGATGGCAGGAGGTTGTAGTGACTAATTTCCCTGAAGGACGGAGTTCCTGGCCCTGCAGTAGTGTTTTTAAAGGGGGTAGGAAAGTGAATTTGGTCTGAGAGCGTGTCCCCGGCTTATTGGTGGAGCAGGGCAAGAGTGTGGAAATATAAGAGGGAACTTTTTCTAGCATCATCTTGTATAGGAACACAGCTGACCTATGGGTGAATCGGTCATCCAGGAAAAGGCAGGCAGTGGATTTATATAGTTGGCAGTGGTGTGTACGATAGGGCAGACCAGTCAGAAAACAACAGATACTGTTAAAAACAGTGCTCACCTTGGTGAGGGCCATGGAAGGAGCAGCAGCATACTCAAGGAAACCATAGCCAACAGCAGGTAACAGTAGGCTGTATGCAAGTAATCTCTTTATTTCATGAATCAGGAGCCCTTTGCCCCTGTGTAGGGCACCAGGCCCCTGGTGCACAATTATTACCAGGTTATTGACATGGTGTCATGGGATAGTGTGTTGTCCAGACAGATGCCTAGGTGCCTAGGTATATAAACTGTGAGATAAGCTTTACCACAGTGCCACCTAAATCATGATTTAGAAAAAGAGAGCAAGCTGCTTTCTTGTGTATCTCCCCAAAAAAACATGGCTTCAGTTTTTTGGTGTTGAGGACCATCTTATTATTTAAAGTGATTTACAAAGATTTCTACCCAGTTTACATATTCATATTGTAGTTGATGCTGGTGATAAGTCATTCCAGCTGCTTTTAATAATTTAATTTTAAGTCATTATTTTTGTGGAAGGGATCGTAATTTGGCCCTAGGAGGTAGGCAGTCGATCCCTTCCACTTCCTGAAAGCTCTGTCACACCCCCTGCGCTCAGGCACATAGCAATGTGTGACCAGGGAGAGCATGGGGGCACGCCCTATTGAAGTCAGTGGGGCTGCCTTTCACTGGCATTTTTACGCCTACCAGTGGCCAGCTGGAGATTAATGAAGGCCACTGCTCAACTAACAATGGCCTTGCTAGTCGAGTGATGGCCTTCATTAATGTCCAGCTGGCAATTAGTAGGCATTAAAATGCCATTAAAGCGAAGTGAGACACGCCCCCATACTTTCCTGGGCCATACATCATTATGAGCCTGAGCATGGGGGCATGTAAGAGCTATTGGGAAGTAGACTGGATAAGCTGGCCACCCCATAGGGCCAAACTACAATCCCTTCCACAAAAACAATGGCTGAAAGGACACACAAACAGAGCAAATGATTCAAGAAAACCAAAAACATAGCGTTGTAGGTAAGAGTCTTGCCTACAGAGTGATGTGCTATGTTTGTTTCAAAAATGAGATTTTTATGTAGTTCGTCAGGTTTAAAACACGCTCACAAATGTAAACAGACATTTTTTTTATGTATTTATAAATATTGTAAGCAAACAACTCACAAAATATATAGTAAGCACAGGAGGATACCATGTGATATATAAACAAATAATACTTGCATACAAAGGATCCATATATATATATATAACACCTCCCCTCGAGTTACAACATGGGGGGAAACCCACATTTCAGCAATAAAAAAACAAAATACCAATGCGTGCAGCTGAGGAAGAACAAAGGGGAAACTAGCATCATAAGCTGTAAAACAATAACTGTCAGGGACCATTGAGACACAATGGTCAGAAAAGTTTCCCCAATGCAACATTCCAATAAAGAATATACAACATTTTCAGTGCTTCTAGAAAGTACATAACAACATGAGAAGCAAAAACAAACAAGAACATTGCAACAGTGCAGACAAAATATCAAGAATAGGTGGGGTAGGCAGTCACTAGTGAGGCCATGGCCTGACCAACCAATACAGTTTGTAGTAGCATATCCCCTCTCAAGATATAGTTCCAAAACGGCCTAAAGATTAACAACAGGGCAAACTGGCAGGAGACATCGGGCACATCAAAAAGTAACTGAGGCTTCAAGTCACTTCTGTCCACCGCTCCCCGGAGACAATAGGCCATTAATGGTAATATACGAGCCCCGTAAACACAAAATCAACCAGTGCCCCTCACATTACTGTAGTTCCATTCCAATGAGGCCCAAACAGAGAGACCCAGGCACTTATCTTAAAAGTCCATAGTCTCCACCATGTCAGTCCTCATTAGATAAGTTGTCCCCCTCCGCTGACCGAGCTTTTTTCTTGCTCTATACAATGGAGCATTTTCTCAGCATCTTTTGGATCATTAAACTGATATTGCCTGCCCTGCCAAGGTAAGCGGAGCTTCGCGGGGAGTAAAAGCTGATGCTGAATCTTGTACAACCGGAGCTTGCTTTGGATGCCATCAAATGCCTTCCGGCATTGCCTAGTACTATAGGACAAATCTGGAAATAAAGATAAGGTATCCTGGCCATATTTAAGTGTCCTGCATCTCCAAGCCAAGGCCCGATCTCGGTCACCAGTGCCAGTGAAGACAATCCTGACGGTCCAGGGGGAGAGGGGTGTCATCGAATCTGACATAGTCCACCTTGGGGTAATTCGGTATGCCTTCTCAATACACACAGGAGGGTCATCCTCTGATAACCCCAAAAGTTCAGGGATAAAGAAATGTGCGTATCTTAACAGTCTTCCCCCTCTGCCTCCTCTGATAATCCCACCACTCTCAAATTTTGCTCCTGGGCCTGATTCTCCACTGATTCCAGACGTCGCAGCAATGAGTTTTGCTTGATAAGCTTGACTGTAGCATCACAGGCCTTAAGAACTGAAGCCTCGGTCCCCCAGACCAACATTCACAGTAGTCCATTCTGCTCTCCAGCGCTGTCACTCTCGGGGTGAAAATGTGTCAAATTTTTTATCACTATCCTGAACCGTTTTTACAAGCTGGTTCAGGATTGTCTGAATGGATGGAAAGCGACACTCCTGCAGATGGCTGTTCTGGAGATCCTGAGGCTCCCTCCGTAGCTGCAGGCCATTCTTCTTGCTGCTGTTGCGGCTTCCCCAATTTTTGCCCATGCTGTTGTTCTCCACCAAATTAGGCACCAACTACTGCACTGTTTATCTTCAGATTTCAAGTTTTAAAACATTTTATTAATAAAAATCTTGGGAGCTCTGCTCACCAGTGCCCCCCCCCCCACACACTTTTATTTAAGTGCTGTACTACAGTAGCTGCTTAAAATGGCTGGGACATCACTGTGTGATGATGTCATCAGAGCGCCCACACTCCAGAGCAAGCATTCACTTTGTATAGGGACATAATAAATATAATTATGCCATTGTATTAACATTACATTTCTCATAAAAATCCTTTATTGTGGATGTGAGACATATTTTTATTTATTTATTTATCTATTTATTACTAGGATTACAAATACTTTGAACCAAGGGTTCTTTTACAAAGGTCCCACGTCAGCAATGGGTGCAAGCAAAACAGTGGTAAGATACAATACAAGGTCAGGAGGTTACCATAGAAGCAAGCAGAGGTAAGATACAATACAGGTCAGGAGGTTAACTTAGTAGCAAAAGACAGTTACATGTGTTTGTAACGTGGCTAGTTTTCCATTAGCAGGTTATACAGACCTGCCACTAGAGGGATTCTTGGTCTTCTGCATAAATCACTGTATTCATTCGTGGGCAATATGGCCTGCATTAACATTCTACTTCTTTCCCGGTGCTGCTACAAGGGGACTTGAGTCTGAAGGGTGGAAGGCCACTAACTAAGCTGCTCCTGCTCTCCTTGTTCCCCTTTCTGCTGTATTTTCTCATCTAGGTTTTAAGTGAGTACCTAGGTGGGCAAATTTCTTGCCTAGAAAATATTGCACTAATACAAATCAGAGACCACTCAATCTGGGACCATGGCTCTCCTTATGTGTGTTTTATTGCTCCTAAGGTGCAGAGTTTTCAGCAATACAGTGCAATTCGAAGTACCTCAATGCAATTCAGTTCTCCAATGTACCTTATCAATACCTAATGTTATAACAGTCTACTGTGCAGACACTATGTCATTCTCCTCTCCCCTTTTAGCCTATTCCCCCCTGTTAGCCTACACCCCCTTGCTACTGTCCTCACCTATGTCCACCCAAGCACTTATTGAGCACGATCAACTGTCATTACAGTGGTGCCGCCTCTTGCGCAGCACGGTATGGGTTGCCTCGAAGAAATAAAAAAGCAGTCTCCATTCTTATAAGCTCCTTAAAGTTATACTTTGCTTCTTCTCTGCTCAGGAAATGTGGAGCTCAACCTACCCCCAAACACACACACAACTTATCTCGCCTATCGATTTTGCTGAGGCCACAGGTCTCAAAATGATGATGGTCAACATTTTAAGCCTGCCTAAAAACTCAGTATAGCTGCAAGCCTGGGCTGTACACGTTAACCCAGACCTTATCATAATTACTTAGTTGTGGTTAAAAAAGACGAACACTGATTAACAAATATCACTGCAGGGCTACAATTTATTTAGAGCAGATAGAGAGTCTAGAGGCGGGGGTGTGGTTATCTACACCAAATCTAAGTACTTGGTCACCAATATTAGTTGCAAATCTCTAGCCAAGGAATTTGAGTTAGTTTCGCTGAGCCTTCATCTCCCCTCCTCGGAATGTGTCACTATCCTAGGTGGCTATAGACCCCTCTGGTGGTGATGAAGTCCTGAATCTTTTGAAATCCATGTTGTGAGATGCAAAACTGAAACAATATTTCTAGGAGATCTAAATATGGACTGGCTGTCACCTAAATCACACGGCCTCAAATCCCTTTGTGACGAGCTAGGTCTTGGGCAATTAGTCAGTGAACCTACTAGGAACAACACTCTAAATACTGCCAACAGTTCCATTCTAGATGTGGTACTAACCACCCATCCACACAAAATATCTAATTTGGCAGTGTTTCTAGCGTGGCGATCATGGAATTGTTGCTTGCATAAGATCTCAAATTAAGGCCGTCCATAGCCCATCTTTATAACAAAAGATCCTTTCGCAAATTCAGTGCAGTAAACTTCCTATCTGACCTGAGCATGATCAGATGGCAAGATCTTTACCTAGCCAAAGATGTCAACAAGGCAGCTTGCATCCTGAATGACAAACTCATTACAATAATAAATAAGCATGCCCTTTCATCAAAGTAAGTGCAGGAACAATTCCAACCCCTGGTTCACCTCGGATCTCAAGGCAGCCCTTATAGCTCGAGATAAGCTCTGGGCTAAAGCTAGACATTCCAAAGAATCTTCAGATTGGCAGGCCTTTAGAACAGCCAGGAATAACTGCGTGAAAAACTTAGCTCTGCTAAATCTAACTATTATATTTCTACTCTCGAACAAGCTAAAGGTAACCCTCATAAAATATGGAAGACTATCAAAGCTATAGAAGGATGGCCCATGGCCCCCTCTGTCCAACAAAGATAGTGGCAAGATTGTGGAAAACAAGTCCCTAATCCTGGAAGAACTTAACTCCCACTTTGCCACAGCTGGATTAGCTTTTGACTCGTCACCTTATGCTGGTGCTGCGGTGAGCCAGCATACCCCTCCGCCCACATCTAGTCCTGCACCCAGCCCCTTCCAACTCTGCGAGATAACTTATAAAGAAGAAGATTCTCTTCTTAACTTAGACACCAAAAAAAGCACAGGGGACGATGGCTTGGAACCCTTTTTCCTAAGGTCAGGCTACGCCCATCTCACTGCCCCAATTCTCCACATCTTCAGTCTTTCCATTACATTTGCTACTGTGCCGTCCTGCTGGAAATCAGCTCATATCCTCCCTCTATTTAAATCTGGTGACCCATGCGATGTAAACAACTATAGGCCTATATCTCCATATTGCCTGTCCTTTCTAAAGTTCTCGGAAAACTGATCCATATTCAGTTAAAATCTCACTTGGAAACCTTCTCTCTCATTAACCCAGCTCAATCTGGCTTCCGGGCTAATCATAGCACAATCACTGCACTAGCAAAAATAACCAATGATTGGATCTCTGCCATAGATGCTAAGAAGGTAACTGGTGCAGTCTTTTTGGACCTCAGCAAACCTTTTGATACTGTTGATCACAAACTATTAGTCAATTGCCTTGCAAAGTTGGGTGCCACATACCATACCACCCAGTGGTTCTCTAGCTACCTAACTGGAAGATTCCAAAAAGTAAAGGCGGAAGGCTTTTTTTCTTCTGCCTTGCCAGTTGCAAGAGGAGTCCCCCAAGGATCCATCTTAGGCCCTACATTAATGACTTAGATGCTAACATATCTACGTCCAATCTGCACTTTTTTGCAGATGATACTGTGTTGTATACTTCTGGCTCATCATTATCTGAAGTCAAGGGAGTGCTTCAAGCGGACTTCGCACAACTTGAGCATAATCTAATAAAGGCAAAGCTTCTGCTCAATGCTAAGAAGACCAAAGCGATGATATTCTCCCGCAGTGCTGTCTCAGGCCCCCCCAATACCCTTGCCCAAGACTTCATTGTCACCACGCTAAATGAGCCTCTGGAAGTTGTAACCAAATTTAAATATCTAGGTATCTGGATCGACAATAAATTATCTTTCAGTGACCACGTCGAAGATGTCTCTAGAAGGTTAAAAGCAAGGTTAGGTTTCTTCTACAGAAATAGGCCCTTTTCCCCTTGAAACTCGAAACAAGCTTGTACAGGCCACTTTTCTCCCCCTACTCGACTATGGCGATGTAATCTATTCCTCCACCACTCTTGCAAATCTAAGTAAACTGGACATCCTTTATCACCGTGTGTTACGGTTCATTACCAACTCCCCTTACCGTTCGCACCACTGTGACTTATATGCAGCTGTTGGTTGGACATCCCTTACTACTAGACACCTGCTCCATGCTGGGTTATGGACTCTTAAACTGCTCCTGCAGAAATTGCCAAGCTATCTCTCTTCCCTTATTAGTATCTCACATAGTGCATACTCGTTAAGAAAATCTGACTTTATTATGCTTGACATACCAAGGACGCGGACTTCCTTTGGTAAACGGTATTGCATATGCCCTTCCCTCCATTTGGAACCAATTACAAACCGTACTGAAACTAACTAGCACAGTTTCAATAAACTTCTACAAATCGCTAAGTTCAGCCAAAATAAAAGACACCTGTAACTGTCATTAAGTCTCTTCCTTCCCCATGTGTGCCATATTTATCCACTGGTAAGGTATAATTGATTTGTCATATTAACTGCTTTCCTTCCCTTCTACCTGGCTTTATCTTTGCTTACGCTCCACTGCTACTCTATCAAATCATTCCTCCCCCCCATATCAGTTGTAGACTGTTGTTTGTTCTAGCTGCCAAAATATTGTATATGTATTGCACACACCAGTCATCGTGTTTCATTTATCAGTATGCAACCTGTAAGTCGCTTCCCTGTCTCATATCAATGTTTACCACCTGCAGTCACCCTATGTGGTACCCTTGTATGTATATCCAGCCTGTATCATGTAACGTGCATTTCATGTATATACTGTTATTACCTATCTGTGTTTGTACTTTAAGTGTTTATGTCACAGGACCTCCTTGTGAATGAGCTTGCTCAATGGAGTTTTCCTGCAATAAACTTAAACTTGAACTTGAATCAGCAGCTTACAGAGGCGATAGGCACGCAGACCTGGCTCGGGATCGCGGAAAACCAAAACCACAGCGCCATTCTCATGTCACAGGTCGTACTACTGTCGGCGTCGCAACTGGGAAACAGTGGACACTATGTAAATAAATGTGTAGCACGAGCCATGCAGGCACACAGTTTCAGATCATCTCACTCTGCTGCAGCAACAGAAGTGGCGGAAACTGTAGCATGCAGCAGTACCACTGTCACATACCGTTCGTCTCCTCAGAAGTCAAATAGGAGCCGCACAAACTTGCACTCGCACTTGCCATGTTACAAGCGCATTAATCACCTCCAGCGTCGGGCTCCAGCGGGGATTAATGCCCACTGGGTGGTTGGAAGCACGAGGCCACCCCCCCCAAGCAGGGCATTAATCCACCCGGTAGAGCCCTCCTCTGTCGGTGATTAATGCTTACATAGACTAGCACAGTAGCAAACAGTCAGTGGCAAATAACAATGCACAATTAACAATATGGGTGTATATATAGCAAGACATAGATACAAATGAAAACCATCCTAGGGGTGACATAAGTGGAGCAAGGGGTGGGGGATAAGAGTGGGAGGGGTGGGGAAAAGAGGGGTAGGCAGTCAAGGATTTGACATTGTCGTAAGTGCAAGAACAAAAAGATAAGTGCTAGGTAGTCTGGGGGTGGAGCAACAAGAGATAGGGTGATAGGGAGGGGGGAGACAGGAGCAGGAGGGGATGGAATGGTAGGTGGGAAGTGAGAAGGGGTAGAATGGTAGCTGGGGTGGGAGAGAGACGTAAGGGGGTTAGTTAGATACATGATAAATAAAATAAAAAAAATGTGTATGTTTACTTTTGTGACCATGCTTTAAACCTGACAAGACTACATAATATCTAATTTTTGAAGCAAACAGAGCACATCACTCTGTAGGTAAGACTCTCACAACGCTATGTTTTTGGTTTTTTTGAGTCATTTGCCTTGTTTGTGTGTTCTTTAAAATAAAAGTATTAAACATTGCTAGAATGATGATCGCCAGCATTAGTTACCCGAATATGTGAGTGGCAGTTGATGTACACATACTTGTAAAATCACTTTAAAAACCATGTTTGGAGGAAGTTAAAGTCATGTTGAATGATTTTGCTTAAGACCGCCATATCCCCGACCGAGCTGAAGATGACAGCATCATCAGTATACATTAAGGTTTTGGTGGATGGGAAGGTGTTGGGGCATGAGTTTAGAAAAAGCGAGAAAGGCAAGTGACCAAGGGTAGAAATTGTGGGACCCAGAGCCGGCCCACTGGCGCAGAGGACTGAGGCGCTGGACACCTTACCTTGCATCACGCCAGCGACCTGAGAGCAGGATTGAGCAGCTGCCTGCACTTAAGGTTCAGCCACAGCCAATTACAAACACACAGTCGCAAACTTACCAGCTAGAATCCCCCATTCAAACAACATGAAGTCTTGCTGTATTCTGATTATATGCAGTTAGCCGCTGCACTTGAACTGCTCCGGAGTGTAAAGGGTTAACTCTATGCCAAGGCATAGAGTGTTGAGCTTGAGCTCGGTTTTCAAACCTCTGTCTGTGGTACTCTGAAGTGTAACTGTTAGATTTCTTACTCCGCCTAACTGTGAAGTCCCTCAGGAGATCCCTTCTGCACTTTGGTTCGGTAATAGTTCGAATCGGTCGTTTTTTCAATCACAGTTCTTATTTCATCGGGGTAGTAGTAACTAGTGGTATTTTTGTTGAAATTGTTAGAAATTGTTCTGTCTTCGGTTCTTTGCCGGTCGGTCCGGTTCAGAACCGAAACCTATTGTTTTTTCTGATTTTCTGTATAAATATTTGTGGTTTTCCAGTACTTATTGGTTCCTAAAAATATCCAGATTTTTGCAGGATTTTTTTTAACCGACCCGTGACATGGTTGGAACTGATAAGTTTTAGTTATCTGGCTTAATGCTGACTAGGATGACTTTTTTCTTGTATTTGGCATGTCTGAGAAACCCAAAAAGAAAACCGATCCCACTGGGTTTCAGCACTGTACCGAGTGTGGGGAGGCCTTTGCTAAGGCTAATCCCCATCTCGTATGTGTGTATTGTCTGGGGTTTGTCCACCACAAGGTAGACTACCAAATTTGTAAGAACTTTCCCAAGGCCACTCTTGAAAAACGTTTGAGTAGGCTAACGGAAAGGGAGGCCGAGAAGTCCGCTGACCCGGATGGCCAGCCCGGATCGGTTGCGACCGAACCTGAAGAGGTGCCTACTGACCTGGGCGATACCTCTTCAGGCAAAAAGAGAGCCGAGACTGTGGAGTCAGTTCCGTCAAAGAGAAAAAGAAAATCAGCCAGTTCGGATCCAACACCTCATGTTCCGACTGCTGAGGAAATAATGAAAGCGATCTCTATAGTGCAATCACTTTGCCCAGTTCCAACTGAACCAACATCAGTTCAAAGGTGATGGGTTCGGTCGGAAGTTTTTGCCTCAGATATTGATCCAGAGGCATACTATGAGGGTGATTGGGACGATGAAGAAGAAGAGTTTGAAGGCCTAGATGAGCCAGTAGAACCTGACCTCTCCCCAGACAGACCTTCCAATGTTTCCCCTTCCAGGCTTTGTGAGTCCCCACACACACTTCTTGTTTTACAAGAAGGTGGCTGAGACTCTTCAGCTTCCTGTGGAAGAGACTGATCAGGATCAGGAGAAGCCTGATTATGTGGAAATGATGGATGTTTCAGAGTCAAAGAGAGTGTCTGTCCCTTTGCACAAATCCTTGGGGAAACGGACACATAAAATCATGAAATTTCCCACATCCATTCCTCCTGTGGATAAAAGAGTGGACAGGAGGTATGCTTTATCAGGCCATGGCACGGAATTCCTTTCAGCACATTGCAGCCATGTTGGGGTAGTGCAAGCTGCACCTTGTAACGAGGCTAGTATTCCCCTGGCATCTCACTCCCCAGATAAGGATTCCAGGAAAGTGGCTGCCATGGCTAAGAAACAGTACTTGGCATCCTCTTTGGGGCTCAGGCAATCAAATTACATGGCATATACAGCCAGGTAGACGTGCAAGAACAAGGGGACACAATTTAAAGATAGAAGGAGGGCGGTTCAGGGGCAATGTGAGGAAGTATTATTTCACAGAGAGGGTAGTGGATGCATGGAACAGCCTTCCTGAGGAGGTTGTGGGGTCTAAAACTGTGGGAGAATTCAAGAATGCATGGGACAGACATAAGGCAATTCTTGTGGGGGGTAGGAAGAAATAGGCTGTTGGTTAACTAGGATCTGCAGCCTATCCTGTAGGTAGGGAAATGGGCAGACTAGATGGGCCAAGCGGTCCTTATCTGCCGTCAAAGTCTATGTTTCTGTGTTTCTATGTTTAGGTACCAGAAGTCTATGTGGGATATGGTTCTGGAGCTGGCAAAGAATGCCCCTCCCCAGCTAGCCAAGGAGCTGATGGTATAGATGGTATAGAGGCATCCAAAGTGCAATTTCATGCTGCTGTGGACTTGAATAATGTGCATTCTAGAGTCGTGGCTACATCTAGCTCCATGGGGAGGTTTGCTTGGCTTAGATGTATCAGTCTTTCGCAGGATACCCAGACTAAGGCCATGGATTTCCCTGTAACTGGTAATTCTCTGTTTGATGAACAAACAGAGAACTACATGAAGAAGATGGATGAATATAGGACTACCTATAGGAGTGCTGCAGCCAAGGAAAAGCAGGCCACTCCTCAGAAGCAGCAATTCAGGGCTGGCAGGAGCAGGCCTTTTCACAGGCCTTTCTACCAAGCTCAGGCCGCCTCCTCCTCTTCTTTCCAGCAGAGGGGGTTCTTTAGGGGAAGAGGGAGGCATGGGATGACCAGAACGCCATCATCCATGCAGTCTAAGTCCCCTTCCAAACAGACACCCTGAGGTGTCGGTCAGGGTCACCTCCCCAGTTCCAGTAGGGGGCAGGTTGGCTCACTACTCCCAAGCCTGGGAGTCCATTACTTCAGACAAATGGGTCCTGGAAGTAGTGAGCCAGGGACTTGCTCTCAGTTTCAAAAGGTTCCCAAAAATGAGAGCAAGCTTCTTCAGTCCTCCCTCTCCCTTGGAGAAAAAGGCCTTAGAGGCAGAAGTCTCCTCTCTTCTGCTTCTGCAAGCAGTAGAGAAGGTACCTCATTGTCGCAGGGGGAAAGGACTGTACTCTAGATACTTCCTTACCCTAAAAAATACAGGAGAGTGGTGACCCATCCTAGATTTAAGGTACCTGAACAAACACTTAAAACCAAAATTCAAGATGGTGACTCTGGAAGTAATTCTTCCCTCTCTGAGACAAGGATACTGGCTAGCCTTTCTGGATCTCAAGGATGCCTACTTCCACATACATATCAGACATTCCCACAGAAAGTACCTCAGGTTTGAGTTGCCCTCAGGCCATTACCAATTCAGAGCTGTGTCTTTCAGCCTAACATCTGCTCCAAGGGTGTTCATCAAGTGTCTTGCAGTAGTGGTGGCATTCCTCAGGAGACAGGGTATCCTTCTGTTCCCAAACCTGGACGACTGACTCCTTGTAGGACAGTCCTCAGACCAAGTCAAGTCAGCCCTAGAGGTCACTCAAAACTTCTAGACTCCTTGAGTTTCATTCTGAACCTGGAAAAATATGTTCTGAAACCAGCCCAACTTCTCACTCTTTCATAGGGTTGGAACTAGACACTATTCAGGCAAGGGCATTTCTCCCTCTCTCAAGGGTTCAGTCCCTTGTCACTCTAGCTTCCTCTTTTTATCCTCTAGTTTCTCGTCCAGCCAGACACTTTTTAAAGTTGCTGGGTCACATGGCAGCATCCACAGCAGTGGTTCAGGGAGCAAGGTTTCAGATGAGAGATATTCAGTTCCATCTCAGATCTTACTGGTCTAAAAATAAAAGACCCTCTCTCCAAATTGGTTCCAGTGTCTCAAACTCTAGTGCAGGCCCTCCAGTGGTGGCTAGAGGAGTACAATCTTCTACAAGGTGTCCCCTTTATCAGTCAGTCTCCTTCAGTGATTCTCACCACAGATGCCTCTTTACTGGGGTGGGGGACTCACCTAGATCAGCTTATAGTTCAGCTGGTCTCACCAGGAATCTCTTCTACACATAAATCTTCTTGAACTGAGAGCTGTCTTTCTAGCACTTCAGACATTCTCAACTGCTGTTCAGGGGAAAGTGGTGCGGATCAGGACAGACAATACCACAACCATGTAGTACATCAGCAAGCAGGGAGGCACTCTGTCCTCGACCTTGAGCACAGAGGCCATGAAAATATGGTCTCTAGCTTATTCCCTTCAAGCTTCCCTGATGGCTGTGCATCTCTCAGGGAAGGACAACTTTCTAGCAGATGCTCTCAGCAGGATTTCTCAGGGTCACCACGAATGGACCCTGAACCCTCTAGTTCTTCGGGTTATTTTCAAGAGATGGGGCACTCCAGACATAGATCTCTTTGCAGCCACGGACAATCACCAACTTCCTCTCTTTTGCTGCAGACCGCCTCTTCTGGGCCCTGTCCCTTAGGATGCTCTCTTGTTCAGTTGGACAAGCAGGTTTCTTTATGCATTTCCTCCTTTTCCTCTGATATTCAGGGTCCTGATCAAGATCAGGTCTCAGCCTTGCAAGGTGATTCTAGTGGCTCCAGACTGGGCCAGTCAGCCTTGGTACTCCCTTCTCTTGTCACTGTCAGTGACAATGCCTCTGTGTCTTCCCAGACAGTTCAACCTCCTCACAGGGGAGGATTCTTTATCCCAACCTTCAGACTCTCAGGCTCAAGGTCTGGCTCTTGAAGAGCTAGAATTTGCAAGCTTGCATCTTTCTCAATCAGTCTTGGACATTTTAAAGGTTAGCAGGAAACCTGCTACTAGAAAGACTTAAAAATCCAAATGGAAAATATTTGGGTTTTGGTGTTCCCAGAGGCAGGTCCAGTCAGAGTTGGCTGATATTGGACTATTTGGCGCATCTTAACAGTTTAGGCCTCCAGCCTTCTACTCTCAAGGTACATTTGGCAGCTGTGTCTACCTTCCTTTCTGCTGGTAAAGGCTCTTCTCTACCATCTCATCCAGTGTTCAAAAAATTTGTCAAGGGTCTGGTACATGTTAATCCTCCCTTTCGGGAGCCTACCCCTTCCTGGGACCTGAATATCTGTATTACGCAGCTTATGCAGCCCCTTTTTAGACCTCTATCTTCAGCTGAGCTGAAGTACTTGACTTGGAAAACTGTATTCCTGGTAGCCGTTACCTCTGCCAGGAAAATCAGTGAATTACAGGCTGTATCAGTGGAACCTGACTTAATTTCATTTCACAGCGATAAGGTGGTCGTTCGAACCAACAGAAAGTTTCTTCCCAAGGTGGCATCAGACTTTCATTTGAATCAGTCTGTGTCATTGCCTGTATTTTTCACTGACCATTCTTCCTCGGGGGAGAGAAGATTGCACAGTCTTGATGTAAAGCGGGCTCTTAGTTACTATGTGGAACACACTAAGGTCCATATAAATGACTGTCCTCAGTTGTTTCTCACTTATGGAGAAGTGGGAAAGGGTAAACCTGCCACAAAGAGAATTGTTGCCAGGTGGATTGTCTCCTGTATCCAGTTCTGCTATTCGAAGCTTGGGAAGGAGCCTCCCTCAGGTCTGAGGGCTCATTCTACTAGAGGTACAGCTGCTTCGGTAGCAGCAGCTAGAGATATACCTTTAGTGGAAATCTGTAAAGCAGCCACCTGGACATTCAGTCTAGAAGTGATGCTAGGTTTGGCACAGCTGTGCTGTAGATCTTGTTCCCAAAATAGGTTCTGTGATTCCCTCCTCCAAGAGGGTACTGCTTGGTAGTCTGCATATAGTCAGAATACAGCAAGACTTCATGTTGTTTGAAGAACAAATTACTCACCATAGTAATTTTGTTTCTTCTGATGGAGTCTTGCTGTATTCTGACCTCCCTCCCTGTCTCCTCTCCTGGAACCTAGTAGTTTTGGGATGTGGTCTGGCAGGCAGAGTGCTGCACCTCAGAGGTGTACTTGGCATGCCTTTATCTTATTAAGGTTTTTTCTGGTTTTTATGATAAATGTTTTGGTTATTTCACTACCTGCTTATATTCTTTTTGGGGTCCTCAACTTGAGTCTTTTTGACCCTAAAAATCTGTTTAGTGCCTTTTGGCATAAAAATTTTGGAAACAATTTCTAACCATTGGGTTAGTTAGTTTAGTGCTCGTAAGAATCTGACAGTTACACTTCAGAGTACTACAGACAGAGGTTTGAAAACTGAGCTTGATTCAACGTTCTATGCCTTGGCATAGAGTTAACCCTTACTCTCCGGAGTAGTTCAAATGCTGGGGCTAACTGCATATAGTCAGAATACAGCAAGACTCCATTAGAAGAAACAACATTACTATGGTGAGTAATTTTTTCATCCTGCCCAAACTAAATGGAGAAGCACACTGAAATGGCAGTTAAGAAAAGACTTCAAATTCAGACTGCACTAATCACTGTAATATGATGCCTGCACTTAAGGTTCAGACACAGCCAATTACAAACACACAGTCACAAACTTATCAGCTAGACTCCCCCAATCCTGTCCAAACTAAATGGAGAAGCATGTTTGCATGCTGTAAACTTCCCCACAACACACAACATTCCTTATTAAGCTAATATAGAAGCAGCCTGTGTCATCTCTAGCAGGTTTCAGCAGTGTGAGTATTCTTGCATGCTGTGAACTTCCCCACAACACACAACCTTCCATATTAAGGTAATATAGCACCAGCCGGTGTCATCTCTAGCAGGCTTCAGCAGTGCGAGTTGTCTTGCATGGTACTGAATGGCACAGACCCTTCTCTCACTACCTTGGCCAGCCACCATCTGAATGATTGGGAGGCAGCATGCATTCATAGTAATCTGCTAATTTCTATGAGCATTCGCTCCCATTCGGGCGGTGGCCAGCCCAGATGGTGAGAGGAAGGTCTGTGCTGGCTGCCACTTCTTCCCTCTGACTGATGCACCTTTTCTTGGGATCTTATGGGGGGTGGAGGGTGGATGGGTGCTGTAGTGGGTGGGAGAGGGTGGGGTGTGTCTATACTTTGCCATGGTGCCTGGGGGTGGAGGTTGGGATTGGGTGTTGTGGGTAGGGAGGAAGGTTCTGTCTTGCTGTAGTGGGGGAAGGGAGGGTGCTGGTGGATGTGCTGGCTGCCACAGTGGGTGGGAAGGGAGGTTGTAATATACACACCTGCTAGGGCTGGGTGGGAGAGGAGTAGAGGTGCTACAAGGGGGTGGGAGAAAATAAACTTTTTTCTGGTAAAAGAAATTAAATGGTTGGAGTATAACAGACTGTTTGGCACAGGAGTTAGAACAGTCTGGGGACCTTGTGATCCACACATTCCAGGCATTGGTGCTCCTGCTCAACCTGGGGAAGTCAGCCTGGTTCCCAAACAGGTAATTTTGTATATTGGTGCAGAACTGAACTCTCTATATACCAGAGCCTGGTTGTTGGATGGCACAGCTTGTGATTTCTTGTCCTTTCCCCGATCATTTCAGTCACAGCTGGGCAATCATTTCCTTTAGTTATTCGAGCACATGGCCTCAGTGATGTTTGTTGTATGATGGATCAGGTGGCATATGCAGCTATTTGAGTAGGAAGTCCACCACCAGTGGTTTCAGACCCATTCCCTGCTGACCCAGTTAATTCAGGTAACTCAGCTAGTGGGAGATGCACTGTTTTGGTGGCTGTAACCTCAGAACCTTTGGGAAAGAATCCACTTATCCAGGCTGAGTTCTTGATGTAGTTTATTTATGACAGATGTCTCCCTCATAGATTGTAGGGGGTGCATTTGCAAGACAGCAGGGTGCATGGCATCTGATTTCTTGGTGTGCATTGAATTGTATTCAAACTATTTGATCAAGTTAATATCTCATGGGATACAGAGTCAAATGCCTTGACATAATCGAGAAAAATAATATCAACTGGCATGCCTTTATCCAGGGCTGCACTCAAAGAAAAATAGTAAGTTTGTAAGACACGAACGACCTGGGCTAAATCCGTGCTGCATAATATCAGTGTAACCTTCTCGTCTTATGTGGTTGATTATATGCTCTTGTACAAGCCCCTCAAGTAATTTACCATGACCAATGTTAAGATAATTGGCCTGTAATTTTTAACATCCTTTTTGTCGGCTTTTTTGTGAATTGGTGAAACTATTGCCTCTCTCCATTCTGTAAACGTACTACCTTCCTTTATGGATGTGTTAAAGAGCATTGTAATTGGTCCTACTAGTTTAGTACTCAACTCCCTAAGGAATTTAGGGCTTATACCATTGGACCCTTGTGATTTATCAGGCTCATCTTCCTGCTGACGTCCTCTAGGGGGTAATACGGTAGGCCTTTTGAATCTCCACAACAGGTTCCGAACCTTCCTGTACCAATTTTTCAGTCAGCCACTCGTTCACAAACAGAACAGGGTGGTTCCCTTCACATCCCTCTGGCAGTCCAAGCAATCACAGCTTAACAGAGTGGACTGGATTCTCAAGGGACTGCAGGCGGGTTCACAAGTGCTGAGCTTCCATATCCATCAATGTAATGGCTCCCGTAGAGCCACCCACTTGTTTTTGGACTCCTGCAGATCTCCTTTCAGGGCATCCACTATGGTCTCAAGAATGAGTACCCTGCCATTGAAGCCATCAACTTTCTGTGAGAGATTGGTAACTGATAAAATAAATTTTTGTAGCTTAACTCCCGACGAGCCAAAAGTTTAATCTGAGCCCGAGTCGGCTGCAGACAAGGTCTCAGCTACTGATCGCATGACCGGCACTCCATTAGAGCTTGTTTTTATCAGGACCTCTGGACGTTTTATCCTGCTTTGGATTACCCAGTTTAGGCAAATCGAATGTTCTCTTTCTTCTGAAAACCTCAGAATTGTAAATATTTAGAGCCGAACTACTGATTTTATTAAATTTAAATGAGAGATAACTGAGCTGTAGAAAATTGCTACCATTCAGCTCGGGCTCCACATCACCTCCATCTCAAAGTAGTTAGTTAGGGAGGTGAACACTGATACAGATAGAGTGCCAGGTCATCTAAGTGAACATGAACAGCATGACTCCTATGCTAAACCTCAAGAAACAGAAGCAGCCCACTCCTTCAGGGACTGGCAAGAAGCGAGAGGATGTGGGACTTGGCTCACATGATCCAAGTGAAGCTTGTGGCAGTCTACTTAGCAGGCTTGAGCAGTCAGCTAGGAGACACCCAGTTCAGTCATCTTATTTGGTTTTCTTAGGGACAAGTTTGTCCTGCACCCCCATGTGAAGGCTCTGCCTAAGGTCGTTTCAGAATGTCACTTGAACCAGTCCTTAGTGTTGCCTGCGTTTTCTCAGAGTCCCAATCAGTCAAATAGGGAGTGAGCACGACTTGCACTTGATGTCTGCAAGGCACTGATGTTCTACAATGAGCCCATGCTGGAATTTTGTGGTGAATCGTCAGTTGTTCATAAGCTTCACTGAGGCTGCTAAAGGCACACCAGCAGTCAAGCAATATTGCCATTTGTTGCACACTAGCTTGTTTCATGTGAGTGTGGATAATGATTGAATCCTGTTAGCTAGAAGAGGTTTTTTTTTTTCTTCAATAAAACTTTTTCTCATTATTGTCTGCACGTCGGGGTCCCTAATACAGCCAGAATATTGCTTAGCCCCACTTGCCACTATTTACTCTGCCGCTGTCATTTTGCAGCTTGCCACCTTCAGCACAACCTTCCCCTGGAACCAAGGATCCAGACAGGCAGAGGGCTTCATGATATGGGGCCCAACTGCGCTGGCATCCATCATAGAGATGGCAGGCAGGCTTTTTCTCCCTGCTTTACTTTCCTCCCTTCTCAGACATCAGCCACAGCCTCTGTTGGTATCTCTTGGTGCATACAGCATGTGCATTCAAAACATCTTGCTAGGGAGTAGGTGCCCTGACCCACTACAAGGAGTCCCTGCACTGGTGTGGGCCAATGTGTCTCTCCTGGGCTGGCTCAAACTGTGGACAGTAGCACTTCCCAGCCCTGGATGCTCTGTTCCCAGCTTCCCAGAGTCTGCTTCCAAACCTGAGTCACCAGCAGGGAAGTGGGATGCACTTCTGCTGGGTTGTTGGCCAGCCCCAAGAAGAAGTTTCGTACTGGTAACCGTAGTTCTACTACTGGTGTGTAGTTCATATCAACGTGATTCACCCAACCTCTTCTGGCTAGTCTTCCTCCTCTTTTTCTTGTTTCAGCATCTAGATCTGCAGATCTAGTGGTGGAAACCAGAGGGCATGTGATTGGGTGGTAACAAGCATCAACATAAAATCCTTTCTAGGGACGTGGATATGTTGTTCAATCCACAATTATTGGCAGGTTCCTTGCCGCTTTAAATCTTGACGGAAGGTCTTCAAGCTGGCTCCTCCCTCCCACCCACCAGGGTGGTAAAATCCTCGGCTCCGCCCCATGATGCCAGATCTTCCTTACCGCTTGGAAGCTCAGGTTCCCTCCTTAGCGCTCTGTGTTTAGGCCTGGATCCACACTCTTCGGTTAAGCCGAAAATAATTCTAAAGTTTACAAGACTCTGGTCTTTGTCTTCCCTCTCGGCTGCGATGGACAAATCGATTCCTGGATTTTGTCAGTGCCCCTCTAGGCAGAAGATGTCCCGGACCGATCTGCACTCCACGTGCGTCTACTGCCTGGGGCTTGTCCACGATTCGCAGGCTTGCGAATTGTGCAGCTCCTTCTCAGCTTTGGACTTGGAGGACCATGCTGCTAGACTTCTTCTTGGGTGCCCTGAAAAACGGTATCCACCGGTTAAGTTGAAGGAGGCCTGTTGGACGGTGTCTGCGGAACAGTTGGAGCAGATGATCGCCCTCGAGGAGGAAGCAGCCCAGGCCACTTCTTCTTCCTCCTCGGCCACAGCATTTATCCTGCTCTCCTTGGGCTCTTCCTATACAGCTTCCTTTAAGGAGCTTTGTCAGTCCCTCTCCACCAAGGGAGAAGGACCATCTGGACATACAGGTCAGTCCAAGAAGAAGGACTCAAAAGGTAAGTCCCACCGTCGGCGT
This sequence comes from Neoceratodus forsteri, assembly GCA_016271365.2. Taxonomy (NCBI): domain Eukaryota; kingdom Metazoa; phylum Chordata; order Ceratodontiformes; family Ceratodontidae; genus Neoceratodus; species Neoceratodus forsteri. Next base: position 447,455,460 of record CM057456.1, on the reverse strand, counting down.
TCGTGGGAGCAGGAGAGATCCCCTTCACCGGACTGTCGGCTTTCGACTTCGGTCGAGGTTGCAGCTAAGGCCACTGGCTTCACGGTGTCCCCGTCAGGTCAGCAGGCTGAGACAACCGTCAACACGGTCGGGATTTTTCTCTACCCGTCGGAGAGTTTGTCGACTGATGATGCCAACAACCCTACTTCACTGGTTTCCCCGGTGATTACCGAGGACTTGCCTGTGCCTCCTGTGCCGGAGTCCCCGGTTAAGGTCCCTGTACCAAAGGAAGGGCGGGTTTCCCCTGTTCCCCCTCTGACCCACCCTCGGAATCCCCGAAGGTCTCGGTCCTCTTCCAGGTCCAGCCGGTTCCACCGACGTCGGCGGTCTCGTTCTCGGCACCATGGAAAGCGGCGCCACCGCTCATCCTCTTTGGAGGATAGGCTCCGGCGCAAGTTGCGTTGGCGCTGAAAGGACTTGATGTGGCAGCAGCTCTTACTGTCCGGTAACAAGTCGACTCCGTCGCCTTCTCTGGCCATTAAGTGGCTGTCACTGGAGCGACCAAAACAACCCCTCATAGTAGTCGAGGAGCCACCACTGACGCCAGTTGTTTGTCTGAAACCAGCTGCTGCACCCATTATGGTGGAACCTCTGCCTCCATAACCTAAGATTGGGGCCCTGACCAAGGATTCTCGGTCGAGTCAGGGCTTGCCCCATAGGTTGTCGGTCACCCTCACTCCTGATCGACCTCGGCAGGTGGAGAGTGTCTCAGGCGCTCAGCAGCTGTTCGCAGACTCCTTGGAGTCTGACGCTGACTCCTCCCTGTTCTCCAGGCTGGTTGACCTGGAATCTGCAGGGGGGTCAGTCAGTGAATGAGAGCCCATCCTCGTTTCTGGGAATGTTTCGACTCATCTCAGAGTCTACTGGGATGCAGCTTGAACCAGTTCAGAAATGGGCCAAGTATCCCCTTACAGAGATACTGAACCGAGGGGATTCCCCTACGGAGGCCTTTCCGGTGGCCAAAACCATTGTTGACCCGGCCCTGGAGTTGTGGCAGCGGCCAGCATCTTGTCCCGCACCTTCGGCCAGGATGGTTCGAAAGTATGCGGTCCCTACTGGTTCACTCTCCGGTTTCTCAGAGCACCCCTCTGCGGAAGGGTTAGTGACTGATAGCATTTTCCGGTGTTCCGGGAATGCTCGGGACGTAGACAAATCACCCGATAAGGAATCCAAAAAGTTGGATTACTCAGAGCGGAAGGGATACACTGCTTCCTCCCTAGGTCTTCATCAGGCTAGCTCAGCTGTTCTGATGACACACTTTTCACACGCCCTTTTGGGCTCCCTGGATGAGGTGATTCCTCATCTCCTGACACTGAGCATGCTCAGTGAAACTGCCACGGTGTGGATGTAAACTGAATACCAGTAGTAGAACAGCAGTTACCATAAGTAACCTCTTCATTCATAGCATAGAGCATGAGGAAAATCACCTCTTAAATGACACTCTTACTGCACCTTTTTTAGATCAAGACTTGTGTCAGCACAGATAAGGCCGGTCTTAGATGCTTAAAGCCTTTTTTACTGGAGAAGTGCACTGACAACATAACATGCCAGATCCTTACCCAGTGTCACTGGGAGCTTCACAGAATCCAGGCACATTTACTTTTGTCAGCAGTAAAAGGGCTGGAACCCCTAGGGAAAGGGGTGGTACTTCAGTTGCTTGTGGGAGTGGGCTAAAGTTAGACTTCATTTAAACATGCTGGGGTATATACATTAAAGGAGCAGAACTGGTGGTTGAGCACCGGACAGCTACTGGCATGTGCACCCACTAAACCACTGGGTGAAAAAACTAAATTCTTAATAAATATACTTTCTATAAAGTAAAATGAAAGCATAATTTAGGAACAACAAGTAAGAGAAAACCAGTATTGACAGCCCAGTTAGTGTCAGTGGACTACAGATTTTATTTAGTTCCATTTTCACTTTATAGTACCTTTCAAGATGTAATTTCTTTTTTGTATATCAAACTTTAAAACAATAATTTTTTTTTTTTCATTCTCTTTTTAGCTCCCATCGCCAGCTCCCAAGGCATCTCTCGGGTGGCCCACTTGATTCCTGCCTCCGCCGCCTGCCTGAACTCCTCCCCCGACCAAGGAATCGGGTGCTGGGTCCCACCTCTCCTGCCGGCACCTTGCGGGAGGTGGCAGGGTTAACAGAGAGTGAAGTCGGGGTTGGAGCCAGCACAGGGTGTGTGGGCTTTGACCACTGGGGTTTGCTGTTGCCTCCCTGGGAGCTTGGGTTTTCCACTTTTTTTTTCCTGTTGCTCGCCCCTTGGCGCAGGACATGCAGTGCTGTTCAGCGCGCGGTGTGCATACTCCCACACACGCCCACAGGACAGCCGCCTGATGTGGTCCCCATTCCTGGTCCCTGATTGCAGTACACCCAGTCTCCACTGGGCGCCACTAGTGTCGTAGGACACAGACCCCCCCCCTCCTTCCCAGCAGAGGAGAGCAGTCCATCGGATGCTCAATCCTCTCCTCTCCTCCCAGAACCCGGATCGCCGGCATGCCTCGGGAGAGATTAACTGGACTAGATAGTAAGCTAGTACTCCCCCCTCGGAAACAATACCAACTCACTATGATCCCCACTGATGCAGCCCATCCATATCCCACACAATGCAGTCACAGATGGAACAAATATAAATCTTAAAGCTGGCTCGTTGGCACTGAGGGTTGAGGCACTGGACGCCACACCTCATGCCATGCTGGTGACCTAGGTTTGGAAGCGGACTTGGGTTGTCGGGGGAGGAGAGGATTGAGCGTCCGGTGGACTGCTGTCCTCTCCTGGGAGGGAGGGGATGGGGTCGCAAATCATGGGCTATGGTGACTCCCAGTGGTGACTGGGGGTGTGACAGCCTTCCAGGATCTCTGGCAGGCATTTGGCTGCAGCAACATTCCTGTGTGTATGTACGGGAATGCGCACTAACGCGCTGGAACGCATTGCATGTCCGAGCCAAAGGGGGGAGGAACGAAAATGGAAAATGATCTTGGCTTCCTGGTTGGCAACGGTGGGTCCAGTGGATGGCCCCCCCACGCACATTGCTGGGTCCTTCCAGCCTGCATCTGGTTCTTCCTCCGTTCCCTGGTTGCTCCACTAGATTATAGACAGAGCACCAAGAGAGTCGGCCGGTCCCACCCTGGGGCTCAGAGCTGGGGTGTCAGGTGATGGGAGGAACAGGGTAGGAGGCAATTTAAACGGTAAGGCTGGGGACTTCAGGCCGGGAGTAGGCCAAGCCACGAGACCACACTGTAGAGAGCCTAGTTGGCCAGTGATGTGGGAGCGTAAAGAAAATGTAAAAACAAAAATTATATAAATCTTTAACTCAAGGATTTGTGTCACAGGACAGTTGGGGACTGGCTGGTTACTCATGGTTGCCCTGAGGCTGGTAGGCCTCCGTCTCTGGTTGCAGTCCTGGATGGATGTACCCACTGTATTCTTCTGATGTTGATGTCACACCTCGATGGCTCCCTCAGCTCTTCTCTGCCAGTTGCTCTTTCTGGCATCTCATGCAGGTTCAGTTTGGCTCTCACGCTGTCATTCTCGGGATGTATTAAGGAACCTGGGCCTCTGCAGCTCACTAATGCACACCTCAAGGCAATACCTTTTTCTTGCTATCCTCTTTCGATGCTCATTCGGGTGAATTTAGACCTTGCAATCTGAGACACAGTTGTAGACCTCTCTGGTCTGATCAGGGAAAATGTCATTCGGGGTGTTCACTGAGCCTGAGCTGCAAGTTGGCTCACCCTCAGAGGCTGAAGTCCTAAACTGCAGCTTTAGTCTCTCTCTCCCCTCCATCAGTCATCGCCTCCTTGATGGCTGTATAAGCACACTTCTTCCTCTATATTTACTGCACAGCTCCTTTCTCATCCTGTGGATGAGAGCTCTGTTCTCCTCTACACACCAGAGCAAACTCAGAATATGCAAGAAGATTCCTCAGTCTCATGAGAGGCAGCCAGCCTCCTAAATTGGTTTAGTTCCTCAGTCAGTCCCTTTGGAGGATCTGTCTGGCTATCACTCGATAGCTGATTGGCTGCCTTGCTTCTGGGTGAATTAATAAAATCCTTCAGTGTCCCCTGGAGCCCTCTGTTGCTCCTTGGCAGGCTTCTGACCCTGATTGGCTATTGTGCAACCCTCTGATCCCGTTGCTGTGTTGAGAGGGGTCAGAGGGTGAGCAAGATGTCTGCTGCACTTGTAGTCTTTAGGGGCACTGGCCCCAAAGTCTTTATTCAAAGGCTCCTGCCCTTGGACAATTATTTTGTCCTTAGGTGTGATATGTGTGTGGTCACACTTTGATGCCCAGTAGGGTTGTGGCAGACATTGGAGGAAGTCCCAGATATTTTTCAGGGGTATCTCAGCCATCAGGTCACGCTGTAGGAACTTCACCATCGGTGAAGCAGGATCCACACAGAAGATTTTCAGCAGTACAACTGGGGCCACCCACGTCATTGATGGCCATTGACATCATCAATCTTATAAAGGCGTGAGTGACCCCACTCCCTCCTCTGTTCTTTCACACCATCAACTTGTTCGCATGGGTCTCTGCAGCAGCTCCGAAACAGTTTCACGCCAATTTTTCCTACTTTTTCTACCTAATATTTTAGAATCTTTTTTACAGAAGAGATTCCTTTATTTTGTTTATGTCAAGAGTTAATCCTTTAACCTCTGTCTTCCGTTGCTGCCACTGTGGAAAAAAGATTGTGTCTATAGACGAGCACTCTCTGTGTCTGCTGTCTTGGGCCTGACCACAAAGTGTCCGACTGTAAGCTCTGCCATAAGTTTAATCAAACAACCTTCAGGCGATGCAAAAAGGCACTAAAGAATTTCCTGATGGAGCAGCGGGTAGCCAGTTCCAGGCAAGGGTCCTCCGGGATTCTGGCCTGTCAGTCACCAGCAGGGTCATCATGCTCCCAGGCCTCTAAGGCCCAAGACAAGTCCTCAGGGGAAAATCATAAAAAAGACAGAGATCAAGACTGCTCCCCCAGCAGCGGTCTCACTGTCAGACGGCTTCTCATCCTTCATTTGGGGGTTCCTCATCAGCTGCAGCTGCGCTGATGCACAAAGTTGTTGTCCAGGTCACTGTGCCCTCTGGACCTATACTGACAGTGCACCCGCCCGATTCTCAGGGCAGTTGATCATCAACTTAAGAGGTGTCAACCCCTCCTTCTTCACCGACGGGTTCATTGTCGATGACCCTTCTGTCGAGGCCTGACCCCTCTCCTTCTGATTGGGCTACAGGGTCCTTCAAGTGGGTCATCGCTTCCTACACCATCGATGACCCCCCCCCAATCGATGAAGTCTTCAAAGGTCATCGACCTTATCAAAATTTTAACCAGATTTACTTCGGTGATTGACTGGTCACCAACTGGGTGCACTCAGGCCCGCATCGATGGCGGCTTCGTCGACTCCGCTTCGTAGGCCATGGGTGGCTCCAGCAGGCCATCGGTGGCACCTCCAGTGTCAGGCCTGGATTTAGAAGAGGTCGACGTCGAGGAGGAATACCCTCCTGATTTCATTCTTCCTGATGAAGAAGAGGAGGAGGAGGAAGAGGTCCTTGTCTCTTGCAGATCCACAGCTTTCTCATTCAGTGAGGATTCCGTTACACATATTCCTACAGTAGGTCTTCTCCTGAGGACCCCACGTTTTTCAACGTGATGAAGCAACTGTCCTCAGCCATGGGCTTCCATACTGAGGAGGAGGAGGAGGAGATCACCAGGAAAGAGCTGGTGGACATTCAGGAGATCCCAGAGTCTCCTTCCAAGATCATTCCTCTAATCTTGCCTGCCTTGAAGAATGCAGCTACTGCAGCCTGGCACAGGTCTGACATGGTGCCATCTATGCCCTGCAGGGCAGATAAGCTTTACCATGCCCCCCAGGGGTTCCCCTATTATGCTAGCCAGCCTGAAACAGACTCAGCGGTCATTAAGGCAGCTCATGACAGGTCTAAGGCACCTAAGCACCTTAGCGCCCTTCCCCCGACAAAGAGTTACGTAGGATTGACCTTTGGTGTAAGAGGGTTTATGTCTCATCTACCCTTAGGCTGAGAATTGCAAATTACCTTTCACACATGGTAAAATACCAGAATTCCAACTGGAAGAAGGACAAGGCTGCTGCTCAGGCCCTCCCAGATGGTATGCAGAGCAGGAGCTTCTCATGTGCCTGCAGACGGCTGAGGATATTGGCAAACACCTTCCCAGGGCCTTCTATGACATTGCAGACACTATTGTCAGGGCTGCTGCTACAGGCATTTGCCTACATAAACATTCCTGATCTCTGGCTTTGCTGCTGATGTTCAGTGGAAAGCGCTTAATGCCCCTTTTGATGGCACTAAGATTTTTGGTCCTGATGTTCAGGATATCATCAGTGATCTGCAGGCATCTGGCAGGGCTGTTAATTCTGTCCACTCTCTCTACCACATGCAGCCTAGGGGTAGACAGTGCCTTCCTTTTCGCAAGACATCCAATAGACCTGGTGCAGCCTCTCATCCCCAAGAGAAGCACAGAGCCCCAGCTGCCTTGCCCACCCCCTTCCAATGCTGGAGCTCCGGCGAAGCATCCCAGAAGTAATGGACCAGCCTCCACGGCTGGATGTGTCTCTGCTTGACTCCTTGCCAGGCCCCCCCCTTCTGGTCCCTGGCCAAGAGGTGGTGGTCAGAAGTTGGTTCTCCCTCCTTTGAAATTGATGGAAAACCATAACTCTGGATGCCTGGATTCTGCAGATCATAGAAAGGGGTCACACGCTGGAGCTCTCCGAGCAACCTCCAGAGACCCCTCCCTTGCCCTCCAACTACCCTGACTCTCTTGCCCATTCTCCAGGAGGAGATACAGTCCCTTCTGTGCCAGCAGGCCATTGAGCCAGTACCCAGGCACCAGAGAAACAAGGGGTTGTAGTCCAAGTTCTTCCTGGTCCCCAAAAAGACTAGAGATCTGAGGGCCATTTTGGATCTAAAGGATCTCAATCTGTATGTCCAATACAAAAAGTTCCAGATGGTAACTTTTCCAGGCCTGATGCCTCTTCTCAAGATAGGCAACTGACTTTGTTTGATTTCGTTCATGTTTTGGGCTGGCCCGTCCATTCTTTAGTGTGCCCTGACCCTGTTAGCTGTGTCTCAAAACACCTGTTTGGATTTCTCAGCTGTGTTCTCTGGACATGCAGGATGCTTACCTGCACATCTCAGTCTTCCCTCCTCACAGAGGGTTTCCTCACTTTTTGTTTCAGGGCGAGCACTATCAGTTCAAAGTGCTACCCTTTGGCTTGTCCTCTGCGCTGCGGCTCTTTGCCAAGTGCTTAGCAGTAGTAGCAGCAGCTCTCAGAAGGTAGGGAATGTATGTTTTCCCTTATCTGGATGATTGCTTCTAAAGGCCTGTCCAGGGAACAGCTCCTGCTGACTCTAGGGTGTCCCAAAGGTTGCAATACATAGGAGCGGGTCTAGACTTGGTGCAGGGGGAAGGCTTTCTTGCCTCAGAACAGGGCAGAGTGCCTTATATCCCAGGCTCAGGAAGTCGTCCAGAGCCGCTATGTTCCTGCCACGGTGTACCTAAGACTGTTTGGTCTGATGGTGGCTGCCATTCCCACATGTTCCATTGGCCAGGCTCCACATGCGCATTCTCCAGTGGATTCTCAGAGTGCAGTGGGACCAGTGCCCAGATGAGTTAGATTGGTTTCTTCCCCAGTCCACAAGGTGCTTCACGGCTGGCTAGACCCTCTGAACCTGCTGCAAGGAGTTCCGTTCTAGATCTCCTCTCCACAGCAGAGTCTCACCACAGATGCTTCCAATCTGGGCTGGGGAGCTCACCTGGGCCCCTTCCAAACCCAGGGCTCTTGGTCCCAGGTTGAAACCTCCATACATATCAGTGTCCTGAAGATGCGAGTGGTTCTTTATGCCATGCAGGGCTTTCAGAACCATCTTCTTCCAGATCAGTTGCCGATTCAGTCACACAACCTCAGCATGGTATACTATATCAACAAGCAGGGGGGAACACACTCGTATCCCCTGTGCAGGGAGGCCATGAGGGTGTGATATTGGGCCCTAGACCATGGCCTAACCCTCTGAGCGGTCCATGTCCCTGGCGTGCTAAATACTCTGGTGGACAGCCTCAACTGGACTCAGTTCAGCATGTATGAGTGGGAGCTTCTCTCATCTGTTGCAGAAGATCTATTCAACAGATGGGGTTGTCTAGAATTGGACCTTTTTGCGTCCCCACTCAATGCAAAACTGCCCACAACCTCAGCACGGTATACTATATCAACAAGCAGGGGTGAACACACTCGTAACCCCTATGCAGGGAGGCCATGAGGGTGTGATATTGGGCCCTAGACCATGGCCTGACCCTCTCAGCGGTCCATGTCCCTGGCGTGCTACATACTCTGGTGGACAGCCTCAGCTGGACTCAGTCCAGCATGCATGAGTGGGAGCTTCTCTCATCTGTTGCAGAAGATCTGTTCGACAGATGGGGTTGTCCAGAGTTGGACCTTTTTTGCATCCCCACTCAGTGCAAAACTGCCCAGTTTTTGCTTGCTCAATCCAAGGCATGGAGTTTTCTGGTGAGACGCGTTGTCCCCCTCTTGGAGCAGGAGGTTTCTTTGCATCTTCCCTCTGTTTCCTCTAATTCAGAGGGTGCTAATCAAACTGCAGATGGAGGGGGCCAGCATGATCTTGGTACCTCCATTCTGGCCTCGGCAGATATGGTTTCCATTACTTCAACAGCTGGCGGAGGAACCTCTGGTCCCTCTTCCCCTTTGCAGGAGCCTGCTGACCCAGGATCAAGGGACCTTGGTCCATCCCAACCTCAGATCCCTCCATCTGCATGCTTGGCCCCTGAGAATGTAGCTATCGCCAGATTTGGAGCTTCAGACAGAGTGGCGGATGTCCTAGTGGCCACTCAGAAGCCTTCCACTTTGGCCACTTATGCCATGAAGTGGAAACGGTTTACCATTTGGGCTGCCAAGCATGAGCTGGACCTTTCACCTGCCCAGTGACCCAGATTCTGGACTACCTGATCTCTCTCCTGACTCAGGTCTCCAATACTCCTCCCTCAAGGTACACCTTTTGGCTGTATCAGCCTTTTATGAGCAGGTGGGTGACCCCTCCATGGCTCAGCTGGATGTCTTGTGTACCTTCTTGTGGGGCATCCTGCATCTGAAACCCCCAATCCATTCTCCTATCCTGGCTTGGGATTTGAATTTTGTTTTGGAGAAGTTGACCCTGTCTCCTTTTGAGCCAGTTGTGACATGTGAGTTACACTTTCTTTTCTGGAAAGCGTTCTTTTTAGTTGCCATTACTTCTGCTCAAAGAATTTTAGCGCTTCCGGCCCTCTGGTGCAAGGAGCCTTATTTGATTTTTCACAAAGACAGGGTGTCTTTGCGCACAAATCCTAAGTTTCTTCCTAAGGTGGTACCTGAGTTTACACTGAACCACTCTCTCCACCTTCCTGTTTATTTTCCAGTGTGCCAGTCCAGGGGAAGCACTGCTCCATATGTTAGATGTGAGCAGAACTTTGAAGTATTACCTGCTCCGGACCAGGGAATGCAGGAAGTCGAAACACTTGTTTGTTTCTTTCGCCCTCGGTAGAGAAGGTCTTCAGAGTCTTCGGAGTTCTAAACAATGTCTATCTAAATGGTTGGCAAATTGTATTGTGTTCTGCTACAATAAATACGGCAAAGAGTTGCCTGAAGCTGTCAAAGTTCATTCCACAGAAGGCATGGCTGCCTCTGTGGTTTGTTTCCGAGTGGTCTCAGCTGCTGACATTTGTGTGGCTGCCACCTGGAGTACTGTCCACACTTTTCCCAAGCGCTACACTCTGGACATTGCCTCTAGAGCCCGTGCAGGATTTGGCAGGGCTGTTCTGCAGGGCCTCCTGTCTTAAGCCTGTGGTTGGTCTTCCTTGCAGACTGTCTGTTTTCACTTGCCACTGCTTGGGACTCGTTCTGACAGTGTGACCTGATGACTAAGATACCCCCGAAGAAGATAGAACAATTATGTAAGAACTTACATACGAACATATAAACATACGAAGAAGCCAGTAGAAGAAGGCCATACGGTTTATCAAGTCTGCTGGTATTGCAGGGTCCACAGCTTGAGCTAATGTCCTTTCCTCCCTCCCCCACTCCTCCCATCCTCCCTACCCATGATTCTTACCTTCCCCTATGCCTATCCAGCCTCTCTTAAAGCTGCCCACGTATTCAACGAGATGACCTCTTCTGGCAGCGCATTCCAAGTGTCCACCACCCTCTCTGTGAAGAAGTGCTTCCTGACCTCCCTCCTAAACCTTCCACCCTCCAGCTTAAGACTGTGCCCCCTTGTGATATGGTTGCCACTCAGCTTAAAGAGACTCTCCTTATCAACTTTATTTATTCCTTTCAAGTACTTGAATGTTCCAATCATGACCCCCTCTCTCTCCTGTCTTCCAGGGAGTACATGTTCAGTGCCCTCAACCTCTCCTCATATGCCTTGCCCTGCTGACTAGCTATCATCTTTGTAGCCCTCCTCTGTACCTTCTCCAGAAGGTTAATGTCCTTTTTGAGGTGTGGGCACCAGTACTGCACTCCATACTCTAGATGCGCCTTACCAGTGACCTGTACAAGGGCAGTATAACCTCCTCTGTCCTACTACTGATCCTCCTAGCTATGCATCCCAGCATCTTGTTTGCCTTTGCTGCTGCTTTCTTGCACTGTGTGGAGTGCTTCAGGTCACTAGTGATCATCAATCCCAGGTCCTTCTCCTCCTCTGATGCAGATACTTGGACTGCACCCAGGTAATACTCTGTCCTGGGATTCTTGGCTCCAATATGCATAACTTTGCATTTCTTGGCATTGAAGCCGAGTTGCCAGATCCTGGAACACCTCCCCAGCTTTTCCAGATCTTCCTTACAGTAACAGTAGATCTTCAAGAGGATCTCAGTCATCAAGTCTGCTTTCCCACTCACCATCCCCCTTTTGGGGCTCCTTACTGGAACGGGCTATCTGGTGTATTCAGACTTTCTTTTAGGCCTGGGCACCTCTCTCTCTCTTTCTCTCTCTCTCTCCCCTCAGTCCCCCATGGTTAGAGCTATGCTCCTTTTATCTCTGGGGGAAAGAACTGAGGAGGGAGCGGGGCCGCTCACGACTTTATAGGGTTGATGACGTCGATGGCGTGGGCGGCCCCAGTTGTACTGCTGAAAATCTTCCATGTGGATCCTGCTTCACTGACGGTTCCTGTGGTGTAACTTGATGGCTATGATGCCCTTGAAGATCTACTGTTACGGTAAGTTTTACGTAACTGTTCTTTCGTCGGTAGCCTGGTCAGCAGCGGTAGTCAAAGTGCGGCTGGAGCCATGAATCGTATAGTGCAGGAGCACCAAAGAAATCCTCTTTCTAGGGACATGGATATGTTGTTCATCCACACTGTCTGGCAGGTATCCTTGCCGCTTTAAATCTTGCCGGAAGGTCTTCAAGCTGGCTCCTCTCACCCACCCGGGTGGTAAAACTCTCAGCTCCGCCCCATGACGCCAGATCTTCCTTACCGCTTGGAAGCTCAGGTTCCCTCCTTAACGCTCTGCGTATAAGACTGGTTCCTAATTCTTCGGTTTTGTGAATTTAAAAGTTTTCGCTAAAATAGACTTCGGTCTTCTATCCCTCGCGGCTGCGATGGACAAATCGACTCCTGGTTTCCCGGAGATGCCCTTGCGGGCAGAAGATGTCTCGGACGGATCCGCACTTCACGTGCATCTACTGTCTAGGCCTGGAGCACGACCCGCAGGCTTGCGACCTGTGCTCTTCCTTCTCGGCCTACGTCCTCGAAGATCATGCTGCCCGTTTACAACTGGGGCGTCCGGAGAAGCGTTTTCCTCCGGTGAAGTCAAAAGATGCTCGGTCGGCGGTTTCCACGGCGGCGGGCTCGGCAGATCAGCTAGAGCAGATGATCGCCCTCGAAGAGGAGGCGGCGCGGGCCGCATCTTCCTCGACCGCGGCATTTATCCTGCTCTCCCTGGGTTCCTCTTACACAGCCTCCTTTAAGGAGCTTTGTCTGTCCCTCTCCACTAGAGGAGAGGGACCAATGTCTGCTGGACCTTCTTCTTGGTCCAAGAAGAAAGACAAGGGTAAGTCCCTCCGTCGACGCTCTTGGGAGCGGGAAAGTTCCCTCTCCCCGAGTTGTCGGCCATCGACTTCGGTCGATCGTTCGGCCTCGGCCACTGGTCTCACGGTGTCCCCGTCAGGCCAGTTGACCGAGACTCCCGTCGACGCGGTCGAGATTTTTCTCAACCCGTTGGACGGGTTGTTGACAGGAGAAGCCGAGAATCCTCTCTCCCCGGTTCCCCCGGTGGGAGTTGAGGACCCCGTGGGCATGCCAGTGCCTCCGGTTCCGGAGCCTTCGGGTGAACCCTCCGAACCGAGGGGAGTGCCGGTTCCCCATGACACCTCTCCACACCGTCCCCGGGAAAGCCGATGTTCTCGGTCTCGGACTTCTTCGCGGTCCAGCCGATCCCGCCGTCACAGGCGGTCTCGGCGCCAGCGGCAAGCAGCGTTGCTGCTCATCCTCGTCCTCCTCCTCGGACGAGGAGGCTTCAATGTAAATTCGTTGCACGAGGACCTCATGTGGCAACAGCTCTTTCTGACTGGGACCAAGCCGACGCCGTCGCCTTCCCCGGCCATTAGGTGGCTGTCACCGGAGCGGCCGAAACAACCCCTCGACTTACCCGAGGAGCCTGTTCCCAGGCCGGTTGTTCGGCCAAAACCAGCTGCTCCACTGATCCCGGTGGAACCTCCGCCTCCACAGCCGTTATTTGGGGTCCGACCAAGAATTCTCGGTCAGCTCAGGGCCTGCCCCATAGGCTGTCTGTCACCCTCACTCCAGATCGCCCTCGGCAGGTGGAGGGTGGCTCAGGCCCGAGGCAGCTCTTTGCGGACTCTTCCGAGTCCGACGACGATTCCTCCTTTTTCTCCAAGCGAGTGGACTTGGAGTCCTCTGGAGGTCAGTCGCTGGACGACAGCCCTTCGTCTTTCCTGGGGTTGCTCAGACTCATCTCGGAATCCACGGGATGCAGCTCGAGCCCGTGTCAAGTGGGCCGTGTCCCCTCACGGAGATATTGGACGAGGATTCCCAATGAGGCCTTCCTGTGGCTGAGGCCATTGTGGGCCCGACCTTGGAGCTCTGGCAGCGTCCTGCTTCCTGCCCTGCGCCTTCGGCCAGGATGGCCAGGAAGTATGCGGTCCCAACCGGTTCCCTGTCCGGTTTCTCAGAACATCCCTCGGCCGAGGGGTTAGTTACCGACAGCGTTTTCCGGCATGCCGGAAACGCTAGGGACGTGGACAAACCTTCCGACAAGGAGTCCAAGAAATTGGACTATGCCGGGCGAAAAGTCTACACTGCGTCCTCCCTTGGCCTTCATCAGGCCAGCTCGGCCGTACTGATGGCACATTTTTCTCACGCCCTGTTGGGCTCCCTGGACGAGGTGGTCCCTCATCTCCCGGCTGACCTGCAGACCAAGGTTAAGCAGGTGCGGGACCAGGGCAGGGCAGTGGCCAAGCAGCAACTTCAGACTGCTTTGGACATCGGTGATTCATGCGCCAGGTCAGTAGCAGCTGCAGTGGCTATGCGCCGTCGGGCATGGCTGAGGATATCCATCTTCACAGTGGATACCCAGCACAAATTGGCGGATGTCCCCTTCTTGGGGACCGACCTCTTCGGCCCTGGAGTGGAAGGCCACCTCCAGAGGATCGAAAAGTCCAATGCCACCTTGGACTCGGTATCATCCGCTCAGAGGGACAAGGACCGCAGACCTCAACCCAAGCCCTTTCGTCCGTCTGCGCCCCCGGCACGCTCGGCCCAGCAACACCAGGGCCAGCAGGCTCGCGCTTGGCCTCCCAAACCCAAGCCTGCGGCTTCCTCCTCCAGGAAGCAGGGAGGTAAAGGCCCAGGCGGTCCCTCGGCCGGTCCCTCCTCCAAGCCTGCACAGTGACGGGTTGAGGGGTGTCGCCCCCAACCTTGTCACCTCACCCAGGTTCCCCGATAGAAGGCAGCTCCGATACTTCCTTTCCGCCTGGTCTGCTATTACCACAGACAGGTGGGTGTTGGAGAGGTGGTAGGAAAGGGCCTGCCTCTGGAGTTCGAGCAGGCCCCACCCTTCAGAGCCGTTGCACCTCGGGGGGCCTCGGGGTCGGAAGCCTCGCTGTCAGCTTGCCGAGCCGACATCGCTCTCCTCCTCGAGAAGGAGGTGATAAGAGAGGTGGCAGACCTTCCCTCAAACCCGGGGTTCGTGTCCAGGTACTTCCTGGTTCCGAAACGGACGGGGGGGCTGGCGCCCCATTCTCGTCCTACACGACCTGAACAAGTTCCTAAGGTCTCGAACCTTCAGGATGGTCACTCTGGCTCAGATAATCCCATTCTTGGAACCCAGCGTGTGGTTCTGCTCTCTGGACCTACAGGAAGCGTTCTTTCACGTCCCTATCCGTCCGTCCCATCAAAGGTTCCTTCGCTTTCGAGCGGAAGGTTCCCTTTTCGAGTTCCAAGCCATGCCCTTCGGCTTATCTCCAGCTCCCAGGGTCTTCACCGTATGCATGGCAGTGGTGACGAGGGATCCGGGTTTACCCTTACCTGGACGATTGGCTGATAGCAGCCCCCTCCAGACAGGAGGTGGAGCGGTCCAGAGATCTGGCCCTCCAGGTTTGCTCTCAGGTCGGCCTCCTCATCAACGAGGCCAAGTCGGAACTCGAGCCGAAGCAGGTGATTCTTTTCATCGGGGCAGAGCTTGACTCTCTTCGAGCCAGAGCATGGCTCCCGGCGGACAGGGCCGAGGTTCTTTCCTCCTTTGCCCAGTCATTTCTGGTTGGGCAATTGCACCCTGCCCAGGACTTCCTGCACCTCCTGGGTCTCATGGCAGCCTCTACCAGCATGGTCCGTTGGGCCCGCTGGAACATGCGCCCCCTTCAGTGGGGCTGGCCAGCCAGTGGTCCCAATGCTGCGATCCATTGGACCAGCTAGTGACGGTGACCCAGGGGATGTGGAACGCCCTCCAGTGGTGGACCATTCCAGTTCATCTGCAGGAGGGCATCCCATTTGTCCGCCCCGAGCCGACGGTCTTTCTGTCGACCGATGCCTGTCTGATGGGTTGGGGTGCCCATCTGGGGGAACACGGCGCCACGGCCTCTGGTCCCTGCAGGAGTCGATGCCACATCAACCTGCTGGAGCTCAGGTGGTCGCTAGCTCTCACCGCCTTTGCTCCGTTTCTTGAGGTCAAGTGGTCCGGGTCCAGATGGATAATACCACAACCATGTACTATCTAAACCGCCAGGGGCGGGGCGCGCTCCATGCTCCTATGCAAGGAAGCTCTCCGCATCTGGTCACTACGTCTGTAACCTGGAGGTGGATCTCCTAGCCATTCATGTGGCAGGAGCCTCCAACACCCTGGCCGATGCCCTAAGTCGGATAGGGGCTGCTCCTCACAGTGGTCTCTCCTGCGGAGGTAGTCAGAGATCTATTCTCCCATTGGGGCACCTCAGGTGGACCTGTTTGCCTCCAGGGAGAATCCGAAGTTGAGGCTGTTCCATGCCCGCCCCCCTCAGCAGGGCTCTCTGCAGGGGGATGCCTTCTCGAGGCCGTGGACCCCGGGCCTCTTCTACGCCTTTCCCCCGTTCCCCTTGATGCACAAGGTGCTGCTCAAAGCAAGGAGGGACAAGGCGCAGGTGATTCTGATAGCCCCAGACTGGCCCCGCCAGTACTGGTACCCAGATCTCCTCAGCCTCAGCTCCAGGCTTCCGAGGCAGCTTCCAGCTCGCCCGGACCTGCTCTCAGTCAATCAGGGGAAGGTATTCCATCCGGACCTTCAATCCCTGCACCTGACGGCTTGGTTCCTGGCGGCTAGAGTTCCAGGCCTTGGGTCTTTCTGAGCGAGGTCCTCAACGTAGTTGAGGCGTCCCGTCAGAGTCGACTAGAAAATGCTACGCCTTCAAATGGAAAAGGTTTTCCATTTGGTGTCAGAGCAAGGGCCTGGACCCTTTCTCCTGTTCCTTGGCAAGCATCTTGGACTTTTATGGTCCCTTTCTCAGCAAGGGCTTAGGTCGGCGACCCTAAGGGTGCACCTGGCAGCCATTTCTGCTTACGGACACGGGCGGGAAGCAGTCGGTGGCAGGAGAAGGTGGTCAGGGCGCTTTTTCAAAGGCCTTGATCACATTTCCCTTCCGGTGCGAGAACCTCCACCTCCGTGGGATCTCCTGCTGGTACTGGCAAAGCTCATGGGCAAGCCATTTGAACCAATGCACAGGTGTGAACTCTCACCTGTCGTGGAAGACCGCCTTCTTGGTGGCTATTACGTCAGCCAGAAGGATGGGAGAGCGCCAGGCACTCTGCATCGAGTCTCCTTACCTGGTCTTCCACAGGGACAAGGTTGTCCTGCGCCCCCACCCAAAATTTCTTCTGAAGGTGGTGTGGAGTTTCACCTTAACCAGGTGTTGACTCTGCCGGTGTTCTACCCCAGTCACACCCCGGAGGCCGAATACAGGATCCATACTTTGGACCCTAGAAGGCTCGCTTATTATAAGGAGCACGGGCTGGAAATTGGGAGAGGTTCGCCAGCTGTTTGTCACCTATGTTGAAGCCGCACTCCGGCAGACCTGCAGCCAAGTGGGATCTATAAGCAGGTGGGTCACCTCCTGCATAGATCTCTGCTATAAGTTGGCGGGCATGGAGCCTCCCAGAGGGATAAGAGCTCATTCTACCCGCCATACTGCTGCATCGGTGGCTGCTTCCAGGGACATCCCTATCCAGGAAATCTGCAGGGCTGCTACCTGGAAGTCAGCACACACCTTCATCACCCATTACCACATCGACCTTGAGTCACGCCGGGATGCTGGTTTTGGGGCCTCGGTTCTCCAGTCTCTCTTTCCCAAGTAAGTATCGGGGGTGTGCGCCTTGCCTCCCTCCTCCCGGAGAACTGCTAGGAGTCTGCCAGACAGTGTGGATGAACAACATATCCATGTCCCTAGAAATACAGGTTACTCACCTGTAACAGGAGTTCTAGGAATGGTATATGTTGTTCATCCACACGACCCACCCGACCTCCCCGGCTTCGACGCACAACCTGAGCTTCCAGAGGGCCAGATCTGGCATCATGGGGCGGAGCTGAGAGTTTTACCACCCGGGTGGGTGGGAGGAGCCAGCTTGAAGACCTTCCGGCAAGATTTAAAGTGGCAAGGATACCTGCCAGACAGTGTGGATGAACAACATATACCATTCCTAGAACTCCTGTTACAGGTGAGTAACCTGTATTTCCTGCTCTGGCTCCTCATCATCTGTCTCCCCTCCCCACCCCCACCCCGCTCCTGTAATCCAAGTCCTCGGGCTGGAAGGGAGCACAGCAGTGGCATGTGGCAGGTAAGGCAATGTGGAGCTAAACAGGCAAGTCCCACAGCGGCAGAGATACACACAAAAGAAAACTTTAAAATCAGTGCATAATTTTGTGGTGTTGTAAATTGCTGATAGCATCAGTACGTGTGCTCAGCCCTGGATCTCAAACTGTACATCAGATGTGAGCCCCCAAAACACAAACAAAATTTGTTGCACAGCAGGTTTTGAGAGTAACAAAAAGCAGCCAACAGACATCCCATTTGCCCATATTTTGGCCATACTTTATTGGATGTACCCAGCAAGATTTCCATGATTTTTGTTTTATGGGGAAAGGGGAGTGAAACTCATGTAAATTACTACTGGATAGGATGCCACAACCTTATGTTTGCCTCACCTGTTTGGCGTTAATGCTTTGATAACAGAGTGGCTGTCAAGTTACTCATCTCTGAGCTATGTCATGTCGTCACTTCTTTACTTGTTTGGATTGGGCATGTTTTGACAACTGCTGACTAATTACGAGGCCATATGTTACCAGCTAAAAAAGAGTTTTTATTTTGCGTGCCAGTTAAAAGATTCTTTCCCTTGTTTTCCCATCTAAAGGTCAGTACAAGAAAACTCCTTACTGTAGATGTAGTAGCTGAAAGGGAGGTTAGAGAAAACAAACATTCAGGGCACGGTATTCAATTCTTTTGGACTGTCTGCTTGTGAAAGTGATCCCTCTTGAGTAAGTGCCTGAGTAAAACTGGGGATGAACAGATAATACAACATACATCAAGCTTAAAACATCTAAATGAAAATGTTGTCTTGGCACATGGAACCCTGACTAGATAAATACATTCTTTATGTAGCTAGTCAGGGATGTCATTGCATTCATCTTCACAGTAGGGTGTGTCATACACACATGTTGACCTAGACTAGACCATACCATGCACGCACACAAAGACAAAACTACACAGAAGCTGCTTTTGTTTCAAGTGGCAAAAAACAAACAAACTGCGGTACATTGTGTAAACCGCACATGTGATGGGTGGCTGTGAGATATCGCTTTTATCTTCATTCGTGGTTGGTGACCTCTTGTACCCTCACTCATGGCTTTGCCACTTGTGAAGGTCAAGAGGTCACAAGTCACTTAAAAAGATAACATGCGTTGTCAATGCCGAATGTTTGCTTTCTGGCATTGGCATTGGTAGTGTAGGAGTTAGAGAGCTGCATAATAGGAGTGTCTGTGAAGTTCTGAACCGAAGCCAACCCCACCACTACCGTGCAGAGACTGACAGGCATTGGGGCATGCCTTTGGGTCGTCAGGCATAATGGCCAAGCCATTTCACCACACCCTACCCTGCAGACACTGACAAGTGTCACAGTGTGCCTTTGGGTCTTTGGCCCTTGTGTTCACCCCATTCCATCAGGAAATACAGTGAGATGGATCCTGTATAGGAGAGTGGGATGAACTTTGGAGTCGAAGAGTCCAAGGCACACCTCGATGCCTCTCACTGGCTGCAGGGTATGGAATGGTATGAGCATTACAGGCGAGAATCCCAAGTCACACCCCTGATGCCTCTCAATCTCTACAGGCCGGGGCGTTATGGTCGAAGCCTTAATGCCTCAGGCATTCGTTGGCATTTTCACTCCAAATTTTCAACATGTTTTTTTTGTGGCCCCCCCCCCACCTTATGAACAGTGGCAATATCAGCTTGTTGGCCGAAAGCTGATTTCACACAGCGACTATGCCATTTGGCAACACAGGTGCGAAAACACATTTCGAATAGGATGTGAAAAATGACAGCTGTACTGTTCATGGGGAGGTGCAAACAATGGCAATGTTGAAATATTTAAAAAAAATGGTGAAGTCACGAGCGTGTGTAGAAAATGTGCAACACACACACGTAATGCAATTAGTTTGGGGATTTTTTTACAGCAGATTGTCAAAACAGGGATTTTATAACCTCTGCTCATGAACAGTGTCACTGTAACTTTCTTAATTTGTCCCGAACAGTGATTTCCCACAGAGACCATGCATTTCTGCACTGGAAGTGCAAAAACACATTTCGGCCATGGTGTGAAAAATGACAGCTGTACTGTTCATTAGGAAGTGTGAAAAAATGCCAGTAGTGAAAATCTGGACTGAAAATATTAGAAATCCATAAAGTTACATGGGTGCGTGGAAACTGCGTAATGGTCGCTCGTAACACAGTCATTTTATGGACGTATTTCACCAAATTTTTAACATAGCAATTTTAGCACCTCTGCTCATGAACAGTGTCACTGTAATTTTCTTACTCTGTCCTGGACATTGATTTCGCACAGCGACTGCACCATTGTACGCTACGTGGCGGAAACACGTTTTGGCTGAGGTGTGAAAAATAACAGCTGTACTGCTCATAAGAAGGTGTGGTAAAATGGCAATGTTGAAAATCTGGAGTGAAAATATTGAAAATTCGCATAAACTTATGAGCGTGCGTAGGAAAAGCACAACGCATGCTTGTAAAACAGTAATTTTTGGGAATGTTTTTCACCAAATTTTTAACATAGCCATTTTAACACCTCTGCTCATGAATAGTGTCACTGTGATTTTCTTAATCTGTCCCGAACATTGATTTCGCACACGGACTGCGCCATTGTGCGCTGCATGCACGGAAACATATTTTGGGTCAGCTGTGAAAAATGACAGCTGTACTGCTCATAAGGAGGTATGGTAAAATTGCAATGTTGAAAATCTGGAGTGAACATATTGAAAATTTGCGAGCTTACGAGCGTGTTTAGGAACAGTGCAACGCATGCTCGTAAAACAGTAATTTTTGGGAATTTTTCACCAGATTTTCAACATGGGTTTTTGGGGGCCTACCTCATGAGCTGTGACACTGTCGTTTCGTAAATCAGTCCCGAAAGGTGGTTCCGTGCAGTGACTGCGAAATGAACTTTCGGGGCTGATTAACGCCGTGACAGTGACAGAATTCATGAGGTGGGGTCCCAAAAACTCCATGTTGAAAATTTGGTGAAAAAAATTCCCCAAAATGCCCGAGATATGCACTAAAGTTGAAAAAACCCTATTAGTTACATTATACAACTTACTGGCATTTCCTCAGTTCGCAGTCGGCTTTGAAGAGTGCAGTCCACTGAAGATCGTCGCGCGAGCTCTGGAGGTAAGTATGGGGTGAGATGGGGGTGTGGGGAGGCAGGGTGCGCAGTGGGGAGGCGCAGGTGGAAGGGGGGGTCAAGACAGCAGCAAGGGAAGGTTTTTTTCTTTCAGGTTTCTTTTTTTTTTTACTTAGATGATGCGAGACATTTGCCACACTGGGGTGGGCTCCCAGCGTGGCAGCTGGAAGGCTGTTGGGGGGGCTGTGGAGCCGATGGGGGATTGGGCACCCCCGTCGGCCATATGATCTATTGCCAGCTGGGGGTGGGCTGCCAGCGTGGCACCCTGTAATCTCGTGGGGGACAGTGGAGCCGGCCGGATTGGGCACCCCATCAGCCATACGATCTGTTGCCACGCTGGGGTGGACTTCCAGCGTGGCATCTGAGCTCTGGGGGAGAACAGCACAGCCGATGGGGGATTGGGCACCTCCGTTGGCTATACAGTGTGTGCGTGGGGGGGAGCACAAGCACGCAGTATGCGTGCGTGCATGTGTGTGTGTGGGGGGGAGCGCGCATGAGCACGCGATATCTTATCGCTGCTCACTGAAGCGTAGCTCTCCCTTTCAACTGTACGCCCACTGCATTTTCAACTGCTGTCATAGACAGCTGCCGCATTCATTGGAGAACTGCGGCCGCGCCTGCAAACACACTGGCTGAATTGGAAGACGGCTGCCACACCTCCGAAAACTCGGATGGTGGCACTATGTTTCTTTGCATGTGCAAGCAAACATAAAAATGATATATCTTAGCCATGCATTACATATCCCCTATATATATCTATATATATATATATATATATATCTATATATATATATATATATATATATATATATATATATATGTGTCATTCAGTAGTGTCCCAAGTATACCTCCAAGTTTACTGCATGTGCACAGTTAAGTCCCACTGGGGTGAAACATAGAAATAGAATTTATTAACAGATAAGTGTAGTATCACCACACATCCTGCTTGCTCTCCGGCCCATTCACCCACTCTCCTTCCCATTCCCTAAGATTCCCTTATGCCTACCTCATGCATTCATTAACCCACTACTGTTTTTGCCCTCACCACCTCCACCGAAAGACTGTTCCAGGAGACTACCACTCCAGTCCAGGATGGAGGCAGTCCAGAGGAGGGCAACTAAAATGGTGCAGGGTCTGCAGCAGAAACCATGTGAAGAGAGACTGAGAGAGCTTAATATGTATACTCTTGATGAAAGGAGGGACAGGGGGGACATGATAGAAACTTTCAAGTACCTCAAGGGAATCAACAAAGTCCAGGAGGGTAGCATCTTTCAGAAAAAGAGATGTGTAATAACAAGGGGGCACAATTTAAAGATAGAGGGGGGACGGCTCAGGGGTGATGTGAGGAAATTTTTTTTCACGGAGAGAGTGGTGGATACATGGAACCACCTTCCTGAGGAGGTCATTGGATCTAAAACAGTGGAGGAATTCAAATGTGCATGGGACAGACATAAGGCAATTATAGTGGGGGGTTGCAGGAAGTAGGCTGTTGGTTAACTAGAATCTGCAGCTTATCCAGTAGGTAGGGAAATGGGCAGACTAGGTGGGCCAAGTGGTCCTTATCTGCCGTCAAAATCTATGTTTCTATGTTTCTCTTTTTGTGAAGAAGTACTTCCTCGCATCTCTCCTGACTCTAACCCCCTCCATTTTCTTTCTTTCTCTTTCTCTCTCTCTCTCTCTCTCTTTACTGGGTAAGAGCACTGATCCAGTGGACCATTTTCAGGCACGACCCGGGCCATGAAGATGGCACATAAGTAATACAGACAGAATAATTACAGAGGTGGAGATGGTGTAGAAAATAGTACCTTGTAAAATAAAAATAAGTGCAAGTGCAAAATACACACAAAGTTTCAGGCTGGTGAGCATAAATGTTCAGTACAGTTCAACACAATGGATCCAACTGGCATAGGTACAAGGAGTTTGGGACACACCACGCATTAAAATCACCCAGTGGGGCATTTACACATGGCGTCAGCCAACAACAACATTGCTTTACAGTGAGATTTGAAGGTTAGGTGCGAGTCTAGCGAGTGGAGGTAGGTAGGTGCATTGTTCCAAAGTTTGGGAGCGGCGAGGGATAAGGCTTTGCTGCTCAGACAGGTGGAAACCCAGGGAATTTCCGATGGTGGCCCGGTGGAGTGCAAGAGGTTGCTTGGACTGATTTTCTGCTTGAGCAGGGGGAAGAAAGGGGACAGGTTTCCGCTTCTGATGGCACTATCAGTGATGCATCCGAGGAAGTAGTTTCGGGCCTGAAGGGGGAGCCAGCCCAAGGACTGGTATAGGGAGCAGTGGTGGGTGGAATAGGGCACCAGTAGTGCAAACCTACAGATGCTATTGTAGGCAGTATTGAGCCGCGTGAGCAGTTGGAGGAGGTATGTGTATATATGGGAGCACAGAAGTCTAATAGGGGGAGAAGGTTGCCTTGGGCTGTAGCAGCAGAGGCCTCGGGGGTCTGGCAGTGCTTTAGCTGGAAACCCACCCCCAGTGTCTGGTTGATATGCTGGACAGAGGTATTGATATAGACCGCGAAGGTTAGGAAGGGGCCGAGGCTGACACCCAAGTACATGAAGCAGGGTACATTTTCGAGGGGGGGGGCATCCAGGGATACAACAGTTAGAAAGGACTGGGTTTTGGATAGCTTGGAGATATTGGGTTTAGACCCTAGGAGCATGGCCTTAGTTTTGCTTGAGTTTACTAGGAGCCTGTTTCTTAGGAACCATTTGTGGGCTGCCCCATAGTTTTCTGTGTGGGTGGTGGAGAGACTAGTCGGACTTGGCGCTGTGGAACAATACCAAGTCATTTGCATACAGTATGGCCTCACATGAGAGACTGTCTGCTGGTAAGGAGTTTATAAATAGGGAAAAGAGGAGTGGGCATAGGATGGAGCCCTGGGGTACACCAGTGGACACAGCCATGGCCCTGGCAGTGGCATCTCCAACACTAAGTGTTTGGGATTGCCCAGAGAGGTAACTCTGAAACCATGCAGCATTCCCACTGAGTAGCCAAGATTCAATAACTTGTCATGGAACAAATTGTGATCAACCAGGTTGAAGGCCTTAGTTAGGTTGACGAAGACAGCACCTGTGATGTTAGCTATGTCCATGTTTCTAAAAACATGGTTGGCGAATTGGGCCAGTGTGGATGTGGTACTGTGATATTTTCTAAAACCATGTTGGTATGGACAGGTTGTATTTATTGACGTGCTTCGAGAGTTGGTGATGAACGACCTTTTCAAGGAGCTTGCTCAAATTAGGAAGAGTGGAGATGGGTCTGTAATTGTCGGAGGACAGGGGATCCCCTGATTTGAAAATGGGGACAATCTTTTCATTATCATGCCCCCTTATCCTTGAGCACCTTTCTTTCTGAAAAAAATACTTCTTTCTCGTAACTTATTTACTCCTGTGATGTATTCAAAGGTCTCTATCATGTCCCCCTGCTTCTGTCTTCCAGGGTGTGCATATTTAGGTCCTTAAGCCTCTCCTCATAGGGTTTCCAATGCAGACCTGGCACCATTTTAGTTGCCATCCTCTGAACCACCTCTACTCTGTCTGTGTCCTTCTGGAGATGTGGTCTCCAGAACTCGGCATGGTACTCTAGGTGGGGTCTTACCAGTGATCCATACAGAGACAACACCACCTCCATTTTTCTGCTGGTGCTACCCCTCACTATGCACCCCAGCATCCCCCTTGCACTCCCAACTGCCTTGTTGCACTGTCTGGCTGCCTTTAGGTTATCTAGTATGATTACTTCCAGATCTCTTTCCTGCTTGGTGGTCGTCAATACCACTCCTTCCATTTTGTATTCTGCCCCTGGGTTTCTGTGCCCTATGTTTATTATTTTGCACTTTTCACATTGAAACCCACCTGCCATACCCTTCACCACTCCTCGAGTTTTCTCAGGTATAGGTTCATCCTTTCCACTCCCAAAGTGTCAACCCTATTGCAGACTTTGGTGTTATCCACAAAGAGGCAGACCTTCCCTTCCAGCTCCTGTGCAATATCACTTATAAAGACTTTAAAAGAGGACCGGTGCCAGCACTGATCCCTGAGGTACCCCATTGGTCACTCTTCTTTTCCTCGGAGTGAACTCCATTTACCACCACCCTCCGCCACCAATCCCCTAACTAGTTTCTTACCAGTTTACCATCCTTGGACCCACTCCTAAGCTACCTAGCTTGCTTATTAACCTCCTGTGTGGAATGGTGTCGAAAAGAAATACAAAATCACACATACCCCCAAGTATCATGGGCTATATATGCAAATCACCACAAAATATTATGCTGGTTCAACTTTGAGCAGAAATGCATGGTGTCGAAAGGCCTCGCACACAGTCTGCAAATGGTGTTGAAAGCCTTCCTGGTGGTGGTGGTGGGGTAGACCCCTTAAACAGCTTATGTGTGTAGGTTATTTTTAAAATCTTACCAGTGTCAACAGGGGATAAGTGTGCAGGGAAACAGTCATCAAGAAGAGTAACTGCTGGTCTTCACATTGACTGGACCACCAAGGTAAATGTGTTTTAAATAAATGAGTTTACAACAAGAAAAAATAAATGAAACGCATGGCAAAGGGTTCAGAGTAAAAGCACTATCAGAAGAGGCTCAGTGTGCCCTGTCCAGTGGTGCAGGGGTAGAACATTACATAGTTATCATAAAATTTTCAGTTTCTATCCTGCTGAATGCCTGTACCAACCAGATCATTGTGGTCTATTTTGACTGTATGTACTTCCAGCAGCATTTATTGTATTTATTTCTCTTTGTAGATGGGATAGGAGCCAATGGGAGATTATCCCACTTTCGGGAGTGTTGTGCTACATAATTCTAAGTTATGAATGCATACAAGAGTAGGTAACATTTGTATGTGAAACATCCCCTCCCCCCTTCGGCCTGCTAGCTGATCCTGCCTTTACCCTGATGGGGTGGGCATGGCACACAGTAACTACAGTGTCTGGGGTAATTTGATGGTTTGGCTCACCAGCAGTCCCCTTGAATACAGACGCAGCACAGCTGCCCTGCTTTCAAAGCTCCTCTGAGACGGTAGTTGGCACAAACGGTGAAATAAATTTCTTGGCACTTGGAGTGGCAGCTCATATGACTTCTCTTTACTCGTGAGAAAGTCTTATGTAATAGTTCCATACAGCAGTTAATTCATCTTGCATCCCACCAAGAGCTCATACCAGTAACTTACGGGACTCCTGACCCTAGCTCATGTTTGTGGATTCTTCCGTCCCTGTTGTCTGTAGACATGGCCCACTGGCCAGCACTGGGGACTCTGCTTTGTTTCACTATTTCTTCACCTTAATTTTGATATTACTCAGCCAGAGTCATCTTCAGATATCTGTACCTTTAACTTAGGATTGCTGCAGGGATCCAGGGCACCTCAGCTGATCCTTTAATGGACCAGACACTGACCCACTCTCCAGGATATTCCACCCAGGTAAATGGTGCAGCCAGCCAGTCCCTGCCTTCAGAAACATTAAGAATCAGTGCACTGCTTTCTATCTTAAAGTTACAAGTTGCGCAGGTAATTACCAGTCTCTCATTTCAGAGCCTCAGCCACCACCTTCAGAGGTCTGATCTTCGGGAAATCCCACCAGGCCAGAAAGTCACCGATGCACTTTCCTTATGGGGGTGCCCACTTGGGAAGCCCACTTCTTCACCCACTGCCCTCTATTTCTGCCATCTGTCCGTTCAGGTCTGCCCCTCCCCAGGAAATGCCTGAACACCCTAGCACATGGGAAAGCCACAGGACCATACAAAAAGCACATGAACAGTATGGGGAACCCACTGAATGGTTCCCTTATACTACGTGCATGGTGTAGCAGTGCATGTAGTGGGTAATTGCTGTTCACTGCTCTATGAGGCTATGAACCGAGCCAACCCAACAAAAAGGCATGGCGACAGATCCCTCTTCGCTAGTACCTCTCAGGCCCCACAGTAAAACAACAGACACTCCCCCAGTCTCAATATTACAGGCAGAGATCCACAGGATGCTGGTGCCACCCTGAGCCAGGCACTCTGCATCCATGCTATGCACAGCATACCCCCTTCAGACACCCTGAAAAGACCCCCCCACACACACTCTCAGTGCAAACCCTCAGGTGGGTAACTACAACCTCACTCCACACAGGACCGTGAACTGTGAACTGCTTCCCACCAAAACCTACTATTTATCACCCTGTCTGTAGACTCCCCCCCCTCCCTCTAGGGACAGAGTGGCGGTGCCAAGGCACCCAGTGCTGTGGTGTGCACCCCTAGTAACAATCCTGCCCCTACTGGTGGGAGGGAGTTGATACATACATTTGAAATATATGCCAATACAAATGAATATTAATATGTGCATGATGACAAGAGTGAATCAAGTGCCTTTGAGAATCCAAACTTGTTACTGATCAATCTTATGTCTCTAGAGAAGCTGTTCCATGATACCTATATGTAATACTGACTAAACAGTAGTTTTGGATACAGCTTAAAATATAATCTAAATTCTAAATCAGAATTTTCCCTAAGTGACCTACATGTGTGGCAGATTATTTTCTGAAGACGAGATTCCCACGCTTCCCAAAACATCTCAAAATGTGTGCCATCTACAAACAAGCAGTATGCATTCGGTACCCAGTGTACAATAGCAGCAGCAACAGCAGCTTAGTAGTTATCACTGTGTAACCCCTAGATGGCGCTATCCCAGGGGCTACTACCCCTGCCTGATTTGCCACTAACAGGTTGAGGGGCCTGGATCCAATGGCGGGTGCCTCCACCCAGAGGTCAGGGTTTGCAATAGTTAAACTAACTTGGTCACAGCCCTCTGGGACACTGCAACCCCCTTTCTCCCACTAGTGGCCCACACGATATATCAGAATTACCTTCACAGTACACACTTACCCCAGGTCTGGTTCCGGCACTGGGACCTCCTGTGAAATGAGATACAGTGCAACAATCACAGTACAGTACTTTAACATAGACAAATACCTCAGGCAGTATAACTTTGCTGAAACAAGCAGCTCTGATTTATTTAGGATATAACAAGGACAGGGAAATCAGGTTAATTAGCTTATCACTCTAATAATCTACCTATGGCTCTGTGCACAGGCCTATCCCTATCAGTTACTGTCCCTGGGTACCCAAGCCCTAGTGGCTAGTCCAAACTGTGGCAGCTGGGAGGACCCCTTCACACAGAGAAAAGGAGAATTAAACAGTCAGCAGTACAGTAATTTCATTTGGATTTAATGTGGCAATTCAACAGGGAGCGACCCTGAATTAGTACTCACGACCTCCAAATAAGATAGGGTCCTTCAATGTCAGCAGGGCTCACTTGAGGTACACAAACCTCTTCACACATCCATATAAAAGAAAGCAGTATACCAGGCAGGCTGCATCTGTATCCCGATAATTACTGCACAATACCGGGAGAACACACAGCAGATTCGGTTCTGACAGACCGAGTGCAATTTTCAGCAATTCTTCCAGTCTTCTACAGGGTGAGCCTGGTTTCTACTCTTCAGAGATCCTTTGTTCTTTTCACAGGGCGGATTCAGTCCTAACAAGCTGTTACACAAGCTGCAGACTGAACTCTGGGCCTTACACACGTTTTTGACTAAAACTGCACACTGAAAAAGCACAGGGCTCCTTCCTTCTTCACTGCCAAAGCTCAACTCAAACTCCAACCGACAAAACTGGGCACTTCCTTTGAGTTCCTCCCAGTTCTTGACTGGATTGGCTGTCACTCACAATAGACTGCTGCTGTTGGTCCAAAAAGGCACTGAAGTCTAAACTCATCTCCCAGAGTCACTGCCCATACAATCCTCTTGTGGCTGGCTCAGATTATGAGTCCAAGTTCTGATTCGTCCAAGGCACCATTTTAGAGCTAGCTTACCCCACACTGATTGGTCCAGTTCAGCAGTTCAAAACTAGAATGGGAACTAGCAGACACAGTTCTGACTGCAAAGAAAGCAGGTTAGACAAACTGTAATTTCATTATTACTCTAAATAATTTCTGGCAAACAGTTACATCTTTCAGATAGGTTCCCTTTGCACTCCTAGTGACTGCAAAATGAAGTGAATTGGCAGCAGTTGAGTGGTACTCAATCAAAGAAACACACAGTCCCCCATACAAACTAATTATGTCTGCAAGCAGACAGCTCTTAAAGAGACAGTACCAGAGGTTCTAAAAACACTCACTGATAAATGGCTTAAATGCCAAACACCATTCAGGCTTGGAGCATTCAAGCAAGCTCCTGGAAGTCTTTTGGGAACCCCCATTTGCAGGGGTTACACCTTCCTGGCCTGGGAAAGCTTGACGTCCGCGTCAAGCAAGTACCCATAAGTTTCAACTGCAACCACATACATTTGCATTAGGCTGCACATGTAATCATCAGTCAATATATCATTTTACCAAGAACACATTTCTGAAACATTGCAGTCGTCACTCTTTACACAGTATTACATACACATTGTACCATAACTCAAGTTATTACCTCTTGTACATGAAACCTGAAGGGGGCCCTTCCTATCAGTTACCTTGGGGCTGGATGGGGCAAGGCACCATACTAGAGGGCAACACAAGTAACTTGGAGTTAGCACTGATGCTCAGTTTGGGCAATGAGCTCGGGGACACATACACTCCTTTATGGACAACATTGAGAGGCAAGTCCACAGGCCTCCCAAGTGAATCATAACTGAGGTGCACCACAGGCTTTACAGCTCGACCAGTCTTTCTAGGGGAACTGTTATAGTCTCTGCACTCTGAGCCTCGTTTTCAGCATTGTCCTCACTTGTCAGGGAGTCTCCATGGGGGTAGAGAGGCTAGAACTTGAGGCACTTTCAGCTCCAGGAGTTACAGTTTCTGAGTCCACAACATTTGGCTGCATGGAGAGCTTTCGGACACTGGCAGTGGACTGTCAGGGCACTCAAAATACTCTTCTTGTTCGGTGTATCACCAGTCTGCCCCAATCTATAATTTCCTCCCAAAGCTCAAACAGTTCAACCATGCTTAATGATTCCATTTCATCTGATCTGATGCTTTGCACTTCACTTTCTGGGAGCATTGGCTCCAGGATGAAGCTGGGGGCTTAGACAGTCCAGAAGGCCCAGCTTTGTCTCCAGTATTGACTAGGGATTGCCCCGAAACAATTGACTCAGTTCATAAGAAGGATAGTATTCAAAGTCACTCTACTTTCTTCCGATATGGACTGACAGTCATGCTCAACTGGGACTTGTGGAGGGGAACACTTTAACTTTGCTTCTGTAGGTGCAGACTTTCTTGATCTTTTCTTAGCAGCAGCTCTAGTCACTGGTCCAGAGGGGCATCTTCTAGGCTCAGACTCAATTAAGATTTGTCCAATGGGCAGTAAATGATTTCATGCATTGTTTACATCTTTGAATTATTCTCAGGCCTTACTTTGTACACTGGCAGATCATCTAGTTTGCCCACTACAATAATGAGGGAGATGGTGCCATCTGTCAGCAATCTTGTGCTTGCCATGCAGTCCCAGATTTCTTAGCAATACCCGATCTCCTCCTGGAGTTCCTGTGCTTTCACCTTTTATCATACCTTTCTTTGTTGGCCAGATTTCTTTTGGCAGCCATGTTTGAGCCAGTTGAGTACGCATGAGTTAGCTGGGCCTTTAACTTTGCACATACTGTAAATAGTTGTCAGCTTGAACCCCATCAGGAGAGACCCCAAAACACACATCTACTGGTAGTCGAGCTCTCTTCCAAACATCAGAGCGGTAGGGGAGAATCCAGTGGCATCACTTTTGTGCAGTTATAAGCATGTACCAGGGTGCTAATTTGTTGGCTCCATCTAGGCTTGTCCTTTGGGTGCAGGGTGCCTAGCATATCTAGCAAAGTGCGGTTGAAACGTTCAGGCTGTGGGTCCCCCTGGGGTGGTGAGGTGGTTCTGGACTTTCGCACTCCCCACAGAGAAAGCATCTCTTTGATCAGGACGACTCTCAAAGTCTCCCTTGATCAGAATGGATTCTTTGTGGAGCCCCATAGTGAACAAAAGTTTTCTACAAGTACTTTGGCCACAGTGGATGCTTTCTGGTCTTTGGTGGGGAAAGCTTGGGCATATCTCGTGAAATGGTCAGTGACCACCAGCACATTACTGATATTTCTTTGATCTGACTCCAAACTCAGAAAATCAATACAGACCAGCTCCATGGGTGCACTGGTGGTGATGTTAACAAGGGGGCAGCCCTCGGGCAAAGCTTCCTCTGTAAGCAGCGACACAAGTTCGAATGTGTTGCTCCACATCAGCCCCCATCTTAGGCCAATAGAATCTGGATCTCACCAAGTCAAGTGTTCTGTCTATACCAAGGTGCCCCATGTGGTTGTGCAAGGACCTCAGTACTGAGTCTCGAAGGCAGTGGGCAGCACTAGTTGTTGTTTGTCTACTTGTCCCCTCTGTCTACTGTTTCTCTGTATAACAGTTTATTGATCAGTTTCAACTTAGGACCTTCTTTGTATAATAGTGCAGTTCTCAAATCAGTGGGAGCTAATTTGGACACATCTTTTCCTGCATGAGGGCTTCTAAAGCTGCTTTGATCATGGGATCGAGGTTTGAGCCCGCTGAATACTGTCATTGTCCAGCTGAGGCAGTGCACCAATGTCTATTGCAGAAAAGTGGCAATAAGCAGCAGGTATGCAATTCTCAGAGGGTCCCAAGCAATCCACCATGCAGTCCACTCGTCCGTGTGGACATTTGTTCCTCCTGTCAAACTTCCGCCAGAGTGCCTGAATGTCAGGTTCTGCCAATCGGACCCAATCATTCTGGGGAACAGGCCTCCGGGAGAGCATCCAGCATCTATGTGGTTCAGACCTGCTCGGTGACCGAGAGCATAGTCATATGTAGATAATGCAGAAAGCCACCTATGGCCAGTGGCATCCAACATAGCTGAGGTCTGCACATAGGTCAAAGGATTATTGTCAGTTTTACTAGTATTTTAGCCCCATACAAGTACTCATGGAATTGGTCAACAATAGCCCACTTCAAAGCTAGGAACTCTAACTTATGTACAGGATAGTTCTTTTCGGATGGGGTCAGGCTTCTACTGGCAAAGGCCACTGGTCTCAGGCCATTCTCGTGCTCTTGGTACAACACAGCCCCCAACCCTTGCAAGCTAGCATCAGTGTGGACGAAGGTTTTCTTGGATCGGCATAGGCCAGCACTGGAGCATGGGTAGTTGATATATAATCTCAAGGAAAAGCAGTCTCACAATCAGGAGTCCAGCGGCCTAAATACTTCACTCGGATGAAAATACACTCTTTCAGTCTTGAGGGACGCTGACTTTTGGTATTTTTGTGGGTTGGGGGATACCCTTGAGTGAAGGTTAAGTAAAGGGCGGATCACTCTTTGAATAGTCCTTCGATGAAGCGCCGATAATAACCACAGAATCCCAGGAATCTTTGCAGTTCTTTTAGATTTTTGGCTGTGGCCAGGTGGTCAAGGCCTCAACTTTACTTGGGTCGGTCTCTATTCCTCGGTGGATACTATATGTCCCACATACTTTACTGATGTTTGAAAGAATTGACACTTATCAATGGACAGTTTAAGGCCAAAGTCCTCCAGTCGGTCCAATACCTTAAATAATCTGCTCTCATGTTCCTCCAGTGAGCTGCCAAACACAATAACATCATCTAGGTATACCAGGCACTCTAGTAAGTTCATGTCCCCACTGCACGCTCCATCAATCGTTGAAAAGTGGCTGGGGCACCTGAAATCCTTGAGGCATCCTCATGAATTCATAGAAGCCAAGCCGGACAGATAAAGGCCGTCTTCTCACGGTCCTCTGGGGCCTCGGGATCTGGTAGTACCCACGCGGAGATCCAGCACAGAGAACCACTTGCTCCCGCTTTAGCAGTCAAAGCATCCTGAATGCGGGGCATTGTGTACTGATCAGGATAGTCCGCGGTTTAAGGTGCGATAATCCACACACATCCTTACTGTTCCATTCTTTTCCTCACTACCACAATGGGGGAAGCATAAGGGCTTCTGGATTCTTGTATTACACCAGCAGCTAACATCTCTTGCAGATGCCGTCTCACATCATCTATGTCAGCAGGTGCCAGGCGTCGAGACCTCTCACGAAATGGTCTTTCGTCATGCAGCCGGATATTGTGCTCAGCTCCTTGCACGCATCCTACATCCCATTCCTTTAAAGAAAACACCTGGTCTCTCTGGGCAAGCTTCTCACTGATCCTCACTTTCCATTCAGCTGGCAGCGGGGAGTCGCCGAAATCAAACAAGTCAGGTGTTACTCTGTCATTTCTTCCTTGAACTCTTGCTGCTGGGTAGCACTGCAGTGTCTGCACAATGCACATTAGCCAGGATGCAACCTCTGTTTCTGTCGAATGTCTCTTTCAGACACATTATGAACTTGGACCATTACCCTTCTGGCATAAGCATGGGCTCTAGCGGGCAAAATACTAGGCTTGACCAGCAGTCCCTCTGGCAATTTTCCATCGCCTGGTGCATCCAACATTAATATTTTATTCTTAACATCCTTTCTGATACGGACCTCTCCTGTAAGGTACACTGGGCATTTGGCGCCAGGATCAGAGACTCAGGATCCTTCTTCCATACAATTCCGACGGGTTCCTCTGGTTCTGTTTTTCAGCATCTCTCTGTGCCTCATAGGCCTTCTTAATTAAAGCTGGAACTCTTAAAGCTCTACTAGTCTTTGACCCTGTTTTCATAACACAACTGTGCCAGCCTTCCAACATATGAGCATTTGTTCCAATCAACAAAGGGACACCATCATACAGTCCAGTGGGGGACACACTAAGGCTAGGGTCTCTACTTGTTCGGCCACTCCAGCCACGGAGGTGGGGAAAGACAGCCAAATTCGGATATACACCGGAATAGGTGTAGGCCTTCTCACTTAACCCCCATACATACAGTCCTTCTAATGGTAGGAAGGACGCCTGACAAATGCTTCTGATACCAATCCTGGAACATAATTGTCACTTGGAGCCACTGTCTAATACAGCTCTTGTAGACACTCCATTCACCTTTACAGTGGTCTCCATGGAGGGACCCACTATTCTGGACCAGTCTGAGAGGCGGTAGTGGGGCCTGGGCAACTGACCTTGCCACAAGAGGACGTGATTAGCATTTTGGTGCCCTCACTGGGATCATGTCGTGCACCTCTTAACCACTGATTTCTTCTCCGAGCTCTCCTTGTAGCCTATATGCAACTTTGTCAGTGTCTTTTGGGGACTGGCATTCCCTTTTCATGTGCCCATCTTTCCCACAATTATAGCAAAACATACTTTCTGGAGTTTGAGCTGGCGGGCGCCACACTGGGAGCCAGGGTGGGGGTATTACTAACTGGAAACCTGGGTGCCATCTCTGTCTGCGGGCGTGATAAGCATTTGGAGACATCTCATCAGTTTCTCCACTTCCATGGTCAAGGAACTGAGTTTGGAGCTGTTATCAGCAGGAGATACATGGGTGGGTACCCCACCCCATAGCAGATGCAGTCGGATATAGGTCAGGGCCCGTACTTGCAGGCGTGGCCTTCATAAAGGACTGTTTTTGAATTCCGGATCTCTCTCAACAGTTCGCCCCATTGTGGCATATCTTTTTCCTTGTCAGAGCACTCATTGACTGTCAACCTCTGCCCCTGAACTTCACTTGATGGGTCACCCTCAGTCACTCGGTCGAGCCACAGCTGTTGGTGCAGGTACCTCCGAGGTCGCCTTTTCTCAACTCCTCGAATTTCTCTCATTAACTCATCATAGGAGGGGGATTCCAGTCGATTTGCCAGGCGTGAACTGAAGCAACAGCAGTTCTGAGAAGGGGCAGACTTAAGG
The DNA here is from genome assembly GCA_016271365.2 of Neoceratodus forsteri. Classification (NCBI taxonomy): domain Eukaryota; kingdom Metazoa; phylum Chordata; order Ceratodontiformes; family Ceratodontidae; genus Neoceratodus; species Neoceratodus forsteri. Next base: position 447,421,141 of record CM057456.1, on the reverse strand, counting down.
ATTCTGTCCAGTCTGGTTCGGTCCAGTTCAATCGCTGGCAAACTACCCTTTCTGAGGCATTCTTGCAACAATTTTTCCAGCCGAGAGACATACACAGACAACAACTCCCCTTGGTACTGTTGTGCATTTCTTACTCTCCACCATAGGTCCTCATCAGAATCTGGGCTCCCATACACATTCTCCAAGGCCTCAAGATAGGCCTGTGCAGTCGCTTCAGGGTTACTGGCCCGTTTAGCACGGATGGTAGCCAGGGCAGGACCTCGGAGGCTCTCACTAACCCTCTTCGCCGCCTTCTGAGCATTGCCATTCTAGCACTTGGGGGCAACATAGTCTATCCAGGTCTCCCAGTCATCCTCCTCTTGGGGGTGGGGAGGGTGCCAGAGAAGATCCTCAACCCGGTAAGAGTCGTGACTAATGGCAGGTGCAGAAATAGGAGTCTGCATTGGTTCAGCCACCATTACGGGCACTGGAGCAGGAGAGGGTGTTGGGGAGAACACCCCAGGTGACAAGAATAGTTTCTTCAAGTCCTCCACAGTTTTCCTCTCCCAGCAACCATTCAGCAAATTTCTCCTCAAAAGTTTCAGATAGTGGTGGGGGCTGATTCCCCCGGTCTTCTGTCCTTAGTTATCACTCTCCAAGCAGTGAGGGCTCCCTCTGGGGGTAATGGTCTGTGGCACTTTGGAGCTATCTATGGGATCCTTAAACTCTCCTAGGGCCAGGAAAGTGTGGGTGAGCAGATTAGCATGCCGACCCACCACCACAGGGTTTTGTAAACCTTCCACCTTGGAAAGTACTCCTGCACAGTGTCCGTATTGATACCAGGGATGTCCAGGATAAGCATAGCATTTTGGGGTCGATCTCCTCCCCAGTACACCACTCCACCAGCCGGTGCACAGCCACTTCTGTCGGGTACCCATTTTTTCTTAACAGTGGTTCGTAAATATGGCCACAGAGGACACACAATCCCAGCGGTGAGCCTCCAAGATGTAACCCCTAGATGGCGCTATCCCAGGGCTACTACCCTGCCTGATTTGCCACTAACAGGTTGAGGGGCCTGGATCCAATGGCGGGTGCCTCCACCCAGAGGTCAGGGTTTGCAATAGTTAAACTAACTGGTCACAGCCCTCTGGGACACTGCAACCCCTTTCTTCCCACTAGTGGCCCACACGATATATCAGAATTACCTTCACAGTACACACTTACCCCAGGTCTGGTTCCGGCACTGGGACCTCCTGTGAAATGAGATACAGTGCAACAATCACAGTACAGTACTTTAACATAGACAAATACCTCAGGCAGTATAACTTTGCTGAAACAAGCAGCTCTGATTTATTAGGGGATATAACAAGGACAGGGAAATCAGGTTAATTAGCTTATCACTCTAATAATCTACCTATGGCTCTGTGCACAGGCCTATCCCTATCAGTTACTGTCCCTGGGTACCCAAGCCCTAGTGGCTAGTCAAACCGTGGCAGCTGGTAGGGCCCTTTCACACAGAGAAAAGGAGAATTAAACAGTCAGCAGTACAGTAATTTCATTTGGATTTAATGTGGCAATTCAACAGGGAGCGACCCTGAATTAGTACTCACGACCTCCAAATAAGATAGGGTCCTTCAATGTCAGCAGGGCTCACTTGAGGTACACAAACCTCTTCACACATCCATATAAAAGAAAGCACTATACCAGGCAGGCTGCATCTGTATCGCATCGCAATTACTGCACAATACCGGAGAACACACAGCAGATTCAGTTCCTGACAGACCGAGTGCAATTTTCAGCAATTCTTCCAGTCTTCTACAGGGTGAGCTGGTTTCTACTCTTCAGAGATCCTTTGATTCTTTTCACAGGACCGGATTCAGTCCTAACAAGCTGTTACACAAGCTGCAGACCGGAACTCTGGGCCTGCACACGCTTTTTGACTAAAACTGCACACTGAAAAAGCACAGGGCTCCTTCCTCTTCACTGCCAAAGCTCAACTCAAACTCCAACCGACAAAACTGGGCACTTCCTTTGAGTTCCTCCCAGTTCTTGACTGGATTGGCTGTCACTCACAATAGACTGCTGCTGTTGGTCCAAAAGGCACTGAAGTCTAAACTACATCTCCCAGAGTCACTGCCTATACAATCCTCTTGTGGCTGGCTCAGATTATGAGTCCAAGTTCTGATTAGTCCAAGGCACCATTTTAGAGCTAGCTTACCCCACACTGATTGGTCCAGTTCAGCAGTTCAAAACTAGAATGGGGAACTAGCAGACACAGTTCTGACTGCAAAGAAAGCAGGTTAGACAAACTGTAATTTCATTATTACTCTAAATAATTTCTGGCAAACAGTTACATCTTTCAGATAGGTTCCTTTGCACTCCTAGTGACTGCAAAATGAAGTGAATTGGCAGCAGCTTGAGTGGTACTCAATCAAAGAAACACACAGTCCCCATACAAACTAATTATGTCTGCAAGCAGACAGCTCTTAAAGACAGTACCAGAGGTTCTAAAACACTCACTGATAAATGACTCAAATGCCAAACACCATTCAGGCTTGGAGCATTCAAGCAAGCTCCTGAAGTCTTTTGGGAACCCCCATTTGCAGGGGTTACAACTGGAAAGGTAGTGCTTTGTCTGTTTTTACAGTTGGATATTTAAAGGAAGTCATACTTTTGGTGTGCAACAGCACCATCGTTAATGTAACAACAAATGAAACAGCATTTTAAGAAAGTTCCATGCTTGCTAGGAATTCAGGTCACTATGACAGTTTCAAATTATGATTCCTGTCAGTTTGGGCGTTTCTCTACAATGACTGCATTGTTCTGGTCTTGCTGAATAACAGATCTGTTGAGAAGTGTGTGGACTGTTGCACATGGCACAGAAGGCAAGGAGCTAGTAAAACTTTATTTTTAATGTTCATCTGTCCAGGAGCTTTTGGGCCTTTTTAAGCTTTCTTATGGCCTCACTTTAAATTGCTTATCTTATAAAACCTAAACATAAATTATCCCACTAAAGGCACATGTTGTATTGTAGTGTAAATGTTTATTTTTCATACATGCATTTTCCCACAAAACACTTGTCAGCATTTTGCATAAAAAGATTTCATATAAAATGTTATTTATTTGTAACTATTAAAGGAAATCAGATGATTATTTGTTTGTTTCAGAAACATCTAGGAACTCTTCCATTAGTAGTGACATCACAGACAAGGATAAGAAAGGACTTTTGGGGTTTTTCAAACTAAACATGAGGAAAAATAAGGTAAGCAACTAGTCTGTTTTGTATACTGTTTACATACAGGACTGTAAAGCCTCTTCTGTATAACTCTCTTTTTTTTACTTTATGCTTTTTCATCCACCTGCTTCACACTGGCAACTCACTTGTTTTGGCTCCTTCTGATCATCTGTCATTGGTCTACTTCACTTCCTACCAGGCCAGACTCCCAGCATCCCGGCCCCTGAAGCCTAGTGGACTCTTCCCCCAATCATTGCAGGGTGCAAGCTGGCCTGGCATCAGTAGCCCAGGACAAAATATCTACTTGTGGACCAAGCACTGAGGGGAAGGCAAGGGTGGGAGCTGTGGCTGTGAAGTCAGGCGAGAGACTGGCTGTTATTGGTGATGTTTGCAGTCATGGGTGGTGCAGGTAAGCCATTCATCCCTAGTATTTCAGCCACTTCACCCACCACCCATAATGCAGTCATAGCAGTCTATCTGTGCTGTGGAGGGCAGCTGACATCACATGATCAACCATGACAGCCACCATTACGCAGATAACAAGAAGCACAACTGTGGCAGAAGATGCCTATCTCCCTTATAGTTTTCATATTGTCTGCTTTTCTCTTGACTTTTTCTTCATTACTGAGTCAGTACTGAGTAATTCATTACTGAGACAACTGTATAGAGCAGCTAGGAATCGATGCACTAGGAAAATAAGACAAGCCAAGACTGACTACTGCCAGGTAACCTTCAACTCTTCCTGGGGCTCGGGACGCAAGTTCTGGAATAAAGTAAAGAGCTAAATGGGTCTTCCATGTCCCTGCCCCCTCTCTGCTTAATATAAATGGGGCCCTACCCAAGACCCTCAGTGCATTGCTGACTCCTTAACTCTACCTTCACTGACCTTGGTTCCAGTCTCCCCCTAACTTCTTTGACTCTTTCTTCTCTCCCTCCCATGCCTGATATTTCCCCCTTCCATTTCAGAGCTATTTCTGTCTGTGCTGCCAAATCTCATCTGTCCAAGGTCCTTGGTAACTCGCATCATAGCGGTGAATCCTTAGATCTAAAGCTCCTACACCTCGCTATTGATGCAGTTCTCGCTCCTATTACAAAAATCTTCAATCTCTCCCTCTGCCTTGGTCAGGTCCCTTCCCACCGGAAGGCCACCGTTGTTACGCCACTTAAGGGTGGGGACCGTACCCTCCCAGGTAACTACCGTCCCATTTCCATGCTGCCGCCTCACTCCAAGGCACTTGAAAAAATAGTTGCTGACCAGCTCACTGATTGTCTCACTAAGCACAACCTACTTTGCCCTTAACAACACGGCTTCCGGAAGGGCCACAACACCTCCTCTGCTCTCCTGGAATATACCAGCTTCAGCCACTAGGCTCTTGACAAAGGACTCCTTGTCAGGTCAGTGTACATTGACCTGACAAAGGTGTCAACTACTATCAACACTAGAATATGGCTTTTTATTGCATCAGGCGCTATCTGCCCATGATGCACTTCACCTAAAGATCACTTCATCTGTCCTCTCCCTTATGGACTATGGTATCACTATCTATGGAGCTGCAGACCACACTGCCCTCGTAGGATTAAGGTGTCATTGAACAAAGCCTAGCGTCTTGTCACTGGTTGTGATGGGCATATGCATACATGTGACCTTTACAGTCTGTCTAACTAGATGAAGTTTGATGGCAGACTAAAATACCAAACCTGCTTAATCACCAAACAGATCACATCAGGCCTCTCCCTTCCCGGGCTCTATTCTCTCCTGCAATCCACCCCCTCACTTAGAGCAACTAGAAGCTCTTCCAGTGTCCCCATGCAAGTTCCCCTCTGTAGGACCACCCTTGGTCAGCGTTCTTTCCACTATAAGGCTCCCCTCTGGCTCAACTCTCTACCGGCTGCCATTCCTGCTGTGCCTAAATTTGGTACCTTCAAAGCTGTCCTCAGGGAACACATTGTCTCCTCCAGCTCTTGTGACTGTGTCTTACCTTAAGATTTTATCCGGGTTTGGCCTTGTTCTCAGACCATACCCTTGCTCCCGCTGAGATTTTATGGACTTTGTTTTAACTTTACTTGCCTATTTGATTGATTTATTACATTGTTTATTTTGACTATGGATAGTTACTATCATGTATAATAATAATTGCTTGTTGTATGTGTTCATTTTTCCTTGTCATTTGCTGTTTCATTGTTTGTACCTCCCTGATGTGGAGCCTTTGCAAAAAAGTCTTTTGACTCAAAGGTTTGTAATTCCAATTCATTTAATAAAATAAAAATATGTATGGAAACCAGATCATTGTTCCCTAGATTTCCTTAGCATCTGCTGCTTATGATGGCTCAGGAAACTGTGAGTTCAGTAAAGGACTGGGCGGCAGAAGCAGATAAACTGTATGGGATTAGGATCTTTTGTCCTCTTAAACAAGCCTAGTAATGAAAAACAAAAGGATTAGAATTACAGAAACTATGTAAAATGTTTTATTTATTTGTAGTATTTGACCAGGAGGGCATACTGAACCAAAGCTTGTTTCCAGGTGTGTCTTTGGGAAGTAGAAAGGGATGCAATGCAGAAAAATTAAGACAGCAAAATAATAAATAAATATATAAATAAATACAGAGAAAACAAACAGGACATTGAAATTATATAACCAGGGAGCAGAGCAGAAATGCAAATACCCACCACCCCCACCACCGCCCTTGGTGAGCTCTCTGTTTTATAGGTTTTGTCACGTGATGTGAAAAAACCTATCAGTCAATTCTCCCATCTGCAGCTTATCAGCTGCTAGCGCTAATGTCGCTCTACCAGACTCTGCCTGTTACCTCTGCAGCTAGTTATCAAGCCATCAAAGAGAGAGAGATAGAATAAGAAAAAAAAATAATAAAAAAAAAATATTCTGATCACTGCCTTCATCTAGTGCGCAAACCTACCAAACGTGGCCCTGCTTATAGCCTAAATCACTATAGACTAACTACCCCTGATCACCTAGAAAAGTTACCTGCAAGCACACTACTCCCAGAGTCCTGAGACTTCCTCAGATCTATACCATGGATTATTTATTGACATGGGTGGGTCCTGAACACTCAGCTTATTTATCCTATACTGTCCTCCCCTCCCTGTGACTGCCCCCCTCTGAGAAGGGCTCCTACCCTATACAGCCCCCTGGACCTCCTGTGTTGGGTGAGCGGATCAAATAAGCCTTGCCAAGGCACACATAGGCCACTTCCGAAAGGGCCTACCAACCTACCTTCCTCCTTCCACTCCACATATGCCCAACGGAGACTCCACCTAATGACATTGTTCACCCCTGCCTGTCCCTCCCTGAAAGGACACCACACCTACTTGTCTCCCCTCCTCCGCATCCCCGACCACTGGAGCCGTCCACTCATCCCCTTGAAGGACTTGGGCTTTTATGCCAGGCTCAAGCTGGCGCTGGGGGGGACATTGAACCCAACCCAGGCCCCTACTCCCCCAATCTTACCCTGACCGACCCTACTAACCCCCTCTGGGCAAACTCTAGGGGGATCAAGTTGGTGCACATGAACATCAGCAGCCTAAGGCACAAAATCCACGACCTGGAGGCCTGGACAACGCTGTACAAACCTGATATACTTGCGGTCACTGAAACATGGCTCAAACCCCAGATCCTCCCACATGAAGTGGACTTAGCCGGCTATCAAGTTTTCTGAAAGGACAGAGAGGGAAAAAAAAGAGGAGGTGGGGTTCTCATTTACCTCAGCTCCTCCTTGAATGCCTCACAGGTCGACCACCCTGCCTCCCACGACCCCTACAGCGAGATCATAATCCTTAAAGTGCTCCTTGGTGACACCAAGCCCCTCTACATAGGCTGCGCCTATCTCCCTCCTCACTCAGCTGTCACTTCCCTTGAACCCCTAATCAATTCCTTTGAGGAGCATCCTTTGGGAGAGGTCATCCTCCTTGGGGACTTCAATCTAAACTGGTTGGCCTTAGGGTCTCCTGCAACCAAGACCCTAGTACTCGACTCCTCTCTCACCCAAGTCATTGACGTCCCCACCAGACACAATGCCAAAACTGGCAACCACTCCTTGATTAACTGGGCTCTAGTCTCCTGCCCTGACCGCATACTTACTGCCGGGATCATGTCTGATTCTCTTAGCGACCACTCTCCAGCTTTCTGTATATGGTCCAATAAACCCTGCAAAGCCCCTGCTAGCATCATAGAAGCAAGGAATTTTAGCAGGTTTGTCCCTGCTGACTTCTGCTCTGCCCTGGGGACTATTGACTGGAACCCCATCATCTCTCTCCCCTCACTTGATGAGGCACTCGACTACTTCCAACACATTTCTGTCATGGCTAGCCTACACGCTCCTCGGAAGCAGCTAAGGTTCCGGGAAAGTGCCACAGGTGGCTGAGCCTAACCTTAAGCAAACTGTGATACTCGTGACAGGGCCTGGGGACTCTACAAGTCTTCTGGTGGTACACCTGAATGGGAGAAGTATAGGAACTGAGGAATCTTTGCAAGAAAACCTCTAAACAGGCTAAATCACAGTACCTAAGGGACCTTCAAACAGGTCATCTCAGTAACCCCAAGAAATTCTGGGGTCAATTAACTCCCTCATCAAGGGTACCCCAAACTCACCTAATGACACACTTCTGGTTGGTAACTCCTGACCAGCGACCCCTTGGCTGCTGCAAAAGCCTTCTCCGACTACTTCACTAACCCTGTGGTTCCTCCCCAACAACTTCCCGGTCCCTCCTTCATCCCGTGGATCAAACCCTCCCACGGCCCCAATTCCACCTGAAACTAGTCAAACCGTCCACTGTACTCCCACTTCTCCTCAAAATAAACCCCAGCTCCTCCCTGGGCATGACCTCCTAGAACCTAGACTGCTGAGAGCAGCTGCCACAGCTATTGCCTATCCGTCACCCTATTGATTAATAGGTCACTCCTCGAAGGAACCATCCCTACCAAATGGAAGGTCTCAACCTTGTCCCCATCCATAAAAAGGTCCCCGCGACCTTGCGGGAAACTAAAGGCCAATCTCCCTTCTCAGCTCTCTTAGAAAAGTGCAGGAGAGGCTCGTGTATAATCAACTACAGGACTACCTAGAACAGCATCTACTACTCTCCGATGTACAACATGGGTTCAGAAAAGGCCATGGCACTGACACTGCCCTAATCCGACTCACATCTGACATACTTAAGGCCATGGACCAAGGCTTCCCAACAGGCGCTCTATTCATTGACCTAACCAAGGCCTTTGACATGGTCAGCCATGAACTCCTCCTCTCTAAGCTCTGGCAACTAGGTCTGGACGCACACGCCCTCTCATGGTTCAAGAACTACCTGACTAACAGAACACAGAAAGTCCGGTGGAGGGGCTCTCAATCTGGCAAAAGACCCATGGTCTCAGGGGTACCCCAGGGCTCGATCTTGGGCCCCCTACTATTTTCACTGTTCTTAAACGACATCGAGGGAGGCTGTGGGCCAAGTAACCTCATTCTTTACGCAGATGACACCGTAGTCTACTTCAGTGACCCCCACCCTAATGTCATCTCTACTAAGCTGCAGGCCTGTCTCTCTGACCTTGAGGCATGGTTCTCAGCAAATTCCCTAAAAATGAATAACGACAAAACCAAGGCCGTCCTGTTCGGGACAAGACGGTTCAGGGCTAACAGAAGTGACCTACTCAAGCTCACGTCAGCCCTAGGGAGTAGGGTTGAGGTCTTGGATCAGTTCAAGTACCTAGGTGTCCTCCTTGATCAGGAGCTGACATATAAACACCACATCACCTCCCTAACCCGAACCATCCACCAGAAGATGGGGCTCCTCTATCGTCTGGGAAACTCCCTCACTAGCGAGGCGCGTCGCGCAGTCGCCAACTCCAATCTCCTCCCAACAATCCTCTATGGTGCCCCACTACTGCAGTCACTCCGAGCATCTGAGCTCAATAAGCTCTCCACACTCTACCATAAAGTGGCTCGCTTCGCTACTAACTCTCTCCCTAGGAGGCATCACTGCGAGGCCTTAGCTGATCTAAACTGGCCCTCCCTCCGGCACAAGCTGGCCTACTCCTCTGCCTGCCTTGCTTTCAAATTCACCTCCCTTGGTCCTCCTCCTCACCTGCGTGATCTTCTCATCCCTAAGACCCAGCACCGTTCCCTTCGATCCTCGGCTAGATGTCCCTTACCCCGGGTTCGTACCAATCAAGGCAAATGCTCCTTCCACTCGCTGCCCCCTATTATGGAATGCCCTTCCTCGACTCTAGTCAACAAGCCTTCTCTCCTAGGGTTCAAATCTGGCCTCAAAGCATATCTTCTCGAACTTAGCCTCTGTGGGTGCAACCGTTAGCCCCTTATCACGATCACCCCTCTGTGACCTTTGGTGCCAACTTCAACTGCTTTCCTACAACATCCCCTTTGTAAACTGCTAAGGTACTGTGAAACCATTTATTAGACCAGTGGAACCCTCTGCTCCCTGGGCCAATTGATGTTACCCAATGTGTACCATGTACAAACCATAAACTTATGTATGTTAATACCTAACTATGTACCCCCTGTGACCTCCTATGTACTCAGCTATCGCTGTCCTACAGTTACTCATGTGTATCCCTCTCCTTGTTATGTTTCTTACCCAATGTCATCCGATACAATTCTGCTATGTATGTACACTCTGGATCTACAAATGTATACCTAATGACTACTGTTTAATGTTGCCAAGATATGTACTCTCTGTCACTAATCCCGGGTCACCCCTGAAAAAGGGATCTCTGGTCTCAGTGGGCTTACCCGGTTACCAAAATCTAAATAAATAAATAAATGTTTAGCAGCAACAAATGAGAATTCACAGTAGGACAGGGAGTACGTAGTGAGCAAAAGGGATACCAAACAGGAAATGTAGGCAGATAAAAGATTAATTCCATACACAGAGCGAGTGAAAGTATGACATGACACAGTGGCAAATCTCTCAACCTGTCATCATTAAAATACATAGTACTCTAATAACACGTAAGAATTCGTCCTCAATGAATAACTGCTATGTGAGTAAAAGAAGAGTTCTGCAGTGTATTTTGGCAGTTTATCTGTTATAGCTTATAGGCCCACATGTATAGATTTTTAAGTCCCCTTGTGTCCAATGACGTCCATCCCGTTGCATAGTATAGAGAGCAGTGGTGTGTTCTGGGTGGAGAGTTTGTGACAAATTGAAGGGCCCTATGATACAGTACATCTACTTTACTTAGATATGTAATAGCGCAGTGACTATAAATTAAGTCTGCATAATCCAGTAATGGGAGGAATTTGGTTTGTACCAACCCTTTTCTAATATCAAATGAGAAACTATTCTTATTTCTAAAGAAAAACCTCAACCTCATTCTTAATTTTTACAGAGGTTTTCTACATGGTTAATAAAGGGCAAGTGTAGGTCCAGCCATATGCCCAGGAATTTACAACTGGCTACTGTTTCAAGTGTGTCCCCAGAAGTGTGGAAATGGTACAGTCAACTTTTGAGGATACTGCCATATTTGAAAACTGGAAGAACATAACTTTTGTCTTTTTTGCATTTAACAGCAGCTTAGAATGTAGAAGATTCATTTGCAAAAGGTTAAATTCAGCTTGTAGGTCAGAACATACACTATCAAGGGTTGGTCCGGATAAGTACAAGACTGCATCATCAGCAAAAATATGTAATTTGGTCTTTCAGTGTTTCTTCTGAGGTCATTTACGTAAATTGTAAACAACAGGGGACCCAGGATCGAGCCTTGTGGTACTCCTCTTGTTAGATCTGATAAGGATGAGTATTCCCCTTCTGCTTTAATTTGCTGGTGCCTGTCCATAAGGTAATTAGCAAACCATGAAACTGTGGAGGTTCCCAGGCCAGTTACTTTTAGCTTATGTAATAGTATATCGGGATCTACTGTATCAAATGCCTTGTTCCGATCAAGGAACACAGCTCCTGTGGGCTGCTTACAATCTTGTGATGTTAGCCAATCATTAGTTACCTTGGCAAGTGCTGTACTTGTACTCTGCTTGGGCCTGAATCCTGATTGTATAGGGTTTATGCTATTAGCAGCCTCCAAATAGTCCCTTAGTTGGTTATTAACTAATTTTTCTAGCAGTTTGGCTAAAATAGGAATATCGAAATGGGTCTATAGTTATTTAGGTTGCATGGGTCACTGGTTTTAAAGAAGAATAATATGGGCAGTTTTCAGATGACTGGGAGTTTGTTGCTGGCAAGTGATAAATTAAAGAGATGTTGCCGTAAGATGATAATAGCCAATTTTTACAACTGCATGGGCGGAGCTCCACAGGCGTTTGCAATCACTGTAGGAGAGGAAAGGGACTGTGACTGGAATGCTTCCCTGTGTTCTCCTCAGTGATGTGGTGAGCTTCCCACAATGCTGACTGTGTTGTGTATGTGTCCTCTGCGGATAGAGCTCCCCTCAATGCATCGTTGAGTGCGCTACTTTACAGCAGCATTTCCGCATTACTTCTGGACAGCGGAGTGTAGCACTTTTCAGAGTGGCGGCGGCAGCATATACTGGTGGATCGGAGCAATGCCGGAGGATGCTACTGAAACGTTTAAATAAAATAAGTAAATAAAAATGCCGGTGCAGTATGCCATTCGACAGAACTGCATGTGCAGTTCTGTCGTCACCGCCATCTTGTGAATGGCAAACTGCACCAGCCTTTTTATTTACTTATTTCATTTAAATGTTTCCCCAGCATCCTCCAGCAGTGCTCCGATCTGCCACCATACGCCGCCGCTCAGAAAAGCCCTATTCTCTGCCGCCACTCTGATATCCATGAGCTCCATCTCCCTGGAGCACCTAAATGCTTTGTGTAGCCGTATCGCCTCTGACCAGAGTTTGTTAAAAATGCTAGGTCTACCCCATCTGCCCCAGCACTTTTCTTAACATCAGGGTTAAGTAATACGTTTTCCACTTGCTTAAATGTAACTGGTTGGAAAGAAAACAAGTTTTTTGTCTTTGTGGCAGATTTCTTAGTTTCTGAACTAAAGATCGGATTAGAATACTGTGCTGCCGGTGAATTGTCAAAGACCAGTCCTGCTTTGGCGAAGTGGATATTTAGTCTTTCTAAGATAATTTGTCTATCTGTTATAAATTCACTTTGCCAGTCAGTCTTGATCGGGAAGGGGGGGGGGTTCTTATGTCCTTCAGTTTCCTTTCGGACTGTCCATATTTTGGTTGCATTACCTTTTGAGTTATCCAAGGCTTTCAGATAGGAACAATAGTATATCTTCATAGAGCAAGGGTAAATTTAGATATAAAATACATAGCGCTATACAGAATATGTAGCAGTTGAGAGTTTTCACAGTGGCATGAACAGAAAGTAAAACAAAGTCATCCCACATCAGCTGTAGCCTGCAAAAGGTAGGGAGAGAGTAGGAAGGGAGGGGGGGGATGGGAAAAGAGGGATTGGAGGAGGAGGAAGGAGAAAGGTGGTACAAGCTTGCAAGACCCAGCCTTTCCGACCTTGTAGTCAAATATTTTGACTCTTATCTGGTTAGATGGTGGACAGTCAAGCAAATGAAGAGAGCAGAGGGTCTAGTCTGGTCTCGGTGTATCTAGGGGCTGTGCTGTACCCCACATCTGTCAACCACTAAGAGGATTGTTTTCACAAGGATCTCAAAATACGTGTGCTAAGAACAGCTTAGGGATAGGTAGAAGGAGAGTGAGGACACATAAGGGGTGTATAGGGAGAAGGGGTGTTAGGTTAGCAAGTAGAACGGGTGGTCTAACGGAAAGATGCTCAGGAAGAGAAGTGGGGGGAGACAGATGATAAGAGAAGATCTTAGAAGGCTTGGGTGGGAGTAAGGTAGGGAGCATACAAGGTACTTGAGGGGGGAAACAACAGTGTAAGGATTTGAAGTTGCACGTAATCATCACCATCTAAATAGCAAGACTAAAAATAACAGTACTATCAATGCAAAAATAGGTATAATACATTGAGTGCATTAAATAAAAGATGGAGTTTGACCCATCGGTAGTGAAGCGTGTGCGCAGATGCATCAATAGTGAAGCATTTGCATATATAACCCTCCCGCAGGCAAGTCACAGTACAAGACCCATTTTATTCTTTTTGTTGAAAAGTGTGAGTGGGATCAGTCTTGGTTGGACAGTGTTGCTTCACCAGTTTAGAACATTTCTTGTGGAACATGACATGAGAGTATATATATGGCGTTGGGTTTCCAACCCTAACACCCCACCTCCACCCTACACATACCAGTAGGCATCAGGGTTGTTCCTTGGGGTCACCAACCCTAACACTAACCCCATTCCATCAGTAAATAAGCTGAGATGGGTACAGTATAGGAGAATGGTGTGAGCATTAGGGCCGAAGACCCAAGGCACACCCCTGATGCCTGTTGGTGTGTGCAGGGTGTTAGGGTTGGAAACCGAATTGTCACATTTCCTTACTTCTGTTGCTTTAACCCTAACTTGAGCATTAACAAAGTTTTTTGCAATTTATTTCCTTACATTTTGAGATAGTATAATCGTATCCTTATTTGCCTGTGGGACTGCATGGCCCTCCAGGCCTTGCGCTCCCATCCTTCCTTATATGCGTATATGTATCTAGCTGTGGAACACAGGGCCCAGAGGACCTGCACTTCCATTATAGGACAACAATGTTTGCAGCCTGCAGGAAACTGCAGTGAGCACACACTCACTTACTGGCATGACAGGCACCACCAGACTTCAAGCCCAAACGGTAACCTGCTAGGTGAGGTGTTAGATAAAGGAGCTTAGGAGTAAGAGGAAGGCAGCCCGTCAGCACAGCGGTTGGATTTCTGCTTGTAACGCCGGCAACCCGGGTTCGGGAACGGACCCGGGTCGCTGGAGGGACGGCTGGGGGAGAAGGATGCAGTGTCCTGTGGACGGCTCTCCTTCATCGGGGGGAGGGTGGGGATCTCGTCCGGCACTCGACGGACCCCTGGCAGAGGATGGGGGCGCCGCAGCTGCCAATGAGCAACAGTGCCAAGAGAGCGGGGCAGACACAGGACGTTATTGCACGTCTCCGCCCTCAGTAAAAAGGGAAGAAAACTCCCTCTGTCTGCCGCCTCCGTGAAGCCTGCCTTCGGCTTCAATTAGCCTCCCAACTGGCTCTCCCCAGATAGTCACAAGGATCACAGCACCTGGCCAGTGCTGTGATCCCACCTTCCGAGGGGGTAAGTCGGGGGTTTCGTGGGGATGAGCAAGGCGGGAAGGTGGAAGTCTGATGAAGGTGCCGTGACCAGGTGGATAATCGGCGGCAAGATAGAGGAGCAAAAAGATAAAATAAAAAACAAAAAAAGGAGTAAGAGGGAGGCAGTTTGTTTTATTGTCAGTTCTAGGTCTAGCCCGGTGCTGGTGGGGGAGTTTCTAATAATGTAATATCACTCTGTCTGGAGGAAAGAAAGTTAGTTGCTCGCTGTGTTTATTGACCTGCACTGAAGACAGTTGGACTTCAGATGAGCTTCCTGTGTGTCTTACTGCAGTTTTCTGTGGTGACAGTGGCAGCTTCAAAGGCAGTTATGTGAGAGGTACCAAAGTAGTGCAGTAGACACTGCGCCTGTAGGTTCCAATGCCCATATTGAAAGGCACTTCAGATTGAGTTGTGGAAAACAAGCTATCCCTATCACTGCCTGAACTGATGCTGAGATTTCATTAGCAAATAAGAGAAAGACAAAAAGGATTCTTTGGAAATATTCAGCCTCTCTTAAATTATGAATGACTCAGAAAATAAACTTATAGGGCCTGTTTCTCAAAGGGGGCTTAGATCGGCGCAAGCTGCTTCAGACAGCAGCCTGCGCCAAAACCTCTTGCACCAGGGACCCTGCACCAGATTCTACACCTACGTCCCACACTTGCGGCAACCCCTCCCGTGCAGCAAACACTGGCACGGAAGGATCTGCCAAGACTGCATTCATCAAACACAAGCACCACCCCCATCTCCGAAGTCACCCATGTAAATATACTTAAATGTACATCCCTTCCCACATAATAAGCGCCCACCGATTCGATGCTGCTCCATAAGTGAATGTAGAATAAGCCCCTCCCTCCCTCGGTCCCCGATGTTGCCAATCGGTGAAAGTAGATTAGCCCTCCAACCGATCCCCAATGTTGCTGTTGTAATAACAGCAGACCCCCATTCCCTGGTGATCTAGTGGCTATCCCCCCCACACCCCCTGCTCCCCACCATCCTGTAACAGAGCCGGCACCGCATGGCCCTCCTCTCACCCCGCTGGCGGGCGCCGACTGAGTTGTCATTGAGTACTATACTGTATAGTGTACCTAGTGTGCATATACTATACAGTACAGTACTCAGTGACAAGTCAGTTGGCACTGGCTGCGTGAGGAGAGTAGGGCTGTGCCAGTGCCGCTCTGGCTTACAGGATGGGAGGAGCTGGGGGTTGGGCACTACCTGCAGGGTGGGTGGGGGCAACTAGATCACCAGGGAGTGGGGCCTCTGTTATTACAATGGCAACACCGGGATTGGGTTGAGGGCTATTCTATTTTACGATCGGTGATCGGGTTAAGGGACGATTATTACATGGGAAGGGATGTATAATTTATTATATTATCATAGCCAACATTGGGGATGGAGGGCCACTCGACCACTAGGATAGGAACAAATATTTATTAAATGTAACAATGCCATTGGAGGGCAGTGGCACACTGCCACAGTGCAACACATGCACCAGAAGGCTGTGTCTAAGTACTCTTAGACCAGCCCTGGCTGATCTAAGGGTACTAGAAATTCTCCCCCTGGGTGAACTTTGAGAATCGAATTTTTGGGGCTATCAAGCTTGCGTCTGCCTTATGCTCCCTTGTCGCTGCAGCCTCTTTGGGGCTTATGGGCAGCGCAGAAGCACAGTTTGGGGTAGGCAGCCTGTGGCAACCGCAGGCTGCCTTTGTGAATCACTCCTGGTACATCTTTTGGGCAAGGTGCTTTTGCACCTTTCTTTGTGGCACAAGCCCTTGTGCCCAGTCGGGAGCTTTGAGAATCAGGTCCTCGTTTCTAGTTATCCTCTACCATATAATGCAACATAATTCTAATTACATCACTAAGAACAGGACAGTGTGCATCATGCCTAATCCTTTTTTGCACTCTAGTGGTAAATAACCTTCCTGGTACACAAGGTGTGTATTTTGCATATCTGACCCTTAATCTATAGACATAACAGTCTGTTGCATCCATATATCCCTCCCACCCATCCAGTATGTTAATTACTATCCAGGAAAGCAGAAGTCTGTGTGCCAGAAATCTTCTCTGCCCCTGTGTTGCTGACGCACATTTAGTGACTCCAGTTTTCTAAGTCAGAATTGCTAAGCAAATAAATCAGTATATTGATTTTTTTCTTACTTCCACCAAAGCTGAAAGTTCCGTGCCAGTGACTGTCCCATCCTCCCCCTACCCATCAAAACATTAAACATCAAATACATCAAGTCCCATAATCTGACAGTAGAATGAAGTGCAGGGGTGGAAAACAGCTCATATCAGATGCAGAGGCAAGGAATAATGACCAGCTGCTGAACACATGATCCCTAATGGTACTTTCTGTATTTGCCTAATACTGTGGTGGAGGGGGACGAGGCATAGCAACTTATGGAGAAATGTTAGATATTTGTAGAATGACTTTCAGTGCGAGTGTTACTACTTCGTTAAAGGGATGTTGGGGAATCCACGAGTAAGTGATATTGATTAATGGCAGGCAGTTCCCCAACATTTTTTTTTTTTTAGCACTCGCTCTTGGCTGCAACTAAACATAGCATTTAGTGTTTTGAAGAACACACAATTAGTTACAGTCCGTGTGACTGGTGTATTGAACATATGGGCTGGCAGTCTCCAGAATGCAGTGAAGACAAGTTGATTTTTTTTTACATTCTTTATTTAACATCTTTTCATCACTTACAAAATCTCACCCCTTGGCAGCATTCATGTTTCTGGGGTCATCATGGGGCACGAGTGTCCGTTCACAAGCAAGTAGCCTAGTTTCTAGTCGTTCCTTACTAGTGCTGCAAGTACAGTCTGTGTTGCTTTGAGAAAGCCTATCTTTGTAGCCTGCTGAATCCTGAGAACAAGTTAGTGCATCTCCTTTAAATTCCTGCGACTTCTCACATACCCCCGCACCATAGTCTGATAAAGAGGACACATACCTGTAACCGCCATTCATTTTCCTCAGCTCTCCCCTCAGCTTCTGAGCAACTGACTCGGAGGCCACCAGATTGAAAGTGTGACTTCAGCTGCATGAGTTGAGCTGGGTGGCCTCAGTTGCACAAAATGTTCTTCTACATCAAGGAAGAGTAGGGATGGAAAATCTCACATGTCTTAAATAAGCAGAACATAAACCTTGAGTATACTATCTCCTAGCAGCAGCGTTAAGTGTGAAGGGCCATCAAAACAACTGACAGTCGTAGATCCTCATTGGGGAAGACAGCACATACTGTGTAGTAGCGATTTATTTCAGGGTGGTTACAAAATCCTTGGTGCCCAAAAAGGTGTGCTTGCCATTCTGCACCACTAATGCTTTCACTAAATAAATCCTTTTTCGTCAGCCGATTTCCTTTTTCACAATGACAAAAAAGGATTCATGAAAAAGGAACTTAGCAAGTTGCAAAAAAGGATATAAGTAATTAAAAAAATATACAATAATGGATGGGGAAGTGTGCTTAATGAGAAATTAATGGTTGCCCGAGGTGTGGGATGCTACATAAACCCCGAGGGCGAAGTCCGAGTGGTTTATTAAGGCATCCCACACCGAGGACAACTATTAATTTCGAATTGAAAACACTTCCCCATCCCTTATTAAATATAATTGCTGGTCAGCAATTTTTTGTTTTACATCTTTCCATTTATTTTGCAGTTATCTTACCGCATTTGTCTTCGCGTTGCTACTGTCTGTTGTTTGTGGCCACCGAACGGCAGGATCATCCAGATAGCGAATGAGAGACATGCTGCCATTTCTAAATGGCAGCTTCAACAAGACATATTCTTTTATTTTTTTAAAAAGCGACGCGAACGCTTGCTCTGGCAGCTCCTCGCTAAGCGAGTAAGGAGCTGCCATGTTTTTCGAACTGAAAGCCTGCCCCAGACCACATGCAGTGCCAGTCAGGGAGCCAGTTTTAGTGACTGACTCAGCGTGTGTTCCCGTTATAGCTCGCGAGTTATAACAGGGAATTATAACTTAGCCCAGGCAATGTAAAAATTGCTGGCCAGTTGTATATACAATAATGCATGGGGGTGAGTGCATAATAAGAAATTATGTGCACCCAATGTGTGGGATGCTACATAAACCCTGAGGGTGAAGCCCGAGGGGTTTGTATGAGCATCCCACACCGAGGGTGCACATCATTTCTCATTTATACTCACCCCCATGCATTTTAATGTGTGATTGCTGGCTTGTGTTTTTTTGCCATAAAGACAGAACATTTTTATTTAACTCAGCATTGCAACATTTTAACCTTTTTTTGTATGTGATTTGGTAAACCTTTTACAACTTTTAAAAATCAGGTCCTTTCAGGCAATTAAACTTGCAAAGTGCTTTAAAATAAAACAATTTATATATACGTTACTGTTTTTGTAGCAAACAGGAAGTCGGTAGGCAACGTAAAAAATGCTAAGATTCAAATGGTTTAACTTTTCAGCTGTTTGGTACATCTGGTTCAGAATTGTGCCCTTTTGTGCACTTAAAGTCTTTAAACTAGTTCTGTTTTTGTATTTTAGAAGTTTTCTTCTTTTTTTGATCATGGTTGCCATAGAAATATGCTAATTGGGTAGACATCAGGGATCCTTTACAGTCCTATCGAGATGAAAGAGAGAGAGAGAATGTTACTATTTAGGGAGTGTCTGCATTTGCATTTGATTGCAAGAGATGCTGTTGTTTTCTGTGGGAAATTGCATACTTTTTAAAAAAATAGTAAGTTGTGAGGGTGTGTGTGGAGTGAGTGACTATTTGGGGTGCTTTACTTGCCGCTTGAATTCCGTGCATTTAAAACTCACGTCGGTGTTTCCTCAGCTATTGTGTGGTACTTGTGTGGTACTTCTGACAACTCTGGGAGTGTGCTGGGTGCAGTGCGAGGCAGTAGAAGGAGCAGTTGGTACGTGCTCACCATTATAACTCGCGGGTTATAACAGCGAATTATAACCTGCTCCTTCTATGGGAAAAAACACAAGCCAGTTATTACAAAATGTTTACAGGCCATGGGAGCTATAAAGAATACTAAGTGAAGCTCATCAGGTCCCGATGAGGAAGAGGCATGTTTGGATGTGTGTAAAAGGCATCCCTGGGCAGAGTTATGACAGTTTGTTGTGTGAAAAAAGAGAAAACAAGATGGCAGCTCATGAAAAAGGAATTTTTTCTGGTGAAAAGGTTGGCCCCTCACGAAAAATAATCTATTTTCATGAGACCAAAATAATCTTCGTTCCATTCCACTATCCTGGAGCGTGAAATTCCCATGAAAACAATAAGACCTTAAAATGCAATTAATATTTTTCACCAAACAGGTGCAAGCTTGTTGTGCGACCAGGCTCTTCCTACCATACCGATTTTTCAGTAAACTTCCACACTGTCTATGCTGGGGCGATAAAAAAAAGTGCAAAAAAGAGTGAATTTTAAGGTTTTTGTGCCATCCGGATCTCAGAATCTGCACATCTGACTGGAATGAAACTCTGCGTCAAGATATCTACCCACGAGACAGTGCATGTCAACTTTGTGCAAATCTGTTGAATGGTTGCAAAGTTATTTAAGTGCAAAATTTGAGTTAACATTAAAGTGCCTTCTCAACCCTAATTATAGGGCACAACTCACTATGCCCTTACAATATATATGGCTCAGTGGTTTCCCCATCAGTTTGTAAATAATAGGCATTCACACAGCCAATTCTGGACTATTGGTGGTGGTGGTGCAAAGTAGCGAGATCGTTGCCACTGTACATGTCTGAACACCACCCTTTGTCATTTCAGGTAATGTTGCATTATGACTGCGATCCCTCTTTTCTTGGGATCACGTGAGTAGTGCAGATGTTTTGCGCCATTTTGTGCAGTCGTCTGAACACCTGGCACCACTCATAGCGATGCCAACAATAGCCAGCCTGCAATTTCTGGAAGATGGTGGCAACACAGAGAAGCAAGCTATAATAGTGCACAGCTGTATCATGTGATCGCTGGTCGGCAGTGTTATTAGGATACAGCTGTGGATCCAGTGGGGATGGCAGCAATCCTGATACTTGCTGTATGAACAATGCTAATGTTGTAAATTCCTGTTTACGGGTTTTCATGGAAATGTATGTACCTGCACTCTATCTTATATTCTAGTCTAATGGTACATTATTGTATCCACGTCAGTCTATCTGCTTCTTTTGTAATCCTTACTGCTTTTTCTGTAATTTTGTCTCCATTTGTTTCTTAACACTGTTATTTTATATCTACCCGGGACACACCTAGAAACGAGTCTCGGCTCAGTGTACCTTTCCCAACTATCAACTTTTAAATAAATAAAGTAAATAAATAGTATAATCATATCCTTATATGTCTGTGGGAGCACAGGGCTCTCTGGGCCCTGCGTTCCCATCCTTCCATACATACTATCGTATGTGTATGTAGCTGTTTATAGGATGACAGTGACCAAATTGTCCAGCATAGCCATCTTATTACCCCACCTCATGTACCCGGTACTGAACATTTTCAAATCCACGACAAAATGGAATTCTGCACAACTGCAACACCATTGCATCACAGGTGCGAAAACACATTTTGGCAGGATTTGAAAAATGACAACTGTGGCATACATGAAGTCCATGTCTGAAGGCCATGTTGAAAATCTGGGGTCAAAATATTTAAAATTTCCAAGTTGTAAGCAGGCGTGCTGAAATTGCAACAAATGGTCATAACTTTAGCATTTTCATATTTTGGCCCCAGATTTTGAACATAGCCTTCTTATGACCCCACTTCATAAACCCTATAGGTGAAAATGTTCAAATCCATGTGAAAATGCCATTCTGCGCCACAAGTGCCAAAACATGTTTCGGGCAGGATGTGAAAAATGACAGCTGTACTGTTCATGTGGTAGTTTGAAAAAATGGGTATCTTGAAAATTTGGAGTCAAAATACTAGAAATTGCCAAAGTTATGCATGTGCGTAGAAACATTTCAACAAATGCTTGTAACTCGGCCATTTTTAGGAATTTTTCACCAGATTTTCAACATGGTCTTTTTGGTACCCTCCTCATGAACAATGGCACTGTCAATTTGTTATTCTGTCCCGAAATATAATTTAGGTACAGCGACACGATATCACCTTCTGAGCCAGATAAATGAAATGACAGTGGCCGGTGTTCATGAGGTGGGTTTCAAAATGCCCATGCTGAAAAATTAAAATGCCAAAGATATCAACATAAGTTCAAAATGCTATTGAAATACATTATACGGCACTTACCTTCATTCCTCAGTTTGCAGTTCGGCTTTGAAGAGTGCAGACATGTCCTGGTCCACAGGGGGAAGGGGGTCAGCAGCGATAACGAGGGACCATTTTCTTTCTTTCAGGTAGTAAAAAAAATGAGACATTGCGGGACAGTTTTCTTCTTTTTAGGTAAAAAAAAATATATATTAATACTATTAGGGAACACTGGAAGTGGGCTCTCCAGTGTCCCACACTTCTGGGTGGAGTAATAAAACATTCAAAATTTTGGGGACACTGGGGTGGGCTCCCTGTGTCTCGAACTGCTGCGGGGGGACTTAACTGCATCCAGCAGCATGAGTTCTAACTGCAGCTGCAAAATTAAGAAAATCCCGCTGTTCTCATACAGAGAACATGGGGAAGTGCTCCTCTCGCTAACATAGCCACCAGCACACAGAAGACGTCTTTCAAGAAATAATTAAAAAAAAAAAATCAGAATGTAGCTAAACAGGTCCCGTTTAGCTACCTTTTCATGTTTATTTTTTAAAATTCATTCATTTTTTTCTGTCTTGCTTCTTTTGTTTGTCTCACTGACTTGAGAAACAAAATGGTCGAGACACAAAAAAGGATTTCCAACCTCTGACACATGCTCACCCATGCTTACAAAGGCATTAGGCTTCTTCAACACAGGATCACCCTGTCTGTGAAAAAAGATTGCCTCCTGTGACATATAATCCATTTTCGTGCAGCTCCTGCAACATAGACTCCATTTTCCTGTAGGACATCTATTTTTTTCCCATAGAAAATAATGGGAAATTCAAAATTGAATAACTTTTGATTGGATTAGTATGTTTTCACCACACCTTCAAAATGCACATCTGTGAGACAACGGCTTTTTATCCTGAAACTTTCAGACCACAACTTAAAACACTTTCTGAGATACAGGTGGACAAAAAAGCAGCAAAAACCATGAAAACTTATGTATTTTCAACACTGTGAATCTCAGAAATCACACAACACATTCAAACAAAATTTGCCACATAAACAGACCTACCCCTAGCAGTTATGCATGCCAAATTTCATGCACATCTGTTCAACCATTACAAAGTTATTAACCTGCAAAAATTGGCCTTTAACATTAAATACTCTCATCAACCCTAACTATACTGGCTCTACCCCAGCAGTATAATATATTATAGGGCACGATAGTGCCTCTATAGTTAGGGTTGAGTAGCCTGTTAAATGTTAAATCTTAAACTCTGAACATTATTGTCTTTGGCCCCCTTTGACGAAATGAGCTGAAATTTTCTACGTATGGTCTAGGACGCAAGGTCTTTATGTGTGGACATTTTTATGACGGCAGCTTGTGCAGTTTCTGAGATACAGCTGTGTCATTTCTAGAAAAAAAACTAAATGTCTTCCTACACTTAACATTGCTTTTTTTTTTTTGCTCTTGTCTACAGCCTACATGGAAATGTATTTTTGCCTCAAATGTGCAGGGCACATATGTCATGATGTCCCAAGCTAGTGCTTTTCTTTGACAGGTCCGGTGGAAAAAATATTAAGGGGTTCCAGAGTTATAAGACTTTAAATTTTAGTGTTTTCCGACTTCCGCATGCGCAGTAGCCATTTTCGGATGACGTTTTTTTTTTTTCAGTGTCGAGCTTTTTGGCTACTGCAGTATCAAAAACAGGCTCACTACATTATTTATGGTTTTGTGGTATAATGAATAATGTTGTGCCACTAAAAAAATTCCGCAGTTGCTTGAGATTCCACCATGTTTTCAGTTAGTGATGCGGACTGAGAAACGTGGAAAAACACAAAGAATTCCCTGATTTTAATAAACAAACATCAGAACCTAGCTAAAGGGGACCCGTTTAGCTAGATTCTGATATTTGTTTTTAAATATTGTGCCTGCATATATGTTTTCTGGGCACCCAAAGTCCCGGGTGCCCAGCTTAGCAAGAGGAGCACTTCCCCACGTTCTCTGTATGAGAACAGTGGGGGTTTCTTGACATCTGCAGCTGCAGCTGAACTCATGCTGCTGGCTACAGTGTCAGCTGTGAACTGCCCTTACCCTGGTGTCTAGTGCCCCCCCCAACCCGTCGATGGCCATCCCCATTATTTTACGTGTCTTCTTTAGTGTCTTGTGGTACCTTCCACCCTCCAATCACCATCCCCATTATTTAAAA
This sequence comes from Neoceratodus forsteri, assembly GCA_016271365.2. Lineage (NCBI taxonomy): Eukaryota > Metazoa > Chordata > Ceratodontiformes > Ceratodontidae > Neoceratodus > Neoceratodus forsteri. The sequence continues at coordinate 447,397,372 of CM057456.1, read as the reverse complement.
TGTCTTCCCTGGTGTGTAGTGGTACCCCCCCACCCTCCAATTGCCATCCCCATTAAGAATTGTTGTCATGGCCATCTTGTCCTGAAAAACAGTTGCGGGACCATCTGGTCCTGAAAAATCTAGCCATTTGGTCATTGTGCCCCGTGTTACTATCCCTAGTGTCTAGTGGCACCCCTCCACCCTCAATTTTGTGTCTTATTTTTTCCCTTTAAATTTAATTGTTCTTTTTTTTTTAATATTGCCATTCTGCCACTTATTGCCCTCTATCTCTGGTGTTAGTGATACCCTCCTGCCACCCTCCGAATTTTTAAAAATTCACTCATTGGTGGTTAGTGGCACCCCCCCACCTTCCCAGGTATCTTTTGAGCTGAAAATTACAAAACCGTCCCTCGTTTTTTTTTTTGTTTGTTTTTTTAACCTATAAAAAAATAAACGGTCCATCGCCGATCACTCCTGCATCCCTACTCGACCACCCACTGTACACCCACGTTCCCCCCCACACCCTGTACTTACCTCCGGAGGTCATCCGCTGTCATCTTCTGTGGACTGGAACACGCCTGCACTCTTCAAATCCGAACCGCAAACTGAAGAATCAAGGTAAGTCCTGAATAATGTATTTCAATGGCGTCTTGAACTTATGTTGATATCTTTGGCATTTTTAGGTATTTTTTCACCAAGCTTTCTACGTGGAATTTTTGGGACCTCACCTCATGAACACTGTACTGTCATTTCGTTAGTCAGGCTCAGAAGGTGATTTTGCGGCCGCTGCTCGAAATCACTTTTCAGGACCGATAAATGAAATGACAGTGCCAGTGTTTATGAGGTGGGGTCCCAGAAAGCCCATGTTGAAAATTTGATGAAAAAATTCCTGAAAATGGCCGAGTTATGTATGTTCATTGAAATTTTTCTATGCGCACACATAACTTTGGTAATTTTCAATATTTTAAGTCCAAATTTTCAACAGAGCCATTTTTCCATACCACCTCATGAACTGTGCAACTGTCATTTTTCACACACTGTCCAAAATGTATTTTTGTACCTGTGACGCAGAATGGCGTTTTGACACAAATTTGACAATTTTCACCTACGGGGTTTATGAGGTGGGGTCATCAGAAGACTATGTTGAAAATTTGGGGTCAAATATTTAAAAATGCCGAAGTTAGGACCATTTGTTAAAATTTTGCTGTGCCCGTTCGTAACTTCTGAAATGTTAAATATTTTGACCCCAGATTTTCAACATAACCTTCTTATTACCCTACATCTATGTCATATATGTCACAGCTGTCATTTTTCAAATCCTGGTCAAAATGTGTTTTCGCACCTGCGCTGCAGATTGGCGTTGCACTTGTGTGGAGTTGCATTTTGGCAGGGATTGAAAAATCTTCTGCACCGGGTACATGAGGTAGGGTAATAACATGGCTATGGTGACAATTTGGTAACTGTTATCCTATAACTGGAAGTGCAGGGGTTGGAGGTCCCTGTGTTTCCACAGCTAGATAGATATACGCATCTATGGATGGATGGGAGTGCAGGGTCCGAACCCACAGTAAAATAAAAATATCATTATACTATCTCAATAAGTAAGGAAATAAATTGCAAATAACTGCATTAATGCTCCAGTTAGGGTCAAAACCACAAAAGTAGGGAAATGTGGCCTTAGGGTTTCCAAAGCTAATACCCCACATCCACCCTTTACACACCAACAGGCATTGGGGGGAGGGTTGCCTTGGGGTCATCATCATCGCTCACCCCATTCTATAAGTAAATAAGCTGAGATGGGTACAGTATAGGAGAATGGGGTGAGTATTACGCCGACAGCCCAAGGCTCCCCCGATGCCTGTTGGTGTGTGGCATGGTAATATTATTGAAAAACCCTAATGCCACATGCCTACTTTGTGGATTTGACCCTAGCTAGAGCATTAACACAGTTTTCATATATATATATATATATATATGTACACACACACACACAAGTACATGAAGGGGATAAATAAAGTGAGGGAAGGAAGTCTATTTAAAAGGAAAGTCAAAGTTAAAACATGAGGTCATACTTTAAGATTGGAAGGAGGATGATTTCAAGGTAATGTAAGGGTGTTATTCACTGAGAGGTGGTTGAAACCTGGAACAGATTACCTGAGGAGGTGGTAGGTGTCGAAATGGTGGAGGGATTCTTAGAGTGTGGGATAGACATATGGGGTTCGTTAGAAGATAGGCTCCTTGTGTGCCAGTGACAAGTAGGGGAGGGAGGAGATGGGCACACTGGATGGGCCAGGATAGTCCTTTTCTGCTGACTCATTACTACGATACTATGAGCTTTTAGATTAGTTCTTTTAATGAAGAATAAACTGTTTCTGTTTGATTTCAGTGTTCTGCTTTGAGAGCAGCAGAGTCATTGTGATGTCATCAGGCATTGCTCATGCTGCTCTCCCATTGGTTAAGAGCTCCTTTGTAATCAGCCTTAAGTGATAAATGGTGATGAGCCACCTAGAGTGATGATAAATAGAATAATAGATAGCTAACTGTGTATTACAAAGCAGTAATACCATCGAGAGGTTTTGGGGACATGGAACCTGAAGAAGCGACGCTAGAGAGGTCCTAAAGTCCCCCAAACCTTGAGATGGTATCACTGCCTTGTAAAACACTTATCTTTCTGTTATTTTTTGTAATATATGGATCCATTGATAATACTACAGTTGGAGATGACTTTTGAACTGTAGTATTATCAGCAAAAATGATAGTATTATCACTTTTCAGGAAAGTATTATTGAGAGTAGTGATGTATTACTGAGAAATTTCTGTATAACTTAGTATAGTATTATTGAGGCTTATCCATGTATTACAAATGATTTATCATTTTAGTTCTTCAGGCCACATAAATTGTAAGGTTTCATTTTCACCTCTATTGTGTAAGTATGGGATACACAGTGGGCTGACTCAGAATATGTCATTTATCTTCAGTGGTAAGGGGCAGGGCAATAACTCAGAATGAGTGAGTTATGTATTATAAGCTGCCCCCTCACAAGTATTGATAGGTGGCATATTCTGAGTTGGGCCATTATGTGTCCAGTTTATAGAGTGTATTTCAAATTGCAAAGCTTTTAAATTAGTTCTTTTTATGAACATGTAACTGTTTGTGTTTGATTTCACTGCTGTGTGTTGCGGGCAGCAGAGGCCAATGTGGTTGTGAGGTCATCAGGCATTGTTCGGGCTTCACTCTCACTGGTTAGGGGTTCATTTGTGACCTGTTTGAAGTCAATATAAATAGCTAAAGAGAAAAGATAGTACAGTATTTATATACCATACCAATGATGGATAACTTGGGTAAATACAGTATATTATGTGGGGATAAAATTTATTTTCACTAACTGAGCACACAATTTGTTTCACTTACAACCCAATTTATGTCACTTAGAACATGTTATTTCCACTTAGAACCTGGAAACAGAACACAGAGAACAATGGGCAAGATAGAGAACTTACAGTAGAAAGAAAGACACTATTAAGCTAAAATGAGGTAAACCACTAATAACGCATTACAAGTACTGTGGTATACATCAGATACATAAAGGGCTGCAGTAGTTGCTAGACTCCAGGCTGAGTTGACTAAGATTCAGGGTGCCTCCTCCCTCACCTAGGGACCACCAAGTCTGCCGCCGTGGCCTCAAAGGATGCCAAGGAAGAGGAGGAGTGGCTGGACGATGGTGGGCTCGGAAAGGGTGAGGGTAGTGGGTCAGAGGTACATCCCCGCATGGTACAACTACACAACTCTTAGGCTGCTCTGGCAGGGCGGGACTGTCCCATGGAGGCACCCACAGTAGTGACCAGGGAGGATGTGGGAGTCCTCTGTAGTGGAGAGCCCAAGGAGGGTGGAAGAGGACCCCAAAAGAAAAGAAAGCAACTCCTGGTGGGGGACTTAATTGTTGGGGGGATAGATTTGGGGACAGGAATGGAGGAGGACAGGAAGGTTAGGTGCCTACCTTGCACCACTGCTCGGAGGGATGGGAAGCGGATCCTGAGGTTTGCTAGGGCAGCAGGACAGGAGAGAGAGAGCTGGATGTCATTGTTCACCTAGGGACCAATGACCTGGCTAGGGACAAGGTTAGGAGAGTGCAGGACAAGTTCAGGGAGTTGAGGAGGGGTCTTAGGCAAGTAGTATGCTCAGTAGCCTTTTCAGAGGCAGTACCTGTCTACAACATGTGGAAGGATAGGGAACTCGTACCAAGAGCTTCAACACATGGTTGAAGAAGTGGTGCAGAGAGGAGGGGCTTGGCTACACTGGGGACTGGGGTCCCATCTGGAGGGATAAGGGCTTATAAGTGGGAGATGACCTGCATCCATCCATCCATTCAGAAGGGAAACCACAGTCCTCAATGAACTGTTTTATTGTTACATTGGTAAGCATTTAAACTAGCCGAGGGGGTAGCAGAAGGAAATGGGGAGACATAAATTGTCCCCCCCCCAATCAAATTGATTGTAGATAGTAGGGAGAATCCTAAGGGAGAGAAATCTCCAAGGGTACCCAACAACAAAAGAAACAAAATAGTAGACATGAAGAGAAATGGGCATGAGAGCAGAGGGGTTAAGGAGAGAAGGCAAAAGGGGATAGAGGAGTTTGACAAACAAGGTGGTAGCAGATTCTGGAAGGTGATGTGTGCAAATGCTTGAAGTCTGGGAAACAAAATCCTGGACCTAGAGGCTATTATGGCGGAGGCTAACCTGGACAGTGTCGCCATTACCTAATCATGGTGCACTGAGAACCATAACCAGGATATAGCCATACCAGGCTACACTCTGTTCAGAAAGGACATAGTGGGAAAGAAAAGGGTTGTTTATGTGAGGAATTGCATAAAAGCTACTGAGATACAGGGAAATCAGGGAGGAGTGGAGGTACTGTGGGTCACCCTAGAAACAGGGAATAGAGCTGCTATTCACACTGGCGTGATCTACAGACCTCCAGCATGGGTTGGGGGGTGGAGGTTGTATAAGGTTTTAGTGGAAGTCATCCAAAAGATGGCAAACAAGGTGGGGGGGAGTTGGATAAGGTTCTGGTGGAGGCCATCCAAAAGATGGCAAACAAGGGAGAGGTGTTGCTGGTGGGAGACTGTAATCTGCCAGATGTAGACTGGAGCATCCCAGCTGCAGCTTCAGCTAGGAGCAGACATCCTGGACTACCTACAGGGGGCATTTCTCGGGCAACTAGTAGAATAGCCCACTCATGAGGGGACAGTACTGGACCTTGTACTCACCAATGGGAACAGTGTTAGAGATGTCACAGTTGGTAGCCACCTGGGGCCAGTGATCACAGTATAGTTTGGTTCAATATAAGTACTGTGGCAGAATCAAATCACACAAAGGTGAGGGTCCTGGACTTCAGGAGGGCTGATTTTAAAAAGACGGGGAAATGCCTCAGATGCCCTGGCAGGGGGGAGGACTTGGGTGGGGAGTGGAGGAACAATGGGGAAATCTCGTGTGGGGAAGAGAAGGCAACAAATATCTGATCAGGCAAGCAAGCAAAAGCAGGAGGAAAAAGAGACCACTATGGTTCTCAAAAGAGGTAGCCAGGAAAGGTAAGGGCAAAAAGTTAGCATTCAGGAGGTAAGGAGACACCAAAGAGGAGGATAGAGAGGTGAATCAGGAGAAATAGAGGGAGGCAGGGAAAGCAATTAGAGTGCAAAGGTACAAATGGAGGAGAAAATAGCTCAGGCAATACAAAAAGGGACAAGGTATTTTCAGGTATGTAAGCAAAAGAGAAAGACCAGGAGGGAGGTAGTATGTCTTAGGAGGGGAGTGCGTAGAGGGGCCCCAGGAAAAAGCAGACATCTTGAACAAATACTTTTGTTCAATGTTCACTGAGGAAGGGGAAGGCGAGGGACTGCATACAAGGGCCAGGAGCATCAAAGGAAGGGAGGTAGACATTAGTCCATTACAGAGAGAGCATCATGAAGGAACCCGCAAATCTAAAAGTAGACAAGGCAATGGGACCAGACAGGGTGCATCCTAGGATATTGAGGGAGCTCATGGAAGAGCTGGCTACACTCTGACAGCCCTGTTCAACCATTCACTAGAGACTGGAGTGGTTCCGGAGGACTGGAGGAGGCCTGATACAGTCCCACTTCACAAAGTGGGAGCAAAGAGGAGGCTAGCAGTTACAGACCAGTCAGCCTGATTTCAGTGGTGGTGGTAAATTAATGGAATCACTATTTGAGGAGAGGATTGTGGAATATCTTGAATCCAGGGGTCTTCAAAATCCAAGGCAACATGGATTCACTTGGGGGAGAGCATGCCAAACAAATCTGATAGATTTATTTGACTGAGTGACCAGGAAATTAGATCAGGGTGGAGTGTTGGATGTAGCCTGCCTAAATTTCAGTAAGGCCTTCAACACCGTTCCACATAGGAGACTTGTAAACAAACTAGGAAGCCTAGACGTGGGTCCATAGGTGGGTGAAAAATTGGTTGGGGGACAGGAGACAGAGGGTGGTGGTAAATTGAGTTCACTCCGAGGAAGGGAGGGTCACCAGTAGTGTACCACAGGGATCAGTACTGGGGGCAGTCCTCTTTAATGTCTTTATTAGTGACATTGCAGAGGGGCTAGAAGGGAAGGTATGCCTCTTTCCAGATTACACTAAAACCTGTAGTAGGGTAGACACTCGGAAGGGGGTGTGTGTGGAAAAATGAATAGAGATCTAAGAAAGCTAGGGGAGTGGCTAAGGGTGTGACAGCAGAGTTTCAATGCGAAGAATTGCAAAATCGTGCATTTGGGGCACAGAAACCCAGAGGCAGAGTACAAAATGGGGGTGGGGTGGTATTAACCACCACCAAACAGGAAAGGGACCTGGGAGTAATCATATCCGATGACCTAAAGGTAGGCAGAAAGTGTGAAAAGGCAGTGGGGGAAGCTAGGGTGCATAGGGAGGGGTATCACCAGTAGAAAGAGAGAGGGTGGTGTTACTGCTATAGGTCACTGGTGAGACTTCACCTAGAGTACTATGTCCAGTTTGGAGACCACATCTCTGGAAATACATAGAAAGGACAGAGGCAGTCCAGAGGAGGGCAATTAAAATGATGCAGAGTTTGCATCACAAGCCCTATAGGAGAGAGAGAGACTGAAGGACCTCAATATGTGCAACCTGGAGGAAAGGAGGGAGAGGGGATATGATAGAAACATTGAATACCTCACGGGTATAACTAAGGTTCAAGAGGAAGCATTTTTCAGAAAAAGATGCTTAAGAACAAGGGGCATGCTATGAAACTTGAAGGTGGTACACTCAGGGGAAATGTGGAGAAGTACCACTGCTCATTATATAAAGCATTGGGGTGGATAAATCTGGCAGAACGCAGACATTTGCACTTTATATACGTCATACACCAGAGTTTGCTGAAAGACTACTTATTTAGATAATCTGTTTCACACTCGTATTTCTTGAGTTGATCTATGAACAGCCAAAAATTTTGAATTTAAAATCCCAGTATTGAGAACAGTAAAAGAGAATTCTACTATTTTTAATCTTGAACCTAGAGCTGCCTGGAATGGTTTGCCATCTAAATTAAATTCTAAGGCAGTGGTACCATAGAGTTTGATAAAAAGAATGGATGCTACATGAATTTTCACAACCCAAAAGCTGCTGCTAGGTTTGTCCAATGTAATGATGAAGTGTCTATGTATATGTCTATGTAATACTTTGCTCTTTTTAAAACTATTTTGTACGGTGTTATATATTTTATGAGTGCTGGACCCCACTGTAAATGAGCTTTGCTCCGTTAGGCTATCCTTTTGGAAATTTCAAGAATAAACTTTTACAAACAAACAAGTACTTCTTCACTGAAAGAGTGGTGGATGCCTGGAACAACCTCCCAGCAGAGGTGGTGGGGGCAAACATGGTAACGAGTTTCAAGAATGTATGGGATAGGCATAAGGGAAACTTAGAGGTGGGGGGGGGGGTAAAGCCTGAGATCAAGTTGTCTGCAGTTACAGTAGGTAGGAAAAATGGGCAGACTAGGTGGGCCAAGCAATCTGTATCTGCTGTCAATATCTATGTTCTGGGCTTCTAGTAGAATAATGTATATATCTCCACACGAGTGGCAAGACCTTCATAACCAATTTGTGGCTTCGCCACTTGTGAGTTATGGGTCTTGCCACTCACTAGTAGAGATAAAGGTGTTATTTCACTGTAGCCCATCATGTGTTCGCTATATCTGTAATGCTTAACTGTCACCTGCATTGACTTTTGTGCTCCCTGACTACGCTTAATTTTTTGGATAGTGTTGTCTCTTAGTTCATGCATGACTTGGCTGACAGAATGCACTTTACTGTTATTGATGGGTTGGTGTTCCTCAGGGGTCAATTCTTTTTTTTATTTTGTTTTATTTGTACTTTATCCACCTGACTCCCAGCGGCGGACCCTATCTGCTCGACCCCCCACCCAGCCCCATCACCAGGTTCCTCCGAGATCTTACCTTGCGCCATCCTTGCCACAGGATCAGCTGCTCGACCACTGATATGGAACCTGTGGGGGGGATCATCTTTCATCCAGCTGCTGCGAGGAATTTTCCTCCATTTTTTCCCCATGCCTCCCCAATGCTGGAGCGCGACATGTCAGCAGCGTACATGGAGGTGTACATACACTGTGGAGTCCCACAGTACCCACCCTTCCATTGATGCTCCCATCCCATCCTACCCTCCGGCTTCCACTTGGGGCAGTCATTGGGCAGGGCAGCCAAGTCTCCCTCCCCGGGAGAGGAGAGTGTCCTCCGAATGTTCAGTCCTCTCCCTCTGTGGCCAAACCCTGGCGGCCTACTCGCAGTGCAAACACGGATCACCAGCATTGCAGGAGGAAAGGCACAGATGCATCAGCCCTCCATGCCACTGGGCCGGCCCCCCAGGGGTCAATTCTGTGTCCATTATTATTTCCTCTTTTTTAATCACAATTCCCTTAGTTTGTACTACGTCTAGGCTAATTCTTTACGCTGACGACACTGTTATTTTTAATTCTGGAAAAGACATTTCAACTCTAAAATGTAATTCAATGCACTTTTAATAATTTGGATAACTGGTTTCTGACTCATAGATTAGTACTTAATTCAAAAAAGACCAAGTCTGTGGCCTTTTCTGGTTCATGCAAGTTGACCCTCCACCCCGACTTCCAGATTTTTGTCCTAATGGGGAAGTTAATTAAGAAAGTCAATACTTTTTTTTTTTTTAACTCAGCTTTATTATGGAGTTTCATGACATTACAAGTTTATTTGACTATTTTAGTTAGTATTACAGTAATGTACTCTTATCAGTACATTAGTCTAGACAGTGTTTTTTTCTAACTTATAAAGTCAAAAGATTATATCTTTTAGTGTGATGATCTGATCTGTCTTCACTATTTGAATGACTTCCATCTTTAACTTTACAACCATAACCAGCTTAACAAGGAAACTGCCATAACTGTGGCTGAACCCTTATGACACTATGAGCCCGATTCACAAAAGGGCTTAGATCAGTAAGCTGAGGCAAACAGCAGCTTGTGTTGAAGCCGGTGCACCTGGGACCCTGCACCAGATTCTGGTACAGGAGGGTCCTGGCGCCTAAGTCCCACACTTGCGGCAACCCTTCCCATGCAACAAATGCTTGGCTACAGAAGGTTGCCACAAGCTCCTGTGGCACAAGCAAGCATCCTTGCCCCTTCCCTGGTGGACTAGCGTCCCCGCCCTGATATACCCATTAATGTCAGTAAACACGGATTTACCCTGGTGGTCTAATGGTTCCCCCTCCCCAATAGTGGCGGTTATTATAAATTAAGTCCCCTGACCTGGTGGTATAGTGCCCCCTCGATAGTGCCCGTTATTATGTTATAAATGAATATGCCCCATCCTGGTGGTCTAGTGGTCCTTCACCCCAGTAGGTAGTGCCCACCACCCCGCTTCCCCCCATATCCGGAAATGCAGCTGGCATCTGGCACAGCCCACCTGACACCTCTGCGGCCAACTGCCTGACTGAACTGTCATTGGGTTGCTACCATATAGCTTACACGCTCATGATTATTCGTGAGCACGTACACTATACAGTAGTTGATCACTGAATGTTCAGTCTGGTGGCTGGCATGCAGAGGTGTGAGTGGGCTGTGCCAGTCGCTGGCTGTGTTTTTGGGATGGGGAGCGGGTGAGTACCTTCAAGGTTAGCGATGGGGACCACTAGACCACCAGGACGGGGCATATTAATTTATAACATAATAATGGGTGCTGTCGGTAGGGGCCACTATACCACCAGGTTAGGTGGATTAAATAATAATATACAAACAAGTGCTATCAGGGATCGGGGGGAGCACTATACCACCAGGTCAGGGGATTAAATAATAATATAAAAATGGTTTGCTATCAGGGGAGAGGGGCCACTATATCACCAGGTCAGGGTGAATTAAATAATAATATACAAGCAGGTGCTGTCGGGGTGGGGGAACCACTATACCACCAGGGATATAGGACCTTAATGGGGCGGGGACTGCGGCACATTGCTGCACAGTGCTTAGCTCACTCAGAGAGCGAATTTCTAAGTACCTTTAGATCAACCCTGGCTGGTCTAAGGGTACTTTGGAATTCGCCATCTGGATGAGATTTGTGAATCCCGATTGTGGAGCTATGGCAGCCTGCGTCTGCTGCAAGCCCCTCGCCCTATGTCGCAGCCCATTTCTGGGCGCACAGGTGACACAAGCCCCGTTTGGGGCAGGCGTCCTTTGTGAATAGCTCTGGGCAGTATTTGACGCAAGACACCAACTGCGCCATTTATGTTTGGCGCAGGCACCTTGTGTCATTCTCAGGGCTTTGTGAATTGAGCCCTATGTCTGTGCAAGCATGAGTTGCACCTCTCTTTTGTATTTCAGTGTGATGATCAAGGAAGTACAAGGAGAAGATGTTGGGAGGTTTTATAATTCTGTGGCCTCCCAGTTACTGTTAATCTGAGTAATTTGGGTCACATGCTCACTATGTTGTTTACAATCCCCACTCACCTTTTCTCCCACTTAGACCAAAGTTGTACTGTATGTGCTTCTGAAGAGTTAATCTCAAAGTAGCTGTGATACTTTCCATACTTATCATTTCATCTAGTCCTTTACTTTGGGCTTTCTGGGGTTGAAATCCGCCGCCTACAGCTTGTGCAGAACGCGGCAGCCGGGGTTTTGGCTGGGACAAGCAGGTCCTGTCACATTACCCCGGTGCTGCGCGAGCTGCACTGGCTTCCAATCTGATGGTGGATCACCTTTAAAGTCATTTTATTGACTTTCAAAGCCGTTCGCGACCAGGGTCCATCCTGTCTGAATGACCTGCTGGTTCCTTACTGCCCTGGCCTATCACTCCGCTCGGCTGACATGGGGTTGTTAGAGATTCCAAGAGTGAGCTTGAAATCCTCTGGCAGCAGAGCTTTTTCTCATGCTGCACCCACTCTTTGGAATTCTCTACCATGCCGGTTACGGGAATGCTCCTCCATGGAGATTTTCAAGAACGAATTGAAAACACATCTGTGGAGAATGGCCTTCTTGGAAGGTTAAATGTATTGTAAAGTGTGTGAAATTTTATTGTAATTTATTATATTTTTATGATATATTTTATAATGTTTTATGGTTGTGATGTTTGTATTGTATGCTGAAGTTCTTATTAACCTGTTCAGCGCCTTGATATAGTGAAAGGCGCTATACAAATACAATTATTATTATTTAGTCTGTTAGACCATGAAACTGATGAGGGTATTGTGGCCTGCAACCAATTGGAGGAAATTCCCTTTTATGCTGCTGTACAAAGAATTATGAGTAGGCCTTGTTGCTTAAGGTTACCAGTCTCACTGGTTTTCACCCCTAGCACTAGAATCTTTAATTCAAATGGTATGGGAGCATCCCACTGCTTACTTATTTCATTGTGTATTTGTTGCCAGAACCCTTTGATTTTCAGGTTGTCCCAGAAGATGTGATAATGTGAACCTGCCCCTCTACATCCCCTACAACACAGGTCTGCGCTCTCTACATACAGTGTTGAGTGGTAATTGGTGTGAAGAAGTGTCCTGAAACACATTTCCACCTGTATTTCCTCCAGACTGGGGAGGCCATGACCTTCCAGTCTTTTTCCTATAAACAAGCCCATTCTTCCCTGGATTGCCACCCTGCCTCGGTTCCCACTTTGTTTTTATCTGATTCTGGGTGAACATCCCTCATAAGTACTTTATAAGCTCTGAAATTATGCCTGCTTTCCCTTCTAATATTGCCGCCCAGTATAGAAAGTCTTCTGAGGGTGGGTCTCTGTTAATTTTGGCCAGCCTGTCTTGGGACATTATATAATGTCTGATTTTTTTTGTAATTAAAATTTTTATTGCTTTTAACCATAATACTGAAGTATCACACATACGTTACTTTAAAATGCATCACTGAACATGTACATTCAGTTATCAATACAAGTGATTCTATTAATCTAGTACTTTCAAATAGAGACAATGTACACTGGAAACATTTAAAAGGTAAAATCCCACTACCGCTATCCTCTCCCCTTCCCTATCCACAAATATCAATCACCCAACCAAATCACAAAAAAAAAAAAAAAGGTTGCAGAAGTGTATGCTAACAACATCAGTACCAGTTAGTGTTATAGCTTCCAGGTCATACAAAAATGCTCCAGGGAGCCCCAGAGCGCAACATACTGCTCACACTTACCCCGCATAGATGCAATGTGCTTTTCAAGCTGCAGTGCTAAAGTGCACTCCCTATGCCACTTCACAAGGGCGGGCACGGTGTCCGATACCCAACGTCGAAGAATAAGCAACTTCGTCACCGCCGAGACTAGAGCAACACGTGCCCACCATATTTTAGGAGCTGACACAGGGAAAGCAAGTAGCAGACACACTTCGGGAGTGTCCATTTTACTTGAGCCAAGGATAGGGTCCAACTTATTACATATAGACCTCCAAAGAGTACGAATCATCGGACATGTCCATAATAAATGATACAGAGTTCCCTCTTCTTTTCTACACCTCCAACAGCAAGGTGAACTAAGTGCACCCCGCCTAAATAGGTGAGAAGGGGTTAAATATAAATGATGCAAAATATTAAAATGTATAAGTCTAAGCGTATCTTGTTTAATATATCTGTATGCATTCACCCAAAGAGTTTTCCAATACTCCGGGGAGTCGTTTATACTTAGAACTCTCACCCAATAGAAAGCTACACCTGATGGGAGCCGGGGATCGCATTCCTGGAGGAGACCGTGAACCTTAGAAACAGCATGTAGTTGCTTTGCTAGATCCCAAACGGAATCCATACTAACTTCCCCCTATCCCGTGCAGAGGTCACTTCAGATATTTGTTTTAGAGCTTTATTAAGCTGCAACCACTTGAAATAGTCCGCATCCATAGACCCAAACTTATTTTGAGAGCCTCGAAAAGAGCATGAGCCAACCTGGCCACATAAATCAGAAACTGTCATCCTACTTAGCTGGGGCCAGAGCGCAGGTATGGGAGAGCCAGCAATTTTAATTTGGGGATTATCCATGATAGGTTGGGCACCGAGAGCCACCAACGGACACCTAGAAAGCGTTGGAATTGATGATAAGCTCTGATAGACCAGCCTAAAGGCTTATTTTTAAGACTTTTGGGCAAAGCAGCCCAAGGGGTAAACAATAGAGCATATAAAGAGCATTTAATTGTCTTCACCAGACTCCGTTCAATATCTAACCAAAGGGGCAAATATTCACCCTGTCCCCCTTCCTTGGACCATAGGGCCAACTTACACATATGTTGAGCAAGGTAGTATTTAAAAAGGGAAGGAGCAGCTAAACCGCCCCTATGTTTCGGAGCTGACAACTTCAGATATGATCTACGAGCTGTTTTACCCTTCCACAGGAATGAATTGAAAATCTTCTGTACTTTCATAAACCAATTCTTTGCAAGATGAAATCCTAACATATCCAACGGGTAGAGTATCTTTGGAAGAACAACCATTTTTAGAAGATTTAGTCTACCCCATAAGGAAAGAGAGATTGAACTCCACCTCTTAAGATCATTTGTAATCTCTCGAATTAGCACTGTTAAATTCTCTTTAATCATAGAAGTAAAGTTTGTACTAATATTTATGCCTAAGTAAGTAATATGTAGCTTCCCAGCCCAAATCTAAACCCTGTATATCCGTTTTCCTAGTAAAGTAATTTAAGGGAAAACTTTTGTTTTTGCGTAGTTCAATTTGTACGAGGATACTTTAGAGAAACCATTGATTTCGTCTAAAATGTATGGAAGCACAGTAGCTGGGATAATGTCTGATTTGTAAATACTTGTAAAATCTGTTGTTGAAGGCCATATTTATCCTGTAGTTCTCTAAACGAAATGCATGGTGTTGTTCTAGAGCAAAGCTTTATATTTGGTTAGGTCTAGTATATTCCACCTTAAAGGGACACTGGCAACCTTTTTTGCACCATACTATTTCTAGTTGAAATGTCACATTTTATGATTGCAAACCTCTAAAATTCAGCGGTGTTGCTTGTGGTTTAATCTGCTTCCTTCCTTTCTTAGCAGAACTGAAATGCATGGTAATGATACAATTGTACCCAACCTTGTTTTGGTTCAAATCCTTAATCTACTCTTGTTGAAAACTTTCTGAACTTTAGGAACACCCATCCCCCACCCCAAACAGTGTAGCCATTCATGATGTAATATTTTACTGTCCTCCACTGCACCATGAGTGGCTAGACTGTTGAGTTGTTCCCAAGTCCTGGAAAGTGCAATGGGAGTTGATTAAAAACAAACACATTTTGGTATGGTAACACCAGTATGTGGGACAATCTGTTTTCACTTTTAAAAGAAAAAAAGGAATCAGAATTTAACTACCAGCTACATCAGCACATTCCACAGAACATGTAAAGTCATATAAAGTGTTTTTTTAAACTAGGGACAGTTTGAGGCCTAAGGGGGTGGACAGTGGCCCTTTAAGTATCCCAGTTCGTTTCCAGGTGGTGAAAAGTCTGGGTCTCCCACTATGATGGAGAGAGGCCCTCTCTTGTTTAGTGTTTTAGTTAAGGTTCTGGCCTAGGCCAGAACCTTTAGGGTGTGCTTGGTCCACGGGTTATGTATTTAATTCCATACTGCATGACAGAAAGTGTCATGGGGCAGAGCATATAATTGGATGAGCTGGAACTGGCTAGCTTCCATTTCTAACCATCCTGTGTCACTTCGTTATCTTAGCTAAGAGACAATGGGAGCTAACTGTGCTGTTCTGTAATAGAGTCTTGGGTCTGGCAAGGCCAGGCTTCCTGTCTCTCTCTCTCTCTCTAGGGAGAGACAGCAGTCTCTTGCTTCCGTGTCTCCTGTTCACCCAGATAAATGACAAGAGAGTTTCAGTATTTGCTTCCAAAAATGTTCAGGAATTTTGATGCCTAGAACCTGAAAGAAAAATAGAAAACAGGGTACGATGTTCATCTTCATTGCTGCGATTCTTCCCGCCCGAGAAAGATGGGGTACCACCCATCTAGCTATATCTGCTCTGATTTCCCCTAGCAGTTTGTCATAGTTGAGCTTCAATAATGATGTGAGGTTAGGGAAAATCCTAACTCCAGGATACTAGACTGTGTTGTTTGTGGCCAGTCTAAAAGGGAAATTTTCTGTCACACTCTGTGGACAGTTCCCACTAATCTTTATTGTCTCAGATTTGTCTAGGTTTATACTTTATAACCGGACACCTTCCCATATTGTTTCACCTTTGTGACAAATTTTACTACGTGAGTTAGAGCACTTTGTGTCTAAAATTCACATCAAAGTACAAACTGCATCAATTTACATAGTGAAATTTGCCACAAGTGTGGCGAGTTGCTAAGTGCACAGTTCTTAACTGCTACACATGGTGCATAGCGGCTAGTTTTGCTGCAATTCTCAGGCAAGTTTTAAATTTGCAACATACCTACCACTGATCTGGATGTTTGCCTGTGGATCTGTGTAGTATGCAGCCAGTCAAGAAATGATTTGGGAAACCTAAGGCGGACAGGGTAGCCCAGAGAAAACTCCAGGACACCCTGTCAAAGGCCTTTTCTAGCATCCAAACTGACCTGTGCACTTGGAATGGAATGGCACGTTACTTAATATGATCGAGTGGAGATAGGGTACGATGAATATTATCTGTTGTTTGGCCTGCCACAATCCATTAAGGAAAGGAAGGCAGCCATAGCTTGGACAAAGCCCACATAAGACGGAAAGTTATCATTTTAACAACAAGGCATATCTTGGACTGACTGTGGTCACCTTCAAGTAGTCCTGTGATATCCCCTCTCAAGAAAACAAGTACATCAAACTTACAAGTTACTACCAAGTAATTTAATAGAGCCCTCCAGCCCTGATTTTAAATAGCTGGAGTTTCTAAGTAGAATACTGAGTATATGCAAGGGTCCACATAAATCATACCAGATGTAAAATCACCAGGCAGAACTGGTGTGGTACCACATGAGCACAGCCTGGGGGGGGGGGGGACTGTAGACATCAGGCCCAAGAGGAGGAAAACCTAGAAGACAAAATGTTGCCATCTGTAACTTTAAGCAACCAGGGTATAGAGGAATATGGGAGAGGAGGGGGAGGCAGCCAGCAGTGGTCTTGATATCCAAGCTGGTTGGGCACATGGCAGAAAGGCTATGGTAAGGGACCAACCAAAAGAAAACATATCACTGTCCTGGGGTAGCCAAGAAAAATGTGTGCTATGGGCATTGCAACTATAACAGTATGCTTTACTCCTGAGAGCAGCATGGGGCGGAGTGTTGGAGTCTTAGATATTTTGCACAGAAGGTGTCCGGGCCAACTGCCCTTTTTGGAGCTCCGGTTCTGGGACACTCCGTTTCAGAGAATCCTCCCATTGACTGGCCCCGAATCTCCACCATGCCAGAGACCACACTTTGAAGCTTAGTAGTTCTACCCATCTAAATAGAAACAGAAAGCTAGACCCTTGGATACCACATCAGTTGGCTGCAGTGAATCAACACTTATCTTGCTCAGTTAAGTAGCAGTATGTTAGCTGCCATCTCTCCCCCCACCACAGAGTACACCCCTCCCCCACCATCCCAAGAATACTTACCCTCATCAGTTAAGTGGGCGAAAGCATGTTGTGGTAGAAAATTTACATGTAGAGCCTTAGTTCAATAGATAAACAATAGAAATGGTCCACTGGTGGCAAAAGCCACCTCGGCGAGTCTGTCTTTGGAAAACTTACAGAAGGTCTTTAATGGTAGATATGGTATTCTTGGAATGCTGAGTTCTCTTATTGCGTTGCATGATTTGGGTGGGGGGGGGTCCGTCGTGTCTGGCTGTGTCCTGGAGGTAGTCCTGGTGTTGGCGCACATGTGGCTTTTCAGGCATTGAGCAGAACATGGTGGTTGAGGAAAGTTAGGCCCCAATGCACTAGGTCTGTGACAGCCACTGCGGCCGGTATGGTGTGAAATTTTGCTTTCTTTAACTGGACCTGAATTCTGGCAGGGTAGAATGTTTGAAATTATCGCCAGTTGTTGTGCAGGACATGGAGGCAAGGGACCATAAGCATGTTGTTTCTCCTGCAGTGTGGGTATGTAGTCGTAGTCTAGAAAGAAAAATATGTGTTTAAGCCAAGCCTGGTGGCAACGGAGGCTGAGGTGGTGGAAGCCTTACTTCCACCTTTCGCCGCAACCCAAATTCTGGAACAAACCAAGGTCTCCCATGTGCTGGCTGGGTAGGGAGGATTGAGCATCCCAAGAACAGCTGTCCTCCCTCAGGAGGCAGGACACTGAGTCCTGCCACTTGCCTGCCACCCAGTGAAGATGGGCGGCAGCATGGTGGGACCAGCAGACTTGAGCAGGAAGCGTGATGATGTTACACATGAGCATCAAGATGCATGCATGCTATTGCACTATATGCAGTTCATGGTGGGCAGAAAGGAGAAACCACCCCAGCTCACTTGGCATCCCCGTAAGTGGTGGTTAACCTGTAAGTGTATGAGACCGATCAATAGTGGTGCTGGGTGAATGCCACTGGGACCAGAATGCCAGGTGATAAACAGGAATAATAATAAAAAGAAATCGTCTGACTCCACATCATGTTTTGAGCTTCCTGGTAGTCATAAGGACGAGTTCCTTTAGTTCAAACCAAAGGAATTTCATCACTATCGATTTGGGTCGATCCATGGCCCATGTTTTTGGGTCCAGTGTACTGTGCACCTGTTTCAGGTCCAGGGTAAGGTCAGGCCATATGGAGAAGTTTTATCTCAAAAGAGTGGTTACACAGTCAGTAATATTATGTTCCTCTTCCCCTTTGGTAACACCATACGTCCTGAGGTTTTTCAGCTGTAGCCAACCCTTCAGATCCTGGCACATGGCATCTGTTTGGACCTGTCAGTGATGTAGCTGGAGGTCTCCCGCTTTGTCAGATTTAGTAGCCAGAGATGAGGCAGCTATCTGGAGATCTTACTTCAAGAGGGTTCCTGCAGTAGGTCTTCACATATAGGACTGTGCCCCCTGGTGTCAAGTCCACACGGCAAACTTGTACCTAGCAGTCGTCAGCGGGGACCGCCCCCTGCCATCAGGTGATGCGACGTCAGCTCGACTATAAAAGGGGCAGTCCCGTACCCGCCCTCCAGTTCTTTCCTGCTGTCGTGCTAGTTTGTCCAACAGACGTGGTAGAACAGTGATCAGTTGCCCACTTTTTCCTGATGTTTTTCATCCATTTTTTCCCAAAAAACTTATCCAAAGTTACCTGCGAGTGTATGTCGTCCCATCCACAGAAGTGCCCCAAGTGCAGTGCCCAAATTCCTCACGGGGACGACCACTCCCACTGCCTCCTCTGCCTGGGGCCTAAGCACGAGTCGGCTGGGTGTGCCATCTGCCAAGGGTTCAACCAGGCCACGCGGGCCTGACGCAGGCAGACCCTTGAGGCCTACATTCTGTCCCAGAGGCTAGCCTCCATGGAAAAGGGGCTTCAGGAGCTGCGAGAGAGGTCGTCGGCGGTGGCCCCTGAAAAATGAAGAAGGTCAAGGAGAGACACCGGGAGCGAAGTCCTTCTCCACAGGGGAAAACCAGCCAGGCCTTCATCGACAACCAGGGTGGACCCTTGTCATCTGTGAGTACCACCCCTGCCAAGCCTGCATCTGCACCGTGGGCCAAAGCTTCCCTCCCACCCCACCCCCGCCAAGGTAAGCGGGCAGCCGGGGTTGCCTCTCCTGAAGTATCTGTCAGGTCTCCTACTAGTAGCACCGCCGATAAGTTGTCCTCTGGCTCTGCCTCCGGGCACCTGGGCTTGGCCAATCAGCCTGACCGCATCTTTTCTATCGCGGTTAGCCTGGCCGTCCCTAGTAAGTTGGCTGACGGGTCTTCTGTCGACCGCATAGACGCATCTGCTCTCCTGACAGGCTCCCTTGAAGACCACGACCCCAGGACAAGCGTGCTCGTGGGGGAACCTTCATCCCTGCTGGTCTCTACTCCCAGGGATTTGCCATCCATTCCTGACTTCTCTCTCCCGTCCGGCATGATTTCGGACCTGTCGTTGGGGTCCCTACCAGATCTCCCCCCTTCACCAGGCTCCATTTCTCCACCAGATCCCTTCCTCCCTAGGGATTCGTTGCCACACTTAGGTGATTCATGCATGGACCCTCCTCCAATGGGCCCTACTCCTGACCCGCTGCCGCTACCCAGCGGCCCTTCAGCACTTTCCCCGGTGGAGCCGTCAGCTCCTCCTGTGGGCTCCACAGGTGGTTTTCCAGGGCCAGACCCCCCCACTTTCCGCTGCCAGACAATATTCCTACAGTGCTGGGCTTTGTTCCGCTGATGCAGGGTTACCCACATGCACCGGGTTACCCACTGTCACCGGGCTACCTTATGCCAGGCTATCTGCTGTCGGGTTAGCCTACACCAGGATACCCTACCCCATTTCTCTGGGCAGAGCCTGTACCAGTACTCATACTGGCATCACCCACCCAGTTACCCCTCCTTCTCGGGGTATCCTGGGTACCACCCTCCGCCCCCATCTCCTCTACCTGTGCTGCCAGACCGTGAGTCCATCCCAGCATGGTGGCAGGATGCCAGGACGAAACTCCTTTCTGAACTGAAACAAACCCAGCCGGTAGGGGGCACCCCTCTCCTTAGGGCACCTCCCCCTAGTCCAGTACCCTCTGGCCAAGCCTCCGGTTCTGTCCATGCTGGGGATACTGGCGTAGACCCTTCCCTGCCTAGCAGGCCGGAGTCTTCAGAATCTGACGAAGAATCAGATATCCACCGGTCTGAACCCTGGTCACCGGTCGAACCCTTACCTAAGGAGTCCCCAAAATTGCTTCCCAAGGACCCTTCCTTTGGGAAGCAATTGAGGACCATTCAAAAGGCATGTGACTGGCCTTCCAAGGAGTTAGACCCTCAGCGCAAGAGACTTGCTGAGCATTTGGATCTTGCAAACATGAATCCCTCCCATCCCCTTGGATGGGTCCACATGAGGATCTTGTGTGCACCATATGACAACAGCCCTCCTCTATTCGGCTGTTTCCCGAAGCTGACCAGAACCTACTCCCCCGAAGGGATGTCTCACCTACCACCCAAGCTAAAGCCAACTCTGTGGTCATCACTGCTGCCCATGACAGATCGGCACAACTCAAGCACTTAAGTTCTCCTCCGGACAAGGACTCCAAACAGCTGGATCAATTTGGCAGAAAATCTACACCTCACCCACCTGCCCATCAGGTCCTTAAACTGTGTTTCACACATGGTGGCCTTTCAGAAGTCCTCGCTCTTGGACCTTAAGAAGGATCTCCAGGAGATCTCTGATGAACAGCTCAGGCCAGACTCCTGGAAAAATGCGGATGGACAAATCATCCTGCCGTCACGCATTCGAGCCACTTATGATTCTATGGACTCTGTGGCTCGGGCTCTGGCCCCGGAGATCTGCCTTAGGCGCTTAGCCTGGCTAGCAGCGGTTTGGCACAGGATGTCCAATCGTCCCTGCTGACAGCACCATTTAGGGGTCCAGTTCTCTTTGGCAGTGATGCGAAAGATATAATTACAGGGCTGCAGGAGAGTGGTAGGTCCCTTAGGGACGTGTGCTCTATGTATCGTACTGGCCGGAAGAAGCAGCTTTTTCACCGCCAAAGGAAGTGGTACAGGAACCAGGACAAACGTAAAAATAAACTACATACCACAGGTTCAGGAGCCCAAACTCCTCAGGCCAAATTTGCAAAAGCCACCTCAGGAGCTAAGGCTCCCCTGCCCTCCATCTCCTGCTCATTTCCTTTCCTCCTGCTCCCTTGGAGGAACCAGTAGGAGGGAGATTCGGCCTCCACCTGGATGGGTGGAAGGCCATCACCGCAGACATATGGGTCTTGCAACTCATACAAAGAGGTCACTCGATCGAATTCCTGGAGAAGCCTCCAGCAAACACTCCAGGAAGGTCTTTCTACCCGTCAGGTCAGATCCCCATCATCAACCAAGAAATTCAGGCTCTGCTGCAAAAAGCAGCTATAGAGCCCATCCCACCAGAACAAGTAGGAAGGGGATTCTACTCCCATTTCTTCGTAGTTCCAAAGAATATAGGGGGATCTAAGATCTGTCCTGGATCTCAGCGTGCTCAACCTCTTCATGGAGTACAAGAGATTCTGCATGCTGACTCTCCAGGGACTCCTGCCCCTGCTCCTGCCAAGCACTTAGCTGTGCTCCCTGGATATGCAGGATGCTTACCTACATATCCCTATCCTCCTGGCCCACCGCTGCTTCCTCAGGTTCTCCTTCCTGGAGAACCATTTCCCCTTCAAAGCTCTTCCCTTTGGCCTGTCTTCAGCATCTTGGGTTTTCAGCAAGTGCTTAGCGGTGGTAGCGGCGTTCCTCAGCCGCAAGAGCATATACGTGTTCCCATACCTGGACGACTGGCTCTTTTCAGCCTCTTTGCCGGACAGCCTGAAAGAGTCCCTCTCTTTCACTCTGGACGTTATCCAACCTGGCAATTTCAGTTAACCTGCCGAAATCCCAGCTAGTACCTTCCCAGCACCTCCAGTTCATTAGAGCGGTGCTGGATACGGTCCAGAACAAGGCCTTCCTACCCCTCAACCAAGTGGAGATGCCGGTCTCTCAAGCCACCTTTGTGGCCACATCTCGGTGGACCCTGGCTCGTTCAGTCCTTCGCCTTCTGGGTCTTATGGCGGCTGCTATTCCAACAGTCCCCTTGGCCGAGGCTGCACATGAGGGTAACCCAGTGGTTTCTTCGAGTCCAGTGGGATCAACGATTGGATGACATGGACCAGATGGTCATGATCTCCAACAGTCTTCAAAAATATCTCCTCTGGTGGCAGGATCTCACCAACTTGTTGGTGGGGGGGCCCCCTTCCACTTCCAGGCTGCTTCCCAAACCCATACCTCTGATGCTTCAAATATGGGTTGGGGAGCTCATCTTGGGGATCACAGAATGTAAGGTTCTTGGTAACCCATGGAGGAGAATCTACACATCAACATCTTGGAGACAAGAGCAGTCCTCTATGCTCTCCAGGCCATCCAGTCATTACTTTGCCCGGGAACACTTCTCATCAGACTGACAACATGGCCACTGTCTGGTATCTGAACAAACAGGGAGAGTACCCAATCGTGTCTCTCTCTGCAGAGAAACAAAGCGGGTATGGTATTGGGCAATTCAGCATGGCATAACCTTGACAGCAGTCCACGCTGGGAGTTCACAACATCTTGGCAGACAATCTCAGCTGATCACTCGCCAGGGCTCATGAGTGGGAACTAAAACAGGACGTAGTAGAAGACTTGTTTCTTCTGTGGGGTCAACCAGACTTAGATCTGTTCAGCATCCCATCCAATGCAAAACTACCTAGCTTTAGACGCTTGTTCCCGAGCATGGTGCTTTTGGCAAGACGCACTGTCTCTATCCTGGTCAGGAAGTTTCTGTATGCCTTTCCTCCCTTTCTTCTTATTCAGAAGGTTCTTCTGAAACTGCAGCAGAGGGGGCTCACATGATCTTGATTGATCCTCTGTGGCCCTGGCAGATATGGTTCCTGCTGTTGCAACAACTAGTTCTAGAACCACTGGTCCCTCTGCCTCTATCCCTCAACCTTCTGTCTCAGGAGCAGGGCACCCTGGTACATCCGAGTCTCAAGTCTCTCAATATTTTTTTTTTTTAGTTTAACTAGGAGTAGCACACTAAGCTAAAAGCTTTTTTAAAGGTGCATCCCGGGAGCACAGGGAAGTTAAGTGACTTACTCAAGGTCACACAGTATGTAAATGGAAGCTGTGGGATTGAAACCCAGGTCTGATCTGCTGGATGTCACCATATTTGCAGCTCAGAGCTTAAACCCACTGCACTATACTGCCTCCTTCATGCGTGACACCTGTGGACATAGCAATTTCTCGCTATGGAGTCTCTTCTCAGGTAGCTCAGGTCTTGGTAGAGGCCAGGAAGTTCTCCACCAGATCCACCTATGCCATGAAATGGAAGGGTTTTCTATTGGCCACAACTAAATGCTTGGACCCTTTTCTTGCTCAGCCTCCCAGGTGTTAGAGTACCTCTTACATCTTTCAGAGTTGGGCCTTAGTTATTCCTCACTTAAGGTCTATCTCTCTGCAGTGTTGGCCTACCACCATCTGGTGGAGGGCAAAACTCTAGCCCAGCTAGAGGTTTCCAAGATTTTCTTGCAGGGGGATCCTTCACATCAAACCTCCAGTCCAGAACCCTTGTCCCCCCCCGGGATCTCAATTTTATGTTGGAAAAACTTACTTTGCCCCCTTTTGAATTGGCAGCAAGTTGTGATATGCGCTTCCTGGCTTGGAAGATGCTGTTTTTGTTGCAGTCACTTCAGCTTGAAGGGTTTCAGAGCTTCAGGCTGTGGTTTGAGAGAGCCTTATTTAATTTTCCACAGGGACTGGGTGATCCTACGGACTAATCCTTCTTTCTTCTGAAAGTTGTTTTGAGATGTCTCTCAATCAGAGTGTCAAGTTGCCAGTATTTTTCCCACAGCATTCCAGCAAGAGAGAATATCTTCTGCGCACTCTATATGTGCACAGGATCCTGAGATATTATACCTCTCGGACTAAAGAGATTCGAAAGTCGAATCAGCTCTTTGTGGCCTTTGTCTCCCAGTGCAAGGGCAAGGCCATCACTAACAGACTCTATCTAGGTGGCTGGCTAACTGTATCCAATACGCTTACCAGAAGTACAAGAAACTCCTTCTGGGGGTTGTCAAAAGTCACTCCACCAGGAGTGTGGCCACTTCTACTGCCTTTTTCAGAAATGTGTCCACTGCGGATATTTGCACAGCGGCTACTTGGTCTTCCGTTCACACTTCACAAAGTATTACAGTCTGGACATTGCCTCTAGGCATCAAGCTGGTTTCGACCTTGCAGGTTTGCAAGGTCTTCTGTCTTAAGACAGACCCTTTGTTGGCAGACATCTTCCTCCTCCTGGAATCTCATCTCCAACTCTGTCTATATGTTAGACTGCTTGGTATTCAGTCCTATGTGTGAAGACCTACTGCAGGAACCCTCTCGAAGTAAGCTACAGCAGTTACGTAAGAACTTACCATAACAGTAGGTCTTCAGGAGAGGTTCCTGCAGTAGGTCTAGTTTCCCACCCACCTTCCCCCAGCTCTTGGAGTTTATTTCCTTTTCTCCTGTCTAGCTCTCTGGCTCAGCCAGGCACAGGTCCCAGAGTCGTTACTCCGTTTTCTCTCCCTTCTTAGGTCTCCGGTGAAAAAGAACTGGAGGGCGGGCGCGGGACCGTCCCTTTTGTAGTCGAGCTGATGGCGTGGCACCTAACGGCGGGGGGGCGGTCCCCACTGATGATTGCTAGCTACAGGTTTGCCATGCAGACCTGACGCCAGGGGGCGCAGTCCTATATGGGAAGACCTACTGCAGGAACCTCTCTCGGAGATCTACTGTTACGGTAAGTTCTTACGTAATTGCTATTTCTTTGTTTTCTTTATGGAGGGTACCAGTTTCCAAGCCCATGAAATTAAGAGTGTCAGTAATCTTGTATTTAAATGATAACAGCTCTGACAGGATACGCTTCTTAGTAACTCTCCAGTTGGCATCTGAAGCAGTGGCATTCGATGAGATAGTTCAGCATATGGGAGTTAGCGATGTGCTATACTCTCCATGGAGCATGTTCAGGAGGGTCTGCTGTTGTGATTTTTCTTCTGTACCATCCATAAAAGTCACCCGCCACTGTCTTGTGATGAAAAATGGAGCAAACTGAAACTGTAGATCAATTTAGTGGCGAAACTGACAGTCGGGTGAACGGAGCATTGATTCAGAAGTGTATTCCCTGCAATGAGGTCACTGGAAGTTTTCGTTCAGGTTATTTTTTGACTAAACAAACTAGAGTCATACCATGTATGTGCATATCAAGATGATGGTAGCACATCCTTCATACTGTAAACATTGCAGCACCTTACCAACCTGTTTAATTTTTTTCATGGTGAGTGTTACTTAAGTGTAGGAATCTTCATAAATATGAAAACTTTGCAGAGTGTGAGAGTGTATGAGACATTTGGCATCATACACTCTTGCTTAAAGCAGAACCAGTCAAAACTATTTCATGGTGGTTTGCATATATGTCCCATGATGCTTTGCATTATGGGGCTATGTGTAATTTACATTTCTTTGGAACCTGGCTTTACTGCCAGTGCCCTTTCTAGGTAACCCTTGCATCAGTGTTTTTGTGCTGAGATTCTTTGACTTTCAGATTACTTTCCCTATTTGGGCTCCACCATGACCCAAACCAGTAAGACCAAACTATGACCGTTTCATCCATCACATTGGCTGTCACAGATGAAGCACACTGATGAGTCTTGTGTTGGATGAAATATGGGTGTCTTCTGTTTTTCAGCCTTTGCAAAGTGTGCGAGAGGCCATTATATAACATACACTCTTGCTTAAAATGGAACCAGTCTAAACTCTTTCATGGTGATTTGCATATACTTCCCATGATGCGTTACATTATGGAGATATGTGTAATTTTATGTTTCTTCGAAACCTGGCTTTATTGCTAATGTCATTTCTAGGTAACTGCTGCCTCACTGCTTTTGTGCTGATTTTTTTTTTACTTTTAAATTACTTTCCTGTTTTGAGCTCCACCGTGACCCAGTAAGATCAAACTATGAATGATTCATTCTTCCCCTGGCCTGTTACAGACAAGGCACACTGATGATTTCTTGTTTAGGGTGAAACATGTGCTGTGTCTTCTGTTTTTAACCTTTGCAGAATATGTGAGAGAGGTCATTTGGTTGGCACCATACACCCTTGCTTAATGTGGAACCGGTCTAAATTCTTTCATGGTGATTTGCATATACTTCTCATGATGCTTTGCATTTGGGGAATATGTCAAGGGGGCAGGAGGCTTTGTTTAAAGTACCTAAGAAACTCAGCTGGTAAGCCATCACTACCTGGAGCTTTACCAGAGGGCATAGAGCGAATGGCCTCATCTAGTTCTTTTAAGGTAAAGAGTATGTCCAACTTCTCACGGAGCTCTGGGGGAACTGTGGGCAGGCTTAGTGAGGAGGTAAAGGAGGTTAGTTCCTCCTGGCTGGAGTTAACCTCCTGCATGTAAACAGTTTTGTAATATCTCCCGAAGGCAGCATTAATGTCTTACTGCTTTCTGCAAACCCTCCCAAGGTATCTTTGATCCCCGATATTTTGGCTCTTTCTTGCCATTTTCGAAGTTGATAGGCAAAAAGCTTCCTGGGATGTTCTCTGGACTCTCAGAAGGTTTGCCGGAACTTTAAAAAGGGTGAACTCAACCCGCTGGTGCAGAGGTAGGTTGATCTTATAACAAGTACCTATAATCTTGGCCAGTAGGTCGGGGGTGGGGCAGGGGTCATGCCTGTATGTCCCTTCTAATTGATGGAGAGTTGTGAGCTGCTCCTTCAGGTCCTTAGCCTTTTGCCTTTTGATATGGGAGGCATAACTAATGCACCGACCCCTGATAAAGGCTTTGAGGGCATTCCATCTGGTGGCAGCTGAGGTGTCATGGGGCGATTAGTTTACAAAAAGGTGGAGATCTCCCTCTGGAGAAATGCATAAAGCAGGGTCATTCAAGAAGTATTAAACCTCCAAGGTTTATTGGATGGAGCATCCAGGGTGCCCAAGAGCCATGTAAAGGACATTGGAGTGTGGTCCAAGATAATGATGGTACCTGTAGAGGCTTAAAACTTCTGGAACCCAAGAGTGTGGGATAAGCCATAAATCGATGGGGAGCAAGTATAGTGTGTGCCGAGATAAAGTGTAATCCCTGGCATGGATGTACCAGACGCCAGATGTTGGTGAGTCCTAGGTCTTGCACTAGGTCACCAAGAACCTGAGAGGCTAATGACCTCTGGCCCATAGGAGCTGTGCTCCTGTCTAGAAAGTCATCTAGGGTGACATTAGCATTACCTCCTAAAATAAGAGGACCCTACCATGATTAAGCAGAGTATCGCCAGACTGTTGAAAAAGTGAGGCTCACTAGAAATATGTATGTACATATCACACATGGTCACTTCTTGGTGATCTAGTGTACCCTGGACAATAGACGTATCTACCCTCAGGATCACAGATGGTGTTTGTGGCATTAAAGGCAACTGGTTTATGTATAATGATTGCAACACCTCTGCTTTTGGTGTTATAGGAACTGCTGTAAACTTGAGTCATCCAGACCATTTTTAGCTTATTGGTCTCAGCCGGAGAGAGATGTGTTTCTTGTAAGAAGCCTATACCATTGCTGTCTCTCCGGAGGTGGTCTAAAACTTTCCTCCACTTGACTGGAGAAATAGAGACCCTTAACATTCCAGGATACCCATTTTATGGGATCCATAGCTACAGAAAAACAGAAGTCACAGCACTCACCAAAATGCACAAAAAGTTCAACAGAGACTCCAAAAGTTTATGGCTTAACAGCTCGCCATTTTATTGTTGCCAACAGATACACTGACCCTCCTGGGTCAGGGAGAAGAACAAAAGTCAGCTCTAATGTTTCACCTAGCCTCGTGTAAGTGAAATGTCAGAGCTGACTTTGTTCTTCTCGATCCAGGAGGGTCAATATCTGTTGCAACAATAAATGGCGAATGTAAGCTATAAACTGAGTCGATAACTTTTGCATTTTGGAGTGCCATACTTCTGTTTTCTCTGCATAGTGTTTGTCACTGAGCACCTTTTCTCACCCTGGTGTGGCTCTGTTCTGCTCAGCGGATCCATAACCATGTCGACAGTTCAAGATAAAATAGTGCCTGGGCTGCGGGGAAGATTGAGCAGGTGGGACCGCATCTGTCTAACAGACATGAAAAGCTACCCCTAGAGATATGATAAAGTGAGGAAGCAGGGACATACTTGAGTTTGTTGCCCCTCCTAATCCCACTCATGCAAGCAGCGTTCCTAAGATAGAAAAAATCTACATGAGCTTGAACACTTACAGTAGGCTGGGGGGAGGGAGTGGGATCCCAATATAGTAACTACTAAGGATACTGTGCATAGTCCACTGGAGCCCCATTGGGGTAGTTGGCTAATGGGTACTGTTACCCTCTCTCTCTCTGTAAGGTGCACTTTCCCCAGACAGCTCATCCTTACAAGGGTCTGGACTTGTCTATTGAACAGAAACAAATAAGTCCATGGCATAAGTTCAGGATTAGTAGCCACTCCATGCTGCACTCCAAGTAGCTTTACGCCAACCTTTGAAGGTTGCCAGTCACATCCTAAGGGTCGATCCAACTGAGAGATCTCTCGACTGTGACATGCAAAGCAAAATAACTGGGGAATGGGGGGATAGCAGGGAGGGGATGTATCCAGAAAAGGTGGTGGGGGAACAAGGAAGCAAGAAGATGTGATAGGAGTGTAGAGAGAGAAAGGTGGGAATCGAGCAAGAGGCTCTTGTGAATTTGCTGAAGTTGCAGATATTTGTGGGGTGGTTGTCTGCAAGCATGCAGAAAAGTTTCCCTCTAAATCCAGAGGGAGAAACTGTGCAGAAACAGAGTGCAACACTCGTTCAGCAGTACGAAGGGGAGAATTTGTGAAATCAGGAGAGAGACCTAATGAGAAATATTCACGGAGGCTGCCACAACTTCTCTCTTGCGAAGTTAAGTCTTTCCTGTTCAGCAGGGAAAAACCAAGGAGAAATGAAGAAAAAACAAAAAAACCAAACAAACAAAAAAAAAAAGACACCTGCCTCTGAGCCACAGGCAGATATCGGGAGGGGACAAGTGGAAACAGAGGCAGCTATAAACAATAGTTGCTTATCACAACTGTCATACCTGCCTGAGGGTTACTCACGGGAAACTACCCTAAAGGAAACCAAACAACAGTAGCTGACAAAACAATTATGTCTAGAAACCCCACAAGAGAAGTCCCAGACCCTCCGCCCTTGTGTGCACTTGGTATTGACAGGTAGATAATTTGCCTAACCATGCGTGCATTCCTGTTATGTGAGAGAAGTCTCCTCGCAGTGTTATTCACCCCTATGTGCTGGCAGTTGGAGGTGAGGGGATAGACCCCAAAGATGGAGGGCAGGATATCTTATGCCATACTCACTGTTAATATATTATTTTATGTCGGGGAGCAGTTCCTTCCCTCCCAGGACACCAGAATAAAGCTATGAGCCTGGGAACAAAAGCAAAACAGGCGCCTTTAGTAGCTGCCCTTCAGAAATTCAGTGACGACTTGGGGGGAGGGTGGCCTCCCTGTCAAGGAGAGCTAGTGACCGACTGTGTGGAAAGGAAGAAAGAAAGGTGAGAGGAGAGAGAACTAGCCAGAGTAGAGAGCAAGTTAAAAGTATTCCACCCCAGCCACCTCAACACATGCACATCTGAAATGAGCATATGTACCCAAATATACATATATATGGAAATACAGTGGTGCAGTAATCCCCCCATGAAATAGTTCATTAACCCAGTTTAAGTAAGCAATGAAAGCATTATAAAAGAAAGGAGGTCACAGACTAATTATACAACAGTGCCTTACCAATTATGTATTGGGGGTATTTGGGACCCCAAAATAGAGAAGGAAAAGCATATGTTTCCCATGATGCTTTGCATTATTTGGGTATGTGCTATTGTGTTTTAAAATGTATCTGTATGGCCAATATCCTCTGTGATAACCTATGCCTCAGAACATTTGCTCTGGTGTTCTTTTGTAGTTGTTTTCCTTCTCTATTTTGGGCTCTCCATGGCCCAAACAAATAACTTCTCCCTTAAGGGGTGGCTGGCTCCCTCTCTCTTGGCTAAGACACAGATATGGCACACTGATGAGTCCACATGAGGACAAAACATGTGTCTGTGTCTGGTGTTCTTAGCCTATGCTGATTGCACTGTGAGGCCTTCCGGCATCATGCAATTCTGCTTAAAGTTGAGCCAGTTCAAATTCTCTCATGGGGATTTGCATATGTTTCCCATGATGCTTTGCATTATTGGGGTATGTGCAACTGGTTTTAGATACCCACAACAGTTAATCTTGATTAGAATTGCAGTGGGAAATGTGAAATAAATGTGCTTTTATAGTTAAAAGTGAAATTCCATTGATCCTGTTAAAAAGGTTCATGCTGGGAGAGTGCCTCTGTATATGTTTAGGCTACCTTATATTCAGCCTCCCTTCCCCCTGCCCTGCCCCTATGTTTATGACCTGTTGATGTCCTTAAAAGCGTGAATCGCCTTTCCAAGTCATGGCCATGTATGTGCTGCAGTGCAAAATGACAGTCAATATGTACTTGTCTCCCATATGAAATTAAATAGCACCAGGGGTTGGGCTCCTTACCTGTTTAGCCATTGTAAAGTAAGGATGTTTATAATATGCACCCACTTTTAAATTCTTTGATCAATGAAATTCAGTTGCATTTAATTTTGCCTCACTGAAGTGAGAAGGTAGTTTAAATTCTTTGAAAGCTTTGGAAAATAATGACATGGAGACCCCTGAATGCTTGGACTGATTTAGATTATGTGATTTTGAGCAAACAGTCCCAAATTTTTGTTTTCCTGCCTTTCATGCATCTTGCATCTTCAAACCCAACATTCTTTCATGTATGAATTTATAAATTAATTTTGCCTGGAAAATAAATGCAGTGTAAATCCTTTGCATACCTTTCCAGCTTCTATTACATTTGTGGGGGGGGGGGCGTTGTTCTGCCCCCCCAAACACTTTCATGCAGTGCTTCCTCCATGCAAAGATGCAGAGCCAGTGGGGAGGGGCAACATGAAGCCTAGCCACCCCGTTTAACAGACAGTAACCTGCACATTAGGCAGCCCTCCAAGCCAGTGCCAAAACCTTTTTTTTTTTAACCTTCAGTAAAATCACCCACAATAGTCATGTGTACCATTTTAAAACTTAGAGCTTGCCCTCTGCATAATACCATATAAAAGTGGAGCACTAAACCAAGGAAAAATGTTCCCAGTTACAGATCTCTTATTTTAAAGCTTCTCTCTTAACAACATTTTGCCAGTCACAGAATGTTTTCCACTTTGTCCCCTAATGCCAAAAGCATGCACAAAATGTTGCCAGTTTACAGCTCCCACATTTTCAGATAGTTGTCAAACCAAAAGGCCTGCCTACAGTTTTTTATCAATTACAGATCTTATATTTTCAGGTTTGCCATCTACCCAAACACATGCTCACCAAATTTATTTCTCTATTTTTATTTATTTTATATTTACCAGTGTGATATTTCCAGCTAGCAGTCACATGGCCATAAGATAAAAGCACTGAAAATTGCCAAGCCAAGCTGACTGCTTTATGTGACTTCAAACAGTGGGGTTGTGGAAGCAGATGGCCAGAGCCAACACAGTGGGGGAGGAAGTTGACTTAACAGCTTCAAAGCAGAAAAACCTGGAACAGGGAACTACAAATAGCACTAATTAAATCAACAGTTTGTGAAATTCACTATGGAAAACCTTCCCCAAGTCTGTTTGAAACTGAAGCTAGCCAGTTGAAACCAACATCAGAAATCAACAATCCCACCCCCAAGCAATCCAGCCTTTATATGAGCCACGTTATTACTAGGAGACTACAAACTGAATAAGCCATCACTTAATCACTGACTCCACTGCCAGATCCAGTTATGGCAGTCTGTCAAGAAGAATTTTCTCCTAATACCATACCTATCTCTGTTTTGTTCTATAGCTCTGTTAGCGACATTCCTCCTAATCATGCAGACATTTCATTCCATAACAACAAGCAATACTGTCTTCAATGTTTGTATCAGTTTATGACTGGGGCCACCATGAAATCCTTTCTGGAGATGCAGGCCTGCTTTGGGCTTTCTCAGTCTGATTTCTACAGATATTTGCAGCTTTGGCATTATGTTTTAGCAGTCCACTCCCCAGAGCATATCCATCTATTTCCCAGACACATACCTATCTATTTCCTCATTTTATCTGAGACAGGGGCACAGAGCATGTGATATCACACCTTTATAAGTCTCTATTAGACTCCTTAGGCCACACCCACTTAACACAATCAGGAATTGGGAACAAGAACTTAATATAGTCATGTCAGATCAGGAATGGCATAAAGCTTGTCAGCTTACATAAAGTCACGAGTTCCCACCTGTGAAGAGATTATGTCTGTAAGCATGTAATTCGCACTTTAGGACCCTAGTAATCACAGCACATTCCTCTGCCACCATGATGCCACATGCTGGAGACTGTTGCACCTTACCAATATACTCTGGTCATGCTCTGCCCTCTCCTTATGTTTCTGGGACTTGGAGGGAGCTTGAGAACTGTTTACCCCTTGATTACTTTAACTATGAAGGTCTTCCTTGTGCTCCAATATCATAGGGGTCTCCATGACCCACTATTCTGCAACCTCCTGGGGATCTTGCTCACCGCAGCAAAAAAAAAAAAACATCACTAGACTAGTGTTAAACTCAAAAACTCCTACAGTCGGCATGTGACATTACATGGTTAACCACATTTGCCACATGAAAACAATTACCCACGTTATTTGTTATGTAGAGAGAATTAAAAGCAAGGATCTGTTCTGTCTTCTCCTTTTTTGCCACTTGTCTGTCTTTACCTGCCTGATTGGGTAATCGCATCTCTTTCCTGGGCACTGTAGGATCTGGCTAATCTGAAAGGTCCCACACTTCTCCTAGCTATCTCCCTTTTTTCACTTGCTTTTTCTAATTCTTTATTTCTATCCCTTGCTTCTCTGTTGTTATAAAAATATATGTTGATCTTTATGAGAAACTGGGTGTATAGTTATGTTGTTTAAAATGTATTGCAAAAGGCTATGTGGGGATTATTAGAAAAGACTGAAATCTGCAACACTGGAGTTGACCTGGAGAAACGTTTTGATCTCCTCAAGATTGTTAATAGAACTGTCTTTGTAACATGGCAAAAATGAAAGTGCTGAAATGGAGCATTTCAATTGGTTAATTAATAGTAGCCAGTCATGCATTAATTCCCAAGTAATGCATAGTTGGTCTTGTAGTACTGTGTACAACCACTAAAAAAATCAGAAACCCAGTCATGAATCAAGGTGGAGACAGCATTAATTTGTTAACGCTCAATTTCAGCACTTTCATTTTTGCTATGCTACAAGGGCGCATATGCTGTATGTGTTCGTAGATACAGTAAGGCCACTTTTGCACCATAGTAAAAGGTGAAAATGAGCCACTCAAAATCCGCCTTTCTATTAACAATTTGGAAATGCACCTTAGTTTACATATTTGTACAGCTCTGGAAAGGAAATTGCAAAGGGAAGGTCGCATATGCTCAATAACTATTAACAGTTATTATCGACTTACAGCTTTGGGAGCAGTGTCTTGTGTTGTGACATCGGCTTGCATATAATGAAGTGTACTGGTGGCTGAAATTATTGTGTCTGAATAAATGCTGTTGATTACTTTTTTACAATTTTAATTTTACAATTAGGGAGGCAGTATAGCACGCAGTGGTTTAAGGCTCTGAGTTGCAAACCTGGAGACCTGGGTTTGAATCCCTCGGCCCCCCACTTGCATATTTTGTGACCCTGAGCAAGTCACTTAACTTCCTTGTGCTCACAGGTTGCATCTGGAAACAAACTTTGGCTTAGTGTGCTATTCCTGGTTAAACAATGTTCCCCTACTTTGATAAACCAACCTACATTTAATGTGCAGCAGCAAATCGTCCCTTAGAGCAGCACTGATTTAATTGTAATATTATGCATGCGTTTTACCTCTGCTGCATGCAGATCAACTGTACGTGTTATCCCCAGAATGCCTCAGTACATGTACACAGCTGTGCAGGGCTGTCGTCAGGCTAAATAGGAAACGTTGTGTAAGTGATGACAAACTTATCTTTACATATTTCATGTTAGTAAGCAATGGTTATTGAAAGGCAGCATTGAAAGTTTTTGTGCAGATAGCAACCACTATATGCCCTGTCATTTTGTATTGTTCCTGAAACGTGTTTTGTTTCAATGAAAATTAGTGCATACTAAGCCTTGTCTGTGTCATTTTTATATCACTCTGTCACTGTTTTATAAGGTTCATTTATATATCCTTATGTATTACTCACAGTTGCACACTTGCCATGTTACAAGTGCATTAAGGCACTCCAAAGGAATGTTCTACTGTTGAACTAATGCATGGTTGGGTGGTTGTAGGCACTCAGCCTGCGGCCTCATGCCACCCCCTCCCTCCCAACCATGCATTAATTCCACAGTAGAACACTCCTTTGTCGTGGCTTAATGCTTGCACAGAAGATGCCTCCACACAGCATCTTCTAGTCTGTTCTATTTTATTACACCTATGGAGCCCGGATGTATTCTGGTCAGGGAAGAAACTGACAAACTTGTTACATTTTGTGCTAAACTGGATGCAGTGTTAAAACTGCCAGGCAGAGAGATCTTATAAAAAGAGCAGTGTTTTTTGTTTTGCAGGATTAGATTTGGAGATGCACTCTGAAGGACTTTTGAACTGCCATCTTATTTTATTTTGTTTTATTGTTATTGACAATAAATAAGCCACTGTTTGTGAATTTTATATCTGCTCCTGGTATTGCCTAGGTTTCCTGAGCTTTTCTTCTATGACACCCACTCCTTTAATAACAAAGAGGAATTGTGCTCTTCCAGGCGGACAAAATGGCCCCTATACATAGGATCCCTCCTTTGTCCCCAGACACGACTTTACTTTTAGCTATCTGGATGAAGAATTTAAAACAACAGAAAACCTGCTTTCGTAACTGATGGAGATAGGAAGTGGCAATCCTGCCTACATGCCCTTAACTCTTTAGTTTATTTGGGCTGGTTCTTATCCTCCCCTCCTGCTGTGTCTCTCCCCCCACCACACACACAGCATAAGGGTTCCTTAATTGCATAAAGTACTCACACCATGTATAACATTTCATCTTGAACTGTTGTTTCACTTATCATACGAACATACATACGAACATATGAAGAAGCCAGCAGAAGAAGGCCATTTGGTCTATCAAGTGTGCTCATATTGCAGGGTCCATAGCTTGAGCTAATGTCACTGCCCTCCCTCCCCACTCCTCCCATCCTCCCTACCCATGATTCTTATCTTCCCCCATGCCTATCCCAGCCTCTCTTAGAGCTGCTCACTGTCTTTAACGAAGTGATCTCTTCTGGAAGGGCATTCCAAGGGTCCACCACCCTTTCTGTGAAGAAGTGCTTTCTGACATCCCTCCTAAACCTCCCGCCCTCCAGCCTAAGACTGTGCCCCCTCATGATATGGTTGTCACTCAGCTTAAATAGAATTTCCTTATCAACATTATTTATCCCTTTCAAGTACTTGAATCTTTGTAGCCCTCCTCTGTACCTTCTCCAGCAGGTTAATGTCCTTTTTGAGGTGTGCGCACCAGTACTGAACTCCATACTCTAGATGCGACCTCACCAGTGACCTGTACAAGGGCAGTATAACCTCTTCTTTCCTGCTACTGAGCCCCCTAGCTATGCATCCCAGCATCTTGTTTGCCTTTGCTGCTGCTTTCTTGCACTGTGTGGAGTGCTTCAGGTCACTAGTGATCATCACTTCCAGGTCCTTCTCCTCCTCTGATGCAGCTACTTGGACTCCACCCAGGCAATACTTTGTCCTGGGATTCTTGGCTCCAATATGCATAACTTTGCATTTTGGCATTAAAGCCAAGCTGCCAGATCTTGGACCACCTCCCCAGCTTTTCCAGATCTTCCTGTAGGTCTCGTATCCCTTCAGCTGTGTCCACTCTCCCACAGAGCTTGATGTCATCTGCAAATAGGCACATTTTGCCTTTAATGCCATCCCCAATGTTATTGATGAAGACATTGAACAACACCGGCCCTAGCACTGAGCCCTGTGGGTCACCACTGGTTACATCTCTGGTACCAGATAACTCTCCCCCCACCACCACCCTCTGGGTTCTGTCCCTCAGCCAGTTTTCCACCCATCTGGCGATCTTCTCTCCAACTCCAAGATCCACCAACTTCCTGGTCAAACTTTTGTGCGGCACAGAGTCAAAGGCCTTACTTAATGAAATCAAGATAGAGGATATCTACTGCTTGGCCCCTGTCTACTGTCTTAGTGACACAGTCAAATAGTCAATCAGATTCGTTTTGCACAATCTTCCCCCCATTAACCCATGCTGCCTTTCATCCTGGAGACCATGCTGCTCTACATATGCCACCAGCCTTTCCTTTAGTATGGTCTCCATGAGCTAGCCCACAATGGAGGTCAGACTGACTGGTCTGTAATTCCCTGGATCATCTTTGGGACCACTTTTGTGAAGGGGCACTACATATACTGTTCTCCAGTCCTGTATTATCGAATCCCATCCCCACACACTGTCCCTAAAGGGAGGGGCCCAATGAGGGGCAATAGTGAAATTAATTTTACTGCTATGGTGCAAGTTTATAAGATATGAAAACCCAACATTGTAATTTCACTTTAATGTGAAGTCTGCTTAAGAGGAGGTATACACAGACATTGATTGATAGAAATTATATTTAAAAAAAAAATCCTCCCAGCCATTAAATTACAGCGGGATCTGTACTAAATACCAACAACCATAATCCCAACATGTAAGATCCTGACACTAAAATCCTGACAGCACAAAATCCCGACATGTAACAAACAACAAATTGTTACTCACTAACATTGATGTTCACTCGACTCTGCAGAAATCCAGGCATATCCAGAAATTCAGTAATCCAAGTAACAACACCATTAAAATGTTTATCTTTAATTATATTATTAGTTAAAAGTTAAATATTAAAACACTGTGGCCCAGATATTCAAAAGGGTTGCGCATAGGCGCAACAATTATTCACATCATGCACAACCACTGATGCTCCCGCACGATATTCAAAGGGAAAAATCGCCCAGAAATCCCGATGCAGTGGAGCGCATCAGTAATGTATGCAGGCACAGGTGGGGGGGGCGTGCCCATGCATAACCTGCACAGCCCGATATTCAGCCCAGGATGTGCAGAGCCGTGCATGCGCAACGCCTACTTGCGCCTGCGCAAAGTTAAGCCAAAAAAAAAAGAACAAATGATGGCCACCCACAGGTGAGCTGCCGCATTGCAGGGCGCAACACGGCAGTTGCCACCTGTGGGTGGCCACCCGAGTTCCTGCCGCACCTGGCGGCGCCCCCCCCCATGCCCCATCGCGGGCATCTGTGTACATAAAGCTCATCTCCTAGTCTCTCTGCATTGCTAACAGGTACTGCCTACTGTCTAAATTCAATGACTGTTTTGACAGGGAAATCAGTGTAGAGGCGTTTTTTAAACCCCCTTTTAGAGGGCTTGGAAAACTGGGCAGGCATTGCTCCTCAGTGCTCAAAAGGCAGCCCTTCGCAGCTGCTTTTGGTGTTGGCTAACTCGCCTTTATAAAGGCGAGCTTATACATTGCCCGCCCCACTGTTTTGCTTTGTTGTCTCCTTTGATCACCATAGCAACTGGTAGACGCCAGCGATAGCGCTTACATAACTGTCGGCTCCAGCTGAGCTGGAGCGTTAGCTGAGCAGAGGCGACGCTGGCAGAGGCCAGCAGGCCTGTCGGTGTCCGTGAGGTGAAGAAGGTGAAGGTGACTTTGTGTTTTCCAGACAATCAATACTATTCCTATACTCTATTGTAGCTTGTTTTAATTTTTACTGTATTTTGTTCAACAGACAGCTTGAGAAGTCAAATACCTTCATAAACTATAATATACCATCTTGGAGTTAAACTTACTACGTAAAAATATGGAAGATATTATCCAAATAAACAAAGAGTGCTTTGGTTGCAGATGTCAATCCTGTAATATGTACTTAGTATCTGAGATAAACAACTTCACCTTGCCCTTTACCTGTGTTAAATGTAAAGTTAACCATGATTTAACTGCCGAATTGGAATTGTTTAACAATAGGTTAAGCTTTTAGAGACCAGCCAACAGGAAATGTCTAGTAGATTTAAAAATCAAATTAGTGATATTTCCCAACCCACCAAAGTTCATGTGGTAGGCAAAAGCCCAAACGTCAGGAAAAAACTTAGACCATTATCAAAATGCCAGAAGGCAAACGAAATTATCACCACTTGTCAAGAACCTATTGAAATACCCCCTGCACAAAAAGAAAAGAAAAAAGTTAGTGTTAAGAGAACAAGGGAAGAAGATTCATCTGATAATGCAGATGAAGATTGGTACACTTTACAAATTCAAACAAATCCAAAAAAGGGCAGAAGAGCAGACCAATTTACAGTTTCTACTTTCAATTCCTTTGATCCCTTAACATATATCTCGGACACAGGCCATGATCCAGAAACAATAAGTGTCCCCATTTCTGAAAATTTTGAAAATATAGAAAACCCAATATTTACTATAACAAATATGAATCTTTCAAATGCACAGTTTAATTCTTCACCTCTTTTTCCCAGCAATCTACAAAATGTTACTGACACCAGAGAGGCCAAAAAACATGACCAAGTTGATGTAAATCCCTTGATTTCACTAGAAAATTGTGACAACTTGGACCTAAATCAAGATGATGTTTGCAAAAAAAGACAGGCTATAGTGCTAGGAGACTCTGTCATCAAACATATTGATAGAATCATTTGCAACCCTGACAACACAAATAGAACTCTTTCAAGCTTCGGGGTGCTGGCATTACTGACATCACAGAGATGTCCAGCAACATCTTACAAAACTCAGGTTTTAAACCTTGGTAATAGTTCATAGGAGCCAACAATGTTCTAAAAGATTCTTCTCAAAACTAAAAGAAGATTATGTTGCATTAACAAACAAATTATTGGATTTAGGATGTGAGGTAGTCCTATCTGAAATCATGCCTATTCTAAGAGCAAATCTTTCCCAACAATGTAAAATGAGAGAAATAAATAATTGGTTGAGATGTTGGTGTCTTAAACAAGATATACAATGTATAACTCACTGGGAGGACTTTTATGGTAAATCAAACCTCTGTTGTTGGGACGGACTCCATCTCAGCAGGAGGGGTAGTAGGCTATTGGGCGAAAGCATAGTGCATTCTTTCAATAGTTGTTTAAACTTCCAGCAAGGGGGGAGTTGTATGTTCTAGATACAACTCTTGAACCTCAATTTTTCAACAATTCTTCAAACCTTGCATCCATAATCAACCGTAAATTCCCCCAAATGAGCACTACTGGTGTCATTTCTAAACCAAATATAAATATTATATTAACTAATGCCAGAAGTCTACGCAACAAAAAAGAAGAACTTACTTACATCCTTCAAGCATAAAAAATATCAATTTGTGGAGTTACTGAAACTTGCTACAAGGATGAAGACTGGAACGCTGACATAAAGGGATATAAGTTTTACAAAAACCGAAATGAAAATAAAAAGGGAGGAAGTGTTGTATTATACATTGATGAACACTTGAAAGCAAACACAATTAAAACTAAAACAAGTAATAATGAGAGCTTATGGGTCAAAATTTTTCTCCCCCATAGTCCACTAGTAATTGGGCTAATATATAGATCTCCTAGTTTAACTAATGATGAAAATCAAAGTTTAATAGAAGAAATATCTGAGGTACACATTGATACTCCCTATATACTGATGGGTGATTTCAATCTTCCAACTGCTAACTGGGACAATTATACATCAGCTTCAAATACTGAAAAGATGTTTATGGATACTTTTCTTGAATCTAACCTAGAACAAATCGTTAATAAACCTACCCGTGGTAACAATATCCTTGACATTGTACTCACCAATGTTAATGAGAAAATTGATAACATCAAAATACTTCCTCCTCTGGTGATAGTGATCATTGCATGGTCAATTATGAATACATAGCAGACTTTCCAAGCACAAATGTCATTACTAAAATCAAAAACTTTAATAGCACGAAACTACAAAAAAAAAGATTTTTATCTAAATGGAATTGGGAGACAGAACTAAATAACCTAAATTTATTACAAATTTGGGATTTAATTAATAACAAAATCAATATTTGTCTCTCAAATTGGTTCCTTATAGAATGAAGTACTGCAACAATAAATGTGTCCCTCTTTGGTGGTCCTCAAAATTAAGAAACAATTACAAAAAAAAAAAAACTATATGAAAATATAAAAAGTTAATTCCAACAGTCTCCTGGAAAATACAAAATTGCAGCCAAAAATTAAAACACAATTAAATCATCTAAATCTAAAATTGAATTCAACTTAGTTACTAAAGTTAAAGACAACAAAAACAATTTATAATTATATTGGTTCAATGAAAGAAAGAAATCATACAATTGGACCCTTTAACATCAATGATATACCTATTTTAGATGAAACAACTACTGCTACAATTCTAAATAAGACATTTCTAAAAGTTTTCGAAACTAAGGAAGCTGCAAATACTCCTCTTCTAGTAAATAATTCTAGTTTTCCTGTTTTTACAAAATTGGAGGTTGCAAAACAAATTAAGTCTTTAAAATCAAACAGCTCTCCTGGTCCTGATGGCATTCTACCCAGATTTTTACAAAAAATTAGTCATTCGATTTCTGGTCCTCTAGCCGTGTTATGTAATTCATCAATCAGAGAAGGTAAAGTTGTTCAGGCTTGGAGGGAGGCTATGGTTACACCCATATATAAGGGTGGATCCAGACATGACCCTAACAATTATCGGCCCATAAGCCTGACTTCCATCATAGGCAAAATTATGGAAAGATTGCTTAAAGCCCATATTTTAGATCATTCAGAAAGAAATAAAATAGTAGATATCTTTTCAACACGGTTTTGTGACTGAAAGATGAGTTTTGACCAACCTACTACATTTTTTTGAACCAATAGCGCTGCCTTGGACTTGGGTATTCCGAAATGTAATATTTTGGATTTTCCAAAGCTTTGATAAAGTATCACATGAAGTCTTACTACAAGAATTGGTCAAAATTAAGTTGCAACCTAATATTATAAACTGGATACAGTCATGGTTGGAAAACAGAACTCAGCAGGTATTGGTCAAGTGTCACCTGTCTGCGACGGGTGTGGTGACTAGTGGTGTTCCCCAGGGCTCCGGCCCTGGGTCCGATACTCGTTTAATATTATGGTCTCTACACTGCCTACTATTGAGAAGATATAGGGTCACAAAACATGCTGATGACTCTAAAATGGGTAGTT
The DNA here is from genome assembly GCA_016271365.2 of Neoceratodus forsteri. Lineage (NCBI taxonomy): Eukaryota > Metazoa > Chordata > Ceratodontiformes > Ceratodontidae > Neoceratodus > Neoceratodus forsteri. The sequence continues at coordinate 447,355,895 of CM057456.1, read as the reverse complement.
TGATAATCACCTTCATGATAAATGCTCCATACAAAATCATTTAAACAACCTATCAAACTGGGCAAAGGCTTATGGTATGTTTTTTAATGTTGACAAATGTAAAGTCTTACATTTGGGCAAATAACATCCCCTTCAATTATTCCTTAAACAATGTTTATCTAAAAAGTATTTTGGAAGAAAAGGATTTGGGTGTCATAATCTCAGATAATTTAACTTTCGAAAAAAATAATATAATTAAAGTTAAAAAATGTAATAAAATAATTGGCTCTATTTTAAGAAATATCAAAAGTAGAGACTCCAAGGTTATTATGCCACTCTACACCAGTCTGGTACGTCCCCACTTGGAATACTGCTCTCAATTTTGTGCACTAACTTCTGTAAGGGGTTTAAAACTCGCTGAGGGTGTACAGCGTAAATTCACTAAAAAAGTATCATCTTTACATAGTAATAGTTACGAAGATAGATTAAAAAAACTTAACCTATTTTCTGTAAAATACAGACAAATAAGGGGTGACTTAATATTGGTATATCAAACCTTAAAAAATGATTATTTAAGAACCACAATTGGACTTACTACTGCCTCCAACGTCAAATCAACTAGGAGTCATGGTTATAAACTCATTGGAGAAAAATGTATATCCACTAGAAGGAGTCTATTTTTCACGCAGAGAGTTGTGGGTTTGTGGAATAACTTACCTGTAAGTGTCGATCTTACTTCGAGATACAGCTCTTGCAGCAGGTAACACCATTAGGACTGAAGCCGGCAGACGTCAGGACCCCACGGAATTCTTCTAGCTAGCTGTCTTCAGCGGGGACTGCCCCCGACGTCGGTCCCGCCTCCGACGTCAGGTGTAGTACATAAGGGGGTGGTCCCGCCAGATTCCTCAGTTCTTTTCCCACCGTCGACTCGCATGTCTCGACCCTTCAGATCGTTTCTAGCGCGTGACGCATGGTTCAGTTCTTCCTTCGGGAAAAAGTTCATTTCTTCGGCTCAGTTGCTGTCTGATGTCCTCTCCAACCTCCGTTGAAGGCCATCCCTTGAAGTGCGCCTGTGGGAAGCAAATCCCGTTCAAGGATCCAAATTCGACCTGTGTCCGGTGCCTAGGCCCAGACCACGACACCCGGTCCTGCACTTTCTGCCAGGGGTTCAACAGCCGGACCCGGATCCGTCGCCAGAAGGCTCTGCAGGCGTTCCTGCTCGAGGAGAAGATTAAGTCCATGGACACCTCCAAGGGGAGTTCTGCAGAGAAGGCCCGGAAACACTCTGAAAAGCACAGGGAGAAGGCTCCATCCAAGTCCCCGTCTAGGGCCTCCGACTCCCGGTCCGACCATTCGCCCTCCCGGGCCCGTTCTCAGCCTCCCTCCGCTGCGAACCTGCGGGCTCCTCTTCCTCCTCACAGGCCGAGACCTCCAGGCCCTCTTCGTCCTCTTCTTCAAAAGCCCTGGTCAGGTCTGGGGACCGTCATCATCACCACAAGTCGGGTTCCTGCCATTTTGAACCCGACGTCAGGTCTGCCTCCTTGCCTCCTTCTCCCCAGCGGAAGACCAAGGAGCTTACCTCGCTTAAGAAGCCGTCGGACTCGACGTCGGCCCGTCCGATGTCGGCCACTCATCACAGGTCTCAGGAGCCATCGACCGCCAGGCACCCGTCAGGCCTTCGCCCTCTCGGTCGTCGGCAGGAGGGCCGACGTCCGCATCTGTACGAGGTGAGAAGAGGACCCCGACGCCTCCTACCGACGGTCAGGAGACTATCACGGAGGAGGAGTTGACGCAGCCCGAGGACCAGACGGGCGAACCCGGTCCTGTCGCGCCTCCCAGGGAACCCTCCCCACAACTTGAGGCCCCTGAGGAGCCGACGCGGAACCCGACGACTGGCCACGGCGCCGGTCCGTCGTCAGGCCTTTCCTTTTCTGAGGTTAAGGAGCTCTTTACCTACTGGTGGGATACCATTAAAAGGGATGTGGTTCCCACACCACCTCCTCTTCCTCCTCCTCCGCCACCTGTGACCCCTCTGGCCCCTGCACCCCCTTCTCCGTCCAGGGCAGCAGGCCGAGTACCTCTCCCCCAGGAGCCTACAGACCCTCAAAGGGGGAGACCAGATAAAAGGAGACCTCTGTCTAGATCTTCTTCAGGGTCACCCAGTCCTAAGAGACCCAGAAGACGCTGTCATTCGCCTTCGACAGAGGATACAGGATCGGAGTTCTCGGCAAGATCCAGATCCCTTTTTCCCCTTCCAGTTCCCTCTCTGGACCCACGTGAGCTTCCTAGATCTCCTCCGGATGACCCATCGTTCTCAGAGATCATGAGACATATCCAAGAGAACATGGGCTGGGATGCGGAAAAATTAGACCCCGAGAGACTACGCCTTGCTAGATATCTTCGGCAGAAGGATCCCAAGCCTGTGGTGGTACCACCGTTGGTGGACACTTTTGTGGACGTCACCAAGGCAGCGTGGAAGTGTCCACACTTGCTCCCGGCGATGCCGAAGAAAGCTGACTGCCTGTACAAGACTCCTAAGGAGGACCAGTACTTGACTCAACATCCTCTGGCTGACTCTCTGGTCATAACAGCCTCTCATGACTGGTCCCAGAGACCGCAACATCTGAGCACCCCTGCCACCGACCCGAGTCCAAACAGCTGAGCTGTGGGCAGGTGCACGTGACAGTCTCGCTACTTACCATCAGATCCCCTGAACCACTTGACCAGCATGGTGCAGTTCCAAAATGCCTTGTCGGAACAGGGACTGGATCTGGCAGAGAAATTGCCAGAAGGTGAGCAGAAGGAGGAGATGTTGCAGCTCCTCCGTCTGAGTTCGGACGTGGAACCCAGTGCCTGCAAGCGCGTATGATTCAAGCGGACTCCTCGGCTAGACGGCAGCTTCAGGCGTATGCCTCCAACACTCATGGCTTCATGTCTCGGTTACCCGGATGTCCAGAAGAACATCATGGCGCCTCTTTCGAAGGAGAAGTTCTCTTTGGTGCACCCTCTGAGAAGGTTCTCACAAGCTCGAAAGCAAGGGAAGGCGTTAAGATCGGTCCAGGCAATGTACCGGCCGAGGCTTAGTTCCTTTAGTAGGAAACAAAGCCGTTTTCGTGGACGGACACAGAGACAACAGTCCCGCACCAGTCCACAACAGAGGGGCTCCGGTTCCCGCAGAGCCCAGGGAAGACAGCCCGCGGGCAGAAGTCAGCGCCCAGCTAAGCTGGCTCTGCCCGTGGGCCCTCCGCACCACAGCCTGACTCCTTCCGGGCCCCCGCCCCTCAGGATCAACGGGACATCAAGGTCGAGGGCCGTATTGCGAATTACCTGCTAGGATGGCAGTCCATAACCACCGACAGGTGGGTTCTTCAGTTGGTTGAAAAAGGCCACTTTATAGAATTTGCAGACAAGCCACCCTCGAGGCCTCCTCTGCTCTCCCGTTACTCGGGTCAGCACAAATTGCTTATCAGGCAAGAAGTACTCACGCTCCTGCAGAAGGGAGCGGTGGAGTATGTTCCAGAGAACCAGATAGAATCCGGATACTATTCCCACTTCTTTCTGGTTCCCAAGAAAACAGGGGACCTCCATCCAATCTTGGACCTCAGTGACCTAAATACATCGGTCGCCTATAAACGATTTCGCATGGTGACCCTTGAGGCCTCATTCCCATGCTAAAAGCAGGAAGGGCCTTCTTAAGCGTCCCTAGACATGCAGGGCATACACCTGCACATCCTTGTGGCTCAAGCGCTGGGAGGTTCCTGCGCTTCGAGTTTCTCAGCTACCATTTTCAGTTCGAGGCTCTTCCGTTCGGACTGTCGCCTGACCCAGGGTCTTTACCAAGTGCATGGCAGTCGTGGCGTGTCTTTAAAGAGACAGGGCCACTATGTGTTCCCGTACTTGGGCGATTGGCTTCTCATGGCCTCCTCCAGAGGCGTTGTTGCTGGCTATCCAGAGCACCCAGGGCCTGTTCCAGTCTCTGGGCATTCTAATCAACTATGAGAAGTCTCTCCTGGTACCGTCACAGAAGCTGCAGTTCATAGGTGCAGTTCTGGACACCATTCAGGGGAAAGCATTTCTCCCAGACGACAGAGCGGAATGCATCAGATCCCTCATCAGGGATCTCTTGGCGAAGAAGACTGTCCCTGCCAGGCTGGTCCTTCGTCTGCTCGGACACATGGCTGCGGCCATTCCGACAGTCCCTTTGGCAAGGCTTCACATGCGGGTAACTCAGTGGATGCTCAAGGTGCAGTGGGACCAAAGGCAAGACCACATGCAGCATCCGGTCAGAATCACAAATGCCGTGATTCGAGACTGGCAATGGTGGCTAGACCAAGGGACACTTTCTGCGGGTGTCCCGTTTACAGCGCCATCCCCGGAGGCAATCCTCTCCACAGATGCCTCAGGGCTAGGGTGGGGAGCGCACTTGAATGGGGTGAGATCCCAGGGAAAATGGACCCCTCAGGAAGCCCACCTCCACATCAACGTGCTGGAGATGAGGGCGGTCCTTTACCTCCTGCAGGCCTCTCAGTCAGAAATCCCGTCGAGTACTCTTCTGCTTCAGACAGACAACACGGCAGTGATGTATTACCTCAACAAACAAGGAGGCGCACACTCTTACCCCCTTTGCAGGGAAGCTATGAGAGTGTGGGATTGGGTAATCTGACATGGCGCGAACCTGATTGCAGTTCATGTTCCTGGAGTGGACAACACAATCGCAGATGGCCTGAGTCGTTCCCAGGCCAGGGTCCACGAGTGGGAACTTCTTCAAGGGGTTGCAGAGGATCTGTTTCTTCAATGGGGCACTCCAGAACTGGACTTATTCGCTTCCCCATCCAACGCAAAACTGCCCAATTTCTGCTTGCTAGATCCAGGGCCTGGTGTTTTCTGGCAAGACGAGTTGTCCCTCTCCTGGGCGAACAGATTCCTCTACGCCTTTCCTCCCTTCCCGTTGATCAGGAGTTCTTCTCAAACTGCGCAGGGAGCACGCAACAATGATCCTGATAGCACCTTTCTGGCCCAGACAGATCTGGTTCCCCTTGCTCACGCAGCTGTCCCGGGAACCTCCGGTCCTGTTGCCCTTCAGCTCCCACCTCTTGTCTCAGGAGGTAGGTTCACTGGTCCACCCGGACTTACGTTCACTGAACCTCCATGCATGGCTCCTAGAGACATAGCCATTTTGCGACACGGGGTCTTGCAAGAGGTGGCAGAAGTTCTTTCCGCGGCCAGAAAGCTGGCAACGCATGCGACGTACGCCATGAAATGGCGCCGTTTTTGCTTGTGGTCGCAAGCACGCGGCCTTTCCCCTCTAGGTTGCCCAGTGAAAGTGGTGTTAGAATACCTGCTCTCCCTTTTCCATTCGGGTCTCGCCTACTCCTCTATTAAGGTGCACCTCTGCGCTATTTCTGCTTGCCACTTCCCTGTGGGACAGCGCTCAGTGGTGCAACTTGACGCCTCTCGAGAATTTCTGAGAGGGGTGTTGCACCTTAGGCCACCCATTAAGGAACCTGTTCCTCCATGGGATTTACTCTTCGTCCTGGAGCAACTCATGCTCCCCCCCTTTGAACCTGCCGCGGATTGCGAGTTGCGTTTCCTGTAATTTAAAACGTTATTTTTAGTTGCTGTTACGTCAGCAAGGAGAATTTCCGAGCTTCACGCTCTCATGTGAAAGGAACCTTATTTGATTTTCCACCAGACAGAGTGTCCCTGAGGACGAATCCTAAGTTCTTGCCTAAGGTGGTCTTTGCACTCACTCTCAATCAGGGCATTGACCTGCCTGTATATTTCCCTAAATATTCTAACAGAGGAGAGGCGCCGCTCCACACCCTGGATGTTCACCGCTGTCTAAGGTATTACCTGAACAGCACTCTAACAGCTTCGCAAGTCGGAGCAGCTCTTCGTTTCCTTCGCTGAGAGAATGATGGGCCAACCAGTATCGAAGCAGTCCCTTTCTCGCTGGCTTGTCCAGTGTATATCATACTGCTATGATACAAAACAGAAGCCCCTCCTGGGTACAGTCTGGGGCCATTCCACTAGGGGGGTGGCTACCTCCTTTGCAGCACTTTGTAACGTCTCCTCCTCTGCCATTTGTGCTGCAGCCACTTGGAGCTCTGTGCATACTTTTATCAGGCATTACAGCCTGGACATTGCTTCACGGCGAAGAGGCGGTTTTGGCCTGGCCGTGCTACAGGGTCTCCTGCCCTAGAGTCAGGACTTGGTATGGATTTTCCTAGTTTCCTCCTCCCAGAATGCTTACAAGCGTTTTTGCTTGGAAATCAGTCGTATATGGTGTTACCTGCTGCAGAGCTGTATCTCAAAGTATGTAGTACAGTTACGTAAGAACTTACCGTAACAGTAGATCTTCGAGAACAGCTCTTGCAGCAGGTACCTTCCCGCCCACCTTCCCCCTTGGAGGAGGCATGGCTTACCGAGCATTTGGCAGGGGCTTACGCCCTTTTGTCTTCTGATGGTGGATCCTCGGTCTCCCATTCTGATGTCGTCCTGTGGCCGGAAGTCTCCAGCGGGAGAACTGGGGAATCTGGCGGGACCGCCCCCTTATGTACTACGCCTGACGTCGGAGGTGGGACCGACATCGGGGGCGGTCCCTGCTGAAGATAGCTAGCTAGAAGAATTCCGTGGGGTCCTGACGCCTGCCGGCTTCAGTCCTAATGGTGTTACCTGCTGCAAGAGCTGTTCTCGAAGATCTACTGTTACGGTAAGTTCTTACATAACTGCACTTTAATAGTGATAATTTAAATACCTTTAAGCAAAGATTGGATAAACATATGGGAAACAAAAAATTTGATTTCCACCCATAGGACATACGGGTGGCGAGCATACAATGGGCATCCTTACATATGCCTTCATTGCACGTACACTTCTATGAACCTATAACCCCCCAATATCCCTGGTGATCCAGTGAACCGAGTGCTGCCCGATCGCAGGCATCTGGCTAAATAAAACACTCCCCCCGTCCTATATCCCTGGTGGTCCACTGGACCGCTATGTGCCCGATCGCGAGCATTTGTCTAAAAGAAACATTCCCCTGTAATATCCCTGGTGGTCCAGTGGACCGCTATGCGCCCAGTCATGGGCAGTTGTCTAAAATAAATATCCTCCCCTAATATCCCTGGTGGTCCACTGGACCGCTATGTGCCTGATCACAGGCATCAGTATAATAACCCCCCGTCCAATATCACTGGTGGTCCAGTGGACCGCACTCTGCCCGATCGCGGGCATCTGTAAAACATATAAAACGACCTATTACCCTGGTGGTCTAGTGTACCCCCCTCTCCACCCGCTCACTGAGCCCCACCGCCCGCCCCCAGTTGGCTGGCGGGTGGCAGCACCTCACCCACCTGCCGCCCGTTGCCCACGAATGACAGCTTTCGGTAGGGCTGCCGCCCGATGGTTTGGCGTGAGCCAATGGGCATACAGCCATACCATCTACACATTCCAGAATGATTCATTCACGCTATCTGGACTGTGAAATGCGGTGTGGGCTGCATGCCCATTGGTTCCACGCTGTGGACAATGGCGATGCAGCCCCGAGCTGTCAGTCAGAAAGGCGACGAGGCGGGTGGGGTGCTGCCGGCTGACCCCGGGGGGACACAACCTCAGTGGGGAGGGGTACACTAGACCACCAGGAAATAATAGGTCGCTTTATATGTTTACAGATGTCCACGATCAGGCGATGAGGTCCACTGGACCACCAGGGATATTGGGGGGGATATTTCTTTTAGACAAATGCCCACAATTGGGCACATAGCGGTCCACTGGACCACCAGGGATATTAGAGGAGGATGTTTGTTTAGACAACTGCCCGCGGTCGGGCTGCAGGGGGCGTCGGTCCCCGACGGCTGCTGCCTGGCAGGGCGCCGGGCACAAGTCATCGGGGATCGGCGCACCTGCATGCTAATGGGATGCAAATGGGGCCATAATGACATACAAATGGCCCCATGTGTACCTTGCATAAATTATGGCCCCATTTGCATGTCCCCTTTTGAATATAGCAGGTGCTGTGCATGGCGCAATGGCACTTGCGCTAGCGCATCTCCATGCTCCACTCTGGCCACTTGCGCTGGCGCAGTGCCACTGCGCCATGCACAGTGGGGGTGGCCAGGGTGCGATATTCAAAGCTGCTGTGCCATAGCGCAACTCCGTTGAATATCGCCCAGGCCACACCCCTGCGAAACCAAGTTGAGCTGCGCCCAGGCTTGCGCCACAGCCTGGCGCAGTTTGAATATCCGGGCCACTATTTATAGTGTTTAGAGTGTAAGGTTATGTGCAATTCCCCTGAGAAATTCCAGCATATATCATTGTGGTCTCACGCTGACCACATTGGCAGTTTTGGCCTCCCTAGTGCAATAGCACTTCTTCACAGGTGATCTTGGCAAGCCCCGTAGGATCTTCTCAACTGTTGTGTCAGCAAGTATTGCCTCCTTTTGCAGCTGAGCTATGAATTGGTTGGTGCCTACATGTGCAGAACCTATTAATGCACACAGTCTGCCGTGCCATGCTTCCACCTTGTTTTGTGTGCATGGAATTCCATTGTCGACCTGGTCATGAACAGACCAGAATTCAGGTGGGAACAGGGGTGAGTTTCTAATAGCGGTTTTGTTCCTCATTTGCCTCCTGGCTCTGCCCAAAATGTAATTTTCTTCTAACCAGGCCACCAGTGGAGCACTGTTGTCTGGCATAATACTTTAAACTTCGTGAATGCTGCTTTTATTTCATCTGGAGGCAGAAAAGCCAGAGGAGAACTAGGTGCCTCATGAGGAGACTGAACTCAGGGTCACTGCTGTACTGTGATGCTAAGCCTAGCCCCTGTATCCTTCTCCACACAGTTTGTCCCAAATGAAACAAACACCCCTTATTAGTTGTTTCAGGGAACTCTGTTTTGCAGGCATTTAGTGCTGCCTGCTCAGAATTAGTTATAATAAACTCAGACGAGAGACTTAAATCAGACTCACCTGCTAAGTCATGAAGATCCTGGAAAGTCGCTGATAATTGGCTTGAGACTTGGCAGTCATTAAGGCAAAAACCAAAGGGAAAATCCTTGAGGTCTCTGCAGACCCAGCTGGGGCATGTATTGAATATAGTTGCCTGAAGATAGAGGGTACAGTATGAAAGGTGCTAGCCATGATCAAGAACTTTGCTTGCTGGAGGCACTCAATGTTTGCTGCAGTCGTGGACAACAGAAAGCGCTCATCCCCACATGTAGAGCCACACACTAACTATGGTTGGCCATTGATAGCCCTCGGCTCCTCTGGAACTACAAGATAATCAAGATATCGAGCTTCTGGTGTAACATTGGCTTTCCGTGCTCTTTTAACCACCTGTACTAATGCCTGTTTTTTGAGCGAACTCTGGCACACTTTGCAGGCACTGTGGACATAGCTGCTTGTATCAGTTGAGTAGGACTGTCATGTGTGTCCACAGCCTGCTGCTTCAGGGTTGACCCTGCCTCTACAGTAGATGTGTCTGCAGCTTCTGGGGCATGATTGTGATCTGCATGACTCACCAAAAGATGCTGCCCACCTTACAAAATAGTGGTAGCCCATCCATGACAATGCATCGATTTGCGGCTCTGGCAACACCAGTAGTGCTGCTCTCCGTGATTTCTGTCCTTCACTAGCAAATATCCGCCGATGCAAATTTTGTCACAACCTTTCTGGGATAGGACAACATGGCACACTGGTGCAGCCTCAGCCACAACAGCAAGTTAGAAGGTCAAAATTGCCAAGATCGGTAACCAGGAAACTGATATAACCTGGATCAAAGGCTTGCAGCTGCACAGTAAATATGACATTTGTCACTGTGCCGATCCTTCCCCTCCCTCTGAAGTGAGATTCTGAGCTCATATTTTTTAGTTTTTAATGTGGGTGCATGAGCTCCTTTCCCGTCCAGTGCTAACAGATCACATGTATGCCTCAACGCTACCTGACTGCAAAAGTTGCAAGTGTTTACGTCTCCAGCCTGGGAAATGAATGTTTGCAGTTTCCATCCTGGATAATGAATGTTTGCAGTTTGGATTCTCCCTTCTGCCTTCTAAGTGCTGCAACCACCAGTATACCACAATGCTACCCAACTGTGCCCTGCACCGACAGTACAATTGCAGAAGCAAAAGTTGCCAGTGTTTACGTCTCCAGCCTGGGAAATAAACATTTGTGGTTTCCATCCTGCAAAATGAACATTTGTGGTTTGGATTCTCCCTTCTGCCTTCTAAATGCTGTAACCAGGTATGCTGCTGGGATTTCAAGTGTCAGTATTATAAAACGTCGGGAATGCGGCTGACGGAACTGTATGTTGTCTGGCAGTAAAACTCTTGGAATTCTAGTGACGGGATTATTCATGTCAGGCATAATTATGACAGGATTTAGTACCTAACCCATTGCAGCTTTAAAGACCCCAAACTTCTCTCTCTCTCTCTCTCTCTCTTTTTTTTTATTTTTTTTATTATTTTTAACACAGCCGACAAAAACAAAGGAACTACCTGCCCCATGGGATTGTTTGCATTCTGAGAGTGAAATCCAGGCTAGCCTGAGAGTTAAAACAAAATGCTTATCAAAGTGTTCCAAGTTTAAAAGGCTTAATTCCTGTGGCTGCCTTAATCCCGTGGAGGGGTTGAAAATCCCCTGCTGTTCTCTCTGGAGTGGTTCTGCTCGCTGGATAGGGAGAAGCCTGACCAGAGGGAGAGGAGCAAAGAGAGGAAGAACCTCTCGGGTGCTAATGCTTTATAGGTTAGGCTCCTCCCCTGCAGTCCGAAGTCATTTGCAGCCCTAAGTCACCCGCCCCTCTGGGAACACCTGCCTACCTACCTACTCTCCCACCCCTGTTGGGCAGCTACCTCACTACCTCCCTGCCAGCCCAGGTGTCACTCAGGACTGAGCCCACAGTCAAAGTCGCACCTGTAAGAGATATACAGGGTCTGCTCTCTACATGGTAGGTTTTAACCTAGCCTTCCTGTAGGTGCTCCTTCTCCCTTCCCAGTCTCCCAGCTCAGTACTGACCCTGGAGTGACCTTCCATAGGCCTGTAGCTTCCATAACAGGCAGGTGTAGGGATCCCCACATTTTCCTAGTACACTACACCAGTCAGTGCCATCCATGCACTCCCACTCTTACCCCACCCAGCATGACATTTCATCCTAAAAACATTGCTTTGGTGCATGACTGGTACAAAAATAACTTCTAATAAAATAGATCATTAGAAAGGCTGTAACATGCCTTCCTGGACCGCATAGATCCTCCTAAATAGAGGAGGTATAACTTCATGCCTTGGGTCTGGTTTCTCTGTGCTGATGAAAGGGATATGTTTTAAAATAAATGCTGTTATTGTTGGGGCAGGGCATTTTTTTTTTTTTATTATTTTAGTTGTTTAACCAGGAGTAGCACACTAAGCTGAAAGGTTTTTTACAGGAGCAACCTGGGAGCACAGGGAAGTTAAGTGACTTGCTCAGGGTCACACAGTATACAAATGGAAGCTATGGGATTCAAACCCAGGTCTAGTCTGCTGGATGTCACCAGATTTGCAACTCGGAGCCTTAAACCACTGCGCTATACTGCCTCAATACTATGTTAAAATCAATACTTCTGTGTCTGGTATATAAATGCAAATGATGCAAAATTTTCTATTAGCAAAGCCTCCTAGAAATTGTCTAACACCCTCACAATCCTAAATCTGTCCATTAGTGGTGCTCGGATAGTGCTGTTATTGTGGATCCGACTATCCTTTGTTGAATAGTACTGGTATCTGACCTAGGATCTGACCAAAGTCGCATTCGAGATGCATAGTCAGATAGTAGGATCCGATGGTTGGGGACCTGGATTTGATGGTCGGATCCATCTGATCCAAGTCAGATCCACAGATTCCTCAGATTCTTACTGTGGATCCTAGCAGGTTGGATCCTTGGTCGGATGTCTATGCCATCTGTTGCTGTCCAACCAAAATGATGGCATCCGATGGTATCCGACCTGGTAGGATACTATCTGAGCAACACTAGTCCCTGTCTCACTTGATGCAGCTTGTACATTTGAAAAAGTGCAGTTTTTGGTTGGTCACAGCATGAAGGCTAAGTGTATCTTTCCCTGCCTGACTCTGTTCATTTCCGTGTGTGTGTGTGTGTGTGTGGTGGTGGTGTAGAGTATGGTGAGGTGCAGGGTGATGTTGGCAGTTGTGTATGCAGGGCCATATTTCCTTGATTGCATATCCACTGCTGTGGGATCATCTGAATTGGAGGAAGGAGCAGAAAGAGAGAAAAGAGGGTTCATGGTACAAAAGCAGAGGGACTGAGAGTCATTACATGACAGATGTGTTGTTTTTTTTTTTTTGCTGTGGGCAGGAAGCAAGCATTGTAGAAGCAGGATAAATGTACAATATCAGAATATGTCTTGGTTTGCATTTTGTTACTATGTAAGTATGTTTGGGGAGGTCATATAGTGCAGCGTTTAAGAGCACTGAGCTGCCAACCTGGAGAACTGGATCTGAATCCCACAGCTACCACTTGCATACTGTGTGACCATAAGCAAGTCACTTAACTTCCCTGTGCTCTCAGGACACTCTTAGAAACAAACCTTGGCTTAGTGTGTCTTCCCTAGCCAAAAAATTGTAACAACAAAGTGCACAAAATTCTTCATTATAATTGTGGACTGGTGCAACTGTCAGTGGACTACTGTAATATTGAATCAACTTATCCTGCTGGTTAGTGCAACAAACCAAAAGTTAAGATCAACCCCTGATTTGCTGCTACAATTCAATAAAATGTCCAGACAACCACAACTTGGGAATAAAGCCATAAAGCCTGAGTCTGAAGGTCTTTCATGGAGGATAATACCCCGTAGGAGAGCTAAATATGCTTCATGCCTTTGATCTCCCAAGGAGCATCGTCTAAGGCCTACAGACAAGGTACTTACTGCTGTTACAAACTTATATGTTCAGTCTGGTTTAATATCAAGCAGTTAGAATCAGGGCATGGAGAGTAGGAGAGCTGTTGTTTAATGTGCTGGCATAGAATTACTGCAGTGTTCCACCTCAGATGTGGCTGAACCTCAGTGAATTTTAGGCATTCAGTTGTGTGTCGAGTGATTGATTGTGAAGTGCTTTGAAAAACCTACCTGAAAATTGCTATTTAGAAAATGGGTTGTGAAAGTCCTGGAAGCTGACTGGCTAAAGTCACCAACCAGCCGGTCAGGTGTCGGGCAATAGAGACCGGGAAATAATGAGTCCCCGACTCTGTTGCCTGCTTACCTTTCAAATTATTAAGCCAGTAGAATTTTCAAGTTGTAAATGCCGCCATGTTGTTCTCTTGCTTTGCGAGAGATACCCCCAACCCTCAGCATCAGGGCAAGTGGCACACAACAGATTGTGTGTTTAACTTCTTTGTACAGCTTGTCCACACTTCATAGGTAGAAAGCGCAAAAAATTGAAGTAAACAGCAGGATCAGCTCTCACCTAACCGCTGAGGCTTTGAGTCCGCTGTCACTCTGTCACCATCCTAATTTCTGCAGCTGCCGGTGAATCAGATAAAATAGCTTTGATAATAGCCGAAATTTTAAATATTCACTGCAAGAAGATGTACAAACCAAAAGTAAAATTGCTGAGCTGCCGCCTCCCTCTGTTTTGGGACTTCCGGAGTTTACACAGAGGTTTCCCAGCGCTGTTAAGCATCCCTACTGAATGAGCTGTCTGTAGTGCTCCCTCACAACAGTGCTGGGCACACAACATGTTTATTTTAGAAATAAATAATAACATTCTTCTGAATTGCCTTCACGGGGGCATGGGCAGGGCGGGATACTGTACTGAAGCTAACAGGTTCCGATCGCAGCTGCTTTGCTGATCGAGTTCCTGAATGACATCAGCCTTAGCTTCCTGTGGCTTCGCCTGCGGCTTAAAAAATGCTTATACAATTTTTTTTTTGTCAACTAGAAAAAAAACACAATCACCTTTTTGGTAGCTCCTTTAAAGCGCGTATATCCATGTATTTGTTTCACCAAAGCCGTAGAGCCCTCAGGTCTGTTCTCAGCGTTAACAAGCATGTGGCAGTCAGGATTACAACAAATAAAACGATTAAGGCTGTCGGCTGCTCTGGCATTCGAGGGGGGCAGTTGTACCACATGAAACATGCAGTTAATCATTCACATTGTGTGCATGTGTTTGGAAGGGGGGCGACTTCTATAGTAATTAAAGTAAAGCATCCATGACCCTCACCCTCTGCTGACAACTGAGCCACATAAGTGACTATTTTACGATAATCATATGGTCAAGTGCATTGATTTCATTTATGTATTTTTTTTATTTTTATTAACTTTTAAGTAAAATGTTATATCGGACCCATTTCTATATATATATATATATATATATAATATATAGGAGATACAATGGTGAGCTGTCGGATAAATGCTTTATCTACACAAGTGCTGTTTGACCTTAGGTAACCTCACGAGTGGCGTAAGCCACGAGTGAGGTGTCCAAGGTCAAACAACATAAATCATTTATCTGACAGCTCACCATTGTATATTTCATTTATGCAATGGGGTGCTTTCTATCAGTGCAGTAACATTTGGTTTTGACTGTTTATCTTTATTTTAAATTATAATTTCTGGGAGTTTTGGTTAACTTTCCTAGAGTATGTCTGCTTAGCATAGTGGTTGCTATTAAATGAAACACCACTCATTTTGTTGAAAACTTCTTGCTGAACAAATGTCATGCTCACAGTACTATGCTACCTTTTTCATTTTAAAGTTATTCCCACTTGTTTGTCAAAAAAGGGAAACAAATTGAATTTTTTGCTGTTTTTTGCTAATTATAAAAAAAAAACTAAAAGGTATCTATAAATGAAACACAACTCATTTTGTAGATATTTTCATGCTGAACATTTTTCATGCTCATAGTACCTTGCTATCACTTTTTGTTTAAAAGTTATTCACATTTGTTTGTCAAAAAAGTGAACAAAAAATTAAATTTTCTGCTGCTTTTTTGCTAATTGTAAAAAATCTGTAAGGTATCTATACATGAAACACCACTCATTTTGTAGATAATTTTGTGCTGAACAATTTTTGTGCTCACAGTACCATGCTATTTTTTTTTTTCATTTTAAAGTTATTCCCATTTGAATATGGTTAGTACTGCTTCTGAGGCCGAACATTCTAAATGAATTCTAAACAGATTTGTGACATAGTAACTGTGTGTATAAATGGTCACTGTATGCATAAATTTATTTATACATACAGTGGCTCAGATAAATGCATTTCTCACACTGAATATATGTCCACCCCTATTGCATAAATATATATATATGCAAATGGCATAGTTAAAATTGTCTGTTTAGATGTTGCTATGTTCTCTGTAGTGACCATGGCAACTGACAGAATTCTGATTTTTCGAGCATTCTCTGGGCATTTATCAGATCATAATGCATGTTGTCCTATCCATTCAGAACACAGCTTTTAGTAGATGATGCTGATAAAAAGGTTTATAATTTGTGTTTGAAAAAGAGTCATAAAAGCCATTTTTAGAGCGCAGTGTTACCACTTGCAATACTGGTGACATGGGTTTGGGAACAAGCCCAGGTTATTGGAGGGCCAGTGGGGAGAGGAGGATTGAGCATCTCAGAGGACGATCTTCTTCCCAAGATAGTCTGGGATATGCCTTCTCGCATGGACATTGACACATCTCTTGTGACATCAACCTCACTCGGGGAGGGAGAAACTGAAGGAAATCAGCAACCAGAAGGCAGATGAATCTGCGTGAGCCTCCCACAACTGTCACGGGCCCTCATTTTGCCCCTCCTCTGTGCTGGCTACCAGGGATATTATTGTAGCTGGCCAGGCAAGAGGTGGAGCACTTTAAGGAGAGGTCTGTTCCCCGGGGGGAAATCTGAAGTGGGGTAGAAGGGCTGTTGGCAGAGTAGTCCAGCAGTAACAGGGAGCTAGAGGGGGACGCGGCCAGGTAGCAGGTTAATGGCAAGGGTGGAAGGATGTCCGACCGGATGGACCAAGAGGAGGAAAATCCATGTTTCAAAAAAAGTTATAAACTGTGTTTTGAGTTCAGCGACAAAGAGTGGAAGCTGTGTTGCTATAGTTACCAGTATTGCCATGTTTTATAATTATGTGTAAATAAACATAGGCAACATGCCACCATTTTAGATTATGTTAGTGCATTTCCACCACTAACTCTGCTTTCCTGAAAGTGCAGTTCATTAGGAAAGCAGAGTAAGTGGCTCAACCACACTGTTTAATCTGAGATAGTGGGGTACTGCCTGCATTTCTTTATATATCTGGGCACAAAACTTAGTTATAATGCTGAGCAACTAGGTAAGCAAAATATTTATGTAACCCCCCCTGCAAATGGGGGTTCCCAAAAGACTTCCAGGAGCTTGCTTGAATGCTCCAAGCCTGAATGGTGTTTGGCATTTAAGCCATTTATCAGTGAGTGTTTTTAGAACCTCTGGTACTGTCTCTTTAAGAGCTGTCTGCTTGCAGACATAATTAGTTTGTATGGGGGACTGTGTGTTTCTTTGTTTGAGTACCACTCAAGCTGCTGCCAATTCGCTCCATTTTTGCAGTCACTAGGAGTGCAAAGGGAACCTATCTGAAAGACGTAACTGTTTGCCAGAAATCATTTACAGTAATAATGAAATTACAGTTTGTCTAACCTGCTTTCTTTGCAGTCAGAACTGTGTCTGCTAGTTCCCCATTCTAGTTTTGAACTGCTGAACTGGACCAATCAGTGTGGGGTAAGCTAGCTCTAAAATGGTGCCTTGGACGAATCAGAACTTGGACTCATAATCTGAGCCAGCCACAAGAGGATTGTATGGGCAGTGACTCTGGGAGATGTAGTTTAGACTTCAGTGCCTTTTTGGACCAACAGCAGCAGTCTATTGTGAGTGACAGCCAATCCAGTCAAGAACTGGGAGGAACTCAAAGGAAGTGCCCGGTTTTGTCGGTTGGAGTTTTCAGTTGAGCTTTGGCAGTGAAGAAGGAAGGAGCCCTGTGCTTTTTCAGTGTGCAGTTTTAGTCAAAAGACGTGTGTAAGGCCCAGAGTTCCGGTCTGCAGCTTGTGTAACAGCTTGTTAGGACTGAATCAATCCTGTGAAAAGAACCAAAGGATCTCTGAAGAGTAGAAACCAGGCTCACCCTGTAGAAGACTGGAGGAATTGCTGAAAATTGCACTCGGTCTGTCAGGAACTGAATCTGCTGTGTGTTCTCCGGGTATTGTGCAGTAATTGCGATCGGGATACAGATGCAGCCTGCCTGATATAGTGCTTTCTTTTATATGGATGTGTGAAGAGGTTTGTTACCTCAAGTGAGCCCTGCTGACATTGAAGGACCCTATCTTATTTGGAGGTCGTGAGTACTAATTCAGGGTCGCTCCCTGTTGAATTGCCACATTAAATCCAAATGGAATTACTGTACTGCTGACTGTTTAATTCTCCTTTTCTCTGTATGAAGGGCTCCTACCAACTGCCACGGTTTGGACTAGCCACTAGGGCTTGGGTACCCAGGGACAGTAACTGATAGGGATAGGCCTGTGCACAGAGCCATAGGAAGATTATTAGAGTGATAAGCTAATTAACCTGATTTCCCCCTGTCCTTGTTATATCCCCCTAAATAAATCAGAGCTGCTTGTTTCAGCAAAGTTATACTGCCTGAGGTATTTGTCTATGTTAAAGTACTGTACTGTGATTGTTGCACTGTATCTCATTTCACAGGAGGTCCCAGTGCTGGAACCAGACCTGGGGGTAAGTGTATACTGTGAAGGTAATTCTGATATATTGTGTGGGTCACTAGTGGGAAGAAGGGGGTTGCAGTGTCCCAGAGGGCTGTGACCAGTTAGTTTAACTATTGCAAACCCTGACCTTCTGGGTGGAGGCACCCGCCATTGGATCCAGGCCCCTCAACCTGTTAGTGGCAAATCAGGCAGGGGTAGTAGCCCCTGGGATAGCGCCATCTAGGGTTACATCTTGGAGGCTCACGCTGGGATTGTGTGTCCTCTAGTGGCCATATTCACGAACCACTGTTAAAAAAATGGGTACCCGACAGAAGTGGCTGTGCACCGGCTGGTGGAGTGGTGTACTGGGGAGGAGATCGACCCCAAAATGCTATGCTTATCCTGGACATCCCCTGGGTATCAATACGGACACTGTGCAGGAGTACTTTCCAAGGTGGAAGGTTTACAAAACCCTGTGGTGGTGGGTCGGCATGCTAATCTGCTCACCCACACTTTCCTGGCCCTAGTAGAGTTTAAGGATCCATAGATAGCTCCAAAGTGCCACAGACCATTACCCCAGAGGAGCCCTCACTGCTTGGAGAGTGATAACTAAGGACAGTAAAGACCGGGGGAATCAGCCCCACCACTATCTGAAACTTTTGAGGAGAAATTTGCTGAATGGTTGCTGGAGAGGGAAAACTGTGGAGGACTTGAAGAAACTATTCTTGCCACCTGGGGTGTTCCTCCCAACACCCTGTCCTGCTCCAGTGCCCGTAATGGTGGCTGAACCAATGCAGACTCTATTTCTGCACCTGCCATTAGTCACAACTCTTACCGAAGGTTGAGGATCTTCTCTGGCACCCTCCCCACCCCAAGGGGAGGATGATTGGGAGACCTGGATAGACTATATTTGCCCCAAGTGCTAGAATGGCAATGCGGAAAGGCAAAGAGGGTTAGTGAGAGCCTCCGAGGTCCTGCCCTGGCTACCATCTGTGCTAAACGGGCCAGTAACCCTGAAGCGACTGCACAGGCCTATCTTGAGGCCTTGGAGAATGTGTATGGGAGCCCAGATTCTGATGAGGACCTATGGTGGAGAGTAAGAAATGCACAACAGTACCAAGGGAGTTGTTGTCTGTGTATGTCTCGGCTGGAAAAATTGTTGCAAGAATGCCTCAGAAAGGGTAGTTTGCCAGCGATTGAACTGGACCGAACCAGACTGGACAGAATCCTTAAGTCTGCCCCTTCTCAGAACTGCTGTTGCTTCAGTTATGCCTGGCAAATCGACTGGAATCCCACCCTCCTATGATGAGTTAATGAGAGAAATTCGAGGAGTTGAGAAAAGCAATCCCGGGAGGTACCTGCACCAACAGCTGTGGCTATGACCCGAGTGACTGAGGGTGACCCATCAAGTGAAGTTCAGGGCAGAGGTTGACAGTCAATGAGTGCTCTGACAAGGAAAAAGATATGCCACAATGGGTGAACTGTTGAGAGAGATCCGGAATTCAAAAACAGTCCCTTTATGAAGGCCACGCCTGCAAGTGCAGGCCCTGACCTATATCCGACTGCATCTGCTAGGGGGTGGGGGTACCCACCCATGTATCTCCTGCTGATAACAGCTCCAAACTCAATTCCTTGACCATGGAAGTGGAGAAACTGACGAGATGTCTCCAAATGCTTATCACGCATGAAACAGAGATGGCACCCAGGTTTCCAGTTAGTAATACCCCGCCTGGCTCCCAGTGTGGCGCCTCGGCCAGCTCAAACTCCAGAAAGTATGTTTTGCTATAATTGTGGGAAAGATGGGCACATGAAAAGGGAATGCCAGTCCCCAAAAGACACTGACAAAGTTGCATATAGGCTACAAGGAGAGCTTGGAGAAGAAATCAGTGGTTAAGGGTGCACGACATGATCCCAGTGAGGGCACCAAAATGTAATCCACGCCCTTTGTGGCAAGGTCAGTTGCCCAGGCCCCCACTCACGCCTCTCCAGACTGGTCCAGAATAGTGGGTCCCTCCATGGAGACCACTGTAAAGGTGAATGGAGTGTCTACAAGAGCTGTATTAGACAGTGGCTCCCAAGTGACAATTATGTTCCAGGATTGGTATCAGAAGCATTTGTCAGACGTACCCTTACAACCATTAGAAGGACTGCATGTATGGGGGTTAAGTGAGAAGGCCTACCCCTATTCCGGGTATATCCGAATTTGGCTGTCTTTCCCCACCTTCGTGGCTGGAGTGGCCGAACAAGTAGAGACCCTAGCCTTAGTGTGTCCCCCCACTGGACTGTATGATGGTGTCCCTCTGTTGATTGGAACAAATGCTCATATGTTCGGAAGGCTGGCACAGTTGTGTTATGAAAAACAGGGGTCAAAGACTAGTAGAGCTTTAAGAGTTCCGGCTTTAATTAAGAAGGCCTATGAGGCACAGAGATGCTGAAAAAACAGAACCAGAGGAACCGGTCGAATTGTATGGAAGAGAAGGATCCTGAGTCTCTGATCCTGGCGCCAAATGCCCAGTGTACCTTACAGGGAGAGGTCCGTATCAGAAAGGATGTTAAGAATAAAATATTAATGTTGGATGCACCAGGCGATGGAAAATTGCCAGAGGGACTGCTGGTCAAGCCTAGTATTTTGCCCGCTAGAGCCCATGCTTATGCCAGAAGAGTAATGGTCCAAGTTCATAATGTGTCTGAAAGAGACATTCGAGTAAACAGAGGTTGCATCCTGGCTAATGTGCATTGTGCAGACACTGCAGTGCTACCCAGCAGCAAGAGTTCAAGGAAGAATGACAGAGTAACGCCTGAGTTGTTTGATTTGCGACTCCCGCTGCCAGCTGAATGGAAAGTGAGGATCAGTGAGAAGCTTGCCCAGAGAGACCAGGTGTTTTCTTTAAAGGAATGGGATGTAGGATGCGTGCAAGGAGCTGAGCACAATATCCGCTGCATGACGAAAGACCATTTCGTGAGAGGTCTCGACGCCTGGCACCTGCTGACATAGATGATGTGAGACGGCATCTGCAAGAGATGTTAGCTGCTGGTGTAATACAAGAATCCAGAAGCCCTTATGCTTCCCCCATTGTGGTAGTGAGGAAAAAGAATGGAACAGTAAGTATGTGTGTGGATTATCGTACCTTAAACCGGCGGACTATCCCTGATCAGTACACAATGCCCCGCATTCAGGATGCTTTGGACTGCCTAAACGGGAGCAAGTGGTTCTCTGTGCTGGATCTCCGCAGTGGGTACTACCAGATCCTGATGGCCCCAGAGGACCGTGAGAGAAGACGGCCTTTATCTGTCCGCTGGCTTCTATGAATTCATGAGGATGCCTCAAGAGATTTCAGGTGCCCCAGCCACTTTTCAACGATTGATGGAGCGTGCAGTGGGGGACATGAACTTACTAGAGTGCCTGGTATACCTAGATGATGTTATTGTGTTTGGCAGCTCACTGGAGGAACATGAGAGCAGATATTTAAGGTATTGGACCGACTGGAGGACTTTGGCCTTAAACTGTCCATTGATAAGTGTCAATTCTTTCAAACATCAGTGAAGTATGTGGGACACATAGTATCCACCGAGGGAATAGAGACCGACCCAAGTAAAGTTGAGGCCTTGACCACCTGGCCACAGCCCAAAAATCTAAAAGAACTGCAAAGATTCCTGGGATTCTGTGGTTATTATCGGCGTTTCATCAAGGACTATTCAAGAGTGATCCGCCCTTTACTTAACCTTACTCAAGGTATCCCCAACCCACAAAAATACCAAAAGTCCGCGTCCCTCAAGACTGAAAGAGTGTATTTTCATCCAGTGAAGTATTTGGGGCCGCTGGACTCCTGATTGTGAGACTGCTTTTCATGAGATCATATATCAACTTACCCATGCTCCAGTGCTGGCCTATGCCGATCCAAGAAAACCTTCGTCCTGCACACTGATGCTAGCTTGCAAGGGTTGGGGCTGTGTTGTACCAAGAGCAAGAATGGCCTGAGACCAGTGGCCTTTGCCAGTAGAAGCCTGACCCCATCCGAAAAGAACTATCCTGTACATAAGTTAGAGTTCCTAGCTTTGAAGTGGGCTATTGTTGACCAATTCCATGAGTACTTGTATGGGGCTAAAATACTAGTAAAACTGACAATAATCTTTGACCTATGTGCAGACCTCAGCTAAGTTGGATGCCACTGGCCATAGGTGGCTTTCTGCATTATCTACATATGACTATGCTCTCGAATACCGAGCAGGTCTGAACCACATAGATGCTGATGCTCTCTCCCGGAGGCCTGTTCCCAGAATGATTGGTCCGATTGGCAGAACCTGACATTCGGGCACTCTGCGGAAGTTTGACAGGGAGGAACAAATGTCCACGGACGCAGTGGACTGCATGGTGGATTGCTTGGGAGCCTCTGAGAATTGCATACCTGCTGCTTATTGCCACTTTTCTGCAATAGACATTGGTGCACTGCCTCAGCTGGACAATGACAGTATTCGCGGCTCAATCCCGCGATCCCATGATCAAAGCAGCTTTAGAAGCCCTCTATGCAGGAAAAGATGTGTCCAAATTACGCCCACTGATTTGAGAACTGCACTGTTATACAAAGAAGGTCCTAAGTTGAAACTGATCAATAAACTGTTATACAGAGAAACAGTAGACAGGGGGGACAAGTAGACAAACAACAACTAGTGCTGCCCACTGCCTTCGAGACTCAGTACTGAGGTCCTTGCACAACCACATGGGGCACCTTGGTATAGACAGAACACTTGACTTGGTGAGATCCAGATTCTATTGGCCTAAGATGGGGCTGATGTGGAGCAACACATTCGAACTTGTAGTCGCTGCTTACACAGAGGAAAGCTTTGCCCCAGAGGGCTGCCCCTTGTTAACATCACCACCAGTGCACCCATGGAGCTGGTCTGTATTGATTTTCTGAGTTTGGAGTCAGATCAAAGAAATATCAGTAATGTGCTGGTGGTCACTGACCATTTCACGAGATATGCCCAAGCTTTCCCACCAAAGACCAGAAAGCATCCACTGTGGCCAAAGTACTTGTAGAAAACTTTTTGTTCACTGTGGGGCTCCACAAAGAATCCATTCTGATCAAGGGAGAGACTTTGAGAGTCGTCTGATCAAAGAGATGCTTTCTCTGTGGGAGCGAAGTCCAGAACCACTCCTTACCACCCCAGGGGACCCACAGCCTGAACGTTTCAACCGCACTTTGCTAGATATGCTAGGCACCCTGCACCCAAAGGACAAGCCTAGATGGAGCTCAACAAATTAGCACCCTGGTACATGCTTATAACTGCACCAAAGTGATGCCACTGGATTCTCCCCTACCGCCTGATGTTTGGAAGAGAAGCTCGACTACCAGTAGATGTGTGTTTGGGGTCTCTCCTGATGGGGTTCAAGCTGACAACTATTTACAGTATGTGCAAAAGTTAAAGGCCCAGCTAACTCATGCGTACCAACTGGCTCAAACCATGGCTGCCAAAAGAAATCTGGCCAACAAAGAAAGGTATGATAAAAGGTGAAAGCACAGGAACTCCAGGAGGAGATCGGGTATTGCTAAGAAATCTGGGACTGCATGGCAAGCACAAGATTGCTGACAGATGGCACCATCTCCCTCACATTGTAGTGGCAAACTAGATGATCTGCCAGTGTACAAAGTAAGGCCTGAGAATAATTCAAAGATGTAAAAACAATGCATAGAAATCATTTACTGCCCATTGGACAAATCTTAATTGAGTCTGAGCCCTAGAAGATGCCCTCTGGACCAGTGACTAGAGCTGCTGCTAAGAAAAGATCAAGAAAGTCTGCACCTACAGAAGCAAAGTTAAAGTGTTCCCTCCACAAGTCCCAGTTGAGCATGACTGTCAGTCCATATCGGAAGAAAGTGAGAGTGACTTTGAATACTATCCTTCTTACGAACTGAGTCAATTGTTTAGGGCAATCCCTAGTCAATACTGGAGACAAAGCTGGGCCTTCTGGAGTGTCTAAGCCCCAGCTTCATCCCTGGAGCCAATGCTCCCAGAAAGTGAAGTGCAAAGCATCAGATCAGATGAAATGGAATCATTGTGCATGGTTGAACTGTTTGAGCTTTCAGGGAGGAAAATGATAGATTGGGGCAGACTGGTGATACACCGTACAAGAAGAGTATTTTGAGTGCCCTGACAGTCCACTGCCAGTGTCCAAGCTCTCCATGAGCCAAATGTTGTGGACTCAGAAACTGTAACTCCTGGAGCTGAAAGTGCCCCAAGTTCTAGCCTCTCTACCCCATGGAGACTCCCTGACAAGTGAGGACAATGCTGAAAATGAGGCTCAGAGTGCAGAGACTGTAACAGTTCCCCTAGAAAGACTGGTCGAGCGTAAAGCCTGTGGTGCACCTCAGTTATGATTCCCTTGGGAGGCCTGTGGATTTGCCTCTCAATGTTGTCCATAAAGGAGTGTATGTGTCCCCGAGCTCATTGCCCAAACTGAGCATCAGTGCTAACTCCAAGTTACTTGTGTTGCCCTCTAGTATGGTGCCCTTGCCCCATCCAGCCCCAAGGTAACTGATAGGAAGGGCCCCTCTTCAGGTTTCATGTACAAGAGGTAATAACTTGAGTTATGGTACAATGTATATGTAATACTGTGTAAAGAGTGACGTACTGCAATGTTTCAGAAATGTGTTCTTGGTAAAATGATATATTGACTGATGATTACATTCTTGAGCCTAATGCAAATGTATATGGTTGCAGTTGAAACTTGGTACTTGCTTGACGCTGGACGTCAAGCTTTCCTAGGCCAGGAAGGTGTAACCCCCCAAAATGGGGGTTCCCAAAAGACTTCAGGAGCTTGCTTGAATGCTCCAAGCCTGAATGGTGTTTGGCATTTAAGCCATTTATCAGTGAGTGTTTTAGAACCTCTGGTACTGTCTCTTTAAGAGCTGTCTGCTTGCAGACATAATTAGTTTGTATGGGGACTGTGTGTTTCTTTGTTTGAGTACCACTCAAGCTGCTGCCAATTCGCTCCATTTTTGCAGTCACTAGGAGTGCAAAGGGAACCTATCTGAAAGATGTAACTGTTTGCCAGAAATCATTTACAGTAATAATGAAATTACAGTTTGTCTAACCTGCTTTCTTTGCAGTCAGAACTGTGTCTGCTAGTTCCCCATTCTAGTTTTGAACTGCTGAACTGGACCAATCAGTGTGGGGTAAGCTAGCTCTAAAATGGTGCCTTGGACCGAATCAGAACTTGGACTCATAATCTGAGCCAGCCACAAGAGGATTGTATGGGCAGTGACTCTGGGAGATGTAGTTTAGACTTCAGTGCCTTTTGGACCAACAGCAGCAGTCTATTGTGAGTGACAGCCAATCCAGTCAAGAACTGGGAGGAACTCAAAGGAAGTGCCGGTTTTGTCGGTTGGAGTTTCAGTTGAGCTTTGGCAGTGAAGAAGGAAGGAGCCCTGTGCTTTTCAGTGTGCAGTTTTAGTCAAAAACGTGTGTAAGGCCCAGAGTTCCGGTCTGCAGCTTGTGTAACAGCTTGTTAGGACTGAATCCGTCCTGTGAAAAGAATCGAAGGATCTCTGAAGAGTAGAAACCAGGCTCACCCTGTAGAAGACTGGAGGAATTGCTGAAAATTGCACTCGGTCTGTCAGGAACTGAATCTGCTGTGTGTTCTCCCAGGTATTGTGCAGTAATTGCGATCGGGATACAGATGCAGCCTGCCTGGTATAGTGCTTTCTTTTATATGGATGTGTGAAGAGGTTTGTGTACCTCAAGTGAGCCCTGCTGACATTGAAGGACCCTATCTTATTGGAGGTTGTGAGTACTAATTCAGGGTCACTCCCTGTTGAATTGCCACATTAAATCCAAATGGAATTACTGTACTGCTGACTGTTTAATTCTCCTTTTCTCTGTGTGAAAGGGCTCCTACCAGCTGCCACGGTTTGGACTAGCCACTAGGGCTTGGGTACTCAGGGACAGTAACTGATAGGGATAGGCCTGTGCACAGAGCCATAGGTAGATTATTAGAGTGATAAGCTAATTAACCTGATTTCCCCCTGTCCTTGTTATATCCCCTAAATAAATCAGAGCTGCTTGTTTCAGCAAAGTTATACTGCCTGAGGTATTTGTCTATGTTAAAGTACTGTACTGTGATTGTTGCACTGTATCTCATTTCACAGGAGGTCCCAGTGCCGGAACCAGACCTGGGGGTAAGTGTATACTGTGAAGGTAATTCTGATATATTGTGTGGGCCACTAGTGGGAAGAAAGGGGGTTGCAGTGTCCCAGAGGGCTGTGACCAAGTTAGTTTAACTATTGCAAACCCTGACCTCTGGGTGGAGGCACCCGCCATTGGATCCAGGCCCCTCAACCTGTTAGTGGCAAATCAGGCAGGGGTAGTAGCCCCTGGGATAGTGCCATCTAGGGGTTACATTTACTTTTGATGTGAATAGGCTATTTGGGAGGGGGGGTTAGCCTTTGGGGACAGGAGTTATAATGCAAACAAATGTTTCTTTGAATGCTGTAGGTGCCAGCAGTGTTCTGACATAGGCTGGCTTGACTCAGTGTCAGAAAAACCCTGGCACATGGAGAAAGAAATAATTGTTAGTGCCGTGGCAGTAGTGTTTTGGATCTGCAAAATCTGGAGGGCAGTTTATCCCATTCAGAACCCTGGAGTAGGATGGCGGGGGCACAAGTCAAGGCCTTGGGAGCTGTACATGGCCTTGGGCTATATTATGATTGAGCACCACAGACGTGAATGATGATCAAGTTGTATTACACATACTGTCATTGGAAGGAAATGGAAGTATGAAATCCACAAAACATTCAAAATAAATGTTTTGAAATAAAGTCCAGCAGCCCTGTCTTCAAGGTGTTGTCTGTTATGTTCATGTCCTGCTGTTTGTGATGTGCATTTATGTATGTGGTTTGTTTGAAGTGCTTGTGGGATGCCTGTTTGTGTTACAGACAGAAGTACATTCGATGACTGACACGGATGCTGGGGATGGTGATGATGGTATTAAATACATATCCACTACTGAAAGCAGCTCAAATGTAAGTACTGGGAAAAAAAAAAAACTAACCAAATAGTAACTTTAAATGCATGCTATCAAAACTGCACTGTCTTCCGTGGGGCTGCTTGTCACTGCCTATAGGCACAATCAGAGTGTCTTCCAGGATAACTCACTTGGATAAAAAGGGAGACGCTTGTTAGGGTTAAAAGCTTTTATCAGGGGGCCAGTGTATATGTAAGCAATAAACCACAACAGGGTGTGCAGTAAGTAAGTAATAAGCCACGACAGGGTGTGCATTATAGGATTTTAATGCACACCCTAGGACTGTAGTAAGGGACAAGATTGAAGGCCAGGTGTCCTACGACCATGGGAAGTGTATGCAGATCCTTTAATACACAACCTGGTGTAACGTATTGCACTTGTAATATGTCTGTCTGCGCTTATGTCTGGTTTCAGGATGTTTCCTTGTCATTTTTTCATTTCATATATTCGCCTTTGCACTTTATTGGTATGAGAGTGGATTTTGAGAAGTCTGTCAGTGTTGGTCCAGGGCAATCTGCAAGAGGCTTAACAGTAGCAGACCAATCATCAGCCAGGCTGATCATTGACACTGTCCTGGTCTTGCAGGGCCAAAACTTTGTGTAGTTCAAAGAAAAGAGACCCCTGAATCATAGGGTGGCTCTTTTTTTTTGACCTGCATAACTCCACCCAGCAAGCAGTGCTTATCAGTGTCATGATCAGCCTGCTGTGGTCCCATCCCACCAACATAAAAGCAATCTCTTCCTACATTGGGGTGCCCAATCTCTTCTGCCGGCCAGTAACCTCCACCCACCCGTGTTCACTGTGCTACACTGGGGAGCCCATCCCTGGTGTCATTAAATACAGCACCAACACTGGTGTGCCCCATCCCCAGTGTCACTACCTGAAATGAAGAAAACCATCCCTCTATCCCGCTCACCCCTTCCTTCTTAATTTTCTGACATGGGGGTGTCCAGTTCCCAGTGCTGGCTACTACCTCCCACCCTGCCTGTTTTCACTGTATGACACTGGGGAGCCCACCCCTGGTGCTGCGCGACATAAGAAAACTGACCCTCCCACCACCACTTGCTTATATTTTCGACACCGGAGTACCCAATCCTTAGTGTTGGCTGTGACCACCCACCCTGGCCAGTTTCACTGTGCAACACCGGGGAGCCCACCCCCGGTGCTGCCAAACTTAACACTGACACTGGGGTGCAGTGTCCTCAGTGTTGGTACCTGAAATAAAGAAAACTGTCCCTCACAGTGTTTTTTTTAATTTTTATACACCCTGTAAAAAAGAAAACCATCCATCGATGTCTGTCGCCAGTGCCAGGCCACCTCCGCCATTACGCTCCCACTTAGCACCCACCACCCTACACCACTCCTCCCCTTACGTGATTCAGTGTATCTTAATGGGTTTTGAACTTGTCCTCATAACTTGGTAATTTTTGACTATTTTTCCCCAAAATTTTCAACAGGGCCTTTTTCGGACCCCACCTCATGAGCAATGGCAGTTAAATTATGCAAATCCATCTTGAAAAGTGATTTCACAGTCGCTGCATGAAATCACCTATAGAGCAGGATTTAAAAATTGTCTCTGCCCTTGTTCGTGAGGCGTGGTTGTAAGAAGGCTATGTTAAAATTTGGAGTAAAAAATATTAAAAAAACAACAAAGTTAACATTTTTCAACACACATGTTACTTGGGTGATTTTCAAATATTTTGCCCCCAAATTTTCAGAATGGCTGTTTTTTCACACCACCTCATGAATGTGACAGCTGTCATTTTTCAAATCCTGACCAAAATGTGGTTCCGCATTTGTGGCACAAAATCACCTTTCAAGCAGATTTGAAAATTTTCTCTGCTCTTGTTCATGAGGTGGGGTCATATAATGCCTATGTGTGGTTCATAAGAAGGCTATTTTGAACATTTAGGTTAAAAATATTAAGAAACATTATGGGCTGGATATTCAAACTGCACCATTCTGTGGCGCAAGCCCTTGCACTGCTCAAAAAAGTTGCGCTGGGGTGTGGCCGGGGCGATATTCAACGGAGTTGCGCTATTGAGCAACTCCTTTGAATATCACCCCCTGGCCACAGCCACTGTGCCTGGTGCAGTGGAACTTGCGCCGGTGCAAGTTCCATTGCGCCATGCGCAAATTTACGATATTCAAAAGGTGACATGTAAATGGGGCCATAATTCATGCAAGGCGCAGGGGGGGCCATTTGTATCAACTTACGGCCCCATTTGCATGCCATTAGCATGCAGGTGCACCAGTCCTCGACGACTTGCGCCTGGCACCCTGCCAGGCAGCAGCCATCGGGGACTGACGCCCCCTGCAGCCCGATCACGGGCGAAAACAGTGGCAACCCCTCCAACTGGCCCGATGCGGGCAAGGTATGTAATCCCCGACTGGCGATCGCAGGCAAACTGTAGTAATCCCCAGGACTGTGCGATCGCGGGCAAACAGTAATCCCCACCCCCACTAGCCTGATCGCGGGCAAATCAGAGTTCAACCCCCGACCAATATCCTGGTGGTCCAGTGGACGCGAAGCCTGTTCGCGGGCATTAGAGTCACCCCCAGGTCCAAGTACCCTGGAGATCTGGTGGCCCCCCCCACCCACGGAGCCCCACCACCTAGCTCCACCCCCATCAGCCAGCGGCAGCACCCCACCGCCTGCCGACTGACTGCTCGAGTAGGGCTGCATGCCCATTGGTTCAGAGCAAGAGCCAATGGGCTGCAGCCCTATCAAAGGCAGTCCAGATATGTGAATGAATTCATTCACATATCTGGACAGCTTCTAGTAGTATAGCTGCACGCCATTGGCTCTTTGCTGTGAACCAATGGGCGGCAGCCCTACCGAGCAGTCAGGCGGCAGGGTGGCAGGCGGGTGGGGTGCTGCCACCACAATAGCGGGGAGGGGTGGTGGGGCCTGCGGGTGGGTGGGTGGGGCTACCATCACCAGGTACTTGGACCGGGGGTTGACTCATCGCCCGCAGAGTTGGGCTTCATGTCCACTGGACCACCAGGGATATTGGTCGGGGGTTTGAACCTGTTCTGCCCGCGATCAGGCCAGTGGGGTGGGGATTATTACTGTTTGCCCGCGATCGGGCTGGTGGGGGGTGGGGATTATTAACACTGCTTTTGCCCGCGACCGGGCCAGTCGGGGGATTACTACAGTTTTGCCTGCCATCGGGCCAGTGTGGGGTTAGTTATTATGCCCGCGATCGGGCATGGGGGGCACAGGAAGAAGTGGAGGGCCACCCACAGGTGGCAGCTACTGTGTTGTGCCCTGCAATGTGGCAGCTCACCTGTGGGTGGCCCCTACTCCTTTTTTTTTGCTCAAAGTTGTGCAGGCGCGGTTGGGGGTGCGCACTGCACAACTCTGCACAACCCGGCTGAATATCGGGCTGTAGTTTATGCATGTTTCTCCCCTTCGTTGAGCATGCCTTCATTAGCATTGCTTGTTGCTTAGCATGACTTGAGGGCACAACTGCCTCCTGCTGAATACATGGCAGAATGGCGCATTTCGGACTTGCGCAGGCGCAACCCTATTGCGCATGGCGCAACCCTTTGAATATCCAGCCCTATGTGTGTATCTTGAAATTTTTTCAATGCATGCTCGTAACTTTCAATATTTTGACCCCAAATTTTCAGCGTAGCCATTTTCGCACACTATCCATGAATGTGACAGCTCATTTTTCAAATCCTGGCCAAAATGTGTTTTCCCATTTGTGGCACAAAATTACCTTTCAGGCAGGATTTGAAAAATGTCTCCCTTGTTCATGAGGTGGGGTCATAAGAAGGCTATGTTGAAAATGTGGGTAAAACTATTAAAAAACACAAAGTTATGAATGTACATTGAAATTTTACAATGCACACTGAACATTGGTAATTTTCAATATTTGACCCCAGATTTTCAACATAGCCATTTTACACCACCTCATGAACATGGCAGTTGTCATTTTCAAATCCTGGCCAAAATGTGTTTTCACACTTGTGGCGTGCAATGGTATTTTACTCACTATTTTATAAGTGACACATGTCATGTTCAGGAGGAGTGGTCATAAAAGACTGTTGAAAATCTGGAGTCAAAATGTGAAAAAACAACTGAGTTATGAAGAAACATTTAATTTTTCCAACATTTATTCATAATTTTATTTTTACAGATTTTGGTCCCTAATGTTCAACATATCCTATGTGTCATCCCACCTCCTGAGCATGACAGGTGTTGTTTTTCAAATCCCCTCCAAAACTTGTTTTCGCAACCATACTGCAGAATCACCTTTCAGATGGGATTCCACCTGTCTTGATCATAATGTCAGGTCATAAAACGACTATTGAAAATTTGAGGTCAAAATGTGGGAACGTACTGAAAATTCAGCAGTTCGTCTCAGCTGACCTGTCCTGGGTAAATACAATCTAAAAATGTACAAAAGTAGGACACAACTAACAAGCATTTGTCAATGCCGAATGTTTGCTTGCTGGCATTGGCAGTGGTAGTGTAGAAGTTACAGAGCTGCGTAATAGTAATGGCAGTGAAGTATTGAACTGAAGCCAACCCCACCACCACCCTGCGAAGAGTGACAGGCATTGGGGTGTGCCTTTGGTCGATCGCCATAGCAGCACGCCATTTCAGTACACCCACCCTGCAGACACTGGCAAATGGCGGTGTTCCTTCGAGGTCTTTGGTCGCCTCTATTATTCCATTCCATAGGAAATACAGTGGGATGGTGCGTATAGAGAATGGAGTGAACTTTGGGGCCGAAGAGTCCAAGGCATACCTCAATGCTTCTCACTGGCTGCAGGGTGTGGAATGGTATGAGCATTACGGGCAAGAATCCCAAGTCACACCCTGATGCCTGTCATTCTCTACAGGGTTGGGCGTTATGGTTGGAAACCCTAATACCTCAGGCATTACGTGTTGGTATTTTCACTCCAAATGTTCAACATGTTTTTTTTGTGACCCCACCTCATGAACAGGAGGAATATCAGTTTGTTAGCCGAAAGCTGCTTATGCACAGCGACTATGGCATTTAGCACTACAGGTGCAAAAACATTCCGAACAGGATGTAAAAAATGACAGCTGTGCTGTTCATGGGGAGGTGTAAAAAATGGCAATGTTGTAAATCTGCAGTAAAAATATTTAAAAAAATGGTGAAGTCATGAGCGTACATAGAAACTGTGCAATGCACACCCGTGGTATAATTAGGTTAGGGATTTTTTTTTATAGCAGATTGTCAGCTCAGGCATTTTGGTGCCTCCGATCATGAGCAGTGTCACTGTGGTTTTCTTTATCTGTCCCGAACAATAACTTCCCACAGCGACCAAGCATCTCTGCGCTGAAAGTGTGAAAACACACTGCGCCATGTTGTGAAAAAATGACAGCTGTACTGTAAATAAGGCAGTGTGGAAAAATGCCACTGGTGAAATCTGGACTTAAAATATTACAGTCTTGAACTTACGAGGTGTGTGGAACTGAGCAATGCTCACTCGTAACACAGTCATTTTATGGAATTTTGTCACAAATTTTCAACATAGCCATTTTAAGACCTCTGCTCATGAACAGTGTAACTGTGATTTTCTTAATCTGTCCCAAACATTGCTTTCACACACCAACAGCACCATTGTGCGCTACGTATGCGAAAACACATTTTGGGCAGCATATGAAAAATGGCAGCTGTACTGTTCATAAGGAAGTGTAATAAAATGGCAATATTGAAAATCTGGAGTGAAAATATTACATTTGCAAACTTATGAACATGCATAGAAACTGCACAACGCACGCTCGTAAAACAGTCATTTTTAGGAATGGTTTCACCAAATTTTCAACATAGCCATTTTAAGACATCCTCTGCTCATGAACAGTGTCACTGTGATTTTCTTATTGTGTCCCATACATTGATTTCGCACATCGACTGCGCCATTGTGCGCTACATGTGCAGAAACACATTTTGGGCAAGATGTGAAAAATGACAGCTGCACTGCTCATAAGGAGGTGTGGTAAAATGGCAATGTTGAAAATCTGGAGTGTAAATATTGAAAATCTGCGAACTTACGAGCGTGCATAGAGACTACACAATGCACGCTCGTAAAACAGTCGTTTTTTGAAATTTTTCCACCAAATTTTCAAAATAGGCTTTTTGAGAGCCCATCTTATGAACACTGGCAGTGTCATTTCATTAATCAGTCCCGAAAGGTGATTTTGCGCAGTGACTCGCGTAAATCACCCTTCGAGCCGAATATCACCATCACAGTGACATTCATGAGAAGGGGTCCCAAAACCCATGTTGAAAATTTGGTGCAAAATTCAAAAATGCCTGAGATATGCAACAAAGTTGAAACCCCTATCTAGCCCATTATGCAGCTTACGGCATTTCCTCAGTTTGCGAGTCGGCTTTGAAGAGTGCAGATGTGTTCCCAGTCCACCGAAGATCGTCGCGCTGAGGTCCAGA
Source organism: Neoceratodus forsteri (assembly GCA_016271365.2). Taxonomy (NCBI): domain Eukaryota; kingdom Metazoa; phylum Chordata; order Ceratodontiformes; family Ceratodontidae; genus Neoceratodus; species Neoceratodus forsteri. The sequence continues at coordinate 447,322,755 of CM057456.1, read as the reverse complement.
GGTAAGTATGGGATGAGGGGGGTGTGGGGAGGCAGGGTGTGCAGTGGGTGGGTGCGAGTTGTGGGAGGGGGGCCAGGGAGACTACGTGGGACCGTTTTTTCTTTACAGGCATTCTTCTTGTTTCCAATGACGATGCAGGACGTTTGCCACGCTGGGGTGGGCTACCAGCATGGCACAAGGACGGTTGGGGCATTCAGCCGATGGGGGGATTGGGCACCCCCATCGCCCAAAGCATCGATTGCCACGCTGGGGTGGGCTCCCAGCGTGGCACCCAGTACTCGGTGGGGGGTGAGGACAGTGGAGCTGACGGGGGATTGGGCACCCCTGGCTATATCATGAGTTGCCACCCAGCATGGCATTTGGAAGGCTTTGGGGCGGGGGCGCAGCACAGCCCGGCGAGGATTGGGCACCCCGTCGGCTATACAGTGTGTGTGCGTGTGTGCGGGGGGGCGTGCACGCCTGCATGTGTGTGAAGAGGGGGGAGCTGCGCATGAGCAAGCGATATCTTATCGCTGCTCACTGAAGCGTAGCTCCCCCTTTGAACTGTATGCCACTGCATTTTGGAGCTTGTCATAGACAGCTCCATCATGCATTGTCTTACAGGGGCCGCGCCTGCCAACACACTGATTGAATTGGAAGAGCGGGTGACACATCTCCGAAATCTCGGATGATGGCACTATGTTTCTTTCACATGCGTGCAAGAAAACATAACAAACATAATAAATGTATCTTAATTTTGAAGACCTTTTTTCTTTTTGTGCGTGCATATGTGACGTATATAACTACAAAACATATCCAAAAACATAAAATATCCCATTTTAATACTCCAAAACCTACCCCACCTAACCTAAAACACAAAAATTAAATAACACTCAAAATCACACAATATACAAGTAAACTATAATTCAAGCAAATCTAATCTACTGAATGTCTAGTACAACAAACCTTAAACCACTACTATACTACTGTGAAACAAAACTCCCAAGCTGGCAAAAATATCACCTTCCAGAAACGTAGCACATACCCATACCGTGCAGTAGCATCCCAACACAAAACCAACTCCAAATACACAGAAACAAACAGACAATAAACAGAAACACCACAACAAAAACAACAAACCACCTAGCTGAACCATAATCTAATCAAAAGTACCCGAAGCATCAAAGGCACAAAGCCAAAAACAACCACAAACCTGAAAAACCACCACCCCATCTAGTAGGAATGATAATTTAACCACTAAAAGCAAGAGAGAAAAAGGCTGCAAAGAAACAGAGTCCAACCTCCCATCTCCAATCTCTGGTTTGGGAGGCCGTGGCAGAAAGCCAGCTGATATTCAGGTTACCAACAATTATCTGGGCCATTCTGGATGGCAGGCCAGAGAGGTACTCAGCAAGTGCCTGAATGGCGAGGTCTTGCTTTCTGGTGGGGAATATAGGCAATGGTGAGAAAGAGTGGGCCCTTACCAGGGTTGCAGGAGATTTTTAGTGTGAGGGCTTGCGCCCCTTATCAAGCTTGGGTGGTGGAAGTGCATGTCCAAGGAGGGAGTCACACATGTAGACAGCACAACCACCTCCACGCTTACCCACCCGATCTTCCCTGAAAAGGGTGTAACCCGGGAGGGAGACGAAGGAGTTAATAAAGTTCCGATTCACCTGAGGGATCTCTCCTTCTCTTCGGTGGAGCATGGCATTGTGCCCACTTTAGGGCTTCAGCTGGATCTGAGAAAATGTAGATCTTTCCAGCGTTGATAATTCTAAGTCAGGCAGGGAATAACATGTTGAGGGTAATCTGCGCTTCCCAAAGAAGGGCCCGAACCCCATCATACCTCTTCTTACATTGCCGAGTAGTGTAACTCAGGTCGGGGTATAACTAAATTTGTGTTCCTTCATGTAGCAACATCCTTTTCTGGTGTGCCAGAGCCAGAACAAAGTCCCTGAAGCCAATGCCATCCCAGATAGCAACAACTGCCCTGGGTGCCTCTGGATTATTCTGCAGTCCCTATAAAGACACGATAAGCCTTCTGTATTAGCGTATGTCTGTCCATAAAAGCCTGTCCTAACTGTTGCGCCATCCAGTCAGACAAAAGAGGGTCAAATGATCCCTCTCCTGCTCAGGCATTCCAATAATGCAAAAGTCTAGGCACGGGTCTGGTTCTCAAGTGTCTCGAGCGGGTTCTCAACTGGGAGTTCTCCTTAACCAGGTTGGCTGTAGTGCCCAAAGCCATTTCTGCACTTTTGAGATTCCAGAGATACAGTTTTACAGTTATTGACCTCCAATTCCATAGCGGTGACCCGAGTGGTAAGGGAATCAAATTTTTTAGCCAAACCAGATACTGTTGAGATACGTTTGCTAATCTTGTATCCCAGTGTTTGCAAAGTCTCCTCACCACTTAAGTTTTCTTCCGACGTGGAGCAGCCCTGTGTAGACCTCATGGTTGAAGGACCAGAGGTACTTTTGCTTTTATTCCTGTCCTAATGCCCCTTATCTTTCTTCGGGTTACCCATCACTATGCTGAAGAAGTTCCAATTTCCACAAAAGTAGTTTCCAGTGACCAAATCTTCCGAAAAAAGATCATTTTTGTTTTGTATTTTAATTTCTGTTGTGAGAGCTGTAGCTTTAGATGTCTGTCTTGCTCGGGCTCAACAGCACCCCTACTAGCAGTTTTAGCAAGCTCCTGGAAGTATGTCTTTTGCCTGCTGCTTGCTCACCTGGAAGGCACAGGTTGATTATAGATCAGCAACATGGTTTTGGGGAGGGTGGTCCACTGCAGCGTGCTGGTCGGGTTCATGGATGCCATGCTTGTGGCCAGTGAGGGAGGGTGTGCCGCTGGTGCGGTGTTCGTGGACCTGGTCAGTGCCTTTGACATGGTCGACCATGAGTTACTTCTGTACAAGCTTGGGAAGTTGGGGGTTAAGGGGACAGAGCTTGAATGGTTTAAGAGCTATTTCGTACACAAAGAGTTAAGATTGGTAACACATATTCGGAACCCATGGATCTAGAGGCAGGTATACCGCAAGGATCAGTACTAGGTCCGGTGCTATTTTCAATATTCATGAACGATCTACCTAACCCATTTTCCACTACAAACAGCATAGTATATGCTGACAAAACAGTAATCTGGGATTCAGCCCTAACTAGCAGTGTCATACAGGGATCCTTACAAAACAAATACAACTTCCTGGCCCAATGGATTAGGAAGAATAAGCTGACCTTAAATGAGAGCAAAACAAAAGTTATGTTATTTGGAACCACACGAAAACTGCAGAAAGGAAACACGCTATAAATTAATGGACAAAATGAGGTGTGCCTTCCTTTGGTTTCCTCTTTCAAATATTTAGGAGTTCTCTTGGATCCCAGTATAAGCATAGTTCCCCAATTTGAAAAAATGGGACAGCGGATTAACCAAAAGCTGGGGGGTTTATACAGGAACCTGAATTTGTTAACTAACAAAGCTCAATTAATTTATTTTTATTTATTTATTTATTACTAGGATTACAAATACCTTTGAACCAAGGGTTCTTTTACAAAGGTTCTGCATCAGCAATAGGTGCAAGCAAAACAGTGGTAAGATACAATACAAGGTCAGGAAGTTAACATAGAAGTAAGAAAAGGTAAGATACAATACAGGTCAGGAGGTTAACGTAGTAGCAAAAGACAGTACATGTGTATAGACTAGCACAGTAGCAAACAGTCAGTGGCAAATAACAATGCACAATTGACAATACGGGTGTATATATAGCAAGACACAGATACAAATGAAACCATCCTAGGGGTGACATAAGTGGAGCAGAGGTGGGGAATAAGAGGGAAGGGTAGGCAGTCAAGGATTTGACATTGTCGTAAGTGCAAGAACAGAAAGATAAATGCTAGGTAGTCTGGGGTGGAGCAACAAAAGATAGGGTGATAGGAGGGAAGACAGGAGGAGAGAGGCGGGAGAGGGGTGGAATGGTAGTTGGGAGGTGAGAGGGGTAGAATGGTAGGTGGGGGTGGGAGAGAGAGAGAGCAGGGAGTTATAGCAAAACAAGTTTTAATGCACACACTGATTATGGTAGCATAACGCTTGTTTACAGTAATGGGGTATTTGAATCAAAGTATAAAATCTTCTTTAACAACATTTGTAGATTTGCACTCAGAGCTCCTCTCGGACACACCATTGTTTCCTCTATAAAAACTGGGAGTTTGTCCCCAGAGAGAGACTCAGACTGCAAGTAAGGGAATTTTGTATACAGAGTGGCAAAGCAGCTGAACCCTTAGGACTTTGAAGGTATTGGTACCAGCTAAGGGAACAAACTACGAGGAGCAGTGGGACTTTCGATTACGTTGTTCCTAAATTTAAATTGCAAATGAGCAGGAAAGGATTTTCCTGGTATGCACCCTCCCTTCTGAAAGAATATGCCCATCTGACAAATGGAGCACACAGCGTACTGCACTTTGGGCATAGGCTGTTTACATTTTTAAACAATGAGAATGTATGTAAGTTTATTTAATGCTGTATTTGTATTGTATTTGTCTGCACTTTGTCTTAAGTGTGAGGCGTGGCTGAAAAAGGGTTATGCCCAGTTCACCTCCTGGTTAAAAATAAAAATAAAAAATAATTTAAATAAATGTCTACCAGATGACCCCAAGATACTGGTCCATGGACAGCAGGAACTGAAGAATATTTGTACTTATTTCCATGGTATAGATTTCAAAGAAGAAATCCTATCAGTACTTACTGATGGACAGAGCTGCAAAAAATTTCAGGCAATTCAAATCTGTACTCAAATCACAGAAAGGAATGAGTTTGCTCAACAGTGTTTACAAAGAGATAATCGAAAACTACTCTGCTATAGTTCCACACTTTGTCACAGTGGCCAATTTTTTTTTTACTTGTGTCCTCTGTTACGTAAATGGCATGTGAAACAGGATTTTCTGTGCAAAACAAAATAAAGACAAAAAGTCAAAGTTCTCCGAAAGCTGACACTGTGAGCAAACACATGCGGACAGCTCAAGAAGAAACTGAAGTTCAACAATATGACTATTCTAGCAGTTAAGAAAGTCAAGGCCATTAAACAGCATAGAAACGAATGTTTTTATTTGTAATTAAAATTGCATTTTCTTTGGTTCAGATAATCTGGACTGGAGAAGACAAAGCTGACTGACCCAGGATAGATGTTTAAAAAGCTCTGGGTAGGAGAGAACAAGATAAGTATTGCCAATGCAACATGGCAGGAATGCCCATTTAGTTACTGCCCCACTCTGCTATTTCAATGTCACTTAACAAGCAGGAGACTGTCACAGAGGGAGATGAAGGCAGAAGTACTGGGCAGGACGGAACTTCAGGAGACATGACAGGAAGGAGAGAACACAGACAAAAGTATTGGGCAGGAGAGAAGTGATGGCAACAAGAGAGAGTGGTGCGCTCAAGGAGCAAGGGGAGGCAGTGCAGAGCAAGGCTGCCAGCCAAAAGAATAAAAATAATACAAAGAGCTCTGCACTCACTGATTCAATAGGCAAACTCTGACGCTGCTTAAATCATTTAACTGTGGTATCCAAAGGAAATTGAGCTAGCACCCAAAGCCCCAGCTCTTCAACCCACAACAGGGTCTTCCTCGGGGCGCCCTTACGAACCCTGTTGTGGAGCCAGCATGGGCTTTAGGTGCTAGCCCAATTTTCTTTGGCGCCAACAAATGATTTAAGCACTTATCAGCTCTGCCTTTGGAATCCACAAGCAGTGCTCCCATTTTCTTGAGGAGAAGTACGGGCAGGAGAGAGAACTCAGTCATAAGTATGGGCAGGACAGAAGGTCAGGAGAAGTGATGGCAGAAATCGGAAAAAATAAAAAATAACAGCCTGCCCCCGAGAATCCAGTGAACCTGTAGATTGTGCCACTGCTTGACTGCATTATAGCCAGTTTTTAGTGGTTTTATAAAAACTGGGGAGCCGGGGGCGGGGGTGGGATTGGGAAAACTATTCGAAAATGGTACAGAGGCCATGTATGCCCGGCAAGATGGCCACCTAGCCATTTTGCTCCCAGTGGCTTTCCCATCATGTGCCTCAATCCATCAATTTTGACATTGAGATTGGCCATTTGTGAGCAAATCTGGTGAGCAGAAGGATACAAGCAGTGACTGGACCAATTGTGCAGTTTCAGCAACCCCCTGGAAACAAAACAGAACCCTGCAAACTCACCACTCGGCCTGTCAGCACCCGCTTTGAAAACGGTCATCTCCCACTCTGCTCCGGCTGCAATCCCACCATCCCAAACCAGCTTCGTCAAGCACATAGTGGTGAATGTGGAGTTGATTTGCCACATGGTGATGGAGACTTAGGCCGCGATCACCACTCTGACCTGCCAGGTTGTCTCCATGGAGCAACAGCTCAAGCAGCTAGATACCATGCAACAAACCACAGACTTCAGGCAGCCGAACAGCAAATCAAGTGGCTATCAAGGAAAGTGGAGGACTTAGAGGTGAGAGGTCACAGAAAGACTTTGAGGCTCCTAGGCTTTGCAGAGGGTTTGAGGAGCAGACCCAGTGAACTATTTACATGCACACAGATACACACAGAAATGTGACGAGAAAGGCTCCTTGGCCCATCTAGTCTGCCCAACAAACTACCTCCCCTCATCTGTTATGTTTCCACCCTCTCTTCCCAACCCCTTAAATCCATCCCAAGCCCTCTTGAACCCCTCCACCATTTCAGCTGCGACCACCTCCTCCGGCAGCTTGTTCCAGGCCTCCACCACCCTCTCTGTGAAAAACTGCCTCTTGACATTACCTCTGTATTGCCCACCTTCTAGTTTGAGGCTATGTCCCTCATGTTCGCTACCTTCTTCAATTTGAACAGACTATCACCTCCACCTTGTTTATTCCTTCAGATATTTAAAGGTCTCAATCATGTCCCCCCTCTCCCTCCTAGTCTCCAGAGGGTACAAATACAACGTTCTCAATCTTTCCTCATATGGTACGTCCTGCATCCCTCATACCATTTTAGTTGCCCTTCTCTGCACCCTCTCCATCAGCTCAACATCTCTGTGTAGGTGAGGCCTCCAGAACTGCACCCCATACTCCACATGCAGCCTGACCATGGTTCGGTATAATGGCATTAGCACCTCCCTCTTTCTGCTATTAAAACCCCCTCGCAATGCAGCCCAACATTCCATTTGCCTTTCCCACTGCCCCGCTACACTGGCTGCCCACCTTGAAGTCTCATGCTACCACAATCCCCAGGTCCCTTTCTGATTCCTTCTCCTTAATCACCACCCCCAAGGGAGTAGGGTTCCCTCCTATTTCTCCTCCCCAGGTGCATCACCGAGCATTTTGTGCATTAAACTTCAATTTCCAGGTGTCTGACCACCTCTCCAGCTTCTCCAGGTCCCGCCTCATGGCTTGCACCCCTCTGGGTGAGTTCACCCTATTGCAGACCTTTGTATCATCTGCGAACAGGCACACCCATCCCTCCAGACCCTCTGCTAAGTCACTAACACAGATATTAAATAGAATTGGCCCTAGTACTGACCCCTGTGGCACCCAGCTGGTCACCGCCCGTTCCCTGGAATGTGTCCCATTTACCACCACCGTCTGACTCCTTCCCTTCAACCAGTTTTCCACCCACCTGGTGATCCTGTGGTCCACCCCAGTCTGTCCAGCTTATGCACCATACAGCCATGCGGAGCGGTGTTGAAGGCCTTATTGAAATCCAGATAGGCCACGTCCACCGCTCCTCCCAGGTCTACTATCTGTGTCACCCCATTGAAAGATTTGATAGGACCTTCCCTTGGTGAAGCCATGCTGCCTGTCATCCTGCATGCTATATATCTCCAAGTATTCTATCAACCTGACCTTAAGTAGCATTTCCATTACCTTCCCCACCAACGACGTAAGACTAACGGGACGGTACTTTTCGACCCCGTCCTTCCTCCCTCCTTTATGTAGTGTGACCACCTCTGCCCTCCTCCAGTCCACTGGCACCACCCCTGTGACCAAGGACAAGTTAAACAGCCTTGCCAGGTTCGGTGCCAGTTCATCCTTCACCTCCTTGAGAACCTTTGAGTGCATCCCATCAGGCCCCATTGCCTTGTCCACCATAAGTCTACCCAGCTTTTCCCTTATTTCTTCAGTTGTGAATTCTGCCACTCCTGCCTGCTGCGGCTGTCACCCTCCCCCACCCATCCTGGGCTCCTACCATCTCTTTCTTCTGTGAAGACTGAGGCGAAATAACTATTTAATGCCTCTGCTTTTTCGAAATTCCCTTACAGGATTTTACCACTTCCCCCCTTAGTTTTCCAATCCCATGTTGAGCTCTCCTCCAAAGTACCTAAAGAAGGTTTTGTCCTCTCTCTTTGCCTGCTTCGCTATCCTCTCCTCAGTAGCCTCCTTTGCCCTCCTTATCTTTTACCCTGCCTCCTTTCTTTTTCCCTTGTAGGTTTCCCTGTCCTCATCCTTTTGTGTCTTCCTGTACCTCTTGAATGCTCTCATCTTTTCCTTGACCCCCAACGCCACCTCTCTAGTGAACCATAGAGGTCTTTTCCAGCTTCTGTTTTTTCTCACCCTTCTTATACATGAGTCCATGGCTTTATATACTCAAGTCTTGATGGCTGCCCATAAATCCTCCACCCCTTGCACATCCTCTATCTTCAGCATTTCTTCTCTAACTACCTTCCTCATTCCATGGACGTCAGCCTTCCTGAAATCCATTACCTTGGTTCTCATCCTAACCCTCTCTCTGCCCGCTCTCACCCTGAATCTGACAGGCCCTATGATCACTGGTGCCAAGCTCTTCCCCCACCTTCAATTCCTCCACACTGTCCCCATTTGTGAGGACCACATCCAACATGTTTTCACCCCTAGTGGGCTCACTGACCCTTTGCTGTAGGAATATGCCCTGCAGAGCCTCCAAGATATCCCTGCTCCTCACAGAGATTGCTGTCTGGGCCTCCCAGTTTATGTCTGGTAGATTGAAGTCCCCAACTAGCACTATTTTTCCCTTTCCGTGCCATCCTCGTTACTGATTCTACCAGGTGTCTATCCCCTTCCTCCCCCTGCATAGGAGGCCTGTAGACTACCCCAGCTGGCAGGTTTTCCCCTTGTCCCCTGTCTAGGGTGACCCATATTATCTCTGTTTCCCCTTCCTCCTCCCGTCCCTCCATGGGCCCCAATCCCATCCTTGACATATAATGCCACCCCCCCCCCGATCCTTCCTAAACAAACGATACTCTGGGATCACAGTCTCCCAGGCTAAAACAGGCTAAAGCAGAAACTTCCAGAATGGTTGCAGCACCAGTCCACTATATTTGATTTTGAACTGGATTGGTTGCACCACATAGAAAGAAGCCCTCCAACAACCAGTCAGCCACTAGACCTCACCCCTGGTCTTTAGGTGAGATCTGAGCTGTTGGGGATGGTGTACTCTGGCAAGATCGGTGCAGCTGCCCCTGTCTGAACACCACCGTTTTGCATTTTCTGGTGGTGTTCTGTTGTGAGGGCAGTCCCTCTTTCCTAGGGTTTGCATTGCAGTGCCTGAGTTGTGCACCGTTGCATTGGGCTGTGTGAACAGCTGGCACCACACACAGCGCTCCAACCATCTGTGGGCAGAATGATCGAGGATGGGTCGTCAGACCCAAGTTCAGCTGACAGTTCCTTCTTGTAATCTGAAAACAGCTGAACTCGGAAAAGTAACTCTTTTAGTAAACCAAGGGCTGAAAAGAGAAAATATGGTCTCTAAGTCCAGCCCTGACACAGGGCATGTGCGTGTATACATGGCCGCACATGCCAGTGTCAAACCTGACAGAGACCGTGCTCTCAAGTTTTGACCTGGTGGTTTACTAAAGATACTTCCAGTTCAACTGTGTCAAAGTACAAAAGGAGCTATCAGCGTAACCGGGTCTGACGACCCATCCTCAATCCTGCTGGTACAGCACCATTTCTCTCCACGTCTCCCTCACTGCAGCACTATTTCTGTTCAAGTCACCCTCCCAAGCCAGTGCACTCCCCCACTCTCTGGAGCCCTCACTGACAGCAGAAACAGCTGCTCAGCGGCTTGTCTGAATGCTATTCCACAGTGTTGCAAAACATATTGGCAGCAATGATCTATCAGACAGCATTTTTCTCTCGCCATGTGAACAAGCCTTTTAGCTACTACTATTCCAAGATAAAAAACTCATCCTCAAACGAGCCATGGAGCTGGTGGACACATTAATAAATGGCACAAAATTTTCGCTCTATTCTGATTATCCAAGGACTATTTTAGACCACAGGCAGATGTCTGACAAGGTTAAAATGGGCTTAAGAAACAGAGGGATCATTTATTCATTGTTGTACTCTGCCACCCTCTTTGTGACAACTGAGAGGAAACAGCACCAATTCCTCACTCCAGCTGAAACAGATTTGTTTTTCCAATGGGCCCAAAACTCCTTCCATAGTGGGGCAAACCACACAATTTTCTGAACTGCTGTTTAGTCCTCACTGTTAACAAAGGCTAGGGGAATAGGGTGAGGGACCTGCACTCCCTGAGTTTCATTTTCAATCTCATGGAACTGTGATGCATCCCATATAATATCTGCAGAACTGACCGCTGCATGACACTTGTGGTTGGTGATTCTAGGAACTTGCTGACGATGGTGGTGCTTCCATAACAGATTACCCCTTCCCACGGCGACCCACTAGCATAGTTTGGAGACTGAGCATGAACTGTGTCTTACAATGATTGCTGGACTGTTTGATTTACCTCTGTCCTACTGCATTTCAGTGCATTACTACAGTACAAGACTGTCCTACATAGACTATGACAGACACCGAAGCAGATTCTAGTCCCTGGCTGTTCTGCAAATCTGTTTGAACTGTTGTTTTTTATATATGATGTTACTGGTTGACATGTAGCCCATTTTACTTATCTCGCTGCTTCTAGTTATTTGTTGGGTGTACAGAGCGTACCATCCCAGTGAGTACTTAGTACACCATGTGATAGCGTACTACTAATAGCAGGGAGATTTTTCCCCATTGGGGCTAGTGTGGGAGCACCTTTCTTGTTCAGAGTGTCATCCCCCACCCTCCAACTATGCCATTCTGCTCTGTCTACTGTGGCTATATCACTACAGCCACAGGTTCTGTTCTGCTCCTGGAGGGGAGACTACTGGGTTCTCTATGAGAGTTACCACAGTTCCTGTGAGGGTTTACCTACTGGCATCCTATATTCTCTACTAAGACAGAATATCTGATCTGCCTCGGTCAGCTGGGACCGTTCTATATCTGTTTTCTCCTTAGTTTCCCCTGCTGTACACTGCAAGGGATCAGCCCTTGAGAGATTACAGAATTTATGCATGTACTATTTGTTAATTGTGAGATGCGTGTTGATGGGGGTGAGGTAAGTAGTTCTGGCTGCTCAATTTTAACAGAAAGACAGTACTTGTGGGCTCACTCTTTATTAGATCTCTGCAACATGGCATTCTTTGACAGCCTGACGGTGATCTCCTAAAATATAATGGCCTGAACAGTCCAGCTAAAAAATGTAAAGCACTTACTGAATTTAAGAGACACATCTGGTGACACTGCATTACTCCAGGTGACACACCTTCTAGTACATGAAGGAGAGAAACTTCAATGCATGTGAATAGGGACTGTGTATTACAGTGCTCATATGTAGCTAAACAGCGTGGAGTAGCCATACTTCTTAAGAAGGGGCTCAACGTGGTCAACCATACTACTATAGGCAGTGAAGGATGCTCTGTGATTGTTGAGGGTACATACCAAGGCCCATCTCTAATCCTGGGAATCTTTTATGCCCCTAATATGCTGAACCTAAATTTCTACACAACCCTCCTCAGTAAGCTGCAGGGGGCACATGCCAGGGATATCATGGGAGGAGACCTGAACCTGGCACTGCAACTTGCCCTAGATAGAATGGGGACTGGGCTCCGAACAGAGGCACACAGCCCGTCAGCTTCTTCAAGCCTGTCACCAACATGGCTTGAGAGATATCTGATGAGCCCTCCACTTGGGAACAGGATTTTACTTTTTTCTCCTCGACCAAACAGCATTTATAGTCAGATAGCTGTCATTCTAACATCACAGGAATTCATGCTCCGGGCCTGGGGTGTTTCACTGGGGAACATACTGGTCTCTGACCATGCCCCAGTCCTTCTTTCCTTGGCATGGGAAGGGTGTCTGCACCATGTAGTAAGTGGCACCTAAATACTTCCTTGTAACAGCATCCAGACTTCTGCACCTGACTGCAGCAGGAGATCCAGACCTACTTCTCTTGTTTTGTTTTTTATGAAACATATAAGGAATAAATGTACAGTGGTTACAGAATAAGACATAGACAGGAGCTAGATTGCTACTAGGCGGTTCAGCAACTTCTCCATTCTCGATAATTTGCCATGTCCAACGGGCTCATATCTCGCTGCCGGAGGAGAAGCTACAAGTCTGCCCTGGGAAGTGACCCGTGGTCCTGCTCCTGCTAATCAGCAGACTGCGCGCTTCTTTCCCCTGTCGTAACTGCGCCTGGGATCCTCCAAACTCCGGTTCATTGCAGGCCGGGTCCAGCTATCTACAGAAACAGCAGAATTAGGACCTACTAGCCCAGGCTGTACTGAGCCACGCTTTGGTGGCTTGCCTGGAGTTGCGGGTTGGAAAGCCGTATACCCCCTCAGGTACGCTGATGTTTAGCGCCTTTGGACATTCTGAATTTTCAGCACCAACACTCTGATTGGAGGATCTCAGTCTCACTGACTTCTCTCTGTCTGGGCTCCATTTTACCTTGCTTCATTAGAGACACTTATCAGCGCTGCTCCCCCGAGACAATCTTTATTTTTTGTAAAGCAAGAAAGGTCCCCCACCCCACTGTTTCTCTCCTTAACTCTCAATCCAGTTTAGGCCATATAGTGTTACAGTGCCATTGTTTAAAGCAAATTACACTTCAAAGCCACTAGAGGGTAACAAGAGCAGTCTCTCCTGTTAAATGTGCAACACCTAATATTTTCTCCTTCCTCTTCCGCTCCAGTGTACCCTAGACACCACTCTTTCTGAGGACCATCCCCTGGGCGTGAGCCGTGGTTCCCACCCGTTTCTCGGGCCGAACCACTCTCACCCTCTTAAAGTCACAAGACTTGAACACCTGCCCCCGTACCACTTCCAGGCTGGTGAGCAGGGCAAGAAAAATGAACGAAAACTGCAAACCAAGCCTCTCACACCAGATATCAGCCTTGAGCCACCCTGCTGGTTCGGCTGAAAGTCCTACCCCACCAGTGCTTTGCGCCAGCTCCCCACCAACCCTAGGTGGACCCTGCCTTATACAGACACTGTGTGGTCAGATGACTAAGTGCCTATTTTCCCATTGGTCCCTTATCCTGGGGCTGCTGGACTGCCAACTCCATGTCCGATCCCATGGACCAGGGGAACCGCCTTCAGGAGCTTGAGCACCGTGGACCGCGCTTGATTTACAGGCCAGCAAAGACAAGCAACAAGAAAAGGTGCTTGCCACACCAAGCAAACAGCCATCAGATAAGCCTTCTCTGCCACCAGAGCACAGCCTTGAGCCATTCCGCTGGTTCGTCTGACTGAAAGTCGCTACTCCCCAGGTACGTCTTTGGCACCTAGCCGCCGCTCAAGCCATCCAGAATTCTGAACTGGAAGCACCTGACTGCTGATTAGTCAAAGCCCCCATCACTTCAACTGAGCTCCTTTCTCATGACACTACACGCATTGCCAAGTACCTTTCTGGCTGAACACCCCTGCTGACTTACAACTAGGCTCCTACATTGTGCGATGGGAACTAGTGCCTTGGACCGATCTAAGCACCTACTCTTTCTAGCCATCGTGTCACTCCTGATCCATTTGTCTGCTAACAGAATACTCTAATACAGAAGCTAAATGGATCATAATTATGACACCTCTGAATGGTTTTCACCTCTCCAACCTCCTCTGCCTCCATGAACTACCACGAGACTCGGCACCTCTTTTAATAATTAAAGGCATGATCTACCACACTGTATTGGACACTAAGAAATGCTTCCTATGCTGCTTAATTCTATCCCCTATTTACCATCACAAACTCTGGTACCTCCTGCTATTGGCCATCTTGCTCTCCGGTGACACTGAAATTAATTCTGGCCCTACTTGCCACCTATCCCACTCGGATGCTCTACTACACGATACTAAAGGCATCCTTATTGCCCACCACAACATTAGGAGCCTAGAGCACAACTTCCCTGAACTAGAAGCCTGGATCTCTCTATACAAGCCTGACATCCTATGTTTGACCGAAACTTGGCTGAAGCCCATGGTCCCAGATTCTCAGTGCTCTATTCCCTCCTACAATCTACTCTGGAATCATAGAACTTCCACTAAAAGAGGGAGTGGCTTTGCAATCTATTCAAAGAGTCACCTGCATCTCACTGTCCTGAACATAGACCCCCTGACGCAGTGAGAGTCTCTTCATTTCCTCTTTACACTTGGGGCAAAAAAGCTGCATACTATCTGTGCTTATAACCCCCCAAACAGTGGCCACTGTGGTTTAGATGAGCTCCTCAACCAAATGGACATGCTTTCTGGCAAAAATGAAGTACTCCTACTAGGGGATATAAATATAAACTGGTTAGGAAAGTGCCAGGCCACCTCACTCCCAAAATACAGAGCTACAACTTGCATCAAATCATCACCGACCCTACAAGGATTGCGTCCAGCTTCAACTCCAGCACCTTAATCAACTGGGTGCTAGTAAACCATACTGACCGTATCCTCTTTGTCGGCACTCTTGCAGACACCGTCATGGACCATCATCCAATCTTTTGCTCCTAGGAGCTGGCTCCATCACCCCCACAAAAACCACGTTTCATCACCATCCAAAACTATGCTAGCTAACCTGAATACCGAAAGCTTTCTTCACGATGTAGCCAACATAGACTGGTCCAGTCTCTATCTGACCTCTGATGTGCAGTCCACTCTCAGCATCTTCACTGCAAATTTCTCAGCCATTCAGGAAACTCAGGTCCCTCGGATAACACGTTGAGTCAAAGGGAAGCCTACCCGATGGCTAAAAAGATCTACTAAACAAAATAAAACAGTGTGATAAAAGCGGGCCGTTTCAAGCCCTCTGGCCTACAGGAAAACCAAAACACTTACAGGACACTTTGAAATACATGCAGTAAGGAGATCAGGACAGCTAACAGCTCCCATTGCAAAAGCTTATTAACCAGTGAATCAGGGATCCTAAAAATTTGATACCGCATAAAAATTCCTGGGATCTAACCTTTCCTACCCTGAATGACGTGGTACTATATGGTGCACACTGCAACCACTCTCAGACCATTGCTAATTTCTTTAATAACAATTTACAGACTTGACAAATGCCATCCGCTTTCCCTGTCTCAAATCAACTGGGTCCTTCAACTCCCTCCCACCAAGCAACAAAAATTCCCTCCTTTCGCTTTAAGGCCATTACTCGTAAGGAGGTCACAAAACTCCTCAGAAATACCTTGGACAGCACAGCCACTGGATCAGACGGTATTGAGCCCAGGCTGCTAAAAATTGCTGCACCTCTCATTGCCGGACCCCTGGCTAGAATTTTTACACTCTCCTTATGTCATAGCAGAGTCCTGAACATTTGGAAAACAGCAAGAGTCACCTCTGTGTTCAAAAAAGGTGACCCTAAAGACCCCTCTAATTACAGCCCACAGCCATCATGTCAGTTCTAAGCAAAATATTGGAAAAGCTAGTTGCCACGCAAGCAATTGAATTCCTCTGAGACAATGACCTCCTAACTGTTGCACAACATGGCTTTCGAAAAACGTCACAGCACCACAACCACCCTACTCAAATTAACTACAGACACCCTCACTACCATGGACTCAGGGCTTCTCACGGAAGCAGTTTTCATCGATATGTCGAAAGCCTTTGACTTGGTAGACCACCCACTTCTCGACACACTCCACTCTATGGGCTTTGCTCCTAATGTTGTCAGTTGGTTTAACAGTTACCTGTCAAATAGGGCCTAAACCTTTAAATTCAATTCTACATGCTCCGACCTAAAGGCGGTGAACATAGGAGTTCCCAAGGCCAATCCTTGGGCCACTTCTCTTCTCAATTTTTATCAACAGCATCACCACTAATCTCTTGACACCTCATCTCTACTCTACTCTGTCCGGACGACATAGTCATGTATGCCACTGCGAAGATGTGTCGATATCAACCTACATCTCACCTCCAATTTCCAACGCACACAAGCCTGGCTACAGGACCACAAACTTGTTCTAAATGAGGCAAAAACACAGTCCATGCTATTCGGGACCCTCCCTAAACAAAAGACATTCCAAGATAAATTCAGGGTCTCCTGCTTAGATGGCTCACACATAACTCCTGTAACGTTGTTTAAATACCTTGGGGATCACCCTTGACCGAACTCTAAATTTGAACTCCACATTATCAAAGTGTGCAAATCAGTCAATTCCAAGGCAGGCATGTCATACAGGACCAGCTACATGCTAACCCCTACTGCTAGAGTGGCTATAGCTCGGGGGGCACACTCCTACCTACTCTGACCTATGGAGTGGCAACTTATGCTCCTTTACCAAAATCAGATCTTCAAAGATGGGATGTCACCTATAACAACATCTGCAGGCTTGCCTCAGCCTCCCACAGACTAAAACACCATTGTCTACTATACTCGGATCTAAACTGGTTGTACCCCAACGATACTAGACTTTACTCCCTCGGCTCCACTGTCAACAGAATGATGAGATCTCATAGACCAACAACTCTAGCCAAGCTACTTACCTACCAGACCTCCAAATATGGCCTATGCTCGGCTGACAAATCCCTACTATGCATCACCAAATGCAGTACCACCAAAGGCTCTAGAGCCTTTGCCCACCATGCACCTCAATTATGGAACTCACTCCCTCTGGACATGTGGCTAGCTCCTACACACAATGCTTTTAAAGAAGAAGCACTCCATCAGCATCTCAGCTCCACCAACCAATGCTCCTGTTTCAAGCCTCCTTAGTCCTCTGGGTATCCTGCCTATCCTGAAGCTCTTACCTTTTCTCCACAATACTCCCCTTGCGGTACAGCCTATCCCAGCTCTCTCTCCTGACACTAGCCCCCTGCAGCCATCCCTCTCTCTCTTTGCCAGCTCCTACCCTATACCCAACCTTTCCTTATCCTGACCTGCTATTATCCCTACTGTTCACAATCTTGCCATTCCCCTGCCCATTATCCCCCTGCATTTGTCAGTATATGACCACATTTGTATGTATCTATTTTTTGTACTTTCTAACTCATATTTTCAGGACTACTACTGCAGTACTCTTGCTACTGTATGTTTTCATCATGCTATGACTGTAAAAATCTCTATGATCCTACCAGGACCACCTGTGTACTACCTGTACTACTTAGCTTATTGTTAAATGTTTTTCGAAATACCCCGTATACTACCTGTGCTGCTTAGCCTATTGTTTAATGTTTCACAACACTTTGTTTATGTATCTCAATGTAATCTGCTGTTTGTTATACCTGCAATGTCTGCTTTGTAACCTCCCAGGTCGTGCCCGAAAACAGTCATCTTTATGGCTAGCGCACCCACCCGGTAAACAAAAACTAAATAAATAATGGTATCCTGTGACCAGCTGAGAGAAATTTCACCAGTTCTGGTTTGTCACAGACAAACTGTGTTGAACTTGGCTTTATCGGTCCAATGGATAATAATTAAAGACTAATGCTTTCATTTGTCTTCTTTTGTCTGGTGTGAGGATAACTGTATACAGCTGCTGATTCTATATGGTACCGTGTATGGTAGAAAACAGTATCCTTGCTTTGTTGAATGTAAAATGAAAACCTTGCATCATAAAGGTTAAAATTTCAGTTAGATCAGAATGTTCAGATTTACATGTGAAGTAGTGTGAGAGATAAAAAGAAGGGGAGGGGGAAGATACCTCAGGCCACGAAGTCAGGACAAATTTGTGCTTGCTGTATGGCCCTTCTTCTCCAGCTTAGCTCAAAAGTGGGGAGTTGATTATAAATAGATTACAAAATACGTCAGCCTTTCTAGAGAGTCGATTTCTGTGGTTATCTTATGTCAGCTGTCCAGCTTGGGGATAGTGAAGGTAAGCGAAAGACCCACGCAACAATAAAGTCTATAATGTTAATACATTTATCAACTGTCACACAGAAAATGTATGTACATATAGTATATGGTGGAACGTCGTTCTCCTCCGAAATCCATCGCTGTCGAAATGTTGTTCTCCTACACTAGTGACGTTCGCAGTGCAGCAGAACAATTTTTTGTTCTACTGCACTGCACACGTCACACACTGTGTCCTCAAGCAGCATTTGGCAGTTAGGGCTCACTCCATAGACAGGACACATAGTGAAAGCAGCAATGTCGGTGGCAGTACTAATGTTTAGCGTTAAAACATTCAAAATGTAAAGTTCTTAAACAGTTAAAATGTCAAGCGTGAAAACGTTCAAAATCTAAAGTTCTTTTTTCCTTCTAGTAACCCAGTAAAAATGTTTTGAAGCAGAAACATGTTGTAGTGATTTTTTTTCCCCCAAAAATGATGTTCCACCATACACTATAAAGAAAGGTGCATGGGGAACAGATGACAACAGGGCTAATCTTTCACCTCGTTGGCACTATGACGACGGATTACCTCTCGAGCTGCACTCTGAGGGTAATCCGTTGTCATAATACACTTCGATAGAAGAATAACCCTGTTATCAACATTCCCCATACTATCTATATGTAATTCATTCTACGAGGGTAAGACCACAAGCGAGTTTAAGTTATGCATAGGGGAACACTTGAGGGCAATAGACAACAAGGACAGCAACAATGCTTTGGCAGCTCATGTTATGTCTAAAGGCACACAACATGTGTTCTCTTTTAGAGGGGTATAAAAAAATCTCCCCTTCAATTAGAGGTGGGGATGTTGACAGATTATTGTTGAAACAGGAGAGCTAATGGCAATTTACACTTGGGGCAATAGGTGGCTTATGTCTGAACAATCGGCTTCAACTTTCTCCCTATTTATGAACTAAGGCAATGTATTAGATTAAGACAGCATTATACAGACTTGGGACATCCTGTGATCCAATTGTTTTGATCTGTATATATTTTCTTATCTAGACAATTTTATTATCCATCCACTCCTTCTCTAGTCTTCTACACTTCACTGCTCCCTCCTGCAACTGCTCCTAAGCTATCCTCCCCGCTCCTCTGCTCTACCTTCTTCCTCTCCCCCCCTTTCCCTTCCCATCCTTCCTTCTATCCCTCCCTCTGCCCCAAGTTATCCTCCCCGCTCCTCTGCTCTACCTTCTCCCCTCCTTCTCCGTCTCCCTCCCTTCCATCCTCCCATCCTTCCTTCTATCCCTCCCTCTACCCCAAGTTATCCTCCCCCACTCCTCTGCTCTACCTTCTCCCCTCCTTCTCCGTCTCCCTCCCTTCCATCCTCCCATCCTTCCTTCTATCCCTCCCTCTACCCCAAGTTATCCTCCCCCACTCCTCTGCTCTACCTTCTCCCCTCCTTCTCCGTCTCCCTCCTTCCATCCTCCTTCCTATTCATCCTCTCCCCCTCCTCACTGCTCTGTACATGTGGACTCCCTATCCCCTCCCCTCCCCTCCCCCACCTTCCCTCTCCCCTCCTCACTGCTCTGTACATGTGGACTCCATATCCCCCTCTCCTCCCCACCTTCCTCTCCCCTCCTCACTGCTCTGTACATGTGGACTCCCTATCCCCTCCCCTCCCCTCCCCCACCTTCCCTCTCCCCTCCTCACTGCTCTGTACATGTGGACTCCCTATCCCCTCCCCTCCCCACCTTCCCTCTCTCCCTCCTCACTGCTCTGTACATGTGGACTCCCTATCCCCTCCTCCCCACCTTCCCTCTCCCCTCCTCACTGCTCTGTACATGTGGACTCCTCCCCTCCCCTCCCCACCTTCCCTCTCCCCTCCTCACTGCTCTGTACATGTGGACTCCCTATCCCCCCCTCCCCCCACCTTCCCTCTCCCCTCCTCACTGCTCTGTACATGTGGACTCCCTATCCCCTCCCCTCCCCTCCCCCACCTTCCCTCTCCCCTCCTCACTGCTCTGTACATGGACTCCCTATCCCCTCCCCCACCTTCCCTCTCCCCCTCCTCACTGCTCTGTACATGTGGACTCCCTATCCCCTCCCCTCCCCTCCCCTCCCCCACCTTCCCTCTCCCCCTCCTCACTGCTCTGTACATGTGGACTCCCTATCCCCTCCCCTCCCACCTTCCTCTCCCCCTCCTCCTGCTCTGTACATGTGACTCCCTATCCCCTCCCCCTCCCCCCCCACCTTCCCTCTCCCCCTCCTCACTGCTCTGTACATGTGGACTCCCTATCCCTCCCCTCCTCCTCCCCCACCTTCCCTCTCCCCTCCTCACTGCTCTGTACATGTGGACTCCCTATCCCCTCCCCTCCCCTCCCCACCTTCCCTCTCCCCTCCTCACTGCTCTGTACATGTGGACTCCTATCCCCTCCCCTCCCCTCCCCACCTTCCCTCTCCCCTCCTCCTGCTCTGTACATGTGGACTCCCTATCCCCTCCCCTCTCCTCCCCACCTTCCCTCTCCCCTCCTCACTGCTCTGTACATGTGGACTCCTATCCCCTCCCCTCCCCCCCACCTTCCCTCCCCCTCCTCACTGCTCTGTACATGTGGACTCCCTATCCCCTCCCCCACCTTCCCTCTCCCCTCCTCACTGCTCTGTACATGTGGACTCCCTATCCCTCCCTCCCCCCCACCTTCCCTCTCCCCTCCTCACTGCTCTGTACATGTGGACTCCCTATCCCCCTCCCCTCCCCACCTTCCCTCTCCCCTCCTCACTGCTCTGTACATGTGGACTCCCATCCCCTCCCTCCCCACCTTCCTCTCCCCTCCTCACTGCTCTGTACATGTGGACTCCCTATCCCCTCCCCTCCCCTCCCCACCTTCCCTCTCCCCTCCTCACTGCTCTGTACATGTGGACTCCCTATCCCCTCCCCTCCCCCACCTTCCCTCTCCCCTCCTCACTGCTCTGTACATGTGGACTCCCTATCCCCTCCCCCCACCTTCCCTCTCCCCTCCTCACTGCTCTGTACATGTGGACTCCCTATCCCCTCCCCCCACCTTCCCTCTCCCCTCCTCACTGCTCTGTACATGTGGACTCCTATCCCCCCTCCCCTCCCCCACCTTCCCTCTCCCCCTCCTCACTGCTCTGTACATGTGGACTCCCTATCCCCCCCCCCCCCCACCTTCCCTCTCCCCCTCCTCACTGCTCTGTACATGTGGACTCCTATCCCTCCCCCCCTCCCCACCTTCCCTCTCCCCTCCTCCTGCTCTGTACATGTGGACTCCTATCCCCTCCCCTCCCCACCTTCCCTCTCCCCTCCTCACTGCTCTGTACATGTGGACTCCCTATCCCCTCCCCCTCCCCTCCCCTCCCCCTCTCCCCCTCCTCACTGCTCTGTACATGTGGACTCCTATCCCCTCCCTCCCCACCTTCCCTCTCCCCTCCTCACTGCTCTGTACATGTGGACTCCTATCCCCTCCCCTCCCCTCCCCACCTTCCCTCTCCCCTCCTCACTGCTCTGTACATGTGGACTCCCTATCCCCCCCCTCCCCACCTTCCCTCTCCCCTCCTCACTGCTCTGTACATGTGGACTCCTATCCCCTCCCCTCCCCTCCCCCACCTTCCCTCTCCCCTCCTCACTGCTCTGTACATGTGGACTCCCTATCCCCCTCCCCCACCTTCCCTCTCCCCTCCTCCTGCTCTGTACATGTGGACTCCCTCCCCTCCCCACCTTCCCTCTCCCCTCCTCACTGCTCGTGCATGTGGACTCCCTATCCCCTCCCCTCCCCCACCTTCCCTCTCCCCTCCTCACTGCTCTGTACATGTGGACTCCTATCCCCCTCCCCACCTTCCCTCTCCCCTCCTCCTGCTCTGTACATGTGGACTCCTATCCCCTCCCCTCCCCACCTTCCTCTCCCCTCCTCACTGCTCTGTACATGTGGACTCCTATCCCCTCCCCTCCCCCACCTTCCTCTCCCCTCCTCACTGCTCTGTACATGTGGACTCCTATCCCCCCTCCCCACCTTCCTCTCCCCTCCTCACTGCTCTGTACATGTGGACTCCCTATCCCCTCCTCCCCTCCCCACCTTCCCTCTCCCCTCCTCACTGCTCTGTACATGAGACTCCCTATCCCCTCCCCTCCCCCACCTTCCCTCTCCCCTCCTCACTGCTCTGTACATGTGGACTCCCTATCCCCTCCCCTCCCCTCCCCACCTTCCCTCTCCCCTCCTCACTGCTCTGTACATGTGGACTCCCTATCCCCTCCCCTCCCCACCTTCCCTCTCTCCCTCTGCCTCCCCTATACCTTAACCATTGCATCCTGGCTATGTTTTGGCAACTCCTCCTCTCTCCTTACGCTTGAACCTTCTCATTTTTACTCTGGAGTTATCCCTCCATATATGGATTGCCCTATTGGCTGTGATGTTCTCCTTTTCTAATAAGGCTTACTGTTAATGACTGCTGTTGTTTTTGAACTGTTTTACCTTTTGTAAATGTTCTGTGCCATTTCACTGTATAATTTATGTGATCATATACTACTTTGTAAATACTATGTATATGTATATGTATATATTCCCCACTATCTTTCCCCCAGGATGCATCTGGAAACGAGCTGTTCTCAGCTCAGTATGTCTTTCCTGGTGAAACTTTTGAAATAAATTAATTATCTGGACTATGTATATATGTGTTTAGTTACAGCACTCAAGTCATGTTTTGTGGCTGTTTTTACCTGCTTTGTCCCCCACCCCAATATCTCACTCATCTCTCCTTCCCTGCTACACAGTTTTCTCCATCTCTTTCCTTTGCGCTGACTAATATCCAGTGGTGTTATTAACTGTGTTACTGAATGATTGAGAGTGTGGATGCAATTAGTGGCTCGTACCTTATATAAATTCCAGCATGTTAACATACCTCGGTGGTTAATTTATTCCACGTTTTTAGATAGTTAAGAATATAAAGTACTTTCAGATATGAGCTACTAGTGCGCTTTGACAAAGGGCTAGTGCAGCCTGAAAATGTTTGACACAGCATGTGAGTGCTGCTATCTTTTATACATTTGGATATAACTCAAACAACCAAGCTTGGTTATCTTTTCCTGTGGACTGCCTTAGCACAGTCTCTGAAGTTGGAACTTCCACTTGGAAGCAAGACTGCCTAATCTTTCTTGCAGCGAGCACATATTCCTCCTTTATCTGGAATCCAACTAGCTGTGTCCCCATAGGGCAAACTTTTGCTGAGGAACCTACTTTAGGCATTGATTAGTGCTTAATATGAAGTTCAATTCTCCACTGGAATCTTTGTTGCACGTGCCCCTACCCCCGCTGTCCTTTTCAGCCCCTGGGTGAACACCACCCAGTAAGCACAGATCTAGCTCTTCTTGCAAGGGCAGTGTATACACCCTCTGCTCAAAACATGATCCATGCTTCCCCTTTCCAAGTTCCCTACATCCCCTCCTCTTGCCTTAGTTTGATGGGAGATGATTCTGGAGTCCTGGTAGCCTCTCAACCTGGCTCACATTACCTGTTGGGAGCCCCTTTTATCTACCTGGATGTCGACACTTAAATCCGTCATTGTAACTCAACAGATTGTCACTGCTTTAAAGAACTCACCTGGAGACAGTGTTTAGTATTTAAGGGTTTACTGACTACCACTCCTGCAGTGCTTTATAATACACTGTGCTTGTTGGGATCTGATATTACTGTACCTCCTACAGCACATCTGTGGATGGTGAGTGTCATGGTAGCCCACTCTGCATAAAATTTCATGTATGTCATGTTACTACGCTGTACCACAAATACAATTCCATGTACGTTGAAAAGGAGAAAACTTGCAATAAAAAAACGTAATGGCAATAAAAACAATATGAAAATGAACAACATTTTGTAATATAAGACTTGGGCAGGTGAGAAACGGCAGAGAAGTAATGGGCAGGAGAGCAGGGATGAAGGTGGGAGACATGTCAGTCTGATTGTCACTGTACGTTTTGACTGACTCACCAGCAGCAACAACTTTCCTAATAAAAACTTTCAAATTTCTTATTGTTAAATGATTTTCCTTTTTTGACCAGGTGGGCATGGCTGCTCCATTCTGCTGCCTGAGGTCACAAGACAGAAACTCTACTAGACAGGCAGACAGTATTTTAAATAACATATGATTGTAAAACTGTAAGTATATATATATATTTTTAGATGGAATTTGTTGGCCTTCTATGAGTGAAACTGTACAATAAAAGTTTGATTTTAGCATAAGCCAAGATTTATCCTAATATTGTAATGCGATTCCCTGGCCACTGTCACGTGCCACCTCCTTACTGTACAGACCACTAGTGAAATATGACTCACCCAGTGAGGTGCACCTGGGAAACAAAAACCCAGGGGAAGAGTACACAATGGGGGGAAGGGGTACTAACAACAACAAAAATGGAAAGGGACATGGGGGTAGTCATATCGGACAACTTTAAGGTAGGCAAGCAATGTAAGAAGGCAGTAAGGAGGGCTGGGAGATAATGGGATGCATAGGGAGAGATACCACCAGTAGCAAAATGAAAATTATGTACCTACCATAATTCTGATCTTTCTGTGTATCTTCACCATTCATCACTTTTGGGTATAGCGGCCGGAGGTCACGACCCGACGGGAGCTATTTTTAATTTTTTTAATGGGCGAGAAGCACCATCGGGCCGCCTCGAGGCCAACTGCGTGGCGTTAGGTGGGTTGGCCATTAGGTGCGGTCGACCCCGCCCTCCCACCAGCTCTGAGTCGCCGGAGAAAGAAAAGGTTGGAGGGGACAAGGGAGTCAGGGACAGATAAAGGAAAAGATGTACAACTAAAAGGAGAAATAAATGACTGAGAGGACAGAATAAAGCTGGAAAACTAAGGGATTGGGAGGGCCCCAATCTCTGGAGTAGAAGAGGAGGAGGAGGGAGGGTAAGAATTTAAGTAAGGATGTGAGAGGGGGAGAGGAGAAGCATACCCTGGAACCTTGACCTGTCTCCAGATTGTATAAGAACTGCGAAGGAGTAGCAGAGGCTAAACTGCCAGAATCCAAGGCACAGAATCACTGGCAATAACTCCAACATAAGCAGAATCGGCTATTCTGGAAGAAAAGGCAGGATACAGAATACCCCCAAATCAAGTTTTGGGATAAGAAAACTAGTTTCTTATATTAAATTGAGGTTGTGTCCAAAGAAGAAAGAAATCAAGGAAAAGCTGACGGGGGAGAGAGAACAGAAGAGAAGGCAACCACCAACCCCCACCCCACAGGGGCAGAGCCGAGGCACTGAAGAAGGAGTGCACCTATCCTGACCACACTCCCCAGAAGAAAAACATCCCCCTATGTGCCCAAGGTCACCCCACTCCTGACCAACGGAAAGGAGGGGGAGTGGAAGAGGGCACAGAGAGGGAGGGGGACACAGAGACTAAGGCCCCAGGGGGATAGTGGGTGGGATTGTGATGAATGGTGAAGATACACAGAAAGATCAGAATTATGGTAGGTGCGTAATTTTCATATCTTATCTGTGTCAATCTTCACCATTCATCCTGCCTGAGTGCCAAGCCCCCAAGTGGGCCTCAACCTAAAGAACTAAGTCCCTTAGCCTCCAATGGGCGCACACAAAGAGAGAGAACCTTCACGGGTCTGGAGAGGCCGAGAGTGGGAAGAGTGAGACAGGGACCCCGGAGAAGTAGAAGGTTGCCTCAACAGGCGTTGTCTCACCCTATGGGAGAAAAGTTGGGTTCTCTGTGTAGCGGAGGTAATCACCTATGCCGGGCAATGGGTGACAACTGGGAGAGACGCAGCCATGCCGCCCGCCTAGTGCAGATCGTTGTCCCTCACGACCACTGGGCGTTGACGTCGAAGATGCCCTCGCTTGGTGCCTTGCTAGCTCCAGGCCACGTGCTGAGAGTGCAATGACTTGTTTGGTTACCTCCGTATCAGGCATCGAGGGTAGGAGTTGACCTAGCCTGGACCACAGGAACCTATCACAGGTAGCATAGTGGGTCTGATGGGCAGATATAGAGAGAAGCAACCATGCCAAGTAGAAAGTCCTCCTACGCCAGAAGTCAAAATCCATGTAGTCTGCATTTGGGGGTCAGTCACGGTGAAGGGCACGAAGCCCATCGGGAGTATCCAGTTGCATCAGTCCTGAGCTAGGATGAGGCAGACTACCTGGAGACTCCAGCGGGGGGGCACATTACCTTTGGCGGACATTCCTAGGGGCTGGGACTCTGGAAAAGGGTCTCTACCAGAAGCGCATCGACGCCTCCCAAAAGGGAGCAGGCCAGGGGGGCACTACAAGAGTGTCCGCACTGAAATCGCCCAAAAGGCGCGCATCGGATGCTCCGGACTGTGCTGAGTGGGTGGGATGATACGCAGGTCCTTCAACATCCTCATGAGGAAACGCTGATACTCTGCAAGATCGGCAGCAGGGGAGATGTGGACAGATGGTTCCTCTCCTCCTGAAGACGAGGATGAAGAATCAGAGGACCTCAAAGGTTCAGAGGCTGGCTGCTTAGGGGGAGGTTAAAAAACCTGCCTGTCCATGGCCCTAACATAAGAGGGAAATTGATCAGCCACAGCTCTGAACTGTTCCCAGGAGAGAGGGCCGCTCGGACCAAGAATACCTGGGAGAGCAGGAGGAGGTGGCAGAGGAGAATGGGTAGAGCCGACAACAGGAATCGACTGTCCTCTGCCTGGGCTAGAGAGCTCACCTGGAGCCCCAAGGGAAGAGGGAGTTCCAGAAAACTCAACAGCCGACAGTTGGTCAACCATACTGGAACTGCCTGGGCTGCACCCTGAAGAATCCCCCCCTGTGAGGTGACTGGGGCTGTGAAAGTCCAAAAGGACAGTCCCCTACCTCCAAAGAACAGGGCCCTTTCGAGGAAACCGAAAGGAAGGGTGGAGGTCCGCACTACAACTCCTTCCATAACCCGGGTGGGTCCCAGAAAAGGGTTGCCGTGTCGAACCCCTACCCCTCCACCCATCGGAGTCTGAAAGAGCCCTTCTCATCAAAAAAGCCAGCCTAGGCAGCTGGCAACCCTGGTCAGTCCCTGAGGGGACTATCCAGGCAGCAGCACCCTCCCCTCCCCTCCTGTGGGTGCTCTGATAGGCCCCAAAGTTGGGCAATCCAGGCACCATCTGAGGGGTACCACCACTGAGGGGTCAGAAAACCCTCCGAGGCCAGGCTACAGAGCAATGGTGGCCTGCACCACTGCCTGCTGGTCAGCACCCCGACCCTGGACCGGGAGCAACTGTCCACTCCTCAGGCGGGGCTGGTTTCGGTCTGTTGAGGACCACAAAGGTGTCACATGAGCAGCCAACTCAAAGAGTCAGACTGCCTATCTGACTCAAGTCCGATTCCACCTCCAAAGAGGTGGAGACGAGAGTCCTCTGCCAGAATGCACGTGGACACCCACTGCCCTCCCCGACTGAATGGGGCACCAGTTCGAGTCAGTGCCGAAGCCCTCAACTGCACCGTGAACAGTGCATGAAGAAGACACGGCACCGAGATGGCAGCAGTATCGGGGCCGGAGCCTGTCATGGCGCAGTCCCGACCCATGGCGCCACAAGCAGTGCCGAGGCCAGAGACGGCGCTGACGATGGTTCCAACCGAACTCTCGGTGCCAAGATCGGAAACCCCCATGGCACCATGGCCTCGCTCAGCGCCGCAAGTGGCACCAGAGCTAGACACAGTACCATGCTCAAGCATGGCACCATTAAACAGTTAAAGATGGCACCGTAGAGCCTCCCACAGTGCCGTCAACACCATCGGCACAAGCGGTTGCCAACGCAGAAACGGCACTGAACGGCGAGGACCGGTGCCGACAACGGCGCCTACGGTGCCATGAACGTAAAGGCCCAAGATGGTGCCAACAGATGGTGTCGAGGATGGCGTCGACCCAGGCCTTCCAGTCCGAGGAAACGACACCGGGGGAGCTTCACCCCGAAGGGGCGACTGCCAATACGGTGCCTCCTGCCCGTCCCAGGGGATGGACTGGGCCTCCTGCACCACGGAAGGGGCCTCTGTAATGGCAAGGCTACTAGGAGCAGAAGCCCCCTCCTCTGCGGTCCATATAGAACCGGGAAGGGGCCCAGAGGAAAGGCCAAGAGATCGTGGCGTGGCCTGAGGAGTGCGTGCCCGTCTCCTGAAAGTTGGCAGAGCTCATCCAACTTTCCACACGCATTGTTTGATGACACGATGGTCCATGGAGAAGCAGGCATCGCACAAATCGATGTCATGTAGCACGCCAAGACACGCGAGGCAACAGTTATGCTGGTCGGTGACAGAGTACTTACGGCCGCACGGGCACTGACGCATAGGGGGCCGTCCCGTCTTTGAAGTTTTCTTGTCCCCCCCAACCGAGACATGACCTACAGAAAAAACAATCAAACAAAGACTCGACGTCGCTAAATAAAAGAAAAGGAACAGACTTACCAGGCGACATCGAGTGGTGGTGAACAGCGAACGGCACGGAACTAGTCGGGCGTGCATCGAATTCGTGCATTGAGAAACGGGCGGAAGGCTTGAAAGTCTTGAGGAAAACAGCAGGCCTCTGTGCAGAGCTTCCCAGGTGCGACCTCTACAGCGGAGGCAAGAACTGGCAGTAGGCGGGTCAATACACCCCTAACGGCCAACCCAGGAGCCGACGCGGTCGCCAGCCTCGAGGCTGGCGTTGATGAGGCGCTGACTCTGCACATCCAAAAAACAGCTCCCCGCGGGGTTGTGACATCCAGCCACTATACCCAAAGGTGACGAATGGTGAAGACTGACACAGATAAGATCAGGAAGCTGTTATCCTCTGTACAGACAGTTGGTAATACCCCATCTGGAGCACTGGGTGCAGTTCTGGAGACCCCATCTCACAAGGACATAGACAGGATGGAGGCAGTCCAGAAGAGGGCAACTAAAATGGTGCAGGGTCTGCAACAGAAGCCTTATGAAGAGAGACTAAAAGAGCTTAATATGTATACCTGAGGGAAAGGGGGACATGATAGACACTTTCAAGTACCTCAAAGGAATAAACAAAGTCCAAGAGGTAGCATCTTTCACAAAGAGTTGTGCAAGAAAAGGGGCACAATTTGAAGATAGAGAGGGCGCTCAGGAGCAATGTGAGGAAGTATTTTTCCGACCGAAAGGGTGGTGGACGCATGGTACCACCCTCCTGAGGAGGTTATGGGGCAAAAACAGTTGAAGAATTCAAGAATGCATGGAACAGACATAAGGCATTTTTTTTTTTTTTTTTAATTTCTTTTTACCTCTTCTCTCTGTGCCCAGTTCAGGAGACACATATTGCAGTCTCCCCTTTGCAACCTGCCTGATCCACCCCAGTGAGTCACCATAGAGCCATGGCTGTACCCTCCAGGTGGAGTGCAGGGCAGAGCGGAGACACCAATTCTGCATCGTTGGACTCACTGGGATGCCAGTGCCATCAGAGTCTCTGCTGCTTGGTTCTCTTGTCATCTAGGAGTCCTGGCATTTTCCTCTGTTCCTGGGGTACGCTTGCTGTGCCTCTGGCTTGTGCCAGAGGCCAGGCAGGCACCGAGCACAAACCCCCTCCTCCTGGGAGAGGACAGCTGTCCATCAGACGCACAATCCTCTCCTCCCTGCTGACCCTGACAGCCCAGGCTCATTCCCATCCTGGATCACCAGTGTGGCGAAGGTGACGTCTACGCCTCAAACTCCAGCACCACCGGGCCAGCTAGACATAAGGCAATTCTAGTGGGAGGTAGGAGGAAGTAGGCTGTTGGTTAACTAGAATCTGCAGCTTAACCAAGAGGTAGGGAAATGGGCAGACTAGGTGGCCAAGTGGTCCTTATCTGCTGTCAAAGTCTATGTTTCTATGAGACCTCATCTGGAGTACTGTGTGCAGTTCTGAGGCCGCCTCTCCAGAAGGACATGAACAAAATAGAGTCAGTCCAAAGAGGGCAACAAAAATGGTGCAAGGACTGCACCTAAAGCAATATAAGGAAAGACTAGAGAACCTCATTATGTATTCCCTGGAAGAGGAGAGAGAGAGGATATGATAGAGACATTCAAGTACATCACAGGTATAAACAAGGTGCAGTAGTAGTAGAGTTTATTTATTTTGGGTGCCCTTCCTCGTGGCTCAGGGCACCTTACAAAATAACAGTAATAGGAACATAAAATAAATACAATATATATAAAATCAGTAAATACAACCCTTTAAAATTCAGCACAACTAATTCCTAAGCTGTCCAGTGGATTAAATATAATTTCTCAGGCCCCAAAGGCCTGTTTGAAGAGATATGTTTTGAGATGCTTTTTAAATGCCTCTGGGAAGGCACCAGAGGTCCCCCAGCAATGAATTCAGAGGACTGGGGCTGCCACCGCAAATGCCTATCCCAGAAAATTTCAGCCTGGCTCTATGATGGCCTTCCTGCCCGATCAAAGAGCGACTCAGGGTGTAGGGATACAGAAGCTCCTTTGGGTAGCTCGGACCTAACCCTTGTAGGAACTTGTAGGTCAAAGGTCTATTTAAAGGTGATGTGCCAGCGCATTGGCAGGCAATGCAGTTCACGTATGCACAGGTGTAACATTACTAAACCTTGAATGTACAGTCAAAGCTGCAGGCGCTGCATCACACCTCCTCTGAACCCGGTAGAGGCGTTACAGTAGTCAAGCCGTGAGTAGCAAATGCATATACCAGTGTGGCCAGATCATCGGGGATAAGGCATTTAATTCAGGTGATATTCGGAGATGGTAAAAGCGGTCTGGATAAACACCTGAGCTTCAAGTGTCAGCTCGTTGTCCAACACAACGCCAAAATTCTTCACCTTAAGGAGACCTCCAATTCAGTTAGACCGATGAAAAGCCCCAACCCATCCCCAGAGGCCCCCACTCCCCCCTTCGACCCGGCTCAACCACCAGCACTTCAGTCTTCCCCAGGTTAAGACCCAGCCAGTTCAATGACGTCCAAGCCCAGATCTTGTCCCAGCACTTATTCAGCATGTCTACCACGTCAGATCTCCCAGGTGTGACGGACAGGTACAGCTGAGTGTTATTCAGAATAACAATGAAAGCACAGCTCATACTGCCTTATGACCTCACCCAGGGGCAGCATATACACTGCAAACAACATGGGGGAGAGGACAGAGCCTTGGGGTACTCCACAGGGCAGGTCCATCAGTCCTGAGGAATAATTCCCCAATACCACCCCCTGAAACATGCCCGAAGAAGGACTCGAACCAGTAGATGACCTTGCCGATGAGTCTTACATATTCTCTCAGTCTGTCCAACAACACCTCATGGTCCACAGTGTCAAACACTAAAGAGAGATCGGGGAGAATGAGAATCGATTGCTCTCCTCTGTCCCTGCCCTAACTGGAGGTTAGCATCTTTCAGAAAAGAGAGCAAAGAAGAACAGGAATGATATGGGGGGTAGGCTCAGGGGCAATGTGAGGCAGTACTTTTCACAGAAAGAGTAGTAGATGCTTGGAACAGCCTCCCTGCAGAGGTGGTGGGGGCAAAACAGCAGGGAATTCAAGAATGTGTGGGCTAGACATAAAGTACTCTCACAATCAGAAAGAGGGTAAGCCGCAGATCAACAAGGGTTTATGTAATGCATTAGGTAGTAAAGGGCAGACTAGGTGGGCCACATGGGCCTTATCTGCCTTCACCTTCTATATATATATTTTTTTAAACTGTAACAGTAAGCATCCAGTTATGTCATTACTTCTTTAAAACAATAAACAATATAAGAAAATACTCAACATGATTGTCATTGATGATGACAAATATGGATCAGTAAATAAACATGCAGTATTTTAAATTAACATTTAGACTCATTATATTCATTTTAATGGGGACCCTAAAAGAATCTATGGGATCCCCATTTCCCCAAAGGTCCAAGACCCTCAAATTTAAAATCATACGAGAGCCCTGGTAATGAACTATAAACCTGCAGATACTACACTTTCCATTAATGCTGCTTGAACTCCCAACAGTTCTGTATGCCTAGGGCTTTAAGCAACTGCTTATGAACTTCCTATGAAGATTCAGAAGCACAACTATTTATACAAGAACATGCAGCTCAAAGTCCAGAACATGCACTTCCGAACAGCACTTTCCCATGATTTGTGTTTCCTTGGCTCTGTCATGAAACAAGATGCTATTTTAAAGGTCAATGAGGAAAAGAATGGCGCTCGGCCTGCAAGTATGAGTTTGCTTCCTAGTCCCTCTCCAAATGGTCAATATTTCTTTTTCGGAATGTCAGGCTTCTTTTCTTGTGGGAGTGTTTTGATGCTGCGTCTTTCTTCCAAGGTCAAAAACTACAAAGTGAGCTATGAAACTGGGCAATGTGCTTTTGATGTTTTTTTATCAAGAGTAATCATTCTGGTTGTTTAGAAAGTCAAACTTTCATGTACAGTACTGTGTACTTGAGTAGTACAGACGTGGAAGGACAGCACCCATGATGCAAACCATCTTTCCTATGTAGGTTTTGACTAAAACAAATACAGTGTACTCCACTTAGAGCAGATGTGCTTAAACTGGACCATCAGTTTAAATGGACAAAATTGAGTTGTCCAAACCATATTCATAGGCAACAGTGTTAAATCAATCTGTTTAAGCGGACTCTGCATGTCACCTATTGTGGACACTTCAGTAGGGTAATCTGCAAGTGCTGCCCTATTTGCACCTTGTCAGCTGCTGTGAAAAGCACTAATGGGGCACTGTACTTAATCTGCTCTGTTGGTCTTATCCCCTATCCTAACAGTCCTGCTGCCAAAATCAGACCCTACCCTTTCCTGACATGGGGCCTGATTCTCAAATGGCTTGATCGGCTAAGCTGGGCGGTAAACAGCAGCTTGTGCTGATGCCCAGTGCGCTAGGACCCTGTGCCTGACTCTAACAGGCAGGGTCCCAGCAGCTAAGTCTCTAACCTTGTGGCAAGCCAGATCATGTGCCAAACACATTGTGTGGTAGGAGGGCTTGCAGTAGCTGTAGGGTGGCTGTTTGCGATCCAGCATTGCCCTTGGTGGCATATGCCCCCGCCTGATATGCCCATGCAAATAACAGTAGTGAGTAAAACCTATCATACCCCCTCCATGATGGTACCATTAATGGGCATGTAAACATCATGCCTCCCGAAATGTGCCAATAACGAGATGTGTAATACATATCATGCCCCTCCAAATATGCCATTACGTCAATTACAACATTGTCATCTCATCCCCTATACCACGGTCACTTTAGGAATGATGACCCCTGTCGCTTGGTGATCTAGTGGCCTGCCCCTACCCCAGCAGGTGGTGCCCACCACCACCTAGCCCCCAATCCAGTCATAGCGCCAGCTCGGTACAACCCTCCTCTCACCTCTGTGGCTAATGCTGGCTGCACTGTTAATCTGATGCAGTATGTATGATGTACATGCAATGCATACACTATACAGTACAGCGATCGGAATAAATAAACTGTTCATGATGCCGGCCATGGAGGTGAGAGGAGAGCTGTGCTGGTACTGGCTCACTACAGGATGGGGGGCTGGGTGGTAGTGAGAACTACTCACAGGGGTGGGGGCCCACCAGATCACCAGGTGAAAGGGGTCATCATTTCTAAAGTGACAACGATGCATCAGGGATGGAGGGAGGTAAGGTTTATGATGTAACAGTACTGTTATTGGCACATTCGCGAGGGGGCATGATGGTGATTACACATTACAGTTGACGGCACATATGGTGAGGGGGGTTTATAATGTTTTTACTATAACTGTTAATGGCACAATCGGGTTGGGGAAGAGGCACAATGGCCCCATATGGGTCAGCTCTCCCAGAGGGAACGGTCTATGTACCCTTAGATCAGCCCTAGCTGATCTAAGGGTACGAATTTGCCCTCTGGATGAGATTTGTGAATACCGGTTGGGGGCACAATGGCAGCCTACCTCTGATGCAAGCAAACAGCCCTATTTTGCAGCCCATTGCTGGGTGCAGGGTGAAAGCAAGCCCCATTGAGGCAGGCAGCCTGCAGTTGACACAGGGCTGCCTTTTGAAATCCTTCTGGTGTATCAGTTGCACCATGCGCCATTATTTGTGGTGCATGCAACTTCATGCCATGCCGGAGCTTTGAGAATTGGGCCCATCGCCTCTTCTAAGCATGCCACTCCTGTCCCGCACAGTAGAAATTCTGTGGTACATGGAGAATCTGCCTAAGATGTCATTTGAGATCCGGTGGTCCATCTAAGCTTGCCGAAATCTGCAGTGTTAGATTTGATCCACGCAAAGATCTCTTGCTGTCCAAGTGGCACAATAATCAGAATCCCACAGAAAAAGGAAGCGGGAGGGGAAAGACGCGAAGATAGAGGAAGTGCTTCTGGTTTGGTTATTGGATGTGAAAAAGCATGATGCCATGATGAGTGGCCCCTTATTTTTGCAGAAATCCAAACAGCTTCAGTTGCTCTCAGCAAACCCAACTTCAACCCCACAGACATGTTGCTCAAGTGATGGGAGGCCCATAACAACATCTGCTTTTGCCAAGCTGACTGCGAGAAGCAGAATGCTGACAACTCTGGTGCAAGTCCCTGGCTAAAAGATGTGTTGGATGGCTGATATTTTTAATGCCAACAAGCTGGAGCTCTTCCTCCACTGCACAAGATATGGCACCTTAAGATACAAAGCCGACCAACCACAAGGACAAAAGAAATCAAAACAAAGACTGTCAGTGCTGGTGTGCTGCAATATGGCCAGCACAGAAGAGACAGACCTGCTCACTGTGGAGAATTTGGCCCAGCCTAGATGGTTTCAAGGTGCCAGCCACTTGCCTGGATTGTATCACAGCAACCATATGGCCTGGATAACAACAGAAATTTTCACCTACTGGCTTGCAGTTTGGGAAAAAAATTTAGGGGTGTCAGATTGCGCTTTTATTGGATAACTTTGCGGCTGCCCAGATGTAGCTGGCTTTACATATGTGAATGAATTCATTCACATATCTGGACAGCTTTTGAGTGGTATGGCTGCACGCCCATTGGCTCTTGCTGTGAACCAATGGGCGCAGCCCTACCGAGCAGTCAGGCGGCAGGGTGGCAGGCGGGTGGGGTGCTGCCACCACAATAGCGGGGAGGGGTGGTGGGGCCTGCGGGTGGGTGGGTGGGGCTACCATCACCAGGTACTTGGACCGGGGGTTGACTCATCGCCCGCAGAGTTGGGCTTCATGTCCACTGGACCACCAGGGATATTGGTCGGGGGTTTGAACCTGTTCTGCCCGCGATCAGGCCAGTGGGGTGGGGATTATTACTGTTTGCCCGCGATCGGGCTGGTGGGGGGTGGGGATTATTAACACTGCTTTTGCCCGCGACCGGGCCAGTCGGGGGATTACTACAGTTTTGCCTGCCATCGGGCCAGTGTGGGGGATAGATTATGCCCGCTGATCGGGCCTGGGGGGCACAGGAAGAAGTGGAGGGCCACCCACAGGTGGCAGCTACTGTGTTGTGCCCTGCAATGTGGCAGCTCACCTGTGGGTGGCCCTCGACTTACTTTTTTTTTGCTCAAAGTTGTGCAGGCGCGGGTTGGGGTTGCGCCTGCACAACTCTGCACAACCCCGGCTGAATATCGGGCTGTGCAGTTTATGCATGTTTCCTCCCCTTCCGGGTGAGCATGCCTTCATTAGCATTGCGTTGTTGCTTAGCATGACTTGAGGGGCACAACTGCCTCCTGCTGAATATGGCAGAATGGCGCAATTTCGGACTTGCGCAGGCGCAACCCTATTGCGCATGGCGCAACCCTTTTGAATATCCAGCCCTATGTGTGTATCTTGAAATTTTTCAATGCATGCTCGTAACTTTCAATATTTTGACCCCAAATTTTCAACGTAGCCATTTTTTCGCACTATCCCATGAATGTGACAGCTCATTTTTCAAATCCTGGCCAAAATGTGTTTTCCCATTTGTGGCACAAAATTACCTTTCAGGCAGGATTTGAAAAATGTCTCCGCCCTTGTTCATGAGGTGGGGTCATAAGAAGGCTATGTTGAAAATGTGGGTAAAACTATTAAAAAAAAACACAAAGTTATGAATGTACATTGAAATTTTACAATGCACACTCGTAACATTGGTAATTTTCAATATTTTGACCCCAGATTTTCAACATAGCCATTTTTACACCACCTCATGAACATGGCAGTTGTCATTTTTCAAATCCTGGCCAAAATGTGTTTTCACACTTGTGGCGTGCAATGGTATTTTACTCACTATTTTATAAGTGACACATGTCATGTTCAGGAGGAGTGGTCATAAAAAGACTGTTGAAAATCTGGAGTCAAAATGTGAAAAAACAACTGAGTTATGAAGAAACATTTAATTTTTCCAACATTTATTCATAATTTTATTTTTACAGATTTTGGTCC
Organism: Neoceratodus forsteri; assembly: GCA_016271365.2. Lineage (NCBI taxonomy): Eukaryota > Metazoa > Chordata > Ceratodontiformes > Ceratodontidae > Neoceratodus > Neoceratodus forsteri. The sequence goes on along the minus strand of CM057456.1, from coordinate 447,286,361 downwards.
CTAATGTTCAACATATCCTATGTGTCATCCCACCTCCTGAGCATGACAGGTGTTGTTTTTCAAATCCTCCAAAACTTGTTTTCAAGAACCATACTGCAGAATCACCTTTCAGATGGGATTCCACCTGTCTTGATCATAATGTCAGGTCATAAAACGACTATTGAAAATTTGAGGTCAAAATGTGGGAACGATTGAAAATTCCAGCAGTTCGTCTCCAGCTGACCTGTCCTGGGTAAATACAATCTAAAAATGTACAAAAGTAGGACACAACTAACAAGCATTTGTCAATGCCGAATGTTTGCTTGCTGGCATTGGCAGTGGTAGTGTAGAAGTTACAGAGCTGCGTAATAGTAATGGCAGTGAAGTATTGAACTGAAGCCAACCCCACCACCACCCTGCAGAGAGTGACAGGCATTGGGGTGTGCCTTTGGGTCGTCAGCCATAACGGCCACGCCATTTCAGTACACCCCACCCTGCAGACACTGGCAAATGCGCGGTGTTCCTTGGGGTCTTTGGTCCTTATGCAGCACTTCATTCCATTAGGAAATACAGTGGGATGGTGCGATATAGGAGAATGGAGTGAACTTTGGGGCCGAAGAGTCCAAGGCATACCTCAATGCTTCTCACTGGCTGCAGGGTGTGGAATGGTATGAGCATTACGGGCAAGAATCCCAAGTCACACCCCTGATGCCTGTCATTCTCTACAGGGTTGGGCGTTATGGTTGGAAACCCTAATACCTCAGGCATTCGTGTTGGTATTTTCACTCCAAATGTTCAACATGTTTTTTGTGACCCCACCTCATGAACAGGAGGAATATCAGTTTGTTAGCCGAAAGCTGCTTATGCACAGCGACTATGGCATTTAGCACTACAGGTGCAAAAACATTCCGAACAGGATGTAAAAAATGACAGCTGTACTGTTCATGGGGAGGTGTAAAAAATGGCAATGTTGTAAATCTGCAGTAAAAATATTTAAAAAAATGGTGAAGTCATGAGCGTACATAGAAACTGTGCAATGCACACCCGTGGTATAATTAGGTTAGGGATTTTTTTTATAGCAGATTGTCAGCTCAGGCATTTTGGTGCCTCCGATCATGAGCAGTGTCACTGTGGTTTTCTTTATCTGTCCCGAACAATAACTTCCCACAGCGACCAAGCATCTCTGCGCTGAAAGTGTGAAAACACACTGCGGCCATGTTGTGAAAAATGACAGCTGTACTGTAAATAAGGCAGTGTGGAAAAATGCCACTGGTGAAAATCTGGACTTAAAATATTACAGTCTTGAACTTACGAGGGTGTGTGGAAACTGAGCAATGCTCACTCGTAACACAGTCATTTTATGGAATTTTGTCACCAAATTTTCAACATAGCCATTTTAAGACCTCTGCTCATGAACAGTGTAACTGTGATTTTCTTAATCTGTCCCAAACATTGCTTTCACACACCAACAGCACCATTGTGCGCTACGTCTGCGAAAACACATTTTGGGCAGCATATGAAAATGGCAGCTGTACTGTTATAAGGAAGTGTAATAAAATGGCAATATTGAAAATCTGGAGGAAAATATTACATTTGCAAACTTATGAACATGCATAGAAACTGCACAACGCGACGCTCGTAAAACAGTCATTTTTAGGAATGGTTTCACCAAATTTTCAACATAGCCATTTTAAGACATCCTCTGCTCATGAACAGTGTCACTGTGATTTTCTTATTGTGTCCCATACATTGATTTCGCACATCGACTGCGCCATTGTGCGCTACATGTGCAGAAACACATTTTGGGCAAGATGTGAAAAATGACAGCTGCACTGCTCATAAGGAGGTGTGGTAAAATGGCAATGTTGAAAATCTGGAGTGTAAATATTGAAAATCTGCGAACTTACGAGCGTGCATAGAGACTACACAATGCACGCTCGGAAAACAGTCGTTGAGTTGCCCACCAAATTTTTAAATAGGCTTTTTGAGAGCCCATCTTATGAACACTGGCAGTGTCATTTCATTAATCAGTCCCGAAAGGTGATTTTGCGCAGTGACTGCGAAATCACCCTTCGGGCCCGAATAACACCATCACAGTGACATTCATGAGAAGGGGTCCCAAAAACCCATGTTGAAAATTTGGTGCAAAAATTCCAAAAAATGCCTGAGATATGCAACAAAGTTGAAACCCCCCTATCTAGCCCATTATGCAGCTTACCGGCATTTCCTCAGTTTGCGGTCGGCTTTGAAGAGTGCAGATGTGTTCCCAGTCCACCGAAGATCGTCGCGCTGAGGTCCAGAGGTAAGTATGGGATGAGGGGGGTGTGGGGAGGCAGGGTGTGCAGTGGGTGGGTGCGAGTTGTGGAGGGGGGGCCAGGGAGACTACGGGACCTTTTTTCTTTACAGGCACTTCTTCTTGCTTCAATGACGATGTGACGCTTTGCCACGCTGGGGTGGGCTACCAGCATGGCACAAGGACGGTTGGGGCATTCAGCCGATGGGATTGGGCACCCCATCGCCTAAAGATCGACTGCCACGCTGGGGTGGCTCCCAGCGTGGCACCCAGTACTGGTGGGGGTGAGGACAGTGGAGCTGACGGGGATTGGGCACCCCTGGCTATATCATGAGTTGCCACCCAGCATGGCATTTGGAAGGCTTTGGGGGGGGGAGCGAGCACAGCCGACGGGGATTGGGCACCCCTGGCCGGCTATACAGTGTGTGCGCGGTGCGGGGGCGGCACGCCTGCATGTGTAGAGGGGGAGCTGCATGAGCAAGCGCATCTTATCGCTGCTCACTGAAGCGTAGCTCCTTTGAACTGTATGCCACTGCATTTTGAGCTTGTCATAGACAGCTCCATCATGCATTGTCTTACAGGCCGCGCCTGCCAACACACTGATTGAATTGGAAGAGCGGGTGACACATCTCCAAATCTCGGATGATGGCACTATGTTTCTTTTCATGATGCAAGCAAACATAACAAACATAATAAATGTATTTTAATTTTGAAGACCTTTTTTCTTTTTTTGTGCGTGCATATGTGACGTATGAATGAGGATCCACTCACTGTAGATCAAGGGAGGATGTGAAATGGTGCAGGTACATGGGGGGGGGATGAACAAAGTGGTAGACAGTAAGCCCTACCAGAGCTTCAGGCTGATGTAGCACAGCTGGACTAAGGCAAGGGAGGATGTGAAATGGTACAGGTACATGGGGGGGTGAACAAAGTGGTAGACAGTAAGCTCTACCTGAGCTTCAGGCTGATGTTGCACAGCTGGACTAAGGCAGAAGCACCCACGGCATGTTCTTATAGTCCCCATTTATATGTCCATTTATGTTCTTACAGCACTGATTGCCTAACTGAGCCAAGATGTAAAACAGACACTAAAATGTCAGGTTTATTTCAGGTGACCATGTTCTTATAGTCCCCATTTATATGTCCGTTTATGTTCTTACAGCGTTGATTGCCTAACTGAGCCAAGATATAAAACAGATACTAAAATGTCAGGTTTATTTCAGGTGACCAGGATCGTAGTGGGGAGAGGGGGCAAGTGAAACAGTGTCCTGAGAATGTGCTTAAACTTATTAACGCTATGTGCCAAGGAGTGATACACCGTCCAGAATCCCTATACGTTTAAATTATGTTTGCAGCCTAAAGGTGCTTAGGTGGATTGGCATTTACATTACTCAGCGGCACATCTTTTTCATACTTTTTGTGATCATCGGTTAAGATATAACCACTAACTGATGAGACACTTGGGGGCACGAAACTGTGCTACCAGCAAAGTTGCATTTGCAAAGCCCTGAATATTTATCTGTTGATAATGAAACGAAAACTGTCAGCTGATAGCATTCAGCCACTGTCCAGTGCACAGAATAGACATCTCACTGATAGATCTGGAGCAAAGGGACATGCGCTTGCCAATAACACCACTACAACTCCTGACACAGAAGAAAGAAGTTCATGCACTTTCATCGCTGTTAACTTTTTCGGCATTTTAAAACAGTTACTTAGCATCTGCACTAAGATGTTACACGTCGCTGAACTGAATTGTGACACCAGAATCCCTGCGATCAACATTTGTCAGCAAAAGTGAATTTAAAAAATCAATAGATGTATCAAATGGTAAGTGACATGAGTCAATAACAACATATCTGCATGTAATACTTGGCTTAAAATTTGAGCACCACCATATTCCGCACCACAGCGTCAAACAGGGATGCCATTTATAATTCAGCTAATGTCAAGCAGTTTTCGAGCCATAAAAAGTATTACTGTATCAGTATGGTGGCAGCAACAGGATCAGAAAATTATGAAATAAAATGCAACAGCACCCCTGTCGGCCATATGTTGTGCGGGTGGAGGGAGTGCATGAGCACCCAGGGGTGGGCTGTTAGGCGGCTTCAGATTCACCGGAGAAAAGGGTGTATTCGATTGTGAGCTACAGTTGAATTTATGTTTTCTTTTTCTATACCTAGTTTTCGCTATTTTGTTAGGGCACATGTCCAACCCTAAGATGTTAAGGGTCACAAGGTGATGTGACTTCATTGAGCATCTGATTTGAGAAAGAGCTGTGTGATTCTATCTAAATGCCAGCTTACGGCGATTCAGAGAAAAAAAAAAATTCTGAAGCTGCATTGCCAGACTAAGTGTGCAGTTTAGTGAATTACCACACAGGGGTGTGTATACAACAGCACTAAAAGGCGCATTAAAGTGCTTCAGTCATGAAAACCTCCCCCCTGGCTGCTGCCGAAATGCATAGCAGTATGATCTCCTTTGTGCATTCTAGCTGTTCTTTGCTTCAGCTGCAGGTAGTACAGTATGCTCAAGTTCATTTGCATAGGTTTTAGCAGCGAGGAGTTCACATTGACAGAGTCTAGTAAGAGAAAATGCTTGGAATTACACATACAAAGAAGTCTGAGTTTTCACATCAAATGCTGAGGTATTTTTTTTCTGGAGGATTAGAACCCATGGAGTCCATGAAGGTGTGCTTTGGAGAGCTGGCGTAAGGACTGTTAGGTATCCACACATTTTGGTGGTCCTGCTTTGGCAGGGAACAGTTTATTAAAGTAATGATGTGTGGCTTGTCTCTCTAAGCTAGACAAGACTACACCATCCTATCAGGCAACTGACACAGTTGATCTGTGTGTGGGTGGGGGACTGCTCACTGAAGCGTAGCTCCTTCTTTCAACTGTATGCCACTGCATTTTCAACTGCTGTCATAGACAGCTTCAGCAGTGATTGGAGAACTGTGACCACGCCTGCAAACACACTGACTGAATTGGAAGATGCTGACACACCTCTGAAAAACTCAGATGTCGGCACTATGTTTCTTGCACATGCGTGCAAGCAAACATAAAAATGAGATCTTGCCTCTGATCTGGTCTATGAGACATGATATAACAGCAATGCAAGCGAGGGATATTTGGCATTGACAGATGCGTGTTTTTATTTCACAGAGTTTTTTTATCCTTTGGGGACATCTACCCATTCCCTGGGCTAGACTTCTTTAGTACCTGGCAACCTCACAACCCTGTCATCTACTACCCCGACATCCCTCCAGTGGAGGTCACTAAGGAGCAGGGCCTGGAATTACGGTCGACCTTCATCTCTGTGGTCCCGTGGTTGTCTCTTCTAAGGCCTCCCACCTTTCTCAGGCACTTGATAACGCATCTGGCAGTCCTGGCCTGGTATAGTGGCTCTCAGAGCTTGCACCTCCTCACGAGAGAGCAAGCTCCCTTAGCCCTCTACAAGGGGTCAATACACTATTGGAACCCAGCACCAGCAATCCACTGTTTCCCAGCCTGGCTGCTTGCTCGCTGTATGTACCCCTCTGAGTCTCTTCCCAAACTTTGGTGACTGGCATGACAGTGCCGTGTGCTACTGCTTGGCCCATGGATGGCATTTCCTGTTATCCTTTTTCTGATGGAATATGAGATGCACTTTTTAAGTGTTATTATAATGCTTTTTTTTATTTGTTTAATGTGTACAAATAGAACTTATCTGTGGATTTTGCTCTGTTAGCTGTCAGTTCATCCAGTGGAGCAGCTTGACTGAACTCTAGAGACTATGCATGCAAACTGCAGAACTTCAAATGCAACTCATGCTGTCTTAGTATAGCATGTGACTCACGTGCAGGTATGTTGCATAATTCAGTTCAGGTTCAGCTCCAGTGATCTGCTGCTCTGACTGGAATTGAATTTCACTGAAAAGGAAGTTATTAGTCCACACTCCAAATAAGAAGATAATTGGTATCCTTGATGGATGTTTAGACATTACAAAGAAAGACCGTTAGACCCAAAATCGAAAGCAAGCACTAAATTTTATTTTGTCTTTTGGAATGGAAATTGCTTTTTCTAGCAAAATCCAAGTTATCAGAAAAAGATGACTAAAACTCTGGGTACAGAGAGAGGGAGAGGGAGAGGGGGGAGAGAGAGAGAGAGAGAGACTCCACAAAGAAACTAAAGAAACAAATTCTGACTTACATAACAAAGAGGACACATCAAGAAATAAGGGGACAAAACAGACAGGAAGGGGGAGGGAAGGAACATCAAACCAGCAGGTCAGTTGTTAATCAAAACATAAATATATAAAAAGCAGACAATGCAGTATTAATATAATTAATAAATACATACAGAATGTGCACAGGTAATTTCATTCAGGTGTTGCATTTAGATATAGGGGATTCGGACCTTCTTTCTCCTTAAATAGTCTCCCAAGCCTCATAAAGCAAGGTGGAACCAAAATGTCCTTCTAAAATAATTATCCCCAAGCCCCTCTCCTCTAAGGAACAAATTCACTACGGTGATTCATGATGTATAGAACCCACCTTCTCCAATATATTTCAGATTTATCCTTCCTGTGTCTAATTAAGGCTGTGATGCGCGCCATGTTACAAAGCTGTTATTAGGTCTTGCCACTCTTTTATTGTGGGGGTTACTACTGACAGCCAACGTCTAGTGATGGCCTTTTTCGCCACTAGTAAGAGGGTCTGAAGCAATGTTTTAGAAGCAGGATCCCCTACCTCCTGAGGGAAATGAGAGAAAAGGAAAGACTCTGCTGTGATCTGAACATGGGACTCAAATATCTCCGGTATGGCCTGTTGTAGTGCTTCAAAGAAAGGCAGAAACTTCCTGCAGCTCCAAAAACATGCCCATGGGTAGAAGGGGAAACACCACAGCCCCTCCAGCAGGCTGCTTGTAAGTGTGGGTGGTATTTAGCCTGAATTGCAGGAGTTCTAAAAAGTCTAGTTATAATCTTCCAGGCAGATTCCTTCCATTTATGGGATGCTATGCATGAATACATAAATTTAATATGCTGGTCCCATACTGAGTCTAGCAAGGCAAATCCTAACTCTGTCTCCCATCTCTGTCTAATATATTGTATTGTGTCCCCCTTCACTTCAGTTAATGCTTTATAAAGATAGGATATCATATGCGGGAGGGGAGCTTGTCCCTCCAGTGCTGTTCTTTTAAGATCAATAAGAGTGGAATGGTATCCTTGTATAAGTTGATCTCTAGGGAATATCTTAACAAAGTTGATCCCTTGTAAATACTGACACCTGTCTTGGGGTTGGAGGCCATAGAGCCGCTGGAGTTCTTCAAAAGGTCGGGGAACACCATCTTTAAGCATATGCCATAAAATAAATACACTGTGTCTCTTCCATCTCTTTAAGTCAGTGTCTGTATTAGCCAGAAGGAATGACCGGTGGCGAGGGAGGGAGATCAGCAGAGTCCTCAATAGCTGAAACTGGTTGGAGGCCAATAAGGCATTGCAATATTGCAAGGTGTTTCTTGTGTACGGATCATCCATACCGGCCTCAGCAGGGACTCCTGGGACCTTCAATAAAATATGAGAAAGATTTGTGAGATCCTCTTCTTAGATTTCTACCTCTCTCCATTTAGCGTAATAAGAAGAATGCAGCCAAAGAAAAATAACTCGCCGTTGTGCTAGAGTGTGATAGCAGGCTAAATCAGGAAGAGCCAATCCCCCTGCTGCTTCCGCAACTGCAAGGTAGAATATCTAATCCTTGGAGGCTGCCTGTCCCATATATAGAGTGATATTTTTTTATTTAGTTCATTGAGGAACCGTGTGGGAGGGCTGATTGGCAGAGTCTGTGAAAGGTACAGCACCTTTGGAAGCAAATTAATTCTTATTGCATCCACATGTTGGATGAGAGGGCACATTCTCCACCTCTCCAAATTCGAACCCAGCCTCTGAAGAAGAAGTTCATAATTATATTTAACTAATTGGGAGGGGTCTGGGGATAGGGGAAACTCTAAATACTTGAGGGAAGGTAGGTACCATTTAAAGGCATAATGCCTTTGTGTAGGCCCAGATGGTGTATAATGTAGGCACAAGAATTCCATTTTAGATAAATTTACTTTATATCCTGCCATCGAACCAAAGTCTTCAAAAAGCTTCCACAGAGGGGGCAGTGTGTCCTCTGGGGCCGGCAGGTACACCAGTAAATCGTCCGCATAAAGAGCTACCTTGTGGATGCCCCCCCCCCCCATTCCTTTATACCTGCAGTCCGGGGTTCCTGACAGATTACTTGAGCCAATGGCTTCAAATATAAAGCAAAAAACAGGGGCGATAAGTGGCACCCCTGCCTGGTTCCTTTTAATGAAGGAATAGGGTCTGAAATCTGCCCATTAATTTTGACATATGCCATCGGTTCCTCATACAGACTCATTATGATCTTTTGGGAATCCATGGAAAAAATCCAGTGCCCCCAATGAGGCCATCGAAGGCCTTCTCCATATCCAAACTTATGAGCAGGAATGGGGTCCCTGACCGGGCAGTACGATGCAAAATGTGAAGGGTCCTTTTTATATTATCTTGCGTCTGCCTGGAGGGAACGAAGTCACATTGATCTGCATTAACCAGCTGTGGTAAGACCTCCTCCAGAGGAGATGCCAGAATTTTAGTAAAGATCTTATAGTCAATATTGAGGACTGAAATAGGTCTAAATGAGGAACAGTACGTCAGGTCTTTCCCCAGTTTAGGCACACTGGAGATGATCGCATATCTCCGGGTAGGGGAGATTGCCTCCCCCTCCATTACCGCCTTACAGGCTCCCAAAAGTGTTGGTAGCAGTTGAGTTTTAAAAGTTTTATAACATTTGCTAGTGTAACTGTCAGGGCCAAGGCTCTTACCTGACTTTAAGCTCCGAATGGCAGTCAACAATTACGTCTCAGAAATCTGGGCCGTCAGTCAAGTTTTTTGAGTTTCTATCAATTTAGGTAGGTGCAAGGAGGAATGTAGCCAGAAATTTCCATTTTGTACACAATCTCCAACAGTTACACCCCCCAATTAAAAAATGTACACATCCCTTCCAAATGGCACCCCCTTCCAAACAAGTCAGATTGTTGTCCGATGATTCCTCTACTCTCTAAAGAGGTTATACATGTATCAGACCCTCCTCAGTGGCCTACACTAACCCAAATACTACAGATTAGAATGATAATATTAACAGAGTGGCTTATGGTTTGTGACAGGCACTCAACAAAACTGTACACAAATGTGTACAGTGAGTATGCCTGTCTACACCCTTGGGAGGACAAGAAGGACTGGGTTAACTGGGAATCAGATCCCGTTTCTGGGGTGTACAAATTTTTGTAAAAGTCTTGAAATACTTTCCTGATTTTGGATAGTATATAGTGTTCTTAATGAGTGAGAGAGTGGAGCTGGGTGATAGTCAACTGGGCTATCTTATGTTGTAGTAGATGCACTTAAATTCTAGTACCTCTTGGGCCAGATTCATAGTACTTTTGTTTTAAGTACTGAAGGGCCTGATCTGTTTTAATGTCCAATATATGCTGTATCCTCTGCTTCATGGCCTCCAGTAAAGGCTAGGCAGCTGCCCCCCCCCGCATGTTGTTCCTGCAGTGTTTTCAGCTGGGATTGCAAGGACTCCAGAGTGGCCTGCTGTGATTCTTTGCAATGAGAGGTGTACTTGATGACCTCCCCTCCTGAGGACCACCTTTAAGGTGTCCCATAGAGTCCCCGACCCTACATCAGGTCTCCCATTATCTTTCAATATCTCTGGAATAAGGTCTTTTAACTTCTTTTGAATTTAAGAATTAATTGTTGAAGTGCCAAAGAGTCCTTCTCTGCTCCTTTGTCCACTCCAACGATAATACCACTAAGGAGTGGTCAGATGGAATAAAGGGGAGCATCTCACAGCTCTTTACCAGATGGACACGTTCAGCAGAAACATGACACAAGTCTGTTCTTGCATATATATATTCTGCAAACAACCGAGTAGTAAGAATACCCCCACTGCACAGGATGCATGTGTCGCCACGCATCCTGCCACTTCACCATCTTCATGTAAGTACCAGCTGCTTTTTGAGCGGCCGTCTTCCTAAATAGTCTAGGGTTGGTGGTGTCCCTAACATCATGAATCACATTATGATCACTGCCTACTATCAAAACCCCCTGATGGTTCATGGTGATTTGTTGGAAAAGCAACCGGACTACCTCCGGATCAGATCTCAGTGGGGGGGGGAGATAATAGGCTCACCAATGTGATCGTAGAGCCTCCCAGAACCCCAGTTACAACAACTAGGTGACCTTCTTTATCTGAGTAACTAGAAATTAGCTGGAAGGGGTTGACCGTGAAATCAGTATGGCTGCACCCCTCCGCTTGTCCTCCCTGTATGAGGAGGAGACCACATGAGCATATCCAAACCTGGACAGCTTCTGGTGTTCGGTCCTGCTCAGGAGGGTCTCCTGCAACAACATGAAGGAGGGATGTTGTTTTTTAAGGAGAGATAAAACCCTGTAACGCTTGACAGGACTATTAAGCCCGTTAACATTAACTGAACATATCTTTAGCTGTTTTAGCACTGCCATTTTATCTTGTAACAAAAATCCAAGCCCCAGAGAAAAAACAGTCCTGAACCATTAATTTCCCCATCCCTTTCCCAAAGGTCCAAGTCTGTCCCCTCTCTAGGAACCCATCCACAATCATTCTCTTGAGACCACAGATATGTTCCCCCACCTATACTGTGCACCTTGTTCCCCATTGTGTTGCCCCACACATTCACTTTTACCATGAGATCTATAGTGACCTGCCTAGAAAAAGAGTAAATAGAATGAACTATGAATAGAAATACAACAAACAAAACTTTCAAACTACTAAATAAACATTGAACAGTGCTCCCAGGGGAGAAGGACAATATACTATGCCCTTTCGTTAGCTGTGGAAGGCCCCAGGTTATCGGGGGAGCCCAGCTAGGAGGCAGGATAAGATATACAGGTACCACACCTCCTAGATCGGCCCATGGCAATGGCCCTAATGATGGCCAGGTTAGAGCATAAAAAAGGAAACAGAGCCTCTCAAAAAACCTCATATTCTGAGGGGTGCAACATCCTAAATGGGAGCACACCAATCTTGTCCTTTCACTTCATGTATACTGTAAATGATACATTTTTAAAAACTACAGTCTCCACAATATGTAAAAAAAACTCCAATATATTAACTCAGGGTACATATTCATACCGTATACGGCTGCACTCATAATTAGAGCCCCACAGTACCAACCCTGGTAGATACTAAGTTCCTGCTACCATCTAGTGGCTAAGATAAGGTACAACAATTGTAACTGAGAAAGAAACTGAAAACATTAAGGCCAGCATTCATTCCCCTTTGCCCTTCTAAAATAATGCAGAAATGAAAACATTAGAATTGATATCCAGTCCAAGTAAAACATACAGCAAAATCTGCTTATCTGTATGTTATAATTAAAGTAACCATTCCAATCCGTGAACGACAAAATTAAACTCCATATGCAGATAAGAAATTAAAAGAAAAAATCGCAGGGCACCAGTTCTGTCCATTATGTCAGGCTGCAATGTCGAGTTTAAATCACTAGGCATCAGGCAAAAATGAAGAAAACTCAGAGTAGAGAGCATAGGCTCTAAAAATAAAAGGGGAAATTAGCTCCGAAGCTCAAAGACCCATTTCCTCTTGCCATCTGAAGTTCACTCGCAACCTTAGTCAACTCCGGTCGAACCAGCTATGGATATTATACTTCCAAGTAATGTATTCAGTCAGGTTGTGCTGCCATTTGTAGAGCTCTGTTTGTTGTTGGCAGCAGAATGTGTAAGGGCTGACAGCATTTGCTTAATGTCCTGCAACGTGGCCGGGGCCACTCTCTTGCCCGATACGCATGCATTGTGCTTCCTGGCTGGTTGCCATTGGGATCACTGGAGTTTCACAAATGCTGTATCCTCTATGCCTGATTTCACTGGACCCCAGCCCTTCTCCTCAGTAATCTTAATAGCATCCTCTGGAGTGGAATAAACTCAGTTCCTGATTGCCAGAAGACTCGAAGGCAAGCAGGGTATAGAGTTTGAAATTGCATGCCATGCACTCACAGGATGATCAAGATAGGGGCGTAGGCAATCCGTTTCTGGAGAATTGGCAGGGGATAGTCCTGATCGAACATGAGTCGGGCACCATTGTAGTCTGTCAATTTCTGCTGCCAGGCCTGCTGCAGAATTGCCTCTTTATCTTGAAAGCTCAAGAATTTGATAACAACTGACCTGGGGTGGGCCCTTGGGTCTGTGGGCTTCAGTGTAAGAATCTGGTGTGCTCTCTCAATACGAAAATTCAGTGATGCTGGTAATTCCAATACATGTCTAAGGAGATCAGATATAAAATCTGTCATACTGCCTATCTCCGACCCCTCAGGCAAACCATTAAGTCTCAGGTTATCCCAGCGGGAGTGGGCCTTAAGATCCAGACACTTCATATTCAATTGCTCTTATTGGTCCACTAGAAAATCAACTGCCTACGTGAGCTGGTACAGGCCGTGTTCCGTGGTGGTGACTCAGTATTCAGCTTGCTAAACTCCGGTTTCCAGTGCCATAAGTTTAGAATTTAATTTCTTGAACTTTTTTTGATTCTCCGATCGGAAGTTTTTTTATTTTGGAGAGGGGGGTCTTGAAATGGGACCTCAAAAGCTTGTCTTGTTCCACCTCTGTGTCAGTGTCAAGCCCCACCATGCTGGCTGGAGAAGTCCCACGGCTTGGCACAGAGCTATTTGGACTTAATCCTCAGGCATCCTGATGAACAGAGCGTTGTTCTGAGTGGGATCTGGTAGATTTATCCCTCTCCTTATGCTTTGATGCCATTTTAGGTTAAATGTAGTAGTTTTATCAATGTATAGAATGATTTTTAAACTAAGTGGTGAAGGAGCTCCGCTTCTAACTTGCCATCAGCTTGATGACGTCACCAGAAGTCCTGAATTCCCTGTTTTGAATGGCATTTCATCTGCAGGTGTTTTTAACTGTTCTTTAACTGTATTTGTAAAAACCAAGTGCATCTTATAGTCTGTGCTGTGAATATTTACCACAAAGCCTTCTGTTAGTAGATCACCCACTGCATGACACAAAGGCTACTGGCAAGTGACTCAGTTACAGTACAGCTTAGATAATAATCCTTGCAATGGTACAGAGGTACACAAAATGTTTGGTTTCCAAGAACAGTTTTGTATGTGCACATGGTACCTACATAACGTAAGTAAAGCTGCTTTGACAATTCAAGCACTCTAAAAGTCATAGCAGGAGAATGTGGTCCCATGGTTTCATACTGAATAAAATATTAAGCTTAGTGCCTGCCATGGGGTGTAAGCTGTGGGCCTCCCTGTGCAGGCAGGCTGGGGGGTGTTGGGTGGGGGGTTCTCCTAAAGGTAAATATAGGAATAGATCCCCACCAGTCACAAAGAGAATAAACAGAATTTACATAAAAAAAGAGTCACAGAAAGCCTTTTCTGTTTGTGGTCTGCCTTCAAGCTGGGTGTTTCAAGTATGTTTGGGAAATGTTTTCCTCTCCAAGGGTTAGCCTCTCTCCTTAGCACTGTGTGCTTATTTTGCCATCAGTTTAGGGTCTTTTTCGTGTTTAAAGACTATTTTGACTGCATTTTATTTTTTAAAGAACTCTGTTTGGCTGACTTTGGGACCCTTTGTTATTGTTTTGTACTGCCTATTTATCTGTTGACCCTTTTTTATCCTTTTGGTCATCACACAGTGCTGTCCGCTTTTCACGCAAGTCCTGAAAGTCACACATGTGCATACATTTTCTTTCATGCAATCAGACATTAAGGAGCAGACTGTTTCTCACTCTGGGCATTTTTGCTTCTGATCGGAAACAATGGTTTTCTTTTTTTATTTTATTTCTTCTTCTTCGCTTTTTAAATGTACACACTTTTAAATTGCATCCACAATAAACACATATAGAAATAACAGTAAAGTTTAGTACACTGTCTTATCATAGGTATCATTACTATATCACCCAGTTTGATACAACATACAACGGAAGATTGGTATTCATACTTAAGCTATACAATGTTTCAAATCAGCGAAACAGTTGTCACGAAGAGATGACCAATTTTTCTCACTTATGTAATCTCATTATTATGCAGCTGACTTGATTCAGATGTTGGTCTAGTATCAACTATTTAATGCATACCACATCATTTATAATGCGTCCCGACCCCTCCCCCATGGAACTGCTCACATTAACATACACATACTAATACCCACGAAACTTGAGATAGGAGACAACTCAAACAGGAGGAAAAAGAGTCAGGGGGAAGGAGGGGAACACAGATGTAGTGATAGAGGAGGATAGAGGGAGGGGCTGCTGGCATTGAAGATGGACAAATCACCAGGCCTGGACAGAGTACATCCAAGGGTACTAAAGGAACTGGCTGAGGAGCCAGCAGGGCCACTGGCAGACCTATTTAATAGTTCACTAGAGTCAGGCGTGGTACTGCAGGACTGGAGAACAGCACATGTAGTGCACCTCCACAAAAGCGGTCCCAAGGATGACCCAGAGAATTACAGACCAGTCCTTCTGACTTCCATTGTGGGCAAGCTCATGGAGACTATAGTAAAGGAAAGATTGGTGGAATATCTAGAGGAGCATGGTCTCCAGGATGCAAGGCAGTATGGGTTCATGGGGAGATTGTGTCAAATGAATCTGATTGACTACTTTGACTCTGTCACTAAGACAGTAGGCAGGGGCCAAGCGGTAGACATCCTCTACCTTGATTTCAGCAAGGCCTTTTACTCTGTGCCCCATAAAAGGTTGATCAGAAAGTTGGTGGATCTTGGGATTGAGGAAGAGATGGCTAGATGGGTGGAAAACTGGCTCAGGGACAGAACCCAGAGGGTGGTTGTGGGGGGAGAGTTATCTGGCACCAGAGAGGTAACCAGTGAGGTCCCGCAGGGCTCAGTGTTGTTCAGTGTCTTCATCAGTGACACTGGGGATGGCATTAAGGGCAAAATGTGCCTATTTGCAGATGACATTAAGCTCTGTGGGAGAGTGGATACAGCTGAAGGGATACAGGACCTACAGGATGATGTGGAAAAGCTGGGGAGGTGGTCCAGGATCTGGCAGTTTGGCTTCAATGCAAAGTTATGCATATTGGAGCCAAGAATCCCAGGATAGAGTGCTACCTGGGTGGAGTCCAAATATCTGCATCAGAGGAGGAGAAGGATCTGGGAGTGATGATCTCTAGTGACCTGAAGCACTCCACGCAGTGCAAGAAAGCAGCAGCAGAAGCAAACAAGATCAATCAATCAATCAAATCTTTACTTATTCAGGCGGACACCGTTGAGCAAGCTCATTTACAAGGTGGACCTGCATCACACAAGGTCAAGTACAATACACATAAATACACATAGATACACATAATACACATAAATACAGGCATTAGGGTAGCAACATAGGAGTATATAATAAAGCAAGCTAAGTAACAGTGAGACCAGCAGTCCATTTAGGCACACATTGTGATGTATCTAACTATGTTCATGGCATGGTTAAGGAAAGGGTGAGAAGAAAGGAGATTAAGTGGATCCTCGTGTTGGTGTAGGTTGCAAGGGGTGGGGGGCAGGGGCAAGAGTCCTACTCGGTGGTACTGTACGGAATACCCGGATATGGCTTAGGGCTAAAAGTTTAGGGTTAAAGGCTTCAGGGTCACCGAAGTCACTCTCAGGGAGCGGTGCATGGTCGAGGGATACTGACGGCTGCTTTGGAGGCACTGGCCACCCGCAGACTGCGGATGCATACAGCGTCCAAGCTGGGACCCTGTCAGGTTCTCGATACTTGGGGAGCGTAATCCGATCAAGCAGTCTCAGGTGGCGGCTTCAGAGGCGCCGACCGCAGGTGACTAAGGTTCCTGTGGTGACTACACTGGGAGCTCTGTGGGGTCGTTGGCACTTGGGGATCAGAGTTGGGGCAAGGGGTAAAGAGGCTTGGGAGATGGAAGGAGTGACGAGGCAATGGTGAGAAGGGTATAAGGTTTCTGCAGGGTAAAGTTTTATAATGTGTGCGAGGCAAGAGATGATAAGCAGAGAGGGAGTAGTTCATAGGCAGTGGAAGCAGTGACAGACTTCTGTAATTGTTTTTGCGTATAAAGACTTGAACACTGTGATGCTTACTGGGGATCTTAGTTTCAGGAATTTATGTATCTCATTCCAGAGGGTTGGCAGTGAGTAACCTATGGCCGCTCTCCCAAGGTGCGTGCGGTCCCTGGGAATCCTCAGGGAAATTAGGGAACAGCTCCTTAGGACAGTTTTGGAGCTCACTTAGAGGCAGTAGTTCAGAGATATAATGTGGTAATTTGCCAGTAATCACTTTTAAAAGTCCATACTGTGGCATTTCTGTTGCATCTGTATTGTAGGGAGGTCCATCCCACTGCAGCGTATAAGGAGCAGTGATGGGTAGAGGAGGGGAGGCCGGTGATGAAACGCAGTGCTCTGTGATATAAGACATCAAGCTTACCCAGATATGAGGCGTTGCAATGACTATAGATGAAATCAACGTAGTCTAATATGGAGATGAAAGTGGACTGTACAAGCTGTCTTTTTGCCTTTGTAGTCAGAAGGCGGTTTATCCGGTAGAAGAGCCCGAGCCTCTGCCACAGTTTTACCACCATATCCTCCAAATGTTCCCTGAAGGAGAGTTTGTGGTCTAGCCAGACCCCTAGGTATTTAAACTTGGGGACGAACTCCAGGTTTTCTCCCAATAAGGTGGTGATAGGGGGTAGGGTGCCAATAGTAGGGTAAGACGGATGGTTACCAGGTGAAAGAATCATTGCCTTAGTTTTTTGGCATTGAGGAACAGTTTTTGGCTAAGAAGCTGGTATTGGAGGATATCGAAGTCGAGTTGCAGATCTTTACAGGCAGCTTCAGGTGTTGACCGGCTTAGGTAGAGTACTGTGTCATCTGCAAACAGGTGAATGTTTGCCTTCTTAATGCCGAGGTCGATGTTGTTAATACATATAGTGAAAAGTATTGGTCCCAGGATGGAGCCTTGAGGGACACCTCTTAATAGCAGTTTAGGGGAGGAGAGCTCCCCTTCTGCCTTGACCTGCTGATGCCTGTCCGTTAAGTAGTCCTGGAACCAGCCCAAGGAGGTGGTATCTAGACCTAAGGCTTTTAATGAGGAAAGAAGTAAGGAATGGTCGACAGAGTCTAATGCCTTGCTGAGGTCCAGGAAGACAGCACAGACAAACTTTTTGTTTTCAAGGTCATATTGCCAATCGTTTGTTACCTTGGCCAACTCCATAACCATACTGTGGTTCGTTCGGAAACCTGACTCTGTAGGATTTAGGAAGTCTGTCTTTTCCAGGAAGGCTCGTAGCTGGGGATTCACTGTTTTTTCTGGAAGTTTTGATAATATGGGGAGTAACGAAATTGGCTTGTAATTATTTAGGTCACAGGGATCCCCAGATTTAAATAGCGGGATAATGTGGGCAGTTTTCCATAAATCAGGGAGAGACCTTTGTGATAGTGACAGATTGAACAGATGTGTAATGGGCACCGCCAGGACATGCCAGGCAATCCTTATGTAATAAGGATCTAAAGAATCCGTGCCGGCACTTTCTTGGTATCCAAATGAAGGAGATGCTCTTCAACTTCTTTTAGGGTAGCAGGTGAGAAGGAAAAGGTGGCATTAGTTACGGTTGGCTCAGAGGGCGAAGCATTCATCTGAGCGTGCAGGCTGCAAGCAGGCGAGTTATCGAATGCTAGTCCAGCTGAGGCAAAGTGATTATTGAAGGCTTGTAATATTTCCTTTTTATCGCTGATAATGGCATTGTTTGAGGAAATTTTTGAGGGGAGTGCGTTTCCTGTCGTATGACCACAGAGGTCTTTTATTGTGGACCAGAATTTGGTTGGGCATTTTGAGGTGGCATCTAGCTCTGTGCGGTAGAAATTGGACTTGGCCTCTCTGATCAGCTTTGTGCAGGAGTTCCTGGCGGTTCTGAAAAGAGACCAGTCTGTGGTAAGTTGTGATTTGAGAGCACTTTTCCAAAGCTTGTCCCTTTTTAATAATGCGGTTTTGAGGTCTGCAGTAAACCAGCGATATGTTCTAGGATTTATGCGAGTTTTGACCAGAGGAGCATGGGTATTAAGGGCATTTGTTAAAATTTCTTGGAAGATGGCATATGCATTATTTACTGATTTGGCAAGGAAGAAACTGTGCCTGAGTAGAGAGGCCTTAAGATCGTTGATATAGGCCAGTGGGTCAAAGTTCCGTTTTGATCTCATAGTAGAGAATTTCAATGTGGATTTGGGCATGTGGTTTGATCTCACACCAGCAATAAAACAGTGGTCGCTAACATCAGCATGGAAGATGCCAGCATGGGAGAAGAAGTACGGTTTATCTACTAGTAGGACATCTAGGAGAGTGCTACTTGATGTTTTTTTTTTTTTATTAATGCGTGTTGGTTCATCTATGAGTTGTGACAGTCCATGGGTAACGCAGAGGGATTTGAGAGGTAGGGAGGCGCTGGACAGTCAGTCATAATTAAGGTCTCCCAGTATAATAGTTTCTAGGTTACTAGAGTCCAATATAGATGACAGGTGAGTCAGGAGCTGTGGTCCAGCAGATGGTGGTCTGTAGCAGCCAATGATTCGGATGACCCACGCAGGAGTGGTTTCAGTTTTTAAGGACAAGCATTCGTATGCGTTGGCAAACGAAGAGGAGTCAAGTATAGAGACTGTGAATTTGTCCTTGGTGTAGATGGCCACTCCACCACCCCTAGTTTGTCTGTCAGTTCTGAATAGCAGATAGTTGGGGATGCTGATCTTCTTGTCAGGGGTGGCTGGCCAGAGCCAGGACTCCTGAGACAACAAGCACGTCAGGTTCAATGTGTGAAATCCAAGCCTGGATGGAGGAGAATTATTTTACAAGGCTACATACATTTACATGCATGAAGCTAATTCTTTTTAACTTAGTGAGCTCTGAGGGTGAAGTGATGTCCTTTGTGGGACCAGGATTGAGCTCGACGTTGCCTGAGCAGAGTAATAGAATGAGTACAAGTTTCTTTAAGGTAACAAAGGATATTTTGGAGATTTTCGTCCTTTGCCAGGTAGATGAAGCATCTGGGTATGTTAGCGGGGGCTTATTGTTAGTAATATGTTGTCCTAGCATTACATAGCATAGAACCCTTGCTGTGAAATACCACGGGGTGTGATCACTGGGGGGGGCTGATTCCTTTCCGCTGGCATCTGGCTTCTTGAGGTACCCCGAATATGCCATCCGACTTAGTGAGGGTGCAAGGGTGCAGATGTGTTGCAAGAGTTAAGTAGTGACCTAATATGTGTACATTCTAGGGAAGAGGGATGAATTTTCTCAGTTAGGTAGGTCCTACCCAGCTGTTCCCCTAATAAGGGTAATATACTTAGGGCTCTAAAAAGCTGGGGCCACAATGCCACCGACATGGTTTTAGTGTAAGTAGTCAGGTAGGGAAGCTTGTAAGGGAGGCATGGCTCCTTAAAGTAAGTTATGAAAGGAGGACTAAGGTGTCAGGCAGTGCCCCAGTAAGGACTGTCGAAGTACTAGGCCAGTAAGAATGGAAAAAAAAAAAAGTAGACAGTGGTGGGCCAATGAAAGCAAGGGGCGGAGCAAGACGGTGTATATAGAAATGTACAGGGAGGGGCGGTGAGTGGGTAAGCAAAAATTTGCGGCTTTGCCGTACCTCTCTGGGGCTTGAATCCGAGCTTATGATCTTGGGCAGCGGCTTCTGGAGTGCCGACCGCCCAGTGGCCGCGGATCGTGCAGAGGTTGAGCAGGGAGCCTTAGAAGGGTCTCGGCTGAAGAGGGAAGGAGAGAAGAAGCCAATTAATGCTGGAGGAGGACAAAAGGTCTCCCTAGCCAGTGACAAACTAAATTTGCAATTGAATAGGGGCGATTTCCTTGGCGCCTGGGAGTCTGGGCTGCAGTTACAGAGTCAAGGAAAGGGCTGTAAACACTTGATCACTAAAGCTAAGGCAGTTTTTTAACAAGTAAAAACAGCTTTTCTAGGCAGTTTTTAACAAAATTACACAGTTTTCTATGCAGTTTAGGCAATTATAATAGTATAAGCATTAGTATTCAGGCAGGATTTAGTAAGAACAGTGCCTTTTTTGCTCCGCTAGCGAGGGAAAGAAATGGAGGAGAAAAGGACCAATCGGAGTGAGCCTGGCAAAAGGCGCTTAGCCTCCGATTGGTTTGTGGCTTTGCCGTACCTCTCTGGGGCTTGAGTCCGAGCTTGTGGTCTCGGGTGGCGGCTACTGGAGCGCCGACCATCTGGTTGCTGCGGATCATACTGCGGTTGAGCAGGGAGCCCTAGAAGGGGACTCGGCTGAAGACGGAAGGAGAGAAGAAGCCAATTAATGCTGGAGGAGGACAGAGGGTCTCATTAGCCAGTGACAAACTAAATTTGCAAGTGAATAGGGGCAGTTTCCGTGGCGCCTGGGAGTCTGGGCTGCAGTTACAGCGTCAAGGAAAGAGCTGTAAACACTTGATCACTAAAGCTAAGGCAGTTTTTTAACAAGTAAAAACAGCTTTTCTCGGCAGTTTTTAACAAAATTACACAGTTTTCTATGCAGTTTAGGCAATTATAACAGTGTAGGCATTAGTATTCAGGCAGGATTTAGTAAGAATAGCGCCTTTTTTGCTCCACTGTCGAGGGAAAGAAATGGAGGAGAAAAGGACCATTCGGAGTGAGCCTGGCAAAAGGCGCTCATGCGCCGATTGGTTTGCGGCTTTGCCGTACCTCTCTGGGGCTTGAGTCTGAGCTTGTGGTCTCGGGTGGCGGCTTCTGGAGTGCTGACCGAGCAGTGGCCGCAGATTGTGCGGCGGTTGAGCAGGGAGCCTTAGAAGGGTCTCGGCTGAAGAGGGAAGGAGAGAAGAAGCCAATTAATGCTGGAGGAGGACAAAGGGTCTCACTAGCCAGTGACAAACTAAATTTGCAATTGAATAGGAGCGATTTCCTTGGCGCCTGGGAGTCTGGGCTGCAGTTACAGAGTCAAGGAAAGGACTATAAACACTTAATCACTAAAGCTAAGGCAGTTTTATAACAAGAAAAAACAGCTTTTCTAAGCAGTTTTTAACAAAATTACACAGTTTTCTATGCAATTTAGGCAATTATAACAGCATAGGCATTAGTATTCAGGCAGGATTTAGTAAGAATAGTGCCTTTTTTGCTCCGCTAGCGAGGGAAAGAAATGGAGGAGAAAAGGACCAATCGGAGTGAGCCTGGCAAAAGGCGCTCGTGCTCCAATTGGTTTGCAGCTTTGCCATACCTCTCTGGGGCTTGAGTCCGAGCTTGTGGTCTTGGGCGGCGGCTTCTGGAGCGCCAACCGCCCGGTGGCCGCGGATCATGCCGCGGTTGAGCAGGGAGCCCTAGAGGGGTCTCGGCTCTCTGGGGCTTGAGTCCGAGCTTGTGGTCTCGGGCGGCGGCTTCTGGAGCGCCGACCGCTGTGTGGCCACGGATCTAAGGGGATCAGTAGCAGGAGAGAGGAGGCTATGCTCCCCTTGTACAGGTCCCTGGTAAGGCCTCATCTAGAGTACGGGGTTCAGTACTGTTGCTCACACTACAAGAAGGACATTAACCTGCTGGAGAAGGTCCAGAGGAGGGCTACAAAGATGATAGCAGGTCAGCA
Organism: Neoceratodus forsteri; assembly: GCA_016271365.2. Classification (NCBI taxonomy): domain Eukaryota; kingdom Metazoa; phylum Chordata; order Ceratodontiformes; family Ceratodontidae; genus Neoceratodus; species Neoceratodus forsteri. The sequence goes on along the minus strand of CM057456.1, from coordinate 447,264,433 downwards.
GGGTAAGGCATATGAGGAGACGTTAAGGGCACTGAACATGTATGCCCTGGAAGACAGGGGGGGGAGAGAGAGAGGGGACATGATTTGGACCTTCAAGTACTTGAAAGGGATAAATAAGGTGGATAAGGAGAGTCTCTTTAAGCTGAGTGGCAACCATAACACAAGGAGGCACAGTCTTAAGCTGGAGGGTGGCAGGTTTAGGAGGGAGGTCAGGAAGCATTTCTTCACAGAGAGGGTGGTGTACACTTGGAATGCACTGCCGGAGAGGTGATCTTGTTGAAGACAGTGGGTAGCTTTAAGAGAGGCTGGGATAGGCATAGGGAAAGGTAAGGATCATGGGTAGGGAGGGAGGATGGGAATGTGGGAGGGAGGGAGGGCAGGGACAGTAGCTTAAGCTGTGTACCCTGCAGTTTGAGCAGACTAGACAGACCAAATGGCCTTCTTCTGCTGGCTTCTTTGTATGTTCGTATGTATGTATGTTTGTATGAAATGTGAGCCATAGGCTCGAAATACTCCTACTTTGCAACTAGTTAATAAGGTGTCCAACCTGCAGCCCAACACAACATGGAAGAGCCTTCGTTTTAAGTCCACAGCATTGGGCTCCAATGGCAAGTCTTTATGAGTGTATGTAGAGCTGGCAGTGTTACCTTGGTTCAAACTACGCCTGCCATGACTGTGCAAGTGTTCACTGGGGGTGAAGGGGGATGGACTGACTCACCACATGGTCAGTGCCACTTCAACAAGGGCAGAGCCCTATAATCACATTTGCTTTGTCTCCCAATTACCTAGATTATAGCAAGCATAATATATTTACAACAAGTTTGCCCATTCTATTAACAGTTCGTAAAGCTTGTATTGGGGATGTACCCTGTCTGGGTATATAACCCACAACAGTTGGCATTAACCCACGAATAAGCAACTTTAAACCTTCCTCGTTTTACCACCGCTTTACTATAAGGTAACAAATTCATAAGTCAAGCAGAGTCATTATATAAGCCAACTCTATTCCCAGAGTACATTTGGTTTTATTTACCATGTTACCAGCATCTCTGGGGTCTTTAAACACATAGTGCTTGCCCGAGTGTATGATCTTCAGCCCTGCTGGGAACTGGAGAGCATGGGTGACCCCAGTGAATGTCGTGGTGCTTGTATTCTGTCTAAACTTTTCTAACAGCCTCAAGTGGTATAGCTAAGGTCTTTGTAGGTCTTAGTAGTGGTATAGCTAAAGTCTTAGTAGACCAATAGCTTACCGCCATCCTCCAGTTGAATAAGGCCTTGTTTTCTTCCCACTATCAGTACCTTGTCCTGCTTAGTCTCACTTGCCAACAATACTAAATGAGTTCTGGGACCCTGTGCCTCCTCCAGGCACCTCTGTGGTGTTATCCAGTAAGCTCTTTGCACCACTGGAGAGGGATCTAGCTGAAATGTTTTCCAAAGCAATTCCCTTGCAAACATTTCAGGATCCTCAACTTCCCGAGATTCAGGCAAGGCCAGGACTCAAATGTCTGTGGTCCAGGGTCTTGGTCTCCAACCTTTGTGGTCCAGGTCTTGTTCTCCAATGCCTCAAGTCTAAAGTGAAGGAATTTTTTTCTCTTTCTGGAGTCCTGCAGTCATGGATGATCTGCGTGCTGATTCCGTAGCTTCTTTTGCCCCTGTGAGAGCAGCAGAGGAATAGAATTCATGGAATACTAGGGGGTAGTAAAAGGCTTGAATTTTTGTATCAAGTGTTACAACTCATAGGTTGGAAGACTGTATTGCTTTCATGGCATCATTAATAGTGAAGTCCCCTGGCTGTGCTGTATGTTATTGGTTTGCTAGTTGTGCTTAGCTGGACTGTTTACTGTCCACACTGCCTGCCACTTTCAGTCTATGCCTTTTTTGGAGTCCCCATTATGGATTTCCTTCAAAGTTGTTTTGTGGGTCACTTGTAAGTAATTCTTTAAGATTTGTCACTTTGTAGGTTAAAGTTTGTAGTTTAAAATGCAGTTTTCTTTTCGGTTTTTGAGTTCTCTGAGGGAGAGCTGATGAAGACTGTCTACTTTTGGTGACAGTTGGCCATGTACCCCCAAAGCATTGCTTTCTAAAGACCCCTTTCATTCCATAAGATCAGGGCCCCGAGTTTTGCACGATTCCACATGTGATGCAAACTGCGGAAATGCCCGCGGAACAACGTCCTTTGCTGACGGGGGTGCCCAATCCCCCGTCGACTTCACTGCCCCCCCTAAATGTCTGTATGCCATGCTGGGAGCCCACCCCACCCCAGCATGGCAAAAGCTTCCATTGCCGATGGGGGTGCCCAGTCCCCCGTTGGCTTCACGTCCCCCCCCCAAGCTGCCTGGTGCCACGCTGGGAGCTCACCCCAGCGTGGCAAAAGTCCCTCTTTAGTCTAAAAAACAACCTTCCTCACTGATTCTTTGCCTCCCCAACCCGCACTCACCCTCTGCGCACCTCACCTCAACCCATACTTACCTCCGGAGCCCAGCACGATGATCTTCGTGGACCGGGAACACGCCTGCAATCTTCAAAGCCGACCGCGAACTGAAGAAATGCCGTAAGCTGTATAATGGCATACATGGATTTTTTCAACTTTAGTTTATATTCTCAGCCATTTTGGGAATTTTTCACCAAATTTAATGGTTTTTAAGTTCTCATGAACTGATGACATTGTTATTTCGTTAACGAGCCCGAAGGTGGTTCCGCAGTCACGCGCCGGAACCACCTTTCCGGAATGATTAACGAAATGACAGTGTCATAGTTCATGAGGTAGGCTCCTCAAAACCCTATGTTGAGAATTTGGTGAAAATATTCCCCAAATGACTGTTTTAGATAGCGTTATGTTGTGCAGTTCCTACGCACGCCGAACTTCGAGCATTTTTAATATTTTCACTCCAGATTTTCAGTATTGCCATTTTACCACACCTGCTTATGAACAGTACAACTGTCATTTTTCACATCTCACCCGAAATGTGTTTTCACCAATGTAGCGCACAATGGCACAGTCAGTGTGCGAAATCAGTGTTCGGGACAGATTAAGAAAATCACAGTGATACTGTTCATGAGCAGAGGTCTTAAACTGACTATATTGAAAATTTGGTGACAAACGCCCATAAAATGACTGTTTTATGAGCGTGCATTGCATGCCCCACGCACGCCTGTAACTCGCAAGTATTTTTACGTATTTCACCCAGATTTTCAATATTGCCATTTTACCACACCTCCTTATGAACAGTACTACTGTCATTTTTCTCCTCTCACCCAAAATGTGTTTTTGCACATGTAGCGCACAATGGCGCGGTTGGTGTGCGAAATCAATGTTTGGGTCAGATTAAGAAAATCACAGTGATACTGTTCATGAGCAGAGGTCTTAAACTGGCTATTTAGAAAATTTGGTGACAAACACCCATAAAATGACTGTGTTATGAGTGTGCATTGTGTCAGATATGGAAAAAAAAAAAAGGAAAATAATTAAGGGTAAAAATGTGCCACAGAATTGCCGCAGAAATTGGTGTTGAGTGCCACAGAAATTCTGCGGCAAATGAGAACCCTGCTGCAGAACTTTGCTCCGATGTGCCGCAGAAAAATCGGGGCCCTGATTGTATATGTCATCCCCAAAGTGGGAAAAGACCCCTTCAGTTGCTCTTCTTACTGCCCCATCTCAATATTGAATATAAAATTCTCACCTCCATTATAACAAAAAGATTGCAGGTATTGATACCCCATCTGATGCATTTGGATCAGACAGGGTTTATCCCTGGACGGCAAGCCCAAAACAACCTTAGGAAAACTGTCCACATAATCGATCATCTACATTTTACCAAAACGCCTGCCCTTCTGGTCAGTATAGATGCAGAAAAGGCATTTGATAAAGTTTCATGGACGTTTCTTACAGAGACTTTGGCAAAATTTGTTTTAAGCACCCCCTTCCTGTCATTAATCTCTAAGATATAGAACAACCCAATAGCCTACATTATGGCGAATGGACATCATGCCCAGAAGATTTCACTGGAGAGGGGAACCAGGCAGGGATGCCCACTTTCCCCTCTCCTATTTGCTTTGTATGTAGAACCCCTCGCACAGAGTATTAGGCAGGACCAAACAATCAGGGGAGTACAGATCGGAGGCCAACAACACAAGATGGCATTGTGTGCAGATGATATCTTGTTATACTTAGAAGACCCCACAAATTCTTTACCCCAGGTAATGTCCCAGCTGACAAATTTTTCCAAATTATCCGGATACTCCCTGAATGCCTCAAAAACAGAGATACTTTCTTTTTCTTTTTCTTATACGGCCTCTCCACAATTAAGAGCTGCGTGTCCTATAAGATGGGACCTCTTGAAAATGAAGTATTTGGGAATTAATATTTATTAGTACTTCATCAAGCCACTTATTCCAGTTCAATTATGCACCTTTACTTGCCCAATTAAAATTAGACATACAGAGGTGGAGTGCTTTACTCATACCACTTCGTGCACAAGTGCAGGCTGTGAAGATGAACGCACTACCTCGCTTTCTATATTTATTTCAAGGGGCTCCTTGTATAATTCCAGTAGAGGCATTGGAGGCATAGCAACGAATGCTTATGAAGTTTATTTGGGCAAAAAGAAGCCCAGAGTAAGGAAACAGACTTTGTATCTCCCCAAGATACATGTTGGACTGGCTGTGCCTTGTCTGTCAGGTTATTTGGCAGCTACACAGATGAGGAGTGCACTGCTTTGGGGACACCCAACCTATAAGGCTACTTGGAAGACAATTGAGCTAGAGGCGTGCCCCCCCCACTCCTGCTCTCATCTTTTATCCTACGGAACAGGGATATAAGGCAGGGATACCTCACGGTTACTAGGACAACTTTGGAGGGCTGGAGGAGGGGGACACGGGGTAGACCCTATAGAGAACATTACTGGAAATACCAATGATGGTTGCTGGATTCCTCTTTTGGCTGGCGAGTCTGGACCTCTGGTTCTGCATTAAGGCCCAGGAAGGCCTTCATGCCCTTTGGCAGCTGCTGCAGGAAGGTGGGATTCTTTCTTTTGAGGCAGACCAGGCACGTTTTAACCTTCATCCATCTGATTGTATGAGGTTCTATCAGATAAGCTATTATATCTACCAAAAAAGTAGAAAAGAACAATCATCAAAAAGACAGCAAATAAGGGAAAAGGTGTTCGAACATATTTGGAAATCAGATAGTGGCTCTGGGTCCATCACCCTTCTTTATAAAAGGTATATCCAAAACCTGGGTTCTGATACAGATTGTATTAAGCAAGATTGGGGGAAGGAATTGGATTTGGAAATTACGAAGAGACAATGGGAGAGGGGCTGGAGACATGTCTGGTCAACAACTTCCTTGCCCATGTGGCGTGAGTTCATGTGGAAACTGAGGGTAAGATGTTTTCAGGTTCCCACAGTGGTAGCCAAACAGAACCGAGATGTTTTCTCAGACTGTTGGAGACAATGTCGTGAAGCTAGGGCCACTCAGACCCATATATTTTGGTCCTCTCCATGTTTACAATTCTGGCAGCATATTATCAATAATTTTAAGCAGATATTCCATGTTTCAGATCAGCTGGGACCAGCCACCCTCCTTCTTGGGCAATTGCCAGCCAGAATATAAGGGTAAAGATGCAATATATCTGTGGCAGGTTTTGACTGCTGCAACATTTAAAACAATGACAAAGAAATGGCTTCAGCCAATACCGCCGGAGGGCACAGAATGGAGGAAAGTTGTCTCCCAGATATACCAGATGGAGGAAATTACTTTTAAACTTCAACAAAGGCTGCCGGCATTACAGAATAGGTGGACGAGGTGGGAACTGTGGAATGGCCAGAGTAACAGTCCTGACTGAGTGACTTGGTCCCTATTTTTTCACCTCCCACTCCCTGTGGCTCTCTCTACCCCCCTTTTTTCCTTCTTCTGTCCAGGGATGTTGGGGTAAGAGGAACAGGAGGTAACCTCTCTTTCTGAATGAATAATTAAAGTAAGAATACTTGTTATAGTAAACCCAGCTTATCAGTCTTTAATATATATTTACTGTGAGTAAGAAACATGTTTAGATGTATATTGTGCCCATGTTTTGGTTCTTACACTGTTCTAGGTTAGACTGTTTTTAGACTATTAGTTATAATATATTTTGGAAGCTAATAATTAACTTTCAGATTCATTCTATTGTGTGGAATAAGTACAGGAAATAGAGTTGATATACGGGATGTTATTACAATACTCTTTTTATCCTTGACAATAAGAATGTTTAAAACAAGACAACTGGATTTCCTAATCCTATCAGTTCTGAACATTTGAATGTGATATGTTCCTGCTTTGTAATTGTAACCAGGTGTCGGTATAGGGTTTGTTGTTATTTAGCGCCTGGTGCCTCCATTATGTAACCCAGTACCTGACTAGCCTGGGTTCGGGGAGAAAACATTCACTTGGCATCAGGGCTAGGTTTGCACTTCCGGATAGGGGCACCCAACAATTCCAGACACAGGAAGCAAAAACTGAGAATGTTCAAATCAGGAGTGGGATTCCAATGTGTGGCTTTTATTTATTTTTTTATGCTTTATTTTTATTGTTATACATGTATACATACATACAATAAATCCGTTTCTGGGACAGACCAAGTCACAGTAATAAATCTCCATCTGGAGAAACAAAAACATTTCCCCTTAATATTTAGTATTAAATGCATCCCCGATATATTGATACCACATAGAGGGGTAGCTAAACATTTTACACAAATTTATATCAAGAGCAAGATTAAGCTGTGTGGTGAGCCCAGGAGCAGTATGACTGAGTCCATAGAGCTTAAGTCCATAAAAGTTCCGAAAAATCCATGCCACTCCTGAGGGCTATTGGTGTCATACTATTTAACCTAAAAGTTTAAAGTTAGAAGTGAGTTTGTACCTAGGGCAGCAGCATCTTAAAGCCTCCACCCAAACTGCTTCTTTTACAGATAACATTCAGGATTTACTCATCTAAGCACTTTATATTTCTTTTTAAGAAACAAAACCCAACAAGTATTAAGCTTTTCAAAACAACATGTCCCTATATATAAACACGGGGGCTGGTAATAGTACAATGCTTTGATGCCTTCAAGTTTAGGATAAAGCTAAAGCTTAGAAGTATCAACTTTATTACGTTACAGTTTGTTGAAATTCAGTCCTCTGCGTCCGAATCAACCTCTCCAGGTTCACGACGACAGTCTCGAACTAAAATAAATCTCGAGGCCCATTTCCCAGCTTCAGTAGGATCGGAGAAGGCTCAGACCTTGCCCTCGTCTTCTGAATTACCGCAGTCTGGCGGGAAGACCATCGAGTGGATGATTGAAGCTTCTCGTAGCAATTTTCTGACCCCATCAGATTTCTTCCTCCTGTTATGTGTGGCATAACTTAAGTCAGGAAACAAGAAAATGTTTCAGTCGTCCTGTGTTATTGAACTTGCTTGCCTAGCGAGATGCAGGATTCTGTCCAGAGAACCAACTCCATCCGTGACTAGGAGCAGTGTCCTGGGATTCTCTGAGTCTTCTCGATATCCTCTTGGCGTAATCCGGTAAGCCTTCTGCAATGAAATATTTAGGCTCTGACCCTCTGGCATTAGTTTTGAGTCCAGCCATTCACGCAAAAACATAAGAGGGTGGTCTCCCTCTATCCCCTCAGGTAGACCCAGAATTCGGACGTGCGAGGAGTGGGCTTGATTTTCTAAAGTTTCAAGCCTGGCTCTCAAGTGGTGATTCTCTTTCACCAAAGCGTGGTTGCTTCCCGCTGCGGAGTCTGCCTGACATTTCGCATCTCCCATCTCCACCTGCATCCCTGCCTTTGAATTCTCCACCAGAGTGACCTGTGTAGCAAAAGTGTCCATTTTAGAGCTTAAATCAGAAACAGATGTGATTAATCTTTGCAGCTTAAAACCGATAGAGGACATGGTCTCCTCAGGTTCCCGATGAGAGGCGGCCTGCTTTTCTGTCCCATGACTCACTGCCTGTGAAGTTCCAGTAATTGTGGGGCTTTTATTCACTTCAACACAAGAATACAAAGCAAGATGGACCCCCATGGGGCTACACTCACTGGTTATGCTGATCTATAGAGGTCAGAACACATCGTCTTCATCATCACACAACCCTCAGGTTCTGAACACAGTGGGCTCTCAGCCCAAACTGGTACTCTCCCTCTCGTGGATTCCCTGGCATGGCCCTCGGTCAGCACTGGTACACATTTCCATATGGCATGGATTTTCTCTTGGTGGCTCCCTCAACCACCCATGAGCGCTTCCTAGCTCTAAAGGGAAAAACACACATCCTTAATCCCATGTCTGTGTACTTTCTGCAGACACTGGCCAAGTGCCTGGTAGAAAGCTATAGGTGCCCAAAGTGAATCCATAGAGGTAAATCTGGTTACTCCAGATGGGGGGATCTCCCACCTCTTGTCCCCAAATCCATACCCGGCCATTCATTTGGAGTCAACACCTTTCCTTTGAAACTCTCTGTTTGTAGAATGCTATCTCGAAATGTATATCACATTTAACATTCTGCTTTCTAGGTAACTGGTGTCCTGACTTGCAATGTTCTTTAAGTGGCTATGTCCATCCCTGTAGACCCCCACTGAATAGATGCATTTCAAGCCATACACATAACTTAAAGTATTGTACTTGGCTGTCCTTTCCTGACCCCAAAGTAGCAGATACTTTACACAGCTGTCTCAGTGAAAACATAGGCTCTCTGGCAGAGCTGACTCACCATGGTTCGCAGGTGCTCCAGGGCTTCTCTCACAGGAAAAAAACACACTTGGTACCACAGAACAAATCTTCTCATCAGGCAGCTTTCCTTCTTCCAGCAGGGCAAGGGGATTGCCCCTGAAAGCTGCTGTTGTCCCCCCCATCCCATTCAGGGATGGGGCACTGGAACAAACTGGGGAACAGTTTCAACCACTTGTATTAGTTTTCATCTGTGTCCTTCTGTAGGGCGAGAACACACACCCTCTTCTGTGGTAGCGCTATTACAGAACTGGGCTATGAGAGGCTGCCAACTGCAGCGCACCTCCTCCCTCCACCGAGTCTCCCACTAGACTACTCACTACAGACTTTGAAAACTCTAACGTTCTAACCTAACTCCCAGCCGCAGCATTCCACTGTGGCTTATGCTGCTGCGAGAATTCTATATGATGTCATCCCTCCAGCTCAGCTGAGACTGAGGACAGAGAGAGAGAGAGAGTGTGAAACCCATTTAACTGGTGTTTCACAAGCTGCCTTTCCCTGCCTGCACTAGATCTAAGTTGGATTCTAGTAACCCCGGGTGACGGCGGGGGTTACATAATGAAATTATTTATTAAAACTTCAATAAAGAAGTATAAAAATAAAAATTAATGTCGTGGAATAGCTGAAGAGGGTGCTTACCAGTACAGAGCAAGCACTGTCAAAAGTCTCCTGCTACCAGTGCAAAAGGATAAATTGTCCACCGCATTGTTGGTTTAAGTCATATCAGTGAAAGGCCCTTTGGTGAACACTGAAGAGAAATGTTCATTAAGCATCTTAACTTTTGCTTCTGGCTCTCTCACAGGTTTCTAGCCCTGTTTTCAAGAGGTAGTCCCTTACTTCACCTTACTCCTTTCATTTATGTACTCGAAGAAGCCTTTGGTGCTGTCTGCAGCTCCTGCTGCAATCCTGTCTTGCAGCCCTTACTGCTTTCTTAATCCTAGTTTTCTAGCAGTCCAGAGGAGGGCAACTAAAATGGTGCAGGGTCTACATCAGAAACCATATGAAGAGAGACTGAGAGAACTTAATATGTATACCCTTGATGAAAGGAGGGATAGGGGGGTCATGATAGAAAGTTTTAAGTACCTCAAGGGAATCAACAAAGTCCAGGAGGGTAGCATCTTTCAGAAAAAGAGATGTGTAAGAACAAGGGGGCACAATTTAAAGTTAGAGGGGGGACGGCTTAGGGGTAATGTGAGGAAATTATTTTTCACGGAGAGAGTGGTGGACGCATGGAACCACCTTCCTGGAGAGGTTGTGGGGTCTAAAACAGTGGAGGAATTCAAACATGCATGGGACAGACATAAGGCAATTATAGTGGGGGTTGCAGGAAATAGGCTGTTGGTTTACTAGAATCTGCAGCTTATCCAGTAGGTAGGGAAATGTGCAGACTGGGTGGGCCAAGTGGTCCTTATCTGCTGTCAAAATCTATGTTTCTATGTTCTTCTCTCTGGCCTGGAACCAACCTGTGTCTTTCTACATTGTTTTTGTTCAAATAAGTTTCCTTAGGTCCCTGTTGATCCATACGGGACACTTCTTGGCCTCTTATCCTTTATTGCTTACAGGAATGCAGATCTGTACAACTGCTTCGATGTGCAGGTTGTCCTCTGAGCTAGCTTACCTTTCCCAGCTGGTGTGTCTGTGTACTGAACACTAGTTGTTGGTCGGAGGGGGGCACAGTGTGTGCCTTTTCTGGAGACATTGTCCATGAATAGTGTTGTGACATGGACAGGGCCTCTACAGTGGCACATATCAGCCTGTTAGACTATTACTGTATTTTTTCTTCCTTTATTTCAGCACCAGAAAATGTTCTAAAAGCTGTTTATTTTGGCAGAGCAAAAACAAAACAAAAGACTTTCAGTTTAGCTTGTTTCAGCTCTCCAGTTCACAGCAGCACTTCTCTCGGTGTCTCTCTCTTGTCCCCAAATCCTCCCTCTTACTTTGTCTGGCTTTCTTTTTAGGCATCCTAGATGAGGCTAATTTGGGCTGTTCATCTGCAGGGATTTCCAGCCTTACATACAGCCAGTGCACATGGGCCAGACCAGAAAGCAAGAGGGCTGCGTTTCAAGTCATCCTGTTCTCCTGCTAGTATCTTAGTGGAGAGGGGATCCCAGGTGACGGTTGTACAGAATCCTTCACACTCAGAATTTGATACTACCTCAGACACTTTAGGGACAGATAATACAGGTGGTCCATCCCACATCCCACCCCCCACCGACAACATTTCTTTGTACCAGATCTTGTCCAGGATTTTTAAGTCAGAAGGTGAATTCCTAGTTTTGGGCCTCATGTATAAAGCTTTCACTTGGAGACTTCACTTGCCTGTATCCCCTGCTTTGCAGTCTCTAGCAAAGAAGCTCTGGATGGAGCCAGTACAGACTTCCTGCATGGATAAAAAAGTGGAATGGAAGTATGTTGTCCCTTGTGGAGGGGTTGTGGGATAACAGATGGACCAGACACAGAACTTCAGGTTTAACACACAATCTCTGTGTGACATTTATTTAAAACACAGAGGATAATCTTAAGCAAGGGCATATCCTTGCTTCAGTACATCGGTTTGCAGCAACAGACTATACATGTCCTTCCTCTGCACTTAGTCAGCATCTACTGATCTATCTCTTCAGTGGAAATGAATTAATTCCCTATGTTGATCTTGTGTGTTAGGGTGATGGGGAGCTCAAAAAAAGGAAAACCCCAAAACAAGATAAAGACAAAGAACCTCAGTGCAAAAGTAGTGAAGCAAGGGTTACCCCAAAGGTCACTGGCAATAAAGCCAAGTTTCTAAGAAACACAACACCACACATACCCCCCAGAATGCAAAGCATCATGTGATGTGTATGCAAATCACCATGAAATTTTAGTCGGATTCAGTTTAAAGCAAGAATGCATGGTGCTAGATGGCCTCTCAAACAATCTGTAATTTTTATGCATTTTAAATAACACAGGAGGGGTTTTCTGATATCTCTACCCAGGTAACTTAAGTTTTATAATACAGTCCCCCTAGTAACTTTTTACCTTTATCTAAAACACCTAGTTCCTTTATATTTTCAACATTTACAGGTTTCGTACACATAAGGCATATACATCAAGATATTTTATTACATAGTGCTATTGCATACTAAATCCAACAACGAGGAACACATCCTGTTGTTTTACATACGCTCGGAGGTCACCACAATAACCTCCCTGTACGAGGATCTGAAGGGGAAAAGGAAATTTAAAGAGGACACTATAGCATAGTCAAGAAAGGGGAGGAGGCACCCATAGGTGACAAACCTTATGGACTAGAAATTGTAAAGGATAGATTAGGCTTAGAAATAAAATTGTTGCAACAGTTTTAAGAAAAGGTCAGTTCTCAAGAGTGGCAGGATCTCCCTGTCACATATCCCCCACCTTAAGCGAGCAGCAGTTATCTCAGCCTGCTTACCACCTTCCTGTCCCAGGAAGGGATGGAGCTTCCACCCATCCATCTTTAGAAACTCTGCCTCAGGGTCACTATTAACATTATACATTTCGTTTTCCACCATAAACATAGTGGTTATCATCATTCTTTACCCTGAGGCGTTTAATACATTTCTCAACAGTGACTAATGGTACCAGTCTCTGTACTATCTCATTTTAAGGAAAGTCCATTACATTTACTTGACATCAATTCCTGCACCATATCTGGACATGAAATTAGCATTTACATGTTTTGTCCCTGCCCTATGGGACACAGTAAATTGATAGCGCTGAAGAGCTAAGTACCACCGCATTATATGGGGATTTTTCTCTTTCAGTTGGTTCAACCAGCAAAGGGGGTTGTGATCAGTTACAACCTTAAATTCAGCCCCCACAAGTAATATTTCAGAGACTCAATAGCCCACTTCAGAGCTAAGCATTCTTTCTCTATGGTAACATATCTTCTCTCCCTCTCATGTAGCTTCCTGCTGATATGCATGATCGGATGTTCTTCCCCATCTATTTTCTGAGATAAGACTGCCCCAGTCCCATTCTCTGATGCATCGGTTGGAACCTCAAACACGTGGTTGAAGTCAGGGCTTTTCAATACAGGAGCTGTACATAGAATGGCCTTGATATTCCTAAAAGCCTCATCACAAATATGGGTCCCTTGTACCTAATTCGGGCACCTCTTTTTAGTGAGATCAGTCAGAGGACTGGCAATGGCTGAGAAATTAGGAATAAATCTCCGGTAATAACCAGCCAGGCCTAGGAAAGATCTCACATATTTTTTTGTGGTAGGTATTGGGCTGTTTGCTACTGCTGTAACCTTCTCTACCTCAGGCTTCACTTGTCGGGTGCCCAAAATGAACCCTAGATATCTTGTCTTGGTCTTTGCTAGGGCACACTTAGCAGGGTTATTTATTTATTTATTTCAGAAGAATCAGAAATACCTTTGAGTCAAAGACTCCTTTACAAAGGTTCCACGTCACATATAAAAGATCCGATGCACAAATACAAAACAAATTAGAACAGATACAAATACAGTGATTGATTATTACAGAGTAAAGATATATTACAACAGGAAGTTAGGCTAACATTCAGGAACTAGTACTGTTTGAGATAATATAAAGAGACTGGAAGTTAACATCCCTGAGCTGGTGGAGGTAAGAGCTGAAAGAAGAGGCAAGCCAGAGGCCATTGTCAGTCTTAGAGGGACAGGGCACCAGTTCACTGAACAGTGCATGATCACTTGAGGACGAAAATGGGCCCTAAGGTGCGTTTGAAGTGACCAATTCTTTGATCAAAAGCGTAGGGAGGAGGGTAGGTTATTCATCCACAAGGGTGCTCTGTAGCAAAAGGATCTTTGGAATTGAGTTGTGCGACAGGAAGGGATAGAGAGACGATGGGTATCAGAGCTACGGGTGTGCTGAACTTCAGAGTCCAAGGTGATTAAGGAAGTGAGTGACGCAGGGGTGAGGCCAAGAGTGATTTTTTTTTGCTAAGAGACATGTGTGGAATTTGATTCTGTTTTCGAGGTTAAGCCAATTGGTGTCCTTATAAAGCACACAGGTATGGGTAAGTCTGTCACATCCTAAAAAAAGACGACAGGCCTTGTTTAGCACAAGTCTAAGACTATCAAGGGCTGAGGGGCTTGCACTACCAAAAGTAAGAAGGCCATAGTCTAGAAGGGAGAGAACTGAGGAGGAGACCGCAAGCTTAAGGGCATCAGAGGTAAGGCAATGTTTAAGCTGCAAGAGCCTGAGCCTAATGTTTAGGGCCTTGGATAATTGGTGTATATGCTCTTGGTAGGTAAGGGCAGAATCCAAAGTGATGCCCAGGTACTTAAAGGAGTGAACAAATTCCAATGGGGTCTGGGAAGCTGATAGTATTTGAGGAAAAACCTTTCCTGGTGTTCAAGGATGAGCGTAAGAGCAAACCTTTAGTTTTTTGTAGTTAATAATAAGGCGTTTGAGGTGAACCAGCTGACAGTGTTGAAGGAGGACTGGAGGAGTGGTGGAGTTGAGAGGGGTCTGGGCTTGAGGAGAAGATGACAGCATCATCAGCATATACTAATAGGTTGGAGGAGCAGGAAGCGGGGAGGGAGTTTAGGAAGAGGCTGAAAAGGAGGGGACCCAAAATGGACCCTTGTGGGACCCCTGAGAAGACAGGAGATTTGGCGGATAGGGTATTCACAATTTTAACTTGAAGGGTCCGTTGGCAAGGTAGTTGGAAAACCATCCCACGGAGTCCTGTGAGAGACCCAGGTTGAGCAAGGAGGTATGGAGTAAAGAATGGTGGATAGTATCAAAGGCCTTAGTGAGGTCAATGAAGATCGCACCAGTGATGTGGCCTTTATCCAAAGCAGTATGTATGTGTGATGTTAGCTCAAGCAAGGCAGTTGTCGTGCTGTGACCTTTACGGAAACCATGCTGTTGTTTGCAGAGTAGGTCATATTTATTGAGGTGGTCAGTAAACTGATCCGAGACTATCCTCTCTAAGGCCTTGGAGAGGGAGGGAAGTATGGAGATAGGGCGATAATTGTTGGTAGAGGAGCGTCTACCACCTTTAAATAAGGGCGTGATAGAAGCAGATTTCCAAATGGTAGGAAATTTACATAGTGAAAGGGAGAGGTTTAGAATGTGGGTGAGAGGAGCAAGGACTTCCTTAAGGGAGAGCCGAAGAATTCTGAGATCAAGGGAGTCGGCGTTGGAGGAGGCGTGACTAAGGGCAGCCGTAAGGTAAGGTTCTGCTGATTTCAGAGAGATGCGGTGAAAATAAAAGGGGGGGGGGCCCCGAGTTGAAGCGCTGGCTTGCTAGGAGCAGGTAGCTCATAGACGTTCAGGGGGAGAACATGGCTAAGGTTGGAGAAGGCATCACTGAAAACAGCAGCAATATGAGTGGGGTCAGAGGTCAAGGACCCATTTGACATGACTTGGGAGGGGACCAGGTTGGGGACCTTACTGCTTATTTCTTTAATGTTGTCCCAGAACTTGCGTCCGGAGCCCCAAGACGAGGTTAAGGCAGATTTATAGTACTCTGCTTTTGCCCTGCAAATGGCCCAGGTGCACTTGTTCTGAGCCATTCTGTCTGTCATGGGGGAGGCCGGACTCAATGGAGAGATGCCATTATGAGTCTCTGGTTCACATTAAAGTCTTGAGCCATTCAGTGAACCACGGTATGTGATTGCCTTTAACCACTCTTTTCGTGAAAGGTGCATAGAGGTCACAAATATTATTGAAGGACCTGGTAAATAGGTCCAAGGCACTGTCAAGGTTTACAGATTTAAAAATGTAGGACCAATCCATGACCCTGAGGTGCGTTTTTAATTGAGCCAGTTTACCAGGACCAAGGCACAATTATTTTGGGAGGGGATCTTGGGATTTTACAGGAGCAGAGAACTGGAGAGTGGTCGCTGAGAGCATTAGGAAGTATGGAAACTTCGGAGATCTTGCCCGGGCGATTGGAGAAGATGAGGTCCAATAGTGAGGAGAAACCGGTACGAGGGTCACGCCGAGTGGGGGAAGTGACCAGTTGTGTTAGACCTTGAGCTGTGGCAAGATCAATGTAAGGGGTGGCATCCTTGCTTAGCCAATTGATGTTAAAGTCACCAAGTACAAGTAGTTCCGACTGTGAGGGTAATGTGTCCAGATAAGACAGTACTGCTTGGAAGGCTGATTTTTGGTCCCTTGGGGGGATGTATACTGTAGTTATGTAGAAGGGCTTTGGGCTCTACCCAGAGCCAGTTTGACAGTGAGGGCTCAGTGCCAGCCCCAGATCAGGGGAGTGGAGAAGGTGACCTTGTAAGGTATCCTTAGTGTAGATGGCACAGCCACCCCCTCGCTTACAATGTCGATCAGCACGGTAGAGGATATAACTGGGCAGAGATACAGAGGAATCTGGGGTCCGAGGAGTGAGCCAGGTTTCACACACTGCTATGACATCCGGTTGGTGCTGTAGTACCCAACCCTGGAAGGAGTCCCATTTTTTTTAGGATGCTACAGATATTGAGAGAAGCAATGAGCAGTTGACCCTGGGTACATTGGGGAGGCAACATGCCAATGGGTGGACCAGGATTAGGATGGATATTCCCCGATAGGAGGAGGAGGAGAAGCAGGAACCTTGCAGAGGGGTACCAGGCACACTTCTTCTTACAGACGAGGGGTAACAGGATATGTGGTATAGTGGTGGTGACGATCGGAATGGGTAGTGTATGTTCTTTAAGGTAGGCCTGTAGGAAGTAGTGAAAGTCAAGGGAGGCCGACGGCGTCACATGTTGAGGTTTCTGAGTCAGGACAGCCCCAGGGGGAGCGGCCAGGGTTGAATGACTAGATAGGCAGTCATATTGAGTAGGAGGAGTGTAGGTTATCTGCCAATCCCCTATAACAGGGTCAAGGGAGGGGGTTGAGTTTACCCAAAGTATCACTAGCAGCCAAGCATTCAGACTGTGGCCAACTGCAGAGGAGGGGGGGGTGCCACAGGGTACGATAGAGAGGGGAAATGGGCCGGGAGGAACAAATGGCAGAGTGGCAGGATTATAGTATACATCCTGACACTAAATGTTGAAAGCTCAGGGTGGCCAGTGAAACAGGAGAGCAGGCAGTAGAGCAGCCTCTAGTGGTAGAAAAATATAAGCTTCTAATGGAGAACTTGGCTGATTGGTTAAAGCTGCCTATAAAAGGCAGAGCTCACCAAGGGCGGTGGTGGGGGTGGCGGGGACCAACTACAGCAGCAGCAGAGCCGATTCCTTGGTAGAAGCAGCAGGTTTCCCGTACCTCAAACACTTGCAATCGGGGGTTGGGGTGGGGGAAGGCGCCGATGCCACTAGCCCTCTCAACCTCCTGCGACGTCTGTGGAGAAGCAAGACAGGTAAGGAAATTATATACATTCGGTGTCGGGGAACAAAAGGGGGAAGGGGGTACAAGGACAGAGCATGAGTTGGTCAGATTTTAAACAACTGTACAACGATCAAGTCTAGCCTGCACTGAGAGCCCAGGGAATAAGAGTAAAGGTGTAGGGCAGTTGCTAACGTTACAGATGTGAAAACACAGAGTAACTTTGCCAGAGAAGCCCTAAATTAATCACACAGCCAAACATAAGGACTGGAGGTTAATGGTCACTCCTGACTCCTTTATTGCTTGCAATACCTGGGACAAGTGTCTAACATGGGATTCCCAGTCAGAGCTGAATATGACCACATCGTCCAAATAAGCCACACAGTAGTCAGTGTGTGATCTTAGTATGTGGTCCATAAAACTCTGAAAAGTGGCTGGGGCCCCATGTAACCCGAATGGTATTGTGACAAACTGGTATAAACCAATTGGCGTGCTAAATGCGGTATTATCTTGTGAATCAGGTGACAAGGGGATTTGCCAATATCCCTTAGTAAGGTCAAGGGTGGAAATGTACTGTGCATTGCCTAGCCTGTCAATGTAGGGTTACCACCTTTTAAGAAGCTCAAAGTGGGACATTTCTTACTGAAGCATGATTTTTCGCAGGATACGATGTAACCTTGACCAATGTTTCCTCTAAATAATCTAAATTTAGACTAAGTAGTAGTATCATATTGTCATAATTGTATGGATATGTTTGTTAAGTGATGCATGTATTTATATATGTTTTGTGCATAAGAACGTATTATATTTATGTAGAAACTGTTTGTAAAGTTACATGTATATGTTTTAAAAGTTGGAAACTGAATGCATGGTTGGACCTCCTTGGAAATGAGTCCTTAATTCAGTAGAGTTTATCTTATAGTCTTGTTCATTTTATTATGAATTTGAATAAAATTTTACAAACAAACGAAGTGTTGCAGTTTTTTAGTTGTTTCTAGTGTTGCTTATCATTTTAATGTATTTGAGTTAAGGTATTATAGTTTTTTGCAACATTTAGAGGAAAATCATAAACTATTTTGTCTTCTGTAATGTCAGGACATGTAGTATTTTTCATGTTTTTTTGGCGGACACTGCTGCCCAAATCAGGACTGTCCTGTGAAAATCAGGACAGGTGGTAACCCTGTGTCAATGATGTCATCTATTCGGGGCATTGGATAACCATCGAATAGTGACACGTTGTTAAGCTTTCTAAAATATAGGGAGGCAGTATAGCGCAGTGGTTTAAGGCTCTGAGCTGCAACTCTGGTGACATCCAGCAGACCAGACCTGAGTTTGAATCCCACAGCTTCCACTTACATACTGTGTGACCCTGAGCAAGTCACTTAACTTCCCTGTGCTCCCAGGTCGCACCTGTAGAAAAGCTTTCAGTTTAGTGTGCTACTCCTGGTTAAACAACTAAAAAAAAAATCTAGGCATAGACGTATCCCACCCTCTTTTTTGTCCACTGCGATGATGGGTGAAAACCATGCACTCTTTGAGGACACGACTATGCCTAGCTGCTCCATTTTTTGACTTCCTGAATCACCTCATCCCTCAACTTCATGGGCAAACTGTAGGGTTTTTGGTGTATGGGCTTGTCTTGTGTAGCAGTTATGGTGTGCACAATTCCTTTGGCCCTCCCTGGGATGTATGTGAATATGGGCTCAAATTCTTGTAGTACCCCCTGCAGATCTTTCTCTTGCTGAGGCTCCAAATCGGGGTTTAGCTGGATCTCCCCCAGCTGTCCCGACTGCTCTAGCATTTTATAGGCAACCTCCAGCTCTGATTCCCTAACTTCAGGATGGATATAAAGGGAGGGGTTAGGCTTCTCACGCCATTTCCTAAGGAGGCTCACATGGTAAATTTTCTTGGGGGGGAGGGGTCTCTTTTCTGGCATGCTAAGCTAATAATTCACTGCTCCTGTTTGCCCCAGAATGGTGAAGGGACCCTGTCATTTCATAAGTAGTTTATCTGTGGAGGGAAGAAGTAACAACACTTTGTCCCATGACTGAAATGTTTTAGTTTTCAAACCCTGGTCGTATCTTTCTTTCTGCAAGTCTTGCTTCTTTTCTAAGCTCTGGTGTGCCAAGTTGATATACCTCACCAGGCGTTTGCATAACTGAGTCATGTACTCTACGACATTAAGATTTTCCACCTCTTTCCCTTCTTCCCAGTGTTCTTTAACCACATCCAGTGACCCCACTGGGTTTCTTCCATACAGTAATGAGAAAGGAGAGAAACTAGTGGATGCTTGAGGGATTTCTCTGTAGGCGAAAAGTAAATAGGGGAGGTACCTATCCCAGTCTCTGCCCTCTTCTTGTACATACTTCCTCAACATTCTCTTTAATGTCTGATTAAACGTCTCTTTGAGGCCGTCAATCTGCAGGTGGTATGGGGAAGTACGCACTGCTACCACGCCCAACAGACAGTACAATTCTTTTACCAGGTGTGCATTAAAATTACTCCCCTGATCAGTAAGTATTTCCTGGGGGATTCCCATATGGCTAAATACCTTTGCTAGCTCCTCTGCTATCCTCGGGGTGGTGACAGTTCTCATGGGGATAGCTTCTGGGTAGCAGGGAGCGTAATCACTTATGACCAGTACAAATCTGTTACCCTTGTAGTTCTTTTCCAGGGGGCCCACTTGAGTTCTTTTTCAGGGGGCCCATTACATCCATGGCTATCCTGTCAAAGGGGTTAGTCACAGTGGGGATGGTTTGTAGTGGTACTCTATCCCTTTTTCTGCCTGCGCTACGTTCTGACACTCAGCACATGCTTTACAATACTCAGCTATGTTCTCGTGGATAGAGGGCCAATAAAACCAGGGTAATATCCTTTCTAGGGACATGGATATGTTGTTCAATCCACACTTACTGGCAGGTTCCTTGCCACTTTAAATCTTGCCGGAAGGTCTTCAAGTTGGCTCCTCCCACCCACCCAGGTGGTAAAACTCTCGGTTCCACCCCATGACGCCAGATCTTTCTTACCACTTGGAAGCTCAGGTTCCCTTCTTAACGCTCTGCAAATAGACTGGATCCTAACTCTTTGGTTCACCCGAAAATAGTTTTAAAATTCTCAAGACTTTGGTCAAATTCTTCCCTCGCAGCTGCAATGGACAAATCGACTCCCGGTTTTCGGCGGTGCCCATGCGGGCAGAAGATGTCCAGGATGGATCCACACTCCATGTGCATCTGGGCGCCCGAGAAGCGTTATCTGCTGGTGAAGTCCAAGGAGGCCCGTTGGGCGGTGTCGGCGGCGGCTGGCTCGGCTGAGCAACTCGAGCAGATGATCGCCCTCGAGGAGGAGGCGGCCCAGGCCGCATACTCATCTTCCTCGGTCATGGCATTTATCCTGCTCTCTCTGGGATCCTCCTACACAGCTTCTTTTAAGGAGCTTTGCCAACCCCTTTCCACGAAGGGAGAGGGGCCATCGGGACACTCTTCTCGGTCAAAAAAGAAGGACTCGAAGGGTAAGTCCCACCGTCGACGTTCCTGGGAGAGGTCCCCTTTCCTGGACTGTTGACACTGTACTTCGGTCGAGGTTGCGGCTAAGGCTGCAGGCTTCACGGTGTCCCCGTCAGGTCAGCCGGTCGAGACACCCATTGATGCGGTCGAGATTTTTCTCGACCCGTCGGACGGGCTGTCGACTGGTGAAGCCAACAACCCTTCATCACTGGTTCCCCCGGTGGAAACCGAGGACTTGCCTGCGCCTCCTGTGCCAGAGTCCCCGGTCAAGGTTCCCGAGCCGAGGGAGGAGTGGGTGTCCCCCGCTCCCTCCCAGACCCACCCTTGAAACACCGAGGATCTCGGTCTCGGTCTCGGACCTCGCTCGTCCAGCCGATCCCTGACATTGGCGGTCTCAGTCTCAGCACTCAAGGTAAGCAACGACACCGCCATCTCGCCTTCCTCCTCAGAAGAGGAGAGGCCCAGCGCAAATTGCGCCGATGCTACTAGTATTTAATGTGGCAGCAGCTCCTTTGTCCGGGAACAAGCCGACGCTGTCGCCTTCCCCGGCCATTAAGTGGCTGTCACCCGAAAGGCCGAAACAACCCCTCGTGGTAGTCGAGGTGCCCAAGCCTGGGCCGGTTGTTCGGCTGAAACCAGCTGCTCCACCAATTGTGGTGGAACCTCCGCCTCCACAGCCGAAATCGGGGCGCCGACCAAGGACTCTCGGTCGGGTCAGGGTCTGCCCCACTGTTGTCAGTCACCTCACTCCGACCGCCCTCGGCAGGTGGAGGGTGGCTCAGGCCCCAGGCAGCTCTTCGCAGACTCCTCAGAGTCTGACAACGACTCCTCCCTGTTTTCCAGGCCCCTTGACCTGGAGTCCTCCGGGGGGCAGTCGATGGATGAGAGCCCATCATCGTTCATGGGTCTGCTTCGGCTCATCTCGGAGTCCACCGGGATGCAGCTCAAGCCCATATCCAACCGGGCCAAGTATCCCCTCACGAAGATACTGGACCGAGGGGATTCTCCCACGGAGGCCTTTCCGGTAGCTGAAGCCATTGTTGGCCCAGCCTTGGAGCTTTGGCAGCGGCTGGCTTCCTGTCCTGTGCCTTTGGCCAGGATGGCCAGGAAGTATGCGGTCCTTACCGGCTCTTTGTCCGGTTTTTTGGAACACCCCTCTACGGAGGGGTTGGTCACCGATAGCATTTTCTGGCACTCCTGGAATGCTAGGGATGTGGATAAGCCACCCGACAAGGAGTCCAAAAAGCTGGACTATGCCGGGCACAAGGTGTACGCTGCGTCCTCCCTCGGCCTCTGTCAGGCCAGCTCGGCCGTGCTGATGGCGCACTTCTCCCACGCCCTCATGGGCTCCCTGGATGAGGTGATCCCTCATCTCCCAGACGACCTGCAGACTACGGTCAAGCAGGTGCAGGATCAGGGAAGGGCAGTGGCGAAGCAGCAGCTCCAAACAGCTCTAGACATTGGAGACTCCTGTGCCCGATCAGTAGCGGCCACAGTGGCCATGCGCCGCAGAGCCTGACTGAGGATATCCAGCTTCACAGCGGATACCCAGCACAAATTGGCAGACGTCCCCTTCTTGGGGACTGACCTGTTAAGTCCTGGAGTGGAAGGCCACCTCCAGAGGATCGAAAAGTCCAATGCTATACTGGACTCAGTCACCTCCGCTCAGAAAGACAAAGGCCATCGTCAGCAACATAAGTCCTTTCAACCTTCTGCTCCTGCGGCATGTCCGGCCCAGCAACACCAGCATCAGGGCCAGCGGGCTCACGCTTGGCACCCCAAAGCCAAGCCTGCGGCTTCCTCCAACATGAAACAGGGAGGAAAAGGCCCAGGAGGTCCCTCGGCCGGTTGTTCCTCCAAGCCTGCCCAGTGATGGGTTGAGGGGTGTCGCCCCAACCTCGTCGCTCCCCCCTGGTTTCCTCCCGTGTGGGGATGGCTCCGCCACTTCCTTTCCGCCTGGTCCACTATCACCACGGACCGCTGGGTGTTGGAGGTGGTAGGAAAGGGCCTGCCTCTGGAGTTCAAGCAGGCCACGCCCTTCCCAGCTGTTGCCCCGCGGGGGGCTACGGGGTCCGCAGCCTCCCTGTCGGCTCGTCAAGCCGACATTGCCCTGCTCCTCGAATAGGAGGTGATCAGGAAGGTGGCGGATCCTCCACCAAGCCCGGGGTTTGTGTCCAGGTATTTCTTGGTCCTGAAACAGACGGGGGGCTGGCTCCACATTCTAGACCTGCACGACCTGAACAGGTTCCTAAGGTCTTGAACCTTCAGGATGGTCACTCTGGCTCAGATCATTACATCCTTGGAATGAGGCATGTGGTTCTATTCTCTGGACCTCCAGGATGCGTTCTTTCACGTCCCAATCCGTCCATCCCACCAGAGATTCCTCCGCTTCAGGGCAGAGGAGTCCCTCTACGAGTTCTGGGCCATGCCCTTCGGCCTTTCTCTAGCTCCCAGGGTCTTCACCAAATGCATGGCAGTGGTGACAGCATTTCTACGGCGCCGAAGGGTTCGAGTGTACCCCTACCTGGATGACTGGCTGATTGCGTCCTCCTCCAGAATGGAGGTGGAGCGGTCTAGGGATCTGGCCCTCCAGGTTTGCTCTCAAGTTGGCCTCCTTATCAACGAGGCCAAGTCAGAACTCGTGCCAAAGCAGGTGATACAATTCTTCGGGGCAGAGCTCGACTCTCTGCAAGCCAGAGCACGGCTCCCGTTGGACAGGGCCGAGGTTCTTTCCTCCTTTACCCAATCATTTCAGGTTGGGCAATTGCGCCCTGCCCGGGACTTCCTGGGCCTCATGGCGGCCTGCATCAGCGTGGTCCGTAGTGCCTGTTGGCACATGAATCCCCTACAGTGGGTACTGGCCAGCCAATGGTCACAGTGCTCCGATCCTTTGGATCAGCTAGTGACAGTGACCCAGGAGATGTGGAATGCTCTCCAGGGGTGGACCGTTCCAGTACATCTGCAGGAGGGCATCCCATTTGTCCGCCCCGAGCCAGCGGTCTCTCTATTGACCGAAGCCTCTCTGATGGGTTGGGGTGCCCATCTGGGGGAGCACAGAGCGCATGGCCTCTGGTCCCCTCGGGAGTCCCGATGCCACATCAACCTGCTGGAGCTTCGAGCGGTTCATCTAGCCCTCACCGCCTTCGCTCCGTTTGTACGGGGTCAAGTGGTCCAGGTCCAGACGGACAATACCACGCACTATGTACTACCTAAACCACCAGGGCGGGACACGCCCATGCCTCTGTGCAGGGAAGCTGTCTGCATTTGGTCCCTCGTGCGCAGCCTGGAGGTGGATCTCCTTGCCATCCATGTGGCAGGAGCCTCCAACATTCTGGCCGATGCCCTAAGCCGGATAGGGGCTGCGTCCCACGAGTGGTCTCTCCTGCCGGAGGTAGTACAAGATCTGTTCTCCCACTGGAGCATGCCTCAGGTGGACCTGTTTGCCTAAAGGGAGAATGCGAAGCTGAGACTGTTTCATGCCCGCCCCACTCAGCAGGGCTCGCTGCAGGGGGATGGCTTCTTGAGGCCGTGGACCCCAGGCTTCTTCTACGCCTTTCCCCCATTTCCCTTGATCCACAGTGTGCTTCTCAAGGTGAGGAGGAACAAGGCGCAGGTGATTCTGGTAGCCCCAGACTGGCCCCACCAGTTCTGGTATCCAGATCTCCTCAGTCTCAGTTCCAGGTTCCCGAGGCGGCTTCCAGCCTGCCCAGACCTGATCTCAGTCAATCAGGGGAAGGTATTCCATCCAGACCTTCAATCCCTGCACCTGACGGCCTGGTTCCTGAGTGGCTAGAGTTCCAGGCCTTGGGTCTTTCCGACGAGGTCCTCAACGTTGTTGAGGCTTCCCGTAAGGAGTCGACCAGAAAATGCTATGCCTTTAAATGGTAGAGATTCTCCATTTGGTGTCAGGGCAAGGGCCTGGACCCTTCCTCCTGCTCCTTGGCAAGCATTCTGGACTACCTATGGTCCCTTTCTCAGCAAGGGCTTTGGTCGACGACCCTTAAGGTGCACCTGGCAGCCATCTCTGCTTACCGGCACGGGCCAGGAAGCAGTCAGTGGCGCAGGAGAAGATGGTCGGGCACTTTTTCTCAAAGGCCTTGATCACATATCCCCTCCAGTGCGAGAACCTCCACCTCCGTGGGATCTACTGCTGGTATTGGCTAAGCTTATGGGCAAGCCATTCGAACCGATGCACAGGTGTGACATCTCTCACCTGTCGTGGAAGACCGCCTTCTTGGTGACTATCACGTCAGCCAGAAGGATGGGAGAGCTCCAGGTGCTTTCCATCGAGTTTCCTTATCTGGTCTTCCACAGGGACAAGGTCGTCCTGTGCCCCACCGAAATTCCTTCCGAAGGTGGTGTCGGAGTTTCACCTTAACCAGGTGTTGACTCTGCCAGTGTTCTACCCCAATCACACCTCAAGGTTTAATATAGGCTCCATACTTGGACCCTAGAAGAGCGCCTCTCTTATTATAAGGAGTGGATGGTTGAAGTTCAGGGAGAGATTCACGGCTGTTTGTCACCTATGCTGGAAGCCGCACACCTGGCAGACCTGCAGCCAAGCGGACGATAGGCAGGTGGGTCACCTCCTGCATAGATCTCTGCTATAGGTTGGCGGGCACGGAGCCTCCCAAAGGGATAAGAGCTCATTCTACCTGCCATACCGCTGCTTCGTTGACTGCTTCCAGGGACGTCCCTATCCAGGAAATCTGCAGGGCTGCTACCTGGAAGTCAGCACACACCTTCATTACCCACTACCACATCGACCTAGAGTCACGCCGGGATGCTTGTTTTGGGCCTCTGTTCTCCAGTCCTTATTTCCCAAGTAAGTATAGGGGGTGTGCGCCTTGCCTCCCTCCTCCTGGAGAACTGCTAGGAGTCTGCCAGTAAGTGTGGATTTAACAACATATCCATATCCCTAGAAATACAGGTTACTCACCTGTAACAGGAGTTCTAGGAATGGTATATGTTGTTCATCCACACAACCCACCCGACCTCCCCGGCTCCGACGCACAACCTGGCTTCCAGCGGGCTATATCTGGCATCATGGGGCGGAGCCAAGAGTTTTACCACCCGGGTGGGTGGGAGGAGCCAGCTTGAAGACCTTCCGGCAAGATTTAAAGTGGCAAGGAACCTGCCAGTAAGTGTGGATGTACAACCTATTCCATTCCTAGAACTCCTGTTACAGGTGAGTAACCTGTATTTTTATACCATGGGAGTATGGGATGGGGATGAAATACCTGGGAAAAACAATAATTGTTACAGTCCTGTAAGAATTCTAATGTGTAGGATAATAAGAAATGATGAAATGTTTCCTGCTGACAATAATGTGTAACCGATAAGAATGAGATATAATGCGTGTATGCTTGTAACTTGTAATGTGGAGAGAACAAATAAATAAATAATACAAAAAAAAAGGAAGGTGGTGGTGGGGTGGTTGGGCTAACTAAAGGGAAATGTCCACCTAAAAATTGGCCCCACCTCAGTATGACGCAAGGCCAAATTAGCATTTTCAGAAAAGTAACATTTTCTTTTTGTCTTTGGTACCTTGACTTATTTGTAATTTATCTAGTTGATCCTGCCTCCCTCTCCGCCAGCACTTTAAAATCAAGTGCTCTGAGCAGCGTGCCCACAACCTCCTGTGGCTGTCCCAAGAATGAAGTATCATGCGGGGAGCAGCCGCGTGAGCATGCATAGAGTTACTGTATAGCTGGAGCTTCTTCTGATAGCACCGGTTTCTCTGGTTTGGAATGTACATGCCTTGGTGCCTGGTGCCAGTATAGCAGAGAGACGCGTACATTCCAAACCGGAGCTATTAGACTCTATGCACACTGCCATGGCTGCTTCCCACTTGATACGTCATTCTCGGGACAGCTGTGGAAGGTTGTGGGCATGCCGCTCAGGATACTTGATTTTAAAATGCCAGCATAGAGGAAGGCAGGATCAGCCAGATAAAATATAAATACATCAAGGCACCAAAGGTAAAAAAAAAAATGCTACTTTTTCCGAAAATGCTAATTGGGCCCTGCATCACACTGAGGTGGGGCCTGACTGTAGGTGGACATTTGTCTTTAACAATGATGATCAACTTGGACATTTCTGACTGTCCTAAAATGCATTTGTTTACTTGTTTTACTGTGCTTCTGTGGCAGTCATGTGTCTAAATAAAAAAAAGAAACAGTTTGAAGATTACCTGTTAACTTAAAAAAACCTTGATTGTAGATAGAACAGTACTGTATGTGCTCACTGCTACGGCAGACAACTGGTATGAAATTTAAATATCTGCCTGACAATTTTTTTTTTTTAAATGCTTGGAGTTTGACAGATCTTGTTTTCCGTGTTCTCGAGCAAGGATCTGCTGTGCCTTCTTGTGAGGAGGGTCCAACCTCGTGTTTTCCGTCAGTTAATCTAGGCGGGATTTAGAATGTCTGTGGGCCAATCACATTGCGGCATTTTGTTTGCCCTTTTTATAATAATTTGTTTTTTACATCTTGCACGCTGCTTATCTCTTATCAAGCTGCACCGTCTCAGATATGATACCCTCAGATTTTCAGCACCTCCCCACCCCATTTATAATTTTCAATAAGTAGAGCCCAAATCTTTAAAAAACATTTTTCAGGTTTTAACTTGAAATTAACCATATTCTTATCATCACCTTTTGGTTCCTGATCTGCCGTTATATATTTGGAACACTAACTTTAAATCAAAATAATTTGCTTTTGTATGTGAGAATACATATTTTATTACATATGAGTTTAAAGACTTCTCAGGTGCACACGTATGAGAAGAATGCCATTTTGCCATATGTTGGCTAAAATGGCCTTCCCTTAAGAGGCAATCTACCCTTACCATGTAGCTGTACAGATCTTAGGATAAAGGCTGTTTTTTCTGGGAGTAAATGATGCAATGACGGTGCGGTGGAGAGTACCAAAAGGGTGTGTGTGCTGGGGCTCAAACTGTGAGAACACATTCGTCCAGGCACTGTGAAACAATTTAGCCTACCTCCCTTTTTATAATCCCATATAATCCACACAGTTTGATGAATAATTTAGGAAAATAACAGAAATTCATGGGTTACTCATGATTATCAAAACAGAAACACGGTCAGGAAGTGCAGCTTTTGGAGAGATTTGAGACGTGATTGGTAGCCAAAAGAACTATACGATGCAACTCATGTAACAGTAAAACAAAGTAGTCTATAAAGTTTAGTTCAGAAGTATACATTTTTCTGCCTGGATTTTCAGTGTATGGAAGATAGCAATCAGGGTCTTTAACACCCCGCACATACAGACCACATACCAAGAACAATGTCGACAGCCTGTTGGCGAGGATATGGGCACTTGAAAACCATCCATACTCAGCTGCCTCTCAGACATCATCTTCCCCTCCCCTAACTCCATCTATTTGCAGAAGTTAGAAGAAGGCTGACAGCTACTTATTCCACATGCAGACGCAATCTTGGGCAATCCTCCTTCAGTTGTACGTTCCGCAACATCTGAAACAGCCTCCCTGCCAACATCAGCTCCTGACCTAACTTCCAATCGGTCAAGATCCAGGTCAAGGTGAAGTATAACTCCCCACTTGTGCCACAACTGCCCCAGCCACTTGTTGGCCACCCCCCACCCCCAAGACTGCTAGCCTAGTACCTGGAGCGTGCTTACCCTGCTGCAGTCCCTGATGTCTTAGTAATGCAGAACTAGTATGCGAAGTATTGTACTCTGACTTCTTAGATGTATTCTGATCCATTCATTATGATTGATGTCAAACTCACCTGCAAGGTTCACTTGTATGTTACTTACCTTGCAGCCACACAGGGTCTTTGCTGTAAATGTGTCTACCTGCTTTCTGTATTTTCTATATCTCCTTGTATACTGAATTATTGTAAGCAATTATATGCATTTCCTATACACGCCCAGGTTCCCGTCCCTCCAGGTCGCAACTGGAAATCAGCCTTGGGCTCCATTTGCTTACCTGGTAAAATATGTGGTAAGTAAATAAGTAAATAAATAAACTGAAAAGAAAATATTTTCTGGCACTGCCCTAAAATGTTACCTGTCTGGGACCAGATCAAGCAGGCCCTGAAAGAACTGATTGATGAGTCGCATTGTCCCACAGCACTGCAGGGGTAACTGCTGCACTTCCCAGCAAACACGAAAAAAATAAACATAACAGGCACCTGCTGCAGATCTCTTTCATGATGGCTAATAAAGCTATAATGAAGCAATGGCTCATGCCACCCCCCCCAACAATACAGCAGTGGCACACTTTAATAACCATTTATCAGCTGGAAAAATAACACACATCCTGGATCTCTGACAGGATTTATTAAACGACAGATGAGTGCATTCCATTATGGAAAAATATATGTCATTTGTGCCGTAAAGCAAACTGAAAATTTAACTCCCCCCGTCCCGGGGCTGTCATGGGTCCCTGCATATGGAAGGGAACTCCTCTCGCCTACAAATTCCTGGTCTGACCTATTGCTGGCCTTGTGAAGAAGCTGCAAATAACTACATAAGGTAGGTATAATATGTTATCATACATAGATATATCTTTGGTATATTAAGTAACTTTAGAAAACTCTCTCCTCTTGCTTTCTCCTTTTCTATGCTGTAATGTGTAAACGTTATAGTGTATATGATTGAAATAATTTACATACAAATAGCAAAATTAATAAACTTTCTTATCAAAAAAGAAAAGTGGGTCAAAATGCATTAGAAAATGTGCACAGAGAAATCTCCATTCTGATTGGTTAAGGCCACCAACCGGCTGGCCCCGGTATCAGGCAACAGAGACCAGGAAATAATGAGTCCCAGTGTCTGTTGCCTAATGGCATTCTAAAATCAGTGTGCTCACAGAGCGTTCAGTTTTAAAATGCCACCATTTTTTCTGTTGCTTAGGGAGCTGACTTTCCCCTGGCAGAGTGACCGAGTGGGCTTCCCGCCGAAGCACCTCAGCTCCGACTGTCACAAATGGATCCACATGTAACTTAAAGAGTAAGGCAAGGCAAGTTTTATTTATGGGTGCCCATTCCCTGGAGCTGTGGGTGCCTAACAAAACATATCAAAAAGTCAGACAGTAGGTAAAAACACAATAACATTTTCAGAATAAATAAGTTTCAGAATAGATATCCACTAATTATTAATGGTATCTGCTTTTCAAGTTCTGTTCTGCCCCTGATGGTGAACTGTTTCTGCAGACACGCATCGTTCCCGCGATCTGTTAGAGATGGCATCCACCGTGATCCACTACTTAGTAATGCTGCCTGCAAGGTACTGAGGTAGCAACATTTCAGCTACCTTCTCCAATGGAATTAAACCCTTCTTCTACTTGACTGTCATTTTATTCTCAATTACAGAGTGTCCCACTTCATTCTCACTTAGTGAGAGATCGTTCTGCTCAGTTTCGGCCCTGCTCTCTCTTTTGATGGGATTGTTCTTCTCATTTTCAGTCCCCCCCACCGTGGGGCAGCACCAACAAGCAGAAGCTGTTGAAAAAAGTCTCTGCTCAGTCCCCCACACTCCTCCTGTCTGTGGCACCAGCATGCTGAAACTGTTTCAAAAAGGGGAAAAAAGAATCCCTAGTGCAATAACTTTCCCGGTCTCACCTGCTTACAATAGCTTCTCTTCCCGACCATGCTCCCTGACCCCTCAGCTATGTACACTTTGTGATCGTACTTATTTTTTCTCTCTCTCTCTCTCTGTCCCTCTTCAGGTCGACTGCTACTGTAACAGCGCCTAGTCTCAGTTTAAAAAAAAACCAAAAACAGACTCAAAGTGTTATACTGCCAGACAGTAGAGGGGGGTTGAAGAAAGCGAAAGTGTTGGGGTGACTTACAAATCCTTCAGTGCTGACTGTGACACTTGTGACAGCTGGTTCTGATTACTCTATGGTTTTTGTAAAATAAAAATGTAGTGTGATTGTCTGTCATGAGAAATCTTGTGCTCCTGGGATGACAACCCCCCCCAAGTTCCAGCTACAAGATGTTAACCTAAAAGCCAGGAGATAATTAAAGGCTAGAAGAGACATAAATTAAGGATCTCCTGTTTATATGACTAATTGTACAAAGCATATTGCATCTCAGTGAGACCTGGCAGAGTAAGACATAAAGGTCCTTTGATGTCTGTGAAGGGCAGGAAGACACACTAGATCAAAAGGGTCATGGGGAAATGAGTTTTTGCTGATGTCACCTTAGTTAATTAACCTTCTGAATGCTAAGACATCCTGGTTGTATGATTTTTAATAAAAAGAGGAGGAGCTGGGTGACATCATGGAGAAGGCAGGTTCAAGACAGTTTTTAAAGTATGCTGTGGCTGACATTTAGACACATTCATGTTTAGACTCTGAAGCAACAACATCTATCAGCACTGTAAGTCGATAAGTATACATTAGATAGACAAGTCTAAGTGTATTGTTGGTGGGAATTTGCACTTTTTAAACCTTGTTCTTTCAAGTGATTGTATGCGTTGTGATATATTGTTCTGTGTTTACCTTTTACATTTTAATCTATTTTTAAGTAAACCTCTATTTTAAAGATACTGCTTGGTGTGCCTTCGAAATTCTTTCTTTGATGAGTGAAGCATATATGGTTAAAGTTGACACTGTGCATAAGCTTAGTGATATACCAAACTGGGAAAAGGTAGGAGTTTATCTGAGGTCTTTCATAGAGTTTTTAAGGGTTCATTTTGTACACCTGGTAAGGTGCCCATGGGCAAAAGATATCTGGCATTTCCCCGAAGAGCAGAATTATCTGAGCCTGTACATTGGGTACGCTAGCAAGAGGTTCACAGTTTGAATCCCTCCAGAACTTGAGACCAAAAGTTGATTCAAACCCATAAAACAGACAGGAGGGTTACCCTGTTTCTGTTACCTGTTCACAAGACTGCGCTCAGAGGTTGGCACTGTGGGAGCAGAGGGCTTGACCTGCTGAGTAGGTTTGTGACACTGAATACCTGTTTCAGCACTGTGACCATGCTGAATGTGTTCTTTTGGTCAAGTCTCCATCCGGACAGTGGTCTATCAATTAATGAGAGGAAACCAATGAAACACAATAAAAAAAAAAAAAATAAAGAACAAGTTTAACAATTTTAAGCTCTGTGTGTTGGGGGTGGGGAATGGGGTAACTAAGACAACCAACTCCAAAGCCACAAGTATAGTGGCTCAAGTATGA
This sequence comes from Neoceratodus forsteri, assembly GCA_016271365.2. NCBI lineage: Eukaryota > Metazoa > Chordata > Ceratodontiformes > Ceratodontidae > Neoceratodus > Neoceratodus forsteri. The sequence continues at coordinate 447,232,744 of CM057456.1, read as the reverse complement.
CAAAAGTCCTTAAGTCAAAAAAATAAAAAACAATTGCGATGCAGGCGGATTAACTATTTTATTACAAAATAAATGAAACACCTAAGGATTTTAACATTTAAACATGAAAATTATTTTTTTAAGCATATGTAATATAGTGGCCCATTTTCTAAGCACAATAATACCCGACAGAGTGGGCAGCATTGGGCTATACTGGACCTTCCAGGGGCTATAGGGCCCTCTACCTGCGGCGTCCGGTCTAATTACGCCCCATGGTGGTCCGGTATAGCCTAATACCACCCACCCTGTTGGGTATTATTACTTACTTAGCTGACCCCTCAGATACAAAACTGAGGGGCCGGCTGCCCCCAACCTTGTGGCTCCACTGCCTGTGTAGTTGTATAAACTCATTTTGTCTAGAGTCCACAAAAAATAGCAAGTGTGGCACAAAATCTGTCTCAACAAGAAATAAAAAAAGGAAGGAGATACTTATTTTTTTCTCACCGTTAGCTGTTAAAAGAACAGCAGGGACAACAAAGAGTCTATAAAGGTAATCTGTGCTTTGTGTGTGCTCTCTCTTTATGGATGGTGGTTGAGAGTGTTTCAGTTGAGAGTTTTTTTGACTGGAAGGGTAAATTACAGTATAATAGTTACACTTCTGTAGTTTCTTATCCTTACCCTGCTTAAGCAGTTAACTTCAAAATATGGAGATGAAAGCCAAGTAAGTTTTATTTTGTTTCAGTATCAGTGTAGCTTATTAGCCCAGTTGTCTCTGGGTAGAAGATTGTGAGCTCAGGGGTACCACTGACGACATGGACTCCTAGCCAAAGCCTACACTGCAGGATGAGATGGTGCTGCACTGCTGGAGGTGCTGTCATTCTAATCAGACATTAAACCAGGGACCCTGCTACCCACCTCTGGTGGCTAGGATGGTAGCGAAAGATCCCATGGCACGTTTCGTTACAGTAGCAGATTACCCACAGTGTCTTGGATAACATCTCCTCTGTCCATAGAACAGGTTGCATTGCATTTATCCATACCTGTGTGCTGGACAGTGTATTCTGAACTGCAAATGACTGCACACAGCCCCTTAACTGTATCAAAAGTCATTACTTTAATGGGAAGGCAATAAGTAGCCCTCCCCGCTCCATTTCTGAAGATGATGAAGATCTTGTGGCTGTGCAAGTGCCAGTAGTACTCCGCGTCATGCTGTCACCCATCCCAGGAACTTCCTGAGACAGTAACAGGAACTGAAAGGGACTGTATTCTGACACACAGGCCATCACACGGTGATACCACTTCTGGCATCCTGTAATTTAAAACACATGGCACATTCCACTGCTCCATGCCACCTTTAAATTGTTTTGTGAATCCTCACAGAAATGCAGGTCCATTTTAGAACATCTCTTTGGAATGTCCTCTGCCTAGATCCAACAACTGACCTTGAGACACATGTGCCCACTGAAAAGAGGCATAGCTTTACACCTGCTTATGGTAGGCATGGCACTGAACACCTTGCAGTATGAAAAGGGCCACTACTGGGGACCAGCAGTGCTCGGGACATACAGACATTGCGCCAAAAGAAAACATTCCCAGCAACCGGTAAACCACTAAGAGAACCACTACTCAAAAATACCAGAAGCACTCCTTAGTGTTTGTAAATAAATGAATGTTATTAAAGGGGTGTAAAGTGTGCAGAAACAAACAGCATGGCAGTGCCATTCATCCTTCAACATTTAGCGTCATCAGCCTGACACTTCTTCACAAGTTGTTTCTAGCGTTTTTGAGTAGTGATTCTCTTTCGGTTTACTGGCTGCTGGGACTGTTTTGTTTGGATGCCACCAAGCATCCCCTCGTTACAAATAAATATATATTCAGAGTTACATTTGGGTCAGTGGATCAGCCCCTTCCAAGTCCCATTCTCAAACCTTACATCGATTTAAAAATGGCAAAAACAGTGTGTTATGTTAAATGGTATCATGTCTCTCCAATAAGGGGATTACTGTTCCTTTCAGATGCTTTGGCATCATCCTGCACTTCTAAATTCATTGAGGCATGTTACCAAACACTTCATCCGTACCACCATACTACACCACAAGCCTGATGTGGTCTTTGATCGCATTACTAGGTTTGCCCCCTGCAGCAGATCATACATGCAGGATTCTCTTCTGAAAAATGGTTTTGTTGTTTTTACAGAATTCCTCTATTGCTAGATGAAAAGAGTGCCTAACCTCAAAAAGTAAACTGCAACAACAGCTGAGGTGATCTTAGAGTTTGAAGTGAGACATGCAGTTGCTTATCTTTAACACAGGATGGCAGTACAGGTTCAGCTACTGCCAGCGAAAAAGGATCTGCAAATCAGTGAATGCAGAAATAAACCACGTTTATTTATGGGGCCCTGGGGAGTTATAAAAAAGGAAAAAGGAACACACACACACACACACAACTGTATCTGATAAAGTGTTTATTTAGCTGTAAATTCTATTAGAAAATCCCATTTGGGTGTCTGTCCCCTGCTGGTTGGTAATTGCAGGGAATCTCAGTGAAAGTGCATATTTATTCAGGGAAGCACTAATGAGTTGTTGTTTTAATTCCTTTTATGAGTCCACTTACTATAGCTGTTTTCCCATCTTACATTAGTAAGAATAATACCAAAAAAAACCCACTTAAAAGTAAATAAAAATATCGAAGATCAGCACAACAAACAAACAAAAACATTCCCATAGCAGGGTTCTCAAGTCTAAATAAGGCATGATACACTAGGGCAGTGCAGCGGCTGAAAAGTTAACTTTTTAATTTTTTTTTTTTTTTTATTAAGTTATTGTACTTTTTCTGCTTCCCTGCCTGGCTGACTTCAGCCACTCTCTCACTCCCAAATCCGTCACTCGCTGTCCCCAGGACTTACCTCCAGATCATTCAGTGCCACACGGATTACACCCCATGGCAGAGCCTCCTGGTTCCCCGATCCTGGGAGGAGTTAGAGCTGGTTGTGTTCAGAAGCCCAGTGAGTGATGCAGGGCCTATGAAGAGAGAGAGGTGGCGTCATACTGTTGCAGGCCAAGGAGTTGTTTCCCTTCCCTGTTAGTCCCCTCCCATGAGTGCTCAATGGGCTAGGACCAAGTGGACATTGGGCCGCTTGTGTGCAGACATCCTGGTCAGGAAGTACCCATCCATCACAGCTGTGCTGCACTGCCACCTGTGGTAGTGGAGCAAGCAGTCCTCCTTCCCAGGAGGAGGAGAAGGAGAACATCCTGTGGGATGCTTGATTCCCCACCGGCTGGCTCCCAACGACCAGGGCTTGCTTCCGAACCAGGTCACCAGTGTCACGATGGTTAGCACAACCGCTGCACCAATGGGCCAGCCCTTGAGGAGTTACTTCTTATGCTGGTGCTCTGGGTTCTTCACCCAAGCCTGGACTGATGCACTGGACTGACAGGAGAAGGTCTGACAGAACCACAGGTGGCTCTTCTCTTCAGGATAGGTTGACAGGTAGGCTGTGCTTTTTTTTTCCTTATTTCGATTTATCTCCCCCGTCCTGCCTGTCCCCATTTTGGTGGCCCTCCCCAGCCCAGTCACCCAACAATCTCAGGTCTTAGCCCTAGTGCCCCCATGAGTTACCTCAAGTGGTGGGGACGAGGGGGACTTGCCCTTCCCTTCCCAAAGCAGGATCCGGTGTGGGTGCCTGGTCAGTGGTGCCAGGCCTGTGGGAGGGCCGTCTTTCAGCCCGCTCAGCAGGATGCTTTTTCTCCCTTTTATGTCCAGTGTTAAGGAAAAGTAGTGTGTATGCTACCAGAGGCTGTGTGTTGAAAGGGGATTGATAGCAAAGAAGGGCTGCATCCAAGTACTCGGTGGTCAGTGATAAAACCAGTACAAGTGTGAAAGAAATGATCACAGCACTCAACATATTTTTGATTAAAGAATGGCCAGATGTCTCTGCCTTGCTGGTTCTTTTCTGTGATGTGCAATTAAGCCTAGAACAGAACTGAAGCAGCAGCAGTGCAGCAACAAAACCTGAGATTCCTCCCTCTATGGGGCTTTTTCAAAGGATGTGTTGAGGCAGTTCTTTAATTGAAGCTGTGGTGAGTGCCGTGATTGTATCTTTTCCTCATGTTGAAAGGGGACCCTGTCCGAGCACAGGACGAAGGAGCCCGGGGAAGCACAAACAGTGAGAATGGAAGGGGGGGTGCCCCACCTGATGATGCCACCCCGACGAAAAGGAACTGCTGCAACCACAGAAAGTAACAACACACAGAGCAAGCAAATTGTGTAGTGTGCAACTGAAAAAAATCATAATGTGTTCCAGCAATAAAGTTGCAACGTGCTGGTTTATTGAAGTGAGCCAGGTGACGTAGCACAAATCCCCAACGCTTCAAATTTTATGGATTCTTCCTCAGGGAGCAAATGTCTCTAATGTAGGTCTCTGCCTGGATCTTGAGACCCAGACCCATTATGAATGCGGGAGGTAGGGCTTAGATTTCAGGGGCTACCAGAAGGGATGCTGTGGGCCCTGTGGAGCAACAGGTGGAATGAAGACAAAGGACAGCCGGCACAGTTTAAAGGGAGGTACAATCACAAAGAAGATAATTTAATATATTTCATATAGATTTCACTAGAATGAATGTTTTCTTGAGCTTGACAGCCCTTAATCTCTTCTGTTATTTGTGCCATGTTTGTCAGTAGCTTTGTATTCCTTTTAAGATGCTATCCGAACATAATCACTGACATCTACTGTGTTCACAGTAAGTACACAGAATTGGCACCATTTTTGAATGTTGTTACCATGTCAGTGTCTGCGGGGGGAAAAAACGGTAAATAATCACTCTCTATTGTTTAATTTTTTTTTTTTATGCTAATGTAACCCCCCTGCAAATGGGGGTTCCCAAAAGACTTCCAGGAGCTTGCTTGAATGCTCCAAGCCTGAATGGTGTTTGGCATTTAAGCCATTTATCAGTAAGTGTTTTTAGAGCCTCTGGTACTGTCTCTTTAAGAGCTGTCTGCTTGCAGACATAATTAGTTGTATGGGAGGACTGTGTGCTTCTCTGGTACCACTCGAGCTGCTGCCAATTCACTTCATTTTTGCAGTCACTAGGATTGCAAAGGGAACTTATCTGAAAGATGTAACTGTTTGCCAGAAATTATTTAGAGTAATAATGAAATTACAGTTTGTCTGACCTGCTTTCTTTGCAGTCAGAACTGTGTCTGCTAGTTCCCCATTCTAGTTTTGAACTGCTGAACTGGACCAATCAGTGTGGGTAAGCTAGCTCTAAAATGGTGCCTTGGACGAATCAGAACTTGGACTCATAATCTGAGCCAGCCACAAGAGGATTGTATGGGCAGTGACTCTGGGAGATGTAGTTTAGACTTCAGTGCCTTTTGGACCAACAGCAGCAGTCTATTGTGAGTGACAGCCAATCCAGTCAAGAACTGGGAGGAACTCAAAGGAAGTGCCAGTTTTGTCGGTTGGAGTTTGAGTTGAGCTTTGTGATGAAGAAGGAAGGAGCCCTGTGCTTTTTCAGTGTGCAGTTTTAGTCAAAAGCGTGTGTAAGGCCCAGAGTTCGGTCTGCAGCTTGTTAGGACTGAATCGTTCCTGTGAAAAGAATCAAAGGATCTCTGAAGAGTAGAAACCAGGCTCACCCTGTAGAAGACTGGAGGAATTGCTGAAAATTGCACTCGGTCTGTCAGGAACTGAATCTGCTGTGTGTTCTCCCGGGTATTGTGCAGTAATTGCGATCGGGATACAGATGCAGCCTGCCTGGTATAGTGCTTTCTTTTATATGGATGTGTGAAGAGGTTTGTGTACCTCAAGTGAGCCCTGCTGACATTGAAGGACCCTATCTTATTTGGAGGTCGTGAGTACTAATTCAGGGTCGCTCCCTGTTGAATTGCCACATTAAATCCAAATGGAATTACTGTACTGCTGACTGTTTAATTCTCCTTTTCTCTGTGTGAAAGGGCCCCTACCAGCTGCCACGGTTTGGACTAGCCACTAGGGCTTGGGTACCCAGGGACAGTAACTGATAGGGATAGGCCTGTGCACAGAGCCATAGGTAGATTATTAGAGTGATAAGCTAATTAACCTGATTTCCCCTGTCCTTGTTATATCCCCTAAATAAATCAGAGCTGCTTTGTTTCAGCAAAGTTATACTGCCTGAGGTATTTGTCTATGTTAAGTACTGTACTGTGATTGTTGCACTGTATCTCATTTCACAGGAGGTCCCAGTGCGGAACCAGACCTGGGGGTAAGTGTATACTGTGAAGGTAATTCTGATATATTGTGTAGGCCACTAGTGGGAAGAAAGAGGTTGCAGTGTCCCAGAGGGCTGTGACCAAGTTAGTTTAACTATTGCAAACCCTGACCTCTGGGTGGAGGCACCCGCCATTGGATCCAGGCCCCTCAACCTGTTAGTGGCAAATCAGGCAGGGGTAGTAGCCCCTGGGATAGCGCCATCTAGGGGTTACATCTTGGAGGCTCACCGCTGGGATTGTGTGTCCTCTAGTGGCCATATTTACGAACCACTGTTAAGAAAAAAATGGGTACCCCGACAGAAGTGGCTGTGCACCGCTGGTGGAGTGGTGTACTGGGGAGGAGATCGACCCCAAATGCTATGCTTATCCTGGACATCCCCTGGTATCAATACGACACTGTGCAGGAGTACTTTCCAAGGTGGAAGGTTTACAAAACCCTGTGGTGGTGAGTCGGCATGCTAATCTGCTCACCCACACTTTCCTGGCCCTAGTAGAGTTTAAGGATCCCATAGATAGCTCCAAAGTGCCACAGACCATTACCCCAGAGGGAGCCCTCACTGCTTGGAGAGTGATAGCTAAGGACAGTAAAGACCCGGGGGGGAATCAGCCCCCACCACTATCTGAAACTTTTGAGGAGAAATTTGCTGAATGGTTGCTGGGAGAGGGGAAAACTGTGGAGGACTTGAAGAAACTATTCTTGCCACCTGGGGGTGTTCCTCCCCCAACACCCTCTCCTGCTCCAGTGCCCGTAATGGTGGCTGAACCAATGCAGACTCCTATTTCTGCACCTGCCATTAGTCACACTCTTACCGAAGGTTGAGGATCTTCTCTGGCACTCCCCCCCCCCAAGGGAGGATGACTGGGAGACCTGGATAGACTATGTTGCCCCCAAGTGCTAGAATGGCAATGCTCGGAAGGCGAAGCGAAGAGGGTTAGTGAGAGCCTCCGAGGTCCTGCCCTGGCTACCATCCGTCTAAGCACGGGCCAGTAACCCTGAGCGACTGCACAGGCCTATCTTGAGGCCTTGGAGAATGTGTATGGAGCCCAGATTCTGATGAGGACCTATGGTGAGAGTAAGAAATGCACAACAGTACCAAGGGAGTTGTTGTCTGTGTATGTCTCGGCTGGAAAATTGTTGCAAGAATGCCTCAGAAAGGGTAGTTTGCCAGCGATTGAACTGGACCGAACCAGACTGGACAGAATCCATAGTCTGCCCCCTTCTCAGAACTGCTGTTGCTTCAGTTACGCCTGGCAAATCGACTGAAATCGCCACCCTCCTATGATGAGTTAATGAGAAAATTGAGGAGTTGAGAAAGGCGACCTGGAGGTACCTGCACCAACAGCTGTGGCTACGACCTGAGTGACTGAGGTGACCCATCAAGTGAAGTTCAGGGCAGAGGTTGACAGTCAATGAGTGCTCTGACAAGGAAAAGATATGCCACAATGGGGCGAACTGTTGAGAGAGATCCGGAATTCAAAACAGTCCCTTTATGAAGGCCACGCCTCAAGTACGTGCCCTGACCTATATCCGACTGCATCTGCTATGGGGGTGGGGTACCCACCATGTATCTCCTACTGATAACAGCTCCAAACTCAATTCCTTGACCATGGAAGTGGAGAACTGACGAGATGTCTCCAAATGCTTATCACGCTGCAGAACAGAGATGGCACCCAGGTTTCCAGTTAGTAATACCCCGCCCTGGCTCCCAGTGTGGCGCCTGCCAGCTCAAACTCCGAAAGTATGTTTTGCTATAATTGTGGGAAAGATGGGCACATGAAAGGGAATGCCAGTCCCCAAAAGACACTGACAAAGTTGCATATAGGCTACAAGGAGAGCTTGGAGAAGAAATCAGTGGTTAAGAGGTCCTGACATGATCCCAGTGAGGGCACCAAAAATGCTAATTCACGTCCTTTGTGGCAAGGTCAGTTGCCCAGGCCCCCACCGCCTCTCAGACTGGTCCAGAATAGTGGGTCCCTCCATGGAGACCATGTAAAGGTGAATGGAGTGTCTACAAGAGCTGTATTAGACAGTGGCCTAAGTGACAATTATGTTCCAGGATTGGTATCAGAAGCATTTGTCAGGCGTACCCTTACAACCATTAGAAGGACTGCATGTATGGGGTTAAGTGAGAAGGCCTACCCCTATTCGGGTATATCCGATTTGGCTGTCTTTCCCACCTCCGTTGGCTGGGTGGCAACAAGTAGAGACCCTAGCCTTAGTGTGTCCCCCACTGGACTGTATGAATGGTGTCCCTTTGTTGATTGGAACAAATGCTCATATGTTGGAAGGCTGGCACAGTTGTGTTATGAAAACAGGGGTCAAAGACTAGTAGAGCTTTAAGAGTTCCGTTTAATTAAGAAATGAGGCAATAGAGAGATGCTGAAAAACAGAACCAGAGGAACCGGGTCGGAATTGTATGGAAGAAGGATCCTGAGTCTCTGATCCTGGCGCCAAATGCCCAGTGTACCTTACAGGGAGAGGTCCGTATCAGAAAGGATGTTAAGAATAAAATATTAATGTTGGATGCACCAGGCGATGGAAATTGCCAGAGGGACTGCTGGTCAGCTTCAGTATTTTGCCCGCTAGAGCCCATGCTTATGCCAGAAGGGTAATGGTCCAAGTTCATAATGTGTCTGAAAGACATTCGGTAAACAGAGGTTGCATCCTGGCTAATGTGCATTGTGCAGACACTGCAGTGCTACCCAGCAGCAAGAGTTCAAGGAAGAATGACTGAGACGCCTGACTTGTTTGATTTCGGCGACTTCCGCTGCCAGCTGAATGGAAAGTGAGGATCAGTGAGAAGCTTGCCCAGAGAGACCAGGTGTTTTCTTTAAAGGAATGGGATGTAGGATGCGTGCAGGAGCTGAGCACAATATCCGGCTGCATGACGAAAAGACCATTTCGTGAGAGGTCTCGACGCCTGGCACCTGCTGAGACATAGATGATGAGACGGCATCTGCAAGAGATGTTAGCTGCTGGTGTAATACAAGAATCCAGAAGCCTTATGCTTCCCATTGTGGTAGTGAGGAAAAAGAATGGAACAGTAAGGATGTGTGTGGATTATCGCACCTTAAACCGGCGGACTATCCTGATCAGTACACAATGCCCGCATTCAGGATGCTTTGGACTGCCTACTCGAGAGACAAGTGGTTCTGTGCTGGATCTCCAGCAGGGTACTACCAGATCCGATGGCCCCAGAGGACCGTGAGAAGACGGCCTTTATCTGTCCGCTTGGCTTCTATGAATTCATGAGGATGTGAGTGATTTCAGGTGCCCCAGCCACTTTTCACGATTGATGGAGCGTGCAGTGGGGGACATGAACTTACTAGAGTGCCTGGTATACCTAGATGATGTTATTGTGTTTGGCAGCTCACTGGAGGAACATGAGACAGATTATTTAAGGTATTGGACCGACTGGAGGACTTTGGCCTTAAACTGTCCATTGATAAGTGTCAATTCTTTCAAACATCAGTAAAGTATGTAGGACACATAGTATCCACGAGGAATAGAGACCGACCCAAGTAAGTTGAGGCCTTGACCACCTGGCCACAGCCCAAAATCTAAAGAACTGCAAAGATTCCTGGGATTCTGTGGTTATTATGGGCGCTTCATCAAGGACTATTCAAGAGTGATCCGCCCTTTACTTAACCTTACTCAGGAGGTATCCCCAACCACAAAAATACCAAAGTCAGCGTCCTCAAGACTGAAGAGTGTATTTTCATTCGAGTGAAGTATTTGGGGCCCGCTGGACCTGATTAATGAGACTTCTTTTGTGGATCATATATCCAACACCCACATGCTCCAGTGCTGGCCTATGCCGATCCAAGAAAACCTTACGTCCCACACCTGATGCTAGCTTGCAAGGGTTGGGGGCTGTGTTGTACCAAGAGCGAGAATGGCCTGAGACCAGTGGCCTTTGCTAGTAGAAGCCTGACCCCATCCGAAAAGAACTATCCTGTACATAAGTTAGAGTTCCTAGCTTTGAAGTGGGCTATTGTTGACCAATTCCATGAGTACTTGTATGGGGCTAAAATACTAGTAAAAACTGACAATAATCCTTTGACCTATGTGCAGACCTCAGCTAAGTTGGATGCCACTGGCCAAAGGTGGCTTTCACATTATCTACATATGACTATGCTCTCGAATACCGAGCAGGTCTGAACCACATAGATGCTGATGCTCTCTCCCGGAGGCCTGTTCTCCCAGAATGATTGGGTCCGTTAGCAGAACCTGACATTCGGGCACTCTGCCGGAAGTTTGACAGGAGGAACAATGTCCACGGACGCAGTGGACTGCAGCATGGTGGATTGCTTGGGAGCCTCTGAGAATTGCATACCTGCTGCTTATTGCCACTTTTCTGCAATAGACATTGGTGCACTGCCTCAGCTGGACAATGACAGTATCGGCGGGCTCAATCCTCCGATCCCATGATCAAAGCAGCTTTAGAAGCCCTCTATGCAGGAAAAGATGTGTCCAAATTCAGCCCACTGATTTGAGAACTGCACTGTTATACAAAGAAGGTCCTAAGTTGAAACTGATCAATAAACTGTTATACAGCAGAAACAGTAGACAGAGGGGACAAGTAGACAAACAACAACTAGTGCTGCCCACTGCCTTCGAGACTCAGTACTGAGGTCCTTGCACAACCACATGGGGCACCTTGGTAGACAGAACACTTGACTTGGTGAGATCCAGATTCTATTGGCCTAAGATGGGGCTGATGTGAGCAACACATTCGAACTTGTAGTCGCTGCTTACAGAGGAAAGCTTTCTCCAGAGGGCTGCCCCTTGTTAACATCACCACCAGTGCACCCATGGAGCTGGTCTGTATTGATTTTCTGAGTTTGGAGTCAGATCAAAGAAATATCAGTAATGTGCTGGTGGTCACTGACCATTTCACTAGATATGCCCAAGCTTTCCCCACCAAAGACCAGAAAGCATCCACTGTGGCCAAAGTACTTGTAGAAAACTTTTTGTTCACTATGGGGCTCCACAAAGAATCCATTCTGATCAAGGGAGAGACTTTTGAGTCGCCTGATCAAAGAGATGCTTCTCTGTGGGAGTGCGAAAGTCCAGAACCACTCCTTACCACCCCAGGGGACCCACAGCCTCGAACGCTTTCAACTGCACTTGCTAGATATGCTAGGCACCCTGCACCCAAAGGACAAGCCTAGATGGAGCCAACAAATTAGCACCCTGGTACATGCTTATAACTGCACCAAAAGTGATGCCACTGGATTCTCCCCCTACCGCCTGATGTTTGGAAGAGAAGCTCGACTACCAGTAGATGTGTGTTTTGGGGTCTCTCCTGATGGGGTTCAAGCTGACAACTATTTACAGTATGTGCAAAAGTTAAAGGCCCAGCTAACTCATGCGTACCAACTGGCTCTAACCATGGCTGCCAAAAAGAAATCTGGCCAACAAAGAAAGGTATGATAAAAGGTGAAAGCACAGGAACTCCAGGAGGGAGATCGGTATTGCTAAGAAATCTGGGACTGCATGGCAAGCACAAGATTGCTGACAGATGGCACCATCTCCTCACATTGTAGTGGGCAAACTAGATGATCTGCCAGTGTACAAAGTAAGGCCTGAGAATAATTCAAAGATGTAAAACAATGCATAGAAATCATTTACTGCCCATTGGACAAATCTTAATTGAGTCTGAGCCCTAGAAGATGCCCCTCTGGACCAGTGACTAGAGCTGCTGCTAAGAAAAGATCAAGAAAGTCTGCACCTACAGAAGCAAAGTTAAAGTGTTCCCCTCCACAAGTCCCAGTTGAGCATGACTGTCAGTCCATATCGGAAGAAAGTGAGAGTGACTTTGAATACTATCCTTCTTACGAACTGAGTCAATTGTTTGGGCAATCCCTAGTCAATACTGGAGATGAAGTTGGGCCTTCTGGACTGTCTAAGCCCCCACTTCATCCCTGGAGCCAATGCTCCCAGAAAGTGAAGTGCAAAGCATCAGATCAGATGAAATGGAATCATTGTGCATGGTTGAACTGTTTGAGCTTTCGGGAGGAAAATGATAGATTGGGGCAGACTGGTGATACACACCCGAACAAGAAGAGTATTTTGAGTGCCCTGACAGTCCACTGCCAGTGTCGAAAGCTCTCCATGCGAGCCAAATGTTGTGGACTCAGAAACTGTAACTCCTGGAGCTGAAAGTGCCCCAAGTTCTAGCCCTCTACCCCATGGAGACTCCCCTGACAAGTGAGGACAATGCTGAAAATGAGGCTCAGAGTGCAGAGACTATAACAGTTCCCCCTAGAAAGACTGGTCGAGCTGTAAAGCCTGTGGTGCACCTCAGTTATGATTCACTTGGGAGGCCTGTGGACTTGCCTCTCAATGTTGTCCATAAAGGAGTGTATGTGTCCCCGAGCTCATTGCCCAAACTGAGCATCAGTGCTAACTCCAAGTTACTTGTGTTGCCCTCTAAGTATGGTGCCCTTGCCCCATCCAGCCCCAAGGTAACTGATAGGGAAGGGCCCCCTCTCTTCAGGTTTCATGTACAAGAGGTAATAACTTGAGTTATGGTACAATGTGTATGTAATACTGTGTAAAGAGTGACGTACTGCAATGTTTCAGAAATGTGTTCTTGGTAAAATGATATATTGACTGATGATTACATGCGAGCCTAATGCAAATGTATATGGTTGCAGTTGAAACTTATGGGGTACTTGCTTGACGCGGACGCCAAGCTTTCCCAGGCCAGAAGGGTGTAACCCCCTGCAAATGGGGGTTCCCAAAAGACTTCCAGGAGCTTGCTTGAATGCTCCAAGCCTGAATGGTGTTTGGCATTTAAGCCATTTATCAGTGAGTGTTTTAGAGCCTCTGGTACTGTCTTTAAGAGCTGTCTGCTTGCAGACATAATTAGTTTGTATGGGAGGACTGTGTGCTTCTCTGAGTACCACTCGAGCTGCTGCTAATTCACTTCATTTTGCAGTCACTAGGAGTGCAAAGGGAACTTATCTGAAAGATGTAACTGTTTGCCAGAAATTATTTAGAGTAATAATGAATTACAGTTTGTCTAACCTGCTTTCTTTGCAGTCAGAACTGTGTCTGCTAGTTCCCCATTCTAGTTTTGAACTGCTGAACTGGACCAATCAGTGTGGGGTAAGCTAGCTCTAAAATGGTGCCTTGAGACCGAATCAGAACTTGGACTCATAATCTGAGCCAGCCACAAGAGGATTGTATGGGCAGTGACTCTGGGAGATGTAGTTTAGACTTCAGTGCCTTTTGGACCAACAGCAGCAGTCTATTGTGAGTGACAGCCAATCCAGTCAAGAACTGGAGGAACTCAAAGGAAGTGCCCGGTTTTGTCGGTTGGAGTTTGAGTTGAGCTTTGGCAGTGAAGAAGGAAGGAGCCCTGTGCTTTTCAGTGTGCAGTTTTAGTCAAAAACGTGTGTAAGGCCCAGAGTTCCGGTCTGCAGCTTGTTAGACTGAACTGGCCCTGTGAAAAGAATCAAAGGATCTCTGAAGAGTAGAAACCAGGCTCACCCTGTAGAAGACTGGAGGAATTGCTGAAAATTGCATCTCGGTCTGTCAGGAACTGAATCTGCTGTGTGTTCTCCCGGTATTGTGCAGTATTGCGATCGGGATACAGATGCAGCCTGCCTGGTATAGTGCTTTCTTTTATATGGATGTGTGAAGAGGTTTGTGTACCTCAAGTGAGCCCTGCTGACATTGAAGGACCCTATCTATTTGGAGGTCGGTGAGTACTAATTCAGGGTCGCTTCCTGTTGAATTGCCACATTAAATCCAAATGGAATTACTGTACTGCTGACTGTTTAATTCTCCTTTCTCTGTGTGAAAGGGCCCCTACCAGCTGCCACTGGTTTGGACTAGCCACTGGGGCTTGGGTACCCAGGGACAGTAACTGATAGGGATAGGCCGTGCACAGAGCCATAGGTGAATTATTAGAGTGATAAGCTAATTAACCTGATTTCCCCTGTCCTTGTTATATCCCCTAAATAAATCAGAGCTGCTTGTTTCAGCAAAGTTATACTGCCTGAGGTATTTGTCTATGTTAAAGTACTGTACTGTGATTGTTGCACTGTATCTCATTTCACAGGAGGTCCCAGTGCGGAACCAGACCTGGGGTAAGTGTATACTGTGAAGGTAATTCTGATATATTGTGTGGGCCACTAGTGGGAAGAAAGGGGGGTTGCAGTGTCCCAGAGGGCTGTGACCAAGTTAGTTTAACTATTGCAAACCCTGACCTCTGGGTGGAGGCACCCGCCATTGGATCCAGGCCCCTCAACCTGTTAGTGGCAAATCAGGCAGGGGTAGTAGCCCCTGGGATAGCGCCATCTAGGGGTTACACTAAGAAAAATTGGTACATTTAAAGGGCACTGTCAATCCCTTCTGGTCTGTTATGGCTTTTTCTTCTACGGCATTGGGTGAAAGAATCCATTATGTTTAATATACAGATAGCCTTGATTTAGGGTCGTCTCGGTGGCTTGATAGTAGCACACCAGGCTGCATGTACTACAGGTAACCCGAGTTCAGAAACTTGGGCAACCTGGCTGTGGAAGTGCTGCCCGCAGCAGTGTCTCCCAGCCTGGGGCGAGTGGCACCAAGGTCCACTGTGGCTGTGATCCCTTGGTGACCTGGAGACTTGCTTCTCCACATGGGGCATGTTGCATGCGCACAAGGTCATAACAGGCATGGGGGGGGGGGATCAGGAAAAACTGGAGTAGTTCTGAGAATGATGAGCAGCTCAGAGATCCCAAGCTTAGATTTGGGCACCTGGCTGAAGGGAAGAAAAAGCTTGATTAAAAAATATTTTAGCATTGCAAGGAAAAATACTGAAACCTCCTGGGCTGAGACATCACCATACCATGCATTAAAAAGCTAGCAGTGTCAGATGCTGGATCTCACTATGAAGGCAAAAAACCTCATTACCTGTATAATCATGGACTGTTTCAAGTTTGCGACTTCAAAAGCACTTAAACAAATGATTTTATGTAAAAAAAAAAAAAAAAAGTTATAAAACAAAATAGCAGCAGCAGGCCGTTACAAGCGGAGTATGCCACTGCATGGTGTGCATTGAAGGATTTGAATGCTTTTTTTAGGTGTGTAAAGACACTCAACCTTCATCCTCATGCCTCACACCCTTCGGCATGCATTAAATTCGTTAATTGCACACCCTGGCATGGCTTCTTGCTTACATATCCTGTGTTTAAAGCAGCAGTACAAATTAAATTCACAGTAGTGCTGAAACACTTGGGGGGGCCCCCCATACATTCATAGTCACAGGTGGTGGTGCTGAGGGGTTGCTGTAACTATTTAGCACCAGTGGTGACTCTGGCCCCCTTGAGCTGTGCTCAACAGGATTGCAGCCCTTTCCCATGGGGTCACATATAGTATTATGATTGTGCTGGAAGGGGGCCGCCACACAGTGCTCTGTTGTCATCGGGTTGCAGTGGGCATACTAGCGGAGCAAACCCTGTTTGTAACCTTTAGTATCTGGATTAGCAATTTGCATTGCGCCATTGTAGTGGGGAATCTCTGCCCCCCCAACCCTGAACAAGCACCTTTTTGCATAGGGCTAGCAGATGGTTAGAGGACTGAGTTTTTTTCCCCATTTTGTGCTACCGTCCCTAGTGACTGTGAATAAGGCCCTTGGGTTTCTCCCATTCTGCGCCTACGGCAAAAAGCTTTTGAAAATAGGGCCCATGATCTCTCGAAATATTTCAGCAATATTTTTCTTAGTTATTTGTCATTTTCATTTTTATAATAACGAGATGCAGCAACAGTAACGGATTCTTTTTTCTGTGACTGGCACCCAGATTTCTATACATATTAGGCCTGAAGGTAGATGGTGGCATTTTAACAGTCACGCACAGAATCTTTTCAGTGATGTGTGTCCTTTTGTAGGCTCGTTCCTGTTTTTTCACAAAAATTAAAACAGATGAGAGCTTGAATTTTTGTGTGCATGTGTCATTCACCACGTTACTGTAACTTTTATCATAATGAAGGTTACTTTATTAAGGGAGGTGCCTGTGAAAGGAAAGAATTGCAAAAATAAATAAATTAAGAAAAGCAACTGGATGAGACCCAGCATTGCAAGGGCACCATGATAGTGTCACAAGGCAGTTTTGAATAATAAGAAACTTTTCATCATTAATCATGAATTGCTAACATCAGAAGTTTCTAGTTCTGAAGCTGGCAAACACTCATAGATGATAGATGTATTGCAGAGACAGCCTCTGTACAAACAGAAAAAGGTAACCAAACACTTCAAATGTAAACATTTAAGCAGCTGGCACAAGAGATTAGAAGAGTGATGGTGGGAGGAGAGTGAAAAGTGGATAGTGGCGCCATCTAAATTTAACTAGTGCTCAGTAAGTACCTCTCACTGCTTCAGGGAGTATAGGCCAAGGAGACTAGGAAAACTAAAGGCCAATAAAAACATTTCACTGCTGCTTTCTAAACTGAGGAAGACTGATAGATTGCCATGAGGAGTAATTCAAAGTAATGATCAGTCTTTAAAGATGATCTAAGCATCTGCCTGGCATGTGCATGGGTATTCCGTAGGACACCGGGGGGTCCTGCTTTTGCAGAAGCATCCTCCTCCATCACCCCACGATTGTGCATTATATTGTTTTACTTTATGGAGCAAGAAAAGTGTCCTTGATCTAGCTTTATGGCTCCTGAAGCAGGACACAGCACTATAGACTTGATAGTTTTAAACCTTATGTACACAACCACTTTTCTCTGCAGCGCAGTTCCTGTTGGTGCGCCCCTTAACCTCCTCAGCCAGTTGCTGCTCAGTTTGCATGGTCCCTCTCCATGCTGATGCAAGATGCACTGGAATAGACCCCGAGCCCAGAAAGGAGGATACTGGGAGGTCACTTATGCGCTGTAGCAAGCTATGCAGCCTGTCCACATGCCTGCTTACATTGCTCTCTGCAGAACGCATCCCTAGGTTTGCTGTAGCTTGGGGAAAGGATCCAGGACAGACTGACCACGATCAAGTACGTTTCCAGATGGCCAAATTTGCACCACAACAACCTGCTCGGGTTGTTGCATTGCAAATATGGCGGTGTAAACTGGCCTTTAGTGTCATGAGCCCCAGTCTGCAGGTCAGCTGCTAGGCAACTAAGAAGAAACACTGGGATTCTGACCAGGAGCTGGCTGCACCTTAAGACCTAACAGAGACTGGGGAAGTGAAGTGTGTGTGAGCAGAGAAGGAGGAGGTTAAAAACGGTCATAACATGGGTAGCCAGAGGGAGTTTTCTGATTGGCATGATAACATCACCTGATTGTGCGATAATGCACATTATCAGCACAGTTAGGGTGAAGTGCTGCCCCACATCTGAGATCCCTTGGCAGAACTGGAATTGTTATGTAGGGAAAATAATTTTGCAACAGCAGGCATTGCAGTCGTTGCTAAGGGACTTCCACTATTACTGCACAAGAAGCCTGCACACACCACAGGGGAGACCAAGAGAACTGCAGAGCCCTAAAGGCCACGGGAACCCCATCCCCTACACACCGCAGAAGCCTGCACACACTACAGGAGGGACCGAGAGGACTGTGGAGCCCCAAAGGTCGCGGGAACCCTATCCTCTACACACCACAGAAGCCTGCACATAGTACAGGGGGGGACCGAGAGGACCGCGGAGCCCTAAATGTAATTGCAGCCTCCCCTCTGCATCCTCTTTGGTGAGTGGTGTTAGGAATTTACTGCCCTCTGACTTCCACTGATGTTTTTCTGCAGCTTCAGGATTTCTTTTCCCTCACCGGGAGATCTGCAGGTTCCTGGAGGAATTTTAAGGACTTTAAGACTGTTTTCCACCATGGAACTCGGCTGCTTAGCTGCTGTTTTACTTGCTACTACCAGTGTCTTTGTTTACTCTGTCTGTAGTCTAGTGTGGCCTGGCTACGTTTACGGTGCCTCAGAGTTAGCGACTAGTCAGCTGAAACCACTCTGCTGTATTTACTGCTGTATTCCTTCCACTATAACCTCTCTGAACTGCTGTTTTTACAGGAATTGTACTATATTGTACTGCTTGTTCTAGTGACTGTCGCAAGGAGTTAATTTGACTACTTTGTGGTATTCTAGCATAGTGTTGGGATCTCTGTCAGTAGTGTGGGGGTATACTCAGAGTCCTACTTCATGGTAGTGGCGTTCTGGCATGCTCCTTGTGTGCTTCATTGTTCTCACTCGGCCTTCTCAGGTACTGCTGCTTCTCCCAGTTCACGTATGCACAGTGAGAAGCAGTACTCTGACTCTGTTCTCTGAAGCCCCCTCCTGTTGCATACTAATGACCTCTTTGTTTTCCTTCTACTTAGGCTGCGGGAACCCTATCCCCTACACACCACAGAAGCTTGCACACACTACAGAGGGGACTGGGAAGACCGTGGAGCCCTAAAGGTAATTGCAGCCTCCCATCTGCAACCTCTTTGGTGAGGGGTGTTAGTCCGTCCCAGTCACCCAGGAGCGTCCCTTAATTTAAGGACCTCCCTTGTCACATGACTTCCTGCTGTATTTCTACTAAGTGCCCATTTCTCCCTTTGCAGATTATACAAACCCTCCACTAGATGGTAGCACAGTGCCTTTCCCTAAACCCTCACTGTATTGCCTGTTTCCCCTCTTTCTCTTCTTGTCCTCTCATCTGCCCCCCCCTTGCCTCCTGTGCTTATTGCATCCAGTGACCACTAGGAGTTGCGACTGTACCCCCTCTTCCCCCTCTTTTTCACCTCCTTCTAGGTCCGCTTTTTCCCCTACACACCCCTCTTTTGCCTGCCCGGCCTAAGCCTCTTCCTGGATATCGAACTCTGTACCTTCAGCCCTGTATTCCGTGGCCCTACCGCTGTGCCAACTGGGCTACCACACTGTTGGAAGTCTCTTCATCCTCCTTGTATCTCCTAGGCTCCTGCCCCTGCCCTTCAGCCATGACTATCACCATCCCTGCCTCCCTGGTTCCATTTACACTTATATTCCTAATCCTGTATGTCCCGCCTGCCCCTACTGGTGCTGCATCCCAGCTGCCATTCCCCTCCATACACCCCCCACTCCTGCCCCACATTGTATTGCTTCTGCTCTCCCACTGTTGCCACTCTACCGCCTTTACATCCCCTGGTCTTAGCCTGGAGAAAAAGCAACAAGGGCCTTGGAACCCCAGAGGTTTCCTCCTTTATAGGGTTTTTTCCTCTCCTCCGTGCTGAAGGTCATTAAAATTTGTAGTCTTCACATGAATTGGAGTTGGTTGGTGGCTTTTCAGGTCAGGGGGAAGGGGTAGTTCGGGAAGCAGGGAAGGGCAGAGGCAGAGCCGAGTAAAAGGGGTCAGGGAAGAAGGGGAGGGTCACCAGGCAGCAGGGGAAATGAGAACAGGGAGTTAGGTGAGTCTTGTGGAGGAGAGGCAAATAGAAACAGGAGGGGGAAACAGGGACAGGGAAACAGGGAGGGGAGGTCAAGAAGAGCATGAACAGAGGAGTTGAGGAGGTGAGGACACAGGCAAGAAAAGGCATCTGGGGGCCACAGGAGGGAACAGGAACGCGTCTGACTTGGGGGCAGAGCAGGGAAATCATGAGAAAAGGGATACCAGGGAAGGGGCAAAGAAAAGGCATCTCCAGAGGGAGGCCACAGAACAGAAAGGCCGATTGGGGGGTAGAGCAGGGGAAACCATGAGGAAAGGGGAAATTGGAGAACAGGAAAGGGGAGAGGCTCTGGGAGATGGATGCGACGGATGGCAGCATGTGAAGGATGATCATAAGAGAAGGTACAATGTCAGCAAGGAACAGGTGGGGGGGACAGTTGTAATAATAGAGGACTCTATTCTGAGGGGATTAAGATGTATGCAGGTAGTAGCAACAGATGGGTAGAGTGCATGCCAAGCATGATAGCAGGGAAGGCAGGGACAATTATTCCAAACTGCATGGGATAGGGGAAGCCTCACATTGTGGTGCATTTGGGAACAAACGATCTGGCAGGCTGCAAAGTGAAGATGGTGCAAGAAAGGTTCACTGAGCTAGGGAAAATCTGCAGTAGGGTGGGACAATCAGTCGCTTTCGTGGAAATACTGCCAGTCCCGAGGGCCTGCACTGTAAGGAAGGGGAGGATTGAGGAGTTCAACTCATGGCTGGGGGTGCAAAACAGATGGGTATGGGCTGGTGGGGGATTGGGAGGGACATGGGACAATAAGGACCTGTATGCACCTGACAGGCTGCATCTAGGCAGGGAAGGCACAAAGGTCCTGAAAGATGACCTGGAAAGGTACACTGCTGACAGGCTACAGTTAAACTGACCGAGGGGGTGTAGCAGAGGGCTAGGTGCTTGGCACCAGGAGAGGGGACCCCCTCAGAAGGAAATAAAATGGAAGGGGGAGCAAGGAGAAGGGATAGAAGGGACTGGGGGAGGGAGGCACAAAAGGAACGGGTAAAGAGAGACTGGGGTTGCACTGGAAGGTGGTGTCCTTGAATGCAAGGAGCCTGGCTAACAAGGCAGCAGCCCCACAGGCGATGATGGCAAAGGGGGATGTAGACATAGCCATCACAGAGACATGGGCAATCCAGTACCATAAATGGGACCTAGTGATCCCTGGATACCAACTGCACAGGAAGGATAGAACAAAGGGGAGTGGCATCATGTGTAAGGGAAGGGATTCGGTGTGAGGGAGAGAAGGATACTGCTGAAGCCCTATGGGTGGTACTCCAGAACACCGCCGGGAGAAGGATCCGCGTGGGGATGGTGTACAGACCACCTTCACAGGAAATAGAGTTGGATAGGGAGTTGGGGGAACAGATAAGGAGGGTAGGAGGGAGGGGAACACTGTAATACTAGGGGACTTCAATCTACCTGGAGTAGACTGGAGCACCCTGGTTACCTCCTGCAGCAGGGAACAGGTCCCCCTGGGTACTATTCAGGACTGTTTCCTGACACAGGGTGTCATAGAACAAACAAGGGGGGTGACCATATTAGACCTAGTGTTGTCAGATGGAGAGAATGTCCAGGATGTGGAAGTGAGGGAACCCCTTGCAGGCAGTGACCACCACACAGTGTGGTTCTCCACCTACATGGGGAAGGAAGCAGTCATGTCTAAAACAAAGGTGGTGGACTTTAGGAAGGCAGACTTCAATAGGATGGGGAGTTTAGTATGGGAGCACCTGGCAAAGCTCAGACCAGAGTTGGATGTGGACCAGAAATGGACCATCATTAAGAGGGGAATAATCTAGGCCATGGGCACCTAAGGGTTTGTATTAAGAACTCCAGTACCAAGAAACCTAGCTGGTATAAGAGGAAGGTAGCTGAAAAGGTAAGGGAAAAGAGGGCAGCCTTTCTGAAGTACAAGCATACCTCGAGGGAGGAGGACAGGGAGACATACGCTGTGAAATCTCCAGAGGCGGGCAGAGAGTTCAGGGCAGCCAAGGCTAAGAAAGAACTGATACTGGCCCAGGGGCTTAAGGAAGGAGAGAAGGACTTCTTCCGATACATCAAGGAGAGAAGACGCACTAGGGATGGGATGGGATAGTTGGGATAAAGAGGGAGGGAGGATGGGCAGAAAAAGGGGAGGAGCAAGCAGGAGCACTAAACTAGTACTTTTGCTCAGTCTTCACCAAGGAAGCAGATGGGCCTATGCCACAGAGAAAGATTAGGGGGATCCTTGGGGAAGGGAAGGAATATGAGGTGGGTATTGGGGTAGACAGGGTTTTAAGAGGGCTTAGGGAACTGAGGGTGGACAGGGCACCAGGCCCAGATGGGGTACACCCAAGGATTCTGAAAGAACTGGCAGGGGTATTGACAGCACCACTGACAAACCTATTTAACATCTCACTGGAGATGGGGTGTGTGCCACAGGACTGGAGGACAGTTCATGTGGTACCCCTCCATAAGAGTGGACCCAAGAATAAGCCAGGTAACTACAGGCCAGTTAGCCGAACCTTCATAGTAGGCAAGTTAATGGAGGCCATTCTAAAGGAAAGGCTGGTGTGCTTCCTTGAAGACAATGGTCTACAGGATGACAGGCAGCATGAGTTTGTCAGGGGGAAGTCCTGTCAGACAAACATGATAGTCTTCTTCGACTAGGTGACGAGGTCTCTGGACAGGGGGCAGGCGGTGGACATACTGTACCTGAACTTCAGCAAGAGATCCAGAAAAAAAGATGATTTGATACCTTTTATTGGACCAACATAGATGTTACAAAAGAAAACAGGTGCTTAAGCTTTCAGACTACACACAGTTCTTCCTCAAAAGCTAATGCCAGTTGTTTTGGAAGAACATATCATATTAAAGACCAGATAATACATAAAAAACAGACAAAAAGGTTGTATAGAATCCCATTGGCCTAAAAATTGCATTTAAAAGTCAGCTTAAAACCATATAGAGAACACAGGCTGATTGCTATCTAGGAAATGCATTCCAAGGTCAAAAGTCACAGAACAGATAACTCCCTTCTAAAGAACCCATAAAACATACTTGAGGTTCATTTTAAACTATGTATGCATGTGTTTGTGTATACAAAAGGAACTGAATACCATTGGCTTAGACCTGCGTCTAAAAATCAACCTACAAAAAGGATACGGAAAACAGGTAGAGTCCCATCCAAGGGTAAATATTTCAAGGTTAAAGCTGCAGAATGAATAACTCTTGGCTGGCCCAGTGGTACTGAGTGTAAAGGCACTGGACGCCTTACCTCGCACTGCACCGGTGACTCGGGTTTGGGAACGACCTCGGGTTGTTGGGGTGCCAGCATGGAGGGGGTGGGAGGAGCGGGATTGAGTGAGTCACCAGGCTGCTCTCCTCTCCTTGGGATGGTGGGTGGATTGTCACCCTTCCGAGTTCTGTCCCACCAGGTGGAGGTCTGGTGGGAGAACGAGGGCTGGCGGGGGTGGCAGTGAAAGAGGCAAGGGGCTGAGCTGGCTTCTGGGTGTACGGCATGCCTCCACGAGCACGTATGGCCGGGGTGGCTATGGAGAACACTCCAGAAAAAAACATAACAATCTAAATTAAAAACCAAAAAAGAATGACTCTCTGTCTGAGAGAAAACACATAACACACTAAATTCAAGTAAGACCTTGCCTGTGTGTGTTAGTGCATACATTTGAAAATAGCTGTGATTTTAACCACAATTTAGGATAGGTTAAGAAATCATACTATATAATGCTAACAAGTCTTTTAAATAAGAAGTTACCTTTATGTGTGGCAATTAGTGGGTTTAAAGATAGGCTGCCCTAGTATGAACAATAATTATTCACTAGTTGTTCCACACTTTCAAACAGTGTTAGCCCTATTAGGAGATGCATGTCCTCAGCCCTATGCTCAACTAGTCAGTATTTTTGAAGAATATTAAAACCTATGCCGCTAAACCACGATCCCTCTGCAACTTTGTACCCAATGCCAAGTGTTTGTGTACAATTAAAAATCAAACCTAACAAGGACTCCCTGGTAAGTGAGATACTGTATCCTAGTATATCCATGTATCAAAATGTGTCAGTATATATAGCAAATCTTCTGTATATAAAATACCTGTTTTAGAAATCTGAGACAAAAACTGAAGGAATCTACCACCCACCCCCTGGCCTTACAACTCCCCCCCCACCTTTTTGATTGAAACCAGTGTATTGATATCTAATTAGAAGGAATCGTATATCCATTATGTATGTGAAGGAAGCTCCAAGGGAGGTCGACAGTGAAAATGCCGACCTCCCCACAACCGGCACAATACCGGGCGCCGGTATTGTGCCACCCATGCAGCAAGTGTTTTCTAGAAGGCTATGTTTCCCACACTTCTATAAAGGGGGCTCTGTTCCCAGCACCCCTGGACTTTAGGATTATCAACTCCAAGTCAGAGATGGTCCGGATGAACACTATTGACAGAATACTAAAAGGACCATTACATGCGAATGTCGCATATGGCCATTTTTGTGTTTTGCCATCGGGGTGTCGTACTGCAGGGGTGCACCGGTATGTGAACATATAGCAATACCACAGTGTACCCCTAGTATATGTCCCTTTACTAAATGTCAAGAGTTAGTGTACATATGAGAGGCAAGTATAACAAAGACTCCCTAGTAATTGAGCTACTGTTATCCTAATATGTCCGTGTATCAACACGTGTCCACATATATGTCTTACCCCATAACACCCACATCATCCACCCCCATACACCCCCCACCCACCCCTCCACATTATTATTTATTCTGTGTGTGGTGAAACCAACGTATTGATGGCCAGTTAAGATATTCTATAACCATATAGTATGAAAAAACCAAAACTGCAATCTACTATCACTGTATGTTCATGCGTTGTTCCTGAAGCTAGTAAAAATTTGAGCAGTGTAATGTGACATAAAACCCAAATTGATGTTCATCCCATCTCCCACCATACTGAGAAGTAAAATGAGCTTGACCTCGAAAGCCCGCCTATGTTGTGTATTTTTGAAATGTCCTTTCAAAACCACTACCGACATATCTGAGATGGCGTGATCAGACTGAGAGAAGTGTTGTCCCACTAGTTTTTCCATCATCTTCATTTTAATAGCATGTCTGTGTGAGTTCATTCAGGTGTGGAGAGGTTGTCCCATCTCTCCCACATACCCTGTTTGTGGACATCTCTCGCATTGAATAAAATAAACATTTTGAGATGATATGTAGAGTTCCCCGTATCCTGAATTATCTGTTTAGTGGAGTATTGATACAATCGGAAGTAGAAATGTGCTCACAAGTCTTGCATCTAGTGGAATTGCAGGGTCTTGTGCCATCCCGTGTTCTGTTATTTTGTTCTGGTGTAAGTTTCTTCCTAACAATCAGGTTGGTTAAATTAGGTGGTTGCTTAAAAGACAGAAGTGATAGTTCTTGAGAAAAACATTTTAGGGTATCATCCTCATTGAATATTGGTTGGAGGTCCTTAATAGTTTTATGTGGAAGCTCCAGATTAGGATGATATGTGACTACTAAGGAAATTCTATTGGTGGTAGGCTTTCTTTATACTGAAGTAGTTCTTCCCTTGGTATCTGCGTTGCACGTTCAACTGCTTTGTCAGATTCTCTAGAAGAATGCCCCTGCCCAATAAAGGTCTTTTTCAGTGTGGCCAAATGTCTATCTCTGTCCTCCTCGCTTGAACGGATACGGTGGCATCACAGCGCTTGACTGTTCATTACAGATTTTTTAGTGTGCCTTGGGTGATTACTGTTCCTATGCAGGTATCTTTGTCTGTCTGTGGGTTTCCTGTAAATGCATGTCTACAAGGTTCCATCTTT
This sequence comes from Neoceratodus forsteri, assembly GCA_016271365.2. NCBI lineage: Eukaryota > Metazoa > Chordata > Ceratodontiformes > Ceratodontidae > Neoceratodus > Neoceratodus forsteri. The sequence continues at coordinate 447,207,310 of CM057456.1, read as the reverse complement.
GATGGTGACTGTGGTGTCCAGAATAGTAACACTGGTGTCAGAATATTCCAGGGAAAGTTTTATGGATGGGTGGAGGTTAAGTTCCTGATGGAACTCTTTGAGTGTGTCAGTGCCCTCTGTCCAAATTATAAATAAATCATCAGTATAACAGAAAAAAGCTTGTGGTTTGTGTGTGCAGTGCATTAAAAAATCTTTCTCCAAATTGGCCATAAAAAGGTTGGCAAGGCATTCGACTCGGTGCCTCGTTGCAGGCTAATTAGCAAACTGGGGGACCTGGGTTTAGGGAACAAGATGCTGGGGTGGATCAGGAGCTGGTTAAGGGGCAGGAACCAGAGGGTGGTGGCAAGGGGAACTGTCCAAACCTAGGCCTGTAACCAGTGGGGTACCACAGGGCTCAGTACTCAGTCCTGTGCTGTTCAACATATTTGGGGCCAAACTATAATCCCTTCCACCTAAATATAGGCAAGATTAAATTCTAAAAATAACAAGGACTTACTTTCCCCGACATAAGATACTAAATTATGTAAGTGATGCCGATACTGGATTATGCTGTTAAATCACTTTAAGAGACAAGCGGTCTCAAAGGTGGGATTCACTCTCAAAGCTGGGGCCAGTGACAAAAGCATTGGTAAAGTCACTAGAGTGGTGGAAGAAAGGAGCAACCTCAGAGAGGGCATTTCCTTCCTTCAGCATACACCAGCAAGTATCCTTACTACAGATGGGGGAGTAGGGCACACCTAAAGTACCTCACAGTGAGTGGCATGTGGAGCCTACAGGAGTCACTGGAACATGTCAGCCTCCTGGATCTCAGGGCACTGGTGTTAGCAATGCAATTGTCCTTCTCCTAGCTACAGGGTCAGTCTGTCCAAATCAGAACTGACAACTCCACAACAATGTATCATATAAACAAGCAGGGAGGGACAAGATCCTCAAAACTGTGTAAGAGCAATGAGGATCTGGAACCTGGCATACATCTTAGAAGCAGAGAGTCATGTAGTGCACTTGCCAGGCAAAGACAATGTCCTGGCAGATTACTTAAGCAAAATCAGTTTGGGAAATCCCGAATGGGCCTTGAACAGACACATTCTGGCCACAGTTTTCAGATGGTGGGGCACTGCAAAGGTAGACCTGTTAGCTTCTTGGGGAAACAGTCAGCTTCCACTTTTTTGTTGTAGACTATCAGTCAGAGGGGAGAGTCCCAGAGGACACCTTAATCTTGGACTGGACATGAAAGTTCCTGTATGCTTTCCCTCCATTTACACTAATTTAGAAAGTTCTCCTGAAACTCAGGAAGGAATCTGCAACAGTGATCCCAATAGCTCTAGGCTGGGCCAGACAGACTACATATTCAAGTCTGTTTGACCCTGTCCAGCAAACCTCCAGTCAACCTGCCACTGAGTCGCACTCTGCTGACCATATCTCAGGGCAGGAGAGCATTTTAAAACCTCAGAACACGACGCCTGAGGGCATGGTTCTTGAGGCACTAGAATACTCTGGTTTAAATCTCTCAGGGGAAATCCTGATGGTACTTAGAGTTTTAAGGAAGCCAACAGCCAGGAAAACATAGATTTACTTACTGGTGTACCCACAAAACAATAATCCCATTAGAGACAGGGTTGTCCACAGTTTTAGAATACTTGGTACACCTGCAGTCATTAGGCCTAAGGCCATCAACACTGAAGGTCCGGTTAGCAGCAGTGTTTGTCTGTTGAATTTTGTTGACTTAGTAAGCTCACTGGGCCTAGAAGTCCCTTTTCAGGGGCAACCTGGGGGGGTGGGGGTGGGGTGGGGATACAGATGGTAGGCAACTGAAATTGAACCAGATTAGCCAGCCCTATATATCAGCAGGCAAGGGAATTGGCTTCTAAATCCATTTTCAAAAGGTTTTTTAAAGGCCTCAGTCAGTTGTACTCATTGGTAAGGGACCCAGTCCTACTGTGGGATCTCAATGTATGCCCTGCCCAGCTCATGGAGGCTCCATTTGAGCCTGTGGACACTGCTGACTTAAAGTATGTCATATTACCCGATGCAGTATTTTCTGTCTTGCCATGCCTCTGTGAGTTGTTTACTGTTCTCTTGTTTTTTGGTATTTGTATTTTGGTTTACTGACCATATACTTTGTATTTTCTGGGGTGTTCATTCCTGGACCGGCTGAGTGTTTGCATTGTTCCCGAGTGCTTGCATTGCTGCTGAGTGCTTGCATTGTTCCTGATTACCTGCTGTTTGTCTTTCTCCATCTGTCAGAAGAGTGTGAGCTCTGGCCTGTAGCTCTTGTTTATTTTTTCCATGGACTTTCTTAGAAGATAATTATGGTTTCCAGCTTTGATGGACTCAGATCTTTGTTTCATATATCCAATTCAGGGTTTTAAATAATTGATTAGCAGTTTTTTTTTTCCTTGGGACAATACTAACTGTACAGAAAGCATTTATATAGGTTTTCTAGAAGTGTTATGTTTGTTAAACACAGTGAGGCAAGCGCTATGCATTTTCATAATGTTTTAGAACTTTTATGAGCAAAACGCTACTCAATCTTTAGAGTTAAATAAAACCCTGCCAATTTCTGTCTAATTTGTGGAGATTCCTAAGCTTGTTTGCTGTTTTACCACTTGGAAATGTGGGGCAGCACTTCTTTGTTGTAAAATCACTGTCCGCATGGTTTTCATTTCAACTGTATGGTCTATCTGTATTCCTGGTTTCTTTCTGTTTTTTGAAAATTAAAATAAAGTTTAAATTGAAAAAAAAAAGTATGTCACATGGAAAATTGTATTCCTGATTGCTATGACCTGTGCTAGGATGATGAGTAAGCTGCAAGCCCTCTGCACAGAGCCAAATTACATAATTTTCCACAGGGATGAGGCAGTCCTTAGGACCTGTAGGAAATTCCTACCTACGTTGTTGTCTGAGTTTTACCAAAATCAGTCATTAACACTTCTTGTGCTTTATCCAGAGGACTCCAGTGCAGGTGAGCAGAAATTGCACAGCCTTGACTTGAAATGAGTTCTGGACATTTATTTATTAATAGGGTTAGCCACGAGGGTCTGTTTAGATATAGGGGAGAAGGGATCAAAAGAGGGCATAGCCTGAAGTTAAAAGGGGGAGAGGTTCAGAAGGGAGATGATGAGGCACCCTCTCATAGAGAGGGTGGTGTCAGCATGGAACACTATGCCGAGGAGCTGGTTTAGCAAATATCAGTGGTGGGATTTAAGGGTGGGGTGGGGTGGGACAGGGGTTGGGGTAATTAGATGGAGTGTAACCCCAGGTGGCGCTATCCCAAGGGCTACTACCCCTGCCTGCTTGACTACTGACAGGTTGAGGGGCCTAGGTTCTATGGCGGGTGCCTCCACCCAGAGGTCAGGGTTTGTAGTGGTTAGACTAGCTTGGTCACAGCCCTCTGGGACACTGAGACCCCCTTTTATTCCCTCTAGTGGCTCACACAATGCACAGAAGTTACAGTCCCAATACCCCACATGTACACACTGTTCATTCATAATGTACCACTTATCCTCGAGACTGATTCTGAAGTTCGTCTCTAGTGACCCCTGTAAAATAAGGTTAATCAACATATACAAACCAATACAATGCTTGATATGTAGGTACTGACACTTCAGACAGTTTAATGTTTAACCACATCAAATCTGGTTTATTTAGGGGGAATAAAACACGGGAGGGAGAGATCAGGTTAAATGACAGAATTAAATCACAGTACTGTGCACACATACAGGGTCTGAAAAGTCACACTCTAGGTACCCAGGTTGGGGGGAGGGCTAGCCAGGTCCGTTTCCCGGGGTTGGCCGGCAGGTGCAGATGGACAGGGCCCTGTAGAAGAAAATATATGCACAACACCCAATTGTAATCCGGAGCCGGATGGCTCAGTCCATGAAGAAGTGAAACAACAATAATTAGATGACACACTTGTAATTGAAAACAGGCAGCAGGGGAATGCCCTGATTTGTACTCACAATACCCAAGCTGAGAACCGGATGGTGGATGTTCTTCTGGGTTGCCAGAACAATGGGGAATGGAGACAAGGTCCTTGTGACTGGACCCCACTGCAGTAGATAGCAAACGGATTTAGTCCGAGACAAGCTGGGGTTTGCTTCCAGCTTCAACACACAGCACACAGCACTGGGGATTGGAAATAGCGATTCCCCACAAGCACTATGCACATTCATATGTAAAAGGAAAGTACTATACCAGGCAGGCTGCTCCTCGATCCCGATCGCAATTACTGCAAAATACCTGGGAGCACACACAGCAGCTTCAGTTCCTGACAGACCAAGCGCGATTCAGCAATTACTCCAGTCTTCTACAGGGTTAGCCTGGTTTCTTCCTTTCAGACTTCCTTCTTTCTCCTCATAAGTCGGATTCAGTCTGAACTAGCACTTACAACGGCTGCAGGCCGAACCTCAGGGCCTCACGCGTGCTTCCCGCGTGAAACCATATACCGCAGAAGCACAGAGCTCCTTCTCTGTTCACTGTCACAATTGATCTGATCTTTCCAGTCACAGAGCAGGGCATTTCCTTTAGCTCCACACCATTCTGTGGGCTGGTTCAGCTGTCACTCACAATAAGACTTCCTCTGTTGGTGAAAAAAGGCACCAAGGTCAAAACTACATTTCCCAGAGTCACTGCCCATACAATCCACTTGTGGCTGGCTCAAAATTAAGAGTCTAAGTTCCAATTCGTCCACAGTCTCCATTTTAGGGTCTCCCTATCATACTGATTGGTCCAAGTCAGTAATTCAGGACCAAAATGCAGCAACAGCTGTTGGTGCAAGTCCCTCCCGGGGGCGCCCTTTCTCAACCCCTCAAATTTCTCTCATTAACTCATCATAGGAGGGTGGGGATTCCAGTCGCTTGACCAGGCGTAATTGAAGCAACAGCAGTTCTGAGAAGGGGGCAGACTTAAGGATCCTGTCCAGCCTGGTTTGGTCCAATTCAGTCGCTGGCAAACTACCCTTTCTGAGGCATTCTTGCAACAATTTTTCCAGCCGAGATACATACACAGATAACAACTCCCCTTGGTACTGTTGTGCATTTCTTACTCTCCACCACAGGTCCTCATCGGAATCTGGGCTCCCATACACATTCTCCAAGGCCTCGAGATAGTCCTGTGCAGTCGCTTCAGGGTTACTGGCCCGTTTGGCACAGATGATAGCCAGGGCAGGACTTCGGAGGCTCTCACTTAACTTCTTTCGCTTTTCTGCTTCCGATCATTGCCATTCTAGCACTTGAGGGGCAACATATTGTATCCAGGTCTCCCGGTCATCCTCCCCTTGTGGGGTGGGGAGGGTGCTGGAGAAAATTTTCAATCTGCGGTAAGAGTCGTGACTATTGGCAGGTACAGACATAGGGGCTAGCACTGGCACAGTAGGAGGGACAACAACGGGTGCTGGAGGGGGAGAGGGTGTTGGTGGAAGAATGTTCTCAGGTGGCAACAATAGTTTCTTTAAATCCTCCACAGTTTTCCTTTCCTCCAGCAACAATTTAGCAAATTTCTCCTCAAAAGTTTCAGATAGTGGGAGGGGGGGGCTCATTCCACCCCCCGGGTCTCTACTGTCCTTAGTTATCGCTCTCCAGGCAGTGATGGCTCCCTCTGGGGTAATAGTCTGTGGCACTTTGGAGCTATCTATGGGGTTCTTATACTCTAGGGCCATGAAAGTGTGGGTGAGCAGATCAGCATGTCGACCCAACACCACAGGGTTTTGTAAACCTTCCACCTTGGATAGTACTCCATGTACAGTGTCCGTATTGATACCCAGGGGGATGTCCAGGATAAGCATAGCATTTTGAGGGTCGATCTCCTCCCCAGTGCACCACGCCACCAACTGCACAGCCTCTTCTGTTGGGGTACTCATTTATTTTTTAACAGTGGTTCGTAAATGTGGCCACTAGAGGACACAAAATCCCAGCAGTGAGCCTCCAAGATGTAACCCCCAGGTGGCGCTATCCTAAGGGCTACTACCCCTGCCTGCTTGACTACTGACAGGTTGAGGGGCCTAGGTTCTATGGCAGGTGCCTCCACCCAGAGGTCAGAGTTTGTAGTGGTTAGACTAGCTTGGTCACAGCCCACTGGGACACTGAGACCCCCGTTTATTCCTTCTAGTTGCTCACACAATGCACAGAAGTTACAGTCCCAATACCCCACATGTACACACTGTTCATTCATAAAGTACCACTTACCCTCAAGACTGATTCTGATGTTCGTCTCTGGGGACCCCCTGTAAAATAAGGTTAATCAATGTACACAAACCAATACAATGCTTGATATGTAGGTACTGACACTTCAGACAGTTTAAAGTTTAACAACATCAAATCTGGTTTATTTAGGAGGAATAAAACACGGGAGGGAGAGATCAGGTTAATTGACAGAATTAAATCAGAGTACTGTGCACACATACTGGGTCTGAAAAGTCATACTCTGGGTACCCAAGTTGGGGGAGGGGCTAGCCATGTCCATTGCCCGAGGTTGGCCGGCAGGTGCAGATGGACAGGGCCCTGTAGAAGAAAATATATGCACAACACCCAATTGTAATCCGAAGCCAGATGGCTCAGTCCATGAAGAAGTGAAACAACAATAATTAGATGACACACTTGTAATTGAAAACAGTCTGGAGGAGTACCCTGATTTTACTCACAATACCCAAGCTGAGAACCGGAAGGTGGATGTTCTTCTGGGTTGCCAGAACAACAGGGAATGGAGACAAGGTCCTTGTGACTGGACCCCACTGCAGTAGATAGCAAACAGATTTAGTCCGAGACAAGCTGGGGTTTGCTTCCAGCTTCAACACACAGCACACAGCACAGGGGATTGGAAATAGCGATTCCCCACAAGCACTACTCACATTCATATGTAAAAGGAAAGTACTATATCAGGCAGGCTGCTCCTAGATCTTGATCGCAATTACTGCAGAATACCCGGGAGCACACACAACATCTTCAGTTCCTGACAGACCAAGCGCGATTCAACAATTTCTCCAGTCTTCTACAGGGTTAGCCTGGTTTCTTCCTTTCAGACTTTCTTCTTTCTCCTCACAAATCGGATTCAGTCTGAACTAGCGCTCACAACGGCTGCAGGCCGAGCCTCAGGGCCTCACACGCGCTTCCCACGCGAAACTATACACCGCAGAAGCACAGAGCTCCTTCTGTCTTCACTGTCACAACTGATCTGATCTTTCCAGTCACAGAGCAGGGCATTTCCTTTAGCTCCACACAATTCTGTGGGCTGGTTCGGCTGTCACTCACAATAAGACTCCCTCTGTTGGTGAAAAAAGGTGCCAAGGTCAAAACTACATTTCCCAGAGTCACTGCCCATACAATCCCCTTGTGGCTGGCTCAAAATTGAGAGTCCAAGTTCCGATTCGTCCACAGGCTCCATTTTAGGGTCTCCCTACCATCCTGATTGGTCCAAGTCAGCAATTCAGGACCAAAATTAAAGATCTACACTGAAACAGTTCATGCTGAAATGAAGACAGGTTAGACAAACTACATTTTCTCAGTCACTCTAAATGATTTCTGGCAAACAGTTATATCTTTCAACAAGGCTCCCTCTGCACATGTAGTGACGGCAGAGACGGAGCGAATTGACAGCAGCTCGGGCGGGATTTGAGCATTAAATACACAGTCCCCCCATACGAACTAATTAACTCTGCAAGCAGACAGCTCTTAAAGAGGCAGTTCATGGAGGCTCAAACAGCACTCACTTGGAACAACATTTAAACATCTCAGACTTCGAACACCGCCCAGACTTGGAGCATTCAATCAAGCTCCTGGAAGACTTTAGGGAACCCCCATTTGCAGGGGTGGTTACTGGAGCATACAGTGGGGATGGGGTAGAGATGAGTGAGGGGGTAGGCAGCATCGATGCCCAACGCGGAGAGCTGCACAGTCGAGCAGACTCAGTAGACCGTTAGGCCTGTATTTGCTGGCTTCGTCGTATGTTCATATGTGGACCGGACGAAAGATGTCAGATTGACAAACACTCAGCTTGTAATTACCTATGGGGAGGTTGGCAAAGGTAAACCAGCTTCCAAGAGGTCTGCTTCTCACTGTATAGTCTTCTGCATTTAGTTGTGCTGTGAAAAAGCAGTGAAAATGCCACCTAGCGGCTTAAGGGCACACTCCACAAGGGGCATCTCTGCCTCTGTGGCATCCTCAAGTGGCATCCCTTTATTAGATGTTTGCAAAGGAGCTACCTGGAAAACAGTACACACCTTCACAAAGCACTATTGTCTGGATGTACAGTCCAGAAGGGATACCAGCTTTGGAACTGTTGTATTGCAGAACTGTTTTCCAAAATAGGTTCCATACCCCACCTCTCAAGGTGCTGCTGCGTAGTCTGCATACTGTGAAACCATAAATGAGAGATTCCTGGGGTTAAAAGAAAAAATTACTCCCGGTAGTGATGTTTTTTTCTCAGAGGTCCCTCACTATGGTTTCAGTTTCTCACCCTGCCTCCTCTTCCAGAACTTAAAAATAGGTTCTTGAAATAATCAATTTTACTTAAGTTGCTTTAGCATTACTATTGCAGTTTTCTGTACAGTTGTAAGCTGTGTTTTTCTCTTTATAGTTACATTTTATGTTTACAGGTCTGGTTAAATTAATTGGTGTTTCTCTTTAAAATGTTGAAATTTGTATAACATTTTTGGTAGCCTTTTAGCTGAGTTTTTCAAACACCCTTTCTAAATTCTAAGTTCCATTCTTAGAACAGTGTTCGTCTCTGGGGCATATGGCTCTATGGAGAATGCATGCATAGTGTGAAACCATCGTGAGGGATTCCTGAGAAGAAACAACATTTTCCTGTATGCCTCTGTATTATCTCTACTGTATGTGTGCAAATTTTGCTACTGTATGTCTTACTTACTCTCAGTCGCTCCTGAAAAAAGGGACACTTTCTCAGTGGGCTTACTCGGTTAACAAAATTTGAATAAAAAAAAATACTACAGTGAGTATTTTTTTTTTTCTGGTGACATGAGAGGAGGAGGGAAGTGGGTGCCACAGCATGGGCACTAGGGCAGGGGGTTAAAAATTATAATGGTGCTCCAGAGACACCGGAAATGGGATGGGGGAGATGGTGGTGAACAAATTGAATGGCATGTGTATGGGAAGTAGGGAATTTAATTATAAGAAGTAAAACTTTGATAATTAACAAAAACTTTGCTGGGGCAGAGGGGGAGGAGGACAGTGCTACTGGGGAATGGGAGGGGGATATATTTTTAAAGTAAGTGAGAGGTGGTGGGAACTTAATGCAGAGTGGGGGAGGGGGAGGGAGATAAAAGTTTAAGCCTTTTTTGTTTTTTAACTGGTACAATTTGCAAAGTTTTCCCTAGCTTAGGGCCAGCTTCATGTGGCAGAAACTACACAATGCACCTGTTGCGCGCTGGTGAATCGCTAGCAAAGTGGGACTGCATGAAGTTGGGCTCTCCGCTGGGTGAAAACTTCACAAATTGCATCTGCTGATGAAGGGAAGTTAGGCAAAATTGGTGAAGTGCTGCACAAAGCGACTTTTCTCAACCTCGCCCATCCCTACTTATCCGCCCTCTTTGCTTCAGAAATTCTCTGCTTATTCCTGCTCCTGAATGTGTGACTGTCAGTAGCACCCCCTTCCCCTGTAAAAACTTATTGAACTTTGACCCTCATTTCCATTGCCTTATCTGGCTTTGGTTAGCTACAGTCCCTCACTTAATAAGAATATACTGTATTTATGATAAGTTGTTATAATATAAAGAATAATACACTGGATGGTGTATATTGCGAGAATTAATACGCACCAGAGGTGTGTAATGCTAGTCAAGGGGTTTATTCAAGCATCACATGCTGAGGGTGTGTATTAAAGCAGAAGTGCAACAAAATTTGACCAAAAATCTGACCCTCTATTTTTTTCACTATAAAATATTCCAGGCATCTTCCAGTTTTATGTGGTGATAAAATGTTCCAGTTTCAACAAAATTTGAGTATTTTATAAATGTTCAAATTAAATTTTTTGTCAAGAAGAATATGTCCGCCACATTTGGCTTAGAAATAGTTCTGTATGGATATGGCAAGTGTTGGGACCGAGAAAATGCTCATGGTGCGCAGCATAGAAAGTGCCCTGAAAAGTAGATTTGACAGAACTGCTACCATATGCTACTATATTTTTTATTAACTGTAGTTGAAACTAGTTTTTTGGAAAAGTATTTTCTGTTGCTTGCTGCTTTATATTGTATTACGAGATGGGTCAAAAAAATCCAGTAACCTGATTGGCTAAGGACCTCGGAACTCTGTGTTGATATCCTAGCACAACAGCATGAGAAGAAATTTTTTTTTTAATTCAATATACTTTATTAATTTTCAAGAAAATTATGAAAGGCACAAAACAGTCAACATACAAACAATTAACAACACTTACAACACATTAAACCTACCCCCTACCTCTCCAGAGGTATATAATAAACAAAGAAAGTACAGTCCATTCAAGGTGGGCATGTAATTAGAGGGTACAAAGACATCAACAAATATTGAAAAATAAGACTGGACAATAAAACCCAGGGGCCAAAATAACGCCCGGCCCCCTACGTCACAGCAAAGGGCCCCCAAAAGGGGTCTGCTACTATTAACTAATGGAGTAACATGTCCATACCCCAGCAAAGCTTATATATTATTGTCCTGCATATCCAGGCTCCGTTGACCTGCTCAAGGGGAGGAAGAAGTTGAAAATAAGGTATGTAATTTACCCAACTTCTTGTTATGTACTTGTAGGCAACTATAAAGACTAGTGGTCATTTTTTCAAAGCCGTAAATTAAATAACAGCTCATTAAGCCATTCAGAATAAGAAATTTCTGATTGATCCTTCCAGTGACGAAGAATAACTTTTTTCACTGAAAGGGAGATCATGGCTAACCAATACTTCTGCTGTTTAACTGGAACCCCCGAGTAATCACCTATTAGGCAAATCTCAGGAAGAAAATATTCATTCGATCCCAAAAGGGGGTCTGTTTTTTATTTTATCTTCTCCTAAAGAGGAGCGACTTTTGGACAGTCCCATAACAAATGCATAAGAGTCTCATCAACTTGTCCACATCTGGTGCACAACGAGGAAGGGAGTTTCCCCATTCTAGCCAGGTGGAGAAGAGTAAAATATATATTATGCAGCATATAAAATTGAGTGAGGCGTAGTTTATCATTAGCTACAAAACGGTATAAATCTGACCAAATACGGTGCCAGTCAAAGTTTGAATCAGAAAATGGGGAGACCAGTAACTGGAATGACCCGAAGCATCTGGAAAAATTTTAGAAAATAATACAAATACTAACTGGGAGACCAAATGAGGCTGCCATGCCAAGGTTTGAAGCAAATGAAGGAACTCCCCTTGATTAATGGACCAAGATGTCAGACCAAACCATTTAACCAACATATACCTAAGTTGGTAAATCTTAAATACTGATGTAGCCGGCATATTAAGAGTCACCAACAATTCCTGGTTACTTAGAATATGACTGTCTGAAAGAGGGTCTTAAGACCCTCTTCCCATCCAGGGAAGGTATGTCTCAGGGACTCGGCAAATGACCGCCCAGCCTGAAGTTTGGTTAAAACATATTGGCTGAGAGATGTCTAGTAGATTAATATAATGTAGTGTTCTAGATAGCTGTGCATGAATCTTTACTGATGTAAAGATAATCAAATTCCAGATTGGCATTGGGAGTTGTTATGGGGAAATAAAGTGCAGACTGTCCGGGGTTAGTCCAGCGTCTTCAGTCAACATCCGCTCAGTTTGAAGCCACAAGGGGACATACGTGGTAACCGGTGGCATGGAGACCAGAGTAAACCATCTGGCATATTTGACAATGTGACTTGCCAGATAGTAGATAAAAAAGTTAGGCAATTTAAGCCCTCCCAAGTTTTTGGAAGCTCTTAAACAACTGTATGCCCTGTGTGGGGTTTTACCTTTCCATAAAAAGGTGGAGATAAGGCTGTGGACTTTTTTAAACCAATTGAGAGGAAGTGAAACATTCAGCATATTTAGGGGATAAAACAACCTGGGAAGAATATTCATTTTAATAGTGCTAATTTTGCCCTGAAGGGATAAGGGAAGGGAGGCCCATCTGTGCAGGTCTTGGTGAATATTATTGACCAACTCGTCCAGACTGAGCTTTTTCATGGAACTGATGGTCTGTGAAAGGATAATATCCAGATACTTAAGCTTGGTAGTCCATCCCAGGCCAATATCTGTAAAATCTGATGAAACCACCACAGTGTTTAAAGACATTATCATTGTCTTGTCAATACTGAGTTTACAGTTGGAGAATCTGTCAAACCCTTGAATAATGTGCAAAGCGGCTAGAACTGAAGTAACAGGATCTGAGAGATGTAGCAGGATAACATCTACATATGTAGAGAATCTAAGGTTGAACAGACCAACAGAGATCCCAGTAATAATGGGAGCATCTCTAAGAAGATGCAACAGGGGCTCTAAGTACAGATTAAATAAGAGATGGGATAACGGGCAGCCTTGTCGGGTACCCGGAAATAGCTGAAATCCTTTAGACAGTATGCCGATACAATATATCCTCGACTTCCGGTGACATCATGCTCCTGTCTGCAGCTTGATACAGGAGGTGCCATCGAGACCAACTTTTAAAACCTCCTCAAAACAGTTGATTTTACCAGATACCGGATAGAAACAATCCCAGAGGTAGAACAATGCCAAAAAAGATGAAAAAGTGACAAACGGACCACCAGAGCTTCCGGATGATGACGGATTGCTGGGGAATGGACCGGAGAGCGAGGGCTCACAGGCCTCATCTGGCTTCCACCGGGCGACTGCGGCGAGCAGCCTGATTCCTGTAAATATTCTTCAGAGGCAAATGGCCCAAATGTTAGCGGAACTTAGGGGCTTTCGCAAAGAAATGCGGTCCACAGCTGCAGCGCTTTGCACAGACATAAGTAAACTGGAAAAACGTCAGGAGTCCATGGAAGCCCAAGTCACTGACACTGATAAAAGGATCACTGAGGCCGAGCGGGGTATCGTGCAGCTTCATAACAACATTAAAATGCTGCAGGAAAGGGCCGAGGATGCGGAAAGTAGAAATCACGTAACAACATAAGGATCTCCGGAATCCCAGAAGATGCTGAAGGTACTGATATGGTGCAGTCTATTCAAAAAGCCCTGCGAAAGCTGTTAACCCTGCCAAACACGCTCTCGATGGAAATCAATACAGCGCATCGGACACTGGGTCCTAAGCCTGCAGCGGGAGCTCACCCACGCACTGTTCTGGTTCGTTTTCTCAGGTACCAAGAAAAATAAAGCATCCTCCACGCAGCCTGGAAAATGGGGTCAGTAATGCTTGCTGAGCATAGACTTTATTTCGAAAATGATTATTCGCCTGAAATCATGACAAGGCGGAAGGCCTATATCCCAGTGTTGAGAGCACTTAAGGTTGCTGGTGTCAGATTCAGAACTCCCTACCCGGCTAAGCTAACTGTCTTTTGTAAGGATGGGCCCCTTACCTTTGAGAGCCCGAGCGCAGCTATCCAGGAATTGAAGACCAGGCAGATGGAGGTTCAACAGCGACCCAGCTCGGGAATGTCCCTCACATCTAAACTCTCACAGAAGTTGTGGAATAGTGGGCAACGGGAGACCAGACACCATCAAGGAATCGAGGCGATACAGAACACAGCCAAAATGCTGAGAGGCAGGCGTTTGTCGTCGGAGATGCAGCAGAAGGAGGATGGTGACGTGGAAGACTGAAAACCGCAAGTAACGCTGACTGGTGTTTGAGTTCTCTTGTATAAAAAACTTTTGGGCCCGTTGCAAGAACTAGTCCGGATTTGATTTGGGACTTCCGGGGGTGGGGGGATGCTATGTACAGCCCTTGCGTTCTTAATTTAATGCGTTTGTGGGGTGGAGGGTCGGGGAGGATTTGATGAGATCTGTGCCCTTGTATACAAGCTCTGATTTATTCCCGCCTTAGCTGATAACTCCAATGGCTTTCCTCTCTGGGGTGCTCCCCTTCTCCCCAACCTGTTGGTTTGCGAGCAATGGACTCGGGAGAATGGGAGTGACATGGCTTGACGACCTCAGAGCCGTTTGTGGAGCCAGTGGCCTCACCTAGCACGTTCCCGATTCCCTCCCCCAATCAAGTTATGGGCGGATCGGCCTACTTCTCATTGGGGAGGTTGGGGGGGGTCCTCTTTGTAAGTTGTGGCCTGCCTAGGGTGCCCCAGAGGTCTAGATGGAGCAGAAACAGGGTTGTAGATCGGGACCTGTGAGGAGCTCATGCCCAGAGCCCATACAGCGATCTCATACCACAGAGTACTGCAAGGAGGGAGTTGGAGATGGGCCTACCCGGGGTTCTGGAGGATTAATTTAGCCCTCAGCTCCTGGGGTGGTCCGGTGCCTCCTTCTCCACCCACACTCCTCTAACTAGGCTGTGCCCGGTGATTTCCCTGTCCTTTCATTACCCTTGCCTAAAATAAATAGCGGTCTTGTACATTCTTCTGATCTGAACTGGGAGACTGGCCTTTTTGGCCCCTTACCTCTGGAGTCCCTCTCCCGATTTTGGGGGTTTGGTGGTTAATCACCCACAAGGATGGAATTCTGAATTCTTCTGAATTTTCACTGTTCATGCTATCACATGAGTTGGTCTCGATGGACCATCTCAGATGTCCCACTTTCCCTTCCCCATCACCACACAAGACACTATAGGTGTCCAGAGGAATCTCAACTTGAGATGAATCCTTCCTGTAAGGACCTCGCCTTACTTCAGAATCAAGTCTGGATTCTGACAAGTGGAAGTACTTGTTTAACTCTGCGTCTGTTAAACACCCAGTTGCTCTCAATAAGGGACTACTCATGTTCTACGTTTGTAATGTTTGTTAACAGTCAAGGTTTTCTGACAAGTTGTAACTGTTTGTTTTTTCAAGAAGACAGGTGTCGCACAGAAGACTCAGAGTTAACTGTACAGGTGTATGTACGGAGTACCCTCCTCCAGATAACTACCCATAGCAGGATTTATGATGCCTAACCCCTGTCTAAAACTGCTTTCCCTGAATATTAATGGATTAACCTCCCCAATCAAAAGGTCACGAGTGTTCTCATACCTTCATAAGAGTAGGGCAGACTTAATCTACCTCCAGGAAATTCACCTGACTGCCTCAGAACATGTAAAATTAGCTAGGCTATGCCGTAGAACAGTGTATAGCTCATCCAGTAGGAAGGCAGACGTTGGGGGGTAGCTATAATTGTCCCCTGAGCCACCCCTTTTCAGCACCAGCTCACGCTGGAGGACCCTGAGGGCAGAATGGTTATCATGCAGGGCACACTTAATGGTGTTCGGGTCACATTGGCCAATGTGTATTTTCCTCCAGCTCTCCCCATCTCTCAGCTCAAGATACTTCTAGATAGAATAGTACAGAACACGGTAGGTGTCCTCCTGCTTGCCGGGGATTTTAACCTGACACCGGACCCTGTCTTGAACTCTTCTAGCGTGAACACACCTAGAAAAACTGCAGCACAAAAATACTTCAAAAGGTTTGTGTTGGTGGTGGGATGGTGTGACATCTGGAGACATGTACACCCCTGGTCCAGAAATTACTCCCACTATTCCTCAGCCCACCGGACATATTTTCGTAATGACCAAATGTATACCCAGGTGGAAAACTTAGGCCTCCTCGAGGACGCCCGCATGGGTGACATTATTCTTTCTGATCATGCCCCCCTGGTCTCTACCTGGGATTTGGGTTTCCAAGTTACAAACACAAGATGGAGACTCAATCCTTATTACCTGCATTCTAAGCAATTCCGAGAATATATCTCGGACAAAATTACTGAGATCACGGAGAACAACCCTCAGAATGACACTTCTCCAGCTATTTACTAGGATACCATTAAAGCTGTTTTGCGGAGTCACCTCATTCAACACACCACTGAATTAAACAGACAGAGAAAGTAACGAAAGACTAGACTAGAGGAGACCTTCCATTTTTTGCAGATGACACACAAAATGGGGGACTCCTCAGTGGCGACTCAGCTTCAGGAAGTAAAAGCTGATCTGGACAAATTAGCATTACAGCAGACAGAAATTGCTTTGACCTTTTTGAAGCAGAGATACTACGAGGTGGGCCCCAGGGCCACTAGACTTCTGGCCTACCAGATACGCAGGCAAAGGAAGGCAGCTACGGTTCCTGTTTTGAGACATCCCATAGGTGGTCAGCCATTAACTAAAACCCAGGACATGGCAGAGGCCTTCACCTCATACTACTCTACTCTCTACACTCCGGAGCATACCCCTTCAGACCAACAGATTGCTGAATATCTGCAGGAAATTAGTATGCCTTGTCTCTCCATGCCCAGAGGGAAGCACTGATCACCCCTATTGTAGAGCCTGAGCTTATTGCTGCAATCTCTGAGGCAAAAACTCTTCAATCCCCAGGGCCAGATGGGTACGGGAGTGAATTTTGTGAAATAACCAAAATACAAATGGCCCCTAAACTCCTTATATTATTCAACTCAATTTTAGAAGGCAAGCTCACCCTCCCCCCCATCGTGGTCCTATGCAACCAGTTCGGTTATACCAAAGCCAGGTAAAAACCCACAGTTCTGCAGTTCATACAGACCAATATCTGTTTTAAATACGGACTATAAATTGTTTATGCATATATTAGCCCAATGCATAGACCATATCATGCCCACGCTGATAGACCAGGACCAGACCGGGTTCGTGAGGACTCACTCCACGACAGATAACATCAGACGTACTCTACACCTCACCCATAAAATGCAGACTTTGAACCTTCCCTTAGCTCTGGTAAGTTTAGATGCAGAGAAGGCTTTCGATAGAGTGGCCTGGCCCTTTCTGTATAAGGTATTGGATAAACTAAGATTCCTTAGACCCTTCATAACTATCCTACAGAACATCTATGCAGTCCCTCAGGCCTGCGTAAAGACCGATGGGCACCACTCTAATTATTTCCACCTGAAAAGGGGGAACTAGGCAAGGATGTCCTCTATCCTCTCTTTTATTTGCGGCCTTCATTGAACCACTAGCACAACATATCAGAGAAGCCTACAATATTAAAGGTGTTGAGGAGGGAGATACGGAACACTGTATAGCCCTATACGCCGATGATGTTTTGTTATATCTCCTTGATCCTGAGAACAATCTCCCAACTGTAAAGCAACTACTTAGATAAATTTAGTCAAGTCTCGGGACATAAATTGAACTTAGCTAAAACCGAGATTCTCACTTTTCACTACTTTCCTTCTCCCTGTATGCAGAATAGCTTTCCTTGTCGATAGAACTTAACAAAATTAAAATATTTGGGCATATGCATTTCACAGTGTGTGAATGCCACATATAAGAATAACTACACTCCATTTACTTCACAACTGAAAGCAGATTTAGCTTCATGGTCTACTTTACCTTTGAGCCTCTCTAGGAGAATTGATTTAGTTAGGATGGTTACCCTGCCCAGAACTTTATACTTGTTCCAGAATGTCCCATCTTTATCCTACAGAAAACAGTTAAGGAATGACATCATCTTATCTCGAAGTTCATTTGGGCCAGCCGAAGACGCCGAGTCCATCTTAAAATACTCACCTTACCGCGAGAGGATGAGGGACTGGCTCTCCCAGACCTACAGTTGTACCACCAGGGCGGCGACTTTAACTCACCTAATGGCTAGGCAAAATAGATTGACTGCTCCCCATTGGATGCAAATTGAACAGTCTCTGATGAGTGATGATGATTATTTCCAAACTTTCTATCGGCAGGGCTCGGAGTTGGGACCTTCACTTATCACGAACACATGGATAAAATACAGTTGGAGGACTTGGCAGTCTATCAAGAAGGTATATCTGCTGACTCCCTTCTTAGCCCTACTCTGCCCGATTGCCAACCTCAAGGATTTTCTCCCAAACAGATTAGACCATGCCTTCTGCCCATGGGAGAGATATGGTCTGAAATATCTCACACAGATATTGACCATAGGAGAGCTATGGCCATTTGAACATATCCAACGACAGTTCGATCTACCACATCGAGACTTTTACCGGTACTTACAGCTTCGACATTTTGTAGGAGGCTTACCCTTGGGGACCCGGATGGTAGAAAGATATCCCTCCCTCGTACGCGCTCAGATCCATCTTAATTCCTCCCCAGATGGCACCCACATAATATCAGTATGCTACCGAGCCTTAAACTCCCAGGGGGCACCCTCTGTAGAAAACATTCATCTGCAGTGGCAGGAGGAGACTGGCTGCCACTTCTCACAGGAGGACTGGTGGCGAGCCTGCTACGATGCAGCTCGTGTAACCAGCTCCCACCAGTGGCGGGAATACACCTGGAAGAATCTCATCAGGTACTTCAGAACTCTGGTGGTAACCAGTCACTACTCTCCTAATGGTTCAGCAGCATGCTGATGACTGTGTGGTGAATTGAGAGCAACTTACACTCATGTGATATGATCCTGCCCCACCATTCAACCATTTTTCACACAACTGCAAGTCCAACTACAGGAACTGTTTGGCCCCCAACTCTTATTAACCAAAGAATTATACCTCTTTCTCACACTCCCCAGGGAATACAGATCCCCCTCCACTAGATATCTCATACATTTACTCATAACAGCTGCCAAAAAGGTGATTAGCAGGACTTGGTTGACTACAAAGATACCCACAATACAAGACTGGTGGTCTGTTACTAATCAAATCTATCACTTAGAATGGATAACCTATAACCTAAATGAAAGAGATGAGAATTTTACCTCTAGATGGGCCCGCTGGCAAATGTACTACATGCTTAAAGATGACTCCTTTATCCCATGAGGGGACCCAGTAGGAACTCCTTCCAAACAATGGTATACTATCTATAGCTAGACAGCCCTCTTTGATTTTTGACAACAGCTGAAATAGGGGATAGGGGAGAACTTGAGTGCCCTATGCATGGGGTTGCCTCGAACCCCCCCCCCATTTAGAGGAAATTGAGGGTCAGAATTACTCCCTAGAACCCATTTTAAGACATGTTGTTCCCCTGGGAAGGGTGAGATTTGGAAGGATGCTGAAGAGAAAAGGTTCCTCACTTTATCAGAATAGGGGAAGGTGGTACGAACTGGTATGTGACACTAACAGGGTGGGAGTGAATTGAGAGGGGTGTAGACACCTGAAATCTTAATTTAACAGCCACTAACACATTCTACTAGGAAAATGAGTTCATAAAATGGTCTAACCATGTAATTAGTTATACAAGATTAAATCAATTTGATGCACTGTCTTCCAGGGTGTCGAGACGTTATACCTACACCTCTAATTAATAAGTATAATGCTGATAAAATTAACTATGTAGACCTTTGGAATTTTATGAAATTTCACCGAAGAAAGGGTATCTTACTTTAAGTATTATTTTTTAATCTTTAAGCCAAAATCAACCTGAGATGTATATGCTATAACCTGTTGAAAGTTTGTATGTTTGTACTTGTGTATAAATGTTCGAATTTAATAAAGATGAGATTTGAAAAAAAAAATATATATCCTCACACAGGGGTGGAAATATAGCACTCGTATGCAGTCTATAAAGGATACAGGGGGGAAAGCACAGGAAGAAGTTCTGAGTCCTCTCTACCCTGAGTCAAGCTCTGCGATATCAGTCCCTACTGCCGCCAACTGCCTGCTCACTCCTCTTCACACACAGATGAGTAATCATCTCAGAATTAACACTGACGCTACCCTGCCTGCAATGTAATTACCGTCTGTCCTCTGAATTGTTCAGCCACAGACTGGCTCCAGCTTTTGGCACTGCCTCCCTCGTGTCTTGCGCTGTCACTACTGTGGCTCCATGAAATGGCTTTCAGTCCCACATTCCTTACGTCTCCCACTCTCACTGCCCATCAGCTGCCAGCTCAAACTAATGGATTTCAGTTCTTCCTTCTTGAAGGCTCTCACTTTCACCGCTGTCTGCAGCTCATTTTAACGCCCACTCTCCTCGATGCACGTGGTTTCTTTCTTCAGCACAGGACAGCATATGCAGTACTTACATGAGAAAACAGAAACAACCAAAAAATAGCCTCCTGCTGCTACCTTCTGGTCACTCATAAACACTACGTGTCTTCAGTTGGACCACTTTTTTATATTTCCACAACTTCCAGTTTTTTGGTTTTGAATAATTACTTAAAATTACAATAAAAATTGTATTTTATAATTTTGTGGTAGACCTATTTCATTAATTGTAGTAAGGCGCTCCTGGATTATAAAACGGGCTAAGGGTTTTGAGCAACTTGATTGGTTGTTAGCCATGCGTTAGAAGTGTTTAGCGCATGGCTAAAACTAGTACTGGCAACTAAGAAACAGTATCTGTTTCAAATCCTTGAGCCATAGAATAAAAAAAAAAAAAATAGCCACCATTCTTTTTCTTATCCTTACCAAGAAAAATTACGGCAAACTGAAATACAGAAATGTACCATTTCACTTGAAAAGAACATACACAGCTCTTACAAATAACCAAACTCTCTGTTATCTCATACAGAAAACACATTTTCCTCTTTTTTTTTTTTCCTATTTACTAACAGACAAATCAGTCAACTCCCTGGTCAGCCACTCACTGCCCCTCCCCACCTCAGTCAGTCTTCCGCTCGCTGCTCCTCCCCAGCCATCTAATGAAAACACTTCGGAAAACAAACAGTAGACAAACAAGTTCTTGTGTTTCTCAGTATGTGGAGCTTCATGTGGATGGGGAGAAGGAGGCACCTGGTTACTGTGGAAATCATCTTGCACTATAGTACCCACAGTGGAACAAAGGTCCAAAGTAAAAAAAAAATATATATATATATATATATATATAGAACAATCGACTACAAGCAGAGGAACTATGTTATATATAAAAAAAGGTTTTAATTTTTTCTATTTAGCATAAAAGTATTTATTTTTACATGCATGTAAATTACAGAGGTCCAGAGGCAATAAGACACTCCAGGCTGTGTGTTAGACAGTTCTAACGCACAGCTGTGGGGCTGGATGCACTGGGCCTGCAGCCTCGTGCCTCACTACACCTCCCAGCTTTGCATTAGAACTATCTAATGCACACCCTGCTGTGTCTTATTGCATACATAACATCATTTCTTGGGCCGTGGAAGCACTCCGCCTTCGTCATTGTGCTTCAGCCCACCCGAGGCTTGCTGGTATCCCAGCACAGCACATACCCTGTCGTGCCTTATTGCTTTTATATAATTACTGACAATCACTTTTTGTTCTTCTTCCCTCAAAAAAGTCACCTTTATTAGCTGCATCGGTTTTGTTTCTTAAACTGAAAAGGTGTTTGGTGATGCTTTATTCCTGTACTGTGACAGTGAGGATTTCAGAGTTCTTTTCAGGTTAGTTTACAGGTTACTATTTGGAGAATTGTTAGTGCATGGTTTACACACTCACTTGATCAGCTTATCTTTCAGTGAAAAACAGCTGTCATGTAGGGTACTGCAGTGCTTCAGACAGAGTGACTGTGAGTCTTAAGCACAGCTGATTTCTGTGTGTTGTTGGTACATGTTTGACATATTAACCATCTGGTTACTATGGCAAATATTAACTGGCCATCAGTATTGAAAAAAATTGATGACCAGTTATTATACAACACTTGGCTTTGCTCTCGGGGGTTTTTGTAGCATCCCACACCTGGGATATATGTAAATTCTCGTTATACACAACACTGCATGCATTATTCTATATATAACTGGCCTTCATGTTTTTCTAGGGAGATGACCAGTTATTATTTGCCATAATAACCAACCAGTTATTACTGGCATTCACACATACAGGCAAAGGCAGTGCTGTAACCCTGCGTGAAACAGCGAGTGCTTCTGTCGAGTTTCCCTTAAGCTGCTCCATTGAAAACAGGCACATAAAACTTTACTGCTGCCTACACAGTGGTGACACTTAACAGTATTAACGATTGTTAGAAAAACTAGTATATTTTTACATTTTGAAACCTTCTTTTCAACCTTTTGAAACCACCATTTTGTATTCACAATCACTTGGAGTTCAAAAAATTTTCTGTCTTCAGACTGTCACTAGCACTATTTTCGACATGTTGGAATTCACTAAAAAGCTTTAATAAGGCAAGTCTCTGTTTAACTTAATGTTTTTGTATTGATTTAAATATTTTGTGCTTAAAACTGAAAATTGCAATCTGTAATATGACTGTGGATGCACTTTAGTGTGTGTGTGTTGGGGGGGGGGGGGGTGAGGGCTTAAAACAGAACCGAAAAATCACTTAAAGAGTGATGAAATATTAATGCTCAGAAACTAGAGACAAAATAAAGCATGGGTTGGTGTGGTTACTCGAATTTAATACACACCTTTGGTGTGTGATCCTTGAATAAACACCTTGAGCTGCGCTCTCCGGGTTTATGTAGCATCCCACACCTCAAATGTGTATTAAATAATCATAACGCACACCACCCCATATATTATTCTCTATATAATTTTTGCTGTTAATTGTATTGCAGCATGATTAGGGCCCTGTGTAAATCAGATTTTTATGGAAGTCCTGATTTTTGTGAAAATTGACACATCCAGTCTCCATGAAATCCTTGGAAACCAGTAACTTTACTGTGAAAATGTGCCAAAACTGCACCTTGTAATCAATTTCAATGGTACTTACACTTCTTGGGGGTTGAAAACCCCATGCAGTGCTATTAAACAGATTGATTCGCAGAGATTGCTTACTAAAGAAAAACTGCACCGTTTATTATTAGAACATTTAAGAACTCCCTAAAGGTCAGTCTGGTGGCACCCTCTACCATGCCAGTGACTTGGGTTTGGGGAGGATTTGAATCACCAGGGGTGAGAGGATCGAACGGCTGATGGATTTCTCTCCTCGATGGGGTGGGAGGGTTGTGCCTGCCACAGTGTGTCCTGACACCTGGCGGATGCTGGGTGTCACGGCAGATGGGATGCCTAGAAAGGTGTGGGACATCAGAAGACACTCTGTATCATTGGACGTTGACATCCCATGGCCAAAAAGCAACATGGAGAAAAAACATCCCTGCCAGAACGGGATGATGGACAGCCCTTCCCCAGGCCTGGCACTCCTGACGACAATCCTGAACAAATATTTTTGTTCAGTATTCACAGAAGAAGGGGAAGGTGAGGGACCACAATTAAGTGGCAGGAGCAATAAGGGGAAGGAGGTGGACACCAGTCCATTTATGGAGGAGAGCATTCTAAAGGAACTCACAAAACTGAAAGTGGACAAGGCAGTGGGACCAGATGGGAAGCATCCTAGAATATTAAAGGAGATTATGGAGGTGCTTGCAGCACCAGTGGCAGCCCTGTTCAATGAATTACTGGAAACCGGAGTGGTTCCAGAGGACTGAAGGGGGGGCAGATGTAGTCCCCCTCTACACAAAAGTAGGAGCAGGGAGGAGGCTGGAAACTATAGACCAGTCAGCATGACCTTGGTGGTGGGGAAAATAATTAAATCACTGCTAAAAGAAAGGATTGTGGAACATTTTGAATCCAGTGGAGCACAGGATCCGAGGTGGCATGGATTCACAGTGGGAAGGTCATGTTAAACAAATCTGGTAGATTTCTTTGACTGGGTGACTAGAAAAGTGGATTGGGGGGAGCAGGTGATGTGGCCTACCTACGCTTCAGCAAGGCCTTCAACACTGTTCGACATAAGAGGCTTATAAACAAGCTAGGCAGCCTGGGAATGGGTCTCAAGGTAGTAAACTGGGTTAGATATTGGTTGAGGGATAGAGCACATAGGGTGGTGGTAAATGGAGCTCAATCTGAGGAAAGGAGGGTGATCAGTGGGGTGCCAAAGGGATCAGTTCTGGGGCCATTCCTATTTAATGGCTTCATAAGTGACATTGCAAAGGAGCTAGAAGGAAAGTTATGCCTCTTTGCCGATAACACTTAGATCTGAAACAGGGTAAACACTCTGGGAGAGGTGGAAAAATGAGGAGGGTCCTAGGTAAACTAGAGGAATGGTCAAGAATGTGGCAGCTAAGATTCAATGCAAAGAAGAGCAAAGTCATGCATTTGAGGCACAGGAACCCAGGGGAGGCTTACATGATGGGAGATACTGACAGTCACCAAACAAGAAAGGGATCTGTGGAAAATCATATCAGATGACCTAAAGGTGGCCAAACAATGTGCCAAAGCTGTGCGGAGAGCCAGTGGGGTACTGGGGTGCATAGGGTGAGGTATCACCAGCAGAAGAAGGCAGGTGTTGATGCCACTGTACAGATCATTGGTGAGACATCAACTGGAGTACTGTGTCCAGTTCTGGAGGCCGCATCTTCGTAAGGACATAGACAAGGTAGAGGCAGTCCGGAGAAGGGCAACAAAAATAGTGCAGGGTCTGCACAAAAAGTCATATGAGGAGAGACTGGAGGACCTCGATATGTATACCCTGGAGGAGAGGAGAGAGGGGGAGATATGATAGAGACCTTCAAATATCTCAAGGGCATAAATAAGGTGCAGGGGGTAGCATCTTTCAGAAAAAGATGTTGTAGAACAAGGGGACATGACATGAGGCTGGAAGGGGTAGACTACGGGGTAACGTGAGGAAGTATTTCTTCATGGAAAGGGTGGTGGAAACATGGAACAGCCTCCCAGCGGAGGTGGTGGGGGCTAACTCAAGAGGGGGATTCAAAAATGCATGGGATAGGCATAGGGGAACCCTAGCTATAGGAAAGAGAATAAAGTCAGAGATCAAGTAGGGTCTGTGGTTTTTGCAGCAGGTAGGGAAAATGGGAGACTGGGTGGGCCTAGCGATCCTTATCTGCCATCAGTTTCTATGTTTTTATGTTTCTATGACTGGGCACCAGACTGGATACTGCTTCGGGGAGGTAGCAAGGGCAAGTCATGGAGGAACTATTAAGTCCCTGAGATGGTGGGTGACTTTGCTAGGGAGGGTGTCCAGATAGGGTAGGCAGGAGTAAAGGGGATAAACAGTAAGTGAAAAAAAAACAAACAATAAAATAACTTGCAGTTTCCTTTCCTATGTGTTTAAATGTTATTTAGGCAACCATTGCAAATCATTTCTTCTTAGCATGACTGAACTGTGAAAACTTTCATCTGAGCCTATGAGTAATGACCCAGTGCCACCACATACAGACTCGGAAACAATCTTCTTCTCAGTGTGCTTTTCTTCTCCTCTACAAAACTTTAATTAAAATAAATAAATAGATGGTGGTGTGGCCTGTATTTAGGTGGATACTATCCTCTATATTGGCACATACAGACAATAAATCACTGGGTGAATAAACTGAAGAGCTGGTGACTGAGAATGGAGCCTTGTGTCACTCCTCCTAGGTTAAGTGATAAGGGAGATGAGGTTTCACCGTTGATTATGATCACCTGCATTCTGCTGGCCAGGTAAGTTTCAAATCAGGGCAGTGTCTCTTGTGCAGTTCCAACTGAGATAACTTTTGAAGACAGGTACTGGGATTTACAGTGTGGAAAGCCTTTGTGAAGTCAAAAAAGATAACTCGGGGTGGAAGCCAGCATCAAAGGTGGCAGAGAGGTCATTCGTCAGTTTTAATAGGGAAGTGTAGGAGTTGTTCGGATATAACTTTACATATATACGTAGTGAGTCTTTTAGAAAAAGTTTTATAAAATGGGCCATGAAAATCCCATAATCTGAGTGGTCAAAACACATCACATGACTGTTGATTGTTTTCTGACAACCACACACCTCACCTAACTACTTACTTCTAGGGACGTGGATATGATGTTGTATCTACACTGTTTGGCATTGTTCTTTCCACTTTAAATCTTGCTGGAAGTCTTCAAGCTGGTTCCTCCCTCCCAACCGGGTGGTATAACTCTCAGCTCCGCCCCATGATGCCAGATCTTTCTTTCCGCTGGAAGAAGCAGGTTCCCTCCTTACCACTCCTGCGTTGAGTAGGCCCTGGTGCTCAAATCTTTGAATTTACTTGCAAAACTTAAACTCATCAGAGTTTCGTCTTCAGCTCTATCTTTGATCGCGACCGCAGTGGAGGACCAGTCCTTGCCCGGATTTCGCCAGTGCCAATGCGGGCTGAAGATGTTGCATACCGACCCACATGCCACGTGCATTTATTGCCTGGGCCAAGCACAATCCCCAGGCTTGCGATATCTTCGAGTCGTTTCACGTGTCTGTTATCAAGGACCGCGCCCGCCTGAAGTTGAGCCGCCTGGAAAAATGACATCTGCCAGTCAAATCCAAGGATGCCCTTTGGGTGGTCTTCACTGCTGCAGGATCCACCGAGCAGCTGGAGCATCTTAAGGCCTTTGAGGAGGAGGCGGCTTAGGCCGCTGTGCAGTCCTCCTCAATTTCAGCCTTTGTTCCGCTCAAGTTGGGCTCCACTTATTCGGGCTCTTTCAAGGAGCTGTGCCAGTCTCTCCTGACCAAGAGAGAGGGCCCTTTGGGTTTGCACAGCTCTTGCTCTCACAAAAAGGAGTCCAGGAAAGAAGAGAAGACTCACCATCGATGTCCTTGGTCTCAGGAATCCCAGGTTTTGACCACAGTCGAAACCGCGGCCTTGGCCACTGGCTTCACGGTGCTCCTGTTAGGTGCAACTGCCCTGGAGGTGTGCCTTTAAGAGAATTTAATGAGCTGAGGATTCCTCACTGTACTCCTGTCCATTTGACGTGGAGTTGGTGGGGACCTTTCGATGGAGAAAGAACTCAACATCCTTCATGGGCATCCTCCGTCTCATCTCCCTAGTCCACGGGGATGAAATTGGAGCCCATCCAGAAGTGGGCTCGCTATCCCTTCACAGAGATTCTGGATAAAGGGGACTCTGCGGCGGAGGATTTCCCAGTGGCCGAGGCCATTCTTAGCCCTGCCCTGGAGCTATGGCAGTGCCCTGCCTCCTGACCTGCACCCTCAGCCCGGATGGCCCACAAATATGCGGTGCCCACCGGTACGCTCTTGGGGTTCATGAAGCACCCTTTGGCCGAAGGGTTGATGGCTGACTCCGTGTTTCATCGTGTGGGCAGTTTAGGGGATGTCGACAGACCACTAGATAAGGAGTCCAAGAAATTGGACCGCTCGGCTAAAAAGGTCTATGCTGTCTCCTCGCTTGGCTTCCATCAGGTGAGCTCGGCCATCGTGGTGGCACATTTCTCCCATGCCCTTCTGGGCTGTCTGTATGAGATGATTCCTCATCTTCCTGCAGACCTCCAGAATATGGTCAAGCAGGTCCAGGACCAGGGTCATGCTGTGGCCAAACAGCAACTTCAGATGGCTCTTGTATGCAGCCTGGAGGTGGATCTCCTAGCCACCCATGTGGCAGGAGCCTCCAGTCAGCTGGCAGATTCCCTCAGCCAGGCGGGCGAGGCGTCTCATGACTGGTCTCTCCATCCAGAGGTAGTTCAGTCTGTTTTCCCAGTGAGGCACCATTCAGGTGGACCTGTTCGCCTCCAGGGAGAATGCAAAGCTGAGGCTGTATTGTGCTCAGCAGACCTCACTGCAGGGGGAAGTCTTCTCAAGGCCATGGACCCCAGGCCTCTTCTATGCCTTCTCTCCACTTCCCTTGATCCACAAGGTGGTACTCAAGGTCAGGACGGACAAGGCACAGGTGATCCTGGTGGCTCCGGACTGGGCCTGCCAATTTTGGTACCACGATCTCCTCAACCTCAGCAACAGGCTCCCAAGGTATCTTCCCATATGCCCGGACCTGCTGTCAGTCAGTCAGGGGAAGGTACTCCACCCAGACCTTCAGTCTCTGCACCTGACAGCCTGGTTCCTGAGCGGCTACAGTTCCAGGCTTTGGGTCTCTCCGGATTTCCTCACTGTAGTTGAGGCATCTAGAAAGGAATCGACCAGAAAATGCTACGCTTTCAATGAAAGAGATTCTCCATTTGGTGTCAGGGCAAGGGGTTGGATGCTTTGACCTGTCCAGTGGCTAGCATTTTGGACTACCTGCAGTCTCTCTCTCTCTCCCAAGGGGAACTTCGGTTGATGACCCTTAAGGTGCACCTGGCAGCCATCTCTGTTTACTGGGCACATGCCGGTCAGCAGTCAGTGGCACAGGAAAAGGTGGTCTGGCATTTTTTCAAAAGCTTAGATCACATTTCCTCTCTGGTGCGTGAACCACGACCACCATGGGACTTGTTGCTGGTTTTGGCAAAGCTCATGGGCAAGCCATTCGAACCAATGCACAGGTGTGATATGTCTCACCTGTCATGGAAGACCACCTTCCTGATGGCTATCACATCAGCCAGAAGGATCATTGAGCTCCAGGCGCTCTCAGTGGAGTTCCCTTACCTGGTCTTCCACAGGGACAAGGTTGTCCTGTGCCCCAACCCGAAGTTCCTCCCAAAGAGTGTCTCGGTGTTTCACCTGAACCATTTGATGACTCTT
The DNA here is from genome assembly GCA_016271365.2 of Neoceratodus forsteri. NCBI lineage: Eukaryota > Metazoa > Chordata > Ceratodontiformes > Ceratodontidae > Neoceratodus > Neoceratodus forsteri. The sequence goes on along the minus strand of CM057456.1, from coordinate 447,178,987 downwards.
CCGGTGTTCTTCCCGAATTGCACCTCGGCGGCCGAACACAGGCTCCATACTTTGGACCTGAGGCGAGTGCTTGCTTACTACAAAGAGCGCACGGCTGGAATTTGGGGAGAGATGCACCAGCTGTTTGTCACCTGTGCTGAAGCCGCACCTAGCAGACCTGCAGCCAAGTGGACGATTGGCAGGTGGATCACTTCCTGCGTTGATCTCTGCTGTAGGTTGGCGGGTAGGGAGCCTCCTTGAGGGCTTAGTGCTCATTCCACCTGTCATACCACCGCGTTGGTGGCTGCTTCTAGGGATGTCCCTATCCAGGAAATCTAAAGTGCTGCTACCTGGAAGTCAGCACACACCTTCATTTCCAATTACCACATTGACTTAGAGTCACGCCGGGATGCTGGTTTTGGGGTTTCTGTTCTCCAATCCTTATTTCCTAGGTAGGGGTGTGCGCCTTTCCTCCCTCCTCCAGGTGAACTGCTAGAAGTCTGTCCGACAGTGTGGACAGAACATCCTATCCATGTCCCTAGAAACACAGGTTACTCATCTGTAACGGGTGGTATATGATGTTCATCTACATGGACCCATCCAGCCTGCCCAGGCTCAGGCGCACAACCTCAGCTTCCAGCGGGCAAAGATCTGGCTTGAAGGGGTGGAGCCGAGGGTTATACCACCTGGGTGGGTGGGAGGAGCCAGCTTGAAGACTTCCAGCAAGATTCAAAGGGAAAGGAAAATGCCAGACAGTGTGGATGGACATCATATACCACGACTAGAACTGCTGTTACAGGTGAGTATACTATGTTTTTTTAACATATAAAAGCTCACTTTATAAGTGGGATAACACACTACAGGGTGTGAGGTCATAAGGAAATAATGCACTTCTCCAGCTTGGCTATGTCTCGTGCATGACAACTCCCCATTATGTGCAGTATTCCCTTATAACCACATACCCCGTCGTGTTATTCCTAATGTACAGCACATAGAAATATCTCCTTCTTACTAAATCAGTGATATACCCCAGAAGCAAGCTTCCAGTTTCTGGAGCAGTAGAGGAAGTGTGACCTAGTGGTTATGCTGGTTAGAGCACTGGCTTGTGAACCAAAAGATACAGGTTTGGATTCCACTGGAGTCACTTACTGCGTGACCTTGGGAAAATCCCTTGGCCTCCTTACATTTAAGTCGTCCCAGCTGTCGGATTGGGAAGAAGCAGAATCCCTCTACAAACCCAGATGTTGCATCGCAGCTGGACCGTCCTGGGTAAATGAACTGTCAAATAAAAAATCTACTAGGCTACCTAGGAATATGCCTGTCTACCTCCCCAAACTGTGACTGCACAGCCTCAGTGCTGGGTTAAATGTTTTCAGTTTGGAAATTGTGCCCTTGGAGCACATTTCCTAGAAATCTGACAGATAAAGCTTAACCTGATTTTTCACTTTCCAAGTCTGAATATGTAAGGCTTGAGGCCAGTTTGGTAAATTTGCAAAGGGGTGTTGGTGGGGGGGGAACAACATCATTGGAATAGTTTCATAGAAAAGCAGAAGTTGAACATCTTAGAAGCTGTCAGATGCTGGAATTCAAGCTAGTCTGCTTGTCAATAGATGTAGAATTTCCCTTTAGGCTTGTACTGCCATCTGGTTGCATTTTTCTGACATGTTATATGTAGAAGTCTTGCTTATGCACAAGTTCATTCAGATTTGTGGTTGTATCCTTGTATGACCTGGCAACATGTTTTAGGCTTAGTGTAGAAATAAAAAAAATAAAAAAATTGGAATATAGAGCAATTTCAGATTCCCTATAATCCTTTGCACACCAGGGGAAACTTTCATCCTCTGTATTATTACTAATGCATTTTTTAAAAATAAAAATGTATGCTTTTTTTGTTTAATTTACAGGAGATTTGCCACAAGCAATATATAAGTTTATAGGTCATATGAGGGGTGTCTGTTACAGTGCAAGAGAGTCCTTGTATGAGGTTTGCGTGACAGGAATACAAAGCAAAGCTAAGTGGCACTACTTGCTCAACCCTCACTTGAGGACACTCCTATACCATAAGAGACACCGCTCGGGGAATCTCGTAACTTTTTATACATCACCAGAGGTACTGTGGTTGTGAGTGCTGATTGCCTGAACTCATGTAAGCTATATATAAATGTATTTAACATTCACAAAGTTCAGATTGGTAGCGTGGTGGCTGCTTGTGTTTGTCTGTGTCTGTAGCTTAGTTTTTGTGGATTTACATGTTTTTCTGCTTGTGGTAACTATACCATTCTTGCTCACTACATCCATGAAAGTCTCCTGGATTTCTGCAAAAAAATCATCATCAGGTATCTTTATTTTCATTTTAAAATCAACTTTTTGGAAGCTATCCCAAGCAAAACATAAGTGAAGCAACTACATCTGACAAACTTGGTGACTCTGGGTCCTGCTGCAATCCACATTTTCGTCTGACCTGCTCCGTGATCTGTATGTGGGCTTTTCAGCAACCTGTTTGAATGACAAAGAAGCATACAGACAAAGGGATTTCACATCCTGCATGTGTGCAGGCAAAGTTAATCACCTTCAGGAATTTTAACATTTCAGTGACTCTGGACCTCAGCTGTTGATCATTCTTTTGGCTTTTGACTTAACCACCAGGTACCTATCTGCAAGCGACTGGGTGCAACTGACAAGCTACAACAAGGATAAATGGGCATATCATCCTCTAGTACTAACAATCTCCTTGCTCTGGGTCCCTAGACGCCTGCACTGGTCCAAGCCGCATAAGCCTCAGAAGTGTAATTCTATTGACTACAAAGTACAGCAACTGTCTTTTAAACTCCTACTCCTCCTTCTCTTGATATCAGGAAGTGTCCACTCAAATCCTGGCCCTGTCTCCTACAGTACAACAAAGCCTGCCAAAATGGAGGGGGGGCTCAAAATTGCTACCTTAAACATCTGCAGTCTCCTTCCAAAACTGGCCTCCCTTCAAATCTTTGCCAGCCAACACAACCCGGATATCTTTGCCATTGTCGAAACTTGGCTGACACCTAATACTCCGGATCATGCCATCTCTATACAGGGCTACAAGATATTCAGGCTGGATAGGACCTCAAAAAGGGGTGGTGGGTGTGCAGTCTACATAAAGGACTACCTCACCTGTCTCCCTGGTTCTTACCCCACCACAGAAACGTCAGTGCAACTCCTCCCTATCAAGATACCACTTGGTGCCCAAAACAAAGTCCTCACGATTGCTGCTGTTTATATCCCACCAAAAGATCCTGATTCCGGCCTACAGGCTGTCCTCGAGTTCGTAAGTACACAACCTTCTGACATCAAACTCCTTCTCCTTGGGGACTTTAATATAAATTGGCTTGCTCCTGATGCAGGGTCAAACAAAGATGCCATCCTAGCAGCAAATTTAACACAAGTGGTAAACTCCCTACCAGGAAAACTACAAATCAGGGACCAGCACCCTCATTGACTGGATCATACCAGCCACCCTACCATTATAACCAATGTAAGTGTTCTCCTGACTCACTCAGTGATCACTCTCCAATAATATGTACCTGGACAAATAAGTTTAAGTAAGCCGCCCAAAACCGCCTATAGCAGAGTCCTACCTTATGGCAACCTTACTCATCTCAAGACCTGTCTTAGGCAGATAGACTGGTCCTTGATTTACAAAACTCAAGATGTCGACCTAGCCCTTGATTACTTTATTACTACTTTCAGCACTGCCTGTGACACCTATGCACCAGTAAAAAAAGCGCAAAATCAAAGCACTCACAAATCCCTGGCTCACGGCAAAGCTATTGGCACAGCTCAAAAGTAGGGATCACCTCTGGGCCACTGCAAGAGCTACTGGCACTCTGTCGGACATTCAAAAGTATAAACAGGCTGGCAACCACTGTACTAAGCAGATCCGCTTGATGAAGAGCTCCTACTTCAGAATGCCCTCTCCAACTCCTGGGCGAAGGAAATCCTTCTGGGACAACATAAAAGAATATCATGGGTCAGCAGTCCAAATCCTCTCTACAATAATGAATGTGGATGGAACCACTACATTAGACCCAGAGATCATTGCAAATACCTAAATGATGCCTTCACGGACCTTAGTGGTGTCCTCTCATCTGATTTCTTCACTGATGCTGACCCTCAATTTCTACTTTACTACTGCCTCTCCAACAAACCACCCTTCCATTTCAAACTAGTAAAGGCACATGAAGTCTATAAATATGTAAAGAAGGCCATTTCTAAGTCCCGAGCAAGCAGCGACACTATTGACCTAAACTTCTGTCCCTCACTCTGGAGGAAGTACTGCTCCCCTCACAAAATTTTCAATCTCTCCTTCTGCTACGGCCAATTCCTAGAAATGGAAGGCTGCAGTTGTCCTCCGATGCACAAAAGTGGTGATAAGTCACTGCCTGGTAACTATCGCCCGATATCAATACCACCCTCTCTCTAAGGCCCTTGAATGCTTGGTGGCGGACCAACTTTCAAACTACCTGGAAAAGCACAACATCCTATGCACTCAGCAGCATGGATTTAGGAAAGACACACACATGACTGCCCTACTTGAATTCTCAGGAGCAATCCACAATGCCATGGACAAAGGAAACCTAACTGGAGCAGTCTACATTGACTTAACCAAGGCATTTGATACAGTTCACCATGGCCTACTTATCAAACAACTTCTATCCCTAGGGCTCTCGTAGGGTCCTGGTGACTGGGTAAAAAATTACCTTGCTCAGTGCTCTCAATCTGTAAAAGTAGCTGGAGTTCTCTCAGACTCAAAACCGGTTCGCTCAGGAGTTCCCCAGGGATCCATCCTGGGCCCCCTCCTTTTCAGCCTTTTCCTAAACTCCCTCCCCAAATCCTGCCCTGAATAAATAATCCTCTATACCCGCGATGCCGTGATTCTTGCCACTCATAAAGATCGAGACCTCTTACGCCTCAACCTTCAGCATGCTTTTTCCAAAGTTGAGATGTGGTTCCTTGAACATAAGCTGGTTCTAAACCATAAAAAACTAAATCCATGCTCTTCTCTAACTTCAAAACAAGAAAGCGGCAAGTCCCTCACCATTAATACATACCTGGGAAATACGCTGAACAAGTGTCAATTTTCAAATATCTTGGAATCAACTTTGATCAAGGCCTAACCTTTGCAACTCACATTGATAGTACAGCAAAAACTATTAATCAATGAATTGGGATTCTGTACGGAACCGACAGCTTCTTACCCATTCTGCACTGAGGAGTGCCATCCAATCTTCTATCATCTCAGTCGTTGACTATGGCTGATTATATACGGATCTGCCACTACTACAGCACTTAGTGCATTACAACATCCCTAAATAAGGCCTGTCGGCTGCTCACTGGTGCACATCGACGTACCCACACATGTGAACTCTATGCTGACTCAGGTTGGTTGCAACTCTCAAACCGGATAAAGTACCTTACCTGCCTGATGGCGAAAAAATCCCTCTGGGCCTCACTCCACCCTGTATCCAAGACCTGTTATGCCCGGCTAGCACCCGTTTTACCAGAAGATCAGAACACCAGCCTCTCCAAGTCCCCGATGCGGACTTCTCAGGGACAAAGATCATTTGCCTATCGTGCCCCAGCTGGTTAAATGCCCTCAGCACTCATATTACTGCCTCCACCTCTCAGGTATTTTCAAATCAAGGCTTTTCTCTCACCTTGCCACCTCCACCTCCTGTGACTGCCCTGATTAAACCTCCTATTTTCTCACTACCCACCCTGTTCCGTTATTTGACAAAGACATGTTTGGGAAACCTTTTCTCCTGCTATTGTCTGCTCCCACCATTCACTTACCCTCTCTGTTCTGGACTTTTCCCTATTTGTTTCTCCTAATCTGGCATGACCCTTTCTTGTAATAATAATGTGATTATTGATATCTCATGTCCTTTTGCACAAGTGATTTGATATGTATTTATATATGTTTTCTTGCTCTTGACACAACACAAATTGTTGTGTTATCTATGTAACCTTTTGTACTGTACCTAATTGACGTGGAACCTTTGTAAAAGAGCCTCTGGCTCAAAGGTAGTAATTCCTAGAACAATAAACAAACAAACAAACAAAAAAAACAGAATTATTGGGTTCTGGGTGATGCTCAAATTTCAGATATACTGTAAACAAAAAGTTAAAATGTTAATTTAAGAAACAATACATGTAAGCTGTAAACTAAACATTGTGTTTGCGCACCACCCTGGGGCTTGATGCAAATTATGAATGCAGCAGCAGTAGAATTATAAACAACAAAAATATTTATTTGTTAACATTTTCAGAGAGTACCTTTGAGCACAAGTGCTCGTTTACAAAGGTTCCATGTCAGTGACAGAGATGCTAAGAAACAATACAGATGTGTACAAGCAATTCCTGAGGAATGTAGTCAAGGCAAACATAATACGTACACAAATTGTATAGTCAGCTCAATACTGAGCTAATTCAGTCACAAGCTAATTTGTAACAAGAAAGCGTATTACAGAAGAAGTCAGTGTCATCACCAGGTACAGTGAGATACAGTTAATAGTTGACAGTTGCATTGAACTGCTAGACCTGACCGTTAAGTTCTCTTGAATTGGTCACTTAGGAAGAGTTAGGAGAGATTTGGGTAATTTATTTAACCACCCTGCGGCCCTCACAGCAAAAGGAGGGCTTGCCCAGCTGAGATCTAAGGAAAGGCAGCTCAGTGTTATTCTTAGCCATGTTCTAGGTGTTGTATTGGTTGGCAACAGGGTGGAAACAGTTTTTTAGAATGGGGAGGGGGGTTAATCCCTGTAGTACCTGTATGGCTAGTAGACAGGTTTGATGGTTTGATACTTTATTCTGCTGGGTAGGGTAGCCAGTTAACTTGAGTGTATGGGATGCAGCTGTGGGCTGCTTGTCAGTCCCTAGCACAAAGTGGCTGGCCTTAATGCAGATTAACTTTATCTTGTTTAACACTGTCACAAACAGCTGTGTAGACAGGGAGGCCATACTTGACTAGTGATAGGACAAAGCTGGCCACTATGAGGTGTCTGGCATCATCAGTGAGGTTGATCCAATTTCGGTACAGGGTTCCCAGCCTTCTGTTTACTGTGGACGTCAGGTTGTCTACATGGAGGAAAAATGATAGTGTGTCGTCCAGAATTACCCTGAGGTATGTAATGGTTTCCACCTGATTTGAGTTTTTGTCCCATGCTATTAAGGTTGTCGGGGGGGGAAGGGTACCTCCCTCTTCAGTAGGGAGCTTGTGAAGAGCATGGTCTTAGTTTTTTGTAGTGTAACCACTCCCACCCATGAGGTGTGCTGACTCAGCCTGGAGATGGTAAGGGGCAAACTCTGTTATGCTTTCTGCTGAATGGTGTCTGGGTTCATGGTTAGAAATGGGCTCAGAAAATGGCATGGTACCTTCACCTATGGGAATCCTTATGACGGAACATTACCAGGGTCTTCCTCCGCAGGCACTAAATACAGCCGCACTCTCTGTGATAGGGTTCACAATAACACAGTCCTCTTCCCACTTGTCACTCTTAAGCAAGCAAATAAACAGCAAGACAATGATAGCAAAATATGTCAACACTTGCAAATAAATAGCCAGTGGGTTTATTTTAGGGTTGGAGAACAAGGTTGGGGGACAAGGGAAGCAAAGGTAAAAACAAACAAAGACAGCAGTTTGCATTCACCTCCACTGTAAGGCATGTCTCAACACCTCTCCCCCATTGGTGCACCAGTTAGCCCTACAGTTCCTTTGTGAGCACCCAGTTAAGCAGTTCAAGTGTGCATACAGAAGCAGAGTTGCAGTCCTGTGAAGCTTGGACCTCAGTGTGGTACTGTATAAGTTCGGCTAGTGGTTACAGCTGCTGACTGGCAAATTACACAGTTGGATAGACAGTGGTTCCTGGCTGTAAGCTGTAGCTATGGGCTTGATTCTAAGGCCATGCAGGAATGCCCAGAATTTATCTAGCTAGCTAGTTTAATGATAGGAATGATAAGTTTTGTTGGTAAATCCTAGTACTTATGACCTTTAGCTGACAGGCTGGTGCTGTTTCCGTGGGGACATCTCCCCTGCTTAGGCAGATGATGACTAGATGGTCGTTTCTGTGGGCTGGTTACAGGTGCAGCGGACCCAATGTGCTCCCGGTGGTGAACAGTGGGGGCTATGTTGACTTTGGATGATGGGAGCTCTGTTCTGTAAGCTGGCTACAGGTGTGGTGCACCCATCGTGCTTCCGGTGGCGAGGGGTGCAGGCCATGATGCTCTGGATGATGATGGTCATATTCACCTCACAGTGGGACTTGTCTTCACCTACCCCGACAAGTGGGCAGTCACTCGGAACCTCAGCTGGTTCAGTCCCCTGTCAGGATAAAATCCTATCAGCAGTAGAAGGCAGTGGATCACAACCTCCCCAGATACAGAGCAGCTTTCAAGGCAACCCCTGCTCTAATCTAGTGCTAGATTGCAGGCTTGGCACTCTAGCTGCATCAGTCCTGTTTTCCAGGGGTCACAAGTCTGTTTTGGACAAACCGTTTAGTCAGACAGGAATAGCAAGTCAGAGCGATTCACAAATGCTCTCCTCTCCTCTCATCAGAGGTTTTGTTTCAGACAAATCTGCTCTATTTGCATGTCTCTCCCTTGTGCAGAAATCCAGGGATTAAATATCTGTGGCTAGCATCTCATACATTATTCATTATGCTAAACCCCTGACTCTTAGTGGCTGTCAGTTCCAAGGGAAAAGCATGCATGCATACATGGCCTGAGCCAGCTTGCAATTCAGAGCTGAGCTCCAAATAGATGTCAGTTTTACAGGGACAGGATGTACTAATTTAGTGGTTTTGCACAGTGTGCAGCTTTGAAAGCTGCTTGAAACTGAGCAACCTCCTTGGTGTGGGCAGGCCAGTAGAGCAAACAGAGGTGGCGGTGTACCGGCCATGGTGAGAAGGATACTGAACAAACCTACACAATAAATGACAGTGTCCAGTCCAGCCCTGGGTCCTGCATCTGCTGTCTGGACTGAACTGGGGTGAAGGAGGGGTGCAGCGGAATGCGGCAGCAGTGCTCTGGAGAGAGCCCAAGGTAAGACTCTTTTTAACAGGGGTTATATCAGTTAAGGACCAGCTGGTTGTGTGAGAACCAGTTTTCTATGGACCTAAAGTTGCACTGAAATGACCGAGGTGAGGTTACCAAGATCAGCATTTTTGGTAAAGATAACAGCATTATCAGCATACAGAAATACATTTGCTGACTGACAGGGATCAGTCAGGTGGTTAATGAACAGGCCAGATAAGAGGGAAGAGGGAGAGAGTCCAGTTTGGAATCCCAGTGAAAACTCTCCTATCATCAGACAAGGAACCCTCAATCTTTGTGCGCTGTGTGTGAGATAGCTTTGGAACCACGCTACTGTATCTAGAGACAGACTGAGGGCATGGAGCTTGCGGAACAGGACCTTATGGTTAACCAGGTCGAAGACTTTCGTCAGGTCACTATAGATAGCTCCAACCATGTCACCGTTGTCAAAGGCCTCATGAGTACCAGTTGTATCACTGCCCCCTCATTGCCAGTGGTCATTGTCCCCTTCCTTATTGCCAGCTGTGTCACTGCTCACCCGCTCATTGCCAGTTGTCACTATCCCCCTCCTTGTTGCCAGCTGTGTCACTGCCTCCTCATTGCCAGTGGTCACTGTCCCCCTTCTTGTTGCCAGCTGTGTCACTGCCCCCTCATTGCTGGTGGTCACTGTCCCCCTCCTTGTTGCCAGCGGTGTCACTGTCCCCTCAATGCCAGTGGTTACTGTCCCCCTCATTGCCAGTGGTCACTGTCCCCCTCCTTGTTGTCAGCTGTGTCACTGCCCCTTCATTGCCAGTGGTCACTGTCCCCTTTCTTGTTGTTAGCTGTGTCACTGCTCACCCCCCCTCATTGCCAGTTATCAACACCTCCGTTTACCAGCTGGGGTACTGCCTTCCCTTACTAATTGTGCCTGTGCCCACCTCATTGCCAGCTGTGTTGGTTCCCCCTTGTTACCAGCTCTGTCACTTCCCCCAACAGCTGTGTCGCTGCACCATCTCACTGCCCCCCCATTAGCAGCTGTATCACAGCTTCCCCTGGTTAGCAGCTGTCTCAGTACCCCTCTTATCAGCTATATCATTGTACCCATTACCAGCTGTGTAAATGCCCTTCCTTACCAGCTAAGTGACTGCCCTTTGTTACCAGCTGTGTCACTGCTACCTTCCATTGCCAGCTGTCTACTCCCCCCCCACACACAAACTCACACCCTGTCACGTCCTCTTTTCCTTCACCTGTCCATACTGAGCCCTTGAAGGTGAACGCCACAGCTTTGCTCTATAACTCCTCCTACTGGTGGTCCACACTCTTCTTCTGCAGCTTGTGGCCAGCATCATCCTCTTCTTTGTCTCCTTCAGCTCTTATCTTGCCTCATCATCTATGTACTGATGATACCGTTCTTCCTGCCTGTGCTTTGCTACTCCATTGCACCTGCACCACCAACTGGAACCATTGGCTGCAGTCCCACGTCATACTCTCCACCTGCTACTCACGTCTGCACACACAACAGATCCCTGGCAGCTTGGTGGGTGCTCACATCTCCCTCCATACTGTCACTCCTTTCCTGATGTGCTTTAGGGGATCATGTGTTTAACAACTAGTGGCTGTGTGCCACCTGCCAGTGACAGAGTAAACAGTGTAGGTGTATGGAGATGGGAGAGGTGGAGAAATTGGGAAATGCAGGTCTGATGTTGCAGCTACCATGTGAGGGATGGGCAGGCAACGATGTGCAGGTGGACATGAAATGTGTGGGCTTGAGTGCTTTAACTGTGCCTTTAGTGGTTGGGTGGCAAGGCAAAAACAAGAACTGCATGAAACACACATGGGTTCACAGTAAGTAATTTTTGATATATTATACTGTTTACATGTTTCAAACAATAAATATTTATACATGACCCTTTTGGGGGATTGTTGGCAGCTTCGGCTCTCTCCGTAGAGAGGCCCTTCTTCCATCCCCCCTTTGGGACTTCATATAGCCTGCAGCTCTCCCAACTCCTTTTTCCACCTGATTTTCTCCCCAACTAACCCAGGACCCCCGATAACTATGAGCGCACATGGTGTGAAGGCATGCATGCCGCTGAAAACCTGGTAATAGTCTTTTTCCCCTATGGCTAATGCCACTTCTCCCTGCTGGCTTGGCACTATCACCGAGCCTCCACTTGGCAGCCAAGAGCTAAGAGTTGTCTTCCCTCCATGGGAGAGGGAGAGTTACCTGTTGGCTGCTCATCCAGCTCCCTCCCTCCCCAGCCAACCCCTGGTGGCCCGAACCCACTCATGAACTTGGGTCGCTGGTGTTGCGTGAGGTGTGAAATCCAGTATCTCAACCCTCAGTGCCACCAGGCTGGCTATAGCATAGCTGTTTTTTATACCCAGGTTTAAAGTATAGCTGGGGTTTTCAGTAGGAAGGTAAAAACCTGTTTTCAAATATAGCGGGTTTTTGAGGGGGAAGTTTTTACCCAGATTTCAAGTGTGGTTGGGGTTTTCAGTGGGGCATTTTGACCCCGATTTCAAGTATAGCTAGGGTTTTTAATGGGAAGTTATACCCTGATTTCAAGAATAGCTGGGATTTTCAATGGGGCTTTTTTTTTGTACCTTCTTTTTTCTCCCCTTACATCCCCCCAGCTCCGACTTCCTCGGGAACCCAAGGAGTCATCCTTCTGCTGTCTGCCTTACTTGATCTGCCCCCATCACCCATGGAGCCACGGTTTACTCCCCGGGCGGGGGCGAGGAGAGGCCCCAGGCACCCCTACACTTCTGGTTTCGTCAGTCGAGGGTGATCAGGCAGGCGGCAGCACAATGAGGGCACGCTCCAGGGCTCCGTCTCCTTCGGAGCTAGAGTGCATTTTCCATGATTTTCTATGTGGCCGCCACAAGTGTCCACAACATCAAGGCGTGAGCGCCGAGCCAATCAAATCCTGAGGAGCCTGACATAATACTGAGTCTCTGGCCTCCAGTAGGGGTCGGCATACGCAGGGATGATTCCCCACGCTCCCGGAGGCGAGCCATTGTGGGATGCTGAAGCCTACCCCCCCCGGCCGGGCCCCCAGTGACTTGAGTCCGCTCCCGAACCCGGGTCACCGGCGTCGCAGATGGAAATCCAACCACTGCACCAGCGGGCTGGCTCCAATGGGGCGTTATAACCATGATTTCAAGTATAATTGGGGGATAGTGATGGAAACATTTGCCCTAATTTCAAGTATACTGTAGCTGGGATTTTCAATTTGATGTTTTAGCCCTGATTTCAAGTATACTGTAGCGGGGTTTTCAATGGAAAGTTTTGGCCCTGATTTTGAGGGAAAGATTACAGTTTCACTTATACACCCAGACTCACACTAACACGCGCATTCTTGCACACACACAACTCATTTTCATTTTGGACTTGCCAGATAACCCCTCTCCCCTCATAAAAGCTCTTGGGTTTTGTTTGCACAGCCCTTGTCCATTCACATTCATTTCTATAATTGCAGTTTTCTGAGGTCAGAGTTGCCCATCCCCCAAAAAGCTATACAATTAAGGTAGAGACATATTCCCTATAGTTCCATGTTAGATTTTGTCCTTTAAGACGAACAGTATATCAAATGAAAAGAAAAGAAACATAATACAAATAAATATAATGTTTCGAACTGAAAAGAACAGCCTTTAGTTTCTTTAAAGGGATACTGTCAGCTTTTTAAACATTTTTGCCTTGAGATCCTGCTCCCTCTTACCTACTGTATTGTCATGAATAACATATTCTACTAAAATCTGAAATAAAGCTGCTTTGGGACAAAACTGAGTTTTACTTGTCCTGACAGTTATCCCAACTGTCTGCGGTTCTGGTGCGTTCACATGTGTACATGGCGCTGGAGTGCCAGTATGCTCATTCATGAGCGACTTTCTTTTTTTACAACACTTGGAAGTTCACTGGTAAATAAACTTAGTCTTCACAGTGCTTACTGATATGCTTTTTACTGGGAAATGAGCAATATTTCTAAAAGAAATGCCCTTTGAAAAGTTGAGCTACGACTCTGGGCATGTACATCGGTGTTGATGTTCTAAACAGCATGTGTGCTCCCCGTCATTGCATACGCCGGCCAGCTGAGATGGTAAAAGGAGAGTTGTGCCAGTCACTGTCTGGGCTCCCATGGTGCCGGGGATTAAGGTAAGGGAGGGTGACAGGGTGGTGTATCCTGTACGGGGGGGAGGGGCACGCTAAATGCCAGGGACTTTGTCTGTTGAACCGTGGTGAGCATTTGGAGGGTGGGGGTGCCGCTGAACACTAGGGAAGGGTTTCTGTCTACCGGGGCAGGAGATCGGAGGGTGGGGGGATGACTGCTGGACACCAGGGACTAATGTATACTGAATGGGACTGGGGATTGGAGGGTGGGCTAGACTGCTGGACACCAGGGTCTTACTGTATGTATATTGAATAAGGCCAGGGATTGGAGGGTTGGGGGACAGCTGGATTAGGGCAGGAAATACTTTTCTGTCAGTGGGACCAGGGATCAGAGGATGGGGGAGACCACAGACCACCAGGGAAATGTTTATTTTTAACAGCGATGGGGATGGGTGGACGGGGAACCGCTACACACCAGGAACATTTTTATTTTAATGGGGACAGGGATTGGAGGATGGAGGGGGCCACTAGGCATCAGGGACATATTTAATTCTACTGGGGATGGGGATTGAAGGACGGGGGGACCACTACACACCAGGGAAATGTTTATTTTATGGGGGATCTGAGGATGGGGGGACCGCTGGATACCAGGGAGCAGGTATGCTTTCCCAACCACCAACGAGGTTGTTGGCTGCCATTGCTCCACTGGCTGCTAGGGTTGCCTGGAGTAAGTTAGGTTTCTTCTCAGCAGTAATTGCGCAGCGCAAGGTGGCCTGTGTTAATCCCCTTGCACAGCCCTACCACGCTGCATAATTGTGCTGTGCCAGGATTCATGTCCCTGCTCTCCCTTTGCCACCACATACATTATTTTTCTGCACATGCCACTGCCCCTTTGCTTAGTGCATTTAGACGCAAACCCTGGGCAAACAGGGTGCAGACACTTTGCACCCCAGGAGAGTTGTGAATATCTGTCCCCAAATGTTAAAGATGGATCAGGAAATGTTATTGAAAAGGTTGTTTATCTTAGGTTCTTAGGTTTTTACAGGGATTGTTATTTATTATATAGTTTACATATTGATTTTGTTATAAAGACAGTTAATACTCATTTTGGTTTATTATATTCAAGATTGTTAATCGTTCGTGTCTAAGACAGTTTTAGTTCAGTCTTTGGTTTTATCTGTAATTGATTATGGTTTATCTGTATGTTCTGTAGCCTCAATGACATTACTTTCTATAGTCAGGGCATTGTACGATAATGTCTGTCGTCTTGTTTTATCATGTCTAAGACTGACTCATCATTGGCAACTTTATTCATATTTGGATTGGGTTTCTTTTGAGGGGTGTTGTAACTATTTTAGATTAATTTCTTTTTGACATTTTTTTAAAAAGAATGTTACACAGCATAATTCTATTCACTTCACTAGATCTCAAGCTGCTACCTTTCTAAGTTTCTTTTTTTAATTACAGTTTATTGTTTTTTTCACAACTATACAACAAACAATGCAATTACATTGTAATACATTGGCATTTGTTGGTAAAATAAAAAATATATATATATATATATATATATATATATATATATACACACACACATACACTGTCCATAGCTCATATGACATAAACAGATTTCTGTTGTTCACAAACTGTGATCCAGTAACCTTCTGTGCAGTTATATCCTTTTGGTTATGATTAATGTTAACAACATTTAATTGTGAGGTTCTCCAAATTTGTATCCTTTTGTTTTTAAACTAAACATTACAACACACGTACAATAAATGTTTTGTGTTTATTATAACTATTTTTAATTCTGTTATGGCTTCTATGTCTTTTAACTATATATTACTTTACTCCTGCCTTCCTAAAAAACAAGACATATTACCCCGGGTATTTATTATTGCACATAGCATTTCATCTTTGTTACTAAGTATCGTGAATGATCTCCAAGATTGTCTTTTCTGTGTATAGTGGTGTTCTCATGGGAATATACAGGTGGGCAAGATGATAGGTTTTATTTACTTTTACCTGCTGGGGTATTTGATATGAATTACGTTTTGTCAGGGATAGCAGTCAGTGCATCTTGCTAGTTAGATTTCCTTGGATATGCATTGCGTGCATTTTTTAGGCTGCGTGCAAAGGGTCTCCAGGGCATCTTGTAGCCATTCATTACATGTAGGATTCATTTTATCTAACCAAAGTTTGTGAATTTGCCTTTTAGCAATATTTACAATCAGTCAGATAATATGTCTTCTACTTACTGCAAAATCTCAGTGAGTTACCTTCCCCATGATACAAATCTCTGGGCTAAGTTTCCTTTTTTTTTAAAGACAAGAGCAGCTCAAAGGTTATTCATTTACGAAGTAGTTCTTGAATGGAATGATTTGCCTGTTCCTCTACATTCTTCAAATTCCTATTTGTCTTTTAAAAATATGGCTAAAAAATACTGAACAGAAAGTCCTCCTGTACTTGTCCTTAATGTACTTTATGTATTAATTGTTTGTATTTTTAGTAATTGCATTGTTTGGTCTGTTTTTTATTGTCTGGGTCATCTATGAAAATGGGCATTTCTAACCCCAGGAAATCTTACTGTATTCTGACATATGCAGTATGGTCTCACTTCTGATTGTTATTGTTAACTTGACATTTTCTGCAGCCTGTTTGAATGACTCTACAACAGAGACCTGCAGTAATAAAATACATTACACATCTGTCGTAAAATGAACCACAATATGAAATTGTTTACAAGGGGAAAAAATACAGTCTCTAGCAGCATGTGCGTGACACTCTTTTATAGTGTCACTGTGGACTATGGAGGAGCAAGGGGGAACTGACCAGTTACTGGCTCATGAAGCAGAATCACAGTTCAGGACAGCAACAGTTCTCATCAACAAAATTCTCTTCAACAAAAAGGGATTACAGTTCAGGACAGCAACAGTTCTCTTCCCCTGCATTTTCCGCAACCTGGGTTGTTATCCCTCAGCTGTCTATGTCAGACAGAGCCAAATGCCTGCATTCGTGCCTGAGCCTTTGCGACTTTATGTATTTAACTTTCGGAACTTTTTATACCCTGATTTCAGAATATAACTGAAGACCAGCTGTAAACATTTGGTAGTGGGAACCAGTGGTCAGAGCACAAAACTGTCAAGAAATCTCAGTTACAAATCCCTAATTCACTTGACTTCCCTGTTCTTCAGTCCTCCCAGCTGTAGCTGAATTGGATAACTATATAACAGTTTACAGTGGTCTCTGTGGTCACATTATCCCCGTGCTGTTTTCAACAACCAGCCAGCATCCAGCAGTGCTATGCATTTCATGCGCTTGGCTGCTGCTTTAGAGAATAAATCAGATCAACCCCTGATCAAGCGGTCGAATCGTGGAGGTCATTTTTGGGGGCAAACAAACTAATTTCGTGTTCCGTAAGCCAGCTACATCTGGGCAGCCGCTAAAGTTATCCAATAAAAGCGCAATCTGACACCCCCTAAATTTTTTTTTCCCAAACTGCAAGCCAGTAGGTGAAAATTTCTGTTGTTATCCAGGCCATATGGTTGCTGTGATACAATCCAGGCAAGTGGCTGGCACCTTGAAACCATCTAGGCTGGGCCAAATTCTCCACAGTGAGCAGGTCTGTCTCTTCTGTGCTGGCCATATTGCAGCACACCAGCACTGACAGTCTTTGTTTTGATTTCTTTTGTCCTTGTGGTTGGTCGGCTTTGTATCTTAAGGTGCCATATCTTGTGCAGTGGAGGAAGAGCTCCAGCTTGTTGGCATTAAAAATATCAGCCATCAACACATCTTTAGCAAGGGACTTGCACCAGAGTTGTCAGCATTCTGCTTCTAGCAGTCAGCTTGGCAAAAGCAGATGTTTTATGGGCCTCCATCACTTGAGCAACATGTCTGTGGGGTTGAAGTTGGGTTTGCTGAGAGCAACTGAAGCTGTTTGGTTTCTGCAAAATAAAGGGCCACTCATCATGGCATCATGCTTTTTCACATCCAATAACCAAACCAGAAGCACTTCCTCTATCTTCGCGTCTTTCCCCTTCCGCTTCCTTTTTCTGTGGGATTCTGATTATTGTGCCACTTGGACAGCAAGAGATCTTTGCGTGGATCAAATCTAACACTGCAGATTTCGGCAAGCTTAGATGGACCACCGGATCTCAAATGCACATCTTAGGCAGATTCTCCATGTACCACAGAATTTCTACTGTGCAGGACAGGGGGAGAGTGGCATGCTTAGAAGAGACGATGGGCCCAATTCTCAAAGCCTCCGGCATGGCACAAGTTGCATGCACCACAAATAATGGCGCATGGTGCAACTGATACACCAGAAGTGACTCTCAAAAGGCAGCCTGTGTCAACTGCAGGCTGCCTGCCCCCAATGGGGCTTGCTTCACCCCTGCACCCAGCAATGGGCTGCAAAATAGGGCTGTTTGCTTGCATCAGAGGTAGGCTGCCATTGTGCCCCAACCGGTATTCACAAATCTCATCCAGAGGGCAAAATTCTAAGTACCCTTAGATCAGCTAGGGCTGATCTAAGGGTACATAGACCGGTTCCCTCTGGGAGAGCTGACCCATATGGGGCATTGTGCCCCTCTTCCCCAACCCCGATTGTGCCATTAACAGTTATAGTAAAACATTATCATGCCCCCTCACCATATGTGCCGTCAACTGTAATGTGTAATCACCATCATGCCCCCTCGCGAATGTGCCAATAACAGTACTGTTACATCATAAACATACCTCCCTCCATCCCTGATGCCATCGTTGTCACTTTAGAAATGATGACCCCTTTCACCTGGTGATCTAGTGGGCCCCCCACCCCAGCAGGTAGTTCTCACTACCACCCAGCCCCCCCATCCTGTAGTAGAGCCAGTACCAGCACAGCTCTCCTCTCACCTCCATGGCCGGCACTGACTGAACAGTCATTCATTCCGATCGCTGTACTGTATAGTGTATGCATTGCATGTACACTATACATACTGCGATCAGATTAACAGTGCAGCCAGCATTAGCCACAGAGGTGAGAGGAGGGCTGTAGCGGAGCTGGCGCTATGACTGGATTGGGGGGGGGGGCTAGGTGGTGGTGGGCACTACCTGCTGGGGTGGGGGGAGGCCACTAGATCACCAAGTGACAGGGGTCATCATTCCTAAAGTGACCGGTGGCATAGGGGATGAGTGTGTATGATAATGTTGTAATTGTACCGTTAATGGCACATTTGGGGAGGGGGCATGATATGTATTACACATTCTCGTTATTGGCACATTCGGGGAGGGGCATGATGTTTACACATGCCCATTAATGGCACGATCATGGAGGGGGTATGATAGGTTTTACTCACTACTGTTATTTGCATGGGCATATCAGGCGGGGGCATATGCCACCAAGGGCAATGCTGGATCGGCAAACAGCCACCCTACAGCTTGCGGCAAGCCCTCCTACCACACAATGTGTTTGGCACATGATCTGGCTTGCCACAAGGTTAGAGACTTAGCTGCTGGGACCCTGCCTGTTAGAGAATCAGGCACAGGGTCCCTGGCGCACTGGGCATCGACACAAGCTGCTGTTTGCCGCAGCTTGAGCCAGTCCAAGCCCAATTTGAGAATCAGGCCCCATGTCAGGAAAGGTAGGGTCTGATTTTGGCAGCAGGACTGTTAGGATAGGGGATAAGACCAACAGAGCAGATTAAGTACAGTGCCCCATTAGTGCTTTTCACAGCAGCTGACAAGGTGCAAATAGGGCAGCACTTGCAGATTACCCTACTGAAGTGTCCACAATAGGTGACATGCAGAGTCCGCTTAAACAGATTGATTTAACACTGTTGCCTATGAATATGGTTTGGACAACTCAATTTTGTCCATTTAAACTGATGGTCCAGTTTAAGCACATCTGCTCTAAGTGGAGTACACTGTATTTGTTTTAGTCAAAACCACGTCCTACATAGGAAAGATGGTTTGCATCATGGGTGCTGTCCTTCCACGTCTGTACTACTCAAGTACACAGTACTGTACATGAAAGTTTGACTTTCTAAACAACCAGAATGATTACTCTTGATAAAAAAACATCAAAAGCACATTGCCCAGTTTCATAGCTCACTTTGTAGTTTTGACCTTGGAAGAAAGACGCAGCATCAAAACACTCCCACAAGAAAAGAAGCCTGACATTCCGGAAAAGAAATATTGACCATTTGGAGAGGGACTAGGAAGCAAACTCATACTTGCAGGCCGAGCGCCATTCTTTTCCTCATTGACCTTTAAAATAGCATCTTGTTTCATGACAGAGCCAAGGAAACACAAATCATGGGAAAGTGCTGTTCGGGAAGTGCATGTTCTGGACTTTGAGCTGCATGTTCCTGTATAAATAGTTGTGCTTCTGAATCTTCATAGGAAGTTCATAAAGCAGTTGCTTAAAGCCCTAGGCATACAGAACTGTTGGGAGTTCAAGCAGCATTAATGGAAAGTGTAGTATCTGCAGGTTTATAGTTCATTACCAGGGCTCTCGTATGATTTTAAATTTGAGGGTCTTGGACCTTTTGGGGGAAATGGGGATCCCATAGGATTCTTTTAGGGTCCCCATTAAAATGAATATAATGAGTCTAAATGTTAATTTAAAATACTGCATGTTTATTTACTGATCCATATTTGTCATCATCAATGACAATCATGTTGGGCATTTTCTTATATTGTTTATTGTTTTAAAGAAGTAATGACATAACTGGATGCTTACTGTTACAGTTTAAAAAAAAATATATATATAGAAGGTGAAGGCAGATAAGGCCCATGTGGCCCACCTAGTCTGCCCCTTTTTACTACCTAATGCATTACCGCAAACCCTTGTTGATCTGCGGCTTACCCTCTTTTCTGTATTGTGAGAGTACTCTTATGTCTAGCCCACACATTCTTGAATTCCCCTGCTGTTTTTGCCCCCACCACCTCTGCAGGGAGGCTGTTCCAAGCATCTACTACTCTTTCTGTGAAAAAGTACTGCCTCACATTGCCCCTGAGCCTACCCCCCCCCCCCATATCATTCCCGTGTTCTTCTTTGCCTTCTTTTCTGAAAGATGCTAACCTCAGGTTAGGCAGGGACAGAGGAGAGCAATCGATTCTCATTCTCCTCGATCTCTCTTTAGTGTTTGACACTGTGGACCATGAGGTGTTGTTGGACAGACTGAGAGAATATGTAAGACTCATCGGCAAGGTCATCTACTGGTTCGAGTCCTTTCTTCGGGGCATGTTTCAGGGGGTGGTATTGGGGAATTATTCCTCAGGACTGATGGACCTGCCCTGTGGAGTACCCCAAGGCTCTGTCCTCTCCCCCATGTTGTTTGCAGTGTATATGCTGCCCCTGGGTGAGGTCATAAGGCAGTATGAGCTGTGCTTTCATTGTTATTCTGAATAACACTCAGCTGTACCTGTCCGTCACACCTGGGAGATCTGACGTGGTAGACATGCTGAATAAGTGCTGGGACAAGATCTGGGCTTGGACGTCATTGAACTGGCTGGGTCTTAACCTGGGGAAGACTGAAGTGCTGGTGGTTGAGCCGGGTCGAAGGGGGGAGTGGGGGCCTCTGGGGATGGGTTGGGGCTTTTCATCGGTCTAACTGAATTGGAGGTCTCCTTAAGGTGAAGAATTTGGGCGTTGTGTTGGACAACGAGCTGACACTTGAAGCTCAGGTGTTTATCCAGACCGCTTTTTACCATCTCCGGAATATCACCTGAATTAAATGCCTTATCCCCCCGATGATCTGGCCACACTGGTATATGCATTTGCTACCTCACGGCTTGACTACTGTAACGCACTCTACCTCGGGTTCAGAGGAGGTGTGATGCAGCGCCTGCAGCTTTTGACTGTACATTCAAGGTTTAGTAATGTTACACCCGTGCTACGTGAACTGCATTGCCTGCCAATGCGCTGGCACATCACCTTTAAATAGACCTTTTGACCTACAAGTTCCTACAAGGGTTAGGTCCGAGCTACCTAAAGGAGCTTCTGTATCCCTACACCCTGAGTCGCTCTTTTGATCGGCAGGGAAGGCCATCATAGAGCCAGGCTGAAATTTTCTGGGGATAGGGCATTTGCGGTGGCAGCCCCAGTCCTCTGGAATTCATTGCTGGGGGGACCTCTGGTGCCTTCCCTAGAGGCATTTAAAAAGCATCTCAAAACATATCTCTTCAAACAGGCCTTTGGGGCCTGAGAAATTATATTTAATCCACTGGACAGCTTAGGAATTAGTTGTGCTGAATTTTAAAGGGTTGTATTTACTGATTTTATATATATTGTATTTATTTTATGTTCCTATTACTGTTATTTTGTAAGGGTGCCCTGAGCCTACGAGGAAGGGCACCCAAAATAAATAAACTCTACTACTACTGCACCTTGTTTATACCTGTGATGTACTTGAATGTCTCTATCATATCCCTTCTCTCTCTCCTCTCTTCCAGGGAATACATAATGAGGTTCTCTAGTCTTTCCTTATATTGCTTTAGGTGCAGTCCTTGCACCATTTTTGTTGCCCTTCTTTGGACTGACTCTATTTTGTCTATGTCCTTCTGGAGAGGCGGCCTCCAGAACTGCACACAGTACTCCAGATGAGGTCTCATAGAAACATAGACTTTGACAGCAGATAAGGACCACTTGGCCCACCTAGTCTGCCCATTTCCCTACCTCTTGGTTAAGCTGCAGATTCTAGTTAACCAACAGCCTACTTCCTCCTACCTCCCACTAGAATTGCCTTATGTCTAGCTGGCCCGGCGGTGCTGGGGTTTGAGGCGCTGGACGTCACACCTTACGCCACACTGGTGATCCAGGATCGGGAATGAGCCTGGGCTGTCAGGGGTCAGCAGGGGAGGGAGAGGATTGTGCGTCTGATGGACAGCTGTCCTCTCCCAGGAGGGAGGGGGGGTTTGTGCTCGGTGCCTGCCTGGCCTCTGGCACAAGCCAGAGGCACAGCAAGCGTACCCCCAGGAACAGAGGAAAAATGCCCCAGGACTCCTAGATGACAGAGAACCAAACAGCAGAGACTCTGATGGCACTGGCATCCCAGTGAGTCCAACGAATGCAGAATTCTCGGGGTGTCTCCGCCCTGCCCCGTACCCACCTGGAGGGTACAGCCATGGCTCTATGGTGACTCACTGGGGTGGATCAGGCAGGTTGCAAAGTGGGGAGACTGCAATATGTGTCTCCTGAACTGGGCACAGGAGAGAAGAGGTAAAAAAGAAATTAAAAAAAAAAAAAAAAGAATTGCCTTATGTCTGTTCCATGCATTCTTGAATTCTTCAACTGTTTTTGCCCCATAACCTCCTCAGGAAGGTGGTACCATGCGTCCGCCACCCTTTCCGTGAAAAAATACTTCCTCACATTGCTCCTGAGCCGTCCCCCCCCCTCTATCTTCAAATTGTGCCCCCTTTTCTTGCACAACTCTTTTGAAAGATGCTACCCTCTTGGACTTTGTTTATTCCTTTGAGGTACTTGAAAGTGTCTATCATGTCCCCCCCCCCTTTCCCTCAGGTATACATATTAAGCTCTTTTAGTCTCTCTTCATAAGGCTTCTGTTGCAGACCCTGCACCATTTTAGTTGCCCTCTTCTGGACTGCCTCCATCCTGTCTATGTCCTTGTGGAGATGGGGTCTCCAGAACTGCACCCAGTGCTCCAGATGGGGTATTACCAACTGTCTGTACAGAGGGATAACAGCTTCCTGATCTTATCTGTGTCAGTCTTCACCATTCGTCACCTTTGGGTATAGTGGCTGGATGTCACAACCCCGCGGGAGCTGTTTTTTGGATGTGCAGAGTCAGCGCACCATCAACGCCGCCCTCGAGGCTGGCGCACTGCGTCGGCACTCATGGTTGGCCGTTAGGGGTGATTGACCCGCCTACTGCCAGTTCTTAGCCTCCGCTGTAGAGGTCGCACCTCGTGGGAAGCTCTGCACTGAGGCCTGCTGTTTTCCTCAAGACTTTCAAGCCTTCGCCGTTTCTCAATGCCGAATTCGATGCCGCCGACTAGTTCGATGCCGTCCGCTGTTCACCACCACTCGATGTCGCCTGGTAAGTCTGTTCCTTTTCTTTTATTTAGCGACGTCGAGTCTTTGTTTGATTGTTTTTTCTGTAGGTCATGTCTCGGTTGGGGGGGACAAGAAAACTTCAAAGACGAGACGGCCCCCTATGCGTCAGTGCCCGTGCGGCCGTAAGTACTCTGTCACCGACCAGCATAACTGTTGCCTCCGCGTGTCTTGGCGTGCTACATGACATCGATTTGTGCGATGCCTGCTTCTCCATGGACCATCGTGTCATCAAACAATGCGTGTGGAAAGTTGGATGAGCTCTGCCAACTTTCAGGAGGCGACACGCACTCCTCAGGCCACGCCACGATCTCTTGGCCTTTCCTCTGGGCCCCTCCGGTTCTATATGGACGCAGAGGAGGGCTTCTGCTCAAGTGCCTGCCATTACAGAAGCCCTTCCGTGGTGCAGGAGGCCCAGTCCATCCCCCCTAGGGACGGGCAGGAGGCACCGCATTGGCAGTCGCCCCTTCGGGGGTGAAAGCTCCCCCGGTGTCGTTTCCTCGGACTGGAAGGCCTGGGTCGACGCCATCCTCGACACCATCTGTTGGCACCATCTTGGGCCTTTGCGTCGTTCATGGCACCGTGGGCGCCGTTGTCGGCACCGGTCCGTCGTTCAGTGCCGTCTCTGCTGTTGGCACCGTTTGCGGTGCCGATGGTGTTGACGGCACTGTGGGAGGCTCTACGGTGCCATCTTTAACTGTTTAATGGTGCCATGCTTGAGCATGGTACTGTGTCTAGCTCTGGTGCCACTTGCGGCGCTGAGCGAGGCCATGGTGCCATGGGGGTTTCCGATCTTGGCACCGAGAGTTCGGTTGGAACCATCGTCAGCGCCGTCTCTGGCCTCGGCACTGCTTGTGGCGCCATGGGTCGGGACTGCGCCATGACAGGCTCCGGCCCCGATACTGCTGCCATCTCGGTGCCGTGTCTTCTTCATGCACTGTTCACGGTGCAGTTGAGGGCTTCGGCACTGACTCGAACTGGTGCCCCATTCAGTCGGGGAGGGCAGTGGGTGTCCACGTACCTTCTGGCAGAGGACTTCGGTCTCCACCTCTTTGGAGGTGGAATCGGACTCTGAGTCAGATAGGCAGTCTGACTCTTTGGAGTTGGCTGCTCATGTGGACACCTTTGTAGTGTCCTCAACAGACCGAAACCAGCCCCGCTCTGAGGAGTGGACAGTTGCTCCCGGGTCCAGGGTCGGGGTGCTGACCAGCAGGCAGTGGTGCAGGCCACCATTGCTCTGTAGCCTGGCCTCGGAGGGTTTTCTGACCCCCTCAGTGGTGGTACCCCCTCAGATGGTGTGCCTGGATTGCCCAACTTTGGGGCCTATCAGAGCACCCACAGGAGGGGAAGGGAGGGTGCTGCTGCCTGGATAGTCCCCTCAGGGACTGACCAGGGTTGCCAGCTGCCTAGGCTGGCTTTTTTGATGAGAAGGGCTCTTTCAGACTCCGATGGGTGGAGGGGTAGGGGTTCGACACGGCAACCCTTTTCTGGGACCCACCCGGGTTATGGAAGGAGTTGTAGTGCGGACCTCCACCCTTCCTTTCGGTTTCCTCGAAAGGGCCCTGTTCTTTGGAGGTAGGGGACTGTCCTTTTGGACTTTCACAGCCCCAGTCACCTCACAGGGGGGGATTCTTCAGGGTGCAGCCCAGGCAGTTCCAGTATGGTTGACCAACTGTCGGCTGTTGAGTTTCTGGAACTCCCTCTTCCCTTGGGGCTCCAGGTGAGCTCTCTAGCCCAGGCAGAGGACAGTCGATTCCTGTTGTCGGCTCTACCCATTCTCCTCTGCCACCTCCTCCTGCTCTCCCAGGTATTCTTGGTCCGAGCGGCCCTCTCTCCTGGGAACAGTTCAGAGCTGTGGCTGATCAATTTCCCTCTTATGTTAGGGCCATGGACAGGCAGGTTTTTTAACCTCCCCCTAAGCAGCCAGCCTCTGAACCTTTGAGGTCCTCTGATTCTTCATCCTCGTCTTCAGGAGGAGAGGAACCATCTGTCCACATCTCCCCTGCTGCCGATCTTGCAGAGTATCAGCGTTTCCTCATGAGGATGTTGAAGGACCTGCGTATCATCCCACCCACTCAGCACAGTCCGGAGCATCCGATGCGCGCCTTTTGGGCGATTTCAGTGCGGACACTCTTGTAGTGCCCCCCTGGCCTGCTCCCTTTTGGGAGGCGTCGATGCGCTTCTGGTAGAGACCCTTTTCCAGAGTCCCAGCCCCTAGGAATGTCCGCCAAAGGTAATGTGCCCCCCCGCTGGAGTCTCCAGGTAGTCTGCCTCATCCTAGCTCAGGACTGATGCAACTGGATACTCCGATGGGCTTCGTGCCCTTCACCGTGACTGACCCCAAATGCAGACTACATGGATTTTGACTTCTGGAGGGAGGACTTTCTACTTGGCATGGTTGCTTCTCTCTATATCTGCCCATCAGACCCACTATCTACCTGTGATAGGTTCCTGTGGTCCAGGCTAGGTCAACTCCTACCCTCGATGCCTGATACGGAGGTAACCAAACAAGTCATTGCACTCTCAGCACGTGGCCTGGAGCTAGCAAGGCACCAAGCGAGGGCATCTTACGACGTCAATGAAGTGGCTTCCAGAGTCGTAGGGACAACGATCTGCACTAGGCGGGCGGCATGGCTGCGTCTCTCCCAGTTGTCACCCATTGCCCGGCATAGGGTGATTACCTCCGCTTACCAGAGAACCCAACTTTTCTCCCATAGGGTGAGACAACGTCTGTTGAGGCAACCTTCTACTCCCTCCGGGGGGGGGGGGTCCCTGTCTCACTCTTCCCACTCTCGGGCCTCTCCAGACCCGTGAAGGTTCTCTCTCTTTGTGTGCCGCCCATTGAGAGCTAAGGGACTTAGTTCTTTAGGGTTAAGGCCCACTTGGGGGCTTGGCACTCACCCAAAGGTGATGAATGGTGAAGATTGACACAGATAAGATATGAAAATTACGCACCTACCATAATTCTGATCTTTCTGTGTATCTTCACCATTCATCACAATCCCACCCACTATCCCCCTGGGGCCTTAGTCTCTGGGTTCCCCTCCCTCTCTGTGCCCTCTTCCACTCCCCCTCCTTTCCGTTGGTCAGGAGTGGGGTGACCTTGGGCACATAGGGGGATGTTTTTCTTCTGGGGAGTGTGGTCAGGATAGGTGCACTCCTTCTTCAGTGCCTCGGCTCTGCCCCTGTGGGGTGGGGGTTGGTGGTTGCCTTCTCTTCTGTTCTCTCTCCCCCGTCAGCTTTTCCTTGATTTCTTTCTTCTTTGGACACAACCCTCAATTTAATATAAGAAACTAGTTTTCTTATCCCAAAACTTGATTTGGGGGGGGGGGTATTCCCTGTATCCTGCCTTTTCTTCCAGAATAGCCGATTCTGCTTATGTTGGAGTTATTGCCAGTGATTCTGTGCCTTGGATTCTGGCAGTTTAGCCTTCTGGCTACTCCTTCGCAGTTCTTATACAATCTGGAGACAGGTCAAGGTTCCAGGGTATGCTTCTCCCCTTCCCCTCTCACATCCTTACTTCTTAAATTCTTTACCCCTCCCTCCTCCTCCTCTTCTACTTCCAGAGATTGGGGCCCCTCCCAATCCCCTTAGTTTTCCAGCTTTATTCTGTCCTCTCAGTCATTTATTTCTCCTTTTAGTTGTACATCTTTTCCTTTATCTGTCCCTTGGACTCCCTTGTCCCCCCTCCAACCTTTTCTTTCTCTACGGCGACTCAGAGCTGGTGGGAGGGCGGGGTCGACCGCACCTAATGGCCAACCCACAGGCGCCACGCAGTCGTTGGCCTCGAGGCGGCCCGATGGTGCTTGACTCCACCCCATTAAAAATTAAAAATAGCTCCCTGGCCGGCGACCTCCGCCGCTATACCCAAAAGTGATGAATGGTGAAGATACACAGAAAGATCAGAATTATGGTAGGTACATAATTTTCATTTGCTACTGGTGGTATCTCTCCCTATGCATCCCATTATCTCCCAGCCCTCCTTACTGCCTTCTTACATTGCTTGCCTACCTTAAAGTTGTCCGATATGACTACCCCCATGTCCCTTTCCATTTTTGTTGTTGTTAGTACCCCCTTCCCCCATTGTGTACTCTTCCCCTGGGTTTTTGTTTCCCAGGTGCACCTCACTGGGTGAGTCATATTTCACTAGTGGTCTGTACAGTAAGGAGGTGGCACGTGACAGTGGCCAGGGAATCGCACATAATATTAGGATAAATCTTTGGCTTATGCTAAAATCAAACTTTTATTGTACAGTTTCACTCATAGAAGGCCAACAAATTCCATCTAAAAATATATATATATACTTACAGTTTTACAATCATATGTTATTTAAAATACTGTCTGCCTGTCTAGTAGAGTTTCTGTCTTGTGACCTCAGGCAGCAGAATGGAGCAGCCATGCCCACCTGGTCAAAAAAGGAAAATCATTTAACAATAAGAAATTTGAAAGTTTTTATTAGGAAAGTTGTTGCTGCTGGTGAGTCAGTCAAAACGTACAGTGACAATCAGACTGACATGTCTCCCACCTTCATCCCTGCTCTCCTGCCCATTACTTCTCTGCCGTTTCTCACCTGCCCAAGTCTTATATTACAAAATGTTGTTCATTTTCATATTGTTTTATTGCCATTCGTTTTTTATTGCAAGTTTTCTCCTTTTCAACGCATATGGAATTGTATTTGTGGTACAGCGTAGTAACATGACATACATGAAATTTTATTGCAGAGGGCTACCATGACACTCACCATCCACAGATGTGCTGTAGGAGGTACAGTAATATCAGATCCCAACAAGCACAGTGTATTATAAAGCACTGCAGGAGTGGTAGTCAGTAAACCCTTAAATACTAAACACTGTCTCCAGGTGAGTTCTTTAAAGCAGTGACAATCTGTTGAGTTACAATGACGGATTTAAGTGTCGACATCCAGGTAGATAAAAGGGCTCCCAACAGGTAATGTGAGCCAGGTTGAGAGGCTACCAGGACCCAGAATCATCTCCCATCAAACTAAGGCAAGAGGAGGGGATGTAGGAACTTGGAAAGGAAGCATGGATCATGTTTTGAGCAGAGGGTGTATACACTGCCCTTGCAAGAAGAGCTAGATCTGTGCTTACTGGGTGGTGTTCACCCAGGGCTGAAAAGGACAGCGGGGTAGGGACGTGCAACAAAGATTCCAGTGGAGAATTGAACTTCATATTAAGCACTAATCAATGCCTAAAGTAGGTTCCTCAGCAAAAGTTTGCCCTATGGGGACACAGCTAGTTGGATTCCAGATAAAGGAGGAATATGTGCTCGCTGCAAGAAAGATTAGGCAGTCTTGCTTCCAAGTGGAAGTTCCAACTTCAGAGACTGTGCTAAGGCAGTCCACAGGAAAAGATAACCAAGCTTGGTTGTTTGAGTTATATCCAAATGTATAAAAGATAGCAGCACTCCACATGCTGTGTCAAACATTTTCAGGCTGCACTAGCCCTTTGTCAAAGCGTACCAGTAGCTCATATCTGAAAGTACTTTATATTCTTAACTATCTAAAAACGTGGAATAAATTAACCACCGAGGTATGTTAACATGCTGGAATTTATATAAGGTACGAGCCACTAATTGCATCCACACTCTCAATCATTCAGTAACACAGTTAATAACACCACTGGATATTAGTCAGCGTCAAAGGAAAAGAGATGGAGAAAAACTGTGTAGCAGGGAAGGAGAGATGAGTGAGATATTGGGGGGGGGGACAAAGCAGGTAAAAACAGCCACAAAACATGACTTGAGTGCTGTAACTAAACACATATATACATAGTCCAGATAATTAATTTATTTCAAAAGTTTCACCAGGAAAGACATACTGAGCTGAGAACAGCTCGTTTCCAGATGCATCCTGGGGGAAAGATAGTGGGGAATATATACATATACATATACATAGTATTTACAAAGTAGTATATGATCACATAAATTATACAGTGAAATGGCACAGAACATTTACAAAAGGTAAAACAGTTCAAAAACAACAGCAGTCATTAACAGTAAGCCTTATTAGAAAAGGAGAACATCACAGCCAATAGGGCAATCCATATATGGAGGGATAACTCCAGAGTAAAAATGAGAAGGTTCAAGCGGTAAGGAGAGAGAGGAGTTGCCAAAACATAGCCAGGATGCAATGGTTAAGGTATAGGGGAGGCAGAGGGAGAGAGGGAAGGTGGGGAGGGGAGGGGATAGGAGTCCACATGTACAGAGCAGTGAGGAGGGGAGAGGGAGTGGGGAGGGGAGGGGAGGGGGATAGGGAGTCCACATGTACAGAGCAGTGAGGAGGGGAGAGGGAAGGTGGGGAGGGAGGGGAGGAGTCCATGTACAGAGCAGTGAGGAGGGGGAGGGAAGGGGAGGGAGGGGAGGGGGATAGGGAGTCCATGTACAGAGCAGTGAGGAGGGGAGAGGAAGGTGGGGAGGGAGGGATAGGGAGTCCACATGTACAGAGCAGTGAGGAGGGGAGAGGGAAGGTGGGGGAGGGAGGATGAGGAGTCCACATGTACAGAGCAGTGAGGAGGGAGAGGAAGGTGGGGGAGGGAGGGGGGATAGGGAGTCCACATGTACAGAGCAGTGAGGGGGGGAGAGGGAAGGTGGGGAGGGGAGGGGATAGGAGTCCAATGTACAGAGCAGTGAGGAGGGGAGAGGGAAGGTGGGGGAGGGGAGGGGATAGGGAGTCCAAGAGGAGGAGGAGAGGGGGGAGGGGGGGATAGGGAGTCCACATGTACAGAGCAGTGAGGAGGGGAGAGGGAAGGTGGGGGAGGGGAGGGGGGATAGGAGTCCACATGTACAGAGCAGTGAGGAGGAGGGAAGGTGGGGGGGGGAGGGAGGGATAGGGAGTCCACATGTACAGAGCAGTGAGGAGGGGAGAGGGAAGGTGGGGAGGGAGGATAGGAGTCCATGTACAGAGCAGTGAGGAGGGAGAGGGAAGGTGGGGAGGGAGGGGAGGGATAGGGAGTCCACATGTACAGAGCAGTGAGGAGGGGGAAGGTGGGGAGGGAGGATAGGAGTCCACATGTACAGAGCAGTGAGGAGGGAGGAGGTGGGGAGGGAGGGGAGGGGAGGGGAGTCCACATGTACAGAGCAGTGAGGAGGGAGAGGAAGGTGGGGGAGGAGGATAGGGAGTCCACATGTACAGAGCAGTGAGGAGGGAGAGGGAAGGTGGGGAGGGATAGGGAGTCCACATGTACAGAGCAGTGAGGAGGGGGAGGGAAGGTGGGGAGGGGATAGGGAGTCCACATGTACAGAGCAGTGAGGAGGGAGGGGAAGGTGGGGGAGGGAGGGATAGGGAGTCCACATGTACAGAGCAGTGAGGAGGGGAGAGGGAAGGTGGGGGAGGGGAGGGGATAGGGAGTCCACATGTACAGAGCAGTGAGGAGGAGAGGGAAGGTGGGGAGGGGGATAGGGAGTCCACATGTACAGAGCAGTGAGGAGGGGGAGGGAAGGTGGGGGAGGGGATGAGGAGTCCACATGTACAGAGCAGTGAGGAGGGGAGAGGGAAGGTGGGGGGAGGGGAGGGGATAGGGAGTCCACATGTACAGAGCAGTGAGGAGGGGAGAGGGAAGGTGGGGAGGGGAGGGGGATAGGGAGTCCACATGTACAGAGCAGTGAGGAGGGGGAGAGGGAAGGTGGGGGAGGGAGGGATAGGGAGTCCACATGTACAGAGCAGTGAGGAGGGAGAGGGAAGGTGGGGAGGAGGGGAGGGATGGGAGTCACATGTACAGAGCAGTGAGGAGGGGAGAGGGAAGGTGGGGGAGGGAGGGAGGGATAGGAGTCCACATGTACAGAGCAGTGAGGAGGGGAGAGGAAGGTGGGGGAGGAGGGGGGATAGGGAGTCCACATGTACAGAGCAGTGAGGAGGGGAGAGGAAGGTGGGGAGGAGGAGGGAGGGGATAGGAGTCCACATGTACAGAGCAGTGAGGAGGGAGGGAAGGTGGGGGAGGGAGGGGAGGGATAGGGAGTCCACATGTACAGAGCAGTGAGGGAGGGGAGAGGAAGGTGGGGGAGGGAGGGATGAGGAGTCCACATGTACAGAGCAGTGAGGAGGGGAGAGGGAAGGTGGGGAGGGGAGGGAGAGGAGGGATAGGAGTCCACATGTACAGAGCAGTGAGGGGAGAGAGGAAGGTGGGGGAGGGATAGGAGTCCACATGTACAGAGCAGTGAGGAGGAGAGAGGAAGGTGGGGGAGGGAGGGAGGGATAGGGAGTCCACATGTACAGAGCAGTGAGGAGGGAGAGGGAAGGTGGGGAGGGAGGGGATAGGGAGTCCACATGTACAGAGCAGTGAGGAGGAGAGGGAAGGTGGGGGAGGGAGGGATAGGAGTCCACATGTACAGAGCAGTGAGGAGGGAGAGGGAAGGTGGGGGAGGGGAGGGGGATAGGAGTCCACATGTACAGAGCAGTGAGGAGGGAGAGGGAAGGTGGGGGAGGGGAGGGATGAAGGGTCCACATGTACAGAGCAGTGAGGAGGGGAGAGGGAAGGTGGGGGAGGGGGAGGAGGGATAGGGAGTCCACATGTACAGAGCAGTGAGGAGGGGAGAGGGAAGGTGGGGGAGGGGGATGGAGTCCACATGTACAGAGCAGTGAGGAGGGGAGAGGGAAGGTGGGGAGGGGAGGGGATGAGGAGTCCACATGTACAGAGCAGTGAGGAGGGGAGAGGGAAGGTGAATAGGAAGGGGAGGATGGAAGGAGGGAGACGGAGAAGGAGGGAGAAGGTAGAGCAGAGGAGTGGGGAGGATAACTTGGGGTAGAGGGAGGGATAGAAGGAAGGATGGGAGGATGGAAGGGAGGGAGACGGAGAAGGAGGGAGAAGGTAGAGCAGAGGAGTGGGGAGGATAACTTGGGGTAGAGGAGGGATAGAAGGAAGGATGGGAGGATGGAAGGAGGGAGACGGAGAAGGAGGAGAAGGTAGAGCAGAGGAGCGGGGGAGGATAACTTGGGGCAGAGGGAGGGATAGAAGGAAGGATGGGAAGGGAAAGGGGGGGAGAGGAAGAAGGTAGAGCAGAGGAGCGGGGGAGGATAGCTTAGGAGCAGTTGCAGGAGGGAGCAGTGAAGTCATGTAGAAGACTAGAGAAGGAGTGGATGGATAATAAAATTGTCTAGATAAGAAAACATATACAGATCAAAACAATTCGGATCACAGGATGTCCCAAGTCTGTATAATGCTGTCTTAATCTAATACATTGCCTTAGTTCATAAATAGGGAGAAAGTTGAAGCCGATTGTTCAGACATAAGCCACCTATTGCCCCAAGTGTAAATTGCCATTAGCTCTCCTGTTTCAACAATAATCTGTCAACATCCCCACCTCTAATTGGAGGGGAGATTTTTTTCTAACCCTCTAAAAGAGAACACATGTTGTGTGCCTTTAGACATAACATGAGCTGCCAAAGCATTGTTGCTGTCCTTGTTGTCTATTGCCCTCAAGTGTTCCCCTATGCATACAGTGGCGTGAAAAAGTATTTGCCCCCTTCCTGATTTTCTCTATTATTGCATATTTGTCACACTGGATGTTTTCAGGTCTTTAGAGAAAATGTAATATTAGATAAAGAGAACCTGAGTGAACAAATAACACTTGTTTTTTTTTTTAATTTCACTTATTTAATGAAAAAAAGTTAACCAACACCAACTAGCATCAATGTGAAAAAGTAATTGCCTACTTACCTAATAACTGGTTATACACATTTAGCTGCAATGACTGCAACAAACACGCCCTATAATTCAATATCAGTCTTTCACATCACTGCGGAGGAATTTTAACCACTCTTCCCTGTAGAACTGCTTTGAATTCAGTAACATTTGGTAGGTTTTCGACATGAACTGCTCGTTTCAGGTCCTATACAACATCTCTATTGGGTTTAAGTCTGTAGGCGTTGACTGAGGCCACTCCAAAACTTTATTTACTTCTTTTTAGCCATTCTGATGTGGACTTGCTTTGTGTTTTGGATCATTGTCTTGCTGCATGACCCAACTACTTCAACTTCAGCTGACGGAAGATGACTGGACATTCTCCTTAAAATTTTCTGGTACAGGCAGAATTCATGGTTCCTTTAATTATGGCAAGTCATCCAGGTCCTTAGGCAGCAAAGCATCTCACACCATCACACTACCACCACCATGTGTTGACTGTTGGTATGGTGTTCTTACTTGGAATGCTGTGTGTTTGCTTTCACAGCGAGAACATTATGGGATCCATGTTGTTCAAAAAGTTCCACTTTGGACTCATCTGTCCATAGAACATTTTCCCAAAAGGCTTGTGGATCATCCAGGTGCTTCTTGGCAAATGAGAGATGAGCATTTATGTTCTTCTTGGTTAGTGATGGTTTCCGCCTTGCTACTCTCACATACCCATTTTTGCCCAGTCTCTTTCTGATTGTGGAGTCATGAATAATGACCTTAGCTGAGCAAGAAAGCCTGCAGTTCTTTGGATGTTGTTTTAGGATCCTTTGAGACTTCTTGGATGATTTTACACTCGCCCTTGGAGTAATTTTGGCAGGCCGCCACTCCTGGGAAGGTTCACTACTGTTCAAGTGTTCTCCATTTGGAGATTATGGCTCTCACTGTGGTTTGATGAGTCCAGAGCCTTAGAAATAGCTTTTGTAACCCTTTCCAGACTGATGAGGCAACAATTTTTTTCAATCTTTCAGAACCTTTGATCATGGCATAATGTGCTTGTTGAATCTTTGTGCTGGCAACGTGACTCTGATGGTAAGGGCCAAAATAAGTGAGGTTTATATTGAGCAGAGCTGGCTGTAATCAAGCCTGGCTGTGTTCAATCAGCTGACTCTAATTATCCCTTTGTTGGGTTGATTTAACTAGGGGGCAATTACTTTTCACACAGTGCCAGTTGGTGTTGGTTAACTTTTTCATTAAATAAATGAAATAAGTAAAAAAAAAGTGTTTTTGTTCACTCAGGTTCCTTTATCTAATATTATATTTTGTCTAAAGACCTGAAAACATCCAGTGTGACAAATATGCAATAATAGAGAAAATCAGGAAGGGGGCAAATACTTTTTCACGCCACTGTAACTTAAACTCGCTTGTGGTCTTACCCTCGTAGAATGAATTACATAAGGATAGTGCATGAGACAGTTGACAACAGGACTATTCTTCCACGAGTTGGCACTATGACAGCGGATTACCCGAGAGTGCAGCTCGGGGGGTAATCGTCGTCATAGTGCCAGCGAGGGAAAGATTAGTCATCATAGTTCCCATGCACCTTCATTACTGACATCTTTTGGGGAAAAAATCACTACAACATGTTTCTGCTTCAAAACATTTTTACTGGGTTACTAGAAGGAAAAAAGAACTTTAGATTTTGAACGTTTTCACGCTTGACATTTTAACTGTTTAAGAACTTTACATTTTGAATGTTTTAACGCTAAACATTAGTACTGCCACCGACATTGCTGCTTTCACTATGTGTCCTGTCTATGGAGTGAGCCCTAACTGCCAAATGCTGCTTGAGGACACAGTGTGTGACGTGTGCAGTGCAGTAGAACAAAAAATTGTTCTGCTGCACTGCGAACGTCACTAGTGTAGGAGAACAACATTTCGACAGCGATGGTTCGGAGGAAACGGCGTTCCACCATATACTATATGTACATACATTTTCTGTGTGACAGTTGATAAATGTATTAACATTATAGACTTTATTGTTATGGGGTCTTCGCTTACCTTCACTATCCCAAGCTGGACAGCTGACATAAGATAACCACAGAAATCGATCTCTAGAAAGGCTGACGTATTTTGTAATCTATTTATAATCAACTCCCACTTTTGAGCTAAGCTGGAGAAGAAGGGCCATACAGCAAGCACAAATTTGTCCTGACTTGTGGCCTGAGGTATCTTCCCCTCCCTTCTTTTATCTCTCACACTACTTCACATGTAAATCTGAACATTCTGATCTAACTGAAATTTTAACCTTTTATGATGCAAGGTTTTCATTTTACATTCAACAAAGCAAGGATACTGTTTTCTACCATACACGGTACCATATAGAATCAGCAGCTGTATACAGTTATCCTCACACCAGACAAAAGAAGACAAATGAAAGCATTAGTCTTTAATTATTATCCATTGGACCGATAAAGCCAAGTTCAACACAGTTTGTCTGTGACAAACCAGAACTAGTGAAATTTCTCTCAGCTGGTCACAGGATACCATTATTTATTTAGTTTTTGTTTACCGGTGGGTGCTTACTATAAGATGACTGTTTTCGGCACGACCTGGGAGGTTACAAAGCAGACATTGCAGGTATAACAAACAGCAGATTACATTGAGATACATAAACAAAGTGTTGTGAAACATTAAACAATAGGCTAAGCAGCACAGGTAGTATACGGGGTATTTCGAAAAACATTTAACAATAAGCTAAGTAGTACAGGTAGTACACAGGGTGGTCCTGGTAGGATCATAGAGATTTTTACAGTCATAGCATGATGAAAAACATACAGTAGCAAGAGTACTGCAGTAGTAGTCCTGAAAATATGAGTTAGAAAGTACAACAAAAATAGATACATACAAATGTGGTCATATACTGACAAATGCAGGGGGATAATGGGCAGGGGAATGGCAAGATTGTGAACAGTAGGGATAATAGCAGGTCAGGATAAGGAAAGGTTGGGTATAGGGTAGGAGCTGGCAAAGAGAGAGAGGGATGGCTGCAGGGGGCTAGTGTCAGGAGAGAGAGCTGGGATAGGCTGTACCGCAAGGGGAGTATTGTGGAGAAAAGGTAAGAGCTTCAGGATAGGCAGGATACCCAGAGGACTAAGGAGGCTTGAAACAGGAGCATTGGTTGGTGGAGCTGAGATGCTGATGGAGTGCTTCTTTAAAAGCATTGTGTGTAGGAGCTAGCCACATGTCCAGAGGGAGTGAGTTCCATAATTGAGGTGCATGGTGGGCAAAGGCTCTAGAGCCTTTGGTGGTACTACATTGGTGATGCATAGTAGGGATTTGTCAGCCGAGCATAAACCATATTTGGAGGTCTGGTAGGTAAGAAGCTTGGCTAGAGTTGTTGGTCTATGATCTCATCATTCTGTTGACAGTGGAGCCGAGGGAGTAAAGTCTAGTATCGCTGGGGTACAACCAGTTTAGATCAGTATAGTAGACAATGGTGTTTTAGTCTGTGGGAGGCTGAGGCAAGCCTGCAGATGTTGTTATAGGTGACATCCCATCTTTGAAGATCTGATTTTGGTAAAGGAGCATAAGTTGCCACCCATAGGTCAGAGTAGGTAGGAGTGTGCCCCGAGCTATAGCCACTCTAGCAGTAGGGGTTAGCATGTAGCTGGTCCTGTATGACATGCCTGCCTTGGAATTGACTGATTTGCACACTTTGATAATGTGGAGTTCAAATTTAGAGTTCGGTCAAGGGTGATCCCCAAGGTATTTAAACAACGTTACAGGAGTTATGTGTGAGCCATCTAAGCAGGAGACCCTGAATTTATCTTGGAATGTCTTTTGTTTAGGGAGGGTCCCGAATAGCATGGACTGTGTTTTTGCCTCATTTAGAACAAGTTTGTGGTCCTGTAGCCAGGCTTGTGTGCGTTGGAAATTGGAGGTGAGATGTAGGTTGATATCGGACACATCTTTCGCAGTGGCATACATGACTATGTCGTCCGCATAGAGTAGAGTAGAGATGAGGTGTCAAGGAGATTAGTGGTGATGCTGTTGATAAAAATTGAGAAGAGAAGTGGCCCAAGGATTGAGCCTTGGGGAACTCCTATGTTCACCGTCTTTAGGTCGGAGCATGTAGAATTGAATTTAAAGGTTTAGGCCCTATTTGACAGGTAACTGTTAAACCAACTGACAACATTAGGAGCAAAGCCCATAGAGTGGAGTGTGTCGAGAAGTGGGTGGTCTACCAAGTCAAAGGCTTTCGACATATCGATGAAAACTGCTTCCGTGAGAAGCCCTGAGTCCATGGTAGTGAGGGTGTCTGTAGTTAATTTGAGTAGGGTGGTTGTGGTGCTGTGGACGTTTTGAAAGCCATGTTGTGCAACAGTTAGGAGGTCATTGTCTCAGAGGAATTCAATTGCTTGGGCAACTAGCTTTTCCAATATTTTGCTTAGAACTGACATGATGGCTGTGGGCTGTAATGAGGGGTCTTTAGGGTCACTCTTTGAACACAGAGGTGACTCTTGCTGTTTTCAAATGTTCAGGACTCTGCTATGACATAAGGAGATGTAAAAATTCTAGCCAGGGGTCCGGCAATGAGAGGTGCAGCAATTTTTAGCAGCCTGGGCTCAATACCGTCTGATCCAGTGGCTGTGCTGTCCAAGGTATTTCTGAGGAGTTTTGTGACCTCCTTACGAGTAATGGCCTTAAAGCGAAAGGAGGGGAATTTTGTTGCTTGGTGGGAGGGAGTTGAAGGACCCAGTTGATTTGAGACAGGGAAAGCGGATGTGCATTTGGTCAAGTCTGTAAATTGGTTATTAAAGAAATTAGCAATGGTCTGAGAGTGGTTGCAGTGTGTGCACCATATAGTACCACGTCATTCAGGGTAGGGGAAAGGTTAGATCCCAGGAATTTTTTTATGCGGTATCAAAATTTTTTAGGATCCCTGATTCACTGGTTAATAAGCTTTTGCAATGGGAGCTGTTAGCTGTCCTGATCTCCTTACTGCATGTATTTCAAAGTGTCCTGTAAGTGTTTTGGTTTTCCTGTAGGCCAGAGGGCTTGAAACGGCTCCGGCTTTTATCACACTGTTTTATTTTGTTTAGTAGATCTTTTTTTAGCCATCGGGTAGGCTTCCCTTTGACTCAACGTGTTATCCGAGGGACCTGAGTTTCCTGAATGGCTGAGAAATTTGCAGTGAAGATGCTGAGAGTGGACTGCACATCAGAGGTCAGATAGAGACTGGACCAGTCTATGTTGGCTACATCGTGAAGAAAGCTTTCGGTATTCAGGTTAGCTAGCATAGTTTTGGATGGTGATGAAACGTGGTTTTTGTGGGGGTGATGGAGCCAGCTCCTAGGAGCAAAAGATTGGATGATGGTCCATGACGGTGTCTGCAAGAGTGCCGACAAAGAGGATACGGTCAGTATGGTTTACTAGCACCCAGTTGATTAAGGTGCTGGAGTTGAAGCTGGACGCAATCCTTGTAGGGTCGGTGATGATTTGATGCAAGTTGTAGCTCTGTATTTTGGGGAGTGAGGTGGCCTGGCACTTTCCTAACCAGTTTATATTTATATCCCCTAGTAGGAGTACTTCATTTTTGCCAGAAAGCATGTCCATTTGGTTGAGGAGCTCATCTAAACCACAGTGGCCACTGTTTGGGGGGTTATAAGCACAGATAGTATGCAGCTTTTTGCCCCAAGTGTAAAGGGAAATGAAGAGACTCTCACTGCGTCAGGGGTCTATGTTCAGGACAGTGAGATGCAGGTGACTCTTTGAATAGATTGCAAAGCCACTCCTCTTTTAGTGGAAGTTCTATGATTCCAGAGTAGATTGTAGGAGGAATAGAGCACTGAGAATCTGGGACCATGGGCTTCAGCCAAGTTTGTCAAACATAGGATGTCAGGCTTGTATAGAGATCCAGGCTTCTAGTTCAGGGAAGTTGTGCTCTAGGCTCTAATGTTGTGGTGGGCAATAAGGATGCCTTTAGTATCGTGTAGTAGAGCATCCGAGTGGGATAGGTGGCAAGTAGGGCCAGAATTAATTTCAGTGTCACCGGAGAGCAAGATGGCCAATAGCAGGAGGTACCAGAGTTTGTGATGGTAAATAGGGGATAGAATTAAGCAGCATAGGAAGCATTTCTTAGTGTCCAATACAGTGTGGTAGATCATGCCTTTAATTATTAAAAGAGGTGCCGAGTCTCGTGGTAGTTCATGGAGGCAGAGGAGGTTGGAGAGGTGAAAACCATTCAGAGGTGTCATAATTATGATCCATTTCGCTTCTGTATTGAGTATTCTGTTAGCAGACAAGTGGATCAGGAGTGACACGATGGCTAGAAAGAGTAGGTGCTTAGATCGGTCCAAGGCACTAGTTCCCATCGCACAATGTAGGAGCCTAGTTGTAAGTCAGCAGGGGTGTTCAGCCAGAAAGGTACTTGGCAATGCGTGTAGTGTCATGAGAAAGGAGCTCAGTTGAAGTGATGGGGGCTTTGACTAATCAGCAGTCAGGTGCTTCCAGTTCAGAATTCTGGATGGCTTGAGCGGCGGCTAGGTGCCAAAGACGTACCTGGGGAGTAGCGACTTTCAGTCAGACGAACCAGCGGAATGGCTCAAGGCTGTGCTCTGGTGGCAGAGAAGGCTTATCTGATGGCTGTTTGCTTGGTGTGGCAAGCACCTTTTCTTGTTGCTTGTCTTTGCTGGCCTGTAAATCAAGCGCGGTCCACGGTGCTCAAGCTCCTGAAGGCGGTTCCCCTGGTCCATGGGATCGGACATGGAGTTGGCAGTCCAGCAGCCCCAGGATAAGGGACCAATGGGAAAATAGGCACTTAGTCATCTGACCACACAGTGTCTGTATAAGGCAGGGTCCACCTAGGGTTGGTGGGGAGCTGGCGCAAAGCACTGGTGGGGTAGGACTTTCAGCCGAACCAGCAGGGTGGCTCAAGGCTGATATCTGGTGTGAGAGGCTTGGTTTGCAGTTTTCGTTCATTTTTCTTGCCCTGCTCACCAGCCTGGAAGTGAGTGAAGGGGCAGGTGTTCAAGTCTTGTGACTTTAAGAGGTGAGAGTGGTTCGGCCCGAGAAGCGGGTGGGAACCACGGCTCACGCCAGGGATGGTCCTCAGAAAGAGTGGTGTCTAGGGTACACTGGGGCGGAAGAGGAAGGAGAAAATATTAGGTGTTGCACATTTAACAGGAGAGACTGCTCTTGTTACCCTCTAGTGGCTTTGAAGTGTAATTTGCTTTAAACAATGGCACTGTAACACTATAGGCCTAAACTGGATTGAGAGTTAAGGAGAGAAACAGTGGGGTGGGGACCTTTCTTGCTTTACAAAAAATAAAGATTGTCTCGGGAGCAGCGCTGATAAGTGTCTCTAATGAAGCAAGGTAAAATGGAGCCCAGACAGAGAGAAGTCAGTGAGACTGAGATCCTCCAATCAGAGTGTTGGTGCTGAAAATTCAGAATGTCCAAAGGCGCTAAACATCAGCGTACCTGAGGGGGTATACGGCTTTCCAACCCGCAACTCCAGGCAAGCCACCAAAGCGTGGCTCAGTACAGCCTGGGCTAGTAGGTCCTAATTCTGCTGTTTCTGTAGATAGCTGGACCCGGCCTGCAATGAACCGGAGTTTGGAGGATCCCAGGCGGCAGTTACGACAGGGGAAAGAAGCCGCGCAGTCTGCTGATTAGCAGGAGCAGGACCACGGGTCACTTCCCAGGGCAGACTTGTAGCTTCTCCTCCGGCAGCGAGATATGAGCCCCGGTTGGACATGGCAAATTATCGAGAATGGAGAAGTTGCTGAACCGCCTAGTAGCAATCTAGCTCCCTGTCTATGTCTTATTCTGTAACCACTGTACATTTATTCCTTATATGTTTCATAAAAAAACAAAACAAGAGAAGTAGGTCTGGATCTCCTGCTGCAGTCAGGTGCAGAAGTCTGGATGCTGTTACAAGGAAGTATTTAGGTGCCACTTACTACATGGTGCAGACACCCTTCCCCATGCCAAGGAAAGAAGGACTGGGGCATGGTCAGAGACCAGTATGTTCCCCAGTGAAACACCCCAGGCCCGGAGCATGAATTCCTGTGATGTTAGAATGACAGCTATCTGACTATAAATGCTGTTTGGTCGAGGAGAAAAAAGTAAAATCCTGTTCCCAAG
Organism: Neoceratodus forsteri; assembly: GCA_016271365.2. Classification (NCBI taxonomy): domain Eukaryota; kingdom Metazoa; phylum Chordata; order Ceratodontiformes; family Ceratodontidae; genus Neoceratodus; species Neoceratodus forsteri. The sequence continues at coordinate 447,138,034 of CM057456.1, read as the reverse complement.
TGGAGGGCTCATCAGATATCTCTCAAGCCATGTTGGTGACAGGCTTGAAGAAGCTGACAGGCTGTGTGCCTCTGTTCGGAGCCCAGTCCCCATTCTATCTAGGGCAGTTGCAGTGCCAGGTTCAGGTCTCCTCCCATGATATCCCTGGCATGTGCCCCTGCAGCTTACTGAGGAGGGTTGTGTGTAGAAATTTAGGTTCAGCATATTAGGGGCATAAAAGATTCCCAGGATTAGAGATGGGCCTTGGTATGTACCCTCAACAATCACAGAGCATCCTTCACTGCCTATAGTAGTATGGTTGACCACGTTGAGCCCCTTCTTAAGAAGTATGGCTACTCCACGCTGTTTAGCTACATATGAGCACTGTAATACACAGTCCCTATTCACATGCATTGAAGTTTCTCTCCTTCATGTACTAGAAGGTGTGTCACCTGGAGTAATGCAGTGTCACCAGATGTGTCTCTTAAATTCAGTAAGTGCTTTACATTTTTTAGCTGGACTGTTCAGGCCATTATATTTTAGGAGATCACCGTCAGGCTGTCAAAGAATGCCATGTTGCAGAGATCTAATAAAGAGTGAGCCCACAAGTACTGTCTTTCTGTTAAAATTGAGCAGCCAGAACTACTTACCCACCCCATCAACACGCATCTCACAATTAACAAATAGTACATGCATAAATTCTGTAATCTCTCAGGGCTGATCCCTTGCAGTGTACAGCAGGGGAAACTAAGGAGAAAATAGATATAGAACGGTCCCAGCTGACCGAGGCAGATCAGATATTCTGTCTTAGTAGAGAATATAGGATGCCAGTAGGTAAACCCTCACAGGAACTGTGGTAACTCCTCATAGAGAACCCAGTAGTCTCCTCCAGGAGCAGAACAGAACCTGTGGCTGTAGTGATATAGCCACAGTAGACAGAACAGAATGGCATAGTTGGAGGGTGGGGATGACACTCTGAACAGAAAGGTGCTCCACCGGCCCCAATGGGAAAAAATCTCCCTGCTATTAGTAATGCGCTATCACATGGTGTACTAAGTACTCACTGGATGAGTACGCTCTGTACACCAACAAATAACTAGAAGCAGCGAGATAAGTAAAATGGGCTACATGTCAACCAGTAACATCATATATAAAAACAACAGTTCAAACAGATTTGCAGAACAGCCAGGACTAGAATCTGCTTGAGTGTCTGTCATAGTCTATGTAGGACAGTCTTGTACTGTAGTAATGCACTGAAATGCAGTAGGACAGAGGTAAATCAAACAGTCCAGCAATCATTGTAAGACACAGTTCATGCTCAGTCTCCAAACTATGCTAGTGGGTCGCCGTGGGGAGGGGTAATCTGTTATGGAAGCACCACCATCGTCAGCAAGTTCCTAGAATCACCAACCACAAGTGTCATGCAGCGGTCAGTTCTGCAGATATTATATGGGATGCATCACAGTTCCATGAGATTGAAAATGAAACTCAGGGAGTGCAGGTCCCTCACCCTATTCCCCTAGCCTTTGTTAACAGTGAGGACTAAACAGCAGTTCAGAAAATTGTGTGGTTTGCCCCACTATGGAAGGAGTTTTGGGCCCATTGGAAAAACAAATCTGTTTCAGCTGGAGTGAGGAATTGGTGCTGTTTCCTCTCAGTTGTCACAAAGAGGGTGGCAGAGTACAACAATGAATAAATGATCCCTCTGTTTCTTAAGCCCATTTTAACCTTGTCAGACATCTGCCTGTGGTCTAAAATAGTCCTTGGATAATCAGAATAGAGCGAAAATTTTGTGCCATTTATTAATGTGTCCACCAGCTCCATGGCTCGTTTGAGGATGAGTTTTTTATCTTGGAATAGTAGTAGCTTAAAAGGCTTGTTCACATGGCGAGAGAAAAAATGCTGCCGTATAGATCATTGCTGCCAATATGTTTTGCAACACTGTGGAATAGCATTCAGACAAGCCGTTGAGCAGCTGTTTCTGCTGTCAGTGAGGGCTCCAGAGAGTGGGGGGAGTGCACTGGCGTTGGGGAGGGTGACTTGAACAGAAATAGTGCTGCAGTGAGGGAGACGTGAAGAGAAATGGTGCTGTACCACCAGAAGGATTGAGGATGGGTCGTCAGACCCGAGTTCGGCTGATAGCTCCTTTTTGTACTTTGAACACAGCTGAACTCGGGAAAGTATCTTTAGTAAACCAAGGCTAAACTTAGAGAGTACGTCTCTAGTCAGGCTTTGACACTGGCATGATGGCCATGTATACACGCATGCCCTGTGTCAGGGCTGGACCTTAGAGACCATATTTTCTTTTCAGCCCTTGGTTTACTAAAAGAGTTATTTTTCCAGTTCAGCTGTTTTCAGATTACAAGAAGGAACTGTCAGTTGAACTTGGTCTGACGACCCATCTCGATCATTCTGCCCACAGATGGTTGGAGCGCCTGTGTGTGGTGCCAGCTGTTCACACAGCCCAATGCAACGTGTGCACAACTCAGGCACTGCAATGCAAACCCTAGGAAAGAGGGACTGCCCTCACAACAGAACACCACCAGAAAATGCAAAACGGTGGTGTTCAGACAGGGGCAGCTGCACCGATCTTGCCAGAGTACACCATCCCCAACAGCTCAGATCTCACCTAAAGACCAGGGGGTGAGGTCTAGTGGCTGACTGGTTGTTGGAGGGCCTTCTTCTTATGTGGTGCAACCAATCCAGTTCAAAATCAAATATAGTGGACTGGTGCTGCAACCATTCTGGAAGTTTCTGCTTTAGCCTGTTTTAGCCTGGGAGACTGTGATCCCAGAGTATCGTTTGTTTAGGAAGGATCGGGGGGGGGGTGGCATTATATGTCAAGGATGGGATTGGGGCCCATGGAGGGACGGGAGGAGGAAGGGGAAACAGAGATAATATGGGTCACCCTAGACAGGGGACAAGGGGAAAACCTGCCAGCTGGGGTAGTCTACAGGCCTCCTATGCAGGGGGAGGAAGGGGATAGACACCTGGTAGAATCAGTAACGAGGATGGCACGGAAAGGGAAAATAGTGCTAGTTGGGGACTTCAATCTACCAGACATAAACTGGGAGGCCCAGACAGCAATCTCTGTGAGGAGCAGGGATATCTTGGAGGCTCTGCAGGGCATATTCCTACAGCAAAGGGTCAGTGAGCCCACTAGGGGTGAAAACATGTTGGATGTGGTCCTCACAAATGGGGACAGTGTGGAGGAATTGAAGGTGGGGGAAGAGCTTGGCACCAGTGATCATAGGGCTGTCAGATTCAGGGTGAGAGCGGGCAGAGAGAGGGTTAGGATGAGAACCAAGGTAATGGATTTCAGGAAGGCTGACGTCCATGGAATGAGGAAGGTAGTTAGAGAAGAAATGCTGAAGATAGAGGATGTGCAAGGGTGGAGGATTTATGGGCAGCCATCAAGACTTGAGTATATAAAGCCATGGACTCATGTATAAGAAGGGTGAGAAAAAACAGAAGATGGAAAAGACCTCTATGGTTCACTAGAGAGGTGGCGTTGGGGTCAAGGAAAAGATGAGAGCATTCAAGAGGTACAGGAAGACACAAAAGGATGAGGACAGGAAACCACAAGGAAAAAGAAAGGAGGCAGGGTAAAAGATAAGGAGGGCAAAGGAGGCTACTGAGGAGAGGATACAAGCAGGCAAGAGAGAGGACAAACCTTCTTTAGGTACTTTGGAGGAGAGCTCAACATGGGATTGGAAAACTAAGAAGTGGTAAAATCCTGTAAGGAATTTCAAAAAGCAGAGGCATTAAATAGTTATTTACTTCAGTCTTCACAGAAGAAAGAGATGGTAGGAGCCCAGGATGGGTGGGGAGGGTGACAGCCGCAGCAGGCAGGAGTGGCAGAATTCACAACTGAAGAAATAAGGGAAAAGCTGGGTAGACTTATGGTGGACAAGGCAATGGGGCCTGATGGGATGCACTCAAAGGTTCTCAAGGAGGTGAAGGATGAACTGGCACCGAACCTGGCAAGGCTGTTTAACTTGTCCTTGGTCACAGGGGTGGTGCCAGTGGACTGGAGGAGGGCAGAGGTGGTCACACTACATAAAGGAGGGAGGAAGGACGGGGTCGAAAAGTACCGTCCCGTTAGTCTTACGTCGTTGGTGGGGAAGGTAATGGAAATGCTACTTAAGGTCAGGTTGATAGAATACTTGGAGATATATAGCATGCAGGATGACAGGCAGCATGGCTTCACCAAGGGAAGGTCCTATCAAATCTTTCAATGGGGTGACACAGATAGTAGACCTGGGAGGAGCGGTGGACGTGGCCTATCTGGATTTCAATAAGGCCTTCAACACCGTTCCGCATGGCTGTATGGTGCATAAGCTGGACAGACTGGGTGGACCACAGGATCACCAGGTGGGTGGAAAACTGGTTGAAGGAAGGAGTCAGACGGTGGTGGTAAATGGGACACATTCCAGGAACGGGCGGTGACCAGCTGGGTGCCATAGGGTCAAATAGGGCCAATTCTATTTAATATCTGTGTTAAGTGACTTAGCAGAGGGTCTGAGGGATGGGTGTGCCTGTTCGCAGATGATACAAAGGTCTGCAATAGGGTGAACTCACCCAGAGGGGTGCAAGCCATGAGGCGGGACCTGGAGAAGCTGGAGAGGTGGTCAGACACCTGGAAATTGAAGTTTAATGCCAAAATGCTCGGTGATGCACCTGGGGAGGAGAAATAGGAGGAACCCTACTCCCTTGGGGGTGGTGATTGAGAGAAGGAATCAGAAAGGGACCTGGGGATTGTGGTAGCATGAGACTTCAAGGTGGGCAGCCAGTGTCGGGCAGTGGGAAAGGCAAATGGAATGTTGGGCTGCATTATGAGGGGGTTTTAATAGCAGAAAGAGGGAGGTGCTAATGCCATTATACCGAACCATGGTCAGGCTGCATGTGGAGTATGGGGTGCAGTTCTGGAGGCCTCACCTACACAGAGATGTTGAGCTGATGGAGAGGGTGCAGAGAAGGGCAACTAAAATGGTATGAGGGATGCAGGACGTACCATATGAGGAAAGATTGAGAACGTTGTATTTGTACCCTCTGGAGACTAGGAGGGAGAGGGGGGACATGATTGAGACCTTTAAATATCTGAAGGGAATAAACAAGGTGGAGGGTGATAGTCTGTTCAAATTGAAGAAGGTAGCGAACATGAGGGGACATAGCCTCAAACTAGAAGGTGGGCAATACAGAGGTAATGTCAAGAGGCAGTTTTTCACAGAGAGGGTGGTGGAGGCCTGGAACAAGCTGCCGGAGGAGGTGGTCGCAGCTGAAATGGTGGAGGGGTTCAAGAGGGCTTGGGATGGATTTAAGGGGTTGGGAAGAGAGGGTGGAAACATAACAGATGAGGGGAGGTAGTTTGTTGGGCAGACTAGATGGGCCAAGGAGCCTTTCTCTGCCGTCACATTTCTGTGTGTATCTGTGTGCATGTAAATAGTTCACTGGGTCTGCTCCTGCTAAACCCTCTGCAAAGCCTAGGAGCCTCAAAGTCTTTCTGTGACCTCTCACCTCTAAGTCCTCCACTTTCCTTGATAGCCACTTGATTTGCTGTTCGGCTGCCTGAAGTCTGTGGTTTGTTGCATGGTATCTAGCTGCTTGAGCTGTTGCTCCATGGAGACAACCTGGCAGGTCAGAGTGGTGATCGCGCCTAAGTCTCCATCACCATGTGGCAAATCAACTCCACATTCACCACTATGTGCTTGACGGTTGGTTTGGGATGGTGGGATTGCAGCCGGAGCAGAGTGGGAGATGACCGTTTTCAAAGCGGGTGCTGACAGGCCGAGTGGTGAGTTTGCAGGGTTCTGTTTTGTTTCCAGGGGGTTGCTGAAACTGCACAATTGGTCCAGTCACTGCTTGTATCCTTCTGCTCACCAGATTTGCTCACAAATGGCCAATCTCAATGTCAAAATTGATGGATTGAGGCACATGATGGGGAAAGCCACTGGGAGCAAAATGGCTAGGTGGCCATCTTGCCGGGGCATACACATGGCCTCTGTACCATTTTCGTAATAGTTTTCCCCAATCCCACCCCCCGGCCCCGGCTCCCCAGTTTTTATAAAACCACTAAAAACTGGCTATAATGCAGTCAAGCAGTGGCACAATCTACAGGTTCACTGGATTCTCGGGGGCAGGCTGTTATTTTTTATTTTTTCCGATTTCTGCCATCACTTCTCCTGACCTTCTGTCCTGCCCATACTTATGACTGAGTTCTCTCTCCTGCCCATTACTTCTCCTCAAGAAAATGGGAGCACTGCACTTGTGGATTCAAAAGGCAAACTTCAGTAAGTGCTTAAATCATTTTATTGTGGCGCCAAAGAAAATTGGGCTAGCACCCAAAGCCCTAGCGCCTCAACCCACAACAGGGTCTTCGTAAGGGGCGCCCCCTGAGGAAGACCCTGTTGTGGGTTGAAGAGCTGGGGCTTTGGGTGCTAGCCCAATTTCCTTTGATACCACAGTTAAATGATTTAAGCAGTTACTGAAGTTTGCCTATTGAATCAGTGAGTGCAGAGCTCTTGTATTATTTTATTCTTTTTGGCTGGCAGCCTTGCTCTGCACTGCCTCCCCCTTGCTCCTTGAGCGCACCACTTTCTCTTGTTGCCATCACTTCTCTCCTGCCCAATACTTTTGTCTGTGTTCTCTCTCCTTCCTGTCATGTCTCCTGAAGTTCCGTCCTGCCCAGTACTTCTGCCTTCATCTCCCCTCTGTGACAGTCTCCTGCTTGTTAAGTGACATTGAAATAGCAGAGTGGGGCAGTAACTAAATGGGCATTCCTGCCATGTTGCATTGGCAATACTTATCTTGTTCTCTCCTACCCAGAGCTTTTTAAACATCTATCCTGGGTCAGTCAGCTTTGTCTTCTCCAGTCCAGATTATCTGAACCAAAGAAAATGCAATTTTAATTACAAATAAAAACATTCGTTTCTATGCTGTTTAATGGCCTTGACTTTCTTAACTGCTAGAATAGTCATATTGTTGAACTTCAGTTTCTTCTTGAGCTGTCCGCATGGTTTGCTCACAGTGTCAGCTTTGGAGAACTTTGACTTTTGTCTTTATTTTGTTTTGCACAGAAAATCCTGTTTCACATGCCATTTACGTAACAGAGGACACAAGTAAAAAAAATTGGCCACTGTGACAAAGTGTGGAACTATAGCAGAGTAGTTTCGATTATCTCTTTGTAAACACTGTTGAGCAAACTCATTCCTTTCTGTGATTTGAGTACAGATTTGAATTGCCTGAAATTTTTTGCAGCTCTGTCCATCATAAGTACTGATAGGATTTCTTCTTTGAAATCTATACCATGGAAATAAGTACAAATATTCTTCAGTTCCTGCTGTCCATGGACCAGTATCTTGGGGTCATCTGGTAGACATTTATTTAAATTATTTTTTTATTTTTATTTTTAACCAGGAGGTGAACTGGGCATAACCCTTTTTCAGCCACGCCTCACACTTAAGACAAAGTGCAGACAAATACAATACAAATACAGCATTAAATAAACTTACATACATTCTCATTGTTTAAAAATGTAAACAGCCTATGCCCAAAGTGCAGTACGCTGTGTGCTCCATTTGTCAGATGGGCATATTCTTTCAGAAGGGAGGGTGCATACCAGGAAAATCCTTTCCTGCTCATTTGCAATTTAAATTTAGGAACAACGTAATCGAAAGTCCCACTGCTCCTCGTAGTTTGTTCCCCTTTAGCTGGTACCAATACCTTCGAAAGTCCTAAGGGTTCAGCTGCTTTTGCCACTCTGTATACAAAATTCCCTACTTGCAGTCTGAGTCTCCTCTCTGGGGACAAAACTCCCAGTTTTTTATAGAGGAAACAATGGTGTGTCCGAGGAGGAGCTCTGAGTGCAAATCTACAAATGTTGTTAAAGAAGATTTTATACTTTGATTCAAATACCCCATTACTGTAAACAAACGTTATGCTACCATAATCGAGTGTGTGCATTAAAACTTGTTTTGCTATAACTCCCCGTCTCTCTCTCTCTCCCAACCCCCCACCTACCATTCTACCCCCTCTCACCTCCCAACTACCATTCCACCCCCTCTCCCGCTCCTCTCCTCCTGTCTTCCCCTCCCTATCACCCTATCTTTTGTTGCTCCACCCCCAGACTACCTAGCATTTATCTTTCTGTTCTTGCACTTACGACAATGTCAAATCCTTGACTGCCTACCCCTTCCCCTCTTATTCCCCACCTCTTGCTCCACTTATGTCACCCCTAGGATGGTTTCATTTGTATCTGTGTCTTGCTATATATACACCCGTATTGTCAATTGTGCATTGTTATTTGCCACTGACTGTTTGCTACTGTGCTAGTCTATACACATGTACTGTCTTTTGCTACTACGTTAACCTCCTGACCTGTATTGTATCTTACCTTTTCTTACTTCTATGTTAACTTCCTGACCTTGTATTGTATCTTACCACTGTTTTGCTTGCACCTATTGCTGATGCAGAACCTTTGTAAAGAACCCTTGGTTCAAAGGTATTTGTAATCCTAGTAATAAATAAATAAATAAAAATAAATTAATTGAGCTTTGTTAGTTAACAAATTCAGGTTCCTGTATAAACCCCCAGCTTTTGGTTAATCCGCTGTCCCATTTTTTCAAATTGGGGAACTATGCTTATACTGGGATCCAAGAGAACTCCTAAATATTTGAAAGAGGAAACCAAAGGAAGGCACACCTCATTTTGTCCATTAATTTATAGCGTGTTTCCTTTCTGCAGTTTTCGTGTGGTTCCAAATAACATAACTTTTGTTTTGCTCTCATTTAAGGTCAGCTTATTCTTCCTAATCCATTGGGCCAGGAAGTTGTATTTGTTTTGTAAGGATCCCTGTATGACACTGCTAGTTAGGGCTGAATCCCAGATTACTGTTTGTCAGCATATACTATGCTGTTTGTAGTGGAAAATGGGTTAGGTAGATCGTTCATGAATATTGAAAATAGCACGGACTCCTAGTACTGATCCTTGCGGTATACCTGCCTCTAGATCCATGGGTTCCAATATGTGTTACCAATCTTAACTCTTTGTGTACGAAATAGCTCTTAAACCATTCAAGCTCTGTCCCCTTAACCCCCAACTTCCCAAGCTTGTACAGAAGTAACTCATGGTCGACCATGTCAAAGGCACTGACCAGGTCCACGAACACCGCACCAGCGGCACACCCTCCCTCACTGGCCACAAGCATGGCATCCATGAACCCGACCAGCACCGTTGCAGTGGACCACCCTCCCCAAAAACCATGTTGCTGATCTATAATCAACCTGTGCCCTTCCAGGTGAGCAAGCAGCAGGCAAAAGACATACTTCTCCAGGAGCTTGCTAAAAACTGCTAGCAGGGGGTGCTGTTGAGCCCGAGCAAGACAGACATCTAAAGCTACAGCTCTCACAACAGAAATTAAAATACAAAACAAAAATGATCTTTTTTCGGAAGATTTGGTCACTGGAAACTACTTTTGTGGAAATTGGAACTTCTTCAGCATAGTGATGGGTAACCCGAAGAAAGATAAGGGGCATTAGGACAGGAATAAAAGCAAAAGTACCTCTGGTCCTTCAACCATGAGGTCTACACAGGGCTGCTCCACGTCGGAAGAAAACTTAAGTGGTGAGGAGACTTTGCAAACACTGGGATACAAGATTAGCAAACGTATCTCAACAGTATCTGGTTTGGCTAAAAAATTTGATTCCCTTACCACTCGGGTCACCGCTATGGAATTGGAGGTCAATAACTGTAAAACTGTATCTCTGGAATCTCGCAAAAGTGCAGAAATGGCTTTGGGCACTACAGCCAACCTGGTTAAGGAGAACTCCCAGTTGAGAACCCGGCTCGAGACACTTGAGAACCAGACCCGTGCCGCAGACTTTTGCATTATTGGAATGCCTGAACGGAGCGAGGGGGATCATTTGACCCTCTTTTTGTCTGACTGGATGGCGCAACAGTTAGGACAGGCCTTTATGGACAGACATACGCTAATACAGAAGGCTTATCGTGTCTTTTATAGGGGACTGCAGAATAATCCAGAGGCACCCAGGGCAGTTGTTGCTATCTGGGATGGCATTGGCTTCAGGGACTTTGTTCTGGCTCTGGCACACCAGAAAAGGATGTTGCTACATGAAGGAACACAAATTTAGTTATACCCCGACCTGAGTTACACTACTCGGCAATGTAAGAAGAGGTATGATGGGGTTCGGGCCCTTCTTTGGGAAGCGAGATTACCTCAACATGTTATTCCCTGCCTGACTTAGAATTATCAACGCTGGAAAGATCTACATTTTCTCAGATCCAGCTGAAGCCCTAAAGTGGGCACAATGCCATGCTCCACCGAAGAGAAGGAGAGATCCTCAGGTGAATCGGAACTTTATTAACTCCTTCGTCTCCCTCCCGGTTACACCCTTTTCAGGGAAGATCGGGTGGGTAAGCGTGGAGGTGGTTGTGCTGTCTACATGTGTGACTCCCTCCTTGGACATGCACTTCCACCACCCAAGCTTGATAAGGGGCGCAAGCCCTCACACTAAAAATCTCCTGCAACCCTGGTAAGGGCCCACTCTTTCTCACCATTGCCTATATTCCCCACCAGAAAGCAAGACCTCGCCATTCAGGCACTTGCTGAGTACCTCTCTGGCCTGCCATCCAGAATGGCCCAGATAATTGTTGGTAACCTGAATATCAGCTGGCTTTCTGCCACGGCCTCCCAAACCAGAGATTGGAGATGGGAGGTTGGACTCTGTTTCCACGGCAGCCCTTTTTCCTCCTGGGCTTCTAGTGGTTAAACTACTCATCCTCATCCAGATGGGCAGTGGTTTTTCAGGTTTGGTGGCTTTGCCCTTGGCCTCTCAGCCCCTGATGCTCGGGCACTTTGACCAGATTGCGGGTCCTCAGCCAGGTGGCTCAGCTGGGTCTTCTTCGGGTTGCAGGTTCTTGCCCATTGTCCGTCTGGCCTCTGCATCTGCTAAGTTGGCTCCCAGCTCTGGGGCCGACGCCACTCGGCAACGGCATGGGCATGCGCTCACGTCTCCCTGGAAGGTGACATCTCGGCCCCATTTGGGAGTTCGCTCCCCTCAACAGCAGTATAGCGCAGTGGTCTAAGGCTCTGAGCTGCAAATCTGGTGACATCCAGCAGATCAGACCTGGGCTTGAATCCCACAGCTTCCACTTGCATACTGTGTGACCCTGAGCAAGTCACTTAACTTCCTTGTGCTCCCAGGTCGCTCCTGTAAAAAAGCTTTCCGCTTAGTGTGCTATTCCTGGTTAAACAATTAAAAAAAATGATATCTTTGCCGCCCTTGACATGTCTCAGCTTGCCACCACCCCAGCTAGATTCAATCCCTCTGCTGGCTCCAGCACCCTCCTGGATATCACCATTACCATCCGCCCCCAGAGGGTGCTCGATATCAGTGTACATCTTACTTCGAGACACAGCTCTTGCAGCAGGTTACACCATTAGGACTGAAGCCAGCAGGTGTCAGGACCCCACAGAAAAATTCTAGCTAGCTATCTTCAGCGGGGACCGCCCCCGATATCAGTCCCGCCTCCGACGTCAGGCGTACATAAGGGGTGGTCCCCGTTAGATTCACCAGTTCTTTCCTGCCGTGTTTACATGTCTCGACCCTTGATTCGGTTTCTAGCGGACGCATGGTAAAGTGTTTTCCTCGGAAATTGTTCTCTGAGTTCAGTTTTTCTCTGATGTCCTCCGACCTCGGTCACTCCTCGAAATCGCCTGTGGGAAGCTAGATCCCATTCAGGATCCGCCTTTCGGCCTGTTCCGGTGCCTAGGCCAGACTACGACCGTCCTGCACCCTTGCCAGGGTTTCAACAGCAGAACCCGGATCTGTCGCCAGAAGGCCCTACAGGCATTCCTGCTAGAGGAGCAACTCAAGACCATGGCTTCCAAGGGGGATTCTTCACAGAAGGCCCGCAAGCATGCTGAGAAGCATAGGGAGAAGGCCCCTTCCAGGTCCCCATCTAGGGCCTCCGAGTCGCACAGCTCTGGCTCCAGGTCCGACCGCTCTCCTTCCCAGGCCAGCTCTCAGCCTCCCCCCGCTGCGGTGAGAAAGTCTTCATCCTCTTCTCAGGCCAAGATTCCCAGGCCTTCCTCGTCCTCCAAGGCCCTGGCTAAGTTGGGGGATCGCCACCATCACCACAAGTCGGGTTCCCGCCATTCTGAACCCAACGTCAGGTCTGCTTCCTTGCCTCCTCCTCCTCTCCACCGGAAAACCAAGGAGCTCACCTCACTTAAGCCTGACGCTGGTTCGTCTGACGTCGGCCTCTCGCCACAGGTCCCCAGAGCCGTCGTCTGTCAGAAGACCGTCGCTGGCCAGGCCAACTCATTACCGGACGCCGGTAGGGGGACCGGCGCCGCTCCAATTGAGAAGAAGACCCCGACGCCTCCAACCGACATCGGTCAGGAGACCATCGCTGAGGAAGAGTTAACTCAGCCCGAGGACCAGACGGGCGACCCCGGTCCTGTTGAGACTCCCAGGGAACCCTCGCCACAACCCGAGCCCCCTGTGGAGCCGACGCCGGGACCCGACGACCGTCCACCGGTGCCCGGGCCGTTGTCGGGCCTTTCTTTTTTAGAGGTGAAGGAGCTTTTCACTTACTGGTGGGATACCATCAAAAAGGACATGGTCCCCACTCCACCTCCGCTTTCCCCTCCTCCTCCTCCTCCTACTACAACGGTTGCTCCTCCGGTTCCTGCACCCCCTTCTCCGTCTGGGTCTGCAGGCCGGTTACCTCCTCCCCGGGAGCCCAGGACCCCTCCAAGGGGGAGACTAGATAAAAGGAGACCTTCCTCCAGATCCTCTTCTAGGTCACCCAGTCCCAAGAGACCCAGAAGACGCCACCGTTCGCCTTTGACAGAGGACACGGGATCAGAGTTTTCAACATCCAGATCCCCATCTCCCCTCTCCATCCCTTCTCCGGACCCACGTGAGCTGCCAAAGTCTCCTCCGGATGACCCTTCGTTCTCGGATATCATGAGACACATCCAAGAGAACATGGGATGGGATGCGGAAGAGTTAGACCCCGAAAGGCTACGACTTGCGAAGTATCTTCGGCAGAAGGACCCCAAGCCTGTGGTGGTGCCACCCTTGGTAGACACTTTCGTGGACGTCACCAAGGCAGCGTGGAAGCGTCCACATTCGCTCCCAGCGATGCCAAAGAAAGCTGACTGCTTGTACAAGGCTCCAAGAGAAGACCAGTACTTGACTCAGCATCCTCAGGCCGACTCTCTGGTCATAACAGCCTCTCATGACCGGTCCCAGAGACCGCAACATCTGAACACCCTGCCACCGGACCCAGACTCCAAGCAGCTGGACTCCATGGGTAGGCGCACGTATGCTTTCGCTACCTGAGCCATCAGATCCCTGAATTATTTGACCCACATGGTGCAGTTCCAAAATGCCCTGTGGGAGCAGGGTCTGGATGTGGCTGAGAAATTGCGGAAGGTGAGCAGAAGGAGGAGATGTTGCAGCTCCTTTATGCAGGTTGACGTTGGGAACCCAGGTGCTCTGAGCTTACAGCGACTCCAGCGGACTCCTCGGCCCGAGCAGCAGCTTCAGGCGTATGCCTCCGGAGGCACTCTTGGCTCCGTGTCTCCGGTTTTAACCCGGACGTCCAGAAAAACATCATGGACGCCCCATTCGAGGGAGAAGTTTTGTTTAGTAAACCCTCAGAGAAGATAATTACCAAACTCCAAGAGGCCGGGAAGGCGGTGAGGTCGGTTCAGGCCATGTACCGACCCAAGCTTAGTTCCTTTCGTAGGAACCAAAGCCGATTTCGTGGACGGACGCAGAGACAACAGTCCCGCCCCGTTCCACAACAGAGGGGCTCTGGTTTTCGCAGAGCCCAGGGAAAACAACCCGCAGGTCGAAGCCAGCGCACTCCTAAGCCGGTCCAGCCAGCGGGACCCTCAGCCACCACAGCCTGACTCCTTCCCGGTCCCCCCCTCAGGATCAACAGGACGTCATGGTGGGGGTCGCGTGCGAATTTCCTGCCAGGATGGCAGACTATAGCCACCGACAGGTGGGTTCTACAGTTGGTCGAAGAGGCCACTTTATAGAATTCCGGAAAGCCACCCTCGAGGCCTCCGTTGCTCTCCCAGTACCCGGTCAGCACAAGTCATTGATCAGACAAAAGTACTCGCGCTTCTGCAGAAGGGAGCGATAGAGTACGTCCCAGAGAACCAGAGAGACACGGATACTATTCCACTTCTTCCTGGTTCCAAAGAAGAAAGGGGACCTCCGTCCGATTCTGGACCTCAGCGACCTCAATTTGTCAGTCGCCTACAAAAGATTCCGCATGGTAACTCTTCCGGGTCTTATTCCCATGCTGAAGCAGGACGTCTTTTTAGCGTCTCTAGATATGCAGGACGCTTACCTGCACATCCCTATAGCTCAAGCGCACAAGAGGTTCCTGCTCTTTTGAGTTTCTCGGCCATCATCTTCAGTTCCGAGCCCTTCCATTCGGGCTGTCATCGGCACCCAGGGTCTTTACCAAATGCATGGCAGTCGTGGCAGTGTCTCTAAGGAGACAGGGCCATTATGTGTTCCCGTACCTGGACGGTTGGCTTCTTATGGCCGCCTCCAGAGAGGCGTTGTTACGGGCAATCCAGAGCACCCAGGACCTGTTTCGATCTCTGGGTATCCTAATCAACCACGAGAAGTCTCTCCTGGTACCGTTGCAGAAACTGCAGTTCATAGGCACAGTACTGGACACCGTTCAGGGAAGAGCATTTCTTCCAGATGACAGAGTGGAGCGCATCAGATCCCTCATCAGGGGAGCTTTCATCGAACAAGACCGCCCCAGCCAGGTCGGTCCTTCGCTTGCTCAGACACATGGCTGCGACCATTCCTACTGTCCCTTTCACAAGGCTCCACATGCGGGTAACTCAGTGGATGCTCAAGGTGCAATGGGACCAAAGGCAAGACCACATGCAGCATCCCGGTCAGAATCACCAACACCGCGATTCGAGACTGGCAGTGGTGGCTAGACCCAGGGACACTCTCTATGGGCATCCCATTTATAGTGCCGTCCCCGGAGGTAATCCTCATCACAGACGCCTCAGGTCTCGGGTGGGGAGCACACCTGGACGGGGTGAAGTCCCAGGGTACGTGGTCCCCTCTGGAGGCCCACCTCCATATCAGCGTCCTAGAGATGAGGGCAGTCCTTTATGCCCTGCAGGCATTTCAGTCAGAGATCCTGCCGCGCACTCTCCTGCTTCAGACAGACAACACAGTGGTGATGTATTACCTCAACAAACAAGGAGGTGCACACTCTTACCCCCTTTGCAGGGAGGCCATGAGGGTGTGGGATTGGGTAATCCGACATGGCGCGAACCTGATCACAGTACATGTTCCTGGGGTGGACAACACAATTGCAGATGGCCTGAGTCACTCCCAGGCCAGAGTCCACGAGTGGAAACCTCTCCAGGAGGTAGCAGAGGATCTGTTTCTTCGATTTGGAACTCCAGAATTGGACTTGTTTGCTTCCCCATCCAACACAAAACTGCCCAATTTTTGCTCGCTAGATCCAGGGCCTGGTGTTTTCTGGCGAGACGCATTGTCCCTCTCCTGGGCTGACAGATTCCTCTACGCTTTCCCCCCCTTCCCGTTGATCCAGAGAGTTCTTCTCAAACTGCTCAGGGAGCATGCAACAATGATCCTAGTGGCCCCTTTCTGGCCCAGGCAGATCTGGTTCCCATTGCTAATTCAGCTATCCTGGGAACCTCCGCTCCCGTTGCCATTCAGCTCCTACCTCTTGTCTCAGGAGAAGGGTTCACTGGTCCACCCGGACTTACGCTCACTGAACCTGCATGCATGGCTCCTAGAGACATAGCCATCTTGTGTCTGAGGTCTGCAAGAGGTTGCAGGAAGTTCTTTCCATGTAGCAGAAAAACGACAGCGCATTCGGCGTACACCATGAAATGGCACCGGTTTTGTCTATGGTTGCAAGCACGCGGCCTTCCCCTTTAGGTTGTCCGGTGAAAGTGGTGTTAGAGTACCTGCTCTCCCTTTTCCGTTCGGGTCTCGCCTACTCCTCTATTAGAGTGCACCTCTGTGCCATTTCAGCTTATCACCTCCCGGTGGGACAGCGCACAGTGGCACAATTAGATGCCTGTCGAGAATTCTTGAGAGGGGTGTTACACCTTAGGCCGCCCATTAAGGACCCAGTGCCTCCATGGGACTTGCTCTTTGTCCTGGAGCAACTCACGCTCCCCCTCTTTGAACCTGCTGCGGATTGCGAGCTACGTTTTCTGTCATGGAAAACGTTGTTTTTGGTTGCTGTTATGTCAGCGAGATGAGTTTCTGAGCTTCAGGCTCTCATGTGCAAAGAGCCTTATTTAATTTTCCACCGGGACAGAGTATCCCTGAGGACGAATCCTTAATTCTTGCCTAAGGTGGTTTCCACCCTCACTCTCAATCAGGATATTGACCTGCCGGTCTACTTCCGTAATTATTCTAACAGAGGAGAGGCGCTGCTTCACACCCTGGATGTTCACCACAGCTTAAGGTACTACCTGAGCAGAACTAAGCAGCTTCGTACTTCGGAGCAACTTTTCGTTTCCTTTACTGAAAGGATGATGGGCCAACCAGTTGCCAAACAGTCCCTGTCTCGCTGGCTTGTCCAGTGCATCTCTTACTGTTATGATATCAAACGAAAGCCCCTCCCAGGAGCAGTTCGGGGCCATTCCACTAGGGGTGTGGCCACCTCCTTTGCAGCACTTCGAAACGTCTCCACCTCTGCCATTTGTGCTGCAGCCACTTGGAGCTCTGTTCATACCTTTATCAGGCATTATAGCCTGGACATCGCTTCACGGCGAAGAGCAGGCTTTGGCCTGGCGGTGCTACAGGGTCTCCTGTCCTAGACTCAGGACCTGGAACGTTCTTTCTAATTTCCTCCTCCCAGAGTGTTTGCAAGCGCTACCGCTGGAATCAGTCTTAGTGGGTAACCTGCTGCAAGAGCTGTGTCTCGAAGATAGTACAGTTACGTAAGAACTTACCGTAACAGTAGATCTTCGAGAACAGCTCTTGCAGCAGGTACCTTCCCGACCACCTTCCCCCTTGGAGGAGGCATGGCTTAAGCCTTTGTTAACAGGGATTTTTACCGTTTGTCTTCTGACGGTGGATCCTCTGTCTCCCATTTCAGTGTCAGCCTGCGGACGGAAGTCTCCGGTGGGAGAACTGGGGAATCTGGCGGGACCGGACCCTTATGTGCTACGCCTGATGTCGGAGGCAGGACCGACGTCGGAGGCGGTCCCCGCTGAAGGCAGCTAGCTAGAATTTTTCCGTGGGGTCCTGACGCCTGCCGGCTTCAGTACTAATGGTGTAACCTGCTGCAAGAGCTGTTCTCGAAGATCTACTGTTATGGTAAGTTCTTACGTAACTGTACTTTCCCAACTCACTTAGTGACCACTCCCCGGTTGTATTTTCTTGGTCCGCTACCAACAGCAAACCTGCACCACAAACCACCCAGCAATGTCGCCTACTCCCATGCAGCCTGCGTTGCCTTAAACTGTACCACTCACAACTGGATTGGTCCCCAATCAGGCTTGCACCGTCTATAGACGAGGCATTGGATTTTTTCACTTGCACTTTTAACACTGCCAGTAACCTCTATGCCTCCTTCGCTAGAAATCGAACCAGAAAGCAAAGAAAGCCCTGGGTTACCCCCTCCCTCCTTCACAAACTTAAAATGAGAGACAACCTATGGCACATTGCCATGGAATCTGGCAAGCCAGCTGATAGGCAAGCATACAACACCGAGCGTAATAAGTGTACTTGGGCCATTCGACAGTCCAAAGCCCAGTACTACCAATCCGCTCTTGTCTCCTTCTGGGAGTCGGCTAGAAACTTTTGGGATAATGTAAAGGAGCTGAATGGAAAATCCTGCTCCCCACGCCCCTCTCAACTCTCTTTTAATGGAACTGTCTACTCTGACCCCCTTGGCATTGCAGACGGCCTAAACCACACTTTCTCAGACCTGTGTTCAGTCCTGCCCAGTAACTTCTTTGACCCCATCCCAGTAGCACCCCTGCTCACTCTCCAGAGACCTCCTTTCTATCTACGTACCATCTCCCCGCTGGAGGCTAGACCCCTTCTGCAAAAAGCCGTTAGTAGTAACAACCCCGGCACCAAATTACTGGACACTAGGCTACTTTGTCTGACGTTGGATGCTATCCTGGTCCCACTTGCCGAGCTGCTCAACTCTTCTTTGTCCCTGGGGCAGTTCCCCAGCACATGGAAAACTGCCATCATCACTCCCATCCTAAAGAGCAGCGATTGAGTGACACTGGGTAACTATCGACCTATCTCCATCCTGCCCCACTCTCTAAGGCCCTTGAAAAAGTAGTTGCCAACCAGCTTGCCAAATACCTGGCCATGCACAATATCCTGTGCCCTGAACAGCATGGCTTTCGTGCAGGTCACAGCACCACAACCGTGCTACTTGAATTCTCCAACTTCCTGCATTCTGCTCTTGATGCCGGAAGTCCTGCTGGTGCCATGTTCATTGACCTCTCCAAGGCCTTTGACATGGTTTGCCATCCCCTCCTGCTTGACTCCCTCAGATGCCTTGATTTCTCTCCGGGCCCCCTTGCATAGTTCACCAGCTACCTCTCTGCCAGAACTCAGTGTGTAAAAATCAATAGCACCCTATCTGACACACGACCTGTCTACTCTGGGGTTCCCCAGGGCTCCACTTTAGGTCCTCTCCTCTTCAGTCTTTACCTCAACTCCCTTCCCTCGGCCTGCCCAACTAAGATCCTCCTCTACGTGGATGACGCTGTGCTCTTAACCTCTGACCCCAGCCCCAGCACAATCCAGGCCACACTCCAACAAGCTTTTGATAGAGCTGAGCATTGGTTCACATCACGAAGGCTAGTCCTGAAACTAAAAAAGACCAAAGCTATGCTCTTCTCGCATCGCCAAAGGAAAGCCCTGTGGTGCTCCTTTTGTGATACTGCCTAGCACACTAAACCCCATTGAGCAGGTTTCCTCCTATAAGTATCAGGGCATTACCTTTGATTCGGCACTCTCCTTCTATTCCCATATCAATGCCCTTTCTGCTTCCACCAATGTCAGGATTGTACTGTTATACCACCATAGGGACTGCCTACCACAAGAGGTGCTTAGAGTGCCAATCACCTCCTCTGTCCTGTCGCTAATCGTCTATGGGCTGCCCATCTATGCTGCAGCTGACAACACTGTGCTTGCAAGAATCCAACTCTCTATAGACAAGGCCTGCAGGCTAATGCTGGGAGCCCCTAGGCGCACCCATACGTGCCTGCTGTACTCCACCACCAACTTGCTCAACCTTGAAGAAAGTCTCCACTTCCAAACCTGTCTTCTTGTAAAAAAGACCCTGCTAGGGCTCTCCCCCCCCGTCGGGGTTGCTGCCTCCCCCTCAGTCTCCACCCGCAACACTGTCAAAACTTCCCTTATTGTCCCCAGGGTAAGGACCTCTATGGCCCAGAGATCCTTTTACTATCAGGCTCCCTCCTGGTTCAATTCCCTCCCAGCCAATATAGTTGACTCCACTATGCTTGGTCCTTTCTAGGTCTCCCTCAGAAGCCATCTGACAAGCACTCGCTGCTGCAACTGCACATAATCCCCCACCTGCCTCTTACCCTCACCCCTAGGCTGGGTCTGCCCTGTCTACTTTCACTGTATATGCCTGGGGTCTCAGGCAACATCTGCTGACTAATGTAATAAAATATCGCTGGTTGCTACCTGACGTGGTACTGGTGTACCTATATTATGACTGCTGTGATCTATCAATTAACCAAGCTTGTACCACCAGTGAATGCCTATATCACTGGTTGTTTTTTTAATCTAAGCGTTATGTACTGTACTGTTTTGTTTGCTGTGATGTATTGCTCTCTTGATGAGGTGCCCTTGTAAATGAGTCGTTGACTCAAAGGTCTGTAAACCGATGATCTAATAAATAAATAAAAAAGGCAAAAGTAATATTTTATTTGATTGTGAATGTTAATATCTTGTACAGTACTTCCCCCAAGGATGTATCTAATTGATTCACTATGTTTTTCATTTTGCGTGTATTAAGAGGGGTGGCCTCCTCATGTGGTTATTTAGCGTGTGGATACTTGTATACTGTATCAGGATTTTTTTTACTGAATGTCTGTTGTTAAACAATAAACATAAGGTACAAATAAAACTGCTAGCAGGGATATAGGCCTGTAATTTGACATTGCAAGCCTATCCCCCCTTTGTGTATAGAGATCACTCCTGATTCCTTCCATTTTAAGGGTACTAAACCCGTTTCCACTGATAAATGAAACATTTTAGTTAGTGGGTCTACTATATGTATAGCTGACAGCTTTAGCAGTCTAGGTTGTAATTCATCCATTCCTCTGCTCTTCCCTTCTTTTAGACCTAGTAACAAATCCAGAATGTCCTTTTCTTCTGTTCTTTCAAATTCAAAAGCTGGCACCTCACTAGTCTGTGTTACTGCCATATTGCTATCAGTTCCCCCTTCCCCCTGTCTTTTCTCTATATCCCTACTACTTATGGTTTTAGAAATGAAAAACCTGTTAAATCTCTCTGCCATTTCCTTACTGTCTTGAATCATTAGGTCCCCGTCTTTCCCAACTTTAATACCAGTTCTAGGGACATGGATATGTTGTTCATCCACACTGTCTGGCAGGTATCCTTGCCGCTTTAATTCTTGTCGGAAGGTCTTCAAGCTGGCTCCTCCCACCCACCCGGGTGGTAAAACTCTCGGCTCCGCCCCATGACGCCAGATCTTCCTTACCGCTTGGAAGCTCAGGTTCCCTCCTTAGCGCTCTGCGTTTGAGACTGAATCCTAATAATTCTTAGAGTTCGTCGAAATTGATTTTGAAGTTTTTCAAACTTCGGTCTTCTTTTTCCCTCGTGGCTGCGATGGACAAATTTGTTCCCGGCTTTCGGCGGTGCCCCTGCGGGCAGAAAATGTCCAGGACGGATCCGTGCCCATTTAAAGCTCGGGCGCCCCGAGAACGTTCTCCGCCGGTGAAATCTAAAGAGGCTCGGTGGGCGGTGTCCACGGCGGCCGGCTCGACTGAGCAACTCGAGTAGTTGATCGCCTTCGAGGAGGAAGTGGCCCAGGCCGCATCTTCTTCTTCCTCTGCCACGGCATTTATCCCGCTCTCTCTGATTTCCTCTTATACAGCTTCGTTCAAGGAGATTTGTCAGTCCCTTTCCACGAAGGGAGAGGGGCCTTCGGGACATTCCTCCCAGCTCAAGAAAAGAGAGTCGAAAGGTAAGTCCCACCGTCGGCATTCCTGGGAGGGGGAAAGGTCGCCCTCCCCGGGTTGCCGACCGTCGACTTCGGTCGAGGTTGCGGCTGAGGCCACTGGCTTCACGGTGCCCCCGTCAGGCCAGCCTGCCGAGACGCCCATCGATGAAGTCGAGATTTTTTCTCGATCCGTTAGACGGGCTGTCGACTGGAGAAGCCGACAACCCTACTTCACCGGTTCCCCCGGTGGATACCGAGGATCTGCTCTGCTCCTTCGGACCGCAGTCCCGGTTAAAGTTCGAGCGAGGAAGGCGGGTATCCGCGCACCAGACCACCCTGGTCCCCACGGTCTCGTTCTCGGTTGCGGACCTCTTCTCGGTCCAGCCGTTCCGCCGACATCGGCGGTCTCGATATCAAGTAAGTGGTGAAGTCAGCTCTTCCTCATCCTCCTCCTTGAGGAGAGGCTTTCGACGCGTTGGCGCCTGGGCGCCACGAGGATTTGATGTGCAGCAGTTGCTGCTATCCGCCTAAGCCGACCCGGCTAAGACCTCGGCCATCAAGTGACTGTCGCGGGCAGCCGAGCAACCACTCATTCCAGTCGAGTTGCCCGGCCCAGGGCCGGTTGCTAAGCCGAAACCAGCTGGTCCACTGATTGTGGTGGAACCTCCGCCACCACAACCGAAGTCGGGGGCACCGACCCAAGAGTTCTCAGTCGGGTCATGGCCTGCCCCACAGGTTGTCGGTCACCCTCACTCTCGACCGTCCTCGGCAGGTGGAGGGTGGCTCAGGGCCAAGGCAGCTCTTCGCAGCCTCTTCGGAATCCGACAATGATTCCTCCCTGTTCTCCAGGCAGTGTGATCTGGAGTCCTCCGGGGGCCAGTCAGTGGACGATAGCCCATCGTCCTTGTTGGGTCTGCTTCGGCTCATCTTGGAGTCCACCGGGATGCAGCTCGAGCCCGTGTCCAAACGGGCCAAGTATCCCCTGACTGAGATTCTGGACCGAGGGGATTTTCCTACGGAGGCCTTTCCAGTGGCTGAGGCCATTGTTGGCCCAGCCTTGGAGCTTTGGCAATGGCCTGCTTCCTGTCCAGCACCTTCGGCCAGGATGGCCAGGAAGTATGCGGTCCCTACCGGCTCTTTGGCCGGTTTCTCGGAACACCCTTCTGCAGAGGGGTTAGTCACCGACAGCGTTTTCCGGCGTTCCGGTAACGCTCGGGACGTGGACAAGCCCCCCGACAAGGAATCCAAAAAGCTGGACTTTGCCGGGCACAAGGTGTATGCTGCGTCCTCCCTCGGCCTCTGACAGGCCAGCTCGGCCGTGCTGATGGCACACTTCTCCCACGCCCTCATGGACTCCCTGGATGAGGTTGTTCCTCATCTCCCGCCTGACCTGCAAACCACGGTCTGCCAGGTGCGGGACCAGGGCAGGGCGGTGGCGAGGCAGCAGCTCCAGACTGCTCTGGACATAGGTGATTCCTGTGCCAGGTCAGTAGCGGCTGCAGTGGCCATGCGACACAGGGCGTGGCTGAGGATATCCACTTTCACGGCGGATACTCAGCACAAGTTGGCGGACGTCCCCTTCTTGAGGACTGACCTCTTCGGCCCTGGAGTGGAGGGACACCTCCAGCGGATCGAAAAGTCCAATGCCACTCTGGACTCGGTCACCTCCGCCCAGAGGGAGAAAGGCCGCCGTCAGCAGCCGAAGTCCTGGCGTCCTTCAATCCCTGCTCCTCGACCGGCCCAGCAGCACCAGCAACAGGGCCAGCAGGCTCACGCTTGGAATCCCAAACCCAAGCCGACGGCTTCCTCCAACAGGAAGCAAGGAGGTAAAGGCCTGGGAGGTCCCTCGGCCAGTCCTTCCTCCAAGCCTGCCCAGTGACGGGTTGAGGGGTGCCGCCCCCAACCTCGTCACTCCCCCCTGGGTTCCCCCCATGGGGGGATGGCTCCGCCACTTCCTTTCCGCCTGGTCCACTATCACCACGGACTGCTGGGTGATGGAAGTGGAGTTCGAGCAGGTTCCGCCTTTTCGAGCCGTCGCCGCTCGGGGGCCACGGGGTCCGCAGCCTCGCTGTTGGCCCGCCGGGCCGACATTGCCCTGCTCCTCAAAAAAGAGGTGATCAGGAAGGTGGCGGATCCTCCTTCAGACTCGAGGTTTGTGTCCAGGTACTTCCTGGTCCCAAAACGGACGGGGGGGCTGGCGCCCCATTCTCGACCTGCATGACCTGAACAAGTTCCTAAGGTCTCGAACCTTCAGGATGGTCACTCTGGCTCAGATTATCCCATCCTTGGAACGAGGTGTGTGATTCTGCTCCCTGGACCTCAAGGACGCGTTCTTTCATGTCCCAATCCGTCCATCCCATCAAAGATTCCTCCGCTTCCGCAGTGGTGACAGCATTCCTGTGGCACCGAGGGGTCCGGGTGTACGATGGACGACTTCATCTACCTGGATGATCGGCTGATAGCAGCCCCCTCCAGACAGGAGGTAGAGCGGTCCAGAGATCTGGCCCTCCAGGTTTGCTCTCAGGTTGGCCTCCTCATCAATGAGGCCAAGTCAGAACTCGTGCGAAAGCAGGTGATTCTGTTCATCGGGGCAGAGCTCGACTCTCTCCGAGCCAGAGCACGGCTCCCGGCGGACAGGGCTCAGGTTCTTTCCTCCTTTGCCCAATCATTTCTGGTTGGGCAATTGCGCCCTGCCTGGGACTTCCTGCGCCTCCTGGGCCTTATGGCGGCCTGCACCAGCGTGGTCCATTGGGCCCGTTGGTACATGCGTCCCCTTCAATGGGGACTGGCCAGCCAGTGGTCACAACACCGCGATCCATTGGACTGGCCCATGACAGTGACCCAGGAGATGTGGAACGCTCTCCAGTGGTGGATCGTTCCAGCTCATCTGCAGGAGGGTATCCCGTTCGTCCGCCCGAGCCGACGGTGTCTCTCTGAACCGACGCATCTCTGATGGGTTGGGGTGCCCATCTGGGGGAACACCGAGCGCACGGCCTCTGGTCCCCTCGGGAGTCCCGATGCCACATCAACCTGCTGGAGCTCCAAGCGGTCCATCTAGCTCTCACCGCTGGCTCCGCTTCTCCGGGTCAAGTGGTTCAGGTCCAGACGGACAACACCACGACCATGTACTGTCTGAACCGCCAGGGCGGGAAGCGCTCCCTGCTGTTATGCAAGGAAGCTCTCCGCATTTGGTCCCTAGTGTGCAGCCTGGAGGCGGATCTCCTAGCCATTTACGTGGCAGGAGCCTCCAACACCCTGGCCGATGCCCTAAGCCGGATAGGGGTTGCGTCTCAAGAGTGGTCTCTCCTGCCGGAGGTAGTACAAGACCTCTTCTCCCACTGGGGCACCCCTCAGGTGGACCTGTTTGCCTCCAGGGAGAATGCGAAGCTGAGTCTGTTCCATGCCCGCCCCCCTCAGCAGGGCTCGCTGCAGGAGGATGCCTTCTCGAGGCCATGGACCCTGGGCCTCTTCTACGCCTTTCCCCTATTTCCCTTGATCCACAAGGTGCTTCTCAAGGTGAGGAGGGACAAGGCGCAGGTGATTCTGGTAGCCCCAGACTGGCCCTGCCAGTTCTGCTATCCAGATCTCCTCAGCCTCAGCTCCAGGCTCCCGAGGCGGCTTCCAGCCCGCCTGGACCTGATCTCAGTCAATCAGGGGAAGGTATTCCATCCGGACCTTCTATCCCTGCACCTGACGGCCTGGTTCCTGAGCAGCTAGAGTTCCAGGCCTTGGGTCTTCCGACGAGGTCCTCAATGCGTTGAGGCGTCTCGTGATAGTCACAGAAAATGCTATGCCTTCAAATGGAAGAAGTTTTCCATTTGGTGTCAGAGGAAGGCTTAGACCCTTCTGACTGCCCTTTAGCTAGCATTCTGGACTACTTGTGGTCCCTTTCTCAGCAAGGGCTTCGGTCGACGACCCTTAAGGTGCACCTGGCAGCCATCTCTGCTTATCGGGCGTGGGCCGGCAAGCAGTTGGTGGCACAGGAGAAGGTGGTCGGGCGCTTTTTCAAAGGCCTTGACCACATTTCCCCACTGGTGCGAGAACCTACACCTCCGTGGGATCTACTGCTGTTATTGGCCAAGCTCATGGGCAAGCCATTTGAACCAATGCACAGGTGTGATTTTTCACACCTGTCGTGGAAGACTGCCTTTTTGGTGGCTATCACGTCAGCCAGAAGGATGGGAGAGCTCCAGGTGCTTTCCATTGAGCCTCCCTACCTGGTCTTCCACAGGGACAAGGTTGTCCTGCGCCCCCACCCGAAGTTCCTCCCGAAGGTGGTGTCGGAGTTTCACCTTCACCAGGTGTTGACTCTGCCAGTGTTCTACCCCAATCACACCTCGGAGGCAGAGTATAGGCTCCATACTTTGGACCCTAGACGAGCGCTCGCTTATTATAGGGAGTGGATGGCTGAAGTTTGGGGAGAGGTTTGCCAGCTGTTTGTCACCTACGCTGAAGCCGCACCTGGCAGACCTGCAGCAAAGCAGACGATAGGCAGGTGGATCACCTCCTGCATAGAGCTCTGCTACAGGTTGGCGGGCATGGAGCCTCCCAGAGGGATAAGAGCTTGTCCTACCCGCCATACCGCTGCATCGGTAGCTGCTTCCAGGGACGTCTCTATCCAGGATATCTGCAGGGCTGCTACCTGGAAGTCGGCACATACCTTCATTACCCACTACCACATCGACCTCGAGTCACGCCGGGATGCTGGTTTTGGGGCCTCAGTTCTCCAATCTCTTTCCCAAGTAAGTATCGGGGTGTCGCCTGCCTCCCTCCTCCCAGAGAACTGCTAGGAGTCTGCCAGACAGTGTGGATGAACAACATATCCATGTCCCTGAAATACAGGTTACTCACCTGTAACAGGAGTTCTAGGAATGGTGTATGTTGTTCATCTACATTCCTCCAGCCTCCCGACTAGGCCTTACAACCTGAGCTTCCAGCGGGCAGATCTGGCGTCATGGGGCGGAGCCGAGTTTTACCACCCGGTGGGTGGGAGGAGCCAGCTTGAAGACCTTCCGGCAGGAATTAAAGCGGCAAGGATACCTGCCAGACAGTGTGGATGAACAACATAAACCATTCCTAGAACTCCTGTTACAGGTGAGTAACCTGTATTTACAGCTTGTGGGCAACAGATTTGCCTAAAAGACTGCCAACATTTTTTTGGATCCCTGATATTCTTTAACTGGGCCTGATTATAATATTCTGATTTTGCCTCTGTTATTTCCCTGTTAACTTGGTTTCTCAACATTTTGTATTGTCTTAAACTGTCACCATCTTTCTTGATTAAGTACGGTTTCCTCAGCCTCTCCCGTTTTTTTATTAGATCCCTGAGGCTCTTTTTTAACCAGAGTGAAAAGATTCCTTTCACCCTCCATTTTGTTACTGGGGTATCTTTATTAAACAACTGTGTCAGACAACCTGTAAATTGCTCTACCTTCCCATCTAAATCTATAGAATTCATAACCTGAGCCCAGTCTATTGATTCTAAGTCCCTCAAATAGTTTTCTACATTCAGTCTTCCTGTACTCCTTTTGTCATAAGTCTTGGTTGGAGCAGTTGTTTTTGCATCTTTCTTATACAAAAGATGGAGCAGTGATCCGAGATTGAATCTGATAGAGCATTATGCCTCATTATGTTTCCAGGCCTATTTGTGATTATCCAGTCGATGATAGTATGATTATCTGATTTATAGCTGAAATGCGTTGGTGTTTCTGTTAGTTGAGCGAAGTGACCTGAGTCCATATTTGTTTTTAGTTTCCCTGATGTCCCTCTCTTTTTTTCTAGTCCATATTAGCATCCCCCAATATGACATATTCGCTTCTATTTTTGTGACTATTAGTCCTTAACTCTCATACTTGATAATCTCCCAGTTTATACTTGGGGGCAATAGAAACACGTTAGATACAAGTGCTTACATCCTGTAACTCCCATTCTAATCCGACACTTAAGTAATCAGTCTTCCCATCAAGGGGTCCTTTTCCAACTTCTTCAACCAAGAAATTGTCCTTTATATAAAACATACCCCCCCCCCTTTCCTTCCTACCCTGCCTTGTCTGTATATCGTGTACCCTTTTATTGTGAGTTGATTGTCTGTTACTTGGTCTTTCAGCCACGTTTCACGTAGGCCCACTATGTCATAGCCCCCCACTTCTGTCCATACCCTTATTTCCTCCACATGCGCTTGGAGACTCCTAACGTTTAAGCATACTATTTTTAGTCCCCATACTCCTAGACTAGACTATCCTAAGGGATACTGGGGCCCAGGGTTAATTTCCACATCTCCTGCCATTAACAGCAAAATCATCAGATAGAAGTTTGTGATCTTTGATTCTTAAGTCTCAAAATTATGCTTCCCATGTATGTTTTCTCTTTACTAATAACCACCCATGAGGGAAATAACAGCAGTTGTCAAAGTGCATCTAGAGGGGGATCTGTGTTGCTTCTATTAAGTCATTTGTAGGTGATGAGTACTGCCCCTCCCCCATACCTTCTGTTTTTGTGTATTTCACCACTTTGCAAACCACTCTCCGTTGTTCCTCTACCCAACCTGAGCTGTAACATAAACAGTCCACACATATAAATAAGCAAAGTACCACACAAGCAGTTTTAAAATACATGGTTGTAGATACATTTTGATCTTCTAATAAAATGGGACAACAATACAACTTCAGTTCCTACCCCCACAAACTCCCAGTACTACACCCTACACTTCAGTCCTTGATAGTATTTCTTCAAGAAGGTTCCTGCTGATGCTGGGCACTTGCTTGTTTTTTTTTTTCTACCGAGTGGCGCTTGCCATTCATGCTCACACTGAGCGGATGGCACAGGCTTTTAAAGTATGTAGCCCCGCCTCCCGAGTGATGTCACTGACTGCTGGCTCTCCCAAGCCCCCACACGCTGGTACTCTTTGTCCTTGAATGTTGACTTGTAAATGAAAGTGCCCCTCTTCCTTGCTGGGCAACAGTTCACTGCAGGTGGGGCAGGTCCTCCTGGCAGGGAAATGTCAGGTAACAGCAGCCTCCAAGATGAAAGCGATCTCCTGCTGAGTGGGCAGCGTGGGCTTTTAAAGTATCTAGCCCCACCTCCCAATTGATGTCACCGACTGCCAGCTCTCCCGAGCCCCCACACGCCAGTACTCTTGAGTCCTTGGATGTTGAATTGTAAATGAAAGTGCCTCTCTTGCTTGCTGGACAACAGTTTTACTGCAGGTGGGGCAGGTCCTTCTGGCAGGGAAATGTCGGATAACAGCAGCCTCCAGGATTCAGAACATTTAAATTGTAAAGCAACTGCATAGAAACTGTCTCAGAACTTGTGAGGATGCATACCTCTCAGCCTATCAGCATTAAAGATCATAGCACTGGCCTTCAAAATGCAGAGCAAATGGCCAGAATGTGTAGCACTTTCTTATTTTAAAGAATAATATGTCGAAGAGTAGTGGGTCCCATATGTTTAGTGTCAAGGAATGTTTCTATCATGCTAGTTCATTGTTTTAATAGTTTGTGTGTCCAGTAATAGGTCTGACATTCTGAGGAATATCAGTAAACCTTTGCGGAGCAAAGGAAAATTTGAGTGTAAAATTCTTAGTGCTATGCCAAATTCATAGCAATTGAGAGGTATGTGGGGATGTTTTCAATGAGCTGTGTCAGATATTGCTGAGATGCGATCTAGAATTTCATGCACAGTGCTGGTTGGTCATTCACTTTTTGTTCCTGCCACATGCCAGGGTATTCACTGAGTTCTTGAAATGTCTTTTGAAGCGCTGCCCCATTCTGCTCTGTGAACCGTTGCAGTCTAGTAACTGTGATTTCTGTCATGTTGCTGGACACTGAAAAGTCAACACTGTCATGCTGCATGACTAGAGAAAGTTTATTGACCACATCTAAGACAGCCATGATAAAAAGCAGCGCATAAGATAAAGCAGACATATTTTACTTTTGTGTGAAGGCCCTTTGCTTCTGGGATGCCTTTTGCTGCCTCATGCTCTAACGAATGTAACAATGCAGGGTAGGATCTGCAAATTGCTTGAACTGCATTATGCAGTGAGAGCCACCGGAAACTTGCAGGTTCTTTTAGAGAGATATATCTAGTGTTATCATCATTGAATTTTTTTTTAATGAAACACAGGGCATTGTACCATACTACAGAATTGCTGTGTTGTCTCTGTAGATGTGTAATAGTTATTTGCTATTCATTAATAAGCTTTATTAAATTAAGTGCCTTTCAAATTTGCCAAGGCGCTTTACAAAAGTTAATAAAAACAATGACATAAAAAAACCAATAGAACAGATAATCAGTAAAATCCAGTGTTCAGCATAATTAACTGGAAAAGGCTTGGCGCCATAAATACGTTTTTAGTCCCTGTATAAAAAATACCATGGTCGTGCACTCCTGGAGCTGACGGGGTAGAGAATTCCAAAGGGCTGTGTCCGCATACATAAATGCACAGGCCCATAAAGATTTTGAAGATACCCTTGGAATCTCTAGCAACCCCTCGTCAGCCGAGCGGAGTCGTTGCTTGGGGCAATAAGGGGACAGAAGCTCTTTCAGATAGTCCAGACCAAGTCCATGTATGGCTTTATACATCAGTAATCCGACTTTGAAGGTGATCCGCCACTGAATTGGCAGCCAGTGCAGTTCGCGCAGCACCGGTGTGATGTGACATGACCAGGAAGTCCCCATCAACAACCGGGCCGCAGCGTTCTGCACCAGCTGCAGGCGCGGATATCAACCCCCGGTAGCCCTAAGTAAAGGGAGTTGCAGTAACTGAGGCGCAAGGTCACAAAGGTGTGGATTAGTGTAGGAAGGTCACTGGATGGAACAAGGTTGCTTGATCCTAGCAAGGTTCCTCAGATGGTAGAAGGATGACTTGATGACTTCCGAAACTTGAGATTGCAGAGTCAGCCCATCGTCAAGCATCAATTGAAAACATTGTTGTCTCAGCACGCTTGTCCTGCTACCAGTGCCAGCTGATGAACAACACAATGGATCTGAATCAGTCTTGGATTTACTTGCTGTCTTAACTTTGCACCCACTCCACTGTGTAGTCCTATCATTATGCTTGCGCTGTTGCTTACTAGGGTGATCATTTTCGTGGGGTCAGCTGCATTATCAGAACAAACTTTAAACATTTCTGATACAATAGTCTCTGCCCTCCCATCAGGTATTGTAGTACAGTTTATGAAAGAATTGTCACATGTGCATTGAGTATGCATTTGACGTGTCTGTTTTGTTTTTTTGAGAATGGATGTATCTGTGGTTTCATCCACTATTACACCAAAAAACTGAGAACCTGATGCGGACTGTACCACTGTCTTGCAGCCCAGAGCAGTCATTTCATTTCTGTAAAAAACATTAAAGAAATTGTATTTATAAAAATCCTAGTTCCCAGCCCCTCCCCCCAAAAAAATCCCCCTTCCTTTTTCTCCTGATTCCCTAATTACCAGCAGAGATACTGGTGTAGCAAACTCATTTAGTGATTGGCCTTGTTTGGTAAGATAGTACCTGGTCAATATCTGGGGACCTTACTGTCACTGTTTGGCTCAGGACGTGTTATTTGTTTCTCAAATGGCAATGGAAGAGACACATTTTCCTTTTTTTTTTTTTATACTTTTTTTATTAGATGAGTTTCCACATACAGCAAGTATTACTGACAATAACCAAAACATGCAGTATATACATCATATAGTTTTATCTATGTGCACTAATTGAACAACGTTTTCAGAATCACTCATCCTAAGAATCTATAAAAGTGTAAAAAACAGGAGCATAAAATCGATGTAATATCACAACTGGCTCTCTTAAAAAGCCCTGGAACTCCGCCGGGGGTATGGCTTATTATTTACAGTCCTACTTAATATTTAATAGGTTATTCCTTATCCAAGAATGGCAACAATAGATACGGTTCAACCAGCCCAATTGGCCATCTAGTACACTTAGACTGGAAAAGCTAATATCAGCAATTTCATTCTGTCTCTAACAATGCCCAATGGGACCATTGTTCAATAAATGTGTCCATTTTATTTTGAACCTGATATGTCAACCTCTCCATTTCTTGTATTTCCCCAGTAAGTTGTTCCCACTCAGCACATGTGGTGGTGGTGGTGGTGGGGGGGGGGGGATCTGCTTTTAACCATTTATGCTTAATCACCTTATTAAAAACCACCACACAGATATATATCATAATCCATATATAAAGGGCATTAGTTCCTTGTATCCCCAGGGGAGGCAATTCCAACACCATGTTATAGAAGGATATTGGGGTTGAGAACCTGGAATACCAAGTTAATGCACTGTATCACCTCCTGTCTGAAATGGCTTAAAACTGGATAGATATGAGAATGTGAGGTCTGTAGTTCCCCACATTCCCTCCAACAGCAAGGAGAGACAGTAGGGTGCCATTTAACTTGAAGGAAAAACCCTCACCTTAATCTTCCACATATATTCTTGCCACTGTGGAGAGGAGGTTACTTTAAATGTTCCCTTCCATATATTTATCCACTTCGCTTGTGTAAGGTAAAAGCCTGCCTCCCCCTTCCCCTCCCACTTTGTAATAAGAGAGCTGTGGCTTCCTCCCATGAGCTTTAAGGAATTGATATATCTGTGAGATGCCTCTTAAGGAGGTGAAATGGAAAAGAGCCCTCAATTGCAGTCCCTGGGGTAGTACTGGGAACAACCGGTGCTGTTGTCGAATCTGAGCCTGAATGTAAGTATGCTTTTGCCAATAATGGAACAAATCTTTATGGGACCATCCAAAATTTTGACAACACTCCTCAAAGGAAAAGATAGCGTCTCCCCGTAACAATTGTGCAGGGCATTATACCCCCTGTCTAGCCTGGCCCACATACCAGACATCAGTGTTGCCTGGCAGGAAATCTGGAGAGCTAGTAAACCAATGGTACCGCTGCAACCCCAGGGAATTTTTTGAAGCAGTCCCAGGCTCGCTGGGTATCCTGCAGTGCTGAGAAGAGATCTTGCATATATGGCCTAGCCTGTGGAGGGTCATACAGAAGTGTATGTATTGGTCTGTGTCGTAGAAGCCTATTTTCCGTATCTTTCCAGTGAGCCCCTGTCGGTGTGTGGCCCCAAAGCAGGGCCCACCTAATCTGCGTGGCTACCCAATATTCCTGGAGGTCTGGAACTGCCCTTCTTCCATATTGTTTCCCTGCCAGAAGGAGTACCTTCCGCACCCTTGGTCTCTTATTCGCCCAAATAAATGCTGCAATCTTTCTTTGGACCCCTTCAAACCATCCCTTACACAAAAAACTGGTGAGCACTGGAATATGTATAACAACCTAGGGAGGAGGTTCATTTTTACTGCCTGTATATAGGCATAATTGGTAATGGTAATATCTTCCACCGTACAAGATCCTCTTGTTGTTGTTTAATCAGGGGGACATAGTTATTTAGGTCAGAAACTTATTAGAGGTTCTTAGTAAAATACCCAGACATTTAAGACACGATAAGTCCCATTTCATTGGAAACCTTTGCCAGATTCTTTGGGAAGGAGTATAGCTAAACCTTAATATTTCTGTTTTTGTGGAATTCAAAGAGTATCCCAAGAGGGCAGAGAAGGTAGTTATCATGGACATCACTCTAGGGAGTAAATGATCTGGGTCACATAAATAGAGGAGCACATTGTCTGCGTACAGGGCAATTTCATGTTCTTGCCCACAGAGTTCAACCCCTCTCACCTGTGAGTCTTGTCTGATCCATTGGGCCAGGTGCTCAATGTACAGTACAAAAAGGGTGGACGACAAAGGGCAACCCTGTCGAGTGCCTCTACCCAAATTAAAAACCGGAGAGAAAGTGCCATTCATGCTAACAAAAGCCTGGGGATTAGTGTATAATCTTTTTATGGTATCTATAAATATCTGTGAAAACCCAAACCTGGCAAGGACCCCATATAAAATTCCCAATCCACCTGATCAAAAGCTTTCTCTGCATCTAGGCTCAAAATCATGGCCAGGGTATTGGTTTTATTAAGGTGGTCGATGATATGGAGAGTACGTCGGACATTATCTGCCGCCTGTTGTCCTGGAACAAATCCTGTTTGGTCCCTGTGTATTACGTATGGGATTATATGCTCCAACCTTTTAGCTATAGTGGTAGTCAGGAATTTGTAATTGATGTTTAGAACAGAGATTGGCCCATAGGAGGTACAGAGAGTAAGGTCCTTGCCGGGAACAACAGATATCACCGCCTGCCTCCATGAGGGGGGGCTACTGTGAGCCGTCCTCCATAATCTCCTGATAGGCCGGTCTAAGCAAGAGAACCACTTTATCCTTAAATTTTTTATAGAATTCAGCTAGGAAAGCCACCGCAGCCAGGGCACTTCCCAGTTTTACTAGAGCCTATGGCTGTTAGAATTTCCGACTCTGATATTGGGCATCCTAACACCTCATTTTGGGTCTCAGTCAAACACGGTAACTTATGTTGGTTTAAGAATGCTTTTATTTCCCCTACACTAGGTCTGTCTTGCTGAGAATATCATTTTTGATAGAAAGACATAAAGGTCTCAGATATATCCTCTATCCGGGTCATTCTATTTCCAGTTCCAGGATGTACTACTTTAGTTATTTGGGCACGAGCCCAACGCGCTTGCAGTCTTAATGCCGAAAGTGTTAGAGCACTTGGACCCCCCTCATATTATTTTTGTTGCAGGAACTGTAAATTCCTCT
Source organism: Neoceratodus forsteri (assembly GCA_016271365.2). Lineage (NCBI taxonomy): Eukaryota > Metazoa > Chordata > Ceratodontiformes > Ceratodontidae > Neoceratodus > Neoceratodus forsteri. The sequence continues at coordinate 447,104,132 of CM057456.1, read as the reverse complement.
CAACTTTGTAATCTAATAATTGGTTAAGGTCCCTATGGAATTTTAAAAGGTCCTTTTGTCTATCTCTATTAAATTTCTCCAGTTGTAATTTCTCTAGGGCAAGTATTTGCTCCTCTAACTGTTTCTGTTTTTCTTGCTTTTGTCATTTTCTAGCCACGGCTATGGATATAAGTTTACTGCAGACCATTTTGATCGTATCCCATAACATTCCATGGCTAATTTCCACGATTGAATTGTCTATGACCGCCTGGTCTATTAAAGTAGGGACCTGTTCGAGCATCTCAGTATCATTTAATAAAGATAAGTTTTAACCTCCAGAAAGTGTTCTTTTTAGGTAGAGAGAGGTCTAGATATAAAACAATAGGGGAGTGATCAGAGAGACCTATTGGGCCTATAGTTAGCTTCTTCACTTGGGACACCACTTCCCTGGACAAAAAGAAATAGTTTAGTCTAGACTATATAGGATGAGAAGGAGAGTAATATGTATTTCCAGGAGTGGATCTCTCTAAAAAATCTCCAAATATCTTGCAAACCCAACTGGTCCAATAGTCCCTTAACCTGTCTAACTACTAGCCGACCTGGTGGTGCTGAGGGTTGAGGTGCTGGACGCCACACCTCGTGCCATGCCGGTGACCCGGGTTCAGGAGTGAGCCCGGGCCGTCGGAGGTTGGCGGGGGGGGGGGAGAGGATTGAGCATCCGATGGACTGCTCTCCTCTCTCGGGAGGATCCAGGGATAGCCCGGTGCAGCAGTGGCCCCAGTGGAAACTGGCGGCACTGCTACGCATTGGGCTTGTACTTTAAGGGGCGACGTCGGGCAGCTGCCTCTCTGACGTAGGTGGGAGCACCTCCGCGTCAGGCTGGGCGGCATTGCACGTCCTGCGTCGGTGGGGGGCATAACCAGAACACAGAAAAACCCAGTGCCGAGGATCAGGCGATGGCACCTATCCACCATGCCCAACTCCGGGCTCTCCACGGGCGGCTTTCGATTTTATGGATCCACTCCTTATCCAGTGACAGAGTCTGACTTGAAGTGCACCCAGGTAGGAGGGGGTGACCCACCCCGGATAGGGTTAGCTGGGGGCACTGCCATCGGAGAGGAGGGAGAGAAGAGGCATAGCTCGGGGACCCTCAGGTGGGCAGGACAAGGCTAGGATGCCTGAGAGAGGACCTCGGAGCCGCGACCGGAGGGAAAGAGAATGGGCAAAAAAAAACCAAAAAAAAACTGTATAACTACCTTATGTGATTTTCTAGGGATTCAGGAGGTGGTGTCTAGCTTTGGATCCAGTGCTATGTTCCAGTCTCCGGCGTACAGCAAGAGACCCTCTGCCTTCTCAGCAATTTACATTAATAGCTTTCTATAGAACTCAAGGAGAGTCAGGAGGACCGTATACTGACAACAAAGTGAGCATTCATCCATTTAGCCTCCCCTTAAGGAGGGCGTATCTACCCTCTGTATCCTTAACCCTATCCAATATCTGAAAAGGGACGTGGTTTGGGACAAGGGTCGCCACCCCTCTCCATGTACCATTTTTGTATGAGGAAGAACAAACCTTCTGATAGCCGAATCCTGCTAATTTTTCGTGTTCGGTTTCTGACAGGTGAGTTTCCTGTAAGACAGCGAAATCCACCCTAGCTTGTTTTATATACGTCACAACGTTCTTCCACTTGACCGGGCCTGTTTAACCATTCACATTAAACGATAACATTTTTGAGTCCATCTTTTTGTATATGCTCTTTCTGTTGTACAGCAACAAAATATACCCCTATATCGGGGACTCCTCCAGACCAACCTCCAGCAGAGTCCCGAGAGCCAACAACGAAAAAGCCCCAAACAATATAAAACAGAAGGTACAAACTTTAAAACCATTTTAAACTAGTAACTTTACCAAATCGTAATCTTTCAAGGTGGAGGAACAAAACTATATGTTCCCTATGTCTGGATGGGTGAGAAACCGTTGCCCCATGCGGAGTTGTAGTGGTGTCACTCCCCCAATTATGAGGGCCACTACAAAGACTAGATTAGAGTAGGGGGGACACGAGAGCTCCCCTGGATCCCCTCTGGTAGCCCAAGAAGTTGAAAAATATTCGCCACCACCAGGGTGAACCCACCAACAGAGGCATTGCTTGCATACAAACTCTCCTCACCCCCACCAGGGAGCAAAAATCTAATACTCAACATGAACAGTGATCCGTTGCTCCCCAGAAAACTTTTAACCATCCTTCCGTGTTATAATATCCCAATATGAGACAGGGAATCCCAAAGTCACTCTCATCAGACATCCGTAACTCCCAATATGAAAAAGGAGGACATACATCTGAAGATAATCAGAGCCTTCCTGTCCCCTACATTGGTTGGTATAGGTCACAGTGTTGTGGGGAAGCCATCATTTCTCATCCACATCCCTCTCCCAAGAGACATTTTCTGCTGTTTACCTTCCTGCATGTAGCAGTAGGTGTTCTCTTTTTCTTTCTTGTCTATAAAAAGCAGACAACCGCAAATTGGTTGTGCCAGTAGTGGCAAATGGATTGCCTTCTCCAGCTTTTTTACGCCAGCTACATTTCCCAGCGTTTCTCTCTAATTCATCCTTTACCAGCCATGGAAGTTATTTTGTCCAGCAGTCCCTCCAGAATCTTTTCTTGTTTCTAACTGAACCTGCAGCTGCTGCCTGATCTTCAGAATCCTGATGATCAGTCTCTACTTCAACAACCTCTTCAGACGTGCCTAACATTTTAGACTCAGAAGAAGTGGTGGTTGCTTCTTCTTTTGATGCTGAACCTCCGCCAATAATCATTTATGGCTTTGTTGAGCATTTTCTTTTCTCTTGTGTCTGGCTGACCTGAGGTATGCAGATAACTGCAGCTATCTTCCCCCCCACTGACTCGGCAGATGAACTTGTGCTGCATGAAGCATCCCTACAATGAAAATGATATCACATCTGACATAAAAAATAAGTTTATAAAAAATGTCAAAACCATAATCACACAACCCTGACTGTCTGTGACTGACACTAAAAGGTAAAAATCTTTTCCACTAACCCGATCATGAATTTGTTGCTGTGTTGTTGCGTTTTCAGTATTGCCACCTTGCTGTCGACACTCCGACTCTGATCTTGGGTGGAGAGGACAGTGTGAACAGCGTATTTTCGAACAACAATATGTTTGGAGTTAGAGTTTGATTTAACTCTCAAACCCGCTACTTGCTGATGCCTCTGAAAGGTCTGCTCTGGTGCGAGCCACTGTGTCTCCGCCAGATGGTAACATTTTTGTTGCTGAGTGAGGGGACACAACACAGAGATTAAATCTGTTCCCTGACTGCAGTGTAGCAGCTACCCCCCCCCAGCAGTGTTGTGGTCCCGAAAAGCATGTGAAAACACATCACCCATGATGCATGCCACAGAGAGGAGCTTGCCGGGAAAAAAACAGACCACGGACCACACATGCACACTCTCTCTTGCCATCAAACACAGGACTTCTCAGAACTTGTTGCTTGAGTGTCTCGGTGATGAGCAGCATTAATTTACATGTGTCCCAACATACAGCACATAAAGGACGTGGGTACCTGTGTCCTCGAGAGATGAGTATTGTATTATATTATATTTTGACACATCAAAGTCATACAGCACTTGACTTCTGCCTTTTTCTGCGTCTTCTCCAGTTTGAATTGCATCTTTGGCTTTTCAAACTCCAGGTGTAATGCTCAACTCGATGCAGTTGCTCTCTGTCTGTCTTGCTGCTGTGGCAGTTACTTTGGTGACTTCTGCTTCTGTGCTGGCTCTGATTGCTGCCTGGTCTCCTCATCCTTGCTCAGTTCCCTCTCTTCATGGGCAGTATCTGCTGGTTGGAGAAAAATACTCCCGACCACGTCTTGTGGCACCGGAACCGCCCTGCTCTTCCTGATCCCTTAAAACCTGGGCATTTATAAGCTGTTGCTGCTGCTGATTAAGTGACTTATGGACAATGTTCTTTTTGTTGCATAAATCTCGCAACTGTTCCAGTCTGAATTTATTATAATCAATTGGCACTTTTGCCTCCATGCTCCTGACCACTTACTGTACCTGAAAATAAAAAGTGAAAAGCAACAGAAGAAAATGTTTCTCCTGTGCACTTCATTACTTTGTTTTAGTTCTGGTTATGCATTTCGTGCAATCTCTAAAGATTTTTGTAGGTGTCTACTGTACGTACATTACACAGGCACCTTTTAAGTAACCACTAACTGCGAGCTTGCACTTGTGTGTTTCACACAGATCCCACCATTGCCACTAGCTGTGACAAACCTCCTGACTGCATCCCAGATAGCTCCCCTCTTGCCCCTGTCTGCCACAGACCTCCAAACGGGTTCGTACCACGCAATGTCCTCCACCAATGCTTGGTTCCTTGTGAAAGAGGCATGCCCTGAACACCTAGATCCTTTGTTTGAGCCCAGTCACCAGTACCCTTGTATCAAGCCAAGATAGACTGCTCAAACCTGTGGTGGAATGTGAATTTGTTTTATCACACTCTTACCTAAATCACTTCTGTATCAGGAACAATTCTGTTTCTTCAGTTTTCATAAAATGGGACGGCATGTCACATCCGAATGATGGCTTCCTCGGAAGATTCACAATACCTTCTTTATAGCAGCAGTGCAACGAGTAATGAATTTACAGAAAGTTGGTTTGAGCTACAGTGAATACAAATATTAGCATACCTGACAAATCTGCTCTTCTATGAGCCTCCCATGCTGTGCACCATAAGTGTTGTTTTATTTTTAGATCCTAGCTCTTGCGAGGTCTAAAATACAATTTCTAAGCCAAATATGGTGGCCATCCTTTTTTTTTTTTGAGAAAAAAATAAATGAAAACATTTATAAGATGGTTGTTGGTAGAATTAGAAAATGTTATCCAAATAAAAGTGGAAGATGCTTGGATAGTGAAAAAAGGTAGGGTCATATTTTTTACCTCATTTCATTGCACTGTTGCTTTAAATTTCCATCTTTTGGATGAGACGTTTAACCGAGGTCCCATCTGCCTGGATTGGTGGTAGTTCAGGTGGATGTTAAAGATCCCATGGCACTTCTCGAAAAGAGTAGGGGCATTTTTATTAAAATCAAAACAGAAAATACTTAGAAGAAATCATTATTACAGACAAAAGAAAAGAATCAAGGAAACAAACTTCAAACTTATACAGTAAAATGTAAGAAAAAATTACCTTAGTACTGTTGTTTCTTCTAATGGAGTCTTGCTATATTATGACAATTGCAGTATGACCGCAGGTTAGAACTGCTCCGGAGGTGAAATAGTTAACTTTCCATGCAGGCATGGAACTTAGAGCGCGAGCTCGGTTGAAAACTCTGTCTGTTGTGCTTCAAACGCAAACTGTCAGATCTTTATGAGCTAAAACTCACTAAGGTTCTATGTGGAAGCTGTAAACCTACACTAGCCAACTAGCTACTAACATAAACACTCATTTTTGGCCTAAAACAAAGACTCAAGTCAGGAGACCCAAAAATGCAAAAACACAACACCAATTCACCCAAAAAGGTAGGTGAAAAACAACAAGGTGGGCATCAAAAAAGTGCCAACCCTGTACTGCCCACCCACATCCCAAAACAGAGGTTCTGAGAGGGGCAGGCAGGGAGGGAGGTCATAATATAGCAAGACTCCATTAGAAGAAACAACATTACTAAGGTGAGTAATTTTTTCTTTCAAACAACATGAAGTCTTGCTATATTATGACAATTGCAGACTACACAGCAGTACCCCATGGAGGAGGGACAGAACCTACCTAGGAAATAGGCTCTGAAGCACGGCTTGTGTTAAACTGAGCATCACTCCTAGCCTGGATGTCCAGGGAGTAATGCTTGGTAAAAGTGTGAACTGTTTTCCAGGTAGCTGCTTGACATATTTCTAGAATAGAATGTCTCTGGCAGCAGCCAGAGAAGCAGCTGTACTTCTGGTAGAGTGAGCCCTCAGGCCTGAGGGGGGAACTTTACCCAACTTCTCATAGCAGAATTGGATACAAGAGACAATCCACCTGGCAATGGATCTTTTAGTGGCTGGCTTCCCTTTACCAACTTCGCAGAGGGTGAGGAACAGTTGAAGGAGTCAAACCTATGACCCTTGGTACGCCTATGTAGTAACTAAGGGCTCTTCACATCTAGGCTTGTGCAGCATCCTCTCCCAGAGGAGGAGTGGTCAGTGAAGTACACTGGAAGTGAAATAGATTGATTAAGGTGGAAATCTGAAACCACCTTAGGCAGGAACTTTCTGTTAGTCCGAAGGACCACCTTATCTCTGTGAAAAGAGATAAACTCCTGCTCCACTGACAACGCTTTTAATTCACTTATGCGTCTGGCAGAGGTGATGGCTACCAAAAACACAGTTTTCCAAGTCAAGTACTTGAGCTCAGCTGAAGACAAGGGCTCAAAGGGGGGTTGCATAAGCTGAGCAATGCAAACATTAAGATCCCAGGCAGGGGCAGGATCCCTGAATGGAGCGTTGGTGTGAAACAACCCCTTAAAAAACTTGGAAAATACAGGATGAGCTGAAAGGGAAGAGGATTTACCTGCTGAAATAAAAGCAGACACAGCTGCCAAGTGCACCTTCAGGGTAGCTGGTCTCAGCCCCAAAGAATTCAGGTGGACCATATAATCCAGGACTGTGGGTAGATCAGCAGAGACTGGGGAAATATGCTTTTCTGAGCACCATATGGAAAACCTTTTCCATTTGGAATTGTAGTAGCTCTGGTGGAAGGCTTCCTGAGGCCTCAATATATCCATTACACCTAGGGAAAGGTGTAAATCAGCAACTCTAACTCTTCAAGAACCAAGCCTTGAGATTGAGAGATTTGAGATTCGGACCAGACCCTTCCCTGGGCACAGGTTAACAGATTGTGATTCCTGGGAAGGGACAGGGAGGATGGACTGCTAAGGACAGCAGGAGTGGATACCAGGGCTGTCTGGCCCAATCCGAGCTATCAGAATGACTTTGCATGATTGGGATCTGATTTGACTAGCACTTTGAACAGGAGAGGAAAGGGAGGGAAGGCATAGAGAAACTTCCTCCCAACTGAGGGCTAAGGCATCCAGTGGGAGTGAGCCCAACACTGGGGCCTGCAGCAAAAAGAGGAAGTTGGTGATTGTCTAGGGCTGCAAAAGATCTATCTGCGGGGTGCCCCATCTGGCAAATACTACTCCCAAGACCAGGGGATCCAGTGACCATTCGTGGTGGCCCTGGGAAATCCTGCTGAGAGCATCTGCCAGGACATTGTCCTTGCCTGGGAGGTGAACTTCCGTAAGGGAGGTGTTCAGGGAGTAAGCCAGAGACCACAACTTCATTGCTTCGGTGCACAAGGCCGTAGACCGAGTGCCCCCTTGCTTGTTGATGTACCACATTGTAGTGGTGTTGTCTGTTCTGACCTGAGTACTCTTGTTCTGAACAGATTTGGAAAAAGCTTGAAGTGCTAGAAAAACTGCTCTGAGCTCCAACAGGTTGATGTGGAGCAGAGATTCCTGGGGAGACCACAGACCCTGGGTGGTGAGGTCGCCCATGTGAGCTCCCCAGCCCAAGAGGGACGCATCTGTAATAAGGATTAGAGGATGAGACTGAGTGACAAAAGGAACCCCTTGTCTCAGGTTGCTCTGATCCTGCCACCACTGTAGGGCTTGGATCAGGGTTCGAGTTACTGGGATCAGCTTGGTAAGAGGATCCTTTCTTTGAGACCAAAAAGCTCAAATGGAACTGGATGTCCCTCATCTGAAATCTTGCTCCTTGCACAACTGCTGTGGAAGCAGCCATGTGTCCTAGGAGCTGCTGAAAATGCCTTGCTGGCCGGGAGACCTGCAGGGTAAATGAGGAGGCCAGGGAGACTAGGGTCTTTGCCCTGTCCAGGGGGAGGAAGGTCCTGGCTTCCTGTGTGTTTAGTTCTGCGCCTATGAAGGTAAGAAGCTGGACCGGTTCTAGAACTGACTTTGAGAGATTCAGAAGGAAACCTAGAGAGGTAAGCAGTTGCTGCGTTATCTGAAGGTGTAAATTGACCTGGTCTGGGGACTGGCCTACTAAGAGCCAATCGCCCAGGTATGGAAAGATGGCAATCTTTGCTCTTAGGTAGGGCAACTGCTACAGCCAGGCATTTGGTGAATGCACCATGGGCAGAAGTGAGGCCAAGGGCATTGCTCTGAACTGGTAGTGGCCTGAGGGCAGCTCGAACCTGAGGTACTTTCGATGGGAGCTTCTGATGGGAATATGGAAGTAGGCATCCTTGAGGTCCAGGGAAGCTAGCCAGTCCCCTGGCCTTAGAGAGGGTAGGATAATTCCCAGAGTCACCATTTTGAACTTTGGCTTTAAAAGGTGCGTGTTTAAATATCTGAGATCCAGGATGGGCCGCCATTCTCCTGTCTTTTTTGGGGTAAGGAAGTACCTGGAGTACAAACCTTTGCCCTCAATCAATCAATCAATCAATCAAGTCTTTATTTAACCAGGCGTTCATCGTTGAGCAGAAGCTCATTTGCAAGATGGACCTGGGTGGAGCATGAACAATTGTATATACAGGTCAACACAGGTATTTACAAGGCATTACAGATAATACTCTTTACAGAGAGGAAGAAAAAGAAGATCATATGTACATAGAATTATACAAATATTATACAGATTACACGGTATTTACATACATAGAAGTGTCTATAGGAGGATAAAGCAGGTTATCTAAGGTTGCAGGAGGAAGTAACGGAAGAAAAAAAATAAAAATAAAAATATACACCAGGTAGAGGTGAAGGTAGAGGAGGGAAGTAGGGAGAAAGGCTAGGAGGCACGGTGCACAGAAGGAGTTGGTAAAGCTGGATGTAGAGAAGGTGGATGGAGAAAAGGAGTATGTGAGCCCGGATTGAATGCTATAAAGTACGGGCATGGTAGGATGTCACAACCCAGGGTAGTGAGCTCCTATCCGAGGTTGGGAAAAGAAAGAATAAGGGATGGATGGGCCTAGTGTTGATAAGACAGGGGATAAGAGAGAACAATTAGGCTGGTGAGGAACAAGCTGGGGGTCAGTACTTAAAATTGGGTCTAGGCGTGGCTATATACCAGTACTGGGTCTGAGTGGGTGAAGCAGTTACATACTTCTCTGATTGTACGGAAATAAAGCATCTTGAAAGCATTTATACCGATTAGAGTGCTTAATTTGAGGGTTTTTTGTAGATCGTTCCATAAGGTAGGTAGCACGAAGCTTATGGCTGCCCTGCCGAAGCGGGATTTTGCTTTGGGTACTTTAAGTGTAATAGCTGAGTAACTTCTTAACGCGTATTTCCCAATTATACTCAGGGGAAGACAGCAGGAGATATAGTAAGGCAGCTTATTAGAGATGGCTCTATAGGTCCAGAGAGCGGCTTTCTGTGGCGCCTGAACTTAGTGATGTCCATCCCACTGCCGATATAGGGTGCAGTGATGTGTGTCGAAGGAGAGTCCGTTATAAACCTCAGTGCTCGATGGTAGAGTGTGTCCAGTTTAGCCATGTAAGAGTTGGGGCATTGGCTGTAGAGGAAGTCAGCGTAATCAACCAATGATAGGAAAATGGATTGGACCAGTTGTTTCTTGGCATCTCTGGTGAGAAATTGGCTGATTCTAAAAAACAGTCCAAGCCTTTGCCGAAGTCGTTTTAGCAAGTCCTCGATATGTTCAATGAAGGAGAGTCTTTGGTCTATCCAAACTCCCAGATACTTGAATTTTGTAACAAATTCTAGTTTTTCACCTAGAACTGTGGTAATTTGGGAACTGTCCCACTGGACACAGGGTTAGCTGTACGGATAAAAGGAGAGAGGACCATCGCTTTAGTTTTTTGGGCATTAAGGAGTAGCTTTTTTTGGAGGAGTTGGCTTTGCAAAAGGTTGAATTCTGACTGTAGGTCATTGCAGGCAGCTTCAGGTGTTGGGCGACTCATGAGAGAACTGTATCATCTGCAAACAGATGGATGTTGGCTTCTTTTATACAGTAGTCGATGTTATTAATGTAGATTGCAAAAGTAAGGGCCCTAATATAGAACCTTGAGGTACCCTCTTTGCAGAGTTTTTAAGGGGACAGGCCTCCTTCGCTTTAACTTGTTGAAGGCGCCCTTTAAGATAGTCAGTGAACCAACGCAGAGAGGAGGGGTCCACACCTATGGTTTGAAGGGCGGAGAGGAGTAGACTATGGTCGATGGTGTCGAAAGCCTTGCTTAGATCAAGGAAAACAGCACAAATAAAGTTTTTGCTCTCAAGATTACGCTGCCAATCGTTAGTAACTTTGGCGAGGACTGAGATAGTGCTATGTTTAGCTCTGAATCCGGACTGCATAGGATTTAGCAGTTCCCTAGACTCAAGGTGAGTCCTCAGCTGTGCATTTACAATTTTCTCTAGGAGCTTGGACAGGACTGGAAGGAGGGAAATTGGCCTGTAGTTATTGAGATCGCCACGGTCACCTGATTTGAATAGTGGCATGACATGTGCTGTCTTCCATATAGGTGGTAAGGTGCCCTGAGACAGGGATAAGTTAAAAAGGTGGGTGATGGGTATCGCTAGTACGTGGTAGGCAATTTTTAGGAAGTAAGGGTCAAGGGAGTCGGCCCCAGCACTTTTTCTAGTATCCAACTGAAGCAAGAGATCCTCTACCTCTTTCAGTGTGGCCCTGGTGTAGGGGAGGAACCCTTTCCACAGCTCTGAGAGCCAGGAGGGTAGAGACCTCTGCCTCTAAGGCTAGTGCCTCTGATGGAGTTGCAGGTGGAAAAGATCTGGTTCTCAGCTTTGGAAATTTTTTGAAGCTGAGAACCAGTCCCTGGCTTACTACTTCCAGGACCCACTTGTCTGATGTTAAAGACTTCCAGTCCTGGACAAAGTAAGCCAGCCTGCCCCCTACAGGTAGAGGAGAATCGGCCCTGGCAATCCCATCAGGTTGCCTGCTTGGCAGGGGCTTTGGGCTGAGGGGTGGAAGCAGACCTGCTTGTACCCCGTCTGCCTCTCCCTCTAAAGAACCTCCTCTGAGCATAGGCGGAGGAGGAAGCTTGGGCTTGGTAAAAAGGCCTATGAAAAGGCCTGCCCTGCCTCTAGGAAGCTGCTTTTGAGGAGTGGCCTGCCTTTCTTGGCCTGTACTTCTATAGGTGGTCCTATATTCATCCATTTTCTTCATGTAATTCTCTGTTTGCTCTCAAATAGAGAATTTCCCAAACAGGAAAATCCATGGCCTTAGACTGGGTATCCTGAGACAGGGTAGTACATCTGAGCCAAGCCATCCATGCAGTGCCACAGATGTAGCCATGACTCTTGATGAAACATCATTAGAGTCCACTGCAGCATGAAATTGCACCTTGATGCCTCAATACCATCCATAGCCACCTGTTCCAGCTCCCTGGCAAGCTGGTCAGGGACTTGTTTCGCTAGGGCCAGCACAGTATCCCATCTGGATTTCTGGTACCTAGCAGCATAAGCCATATAATTTGCTTGTCTGAGTCCCAAAGATGCTGCCATGTACTGTTTCTTTGCCATAGCATCAATCTTCCTGGAGTCCTTCTCAGGGGGGTGTGAAGCTAGGGGAATATTAGCCTTGTCACAGGCTGCAGCCTGCACTACCCCCACATGTAATGAGAAGGGGACTTGGAAAGCCTTGGAGGAGAAACCCCTAGGGGTCTATCTGGAGAGATGTCCGGATCAATGGGCACATCCAGATCTTCAAAACCATATTCACTCTCCTCATATTCCTCTTCCCCCTTCCCCTTCATAAAAATCCTCAAAATCATAATCTTGAACCGGTGGAACCGGCCGAACCAAACGCTTATCTGAAGGTGTCGGTTCGGTCGGAACCGGAGAGAGAGACTGGACAATTTGAATTGCTTTAGTTATTTCCTCAGCAGTTGGGGAGAGAACTTCTGGCTTTACACTAGCTGACTTTCTAGTCCTTTTTGCTGGAACCGGCTCTTTGTTTGCCCGAGGAAGTATCGCCCTGGTCAGAGGGCACTCCCTCCGGTTCGGTTGGCCCGAACCGGCTGGCCATCCGGTCAGCGGACTTTTGGCCTCCTTTCCATGAGCCTACCAACTCTCTTATCTATGGTGGCAGCAGGAAATTGTGACAGATCTGGCAGTCTGAATTGAGGTGGTCAAACCCTCAGACAATAGACGCATGTGGTGTGTGGTTAGCCTTAGCAAAAGCTTCCCCACAAACACTACAGTGTTGAAACCCAGTGGTCCGGTTTTCTTTGGGTTTTCAGACATAATGCCAGCCTAACCAACTTGCCCGCTTATGGCAATCCACCAAGCAAGACACCTTATCGGTTCCCAACCGTGTCACGGGTCGTGAAAAAACGAATGAAATCCATTTTTAGAACTGATAAGAACCAGGAACTGCACTCTAAAAGGACTAGTAGATTTTAATATAACCTGATCGGTTCAAACCGAACCGATAAAAGAATTACAAGTTCCACAACAGAAAAATAAATGTAAAACCTATCTATAACTTACATTACCACAGACAGAGCTTGAACCGATCGGTTGTGGTTTAATTTCGGCTAAAAACCGAAAAATAATACTTTTAAACCGACAAAATGAACCGAGCAGAAGGAGGAATCTCCGGAGCGACTGTTCAGTGAGGCGGAATAAAGAATCTGACAGTTTGCGTTTGAAGCACAGCAGACAGTTTTCAACCGAGCTCGCGCTCTAAGTTCCATGCCTGCATGGAAAGTTAACTATTTCACTCGAGCAGTTCTAACCTGCGGTCATACTGCAATTGTCATAATATAGCAAGACTTCATGTTGTTTGAAACCAAAAACAATCAGTTGAAAACCAAGACCCCCATTAAAGCAAGAAAAGCCCAAAAGAAAATATACAATTCAAACAATCAAACAGGATGAAATACAGGATCAAAAACAAAAGACTGTCAGGAAAAAATTAAAAGTCTCCAACTGTAAAAGAAAAAGACTAAAGTAGTTAACAGAATGTGAAAAACCAGCAACAGTGGGTAAAAAACAACTAAATCACCAGAAATCCCAATATCGTTCCCAAATATTCTGTTTGAGAATTTTCCTTTCACCGTCCCTAATGCGGTCAATATTGTGTACAATTTTCTCATAAAGTTCAGCAGGGGACACATACCGCTGTTGAAACAAATAGCAACACCTGACTTCCCAAACCCAGTATAATATGACAGCTAGTAGATTCATAGTACTGGAATTATACCTGTCTCGTGCTTCTGGAAACAGACCGAAAAATAAGGTTCTGGGGTCCCACATTTTCCACACATGTTGCTAATGTTTACGCTGCCTAAGAAACCAGAAGTATACAATATAGGGACATTCAAAATATAAATGAACCGTGGTTTCAGGTTCCGTTGTACAGGAATCCCTAAAAGAATATCGATCCAGAAACTGTTTGTGCTTGTGGTTCCCTCTAACATTCATTTTCCCATGTACACCAAGCCACGAGATATCCCACATCACTAAAGGAATTCTTGCATCAGTCAAACGATTCCCAATCTTATCCTTCTCAAGCGTGGTAAAATCTGGAAAAACTTCCTCTGAAAAACAGGAATCCACGATAACCTGATACAAACTTCTTCTAGAAAGCTCAGTCACCATCTTTTTCATAATGTTCCATGTTTTAAGTATATCAAAAACCACTACCCAATCAGAAGATAAAACATATTTCCGCTTATTTTTATGTAAAAAACCATCATTGATCCATTCCTGTAAAATATCAGTAAGAGGAGCCGTAACCATTGGAACCCAAGGTTTACCCACCAATTGAAACATGGGCTTTAAATTGGTAGAAAAAAAGAAAACAAGCGGGTGAACCATACAAACCCCTCCATGGCGATAATCAAAATATGAAATGTTTCTCTTAACGGGGTTCAACTGGCTGCCCCAAAAGCAGGAAAAAAGATACCCATAAGCGGCACAAAAAATTGTTTAGGCACTGGAAATATATCAGCAACGTAGAGAAACAAAGGTAACAAACAATTTTTAATCAAAATACCAGTTTCTTTTTCCCCATGGACCATTTATTCCATTTGCAAACCTTCTCCCTCCCTACATTCAGTTGTAATTCCCAATTATACTGTGCCATGTCAGGCGTTCCAAAAAACAGACCCAAAATTTTGTGTGGAGAGTCCACCACCTGAATACCTCCAAGATGGGAGCCTCCATCATGAAAGTCCGCTAAATTAAAACAGACACTCTTCTGAAAATTAAGCCTTGAACCAATACAATGTAAAAAAAACAGGGAGAATGTGACATAATAAATGTCCAACTGATGCAGTTGGTACCAAGACACAAAGATCATCTGCATAACAAATAGTTTGTAAGTTACACAGGCCCAAACCAGATATACCAGGGAGACTCGGGGACCTCTGAAGAAGACGGATAATTGGATCTAATGCCAAAACAAACAAAAGCGGGCTTAAAGGACAGCCCTGTCTGATTCCTCTACGGTTGTAAAATGGGGACCCAAGCCAGCCATTAACATAAGATCTTACATAGGCCAATGAATAACAAAGACAAAGCCAATTTACAAACATACTAGGAAAACCATAGGCCTGAAGAGTCAACCAAATAAATTCCTGGGAAACACCATCAAAAGCTTTGGTCAGGTCAAAATTAAATAAATATCTGGAGAGAGTTCCACTTGCCCTTGAGAGAATAATTCCCTCACCAGAATCAAGGCATCTCGGATGGACCTACCTGGTACAGAGCAGTATTGGAACGAAGAAATCAAAGAGGGTAACAATTTCAGTATCCTATTACCTAATAACTTTGCAAACATTTTAAAATCAGTATTCAACAAGGTAATAGGGCGCCAATTAGCTAAATCAGATCTATCACCCTTTCTGAATAAAAAAAGCATTATACCTTCATACATTTGTTCAGTAAGACGGTCCACTAATAAAAAAGCATTAAAGATAGCCAATAATTGATGCGGCATAACTTCCCACAAAGATTTATAAATTTCAGAAGATAGGCCATCCGAGCTGGGAGCTACCATATCTCTTAGGCTTGTTATGACCACCTTTACTTCCTCCAGTGAAAAAGGTGTCACAACAGCCTGCTTCTGTACCATAGTTAAGGTAGGTAAATCCGAGGCCTGTAACAACAAGTGCATTTCTTGGGATTCTGAAACTGGAGATTCAAAGGTGTGTCTAACAAAATCTTCTACACACTGTAAAAGTTCGGATTTCCCTCTAACTGTATGGCTGTGGTTATCAGTCAGACTATATATCTGTTTATCATAACACCTCTGCCTACATTCGTCATATGGTTTAAACTGACTCTTTTTTCCAGAAATCCTAAATATCTGTTCAAAATCCAGGGACTTCTGTCATACTGGAGTTGTGTCAGTGTGTGTTTATCATTCTGTATGCGATCTCCACAATCTCATTGTGACAAATTAACCACAAAAAACAAGGTATGCAATTCAGCCCTTAGTAGCTGAGATTGTTGGTGACGACAGTCAGCCAAAAGTCTAGAATGCAATTTAAAATAAGCAGTTATGCATACCTTAGTATCCACCCCCCAATCAATCATAGAATCATAAAGAAAAAGTACAGTGTGCCTGTCAGATAGCAGGTCCAAAAATCCCTTATGAAACTCCGGATTCGATAATAAATGAGTGTTCACCCTCCACACCCCTGGCCCATTAGCAGTCACAAAACCCAAATGAATCATTAGACCTAATAAATTATGGTCTGAGGTTTCAATAGGCAAGCCAATCCTCTCAAACTCCCCAATGTTCCATGAACAAAGCCAAAAATCTATCCTGGAAGTCAGTCGGCCTTTTGAAAAGGTATATAAAGGGTTCTGTGCAAACACATCCACAAGATCCAGTTCTTTAACTATAGCCTGTAATTCATGTGAATCACAATACACTTTCGCCTTAGTCTTAAAATCTAGGCTAGAGTTAAAGTCTCCCCCCCAGAGAACTATTCTACTGGTCAGCAAGTAAGGCTTAATCATCCTAAAGATATGCACCCTAGCAGCTTTTTGTTGAGGCGCATAAATATTTATAAGCCTGTAGCTCAAACCATGCCACAGAATATCCAAAAGCATTGCCCTCCCAGGCACCAAATCCACAAATTTTTGAAGTAAAAAACCAGATGTGGAAAAACCAAACCCAAGACCAGAACACAGGTCTTGACCAATAGACCAATAAGAAATCCCTGAAACCCAATCCTTAGTAGCTCTATCAATATCCATAGCAGTGTAAAACCGAGCATCCTGCAAAAAATAAACATCATAAGGCAAGGATTGTAAGGTCAGAAATGTAGCTTTTCTTTTATACACTGACCTAATACTATTGAAATTAAGAATAGCTAAGGCAAGGGAGGCCCGAGTCAGGGACATAGCAACAAATCAGCAAATAGGAGAGAAAGCTCAAGAAAAAAAACAGTAATTTATTTTTCCGAGTTCTTGTCGGCCTCTTCTTCAATCCTGCCCCTGAAGTGTCCGATAACGGAGCAAGAACAGGAGGAGATTCAGATTGTGAAGAAGAAGGGAATGGCCCCTCCAGGTCGTCCCCATCCATAATGTCTCCCCAGCTCTGTAAAGGTTCATAAGGATTATCCACTTGTATCAAAAATTGCTGTTTGTCCTCCACAGGTTTAGTGGACCAAAGCCACATACAAACAGGGTGGGAATCCACTGAATCATCCTCAGACCTCACACACGTCACTGCTGGGGGGGGAAGGTGGATCTGTCAATAGCAGAACAGGTGGAGGAGGGGGCAAAGGGGGAAGGGGGTCTACAGGAGGCGCCTGACATTGAAGAGCAGCCTGCCTTCCTCCCAAATCAGTAGAGGGATGGGGCCCATTCTTACCAAGAGCAACAGGACCCGAACCCGGGGGGTGAGACTTAGCGGAAGAGGCAGATTTGGTAATATAAAAATCATGCTCCACATAATCCACTGTGTTATGGGCAGCCCATGGGCAAGCAACAAAAACATGAGTATCATCGCCACAGAGATTACAAGAGGGAGGAACAGTACAGGATAGTATCGAGTGACCCAAAACTCCACAAGCTGCACACTTAAGCTGAACACAGTCAGAATTGAGGTGAGACAAAGACCCACACCTATAACAGGATCGAGGCTGGCCTGGATAGAATAAAATGCCACGGTCCCCCCCCCCCCCAGATAGAAACAAACAGTTTGGGAGATGCTGAAACCCTCTTCGGTCATTTTCAGTTGTACATTAAATTTCCACCCCCAGTCCAAAACCTGTTATCATCAATCAGGGCATGAGGCACCCCATTAACAGTACACCGTTTCTCCAAACAGTAAAGATTATTGAAAACATTCACCCCTTCATTTCGAAACAAAACAGTAATCACTTTAGCAGTAGGTCTAGTGATAGGGATGACCACAAAAGGCTTCCAAACAGGGTCAGAGCGGGCAGCATAATATGCAGCCCAAAATGTATCCAATAAAACTGCTGAACGAAATGAAATGTCAAAATTGTGGTCCCCCAAGGTATGAATAAAGGCACACACCTCGGCCGGCTTAATGCCTAAAGAGTCAGTTATTAAACGTTTACCCACGTAATTTCGATTTGGAGGGAGTTCCAGCCCACCTCTATAGTAGATCCTAGCTATAAAATGTTTCCTTGCAGACGTCTCAGAATTCTTAAACAACGAGGCATAGCTAGCAGGTTTTTGAGAGTAGCATCCTGCAGTCCCTGTTGTAACAAACCCCCAATAGATCCCAAAACTGGGCCCCTGCCCGAAGAAGATGAAGATTGACCTGGAAGTGTAGGCACAGATTGTGGACCAGAGGTACTAGGAACATCCAGAGAGGTAGCCAAATCAGAGGAAGCAACAGAAACGGTCTCAGGTGGCTGAGACACCACACCGACAGCAGCAGCAGGAGTAGGTCGCAGAGGGCTCGCTCTTACACCTAGAAACGTAGCAGCGGTGCAGTCCGGCTCTAAATCAGGAAACCCCTGCTGTAAAGCTGCAGAAGAGGGTTCCGGGACCACAATCAACCCCTCACCTGACAAAGGAATACGGGGATCAGGAACCCATTTCGTTTGAGTCTTAACCCAACTCACCTTCTCTAACGCCTGCTCAGGGAACCAGGACGAATTCTGTGCTGTAAAGGGAAGAGAATCGCTGTGAGCCATAGAAGCCATCATACCAGCAGTATCCACAGGTAGACCATCTGCAGGGTCAACATTGCTCTTTTTTGACGTACCAGGGAGTACCATCGGACTACAAGCCGTACGCTTCCGTTTTTTCTCATCTTCAGAAAACTTGACATCAGAGGGAAATGCAGTACTTGCCTCAGGTAAGGGCTTTACATTCTCCGACAGCATAGCAAGATCTTCCTTAGGTAAAGAGATATCCATACAATCCGTATCAGCAGGACAAACACAGTCAGGCACCAGCGAGTGCTCCACCACCACGTCCTCACTCTCAGAAGTCCGAGACATTCTGAGGCCATTCCAGCTGTCCCAGGGGAGCCCCCTACTGCAAGACTAGGGGAATTTCCCCGGTGTCCTGGCCAAATTTCCCTCATTCATTAAAAATACCCCCAACAGCTTAATCTGGTTCAAGGTCAGTTGGCATTCATCTGTATCCCCCTCCCCCGGGTCATGCCTGAAAATAGGCAGGATTTGTCTAGTGTACTTACCCGGTCAACAAAAACTAAATAAATAAATAAATAAAATGCACCACCAATCTTCTCTTATAATCAATAAATGGCTGCTTTACTTTGTTTGCACACTGTATTAGGTGCTGGCAAGAATACTGCAGTACCATTTAGAGCACTTAAAAAAATGTGGGCTATGAGCATTAGGGTTGTGGGCATGTCAGAGAGAGCAGAGGACAAGGTGGGGGGGACATCAAGCTGTTCATTCAAAACTGGCTTGGAGAACATTTGACTGTTGTGAACTTAACCTTGAAAAAGAATATCGTGCCCGCCCCTCAGAACATGGAGAAGACCCACCAGCTCACATCATCATGGTGGTTTTAGCAGACTCAGGAGAACATGATGAGATCCTGCATGCAGCAAGAAGGGTGAAAAATTTAGATCATCACAGCCAACAAGAGCGATTGTTCCCAGACCGTAGCTACTCCACTTGGATTAGATGAAAATTGTTTGACGGAATTCATGCACAGTTATGAGCCTTGGGAATTCAACATGTCTTAATGCTACCAGCGAGGACTTAAATCACTTATGGAGGCATAGTGTATCTGCACACTTACCCACAAGCGTACGGGAAACTTGCTGCCAAGCTGAAGAACGAATTTGCAGCATGACAGGAGGGTCAAGCGTCAGATGCAGATGAAAACTAAATGAGACTGTGCTAAAATTAAGTTTCAAGAGGGAGGTAAGGCTTTGTGGTGAATGTGGGACACTGGTGTGTATTGAATATATGTATTTAATCCTAGTTAACTGTTAATGATTGTTATGTTATTGCCTATTGGACCTGGGACTGAATGCATCTAGCATAACGCTTTTCATTACAAGATGGCACCTTGCATAACCAACCCTCATGTTACTCCTTCTGTATGGCTACTTGAACTGTTCTTTCCCATCGCTGACCTTCTGGACAGTCGCGTGTGCGCTGATGGTGAAATGGCGCTCTGATACATCAGAGATTCTGAACTGTTTATTTAAACAGACCCAGGTTAGCAGCAAAAGTTGGACCTTTTTAATTTTGTAGAATAGATACTGTAGTTTGCACAAATTTAAATGATGTTTTTTTGTTATTAAAAATAACTGTCAAAAATGGATTTGTTCAAGTCTTAGGCAGCCCCTGTAACTGAGCTCACAAGTTTTAATTCAGGGACATGCTATAACCATGTTTGGGTTTTGTAATACTGCAGAGGTTTTTGCACTTTCATGGTTGAATACTCCTTACAGCATCAATTATAGAGAACACTAATCCCACTTAATGGGAAGCTTGCCATTTTATAGCATAATTTCTAAATGTTACCTTACATACGGTATGTTCTTGTTCTTGGCAGATATGGTCATTCTAAAATGTCCTGTTTCTCCTTGTTTTATTCCAGAGGATACCTCACATGCTGTAACTCAGTGATCGTGCCATTACGTGAAGTTTTATGTATTCAGTGTTTTATTGAATGATCTCGGGTGTACATGCTTGTTTTTAACCTGCTTAAAATGCAATAAAATATAAGTTTAAAAATGTGCGTACAGGAAAAAACATGCAAAAGAAAAGATGCTTATACAGAAATGCAAAACTTACCTTTCCATATGCTAGGTGCTATCTTAGGTAGAAAATAACAAATGATACGTTTCAGAACATTGACCAAATTCTCTGGCTTTCGACAGTTTCTGAACACAGCAGAGTTCTCCCCACTGTCTCTCACACCAGCCCACCTGTATTTCAACAGACTGACCCCGTCTCTTTCTTCTGACTCAGATCCAGGTCCTTTTACATCACTGAACATAATTTGATATTTTAAAATAAGAGATGTATCTCCCTATTTAGGATTTGATTAGACTATATGGGCTAGCAGTAATACCCAGCAGGGTGGGTGGTACTGGGCTATGCGACCGCCTGGGCCTATCGCCATCAGGAATATTGTGTATAGTCCATACCACCCACCCAGGAGGGTGTTATTGCACTAGAAAATGGATTGGATATGAAATGTTAATTAAAACATAAAATACAATTAAATATATAAAATTGGGCATATAAGCATGATTTTTATAAAGTAGCCCCTTTTCTGGTTCAGTTGCCAGCAGAGAGCTCTGTTGTTGGATGTCTTCACTTTTTTACTATGGGCATTGTAACTCTCCACCTACCCCACCAATACTCTCAGTGATTTTGTGCTGTGTTTCCTCTGGTACACCTCTCCCACCTTCCCTGTGTGTTATTTGGATGGCAGAGTGGCTGATGGCTGTAATAGTTTCAAATTCTGACCAGCTCCCATCCTGTCTGGTTACTACTGAGCAGCTGCAGGTATCTTGGTAGAGGTGTAGCAACTGCAGAGCAGTACAGTTGGTGATCGTGGTCAGGAATTGCTGAAGAAGTGCGGTTGGCAGGTGGCAAGCAAGCAGGGTCAAAATGAATAATCCAGCGACTGTGGAATGAACGGAGAGTAAAATGAGTGTTAAACCTGTAAAAACAGGTAAATAAAGTTGATTTTTATTGTTTTTACTTTTAATATGAAGAGTTGAGCAGGGTAGACTGCAAACTCTTGCAAAGCAAGGGGGAAATAAATGGCAGCGCCCATTTCAAACCAAGTTGGGAACATTGATATTTGTTGTGCAAAGGCAGGCTGGCACTGGGACTAGTTATTTCTCAGTCTCTGTTGGTACATAATTTACCCCCTTGCCTTGGCAGGGGTCTCAGCCAATCAGAGATCGGGAAATTTTTAACCCATTTTCTAAATATCTTTACCTAAGATTAACATAGGCCTAAATAGAATATTTACAGCCAATCAGGAAGCTCTATTACATGAACCCTTTTTATAATTTGTATTGGTAAAACAGTCTTCGTTAGAACCCTTTTTGGTAAATGATGAATCTATTAAAATATTTTGGAGAAAGCCGGCCTGGTGGCGCTGGAGGTTGAGGCGCTGGTTGCTACACCTCGCACCACGCGGGCGACCTGGGTTCGGGAATGAGCCCGAGCCGGTGGGGATCAGCAGGGGGAAAAGAGGATTGAGCATCCAGAAGACTGCTCTCCTTTTTCGGGGGAAGGAGACTAGTTGTCCTGCTCGTTGACTGCCCTCTGGCAGTGGCTGGAGGGCAGTATGGGTCGGGAGGCTTGATACCACATCCTCAACGCTGGAAGGGGGGGGGATGGGCACTTATGGAAGAAAATTAGCCTGGCAGGCTAGAAGATGGGCCACCGGTTCTGGATTGGGTCTCTGGGAGGGGGGAGAAGCCAGCAACCTCCTCTTGGCCCCGTCGTAGGGGGCAATCCACAGGGAAACTATCGGGGACCACAAGTGCAGGAGCGGAGGGACCGGAGAGAGAGTCCCTCCATCAGGAGGGCCAAAGCCACCTGCCATGGTTCTGGAGGATAAAGAGAAAAAAAATAAAAAAATATTTTGGAGACCATGGGTAAATATTTGAACCTTAACCACCCTTTCATACCACATTTCATGCAGTTGTATAGTCAGAATAATGCTTCATTAAACAAAATGCTAAATTATGTCAGCGTTTCTCTGCCCTTAGGCTGAACCTTTCACCATAGCATATTTACAGGCTGCTAGTTGACCACTAAATTGACTTGATAAAGAGGTGCTAGCATTGCGCAGCACAAACTGCTCCTTTTTATGTAGTACGTCAAGCCCATATGCTTAAGAACATTGTCAGCCAATATTGCATCATTTTCAAAAGCCAGCTTTTGAGTACTGACAGTTGCAACATATGTACAGTATAGGGACGCAGTGAAATTTAATTTCACCAGTATTCCAGCGAAATAGGGAATTTCGCTGCATGGATTATTTCATGAAATTCGCGCATTTCGCCAGACTTTTGCCAGTGCGAAATTCGGAATTTCGTGTACCTGTACACAATACACATAGCTTGCTATAAAAAAAAATATGAAAAAAAGTGTTTTCGCTCCTCTCGTCCATGTCAAGATTAAAATCTTTATCCCCCCAACTACCGCAAGCCCCCACTTCCCTGGTGTCTAGTGGTCCCACCTCCTCCGGCCAATTGTTTTAAAGATTCTGCCAGCCCAGGTGGGCTGAATTATAACCATTCAAATCTACAAGAAGCCTACAGGGTAGTTTACAAAAGTCAGCACAGCTTAACTGGAGGCTTATTAGCCTGATATCCTGCTGGAGTTAAAAACTGTGAAAACTCTTTGTTGTAAAAGGTCTTCACCCCACTGTAACTTGTGGAGAAAGGAAAAAAAAGAAAAAGAAAATGTTACTACTACAGAGGGGCCTTGTTAATCCCCAGCATCCTGTCACTGCCCCCCCCCCGCCCCCCGTGCCACCCAGCTTAAGGATGGATTCGTTTTACATGTTATAGTTGGAATAGTTGGTCATAGTTCGTCAGCCCCTGCCGTCACCCCTGAGAGAGGAATGGAGATCCTCAGAGATAATGGGGTATTCTCCAGGAAGTCTGTACCAACCTTACATCCCTGTCCATACCCCAGAGGCGAGCCAGGATACACTGCTTCGCGAATAGAGAGGGCTTATTGTCAGCGAGAGAAACTACTCCCTTCCACTTGCCCCTTACCCAGCCAGGCAATTATTAAGTAGCTCTCCCTCAGAGTTCAGTGCAACAAATAAAGGAGTGAGGCAAGGAATTAACTGTTACACAGCCTGCTGGTAAACCTGACGAGGAAAGATAGGAGGACTCATCGACTCTTCTGCCTAGCTATGTATTTGTGTCTCCAAATATGCCCCCCAAAGTGCACACATTTGTGAAGGAGATCCCCTCTGAGCACATCAGAGGAGCAACATTGGGCTCACCAAGGATGAGCGTGACAGAAGTAAAACTCCACCCAGTCCTTGATCTCTTTCCCACTAGGTTACAGTGTAAGCCCAACAGGATTAGAGGGACTGTGGCAGCCTCGTAGCTACAGAATGTAATTTTCATAAGTAAGGGGCAGTAGATAGTACAGTAACAGATTTAGGCTATCACTAGCCCCAAACCTCACTACACCGATGCTTCCCCGTGCAATGGGCAGTCTATGAGGGTGCCAGTAGGATGTACCTCCCCGAGGCATGGCACATGATGCCAAACATTTCCACCTATCTATTGATCCCTCCACCACTCTCTTGTACCTAACGTTCTTTGCCCCATCCCTTGTAGCAACCCTCCCAAACTACCCACTCACCTTGGTATAGTCACTTCCTCCATGCCATGGTATTTTTCCTTATCCCTTGCAACCACTCCTAGCCACTAGCAGGGTTCTTCTACATCTTGAGGGGGGCCCCTGGGGCACTGCTCTCCTTCCCCCTCCTTCCTCACCCTTGGCATCTCCTTGCAGCCTTTCCCATCCTCTTTCTTCTATCCCACCTGTCATCTCCTAGCAGCTCTCTCCTCTCTTTCTCCCCCTATCTCCAGCAGCCTCTCTCATCACTTACAGGGTTCCTATTTATTCCTGCGGTGGGCCCTCCCCCAGAGGAGGACTCTCCCCCTCCTGACATCCCCTTTTTCGCCCCCCCCCAATGCTTTCCTCCTCTCCTGTTACTTCGCCTTCTTTTTTCAATGAAACTGGCCCTGGCATGTAACACTTCGTGCTTTCTCCTCTCTGTTACTGCCTTCTTTTGTCAGTTAAATCGCCCCCGCACTTAACAAACCTCCTTTACCTTATGCACTTATAAAAACACTTCCTTGCCTCCCTAGTACCCCTTCCTGAATTTTCACAATTTCTTCTTCCTTAGTTACCCGTCTACCAGCCTTTATTTTGTACTAGGCCTTTCCCTGTGTTGCTGTCATTGTTTCTCCATCCTTGTCTGTTATTACCAATTATTGCTGCCAATTATTTTTGTTTCAATGTATGTAACATTTGTAAATGATGCCCCAAAATGTTCTATAGTGTTACTTCATGTACCCCTCCCCACATTCGCACTGGGAGATAAGCAACTTGTTGTTTAGTGTGCCTTCCTGGTGAAACATTTCAATAAATAAAAACAACCAGTCAAATAACTGCATAAGACACCACCCATGGTCTGCCCAAGTAACTAACTCTTTCAATTATGACAGCTGAAATCAGCAATCGTGCTGCCCCGGTGAGACAAATTGATTGTCCATACCCGCCTGACTTGTGCGCTTTGATTTAGGGATAAAGGCTGATCTAATTTGTGTGGTCGAGCCCACCCCACCCATTTGAGCCACATTGGGACTACCCCAAATGCCCTTTCCCTTCTACCCTGCACCCTGCATCCCTGGAAAAGCCTTGTAGGTAATGAAAACAAACAAGCACAAACTTATCTGTTTATATGCACTGTTGAAAGGATATTATTAATAACGGTAGTAGGAGGGCTTCAGTTAAAGCCACGAGATCACACGCTGGAGAGTGTACTGTTAAATAAAGAGTCACTGGCATCCTCTGAACCAGGCAGTCTTATTGTGATGGTGGGGAAAACTGGAGACGGCTCTGTTAGTTTGACTGCAAGTAGACCGGCCAGGGAAAAGGCATCACACGGCTGAAAGCAGTGCGATCATGGTCATCCATTAACAAAGTCTCCCTGGGTGGTAGCTGACTCAAATTGGGAGGGTGAAGCAGTCTTTGAATAATCCCAGTTGGGATGACTTTGAGCTGCAGGCTGGAGCAGTGCAAAAGGGTGACGCAGATACGAGTATAGAGAGGGAATGAGAAGTTGATTGGTCGACGAGAGGTTGGGTTCAAATCCGGCACCATCAATCCTAGCAGATCATAGCCCTTGGAGGGGCTGAACACAGTTTCATTTCACAGGGATTATAGACTGCTACTGATGTTGGCTGTGGCACTTATGGACAACGGGGCCGGGGGTCATTCTTCATTTGGCCGGTGATCGACCGGGGTGGTGGACCATTAGACACTAGGGAAATTTATTTTATAGCAAATTATGGATGGGGACGGGCTTCTTCATATTGTGGGCCGGCAGTTGGCGGGGAGTGGGACCATTAGACATCAGGTATGTGGGGCCTTGGGGTAGTTGATGGGGATAAAGATTTTAATCTTGCGTGATGGAGGGGAAAACGCTTTTTTTTTTTTTTAAATATATTATCATCCCCCTGGCTCTCAAATGTGGAATTTTGCCCATGGGTGGTGAAATTCCACATTTTGCTGGCGAAATTCCACATTTTGCCCGTGGGGATTTCCACATTTTGCACCCATGAAATATTTTGTGAAATGCGGGGATTACGTGAAATATTTTCCTGGGCAAAATTTTTTTTATTTCGCACACCACTAGTACAGTATGAACACCTAGCGAATAATGACTTTGATTTTGAGCTATATCTTCCTTTAAAATACTGCATGTTTTTATTATGATCTAAAAAATGCTACCCATTTTCTGCTACTGATATTTTAATACATGTGATCTGTGAAATTATAACTTTTTTTAAAACTTGAAGTTTATTGAGTTGTATGCACCAAAGACCGACAAAAATGTACATAACTGACATCATCATTTACATAGTGGCATACAGTAACAGTCTTCATATCAGTAGAAGGATTACTTCCAGAGGTTATGAACTTAATTATTACATGGTTAAAAAATAATGGTAGAATCTCTGTCATTGTTTTGTGTGTTTTGTTCTACACTTTGTCTCTGTCTAATTTAACCTGTTATGTCCGTTACTTCTTATGACTTAGGAACAAGAGAGAGAATAACCTGGAACTGCATGAACAATTTGAAACATATAACATTTTAGTTTATTTTCTGTAAAAATGAAACAACCTTACTACGATACTGCAAACTAGAATAGATATCAACTTTTTTTTTTTGAAAGCGCAGGTGTGACCTCACTGTGAAGATCTCATTTTAGAACCTGACTGCATCATGATGATTGCCCGTTGCGGGGGTGGGAGGTAGGGAGTCGGACAGAAGTGATTACTGTTAGTGGATTGCACTCTGTAAAAGCTAAAGTGCAGATACTGTAAGCCATGGGAAAATGTAAAAAGAGGCTGATGTTTCACCTTCACAAGAAAACAAGGTGATCTACGAAAGGTCCTCTTTTATTGGGTTTTAATAAGAGATGGCAAGTAGAGCAGCTGTCCTTCCAGCAACTGTCTTTGTGATGTTTTGGCTCAGCAGCTGCTGTTGCAATAATCCAGCAGAGAAAGGTATGCATTCAGTAAATTGTAGCATACAGTCTACTACCTGCCAATATTAAAAAAACAGCAACTTTCATTATCATGCAAGAAAAGGGTCAGTGATTTTACGTGCATACAGTATAGGCCCAATATTCAGTTTGCTCATAACCAGTTTCCGATCCTGGGTGCCAAGTAGCATATATTGTCCTAAAATTGCTATATTAAAACTGGTTTGGGGGTAAACTGCGAGTGGCCCTAAACATGTTTAAATAGAGATCTGAGGGCAAAGCCTAAATGATAGCACTAAATGGTGAGCTTGGCACAAAGCACAGGCCCCTACTAGCTAGAGAGATGTATGTTCCCATGTTAAAGATAGGGCTTTCAAGGAGCAAACTGTATTAGGTCACCCCAGACCTGTTACTGCTTTTGTACTAACTTCCTATACTCGGAAGGTCCCATGCAATTTAAGTCTTTGCTGATGCAGGGTGCTGAGAGGTCGCGTGTATCTCGTTATAGCCTCATTACAATGTGAGGAGCAATCTTTTGCTCCATGCATTGGGTGCTGGTTGTAGGCTCTACACTGTAGTCTGTGGTCAACAGTGGTGCCGTAAAAAAAAAAAAATATATATATATATATAGCCCGTCACTCAAACCCTATAGGTATAAAAGCAATAACCCTTGTGTCCAGTGGTATCCCCTTCCTCATCCGATCCTCATATGTGCAATAAAAATTTCCTGGTGTCCACTGGTGACCCCAACCCCACCTGATCCCCAGAGTAAATAATTCCCTGGTGCTTAATGGTATCCCCTACCCTTACCCTATCCTCATAGACTAAAAAACATGCCCTACTGACTAGTGGTCCCTCCCCCGGTAAATGTCTGTGCCAGTGACAGTACCAGCCTTCACAGCCCTAGAGAGCAGTCAGCATTTATACGCCACTCAGTTCCCTGGATTCCACCGTCTGCCCCACACAAGTCCTGTATTGCTATACACACAGAGCTAAGTTTGTACTACCACACATGCATGCAGATTTAGTTCAAAATAGGTGTTTTGTGGACACATGCCAAACACCCATTTTTTGGTGGAAGTTACCGGCCACCAGTAATGTAATGGGGGGGGTTCCGAAGACTTCCTTCAAGTTTGGTAGTGAAATCTTGTAACAAGGCCAAGGTACTGTATGCATAAAAGCCAAATTTTGTGTGGAAAAAAATAAGCCTGCGCACACCGGAGATCAGATAGGGTCTGCGATAATATTGTAGGTAGAGAAAAAAGGTCAGAGTGGGTGGGTGGGTCAAGTGGGCCTTATCTGCTATCAAATTCCGTGTTTCTATGTGGAGTGCATTTGTTGTGTTAGGACTACGGAGGGGGGCACACCACTGTGCGCATTGTTAAAAACAGGGATTTAGAAGTGCTAAATAGTGCTGCCAAGGGTGCCTTTTAGCACTTCTGAAACCCTTTCGATATACCTCTGCACCCTGAATGCAAGAGGTTCACTAGATTTGTATGTGCCGAGGGCTATATAGTATGAACACTTCTCACCATGTAGCGACACCCTAAGTGTATCTTTGAATATAGTAGTGGTCGTGCTAATGAGCTATTGGCCACACTATATCCAATTAGTCCTATTAGCACTGCGTTGTTTGAATATCTGGGCCCTAGCACCTCTTTTAAATGATACTTCTGTATTAAACATTGATACATACATAAGAACATATGAACTTGCCAGCAGATAAAGGTCTTATGGCCTATCTAGTCTTCTCAGGTGTGCAGTTCCCTGTAAGTTTACAAGGGAACTGCCCTCCTCCCTGTTTCCCTCATGCTTCCTCCACCACCCCCTCCCACCACCCATCTTCCCCTATGCCTGCAGCTTTACCCTTCACCCTGTCCCATCCTTTTTGAAGCTGTCCACCATTTTTAGGGATACTACCTCCTCTAGCAGGTCATTCCACTTGGCCACCACCAACTCAGTGAAAAAGTGCCGCCTGATCTCCCTCTTGAACCTTGCCTTACCAGCTTTAGGTTGTGCCTCCTAGTGGTCTTGTTCACACTGTGGCTGAAGAGGCCTTTAGTGCTCACTCTGTTTATACCATTAAGGTACATGAAGGTCTCAATCATGTCCCCCCTCTCCCTTACAGTATTTTCTCAAGATAGTATGTGTTGAGCCCCCTGAGCCTCTCCTCATAGGTGTTGCCTTGCTGGCCCTAGATAATCTTGATTGCCCTTCTCTGGACCGTTGCCAGCAAGTTGATACTCTTAAGATATGGGCACCAGTATTGCACACTGTACTCTTAAGTGTCGTCTTACCAGACCTTACCATTATCATTACTATTACTTACCATTCTTCGACAGAATGACCTCCGCCTTCCTGGTGATAATTCCTCTGGCTATGGATCCCAACATTTTATTTGCTTTGACTGCTGCTCTCTTGCATTGTGACAAACGTTTCAGGTCACTTGTGATAATTACTCCCAGGCCCTTTCCTTTCTCTGACCTGGTTACCTGCACACCACCCAACCAGTATTTGGTCCCTGGATTATTTGCCCCCAAATGCATAACTTTACACTTTATAGCACTGAACCCCAGTTGCCAAATGCCAGACCACTTTTTTAGCATAGCCAGGTCCACTCTGAGTTCCTGTCTCCCCTCTTCTGTGTTCACCCTCCCACAGAGCTTGGTGTTGTACATGAACATGCAGACTTTACCATTGATCCCATCCATGATGCCACTCATTTTTTTTTTTTTTTTTGCTTAGCCGTTTTTCTCCCTCCTTGGCCCAGTTGGCTCCTCATCCGGCTGCCATCCCATCGCTCTGCTCCTTCAGGCCGTCACCCCCTGTAACTCCCATGGCTTACCCCCTGTGGTGGGGCAGCAGGGAGTCCCTCTTACTCACCCACCAGGTTCTGGATCCAGTTTGTGGGCATTATCTCCAGAGCAGAGCGCTGGGATTGCCATGAAGCTGCAATGACCAGCCACCAGGGTCTCCTTTTTCCATTTTTATGCTCCCACATGCAGGAGCATGGGATGCAATGACGCCTACAGCGGGCCCGCACACACACACACACACACACACACACACACACACACACACACGTGCAGCCCCGCCAAGCATCTGCCGTGCACCTGCCCCATGTTCATTGCGGCAGTGTATCATAGAGCCCCTGCCTCCGCTAGGGTTCAGGCATGCACCGACCACTTGTTGCCTCCCTTGAGATGGAGAGCAGTCCAACAGATGCTCAATCCTTCTCCTCCCTGCTGACCTCTGGCGGCCAGTGCGCGTTCCCGAATGTGGGTTGCCAGCGTGGCGTCCAGCGCCTCAACTCTCAGCGACACTGGGCCGGCCCAGTGATGTCACTTATGAAATGTTAAACAACACTGGACTGAGCACCATGCCCTGCCCAGCAACCAGCTCTTGACCCATCCCATGAACCTTGCCCCCACCTCCAAGTCTTCCAGCTTTCTGACCAGTCTCCTGTAAGGCATAGAGTCGAGTGCCTTACTGAAGTCCAGATATAGGACATCATCTGCTTGGCCCTTGTCCACTGTCCTAGTGACCTAGTCGAAGAAGTCAATTAGGTAAGTTTTGCAGGACCTCCCCAACACAAACCCATGGTGTCTCATGTCCTGGAGCCCATTTTCCTCCAAAAGGCTCACCAGTTTCTCTTTCAGGATGGTCCCTATCAGTTTGCCCATTGTTGAGGTAATGCCGACTGGCCTGTAGTTCCCTAGTTCATCACTCAACCAACTTTTATGGCAAGCCACCACATGTGCAGTTGTCCTGTCCTGGGGCATGATGCCTGACTCCAGAGAGGTGTTAAACAGGTCTTCTAGGGGGACCCGCCAGAACTTCCGCCAGTTCTCTTAGAACCCTTGGGTGCATGTCATCATTCCCTGGTGATAGGCTGTGAAGGTGCTATCTTTAGTATTTATTATTGTTTCCTCTGAGATGTATGGAGGTGAAGCTTTATTCCTTCATCTTATTGACATATTTTTAGGTGGCGGCTCTTGCAGTGATATTACTTGTTGAGTGGTAAGAGGTTCTGGTTTCTTCTCAGTGCTAATCAAATATAAAAACGTAAATGACACCTTCCTTATTTTTTATTGCAGGGTTTCTCGACAGCTCCTAGCTCTCCCTCAGCGAGTTCCCGGACTAGCACCTTGGGCCCATCACTTTCCCTTGGCAATATCTCTCAAGTATCTGTGCAGTCGGATATAAAAAAGCGCAGAGCACCTCCACCCCCAACATCAACAGCAGCCCAGTGGCAGGACAGAGAGCAGATCTCACAGCACGCAACACAGGTAAGGGCTTTTCTATGCAGCGCAATACTGCCAGGGGCCTCTGTCTGGAGCACAAAGTATGAGAAACCATTTTGGCTGAAAAGCTGAATTTGCCAGATAACTTGAGCAGCAGGTGCTGTCCTGCCATTCTGATTACAGTGCACAATTACAGGCAGGGCAGCATCATAATATTTAAGAAAACCAGTGTGTCCATTGGCGCAACGGTGGAAGTTCCGCTTCCGACACCGGCGACCCAGGTTCGGGTATGGACCTGGATTGCTGGAGGGCCCGCCAGGGGCAGATGGATGGATGGAGCGTCCTCAGGACAGCTCTCCTTCTCTGGGGGGGCCCAACGTCTGGTGCACACAGGACTCCTGGCGGAGGCCGGGGGCTCCTACGCAGCCGGCATCAGGACGTCTGCAGGGCGGACGCGGGACATCATTGCACGTCCCCATCCCCGAGGAAATAACGTCCTTTCGGGGACAAGAAAAATTCCAGCTAGCGCCTCCATGAAACCCTTCTCACCACCTCCGATGTGCTCCCAGGCCGGCTCCCCTGACCAGAACCGACATTCGTGACACTGGTAAGTGCCACAACCCCGCCCTGGAGGGTAAGCCAGAGGGCATAAGGGGAGAGCGCGGCTTACGTGGGTGCAGGGGGTGGCAGGGGCAGTGCCTAGGGCTGAGTTCGGCGATAGCTGGCAAAAAAAAAAAATATTTAAGAAAATCAACTATTCTTTCATGTACTCAAAATTATGAACCAAATTGGAGGCCATTGCTCAACTAAGATGGGTCTTCTTAGTTGAGCGATGCCCTTGATTAAAGGAGAACTCCTGGTATACATAAAGCTGCCACTGCTGCACAGATTGGGAGCTTCAGTGCGATCTCGCTTGCACAGCTGACTCCTTTATGCGTGTCCATGCAGTTCCTCATAAAATCTGCAAATGTTGTCTTAGCAGGCATTTTCTGCCATGCCCCAAGATCGTACTGCATGGTGTGCCTAACAACGCGATGTCGTGACACACCACTGCCCCTTCCTGTATTGTGCCCTATGTATGGAGATTTAATCATCTCTGTATCTCCAATGCCCTGCTCCATTTTCAAAGACTTTGCCAAAATGCTATGTGTGTGGGATGTACACACTTCGCATTGAGGTACAGTCTTTGAAAACAGAGCAGGACAGAGAAAATACAGAGGTTGTTTAATCTCCATACATAGGGCACAGTACAGGAAGGAGCAGTGGCATGTAATGATGTTGGGTTGTTAGCGCTCTCGGGCAGCATGATCTCAGGTAGCGAGCACAGGCACGGCAGAAAATGCCTACCTGCTAAGAGAGTATTCATGGATTTTACAAGGGATCAGGTGTGAACACACATAAATGAAGACTGTGCCTCCAAGGAGGATTGGGGTACTGAAGCCCCGATCTGTGCAGTGGTGGCTGCTTTATGTACACCAGGAGTTCTCCTTTAAACTCAGTGTCCATTAATATGCATAAAAAAGTAATTAAATATTACCCCCACTGATTTCAATGGGGCACGCCCCTGCACTGTTCCTGGCACACATCATTACTTGTCTGAGCATGGGGCAGACTGGAGCAACAGGGAAGGTGAAGGGATTAGCTGGCCACCTCATGTGGGCCAAAATACAGTCCCTTCCTAACCCATCCTGGCTTTACAAAAAATCATGAAATTTATGTACTGAGACTATTGCTGACATATAGTATGGAATTATGTAAGTAGTACCTCAATCTCGGTATGTTCCTTTAAATGTTAGGGTATGATTCCAGAGACTGTACAGTTTGCCTTAGCAGTTGTGAAAGGCCCACAAATGACCAGTTAGGAGAACAAACACTACCATATAGAAAGATAATTTTTTTGTAAACATGGAAATTCTGGACAATGCAGTCTTTATTACTAGTTGCAGCTACATATAAACTGGATCTTTGCTCCTAAGACTTCATCAGTTCCCGCTGCTTTTCCTGACCTGAAGTTGTAATGGAGGGATTTTCAAAGAATTGCGTTACGATTTTGCTGTAAGTGAACTAATTGTAACATAGCTGTTGGATGACATACAGTGTGATCTAACTTCACATTGCAAGTGCCGCAGGTTGTGCATCAGAAGTAATGCATGCATTAAAAAGGATACATGCATAATTTTGATGCTGTAAAGTAAGCAGTGTCAAAATGTTGGCATATCACACACAAACATTTTGGTGCATGTGCGAAGATCCCGCTGTGGCAGAACTGCCTTATGTCCTGCATCAAAAGTGTTAAAAATGCAAGCCATCACTTCCAGATCCAGACTAGACACCCTCTTTCACGTTGTCCTTAACTGTCCACCCTGTAACTACCACTGCTCCTTATATTCCAACCTCTCTTCCATCCCTCATTACTTGGCACCTCTCTCAATGCATTTCTTTCCTCACCAGATTCTGGTTTGGTTTCCTCCCCTGCTTTTCTCAACTTTTTCATCTCCCTAACCCACTCCACTCTCTTGGAAACTGATTGTCATTCTTTCTCCCTAGCCACACCCTAAGTCCTCTGCTGGTCAGGTGGCCTTCTCCTATAGGCTCCTGCTTCTCTGATCTAACCTCCCCATCTCTTTGCTCTTCCTCCTTCCCTTCACCCTGAATGCTCTACTCTGTGAACACACTACCACATATAGTACAGAGTTATGTCTTCATGGGGAATTTCTGCTCGCATGCCTGGCCCAATCCCCCATTTTTCTTCCCCTTACCACCTGTCTTACTCCCCACCCTATCCCTGGCCTCTTGAAGGCTGCCCTTTCTCCACAGTGTTTGACACTTTATATACTAAAACTATCTTGGCTACTGTTTGTTTTGGAAACAGTTATCTTAACGTCATACCCATTGTATTCTGCCTATTCTCGTTTATTCTTTCCTATTGCACGTTGTATTTTTTATTTATTGTGCTGATTTTCTTATTTCTAATAACTACTGTAAATGCATGTTTACAGCCTGCTACCCCCTCCTCCTGGGACACATCTAAAAAGAAGGTATTTCAGCTCAGTATGGTCTTGCTGCAGAAGAAGTTCAAGTAAAACTAGAAAACATAAAAACAGAGACAGTGACAGCAGAAAAAAAACATTAGTCCATCCAGCCAGCCTGTAACACCCTATCATACCCCCAAGAACTTTTGTCTATATAGGGTTTTAGCACACCCTATCCACCCTCAAACTCCTCGTTTTACTGCTACCAGCCTGAGTAACTCCTAAGTCCTTCACTCTGTCCCAGATGTGCTTGAAGCCATCAGTGGTTTTGGCGCCCACAATATCAGCTGGCAGACTGTTTCATGGCTCAGCTACCCTCTCTGTGAAATAAAACTTTCTCATATCACTTCTGAACTTCTCCCAGAAAGTTTCCACTTATGTCCCTGTGTTTTTCTTCTGCTATTCCTGCCGAATAGTTCCTCACAGTTTACCTTGTTCAGGAACTTGAAGGTTTCTTTCTTATATCTCCCCTCTCCTGTCTGGCCTCCAGTGAGTACATGTTCAGTGTCTTAAGCTGATCCTTGTAAGATCTGATCTGCTAGCCCTGAATTGTTTTGTTTACACTACGTTGCAGTGTCTTTAGCCAGTCCTTATCATTCGTTAAGTGAGGACTCCAGAACTGGGCACAGTATTCCAAGTCCGACCTCATCAGTGAGCTTTAGAGAGGTAGTACTACCAATTTCTTCTGTTGTCAATACCCCTCTGATGCACCCCAACATCCTGTTTGCCTTACTGTAGGCCTAGCTACATTGGCTAGATTGTTTAACAGAGTCACTTATGCTGACTCCTAGGTTTCTTTCCTTAGAGGTAGTACTCAGCTTAACCTCTACTGTCCAGTACTGTGTCCTGGGGTTCCTGTTCCCTATGTGCATCACCTTACTCTTATTGATATTGAATTTCAACTACCAAACTGTGGCCCATCTCTCTCTAGTCTTTGTAGGTCCTTCTGCATCTCCCTAATCACTTCCTCACTGTCCACCCTGCCACAGAGCTTAGTGTCATCTGTGAAGAGATGCATCTTGCCCTCTATCCTTTCTCCTATGTCGCTGATGAACACATTGAAAAGGACTGGACCCAGGACTGATCCCTGTGGTGCCCCACTGGTGATCTCCCTTGCTTCAGATTTGACTACATTTACCACAACCCTCTGCTGTCTCCCTTTCAACCAATTTCCCAGCTATCCAACGGTGCCCTGTGCTGATCCCAGATTTTCTAGCTTCTTCAGCAACCATCTGTGAGGCACTAAGTCGAAAGTCTTGCTGAAATCAAAATAGAGTAAATCCACAGCTTGACCCTTATCCACTACCCTTGTTACCCAGTCAGAGAATACTGTCAGGGTGGTCTGACAAGACTTCCCTGCTGCAAACCTATATTACTATCCTGGAGTTCGTTTCTCTCCAGGTAGTCTACTAAGTCCTCTTTGACTAGTGTTTCCTCTGGTCTACCCACAATGAAGATAGTACTGCCTGGTCTGTAGTTACCCAGTTGCGCCCCAAATTGTGAGTGGAACTACGTCTGCCACCCTCCAGTCATTCTGAGCTACCTCATTGTGAACTGAACTATTGAATAGCTCTACCAGGAGTTCTGCTAGTTCTGATGCCAATTTCTTGAGCACCCTCTGATGCATCCCATATGGCCTCAGGGCCTTATCTATTTCTAGGGCTGCTAGCCCTTTTCGGACCCTTTAACTACTAAATATCTGCAGCCTCATCTCCGGGATTCCTCTTACTTTTATGCTACTCTCTGACAGAGGCCCGTTGCCCTCCCTTGTGAATACAGAGCAGAAGCAGTCATTAAGAATAGCTGCTTTTTGTTCATCCTCGATTACCCTGCCTCCTTCTGTTAGCCTAACGATTCCCCCTTTAGGGATGTAGTATAGCGCAGTGGGTTAAGGCTCTGAACGGCAGATCTGGAGACCTGGGTTTGAATCCCACAGCCGCTTAGGTGCATATTGTGTGATTCTGAGCAAGTCACTTAACTTCCTTGTGCTCCTAGGTCATATCTGGAAACAAGCTTCGGCTTAATGTGCTACTCTGGTTAAACAATGTTCCCTTTCCTTTCCCCCCTCCCACCTTTCTTTTTTCCCCCTAATATTTCTGAAGAACTGTTTTTCCCTGCCCATGTCCCCCTCAGCAGTAAGCAGCTCTGTTTCTGCTTTTTCATCCCTGACTGCTCTCTTGGCTCCCCTAACTCACTTGGTACTCCCCCACCCCCCCAAATCTTCCTCACCCTGTTTTTCCTAGTACTTGGTGAAGGTCTTCTTTTTGGCCCTCACTGCCACCTTGACCAGTTCAGAGAACCGTATTAGTCCCTTATGCCTGTTTCTTCTGGTTCCTCTTCTCATGTATGACTTTGTTGCCTCAAGAATGGTCCCCTGGATTTGTCCCCATCCTTTCTCCACTCCCTAGTGCTGTCCATTCCAACTAACCTGAGCCAGATTAATTCCATCATCTGGTTGATATATGCTCTTCTGAAATCCAGAACATCAGCCTTTGATGCAGGTTTACTGGTCCCAAAGGCCAGCTTGAACCATAATGTATTATGGACACTGGACACTAGTGGTTTCCCAGTCTGCACTCCTATCAGTTCTGCATTGGTGAGCACCATGTTGAGAATAGCAGCCTGTCTTCTGGGTTCCATAACCAGCTGCACCAGCAGGTAGTTCTACAGTGTATCCAGCAGGGCCTGACTTCTGGTGAGCCTAGGTGCTAGAATGCCCCAGTCAATATCTGGCAGGTTGGGATCCCCAACAATCCCCACCTCCTCCTTCGCCACCCCCCTCTTTACTTCTGTCCCTAGTTTGCTGTCTCTCTATCTCTTCCCCCTGTCCTGCTGGTCTATAGACCACCCCAATCCATAGTTTCTTACCTGAGGCCACCATGAGCTGAACCCACAGCGATTCTGTTTCCCCATTTCTTCCCTTGATGAGTCTGTCCTCCACTGCCTCAGTGCCTTTCCTGACATGCAGGGCTACTTCCCCTTTACGTCTCCCTCTGTCCTGCCGAATATGTGGTGTAGCCTGGGACCGCTAGGTCTGAGTCGTTGTTCTCTATGGCCTAAATTTCTGTAATGGCTATGAGGTCCACCTCCATGTCTGCCACCATTGTTTAGAACCTACTGATTTTATTCCTCCCGCTCATGGCATTAAAGCAGATCACTTTTCATGTTGCTCCTGATCCCATCTTGCTTTGTACTGGTCTTTCCCCACTTAATTTCTTGTTTTTCTTGTTGTTTGTAGGCTGTGTGAGCCCTCTCTCCTTGGTCTCTTCCTCTAACCTAATTTGACTTCCAACCTTTCTGTTTCTCTCCCCACTGCTGCTAGCTCCAGTTCAGTGGAGGGGCACTAGCTTGGTTCCCCACTCTCTCTCTCCCTTCTCTGTTTCCCCTAGCCTTATCCTCCCCTGCAGTCAGTTTAACTGTCCACCAATGTAGATGTCACATTTCTGCCTCAGCGCACTGGACCCCTCTCTTCTTAGGTGAAGGCTGTCACCCTTAAAGAGCTTCCCGTCCCAGAAGCGCCCCAGTCCCCCACAAAGTGGTACCCCTCCACCTGACACCATCCCTTTAGCCACCCATTTAATGCCTCGTGTCCTCCTGCCTCAATCTATTGTTCCTGTTCCCCCGACATACACAGGTAGGACCTTGGAAAAGGCCCTTGAAGCCAAGTGCACCTTCAGCCTGTTCCCCAACCTTTAAAAGTTATGATTTGATATTTCCACAGGCTGGTTTGCCAGATCATAGGTAGTCAAGTGTACCAGCACCCCGAGCTCCCCATCCTCCTTATCCTATCTATATCCCAGATGTCTGATGCACCAGCATGGCACCTGATCATCCCTCTTCCCTTCCCCTCTGTCCACATCTTCTCTACCCCTTAATTATTATGTTCCTAATGACTAAGACACTCCTTGCTGACTTCCTCCTGGCCCCCTCCAGGTGCCACCCAGTCATCCTGCCCTCTCCCCCCCTTCCCGGAGTGACTCAGAGTCATCCCACCCCCGACAGAGTCAGATGCATGTGCCTTCTCAAGGGGTGCAAAACAGTTTGCTGCTTGGATGACATAAGTTTGTTTGACTCCCTTGTGGCTGCTCCTACCACCTCTTCATCACCACTCTCCATCCCCCTTGGACAGTGGGCTACTGGTGAAATGGGGGTGTGGGCATCAGCTGAGCCAGTGCCATAGCTGAGATATCTGTACTCTTGCTGCTACCAGCTGAGCATAGCGCTCCACAAAGGTCTTGTAAATGGGGCAGTGTCCTCTCCTTCAGAGTGTAACCCTGGAGAACAGCACCCCCACAGGTGACTACCTCCCCACTGTACCTCTGCTCCATACTGGCTCTGGACCACTGGTAATAACCTTCTTCCTACTGTTTGTCTAGTACCCTTTAATTAGAGCCAAACTGGCCTACCCTTGATTGGGAATGCTTCCTTGCACCCCTACCCTAGATAGGCAGTTAGCTAAGGCTACTAATTACTGAGTAGTTTAAATACAGCAAACTTACAAAGTACATAATACATTACTACTAATGTTAGGTAACCCCTGTATCCCAATGGCCAGCTAAGTGCACTAGACACAAAACTGTCTTATTATTTACACACAACCTGGCAGGTTACAGTGAATTAAAAGGAATGCATAGGTAAGAGTATGAACCGCAATACAACAGGCAAATGGAGAAGTGAAGTGTCACATCAATTGCAAAGTTACAAAAAAATGAATACACAAGAGCAACTGTTATATACCAGTTTAAATAGGTACAAGTAAGACACCATTAAAATACTGGGCATACCCGCAGTATGTAGCTTTTGCTTCAGAGAACAATTTGAACATTTAAGCCAAACTTACAGCAGATGTTTGATAAACTTAAACCATTGGTTAAATAACCTGGGTATGTAATCATTAGAACAGAGACGTATTAGAGGAAGTTTACTAATGATGTACACAATCAGGAACTGATGGTTGAAATGGGATTGTAACACAGAATAAACCACCAGGACTGAGATCACATAAAATGTAGTTATTATTAGAGCATACTAAAAGAAATGGACTCTTACATTCTTTCATCCAGCCTACTAGGCACTAGGGTTAAATGTGCCCACTGGTGTGGGTAAATAGACACGATGGGCTACTGGCCTTCTTCTGTTCATGCAACCCAGTATGAAACCCAGTATGGACTTCAAACTTTAAGTTGTCCCATTTGAAACTGAATTCAACTAAGACAAATGTGGTGTTGATTGGGTCTTCGAATAAACTGAACGACCCTGTTAATAGTTCAGTAGATATTTGTACATTGGAAGGTACAGAATTTGAACAAGTAGAGAGTTATAAGTATCTGGGGTATTGGATGGATATGATAGGATGAGGAAACTTACAGTACATGTGACCAAATTGATAAATAAGGTTGGGAAATGTTTAGGAGCACTATATCGACATAAGGGGTGCTTGGATCGAGAAACTAGATTAAAGGTAGTGTAGTTTCAGATTTTCCCAATTCTAGATTGTGCAGATATTGTGCCTGAGTAACACAGAAACATAGAATGTGTCAGCAGATAAGGACCTGATGGCCCACCTAGTGTGCCCTATTTTCCCTACCTGTAGTGTCGCCACAGACTCTTCTTTAGGGGGGTGGCCAACCTGTAGCTCACGAGCCACATGTTGCTCATGAAGCAGTTTGAGGTGGCACACGAGGGGTTTGTCAGTTACTTGTCAAGTACATGTCACACTTTTAAATTTGAGAAAAGTCAAAGTACAGGAGCTGAAACGTGTCCTGAGTGCTCAGCAAACTATTTTTACTAAGCCTGCAAGCAAATCTAAAGCTCCAGAACTGCTCTGAATAATTATTTTAAAATTACAACTATTTTTAAAAAATATTGTAACTTAATAAAACTTAATGAATAGAGGATGTACAATGGCCTGTATTCAAATATGCCATTTATTTCCATGAGTGAGGGGGTGGAACCATAACTCACAAGCGGCGAAGCCACTTGTGTGTTATGAAAGTCCTGCCACTTCATGAATGGAAATTAATGGCATATTTGAACACAGGCCATTATATGTTCTGTGTATACAATATCTGTTCTGTGTGACAGTGGAGGGCAGATTCATTGTGGGACAGAATGGGCTGTCAATCAAGTTGATTGTGATGCTGGCAGGTGAAAAAAATAAACTGTGTTATTTGCCCATTGGGTAAATAACATCACTTATCTTTCACTTGGGTCACAATCTTGGGAAAATAATGCATTTATTACGGCTGCAGTGGGCAGAGCCTGCAGACGTTTTGCATGTACAAAAAGGCTGATGTCATGATTTCTGTCGGTGGAACTAACTGAAGGTATAAATAGTCTCTTCCGCCTTACCCTCCTCCAAGAAATGTTTTCCACCCTCAAATAAATACGCTTTCATGTTAGTCAATGGTTGCAGGGCACCGTTTTCTTTCTTAAAGGGGAGGTACAAGAACTGGAACCTGAGTAGTGTGAGGCAGCATTCGTTTTTTGGGGGGAGTAAAATCCACCTCTACCTCCACCCGAGAAGCTCCTAAAGATCCACCCCTACCTTTTTTTTGGTTCATGTGGGAGGGGCATGAGGTGGCTCTATCATGTTGGAACAACTGACTATCAAAGCTGCCTGGGGAAGTAATTAAGGAGTGCCTGAAACTGCATCTAGGCATATTCACCACGCCCACCCCACACACACACATAGACATGATTTTTTTTTTAACTCTAAGCATGTCAATATTTGGCTGTAACAGTATGGGCAAGTTGGGCATAAAAATAAAACGGAAAAAAAAGGATCAAGCAGGTGCCTTTTCCTTTGTCAGATACATGCAGACAGAAGGTCACAAATCCTGTATGACAAGTTTATTATATGGATGTTTTCCATGTAAAACAGAAATCGTGCTATTGTCATGTCTGTAGCCAATAAACTATTATTTACGTAGGTACTGTAAACAATAGGTTTTAATTCAGAAATCAAGTCTTGATAAATTTGTTTTTTAGCAGTTCTGTGAGATTTATTTCTCTCTGATATGAGTGCATAGCACAGAAACGAAAGGTTTTGCCTAATTGATTGTTGCTTGCATGAGAAGTGGGCGTGACAGTGGCATGCAAGAGTGAAGTCTAGCAATTGTTTCTTGGCCATTCTGGTACCTGAAGTTTAACAGTAATGTGTGAAGAGAATAAAGTCTTGTGTTTTGTGCATTTGAATATGTTTAGTGTTTTGAAGTTAAAATATATATATATATACATAGGGTGGGATATTCAAAAGAGTTGCACATGGCGCAACAGGGTTGCGCCGTGCACAACCCACCAGTGCGCCGTGGTGTGATATTCATAGGGGCAAGTTGCGCTGCGTAACTCCTGCATTGGTAATGTATGCGGTGCAAGTGCGGGGGGCATGCCGATGCATATGCGGCACATCCTGATATTCAGCCCGGCATGTGCCGCGTATATGCTGGCACTCCACCTTGCGCCACTCAGGGGGGCACACAGTTGTGCCTGGTAAATCCGGGAACAAGTCCTGGCCACCTACAGGTGAGCTGCCGTATCGCAAGGCGCAACATGGCAGCCGTGGGTGACCACCCGCCCACCCAGAACACTGTCCACATGTTCCCTGCCCTGGGAGCATTATGCCGCCCCTTCCCCCATCGCCTGATCACAGACGTATGTAATTTAAATCCCTGGTGGTCCAGTGGACTGCTCTCCAATGCCCGATCGCGGGCATAAGTGACGTCACTCCCTGGTGGTCCAGTTGATCGCTCTCCAACGTCCGATCGCGAGCATATGTTTAAACAATCCCTGGTGGTCCAGTGGGCCACTCTCCAATGCCCAATCGTGGGCATATATTTAAACAATTCTTG
The DNA here is from genome assembly GCA_016271365.2 of Neoceratodus forsteri. Taxonomy (NCBI): domain Eukaryota; kingdom Metazoa; phylum Chordata; order Ceratodontiformes; family Ceratodontidae; genus Neoceratodus; species Neoceratodus forsteri. Next base: position 447,062,336 of record CM057456.1, on the reverse strand, counting down.
GTGGTCCAGTGGACTGCTCTCCAACGCCTGATCGTGGGCATATGTTTAAATTATCCCTGGTGGTCCAGTGAAACTCCCCCACCATCGTGGGCGATAGTGGCCCAGGCCTGGTGGTCCAGTGGCCCCTCCTCACCCGCTCACTGTGATCCTCACCACCAGCACTCCCCAGTCAGCGGCGATGGCAGCACCCTGTCCGTATGCCACCCACCATACCGACAGCAGCATAGCATCATCTGACGCTGTTGGCTCGCACTGCGTATATCGAGGGTGCAGACTATAATAGCCATTATTACTGAGATGAATGAACGCTGCCTGCCCACATCTCGGCCTGTGTAGTAGCATGGTCTGCACTTACTGGGCCCACGAGTGGACCCGTATCAGGTGCACAGACAGTACTGTACGCCAGTAAGGTCGGCGGGCATGCGGGCGGGTGCCACTGTTCCGACTGGGGTGTGCTGGTGGCGGGGACCGCAGGGCAGGTGGGGGAGGGGATACCACTGGACCACCAGGAGTACAGTTGCTATATCCACCCGCGATCGGATGCTGGGGGGGTTTCCACCGGACCACCAGGGATAATATAAACATATGCCCATAATTGGGCGTTGGAGAGCAGTCCACTGGACCACCAGGGATTATTTACACATATGCCCATGTTTGGGCGATGGAGTGTGGTCCACGGGATCACCAGGGAGTTTTTTACATATGCCCGTGATCAAGCGTACGGGAGGGGGTCCGGCAAGGGGCTGCAGGGAATTGGTCCTCGATGGCTGCAGGCTGCAAGGGCGCCTGGTGTAAGTCGCTAGGGATCAGCGCACCACATGCAAATGGGGCCATAATGACATGCAAATGGCCCCATTTGTGCCGCATGCATAGTGGCCTCATTTGCATGCCCAGTGCTGAATATCGCAGTTGATGCACCTAGCTCAACCGCACTTGCGCTGGCGCATCCCCCTGCTCCCCTTCTGCCACTTGCGGTGGCGCAGTGCATGCACCCTTAGTGCCATATTCAATGGTGCTGAGCCATGGCGTAGCACCGTTGAATATCACCTGGTCCATGCCCTGGCGCAGCCCAGTTGTGCTGCAACCAGGCTTCTGCCCCCACCTGGCGAAGTCTGACTATCCCACCCTTGATGTCATGGGCACCTGAAAAGGAAGGAGATACTACTAAAATAAATGCTATTCTGATGATTTATTTATTTATGTGTAAGATTTTAAGTGTAGTTCTGCCTAGGTTACAGACACATAAGCTATAAAAAGTACATTTAAGGATGGATGGATGTATTAGTCAAAACTTGTAGTAGGAAAGTAAAGCAAGTAAAATAATATATTGTGTTTTTTTCTTTCAATTGTTTACGCTGGAGTGGCACACTAAGCTGAAAGCTTGTTTACAGGGGCAACCTGGGAGCACATGGAAGTTAGGTGATTTGCTCAGGGTCATCCATTATGCAAGTGGGGTCTGTGGGATTCAAACCCAGATCTCCAGATTTGCAGCTCAGAGCCTGTGCTATACTGCCTCCCTAGTTATGGCAATCATCTGTTTCATGGTTCATGATGTTGGTGTAGTAAGCAACAGTACATTGCATAGCAGGTGTAAAATGTCAATAAGTAGGTCATGCAATAGATGTGCTGAGCAGTTACAGAAGCAAGAAATGTATTTAGGATAGCAAAATATTCCTGTTAGAAAACTGATAAATGTGTGACATTTGCATCTCAATTTCAAGGAGGTCCTTATGGGCTGCCAATGTACAATATAAAGTAGTTATAGTTTTCAAGTTGTCTGAGTAATTGCTTTGTACTACCACTGTTACTAAATTTAAATTATTCTATGAAGGAAATTAAGTTTATGTAACTGTCTGTAAATGAATTAAAACATTTACTTGTCCTTATAATGTAATGCATTAAATGCTGTTGCTAGGTTAAGAAGTCACATAACAGCAATAGAGATGAAAACAATGGGATGCATAGGAATTTGAAAAGTATACATTAGGAGGAGCAGTGTCGCCAATTCTTCTATAGTTTCACTTCAGATTTTCAACATTACCATTTTTTATACCCCCCATAAACAGTACAGCTGTCATGTTTTACATCCTGTTCAAAATGTGTTTTTGCACCTGTGATGCCAAATGGCACAGTCACTGTGCAAAATCACCTTTCAGCTGATGAACTGATAATGTGGTGGGGTCACAAAAAGCCTATGCTGAAAACTTGGAGTGAAAATACCAAGAAACGCCCAGGGCATTAGGGTTTCTGACCATAACACCCTGCCCTGTAGGGACTGACAGGCATCAGGGGTGTGCTTGGAATTGTCAACAGTAATGCTCACACTATTCCACCCCCATCCCCATCCTGTAGCCAGTGATAGGTATCGAGGTGTGCCTTTTACTCTTCAGCCCCAAAGTTCACCCCATTCTCTTATACTGTACCCATATCAGCGTATTTTCTTATGGATTGGGGTGAGTGTAAAGTTTGAACACCTCAAGGTACACCTCGACACTTGTCTGTGTCTGCAGGGTAGAGTGAGGTGAAATGGCGTGAGCGTTATGGGCAATGACCCAAAGGCACACCCCAATGCCTGTTCATCTCCGCGGGGTGGGGTTGGCATCACTTCAGTACTTCACTGCCATTCCTATTCTGCCTGTCTGTCTCTCTCTCTCTCTATATATATATATATATATGTGTGTCTATGTAATTATCTATCTTTCTATCAAAGTGCATGTATCGCTATTTTTACCTATTTCTAAAACAAACCTGCATATCACATTTGCCTGCACTCTGAGCACATACTTATGAAACTGTGTATATTTGTGCTCCACTTCTGCATAGACCTCATACTTTCCTAATATTCCCAGTATCACAAGCATAATTACCTTGCCCTTATCAAAAGCGACCCCCTCTGAAAGTTACTATCACATTTTCTCTGCTAACACTCCATCATTACACCTGCCTTCCTGACATCAACACATTGCTTAAATATAACTTATTAATATATAGTGTTACTGTTGGAATTTATATAATTATAGTTTGAGATGATTGCAGAAAGCTTTTGGGAACTCAAGGGGTTAACCTGAAATGCATTTTTAAGCCTTTTGCAGGAGCTGTGGAAAAGGGGACTTAGTTCTGGGACATTGTGTTCTAGCTGCACCTGCCTGATACATATAAGAAAATTTAGAAAAAAACAGGATGCTTGTTATGGAGGGGGGTTGCAAAGACTTGTAAAAACAGAGCTGCCGTTTCTTACAAGAGTCACACAGAGATTGAAGGAAAACTCAGATGGATCTTCTCTGTTTATTTGGCCTTTGTAAATAGTTATACTGAACAAGTTTATTTTTTTATGTTACCGCTAGTACTAATAAACACTTTTTGCGACTTCTACAACTGTTCCTGTTTTTTCCTGTGCTTCCTGACCTTGTGCCTGAATGACAAGTATGATACGGGCTGCACATTTTTGTGGCTCATGATCTACTCAGAAATTTAAATGTGGCTCACGACTCCAAAAAGGTTGGACATCCCTGCCCTGCTCAGTCTTCGGTCCCCCCCCACCACCACTAAGATCCCTCTGTGTCTTTCCCATGCGTTCTTGAACCCTGTCACTGTTTCTGCCCCTTCCACCTCCACTGGTAAGCTGTTCCGTGCATCCACCACTCTCTCCATGAAGAAGTACTTCCTTACATTTCCTCTTAGCCTCCCCCTTCTAACTTCATAGCATGACCCCTTATCCTTGAGTATCTTTTTCTGTGGAAAATGCTTCCCTCCTGTACCTTGTTTTTGCCTGTGAGGTATTTAAATGTCTCTATCAAAGCCCCCTTTCCCTCCTTTTCTCCAGGAATTACATGTTAAGTTTCTTGAGCCTTACTCCATAGGGCTTTTGTTGCAGGCCATGCACCATTTTGGTTGCTCTGCTTTGTGCAAAGCTTATTGTCAGTGTACTCAAAGTCTCCTTAAATTGTATGTTTGTTTATGCATTTTATATGCAACTTTTTTATGATGGGATGAGTATTGTGTGAAGGAAGCTTACAAAACTGGATGTACAGTACTACATAAAAGGATGGCATGATTTGTGCTTAATGGCTCATATGACACACATAGATGTATACTATACAACCAGTTAAGCTGGACTTCTCTACATGAAAGGTGACAGCTACATAGATAAAATGCTGTTTGCATTGAAAGTATTTGGGGAGATGTTCCTGATTATTTGGTAGAACATATAGAGTATAGGGCACATAAAGGTTACTTAAAGAATTCAAATCTAGTGGAGCTGGTAATTCCAAGTATGGGCTACTTATTTCTATAGCCATTATGATTCTTCATGAATGGAACTCTTTGCCAGCTAGATTTCGCTTGAAGGATGGAAAATTCCCATCCCTTGAAGTTAAAGGCGTGGTTCTTGTCTGTTACTGCTCATTGTGAGAGATGTGGTTATCTCACAGTAGGGGCACTTAGGGACAATATGTGGAAATATGTCTTTATGTATAAAATATTGTGTGTTGCTAGATTCTTATTGTCAATGTACTTAAATCTTCTTTAATTGTATGTATATTAATGTATTTTATATACAACTTGTACTTTTTATGGCTGTGGGCGGAACCTACAGCCATCTTGCTATCTGTAGCTGGAAAATGGAGTATCATGGAACACATGTTTTGGACTTTTTCAATGTATCCTTCCATGCCAACTGAAATAAAATACTCCCTTCTTTCTTTTAAGAATGTTGGAGACATAACTCCAAGCTGCTTATCAGATGCCATTAGGAAACTGAAACAGCTTGTTAAATATTTGGTAAATATTAGTTGCCTATTAAACTGAAGATTTGTTTACCCCCTTTAGAATGCATCAACTTGCACATTTAAATACTTGGCATTTAAACAGCTTCTTGATACTAGTTTCACTTTGGAATGTATTGTCTTTCAAGAGAGAGATTCATACCTCATAAATGTCACCCTTTCCTAGCAAATCTCTGATTTACACTGTTTTTTTAACCTCTAAAGACACTATCTGTGAAACAAATGTCTCAGACATATGCCAGGTCTTCAGTGAACTGCACAGACTAAATATATAGCAATCAGCAGGCATTTTTTACTATGCTTTTTGGGAACAAAAATACTGAGCTACAGCAAACACACACACACTCTGTACACACCATCCTCATGGCCACAACATTCAAAATAAATACTACATTCTAATATGTTATAAAACAATAATTATACAATGACAATAAAAAAAATCCTGGAACCTGATTGGCTGTCTGCTCTTGGCAACAGTGAGGCATTTTTTACTATGTGTTTTTTGGGGGAAAAAATATATTGAGCTACAGCAGACACACACACACACACACACACACACTCTCTCTCTGTACACACCATCCCCATGGCCACAACATTCAAAATAAATACTGCATTCTAATATGTTATAAAACACTAAAGAAACTGTTTATGTCAGTGAACACAGTGAAGTTCAGTTCAGAGTAGATTTCCTTTAAATATTTTTTATCCTATATTTTGTATCCTGGATAGTGCAGGGGAGATGCTACATCTCATTCTCATAGGGATCTTCATTTACACATTGTTGCACTGTATTTACTCAGGCTGCCCCAGATTAGATGCAATGTCTTGTTTCCAGTGGGATCATGATTTTATCATTTTGATAATGTATTTCTTCAGGGTAGCCTAGTCCAGGGCCCCCATATTCAAAGGAGATGCACGGCGCATCCTGGCGGAAAAGGGAGATGTGCCGCGCAACTCCAACAATGCACCTCAGTGTGATATTCCAACATGTGGGATGCACCGGTTGCAAGGGAATGGGCCAAGGTGCACAAAACTAGTATGCGGTACAAGTTGAGGGTGCGTTCCCATGCATATGCCACGCTGCGGTATACGTAGTGCGAATGCACCACTCGCAGTTCGGAGCAGCACGGCCCTCAGTTAGGCCATGAATAGCTGACCTAACCCAGCCAGCCACCCTCAGGCAGGCTGCGGAAGTGCACCCAAGTGCACAGCAGCCTGCAGCCCTGGTGGACTACAGGTACCCCCTTCCATGCCTGATCGATCCAACTCCGTCCCCAAAGAACTCCATAGTGTAGGGCCCCCGGACCCAGTCACTTCAGAGGAAACCACGGTCCATATCCATATCATAGAGAACCCCCACTCACCGCCTCGGTACGTAGACACCCCTGCTTCCCCCATACCCAACCTGTTGTGGAGACTGACACTGCCCTCCACATCCTGCCATGGCCAGCTGCTGACTGCACTGGACCCGCACCAGGGACCTGTACTCCGGAATGACCCAAGTGGCTGTACCATGCATCGAGGCACTGTGCAAGCTGCGGACCCACAAGTGTATGCAGCCATGTGTATGTCCCTGGTAGATCATAAGAGGGAATTGACATACCTCCAATGCATGCCTTGTCAATGCTGTATCTTCCTGCTGTCATACACCACTGCAGGCCCACATTGTCCCCCATTCCCCTGTGTACAATGCCACCCTCTGGACTGCTGAGGTATGCTGGGTGCCACGGGGTACGGTATCCTGCAGTGCCATTTGCAGTGTACACTCCAGGCTATGGATAGTGTGTCCGCAATTCCCCGATTGTACAAACGAATGGGAGGTCGGCTGTAACATGCCTGTTCCAGGACCTGTGTGAGTGGGTACAGCATCTGCTGTCACCCACACTGAGCAGTGCAACGGCACTGGAACGATGGATCCGCATGCGAGTGCCTGAGGTGTATGACCATGGCGCGTTATCGTCCGCACACAGCTCGTGCCTGTGTATGACACATTCTAGCATCCTGCTGCCAGTGCTCCACCACCCGAAAATAAGATGCCATTTCTTCTATGAACTATCTAGGCTAAATATGTAGCAATCAACAGGCATATTCTAGTAAAATACATTGTAAAAAATGTGTAAAAGGAAGAGCACATTGAAACTGTCTCTCAGCAGATCTGCATTGTGCAAATTCATATGGTGTGGAATGAACCCTAACTGATGCATTAACAGAGTTTTTTTGCAATGAATTTCCCTTCTTTTCGAGAAAGTGAAATGTTACTCATGTGGTATCCATAGGTGGTAGCGCGGTCGCTCCCACCCACCCATCAGTGTAGAGGCATAGCGCAGGAGGGCCCTGTGCTCCCAGTTTTGCATAATGGGATGCATAGCACCTGAGGACCTTGTGCTCCCAGTATTGCAAGATGGTATTCATGGGTGGGAGTGCAGACCCTCTGGGCTCTGCACTCCCACCTACCTGTAAGTATAGTGATACAGCGCAGGAGTGCCCTGTGTTTTTAGTTTTTCATAATCGTATCCATAAGTGGGAGCGCAAGCTCTCTGGGCCCTGCACTCCCACCCACCCATGAGTGTAGAGGCATAGTGTAGGGGGGCTCCAGTGCTCCCAGTTTAGCATAAATAGTATGCATAGTTGGGTGCACAGGCCTAGAATCATTCCAAACAACCTTCATAATGCTTATTTAGCAATATCTCAGTAACCGTAGCAACTACGGAAAAAAATTTTTTGCAGTTGTATTCCTGACCTAGCCGTCTCCACATGTGGTGTACTGGTGTACTAAGCTGTGTTTAGCAAAAATCCATATTTGGAACGATTTTTGAGATATAGGTACCGCAAATTTGCAACTTTGGATTACTGTAACTCTGGAACCGGTGTAAATTTTTTCACTAAACCACCAAAAGGCACATCTGTGGTGCCATGGCTTGCCATCCTGCAAATTGCAGCCCGAAAGTCCAAACCATGTAGTGGCAGTGAAGTGGCAAAGAAACTGTGGTTTTGGCGGATGCCACAATGTTATCCTATGGGAAAATTTCACAACTTTAGAGTACTGTAACTATGGAACCGATGTACATTTTTTCATCAAAAGGCACATCTGTGGTGCAAAGGCTTGCAGCCCTGCACATTTCAGCCCAAAAGTCCAAACCGTGTAGTGGTGGTGAGGTTGCAAACAAATGGTAATTTGAGGGGCATTCGGCAAATTTGTGAAAGAACGGTGCAAAACGTTTGCAAATTTTGCGAAAGTGTCACACTGTTCTTTCGCAATTTGTGAAAGTACAGTGAGGCAAATCAGGGAAAACATATTTCCGGGGCTCATTTTCCAAAACTAATGGCAGCATTGTGTTCCTCTGGCCCCGATAAGGTAAACACGAGTGTCAGTGTTTATCAAGGGGCACTAAAATTGGAATTACAGCTATTTTTCTCCACCGCTATCTGAAAACAAGATGGCGGCAGCACGACAGGGCAGAGGGTATTTGCGACAGAAAAAAAATGCTTTCACAGATGAATCTGTCACTGTTGCACGGAACATATATTTTTTCCCATAGGGTATAATGGGAAACTTTAAACTTTACTAACTTTTGAACAGATTAATATTTGTTCACCAGATCTTCAAAAGGCACATCCTTGACCCAGTCTCCATATACCCTGAACATTTCAGACCAGACAGACAAAGCATTTGGGCTGTGGAGATTAGCAATGAATTCACAAAAGTTGAGGATTTTCTCACTTTTTGACGCTCCCCAGCTCCACAACTGCAAATCCGACTGGAACAAAAATTTCCATATCCAGAGATCTGTGGTACAACAGTGTGTATGCCAAATGTCAGGCGAGGTGCACGAATGGTTGCAAAGTTATTAAAGTGCAAAATGTTGGGTTTAACATAGCAGTGGTGTGCAACCCTAACTATACCTGCAATCCCAACCCCCCCAGACTTTCACTTCAAATTAATCTCCAGAAATGAAGTCCTAAAATTACTGAAGGGGATCAAAACTCATGGCACAGTGGGGTATGATAAACTAGAACCCAAGCTATTAAATATTGCAGCCCCAGTCATTGCCACACCAATCTCATTGTTATTCAACCATTCCCTCCTAGATAGGAAAGTTTCCTCTCTCTGGAAAGTGGCCCTGGTCACACTTATCCACAAAGGTGGATCACGAGAACTGGTAGAAAACTACTGCCCAATATCCCTCCTGTCCATTCTAAGTAAAGTGATGGAGAGGGTTGTGTACAATCAGGTAGTGGAATACATTGAGAGACACAACATATTTACTGCCGCACAATATGGTTTCAGAAAGAACCATGAAACAAATGCTGCCTAGGTAAATCTCACCACATATATATTTTCTGCAATGGATAAGGGAATTCTCCCCTGATGCGGTCTTCATTGATCTCACCAAAGCATTCGACCTGGCAGATCAACAACTAACCCTTGCAAAACTAAAGCAGATCAACCTAGATAGTCTGGCATTACAGTGGTTTACCAACTATCTCCAAGGAAGGTCCCAACTAGTTAGATGACAGCGCGCTATATCGGATAAGTGCCCAGTACAGGAGGGGGTTCCCCAGTGATCAATCCTTGGGCCTCTGTTATTCTTTTTATTTATTAACGAAATGCCGACGTTCTGTGGTGAGGCAAAGATAACTCTGTACGCAGATGATGTAGTGCTATACAGATCTACAAATGGCCCTGATGCCCTTTGCTGTCCAGAGACCTCCAGGAACTGGAGAAACATAGAAGCTGACGGCAGATAAGGACCACAAGGCCCATCCAGTCTGCCCATTAAGGAGGGATGACTAAATAACAATAAATTGGTCCTAAATAGCAAAAAAAACAAGGCAATGCTATTTGGCCCAAAAAACCTTGGACCAGACAGGTCTAATAAACTGGACCTCTCACTATCAACTGGAACTAGGGTCAAGGTAGTTGAGGCCCTGAAGTGTCTTGGAATTACCCTTGATCAGGATTGCACCTTCAAGGCTCACATTGAACTGCTCACTAAGACACTAAACCAGAAGCTTGGACTTCTGTATCGCCTTGGCCCCTAGCTTACTCAGAATTCCCGCCTCAAGGTTGCACAAGGTACCCTCCTACCCACCCTGCTCTACGGTTCCCCAGTACTGCTCTCTGTTAAAAACACTGAACTGCAAAAGCTCAGAACTCTGTACCATAGAATCTGCAGGTTTGCAGCCAGAGCCCCCACACCCCCACCGAAAGAACATCATTGTTTGGTCCTCCAAGACCTATGCTGGCCCACCTTGGAAGGGAGATTAAAATACCCATCTCTCTGCCAAGCTTACAAGCTCAGGCTGTCCAGTGCCCACTCCCTGAGTTTGGCAGAGTTGCTGACAACAAAAAAGAACGGCAGGACATTAAGGTCCTCAAGTAGACAGCTCCTCATGGTACCCAGAGCGAAATCCGCCCAAGGGTCCCATGCTTTCTCAGGCTTCATCCCTCCCCTCTGGAACATGCTTACAACAAGTCTCTAGGAGTGTAACTCTTTAGGGGGATTTTAAAAGGGACTTAAGGCCCACCTGCTGGAGTTAAACCAATGCACTTGTCACCGTTGATATCTCAACTTTGTACCTTGTGAGTGAATTAATTCTGTCAGTGAGTGGGTGAATTCACAAATGTCTTTAAGTGTATTACCAAGTGTTGCTAATTGTCGTGCATTGTTAATTGTTCCCTTTCTATGGGATGTGTAAAATATTATCTATGTAATTATGCAAATGTTACATTTTGAAGTATCTGTAATTAATTCTGGGTTGCCCCTGAAAAAGGGACTGTTACTGGTCTCAGTGGGCCTACCCGGTTACCAAAATTAAATAAATAGATAAAGAACCTAATATGCTTGCATGTTAAAATCCATTCTGACCTGCAGTATCATTTATTGAATATCACTAAATAGCCTAGGCTGACTGGTTGCATGCTACCCTGTGACAAGCATATGCATGTCTTTTGATTTTCTTCTGTTGCTCTGTGAATGTGCTGTGAGTGTTATAGACATTGTAAATTACAGACACTAGCTTGCCAGGGCTGCCTTACAAATGAGATGGTAATCTCAATGGGTGCATTACGTCGGTTAAATAAAATTTGAATCGGACACTTTCCCAGGCCAGCTTTAATTGGGTTTCCATTGGATTTTGTGCTCAGGTTAGAAACACAAAGACGATCATTGTTACAAGAATGTTTACAGTTGTGCTGAAGACATGTCTCTGGTTGCATTTTTTTTTTCCCGGGAAAAGCACACTGAGCTGAAGCTCCTTTTTAAATGCATCTGCGGAGCACAAGTGGGGAGGGGGGCACAGTAGCTTATTATTGAGCTGAAGTGCACAGCACTGGCCCAATTCATTAAACAAAGTAGTATATATACACCCTCCATCCATTAATTTTAATGAAACCTAAACTGTATAGCTGGTTAGCTGCCCAGCTGTAGGCTTAAACTGATAACTTGCAAAACTGTTTTTGCACCTTATCCACTCAGTGTGTAATGTATTGTTTGAGCTCCTCGGAGAAAACGCACCCTGGGATTGCAGTGTTTTTCACACACACACACAAAATCCAAATCAAAAGGCAAACTTCAGAAGCTGAATAACAGGGTCTTGGCATCATTTCACTGGCATTAAGGCTCTGCTTTAGCCCTTTGAAACTGTCATTTTAAGCTTGGAGAACATTGCTTTGAGTTTCAGCCTGATTGGCAGTGCTAGGATTCAGAAGGTACAGCACAATAGACTTGTTGCATTTCAGTACACCGAACAGTAGGATTGTTCCTCAGAGTAGTTATAGAGTGGGCAGTGTGTGTGTATATGTGTGTGTGTGTGTGTGTGTGTGGGGGAACTAATAAGAGAAAGCCTGCCTAAACTAGTCTACCTAACTAGAACCATAAGCAATACTGAGATGAAGAGCTGTGCACTACAGTAAAGTATTCACATTGCTACTAGTACTGTATATGTCTCTATGAGCCCAAGTGCAGTACAGAGCTCCTAGAAATTGCATATGTAGGAGTACCAGCAAGCCTTGGTGTACAGAACAATTGTGGGAAAACAAAATCAGACAAATTAACTGATGGACAGATAATTGCTCGACCTTGTGATAGAGGGAGATCACAGTAATGGCATGGAAGTATAGTTAAGGCAGGAGCTCTGACCCAGCCAGATGCATACTCTGATGGTCATGGCATGACCATGGATTGTATCAGTAGGAAGGGTAATAGGAGCAGGAGGACAGAGGTTGGAGATTCAATGGATGTCTAAGTGAGTCAGGGGATGGTGAGAGGCAGAGGGAGGAGGGAAGTTGGTTCCAGAATGAGGGAAATTGATAGGAGAAGGCAGACTGCCCAGCAGAGGATCGGGGAGGTGGCGTGACAAAAGTGTGATGTTCTCTGGATCAGAGGGAACATGAAGCCAGGGAGAGTTGGGAGAGAAGAGGTAAGAGGGAAGAGAACCAAACCAGTATTCGGCAATGAAAGAGGTGCCTTGTGCCTGGCAATGAGAGGGCAGAGAGAGGATGGGCAGAGATAAATATAATGAATAGTGATGTATGCAGGGGGGTTTGTAGCAAAACAGCAAAAGAAATTGCAGAGAATGTCTAATCGAGCTAGGAAAGTGGAAGGGGCGGTGACATATACCACATCCACGTCGTTGAAAATAAGGAGAACCATTTTGGTAACAAGCTCCCTGTGGATATAAGGAGATAAACAGTCTTTATTCCGGTACAGGACACCGAGCTTGGGACAAAATTTTTCATAGATGCCATCGATCTGGGTTGAGAAGTCAAGCTTACTATCGGGCTGCACTCCAGGGTGCATGAAAGACTGAACTGCACCAAGGGGCGTACCATCCAGGGTGGTGAAGATGGGGAGGAGGAGGGCAGTGAGTCTGGCCAGTTTCTGATTGGTACCAAAGGTCAGAGACATCGTTTTTATAGTGTTGACTCAGTTTGTTGGATTGGAACCAGTGCAGAACATTGTTGAAGTCCCGCTGGAGCGGGTCTTCCACAGCTGTGGTGGATGGACCAGAAGTGAAGTGACTGTGTCATCTGCACACATGTAGATATTTGATTTGACACAAACTGATGGGAAGTCATTCAAGAAGATGGAGAAGAAGATGTAACCCAGGATGTAGCCCTTTGGGACACCAGCCTGGATAGGAATGGAGGAGACAGGGCTCTTCCAACCTGTACAGATTGCTGATGGCCCATTAGGTAGGATTGAAACCAAGCAACTGCAGGTGTTAAAGGCCAGCAGAACTCAGCTTGTCCAGGAGGAGTGCATGGGACATCAAGTCAAAGACTTTGGCCAAATCAGTGAAAACAGCAGTTGTAATATGCCCCTGATCCATTGCAGAGAATGTGGAATCAGTGACACGCAGCAGGGAGGAGACGGTGGGATGGTGCTTCTGTAAACCAGACTGGAATGGTGAGAGGAAGCTGGAGGATGAAAGGAAGTCAAGCAGTCTAGAGGGGACCAGTTTCTCTTGTAGCTTTGAGAGGGTGGGGCGGAGGGAGATGTGACGAAAGTTGCCAGGAGAGGATGGGATCACCCCCTTTGTGAAGTGGAATAACTTTGGCCCACTTCCAGGACTGAAGATTGAACTTTAGCAATACCTTTACTGGCATCACATAAGAAAATGAATAAAAAAAACTGCTTAGGAAGGCCTGTAGTCAAATTAATTGCCTATTGGTCATTCCTACCAAAATACAGTAACGTTTCAGAACAGTACCCCTTGCTGATGGATTTTCTTTAGTTAACAGTATTACAGTTTTCTGATAGCAGCATTGAGGCTTTTGGGGCCATGCCTGTTTGGAGGCAGTGTGGTCTAGCAGTTAGCACACAGTCCTTGGAACCAGGAAACCCGGTTCAAATCCACTGTACAGTAAGCCACTTACTCACTGCATGACCTTAAGCAATTTATGTAACCTCTCACTGCTTCAGTCCACATGGCTATTAAATTGGATAGAAGGTGGCCTGGTGGCATAGAAGGTTGAGGCACTTGCGCCTTACCTCGACCCACGCCAGTGAGCCAAGTTCGGGAACAGACTCAGGTTGCCGGGGTGAGCAGGAGAGGATTGAGCGTCCAGAGGACGGCTCTCCTCTTCTGTCCTGGGGTTGGGGGAGTGGGAAGCATTACTCAGCAGCAGCCCCTAGTGGAGACTGGAGGCATGAGCTGGAGTGACACACTGTGGGAAGTAGAGAAAACCAGAAAATCTGCTCAGTGTCCGCTGGATGATGGCTTTCCGACCCCCGATACCTCTGGAGCCTCCAGGGAGCCTTCTCAGCCTCAGCAGTGTCCCTGGACCCTAATTTATTTATTTGCTTTTGGTAACCAGGTAAGTGCACTTGGCATAGCAATGCCTAGCTTCAGGCACAACCCGGGAGGGTACAAATAACAGACAGTTCGAAGAAGTACAACAGTTGGTAATACAGAGGGTACAGGTACAAATACAATTATCAGTGAGATAGAAATACAGTTGGGACAAAAGTAAGAGAGATACAAGTGCAAGTTCAACAATAATAAGGATACAAAATATGAGAGACATCATTACAAACATTTTACAAAATACAGTAAAAGTGCATTTAAACATTGCTTTAAGTAGCAACACGATAGAGTCAAATTGCGAGCAGCCACATGACTAAAAGTCCTAAGAAGTACAAGAGTGCTAGTTTAGAGAAAAGATCCATGATCACGACTAGGGTATATGTGCTATACTGTCGACCAGAAAGGCATGGATATGGAGGAGGGAGAAGTAGGAAATTAAGAGAGAGGAGTGGAGGTGGGAGAGGGTGGGAGCCTAGGAAAAGCAAGGGCAAGGCTAGAAAGAAAGAAGGCAGGAAGCCAGGTTGAGAGGAAAGATGGAGAAGAGAAGGGCAGCAGTAGGTAGAGACATGGCAGCCAGGAGTTAGAGGCTAGGGGGTCTAAGGTGGGCGAAAGCATGTGCAGAGGGTTGAGACAAGTAAATGATTGTGGTGCAGCCTCTTAAAACAGGCATGGGTCGGAGCAAAAAGAAGGTGCCGCACATGAGAAATCTCGCACACCCATGGCGGTTTTACATCTTGGAATGTGGAGGGAAGCTAGGTCTGTGGATCTAAGCCCATAGGAGATGGTTTGAGTGCCCTGCAGGCAGGCAAGGGATTGAGGGAGTCCTGATCTGGCAGTATCATCAGTGAGAGAGACCCAAGGGACTTGAGCCAAAAGGCAGTAGGGGACAGCCATTTTAGATCAGCATAAAGTTGGCAGTGGTGCTTGTAACGAGGGGATGCGGAGGCATAGTGGCAGATATTATTATAGGCGGTATCCTACTTGTGAAGAGAAGTTTTTGATGCTCCTAGGTAGGTGACTGTGCAATAGGCTAGTGCTGAGCAGAATGCCTTGAGCAATAGCAAGTCTAGCTGATGGGGTGAGGGCAAAACTGGTCCGATATGCACTTCCAATCCAAGCTTGGCATTAACAGACTTACTGGTAGCAGTAGCATGTTGATCAAAGTCCAGAGACTCATCAAGCAAAATGCCGAGGTACTTGAAAGGGTTAGTGTTGGCCAATGGTGAGCCATCAGTGCATAAGATATTGAGAGGGTTTTGATTTGTTTTGAGTCTGGCATGGGAGCCAAAAAGCATGGATTTTGTTTTGCCCATGTTAAGAACAAGGTTGTTTTCAAACATCCAGGATTGAATGTGGAGAAAGTCTGAGGACAGAGAGTGATTTATGTCCAAGATGTTCCTAGCACTGGAATAAAGAACTAGGTCATCTGAGTACAGCAGTGATGAACAATCGAAGATGGAAAAAAGTAGGGGGCCCAGGATGGAGCCTTGTGGAACACCAATATGTATGGTGGAGGAATCAGATAGGACAGAATTGTAATACACGGCCTGCTTCCTGTTTGACAAGTAGCTATTAAACCAGGCTACAGCATCTGTAGAGAAGCCAAGAGAATGGAGTTTGGTGAGGAGAAGGGAGTGGTTTACAAGGTCAGATGCTTTGGTTAGCTCGATGAAGATTGTGCCAGCCAGGAGACCTTTATCCGCTGCAGAATAGATATCATTTGTGAATTTCAGGATGGCCATAGTAGTGCTGTGGCCTTTGTGGAAGCAATGCTGGGAGACAGGGAGAAAGTTGTGGTCCTGTAGAAAAGAGATGGTTTGCTTGGCAACTAGTTTTTTGAGTATTTTGCTAAGAACAGAGAGAATGGCTATAGGCCAGTAGTTGGCAATTTCCTTGGGGTCCCCTTTTTAAAATATTGGAGTAACTCTCGCTATTTTCTAGATACTAGGGACAGAGCTGTGGCATAGTGACAGGTTAAAGATTTGAGCTAAGGGTGAGGCAATAAGGGGGGCAGCGAGTTTCAGGAACCTGGGTTCAAGACCATCAGAGCCAGTACCAGTGCTATCAGGGATGGCTTGTAGCATTGTAGCATCTTTTGGACTTCCAGCCTGGTAATGGTTCAAAATCTAAAAGGTGGGTGGTTGTGCAGTGGCTCCTTGTCATGGGGGGAGGGCAGCACTGGGGGGGAAGGGACGAGTATTTGGATAAATCTGAGAAGTGAAGATTAAAGGAGTTTGCAGTGGTGGCCGGGTTATTACAGTGCACACCATTTAGGATCATATTGTTTGTATTTCTAGTGTGTATGGCTCCAAGGAGTGTTTTTATATGAGACCAGAATCTCTTGGAATCACCTGCAGCATTTATTAATAGACCCTTGCAGAACGAGCTCTTAGCTAAACAAATGTTCCTTTTGAAAGAGCTTCTCCGAATTCTGTAGTCATTGTAGTCAGACAGAAGACCAGAGACCTTGAAATGCCGCCAGCTTTTGTCCCTAGCCCAGATCTGAGCAAACAGATCTTTATTTAGCCATTTGGTTTGTGTTCCACATACACAGTGTGTGATGCATTGTGCATGGATATCCTGTAGAGATCCAAACAGGGTTAGGAAGTGGTCAAGGCTGCCTGAGCATCAGTGGCAGAGTAGACACAAGTCCAGTCTATCATGGATAGATCATTCAGGAACTGGGCTTGGTCAAGGTTGGCTAGATTACAGAAAGTGATAAGTTTTGGGGGAGGGGAGGGTTGACAAATTGAGCGCTAGATACAATAAATTGGAGAGTGGTCACTAATTGCATCAGCGAGGGTACCTGAGGAGACTTGTAGAATCAATGTGATTTGTCAGTGCCCAGTCAATTAAGGTACTGGACCTGGGGGGAGGCATGACCCTGGTAAGGTGGGCGATTAGCTGGTGGAGGTTGTGGCCTTGTACCATGGTGTGGAGTGATTTGTTCTTTTTTTTTTTACCCTTTTTCTGTCAGGACCACCGGCAGCCATCCGCCCTGGTCACGGCCCCAGGAGACCTCTACCACCGTCAATTGCTGCTGAGGACCCTCGGTCACCCCCGGCTTGCCCCCCCGGAGGGTGGGGCCGTGGGCCACCTTCGTGACCCCGGAACTGTGACTGGTCGGGGTCCCGCAGCGGTGGCGGCAATGTGAGGCTCTCCAGGGAGGGCTTCATTGATCGGTGGTCCTGCCCGCCATCTTTTTCCACCTGATTTTTCTCCCCAGAGGAGGCGGGGCGTGCAATGATGTAGCGTCCGCCCAGCCTCCTCCTCCCCGTCGGAGCGCCGGTTGCGTGGAACTCCCGTCTCCACCAGGGGTCCCCAGCGCGACGAGTGCTGCCCGCGCCCTCCTCTCGGGTAGAGGCTGTCCATGCGGACGCTCGATCCTACTCCCCGGCCCGGCCCTCCGGCGAGCCCGGATCCATTCCCGAACCCGGGTCGCGGCGTCACGAAGTGGAAATCCCACCGCTGCGCCGACGGGCCGGCTCTGGAGTGATTTGTTCACCTTGCCAATCCAATTTAGGTTTAGGTCTTCTAGAATTAGGACTGATATAGTATGACTCGTGCCTCAAATTCAGCTAGATTACGGAGGAGGCTCCTAATGTTCACATGAACAATGCGAAGTCCCTTTGTGTCCTTCCACGCTGCATCTGAGTAGGAGAGGTGAGCAGGTGGACCAGGGTTAAGTTCAGTATCCCCTGCAAGTATTAGAGCAAGAAGAAGGAGATACCATAGTTTGCGATGGATGATTGGGGAGGGCAGGATAGAGTAACAGAGAAGGCACTTCTTAAAAGTGTAAGCTACATGGTAGAGATAATTATGAGGGATAAGTAATAGTGTGATATCATGGAGTTTCTTGGGGAGTATAAGCATATTTCAGAAAATAAAGTAATTTGGATCAGTGGTGAAGACCTTAGCGGAGGGGGGGCAACCTGCCAGAGAGAATCACAGGATAAATCCTAGCATTATGCCTGTCAGCAAGAATATGAGTGATCAGGGAGCCATTTGGTAGGAGGTGAGCTAGCAAAGGTGTGTCATAAAGAAAGCCCTGTTATGTAGTAGAACACATACTTTGGGAGGTAAACTGCTGTTAGGCTTGAAATAAATGGGTGCCAAAAAATACATAATGGGAGCTTGAGTTGCTGTTTGATTTGATTTCCAGAACCAGCAATTTAAAATGAAAAGTGTTTGAAAGAAGAAAAAAATCTGGCAGCCTCTATGGACGTTTTCTTTTAGGCTGCTAATGGGTAAGTGTAAGATTTAAAAGGGTCTAAGCAGAATTAGGGTGAGGTCCCTTACAATAGGGCAGGTTACAGCAGTAATTGAGAGGAGTTAACTGGAGTGGGTGATTTAGGTTTGATCCCTTTAGGAAGGGAGGGTGTGGTTTCAGGGGATAGAAAACCAGCTGACTGTGGGATTCCAGTGGGAGGAGTTCCTGGACAGAGTCTATATAATAAACTGTCAGAAAAGGGGGGGCAGAAAATCAAGTGAGAGCAGGCTCTATCACAAAGGTCCCTCAGTGAGCAACTAGCTTGATTTAGAAAGCTGCTTAAGGAGGGGGAATAAAAACTAATTCTTAAATATTGAGTGGCTAAACTAGGGATTGCAGGTGACCCCACAGCTCCTAGGTTCAAGAATGGAGTCAATTGCCAGGATCACACAAAGATCCGAGAAATAGTGCCAAATTTAAAATTTACAGCTGGAGGGGGGCACTCTGTCAGTTGAGCAGGGATACCTGTTTTCAGCCCTTGAGAGGGCAAGGAACAGCTCCTGTGGCTACGGCCACGGGTAGAGGATTGCCCAGGGGGCTTTGGTGTAGTCAGTAAATAAAGGGAGAAGAGATTAGCAGGAGGAAGGGGAAGGGCTGTCTGAGTAGGCAGGGCAGAGGGGGAGCAGAGGAATAGGATGGCTGAGGTAGGGTTCGCTGAGAAAAAAGGAAAAAGCTGAAGTTCAGGGCAAGGTAGATGCAGATTTTAGAGTTAACAGAAGTAAGAAAAGTGAAATCGGGGGCTCAAGCAGAAGAGTTTAAGCATTAATGTTCCATTTCAATATATGCAGACTTTAGTTAACTCACTAGCTGAGGAAATTTTGGTCAGCAAGACCTTGCTAATTCGCTAGCTAAGGAGATGCAGTGCATAAAGGAATAAATTCACTTTGGAAAACCCACTTGCTGTAATAGTACTATGCAGTGAGACCTTGCTACACAAATTACAAGTACAATGTAATAAAACTACATGACGCTGCCTAGCAGGAGCAGTGCCAGAAAAACACACAGGTCTGCTAGAGACTTATTGGACTGCAGGTCATGCCCTGTTACAGTCACTTAGTTAACAGTACAGAAGAAGCAGTTCTACAAAAATCTCACTTGCTAGAGAAAAATCTTACAGGTACAAGAAAATCTACTGGACTACTAGAAAATCATACTGGTCTGCAGATCATTCAGCATTACAGTCGCTTAACAAACAGTACATATTGAAAATGATGTAGGCAGGCGAAAAATCAAGTGACAGCAGGCTCTGGCTCAAAGGTCTGTCAGTGAGCAACTAGTTTGATTTAGAAAGCTGCTTAATTGCGAGTGCGCTGGTATTCTCTCCCCCCTCGGAGTAGGGGGACCCATCCGGTGAAGGGTTACAGCTGGGATATCCCATAGGACCGGCTGCAATGTGAGGTTAGAGGAGTGCTCGAGCGAGGATGGCAGAGGTAAGTCGGAGGGGTCTTGTACAGCTCGAAGGAGTGGGGGTCACCAGAGTTTGGGGGGAGCGATAAACAGGTACTGCAAAAAAAAAAAAAAAAATTGAATAGAAGAAGAACTTCACTGGAAATAAAAAAATAAAGGAAACTGAGAAAACAGAGACGGTACCGGGAAGATATACAAAGAGGATAAAGGGACTGGAGGGTAGAACCTATGAGGAAGGAATGAATGAATGTGTTAAATATGTACACCTTGGAGAAGAGGAGTTATAAAGTGGACATAATACACACGTACATACTGTATAATAATGTTAGCATTCAAGGCAAGTAGGGATCAAGAACTTGTTAGAACTTTATGCCTAAGACAGAATGACAAGAAGTCAGGGGTTAGAGGAGATTGGTACAAATCACATGGAGCTCTGTTTAGATCAGACAAGAGGAAACACTGGCACAGAAAAAGAGTTGTCAGTAACTGAAATATCTTACCCAGTACAGTGGTTGAAGCTAACACATTAGCCAGCTTTAAAACACAGCTAGATACATTTACAGATGACAAGAAACTGTGGCAAACCTAGTGAGAACGGGCAAGCAATTAATAATGGCCATGGCTTAACGTTGCCTGTGCAGTACACCGTCTTACTATGTTGGATGAGATGTGGCATCTCACTTGGTCTATCCTGCCTAGATACATAATTTAGCAAAAATGCTGTCCAAACCTAGGACAAAGTTGCTGCTATATACCACATGGGCAGATATTTCCAGATATTTTGTGAAATTTCCAAAGAGTTTCTCTCTGCTGCCCCTACTGTGTAAATGGAGAAAGGAGATGTCTCTAGAAATATCACAGAAATTTCAGGAAATATCTGGCCATGTCTGGCTGTGACTGTATCTTTCCACACAGAAGTTGTTTTTAAAGTCAGAAACGGAATAAGTCACAGGAGAACAAAGCTGATGAATAAGGGAATGGGTTAACTGTTTCAGTCTTGGATCCCTTGCAGTGGCCTGAGTTCTGCAAACCTGAGCCCTTAGGATTGGCTTCACTGTGAGCATCTCACTGGGCGTCAACCAGGGAGACCCCCATGAATAGTTGTGAAATGGTATAACTCAATATTTATGGGTTTTAAAAAATATTTAAGAAGTCTGGGATTTCATTCAATGGAGTTATGCTGTTTTTTTATTCAGATATCCTCTACAGTGTTTAAAGTTTCTAGAGGGGTGGCATATAAGACCCTCCTTTTGAACAAGGTTATCATTTGGAATCCTCCACCACCTTCCTTATGTAACCCCTAGGTGGCGCTATCCCAAGGACTACTACCCCTGCCTGTTTGACTACGGACAGGTTGAGTGGCCTAGGTCCAATGGCGGGTGCCTCCACCCAGAGGTCAGGGTTTGCAGTAGTTAGACTAACTTGGTCACAGCCCTCTGGGACACTGAGACCCCTTTTATTCCTGCTAGTGACCCACACAATACACCATGAGTGTCTTCACTATTTCCACTTACCCCCAGGACTGGTTCGGTCAGCTTGACTCTGAGGACACCCTGTAAAACAAGATGATACAATAAGATAGCCACAGTACAATACTTTAACATAAATGAATACCCCAGTCAGTGTAACTTTGCTGAAACAAACAGATCTGATTTATTTAGGGGATGGCAACAACAATAGGGGGAAATCAAGTTAATTAGGTTAAACACATTAATAATCACAATACTGTGCGCATATTCAGAATCCCAAATTGTCACTTTCACTGGGTACCCAGGATGGGGGGAGCTAGCCAGGATCGGTGCGGCTGGTTGGGGCCATGTGATGGACAAACACTTGCACAATACCCAATTGTAATCTGGAGCCGGATGGCTCAGTTCGTGAAGAAATAAAACAGCAACAATTAGATGACACACTTGCAATCTGATAAACAGATGGCAGGGAGCTACCCTGCTTGTACTCACAAACTCAATGCTGAAAACTAGATGGAAGGCAGATTGTCCTGGATTGCCAGGAGGAGCAGAACAGGTGGATAAGGTCCTTGTGACTGGACCCCACTGCAGTTTATAGCAAATGGATGTAGTCCGGATGAAGCTGGGGTTTACTTCCAGCTTCATGCACTCAATTCACTGTACACGGGGTTTTAAACGTGATCCCATACAAGCACTACACACATTTATATGTAAAAGGAAAGTACTATACCAGGCAGGCTGCTTCTCGATCCCGACCGCAATTACTGCACGATACCCGGGAGAACACACAGCAGCTTCAATTCCTGACAGACTGAGCGCGATTCAGCAATTTCTCCAGTCTTCTACAGGGTGAGCCTGGTTTCTACTCTTCAGATCTCCTTGATTCTCCTCACAGGTCGGATTCAGTCCGAACGGGCACTTGCACAAGCTGCAGACCGAAACTCAGGGCCTTACACGTGCTTCCCGCATGAAACTATACACCACAGAAGCACAGCGCTCCTTGTCTCTTCACTGCCAAAACTGATCTAATCTCTCCAGTTCCAGGGCAGTGCATTTCCTTTAGCTCCACACTATTCTGTTGGCTGGTCCGGCTGTCACTCACAATAAACTCCCCCTGTTGGTGGAAAAAGGCGCCAAGGTCAAAACTACATTTCCCAGAGTCACTGGCCATACAGTACATAGGTGGCTGGCTCCACAATGAGAGTCCAAGTTCTGATTTGCCAGCAGCAGGCTCCATTTTAAAGGTCCCCCACACTGATTTGTCCAGTTCAGCAGTTCAAAACCAGAATGGAGGGCTAGGCAAAAACAGTTCAGACTGCAAAGAAAAGCAGGTTAGACAAACTGTATTTTCATTATTACTCTAAATGATTTCTGGCAAACAGTTACATCTTCGAAAAGTGCTCACTCTGCCCACTTAGCGACGGCAGAAACGGAGCAATTTGGCAGCAGCTCGAGCGGGACTCAAACAGGGAAACACACAGTCTCCCCATACAAACTAATTATGTCTGCAAGCAGACAGCTCTTAAAGAGGCAGTACCAGAGGCTCTAAAAGCACTCACAGATAAACGGCTTAAACGCCAAACACCACTCAGGCTTGGAGCATTCAAGCAAGCTCCTGGAAGACTTTTTGGGAACCCCCATTTGCAGGAGGGTTACACCTAATTTTCTGACCAGATTAGATATTTCAATCTGAAAGCAATGGTGTAGGAACCCATATACATTACAAGCCATGGTGTACAATTTAGTTTTTAGAGGGGTACCATTTGCATTACCTGAAGTTCTGATTTTTCTGTTCTGTGTAAGCAAGCTACTTTGTAAATGCATACAAACTGATGCTGCTTTCATTTTATTCCCACAGTTTGCACCACATTGGGTCATACAACAGAAGAGCAACTAACAGAGTTATATATACAACTGGGGCAACAAATGATTATGTTGACAGCTGGGGGTACAAATAGCATTATGTATACAATAGGCAACAAACAATGTCATGTATATAATTGGGGCAGCAAGTGAGGCTCTGTATACAACTGGGGCAACAAACAGGGTTATGTATACAACTCTGGCAACAAACAGTGTTACTACAATGGGGCAACAAACAGTTGTTTTTTTTTATTTATTTATTTATTTATTTTTCTCCCACCTACGTTCCTACCAGAGCCACCCCATCAGGAGTCTGCAATGAAACCCATTCTGCCGCAGACTGCCTCCCCGGGCAGAGTCAGGGTGGAACAGGACACCCCTGTACCTTAGTGTCTCGTCAGGTCCCCAAGACAGCGGCAGAAGGTGGCACATCAGGACTGGGCTCAGTGCTCCATCTTCCTGGCTCCAGGGGGTGATTCTCCCTTTTTCCTATACGGATGCTGCATGCCCAGACGTCAAGATGCAAACACCGACGTCCGCAGAGTCCAGCCCCACTGGTGCAACCCCCAGAGCTGATAGGTCACAGACCTACGCCTGTGGCCAATCAAACCCCTGAGGTGCTGACGAGCTGGCATGCCCTCAGCAGACACCAGGTTGAAACCCATCCCTCCCCCCAGAGAAGGCGAGCTGTCGTCGGACGCTCCAGCCTATCTCCCCCCGGCCGATCCCCAGCGGCCCGAGTCCACTTCCGAACCTGGGTTGCAGGCATGGTGCGAGGTGTGGCATCCAGCACCTCAACCTTCAGCACCACTGGGCCGGGCCCAACAAACAGGGTTATATATGACATTTATGTATACAACTGGGGCAACAAACAGGGTTATATGTACAACTCAGGCAACAAACGGTTATATATGACATTTATGTATACAACTGGGCAACAAACAGGGTTATATATACAACTCAGGCAACACACAGGGTTACTACAATGGGGCAAAAAACAGGGTTATAAATGACATTTATTTATACAACTGGGGAAATAGACAGGGTTATGTATACAACTGGGGCAACAAACAGGGTTAATACAATAGAAGCAACAAACGGTTATAAATGACATTTATTTATACAGCTGGGGAAATAGACAGGGTTATGTATACAGCTGGGGCAACAAACTGTTAATACAATAGAAGCAACAAACAGCTCTATACACTCAGGAGCAACAAATGGTTATATATACAAATGGGGCAAAGTATACAGCTGGAGGAAACAAATATGTTTCTGTAGACATACCTGCGGACAGGAGGCAAATGGTGTAAAACTTAATTTTCCTTGGTACACCCCTGTCCGAAAGTGTTTATGCCTGTGTATGTTGCCAACCATAGGACCATCTTTTTATATTTCTGGAGATGTAGATTCTTGATTATGGCTCACTGCTGCTGCTAAGAAATAGTATTGATTTCCTAAAAGTGGAACACCGAGGCCTTCCAGTGCGATACCCTTCTGTGTTCATAAGGGGCAGCAAATGTATTGACTGGCATGGATGTCAGGATCAAAAACAAATACAGCAGCAGTCCAGATGCTTTCAGAATTTCAAAGATATCTATATATATATAATTTTGTAGCGTTTTTCCCATTTTCTCCCCGTAACCCATTCCCACACCTCAGCCACGCATGCACATGTGGAGGCATGTGCACACCACATCTCAAGGTGCCCTCCCGCTACATGCCACCTCCTCTGCCTACGCTGACCACCAGATCTCCACTTGGTGGTAGTGGGACTATTGGTGGGGGGCGGAAACCTCCCCAGGAGAGGAGAGCTGCCTTTCAGCTGCTCAATCCTGCCCCTGCCGGCTCCCCGAAAACCCTAGTCTGTTCCCAAACCCAGGTCACTGGCATTGAGCAAGGTTAGGTATCCAGCGCCTCAGCTCTCTGCACCACCGGGCCTGCCACGCGCTTTCAGAATTTTTACTTTACTGGTACAAATGTGTTTTAGAACATGGTAAAAAAAAAAAAAAGACACTAAGTGGTGCTGGTCACTTTCAAGACAAATACTGCAGTCTCAATTAGAAGCAGTGTTTATGTTGAGTGAATAAGGGATGTGCAATGAGTAGAGGAAAATATACCATTTATTTCTGTGAGTGAGGGGGCAGGATCGTAACTCATGAGTGGCAAAGCCACAGTTGAGCTGTGTAAATCACACCACATACAAATGGAAATACTATAAATGGTATACATTACAAGCCAAGTAATCGGGATGTCCGCTTCATTGGGACGTCCCATTGGAAACCAATTAAGTGGTTATGTTAGTCTATGGGAGCTAGAGCTGCTTAAAGGGGATAACGCTGCAGCTCCCCACCGTTTAGCAGAGATGACCGAGTCTGAAATTTCCCAGGCATGTCCCTCTCTAATCTCTTGCTAATCCCTTTTTCACACTTAAGTAGGTGTGAATTTCTTTCCTAATGAGCTCTGCACTGTGAGCCGCCTCATTGTCTCTTGATTTCCCACCCTTCCCTCCATTTCTGTTATGCCTTCTAAAGCTAAAATGCAGCAGTTTCTCCCCACTTTGTACAGCTGCCTGTCTCAGGAAGGAGATTGTCACTGCTGCTGATACTGTATAACATCGCTTTGCAGTCTGCACTACATACCCTTTTCATTGCCTCTCTTCCCCCTCTGCCCCTGTCTTTTCAAGCTTAAATACACATGGAATTTAGCTGATTTCTTCTCAATTCCCTGAACTGCCTCCTCTCCACCTGGTGCAGTTCTGCCGACGGCAGTAAAAAAGATACGAGTGTTGGCATCTGTGAGGATGCAGCCTCAGTGCTACGGTACAGTACTTAACTTTTACACTTAATTAGCTTTTAAAAACAACTTTAAATTACTCCTCCTGCTCAAAAATTGTAATCAGTACTGTCCTCCATACTTGACAGGTTATTGGGTGGAGGTACAGTACAGTGGAACGAGGCAGAACTGGGGCAAATGCTAGAAAACATTGACTTCTTTTTATTGGGATGACCACTTAATCAGGATGAAAGGGCATCCACCGAGGTGTTCCAATTAAACGGCTTCGACTGTGTTTTTACTTAACCCATTGCGTGGTCAATTTATAAAACTTTTTTTCTATAGAGCTGTTTACTTTCCCTATCCCCCGGCTGACCACTATCATACTGGTGCCCCAGCCCTGTCACCCTGACTTCTCGCAGGGCTTACCTCTTGACGTTCCAGTGTCACTGAGTCGCTGGGTGTGGGATCTGCAGGCAGCCAGAGTCATTCAGTTGGCCTTGGGAAGGGTTCCTTGGCTTTCTCCCTTGACCCCCCCCCACAGAGGTTGGCACATGTAAGCATGTGGTACGAAGACACTGCAAATACTCATATGCCTGTGCCCGTCCTTCAGAGAAGTAGCCGCATGCTGCACTACCTTCTAGCCTCCAATAGGTGGCAGGCAAGCAGTGGCACACACTGTTCCCTCACCCTGAATGAGGAGAGCCGTCTCTGAATGCTTAGTTCTCCTTCCCCGGTTTGCTTCTGAGCGAGCCCAGTCTGTTCCCGAACCTGGGTTACTGGTGTGGCAGCTGGTGGGGCACTCGGTGCCTCAGCCCACCATGCCACTGGGTCAGCAACACATGATTTATATAACTTGAAATAATATAACAAATAATGCATAGGGTGGAGTGTATTACAAGAATATAATTACTGGTGAGCCAATTTATTGATGGGACTGACACTACTTTCCAGCTAATTAAACTGAAAGTGAAAACCACCACCATATCGTGCTAACAGAAAAAAATGCCACAGAAAAGGAAACTGGAGCCAACCTGGTGGCATAGAGGGTTGAGGGGCTGTAATGCACCTACTCTCTCATGCTGGTGACCTGAGTTTGAGAACTAGTTTGGGTTGTCAGGGGTCAGCGGGGGGTGGTTGGGATTGGATCGAGCAGCCACCTGGCAGCTCTCCTCTCCTCTCCTGGATTGGGGTGGTAAGCCTTCCTGGCTCTTGGCTGCCACTGAGTGGAGGTCTGGTGGTAATGTCGATGCATTGGGCTGGCAGTACGCTGTGTGGGTGGAACGGGCCTGGCAGTTCCAGAGTGCACGTGTGCCTCCACGTGCATGCTCCTCTGAGTTTGCTGTAGCCCCAGGGACAGGCAAAAAATGAGGAGGAAATTGGGCAGGGGATCAAGCTTCATAAAGCCTTGCCTGAGGTGCCACAGCCTGCCCTGCCACACTGGAGGAAGGAGGAGGAGGAACATGGAGAGATGCGAGCAGGCCATCTGACGACACGCAGAACAGTGCTGAACAAGTTGCCTGGTCCAGCCCAGGAGTATAAAAACCTTTATTTAAAAAAAAAGAGGAAACAGGCTTTTTTTAAACACACAGCACTAAACAACCAGCAATTATATAAAATAAAGAATGGGGTGTTACATTATTCATTTTTTTGACACACCCTCGGTGCGTCATACCATCACAGGCCACTCATGTTTCGCACTTATAGTGTATATGTTATTATACACCTAGTAGTGTATAAACCTCATGATGTACAACACCTCATCCATTATTCTCTACTTGACACACACTGTAGTAAAAAATATAGAGAGATTGGGTGTGCTGTGCTGCTGGATTTGTTTTTGCAAGACTTCTTTGTTTTCACTGTGGCCCCTCCCCCCAACACTCACCTTTTTATCCCTGTTCAGTACCACAATCCCATGATGTCTGCTTTGTAGAAATAAGACCATTTAGGCTGATAGTAATTTTGTTTTAGAACTATTTAGTAGTTTTAAGAAATAGTTTTTTGTTGAGAGGAGTTTGAGACAATGCAGGAGATGTAGAGCAGCATCAGTGATACAGTGGGTGACAGCAATGGTTTGGTTGTGTGGAGGGGGCATTCTTGTGTGGAAGATATGGCTTGTAAAAAGAAATAAACTCTTTTTTTTTTTAAAGTGAGTAGTTTTGGTTCCTTTACCTTACGCACAGAAAAACAGCGTGGTTTCAAGTTGGAGTTGCAGTTTTGAATCATGAGCAGAGCAGAAGTTCAGGCTGGTCTGCTGAGTTAAAAGTAAGGCATAAAGCCATAACAGTATGTAGTATGAACAAATTGAGCAGTTCTTTAGTAATGGTGATGGGGCTGTTAAAGATATCTAATTCACTGGAAATTTGGAGGAGAGCAACAGTCATGAAATTAAGTTAGCGGCTGTAGAGCTTTTTACGTTTTTTTAAACAGCTTTCTAAGTGGCTAATAGTGAAAATTATAGCAAGTAATTGGTTAATTTGGTATGAAAAAATCTGACATTTCTAAGTTTAAAATAAATAGCTTCTGACATTGTTAAGTGAGCATTTTATTTTTATTTATTTAAAAATAAAAAAAAAATTCACTTATAAACATTAAAAGCCATTATGCTTCGCATAAAATACGTTTTTCACTTAACTACCCCATAGCAGAAACAACATATTTAATTAGTGCTTTTTTAATTACATACATGTTATATAAATAGACTTTCTACAGCTACATGTAGCTTAGGGAAAAAAGAACATTGGTCCGTCAAGTTCTTCCTCCTACCAGCTGTGTGTGAATGCCCTGCCACTGCACTTTCTTCAAAGTACAGTAACTTTTGAGTCTGAACTTATATATACTTTATGTAACCCCCCTACAAATGGTTCCCAAAAATTCTTCCTTGAGCTTGCCTAAATGCTCACTGCCAGGCTGGTGTCCTGCGTTTCAGCAGTTTAAATGTGATTACCAGAGCCTGTATAGCCTCTGTGTACTGTCTCTTTAAGAGCTGCCTGATTGCAGCTCTTGTAATCTGAGAGGGAGCTCTGCTGAAAGATGTAACTATTTGCTGAAAATCATTTAGAGTAGTAATGATAGTGTAGTTTGTCTAGCCTGCTTTCTTTGTAGCAAGGACTGTTTTGTTTGTCTCCACTATCTTGGTCCTGGACTGCAAATTGGACTAAACAGTACTGGTGGGACCTAAAATGTAGCCGGACTACATGAGCTGTCTGAAGTCAAAATCTGTAGGAATTGTAGTTTTGAACTTGTTGCACCTTTTTTGCAGCTGAAGGGGGAGCTCTTGCCTTGACTGACAGCCAAATCAGCCAACCAAATCTGTTGGATCTTGGGGAAATCCCGGGCTGCTTGCAGTTTTCAGTTAGATCTAAGCTGGAAGCTGAACAAGAAGGAGCTGAAGTGATTCTGAGCAGCAATCCTGAGTGTATTTGCTTGGGAGAACTTTGAAAAGGCTACGTTTTTGGCCTGCATGTCGGTGTGCTGCTCCTGAGAGGAAGAGAAGAGAATTATTTTGGACTAAATCCAAGTTTGTGTGACTAAAGTAAGCTACTGAAGTGGGCCAGGCTCAACCTAAAGAAGACCGAAGATTTTGCTGAATGCAGTCAGCCTGTCAGGAGTTCCAGCTACCCCTAAGCTCCCGGTATGTGCAGAGACTTTGCGATTGAGACCGGGGAGCGCTCTGCTTGGTACAGTAGAATTCCCTTACATGGAGGCAGTATAGCACAGTGGTCTAAGGCTCTGAGCTGCAAATCTGGTGACATCCAGCAGACCAGACCTGGGTTTGAATCCCACAGCTTCCACTGGCATACTGTGTGACCCTGAGCAAGTCACTTAACTTCCTTGTGTTCCCAGGTCGCTCCTATAAAAAAGCTTTCAGCTTAGTGTACTATTCCTGGTTAAACAACTAAAAAAAAAAAGCTATGAGCTGCTAGTGGGTCTTGAGTTAGTCCCCCACTGTGTGAACTGTGTTCTGCTTGCTGGAAGCTGTATCCAGCCCAGAATGGACTGCATCCGAATTTGTCTTCATGTGGTCTGGTCCCTGCCAGACTGGTCCAGCCAGACTACCCACTGCACAGAGAAGCCATCGACGAGAGACCTGTCTGGGGACCAGCCCCCTGCTCCACACTTGAACAGGAATGACGCCTCTGCGACTCGTGTGGGCCCTGCTTCTCCTGGCATTCCAGATCAACCACCTGCAGTCTCGATTTTCGTGCAGACTGTGTCCAGTCTTGGGTATCGTGAGTAAATACCAGAGTAGCTCCCTGCAACAATAGCTTAATCTGAGTGTGTCATCTGATTGTCTTGTTGTTTCGTTTCCTTTACGAACTGAGCCTTCTGGCTCCGGATTACAAATATTGTGTACTGTGCATGTTGTGTTTTCCATCAAAGGGTCCCAACCAGGCAACAGTCCTGGCTAGCCCATCTCTTCTCCACCTGGGTACCCAAAGATGTGACTGTGTGGGGGGACCCAAAGCGCATGCTTAACTGCTTGATTGATATAACCTCTAAGCTAATTAATCTGATTTTGCCCCTTCCTTGTTCAAGTCCCCTGAATAAATCAGGTCTAACTTTTTCTGCATGTAATCTGACTGTGGTTCCAGTTTGTGCTCAAAGTACTGTACTGTTGTTATTTGATGTGCATAACCTTGTTTTACAGGGGGTTCCCAGGGTCGAGCCAGAGGAACCAGCCCTGGTGGTAAGTGCAAACAGTGTGGGTACTTGTGGGGTGTACCAGGGGTATTGTGAAAGTGATTATTGTACAGTGTTCAGGACACTAGAGGGAAAAGAGGGGGGTTACAGTGTCCCGGAGGGCTGTGTCCAGGTTAGCTTGACCACTACCAACCCTGATCTCCGGGTGGAGGCACCCATTTCAGAACTCAGGTCCCTTAACCTGTTACTAGCCAAGCAGGCAGGGGTAGTAGCCCTTGAGATAGCACCACCTAGGGGTTACATGTATATATTCAAGTATTGTCTAGGTTTTGGTGATAAAATTACGCACAAAGAAGGCGGACATGACTTACATGTGAAGTCAACTTATCTGCGAGGTTTACAATAGTTAATCATTTTTGTAGCCCCCCCCCGCCCCAGGATCTTGCTGGTAATATTGTGAGAAAATGACACTGCACTGCCCTTCCCTTAATAATGCCCATATCTACAAAAAATTTTCAATGTCTGTATCTCCAATGCCCAGCGCTATTTTTACCGAATTTGCCCAAATCCTATGGGTGGTATGCTGCACCCATGGGATTTAGGCAAATTCTGTAAAAATAGTGCTGGGCATCGGAGATACAGACATTGAAAATGTTTTGTAGATATGAGCATTATTAAGGGAAGGGCAGTGCAGTGTCATTTTCTTGCGATATTACCAGCGAGATCCCAGGGGGGTTGAGGAGCACCATAGTTAAAATGCTGGGTCCACTGGAGGTTTGGAATATTTTTACGAGTGCTCAGGTAATGAAACTATTAATATCATATGGTGCCTGCAGGGGGGATTGGAGAGGTGAAGCCCCAATCTGTACAGTGGTCGAGGCTTCACCTCTGCCGGTAGAACTCCATTAATGGGATGGCATTCCACATGTAAAGACCAAACTAGAAAAAAGCCTTTAATAGCACATCGGGTCAGTTCATGGCCACCTGCAGACCTTAAATTAACTCCCGTCGAAGAGCTTGTGTTAGTTCAAAGCTCCAGGGTGCTATTCTTGGCCACTTCGTATAGCACCTCAATTTTCACTAGAAAAGTGAGTTTAATTATTTAGCCTCTATTTTTGTTCTGCTGTCTTCTTCTTTGGACACTGAACTTAAATCAGTTCTGGATATTTTTAAAGTAAAAGAAATGTAAATAATTGGGGGTTTTTGATTGGATACTCTTTTAATTCAGCTGCAAAAGGTGAATATGCCTTTGATCACCTGGGATGTCTACTCTAGCTGCTGATTAAGAGTACAGTGATAGATATCCCTGGGTGCATCAGGAGTGAAGTGAGACAGACGATTGCACAAAACATCAAGCCTATTGGAACAGGTTTTCTTAGCCTGACCATAAAGTATGTCTCCATTATTAAATGGAGGTAGCAGCACAGTTAACAATTGCTGGTCTGCAGTTTCTGGTGAAACACTTTGCATGGTGGTTCTGGAAGCCTATTCAATGATTTAAGTTGCTAATGACATGTGTAACATGTTTCTCCCATTTTAAGTTCAAATATCACCAGATGCCTAAATATTTAAAGCAAATTAATTTTTAACTTACCTAAAATAAGTTCGGTATTCGCACTTAGGCAGTTTTCAAGTGAGCATGCTTTGTCGTTGGAACAGTCTTTAAGCTTGACCCTTCCAGCTACCCAACCATGTGGTCCCCTGGCTCTGTCCCTTTTGCACTTAGATCTTTCCTTCCAGTGGAAGGAACAGATCTCTTTAACAACTCCTGCTACTGAGTTAGGATTACAGTAGTTTTCAGGGTTTTGTAGAGATTTTTCTCATAGTTTTGTTCCAATTTTTGGGCTCACTGTTGTAACATCACCATTGGCTGCCTGCCTTGTCATCATAATTTGCCATGGACTAGGCAGGGCCTACAATTTCGAGGTCAGTTTTACAGGGAAGGCACTTTTAAATCCTTTCAGCAGCTTGGAGAGGAGTTTGGTTTGCCCCCCAGGGACTTTTTTCGGTTCCAACAAATTAGGCATTACTTACTTGGGGGGGAATAAAGGATCTCAATTGGCAGCAGGACCGTATCTTAGGTAAACCTG
The DNA here is from genome assembly GCA_016271365.2 of Neoceratodus forsteri. Classification (NCBI taxonomy): domain Eukaryota; kingdom Metazoa; phylum Chordata; order Ceratodontiformes; family Ceratodontidae; genus Neoceratodus; species Neoceratodus forsteri. The sequence continues at coordinate 447,029,719 of CM057456.1, read as the reverse complement.
AGCACTATAAAGACCAAGGTCCATTTGGCTCGCCTTATCAATCAGCTAATATTCCTTTACATTTTTACTGTGCAGGTAACAGTCAAGGGAGTGCTTGAAAGCTAACATTGTTTTGCTTCCTACTACTTCTATAGGCAGTTCATTCCATATTTTAACCACCCTTACTGAGAACCAGTGCTTTCGTACCCACGTATTAAATCTGTCACCTTTTAGCTGTAGGGGGTGGGCTTGCGTATTATAAATCTGATCTCTAAGATTAAGGCCCAGTAATTCCCACAGTTGATAATCAGACAAAGCCCGGTATATAAGGCACATGTCGCCTCTTAGCCTACGATACTCCAGGGAAAACAGATCAAGACTCTTCAGTCTCTCTTCGTATTTCATGCCCTGCACTACTCTTATTTGTCTTGTTGCCCTTCTCTGTATACTTTCAAGGGCATTTATATTGCCCTTGTTCCCAGGGGCCCAAAACTGTGCACAGTACTCAGTTTGTGGCCATACCAAGCAGGTATAGAAAGGGAGCAGGACCACTTTATTTCTACTCTTGATATGTCTGTGGATGCAATTCAGGACACCACCAGTCTTTTTAACCACCTGGTTACAATGCGTGTTGAATTTAAGGTTATTGCTGACCCTAATTCCTAAATCCTGCTTTTCATGCACTACTCTAAGCACCTGCCCCCGCCAGTGTGTAATCTAATTCTGGATTATTTTACCCAGGTGCATTACTGTACATTTATCGATATTAAATGAAGCCTTGTTCTGCCGTTCCCAGGCCTCCAGATCACACAGTGCTTCAGGCTGGCTATTTACTGGGGAACCTATACATGTGTAGTCTGCAAATTTGGAGAGCCAGATTTCCGTTTTTGGTTTCATGGTCGAGATAAAGAGGTTAAATAAACAGGGGCCCAATACGGATCCCTGAGGAACCCTGCTAGTAACCTCTGTCCAATTTGAGAGTTCTCCCAACACACACACCCTTTGTCTTCTCTCAGACTGCCAGTCCCTAATCCAGTGGACTAATTTCGGCTGTACCCCTAGCTTGAAAAGGGTTTCAATCAGCTGATCATGAGAGACTTCATCAAAAGCTTTGGCAAAGTCCAAGAATATAACATCGACAGAACTACCTTCATCAAGTGCTATGCTAACTCTCCCATAAAACTCCAATAGGTTAGTTTGGCATGATTGACCTTTGGTAAATCCATGCTGTGTCTCATCGATAACCCCCTTAAACTCGACAGTATTCATAATCAAAATCTTTGATTGTGCCCTCGAGTATTTTCCCAAGGGCTGAGGGCAGGCTGATTGGTCTGTAGTTGCTCACCTCCTGTTTTGATCCCCTTTTACGTATAGGGATTACTACAGCCTGCCTCCAAGCCTCAATGGCCTGACCTGTCTCCAGATATTGTTGGAATAGTAGTGTAACAGGCCGTGCAAAACAATCGGCCAGTTCTTTGAGCATTCTTGGGTGCAAACCATCTGGTCCCTGTGCCTTGTTTTGGTTCAGGTTTTTTAAACTATTTCTCACATCTTCAACCTCTATTTTGGGGCATATTGTCCCTTGTAGTGTATTTCCAGGGACCAAGATTTTTTGGCCTACAATAAAAACAGTGGAGAAATAGGCATTGAACCTATCTGCCATATCCTTGTTCCCTATTATAAGACTGACTGTTTTCTTTTAAGGGTCCAAGTGTTCTACCTGTTCCCCTTTTATTATTAATGTAGGCATAGAAGGATTTGTAGTTATCCTGTGCTTTTGTGGCCAGCTTGTACTCGAATCTCTTCTTGGCCTTAGAAATGGTTAACTTAGCCTTTTTTAAACAGTATTTTATATATATATATATATATATATAATATATGTCCCAAGATCTGGCCTCACCGCTTCGATTTACCCTAGTGTATGCCCTATTCTTTTTTTTTATTACATTTTTAACCGAGGGTGTCAACCATGGAGGAAGAGCCCTCCTGGGATTGTGATATTTAGTACTAGCTGGCACATACTTTTGAATTAGCCCATTTAGTTTGGTACCAAGCTTGTCCCAAATTTCATGTACTGTACTGTTTTTTAGCTCATGCACCCAGTTCCATTTGTCCAGTTCCCCATTAGAGAACTGAAATCTGTTCTATTATAATCAAGCACTACTGTACTTCCGACGTTGATTTCACTAACCCCGTTGTACCTAAAACCAACCATGGAGTGATCGCGGTACTCAGGGGAACCTCCACTATGCATTTATGGATATTATCTGCGATATTATTCAGTACTACATCCAAGATACGATTCCCTCTCATATTTTCATAAACCAACTGTTCCAATCCAGCCACCAGGAAGGACTCCAAAAGCTAACCTCTACCTTGGAGTTAGTTTGAAATGATTCCCAGTTAATTCCAGGTAGATTGAAGACTCCCATTATGATGATCCTATCCTCCTGAGTAATACATTTGATAAAATCCAATATAAGGCTGTCGTTCTGGCTTGGGTTAGTTGGTGGTGTATAAACCACGCCTATGTTAATCTTGGATGATCCGGGGCAATTTTATCCATAAGATCTCAAGACTTTCCCAGGCTGTACAGTCTATATTCTCTGATATTACACCATTTAAAACATACAATGCCACTCCTCCTCCTCTAGCATGCAGCCTATCCTTATTATATAAGGTGTAACCAGGGATTTGCTTATCCCAGGTATCCTCCACCCTCCACCATGTCTTAGTGATGGCACATATATGGATGTTTGAATTATGTAATTTTAGTTTTAATTCATCCATCTTATTAGTAAGACTTCTGGCATTTAGGACTAGAACATTCCAATTTGGCTTTGGGTTATACAGTATGTCCTTTTTTGTTAACCCCCAACCCCCCCATATCTAGTTTAAATGATTATTAATACACTGTTTTAGCTTACTAGAAAAAAAACTTTTCCCCTGTCTATTTAGGTGTAGTCCAGCCTGTGAGACATTACGGGATGCCTGGAAATCCTCCCAATGATCTATATAGGTTAAGCCTTCTCTATGATACCACCTCTTAAGCCACCCATTCAGACTTCTGATGATCTCAGCTAAATGCGGTCCCGCTCGAGGAACTGGTAAGATGCCAGAGATAAATCACATCTTCTGCTAGTGAGTTCTTCCCCTACCAGCTCAAAATCCTGTTGGATCTCAGTAATATATCTTTTACTCACGTCATTTACACCTACATGCAACATTGTCACTGGTGTCTGCGTGTTTTCAAGTAAACCCGGAAGCAATTTTCTTATATCCCCAATGCCCCAATGCAGGTAATGCAGAAACTGTAGTGTGTTCCTTCCTATTTCTGCATATCACATGGTCTGTATACTTAAGCATGGAATCACCTATTACTAGTACATCCCTAGGTGGTATTTTATGTTGCGTTGATAATGCCAGGATTATCTGACGTGTGGGGGTACTGAGTACAGCTGTTTTTAATAGGGTCATCTAGTAATGTTTCTACAAGTTCTTGATCAGTTACAAGGTACTAAATCTTCTTCAAGAGCTCATCTCTATGTAAGACCCTCACCCCTGCCTTTTGCAAAACGACAGGTGGTATGCTGTTGAAGCTGACAGCAGTACCTGGTAGGGACTGGGTTCGGGGAGGACTAGGTTACTCGGCACAGAGGCACCCAAGTAAATCTGAACACAGGAAGCAATAACTGTAATGTCCAATACCAGGAATGGGATTCTAAAGTGTGGCTTTTATTCACATCCAAACTGAACAAACAAAGCATAGACGGACCCCCACGGGGCTACATTCCTGGTAATGCAGATTAGAGACACAGAACACTTTTTCACTATTCCAGCCCTCAGGCTCTGAACCCACCAGGCACACAGCCCAGACTTGCACGCAGCTTTGGGTACACAGCCCAACTTGCACACTACTTGGGTGTTTCCCATGGCCCGGCTCCCCCGCTGGCCACTTGATTGCGGTCCATATGGCAGTGAACCAGTTTTCCTGTTGGTGGCTCCCCAAACCACCTTAGAGCCTTCAGCTCCTTAAGGGAAATTTTCCTTCCAGTCCCACGTCTGGGTACTTTCCTCATCACTGGCCAAGTGCATGAGGCAAAGTAGAACTCCACAGAGCAAAATCCATAGAGGTGGACCTGGTTACTAAAGATGGGGGGTCTCCCACCTCCAGCTCCCACAATCCATACCCGGCCATTTCTCTGGACACCAAACTTTTTTTGAAAGCTTGGCAATGTATATTACAGGGTAGATGTATGTCACATCTCCTCTACATGTCTTGACTTTCCCCTTGTGCTGGACTTGAACATACTTTTACTTTTGGCTAAGTCTATTACTCTAGGCCTCCCACTACTTCAGTAGTCCAATCCCCACTTTAACACAGTTCAGGATGAAACATGGGCCTTTTAGAAAGAGCAGAACTCACCCTTTGGTTGCAGGTGCCCCACAGGCGAATCTCGAAATCTTCTTGTGCCACAACACATTTCAGAAAAATAAGGCAGCTTCTTCTCTAACAGTAGCCAGGGGGTTGCCCCTGGAATAGCAGGCAAACCTTCCACCCCCATCCCCTCAGGGGTGGGGCACAGAAACCCGAATCAGCGGTCTCCACCACTTAAAGAACAGCTTACTGCGTCCCTCTTTAGGTGGAAACACACACCTTTCCCTAAAAGTAGCTCTATTTCAGAGCTGAGGCTCCAAGAGCCTGTGCACAGAACTGCTGTGCTCCTCACACAACAATCTCCAACTGCAGACTACTGTTCAAAACTCCCAACATTCTAATCTAACTCCCTTCTGCAGATTCCAGTGTGGCTCATGCAGCTGCAATAGTTTTACGGTGATGTCATCCCTCAGTCTCAGCTGAGACAGTGTGAAATCCATTTAACTGGAGGTTCACAAACTGCCTTCCCTGCCTACCACTAGGTCTTACTGGGATTCTAGTAACCTCGGGTAACAGGGGGTTACACTCCCCTTGACCAGGAAAATGACTGTCCACAGTCATTGTTCACCCGGCTTAGGCCATCCCACCCTATGTGCTACCTGTGGAGGTGGGTGATCAGGCCCCCTCCTACCATGTGCGAGCACAGGCAGGCAACACTAAGGGCCTAGAGGCCTTTAGCTGACATAGCAGCCTCTACTCTACCCACTTACTATGGACGCCTAGTGGCTCTGGTAGAACTGTCCAGAGCATAGCCCTAATAGTTCAGCACTGCAGTCCCTATGGCCCTTCAGGACCACAGCCTGTCTGTCCCCCCAGCCCTCTAAGGAAAATCTGTCTGCCTCTAACTTAACACCTAAAAACAAAAACAACCCGGGGACCTCCCCGACCTTGGGTACCCTGCAACCACACACCAAGAAACTAATACCATACCATTACATTACATTAATGTCTCCCTACCCCCACAACCACACCTGTGGAAGGAAAGGTTACTACAGTAACAACAACAATAACAACCACAGTACTTTAAATTACTACACACTAAAGTACTAGTGAGGAACTCCGATGAGCCCCTCCTCCTCTTGTCTTCTCTTCTATCTTCTTCAGGAGCACCTGCAAGAAAAAGAAAGACAACACATACTCCTAATCTGCATACACAGTCTACCTAAATCCCTACCATCAAAACACTGGAGAATCCCAAAAATATTTTTTTTAGAAAAGGTAGAAAAACAGTATATACACTAGAAAACAGTAGAAAACAATGACATTATTTACAATACACATTTGGGGATGGAGTGCCCTAAAAGTCCCAACTAGTGACCAGTGTGCCAAGGCTAGTCCATTAAAGAGTCTCTCCTGGGCCGGAGCCCGTGAAGCACAGTTCTAGCAGGCCAAAGTCCCAAAGGGGAGAGTCTTTGAGGACAGTTCACACATTCTGGAGTCTGCTAGTGTAGGGTGTGTACTGCAATGTCATAAGGATAGAAAAGTTCGGACTTGCCAGCCCCTTGTAGAAGGATTAAGATACACCGACCTGCTCCTCAGCCGAAGACTCTCCCTGACAGCATTTCTTCCAATACAGCTGGGCGGACATCTTCTGGGAACTACAGGAGGGCACATCTGGAAACTGCTGGGTTGATGTCATCTCTGGAGATGGAACCTTAGAACAGGAACAAAAAGGAAAACTGCTAGTCTGACGTCATCCAATTACCAGGCGATGGATCAGGATACAGCTGGGCTGGTGTCCTCTCTGGATCTGAAGTCATCTGGTGGGCCAGTCGATGGTTTCTGGAAAGGCCAGTACACTGTAGAAGTGATGAATGTGGGGCACCTGAGTCCTGGATGTTCATACTGGTGGATCAATAAAGGCACTACAGAGGCTGGTGTGGCAGTATTGACTACCACTGCTCGGCTTTCCATCTGGCAGGCACGGGGCACATTTGCTGGGTGGTCCTTGCATTGAGGCCAATAGTACCGGGGGTCAGGAGCTTGAATTATTACCCCGTCTGGGCACACATAATTTACACTGTAGAAAGTTTCACGTCCCTCTCCACCCACTCTTCGCACAGTGTCCTGCCTCTCTTCCACTGGGTATATTTCTCATGAAACAGTCTGTTTCTGACATGCTTGTTTGCACCAGGATGCACACATTTCATTGCTTCGGCCGAGGTCCAGGATTTCCTGCTGTTCTCAATCTCCTCCCAGACTTTCCGAGGAAAGGTAGGAAAGGACATTCCATAGATTTCATTCGCCTTCCTACGAACCAGTCTCTCCTCTTTACTAGCTTTGGTCAACCTGAGACCGCTGGCCTGCCTTGGGGGCGGCCAGTCCTGGTTCTGCCAGCTACGCATCCTCAATGCCTCAACGAGATGAAAAAACGGATCCCTGACTTCTTCTTCTTGCACAGCCAGGGCAGTGGCATCACCACTCTCTTCCATGCATTCTTCCGAGGCAAGAGCTTGAGGCTGTGTACCCGTTCCTTTTTCACAAGGCCACATAGGTTCCCCCTCATCTTTTTCCTCACTGAGAATCTGTGCCCAGGAGTGAGCAGTCGTCCTCACTCCTGAGACTATCCACTCATCACTAGGCGCGGAGGTCTACATCTCCCATTCAAAGGCCTTCTTCATCTCATCTTCTCCTATGAGACTTGGGCTAGGCCCCCCCAACCCCAGGGGTCTACTGATGCTTTGTCTGAATTATCCTTCTGCGATCCAGCATCCAAAACATCAGCATCTGGTTCTGTCTCTAAATCCGCACCCTCTAACTTTGTGCCACACTCCTCCGAGGGGCCTTCTTCAACAGGCTCTGCCTGGTGCTGTGTGCTGCCAACTACAGGTTCCTGAATCTTTGTCCATGTGGGAGCCAAACAAATCTGGGGCACTTTATACAAGCCATATTTCTCTAAGCACCCAGAACAGTGAGGTATCATGAAGACGTCCCTTCCAGCATTTAAGCATATTTGACACACATGCACTGGATATCCAGGAATCGCCACATGAGAAGGCAGTTGTCCTCCATAATAACACCTTTCAATGTCCCTTAACCTATTTACTGCTGCTGTTACTGCAGCCTGGGCATGATCCGGGTAGCGAGCTGGTCCTGAGGCCATAACTGCAGGGAAAACAAACAAATGCTCACTGTTACTGAAAGTCCCATTTCACTGAACACTCTCTTTACTTTTGAAATGGCTCCTCTGCTGCTGTGTTTACTTTACTACCCCACCCTGTAATGGCGGCGACAGCACTCCTACACATCAACATTCAGAAATTGGGTCAAGCCACTGCACATCCAATTTACATACACTACTGAAAACTTTTGCTCAGACTGCACAAACCTGCACTATTCTTTTTCTAACACATTTGCATGATTTGCCACGGACTTTTCACTTGCTGAAAACATTTCTTTAGTTCACAGTCCCTTAAAGCCTCAGGATTTCAAGCACAGGATTGCCTGTAAACTAGTGCTGCACATTTGGCTACAACTCACAGTCTCTCTCTGGCTTTAAATCTTTAAGCTGATGCTGAATTTATAACCATGCTCACAGTCAATGGCTTAGCAGACTTGCACTTGCTGGTAAAACTTGACACAGTCGTTATTTGCAAAGCGACTATACTGCTGCACACATATTCAGCTGGCTTTTGGCAGAAAATCACTGCATGAGTAACTTTTACTGTTGGTACTCACTGTTATCAGTAGCTGGTTGCTGCAATGGAAAAACGGCCTGCAGCCAGTCTTGGAGGCCTCAGAAAGAAAACGGGTGGGCAGTCCTGCCGATCGTCTCCCCGATCACCACACTTGCAATTCAGTCGATCGAGATGCGGGTTGAGCCCGATTTTAAACAGAAAAGTTTATTTTTACAAGTTTTACAGTGCTTTTTAATCACTGCGACGCTCCTCCACCAAGCCAGTACACGCACTCCACTCACACTTCCTCTCGAATGCTGGGCAGTCACTGTAGAGCTGGCTGAGGGACAGGACTGATTCCAGCCTCACCAATCACACAACGCCATGCAAATGAGCCTCTTCTTCCTCGGGAGTGCTCTTCTCTTCACTGCGATTGTCGAGCAGGCAAATTTAAACTGCAGAAACCACTTTTTTATTTTTTTCTTCAACTGACTCCACGGCAGAAGCCCATTTCAGCCATTTAGCATGGCCATTCACACAGCGAGTCTCTCAATTTACTCAAAAGCATTTGCAACGTCCAGGGCACAATTTTCCTGTTGCTACCCCTAGTCTTCCACACTTTTCTTTATCACATACAGTTCTTTAAAAAGCATTTCCAATATCCAGGGCACAATTTTCCTGTTGCTACCCCTAGTCTTCCACGCTTTTCTTTATCACACACAGTTCTTTAAAGCTGGCAAAAACACTGTAAACATTTGATGCAGGACAAGGGCACACTCTTTTAGCTTTACTGCTCCTTGGTAAACAGTTGGCATTTTAACAGCAGCATAAGAACCACAGCACACAGCGACACACTAGTTAAATTGCTTCAGTTTTTTGGGCTACCAGATAGCCAAAACGCTAGCCCCTTGTCCGAGCACCTTTCCTCCCTAATTTAAAATCCAAAGTGGTGCCTCCATTTTGTAAGACCCTCACCCCTGCCTTTTTGCAAAATGACAGGTGGTATGCTGTTGAAGCTGACAGCAGTACCTGGTGGAGACTGGGTTCGGGGAGGACTAGGTTACTCGGCACAGGGGGCCTAGGTTTAGTTACTCTGCACAGGGGCACCCAAGTAAATCCGAACACAGGAAGCAATAACTGTAATGTCCAATACCAGGAATGGGATTCTAAAGTGTGGCTTTTATTCACATCCAAACTGAACAAACAAAGCATAGACGGACCCCTACTGGGCTACATTCCTGGTAATGCATATTAGAGACACAGAACACTTCTTCACTATTCCAGCCCTCAGGCTCTGAACCCACCAGGCACACAGCCCAGACTTGCACGCAGCTTTGGGTACACAGCCCGACTTGCACACTACTTGGGTTTTTCCCATGGCCCGGCTCCCCCGCCGGCCACTTGATTGCGGTCCATATGGCAGTGAACCAGTTTTCCTGTTGGTGGCTCCCCAAACCACCTTAGAGTCTTCGACTCCTTAAGGGAAATTTTCCTTCCAATCCCACGTCTGGGTACTTCCCTCATCACTGGCCAAGTGCATGAGGCAAAGTAGAAATCCACAGAGCAAATCCGTAGAGGTGGACCTGGTTACTAAAGATGGGGGGTCTCCCACCTCCAGCTCCCACAATCCATACCCGGCCATTTCTCTGGACACTAAACCGCTCTTTTTGAAAGCTTGGCAATGTAGATTACAGGGTAGACGTATGTCACATCTCCTCTACATGTCTTGACTTTCCCCTTGTGCAGGACTTGAACATACTTTTACTTTTGGCTAAGCCTATTACTCTAGGGATCCGACTACTTCAGTAGTCCAATCCCCACTTTAACACAGTTCAGGATGAAACATGGGCCCTTTAGAAAGAGCAGAACTCACCCTTTGGTTGCAGGTGCCCCACAGGCGAATCTCGAAATCTTCTTGTGCCACAACACATTTCAGAAAAATAAGGCAGCTTCTTCTCTAACAGTAGCCAGGGGGTTGCCCCTGGAATAGCAGGTAAACCTTCCACCCCCATCCCCTCAGGGGTGGTGCACAGAGACCCAAATCAGCGGTCTCCACCACTTAAAGAACAGCTTACTGTGTCCCTCTTTAGGCGAAACACACACCTTTCCCTAAAAGTAGCTCTATTTCAGAGCTGAGGTTCCAAGAGCCTGTGCACAGAACTGCTGTGCTTCTCACACAACACTCTCCAACTGCAGACTACTGTTCAAAACTCCCAACATTCTAATCTAACTCCCTTCTGCAGATTCCAATGTGGCTCATGCAGCTGCGATAGTTCTATGGTGATGTCATCCCTCAGTCTCAGCTGAGACCGAGAACAGAGTGAGACAGTGTGAAATCCATTTAACTGGAGTTTCACAAACTGCCTTCCCTGCCTACCACTAGGTCTTACTGGGATTCTAGTAACCCCGGGTAACAGGGGTTTACATCTACTTTGGCCCAAACCCCCCACTCCAGGGGTAAGGTGTCACATATCACTGCCTTCTTTCTGAACTGGAACCAGACCATCTAAGCCACCTCAAGGCTAATTGGTTCTCGGAGGCTGGGATCCAGTTAGATGATAAGGACTGGTGCAATCTACTACAGCCTCTGCGTTTTGGAGGGAATTCAGATGGCGTATGGTGCTATGTTATTTCTGTACCCTGGTAATCAAAAACATTTTGGACACCATACTTCAGAATTATGCTGGAGGGGTTGCCCCGACACAGGCACACACACCCATATTCCCTGGGGATGCCCTAAATTAAAGAAGTATTGGAGCTCAGTCGGTGAGGCAGTAGGGACAGTTCTGGGTATCCCTCCCCGAGGGCCATCATTAGCTCCTGGGGTTGCCACCTAATACCATATGCATTAAACTACAGCGATACTTATATAACATATTTGTTACAGCTGCTGTGAAAGCGATTCCCCAACGATGGCTCACACCAACACCTCCTACATTAGATTCTTGGTGCACCATTTGTTTATGAATCTCAGACATGGAAAGGCTTTCAGCCAAACTTAGGCTTCAAAAAGACAAGTTTATAGGGAAATGGCTTCCCTTTTTCCACTACAAGGCGGAAAGGGAGAACAAGAATATTTTTGAAATTCTGGCTAAGCAGGATTAATCTGCCCCTTTGATGTTTTAACAAGGCTAAATGGAGCTGGAGGATCCATTGGGGTCTTCTCAGCGGCCCATACTGGGTACTAAGCCTTAAGTTTCATTCTGTTATAGTGACCCTGGACCCTGCTTGAGCTCCCTATCATTATTGTTGGGATACTCCTAGTTCCGAGCTCATCTGTTTGGTCCTACTTAGCCCTGGGGCCCATGCCTCCCCTTACTCTCGCACAGTGACACCCTGTAGTCTCATTGGATCAGCTCTACTTAATTCTCTTCTGGGATGTAAGATTTCTTATAAGTATGTTTTATTTTAGTTAGCTTTTGTTGTTCTGATTACTCACCACCTTTTTAGGTGCGGGGGTACAATGTTTTGGGGATTTCCCTTACTGTATGTATATTTTCTGTTTAATGGACAGGTCTTGTGTTGATTGTTGGGGTTCTTAGGACTACCCTTACCGTGTTTGTTTTCATGGAATTCCCAAGCTGTACTTAATTAACTGTGGTACTCCAATTTTGTTTAATTGCCATGTATTACCTTCTTGTTCTACAATCTAATTTTTCAATTTTTTGCTTCAGTTATTACTGTCTTGCGAGCTATCTCTGTATTTTGGAAAAGTTCAATAAACTACAGTTTTAAAAAAAAAAGAATTTGCCATGGAATGGAAGCAAACAGCCAGGTTTCAAAAGGTCCATTTTTTTTTTTATCCCTGGGGTATACAGAAAGATGACAACAACTGAGTAAGAGTGAAAGAGCGTGAATTGTGATTACTCTCAACCCGTTGCTGCGCAGGTTTGGTTACGTAGCCAGAAAGACATAAAGTTTCTTTAAAGCGCGACAATATTTCACTTGCTAAACACCATCTGCTGTGAAGGGAAAGCATTTTTGCTTACCAGAAAAGCTCTGAGAACAGCTCTACAGTATCCTGGCATCATCTTTCTTTTCTGTTGTGAAGCATCTTGTCCCCAATTAAATCAGTTCAAGAGATAAGGGCTTACTTCCTGAGAACTGCCTCTCATTAGAGTGGTGTAAAGACTGATGAAGATGATAATTCCATCCCTAACTCCAGCACTTGGGAGACTGTTAAGGAAAAAACACATGCTCAGAAAGCTCAAGCCGACAAGCGACTTAGCGTTCTTGCAGCCAAACAACGGGGCTTGGTGAAGCCTGTTAACGAGAAGGCAAAGGACCATGTTATTTCTCAAATGCTGGCACAAGGTAGTAATCAAACTACTTTGGAAGCGCCTACCACATCAAATACAGGAGTAGGACTGAACTTTGAACAAACTCCTATGGCAGCTGAAGATGTGGCTGCTCTGCCACTGGAGCACCAGTGACTTATTCACCAGTGTCGAATATGGTTGACAGTGATAAGGAGATGGTTGAACAATTTGCTGAACTTGGATCAGAACATACCTCTATGCCCAAGTAGCCTCACTCAACAATTAAGGAAACAACATAGAGACTGTAACGCGAGCTGACAGTACTGAGATTAAAATAGCTATACAACACTTTCCAATGCTCAGTTTTACACAGGACTGTATTCTGGGGGTTTCTGTAGCTGTCCTTTAGTAGCACATACAGGAATTCATAGTGCTTATTTTTGACCCTACAATATTGACTTATATTACACAACGTACTGATTTCATCAGTAGGTATGTGCGCTTATTGCCAAGTGCACTGGGACTGGTGGCATGCGCAAGTGGGGTTGTGGAATAACTGAGCAAAATGGAGATTTCTAAGGTACACTGGGACATTTTCTTCACCAGTTTTCAAAGGAGGTTACTGGAAGACCCTGGTCACTTGTACCCCAGAATATTTTATTTCTGTGGGGAGGCCTGTAAAGTGATCATTTTGCACTTACACCTATGGAGGCTGCCAGATAAACATCCATGCTGTCATGAGGTGGTGAGGCATGGATGTCATCACAGCAGCCAGAATTTGTGCAACGTGTGACTGCACATAGCAGATATGCACTGTGCTTCGGGGTACTACGAGGGTTGTGAATGTTTTAAAAAATTTATTTTGGGTCACTAATACCACCCGCATTTTCCCATGTAGGGATACATCAGCATGTAAGGGTCACATATTTTTAAAGTGATACCTGATGGAACAGATTCCCTTTAGCTAAGTCAAAGTACTACTTTCAGTCAGACAAGAGTGGTAAGATGTTGGCTTACCTGCTCCAAAGGGAAAAAGTGAAATGAAATGTAGTTAAAATTAAAACAGCAACTAACCAAGCATGATCAGATCAAAATACTATAAATGATGCTTTTTTTAACTGTTAAACTAGTCTATATGAATTGCAACATTGTTTCAATAAAGAAGTTGCAGTAGGAGTTGCGAGCGGAGCACAGACCTGCCCTGCCATTGGCCAGTTCCCTCGATTGGCTGACTGCTTCTCCGAGCTAGGGGACTTCCCCATGCCAACAGGGGAATTGCTGATCTCGGCCTCTGTTCACAGCTTTTGGCCTATTTAACAGCCCTTTCCCCAGAGACTTCCTGCTAATCTTTTTAAATCCTATTATTTTTCTCGCCCACCTTCGGCCTTTATTAAATACAGCCAAGTTCCTCCCTCCCTGTCACTCATTGGCCACACATCTCCCTAGCCCAGTACCTCTCTCTCCCTCCAGCTTCCTGCCCTTGGGTGCTAGCCTCCAGCTCCAGCCTACTCCGTACTACATATTCATAGATCTCTACCCTCAGAATGCAGCAGTGCACAATAATTGTGCTGCTACTCACCCTGTCCCAATGCACCTTGGTTTCCCAAGTCACAGGGACTCTGCCTCCTGTGTTATTATCAACTACCCTCACCATCCCTATCCTGCCCTCACTACACAATCTCGGAGGAACATCCCATGACCCCTGCAGACCTGCTACGCCAAAGCTTTGCCCCATGCACGACAAGACCTGCAGCCTGGCTCAATTCCAGTAGCTGACTTGCTGATTGGCAGGCTACTCGGCTACACCCATCACACTAGCAGAGAGGTTGAGTCCAAAGTCTTGACCAAGGTGACCTGGTCTTACTTTCTGAGAAAGTTAATTCTGCTAATGCAACTGCTGTCTGGGAAAGTGCACCCAAATCCTGGCCCTGCTTCCTCCAATTGAGCCCTGTGCCTGGGACATTTTAAAATAGTCTCCTTGAATATATGCAGCCTTCTCTCCAAACTGCCGCAATTCCAGGTTTGGGTGGCTCAAACTATTCCTGATGTCATCTCGCTAACAGAAACTTGGCTATACCCAAAGATTCTTGATGAAACCATTGCCCTACCAGACTATAGCCTGTTCCGGCAGGATCATACCTCTAAAAGAGGGGGTGGCTGCCTAGTTTACCCCAAGTGTGATATCAAAGGGCAACTACTACCCTGTAGCTTTCAAACCAAGGAGGCGCAAATCCTAACACTATAGCTCAATATTGGCCAACAAAACAAAGTACTAGTGCTCTCCACCATGTATCTGCCCCCTGGATTGCTACCCACTGGCTTCCTACAACTCATCGGTCACCTTGAACAGAACAAACTAAATTGGGAACATGTAATCCTAGGGGACTTCAACATGAATTGGCAGTCCCAGGATGCTGCCACAGCTAGAGACCAAATAGCTGGCCTCTACCTAACCCAGTTGATCATGCAACCCACCAGATAAAACTACCATACAGGCACCAGCTCCCTCATTAACTGGCTGCTTTCTTCCTTTCCTGAACAAATCGCTGAGGTAGCAGTCCTACCTGACTCTATCAGTGACCACTCCCCAGTCCTTTTTACTTGGACAAACAAGTTCACTAAGTGTAAGCCTAAGATCACCAGGAGCAGATGACTAAGATCTGGACAACTGGATACCTTCAGACATTATCTAAAAGAGGTTGATTGGTTCCCACTGGACAGAGTCAAGGATGGAAACCAAGCACTGGAATACCTTTGCAGTGTCTTCACTAAAGCCTGTGACATCTTCGCACCATACAAAACTAAGAAAGGCTGAGGAATCACCAATCCCTGGCTGTCAGGCCCTCTAATTGAACGCATGCACCTCAGAGACCACCTGTGGCATAGGGCCAAAGCTACTGGGAATTTGGTTGACACCCTAGCTTACAAGGCGGCAAGGAATACCTGTACGAAATTCATCCATCTCGCAAAAGCAGCATACTACAATGACCTCCTAGGAAAAACATGGGGCCATGGAAGGGAGATCTGGGACTCTGTAAAAGCACTCACGGGAAGAGCCTCGAGGGCACCACTGGACCTCATAGATACCACCTCTAGTACTCTGCAAGACCCTAAGGAAATGGCAAATGCTTTTAATGTAGCATTCATGGACCTAAGCAACGTGCTGCCATCTGACTATCTGAATCACTCCCCAGCAGGCCAGTATCACAATCTGAACACTACATTACTGCCTTATAATGACACCCCTCCTTTCTACTTCAGGCAGATCTCTATGAGTGAGGCCATCAAATATATCAAATGGTCCTTGGTACGATCAGGATGGGAAGCGATCAGGTTGATATGAAGATGGTCGCTCTCACCATAAATGAAATTGCAATACCACTCACTAAGGTTTTCAATGCCTCCCTGAGATCTGGTGTCTTCCCTGGCAGGTGGAAAGCGGCTCTCATCACACCTGTTTTTAAATTACGGGATAGAACTAACCTGTCAAACTTCCGGCCTATCTCGATACTATCCCCCCTTTCCAAAGTCCTTGAAAGGGTGGCCTCCAAACAGCTAACTGAGTTTCTAGAAAAGAACAACCTTCTCTGCATGCAACAACATGGCTTCCGACAAAACCACTCCACCGTCACCATGCTTGTTGAATACACTACACAGTTCTGTGGGGCCTTGTATAAAGGGGTGGCAGTGGGGTTGATCTTCATAGACCTCACCAAGGCTTTTGACACTGTCAGTCACCAACTGCTTCTGCAAAGTCTCCTCTCCACTGATTTGTCAACTGACAGTATGGCCTACTTTAACAGTTACCTGATTCATAGGACTCAATGGGTTAGGATCGGCAATACTATCTCCGAGCCCAGGGAGGTGAACCTAGGCATCCCACAAGGTTCTATCCTAGGGACTCTCTTATTCAGTCTATTCATAAACACCATGCCAACTGCCTGCCCTGCACACACTGTACTTTATCCCGACGATGCTGTCGTCTCTGTCCCAGGCAAAGATATGAAAGCCATTAGCTCCGAATTACAGGAAAATTTCCAAGCATTAGAATCATAGTTCACCGGGAATAAACTGCTACTCAACTATAAAAAGACCAAGTGCATGCCTTTCAGCACACCGCAGAGCAAGATACGAGGGTCATCACTGCATATGCTCAGCAGCAATGGAGAAACACTTGATCACGTAAACATTCAAATATCTAGGAATTCACCTAGATGACACCCTCACCTTCTCCAGTCATGTTGAGCAACTAGTAAATTCCACCAACATGAAACTTGGTTCAGTCCACACTGTCTGGCAGGTTCCTTGCCGCTTTAAATCTTGCCAGAAAGTCTCAAGCTTGCTTCTCCACCCTCCCACCCGGTAGTAAAACCTCAGCTCCGCCCCATGACACCAGATCTTCGTCACTGCTTGGAAGCTCAGGTTCCCTCCTTAGTGCTCTGCATTTGTAGGCCTTCGGATTTTCCGAAAATAATTTTAAAGTTTACGAGACTGTAGCCTTCATCTTCCCTCGCGGCTGCGATGGATACAAAATCTACTCCCAGCTTCCACCGGTGCCCTTGCGGGTAGAAGATGTCTCGGACAGACCAGCATGCCACGTGCATTTACTGCCTGGGACTTGCTCATGATCCGCAGGCCTGCGATCTATGCAAGTCCTTTGTACCTTCGGTTCTAGAGGACTGCACTGCCTGACTTCAACAGGGGCGCCCCGGAAAACGGTTTCCGCCGGTGAGGTTGAAGGAGGCCTGTTGGGTGGTGTCTGCAGCCGCGGGCTCCGCGGAGCAGTTGATCACCCTCGAGGAGGAAGCAGCCCAGGCCGCGTCTTCTTCCTCAGCGTCAGCATTTATCCCACTCTCCTTGGGCTCCTCCTACACTGCTTCTTTTAAGAAGCTTTGTCAGTCCCTCTCCACCAAAGGAGAAGGGCCCTCAGGGACTCACACAAGTAGGTTGGAGAAAAAGGAACTGAAAGGTAAGTCCCACTGTTGACGTTGGAGGGAGCGGGAGAGATCTTGTTCCCCAGAGCGTCTGCTTTCGACTTCGGTTGAGGTTGCAGCTAAGGCCACTGGCTTCACGGTGTCCCCTTCAGGTCAGTCATCCGAGACACCCATCAATGCGGTTGAGATTTTTCTCGACCCATTGAACGTGTTGTCGACTGGAGAAGCCAACAACCCTTTTTCACCGGTTCCCCCGGTGGTTACCGAGGACTTGCCTGTGCCTCCTGTGCCGAAGTCCCTTGCTAAGGACCCTGAACTGAGGGATGAGCAGGTTTTCCCCGGCCCCTCTTTGACCCACCATCAGAGACCCCGAAGGTCTTGGTCCTCCTTCGTGTCGGGTAGGTCCTGCCGACATCGGCGGTCTTGGTCCTGGCATCACGGAAAGCGGCATCACCACTCGTCTTCTTTGGAGGATAGGCTCCGGTGCAAGTTGCATCGACGATATGAGGACATGATGTGACAGCAAGTCTTACTAGCCGGTAATAAGCCGACTCCTTCACCTTGACCGGCCATTAGGTGGCTAATGACCAAAGCAACCCCTCGCTATCATCGAGAAGTCAACTCCGGCACAGATTGCTCGGCCAAAACCGGCTGCTCCACCCATTGTGGTGGAACACCACCTCCTCAACCTAAGATTCTCGGTCGGGTTAGGGCTTGCCCCACAGGTTGTCGGTCATCCTCACCCCTGATCAGCCTTGGCAAGTGGAGGGTGGCTCAGGCACTCGGCAGCTGTTTGCGGACTCCTCGGAGTCCGACGACGACTCCTTGTATTCCAGACCCCTTGACCTGGAATCTTCCGGGGGTCAGTCGGTGGACGCGAGTCCATCCTCGTTCCTGGGAATTCTTCAGCTTATCTCGGAGAGTCCAAGGGGATGCAGCTCGAACCCATACAAAAATGGGCCAAATATCCCCTCACGGAGATTCTGGTCTGAGGGGATTCCCCCACAGAGGCCTTCCCTGTGGCCGAAGCCATCGTTGGTTCGGCCCTGGAGTTATGGCAGCAGCCTGCAACCTGTCTTGTGCCTTCGTCCAGGATGACTCGCAAGTACGCAGTCCGCACCGGTTCCCTCTCCAGTTTTACGGAGCACTCCTCGGCTGAGGGGCTGGTAACCGATAGCGTCTTCCAGCACTCCAGAAATGTTAGGGACGTGGAAAAGCCCCCCAACAAGGAGTCCAAGAAGCTGGACTACTCGGGGCGCAAAGTTTACGCAGCCTCCTCCCTAGGCCTTTGACAGGCTAGCTCGGCCGTGCTGATAGCACACTTTTTACACACCCTTATGGGTTCCCTGGATGAGGTGCTTCCTCATCTCTTGGCTGACCTTCAGACGACGGTCAAGCAGGTGCAGGATCAGGGAAGGGTGGTGGCCAAACAACAGCTCCAAACTGCTTTGGACATTGGAGACTCTTGTGCCCGATCAGTAGCGGCCGCAGTAGTCATGCACCACAGAGCTTGGCTGCGGAGCTCCACCTTCATGGTGGATACCCAGCACAAGCTGGCAGACATTCCCTTCCTGGGCACCGACTTGTTCGGACCGGGGGTGGAAGGCCATCTCCAGAGGATTGAGAAGTCCAGTGCCCCTTGTACTTGGTCACATCTGCCCAGAAGGACAAAGGCCGCCAGCAGCAGCATAAGCCCTTTCGCCCTTCCGCCCCTGCGGCATGTCCGGCCCAGCAGCACCAGCAACAGGGCCAGCAGGCTCACGCTTGGCACCCCAAGGCCAAGTCTGCCGCTTCCTCCAGTAGGAAGCCTGGAGGGAAGGGTCCAGGCAGCCCCTCGGCCGGCCCTTCCTCCAAGCCTGCCCAGTGACGGGTTGAGGGGTGTCTCCCCAACCTCGTCAATCCTCCCCTGGGTCCCCCTGTGGGGGGATGGCTCTGCCACTTCCTTTCCACCTGGTCCGCTATCACCATGGACTGTTCGGTGCTGGAAGTGGTTGGAAGAGGTCTGCCTCTAGAATTCGAGCAGACCCCTCCCTATCGAGCTGTCGCCCCTTGGGGGGCTACAGGTTCCACAGCCTCTCTGTCAGCTCGTCGAGCCGACATAGCTGTGCTCCTCCAAAAGGAGGTGATCAGTGAGGTGGCAGATCCTCCTCCAAATCCAGGGTTTGTGTCCAGGTATTTCCTGGTCCCAATCCAGAGAGGGGGCTGGCGCCCCATTCTCGATCTGCAAGACCTGAACAAGTTCCTAAGGCCACGCACCTTCAGGATGGTCACTCTGGCTCAGATCATTCCATCCTTGGAACTAGGCATGTGGTTTTGCTCTCTGGATCTCCAGGATGCGTTCTTTCTTGTCCCAATCTGTCCGTCTCATCAGCGATTCCTCCACTTCAGAGCAGAGGGATCTCTTTACGAGTTCCGGGCCATGCCCTTCGGCCCTTCTCCAGCTCCCAGGGTCTTCACCAAATGCATGGCAGTGGTGATAGCATTCCTGTGGCACTGAGGTGTCCGAGTGTACCCTTACCTGGATGATTGGCTGATAGCAACCCCCTCCAGGTTGGAGGTGGAGCAGTCCAGGGATCTGGCCCTCCAGGTCTGCTCTCAAATTGGCCTCCTGATCAACGAGGCCAGATCAGAACTCGTGCCATCGTAGGTGATTCAGTTCATCGGGGCAGAGCTCGACTCTCTTTGAGCCACAGACCGGCTCCCGGCGAACAGGGCCGAGGTCCTTTCCTCCTTTGCTCAATCATTTCTGGTTGGGCAGTTGCGCTCAGCCTGAGACTTCCTGCGCCTCCTGGGCCTTATGGCGGCCTGCACCAGCGTGGTCCATTGGGCGTGCTGGCATATACTCCCCCTGCAATGGGGCTGGCCCATCAGTGGTCACAGCACTCCGGTCCATTGGACCAGCCAGTAATCGTGATCCAGAAGATGTGGGACAGCCTGCAGTGGTGGCTGATCTGCAGGAGGGTATCCCGTTTGTCCGCCTCAAGCCAACGGTCATCCTTTTGACCGATGCCTCTTTGATGAGTTCGGGTGCCCATCTGGGGGAGCTCCAGGTCCACGGCCTCTGGACCCCTCAGGAGTCTCGATACCATATCAACCTGCTGGAACTTCGAGCGGTTCGACTAGCCTTCACCGCCTTCGCTCCGTTTGTACTGGATCAGGTGGTTCAGGTCCAGACAGACAACACCACGACCATGTACTGTCTCAACCGGCAGGGTGGGATGCACTTCTTGCCGTTGTGCAAGGAAGCTCTCCGCATTTCATCTCTCGTGATCAGCCTGGAGGCAGGTTTCCTAGCCATCCATGTGGCAGGAGCCTCGAACAGTCTGGCCGATGCCCTCAGCTGGATAGGCGCTGCATCTCACGAGTGGTCTTTCCTGCTGGAGGTAGTTCAGGACCTGTTCTCCCATTGGGGCACCCCTCAGGTGGACCTGTTCACCTCCAGGGAGAATGCGAAGCTAAGGCTGTTTCATGCCTGCCCTGCTTAGCAGGGCTCGCTGCAGGGGGGATGCCTTCTTGAGGCCGTGGACCCCGGGCCTCTTCTACGCCTTCCCTCCATTCCCTTGATCCACAAGGTGCTTCTCAAAGCAAAGAGGGACAAGGCACAGGTGATTCTGGTAGCCCCAGACTGGCCTCACCAGTTCTGGTACCCAGATCTCCTCAGCCTCAGCTCCAGGCTCCCGGGGCGGCTTCCAGCCTGCCCAGACCTGATCTCAGACAGCAAGGGGAAGGTTCTCCATTGGGACCTTCAATCCTTGTACCTGACAGCCTGGTTCCTGAGCGGCTACAGTTCCAGGCCTTGGGTCTTTCTGACGAGGTCCTCAACGTCTTTGAGGCATCCCGTAAGGAGTCGACCAGAATATGCTGTGCCTTTAAATGGAAGAGATTCTCCATTTGGTGTCAGGACAAGGGGTTGGACCCCTCTTCCTGTCCATTGGCTAGCATTTTGGACCACCTGTGGTCCCTTTCTCAGCTAGGGCTTCGGTTGATGACCCTTAAGGTGCACCTGGCAGCCATCTCTGCTTACCGGGCGCGGGCCAGCAAGCAGTCGGTGGTGCAGAAGAACGTGGTTGGATGCTTTTTCAAAGTCCTTGATCACATAACTCCTTTGGTGCAAGAACCTCCACCTCCATGGGATCTACTGCTGGTATTGGCTAAGCTCATGGGCAAGCCATTTAAACCGATGCACAGGTGCGATATCTCCCACCTATTGTGGAAGACCGCCTTCTTGGTGGCTGTAACATCAGCCAGAAGGATAGGAGAGCTCCAGGCGATTTCCATCAAGTCTCCTTATCTGGTCTTCCACAGGAACAAGGTTGTCCTTCGCCCCCACCCGAAATTCCTTCCGAAGGTGGTGTTGGAGTTTCACCTGAATCAAGTGTTGACTGCCGGTGTTCTACCCCGATCACACCTCGGAGGCTGAATATAGGCTTTGTACTTTGGACCCTAGAAGAGCGCTCGCATTATAAGGAGTGGATGGCTGAAGTTTGGGGAGAGGTTTGCCAGCTGTTTGTCACCTACACTGAAGCCGCACCTGGCAGACTTGCAGCCAAGCGGACGATAAATAGGTGGGTCACCTCCTGCATAGATCTCTGCTATAGGCTGGCAGGCACGGAGCCACCCAAAGGGATAAGAGCTCATTCTACCCGCCATACCGCTGCTTCGGTGGCTGCTTCTAGGGACGTCCCTGTCCAGGAAATCTGCAGGGCTGCTACCTGGAAATCAGCACACACCTTTATTTCCCATTACCACATTGACCTAGAGTCACGCCGGGATGCTGGTTTTGGGACCTCGGTTCTCCAGTCCTTCTTTCCCAAATAGGGGGTGTGCGCCTTGTCTCCCTCCTCCCGGAGAACTATGAGGAGTCTGCCAGCCAGTATGGATTGAACAACATGTCCACGTCCCTAGAAATACAGGTTACTCACCTGTAACTGGAGTTCTAGGAGTGGTATATGTTGTTCATCCACACGACCCAACCGACCTTCCCGGCTTCGACGTGCAACCTGGCTCCCAGCAGGCTAGATGTGGTATCATGGGGTGGGGCCGAGGGTTTTACTACCCGAGTGGGTGGGAGGAGCCAGCTTAAAGACTTTCTGGCAAGATTTAAAGCGGCAAGGAACCTGCTAGACAGTGTGGACAAACAACATATACCACTTCTAGAACTCCTGTTACAGGTGAGTAACCTGTATATCTTGTACAGACACTGCACTTCCATGACACTGGATGCCCTGAAACTTGTTACGTGCTGCACAGTACTCTCCTCAGTGGACTATGGCCTCGTCATCTACAGGGCTGGCACAGACACAGTGCTGAGAAGGATCAAAACTCTGCTTGACAAGGCCTGCCATTTGGTGCTGGGTGTGCACAAATTAACTCACTCATGTGCCCTATACAGGGAAACTGGCTGGCTCCCACTCCACCTCAGGTTCCAATACCAGGCCTGCCTACTAGCAAAAAAATTCCTGATGGGGTTAATGCCAAATTCTACTTCTGTCCTCTTCGAAAATGTACAACCCACCATCAGCACTAGGAGTGCCTCCAAGGGAGGTCTAATCGTTCCATTCAAACAAACTACCCTTGGCCAGAGATCCCTCTCCTACTGTGGGCCTAAGTGGTTCAATGATTTGCCTGCTGACCTTGTCGATTCTCCCAGACTTAGCCAATTTAAAGTCGGGCTGCGATCTCTCCTTGCCAGCAAATCCGACTGTTAGTGTTTCTGTTAGCCCATGGCTACCCCAGCTGGTCCTGCCCCTGTCCAGTACCACCCTTTCTCCTTCTCATCCACCTGTCTTAGATTGACCACCTGTCCCCCTTCCCCCTGCCTTCTAGCCCCCCCCGACAAAGCCATGCCTGGCTGCATCCAGTGCCCTACCACAGACAGGGGGCCCCCCTGTCTGAACTGCTCCTAGATATGTATAAAGCATTGTACCACACTAAAGTAGTGCTGTTTCAATTGGTTATTCCACAAGTGTGGCCTTGTTTTCTTCACTTGCTGTCTTAAATACCCACTTAATATTGTAACTGCACTTTTTACCCACATGTTAGTTTGTTGTCTGCTGTATCTACTGTCTATTACCTGTATATGTCTTATACTCTCTGTTGACTTAGAGCCTTTGTAAATGAGCCCTCGGCTCAAAGGTATTAATCCTAATCTGAAATAAATTTAAAAAATAAATTAAATTAAAAAACACATTAATATTCCCCTCTTGTCTGCAGAGATCAGCAGAGAACTGGATTTGGAGATACCATTAGAATAAATTATAGGTGCTATTAAGTCTTTGAATAGTGGTACGGCACCAGATATTGATGGTTTACCCATAGATTTTTACAAAATACATTGTAAACTACTAGTGCCCAAACTCCATTTACTATTTAGTGAGTTACTTAGTTGGGTAGGCTGCCCCTTCCTTTGATGAAGCCCTCATACTTAATGAGGATACCCAAAAAACATAAGTTTTAACAGAATGATATTCCTGCAGACCAATTTCATTATTAAATTTCAATTACACAATTTTTGATAGTATTGTATTAACTCAATGCTGGAAATAATTTTGCCACACATTGTTGGGACTGGTCAAACAAGCTTCATCAAGGGAAGGCTGGGTTACATTATTATACTGAATGCCTTTAGCATGATCAAAAATTGTCAGTGTCCAAACTCAGTAGTGGTGTCCCTAGACACAAAAAAAGGCACTTGATCACCTAGAATGGCTGTATCTAAAGAAAAGAGGATTTGGACCCAAATGTAGAAAATCAATAGCATTAACATACACATCCTCGAGTGAAAAATGTTAATAAATTAATAAATCTCAGCTACACTTCATTTAAAAAGGGGCACATGACAGGTGTGCCATTATCCCCACTTCTGTTCACTTTGTCTTTTACTATATCTATACATCTTTTACTGTATGTTACAGATCCTGAACAGGAAATTTATTAATAAATCTGATCAAGGACTATGGCAACTGGTCAGGGTTAAAAATCAACTGGACTAAGACAGAGGCATTAACTTGTTCACATTTTAAACAAACCTGGATAGTTATATCTGGGACAGTAACATTTGTTACCACCACTGAGTAGTGGGGACAGCACTCATTGGCCTTGGCCTTCTGTTGTCTTATGATCGAAGTATTAACCAAAGTATTAACAATACACCAAGACAGAACAGATACCCCTCATGACACTTTCCCTTTCAAGACATCTAACACTAGCATTAAATATTTGGGCATTCATCTGGAAAATAACATCAGGGTTCATTTTTGGGTGGGGGGTTGGGACAATTGGCACACAATTTTTAATTTTGGTCCACCCTTTCTTCTACCTTGGGGACAACCTGCTCACTGCTACAGAGGTTTTTCAAACTTCTGTTTTATGAATCTTGGTTTGGTTGAACAATATGACCCATTATTTTTTTCATTTGACCCTTACTTTTTATACCTAGTGGGTCAATGTCCCACATACAGTAGATAAATATCTGCAATGAACCCTGTCACATTAAAACCTATACTCAATTAAACTTAGACCCTCTACTTACAACATTTAAACAGGATCTAACTGGTCAGATTTATCATTGATTTTTTTTTATACTATTCATTTATTAGCAGTAGGAGAGATGTACAATAACATTGGCATCATTAAAAACACAAATACAGAGCCTTAAAAAAAAAACCTATCCAGAGGTAGCCATATAATGAAGAGGAATGAAAGAAAAATTGGTAATGGGGAAGGATACGGGAAGGGGGCAGGAAACCATTCACAGTCACAATACATAAAATTATGGCACAACCCTATCATCCACTTGTGAAATATAAAATACCCAAGGTCTCAAAATTAATTCAAATGTATTTATTTAAAAGTTTTACCAGGAAAGCATACTGAGCAGACAACTGCTTGTTTCCAGATGCATCCTGGGGGGAAGGGAACATGGGAGAAGGTACATTTGAATACAAAATTTGAACAACTAGAACAAGAATATTATAATACAAATAGTATCCTAAGTGCAGTAAATTAGATGGAACAGCAGAATTCCCAGCATTTAGCTCTGAGGCGACCACAGAGCCTCATAGCCCAGCCTAAGCAGGTAGGCGAGTGCTAGAACATAACACAGTACCAAGATGGTTAGGAGCAGGAACAGGAGGTGCGGAAGTGGTCTTTGAGGAGAGTGTTGAAATAGCGAGGTGAGGGGGTGTGATGAATGCAGAGGGGAGAGAATTCCACAATTTAGGCAACCAATAGGAGAAGACAGCCTGGCCTGCAGAGGTGGTCATGCGAGGGACCGACAAGGACCGGGAGTCGAAGTGTCTCAGGGCAGGGACTGTGACCAGCATTTAGCCATGAGGCTAGCGCAGTGGGCCTATCTCCTGTCCTTTAGAGCTGAGAGGGACAGGTTTTGGTAGCAGAGACAGTGGTGGGTACTGGACGGACAGTCTAGAATGAAATGGCAGAAGGAGTGGAAGAGGGTGTCCAGTCTGGTTAGGGGAAGTTTTGGGAGTGACACTGTAGACTACATTTCTGTAGTCGAAAAAAGGGAGAATTATTTTCTGTACTATTGCATTGCGGGCTGGCAGTGGGATGCAGCCACGGTTGCAATATAGGGTACACAGTTTGCGGTGTAGTTTCTTGTGGATGGCCTCATAATGTACAGAAAAGTCGAGGTGCTGGTCAAGCCAGACCCCGAGGTATCTAAAGGAGGAGCAGCCCTCCAATTTTGTCCCATCCAGAGTGTGGAAAGTGGGGAGGGAAGGGGAGTCGGGAGAGTCTCTGTCTAGTGCCAGAGGTCATGCAGACTGTCTTCTTGGCATTCAGGAAGGGCTGATTTGTCTGAAACCAGAATTGGACTTGCTCAAAGTTGCGTTGCAGGCTGGTTGCCACATCAGAGGTGTGAACAGAGGTGTGAACAGGACAGTGCCGTCCGCATATATGTGGATAGATGTGTGTGGGCAGATCATTGAGGAAGATGGAGAGCAAGAGAGGGCCAAGGACAGAGCCTTGAGTAACACCAGTGGTGATGGGGGGGGGGGAGGAGAGGGAGTTTCCAATTCTGACGGATTGAGTCCTACCCACAAGATAGGAGTGGAACCAGCTGGTGACCTCATTTGATAGCCCTGCTAATGATTGGTTGGATAAGAGGAGAGGGTGTGAGACAGTGTCGAAAGCCTTTGCAAGGTCGACAAATATGGCAGAGGTGATGAGGCCATGGTCCATGCTGTATGGATCGATTCAGTGAGCCTTAGCAGGGAGGTAGTGGTGGAGTGGGACTTCCTAAACTCAGACTGGTAAGGTGTGAAAAATGAGGTAGCATCAAGGAAGGAGGCGAGCTGGGAGAGTACGAGATGTTCTTGTAGTTTTGACAGAATAGGGAGGAGGGAGATAGGATGATAATTCCCAGGGGAGGAGGGATTGCCACCTTTTGGGAAGGGGATGACAATGGCATTTTTCCATTCCGATGGGATAGAAGTGAGAGAGAAAGAGTGGTTGAAGAGGGAGGCGGGTGGGGCGATGGCGGGGGAGGCCAGGACAAGCATTTTGGAGTCCAGCCCGGAGGGACATTTGCTCTTGTAGGGGTTTAGCGCGAGAAGGGCCTTATAAACTTCAGACAGAGTAGCATGGAGGAAGGAGAAAGAAGGATGTGGGGCTTGGATAGGTGGTGGAGGGGTTGATGGGGCGTTGCCATGGGAGGCTGTGGGAAGAGAGGACAGAAGTGAGGCAGTACAAGAAGTAAAGAAGGAATTAAACTCAGTTGCAACTGCAAGTGGATCAGTTAAAGTGTTATTGCCAGATTTAATGATGAGGGTAAGGGGCTGGGATGGGGGTGGAAAAGGGATTGTACCACCTTCCAGAATCTGGAAGGGTGATTTATGTTGGTAAGGAAGGTAGATTTGAAGTAGTTCGTCTTAGCCAGTCAGATTGCCCAAGTACAGTCATTTGGAAGAGTGCAGTAAGACTGATAATCTGACATTTAGTGAAACAATTCAAGTAGTGTGCAATTGTACATTCTAAATAATAGATTTCATGCCATTGAGCAAGCATAGGGAGAACAGATCTATGCCACTGCCGTGTTATAGCTTTCTAGGCTGCAGCCAAATAAAGATAAATTATACTTCTCTGGAGTAAAGTCCCTCCATCCTCAGATAAGTATAATAATATTAGCTGTGGAGATAAAACCATCTCCGAACCCACTAACTGTGTCAGACTAGTACCGACCTCCTCCCAAAACAAGGAAAGCTTAGGGCATCTCCAAAAAATATGAACCGGATCAGCAGGAGACTCACCACAGTGCTGCCAGCACGATCCATGGGTTTGTGGCAAGTATTTAATTAATTTATCTGGGATATAAAAAAATCAAATGCAACATTTCCAAATAAATTTGCGTCAATATGGAGCTCAGGATATCCTCATCGAGGGGAGGATCGGTTCCAGCAACTGGCCATATGAGCTATCCATTGCTAAGTCTAAGTTCCAGGTGTGGAGGGTAGCCCGAGTTGATTCCCGTCAGTTGTCATGAAATGCTTTGTATATTAATCCTATCAAATGTGGGTATAATTGACCTCTCAAAGCATCAATTAGCAACTTTAGTAACTCAGGTATTGGGTTAGGAAGGGCATTCCAAGGAGGCCCTTTTTGCGCCAAAAAATCACGGGCCTATGAATATCTAAAATGATCACTATGTGGTAATTGGTAAGCTGCCTGTAACTGTGTAAATGAGAGTATGCCATTAGAATCAAAAAATTGATGTATAAAAGATAACTCAAGTCTATGCCATCGATGAAGTGTCAAATCTAAATAGGACTGAAGAAAGTCCTGCTCGGATATCAGCAGTCGGATAAAATAAAAAATAAAAGCTAAGGAGGGTGAGGCCCTTATACGAGACCAAATACGCAGAGTGTCTCTTGTGCCGAAGGTGAATGTTCCGAGTTTATGAGGGACCTTCATCGGTGCAAAAATTATTAGTTGTACAGTATGTCATTCAGGACAAATTCTACATTCTTCCAAATAGCATCATACCTGGGATTCAGCCACAGCAGGACTATTTTAAAGACTACAGCTCTATGGTATTCAGACAATTTAGGTAGGTTTAGACCCCCGTCCCCCATCGACTGGCAGCGGTATTAGGGACCAGTGGATTTGGGGGTGCCGCCCCGCCCAGACAAGTCTAGAGTGGTACCTGTCCTAAGAAGTAAAATAATATGATGAGGGGTCACCGAGAGGGTTTGAAATAAGTAAATAAAGAAATTTAGGCAAATTTGTTGGGCGGATTGCTTCAGTTCTGTAGATAAATGACAACTGCAGCGAGGTCTATCTACTGAACTCCACATCCACCTCTTGAGTCAGAGGCTCATAGTTAATAAGTTCTAAATGTGTCAAATTCTGGGGAAAATAAACCCCTAAATATTTAATTTTAGTGCATCTCCACTGAGAAGAAAATATTTCTTTCAATCTTTGTGAAGGAGAAAAATTAAGCATTGGGACCTCCATTTTCTATATGTTCGTCACATAGCCAGAAAAAATAGCAAATGGTTGAAACATCTCTGCAACTGCTGGAACAAATTGTTCCGGATCTAATAGTGCCAGTAACATGTCTTCCGTGGATAGCGACATTTTGTGGAGATGCCCTCCTTGTGGGACACCCTGTATATCTGCATGGGTTCTTACCAATTCCACCAGAGGTTCAATATGTATTGCAAAAAGAAGAGGGAAAAGTGGGCATCCCTGCCTTGTACCACGTGATAGGGGGATCAGGACAGAAAGGTGACCATTTATTTTATTTATTAGAATTTCGGATAAATACTTTTGAGCCAATGGCTCTTTTACAAAGGTTCCACGTCAGTATACAAAGACTAGAAGTATAGTTTGTGTAAGATTAGCAGGCAAGCAGTTTGAATACATAATTCAGTACGGGGTATGCATGATCTAAAAGCTACAGGTGATATAAATAACAGTTAGAACAACATAATCAGGCATACATTTAAGAATGATGAGTCACAACAAATAATATTTACATGAATTAAAGGTGCCAGAAGGGCATTGTCAAAGGGAAAGGTAGAGGGGGAAAAACTGAGTTGCTGCCAATTGTGCCAGGTAGCGTATGAAAGTGGAAGAGAGAGTGGGTGTAGAGGGGTAACTGGGAGGGAGGTAGAAGGAGAGGTGGGTGGGAGGCGAGGGTCGGGGAACAAGTGCAACATTGGGTGGGGTGAGCAGATTAGAAAAGGGAGAGAGGAAGGGAGTTGAAGGCAGGTAAGAGAGGAATGTGGTGGACCAGGGCTAGGGAGAGAGGCAGGGGTAAATATGGGGAAGGTGGTGGCAGGCAGAGGTGGCGATAGTAGAGAGGTGCGAAGAACAGAAGCAACTACCTGGGAGGTTAGGAGAAACAGTCACAGGTGGCTCTGGACACAAGCGTTTGAGGTAGCTTGTGTTTGAATGAGCAGAGGTCCTAAGTTGGTGAGTTCACCGCCCAGCAAGTTAAACATCTTAGGGGCTCTACCTGCAAAAGACAGCTGGCCTTGGGCAGTGTGACAGCGGGGAACAGCCAGAGAATAGTTGTCAGAGCTTCTTGTGTAATGGGGGTGGTTGGCTGGGCTTAAGAGAGACTGAACCCCAGGGGGCATGAGTCCTATCAATGACTTTTTTGCTAGTAGGCAGGTCTGGAAAGTAATCCTTCCCTGAAGTTGTAGCCAGTTTGATTGTTCGTAGAGGTTGCAGGTATGCGTGCGGTGGGCAGCACCAGTAAGGAATCTGCATGCCCTATTCAGCGCTGCAAAGGTTCGCCGCAGTGCTATAGCTGTGGCCGCTTCATAGGTAATAAGCCCATAATTAGTGATGAAGACAATAGAGCTGTGTATTGCTAGCTTAAGGGCGTCTGGTGTCAGGCAGTGTCTGTATTTATAGAGAAGGCCTATACGGATATTTTTGGGCCCAGGGTTATACCAAGGTATTTGAAAGTCTGCATCTGGTCCAGGGTCACACCCGAGCTGTTTTTGATTGCCAACTGTTGGTGTTTATGTTTGTTATGTGTGCCACAGAACAGCATAGTCTTTGTTTTTTTCGTAATTTAGCACTAGTTTCTGTGAGATGAACCAGGCCTCAACTTGCTTGAAACTTCCCTGCAGTTGTTTTTTAAAGAGGGAGGGGTCAGAATTCTTAGAGAAAATCACTGCGTCATCAGCATATAGAATAATGTTTTCATCACAGGTAGAGGAGAGATTGTTCAGGAAGATGCTGAAAAGAAGGGGTCTCAATATTGACCCTTGGGGAACACCAGCCCGGGCAGGTAGTTTGGAGGAGAGGGAGTCACCAATCTTAACTTGTTGTGACCAGTTGGAGAGATGACTGTTGAACCATTGTAAAGTATCATGAGAAAGCCATAAACTGCCAAGTTGTTCCAGTAGTACTGGATGGTTGACTGTATCGAAGGCCTTCGAGAGGTCTATAAAGGTGGCACCGGCAAGTTGTCCTTGGTCTAGCGCTAGATGAACGTGGCCTGTAAATTCAAGGAGTGCAGAGGTGGTGCTTTGTACTTTGCGAAAGCCGTGTTGCTGTGGGCATTGCAAGTTGTATTTCTCCAAGTACTCCACCAATTGGTCTGCAACAATTTTTTCAAGAGCTTTGGATAAAGGGGGTAGGATGGAGATGGGCCTGTAGGTACAGTATAATGTCCTATCCCCAGACTTGTGTATTGGGGTCACTAGGGCAGACTTTCACTTGAGCAGAAACTGGGATAGCATGAGGGACCGGTTAATAGTCTTGGTAAGAGATATATCCTAGCCCACGGCCAACCCTGCACTAAGTTGTGGTGTGCTGACAAGTCCTGTGCCTCTCTCCCAAATAGGGGAGTACTCCTGGCTGTAATCTATATAATGTCCCTACTCTGGGTGGACAGGACCATGTGTCAGGTTGACCCTGACATCAAGGGTCCCTCTCACAACCACTCTCTTCTGAAGGCCCACTGTGACTTGACACCTCCCTGTAGCGCACATGCCCTTCTGATAGCCCACGAGCTGGTAAGAAGGGACATACACTATAAGACACTCCACTTTACGAGCAAAAGGCTCCACAGATATCCAATCCCATTGATCATCCCAAAGTTACTTTGTCTTATGGCAGTACTACTGCTCCGGGCAGGAGATGTACAGCCCAACCAGGAATCTCCAATTGCCAACCTCTTTATATCTTCTCCCCAGGACCCTCACTGGATAGCTTCCAAGGGTTTGAGGGTAGCGCACATGAACATCTGTAGCCTCAGACCAAAAATTGAAGAGGTACAAGCCTGGCTTGATCTCTTCATGCCAGATATCCTCGCCATCTCAGAGACCTGGCTTAAGGCAAACATCCTTGATCATGAGGTCATGGCCCAAGGATATATCACCTACAGGAAGGGTAGGGTGACTAAGAGAGGCAGTGGTGTACCAATCTATGTGAAGGACACCCTTATGGTGTCGCACCTACCACTGAACCAAGTAAAAACCTAGATGGCGAATCAATATTCATCCGCAGTACCCTTGGTCACGTGAAGCACCTCACAATAGGTTGTGTCTACAGTCCTCCGAAGACTGCTCTCCAATCCCTGGAGCG
The DNA here is from genome assembly GCA_016271365.2 of Neoceratodus forsteri. Taxonomy (NCBI): domain Eukaryota; kingdom Metazoa; phylum Chordata; order Ceratodontiformes; family Ceratodontidae; genus Neoceratodus; species Neoceratodus forsteri. The sequence goes on along the minus strand of CM057456.1, from coordinate 446,997,927 downwards.
TATCACAAAAACTATGGTCAAAAAGGTTTCTACGGAGCTCCTTATCTTGGGAGACTTCAACCTAAACTGGGTCCATGACCCTAATAAAGCCTTTGCTACAGTGATCCAAGAGACAGACCTGGTACAAGTTATCTCAGAACCTACCAGACTAAACCACAAAATGGGGAACCACATCATCCTGGACTGGGCACTGGTGTCAAACCCTCTAAACATCTAGAAAGCCGGCTTAATGGGTGACGCACTGAGTGACCACTCCCCTATACTCTGCATCTGGAAGAATAGAGCACCTAAGGTACAACCTAGGATACTCACCGCCCGTGACTACTCAAACTTCACGGCGGCACAATTCAACGATCAACTCAGTAACCCGGATTGGAGCCCCATCCGGCTCCGGCCAACCTTGGACGAGGCCCTGGAATATTTTTATGACTCACTCACTAAGGCAACCACCCTCTTTGCCCCGCTCAAAACACTCAGATCAAAGGGAAGCTGCTACAAGTGGATCTCCCCGACTGTAAACTCCCTGATGATCGGTCGGGATAAAGCCTCGAAGAAGTTCAGGCACTGCTCCCTCCCTGCTGATCTCGTGGCATGCAGATCACTAAGAAAGAAATGTAAGAGATCTACCAAACTTGCAAAAAGGGATTATGTCACTCACCTCCAAAAAACCAACTTGGGCAACCCCAAGCTTTTTTGGTTTCACATCAATGAGCTGCTAAGAGGGAACTCCAAGACCGAACTAGGCCCTGTTGAGGTCAGTGATCAGCTTGTGAGCGATGGCCCACAGATTGCCTCAGCTATCAATCTCCACTTCACCAACCTTGATGGATAAAGATTGGGGCCGCCACTCTCAACGCTGGCACAGAACAAGACTGAGCCCCCTTGCTCAAATAAACCCTCATTTCACCTTAGACTGGTCAAGACAAAAGAGGTCCTAACTCTTCTAAGGGCTCTGAAAGTCAGAGGCTCAGGAGGACCTGATGGGATCAATCCTAGGTTACTAAAGGAAGGAGTCCAATCCCTCTCCAGACCCCTGACGCAGCTTATCAATAGATCCCTAATTGAAGGAACTGTTCCGGGCCAGTGGAAACAGGCAAATGTGGTCCCTATCCATAAGGGCGGTTCGAGAGAACACATAAGCAACTATAGGCCTATCTCCCTGCTCTGTACCCTTGCAAAACTGCAAGAAAGGCTAGTATACGGCCAACTCCACGAATACCTGGAGTTCCATTAGCTCCTAGCCCCCTCCCACCATGGTTTTCAACTGAACCATGGAACTGACACTGCCCTCATCAATCTCACGGTTGATGTACTCAGAGCAGTGGACACTGGGAAGCTGACAGGTGCAGTTTTTATAGATCTGTCCAAGGCATTTGACCTTGTGGACCATGACCTGCTGCTAATAAACCTACACAAAATCGGTCTAGACCCTCCTGTCCTCAAGTGGTTTGAGAGCTATCTATCTGGCCACACACAGAGGGTCATTTGGAAGGGTGCACTGTCTGACCCACTACCCATAAAGGAGGGAGTACCGTAGGGCTCAGTCCTCGGTCCCCTCCTGTTCTCTCTGTTCACCAATGACCTAAACCTCCACTGCGGGGGCAGCTCGGTTGTTCAATATGCAGACAACACAGTCATCTACCGCTGCTTGGACAATCTGTCTGCGCTATGTCCTCTCCTCCAAACAGACCTCTCGACCCTTGAGGCCTGGCTAATATCAAACAGAATGGTTCTCAATGCAGGCAAAACAAAAGCCATGCTGTTCGGTCCCAGGTCCCTTGGACAAGATAGGACCAACTCCCTACAGCTTCACTCGCGTGCTGGCAAAAGCATTGACATGGTGGACTCCGTAAAATACCTAGGGTTAACAATTGACCACGGGCTCACCTTCAAGACCCACGTTGATCAAGTAACCAGGACCATCCATAGCAAACTTGGGACCTTGTGCCGGTTAAAAGACCAGCTTATCCCGGAAACTAGACTTGTAATTGCCTCTAGTGTCCTGATACCTACACTTACCTAAGCTGCCCCAGTATTACAGGGCCTGTCCAAACAGTAGTTCAACTGGCTACAGGTTCTGTACAACAAGGTAGCTTGGTTCACAACTCATGGTCACTCTGGAAGCCACAATTGTGATACGTTGGCCCTACTGCAGTGGCCGGCCATTCGCTTTCTCGGCCACAGTACTCCCCTGCTCTGTCTGGGCATATAAGTTACTCAGCCTGGCAGCTCCTCCCAGCCTAGAAGGAATGATAACTCCTAAACACAACCCTCGGAGGCTTACAACCTCAGGTCGGACTCTGCTGGAAATTCCTAGGGTTAGGACTAACATGGGTGGCAAATCCTTCTCCTATACTGTCCCCCACCTGTGGAACAAACTTCCACCATCAATACAGGAAGCTCCTTCTGTTCTGAACTTTTGAACTTGGCTCAAGGCCCACGTGACCGAAACTACCATCTGTCACTGTCATGGCACCTAATAGTCCTCCCCCTCACATATAACAACGCCAGCCCTATCTCTTGTTCACCACTGCTTGCCACATGCCTTATGTTACACTCATAGACCTCAAGGCTAGGTTTTTATCCTACAGTTCACAGCTTGCTTATCAAAATGACTTTGAAAATTTGTTATTGGTGTGTAACCTGTTTAATTATTTGCACTTACTCTGTAACCAGTTTCATCTGCTTCTCAACTTGTAATGTTATCTCCAGGTCACCCCTGAAAAAGGGACCCTACCCGGTAATCAAAATTTTATAAATAAATAAATAAGAGGGTGCAGGACATCGTCAAGGGTGAGGGTGATGAGCTTCAAGTCAAGTGTGTCCCTACTTGATCTGGATTTTCCGAGCACCTTGAGGAGGTATTTTTTGGTATCTCTTTCAGTAACTGCCTTGAAAAAGAAATGTGGATGATTTGTATCCTGAGTCTGTTGATATTGGGAGGCCGTGGTTTGGTTGGTGTCAAAGAAGTTAGAGGGAAGCACATGGCTGAGGTCAGTGAATGCCAGATTGAAAGTATTGGCAATTGTGGTGGGATCCAGGGTGTTGCTTCCATCAACCTTTAGCATATTAGGAGTTGTTTTGGACTTTTTCCTGAAATGTCAGAGACTTTGCCAGAATTTTCTTCCATCCGACCATGAGTTTGATAGGGTGCTCCTGTAGTAGCTGGCTTTTTCAGTGCCGATAGCTCTGGTACAGACATTCCTGGTGGCATCGTATGCCTGAAAGTCTGCTTGGCTGCCAGAGGCTGTAGCACAAGCCCGTAGCAGGTCCTGAGCTTTTAGCTGGTCCAGGAGTTTGCCTGTGATCCAAGGGTTATCAAGGCCTTTAATTTTGCGTTTCTTAAAGGGGGCATGGATATCAGATGCTGCATTGAACTTTGAGATGAAGTATTGAAGTGCAGCATCAACATCCAGAGTGGTGTTAATTGGGAACCAGTCTTGTTGTCTCAGGAGTGCCTTAAGTGGTGCAAGGTGTCCCTCGATTAGCATCCAACTGTTGATAATTTTCGCGGGGGGTTTATTGAATTTATTTGACCATATGCACTGGACTGGGGAATGGTCACTAATGGCATCAGGGAGAACTGTAGTGTGGCTAATATGGTCAGGGCGATTTGAGAGTACCCAGTCCAGTAAGGTACTGGTCCCTGTTCTATAGTTGATCCTAGTGGGTGAGGTAACTAGCTGTGTAAAATGTGCAGCTGCCAAGGCATCCTTGTAGTTGCTTGCACTGGGGGCAAGCCAGTTGACATTAAAATCCCCTAGCAATGTAACTTCTGAGTTAAGCTTTAGACTACTGATGCAGGTAAGGAATGGGTTCAGGCTTGTTGTAAGTTTGGGTGGAGTATATTCAGAGGCTATCGTCAGAGCTTTGTTATGGGCCCCAAGAATGACTTCAACAGCAAGGACCTGAAGCTCATCTCCATTAATGAGTAAGGTCAGGGCATGCCCTGTCATAGAATCTTTAAGGTAAAGGACACAGCTGTCCCCTTTTACCCCAGTAAAAGCCCGCAGAGCTGAATATATACATTTAAGCAGGGAAACAAAGTCATCCGGGAAACCAAATGTTGCAAGGGTTTTCCATAAAAGAGACCAGGAGACCTGGTCAAAAGCCTTGTCAGCATCTAAGCTGATCAAGGCTGCCAGGATAGATCTCTGGTTCAAGTAATCTATTAAATGAATTGTTCGGCAAATATTGACTGCTGTCTGTCGGGAACGAATGAATCCCGACTGATTAGGATATATAATACTCTGTAAAATCCCCTCCAACATGTTAGCCCATATGGACATAAAAATGTTATAATTCATATTTAATATGGAAATGGGTCTATAGGATGACAATATTTTAGGGTTTCTGTGCAGTTTTAGAATTGGGAAAAGAGTAGCATAGGCCCAGGAGGGAGGGGAGCCCCCCCCCCCCGCACCTCTCGAAAAGTGGCAAGCAGAGAAGGAGCCATATTCCTATAAAAGGTATTGTACCATTCAGAGGGTAACCCATCTGGGCCTGGACATTTCAAGGTTTTACTACTAAGTATGGCAAACTTTATTTCTGCTGCCGTGATTGGAGCTAACAGAGCATCACACTGGTGTGCCGAGAGGGTTGGAAGAGAGAACCAAGAAAGAAAATGATCAAGTTGAGCCCCATCTGGAGGGGGGAGAAGCATCATACAGTTTTGCATAATAAGTTCAGAATTCTTCCAGAATTTTAGGGGTAAAAAGAGCAGACATTCCATGGTGGGGGATGTCTATCCATGCAATACATGAAGTTACCCTGTGCCCCCGCAATCATCTAGCCAAATTCCTGGCACCTCTTGGGCCACCCTCGTATCGATATTGTTTTAAATAGAACAACGCTTGTTGAACCCTGTCATCAGATATCTTTTGTAGCTCTGCTTTAATCTGACGTATTCGAGTCTGGGTCTCAGGAGGCACAGGAGCCAAGATTGACTGAAGTTGTTGTAGCTTCGACTGTAATGTAGTATTCCGTGCCTCCTGTTGTTTCCGTTCAAAAGCAGCATACCCTATAATTTCCCCCCTTATAATTGCTTTCAGAGTATCTCAGATTATACAGTTCGATATATTGGGGGATGTATTTTCAAAAAAATCTGTGGGATTTTGGTTATCATTAATTTTTTAAATTCTTCATCTCGAAGGTATGCTAAATTTAAATGCCAAGATGAAAGCTTGTGAGGTCTACCAAGGTTAAGTTTAAATAACAATGGGGAATTATCCGATAAGAACCGTGGGTACACAGAAAGATCATGCAGCCAGTCTTGATATTCCTGAGGAAATAGAAGAATAATCTGGATGGAAATATGAGTGATATTGCGGTGAAAAATAACTGTAAGCTCTAGTCGTTGGAAAACAAAAATGTGCCACTCGTCTGTCAACTCTAAGGTTTCTTGTTGGTTTTTAAAATATTTCTGGGAAGATGTTAGATGGTGAGTGGTAGGTGCAGAGGAGTCTGAGGGGATACTGTTAAGTTCAGGTCACCTCCAATTACGAGACCTCCTTGTAACAACTCCAAGAGTTTATGAAAAAAGAATTGAAATTTAGCAGGGTGCGCTTGCAGGGGGAAAATAAACATTGACCAAGGTTACCTTCTTTCCACAGAGGTGTCCGGTAAGTATAACATAGCACCCCGAAGGATCAATGTATTACTTGTGGGCATGGAACTGCATAGTCACTGGAATCGATATGGCTGACCCTCTACACCTGCCTCCAGAGTATGAAGAAGCAAAAACTTGATATCTACCTGCCACCCAACTAAGTTTTGCATGCTCAGCCGCAGTTAAGTGCATTTCTTGCAAATAAATAACATCTAAAGGTTGCTTCCTTAAATATTGAAATACCGTTGCCCTCTTGATTGGGTTATTCAACCCATTAATATTAAGAGATAATATCTGTAGTAATTATAACGCCATAATGGCATTGCAGGATAGACAAACCTTTTGTTGAAGTATTGAACTAAAACCCATAGGGCCTCAGACAGCTGCATTGTTAGAGCATGCCTCTGTATATTTAGGGCAAATTTTAAGTTGAATGATACCTGTTCAAAAATCCTAAAAGATACCCGCCCCACCTCTCCCACTGCCCCTTCACCCCAAAGAAGGATTTGTATTGCCACCAGACTATTAAAATCAAAAATGTAGCCTCTCCATACTGCTACTAATCTTTTAGGTAAACTAAAAAAAAGTACAAAGAAAAATATTACCTGTAAACTGTAGCTAACCATTTTAACAACTGCCAACGCCTGAAGATTTACCATTGATTTTATTAGGTCATGTACAGGTCATAACAATGACCGTGTTGTCTTTCAAGCAAATCCTATAGAAACAGAAAAGCATTTCTGTCAGGAACTTGATCTGGTACTATCAACATTTTTATGACAAAATAATAGGGCAAGACTAAATATACAATAAATGAATGTTACTCGTATCAAACTTGGTTTGGGACATTATACTTCAAGTGGTGTTATTTTTTGACCATGATTGGCCAGTGTTTGTGATTTTTGCAGATAACTGCCCCTTGAGATAGTGATGGAAATCCATAATGAATACCCACTGTGTTTTCAGATTTTATGTTGTCACACTAAACATATAGTAATTGAAAGTGGAAAAAGTGTTTTTTAAGCATGCTTGAATGATACATAATGAAATAGGTTACAAAAAATCGAATAAATAGCTTTACTCCCTTGGGAAATAATGTTTTTTCTCCCCCAAATTATTTTAGAATCCTTTTCTATTATCTGGGTTTCAAAGCTCTTATCTGCCACCTATTCAAAACAGTGAGCTTCTAACCTTTTCTCAAATTCAAGAGAAATACGGTATTGATAAAACGTTATTCTTTAGATTTTTACGGATTTGATCTGCGCTTATAAAAGTTTTGGGTCCAAATTTAATGCTTCATGACTATTCAGAGATATTCATGACTTTAAAAATTGCTTTAACAGTACAAAAAATTGTCTCTAAAACATATTGAATACTTATAAATTCATTGGCCCCAGGTTTGGACAGACTTAGACTAAAATTGGAAAAAAGAACTTAAAATGACCATTTTGGATACAAAATGGTTAGAGCTCTGTGGAGCTTGGCATATTGCACAGAACAGCCACCTTAAGCACATCCAGTTTAACACTTTTCACAGACTCTGTTACTCTCCATACAATATTAAATACATTTAATTCAGGTATTTCTTCTCTGCGCAAGAGATGCTTATCAGAAATGGGTATAATCACTTGTTATATGGCCAGTTATTCTAAGCCATTAATGTACTGGCAATATACAGTATATTTATGGCCATAAACTCTGTCTTAAAAAATAGTTGTAGAAGTAGGGGCAGAAGTATGCCTCTGAGGGACATTGTCATCTCAGATGCTATCCAGAGGACCAGGTAAAACATTCTTGGGCCTGGCCCTTAATAATACATGAAGCGGGATAGCTAGGCTTTGGAAGGATCTAATCTCTCCTACTTTTGCTTTGTGTAACAGTCTACTTATAAACTGCATACAACTGGAAAAATATATTATAAATCACTGAAATAGAATACATTACATGACCTAAGTTGGCTCCATTACAAACTACCCTAGATGAAAATCGGTTCTAAGATCAATATCATATAAGCAGGGGCATAGTTTGTTTTCTTTATGGGGAGGGCAAAGTAATAAAGAGTCCTGGTTTCACGCCTACCCCCGAGATGTCGCAGGTAATACTGTGAGAAAATGATACTGCACTGGTCGCACTCATAATAGTGTGTACTTATGTGGAAAGTTTCAGTGACTGTATATACAATGCCCAGCACTGTTTTGAAAGTCTGGTGGAGAGCACTCACCCTTGCCACAGAACCATTGAACAATACAATACAGTCACTGCCATTCCCGTATGTGCACTGTCTTGTTCTGATGAAATGGAAGAGTAAACATTGCATAAAACACCTTTTGTGTGTCAGGACTGCTTTGTTCAGTGGTTCCGTGGCAAGGGTGCGTACTCTCCACCAGACTTTCAATACACGCTATCTTTGGAGAAGCACCATTTTCCCAGTGATCACGTCTACTATACACTGTTTTTATAGTATTCGGATTGCCTAAATCCCATGGCACCCATGGGATTTTGGCAAATTCTATAACAAAATCACTGGGCATCAGAGATATAGATATTGGAATATCAGTACACAAGGAGTGGACAGTAATAAGGGACATGCAGTGCAGCATCATTTTCTCACAGTATTACCAGCGAGATTTGGTGGGGGTTGGGGATGGGGTGGTGATTGAGAAGCAGCATAATTAAAATTCTGGTCTCATCGCAAGTTTATAATTTTTTTTTTAAACGAGTGCTCAGGTAATAAAAATATTAATTGCATGTGGCACCTACAGGGTGTATTGGAGAGGTGAAGCCTCACTCTGCACAGTGAAAAAGTCACCTTAATTTTCCATGCCACTTAATGTAGCAGAGGTCAAAACTGACATCTGCCCACTAGCCAAATATTGGTAGATCTTCTATTAGGCTAGTAAGATTTTCATTTAACTATCCCTGCCGGCTTGTACTGGAGAAGGCAACACAGTCACTTCAGTAAGTACACCAGCTGCATCAGTGGAAATGTCTGTGGGGCCAGTGTATTTTCCCAGTCACTAGCCCTGACTAGTGGCTGCAAAACTTAATTTCGACCCATGGTCTAGGTGACCCAACTTAGTTTAACTGCCCTACCCGCACCATACTCGCACCCAATAACTGTAACCAGAATTCCACAATCTCCAAAACATAGCACATATGTAAACCATTTTCGTTACTCACATAACAAAATAAGGCACCAAATGAATTGCATCCACTGCTGTGGTAATGGTGAGGCAAGCAATGCCTAAAACTACATTTATTTAAAAGAGTGGTCATCTTTAGTTAACACAGGCAGCTACAATGCTATGCTACATACATGCATGGTGTACAAGTTATAGCAAGGGTTATTTATATATGTGAGACTGACGCTGACCCACTAGATATGAAAAGTGTCAAATGAAAAAAAGAAACTGATGGTGGGTCATATCGTCAGTTCAGCCAAACACAGATTCATAAAACAGCTGTTTAAAACTTCTATTACAATCACAAGATTGTCCCCAAGGTAGAAGAAAAAGTGGGTCAAAATTAAAAACTGTGTGCCACCAAGGTTGTCCCAAGGTACAAAACAAGATGCATTAGATTAAAAAACTGTGTACCAATTGTCCTAATCCCCCACCAAAGAATTGACCCTGAACATGTACAGCTCATTAAAATGAAACAATCGCATAGTCAACACACAAAATAAAAATAAAAACTGTTAATGCTCATGGGGGGTTGGGGCTCAATCTCCCACTCCCAACTCAGGGCCTTTTTAAGCCATAAAATAAAACAGGGAAAATACACAACTCATTAGCCACCAACAGCTCTCTGACTCAGGCACATATTGTTTATAGGGGTCTAAACTGGCACCGGCCCGCTAGCCAAATGCTGGCAGATTTTGTATCAAGCTACTAAGATTTTCATTTAACTAGCCCTGTGGGCTTGTGTTTGAGAAGGCAAAATCTCAGTAAGTACACCAGCTGGGTGACTGGAAAAGCCTAGTGGGGGAGGGGGGGCTGCTTGATTTTCACAGTCACTAGCCCCACTGGCTAGTGGCTGCAAAACTTAATTTCAACCTGTTATTACACTGTCACTGTGTGCTGAGCAGTGTGGTACATCATGTCATGTCATGTGCTGATGGTGCTGGAAGTGGAACTTACTCCATTTTACACAACCAGACTAGTCTATCTTGCTGCTCTGAAAGTCACTGGGCCCTTCTACTTGGTGCCATGACTGCCACCCCCACGAAAGTCTCAGCCCATGGCAAGGCTAGCAGCAGCTTTCATGCCAACTACAAGGACAGGCCACTAGGTCAGAGAGTGCCGGTGTGGCAGTCAGCCATCTGCCCTGTTGTGTAGAGGATGATGGAGGATCCATCCTTAAAGGAGGATAACTGCTATCCATCTGCACAAAACCTGCTGTAAAAAGGATGCAAAAAGCCTCTGCTTCTGTCAGCAGCAGCAAATCCAGCGCATGTGCAAGCAGCATGGTCTGTGGGGAAAAAGGAAAACTGGCAGTACTGTCTGCCAATAACCAAGACTGTACCTACAGTAGTTCCCTAATCCCAATAACATACAACAGAAGAGAGGACTGTGCAAAAATAGTAAATACTAGAAATACCACCAACAGCTTCATGTGGTTCAATGTCAGTTGGCAACCATATGATTCCCCCAACCCCAGCCCTAAGGACAAGGGCAGGCTAAAATTGGCAGCATTATCTAGTCCTATTCCTTCATTCCCAGTCAACAGGAACAAAATAAAAACAGGTTGGTAGCCAGCATAGTCAGATACTATATATACAAGGTACAATTGCACCATTAATTTCTGTTAAAAGACTGGAGCATTGAAAGCACACTGAAGGACAACTGTGCTAAAATAATTAGGGCTACAGTGCTGCACTTCAAATGCTAGATTAGAGATACATTTAATTTAAAAATTACAACAGACCATTCACCACCACCGCACCAGCTAATCATCCACATAAGTAATGCAGGAGCAAGCAAGCACCACCACCACCACCAGTGTAATAAAATATTTGCAAAACAAAACACAGGGGTTGTAATTGAAAGGGGCATGCCTGTAGTTATGTGGGGGAAGAGCTCCTCCCCCACATCCTACTTAAAGCTTCAGGCTCTGCCGCTCTGCTTGGAGTGAGTTGCACTCGCTAGTGGCACTGCAGGTGCTCTGTGGCTCCTTCGTTCTGTTGTGCCCCCTTCCATTGTTTTCTCTCGTGCCTGCTTGTTTGTCTCCCGCCCGAGCCTCTGTTGTTTGCTGTTTATTTCGTACCTTGTTCTTTTGGGGATTCTTTCTCTCGCCTGTTACCCGTTTGCTTCCTGCTTCTACTACCTGTCTCACTGCCCTGTGTATGTCCTTTCTCCACTGCCTTTGCTTTTTCCGAGCAGCCATTACCATGCTGCCACCAAGTTCCATACCTTCTCAGCTTGCCTCTACTGCGGCCGAATGCTGCCACCCAGAGCTCAGTTTCAATTTGATTCACTCGCTGAAGACACCTGCACTACCCCTACCTATGCAGTCGCGCTTCAGGACCTGTAAGCTTGTCTGCAACCTCATGCCTCACAAGACCTCTTACTTCTGTCAGACCAATGAGCTAAAGGACAGGGAAATATTCTGGAGCCATGTTTTCAAAGTATGTATAATGGATGTCTTATCACTTCAGTAACAGTCACTGTCCGTGACGTATGGGCTTAAACTGTGCATATATTGAAGGCATTTATTTACACAAAGCTAGCTCTAACTGCCTGACTTAACACTGTCAATCGAGTCATTTTATACATGACGTAGCTCACTACACTAGTGCAGTGCGCCAGTCCTTCTCGACGGACAGATCTAACTTGTATTCAGCTGCACACTGCTACTCAGCATTCCAGTAAGCATTCATCCAGGCAAACAGGATTCTCTTGTAGCATTAAACTGATGCAGTCAATGTATATCATATCTCCCCTTTCTGCAGTCCAATGGAAGTGTTTTACAGGCAATGCCTCCCTTTTTGTATGCCAGCTCATGTCTGCACATCAAAGCCTGAAATTAACCCAACTCCAGTTTTATAAGTTCTTAAGGCACTCCTTGGCACTATCCCCGGAAATTCCGGTTCTCCGAAGCATTTGATATTCGTAGATTGGATACTTTCTAGAATACAAGCTACTGGCCCTTAGCTTCTCTCGAGCTCGCTTTGCCCAAAACTAATTAAAGGCTGTGAATGGAGAGGACAACTAGCAATGATTTTCCATCAAGCTTCCAGCCAGTGACCATGGTCCTTCTTCCAGCCAATACCGCCACAGGGCTAGATCTATCCTTGTATGATTACTGTTACTAGATATATTCTGTGGTCTTCTTCCGACTTCTTACTGCTGCGATACTGCCTCACCTTACCCGCGCTGCCTCGAAGGCTCCCTCCCGAGGATGTCGATTCGCCTTTCTCCTGCTGCCGTTCTACCTTGATATCCTTTGCATGGCGCTGTTACATAGCTCATTCAGCTGCACACCATTGGCTGTCCCAGGCCATTCACATACAAGTCTGGTTATCTCTATTGCATTACCAGACCTCCTCTTGCTTGGCACTCTTGCTACTTGCTTGCTTCGTCTCTCAGCTTCTGCCTGGGATGCCTGCTGCTCAGAGAGGACTCAGGCGGCACTTAGTCATCTGCTAGCTCACGGGGTCTAGCGAACTCACTCTTCCTTCACCTGGCCTACGTGGGGTCTGGCTGTACTCGCCGGCCACGCAAGGGCTTCACCTGGTATTGCTTTACTGCTCCTTGCTATCTATGAGGATTTGCAGTCAGTTAGCCTTCGAGGAGCCCCTTGTTCCACTATGGACTTACATCTGGATTAGTTTGGTCATTCACTATCAATTCCTTTAGGTGCTTCTGCCTTGCCGGTTCAGTTCATATGGATTTACTACTACTCCACTTCTGCCAGGACACTTAGCTGAGCCCTATCCGGAAGACTATCTCATGATTTCGGCCTTAGCATTACTCTACTCCAGTGCCATATGGCTCATTGGATCCTGTACGTAGCTACTTCATCCGATTCAGTCCTCTCCTTCATTTATCACCATCCATGACAATTTGGAGCACATCAATTCAGGACTTGTCAGACCATTCTCACGAGTTTAATTCCAGCAGCTGTGCCATCCTGGCTTCCCTAGCCATATATCACTCTATTGAACTATATTGCTCAGCAAATGAGAAGCTTCGATTTACAGGCTTATTTACATCCCCTGAATGCTCTCTGCTGTGTAGCATACATAATCTATTCATATTGCTCCTCTGCAACTTTGTCTGCATCACACAGGTCTGATTTTACTACTACTACTGCTGACCTATGTGCAGGTCCATTTATTTACTTTATCTGTTCATACTTATCTGCTTCATCCTTACAGCGCCTGGAGGTTCATCGCAGAATACCTCATCTATTTCTACGACCTGCTTCGCCCCTCAGGGCCTAGAGGTCCATCAAGCTTATGTCTACCTATTCGTACTAAAATCTATTGCCAATTCACTTATATCTACTTCACCCACTCTGGAATGGAGGTTCCTACTGCGCCCTCTCCAGATTGCGTAGCGTGCATCTAGCTCCTGTGCTTCATCGCCAAGGTCTTCATTTGCAAAGCTTGCTAATCGAAACATGAACCACCAGTCTTCATATTCTGGGTCTAGAGACTTAGTCATTTGGTTGCAGGTTCTCTTGGAGAAGATTCCTCGCCTTTGGATTGCTTGACGAATACAACTTTTGATGGTTTGAATTGTTTATGCTCAACCATGGATTCAAATCTACTATCAGATTCTGCCTTGGATGTGGATTTCTTGGACTAGGATTTCACCAGAAGGATGTGCTGCCATTTTTACCTGACACTCAAACATCAGTACTTCGATTCCAGCTTCTCTGCTTTCACTGGATCAGGATCTACAACTCTGGAATTCGGATTAGCCGACAACTTAAATATCATTAATTTTGGATTATTCTCCTTTAGTATGCCCAGAAGGACAGGCAGGTCAGTAGCCATGGGTCCTCAGAGGTTCCTCCCCCCAGAGGGGGTTTCCTCTCCTGCATGCTACTGGCCACACTCTCTGGAGCTGGAGGAGATAATCGTAGTTACAATCATTCTTTATTTTTGGGGGTCTCATCCTACTCTACTACACTTCCTTCCTAAGGTGGGATACAGAGAAAGGCCAAAACATCAAATCATAACAAGTTACTCATCAGTTCAAGCATCTAAGCACCATGCATGTACTATCCAGTTCACATGTACTACAATCACTGACTTGCTCATTCATGCCTATGCTGAAGTATCTAAGCACTAATCATTTCATACAACTAATACTGTAAGCACTATCCTACTTACTGGTCTGGCCTTGGTATCCAAGCACAACCTACATCTTTCAGGTACAGTACGTAGCATGAGCCTGAGCTATGAACCACACATAAGCCTTATCCCTGAGATGTAACTAAACCAGGGAGATAATTGGAGATGCTGACTTAGAGGGTGTGACTTCGGCCAGATGGTCCTGAGCCTGGTAGCAGTTTCCATTTCTCACTTAACATGATGCATTCGCTCAAGGGGCCCCTTTCCATGCCATTGCACTAAGGGTTGTTTTCCCTTAAGAAATTAATAGTAACCACAGTCCCTGATGGAGAACATTCTGGTGGGGCATCAAGGAAATCACAACCTCTGCACTCCAAGGTCTGTTATGGAACTGTTTTTTCCCTGATCAGGGAATGAAATCTTATTCAGTAAGTACGAAAGTAAGTAGGGCTGGCAGTATAGCCTAGAACAATAGTTCTCAGACTTTGTCACAGTGAGCCTCCCCAAATCCATGGAAAATATTTTGAGCCTCCCCAAAATTTAAATAATCTTGGGCCTCCCCAAAGAAAAATAACATACTATACACCATGAATAAATTGAAACCCCTTTGAGTACTTGGCTCACACTCAGTTCTTTGTCTTATACTGACATGGAACTTTTGAAAAAGAGCTCCTGTGGTCAAAGATGTTATCCGAATAACAAATAAAATAAACAAATATTATTATTCAGCTTATTATAACCCTCCCCAATGCCAACCTACGTACTCTGCTATTTTAATTCTTGAACCATTGTTACGCCTTGCTGCAGTACCTTCATGGGTCAGACTGCTTTCCCTGTTTCCTCTCTATATGAAATAACTTTCCTACATACTTTGCCTCTCCCCCTCCTTCCCTGCTCCTAAGCAACTTCTCAGGGATTACTTTGCTCCTTCTTGCTATTGCTCTTGGCGCTTCTGTGCTCAACCTTTGTATTTGGGCTGGTCTGCCATCAGGCTCCAAATTGATCAATTACCACTACTCATCATTAGTTTATTGTTCATATTTGTTTACACTGTTGTTTACTGTATATTTCTTGATTGTTTTACAGTTGTCTTTTGAAATGTATTCACTCCCTACCCTTCCCTGGGTACACCTGAAATGAACCATTCATTCACCTTCGCTTGTCACCTATTAGTAAATAAATAAATACATTAAATTCACCTACTATTATCCTCTTTCAATTTGCATCATCTCTTCACACAAAATATATAAAACCCAAAATTTAAATACAGTACTTTTTCAGACTTGCTTGAGCCTGCCCTGGAACAGGTTCGGGCCTCCCCAAGGAGGCTGGCATCACCATTTGAGAACCCCTGGCCTAGAAGTTAGAGGAACGAGGTGTAATGATCTTGGTACATCCAGCAGCCCAGACCTGAGTTTGATTCTCACAATCTCCACTTGCATACTGTGTGACTCTGAACAAGTTACTTAACTGCCCAGTGCTGCCAAGTCGCCCCTGAAAGCAGGCAGTTGTGTGTAGTGGGCTTTACCCACTTACCAAAGACTAAAATTAAAAAAAAATAGTCAACACCAGCAGTCACCACAGGAGAGGACACAGAAAATGGTGGCAGGAGTGATGTCAGACGCACACAGTCTCTCAGTCTATCCTCCACCCTCCATGTTACCCCTTTCCAAGCTGCCTGCCTGGCTTGGCTGCTTCCTTAAGTTAGTCCAGGAGAGGGTCTCTCCTCCCCAGTCCACCCTCCAAACTACCAAAGCAAGCTACACATGAAAGCTTTACTAGGTTAGGAGGCAAATAAAGTAAGGATTACAGTCAGACAATACACAACAAAAACCAAGTCAGATTGACACCTCCAGTCGATGACCAGTCCTCCAAATGACCATGACGGACACATTTTGTTTTCCTTTCAACCAAATTAATTACTCCTACCACAGTATCCATCCAATATACAAACACAGAGAGTGCTCACTTGGTGACAGTACAACATAGAGAAGTGACTTGATTATAAAAATTGATTTGCTTGATGAGGAGAAATCATTCGTATATAAATACTTCATACATACCTTTTATCTTATTTGGCAATGCCACAACATGGCCTGTGCCTGTTACCTCGTCCCTTCCCCTCCAAACTGAGAGAGAGAGATTTAGAGAGAATTATTAGTTTTATTTTTTCGGTCAGGAAGAAAACTGAGGACACTCAGGAGTCCACAACCCACTCCTCTCCCAAGGGGAAGAGTGCTCATGCCTGCATCCCTTGCCAGCATCGACCACAGTTGCTGTTCTCCACCCTCATATACTGCTTATTAAAACAACTCTAGGTAGGTGGAGTCAGTGCTGTGAGTATATGTAACACACTGTACACACATTGATCATTAACTCACGTCAAGGTGATTTGGGAGCAGCTGCCTGAGACTACAGTTCAGGAGGCTGAGCGAGGTGTGCTGTCTGCTCTGGGCTGCTGCTGCTCTGGCTGTCTAACTCTGAGACTCAGAGAGTCCGTCCTCACTCCCTCCCCGTCCTGTCGTGGTAGGTTGGTCCTGCTGCTGAGAGGCACCACGTGGCACTGTCTGGCACCAACACTCCATCTTCTGAGACAGCCACCCATGGAGAAATACTAAAAATACGGGCGGATGGTGGATGTCCAAGTCAGACTGTCCAGTTGGACCAGCAAGCAGAGAGAGATGACCGACAGTGAGCTGTTCAATGGAAGGCAAACCAAACCATGGATGGCACGCACAGTATCACCCAGTTGTTTCAGCTCTTGAAGGTGCATGCGCGCGACTGTGGCTGTAGTCAGTGCTCTGGCTGCTATTGGTTGGAAAATACACATGCTGCAGCCTTGCAGCCAATAGGGATTGTGGAAATTCGGAGCCAGGAATAATATATATTTTAGAAAACGAAAGTGAATCCTCCTGAGTCAGACCGCACCTCAGCTGAAACTCTTCTCGGTTTGGTTCCCTGGGTCCAGCCGAGAGGCGAGCACAAAGAAACCCCAAAACGGAACCATGGTGAATGAATCAGTGATAAAATGTCCCAGTCTTCCTGGACTCTTTGCTGGGGTGGGGTGGTAACTTGCCCTCCAATACTTTACACCACTGTGTATAAGTTAAAATTTTGGATAGTTTGACACTTTTAACTCCTTATGGGGGCTGTATTATGTTTATATACTTATGACTATGTAATGTATTGTCTCATCCCCTGTCAGTGATGGTTACCGTGTTGGACACCCTGTGTCTCAGGTTGACGTGCCTTTATCCAGACTTTGACTTAGATGTGACATCCATCCCATCAGCTCAGTGTTTTCAGTAAGGGAGCCAGCCAATAGGCAGGTACTCTGTAGGGGACCAGTCCTCATTCCCCAACACTGTGGATCATATGTCTGTGGCTTTGATACCCTATTGGAGGAGGTTCAGAAGAAGGAGACCTACCTGCTGATAGACATTCTCGAGCTAAACTCCTCACCAAGGTAGTCTTCCCTATCATTTCTGCTATTGTAGGCCTGGTGCTCAGTGTGTAGTAGCCCCAGCCTACTGCCAGTCCCCACTGTGAGGTATGGCCCACAAGTATCCGGTCTCCCTAATGCAGATTGTCAGAATTTTCAGAGCATCTGTCACCAGAGTGGCCAGTAGCAGATGCCGTATTTTGCAAGGTGCAGGTGAGTCAGACAAGCTGCCGGACAAGGAATCTAGTCAGCAGGGCAACCTTGGCTGAAAGGTCTGTGCATCTGCATTCTTGTGTGTCCACCAGGCCAGTTGTGTAGTTTTGATGGCTCGATATAGCCATGAGCTCTTTGAGAGGCTCTCTGACTTCTCAGACCAGCTTCCTGAAGAGTTAGCAAGCTATGAGAAGGTCCGTTATCTGAGGCTGATGGGAGCCAAACACCAGTTGTAGGTGGCCCTGGACATGGACGATGTGTCAGCATGAGTGGTGGCAGTGGCAGTATCCATACATTGATGTACCTGGTTACAGATTTCTCTGTTCACACAGGATATTCAGCAACAGATGAATGATCTCTCTGTAATGGGATGAATCTGTTTGGCATGGGTGTCAAGGACCACCTCATGCATATTAAGAAGTTTAATGTGTCCCTGGATTCAATGACATCGATCACTAATACCAAGCCTCAGCCATAAGGCCCACATTCCTTTTTTTGGAGCCTTTCGGGTCTTGTAATGTCAGCAGCAGGCAGAGGCAGCAGTTCCAGTGCCACAGGGTCAAGACCTCCAATAAATTGTGAGGTCAAGGTCAGCAAAAGGGTGGTGTGGTAGATCCTCCAAAGGCCAGTCCTCAGGGGCTGCTGCAAAGAGGAAGAAGTGATGGGTTGAGGGGACCCACCTCCCCATCCCAAACCCTGTTGCAACTCCCAGTTGGGCTGACTTCATCACTTCCTGTCACAGTGGTCCACTATTTCTTTGGAAAAGAAGATCCTGGAAGTGATGGGATTGTAGTTGTCTTTGGAATTGAGACTTGGTCCTGAGCATCACTGAAGTACTTGACTTTTACTAGACTCTTCCCGTGCTCCAGAATGAAATTCTGTGGCTTCTTGAGCAGCACATGATATAGCCTATTCCAGAAAACTGAGCTCATCAGGGGTTCATGTCATAGTACTTTTAGTACCCCGACAGATAGGAGGCTGCTGTCCCATTCCCAGCCTATGAATCCTAAACAGGTTAATTTGCAGTCAGAGGTTTTGCTTGGTGAAGTGGCACCAGATCATTCCATCTCTGGAGTCAGTGGCTTGGTTTTCCTCCCTGAGCCTCCTGTATAGGTGCTTCCACATTCTCATCCATCCATCACACATAAGGTTCCTCCACTTTTGGGTGGCTGGAGCCTCATATCTGTTGAGAGCGATGCTAATCTGTCTGTCATCAGCACCATGTTCATCAAGTGTTGTTGGTTGTGGTGGCCTTTTTCAGATGTAGAGGTGACAAGGTATTTCCCTGTCTTGACATTGGCCCATTACAGAAGCTTACTGCAGAATGCAGAGCAGTCCAGGGATCTAGCTATTCAGACATTCCAGGACCTTGTCCTGATGTTCAGTCTAGCCAAGTTCAAGCTCATCCTGATGTAGGTGATTCTCTTTTTTACGGTTTAGTCAGATTCCCTCCAAGTCAGAGCTCACCTGTCCACATACAGGGTGGAGGACCTGTTTTTTGCCCAGTCATTTCAAGTTGTTCAAGTCACTCCCAGCCTGGGGCTTTTTCCAGCTTCTAGACTTCATGGCATCTACCACAGCCACGTTGCATTTGGCCCACATAATAAAAACTGGGGTAACAGTGATCCCAGTTGCACACAGCCCTGAAGGAAATGGTCCAGGTGACCCAGTCAATGCTGGATGTTATCCATTCATGGCTGCTACCCTGAATCCACCTCATGGACATCATCCAGTTTGTCGAAGTGGAACCCTTGATCACTGTGACAATGCATGCATTGTTAGTGGACTGCCATGCACACCTGTTGAAAGCAGAGTGCATGGCTTCTGGTCACCAAGCAACACTTGGCTCCATGTCAGCCTGTTAGAACTCAACGTGGCTCACCATGAGTTGGCGGAGTTTATACCATTGGTCTAGTGTCAGGTGGTCCAGGTGAGCAATGTCAAAATGACCACCATGTTCTACCTGAACAAACAGGGTGATACGCACTCCCTTCCTTTGGGTCAGGAAGTGCTCCAGATATGGCTTGTGGCCTACTCCCTGCATGCAGCCCTGTTGGCAGTCCATTTGAAGGGAGCAGTTGGCTTCAGCCAATCCTTCAGGCCCAGGGTGTCAGTGCAGGCTGCTGGCTCATCAGTGTCCCCGTTGGGCATGTTGGCTAATACGTGAGCTGACCAGCCAGTCTAGATTTTTCTCAACCTGGTTAACTCGTTGTTGGGAGAGGTTGAGGATGACTTGCTCTCTCAGACTTCGGTCCTTTTGGCCCTCTCCCAAGAGGGGTCAGACAAAGTAGCTGACTTGGCTACCCCCCCCCGGAGAGCAACCCTTTCAAGGTTCCATGGTGGGAAACTGTCCATGAGTAGAGATCTCCTTCCGCCGCCTCTCCTCACCGGCATCACACTTGTCGTCAGTCAAGGTCCAGGTTGACCTATCCCCATCGAGATCGAGGTCTCAGGGCTCTCAAAGTTCCTGCTCTTGGCCATTGACTGGGAAGTGCCATAGACCCTCCTCTTCCTCCTCGTCTTCTGACAACAAGAGGCTGTGCCACAAGTTATGGTGGCACTATGAGGAGCTCATATGGCAACAGTGAATCCTGTGTCATTGTCAACCCACGCCTCAGACCCCAGCATTCCCTTGGTCTCCACTGATGTGGCCTGTCCTGGTCCTGCCCTGACCGGTTGAGCCTGTGCTGGCCTCTCCACCTATCTTGGTGGAACCCCACCTCAGCAGCCCTTGCATGGGGCCCCTTCTAAAGCTGCTCGCCTTGCCTTTGGTCTCCCCAGATGGCTGTCTGTTCAGATCACCCACTTGGACGAGTCCAGGGTGGTCCATGGGGAATGAGGGTCAAAGGCAGTGTTCGAGGAGTCCTCAGTCTCCGAGGGGTTCTCCATGCATTCCGCTCGGATTCCAGTTTTTGATCGCAAGTTGACCGAAGAGCTCACCACCGAGCAATGGCTGGTCTCCTTCGAGGCATTGCTTAGTCTTATCTTGGAGTTCATGGGGATTCCCCTGAAGCTGGTCCAAAAGTGGGCCAGATACCCTGTCACAGTGATCCTCGACATGGATGACTCCCCAGGGGTCACCTTCCTGGTAGCAGAAGCCATTCTGTGTCCCACCTTGGAGCTTTGGAAGCATCCAGCTTCTTGCCTGGTGCCCTCCGCCCACATGGTCTGCAAGTATACGGTTGCCACCAGGTCCCTTTACAGGTTCTCTGACCACTCCTCAGCCCAGGGGCTGGTGGCAGACTCTGTTTTCCATTGGATGGGCAACAAGCCTCCTAACAAGGAGTCCAAGAAGCTGGACCATGCAGGTAAAAAGGTGTATGCTGCTTCCTTCATAGGTCTCCAGCAGGCATTCAACATTGGTAGTTGCACCTCCATCATTTGGACTATGATTATTGTTTTATGTAATATGTAAAAGGACATTATAAATTGTATGTTAATGTCAATAAAGTTGAGCTGAAAGTAAAAAAAAAAAAAAAGGTCTCCGGCAGGCAAGCTCCACCATCATGATGGCCAACTTTGTTCATTCTGTCATGGGGGTTCAGAACCATATCCTTCTCCACCTCTCTGCAGACTTACGGTTGGCAGTCAAGTTGGTCTGAGACCAGGGATGGTCTGCTGTCAAGCACCAGCTCCAGACTTTCTTGAACATTTGTGACTCCTGTGCCCAGTCAGTGGTGGTGGTCACCAGGCAGCATGGGGCTTGGTTGAGGATTTCCACCTTTACGGTGTATACCCAGCATAAGCTGGCAGATATTCCCTTCTTGGGTACTGACCTGTTTGGGACAGGGGTGGATGATCACCTCACCAGGACTGAGAAGTCCAGTGCCATCCTTGATTCCATTACATTCCTCTCAGAAGGACCTCAAGGTTCGTAAACCAAAGAAAAAGCCCTTTTAGTTTCGGCCCTTCCCCTACAGCAGTCTGAGCCACAGCAGCCCCAATCAGGGAAATCTTTGGTTTGGCAGCCTAAATCCTAGGTGGCCACTTCAGGCTCCAAGAATCCCTGAGGCCAGGGCAGCAGCAGCACTCCTCTGGCAGCTGTTGCCAGAGCCCTCGCCAAGCCCGCCCAGTGATGGGTCTGGGGGAGGTCTTCCTCCTGCCAGTCATGTCCCTGCCTCAGCTTCCCGTGGGGGTCAGGCTTGCCATTTCTGGCATGCTTGGTTCATCATCACTACAGGCAAATGGGTATTAGACATGATTGGCTGGGGTCTGCCTCTCAATTTCGAGGCACTCCCACTCCTGAGTCCATGTCCTATGGGAGTCCATGGTGCCTCAGGACATGCTGTCTGCCCTCAGGAGGACATAGCTCAACTGCTAGTGAAAGGTGCTGTAGCCTGTGTCCCGGATGCCATGGCCAGCTAGGGCTTCGTGTCCAGGTACTCCCTAGTCCCAAAACAGTGGAGTTGCACACCATAGTGGATCTTCATGGTCTGAATCAGTTCTTAAAGAGGCACAAGTTCCGAATGGTCACGCTGAATCAGATAATTCCATCTCTGGAGCAGAGCATGTGGTTCTGCTCCCTGGACCACCTCACATTCCAGCCCTTCCCACTGATGGTTCCTTCAGTTCCGCACAGAAGGGGTGCTCTATGAGTTCTGTGTCATGCTTTTCAGTCTCTCTCTCTCCTTGACCTCCAAGGTCTTCACCATCACAGTGGTGACAGCATTCCTGAGACACCAAGGAGTCCGGGTGTACCCATACCTGGGTGACTGGCTGATTGCCGGCTTATTCTAGCAGGCAGTGGAGTGGTCCAGGAACCTAACCCTCCAGACTTTCTCGGCCTTCGGTCATCAACCCGGCCAAGTTGGAACTCCACCCCTCACAGGTCATCCACTTCATCGGGGCAGCATTTTACTCCCTTCAGGCCACAGCCCGACTTCCAGTGGACCTGGCTTCAGATCTTACCTCATTTACCCAGTCATTTCAGGTTGGGTGCTTGCACCCTACCCAAGATATCCTGCAGCTGCTGGAGTACAGTGTTGTCCTGTACCAGCGTAGTTCAGTGGGCCCACTAACAAATGTGCCTCCTTCAGTGGGAGCTGACTCACCAGTGGTCTCAGTACCTCGGTCACCTGGACCAGCTGGTCATGGTGACGCAGCCAGTGTGGGATGCCTTTCAGTGGTGGCTCATCCTGGAACACCTAGAGGAGGGAGTCCTGTTCATCTACCCAGAGCCCACAATCACTCTCATGGCCGACACATCTCCAGTAGGATGGGGAGCCCACTTGGGGGACCACAGGGCTCACAGACTCTGGACCTCCAAGGAGTCCTGGTATCACATCACCCTACTGGAACTCCATGCAGTGCATCTTCCTCTGACAGCATTTGCTCCCTTAGTCCGAGGTCAGGTTGTTCAGGTCCAGATGAACAACACCACAACCATGTATTACCTCAACAAGCAGGGCGGAATGCATTCCCTCCGGTTGTGTTGGGAAGCCCTGCACACGTGGACTTCGTGCATGGCTTGGGTGACAATCTCTTGGCAATTCATGTAGCCAAAGCTTCCAGCCAGCTTGAGAACACCCTCAGCTGAGTAGCTGAGGTGTCTTACGAGTGGTCTCTTCATCAGGAGTTGGTGGATTACCTGTTCTCCCAGTGGGGCACTCCCTTGGTCGACTTGCTCACCTCCTGGGAGAACGCAAAGCTGAGGCTGTTCTGTGCCCATCCCCCTCAGTACGGGACACTGATGGGGGTTGCCTTTGCCAGGCCTTGAACCCCAGCCCTCCTTTATTCCTTCGGTCCTTTATCCCTTCTGTCCCCTTCCCCGATCCACAAGGTGTTGATCAAGGTGTGGAGGGACAAGGCATGGATGATCCTGGTATCCCCAGACTGACCACGCCAGTTTTGGTACCCAGATTTTCTCAGCCTTAGCAGTAGGCCTCTGTGGTGCTTGACTCTACACCTAAATCTGCTCTCTTGCCACCAGAAGAAGGTCTTACACCCAGATCATCGATCTCTGCACCTGACAACCTCATTCCTAAATGGCTAGAGTTCCAGGTTTTGGGTCTCTCCGATGAGGTTCTCCATATTGTAGCAGCCTTTTTAGAGGAGTAGACCTGCCAGTGCTTTTCCTTCAAATGTAAGTGTTTTTCAGTTTGGTGCAAGAGCAGGGAGCTAGACCAACTGTCCTGTTCCATGGCTAGTATCCTGGACTACCTATGATCCCTGTCTCAGTTGGGCCTGAGGTCAGTGACCCTCAAGGTGCAACTGGCAGCCATCTCGGCACACTGGGCGTGGGCTGGTATGTTGATGGTGGTGCAGGAAAAGATGTTGGGCGCTTCTTTAAGGGCCTTGATCACCTGTCCCTGCCAGTGCATTAACCACCACCACCTTGGAACTTGTTGCTGGTACTGGCAGTGCTCATGGGCAAGTGATTTGAACCAATGCACGGGGGGTGACATCTCTCACCTGTCATGGAAGACCGTCTTCTTGGTGACTATCAGCTTTGCCAGAAAGATCAGTGGGCTCCAGCTGCTCTCATTGGAATCTCTTTACTTGGTGTTCCACAGGGACAGTTGTCCTCTGCCCCAACCCCAAATTCCTCCTGAAGGTTGTTTTGGAGGTTCACCTTAACCAAGTGATCAATCTCCTGGTGTATTTCACAAATCCAACCTCGGAGGCCAAGCACAGGCTCCACACATTGGACCTGAAGTGAGCACTCGCCTACTATACAGAATGCACGGCTGGAGTTTGGGGAGAGGTTCGCCAGCTCTTCGTCACCTGCGCTGAAGTTGCACCTGGCAAACCAGCAGCTAAACAGATGATTGGCAGGTGGATTGAATACTGCTTGGACCTCTGCTATAGGTTGGCTGTTAGGGAGCCTCCTGTAGAGCTTAGGGCTCATTCCACCAAACATACCACTGCATCGGTGGCTGCTTCCAGGGATGTTCTTATCCAGGAAATCTGCAAGGCTGCTACCTGGTAGTCAGCACACACCTTCATTTCCCACTACCAAATCTACCTTGAGTCTTGCCAGGATGCTGGTTTTGGGGCCTCAGTTCTCCGCTGCCTGTTTCTTAAAAAAGGGTGTGTGCCTTGACCCCCTCCTCATGGAGAACTGCTAGGAGTCTGCCACAGTGTGGATAAGTGCACCATATCCATGTTCCTAGAAATGAGGATTACATACCTGTAACCGTAGTTCTAGGAGTGATATATGGTGCACATCCGCACAACCCACCTGACCTCCCCTGGCAAGTGGCACACGGATCCTTGCTTCCAACGTGAAAGATCCTCTGCCACAAGGCAGAGCTGGGGAGATACCACCTGGATGGGTGGGAGGAGTTTAGCTTGAAGACATTCCATCTGATTTAAAGGGGAAAGGAGGACTGTCACAGTGTGGATGTGCACCATATGCCACTCCTAGAACAACAGTTACAGGTGAGTAACCCTCGCATTTGGTCTCCACCTCGGTCAGACTGGGTGAGTGAGCTCCAGATTCTATCTCTGGAGTCAGCGTACCAGGTTTTCCCAAAGGACAAGGTTATCCTAAGCCCTTATGCGAAATTCCTGCCCAAGGTACTCTCTGAGTTTCCCTTAAATCATGGCACTCATGCCAACTTTCTTTGTAAAGCTTCATGGTTCAGAGGCCGAGCGATCGCTCCACACACTAGGCATTTGCAGGACCCTACTCTTCTACCGAAATAAAACCAGATTTAATGGTGAGACTAGATGGCTGTTTGTCACGTAAACTGAAACTGCCCAATATAGACTGTCTGCCAAGCAGACAGTTGCCCCTTGGCTCACCTGCTGCATTGCTGTATGGTTGGCTGGGGAGGAGCCACCTGTGGAACTAAGCACTAACTTCATCAGACATACTGCTGACTGTTGCCACTGCCAGGTACAGTCCCATTTCTGAAATACTGCATGTAGAGCTACTTCCTGATCAAATGTGCACACATTCATATCACATTACAGCATTGATTTGATGAGTCATCATGATGCTGCTTTTGGGTCCTCAGTCCTCCAGTCTCTTTATCCCTTATTTGGGGTGTGCTCTTTGCCCATTCCTCCTGAAAACTGCTAGGAGTCTGCCAACGTGTAGATAGCAGACTGAATATAGGTAGTTTGAAATGGAGGCTACTTATCTGCAACCATAGTTTACAACCTGTATTCAGTTCACATCTTCACAATTCACCCAACCATCCTGACAAGGCTTACTTTGGATTCCTGTTCTAGTATGCAGATCTGAGTGAAAAGGGGGCAGAGCTGGAGGACCACATGTTTAAGTGGTAGGAGGAGTTGAACTTGCAGTCTGTTTTAGTGACTGAGCATGCTCTGTGGAAGACTGGCTAAGCATGACTGTGAAATGAATACGTATAGTAAAACTATTTACATGCAAGTAACTTCTACCTTCTTTCCATTAGAATGAATCGGCCTTCTCTCTCTGTCTGCAATACCTTGCACTAAGCAGGGTCCACTAGAGTATGCAGCACTTGCTGTCATGGACACACGTTAACCAGTTGGGTCCCACCAAATGGAGGTCATAGCAAACAAAAAATTGTTGAACAGAACAATTGGCTCAGCTATTTGCAGTAATCTTTCATGAGTTGGTCTGTACAGGTGTGGTGCTGGAGGACTAGAAAGTGGCTATTGTGATCCCCATCTTACAAAAGGTGGCAAGGTTGGATCCCAGTACTTACAGGCCTTTCAGCTTGACAACATTGCTAAGCAAGGTCCTGGAAGCCGTTATTAAGGACCGAATAATGGCCCACTTGGTTGAAACCAACGTTCTTTCCCCCTCTCAGCATGGCTTTATGAGGTGCAGATAATGCTAAGCCAATCTGATAACCTTCTTCAAGGTGGTGACCTGAGAGGCAGACAGAGGCAGGGCCGTAGATGTAGTTTATCTGGAATTCAGCAAAGCCTTTGAGACTGTGGAGTATGATAAACTTCGGGGAAAAATACACCAGCGCAGTATACATGAGGCATACAACAAGATGGATTACTAGTTGGCATGGAGGCAAGCAGAGGGTTGTAGTGGACAGGCACTACTGTGTGTGGAGAGTGGTGTTCAGCAGTATCCCTCAGGGATTGCTGCTGGGGCCACTACTGTACAGCAGCTGGGATCTCCAGCAGGCAGCTCAAGTTCTCTGATGACACCGAGCTGTCCAGGGTGGTGAAGTCCCTTGAGGACTAGGACAAACTTCAAGAGGACAAGAATAAGCCAGACAATAGGTTGAACACCTGTACTCTCAAATTCAGTATAGTCAAATGCAGGGTGCAACACTTTCTGGATGAAAAACAGAGTAGGACCTTCATATTGTGTGGTGCTCCTTTTGCCACAGTGGAGAAAGAAAATGGCCTTGGGGTCAAACAGACAAGGGAGTGAACCATAGCATGTAGTGTGTGGCTGCTGTCAAGAGGGCCAATATAATTCTGGGGTACATCAAAAGGTGGTTATTAGTAGGGCAGGGGAAATAATCCTGCCTCTTCACGAGACCCAGGTCAGTCCCCACCTGGAATACAGCTTGTAGTACCGGGCTCCTCAGTTCTAAAAGGGTACTGAGGCTGCCGAGGGGGTGCAACTCAGGGCCACCAAAATGTTCAGTGGTGTGGCAGATAAAAGCTATGAGGAGAGGCTGATGGTCCTTAATATGTTCATGTTGGAGAAAAGGCAGCTTAGAAAGGGCATTATCTTGATTTTCTGCATTCTCAAGGGTATCAAGCAGATCAAACAGAAAGATGTGTTTGAAATTTGTTTTTCCTAGCAGGACACATGGACATACCCTGAAGCTCAGAGGGGGTAAATTCTAGGGTTGTATTATGAAGCACCTCTCCCATAGGGTGGTGAATCCATGAAATAGTCTTATCAGCAGAGACAGTGGACAAAAAAAACAGTACAGGTCTTTTAAGGTAAGCCTGAACTAATTTCCGCTTACCAAGGGAATCATGAATATCATGGACTGTAGAGTAGGCTGGGAATACCTTTTCAGTTAATACCTGCTTGCACAGCATACTTATGCATCCTAGCTCATGAAGCAGGGAGGGCAGACATGATGAACCTGGAGTCCATTCCAGCCTTATTTTACTGTGTTAACCCTTATTGTTTCCAGAGTAAGACACTGCATTCTCTTTTCCACAAAGTTTCCATGAATACATTTTCATGTCTTTTTAATGTCCCACCCTTACTGTCTGGCACCTCACTCCTTCAGATCCATTAAGCCCTACTGACCATGATACTTTACGTCCTTCTGCTGCGTATTGTTATCTCTGATGTCCAGGCTCTGAAATGGCCATTCCAGGAAGCCTCCCCCAATTCTTACCAGTGGGAGGATGCACTATGGACTGGGACATTGGCTGAGGATAACGGCAGTGTCCTGGTGGAGGTGAGGGGTTCAGATAACAAACAGGGATGTGAGACCCATCATCTGGTATGGCTAGGATGAACATTGTTTCTAGGGACATGGATATGTTGTTCATCCACACTGTCTGGCAGGTTCCTTGCCGCTTTAAATCTTGCCAGAAGGTCTTCAAGCTGGCTCCTCCCACCGACCCAGGTGGTAAAACTCTCGGCTCCGCTCCATGATGCCAGATCTTCCTTACCGCTTGGAAGCTCAGGTTCCTTCCTTAACGCTCTGCGTACAAGACTGGTTCCTAATTCTTCGAATTTTGAAATTAAAAGTTTTTGCTAAAAACGTCTTCTTCTCTCCCTCGCGGCTACGATGGACCATCGACTCGGTTCCGGAGATGCCCTTGCGGAGCAGAAGATGTCTCAGACGGATCCGCACTCCGCATTCACGTCTACTGCTTGGGCCTTGAAGCGACCCGCAGGCCTTGCGATCTATGCTCTTTCTTTTAAACCTCGTCCTGAAGACCGTGTGCCCGGTTTACAACTGGGGCGTCCCGAGAAGCGATTTCCTCCGGTAAAGTCAAAAGAGGCCCGGTCGGCGGTGTCCACGGCAGCGGGCTCGGCGGATCAGCTCGAGCAGATGATCGCCCTTGAAGAGGAGGCGGTGCGGGCCACTTCTACCTCGGCTGCCGCATTTGTCCCGCTCTCTCTCGGTGCCTCTTATTCAGCTTCTTTTAAGGAGCTTTGTCTGACCCTCTTGACTAAAGGTGAGGGTCCAACTTCTTCTGGACCATTTTCTCGGTCCAAAAAGAGAGACAAGGGTAAGTCTCACCGTCGACGCTCTTGGGAGCAGGAAAGATCCCTCTCCCCGAGTTGTCGGCCGTCGACTTCGGTCGACTTCTCGGCTTCGGCCACTGGTCTCACGGTGTCCCCGTCAGGCCAGTTGACCGAGACTCCCGTCGATGCGGTCGAGATTTTTCTCGACCCGTTGGACGGGTTGTCGGCTGGAGAAGCCGAGAATCCCCTCTCCCCGGTTCCCCCGGTGGGAGTTGAGGACCCCGTCGGCTCGTCTGTGCCTCCGGTTCCGGAGCCTTCGGTTGAATCTTCCGAACCGAGGGGAGTGCCGGTTCCCCGCGACACCTCCCCGCACCGTCCTCAGCAAAGCCAAGGTTCTCGGTCTCGGTCTCGGACTTCTTCGCGGTCCAGCCGATCCTGCTGTCAGAGGCAGTCTCAGTCTCGGCACCGCCGCTTATCCTCTTCCTCCTCCTCGGACGAGGGGAGGCTTTCGCAAGTTGCATCGAAGATATGAGGAACTCATGTGGCAACAGCTCCTTCTGACCGGGAATAAGCCGACACCGTCGTCTTCCCCGGCCATTAAGTGGCTGTCACCGGAGCGGCTGAAACAACCCCTCGTTTTATCCGAGGAGCCTGTTCCCAGGCCGGTTGTTCGGCCAAAACCAGCTGCCCCACCGATTCCGGTGGAACCTCCGCCTCCACAGCCGTTAGTTGGGGCTCCGACCAAAAATTCTCAGTCGGCTCAGGGACTGCCCCATAGGCTGTCTGTCACCCTCACTTCCGATCGACCTCGGCAGGTGGAGGGTGGCTCAGGCCCGAGGCAGCTCTTTGAGGACTCTTCCGAGTCTGAAGATGATTCCTCCCTTTTCTCCAAGCGAATGGACTTGGAGTCCTCAAGAGGACAGTCGGTGGACGATAGCCCTTCGTCCTTCCTGGGATTGCTTCGGCTCATCTCGGAGTCCACCGGGATGAAGCTCGAACCCATTTCTAAGCGGGCCAGGTATCCCCTCACGGAGATTCTGGACCGAGGGGATTCCCCTACGGAGGCCTTTCCGGTGGCCAAGGCCATAGTGGGCCCGGCCTTGGAGCTCTGGCAGCGCCCTGCTTCCTGTCCTGCGCCTTCGGCCAGGATGGCCAGGAAGTATGCAGTCCCTACCGTTCCCTGTCCGGTTTTGGAACACTCGGCTGAGGGGTTAGTTACCGACAGCGTTTCCGGCGTGCGAACGCTAGGGATGGGACAAACCTCCCGACAAGGAGTCCAAGAAATTGGACTATGCCGGGCGAAAGTCTATGCTGCGTCCTCCCTCGGCCTTCGCCAGGCCAGTTCGGCCGTCCTCATGGCACATTTCTCTCATGCCCTGTTGGGCTCCCTGGATGAGGTCGTCCCTCATCTTCCCGTGGATCTGCAGACCACGGTCAGGCAGGTGTGGGACCAGGGCAGGGCAGTGGCCAAACAGCAGCTCCAGACTGCTTTAGACATTGGGGACTCATGTGCCAGGTCTGTGGCGGCCGCAGTGGCTATGCGTCGTCGGGCTTGGCTGAGGATATCCACCTTTACTGGATACCCAGCACAAGTTGGCGGATGTTCCTTTTGGGACTGACCCTTCGGCCCTGGGTGGAAGGTCACCTGCAGAGGATCGAGGAGTCCAATGCTACCTTGGACTCGGTCTCTTCCGCTCAGAAGGACAAAGGCAGAACCACAGCCTAAGCCCTTCGTCCTTCTGAGCTCGTGCAGCGTCCGCCCAGCAACATCAGGGCCTGCAGGCTCGGGCTTGGCATCCCAAACCCAAGCCCGGGCTCTCTCCAACAGGAAGCAGGGAGGTAAAGGCCCAGGAGGTCCCTCGGCCAGTCCCTCCTCCAAGCCTGCCCAGTGACGGGCTGAGGTGTCGCCCCCAACCCCGTCACCTCACCCCAGGTTCCCCCCGTGTGGGGACGGCCCGCACTTCCTTTCTGCCTGGTCCGTTATTACCATGGACAGGTGGGTGCTGGAGGTGGTCGGAAAAGGCCTGCCTCTAGAATTCGAGCAGACCCCGCCCTTCAGAGCCGTCGCACCTCGGGGGGCCTCGGGGTCCGCAGCCTCACTGATGCTCGTCGGGCTGACATCGCTCTCCTCCTCCAAAAGGAGGTGATCAGGGAGGTGGCAGACCCTCCCTCAGACCCGGGGTTTGTGTCCAGGTACTTCCTGGTTCCGAAACGGATGGGGGCTGGCGCCCCATTCTCGACCTACACGACCTGAACAAGTTCCTAAGGTCTCGAACCTTCAGGATGGTCACTCTGGCTCAGATAATACCATCCCTGGGACACGGCGTGTGGTTCTGCTCTCTGGACCTGCAGGACGCGTTCTTTCACGTCCCTATCCGTCCGTCACATCGGAGATTCCTTCACTTTCGAGCGGAGGGATCCCTTTTCGAGTTCAGAGCCATGCCCTTCGGCCTGTCTCCAGCTCCCAGGGTCTTCTCCAAATGCATAGCAGTGGTGACAGCTTTCCTGCGGCGCCGAGGGGTCCGGGTGTACCCTTACCTGGACGATTGGCTGATAGCAGCCCCCTCCAGACAGGAGGTGGAGCGGTCCAGAGATCTGGCCCTCCAGGTTTGCTCTCAAATCGGCATTCTCATCAACGAGGCCAAGTCGGAACTCGAGCCAAAGCAGGTGATTCTGTTTATCGGGGCAGAGCTCGACTCTCTTCGAGCCAGAGCATGGCTCCCGGCGGACTGGGCCGAGGTTCTTACCTCCTTTGCCCAGTCATTTCTGGTTGGGCAATCGCGCCCTGCCCGGGACTTCTGGTGCCTCCTGGGTCTCATGGCGGCCTGTACCAGCATGGTCCGTTGGGCACGCTGGCACATGCGCCCCCTTCAGTGGGGACTGGCCAGCCAGTGGTCACAATGCTGCGATCCATTGGACCAGCTAGTGATGGTGACCCAGGAGATGTGGAACGCTCTCCGGTGGTGGACCGTTCCATCTCATCTGCAGGAGGGCATCCCGTTTGTCTGCCCCGAGCCGATGGTCTCTCTATCTACCGATGCCTCTCTGATGGGTTGGGGTGCCCATCTGGGGGAACACCGGGCGCACGGCCTCTGGTCCCCGCGGGAGTCCCCGATGCCACATCAACCTGCTGGAGCTCCGAGCGGTCCGCCTAGCTCTCACCGCCTTTGCTCTGTTTCTCTGGGGTCAAGTGGTCCGAGTCCAGACGGACAATACCACGACCATGTACTACCTAAACCGCCAGGGCGGGACGCGTTCCATGCTTCTATGCAAGGAAGCTCTCCGCATTTGGTCACTCGAGCGCAGCTTGGAGGCGGATCTCCTAGCCATTCATGTGGCAGGAGCCTCCAACACCCTGGCCGATGCCCTGAGCCGGATAGGGGCTGCATCTCACGAGTGGTCTCTCCTGCCGGAGGTAGTACAAGATCTGTTCTCCCATTAGGGCACACCTCAGGTGTACCTGTTTGCCTCCAGGGAGAACGCGAAGCTGAGGCTGTTCCATGCCCGCCCCCCTCAGCAGGGCTCGCTGCAGGGGGATGCCTTCTCGAGGCTGTGGACCCCGGGCCTCTTCTACGCCTTTCCCCATTTCCCTTGATTCACAAGATGCTTCTCAAAGCAAGGAGAGACAAGGCGCAGGTGATTCTGATAGCCCCAGACTGGCCCCGCCAGTTCTGGTACCCAGATCTCCTCAGCCTCAGCTCCAGGCTCCCGAGGCAGCTTCCAGCTCGCCCGGACCTGCTCTGAGTCAATCAGGGGAAGGTGTTCCATCCGGACCTTCAATCCCTGCACCTGATGGCCTGGTTCCTGAGCGGCTAGAGTTCGAGGCCTTGGGTCTTTCCGACGAGGTCCTCAATGTAGTTGAGGCGTCCCGTAAGGAGTCGACCAGGAAATGCTATGCCTTCAAATGGAAGAGATTTTCCATTTGGTGTCAGGGCAAGGGCTTGGACCCTTCCTCCTGTCCTTTGGCAAGCATCTTGGACTATTTATGGTCCCTTTCTCATCAAGGGCTTAGGTTGACGACCCTAAGGGTGCACCTGGCAGCCATCTCTGCTTACCGGGCATGGGCCGGGGAGCAGTCGGTGGCGCAGGAGAAGGTGGTCTGGCGCTTTTTCAAAGGCCTTGATCACATTTCTCCTCCGGTGCGAGAACCTCCACCTCCGTGGGATTTACTGCTGGTACTGGCAAAGCCTGCGGGCTGCCATTGCAACCAATGCACAGGTGTGAACTCTCTCACCTGTCGTGGAAGACCACCTTCTTGGTGGCTATCACGTCAGCCAGAAGGATGGGAGAACTCCAGGCTCTGCATCGAGTCTCCTTACCTGGTCTTCCACAGGGACAAGGGTTGTCCTGCCCCACCGAAATTCCTTCCGAAGGTGGTGTGGAGTTCACCTTAACCAGGTGTTGACTCTGCCGTGTTCTACCCCAATCACACCTCTGAGGCTGAATACAGGCTCCATACTTTGGACCCTAGAAGGGCGCTCGCTTATTATAAGGAGCGCACGGCTGAAATTCGGGGAGAGGTTCGCCAGCTGTTTGTCACCTACGCTGAAGCCGCACCTGGCAGACCTGCAGTCAAGTGGATGATAAGCAGGTGGGTCACCTCCTGCATAGATCTCTGCTACAAGTTGGCGGGCATGGAGCCTCCCAGAGGATAAGAGCTCATTCTACCCGCCATGCTGCTCCTGTCAGTGGCTGCTTCCAGGGGCGTCCCTATCCAGGAAATCTGCAGGGTTGCTACCTGGAGTCAGCACACACTTCATTACCCATTACCACATCGACCTTGAGTCACGCCGGATGCTGGTTTTGGGGCCTCGGTTCTCCAGTCTTTATTCCCTAAGTAGGGGGTGTGCGCCTTGCCTCCCTCCTCTCGGAGAACTGCTAGGAGTCTGCCCGACAGTGTGGATGAACAACATATCCATGTCCCTAGAAATACAGGTTACTCACCTGTAACAGGAGTTCTAGGAATGGTATATGTTGTTCATCCACACGACCCACCCGACCTCCCCGGCTTCGACGCACAACCTGAGCTTCCAGCGGGCCAGATCTGGCATCATGGGGCAGAGCCGAGAGTTTTACCACCCGGGTGGGTGGGAGGAGCCAGCTTAAAGACCTTCCGGCAAGATTTAAAGCGGCAAGGAACCTGCCAGACAGTGTGGATGAATAACATATACCATTCCTAGAACTCCTGTTACAGGTGAGTAACCTGTATTTCTGGTTGTCTCTATCCCTTCTTCCACCTACCTCATGTGCAGGCACCTCGTGCACCACCACCACCATGCCACCGCCCAGAGCCACTACTGGAGCATTGAGCTTCGAGACCCTCCATGTGAGAAGAGCATCCTCCCAGACATTCATTCGCCCTCCCTTCCTCCCACTGCTTCTAGCAGTTCAGAACCGAGGTTCAGGTCATGAACCTGAGTTTGCAGATAGTGAGTTGAGCTCCAGTTCTGATTCTTTGCTAACCATAAACAACCTACATATGAGGGTGCTTGGTATCAGGAACAAAGTTTAGTACAGTGTTATCATGTATTAGTGTATCTGCAGTCATAAACACATGTTCCCATACAGAGATACCCAACATAAAGAACTCACAACAAACCATAACAGCAGCAGTGATCTGATGAGGCCGTGGCATTATGATGAAACATCAGCTTGTCCATGTTAGAGTGTGTGCTTCCTTGTCCTTCCCCTGGAGTTGTCTTTAGTTTGGGAATCTGAAATAAAAAAATAATATGGAATAGTTTGTGGATTTTCATTGTGCAAAAGAAGATGGATTATTTGATGGAGATGGCTGCTCACTTATCTAGTTAGAGCTGGTGTTGGTATTTTTCTGTTTTTTATCTACACACGTACATGGGTTGCCAAGTTAATAACTTTTCACAAAAGTAACTTAAAAATGCACTACGAGCAAAGGTTTGCTGTGAGTTCTTTATGCCAGGTATCCCTGTCCGGGAACTCGTGTATAGGTGTGCAGGTACACAGATGCATAGCATGAACCTGAGTTGCCTGTGTATCATGAAGTTGGCTTCTGTGTCTTTTTAAAGCAAATATGACAAATTAGCACACATCAATATCATCGTTCTGGGTGTCAGAGGTGAATTTTTGGAAAGATTTATTTGTCAAGTTATTTTTTTACTGAATGCTGGAGGTGTAGAGGGCACATCTGTTCATATTTATTTATATATTTTTGCCAGTTCAGCAGGAGCAGGGCAGAGTGAATCAATAGAAACGTTTTCTTTTCATCTTTGGGCACAAGAGGTTCACCAGTTGGGAACAACCAAATGGAGTTCAGTTCAAGGATAAAAAATGTAGCTGGTAGTTTGTTTTAACCTTTGCTGTTCACAAAGCAAGACACTACACAGACAGTGTCTTCTAGATATAAAAAGTAAACAATTTCAGCTCAATATTTAGCATAAAAGAAGCCCTCTGTTTTGTGAGTAAAGCAGCAACATTCCCTTTGATGTCACTAAGGTTTTTGTCCCCCTGGACATCATCCTCTTTGGACCAACCTCCCAGTCCAAAAATGACTGTAGTGTCCATGTGTGTCACATGACCAGAGAGGACCAGAAGCCGTCATTCACATGGTTGATGTTACAGTTCCCCTCCATTTTCTCCTCGACCACCCACCTAACACTCCCTGTTGGCAATATATAGTTGCCATGTTAGTGAGCAGATGCCCCAGTATCAAACAAGTGGACCTCCTTAGACCACCACAGGGGTCTCTGAGTTTGTGGAATGCAGAATCTCCCTCCCTTAGTTTAGGAAGCGCTGCCACCAGCTCATTCCTTAACCATGGCCACTCGCTTCATGGCACACTCCCTAACCATGGCCACAAGCTCCTTGGTTCACTCCCTAACCATGGCTTCTGCTCCTTGGCTCACTCCCCATCCACAGCCACCCACTCCTTGGCTCTCTCCTCGACCATAGCCAGAAGCTTCTTGGCACACTCCACAACCATGGCCACCTGCTCCTTGGCTCAGTCCCCAATAATGGGCACAAGCTCCTTGGCTCATTTCCCAACCATGGCCACAAGCTCCTTGGCTCACTCGCCAACCATGGCCACCTTCTCCTTGGCTCACTCCACAACCATGGCCACCCGCTCCTTGGCTCACTCTCAAACCATGGTGGTCACATCTCCATGTTTCAGTCCACAACCGTGACCACCTGCTCCTTGGCGCACTCTCCAGCTGTGGCAACTCCCCAGCTGTGGCACCCGCTCCTTGGCTCACCTCCCCAAACAATGTCCACAAGTTCCTTGGCTCACTCCCAACTACGGCCACAAGCTCCATGGCTCACTCCCCAACCATGACCACCCGCACCTTGGCTCACTCCCCCAATCATGGCCACAAGCCCCTTGACTCACTCACCAACCATGGCCATCTGCTCCTTGACTCACTCCCCAGCCATGGCCACAAGCTCCCTGGCTCACTCCCCAACTATGGCCACCCCTCTTGGCTCACTCCCCAATCATGGCCACAAGCCCCTTGACTCGCTCACCAACCATGGCCATCTGCTGCTTTACTCTCTCCCCAGTCATGGCCACAAGCTCCCTGGCTCACTCCCCAACAATGACAACAAGCCCCTTGACTCATTCTCCAACCTTGGCCACCTGCTCCTTGTCTGACTTCACAACCATGGCCACCTGCTTCTTGGCTCACTCTCAAACCATGGCCACAACTCATTGGTTCACTCCCCAATCATGGCTACTTAGCTTACACCCCAAGTATGGCCACAAGCTCCATGGCTTACTCCCCGGCCATGGCCACAACTCCTTGACTCACTCTCCAATCATGGCTCTTTGGATCACACCCCAACCACAGCTCCATGGCTTACACCATGACAATGGTCACCTACTCCTTGGCTGGCTCCCCAACCATGACCACCCCCTATTTGGCTCACTCCTGGATCCAGGTTGCTTGTCTGAAAGCACAGTGCACCACAGCAAGGCCATCAGGCAGGCCCAAGTCATTAACTTCATGACCTACCATCATGCATACATACATACATATTGTATGTGTTTCTGATTAGAGTGGTCATGTAATAAAACATATTATTTGTATACTACATCTTATAGCACTAATTATTATAATCTAGTAAACATGTTAAGTGATAAATACACTGAGAAAGTACTTTTAGTTTGTAATAACTTTATAAGATTGCTGTCATCACTTAAATTATATTCTATGTGTTTACATCTTGAAATAAAATTCTCCTGTTATTGTTTTCAGATTTTACTATGGGAAACAATTTCAGTTTTTTGGATGGGAAGAACGTCAGTACTGTTTTAATGGACTTCCTTCCGTGTACAGATAACAAATTTGTTTCAAGAGCTTTATTTATAAGCAACTGTTACTAACAGGAAAATCCTGTAAAGACAGGGTTTATTTTGAATAACACTTCTTGTTTCCAAAAGAATGCAAGCCTTCTAATCAGGCATAACTGTGTATTTTTTTTAATATTTTTTTTCTTTTGGATAACAACAATGGACTTCTACCAAAACAGTCTATTTGCAGGGTTCTTCAGACATGGTATTTGGACAAAAGATTACCATGAAAACTAAAAATTACTTTGGAGTATAAGCATGTGCCATATATTATTCTCTACAAGTTTGCATATTCTGAAGACGGCAATGCATATTATTCTTTTTTATTTTAGTTAAAATATAGTTTGGTGTATAAAAACATGTGTCTATTAAAGCTTCCTTGAGGGGAAGCTTGACGCATTGGGGCACTTCTTCGTGTAAAATGATTATTCCAGACAAGAAAAACTAGATCTAGAAGCAGATGCACAGCATATGGAGGCAGTGTTCAGTGGTTTTATGTGCTTTAAAACAGTTTTTCAGGAAAATGTAGTTTATTCTAAATCTCAGAGTATTAATGGGTCAATCACAGTAGCATCAGCTGGTGCTGGATGTAATGTATCTGGACTTCAACAGGGTATATGATGAGTAAGCAGTAAGCAACAAGAAGGCATGGGCATACTGTATGTTGAATTAATGAACTCCCCAACTGCACTGTATTTGTATTTGTATTTATTCTTGTGCCTCAGGCAGTAGGGGTGTGTGTCTTATGCAATAGAGGCGTGCATTAATTAAGCCTTAGGCAGTGTGGGGGGGGGGGTCTTATGCAGTGGGGGTGTGCATTAATTCAGCATACAGCTATGTCCTGGGGTGGCTTATTGTACTTACAAAACAGGAATTATATTGATAAAATAATGAAATATAGACAGAAATATTTCTATGCTCCCAAAGAGTTAAAGAAATTGATGATACGCACATCCATTTGTTAAAGCAATAGTCTGTAGTTCTAACTCACTATAAGTAGCCCTTTTATTATCAAACTGCCTGATTAACACCCGGGTCAGGCTGCTTTCTGCACAGGCTGTATGCAGCATTACTAATTGGAAGCTCTTGTTGTGGAAAGTCACCAGAACTGCTTCTTGCACAGGTTGTATGCAGTTTAAAGAATTAAGAGCGTTTTAGGGTGAGTTATTATAATTAATCTCACAGAAAACACTTCCTAGTGCTCAAAGTGGTTTTGTAGAGTAGTGCTGTGGTTGATTGATTTTTCTTCTGCTGCAAAAAGGCCTTTGCTAGGTAGACTAGGTTAGGTTAGCTACAAACGGTTCAGTTTCTAGGAAATTAATTAATGGTCAGGTAATATGTTTGGACCAATGAAGTTTTTAGATTTGGTCACTTTCATAAACCCCATTTTATAAGGTACTGCCCAGACAGTGGTTAAAATTTTAAATGTTTCAATGATGGAACTCTCACCTCCAGATCTGTGGATGCAAAACCTGTAATCTCTACAGTAGATGGTGGAACTCTTTTATAGAATTCAGTGGAGAAAGATGACAGAGGTGCCTCACCTGTCATACAGTTTTGCAAGAGGTGGGGGAACGGAGTTCCTTAAACACTCAAAACTGTACCCAGAGGCAGTCAGGCGGGCAGATAGAATGCTGGGAGGTACTGTTTTAAAAATGAAATCAGTAACAGGTAAAGAGGGTGATAAAATCCTTCAAACCACACCTTAAGTATTGCATACAATTTTGGACACCCCACTGCAGAAAGGATATACAGGCACTGGAGGAGTCACAGTATGCAGCAAGGAAGCTGACCAAAGGACTGGAAAAATTAACCTATAAAGTGTGGCTCAAGGCTGGGATTGCTTACTATGGAGAAAAAGACAGTGAGGGCTGATTTAGTTGAACTGCCCAAAGACATGAAGGGTATCACTGTTACTTCTGTCCCCTCTGGGCAGTCACTTCTACTAAACTTGGTGGTTATCAAACCTGGAATTCTTGTGTCGCAAAGGCAGCAACTGTCACCGTTTAGCTAAAGGGAAATTCCCAATACAGCATCTGGGATGATAACATGCCTCCTTGATTTTCAGATACTTGTAATTCTGTGGACCACCACCAGAGGTTTCTAGCTGTTACAGTTACTTTGCAGCGCTATTGACTGCTATTCATAGCTTTCATTACTAGACGGAACTGCATCACACAGACTCCTTTGCTTTACATACTGCACTCCTTTCTCTTTTTTAAGAGCAAAGCATCCCATCTTTGTCACCAGCTACTCTTTTATGTGAAGAAAGACCATAGTCCCTTTCAAGTATGCATGATTATTTTTACCATATCTATCAGGCAGTAGAACTATATACAGAGAAATGCATGTTTATAATATCTGCTTCTCCAATCACTCTCAGCACAGACACTTCTGTTTTCTAGCTGCCCATAAAACCAGCACAGGCAGCCGGATAGGATGTGGAATGTACCAATGTTTATTTTATTTATTTAAAATTTGGTGACCGGGATAGACACACTGAGCTGAGGCTTGTTTCCAAGTCCAACTTGGGGGAGGGACTACAACAGGGAGTGAAATAGCATTAATAAAGTGACAGCAATAGGTGCATGAACATGTACAGTAAAATCACAGTACAGCTAATGAGTTTCAGAGAAAGACAAAAATAGTGTAAAACGTGCACATGTATATTGGTTGTGGGTTACCCAGGTTGCGAGTTAAAGGACCATGCCACCAGTGTCAAGCAAGACATTTGCCTAGAATCAGTGAGGCGTAAAATGCAGATTACAGAGTATGTTGAGTTGTAAACTGTACAACTGATAAGCAAAAAAGGGTAAACAGGTGTAATAGTAGAGACTGGGTAGATCAGACATGGGTTGTTGTGATGTGGAGAGAAGAGGAAGCAGTCTATCTGCAGCTGCATTCTTTAGTGAAGCGTGTCAGTCACAGTGGTTTGAGAGAGTGGACGGAGGAAGAGAGATGGATCAGGAGAAGGGGGCTATTTGAAAGCATTGGAAGATGGATAGAGAAAGCAGACTGGTCTACTACAGATTTACTGTGAGGGACATGAAAGGAGCAACCAGCAGATGAACGGAGGAAGTAGGAGGAAGGAATGGCAGAGCTAAGGAGAGAGGATAGAGAAGTGGGAACAGTGGCAAGCCAGTAGTTGGCCTTGAAGGAGGAACAGTCTCAGAGACGTCGGGCCTTAAGGGAGGGGAAAGCGATGTTGGCGTATAGAGAACAGTGATAGGCGAACAATGCAGCACTAAGGGCAAACCAGCAGAAAGAATGAAAAAGGGGGTCAAGCCTGTCAATGGTAGACTTTAAGGTGGTCAAGCTTGTCAAGTGTAGACTTTGGGGCAGCACTGTAGGCTACATCTGCATTATCCAACACAGGCAAGACCATCTTAAGGATGATCTCCAGTTGGACCAGGAAAGGAGGCGTGATTTGTTTCAGTGCAGGCCACCAAGCTTAGGATGAAGTTGTTTGTTCATGGCATCAATGTGAGTGGAAAAGCTTAGATTCTGGTCGAGCCACAACCCTACATACTTGAAATGAGGTACCTGTTCAAGCAGGTTGCCATCTAGAGTTGAGAAGACAGGTGTACATTGGAGCCTTGCTAATCACTGTCTAGTGCCAAATGGAAGAGATACAGGTTTTTTTAGGTACTTAGTGAGAGCTGATTTGCATGGAACCAACACTGGACATTGTCAGAGTCACACAGAAGTAAGGACATCAGCTTAGGGATCGAGACACCTGAGGCAAATAGAACTGTGTCGGCTGCATACCTATGTATGTGGGAAGAGACACAGGTTCAGGAGAGGTCATTTAAGAAGATGGAGAAGCTTTTTGCTCCAAAGTTTGTTTATAGAGGGAACATTCTGATAAACAACTTACTGTATATGACCTTTTTCATAACCTCTTAAATCTCTGAAAGACATATGTCAATTAAAGGTGCTGTATAAAACCAAATTCATCTCCTGTCCTACATCATAGAAGTAAAAGAAAAAACTTGAAAAAAAATTCACATGCATGTGCTCTATGTGCATTTTGGGACATACTTTTGTCCCGTTTTTTTTTTTTCTTTTACTCTTAACTTCACCATTTTAGACCCAAATTTTCAGGGAGGCAAAGTTGCCATCCACCTCAAGATGACATAAGCTACACCTTGTAAATTAGACCCAAAATGTGAAGGATGAAAGAAGAGCTGTGTGTAGGATCCATAAAGGCTGCAAGAAGAGCACTGTGTAGGAGCCACAAATGATGACAGAAAAGCAGTGTGTAGGATCCATAAATGATGACAGAACAGCAGTGCACAGGATCCTTAAATGATGAAAGAAGAGCAGTGCGTAGGATCCATAAATGATGAAAGAAGAGCACCGCGTAGGATCCATAAGTGATGAAAGAAGAGCACCGCATAAGATCCATAAGTGATGAAAGAAGAGCAGAGCGTAGGATCCATAAGTGATGAAAGAAAAGCACTGTGAAGATCCATAAGTGATGCAAGAAGAGCTGTGCATAGGATCCATAAATGGTGAAAGAAGATCAGTGCGTAGGATCCATAAATGGTGAAAGAAGATCAGTGCGTAGGATCCATAAATGATGCAAGAAGAGCACTGTGTAGGAGCCACAAATGATGCAAGAAGAGCACTGTGTAGGAGCCACAAATGATGCAAGAAGAGCACTGTGTAGGAGCCACAAATGATGCAAGAAGAGCACTGTGTAGGGGCCACAAATGATGCAAGAAGAACACTGTGTAAGATCCATAAATGATGCAAGAAGAGCAGTGTGCAGACTACATAAAGGATTTAAATAGAGCAGTGTGTAGGATCCACAATGAATGCAAGAAAAAAAGTGTGTAGAATCCATAAAGGATGCAATAAGAACAGGGTGTAAAAACCATTAGGGATGCAAGAAGAGTACTGTGTAGGAGCCATAAATGATGCAAGAAGAGCTGTGTGCAGACTACATAAAGGATGAAAAAAAAGCATTGTGTAGAATCCACAAAGGATGCAAGAAGAGCAGTGTGTAGGATCCATAAAAGATGCAATAAGAACAGGGTGTAAAAACCACTAGGGATGCAAGAAAAGTACTGTGTAGGAGCCATAAATGATGCAGGAAGAGTTGTGTGCAGACTACATAAAGGATGCAAAAAAAGCATTATGTAGAATCCACAAAGGACGCAAGAAGAGCAGTGTGTAGGATCCATAAAAGATGCAAGAAGAAAGGGGTATAGAATCCATAAGGGATGCAAGAAGAGCAGTGTGTAGGATCCATAAAGGATGCAAGAAGAGCAGCGTGTAGGCTCCATAAAGTATGCAAGATGAGCAGTATGTAGTACAAGAAGAGCAGTGTGTAGGATCTCTAAAGAATGTCATGAGAGAAAAACTTGTTCAGCTTGTTTTGTTTCTGACAGTAAAGCTGCATGATCTTTAATCTCTTAAAGCCAGTTACAGTCCTTCCATAATTACCTGCCCATACTGAAGCTGAGAGGTCCAGTTCGACTTTCCCATACATTCTCAGGTACAAGAATTTGTCAGCCTATGGGTTAGTAAGAGACGACCGTTTTCTACCTTTTTTTAGGTACTGAATAGACAGTGCCGTTGTATCTAATTAAAAGTCTAAAGACCTTTGTGGTCTGCACAGAACCAGTGGAATCACAAAGTCACATTTAAGAACTGATCTTGTTTCCCAAAGGAAATAAAGGGGAAGTAGGCTAGAGTGTGTGTGTATGTGTAATAGACATCGGTAATAACATAACTGTGGAACAGAAATAAAAACAAGAAGTCAGTATGCTTCCAAAAGGATTTACATTAGTTAAACTATTCTCTTTGAGCATATTTGTAGGATTATTAATGTGTTGAAATATAGTAGAACTTTACTAATTAAGCAGTAAGGTGTGACAGGGGAGATTACTATGAAGTATTCACAGCCCTCGCGCAATGAACCTGGATACATCCAGGAAGGGGGAAGGGGGTGATGGATTACTAAACAGTATCCCACTCTGTGAGTGCCTTATTTCTATAATGAAATGATTACTGAGTGGTAACCACATGGGTGAAAGAAGAGCATAATTATTATCTGCAGTTTCATAATGTTTTGTAAATATATACATGTGGCATATGAAGAAGATACAGACTGTATTACACTGGGATAATACCTGTAGTCCCCACTAATGATTGAAAGACTTGTTCAACATCTTACATTTAAATGTGGGAATAAATCTGTTAACCCACTGCAACCATTACATATCTTTCTTGTACCACATTTGTTTGGAAGTAAAACTGTAAATTAGGACAACTACTCAATAGTCTACTGGATAATGCTTGTGCTTACCACACAGGGTTACCATTTGATTCCACAGCCTGGGCTTCTAGTTGGGCCACCAGTAAACTTAAGTGTCGTCTCTTAAGGATGTCACCTCCAAGGAGGGGATGCAGTTTGTGCTGCTGAGCGTCTGCCCGCTGGCAGCTAAGCAGACATGCAGCCAAACAGGACCCCTTCCCTTGCATGTCCCATCCCCCAACACCCACACGGGAGTACTACAGTTGCCTGACTTGCACTTGACTGACAGGCAATAGACTGACCCCACTTGCCTGACAGGTGTGTTATCCTGACATACTGTTGCCTGACAAGTGTATAACCCAGACATGGGTTTGCCTGACAGTCAGTATGTCCTGGACTTGGAGTTAGATATAATAAATATAATATATAATAAATATGGGGGACAGAGCTCCGCTTGGGTGGTGTAGGTGGTGGAGCCCCCCTGCATCTAGTGTGTACTGTAGTATACATAAGAGTAGAGGGTTGTGATAAGGAAGAGTTGGTGCTGCAGTGGCTGTGTGCCGTTGTGGCTCAGTGGTTGTGCTTTCGTCTCTCATGCAGTTAGTATGTGTAGGCAGGGAT
The DNA here is from genome assembly GCA_016271365.2 of Neoceratodus forsteri. Lineage (NCBI taxonomy): Eukaryota > Metazoa > Chordata > Ceratodontiformes > Ceratodontidae > Neoceratodus > Neoceratodus forsteri. The sequence continues at coordinate 446,954,085 of CM057456.1, read as the reverse complement.
TCGAATCTGTGTATGTGCTGATGTGTTAATGACATAGTAATGATGTGGTGTGTGTTGAATTGTGTTCCCTATGTGGATTAGGTGTGTATTTGTGTAGTAGGATTTGTGGATTAGTGATTTCTGTGTGGTGTTATGTGGGAGTGATGTGGTGAAAGGGCTGTGCTTTATTTGTTTCAGAGTGCAATTTTATTTGTTTTGTACACAGTTGTTTCCATTTCTATAGTGTGGTATTGTGGGTGATCCCTCAGACATATTCTGATAGTGGTTTCTGGGTTCTGTTGGTCAGCGGTGTAGCTAGTCTTTTTTTCTTTGTTGGTGTACTGTTTCCTGAGAGGGGATTTCAGGCGTCCTCTGCTGATTGCTTCGATGAGAGTTTCTGTGTTCTGTTCTCTGTGGAGTTCTGTTATAAATCTGTGGAGTCCAAGGTGTGCTCTTCCAAAGAGGGTGTTGAGTCTCCTGTGCCAGGCTTCTACGTTGTTCTGTGTTCTTGGTATGTTGTTTTCTGTTTGGTCTAGTACAGACCAGAATTGTAGTGGAAATGGGGGTGGGGATGTCTTAGGATCATGTTGTTCTTTCGTGTCTTTTTTATGCATCTGACATGTGAGGTTTGATTTCTTGGAATTCAGGTGTTATTTCATCCAATGGTAGGGATGCTAAGGCTACTAAATGTCTTATTTTGAGGCTGAATTCAGGGTCCATTCTGTAGTGTGTTGCTAGTCCTTCACTCTATAGTTTCTGCCAGAAGATTTGCCCAAGATGGAATAGGCATCCTTTGTTTTTAGTGTTTGTGAATTCCTGTTTACAGGCATTGATGGCTCTTTGTTCAAAGTCTGTGATTATGATGTTTGGGTTGAGAGTGAGGTCACTTTCGGCTGCAGTGTCCTGTATTTCTTGTAATAGGGTTACAGTATGCTTTCTTGGGATTTTGAAGTCATTAGGCTATAAAGTAAGGGTATCATCATAGGTACTTCAAGCTAATATGGACATTGTGTCTGTGGTGCTTGCCAAAAATATCAATAAACACAGAATTTTACAATGTCTGCAATTGCTGAGTCTAGGTTTATTTTGAAGGAGTCCATATTTTGGCTATCTACTACCTCGGTTGGGAGGTGATTTCATGTTGAAACATCCCTATGGCTAAACCAATACCTTCTTCGCAGAGTATTCCATTCTGACAAGTATAATTGCTTTGAGCATCTTCTGTTACTTACTCTGTTGTCAGTAAGAGCGATTCCTAGATCATTACTAAGGATGGGGTTGGTTAACGCTCTAAATAGTAGACACGTCTCCCCCCAGTCTTCTATACTGAAGCGTATACAAGTTAAGCAGTCTCAACCTGGATTCATATGGCTTGTTTGCCATCCCTATAATGGCTCTAGTGAGTCTTCATTGTACTCTCTCAATTTTTAAAATATCTTCCTTATAATATGGGGACCACACCTGGGCACAGTATTCAAGATGTGGCCTCACCAAGGCAATATACAAAGGAAGTAATACTTCTCTCTTACGACTACATACATGCCTGAATATACAATTGAGGTTTTGATTAGCTTTATTTATTTGGATTTTACAGTGGGTTCTGAATTTCAGGTCAGGGTTAACAATTATTCCAAGATCCTTTTCTTGCTTGGTTTCAAGAAGAGCCACGTTCCCTAGTTTATACACATGATGTTTGTTGTGTATACCCAGATGCATAATTTTGCACTTCGTGGGGTTTAAGGCTAGTTTATTTAAGCTAGACCAAGTTAATATGTTGTCCAGAGTTAGTTGAAGAGCAGTACTACTTGCTGTATTGTTCACCACAGTACCCAATTGACAATCATCTGCACATTTTAATATCCATATCTTGGGTTACCTATGATGAGAGTAGAAACGCAAATGTTGAAGAGACAGGGGCCCAAGACAGACCCCTGGGGAACCCCGCTAGTAACAGGAGCCCAGTTAGAATATTCTCCATTTATAATGACTCTCTGCTTTCTTCCCTCCAACCAGTTAGCAATACAGTTGACATTATTAGTTTTCAATTTAAAAGCTCTCAGGGTATTGATAAGCTCACAATGTGGCAATTTATCGAACGCGTTAGCAAAGTCTAGGAACACAAGTTCCACAGAATTACCCTGGTCAATTTTGCTAGTAACTTTTTCATAGAAGGTTAATAGATTCGTTTGACAGGATCTAGATTTAGTGAACCCATGTTGGAGAGGGTCCGATAACCCAGTTTGTTGGATAGACTCAAGAATAAGGTCTTTAATAATATTTTCCAGGATCTTGCCCATTAACGAGGTCAGGCTAGTAGGTCTGTAGTTCTCAGGGTTGTTTTTAGGACCTTTTTTGTGAATAGGTACCACATTTGCTACTCTCCAGTCATGTGGTATCTCCCCAGTATCAAGTGAATGTTGGAGAATATTTGTAAGAGGAAGATAGATAAATTCAGCGAGCTCTTTCAACACCCTCGGGTGAATTTCATCGGGGTCTGGTGATTTATTTGTATCTAACTTTCTTAACCTGTCAAGGACTTCATTAGGTTTAATAATAAACTGCCCAGGAGATGATGTCACAGCTGTATCTGCTGATCCACTACTGATCTTATTGAAGACAGTACAGAAATATTGATTGGGATATCAGCAGCCTCTTGGTTATTAGCTATCGTGCCGGCATTAATTGGAAAAGGCCCTATAGTGTTTACTTAACCCCTAGATTTATTAACATGAGGAAAAAAAACCTTTTTATCTTTAACCCTGGTAGCCAATTGAATTTCATACTGGGATTTTGCTGACTTAATCTTGGTTTTAATAATTTTAACCAGTGATCTATACTTAGGGAGAAGGTGGGTTAACCCCTTTTTGATTTGCTGAAACAATTTCTTTTTTTTATTGATCAGACATTTGATTGTAGGGTTCATCTATGCAGAGATATTTTTATGACTGTTACAATATTTTTTTATTCTAGGAATATTGTCATTAATCAGATGTTTTAGTTTATTAATCATAAGCCCCCATTTAGATTCTACTGAATAATTAATAAACACTTTATGCCAATCCCAGTGGGTAAGGCTAGTTTTCATATTATCAAAGTTTGCTTTATGAAAATGTAAAGTTACGGTAACACCAGTAGCTATTTGTTTTATATTCCCAGTAACCTGAAAATGAACAGTATTGTGGTCACTGTTTCCCAAAGGTGCAAATGATTTTAATATTGAAAATACAGTGTTCAGTGTTAGTTAAAATAATATCCAGTATTTTATCATTTCTGGTAGCATACTGGACTTTTTATTCCAGTCCAAGTTCGTTAAATGTGTCTAAATAGAGGCTATCAGTTTTACTAGCTGCAGTTGCCATTGTCCAATTAATGTTAGGTAAGTTAAAATCACTAAAAATCATAAGGTTATTGGAGGGATCAAGATTCCCAATATAATTCAATAGTGTAATGCCATTTTCTGGGGACTTGGAAGGGCGTCTGTAAGCCAGACCTAAAATATATGGGGGACCAGAATGGGGGGACAATTTAACACAAATAGTTTCCAGGTTGAGAGTGTCTCCAGGGACCTCCTCACATGCAATAGTGTCTTGAAGATAGATGGCCACACCTCCACCCTTCCTGTGAACCCTGCTTTTTGAATAGACATTATATCCCTGGATGGTTTTGTCCCAAGGATCATTTTCGTCCCATCAGGTTTCTATAACTAGGGCAATTTGGATGTTATAAGTTACTATCAGATTTTTAAATTCGTCAAATTTGTTGTTCAGACTTCTAGCATTAATTAATACACCTCTCCAACCTGCGTTATTAAAGTTAGGTGCATTGTTGGTCACTTTACAGGAATCCTTAAAGTCCCTAGGAGCCCTCTCCCATAATCCAGTTTAAATGGAAATTAATAACTTTGTTTATTTTTTTCCCCAAAATCCTAGTCCCAAAATGATTTAGGTGTATATCGTCCCCTTTAAAGCAAGCTGGATTATTGAATGAAATGGAATTATCCATAAATCCAGTATTTTCTGAAAGACAATATTGTCTGAGCCAGTTGTTTACTTTATGGATAATATGATTTTTATACAAGTATCTCCCAGTGGTGGGCAAGATCCCAGACAGTATAATTTCACCTTCCTTGTTTCTAATCTGATTGACTATATCTTTATAGTCAGCTTGGATGTCCATCAAATTACGTGAGAACAGGTAATTTAATCCGACATGTAAGATAACTAAGGGCTTGGTAGTATTCTCAAGTAACCCATCTAGAAGGTCAATGATGTCCTTTGTCCGTTCCCCGGGGAGCATACTCACTGTTGTATATTCCTTACGCCCTTCACATACTGCAGTATCACCCCCCCTTAATATTGAATCTCCTATTACCACAATATCCCTTGTTTGATGTGTTGTATTTTCAACTGGGTAAAGATCTGTGGGGGAAATTGGAAGTGAGCAAGAGTTACTAGGTGACATAGTGGCCATTGGGGTGGAGTTTTCAACCAAATCATCAGTGTCAATTGCCAAACTTTATATTTGTTGGAAAGAGTAATGGGCAGAGAATCCTGTCTGGGAAAAAGCACTTGGGTGGATATACTGGTTTTATGTACTGGAAGCGGGGGGGAAATCAACACTTCGGATTCATCTTTATTGATACAGTCAGTGTGATTTATACTAGTTTCTTTTTAACTGCTTCTCCGATGAAGTTTTCAAGTAGTATAATTTCTTTCTGAGTCTGTAGTCTTCTGTATAGCTGACAGATTTCCTCCTGTAATGCAGTAATTTGAGTACACTTTTCACACACAAACGCCTGATTAACTGCATCTTCTGTGTACATGTTACACTGAGAGCACATTTTTTTCTTGTTGCTCTTACCCCGTTTCCCCATTGCCTGGGCCATTGCAGAGTATTAACAGGCGGCAGAACAATAACACTTGTAATTATCCGGTTATGTTGTATGCCTGGCTAAGACACAAGATCTAATGACTACCTGATCCCCAGTGGACACAGCAGAACACATGCGCAGACGCATGTGTCTCTGCACACATCGCTGCACGTGTGTCACGCCCCACTCTGCTCGCCCTGCTCGCAGCAGGGCTCACTAATAAAGCTGAAATGCCCCAGAAGTATAGGTTGGAGGTCACGAGTGAAGCGAGTGACAAATAGTAATTAAAATTCAAACAAAGCCACCAAATGCCCCCTTAGATTCACTAGAAGTGCACCAGTCAATTGCATTGCAATGTTGGTATATTTAATTAAAAGAAAACATTTTAAAACACAATAGCTCATTAGACTGGAAAAAATCTCTCTTACTGGTTACCAGTATAGCAACCAGGGCTCCCTCAAAAACACAGTTCAACACCGTTAGGTATAGTATATATGTCAGTTGTTATTTCACTTAGTAATAACACTCCCGAGTTAGCCCCACACCTAAGCTGCAAGAACAGCTTGTTACAGTGGCGTTCTATGTGGGTAGTATTTTGTAGTTTTCCCCTTCTTCAACCAGTGCATGTATGGAGTACAGCTGCTGAATCAGTGTTGGTACAGTTTTAAATGTGCCGTCCATAATCCAGTATTGTGCTGTATGTAATTTTTGTATGTTGGTTTCAGTGGTAAATATAAGGAATTTTTTGGTTGTTTTTGGTGACATCCCTGGCTAGGAAGGGCTTTCCATTAGTGTATTTTATTTCATCCTGTATTTTTATTTCTGCCAGGGACGTTGGTTCTTTCGGGATTGCTTGGCGTTTGGCTCTTCTTAGCATTTGTTCTTTTTTGGGGCAAATTTTGTTTTACTTCTGTTGGCATTTTTGCTGTCTCTGATTGGATTATTTGTGCAGGTGTGTCACTGCTGGTTGTGTCTTTCTCATTTAGAGTAGCTATCGCCTCTACTACAGATGCATTTGTCGCTTTAGGAGCATGGTTGTGCTTGGTTTGTTTTCTTAGCTTGTGTGCGTCATTTATTTTGATGGTTACTACACATCTTTTATAGTTGGTGATCCTACAGGTTTCACAGCTCCAGTAGTAGATATCTCCTCTGTTTTGTTCACGTACGAAGAGGTATCCTGCAGTGTTTAGTTTGTGATGACCCTGTCTCGATGGTGCTAATTGGCATGTTTCAGACGATTCCGGGTTTGGTTTAGTTTTTCTTTGTCAGCTTTGGTTGTCATTTCTTTCAGTTTTCATGGTCTGTGTCTTTGGTTTGGGTGTGGGATGTGTTTCTGTGGTGTTATATAGGGGTCAGGTGTCTGTGTTATTGTTGGAATCACAAAGGAATTTTGCGTTTCATTTGTCTGGCTGTTTGATGTCAGGGTTTTGAACCTGTCGGTGTAATGGATGTTGGGAATCTGGAGTCAGCCATATGTGTGTTGGTCAAGTGTAATTCAGGATAGTGTAGTAAATCCCCCCCCCCCCCACACACACACACACACACAGGGGTATCTGCTTTGCAGCTTTCTTCTAAACATGAGTTGACGTTGCTGCAGCAGAGGTCATTTAGTTATTTAATTTATTATTTAAATGTATTTATTATGGGCCGGCCCGGTGGCTCTGAGGGCTGAGGCGCTGGACGCCACACCTCACGCTGCGCTGGCGACCCGGGTTCGGGAATGAACTCGGGTGGCCGAGGGACGGCAGGGGGGAGGGAGGATCAGCGTCCCAATGGATGCTTTCCTCCCTCAGGGTGGGAACCAAGAACATTCGCGTTTACATCACCAGAGCCAGTGGAAGCACCGACAATTGAAGGGATGGAGTGCCCGCTCGGCCGGAGTCGGGAGGGGGGGACGTCGACGCGCATGAGTGGTCTGGCGCAAGGCCAGCACATCACCACGGGACGTACGTCCTAGCGCTCGATGTCCCAGAGGGTAGGGGAAACCAGGGAGAAAAAGGAAAACACCTCCCGGTAAGCCCTAGATGATAGCCTCTCGGTACCATCCAGGACCACCCGAAGAGGGACAGACCCCACTGTGCAGGGGAGAGAAGGAGGCACTCTAGGGGCAGATCCCCCCAAGGTGGAAACGGAGGTTGAGAGGAAGGAAGGAGAGGGCTCCGAGAGCAGGAAGGTGGAGTTAAAGAAATAAAGTAAAAAAAAAAAAAAAGTATTTATTATGTGTCAGGTGAGGGTTTTCTGGGGCCAGTGTATTAAGTTAATCCTATACCAAGGAGCCCATTCAATCTTACAGGGAAGGGCAGAGGATCAGTGTATCAGGGACTATGCGAGTAAAGATGTGATGAATTTAAACTTAGAATGTGAAGCTGATGCAAAGTGAAGAACTTCACGTTTTGCAATTTCTGACTTTTCTATCACTTTCACATGGTGAAGTCTTAAGCTTTTTTTATAAAAAAAAAATAAATAAATACCCTTATCCCCTACCCACTCAGAGTATGAAACCTGCCAACCACCCAGAACCTTTTAAATGAGTTCCCTCACCCAAGCCACCCTCTGCTATGCAAACACACACCTTCCTTTCTCCTCCTGGTGAGCTTTGTGGCCATCCAATCAGCTGTTTGTAATAATGATAACCCTTCCCCCATCCACAAATCAAACCCAAATCCCCCCGCTTCCATCCACCCTCCTGACCTCATGAATAACTGAATCTCCCCCAAGCACACCAGAACAATCTTTTTTTCACCTGTAAAAAAGAAAAGCATCCTGCATTGCAAAAATGTCCTCTCTGTTTAGTAAGTATCTGATGAATGAATAAGTGAATGAATGATGTATTTGCCTACAGTAAAGCCTGACTGGTTTGACTTGTGTCAAATACAGTAACTGAAGGAAGAGGAAAACTCCAGCACTGCTCACCAATATAACTCAAGCATAAAACCAGCAGACGGTAAATTCACAAATTATTTATTGCCAAAGGGTACAAAACAGCCTCTTACCAGGGGACACACAGTGAGACCCACTACCTCCAACCCTGATGACGCTTACAGGCGAAACTGGTTGGAGGTAGTGGGTCTCACTGCGTGTCCCCTGGTAAGAGCCTGTTTTGCACCCCTTGGCAATAAATATTTTGTGAATTTACTTTCTACTGGCTCTGTGTATGAGTTCTTTCAGTGGGCAGTGCTTGGGAGTTTTCCTACTCCTTCAGTTTGCTGTTCTCTTAGCACACCCAGCTGTGGAGTGGCTTAGTTTTCTCTTCCAAATACTGTAACTCCCATAGCAGCCAAGTGTCTGCCACTAGATACTGCCACAGCTGGGACCGTAGTCTAAATACATGGATCAGGGAGTAACCCCTGTTAAACAGAAAAGAAATACCTGGTGGCATTGATGGTGTCATGGTGCAGTATGCCCGATGCCCATGTGCCAGGCAGCATGCTTAGACCCTGATTGGGGGGGGGGGAGGCACGCACTGCTGTTCAAGCGCCTCTTTTGGTAGGTACGGGGTGACCACGTTATGCAAGACTCCCGAAGTCAGGCATAGTGCAAGACAAAAATTAAACAGTATTGCAGTCTTTTGATTCAGAAGTAGGTCTGATTCGACTCAAAATTATTTTGATTTGCTGGTGTAGCAAATCACAGTTCCTGAGGCAGAGGTCAGCTCGGAGGCACTGTTAAACCTGGGAGTGCAGTTTGTGAGGTTAGTACTGCAGTGTTGTGCAGAGCTAGCAACAGGTTCACTATAGCCATAGAAATGAGCCACATCTGGCACAGAGCAGGGGTAATGACAACAGAGAGATAAAATGAAAAGTCGTCAAGAGAGACAGACATACCTGACAAAAGGAGAGAAGGACTGCTTGAGAGCTATGGAGAAAGTGAAGGGAAGTGAACTTAACTGAGACAACCATGGAAAAAGAAAATGAGCAAACAGCCATGCGAGAAAGTTAAAAAAAAAAACTTAAAAAAGAATGTTTAGAAACCGCTAAGAGAGGGAGCAAGGCACATGGGGGAGAGACAGAAAAGAGACCTGAGAGACAATGCAGAACAGGACCACAAGGACAGAAGAGAGATGTGAAAAATTAAAAAGGTAAGATTAAAAGTGGGGGGAAAAGCAAAATAGTTATAAAATTGCTAATCAAGATTAAGGGATCGCTAATAAAAAAACATTCTAATTAGCAACTCATCTCATGCCTTGTAGTGGTGCAGCTACATGTAAGGGAGGTGGAAGGGTCTTACTTTAAAAAATTGGGTGGGGCAAAGCAGCATGATATCAACTGGTTGCCCATGTCCCAGTGTCCCATCTCCCGATTTGGTGTCTACCTCACATTGGATCTTAGAGAGTGAGGTTGGGGGAGAGGGGCTGCAGGAACATTGATAGGTAGTGTCAGAAGGACAACCGGAATGGAGTCAGGTGGCGTCAGGGCAGGAGTCATAGAAACATAGAAGTTGACGGCAGATAAGGACCGCAAGGCCCATCCAGTCTGCCCATTTTGTCTACCTTATGAATGTTCCATAGGCCTTTACTCTGTTAATGGCCTATCTATTCATACTCATCTGTATTGCTCCCTTATGCCTATCCCATGCCTGTTTGAAGCCCTGCTCTGTATTCATATCCACCACTTCCTGAGGTAGGCCATTCCATGCATCCACCACCCTTTCTGTGAAAAAGAACTTCACATTACCCCTTAAACAGCCTCCCTCTAATCTCATGCTGCATCCTCTTGTCCTGCTATTTTTCTTGAAACATGTTAGACTCTTCCACCTTGTTAATGCCCTTAAGATGTTTGAATGTTTCGATCATATCACCTCTCTCCCTCCTTTGCTGTAGGGTATACATATTGAGCTCTGTTAATCTGTCCTCATATGTTTTCTGATGCAGTCCCTACATCATTTTGGTTGCCCTTCTCTGGACTGCCTCCATTTTGTTAATGTCCTTGTGTAGGTGGGGCCTTCAATACTGCACGCAGTACTCCAGATGGGGCCTTACCAGTGTCTTGTAAAGAGGGATTATTACCTCCCTCTTACGACTTGTGATACCCCTACTAAGACACCCCAATATCTCTCTAGCCTTACCTACTGCTTTAGTGGTCTGCTTGGATGATATCAGGTCATCTGTGATGATGATGCCCAAGTATCTTTCTTCCCTTATGATTGCCAGCAACTCCCCTCCCAACCTTTAGGTAGCTTCAGGGTTTCTCTTCTCTATGTGCATGATCTTGCACTTCTTTGAGTTAAACCCCAGTTGCCACTCTTCAGACCATTTTGCCAGTTTTTCCAGATCTCTTCTCATTCTGCCCACCCCATCTGAATCATCTACTCTGTTGCAAATCTTGGTGTCATCTGCAAATAGGCAAACCTTACGCTCCAGTCCATCTGCAATGTCACTGATGAAGATATTGAAGAGGACTGGTCCCAGGACTGATCCCTGAGGTACCCCACTTGTGACTTGAATCTCATCTGACTGTATACCATTTACCACAACTCTCTGTTTTCTGCCCGCCAACCAGTTTGCCATCCAGTTGAGCAACGTCTGACCCACCCCGAGCCTACCCAGCTTATTAATCAATTTTCTATGTGGAACAGTATCGAAGGCTTTGCTGAACTCAAGGTAGGCGACATCAACTGCACCCCCTTGGTCCACCACTCTGGTTACCCAGCCAAAGAAATCTGAGATTAGTTTGACAGGACTTTCCTTCAGACTATGATGCAGAAGTTGGCAGCATCCTCCTATTATTGAGACTTAAAAACAACAACAAACAGCTGCAGGGGGTAAACATCTCCCATGTTTGTGACATCATGCTGATGTAATTTCAAAGTTACAAGGCTAACTTTATCAGGTAGAAGGGCAGCAAGATTAACTGTAACTGTTGCTGAGGAAAGAGAAATCTCATTCTGGAAAGCATTTAGAAGTGTTCATTGAATTATAGCAAAACTGCATCACTTATTTATTTATTTATTTATTTTAACATCAGTTTAAAACCTTTGAGCCAGAGGCTTGTTTACAAAGGTACCTCGTCGGTATGAAAACAGAACAACATGTATACATGAGACACTCAGAAATACAGTACAGCAATAAGGCACAGGCAAGTTGCAGGCAAAGCGATACAGTCAGCAACACTCCTTAACAATAGGCATATTTTTTTTTTTTTTTTTTTGAGACGTCACAGAGGTGGGGATGGGATGGGTCAGGGGCAGTGGCAGGAATGAGAAGTGAGCAAGTGATTTTTTAGGCGGTATTTGAAGCTAGCGAGCGATGGGGCGTCAGTGATGCCAGCTGGGAGGGAATTGTACCAGGAGGGGGCTCTATAGGGGAAAGCCCTTTGGCCCTGGGTGGTCCGCACCCTGGGGATGACCAGAGCAGTTTTGCTGGAGGCACGGGTGTGCACCATGGGGTTGGATCGGTGAATAGAATTAGCAAGGTGTGGCGGGGATAGCCCATGGAGGGCTTTGTAAGTAACTTGGCACGTTAGGAACAAGAGGCGCTCATCGAGGTTGAGTAGAGAGGACATGGAATAAAGATGACAGGTATGTGTCAGTCTATGGGCACTGGTAATAAGTCTGCATGCTTTGTTGCTGTTAGGCGTACCTTTGTGAAGGGCTGTCTGGTCTGCCGAGCCACAAACAGGAAGGCCGTAGTCAACTAGGGAGAGCAATCAAGAGGTGACAGCCAAGCTAAGGAGTTTGGAGGAGACATTTTGTGCCGTAGAGGATACCCAACCTGCATTGGAGGCAGAGGTCAGAGCAGAGATGTGGTTATGAAAGGAGAGACCAGAATCAAGATTATACCAAGGTATTTATAGGAGTGCACAAGATCTAAAGGAGATTCAGGCGGAGGAACAGAGAGAGGAAAGTTGCTGGACTTATTTTGGGGTGAGTAAAAGCATAGTCTTAGTTTTCTTAAGGTTGATGACCAAACGATGATCAGTGAACCAGTTTTCAGCAGAGGTGTAGGCACGTTGGAGGAGTTTTGGAGTGAGGTGGGGTTACTATCAGAGGCAAAAGAACTGCGCCATCTGCATAGAGAAGGATCTTTCCTGCTGCATAGGCAGGGAATTGAGAAAGAGAGAGAAGAATAATGGCCCAAGTATGGAGCCCTGGGAACTCCTGAGCGGATTAGGCAGGTACTGGAAACAGTGCCACCAACCTGCACACGTTGGGAGCGGTTGGTCAGGTAACTGGCGCACCAGGAGAGTGGACCAGCGGCAAAGCCCACACTGGCAAGGGTAACTAATAGTAGAGGGTGTGAGACTGTATCAAAGGCTTTAGATAGGTCTATAAATACTGCACCACCAAGGGAGCCAGCATCAAGTGAGTTATGAAGGAAGTTAGCAAACTCCAGGAGAGCAGTATTTGTGCTATGACCAACTCTGAACCCATGCTGTTCAGGACAGAGGACCTCATAGTTCATGAGGTAATGTGTGATTTGGCTGGCAACTATTTTCTCCAAGGCTTTAGAGAGGGGGGAGAGGATGGAGATAGGCCGGTAGTTGCCTGCGAGCGTCCTATCACCACCTTTGTGAATAGGGGTAATAGTGGCGACCCTCCAGATGGTGGGGAATTGCCCCAGGCAGAGGGACTTATTAAAGAGGCAAGTAATGGGTGAGAGGACCTGATCCAAGACCTGACGAAGGAGATAGGGATCAAGGGAGCCATTGCCGATGGAGTTGCATTTTAGGGCTTTTAGTAAGTAGGGCCTAACCCTCAAGGGTGGTGACAGTGCTAAGGTGGAAGGGGGTGGAGGTGGAGGGGCAGTCATGGCGGGAGGGGGATCGAAGAAGTTGCACTTAAACTAAGCTTCACATGTTCATTCTCTTTATATATTATAATGTAACAATTTTATTTCTTTATTAGAATTTTGATGACTGGGTGGGCCCAACTGAGACAAACAAGTCCCTTTTTCAGGGGTGACCTGGGGAACAGTTACATTCCATACTTATCAAGAACGTGCATTCCATACTTATCACGAACATAACAGCAACATTACAGGTGATGAGACACATTACAGGTGTTGAAGTGTAAACAGAGGTAGTTACAGAGCATTCAGGTGATAACAGCAGTGTAAAAAAAGAAAAAAAAGTGAGAGTAATGTCATTGTACAGCAAGAAACATTGTGTATAACCATAAGTGAAAGGAAACGGCATTATTTCATATGTGCCACTGTTTAGTATGTTTCTATTGTCAGATATTAGTTTCTTACCCCCAAAAAGATCATCATTTTATGTACAAGTGTAAACTTTGTTTTCTGTATCACTTTATGATTCGGGGCACAGCTTACATGCTGTTTCTATGGTAATAATTGCATAATAATAATACGGTAACTGTTAGTATTGCCATGTAACATACTTGTGAAAAGTACAGTTGGTAGTTTGATGGGAAGTGCTACTACTACGTAGTTACATGCTAACAATTCTATTGTTACATGTAGTGCCAGCAGTTACAATGTTTGTATCATAGGGTTGCAATGAAACTGCCTACTTTCTACATACAAATAATATGGTTATATGGTAGTGCCAGTAGTTATCAAGTTATTTTACAGTTACTACAAGATAATTACCATGTAACATGTTCCCTGAAACATAAGGGGGTACTGAGTTTTCTGTTTTCTTTTTTATGGACAATCTCCTTTACAGTCCTCTTCATAATGCCAGAAATTTGGAGATTTTACAGTGTCACTGTGCCAGATTCAGAACGCTGAGCAGGAGCCACTGGTATAGGTTAATGGGGCTTTCAAGATGTCTCTTGGCTTGTCAAGAGTGTCATCTCATGTGTTCTTAGGGTTTTTGAACCACAAAGTGAAGTTGAGCGGTTCTGGAACCCTAAGGAGGCACAAGATAATACTCTTAATAAGCCAAGAGACATCTCAAAAGCCCCCATTTTATCATTATAAATCATGTGAGCTGCTTCCCATAGTAACAAAGAATAAAGTTAGACCCACACTGCATAATGATTTGCTGCTGGTAAAAAGTACACACGGACATACAGTCACATGGTTGTCAGTGGAAGAAAAAAATAATAAATGCCTTCCGCCTCCTATGTGCTGCCAGTCTGCGTCTTTAGAGTCTGGCGTGATCAATACCCCCCAAGTTGTTAATGCAGCAGTAAGGTGTTTTTATGAGGAGAAAACACTGTGCAGTTTTATATAAAATGTATTGATTTCAGTTAATAGGCTCCTGTATGTGGGAGTACTTTAATTGGTGAGTAAGCTGTAACACCCTACCCTCACGAGCAGTTACATGAGACTGTTCAATGTTCTGTATCGGTGGCCGAACTGCTCATTCGCCATCAAAGTCTAAATCAGGACTGAGGAACCAATTATAACAAAAAAAGTCTTGAACATAGAATTCAAATGGAACCTTTACAGAGACAGAGTCTAATGCGCATAAAGATCTCTGTTCTGTATAAAAGGTCTTCTCATGTAGTAATCACTCTAATTAACTTCTCTGGGGATAAAAAGACGTGATTTATAACCTATCAGAAAAGTGCTCAGAGTTCTGAATCTAAGCAGTGACATAGACAAAACTCCTCATGAAGAGACCAGTACAGAACTTTGTCTATACAAAAAAACAATAGCAAACACAGTTAAACATTTTGACTTTTATGCAGGTGCAGTTAAATGTGGATTATTTGGGGGTATGAGCATCATTTCTGAAAACAGGAACATTATAATTAGCATCAAATTCACACACATTTTCTGTTCCTTTTAAGACTGAAATACAGTCTCATTTTAGTGACATTTTGCTTGTGCAGTTTATGTCACATACACACACAGATTTGCCAATCTGTTATGTTGTTATTTCCTCAGACCTTTGGTGTCATAAGCATGGTATTTCCACAACTGGGTTTCTGCCGGTGTCACTTCTGGGGCAGCAAAACCTTACTGCCATGCATAGTTGGGGACAGTGCCTAGGAATCGGAAGTTATATTTTAGTGAAAAAGTAGACTTCAGTTGTCAATCACTTTATTTCAGTAAAGTGTCTATTAAACGTTTGTCATGATGAATCCTTCAAAAGATGCCATCTTGTTTTTTTTCTTGTTGTTGTGACAGAAATACAACAATGTACATTATGTATACAGTTTGAAAGTGCAACAATAAAATTGTTTTCTTGTTTTAACATCCACTTCAGAGCTCCTTATACAGTTATGAACAACTTCATGCATGCTCCAGCAGGTACTTGCTTTTCCAGCAGTTAACCTTATCCAGGGTACATCCATTCCTGGTCATATTTTCAGGACACTTCCTTATCCTGGTTTATTAACTGTATCCTGGGTTCGTGAGCCATTGTAGAGCTGCTCAGCCCCAGATAATGGCGATTTGTTTTGTCTAGAACAGACTATAAGGTTACCTGACATTATCCTGATAGAGTATCCAGGACTATCTGGCCAAAATGATCAATTATGCAAGTGGCATTAAAAAAAAAAAAAAAAATCCTCTAACCTGATTGGTCAGCTACAGTCTTTACCCATGGGTAGATCCTGCTGTGACCCACAGTTGAGGAAGAAAGGTTATAAAATGCAAAAGGAAATTTAACACATCTTTAAATTCATTTAACAAATTGGCCCATTGTATAATCACAGTAAGGCCCACCAGGGTGTGGGTAATTCGGGATTGCCCACATCGCATGTGGTTATATCAGTTGGCTGCAACTTGTGACACACCACATGAGGCATGCGTATAAATCCTCAAATAACCCATGCCTTCATGCTTCATTATACATGCAATTACTACAAGATGGGATAGACCGTGGTGTATTGTCAAAGGAACAGCTTAGTGATACTGACAGTTACCTTTTCATACAGTATTTTGCACTTATTGTACTGCTAAGACTGGTCATATAATTTTTACTGCAGCTGGACAATGTATTATCTTTAGATTTACTGTAATCCAATGGTTGATATGTATTATACATCTGTATTGAAGGTTTTGTCACAATGCTGTACTCAAGCATTTCAATATACATGAATAAAAAAAAGGATAGATCAGTTTTATAGACAGTGAGCATCAACATAAGAAATTATATCCATATCAAACCTGGTGCAGAGCTCCCATAGTCTGTATTACTTGCTCATGAAATCTAGGGTTATACAGAAAGCCCCCCCCCACCCCGATCAGCCAGGCATCTACTATATAATCCACTCCACCATTCTCCCCATTGCTGTTTTCTGCTGTATCTTTCTTAAGCATTGTATGATGTCAGTTACAAAGCATTATGTGATGGCATCTCTGCTGTTCAGTGGATCTAAGTGAACAGCCCTAAACACTGAAGATAACATTGCAGGATGTCCAGAAAACAGACTAGTAACGCTTGAGGGAGAATGAGACCCTACGTGTTATGCATTAGGTCCCCTAACTCACGAATCCACCAGTGTGTCTTAGTGCAAGGAGCTTGCAGAGACAAATAGGAATATGGAACAGGGTAACTAGCAGGAGAATCCTGCATTCCTCCTCCCCAGTCGAAAAATCCAGTGCCTAAGGGCCCACCATGATCCTCATCCTCCCATCACCGTGACTGTGTTGAGGGGGACGTTCCCTGTGTCACTAATGTGAAGACCCTGCTGGAGGGGTACGTTCCAGGTACAGAGATGAGAGGGAGTCGGTCACTGGGCAGTGTTTAAGTCAAAGCCAGAGATCACCTCTGTAGTAGGAAAGGCCAGGAGAAACAGACAGCCAAAGGAGGATTCCCCCAAGTTGAAGTACACGTATTGTAGAATGGCAAAAAAATACTGAGGGTGGGAATGTAAGACACACTTAGTGGCAGTAAACAAATCAGCAATGTCCATAAATGAAAAAAAAAACACAGCACATTAATGGGTCACTCTTCTGTTATTGGACAGCTGGGAGAATGTCAGCATACAGGAAGTGCCCCTCTAATTGTTTAGAGGTAGGAAAAGGAATAGTGGTTAATCCAGTTTTGTTGGAGAAAATGCAGTTTGGAAAGCAATTGTTCATGTTTCTGTGTGCCATTTCAGATTATTTCTGCCCCTGCCATCTTTTGACAGCAATGTTCTGCTAATACTAGAAGCCATTTACCATGGGCATTAGAATAACAGCATACTGTAACTGCCAAGAACATGAAGCACTGTGCTAACAGAAACAGAATCGCTGAGAAGTGAAAAGTGCCATGTTTTGTAAAGCAAAACTGTGTCCTAGTAGAGGTTTGCATATCTGCCCAACTTAGATTTTAGACTGAAGAAAAATGACCTCGTTTTGGTTAGAAAATCCTCTCTGGTAGTCAGCAGGGTGTCTCAAGACATTTGTTTCATTTGAGCACCACTGGCCCATCTGCATTCAGAGGCTTATGGTCCTGTTTACCTTGTCACAAATGAGAAAATAAATGTTATAAATCCACTGCAGGGAGACGGATGCCTTTTGCTAGTCATGTGTTTTCTGACACAAATGTTCTGATTCAGCCCAGTGTGAACATGGCTCATAAGACTAAATTTCAGCGCCCCATGAGATTCAGCCTCGAACTTGCAGTGATGAAGTGGCTTTCCGGATTGCTAGTGCCACACTTGCCTGTGCCCTGCCACCACCACCCTTAAAACCTGACTCTTCCAGGGAGAGGCTGAGAATGGAGGAGGCGAACAGGTCTGCACCACGGCTCTAGCTTTTGCTCTCAGAGCCATGGCAGGGATTGACAGGGCAAGATGAGAAGCACACAGGAATATCTGAGCTTTGCTTTTCTCAGCAGCATATTTCTGTGTGGAGGTAAGGAGCAGTGGATACAAGAATAGGGTATATAAAGATGGAGGAAAAGTCAGATAGTCCTTGTCTGGGATGCGAATTACTGTTTGCTAAGCATTTTTGTATTTAGCTGGCAACGTACTGTACTTAGCCCAACTTGAAAATAGCAACTACAGACAGTCTAATCTTTCTTTTTTATTCTGTTTTACTTGTATTGTTTATGAAGAACTTTGTCATTAGGATAAAATATTTTGATTGCATTTAACCACAATGCTGCACACTGTTGGAAAGGAAATTTCACCGGCCTGCATCAATAACGTTTCTATTTTTATGTTTGCTTGTGCACAGGTGCAAAGCGAACATATTGTGTCTACTCCAAAGAGTAGCAGCTGGGTAGATATGTCACTGTGGCATCTAATGCAGCTCATGCTGCAGGAGGCTCACCACTGACAGCCCAGCAAGGACAGTGACAGTGTTCAGCCTGGCTGATGTGCGAAAACTTTGCATACTTGAAAGAAGTCAGCTGCACCTGTCAGAGTGCAGCTGCATCCTTCCATCTACAAGATGCTGCCCAGCAGGCAGCTGAGCGACATTATCTGCCTGCTTCTCATTCTTTCCTCAAACATCCAGCAGTCCCGTGTGCCCCCCCCCACAACACCAGGGTGCCCACCCCTTGTGCCACCAAACAACTGGTGCTAGAAATTGACTGCCTATTCTTCAGACAGCATTCCGCTGCCAGTGACACTGTGCTTCTGACCCACTTAATTCTCTCTCCCACCAACCCTGCCAATGCCAGAAAACACCAGCCCAGCCAGCAGCTGCAACAACACTGGATGAAAATAATTTGCACCCCCGCATTCTCATCCCGCACGCCTCCTCCCTTCAAGTTCTGTCTCCTGACCTGAAACTGAGGTCAGACATGAGAGAGAGGAGAGGAACAGGCTAGGACAGCAGTCAGCCAGGACTCAAGGACTGCTGTACTCATTGAAGTGGGTATGGCTGGGTTTGGTAGGAGTGGCAACAAGGAGTGGAGCATCAGCCTATCTGATTTGAGCGAGCAGTGGAGATTGTGGAGTGGAGCTGGTTGAGTGAATCATCAGGTCAGGTCTTGGGGCTGCAGGAAGAAAGAACCTTGTGAACCCATAACCTTAACTCTGACTTGCTTGGTCAGCTCATGCCTTCCTCACTGTCAGTGATGTTCTGACATACATAGGGTGTGGAGGCTTTACTGCACTGCCTGCCAATGCCCAGGTAGTCATGTTACTGTCGCTTGCCAGGACCTTTCTGGGACATCGGTGGGGGGGCTAGACTTGAACCTTTTCCTCCACTGGCTGATGAATGTGGGCCTGGAGAGGAGGAAGCAGATAAGAAAAATAATTTAATCCACCATGCTGTTGTGGCCACACTGACTGACCAGGCCCAGAACAGCAGTTGCTGGCTGGTGCTAAGTTTTTTGTACACACCAAGTTGCTAGCATTTATGGCCACAATATGGGGATGCATAAGTGAGTCATCCTCATCCTGGTTTTCTACTTCCTGCACAGTGCCCACATTCACGGCATTGTTTGCCAAAGCCTCCAGTCAGAGTCAAATTCTCTCGCTCTCTGGGACAAATCACTGATTATTGTCATTGCCACTTCCCTAAACTCTATAATGGAACAGGACCACCTGGGGTGGGTGAGTAAAA
The DNA here is from genome assembly GCA_016271365.2 of Neoceratodus forsteri. Classification (NCBI taxonomy): domain Eukaryota; kingdom Metazoa; phylum Chordata; order Ceratodontiformes; family Ceratodontidae; genus Neoceratodus; species Neoceratodus forsteri. Next base: position 446,934,877 of record CM057456.1, on the reverse strand, counting down.
TAACATTTCTGTCCTAATTAGCTACTGACTAAAAATGAAAAAGAAGCAGACTAATCTTAATCTTGTCTTGCTGTGCTTGTGGTGCTGGTGCTTATGATGCTGGTTGTGGGTAAATTTGGCTTGTGTGTGGAGGGCGGGTGCTGTGCGTAAACTGGAAATCTGACTTGCAAGTATCATCATCATTTTATTGATCAACAATTGGCCTTTACAAATCTTTTACAACAAATAAGAACAAAAATTAACAATTAAAATTTATAAATATAATTTGTTTAGTATCCCTAATCCATTTAATACAGTACAATACTATCTTCTGTAAATAACCAGCAAAGATTATAGTGGGAACAACCATCTTCCTAAGAATACATAAATAAACTATTCATTTGGCATTTCTGTATGCTTGTCCATATCTATTCATATGTATGCGGACGACACTGTTCTCTACACAGCATGCCCTTCCATTGATGATGTGAGGCACAGACTCCAGCTTGACTTTAATAAAGTTCAGCTCTGGCTGCACACAAACCAGCTTTTCATCAATGCCAAGAAGACAGTCTCCATGCCCTTTGGCACAAGGCAGAGACTCTCTAGGCTTCCTTCCCTTCCAGCTTTCCACACCCTGGATGGCTTCCCTGTGGAGGACGTTACCACCTTTAAGTATCTCGATATCTGGTTAGACCAACATCTGAACTTCTCTGCCCACGTGGATGCTATAGTCAAAAGCTGCACCCCAAGTTAGGTACACTTTTCAGGAACTGCGACTGTGTCCCAATTCCAGCACACCGTGCTATCATCCAGAGAATGATCCTTCCAATCTTTGACTATAGTGACATTGTCTGCAGCGTTGCCCCAGTCACAACTCTTGCCAGACTGGACACCCTTTTCAACTCCTTCTCTTGCTATGCTCTTGACTGTCCCCCTTGCACTGATCACTGTTCTATGTATCAGTCTTTCTCCTTTCCTTCCCTCATGGACAGGCGCCAGTGGGCAAATTTTGGTTCAGTTCCCTACCCTCCTACCTTTCATCCTCCATCTCCCTCCCTCCCTCCCTCCTCCCCAACTGCCATACCCTCCGGAGCTCTAATGTTTGAAACCCTGCAGTCTCCACGACCATCGGCAAAGCCACATTCAGCCACCACTTCCCTAAAATCTGGAACTCTCTCCCCTCAGCCATTCGCCAATCCCCCTTTCCCTGGGTACTTTCAAACCACCTCAGAAATCCCCCCCACCCCACAACTGCTCCTAATCCCCCACACCTGCTCTCCTATGGTTTGTTCACGATGTAGGTAAAAAGCTGAACATTAGGCACTTATGTCCGACTCTAGTATTATGCACTTTACTTTCACCTCTCAGTTGTTATTAACTTGAATTGCACCAGCTGCTCTGAAATTGATTGCTGACATGTTTGTATGTAACTAGTGGTTTTTGATTGCGATGTATGCACTGTATATGCATTGCAGACTGTTCCCTGTTATTCCATGTCCTCACGACTTATATGGTACTACTCCCAATGTATTTGTATTGTATACTCTGTAAATGATTCCAACACATTATGTGCATGTTATGTATTCTGTAATCTTGTACTGCCAAAGCCCCACTTGTACAATTTCCCTTCCTCCAGGACGCGTCTGGAAATGATCTCCCAGCTCAGTATGCCTTTCCTTGTGAAACTTTTTAAATAAATAAATAAAATTTGAAATAGAAGTATAACAATATTTCAGGACTTCTACCTGAAGTAAATCACAATTTTATAGTTCATAAGTAGCCCAACAACCTATCCAGCGTGGACTTATCCTTAGTATTGTACAAAGATACCATAACTTTGGCCAGAGGGAGACTGAGTTCTGCAAGTATCGGACCAACCAAGTCTTTTATAAGAACATAAGAGAACATAAGAATTTTCTGGCAGAAGGAAACCGAGCGGTCCATCTAGTCTGTCTGAGATGTCTAACCCCCCAATCTACTGCTCTTGTTGAGGTGACTACATTGACTGTCCCATGCACATTTGAATTTTCTGACAGTCTTAGCCTCCACCACCTCAGGTGGCAGGCTGTTCCAAGGGTCCACGACCCTCTGTGAAAAAATACTTCCTAACATTGGTTCTGAATTTACAGCCAATCAGGCGTAAGTTGTGCCCTCTTGTATGTGCATTCCTATTTTTCTGAAAGAGGTTACCGGTATGTACTGCATTTATCCCTTTAACAAACTTAAATGTTTCTATCATGTTTCCTGTGTTCCTTTTATGCTCTAGAGAGAATAGATTTAACTGGCTGAGCCTGTTTTCGTAAGGTTCATGGTGTAGTTCCTGCACCATCTTGGTGGCTGTCCTCTGCAGGGATTCCAGATGGTTTATGTCCTTTTTTAGGTGTGGCCTTCAGAACTCCACACAGTACTCCTAGTGACACCTCACCAAGGACCTATAGAGTGGGATGATTACCTCATGTTTTCTCCTAGTAATACTCCTACCTATGCATCCAAGGATGCTGCTTGCCTGTACCGCTGCTTTTTCACATTGCTTTCCTACCTTTAAATCATCCAATATTATAATTCCTAGATCCCATTCCATCTTTGTCTTTTCCAATTGCTGCCCTTCCAGGACATAGTTATTTCCTGGGTTCCTCTTACTCAAGTACATTACCTTACACTTTTTGGCATTGAATCTCAATTGCAAGTTCTTGGACCATTCCTACAGCTTTCTTAGATCTGCCTCCATTCCTTGGACCCCTTCCTGTGCTTCCACCGTGTTGCAGAGCTTTGTATTGTCTACGAACAGGCAGACTTTTCCTTTTAGTCCCTCAGCTATGTCGCTGATGAATATGTTGAAAAGGATTGGGCGAATCACTGATCCCTGTGAACCCCACTGGTTACTCTCCCCTCCTGCGACAAGGTGCCATAAACCATAACTCTCTGAGTCCTGTCCTGTAGCCAGCTTTTTATCCAGTTGACCACTTTCTGACCTATGCCTGTTTGCTCCAGTTTATTTGCTAGCCTTCTGTGTGGAACTGTATCAAAGGCTTTGCTAAAATCCAGATATACTATGTCCACAGCCGCACCTTGGTCCACCACTCTTGTAACCCAGTTGAAGAGTTCAATAATATTTGTTTGGCATGAGCAACCTGCCGTGAAGCCATGCTGCTTCGGGTCAAGTTTCCAACTTTCCGGTACTTCACTACCCTTTCTTTAAGCAATGTCTCCATTACTTTACCCACCACTGAGGACAGGCTGACTGGGTGGTAATTTTCTGCTGCCTCCCTGCTACAACTCTTGTGCAGTGGCACAACTGTGGCCCTTCTCCTGTCCAGTGGCACTAAGCCATCTTCCAGTGACTTGTTAAATAGTTTGGCTAGTGGGGTCTGCAAGTTCCTCCCACAGTTCCTTCAGAACTCTTGGTTGTATTCCATTTGGCCACATTGCCTTGTTCACCTTTAATTTAGAACGCTCCTCAAGGACCCTTTCTTTTGTAAAGGGGCCGGTGTTTACTCCCCCTGTTGTGGAGATGTGCCTTAGCTAGTGTCAAGCCATTACCTTTGTCTTCATGGGTGAAGACCGAGCAGAAGACTTCGTCCTCTTGTTAGAATACAGTAGACAGATTAATGTAATATGTTTGAGGTCATCCTCTAGTTTCTTTCCACATTTACAATGAGGGTCTAATACACCGAGGTGTTTTTATTTAAACAAAATATAATTGGAATGATAGAATTCCATCCTAAACCTAGTTATGATTCTTTTTGCAGCGGATCTGATAGAATATTTAAATAAGGTTCAAGGAAATGGTCAATTTAGAGTTGTTTATACCATCAAAAGTTTTTGAGGGTAGAGATCCATGAGAGATCTTCCTTTATGGCTGTAACCCTAATCTGACTTCTTAATTTGGAGTATGATCTCATAGACTGGCCTAAAATATACTGTGTGCAACACATGACCTAATCTTAGTGGGAAGAGAATTTCCTTAATATTTTTAATCATAGGAAACACAAACCCTGTCTAGAATATTTAATTTCTTCTTCCAGGCATAGTCTGGGAAGACGATCTTCAGACAGGAGAAAAAGTTCTAACAGAAAAACTAATTGTTTTTCTATGATATGAGTCCGAATCTAAAATTGGCCTAATTTAAGTCTTAACACCTCCACTGGAACCGATAGAGATACTGCTAAAATTTAGCAGTAAATTTTGTTAAGTTAAACTTTGAGATTTTTTTATGTTAGTGGAGGACCGTATTTTGGCCGAATATAATATGCTAGTTTTGGTTTATTTTATTTTATTTATTAGATCATCGGTTTACAGGCCTTTGAGTCATAGACTCATTTACAAAGGCACCTTGTCAAGAGAGCAATACATCACAGCAAACAAACAGTACAGTACATAACGCTTAGATTAAAAAAGCAACCAGTGTTACAGGCATTCATTGGTGGTACACGCTTGGTAATAGGTAGATCACAGTAGTCATAATATAGGTACCCGAGTACCATGTCAGGTAGCAACCAGAAATATTTTATTACATTAGTCAGCAGATGTTGCATGAGATCCCAGGTATATACAGCAAAAGTAGACAGGGTAGACCCAGCCTAGGGGTGAAGGTAAGGGGCAGGTGGGGGTTTATGTGCAGTTGCAGCAGCGAGTGCTTGTCAGATGGCTTCTGAGGGAGACCTTGAAAGGACCAAGCTTAGTGGAGTTAGCTATGTTGGCTGGGAGGGAATTGAACCAGGAGGGAGCTCAATAGCAAAAGGATCTCTGGGCCATAGAGGTCCTTACCCTGGAGACAATAAGGGAGGTTTTGACAGTGCTGTGGGTGGAGACTGAGGGGGAGGCACACTGCAGGGAGGTGGTGACCCCAGGGGGGAGAGCCCTAGCAGGGTCTTTTTTACAAGAAGGCAGGTTTGGGAGCGGAGTCTTTCTTCAAGGTTGAGCAAGTTGGTGGTGGAGTACAGCAGCCATGTATGGGTGCACCTAGGGGCTCCCAGCATTAGCCTGTAGGCCTTGTCTATAGAGAGCTGGATTCTTGCAAGCGCAGTGTTGTCAGCTGCAGCATAGATGGGCAGCCCATAGTTGATTAACGAAAGGACAGAGGAGGTGATTGCCAGTCTAAGGGCCTCTTGTGGTAGGCAGTCCCTAAGGTGGTATACAAGTCCAATCCTGACATTGGTGGCAGCAGAAAGGGCATTGATATGGGAATGGAAGGAGAGTGCCCGAATCAAAGGTAATGCCCAGATACTTGTAGGAGGAAACCTGCTCAATGGGGTTTAGTGTGCTAGGCAGTATCACGAGAGGGGCTCCACTGGCTTTGCTTTGGCGATGCGAGAAGAGCATAGCTTTGGTCTTTTTTTAGGTTCAGGACTAGCCTTTGTGATGTGAACCAATGCTCAGCTCTATCAGAAGCTTGTTGGAGGGAGGCCTGGCGTATGCTGGGGTTGGGGTCAGCGGCGAACAGCAAAGCGTAATCTGCGTAGAGGAGGATCTTACTTGGGCAGGCCAAGGGGAGGGAGTTTAGGTAGAGGTAGAGACTGAAGAGGAGAGGGCCTAATATGGAACCCTAGGGAACCCCAGAGCGGACAGGTCATGTGTCAGATTGGATGCTACTGATTTTTACATACTGAGTTCTGGCAGAGAGGTAGCTGGTGAACCATGCAAAGGGGCGCCGGGGGAGAAACCAAGGTATCTGAGGGAGTCAAGCAGGAGAGGATGGCAAACCGTGGTTTTTGCATTTATAACTCAAAGTATGCCACTTATTGAGCCTTTTTCTAGTCGAGCATTAAGTCTTTTGAAGGCATTAAAGGCCTTTTGAAATGTAATGTCTCTGAACTGGATATGACTTTTCCAGATGAAGTTTTCGGACAGTCTCACACCAAGCTAATCGTAATATTTCTCAGTGCGTATCTTCTGTTTGTTAATGAATAAGGTTGAGGTCCTGCTTTTCCTTTTTTCCAAAAACAACCATTTTCATTTTATCTATATTAATGATTCATTTACTTTCTGTACATGATGATGGGAAATTATCTACTTTTCTTTGTAATCCTTAAAATGAAGTGGAAATCAGGACAATACCATCTGTGTAAGCTAGACAGGAAATGTTTTTATTAAATATTGTTGGTGAATGTATTGGAGACTGTTCTGTTTAATCTATTATGTTATTGATGTATAAATTGAATAAAGTGGGAGCCAAAAGACAACCCTGGCGTACTCCTAGGTTGGTTTTAATAAGAGTGGCCCCCCCCCTTGTTGTACTGTACCTTAATCCATGTTTCTTGATGTAATCTTATTATGATAGTCAATAAATCTGGATCGATATTTAATTCTTGAAGTTTTTGCCATAATGATTTGTGGCTTATGCTGTCAAATGCGGACTGAGGTCAATGAAACAGCAAAAAAGTTTGGAATTTTTGATGCTAACATACTTCCAGATGAGGTGGGACAGAACATAACGATGTTGAATTATTGATCTGTTACTTCTGAAACCATTCTGTACTTAATTAAGCCAACAATTTTCAGCTATCCAAACCTGAAGCCTAATTAAAATTATTTTAGAAAATATTTTTTGGAAGTATCAATTATACTAATAGGTCTATACATACTTGGATCTGACAAAAATCCTTTTTTAAATATGGGAAACGTAGTGCTACCTTTCAATTTGAGGGGAAGTCTCCTTTTTGAACAAAAAAAATGAAAATAACCACTAAAATATGAAGTCACCAGTCAATAAAGGATTTATAGATGTGTGGTAAAATCTGGTCAGGGTCCAGGTCCTTATTTGAAAACATTGAGTTAATAAAGGAATAATGCCCTCCAGGGTGGGTGTTTTGCTGGGATAACATCCTGCCTTGGGTGGCGGCCTCGGGCGTCCAGCACCCAAGAAAGGATGTTATCCCAGCATAACACCCACCCTGGAGGGCATTAATCCTATTATACAATGGCTCTTTTGTAAAATGAAGGAAAAAAAACTGATTAGAAATATGTTTAAAATGCTTTTTTGGTCATTATTTTACTGCGTAGGTATACATTCTGATAAAATAGTGCTGCTCTGTTGTTTGCCCAGTAAATGGTTCTGGTTTTATACCGTGGGCTTGTTCCATTCCATGAGCACCCTTCCTTACTCTCTAGGTGGTTTTCTTAATTGACCCAGTCCTGTTGTCTTCCCTGGGACCGGGTGATGATGTGTGTATTTTATTTTATTTTTTTACTTTATGTGAAAAAAGCAAACCGCCATCACACTGAGTAGCTAGCTTCAGTTCCAGTTTCCATTGGTAAGTTCATGGTGATTTAGCATAGGGAAGGAGTTTAGTGAAAATGTTGTTTTTAAAAAAGGAAAACTTATTTTAATTGTTTTACAGTATGTAGAGATGCTTTGCGCGGTTGTTCTGGGGGAATGGCCAAGCCGCAAGGGACAAACGTGCGCTAGGTTTCCGACAGAGCTACTGACAGTACTGGAAAAAATTGCACCCAAAGAAAACAATTTCATTTTTAAATGGATGTTGCGCGGTCAGCTGCCCGCCTCTCAGTGTTCCTGTTTCCAAGTGCGATTGTGCTTCTCCCGGTTCACTTGTGTGTTTTGTACCGGAAGATTAAAAGTAAGTGAAACACGTCTTCAGCATGTTTAATGTGGGTGCTGAGTACCAATTCAGAGCGGGGCAGGGAGCGGACATTCTGAGCGTAGTAGGGATTGCTGCAGGGATCATCGGGACAAGTTTCAGGAGAGATGTTTTGTGGAGTGATATTTGTGCCTGTGTCTGTTGGTATGCGGCTTGCAGCTGGCTGACATGCCAGTATAACATCCCTGCTGTGGTGATCTATTGACCAATCACAAGCTAGGCTTCTTTCTTGTCATTGTATAATAGCATATACTTTTATTCTTTGTAAATGCAAAAAGGCCTAGGAAAGTACTGTATATTACCTTCTGTGGGTTCGTAATCTAGATAAAAAATGATCTCACTCTTCTGCTGCAGAAAAATAGAGGACATAAAAATGTTCCTCGCAAGTCTGTAGAGTAACAGAGGCTTCCACAGACCTAGTATACTGGTTATAACCATGACAAACCTAGGACCAAAATGCTTTACAATCTTTTTTCAGGACAGTAGCTCTTAGTTTTCCCACATAACTTGTTGGTGTTTTCTTTTCTCTTCCTCCAACACCTTTCTATAATCTTTCCTTGCTCTATCAAGAGTGTTTACATTTTCTCTTGCAGGATACCTCTTACAATAACACACTAACATATTTAAGCTGCTTTTAGCTTTTCTGCAGATTTTGTTAAACCAAGTTGTGTTAAATGATCTAGAAATGTTATTTGTTCTGCAGAAAGGTTTGATATAGTTATTAATTTCTATCCATTTGTTATATGCTGTCTAACATCATTAGTCACCCGATTGATGTTCCATAACAAGGACAGATGATCTGAGCGTATAGTTCTGAAAAATGTCCCCTGTCCCCCCCACACCTAATTATTTTTGAGTTGAGCACTTCTAGGCCAGCGGTATTTGGTCTGTTCTCACAATCACAAATAAAACCTTTATTTGTAACTCGAATTAATAAGGGAAAATAAGCAGAATCCAATCAGTCCAAAATCATTAAGTATTTGAAAAGTTTTAAAGCATCTATATTGGCCCATATTAGATCAATTATAGATGATCCTAGGTGACCCATAAAAGTATAATCTCCCTCCTGATCCCCTGGTGATCGTCCGTTTAGTAGTATAAAACCTAGCTGACTCATGATTTTAGTCAGAATCTTACCTTGCTGGTTGGGTTTCTTATCTTTATATATTCAAATCATGTTTACTATAGGATTAATACCATCCGATCTGAGAAGGAGCTCATTATCAGAATTCCTCGAGATATTCTTCCAGAATTCTAGCACCGAAGTCTCCAAGTATAATAAAAGGACAAGTTTCATATTTATTAGCCGTGTCTTTAAGGTCTTCTGAAAAATATGACCATTTAATCATATGAGAAGTAGAGTTAGATTTAATAGGAGGAGGAAAGTAAACATTAATAAGAATAATTTTAATAGCTGGACATTCTAATAATAAAGAGAGAACTCTTTTGGATTGACATTTTAGTGGGGTAATTTTATAATTTGGGGGTTGAATATATTGCCATGTCTGCTTTACCCCACCATAATTTATGTCCCTGGCTGCTGAGATCCTGAACCCTGAATATCCCAGAATCATAGGAGGACTTTCATTCTGTCTCTAGAGGCTAGATTCACAAGAGGCAACCCATGACGCAAAGTGACTTGCATCCTGGAAAATGGTGCAAGTAGCACTTTGTATCATAGGCTGCGACATACGGGATTCAGCATAGCAGCCTGCAACTGTGTCAAAGTGGTCATATGCACCATGATCCCCCTGCGACATGGTGTAAGGGGGTTTACGGCAGCAGTTGTCCCCTATTCAGGAAGGGCAGGTGCCAAGTCACCGAAGTGGGATTCAGAAAGAACCCCCAGTGGACATCTGTCAGGAACATTTACACCAGGTATGAGCTGGAGTAAGTGGTCTTTACCATCCACCGGGGATTGCTAGTGTTCACCTAGTGCTGCACAATGGATAGCCCTCGTGGGCTTCGTCCCCCAACAGCCCCATTCCCCTGTCCAGTAATATAATCTCATATGGTCTTGTGCACCCCCCTCCACATGCCCAAAGTCCCAACAATTAGTAATATAAAAGCCTAGTGTGGGCTATGCCCCCCCATTCCGACCCCAATAGTGCTGATATAATTAAGCCCTCATGGGCTATCCGAATACCCCTCCAGCCCCAATTGCAATCCCTTTCCCAACCCAAAATGCCTTCCTTCCTACAGTAATAAAACTGTCCCGCATTACCCCATATATCCCTGGTGGTCCAGTAGCCCTCAACCCCCACCTGCACCCCATACCTGATGGCGACTGGCACAGCCCACCTCTCACCACCATGGCCAGCCACTCACTGAACATTGCACAAGCATGTACAGTTAATATCTGAGCTTCGGTGAGTGACAGCTGGCCACGGTGGTGAGAAGTGGCTGTGCCAGTCACAGGCTGGTATGGGGTGCAGGGGCTGCCACTGTCGATGGGGGGTGGCTACTGGACCACCAGGGATATATGGGGCAATGCGGGGACAGTTTTATTACTGTAGGAAGGAGATGGCATTTCGGGTGCGGGGATTGGCATCGGGGCTGGGGAGGGGGTGTTCTGACAGCCCATGAGGGCTTATACATCGGCACTATCGGGGTCAGGATGGGGAGGCCATAACCCACATTGGGCTTTTAAATTACTAATGGTGGGGACTTTGGGGCATGTAGGGGGGCACAACCACTGCCAGCCTCCCTTATGCGGGCGCATCTGCCACCCGCCTGTCCTGCGGCTTGCGGCATTCTTGGTTGCTGCATCCTTTGTTGTGTGGTCGCCGCAAGCCATAGGACGCAGGCTCCTGGACCCTATCTGATACTGAATCGGGCGCAGGGTCCAGGACACAGTGGCCGTTGCCACAAGCTGCCAATGTCACAGCTTGCAGCTAACGTTTATGAATTCCCCCTCAAGTCTCTTGAAGACATAAGATGCCAGAGATTAACAATTGTTTTTTTATTTATTTTTTTTATTTCTTCATCTGCTAGTTTATGCATTAGTCCTTCTGTAAGCCAGGAGAGAATAGTCACAACTCCCATAGACTTTGATGGCATGTTTGCATGGGTTTGTCATTGTGAGTCTAATACAGCATAACGATGACAAACTGTAAAATCTGTCTGATTATTTTTGGGTCCATTATTGCTGTAGTTAATTTCCAGAATTTTACAGTCTGTTAATAGAACCCCAAGTCCATCCAATACCAGAAAGGATTCCAAAACTAAAGTGGCCGGTTTAGCATTTTTAAACGTTATATCTTATTTGGGGACAGTCCGAAATACCACTATGGACTGTAATCCACTCTAATGCACTACATCTCATTTCTGCTCGAAGAGTATGTGATAAAAAAGAGGCAATTTCACTTTTAATAGAGTTGATAGTTTCACCTTTTGATGTCTGCCAACCAAACAGAGATAAGGTTCTATATTCCGAAGACTGAGAAAGTGTACAAATGTAATTATGAATCACCTCTGAAACTCTCCTTCTCTTAAAGTCCTCCTTCCTACTTTTATTCAAGACGTGTGCTATATCTCATCTGCTGGTGCTGGGACCCTTTGGACAGCAAGGATATTAATACCATGCAATTTGAGAGTCTCTTCTTGACCCCCGATTCTCCTTGCTACATCAGAGGATTTACAATAGAGTAGGGCACAGTCAGAGAAAAGGGGGGTTAGATGGACGCATAATATGTAAATTATCAAACTGTTCAGTAATATGTAAAAAATGGCCCTTCCACTTACTTAACTGTTCTGGAGTTTCCTTGTGTAATCCGGCTATCCCACAGATTTCAATTAAATATTTAAAACATATTTCTGACTGCTGTATACAATCAAAAAATGTATAGACTTGAGGAATTGAAATAACAGGATGAACTTGCCCCTCTGTCTCCCTCTGGACTTGCAATGAAACATCTGTCTCTAAATCAGGAAATGCTTGAATAATAGCAGTGGTCTCTACATCAGTTATAACACCAGTATGGGTCTCTTGAGCTATGTCTGGTCCCCCCATATTATCTTGTTTTAGGATTCCTGGAATCCTGTTCCTGGTAATATCAGCTTGCTCATGGGACCTATCTTTGTTGTATTCATTTAGGTTTTTTTCTTCCCCTTTATATCCTGGCCAGCCTTTAGGGTGCAGTGGTAGTCACAGAAAAGTTTGTCGGTACTGAGCACCGCACGTTATTGTGTGGTAGTAGTATACATATTATTCAGTAAGTACTGCGTTTGCGTAAAAGCTCAGTATACCGCACTACCAGTAAACTTTTGTACAGTTACCACTGTAGCTATCTCATCCACAGTTTCCTTGGAAAAAAGGGGGAGGTAGATTTACCTGAGTTGCCTTATTTTCGAATGTTTTTTGTCCTTCTTCCATACTATCCCCTTCTTGCGACTGAATATAGAAACATAGAAACATAGACTTTGACAGCAGATAAGGACCGCTTGGCCCATCTAGTCTGCCCATTTCCCTACCTATAGGATAGGCCGCAGATCCTAGTTAACCAACAGCCTATTTCTTCCTACCCCCCACAAGAATTGCCTTATGTCTGTCCCATGCATTCTTGAATTCTCCCACAGTTTTAGACCCCACAACCTCCTCAGGAAGGCTGTTCCATGCATCCACTACCTCTCTGTGAAATAATATTCCTCACATTGCCCCTGAACCGCCTCCTTCTATCTTTAAATTGTGTCCCCTTGTTCTTGCAAGTCTCTTTTTCTAAAAGATGCTACCCTCTTGGACTTTGTTGATTCCACTGAGGTACTTAAAAGTTTCTATCATGTCCCCCCCTTTCCCTTTTTTCCTCAAGGGTATACATATTAAGCTCCTTTAGTCTCTCCTCACACGGCTTTTCTTGCAGACCCTGCACCATTTTAGTTGCCCTCCTCTGGACTACCTCTATCCTGTCTATGTCCTTGGGAGATGGGGTCTCCAGAACTGGACACAGTACTCCAGATGGGGTCTCACCAACTGTCTGTACAGAGGGATAACAACTTCCTGTTTTCTGCTGCTGATGCCTCTCCTATACATCCCAGTATACCCCAGCCCTCCCTACTGCCTTCTCACATTGCTTGCTAACCTTAAGGTCATCTGATATGATTACCCCAGGTCCCTTTCCTTTTTGTTGTTGTACTACCTCCCACCCATTGTGTATTCTTCCTCTGGGTTCTTGTTTCCAGGTGTATTATTTTGCACTCTTTGCATTGAATCCTAGCTGCCATACTTCTGACCTTTCCTCCAACCTTGCCAAGTCCCTTATCATCCTTTCCACGCCTCCTTGTGTATCAACCCTGTTGCAGATCTTTGTGTCATCTGCAAAAGGCATATTTTCCTTCCAGTCCTCTGCAATGTCACTGATGAAGACATTTAAAAGGACTGGACCCAATACTGAACCCCTGCGGTACCCACTAGTAACCCCTCTTTCTCAGAGTGGACTCCATTTACAATTACCTTCTATGTCCTGTTGTTCAGCCAATGTTTTACTTAGGCTACCACCCTGGGACCCACTCCCAGGCTGGTTAATTTGACTATTAATCTTTTGTGTGGGACTGTGTCAGATGCCTTGCTAAAGTCTAGGTAGGCCATGTCCACAGCCCTCCCTGGTCTACTACGCTGGTCACCCAGTCAAAGAAATCTATTAGATCTGCCTGACATGACCTTCGCCAGAACCCATGCTGCCTTGAGTCCTGTGCCCACTGGCCTCTAGGAACTCAACTATTCTTTCCTTCAGAAGTGACTCCATCACTTTTCCCTACCACAGAGGTCAGACTGACAGGTCTGTAGTTTCCTGCCTCTGTCTTGGTCCCACTTTTGTGAAGGGGAATCACATCCGCCTTCCTCCAGTCCTCGGGTACCACACCATCCTCCCATGATTTATTAAAAAGAGTAGCTAGTGGTTTCACTAGTTCCTCCCTTAATTCTTTTAGAATTCTGGGGTGAATTCCATCAGGACCCATTGCTTTGTCCACCTTCAGTTTTAGGAGTTCTTGCAGAACCCTTTCTTCTGTGAAAGGACTGGGATCGACCCCCCTATCAAGAGTGCTTCTGTTAATTGGATTAGGCACTTCCCCCTCCTCTTTTGTGAATACTGAGCAGAAATATTCGTTCAGTATTCCTGCTTTTCACTGTCCCTCTGCCCACCCAACGCTCATTCTATTCAGCCTCACTATCCCTCCTTTGTCTTTCTACGCTGATGTAGCTGTAAAGGTTTTATCCTCTTAACTGAGTTGGCTATCTTTTCCTCAGTTTGGGCCTTTGCTATTCTGACTTCCCTCCCTGCTTCCTTCCGCCTTAACTGGTACAGCTGTCTGTCCTGCTCCTTCTGTGTTTCCTTATACTTCCGGAATGCTATCTTTTTCTTCCTGACTTTCACAGCCACCTCTTTTGAGAACCATAGTGGCTTTTTCTTTCATTTTGATTTGTTTATTTGCTTCACACAAAGGCTTGTTGCCTCTGTGATGGCAGTTTTGATGATTCCCCATTGTTGCTCCACACCTCCTTCTAGCCTGTTTGCTAGTGCTTTTCTGAGGCACTCTCCCATCTTGCCAAAGTCAGCCCTCCTAAAGTCCAGTACCCTCACTTTGTATGGCTTGACTCTGTAGCTGAGTTTAACATGAACCACACTGTTTGATGGTCACTTGTCCCCAGATGGCAACCCACTTCTAGATCTGAGATCCTCTCACTGCCCCCGTTTGAGAGTACGAGGTCTAAGATTGCTCCCTCATGAGTGGGTTCCGAAACTAGCTGTCTGAGGCATGCCACCTGTAGGGCATCAAGAATGTCTCTGCTCTTGGTTGTGGCTGCAGCAAATGTGCTCCAGTTAACATCTGGCATATTCAGGTCTCCCATCAACAGTATCTCCCCTTTCTCTGCCATTCTAAGAATGCCTTCTATCATATCCTTGCTCATTCCCTCCCCCTGACATGGGGTCTGTACACAACCCCTGTGCGGATTGTGGTGCCCTTTCCAGTCTCCAAGGTGACCCATAGTGCCTCCTCTCCTCCCTGTTTACTCTTTTGTTCAGTTGCTTTTATCCCTTCCTTTACATAGAGCTACTCCTCCCCTCTTCTCCTGCCTGTGTCTCTCCTGTAGGTTATGTACCTGGTATGTTAACATCCCAGTCATGGTTCTCTGTGTACCATGTTTCTGTGACTGCTACTGATATCCAGGCATCCTCTTCCATCAAGGCCACCAGCTCAGGAGCTTGTTGCCCAGACTATGGGCATTGGTACTCATTACCCTCCATTTCTGATGGCCTTACTCCCTTTGCCCCATCCCTGTCCTTCTTGCCTTTGTCACTTTCTCCATTTACCCCTGCCTTCTCCCTATCGACACCTCTATGTTGGTGTTTGCCGACTTACTACCATGATTATTTGGGGAGGCTAGATTTCCTGCTCCTTTCCAGTGCCTCCCTTGGCTAGTTTAAAAGCTTACCAATGAAGCATTTAAACCTATCACCTAGGATCCTGGTTCCTTCCGGACAGATGCAGCCCATCATGCCAGTATAGGCTTGCATCACTCCAGGTGGACCCCCAGTCCCCAATGAAGCCAAATTCCTGAGCTCCACACCAGTTTTTCAACCACTGATTGAATCCCATGGTGCGGAACACCCTAGCCTCTCCTATGCCATAGATGGGCAGCACCTCCGAGAAGGTTACCATGCGTCCTACTTGACTAAGGCCCCTCCCCAATTCCACAAGCTCTCTAAGTTGTTTAAGCACAGCCTGATTGTAGAAAATATCTGTTCTAAGGTTAGCAATTTCCTCCTTTAATGTCCATAAATTCTCCAAAATTACCATATTTGCATAGTTTGGATACTTAATGATTTCCAGTATTTGTTTAGGTAAGGAGGAAGATGACACAAAATTTCCATCATCGATAAAGTAGTCCTCATCATAAACTATATCTTGGGCAGGACAGACAGTTTCAACCATTGATAGAGTTGAAGCTGATGTCGAGGAGAGGGAGTTCCTGTCCCCAGTTTCAGTATCCCTAACCCCTTAATTGTTGGATCAGTTGCTAACAGTTTTTTAAGTTCTTCAAAAGTATGGTTCAGGTCCTGAATTACAGCAGATAAATTGTCTGCTTGAAGTAATAATCTCAAGGGTACTGGCCTCCTCTCCATCTCATAGTTGGGTAGCGTTGGAGAAGAGGTCATCCCTGAGGAAATTTTCTGGGGTGAAAATGTAATTAAGTTAGAGCTGTTTTTACCATTTTCCCCAGAAAATTCAAAATCTAACAATGTCCTATCATAAGACAGCAAGGACAGAACCTCTGCTTGGGGGCCATCTAAAATAGGAGAGTGAAGATTGGCAGGGGGAGCCCCAGATACAGTGGGGGAATCTTGGGGCCTAATAATTGGTGTAGAGAGAGCTACTGCAAGAGGTGTACTATCCCCCGAAAAGTCTGTAATTATAAGTTGGTTGGTACTTTCTGTATTAATAGGTTTATCATCAGGCAGACTCGTACTGTAGATTTTTTTTTCCCCTTGTTGCCATTTCGAGACCATCAATGAACTATTTTTTCCACTTCTAGTACTAATTATGGTAAAAAATCCTAACAGGATATCTTACAGTAAAAAAAAAAAAAAAAATGCAATTACCTTCAAAAATCTGTGTGTGATCAAGTTCTAAAGCTTATTAAATTTTAACTATAAAACAGATCATAGAGTTACAAATATATTAGTAATAAAGCCATAGCGGCTAATATTGCACATAAGATTGCTGGATGAGATTCAGTAGATGCTCAAATGTTACAATGAGTTCAAGTTGAAAAGTTCCAAAAGGGGCAAGCTCCACCACCAGACTCTTCTTTAGCAGCTCACTTCTCAAAGGTGCTCAGGTATTTATATATCGAGTCAGGTCCAGGATGCTTCTGTGAGAAGACCCTTGAAGGGGCTTTGGGATTCGACTTTCTCCTGGGTCTCCCTTTTAAAACTGGAGCCTGGTCTTAAGGTCCCAAAAAATATTCTAATCAGATGGACAAAATTCAAAATCGGAATAGTCCCAGCAATAAAAGAAATAAAGCAAGCCTGCACTTTTAATATTTAATAAGTTTTAAATGTTTAAAGTTTTTAAGGATAGATGGGAATCAAGTATCAAAGCCATACATTTATGAACTGGGTCTAATTAATTCAAGACCATCTATAAAATCTATAAATTCATGAAATTCGGTGTGCTTGTAATTTAAATGTGCTAAACAATGCTAAGCGTGTGTGGAGAAGTCTAGGTGTTGGTCAAGCCAGACACCCAAGTATCTGAATGAGGTACAAGACTCCAGCGGGGAACCTTCTAGGGTAGGGAAGGTGGGGCGAGCAGCTAGGCGGCAAAGCCGAGGTTGCGTACCGAAAGTTAGGGAGACTTTTTTTTGCATTGAGGAATAGTTGGTTGGACCTGAATCATTGTTGAACAGCATTGAAGTCACGCTGTAACGCATTGGTCACAGCTCCTTTGGAGGGACCGGAGGCGTACAGTACGGTGTCATCCACGTACGTTTGTATGGCTGGGTGTGTACAGGCCAGCGGGAGGTCATTTAGAAATATAGAAAATAGTAATGGGCCCTGGACTGAGCCTTGGGGGACCCCCATGGAGACTGGGAGGGGAGGAGATATTTGGGGGCCAATTTTCACCAATTGGTATCTATCAGACAGGTAGGCCTGAAACCAGCTAGTGGCAAGGCTGGAGAGGCCAGCGCCATTAAGTTTGGCTAGTAACATGGGGTGTGAGATGGTGTCGAAAGCCTTGGCCAGATCTATGAAAATCGCTGAGGTGATATGTCCCTTGTCCATTCCGGAGATGATGTCATCGGTGAGTCTTAAGAGGGCAGTGATGGTGGAGTGGGACTTGTGAAAACCTAATTGGTGGGGGTGAAGAAGGAGGTAGAGTCAAGAAAGTGAGAGAGCTTGGCAAGGGCAAGGTGTTCCTGAAGTTTGGCCAGTATTGGGAGTAAGGAGATGGGGCGGTAATTTCCCGGAGTAGAGGGGTCGCCACCCTTTGGGAGGGGGATGACAACCGCCTGCTTCCATGCAGCTGGGATTTTAGCCAGGGAGAAGGAGAGGTTGAGGGTGGTTAGAGGGATGGCTATGGCAGGGGCGGATAAGTGTAGTAGTTTTGCGTCTAGGCCAGAGGGGCATTTACCTTTGTTGGGGTCTAGAGCACACAGGGCTTGAAGGACTTCGGCTGGGGTTACTGGTCGAAAGGAGAAAGAGGGGGCAGAGGTGGAGTGCAGTGAATTTGGTGTTGAGCTTGGTGTGGGTAGGGAGTGTGGGAGGGTTGTAGGAGAGACGCTGCGCTGCTGGTGAAGAAGGTATTGAATGCAGAAGCGACTTCTCCCAGGTCAGTTACAGTCTTGCCTTGGATGGAAAGGGTTGGGGTTGGAGGTTGGAGTGGTGGGGAGAGGAGGGATTTGATAGTCTTCCAGAAGTTAGTAGGGTGGTTTAGGTTGGAGTATAGGGCAGACGAGAAGTAGTCTTTTTTGGCCTGTCTTACAGATTTGGTGCAGGTGTTGCAGAGGGTGCGGTATCTCAGTAGAGATTCTTGGGAGGACGATAGCTTGTACTTTTTCCAGGCCAGATCCCTTGGGTGGCATCTGCTAATGATGTCGGCTGAGATCCAGGGAAGATGGGAGCCTTTTACCCGTGAGCTATTTAGCGGGGCATGGAGGTCCCATACAGCAAGAAACGTATTCTTAAATGTGTCGAAAGCATAGTCAATGGAGGGCACCTTCCGAATGAAGGACCAATCAACTTGGGTCAGATCATTTAGGAGGGAAGGTAGGCATAGGGATTTATAGGATCTCTTGAGGATCGTCCTAGAGGGGGGGGTTTGCAGGTGCGTGCACTTTTCTAACCATGTACACCATGGGGTGATCATTTAGGGAGTCAGTGAGGAGACTGGCTTTAATAATCCTGTGTAGGTGATATGTGAGGGCCCAGTCGAGGAGGGTGTGGTTAAGTGATTTGTGGTTCAGCCGGGTGGGGTGGTCGATTTGTTGGGAAAGGTTTAGAGTGTTTATTTTGGTCCTTAGTTTAGAGAGGTTGCAGTGCTTGGAGGTGCAGTGTGGGGCAGACACAGGGGTGATACACTCTCGTGAGAGTCGGGTGTGGGCCCTAATCCCCCCCCCCCGAGCACAGCTCATTAATAGGGGAACGCCTGCCCTGCAGTTGGAGGAAGAGGCTTCAGGTGCAGCTCATGTAGTTCTGTCCAATAATGCAGCCACGGGGCAGGGAAAAAGCATAGGTAGGTCACAAATAGGAGTGTAGCATCCACAATGAATTGCTGAGTAGTGTGATAGTCGGATATTGTGGAGGTCCTTCAACTGGAATATATCAGGTAGACTTTCTGTTGGAGGCTGGGCTAGGATTAGTTGGTTATTTGGCCTAGAAAAGACTGCTGTGATGATGGGGACGGGACCGCACATCACTAGAGCAGGTATCGTCGGGAGGGTGGTTGGGTGCACAGGGTGTGGTGCGGCCATGATACTGGACTGGGCTTGGAGGTTTGGGGGATGCCCAGTGTGCTAGAGTGCAGGTGTTGAAAATCGAGCAGACTCAAGAGACTGTTAGACCTATTCTGCTGGCATTTTGGTATGTTAGTATGTTAGGTGAGAGATGTCCTCATTACAGCAGCTCGTGCAGCATACCCCATTGCCATTCAGGGGCAGGATGTAAAGTTATTTCCCGACTTATCATTTCAAACTATGTCCCGGAGAAAACAGTTTGATGCCATCAGGCAAAAACTTCATGCATTGGGTATCGTTCACTGTTTTCTGCTTCCTGCCCACATAAGAATTACCTATGGAGGGAAGAGTTGTCAGTTCTCGGCTCATAAGGATATGGGCAGATGGATTGAAAAAACGGAGTTTCAGGCGAAAACAACTCAAGAGATTCTTGCCGAAGAGTCAGATTCTGAGGAAGACTGAGTACACAGGACTTTGTTTTTTAAAACATTGCGACAGTGCTATACCCTGAGGGATTGTGTTGGGACATTATACTTTACTGAATGTTCTTGGATTCTATTGGTGGGGGTCATTAAATGGAGGTCTGGGACGCATTAGTTTTCTCTGCACTATATATTTGGGAGATCTGTCTACAATTGTAGCTAATTTCCTTATGTATTATGTCAGCCTCTCTTTGTCCCCCCAATTTATGGTCAGTTCTCTTGGGGATAGCACATCTTACAGAGATAGTCTTAACCAGGTCTTTATCTGCGTTTGCTTAGTGCCTTCTATTTTTTGCAATGTTAATATTTGTTATGGGAGGTGGGTGTGGGCTTGTGGAAACATTATTTCCTGTTCCATAGTAATAATTTTTTCAGGTTAATAGCACTACTGGTTAGTGCAGTTTATTACCTACGGCTTCTCTCTATGGACTTTAACATTGGCCAATGAAGCGGCTGGCAATGTATGAACATTATTTGGGACTCTAGGTTGTTTTAACCTTCTTTCATAGCATGATCCCCACTCCTATTGTACCGGAGTGTAAGAACATAGATGTGTTACCCCCACTTATTTCACTGTTTGTCAGCATGTGTTTTTGCTGTCTATTTTTCGGGATCTCCTACATGAGATTGTTTGCTATATTGTTTTGCTTGCCAAAAACAATAAACAGAAAGTTCAAAAATTAAAAGAAATTGCCTCCCTTAAATCAGAAGGCAAAAGGTATTGAAAACTGTCCAGCTGTGTTGGGGTGGGTGCCTGGGTAGAAGAAATGTGTGACTCTTGTTTAAAAAGTAAGAGTAAGCTACAGTTATTCTGACTATCTAGAGGGTAAAATGAAAAATTAAAAACATACAAATAGTAGTTGGTGGAAATGTAGTGACTGGGGGTGGAAGAGGGAAGTAGGCAGACTGGGAGGTGCAAGCCACAACTGGTTAGAGCATGACCAGGGAAGGGGCAGGGTGAGGGGGTCCAGAGGGATGTATGTAGTCAGGGGAGGGGGGATTGCAAAAACCTTTGCAGCACACTGGTCTTAATCACTTCCTCCTGTCCGTGGCTGCTGAATTGCTGTGCATCCTGTTGCATGTGACATGACTGGCTACACAGAACCTTGACTCTTCCTGTGTCAGTGTGAGAGAGGGCAAAGCCGATGTGAAGCAGGTGGCAAGTGGGCTCAATTAGTGGCAACAGCGAGGGTCTAGTTTCTTGTCCTTCATGTCTGACTTTATTGCCTCTCATCTAACAAGTGCGGTTTGCAAGTAGATGATGTATAGAGCCAACAGGCCTGTGTGGGACTGTGGATGGAGAGTCCTGAGATAGGAATTAGATAATTTGGGATGATAGTTTATTGTCTTCCATGCCTGACTTTACTGTCTCTCTTCTTCCAAAAAAAGTGTGGTTTGCGAATAGATGATACAAAGGGCCTGCAGACTTGTGCGGGACTGTGGACAGAGGGCCTGACAGTCAGCAGCTGGGGTGGGAAATGAATAACTTGCAGTCATGACCGTGACAGTTTACTGGTTGACTTGCATTGGAGACTGGCCTGTGTGTGACACTGTGCACAGAGGGCCTGACAGTAAGGAGCTGGGATAGGAAATTAATAACTTAAAATGATGACCATGACAGTTTACTAGTTGACTTAGCTTGGAGGACAAGATAAGTGACATGGTGGCAGAGAGTAAAGGCAGTCGAGGCACCCAGTGCCACAGCCCACAGCGAAGTGAAAGCTAGCTTCCTACAATTCCTCAAGAAGCAGGATAGCCTACTGCAGAAAAGAGAAGCAACAAGATGGCAGCAGAACAGCATGTGGAGGCAGTTGTGAGTGAAGAGGTGCAGCAGGCTCAAGAGGAGGTTCCACAGCAAGCAGAGGGGAACCAACAGCGGAATGCAGAAGCCAATTTTCTATAAGTCCAAACAGTGATGCAGCAGTCGAAGCAAATGTTGTAGGCCATGAGGGGGTAACTGACCAAAAAGAGAAAAAGAGAAAGAAGGCCGAGAAGACAAAGGTGGACAACGAATGGAGACGAGAGCTAAAGGGGAGCAGTTAGGAATACCAAGCACTAGTGCAAGTGGGGCAGAAAGTGTGCAGAATGGGGAGAGTCAACTTTCAACTATCTGAGGTGAGATTCCGGTTTCTGTTCTCCGTGGCCAAGAGCTTGGGATTTTGTGTAAAGGAGGGTTTGGAAGGAGCCAAGGGAAAAAGGTTTCAGGAATTTTTAGACTGGGAGACAGGAAAAGAAAATGATGGAGTGGGGGGGGGGCAAAAGAAAAGGTTCCAAGAATTTTTCAGACTAGGAAACACAAAGGGGCAAGAAAGGGGTTTCTGCACTGGGTCTGTTGGCCCCCTTTAGTCCCAGAGTGCTAGAGTTTGAAAATATGGAGAGAGTGGAGCAGCAAGTGAAAGAAACAGACATGGGAGGGCCGGGGAGGAATCAATAACTGATCATGTTACACAGGCCACAAAACAAAATATTTGGAGAGGCGAATGTGTCGATGTCTTTATGTTAATTGACAGGGACACCATTAGGAGGGCTGAGGAAGAAGATACGATTTGAAAAATTGACCTTGCGGCAGCCTTGTTGTTGTTACATAGGAGGCTGCCAGAAAAGAGTTACAAAGAAAAAAATGTTGATTTATTGCTAACAGGATACATGTGTTATATGATGTTGCTACTGGAAAAGAGGCCAGAGCTGGCAAGGCAAATGCTAATCTAAATGGCCACAAAAAAAACCCCAAACAAATGTCCAGAAGAAAGGAAATATGTTGGCATGGTTGCAGTATGATGAAATATCTAGGCAACGCATGATGTCACAGGGGGACATGAGTTGGGACACGAGAAATGCAAATATCTTGTTGGCTCGGGGTAATGGAGGCATTGTGGGTGACTTTGGGAGGAGCAAGACTGGAGAATCCTGGAATGCATCTGCCACAAAATATTGCTTTGCATACAATAAAGGGGCCTGCACAAGAGCAGTATGCCGTTTCAAGCACACATGCTCCAAGTGTAGTGGTTCCCATTTTGTTTTGCAGTGCAGGGAGGGCCAGGAAAAGTCCAGGTTTAAGCAGCCTTTTCATTGACCGGGGTGGAGGGGGTGAGAGAAGAGGTTCCCTAGCCAAAACCTCTATAAAAACTGAAATGATTGTTTCAAAAATATATCCAAAAGGCAAAGACACTGCAGGAGGGTTTTCAAGGGGGTTTAGGTTGCCCTACGAGGGTCCACGGGTAGGAAGGGAAGTTTAAAATTTGAGGACATTGGAGAACAATCAAGAGATAGCAAGAAAATGAAGAAGGAGATAGAGGCAGGTAGGGTAGAGGGCACATTTTCCCTGCCACTTTTTTTTTTAATTTGTTTTGCTCGTTTTGCAGTAAAGAACTACAAATAAAACACGCTTACATAGCTGAGAGACATTAGGAACTTATTTAATTAGATAAATATGTTAGGATACTAGACAGACAGCTTTGTTACAACATAATGACAACACAATCTGATAAACTGTCAAACACAGCCCTTCCAAAAATCCGTCACAGATCAGCCTATGCAGCAAGATACTGGACCTATATGGAAGAAAGGTATTAAAAAAGCATCATAGTGTCCCTTTCATGTAAGAAAACACTCCATTTTAGAGCTGTAAAGGTCCAGAAAAAAAGGTTAATGTTTAAATCAATCCATATGAAAACAGTCTCTGGTGAGTTCTTCTCCCTCTGCAATTACATAATCAAAGTTTGTGATCGTATTTAACTAATAAGAATAAATGTAACTATACAAATTTGTAGTTCAGAAACATATATTGATACACCCCATCAGTGTATCTAAACACAACAATCTGCTAAGAGATTTTTGTGGCAGGGGGCGAGAAGGGATTAGCACCGCAGACTCCTGGCTCCTCGACTGCAGCCCTCTGCTACCTCCTTGTTGCCTCCGGGAGAGCCAGATGAGCCCCAAGGCTGCTGCCATCTCGACTTAGGCTTGAACAAAATGCTGAAGCCTGCATGCAGTCAGCAGGTTCAAAATCTTTCTACTTGGAACCATACTCCGTCACCCCACCAACAGCTATCAATTAAGAGTAACCGTGATAAACATAATATTCAAAGACACTGTAAATTAGCATTTCAACAAGTTATATTATACAAGGGCATTTATTCAAGCCCCTTATATGGTGCAGTACACTACCCATTCCCTCACTCCTCAGTGTCTGAATCATTATGCCCAGTTTCGTTGGATAAAAAGTCCTGCTCAATCTTTTCCAACTTTTTTCTCGCTTCCTTAGGAACATGAAACAAAAACTGCTTCCCTGCATAGGAGATCTTTAACTGCACCGGTAACTGGAGCGAGTGTGTGATCCCCAATTCTAGAAGCCCTGCACGGACTCCATCGAATGCTATTCTGCATTCCTGAGTGGATTAACTTAAATTCTTTAAGGGGTTACATGTTTTATCTTTTTGCAGGATTTTATAATAAAGTGTCCGCAGAAGCGCTGTGTTGACTGGCTTTTTCCGTGGAGTGATGCGGTACGCTTGATTCATTGTGACTCCCTGTAAGTCCTCCAACCAGGTGAAAAAGAGATTTTACATAAAATTAACAGGATCATGCCCTTCTAGGCCCTCTACATTGGAAGCCCTGCCCGAGTTCTCCAGATTTTCTAGGCAATGTCATAAGAGTGAGTTCTCCTTCATGAGTCTCATTACAACTGTCATAGTTGCATTAGTCATGTCAGAAGCAGACTTTGTTTCTACATAGATACATAGATACATAGACAGTGTCGGCAGATAAGGGCCTATGGCCCACCCAGTCTGCCCATTTAAGCTTGTAAGTTCAGTTTGTTTTCCTAGAAGTCTGTTGCCCCTTACCCCTGACCTCCAGAATTCCTTTATGTCTATCCCATGCTTTCTTAAATCCCGTGATTGTTTCAGCCCCCACCACTTCCTCTGGCAGGGTGTTCCACTTGTCCACCACCCGTTCTGTGAAGAAATTCTTTCTCATGTTTCCTCTGAATCGTCCTCCCTCCAACTTCATCCCATGCCCTCTAGTCCTGGAACATCTTTTTCGCTTAAAAATAGTGTTTTCCTGCACCCTGTTCCTCCCTGTAAGATACTTGTATGTCTCTATCATATCCCCTCTCTCCCTCCTCTCCTCCAGGGAGTACATGTTCAGTTCCTTCAGCCTGTCTTCATAGGACTTGTGATGCAATCCATGCACCATCTTTGTTGCCCTCCTCTGAACCTTCTCTACCCTGTCTATGTCCTCACGTGGGTATGGTCTCCAGAACTGTACACTGTACTCAGGTGGGGCCTCACTAGTGTCTTGTATAGCAGAATTATGACCTCCTTTTCCTGCTGGTGATGCCACTGCCTATACATCCCAGCATCCTATTTGCTTTACCTGCTGCCTTGTCACACTGTTTCCTACCAAGAGGTCATCAGAGATGACAACCCCAAGATCCCTTTCCTGCTTGGTGCATGCTATATCCTCACCCCCAACTGATATATTGTGCCAGGGTTTTGTGCCCCATATGCATTATCTTGCACTTCTTTGCATTGAATTTTAACTGCCAAACCCTGACCATTCTTCAAGTTTCTTCAGGTCCTTCTCATTCTGTCTGCACCTCTGGTGTATCTACTCTGTTACAGAGCTTTGTGTCATCAGCGAACAGTGAAATTCTGCCTTCTAGGTCCCAGAATGTCACTGATGAAGATGTTGAATAGGACCGGTCCCAGCACTGATCCCTGTGGTACCCACTGGTCACTCTTCCCTCTGTGGAGTGACAGCCATTTACCACCACCCTCTGTGTCCTGCCACCCAGCCAGTTACCTACCCACCACACTACTGTCCTGCCCACACCCATATTCCTCAGTTTGTGTAATAGTCTTCTATGTGGCACAGTGTCAAAGGCCTTGCTGAAGTCCAGATAGGCCATGTCCACTGCCCTCCCTGATCCACCTCCTAGTCACCCAGTCAAAAATTCAATGAGGTTGGTCTGACATGACCTCCCTGGTGAAACCATGCTGCCTTGGGTCCTGTAGTCCATTGACAACCAGATGTTCCACCAATCTCTCCTTCAGTGGTGCTTCCATGATCTTCCCCACTACCGAGGTGAGGCTGACTGGTCTGTAGTTCCCTGCTTCCTCTTTGTTCCCACTTTTGTATAAGGGGACTACATCTGCTGTCCTCCAGTCTTTGGGTACCTCCCCTGTTTCCAGTGATCAGCTAAACAGGATAGCCAGAGGTTCAGCCACCACCTCTCTTAGTTCTTTAAGGACCCTGGGGTGCACCCCATCTGGCCCCATTGCTTTATCAACTCTATTACTTCCAGTTCCTTCAGGACCCTTTCTCGTAAAGGGACTTGTGTCCATTTCTGCACCATTCTCACCCTTGTACTCCCTTCAGACCCATTACCTCCTCTTCCTCAGTAAAGACTGAGCAGAAATACCTGTTCAAAATGTCAGCTTTACTGTTGTCATCCTCCACATAGCCCCCATCCTCCCCCTTCAGTCTCACAATCCCTCCCTTTGTCTTTCTTTTTTCACTTATGTACCTGTAAAAGGTTTTGTCCCCTCTACCCACTGATTTTGCAATGTGTTCTTCTGTTTGAGCTTTGGCTTCCCTTACTGACCTCCCTGCCTCCCTTTACTTCTCCTGGTACTTGTCCCTATCTGTCATGACTTGACCCATTCTTGTCTCCAGGACTGTGGCTCTGGAGTTAAAGGAGTCAGCCTTAGCTGAGAGTTCCAAGACTGCTTTCCTCATGGCCTGCTGGGTTAGTTCCACCTCTGATGAAGCTGCTTGTTGCTGTCCCATTCTTCGACGTACCAGCAGGTGCAGGTTGCTTCCCTTGCCTGGAGTCAGTCAGCTGCTGATTTTCTGGTCGTCCCTTGAGGTACCAGCTTACATGACGCACCGATCTGAAGTTCAGTGTGAGTACTATCGAATGGAAATGGTTAGAACATCCAAAACTGATTTCAGAACAGAAGATTACTTGATAGAATTGCATCAGAGGCAGAACTCTGAAGAAAGTGCCTGAACCGCTCGGCCGGTGGCACTGCCACCTTCCCAGCCACCTTTATGTAGCCTTAGGGTAACACCACTGGGACTTATCCCCCATAAAGGAGCAGGGAAATTCAGGTTAATCCACCACTTGTGTTATCCGGCGGGCATATCAGTAAATGACCATATAGATAAGAAAAATTGCACAGTTTGTAACAGTTTGGCGAACAAGGCCATAGATAAAAATGGTGGGAAAGGGGGCCCTGTTGGTTAAATGTGATATTCAGTCAGCCTTTTGGCTGCTTACCAGTACACCCTCTGGAATGGGACTTGGTAGGGTTTAAGTTTGATGGGGGATATTACTTCAATAAGGCCATGCCCAAGGAGTGTTCAATATCCTGTGCAACCTTTGAAAAATGTTGTCGTTTTCTGGAATGGGCAGCCAAGAAAATATCTAGATACAAGGACATCTTGCATTACCTGGATGATTTCCTAATAGATGGGGGTGCAGAAAGCTAAGTAAGATTGCTGCACAATCTGGAGGCATTTCAAGGTCAGTGCAAGTTACTGGGGGTGCCTTTAGCATAAGAGAAGACAGAAGGACCATCCAATATTATCATCTTTCTAGGAATAGAATTGGATTACATAGCCATGGAATCCAGACTCCTGGCAAAGAAGGTGGGGAGGCTGCAGCAGTTGATATGGGAAATCATGGAGGCCCAATGAGGAAGTTGCAGAGTTGCAGAGCCTTACGAACATACAGATTTGCCAGCAGAAACAGGCCACCTGGTCTAGCAAGTCTGCTCGAGTGTGCAGTTAGCACCCTCACCTTGCAGCCTTATAGGGCATCTTCCTATCTATGTTTCTGTCTCAGTTGTGCATGTAGAGCCATTGCACCAGGGCAGCCATTCACAAGGAGCCTAGTGGGGGCCACAGCAGGAATCCAGCAGCTGTGCCATTGGGTCAGAATAAGTAGGGCTGTTAGGTTGGACCTACAGGTGTGGGATTGCTTCCTGCAGAATTTCAGCCACAGGTGCATGTGACAAGCAGACTGGGTGTATAACACAGATTTGCATTTGTACAGTGATATAGCCAGTGTGGTATGAA
This sequence comes from Neoceratodus forsteri, assembly GCA_016271365.2. Classification (NCBI taxonomy): domain Eukaryota; kingdom Metazoa; phylum Chordata; order Ceratodontiformes; family Ceratodontidae; genus Neoceratodus; species Neoceratodus forsteri. Next base: position 446,907,275 of record CM057456.1, on the reverse strand, counting down.
TGGGAGCCTTTTGGGCAGGTAAGTGGGTGGCAGTGGATTGGCTGAGGCAGTGGCAGGATGCAGGCCTGTGCAAGGACATCACACTGTTAGAGGTTTTCGCTATTTTGGCAGCCATCTGGATGCGGGTTGAGGCATGGGCTAGTAAGGTTTGGTTTTGGTGTGACAGTCGGGCAGCAGTGGAGGTTCTGAACAGGCAGATGGCCAAGCTGTCATCAGTTATGAGGGTGCTGCACATCCTAGTGCTCAGGTGCCTACAGCTAAACATTACATTCAGGGCAAAGCAAATTTCAGGTTACCATAACACAGTTGCTGACAGTCTTTCTTGTTTACTTCTGCAGAAATTCAGGAAGCTGTCTCCCTATGCAGAGAGAGACAGGACCCCAGTACCACCCATACTGTGGGACACTAGGCTGAAAAAGTTAGGTTCCTTTTCACAAATTCTTGGGTGCCTAGTACACTAAGGTCATAAGAGTCATCCTTCAGGGTATTTCATTAATTTTTTGGGAGGGCCCAGCTCTTGGTAATTTGGCTGATACCAGTATGGAAGGTAATGACATTCATTGTCGAGCTGGTAGAAGAGAGGATGGTGCAGTCCACCGTGGCCACCCACCTTGCAGCCATTTCAGTGGTCAGCAACCTTAAGGGCATAGAGAATCCATGCAAGGCCAAGGTAGTGAGGGGAATGATGAAGGGATGAGCCAGACTGAGAGGGAAGATACAAGATACAAGGATGCCCATGACCACCAGTTTCGTGAGGAAGATAATTAGAACTCTGCCCTCAGTATATTCCATGAGTTATGAGGCTAGGCTGTTTGTTGCCACATTCAGTTTATTTTTGGGGGCATTTTGTATTAGCAAGGTGGCTGCCAGGGCAGCATCAGATGAGGACACAGACCAGATAGTACAGAGGAAGGATGTGCAGATGAGGGAGGAAGGAAGGACTGAGCATATGCATTAAAAGAACTAAGACAGACCAAAGGGGTGTGGGTGCAGATAGCCAGCGGCATGGAGGAGCTGCTATACCCTCAAGGCATTTCAGAGGTTGCTAGAAGTCAGACAAGCAAGAGAAAGAGTACTTGTAAGGCATGGGAATGGTAAGCCAGTAATTAGGTACCAGGTATCAGCAGTGTTAAAGAAGGCAATAGCCTTTGTTGATTTGAACCCAGCTGAGTTCAACACACATTCTTTTAGAATCAGGGTGGCATCAGAGGCGACCGCGGTAGGTATTTCTAGTAGAGGCATTCAGAGCATTGGTAGGTGAGCCTCTAGCAGATGCAGGGCATACATACGTGCACTGCAACACAAATGACTTTGTTCCCATTCTCTTACAGGCAGGGGCGCTGCACAGTAAGTGTGGGCGTGTGGACACTTGTTTATGTATTGGGTGGAGAGATGAGCGGCAGTTCAACTTGGAGGATGGCAGCTGGGCCTGGTTGTCAACAGAAGGAGAGTGTCCTGGTTCGGGTTGAGAGGCATGCACTGGGTGCAGTTACTACCACAGCTATGGCATCTGGGGAAGAACTAGGCAGGGCCAGACATCCTGGTGACACATTTGGGAGGAAAAAACTTAGCACAGATGCCTTGTATTGAACTCCTAAGGCAAATAATGAGAGACATTGGCAGCATTCAATAGATGTGGGCCACAGTAAAAGTGATCTGGTCAGCTATGATCCCCAGGTGGGTTAGGAGAAATTGGGGTAACCCGAAATTGTTGGACCTGGCAAGGAAGGTTTTAAACAAGCGTGTGAGGGCCCTGGCTCATGTAGGGAATTTCATGGTTGTGTCACACCCAGAAATCACAGTGGACTGTCTGAAGTTGTACAAGCCAAGTCAGATGTAGGCATAGACATCTTCAGTGTACAAATCGGAGAGGCTATCAAGATGGCAGCTGGCTAAGGTGTTGGGGGGTATTAAGAGTCGGGGGAAGGCCACCTTCCATAGCAAGTGGGAATTGGCTTGGTGTCCAAAAAGACATGGGATCTGGAGCAACGGGGGCCTAAAGGAAATGTGGTGACCCAGGTACAGGTGTAGCCACTGAGAGAGCGTGGCCTTATTTACATTTGCGCATGCGGGTATGATCCGATTTACATTAGGCACACCTTTAGACAGTCAGGAGGGGGCTCAGAGGGGGGCGTGACCTGATTTACATCAGGTGGGCCCTGAGAAGGGCAAGAGGGAGTGGCAGGACCCGATTTACATCAGGCCTGGATAACAGGAGGCATGACCTTATTTACACTGGACATGCAGCTAGTTGCTGATGTGAGGTGTAATAAAGACTTGGATTACCTGACAGCGTGCACAAGGATATCATTCTACAATTTGAACAAATGTAGCAAATATGTAGCAATCAAAATTTACAGTTGTTGAGAGAGGAGGTTTGATGTTCGAGTGCAATAAAGCCGTGGGGAACAACCAACATCAGTTTTGTTTGTCAAGTTCTTGGGGGAGGGAGTCACTGACAACGGAGCCCGCTGCTTACTGGCAAGAATAATTGTTTGCAGGATGATCTCACCAGGAGACAGGGCCAGAACCGGCAGTAGCACAGAGGCGAACCCCACCCCACATGCCAGGCAGTGTGCATGCGCAGGTAGCTGGCACATGCGCACTGCTAATGGCGCAAAAACAGACAAAGTTAGATAAGGGGGAGGGAACAATAGCCAGGTAGCAGTAGGAAAGGCCAGGATGTGGGGGATCAGCACAGTAAGGAGACAGGGGATTGGCTGGGGGGTGTATTTAGGCATCTGGAACAGAGGGACAGCCTCTTTGTTCCAGCTGATTTCAAGGAACTAACCCACCCCTAATAATAAGATGGAGAGAAGGGTTTCCAAAAACACGTGGGGTCCCGGGCGACAGGGAACTAAAGGAAATGCAGTAACCCAAGTGAAGGGGTAGCCGCTGAGGGAGAGCATGATGTAGTGATCCAGGTGTAGGGGTAGCCCGCTGAGAGAGAGCATGGCCTACATTCATTGGGCATGTGGGCATAACCTGATTTACATTACGCACACCTTAGACAGTCAAGAGACGGGGGGGGGGGTGGTTAACAGGGGACACAACCCAGTTCACATCAGACAGACTCCGAGCTGGGCAATAGGGAGTGGCGGACCTGATTTACATCAGTCCTGGATAACAGTAGGCATGACCTAATTTACACTGGGCATGCAGCCAGGGACAGTTGCTGCTGATGTGAGGTGTAATAAAGACTTGGATAATCTGACAGTGTGCACAAGGATGTATATATATATCATTCTAAAGTCTGACAGTTGGAACAAATGTTGTAAATATGTAGTAACCAAAATTTAGAGCTGTAAAGAGAGGAGGTTTGATGTTTGAGTGCAATAAAGCCATGGGCAACAACCAACAACAAAAGTTTGCTTGTCAAGTTCATGGGTGGAAGAATTGCTGGCAAGTGTGGTTTGTGAATAGATGATGCAAAGGGCCAGTGAGCTTGTGCAGGACTGTGGGCAGAGGGCCTGACAGCGAGGAGCTTGGATAGGAAATGAATGACTTGGAATGATGACCCCAACAGTTCACCGGTTGACTCAGCTTGGAGACTGGCTTGTGTGGGACTGTGGGCTAAGGTCCTGATAGTGAGGAGCTGGGATGGGGAAACAAGTAACTTGGAATGATGACAACAGCTTATTGGTTGACTTATCTTGGAGGACAAGATGAGTGAGTCGGTGACAAAGAGTAAAGGCAGTCCAGGCACCCAACGCCACAACTTATAGCAAGGTAAAAACTAGCTTACTACAATTCCTGCAGCAAACTATGGGTAATATTTACTTTTCAGAATTAGCATCATGATACTTACAGTATTAGGAATGTCTGAGACTTCATTATGATACATCCTATGGGTGGCACCTGCCACCTTTTCATTGTGTGAAGGAGCAGCTCTGTGTGGTGATATGAGAAACATTCCTGGGACAGCTGAAAGGCATACAGACAAAGGGGTTTTACTATAGGGGAAGCAGGGAGGGTTGTTTATGTTGTACTGTACGGCTTGAACCAGTTGGAAGATTGTTCTACTTGGCAGAACCAGGAAGAACCTGGTAGAACTTTTGTGTTTTGTACTATGTGGCTTGAACCAGGTAGAACCTGGTTCTCCCAGTTCTACTTGGTAGACCCGTGTAGAACAGAGAGGGTGGTGAACGCATGGAACGGCCTTCGTGAGGAGGTTGTGGGGTCAAAAACAGTGGGGGAATTCAAGAATGCATGGGACAGACTTAAGACAATTCTAGTGGGGTAGAAAGAAGTAGGCTGTTGGTCAACTAGGATCTGCAACTAATAGCTGGGGAAGGTCTGAGAGAAGGAGTGTCACGTTCACCTTTGGAGGAGTTGTTTTGGGGACAATCTGGTGATTTTTCATTTAAACCATTGAGGAGAACGTACAAAATACTGATAGGAGCTTTGCCAGATCATATGAGAAACATAAAAGATAAATGGGAAGCTGGCATCCACCCAGATGAACTGACGGGAGGAGATTGGGTAGCTGTCGTAAGTAATAGCCTTAAGTGTTCGGAGAATAACAGAACAAAGGCTATTCAATATAAAATTCTCCTCAGAACATATCATACTCCCTGGTTGGCTCATGTAATAATCCGAATGACTCCCCACTTTGCCTTAAATGCCAGGTACATAATGTCACATTTTATCATATGATCTGGCAATGCAACCAAGTTCAGAATTTCTGGATGGGAGTAAAATAAATTCTTTCCAGGTTAGTAGGGATTTCTCCCAGGCTAGACCCGGTGGAAATATTGTTGGGTCTCCCCCTGAGTGAACCGGGAGTAGGAACAAATCATAAAATCCCCCACCTATCATTATGAAGATTGGGCAATGTTATGGGTTTGAAAGTCTTGGCCACACATTGGAGACTCACTTCCACCCCTGCGATATCTGAATGGGTAAATTCTGTACTGGACTGCATGAAATACGAGAGAATACAATACACAGTTAGAGGATAATTGGGAGAATGTTTAGAAATGTTGGCCCCAATCGAAGAGGTTCTGGCCCATTCCTGGTTCCTAATCTTCTAGAGGACACCTGCTGTTAGCTTGGGCTCCCTGGATGTAAATGGACCAACATTCCACTTGAAGCTCAAATGTTCCATTTTAGAAATGCTGTAAGGATGTAGACATAGTACCAAATGTAATTGTTGGATGAAACTTCAGAAGGTATGTACTGTCTGCAAATTCAAATATGTAACCTGCTGTAATATTTCTGTACTGCTGAATTAAATAAAGTGTACAAAAAAAAAAAATAGGATCTGCAGCTTATCCGTTAGGTAGGGAAATGGGCAGACTAGGTGGGCCAAATGGTCCTTATCTGCCATCAAAGTCTTATGTTTCTATGTTTCAAGTAGAACTTGGTAGAACTTTTTTGTGTCTGATCATGAAGTTTGCAAGGTAAAACGTTTTGAGGTTCTCATAGTCCTAATTCAGTGAAGTGTCTGTGTGCGGGGATGGTGGGCGTTCACACGATACTTCATGTGCTAGTTGCACTTCAAGGGCCAATTACCTTTTTTTTTGTTTTTTGGTGGGTTAGGGGCTGCTGCCTCGGGGTTCCATGACAATGAGTGTGCAACAGAACACAGACGACATCCTAGATCACTCCAAAAACTGATGTGAACAGTAAACACATCATTCCTAAATTCTCAAGCGCCAACCTTACAAGTTGCCATTTTGAGAGTTCTTCCATCTGATTGCAAACTTTTTTTTAATTTGACAGTTCAGCAGTCTTTTTTTTTTCGAACTCTGTTTTTCATCCCCCACAGCTGAACTCTCTCCGACGACCTTCCTTTCCGCCATCTCTACCTCCCTGCGTGGCACTGAGTCCTCCTCCGCTACTCTCCGGCACTGGGCATACCTGGGTCTGCCCTCCGGGGAAGGGTCGCCCCTGCCCAGGGTGCTCTTTCTTCCAGTATTGAGCTATCCGAGCCGGAGAGGACAGGGAAAGCGGAGAGGACCAAGCCCGACTACGGGAGTGTGGATTGAGGGGGAAGGCACCATCGCCTATCAGCTACGGAGGTTTTTTTTCCCCTCTTAGTACTCCCTCTCCCTACCCTGATGGAGCCCTGATGTGCAGTGACACCAGGGAACATCTTGCCATGGCTCCGCAACCCTCTTCTCTGGCCCTGTAGTGTTGCGGTACCTCCGGCCTCCACCAGAGGTTGCCGCGGTGCCGGGCATCGTCCCTGGCCCCCAAGAAGGAGAGCTGTCCTCCGGATGCTCAATCCTTCCCTTCCTGCCAACCCCGCGATCCAGGCTTATTCCCAACCTGGAGTCACCGGGCGCGCACGAGGTGTGGCGTCCGACGCCGCAACCCTCAGCGCCACCAGGCCCAGTTCAGCAGTCTTGGTGTGTATATAAATCGTGCTCCCTACCTTTAGTCCAGTAGTTGTGAAGCTGAGAGTTTTTAGATGAATAGTTAGTGATGCCTGGCCGTCCTTTCCTGGGCAGCAAAAACTAAATAACTTAAATGGTAAAAAATGTACTGGCTGGTCTAATTGGACCAGCCAAACTGGGAGCAACTTGCACAGTCCAGCCGGACCAGTTGTTCTGATCTTCACTGTTTTGGTCTGTCCCTTCTGTCTGCTCTAGATTTCATTTAGGTTGAGGGTATAGGAGAAATCCGGACCACTGGACCCTTGACAGTTTTGGTCCGGTCCAAGTCTGGCAGTCCAGGTTTCACCTAAATGCCCACCCTAGATAAAAGCTGACCAACTGGAATGGATGGATGAAAATGGAAAAAAACAGATCAGCTGGCCCAGACGGAACAGTCAGACATCCTGGTCTGGTTTTTACCATTTTGAGTATGTCCCAGTGGTCCAGATTTCACCCACTCATCTTAGTCCAGCCAGGAGATGAGCAGTGTCTCAGAGTGGAGTGTTTTTCTGTCTGGCCTTGCATTGGTAGTGACTAGTGGTGCCCTGCTTTTCTCTCCTGTCTGCTGTGTAACTGGTAAGCATTCAGCGTGGTTATGGTGCAAGGGGCTTACCACTCAGTATTTGGTCTCAGACTGCAGTCAGCCTGGCTTCTCTGCAACCCTCAGCATAGTGAAGTATGTGTCCCAGGGAGGGCCTATATATGTTAGCTTGCTCTGTATGGGATTGGGGTAGTCACTCAGACTATTCTGTATTTTTACATAGAGTATTCATGGGTGTTCTTTGTTTCACAAATAGAAATGGTCACATTGATTTGAACTTTGGTTTTAAAAGAGTGTAAAAAGCCTGACTCTGCTACTTTCAACATTAGTGGGTAAAAATTCTCACAAGGCCTTGTTGTACATTATATCAGTGAAATGCAATTTTATGTGCAAGTCTTAAAAAAAATATATATATATATATATATATATTTTCTCTCTCGCACACCCTCCCCACACTGTAAAGCAACATGTGGAATTCTGAGATGCTGAATTCCCCCAACCCTCTTGTAGTCCTCTTATCTCTCTCACCTGAGTTTTTTTTTTCCATTATCACTGATAGTAGCACTATTCATCTCTGTCTGTCTCGCCCTCTCTCTCTCTCCCTGATCTCCTGATCCCTGTCAGCCATAGCTGTGGCAAATGAACAACTTCAGCCTTTATTGCAAGTAGCGTGGCCACGTGGACCTCGAGACAGCTAGGCAGTTGCCTCAAGTAGTATGTCATCTCTCACCCCCAGCTCCCAGTTTGTTTACCTCCGAGATTACAAATGCCACAGTCTTGACCCCTGATTTGTTCTGTCTCCCCTTAAGTGAACTTTTGTTGTTTTGCCCAATCCCATACGCTGTTCTGCCTGCACGCTCCTGAATGCAGGTACTGAGTCAGTAAATACTGTATGGGTGAAAATATGCTGCACAGTATTAGCTTGGCTTTAAAGAGGACCTTCACCAGTCCTTTCAACTTCCATGCATAAATTACCCCTTCTTGCATTGATTCTGGAATTGTATTTCATTACTATCTGCTGCAGTTAGTTTTTGCATTCTGAGCTGCCAAAAATTGCAGGGTGTTCCAGGGCTTCTGTGGACCTTGGGTTTTACTGCTGACATCACTGCAGGGCAGAATCAATTTCACACACAAAAAAAAAAGAAACATACTGACAAGGCATTTGGATTTTGGCAATAATGTATTGCTTACAGGGTGTCTTGGGGGAAGGGGAACACAGTATGTATAGTGAGTACTGGTAGGTTTCCCTTGCAACATTGTTGCAACTGCATGGTACTGCACAGTGTGAGTCACTCCCCTAACCTACAGTGATGTCACCAGGAGCTAGCAGCCCAGCAGCCAAACCTCAAAGGCAAGTGCAGCAGGGCTCAAAAACAAATCCATATTATGGAAGGCAGCGTAAACCTTGGCCACAAATCACAAATGCACATGCCCTTTCAGGTCTAGTACTGCATATAATGACTACAAGCTGTAATTTTTTGGACCATCACTGAAGTTCCTCTTTAAAGAGCTTCTGACACAGTTGCGACAACTTTGAACAAATGCAACATTCAGGCATAAATGTAGCCTGTGTTTCATATTTTATTCTGTAATTCTCACCCTTATTACCAAGGATATTTGCATGAATATAGTATAGCTGCCTTTGTAGCTCTGGCTGCCTGCCTACACCTGACATCATAATTTTGTTTATGACATCAAAATATGTTGCTGTGGAGATAATTATGATGTCATAAACAGGAGAGTGTGATGTCATGTTTAGAAAAGCAGCCAAAGTAGATATAGCCTTGGGACAGGGATCTTGTTTTCATGCAGCTGTTTTCAGTTATAAAGAAAATGGGGAATTAATTACTGAAAATATATGAGGTAATAAATAAAATGGGATGGAGCTGAATATAAATCTTACTTTTTTTTTAATGTTTTCCTAGTGCTGTCAGGGCTCTTTAATAACCCTTAACAACCCTGTTTTAAAATATTAGTTACTTGGGGAGCTTTCTAAGGCAGACGCTATTAATTTCAGTGGGTACCCATTGAAATACATGGTGTTCCGTTTGTATGCAATTTCGGATGTATGCACAAATTTTTTTATGTCTCGAGCATGTGCATACATCCGGAATCCACTGTATTATATTTCCATTTTTGACCATTTCCCAAGACAAGAAGTTTTAGTAGTTGGTCAGAAAGTCATCGCAATGATAAAACTACCGCTGGTGTAACCCCCCCCTGCTGCAAATAGGGGTTCCCAAAAGTCTTCCAGGAGCTTGCTCCAAGCCTGGGTGGTGTTCGGCGTCTTAGCTGCTTAACTGTGGTTGCAAGTGAGTGCTATTTGAGCCTCCACATACTGTCTCTTTAAGAGCTATCTGCTTGCAGTCTTAATTAGTTTGTATGGGGGGACTGTGTATTTATTGCTCGAATCCCACCCGAGCTCCGGAGTAATCTAATAGCCACGCCCCCTGGGTCTGTGTGGTGGCTGCTTGTGTTTGTCTGTGTCTGTAGCTTAGTTTTTGTGGATTTACATGTTTTTCTGCTTGTGGTAACTATACCATTCTTGCTCACTACATCCGTGAAAGTCTTCTGGACTGGATTTCTGCAAAAAAATCATCATCAGGTATCTTTATTTTCATTTTAAAATCAACTTTTTGGAAGCTATCCCAAGCAAAACATAAGTGAAGCAACTACATCTGACAACCTTGGTGACTCTGGGTCCTGCTGGAATCCACACTTTCTGCCTGACCTGCTCCATGATCTGTATGTGGGCTTTTCAGCAACCTGTTTGAATGACAAAGAAGCATACAGACAAAGGGATTTCACATCCTGCATATGTGCAGGCACAGTTAATCACCTTCAGGAATTTTAACATTTCAGTGACTCTGGACCTCAGCTGTTGATCATTCTTTTGGCTTTTGACTTATCCACCAGGTACCTATCTGCAAGCGACTGGGTGCAACTGACAAGCTACAACAAGGATAAATGGGCATATCATCCTCTATTACTAACAACCTCCTTGCTCTGGGTCCCTAGACGCCTGCACTGGTCCAAGCCGCATAAGCCTCAGAAGTGTAATTCTATTGACTACGAAGCACAGCAACTGTCTCTTAAACTCCTACCTCCTCCTCTAATATCAGGAGATGTCCACTCAAATCCTGGCCCTGTCTCCTACAGTACAACAAAGCCTGCCAAAATGGAGGGGGGGCCCAAAATTGCTACCTTAAACATCTGCAGTCTCCTCCCAAAACTGGCCTCCCTTCAAATCTTTGCCAGCCAGCACAACCCGGATATCCTTGCCATTGTCGAAACGTGTCTGACACCTAATACTCTGGATCATGCCATCTCTATACAAAGCTACAAGATATTCAGGCTGGATAGGACCTCGAAAAGGGGTGGTGGGTGTGCAGTCTACATAAAGGACTACCTCACCTGTCTTCCTGGTTCTTACCCCACCACAGAAACCTCAGTGGAACTCCTCCCTATCAGGATACTATTTGGTGCCCAAAACAAAGTCCTCACGATTGCTGCTGTCTATATCCCACCAAAAGATCCTGATTCCGGCCTACAGGCTGTCCTCGAGTTCGTAAGTACACAACCTTCTGACATCGAACTCCTTCTCCTTGGGGACTTTAATATAAATTGGCTTGCTCCTGATGCAGGGTCAAACAAAGATGCTATCCTAGCAGCACATTTAACACAAGTGGTAAACTCCCTACCAGGAAAAACTACAAATCAGGGACCAGCACCTCATTGACTGGATACTTACCAGCCACCCTACCCAGATAACCAATGTAAGTGTTCTCCTGACTCGCTCAGTGATCACTCTCCAATAATATGTACCTGGACAAATAAGTTTCGAAGTCCCCAAAACCATCTATAGCAGAGTCCTACCTTATGGCAACCTTATTCATCTCAAGACCTGTCTTAGGCAGATAGACTGGTCCTTGATTTACAAAACTCAAGATGTTGACCTAGCCCTTGATTACTTTATTCCTACTTTCAACACTGCCTGTGACACCTATGCACCAGTAAAAAAGCGCAAAATTAAAGCACTCACAAATCCCTGGCTCACGGCGAAGCTATTGGCACAACTCAAAAGTAGGGATCACCTCTGGGCCACTGCAAGAGCTACTGGCACTCTGTCGGACATTCAAAAGTATAAACAGGCTCGTAACCACTGTACTAAACAGATCCGCTTGATGAAGAGCTCCTACTTCAAGAATGCCCTCTCCAACTCCTGGGGTGAAGGGAAATCCTTTTTGGACAACATAAAGAATATCATGGGTCAGCAGTCCAAATCCTCTCCTACAATAATGAATGTGGATGGAACCCCTACATTAGACCCAGAGATCATTGCAAACACCCTAAATGATACCTTCACGGACCTTAGTGGTGTCCTCTCATCTGATTTCTTCACTGATGCTGACCCTCCAATTTCTACTTCTACTACTGCCTCTCCAACCAAACCACCTTTCCATTTCAAACTAGTAAAGGCAGATGAAGTCTATAAATATGTAAAGAAGGCCATTTCTAAGTCCCGAGCAAGCGCACACTATTGACCTTAAACTTTGTCCCTCACTCTGGAGGAAGTACTGCCCCTCACAAAATTTTCAATCTCTCCCTCTGCTACAGCCAATTCCCTAGGAAATGGAAAGCTGCAGTTGTCACTCCGGTGCACAAAAGTGGTGATAAGTCACTGCCTGGTAACTATCGCCCGATATCAATACTACCACCTCTCTCTAAGGCCCTTGAATGCTGGGTGGCGGACCAACTTTCAGACTACCTGGAAAAGCACAACATCCTATGCACTCAGCAGCATGGATTTAGGAAAGGGCACAGCACATCGACTGCCCTACTTGAATTCTCAGGAGCAATCCACAATGCCATGGACAAAGGAAACCTAACTGGAGGAGTCTACATTGACCTAACCAAGGCATTTGATACAGTTCACCATGGCCTACTTATCAAACAACTACTATCCCTAGGGCTCTCGTAGGGTCCTGGTGACTGGGTAAAATTACCTTGCTCAGCGCCTCAATCTGTAAAAGTAGCTGGAGTTCTCTCAGACTCAAAACGGTTCGCTCAGGAGTTCCCCAGGGATCCATCCTGGGCCCCTCCTTTTCAGCCTTTTCCAAACTCCTCCCAAATCCTGCCCTGAACAAATAATCCTCTATGCCGACGATGCCGTGATTCTTGCCACTCATAAAGATCCGAACCTCTTATGCCTCAACCTTCAGCATGCTTTTCCAAAGTTGAGATGTGGTTCCTTGAACATAAGCTGGTTCTAAACCACAAAAAACTAAATCCATGCTCTTCTCTAACCCATAGAAACAAGAAATGGCAAGTCCCACTCACCATTAATACATACCTATGAAATACCCTTGAACAAGTGCCAATTTTCAAATATCTTGAATCAACTTTGATCAAGGCCTAACCTTTGCAACTCACATTGATAGTACAGCAAAACTATTAATCAGCGAATTGGGATTCTGTATCGGAACCGACAGCTTCTACCCATTCTGCACTGAGGATTGCCAACCAATCCTCTATCATCTCAGTCGTTGATTATGGCTTAGTTATATATGGATCTGCCACTACTACAGCACTTAGTCGCATTACAACATCCCTAAATAAGGCCTGTCGGGTTGCTCACTGGTGCACACCGACGCACCCACATGTGAACTCTATGCTGACTCAGGTTGGTTGCAACTCTCAAACCGGATAAAGTACCTTACCTGCCTGATGGCGAAAAAATCCACTCTGGGCCTCACTCCACCCTGTATCCAAGACCTGTTATGCCCGAGCGCTAGCACCTGTTTTACCAGAAGATCAGAACACCAGCCTCTCCAAGTCCCCCGATGCCGGACTTCTCAGGGACAAAGATCATTTGCCTATCGTGCCCCCAGCTGGCTAAATGCCCTCAGCACTCATATTACTGCCTCCACCTCTCTAGGTATTTTCAAATCAAGGCTTTTCTCTCACCTTGCCACCTCCAGCTCCTGTGACTGCCCTGATTAAACCTCCTATTTTCTCACTACCCACCCAGTCCCGTTATTTGACAAAGACATGTTTGGGAAACCTTTTCTCCTGCTATTGTCTGCTCCCCACACCTTTCACTTACCCTCTCTGTTCTGGACATTTTCCCTATTTGTTTCTCCTAATCTGGCATGACCTCTTTCTTGTAATAATAATGTGATTATTGATATCTCATGTCCTTTTGCACAAATGATTTGATATGTATTTATATATGTTTTCTTGCTCGTGACACAACACAAATTGTTGTGTTATCTATGTAACCTTTTGTGCTGTACCTAATTGACTGGAACCTTTGTAAAAGAGCCTCTGGCTCAAAGGTAGTAATTCCTAGAACAATAAACTAAACTAAACTAATCACACCATTTTGCGGTCACGGAAGGTGCAAAGGGAGCCCATCTGAAAGCTGTAACTGTTTGCCTGTAATCATGTAAAGCATTGGCAAAATTGTAGTTTGTCTAACCTGCCTTTATTACACCTGGGACTCTGTTTGTGTTACCGTTCCATTTTGGACCTAAACTGCTGTGCTGGGACAGTTGGGTTAAGGGAGCCCTAAAATGGAGCCTGTGGATGAATCAGAACTTGGACTCTTAATTTGAGCCAGCCACAAGGGGATTGTATGGGCAGTGACTCTGGGAAATGTAGTTTTGACCTTGGCGCCTTTTTCTACCAACAGAGGGAGTCTTATTGTGAGTGACAGCTGAATCAGCCAACAGAATAGTGTGGAGCTAAAGGAAATGCCCTGTTCAGTGACTGGAAAGATCAGATCAGTTGTGGCAGTGAAGAGAGAAGGAGCTGTGTGCTTCTGAGGTGTATAGTTTCACGTGTGAGGCCCTGAGTTTTGGTCTGCAGCCTTTGTGAGTGCCAGTTTGGACTGAATTTGAGTTGTGAGGAGAAAGGAGCACTAGAAGTGTGGAAACCAGGCTAACCCTATAGAAGACTGGAGAAATTGCTGAATCGCGCTCGGTCTGCCAGGCACTGAAGCTGCTGTGTGTGCTCCCGGGTATTTTGCAGTAATTGCGATCGGGATTGAGGAGCAGCCTGCCTGGTATAGTACATTTCTTTTACATATGAATGTGCGTAGTGCTTGTCGGGAATCGCTATTTCCAGTCCCCCGTGCTGTGTGCTGAAGCTGGAAGCAAACCCCAGCTTAGCTTGGACTAAATACGTTTGCTATCAACTGCAGTGGGGTCCAGTCACAAGAACCTTGTCTCCATGCCCTGTTGTTCTGGCAATCCAGAAGAACATCTACCATCCGTCCTCAGCTTGGGTATTGTGAGTACAAATCAGGGTATTCCCCTGCAGTCTGTTTTCAGTCACAAGTGTGTCATCTAATTCTTGTTGTTTCCCTGCTTCATGGACTGAGCCATCTGGCTCCAGATTACAATTGGGTGTTGTGCATATATTTTCTTCTACAGGGCCTCATCCATCCGGGCAACGGACCTAGCTGCCCCCCCCAACCTGGGTACCCAGAGTGTGACTTTTCAGACCCTGTATGTGTGCACAGTACTGTGATTTAATGCCACCAATTAACTTGATTTCCTCCTCCCGTGTTACTGCCCCTAAATAAATCAGATTTGTTGTTGTTATGCTATATACTGTCTGTGGTGTTGGTACTTATGGAAACAGTATTGTGTTTTGCTGTGTATGTTGTTTAACCTTATTTTACAGGGGGTCCTCAGAGACGTGCTGCAGAATCCGTTTAGAGGGTAAGTGGTATCTATATGAGTGACTAGTGTGTATACGTGGGTTATTGGGGTTGTAACTCCAGGGTACTGTGTGAGCCACTAGAGGGAATAAAAGGGGGTCTCAGACAGTGTCCCAGAGGGCTGTGACCAAGCTAGTATAACCACTACAAACCCTGACCTCTGGGTGGAGGCACCCGCCATAGGACCTAGGCCCCTCAACCTGTCCGTAGTCAAACAGGCAGGGGTAGTAGCCCTTTGGATAGCGCCACCTAGGGGTTGCACTGGCAACCTGAGTTCGAGAACGAACTTGAATTGTCGGGAGCTGGGGTGAAGGAAGATTGACCATCCCAGAAGATGCTTTCTGTGGCTGCTACAGTACTGTCACCTATGCGTCCACAGGTGGCAGTACAGCAGCAGTGCCGTAGGGGGTGGGAACCCTGGCCAGGCTCCCCTCTGAACACACTGCATGCTTGATACTTGAGTTTATTGGACTAACGTCCTAAGAGGCATGGACCCAAAGAACAAAGAATAGCCCTGTCTTGGACAGGTGATCTCATGTGCTCTCAGGCCTGACCCCTGCCACCATCCAGTCCACTACCAACCCTGAGAACTCCTGCCTCCACACTCAGGAGCAGTTGGGAGCTTGGATCTGGCATGATCACGCTGTGCCATGTGAGGAGGGGGCTTGTAAACTGATGGGGTTCAAAGGAAGAGGAAATGAGTGGAAGGGATGCGTGGTGGGGCTGGTCCAACCCGATTTATTTGGGCCAATATCATGTTCATCTGCCTGGGTAATAGAAAGTATTGTTTTTAAAATTCGTGGTCACAATCTATGGAAACAACAGTGTAGTGTCTTATTTATTTATTTATTTTATTCTTTGGTGACTGGGTAAGGTCCACTGGGGGGTGGGCCACGTGGGAGCACTTTGGAGGTTAAGTGACTTGCTCACAGTCACACAGTATGCAAGTGGAGGTTGGCTGAACCTCTTCATTCCCAGTCATAGCAATTTCACTCTTATCACTTGTGTTATTAATTTGTTAATTCTAGGGGTGTGAATAAAGTTCACTAGCCACACTCTGGCAGCTGCACTGTAACAGTCTGAATTGCCAGGTGTCTGTAAGCTAAGCTACTCCCACCACCCAGGTGGTATATCCCCCAACTTTGCCCTGTGATGTCAGATCTTTCTTTTTGCTGGAAGAACAGGTGACCTCCTTCGCGGCTCTCACTTAGGATTTAGTGCAACATGGGTGAACTTTGTTTTCAAAGTTTTTTATGTTCTACTTTATTTCCTTTCAAATTCTGCATTTGGTGCCAGCAGAGGATGTCAGTCACCGACCCACCTAGGCGGGCAGCATGATGTGGCCAGGCACGGCCTTTGTCTCAGCATAATTCCTGAGTTCCTTAGGGACCGGAAGCTCCAGCTCTCGCTGGGTTAGCCGTTGAAATGGGATCCAAAGGACTGCCCTAAGATCTACATGAAGGCCTCAGCTGTGGTGGGGTCTACTCAGCAGCTTGCAGCCCCTGAGACGGAAGTGGCAGCTGCTGTGGCAGGCACCTCCTTGGTCTCTTGCCTGTTTCTGGGTGGAGCCAGCATCAGAGGGTCATTCACCGGAGGCTTCCGGCCATGTGTTTGGCCCTCCAGACCCTCGGGGAGAGTTCTGCTACATTGTGGGTCCAGCCACAAGCCCTGCTGGTACCAGTCATGGGACCTGGGAAGATCGAGGTCCTCACAGCCCCTCGACTCACCCGACCTCTTGACAGTAGTCGAACGCCCTTTGGTTGAGGAATAGGCCGGGCAGGTTAACAGCCCTTTGGTACCCCATCAAGCCAGTCAACTTTGACTCCAGTCAAGTAGACTGTGGAGATTTTTCTCAAACCTGTGGACTGGCTGTTAGATGAGGTCGAGGAATCAATCTCGCAGACCCCAATGCTCCTGGTCCTCACTAAAGAGGATGTGGATCAGTTGGTGTCCCCATCTGGCCCTTGGCAGGAGCAACCTCCACCAGCAATTGAGCCTTCCATGCCCATACTCCTTAATTTGGACAGGCATGTGGTGTACCACAACCAAATGGAAGGCTCCCTTTGCCATCAATTGTTCAGTCAAGGTCATGACGGAGGTTGAGGCATTCTTGCTCTCGATCATGCTTGACCGGGAAGCACCACCTTCAGTGCTGCTCGACTTCCTCATCCTTAGGCGAGGAGAGGCACCGTCACAAGCTGTGCAGGTGTTATGTGGAGATCCTCTGGCAATAGTGGGTCATTGTGGGGCAGGGGGTAAGGCTCTACCCACTGGACCTCCAGTCATCTAGCGGCACCCAGTGGTGCCCCCACCGGTCCATGCAATGCAAGTGCTCCCTGCAACTGCTTCTCCACCACTTTGGGTGGAGCTGCTACCACTGCAGCCAAAGGTGAATGCTCTGTCTAAGGAGGTCCATTTGGCCACCAGCTTGCCTTGCCAAATTGTCAGTGCAGATCACCCCTTGGGGAGGATACCCAGGTGGTCCATGGTGAGGAACGGTCGAGGGCCATTTTCAAGAAGTCCTCCAATATCTTAGGCCACGGGTCCATGTCCTCCTCTGGACTCTTTCCAGACTGGGGATCAGTCAAGGAGTTCTCCAGCAAGCAAAGTCCGATGTCTTTCAAGGCAATTCTCTGTTGTATTTTTGGAGTCCGTGTCAGTCCCATTGGAGCCATTTCAGAAAAAAAACTAAGTACCTTTTTACAGACATTCTGGACAGGGACGAATTCCCCAGGGGTTACCTTGCCCATGGCTGAGGCTGTTTTGAGACTGGCCCTGGAGTTTTGGCAGCATCCTGCTCAGCACATTCTACGTATATGATCCGCAAGTATGTGATACCAACAGGATTCCCTTCAGGATTCCCAGACAACCCCTCCATGGAGGCCTGCCCTGTGGCGCTGAGGCTTGAGGCACTGGACGCCATGCGTCATGCCACACTGGCGACCCGGGCTCGGGAACGAGCCTGGGCTGCTGGAGGTCGTCAGGGGAAGGAGAGGATTGAGCATCTGGAAGACTGCTTTCCTCTTCTGGGAGGGAGGGGGATACCTATCCCGTGCAGATAGTGACACCCAGTGGAGACCGGGTGTACTACAGGCATCAGGACTGCATAGGGAAGACATTGGGCATCTGCCTTCCAGATGTAGGTGGGCTGGGCAGCATTGCATGACCCACGTCTAGGGGAAGGGAGCAACCAATCAAGAAAACACCCCAGCGATCTGAGGAGGCGACGAGGGCCTCGGACGTCCCTCATATCCCCAACACTGGACAGCCATGCCGACGATCCATGGCCGATTCCCAGAGAGGGATGGACCCTCTAATCTCAGAAAGACGCCGCCAAAGGGAGTGGCGGGTCCTGTCCCAGGGGGTGATCCGGGGTGCTGGGAAGTCCCTCATTAGAAGGGAGAATTGGCAGTGGTGTGTCACAGAGGGGAGTAGCAGGGGCTAGAGTTGAGCAGGTATCTCCGAGAGATGCCTCGGAGTGCCGGAGATAGACATAAAGTTTGAAAAAAAAAAAGGAAAACCTCCATGGAGGGGCTGGATACCGACTTGGTTTTCCATCATCTGGGAAACTAGGGTGACCTGGACAAGACTTGGACGAGTCCTGTAAGATTGACAGCATTGAAAAAAAGGTGTACACTGCAGCATCTTTGGGTCTCCATCAGGCTAGCTGTGCCATGATGATGGCCAACTTTGATCACTCACTGATGGCAGTGTTTGAGTCCATCCTCCCTCACCTTCCAGCTGAGCAACAGTCACTGGTGATGGTCATCAGAGACCAGGGTCAATCACTGGCTGAAAAACAGCTCTAGAAGACCTTGAACATGTGTGGTTCATGTGCGCGTGCCATGTCAGTGGCCATCTCCATGCATCGCAGGGCTTGGCTGCATCTGTCCACTTTCACAGTAGACACCCAGTAGAAGCTGGCTGATCTCCCTTTCCTGGGGATCGACCTATTTGGCCCTGAGGTGCAAGGACATCTCATCGGTATTAAGAAGTCCACTGCCACCCTGGGTTCTGTGGCATTATTCCAGAAGGCCCTGAAAAGGAAGCCTAAGAAACGCGCTTTGCAGTACCAGTCCTTTCAGCCACAGCCTCCTCAGCAGCAGCAGCCCCAACAAGGGTAGTGCCAGGCCTGGCAACCCAAGCCCAAGTCCAGGAACCAGGGTCCTATCAAAGAGGGAGAGCAGGGGTGATGGTGGTGCCCCTCTGGCTGCAGCTGCTAGTACCCTACAAAAGCTGCCCAGTGATGGGTTAAGGAGTGTCATCCCTCCTTGTTTCTTGTCCCTGTCTGCGCTCCCCATAGTAGGTCAACTATGGATCACTTCTTGCCACTATCACAGTAGACAAGTGGGCGTTTGACATAGTGAGCAGAGGGTTGCCTCTGGACTTTGAGGCTGTCCTGCCTTATTGCCTCCATGCACTGTGGGGAGTCCAGGGTGACACAGGACATGCTGTCTGCCCTTTGGTAGGACATTGCTCAGCTCCTTGCAAAAGTGCAATAGCTCATGTCCCAGATGCCCTGACCAGTCTGCGTTATGTGTTCATGTACTTCCTTCTGGTCCCAAAATGGATGGGGGGCTGGTGCCCCATCCTGAATCTGCATGATCTGAACCAGTTTATGCAGAAGCGCAAGTTCTGGATAGTCACCCTAAATTAGATCATTCCATCTCTGGAGCACATTATGTGGTGTTGCTCACTAGACCTCCAGGATGCATTCTTCCATGTCCAAGTCCATCCATCCCACTGCCAGTACCTGTGATTCTGAGTGGAAGGGGTCCTGTACCAGTTTCAGGTCATGCCTTTTGGCCTCTCCTCAGAGTCTAGGGTCTTCACCAAGTGTAGTGGTGGCAGCATACCTGCGGTGCATAGGTGTCAGGGTTTATCCCTACCTGGATGACTGGTTCCTAGCCAGCTCATCCAGCGAGGCCATAGAGAGGTCCTGAGATCTGGCTCTCTAGACCTGCCAAGATTTGGACTTGTTGGTCAATGCGGACAAGTCTGAACTGGTACCAACGCAGGTTATCAAGTTCACTGGCACAGAACTAGATTCCCTCTGGGCCAAGCCTACCACCCTATGGACCTGGCACTGGATCTCCTTTGCCTGATCATTTCAAGCTGGGCTCTCACACACTGCCCAGGATTTCCTGAGGCTGCTGGGGTACATGGTGTCCTGCACCAGCATAGTCTGCTGGGCATGGTGGCAGATATGTCACCTCTAGTGGGAGCTGGGCCATCAGTGGTACCAGCACCTAGACCACTTGAACCAGCCAGCCATGTGACTCAGCTGATGGGTGCAACACAGTGGTGGCTGATCCCCAAACATCTGGAGGAAGGAATCCCATTTGTCCATCCAGAGCCGACCGTTACACTCTCAACAAACACGTCTCTGGTGAGGTGGGGAGAGCACCTGTATGACCACAGAGCTCACGAGTTCTGGTCACCCCGGGATTCCCGTCACCACATAAACCTGCTCGAGCTCCATGCAGTGCAACTTGCACTGACAGAATTCATTCCTCTAGTCAGTCAGGTCATGCAGGTCCAGGCAGACAACACCACAACCATATTCTACCTGAACAGGCAAAGCAGAACTTATTCCCTTCCCTTGTGTCAGGAGGCCCTCTGTACCTGGACCCTTGTGTGTGGCCTGGGTGCAGATCTCCTTGTGATCTGTGTCACAGGGGAGAGCAATCAGCTTGCTAACACTCTCAGCCAGGTAGGAGAGGCATTGCCCAAGTGATCCCTGACTTAGGAGGTGGTGAACCACCTGTTCACACTGTGGGACACTCCTCTGGTGGACCTGTTTGCCTTGTGGGAGAACACCAGACTGAGTCTGTTTTCTGCATGCTTCCCACAGTCCAGGACACTGTTAGGGCCCAAGACCCTGGACGACAGGCTTCATGTATGCCTTCCCTCCTTTCTCCTTTGATTCTCAAGATAGTGATCAACGCCCGGAAGGACAAGGTGTGCATGATCCTGATAGCTCTGCCAGGGTAAGGAGCTTGATCCTCTTACCTGCCCTGTGGCTAGCATCTTGGACTACCTTTGGTCCCAGTCTGAGCTGGGACTGCGAGTGATGACCCTTAAGGTGTACCTGGCAACATACTGGGCATGGCTAGTAAGCCAGTTGTGGCCCAGGAGAAGGTGGTCGGGTGCTTTTTCAAGGGCTAGGACCATCTGTCCCTGCTGGTGCATGAACCTCCTCTAGTGTGGGACTTACTGCTGTTGTTGGCTGTGCTGATGGGCAAGCAATTTAAGCATATGCACTGGTATGAGATGTCACACCTGTTGTGGAAAATGGCCTTCCTGGTGGCCATCACGCAATCTAGAAGGCTTGAGGAGCTCCAGGCTTTCTTGGTGAAGTCTCCCACCTGATCTTCCACAGGAACAAAGTCCTCTTTTACCCCAACCCAAAGTTCTCCTGAAGGTAGTATCAGAGTTTCAACTTTAACCAGGTGATTAACTTACAGGTACACATTACTAACTCATCTTCAGAGGCTGATGGCAAGCTCCATACCCTGGACCTGTGGATGGTGGTCTCTTATTATGTAGATCACATGGCTGAGGTTCTGGGAGAGGATTGCCAGCAGTTTGTCACTTATGTTGAAGCCATGCCAAGCAGAATGGCAGCAAAGTGGATGATTGACAGGTGGATAACATCCTACATCGATCTCTGCTATAGGTTAGCTGGTAGGGAGGGAGGCTTCTGTAGGGCTTAGACCTCATTCCACCAGATATACTGCTGCCTTGGTGGCTACTTCCAGGGATGTCCCCATCCAGGAAATCTGCAAGGCTGCTACCTGAAAGTCAGCACACACCTTCATTTTCCACTACTCCTGCAACCTTGAGTCACGTTGGGATGCTGGTTTGGGACCCGAGTTCTCCAGTCTCTGATCACCAAGTAGGGCTGTGTGCCTTGCACTCTTCTCCTAGAGAACTGCTAGGAGTCTGTCAGAGTATTGATGGTGAACTATACCCATGTCCCTGGAAATAGAAGTGATATATAGTTCACATACACACAACCCACCCAGCCTTCCCTGGCAAGTGGCACATGGATCCCTGCTTCCAACGTGCAAAATCTGATATCACAGGGCAGAGTCAGGGGATATACTGCCCGGATGGTGGGAGGAGCTTAGCTTAAAGATTTCCAGCAAATCAGACTGTTCCAGGGGAACTACCAGAGTGTTGATTTTAACTATATACTACCCCTAGAACTACGGTTACAGGTGAGTAACCTATTTTTTTGTCTCTGTGCTTACACACATACCTCTCAACTGTCCTGATTGTTTCGGGAAATCCCAGTTTCAGTGGTCTGGTCACAACACAGCCCCAGCACATTCCTGACTGTTTCAGGAAATCCCAGTTTCAATAGTCTGGTCACGACACAGCCCCAGCACATTCCGAAACTGTTTGTGGGCACTGCTCAGGGTTTTAAATAATTGATTAGCAGTTTTTTTCTTGGGACTATACTAACTGTACAGAAAGTATTTATATAGATTTTCTAGAAGTGCTGTGTTTGTTAAACACAGTGAGGCAAGAACTATGCATTTTCACAAAGATTTAGCACTTTTATGAGCAAAACGCTAATCAATTTTTAGAGTTAAATAAATCCCTGCTGCTGTTAGCACACTACATCAGCGTACTTGTGTTCTCTTTGTGTTTTTCCCTTCCACATTTTCTCTCCAGCAATAGATGCAGTGTGCGTCTGACATCATGTGCACTCCTTGGCCAATCAGGTGCTCTCAACTGAAGTTTGCAGTCCGTCTCAGTTTTCCTCACATCCTCCCACAACCGCACAGCTTAATTTCTGTTTCCCTCCATATGGATTTAAAATCCCCTCCAGCGCTCTTGGCCCCAGATAGCCAAGGAACATTCCAGAGCACCGGAGAGGAATTATAGATTGAGGCCGCCTTCCTCCGCACTACAGAATGAGGGAAAGATAAGCCCCCCCCCCCACTGAGAACAACACAGAAGTCATGGGGCTACCTACAGCCAGCTGCTGCCAGTGCCAGTCAGAAGCTCAACTAGCAGAGCTAGCTCAGGGTTGTATAAAACAGCAAATCACAATAAAGATGTCAATTCTCATCAAAGAGTTAACCACTGGCACAGCCTGCCAGCAGCTAGTTGTCACTCTGTCACCAGCCTGCAGTCAGCAGTGTGCTGGTGCCAAGCCCACAGCAGCAGTAATAGCCATGGTAGACCGTGAGAGTTGGAGAACCTCAGTTTTTCAGCCTGTTAGGCAGATACTTTGGTTACACTTTAAGTGTCTGTTTCAATGTAACTAATCATTAATTACATACAACATGGTAATTGCACTGTAACTACATGTTTGTTGCATGCAGCTACATTGCAGTTGCATTACTGAGGTACTGTAAGTGTACGGAGTATTGTATTTAATGGTGATTATTGATTTCCCAGCTAAAGTCCCAAGTTTAACTAAAATTTATTCAAAAGACTTTGTGCAGTATAGAGGTATGGGGCATGACTGGCTCATGAGATCACTAAGCCAGAGCCCAGACTCAGTGCCAGGTGAAGTAATTTTAGTGCAGTAAAGCAATCCATAGAAAAAGCAAACCTAGGCTGTACCTCTGTGCCAGCAGCTGTTCACGCAGGACAAAGTACAGTCATTTGCTGTTTAAATTTGACTAGCTTGTTATCCACTATCTCTGTTTTGAGGAGTGGCAGACATTGTGTGGCACAGGCTTGGCGTCAGTTTCAGAACCCTTTTAACGCAGTAGCTTGTGCATTATTATAAGGCACACTATGTGCTGGGATTCCCAGTGCCCAGTCCCTCCCGGCGCATAGTGTAGTTTATAATAAATGCACCAGTAACTGCTTTAAAATGACTTGCAATGATGCCATGCCACACTGTCTCCTGTGCCTCAAACATTTCCACACGAGTAAGCATTGCCAGTCAAGTAAGTATGTTAATTGTTTGTTCATTTAAAGCTGGTAAATTATGCCACGAAGGGGGTTTAGTGAGGTCCATTGTGCGATGTGAAACGTTGATATTCTGTTAAGGACAGGGCCACAATACTTGATTACGAAATGTTCAAAGTACTATGAATTTCATGCTTTGGAATAAATGCAAGCATTGTGATGTTGCGGTATGCACTGAGTAAAAAATGGTATTTCTGATTTTGAGCATATGTCCCTGATTTTTTATTGTATTTATTTATTTATTTATTTATTTCAAAAGTTTCACCAGGAAAGGCACACTGAGCAGTCATTGCTCGTTTCCAGGTGCATCCTGGGGGAAAGGGGAAGGGGAACAAATAGGATAATCAGACAGAAATAAAAGTAACAGCCAGTTATACATATAGTATTACAATAAGAGCATACAGTTTGTAAACGTATGGCATGTTCTACAGGTATCTGTAGAGGTAACATACTGCAGGTGGGAAACAAAACAAGGTAGAGTGACTGACAGGCAATTACCGTAACAATCACAATGATCTGAAATAAAGAATGTAGAAATAATCAATAACACAGTCTTGGTGTCCATTAATAAATAGGAAGAAGGCTGCAGAAAAAGTTGCAGGTGTACACCTAGTACGTATTGGAAAGTTGCAACTGCACTCCCAGTGCATACTGGACACCTATGCAGAGTTCACATATAAGCTTGAAATAGTGAAACTGTTTAGTAGCTACAGTCCTACATGTAAAATTGGATGCTTGCATAGGGACTAGTGGGGGGACTGTCCTCTAGGAACTGCAGGTGGGCTTGGTGCGCAGTGATCGGTTTAGCAGTTCATAATTGACTCATCATCATTTGACGTGTCATATGGTTGAGATGGCAGTCAGGAGGAGAGATGAGTGCAGCAGGAAGGGGTTGGAGTGGAGAGGGAAGGGAAGTGTGTTTGTATTAATGGCAGTTGCAAGCAGGGGAGAAGAAGTTGTGTAGAAGAGAAGAGATGGCTGAAGGGGAGTCAACGTGATGGATGGAAGGGGATGGAGGGAGTTCCACAGTTTGGGAAAACTGAGCTCCCAGTTACTCAAGTGGTGATGGGGAGAGGGTGGATATGGAGTCAGCAGTCTGAAGAGATTGTGTCCTTCCTACAAGGTAGGCCCTGAATCAGTTTGTGGCTGAGTCAGAGAGCCCAGCTGTAGAGAGTTTGTCAATAAGGAGGGGGAGGGAGACCATGTCAAATGCCATTGCGAGGTCGACAAAGATGGCAGAGGTGATTTGGCCACGATCCATCCTGGAGTGGATGAAGTCAGTAAGCATAAGTAGGGAGGTAGTGGTAGAGTGGTACTTCCAGAAACCAGACTGGAAAGGGGTGAAAAACAGGAGACATTGAGGTAGGAGAAGAGTTGATCGAGCACCATGTACTCTTGGAGCCTTGCAAGGATAGGGAGAAGAGCTGCAGAGTGGTAGTTCACCGGGGTGGAGGAGTCACCACCTTTAGGGAAAGGTAGAACAATAGCATGTTTCTAGGCAGTTGGGATAGATGCAGATGAGAAGGAGAGGTTTAGAAGGGATGCTGGGAGAAGGAGATAGCAAGGGCAGATAGATAGAGGGGCTCAGGATCAAGCCCATCTGGGAAGATGCCTTTGTAGGAGTTTAGGAATAGGAGAGCTTCAGGAGTGGCTGAGGGGGACACTGAGGAGAAGGAGGGCTGTTTAGGTGCAGCATTGATTGAGGAGGGGAAGGGAGGCAGAGGGGACAGGAGGGGAAGGAAAGGAGTGAGGAGAGAAGGACAGAGGCACAGGAGGTGAAGTAGGAATTAAATTCTGAGGCCACTGTTAGGGGCCCGATAGAGCGGAGTCAATAATTTTGAGGACCCGGGCAGGAGGTTGGGGGGGGGGGGGAGATTGAGCATATACTACCTTTCAGAATTTGGAGGGATGATTTATATTTGTATGAAAGGTATCTTGAAAATATTCTGCCCTAGCAAGCCTGATAGCCTTTGTACATGCGTTTCGAAGTGTGTGGTATATTTGGGAGTCACCAGGTATGTTTGAGGTTTAATGTACCTTCCAGGCTCAGTCGCGAGCCCATAGACGAGCCAGTTATTCTGGAGTGATCCAAGGGAGGTGGTCTTCCCGAACCCTGGTGCGCCTAAGTGGGGCATGTCGGTTCCAGATGTTGAGGAATTTGTCTTTGAAATAACCCAATGCTATGTCAGTTGAGGTGGCAGAGGGATGGGGGACCAATCAGTGTAAGCTAAGTCATGAAGGAGAGGGGTAAGGTCGAGGGATTTATAGGATCTGGTCAATAGAGTCCTGGTTGGGGCTTTGGACCAGTGGATTTTGGGTACCATGTAAATCATGTGATGGTCATTTAAGACATCAGGGAGGATGCCGGCTGAGAGTATTCGATGGGGATGGGGGGTGAGGGCCCAATCAATAAGTGTATGGTTATGAATTTTTACATTTACTCGGGTAGGTTTATCAGTTGGGACAAGCTGAGTGTGGAAATGTAATTTTAATGGGCAGTGTCCCTCAGTTGAGGCCTGGCAGGTTGAGGGGCATGCCTGGAGATGGTGCTTCAGCTGACTTACTCATTTTGTTCCTTTGTCAGCGGGCAGGGCACTAGGAACTTGCTTTTACGACCTGCTGCTGTGTACAGTGAGTAGGACTGTTTGTGCAGCTCCTCCATAGCGGTGTGGACCTTCAGTGACCAGGTTCAATATTGCACAACACCACTCATTGCTCTCACCGGGCCATGCAGTGAGAGCATGTTCTTGCATCTGTCCCTCCAGCAAATGGGAAAGACTAAGCATAATGTGGCTGACTGTAGTGACTACAGGCACAACAGGAGCTCTGGGGACAAAAGTACTTGAGGAGGACGATGGATACCTTGGTGTAATTATAAACTTATATATAAACTTAAAATTTATAACAACACACTGGATACTAGTGACCCCTGCCCCCCATTGCCCAGTCCGCAAGTAACTAGAAAGCATGACCATCCTCTGTTATTTTTGTAGTCAGGCACCCCAGAGAGGGAGGGAGGTAGAAAGAAATGAAAGGAAACATGGAACTGTGGCTTGAAACTGTTGCACCTGACCACAAGAAAGTTCCCAGTAAAAGACGTAGGGTAAGCAGTTATTTGGAAAACCTCATGTAACCCCCCTGCAAACTGGGGGCTTAGCTGACACCATGCCACTCTGTCCTTCTCTTGCTCTCCCGGGGGCCTCCAATATCCTGCCAGTATGTTTTCTGGTTGTCCAAGCCTTGTTCTTCCCCTGGTGTCCCAGACAATGCAGCCCAAGTAAAAAAAATCCAGCCCTATGGGGCTTGAACACAACCACTGCGATCAGCCGGCTTGTTGTTCTGCCCTTGGGGCAGCGGGGATCATGTAGGTGTGAGTGGCGCCTTTGATCTGCGACTGATTGAAATTTCGGTCAGTCCGGGGAGTGTTCCGTTGGTCCCTGGATCCCCATAGCCTAAATAGGACCCGGTGACTATGGACCAGCTGCTGAGAGGCCACTCCTCTAAAGATTAAAGGAGTTCCATGAGCTGTTCGATTGGGGCTCATTTAAATATTCATGAGCTGAGCCCCGATCGTCTAAATATTCATGAGTGCCTGTCTGCCCTCAGGGCAGTTGTTGTCGGCTGTGGCTGAAAAAGAAAAGAAAGTGTTTTGAAAATTAAATATTGTAACTGCTGCAGATGCCAGGATGCCTTCTATAGCGGAAATTGACCATGGAGGACCTGTGTGAGTACCCTTGTACCCTTCCCCCAGGTGCAAGGGAGAAATACAGCAAGCTAACTTATGGACCTCCATGCCCTTGTAACTGTTAATGCCAAAAAAGATATGTAACTATGGGCCAACATGCCCTGTACCTACAGGTGTGAGAAAAAGTGAAAGTAATTAGTCTAGCCCACTTTGCCTGAAGTGACTGTTTGTTCTTCAGTTCACACCTTGCCTGCTGCCCTACTGGCCCAGCGCAGGTGTATCTTTGAGACTGTGTTATGCCCATAGCAGCTGTTGCTGGGGGTATCCAAGAGAGTCCAGACAGTGTGCATTTAGGTAAAATTATATAAATGTGCTGATTTTCATCGGTGCCCAGTATTCGGTCAAGATTGTCCTGTGGAGCTGCCAGCCATAGCCGCTTTGCCACTTCAAGGGACATGAGACCCGAGGGTCGACTTGAGATATGCTTAGAACCTGGAAATGACAAATTTCCACCTTGTTGAATTATGTCTGAGAATATAAACGAGTTAAAGATGTATTGGTAAATAAATGTATTGGAGTGACCACAACATATACTGTATGTGCTGAATATTCAGGATTTGCGAATCCCAAGATCTAGCCAAGGTAACCTGGACTGGTTGCTTTTTCTGTAATGCTCAGTGCTGCGACAATTTAGGTACTTCAGGGAGAAAAGGAGCTGTAAGGACCACATAGCAAGGATTAGGGAGGAGGGGGGTTGGGTGGAAACAGGATGCGATAAGGCAGAAGCACTAAATGAGTACTTCTGCTCAGTATTTACTAAAGAGAAGAGGGGGATGACACCCAAGGGGGGAGAAATGGCAGAAACAGGGAGGGAGGGGGTGACAGATGGGGAAATCATGGAGGGCAGAGTTCGGGAGGGTTTGAAGGCACTGAGGGCGGATAAGGCGCCAGGCCCAGATGGTATCCACTCCAGGATACTGAAGGAGCTGGCAGAGATCCTTGCAGGACCTTTGGCAGACCTATTTAATGCCTCACTACATTCGGGGTGTGTACCTCAGGACTGGAGGATGGCTCATGTGGTGCCTCTCCACAAGAGTGGCCCCAAGGATTAACCGGGAAACTACAGACTAGTGAGCCTCACATCCATTGTGGGTAAGCTAATGGAGACTATCCTGAAGGGGAGGCTGGTGGCCCTTCTAGAGGCCAAAGGACTACAGGACAGCAGAGAGCATGGCTTCATATGGGGCAGATCCTGCCAAACCAACCTGGTGGAGTTCTATGACTGGGTAAGTAGGCAGCTGGACAGGGGCCATGCAGTGGATGTCCTGTATCTGGACTTCAGTAAGGCATTCGACTTGGTGCCACATGGAAGGCTGGGAAGTAAGTTAGTAGGCACAGGGGCAGGTGCAAAGCTGGTGAGATGGGTAGGGAACTGGCTTCAGGGAAGGCAACAGAGGGTGGTGGTGGGTGGAGAGCTCTCACACCCAAGGGTAGTGACGAGCGGTGTTCCACAGGGCTCGGTGTTGGGGCCAGTGTTGTTTGGGATATTCACTGCAGACATATCACTGGACATCAAGAGCAAGATCAGTCTGTTTGCTGATGATACCAAGGTAGGAGCAGTGATGGATGACCTAGGGGGATGGCAGGGGTTGCAGGATGATCTGGCAAAGCTTGAAACCTGGTCAGACACTTGGCAACTGGAGTTTAATGCCAAAAAATGCAAGGTGCTGCATTTTGGGATGAAGAACCCAAGGAGGAGTTACCAGCTGGGGGGAGTGCAGTTAGCCCAGACAGAGGAGGAGAAGGATCTGGGGGTGCTCATTACAGGGTCAATGAACAACTCAGCACAATGTAGGACGGCAGCTGCAAAGGCCAACAAAATGCTGGGTTGTATTGCAAGGGGTATATCCTCGAGGGGGGAGGAGGTGATTCTGCCACTGTACAGGTCATTAGTTAGACCGCACCTGGAGTACTGCGTGCAGTACTGGTGCCCGTATCTGAAGAGGGACATTAAGTTACTGGAAGGGGTACAGTGCAGGGTGACAAAGACGATCAAGGGGTTGGGGGACTTATCATACGAGAGGAGGCTGAGGGAGCTGAACATGTACTCACTGGAGGAGAGGAGGGACAGGGGGACATGATTGAAACCTTTAAGTACATGAAAGGAATAAATAGGACAGGTACAGAGGGGCTGTTCAGCGTAAGGGAGGGGAGGGACACCAGGGGCCATGATATGAGACTGGAGGGAGGAAGGTTCAGGAGGGAGATGAGGAGACACTTTTTTACAGAGAGGGTGGTGGCTGGATGGAATGCGTTACCTGCAGAAGTGGTATCCAGTAGAACAGTGGACTGCTTCAAAAGGGGATGGGACAGGACAAGGAGGAAGGTTAATGAAGGGGAAGGGTGGAAGGGAGGGGCAGCTGCAGAATAAGGGGTGCTAGCTGCACATTCGAGTAGACTTGATAGACCTCTAGGCCTTTATCTGCTGGCAAATTCCGTATGTTCATATGTTCGTAAGCAGGGCAATCCCTGCCCTTCTGCAACAAGCAGGGCAATCCCTGTTACTTTGCCAAAAGCAGGGAAATCCCTGCACCTCTAATAAGGATCAACAGCCATTGCTGTGTAGTTGTCTTCCAAGTTAGCCCCCTTCCTTTTATTCATAGCCGGCCAACTCAACCAGTTGCAACATCCACCAGGCCTACAACATCCAGCACTTTGGTATCTGGGTACCCAGTGTATAGTGCGAGATTGCGGGGTTTCAGCTGTATCTGGGACTGTTACCAGTGGTGAAATAATTTTTTGTATTTAGTCAGCAACTTAAATAGCCAGGGCTCTGGGTATCATTGTCTGGTTGGAGAATTGTGATTGCCTTTTCTGTTAATTTAGTAGCCACCCAGCTGGAGGTTTCACCAGCACAAACCAAAACCTGTGTACATTTTGTAAATAGTGATCAGCATAACTTCTATTCCTCATGTTTCCCCATCCTAACTCCTATGTTCCTCCCAAATAAATCTTGTTATTACTGTTTTTGCAAATCATCATGTGTGAGCATATTATTAGAGAGAGTCATTAATTGCACGATGTCTTAAATGTGGGGAAATGTCTATTGGGTCATGTTTAGGGTGGCAAATGGTATTTGTGGGTGGTGTAACATCTCAGGGGGTTATACCAGGCAACAGCTAGCCCCCGTTAAGTATACTCTGAGTAGAGTCACTGTGCCATTGTTTTAAACTTGATTTAAGTTTTACGAACCCAACCCCCTCAGCCTAGCTCATAGATAGTAGGCAGGAGTGTAACTCTAGGAGTAGTGCCGCCTAGGGGTTCCACTCAGCTTTACTGGCAGTCTTGAGAAACAAGGAGGAAAATACCAAATTTAAATTTAGATACCCCCGAGAAATTATGGCATTGCACGAATGGAGAGGTGGAGCACTGCTTTGAGACAGTAACGTACAAGCAAGCAAACATTCGGTATTGACAGATACTTGTTTCATGCACTGTAGTGCTTTTATTTCTGGCTGTGAGTTCTTGCAGCGACAGCAAAACTCTTTCTTACCAGTCTGCACTAGTTGCCATGGGAATAATACAGTGGCTAACCAGCTGGCGAGATCACTTGTCCTTCACATGTAGTCCCTGTCAAACTGCTAAGTGAAGCTGGCAAGAACACCGGCACCTGAACATATTGTTCCTAGTAACACACAGCTTGGCTGCTTGGGATGGTTTCAGTGAGCAAACTCAACTTCAGCTATTCCACAATTCAGAGGCAGGATGCCTAGTTCTTTGCTTTTACTGCCGTGTTGCATAGCAGTTGCGTTTGACACAATAAAGCACATGTACAGTTAAGACCAGTTAATCTGTAATGAAGAACTTATTGAAAAAAAAAAAAACAAATGTGAGCAAAACAAGAAAATCCAAACTGAAATGTCAAGAGGTTGCATTAGAATGTCAGGCAAGCAATGAGCAGATTTTTAGACCGTCAGGTCTAGGTCAGGTCAGAATATGTTTCCACTTACTGTATATTGGTAGACAGTGACTCTTAATCAAATTGAAAGCATGGGCTCTAATGCTGTCATTTTCTGCCATAAATCTGTTACTGTACAGGAGGAGACAGAATTCTAGGAAGCATAAATAAAAGAAACAGCGCAGCATGTTTGAAAAAAGGTTGAAGTTTGGTTCACGGTTTATGAATAATTGAGATTGTTCTTGCAATCATTAAGCTATGCCAGGGGTTTGATGAACAGTGGGGGACTCGCACGAGACCCCCACCCTTGACAAGTGCTCCATAACTGCCTGTCTCCAGGGTCCTTTGGATGCTCATTTTGCTTAATGTACTGTAGCTGCCAGAGCTACCAGTCTGCTGCCATGTTGTCCGCCTTTCCTCTGCTCTTTGCTTCTTGCCTGCAGCCATCCTGATTTGTATTCTGCTTCCGCTTGTCAGGCATCCAATTTGCTGCTGGTGTGCTGCTCTCTTGTCACTGCTTGCCATTCTTCTCCTTTCCAGCTGGGCTTAGTCTGGGTCCTGATGCCATTTTCCTGCGCTGCGTGCCTATCTTCTACTTTGCCCTGTGCTTGTGGACTGTGCCTTCCAGTGTGGTATTTGTCAGTGTCAGTGTGGTATGTGTGTCATTGCTCTTACTCTGTTTCTTGGCCTGCGGGCTGGGCATCAGCCTACCTTCGGCTGTGTTGCCTGCTGCTGTTCTGTAGCTCCTACTCATTGCTGCCCTCCAGTGGCCTGTGCTATTCCATGTCCTGCTCTTTGCAGTGTGCTAGGCTGCTGCTTCTTTCTCTGCTGTTCACTCCTCTTTTCATTTACTGTTTCTGCCCTTGCTTGGTTCCGCATGCATTTGGCATCATTCTGCCTTTTTTGCTGTGGCTGTTCAAGCCTTGCCCCTTTTGTATGTTTGGGGGCTCCTTTAGTACTCTTTACACCCGTCAGGTAAAGTTAGCATTGGCCGCCAGCATGCTCGGGCAGTCACTCGGCTCCTCTAGTCTGTGCTCAGCTTTCTTTCTGTGATACAGTTATTCAGAATACATTCATTCAGGGTTTTGCCCTCTACAATGGAACAGTCATACAGCTTCATACTAGGGGCATTGATGCCCCATCAACTGTCAGGCATTTGCCCCATCAATTACCTGTCACTAAGGCCTCAACATTTTACTGCCACTTAAGGGCTTCATTCTACCTTGGGTCCTTGCCCCTCAAGGGTGACTTAACAAAACCAGAACCTTGTATTGTGGAGGAGTGGAGTCGAACAGCCATGCTTGATGCAGCAGTTTTTTGTATGCTCCTTCATCTTTGGGTCCATCCCAAATGTCCCTTTAGCATTCGGGGTGAGCCTCTGTTGCACCAAGAACGGAGTCCGAACCCTGTAGTGCCTTTGCGAGAGTGAGAGTCTCATTCAAAGCAGCATGTTCTGAGTTATTTTGTACTCCACCTTGCCTGTGGTGTCATTCCTCGAGGGCTTAAAAATGTAATAGCGACTATTATAATTAGCCTAGAGGGATGGGGACTGATGGACTTGTATCCCTACAGGTGTTCTCCACAAGTATGTGCATTTTTTTCTCTTTCATGCCAAAGGTTATAAAAGAAATTCTACTATGACCTGGGTCTGGATGGTGTCTTCGGTCATCACTAATGTATTTCCTATAGTTAATCTTCCAGTCACCTCCATCTGCCATTTTCTCTGTCCTTACGTGAAGGTATGTCTGTTCTGCTGTGTAATTCCTTGCCATTGACTCCATCATGTGGGGCATCTTCCTTGGGGCACCTCTATGGATGGAGCCTTCCTCAAGATGGTGCCATTGTCTTTATGGTACCTTGAAAGGGTGGTAGTCCCTGTAATTGGAACAGGGAAAGTGAACGTCCAAGTCTGTTTTGCACAAGCATTCAAATCTGCAGTACTAAACATCCTGCCTCCCAACCATTCTAAGTATGTTGCGCAAGCATACCATGCATAATTGCTTGCTGGCACACTGACACAGTGACTAGTTAGGCTATGCCAGGGGTTCGGTGGGGGAGCCAGTCACTCATACCACGTCCCCCCCCACCAATAGCTACTGAACTGTGGATGCTCCAGAATCCTTTGCTTACAAGTTTTCTTTGCTCCATCATCCTCCCCTTTTCCTGTGGCTTCCTCTCTTTCCTTATGGGAATTCCTGGGCATCTTGCCTATAGTACAGTTCATGTAGTCTAAGGAGACCATGGACAGCAGTGCAGTTGAGTCTAATGGGGATGGGCACAGCCTGACTCCGGTGCACGGCCACACAACCTAACCCGCTGCACCCCGACGGCAGGAAGAAACGAAAGCAGGACAATGCCTTTGTGCAGCGGTATAATGCCGCCACTATTGGGCACCACTGCTCCTGACTTCCTGCTGGCCCTTCTCCCCACGTGTTAGACAATCCCAAGGGAGGTTATGGTTGATGATGCTCCTAAAGGAACCCATCATGAAGGAAGTGCCCTCTGTGGACACCCTCAAGGACCAAGTGAACAGCAGAGAGGTTGCTGGGAGGTTGCCTGGCAGAGGTGGGCAGAGTCTGCGATGGGAGGAGGGGTGAGACTGTGTAACTGCCAATAGGTACTTTTCCTTCTCAAAATAATTTGACACAATTGTTCCTAGAAATCTGCAACATCAAGTAAACAATTACATAGTCCACCAGCTCAAAAATATAATCAGGGCCCAGTCTCCTGGAGGCAAGCAGTCAATCCCAGATAAAACAAATAGGTAGTGAACACCAGCTGTAGCAGACATATACATGTTTATTTGGAACCTCTTACATCAGTTTGTTTATTCATGACATTTGCGGTTTTATATGGTAACACTTTAGTACGAGATGGAGAAGTAATAAGATCCACAAGGGGTGCTATTAATGTTACAGTAAGAAAGTGCACTTTTTTATAAAGCATTTAAGTACACTTATGATATGGTAGGAAACGAGGCATATGGCTAAAACAGAAGTCCACTGTTCACTTAAGAGTACAGCCACCTAGAGACTCGCAGGTGATTAGCAGGGTGTGAATATTGGGATTCTTGAATGTAGTCTCACATAACAGAAAGAGTAGCAGTAAGAATTCAGTTACTGCTAGTGAGATCAAGATGAAAAGGTTCACCTTTTTGTTGGTTGTTGGGTTTACTCACATTTTAGCTGACATGTGATACCAAGAGCCCCATTCCCTTTAAAAGTCATGGAGTGAAGAAAACAGTGGGTAAGAACGTAAACACATGTTAAAGGACTGTAGGTTTCTTTGAGCACCTTGTGGAGGGGGAGTGTAACTCCAACGTTTTAAAATACATAAGAGGGTGAGACACTTTCATTTTTAAAAGTATTTTCATAAACCCAGAATACCTTAGCCTTACATTAAGCTAGCTCAGTTCTTGTTCAGTTTTCAAATGAGTAAGAACACCGGGACAAGAGGGCACACAGTGAAGCTGGAAGTGGGGGGAATTTAAGAGGGATATGAGGAAGTATTAATTCAGTGAAAGAGTGGTGGATGCCTGGAACAGTCACCCAGCAGAGGTGGTGGGAGTGAAAACAGTGGGGGGCTTCAAACATTCATGGGAGAGGCATAATGGAATAGTGGTAACTAGGTAGGGAGGGTGAGGGGTCAATGGAGACCAGGTAGGGTCTGCGGAGACAGAATGAGTGAGGAAAATATGGGCAGACTGGGTGGGCCAAGTGGTCCATTTCTGCTGACAGTATGTATCTTTCTGTGTTGCAAGCTGGACATGGGGCAGTAGGTAGCAACTTCGGGCAGACTGGAAGGACTTTGAGTCTTTTTCTGCCATCGGGTCTATGTGTCTATAGAAATGTATTTCTACATTTAATCCAGGAGACACATACAGAGAATATAAACAGGGATCTCATTTCTGGATGGGTCCTTGGGGGAGAGGAGTAGGAGGTACAGTGCCATCAGTGAAAACCACATCAGCAAGTAGACAGAAGTCATGTTATAAGTACTAAGGCACTTCGGGTACTTGTAATTTTAGTCAGCAATTGCGCTTCTTGAGTGTCTTTAAAGGCTCTCGGTAAATGCTCCTTGTGCCTAGCAACACATTCAGGGTGTGTGATTATTGACCCAGAATTATCCACCTTGACTGGTCTTTTTGCTGCATACTTGCACAACTTTAACACAGATGGTAAACACATTATTACAACTATATATGTGAGGCTGAAAAAGATGGCCAGCAGAAAATGACTTTGCACAGGATAATGGTGGGGAGGGCAGCTGCTGCTGTGAGGGCTGTGGGTTTGGATCTCAGCACCGGCAGTCAGAACAGGATTAGAACACTATTTCTGCTAGACTTTGGATCTTACTGTAAGGGACCAGCTTCACAAAGTAGAAGTCTCCATGAGACAGAAAAAGAGACAGGTTTGGCAATGCCATATAACATCATTTACTGTGCTGCTGGCGTCTTTGTCACTGAGTTAATAAGTCATTCAGCTCAAGGCAGCCATTTTGAATAAGGTGAAACATAGGGCCCAGATTTGGTACAAAATTTTGATCAAGTGCCACTTTTGCTATACAAACATGGCACCTGAGATACTGTGTGTGATTTCAGACATGACAGATTAGATTTCCTGACTTTTCCTCCCCAACATCCCCCTTTATTTTAATATTGAACAACAAATATTTAACATATTCAGTAACAAAAGAAGTGTTTGCCACGTGTTAACATGTGACATCGATACCAATCTCAGACTCTCGACTGCCATTTTTTGCAGCTGAAACTGAATGCAAGCCCAAAATGACATTGCTGCTGTGGATATTGGTAGATTGTGTCCTGTAACACCTGCTACTGTATCAGTTTAAAAGCCAAACTGATCCAGGATCAGTTTATCAACTGACCTGATCCAGAATCAGCTGTTTTCTTTCTTCTGTGTATTTTATTTCCCGGCTAGCTGTTAGTCTTTGCATGGGTATACCCTGTTCAGAGGCATAAACCGTGATGAGACCAAGGGATCCTGGCCATCATAAAGATGGCAGCCAGGTTTTTCTCCCACTTGTTCTCCCTTGCCCTCCTCAGATGCGGGTGATGCCTGATTCAGCTGTACAAACAGCTTCCTACTGAGACAGGAGCATGCTTTGTGGCTCAGCTGCAGAAGTCGCTGTAGTGGCGGCTGAATCGGGCTTGGCCTACTCCGCGGCGTACCATGTCATCCGCGTTGCAGCACAGCATGCTGCCGGTGGGCCATGGGGTGACTGCATCAGGTTACCAACCAACCAGACTGATCCAGGATCTGTTTACCAGTCAGTTTGTATCAAAGTTGAGGTGACCCACAAGGTTGCCAAATAGCCAGCATACAGTAGGCTAGTGGTTAGGGCAGAGGACTGTGAAGCAGGAGATCCGAGTTTGACTCCCAAGTTCTCCTCATTTTCCTTTAATCTCAAATTTTCACAGAGAAGGGATCCATGGTGATGTGGTGTCAGGTTACTAAATCAACATTAAACAGAGTGCAAGTCAAAACCATAGGTTCAAACCTTTAGCTGAACACTTACTGTTAGACCATGGGTAAGTCACGTGACCGCTAAGTGCTCCAGTTTGCCCAGCTATGGAAATGAGTAGAAGCCGGACTCCACTGGAACTGAGACATTGCATCTCAGCTGGGTTATACTGGGTAAATAAATAGCAAAATAAATAAAATAAATTGTGCAAGCGAGAACAGCTCATGTAGTGCAGTATTCTCACAGCAAACTGATTCTAGATCAGTTTGACTAGTACACTGACCCTGGATCAAGTCCAGCTGGTAAATGTATCCTTAAATAGTGATTTATTTATTTATTTATTGATTGATTTTAGTGAAAAGTGTTGACTGGAAATAGAACTCTTGGCACTGACCCAAAGCCGTTTTCAGGGTCGATCCATGAATGGGGCTGCAAAAAAGAAAATACATTAAAACAATAAAGTGTCAATTGTGAGGTGTCAATTGTGAGGTGTTTACACAGAAACTGTGAAGAACAATGGTATTTACTCATCTGGTAAAGGTGATTATTTGAGTACCCTTTATAGTACTCCGCAGTCAGAACCATCGGGTATTCCTCATCTATCCTATAGGTTGATGCACGATCCAATCAAAAAAACAGTCTGGCTGATGCCAGCTGCCCTGTCCCATCTGAGGATCTCCAGTGTGTATCTTCTATAGCAATTATAGGTACAGTGAAAAGCTCAGAAGGAGCAAATATACAGAGAGCAAACAGACGACACAGAGAGAACAACAGTATCTTCCTGTATGCTGCCCTCTCTGATAGTTGCTTGGTAGCCGTAACTGTCCTATCATATTAACAGTGACAGATAAGTTCATCCTTTATTTAATAAGGAATATTCACATCATTCACATGATGAATATGTCTGCCATGTAGAGACCTTAAGAGATAATTTCATAGTACATTACATTTCCTGCATCATTACTTGAATGCTTACTAGAATCCAGCAAATTACCATAACCTAGTCACATCTGCTGCTCCAGTTGGGGCTGTGGAGTACTATAAAGGGTACTCAAATAATCACCTTTACCAGGTGAGTAAATAGCATTATATTTCGTACCCTTTATAGAACTCCACAGTCAGAACCATCGGGACCTTGGTAGCAGTGTGGTTAGAGCATGTGTTCTGGGTGAGACACTGTGAAGGCAGATTGATTGACCATTATCTATGTTGAGTACCTGCCCTTAGTACTGCCCTGGCAAAAGATGCTTTCTTAGCTGATTCTGCATCCATTCTGTAGTGTCTGGTGAACGTGTGTATGGAGGACCATATCGCTGCTGAATATATGTCTGTTACTGATGCCTCCCCCCCCCCTTTCTTCCCAGGATGTGGTGATCACTCTAGTTGAGTGAGCCTTTATTCCTTGTAGAGGTTTCTGTAAGCTGTGGATATGGTTTGTTTTATCCACCTAGCTATGGTATCTTTGGAGGCTGCCTGCCCCGCCCTCTTCCCTACCGTGAGAGTAAATAACCTGTCTGTTCTACGTGAACTGTTGGTTATACTGAGCTATTTCTGTAGGTGGAGCCCGACATCTAGTGGGGTGGGGAGTCCCAGTGTCGTGGCTGCTCCCTGTCCCTAAGAAAGGGAGTTGAACTTCCTGAGCTAGGTGTTAATGAGTTGCCACCTTAGGTAGAAAAGAGGGAACTGTTCTGAGAGTTGCTCCATCATTGTGGAATGTGAGGAAAGGTTCCCTTGCATGATAGTGCTTGTAACTCTCCTATCTGTCTAACTGAACAAATAGCTACCAGGAATACTGTTTTTTAGGGTACACCAGTGTAGGGACTCCTGCTGAAAAGTGGACCTTGGAGTGCATCTAGCACTATGTTTAGTTGCCAAGGTGTGCACGATGGTTTGATTCTGGGTGATGCCAGTGTGACTGCTCTGAGTAGTCTGACTACATCGGGGTGTGACCCTATTGAACCTATTTCCAGTAATGGGCCCCTTATGGTGGAAATGGCAGA
Source organism: Neoceratodus forsteri (assembly GCA_016271365.2). Taxonomy (NCBI): domain Eukaryota; kingdom Metazoa; phylum Chordata; order Ceratodontiformes; family Ceratodontidae; genus Neoceratodus; species Neoceratodus forsteri. The sequence goes on along the minus strand of CM057456.1, from coordinate 446,868,564 downwards.
AGTTTGAAACCTGAGCGATGCGAGGCTGAGTCCCTTATTTGCTCCGTCATTAAGGAAGTCTAGGATTTGAGGCAGTCCTGCAACAGAGGGGGAGGTTCCCTTCTCCGTAAACCATTTATGAAAAATCTGCCACTGTCTCTGATAAGTTGTGTTCCTAGATTGTCTCCTAGATTGCAGCAGTCACTCCACTACCCTGTTATGGTAGCCTAGTTTTAACAGTCTGTCTCTTTCAGTAGCCAGGCCGTCAGTTTCAGTGCTGCTGGATTCGGGTGTAGAATTGGGCCCTGGCTCAGCAGGTCCCGCCATCGAGGTAACGGCACTGGAGGGTCCATTGTCATTGCCTGTATGAATGAGTACCAGGGTCTCCTTGGCCAATCCGGTGCTACCAGAACTACTGTCGACCCCGTGGCTCGAATCTTGTGAAGAATCTTGCTCAGCATGGATGTTGGTGGGAACACATATGCTTGTTGGAATTGCCATGGTGCTGACAGGGTGTCCACTTCCTGTGCCTTAGTGTCTGTAAATCTCAAGTGGTATACTGGTAGTTGAGTATTCTGTTGCGAGGCCATGAGGTCTACCTGTAGTGGCCCCATTTCTTCTGCATCTTGCGAAATACTTTTTGGTTGAGTTTCCACTCTGCTTTATTCATGGTTACTCTGCTTAGCCAGTTTGTGTTGGCTGAGCCTGCCAGGTAGATTGCTGTGATTGACAGCACATTTTGTTCTGCCCAGCGTAGGATTATGATAGATTCCCTGATCATTGATTTGCTCCATGTACCCCCTCGTTTGTTTAAGTTGGCGACCATTACTTGATTGTCGCACCTCACTAGGACTGCCCTGCGTGCAATGAGTGGCTCGAAGAATGTCAGTGCTAGTCGTACTGCTTTCATCTCCAGCACATTAATTGGTAGGGCTGAGTCGGTTTGAGACTATAGACCATGAGTGACATGGTTCAGGTAGGTTGCTCTCTAACCCGTCAGGCTTGCATCTGTGGTGATGATGGCTGCGGGTGGTTGTGCTAGCGGACGCCCCCTTAAGATGTTTTTCCTTAGTGTCCACCACTTCAAGTCTGACAGTATCTTTGTCAGGGGGGAATACTGGGGCTCTGAAGTTCTGAGTGGTTTGATCCCAAGTTTCAATCAAGAACCTTTGTAGCAATTTCATGTGCAATCTGGCCCATGGTACCATGTCTATCAGGGTTGCCATTACCCCTAGTACCCGGAGGTTGTCCCAGACTTGCTTTCTGGGTCTGCGGAGGATCCCGTTGATTAGAGAGTAAATATTGCTTGCTTTCTCCTCTGTGGGGGTCACTTGGTTGAGTCTTGTGTCTGTTACGGCCCCAGGTGGACTAGAGACTGGGTTGGTAGTAGCTGGCTTTTTGCCTTGTTTATTACCCATCCATGTTTTTGCAGACATTGCAGTTCTGTGTTTGTGTTGTAGCTTGCCTGTTCCATTATTCATAGCAGCCAGTTGTCTAGGTAGGGGATGATATGCACGCCTTCTTTTCGCAAGTGCGTTGCTAGGACTATTAATGTTTTGGTGAAAACTCTGGGGGCAGAGGCCAGACTGAGCGGGAGACAGATATATTGATAGTGTTCCCCCTGAACGTTGAACCGCAGGTATTTGTGGTGTGACTTCTGAATCGGAATGTGTAGATAGGCGTCTTTCAGATCTATTGAGGTTAGGTAGTCCCCTCGTTGGATGGCTAGTAATGTTGACTGCACTGTCTCCATCTTGAATTTCCTGTAGGTGACGAATTTGTTCAGATGCTTTAGGTACAAGACCGGGTGCATTCCCCGTTTTCTTGGGGACCACAAAGAATAAGGAGTAAACTCCTATGTGTGTCTCTCTCTCTCCTCTATAGGGACATGCGAAATAGCCCCATTCTGAAGCAGGTCCAGAATTGACCATTGAATTACTCATGCCTTCTCCGGGCACTTCGGAGTTGGGGAAACCAGCGGTTTATGATGAGTCAGTTTGCTGGTGAATTCGATGACGTATTCCGTTGTTATTACTTCCATTACCCACTTGTCCATTGTTGTTTGGGCCCATTGTGTTGCAAACTCCTGCAGTCTCCCTGCTATTGGTGGATTTGCATGGGTCCGCGTAGCTTCATTGCTTCTTTCCCTGGTGCTTGAAATTTGGCTTGTGCCTGCCATTGCCTTATTGTTTGCCGGCATTATTCTTTGACTTATTGCCGTAGGACTTGTTTTAAAATTTTGGCCTTTGAGTACATTGCCTGGATCCCTGTGGGTGATAGGTCTGTTTTTTCTGCCTGAAAATTTTCCCTTTTGGTCGAAAGGACTTGTCTGAGGGCAGGTAGACATCCTTGGCTCCTTGTGCTTGCTTGCCTCCCCTGTTTTTGAAGTAAGGGGTTAAGCCCTTGCTGAATAGGGTGCCCTCTTTGAACGGTAACCTCATCAGTGCGCTTTTGGGCTTATCCACCTGCCACAGCTTGAGCCATAGCACCCGCCTAGCTGTGTTTGCTAGGACAGCGGTCCTAGGTCCAAATCTCAGCAGGTCCGATGAGGCATCCATGATGTGGGTTACTGCTTGTATTGCACATTCTGCAGCGTCTGCTTGCAGGGAGTTGTCCGGGATGTTTTCTGTTAGGACTCCAGCCACCTATGAAGGGCTCTGCTGGTGAAGCAGACCGCTGTATCAGCCGAATGGAGCATACCCGAAACCTCGTGGATATTTCTGAGATGCTCCTCAATGGGGGTCCTTAAGCACCGCTGCGCTCTCTGTTGGGATGGTGGTACGCTTGGAAAGTTCCGATACTGGCTGGTCCACTTTGGGAGCTTCCCCCAATCTTTTGTCCGAGTCTGTGATAAGGGATATCAATTGTCTACCATGCTTCGCTCTGGCATTCTGGTGGGTTCAGGTGCATTGTACTTCTTGTTTAGAATAGTCTCGATGGTCTTGCATGTTGGAAAGTGAACCGTCTCTTCTGGTTCACCCATTGACAGAAGGGGGTCCTCCGACGTGGATGGTTGTTCTGACTGTTCTGCAGTTTTAAGTGCAGTACTGACCATTTTAATTATCTCGTCTATGTTATCACCGTGGCACATCCTGGCAGATTTGTCCATGGAGGTGTTATCCGGGTCAGTCGGTGTCTCTGACGTGCCACTGTCCATGTCGAGTCTGGGCCTCTTTTATGTGGTGTCTTCCCCTGGCTTGTTGTGGTGTGGCGTGGGGTTACTGGTTTTAAAGGCTTCCAGAAGTTGGAATAGCAGCTGAGCTTGGCTGGCATCCAGCGCTATTGGGGCAGTTGTTGTCAGTGGTGGGGTCTCAGAGTCCGAACTCCCATCCTCCATTGCCCCGCATTCCCCCTGGGGTGTTAGCACGCACACTGCACAGGCCGTGTCCCTGTCGTCGGCCTCTGGGAGAATAATTCCACATTCCCTGCATTTCCTCATTATGTCTCATAAGTCCTCGAACCTGTTGGTTTGAGATAAAAAGAAATGCATTAGATATTTGCTAGGCATGACCCAACATCACATACAGGTTGACCTGTTTGCCTAGACCGAAAGATGAGAGATAATCCCACTCCGTTGATGAGCTAGTTGCTACCACCTTAATGTAGCGTTGCCCCTTTAAGAGGTACTCCAGCATGCATTAGGGATTTGTTGTAGTCCCAGGTAAGATAGCCGCCGGGAAGTCTCGCGGGAGCCAGCATGACTTGGGACAGCTCTATTTAGACAATAGGTCCCATCCAATATGGCCATCTTGTTCTTGTGAGAGCTCCCGCGAGAACTGCAAGTGCTGCAAACCTTGCCAGTTGTTCTTCAGTCTCGTGGGAGCACACAGTCTTCTGGGATGTATGAGAATGGAGGAAGACAGCATGGATTCTCGGAGTCTTGGTGGGTGGAGAAGTTGTGATTTTTTTATTGCCCCTGAGACAAAGGACTGCCGCGCCGAGGTCCAGGCCTGGCCATTTGTGGAATGGCCCTTGCGTTTTGATGTGAGTCATTTTTAGGCCGTGTTTTCTGGTACTGTGGACAGCGGGACTTAGTAAAGGTACTGCCTACTCCCTTGAGTGAATGAATGCCCACCATGTAGTTGGGAGATGTGCATTGGGCTGAGGAGGCTATGGAAGGTCCTCAGTCCATGCTGGAGTAGGTATAATTCAGGCTGAGTCTGGGGGGGGTGCCTGGGCTGGCTGGTGAAGCAGCTCCAGGTGGGATCTCGCCACTCGTATGTTCAGCCACAGTCTCATTTGTGGTTAGTGCTCAGAGGGCACTCCATGATGGACCCCTGAGCTATGGGGGGGGGGACAGGTACAGGGCAAGCGTTTGCAGAGGCACTGGTGACAGAGCTGCTTTAGTATACAGTATAGGTGGACAGGAAACACTACAGGAGGGTGAACTTCCCATTGTTGCTGTGCATATTTGTGCTTTTATATATATATATATATATATATATTTTTTTTACATAGCCTAAGCGTCGCGAAGCAAGAATAATAGATGCACAATCTGTCTAATTATGAGGTTAATTGTTGAATTAATCCTGCATGGCTACCAGGCTTAGAAATTAAACATCATAAAAATTGAATTACCTTGCCAGTTGAAATAGTAATTGTTGGGAGCAGATCTGGATCGCGACCAACCTCTATAGACACATGAAGTAAACTGGAAATCCTCAGATGGGATGGGGGGCTGGCCTTAGCCAGACTGTTTTTTGATTGGATCGTGCATCAACCTATAGGCTGGATGAGGAATACCCCATGGTTCTGGCTTCGGAGTACTATAAAGGGTACGAAATATAATATGCACACAGTATGGTCACAGTGATCCTGGAGTTCCTGCTGCGGGGAAGTGTGCAGTTGTGCCATTGCCTGCTGTGAACAGTGGATGTCACTGTGTACTGGTGCAGAGGGCCTCCTAAAAGAAAAAGGGATGGGATCACACAAAAAAAAAAAGTGGATAAAAAAGGGAAGAGCACTGCTATTTATTTTACCTTTGTAAAACTTAAACTATTTGAACCTTTTGCTTCACCTTACCAAGCAAATGGTATCTACTGTTTTTGTCATGCTTGGCAGCAGTCTACCGTTTGACATTTAGGGTATTCTTACTGCTTTTCTGTTTACTACTTGATGTACTACATTGCAAGTATACAGTCTTAATTGGGTTCTGCAGGTGTGTACTATTCAGTTTTACTGAGCGACGAGTGTAGAAGTGTGTCTGTTGCTGAGGGGGGGGGTCTCTTTAGGGCATTATCTGTCGGTGTTTTTGGTTGCTTCCTTTTTAATTGGTGACAGTGAAGAAGAGGATTACATTGTATTCGGCGGAACAGAGGAAGTTAATCCTGTTGCCAAGACCAACATCCGTGGACCAGCATAGTCTGCCATTTCAGTACATGTGAAAGTATTTGGTGTCGCAGATTAACTTCCTTTAAGTGGGAAATAATACCGGCAACTAATAATGAGATCTAGTGGAGAGAGGAAATCTCAGCTATTTCTGGTCCCTTAACATCTCCGAGTTGTTCATGGGCAGTTTCCTGCTTGACACATACGGTTAAACATCTTGAAGTGTTTGAAGGAGATTAGACTTTTATTAATTTTCAAATGCCTTGACCTTGACATTTCATTAAGGGTGTGTTACTATCAAAACAGGGAGAAAAATCCCTATACTTGCTCCTTTGCCTCTGCAGAGGCTCAGTTGAGCGTAGCTTACAAGATAATTTGTTTATACATTGGCTGTCTTCAATGAAGGATCTGTACCCCAGAATCAGGTCATCTGAGGCTTTCTGGCAGCCCAGTTTGGTGGGGGGGGATTCAAATTATCTCCACAACAGCTGTGGGTCAGCTTCAGAGGTGAAGGACTGAAAACTTGAAACCCAAATATTTAAGTTTCTTTCTGTTTTTATTTTGTATGCATGTTTTTATTGTTACTTCAGTTACTTTCAAGCAACAGGAAAACATACTTAGCATTAACATTTAACTTTTTGAGAAGGGTGACTTGAGTGTTATCGTGCCATTTCCTTTTATTTAGGGTGCATGAGAAATTCAAATCTAGAACACAAGAGGTTTGACTAAAATCCTTTTATAATTCCCAAGGTCACCAAGGATGAAAACAACTGTATTCTGAAGGGTCTTTCCTGTAGGGAGTTGACACAATCAAGCCAGCTATCAGAAGACTGTAAATGACATACAGTTTTCCTCCAGATCTGCTTACAGGAAACATTCAACAAAGGGGAGTAGTAAAGGATGGCAGACTTGAAAAACCTAGACTTAATTCAAGGAGAAAAACATTTAGAGTTACTGAACAGATAAGGGCGGTGACAAAAATGACCCCACTGGAAATGAGACGTGGCATCCCTGCGCGGCTAGAGTGTGTACACAAATTGCTTGTAAAACACAGTGGCATGCAGTGCCTGGACTGTACTGCATATTCTGTGTGACTATTCAGGCCAGGTAGTACCATTAGTTAAAGTAACAGTGGTACTGAGATGTGTTAAAAATTAAATGGCTAGACATTATTGAGTTATTTATTTGAATTTTAATGACTGGTTTGGCCAACTGAGACAAGCAAGTCCCTTTTTCAGAGGCAACCCGGAATTAGTTACATAACAATTGAATTAACTCTTCACAGTGATTATAGTGCAGGACAAGATTATAATACAATAAGTGGGAGAAATGAGCCAGCCCGTTGGTGCAGAGGTTGGACTTCCGCTTGCGACGCCGGCGACCTGGGTTCGAGAACGGACGTGAATCGGAGGGTCGGCCGGGGAGAAGAATCGAGTGTCCCACTTGACTGCCCCTTCTCATAGGGGGAGGCAGTGTGTGACTGGTGCTTGATGGACTCTGGCGGAGGCTGGGGGACCACCAGCAACCGCACCAACAAGACTCTGAGGGGCGGGACGGATGCTGGTGTCATTGCACGTTCCCGCCCCTGCTTACAGGGGAGAAAACTAGCTGCCAGCCGCCCTAGAAGAAGTCAGCCCTTGGCTTCAGTCAGCCTACAGGATGGTCTCCTTGACCTATCCCATCATCTGCGGTGCCGTATAGGGGGTCAGTGCCATGGCCCCGCCCTGGGGGGTAAGCCAGAGGGTATCAAGGCAGGAACATCCAATATGGAGGTGCAAGCGAGGGTCCGTGACCTGGCTGAGCTACCAGGTGGCTGCAAAAAGTATAATAAATAAAAAAATAAATAAATAAATAAGTGGGAGAAATAAAAAGAAAAGGAAACAAAGCCTACATACAGAGAACGTAAGTTAGTTGCAGTTTGAGTACAAATGGTATAAACATTCAGTACCAAGTAACAGAATCACAGGAATTCCATAGGGAAAGGGCCACAAATGAGAATTGCCTTACAGATCCAGACCATATCCTAGGGATTTTCAGTAAAGAGCTAGCAGTGCAGCACAGGGGCCTCACATGCTGCTTAAACATTAGTACTTCCACAAGGCTAGGAGGTGTAGAAAGCTTAACAAGTTTGAAGATAAAGCATTGCTTCAAATGAGGGCCATCCTGGAGCTGTGAGCACTCCACTGTGGTGATTCCTATGGGGAGCACTAGGGGCAAAGCAACACATTTTGTAATATAGGGTTTTGAGCCTGCTTTGGTCCGAGTCTCGTGTGGCCTGTAGGACAGGGGCACAATAGAAGAGTACAGGCATTAAATTGCTGCTGGCAGTGGCAAGGCAGGTCTCCTCTGAGAGGTGGGAAAAAAGTCTGTAGAGGAGGCCCAGTTTCTGATACAGTGTTCTGACTGCGGCATCCCCATGAGGGCCAAATGCCATGTCTTGATCAATTAAGACACCAAGATATTTCAATGACTTTACCACTTCAAGGTGAGCACCACCAGTGGTAGGCAGCTTAAGCAAGTGTTGTCGCTCGATACCTAGTTTTCTGTATCCAAAGAACATATCTTTGGTCTTTTTCACATCAAGGAGCAGCTTTTTGGAAAAGAACCAGGTTTCAAGTTGTTGGAAGTCCCTCTCCAGGTTTCTGTTAATCCATGTAATATCAGCAGAGGACCTGTATGGGATAGCATCGGCATAGAGTTGTAATGTGGCACCCTCAACATTACTGGATATGTCATTAATAAAAAAGGAAGCTAGAAGGGGACTCAGGATAGATCCTTGCGGAACTCCATCTGTCATTACTCGAAAATTAGATAACCTACCATGCCACCTGACACTTTATTTTCTATTGATCGGGTAGTTAAAAAAACAGCAATAGGAAAGGTCATCCAGCCGAAGTGTCTTTAGTTTAGCCAGGAAGAGGTTACGACCGACTAAGTCGAACGCCTGGGTAAGGCTGACAAAGACTGCACCCATAACCAAGCTGTTCTCCAAAGCATTTAGTATGCCAGAGGCGACACATACTAGTGCAGTATCGGTACCATGCTGGACACTTCTGAGGGAGTTGTTATACTCCAGGTAAGCCTGTATTTGGTCATACAAGTTCAAGTTTATTAAGCAGGAAAAACTCAATTGAGCAAGCTCATTTACAAGGAGTTTCTGAGAGGTACACTGAAGATACATACAGCAATAGGTATACATTGGTACAGTGGTACAACAACAAACAGGATGAACAATGCAGCACAAAGATGGATAAGAACTGTATACAGTCAAAAGGGGCATAGATGGTGCATGTGATACAGTGGTTGAGGGGCAACAGGGCAAAAGGTACAATAAGGACAAAATGCTTTGCAACATTTGTACTATATATACAATCTCCTTAAATTCAGGTGCAAGTGCAGAGATCAAAGTGCATGATATTTACAAAATAAATCACTTACTTAAGGGTAGTGGAAGCATTTCAGCAATTGGAGGTCTCACAGGGATGGAGCGTGGGACAGACAGGTTAAGAATACGAGTCAGGCAGGAAATAGAGGGGTAACAAGGATGAAGTGCAGAAGGAGTGGGAAGGATGGAAAGCATAGATGAGAGCACAGAAGGACTGAGGAGGGTGAGGACCATTACCCTGAAAGATGGTTTACTACAACAGACATAATCAGAGTAGAGGGGAACTAGTAGGAAAGACAGTTTAGTACAACAGATGTAATTAGAGTAGAAAGTCTATCCTGCATCTTAGCAAGGATGCAGAGAAAGGAGATTGGCCTTTAGTTCTCTATTGGTTTTTTCTGCCCACTTTTGTGGACTGGAACCACTAGTGTTACTTTCCATTTCTCAGGGACCATACCCAAGAGGAAAGATTTATTAATAAGATGCTTAAGGGGAGCAGCGATGGTGAGGTCTACCATTTTTAGGAATTTGGTTTCCAAATTATCATAGCCAGGCAAGCCATCAATTTTTATGCGTCTAAGCTGCTTGAGAACTTCCTTCCTGGATACCAGTCTGAAATGGAACTGAGATTGAGGTTCACATACTGGTGGTTATCAAGGAAGCTGGGAGCTTTAAGAGTAGCTACCTAAGTGGGTCTTGAACCAATCCAAGTCCGTGAAGAACTTATTGAATTCAGTAACCATGGATTTTGGGTCAGATAGGGCTTGTCCATTGACTATAGTCATGTGTGATGAAATGTTGGATCACCCCTTTAAAAGACAGTTTATTTGGGTCCAGAAATTTTGGGGGTCAGACAGATTCTTGATCTGGAGGATTTTTAGATAAATTCTCTTGACACCTTTGAGACTAGTTTTACAGGCATTTTTCAGGCTTCTATAGGTATTCCAATCAGAAGGCAGGCCAGATTTCTTCAGGTGGCCCCAGGACTTGTCTAATTGACTCATGGCCTTGAAGAGGTCATTACTCAGCCATTTAGTGCAGCGGCCTTTAGCCCTTCGTTGCTTTTTGGGGGCATTCCTGTTGACCACCCTATTGAAGTTATTGATAAAATAATCCAGGGCTTGGTCCACGTTACTGAGATCTTTTACTGGTTTTCAGTTAATTTCTTTCAAGCTGTGAAGGAAGGAGGTCACATCAGACTGGGAAACGTCCCTGACTTTTAAAAGTTTAGGTGGGGAATTGGGAGAATCATTTTTCTAGACACAGTATACTGGGGAATGATCGCTAAGGGCTACAGGTAAAAACCCAGCAGCTCTAATTATTTCGGTTTTGGTGACAAGAACCCACTTGAGGACTGTGTGGTTCCCAGATTGAAAGCATAATCTTGTTGGTTTCCTGATTAGTTGCGGAAGGTGGACCTCCTCCAAGGCTGATTTGAAACTATTATGGCGTGGTGAGCCTATTTAGATTAAAATCCCCATGCAGTATTAGTTCACCTGTGGCCAGTTGGGAGAGGCAGTTTGTGAGGAGGGTTAGTGCTTGGAGAGCAGCATTTGGGGGATTGTATATGCACCCTATACAGAGAGTTTTTACTCCTTAGGGTCAGTGACATGAATATGGGCTCACAAGTAGATTCTGCGAGGGGAGGCAGGACAGCTTTCCTAGCAGAAAGGGCAGACCTGACACAGAGTATGACCCAGCTCTCTTTTTTTTGATAGTCTATCTTTCCTGAAGACAGAAAACAATGGAAGTTAAATATTGTGGGTTAGACTATCTGGTTTGAGTCACGTTTCCAAGATGCCAGTTTTGTCCGGGACATATCGGTTGAACCAGGCTTCCAGTTCATGGATTTTAGGCCTCAAGCTGTTACTATTCATATGTACAATTTTTAGAACCTTAATACTAGTCCAGGAGAGATCCCTTGGGGAGGACACACTAACATTAGCAAAAATGGGACCTGGGTTAGACTTGGCATCTCCAGATAGCAGTATCACAGTTTGGGATTTTATCCAAGAGAGGAGCTCAGGGGCTATGGACAAGGCAGCATAGCTGCCCTGCTTTGCTCTTGCTATGAATTTATAGCAGTTACCATTTTTGTAAAGTCCATATAAAGTCAGCAGGGCAGAGGTTTTGCTCACTGCTGTTGGGGGTTCAGTTGAATAGGACAAGGTTTCATCTTTGTAGTATCTATAGTGGGGGAACACAGATCCTGCAACCAAAAGATCAGATACAGTAAGCAGGGCAGTGTACCCTGTGGCTAAGGTTATGTCTGATAGGGCAATATTCAGGCAGAGAGAGGACTCAGGGGGTAGTTACCCACTCGAAGTCCTAAATTAAAGACACCCAGATAGAGATAAAGCAGCTATATAGGTAAGGTTAGCCCCACTCTGATGGAGGAACCCAAGGAAGAGGACCATCTTTTACTAAAATTTATCCCATTTGATTTGCTGAGGAGGCGCTGGAGAGCACACTCACTGAGAAGACATGTTGCACCTTGGAAGCTACCTCCCAAAAATATTCATTTATTTTAATTTATTGCATTTTGAAAGTACTAGTTTACGATGCCTGTCTCTGCAAGGAACAGAAAGATATAAAAATTTCAAATGGGTCGTTCGTAGAAAGGAGGACCCAGTGGTAGAAAATGTCAACTGCTATCAGAGCAGCAGGCCGCCATGGCACCAGCGAGAGCAATGGGATCGGGTGATCCACCATGGCAATCCCTCATGCTCTCCATGAAAGCTGTCGACAGCAAGGTGGAGGAACTACTGAAATGGTTTGCGGAGCAAGATTTGAAGATGGAGCATGCCATCCAAACCGCAACCTTGACTGAAGCTCAAGCCACAGAAGCAATCACCACCACAGCCAAACTGGTGCAAGAAAATAATCAATTACTCTACCATATGGAAGTTCTGGAGAATGCCCAGAGAGCTGTGAACATTCAACTTGTGGTGGTCCCAGAGGGTAGTGAGAGCTCTGATCTGACCGCTTTTTTGAAGCCTAGCTACCAGGAGCCCTAAAAGTAGACAGCAGACAGGGGATAACCGCCTTCATTATCAGGGCTAACTGGATTTCCCCTCGGTCAGCCCCCATACAGCAGGATCAGCTGTGGACTGTTCTGATGGTCACCCCAGAAGTGTCAGTTCGGGACTTACTGTTGCAGGCGGCCTGTCAGTCACAGGACTTAAACTTTCAGGGTGCAAAACTTCACGTTTTTCCTGACCTGTCCTTTGTGACTCGTTCCTATAGGAAGAAATTTGATGCTGTGAGATCCCGCCTTTGTAGTTTGGGGGTAGTTCACTCCCTGTTAATGCCAGTTCGGCTCCACGTTCACTATGGTGGTCACACTTATCAGTATACAGATCCTCAAGAAGCAGGTAAGAAAGTGGAGGTCTTAGAGAGGGAATTCACAGCAACCCGACCATTGGTGGAAGATGGCTTGGAGGGAGAAGAGGAACATGAATAGTGTACCTTTTTGTTTCTTGGTAGCTGGAACGGCTATCATCAGGGACTGCAATTTTGTACAAGTCTTTTATTCCTGCTGTAAAGTTATACTGTTGTTATTGGATTTGGTAAAATATCTTCTTTTCTGGGACTCCTATCCTCGTGGCTCTATAGTAAGCACGTTACAGTATACAGTAGTGGCTTCTCGAGTAATTGCTGCATGTATCTTTTACTTAGTATAGGTTTAATGGTGCCATGGTAAGCTCCATTTCATGTATGCTGTAGTTAAGAGTTTTTATTTTAACAACCAGTTGTGTAGGAAGTTAATTAGTTACTGTAAGTGTTTATCCCTAGAATCACAGTAAAAGCTAATTCATTGCCTGTCATTGCATGTTTTTTTTTATCTTAATCTGTTTAACATTGCAGTGTAGCTCTCTTCTATGAGGATTGTGAGTAAGGTGTTTTTTCTTTTGTGATGGTGGTAGTACCTTGGTTTTGCGGTGCTGTGGTGGTGCACTGCTTTTTTTTGTTATCAGTTACAATGTTTGGATTGGGATCACGTCAACTTGTTAGTTGAGTTTCACCCGTTTACAGACTACCTTTTTTGAGGGGCACGCCACACTCTTGTGAGGTGCAGCCTTTTCAGATTAATTCTTTATTACTCTGTTTGAAATACCCCCACCTCCTTGAATAAGACTGCTTAGGCATTGTAATTTCAGTATTCCATTGAATGGCTCCTGATAGTAAGTGATGTATGCCTGGTAGGATGTAGTACCTGTATGTTGTTGTTGCGTGCTAAAACAATAAAATATAAGTGTAACATTTATCCCACTCAGATGGAGATACTCTGGGGTACAAAGCTAAAACTACTTGGCAAGGGTCATGTTAGAGGCATACATAAGTTATAAGTAACTGCTTACCACCCGCCAGTAATAAAAATGATGGTCAGCAGTACTCACAGGTTCCTCGAGCTAAGCATACAACAATAGCAACACACAGTGCACAAGTGAGAGCTAGGATACATGGTAACAGCACTACTTACAGCTGTAACTAAAGGGCTAGCCGAGGGGTACATGGGCATCACCCACACAGCTACTGAGAGCAGGTAAGACTTTAAGATAACTGTACTACTTACCCTAGCAGCCTGATATCAATTTAAATCAGTTCTAGGACCCCCAGCAACCCAATATCAAACAAATTAGTTCTAGCAGCTGCAAACTCTGAAGTTAGCAAAGGGCTACATAGGGATCACCCACATGGGTCGTAAGGCTAGTACAGTCAGTTCCACTTGTATGCATATTGGATGCACGCAGTTTTCAGATATGTGCACATTTTTGTTCAGTCCCAAATAATTTTCTCTTCAATGCTGTTTATTTTTTTGGTTGTATGCATATCAGATTTTGGTTGTATGCAATCTTTTAGCCTCTTTTCCTGGTATTCTGACCATGCTGAGGGGGTTAATTGCTCAGATGTGGGGTGCAGTTAGGTACTAAATGGTGTTGAAGCTGTTGTTTACAAGGTATGAGGAGTCCTATAAGCTCAGTATGCTGCCTGCCATACAGCTGAGAAAACCAGCAGAACTGTGCTCTCCACTGAGCATGAAACACAACTGCTTTATAAACCTTACGAACATATGAAATTTGCCAGCAGATAAAGGCCTAGTGGCCTATCAAGTCTGCTCAAATGTGCAGCTAGCACCCCTTATTCTGCAGCTGCCGCTCCCTCCCTTGACCCTCCCCCTTGCCCTGTCCCAGTCCCTTTTGAAGCAGCCTATTGTTCTACTGGATAACACTTTTGCCGGTAATGCATTCTACCCAGCTACCACCCTCTCCGTAAAAAAGTGTCTCCTCATCTCCTTCCTGAACCTTCCTCCCTCCAGCCTCATATCATGGCCCTGGGTGTCCCTCCCCTTCCTTATTTTGAACAGCCTCTCCGTACCTGTCTTGTTTATTCCTTTCATGTACTTGAAGGTTTCAGTCACATCCCGCTGTCCCTCCGCTGCTCCAGCGAGTACATGTTCAACTCCTTCTGCCTCCTCTCATATGGTAAGTCCCCCAGCCCCTGGATCATCTTTATCACCCTGCTTTGCACCCCCTCCAGTAACTTAATGTCTCTTTTCAGATACGGGCTACAGTACTGCACGTAGTACTCCAGGTGCGGTCTAACTAATGATCTGTACAGTGGCAGAATCACCTCCCCCCTCCTCGAGGATATACCTCTTGCAGTGCAACCCAGCATTTTGTTGGCCTTTGCAGCTGCCTTCCTACATTGTGCTGAGTTGTTCATTGACCCCATAATGAGCACCCCCAGATCCTTCTCCTCCTCTGTCTCGGCTAGCTGCACTCCCCCCTGCTGGTAACTCCTCCCTGGGGTTTTCACCCCAAAATGCAACACGTTGCACTTTCTGGCACTGAACCTCAGTTACCAGGTGTCCAACCAGGTTTCCAACTTTGCCAGATCATTCTGCAACCCCTGCCATCCCCCAGGTCATCCACCACCGCTCCCATCTTGGTGTCATCAGCAAACAGACTGGTTTTACTCTTGATGCCCCATGATATGTCTGCAGTGAACATCCCAAACAACACTGGTCCCAACACCGAGCCCTGTGGAACACCACTGGTCACTATCCTTGGGGATGAGAGCTCCCCACCCACCACCCTCTGTTGCCTTCCCTGAAGCCAGCTCCCTACCCATCTCAACAGCTTTGGACCTGCCCCTGTGCTTTCTAACTTGCTTCCCAGCCTCCCATGCGGCACTGAGTTTAATGCCTTACTGAAGTCCAGGTACTGGACATCCATTGCATGCCCCCCCTTCAGTTGCCTAGTTATCCAGTCATAGAACTCCACCAGGTTGGTTTGGCAGGATCTGCCACTTATGAAGCCATGCTGTCTGCCGTCCTGTAGCCCTTAGGCCTCCAGGAGGACCACCAGCCTCTGCTTCAGGATAGTCTCCATCAGCTTACCCACAATGGGTGTGAGGCTCACCTGTTTGTAGTTCCACGGTTCATCCTTGGGGCCGCTATTGTGGAGGGGCACCATATAAGCCATCCTCCAATCCTGAGGTACACACCCTGAGTGTAGTGAGGCATTGAATAGGTCTGCCAAAGTTCCCGCCAGGACCTCTGCCAGTTCCTTCAGTACCCTGGGGTGGATGCCATCTGGGCCTGGCACCTTGTCCACCCTCAGTGCCCTCAAACCCTCCAGAACCCTGCCCTCTGTGATTCCCCATCTGTCAACCCCTACCCCTCCATTCCTGTTTGCCCTCCCCCTCTTGGGTACCCCTCTCCTTAGTGAATACCGAGCAAGGATAACCATGCCTGCCTGGCATATATAAGACAGTTACTGCACTGAAAAACTTATCTCCCATCAGGCTTTTAAAATATATAGTTCATTTTCTGGATATATGCAATTTCAGATGTATGCACAAATATTGCTGTCCCCAACAGTGTGCATATAAGAAACATTGACTGTATGTAGTGTAATACCAGCTCTAGCACTTAAGCACTAACTGGTTCACAAAGGGTAATGAAGAGCTATGCAACAGCAAGTAGATAAATGTCAGCTGCAGTGATTACCATGTAGCAAACAGATTAGGGCATAACAAAATTTGTAACATGGCATAAAAAACTGAAACAAAATGAAGCCTAGAGATAGGTGGAAAAACACCATGTGCTACAGTAGCAACCATGGTCTAATACCATAGTAGATCATGGCTGCTCATGCAGTACTAAAACAAGCCACAGCAACTGAAAGCGGTATCTTTATTTATGCATAATGTATAATTTATCCATATGCTAAATATTTGCAAATATTACAGTGGCACAAGAACGAATGAAACGCGAACAGTGTGACCCATCTCTGTCGCCTATCGAAAATATGAGTCGCACAATGAGCGAACCAAATTCACTGTGGTCACTGTGTAATGTAAGAAAACGTACAATCAAGCGGGCAGTTAATTTCAGTTACTTAAGCATGGTCAGAAACCCGAAAGTAAGTAATCAAAAGTACACAGTGCCATAACATGTAACGTAGGTCATTTTGTGCATTCCAACTCAAACAGTATATGAGAAGTAGTGTTGAATAGAGGTTCCTGTTGAGCCGAACGGCTAACTGAACAGTAGTTTAAAAATCAATACAGCTGCCAGTGTTAAATGGTACACCACAGGGCAAAATCCGGAAGTTAGTACTGAAAAGCAGGTAGTGCAGCAACATGGTGCGTACCTGATGTTGCCCAGTCCAAGTCAAACAGTACTAGTTTTAAGCCGACGTTCCTGTTGAGCCGAAGGTCTAATCTTGGCAAGAGTGTGTAACATAGAACATGTTTAATAAATGTGGGAATCGCCAAGTACAGCAGCAGTTCACAACATAAGCAGTAAAAAAATAGGCATACAACGTTGTTCCGTGCGTGGTGTAAAATACCCACAATGCAGCATTCCAGAACTTAAAATCATAACAGAACAAGTAATTTATCTACAAATCTGCAACTCCAATAATTGTAACAAAAGAACTGTACAAATTACAGAAAGGATTCCTCTATAATACAGAAATATGTAATTGAAAGATGTTTGGGACCCACGATACGTGTGATCGAGGTGGTCTAATTTTTTTGAGTAAAACGAGAAGCATGTTGTGCTTCAAAACAGAAACATTTTTGGGTGTAAACAATGTCAGTCTCATTATTTCTTAACAAATTTTCACATACCATAACTTCTACTAGTGTGCCATGTTACAAGTGGATTAAGTCACTTGAAAGGATGGATCTACTGTGGAATTAATCCATGGTTGGTTGTAGGCACCCCCCCCCCAAACCATGGATTAATTCCACAGTAGACCCATCCTTTCTCGTGGCTTAATCCGTACTAAAATGAGCAGAAGCAGTTATATGTGTGAATGCACTAGGCTACACAGCCATGATGTAATGTCTCAGAGGTGGCTACACATGAACTACAGTACGTGGTGCTGTTTCTGCAAGTTCAAGTTAAAAAAAAAAACAACTTCCAGCTTAACTGGATAGATGAAAGCAACTATGTGGCAGCATTCTAAGTTGTTCTGCTGCAGTAGTGACATCACTACTGCAGCAGAATAACATAATGATGCCACTACTGCAGCAGAACAAGCATATTCTCACTCTCTCCCTATTAACTTTTCCTGCTGCACCCACCCTTCCCTGTCCACTCCAGCCTGGCTAAAGTCCCACCTCATCCATAGTAGTTGTCCCAATTATCTATCCCTCCTCCATCATCATCGTAATAAACAAGTACACGACAGCCATCATCACTTTCTGTGGTTTTAGCCCACATTTTTCCCCAGTCATTGGTAATATATCCCTCCTCTTCTTTACCTGTCTAACCTGCCACCCCATACACGGCCTCTTTCCCCTATATGTGTAGTTGCCAGCTGCCTCACTCAGAAGATCTCTGCTTATAACCCCTGTAAGTCTATGGTTGATTGTACATCTGCTGACTTCTTCAATTGTAAAATAATGCTGTTTTTTGTTTTATTTATTTCAATCTTGTACTGTACTGTATACACTGTATAAACTTTTTCTTCCTTGTTTATTATTGAAACATACATAGAAACATAGAATTTGACGGCAGATAAGGACCGCTTGGCCCACCCAGTCTGCCCATTTTGCTACCTACTGGATAAGCTGCAGATCCTAGTTAACCAGCAGCCTACTTCTTCCTACCCCCACCCCCCAGAACTGCCTTATGACTGTCCCATGCATGCTTGAATTCCACCACTGATTTTGACTCCACAACCTTCTCCGGAAGGCCGTCCATGCATCCACAACCCTCTGTGAAAAATACTTCCTTAAATTACCTCTGAGCCTCCCTATCTTCAAATTGTGCCTCTTGTTCTTGCACACCTCTTTTTGAAAGATGCTACCCTCTTGGACTTTGTTGATTCCTTGAGGTACTTGAAAGTTTCTGTCATGTCCCCCTCTCCTCCTTTCCTCGAGGCTATACATATTAAGCTCCTTAAGTCTCTTCATATGTCTTCCAGTGCAGACCCTGCACCATTTTAGTTGCCCTTCTCTGGACAGCTTCCATCCTGTATATGTCTTGCAGGAGATTAGGTCTCCAGAACTGCACACAGTACTCAGATGGGGTCTTACCAGCTGTCTGTACAGAGGGATAATAACTTCCTGTTTTCTACTGGTGATGCCTCCCTATGCATCCCAGTATCCCCCAGCCCTCCTTGCTGCCCTCTCACATTGCTTGCCCATCTTTAGGTCATCTGATATGACTACCCCAGGTCCCTCTCCATTTTAGTTGTTGTTAGTATCTCACCCCTATTATGTACTCTTCCCTGGGTTTTGTTTCCCAAGTGCATTACCTTGCACTTCTAGCATTGAATCTAAGCTGCCATACATTTGACCATTCCTCTAACCTTGCCAAGTCCCTTCTCATCCTTTCCACCTCTACCCTGTGCATCAACTCTGTTGCAGATCTTAGTGTCATCTGCAAAGAGACATAGTTTTCCTTCCAGTCCTTCTGCAATGTCGCTTATAAAGACATTGAAGAGGACTGGTCCTAATACTGAACCCTGCGGTACCCCACTAGTAACCCTCCTTTCTTCTGAGTGGACTCCATTTACTGTTACTCTCTGTGTCCTATTCTCCAGCCAATTCTTTACCCAGGCTGTCATCTTGGGACCCACACCCAGGCTGGTTAACTTGTTTATTAATCTTTTGTGTGGGACTGTGTCAAATGCCTTGCTAAAGTCTAGGTAGGCCATGTCCACAGCCCCTCCCTGATCTACTGCTTTGGTCACCCAATCAAAGAAATCTATCAGATTCGTCTGGCATGACCTTCCACTGTGAATCCATGCTGCCTTGGGTCCTGTGCCCCTCTGGCCTCTAGATACTGACAATTCTTTCCTTCAGAAGTGATTCCATCATTTTCCCTATCACTGAGGTTAAACTAACAGGTCTATAGTTTCCTGCTTCTGCCTTGCTCCCACTTTTGTGAAGGGGAATCACATCTGCCCTCCTCCAGTCCTTGGGCACCACCCCATCCTCCCATGATTTGTTAAAAAGGGTAGTCAGTGGTGTCACTAGTTCTACCCTTAGTTCTTTTAGAATTCTGGGTTGAATCCCATCAGGCCCCATTGCTTTGTCCACCTTCAGTTTTAAGAGTTCTTTCAGAACCCTTTCTTCTGTAAATGGGCCGGTATTGCTTTTTGTATGCCTGCTTCTGTACTGTACTTCTTTTTGAAATAGTAATTTTTATTGTTTTTCCAGATGCAATTGACCTTACATTTTCAATCATCACAAGCTGAAGACCCAAGGATAAGGAACAAGCAAACGCAACGTCATACAGTCAGGAGATTAGAGAAATCTACCATGCAAGAGTAATATACCCACTTCCTGAAATTACCTTAGGTCTAATACATACTGCATCTTAACTTTACTAATCTAAACCTAAGGGAGAGGGAAGGGTGGACACCGGGAAGGGAAAGGAAAAAAAAAAGGGGGGGGGCACCACCAACATTATTTTATCAATCTATCGCCCTAAAATTTTTAAACAAACTCATTAATTGTGGCAATCAGATGGGACATTTTCTTCAATAGTTCTTCAAGCCCACCAGAAAAACACCTATCCAAGTGTATCAATTAACAAAATTTAGCCAGAATCTCTAAGATGTCAATCTGCTCTTTCTGGGCTTGGAACTCAAGAAAGGGCATCCAATAAATTTTAAATTTATCCCCTCTGCAATCTCACCTTAGCCGTGAGAAATTCCATGTCCATAATTGATAATCAATTTCTATACCATTGCTCATAAGTAGGGGCATCTTTAGACAACCAACATTGTGTGATTGCTTTAAGAGCCGAAGCCACCAGAACATTGAATAGATATCGCAACGATTTTAACTTAACCTGCACCGGATAAGACCCAAGAATCCAATGGATAGGGTCATCTGGTATATGAGCCCCCAGCATCCCACATACATGCTCTCTCACCTTTTCCCAAAAACCATTAATAACTTGGCATTCCCAAAACACATGTAGGTGTGTGCCACTCTGTCCACACTCCCTCCAGCAAAGGTTTGTGGAGTTTCAACCAAAATGTTGGGTGACCACCGGAGTTCGAAAGTATCTAGAGACCACCTTCCAGCGAAATTCTCGCCAACTGCTGAAGGAAGTGGTTGAGTGTATAGCTTCCCAAATACGACCCCAATCCAGAGTAGCAATCCCCTCTCCAATTTCTGCTGCCCAATTCATTTTTATGGAAATCATAGGATCAGGCTCTAAATCCGACACACATTTCATCATCCGGGATATAAACCCCTTTGTCTCTGTTCTGGTGGCCTCCGCTCCCAACGCCTCTACTAAGGGATTATTATCTCCATCTGTTAGTCTATCCTTGATATATTTTTTACACGACAAGAAGTGCCTAAGCTGCAAGAATCTGAAAAAATCAGTGTCTGGAAGGGTAAATTCCCTTGACAGTTGCTGAAAGGATTTAAATCCCACCTCAGAATACAGCTGGCCTACTTTAATAAGGCCTTTACTATACCAGCGCTTGAATCCCAGATCCCAAGCCAGTGGCCCAAAATCCAGGCAGGCCCTAATTGGGGAATCTGCTCTCAGAACCATTACAGTACTTAACTTTTTATTAATTTCCAGCCAGGAAGTGACCACCAGCCCGGACCAGGGATTACTTCCGTTCAAGCGCTGGACTCCCTTATAATCCATGTAGATCAAATCTCCAATATTTCCTAATGAAGATTCCGGTCGCTCTGTTGCTACCCAAGGCGAGGAGTCCCCCGCTTCATCAATGGGATTAGAGGCTGTAACTGCGCTAACCAAAAATATTTTCTAAAATCTGGCAAACCCAATCCTCCTCTCTTTTTATCTCTAAGCAGGACAGACCACCTTACCCTAGGAGTGCTACCCGACCAAATGAACCTAGACAAAGAGGTCCTAAAATCTTTCCAAAACTGGGTAGGAGGCGGACCGTAGGGATTGAAACAAAACAAAAACGGGTAGCACATCTATTTTCACACAGTCCACTCTGCCCATTAAAGAAAGGGGGAGCTCGGCCCATCTACGCAAGTCTTCCTGGACTACCTGCAGCAGTCTACCATAGTTAAAGGCGGACAGTTTAGCAATATCCCAAGAAATTCTAATCCCTAAATACTTAATTTCATCTTTTGCCCATTTGTATTTGCCTA
The DNA here is from genome assembly GCA_016271365.2 of Neoceratodus forsteri. Classification (NCBI taxonomy): domain Eukaryota; kingdom Metazoa; phylum Chordata; order Ceratodontiformes; family Ceratodontidae; genus Neoceratodus; species Neoceratodus forsteri. Next base: position 446,847,251 of record CM057456.1, on the reverse strand, counting down.
CTACTGGGGTTTCTCTTTCCTCTGCACCCCTTAAAACATAATCTCCGATTTAGTTTCGTTGATTTTAAATCCCGAAACCTCACTAAGTGATTGGATTAACTAATTAATCCGGGGCAGTTGTTTTTCTATGTCTGAAATATACAATAAAGTATCATCCGCATATAGTGAGATTCTAACTTCCACCCCTTGGATTTGTATGCCCTTGTAATCAACCGATTGTCTTATAAGGGCAGCAAAGGGTTCCATACACAAAGCAAAGAGCAGGGGCGAAAGAGGACACCCTTGCCTAGTTCCCCTGTTAATTTGGAATCTATCTGAAGTCACCCCATTCACCTTCACCCTTGCCCAAGGGTTCCTGTATAAATTAGCAGTCCAACTACAGAATCTATCTCCAAACCCGAACTTCCTCAAAACCTGTTCTAAGAACAGCCAATCCAGGTGATCAAACGCTTTCTACGCGTCAAGTGCCAGTACCGCCCGATATTTGTCCGGCGGGAGTGACCGAGAGGCGGACAAAACATTAAGTAATAATCTTATATTATCCTGGATATGGCGGCCTGGGGTGAATCCCGTCTGATCCATATGCACTAATTCCGGAATAAATTCCTGCACTCGACAACTTAGAATTTTGGCAAATATCTTAGCATCTTGATTAATTAATGAGATAGGTCAATAACTCCCACACTGTCGGGTTCTACCTGGTTTTGGCAACACAGTAATCACCGCTTCTTCCCAAGAAGGTGGTAACCCCTGCTCCTGAGCCGATTACACACCTTACACAACAAGGGACTAAGTCATCCATAAAGGCCTTATAAAACTCTCCCACAAAACCATCAGGTCCTGGGACTTTCCCTCCTTTTAAACTTTTAATGACCTTCCTCACCTCCGATTCTGTAATTGCCCCATCTAACTTATCCCTCTGCAGATCCCCTAACTTTGGAAGATCGACGATGTGGAGAAACCCCTGAATTCGACTGAGGTGGTCAGGAATTCTTTCTTACCAAAACTGTCTACAATATGTCTCGGGTCGGAGGATATATCCTGGGACCCATGAGTCTTAAGTTGTGGAATGTACCTTTCAGCCTCCTGCTTCCTAAGCCTAAGGGCCAGTAACCTGTTCGCCCTTTCCCCAGATTCGTAGTATCTTTGTTTAGTGTACCTAAGGGCATTTTCTGTTTTAACATTCATTACCCTATTATATTGCTCCCTTGCTATTCGTAAATTTTCAAAGACCGAGGCATCCCCCGTGCTTTTGTGTTCCCCTTCCAAGGCACTAATTTTATTTAGCAGATTACCTATCTCCATTTGGGTGCAACGATGTCTGTACGAAGCGTAACTAATGATTTGGCCCCTTAAAACAGCCTTTAAGCCATCCCAGATGAAGCGGACATGGGTATCCTCTTCCCTATTGTCTAGTAAATAAAGCCTGATGGTCTCTTTCAGCTGATTCACAAACCCCATATCATTCAAGATACCCGGGTCGAACCTCCACCCCCCCCCCAGATTTGACCTCCGAGCACCACAAATTCGCACTGACCATAGCGTGGTCTGAGAAGGTCACCGGGTGAATTATTATATCACTCAAGTCATTGGAATATTTAGATTGAATGTAAAATCTTTCCAACCTTGAGTAAGTTTTAGTCACCGATGGGGGAAAAAAGGTATAATCTCTGGCATAGGGGTACTGTTGCCTCCATGGGTCTATCCAGCCTCCCTCTGAAAGCAAAGTTCTAAGGAGCCTGGAATTAGCCACCCGATGCCCCTTCCCCCCACCACTCCTGTCTAATTCGCTGTTTTCTACGCAGTTCCAGTCCCCTACCATTACTATTTTCCCCGAGGTCAAGGAATCTATTTTGCTAAAAAATTGTCTAAAGAAGCTCCCAGAAGGGGGCGTAGGCCCATACACAGCCGCCACATGGAGAGCATGCCCCAAACATTCCCCCGATATTATTACAAAGTGACCTGACCCCTCCAACTGTACCCGGCGCACCATTAATGGGAGCCCCTTTCGAATAAGTATAGCTACCCCTGCTCTGGGGGCCTCGGACATGAATCGCATAAACCCTTCCCACCCATGATCTCATGAAGTTTAGAATGTTCCAAATCTGATAGCTTTGTTTCCTGGAGGCATGCTATGTCACACTTCAATCTGCCCACCCCGCAGAATACGCCACTTTAACCACTCCCATTTATCCCCTTAACATTAATTGTCACAATCTTAAGTGAAGTCATACTTGGATCCTCGAACTAGCATAAGCCCCCCATCATCCAGACTCTCTCTCAGTTTGGTAGACAATATTAAGGCATAATGTTCCAAAACTTCAAAAAAAAAAAAAAGAAAACGTAAAAGAAAGACTAACAATAGCAACAGGAAAAAGTAAAAATAAAATCTATCAACATCAAACAACACCCATTCCAAAATAACTATGGGTAAACTGTCCTCACCCATCTCAATTTGGGGGAGGGAAACGCGGTCATAAACCACCATCAATCTCAAATGGGGTACCCTTGCCGGGTTACCCGGAAGCTCAAACAGAGCTAAGTGTCTGGAGGTTAGGTAGTAAACTCTCCAGAGACTAGGCGCTTATAGCCCTAGAATGGTAGGAGCACAGGTGTTTGAGAGCACCCAAGGCTGGAGCCTCGGATCATCAAGAGCCCAACCTTCTCCTGCCAAATGCGATTCCGGCCTGGCAAGCAATCGAGACCAGGCACCAAAGGCACAGCAATTATAACAAAAAAAAAAGAAAACCCAAAAAGGGCCAAGGCACCCGGCACACTGGAACTCCTCACCTCCCAATCAAACCTGATAGCCAAGAATAATAGGGGTAAGAGGCAGGCCCAGCCACCGCTACCCACCCGCCTCCCCCCAGAATACCAACATTTGGATACCGGCTCCTCCGGGCCCCCCCCTGCCCCTCGGGCCACCATCGAGGCCTCGCTCAACTTCAAGAAAAACAAACCAACTATAATAGTGTCAATTCTAACTCTCATATTAAGCCCCCATAGATCGACATCCTGGACTGATATAAATATCAGATGGGCCCACTATATTTGAGCTGCAAAATCGACCAAAATATATGGGGAATCAATATATACCGCCTGAACAGGTCCGCCGAAAAGGGTTCCCGCAGAAAATCCCAGCATCAACCCAAATGATCCAGGCAGACGAAAGGAACCCAGGGGAAAGAGAAAGAGAGAAAAAAAAAGTCACAATCTCCCTGCACTGGGTAAGTCTTCCAAACATGCCCCAGCATTTCATTCATTGCTAAAAATAACAAACAGAGCTGTGTCCTTAAAGTCTCCTTCAGGCCGGGCACTATTCAGGTTTCTTCGCTTGAACCCATCTTGATATGTCCGCATGCAACGGTAGCAGTGCTTCCACTCACCTCTTCGCCCTGCTTCCTAGGGCCTGGAGCGATCGACCACAACAAGTCCTCTATCTCCTTCTCAGCCAGTTCCTCCTTCAAATCTGGTACCGGACTTCTGTGAGGAAAGGAAGGAAGTCGACCAACAGGGAATCAAAGATTTTAATGCCGCTTTCCTTTGAACCCATAGCTTAGCAGGGTATCTCAAAAAAGCCTTAAAGCCCTTTTCTCTCAAGACCTTGACCACCTGAAGCACCTTCTTCCTCTGGGTGAACATTGAGGGAGGGAAATCTTGATCCACATATACTTTCTGGCCATCTACATAGAGGTCTTTCTTGGCCCAAGCCTTCTTTAAGATCTTTTCCTTCATTGTATAGCGCAAAAACTTCACAATTATAGACCTTGGTTGCATACCAGGTTTGGGTTTGGGCGCGATGGATCTATGGGCCCTTTCTATTTCTGTATTAAAACCCTCTTCCAAATCCAATTCCTGCTTTAACCATGAGTCGATAAAGTCCTCCATGCTAGGGGGGTCTACCTCCTCCGGGATCCCAAAGATCCTGATATTGTTCTGGGCGAGCTCGCCTGCATCCTCGGCCCTCGCCAGAAGCTCCTTTTCCCTTTATGCAGGAGGCCAGGATCTTCCAAAAGCCATGTGCTCTGACTGAATCATTTCCACATTCTTCTCCATTGTGGTAGTGCGAGCTTCTAATTTCTTAAAGTCGTTTTGGAGACCCAAAAGCCTGGCGTCTATGCGATGCAAGATTTTAAGCATTCTGTGGCCATCCGCTTTAGTAAATGTGGCCGTAGCTTCAGACCCTGAACCTTCCAACTCTTCCCCAGAAGCCGTCAGCAACAATGAGCGTGACTCCGCCGGGCTCGTAGGCCTTAGACCTCGGCGACTCCTCGATCGTCTCCTTTCCCCCTCCGCGGGCGTTTTTCTTGATCGGCCCATTAAGACAGGGATCTGGAATCCACCCCTTACAAATTTAACACCCTTCTGTGCCTCGATGACGACCCGCCACACCAAAATGCTGTGCCCGAAGTACCCTTGACGCGATTCAAGCTGCCATTAGGCACGTGACTTCACCGGAAGTCTCTCTGTACTGTACTTTGATGTATTCATGACCAGGTCCACCTTGCAAATGGGTGTTTACTCACCTGGTAAAGGTGATTGTGTTGGTTGGCATCCATGGCACTCCAGACATTACCTCATGGGTTACAGCCCACCTGATAGGCTAATGATGCACATGACCCAGATCAGATTTCCAGTATATCCACGTCCCAGGAACCCCTGCTCTCCAGTTTGAATTTTCCATAGCTGAAAGGAATGATGTTAGTACCAGAAACAACACACACAATATAGACTAGGAAAGATGAGGTCTGCTACGACATGATGACAATAACGAGGCCGGAGGCCTGAGTTTATTCCCTATTATGTACACACTATCTCAAACCGTGGTTCGACTAATTTCTTTGCATTGGAATTGAATTCTGACGGACTGGTGGGACCTCCTGATCTTACTGGTTGACGCTCCGATCATCCCCGAGAGGAGGTTTGAGTGCCATGGATGCCAACCAACACAATCACCTTTACCAGGTGAGTAAACACCCATTGTGATTGGTTGGCATCCCATGGCACTCCAGACATTACCTCATGGGAGATAAGAAGCAGTTTATACCTCAGGGTGGGATTTGGATGGATCGGAGGGTCCGGGAGATGGAGCCGCTGCCAGGACATGGGATGCGAGGCTGGTCTGAAGTCCTGGAGTTGTTCCAGTCTGTAGTGCCTGGTGAAGGTATGTAGGGAGCTCCAGGTAGCCGCCCTGCAGATGTCGTCTGATGACACCGATGCTCTCTCCACCCAGGAGGTGGATACCGCTCTGGTGGAATGAGCTCTAATTCCCTGGGGTGGTGCCAGTCGCTTCACTGTGTAAGTGTGGTGGACGACCCTTCTGATCCACCCTGCGATGGTGGTTTTGGACGCTGCGAGTCCCTGTCTTTGGCCTTTCGCGACGATGAAGAGTCTCCTGCTCACGGATGGCCTGGGTCCTGGCCAGGTAGATAGAGAGGTTGCGCCCACGCCTAGTGGGTCAGAGCGCCGATTCGGCAGGAGTGGCTGCGCGTGCAGGGTGGGTAGATCTATGGGTTGTTCTTCGGAACCTCATCGGAACCTTCGCTGGAAAGCCGGTACCGTCTGAGCCTTATTTCTTCGGGTTGAAGATGGTGAGGGTGGAGCGCAAGACAGGGCGCCAAGCTCCCCTATCCGTCTGGCTGAACAGATGGCTACCAGAAAGGCAGTTTTCAGTCCTGCCCAGAACAGGTCTGAATCGGGCAGTGGTTCAGACGGTGTCGCTCTTAGGAGTCCAAGACTAGGGTAGGTCCCATGGTGCAAACGTTAGGCCTGGTTCTAGGTCGCATGAGGTCTACCGCCTCAAGAAGCGGATGCATGCCTGGATGGGCCCCGGTGGGTGCCTTCGACCAGGCCTCTGCCGCCCGATGGCCGCCAGTTGTACCCTTAGGGAAGAAGGTGTCTGTCCCTTGTCCACTCCCTGCTGAAGGAACAGCAAGATAGTGGGAGGTTGGCCTGTTCCGTACCGAGCCTCGTCGGCACCACTGTGTGAAGATGGCCCATTGTCTCTCGTATGTGGATGTAGTTGATGCTCGTCGAGATCGGAGAAGCGTGCCTATGACCGTGCCTCGTGATACCCGTGGCGGTTAGTCGCTCCTCTCAGGAGCCAGGCCGTGAGCTTTAGGGTTCGAGGACGGGTGCTAACGGTCCCTGTGTCAGCATGTCCGGCGGGATGGAACCGGAGGCTGGCTCGACATTTCTGTGATTGCCGCAACCAGGCTCATGGGGCCAGTACGGAGCCACCAGGATGATGGAGGTCCGGGATTTTCGATTTTCTCCAAACCTGTGGGATGAGGGGAATCGGGGAACACATATGCGTAGTCCTGAGCCCATGCCTGGAGAGGGCATCCGTGCCTTGGGAGTGCAATGCCTCTGAACCGGGAGAAATAGTGGTCCACCTGGGCGTTGTCTCTTGATGCCATTAGGTCTATGGACACTGGCCCCATGCCTCCTGGATCACCTGGAACAGATCCGGTGCAGGCGCCATTCCGGGTGGATCTGCTGTCGGCTGAGCCAATCCGCCTACGCTCAGTTTTCCCGCCAGGTGTACTGCACCCAGGCGTGATAGGTGCGCTTGTGCCCAGTTCATCACCTTTGCGTTTCGTGACATGGCCCTGCTTCTGGTACCTCCCTGCTTTGCGATGTAAGCCACTGTCACGGGTTGTCGGACCTGATCAGGACCGACTGTCCTGGATGGTGTGTCTGAATGCCCTCAGGGCGGAATACCGCCTCATTTCCAGGACATTGATTGAGAGTTGTGACTCGCCGGGACCAGGGGCCCTGTGCTGATTCGTCCCCAGGCAGGCTCCCCAGCCGGATAGACTGGCGTCCGCCTCGATGGGGATCGGTGCGCGCTCCAGGGGAACCCCTTTGTCAGATTTCCGGGTGACCCACCAGTCCAGGGATGATCTTACTGTGGGTAACTGGACGCGCAGTGCAGGTTCCACTGGGTGTTCCGCGACGTCAGAATGTAGTTCTGGAGTGGACGCATGTGCCACCTGGCCCAGGGGATGAGGTCGATGCAGGAGGCCATGCATCCCAAGAGTCTCGCCACCTTCTCCACCGTGGTGTGAGGGTGCGACCTTAACTGTCTGGCCAGGCTGCGGAGGCTGCGGATCCGAGCCGGAGCCGGCCTCGCCCAATTCTCTGCTGAGTTGATGATGGCTCCGAGGTGTTCGATCTGTTGGGTCGGGTGGAGATGGCTCTTCTCTCTGTTTACCACCCAGCCGTGGTCCTCGAGTGCTCGCACCGCGAGCTCGGTGTGAGTACGTGCCTGACCCTCGGATCGAGCGCGTATGAGCCAGTCGTCTAGGTACGGCACTATGTCTAGGCCCTGTTCCCTGAGTCTGGCTACCAGGGTGATGGATACCTTGGTGAAGACTCTGGGGGCTGAGGACAGGCCGAATGGGAGCGCCCAGTATTGAAAGTGGTGTCCCAGGATGAAACGGAGGAACCTTCTGTGACTCTTGACGATGGGGATGTGTAGGTAGGCGCCCTGAGATCGATGGATGTCAGGAAGTCGCCTACCCTGATGCCCTGAAGGGTGGATCGGACCGCTCCATTTTGAACCGCGCGATCACGATCGGTTCAGGCGCTTGAGGTCCAGGATGGGCCTTAGCTCCCCGACTTCTTGGGAACCAGGAAGAAGATGGAGTACATGCCCTCTCCCTGCTCCTGGACCGGGACGGGTTGAATGGCCCTGTTCTGGATGAGATCTGCCAGAATACCCTGTACCTGGTGAGGTGACGCTCTTCATCTGGGGACCGGGGACGAGACGAAGCGAGGGGGAACCGAGGGATGATGCAATTCTATGGTGTACCCCTTCGTGACCACGTCCCGGACCCACCTGTCCGACGTGGTGGACGCCCAGCGGTGAGCGAATAGGGCTAGCCGTTGTCCGAACGGGGGTACGAGCCTAGGTGGGGAGGACTCGGTGAGACGGAGTCACTGTTTTCCTCTGAATCCCCTTCCTCGACCTCCGGACTTTTGTCCCCGGGGTCGGAAAGGGGAGATTTGTAGCTGCTGTAGTCGTGAGTGCGTGGGTAGGATGGTGATGCTCTACCCCGAAAGGATTGGTTCTGGGGAAAGGAGTCCTTACGAGTTTGAGTCCTGACCCCCGGACGAAACCTCCGTCTAGCGGAAGGTAGGTGTGAGGGTCTTGACCGGTTTCTTAGGAGGTCCCTACCCTCTTCTTTCTGCTTTAAGTAATTCTGAAGACCCTCCCCGAATACATGAGTCCCCTTAAGGGGTAAGTTCTGCAGAAGAGTCTTGGATTCTGAGTCAGCGTCCCAGAGCTTGAGCCATAGAGCTCTGCGGGCCCGATTTATGATTGCGGACGCCCTGGCCTGGAGGCGTAGGGAGTCCACTGCCATGTCTGCCAGGTATTTGGCTGCATCGAGGGTGCAGTCTAAAAGTTCAGCCTCCCTGGACTTTGGACTCGCCTGTTCCTGAAGTTCTTCCAGCCAGCGTATCTGGGCGCGAGAGGTATAGATCGCCATCCGCCTTTGGCCATGGTGCCCTCAATTTCAAAGGTCTTCTTTAACATGTCCTCGATTCTTTGTCTGTGGGGTCCTTGAGGGCTAGTGGTGCCGCATGGTAGCACCGTCTTCTTACTCAAGGCCGCCACCTGTGGATCGATGGAGGCGCCTTGCACCAGGCGCCTGATTTGTCACCTTGAACCGGATACATCTTGTGTAAGTTCCTTCGGCATCCTGCCCGGTCTGTGGATTGCCATTCCGTGTGGATCAGTTCCTCGATGGCCGGGCAGACTGGAAGGTCTCTGGGTAGGGACCTTAGCTGGATCATTGGGTCCAGCTTTGATTCCGTCTTCTCCCCTTCCTGTTCTTCTGTGGACAGGCCCATGGTGGCCTTGATGACCTTCATAAGGCCGGGGATTGTGTCGAAGGCACACAGTTTTGATGTCAGCGATGGGGCCGTCTGCTGGTCGATGTCCTCCATGTCGGACTCCACGCCATGCTCCTCCTCCTCTTCCTCGTCGAATTCCTCCTCTTTGTCCCTATCTTCCGGATTGCCATCAATTGGAATGCTGGGGAGAGGGTCCTCTGTGCCTGGTGGATTCTCTGGGAGGTCTCTGGTGGATGAGCTCTAGGCCGGGCAGCTGAGGTCTGTTTTGTGTAAGCGCCCAGCTTCTCCATGATCTTCAGCATGAAGTTCTGCTGACTCTCCATCATGGCGACAGCCGCTTGTTGGTTCTTTATCAGCAGAGAGCCCGATCTACCCAGGTAGAAGTGCTGGGGCCTGGGAGGAAGGTGGTGTGGTTCTCTATCGAAGATAGTTCGTCGTCAACAGGCAGGCCGCGCAGAGAGGGCCTGGGGTTTGAGGGAGGAGGAGGCGCGGACGCTGTACATTTCTTCGCTTTGACCATCTGAAAGATAAAGAGAAGGTCTGAGCGAGGAACGAGACTCCAGAAAACTGTCCAACTCCCTTTTCTGGCATCCTTACCTGACTATCCCCTCTCAGGTGATTGCTACCCCGGGCAGGCCTGGGTCTGCTGTGGGAGGGGACCGAGGCCACCGAGGGAGGGGATAGCTCCACTAGGGCCTGCCAGGGTCGCTATGGGAGGTACCCTAGCATGGACTCTGTGGTGTCCGCCTGGGGTCGCTATGGGAGGGACCCGAGTGGACTGAGGTTTTTTTTTTTTTTAAGACACTCCTTTAAGGTCAAGTGATTTGCTCAGGGTCGTACACCATGCAACTGGAAGAGGTGGGAATCAAGCCCATGTTTGTTAGCTGATGTCACCCCTCTTGCCTCTCTTCCAGATCTGCAGGACTAAGGTCTTAATCTGCATGGCTATGCTGCCTGCTTGGGAGTTGGAGGGCCAGTTATGTCCTCTGCCCTCTCTGCCCCCTTTTATTTTTATTTTATTTGTTTCCCAGTGCAATCTGGTCCCTAGAGGAGGCCAAAAGACGTCCCCGGTGAGAGGCCCCTTAAAAGGAGTTCCTGATGAGAGAGGCGTCGCCTGAAACCTAGGGAAGGCGCCGCGTGGCTGCCCAGGAGGCATCTCCATCTGATTGGGCGACCCGCGCCGATGCCAGCCCCCGCGCGCCGAGCTCCCGAGGAGTCACATAGAGGCCTCTTGCCCGGCCAGCTTCCCGACAGCCTGTGAGGCCTGTAGTCGCCGGCCAGATGGCCGAGGAGAAGGGAGGCAGCCGCCCGCTTTTGCTCGAGCTGGAGCCGTGCCAGTGGATTGGAAGGCCCAGGAGGGCCGAGTGGAGGTGGTGGTCGCACAGTCGGCGTCTGGGTGGGCGGCCCGGAGAAGCAGGAATGGCCGCACGGGCCATGGAGGATCCGGTGAGTCGCGAGGGAGGGATAGCCTAGGGCGAGGTAAACACGCCGTGGGGGGGGGAGCCGCGGAGTCGCGGGGAAAAGAGGCGACTCGCGGTAGGCATTGCAGGCCAAGGCCTGGGAGGGAGGTAGCGGAGGCCCTGAGGCCTAGAGAAGGAGGGACCTTCGTGTGGAGGGTCAGAGTGCAGACCCAGGACGCCTGGGAGCAGAGGCGATCATGGGTTTCTCTCAGGCGAGTGCCTGATAGGGAAGGCTCATGCAGGGCCGCTGCGGGTCAACGGACCCAGTCGCGACGCCGCCAGGAGGCCTGAAGGCAGGGCTGTGCCCAGAAAGCGAGGGAATCGCTTAGCAAAACCATATGAACCTTGGAAAGAGCCAAAAATAAAGACTAAACATTATAAAGAGAAAACTCCTGAGATAGCAGGAAATATACTACAGACTAATGTGCTGTGCTTGGTTATTCTGCCTCTTAGACCACAACAAACAACTACAGTGGCTTAAAAGCTGTTATTCTTTAGGAGCCTAGCTGTTCCTTTCTTAGATATAGCTGAGAAACATCAATTTGACAATGCATTAAATTCCAAGAACCTACAGAAGTTGTTAAGAAAAGCACATTTCCTACCTTAGAGTTTTAAAGAGCAGACAGGGGTTCTCTGGATGCTTCTTGCCTAATCAGATGCACAAATTACAACTGGAGAGCAGGGGTTCCTGGGACCTGGATATACTGGAAATCTGATCTGGGTCATGTGCATCATTAGCCTATCAGGTGGGCTGTAACCCATGAGGTAATGTCTGGAGTGCCATGGGATGCCAACCAATCACAATGAGCCTTGCTCAATGGTGCCCGCCTGGATAAATAAAAATTTTGATTGATTGATTGGTTGATATTCCAGGCATGGAATTCCATGCATAACAGCATTCCACCATACACTATATCATTTTTGTGTATGTTTGTCCCAGGAACCTATCTACTGTTCATAATTGTGAAGTATTTGTCCTGGCAACCTGCCTGAACTTTGCCCAAAACTTCGTTTTTCTCCCATTAAGAGCCACAGAAACAAGATGTGGAATGCCAGAGTAATGTGCACTTACTACAAGGGAGTTCGGAGATGAGCTGCTGCATTTTGCACTAGCTGCAAGGGTCAGATCCAGCCATAGATCAGGCCCTTGTAGAGTTCACTACAATACTCGAGGCACAAAGCAACAAAATGCTGCATTAGTAAACAGCAACCCGAAAACAGAGTCAATGTGTAGATTTCAAGGGCTGGACTTTCATCAGGAGATACAGTGCTCCCAGATGTAAGCCATTTCTAATACAAGCCGAATTTCATTCATTTTTATTTATTTTATTGGCGAGCAGGATGTGCTAAATAGCTTACTTTTACAAGCAACCACTTCACAAAGTGCTTGGCTGTGGTGGCAGCATGCCTGAGAAGACAAGGTGTGGTGGTTTTCCCTTACGTACGTGAACGACTACCTAGTTAGAGGGGAAACAGAACAGAAGACAAGGTGATCACTTAAGACCGTAAAAAGCACCTTGAAGTCTCTTGGGTTCTTGACAAACCTGCAGAAGTCCCAGCTAGAACCTGTTCAAGTTCTGGACTTAATAGGAGCAGAGCTAAACACCCTGCATGGTCAAGCCTTCTTACCGCAGGCCAGAGTTACAGATTTGATAGCAACAGCAGAGTCCTTCACAACAGGCCAGCCAAGACCTGCAAGGGACTTCCCGCAATTACTAGAACATATGGCTGCATCCACAGCTGTGGTTCCATAGGCCAAGTTCCAATTGAGACATATCTTGTACCATTTAAGACACAACTGGTCCCAAACATGGGATCCACTCTCAAAGCTAGTACTAGTGACTAAAGCACTTGTAAATTCACTGAAGTGATGGAAGGAAGAAAGAAACCTCAAAGAGGGCATTCCTTTCGATCAGCAAACACTAGCAAGTATTCTTAGTACAGATGCCTCACTTCTGGGGTGGGATGCCCACCTACATGACCTCATAGTGAGTGGTACATAGAGCCAACAGGAGTCAGTGGAACACATAAACCTCCTGGAGCTCAGGGCAGTGCTGTTAGCAATGCAGTCTTTCTCCTCGCAGCTACAGTGTCAATCTCTCCAAATCTGAACGGAGAACACCACGGCAATGTAATACATAAACAAGCAGGGAGGGACGAGATCATCAAAACTGTGTACAGATGCAATGAGGATCCTGAACCTGGAATACATCTTAAAAGCAAACATTTATGCTGTGCACTTGCCAGGCAAAGACAATGTCCTGGCAGATTCCTTAAGCAGAATCAGCTAGGGAAATCTCAAATGAGCCTTGAATAGACAAGTTCTGGCCACAGTGTTCAGAAGGTGGGAAACTCCCAAAATAGATCTGTTCGCTTTTTGGGAAAACAGCTCCCACACTTTTGTTGCAGACAACCAGTCAGAGGGAGAGTCCAGAGGACGCCCTGGTCTTAGACTGGACAGGGAGGTTCCTGTATGCCTTCCCACCATTTCCAGTCATCCAGAAAGCCCTCCTGAAACTCTGGAGAGAAACTGCAGGAATGGTTCTGATAGCTCCAGACTGGGCCAGACAGACCAGGTATTCAGTTTAGCTGGCCCTGTCTAGCAAGTCTCCACTCATCCTGCCACTGTGTCGCAACCTGCTAACTTTGTCTCAGAGCAGGATAGCATTCCCAAACCCCAAGACACTACGCCTGAGGGCATGGTTCTTGAGGAGTTAGAATACTCTTGATTAAACCTCTCAGAGGAAGTCCTGAAAGTGCTTAAAGTTTCAAGGAAACCAGCAACCAGCTTAGTAGCGGTGTCAACCTGTATATCAGCAGGCAAGGGACAGTCACTGGCCTCTCATCTCATTTTCAAAAGGTTTTTTTAAAGGTCTCAGCCACTTGTACTTACCGGTAAGGGACCCTGACCCTCCATGAGACTTAAGTGCCTGCCTTGCCCAGCTCATGGATGCTCCATTCGAGTCTATGGACACAGCTGACCTGAAGTATGTCACATGGAAAACCATATTCCTGATTGTCATGACCTCTTTTTAGGAGGGTGCGTGAACTGCAGGCCCTCTGCACACAGACACATTACGTAATCTTCCACAGGGATAAGGGAGTCCTTAGAACTGCCAGGAAATTCCTACCTAAGTTGATGTCTGATTTCCACCTGAAACAGTCGGTAACATTTCCTGTGCTCTATCCAGAACATTCTACTCCAGGTGAGCAAAAACTGCACAGCCTTGATCCGAAGAGAGTTCTGGGAATATACATGGACCAGACAAAAGAGGTCAGCTCCAGAAACACTAAGCTTTTTGTTACCTATGGTGAGGCTGGCGAGGGTAAACCAGCAACCAAGAGGACTGTCTCGCTGAATAGTCTCCTGAATACATTTTTGTTATGAAAAAGCTGGAAAAATACCACCCAGAAGCCTAAGGGCACATTCCACAAGGCATACCTCTGCCTCTGTGACATCCACAAGGGGCATCCCACTAATGGACATTTACAAAGTAGCTACCTGGAAAACAGTGCACAACTTCACAAAGTACAGTTTTCTGGACATATAGTCCAGAAGGGATGCCAGCTTTGGAACTGCTGTCATGCAGAACCTTTTTCCTAACTAGATTCTGGACCCAGCCTCCCTAGGTACTGCTGTTTAGTCTACTTAGAGTAAAACCATTAAGTGAAGGATTCCTGGGGTTAGAAGTAAAAAAAATTACCATAGTAATGTTGTTTCTTCTCAGGGATCCCTCAATATGGTTACACTTCCCACCCTGCCTCCCCTCTAGAACCAGAACATGGTTCACACAATAATCTGTTCCTTTCACTAAGGTTGCTTGAGCATTACTATTACAGTTCCTCTACAATTGTAAAGTCTGGTTCTTCTTAACATTTCTGTGTTATTTTGCATGTACATGTCTACTTCAATTTGATTGTTTTTCAAAAATGTTGACATTTGTGTAACAGTTTGGTAGCCTCTTAGCCAGCTTCACTAGTTAGTGTTCCATTCTGGCTATACAAGCAAATCTGGCAACTGCCAGAGTGGAAGATGACTGCAGAGTGTTTTTTGAACCAGTATTCTAAATTCTACTTATTAGAATAGGTTCTGTCTCTGGGGCATCTGTCTTCTAGGAGATGGTGACCAGTTGAAAAAATAAACATCGACAAGGTAGATACACAGGAAAAGGCAAAGTGACACAAGTACCTGGTAACACATGATACAAGTAGGAGAATAACAATTAGGTACCATTAAAGTGCATTTTATCAATCAGAAGCTGGCAGAGGCTAGCACATTAAGAAAGGATGGAATTTCGTACCATATAGGTAGTTTTTATTGCTTTAGCTCGCTGGAAGCATAGAACCAGCTATGAAACACAAAGTTTATATTCAACAATAGGGCGCGACCCAGCCGTTGTAAACAGCAGCCCGTAACTAGAGACAATGCCTGACATTCACAGGTTGACTGTTTCATTAAGGGATACAGTACCCCTAGATGTAAGCCCTTTCTAACACAAGCTGAATCCCATACCAAATTGCCCACTGGAAGCATAGAACCAGACATATACAGAAAATTAATTGAAATAATACTATGTAGGAAGCATAAATGGTACGAGAAGACAGGTATGTTCCAGTTTGTGCGGTTTTGGTGCACGCATACAATGTATAGCCTGAAATCCAGCACAAGATATCATGGATATACAAATCTATGTGGGGGCAGGATATGCAGAACAGAAAATGCCTCAACTGGTACTATGTTCTGCTGGCCATGTCACTATGTAGACCACACCACAGCCAGGCCACACACAGTAAAATTTTCCTAAAATGCACAGTCTTCTCTCTGACTAAAAGCCACAAGAATAAGAAGTAGTGTGCTGGAGTGTGGCAACAAGCTGCATCATTCTGCACCACCAGCAGTTGTCTGACCTGGCTAGGTGCACTGCACTATTTGAGACAACGTAGGGCTGCACCATTGTTTTCACATCTTCAGATTCAAGAAGCGGTGAAATCTAGCAGTGATAAAAGCAGCCCCTAACTACAGCCAACACCTAGGATTCCAGGGTCAGACTACTATGCAGAACTACTTCCAAATGGAGGCAGTATAGCGCAGTGGTTTAGGGCCCTGAGCTACAAAGCTGGAGTCCAGGGTTGAATCCCACAGCCACCACTTGCATACTGTGTGTGACTGTGAGCAAGTTACTTAACTTCCTTGTGTTCCCAGGTCACACCTGAAAACAAGCCTTGACTTAGTGAGCCTTTTCTGGTTAAACAGTTTCCCCCTTTCCCCAAATTTGCAGCTCTTTTTACCATAAGCTGAATCCCAGACAGGATGAGCAGGTCTTGTTGCTTTAACTCACCAGGATCATAGACGCAGACTCATTTAAACTCTTTTAATTGTTGCAGTGAGTGGAAGAGTGGAGTAATTTAAATGCTGATAATACTATAATTTTTAAAATCTGTTCAAAAGAGTATGCATGACTACAAGAGGCACAGCAAGCTGCCACTTGCTGCCTCAAAAAAAAAAAGTACTTTCGATTTTCACAAGTTGCATAACATATTACTGTTTCAGAAAGTTTCTCCCATAAAAATATAATAAAGGGTACAACCTACATAGATACATAGAATTTGATGGCAGATGAGGACCGAAGAACAGTTGCCTTGCCAAGCTACATATCCTCTCTGTGGTTGTTTACATCTTGGTAACACACTTGGGGCCCGATTAGAAGACACATGGCGCAACTCGCGGGCGTATGTGAGTTGCGCCATGCGGCTCTACGGCGGAGGACCCTGCGCCGTATTCCAGGACAGGCAGGGTCCCTGGCAGCTGTGCCTGTGATCTGCGGCAGCCGCAGGCTAGTGCCACAGGAATGGCACAATGGGCCTGGGTGCCACAAGTCGCAGCTCGCAATCTACTGCCCCCCACCCCAAAATGCACCAGCAAGCACCTGGAGGCATTGGGGGGCTGGCCAGTTGGCACAGGCGATTGGAGGGGGGACATAACACAAACGGACCGGGGTCCCCGAGTTCGAGGGGCGTGACAGAGGAGGGGGAGCAGAGCCATGTGATTTCCGCAACACTGCCTGGAGGGCATCTGTGGCTGTGCTAGGACAGATGCCCCTTGGACCACCTCGTAGCTGGTCTAACCCCGCTACACCATACCGGGTCCTGGAATGGCATAAGTGGGTTACGGCAGCTGCCCTTCTGGAATAAGACACAGCTGCTGCCATAACCCACCCTTGCACCATGCTGCTGTGGGTTGCAGGTGTAGTGGGTGGAGTAGCCCACCTTTGGTGCAACCCACATACAGCATGGCGCAGGTCGCCTCTTGGAATTATGACTTGTGGTATGCAAGGTGCGATTTACGCCATAGGGTCTGGCATAAATTGCCTTGCAGCAGGCGTACCGCCTTCTGGAATCGGGCCCTTGATTTCTGATTTAATTGCTTTTCTGGTACATTAATTGATTTAGTCTTTTACCTCTTGATGTTTTTATGGTATCACATTGTTACTTTAGTACACTGTCACTTTAAGATATTTCCATTATAAAAATGTATGCACTGGAGGTGTGGGCCATCCCTAAGGAAGTGCGCATGCGCAAAACTGGTTGGGCCTGAGAAGGAGAGGTAAGCACTACATGGCACCTTACTTGTTTTTTAGATTTCTTGCTGCTATCTGGCTTTAAATTAAACAAGGATTTATTCAATCTCTGGTGGATGGTGCTCTTACTTCCTTTGTGAACCATAGCATTTTTTTCCTTCTCTTTCTCACTTGCTTAATGCACATATTCGTAGCCTCATTGCCCATTGTTTGTCCCCCCCCCCAGTAATGCTTTCACCAGACATTCCCCCATCTTCACTGAATGGACCCTCTGGAAATCCATGACATTAACCTTTATGTGGCTGGACTCCTCCTCAGCCTTTAGTCCTCTGAAGTGTATTTCTATGGGCGTGCATTAGATAGATCCTTCAGTCATAGTATTGAGAATGTATTTGCAGTACCTATCAGAAGGAGAAAATACTGAACCAAATTTATAAAGTATTTACAGAGCAGCTGACACCTTCAGGAGAAATTTAACAAAACATAATATTTGGACACCATTCAGCTTATATTCCACATTAGTTCAGTATTCTTCCTCCCCATTGAATATTATTGAGGTCATTTGCAAGGAAACAGGATGTTTGCTCCTGAAGAGATCATCTATTCCCATTGCTTTCTTCCTACCTGAGGTCATAATGAACTGCTTGTGACATCACAGTTACTCCCATGGCACCCGGTGGTGATGTCACAACAGAGGTTTATGACTTTAAGTAGGGAGTAAGCCAAAGAGTTAGATGAACTCTAAGGGATAAGTATCATGTATTCATGCAAATGTCCTCAGTAATAAATTATGTTGGGGGGAGATACATAGGATATATGGAATGCAAGCAGAATTGTACCTAATTGTTATGTTGTTTAAAGTTTTCTTCGAGGTGTCAGTAGCTCATTAAATGCCCACATAGCTTCTCTATGGTAATGCTAATCTTTGATTATCCTGTCATCTAAATAGTAAATATAACTTTCTGATGATATTAGGAATAACATCCTCATCAACTAAAGTGTATGGAACTGAAAGCAGGTGTAAACCCAGCTGTTAGCAAAAGCAGAACACCTTTTAATCTGTGGACTTTGTATTTTACAGGTCTCGTATGAATACTTGATTTTATACCAGAATATTGACTTTAAAAAAGGGGGTTGTGCACCTGCTTTGGAAATTAGCAGATGCTTTTTCTGCAGTTGAGTAGCATTAAAGTCTTATAGGAATGGAACTTCCTCATTAGTTGCAGATCTTATTGATTTCATTGTGGGCATATCACCCACTACTAAGTTTCCATGAGTGCACAAAAGGAGAGGCACATCCAAATACTGACGTGAATTTATATTTCCACCAATTTGGAGCTGGCTCTGCCACCACCAAGGCTGGTTCTCATTTTTCCCACCAGGGTCTGATTTGTGCTGTATCAGAGTCCAGTCCTGTCGCACTACAGTTCAGCACCAGGTTCTCGTTCCCATACTCAATACCATGTTTGGCACTAAACATGCAGATCTCAGGACCATACTTGGCATGAAGTGTGCTGACCTCTATGGCACTGATAATGACACCTCACTCAGTGGTGCCACTAGCAGCGCTGATGGGACAGCAATTGGTACCAAAGCTGGCTGCGTCAGCATTGTGAGTGGTCTGCTTGGCCTCAATCCAGTCAGCCTCACCATGCTCAGTGTTCTTGTCTGAAGGTATTTCTGAGTCAGTATCCTGTGTTCTGCCATTTTTCTAGTCTATAAAGATGGAAGCTATGTCCCCATCACCTTATTGTGATGGAGAGCACCTAGTCCCCTATACCTACATCATGTGCTTTGGTTTCATTAAAGCTTGCATGGCTCGGTTGGAGATGGGGATGGTGCATGGATTGGCCTTCATGGTGCCTCCTGCTAAAGGTTTTTCTTTCCTCCTCCTCTTGCTGTGTTCTTTCTTCCTTCCTATAAAAGGAGTGCCAGACCAAGCCGCAGAGCATGTCAGGTCAGTTAGGGCAGGGCTTAAAAAAATTGAGGTGAGGTCAGTGATGCTCCCTTCCAGACATGTTATCTTTTGCACTAAGGTCTACTTCCTGTCACCCACGGCAGGAAAACTCATTTCCCCATCTCTTCTAGGATGCATAGTGCCATGCAGGAGGAAGACAAGAATGTGTACATTGGCTTTTTCTCAAGATAGCGTGAGTTTGGCTGGCTCGCCGGCGCAGTGGTAGAGCTACCGCTCGTGATGCCGGCAACCCCAGTTTGGAAACAAGCCTAGGTTGTCGGAGGGCCAGCCAGGGGGAGGAGGATCAGGCATCTATTGGTTAATCCACTGAAACTCCTGTTTGAATTTTTCTTACAGAATAATTACATTCCTACTGAATGGAAGGAGGCAGCAGTTGTTCCAATCTATAAAAAGGGTTCTAAACATCTTTGGGAAAACTATTGGCCCATCAGCTTAACTTCTTCTATCTGTAAAGTTATGGAAAGTCTCCTTGAAGATATTATTGCTCCAGTTATTGATGTAAATGATCCTCAGCAACATGGCTTTAAGAGGGGTAGAAGTTGTTCAACCAACCTGCTTTGTTTTTACGAACATTTTAGTACTTTCCTGGACAGTGGGATACCTTATGATGTAATTTTTATAGATTTCAGTAAAGCTTTTGATACCATGCCACCTTGGGATCTAATTCTAGAGGACTCAATGTTAATAACTATATAATTGCTTGGATTAAAAATTGGCTTTGTAATAGAACACAAAGGGTGACCATCAGTGGTGTTCTTTCTAACACTGGTAAGGTCTTGAGTGGTATTCCGCAAGGCTTGGTTCTTGGCCCCTGTCTTTTTCAAGCTTTTCATTGCCGACTTAACCCATAATTGTCTTTCCATTACAACAAAATATACAGATGATGTGAAGATTGGGGGACCTTGTTCTAACTCAGATCAGATATCTTTTATTCAGCATGATCTTGGCATCATTTCCAACTGGATTGATACATGGGGTATGAAACTGAACTCTACCAAGTGCAAAGTCATGCATTTGGGCTCCAATAACTTAAACTTTCAATACTCACTGGATGGTTCCACGTTGTGTGCTACCACTGATGAGAGAGACCTAGGAATTACTATTTCGAATGATTTAACATATTCAAAACATTTGAATTCAGTTATTAATATATCTAACAAGGTTGTTTGGTCGATCCTTCGTAATATCAGATCTAGAGATCGTGAAGTGTTAATGCCCTTGTTTAGGTCCTACGTCAGCCATCATTTTGAGTATGCATCACAGTTACGGTGTCCATTTAAAAAATCTGATATTAGTACCCTTGAAAAAGTACAGAGAAAGTACACTAAAAAATATCTGGTCTTCAATCTGCATCCTATGAACACAGGCTAGACACTTTAAAACTTGCGCCTCTTACTACTACATGCCTGAGAGACGACCTTCTATTTCTATATGATGTTGTCCATGATCCGTATGTCATGACCGAGTTCGGTCTTACATTCAGGTCATCTACATATAATACTAGAGGTTATCCTCTTCAGCTGGTTGGCAAATCATTTAAGCATAATAATCGAAAGTATTTCTTTACCTTGAGAACCATTGGACCAAACTTCCATCTGCTGTAATTATGAGTGACACTAAGGATACTTTTAAACATCGTCTTGACAAATTAATTATTTCTGGGTACAATTTATCATACTATCCTTTGGCCTAGCATAAGAGCATTATGCATCTCAGCCTATTAGCTCTTTTTCTTTACCTTAGTATGCATCTTAGAGATGCTGTTCTCCGGGGAGGGAGGGTTGCCACTCCCACTGCAATAACGCCACCTAGGTGCATATGGGTGGAGGTGCAGCTGGGAGCGCCATGAGGGAGGGGAGAATATCGGCTGAGGTCCGGAGTGGCAGCACGTCTCAATATGTGCACATCTCCTTGGACCTCCCCAAATGCCACCGTTCTCTGGGAACCAGGAGAAAAATGGAAAATGGACCCTGCCTCCCCGCCTGGCAACAAGCCCCAGTGCCAAGTCCATCGACTGACCCTGATGTCCCAGAAGAGATGGCCCAACACCTTCTTCCCTGCCGGGGGGGGGTGCAAACCACAGCAGGATGGGGGGTTGGTCTCTCTGGGACACTTGGGAGTTCGGTCGAGCTCTGTGGACACTTTGAGAGTCCCTGAGGAAAGGTGTGGGTTGCGGTATAAAATAAAACAGCAACAACAAAAAAAAAAAGATAGTGTGAGTTTCTCAGGGAAATTAATTGCTCCTCATTTGCTAGTGGACTCCTCCTCCATCCTCAGCTAGGGCTTGCCATTTTCATTCCTGGACAATAATGCCTAATACAGTTTTTCTGTATTATCTACACTTAATTTGTAATTCTAGTGGGGTCTCCCAATATTACATTCTTACTAAGAACCATACTAAGAACAAGAAGAAACAAAAGGCTATAAAACCCATTTTGCTTCATAGATTACAAATAGTAAGTCAAATGCTTTCCTGAGCTCAGATAATCGTCCAATCTATTTTTAAAAGTGTTTTTATTTTGACTAACAATAACCGTTAATGGCAACCTATTCCATGGTCCAACAATTCTCTGAGAGAAATAGAATGTCCTTTTTTTTTAATTTCATTTACTTCTTGCAAGTTGCAGTGGATGGCCTCTAGTATTAACTGAAACTTGCTTAAAGTCCAGACCGCATTCAGGTGATAAATGAATATCATCGATGATATCCCAACTAAACAAAAGGTCTCCTCTAAATCTCCATTTTTTCCAATGACATCAAATTAAATTTTGACAATCTATCCTCATACAATAGTGCTTTCCTTATTCAAGACAACTGATTTAGTAACTTTTTTTGTAATTTTTCAGTTCTGATTATATCTTTATGTTTAAAAGGACTCCAAAGTTACAAGGCATAGTCAAAATATGGTCTTACATAAGCCCTATACAAGGGTAGCAAAATATCAGGGTCTTTAAATGTTATATAATGGTGATTAGCCCACCAGGTTCTGTTTGCCTTACTAATAATGTTCGTAATGTGGAGGTCAAAGTTTAAATATGAATCAACAGTGATACCTAGATCTCTTTCACTGTCTTTGCTGACTAGTGCAACATCATACAAATAGTACTGTTTTTTATGTTGGCACGCTTGCGCAGCCAACATTGTGGGACACTGCAGCTTTGGAGGTGGGGTCGCTGCTGGGCGAATGCAGGGCACGCATTCCCCAATCAGCCTGCATGCCGGCACCACACCATGCATATATAATGTGGCAAGCACATCTAAGAAAAGGTCCGCTGCAGTCTGAGCAAAGCTCGTCATATGCAGCGGACCCTTCCTATGTGCTTTCGCCGACATTATGAGCATGGTCGTGCAGCGGCGCCACCTAACTACTTGTGACTTTTGGGGTGCCCAATCCTCTGTCGGTTAACCACCCCCACTTTCTTTATACCAACGGGGAGCCCACTCCCATCGGCATAAACCCCCATTGTTGAATGCTGAGGGGTACCCAATCCTCGGCTCGCCTCCTTTCTTTGTACTTAGCGGTGTCCAATCCCCGTCGGCATTACCTCATCCCCCCGTGTTGTGTGCCGGCGAGGGTGCTCAATCCCGCCGGCTACAACACCCCCCAAACAGGTGGCACGCTGGGAGCCCACCCAGTGTGCCAACTCTGACAAAAAAAAAAAACTGTCCTATATGTTTTTTTGTCCCTGTAAATGAAGACGGTCCCTCGTAGTCTTGATGCACCTCTCCCCACCCATCCTCTGCACACCTGCTTCCTCCCTCACCCCCACCCCATACTTACTCGTGGAGTCCAGTGCAACGATCTTGTGGACTGGGAACACGTCTGCACTCTTCAAAGCTGACCGCGAACTGAAGAAATGCCGGTGAGCTGTATAATAGAATGAAGAGGGGTTTTTCAACTTTAATGCATATCACAGGCATTTTTGCGAATTTTGGCCCCAAATTTTCAACATGAGGTTTTTGGGACCCCTTCTTATGAATTCTTGCACTGTCATGACGTTATTCGGTCCCGAAAGGTGATTTCACAGTCACTGTGTGTGGAATCACCTTTCGGGACCGAGTAACGAAATGACAGTGCCATTGTTCATGAGAGGGGCTCTCAAAAAACCTATGTTGCAAGTTTGGTGGGAAAAATCAAAAAAATTACTGTTTTGCCTGCATAGCAATTGCGCAATCCACGCTCGTAAGTTAGCGCATTCACACTATTTTCATGCCAGATTCTCAACATTGGCATTTTACCACACCTTCTTGTGAACCGTACAGCTGTCATTTTTCACATCCTGGCCAAAATGTGTTTTCGCACTTCCGGCACACAATAGCGCGTATAGCGGTTGCTGTGCAAAATCAGTGTTCAGGACACATTAAGAAAATGACAGTGACACTGTTCATGAGCAGAGGTCCTAAAATGCCTGTGTTGAAAATTTGGTGACAATACTCCATAAAATGACTTTTATAAGCGTGCATATCAACTGCGCAATGCATGCTCGTAAATTAGCGCATTTGCAATATTTTCATGCCACATTCTCAACATTGGCATTTTACCACATCTTCTTGTGAACTGTACAGCTGTCATTTTTTCACATCCTTGCCGAAATGTGTTTTTGCACTTCTGGCGCAGAATAGCGCAGTTGCTGTGCTCAGTGTTCGGGACACATTACAAAAATGACAGTGACACTGTTCATGAGCAGACATCCTAAAATGGCTGTGTTGAAAATTTGGTGACAATACTCCATAAAGTGACTGTGTTACGAGCGTGCATTGCGCAGTGTGCACGCACGCTTGTAAGTTCGCAAACTTATAATATTTTCACTCCATATTTTCATCAGTGTCATTGTTCTACACCTCCTAATGAACAGTACAGCTGTCATTTTTCACATTCTGACCAAAATTTGTTTTCGCAGTTCCGGGCGCACAATAACGCGGTCACTGTGGAAAGCCCATGTTCGAGACACATTATGAAAATGGCAGTGACACTGTTCATTAGCAGATGTCCTAAAATACCTATGTTGAAAATTTAGGGACGAAAGTCAATAAAATGAGTGTCTTACAAGCGCGCATTGCACAGTTTGCACACACGCTCATGACTTTGTGAATTTGTAATACTTTCACTCCAGCTGTTCATCATTGGTATTTTTCCATACCTCCTTATGAACAGTACAGCTGGCTGAAATGTGTTTTCGCATGTCTGGTGCAGAATTCCACGGTCACTATGCGAAATCACTTTTCGGGACACTTTGAGGAAATGACGGTGACACTAATCATCAGCAAAAGTCCTAAAATGCCTATGTTGAAAATTTGGTGGCGAAAGTCCAGACAATGACTGTGTTGCAAACGTGCATTGTGCAGTTTCCATGCACCCTTGTAACTTCGTCAATCTGCAATATTTTCATGCCACATTTTCACCACTGGCATTTGTGCACACCTCATTATCAACAGTCCAGCTGCCATCTTCCGCAGCCTGCCCAAAACGCGTTTCCACAGCTGTGCCGCACAGTGGCGTACTTGTTCTACAAAATCACCTTTTGGGACACATTAGTAAACTCTCAGCGCTTTGCCTCTCCACCTCCGCCACTACCAATGCCAGCGTAACAACATTCGGCACTGACAAATGCTTGTTTGGATTATGTTTACCAAAGTGTAAAACACTGCATTTGGACAAATTAAATCTTAAGTTCCATTTTATAGACCACACCTCTAAGATATTTAAGTCCTTTTGGATAACCTCATGATCTTCAGATGACATACAAATATTATCAATTTTACAATCATTAGCGTATTTCATGATTTTACTTTGGGTGTTATAGGATAGATCAGAAATAAATATTTGGAAAATAGCCGGAGCTAGAACTGATCCCTGAGGGACCCCACTTTCAACATTTTTCCAGTTTGATTTATGGCTATCAATGACCTCTCTCTGTTTTCTGTCAGATAGCCAATGGGATATCCACTGAATAAACAAGAGTTGATGTTATCAGCCTGTAACTTTTGAGTTAAGGCCCAGTGTGGTGCGGAATCAAAGGCTTTTTTTAAAATCCAGCAGAATCACATCATAAGATAAACTTTTGTCAAGGTTGTCTCTAATGAAGTTGTAAAAACCCACTAAGTCACACATGATCGACTTTTTACAATGACCTGTATTTGTACTTTTATCAAATAAGATCTTAAGTGGTACGCATAAATACTCTTTCATTATGTAAATAATATCCCCAGAAATACCATCTGGGCCGGTAGAGGGTCCTTTCTCAATTTAGTTTAGTTTCTTTCTAATAATGTCTAAAGAAATATCCATATTACTTTGCCTGACAACATCATCTGTGTTAATATTACACTAGCAGTGACAGTAGCTCAGTAAATTGCATGATTGACAAGCTTTTACTAAAGTCTTCGCAAATATGCGAGTTAGGAAACTCTGCCATTTCCTTTGGGTGAGTTAGGACTCTTAAGTAAGAAACTGTTCCCCTACTGGGGAGTAAGTGACCAAGGCTGCAGATTTATGTGAACCAGGTTGGGGCACATTTTTTCCTCTGATGTTTGTGGCCTCTGGGCATAGAATCTTTCCCTCATGCATCTACGGTTATTCATGTTATAGGACAACTAAATAATTTCCTGCTATCTGTACAGCATTCAGCACTTATATTTCAAAGGACCTCTCCTTCCTCATTCTTGTCTCAGCCGCAGTTTATTGACCCCCTACAGTGGTCCAAAGGTTCCTACTTTGGCATAGGTCACATGGCAACTCAGATACAATGTGTCAGGTGGAATGTAGGTGTGATTTCCCAGTAGTGATAGTATCTCAGTAGATTGCACGACTGACTCTCAGGTGGAAGATCATAAGGTGATGAGTTTAGTCCCACACCCAATACAGACTCTGTAGTGAAGCATTAGGGGAACTGCACTGTTAAAGTGCAATCCTTTGGATGAGACTTTAAACAAGTGTCCCTTCTGCCTATATCTAAAGGTTCCTCCAACATTTTATTTCCAGTGGGGTCTTCCTTCTACCCATTTCCATAGCTAGGTGGATTGGAAAACTGAGTGGTTATGTGATTTTCTCAGGATCACACAGTGAGTAAGTATTTAGCTCTAGCCATGTTTGAACCTGCAGTCTACTGGTTCCCAGACCAGTGCTCTTGCTCTAGCCACTACACTACACTGCCAGTGTTATGGGTCCCTGTCCAACTATTCCTTTTTCTTTCCTCTGCTTGGAAGCAGATCGATTATGGTAGAAAAGATCGAGGCAGCTGCCCAGGTGTGCACTGGTGTTCAGGCAACCTTGGTTTGGGAGAGAACTTGAGTCAGCATTGGGGGCAGGCCAGAACTGGGGCAGCTGCTGATGGCAGTGCGCCGCTGCTTTGGGGGGGGCCAGCGGCAGGTTCCATCACCATTGTGACCCTTATGGATGGGCCAGGTAGCTTGCTCACCAAAGTGATGCACTGTGTGTACACAGGCAAATATTAGGCTATACTCATGCAGAGTGGGAGGAGGGCAAGCAAATGGGAGAAAATGTGGGTGACCACACCACTGTCAGGATGATGGCTGGTGGTACTGTCAGGCCCCATATCGTGTACCCCCACTGTAGGGACAATTGAGTTAGCAGGGGTTGGGGCTGCAAGTGCTGCCAAGGTATGGACGGTGGCAAGACGAAAAGCTACATTTAAAAAAAAAAAAAAAAGGTACTGAGGCAGTTGGGGCTGGTGAAACCGTATATAGTAGTGATGTTCACATGGCACCCTATATCGTTCCAGCTGATCTGTCCTGTTTTTCACTATCTTACCCCATGAAGTATTATTTAGATGGTGTTTTCGCCCTCACCTCCTCCCCTCAGCTCTCTGCATTACTGTTACACCCCTGAGTAATTATTACGCCCATTGCACTGTCCCACCCGTGCTTGAACCCATTAATGTTTTTTGCACCCACTGTCTCAGCTGGTAGGCTGTTCCATTACTAAACCATTCTCTGTAAAGTAAAGCTTTCTTACATCCCTCCTGAATCCACACCATTCTCCTGGCCAGCTTCCACTCATGTCCCTTTGTTTGAACTAGAAAGGGGGGAGGTAGTGGTGGTGGGAGAGTTAAACCTTCCAGATATTGATTGGGTCCTTCCAGTGGCCAGGAACTCCAGAAGTCAGGCCCTGCTGGATATATTGCAGGACTGCCTGCTGGTGCAGTTGGTTAAGGTAACCCACTAGGCAGGCTGCTGTCCTTGATGTGGTGCTCATCAGCGCAGAAGCAGTATGAGGAGTGAGGGTGAGGAGCCACTAGGGTCCAGCGACCATAACTCTGTATAGTTCAGCCTGGCCCTTAGGACAAGTAAGCCCTCTTCAAAGGCTGACATCCTAGATTTCAGAAGGGCAGACTTCAACTGGATGAGTGAGCTGGTCTGGGATAAGTTAGCTGGAGTGGGCAACATCAGGTATGTTTAGAAAAAGAGGGGTGGCAATCAAGTGGGCCATTCTCGAAACAACAAAGTCTTGCATGAGAATGGTAATCAAAAGAAATGGGTACAAGAGACCAGTTTGGTTCTCTGGAAAGGTCAGAGAATCAGTGAGAACCCAAAAAGAGGGCCTTAACCAGGTACAAGGAAAAACAAGGAAAGGCAGAATGGGGAGAATACCAAATGAAAACAAGGGAACCAAGAGGGCCGTCAGAGATACAAAAGCAGACAGAGCTGTGTACTGCAGAGGGGTTAAAGGATGGGGAAAACAGTTCTTTAGATACATTAGGAGAAAAAGAAAGAAGGGAGGAGGAATTGTTAGGCTAACAGAAGGAGGAAGGGTAATTGAGGAGGACAGGCAGAAAGCAGTCATTCTTAATGAGTACGTCTGCTCTGTGTTCACAAGGGAACACAGAGGGCCTCTGCCAGAGAGTGACATTAAGCAGCTGTAAGGGAGATCCCTGAGATGAAGCGGCACTATGTCTGCTATCCTACAGTCTCTCAGTACCACATCTGACTGTAGTGAGCTATTGCATAGCTCTTCCAGGGGCTCATTGGTCCACTTGATCAACATAACCATAGTTTAACCCCTAATAAACTACTAGTGACTGTGCCATAAAACATTCAATGCACAGTCAGGCTGTATAACTGCTGTGCAAATAAACAATGCTTTGAAACATTTATTGCGTGATCAGTCTTTAAAATGCTGTTTTTAAACCACAGCCAAACCCACAGTTCAACCACAGCCACAAGTTCAGACCTGCAGGCTGACACAGCCCCTGCTGCAACAAACACAGAAACCACCATTACAACTAACAAACTCTGGTCAGAGCTAGAATGGCTGCAATATATTGTTATTAATGATGGAAATTGTATTAGTTTGGTGATTTATTTTATTTATTTAGTTATTAACTTTTGATAACCGGGTAAGCCCGCTGGGCCCCGAAGGTCCCTTTTTCAGGGGCGACCTAGGGAATTACATGGAATAATACATGGGGTAGCCTACAGCACAGGTACATTACACTAGACAGTGAGGAACATATTACATAGTAATTTTTCAGCAGTTACATTTAAGAGGTAAGACATAGTAGCTTTTTAGCAGTTAACGTGGCAATATTAATAGAACTACGCTGATTTCTGTAATACTTCTGTTTTCTCCAGCCGAGGGGTATTTCATAAAGATGTGATTTAAGTCCACTCTGGTGGAAGAACACAGCTGTGGTAGATTCCCAGTCACGTGGTACCAAAACCACTTTTTCAATGTAATTGCATGACGTCATGAATAGCTCTCGCTGTGCGGCCATAAATAGGTCTCATTATGCAGCCATAAAAAACGAGCAGTTGGCGGGCCCATCGCGTAGCGGTTGATTTCCGCCATGATGCAGGTGACCGAGTTCAGGAACGGACCCAAGTCATCGGCGGGGCGGCCAGGGACAGAAGGATTGAGCCTCCTAGGGATTGCTCTCCTTCTCCGGAGGGAGGGTTGGGCGAATGTCCGATGCTTGACGGATCCCTGGCAGAGGCCGGAGGTGCCACAAGCAATCGGCATCAAGAAGTGACTTGGAGAGGTGGGACAGACGCCGGACATCATTGCACGTTCCCACCCCCCACGTACAGCAGCCAAAATCACTCCTGTGGATGACCCTTGATGAAGCCTGTCTTGGCCTTCATCAGCCTCCAAGACCAACCCTCGAACCTAGTTACGGTGTGCGGCACTGTCTAGGGGCTTCAGTGTCGCACCCCCACCCTGGGGAGCAAGCCAGGGGGTATCCGAGAGGGTTGCAGTCTCATGTGGAGGTGGAGATCAGGGTACCTGACCAGGCAGAGGTGCCAGGTCGTCCACAGCAGGGCAAAAAGCATAATAAATAAATAAATAAATAAAAAGGAGCAGTTGCAGACAGTAAAGCTGTCAAATTTTTCAACATTATACACCCTTTCTTTAAAATATAGTTTGCGCAATATAAAAGAGCTGAAGCAGTGAGATGAGATATAATTTAAATCCATTAGAGTAGCATTATAAAATCGTGAACACGTTGCATCTTGGAGAATTGAAACACAAGGTCATGTTACATATTAATGGTGATACAGTAGGCCAGTGACTGTGATGGAATTCAAACCCATGATAGTTATGTGCTTGCTCTAAGTGCTAGATTGCATTGCCTTCTGTCAATTACATTGCATTGACATGTTGCATTTAGCAGATGCAATGGCATGAACATATGTTGTGCCATCACTCATTCAGGGCGAATTCAGTAAGCACATATCACAGACAACAGACCAGCTTTGTGCTGATCACAGTGTCATAAGCGTTGATTCAAATACTGCAGCTGACAGTTTGCTCTCACCAGTGTATTTAATTATACAAAAACCCCATTTTATTTGTATATTTTTCTGTATCCATTATCTGTAGCAGTATTGCAGGAATCTAGTTTTGGTCGAATTCCCCTCTCCCCATTTGAAAAAAAAGATGTAAGAATGACAGTAGCTTTCTAGCTCCATTTGTCAGTAACAGCACAGCACCAAGAAGGTTAAGCAGCAACCCCACACTCATCACACACACCTTCCTTAAGATAAACACAAAACTAACTTCTATAGTTTT
The DNA here is from genome assembly GCA_016271365.2 of Neoceratodus forsteri. NCBI lineage: Eukaryota > Metazoa > Chordata > Ceratodontiformes > Ceratodontidae > Neoceratodus > Neoceratodus forsteri. The sequence continues at coordinate 446,817,344 of CM057456.1, read as the reverse complement.
GCCAGCTTTTTAATTTTAGCGCAGGTTGCTTGCTAACTGCTCGATTATGCTGTCTGACCACTGCATCTCCTTAGCTCTCTTGTGCCCTTGGGACTCTCCTCTCCTCCAATATATATATATTTTTTTAAAGTTAAGATTAATTAACAAATTAGCAGAGCCGACCCACAAGCTCACTAATGAACATCTAGCATATTTAGTAGGTAGTACTTCAGCTCTGTGCATGTGGCATCACAGTGCTGAAAGGAAGCGTTCAAGTAAGCACCGTATGTAAGTGGAGTGCTTCAAATGTCTTTCTTGCCATGTAAGAATGTTCCAAGTTTGAAGGGCTAACCCATAACAACTTTGGAAGGCTGACAAAACTTTTTTTTCTTTTTTTAGCTGCTACTTTCTGCCCTGGCTCCTAGTCAGCTGTAAATCCCGACTGTCCTCCCAGCCCGCGCCCCCGATATCAGGCCGACTTCTCCTGTATCCCTCATGGCTTGCCCTCTGTGGCAGGGTGGCGAGGAGCCCCTCTGAACTCAACTCACCTTGAACGGATCCAGACTGGGAGAAGCGCCATTCGGGGTTGGGCTGCGGAGGATGGAAGCTCATGCTGCCTAACCAGGAGCCCTTTTCCCTGGTTCTGCGTGGTCCTTAGAGGTGGAGTGTGCAGTGACACCAGCAACAGCGCTGCACACGCTCCTGTACGTGCACCCCGTCAGGCGTCTGCCCCACCTCTACCCCTGTAGATGCAATATCAGTGTGCCAGCCCCGAGCCACTGCTAGGAGCCAGGCATGCACCGACATCTGGTCACCCTCCTCCCCGGAGAAGTAGGGCTGTCCCTGGGATGCTTGATCCTTCTCCTCCCCTGCCGACCCCCGGCAGCCCGCACTTGCTCCCAAACACAGGTTGCCGACATGGCGCAAGGTGTGACATCTAGTGCCTCAGCCCTCAGTTCTACCGGGCCAGCGGAAGGCTGACAAAACCGAAATCTGCTCTGCAGCTTAGTCTGTTTTAAGTGCAAGCTGCAGAATCTCATTTTCCGTTGGGACTGCTTTGAGCCAGATTTACAGCTGGGGTGCATGTAGCACTGGGTGGTTAAGAGAATGGTCCTCTCTCACATCACTGCTTCAATTGGCAGTTACATAAATGGAAGCAGCAGCAACAATCACAAACCAGGGGGCACATCACATATAATAATTACCTTTTTTATTATGCTGAATAACGTGTACCGTGAGACGTGAAAGAGATGCAGAGGAGCATAAAATGCTAACAAATCATGGAGCTTACAGAATATAATGAGACTGGCAGGCAGGGTGCCACTGACCCTCATAAAACACACGCTGCGATTTTGGAATTACAGTGACTAAACATGTTGTAGTGTATGGTAGAACGTTATTACGGGCTGAATTTGGTGGAAAGGCAACCTTGTTGTACCATCGATGTGACATAAACTTGCTGTTGTTCCATCTTGAGTACGTCACAGCGATGGTACCATAGCACTAAACACGCTTGCACATGCGTATAAGTAAACCACCACACTTTGGAAAATGGCCACGGTGGTGAGACGAGGACCTGAAAGTCACCAGCGACGAGAGAAGTAAGGGCACATTCTTCATGACCCATTGCCTTTGAAATGGCAGGCATGTGGAAATTTATTTATGAAAACTAAATTTTTCTGTGAGACAGAGTGTGATTCCTTCCGGGGTGTGGGTGCAAAGATTGAAAGCATGTCTCAACACTCAGACACTGATTTACTGTTGCCCATGCACTATAAAAGACAATGGATGGGCAACAGTAAACAACCCGAGTTCACTTCTTGAGGCTGTCTAATGACAGAAAACCTCTTAAGCTTCACTGTCGAGGTTTACTTGGTTGTCATGATAACCTCTCAAAGTGAACACAGCGTTGTTATTCACTGTTGCCCATCCCTTATCCTTTACGATGCATTCCATAAATTATGCTAATTTCAGCAGTGTGTTTCCATTTTAAAAAACAAGGGTTATTTCTGTTTGAAGTCTCCGTTTGAAAAGTGAAACCAGCACTTTGTGCATGTGCAGAGTCCCGGTTTCACTTTTGAAATGGAGATTTAAAATGGAAATAACGCTTGTTTTAAAAAAGAACATATTGCCAAAATTAGCTTCATTCATGGCATACATCAATATATTTAGTGTGACAACAAAAAAGGAGATGCACTAGGCTGGGGTGCTCAGGATAAAAATTATAAATCAAAAACAAGAAAATCCATCACTCACCACCTTATGAAGAAAACGCAGCTCTCAGTTATGTATACTGTGCCAATTTTATTGAAGTGCATACTGTTCCAATTTTATTGAAGTGCCAAATACAAAAAAGCAACACACCATACATATTTAGTTGCTATGACTCCAAAATCACCAAACTCCTTCATGTACGACTTCGGCACATAACAAAATAGTATGGGAGGGGGAGAAGAAGCAACCACACTGTACTGAATGGAGAGAACGTGGAGAGATTCAACTCCACTCTGGTGGAAGGACAGAGCTGTTCACAGCTGTGGTGTATTCTCAGTCACGTGGTACCGAAACCCCCATTATAGTGTAACTGCTCTACATCATGCATAGCTCTTGCTGTGCAGTCATAAAAATGAAAATGAGGCAACCTGTCGGCACAGCAGCACAGCTGCTGCTAACAGTGCTGTCAAATCAGGTTGATGAACAAGACCAAGAACAAGACAAGAACAACAGGGTGCAAGGGCTGGCCAAGTGGAGCAGGAATGAGCATCCCAGAGAAGGCACTCCTCTGGGGAGGGAGAGTATCATATTTTACAGCAATACTGTCACTGGGTGATCACCAATGGTAGTGCACTTGGAGGGCTGGTGGGTGGGTGAGGGAACATCACTGACATTGATGTGATGGCATGTGTTGCATGCAGTGCCCATGATATCCTTGTATTCCACACCTCATGGGATTGTGTGATCACCAAGGATGATGCCTCAGCTGTGGCAGGTTGATTTATTGCTCTTCCCACAGGCTTCATACTGTCAACTGCAGCACCTGCCTCTCAGGCTGGGTGAAGATGACTCGATGGGCCTCCTCTTGGCCCTAATAAAAGAGTCTGACTGTGGGGGTAAGCCGCTGAGGAATAAGAGAAGAGAGGCAAGTCCCAGGGAAGACGGGTAAGGGAACTGGTGAAGAGCAGGAGGATGGAGGCCAGTTTGAGAGGATATGAGGTATAAATAGAAAGTAAGAAACAAATGTCACAACAGAATTGGAAACGGAAGAAACTGCTTCAGTGAAGTACTGCAATACTACTCCTCCTGACTTAGGCCTACTGTATAATACACCCGAGCAGGAAAACCCAGAGCTAAAAATGCTGCAAGTCCTTCCCGAAACTCAGAACTGTAAAAGACTGAAAACACTGCAACTTTTTCTTTGCAAGTCAGAGCCTGAAAACCCTGAAAATTATGTAACTCCAACATCAAAAACGCATCTCCCCTCTCTGTTTTTTTTTTTGTTTTTTTTTGGGTGAATATATGTGTATTGAACTTGTATGGTACAAAACATACAGCAGTGTAGTATGTGACTGGAATATGATTACAAAATACATTTAGCAAAATCCATAAGAAAAACACATCCCTCTCAACTGCTATGCATTTGGCATAGCACAGTGTATTTTACATTCAAATCTACTGATGTTCCTCATGATGTTGAACCTATTTCTGGACACACAAACTGTTGAAAAATACACTACCTTGGGTAGGCCAGTCTCTCTGTCTCAGTGGAAGAAATACAGCAAGTAATTAAGGACCTACCAGGAAATAAGTCGCCAGGGCCTAATGGATTTAGCTCGGAATTTTATAAAGCCTTCACACACCAGTAAATTCCCACCTTAAAACAAATCTGTAGCTCTAATCAAGAAAGGAGAGATGCTCAGACTCATGGAAAGAAGCTACAATAACTGTGCTTCTACAACCTGAGAAGGACCCATTATGCTGCAACTCATATAGGCCCATATCTTTATTAAATCAGGACACCAAAATATATGCCATGGTGCTAACCAACAGATTGCAACAAGTAGATGGACTCTACAGTATATGTAGACCAGACAGGGTTCATTCCCCGAAGGCACCTGCAAGATAATATTAGGTGTTTACTGAATGTTTTGTCAGCACAGGTGGAGAGGGCAGGCAGTAGTATGATCCTGGTGGTTGACAGAGAAAAAAAGAGTTTGATCGCCTGGACTGGACATTCTTGGAAGGAATCCTGGAAGTCTTTGTGGTAGGGGAAGCATTGCTACATAAAATTCAGGCACTTTGTAGCAGTCCTTGTGCTAAAGTCTACGGGGATTTGTCATCAACATTCCCAGTTGAAAGAGGAACAAGGCAGGAGTGTCTCTCATCCCCCCAACTCTTCACTCTAAACATAGCGCCCTTGCAGCAGTAAAAAGAGCTGCGCCAAACATGCAAGGGCTACAAACACGGGGAGAGGAGGTGCGTGTTGCTTTGCATGCCAGTGATATCCTTTTGTTCATACAGGACCCTGTCAGTAACCTTCTCTCACTGCAGCACATTCTAGAGGAATATGGTCTGGCCTCACGTTTTAGGGTCAGCAAAGATAAGTCAGAAACATTGCTCTAAAATGGAGATGTACCTCAGATTTTTTTTTCAGAATTGCCCTTATAAATGGGTGAATAGCCACTTTAGATACTTAGGCATACAGATGAGTAAAGACATTACGTTTGTATGAAATCAACTACCTATTACTGCTGCAAGCAATGGACAAGGACTTAAAGAGGTGGGTGAAATCCTACTTCGCATTATAGGGAGGGCTGAGACCTTACACATGAAAATGCTTCTGTGGTTTCTATTTTTGTTCTCCTCTCTGCCAAGTGTTGTTCCTAAAAGCACTTGGACGATAATACTAATCATATGGTCCCAGTTTATTTGGGGAGAAGAAGAGCCACAAATACGGCGGGCAAGCCTATTCTTAGCTAAAGATAAGGGAGGCTTAGGAGTTGCTGACCTGCTAGCCTATTACTGGTCTTGTACAGTCCAGCACTTGATGACATATTTTGCAAAAGGAGAAGTACTAAGTTGGGTAGCATTAAAGGGAGATGGGGGACCCACACATCATTAATTTGCAAAACTTGCCCCAGGGAAAATAACTCGGATCACAAACCCACGGTGGAGAGTGATGATGGAAACATGGGGGAACCATTACAGGAGGGGCAGAACATTCTGTACTCTGCCGGTTTACCCTAGTCAGAGAAACCACAGGCTTTATCCCTGGGATAATAAACCCTAACTATAAAAGGTGGGAAAGAGTAGGTCTGGGGACGCTGGGACAGTTACAAGTACCGTGGTCCACCATATCATTCACCCAGCTGCAGGCTGAATTCTCCCTCTGGAGGAATTTCTACTGTTTCCCGCAGGTTCTTAAGTAAAGAGTCATGCAAATCTCAGATGAAACAGGAGGTGGGTCCCCTGAGGGCCTTAGTGGAGAAGGTAGTAGAGGGTGAGCAGATCTCTCATCCCATACTAAAATTATATCAAATTTACTGAACTCCAAATACAAAGCCAAGGAGTAAATAGTGAATGCCAGTAGAAATGGAAAAGAGATGTAGGGCATATGTTGTCAGAGAAGGAGAGAGAACGCTGCTGGACCGGGGGGGGGGGTTGGAGATGAGGATTCTGCATTTCCAAACTGGCGGGAACACAGAAAGTGACGCCTGGATATTTCAGAACCCCCACTTTTACAGCTTGTTTTAACCCCATAGTATTTATTTATTAGTTTTTTACTGACTGGGTAGGTGCAGTAGACAAAAACATTGCCTATTTTCAGGCACAACCCGGGAGAGGTACAGACAATAGACAGCAAGTTACAAAGACAGCAATAAATACTTTGGAAAAATATGTAACATTACCACAGTACAGCCAAGTACAGGAGCAACATGGTCATATTCAGCACAATAAAACAGAAGTTAGTTTCAGGAGTGCAAAATTGTTATGCAGTTAATAGATTAAGCGTGAGATCACTACAGTAAAAGGGATCATTTACACAAACAGTTATCATTAGATAGGAGAAACTTGTGGAGTTCGTTTTTAAAAGCTAGGTGAGTCTGAGAGCATCTTAGAGACATAGGAAAAGAGTTCCAGAGCTTGGGGGCAAATGCTGAGAAGGTCTGTTCACCCATCTTGGAAGTACATTTTGGGACAACCAGAAGTGACCTATCTTTAGACCATAAGGGGTAACGTAAGCCTGTGTAGCTCTCTTTAGCATGTCAGCTAGGGTAGCAGGTGTACCTGTTCTGATAATATTATCAATGGTACAGCCAGTAGTGAAAAGGAGGTAAGATGATCGGGAGCACCAACCCAGACTCAAGTAAAGGACACAATGATGGGTCAGCCTGGGCACAGAAAGTGCATTTAATTAAGAACTCCTTTGCCTCTAGGTAGGGTACCAGCCCATGGGAGAGACTAGGTCATAAGACACCCTGGGCTATGGCCAACCTAGCCGCTGAGGTTAAAGCATGCCGGTATCCCGTGATATGGACAAGACAAATTGAGCAACTCAGTTTGACTGCCTGTGATATGAGCGAGTGTGAAAGGGTAGCGAGGCACGGTAAGAGCGAGTGTTAGGGGACAAGAACCGCAACAGAAGAATATAGCGACTGGAAGAGGGAGCTATAGGGAATGAGGATATAGGAGGTAGTTTGGCCAGGCAGTTCCCAGCTGGACGTTTTTTTCTTTTAGTGGAAGTCGGTGCCTCCAGTGCAGGAGGACCTGGGTTCGGAGATGGCCAGGAGTATGTGTGTGTATAATTTTGTTTTCTAGTGACATGGATATGATGTTCTAGCCACACTTGTTGGCAGTGCCTTTCCTCTTTAAGATTTCACTGGAATGTCTTCAAGCTGGCTCCTCCCACCCACCCCAGTGGTAACTCCTTCGGCTCCACCTCATGGCGCCAGATCTTCCTTTCCTCTGGAAGAAGCAGGTTTCCTCCTTACCGTCCTCGTGCTGAGTAGGCCCTTTGCTGTAAAATCTTCGGATTTCCTTCCAAGTTATTAAAACTTTTTGTCTTGAGGCTCATACTTCACCACTTTCATGAATGACGAGAAGACCGCTCTGGGGTTCCAGAAATGTCTCTGTAGGCAGAAGATGTCCCTAGAGGATTCACACACCACGTGCTTATGCTGCCTGGCCCACAAGCACGATCCACAGGCTTGAGACATTTGTCGTACCTTCCATCTGTCTGTTTTTGAGGACCACCATGCCCGCCTGCTTTTGGGCCATCTGAGTGAACGATACCCACCAGTCAAGTCAAAGGATGTCTGCCAGATGGTCTCCATGGCTGCGGGGTCTGCTGAACAACTAGCGGCTATTGAGGAGGTGGCGGCCCAGGCCGCAGCTCAGACCTCCTCAGCTTTGGTCTTTTTGCCACTCTCTTTGGGCGCTTCCTTCATGGGGTGTTTAGGGACTTGTGCCAGGTTCTCCTAACTCATGGCCAGCGCCACTCATCAGCACACAAGTCCAAGTCTAAAATAAGAGTCCAAAAAAATTGTCTCACCATCAATTGAGGGATTGGGAATGCTCTTGCTCTCAGGCTTCCAACTCCCGCGCTTCACCAGATCTGACTTCAGTCGAATCTTCAGCCCAGGCTGCTGGCTGCATGGTATCCCCATCAGGCCAGTTGGCTGGGACGTGGTCAATCTTCTGGCTGAGATCTTTGACCAGTTGTTGCCTGAATAGGCCGATACTTCTCTGTCCAGGACTCTGGTTCTGACTCAGACCCAGGGCGGGACAGATCAGTCTGCTAACCCGCCACCTCTTGTCATTGACCAGGAACCGGAGGTGCCCCGGCTCTCACCGGCACCCTCTGAGACCTGCCACCGGTCCCCCTGGCGGTCGAGTTTCCAGTCTTATTCCCGTGGGTCGAGCAGCTCATGCCAAAGTTGCTGTGCCCACTCGCGATGCCCGGGAAAGCAGCACCACTGCTAGTCTTCATCCTCATCCTCTTCCGATGGAGAGAGGCTTCAGTACAAGTTGCATTGAAGCTACAAGTATCTCATGTGGCAACAGCTGGTATTCACTGGTATGAAGCTTGTTCCGGCTGCTACCTCAGCCATCCTACCCAATTAGAATAGTGCTTCTCGAACGCGTGGGGTCAGGACCACGCAGGAAGGAAGGAATAGCGACAGGGGTAGAATAGCATTCAGCAAATACCACTACACCTGTCACTACTCAGACCTCTTAGAAGAAGGGTGAAGAAGGGAAAAAGTGTGCTTGCTGGCCGAACTGCACCCGTGGTGGAGCAGGTTAAGGCAACAGCTCAGTCAGCCCAGATTGGGAGACCAGGGTTCTAATCCTGGTCTCCCCTTGGTAATTTTAATTTCCGTTTGGGAGTTAATTGTTTTCTCATTGGAGCTGTGGAAAAAGCATTCCATAGCCCCACAAATTTGACTTTTTCCCCATGCTGTACTCCCCCTCATAGTAGGAATCATTTAGTATGGGGGTGCAGGAGTCAGAGCCCCCCACATGGGGGTTCTGCCCCCCACATAGGAATAGATGTCTACATATATCTTTGTTTCAATGGTAGCAGTCATCACTGCGGTGTCCAGCCACTACCATTGGCGCTGTGCTGGGTTGCTGCATTGTTTCCTGCCACTGTAGTGGAGAGCACTGTTAATACAGTGCTGTTGTGGATGGCATGGTTATTGACAGTGCTCTTCTGACCTAGTATCCCTGCCCATTACTTGGATTTCCCTGCAGAGGTCACTGCCTTCTCCACCTCAGAAGCTGACCAAAACAGTCCTGGCTTGGCCTCTTCCAGCATCTCCACTGATCCCAGTGCAGGTGCTGCCCAAACAGCCGAAATCCAGTGCTCTGATGAAGGAGTCTCGGCTGGCTTCAGGTCTTCCTCATTGACTGCTGGTTACCATCACCCTGGACCATCCGCAGAGGGTCACTGGGGATTCAGGCGGTTGACCCCCCCTTTGACTCCTCGAAGTCGGAGGGTTCGTTCTTACGCTCCCGTCTGGTGCACAAAGAGTCATTTGGGGGTCTCTTGACAATTGAAGGCCCTACCGCCTTCATGGGCCTTCACCGCCTGATCTTGGAATCCACAGATCGTAAGATGGAGCCAGTTCAAAAAGGGGCTCGGTACTCTCTCACTGAGATCTTGGACCAGGGAGACTCCCCTTGGGAAGCCTTCCTGGTAGCAGATGCCATTCTTGGCCCTGCCTTGGAGCTTTGGCAGCAACCCGCCTCTTACCCAGCACCATCATCTCGGATGACCTACAAGTATACAGTTCCCACTGGTTCTTTTTCGGGGTTCACAGAATATCCTTCGGCCGAGGGCTTGGTGGCCGATTCTGTGCTCAGATGCTCTGGCAATGTGGGGGATGTCGACAAACTGCCTGATGAGGAGTCCAAGAAATTGGACTATTCGTGGAAAAAAGTCTACGCTGCCTCTTCGCTTGGCCCTCCTGATGGCCCAATTCTCTCACACCCTGTTGGGCACTTTGGATGAGTTGCTCCTTCATCTTCCAGTGGACCTCCAGACCATGGTCAAACAGGTCCGAGATCAGGGTCGGCCTGTGGCTAAACAGCAGGTCCAGACAGCCATGGACATTCGGGACTCCTGTGCCCATTCTGTGGTGGCCGCAGTGGCCATGCGCCACAGGGCTTGGCTGCAGATCTCAACCTTCACAGCAGACACCCAGCACAAGCTTGCAGATGTCCCCTTCCTGGGCAATGACCAGTTTGGGCCTGGGGTTGAGGTGCACCTCACCCACATTGAGAAGTCCAATGCCACCTTGGACTCCATGACCTCTACCCAGAGGGACCCCAAGGGCTCTGAACAGCAGAAGAAGAAGAAGCCCTTTCAGTCCACCTCCACGCCTGCAGCCAAACCTGCCCAGCCCTGACAACCTTGGCCGAAGTCATTAGCCACGGTCGTCCAAAAAATCTGGAGGACAAGGCCCCAGTGGTTCCTTAGCCAGGCCCTCCTCCACCTCCAAGCCTGCCCAGTGATAGGATCAGGGTGTTTCGATGCCCACCACCCCCTGGCCCCTCCTCTCCAGCTCTGCCACTTCCTTTCCGCCTGGTCCGCTGTCACCATGGACAGGTGGGTTCTCGAAGTGGTTGGTCAGGGTCTGCCTCTGGAATTCAAACAGTACCCAACTTGCCAAGCCGTGCCCCACGGGAGAACATGGTATCCTCAGACATTCCGTTGGTCCTTTGGGATGACATTGTTCAGCTTCTCTGCAAGGAGGTTGTGGTTCCTGTTGCGGACCCTCCGGAACACTCAGAGTTTGTCTCCAGGTACTTCTGGTGCTGAAACGGATGGGGGCTGGCGCTCCGTCTTAGATCTGCATGACCTGAACAAGTTCCTCAAGTTGCATACCTTCAGGATTGTCTCTCTCTCTCTCTCTCTCTCTCTCTCTCTCTCTCTCAGATCATATGATCACTACAGCAAAACATGTGGTTCTAGGATCATGGATATGTTGTTCATCCACACTCTTCGGCATGTCACCTTCCACTTTAAATCTTGCCGCAAGTCTTCAAGCTGGCTCCTCCCACACAACCAGGTGGTATAACCCACAGCTCCGGCCCATGACACCAGATCTTCCTTTCCGCTGGAAGATTCAGGTTGCCTCCCTTGTGCTTATGCATTTTGTAGGCCCTGGCTCAAAAACCTTCGGATATTCCGAAAATCCGTCTAGTTCGCATTAGCGATCGTGACTCTATACCTCCGATTGTGGAAGACAAGTCTTCCCCCAGATTTTGTCTGTGCCCTTGCGGCCAGAAGATGTCACGCATCAGTCCCCACACCTCATGTGTTTTCTGTCTCGGTATCAACCATGATACCTTGAAATGCAGTTTGTGTCTCATGTTCCATCCTAACATCCTCGACGACCGTCTCGCACAGCTGAAGTTGGGGAGGCGAGAGAAACTGAACCCTCCGGTGAAATCCAAGGAGGCTCAGTGGGCAGTTTCCGCGGCTGCAGGATCTGCCGAGCAATTGGAACGCATGCAAGCATTCGAAGAGGAAGCAGCTCGGGCTGCAGCAACTACTCGGAGCTTCTTCATTCCACTCAACCTAGGCTCCACCTTCTCAGGTTCCTTCCGAGAGTTGTGCCAGTCTCTCCCGACCAAGGGAGAGGGTCCTGTGGGCATGCACTCCTCTCGATCCCGTTAACGGGAGAAGGATCCGGGATCGTCTTCGTCCCGATGGAGACACTTTTGGGACCGTGAGAAATCTTGGTCCCAGGAACATGCGGTCTCAACTTCAGTCAAGATTGCTTCTTTGGCCGCTGGCTTCTTGGCTTTGCCGTCTGGCCAGTCGACTGAACTGTCGATCAACGATGTAGAAATCGCCATCAACCTGATTAATCCTTTATTGCTGACTCCAGTTGATGATTCTCTCGATCGAACTCCAGTTCTGATTTTCCCTGACAAGGAGACCCAGCCTGCTGGGACTCCCGTCGAGGAAGTGGTCCCTGACCTCGGGAAATCACCGGTCCTGCTGGTGTCTTCCGAGTGACTGAATCGGCCTGTCCTCATCCTCCTCGGATGAGGAGGCTCCGGCAGAAATTCTGTCGGCGCTACGAGGACCTCATGTGGCAGCAACTGTTTTGACGGGCACAAACCCGACCCCGGATTCCACCTGGCACACGGCCGCCCCTAGGTCAAGCCACCGAGCCAACTGCTGGTTCCTCCGCCTGTGAGCTGGCTAAAACCTCCGCTTCAGTCTAAACCAGTCTCTCCACTGATCGTGGTGGAACCACTGCTCAAGCAGCCTGTGGGAGGGGCTCCTTCCAAAGAAGATAGGCCAGACACTGGGCTCCCCCGGCATCTGTCGGTCACTGTCACCCCGAACCACCCTCAGCGGGTCGAAGGTGACCTGGGCGGTCGACTGTTGTATCCGGATTCCTCGAATTCAGATGTGACCGGCCTGCATTCTCATCCTTGGGATGACGAATCAGCCGGTGGGTTAGAGATGGAGGAAGGCCCCTCATCTTTTCAGGGCATTCTTCACCTCATCTCTGAGTCCACAGGGATGTCCCTCAAGCCAGTCCAGAAAAAGGCGGAGTACCCTCTCACGGACATCCTGAAGAGAGGGGATATCCCAACGGAGGCTTTTACTGTGGCCGAGGCCATTGTTGGCCCAGACCTAGAACTCTGGCAGCACCCTGCCTCTTGTCCAGCTCCATCTGCCTGCAAGACCCGCAAGTATGCGGTGCCCATAGGGTCCCTTGAGGGATTCACAGAGCACCCTTTGGCCAAGACCCTGGTGACTGCCTCTGTGTTCAGGTGTAGTGGCATTTCTGCCAATACTGACCAACCTCTTGAGAAACAGTCCAAGCTTTTGGACCATTCTTCCAGGAATGTATATGCGGCTTCTTCCTTGGGCCTTCATCAGGCAAGTTCGGCCATCATCATGGCACACTTCTTCCATGCCCTCCTGGGGTCTTTGGATGAAGTCCTCCCACATCTCCCCGTGGACATGCAGACCACGGTCAAGCAGGTCCGGGATCAGGGCTGAGCTATGGCTAAACAGCAGCTTCAGACAGCCCTGGACATTGGGATTCTTGTGCCCATTTGATGACAGCCTCAATTGCCTCTCATTGCATTGATTGGCTGAGGCTCTCCTCCTCCTTCCCGGTGGATGCTCAGCACAAACTTGCTGATGTGCCTTTCCTAGGGACCGACCTTTTCGGCCCAGGAGTTGCTGATCATCTTCAGCACACTGAGCAGTCGTCCAGTGCCACCTTGGACACTACTTCTGCCAATAATCAGCAGAAGAAAAAGAATAAGCCTTTTCGGCATTCTTCCCCTGTGGCTTAGCAACCCTCCTTTCATGGAGGACAGTAGCATCAGCAACAGCAGCAATTTCGAGCTTGGCGCCTCCGGTCCAAGGCTGGGCCCTCCCAGGCCCATAAAGGAGGCTGAAGTTAGGGTCCTGGATCCTCCTCCTCCAAGTCTGCTCAGTGACAGGGCATGGGCTGCCTCACCCCTCTCCCATCATGCCAGCTCTGGGTCCTCCCGTGGGGGGCTGACTCCGCCACTTCCTTTCCACCTGGTCTGCTGTCACTTCGGACAGGTGGGTTCTTGAAGTGGTCAGTCAAGGACTGTCTCTGGAATTCGAGCAGTACCCTCCAAGCTGAGCACGTGCCCCTCAGGAGGAAAGAGTGTCAGCTCAGACTCAGTATGCTCTCTGAGACGACATCGCTCAGATCCTTCTCAAGGAGGCTGTAGCTCCAGTGGCAGATCCTCCAGCAGACCCAGACTTCGTCTCCAGGTACTTCTGGTGCCCAAGCAGAAGGGGGGCTGGCGCCCCATTCTAGATATGCACGACCTGAATCAGTATCTCAGGTCATGCTCCTTTCGGATGGTCACTCTGTCCCAGATCATACCATCATTGAAAGTGAAACATGTGGTTCTGTTCACTGGATCTGCAGGACACATTCTTTCACGTCCCAATCCATCCGTCCCATCAGCGGTTCTTCCGCTTCAGGGTCGAAGGGACCCTATACGAGTTCTGAGCCATGCCGTTTGGCCTGTCATCAGCCCCACGGGTCTTCACCAATGCATTGCAGTGGTGGCGGCCCATCTCAGGCATCGGGGGGGTGGGCAGGATTTATCCATACCTCGATTGGCTCCTAGCAGGTTCCACCCAATAGGAGGTGGAGAGGTCCAGGGACCTGGCCCTCCAGACCTGCTCCCAGCTCAGCTTCCTGATCAATGAGGCCGAGTTGGAACTCGTACCTTCTCAGGTGACGGGCTTCATCAGGGCAGAGCTCAACTCTTGTCAAGCCAGAGCTTGGCTCCTGGCAGACAGGGCAGAGGTTCTGTCCTCCTTTGCCCAATCATTTCTGGTTGACCAATTGTGCCCTGCCCGGGACTTTTTGCACCTTCTGGGTTACATGGCGGTGTGCACCTCAGTGGTCCGTTGGGCCCGGTTGCAGATGCGCCCCCTCCCCTCCAATAGGAGCTGGCCACCCAGTGGACTCAGCGCCATGGTCATTTCAACCAGCTGATCACTGTAACCCAGAAGATGTGGGACGCTCTCCACTGGTGGACCACTCCAGACCACTTGCAGGAAGGGATCCCCATTTGTCCACCCCAAGCTGACAGTCGTCCTTACGACCGATGCCTCTCTCATGGGCTGGGGAGCCCACATGGGGGACAAAAGGGCCCACGGGCTCTGGACCCCCGAGGAGTCCCGATGCCACATCAACCTGTTGGAGCTCAGAGCAGTCAGACTGGCTCTGTCAGCTTTTGCTCCTCAGCTCCAGGGTCAAGTGGTTCAAGTCCAGAAAGACAATACCACGACCATGTACTACCTCAACAAACAGGGCGGCATGCACTTCTATCTGCTGTGCTGGGAAGTGCTCCGCATCTGGACCCTTGTGAGCCATCTGGAGGCAGATCTCTTAGCCATCCATGTGGCAGGAGCCTCAAACCATCTGGCAGATGCTCTCAGCCGCTTAGGCGAGACATCCCACGAGTGGTCTCTCCATCCAGAGGTAGCTTACAGCCTGTTCTCCCACTGGGGCAAACCGATGGTGGACCTGTTTACCTCCAGGGACAACATGAAGCTGAGGCTGTTCCATGCCTGCCCTCCCTCAGCAGGGCTCCCTGCAGGGGGATGCCTTCTCAAGGCCGTGGAACCCAGGCCTCCTCCACACCTTCCCTCTATTTCCCTTGATCCACAAAGTGCTTCTCAAGGTGAGGAGGGGACAAGGCATAGGTGATCCAGGTAGCCTCAGACTAGCCACGCCAGTTCTGATATCCAGATCTCCTCAACCTCAGCTGCAGGCCCCCGGAGCAGCTTCAAGCAAGCCTGGATCTGATATCTCTCAATCAGGGGAAGGTACTCCATCTGGACCTTCAATCCCTGTACCTCACGGTCTGGTACCTGAGCGGCTAGAGTTCCAGACATTGGGTCTCTCTGAGGATCTCTTCACCATGGTGGAGGCATCCAGACAGAAATCGACCAGGAAATGTTACGGCTTCAAATGGAAACGGTTTTCCCTTTGGAGTCAGGGCAAGGGCCTGAACCCTTTGTCCTGTCCTGTGGCTAACATTCTTGTCTACCTTTGATTTCTCTCCAAAGGGGGTCTGCGGTCACCGACCCTTAGGGTGCACCTGGCAGCCATCTCTGCTTATTGGGCATGGGCCGGTCAGCCGACATTAGTGCAGGAGACAGTGGTCGGGTGCTTTTTCAAAGGCCTAGATCACATATCCCCTCCGATGCGTGAACCTCCACCTCCGTGGGATCTTCTGCTGGTACTGGCAAAGCTCATGGGCAAGCCATTCGAACCAATGCACAAGTGTGCCTTGTCACACTTGTCGTGGAAGATGGCCTTCCTGGTGGCTGTCACATCTGCCAGAAGGACAGGGGAGCTCCAGGCGCTTTCGGTGGACTCCCCTTATCTGGTCTTCCACAGGGACAAGGTTGTCCTGTGCCCCCACCTGAAATTCCTTCTGAAGGTGGTGTCAGAGTTTCACCTTAACCAGGTATTAACTCTGCTGGTTTACTACCCCAACTACACCTCGGAGGCCGAGTACAGGCTCCATACTTTGGACCTGAGATGTCCTCTCTTTAATTATAAGGAGAGGATGGCGGAAATTCAGGGAGAGGTTCGCCAGCTGTTTATCACCTACGCTGAAGCCACTTCTGGCAGACCTGCAGCAAAGCGGATGATTGCAAGATGGATTACATCATGCATTAGTCTGTGCTATGAGTTGGTGGGCAAAGAGCCTCCCAGAGGGATAAGAGCTCATTTTACTCGCCATACCACTGCATCAGTGGCTGCTTCCAGGGACATCACTGTCCAAGAAATTTGCCAGGCTGCTACCTGGAAGTCAGCAAACACCTTCATCACCCACTACCACATCGACCTTGAGTCATGCCGGGATGCTGGTTTTGGGGCCTCAGTTCTCCAATCTCTGTTCCCTAAGTAGGGGGTGTGCGCCTTGCCTCCCTCCTCCTGGAGAACTGCTAGGAGTCTGCCAAAGAGTGTGGATGAACAACATATTCACAATCCTAGAAGAACAGGCTACTCAGCTGTAACAGTAGTTCTAGGAGTGGTATATGTTGTTCATCCACACGGACCCACCCGACCTCCCTGGCTGTGGATGCACAACACCTGGCTTCCAGCAGGCTAAGGTCTGGCATCATGGGGCGGAGAAGAGGGTTATACCATCCGGGTGGGTGGGAGGAGCCAGCTTGAAGACTTCCGGCAAGATTTAAAATGGAAGGGGAAATGCCGAAGAGTGTGGATGAACAACATATACCACTCCTAGAACTACTGTTACCGGTGAGTAACCTGTTCTTCTGCTCCCTGGATCTACAGGACGCGTACTTCCACGTCCCGATCCGTCCATCTCACAGATGGTTCCTTCGCTTCTGAGTAGAAGGAACCCTCTTTGAGTTTCAGGCCATGCCATTTGGCCTGTCCTCGGCCCCCAGGGTCTTCACCAAGTGCATTGCAGTGGTGGCAGCTTACCTGAGGCGTCAGTGAGTCCGGTTTTACCCCTGCCTGGATGAGTGGATGATCGAAGATCTCTCCAGGCAGGAGGTGAAGCAGTCCAGGGACCTGGCCCTCCAGACCTGTGTCTCTCTTGGCCTCCTGGTCAATGAGGCCAAGCCAGAACTTACACCCTCGCAGATTATCAGTTTCATTGGGGCAGAGCTCAACTCTTGCAGAGCCAAGGCTCAGCTCCCGGCGGAGAGGGCGGAGGCCCTCTCCTCCTTTGCCCTATCATTTCTGGTTGGGCAGTTGTGCCCTGCCCGAGACTTCCTGCACCTGCTGGGTTACATGGCAGCCTGCACCAGCATGGTCCATTGGGCGCATTGGAGAATGCACCCTCTGCAGTGGGAGCTGGCCAGCCAGTGTTCTCAGTGCAGGGGTCACTTCGACCAGCTGGTCACTGTGACAGCAGATGTAGAATGCTCTCCAGTGGTGGTTAGTCCCAGAACATCGGCAGGAAGGGATCCCATTTGTCTGGCCAGAGCCAGTGGTCATCCTGATGCCTCTCTCATGGGCTGGGGTACCCACCTGGGGGAACACAGAGTCCACGGGCTCTGACCTCCCGAGGAGTCCCAGTGCTACATCAACATGTTGGAGCTCCAAGCAGTTCGGTTGGCGCTAACTGCTTTTGCGCCTCACATTCGGGGTCAGGTGGTCCAGGTCCAGATGGATAACACTTCAACTATATACTATCTCAATAAGTAGGGTGGGATGCACTCCCTGCCTCCATGCAAGGAAACTGTCCGTGTGTGGACCCTCATGCACAGCTGGAGGCCGATCTTGTGGCCATCCATGTGGTTGGTGACTCCACTCAGCTGGCAGACGCTCTCAGCTGTGTGAGCGAGGCGTCTTATGAGTGGTGTCTCCACCCAGAGGTAGTGCACAGTCTTTTCTCCCAGTGGGGCACCCATCTGGTGGACCTGTTTGCCTCCAGGGAGAACGCGAAGCCGAAGCTGTATTGCGCCCACCCCCCTCAGCAGGGAACACTGCAGTGGGATGCCTTCTTGAGGCCATGGACCCCAGGCCTCTTCCATGCCTTCCTCCACTTCCGTTGATCCACAAAGTGTTGCTCAAGATCAGGAGAGACAAGGCACAGGTGATCCTGATGACCATGCCAGTTCTGGTACCCTGATCGCCTCAGCAGCAGGCTCCTGAGGAGTCTTACTCTCCTCCTGGTCCTACTGTCCGTCAATGAGGGGAAGATACTCTATCCGGACCTTCAATCCCTGCACCTGACAGCCTGAGCGACTGGAGTTCCAGCCTCTGGGTCTCTCCGAAGATGTTCTCACTGTTGTTGAGGCATCTCGGAAGGAGTCAACCAGGAAATGCTATGCCTTCAAATGGAAGAAGTTCTCCATTTTGTGTCAGGGCAAGGGGTTGGACCATCTGCCCTGTCCAGTGGCTTGCATCCTTGACAATCTGTGGTCCCTCTTTCAGTCGGGCCTTCGGGCGACGACCCTCAGGGTGCACCTGGCAGCCATCTCTGCTTACCAGGCGTGGGCTGGTCAGCAGTTGGTGGCACAGGGGAAGGTGGTCTGACACTTTTTTAAAGGCCTCGTCCATATTTCCCCTGTGGTGCATGAACCACCACCACCTTGGGACTTGTTGAGGTGTTGGCAAAGCTCATGGAAAAGCCATTCGAATCGATGCACAGGTGTGAAATGTCACACCTGTCGTGGAAGACCACCTTCTTGGTGGCTGTTACATCAGCCAGAAGGATCAGTGAGCTCCAGGCACTCTCAGTGGAGTCTCCATACCTGGTCTTCCACAGGGACCAGGTTGTCCTTCGCCCCAACCCGAAGTTCCTCCCGAAGGTTGTGTCTGAGTTTCACCTTAACCAGGTGATTAATCTCACAGTGTACTTCACCAATCACACCTTGGAGATCAAGCACAGGCTGCAGACATTGGACCTGCAGCGGGTGCTTACAAGGAGCATATGGCTGGAGTTCAGGGAGAGGTTTGTCAGCCGATTGTCAGCTACACTGAAGCCGCACCTGGCAGACCGGCAGCTAAGTGGACAGTTGGCAGGTGGATTGTATCCTTCATCAACCTCTGCTGTAGGTTGGCGGATAGGGAACCTCATATTGGGCTTAGGGCTCATTCCACCCGCCTTACCACTGCCTCTGTGGCTGCTTCTAGGGATGTCCTGTCTAGGAAATCCACAGGGCTGCTACCTGGAAGTCAGCACACACCATTTCCTATTACCACATCGATCTTGAGTCACGTCGGGATGCTGGTTTGAGGGCCTCGCTTCTCCAATCTCTGTTCCCTACATAGGGGATGTGCACCTTGCCCCCTCCTCCCTGAGAATTGTTAGGAGTCTGCCAACAAGTGTGGATAGAACATCATATCCAGGTCCCTAGAAAAACAGGTTACTCACCTGTAACAGTAGTTCTAGGAGTGGTATATCATGTTCATCCACATGAATCCACCTGACCTCCCCTGGCTGTGGCGCACCCTTTTGCTTCCAGCAGGCAAGATCTGGCATCACGGGGCAGAGCTGAGGGAGGTACCCCCCAGGTGGGTGGTAGAAGCTAGCTTGAAGACCTTCCAGTGAAGTCTTAAAGAGGAAAGGCATTGCCAGCAAATGTGGATGAACATTGTATACCACTCCTAGAACTACTGTTGCAGGTGAGTAACCTGTATTTTTGTTTTTGTTCAGTACTTAATTTTATTTTCCCGTTCCCCAATCTCCCGGATTTGTGCCCCACGCTCCCCCGCCCTCCTGGATGTGGTCCCCCCATCCTCAGGTTGCCCCCCTCCCAGAATAGCCCCTTCCCCAATATTCCCCGTACCCCAGTGGCAGCCCCCCCGAGCTGATTATAATAATTATGGGGGTGCGGGGAATTGTAGCATATATCAGGTCCGGACAGAATGGTGCAGATCATGGCTGTTTAGGCATCTGGTGTAGTGCATGTCTCTGTTCTTGTAGTTGATGATGTGCACTTGCTCATGTTGAGTTTGCTGTTCTTTCATTGCATATATCACATGGAACTGAGCATGCCTGATGTTATGCGTGAGACCTAGCTTCGTATTAACTGTCTTGCAGGTTGTAGATAGGTGCACGTTAAAGTCAAGAGCATGGTCTAATGTGACTCCAAGGTATTTGAAAGAGTTGACTATAACTAGGGGGAACCATCAGAACAGTAGATGGTAAGGGCGGAGAGACAGGCCCTAGTTCTGGGAGCAGAGCTGAAAAGCATAGCGTGTGTTTTATTGGTGTTCACAAGGAGTCTGTTATGTGTTAACCAGGTCCAAATACAACCAGAATCAGCATTTAGCCTCTAGCTGACATCCGATATATCCACAGCACTAGTGTACAGGACCATGTCATCTGCATAGAAGAGAGCAGACCACGAGGCAGCAGTAGTGGGAAAATTATTGATAAGTAAAGTGAATAGCAGAGGACCAAGTACGGATCCTTGAGGGACACCAGTGTTAATGGGGGATAGGTCGGATTTGACTTGATTAATTTCTACAAACTGCTGCTGCTCTCTAAGGTAGCTCACAAATCAGGTAGTAGCAACAGATGAGAAACCCAGGGTAGACAGTTTGGATAGTAGAAAGGTATGGTCCACAAGGTCAAGCACCTTGGTTAGGTCAACGAAAACAGCCCCAGTGAGCATCCCCTTTTCCATGGCCATTTTAACATCGTTTGTAAGTTGGATGAGGGCAGTGGATGTACAGTACTATGGGTTTTCCTAAAACCATGCTGTGCCAGGGATAATAGATTATGCAACTGGAGGTGTTCTGTTACTTGGGAGGCCACGAGTTTCTCCAGAAGCTTATCAAGCATGGACGGGATAGCAATGGGGTGGTAAATAGCTATACACTTGGTGTCTCCCTTTTTGTGAATAGGCATCACTCTGGCACTCTTCCAGAGCCTTGGTACAACCTCAGTGGAAAGGAACAGGTTAAATAGCCTTGAGACTGGAGCAGCCAAGTGAGGTGCAGCAATTTGGAGGAGCAGGTAAAAGACGGCACTGTGTTAGAGGAATTGCAAGCACAGGGCCCACCACGAACATGTCTTATGGAGTTACCCAATGTTGCAGGATTATAGGAGCAAAATTGCAGAAACCATAGGGCAAATAATTTCCATACCACCTTCAAAAGGTATAACATTTTTATTATGGGCTGGAGACCTACCGGTGTTTCCTCAAAAGGGACAACATTCTGTTGGCTGTGGAGTCTAAAGCAGTAACGCAAAGGTAGGTTCAGCCTGGCCCTCCCCAAATAAAGAGCTGGGTAGCTAACTGTAACCAAATTCTACAAATGGAGAGGATGACAGCTTGGCTTATACTAACAGCAAAAAAACTAAAATCACATTGGCTACCATTCTTTGACTACACAGAAGTGGTGGAAGGAACTCTAAGCTCATACCAAATTGCTGGGTTACCATAACTACAAGTAAGGGATGTTACATAAGGGCTAGGTAGATAGGAAGGTTGGTGTCCATGGGAAATGGCAACTTGAATAAGTTTCATGCGAACCCACTGGAGGTATCTGAATGTTTAAACTGGTTTATGAGGACATGGATTCTTCACATTTAGTAGAAAACTGATACAACTTGGTAGCTGAATTTTCAGGGCTTTATTTTTCTTTCTTTCACCACCCCAACATTTCACCTGTGTTTATAAGGATTTTTCAAAGGGATCTTTTCAAACTCTTCTGTAATATATTTACAAAAATATAAAATATTCATATTTTATTCTGTGCATTGTTTTTTTTTCAAATTGTATTATTGATTACATCTGATAAAATGAACACAATTTAATATATCTTATGTTAACTAATATATATTGGTTCTATGTGACTGTGTTCAAGATTAATTAAATGTTTTTTGTGCTTCTCTGAAAGGCCAAGATTAGTTCTGCATGCATGCTGTATTTACTGTAGTTGTCACATAGGTTTAGCTTTTACTATTTTCCTTTCTAGGGACATGGATATGGTTCACTTTTCCACACTCTGGCAGTTCCACTGGAACAATGTCTTTGGCCAGATGTGTTTAAGCTAAGCTCCTCCCACCACCTGGGTGGTATATCCCCTGCCTCCACGCCATGACATCAGATCTTTCTGTCCGCCAGAAGAACAGGTCACCTCCTTCGTGGCTCCCTGTTAGCTTTACTTGCAACATAGGTGAACTTTATCTTGAAAGTAGTCAATACTTCACAGGGTATAGCTGGTATCGCATAGCAGAACACTATGCAAAACAGGGCAACGCCAACAATTTCCAGGACTGTGTAGCAGTATACTGCTAACCATTTTTTGAGTGAATCAATGCGACAGCAGACAACATGAATAAAACTATATATATATATATATTTTAAAATTTTGCTAATTAATTTGTGCCAAGTGATATGCATTTTCACACTTGATTAGCACTTGCACACAGAAACTTGCTACACAGTTTTTTTTGTTCTGGCTTATATAATACCCTGCTTCTTTCATTTAATTCACCAGTTCCTTTGACTTCCTCCAGTGATTGATGATGGTGTAACAGAAGCCAGGATTCAAATTTTGTGTGTGGTGCCAGCAGAAGATGTTGGTCACTGATCCGCAAAACACATGCGTGTACTGCCTGGGAGGGCAACACACTGTGGCTGGGTGCAGCGTTTGCAAAAGCGTGCTTCCAGAGTCCCTCCAGGATAGGAAGCTCGAGCTTTCACTAGGTCAGCCATCCATCAGAGCGGGATACAAAGGACCACTCTAAGGGCCACAAGAAGGCCTCGTCTGCAGTGGGGTTGGCTGAGCAGCTTGCGGCCTATGAGGCGGAAGCAGTGGCTGCTATGGCGGGCACCTCCTCGATCTCGGTGCTGCTGCCTGGTGTCAGCATTGAAAGGCGATTCACAGGAGACTTCTGGGAGATGTGTTTTGCTCTCCAGAACTTGGAGGAGAGCCCTGCCCGCCGTGTTGCTAAAAACAAGCTGCCGGCACTGGTCATGGTAACGTGGAGTGATCGCAGTCCTCCTAGTCCCCGACTAGTTTTGGGACCTTGGTTTGTCAATCTGTTTGCCAAATAGGGATGCACGCCTTGCCCCCTTTTTCCAGAGAACTGCTAGGAGTCTGCCTGAGTGTGAATCAGTGAACCATATCCATGCTCCTAGAAACATACGTTACTCACCTGTAACCATAGTTCTAGGAGTGGTATATGGTTCACATCCACACAACCCTTCTGGTGTCTTCTGGCAATGGGTGCACGTATTATGCTTCCAGCATGCAGGATCTGATGTCATGGGCTGGAATCAGGGGATATACCACCTGGATGGAGCTTAGCTTAAAGACGTCCAGCCAATGACATTGTTTCAGTGGAACTGCCAGAGTGTGCATGTGAGCCATATACCACTCCTAGAACTACAGTTACAGGTGAGTAACCTTTTTTTTTTTTTTTTTTTATTTTTGTTACTATAGCTCTAGATATTTTAGGCAGCAGACAAACTTTGGTGCCTATTTTTGAGACCTGGACTTTTTTCTGTCAGTTTCATGTGTGAAGGATATATGCCCCACTGAAATCCCATTAGTGATTCACGTTTGATAGTTGGTGTCCAGCTTTTGCATAGGTATGTTTTGGACTGGTTTACTGCAACGGCTGGGACTTCATTCCTCAGTATTTTGCAGATTCTAACAGTGATTTGCAAGAGTGAAGAGGGGGCAGGATTGCCAAAAATGCAAGAAATGACTGTGTAAGGAGCTAGGGTGCAGTGGCGGAGCTGGGGGCGGTTGAGTAGAGGTGCCCCAACACCATCTTTATTCAATGTTTAGTGCCCATTGTGGAGCCCATGATTGACTGAATGGCCTCCCCAGCTACCAAATGCTCCTAAACCTGGCTTCGCCATGGGGGGGGGGGCGGTGTATCTGTGTGCATTTTGAACCTGCTGCTTACACTGAATAAATGCAGAGTATTCAGTGGCAGATGGTTCTGATCTGGTTTGGTATCCTCAGTTCACATCAAAACACGGCGGATCACTGATCAAAGATTTCTAGACCAGTACTGGAGCCTGAAAGAGGAGCTCCCCACTTTGTGGATGCCTGGATGGGATTATGGTACACACCCAGTGAACGGCAAACTGTTGAAGTGCAAGTGGTCAAGCGGAGAAGCAGCTCTGGCAACACAGAAGCAGTGCTTAAAAGGCAATTTGTGGTGTGCTCGTTATTGGAAGAGTCTGTATTTATTTGGCAATTTTGGAAGGCTATTTCAGATAGATAGCTCACTTGTCTGGCTGAAGTCCTGGCTTGGTGGTGGCAGTTGATGGAGCGATTGCTGGGAGGAGTACAACCAAATGGGCTAGCAAAAAGAAGAGCTAGGCAGGAGGAGGTGGGGGTGATACTGTATACAAAAACAAACCTGCAGTTTTTTGTACTTGTCATTGGTGGGGTGGGGGGCTAGATTAGTTGGGGCTAAATGTCTCAACTGAAAAAGGATTGCAATCTCCAGATTTTAGTGTGTTTACCAGTTCCTCATCTTTCTGAGCTTTGCAAGTCGAGATCATGTTTTTCAGTTTGTGGGGTTATCAGGAAACTTGTTCCAGAGAAGTTTTATAAACGGCGCTCCCACAGTCATGTATCAGTTTCAAAGCCTTATTATCTTCAGCAATCGAGGTTTACCATATAGAGGTGCTACATTCAGTAGTGGGAAAAAAGTTTTGGTCTGTTGTGATGCATGGCTGAAAAAAGGCACAGCTATGCATGGCAAGGACTGCGTAACAGATTTGTTGGGCTAGGGAGGAGGAATTTTCAGAGTCTCCATGCAGGATGTCATAATGTGTCATGGGCATTGGTATTTTTTTTTTTTATATAGGATAGTTCATTAAAATCTAATTGCTGTAGATAGTAGACTTCTGCTGCAGCTAGTAGACTTGCTGCTGACTGGGAGATGGAAAAATAGCATTTCTATTCTACCCTTCAGTCTCTATACATGGCTGAAAAACATTGCAGAGGCTGTTAGCAAGAGAATGACAGTTGCGTTTGGCAAAGACTGCTGTATACTGTACTGCTTCATGTGGTCTAATACACAGCTGATACATAATGCCGAGGCTGAAACGCAAGGCAATGTCTCCTTTATACTGTGTGGCCCATTATAGACATGGGAACCTCGATTAACCGAAACCATGTCCCCATGACATTCAGATGGGGTTTTGCTGTATTTGGAGAGTAAGTTTTAAATAGTTTTTACAGTATGATGTGCAGTCAGTAAAATATATCAGCAAATATTTTCGTATAAAAATGTGGCAATCTACGGGGCAGGGAAAGCCCTCATTACAGCAGTACCAATAAATAATGTATTTTCCATGTGTTGGAAATCAGGGGAATACAATTAGTAAATGTGGAATGCACTTGATTGTGCATGCAGTTGAATGAAGTACCTTACAAAACATGGTTTCTCAGTATTGTTAAATGTTGCAACTTAAACTGTTAATATAATTAGTTTACCTGTAACCTGCTGCATTTGCATATTCAGCAAAAATATATTATGTTGCCATTCCTCGTATTTGGGAGGGTGGGCCGAGACTGTCTACGGTGTGTGTGTGTGTGTGTGTGTGTGTGTGTGTGAGTGAGTGTACGAACTGATGTGCTGCTTGTATCATATTTGATCGTTTCAATAGGTTGACATGGTGTCTCCCTTGTTTTTGCTTTAGTGTTGTTGCTGTGATTGTAGTGTGTTTATTTGTCAGGGGGCAAGAAAAATATGTCTCTGCTAGGTCTTACGTCTAATGTTTTGTGAATAAATGATTCAGAAACACACTGTTGAACTACAGAACTTTGGGATATTTCCCATTAAAAAAACATAAGTTGAAATCAGATTTTTTTATTCCTTATTCTAAATTTAGTTGAATGAAAACATATTGCACCACTTATACGGAATAAAACATAGTCAAGGGCGTACCTATGAGTTTTTTTTACACACTCTGTGTGTGACAACTGTATAAACTTCTCAGTTTTGATTCTCTTTATGCACGATTGCACACTTTAGATGTATCAAAACACAAAAACTCTTACCACACACTTGTATACACGACTCCCTATTTCAACACCAAACTACATAAGAATAATTGCTTTGTATATAAAACAGTGAAATCGTATCAATTTACTAACGTAAATCAAACCATAATCTCATGCAGTGCTCAATACACAATGTTTGGCGCCTTTCTGTACCTTTGGTACTTTGAGTTCTACTTGTTTACTAGTTTCTACCTGTTTACTAGTTTCTGTCTGCAGTTTCTTGTCTAAGTCTCTGCAGTTCTGCAGTGATATCCAAGTTGAACAATTGATAGTCTGTAGCTAGAATTTCTGACACAAGCCTTTGTGTCTTGTGTGGTCTTACCAGTGTAGAAGGTGGTAAACAACATTTGTCAGATTTGGGTCACAGGGGAACATTTTAGTTAATTAAGTTTCTGGGGGTTCCTTTGGTGCTCATTAAAAAGACATTTTTGAGACAGGCTACTGGAAGGATTAAAGGCTGTTTCCTAATTAATGATATAATAACTGGAAACACACCTAATAATTTTTTGAGACTTATTTGAACGCTAAACAAAGGAAAATAGTTCAAAGCAACAGTGAGTGATGTATTATGCTCCATGAGGGGTTGCAGTAATAACGTTTCAATGGAAAATTACTTCAGATAATATTGTTAAAGCCTGAATTCTTTATAAAAGAAGCAGCCAGCCATAACAAATGATTTTCAAGTACTATTGTTTTGGTATATAGGATTGGAAAAAGGAAACACAATGTTCTTTGTGCTTTTGCAAATTTTCTTGGCTTCCTAGATTTGGCAGTGTTGCCATTAAAGAATTACTTTTAACAAGTTTATGACCTAATCTTGATCTGTAGCCCATTTTACATAAAAAGTAGAACTTTTACTTGGAAAGTAGCTATTAATCTTTTCCGTATTCACAACAATAACATGTGATGCCTGTCTGACAAAAATAGCAGGACGAGGTCAAATACTGAAGCTGGTATAAAACACATGCTGTTGATAGTCTCCCCGCTGCCTTCCTAAAGCTGTTTGCTGCCATTCCCGTTTGCCTTCTCTGGGAAGGTGGGCGAGATGAGCTATGAACTGAAGTGTGACCCTGACACTTAAGCTGCTGCATGGATCTGCAGTTTCAGTGAGGGAGGAGACTAAAGGTTAGCCACCAAGCTAATGCAGGGTCTGTAACTAAAACTGTGGTTCCAGTGAAGGAAATCAGAAAATGGGTGCCAAAACAATGAAATTGAGCAGAACCGCAAGATTATTGGAACAGTTTCTCTTCCATCCCCTAAATTCCTGATATATGACTGAAGTGTTTATCTTCTTATTCAGTACTGTGCAGCTGAACAGAACTGTTGTTTCCTTTGCCACTGCTGTAGTAATTATTCATGGTTCTGGAGTAGTTTGGATTTTACAGGACGCCCCTTATCCTGAATGCCATTTATCATGCGGTACTTTAGAAAGCAGAGAATGTTGGACCAGCTACAGTACCTGACAAGGCTTTCACTCAGTAACTGGATGCTTTCAACAGTCATTTGGTTTGCTAATTCCCAAAACATAATTCAAACTGTTGCAGGATTTCTCTCTCAATCATACAAAGGGCTCTGATGATAAAAAATATGAGAGAGAGAGAGAGAGAGAGACAGAGAAGGATGTTGGATTTTTTTTAACCAAAATCTGCTTCTGATGTTCTTCTTAACATTTTCTTTAAACTTGGAGATGTGGCTTGCAGCCTAGAAGATGGCCACCTAATTCTTATACTTTCAATATCCACGATATAAATCCAATATTATCCATCTCAGCTATCTTACATTATATTCCACATGTTGCATATTTCGACAGGGCAGCTCTCCAGGATCCGTTAGTGATGTTTTTTTTGTCCAAATTGCTGCAGCGTCGACTGAAACAAATCACAGACCCATTCTCCAATAGGTAGGGTGCTCCGAAATGGCACTAAAAGGCAGTGGCTCCCATCCAGCAGACCTAGTGGAAATTAAAACCATGTTTTAACAACTGATGTGCTAGATTAATAAAAAGAAATCTCCTCGCATAGAACAAATGCTGACATGCTCTAGATCGCTCAGTGTATGAATGTAGCAGAACAATGCGTGGTGGATACTGAGGATAGGACTGAAAGGCTCACTGCTTACATCAGGGACCAGGACCGGGCTAACTGCTTGTTAAGGGACAAAGTAGATGACGTGGTAAAACAGTCTTCATTTTGTTGGCTTCCCTTAGAGCTACGAGTGGAGAAATGTTGGAACCTTCCTGCAGAAAGCCATCCCAGAAATCTTTGGCGTGCAGTGTCCCAACAATATGGAGGTCAGTCGTGCCCATTGATCCATGGCTCCCCCACCCAAACCAGGGGAGCGACTGAGGCCCATCTTCATGCATTTCCTTAGGTACACCAATAGGTAGAACATCCTCACTTGGGCAAGACAAAAGGGAACAATGGCACGAAAAGGGAAACAATAAAAATATTCCCCAGCTTCTTTCAAGACTTAATCAGCAAGCAGGAAAGCTTATACCTAGAGACCCGTGTTTTTCTTAAACAAGAAATAACAAGAAATTCAAGGAATAAAAGGAAATAACAAGAAATTCAAGGTATTACAAGAAATAAGAAATTCAAAGTATAAAAAGAAATAACAAGAAATTCAAGGTATAACAAGAAATAAGAAATTCAAGGTATAAAAAGAAATTAAAAACTGAACATATAAAAAGAATAAAACAAACACATGAATAAAGTAAAAAAATGTAATTACTTTTTTGGGGGCAAAAACTAAATAAATGCTTGCAGCAGTTGTTGTTTAGGCTCCGGTGTTACCACAGACATGATAGGCAAGGAAGCGAAAGTGGAATTGTTTCATTCACAAAACCTTTCAAGACCATAGCATAATGCTGCTTAATACAATTTAGTATACTAGGAATGTAATTTCTAGTGTGTATAAGGTCATTTTGAGGTAGTTTATGAATGTAAATTTTATAACAAGAAATAAAACTAAATTTTCAATGAATAAAAAGAAATAACAGGAAATTCCAGAAAAATAATAAAAAAATAAAAATGATTTCACGGGTCTCTACTTATACCCCTGCTTGGAGAGCTCTAATGGACATAGGGGTACTGTACAGCCTCAGATAACCCACTTCACTCTGCATTATGAGGAATGGCATCTCCTAATAGTTTGATGCGCCCAAGGCCGCAGAAGCCTACATCTTCAAAGTGTGGCCTATTACAGACTGGGCAAAATAGAGACCTCTTGCCAGAGAAGGCCACAGCTCTCCACAAGTTCAAGAGCTGGATACCTCTCCTTAACCAAGAGCCTGACACCAGGCAAGTACCTCAGTATGGCCCCTTACATGGGCCACCCCCAGTCAACAAGGATCCCTGGTCCCTCCTACCTAAGCAGAGATGCCACAACTACAAAACTAAAGTGGCAAAACCTAAAAGCCAGGACAGATTGAACCAGCACTGCAGCAGAAGCCATAGTGGCAGTAGAGGCTCTCCTTCATCATCTGATGTCAAGGCATCCCTGCTGGGTGGCAGCCTTTGTGCCACTGTTGAAGGACCATTCAGATGATATGACTTCTGCTCCAAATCACAATCTTCCTGCTGAAATAAACCAACAGGCCTGACAGTCCAGCCCAAGTCCTGGGCTAAAGCAGTGAGCCTGGTAGCAGTGGCTACAAATCTCCCTGCAAGCGAACAGCACGGATGACCAGCACACCACTCCAGAAGTTCCCCCCCTTCAGGCTCCAATAAATCTGTTACCGACCTGAACTGCAGGATCTGGGCTTTCTGGCAACAGCAAGAAATATGTGCCATGAGGCCTCTTTTTACTTCTTCTGGCTTTTAAATGACTAGTCAAATAGGGCTCGAATCTGTCAGGACTTCCCAGTAATTAAGATGTGGCAGCCTCTTCAAAGGGGTGATGTTCATCAGCAGATATCCTTTACTAGTCCAGTGTTGTTAACCGAACGTTTGTTTGCCCCCACAAATGTTGGACTGTTTAAGACTGTGGTTCTTTATTGAGACTCATTTTTTGGACATTATAGTACTGAAATGAGGTTGGTGAGATTTAAAGTGATGTCCTATATGGATAGCATGTTTTTTCTTCTTTGATGCATGTGATATTTTGCCATCATGAGAGGGTTTTTCAAAGAGGAGATGGGCAGTTGGACCCAAGTAATGCATGCAGGACCACCTTCCTCATTGGAAGTGGGGTATAGACTCTTCATTTCTGTTTTTCAGTTTGACCGCATCCCTAAGAGTCAGAAATGACTGGTTTTCCCTGTTGACATCTATGTAATGGCTCGATCTGTGTTTGCAAATGGCAGCAACTCTGTGGGGCATACAATACTGTTTCCAGCATTTGAGGTGAGATCTGTCACTTTCCATGGCACTCACATTCAAGGATTGGGTATGTTTTGAGCCTTTAGAATACCTCTGTCCTGGTTTGGGGAGGAGGGAGGGGACAGGTCGGACTGAATGGAGGCATGTTAGACCCCCTTCCCCAGGATTCCCCAGATAGCAACACCATGGGTTCTCCTATTTTCCTTATTCTAGGGCATCTCTCTTGAACAGAAGAGACCTCTAAATAAAATGAATGCCCTGGGGATTGCTCAACGAATCTACAATTCCTTGAGCTGACAAGTAGCACTGTGTGAGGCTGTACAACACGGCTACTGGGACATTTGTGTCCTGGCTTAGATGACTGTTTCAAAATGGGCTAGTTGAGACTGTCGACTGCTTACGCGTTACCATGCTGAGAGAATTTGGGTGTGAGTATGGAGTCAAAACTCTGACAGCCCCGCTCCAACCGTTCAAACTTTGATTTGTTTTCTGAGTCTGTGCAGATGGATGGATGGTGAGAGACAATGGTGTGAGGGAGGATGCATTGGTGGAGGGAGGGAGGGAAGAAGAGGGTGGGGGGAGGTTCCTAACCAACCTATATTGTGTGTCGTTTTGACCCCTGTTGGGCAAAGTATTCATGGTTTTACTGTGTGATCTTCATTTAGTTAGAGATTGCCAAATCAATAGTGGAACAGTATTGTTCCTTGGTGCCCACGTGTCAAGTAAGAGTGACACAGCAATCAGAAATGTAAGGGAGAGGGAGATTTTTGTGCTGTATCCTACTTGTTTTGTCTCCGTATGCCAGCAATATAGCTAATGTCCAGGCAGTAACCTGGAACATCAAAAGTTTAAATTCGCCAATTAAAAGATAGAAGATCGTAGGTCATCTCAGTGGCTCCACATACACGTATCTTTCCTACAAGAGACACATCTGTTGGAAGTTGGAGCTCTCAAGTTAAAGAGGTAATGGGTTGGGATAGAAGTTCACAGAGTAGCAGCTGTGAAGAAATGTGGGGTGTCAATCCTGATTCATAAGAATCTAAACTGGTCAATGAATCGAACTGCAAGGAACAAAGACAAAACGGGCAGATGGGCAGTAGCTGAAATCATCATTTCAGAGGGCCCCCTGCTTTAGCCAGCTTGTAAGGACCAAGTGTGGATGACCTGGCCTTTTTTCTTAATTTATGTCGGTATCAGAGCCCTGACAGTGAGAGGGGCGGTCATCACTATGCTCCTGAAAAAAGGAAAGAACACCAACAATCCCAGACTAAGTGAGGATAGGAACTGCCATGGTTCGGGAGAGCACCTGCATACTTTGCATGACAAATTATACAGTGGTTTAATCCAGCTATCCACAGCACTTAGCAACGGCTTCAGATTGAGTAGAACATTGCACAAAACCCCCTTGCTGCCATTTATTTGTATAACAAGGTCCCCCGTCACCTGACGGACCACCCCACCATAGCTGTATCTAGGGAGTCCTGGTTTCACTTTATACAGCCATACATACAAACCTTCTCTACTTGGCCCCTGTACGGGATAATGACACACTCTGCATAGGAGGTCCCTCCACCAATATGGACTTCATGGGCTCAACGTGGTATGTCCCAGGTCAAAAACTTGGCCACTCCCAAAGGTAAACATCTGGACCCTTCATCTATTCAGATGTCAGTGTAACCTGCCAAAGCGAGACTTCTGAAGGTATTTGCAGATTTGCTGTATGCAGAGACCAAAACTGGGTGGTTATCAAGCTGATCCCAGCTCGTGGCATGGCCAGCAGTCATCCTGTGAAGTCATGTTTGGCTGGAGCTCCAGTGCACGAGATTGAAATCTTGTAACATCAACCTTAAAGACAGAAATTGTCCACATCTATGCCTCAGGATTGGCAGAGAGAAGTCTAATTTACACTTGTGTGAATTTTGGAGTCACTTGTGCTATGGGAAGCCCGGAAAAAGCTGACGGTGGTGGTCAGAAGGAACAGCAGCCTGGGCTTAGTGGAGCGGGAAAGCAGGGGCTACGAGCGCATTAGACAAAGTCTTGGATGTGCCATCGAACAGGGACCTCTTGACAATGATCCAAACTCTCAACAAATGAGTCCTCAACATCGACCAAGAGTGAGCAGATTTTAACACAAGAATCGCAACCTTTGAGCAACAAGTGACGGTGGCTGTAGCAGGCACTCTAAGGAAGCAGTAGGCTCAGCTTTGGCGACAGTAACGACAACAACAGACCTGATCAAGGAAAACAAAGCTCTCCATTGTTGCCTCGAAGTCCTTGAAAATATTACCAGAGCCACCAGCCTTCACCTTTTGGGACCCCCAGAAGTCTCAGAGGAAGATAACCCTGTCTTATTTATGAGTTCCTTGCTGGTTTCAGCTATGCAGTTAGACCAGTACTTATCTGAGACCATTCAACTCCCAGCACTGGATACCTTGAATATTGGTTTTCTACCTTTCACTGCCAGGTTGAGCTCCAGGTATTTGATCTGTTAATAGTAGCTACTATTCTCAGAGATTAGGTAGATTTGAATGGATTTTGTTTTTGTAGCATTGACAATCTGACAAACATTACAGTGAATCTAGTATTGTTTTGTGAATTCACAGTTCTACAAATCCTGTAAATGCTAATTTTCTATTCTTAGCAAGGTTTGTCACTAATAGCTGCTTGCATTTTGAATTTTGTATCTTGATCTTTTTTATATTTTTGAACAAATTTTAATGTGCATGTGTTTCTTGATTTGAATATAATAATTTAAAAATAGTTTCAAAGATCACCATTTTCACTCTTGGCTTTCACCACCCCTTACATATTTGCCTTGGACTACCACTTAGCTGGTTGGATTACTAAGTTGGACTTTATCCTGATTGGTGGAACCAGAATGACCTAAGTATTTAAGTGCCTGTTTTCCTTCAGGTACCCGGCCCTTGATGAAGCTCCATCTGAGCGAAGCACCAGGGCACCTGCAAGTGACAGGTGTGGGTTAGCACTGTTTGCATTGTCACCACAGTCTGTAATAACCTAATAAAATTACTAACAGATGTGATTTGGAGAGGTATCCTTTATCACAGGTGCCAGTGCATCTTCAGAGTTGGAGTGCTGCTGATTTCTTACATTGATGGGTAGCCTTAGGAGTGCTCCTTCTCTCAGCTGCACCATGGATCCTGCACTGGAGAACATGTGCTTTCGTGAACTGAGGGAGATAACCCTGCCTTGTTTATGAGTACCTGACTGGGAGAACATTTGAATTAAGTTCAGCTTCCAGCATCTTCTGAATCTTCAGGATAACCCTCAGCAAGCAGCGGGAGAACAATAATATGCCTCGGGCACTCCTAATCACTATCATGTGTCCACATGACAGGGATCGGATCCTGGATGCTGCTTGGAAAATGGAACTGCTGGCAACAGATTCAGTGGAAAAAAATCTCTTTGTATCCCGAACTCAGCTTTCAACATGAGAACGCAGGAAGGCTTTGAACAGAGTTAGGGCAGTGTTACAGTTATTTGGAGTTTTTTATAACATCCAATTTCTGGCAAAGCTAACAGTAATTTATGGAGGGAAACAGTACTTGTTCAGTGACCCCAAAGATGCTAGTAGACTAAGTGAAAAAAAGTCAAGAAAGACCTTGGGGCCAAGGACACTGTGGAATCAGCTGAAGATTCAGACTGAATGACTGATTTACAAACTGTGAGTAACTGATGAGGAAGTGGGGGTTATGAGGCAGGTGGATGAGAGACACTTTTGGAGACTAAATGTGACTTAAAAGTTACCGATAAATATTTTGCCTGTTCTTTTATAGACTAACCTCACCTTCCCAGTAGCATGCAACAAAGGAAAATGGTGCCTGCCTCGTGGGTCCTGTGTAGGAAGATGGCACCTTCACCCACTGCTCCTTCCATTGCATATTAAGTCAGTGCCGCCGAATTCCATTCCCTCAGACTGAGGGAAGCTGCTAAGGAACTCAGATAACCTGTTGTTTAGTGTTTTGTTTCTATAAATTCGAGTTACCATTTTTGCAATAGCAATCATATGTAGCAAATGTTTAATAGGTGCTTTTACTGAGCCGTATCTGAATAGTGTAAAGTGAAATCAAGTTGGTTAAAGGTGTGAGGTGACCTTTTCTGCTTTTCTGTTCATCCTTATTTATACAGGTTGAAGGGACGACTCAAATAAGAATATAAGACAACGTTTTCTCTTCTTTAGAGATCTTTATTACACTGATGTCTCTCCTCTTAATAGTCATGTAAAGTTAAACAATTTTGTGCATTGGACTATAGTTTATTGCACAGTTACAAAATGTAATTTAAATTCCAGTCTAGTATTAGGACCATCCAGTCAGGGAAACTTGGTTTAACCAGTATTATACAATGGCAAGAAAGAATCTTGGACTGTGATTGGTCAGTCTGGAGCTGGACCCATGGCGTTATCCCAGCATAACACCACGGGTCTAGTTTCAGCACTGTGAACCTCTTGAGATTCCTTGGATTACCTTGATTCTTCTCATCTTCTCTTAAGAAACAGAAATATTTTCCCACACTAACAAAAATATTCTTTAAAATTACTTTTTTTATTCTGTATATAACAACAAGCCATTGTATAATAGGAATAATTCACTCCAGGGTGTGAGTCGTGCTGGGATAACACGCGCTTGGGACGTTGGATGCACTCGGCCTGCGGCCTCATGCCACACCACCCCAGGCGTGACGTTATCCCAGCACGACACACACCCTGTTGTGCATTATTCCTTTATTGGTTAGCTATCTAGGTACCACTTATTCACATTGGTGGCAACACTGACATGTGTGCAAGCTGTTACACCTATGTGTTAAAATATTTAGGTTATAAGACCCCATGGGGTATAAAAGCCAGACTTTGTAACTACAGAGCTTACTGTAATAATGTACTATTAATTCTCTGTGGTGCATTGCCAAGTTGTGGATTAAGCATATGAAAATGTCTTATAAACTAATAAAAATAGAATGAAATAAAACAGATGATCCCAGCTCGGGATCTGCCTCCCTAATAACTGGGAACAAACTTAGAATGGGATGGACCAGTTTCACATACAAAATGCCCCAGGGATGCACAACCAAACCAATCATCACCAGCTAGGGTGGCCTGGGAGGCTGACTTGATTATTCCCATATCGGAGGATGAGTGGTCAGGTTGCTGTTCTGGGCTCATAAAGTCTGTAAAGATGGTAGAAGTCAATTAATACAAAACAAGATATAACTTTTAAAAATTGATTTGGGAAAAACAAAAAGCATACCCTAGGGTGCCGTAATCCTTCACTTTTGAAGGATTCACAATTTATTGTCCATATGCAACAGTGTATACCCCACATTATGC
This sequence comes from Neoceratodus forsteri, assembly GCA_016271365.2. Lineage (NCBI taxonomy): Eukaryota > Metazoa > Chordata > Ceratodontiformes > Ceratodontidae > Neoceratodus > Neoceratodus forsteri. The sequence goes on along the minus strand of CM057456.1, from coordinate 446,782,179 downwards.
AAAATAACAACATTACACCAGTATCTGCAGCTATTATGTGGGACACCCTTTAAGTAGTAATAAGGGGAGAAATAATAGCATACTCCATTTGAAAAAAACATAGTCTAGGTGCAAAATATGAATCTCTATTACAGCAGCTCCAAGCATACCAGCTATTGCATAAGGTTGGGGACAGTGAATTGCATTTGAAAATTAGAGATACTCAAAAAGAACTACAAATAATTATGGACGTAAGAGTTCAGCAGGCTCTGCTTTTCTTGAAACAAAACAATTATATGGGGGGGACTAAAGGGACCCGCGTGCTGGGTCACAGAATAAGGATGCACAAAAGAGCGTCAACTATTTTAAAAATTAAGCATCTGGTCACAAAACATATGTTGCATCAGGAAGAGGAGATCAGATCCACTTTTGCAACTTACTATCAAGCACTTTATATGGCCGGTTCCTCTGCTATCCCAGAGGACAGACACCTCTTCCTTGAAAAGTTGCATCTTTCTCACCTTACGGAGAAACAGTGCAACACTTTAGAGGTGCCTATAGGAGTGGAGGAGGTTTTGCAGCAAATTTAGGCAACCAGTACCCAAAAGTGCCCAGTTCTTGATGGATTTACTGCGGAGTGGTACAAGACGTTCTCCAAATTGCTTCTCCCATATATGTTACCAGCCTTTAGTGAGGTAGCAGAAGGTGATTCCCCTCCCCCCTCGTGGGGTTATGCAGTTCTGGCAGCATTGCCGAAACCAGAAAAGGACAGTACTGACCCAGCATTGTATCGCCCAATTTCAATCCCAAATGTAGACTATAAGATCTATATGACAGTGCGGGCTGCCAGAATGGAACTTTTTTCGCCCTCCATTATTCATCCGGACCAGGCAGGGTTTATAAAACATAGGAACACTTTATTTATTTTATTTATTTGGAAAATGTTTCACCGGGAAAGACAACATGAACTGTGAAATAGCTCCTTTCCAGAAGCGTCCTGGGGGAGGGGGGGGTTACAATGTTGGGAGAGCAGCAAAACAAATTACAATATAGGAGCAAATCAATACATGAGCAAAACAATGCAGCAGAATTACAAAACATTACTGTGTGGTACAGGTACGGACCAAGTGACTTAGACAACCGATCAGGAATATAATCCTAGGTAATAAAACAGAGAGCAACAAACAGCAGTCTGGGAACAATGCAATAACAGGAGTTGGAATATTATAGCGCAATTACTAAAACAAAACAGTGCAGTACCGGTACTGAGACGAATAGGGAATCAGGACAGGCATCAAAACCTAGGCTGGGACAAAGCAGGTGTAGCAGCAGCCTGAGAGCAGGAGAACTCCCAGAGGATGCAGACTGAAGTTGAAGTGTTATGAAGATAGGCTGAGCAAGAGAAAAGAAGTGCTTGTAGGCCCATGGGAGGGCAGAAGTGAGATGAGTGCAGTGTTGGGAGGGGACAACTCGAGGTGGGGGAGGAGAGGAGGGGAGGGAGGCCACCTAGCAACAAATAACCTTCAGTGCCCTGTAAGGGAAGCAGAACTAGGCTTCTGGGGAGGGGGGATGAAACGGGGCAGGAGGGTAGGAAAGAGACAGGTAAGGGAGTGGGGAGAGCGATGAATTGAGGGTGGAGGGAGAGAAAAAAAGGGGAGAGGGGAGCCTAGAATCAGAACCCCTTCAGGATGCAGAGAAACCCTGCAAGAGTAACTGAGACAGGTGAAGGAGTGGGGAGGATGACGAATTGAGGGTGAGGGAAGAGAAGAAAAAGGTGAAAGGGGAACCTAGAATCAGAACCCCTTCAGGACGCAGAGAAACCATGCCAGGGAACTGAACTAGGCAGCAGGGAAGGGAGGGAGGATAGAAGGGGGAAGGTGGAGAAAAAAGGGGCGAGGGGCAGGGGGAGGGGAGGACAAAGGATAACGAGGTGGGGGGAGGGAGATGGGTAGGAAAGAGATGTGATAGGTGTTTAATCTAGTTCCCTTCAGGATGCGATGAAACCCTGCAAGGGGAACAGGATTAGAGAATGGGAGAAAAAGGACAAGGGAAGAGAGAGGCCAAGCCATACACCCCTTCAGGGTGCAGAGAACCTGCAAGGGGTCAGGCATAGGCAGAGAGGACAGGAGGAGGAGAAGGGCAGGAGGAGGGAGGGCTACAATCTAGGAGAGTAGGGAGGGGGTAGGGATACATATAAGGGATGGAGGGGATGGGAAGGGGAGACCATGCAACCAATGTGACAGATAGGTGGGGGACTGCAGTTAGGTAGGGTAGAAGGAGAATCCGCTTAGGGAGGAGGGGGGTTAGAGATAAGTGAAGTTTGGGGAATAGAAATTATGTAGTGCTAAGGAGATAGAGTTTGAGAACAAGGAGAGCCGGATAGAAGGTGGCAGGGAGTTCCAAAGCTTTGGGAAGCGGTAGGAGAAAAATTCCTGTCCAGTGGAGGTAGAGCTTCAAGGGATAGCTAGAGTGTGAGCATTAGTGGATCTGAGAGGGTGGGAGGAGGAGGGAGGAGCAGAGAGAGACAGAGAGGGAGGAGGGAAGCATCCCAAACCAGTATTTGGACGTGAGCTTGGTACAGTGGGAGAGACGCCTTCCCTCCAGGGAGGGGAAAGCAAGAGAGTGGTACAGGGAGCAGTGATGGGAGCGGTAGGGGGCGTCAAGAACAGAGCGGCAGAAAGCATTGAAATGAGTGTCCAATCTGGTGAGGGAAGACTTGGGAGCAGCACTGTAGACTATATCGCAATAGTCAAAAATAGGGAGAATCATTTTCTGAACAATATTGCGCCGAATCCTATGGACAATATTCATCACATTTTATTATTAGCTGAATATATTCAGAGGGTATGCCACCCTAACAGTGACATTTCTGCAGCGACTTGTGTTGATATTGACTACAGCACCATGCCACTGTAGAAGTGCTGCTGGAAGGAGTCAACCATGTCTCCCGACTTGCACCCCCTTCCTGAACTAACTCTGACCTGGAGTTAGAATCCTGTAGTTCGGGGGGGTGCGTGGGCAAACCCCCCTGATGTAAAACAATATTCTCGAACAGTGCAGCTCCATGGCGGCTGCAACTTGCTGTCGCCATGGAGCCTTTCGCTGTAATGCAGGTTGTGATCTTTTTTGTCGAGCCGGCATATACAACCCTATTCAGACCAGGCAAATCCCAGCAGTATTCCTTAATCTTGATACAGAGAAGGCGTTTGACAGGGTGTCCTGGGATTTTCTCTGTGACACCCTGGCGGCCTTTCATTTTTCATTTTTCAGACTCCTTTTTCAAATGGATAAAAAACAGATACAGTTGTCCACAAGCATATATCGGGATTAATGGTTCCCTTTCCTTCCCCATCCCCTTACAGTGTGGCACACATCAGGGGTATGCTCTTTCCCCACTCCTGTTTGCTCTTTATATGGAACCCCTTGCTATCGCCCTAAGGAGTGAGGAGCGGGTAGAAGGCATTTCTCTGGGGCAAACGGAATATAAAGTTTCTTTATTCATGGACGATGTCGTTTTATCTGTTTTATTCCCAGAAACATTGATACCAGCAGTATGGGATATACTACATAAGTCTGAGGCTGTTGCCAACTTTAAAGAAAATTACAAAAGCAGCTCCACTGCCAAGCGAGGGTGCTCGGAAAAACAACCGAAATACAAAAGCAACAAAAGCCAGCACTTCTCAGCTCGGTATCACAAGCAGGCATATACTTTATTGAAAAGCAAATTTAAAAACAGCCACCTATATTAGCCAGCATCAGGCTCTTGCAACGCTAAACCCCGACCAGTTTTGTACTAACGGTACGTCATCAGGGAGTTTAGCTTTCCAATAAAATATATGCTTGTGATACTGAGCTGAGGAGTGCTGGCTTTTGTTGCTTTTGTGTTGCCGACTTTAAACTTTAAGTCTCCAATATCTTAACGGTATCTACACACAAGTAGTAGTAGTAGTAGTAGTAGTAGTAATATATTTTATTCAGACATGATGAAAGGGAAATTACTCCATTGAACATTGTTCATTTTCTGAGAGGTCCCATATACATGCATTGTTTCCATTCATCACAGCTGCTCAAATAAATTACTTTGTACACAATACACACATAATTGAAGATCTATACATGAGGGAAGTACATATAAACATGTTAAATGCAGTATTTTTACATTTATCTTGCTTATAACGGCATCACTCAATTAATGCATTAAAGTGATTCTAATATGGCAACGTGGCAGAGGGCTGTTACCCAGATCCCTGTGCCACTTGTTTAACTGCCTTTTTTGATCATGTTGTTGGCATCTCACAACCCTAGTGGCACTGAATTTCAAATTACAGTACCTCTATACAGAACTGAGGACCTCCCAATCTCCAACTTGCTTTTTTTTTGGCATGAATTTATACCTCCAGTCGCTCTCAGACACTGTTTGACCTGTCTAATATTGAACAAATCCTAAATGTATTTGGGACATCACTGTTGAGAACTTTAAGCATGAATAATGAAATATGCAGATCTCTTCTAAGTTGTAATCTAGACCAATTTAAAGTGCAATAAAGATGACAATGATGTGTCCTAAAGGGGACGTCCAATACATATCAAGCTAATCTATTATATAGTATGTCCATTTTATCAAGCCACATTTTAGATGCCCCAGAATACAGTATACCTCAAAGTCTAGGACCGGAATAATCATGGTGTTTACCATTCTTAGTCTTGCATCCTGTGACATATGATATTTCACCCCATAGAGTGACCCTAATATTTTAGTCGTATTACCTAAGATCATGTTAATGTAATTTGTCCCATTTTAGTGAGCTGTCCAGCCACATTCTGAGATATTTGTAACTTGAGACCTGTTTAATTACTTTCCCATAATGTGTCTTAATTTCCAAGGTGGGGTTGATATCTGTTTTAGTGACCCTATTAACTCATTATTACCCAGGTGGCCATTTTGTGTCAGGTAAACAATGGATAGTTTGGACTTCATATGAAGGTGTTAGAAGTAATAAATTAAACAATACTGTTTGAGTTTTCTTGACATTAAAGAAGCAATACTAGATACAAAAAATACGATCTTTTGCAACAGTTTGTTTCATGTGCTCTGTTGAGCACTCACCTGGTAATCTTTCTTGTTTTCACTGTACTATCACCCTATAATTTGCTCCATTTTGTTTTGGTTTTGTTTACATTTCTCCCACCCGCCATGTTGAATTGGAATCCTCTGCTGCCAACTGCACATGTGCATGACTTGGAGCACTACACAGGGACAGTGTGAATGTGCAGCACAGGGTCCCACGGAAGTAAACAAAAGACATGATGTGACGTGAAGGGGGAGTTCAGCTGCAAATTAGGCAGCTGCCATATTTACTGTGGATCCACAACAATGGAAATACATTTTTTAATATCTAAAAAACTAAAGATCGCTAGAAATAAATATTTACATATATGGAAACCCGAACTATGGCTGCATGCTTCCAGCCAAAAAGCAGACTTTTGATAATCACTTCCTGATTATCTAGTACTGCTGCTTTAAGATTCATTAACTGAGCCTTAAATAAATGTGAGTATAATCAAATGCGGACTGGAGTTTAGTTTGTATATACTCAGCAGATCTCCCCTCAGCATATATCACCGTGTCGTCAGTGTATAAATAAAATTTGATGTCCACGTCATCGAAACTAAGTCCATTGATGTAGACATTAAAAAGCAGGGGCCTCAAGATGGAGCCCTGGGGCACCCCTGATTTTATATAAGCTGGGGAAGAACTGTATGGTCCCAGCTCCACAAGTTGTCTTCAGTCCTCCAAATATGTCCTGAACAATTTCAGTGCAGGACTAGATAAGCCAAAACCAGCGAGCCTGGACAGGAGAAATAATCCAAGACCAGCGAACCTGGACAGGAGAATGTGATGGTTCAACATGTCAGACGCTTTTGACAGGTGAATAAAAATAGCACCAGCCATCCATTTTTCAATCCTTCAACTTTCCCTAGCCCAGGGCGGGGTTAACTTGCCCAATCTTGAGCTTTATGCCAGAGCAGCCTTTCTTAGGGTGCTGTTTCTTTGGTTGACATTAACCTATTCAACCCCATGGAAGGATATTGAATTTATTATTAATGATCTACATGACCTAAGCATTATTTTGTTTGCCACTCAAGGAAACCCCCCCATTTGCATCATTTTACAAAATTTACCTCTAATACCTTGAGGGTGTGGTATCAATTGAAAACAAAACCCAACTATAAAGACATATTTTATTACTGTAGATTATTGTCGGCAGGTGAAAACATTCATCTGGCTCAGATGGATCTAGCATTTAAACACTGCTGCAGGTTGGGACTGCACTACATTTACCAGTTTTTGACCCCTTCTGGTATTGTCACTTTCAAAGCCCTACAGTGATCATATGGACTTACTAGCCAAGAGAATTACAGATATTTACAAGTCAAAGATTATATTTTATACCAGCGTCCACATCTTTCCAGATTACCTACACCAACGCCTCCCCTTTTAAATATGTTAATTGACTGTTTGAGTGGTATTTCCTGGGGACATCTAATAGGCCAAGTATATACAATTTTAAGAGAAACTCTAGGGGATTCTGCCAAATCAGTCTTAGAAAGCTGGAACAAAGACTTGGGCCTTTCGGTGTCTTATGCCTCTTGGACGAGATTCACACTTTCAGCTATTAAAATTATTGCCTCCAATATTTGGAGAGAATATGCATGGAAATGTAGGAACGGTACTTTTGCTCTCCAGGAGTACTCATAAAATATTTGCCCTCCTCATATGGAGTCTGTTGGAGGGGATATAAGTGCTGAGTGGTAGATCTGGGGCATATTTTCTGGCTGTGTCCAATGCTGATGCCCTTTTGGTACCCCTTACAGGAGGAACTGACAGAATGTCTGGGGGAGCAGGTTGAACTTATAGCAGAAATGGTGATGTTGTTGGTCATGCTTAAGCATCACCTCCCCACCATGGCATAAAACATTACTACCACTTTACACATTGGCAGCCAAGAAAGCTATTACCCGTAGATGGATGACTTCTATAATTCCAATGACTGCAGATTGGTGGAGGATTGTCATAGACATATATCAGTTAGAGAAATTGACAGCTGGGCTCCATGACAAGCTTGCCACCTTTATGGCAAAGTGGGAAAGATGGATATGATATATAGCGTAGATAGATACAGATTTTGTGCCTTAGACCAGGTTGACACAGGGAGACTTGGGGGTGCTGCCCCCATTGGGGAAGGGAAAAAGGGTTGCAACAGACTTTAATTTCCCCTTCTGACAAGCTTATATGATATTTAGTAGGTTCTGTGGGGATATCTATTGCAACACGATACTGTTTTTTTTTGTAATAAGGGTGCATTGCAATAACAGGAGCCTCTGTATCTGTGACTTCAGATATGCATTGATTCTGTGATGCTATTGCTGTACATTGACTCTCTTATTTACTGTTCGATGAGCTTTGTTCAATAAAACTGATATTTAAATGTAACCCCCCTACAAATTGGGGTTTAATAAAATGTCTTCCTCAGCTGCCTAATGCCCACTGTCAGGATGGTGTCCTGTGTCTGCAGTAGCTATATGTGTATGAAGCCCATCTTCTTGAAGTTGTAACAGGGTGTGCTTTGAAACAACTGAGAGCTGCATGGGAGATACTATATTGGACTAGAAATCTGCAACAAATCTCGCTCTTGCTTAAATCTGAGGGAGGTGTTCCTTAGTTTACATTCTTACATTGGTATCGCTTTGTGTTTATTTCAGTTTTTAAATCAGGAAAGGGGTTCGCAAAACTGCTTATCTTGTGAGTAACTTCAGAAGAGTTGAAATAACTGCATATTTGATTTTCCCTTGTGGGTAACTGGACTATCTACTAGTATTCTGTGACAGTTTGCATCAAAATATTTTTCAATAATTGTTTACTGTGTCTTTCCTTGCGCACAGCTGACTTGTTTTGGGGCTAATTGCTTTCAGAGCAAAAATCACCAGGCTGTATTGGGACTGGGGATGTTTACCTGTGTTTGACTCAGCTGTTTGTTTTTTTTCTGTTTGTTTAGCAGGGTATTTTCTCTGTTAAATTGTTATGTAGGTCATCTTGCTGACAGGAAGGTCAACACTCATCGTAGTGGTGGGTCAGAGCATTTAGCTGATTGTTTCGAGAGGGCATGGTTTGGGCCCAAACCCGCCCCTTCCCCTCACCCCATCCACACTGGTACCATTTCCTTTATACCAGGGGTTCTGTCATCATTTCCTCAAGAAGGCAAGGTGCATGCCATTGTCATATATTTTCCAGCACACTGCACTGACAATATAAGCGTACACATTATTTAATATATATCTATATATATATATACATATATGTATATATATATATATATATATATATATATATATATATTTGTGTATAAATATCACAAAACAATAACTAGGGGGAAAAAAACTTACACAGGATAAACAGGAAAGTAGACATGTGGGGAGTAGTGCAATGTACTGGCTGTGGGACAGCAGTCTTCCGGGAGTCTTTCTGGAGGCTGAGATGCTACCCCATTTGCAGGTAACTCTCTGCCCTGAGGGAGGAGTTGCCCGTCTTCAGACCACACTGTAAAGTAGTAAGGGAACCTCCCCCACCCAGGGAGCACCAGGGCCACCATCACTACCTCAGAGATTGCCAAGAAAGCGCAGCAGTTGGACCACAGTGGGCTCAGGGAGGGTGAGGGTGGTGGAACAGAGGCACACCCAGTCAGTTGTACCACTCCACAATACATACATCATTCTGATGAAGCATAGTTTCCCTATGGATGCACCCACAGGTGAGACTAAGGAGGTTGCAAGCAACTGTCACAAGGGAGCCCCACAGGAAGGAGACAGAGGACACCACAGGGAAAGGAAGCAGCTCCTGGTGTGGGACTCAATTATTAGGGGGCTAGAACTGGGGGGAGCAGGGGAAACTGAAGTAAGGTGCCTGCCTGGCACCATGGCTTGGAGGGACAGGAAGAGCATCCTCAGGATCACGAGAACAACTGCACAGGAGACTGAGCTGGATGTCATTGTCCACCTAGGGACGAAAGACTTTGGCTCAACATGAGATTAGAGCGGTGCAGGAGGACTTTGTGGAGTTGGAGAGGGGCCTAAGGCAAGCAGCACACACAGTATCCTTCTCAGAGGTGCTGCCTGTCTATGGCAAGGGTGAAGTGAGGGTACTTCGCACCATGCAATTCAATGAATGGTTGAAAAAATGGTGCAGAGCACAGGGGTTGGGCTTCACTGGGGACTGGGGTTCCACCTGGAAAGATACCAGCCTATACTGGCAGGATGGTCTGCATCTGTCCTGGAAGGGAACAAGTCTTCTGAGAGCAAACGGTTTAAATGCTTCATTGGCAAGCTTATAAACTAGTCAAGGGAGGAGGCACTGATAAGCAGCAGGGAATTCCCAGTCTCCCCCTACAAAACAGGGTACTAAATGAGGTAAAGACCAAGGTAGAAAGGTCAGTAGGGAGCAGGACAGAGGTAAATGGAGAAAGCAAAGTCAGTGAGGACAGGGATGGTGCTACATGAGGTAAAGCCATCAAAAAATGGAGAGCAATGAGTACCAATGCCTGTAGTCTGGGTAACAAGCTTCCTGAATTAGTGGCCTTGATGGAGGAGGAACATCTAGATATTGTGGCAGTCACAGAAACATGGTACACACAGAACCATGAATGGTACGTAAACATACCAGGATACACTATCTACAGGAGGGACAGGGAGGGTAAAAGAGGAGGAGGAGTAGCTCTCTATTTAAGGGAAGGGATCAGAACAACAGAACTAAAGAGTAAACAGGGAGCAGATGAGGTACTCTGGGTCACCCTGGAGACAGGAAATGGCTCCACAATCTGCATGGGGGTTGTACACAGACCCCCATCTTAGGGGGAGGGAGGGAATGGACAAGGATATGATAGACGCCATCCTTAGAATGGCAGAAAAAGGGGAGATATTGTTGATGAGGGACCTGAATATGCCAGATGTTAACTGGAGCACCTTCGTTGCAGGCACATTCAAGAGCAGAGTCATTCTTGATGCCCTACAGGGGGCATTCCTTGGACAGCTAGTGTTAGAACCCACTCAGAATGGAGCAGTCTTAGACCTGGTACTCTCAAATGGGGATGGAGAAAGAATCTTGGATTTAGACATGGGCAGCCATCCGGGAACAAGTGACCACCCAACAGTGTGGTTCACGATAAACACAGCCATAGAGTCAAGCCATACAAAAGCAAGAGTATTGGACTTTAGGAGGGCTGACTTTGGGAAAATGAGAGAATGTCTCAGAAAAGCACTAGCAAACAGGCAAGAAGGAGGGGTGGAGGAACAATGAGGAGTAATCAAAACAGCCATCACAGAGGCAGCAAGCCTTTATGTGAAGCAGATCAAGAAAACACAACGAAGGAAAAAAACGCCATGGTTCTCAAAAGAGGTGGCAGGGAAGATTAAGGAGAAAAGGATAGCATTCAGGAAATACAAGGAAACACAGAAGGAGCAGGACAGAGAACTTTATCAGTTAAAGCAGAAAGAGGCAGGGAAGGCAGTCAGAACTGCAAAGGCCCAAAATGAGGAAAGGATAGCCAACTCTGTTAAGAAGGGGGATAAGACCTTTTATAGGTACATCAGAGAGCGAAGGAAGACCAAGGGAGGGATAGTGAGGCTTAATAAAGGGGAGGGAGGTGGGCAGAGGGTGACTTTGAAAAGACAGAGATAATAAACAAATATTTTTGCTCAGTATTCAGAAATGAAGAGGGGGAGGTACCTAAACCAAACAATAGAAACACTCTGGATACAGGGGTTGACACCAGCCCATTCACAGAAGAAAGGGTTCTGAAAGAACTCTTAAAACTGAAGGTGGACAAAGCAATGGGGCCTGATGAGATTCATCCCAGGATTCTAAAAGAACTAAGGGTAGAACTAGTGACACCACTGACTACCCTCTTTAATAAATCATGGGAGGATGGAGTGGTACCTGAGGACTGGAGGAGGGCAGATGTTATTCCACTTCACAAAAGTGGGAGCAAGGCAGAAGCAGGAAACTACAGACCTGTTAGTTTAACCTCAGTGATTGGGAAAATGATAGAATCACTTCTGATGGAAAGAATTGTTGAGTACCTAGAGGCCAGAGGGGCACAGGACCCAAGGCAGCATGGATTCACAGCGGGAAGGTCATGTCAGACGAATCTAATAGATTTTTTTGACTGAGTGACCAAAGTAGTAGATCAGGGAGGGACTGTGGACATGGCCTACCTAGACTTTAGCAAGGCATTTGACACAGCCCCACACAAAAGATTAATATACAAGTTGGCCAGCCTGGGAGTGGGTCCCAAGGTGGTAGCCTGGGTAAAGAATTGGCTGGAAAACGGGACACAGAGGGTAATAGTAAACGGAGTCCACTCTGAAGAAAGGGGGGTTACTAGTGAGTTACAGCAGGGTTCAGTACTAAGACCGGTCCTCTTTAATGTCTTTATAAGCGACATTGCAGAGAGAGACTGGAAGGGAAAGTATGTCTCTTTGCAGACGACACAAAGATCTGCAACAGAGTTGATACACAAGGTGGGGTGGAAAAGATGAGAAGGGACTTGGCAAGGCTGGAGAAATGGTCAAATGTATGGCAGCTTAGATTCAGTGCTAAGAAGTGCAAAGTAATGTACCTGGGAAACAAAAGTCCAACGGAAGAGTACACAATGGGGGGTGAGATACTAACAACAACAAAAATGGAAAGGGACCTGGGTGTAGTCATATCAGATGACCTAAAGGTGGGCAAGCTATGTGAGAGGGCAATAAGGAGGGCTGGGGGCATTTTGGGATGCATAGGGAGAGGCATCACCAGTAGAAAACAGGAAGTTATCCCTCTATGCAGACAGCTGGTGAGACACCATCTGGAGTACTGTGTGCAGTTCTGGAGACCCAATCTCCGCAAAGACATAGACAGGATGGAGGCAGTCCAGAGGAGGGCATCTCAAATGGTGCAGGGACTGCGCCAGAAGACATATCAAGACAGACTTAAGGAACTTAATATGTATAGCCTCGAGAAGAGGAGGGAGAGGGGGGACATGATAAAAACTTTCAAGTACCTCAAGGGAATCAACAAAGTCCAAGAGGCTAGCATCTTTCAGAAAAAGAGGTGTGCAAGAATAAGGGGGCACAATTTGAAGCTGGCGGGGATGGTCCAGAGGTAACGTGAGAGTATTTTTACAGAGAGGTTGTGAATGCATGGAACAGCCTTCCTGAGGAGGTTGTGGGGTCAAAAACAGTAGTGGAATTCAAGAATGTATGGGACAGTCATAAGGCAATTCTGGGGGGTGGGGGGTAGAAAGAAGTAGGCTGTTGGTTAGCTAGGATCTGCAGCTTATCCATTAGGTAGGGAAATGGGCAGATTGGGTCTGCCAAGAGGTCCTTATCTGCCATCAAATTCTATGTTTCTATGTGTCTGCATGAGCCTCAGTGCCTGTCTCTTTAAGAGAGTCAATATGCTGTGTCAGAAATTGGTCTGGGCTGGGTCCGATAGTTTAGGTCTCGTGACTGGCCAGTCGAGTGGTAGTTGTGCTCCATTCTGCAGTTAATATATTCACAGAGGGAACTCTGTTAGGAACTGTGTTTATTTACTGTTTATCTGCCTTATTAATAATAGTATAGAAGTCTGTTTAACCTGCCTTCTCTTGCAGCTTGTACTTTTTGCATAAGAGCCACCATTTTGGTTCTGGACTGCCAGAGTTGAACCAGTCGCACCTCAGGGGACCTAAAATGGAGACTGTCCCCAGAGGTCTTGTGGGATTGAAATCTGTAGGAATTGTAGTTTTTAAGGTGTGGTGCCTAAATGGACCTGGATGGGGAGCCCTTGCTGTGACAGACAGTTCCCTCAGCCAGCGAAACCTTTTGGATCTCAGAGGAAATCCCCAGAACTGCCTGCAGCAGAGTCAGTTGTGAGCTGGAGTTTAGAGAGTGAACAGCTCGAGCCATCGAGCAGCTGCTCCTGCGTAGGAGCACAGGATAATCAGCAGGAAGGCTGCGCTGGCCTGCCCGTCACATCTTCCAGTGAGAAATCCTGTGAATGTGAAAGTTGGACATGAATCTAATTCCTTTGTTTGAGAGCTGAAGCCTGAAGAGGAAGAGAGAGAGAGTGATCATTGCCTGAATTTGGGACCGAAGACTTGCTCCAGGAGCGATCGGCCTGCCAGATACCGAAGTGAGTCACGGATTGAGAGGTTTGCGCAGAACTTCTGCTAAATTGCAACCGGACTTTATCCAAACTGTGACTAAGAGTTGTGTTGCCTATAGGTGTGCTGAATGTGCTGTGTGGGTCGCAATTTGATTCCCCAGCTTCAAGTGCGTTATTCTAGCTGGAAGCTGCTCCAGCACTCACACGGACTAAATCTGAACTTCCTGCTCTGGTCTGGGCCCTGCCATCTCGGCCTAGACTGCCGCTCCCATCGCAGAGACATTTCCGACGAAAGACCCGCTTGGGGATTTGGGTCCCTGCTCAACACCATCGAACAGGTAGTGACTGCCTCGGTGAGTTGTGTGGGCTCTGCTTCCCCTAGCAAACCAGAACACCATCCAGAGGTCTTCATCTCATCAGGCCTGCCTCCAGGTCTGGGTAGCGTGAGTACTAAATAGGGTAACTCCCTGCAACAAAGCTGCAATCATTGTGTGTCATCTGATTTATTTGTTTGGCTTTATTACAATGAACTGAGCCATCCGACTCCGGATTACAAATTCTATGATTGATGTGTATGTAATTGTTTTCTTTCCTAAGGGCCCCAACAACAGCTGCAACTCCAGCCTACCCCCAGCATCACTTCAGACTAGCCTGCTTAACAACTGGGTACCCAGGGTTGTGTGACTGTATACAAGGGACTCACTGTGCATGTATGTTCAGCCTGAATTAATCAGATCTGTCAATCATCCGCTAGATTCACGCTCCACCCCTGTTCACTTCCCCCTAAATAAATTAGATTTTGTTCTTTTTGCATTTAACCTGGCTAGTGAGTACCTTTTTGGTGTGGTATTGTACTGCCATTGAACTGCTGCATTACAGGTCTTACTTTACAGGGGGTCTCCAAGGCAGCTGCAGAGGATCCAGCCCTTCGTTGTAAGTGCAAGGGGTGTGAGCAAGTCATTACTGCCATATGGTACATGTGAATGTTTTGCTGCTATACTGTTTAGGCCACTAGAGGGGTTGGTGGGGGGTTATAGCATCCTGGAGGGCTATACCAACAGCAGTTACAGTATCCCAGAACCATTCCGCTGGGTGGAGGCACCTGTTCAACGAGCTCAGGCCCCTCAACCTGCACCTAGTCACGCAGACAGTGGTAGCAGCACATAGGATAGCACCACCTAGGGATTACATAAGAAAAAAACATGATACACTTTAGGTGGTACCGTAGCCCTACTGTCATCTGTAAGATGGGCTTGATGCCCATGGACAACTGCTGGAGATATCACCAACTAGGGGCCTCACACATATTCTTTGGGAATGCCCTCATGAACAGAATTAATTGGCAGGAATCAGGAGGATTTGTGAGGCTATTGCTGGACCTGTGGTCCCGCTAGATACTCCTCTGTTTCTACTCAGTCTTACACCTCCCAGCTTGTCCTAATATTCCTCAATAGCACAGTGGTTGGTGGCTGTAAGTGTCTCTTCCAGAAGACTTTTGCTATGCAGAACCCCAGATGACCCATCTGTGACAGAGTGTCTGAATGCACTGGGGCAACTCGCCACCCTAGAATGATTATCCAACAAAAATGGAGGTACACTGCAAGCCTATCAGGACAATTGGGACCCATTTCTTAGGTCATTCTACTGACACAATAATGTTTCCCCAAGGCCAATTAAAATGGGAATATATCCCTCTTTCAAGGGGATGAGAATGTAGCAGCCTACCCAGAGAGGGCAGCCCTTCTGTAACAGAAGGTTGGTAATTTCTTTGCTGGTCTGCTCCTGTTTCCTGTAATCTACACTCTCTTTGGATCAACTTTACATAAAGATTGTCTGCAGTACCTAAATACCTCCAGTCAAGTAAAGTTATGTGTGGTTGTTTTAACCATTGGTCATACTTAGTTGACCGTGTATGGCTAAGTAATTTTTCAGACTCTGTTGTAAGTCTTCAACATGTATCAAAATGTACGTCGTTCTGTATGTTTTCAAAGACTTTCAATAAAAAGATTAACTAAAAAAAAATATTGATACACATTGATAACGGTGCCCACACATTGAACCGACCATAGGTATTACAGACACCAGTCGGAAATGTAGCTCCTTAAAGTGGGACTCTGGCCAAAAGTGGTACATTGCAGAATTAGAATAAGCATACCCCCAATAAATCACATACCAAAAATTAGGTTTTTCACCCTAGGAATACTCCAATATTCCTAACACTTCTGCAGTGTGCCTTTACGTCAGATCTGCCCGGAGATAGAACATTATGCTAATGATGGAATCATGGGCATGAGCCACTTTTCAAATGCTGCCACCTGTCAACTGCCTACATTCTAACCCTCAGATTTCTCTCTCCACCTGTCAAGACTAGATGCTCGGAGATTTCCTCCTCATCATCTTACCATGCAAGCACGTAGCTTTCCTTTTAGAACATCGAAAAACTGCTTACCACATCGCAGAGTTTTTCTTCTTTTTTATTAAAGTGCAAAACATGTTATAAAACGACACAAAGTGCAGTGTTACTTCAAAGCAGTGGCCGAAAACACATAGGCATTAGAAAACAACCGTTGGCACTAAACATAGTGCACTGCAGTCATTCTAATGACCAGCAGTCATGCTTAGCAACGTGCACATAGTGCTACGTGCCAAAAGTGCAGATCAGCTGATGTTTTGCCAGATAGGCTTCCTCAGAGTGAAACATCAGCTGATCTGCACTTTTGGCACTGTTATTTTCATTTTAAAAAGTTTTAAAGTTTATTGTTTTGGTAACCAATAACCTCAGTTACTGAACCAATAGTCTCAGTTGTTTTTCTCTCGGTTCCAATCAGTTTTCTGATCGGTTTCTGACCCGACCGCAACTGATAAAGTTCTTGTCTTTTATTTTAAAAAATACTCTAATTGTTTATTTGTTGGTGGTTGCGGTTTTTTCAAACAAAATGTCAGAAAAAACAAAAAAGAGAACCAGAGAACCCGGTTTCCGAAACTGTACTGAATGTGGTGAAGTTTTTGCCAAGGCAGATAAACACTTTATTTGTGTTTTTGTGCCTTGGTTTTGACCATCTTAAAACCACTTGTGAAATTTGTCAAACTTTCCCTGAGAAGTCGCTTGAAAAACGTCTGGAAAGATTGAACAAAAGATTTAAGGGTCCCTCTGATCTGACCAGCCAAAACCCTCAGGGTATGTGGGTGAAACCACAACCTCTACTGTTACTACCCCGATACAGGTCAAAAGAGACCTGCTGAACCAGCTAGCTCTCCAGTTCCAGGCAAGAAGCAGAAAAAGACTAAGCATACTAAACCCCTTGCTGATAAGGGGACTTCTGTGGTGCCTGCAGCTGTGCCTTCTCATCTTGAGATTGCAAAAGCTATAAAGATAATGCAAACTTTACAGGGACTGCTGCCTGTGGTTCTACAGTCCCAAGCTCTGACCACTGTACCCCCCAATCCACCCTCTTTTCCAGAGGAGCATGGGGAGGGGGAAGAAGAAGAAGAGTCTATAGAGCCTGAGGTCTCCTGAACAGGAGTTTGGCTCTCCTCCCATGTCTACAAAGGATTATTCCTCTCATTTTTCACAGCAAAGGGGAAAAGGACTATATTTAAGATATTTCCTTACACCAAAGAAAAATGGAGAGTTGTGGCCTATCTTGGACCTAAGGGTCCTCAACAGGTTCCTGACAAAGCCAAAATTCAGAATGGTAACAATGTCTCTGATTCTGCCAGCACTCCAAAAAGGAGATTGACTGGCATCATTGGACCTAAAAGATGCTTATTTCCACGTCCCCATAAGGGAGTCTCACAGAAAGTACCTCAGGTTCAGACTCCCTTCAGGGCATTATCAGTTTTCAGCTCTACCATTCGGTCTCGCATCAGCTTCAAGGGTACTCACCAAGTGTCCGGCTGTAGTGGTGGCACACCTGCGGAGGCAAGGTGTTACAGTTTTTCCTTATCTGGATGACTGGCTAGTGGTGGGAAAATCCCTGCAACAGTTAATAGAGCATCTTCAACTCACTCAGCAACTCCTGGAATCTCTAGGGTTTCTTCTAAACATTGAGAAATCAGTGCTCTTTCCTTCTCAGATTCTGCAGTTCATAAGGGCAGAATTGAATGCTAAAGTGGGCAGAGCCTTCTTACCCAGGGACAGGGTAAAAAGCATCCTGCAGTTGGCAGGTTCTTTCAAACTAAACATCCCAAGACTGCAAGGCAGTTTCTTCAACTCCTGGGGCACTTGGCAGCTACCACAGTCACAGTGCTGGGTGCCAGGTTTCAGATGAGAGACATCCAGTTTCATTTAAGGGCTCATTGGTGCCAAACAAATGATGCCCTCTCAAAGCTCATTCCTGTGACAAAAACACTCATTCAGGCCCTCCAATGGTGGAAGGCGGAAGCCAACCTCAGAGAAGGGGTCCCCTTTCAAAAGGAGCTTCCATCAGTGATTCTCACAACAGATGCATCCCTATTAGGATGGGGGGCCCATCTGACAGAACACACTACCCAGGGCACTTCGTCAAGTGCAGAAACTCTCTTACATATCAATCTTTAGAGCTCAGGGCAGTGTTTCTGGCAATGCAAGCCTTCAAATCCCTGATACAGGGAAAGGTAGTACAGGTCAGAACAAACAACACTACCACCATGGACTACATAAACAAGTAGGGAGGAACAAGGTCAAGCCTTCTTTGCACAGAAGCAAAGCAAATCTGGACCTTGGCTTACTCTCTGGGATCCTCGCTGCAAGCCATTCACCTGCCAGGCAAGGACAATGTCCTGGCAGATGCCCTAAGCCGAATCAGTCAGGTCCACCACGAATGGTCACTGAACAAGCAGGTGGTGCAGACACTATTCAGGAGATGGAGCACTCCGGAGATGGATCTTTTTGTCTCACATCAAAGTCACCACCTACCTCAGTACTGTTGAAGGCCTCCAGCAGTGGGATCAGTCCTGCTGGATGCTGTCAGTTTGGATTGGTCAAGGAAATTCTTTTATGCATTTCCTCTAATGTACAGGGTACTGTTAAAATTGGGCTTCAGCCAGCCATAGTGGTTCTGATAGCACCAGACTGGGCCAGACAGCCATGGTACCCTCTATTGCTATTCATGTCAGTGGACAAACCAATACACCTTACCAGGAGGCACAATCTTCTGACCTCCAGTCAAGGGAGGCTCCTATACCCAAACCTCAAGTCACTCAGGCTCAAAGCTTGGCTCTTGAGGACTTAGAATATGCTGGTTTACAGATCTCTGCAGGAGTCATGGATGTTTTAAGGGGGTATAGGAAACCCTCTACCAAGAAAACTTATGCTGCAAAGTGGAAGAGATTTTCTTTTTGGTGTTCCAGCAGAGATATAGTGCCAGCACAGGCAGGAGTGCCACTTGTGCTGGACTGTCTGATTTATCTGCATTCCCTAGGCTTGCAGCCTTCTACATTAAAGATTCATCTGGCATCAGTCTCTGCTTACACTTCGGCAGGTAAGACTGTTTCTTTGACATCAAACCCTATTTATAAGAGGCTCTTCAAAGGCCTATCCCGTCTGGAGACCATACCTACGTAAGGACATAGACAGGGTAGAGAAGGTTCAGAGGAGAGCAACAAAGATGGTGCATGGATTGCATCACAAGTCCTATGAAGACAGGTTGAAGGAACTGAACATGTACTCCCTGGAGGAGAGGAGGGAGAGAGGGGATATGATAGAGACATACAAGTATCTTACAGGGAGGAACAGGGTGCAGGAAAACACTATTTTAAAGCGAAAAAGATGTTCCAGGACTAGAGGGCATGGGATGAAGTTGGAGGGAGGACGATTCAGAGGAAACATGAGAAAGAATTTCTTCACAGAATGGGTGGTGGACAGGTGGAACACCCTGCCAGAGGAAGTGGTGGGGCTGAAACAATCATGGGATTTAAGAATGCATGGGATAGACATAAAGGAATTCTGAAGGTCAGGGGTAAGGTGCAACAGACTTCTAGGAAAACAAACTGAACTTACAAGCTCAAATGGGCAGACTGGGTGGGCCATAGGCCCTTATCTGCCGACACTGTCTATGTATCTATGTATGTATCTTATGTATGTACCCACCGGTTAGGGAACCGGTGCCAGCCTGGGATCTTAATATTTGTATTGCTCAACTTATGGCTCCTCCTTTTGAGGCCATGTTTTCAGCACCCTTGAAGTATGTCACATGGAAACAGTGTTTTTGGTTGCCATTACTTCAACTAGAAGGATTAGTGAGCTTCAGGCCTTATGCACTGAAAAGGACTATATTGCCTTTCATAGGGATAAGGTGGTCCTTCAGACCAACAGGAAATTCCTTCACAAAGTGGTTTCAGACTTTCATCTGAATCAGTCCATCACTTTGCCAGTGTTTTTCATTGAGCATTCTTCTTCTGGTGAACGCAGGCTTCATAGCCTGGATGTCAAGAGAGCTTTGAGCTACTATATGACAGCTACTAAGCCTCATAGACAGGATAGGACACAGTTCTTCCTCACTCATGGGGATGTGGGAAAGGGAAATCCAGCATCTAAAAGGTCCATTTCTGGTTGGATTGTTCAGTGAATCCAGTTTTTCTGTTCAAAGGTGGGCAGTGAAGCACCAGCAGGGCTCAGAGCCCACTTCACAAGGGGTACAGCTGCCACACTGGCAGCAGCAAGAGGTGTTCCCTTGGTGGATATTTGCAAAGCAGCGACCTGGTGATCAGTACATACATTTGTCAAGCATTACAGCTTGGACATGCAGGCTAGATCCGATGCCAGGTTTGGTACAGGTGTCCTGCAGAGCCTGTTTCCAAAATAGGTTCTTCCTGCCTCCAAAGGTACTGCTTGTTAGTCTGCAGAAGAGTTAGGAATATTGAAGTCTTCCTGGGGTGAGAAGAAAAAGTTACTTACCATAGTAACCTTGTTTCTCCCAGGGGATACTTTGATATTCATAACTCTCCCACCCTGCCTCCCCTATTAAGAACCAGTGGCCTCTGCATTCCATATTGTAAGAGAGAGTATGTGTGCCACATTCTACATTTTATTGGAAGTTATTCTTTGGTTTTTCTCCTTTTCAGGTGATTCTGACATAGGAGTTTGTGTGGTTTGTTCAATATATATTTATATTATTCCTCCAGTTGGAGGTTTTGGTGTGGGAATTTTTTAATTTAATTCTTTATATTCTAAATATCGGGCCCTGTCTTTTCAGGCATCCATGAAATCTGAGAGTTAGAATATAGGCAGTTGATAGATGGCAGCATTTGAAAAGTGGGTCATGCCAATGATTCCATCATTAGCATAACATTCTATCTCCGGGCAGATCTGACTTAAAGGCACACTGCAGAACAGTTATGAATATTGGAGTATCCCCTGGGAGAAACAAGGTTACTATGGTAAGTAACTTTTTCTTCTGTGTTACTTCATTTTAAAGTTATGAGCTGTTTTGTAACCCTGATTTCACTACCTGTTCAAAAAAGGCTGATCTTACTTCGAGAGGGCTCTTGCAGTAGATATTCACATATAGGACTAAGCCACCAGACGTCAGGACCCCATGGAAAAATTTCTAGATAGCAGTCTCTTGCGGGGGATTGCCCCCATGTCAGGTGACCAGCATCATACGACGTCGGTATAAAGGGGCGGTCCCCCACAACCGCCTTCCAGTTCTTTCCCGCCGTCAGCTTGTGAAAGTTCCTCGCTGTAGAACAGCGTCATCAGTCATTTGTCGGTCTTCAAGTTTTCAAACTTTTTTGACCTAATTTCTCTATTTTCCTACTTTTCTTCAAAAATTCCTGTGTATGTCATCCCTGACACCCTCAGAATCGCGTAAAAACAAGTGCGACTCGTGTGGTTCCCAACTTCAACACAAGGACTGCCACTCCTTGTGCCTCTTCTGTCTGGGCCCAGAACACCCCATGGAGAAGTGCCGGCACTGCCAGAAGTTCAGTTCCGCTACCTGCAAGAGAAGGCAGCAGTCCCTTGAAGCCCTTATCCTCAAGAAGAAAATTACCTCCATGGAAAAAGAGTTAAAAAACCTTAGGCAGGCGTCTACTTCCCCTGAAGGGTCATAAGAAAAAGTGTGACAAGGAGATGTGCAAAGGAGCAAGAATCGGCTTCCACAGCAGCTGCGACTTCAGCTGGAGTCGCAGCCCTCAAGATAACATCCCCTCTGGGGGATCGCTCCAGGATGGCCGTACTGGTGGTTACCAAGAAGGCATTGCCCCTCCCGTCCGGCACGTGCTCAGGCCCTTTGGGAGCCTTCGGGGCAAAGGAGGCCTCCGCTCCTGTTAAGGCCGCTCCTCCCTCGCGGCCTTCCAGTCAGAGCGGGTCCAGTAAGTCAGACGTCGGTTCCAACGACACATGCCTGGACAAGACTTACCTCTTCAGGTGAGCACCCAGCTAAAACCGTTCTGACAAGGCTGCCTTTCCTCCGTGACCTTCCTTGGGTAGGGAGTCCGATAAGTCAGATGCAGGCTCCTCCGACATCCACCCGGACACTGCTGATAAGTCAGACGCCGGATCCACCGATGACTGCCCATCCAAGAAGCCTGCACTAGACCCTATTGATCAGTCTGACACCCCAGGCTCTCCGAAACGCCTCACCACATTGCCCACTGAGGTCCTCGCATCCCCTCAACTGACTCACGGGGATTTTAACTCTCCTTCCCCGTTCGTCACCGAGGACATCAAGGTGCTGCCATCAGGGCTTCCTCTTCCTGAGCCAGACACCCTGATGCCGGATCCTCAGACTATGGTCCTAATGCCGGCTGACCCGATGCCATCCGGTGTCCCTTTGCCTGACAGAAGACCTATTCCTCCGTCAGGACCGCTCGACGGTATACCCATGCCGGGCCCGACACCCACGGGGCCAACGTTTCCACCATCTGGCCCGCCAGCAGGGCCTCTGCTAGGTCCCTCTGCCCCGTCAGAGCCCCTGACACCTGGGTACCCAACACCATAGTACCCGGCCCCTCAGTATCCAGCGCAGCAGTACCCGACGCCGCAATATCCAGCGCCGTAGTACCCGACATCTCAGTACCTAACTCCGGACTACCCCTCTGTCGGGTTACGGATGCTCCTTTTACGGGTACCCCCAATACCTGTATCCCCCACCTCCTCCACCTCCGCCGTCTACTCCTCAACCGCTGACAGATATGAAGGAGACCTAGGCCAAGGCTCAGCTCACCAGGGAGGTCGAGAGTTGTCTCCCGATGCTGGACCTGATACCGAATCCCCTACGTCGGAGACGAGAGACTCCCTCCTCCCTGCCCGACACCACAGGAGAGCCTTCCGGTGCCCGAGGTGGGGAGGATACATACCCCCGGGAACTCCCCAGAGGGGTCGTCCCTCCCCCTCCTAGGGAGGAGTCTTCTTCTTCATCATCTTCGGACTCTGAGTCCAGCCACTCTGACCCCTAAGACGAGCCCCATACTCCAGATCGCCCCAGGCTGAGGTATCCCCTGAAGTCTCCTCCAGAGGACCATTCTTTTCTGGAGTTATTGAGGAAAATCCAGGAAGTTCATCAGTGGCAATCAGTGGAGCCAGACCCACAGCGTAAAAATCTCACTGCCCATCTGGATCTGCCCGAGACTGCTCCTACATTGATCCCACTCTGGATAGAGCCTCACGCATATCTTGTTTCCACCATTTGGAAACAACCTTCTGCGTTAGCCCCCTTCCGAGGAAGGCGGACAGGCTATACCAGGCTCCTGAGGGTGTAGACTTTCTTAGCCTTCACCCCAAGGCGGATTTGGTCGTCATCAGCGCTGCTCACGGCTTCTCCGCCAATCCCAAACACCTCAGCTTGTCTCCACCTGATAAGGAATCCCAGCTTTTGGACCAGTATGGGAAGAGAATCTATTCTTCTTCTACCCTAGGCATCACGACCCCTTAACTATGTTGCACATATGGGCAGTTTCCAGAAGACCATCCTTAGCCAGGTGAAATCCAAGTGGACTCCATTCCTGGAGTCGCAGACTCAGCAGGAAGTGGGTTTGCTTGTCCCATTCTGCTCGCTCGGCCTGTCGGACTATGTGGCCACGATGCAATGGACACAGCTGGAAGGAGCTTAGCCTTGCACGTGAGCCCTACGATGTCATGCCTGGCTCTGCATGTTAGGTTTGGTCCCTGAGGTACAATCCGCTATACAGGATGCTCCCTTTAGGTGTTCAGTGCTGTTCGGGGGTGATGTCAAAGACATCATTACCGAACTGCAGGGGAAGGGTACTGCACTCAAGTCTGTCCAGACTATGTACAGGCCGCAGGGCAAACATGCCAACAAACGTCGGGCCCCTCCAGGAACCAAGACTCCCCCCAGAAAAGCAGCGGGAGCCCCAGTTGCTGCGCTACCCCACACCTCCTGACTCCCTGCCTCCCACTGCCTCTGGAGATTCCAGAGGAACCGGTTGAGGGGAGATTCTCCTCATATCTGCCGGGTTTGAAGAGGATAACATCAGACACTTGGGTGCTCCAGTAGATATCGGCAGGACACTCAATAGAGTTTCTGCAGAAACTGCCCCGAAGAGCTCCCCACCCGGTCGTCTTACTCCCCGCAACATCTTCCTCTGGTCCTAGAGGAAATCATCTCCCTTCTCTCGAAGGTGGCAATCATCTTTGGGGAACAGGTTACTATTCCCATTTCTTACTAGTTCCAAAGAAGATGGGAGATCTGAGGCCCATCCTAGACCTCAGTTCCCTGAACATGTTTGTGCAATACAAATGCTTCAGAATGCTCTCTTTACAGAGCCTTCTACCACTACTTCAGCCGGGACAGTGGCTATGTACTGTGGACATGCAGGATGCCTACCTGCATATCCCCACATGCCCTTCCCACTGCAAATTCCTTCAGTTTTGTTTTCAAGGGGACCACTACCAATTCAAGGCCCTCCCATTTGGTCTTTCCTCAGTCCCCCGAGTGTTTACCGAATGCTTGTCGGTGGTAGCGGCCAACCTGCGCACCCAGGGAGTACAGGTATTCCTGTACCTGGATGATTGGCTCCTGGCGGCCTCATCCAGGGAGGAACTCCTGCACTACCTTTCCCTTACCCTGCAGGTTTTTACCAGCCTGGGCATCACCATCAACCAGGCCAAGTCCTACTTGGTTCCATGCCAATGCCTCCAATTTATAGGGGCGATTCTGGACATGACCTCTGGCAGAGCCTTCTTGCCTCTGGACAGGGTAGACACCCTTCAGAATCAGGCTCTTCTTCTGTCTGGTCACAGGAGGGTCAGAGCCAGGTCAGTCCACCGCCTCCTCGGGCTAATGGCAGCTGCCATTCCGACAGTCCCGTTCGCTCAGCTCTATATGAGGATCTCTCAATGGATGCTTCAGTCACAATGGGACCAGACCAGATACAATGTAGACCAAGAGGTACTAGTATCAGATCCCATGATCAGTGACTTGCAGTGGTGGATGGTTCATGAAAACCTGTGCCTGGGAGTTCACTTCTGCATTGATCTGCCCCAGACGTTGCTGACAGATGCGTCAGGAGAAGGCTGGGGTGCCCATCTAGGGTCTCAGTGGACTCAGGACTGCTGATCCAAGTTCGAACAAAACCTGCACATAAATGTGCTCAAACTGAGAACAGTCCTTTATGCCCTTCAGGCTCTACTCTCCTTCATCTCCTCATACAATCAGACAACATGTGCATAGTCTGGTACCTCAACAAGCAGGGAGGAACACGTTCCTACCCTCTGTGCCGGGAAGCAATGAGAGTCTGGCATTGGGCAACCCAATATCACCTTCACTTGACCATGGTTCACGTTCCGGGAGTGGAAAACACACTAGCAGACGAACTCAGTTGGTCCTCACCCAGGTCCCATGAATGGGAGTTAGATCAACAAGTCGTAAACGACATCTTTCAGTGACGGGGAACACATCAGATAGACCTCTTTGCCTCTCCCCAAAATGCTAAACTTCCCGCTTTCTGCTCGCTCACTCCAGGGTGAGACATTTTTTTGTGGGACGCTCTGTCTCTTGGCTAGAGAGACAGATTCATTTATGCCTTCCCTCCCATTCCTTTAATTCCGAGGGTCCTGAACAAACTCAGATCGGAGGACGCTCGAATGATTCTCATTGCTCCCTTCTGGCCCAGGCAAGTTTGGTTCTCTCTTCTGTAACAGTTTTCAGAGGAACCTCCACTTTTTCTTCCACTGTCGCAATAATTGCTGACCCAGGATCAGGGGTCCCTTGTTCATCCAGGTCTCAAATCCCTTCATCTCCATAAGTGGCTCCTGCAGACGTAGCTAAAGCCCGCTTTGGAGTCTCTCCTCTAGTAGCGGACATTTTGGTGAAGGCCAGGAAGCCTTCCACCAGATCCACCTATGCCATGAAGTGGAAATGGTTTTCTGTTTGGGCAAATTTGAAAGACTTCGAGCCTTTCTCGTGCCCAGTCAATAAAGTCCTGGACTACATGCTTCACCTCTTCGATCTGGGTCTCAGCCATTCGTATTTGAAAGTCCACATGGCAGCTATCTCAGCCTACCATATTCCCTTTGGAGACAGGACTTTGCTCACTTGGAAGTCTCTCAGACTTTCCTCAGAGGGGTTCTCCATTTGAGACCCCCCATCCGCATTCCTGCTCCTCCATGGGACTTGAATTTCATCCTGGAAAGGCTTACTCTGCCTCCCTTTGAGCCAGCAGCAACAGCTGATCTGAAGTTCCTTCCTTTCTTGGAAGACACTCTTTCTAGTGCCCATTACTTCCTTTTGGCGAATTTCCGAGCTGCAGGCCTTAATGTGTAAAATCCCATACTTGATATTTCACAAGGAACGTGTGGCTCTACGCACCAACCCTAAGTTTCTCCCTAAGGTTGTGGCTGAATCTACGTTGAATCAATCTATTGAGCTACCCGCTTTCTTTATGCAACACTCCAATCAAGGGGAGTACCTCTTGCATACTTTGGATATTCACAGAATCCTGAGATACTACACCAATCGGACTAAGGATCTCAGGAAAAATAATCAGCTTTTTGTCTCTTTTGCTCACAAAAGAGAAGGCAATGCCGTTTCCAAGCAATGCCTATCCAAATGGTTGGCACATTGTATCGCTTTCTGTTATAACAAGTACAACAAGACCCTTCTGGGTCAGGTCAGAGGTCACTTCAACAGAGGAGTAGCTACCTCTGCGGCTTGTTTTAAGAATGTGTCAGTGGCAGCCGCAACTTGGACTTCTGTCCATACCTTCACAAAAACACTACAGTTTGGGCATTGCCTCTTGCTGTAGAGCAGGCTTTGTGTTGGCTGTCCTACAAGGTCTCCTTTCATGAGACCCGTTCAGCCCTGAGGTTCCATGCTATGGATGACAGTCTTCTTCCTGAGTGCTTTTCCTTGTTCCAGACTGCTTGGGACTCAGTCCTATATGTGAATACCTACTGCAAGAGCCCTCTCGAAGTAAGATAGTACAGTTACGTAAGAACTTACCATAACAGTAGATCTTCGACAGAGGCTCTTGCAGTAGGTATTGCCTTCTCGCCCTCCATCCCCCTAAGTTTTCTTTGCTTCATTTCCATAGTGGGAAATATCCTCTTCTCTCTCATCTTGCCTCTTTTGGCTTTTGGCGGGAAAGAACTGGAAGACGGGCATGGGGGACCACCCTTTATATCAACGTCCTGTGACGCTGGTCACCTGATGTGGGGGCAGTCCCCCACCAGAGACTGCTAGCCAGAAATTTTTCTGTGGGGTCCTGACACCTGGTGGCTTAATCCTATATGTGAATACCTACTGCAAGAGCCTCTCTCGAAGATCTACTGTTACGGTAAGTTCTTACATAACTGTGCTTTTCAGTGGAGAGCTGCTGATGATGTCATCTCCTGAACTCACAGTCTAGTCCTTCCTGTTAGCAAGCTTGTAGGACCTGTGTCTCCAAAGTTTAAAGATCATTGTGCAATGGTTTTCTTAAGTAAAAGAGGCAGCACCATTCTAAAAACATTGCTATAAAATCTATGAGTTTCAGGTTTTGTAACAAAGTTGGCAAATATGTATTTTTTAATGCCGTTTGATGTGCTTCATTTCTCCAGAGTTGCTGAATGCTGAGGCAGCATGCCTCCAGGCTGCTGATACCATTTGGGGTACAACTCTGTAGTGCCTATTAGGAAGTTGTATTGCTACTAGTATTGTAATATTGGTAACTTCATTGCTGATTGTCAGTGTCTGCTTTACAATAAGTTTTAATAGGGTTCTTATATGTGTTAATTCATACTGGGGTGGAAGTGTTAGTCCTGGTAAAAAGATCATTTTAATGTGGAATACAGCACCGATGACCCTGAATGTAGGTCAAGTAACAGCTTGCCAAGGAGAAAACAGAAAATGAGCTCTGCTCAACTGAGTATCCATTCATTCATACTTTGATGATGAATAAAATATTGATTGATTCATTCATTCATTCATTGACTGAACATTGAGCTGGCTACTGCATAGAAACTTGCAGTAAGGTTTCAAAACAGCAATACCTCTCCCACCCCCATTTATAAGGTGACAGAATAATTATTTAAAAGTGCCATCCTAAGAAATCACCTCAATTGAAAGATCACAGCCTTTCACCACATCAGAGCTATCCAGTCTGCAAATCTCACAACAGTGTGCTGTGACCCAGCAGCCAGCAACCCTGCAGAAAAAGACCACGACAAAAAGACACCAAAAACAAACAATTTAATACAAATTTGTCAACTTTGTTACAAAACCTGAAACACACATAGTTTTTAAAGCAATGTTTATTGAACGGTACTCCCTGTTTTACTGGTGAAAACCATTGCACGTGATCTTTAAACTTTGGAGAAACAGGTCCTATAAGCTTGCTGACAGGGAGGACTAGACTGTGAGTTCAGGAGATGACATCAGCAGCAGCTCTTCATTGAAACTGGCTTTTTTGAACAGGCAGTAAATTTAGGGTTGTAACATGACTTGTAACGTTTAAACAAAGTAACTCAGAGATCTCAATTTTTGCATGAAACTGATTGGGGCTATGTTGATCCATATTCTGAATTTATTGATGCCAGAAATTTTGACCATAGTCCCTCTTTAATCACAGGAAATAAAAATGCTGCCAGAGTATTTTGATACCATAATGGAGGGTAAACACAAATAACCACTACAAGTTTCAGTATGTTGCTGGTTTGAAGAATCCAAGAGCAGTATGACTAACTGCGAAAGTCTAAAAGTCAATAGTAATATCCTGTTTCATGCCCTACCAGAGGACTTATGGCATCATACTGTGTGGCAAAAGAACAATTTCCAAATGTGTATAACAGCTGTAATAATTGTAAATGTTACAAAAGTCACTGTAAATTGAATAGTAACCCCCCCCAAAAAAAAAAACAGCTGATGTAACATTCATGTACTGAATAGGCAAAAATAGTAAGATAACCAGTAATTAAGAAATTCCACATATTATTAAAGGAAACTGACTCCGTTAACATACACCTCATATAAGTCACTGTCTTGCAGTATAATGTTTTAACTGGTTGTACTCTCTCAGGTCGTGCCTGAAAATAGGCAAATGTCTGTCTAGTGCACCCTACCCGGTAAACAAAAATTAACTAGATAAATAAATAAATAAGCATGTACAAAGAAATAAGAACTTGAGCAGTATTCTCCCTCTGCCTTGAGCTGCTTTATAAAAGTTCAAGTTTATTGAAGAGATAGATTCCGTTGAGCAAGCCTTGTACACAATGCAGTCGTATATACAACCATACAAACACAGATTAGAAAAACAGAAATGTACAGCAATAATAATTACAATAGCAAGTAACAGATACCAATAAAGTATTTACAATAAGCTAGGTACTATACATGATAAAAAGTTTGTATTTATAATATATACAGGTGAGGCAACAAGACCAAGCATTCAATCAGATGTGCAACTACTTAATTGTGTCACCTAGCAGCAGGTTCAGAAGGGCCATAGCATCTGGGTAAAGAATGAGGAGATAGTGTGAGGAAAGAGGGGTTAGGAGGGAGAGGGCGATGTCGGGTAGCAGGGTGGAAACAGTGATAAACACGAGTAAGTGTTTTGACACTAAGGAATTTCATGGCACTTACAGGCAGTAGGGTATGCAATCTAAGTGTAGTTTGATGCTTGTTCCATGCAGCCAGAAGTACATAATTACTGGCCGCTTTACCAAAACGCGTGCGGAATTTGAGTACTTCTAGGGAGATATAGGCATTCTTCCTTAGTGCGTACAAGCTATGTGATCGCCGAATAAGAGTGGTGATATGCGGGGGAAGTTTGTTTAGAAGGGCCTTATACACCCAGAAGTGGGTGTGGAGTAACCTCCTAGTGGTCAGGGGGATAAGTTCACGTCTTTATATGGGGTGCAGTGGTAAGTTCTGGCAGGAAAGTTTGTAATAAAACAAATAGTACTATGGTGTAGCATGTCCAGTTTGTGCAGATGTGTGATTGCACAATTGTTGTAGATAATATCTGCGTAGTCCTATAGAGGGAGGAAGATGGCCTGAACTAACCTCAGTCTGGAATCCCGGAAGAAGAGAGATTTGTTCCTGTAGAAGAAACCAAGCCTTAGTTTCAGTTTTTTAGCTAATGCATCAAGAGGAGAGGAGATGGAAAGTTGAGAGTCAAGTAGAAAACCGAGGCATTTAAATCTATCCACTACTTCCAGCATATTGCTGAGAAAAGTAGTGATGGACTGTGAGAGTCCGCGGTTTGAATGGGAGCCAGGAGATGTGGGAAGATGAAAAAACATAACTTTAGTTTTCTTCATATTCAGTTAACAATTTGGATTGGATTAGGGCGTACTGTAGATAGTCAAAATCTGACTGTAGTTCTGAGCAAACTTGTGTGAAAGAAGGTTTAGAGACATAAAGCATGGTGTCATCCGCGAAGAGGTGGATTTTATAATGAATGATATTACTATCCAAATTGTTGACGTACAGTAGAAAAAGCAAAGGCCCCAAAATGGAGCCCTGAGTTTATGTCTCTCTTGAGCAACTAAGAACAGATGAAAACCATCTGTACTTAGTTGCTCGGGGAAGACATAAAATGTTTTATAAAGTCCAACCCTGAAAGAGAAGAGAGTTATAGTCACCCATTCCACCTCAGTAACTTAAACATACATCCTCAACAGAGAAACTTAATCTACACAAATATAGCAAGCAGCTACAATGAGGTAAGAGTGTCCATTGACACAAACCATACAAGGTACATAAATATTTTAATGTTGACAGTACTTTACCAAGCTGATTCAAGTGTCCTCATCATCCATTTCAGGTGCACTGATGTTGGCATTGGTATTACGGAGTGCAGCAAGTGTCCTTGTAACCTATTTACCAGCCTCGATCAGGTCAGAATTGCTCAAACTTTTCCTTCGTGCACAATCCTCAGCCTGGCTGGGTAAATCATAGATTGGATGACCCATGCTTCCCAGGGTTGCTTTCGTACTCCATTAAATTTTTGATGACGTCGTCTAGTGGCGTAACTAATATGAGGGAAAAAATTAATTGGCCCCTGCTTTCTGGCCAGCAGCAAAATCTGATCATGAGTGCATATCACATCTGTGACCAACAACATGATGCGGAGTCCTGCAGATTTTTCTCAACACCCACAAGGAATGAGATGTTAGGCATTCTGCAGGCCAAAGTCATTAGATTGCCTATCTGGAAGCAATTTGTCTTCAGTCCATTTGGTGAGAAACATTAAGGGATAATCTCCCTCAATACCCTCTGGCAGCCCCCAAATTCAAGTATTAGATGAGTGTGTTTGGTTCTCCAGTGTCTCCAGGAAGGCCTAAAGGTGTGTATTCTCTTTCACCAGAAGGGTCGTAGTGGGGAACTGGATGGCTCAGTGGGTTGGTAGCAAGTTAAGGATCCTTTCACCTATAGGTAATAGGTTCAAATCCAGCACAGGTCAGTGGTGGTTCAAAGCCATTATCACCTGAGGGCTGTTCAGTGGCCTGTGTGAAATGAGTTGTGGTGGTCTCAATCCAGTTCTCAGTGGACAGGTGTCCACATCACAAAACCAGTAACATAACTGGCACCAGTTGGTATCCTTGTTGGCAGTTTCACATGAGAGGCCAGGGACTGAATGGGCATGGTACCCTCTCACCTATGTGGTGGCCTCTCCATGTTGGGGTTGAGGCATATTGGTGGGATCAGTGTGGGGAAGCTTGCACTGTGATCGCCTGTGCTGTACCTGTCATGTGGATAAATACAGGACTTCAAGTTCCACTGCTGTCAGTCCAGCACTTTTCACGAGCACTAAATTCACGCACAGAAAAAAAAATGGTCACAGTAGTAGTAATTGAGACAATGGTCTGTCACTGCACTTCACTCATATCTTGTTTAAGAGCATCTACTGCTGTCTCCATTACAGTGACCCTGGTGTTAAAGCCATGCACCTTGGAACTTAGGTCAGAAATGGAAGAGATAGCTGGCCTGCCGGCACAGCAGTAGCACTGCCGCTTGTGACGCTGACTACCCGGGTTCAGAAGCGAGCCCAAGGTGTCGGAGGCTAGCAGGGGTGGGAGGATTGAGTATCTGAAGATTGCTCTCCTCCTGTTCCACGGGGGGAAGGTGGGGATGAGCTTGGTGCTTGACTGGCCTCTGGCTAGAAACCAGAGGAGCAGTAGCCTGCGTCACGGGAGGGGGGAGGAAGAGACATGGTGACTGCTGGCCTCTGCGGGCCCCAAACCCAGCGACTCAGGCGCTTCCCGGAATCTGGATCCGGTCCTGGCACGTAGAGGGACTCCCTGCCACAGAGGGCAAGCCATGTGGGACTACAGGAGGGGTAAGACCTGAGAGAAGCCAGGGTGACGGGACTTGGAGGACCGGTGGGAAGGAGGGCCAGAAAGGGTGGGGGAGGGGGAATGGAAAAGATCAGTCTTTGGATTTTCAGTCCTAGTGATGAAAGTGTTTCTTCTAGGCCTTGCCCGGCCGTGGCCTGGGGCTCAGTTTCAGACTGCGAGCACGAGTAGCAACCTTGCTCTTACTTTTTCCTCTGCCTGGGGTGCCTTTCTCCTTTTGAGAATTATTCATTTTGGCAAAGAAAAGTCCCTCTTTCTGCTGGTGCTATTTAAAACATCTACCTAGTCAAGAAAATATCAATTTTAATCAGTTCTCAGTATGGGAGGTGGAGCTCTTGAAATTTGCTGCCTCATAGTTTGGGCTCCACAAAGCCCCCAGTCCACTTTTTCTAACTTTCTCTGTTAAAACTGGTCTGTCACTGTCTTGCTGACCCTTTCTCTTTTTAATTACGTCAACGAATTCATGGAACTCAACTTCCAATAATATAAATTCAAATACTTCAAATGCTTATAAATCCATTCCTTTTTATTCCAGTGCTCTTATAAATTCTCTACTTTGTTATTTCAGAACCATCCTGTTCCTTCTTCAGACAAATAATGAATTGCTTTTTTTCTTTCAAATTTTCGAATTAATCTTTGTTGTACTGCATCAATTAAAACAAAATTAAATATATATTAATTTCCTTGGCTCATTTTCTCTGCTCTCAAGTAAACAATAATAGTATAAATGAAACAAATCTTTTAAATGACTAGGGGGAACACACCTGCTAACTCAGTATAATTGGCTTGCCTGGAAATGATCTCTTGCAGTTTTAAGTCCATTCAAGTGCAAAACCCTGTAAAATAATCATATTCGTATCAACCATGAAACTAAATTGTTGTAAGTATTGGAGAGAAATTCTGAAAACTGAGCAGTCATTGATTGTGCTACAGAATGCAAAACGCAAAGAATTGACTAATGACCTTTGAAAATACCATGAAAACAATACATGCTGTGTAAGGTAAAAGCAAAAATAATGTCTAAGGAAACTTGAGATATAAGAACGTTTTTTATTTCATGGTTGACACGAATATGATTATTATTTTACAGGGTTTTGCACTTGAATGGACTTAAAATTGCAAGAGATTGATACCAGGCATGCCAATTATATTGAGTTAGCAGGTGCGTTCCCCCGCTCATTTAAAATAAAGGCTCCTCACCAGATGAGCTTGATCCTAAACTTCTCTACCTTTCTGCTCTTGCAATTGCTTATCCTATCTCCTTAATCCTTAACCTGTCCTTTATTTCTGCCCAGGTACCCTCATCCTGGAAACTCGCTGTAGTCCTTCCTCTCCCCAAAGGTGGTGAGACATCCACTACTGGCAAGTATCACCCCATTGCCCTCCTCCCTACCCTTGCCAGACTTCAAGAACATTTAGTTCTCTCTCAGCTATCACCCTTCCTCTCCAATTCCTCCTTCTTCACCCCCTTCCAATCTGGTTTTCGGAAGAACCACTCAACAACTACCTCCCTCCTCAGACTTACTGACTCCATCCTTTCAGGGATGGATGATGGTCTGATCACCTTGGTCATCTCTGTCAACCTAGCCAAAGTTTTCAACACTGTTTCCCATCCCCCGCTTCTTGAGTCCCTCTCCTCAGCTGGCCTTGCTCCGTCAGTCATCAACTGGTTTAAATTCTACCTTATTGGCAGGGCCCAATTGGTGAGAATCCTTGATTTCATCTCCCCCCCATTCCCCATCAACACTGGTGTCCCTCAGGGCTCAGTGCTTGGTCCCTTACTCGTCTCCATTTTCCTTAATTATCTTCCCACAACCTGCTCATCCTCATCTATCCACATGTACGCTGATGATACTGTCTTATGCAGTTCTGGTAAAAACCCTGCTGCTGTGGAAACCAGCTTACAGCATGACTTCAACCAAGTTCAGCTCTGGTTTGCTTCTCACCAGCTTTTTCTAAACGCCAAGAAGACAGTTTCAATGACCTTTGGCACGAGGCAGAGACTCTTTAGGCTCCCGGCCCTACCCACCTTCCACACCCTTGATGGGACCATCCTGGAGGACACCTCCTCATTTAGATATCTGGGGGTTTGGCTGGACCAGCACCTCAACTTCTCTGTGCATATCGATGGTATCCTGAAGAAACTATGCTCCAAGCTTGGTGCTCTGTACAGGAATCGTAGTTGCATCCTGCTGACTGCAAGGCGTGAAATTGTCCAGAAGATGATACTCCCCATCTTTGACTACTGTGACATAGTCTGTGGTGCTGCTCCCAAATCTTCCCTGACACTTTCTTTAACTCCTTCTGCTGCTTTGCTCTCGACTCCCCTTCCCGCTCCCACCACTGTGAACTCTGTCATTCTCTAACCTTCCTTCCACTATCTCTCAGCCACATCTCACACTGTGCCAAACTAACCTCCAAATTCTGGTTGGGAGTGCTCCCCTCCTATCTCTCATCCTCTCTGTCCACTCCACCTCCCCCCGCCCACTCTCTCAGATCTAATGACGCCCACACCTTGACATTCGCGTGCCGCTCCACCCTCATCGTTCAGACCGGTTTCGCCCATCGCTTCCTTAAAATCTGGAATTCGTTCCCCCTGAAATATGACACTCCTCCTCCAACTACTCCCTTACCTCTGCCGTACACAATTACCTCTCTCTCAGCTGTTCCTGCTTTAACCCTCCTTAATACCTATTTCCAGTTTCTGCCTTCCTGCCCTGACCCCCCCCCCCCCGGCAGGGTTCTCAGCATCCTGAATGGGGAATCAGGAAATGGCTACCCCTTCTCCTCATATTCAGTTCTTGCCTCTCCCCCTCTCTTCTCCACCTGCCCTTCTGGGTCACTTGTGGGCACAACCTACCCCGTCCTTTTTACTGCAACAGCACTTGCATACTACCTCGAGCCTGCTCCTGGTACACTCATGCACTATAATGGTTCTGTTGCATTATTACTGTTTTATACGTTTATATGTTCTTTTGTATGATTTTGGACATGTATTGTAATTTACCCAACGTTCCACTACTGTTTATTGTACAGTACCTTGTGTTCCAACTGTTACATAATCTTACAGTGTTGTATTGTTTGTACTGCCCACATGCTACTGTAACTGATCGTCATTCACAACCCTATGTAACCCTCTCCCCCCCCCCAGGTCGCACAGTGAGACGAGCAACTTGTTGTTCAGTGTGCCCTCCTGGTGAAACATTTCTATAAATAAAAGTAAGATGCCAGCAGAGTAGGCCCAAAGGTCTGTCTAGTCTGCTCAAAGATCAGCACCTGGTAGATGCATCCTTCACTGCCCTCCCCCCACCTCCTCCCCCATTGGGGGTGCATCTCCAGGTCCGGCATTACTCAGTTTGATCCTCCCCCTATACCTGTCCCAGTCCCTTTTGAAGCCCACCACCATTTTCAGTTCCACCAATTCCCCTGGCAATGCATTCCACCGCTCCACCACCTTCTCAATGAAGTAACATTTCCTAGTCTCAGCCCTGAGCCTCCCGCCTACCAGCCACAGGTGATGCCCCCTGGTAGCCCCTGCCTCCCGCAGCTGGAAAATCCTATCAGTGCATGCCCTATTTACCCCCTTAAGGTATTTAAAGACCTCTGTCATATCCCCTCTGTCCCTCCTGTCCTCCAGGGAGTACAAATTAAGCTCCCTGAGTCTCTCCTCATAGGTCATTTCCCCAGCCCCTGTATCATCCTGGTTGCCCTCCTCTGGACCTTTTCAAGGAGTGTAATGTCCTTTACCAAGTGCGGTCGCCAAAACTGCACACAGTATTCAAGGTGCAGTCTAACCAGGCAGTTATACAGTGGGAGAATCTCCTCACGCTTCCTGGAAGTTATCCCTCTTGTGATGCACCCCAGCATTTTATTTGCTTTGGCCGCCGCCCTCCTGCACTGTTCAGAGTTATTCATTTTGGCGTGCACCACCACCTGAAGGTCCTTCTCTCCATCCATAATCTGCAGTTTCTTCCCTCCCAGAAAGTATACTTGAAATTAATTTCTCAGCCCCAAGTATAGAGCCCTACACTTCTTAGTGTTAAACCTCAGTCACCAGTTGCAAGACCACCCCTCAAGGGTCTCCAGGTCCTCTTGAAGGGCCCTTCTGCCCTCCACTCCATCCACCACTGCCTCCAGCTTGAAGTCATCTGCAAAGAGACTCATCTCACTTCTAATACATCTTCTGATGTCAGACATGTAAGTGTTAAACAGGAGTGGACCCAGCACCGACTCTTCTGGAACCCCACTGACTACCCTCCTAGGAGAAGAGACCACCCCCCCAACCATCACCCTCTGCCACCACCCAGTTAGCCAGTTTCCTATCCACCTAACCATCTTCTTCCCCACTCCAATTCTCTCCAATTTATCCCTCAGTCCAGGATGTGGCACCAAGGCAAACGCCTTGCTGAAGTCTAGAAAGAAGACATCCACCGGCCTACCCTGGTCCAGTGCCCTAGTCACCAAATCATAGAACTCCACAAGGTTAGTCTGACATTATCTGCTGAGCACAAAGCCATGCTGGTGATCATCCAAATGGCCCCCTGCCCCCAGGAATTCTTCCAACTTCTCCTTCAGTATGGCTTCCATCACTTTTCCCACCATGGACGTCAGGCTCACAAGCCTGTAATTGCCTGGCTCCTCCCGTAGCCCTCCTTTGTGGATGGGCACGACGTGAGCCATCCTCCAGTCCTGAGGCACACACCTCATCCGTAGGGAGGAGCTAAAGAGATCCACCAGGGGAGCAGCCAGTACATCCGCCATTTCCTTTAGCACCCTGGGATGCAGGCCGTCCAGACCCGGTGCCTTATCTGTTTTGGGGGACCTGAGGGCATTCATACCCTACCTGCAGGAATTTCACCATCCGTTATCTCCTCTCCTTATTCAGAACTGACCCCCCCATGAGGTGCCCTCCCCTTCTTGACTCTAACCCTCCTCCCCCCGTAAGGTGCTATCCCACCATCGTCTCTCATGTAGACCGAGACAAAGTAATCATTTAGTACCTCAGCCTGCTCCCCAGCCTCCTCAACCCACCCACTCCCTGTCCTCAACCTACTAATCTGCCCCTTCACTTTCCTCCTTTCCCTAATATACTTAAAGAACCTTCTATCGCCTCCCCTGATCCCCTGAGCCAACTTCTGGTCCACCCTAGCCTTGACCAGTCTCACCTCCCTGGTCACCCTTTTGGATATGTTATCATACTCTTCCTTGTCCATAACTCCACGTGTTTGCTTGTAGCGTCTGTAAGCGCCCCCCCCATTTCTCCCTTACCACTTCCTGTACCTCCCTGGTCCACCAGCACGGTTTCCTGGCTCCCCCGCCTTGTGTCTGACCTTAGTGCAGGCCCTAGTAGCTTGCAGAAGCCCTTTTTTAATAACTTCCCATCTGCTGTCTGTCTCCATGCCTGGACTGATCCCCTATAAATGCCCCGTGAGAATCTCCTCCATACCCTTGAAGTCTGCACTTCTGAAGTTGATTACTGCTGTTTTAGTGCAATTTTCCTCTACCCCCAGGTTCAGGGAAAACCAGACTGTGGCATGATGACTCCCTGCCAGAGGGTCCCTGACCTCTAGGTTCCTAACCAGGTCGCAGTCTGATAGGACCACATCCAGGATGCGATCGTCCCTTGTTGAATCCGCACCAGTTGGGACAGGAATGCATCCTGGAAGATGTCGAGCAGGCACTGCTCCTTGGTTGATGAGGATGACATAGTTCACCAATCAGTGTCCGGTAAGTTAAGGTCCTCCAGCACCACCTTTCTTCCCTCCCCCTGACCACAATGCTCCCTGAGATTCTCCACCAAGCCTTCCGTCAGATCATCCGCCTGCAAGGGTGACCTATATACCACCCCCAACTGCACCCTCTTACCCCCAGGGTGCTTGCAAAGTAACCCATACTGCCTCAACTTGCCCCTCGGCCCCCTCTTCCCTGCATACATCTATGCCATTCCTAACGATTAATGCTACCCCCCCTCCTACCCACAGTTCTGTCTTTCCTGTACACCGAGTACCCCTCAAGGTTAAGGTCCCAGTCATGTCTTGGCATGGTCTATGTTTCTGTAACTGCCGCTACGTCCACCTCCCCTTCAGTTAGCAAAGCCTGCAGCTCAGACATCTTATTGCCCATGCTTCCTGCGTTCATCAGGACCACTCTGCATCTCTTCCATCTGCCCTCACATGCCCCCTGAGCCCCCGACCCCACCAGATGCTTGCCTGCCCCTGCACCCTATTACACAGTCGGGCGTCCCCACTGAGCACCCCCGTTTACATCTGGGGGGGAGGGCGCGCCTTGCCCTCCAGCCCCAACCCCCCTCTCACAAGTTTAAACCCCACCTAGACTCAATGAATTTGGACAATTTCAGCTTTAGACCTTTTTCCCTCCCAAATTCAGATGGAGCCTGTCCCTGGCACATAGCCCCTTGTCCTCTCAAGTTGCACCACAGTCCCCCGCTAACCCGTACCTGCTCGTCTCACACCACGATCTAAACCATTCATTAACTTCTCTGAGTTTCTGTTTGTTGTCCATGCTGGCTCTGGGCACCGGTATGAGCTCAGAAAAGGAGACAGAACACCCCACAGCGTGACACACCTGGGCTAGCTCCTGGAACCTTGCCTGGATCTCAGTCACACTGTTCCCCTCAATGTCATTCGTGCCCAGGTGCACTAAGATGTCAGGGGACTCCCCCATAATCCTTCACTAGGGCGTAAACTAGGTGCTTTGCTTTGTGCACAGTCAGGCCAGATATACTCTTGACCCTGATGGCACAGCCCTTCCCCTCCTCCTCTCCCTCTCCTTCCCACTTGATACCCCTTATCATGGAATCCCCTAGGAGGAGCACGCTGACATCCCCCTTATCCTTTGACCCCTCCCTTACATCATGTGCCCCCCCCCGCTACCACTTCCTTTCTTCTGGCCCCTCCCAACTATTTCCCCCCACCGACTGCCATACTTCTTAAAAAAACCAAAACCATGTTCTTCACTCATCCTCAAAACAAGTCCTGCAACTTCAAACTCCTCATTCACTCTGGGTCCTCTTTCCCACTCGAACAAGTTTGCTCCTATAAATACCTAGGGATCCATTTGACCCCTCCCCTCCTTCCATAGACATTGCTGCCCTAGCCACTGCCACTAATATCCAGATTGGGCATCTTACATCGGTATAAACACTGCCTCCCCCGAGAGTATCTTGGACTGCAGTCACCTCCTCTATCCTGTCCCTAGTGGACGTGGACTGCCAGTGTATGGTGCTGTTGATCAGACCGCACTCCATGAAAATTACTTTACTACTCTGAATAAGGCCTGCAGGTTAATTACTGGGGCACCTAGGCTTACACACACCTGTTCACTGCAGCCAAAGCGCCTGGTACTTGATCTTGGACGAGCCTCAAATATCCGACCTGTACCCTTACAAAAGACCTCCTTGGGCTATCCTCGCCAGGATTGACCACCACCATCCGCTCTGTCCCACTAGTTCATACTCGACCTCTGGGAAAACTCTCTTGTTATCCCTAGAGCTAGGACCTCTCACGCCAAAGAGCTTCAGCTTTAGGGCTCCTCCTGGTTCAACACACTGCCCCCCTCCATCTCCAAGCTCCAACTATATACGTGCTTCAAAAGCGTCATATGGAACCACCTTGTTAACACCCGAAGCTGTAACTGCCACTAGTCAAAGCCGTACTTAATACTAACGACAAAGCTTACTACTAAGCTGCTAAGGACAACATAACTCTGGTATTGTTTGCATCAATCCTACCTGTACCAGCTTGTTTGTATCTATGTCTTAAGTTACTGTTATGCTGTATTATACTGTTATACTGTGTATTTTCGTTTGTCTTACTGTGACAAGGTACCTTTGTAAATGAGCCTATGGCTCAAAGGTTTTCCAAACTGCTGTCTAAATAAATAAATAAATACTTCCCCTTTTTTGGCTCTGCCTCCTGCCTGCCCTGTCCCCACCCGAGTCACCTCCCTCCATGGCTCCATCCTGCACTTGTGGCCCCTCTATTGCCCCTGGTGCCACCCTCTCCTTGCTGTGATCACTTTTTCCCCCTGTACTGGGTCCCTGTTGTCCCCTTTCCCCCTGGGCATCTTGCTCCCTCCTCAACACCTCCTCTTCTTCCCTGCCTGGTACTCCCAGCCCAAAGATCCTCCACTAGAGCTAACTTCAGCTCCTTCCTTAGTCCCATGGCCATCCCTCCCTACCTCATCCTTCCTTCCCTCCTCATTAACCTTCCTTCCATTGCTGACTGCTTCCCCATCATCCTCTTAAGGGCCTCTCCTCCCTGGAGTCCCCCAATGGAGAGAACCTGTTTGAGACCAGAATCCCTCCAGTTTTCTGCAGACCAGAGCTCCTCTCCTGTGAGGTGATTCCCCTTGCCATGGACCTATGATGTCCTGTTGCCCAGCTGCCTGTAGCTCCCTCCCATTTCCCTCCCCAGCCCTGACCCTTGCGCAGTCCCCCTGATCCTTTCACCCTTATCTGCCCCAGGACTGGTCATCTGTAGCATGGGTTCTGTTGGCTCCCCTTCCTAATACACCCACAATAGCAGCCCCCCTCCCTCTGCCCTCCACTGCTCTGTCCCCCACATAGTCCCCTGGCCCCCTTCCCCCATGTCTGCTGCAAGGGCCGGTCCCCTCTAGCATGGGTTCTATTGGCACCCCCCCATCTTTCTCTCTCTCTTTCTCCCTCTACCCCAACATTTGCTGACACTCTCCCAACCCCAGTTTCATGCATCCCTGTCCTTGTGTTCATACCGTCCACCCAACTGTCCGACTCACTCCCAGCCTAAGATTCATGTCACCCTGTCCTTATATTCATACCCTTCACCCAACTGTCCAGGGCACACCAGAGTCTGCGCAGCTCAGCCTCCAAGCCCACTAATCTAGTACAAATAGGACAGTGCCCTAGTCTCCACAAGGTACTCATGACCATTGCAGTTCTGCAGCCACTGCAACCCACCAACCTGGTCTTCCCCCAACCTATACCCAGAAGACCACCGCCCCATCTGATCATGACCCATCTCAGCCCAGCCTCCTCTGGCAGGCACCCCATAATGATCCCCCCACCATGTACCAATTTCCCCCCACTCTACCCCAACTGCTTCTAGCCATCCTGCCCCTGCTGTCCCTGGTGTACTGCCAACCCCACCTCCCTCTGCACTGCTATGATATATGATCAACCAAGGCCAGTCAGGGAGTATAAATGTGCTACTGGCCTTGCTACACAGATGCCCCTTCGGAAACCCAAAGTGTCACCCTGCCCCTAAACAGAACCCCTACTCAGCAAATTTCAAATCCCCCACCCTGCAAAGAGAAGGCAACATAATGACCCTAGCCTTGGCATCAACAAGCTCCCATCCCAGTGCTAATAAAATGCCTAGACGCAATGCCTGTAGACTTAGTAGCAACAAGCCCCCATCCCTTCAATAAACAAACAATGTGGCAGTTAGCCTTGACAGGTTATGCCCAAACCCAGTACCTGCAGCCTTAGAAACAACAAGCTCCCATCCCTTCAATATATAACCATGTGGCAATTAACCATGACAGGTGCAAACACATTTGCATCAAAGCATAAAAAGGGAAAAAACAACTTTCCCAACCCAGGCAGTCTGCAGCAGATAGTTTAGGGATTGCAATTTTTAGAAGTTGATAAGTCGTAGACAATCTGCAGCAGGTAGTTAGTTTAAGTACTGCAATTTTTAAACGTTACTAATTGAAGGTTCCCAAAGTCCTTAAAAGTTTTAGGAGAAAAATAACATTTTCGTTACCTGGCATGCCGCCCTTCTGTGAATCCTGTAGCACAGTCCTCTCTCGACACCACTGATTGCCCCTTTTGTGTGAACTATGGTACAGATCTCTTGGACCAACCACAGGCCGCCAGACGGTAAACTCCTCCTACCGCCCGCATTTAATAGCAGTTGGGGTTGCAGAGGGTGGCTGGGTGAAAACTCTTCCTCCTCTTGCAGTGCAGCTCCGATTGGCTTCTCTTGCAGTGCAGCCTATTGGCTGGCGGTTCCTCCTCTCTACTCCCGACGCTGCCACACCGCTCCTTCAGAGCCACTGAATGCGAGCCCCTGGACAAAGGTCCTCCGTTGCAGCCACTCACCGCTCCTCCACCAGTGAAACAGCTCCATTT
Source organism: Neoceratodus forsteri (assembly GCA_016271365.2). NCBI lineage: Eukaryota > Metazoa > Chordata > Ceratodontiformes > Ceratodontidae > Neoceratodus > Neoceratodus forsteri. The sequence goes on along the minus strand of CM057456.1, from coordinate 446,740,170 downwards.
GCCCTTCAGCGATTTGTTTCATTTATATTATTATTGTTAGCTTGATAAGAGAGAAAATGAGCCATGTAAATTAATATATATTTCATTTTGTTTTAATTGATGCAGTACAACAAAGATTAATTAGAAAATTTGATAGAAAAAAAAGCAGCTGGTTATTTGCATGAAGAAGAAACAGGATGGTTTTGAAATGTAACCAAGTAGAGAATTATAAGTGCGCTGGAATAAAAAGGAAGTGATTTATAAGCGTTTGAAGTATTTGAATTTATATTATTGGGGGTTGAGTTCCACAAATTCTTTGATTTAATTGTATGGACCCAGCAGTGGCATACTCCACTCTGAAACAAATATTTAAAGAAAAATAAGGGAACCATGGGAGACACAGAGTGAACTGTGACCCTTTCTGTTTCCCTTTATTCGTGCCTTCATTTTGGTTGTGGTCCAGTTGTCTTGTGACATTGGTCAGTGATCACTGAAGAAATTAATGGCCTTTTTAGTTGCACCAAAGTGCATTTTAGTGCTAAGAGAAAATGTTCTGTTACCTCAAATCAGCGCCAGGTCTTGCTGTTCAGTAACCCTGTGCAGACTTTCTTACAAGGGCCCCCATAAATGAAATGGAGAACCCCAAAAAGTGTCTGCCTCTCTACAGTTGCATCCTCATTTATCCTTCTTCATTTTAATATATTTTCTACTTCCTGTCCACTCACTGAATTTGAATTTCATCTCCAAAGTGTGAGGAGATACACAGACTTTCCTTAGCAATATATTCTTCAGTAAACTAGACAGAGACTCGGGGGGGGGGGGGACAGAAGGAAGTGAGGTCAGCAGGACAACTGACATTTCTTTGGGTACCCTTCTGTTCTTGAGGGCCTCTAGTTGCATTGTCTGTGCTGTGCTAAAGCTGGCTTTCCCCAAAATCATAGGCAGAAGAAGAAAATGTTTCATGTAAATAACGCTTTTCATGCAGGCTGTATCCCAAAGAACTTCATAGTGAGAGATAGGTAGTGTACTGACTGTAAACTTGTTGTGGCAGCCATTTTACTCATCAACACCACGCATAGCTGTGTGTTGTACCTTATCTGGTTTTATTGTGTAACCCACCTACAAATTGGGGTTAACTAAGATGTCTTCCTGGTTTGCCTAATCCCCACTGTCAGGATGATGTCCTGTGTCTGCAGTAGTTGTATGTGTCTGCATGAGAGTGCTATAGAAAGCCTCCGTGCCTGTCTCTTTAAGAGACTTATTATGCTGTGTTAGAAATTAGTCTGGGCTGGGTCCGAGTAGTTTAGGGCGAGTGGTATTTCTGCTCCATTCTGCAGTCGCTATATGTGCAGAGGGAGCTCTGTTAGAAACTGTGTTCATTTACTGTTTATCTGCCTTATTAATAATAGTGTATACATTTGTTTAACCTGCCTTCTCTTGCAATTTGGACATTTTGCATAAGAGCCACCATTTTGGTTCTTGACTGCCAGAGTTGGAGCAATTGAACCTCAGGGGACCTAAAATGGAGACTGTCCCCAGAGGTCTTGTGGGATTGAAATATGTTGGAATTGTAGTTTTTAAGGTTTGGCGCCTAAATGGACCTGGAGGGGGAGCCCTTGCTGTGACAGACAGTTTCCTCAGCCAACCCAACCTTTTAGATCTCTGAGGAAATCCCCAGAACTGCCTGCAGCAGAGTCAGTTGTGAGCTGGAGTTTGGAGAGTGAACAGCTCGAGCTATCGAGCAGCTGCTCCTGCGTAGGAGCACAGGAGAATCAGCAGGAAGGCTGCACTGGCTTGCCTGTCGCATCTTCTAGTGAGAAATCCTGTGAATGTGAAAGTTGGACTTAAATCTGATTCCTTTGTTTGAGATCTGAAGCCTGAAGAAAAAGAGAATGATCATTGCCTGAATTTGGGTCCGAAGACTTGCTCGAGAAGCGATCGGCCTGCCAGGTACCGAAGTGAGTCATGGATTGAGAGGTTTGCGCAGAACTTCTGCTAAATTGCAACCGGACTTTATCTGAACTGTGACTAAAAGTTGTGTTCCTTATAAGTGTGCCGAATGTGCTGTGTGGGTCGCAATTTGGTTCTTCCCTTGCAGAAGTATTGCTGCTCTTTTTGTAAGTCTATGACTGGGAAACTCATTACGAAAACAGCATGCTTTTCACACAGTGTTCTTGTAAGTTTCCAGTGTTCTTGCAGGTGCAGCAAAAAGAACATAATGACCCGGACCTGACCTCTTGTTTACAGCATCTTGGAGAGTTTGGCAAACTGAATGGCAATCAGACATACACTCTAGACAATGACCAGCTGATGGCAGTCGATGATGAAAAGGACTGTGGAATTATTGACAAAGAATTTAATTTTAAGATACATAGAACTAAGGTTATACAGAAAGTGAACTATATCATCAAGAACAAAAAACTGAGTTTTATTACTAAAGTAAAGAGTGTCTAACATCTATATACAAAATATATAATAGACCGTACATGGATTATGGTTCCCCGTTGTGGAACTCCTATATGTGGGGAGAAGTCGACAGGTTGGAAAAAGTCCAAAGAAGGATAAGAAGAATGATTACAACCATTACAAATTATGATTACAATGAAAGATTAGTCAACCTAGGTCTTTACAGAGATGGTTGAGGGGAGATCTTTTAACGATGTATAAGATTATAAATGACCCTGAATTAACTGTAGTTATGGGTACTGTATACATTTTGAGAATAAGCCACATAGTTTAAGTTGACATAAACAACAGATAAAGTGGAAAATAGTTAAGAAAATGCCAGATATTATTCATTTATCTACAGAACAGGGAGAGTATGGAATGTGTTACCCAATTATGTGGTTATGAGTATTTCCTTAAATATTTTTAAGAACGGAATTGACAGACTGTTAATTAGTAGTGGACTTAGTTGGTCCCGTTGATACGGGGGAGCGGTTTCTATGGGCAGTATTGCCTCCTTCCGTTCCAAAAACCTAGTATAAATTTGCAAACCAGCTTCTCAGGTTAACCCCTTGAATTCCAAATAGCTTTTTGCAATCATTTCAACAAGATAACTATAATTAAACAAAGGGATCCCACTTTCACATGCAGTTTTACAGAGAGATTCACATATTTTTTTTATAGCTGCAGATATGCAAGGGGAAGAAAAGACAGAACAGCAAGTGAAGGCAGAGAGATAGCAAGAGGTGGAGAATTGCAAAACTGTTAGAGTGATCAGTTCCTAGTTCTCACAAGAAAATTTGGTTGGGTAACCAGACACAGAAGAGACAGAAAAGGAGAAGATAGGACAGACCCTTACATTTAACTCTTTCTGCATAACAAATGGGGCAAGGCCTTTTTAAATTCCCGTCTAACATTAACTTAACCTTTACAATTCAGTGTGTAACGCCTAGGTGGCGCTATCCCAAGGGCTACTACCCCTGCTGGTTTGACTACGGACAGGTTGAGGCGCCTAGGTCCTATGGCGGGTGCCTCCACCCAGAGGTCAGTGTTTGTAGTGGTTGGTCACAGCCCTCTGGGACACTGAGACCCCCTTTTATTCCCTCTAGTGGCTCACACAGTACCCTGGAGTTACAGCCCCAATACCCCACGTACACACACTATTCACTCATATAGATACCACTTACCCTCGAGACTGATTCTGCAGCCTCTCTGACGACCCCCTGTAAAATAAGGTTAAACAACATACACAGCAAAACACAGTACTGTTTCCATAAGTACCAACACCACAGACAGTATATAGTATAACAACAATAAATCTGATTTATTTAGGGGGCAGTAACATGGGAGGGGGAAATCAGGTTAATTGGTGGCATTAAATCACAATACTGTGCACACATACAGGGTCTGAAAAGTCACACTCTGGGTACCCAGGTTGGGGGGGGGCTAGCCAGGTCCGTTGCCCGGGGTTGGCCGGCAGGTGCAGATGGATAGGGCCCTGTAGAAGAAAATATATGCACAATACCCAATTGTAATCTGGAGCCGGATGGCTCAGTCCATGAAGCAGTGAAACAACAAGAATTAGATGACACACTTGTGATTGAAAACAGGCTGCAGAGAAATACCCTGATTTGTACTCACAATACCCAAGCTGAGGACCGGATGGTGGATGTTCTTCTGGATTGCCAGAACAACAGGGCATGGAGACAAGGTCCTGGTGACTGGACCCCACTGCAGTTGATAGCAACTGGATTTAGTCTGAGACAAGCTGGGGTTTGCTTCCAGCTTCAACACACAGCACACAGCACAGGGGATTGGAAATAGCGATTCCCCACAAGCACTACACACATTCATATGTAAAAGGAAAGTACTATACCAGGCAGGCTGCTCCTTGATCCCAATCGCACTTACTGCAAAATACCCGGGAGCACACACAGCAGCTTCAGTTCCTGACAGACCGAGTGCGATTCAGCAATTTCTCCAGTCTTCTACAGGGTGAGCCTGGTTTCCACACTTCTAGTGCTTCTTTCTCCTCACAACTCAGATTCAGTCCAAAATGGCACTCACAAAGGCTGCAGACCAAAACTCAGGGCCTCACACGCACTTCCTGCGCGAAACTATGCACCGCAGAAGCACACAGCTCCTTCTCTCTTCACTGCCACAACTGATCTGATCTTTCCAGTCACAGAGCAGGGCATTTCCTTTAGCTCCACACTATTCTGTTGGCTGATTCAGCTGTCACTCACAATAAGACTCCCTCTGTTGGTAGAAAAAGGCGCCAAGGTCAAAACTACATTTCCCAGAGTCACTGCCCATACAATCCCCTTGTGGCTGGCTCAAAATTAAGAGTCCAAGTTCTGATTCGTCCACAGGCTCCATTTTAGGGAACCCTTAACCCAATTGGCCCAGCACAGCAGTTTAGGTCCAAAATGGAGAGGTAACACACACAGAGTCCCAGCTGCAATAAAGGCAGGTTAGACAAACTACAATTTTGCTAATGCTTTAAATGATTACAGGCAAACAGTTGCAGCTTTCAAATGGGCTCCCTTTGCACTGTTAGCGACTGCAAAAACGGAACGATTTGACAACAGCTCAGGCAGGATTCGAGCATTAAATACACAGTCCCCCCCCATACAAACTAATTAAGTCTGCAAGCAGACAGCTCTTAAAGAGACAGTACCAGAGGCTCTAAAAGCACTCGCAGATAAACGGCTTAAACGCCGAACACCATTCAGGCTAGGAGCACTTAGGCAAGCTCCTAGGAGGCTTTTTAAGAATCCCCATTTGTAGGGGGGTTACAAGTGCATATGCAGCATAGCAAACAATGAAGTTTAAACTCACACATTTTTGCCTTTTTCAACCTTCAGAATTCTCAATTCCTGATCCATATCTTGACAGAAAATCTGCACTGACATTCTCTTTCCCAGATTTGTGCATCACTTTAAATTGAAATGGCTGTAGTGCCAGGTACTACCATGTGATTCTAGACTTTTTATCCTTCATTTGGTTAAGTCAACAGAGAAGATTGTGATCTGTTACCAGTACAAAGTCAGCTTCTAATAAATAAAACTTAAGGGACTCCATGGCCCACTTTGCCGCAAGGCATTCCTTTTCAATGGTGGAGTACCTTTTCTCTCTGTCGTGCAACTTGCTACGTATGTACAGAATAGGATGTTTTTTCCCATCTATATGCTGACTCAGTACTGCACTTAGGCCTACCTCTGATGCATCAGTCTCTAACAGAAATTGTTTCTCATAGTATGGGCTTCTTAAAACAGGTGCTAAACATAATGCAGCCTTAATGGCCCGAAAAGCCTCGTCACACTCTGGGGTCCATTTGACATTATTTGGGAACCGTTTCTTTGTGAGTTCAGTCAGCGGAGTAGCTAACTCAGCAAAGCTGGGAAAAAATCTCCGATAATAACCAGCTAGCCCTTAAAATTACCTGACATGTTTCTTGGTTTTGGGGACAGGGCTGTTAGCTACAGCTTCTATCTTTGAAACCTCTGGCTTGACGTCTCCATTTCCCAAAACATAGCCCAAATATCTGGTTTCCTGCATGCCCAGTGCACACTTGGTAGGATTAATTGTGAGACCTGCCTTTTTAATCGATTGGATAACTGCTCATAGGTGTTCCAGGTGGCTTTTCCAGTCTGGACTGTACACCACAACATCATCCAGGTATGCAGCACAATAACCAGTGTGAGGGGATAAAATTACATCCATGAACCACTGGAATGTAGTGGGTGCACCATGTAAAGCAAATGGCATGGTGATGAACTGATAGAATCCTATAGAAGTGGCAAATGCAGTTTTGTCTCTGGATTCTTTAGCTAGGAGGGTTTTGCCAGTAACACTTGGTGAGATTGAAGGTACTGATATACTTGACACTCCCCAGTCTGTCCACCAAATCATTTATTCTGGGCATAGTATAGCTGTCAAATTCTGACACTTGATTAAGTTTCCTAAAATCAAGGCAGATTCTTACACTCCCTTCTTTTTTGTTTACAGTCACCACTGGTGATGGCCAAGCACTTCAAACAACATGAAGTCTTGCTGTATTCCAACTATATGCAGTTAGTCCCAGCACTTGAACTGCTCCAGAGAATAAAGAGTTAACTCTATGCCAAGGTATAGAACGTTGAGCTCGGTTTTAAAACCTCTGTCCGTGGTACTTTGAAGTGTAACAGTCAGATTTCTTACTCCGCCTAACTGTGAAGTTGCTCCGGAGATCCCTTCTGTGCTTTGGTTCAGTAATAGTTCGAATCAGTCGTTCTTTTCAACCTCAATTCTTATTTCATCGGTATTCTTACCTCTGTCTCAGTAACAGTAAGTGGTTGTAGTAGGTAGTGGTATTTTTGTTAAAATTGTTAGAAATTGTTATGTCTTCGGTTCTTTTCCGGTCGGTCCGGTTCAGAACCGAAATCTATTGGTTTTTCTGATTTTCTGTATAAATATTTGTGGTTTTCCGGTACTTATCGGTTCCTAAAAAAATCCAGATTTTTGTGGGATTTTTTTAACTGACCCATGACATGGTTGGAACCGATAAGTTATAGTTGCCTGGCTTAACACTGACAAGGGTGACTTTTTCTTGTATTCAGCATGTCTGAGAAACCCAGAAAGAAAACCGATCCCACTGGGTTTCAGCACTGTACCACGTGTGGGGAGGTCTTTGCTAAGGCTGATCACCATCCTATATGTGTGTATTGTCTGGTGTTTGACCACCTCAAGGTAGACTGCCAAATTTGTAAGAACTTTCCCAAGGCCACTCTTGAAAAACGCTTGAGTAGGCTGAAGGAAAGGGAGGCCAAGGAGTCCGTTGACCCGGATGGCCAGCCCGGTTCGGTTGCAGCTGAACCTGAAGAGGTGCCTAATGACCTGGGTGATACCTCTTCAGGTAAAAGGAGTGCCGACTCTGTGGATTCAGTTCCGTCAAAGAGAAAAAGAAAATCAGCTGGTTCGGATCCAACACCTCATGTTCTGACTGGTGAAGAAATAGCAAAAGCGATCGCTATAGTGCAATCGCTTGTCGGTTCCGACCGAACTCGACATCGTCTGTGCCATCAGCACGGTCAGAAGTTTTTGCCTCAGAGATTTATCTGGAGGCATACTATGAGGGCGATTGGGAGGAGGAAGAAGATGATGAAGAAGGAGAGTTTGAAGGTCTAGATGAGCCAGTAGAGCCTGACATCTCCCCAGACAGGCCTTCCAATGTTTCCCCTCCCAGGCTTTCTGAGTCCCTCTCCCACTTCTTGTTTTACAAGAAGGTGGCTGAGACTCTTCAGTTTCCTATAGAAGAGACTGATCAGGATCAGGGGGAGCCTGATTATATGGAAATGTTGGATGTTCCAGAGTCAGAGAGTGTCTATCCTTTTGCACAAATCCCTGGGGAAACAGACACAAAAAATCATGCAGTTTCCCACATCCATTCCTCCTGTGGATAAACGAATGGACAGGAGGTATGCTTTATCAGGCCCTAGCACAGAATTCCTTTCAGCACATTGCAGCCATGTTGGGGTAGTGCAAGCTGCAGCCTGTGACAAGGCTAGTATTCCCCTGGCATCTCACCCCCAAGATAAGGATTCCAGGAAAGTGGATGCCATGGCTAAGAAACAGTACTTGGCATCCTCTTTGGGGCTCAGGCAATCAAATTACATGGCATATACAGCCAGGTACCAGAAGTCTATATGGGATACGGTTCTGGAGCTGGCTAAGGATGCTCCCCCTCAGCTAGCCTAGGAGCTGGAGCAGATGGCTGTAGATGGTATAGAGGCATCCAAAGTGCAGTTTCATGCTGCTGTGGACTCGAATGATGTGCATTCTAGAGTCATGGCTACTTCTATCTCCATAGGAGGTTTGCTTGGCTTAGATGTACCAATCTTTCGCAGGATACCCAGACTAAGGCCATGGATTTCCCTGTAACTGGTAATTCTCTGTTTGGTGAGCAAACAGAGAACTACATGAAGAAGATGGATGAATATAGGACCACCTATACGAGTGCTGCAGCGAAGGAAAAGCAGGCCACTTCTCAGAAGCAGCAATTCAGGGCTGGCAGGGGCAGGCCTTTTCACAGGCCTTTCTACCAAGCTCAGGCCTCCTCTTCTTTCCAGCAGAGGGGCTTCTTTAGGGAAAGAGGCAGGCGTGGGATGACCAAAACGCCATCATCCATGCAGTCTAAATCCCCTTCCAGACACCCTGAGGTGTCGGTCAGGGTCACCTCCCCAGTTCCAGTAGGGGTCAGGTTCGCTCACTGCTCCCAGGCCTGGGAGTCCATTACTTCAGACAAATGGGTCCTGGAAGTAGTGAGCCAGGGACTTGTTCTCAGTTTCAAAAAGTTCCCAAAAATAAGAGCAAGGTCCTTCAGTCCTCCCTCTCCCTTGGAGACAAAGGCCTTAGAGGCAGAAGTCTCCTCTCTTCTGCTTCTGCAAGCAGTAGAGAAGGTACCTCATTGTCACAGGGGAAAAGGACTGTACTCCAGATACTTCCTTACCCCAAAAAAAGACAGGGGAGTGGCGACCTATCCTTGATTTAAGGTACCTGAACAAACACTTAACAAAACCAAAGTTCAAAATGGTGACTCTGGGAATAATTCTTCCCTCTCTGAGACCAGGAGACTGGCTAGCCTTGCTGGATCTCAAGGATGCCTACTTCCACATACCTATCAGACATTCCCATAGAAAGTACCTCAGGTTCGAGTTGCCCTCAGGCCATTACCAATTCAGAGCTATGCCTTTCGGCCTAACATGTGCTCCAAGGGTGTTCACCAAGTGTCTCGCAGTAGTGGTGGCATTCCTCAGGAGACAGGGTATCCTTCTGTTCTGAAACCTGGACAATTGACTCCTTGTAGACCAGTCCTCAGACCAAGTCAAGTCAGCCCTAGAGGTCACTCTAAAAATTCTAGACTTCTTGGGTTTCATTCTGAACCTAGAAAAGTCTGTTCTGAAACAAGCCTAGCTCCTCACTTTCATAGGGGTGGAACTAGACACTATTCAGGCAAGTGCATTTCTCCCTCTCTCAAGGGTTCAGTCCCTTATCACTCTAGCTTCCTCTTTTCATCCTCTAGTTTCTTGTCCAGCCAGACACTTTCTACAGTTGCTGAGTCACATGGCAGCATCCACAGCAGTGGTCCAGGGAGCAAGGTTTCAGATCAGAGATATTCAGTTTCATCTCAGATCTTATTGGTCTCAGAAAAAAGACCCTCTCTCCAAATTGGTTACAGTGTCTCAAACTCTAGTTCAGGCACTCCAGTGGTGGCTGGAGGAGTACAATCTTGGATAAGGTGTCCCGTTTATCAGTTAGGCTCCTTCAGTGATTCTCACCACAGGTGCCTCTTTACTGGGGTGGGGGTCTCACCTAGATCAACTTACAGCTCAGGGAACCTGGTCTCACCAGGAATCTCTTCTACACATAAATCTTCTCGAACTGAGAGCTGTCTTTCTAGCACTTCAGACATTCTCGACTGCTGTTCAGGGGAGAGTGGTGCAGATCAGGACAGACAATACCACAACCATGTGGTACATTAACAAGCATGGAGGCACTCGGTCCTCTGCCTTGTGCTTAGAGGCCATGAAAATATGGTCTCTATCTTATTCCCTTCTGGCTTCCCTGATGGCTGTGCATCTCCCAGGGAAGGACAATGTTCTAGCAGATGCTCTCAGCAGGATTTCTCAGGGTCACTATGAATGAACCCTGAACCCTCTTAATTCTTCGGGTTATTTTCAAGAGATGGGGCACTCCAGAGATAGATCTCTTTTGCAGCCTCGGACAATCACCAACTTCCTCTCTTTTGCTGCAGACTGCCTCTTCTGGGCCCTGTCCCTCAGGATGCTCTCTTGTTCAGTTGGACAAGCAGGTTTCTTTATGCATTTCCTCCTTTTCCTCTCGTATTCAGGGTCCTGAACAAGATCAGGTCTCAGCCCTGCAAGGTGATTCTAGTGGCTCCAGACTGGGCCAGGCAGCCTTGGTACCCCCTTCTCTTGTCACTGTCAGTGACAATGCCTCTGTTTCTTCCCAGACAGTTCAATCTCTTCACCTCGTCACAGGGGAGGATTCTTTATCCCAACCTTCAGACTCTCAGGCTCAAAACCTGGCTGTTAAAGACCTAGAATATGCAAGCCTGAATCTTTCTAAATCAGTCTTGGACATTTTAAAGGTTAGCAGGAAACCTGCTACTAGAAAGACTTACAAATCCAAATGGAAAATATTTGGGTTTTGGTGTTCCCAGAGGCAGGTCCAGTCAGAGAAGGCTGATATTGCCACTGTATTGGACTATTTAGTGCATCTTAACAGTTTAGGCCTCCAGCCTGCTACTCTCAAGGTACATTTGGCAGCGGTTTCTGCCCTCCTTTCTGCTGGTAAAGGCTCTTCCCTAGCATCTCATCTAGTGTTCAAGAAATTTTTCAAGGGTCTGGTACATGTTAATCCTCCCTTTTGGGGAGCCTACCCCTTTCTGGGACCTGAATATCTGTATTGCGCAGCTTATGCAGACCCTTTTGAACCTCTGTCCTCAGCTGAGCTGAAGTACTTGACTTGGAAAACTGTATTCCTGGTAGCCATTACCTCTGCCAGGAGAATCAGTGAATTACAGGCTTTATCAGTGGAACCTGACTTCATTTCATTTCACAGGGATAAGGTGGTCCTTCAAACCAACAGAAAGTTTCTTCCCAAGGTGGTGTCAGACTTTCATTTGAATCAGTCTATGTCATTGTCTGTATTTTTCACTGACCATTCTTCCTCGGGGAGAATATTATACAGTCTTGATGTAAAGAGGGCTCTTAGTTACTATGTGGAACACACTAAGGCCCATAGAAATGACTGTTCTCAGTTGTTTCTCACTTATGGAGAAGTGGGAAAGAGTAAACCTGCCACCAAGAGAACTATTGCCAGATGGATTGTCTCCTGTATCCAGTTCTGCTATTCGAAGCTTGGGAAGGAGTCTTCCTCAGGCCTGAGGGCTTATTCTATCAGAGGTACAGCTGCTTTGGTCACAGCAGCTAGAGATATACCTTTAGTGGAAATCTGTAAAGCAGCCACCCGGAAAACTGTTCACACATTTAGCAAGCATTACTCTCTGGACATTCAGTCTAGAAGTGATGCTAGGTTTGGTATAGCTGTGCTGCAGAGCCTGTTCCCAAAATAAGTTCTGTGACTCCCTCCTCCAAGGGGGTACTGCTTAGTAGTCTGCATATAGTCAGAATATAGAAAGACTTCATGTTGTTTGAAGAAAAAAATTACTCACCATAGTAATGTTGTTTCTTCTAATGGAGTCTTGCTGTATGCTGACCTCCCTTCCTGCCTGCCTCCCTTCGTGGAACCAAGTAGTTTTGGGATGTGGTGTGGCAGGCACAGTGCCGCACCCCAGAGGTGTACTTGGCATGTCTTTATCATTTTCTGGTTAAACTAGCAAAGTAGCCTGTGGTAATTTTTCAAACCATTTCTTCAGGAGGTTAGCATGGTATATCTTAGTAGGATTTCTCCTATCAGAGGTCTCAGTCTCATAGTTAACTGTGCCAGTACGTCTAAGCACTTTATAAGGCCCTTGCCACTTCGTTAACAGTTTATTTTCTGTAGTGAGTAACAGTAACAAGACCTTTTCACCCGGCTCAAAAATGTTTTCTTTTATCCCATTGTCATAATACACCTTCTGCTGGTTTTGGGCCTCTTCCTGATTACTATGGCAAATTCTTGCAATATGACCTGGCTTATTACAGTTATAGCAGATACATTTGGCCGCAGATTTGTGACCCCCACCAGAGTTCTTTTCAGTCTTGGCGTTTAAATGGGAAAAAGAGTATCTTACCGGTGCTTGGCTGTTACCTTGCTGCTGTGGCATCTGTCTGGCCATTTGGTAGTCTTCTGCCAAAGAAAAAGCCTTTTCACCATTTTCTGGTTGGTGTTCTTTTACCCAAAGCTGTACATCTGTAGGCATGATGTTGATGAATTGCTCCATTGAAAGTTTGTCGATCTGTGGGAGTGTTTTTCCCGCTGGTTGGAGCCATTTCATAAGGAGTTCTGTGAGTCGGGTGAAGGCTTCTCGGGGATTGTCGACTGAGTTGTACTTCAGAGACCGAAATCTCTACCTGTAGTTCTCTCCTGAGATGTCACACCTTTTCAGGATTTTGCTTTTCATCAGGTCATAGTTTTCTGACTGTGCAGTGTCCATATTGCTGTAGGCAAGTTGGGCTTTCCCTGTCAGGTGAGGTACCAGTCTGATTACCAATTGCTGCTTTGGCCACTGGCAGGCTGTGGCAACCCTTTCAAAAGTTGTCAAGTATGCTTCAATATCATCCAAGGGACACTACTTTGTAAGTTAAATGTATTTTAAGTTGTTTGTGTCTTGTTGCTGTGCTGGACCAGTGCCAGAGCCTCCAGCTTTGATAACTTGCAAGGCATCCATCCATCAGTGCATCTCTTCTCTTCTCTTCTCTTCTTTACTGCTCCTGTCGCTGCATCTCTTCTCTTCTCTGTTTCTGCATCTCTGTTTGTTGTATAACCCACCATTTGGAAAAGGCAATCAAGCTTTCAGGTTCTGTCACTGCCTGTTCTTTTTTTTTCCATCGCTGGTGCTGGTTGTACAGTCTCAGCTTGGATTTCTGTCTCTGCTAGTTTGGCTGCCATTCTTCTGGTAATCACTCCTGGACTTGCTGCTGCAGAATCCATACCTTTCTGCTATGCTTCCCTGGTATTAGGTCTAGTATCCATGCACAAAACTCCTGGCGTAGAGTATGCACGGCGTAAATCCCACTTAGGCTGACACCATCTTTTGTCGAAGCACAGGTCAGGAAGCATAAGAAAACCAAGAGCATTTTTAAAATTTGCAAGTAGCGTTTTATTATTAATAACAGCAAAATAAAAAAATAAAAGTTGTTCAGTATAACTATTTACAATGGCAGTACAAACATAGAAAGCAGAGTCTGTTCGAGTTTTTCTTCTCAATTTCCAATTTCAGTCTCTCAGTTTCTGTCTCGCCCTTGCACAAGCATTGCTGCTGTTTTTATAATTCTGTGCCTGGGAAACTCGTTAAGAAAAGAGCATGCTTCTCACACAATGTTCTTGTAAGTTTCCAGTGTTCTTGCAGGTGCAGCAAAAAGAACATAATGACCCAGAACTGGCCTCTTGTTTACAGCATCTGAGAGAGTTTGCAAACCAGTTTCTCAGGTTAATCCCTTGAATTCCAAATAGCTTTTTCCAATCATTTCAACAGTATAACTATATATAGTTTTAAACAAAGGAATCCCAGTTTCACATACAATTTTACACAGAGATTCACATATGTTTTTATAACTACATATATGCAAGGGGGAAGAAAAGACAGAACAGCAAGTGAAGGCAGACAGATAGCGAGAGGCGGAGAATTGCAAAACCATGGGAGTGATCAATTCCTGTGTCTCATAAGAAAATTTGGTTGCGCAACCAGACAGAGAAGAGACAGAAAAGGAGAGGATAGAACAGACCCTTGCATTTGACTCTTTCTGCATAACAAATGGAGCACGATATAGCACACTTTATTGTGTATTATTCCTTAATAATAAAATGACAAGAAATACTCTAGAAACTTCATTAGCCCAAAACACATCACCTGCTAGTGGTTAAAACTATGATATATGGAGGGTGAAACCTCACTATGAGTCACCTGTGCTAGAGATTAATACAGTCTCACGCCAGGTTTCAAGGCCAACCTGCTTGCTTTTTTCTCTCCTTGAGTGTAGCAAGCATAGCCATCCCCCCACACACACTTACACACTGGTGTCTTTTACGCTTGTAATAAGCATCAGTTCTACCACACTCACACTACCTTGCTCCTAATGGGACCACAGTGGACTATTTTTGTCACTTCTACCAGTATAAACCGTAACTTCAATGTCCTGTTGCACTAATACAACTGTGTTGACCGTTTTATTAAATCTGCTACATCCGCAGGCTGCACCCAGGCCATTCAGGGTTTATTATTTTATAAGTGTAAGAAACCACTTCAGATTGTGCTTTAAAGGGGTTTGAGAGGCAATTCACAGCTGTGAAAGGGCACTCCACCTTCATGTCTGTCCACCCCTGGAATGTGCATCTCAAAGCCTTTAATCCACTCCTTGGAGTGGGTTATTACTGACGTACTGGATAATATGTGTATTGTTGTCTTATGCCTTGGGGACTTTTTTAATTTGTTATTAAAACAAATTCACACTACAAACAGTAATGTATGATGTGTCATTTATCCTGCCTGGTATCAAAAACCATTTGATACAGTCCTGACTGAGGGGGGTAACAGGAGGACTTAGGGAGGCATAAACTGCCCTCCCCCCCGGGACTGAAGCAGAGAGGGAGGACCCGAGGGGAGATAAATCACTGTGGGTGCCAAATAATAAGAGAAGCAGGGTAGTGAAAATGAAGGGGGATGAGAATGAGAGTATTAAGGGGGGGAGGGGGCCAAAAGGAAAACAGGTTTGCAAGCAGGGTGGTAACAAAATCTGAAAGGCCATGTATGCAAATGCTAGTAGTCTAGGCAATAAAATTCTAAACCTAGAGGCCATCATGGCAGAGGCTGCCCTGGATATTGTGGCCATTACCAATTCATGGTACACTGAAAACCATGACTGGGACATAGCTTACCCCTCCTCCCCCTGTGTCCATGGTGCTGAGCTGTGGGCCCTGCCCTACCCTACCTTCTGTTCAGTAAATACTGAGCAAAAGTATCTATTTAGGATAGATGCTTTTACAGGGTCCTCCTCCTCCTCCTCACTTGCCCTCTTTTCTCCTTTGAGCTTAGCAATACCCCCTCTAGACTTTCTCCTTTCACTAATGTATCTATAGAAAGTCTTGTCACCTTCTTTTACTGTTCGTGCTAGTGTTTTCTCGGTTTGGACCTTTCTGCCTTCCCTGCTTCCCTTAGGCCTTCCCTATCTTCATCCTGCTGCTTTCCCTTCTATTTCCTGAAGGCCAGCCTTTTGACTCTGACCTTTTCTGCTACTGTATTTGAGAACCAAAGTGGTTTCCTTCTTCTTATGCACTTCCTTTTCTGTCTAAGACAATTGGATGTTGCTTGAAGTATTGCGTCCTTAATGCTTGCCCTCTTTGCCTGTACCCCCTCACCTGTGAAGCTGGACAGCTTAGGGGTGGGTCCAAAGGTGGTAAACTGAGTAAGAAGTTAGTTAAGGGATATGCGACAGAGGGTGGTAGTAAACGGAGTTCACTCCAGAGAAGGGAGAGTGACCAGTTGCAGGCCTCAGGGATCAGTGCTGGTACCATCCCTCTTTAGTGTCTTTATAAATGACATTGTAGAGGAGCTGGAAGGGAAGGTCTGCCTCTTTGTGAATGACACCAAAATCTACAGTACAGTGTACACTCCAGGGTGTTGGAAAGAATGAGCACTGACCTGAGAAATCGCAAGGAGTGCTGAAGGGTATGGCAGCTGAGTTTCAATGCAAAGAAGTGCAGAATCATATACTTAGGGCATAGAAACCCTGGGGTGGAGTAAAAAATGGCTGGAGAGGAAGTGACGACCACCAAATAGGAAAGATTTCTGGGGGTGATCATATGTGATTACCAAAGGTTGGCCAGGCAGTGTGACAAGGCTGTTGGGAGACCTAGTGGGATACTGGGGTGCATGCATAGGGAGGAGTATCACCAGCAGAAAGAGGGAGGAGGTGTTACCTCTGTATGGATCGCTGGTAAGCCCCTACGTTGAGTAATGTGTCCAGTTTTGGAGGCCATATCTCCAAAAAGACACAGAAAGGAGGTGGTCCAGAGGAGGGCAGCTAAAATGGTGCATGATCTGCATCAAAAGCCCTGCAAGAAGAGACTAACTGACATCGATGTGTACATCCTGGAAGAGAGGATAGAGATGGGGATATGATAGAGACCTATATCTACCTCACAGGGGTAAATAAAGTACTGGGGGGGGGAGTTTTTCAGAAAAAAAGATGCTGTAGAAAAAGGGGACATGCTGTGAAGCTGGAAGGGGTAGATTCAGGAGAGATGTGGGGGAATACTTCTTCACAGAAGGAGTGGTGGATTCCTGGAACAGTCTTCCAGCAGAGATGGTGGGGGCAAAAATAGTGGTGGGGTTCAGGAATGCATGAGATAGGCATAAGGGAATCTTAGTGGAAAGGAAGGGGGTGGAAATCAAGTAGGGTCTGTGGTAACACTGTTGGTAGGGAAAATGGGCAGACTGGGTGGGCCAAGCAGTCCTTATCTCCACTTTGTTTCTGTGTTGGAGTGTGACTTACATGGTGTCCCACCTTGGGTCTGTCTACAGTGGTTGAAACAATAGGGGCATCATCATGCTTTCCATGCCCAGCTGTGGTGCCTGAACTTCTGGATCCTCCTCTCCCCCCATCAGGAAAATGCTGGTTGACTCCAGTCCCTTCTGGCCAGTCTCAGCTAAAGTGGTAAGACAGAGACAATTCAAACAGATATGGGACCTGGGGCGACTGATCCAGTAGACATTGGATAGACAGACTAAACAGAGGTTGAGCTAGGTGAGGAGGAAAAACTAGGACATAAACAATTGGAAACGCACACATGTAAAATTTAAATCCTGGCAAAAATAACAAAGGTGCACTTATTCCAAAGCAAAAATTGGGTTGTTGTGCCCTTTAATCTTGATAAAACTGTATTTACTTTTTTTTTTTATTTGGGCTTGTTAATATTTAGTTTGACACTAGTTGTTGGAAAGCCTGGTACATATCAGCAATACAGTCTTTTTCTTTGGATTTTTATTATTTAATACAGATATAGGTACAAACACATTTTTATTTCAATTGGATTTAATCCTCTTTTGCTCTTTTGGGGGAACAGCATTCTTTCTGAAGTTTATATTCCACCCCAGTCTTACTGTGAGGATGAAATTGCATCAGGACAAAAACAATCACATTCTTCTGGAGATGTTTCTAAATGCAGCACAGCGGGGTTCTGGTAAAGCTTATGCACCCATTCCCTGATTATGTGG
Organism: Neoceratodus forsteri; assembly: GCA_016271365.2. Lineage (NCBI taxonomy): Eukaryota > Metazoa > Chordata > Ceratodontiformes > Ceratodontidae > Neoceratodus > Neoceratodus forsteri. Next base: position 446,722,805 of record CM057456.1, on the reverse strand, counting down.
GTCATCTGCAGAATCCTTAGTAAACAACACGTAAGGGCTGGCATCTGCAGCAAAAACTATGGGGCATAATGTACCCAATTAGTAAGAAAGAGAGCCCTTCAGTATTTTTTCTTTATTACTTTTATTAGAAGGCAGTGTAAATAAGAAAAGCTTTGGGTTCTATTAAGAAAGTTATTTTTCTAGTTTATTTTTTTATTGAACGGGTATATAAACAAAAATTACATGTATTATATATACAGTTCACAATTCCAGTATACAGGTTCGCTCCATTGGATAGGAGAAATAAAAGAGTGACTGCTCGGTTTCACAGGCCACAGGAGCGCTGCAGCCAGCAGGTAACCATTGGTAGAGAGACTACTTACAATTAACCCTTGCTGTGCCGCAGACTGATATATCAGTCTAGAATTCCTATATGTTCTAATTCTGTCGGTGGCCTAAGGGTTAAGATTTGCACCCGAAAGGTATAATAATTGTCAGGTTGTGTCCCTTCCTGGAATAGCTGGGGTACAAATTATCTGGTGGGTAGGTGTAGTACCAGAAACCCAAATTTGATATTCTGTCTCAAGATCTGTTATTCCCTTGTCCAGAAGAGTACTGTGCTATAGATTAAACTGCAGAGTGGCGGTATGGAGGAGTGCTATTCCAGTCAGAACACCGGTGTGATGAAAATGATATTCTGCTTTGAAAACAAATATACAAAAATAGTAGTAGTAGTAGTAGTAGAGTTTATTTATTTTGGGCACCCTTCCCTGTAGGCTCAGGGCACCCTTACAGAATACAAAAAACAAACCGCTTTAGGATATGACATACATAAAACTAAAATACAATACATATAAAATCAGTTAAACACAACCTTTAAAATTTCGACTAACCAATTCCTAAGCTGTTTAACAGCATGAATATATTCCTCAGGCCCCAAAAGCTTGTTGGAAGAGGAATGTTTTTAGATGTTTTTTAAATATCTGCAGGGAAGGTGCCTCCCGGAGGTACCCTGGCAATGAATTCCAGAGGACCGAGACGGCCACCATGAATGCTCGGCTCCCAGAAGATTTCAGCCTAGCTCTAGAGACCTCCAGGAGGGCCTCCCCTGCCGATCTGAGAAAGTGTCTCAGGGTGTAGGGATGCAGATGCTCCTTCAGGTAGCGCAGACCCAACCCGTGTAGGGTCTTATAGGACAAAATACCTATTTTAAAGGTGATGCACCAGCGTACTGGCAGCCAATGCAGTTTGTGTGGCACCAGCGTAATATGACTGAACCTTGAATGTCCAGTCAACAGCCAGGCTGCTGCGTTCTTCAAAAGCTGCAGGCACTGCATCACACCTCCTCTGATCCCGATGTAGAGTGGGTTGCAGCAGTGAAGTCTTGAAGTGACAAACGCATGTACCAGCATGACTAGGACATCAGGGGGAATAAGGGATTTAATTAGGGCGATGTTCTGGAGATGATAAAAAACCAATCTGGACAACAGCCGACACCTGAGTTTCAAGTATCAGCTCATAGTCCAAAACAATGCCCAAATTCTTCACCTTAGGGGAGGTCTCCAGTTTGGTTGGACCAATAAAAAGCCCTAATCTGTCCCCAGATGCTCTCCCCCCTTCGACCCGGCTCAACCACCAGCACTTCAGTACTCCCTGAGTTGAGCCCCAGCCAGTTTGACGATGTCCAAGCCCAGATCTCAGACAAGCAGTTATTCAGCATGTTGACCATGTCAGATCTTCTGGATGTGAAGAACAGGTAGAGCTAAGTATCATCAGCATAGCAATGAAAACTGAGCTCATACCACCTTATGACCTCGCCCAGGGGCAGTATATTCGCTGTGAACAACATGGGGGAGAGGACAGAGTCTTGGGGTACTCCACAGGGCAGGGCCGTCGGGCTTGAGGAATAATTCCCCAATACCACCCTCTGGGACCTTCCCTGGAGAAAGGACTCAAACCAGCTGATGACCTTGCCAGTGAGTCCCACATATTCCCTCAGCCTGTCCAACAACACCCCATGGTCCACGGTGTTGAATACTGATGAGGGATTGAGGAGTATGAGAATCGATCACTCTCCTCTGTCTCTCGCCCTGAGCAGGTCATTCAGCACCTTAACCAGTGCGGTCTCCATGCTGTCCATAACCCTAAATCTGGACTGGAATGGTTTGTAGATCTGGAAGTCCGTGAAGCGACTCTCGAGTTGTTTCACGACCACCTTCTCAAGAACCTTTCCTAAAAAGGGGAGGTTCAAGATAGGCCAGTAATTTGCCAAGATGTCAGGGTCCAAAGATGTTTTTTTCAACAGGGGCTTCACCAGTGTCTGTTTAAGGGCCTCTGGGAAGACCTCTGCTGCAAGGGAACACCTGACAATCTCAGCAAAAACTGGGCCCAAGACCCCAACGCAACTAACAAGTAATCATGTCAGGCCCAGGTCAAGGTCGCAGAACGTTGGTTTAAGCCCTGAGATCACCCCACAGACCTCCACCATCGTCACCAGCTGGAACTCTCCCCAGGGAGACCAAGTGTACCTGTCCACCTGAGGTCCACCACTGTTAGATGATGGTATTCCGCTTGGAGAAATCCCAGCCCTAATGGAGAACACTCTGTCTGAAAACAGGGTGGAATGCCGTTAATTGCTAGCCTAGAACAGGGTGTTCTGAGAAAACTGGTGCAGGTTGTTGTCCCCTTGCAACATGACTGTATTGCACTATGAAGGTTGTCCTCCTCGTCTGTTGAGTAGTTTCACTCATACCTTGAGGCCAGGACCCAAGCTCTTCATATTGGTGATGCTATCTCCTCTGTCTGGTTGGATTGTTATCTTGACTTCTGTACTCACGTGGATGCCATCCACCAGAAGCTGCACCCTAAACTTGGGGCACTCTGCAGGAACAAAGCAAGTATCCTGCTTCGTGACTGTAGAGAGACTGTCAGAAAGATGATTCTACCTATCTTTAGTTGTGGCAACATTGTATATAGTGCTGCTCCCAAGTTCACCCCTGCTAGGCTGGATTCCCCTCTTTCACTCCTTCTGCTGTTTTGCCCTGGATTGCCTCCCTAGAACCCACCATTGTTCTCTATATTCCTCCCTCTTATTGCCCTTTCTTGATGCCAGGCACCTCTCTTACTGTGCCACCTTTGTCTCCAAATTCTGGCTGCCGCCCCCCCCCCACCTTTCTTTCCTGCTCCCCTCCTCCACTCTTTACACCTCATATTCCTTTCACAGCTCTGACACCCACTCTCTCTTCCTTTCCCCTATAAATTCCTCTGCTGGTCAAGCTGTTTTCTCCTACTGATTCCCCAAAGTTTGGAGCACCCCCTGCGTTGCTGTCTGCAATGCTCCCTTTTCCCTATCATGAAAATCCCTCCTCTGTGACCTCAACTACTCACTCTTGCAATTGTGGCTGATCCTAGGCTAATCCCACTGCTCCTTCCTCCGTACTACTCCCTTCCCTTACTGCTCTGGTTTATTGGTGGCACTGTTCCCCATGACCTGTCCCCAGCTGTTCTTACAGTTTCCCTTCCTGCCCTTGTTTTCTGCCAGTTGCACTCTGCTGAATGGTTGCTGTTGATGTGCTTTGTTTTGCACTACTTATACAATGTGCTACCTCTTAATTGTCCACTGTGTACTTACTACTTTTTATTGTTACTATTATTTTATTATTGCTATTATTATAATTGTAACATTGCTGATGTAACTTATTACTGCATTCTCCACATCCCCTTCCCCCAGGACACATCTGGAAATGAGCTGTTTAGCTCAGTGTGTTTTTTTCCTGGTGAAACTCTTATCCACCATCTGCAGCTGGTGCACAACACTGCAGCCTGGATTTCAACTTCGCCTCGGTGGTCAGATCATATTACTCTGGGATTGTGTGAGCTACACGGGCTGCCCATTAGATGGCAGTTTAGTTTCAGGTCTTTTTATAAGGTCCTCAGCAGACTGGGCCCTCATTACATCCACAACATCTTTGTTCCTATTTCCGCCAACAGGACATGACATTCAGAAGGACAAAGCATACTTTGTGTCCCACTTTGTGATTAAAAAAGCACTGTAGCCTACTCCTTTGCAATGTCTGCCCCATGTTTATGGAATACTTTTCCTGTTGTGATCTGCCTAGCTCACTCTCTAGCCAGCTCTAAAAGTCAAATGAAGAACAGTGATGATGTAGTGACTATGGAGAACTTCAGTTTCCCTGGGGTAGATTGGGAAATCCAGGCTACCACCTGTACAAGGACACAGGTGCTGCTTGAGGCATTCCCAAGTGGTTTCCTAACACAGTGTGTTCTGGAGCCCACAAAGGAGAGGACCATACTGGACCTAGTCCTGTCTAATGGTGCACTTATTCAAGAAGTAAGAGTTGAGGCACTGCTTGCAGAAGGGACCACCACACTGTGTGCATCAACCTGGATATGGGCAGGGAGAGGATTAAGACAAAGACAAGGGTTCTAGACTTCAGGACAGTGGACTGTAGTAGGACAGGAGAGATTCTGGGAGGGCACATTGCTGGTATCAGGAAGGAGATGGAGGTGGGCCAGAAATGGGCCATAATCAAGAAGGGACTGTTGATAGCCACTAATGAGTGTGCCAAACTCAATAGCAAAAAATCTAAAACTAAACTGCCCAGCTGGTATGATAGTGAGGTAGCCCAGGCGGTAAAGTGTAAGAGGTCAGCATTTAGGAAGTACAAGCACACCGAGAAAGAGAAAGACAAAGAGGAGTGGTGGACCATTTCAAGGGAGGCAGGCAGAGCATTCCGCTTGGCCAAAGCCAAGAGAGAGAGCTGCAACTGGCAGAAGGGTGAGAACAGGGGAGACGGCTTTCTTCCAGTATATCAGGGAGAAATGGTATATGAAGGATGGGACAGTCAAGAAAGAAGGAGGGGGTAGGTGGAGGGAAGTGAGGAAAATGCAGAAGTACTTAACAAGTACATCTCCTCAGTCTTAACTAAGGAGAAAGATGGCCCATTACCTCAAGAGATGGAGGAGACAATAAGGTGGTTGGTGACACAGACGGGGAGAGTTAGGTTGACAGGGTGAGTAGGGGTTTGAAGGCCCTGAAGGTAGACAGATCCCCGGGCTGGATGGTATGCATCTGAAGGTGTTAAGGGAGTTGGTGGATGTACCGGCAGTCCCCTGGTGGATCACCTTACTGGAGTCAGGGAAAAGTACCCCATGACTGGAGAACAGTACATGTAGTACCACTCCACAAAAGTGGACCGAGGGATGACCCTGGTAACTACAGACTGGTCAGTCTGACCTTAATGGAAACCATACTGGATGAAAGACTAGTACGTTTTCTGGAAGAAAATGGACTCCAGGCCGAGGGGCAGCACGGGTTTGTGTCATGGAGGTCTTGCCAGAATAACCTGATTGATTTCTTTGATTGGGTAACCTTGGCAATGGACAGGGGCCAAGCGATGAACATCTTGTATCTGTATTTTAGTAAGACCTTTGTGTGCCCCACAGGAGCATAATCAGGAAGCTGGAGGACCTGGGAGTAGGGGAGAAACTAGTTGTGTGTGGTAGAAACTGGCTGCAGGACAGAAGTCAAAGAATGGTAGTGGAGGGGTTCTCGGAGGCTAGGCCAGTCACTAGTGGGGTCACGCAGGACTCAGTCCAGTGTTGTTTAACATCTTCATCAGCAATATATACCAGATGGTATAAATGGTAAATATACCTGTTTGCAGATGACACAATGCTCTATGGGAGACTAGACACTGAGGAGGAGAGATATGACCTCAGGGAGGACCTGACTCAGCTAAAGAAATGGTCAGGTATTTGGCAACTGGGATTCAACACTGAAAAGTATAAGGTAATGTACTTGGAGGCGAATAATGTGAAGACCAAATACTGGCTGAGCGATTTGAAGGTTCCAAGTCAAAGGATAAAGACTTGGGTGAGATCATCAGACCTGAAGCATCAGCACACTGCAAGAAAGCAGCAGTTAAAGTGAAACAGATGCTGAGCTGCATGGCTAGTGGTACAACCAGCAGGAAGGCAGAGGTCATTCTGCTGCTATACAGATCATTGGCACGGCCACACCTAGAGTACAGTGTGCAGTAGTGGTGCCCTTATCTAAAGAAGCATGTCAGCCTACTGGAAACAGTTCAGAGAATGGCAGCCAAAATGATCCAGGGACAGCAAGGCAGATCATACGAGGAGAGAGAGACTCAGAGATCTCAACATGTACTCCTTGGAGGATAGAAGGGAGAGGGGTGACATGACCAAAACCTTCAAGTACCTCAAGAATTTCAACAAGATGAGCCCTGAGAGTCTTTTCAGCCTTAGTTGGAACAGGACCACTAGGGGGCACTGCCTCAAGCTGGTGGGGGGAATTCAGGAGAGAAATTATATGGTACTGGTTTACAGAGAGGGTGGTAACTAAGTGAAATGAGTTGCCGGAGGAAGCAGTGGTACTGAAGATGGTGGACAGCTTCAAGAGAGGTTGGGATAGAGCAAAAGGGGTAAGCTGCGTGAAGGGGGAGTGATGGGGAGGGAGGACATCAGCACGGAGGGGGAGCAGATAATGGGGGGGGGGGGGGGCAGATCCCTCATTAGACATTGAGGGGTCTGCAAACTTAAGTAGACATGATAGACCACAAGGCCTTTTTCTGCTGTCTCAGTCATATGTTTGTATAACTTAGACCCAATTCACAGTAGCAAGAGGCTGTTCCTAAATCATTGCACCAACAGTTGTGCATCAGTCCCTTGTCTGCGACCTCCCCAGCCATCTTCAAAAGGAGTTGCAGCCCTTTTCTGTGTAGTCATGAACTGAAATGTGACCACATGGGTAAGGGGTAGAGGTTGTCATGTTAGCTCAAAGGGCCATCCTCAGAGCGTAGCAACCCTCACAAAGTATGACTGCATCTTTTTTTTTTTAAAACATATTTTGTCTGCTGCTCTGGGCCAGTCAGGCACCTCTTTCCACCTCTGCCATATGCCCGTATACTATCCTACCAAGAATCTACCACCTATCTAGTCGGGACCGCCCAGCCCACACTGACATGCATGTCTTCCCTCCGGCTTACCCCTCCCCCCCAGGGCCGGGTACACCCTCAGCTCCTTTAGCATTGCTTCCCTGCAGTCCATCTGGCCACTCACTGTGGAGGTAAGGACTGGCGGTTCTGCCAGCAGACAGTGGCTTGGTTCCGGTGGTGAACGTGGTGGGCAAACAGAGGATTCATCCTCCTAGGCCTGAACCTCTGTTTTCCCATTTTCTGTGTCCTGCCTACCCCTCTAGGGGTGTGTGACGTGATTGGTTGCCAGCAGAGAACGACGCAGCCAGTCCACATTCTCGGTCCAAGGGTCCCTCCCGTTAGTCGTTGAGCCCCTGCACAACCATCCGTGGTCAGCCAGGTGGCAGTAGTGCGGCGGGTCATGACAGCCTCCCTCCCTGGAGGAGAACATCCTGTGGGAAACTTGATCCTGCTCTCCCCAGCCAGCCCTTCGGATGGCCTGGGCTTGTTCCTGAACCCAGATTATCAGTGCTGTGAGCGGTAGGTAGCTCTACCGCTGCGCTGACTGGCCAGACTTGTTGCACCTTTAACAGTACCCCTAACGTAGAACTGTAAAGTAGTTCCAAGAGGTGCTGCTGAAGAGTGCCATGGACTGATGGTGGAGATGGGAGATGAAAAGCTACAGAGGATCACTGCATTCCAGGGACAGACCAGTGTGCTTGGGCTAGGAAGCAGGAACCCTGAACCCCCAGGAATAAGCAAAACGACTACCAGACACTGGCCCACAGGTGGGCCTTCAGGTTGGGGTGAGGGATGAGTTGGTGGTAGCACATTGTCCATTACAGCCATCTCTGGATGGCACAACACTATGCAGCTTGGGATATACCAATCACGGAAGGCCATGGGTGTCACAACTCAGGTTTTTAATATCTGGCAACCTGCATTTGCATTGCTACTTAGTTACAAGGGGGACTTTTCCTCTGACGTCTAGTGAGACCCTTTGTGGATGGCTGTTTAATATGTGGTCACAATGGGACAACAGATCACATCCCGTTTTGTGACCCCACATCTGGCAAGTTTGCATCGAGCCCCTGATTGCAGTTATGATGGGCTCAATTATCAGGCGAAAATCAAAGTGGAGAGAGGGTATCCTCGATTGGTTCCTCTGCTGAGAACGACAGTATTATGGGAAACAGAATGGAATTAGTTTGTATGGTACTGTAGTTACTGGCTGGAATACATCATTTCTAACCACTTCCTAAAGTTTAGGGCCCAATCCTATAAGTTTTAATACTTCTATAATGAATTCCCATTCTACACTGTCATAAGCTTTTTTGGAATCAGGAGCATTGAATAAGGTGTCCTTGGATTTTTATTTATCTTTTTTCTGTTTTTGATATTATTTACTACTCCACTGGTGTTGTTTGCTAGTTTTCTATCTTTACTAAAACCACTGTGGTCAGGATGAATCAATATTTGGCTACCTTTCTACAATCTGATAGCCAGAAGTCTGAAGAAAGTGTTCGTATCACCATTCATTAATGAGATGACCCTATTCGAAACATGGTTGGGGGTATCATTAACATTTTTAAGGAACACATAGTGTTAGCCTCATAGAAGGAGCCTGGAAAGGTCCCTGAGTCTAGGAGGTAGTTAAACGGAGTCATTAGTTGTGGTGCCAACATGTATTTAAAGGTTTTGTACAAATCCTTGGTAATCCCATCGGGACTGGGGGCTTTTCCGGATGATAGCTCCTATACTGTTAACCACTTCTTCCTCTGTGAAAGCTGTCTTGATATTCTGAATACTGTATCTCTTTATGGGAGTTGTAAATCTTTAATGTCTTGTAGAAAAGGTATTCGCAGCGGCCAGCACACTGTTGCTTTTTTTACTCCTATACAGGTTTTTCTCCCCAGCCCTCTGTTTCAATCCCCAGGGAAGCCCTTATTCCAGGGTTGTAACTTGTCAGGCCTGTAACTTCCCACTCTCCTCTGGCAATGCATAACCCATCAGATACTTCCATGACTTGCACTCCATGGCAGAGGCTTGGGGTGTGTTGGGGGGGGGGGGTGTTGTCACCCTTCACTGAGGCAGTCCCGATCCAGTGCCGTCAGACACTAGGACCCAGGGAAGTCCCAAGGCACAGACCATTATATAGATGGAAGTGGTGAATTTCCTGTGTTTGGTCCCTCCTATCACCCCCAACATGAGCCTAGCCTATGGCTTCTGATGCATACAGCTGATCCTGTGGTGGGAGCAAGCTCCCAGGCGCAATCGCAGTGGTCACTGTGGCATTGGTTCTCGGAGCCAACTCTCCCTGGCCAAGGCGCACTGCCACGCGACTGCTGCCTTGGCACATCCTGCCTCCCAATGCAGTGACCAGAGTTTGCTCCCAAAATCGAGTTGTCAGCACAGCACCACAGTGCACTGCTGCTGATCCATCAGGGCAGCCTGCTTCATTCTCATTTGGAGTTTTCAGAGATTAGAAAAAATCGGAGAAAGGCTTTAATATCAGATGGATGATCTGCTATATTACATCCAGTATCCCTCATATTTACAATATGCTTCACTTGTTGATCTTTCTTCATTTGCCACAACATAATACTGTCAGCATGCTATCCTAATGTATACTGTTTGGATCTGGTGAGCAGTATTTATTAATTTGTTTCAACCATTTTACCAAGAAAGGCATCCTGAGCTGGGAACAGCTTGTTTCCGGCTGCGTCCTGGGGAGAGGTGGGAAGGGGAACAGTGCAAGACAGTAATACAGTCAACTAGTAATAAGGTAACAAAGGGAACACAAGAGCTGCAGTGGAAGTGAGTCTATACAATTACTTCAGCAGCTGGTATCAAGTGAGTGCGAAGAAATAAGACAGCAATGGGATAAGCGTACTACCATACAGGTGCAGAGCAGCTGGTAAACTAATAATAAAGCCATGCAAAATGTACCGTACTGTGCATTTGTGTCTCAGCATCTGTGGATTAGAAAGCATTATGACTGGGATCGATTACAACCATAATCCAGTACCTAAACTCCTCCATTATACACAAGTGTCACGTGTAACAGAGAATTGCCTCCTTTTCACAGACTACATCGAGTGTGAGACACAAAAGCTGCAGCCCAGAACTGAGGCAAAATCTACTTTTGTTTTCATTCAGCTCCCGAATGTGGGTCTCTTAACCAGTAATTATAAAAAGTAAAGAACGGGCAGCAGTGATAACTTATGTTTTTGACACACCTTCAGCGTGCAGTGCCTTCACAAACCACTTGACCTGCAGTCTCAAGGTTTATGTGGTATCACACACCTTGAGTGTATAAAAAAAAAACCTCACTACACACTTTTGCCCATATGATGGGGTGGGGGTGGGGGCAGTCGCATGTTTTAATTCCAGCTCTTTAATCTTAGTTTCTAACATCTTTATTTCTGATGGTTTCTTTTTATTTATGTATCATGCAATATGAAAATCCCCCTCACGTAAGCCGTGAATGTGCCCCAGTTTACAATGAGGGATGTATCTGAGGTTGAGTGAAAATAAGGGGATTTCCTACTTCAGTTTTCTGAGAGGCTCCTGTCCCTGAAAATTAAGGAATCTAAACGCCACCCTAGATATAGCCATCCAGAGATTTTAATAGCCAGGTTCGGCAGTACAAGGGAGTGGTACAAAACTATGATGGCCTGATATACCACCTGTTCCAGTTGAAATAATACGGTTTCTAGTATTAATCTGGGAATATGACTGGTGTGGAAATGAGAAGAAGGGACACTGTCTGGCATAACTATTTGCAGATCCATCATGTAATTTATAATAGTTTTACTACATACGAACATATGAACATACAAAGAAGCCAGCAGAGGAAGGCCATTTGGTCTATCAGGTCTGCTCGTATTGCAGGGTTCACAGCTTGAGCTACTGTCCCTGCCCTTCCTCCCCACTCCTCCCATTCTCCATACCCATAATCCTTACTTTCCCCCATGCCTGTTCCGGCCTCTCTTAAAGCTGTCAACTGTCTTCAACGAGATGACCTCTTCCGGCAGCACATTCCAAGTGTCCACCACCCTCTCTGTGAAGAAGTGCTTTCTGACCTCCCTCCTAAACCTCCCACCCTCAGTCTTAAGACTGTGCCTCCTCATGTTATGGTTGCCACTCAGCTTAAAGAGACTCTCATTAGCAACCTTATTTATCCCTTTCAAGTACTTGCAGGTCCCAATCTTGTCCCCTCTCTCTCTCCTGTCATCCAGGGAGTACATGTTCAGTGCCCTGAACCTCTCCTCATATGCTTTACCCTGCTGACCTGCTATCATCTTTGTAGCCCTCATCTGGACCTTCTCCAGCAGGTTAATGTCCTTTTTGAGGTGTGAGCACCAATACTGAACTCCATACTCTAGATGCTGCCTTACCAGTGACCTGTACAAGGGCAGTATAACCTCCTCTCTTCTACTACTGATCCCCCTAGATATGCATCCCAGTATCTTGTTTGCCTTTGCTGCTGCTTTCTTGCACTGTGTGGAGTGCTTCAAGTCACTAGTGATCATTACGCCCAGGTCCTTCTCCTCCTCTGATGCAGATACTTTTACTCCACTCAGGTAGTACTCTGTCCTGAGATGTTTGGCTCCAATATGCATAACTTTTCATTTCTTGGCATTGAAGCCAGGCTGCCAGATCCTGGACCACCTCCTCAGCTTTTCCAGATCTTCCTGTAGGTCCTGTATCCCTTCAGCTGTGTCCACTCTCCCACAGAGCTTGGTGTCATCTGCAGATAGGCACATTTTGCCCTTAATGCCATCCCCAGTGTCATTGATGAAGACATTGAACAACACCGGCCCCAGCACCGAGCCGTGCTGGACCCCACTGGTTACCTCTCTGGTGCCAGAAAACTCTCCCCCACAACCACCCTCTGGGTTCTGTCCCTCAGCCGGTTTTTCACCCATCTAGCCATCTTTTCCTCAACCCCAAGATCCACCAACTTCCTGATCAACCTTTTAGGGGGCACAGAGTCAAAGGCCTTGCTGAAATCAAGACAGAGGATGTCTACCCCTTGGTCCCTTCTACTGTCTTAGTGACACAGTCAAGGAAGTCAATCAGATTCATTTGACATGATCTTCCCCCATGAACCCATGCTGCCTCGCATCCTGGAGACCATGCTCCTCTAGATATTCCACCAACCTTTCCTTTAGTATGGTCTCCATGAGCTTGCTCACAATGGAGGTCAGACTGACTGGTCTGTAATTCCCTGGGTCATCCTTGGGATCGCTTTTGTGGAGTCACAGATCCTTCATTTAATTTATAATAGTTTTTGTTGATGACTGGATTCAGTCAGGTAAAGTGCTGGGTTTTATCTAGCCAACTGTTCAAAATCAAATTGAAACTGACTTCAATCAGGTACTGAGCTAAGTGTGTTGTTAGGTTCAGAATTATGTGAAAAAGGAGGGATCATTTCCATTGGGGCATAGATATTTGCTAGAGTAAATGCTTGGCCGTTGAACTTTATATCAGCTATCTCATATGGCCTTTATTATCTGTAATTAACCTATCTACACAAAATGGTTTATTATTTTTAAAGAAAATTGCTATACCTCTTGAATTTGAATGGTAAGATGAATGAATCCCTTGCCCCACCAATTAGTTAAATTCAGTCAGAGCAAATTGTGTTTCTCGCAGAAAGATGCAGCCCACCCCACTTTCTGTCCAGATAACTACAAGCTTTTCTGGTCTAATTACGTTCTGAATCCCTTAAACTTTCTACGAGACTATGTTCAGCATCATACACCCCAAGCTTGCACTGTTGTCTGTATCTCCAGAGTGCAACAGTAACCGGAAATACACTGTTAGTACACTGCTGCGGTTTGTGCCATACCGTACCACTTGTGCATCTCAAATAATCTGTGACCCTCCTTTTTAGAGCTTCCCCACAAATTAAATCCCATCCCCATTTCCAGTTGTGCCACATGTCAACTCCCATCCCTTCCCCAGGACCCCACTGCCCTATTCCACTTTCCCACAGCAAGCCCCAAAGCACCCACTCTCTACCTCCTTATCCCCCCCAACTACATCAACAGAGAAAACTATTTACCTATTGCTCATTTGAGATAAAACTTCTATTTCCTTGGGTCAAATTATTGAGTGCGCATAGTTAGATGTGCAGGTTAGAATGATATGATCCTGTATGGACTGACCTACTGTGTTCAGGGGAGAAAAAGACAAATAGGAAAAAAAAAAAAAAAAAGATTGTGGTTCTCCTTGATGAACTACCTCTAGTATCTTCTGTTGTAGTGACCAGTATTATCTCAAATGTTGTCCCTATCCAGGTAACAGTTAGACAAGAAGGGCTAGATATTCAAAAGTAAGTGCCAGTGCCAATGGAGTTGCGCCTGTGCTTTCTGGGTTTGCACTTATTTTTGGGCTGGAGTCTATATTCAGAGGCCCCTGTAGCACGTGCTAAACCTGTTAGTGCCTAGGCTCTAAGATAACGCTGCCCCTGTGCAAATGAGGGGTTCCATTTCTGCATACGGGCTCAGCGGCATTGTCAAAGGTTTGTAACGGCAGTAAATGCCACCCAGACCAATGCTATTTCCTGCCTCTAAAAACCTCAACTTAACTCGATTTTGGGACAGCTGTACTGTAGCCACCCGCCTCGATTACCAACACACCAGCGAGGTTGCAGGCCCTGGTGTCCCGTGGCTCCCCCTCCCCTGATCACCTGTCCTGTATATTGTAGCACCTCCCCCTGGTGTCTAGTGGCACCCCCCTACCCTGCAGTCACCCTCTTCATATATAGAACAACTCTCTCTGGTGTCTTGTGGCACCCCCACCCCTCGATCACCCATGCTTTATATTGACCACCTTTTCCTGATGTCTAGTGGCACCCTCCCCTAGTCATCCATCCCATTTTAGCTAATATCTCCCTGGTGTCTGGTCTCACCCCCCAACCCCTGGTCATCCGCCCCATTGTAGTAAATATCTCCCTGGCGTCTAGTGGCAACCCCAACCCTGATCACCTGTTCATTTTAGGACTGATCTCCCTGGTGTCTAGTGGCACCCTCTAATCACTGGTCCCATTCTCCCTGGTGTCTACTGGCACCCCCCAGACATCCAGACATCTATCCCATGAGTGTATCATTCTCCCTGGTATCTAGTGGCCCCCCAATTACCTGTCTCATTTTAGTATAGACTGCCGTGGTGTCTAGTGGCATCCCCAGTCACCCGTCCCATTTTAGTAAATGTCTCCCTGGTGTGTAGTGGCACCCCTCAACACCCCCTGTCACCTGTCTCATTGTAGTAATTATCTTCCTGGCTTCCAGTGGCACCCTCAACCCACAATCACCTGTTCTGTTTTAGTATAGATCTCCCTGGTGTCACTCCCCACCCCCCAAACCCCCGTTGCTTGAAGGTAAATATGTCCCTGGTGTCTAATGGCACCCCCACCTCCTGAACACTCATTTTGTGTCTTGTAGAATAGCCATAGTGTCCAGTGATACCCCAGCCCGCACCCCTTAAACACCTGTCCCGTGTCTCGTAGAGAATCCCTGGTGTCTACTGGTACCCCAGAATAGCCCGGTGAACAGCTGACAGTGTGCTGGAGTATAGTATACTGTACACATGCATACAGTCAGCTCATATAGCAGCTGGCCGAGGAGGTGAGAGGAGCGATATGCCGGTCACCATATTGGGATTCCAGGAACATTCCTGGGGACCCGGGTAAGGGGGGTGGTGAATGAGTGGTGTTCTGGGAGCAGGTGGGATGGCTGTGGCACCACTGGACTGCCACCGTTTGCTGGGTTGGGTGAGGGTGGGGGTACCACTGGCCACCAGGGATATTCTACGAGGTACAGAACCACTGTTCAGGGGGCTGGGTACCACTGGACATCAAGGATATTCTACGAGGCACAGGATGGGTGTTCAGGGGTGGGGGTGCCACAAGACACCTGGAAGACATATACTAAAGTGGGATGGATGATCAGAAGGATGCCACTAGACAGGAGGGAGATCTATTCTAAAATAGGCAGGTGATTGGGTGTGAGGGGGTTGTTAATAGATACCAGGGAGATAGTTACTTAAATGGGACAAGTGACCAGAGAGATGGTGGGTGCCACTAGACACCAGGGAGATATATTCTAAAATGAGGTGGGTGATTGGGGGATGGGGGTGCCACTGGACACCAGGAGGATAGATACACTTATGGGACAGGTGTTCTAGGGGTAGGGGTTGCCACTAGGCACCAGGGAGGTATATGAACTCACGTGACAGGTGATTGGGGGGTGGAGGGGTGCCGCTAGACACCAGGGATGGCATTGCAGGCGCCCAGAGGATGGGGGCAAAAGGGCCTCTGTTCACCATGCAGATGAGCCCGTAATGGGCATGCAGATGGCCTTTTATTTATTTGAAAATTGGTGACCAGGAAGCGCACACTGAGCCAAAGCTCATTTCCAGGTGCAGCCCATGGGAAAGGGAAATGTTAGGTACAATGAAACAAAATACAGTACATTCAAGATACAAAGGCCTTTAGCGCCTTGCATGCCCGATGGCCTCATTTGAATGGTGCAGCTAAATATAATGACATGACTCCCAGGTTCATGTCGGGGCAGTGCAGTTTGTCTTAGCACTGCACCGCACAGGCTGTTATTCAGTGGGATAGTGTCAGTTCATTATCCAAGTGAATATAGCAGCCTCTGGGTTGGGCGCAGGCACAAACATGGTGCAAACCTTTGCACTGCACGAGTGCCCATTTTTGAGTATCTGTGCTTTCATGCATGAAAACTGTCTCAACACAGCAGGGCCATATCAACTTCAGTGCAAGCTTTTATATAAAAAATAATAATAAGTTTGTAGGCCAGACAGTTACAAAGTTAGCCATTTACAAAAAAACATCTTTAGAATGAGCTAACTTTGGAAGCATCTTAGCTAGGAAGTTTTTTTTTTTTTTTGTAAAAGCTTGCTGTCGTGTTGGCATGGCTGTTGTATATTGTTACAGTGTTTATGAATCAATACACTGATGTTTACATTGCAGTGTTGTCTTTCTGTATTGCTCCATGTTGTCGATGGCGGAATTTATTCAAGTTGGTTAATATGCACCCTTACTAGGGATAGTGGCCTGTGGCCTCAGCATGGAGTCCTAGCACTTGAACATTCCAAATACCCAAGTTATTTTCGTGTTTTTTCTGTACCACGGTGGGAGTAGTAGACTAGAGAGAACACTCTGGAAAATTTTGAGTTTCTGCATCTATTTGTAATCCATTAAGGAATTGTGTCACTCTAAAGCAGGCTGAGGCAACCTGGTAAGAGTGGGCACCACTAAATTTAGAAATAAATGCCTGTTAATCTGAGGCTTCCAAAATTGACTTACCTGCTAGCTACTCTCATTATCAGTACCTACAGTGCATGAATGGGGAAAATGTGTCATTAAAGAGAACCTTTTTGGGGATTTCTTATTTGTAAAAACCAGATACAGGGAACTCCCTTACCTCATTGGGAGCTCCTCTGCCATGTTTCCCAAATTTTTCAGATAGCCCCCAAAAGAAGGAAAAAAATCATAATTTGCCTACAATGAGTTGGTCACACAGTCCCTTTCCACTTCCTGACTCTCTGATCCGCCCCCATGCTCCGAAGTTATGCGACATCTTTAAAGGGAGAGCGCGAGCCATTCACTTGAATGGAGTCTCTTTTTCAAAGGTGATTTTACATTTTTTAAATTGGGATTTGGTACTGACTGATGCCAGGGTTCAACTAACAAGAGCTTTATTAATTGGACCCTGGCATCAGTTGGTACCAAAACCCAATGTAAAATCAGGAAATCGCCTTTGAAAAAGATGCTCCATTCAAGTACATAAAGCCCCCCGCCCCCACGCCGTGCTCCTCCTATAAAGACATCACATAACATCGGAGTGCAGGAGCTGATCAGAGAGTCCAGAAGTTGAAAGGAATCATGTGCCCAGCCCCATGACAGCAAATTATGATTCCTTCCCTTCCTTTGGGGGCTACTTGAAACATGTGACTAGCATTGTGGAGGAGCTCCCAATGTGGTAAGGGAGCTCCCTGTTAATACTTTTCCACACCAGAAAGTGCTCTTTAGAAGTGTATATTTTTTTGAGCAGGTCTAGGTGTTTTTTTTTTTGCCTTGTAACTTGGTGCCTTAGGTGAGTAGTTTTTATTTTACATCTAAGGTGTCTCAGTAGTCTGAGAAAGTAGGGCACCCCTTCCCATCGTGGCTTATTTCACTGTTCTTGCCATCCTACTGGAGATGTTGTCCATACAAGGGTTGTTTTTTTCTCAGGACTTATTGCCTGTTCTCTGTCAAGCCCTCAGCTTGTCAGTGAGGAGTGTGGTGTTAGCTAGTGTTCTAAGGCAGGTCAGCTGCTGGATGGGTCTATTTTCATCCCCCTGCCAGTCTTGCATTTGTTCGTTGGTGTTATAGTAGTGTTCAGAGGCTGATAGCTCTGCAGAGCTGTCTGACTTGTGGCGCAATGTTAACACCATTTCCTTGACAAAGTCACACTGTCTGATTTTCTGCCAGATTGAAGAGTCCATTGGTTTTCATGTGTCCTATCAGCCACTGCTAAGTGTGGCGGGGAGCACGAGGGAGCTTAGAAGGAACATTACATCTGACACCACACACGGGCGTGTGACATAATGACACTGGCACCCGGGTTTTGAGCACGGACATCCAAGACACTAGTCCACTGGCTCCTAGAGTTCAGCAACTCAGCTTTATCACAGCCCGGTGGTCTGGCTGGGAAGAACCCTAGATTGGAATCTAGCGCAATTTAAATTTTGTCAGAAGCCAGTGGCTGCTGCGGAGCCTTGCAGGTAGGGATATTATCCCTGTGGGAAACAGGGCTGTTCTGTTTCACTCGCTCTGTGACTCAGTAGTCATAGGGGATCAGTGTTTGTGTGGACCAGTGAATGGGGAAACCCCTTTTATTTCTGCGAGGTCCTCTTAAAGGGGCAGTGCCAAAGTTATGTTTTTTTCTCTGGAAAGATCTGTCCCCCAGACATTTTTATTTTAGTGGCACTATGGCTTATCACAGACTGATGACATTTAAACACTGTAAGGCCTACCATAGGACTATGAGACCTTTTCACATGAAATCCTATTGTCCTCACTATGTAACATGTATATTTGGGTTCCTCCCAGCCAGACTCCCAGGCTGGGAGGGGGGCGTACACCTGTGGTACCATCTGGCAATGGTAAAGCTGATCTGCTTAAATCCATAGTGCTTCTCTTAAATTAAGATGCTCCGTGCTGATGACATGCAAGTATTGCCTGAACAGACACCTGACCCCAAGGCGGGCCACTCTGGTCAGGGGAGGTGTTTACAGGCACGTCCAGATGCACCAGGGCAGAATGACCTTGCTCACACAGATTTGCAGGCAACCCCGGCCCTCAGTGACATGGACTGTCAAGAGGAGGGCATGGGGAAGGGTCTAAGGAGAATCCTAACCCAAAGGGACCATTTCTGTCAGAGGAGGAAGGGTGCAACTCTGAGGAGGAAGGGGAGTGGACAGAGCCTAAAAAGAATATTCTGGTTCCCCCTTGTATGTTGTCTTATCTGATAAATAAGGCTTGCAGAACCTTGAAGCTAAACGAGGTTCAGGATATAAGAGACCCCTTTTCTTTTCTGTTTATCTTCTGACTCCCCAACTGACTCTCTTCTGCCGGCGACCACCAGCCCCGAAGACCACCATACCTGAGACTTACCCTATCTGTTTCTTGACCTCCATGGATGAACGAGTGCCTCCATAGGTGGCGCGAGGCCTGCGAGGTCATATGCCTCATCCTGCCAGTGTGGGTGTTTTTCCCCATTTTCTCCCTGACCCCTGCTGGAACGCATGCAGTGACATGCATGTACTGCATGATGATGCAGCATGTCTCCAGGATCTACAGGGATTTCTGTATTTTACAGAGAAATGGAGCCATTTACAGGAACATTGTTCCCATAGAGTTTTAGTGGGTGTATGGGAAACAGAGCAATTTGGCTTCCATAGAAAATAACGTAATCTACAGGAAAACACAGGAAAATTGCCATGGAGTTACAGGGAAAATGTCAAATCAGCATAGGGTAAACAAAATGATAGAGGGCCAACAGAGCATATCCTATGATAATTGGCTTAGGGCACTAAACATGTACTCGCTGGAGACTAGAAGGGAAAAAGTGGAAATGATAGAGGCTAAAAACAATGGGGAAACCATGTGCTCATCGGAGAGAGAGTGGGTGCCCCAATAAAAGCAACAATGGCATAAAATTCACAACCCCCCCCTTCCCCGAGGGAGAGTCGCATCTTGACCCGAAGTGCCAGGGATTCTTTGCTGTTGCAGCCTGTTTGTAAGCCCAGTAAATTTTTCTGACAGTGAACCTCATTTTCCTGTGTAATCTGTTCACATGTTTTTTGTACATTTTTTGTACTGTCTATGTTTTTCTTGTGATATGATAGAGATCTTCAGGTTCCTGAAAGGAATAAACAAGGTAAACTGTAATGAACTATTTAGTAGAATAAAATTTAATAGGAATGAGAGGTCTATAACAAAGGGCGGCATGAATGTAAGCTGGTGAGGTAGGAGGAGGGGGAGATTCAGGAGGATGTGAAAAATGTTACTTCACAGGGAGCGTGGCTGAGCCATGGAATAGCCTATTAGCTGAGGTGGTGGAAGCAAAACCCATAAATGGGTTTGGGCATGTCTGGGACAGAGTAAAGGGTTTGATAGTTATGTAGGGGGGGGAGTAGCAGTAAGGCAGGGAGCAAGAGGTTAACCAAAGTAACGGGCTGTTCGCCCATCTGGGACAGCCATGGGACAGCTGTTTTAGTGTTTATGCCTGTCCCACAGACAGGCGGTTTCTCCTTAAATACTGCTGTGATGTTAGACACTAGGACTGTGCCGGCAGTGGAGCCGCCTGTGAGATTGAGTTCAGAGAGAAGGGACAGATGTGCCAGCGTCTCAACCAACCAATCAATCAATCAAATAATCATCTTTATTTAACCAGGTGGAACACTGTTGAGGCGAACTCATTTACAAAGTGGGCCTGGCCAAAAGTACAATGATGATCATAACAAAACATAGTATACAGTGTCAAGGAAAAAAAATATATATATAAATACAATGCAGAAATTATGCACTCGTACGTGGCGGAATGATACAAGAAAGGGGTGGGGAGAAATATACAATATACAGGGTATACAATATATACATAATTCTGTGTTGCCTGATACTGGATTATAGAGCATACAGAGAACAAAAAAGTTGTTTGCAAAAATACCGTCAACTTAAAACCATGACAATATCACAATAGGGCTATATAGGGATATTGTTTGGTTTGGGAATGGTACTGGTAAGGCTTGCATAGATAGAAGGAAGGAGAAAGGCTGGGGCAACTGGATGAGATGAGAGGATGAGACGTGGACATTCTTTTACTCACCACCGCACACCCTGTTTGTCTATTGTAACCCGACGTCCACATGATTTACTTTCTTATGGGCAAGTTGTGTCAGCTGGTCTGTGGTATTCCGAGGTAGATGTGGGCGGGAACCAGCATCGACAGTAGGAGGGACGTGCAAAAGCGCATGTGCTGTTCATCATTGCACATGAGCCGTTGACGTGTCCTTGCTTTCCTCTGCGTTATGTTTCTCCTTGTTGAACTATCAGCGCAGCATCAGGAGAACACTTAACAAAAGGAGAAAGCACAATCTTTTAAAGGCTCTGGAGGACAGAAAGGAGATAAAAAAAAGGAGGCTGTAAGGCTAATTAAATTAGAGTACTCTGGATCTAGGCATTGACTGGGGGAAAGAAAAATATTGAAGGGAAAAGGCAGACAGAGTGTCCCTGTGAGGGGGAAGGAGGAAAGAGAGGCAGGCAGCACGGCAGGCCAAGAGAGTGTTGTAGTTTGTGGGGGGGGGGGGGAGTGGATTGAAGACAAGCCATTAGAAGCTCTTTTCAGGGCTATATTTGTCTAAAGAAAAAAAAAACCAGATTAAACAAGTGCTGAAACTGCTGCTACTGGCAGTACTGTACTGTAGCAGCTCATTGTAGGAGGCTGTTTTGTGTTGTGGGGCACAGGGGCTTTGTAATGTAAGTAAACAATTAGAAGCTCCTCTCAGAGCTATGTTTAATTAAAAAATGGGGCAGGGGGCCCTACCTTGAACATCAGATTATGGGGAGGGGGGGACTGTTGATGAGTTCCTTTTCAGGGCTTTGCTGGCACAGCCAGGAGTGGGGAAACCAGCAGCAGCACCGTCCTTGTATAAAAAACTAATCTCACAGTGTCACACCCTTCCCAAATTTACTTCAAAATAGTCTGGACAGGTCAAAGTTTTGTGGAACAGGTAAAATTTACATCCCACCTGTCCCTTGGATAGCCATCCCCCCAAAATTATTTCTAGCCTGGAGGGGTGCGAGGGTGAGAACCCCATCTAGACAGTAGGTCACGGGGTAGGGTACAGTAGGGTAAACAGGGCAGACTGGATGGACTAATGGTCTTATTTTGTCAGCGGTGTCTAAGTTTATCTGTGCAGCACCTTTTGTCAGATGACGATCTGTCCACGTCTGTGGGGTCAGAGGATTTTTCCAGTCACTAGCTCTACTGGCTAGCGGCTAAAAATTTTAATGTTGACCCCAGGGCAGCCATCCCCCCAAAAAATTATTTCTAGCCCTGGGTAGGAATGTGTGAGGGTGAACGTAATGTATGGGCATCCATATTTTGTTTCAACAGACACCTCCAGCAATCTTGCTCCTTCCCCCTGCTCTGCTGCTCTCCCACCCACAGCTCTCAGTACTTGCTGGTCCTTCTCTCTCTCTCTCTCTCACCACCATGGCTAGTCCTGCCAGGCACTCGCCTATCTTCTTGTAGCTCCTGTGTTTCTCACAGCCTGAATGTTCACCACGATAGTTTGACAAAAACAAATGTGGCTTTCCCAATCACCGACGCTGTCTTTGTGTGAGCATCAGGGATCATAGCCACAGTTTGAAGGCGGTGGCCACGTGTGTAGGTTTTTAAGTTGTGCTGCCATATTAATGTCTGTACTGCAGCATAACAACTTTTTTTTTTTTTTGAGAATGTTCATACTCCTGCCCCCACAGCCCTCACAGTCTGGGGAAGCCCCAGCCCCATCACCCCAGCATCCACCAGCAGGCACAGTAGTGACCCCAGGGCTTCCCCCCGGTGGGGTCAGAGGGGGACCCTCCCCTCCGAGACCGGATTAAGTGTTCCTTTGGTGTGGCTGGCCAGGTGCGAGGCCTGCGAGCTCCCCCTTGATCCTCTGTGGTGAATTTTTCCTGGTTTCCTTCTTGCTGGAATGGCGCATGCAATGACACTTGCAACGGCACCATGCACTCTCACGTGTGTGCCACCGTCAAGTGTCTGTACCGCACCCGACCCCCCCCCCGTCTTGTGGCGTCAGTCCACCAGCCCCCAGCCACCACTAGGGGCCAGGCTAGCACCGACTGCTGAAAACCCCTCTCCCCGGAGAAGGAGAGCTGTCCTCCGGATGCTCAATTCTTCTCCTCCCTGCCAACCTCCGGCAGCCCGTGCTCATTCCTGAACGCAGGTCGTCAGTGTGGCATCCAGCTCCTCAACCCTCAAAGCCACCGGGACGGTCAAGCACAACAACATTTTGATGTCACTACTGTAGCCCAACAAAGCTACTGTAGGGATAGAATTTCATCTAGACGTTCATGTCCTTAATTTCCTGTTTTCTTCTCATTGGTAAATTAAGTTGCAAACCCCCACCCCCGTCTTCACTGTTTGTTTTTCCCAGTGTTTGATCAGATCCTCCTTTTTTCCCTTTTTTCTTGCCCCCTTTTTTTCTCTCTGTATATATTTGTTTTCCTACCCCATCCCCTCTTTTTGTGGCTATCCTTAGAGCTAGTATCAAAAACCATTACCAAAAGCTTTGCAAGCACCAGCTCAATGGCGCTGAGGGTTGAGGTGCTAGACGCCACACCTCATACCACACCGGTGACCCGGGGTTGAGAACGAGCTTGGGTTGCCAGAGTTAGGCCAGGAAGGAGAGGATTGAGCATCTGGAGGATAGCTCTCCTCTCCTGGGGAGGGTGGGTACTGGGCTCCCAGGCAGCAGAGACTCCCAGTGGAGACTGGGGAGTGCAGCAGCCGAAGGGTTGTGTACATAGTGGTTGAGGAGATGGCAGACGTCTGTGAAAGGGGTGCAAGAATGCGCTTAGCTCGTGCAGGATGTCATTGCACAGCCGAGCTTCCAGGGTCACGATCACACTCACGAACAAGGAACAATCCCCATCGGCCGAGTAGATGACGACGCCAGCCCCACACCCACAGCCGGATCCCGCCCACCTAGTCCCTCAATATCCTCTGACCCTCAGACTATCTGCGGCCTGGTAGATGAGAGGAGCATCAGTGTAGTAGTGGCCCTGCCCTGGGGGGAAGCTAGGGGGCTGAAGAGCTGCTGGTGGGTCCTGGGGGGAAGGACTAAGGTTGGGGGGGGGTTCAGGTCGGCAGGACAAGCAGGTCGTCTGAGGGAGTCTCGGACGATAGCGACCGGAAGGAAAAAGAAGGTGTAAAAAAAAAAACTTTGCAGATTGTGACCGAGCCTGACAAGTTTGTGCATATTTGTCAGAAATTAAGTACAATAAGCTTAAGTTTCAGTAAAGGGGGGGGCACCCAGGGGGACACCCCAGATTCCATGGGCTCACAGTGTGCTGTCTTCTGAAGGAACAGTTTTCAGTTGTGGATTGTGCACCTACAGAGACAGCGATAAGTTATTTAGAACCAATATGATTTCCAGTGTCTGCAGGTTTCTTTTATGTAGAGGCTAGTTTTCTTGAGCTACAACACACCCTGAATACAGTATCACAGTGCATTACCAGTGTTTCAGTGTACCTGGCCATGCACATTTGAGTTCATCATCATAAGACTAATCTTACTGGGCATTTAATTAGAAGATAGTTATGGGGAAAAAAGCAAGCACAAGAGAAAGGGTTCTATAGATTGTGGAGATTACTGTATAGCAGCTGACTACGTCTGTTCCTACACTTGCTTGAGAAAATGTCAGAATTGGCAAACAAAGGGCGGCAGGGGATTTTGAGGAGCAGATTCTAGCAGAATTTTGAAAATTATAATTTTTAGATGCAGTTCAGCATACGTTTCACATAACTTCTGTATTCCACATTATTTATTTTTGAGCTAATTTGCATAAAAACAGGGTCTTTATGTCTTGCAGGTTCCTCTGCTCTATTTGCTTAGTCCCCACCTGAGGGCACAGTACACTGCTTGTGATATAGCAGCCATTCCCATGACAACAGTCTGTGATGTCACACCAGAGGATTATCATTAAGTAGGGAATGAGCTGCAGGACAGATGAACTGTGTGGGATAAAGATCCTGTCTCCATGCAAATCTCCTCAGTAATAAATAACAGAAAGGAGAAAACTTGTTTATAAATGTGATGTTCTTTAAGAGTTTCCTTCCACATCAGCAGCTCTTTAAGGCAGTATAGTCACTTAACACCTGAGTTGTTGGTGCCGGCCCATCGGTACGGCGGTAGGGCTACTGCTCACGATGCCGGTGACTCAGGTTCAGGAATGAGCCTGGGTTGTCGGGAGTTGGTCTGGGAGACGAGGACTGCGCATCCTAATGAACACTGTCCTCTAGGGAAGGAGGGACACTGTCCATGCTACAGAACTGCCACTTGGGTGACCACAGGTGGCAGCGCAGCAAGGGCCCTGAATGGATGGCTAGGGACTCACACTGTGCATGTATTGCATGCAAATACACATTGGTCCCCCTCGCATGCCAGCATCTTACAAGGGGCTCCAAGAAGAAAATAGAAAGAGTTCCCAATGCCAGCTTCCTGGGGGAACCCTGGTATGTCCTGGCCAGCCCCCACCTCCTGACATGCATGTTCAGAAGTATATCCCTTCTACCCTGTAGTACTGTAAGTAAGTCAGTGGGGGGGGGGGTAAGTCAAGGCCTTATGGAGGATGTCGGGTAAAGCTAGGTGAGAGTCAGGTGCTGGAAGGTTCGGGGGGGGGGGCAGGACTGGCGCTGGGGACAGGAGACGTGAAAAAAATACACCTAAGTTGTTGAGTAGTCCATACCAAAAAACAGCTGAGGGAGCACACAGTTATGCTCGTAGAGTCCATCCTCCAGCCTCCTCTCCCTAGGCTGGAATTTGTGTGGCTTGATAAAAACAGTGCGGGTGGGGTTTAACATTAAGATGGAAACAGAGGCTAACCACACAAGGATGAAGATCCTGGACATCAGGAGGGCAGATTTTAAAGAAATGAGAGAATGCCTCAGAAACCGCCTTATATGGGGGGATTGTCAGGGAGGGGTAGAGGCACAGGGGGAAAATAAGGGTAGGCATAATTAATGCAGCCAGCCTCTGCCTGAAGGAAGTGAGTAAAAGCAGACGTAAAAGAGACTGTTAGGGGTTTCTAGTGAAGTGGCCAAGGTGGCGAGGGGAAAAAGGGCGGCATTCAGGAGGTATAAGGAAACGCAGAGGGAAGAGGGCAGGGAGGTGTACCAAGTAAAACAGAAGGAAGTGGCAGAGGTGGTGAGGGGAGCAAAGGGGCAGACAGGAAAGGGCAGCCGAAGGTGTAGCTAAAGGGGATAAGACTTTCGTCAGGTACATAAGTGAGATGAGAAGAGGAAAACAAGAGGAGAGATAGTAAGGATAAGGAAGGCAGTAGGGGTAGACTGTGCAGAAGAAGACCAAGAACAAGTTGCCATCCTGAACAGGTAATTCTTCTTAGTCTGCACAGTGGAGGGAGGCGGGAAGGACCACCATGGAGCAGCAGGAACAAAGGGAGTGGGAGGTGGACACAAGTCCATTTTCAGTGGAAAGAGTCCCGAAGGAACTTGCAGCTAGGAAGGTGGATAAGGCTGTGGGACTGGAAGGGTTACTCCCAAGGGTACTAAAAGAACTCAGGGAGGTGCTAACTGCCCCACTGATGGCCTTATTTAACAGTGCATTGGAAACGGGCATAGATTTTGAGGACTGGAGGGGAGCAGACATGGACCTTCTACATAAGAGCAGCAGCAGGGAGGCTAGCAACTATAGGCCGGTCAGTCTCACTTCAGTGGTTGGGAAATTAATGGAAACCCTGCTAAAGAAAAGGCTGGCAGAGTATCTTGAATGTAATGGGCTGCAAGACCACAGCCAACACGGTTTCATGGGATGGGTATCTCCAGCAGGAGGGAGGTGGTGTTGCCACTGTATCGCTCTCTAGTGAGACCCCATTTGGAGTACTGTGTCTAGATCTTACTTCGAGAGGACTCTTGCAGTAGGTAATTACATATAGGACTGACGCCGGCAGGTGTCAGGACCCCACGGAAAAATTTCTAGCTAGCAGTCTGTGGCAGGGGACCGCCCCCACGTCAAGTGACTGATGTCAGCATAAAAGGGTGGTCCCCCACGCCCACCTTCCAGTTCTTTCCTGCTGTTGGCTCATGTCTGCACCTCGTGGAAAAGGTCAACGCTCGTCAGCCTCAGTCGTTGGTAGCTTTTACCAGGTTATTTTCGATTTTTTTAATTTTTGTCAGGTATTCATCGGTGTCTGCCGTCCCCTACACCCTCCAAACACAAGAACAAGTGCGACTCGTGTGGCGCCCAACTCCCGCACAAGAATGGCCATTCCCAGTGCCTCTTCTGCTTAGGCCCAGATCATCAGGTGGAGAAGTGCTAGCACTGCCTTAAATTCAACGCGGCCACCTGCAGATGGCGGCAGCAGTCCTTGGAGGCCCATATTTTAAAGAAGAAAATGTCCTCCATGGAAAAGGAGTTAAAAAAGCTCCGGCAGGCGTCCACTTCCCCCGAAGGCCATCACAAGAAAAAAGATGAGGAGAAGCACTGGGACAAGGGCTCCTCATCCACCGCATCTCCCTTGGGAGTCACCGTGCTCCAGGTAACATCTCCCGGGGACCGATCTCGATGGCCGCCTTGGAGGTTTCAAGGCGTGGCCAGCTCTGGCTTGCGCTTGGGCCTTCGGCGCCCCCGGGCTATTGGAGGCCTCCGATCCTGGTGAAGCTACCACCGTGCGGCCTACTGGTTCGAGCGGCTCCAGTAAGCCGGACGTCAGCTCCTCCGATGCCCGCATGGAGAAGGTCGATAAGTCGCCTGACCCCTCGGGGTGGCGCACGGCCCCTCTGCCGCCAGACCAGGCCTCCCCTCCTTCGCGACCTGTCTCTGGTGACGGGTCCGCTAAATTGGACGTCGACCCCTCCAGTGTCCGCCCGGACCCCGCTGATAAGTCGGACGTCAGCTTGCTCGACAGGGGCTGAGCCGACGCTGGACCTTGCAACATCCGCGGTTTCTGGCTCCCCGCAGCCTTCGCTGCCCTCCGGGGACCCTAGGTCTCCACAGCCTGACCCCAGGGATTTTTCCCCTCCATCCCTGGGCGATGCCGAGGTTCCTGCTGTGCCCCTGTCAGACCGTCCGCCCGCTGGGCCGACCGACCTGACATCGGCTCCCCGGACGCCGGCCCCCTGATGCCAGTCTTGCTGACCCCAGGCGACATCACGCTTCTGGATGCTGCTCCAATGCCGGGCCCTCTGCCCACCGGGCCTTCTGCTCCAGACCCGCCCGTGGGCCCTCCAGCTGGGCCATCTGCTCCGGCAGACCCCTTGGTTCCCGGGTATCCGACGCTGTCTTACCCGGCTCCACAATATCCGACACCGCAGTACCTGGGGCCTCAATACCCGACGCTGGGATTCCCGCCATCGAGTTATGGATATGCACCTTACGGGTATAATCCATACCCGTATCCCCCTCCTCCTCCTTCACCGCCCCCTCAGCCGCCGGTGGACTTGAAGGAGACTCTGGCCTCCTGGTGGGCTGAGGCCAAGGCTCAGCTCACCAGAGAGGTGGATGGTTGTCTCCCGACGATGGTGCCGGTTCTGGTTCCCGTACCTCCGCGACGACAAACTCCCTCCCCACCTCCGGACACCAGGGCTGAGCCCTCTGGTTCCAGGGCAGGGCAGGACACGCTTCCCCGAGGGCTTCCCAAGGGATACGTTCCTCCCCCATGCCGGGAGAGGGAGTCTTCCTCCTCATCTTCTTCTTCTTCTTCCTCCTCGGATGACTCCGATGGTTGTTCTGAGCTGGACGATGAGCCACGCTCTCCATCTAAGCCCAGGCCAAGGGCTCCTCCGAAGTCCCCTCCGGAGGATCCTTCTTTTACAGAGTTGCTACGCAAAATCCAGGAGGTTCATAAGTGGCGTTCCTTGGAACCGGATCCCCAGCGTAAGAAACTCGCTGAGCATCTGGATCTGCCCGTGACAGCTCCTACCTTGGTGCCACCCTGGATTGAGCCTCATGTCGATCTTGTTTCCACTATTTGGAAACAACCATCAGCTTTAGCCCCACTTTCCTTGGAAGTCGAACAGGCTATATCAGGCTCCCGAGGGTGTTGACTTTTTAGATTCTCACCCTCGAGCTGATTCGGTTGTGATTAGCGCCGCTCATGGCCGAACAGCTAACCCAAAACATCTGAGCTCATCTCCACCTGACAAAGAATCCCGTCTTCTGGACCAGTACGGGAAGAAGATATATGCTTCTTCCACTCTGGGTATTAGGGCCCTAAATTATGTCGGTCACATGGGGGATTACCAGAAGGCAATTCTTAGTGAGGTGGAATCCAAATTGGACTCCCTTCCGGACTCTCAAGTCAAACAGGAAATGGCTGACCTCGTCCGCTCTGCACATTCGGCCAGTCGGCACATGCTTCGTGCTGCTTACTATGCAGTGGACACTGCTGGTAGATGCTCCGCTTTCGCCGAAGGCTTATGGCGTCATGCCTGGCTCCGTGTGTCAGGGTTGGTCCCGGAAGTGCAGTCCGCTATTCAGAAAGCACCCTTCCGGGGTTCGGTGCTGTTCAGTGGTGATGTCAAGGACATTATCACCGATCTGCAGGAGAAGGGGACTGCACTGAAGTCTGTAGACTCCATGTACAATCCCCATCAAACACAGCGCCGTCCCTTTCGCAGGTGGAGTCATCAAAAGGCGAAACCCCAGGGAAAGCGGGCCGCTAAACACTGGGCCCCTCCAGCTGCCAAGCCCCCTCCGCCCAAAAAAGCAGCGGGTGCTTCAGCCGCGGCACTGCCCCACACCACCTGACTCCTTTCTGCTCCCATAGCCTCTGGGCTTTCCGGAGGAACCGGTAGGAGGGAGGTTTTCCCTCCACCTCCCGGGTTGGGAGAGGATAACTTCAGATTCCTGGGTGCTCCAGCTGATCGCAGAAGGACACTCAATAGAGTTTCTCCAGAAACCACCTTGTCACCCTCCCCCAAGGATGTTGTATTCTCGGGAACACCTTCTTCTAGTCCAGGAAGAGATTTCAGCACTTTTGCTGAAGGAGGCGATAGAACCCGTCCCCCTTCCTCTTCAGGGAATAGGTTACTATTCCCACTTCTTCCTGGTCCTGAAGAAGATAGGAGATGTAAGGCCGATTCTCGACCTCAGTTCCCTGAACTTGTTTGTGGAGTACAAGAGGTTCAGAATGCTCTCCCTACAGGGCCTCCTGCCCCTCCTTCGGCCGGGACAGTGGCTGTGCACTCTGAATATGCAGGATGCTTGCCTGCACATCCCTATCCGCCCTTCTCACCGCAAATACCATTTTGCTTTCCAGGAGGGCCACTACCAGTTCAAGGCCCTCTCATTTGGTCTTTCCTCAGCACCCCGGGTGTTCACCAAATGCCTTTCGGTGGTAGCGGCCTACCTGCGTACCCAAGGGTTGCAGGTTTTCCCATACCTGGATGATTGGTTCCTGGTGGCCCCATCCAGGAAGGATCTCCTGCGCTTCCTTTCCCTTACCCAGGGGGTGTTTTTCTCCCTGGGCATCACCATCAACCACTCCAAGTCCCACTTGATCCCATCCCAGAGGCTCCAGTTTATCGGGGCCATCCTGGACATGACCTCTGGCAGGGCCTTTCTGCCCTCGGACAGAGCGGCCACACTCCAGGCTCAGGTCAGCTTGTTGTCTGGCCACAGGCGGGTCAGTGCCAGGTCGGTCCTTCGCCGCCTCGGGCTTATGGTGGCTGCAATCCCAACAGTCCCTTGCGTTCGGCTCCACATGAGAATCTCTCAGTGGATGCTTCGGTCTCAGTGGGATCAGTTGGTGGATGACCTGGACCAGCTTGTCCTAATCTCCTCTCCCATGATTTGGGACTTGCAGTGGTCGATGGTTGAAGAGAACCTTTGTCGGGGAGTTCCCTTCTGTCTTTCTCCCCCCTCCCAGACTCTGACCACAGACGCCTCGGGCGAAGGTTGGGGAGCCCATCTCGGACCTCACAGGACCCAGGGATCCTGGTCCAAGTTCGAGAAAACGCTTCACATCAGTGTGCTCGAGCTTCGGGCAGTGCTTTGTGCTCTTCAAGCCCTGCATCTGCACATCTTTCCCGGCTACTTAGCCGTACAGACAGACAATATGTATGTGGTATGGTACATCAACAAACAGGGAGGGACTCATTCCTACCCTCTTTGCAGGGAAGCGATGCGAGTTTGGGATTGGGCAGTTCAGCACAACCTCCACCTCACGGCAATTCACGTCCCGGGGGTCGAGAACACCTTGGCAGACAAACTCAGTCGCTCGTCTGCTCAAGGTCACGAGTGGGAACTGGATCAGGGGGTCTTAGACAATATCTTCCTACATTGGGGAAAGCAACAGGTGGACCTGTTCGCCTCACCTCTAAACGCAAAGATTCCCGACTTCTGCTCGCTCGCTCCAAAGCACGGCATTTTTTTTGTGAGATGCTGTGTCTCTAGATTGGAATGACAGATTTGTGTATGCCCCCATCCCTTTGATTCCGAGAGTCTTGCAGAAATTTTGTTCAGAAGGAGCTCGAATGATACTGATCGCTCCTTTCTGGCCCAGGCAAGTTTGGTTCTCTCTTCTGCAACAATCCCCAGAGGAACTTCCTCTTCCTCTGTCGTGACTTTTACTGACCCAGGATCAGAGGACCCTGGTCCATCCAGGTCTCAAGTCCCTTCAACTACACGCATGGCTCCTGCAGACGTAGCTCAAGCCTGATTCAGGGTTTCACCCCGAGTGGCTGAGATTCTGGTGGAGGCTAGAAAACCCTCCACTAGGTCTACCTATGCCATGAAATGGAAACGGTTCACAATCTAGGCTGCTTCGAAAGATTTCGAGCCTTTCTCGTGCTCTGTTGAGCGGCTGCTGGATTACTTGCACCACCTGTTTGATCTGGGTCTCAGTCATTTGTCCCTGAAGATACACATGGCCATTTCGGCCTACCATGTCCCTTTTGCAGACAGGACGTTTGCTCAGCTGGAGGTCTCTAAGACTTCCCTTAGAGGGGTTCTCCACTTGAGACCCCCTATCCGGGTTTCTACCCCTCCTTGGGATTTGAATTTCATCCTCGAGAAACTTACTCTGACTCTTTTCAACCGCAGCCTCAGCAGACATGAAGTTCCTCTCATGGAAGACTCTCTTCCTAGTGGCCATTACTTCTGCTCGGAGGATTTCCAAGCTTCAGGCCCTGATGTGTAAAATCCCGTATTTGATTTTTCACAAGGAATGTGTGGCTCTGCGCACCAACCCTAAGTTTCTCCCCAAGGTGGTAGCGGAATCTACACTGAACCAGTCCATAGAGTTACCTGCTTTCTTTATGCAGCGCTCCAATCAAGGGGAGTATCTCTTACACACTCTGGACGTTCACCGAATTCTGAGATACTACACTAACAGAACAAAAGATCTCAGAAAGACTGATAAACTGTCTCTTTTGCCCACAAAAGAGAAGGCAATGCTGTTTCTAAGCAACACCTGTCCAAATGGTTGGCTCATTGCATCACTTTCTGTTATGACAAGTACAACAAGACCCTTCCGGGTCAAGTGAGAGGACACTCCACCAGAGGAGTCGCTGCCTCAGTGGCTTGTTTCAAGAATGTGTCAGCCGCGGACATCTGTAATGCTGCCACTTGGACTTCAGTCCATACCTTTACAAAACATTACAGTTTGGATATTGCCTCGTGCCGTAGAGCAGGCTTTGGGCTTGCTGTTCTGCAAGGCACCCTTTCTTAAGGCCTTCACAGCTAGAAGATCTACTTTGAGCAGCTTTCCTCCTCCTCCTGTTTGCTTCTTCTTGTTCCAGACTGCATGGGACTCAGTCCTATATGTAATTACCTACTGCAAGAACCCTCTCGAAGTAAGATAGTGCAGTTACGTAAGAACTTACTGTAACAGTAGATCTTCGAGAGAGGCTCTTGCAGTGGGTACTACCTTCTTGCCCTCCATCCCCCTAAGCTTTTTTAACTCCTTTTCCAGGTTGGGAAATATCCACTTCTCTTGTCTCGCCCTTTTGGGCCTTTGGCGGGAAAGAACTGGAAGGCGGGCGTGGGGGACCGCCCCTTTATACTGACGTTGTATGATGTTGGTCACCTGACATGGGGGCGGTCCCCCACCAGAGACTGCTAGCTAGAAATTTTTCTGTGTGGTCCTGACGCCTGCCGGCGTCAGTCCTATATGTAATTACCTACTGCAAGAGCCTCTCTCGAAGATCTACTGTTACGGTAAGTTCTTACGTAACTGCACTTTCTGGAGGCTGCACCTCAGAAAGGAGCATAGACAGGGTAGAGGCAGTCCAGAGGAGGGCAACTAAAATGGTACAGAGGTTGCACCAATAACCCTACAGAGAGAGACTGAGGGAGCTCAACATGTACACCCTGGAAGAGAGGAGAGTGAGCGGAGACATAAAAGTCCTACAGGTATCTCATGGGGATGAACAGGTGTCGGAAGGCGAGCCTCTTTCAAATTAGAAAGAGCACCAGGACCAGGGGCCATGCAGTGAAACTGGAGGGGGGAAGTTTAAGAGGGATGTGAGGAAATACTGCTTCACTGAAAGGGTGGCAGATGCCTGGAACAGACTGCCTGCAGAAGTGGTGAAGGTGAAAACAGTGAGTGGTTTTAAGCATGCGTGAGATAGGCATAGGGAAATATTAGTAAATAGGCAGGGAGGAGGGAGGGTTGCCCGATAGTTAGGATCTATGGAGACAGACTAGACGGGAACATCTGGGTGGACCAAGCAGTCCTTTTCAGACGACTACGTCTGTGTTTCTATGGTATTTAGTGTGGTCCGCCATTGATTTGTTCTCAAAGTCTCCGTGCACCCATTCCAATGTGATCTTTTCATCTAGGTACTTCTTCCCTGTGGCTCCTGTTAAC
This sequence comes from Neoceratodus forsteri, assembly GCA_016271365.2. NCBI lineage: Eukaryota > Metazoa > Chordata > Ceratodontiformes > Ceratodontidae > Neoceratodus > Neoceratodus forsteri. The sequence goes on along the minus strand of CM057456.1, from coordinate 446,689,731 downwards.
AGCATCTTGAGAATGGAAATACGCTGTCTGGGCCTTTATGCCCTTCTGGAATCCAGTCAAGTTTTAAGTTGCCTATACAAGACTGCTCTCCAGGCTTGGAAATGTTTTTTAAATTAAGTTGCCCATGGACAGCCCAGGCCTGAAATTTTGTTGCCACATGCAAGTTTTTTGTTGCCCGCATCAGGTGACTTTTAACAGACAAAAATATACTTGATGTTGATGAGTTTAGTAGTGTTGTTGAATCTGGTGGCACAGACCAGCAGAGCACCATTAAATGAACCCTTTCTTTAACTTCAAAATAAAACATAAATTCCTATAATGTTTTACGGCAGAAAAAACACATAGATTGTCATCAGCTTATATATATGTTTTTCCACTCCAGCTCAGTCAGTTGAGATGCTTTATGCCTGTATTAGAGACTGGACTGGAGGTGGGGAACACAACTCTGTCCCTACTCCTCTCTTCTGTGACACTCGGATCATGAGATCAGTGCTGACTGGTGATAAGAATGTATTTTTTTTTTTTAATAAAGTATTTTACTGCTGAAATTAAATTTGTGTATGTGTATTTATTTCCATCACAGACAAACACACAGCAAAGTGCAGACACTCCAGTCCAAATGCTTTTGTTTTCTCCGAGACCAGAAAGGAGCCCTCAGAATTAAATGTTGTCTGTGACTGACTGACTCTACTGGAGTCCCCCCTCCTCCTTTCTTCTCTTTGCAATGCTCAGCTGGGGCTACTGCACAGCCTCTATTTATTTCTTTTTTTTTAATTTCTCAATAAAGTATTTACTGCGGAAAATAATTAAATATGCTGTGTATTTATTTCCAGTTCCACCACAAACAAACCCACAGCAGGCAGTCCAAATTGCTCTTCTTTTCAGACCAGAAAGGAGCCCTCAAAATGACATGCAGTCTGTGACTGTCTTGAGTGACTCCCCAAGTCTCCCCTCTTCCTCTCTTTGCGATGCTCAGCTGGGGGCCTACTGCACAGCTTCTATTTTTTTTTTTTTAAATAAAGTACTTTACTGCAAAATAATTAAATCTGTGTATGTTGTGCATTTATTTCCAATTCCACCACCACAGAAAAAAACACACCAAAGACACTGCAGTCCAAATGCTTTCTTTTCAGACCAGAAAGGAGCCCTCAAAATTAAATGTAATCTGAGTCTGTGACTGCCGTCACACTGCCTGACTGAGTGACTCTCCCTGAGCCCCCCTCTCCTCCTCTCCTTGCAGTGCTCAGCAAGGGCTACTGGTTGCACAGCTTCTCGCCTGGCTGTCTTTGTTTAACAGCGGTAGTACACTAGCAGCAAGTTACTGCGGAGAGCAGTTTGTTATGAGGAGAATCAAGACTGGTGGAGTGTCTGCCAGATTTCACAAATTCAGCTGATCGGGTGGCTCAGTAAATACAATTACCACACACACGCAATCCTCCTTAGTAGTAAAACACCTGGCTCAAGCCTCAGACTCCCAGCCCTAGCTAATCAGAAAAGTCCCGACCATGTGTGCTGTCCTAAGCCTACTGTAACAAACAGGCAGGGCATGGGCAGGCTAAATTAAGATATCCAAGTCCAGCATAGGCATTTTTTTTGTTTGTTTGTTTTTTTATATTTGGCTGCTGGCTTTTCAACTTGGGCTCAGAGAGAGAAGTGAGCCCCTACGCTTTATTTTATGTATCACCTCATTGTCTCGCAGGCCTACTCCCTCCCATCCAGCTCTTCCTCCTGATCTTCCCTCAACCCAAACTATTTCTCTTTGCTGGTGGTGCACCTTTAGTGATTGTTAGGAAAAAAAAGTAGAAGCCAGTAGTGTAACCCCTAGGTGGCGCTGTCCCAAGGGTTACTACCCCTGCCTGCGTGACTAGGCACAGGTTGAGGGGCCTGAGTTTGGTGAACGGGTGCCTCCACCTGGAGGAATGGTTCTGGGGTAGCGTAACTGCTGTTGGTATAGCCCTCCAGGATGCTATAACCCCCCACCAACCTCTCTAGTGGCCTAAACAGTATAGCAGCAAATAAACAATCACATGTACCATATGATAACACTTTTAAACCCACACTCTGTACACTTACCACCAGGGCTGGACCAGCTGCAAAGGCCCTGGAGACCCCTTGTAAAATAAGATCCATTATACAACAGTTTAATGGCAGTACAATACCCCCACCACGAAGGCACATGTTAACCAGGTTAAATGCAAAAGCACAAATTCTGATTTATTCAGAGGCTTTGACAGGGGTGGGGCAATAATTTAACAAGTAATTACTAATTCTGATTGATTTAGGTTGCTCACGCATGCACTAAGAGTCCCTCTATCACAGTCACGCACTCTGGGCACCCAGTTGTTAATGTAGGCTAGCCTGATGCGTTGCCTGGGGTAGGCCGGCATTGTAGCTGTTGTTGGGACCCTTAGGAAAGAAAACAATTGCATACACATCAATCCAGAATTTGTAATCCGGAGTCGGGTGGCTCAGTTCATGGTAATAAACCCAAACAAATAAATCAGATGACACACTATGATTGCAGCTTTGTTGCAGGGAGCTACCCTGTTTGGTACTCACGCTACCCAGACCAGGAGGCAGGACTGACGAGATGAAGACCTCTGGATGGTGTTCTGGTTTGCCAGGGGAAGCAGGGCCCACATGACTCATCGAGGTGGTCGCTACCTGTTTGATGGTGTTGAGCAGGGAGCCGAATCCCCTAGCGAGTCTTTCGTTGGAAATGTCTCTACGATGGGAGCGGCAGTCTAGGCTGAGATGGCAGGGCCCAGACCAGAGCAGACAGTTCAGATTTAGTCCGTGCGAGTGCTGGAGCAGCTTCCAGCTAGCATAACACACCTGAAGGTGGGGAACCAAATCACGACCCACACAGCACATTCAGCACACTTATAAGGAACACAACTCTTAGTCACAGTTCGGGTAAAGTCCAGGTGGCAATTTAGCAGAAGTTCTGCATAAACCTCTCAATCGGTGACTCACTTCGATACCTGGCAGGCTGATTGCTTCTGGAGCAAGTCTTCGGTCCCAAATTCAGGCAGTGATCACTCTCTTTCTCTTCAGGCTTCAGATCTCAAACAAAGGCATTAGATTTAAGTCCAACTTTCACATTCACAGGATTTCTCACTGAAGATGTGACAGGCAGGCCAGCGCAGCCTTCCTGCCGATTCTCCTGTGCTCCTAAGCAGGAGCAGCTGCTCGATGGCTTGAGCTGTTCACTCTCCAAACTCCAGCTCACAGCTGACTCTGCTGCAGGCAGTTCTGGGGATTTCCTCAGAGATCGAAAAGGTTTGGTTGGCTGAGGGAACTGCCTGTCACAGCAAGGGCTCCCCCTCTAGGTCCATTTAGGTGCCAAACCTTAAAAACTACAGTTCCTTCAGATTTCAATCCCACAAAACCTCTGAGGGCAGTCTCCATTTTAGATTCCCTGAGGTTTGATTGGTCCAACTATGGCAGTCCAGAACCAAAAAGGTGGCTCTTATGCAAAAAGTCCAAACTGCAAGAGAAGGCAGGTTAAACAAACTTCTATACTATTGTTAATAAGGCAGATAAACAGTAAATGAACACAATTCATAACAGAGCCCCCTCTGCACATATAGTGACTGCAGAATGGAGCAGAAATACCATTCACCTGGCCGGTCATGAGCCCTAAACTACTCGGACCCAGCCCAGACTAATTTCTAACACAGCATAATGAATCTCTTAAAGAGGCAGGCACGGAGGCTTTCTATAGCACTCTCATGCAGACACATACAGCTACTGCAGACACAGGACACCATCCTGACAGTGGGCATTAGGCAAACCAGGAAGACATCTTAGTAAACCCCAATCTGTAGGGAGGTTACAGTAGTATTTAGAAGTCCACTGTGTAAGTTAGCTCTTAAAAGACTTTTTTTTTTCCAACTTTTAATTTGTCAGAAACACCCGTTAACTGGGATGATCAGCTCCGCTATTGATGCTCTTAATATGCAGCAAATGGCGGTTATGGAGCACTGCACAGTTCAGATGTTGAGTCATGTACTAGGGAGGCAGTGCAGTAGTGAGCGCCGAGCACTGCAATTGCTGCCCGAGTCTCTCGCTCTGTGTACTCCCGCCCCTTCCTCTCTCCATTTGCTGCCTAAGATATCAGTTCAGTGGAAGGGGTGGAGAGTCAGCGCGGAATCGTGGCTGGATTACCCCCACAGGGAGGACAGATGACCGCTCCTTTGATCACCCACATGATTGCATGGCTCAGCGACTGCACAAATAGGATGCTTCTCCTGGTCCCCGGAAGCCCCCTGGCAAGCCTGAAGGTAGGCAGACACAGAGAGAAAAATGGTCTGTTCATCTGTTTTGGCAGTCGTGCATGCGCCCCCATGATGTACATTCGCGCATGCCCAGACTGCGAAAGCAAGGAAACTGCTGGTAGTTGTGCCGGCGGGCATTTAAAAACTTAACTTTGTCCCAGTTAGGAATCCTATTGTCCCGGGCTACCGGGCAACAGGATTTTTCCTAGCCTGCTGCTCTACCCTGCTTAATGATTATTTTTGTCAGGAACTCCAACTGAGAGGTGTGCCTCTCCACAGGGTCAGTTAATGGGCCTAATGTGTCTCCTCATGCACTAACCCTCTCTCTTCACGCTCTTCTGTCTGCCATGTCAGCGCCTCCATTTTGTCACTAGTGCTAGTAAGAACCTCTGCGATAAGTGAGTGAATTTTGTATTCTTCCAAATCCCTGGAGCATGTCTTGTCTTGAGTTCTGCCAGCAGGCATAACTTCCCCCTTCCTCGATTTATTTGAGAGTCTTTTCTGCCTGTCATTGTCAACTGAGCAGCCATTACTTCTAAAGTTGCAGGCTAAGTGGTTAGGGGGAGAGTATCAGATGCAGCTGAACTAGATGTATAAATTTGCACCTGTTGAAGGGACCCGTGTGGCCCTAAAAGCTTGTTTACTATATCATCTTTGTACAAGGCATATGTTGGTCAAGTAAAAGGTATCAAACTATCCAGTGACTCCTGTATATGAGGTCCTGAACCTTAGGCTGTTATAACTCTCTCTTTGCATACTTGTTACCACAGGAGTTGTCTGTCATTCCTTGACACATCAGATCAGTTTGGACCTACAGTATCAGGAGTGTAATTCACTGCCTTATCTACTGTTGCTTGCTAGCTTTTATGTGCTCTGCACTATTTGTGGAGATCGTACTGAGTCTTATTTGACAGCACCTTGAACATTGAGGAAAGTTGCTTTATAATGGAGCAACTAAAATGAGTAAGGGGACGGAGCAGTTCAGCTACGGGGACTGTTTAGGCAGGTGTAACGTATGTTTTGCCTATACACAATAGAATAGATACTGTCAGCTCCGTGGTTGCACCACCGCTTGCAACATTGGATACCTTAGTTCATAAAAGTATTGCTGAAGAGCAGCCTGGAGAAGGAGGAGGACTGAGTCGCCCCAGGACAGTTCTTCTCTTGGAGGGTTGGTGGGCATCTGTTACTGCAACACGGTCACTGCCTAGAGGAGGCTAGGTGGTATAGTAACCAAGGCCAACACAACAGGAAAGGGTTGTTGCCATATGCCAGCACATAATTCACCTTTGTGTGCATGTCATTGTATTCTGGCTCCCTTCAGGCAAAAATGGAGAAAGACTCCCCAGTCTGCTGGAGGAGACACCCAGACACCCTCTCTTCCCACTACCAGCCTGGCACCCCACACACCACCTCAGTGGTCCTGGGTAAGTGGTGGCTGAGTAAGTCCAGGAGAAGGTAAGTGATGGGGCCGGGGTTGCTGTCCAGAGGTGGGCAGACTGAAGTGCCTGGAGGATAAATAGCTAGATTTGACAACAACAAAATAATTATGGTTTCAGGGTTTTTTCCCCATCAAGCTGTTTGACCCCAAGCCATCACTTACTCCTCCTTTGTGTTTTCCTGCCAGCTACCTCCTAGTCCTGGCTGCTGCTCTCTCCATTGTCATAGTCAGAGGGAATCCATGGAGTGGGGTTCAAGAGTGCTAGTGACCATTCTATGGCTCATGGCGCATAGGGTTTTTGTTCTTTTTTTTTCTTCCTTTGTGATCCCGCCCACTTCTTGCCTCCCACATGGAGCTGGATGGTGCCCCAAGAGGCCTCAGCATTTTCCTGTATAAGATGCATGGCCCGCCACAGGGGTCGCTGCAGAACTCAGTGCCTGCCCCCAGCTTGAAGTGCTGCTGCTTGACAGTGCCACCCCAGCCCCCTCCCCTTTGAACCAAGCTAGTTTATTTCAAAATGAGAAACCAGTATGGATTTAAATGTTAAATCATTACCAGTATACATTCTATTATTGTCTGATGCAGCAGTAAATTTTTTTCTATTTCTAGCCCTAGCAATTATTCAGTAATGCATCTGTATCATACTTCAATTTGTCGTCATTTTAATCCATAGTACAGCAGAAATGTAATCTTTAGGAGGAAAGAAAACACCCCAAACATCCCAAAAATTCACAGCATTTTTCTCTCTACTTCCTCTCTACCTTATCCTTCTGTACTTTGAATGAGAGCTTAATCCACATATACACTTTAATTTTATTACTGCCCTGAAAAGAAAAACTTACCTGAACTGGGTGCAGCCAACAGTGACATACAGTATGTTTCCTTGTTTGACTTTACTCAGAAACTGATAGTTTTTATAGCATATAATTTAAGAAACAAAGAGATTACAGTTTGTCATTGGAATGTGTTATTTTTTTTGACTGGAACATTCTTGCAGTAGGGTGGATGTCTTTAAAATGTATAAGCAGGAGTTGTGTGTGATTCAGATTTAAAGGTATACAAACATTTAAACTTAAAAAAAAAAAGAGATACAGCTGGAAATTATAGGTAGTTTTATTTTGATCTCCGTTCTGGGCACATCAATTTTCATGATGAAAAAGAGGGGTGAAGTTGAGCAGCTCGGCAAATCTCAGTGAGTAGTGCAGCATAAACTCAGTGGAACAGTTACCACATAAATAGAATGTATTTTCTGTCCATCCACTTGTTTATCACACCAAATAGGCTGTGTATGAACTTTAACTTGCCATCAGTTTTGGTACAGTGTGCCTTGTTATGCGAAGAGCTAGGAAGGCAGACGGACAGAACTGCAAATCCTGACATTTCTGTGCCAGGCTGCGGCATCTCCTTCAGAATATGGCTAACCAGTAAAAGGAGCTCCTTTAAGTGAATTAAGAGAGCGTAAGACTGCAATCCATAATAACAGAGAAGCTTAGGCTGTTGCATGTCAGTTCCAAACTTTCTCAGGAAGTGATTACATCACAGAGACTTAATCAGCCAATAGCTTGGGTAACAGACCTGAGAACAGTATTATAAGCAAGTGTTTATAGCAAACTCATCAGAACAGCTAATATTTTTCCTAGTCAAACTATCTCTTGTTGGGAGCTGCAATACTGAACATAGGATTTGCAAGAAAGCGAGTTGTGCTCACAACAGAGGGAGGGAACCTTTCAATTGTCTTTGCTTTGTAGCAGATATACTGCAGGTGGAGGCTGCTTCTAACTGAAAGGTGAAAGAAGGAATTTACAATTATCAGGAAAAGACAGTCTTGTTACAATTCTTAAGATTTTCAAGTAGGAAGAGTTCAAAGCACAGCTGACTTATTTTGGGGCTGACTGCTTTCAGAGCACAAACCACCAGGCTGTTTTGGGGCTGGGAGGTTTACCTGTGTCTGACTTGGATGTCTGGATTTTTCTCTGTTTGATTAGCAGGGTTTTCTCTGTCAAATTGTTGTGTATAGTATCTTGCAGACAGGAAGGCACTCATCTCATGATGTGGGTCAGAGCTCTTAGCTGATTGTTTTGTGAGGGCACAGTTTAGGCCCAACCCTTCCCACCCCTCACCCCACCCACCCCTGGAAATAGTTCCTTTATACCTGGGGTTCTGACATCATTTCTCAAGAGTGCAAGGTGCATATCAATGTCATATCCTCTCTAGCACACAGCACTGAAAATATACGCATACACATTGTATAATATATATATATTTCTATATAACAAACCAATCACTCACACAAGCACACACAAAAAAAAAAAAAAAAGTACATAGTCATGTGGGGAGTAGTGCAATGTAATGGCTGTGGGGCAGCAGTCTTCCGGGAGTCTTTCTGGAGGCTGAGATGCTGCCCTATTTGCAGACAACTCTCTGCCCTGAGGGAGGAAGTTGCCCGTCTTCAGGCCACACTGGACAGCAGTAAGAAAACCTTCCCCCAGGCCAGACTGGATGGTAGGAAGGGAACCCCCCCATCCAGGGAGCACCAGAGCCACCACCACTACCTCAGAGGTTGCAAAGAAAGCACAGCAGTTGGACCACAGTGGGCTCAGGGAGGGTGAGGAGGGTGGAACAGAGGCACACCCAGTCAGTTGTTCCACTCCACAATCCATACATCATTCTGGGGGAGCACAGCTCCCTCATGGATGCACCGAGGAGGATTAAGGAGGCTGAGGACACCTGTCACAAGGGAGGCCCACAGGAAGGAGGCAGAGGATGCCACAAGGAAAGGAAGCAGCTCCTGGTGGGGACTCAAATTATTGGGGATAGAACTGGGGGGAGCATGGAAAACTGAAGTAAAATGCCTGCCTGGTGCCATGGCTTGTAGGGACAGGAAGCGCATCCTCAGGATCACGAGAACACCTGCACAGGAGTCTGAGCTGGATGTCATTGTCCACCTAGGGACAAATGACTTGGCTCAACATGAGCTTAGAGCAGTGCAGAAGGACTTTGTAGAACTGGGGAGAGGCCTAAGACAAGTAACACACACAGTATCCTTCTCAGAGTGCTGCCTGTAAATGGCATGAGTGAGGCAAGGGTACTTTACACCATGCAGTTTAATGAGTGGTTGAAAAAAGGTGTGGAGCACAGGGGTTTGGCTTCATTGGGGACTGGGGTTCCACCTGGAGGACACCAGCCTATACTGGCAGGATGGTCTGCATCTGTCCAGGAAGGAACAAGTCTTTTGAGCAATCGGTTTAAATGCTTCATTGGCAAGCTTTTAAACTAGTCAAGGGGGGAGGCACTGATAAGCAGCAGAAAAATCCCAGCCTCTCCCTACAAAACAGGGTACTAAATGGGAAAAAGACCGAGGTAGAAAGATCAGTGGGGGATGCTGCAACAGAAAATAAAGCCATCAAGAAATGGAGAGCAATGAGTACCAATGCCCGTAGTCTGAGTAACAGGCTTCCTGAATTAGTGGCCTTGATGGAGGAGGAACATCTGGATATCGTGGCAGTCACAGAAACATGGTACACACAAAACCATGACTGGGATGTAAACATACCAGGATACACTATCTACAGGAGGGACAGGGAGGGTAAAAGAGGAGGAGGAGGAGGAGTAGCTCTTTACATAAGGGAAGGAATCAAAGCAACAGAACAAAAGGGTAAACAGGGAGGAGAAGAAGCACTGTGGGTCAATTTGGAGACCGGCAATGGCACCACAATCCGCACAGGGGTTGTATACAGACCCCCTTCTCAGGGGGAGGAAATGGACAAGGAAATGATAGAAAGTATACTCAGTATGGCAGAAAAAGGGGAGATATTGCTGATGGGTAATCTGAATATGCCAGATGTTAACTGGAGTGCAGTTGCAGCAGCCACTTCTAAGAGTGGGGTTATTCTAGATGCCCTACAGGGGGCATGCCTTAGACAACTAGTATTGGAGCCCACTCAGAGGGAACAATCTTAGACCTGGTTCTCTCAAATGGAGATGAAGAGGATCACAGATGTAGAAGTAGGTAGCCATCTGGGAACTAAGCGACCATCGAACAGTATGGTTCACAATAAACACAGCAATAGAGTCAAGCCATACAAAGACAAAGGTACTGGATTTTAGGAGGGCTGACTTTGTCAAAATGGGTGAGTGCCTAAGGAATGCACTAGCAAATGGGCAGGAAGGAGGGTGGAAGAACAATAGGGAATAATAAAACTGCCATCACAGAGGTGACAAGCCTTGTGTAAAGCAAATAAACAAAACGAACGAGGTAAGAAACCACTATGGTTCTCAAAAGAAGTGGCAGGAAGGTTCAAGAGAAAAGAAAGCATTCAGGAAGTACAAGGAATCACAGAAGGAACAGGACAGAGAACTGTATCAGTTAAAGCAAAGGAAGCTGGGAAGGCAGTCAGAACAGCAAAGGCCCAAACCGAGGAAAAGATAGCCAACTCAGTTAAGAAGGGGATAAAACCTTTATAGGTACATCAGGGAGCGAAGGAAGACCAAGGGAGGATAGTGAGGCTTAATAAAGGGAGGGAGGGTGGGCAGAGGGTGACTGTGAAAGGCAGAGATACTAAACAAATATTTTTGCTCAGTATTTACAAAGGAAGAGGGGGAGGTACCTAAAACAAACAGTAGAAACACTCTGATACAGAAGTTGATACCAGCCCATTTACAGAAGAAAGGGTTCTGAAAGAACTCTTAAAACTGAAGGTGGACAAAGCAATGGGGCCTGATGGGATTCATCCCAGAATTCTAAAAGAACTAAGGGTAGAACTAGTGACACCACTGACTACCCTCTTTAACAAATCATGGGAGGATGGGGTGGTACCCGAGGACTGGAGGAGGGCAGATGTGATTCCCCTTCACAAAAGTGGGAGCAAGGCAGAAGCAGGAAACTACAGACCTGTTAGTTTAACCTCAGTGGTAGGGAAAATGATGGAATCACTTCTGAAGGAAAGAATTGTCGAGTATCTAGAGGCCAGAGGGGCACAGGACCCAAAGCAGCATGGATTCACAGCGGGAAGGTCATGCCAGACAAATCTGATAGATTTCTTTGACTGGGTGACCAAAGTAGTTGATCAGGGAGGGGCTGTGGACATGGCCTACCTAGACTTTAGCAAAACATTTGACACAGACCCACACAAAAGATTAATATACAAGTTAGCCAGCCTGGGAGTGGGTCCCAAGATGACAGCCTGGGTAAAGAATTGGCTGGAGAATAGGTCACAGAGAGTAATGGTAAATGGAGTCCACTCTGAAAAAGGGGTTAGTATGAGTACACCGAGGTTCAGTATAGACCGGTCCTCTTCAATGTCTTTATGTTACATTGCAGAGGGACTGGAAGAAAAATGTATGTCTCTTTGCAGATGACACAAAGATCTGCAACAGAGTTGATGCACAAGGTGGAGTGGAAAGGATGAGAAGGGACTTGGCAAGGTTAGAGGAATGGTCAAATGTATGGCAGCTTAGATTCAATGCTAAGAAGTGCAAGGTAATGCACCTGGGAAGCAAAACCCAGGGGAGAGTACACAATGGGGTGAGCTACTAACAACAACAAAAATGGAAAGGGACCTGGGGGTAGTCATATCAGATGACCTAAAGGTGGGCAAGCAATGTGAGAGGGCAGCAAGGAGGGCTGTGGGGATACTGGGATGCATAGGAAGAGGCATCACCAGTAGAAAACAGGAAGTTATTATCCCTCTGTACAGACAGCTAGTGAGACCCCATCTGGAGTACTGCGTGCAGTTCTGGAGACCCAATCTCCGCAAAGACATAGACAGGATGGAAGCTGTCCAGAGGAGGGCAACTAAATGGTGCAGGGTCTGCACCGGAAGACATATGAAGAGAGACTTAAGGAGCTTAATATGTAGCCTCGAGGAAAGGAGGGAGAGGGAGACATGATAGAAACTTTCAAGTACCTCAAGGAATCAACAAAGTTCAAGAGGGTAGCATCTTTCAAAAAAAGTGTGCAAGAACAAGGGGCACAATTTGAAGAAGATAGAGGGGCGGCTCAGAGGTAATTCAAGGAAGTAGTTTTCACAGAGAGGGTTGTGGATGTATGGAACGGCCTTCCAGAGGAGGTTGTGGAGTCAAAACAGTGGTGGAATTCAAGCATGCATGGGACAGTCATGAGGCAATGCTAGGGGGTTGGGGTAGGAAGAAGTAGGCTGCTGGTTAACTAGGACCTGCAGCTTATCCATCAGGTAGGGAAATTGGCAGACTGGGTGGGCCAAGCGGTCCTTATCTGCCATCAAATTCTATGTTTCTATGGCTAACCAGTAAAAGGAGCTCCTTTAAGTGAATTAAGAGAGCGTAAGACTGCAATCCATAATAACAGAGAAGCTTAGGCTGTTGCGTGTCATTATAAACCAGCACAGCACGGGTCATGTGTAACACTGCATTTTATTGGTATAAAAAAGCAGCTATGGCTCACCGAGGAGATTTATGAAAAAATTGTTGCAGCACAAAGCTTTTTGGATTAGCAAATTAAGTACTGTTTAACCAAAAGGACTGAATGAAGAACTAAATCTAAGTTGCCACCTCTGAATAGCACTGTAATTAGTGGTTGTGCTCTCCCCCCTCACTCCTGATTCCTTGTTCTGTTACAGCCTTTAATCCTGTGTTTCTAATTGAATAATTTTGACATGCTGTGAGAAATGCCTATTATTCATTTTTGCACTTAGCTCTTTGTTCACCTTAGGAGATGACCAATTAGCATTGTGGCTTGATGCTGATAACTCAACTTTTGTTAGTCGCTGACGCTGTTGATACGGATTTGCTCTTTAATATGTTGAGGCTGGTCTAGTACTAGGTTAAGCTACTGACACTTCTTTTATTTACATGTGTAACAATAAAATATTGCACCATTTTTCTTTGTAGTTCAAAAAAGTTGCGTTGGCTTTAAAAAGGCTTTGCCCCCTGACAGTATATAAAGAGGCTCCTTTTACTGGTTAGCCATGCTCTGAAGAAGGTCCACTCCCTGGCACCGAAACGTCAGCATGCTTTTGCAATTAAGGACATCTTGTCCATCTGCCTTCCTAGCTTGTTGGGTAACCAGGAACATAGTACCTAAACTGATGGCAAGTTAAAGTTCATGTACAGCCTATTTGATTTGATAAAGAGAGGGACTGAAAGAAAATAAATTATATTTATGCAGTAGCTGTGCTCCACTGAGTTTATGCTGTGCTGGTCCAATTGGGATTTGCCAAGTTGTTCGTCTTCTCCTCTCCTTTGCTTCACAAATATGGCCTTCGGGACCAATGCATAGAGCAGCGGGGTTGTTTTCCTAAGAAAGTGAGCTCTGACCACATTTTTTGTATAACTTTGAAAGCACATCAACTTTCATTTGAATCAGGACTGCAGTGCACTGGAAGTAGGAAAGTTGGTTTGCTTGTTTATAAGTTTTTTTGCCCTGGTTCAACCCTGAATATCATGATTATTTGAGTTCTGTTGTGCTTTAAGTAGCTTTTGAGCATCATGCAGCGAGGCACGATTATGCGACAGACACATGTGATATTACAGTCTACAGATGGCTGATAAGCAAGAGTTCCAAAACAGTAAACAAAGGGAAGGACACCCTAGGACTACACCTATAAATCACAACACTGTGCAACATTCGTTTTGTAACTTTTAACTTTAGTTTACCCTCTAATAGCTCCAATTCTCTTGTCTTTTAGCAAATTTCTCTTAGAGCCAAACCTCATGACATGTGGGGAGGAGTGGTATTTAGCAGTAGATCACTGCTGATTAGATTGTGGTGTAATCATGCAAAGGCATCTGGTTGATGTTTTGATCCTGGCTTCCATGTTTGATATGCCAGATGCAGATACAGTGTTGTCTGCATACAGGTGGTAGCTGGCATTGGTTAACTTTGGGCAGACATTGTTTACATAAAGCCTGAACACTGTAGGTACAAGGATGGATACTTCAAATGATGGGTAGTAGTGCTGGTTTCTTTCCTTCGGAAGACTGCTACATGTTCCAGAAATTATGGAACGTGTGGAACATGTTCAGAAAGTATGTCCACCATACTCCATACTGGACTCTGATTAACAGAGGAGGTAACAAGACAAAACATTTATCTTGCTTTGACTAGCAGTTCTGCCGTTGTCCACACAGGGCAGATCTAAATTAAACTTGTTCATAATGTTTTTTTTTGGTTTCTAAAGTAGAGGACCTGGACCAAGTGCTACAGTCCACCTAGAAAAAGCAGTTCTCAAGTTGTATCTGGAACTAGTGCTGAAGTTCAGACAAGCAATCTGCATTAGACCAACATTTGTGTACAAGATGGATCTGGATGAAGAATCTCCTTGATTCAGAGGAAATATGTATTACTTTTCTCTTACAAACAAGAATCTGTCATCAAAAAAAAGTCCCATTGGCTCATCGTGTCTGCTCATTCCAACCTGATATTGAAAAAGAGCCCCAGAGTCTCACCCCTCTCCCTTTCCCCTTTCCCCTTTCCCTTTCTGGTCTGGTCTTCACCTAGTTCTTGTATCTGTCGCACCCTCCTTTGAATACACCCAGTGATTTCACACAGATGACATTGTCCTGCAGCCTTTTCCCCATCCTCTGTGTGAAAAAGTACATCTTACTTTGAAGAAATCTCTTGTAGCAGGCCACACTGGTAGGACTAAGCTGCCAGGTGCCAGGACCACATGGAAAACTTCTAGCTAGCAATCTACCACAGGGGACCGTCCCCTGCCAATGTCAGTCAACTGACGTCATCATAGGCTTTATAGGAGGGCGGTCCCCCACACCACCTCAGTTCTTTTCCCGCTGTCGACCCGCACACATTGGACCTTAGCGGACGCTGCAGCTACAATCGCCCACCATTTCCCATGCTTACTGCGCTTTTTTATTTTCATTTCTTCTGAGTGTAAAACATAGAATTTTCAGTGTTTTTCTGACGAGTTTATGTCTTCTTCACCAGCCTTGTCTTCTAACCACTCCACGAAGTGTGCCTGTGGCAAACAGATCCCTGAAAAGGACGGCCACTCTGTGTTTCTGATCTGCCTAGGCCCCTGCCTTGACACCAAAGCCTGTCAGTTCTGCCAGAAATTCAACCAGGTCACTCAGAGACATCGTTTAAAAACTCAGGAGAGCCACCTTTTAACGCAGAAGTTGGTTACCATGGAAAAGGAGCTGCAGGCCAGGAGCTCTTCAGCCTTGCCCACCCAGTCCTCCAGGGCCTCTTCTTCTTCTCATAAAGAGAAATCCAGGAAGCACAAACACCAGAAACAGTCTCAGTCAGCTTCTCGGTTGTGGTCACCCCACAAATCATCGACCGCGACTGAGCTGTCCTCCCACAAGAGGTCGGCTTTTCCAGCCCCGTCTTCCCCCGGGCTCCCAGTGGCTTGACCACCTGCCCTCATCTCTATCTCGGGCGGTGGCTCTTCGGGGTAGGGGACTTCATCTCCCACCCCCCAGCCCCTGACACTCAGACGCTTATCCTCCATGGACTCTCAGCCGGTCTTGGTACTTCGGGCGGCAGCTCTACCACCGTTGCCTCACCAGCCCTGGCGCTGCCTTCTTTGGCTTCCATCTCGGGGGCCACTGCCAGTCTGGCTAGGTGATGTCTGGAGCAGGCCACTTCTGTCTTCTCCTCACCAGCACTGCCTCTGCCTCCTTCTCAAGGGTTTCTATCCCATCAGGCACCAACTTCTCCTGTAGTGCTGGTGGACCCTTTACCCGGCTGCGTTGAGCCGCCACCATTACTGCCGCAGCCCTAACCTTTGGGTCCAGCACCGTCGACACCACTGCCACAGCCTACACCGCAGCTGACTCTCATTGACCCATCACTGGATCGCTACCCAGTGCCAGGTGGACCAACGCCTGGGTATCCTTCACTGGCTTCTCAGCCGATGTTTCCCAACCTGCCTTCTCTTCCATTACTGCTGATGTATAACATAGCACCCTAGGTGGATTACAACGCCCTTTTTTCAGCATGGTGGTCTTTCATACAAATGCAGACCCTCCTCCCGCTCCTCAGGGCCCACCTCTGGCATCACCCCACTACCCTCCACAAGATTCTTAGCCCAGGAATTCAGACCGGGCTGATCCCAGCAAACCTCTTATGTTGGGGTCTTCAGGGGCGCGACCTGATGTCAGTTCAGGCTCTAGAAGGGACGATCACCGGCCACTGACCCTAGTCCTGGACAGCGATACTACTGAGGATGACTTCCAATCCTCAGGGTCTTCCTCTTCTCCGGGTGAGTCTTCAGAGGGGAGGACCACGCTAAGGAGGTGCCCAAGTCTTCCCGCCCCCAATGACGCTTTCTTTGTAGATGTTATGTATCACATCCAGTCTGTCATGAGCTGGGAGATCAAGGAACAGGACCTGGAGAGATGCCGCTTGGCTATCTACCTCCGGCAACAGGATGCCTTCCCTGTGGTGGTGCCCCCATGATTGACTCCTATGAGGATGTCACCAAGGCTGCCTGGGCCTGCCCCTCTACTACCCCTCCTCTACCTAAAAAGGCTGATCGCCTGTACCATGCCCCTGCGAGCAAGCCTTTTCTGGGCAGCCACCCTAAGGTGGATTCTATGGTGATTAATACGGCATGTGATCATATTAAGAATCCCAAGAACCACAGTACTCTCCTCCAGGACCAGGAATCCAGGCAGCTGGATCCCCTTGCCAAGCGTGTTTCTGCCTCTACTATTTTGTCTGTTAGGGCCATCAACTATTTGGCCCATATAGTCCAATATCAAAATATCCTCAGGGGCCAAGCCAGGGACTTAGTCCAGACGTTACCTGAAGATGCCACTAAGACACAGCTCGCCCAGCTTCTGAAGTCGGGCTCTGACATTGGCAGTCATGTCCTCCGGGCGGCTTATGATGCTGTTTACACCTCCGGGCATGGGTCAGCTGCTGGGATCTGCCTCCGGCACCAGTCTTGGCCCCAGGTGTCCAGTCTTGCCCCGGATGTGCAGGCTAGAATTTTGGACTCCCCCTTCCGTGGGACAGTCCTTTTCGGGGGTGATGTCCAGGACATCATTTCTACCTTACAGGAATCTGGGCCAGCCCTCAAGTCAGTCCATTTGTTCTGTCATACCCAGTCTAGAGCAGCCCAGCATCAGTCCTTTTTGTCGGCCCTCCCGCACCAAACTCTTGTCCAGCCTGCCAAGTGTCAGCAGAAGTGCAAGGCCCCTGCAGCCCCTGCCACCACCAGAGCTCCCACGACCCCTCTGCCTGCACCTGCCCCACCTCCTGACCAAACCCCCCCCCGACCGAGCATCCAAGGGAGGCGGTCGGGGATCAGTACTCCCTCCACCTGGACGTGTGGAGGGAAGTGACCACAGACAACTGGGTGCTCCAGATCATAACTCACAGTCATACTCTGGAATTCCTAGAGTGGCCACCCCAAAATCCTCCTGCCTGCTCTTCTTACCTTCCAGCACACCTGTCTCTGGTTTGGGAGGAAATTCAAGCTTTTCTTCAAAAAACAGCCATAGAGCCCATCACTCAGGCTCAGTGGGTAAGGGGGGTTTAGTCCCACTTCTTCCTCGTCCCCAAAAAGACCAGGGATTTTCAACCCATCCTGGACCTGAGTCAACAGAAGCTGTACATCGAGTACAAGCGCTTTAGGATGGTCACCCTTCAGGGACTGTTACCCCTGTTGCACCAGGGGGACTGGCTCTGTTCTCTGGACATGCAGGATGCTTATCTGCACACCCAGGTCTTTCCTGCCCATCATCGCTCCGCTTCCACTTTCAGGGAGCCAGTTATCAGTTTTGGGCCCTCCCTTTTGGCCTTTCCTCAGCCCCTTGGGTATCTACCAAATGCCTGGCAGTGGTGGCTGCTGCATTTAGGAGGCAGGGCTTCTATGTGTTCCCCTATCTGGACAATTGGCTGCTTGCAGCCCCCACCAGGGAACATTTGGTTCAGACCCTGGAATCAACCTTAAGTCTTTTCCAGGCCTTGGGGATCACCCTAAACCTGCTGAAGTCCTGCCTCTCTCTTTGCCAGCACCTCCAGTACATGGGACAGTCCTAGACACCAGTCAGGGTAAGTCCTTTCTGCCCGAGGACAGAGCAGAGCGACTGATGGCTCAGGCCCATTTGATTTCCTCCAGTTAGCAGGTCCCAGCCAGGGTCTTCCTGTGCCTTCTGGGCCACATAACGGCGGCAGTCACCTCGGTCCCCTAGGCCCAGCTACATATGCAGGTTCCTCAGTGGACCTTGAGGGTCCAGTGGGATCAGCGTACTGACGACCTGGACCAATTGGTCAAGTTCAAGTTCAAATTTATTGACAGGAAAAAAACTCCATTGAGCAGGCTCATTTACAAGGAGGTCCTGATTAACAACAGGGACATTACACAAGCATATACAAAGTAATATGCATTAAACACACGAATAATCCATGAGGAGGAAATAGGACAATAATATTTACATCATATTTACATAGGCACACTAAAGCTAGGAGTTAAATAAATGGTTAGCTCTGGGTAACAAGATAGTACCTCATGAGGGAAGTAGAGACTACAAGGCCAGCAAGGAAGTAAAGATAATGGCATGGGCGGAGTGGGATAAGGTCAGAGGGAAAGGGGGACAGAGGATGGTAGGACGGAGGTAGGAGGGGGCAGATAACAAGGTGGAGGGGTGGGAAAAATGAATATAACAGGGTAGCTAGGTTGGCTGGGGCAAGGACACTATGAAGGTGGCGGGGAGAGGAGGTAGAGATAGAAGGTAAAGAAAGGATAGCTGTAGATAAGGGCAGGAACTGTTGCGTGACGACAGTGTGGGATACAGACTAGGGGTAGATTGTGTGGTGATGGTAGTGTAACATGGAGAGAGGAAGAAGGGGGAATGGAAGTATAATGGAAAGTCACTTAGGGGTGAGAGAGGGCGGGGGGTTGACAAGAGGATAGAGTCAGGTCATGGTCTCTGACCTGGTATGGATGACTCTGTCGTGGTGGCTGGACCCGGCAAACCTCCTTCGAGGAGTCTCATTTCAGCTCCCGACCCCCTGACAGGTTCTCACGATAGATGCGTCTGGCCTGGGCTGAGGTGCTCATCTGGCCAAACGTCAGACCTAGGGTACCTGATCACCAGTAGGGCAGGATCTCCACATCAATGTCCTGTAGGTACAGGTGGTCCTTTGCACCCTGCAAGCCTTTCAGACTCATCTTCTCCCCAGTCCACTGCTGGTGCAGATGGACAATATGTGTGTAGTGTACTACATCAACAAGCAAGGGGAGACCCATTCTTACCCTGTGTCGGGAGGCAATGAGAAACTGGTTCTGGGCCATTGAGCACAATCTGAAGCTCTTGGCCATTCATGTTCCAGAGATCCAAAACGTATTGGCTGACAGTCTCAGCCACTCCAGGTCATGGGCTCACAAGTGGGAACTTCTAACCTCAGTGGTCGAAGATCTCTTCGACAGGTGGGGTTGTCCAGAGTTGGACCTTTTTGCATCCTCACTCAACACAAAATTGCCGTTTTTTGCTCACTCAATCCTGGGACTGGAGTTTTCTGGCGAGATGCTTTGTCCCTCTCTTGGAAGGGGAGGTTTCTATATGCCTTCCCGCTCCTGCAGAGGGTTCTACTCAAGCTCCAATTAGAAGGAGCAGAGAAGATTCACATGGCTCCCTTCTGGCCATGCCACATTTGGTTTCCCCTGCTACACCAGCTGGCCGTAGAACCTCTGTTGCCCTTGCCCCTGTGCACAGGCTTGCTGTCCAAGGACCAGGGCACCCTGGTCCATTCGGACCTCAAGTCCCTGCATCTACATGCATGGCTCCTGCAGACCTAGCAGTTGCCCACCTTGGGGTATCCTCCAGGGTCACTGACATCCTGATGGCAGCCAGGAAACCTTCCACCAGGGCCATTTATGCTATGAAATAGAAGCACTTCTCCATTTGGGCCACTGCTCACCATTTGGATCCATTCACTTGCCTGATGGTGTTGGAGTACCTTTTTTCCCTTTCAGATTCAGGCCTGAGGTACTCCAGCCTTAAGATGCACCTTTCCGCCATCTCTGCATACCATGCACCTATTGAGGGCAAAACTGGTGCCCAGCTCAAAGTGTCCTGCACATTCCTGTGGGGCATTTTGCACCTGAAACCTCCCATTTGGGACCCAGTCCCTCCATGGGACATCAACTTTACTTTGGAGAAACACACTTTACCTCCCTTTGAACCAGCCGCGAGTTGCAAGCTGTGCTTTCTGTTGTGGAAAGCACTCTTTTTAGTTGCTATTACTTCTGTTTGAAGGATTTCCGAGCTACGGGCTCTTATGTGTAAGGAGCCTTACTTGGTTTTACACAAAATCCTAAGTTTTTACCTAAGATGGTGTCAGAGTTTACTTTAAATCAATCCATCTGCCTGCCAGTTTATTTTCCTGAGTATTCTAATCAGTGGGAGGCATTGCTCCATACCTTGGATGTTCCCAGAATGTTGCGCTATTATAAGAACCGCACTAAGACTTTGAAGAAAACTGACCAGTTGTTTGTTTTGTTCGCCTCCAAGAAGAGAGAGGGTGCTCCTGTTTCCAAACAGTGTTTGTCTAAGTGGTTAGCTAATTGCACTGTTTATTGCTACCGCAAGTACAACAACCCCCCTTCTGGTGGTAGTTAAGGGTCATTCCACCAGGGGTATGGCTGCCTCCACAGCTTGCTTCAGAAATGTGTCTGCTGCAGGTGCAGCTGTCACCTGGAGTTCTGTCCACACTTTTACCAAGCATTACAGTCTGGACATTGCCTCTAGGCGTAGAGCCAGTTTTGGCCTGGCAGTTCTTCAGGGCCTTCTGTCTTGAGCTCTTGACTGCTGACTTGTCCTCCTCCCAGTGATGTTCTCCTGGTGATAACTGGTATTGCTCGGGACTCAGTCCTACTGGTGTGGCCTGCTGCAAGAGCTTTCCTCGAAGTAAGATAGTACAGTTACATAAGAACATACCATAACAGTAGATCTTCGAGAGAAGCTCTTGCAACAGGCCCTGCTTTTCCTCCATCCTTCCCCCTGCTGTTCCTTCTCTGTTGACCTTCTTCTGCCTGTCTTTTGGCTCTCAAAAAACCTCCTCGGTTCTCCTTCAGCTGCCTGTATGGGGTCTCCAGCGGGAGAACTGAGGTGGTGTTAGGGACCGCTCTCCTATATAGGCTATGCTGACAGCATTGATTGATGTCGGCTGGGGCCCCCATGGTAGACTGCTAGTTAGAAGTTTTCTGTGTGGTTCTGGTGGCTTAGTCCTACCAGTGTGGCCTGCTGCAAGAGCTTCTCTCGAAGATCTACTGTTATGGTAAGTTCTTACGTAACTGTACTTTCCTAGTGTCTCTTTTAAATTTGTCCCCACTCCAGCTTTATGGGATTGCCCCAGTGTCTATGTTCCCACTCAGTCTGAACAATACCCCACTATCCACTCTATTTACCCTGTAAAGGTACTTGTATGTTTAAGTCATCATCATGTCCTCTCTCTTCTTCTCACTTGAAGTGTGTATATGTTCAGATCTGCCACCCTCTCCTTGTACATCCCTTCCAGCCATCCCTGGATCGTCTTGGTTACCCTCCTCTACGGATAGCTTATTTTACTGTATGTAACCCCTACCCATGAGATGTAACTAAACCAGGGAGATAATTGGAGATGCTGACTTAGAGGGTTTGACTTCGGCCAGATGGTCCTGAGCCTGGTAGCTGTTTCCAGTTCTCACTTAACATGATGCATTCGCTCAAGGAGCCCCTTTCCATGCCTTTGCACTAAAGGGTGTTTTCCCTTAAGAAATTAATAGTAACCACATCCCTGATGGAGAATATTCTGGTGGGGAATCAAGGAAATCACAACCTCTGCACTCCAAGGTCTGTTACGGAACTGTTTTTTCCCTGATCAGGGAATGAAATCTTATTCAGTAAGTACGTAAGTAAGTAGGGCTGGTAGTATAGTCTAGAGGTTAGAAGAATGAGGTGTTAACGATCTTGGTATCTCCAGCAGTCCAGACCTGAGTTTGATTCTCACAACCTCCACTTGCATACTGTGCGACTCTGAGCAAGTCACTTAACCGCCCAGTGCTCCGAGGTCGCCCCTGAAAACAGGCACTTGTGCCTAGTGGGCCTTATCTGGTTACCAAAGACTAAAAATAAAGTAGAACATGAACTACTTTAAGTCTCTTTCTCCTGAAGTTCAGGGCTCCACTTCATATTACAGACCTGCACAGGCTTAAAACATTTGTGGGTACTGCAAAAGATCAATTTAAGCAATCCAAAACGTATTTGATGCTCAGCAAACTTGATTTTGGACTGAAATTGATATCTGGGCATTAGTTACAAGGTAATACACAGTTCAAAGCAACTGCACAGTCCAGAAAGTGATCCCATTACCCCCCGGTAGCTGTCAGGAGTTCAAGGTGATGCTCAAACCCACAAAACATCTCTTCCAAACTGGCTTCTTTTCCTGAGAGTCCTGGCAGCAACTCAAGACTTTTCCTGACATTTACACTCTTGTCAGCACTGCTTTCAGGGTAGCCTGTGATGAGGGCACTGGGGAGAGGGTGCTGACAATAACAGCAACCTGCTGCCCAGCGCATTGCAGGAATGGCTTCAAGGGGATACGGCGGCCGGATGGGGGTTGGGGTGACTATAGTGACATCCTGTCACTATACGTACGCGCACACAGGGGGTGGATGGGAGCAGGCACGCACAGCAAGGGATGTGGGGGTGGTGCCACGGTCGGGTTGCCTGTCACCCTATGGCGTGGTGGTGGTTGCTGGCGTCAGTCGGCAGAGTACTGGGTTTGGGTCCGCACTGTGTGCTTGTTGCGCCTGCCTGAACCTTTTTTTTTTTTTTAAATGTTTTCACCCCCCAACATGCACTCCCTGCAGTTGAGAATCCTTTAGTAGGGGGGTGCAGGGGGCACAGACCCCAGCAGAAAACAGGAAAAACGAAGTCTCTGGCACCTTTTTGCTGTGTGCCTGGGTGTCAGAATGTCAAAATAAATTTTCTGCACTCTTGACTTCTGCATAACGGCGATTGCCTTTAGGCTTTCGCCGTTATGACATAGATCCGCTTTCAGTCCTCCCCAAGCTCCAGATTTGACAGTGTCACTCTAGTGCCTTGGGGATTTACCCCGTAGATGCACACATCCAAACTCAGCTCTGCTTCGGTCCCTGACTGGAACCTCCTTGTTGTATTAGGACTTGTTCTTATCTTTTCTGTCATCACTGGGGGCCTGCAGATACCAGTGCCAATAAGGGGCATTAGGACCAGTCATATCTGAGTCTGTCCATTCCCTTGGACCAGAGTGTTTCTCTTGGCCATACAGTCACAGCCACAGCTACTTCCTTGAACCATCCATGCCAGGTTTACCGGTGTCAGTAGAGGGTTTGATGCCCTTTTAGACCTGGGACTGGACCATGCCCACAGGCCAGAGAGTCCTCCTGGCCATGCTGTTGCTACCAGCTTCTTCTGAACTCTGAAAGTCTCTTCTTCTCAGTCCTTTTAATCCTCATCTGGATTCTCCGGGGCCCCCGTTACCACACAGTGAGGAGGAACAAGGGCTGTACCAGTAACCCCAAGGAGGAGGAGGTTACATGTATGTACGGTATTTAAATTTTATTTAACTTATATTCATGGCTATTGTACATGTACACTGTTAATAGCATTTTGTATATGTGTGCTATTTGTGGGCTAGTTTGAACTAGGTGTTTTTGCCTTTTTGTATATTTTTGAACTGTGAATTCATATTGTTTGTTTGTGCCATGCTTACTGTACCCCTCCCTTCCCTGAGTTGCACTTCTAAATGAGCCTCATCTCACAGTGCCTATGTTGGTAAAACAATTGAAAATGATATAAATTTATTATATACATATTGTATTATATAAATACATAACAAATGTATTAAGTTTGACAAAGAGCCTCTAACCTGTTACAGGATAGGTTCAAGCAAACCTGATATGCACTGTACCAGTTACTGAAGCTGGGAGTTTTTGGTGTTATGCAGTGACTTGGTCAAAATTCCAAACTCTTTTATTTGTGAAAAGAACTGCACAGAATGCTGTCGATAAAAAGAAATGTAACCCCTCTGCAAATGGGGGTTCCCAAAAGACTTCCAGGAGCTTGCTTGAATGCTCCAAGCCTGAATGGTGTTTGGCATTTAAGCCATTTATCAGTGAGTGTTTTTAGAGCCTCTGGTACTGTCTCTTTAAGAGCTGTCTGCTTGCAGACATAATTAGTTTGTATGGGGGGGACTGTGTGCTTCTCTGAGTACCACTCGAGCTGCTGCCAATTCACTTCATTTTGCAGTCACTAGAGTGCAAAGGAACCTATCTGAAAGATGTAACTGTTTGCCAGAAATTATTTAGAGTAATAATGAAATTACAGTTTGTCTAACCTGCTTTCTTTGCAGTCAGAACTGTGTCTGCTAGTTCCCCATTCTAGTTTTGAACTGCTGAACTGGACCAATCAGTGTGGGGTAAGCTAGCTCTAAAATGGTGCCTGGACGAATCAGAACTTGGACTCATAATCTGAGCCAGCCACAAGAGGATTGTATGGGCAGTGACTCTGGGAGATGTAGTTTAGACTTCAGTGCCTTTTGGACCAACAGCAGCAGTCTATTGAGAGTGACAGCCAATCCAGTCAAGAACTGGGAGGAACTCAAAGGAAGTGCCGGTTTTGTCGGTTGGAGTTTCAGTTGAGCTTTGGCAGTGAAGAAGGAAGGAGCCCTGTGCTTTTCAGTGTGCAGTTTTAGTCAAAAATGTGTAAGGCCCAGAGTTCCGGTCTGCAGCTTGTGTAACAGCTTGTTAGGGACTGAATCCGTCCTGTGAAAAGAATCAAAGGATCTCTGAAGAGTAGAAACCAGGCTCACCCTGTAGAAGACTGGAGGAATGGCTGAAAATTGCACTCGGTCTGTCAGGAACTGAATCTGCTGTGTGTTCTCCGGGTATTGTGCAGTAATTGCGATCAGGATACAGATGCAGCCTGCCTGGTATAGTGCTTTCTTTTATATGGATGTGTGAAGAGGTTTGTGTACCTCAAGTGAGCCCTGCTGACATTGAAGGACCCTATCTTATTTGGAGGTGTGAGTACTAATTCAGGGTCGCTTCCTGTTGAATTGCCACATTAAATCCCAATGGAATTACTGTACTGCTGACTGTTTAATTCTCCTTTCTCTGTGTGAAAGGGCCCCTACCAGCTGCCACGGTTTGACTAGCCACTAGGGCTTGGGTACCCAGGGACAGTAACTGATAGGGATAGGCCTGTGCACAGAGCCATAGGTAGATTATTAGAGTGATAAGCTAATTAACCTGATTTCCCCCTGTCCTTGTTATATCCCCCTAAATAAATCAGAGCTGTTTGTTTCAGCAAAGTTATACTGCCTGAGGTATTTGTCTATGTTAAAGTACTGTACTGTGATTGTTGCACTGTATCTCATTTCACAGGAGGTCCCAGTGCCGGAACCAGTCCTGGGGGTAAGTGTATACTGTGAAGGTAATTCTGATATATTGTGTGGGCCACTAGTGGGAAGAAAGGGGGGTTGCAGTGTCCTAGAGGGCTGTGACCAAGTTAGTTTAACTATTGCAAACCCTGACCTCTGGGTGGAGGCACCCGCCATTGGATCCAGGCCCCTCAACCTGTTAGTGGCAAATCAGGCAGGGGTAGTAGCCCCTGGGATAGCGCCATCTAGGGGTTACAGAAAACAACACAAAACAGAGTTCATCATGTCAATTTGTATTATGGTATAGCTCAATATGGATTGTTTGATGGGATGAAGATTATTTTGGAAAATAGGAGCATAACAAACTGCTGAACATCCACACAGATTTCCATGCCCCTTTAACTTTTCACGTTATTGACGGACTGTTTTTTCAAGTAAACGTCTGTAGGACAGAAAGCATGACTAAAACCATTTAATTACAAAAAGGGGTGTGGTTCTCCTTTATGGAACACCAGCAATATCTTCAGACAGTCCCCTCGCTCCAATTTTCAGTTCTTACACCTAATGACTCCAAAGTTAGCCCTTTTTAAATATAATTTCTTTGAAAGGAGGTAACTCTGGAATTGGAGGGGCTAGGAACTTAT
Organism: Neoceratodus forsteri; assembly: GCA_016271365.2. Lineage (NCBI taxonomy): Eukaryota > Metazoa > Chordata > Ceratodontiformes > Ceratodontidae > Neoceratodus > Neoceratodus forsteri. Next base: position 446,664,015 of record CM057456.1, on the reverse strand, counting down.
TTTTTTTAATGAAGCTTAAAGTTAGAACAATATGAAACTGCTGTATAGGTACCAAGTTTATCTAGTGATATATTGAAATTATATACTGAAATAATATCATTAATATTTATCTATACATTTTCATAATATAATTATAGATACAACTTTATATCAATACATGAGCACTGTAGCACTATGACATATCGATATTTTACCAATGCCAAACTTTTATTTAAAAAAAAAAATATGTTCTTGTCCCTAACAATTCCAAAGGTAGCCCTTTCAACAGATAATTTCTTTGAAAGGAGATAATTCTGAAACCAGAGGAGCTAGGAACGTAAGTTTTTTTTAAATTAAAGCTTGTAGTAAGAGCAGTATCGATATGTAATATATGGATGATAGATTTTGCCCTAAAGAAAGTGTAAAAAAAAAAAAAAAAATGCCCGTACTAGAATGTCTGTGACATATTTTTACCAAATAATACCATTGATGTGGCATCACAACAACAGTATTACAGGGTTGAACTTCAAACACTTTTCTTGTGCTTAATGGGAGCCGTGTTTTACTGTAACCACCGAACACAATGAAAGCTGACAAGCACTGTGATGCTAACAAATTGGCTTTTGTACTACATTGGATCCTGGGTGTCCACACCGTTATACCAGATGCTCGGTTTAGGCGGACAAACTGTGATTAACAAAAGCAGTTTACTTTTATTTTCAGTGTAATTGTTTACCTTTCTGTGGATGTTGCAGCTTGCCTGTAACTCTGGCTGTTGGGTGATTACCGGTCTTTTTGATTACCCCCTAATGAGCTGCTAATTGATGCCAATCAGGTAATAAGGCAGTATAGCACAGTGGTTTAAAGCTCTGAGCTGCAAACCTGTAGACCTGGGTTTGAATCCCACAGCCTCCACTTGCATACTGTGTGACCCTGAGAAAGTCACTTAACTTCCCTGGGCCCCCAGGTCGCACCTGTAAACAAGCTTTCAGCTTAGTGTGTCTCTCCTGGTAAAAAAAAAAAAAGAGGCTTTAGCTGAAGCTCTGTTTATTAACATGATTCAATGGTATCCAGAGTGCTCTCTTGGTGGCTGCTAAACCGCATATACCTCATGTGCCTGACTGGCAAGTAGGAGTGTTTGTGGTATGAAATTTTGATGGTATAATAACCATGGTGTGTGATGTCACGGTTATCATCAATACCACAGTATAATGTATTCTAATGTAAAAACATCAAATATCCAATTTTAAGTAAATATTATCTGTAAAACCAGTACATAATACTAAATGAAACATTTAGGAATATATTACAAGAGAATAAAAAGATGAATGACTCAAATATAATAAAGTGATCTGGCAGGGGAGAAAGCAGGTCAGGTTTCCTAATCCTGGCCATTCCCAACTGTCCCCTGCATTTGAGGGCATATCCCTTTCAGGGAGGGAAATGGCAATGGTCTCCGGAAGGTAAACAGTTCGCTAACTGGGCAGGTAGATGAAGTGCGGCCCATCCCTCCCCACAACCATGATCCGAGGGTTGCACAGTTATAGGCTTACAGAAAGAAATGCAGTCTTTCTTCTCAGTCTCGTAGTAGGTCATCCACCAGATCAGGACTATATCATGTGCACACAACACAGACAAAGTCTAGCAGAGCATATGCCCCACTGCCCTACCCCAGTTTCCATCCAGGTAGTATTGCTTTATGAGCTAAGATTGTAAAAATGTCATTTTTGGCCCTCCTGTGATAATTTTTTATTTTACATTCTGTATCCCTTTCCACAGAAAATCGGTAAGACACCCCTATGCCCTCACAGCCAAGCCCACCTATGAATATACTCAGGCTCAGCAGGTGTAGGGGGCAATAGTGTTGAAGAAAGCCCTGCTTCACCCCCTCCCAAGTTGGAATGTGCTACTACCCAGTACCTACACATTGTATTCTAGATTCCATTCCAGCTGCTTGAACCAGATAGTTGAGTCATGATGTGATTAGATTCCCCACTCACTGAAGGGGTGTCATGTCACCCAGTATTACCCTAAACAGAACCACTGCCTGGTATGCATAACCCAATCCCTAATGGTAGCACATATCCTTTCCTTAATCCCTTGTAGTCTACTGAATCACTGGGATGTCTGCCGTGCTGCCAACAGATGCCTACCCTCAACCACGGCCAGGCCCCCCACCCAGCCTTGTCTCGGTGACAGCGCAACTGCCCAGCACAGAGTCAGACCCCACCTTACCTCAGTGGCTGGCTGCGGGCTGCCTCACACAACTCCGGGTATCCCCTACAGCTCAGTGTATTGAACCCACACTTGTGGGGCAGCATGCTCCGCTGGTACGGTATCACTATACTGAGCTGTGCACATGTGATACCGCTAGTACGGTATCACTATACTGAGCTGTGCACGTGTGATACCGCTAGTACGGTATCACTATACTGAGCTGTGCACGTGTGATACCGCTAGTACGGTATCACTATACTGAGCTGTGCAAGTGTGATACCAGTAGTACGGTATCACCATACTGAGCTGTGCACGGTGATACCGCTTAGTGTATGGTATCACCATACTGAGTTGTGCACGGTGATACCGCTAGTACGGCATCACTATACTGAGTTGCGCACGCAGGATCCGCTTAGTAACGGTATCACTAAACTGAGCTGTGCACGCGTGATAACGCTTAGCACGGTATCACTATACTGAGCTGTGCACGTGTGATACCGCTAGTACGGTATCACTATGCTGAGCTGTGCACGTGTGACACCAGTAGTTGCATGAGGGAGCCAGCAACCTGCCACAGAGGTGAGTGGCAGGTTAAAAACTTAATTGGGGGTGGGAGGTACCAAGCAGTGATTTTAATTAAAAGAACAGCTGGGTTTAGGGCAGCTGTGTACAAAATTCCGCAAATTAGTAGTTCAAGTGCAAAACGGATATCCTCCTTCATACTTTAGGTACTGTAGGCAAAATCATTTTTGCGAACTGAAACAAGACTAAGAAAGTACATTAATGAGACTCGAGCAAAAAAATTATTTTGTGAAACAGAATAAAATATAACAGCTGAACTAAGTCACAAAAATAATATAGGGCATACAAAAAATGCCTAATTTGCATTACCCAGAGAGAGAGAGTGCAACACTGCAGAGTGCTACAAGTTCCACTTTTTGCTTAAGCCCAACAAACCCACCTTTCATGTCCTCTATCTGCCCTAGCTTCATCCATCCCATCTCGCCCTTACATTTGTACACGGTTGATAATGTTGGTGGCAAGGGCATCAACCTTGCCAAAGTGGATCTCATTAGTCTTTTTTGAATTTATTTGCATTTTATTTGCCATGCCTACATTAGAGCCTGAACTTTTTGGGTCTGAAGAGCTTCCTTGTTAGCGATTGCTTCAATTACTCAGTGACTGAGGCTTAGTGGTCGACCAGTTTAGAAGAGCTATTCCCATTCCTGATGCTGCAGACACTTGTCCAGTTCCTCACAAATCCACTGCAGTTCTGAGGACCAAAGACTACAAGGTAGCCACCCTGGCATCCACCCGCACTACAGTGTGGACTTGCAGTCTAGTATGGAAACAGACTTGGGGTCTGTTGTTCTGAAGAGCGTGTTCACAAATTGCCCTTGTTCATCTCCCTCCTTCCATTGTACTGCTCGTAGTCTGTGTGTGAGTGCAACTATGGATGAATCCATGTTGCTAGACCAAAAGGTTTCTTACTTGTAACTGTGTTTCTTTTAATGGTTTTCATCCATAAACTACATACTGCCCACCTATCCTCCCAGATCTGTGCTTGTTGGGGAGAGTATATGAATGGCATAGACTACCTGTTTCCTCCCTTCTGTGGGAAATAATTAAATGGTTGGAGGTAGTCAGGTGTAAACACAAGGGACCAGAGCAAACAATGTGGACAAAATCAATTGCATGGTTCCAGGCGCCAGCTCCTTAAGCCGAGGTTCTGCAGGTTGGAACTATGAATGAATACCTAGAAGTAACACAGTTACATGTAAACATTTAGGATTTGTACAATCTCTGTTGAGCAGACCTAACACATCTTGATGTCCATATTTATTAACCCTCCAGAAGGCAGTGTGATCTAGTGATTAGAGCAGACTTGGGAACCAGAATATCACAGGTTTAAACTCTGGTAGAGCTGAATACTCACTATATGACCTTGGGCAAATCACTTGACCTCCCAGTGCTCCAGTCCACCCAGCTGCTGAAATGATTAAAAGCAGGACCTCACTGGAAATAAGATGCTGCATTTCAGTTGGGCTCTCTTGATGTCAATGAGGCACAGGTTGGGAAGCACAGGAAAACCAGGAGCAGTTTCAAAATTCGCAAATAGCTTTTTATTTTTCTCAGTAACAGCAAAATAAAAATGTGTTCAGTATAACTATTTACAAAGGCAGTACAAACAGAGAAAACTAAGTCCTTCTTCTGAGGATATCTCTTAATTCCAAGTTTCAGTCTCTCATTCTCCTAGTCTCTCTAGCAAAAACATTGCTGCTTTTTTTATAAATCTTTGGGAACTTGTTAAGAGATCCTGCTTCTCACTGAATGTTCTTGCAAGTTTACAGAATGTTCTTATAGGTTTCGATGCAGGTGCAGCAAAAAGAACATAGTGACCCAGAACTGACCTCTTGTGTACAGCTCTGCAAAAGGTTTAAAAACTGCATCTCAAGTTAACCCCTTGAGTTCCAAATAGCTTTGCAATCATTTCAACAGTATAACTATATACAGTTTTAAACAAAGGGATCCCAGTTTCACATACAGTTTTACACAGAGATTCACATATATTTTTTTTATACCTGCAGATATGCAAGGGGGGAGAAAAGACAGAAATAGCAAGGTACGCCAGAGAGATAGCTAGAGGTGGAGAATTGCGAAACCGTCAGAGTGATCAATTCCTAGGTTTCATGAGAAAATTTGGTTGCGTAACCAGACAGAGAAGAGACAGAAAAGGAGAGGATAGAACACACACTTGTGTTTAAACTCTTTCTGCATAACAAATGGGTCAGGGCCTTATTCATCCCTGTCACATCTGGGTAAAAGAATTGTAAAATCTAAACAGTCTGACAGTCCTGTCGGTGCAGCGGTAGAATTACTGATCGAGATGCTCTCAGTAAGAATTTGGGAGCGAGTCCAGGTCATCAGGTGCTGACCAGCTGGGGAGGATCGAGGCGTCCCATAGGGTGTTCTTCTTCTCAGAGGAGGGAGGATTGCTGCCTTTGCTGAAGTACTGCCAGTGGGGTGACCCCAGGTAATAGGCAGGCAGAAAAGTTGTGGGGAGAAAACCAAGAAAATGGTCTTGGCACCTGAGGCGAAGGGCCCTCGTACATGTGGGTGCTGAGTGTCTGCTACCCTGCCTCCTGAGGGATAACCAAGATTCAGGGGTTAAACCCCCCTGCCACCAACAAACCATGGCTCTGTGGAGGGGCAGACAATGGTGCTGAGACACAGGCAAGTCAGGAGTGTTCTTCAGGGACTGTGGAGTGAGCAGACAGAAGGGAGCATAAATTATAAGTAAAAAACAAAAATTAATCCAACATTTAAGAAAATGGCCACTGCTGTTCCAGCTGGTTGAGCACGTTGCTAGAAGTCATGGGGCCATGGCTGTAATTTTAGAGGGGATAGAGAGGACATGTCCCGCTCCCCAACTTTTTTATACAACAATCCTACATTGGTGCAAATGCCCTAATGGGGAATTTCCAGTTGTCTCCACAGCTTTTTTGCCAAATGTACATCACTGCATGGAGCCAGAATTCAGCTCACATTTAAGTCGCATCATATCTTACCTCGAGAGGGCTCTTGCAGTGAGCAATAACCATAGACTGAGCCGCCCAGGTGCTAGGACCGCGGAAAATTAACTATCAGTGTCTGGCAGGGGACCCCAACCGACAAACACGGCGACCAACGCCGGCTCGCCGTTGTATAGTAGGCAGTCCTTCATGCCCGCCTCAGTTCTTTCCCACTGTCGACCTGGGCACGTTGGACCTCGCAGAACACTGCTACAGTTGACTGCCATTTTTTGATAAGTATATCCTTTGAATTTCTTTATCTTCTTACAAAAATCTGTTTTTTCGACATCGGATTGCATGTCTTCTCCAACTTCTTCCGAATCCTGCAAGAATAAGTGTGCCTACGGCAAGCAGATACCAGAGAAAGATGGCCATACCTCATGTCTTCTTTGATTTGGGCCAGACCACAACACCGAAGACTGTGAGGCCTGCCAGAGTTTCAACCAGGCCACGCAGAAATGCACTAAGTCAGTCCTGGAAGCCCACCTTTTGAAACAGAAATTGGCTTAAATGGAAAATAGCTGCAGCAGGTGCAGAGCACTTCTTCATCTCCCGGGGGCTCTTCTGGCTCTCATTCTTCCAAGTAGATGAAGCACAAATAGAACAAGGACAAAAACCGGGACCTGGATTGGGCTCCCTCCAAGCTGCTGCTCTCTGGCCCTCTACCAGTACAGGAGGTACCACTCCAGCCAATCCTGCTCCGCAGCAGCCTTTGCCCCCCCACCCCTGCCTGAGCTGGTAATAGTTCTGGCAGAGATCTCTGGGGATTTGGAGGCTCCATCCATTACATACGTACATAGGCTACATACATTAGGAGGCAGTATAGCGCAGTGGTTTAAGGCTCTGAGCTGCAAACCTGGAGACCTGGGTTTGAATCCCACATCCTCCACTTGCATACTGTGTGACCCTGAACAAGTCACTTAACTTCCTTGTGCTCCCAGGTCACATCTATAAACAAGCTTTCAGCTTAGTGTGTGTCTCTCTCCTGGTAAAACAACAAACAAACAAAAAAAATCCATCCTTAGGTCCTTCAAACCTCCCTCAGGCCTAGGCTGAGTGGTTCGGCTGGTAAGACGGGCGCCAGCTCTGCCGACACCTGTGCAGTCCCAGCACTCCCGTTGGACCCCGATTCGAGGTCTGACACCAGTCCTTTGGACCAGTGCCCTTAGCCGCTTCGGCCAAAGCTACCACGAGAGGAATCCCTCTCACAGGACACTCCTTCATCGCCTTCAGTTGGGTCCTTGAACTCTTCCCTCCACCCGAAGCCGAAGGAGCTGCAGCCCACTGGCCCTATCAATCAGCCAGCGCTGGGCCACCCTGTGCCTTTGGTCCCTCCGTCTGAGTCACCTCCTCTGCTCCAGACCCCGAAGGCACCCGTAGGCCCTCAGCTGGATCCATCCTCAGCCTGGGCCCTCTGGCCTTCCTATGGGGCCTCAGCCTGGTCCATCAGCCCTGCCGTCTGGACCTTTTCCAGGTTACTCAATGCCAGGTTACCCTACTTCAGGGTACCCGATGCCCTTGGTATCTGATGCCGGGGTATTAAACGCCTGGGTACCCAACACCAGGCTATCCACCATCGGGGTATCAGATTCCAGCCTACCAATTACCTCCACCAGCTCCTCCGCAGCGCCGGTGGATTATGATGCTCTCTTTAAGTCCTGGTGGAACAAAGCCAAACACCAGCTCACTTCATAGTTGGTCTGAAGCCAGTCAGACGTGGCCCCTACACTGGTCCGTGCGACCCCTACTCCAAGGTCCCTGTCTCCTATCAGGGCCCACTCCCCATCTTCTGGACGCATGGTGGGTGCCTCTGTGGCAGAGGAATGGGGTCGTGGGCTGGCTGACCCTCTGAAACAGGACCCACATCGGAGGGCCATGTCCCCTGACAGGAGCCCTTCACCAGACTCCGATTCTGATTCTTCTTCCTCAAGCTCTGAATCTCCTCTGCTGGAGGGCCCTAAACCCAAGGAGACTCTTAATTCTCCCCTGGAGGATCCCGCCTTTATGGACATCCTCCGAAGAATTCAGGAGGTCAATGGCTGGAAGACAGAGGAGCAGGACCCCCAACAACAGAGGCTGGCAGAGCACCTTGCCCTTCCTGAGTGGACCCCCCATCTCATTCCCCCATGGACGGGCCCCCATGACGATTTAGCCACTACTAAATGGCAACAAGCGTCGTCTGTCTCAGCCGTATCCAAGAAGACGGATAGATTGTACCACACCACATAGGGGAAAAATCATCTAGCTACCCACCCCACAGCTGATTTAGTGGTTATCAATGCGGCTCATGACCGCTCATCTAATCCGAAGCATATGAGTACCCCCCTCCTTACAAGGAGTCAAGGCAGCTTGACCAGTTCGGACGTAAGGTCTATACATCCTCCACTTTGGCTCTGCAGGCTCTGAATTATGTAGTTCACACGGTTTGCTTCCAAAAGGCCATTCTCAGCCAACTGAAGGCAGAATTTGAGGCCTTGCCAGATTCTGAAGCCAGGACCAAAATCGAGCAAACAGTCAGGATGATTACCTGCTGCCATACCTTACGGGTGACTTACAAAGCCATCAATGCTTCTGCCAGAAGTATGGCAATGGCAGTCTGTATTCGCAGACACTCCTGGTTGCGGGCATCTGACTTTGCCCAGGATGTTCAGGCATCTATTCTGGATGCCCCCTTCAGGGGCTTGGTGCTTTTCGGAGGGGACGTCAAGGACTTAATGACTGATCTGCAGGAACGAGGGAAAGCCCTTCATTCAGCTAACTCCCTCTGTCACACCAATCCCAAGTCTCGGCCGCCCTTTCGCCATCAGCAAAGGCGCCAGACAAGGCAGCAGCCCGCCAAACGCCAGGGTAAATGTCGGGCTCCCTCATCTGCCTCTACAGCCCCCGACAAGTCACACGGAACTTCGGGGCGGCACCCCCCCAACCCTCCCTCCACCTCTTGACTCATGGCCTGCCTCCCTCCTCCACCCACAGCTCTAGAGGAGCCAGTTGGGGGTAGATTTGCCAGCCACCTGTCCGGGTGGGAGGTGATCATGACAGACTCTTGGGTTCTTCAGCTGATAGCTCAAGGTCACACACTAGAGTTCATAGAGAGACCTCCAGACAATCCTCCAGGTCACTCTCATTACTTGTAAGGTCACATTCCGCTCCTCAGAGAGGAGATTTCGGCTCTGTTGCAAAAATCTGCCATAGAACCCATTCCTCAGGGTCAAGCAGGAATAGGGTATTACTCCCACTTCTTCCTGGTCCCTGATACTGGACCATCGACCAATACTGGACCTCAGCATGCTCAACCTATACATTGAGTACAAAGGTTTTGCATGCTGACCGTTCCAGGACTGTTGCCACTGCTCTATCAGGGACATTGGCTCTGTGCAATGGATATGCAGGATGCATACCTGCATATTCCTATCGTCCCTGCCCACTGCCGCTTCCTCAGGTTTTCTTTCCGGGGGGAGCATTTCCAGTTCAAGGCTCTCCCGTTTGGCCTTTTATCGGCACCCAGGGAATTCATCAAGTGCCTAGCAGTGGTGGCGGCGGCTTTACATCGTCAGGGCCACTATGTGTTTCTGTACCTGGACAATTGGCTCCTGTCAGCCCTGTCGAGGGACTGCCTGGAGGCTTCTCTAGCAGCTACCCTGGACCTGTTCCACAGGGTGGGGGTCACGGTGAATTATCCCAAGTCTCACCTCACTCTTCCCCAGCATCTCCCAATATATTGGGGCAGTACTGGATACAGCTCAGGGTCAGGCCTTCCTCCCTTTGGACAGGGTAGAAACGCTGCAGAGGCAAACTTGACATGTGGCCTCCAGCCACTAGACAATGGCCAGGACTGTCCACTGCCTCCTGGGTCTCATGGCGGTGGCTATTCCCACAGTACCTCTGGCCCAACTCCACCTGCGTGTCATGTAATGGACTTTCAGGGTACAGTGGGACCAGAGGTCAGACGACCTGGATCACAGGGTTCTGGTGTCCAACCCTTTGCAAAAGGATCTCTCTCTTTGGTGGCAGGATCTGGAAAATCTCTGCCGGGGGGGTTCCTTTTCAACTTCCCCCTCCAGTTCAAACCCTGACGACAGATGCATCAGGTCAGGGTTGGGGAGCGCATCTGGGGGGACGCAGAACCCAGGGATCCTGGTCTCAGCAAGAGCTGTCACTGCACATAAGTGTGCTCGAGATGCATGCTGTACCCTGTGCCCTCCAGGCCTTCCAGCCTCTTCTCCTACCGGGACCACTCCTGATCCAGTCGGACAACATGTGCAGGTAACGGCAGTGCATGTCCTGGGCATTCAGAACGTCCTTGCAGACAGTTCAGCCACACTCGGGCAAGGGCTCACAAGTGGGAACTGTGTCAGTCGGTGGTCGAGGACATCATCGACCTATGGGGTCATCCAGATCTCGATCTGTTTACCTCCCCATACAACGCAAAATAACCCAGTTTTTGCTTGCTCGCTCCGAAGCCTAGTGTCTTTTAGCAAGACGCACTGTCTCTGCTGGACAGGGAGGTTCTTCTGTGCCTTTCCTCCCTTCCTGCTCTTGCAGAGGGTTCTCCTCAAACTGCAAGTGGAAGGAGCTCAGATGATTCTTATCTCTCCATTTTGGCCTCGCCAAATATGGTTCCCTTTGCTTCAGTGGTTGGCGGTGGAGCCTCCGGTTCCTCTTCCCCTCTGCCAGGACCTTTTGACATAGGATCAGGGAATGTTGGTCCATCTGGACCTCAAGTCCCTTCACCTTCACCTTCATGTGTGGCGCCTTCAGACATAGCTGTCCCTTGCTTTGGGGTTTCCCTCAGAGTCGCTGAAGTTCTTGTAGAGGCCAGAAAGCCATCTATACGAACCACCTACGTGATGAAGTGGAAGAGATTTTCTATCTGGGCAGCCTCCTAGGACCCTTTCTCATGCCCTGTTCCTCAGGTCTTAGAATATCTACTTCATCTCTCTGACCTAGGGCTTAGTTATTCCTCTTTGAAGGTCCACTTGTCTGCCATATCCACCTACCACACTCCTGAGGAAGGCAAAACTTTGACTCAGTTGGAGGTCTCCGTACCTTTTTGAAGGGATACTCCATTTGAAACCCCCGGACAGGAACCCTGTTCCCCTGTGGGATCTGAATTTCATTCTTGAGAAACTTAGTTTGTCTCCCTTTGAACCGGCCACAAGTTGCGACCTGTGCTTTTTGTCTTGGAAAGTGCTATTTTTAGTTGCTATTACTTCTGCTTGAAGGATTTCCGAGCTTCAGGCCCTTATGTGTAGAGCCCTATTTGATTTTTCACAGACAACGGGTGACTCTGCATACAAATTCTAAGTTTTTACCAAAGGTTGTTCTGAGCTTACTTTAAATCAGACTATACACTTGCCAGTGTATTATCCTGAGCACTCTAATCAAGGGGAGGCACTTCTGCACACACTGGATGTGCTCAGAATTTTGCGTTACTACACGAACCAAAGTCAGTCCACAAAACGGATCAGCTTTTTGTTTCCTTTGTGGGGTGGGGGCTGCACTTTCTAAACAGTGTTTATCCAAATGGTTAGCAAACTGCATTCTGTTTCATCAGAAGTACAATAAACTCCTTACAGGGGAAGTTAAGGGACACTCAGCCAGAGGCATGGCTGCATCTACTGCTTGTTTCAGAAATGTTTCTGCTGCAGAGATCTGTGTGGTAGCCACTTGGCGCTCTGTCCACACCTTCACTAAGCATTACAGTCTGGACGTTGCCTCTAAACACAGGGCATGCTTTGGACTGACCGTCCTTAAGTGCCTTCTGTCTTAATTCCCTGCTTACTGCAGACCTTTATCCTGCCTTCCATGTTCAGTCTTTTCTTGACTTGCACTGCTTGAGACTCAGTCCTTATGGTTAGTGCCTACTGCAAGAGCCCTCTAGAAGTTAGATAGTACAGTTACATAAGAACTTACCATAACAGTAGATCTTCGAGAGAGGCTCTTGCAGTAGACGAGAGTTTTCCCTCCCTCCTTCCCCCTGCTGCTTTTTTTTTTTTTTGTAATTTCTATTTTGCCCCCTTAATGCCGGCACTGTTACCTGGCTAACCCTTCATGCACGAATCCACGGAGGACCCCTACGGAGCCGTGGCGCTACCCCCCAGGCGGGGACGAGGTGAGGGAGGGGTCCCCTGGCTCAACCCCTTCCCCATGTCATACCTTCTGATTTCGTCGAGGTCCATCCTCCATGGATCAGGGTGCCAGTGGGTGAGGGCCATACGTCCAGCTCTCTCACCGGTGTTGCTCCGGTGCCATTTATTTTTTACTGAGTACACCCCCAGGAATGTGATGTGCGCATGACATCATGGTATACACTGGTGTCCATCACTATCCACCCCAGCTCTGCCTGCTCGGACGTCAGACATGCACCGAACCGAGGTTCCCCCCTCTTCCCCGGAGGAGATGAGCAGTCCTATGTGCACTCAAGCCTCCTCCCCCCGGTCGACGCTTCGATAGTCTGAGTCTGTTCTCGAACCCAGGTCACCGGTGTCACAAGCGGTAGTGCTACCGCTGTGCCAGTGGGATGGCCCTGCTGCTTCTCTTTTACTACTTAGCCTTTCTAGCGACCCCAGGGGCCCACTCCTTCTCCTGTCTTACCTTTCACAGGTCTCTGGTGGGAAAACTGAGGCGGGCGTTGGGGACCACACACTATATAACGTTGGACCAACATCAGTCACATGACGTCGGTTGGGCGGTCCCCTGCCAGACACTGCTAGCTAATTTTTCTGTGTGGTCCTAACACCTGGCGGCTCAGTCCTTATGGTTATTGCCTACTGCAAGAGCCTCTTTCAAAGATCTGCTGTTACGTAAGTTCTTATGTAACTGTACTTCCCTTCTCCAAAAAAAGAAAATTTGTATTTGCAAGTGCCTTGTTGTGGATTTATACCAGACAAAAAAAATCTTCCATCTAAAACACCCTTAGCTGCTGCTGCAGTGAAGCATAAGTAGGAATTGCTTCAGGCCACAGGAAATTGGTGTAACTTGTTGGCCTACTAGCTCAACTGGTGGAGCAGTTAGACAGGATTCATTAGACAGGGTTCGGTTCCTAGTTTAGTCACATTACTGCTTTCTCAAAAATAAGTTATATAACTGCTGTGTAGTAAATTTTTATGGAATATTTATTCCTTCCTAACCCTGTTAGCGTGTCTCACCATGACTGGCTATGATCATGACCCCTCATCACCGATAACTTAGTGTGACCACCCCCCCCAGCCAGGCCTTGAGCCCGGACAAAGGCTCTGTATCACTCTACTGGCAGTAACCCCTCAGGGTTGTCATGCAACCAGAAATGTTGGAAGGGGACAAAATTCAAACATCTGTGCGGGGGCATGCTTCCCTGGGAAAAGTTTGAAAAATTGAAGTCAAATGGTGCATTTTGGTGACTTTTAGTAGGCCAGGAAGCTGTTCCCCAACATGCCAAATGCCATCATAATGATAGAACAATGATACATTTTTTTTCTGTCTTTGTTCAGTCTGTGGACAGTGACCGTTTGTATTTTCAAAGAAATTTCTCCTCTGCTCTTCCGTGGCAGTTGCTTCTCCTTGTCAGAGATATGGCCTGTTCTCAGGACCCATATTGCAGTGGACTGGAGGTCTTCTGTAGCACCACCCTCTAAATGCAATATCTGCTTCTCCTGCACTTTTCGCCATTCCCCCTTCCCCCTTCTTACCCCCTCCACAGTTCCCTTACCATTCCCATCCCCCTCTCCTCCTCCCCCTACTTCCTCCTCTTCTCCATTCTCCTTCTCTTTCTCCCCTTTTCTCCCCTTCCCCCGTCCCCTTCCTATTTTCACACCTTTGCCCTCCCTGACATGACAGGGCCTCTCGGCTGCAACCTTCTATGTTTAAGTTCTGGCCTCTCCCCAAGATGATTGCAGTTGATTTTGTGATGTATACTTAGTGCTTGAGTATGAACTATATTCATGTGCTTACTTGACCTGTTTTATGATGAACTGTACCCTTGTTGTTAACCTGTTTGTTTTTTCGCCATTTATTCTGATACCCTTTATACCAATGTAACCATTCTGTTTTAACTTACTGGCGTGGAACCTTTGTAAATGAGCTCTTAGCTCAAAGGTATTTGTAATCTGAGAACATAATAAATAAATAAATAAATGACAGTTGCCATTCTGCAATTTAAAAAAAGGATTAGTCTTTAAAGGGGGATTGGCCTCTCTCTTCTAAGTCCTCTATTATTTTGACTGACTACCTTTGGGAGGTGATGGGCAATGAGCTTCTCCAAGAACTGTCATGGGTATACAGGTGCTTATTACTTGTAAATCTGGGGGTGTCTTTGGTGATAGATGTGGTTTCTTCTTATCCTACCCACCTTCTAACACTGCTTCAAATGTGGCTCACACAGATTCAGCCTCTGCTGCCAACAGGGCCAGTTTTAGGATATTGGGGGCCCCCCACCAAGTTATCTTTTTACACGTGGCCAATGTTTTACTCAGATTTTATGGAATTAAAATACCAATGCTAAAAAATACCTGGAGGAACAGTGGTGATATGTTGAGACCAATACGGACCCAGATATATCTAAGGTCATCTTTTGAGAGGCTGTGAAGGCTTACATGAGGGGGGCTATTACAGCATACATGGCCAGAGTGAAGAGACAGAAAAGGGAAAAGTGGGAGGAGCTGGAGCAGCAGTTAAAAAGTTTGGAAAAAAGAGTGGCGGAAGGGGAGCAAGGAGAGGCAGTAAAGCTGCTGGCGACAGCAAGGGAAGCCCTGAATGCGCTGCTTAGGGAGGAGGCAGGAAGAACCTGTTTTTTCTGTCAGTGTCAGGTATTCGAGTGGGGCAACAAACCAGATCCGCTCTTAGCGTGGTTGATGAAAGGGGGTAGATGTGCAACACTCATCCTGTGGGTTAGGAACAGGGAAGGGCGGATGTGTATGGACTCAGAGGATATCAGGGGCTGTTTTAAATCCTTTTATGAGACATTATATGGGGCGGAATAAAAGGGTAAGGAGGTGGAAATACAGGAATTATTGAAGGGTTTACAGCTGGCTAAAGTTTCGAACACGTAGAGGGAACAACTGTGCCGGCCCATTGCTAGGGCGGAAATCTTGGGGGCGATCCAGAAATTGCAACGGGGAAAGCGAGTGGTCCAGATGGCTTCCCAGTGGAGTATTATAAATTGTTGGAGGGGTCAATTAACGGATACACTGTGTGGGATTTTTGCAACAGAGGAGGGAGTGGAGATACCCAGATTACATGAGACCTTCTATGATGCCACTATATGCTTACTACCCAAACCAGGCAAGGATGAGAAAGACTGTGTAGCATATAGACCCATTTCCCTGCTGAATTGCGATTTAAAAATCTTAGCAAAAGTGCTGGCTACCAGATTGGAGGGTGTCCTGCTGAACTTGATTCACCCAGACCAAACCGTGTTCTTTAAAGATCACCGGTCATATCATAATATGCATAGGTTACTTAATGTTATCTGGAAGGCTAGTCAAGGGCAGGAGAATGTGGGTATTGCAACCATGGATGCCGAAAAAGCATTTGATAGGGTGGAATGGGACTACTTGTTCCAGGTGATGGCCCGGTTTGGTCTGGGTGACTCTTATATGGGTTGGGTAAGGGCAATGTATGAGAAACCCAGAGCATGAATATTGGCAAATGGAGGCCTCTCAGAGCAGTTTAGTTTGGGAAGAGAGACGAGACAGAGGTGCCCTCTGTCGCCCCTTCTTTTTGCCCTGGCAATCAAATCCTTGGCAGTGCGCCACCATGCGCAGGTGGAGGGGGTTGGGGTGAGGAATTCTGTGCATAAAGTCGCTGTTTATGCAGACGACATGCTCTTGTTTGTTAGAAATTCGCAGAGATCCATGGTCCCCCTGTATCTCTTATAGACAAATTCGCCAGTTTTTCTGGCTACAAGATTGATTTGGAGAAGTCGGAGATGATGTGTTTCCCCGAGGGAGGTAGACAAGTGGAGCAACTAGGGCTTAAGATGGCACTGAATGGATTCACATATTTGGGGGTACGAGGGGTATGGGTGGGCCGGGGACTTGGTTCCTTATATAGATTGAACTATCTTCCCCTAATAAAGACTATTATGGCTGACCTTAAGAGATGTGCGCAGCTTCCAGTATCATGGTTAGGGAGGATAAATTTGATAAAAATGAATATCCTTCCCAGGATTCTGTATCTAATGCAGATGCTACACTTGGGACTAACAAAGGGGGATGTTAAAAGGGTACAGAAAATGTTCTCGGAATTCATGTGGAGGGGGAAAAGGCTGAGAATCAGCTTACAAAGATTAAAAGCTAACAGGAGCAGAGGAGGACTCAATTTTCCAGATCTCAGTAACTACTATCTGGCAATACAGCAGCAGTGCGTGGCAGACTGGGTACATCGACCATCTGTGGCTAGCTGGGTGAATTTAGAACAGAGGGGAACCCCAGGGAGAATCACTACATACTTACATAGTAAATTATTACGGGCATACCGAGCAGTGGGCAATTGCAACCCTTTGGTAGAGGCAGTGTTGGAGGCCTGGGGATGGCTTAAGTGGCTAAAAGTGATGGACCAAGGGGAGACCTTGCTGTTGCCAGTAGCTAGGAACCCATTCTTCCTGCCCAGCAGGAGTGGGAGACAAAGGGAATAAGTAGTGTAGGACAGCTGGTGGTAAAGGGAGAACTGTGTACCTTTGAGACGGTAAAACAAAGTCTACATTTAGAAGGGAGGCATCTGTACCGGTACATGCAGGTTCGAGCATTTGTAGGGAAATTGAACAGAGGGGACCGGAACAACTTTCAACCTGACCCAGTAGAACAGGTAGTGTACCATGCCAAGAAAGACCCTAAGGTTTTTTGGGGGAAACTGCCAAACAGGGTAAACAAGGGTTGCCTGATATGACGGGAAACACAAAAGCTCTATGGGAAAGAGACTTGGGGCAAAGCATATCTGAGGAAAACTGGAAGGTGGTCCTTCACATGCCAGAAGGTATTATGGTTTGTAACAAGTTTTTGCATAGGTTGTACTACCCCCTCCCCGCCATTGTGCATAAAGCACAATCCCTAGTATCCCCCAGGTGTGGGAGAGAAAGGGGCAGTTACATTCATTGTTTCTGGACCTGTCCGGTTCTGGTAAAATTCTGGGAGGGTGTGGTAGAGGAGGTGGCTCAGATGGCAGGCGCACCATTAAGGAGAGATCCAGTTACATGCCTGTTTGGGTTGGCGGTAGAAGAGGAGCGGGAGTGGGTTCCACTTCCCAGGTGGATGAGAACATTGTTGGTGATGGCACGCCATTGTATTCAGAATTCCTGGGTCTTCAGCATTAAGCCCACAGTGTTGCAGTGGCGCCAGTTAACGATGCGTACTCTAGCCTTGGAAAGATTAACATTGGTCATTAGAAATAGGGAGGAGCCCTTCCTACGGGATGGACTCTGTTCCTGTCTTCTTTAAGTGTGGCTGAGGAGCTGATGCTGAGGAATGGTCTGAGCCCGTGAAGTAGGGGACACTGTCATGGTGGACTAGATCCCCTTACTAGACCCATTGATTGGAGTTGTTAGGAATTAAAACATTAGACTGTTGGAATAGTTACTGCCCCTCAGGACCACATAACATAACATAAAATAACACAATCAGATAATGTGATGTAATGCACTGTTTTGATTCATGGAGAACATGGTTAGATCAATTGTACCCAACTGACTGCATCTGTCTATTTGACTCTTGTCTGTCTGTATATGTCCACTTGTTGATGTGTGTACTGTATATTTGAAAACTGAATAAAAAAATTAAAAAAAATATATATATATCAATGCACATATAGGTGCTCAGTCTCATTTTTATGCCTAGGAACAATCTCCTTAATAAATGAAGTAGTATACCTCAGGCTGTGTTAAAGAGTTTATGAGGTACTTCACACACACACACACACACACACACACTGTATCCATACGCCCAGTACACTGCATTTGTTGAGCCTGTCCAAATCTCTGCATTTTCCTTTACTTTGAACTTGTCAAGTTATAGAAATATACATAAAAACATAGACTTTGTCGGCAGATAAGGATCGCTTGGCCCACCTAGTCTGCCCATTTCCCTACCTATTGGATAAGCTGCAGATCCTAGTTAACCAACAGCCTACTTCTTCCTACCCCCCCACCAGAATTGCCTCATGTCTGTCCCATGCATTCTTTAATTCCCCCACTGTTTTTGACCCCATGACCTCCTCAGGAAGGCCGTTCTATGCGTCTACCACCCTCTCTTTGAAAAAATACATCCTCACATTGCCCCTGAGCCGTCCTCCATCTATACTTCAAATTGTGACCCCTTGTTCTTGCGCATCTCTTTTTCTGAAAGATGCTACCCTCTTGGACTTTGTTGATTCCCTTGAGATACTTAAATGTTTCTATCATGTCCCCCCTCTCCCTCCTTTCCTCGAGGGTATACATATTAAGCTCCTTTAGTCTCTCTCTCTTCGTATGGCTTCTCTTGCAGACCCTGCACCATTTTAGTTGCCCTTCTCTGGACTGCCGCCATCCTATGTCCTTGACTATTTTAGAATGTTTCTGGACAATTCAAATAACTTTTATTTCTTTGGAACCACGTATACCAATTTACCGAAATAATTTTGAATGCTGACAATTTCAACACTGTATGTGGTACAGTTGTTTTATTAAAAAAAAAACTAAATACATAACTTTATACTGTGGCAGCAACATCCTCCCCCTTTTAATGCTCAACTTCAAGTGCAAATGCAGAATGCATTAGACCCACCTCTGTACTGCATTGTGTACTCCAGAGCTATCACAAGCAACTGCCAACATCATGTCATAGATTCTTTCTAATCTGTATGAACCCCAGCCCCTAAAACCCAGGATTGGTGAAGGAGGGGTGGCTAAGTAGGTGGGGGTCACTCTGGATTACAGGGAGCCTACCTACAACGTAGATACAGGGATCTACATGGAAAATCAATAGGGGAAGCCCCACGGTGACACACTCATACAACTATTCAATTTCAATAGGACACAGTAGCTCTGTGTTTGCATCTCGCATTTACTTGCAGTACCCAAATACCCCATTTAATTAGAACAGAAATGATAAACTCAAAGAATTTAAGAGTTTAAAAAGAGGACAGGTACTCAACAGTAGGTGGCCCACTTAGAAATGTCCAGGTATTCTGGTGGGCCACTCCGTCTCTGGGGAGGGGCCCTGGTCCTCTGTGCTAGCAGATGTGAGCCGCCCTTAGCCAGCACTGACTTCAGCTTTGACCCTGCCTTGTCTTGTATGCTGCTGCCTCAGTGACTAAGAAATGGGGAGACCTTAAGCATGCGACTTAAGGTCAAAGAAGAGAGACTTTTCCCAAAAATAACTTTGTCACCTTCTATTCCCCCTGTCCAATGGCTCACCTTCCCCCTTCTTGTTTATTTGCTCGAACTAAAAATGCAGGTGTGGAAAATAATATACATTAGGAACTCCAGCAGCACGGTGCTGGGAAAAGGCAGAAAATAATAAAAATTCCTTATTTCTTTCAACTTCCTGCCTTGTTTCGTCTTAGGACTGCAGACCCTGTTGCTGCTCCATGATCCCGGCTCTCCTTTGCTGCAGTGCCTGAGCCTCGGGTTTGCAGAGTTTGCACGGCGGCGATGGCATGCTTTAAGCCCTAGCCCCCAACCTCCCTCAGTCAAGCAAGCAACCAACAACACGTCCTTAAATATCATATGGCCCACCTCATTTTTTTCGGCAGATTTTTTTTACTTCCCTCACAGAGGTTGATTGGAAGGAGGATTGCTGTGCAGGAGCCCAGGTTTCAAGCTCTTTCGCTCTGTCTCTGAGAGGGAGACTCTCCCTCGGCCTCCCTCTCTCTCTCTTTCACAGCAGCAGCTTAAAAAAGCTCAACCTTTTAGAGTAACTGATGAGTTGGATAATTCCCGCCACGCCCACCGGTGAAAGTTTAAACTCCTCAGTTGCAATAACAGAGCTCCGGTCTTTTCCTCAGTCTGTCTGCCATCCTCATGCACACAGTGGAGATGGCACTGGAAAATGCACGCTTTGCCATGTCAGCATCACTGTGTGATTGGGTAGCTGAGCTGATGAGCTCCTTGGAGACAGACTGACAGCACAAAAAGGAGAGGTGATTGGTGGAAACTATATCGAATGTCATCACAGACCACCAATCACTTCTTACACCCCAGACAGCTAGCACATATGCTTTTTTTGAAGTCACAGTTGAGTAAGCAGATCTCCACCCTCCACCCCCACCAACGACTTCAAAAAAAGCATATCTTGTTTTGGACCTTGGGATTGTGGAAAATAAATTAAAATTATATGTATTTGTTGCTGTTTGTTCAATAATATTGGGGAGCACATGACCCTGGGGTCCTATGGGCATGACACCACTGGTCTCCCCAACATTTGGGGGGGCCTGCTACCCCACTGCCCCACTTGACCAGTACCACCAGCTAGTGGTTGATTACTGAGTGCCTAGTGTACTGGGAAGGCTGTTTTAACCTTGTCATCACCCACACAATCTGTATCAGGGTTATTGTCTCCCACAGTCCTCTACCAGAAGGTTACAGAGCCACCCCAGACACCGACATCTGGTTCTGCTCCTATTTCTCATGTCTGGATCAGTCCACCCTCACTGCCAGCCTCCCCTCCCAGAGAAGAACCCCTACTCCAAATTTGCCCTAAGAATAGTTCATCTGAACATTCAGAGCCTCACCACAAAAGAAGATCCGTTCGAAGCATGGGTCAAAGAGTCCAGGTACGATATCATTGTCTTATCTGAGACCTGGCTTAGTTACTAAATCTCAGATGATGGAATAAAACTGGCAGATTACTCCATGTTTAGGAGAGACAGTCTGAAGAGAAAGGGTGGGGTTGCCTTTTCTATCCCTCTAAACACCTGCGGGTCGCTGAGTTCCCCTCTCTGCCACCCACTGGCCCTTATGATTTTTTTCTATAGATGCTCTATTTGGCCAATACAAAACCCTCACAGTCAGCACCATCTACATCCCACCAGGCCTTGCTGCTGAAGGCCTGACTGCTATCTCTGAGTTCAGCCAAACCCTGCCAAAAAGCAGAGAATGGCTCCTACTAGGCGACTTTAATATGACCTGATATGCCAACCAAGGGGATGTTGCCAAGGACCAATTCTAGTTTAGTGGACCACTCACAGAAAACTGGGCTGTGGGGCCTGTGCTTATGCAGCCACAGATAGAAATCCATGAAGATAGTACATTAGTGCTACTGCATTTGTGTCATCTGAAAACAGTTGTATGTTGTTTGTGTTACCTGATGATGACTGTGTGGGCTTGTCCTTTTGCTGCTTAAGTGGGTGGGAAGTTAGGGTTGGAAAAACCTAGTGCCACATTTCCCTACCTTTGTTGCCTTAATCTGAACCCTAACTGGTGCATTAACACAGTTTTTTACAATGAATTTCCTTTCTTTTTGAGATAGTGGAATCGTATCCTTATTCATGCAGGTCCCTACTGGACCTGTGTGAACACATCTGTCTGGCTGCAGAAGCACAGGGCCCTCTGGGCTTTGCACTTTCATTGTCTATAGATACAGACAGGGCCCTGTGCCAAATGTGGAGTCCATTAAGCTGTAGAAGTGCAGGACCCTCTGAGCTTTTCACTTCCGTGAAGGCTACAGATGCGGACATGCAGAGCCCTCTGGGTCATGTACCAGCTGAGGAGTCCATTTGGGCACAGAAGCACAGGCTCTTCCTGGCTTTTCACTTCTGTGCTGCTACAGGTGCAGATGCGCAGGAGTTCATCTGGCTACAGAATGGGCCCTGCTCTTCTGTGCGGCTACAGATGCACCTTTTCGATCTTGTGTCAAGTATGTTTCCACAGTTGTTCATGAGGTAGAGTCATAACAGGCACATGTTAAAAATTTGTCTTTGAAATCTTCAGAAATGGCACAGTTATGAGCAAGTCTTGATTATTTCACTATAAAGAAATTCTTCTTTCATGAGCCCATGTTTCTGTTTCATGAGCCAGCATTCTTGTTTCGTGATGGTCATGAAAGGAGACTGTTGGCTCACAAAACAAGATACTGAGAAAAAAAGTCCAAAATCTTGTTTTGTGAGCCCATCTTCTTATTTAGTGAGATTTTATGAGCTCACGAAACAAAATGTTTTCTCACAAAACAAGATTCTAAAAAAAAAAATGAAGTCCAAAATCTTGTTTCATTAACCCACCTTCTTGTTTTGCGAGGTTTTCGTGAGGTCACGAAACAAGATGCCTGCTCACAAAACAAGATTCGGAAAAAACACTTATGTCCAAAATCTTGTTTTCATGAGCCCATCTTCTTGTTTTGTAAGATTTTTGTGAGCTAGAAAATAAGAAGTCATTTTATGAAACAAGATTGTGGGAAGAAAGACTAAGTTAAAAACCTTTTTTCATGAGCCGAAATTCTTGTTTTATGACACCCTATTCCTGTTTCATAAGTCTCACGAAACAAGAATATTGGCTCATAAAACAAGTCTTGCTAAGAATTTTAGGGATGTCCCAAAAAAGGCATTTTGGGGTCATTTTTGAAAAAAGTCCATAAACAAGCTAAACAGGTCCAGTTTAGCTAGATTCAGGTGTTTGTGTCTCTCCAGGGCATGATGTTTATGGTTTTTCACAAAAGTTATTTTTTTAAAACTGAAACAAGATGGCTGCCATATGAAACAATTTTTTCTCATGAAACAGGAATTCCTGCTCAGGAAACAGATTCTTGTTTCATTTTTTTTATTCAAATTTATTGCATATTTAAGCACAATAATACAATTTTACATTTTTGACAGATCAGATAGGTAATTCTATTTATCAAATCACAGAGTTTAACATTTGTTAGTTAATCAGTTATACATAGTTGTCAAGAGTGCTTAGATGTGGGAGGTGACTTTTCCTTACTTTAAATTTCCGCTTCCCATACCGGGAGCTTACAATTTTCCGGTGGAGTATCCAGCATCTCCCCCTTCCCATTCTTCTTTTCCCCCTCAACTGTGTTTTAGCCACCTTTACTCTATGATCCTTCCTTCTTTCCATATCATCCAGTGTGTCCATCTGAGCACAAAGTTCTGCATTTTAAAATTTATTTTGTGGGTCAGTTCTTCCATATCTTGTATGTCTTGGACTATAGATACCCATTGCTGTTGGGTAGAGGGGTCTGTGGAAAGCTATTTCCTAGTGACGGCTTTGTTCACAGATGTTATCAGGATGTTCCATAGCTATATCTTATCTTTCCCCCAACCCCCCTGGGTGTCAGTCCTAAGATCATGTGTTTTGGACCCAGTGGCTCTGTTATCGAGAAAATATGTCTCAGTGCTTGTGTTGTATTAGTCCAGTATTGGGTCAGTTCTGGACAGTGCCAAAATATGTGGAGATGGTCTGCCTGGGGGGTCCCAGCATCCCCTCCAGCAGATAGCCGGACAGTTTTTATCCCACTTACTTTTAACTACTGGAGTGATGAAAAAGCGTGATCTAACTTTCCATTCAAACTCTCTCCACATTGGAGAGTATGTGGTTTTATTAATTTGTACAAAGATGATTTCCCACTCCCTGTCCGTGAGCTGTTCACCTAGTTCAGGTTGCCATCTGTTCTTGATAGGCTTGGAATGTTCCCCACCCATGTCCCAAAGAGCTCCATGTATGGCTGAAATATGGCCTCTGCGTCTTTGCAGATTTCGTATTTTCTCCATGACATGTCTTAGGCCCCCGGGGCTGGGTTCTGGCCATGGTGACCCTGCAAAGCTTGGATATAAGCTCTGATCTGTAGAAATCTGAAGTGGTCTGTTTGTCTAAGTTGGAATTTTTCCCTGATTTGTCCAAATTCCTGGATGTCATCTCCCTCCATAAACTGTTTTAATGTGCTCAAGCCCATTCTACCCCACCTTCTAAAAGCAAGGTTGTGCCCCCGATGGAGAGAAAGCAGGGTCCCCTGCAAACCATCTCATGAGCCACAGTTCTTTTGAGAGTTTCTATTTGGTCCATAATCAGCTGAGTGCACCAAGTGTGGTCCTTACCGTGAGCAGTAGGGTATTGCTATCTTTAAACCTCAATTTTGGAATGACCGCCGTGGCTCCAAGAGGAGCCCCGTCTGAACTCACCACCTCAATTGTTTTCCAGTGGGCCTTGTATTTCACCGTTGACCATAGCTATGGCCCACCTCAATTGCCTGCTAGGTAGCAGTCCTGTAAGTTAGGACATACCCCCCCTCGTTTTTTATTGGATTGCATGACTGTCTTTTTATTCTAGGCCTTTTATTATTCCAGATAAACTGTGATAACTCTCTGCCATGTTTGCATTTGAGAGTGATGTATCTTCAGTGGTAGACATTGAAAGAGGTAGCGGTATCTAGGGAGAATGTTCATGGTTACCGTTTGGATTTGGATTTGCAAGTTTAATAAATCCCAGCCCTTAATATCCTGTCTGATTTGGTGTGTCAGGGAGTCAAAGTTAAGAACAAACAATGTAGAGAGATTTTTGGGAATATAGGTACTGAGGTATTTTATCCTTTGGTTGTTCCATTTCAGTGGGAGTAATTCCCGTATAGCTGGGGGGGATAGTGTAATTTAAGTAATTCTGTTTTGTGTTTATTGTGGGAGTGCCCTGAATATTGGCCAGATTTGTCCAGAATGTCCCAGAGTCTGGGTATAGATTTGTCTGGGTTGGACAGGTACATGAGGACATAAAGTGATATTTTTGTGCTCCTCTCCTCCAATTACTATGTCCCCCACACTTTGATCTTCTCTGATGGCCTGGGCTAGGGGTTCAATGTATATTGCGAAGAGCAAAGGTGAAAGTGGGCTTCCCTGCCGGGTGCCTCTTCCCAAGTCGAATCTCTGTGAGATTCCCCCATTTACTGCCATAAGCAGCCTGGGGATGTATAGAGTTTTAATGGCCTCTGTAAAAGCTGAGGGAAAACCCATCCTCTGTAGAACCACAAAAAGAAAAGTCCATGTGACCTTGTCGAAGGCCTTTTCGGCATCTAGGCTCATGATACAAGTGGGGATATGTTGTTTATTAATATCTATTATATTTATGGTATGCCTGACCCCTTCTTGGGCCTGCCTGCCCTCAATGAATCCTGTTTGATCCAGGTGTATTATTTCTACTAGTAGAGGGTTAAGTCTGGCTGCCACTATGCCGTAAAAATTTTATAATCCACATTTAATAAGGAAATGGGCTGGCATGATCCACAATTTTTCAAGTCCTTCCCTTCTTTAGGTATTACCGTAATAGTAGTGTAGTTCCATGAAGGGGGCACTACGTCTCCCTCCAGCCATACTTGATTATATATATTGTTCAGGAGAGACATTGTGTCTGCTGCAACGGTTTTGTAGAATTCACTACTGAACCCATCAGGTCCAGGGCACTTGCCCACTTTCAGGTTTTTAATGGTTGTCAATACTTCGGTTTGGGAAATTGGAGCCATTAATATTTGTTTCTGGGTTTCGTTAAGCTTTGTCAATTTAAGCCCTCTTAGGAATTCAGTGGCCTCTTCAGTGTGTGTATTTTTCTGTGTGTGATAGAGCCGTTTATAATAGGTGACTAGGGAATCTGCTATCTGTTCCCACCTATGTGAGACTTGTCCCTTAACTGGGTGGCGCAGACCCATAACACTAGCTCGGGTAGCCTGTTGTCTCAAACAATAGGACAGTAGCCTGGTGGCTCTATGGCCTCCTTCATAGGATTGTTTAACATAGTGGAGAGCTTTTTCAGTTTTGATCTTACTTATGTTTAGAATCCTACTTTTAATTTCTTATATTTCGATTTCTCTGTTCCTACATAATTTTTGTTTTTGTAGTCCCTCCAGGGTCCTCAGTTGTTTTAGTAGGTTATCTAGTTGTTTGGCCCTCTCCCTTTTTTTTTGAAAGTTGCTATAGATATTAGTTTTCATCTGACCATCGTTTTTGCAGTGTCCCATAATATCTGTGGGGTTATTTCTGGGCTCTCATTCATTTGGATTGTTTGTTTGATAACTCTTCTAACCTCTTCCTTCACCTCCTCGTCCCTTAATGGGCTGGTGTTTAGTCGCCACTGCGTTGGCTTTCTCGGGAGCTGCAGTTCTAATTCCGCAAAAAAGGGGCTGGTGATCTGATAGGGTCGCAGTGCCCACCCACATTGAGTTAAATATGGAACAGTCTTTAGCATATGTAAAGAACATATCCAATCTTGAGTAAATTTTGTATCGGGGGGGAGTAAAATGTAAAGTCTTTTGCTTTTGGATACTTCTCCCTCCAAACATCCACTACACCTGTTTCTTTCATAAGTCTAGTGAGCAGTTTAGCTGTCCTATTATTAGATGTTGAAATTCTTGAGGTGGAGACCAATGATCTGTTTAAGACCACATTCCAGTCTTCCCCTATTATGATAACGCCTCTTGCCTTTTCAGCTATCTTTTTTAGCCGTTCTGAATAGAATGTTATAGGTGATCCTCGGGGGGAGCATAAACATTGATCAGTGTCACTTGTACATCCTGAATCTTCTCAACCACCATCACATAGCGAGCCCCCTCGTCCATCAGCACTTCCTCCTCTTCGAAGGGGAGGGAAGGAGGCCGAAAGGAGGATTGCCACTCCCCTCTTTCTGCCCCGTCCAAAGATGCATGGTATAGTCTAGGGAATCCCTTACTCTTTAATTTCTGGGCCTCTGTTGGGGACAAGTGTGTCTCTTGTATGAAATCTCACACTTCTTTTTTTTGTGTGTTGTCTGTTTATCTCCCCTGCAACCCTCACCTACCTCTCCTTCAGGCCAATTGCCACAAGGACGCTCACCTCTCGCTCGTCTCCGCCGCTGATCCCGACCACATCGCAGCCACCTAGGGTTACCCGACGTAACCCTTGCGTCGGGTGGGTCCTCCTCTTCCGAGGAGAAATGGCCTGTCGGCCCAGGCATTGGCCCTGGGTGCTGCTGCGGCCGGGACGGCTGTTGCGGAGCTCGAGGAGTCACTGGTCCGAGCGGCTGTCATCTGGTAAGAGAAGATTTCCCCTAGTTGTGCTGCATCTGAGCTTCCCCTGGGGGCCGATACAGAGCGACGCTGATCCCCAACCCACCCCAGGAGAGGAGAGCAGTCCTCCGGACACTCAATCCTACTCCTTCCCCTGCCAACCTTCCGGCGCCCAAGTCCATTCCCGAACTCGGGTTGCCGATGTGGTGTGAGGTAAGGCGCCAGCGCCTCAACCCTCTGCGCCATCAGGCCAGCGATCTCACACTTCTGATTCCTGAGAAATCTTTGTAACTGTTTTCTTTTAATAGGATTGTTTATCCCATTTATATTATAGGATATTATTCTGGTTCTAACTTGAGCCATCTTCAAGTCTAATGGCTTTGTTAGCTGATTTATTGTCTTTAACTTTTGTGGGAATTTCTGTCCCTCGCCCCTCCTTACTGTCCCTGCTAGCATTCTAAGTCCCTGCAGTGTGCGATTTTTTTTTTTTACTTTACCTGTACCCAGCTCTGCCCATAGCTTTCATATTTTTCAGTCTGTCATTGTGCCTCCAATTATATAGCATGTATACCAACCAAAACTTGTCCCCCAACTGGGACTCAAATTGAATACAGTGCTTAACTTGTTTCAAACTTACCCCACTAGGTGGGAGTATAACCTTGTTTTTGTTATGTAACTCACTTTCATACCAAGGAATGTCAGTAGAACTAGTAAACTGTAAAGAACCCAAATAACAAACTGTCTGATTTGGACTGCTCTCAGGGTCGTCGAGGGAAGTCCAGACTCCTTTAGGGTAAGCTGTGCAGACTTTCGTTTTGTCCGATTCTTTCCAGCCTCACCTTTCAACTGGACTACTGTCCTGTATGAAATAGTGGCCTCCTTTTGGGTGTGCGTACTTCCTAGGTCAGCCCACTTGGTTATGTATGGGCTGGCTTGTGCTTCCTTTGGGGCACTTATGGGCGTTGCCTATTCTGAGGACTAACATTGGGTTTAAACCCAGGCCTCTGAGGCATAACCAACATAAGCAGCATTAATGTTGTTAAGTGGTACATTTCTGTTGCAAATCTCCGTCTCCACCTTTCAACCCAACTTTCATTTCTATGAGGGGAGTCCCCCTTCCCCTTTAATCCCCCCATTCCAGTTGCAGTTAAGGCATCCACCCATCCCGAGTTAGGAGTGCATCATCACTATCTCCCTCCTCCACATGATGTCCTCCCCCTCCAAAAATGATCCGGCCTGTTTTGATTTCTTATCTTTAGCTTTTATAACCTATTGTCCAACTTTGTGAGCATTTTGTTGTCTTTAATGTATTATATTTTAATTGAGTGTGTTCTTTAGTACTTTAGTATCCAGTCCAGAGAGGCAACATTTGTTGTGGTCCTTTTAAATGTTCATGGTGAGAGTCATCCCCCCCCACTCCCCATTCTGCCACTTTCTTCACCCCCTTCCCCCTTCCCCAAAGTCCAGCATTAAACCTTTTTCCATGTTAGTTTGAGAAGAGTGATCTATCCAGTTTCCATTTTGAGGCATTTGTTTGTTGTGTTATCCCAGCCGGGCCCTTCAGTGGTCGGATATGTTGAGACTGCAAGTCCCTGGGCCCCCACATGCCTGTTAACCCTCTTCCCTGCCACCCCAGACTGTACCCATGTTTTTATTCTGAGGAGAGTACCTTAATTTGTCCATAAAGGGCAGGTTGAGGTCATCATCTAGGAGGGTAAAGTAGTTGGAGTCCTTTGAGTGGATCCTGTGCGTTCAGGGCCCCAAATCCAATGTGCTTGCTTCCATTTCTTCTTGGTTCTCTGGCTCCTGTCTGTCCCGAGCAGCAATGCCATCTATTTGCGCTGGTGAGGTGTAGTGTTTAAGCATTGAGCAGATGTCGGCTCTCAGGGTAGTCGGCTGTGTCAAACAGGTTTGGTGCGACTTCGCTGTGCCTTTGCGCGCCACCAACTATGCAACTCCTTTGTGAGTCGTTCCTTCGTCAGCATCGGGGCCGCAACCAGATCCTCAAACACCTTTGTTCCCTGGCCAGTCTCTACCCTCAGTCATGCAGGATACATTATCTGGGCCTTCATGTTCTTTGCCTGTAGCTGCTTCAGTATGGGCCACATTATCCGCCTACTATCCTGGACTGCCGTTGTGTAGTCATTGTCAATAGTATTCCGATGTTCACCGAAAGAAATCGTCCACATTCTCCAGGCCCTTCAGAGTATTTCTTCTTTTGAGGTGTAGGATGTTGGTTTAGCTATGAAGGATTGTGGTCGGGCCTCAGGGTTAGTAGGCTTCTGAACCAGTGAGCGATGCGCCCTATCCATTGAAACATCGAAATCGGGGGGGAAGCTTCAGAGATTCCCTCAGCACTTGCTGTAGAAAGGTGATCGTATCTGTAGCGCCCTTCTCAGACCCCTCTGGGATGCTTTATACCCAGATATTTTGGCGCCTGCTGCACCCTTCAGGATCATCTAGTTTGCTTATTAACTCCCTCCCTCTCTCTGGCCATTAAGAAGAGGAGAAGTCGGTCGTGTCTATCTGCTTGTTCGATCATGTTGGTGAGTCCCACCTCCAACTGGTCAGTTCTGTGTTCAATTTTACTGAAGTCCGCTAGCAGTTCAGTTAGTGTAGTGTCTATTTTAGTGACCGTCTTGGCCGTTTGCAGTATAGAAGCTATGAACTGCAGGCAGTTTTCTTCAGAGCCATCTGGCTGCGCCATGCTTGCCTCCTCCTCCTCCTCCTCAACAACCCCGAACAATGAACCAGTTTTCTCAGCTTGTAGCATTAGTTGGAGTCTCTGTTGGGGTCTGGGTATTCCTGGCCAGAATGACATTTGATCTAATCGCTTTTGCTGGTGACTACATTCTGATTTGTCGGTGGATGCCTTTAGATTCTGTTTTGGGCTTAAGAAGAGCAGTGAGCTAAACTGCCATTAAGCTGCTGACGTCACCAGAAGTCCAATTCTTGTTTCATATCAAACATTTATCTGAAAGGCTTTACTGAGCATACTAAGAGCTGAAATTTCAAGTCTTTGTAACTTGGGGATGCATTAATATTTTTTTCACCAAACTAGCAAAAGGCACTACTATAGGGCATGCCCTTTCTATTCTTGTCATTTCATAACAAAATTCTAAACTGTCTGGGCTGTAGATGAGAGCGAAAAAAAAAACAAAACTAAATTTTGCACCATTTGGATCTTGGAATCCGCAATCTGAATGTAACGAAACTTGCCAGATCAAGAGATCTGCGCCCCCCCCGACTGCACATACCAAATTTTGTGCATTTCTGTTGAACGGGGTGAAGCTATTAAGGTGCAGAGCTAGGAGTTTAACATTAAACTCCCTACTCAACCCTAACTATAGGGGCACCACTGCACCCCCAACCCCCAATAAAGAGAGAGTAAGAGAGGGTCAATAAACCTGTGCACTAATTCATTGAATTCAGGCATGATCATTGTCATTATAAGTGCCTCAAGTATTGAGGGAAATGATTTTTGGTTTATATTTCTTGGTCTAGATTGCATCCGCAGCACTGAACGAAGCTCAGCAAAAAAAGCGACCTGCTCCACCACCTCCATCTCCTACACTAGAAAATAAAACAGAAGAGCGAGAAAACAACCGCAACAGCACAGTTGGTAAGAAACCCACACATCTGTTGATATCCGGATATTGAATATGGAAGTACAGTACTTGTATTAGGGATGTTTTAGATTCTTCCAGCAACTGCTAGGACACAATGCTGCTGTGGTAATATGAACAAGTATTTGTTCATACAGAAAGGAGTCTGGAAATATGGACTTTGCTGCTATGTCATATGAAAGTATATACTGCAGGCATGAAATTTTTTATTCATATACAGACCACTTTTACCAGGTCATATTTTGTTGTTTCAAAGCTTAAAGGAGTTCTGCGGCAGAGGTGAAGCCCCGACCGCTGCACAGATCGATGCTTCACCTCTCAGATCCCTCCTGCAGGCACCATATTAAATTAAGAGTTTTTTTTTTTTCTTCTACTTTCTCCCCCTGGCTCCTGGTCGACTGTACATTCCAACCGTCCTCCCGGCTCGCACTGCAGAAATCAGACCAACTTCCCCCACAGCTTGCCCTCCCAGGCAGGGTGGCAAGGAGACCCCCGGAACTCAACTCACCTAAAAGGATCCAGACTGGGGGAAGCGCCATTCGGGGTCAGTGCCACAGAGGACAGAAGCTCGTGCTGGCTAAGCAGGAATCCCTTTTCCTTGATCTTGGTGCATGGTCCCCAGATGCGGAGTGTGCAAGGACGCCAGCAACAGTGCCAAACACGTTCCCGTACTCTCACCTCGTCAGGCGTCTGCCCCACCTCTTACCCCTTTTAGTTGTAGTGTTGGTGTGCCAGCCCCTAGCCACCACTACGGGCCAGGCATGCACCGACGTCTGGTCACCCCCCCTCCCTGGAGAAGGAGAGCTGTCTCTGGGATGTGCGATCCTCCTCCTCCCCTGCCTCCCCCCAGGCGGCCCACGCTTACTCCCGAATATAGTTTGCCAGCGTGGCGCGAGGTGTGGCATCCAGCGGCTCAACCCTCAGGGCCACCGGGCCAGCCAAAATTAAGAGTTTTATAACCTGAATACTTGTAAAAATTGCCAAAACCTCCCATGGACCCAGCATGTTTAAGTATGGCGCTCCTCAACCCCCTGCAGCGGCGCTGGTAACATCGCAAGTAAATGACATGGCACTGCCCCTTCCTTAATAGTGCCCTTATGTACAGAGATTTTATGTCTGTATCTCTGATGCCCAGCGCTATTTTTACAGAATTTACCTAAATCCCATGTGTATGGCAGGCATACCCATAGGATTTAGGCAAATTCTGTAAAAATTGCACTGGGCATCGGAGATAGAGACGTTATAAAATCCCCATACATAAGGGCACTATTAAGGAAAGGGCAGTGCCATGTCATTTTCTCGCAATGTTACCAGCGTGATCACGGGGTTTGAGGAGCGCCATACTTAAACGTGCCAGGCCCTCGGGAAGTTTGGGAAATTTTTATGAGTATTGATGTAATAAAACTCTTAGTTCAATATGGTCCCTGCAGAGGAGATCTGAGAGGTGAAGCCCCAATCTTGCAGCATTTGGGGCTTCACCTGTGCCAGTAGTTCTCCTTTAAGCAAGGATATGCACAGTCTAGTGCAGTTGTGCTGGAACAGTAGCCTGCAATGCCAACAGCGGTATTATGATAATCATTGCACTGGAGACTAACATGTTTATGAATTTTAAATTGCCGAATTGCAAGGTTTACTTGCTGTTTTCATAGATTTGCAGAGTCTACTCGACCTTTAAAAATGATGGTTACAAACCCTTTCATCCCACCTTGATAAAGGTGCCATTAAGTTCAAGAGCACAGCATTTAGATAAAATATTCAGCAAGCAGCACAGATGTTGCCCAGTAAATTCAGCTCTGTTACCTGTATTTCAGGGACCAGATTTTCAAAAGTGGAAGAATTACACACGTGCAGGAAAAAAGTTATGCAAGTTTTTTTTTTGTTATTTTTGTGTAACAATTTTTTCCACGTGCCCTCAGTTTTCAGAAGGTTGCCTTTTTGCAACCTTTTCCACAGTTTGTGACAGCTAGAAAATATATATATATATATATATATATATATATATATATTTTCACAGCTGTGGAAAAAAGTGACTTCAGGTTTTACAATGAGTAGTATTTTTTCATACGCTGGGGAAAAGAAAACACCGCTGCGTGTGTGCATAAAATGCTGAAACAACGTTTCTGCAGGTGCAGGGATTTTTAACCTGCACCAGGCAGCTGCACACAGGCCTTAGTCTTTGGACCATGCCAGGCCCTTGCAAAATCTGGCCCCAAGTATTTTATAATTTTCCCAGAATTTCATGATTTGTAAAGAAGAATGTGCTAACCCCCCCCCAAAAAAAAAAAACACAAGGCAGTTAGATTTCTGAATACGTACACAGCAGCAAACTAGGATTTATTGTTAAAGGCAGTTGAAATAAAACCTCTTGTAGTCAAGTGGATAGAGCCGACTGTCTGGTATTAAGAAAAGAGTGACTGAGCATGCTGTCGATTACCGATGAACCACTAATGAAACCCAGAAACCCGGTGTACCCTGCTGCCAGATCAGCTTTTCAGAATTATATTGCTGCAGACGCCAACCAGAACATGTTCAGCTTACCTCTAAAAGAGGCTGGAAGTCCTAGACCTCTACCAAGAAAGCATTCTCCTCTGTCTTCCTCACATCCCACAGGTAAGCATAGGAAGGCAGAGTCTGCGCAATGTAATTAAACGTGTCAAACTGTTACCTACTATAGGTGGAATTACAGCACTCCGAACAACATGACAACATATTCACCAGTCTGTTATACAGTGTTTTCTTTTTCTATGGCAAGTATCCTCTCGAGTTTCAACTCTCGCTGAACGATCCTGGCACTTTCTCAAGAGACCCTTTCATGGAAAAATGAATATTGCTGACTAACGAACTTATGTTCTGTTTCTAGAGCCAGTCCTGCAGTAACTGTTACCTGGTTACTTCAGCACTTTCCCCATGTGAGAGGCAAGAGTGAATGAAGGCAAATCCGAGACCTAATATGAATTATAATTAAATGGCAATTTGCAGCTTGCATCTTCACTTGGTGTATCACATTGGGTTATGGAGTAACACAGGTACCTCCTTAGTCTTCACTCTGTAGACTTCAGAGAAATGAGTGTATGCAAAAAGCACCTAATACAGTAAGTCTGGGTCAAAAAACTGTATGCTGGTGCTGCATTTATTAAATGGTTTGTGCTCTGGATACATAGGATTTTTCAGGATTGTCATTCTTTTTAGTTCAGTTATGCCAATGCTCTGGAAGTTATCCAGTAGCAACTGCAAAACCATTATTGCAAGCTGTTGAATGTCTGGATTGGGACTAAACTAAGAGCAGATTTGTTGCTGTAGTTCCATTTCTATGGTCGCTTTTTCAGAGCTGAAATGGCCAGTAGTTACAGTGGGCATTGTCTGCTGTATTGCGTGAGGCGGTTTACAGTAAGTGTTCCAGTTTTAACTCCACCTTGGGACAGTAGCTTGGACACAGTGAGCCCTGTGAACATAGACATCGTCAGGATAAAGAACTGTATGATGCAGAATCAAACCTCTGCTTTTATCTTAGGGAGAGACACATCCTGTTGTCCAATACGTAATATAAAGAATAATTACTCTGCTTTTTGTACTTTGAATCTTCTCTCTGAGGTCCAGGGCAGTTATGAGCTGGTTTGGGGGGGGGGGGGGCTACATTTCTGGGCTAGAAGTGCTGCTTGATTACAGAGCAGCCACAAGTGAAGAGACAATGTGCTCTACTGGTTAGAGCACTACCTTGGGAACTGGGAGATTGCAGGTTCAAACCCTGCTAGAGCCCAATACTCACTGCATGACCTGGGGCAAGTCACTTAACTTGACAATGCTCTAGTCCACTAAGATGTGGAATGAGATAGAAGCAGAACCCCACTGGAAATTAAATGTTTCATCTCCACTGAGCAGTCCTGTGTAAATAAACTGTAACAAAAACAAAAATCATTTTTCTAGGAGCGTGGATATGGTTCACATCCACATACTGTATTGGCCCTTCTTCCTTAAGAGCTGATTCACTGGAACAAAAGCTCCTACCACTACCCGTGTGATACAGTATATCCCTTGACTCCACCCCATGATGTCGGATCTTCCTTTTCACTGGAAGAGTTTGTTCTCTTTATTCGCAGCATGTTAGGGCATAGTAAGTGCGCCATTGGCAAACTTAGTAACTTTTCTAAACCATTTTGTGTATTCCTCGGTCCCACTCTCGACAGCTGATCATCAACATGAAAACAAGGAAGCAAAGTCCGCGTCTGGCTTTAAGCAGTGCATCATGTGCCGGCAGAAGATGTCACAGACGGACCCACATGTGTCGTGCCTGTACTACCTGGAAATGACACACGACGTTGCTGGTTGCAGCCTCTACCAAACGATGTTCCGGGTCCTTGCTAGAAGACAGAAAGGCTCGCCTTCTCCTCAACTGCCCAATTGAGACCTAAAATTGCGGGCTATGGGTGGTCACAAGGTGGCCTTCACTGTGGTGGGGTCTGTGGTTCAGCTACGCTGGGTCAGCCTCTGAATTTAGCAGTTTACATGTTTTATTCTGTTGGTTTTGTGTGGATTATCCTATCGTTTTGTTTGTCAATGTTTTATTTATATTTTATTTTATTTATTTTTCGCATTTTACTTCGGAAGCAATTACAGCAACACCGCATTTGTTTACTTGTTCTCAGTCGCGGTGCCCTGATCGACCGTTTATGCGTGGATGCAGGACTTTCTCTTGGATTATCCTGGAAGAAGGTTTGCAGCTGGCTTGATAATCTATATATGGGACTGTGTCTGGGAAATTATGGAGACTGAGACCAAAGGGGAAGCAGGCTGCCAGAGTGGTATGGATCTACAGACCCTGCTGACCATGTTATAATCTGTGGTGGTATCTTGTTTCTTGGATTTGGTGTGCGGTGGTGGTTTGAAGCGGCTGAACTGAGGGTCTATCTAGTCACTTTGTTTTAGGCGGAGAGCGGAGTGTCAAGAAGGATCCAAGGCAGTGAAAGAGGTGAACTGGGCATGCTAGGCTGACTTGCACTGAGGTGGATGCTAGGCTCAGCTATCTTCCATTGGGGGTTCGGGTGGCGCCGACTGGAGGGTCGGCTTTTTCCTAGACCACCCTAAGGTCACTGGGGGCTGCTTGGCTAGGTCGGGTGTGCTCCAATGTCCTAATTGGTGGTTTGCTTGTGCTTGGTACCTGCTTTGGAGTGGGTTGAGCTTAGGCTTGCGAAAAGGAGGATCTAATGTCTCTCGGATATTTGATCTGGCTTTGAATCTCCACTCACTAGAGCCACCTTTGAAGATCATAATTTGTATTATCAAGTCGAAGATTGGATGTGGGACTGTGTGCCTGATATCGCAAGTATAATATGAACTAAGCTTGTACTATAGAATTACACGATTGGTTAAGGAGGCAGTGAGAGTGCCCCTTTTTGGTTTACCATCATCGTTTTACATTAGTTGAACTGTGGCAGTGAGAGGGCCGCATAGTATGGACAGGCATTACTGGTGAGGGGGGCAGAGAGACCCCCTCCTTTTCACCATGAACACTTTTTTGGGACCTTTGGCAAGCTCCCTTTTGCACAGTTAAGAAGGACTATACACTGTGATTATACTGAAATATTGTTAGTATACTGGACAGTAAACTTTGATAAATTCTGATCTTACTTCGAGAGGGTTCCTTCAGTAGGTCATCACATATAGGACTGGCGCCACCTGGCTTCGGGCCGCACGGAAGACTTTTCCAGCAATACCTGACAGGGGACCGCCCACCCGACATCACGTGACTGATGTCAGCATGACTGTATATAGTGGGCAGTCTCCATGCCCGCCCTCCAGTTCTTTCCCACCTTCGCCTCGTGTCAGTTGCATTACAGACTTCCATATAGCGATCGTCGAGAAAGTGTCTTGCATCGGAATATCCTTTGCTAATTTTTCCAGCTATTTTGTGTTTATCATTGATGTCTTCACCAAAGAAAAAGTGCTCGTCCTGTGGCACGCAGATCCTGCATAAAGACGGTCACCTCAAGTGCATCCTCTGTTTAGGCCCGGACCATCCAGTCTCCTCCTGACCTGAGTGCTAGACCTTTAACCAGGCCACAAAAAAGAGGTGACAGCAGGCTTTGGAGGCCCATCTGCTAAAAGCTCGCCTGGCTTCCCTTGAGAAGAAGATGGATCAGCTTAGACATTCTTCGTCTGAAAAGGCTTCTCCTAAAAAACACAAGGAGAAATCTAGGGAGCGGTAGCGCTCCGCGGATGACGCCAGGCCCTCGATGAGCAAGTCCCAGCCGCCGCCCAGCAAGGACAGTACATCTGGTAAATCTACGGTGGGTCAGTCGGCCATCGGCTCCTCCGACAACCGCACCACCTCAGCCGATAAGTTGGCTCCCGGCTCCTTCGGGGACCATGCGGCTGCCGGTAAGATGACTACCCAGGCTGTGGGTACTTGCCCGGCACCAGTCGATAAGCTGGCTGGGGGATCCTCTTCCTGACAACTGCACGGATGCGGTTCCCCCATCAGGGCCTGACTGTGCCTCACCCGATGTCCGGCGGAACCAGAGGGAGAAAGCCCCTCTCCCTCCTCCTCCTTCCTCGCCCGTACCCTCCAATTCCCCGGCAGGTACCTCTGGTGATGACAACAGAGAGCCCCTCTAATCTGTTGATGCCTCAGGGTCTGCTCCGCTTTCCCCTCTCAGGGTCAAGGAGAAGGAGGCTCCTCTTCGGCCATCCGGCCTTACTATAGAGGCCCCTCCTCCACCTTCCGGTGGGCTCCCGGTGCCTCTGACACCGGTTGTCCCAACGACAGTCCCGCAGCCGCGACCAGTTGTCCGGCCTCTGCCTGTGGCCCTGATGCCAGATCAGGTCCCGCCGCCAGGGCCCCTTCGTCCGGATCCAATGCCGGCCCTTCCGACGCCAAACCCCCTTCCAGTGCCGGATGGGGTGGTGCCAGTTCCAACGTTGGTTCCCCTGACGTGGGCTGTCCCGACACCGGACCCTGTACCTATTTATACTATAGCGTGTCCGACATGGGTACCCCCGATGCCAGATCTGATGATGGGGACTTATACCAGACCCCAAACGGCCCCGCATTACCCGCAAGGGTATCCTGGCGACTACTACCCGGGGCCCACTCTGGACTGGAGAAATTTTGGGCAGTTCTACCCTGGAGCCAATCCCTACTTGAACTTTCAGGGATTACAGGGATATTACCCTCCACCGGTTCCTGCTCCTTCTCCTCGTCAGCCTTTGCCTACTCCACCACCCCCCTCCTCCTCTGGTCACCCTGGATTTCAAGACTTTAATCCAGTCTTGGTGGTAGAGGGCACGGTCAGAGTTGGTCTTGGTTCTGGAGACTAGGCTCTCACAACCGTGGTCCCCCAGGTCCCCTTCTCTGAGAAATTCTTCCATCACCACTGTCCATATCTCTGGGAAGACTCAGCAGGACATTTCCTTCCCGGATACCAGACATTGTCCTGTCGAGGAGGCGGATGACGATAGTTCAGAGGGGGCCGACGATTCTTCAGAGGAAGTTCCCGAGGACCCTGAAGACACAAAAGGCAAGGAGTCCCCGAAGTCTCCACTAGAGGACACTGCCTTTTCAGATCTGTTGAGGTCCATGAAGGATTACTTTGACTGGGAGTCGGAGGAACAGGACCCCATGAGACAGAGACTGGCGGAGTATCTCGACCTAGAATCTCTGTCTCTGGTCACCATTCCTCCCTGGATGGCACCTCACCAAGACCTTACCACTACCATCTGGCAGATGCCTCATACCCTCCCGGCTGTCCCCAAATGGGCGGACAGGCTTTACCGGGCACAGAAGGATGCCCCATTCTTGAAGGTTCATCCCAAGGCTGACTCTGTGGTCATCTCTGCGGCTCATGATCACTCCTCAACACCAAAGCACATGAGCACCTCTCCTCCTGACAAAGAGTCGAGGCAGATGGACCAGTTTGGAAAAAAGACATACTCGTCAGCCACGTGTGCCCTTCGGTTCCTCAGTTACGTGGCCCACATGGTGTCCCGTCAAAAGGCTACCTTGGCCAGGCTAGAAGCGCAAATCCAGTCCATGGACCCCTCGCCTTTGAAGGAGGAACTTGCCAAGGATCTCTGCCTCTCCAAAGTTTCATGTAGGCATGCCTTACGTGCCATCTATGACTCCGTCGACTTGGTGGCTCGTACCTCGGCAACTGCTGTTGCCCTTAGACGGCATTCCTGGCTTCGACTTTCAGGACTCGTTAATGAAGTCCAGTCGACGATTCAGGATGCCCCTTTTAGGGGCTCGGTACTTTTTGGTGGGGACACCAAAGACATTATCACAGACCTACAGGACAAGGGCCTTGCACTTAGGACTGTGAGGTCAGTGTACTGATCAGGCTTCCAACAACAGCAGCAGCAGCAGCCCTTTCGGAAAAGGACCTGAAGGCAGAGAAAGAACCCTCAGGCACGCCACCAAGGGAAGCAGAAGGCCACGAGTTCAGCCACCCCCCCGCCTCCAAATATCAGAGACGTTCAGGAGGCCCTCCCCCTAAACATCCCACCACGTCTTGACTCCCTGGCCCCACTACCTCCTCAGTCTCGCGACGAGGAGCAGGTGGTGGGGGAAGTTCGCCACCATGCGCAGGGAGTGAGAGCGTCATCTCCGACGAATGGGTCCTGCAACTAGTGTCCGTCAGACACACCATAGAATTTCTGCAAATCCCTCCAGAAACTCTACCAAAAAAGCCCTCTTATTCTCGGGACCAGGCTCTCCTACTTCGTGAGGAGGTAAACTCGCTCTTGATCAAAGAGGCAATCAAGTGGGTCCCCTTCGGGCAAAGGGGAAAGGGATTTTACTCCTACTTTTTCCTGGTTCAAAAAAGACTGGGGACTTCGGACCCATACTCGACCTAAGTCAACTAAATCAGTTTGTCGAGTACAAAAAATTTCAAATGCTGACACTCCAGAGCCTCCTCCCTCTCCTTATAGAGAACCACTGGCTCTGTGCACTGGATATGCAGGATGCCTACCTGCACATCCCCATCTTCCCCAGCCACCACCGATTCCTACGCTTTCACTTCCAGGGGAACACTTCCACTTCCGAGCGCTCCCTTTTGGTCTGTTTTTGGCACCACGTGTTTTTAACAAGTGCCTGGCGGTGGTCACGGTGTTCCTATGCCGCAGGGGTATTGCAGTTTTCCCTTACCTGGACGATTGGTTGATTTAGCCCCATCCAGGGATTCTTTGTTGGAGGCTCTTACCTTTACCCTGGACCTTTTCAGCAGACTAGGGATCACAGTCAGTGTTCCCAAGTCATCCCTTATCTCTGCCCAGAGACTTCAGTTTATTGGGACAGTCCTGGATATGGTCCAGTGCAGAGCCTTCCTGCCTCCAGACAGGGTGGAGACCCTTATCTCTCAGGCCTCCAAAGTGGCTTCTCACAGAACCATCCCAGCTCGGGAGGTCCTACGCCTTCTGGGCCTGATGGTGGCCGCCATCACAACCGTTCCCCTAGCAAGACTTCACATGAGGGTCACTCAGTGGTCATTGCGGGTGCAGTGGGATCAGCTCCTGGATGACCTGGACCATCCGGTTCTGGTTTCCTGTGCGGTTCAGGAAGAATTGCAGTGGTGGATGGATTCTCGCAATCTTTCTGTGATACTTCCCTTTCGGAGCCCTCACCACTAGCTACCCTGACCACGGATGCCTTGAATATGGGTTGGGGAGCACCAAGTCCAGGGACTACGGTCCGGTGTGGAGACTCCTTTGCACATCAATGTTTTGGAGTTGAGGGCGGCCCTGTATGCCTTACAGGCCTTTCAGGCCCTACTTCCAAAGGGATCACTGCTAATCCAAACGGACAACATGTCGGTAGTTTGGTATATCAACAAACAAGGAGGAACCCGGTCGTATCCCCTGTGCATGGAGGCGATGCGGGTGTGGAACTGGGCAGTCTAGCACCATCTGGTCCTCGTGGCCGTGCACGTTCCAGGTGTTTTAAACGTCCTGGTGGACAGTCTCAGCAGATCTTGGACCCTAGCTCACGAGTGGGAACTGCATTAGGAAGTGGCGGAACCCATCTTCCAACTTTGGGAGCGTCCGGAAATCGACCTCTTTGCCTCCGAATCCAATGCAGAACTTCCCAGCTTTTGCTCGCTCGTTTCAGGGCACGGTGCTTTCTGGAATGACGCATTGTCTCTATCTTGAACAGGAAATTTGTGTACACATTCCCTCCATTTCCCATTCTGCAGAGGGTTCTTCTCAAGTTTCAAGTGGAGAAGGCAAGGATGATCCTCATTGCTCCTCTCTGGCCGAGACAGATCTGGTTCCCATTGCTGCACCAGTTTTCCAGGGAACCAGCGGGTTCCACTTCCAGTGACTCACGACCTCCTGACCCAGGATCAAGGTCGACTATTGTACCCGGGGCTCAGGAACCTGCATCTCCATGCGTGGCTCCTGCAGACATAGCTATCTCCCATTTCAGGGTTTCCTCCAGGGTTGCTCAAGTCCTCATTGAGGCTAGAAAGTCCTCTACCCGTTCCACTTATGCCATGAAGTGGAAGCGGTTTTCCATTTGGGTGACCGCTAAGGGTTGGAACCCCTTTTCTTGCTCGGCCCCACAAGTCATGGAATACCTCCTTCACTTATCAGACTCTGGTCTGTCCTACTCTTCTTTGAAGTCCATATCTCAGCTATCTCAGCATACCATGAGCTTTTGGATGGTAAACCCGTGGCTCAGTTCGAGATCTCAAAAAACCTTTCTGAAAGGGATTCTCCATCTGAAACCCCCGATCCACAGCCCAACTCCGTCTTGGGACTTGAACTTTGTACTGGAAAAGCTCACCCTTCCTCCTTTCGAGCCGGCTATGAGCTGTGATTTGCGCTTCCTGTCTTGGAAGGCGCTTTTTCTTGTGGCTATCACGTCAGCCTGAAGGATTTTGGAACTTCACGCTCTTTTCTGCAAGGAGCCCTATCTGATTTTCCATAGGAACTGGGTGGTCCTCAGAACTCATCGGAAGTTTCTTCCCAAGGTGGTGTCAGAAGCCATGCTGAATCAATCAGTAGAGCTTCTGGTGTATTATCCGTCCCCCCCCTAACAGAGATGAGGCACTCCTTCATACAATGGACGTCCATCGGACTCTCCGGTGCTACACCCACCGGACCAGAGAGTTCCGCTTTTGCGAACAGTTGTTTGTTTCCTTTGCCCCGAGATCGAAAGGCAAACTGGTTTCTAAGCAGGGCCTGTCCAAGTGGTTAGGCAACTGCATTAGATTCTGTTACCAGAAGTATGAAAAGCCTCTGCCGGGTTCTATCAGAGGTCATTCTACCAGGGGCATGGCTGCCTCCGTGGCCTTCCAACGGAACATTTCTGCAGTCGACATATGTGCTGCTGCTACTTGGAGTTCTGTCCATACCTTTACTAAGCATTACAGTCTGGACATTGCTTCTAGGTGGAGGGCTGGCTTTGGCCTTGCTGTCCTACAGGGCATTCTGTCCTAAGACTGGGTTCAATTAGGATTTCATTTTTTTCGGTTTGAGTTAGTTTTCCTCCTCCCTAGCTTCTCTCGTTCTGTCCTTAGAGGGACTGTTTGGGACTCTATCCTATATGTGATGACCTACTGAAGGAACCCTCTCAAAGTAAGATAGTACAGTTACATAGGAACTTACCATAACAGTAGATCTTTGAGAGAGGTTCTTTCAGTAGGTCATATTTTCCTCCTCCCTCCCTCCTTCCCTCATTTCTGTTTTACAGGGACTCCAAATCCTGTTCACTTCTGTTGCCAGGCCTCTTCCTGGCTCCGGTGTGCGAACTGGAGGGTGGGCGTGGGGACCACGCACTATATACAGTCATGCTGATGTCAGTCACATGATATCAGGTGGGCGGTACCCCGTCAGGTATTGCTAGAAAAGTCTGCTGTGCAGCCCGACACCAGGTGGCGCTAGTCCTATATGTGATGACCTACTGAAGGAACCTCTCTCGAAGATCTACTGTTACGGTAAGTTCCTACGTAACTGTACTTTTGATTTGTCCGGGTTTGTGCATTATTGCTGTTTTTGCTTTTTTGTTTTGTTTTTTGTTTTTAATTGAGTTGATTTATGTAGTATTATTGTTGGTTGTGTTTTGTGGGTTAGCATTTTTGGGGGGTTGTGTTATTGTGGGATAGTTATAAGTGTGTGAAAGGGGAGTGCATATGTGAGTGAGTGGAAGTGTGATTCTATAATTATTTGGCTGCTGTTATACTTAATGGTTTTGAATTTATTGTGTTTGTGGGTTCTGTATTTTGGGACATGTGCCTGGGAAGGTATGAGGGTCTGTGGTGGGCTAGGATAGTGTATGGGGCATCCCAGGTGCTCGATCTTTGGCCTTTTTTCAGCCTCCCTGTGTCTGTTACTGCAGCAAGGCACCGTAGGGAGGTTGGAATAGGGAGGAAACGTATGATTCGAGCGAGGTGGGATGCCCCGTGTACTGCGGTGGGTGGTAGGATCGAGGTAGTGGGGTGCAGAAGGTGCCCCAGGATTAGATGGGTTCAAGGGAGAGGCCAGACATGTTCAGTTCCCGTAACCAGGGTTCCCACCAGACCGAGTGGGCAGGTAACCAGAGGGGCTACACTGTCCACCAGTCCCCTGAGGGCGGTGCTGTGCAATGCCAGATCAGTCGGAAACAAGACTGCAATTATAGCGGACTTGGTTTCTTTGACCAATCTGGCTTGCATCACAGAAACCTGGATTGGTGATGATGCTGACCCGGTTTTAGAGGCCGCCGTCCTGCCTGGGTATACCACAGTGCATTTCCCTAGAGCGGAACGCAGGGGTGGGGGGTAGCCATCTGTTTTAGATCTGAGCTGGGCTTCACCTTGCACCCAGTGAGAGCACCACAGTCATTTGAATGTGTGGCCATCCGTGGGGGTCTGGGCGCAGGTTGTCAGATTCTTCTCATTTATTGCCCTCCTGGGTTGGCAGGAGATTTCCTGCAGGAGATGGCCAATTTCATTGTCGGTGAAACATTGGAGGCCCCCAGATGTTTAGTGCTTGGGGACTTTAATGTTTGGGCTGACGACGAATCTTCTCGACTTGGTTATAACTTCCTCCAGATTATCTCATATCTGGGCCTTATGCAAGGAGTTTCTTCCGCGACCCATCAGGGCGGCCACATGTTGGATTTGGTGTTCTCACTGGGGCTTGAGATTGAAAGTCTCAGGATTGATCAGGTCATTTGGCCCGATCACTGCATGGTGAAG
The DNA here is from genome assembly GCA_016271365.2 of Neoceratodus forsteri. Classification (NCBI taxonomy): domain Eukaryota; kingdom Metazoa; phylum Chordata; order Ceratodontiformes; family Ceratodontidae; genus Neoceratodus; species Neoceratodus forsteri. The sequence goes on along the minus strand of CM057456.1, from coordinate 446,620,543 downwards.
TTCCTGTTCAGGGGCCCTCCTTGAGAGCCCTCCCCCCTGCAGAGATGGTTAGCTACCGCCCTTTGAAGGGGTTGACCCCTGAGGGTTTTTTGGCGGTGGCTGACCTATCTAGTGTGGACAGTGCATGCGTTGGGGGTGTGTGCACAGCAGTTGATGCCTATAATGAGGCGCTGTCTGGTGAACTCAACTCCCTTGCACTAGTCCGAGTACGACCCAGGTCCTCTCACTTGAGGACCCCTTGATATGACGGGGAGCTCAAGGCGATGAAGACCTTGGGTCAGAGATTAGAGCGCCACTGACGGACGTCCGGCCTGGGGGTAGACAAACTGGCCCTACGTGTGCATTATGGCACATACCAGATGCAATCAACTGTAAGAAGGCAGAATTTCTGTCCGGGGAGATTGCCGCTGGGAGGAACTGACCAACTGTGCTCTTTCGGACTGTGGACAGGCTTCTCCATCCTTTCTGTCTACAGCCAAAGGTAGCCTTTTTGAATGCATTGTGTGAGGAGTTTGCGTGGTTCTTCTTGGACAGGGTGTCTGCCATCAGACAGTGGTCGCCTTGGGCGACTGGAGAGTACTCCGCCTGGTTGGGGTGAGTTTAGACTGGTGGAGGTGGCTGAGGTCACTGAGATTGCTTCCAAGCTTCGGCACACCTTTTGTGAACTGGACCCGGTGCCAACTCATTTCTTAATGAGATGTGTTGACTCCGTTGGCCCGGTGTTTGCCTTGATTGTCCGGTGTTTCTTGTCAAAGTGGATCTTTCCCGATGTCTTCAAGGAAGCATTGGTGAGACCGCTTCTGAAAAAAACAACACTGGACCCTGACGTCAAGGCAAACTACCATCCCATTTCCAATCTTCCATTTCTGGGTAAGATTGTGGAGAAGTTGGTGGTGCTTCAGCTTGAGGAGCATCTTGAGGCCCATGATCTATACGAGCCATTCCAGTCTGGGTTTCATGTGAGGCATAGCACAGAAACTGTGCTAGTTTGGGTGCATAATGACCTCCTTAGGACTAGAGATCGAGGGGAAGGGATAATTCTTGTTCTCCTCAATCTCTCTTCAGCATTTGATACGGTTTACCATTGACTGTTACTGGACCACCTAAGGGAACTCTGCTGACTCACTGGCACTGTTATCTGCTGGTTTGAGTCTTTTCTATCGAACAGAAGGCAGAGAGTAGTGATGGGGAATTTCTCCTCCTCCTCTGGCCTCCTGTCGTGCGGAGTTCCCCTGGGTTCGGTCTTGTCGCCGATGTTGTTTGCTGTATATATGCTGCCCCTGGGAGAGCTCATTAGGAAGTACAGTTTGGGTTTTCATTGCTATGATGGTGATACCCAGCTGTATCTTTCCTTTGCCCCTGGAACATCTTGTGCAGTGGAATTGCTTAACAGCTGCCTCGCTGAGATCAGTGACTGGATGACCTCCAGCTGGTTGCGACTGAACCCCAATAAGACGGAGGTACTGGTGGTTGAGTCGAACAGAGGGTGTGGTAGGTTGGTCTCTGGTGCAGAGACAAGGCTTTTTCTTGGTTCTATTCCATTGAAGGCCTCCTCTAGGGTGCGTAATCTGGGTGTTATTCTTGACAGTGGATTGACACTTGAGTTTTAGGTGGCGTCCGTTGTCCATACTAGTTTTTACCATCTGAGGAATATCGCCAGGATAAAGCCCCTAGTTCCGCCACTGGACCTCCCCACCTTGGTGCATGCTTTCATGATGTCCAGGCTTGACTACTGTAATGTGCTCTATCGCGGGGTCTCTGGGGGTACCCTGCGACGACTGCAGCTGGTGCAAATGCAGCAGCTAGGCTGTTGACAGGACAGCCTAAGTATTGTCACATCACCCGTGCCGCGTCAACTGCACTGACTGCCAGTTAGGTGGAGGGTCCCCTTAAGGTGGGTTTACTCACCTTGTTACGCCTAGCACGCCTGGGCCCCGTTACCTGAAGGACCTTCTTACACCTGCTGTCTCGGTCCGCTCCCTCCGCTTCTCCTCTAGGGGCCTCCTTGCAATTCCGAGAACGAGGTTAAAAACAGCAGGTGACAGAGCATTCAGTGTTGCCGCCCCCGTCCTATGGAATTCGCTTTCTCCACCTTAGGGAGGCCCCTTCTGTTGAGGTATTCAAGGCCTGCCTTAAGGCCTTCCTGTATAATCAAGCCTTCCCGGACTCCGTTTTGTAGCCCTTATCTGGTCTTAGAATTTTAGGTTTAAATGTAACCCTTGGACTTTGAGATTAGTTACTGTTGCTGAAGGTACTACTTATATAATCCTGCTTTAAATTGCTGGAAACATTGTATTTTATGTTCAGAGTATGCTGACTATGTATTTTTATGAATTGTATAATGAAGTTTTAGTATGTTCGGTGCCCAGAGCCTCCTGGATGGATGTCTTTTTAATAAAATTTGCCTTGCTTTGCCTTGCCTTACAAGCAGCAGTAGTAGAGGTGAGGCTAAGGTTGAGGCAGCTGCTCCCAGCTGGGACCAGTGTTGGATTTCTGTAGTATATGTTGGGCCCTCAAGACCTTTGGGAAGGGTTCCCACCTGCCACGGTAAGAAGCACAAGAGTAAGAAACACTGTCATCGGTTGTGGGACCAGGAGGGAGCATGCTTTTCCTGCTCCCTCAACTTCCCCAGCCGCTCGACGGTTGTCGAATGCTCGGCTTTGGCTGAGACCTTTTTGGCCAGGGATTGGGTTGCTAGCCAAACAAGTACATCCCTGTCGGTCTTGCTAGCCTCGACACCGGTCTGTTAGGTGGTCGAGTTTTTTATTGACCCGTTATTGAAGGGAGTCAACAAAGAGTCGATCTCCCAAGACACCAGTCATTCCAGTCCCCTCCCAGGATGACGTGGAGGGATCAATATCCCTGGCTGTCTCTGCTCGGTATCAGCCTCCACCAATGATCGTGCAGCCGAATCCGGAGTCAGTGTATTACACCGCACTTCATGTTACAGCTCCTCAACGTCAGCCCCTGGTTCGACAGTCAAGATCAAGGTACAGATCGAGACTGAGGGGATTCTCGAGTTCTTGATCCCCCTCAACCAGGAGGCATTGCCATCAATGCTCCTCATCCTCTTCATCTTCAAATGAGGGATGGTTCAGCTGGCTGATGCAGTGGCACTGTGAGGAGCTCCTCTGGCAGCATTGAACCTTGGCTGGGCCAGGTAGGGCTGTAACCCTTACCCCTATGGTCAACTGGCTGGTGCTGGTCAAGCCCATGCCGGTCCATCTGAGACAGTTGTCCCAGACACATGTCTCTATACCATTGTTGGCGGAACCGCCTCCACAGCAGCCAGTGTGAGGGGCTCCTACAAAGGATTCCCATCAAGCACCAGCTTGCCAGGCTGCTTGTTAGTGGAAATTACCCACTCTGATGATTCTAGGGTGGTCCATAGCAGTAACCGGATGCAGGCAGTCTTTGAAGAGTCCTCGGTTAACACCAATGCCTCCTGCATGCAGTCTTTGAGGATGCATAGGTTCGACTGGGTATTGGTCAAGGAACTGACCACGAGCCAGCATCTTTTTAAGGTCCTCCTCCAACTTTTCCAGTTTCCATGAACGTTCCTTTGCAGCCAGTTCTGAAGAAGGCGAAGTTCCCTTTTACTGACATCCTGGATAAGGACGAATCACCAGAGTTGCCTTTCCCTTGGGCAAGGCTATTTCGGGACTAGCTGTGTAACTTTGGCAGCATCCAATCTCCTGCCCAGCACCCTCAGGGCATATGGTCCATAACTGTGCTGCACCTACTGGCTCCTTGCCTGGATTTTCTGACCACCCCTCAGCTGAGGGTCTGGTCTTAGATTCTGTTTTCTGGAAATTCATCAATACTGGGGATGTGGACAAGCCCCCTGACAAGGAATCAAAGAAACTTGACGATGTGGCTAAGAAAGTTTATGCCATGTCCTCCCTTGGTCTCCGTCAGGTGAGCTACACCTTGATAATGTCCCACTTCAGTCACTCCCTGCTAGGAGTGCTGGATAACATCCTCCCTTACCTGCCTGCCGACAAGCAGCTACTGGTAAAGGTCATCTGAGACCAAGGTCAAGTGCTGGCTAAACACCAGCTCCAGATGGTTTTAAACATTGGCAACTTCTACATCTGTGCCATGGCATTGACCATCACAATGCATCGCAGGGCCTGGCTGAGGATCTCCACCTTCATGGCAGACATTCAGCACAAGTTGGGTGATGTTCCCTTCTTGTGCACCAACCTCTTTGGACCGAGGGGTGGGGGGTGGGCATCTCACAAGGATTGAAAAGTCTAATGCCACCATGGATTCTGTGGCTTCATCCCAGAAAGACCAGAAAAGCCAAAAACAAAAAAAAGAATGCCTTCCAGTTTGGGCCCTTTTAGCCACAGTAGTCTTGGCACCAACAGCTCCAGCCAGGGCAATTCTAAGCCTGATGCCCCAAGGCCAAGTTCTTTAGTCAGGGGCCCAAAAAAGGTGAGGGTAGAAGAAGTGGTGCCCTTCCAGCCTTAGCAGCCCGTGCTCCCTCCAAAGCTGCCCAGTGAAGGGTCAGGAGGTGTTCACCTCCCACCTGTCCAGTACCTGACTCAGCTCCTGGTGGGGGTCGGCCTCACAAGTTTGGCCCTACCAATCCCATGCTCCAAGGGAGTCCTTGGTGTCGTAGGACATGCTCTCTGCACTCAGGGAGGTTGTTGCTTAGCTCCTCATAAAAGGAGCACTAGCCCATGTCCCTGATGCCCTGTTAAGTCAGGGGTATCTATCCAGGTACTTCCTGGTCCTGAAACGGATGGGGGGCTGGTGCCCCATACTGGATCTTCACGATCTAAACCAGTTTCTAAGTGCCATTTCAGAATGGTCATGCTTAACCACATTTTACCAGACTATACCAGCTGTGGAGCAGGGCATGTGATTCTGCTCCCTGGACATCCAGGACACATTCTTCTACATCCCAGTCTGTCCGTCCCACTGGTGGTACATCCGGTTCCACGAAGAAGGGGTGCTGTCAGTTCCAGGTCATGCCATTCAGCCTCTCTTTGGTGCCCAGGGCCTTCACCAAGTTCATTGCAGTGTTGGCAGCCTTTCTACAATGCCAGGGCATCAGGGCTTATCCCCTGCCTGGTCAACTGGCTGCTAGCCAGGTCATCAAAAGAGGCAGTGAAGCAGTCAAGGGACCTGGCCCTCCAGACCTGCAGAGACTTGGGCCTCTTTGTCAACCCGACCAAGTCCGACCTGATCCTCTTGCAGGTGATTCACTTTATCGGGGCAGAGCTAGACTCCCTACCATCCAAGGCCCACTTCCCAACAGATTGGGCATTGGATCTTACCTCCTTTTGCCCGATCATTTCAGTTTGGGTGCTGGTACCCTGGCCTGCCCAGAACTTCCTGAGGCTGCTGGGATACATGGTATCTTGCACCAGCATGTTCCGGCGGGGCAAGCTAGCAGGTGCAGCACCTGCAGTGGGAGTTGGGCTGTCAGTAGTCTTATCACCGAGTATACCTGGACCAGCCGGTCACAGTAACCTAGTTGATGTGGAATGCCATCTGGTGGCTGATTCCAGAATATCTAGAGGAAGGAGTCCTGTCTGTCCACCCAGAACCGACCATCACCTTCATGATGGACGTGTCTCTGGTGTGATGGGGGATGCACCTAGGAGACCACAGGACCCACAGGTCATGGTCACCCAGGAAGTCCTGTCACCACATCAACCTGCTGGAGCTCTGTGCAGTGCGGCTAGCTCTGACAGAATTTGCTTCTGTAGTTAGGGATCAGGTCTTGCAAGTTCAGATGGACAACACTACGACCATATTCTACCTGAACAGGCAGGGCAGCATACACTTCTTTCCATTGTGTTGGGAGGGCCTCCACACCTGGACCCTCTTGCACAGCCTGGGTGCAGATCTCCTGGCGGTTCATGTCAGAGGAGCAGACAGGCAGCTGGCAGATGCTCTCAGCCAAGTGAGCAAGACATTGCACAAGTGGTCTCTGCTTCAGGAGGTGGTGAACTACCTGTTCTCCCCTCTGGGGCACCCCTGTGGTGGACCTGCCTGCCTGCCTCCTGGGAAAACACAAAACTGATGCTGTTCTGTTCCCCCTCTCCACAGTCCAGGACACTGGTGGGTGATGCCTTTGCGAGGTCCTGAACCTCGGGCCTCCTGTACACCTTTCCTTCTCTTTCCCCTGATCCACAAGGTGGTGGTCAAGGTGCGGAGGGACAAAGCACAGATGATCCTCATAGCTCCGGACTGGCCACACCAGTTCTGGTACCCAGATCTCCTCAGTCTCAGGAGCAGGCCTCTGTGGCAGTTGCCTCTTTGCCTGGATCTGCTGACCAGACCACAGGGGGAGGTCCTGCACCCGGACCTTCAGTCCCTGCACCTCACAGCCTGGTTCCTGAGCGGCTAGAGTTCCAGGCTCTAAGTCTTTCAGAGAATGTTCTTCACACTGTGGAGGCTTTTTGAAAGAGGTCAACTTGCCAGTGTTGTGCCTTCAAATGGAAGCTGGTTTTCCATTTGGTGTCAGGGCCAGGAGGTTAATTCCCCCTGGCCTGCCCTGTGGCTAGCATCTTGGAATACATCTGGCACTTATCCCAGCTGGGACTATATTTAACAACCCTTAGAAACATAGACTTTGATGGCAGATAAGGACCGCTTGGCCCACCCAGTCTGCTCATTCCCCTACCTAATGGATAAGCTGCAGATCCTAGTTAACCGACAGCCTTCTTCCACCTACCTCCCACTAGAATTGCCTTATGTCTGTCCCATGCATTCTTGAATTCCCCCACTGTTTTTGACCCCACAACCTCCTTAGGAAGATGGTTCCATGCGTCCACCACCCTCTCCGTGAAAAAATACTTCCTCACATTGACCCTGAGCTGTCCCTCCTCTATCTTCAGATTGTGCCCTCTTGTTCTTGCACATCTCTTTTTCTGATTGATGCTACCCTCTTGGACTTTGTTGATTCCCTTGTGATACTTGAAAGTTTCTATCATGTCCCCCCCCTTCCTCGAGGGTATACATATTAAGCTTCTTTAGTCTCTCTTCGTATGGTTTACGGTGCAGACCCTGCACCATTTTAGTTGCACTTCTCTGGACTGCCTCCATCCTGTCTTCATCCTTGTGGATGGGGTCTCCAGAACTGCACACAGTACTCCAGATGGGGTTTCACCAACTGTCTGTACAGAGGGATGACAACTTCCTGTTTTCTACTGGTGATGCCACTCCCTGTGCATCCCAGTATCCTCCCAGCCCTCCTTACTGCCTTCTCACATTGCCTGCTTACCTTTAGGTCATCTGATATGACTACGCTCAGGTCCCTTTCCATTTCTGTTGTTGTTAGTACTCCCCCCAGCCCATTGTGTACTCTTCCCTGGGTTTTTGTTTCCCATATGCATTACTTTGTACTTCTTTGCATTGAATCTAAGCTGCCATACTTTTGATCATTCCTCAACCTTGCTAAGTCCCTTCTCATCCTTTCCATTCCCCTTTGTGTATCAACCCTGTTGCAGATCTTTGTGTCATCTGCAAAGAGGCATACTTTTCCCTCCAGGCCCTCTGCAATATCACTTATAAAGGCATTAAAGAGGACCAGCCCCAATACTGACCCCCTAGTAACCCCCTTTTCTTTGGAGTGGACTCCATTTACTATTACCCTCTGCGTCCTGTTGTCCAGCCAATTTTTTACCCAGGCTACCACCCTGGGACCAACTCCCAGGCTCGCTAACTTGTTTATTAATCTTTTGTGTGGGACTGTGTCAAATGCCTTGCAAAAGTCTAGGTAGGCCATGTCTCTAGCATTAACCTTTAAGGTGCACCTGGCAGCCATCTCTGCATACCAGGCATGGGCTAGTATGCTGATGATGGTACAGGAGAAGGTGGGTGGCTGCTTCATATAGGGTCTTGACCCCTATTCCCCATCGGTGCGTGAAGAACCACCACCTTGAGGCTTATTGCTGGTACCAGCAGTGCTCATGGGCAAGCCTTTTGAGCCCATGCTCAGGTGTGAGATGTCACACCTGTCATGAAAGATGGCCTTTTTGGTGCCCATCACATCAGTCAGAAGGATTAGTGAGCTCCAGGCACTCTCAATGGAGCCTCCTTATCTTGTCTTCCATAGGGACAAGGTAGTCCTTCACCCCACTTGAACTTCCTCCCTAAGGTTGTCTCGGCGTTCCACTTTAACCAGGTGATGAACCTTCCAGTTTACTTTACCAACCCATCTTCAGAGACCGAATGCAGGCTCCATTCATTGGACATGCGGCGGACGGTCTCCTACTATGTGGAGCGCACAGCTGGAGTTCGAGGTGAGGCTTGTCAGTTCTTTTTTACCTGCACTGAAGCCATACCTGGGAGACCAGCAGCTAAGTGGACAGCTGGCAGGTAGATCACATTCTGCATGGAGCTATGCTACAGATTGGCTGGTAGGGAGCCTCCCATAGGGCTCAGGGCTAATTCCACTAGACATACCACTGCCTTGGGGCTGCTTTCAGGGACATCCCTATTCAGGAGATCTGCAGGGCTACCACCTGGAAGTAAGCACACGCCTTCATCTCCCATTACAGTATCGACTTGAGTCTTGTGGGGATGCTGCTTTTGGGGCCTCGGTTCTCCAATCTCTGTTTGTGAAGTAGGGGTGCATGCCTTGCTCCCTCATACTGGAGTACTGCTGGAAGTCTACATATGTCTGGATGTGAACCATATCCACATCACTAGAAAAATAGGTTACTCACCTGTAACCTTAGTTCTAGGAGTGCTATGTGGTTCACATCCACACCAGTCACCTGCCGTGCCCTCCCCTGGCAAGTGGCATGTGGATCCCTGCTTCCAGCATGCAAGATCTGATGTCACAGGCTGGAGCAAAGTGATATATCACCTGGGTAGTGGGAGGAGCGTTGCTTCAAGACGTTTTGGTGAAACAGCTTTTAAGGAAGAACTACCAATGTGTGGATGTGAACCATAAACCACTTTTAGAACTACGGATCTGTCTTCGAGGGTGGAGCTCTTGCAGCAGGTAATACCATTAGGACTGAAGCCGGCAGGCATCAGGACCCCACGCAAAACTTGTAGCTAGCAGTCTGAGGCAGAGGAGTGCCCCCGAGGTTGGCTCCGCCTGACATCCTACATGGTATAAAAGGGGCAGTCCCCTGGCGCCACCTCAGTTCTTTTCTCACCATCGACCCGCGTAGTTCGGCTCCACGGACGCCTCTCTCTGCAGTCGACAGCTCGAACATCTGTTAAGTCTTATTTTCTTTGTTTTTATAGTAAATACCGCTTTTTGACTCGTTTATGTCGTCACTTCCTCCACCGTGACGAAAATCTAAGTGTACCTGCGGGAAGCAGATCCCGGCTAAAGATGGTCACGCAGCCTGCCTCATCTGCCTAGGCCCAAAACACCAGCCTGAGTCCTGCAGCCACTGCCAGAAATTTAACCAGAAGACACGCACCAGGAGAGCCCACCCCTTGAAGACCTTCCTTCTTGAGAAAAAGCTTGCGGCCATGCAGCGAGGTTCCGAGGCCAGCTCATCTTCTCCCGCTCGAGAATCCCTCCCAAGGACAAGGCCTCATGGGGAAACATCACAAAGAGAAAGATAGGGCAGGTCTGAATCCCACCATCCGTCGCTCGCTAAACAGGCGTTGTCTTCCTTTTCTTCCAAAAGATCTGGCTTAGTTCCAGCTAAGGATTCCTCCCGCTCCTCCAAGTCCGCCCCTTCTCAGGGTCACCACCGGGAGTCGGCATCAGCGGGACATCGCTCTTCTTCCCTGGCCCACCGACCTCATAAATCAACAAGGTAGACCCAGGAAGGCTTGCCCAGGGCTCTGGACAAGTCTGGCACCTCAAAGAAGAGAAAATGTTCTGAGGAACGTTCCGGTGGGGGGGGGGAGACGCCCATGCCCGGGCGCCTCCCCGGCCAAGGTGTACCCTCCGCCAGACGTCCGCCCACCTAGCTGCTCGCCTACCCCGACGACTCACTCCCAGTTGTCAGATACGGGCGGTCACCGGATGAGGCTCAGCCGTCTGCTCCTACACCTACAGACTAGATGCCAGCCGACACACCTCGAGACCAGACGCCAGTCGTCACTCCTTGAGACACCGGACGCTGGCCTTCGGACGCCCGCCTTCCGGACCCAATGCCTGCCACTCTAGAACCTGATCCCCAGGCACCCGCTCCTAAGGACCCGACGCTCGGTCCTTCTGACCCTACGCTGGCCCCAGCGGTCGTCCCAGTGGCGGACATAGGAAACTTATTCACCACCTGGTGGAATACGGTCAAAGGGGACCTTCTTTACAGACCTCCAGACAAGGTCCCCACTCACCACCAATGGGTCCTCCTCCTCCTACCCCACAACCTGATGAGCACCCAGCTCCATGTCCAAAGGGGAAACGAAAGAGATCTCCTTCTCTGTCTCCTTTGTCACCCCCACATACGTCCTCCTTGGACGAGGCAGGCGACGACTCGGACTCCTCAGAGGACAGGTTTTTACCTCCCTCTCCTGGACCCAGGGACTCGCCACGGTCCCCCCGATGATCCTTCCTTCCTCGATAGAATGAGGCATATCCAAACCATCTACGAGTGATATACCGAGGCCCTAGACCCAGAACAGAAATGTCTGGCTAAGTTCCTGGGAGAAAAGGAACCGAACCCCCTAGTCATTCCTCCATTCGTAGAACCCTTCCAAGACATCACCCGTCTTACTTGGCGAACTCCGTCCTCCTCCTCCTACCCCACATCCCAGCAGTTCCGAGGAAGGTGGACAGACTCTACAAGCCTCCCAAGTTGGACCCATTCCTGGCAGAACAGCCTAACGCCAATTCCTTGGTCCTAACAGCGGCCCTTGGAAGGGGAGCTCAACCTAAGCATTTAAGCTCCCAGCCTCCAGACCCCATCTCAAAGAAGCTTGACAGCTGGGGATGAAAGTTTTTTTTCTCAGCTACTGGGTCGATCAAGCTCCTGAATTTCATGGCCCATATGATCTCCTACCAACAATACCTGTGGAGAAAGACCATGGAATTGGCAGAGGCTCTCCCTAATTCTGACTCAAAGCAGAAAATTTTGGCCTGCGCCCAGTCGGGCCTGGACGTGGACAAACATGCCCTCCGGTGCTCATATGACGCCGTGGATATGGCCTCCAGGGCCGTGACATCAGGCATTTGTATGAGACGACAGTCATGGCTCAGACTTACTGGTTTCCAGCAAGACCTTCAGGACTCTATTTTGTATTCTTCCTTTCAGGATCCAGTGCTTTTCGGCCCTGAAGTGAAGCAGATAGTGAAGCAACTGCAAGAATCAGGGAAAGCAGTGGTGGACGTACAATGCATGTACAAGTGCCAACCTCAAGCAGCTCGACGACGTCCTTTTCAGCAGTGTCAGAATCAAGGACAGCCCAGCAAACAATCCCAGGGAAAGGGATTTAAGAGACAGGGAAACCTTGCCCCTCAAGGTTCCCAGGGCCCTAAGCAACCTAAAGCTCCCAGGGCCCCAGCCCCTCCTACCCCCTTTACCTGACTCCCACCTCTGCCCCCCTCCTCCTCTAGGGAACAGGCAGAACGAGCAGGTAGGAGGGAGGTTTGCACTTTACCCACTCGAATGGTCCAGTATCACTACCGATCAATGGGTACTGGCCACCATTTGGACAGGGTATTCGATAGAATTCACCTCTATCCCACCGGGCAACCCCCGCAGTCTCCCATTGTCCACCGCAACACAATTTCCTCTTGGAAGGGGAGATCCAACAGCTCCTAGATAAAAGAGCTATCCAAAGGGTACCAGCAGCCCAGAGGGGAAAAGACTTTTACTCACGCTTCTTCCTTGTTCCGAAGAAGACCGGAGACCTTCGCCCCATTTTGGACCTCAGCCAGCTCAACCGCTCGGTGAAGTACCAGAGATTCTGCATGGTAACTCTGGGATCCCTTTTCCCCCTGCTCCAGAAAGGAGACTGGCTTTGCTCCCTATATATGCAGGACGCCTATCTGCACATCAAGGTCCTGAAAGCCCACAGACGTTTTCTGCAGTTTTGCTTCAGAGACGAGCATTACCACTTCAGGGTTCTGCCCTTCGGCCTGTCGTCCGCACCCAGGATATTCACCAAGTGCCTAGTGGTGGTAGCAGCAGCCCTCCGCAGGAGAGGCCTCTTTGTCTACCCCTACCTGGATGATTGGCTCCTCTCCGCCCAATCGGAAGAGGAGCTTTCAGTCACTCTCACAGAAACGCAGGCTCTTGTTTTCATCCTTGGGCATCATGGCCAACTGGCCGAAGTCACAGCCCTGGCCGACGCAGCGGCTACAGTTTATCGGAGCCATCCTGGACACCATACAGGGGAGAGCTTTTCTGCCCCTGTACAGGGCAGAACGCCTTCAGGGGCTAGCCAGAAGCCTCCAAAGTCACCCATCCTCCCTGGCGCGTGTGGTTCTACAACTGCTCGGTCACATGGCTGCGGCCATCGCCACAGTTCCCTTAGCCAGGCTCCATATGAGGGCACTCCAGTGGCACCTCAAGGTACAGTGGGACCAGTTGGTGGACGATCTGGTTCTTCAAATCCAGATCTCTCGAGCAATTCATCGTTCCCTGGAATGGTGGCTATGCACGGACAATCTAAGCGGTGGAGTTCCTTTCTGCAGACCCCCACCGCTTCAGACCCTGACCACAGACGCCTCTCTGTTACGTTGGGGGGGGGCTCATCTAGGGGACCACAGGACCCGGTGGTCCTGGTCTGTCACAGATCGCTCTCTGCATATCAACATTCTGGAAATGAGAGCGATACTGAATGCATTTTCGGCATTCAGAGACCAGCTTCAGCCGGGTCCTCTTCTGGTGCAGACAGACAACACACCCGTGGTCGTCTACATCAACAAACAAGGGGTAACTCACTCGTACCCCCTTTGCAGAGAAGCCATGAGAGTTTGGGACTGGGCAGTAGAACACAGTCTGGACCTCACCGCAGTACATCTACCAGGGGTCCAGAACATTCTCGCTGACAGTCTCAGTTGCTCTTCCTCTCAGAATCACGAGTGGGAATTGCTCCAAGATGTCAGAGACGACCTCTTCGACAAGTGGGGCCAGCCAGAGCTGGACCTCTTTGCGTCCCCGTACAACGCCAAACTGTTCAGTTTCTGCTCACTTGCTCCAGGGCCTGGTGTTTTCTGGCGAGACGCATTGTCCCACTCCTGGACAGAGAATTTCCTTTATGCCTTCTATCCTTTTCCCCTCATTCAGAGAGTACTGCTCAAATTGCAGTCAGAGGCAGCCAGAATGATCCTGATGGCTCCTTTATGGCCTCGTCAAATTTGGTATCCGCTGCTCCAGCAACTGTCTCTGGAACCCTCAGTTCAGTTGCCACTCTCCACTCACTTGCTCTCTCAAGAACAGGGGACCCTCGTCCATCCTGCTCTTCGCTCTCTTCACTTGCATGCTTGGCTCCTGCAGTCTTAGCGGAAGTGAGGTTAGGAGTGTCAAGCAGAGTGGCCGAAATTATGGTAACAGCCAGGAAGCCTTCTACCAGAGCCACATATGCTTTGAAATGGAAATGCTTCTGCTTATGGGCTACCGCTCATTCCCTAGACCCCTTGGGTTGCCCGGTCAGACATGTGTTAGAGTATCTCCGACACCTCTTGGACTTGGGATTGAGTTATTCCTCAATCAAGGTGCATATGTGTGCGGTCTCCGCATATCATAGCCCTATCAGATTCAAAGCTCTAGCCCAATTGAATGCCTGCAAGACCTTTCTGCGAGGGATATTACATGTCAGACCTCCCAAAAGGGACATCGTTCCTCCCTGGGACCTCCTCTTTGTTCTGGAGAAACTCACACTTCCCCCCTTTGAACCGGCAGCTTCTTGTGAGCTGCGCTTCCTCTCTTGGAAGACTCTCCTCTCCTCTTGGTGGCCATCACCTCTGCTAGAAGGGTTTCGGAACTCCTGGCCCTGATGTATAAAGAACCTTATATAGTTTTTCACAGGGACAGGGTGAATTTGCGCACAAACCCCAAATTCATGCCAAAGGTGGTATCCATACTGACTCTGAATCAGGATATCAACCTTCTGGTATATTATCCAAATTCTTCCAGCCAGGGCGAAGCACTGTTGCACACCCTGGATGTTCATCGCATTTTGCGATACTATCTTCACAGGACTTGCTCCTCTAGAAAATTGGACCAGTTGTTCGTTTCTTTCGCGAAGCGAATATTAGGAGCTCATGTCTCCAAACAGACACTAGCCCGTTGGTTAGTGCACTGCATCACATTCTGTTATCAGCACCACGACAGGCCTCTCCTGGGTGCTGTTAAGGGTCATTCCACCAGAGCGGCGGCATCTTCATTTGCGGCCCTGAAGAACGTCTCTTCAGCCGATATTTGTGCGGCTGCCACGTGGTCTTCTGTCCACACCTTCATCATAGAAACATAGAATTTGACGGCAGATAAGGACCGCTTGGCCCACCCAGTCTACCCATTTCCCTACCTGATGGATAAGCTGCAGATTCTAGTTAATCAACAGCTTAACATCAGGCATTATAGCCTGGACATCGCCTCAAGAAGGAGAGCAGGTTTTGGACTAGCAGTCCTGCAAGGCCTTCTCGCATAGAGGACTGCTCCACTGTTTATATACATCCCCTTCCACCCTATCAGACCTGGGCCTATCTTTGGGTATTGTTTGGGACTCAGTCCTAATGGTATTACCTGCTGCAAGAGCTCCACCCTCGAAGACAGATAGTACAGCTATGTAAGAACTTACCGTAACAGTAGATCTTCGAGAGGAGCTCTTGCAGCAGGTGGCTTTCCCACCCTCCTTCCCCCAGGATAGCTTAGGGGATTATTGTTATCATTACTTGGTTTCCATCCAACCAGGATGCGACTTTTCTTCTACCTGGTTCTCCAATTCCTATCTAGCTGGGTCTCCGGCGGGAGAACTGGAGTGGCGCCAGGGGACCTCTGACTTTATACCACGTAGGACGTCAGGTGGAGCCGACGTCGGGGGCAGTCCCCTGCCTCAGACTGCTAGCTACAAGTTTTCTGTGGGGTCCTGATGCCTGCTGGCTTCAGTCTTAATGGTATCACCTGCTGCAAGAGCTCCTCTCGAAGATCTGCTATTACGGTAAGTTCTTACGTAATTGTACGTTACAAGGGTGTAACCTGTTTTTTCATTCTTTGGACAGAAAAGTTGAACTGAGCATCCATATGCCCCAAGGTGAGGAGGTGGTGGGGATTAATTCACCCCTATGCTTCTCATTCTTTTGGTGCAGGGTGACTCATGATCAATTTGTATAGGCCAAAGAATATGATATGAAGTGTTGGTGTTATTTGCAGAGGAGGAGGATGAGGAGCAGGGCTTGATCATCTTGTGTGAGTGAGGACCAGTATGTTTCCACAGCGGCCACTTTATCAATATGAGACCCTGACCAAGTCCCTTAACATCCATGTGCTGAATCTGTCTTTGTAATTACTCTCTGAATCTGCCTCTGTGCTTTTTCTATGTCCTAGTCTGCTGTACCATTCTTTCCTTTCCCCTACCCTCTGCTGTAAAGCACTTTGGGATAAGTCTGTATGAAAGAAGAAATGCTGTCAGACTTATAATAGTTTCCTTGTCAGTTCCAGCACAGTCACTCGGAATAGGCATGACTGCTGGTTATTGCATCATCCAACTAGGGATGCTGACACACCCTCAAAGCCATGACATCACCAAGGAACCTGCCTCGGCATTCTGTTGACATTTAGAAGCCAGTTACCTCAACAATAGAAGCCACTGAACCTCTTGTGTAGTTGCAGTGAGTCTACTGTGGAGTCCCCTTGAAGTGAGGTGGTCATTTGAACTGAAGAAACAAGAGCAAGCTGTCATACAAAGTGTTAGTTTAGTCACAAAAGGCTTATGTTACCAAAGCCCAGGCTGACAAAACCCTTAATGCAGATTATAAATGACTAAATCTGCCTCTCCAGGGATCACTGTTTGCTAGACCACCTCTGAAAGTGCAACATCCATCACTAGAGGAACCTCCCATTTCCGTATGAGCATCTTGAAAAGGATAACACTTGCTGCGTCTTTGAGACAATTTATTTTTTTTTTTGTCTTATGCAGCTTATTCCTTTTAGATGATTTGTGCAAATTATAAAAACTCAGGAACACACTCAAGAGTTTACTGAAGTGGCCAAGATCTGGTTCACTTGCAGTGTAGCAGCTGGCTAGGTCTTCAATAGCTTTTATTTTATTTATTTATGACTTTGATAACCGGGTAAGTGCATTGATCCCAGGGACCGTTTTCAGGTACGACCCGGGCCTCATAACATGGCACAGGATAGCAGAGAATACAAAATGAACAACTAATTACACATGAGGAGATACATTCAGATACAGCAATTGAAGCACAATGCACTGGTAAGGTACAAGTCCAGTGAGTGACAGCGAAAGCTGTTTACAATATGATGCTTGCTACACAAACAGCAATTGTAGGCAAAGGTAGATACAAAATCCTACAAGTCTCTTGGTTCAGATATTTAGTATAGTGTCGAATAAAGATGGCATTGAGGACTCCTGGTGGTTCTCTGCCCATGTTTCCTCTTTTTCTGACTCAGCCCTGAGGTTCAGTAGGATTATCTATTCCTTGGGTGCCTTCCAGATTACCTGGCTGAGGAATGTCTCCTAGCCCAGATATATGTGGGGAAAATGCAGGTCAGGAAGTGCAGATATCTTGGCCAAGCAGAATGAATGATGCTCCAGTACATCTGCACATGCCTGTGCCAACTCACCGTATGCAGGGGCCATGTGATTTGATTCAGGTGTTTTATCTGGCTCATTTCTTTGAGTCTCAGAAAAAGGTTGTTTTCTGTGAAATATCTCATTAAAGGAAATTTCTAGATTTCTGGTGAGCTGTATAGCTCGTTATCTTATCACGGCAATAGTTCTTTGGTGCATAATTGAGCATTTTTCAGACATCGTAGTTTGGGAGGGAAACCCACAGCCAGACATTCCCTTCCACTTCCTGATCCTCCAGTGCCTCCCCTGCCCTCAGACATTTTATGATCTAACCAGTCTATGGGGTAATTTTTCAAATGTTTATTTAAGCATTACAGCATCCTTTGATCTAAATAAAAGCCACCGCTCCACTAATGGGGCCCCTAATAGCGCTCTCCCTGGTTAGATGTCATAAAACGCCTGAGCATGGGGCAGGGCTGGAGGACCAGGAAGTGAAGGGGTCGACTGGCCGTCGGTTCAGCCTGAGTTACGATCCCTTCACTCCCGAACTGGGATGTCTGAACAATTCTCAATTATGCACCTAAGGACTATTGCTGCGATAAGGTAGGGGACTATGGAGCCCAAAACCAAAATCAACAGCATTGGAAATTTACATTCAGGTAGCTTAGAAGGGAGTGGTGTAGCTCTTTATTGCCAAAATGTAAATCCAGATGTATCTTCCTATGTGATAACAGGTGACTAGGTACTGGGAGCCAAGAGGTTAACATCAGTTCTGCTAATACAGAGCTGACAGAAAGTACAATATGGAGACTGCCTGATGTTCTTGTGACAAACATTGCATATCTGATTGAAAGAGAAAGGACTTCCAAAAGCAGTGATTTCTAAATAGATGCCAAAATATGTCTGTCACATGACAGGGTATTGGGTCAGTAACATGAACCGATAAGTAAGCTGTATAAAAATCCGATAGGGGGTCAGTTACAGAGAAATTGCATCAGAAAAACTGGTGCAATTTGCCAACTCCATAAAAGCCAGTAGATTTATTTTTATTATTATTTATTATGTGCTTTTGTTTACCAGATAAGCACACTAGACAGCCAAGTGCCTATTTTCAGGTGCGAACCGGGAGGATTACAAGGTACATACAAGAACATCAGGCGGAGTCGAGGTAACATACAAGAAATTCAGGCATAACAGATTGATAGGTAGATAACAGCATAATACAGGCATTGCCAATAAAGCAAACAATATAGGGTAAGTCATACCCTCGGTGGGGGGGAGATAGAGGGCTAACAGGAGGAGTACAATAGACTGAGTACCCCCACAGGGAAACAGGTGGGCAGGGAAAGGGCCCAATGCATGTTGATAACATTAGAAACAACTAGCAGTTACAGGATCTAAGTGCCAGCAATAGCAGGAGCCTCGGCCATTCAACAGTCCCCACTGAGAAAAGGAGCCACAGCCAGGGTCTGTAAGGCACAGAGACAGGCGGAGGTCAATTTTAAGAAGCCCCACAGGGAGGCTCTGAAGCAGGGATGGGAGGGAGAGGAGTGAGTTATTGCAGGAAGGGAGTTCCACACTCTCAGCTCGTAAACGGCGAAGGCCCGATCACCTGCGAGGGTGCAGGTTTTAGGAACCAGGCGGTCCTGTGAGTCACTGGATCTTAAGTGGTAGGCTGGGGCTCCAGATTTGATGGGTAGGGCAAGTGCTGAAGGGGTGGCACTTCTGACGATGTTGTCGATGAAGTTGCCGAAGACAAACATGCGGTGCTTTTCAGGGGGGAGCCACTCCAGCCATGAGTACAGTTCACAGCAATGTGTGAGATGAGGAGCAGAGAGCGCAAAGCGGCATATATTGTTGTATGCAATGTCCCATTTTGTGAGACTTGTTTTCAGGACAGGGGCAAAGGATACAAGCCCATAACAGAGTGTGGGTAGGAGGACCCCCCTGGCTAGGGTGAGCCGTGCGGCCAGGGTGAGAGAGCTTTTTGTTCTGTAGGCAAGTCCGAGCTTGTCATTTGTTGCCTTACATATGTTCCGAATATGCAGGGTGAGGTCCAGTTGCGGGTCTAGGGTTACACCCAGATACTTGACAGTATCCGTGGTATGCAGGAGGGAGCCGTCTGCACCCAAGATATTTAGGGGAGCAGGACAGGTTTTCATTTTGGCCATGGAGCCAAAGAGCATGGCCTGGGTCTTTTTTAGGTTGATGGTCAGCTTATGGTCCTCTAGCCAGGTTTGAATAAGCTTGAAGTCCAAGTTCAACGTGGAGTTAATGACAGTGATGTCCAGGGAGTTGGCCAGGATGTCAGAGTTTGGTAACACAAGCTAATTGTGTTAAAATCGTGGTAAAAATATCACAATTGCATCAAAAATGCTTTGCAAAATCACTTTTATCATAATGAGTCACAAAAACAAATGTAGCAGTTGCCATCACAATGCTAAAAACAAAATGACACAGTTGAAGATAGCGCAGAAAAATCTGTCGCAAACTGGTTTGTGTCAACACTTTTATCACAAAATGAAACTGCATCAAAAAATGAACACCAATGTTGTATACTCCTAGCCAGAACAGAAAGTGGACCAAACCTATGTATATTGAGGCAGCAGTATTTGGTAGTCAGCAAAACATTTCATCATATTGTTTTTTTGAGCAAAAATGTGTTTCAGACATCCTTAGATTCCACCTCAGTGTATTTGAAAAATTTTCTTATACATTTTAAACAGTTGTTGTAGCTAATTGTAATTAATGACTCAAGTCAATAAAGTTGTCTGCCTCTCTCAAAATGTTTAAAAATCTCTTCTGATACGTTTACCTGATGAATATGCATATTAGATTCATACTGTGGATGTGTTAGGATAGTGCTACCACATTTCCGATAGTAATTTTTTATGGTGGGCATGACACAGGAGTGGAAACTTTAAAACAAATTCAAAATCCTGTAACTTAGTTCAAAAATAAAAGAAAAATGGCTATATTAATCTTTGTGCCAGAAAACCATTTTTGCTAAAAAAGGAAAAAAGGCTTAGTAAATAACTAGCACTGCTGCTTTTAAATTCTTATTTTGTGCAGTTTAAAGTATTTCCCCCTCCCCGAAGGCTTAGAAAAAGCTGTTTGAGCCCCAAGAGAAAAAACAAAGTACACAGCAGTGAGGGAATGAGTCTGTCTCAGAGGAAAATGAAAAACTCAAAAACAAACTTACCTCAGACACTAGGCTAGAAAGCTTGCCACACAATTTTTTTATACTTAGCTGACACCCTTAATTCCTTTTAGAAAGGCAGACTGGCAACATGTCCAGAGCATCCAGGAGCCAAGGAAGAACACAGCCGAGCCAATTAAATTGTAAAAGCAGATACAATGTAATTTTTTTTTCAAATGACTCTTGACAACAAAAAGAAATTTAATTTCTGAGAGTTACTAAAGGAAAGAAAACAGTATGCGAAGCAAGTGCCCCATCTCCTTCGGGCTGCTGACTACTCTCTGTGCCTTGATGGGGTGGGCATGGCTTGGGGCAGCCCATATGTCTAGGGATCTAAAGATGACACAGCTCACCAAGAGCCCCCTTGAAAACATTTTGGCACCGACTGCCACTCTCTCATATAGATTTAACTAAGACAGCACGCGGAATGATGAGGATAAATAAGCACATTGCACCCAGAACTGCAGTGTATCTGATCTTCTTACTCTAGTGATCTTGAGTAGCTTATTTATATGCGCAGTTTCACTTTCAGGCCACAGAGTTCCATATTTCATCAGCTTCTGAACTGTTTTGTTGAATTGTTGAAGGCAGACAAGGTGCTGGGATGCATAGCTAGGGGGATCAGTAGTGGGAGAGGGGAGGTTATACTGTCCTTGTACAGGTCACTGGTAAGGCCGCATCTAGAGTATGGAGTTCAGTACTGGTGCCACACCTCAAAAAGGACATTAACCTGCTGGAGAAGGTACAAAGGAGGGCTACAAAGATGATAGCTGGTCAGCAGGGCAAGGCATACAAGGAGAGGCTGAGAGCACTGAACATGTACTCCCTGGAAGACAGGAGAGAGAGAGAGGGGACATGATTGGGACATTCAAGTACTTAAAGGGATAAATAAGGTTGATAAAGAGAGTCTTTTTAAGCTGAGTGGCAACCATATCACAAGGGGGCACAGTCTTAAGCTGGAGGTTGGGAAGTTTAGAAGGGAGGTCAGGAAGCACTTCTTCACAGAGAGGATGGTGGACACTTGGAATGCGCTGTCAGAAGAGGTCATCTCGTTGAAGACAGTGGGCAACTTTAAGAGAGGCTGGGATGGGCATAGGGGAAAGTAAGAATCATGGGTAGGGAGGATGGGAGGAGTGGGGAAGGAGGGCAGGGACATTAGCTCAAGCTGTGGACCCTGCAATACGAGCAGACTTGATAGACCAAATGGCCTTCTTCTGCTGGCTTCTTCATATGTTTGTGTGTTTATTACAATAGATCCAGGCCCGCATCCTACAACTGCCTTGCGATCCTCACCGCAGCTGTCGGTCTGGCTCATAACTTGAATACAGACTTTCACAGTTCTGTTTGGGCACCCCGTCGCCCTGATAGGGATCCCTGTTTCGTTCTTGTTTCTCTTGTCTTACGGTTCTACTACTGCTCTGCTATAAGCAAAGGTAACACCAAATACTCTTAAAGGACTGAATGGTATGCTGGCATGCTGCCTTGCATTCTACAGGGCCACCAAAATGGCGATCAACTGCCATACTCTGGCTCCCTGGAAGTCCTGATGCATCCTTCTCGTATCACAGGGCTTAATGAGACAGCACTTCCATTGGCACAGAATTCTGCAGCCCGCCTCGGGGTTTTCTTTGCCCGAAGAGCACTGCAGTCAGTCCAGCCCAGAACCAAAACACAGGAACTTCTCATTTCCCCAAGTCGTGCTCTTTACCTGTACCCAGTGGTTCAGTGTGGTACATACTTCCATCCTTTTCTCTTCAGGGGGTGGTAAGCTTCTCTGTGGCATCCCGCCACATAAATCCTACAGTACCCTGTCTTGGGGGAGTCCCTTCTGCTATCAGAGAGCATGTCTTGAGGGGGTGCACACACAGAATTCCTGCACCTTCCACGGGTGTCCCCAACTGGTCCCCAAAGGCCAGCCCCCACACTTACAAGCACTCCGGTGCCCTGAGAAAACTGGGGAATAGGAAACATATGGGATGCCAGAGTTCCAACCTGGCCCCAGCCAGGCTCTGCAGCTTTCCCCTCTGAACCTCGTGGTACCCTCAGGCATTGAGGACGTCATGGCTCCATTCCCTAGCATTGTATGTCCTCCACTCCAGTGCATCAGCATCCCCTGGCACCCAGCAGTTAGGCCAGCGATGCCTGCAGCATGTCCCCTGACCTGCAAAGGGCACTGAGCCAATCCCCACCCAGCCAGCTGGCTCTGGGTGAGAGCCCCCCCCCCTCCCCAGGGCATGTTGTCCCATGGACCTCTTTTAGGCCAGGGCACCCAAGTGGACTTTCCCAACTGTAACATCACTCTTCTCTTGCTGAGCTCTGGACTCCAAGAGAAACCCCCGCTCCTTCCTCATCACTAAGAGCTGAGGAATGAGGTCAGTGCACCCAGTACACTGCTGGACACGGCTCATAACTACCCAGTCCTCTACTGTAGGGGTGGAGTTGTTACAAAAGTTCAAGCTGATCATGGGCTAACGTTTTAGATACTAAGTTAAAGTTTATTGTTCAGCCGATCATGCCATTACAATTTAGCACAAAAGCAAATGCAAAATAAAACATACAAACATTTTCAGCAAAGGCATTTCATATCTAAGTAATTCCAGATATCCAGCATATCAACATATGTGTGTGTGTGTGTGTGTGTGTATATATATATATATATATGTATGTATGTATCAATCCACTGATTTATGGCTATATTTAAAAAAGTACTTCAGAAAACCTGGGCAGCAAAACAATCCTAGACTTTCATTAGTTTGTGTAACCCTTAACATAGAGAGACACGAATTATTAACCTTATCACTCTCCTTCTGTGATACTCATATATCAGTGCTTTGAAAAACATAGAGCACCTATTATTCTGATTAACAATCCACACTTGGTTATCTAATATAGCTGACATGTGAAGAAATAATCTATATAGTAAAATTACACCTTTCCCTGCTCCCCTTCCAGGGCTAGCAGGCACTCATTAAGACACAGCTGCCAGCTATTAATTCTGCTTAGCCTCTGTATCCACAGTGATTACATATGAGTTACCATTGTAGGTACTTTAATCAAGCTGTTTTTTAAACTGTCTTAGACAAGAAATTAATAATCCCAGTCCCTTTGTCCTGCAAGAGTAATTAATAAATAGTTCTAAAACATTTCAAAAGTATGCAACATTTAAAATATTAGGCAAGCATATATACATAAGTATTTTTAAGCCATTCATACACCATTTTACAAGAAATGTTAAAACTAAGTTTCTGGTGGGCAGATTTGTGCCTCCATGACGATCAGGAGTCCATTAATTTTTACTATAGGCATTTAAAGCTCCATTAACTTGGAAATCCATAGATTAATATGTGAAACTAGAAGGCTCCAGTTGTATTCAGGAGTCCATCAAGTTATACACAGAGGCGAATGCAAGCAAAGAACACCATTTAAATAACCTCCCATGATCGCTAAGTTAATGGCTCTAAATACGTTAATAGAGGGAGGTTTCCTAAACACAGCCAGAGACCATAACATGTTACATTATCCTCCGTTCCCAATAAAGTCACAGCATGGGCCCCCATGAGAATTCTGAGATCATAGTTTTGTTTTTAAAAATCCCTGGTAAATTTAATACATTTGAGTCAAGTTCTAAGTCGAAGTAATTCTTTTAAAATCAGATCAGCTGCCTTCAGTGTTCCAGGCATGGCCAACAATCCATTCATTTCCAGAACCATTAACAGCCAACAACAACTCAGCATGGCCTTGGAGAAATCTCTTTTTATGCCCCCAGAAACATGAAGTTGTAAAAACATTCAAAAGTACTGTGTATTTACGCATAAAAATGACCACCAGAATACATCAGTTTGCTAACTTATTAGCATTCAGCTGCCTCAAATTCTATTACTCACAAGACTGGATGAGCGAACCATAATCATAGTCATTAATATTCCATGTCTCAGGGCTATCAGATTTCCAATCAGAGAAATGGAGTATTAAATCATATCATGATATGGATTCAAAAGAGTACCTCTGTGCTTCTCATGATACGGAGACTAAAAGTTTAGGAGAGGAGTCTGCAAAATGCCCTTTAGAAACTCTATCAGTTATATGATAAGTTGCAGGCAGAACTCGAGGACACAAATTAGTGATCACTTTAAAAGGTTTCTGCTTGTTGTTTTTTGGCTTTCATGGCTCCAAAAATCTCCCTTGACCATGTCCAATTTGTGTACTCTTTCAGTTTCCTTTCTCATCAGGGCTTCATCCTAGGAGAGGCAAATCTCTGAAAAAGAAGCAAAAATATTGCTCTACTGAGCACAGTAACTATGTTACCACAAGTTTAAATCCCCCATCCCAGGCAACAGTAGCATACCTTATGTAGGGGGAAAATTAGGCCCTTCAGCACATTCAGTGCAGTCATGCTTCACCTTTTTCCTTACAGAGAAGTCTTAGGTACAGAGAAAAGATAGCCGCCATATACATTCTGCTTTTCCACATAGTTCCAGGTATTGGAACTTGTCTTTTATTTTTAAAAACTTGTCATTTCATGCACGCCATCAAGGGATGCCGGCTACAAATTCCGTATTGGAGTGCCAAAGAGCAAAAACCAGCACCAGTTTCATTCATTATAAATCATCTTAAAATGAAATCAAAGCAAGTTTCAGTGTTAAACTCTATAAATGCCACATCAAATTCGGAGCTGCTAGGAGAGGAGCAGGTGCTGCTGCCATCTTGCTGCTCCCTCCTACCCCCGACGCTTTACCCAGAAAATAGTCACCAGGCTGAAGAACTGGGCTCAAATGAATGCAGCTAGCTACTCCCTCTTGCTGACACACAAGAACTGGCTTCTAACTGTCAATGGAACAATGAGGCAGACAAGATTCTGTGATGATGTCACAGGCATATGTGTGTGTGTGTGCATGTGTGTGTGTGTGTGTGTGTGTCCTTAGCTGAATAATGTAATACCTTGCAGTTATGACTGTTTCCACTGACAGTGTGAACAACACTGAAAGGCACTATGTAAAACTAAATTTCTTTTCTTTCCTTACATTGAGTCACACTTTGCCTCAGGCATTAAAAAATGGATAAACTTTTTATCACTTTTTTGTGAACAGACATTTTTCCTTTTGAAGATTTTACTGGTCTAGTAGCTCCTAACATGTTATTTCTCTATATGTCCTTTCTTTTGAAGTCTGCATTCCGGGCAGCTGCCTGGCAGGCACCAATTTGTATGGCAAGTAGAGTAGTACTGAAATGACAGTATAACAAACTGTATAGTGGGCAATTATTAACACTTAGGCTACCAGAAGATTTAGAACGTATAGGTTTTTAGGATGTGTATACCCACCGGCGGCACAGCAAGGGTTAAAAAAGTGTTTTTTTATGTAATCAGGTGTGATTTTACAAGCTTATGTTAGCATATCACCCATATGGCCGACAGTTGATGGAGTGATGCAGCACAAGACCCTTCTCAACATTGTCATCTTCCACATCTTTCATCCCTTCTTTAAAGTAATTTGGCAAGTTTATGAAATTAAGGTGTGGTTTACATGCCGTGGTAGCAAATGTTGGCTAGTATCTCTGGCTGTAAGATTTGTAATTTTCTGTGCAGTCATTCTTGAAGTGAAAAGGATCGCATTTTGGCCCTGCCTAGGTAGTTAGCCAGTCCTTTCCTCTTCCTGGTTGATTGATCCACCCCCGTGTTCAGGCACATAATGACGTGCCCAGGGAGAACATGGGGGTGCACTCTATTAAAGTCTATGGGGTGAGTTTAACAAACAATTTTACATATAATGGCCATTTGGAGATTAATCAAGGGCACCGGTCGACTAACAAGGCCCTTGTTAGTTGACTGGTCCCTTTGATTAATCTCCAAATGGCCAGTATTATATATTACAGGAAAACTACTCCCTCATATCTTGTAAATTTTGTGTGTAGTTGTTAGAGATATATGCAGTTGCTTTAGTTTGCTTTCACACTTCATACTAGGCCCTGTAACTATCCTGGGGGCCTCCATTTTCTGCTTGTTGAGATCTCATTGAGATCTGAGAGCTGCATTAGCATATGAGAACATGATGTTTAATCACCTTTAGACTCCACAGTATGCCTGTCTGCTTAATTAGACTTCAACGAAACAAGTTGCAGGAAGGTGTGATATACCACATTTATTGTGGCTACCAGTAGACACAGGCATGGGAAAACCCTTCAGAATTGGTGTCATGTACAGGCCCCCAAATCAAGGAGATAAAGGAGACAAAGACCTAATAGAGGAAATCCACAAAATGTCTGATAAAGGCGAAGTAATACTGGTCGGGGACTTCAACCTACCAGATATAAACTGGAGCACACTAATGGCAGCAACAACAAGAAGTAGGGACTTCTTATTGTCACTACAAGGTGCAGGACTGTGCCAACTTGTTAAAACCCAACAAAGGGAGATGCCATTCTCGATCTTGTCCTCACAAACTCAGAAAGGATCAAAGACATCGAAGTGGGATGCCATATGGGCAACAGCGACCATCGCATGGTAAGCTTTAAGGTAAACATAACACAGGACACCAGCCACTCAAAGATAAAGGTACTAGATTTCAGAAAGGCTGACTTCCAGAAAATGAGAAACAACATAAGTAGACAGTTAATGGAAATAGAGGCTGAGGAGATGGAGGTCATATAGGGGAGACTCAAGAGAGCAATAAAGACTGCCACAGTTCAGTGTGCCAAATGGGTCAGCAAAGCAAAAAAGAAAAATAAATCCTCAATGGTTTTCCAAGAAAGTGGCTACCACAGTCAAAGAAAAAAGAAGTCGTA
Source organism: Neoceratodus forsteri (assembly GCA_016271365.2). Taxonomy (NCBI): domain Eukaryota; kingdom Metazoa; phylum Chordata; order Ceratodontiformes; family Ceratodontidae; genus Neoceratodus; species Neoceratodus forsteri. The sequence continues at coordinate 446,593,926 of CM057456.1, read as the reverse complement.
CAGCATATACCAGGAAACCATAACTGAGAAAGACTGGGAGTCATACAAGGAAAAAATGAGAGAGTCTAACAAACAAATTAGAAAGGCAAAAGCCCAGACAGAGGAAAAGATAGTAGAAGGGGCAAAGAGAGGAGACAAATCATTTTTTAGATACATTAGGGAACATAGGAAAGCAAAAGGGGGGGATAGTAAAGATTGCTACTGAAGAAGGGAAATGCATGAAACATGACCCAGAGAAAGCCGAAATCCTCAACAAAAACTGTTGCTTGGTGTTTACAAAGAGGACCCAGGGGATGGCCCAGCCCTGAAAAAACAGAACACCCCAGGACCAAGAGTAGACACAAGGCCCTTTACGGACGCCGAAGTACGGGAGGTGCTAAATAAACTAAAAGCAGACAAAGCCATGGGACCAGACTAGATGCACCCCAGAATCCTTAAGGAACTGGGGGCAGAATTAGCTGCCCCTCTGACACTTCTATTCACAAAATCCTTGAAGAGCAGTGTGGTACCCAAAGACTGGAAAAAGGCAATAGTGGTTCCACTTACAAATTAGGTAGTTGAGAAGAGGCTAGTAATTACAGACCGGTGAGCCTCATGTCTATACTAGGGAAACTAAATGGAGACACTACTCAAACAGAGGATCATAGCATACCTCGAAGCTAGCGGCCAACAAGACCCTAAACAGCATGGTTTCACAGCAGGTAGGTCATGCCAGACAAATCTGCTTGAGTTTTTTGACTATGCTACAAAAACAGTGGACGACGGTGGGGCAGTAGATGTGGTCTACTTAGACTTTAGTAAGGCTTTCAGCTCGGTTCTACGTGGAAGGCTGGTAAAGAAGCTTGACGACACAGCGGTTGGTCCAGAAGTAGTCAGGTGGGTACAAAACTGGTTACAAGGCATAACATAGAGGGTACAGGTTACTAGAATGCAGTCAACGGAAGGCAGGGTGACCGGCGGGGTGTCCCAGGGCTCAGTACTGGGGTCTCTGCTCTTCAGTGTTTTTATAGCAGACATCCCTGATGGACTGGAAAGGAAGGTGTGTCTGTTTGCAGATGACACCAAGATATGTAACAGAGTGGACACCTCAGAAGGAGTGAACAAGATGGAAGCTGACCTCAAGAAACTAAAAGAATGGTATGGAGTGTGGTAGCTGAGATTTAACGCCAAAAAGTGCAAGGTCATGCACATAGGAAAGAAAAATTCAGGAAAGGAGTATTACCTAGGAGGCAGAAGACTGGCGGCCTCAAATAGGAATGAGATCTGGGAATCATAATCTCAGACAACTTGAAGGTTAGTAAGCAATGTGAGAAGGCAACATTGAAAGCCAACAGAATGCTGGGCTGCATTGGGAGGGGAATCGAGCAGGAGGAGAGAGGTGGTACTACCACTGTATAGATCGCTGGTCAGGCCTCACCTGGAATATGGAGTCCAGTTCTGGAGACCTCACCTTAGGAAGGACATTGACCAGGTGGAAACAATACAGAGAACGGCGACAAACATGATTCAAGGTCTGCAGTACATGTCCTATGAGGAAATATTTAGGGAACTGAATATGTACTCCCTGGAGCAGAGAAGAGAGAGAGAGGGGACATGATTGAAACATTCAAGTACATAAAAGCATTAACAAAGTACAGGCACAGGAACGTTTTCACTTCAAGAAAGGCTCCAAGACCACTGGACATGACCTCAGGCTGTAAGGAGGGAGGTTCTCTACCAACACCAGGAAGTTTTTCTTCACAGAAAGAGTGGTGGACGCCTGGAACAGCCTGCCCAAAGAGGTTGTGGGGGGTCAACACTGTGGGGGGATTCAAGAATGCATGGGATAGACACAAGGGAGCCCTGACTACAAAGGACAATTAGAGTGTCAAAATAGGTCTAAAACAAATGGGCAGACTAGATGGACCTAGCGGTCTCCTTCTGCTGTCAACTTCTATGTTTCTACCTTCAGTTAGCTTTGCAAACTGTCTGAGTTGTAGTGCAGGGTTTTTCCCTTTAAACTGCATTCAGTTTATGTGTATCCAGAAAGTTTTTGCAGGATATTTGTTCGTTTAGCATAGAGATACATGGTATAAATAGGTGATGTGACATCATGTTCTCATATCTTAATGCAGCTCTCGTGACAGTGAGATTTCAACAACCATAACATGGAGATCCACAGGGGGCTAGTCCTAACCGCCACAGGAAAAGAGTTGTCTGTTGACATGGAAACAAATAAAATGTACTTGTCATGAGGGTGTAGTTTTCCTTTAAAATGTTTGTGTAAATCTGACCTCCACACATGTCATTACATGCCTGAGCATAGGGGTGGATTGATCGATTGGGAAGTGGAATGGATTGGCTGGATAACCTCGATGGACCAAAATACGATCCTTTCCACTTCAGAAATGACTGCTCAGAAAACCCTAAATCTTAAAGCCAGAGACTTTTGTCAACATTTTACTACCACAACATATAAGGCATACCTGACTCAAAGGGTTGTAATTCCTAGACTTTAAAATAAAATAAATAAATTAAATAAATATTTAATATTGGAAAATCCCTTTGAAGGGAAATGGTCAACAGAAAGAAAACCACACCCAAGAGAGGGGCTTGTCCCAATTTGCAGTTTGTGTGCAAAAGCAATTTATTTTTTACCATATTTTATAATAAAAACGAGGTGCATTAGATCATACTGACATGCAGGTACAGCACACATTTTGAAAAGACATGTAACATTGCAAGGGCATTTGCAGTTGGTACATTAATCATTTCCAGTACACACTGGAGCTCGACACAGTATTGAGCCTTCTGTGTGTCCCATTTAAGTCAGACTACCCTGTAGTGTATGGATAAGTCATAGTGGCAGGTGGGCAGGAAAGATAAAGGCCAATCTTCCAGAGCCTCCACTCGGGGCAACTTTTCTCCCCAGCTTTAAGTGGATTGATTCCCCCATGCTGAAATTTTATTACGGACTGCCAGGGTAATGTTGCATCACATACAGCACCTAGGTGTTCCACTTGGAGGTGAAAGTCTTATTTTTATGATTCAAGCTAAAAGTGATTCTTTCCATTTTATAAAGATGATTGACTGTTTCCTTCCATTGTGGCATTCCTGGCACCTAGTCTGTTAACCAGTTCCTGGTGATGCATTTCTTAACTGCAGCTAGGAGGATACCCAGAAGGTATTTGCACGTCTGCGTCGTCGACTCTCTGAGTAGTGATGTAGTAAATGTATTTCTGGGGACAGTGTAAATCCAGGGGAGAACATTTCTTTAATTGCCTACTCTAGGTCCCTCAAGAAAGCTGGCAACCTTGAGCAGGACCACATTGTACGGGTATGCTTTGCCTTCTCCTCTTGACAATTTCTCCAACACTCTGCTATATGCCCCAGTCCATATCTGGCTGTCATTACTTAGGGCTTGCATTAGCAATAGTAAAGGGGGTCAGATTGACCCTCTGCTTCAAAGGTTGGGGGTCAGACCAGAGAATCTTGGGTCAGAAATTTGCTGCAGTGGCTTTGTAAAACATTACCTGATACTTTTTCTGCTAACAAAATCCATGAAAACCTTTCCATATACAGGGTCCGTGTCGAAGCACTGCTTTCATTTTTGTGCTTCAAAATCCTCAAAATTCCCATTTGGGGACTTCAGTAGGGGGCTAATGTAAGCCTTGTTACTGAAGTTTGGAAATAACAAACTTCTTCCAAGCATATTCACCCCAGATGTGAGAGGATGCAATGTGGTCCATCTCAGAACAGCCCAGTTCCCACTTTTTCAGTTCCTCTTCCCTTCCTATTTCCTCTACCCACTTGGTCGCTGTGTAGAAAGTGTTGTATGTTTGGGACCCTTGTATAGCCTGATAAATAAGGGAGATTAGGTGTTTAGCTGTGTGTGATTGGACATGTAGAAGCATGGCTGTGATCAAGGGTGGAGATGTAGTATGATCCCTGACTGCTTCTGGTTGAGAGTCAAGAAAATGTCATACCTGGAGGTACCTGAAAAAGTCCCTATGATACAAGGCATACTTTTTTTTTTTTTGCTGTTAATTTTTTTATTGAGTAATATTGGACACACATACATCAGACAGTATGACATGTATGACAGTATGACATTTTACAGACAAATCAATTTATTGACTAAACTTATTAAACAATCTACTAAACAACAGGATACAAGCCGTACTTGTTTTGTAATTCTGCAAAGGGTACCATCTCAGAGCAAGCACAAAACTGCAAAAGATAGACCAGCCCATGGCATCCCCATCTGCGAAACATGGGGTCCAGATGTGCTGGAGGAACGACGGGTAGCTGAGCCAGGGGACAAACCCAAATCAGATTGTGGGGTGGGCAAGCTTCAGTTCCTCAGTCCCTTTTTGTTAGACTGCCTTGACTTCCACAGTCCAGGGGTTCAGTGGCTGCTGGGGTCGGTCTAGTTCCCTGGAGTTAAATAAATACCAGGACATCTCCCAGAATGGCAGCAAGGCATGCTCTGTTTGTTACCACTGTGGATCCTTGTTAAGGTGGTGCCAGAGAAATGCAATTCTCATTTGGAATGCCTGATAAGATGTATGGCGGTCTGGTAAGGCCAGGGCTTCCTGGGCTTCGGGAAGCATCAGTGTAGCGTCTGACTCGAGGCCTGCTCCCATTCCAGAGAAATCTGGATATCAAGGTCTGCCATCTCCGCCAGGCTTGGTTATGTAACCAGGACACTTTGAAATATTTTTTTTTATTTAGTTTTTGTTGACCGGGTGGGTGCACTAGACAGCAGAGCTGCCTATTTTCAGGCACGACCCGGGAGGTTACATACAGATGGATTAAACACCAATTAAATACAGGGATATGACAGGTGAACATCAGCGATACATGTACCAAACAAATCACATATAATCACTGAAATACATCACAGTGGCAGAAGACATAGGGAAAAGGCAGAACAGTGGCATCAACAGAACTCACATACTGTATAACTTCAAAGAGTAGTAAGTACCAGTGGTACCTAGGTTTGAGTAGAGCTTGAGGAGAACCCTGTTCAGTGACAGGAACAAGTGCCAGGACAGGGCTATGAAGGGCAGGCCAGGGAAATATATAAAGGAAGCACGGGAGGGTTACCATGCGAACTGTGTCAATTATACAAATGAGGCTGAGTGGCAAGGTTTTTTCCATTGCTTTACGTCAGTCATAAATTGTTCAGCCAAAGGGTCTATGGTTGCTTTATATAGCCAATCTGGGCATAGGGGGCGTCTAATTCTGAGATACTTCATTTCCCATAGCCTCCATTAGAAAGGGAACTGAGCCTGTATTGCAGCCGAAGGCTGCCAGTTAGTCAGCAACACCTTGGTTTTCATGGGATTCAGCTTGTAATCAGAAATTACCCCAAACACTCCAAGATGGTGGAAAAGGTGTGAAAGATTCAACAGCTTGAAGTACTATGTTAGAGTTTTTTTAAGCTCTGATCTTTTATTTGCGGGTCCTTCTGTCCTGAGGTGAAGTTCAGTCATAGAGGACTTTACTTATCCCAGTGAGAAGAGCAGGACTGGCAGACATGTGAGCAAAGCTTATAAAAGCTCTAACATGCACTGCAGGCTACTGCATCTCTCACTGCTAAAGCCCAGCTCTGATGTCAGCTGCAGGGGATTCTGGAAGTTCTGCTTATAGCAGGTGTCAGCTTGAAAGTCAGCAGGACCAGCCAGATACGATCTACAATCTACTATAGTGCAGTGAACAGTAAGTAAAAACAAGCATTTGTCAATGCCGAATGTTTGCTTGCTGGCATTGGCAGTGGTAGTGTAGAAGTTACAGAGCTGCGTATTAGGAATGGCAGTGAAGTATTGAACTGAAGCCAATCCCACCACCACCCTGCAGAGAGTGACAGGCATTGGGGTGTGCATTTGGGTCGTCAGGCATAACGGCCACGCCATTTCACCACACCCCACCCTGCAGACACTGACAAGTGTCACGGTGTGCCTTGGGGTCTTTGGCCTTATGCACACCCATTCCATTAGGAAACACGGTGAGATGGGTGCGATATAGGAGAATGGGGTGAACTTTTAGTCAAGAGTTCAAGGCATACTCGATGCCTCTCACTGGCTGCATGGTGTGGAATGGTATGAGCATTACAGGCAAGAATCCCAAGTCACACCCCTGATGCCTGTCATTCTCTACAGGGTTGGACGTTATGGTTGGAAACCCTAATACCTCAGGCATTCGTGTATTTTCACCCAAATTTTCAACATTTTTTTGTGACCCCACCTCATGAACAGGGGAATATTAGTTTGTTAGCCAAAGCTGCTTATGCACAGCAACTATGGCATTTAGCACCACAGGTGCAAAACATTCGAATAGGATGTAAAAATGACAGCTGTACTGTTCATGGGAGGTGTAAAATGGCAATGTTGCAAATCTGCAGTAAAATAAAAAAAAATGGTGAAGTCATGAGCGTACATAGAAACTGTGCAACGCACACCCGTAATATAATTAAGTTGGGGAATTTTTACAGCAGATTGTCAACTCAGGCATTTTGGTGCCTCAGATCATGAACGGTGTCACTGTGATTTTCTTTATCTGTCCCGAACAATGATTTCCCACAGCAACCACGCATCTCTGCGCTGAAAGTGTGAAAACACACTTCGGCCATGTTGTGAAAAATGACAGCTGTATTGTTCATAAGGAAGTGTGGAAAAATGCCACTGGTGAAAATCTGGACTGAAAATATTACAAAGTCATGAACTTAAGAGGGTGCGTGGAAACTAAGCAATGCTCACTCGTAACAAAGTCATTTTATGGACTTTTGTCACCAAATTTTCAACATAGCCATTTTAAGACCTCTGCTCATGAACAGTGTAACTGTGATTTTCTTAATCTGTCCCAAACATCGCTTTCGCACACCAACAGCACCATTGTGCGCTACATGTGCGAAAACACATTTTGGGAGAGATGTGAAAAATGACAGCTGTACTGCTCATAAGAAGGAGTGGTAAAATGGCAATGTTGAAAATCTGAGTGAAAAACATTGAAAATTTCATATCCACGAGCGCATGTGAGAACCGCGCGCAACGCACACCAGAAAACAGTCATTTTTAGAGTTTTTTCATCATTTTTCAACATAGCCATTTAAAAGACCTCTGCTCATGAACAGTGTCACTGTGATTTTCTTAATTCGTCCCGCATATGATTTCCTCAAGATACGACCGCGCCATTGTGCTTCACATGGGCGGAAACATGTTTTGGGTGAGATGAAAAGTGACAGCTGTACCACTCATAAGAAGGTGTGGTAAAATGGCAATGTTGAAAATCTGGAGTAAATATTGAAAATTCGCGAACTTACGAAAGTGCGTAAGACTGCATAGCGCATGATAAGTAAAACAGTCATTTAGAATTTTTCACCAAATTTTCAAAATAGGCTTTGAGAGCCCACCTTATGAACACTGGCAGTGTCGTTCATTAATCGTCCCAAAAGGTGATTTCGCGCAGTGACTGGCGAAATCACCCTTCGGGCCTGAATAACGCCATGACAGTGACAGCATTCATGGAGAAGGGGTCCCAAAACCCCATGTTGAAAATTTGGCAAAATTCCAAAATGCCTGAGATATGCAACAAAGTTGAAAAACCCATCTATCCCATTATACAGCTTACCGGCATTTCCTCAGTTCGCGGTCGGCTTTGAAGAGTGCAGAGACGCTCTTGGTCCACCGAGATTGTCGCGCCAGACTCGGAGGTAAGTATGGGGTGAGGGGGTGGGAGGTAGGGTGCGAGTGGGTGGGTGGTGCGGGTTGTGGGGGCAGGAGACTGCGTGGACCGCTTTTTCTTTACAGGTAGTTTTTTTTAAGATGACGATGCAGGACGTTTGCCATGCTGGGGTGGGCTCCAGCGTGGCACAAGGACGGCTGGTTGGGGGTGTGGAGCTGATGGGGGATTGGGCACCCCGCTGGCCTTAAAGATCTATTGCCACGCTTGGGTGGGCTCTGCAGCGTGGCACCCTGTACCTGAGGGGGAGGATAGTGCCTAACTCTCTGCCGGCCTATACTGATGATGCTGCCACGCTGGGGTGGGCACCCAGCGGGCATGTGGAAGGCTTTGGGGGAGCGTAGCACAGCCGACGGGATTGGGCACCCCATCGGCCATACAGTGTGCCGGGGGGAGCACGCAGTATGCGTGGCGTGTGTTTGTGTGTGTGTGTGTAAGGGAGTTGCGCATAGCAGGCGATATCTGATCGCTGCTCACTGAAGCGTAGCTCCCCCTTTCAACTGTACGCCACTGCATTTTGGAGCTGTCATAGACAGCTCCAGCATGCATTGGCGGACTGGGGCCACGCCTGCCAACACACTGACTGAATTGGAAGAGGGGCTGACACACCTCCGAAAACTCGGATGATGGCACTATGTTTCTTGCACATGCGTGCAAGCAAACATAAAAATGTTTTGCACACAAAGTGCAAATTGGGACCAGACCCACTCTTGGGTCTTAGTGCTGACTGTTTGGCTTTAAGTTTCTGTACCCACTCATAACCTATTTCATGTAAAAGGGCTTTTTCCTACACAGATCGACATACTGCCTATTAGTGCCTATGACTTTCAGCTGCATTAATTTCTGCTGATGCTGGCAATATGTGTAGTGGTTCAAATACAGAAATGCGAATCCATGATCTGCCACCATAGCCACTGGATGACTGTGAGACCTTAAGCAAATCTCTTTTTTGGCCATGTGTACTTTATTGTTCTTTGTTACAGGATTGTAAGATTGGATGTAAAGTAGTACGTTCACATACAACACATTTAAAAGACAAACATGTCAGGTTGTGCTATCCTAGGGTCAACTTATGTTATCCTGCATAGTGGCCGTAAGGAAAATGTCTTTCATAGCAAAACAGGTTAACTGTTGTATGTTGCCAGGTCTATACAAAAGGGTTAATTTAAAAAGTTATTCTTCTGTGTTGCACTCTCCTTGTATTTGTGCCCATGAGCTCCCCTCTGTGGAAATATTTTTTTCATTTTTAGTGCCTATTCAAATAAAATAGCATCAAAGAACAAATGTTTCCCTTCAGTATATGGGATGCTTTTTAACTAAGTGGTCTCATTCTGGTGTTGCATCTCTCGAAAATTTGTGTGACAGTTACTCTCAAAATGAGAAAAATATCTGAATGGCTTTGAAGGCCCATGTCTGTGAACATGCAGCTAAAGCCTGATACATATGCAGCTGCTTTGTGAAAGACCACTCACGTAGGAAGCTACAGGTTTGCTGCAGTGAGCATCATTGTGCAGCTGCTTTGTGAAAGACCACTCACGCAGGAAGCTACAGGTTTGCTGCAGTGAGCATCATTGTGCAGCTGCTTTGTGAAAGACCACTCACGCAGGAAGCTACAGGTTTGCTGCAGTGAGCATCATTGTGCAGCTGCTTTGTGAAAGACCACTCACGCAGGAAGCTACAGGTTTGCTGCAGTGAGCATCATTGTGCAGCTGCTTTGTGAGCATCCCACAAGGCCATTTGTGAAGCAAGCTACAGGTCCGGCGCAGTGCACACAACTATGCAGCTGCTTTATTGGTGGCCCACAGGACCATGCACAAAGCAAGATACAGGTCTGACGCAGTGCCCATCACTATGCAGCTGTGGGCCACTCAAGAAGTAAGTTACAGGTCTGGCGCATTAAACATCACCGTGCAGTGTTCATTAGGGGGTGTTAGAAAGGCGAAACCTAAAGGTGTCAGTTGTTGCATAACTTTTTCAGTAATTAAGGAAATAAGTTGAAAAAATGATGTCAGTGCACTTGTTGGATTAAAGCAAAAGTATACAAAGTAGGGAATAAAATAATTAGGACTGAAAGTACCTGGGTGAAGCAGTGGTGTGTTTCTTTGGGTTTAAACAATGATGTGACACAGTGTGGGCATTACCCTATCTGCACTGTTCTGACAGACAAAATCAAATAGTGACATAGCAGTGTTTAAATAAAAAGTGACAAGATCTTTGAACTGTGAGGAACACCATACCAAACATTCACCATGGTTCCCAGGAGCTCTTGACCCCAATTTATTATTTCCCTACTTTGTATTTTGTGTTTCAAACATAATAGGTGCATTAATGTAGTGTTTTGCTATATTATATACTGTGTGTGTGTGTGTGTGTGTGTGTGTGTGTGTGTGTGTACACGTAATAAGCCATGACAGGGTGTGCATTATAGGATTTTAATGCACAGTCAAGTGATTTCTCTCGGCCAATGACATTTTATATATATATATTTATATTTATGTTTATATTTCTAGGGACGTGGATATGTTGTTCAATCCACACTTTGTGGCAGGTTCCCTGCCGCTTTAAATCTTGCTGGAAGGTCTTCAGTTGGCCTCCCACCCACCCGGGTGGTAAAACCCTCAGCTCTGCCGCATGACTCCAGATGTTCCTTACCGCTCGGAAGCTCAGGTTCTCTCCTTAGCGCTATGCGTTTTAGACCTGGATCCACACTCTTCGGATTTCCTGAAACTAATTTTAAAATTTACAAGACTAAGGTCTTTGTCTTCCCTCACAGCTGCGATGGACAAATCGACTCCCGGCTTCCGTCGGTGCCCTTGTGGGCAGAAGATGTCCTGGACCGATCCGCACTCCACATGCGTCTGCTGCCTGGGGCTTGGCCACAATTCCCAGGCCTGTGAATTGTGCAGGTCTTTCTCGGCTTCGGTCTTGAGACCCGTTACAGACTACTTGGGCGCTCAAAAATGGTACCACCGTCAAGTCTAAGGAGGCTCACAGCGGTGTCCATGTGGCGGGCTCCGCGGAGCAGTTGGAGCAGAGGACAGCCCTCGAGGAGGAGGAGGCAGCCCAGGCCGCTTCTTCTTCCTCCTCAGCCGTGGCTTTTATCCCGCTCTCCTTGGGCTCATCCTACACAGCTTCTTTTAAGGAGCTTTGTCAGTCCCTCTCCACTAAGGGAGAAGGGCCATCGGGACATTCCATCGGGACATTCCAGTCGGTCCAGAAAGGAGGACTCTAAAGGTAAGTCCCATCATGACGCTCAGGGGAGCGGGAGAGATCCCCTTCACCGGATCGTCGACTCTCGACTTCGGATGAGGTTGCGGCTGCTGGCTTCACGGTGTCCCCATCAGGTCAGCCGGCCAAGACATCCATCGACGCAGTCAAGATTTTTCTTGACCCGCCGGACGGTTTGTTGACTGGAGAAGCCATCAACCCTTCTTCACCGGTTCCCCCAGTGGTTACCAAGGACTTTCCTGTGCCTCCTGTGCCAAAGTCCCCGGTTAGGGTTCCTGCACCGAAGGACGGGTGGGTTTCCCCCATTCCCTCTCTGACCCACCCTCGGAATCCCCGAAGGTCTCGGTCTTGGTCCCCTTCCAGGTCCAGCCGGTCCTGCCAACGTCGGCGGTCTCAGTCTCAGCACCATGTAAAGCGGCGTCGCCGCTCGTCCTCTTCGGAAGATAGGCTCTGGCGCAAGCTGCATCGGTGCTATGAGGACTTGATGTGACAGCAACTTTTACTGACGGGTAAGAAGCCGACTCCGGCACCTTCTCCACCCATTAAGTGGCTGTCACCGGAGCAACCGAAACAACCCCTCATGGTAGTCGAGGAGCCGCCCCCGGCACAGGTTGTTCGGCTGAAACCAGCTGCTCCACCCATTGTGGTGGAACCTCTGCCCCTACAACTGAAGACTGGGGCCCCGACCAAGAAGGGCTTGCCCCATAGGTTGTCGGTCACTCTCACTCCTGATCGATCTTGGCAGGTGGAGGGTGACTCAGGCGCTCGGCAGCTGTTCGCGGACTCCTCGGAGTCTGATGACGACTCCTGCCTGTTCTCACGGCCAATTGACCTGAAGTCTGCAGGGGGCCAGTTGGTGGATGAGAGCCCATCCTCGTTTTTGGGTATGCTTCGACTCATCTCAGAGTCTACTGGGATGCAGCTTGAACCTGTTCAAAAACGTGTTTCCCCTACAGAGGCCTTTCCGGTGGCTGAAGCCATTGTTGGCCTGGCCCTGGAGCTGTGGCAGCGGCCAGCATCTTGTCCCACGCCTTTGGCCAGAATGGCTCCCAGTACAGGTCCCCACCGGTTCCTCTCCGGTTTCTCAGTAGCCCTCTGCGGAGGGTTGGCAGTGACCGATAGCGTTTTCTGACGTTCCGGGAACACTCGGGACGTGGACAAACTGCCCAATAAGGAATCCAAAAAGTTGGATTTCTCAGGGCCGAAGGTTTACACTGCTTCCTCCCTAGGCCTTTGCCTGGCTAGCTTGGCAGTTCCGATGGCACATTTCTCACACGCCCTTATTGGCTCTCTGGATGAGGTGATTCCTCATCTCCCGGCCTCTCTTCAGCTCCCATGGTCTTCACCAAATGCATGGCAGTGGTGACAGCATTCCTGTGGCACTGAGAGGTTCGGGTGTACCCTTACCTGGACGACTGGGTGATTGCAGTCCCCTCCAGGTTGGAGGTGGAGCAGTCCAGGGATCTGGCCCTCCAGGTCTGCTCTCAGATTGGCCTCCTCATCAACGAGGCCAAATCAGAACTTGTGCCATCGCAGGTGATTCAGTTCATTGGGGCAAAGCTTGACTCTCTTCGAGCCAGAGCCCGGCTCCCCCGGCGGACAGGGCCAAGGTTCTTTCCTCCATTGCCCAGTCATTTCTGGTTGGGCAATTGCGCCCTGCCCGGGACTTCCTGTGCCTCCTGGGCCTCATGGCGGCCTGCACCAGCGTGGTCCATTGGGCCCGCTGGCATATGTGTCCCCTGCAATGGGGGCTGGCCAGCCAGTGGTCATAGCTCTCCGGTCCTCTGGATGAGCCAGTGACAGTGACCCAGGAGATGTGGGATGGCCTGCAATGGTGGCTCGTCCCAGCTCATCTGCTGGAGGGTATCCCGTTCGTCCGCCCCGAGTCAACGGTCACTCTAATGACCGATGCCTCTCTGGTGGGTTGGGGTGCCCATCTCGGGGAGCTCAGAACCCATGGCCTCTGGTCCCCTCAGGAGTCTCATTGCCACATCAACCTGCTGGAGCTACAAGTGGTTCGACTAGCCCCCTCACCTCCTTTGCTCCATTTGTACGGGGTCAGGTGGTTCAGGTCCAGACGGATAACACCACAACCATGTACTGTCTCAACCGTAAGGGTGGGACGCACTCCTTGCCTCTGTGCAAGGAGGCTCTCCGGATCTGGTCTCTCGTGATCAGCCTGGAGGCGGATCTCCTAGCCATCCACATGGCAGGAGCCTCCAACAGTCTGGCCGATGTCCTCAGCCAGATAGGCGCTGCTTCTCACGAGTGGTCTCTCCTGCTGGAGGTAGTACAAGATCTGTTCTCCCATTGGGGCTACCCTCAGGTGGACCTGTTCGCCTCCAGGGAAAATGCGAAGCTGAGGCTGTTTCACACCCGCCCCTCAGCAGGGCTCGCTGCAGAGGGGTGCCTTTTCGAGGCCGTGGACCCTGTACCTCTTCTGCGCCTTCCCTCCATTTCCCTTGATCCACAAGGTGCTTCTTAAGGTGAGGAAGGACAAGGTGCAGGTGATTCTGGTAGTCTCAGACTGGCCCTGCCAGTTCTAGTACCCAGATCTCCTCAGCCTCAGCTCCAGGCTTCTGGGGTGGCTTCCAGCCCGCCCAGACCTGCTGTCAGTTGACAAGGGGAAGGATCTCCATCCAGACCTTTAATCCCTGCACCTGACAGCCTGGTTTCTGAGCGGCTAGAGTTCCTATACCTCCTGTGGATAAAAAAAATGGACAAGAGGTACACATTGTCAGGCTCTGATATGGAGTTCCTTTCACAACAATGCAGCCATGTTGGAGTAGTGCAGGCTGCAGCCTGTGATAAAGCAAATGTTCCCTTGGCTTCGCACCCCCCTGACAAGGACTCCAGGAGGATTGATGCCATGGCAAAGAAACAATACATGGCAGCGTCCTTGGGACTCAGACAGGCAAATTATATGGCCAGTGTTGCAAGATACCAGAAATCCAGATGGGATACTGTTATGGCTTTAGCGAAACAGGTCCCTGGCCAGCTTGCCAAGGAGCTGGAGCAGGTGGCTGCTGATGGTATTGAGGCATCCAGGTGCAATTCCATGCTGCAGTGGACTCTAACGATGTATCTAAGAGTCATTGCTACGTCTGTGGCTTTTAGCAGAATGGCTTGGCTCAGGTGTATAGCCTGTCACAGGATACCCAGGCTAAGGCCATGGATTTTCCTGTTGTGGGTAATTGTCTGTTTGGGGAGCAGACAGAGAATTACATGAAGAAAATGGATGAGTATAGGACCACTTATAGGAGTGCAGGCAAGGAGAGGCAAGCCACCCTTGAGGCAGCTTTCCAGGGGCAGGGCAGGCCTTTTACCAAGCCCAGGCCTCCTCTTCAGCTTATGCCCAGAGGGGGTTCTTCAGAGGGAGAGGCAGATGGGGTACGAGCAGGCCTGCTCCCACCCCTCAGCCTAAAGCCCCTGCCAAGCAGGCACCCTGATGGGATGCCCAGGGCCGATTCTCCATTACCTGTAGGGGGCAGGCTGGCTTACTTCGTCCAGGACTGGGAGTCTTTAATGCCAGGCAAGTGAGTCCTGGAAGTAGTAAGCCAGGGATTGGTTCTCAGCTTCAAAAAATTTCCAAAGATGAGAACCAGATCCTTTCCACCTGCAAATCCATTAGAGGCTCTCGCTTTGGAAACAGAAGTCTCAACCCTTCTGGCTCTCAGAGCTGTAGAAAGAGTTCCTCCTCACACCAGGGCAAAGGACTGTACTCCAGGTACTTCCTTACCCCAAAAGACAGAGAGAATGGCGGCCCATCCTGGATCTCAGATACCTAAACAAGCACCTTTAAAACCAAAATTCAAAATGGTGACTCTGGGAATTATTTTACCCTCCCTAAGGCCAGGGGACTGGCTGCGTCCCTGGACCTCAAGGATCTACTTCCATGTTCTCATCAGAAGCTCCCACCGAAAGTACCTCAGATTCGAACTGCCCTCAGGCCATTACCAGTTCAGAACAATGCCCTTCGGCCTCACCTCTGCCCCAAGGGTATTCACAAAATGCCTGGCAGTAGCAGTTGCTCACTTAAGGAGGCAAAAGATTGCCATCTTTCCTTACCTGGACGACTGGCTTATAGTGGGTCAGTCTCCAGACCAAGTCAAATTACACCTTCAGGTCACCCAGCAGCTGCTTACATCTCTAGGTTTTCTTCTCAATCTTCCAAAGTCAGTTCTAGAGCCTGTTCAGTTACTCACCTTCATAGGCGAGAACTGGACACAAAAGCAGGCCAGAGCTTTCCTTCCTCTAGAAAGAGTAAAGACCCTGGTGGCTCTGGCCTCCTCCTTCACTCTGCAGGTCTCTCGACCAGCAAGGCACTTTCTACAGCTCCTAGGGCACATGGCTGCTTCCACAGCTGTAGTGCAAGGAGCAAGATTTCAGATGAGGGACATTCAGTTCCATTTGAGAGCCTTCTGGTCTCAAAGGAGAGATCCTTTAACCAAATTGATCCCAGTAACTCGAACCCTGATCCAGGCCCTGCAGTGGTGGCAGGATCAGAGCAATCTGAGACAGGGGGGTTCCTTTCATCCCTCAATCTCACTCCTTGACCCTTACTACAGATGCGTTCCTCTTGGGATGGGGAGCTCACATGGGCGACCTCACCACCCAGGGATTGTGGTCCCCTCAGGAATCTCTGCTCCACATCAATCTGTTGGAACTCAGAGCTGTTTTTCTAGCACTTCAGTTTTTTTCTGCATCTGTTCAGAACAAAGTGGTACAGGTCAGAACAGACAACACCACTACAGTGTGGTACATCAACAAGCAAGCGGGCACTCGGTCTTCCGGCCTTGTGCACCGAGGCAATGAAGTTGTGGTCTCCGGCTTATTCCCTGAACACTTCCCTCATGGCAGTTCACCTCCCAGGCAAGGACAATGTCCTGGCAGATGCTCTCAGCAGGATTTCCCAGGGCCATCACGAATGGTCACTGGATCCCCTAGTACTGGAGTTAGTTTTTGCCAGGTGGGGCACCCCTCAGATAGATCTTTTTGCAGCCCCAGACAATCACCAACTTCCGCTTTTTTGTTGCAGGCCCCCAGTGTTGGGCTGAGTTCCTCTGGATGCCTTCCTTCTCGACTGGGAAGGGAAGTTCCTCTATGCCTTTCCCCCCTTCCTTCTCTTGTTCAAGGTGCGTCAAAATCAGATCTCAACCTTGCAAGATGATTCTGATTGCTCCAGATTGGACCAGGCAGCCCTGGTATCCACTCCTCCTGTCCTTAGTCCACCTTCCTGTGTCTTCCCAGGAATCACAATCTGTTAACCTGTGCCCAGGGGAGAGTTTGGTATCCGAATCTCAAATCCCTCAACCTCAAGGCCTGGCTCTTGAAGAGTTAGAGTTTGCTGACCTCCTTTCTCAAGGTGTACTCGATATCTTGAAAGCTTCTAGGAAGCCTTCCACCAGGGCTACTTATAATTCTAAATGGAAAAGGTTTTCCATATGGTGCTCTGGAAAGCATATCTCCCCAGAATCTGCTGATTTGCCCACAGTCCTGGCTTATATGGTCCATCTAAATACTTTGGGGCTGAGGCCAGCTACCCTTAAGTGCAATTTGCAGCTGTCTCTGTTTTTATTTCAGCAGGAAGCCCTCTTCTCTTTCTGCTCACCCTGTATTCTCCAAGTTTTCAAGGGATTGCTTCACACCAACCCCATTCAGGACCCTGCTTCTGCCTGGGATCTTAATGTTTGCATTGCTCAGCTAATGCAACCCCCCTTTGAGCCTTTGTCTTCAGCAGAGCTTAAGTACTTGACTTGGAAAACTGTGTTTTTAGTAGCCATCACTTCTGCCAGGCGCATAAGTGAATTACAAGCTTTGTCAGTGGAGTCTGATTTTATCTCCTTTCACAGAGATAAGGTAGTCCTCAGGACTAACAGGAAGTTCTTGCCTAAGGTGGTTTCAGATTTCCACCTCAATCAATCTATATCTCTTCCTGTGTACTTCACTGACCATTCCTCCTCTGGCGAGAGGAGGCTGCTACTATATAGAGCGTACCAAGGGTCACAGGTTTGACTCCCTCCAACTGTTCCTCACTTATGGCGAGATTGGTAAAGGGAAACCTGCCACTAAAAGATCCATTGCCAGGTGGATTGTCTCTTGTATCCAATTTTGTTATCAGAAACTGGGTAAGGTTCCCCCTTCAGGCCTGAGGGCTCACTCTACCAGAGGTACAGCTGCGTCCCTAGCTGCGGCCAGGGACATCCCTATCTTAGAGATATGTCAAGCAGCTACCTGGAAAACAGTACACACTTTCACCAAGCATTACTCCCTGGACATCCAGGGTAGGAGTGATGCTCGGTTTGGCACATCTGTGCTTCAGAGCCTATTTCCTAAGTAGGTTCTGTCCTCCTCCATGGAGGTACTGCTGTGTATGCATATGTCATAATATAGCAAGATTCATGTTGTTTGAAGAAAAATTACTCACCTTAGTAATGTTGTTTCTTCTAATGGAGTATTGCTATATTATGACCTTCCCCCCTGCCTGCCCCTCTCAGAACCTCTGCTCTTGGGATGTGGGTGGGCAGTGCAGTGTTGGCACTTAGTGATGTCCACCTTGTGTTTTTCACTCCTCCTTTTTGGGGTGTTTGGGTGTTGTATTTTATTTTATTCTTTCTTTTGGATCCCCTGACTTGAGTCTTTGTTTTGGAACCAAAAAATGTGTTAATATTTTAGTAGCCAGTTGGCTAGTGTAGGTTTACAGCTTCCACACAGAATCTTAGTGAGTTTTGCTCGTAAAGATCTGACAGCTTGAGTTTGAAGAACAACAGACAGAGTTTTCAACCAAGCTCGCGCTCAAGATTCCATGCCTGGCATGGAAGTTAACTCTTTCACCTCCAGAGCAGTTCTAGGGCTGGGACAAACTGCATATGTCATAATATAGCAAGACTCCATTAGAAGAAACGACATTACTAAGGTGAGTAATTTTTTCTTCTGGCTGCAGGGAATATACACCCTAACCCCGGCCCAACCCTAACCTCAGGCCCAGACCACCCCTTACCTAACCCCTCAGCCAAAGCCACCACCAACACTTGACCAGGCTTCCTCCCCTGAGGCTTACGCCTTCTCCATCTAAATATTCATAGCCTAGCCCTAAGCTCGATCAACTTCAGGTCCTAGCCACCCACCATGCCCCTGACATAATCATCCTATCTGAGACCTGGCTAAACGCCAGCCTACCAGATGATACCATTGCTATTCCTGGTTTCACTATCACAAGGCAAGACCGGCCAACCAGAGGTGAAGGGGTGGCTATCTACATCAGATCTGCCCTACACTTCACTGTCTCTCTTACTAAAGCTGAACCCAAAGCTTACGAGCTTCTGTGGTAAAGCTGTCCCCTCCCTCCTCATTACCTATCTTCGTGGCTGGTATTTATTGCTGCCCAGGCACACCAACCACGATAATCACCGATCTACTGGGCCAACTGTCATCCCTTGTCCAGTCAGGTGAACTATATGCCATGGGTGACTTTAACCACAACTGGCTAGCACCCACTTTTAACAAAACCCAAACAGAGATAACCATTCTCAACCTTACCCAAACCATTACGGAACCCACCTGCTCAAACCATAAGTCCGGTAATCACTCATTACTAGACTGGGTGCTTACATCCCACCCACACCGCGTCGTCAGTTCAGGCCTCCTCCCTGATTCCATTAGCGACCACCACCACCTAATCTACTTGGTCCGTAAAATCCACAGAGTTAAATCCTCAAAATTTATATTCCAGTGCTCATACAAATCTCTCAACCTCTTCCCCCTTTCCTGGAAGATCTGTCTCACTCAGATTGGGTCCTGAGCTCAAACTGCTCTAACATGGATTCGGCCTTTATGCATTTTTGGAACACCTTCCTCACTGCCTGGGACAAACACGCCCCCCTGCGCCAGGCTAGAGTCCGCAGGTCTCACCTACCCTGGCTATCCCCTGAGTTGATAGCTTGCCAACAAGCCTGTGACAAGGCCAGGTGTAACTACAAATCTGCGCTCCTCCCAAGCAACCTTGTCACCTACTGCATGCTCCACAACAAATGCACAAAGGCCGTCCGCTTAGCTAAGGATGAATATTTCAACAACACCCTAAATGCAAATCTTGGAGACCTTCCAAATTCTGGAAAGTCATTAACTCCCTTTTCTCTCCCCAAACAACAAGCCCCCCACCTCTCCTCCTCATCCAAGGGACTTTCCTCACCAACCCCCTGAAGGTAGCCTCCGAGTTCAATTCCTATTTTACTACCTGCGCCCCAGCCCTCCTCAGTTCCCTACCTCCACTAACCCCGCCCACACCCCATACTTCTATAACCACATCCACCCCCCCTAGTCATCTATCCCCCTACCAACTGGTAGGAATCCCTTTTCCTTCAGACCCATCTCCTCCACCGAAACCTTAGATGCCCTTCACTCCCTGAACCCCTCCAAAGGCAAATCCCCTGATGGTCTTGATAACAAACTCCTCTTCCTTTCTGCCCCCGCCATAGCTACTCCCCTCACCGCCCTACTAATCTGTCTTTCACCACTGAGTCACTCCCCTCCAAATGGAAGCATGCCAATGTCCTACCCCTTCCAAAAGGTGGTGATCCTTCCTCCACTACTAATTACCGTCCCATCTCCCTCCTCCCCACCCTCGCCAAACTCCAGGAACACCTAGTTCTATCCCAGCTCTCCCACTTTCTCTCAGAAACTAACTTCTTCACTCCATTTCAGTCCGGCTTCAGAAAACACCACTCTACCACCTCCTCCCTACTAAGACTCACGGACTTGATCTTCACTAGGATGGATAAAGGGCTAATCACGGTCGCTATTTTCATTGACCTAGCTAAAGCTTTTGACACGGTATCCCACTCTCTCCTACTATCCCGCCTATCAGGGGCTGGGTTAACAGCGTCTGCCACAAACTGGTTCAGTGCCTACCTACTAACTAGAACCCAATCCACTAAAATAGCTGACCAGATCTCCCCCCTCTCCCTATCACCACCGGCGTTCCCCAAGGCTCAGTTCTTGGCCCCATCCTCTTCTCCATCCTTCTAAATGATCTGCCCAAATCTTGCTCCTCCACCGCAATCCACATGTATGCTGACGACACGGTCCTCTTTACCTCCGGCCGGACCCACGAAGAACTCACTTCCGAACTTCAAACTGATTTCAACAAAATCCAAGACTGGTTCAATACCAAGCAAATCTCCGTAAATGCCAAGAAAACTGTCTCTATGTCTTCCAGCACAAGACAGCATCTATCCAAACTCACCCCCCCACCGATCTTCCATACCCTAAACAACACCATCCTTGATGAAGTGCCCTCCTTCAGGTATCTAGGGGTTTGGCTCGATCGTCAACCTCTCCTTTTCCACACATGTAGATGCCATCATTTCAAAACTGAGCCCAAAACTTGGCGCCCTCTACAGGAACCGCACCTGTCTCCCGCTACTCGTCAGACGTGACTTAGTCCTGAAAATGATTCTACCCACCTTCGACTACTGTGATGTAGTCTACAGATCCGCCTCAAAGACCACCCTAGCCAGACTTGACCCCCTCTTTAATGCGTTCTGCCGCTTTGCCCTCGATGCCCCCCCAACTCACATCACTGTGAGCTCTACCGCTCACTGGCCCTGCAATCCCTGTGCAACCGGCGCCTAATTCATAGTGTTAAATTCACTTCCAACTTCTGGCTCAGCTCCCTCCCGCCCTACCTCGCATCGTCCCTATCTTCCCCACCTACCCCCACCCACGCCCTCAGGTCCACTGACAGTAGGCTATTAGTCATTCCCCTCCAAAGGACCACCGCCGGCCAATCGGCCTTCTCTTACCTCTTCCCTAAACTCTGGAATGGCCTGCCAGCCCAGATCCGCCATTCTTCAGTCCAAATACTCCTTATCCTCTAACCTCTCTAACTTCCTGCACGAATTGCAACTGCCCCTGACCCCCCTTTTGTTAGGTTCTCCCCTGTTGCCCCTATGCCTGACCAATGGCCTGGCCATCGCCTAATTGTCTGGCTTATATACAGCCCTACGCACTCACACTCACTCTTACTCCCTCTTTTCACTCTTAACATCTCCCTTCTCTCCCACTTCCTATCTAACATACGCTTTTCTGCCCTACCCAGAGCTACCTACACCATTCTCCCTCCCTCCCACCATTCTCCCTCCCTCCCACCTCACCTAAACCTACCCCCCCACGCACCTAATGCTTACTAGTCCACTCCTCCTCTACCCCCCCATCTTCGCTCTCCAACTCCTACTGTCAACTTGGTGCATCCCACTGCAGCTCAAGTTGTTGCTGTCACTCAAGTTATGTTCTGGCACACTAGTTCTGCCACTGGCAATTATGTAATTCATGTGTTGCCTCGTTGTGTACCCATGATATGTTTACCCTGTCCCTGAGGTGCATGCTCTGTATTGTTCTTACCTTGCCTTGTACCCATGATATGTATACCCTGTTGTTGATGATCATTGTTCTGTGCTGTTCTCCTTATGTAACAAGTTCAAATGTAATACCTCCAAACCATGTACATTGTCTGTATTGCACTACTGCTAAACTCAACTATTGTATGTATACCTGCTTCCTCTGTAACCCCTCCTCCCAGGTCGCACTGTGAGACGAGCATCTTTTTGCTCAGAGTGCCTTTCCTGGTGAAACATTTTTAATAAATAAATTAATTGGTTGATTAATTAAAGTGGTGTCTGGCTGGTTGCAAGCCTTAAAGCACTTGGACCCAGCCCAGACCATTTACTAGACACATACTGGCTAAAGTCTTAAAGGGACAGGCACGGAAGCACAACATGGCAGTCTCATGTAAAACAACAGGAGCAGACAAATAACCTTGGATTCACTATCTATAAAGGACGTCAGCCTAGCAGTGGGCATGGATAGAGCCGAGGAAGACATTAAGGTAAACCCCAAATTGGTGGCGTGGTTACACTTGAGGGCTAATTGAGTGGGTTATTCTGTAACAGCTAGAGTCTTAACTAATTATAGCATTGATGATCTTGAGTGATTTGTGTGCTGTTTATGGCTGCATGTAGTTTAACAAAATGAAAAGTTTTAAAAGCAAAATACGTAATCCAGCTGGTTAGACCTGACACACACACACACACACACACACACACACACACACACACACACACACACATATGCAGAAAACAAAATATTGAATTTGAATTATTTTGTGGAGGCCAGAACATCAGGTTCCTGTGTGTAGTATTTGTTGAATCAGTGGTCTCGGATGCATCACAATCACATGGGACAGAAGCCATTATAGGAAAAAGAAGAGCAATAAATCTTACTAAGATGGAGACCAACAGGGGCCATAAAACTGCCATATAATTAGCAGGCTAATTTATAAAAAAATGTTAGTAGCCAACAAAGGGAAGGGCACACCAGGACTACACCTGTAAATCGAAACTTTGCACAACATATATTTTTGCAAAGTTTGACTGTACTACTCCTTTAAGAGCCCTCTAGTAACCAGCCTGGAGCTGAGTGAAAAGAGAGGCTGCTTACATGAGAAATCCTAGGAACTGAAGAAGGTCCATGAAACTCCTGCAGAGTTTCCCCACTAATTAAACCAGTTATCCAAATATGGGAAGAACATCACCTGTTGCCTTCTTAGTGCAACTGCTACTATAGAAAAGCACTTTTAGAGTATTGAATGAAACTGAATGTGTTAGCAGAGTCTCTGTGCAGACGGTCATTCAACATATGAATGGTCTCTAGCCCAGGATGTGGAGGAGTACATTTTCCTGAAGTAGGAGCCACCAGAGATAGATCTGTTTGCATCCAGGGAGAACAGAAAATTGAACCTGTTTTATCACAGACCCCCAGTGATGGGCACTGTGCCAGAGGAATCCATGTCACTGTGTTGGACAGGGAAAGTTCTGTAATCATTTCCCTCATTCCCATTCACAAGGGGGAGGTAACAGCTAAATTGAATTATGATTATATTTTAGTAAAATAAACGTATGTTAGGATTTTTATTACAGGCCTTCTGGTCTTTACTGCTAAATGATCTGACAGTTGAGGTTTAGGATCACCCGATCTGTGTTTGGATTGGTTCAAACTACTCTGATGTCCCAGGCAGAGAGCACATGCAGACTTTCTGCTTAAAGTGGTAATCAGGTGAAAACATTGATTAGAAGAACTAGAGTTGCAAGCTGGGTAACTTTTAATTCTGACATTAGAACTGTGAATTACATATGCAAGTCACAGTTACGATGTCGGAACAGAGATCTTTGGAGGTATCTCTGTCATCAGGTCACACCTATGGAACTTAGCCTTCAGATGTAAGGATCCCACAGAAGGTTTTTCTGCAGTAGTCTGTCAGGGGCTGTCCACATTGATGGGGGTTCCGACAAAACAACACCCTATATAAGTGTGGGCAGCCCCACTCCCTCCTCAGTTCTTTCCCACAGTTGACCATTCCTGCACGGACTCTGTGGAAGCTTCATCGCTCAGTTCAACTGCCAAAATTTCTTACCTTTTTTGCTTTTACTTACCTTTGAATCACTTTGGCTTAAAGTGATTCCCTTGTTTTTTGTATGTTGAGAACTAACCCTTCGTTGGATCTTTTCCATTGCTGCCGCTGCAAAGAAGATTTCTTCAACTGATGAACATAAACTCTATGTCTGCTATCTTGGGCTTTGCTGCAACGTTCCTGCCTGTAAATCCTGCTGGAAGTTCAACCTCACCACCCGGTGCCAACGCAAGAAAGCCCTGCAGAAGTTCCTCATGGAGCAACAGTCAGTCAGCGGAGAGCAGGGATCCTCTGGAGCCCCCGCTTCATCGCTCAGTTCAACTGCCAAAATGTCTTACTCTTTTTTTCTTTTACTTACCTTTGAATCACTTTGGCTTAAAGTGATTCCCTTCTCTTTTGTATGGGTAGGGGTCCTCTGGAGCCCCCCCCCCACTGAGTCGCCAGTGTCTACTTTGGGCTCTTAGGCCACCAAGGCCCAGGACAAGTCCTTGGAGAAACATTCTCGATGGGACAAGGATCAGCCTAAGGACCATTCCCACCCATCAGCGATGCTGGTCCCTGCATGATTCCTCCTCTTCTTCTCCAGGGATCGCTCTGTTGACTGCTTCAGCATCAGAGCCTTGCTCCGTAGGGGCCCCCCACAGAGGACTCTTCTCCCAACCGTCACAGGGCTGCGGAGGGGCCATCAGCCTCTGCATTATCGGCCCCCACTGCAATGTTGAGACCTCTTGATCCTCAAAGTTCTTAGGTGCTGGGCCCAACCACTTCTGCTACTGCTAGTGGTTCGTCGTCATCGGACCCAGGCTATACACCTCCTCCATTGATGCCTGTGTCAATGACGATTCCCTGTCTTGCCATTGACCTCAATGCTATCCTTTCCTCTATTACTATGCCTCTCATTCAGCAGTTTTTTCCATGGCCTGGGCTGTCGTCATCTGCACCATCAGTGACTGCTTCGGTGTCGATGCCAGTCTGACCAGTTCACCCCATGCCTTCCAGAGAACCGTCAATACTCCACCCCTCAGTTACTGCCTCAGAGCAGGCCAACATCGAAGAGGAATATCATCCTGACTTATTCTTACCTGAGGAAGAGGTTGAGGAGGAAGATGTCAAAGTGGACTGTGATAGGTCCACTATCTTCTCTAGGAGTGAGGATTCTCTCAAACACACCCCCAGGTGCCCCCGAGGACCCCTCATTTTTCAGTGTTATGAAGCAGCTGTCCTCCACCATGGGGTTTCAATGGAGGAAGAGGATGAAACCAAGAGGAATCTGGTGGACTTCTTGAAGATCCCTGAGTCTCCACCCAAAGTTATTCCTTCTCTGCTGCCAGCACTGAATGATGCTGCCATTGCAGCCTGGTGCAGGCCCAACATGGTATCAGCTATGAAAAATACTTTTGCCAGCACCAGTAAATCCAACGTTTTTCTTAAAGCACTGTAACAAAACTTATACATCCAAGGAATATGCTATCAATGCACAAAAGGGAAGCCAAAGACCATCATGTGTGCTATCAAATCGAAAATTTATTTATGCACAAAGCACACGACTCCCACATCCGTGTATGCTGCCCCCTCCTCCAGCAATACAAGATAAGTTTCCTAATGCATTTCGCGACACCTAGTGCTTAATTATAGGAATAGCATATCAAGAATACAAGCACCATTAAATATACTGTAACTTAAAGTGAACAGTACAAAATATTAAAAAACATTTTCTTTAATTGAATCTCATTCTTAAAATTAAGGTGACCAACACATCATATACACATATCTATATTACCATTTACCATAAACTTTATATGTAAATTTACTGATTTTTTTAATTTTACCACTATAGGTAATGTACACCAGTGTCCTCCTCCAATGAAAAACATGGGGATCCACTAAGAATTTTAGCCAAAGTATCTATAAAAGAAAATGAAACAGAAATTGGTTAGACGTATATTCATACCAAAAGATGTACATGTTATTTCCTATCTTATGTACCATATACTTTATATTAAAATAAGCTAAGGCATAGAACAAGAACAAAAAAGAAAACAGTACATTTCTTATTTCTTAAGGAATGGTTTAATATCTATTCTTTCATTCAAACCTGGTCTTTCTGACCCTCCTGTTGCAAAAATCCAATATTGTTCTCTTTTAAGGAGGACATTATCATAATCACCCCCCTCTGGGGCTCTTTATGGGCTTCTCTATGCCCCAAAATGACCAGATGTGTTCCTTTGGATTTTTTACTTTTCCCATATGAGTTGCTAATGCATTCTTCTGGCCATTATGATTTATCGCCCTCAGTGATAATGTCCTCCTTAAAAGAGAACAAATTAGATTTTTGCAACAGGAGGGTCAGAAAGACCAGGTTTGAATGAAAGAATAGATATCAGACCATTCCTTAAGAAATAAGCAATGCACTGTTTTATTTTTTGTTCTTGTTCTATGCCGTAGCTTATTTTGATATAAAGTATATGGAAAATAAGATAGGAAATAACATGTACATCTTTTAGTATGAATATATGTCTAACCAAATTCTGTTTAATTTTCTTTTATAGATACTACGGCTAAAGTTCTTAGTGTATTCCCATGTTTTTCATTGGAGGAGGACACTGGTGTACATTACCTATAGTGGTAAAAATAAAAAAATCAGTAAATTACATATAAAGTTTATGGTAAATGGTAATACAAATTTATGCATATGATGTGTTGGTCACCTCAATTTTAAGAATGAGATTCAATTAAAATGTTTTTTTAATATTTTGCACTGTCACTTTAAGTTATAGTATATTTAATGGTGCTTGTATTCTTGATATGCTATTCCTATAATTAAGCGCTAGGTGGCGCGAAATGCGTTAGGAAACTTATCTGTATTGCTGGAGGAAGGGGCAGCATACACGGATGTTGAAGTCTTGTGTTTTGTGCATAAATAAATTTTCGATTTGATAGCACACATGATGTTCTTTGGCTTCCCTTTTGTGCATTGATAGCACATTCCTTGGATGTTTAAGTTTTGTTATGGTGCTTTAAGAAATACGCTGGATTTACTGGTGCTGGCAAAGGTATTTTTCATTTCTATGTTTTGGGGAGCTGAGCACAGGACCCAGGTGCAAGCCTCAATATTTGTTTATTTAATGGTATCAGCTATGCCTAGAAAGCCTGACAAGCTCTATCAGGTTCCTCGGGGGTTGCTATTTTATGCTTGCTGGGCAGAAACCGACTCCGTGGTTATTAAGGACTTTCATGACAGAACTAAGGCCGCCAAGCACCTCAATTCCCTGCCCCGATCAAGAGAGTCCAGCAGGCTAGACCTCTGGGGCAAGAGGACTTTTGCCTCTGCCACTGTGGGCCTTAGGATTGCCAGTAATTTGGATCATCTGATTAAGTATTAAAACACACTCTGAAGGAAGGGCAAAGCTGCTGTGCAGGCCCTCCCTGAGGGTTCCCAGAGACAAGAGCTTATCAAAGTGCTACAGGAAGTCTGTCAGTAAGTATCCCCTCAGAAGCACCTATGATATTGCTGATACTACAGCCAGAGTAGCTGCCTCCGGCATTTGCCTCAGAAGGCACTCCTGGCATAGGGTCTCTGGCTTTGTGGCTGATGTCCAGCAAAAGGTGTTGAATGCCACAAATGTTTTGGACCAGACATGCAGGATATTCTCAATGGCCTGCAGGCCTCTTGCAGGGCTGTTCAGTCTGTCCACTCCCTGTACCATACCCAGCCCAGGAGTAGACTGAGGCCCTCCTTTCATAAGGTCTCTCACAAGTCGAGTTCCAGAACCAAGCTTCAAGGTAAATGCAACACCAACTCTGCCTTGCTTGCCCCCTCCACCTCTGGTTCCTCTGCCAAGCGACCCAGAGGATGAAGTACTGCCCCGGCCACCAGTTCAGCTTTAGCCTGACTCTTTGATAGACCCCCTCTCCTCTTGTTCCAAGCCAGGAGGTGGTGGTCGGAGGTTGGTTCTCCATCGTCTGTCCAAGTGGAGAACTATCACAACAGATGCTTAAATCCTGTAGATAATCGGACAGGGTCATGTGCTACAGTTTCTAGAACAGCCTCCAGATGTTCCCCCAGTCCCCACCTGTTACCCTTCAACCCACATGTAGGTGGTCAGGGAGGAGGTCCTCACCATGCTGCACAGGTGGGCGAAAGAACCAGTGCCCAGGCTGCAAAGGAACTTGGGGTTCTGCTCCAGGTTCTTTCTGGTTGCCAAAAGAACAGGGGACTTGATGCCCATTCTAGACCTCAAGGAGCTGAACCTTTTTATCTAGTACAAAAAGTTCTGAATGGTCACTTTACATGGCCTTCTTCCTTTAATCAAGCAGGGCAACTTGCTTTGCTCCCTTGATATGCAAGGTGCCTATCTGGATATCGTGGTTTGCCCCCCTTACAGACCATACCTGTGGTTCCTGTTTCAGGGGAAGCATTACCAGTTCAGGGTATTACCCTTTGGCATATCCTCTACACCATAGGTATTTACCAAGTGCTTAGCAGCTGTAGCAGCAGCCCTCCGGCATGAAGGCCTCTTATGGGTTCCCATATCTGGATGACTGGTTACTGAAAGCCCAGTCCAGGGAGTGACTGTTGTTGACTCTAGAGTGCATCCTGAAGTTGTTCTAGTACTTGGCCATCACTGTCAATCGGCCCACGTCTGTGCTGACCCTTCTCAGCAATTGCAGTGCATAGGGGATATCCTGGACTCTACTCAGGGCAAGGCCTTCCTCCCTCAAGACAGGGTGGACCGCCTTATTGCCCAGGCCCAGGAGATGGCTCAGTGCTGGCATCTCCCAGCCAGGACATTCCTCAGGCTATTAGGCCTCATGGCTGCGGCTGTTGTTATGGTCCCTCTGGCCAGATTGCACATAAGGATTCTGCTGTGGACCCTCATGGTTCAGTGGGATCAGTGCTCAGATGATCTAGGCCAGCTGGTCTTGGTCTCCTTGCCAGTATGCAAAGTGCTTCACTGGTGGATGGATCTGGCCAATCTCTTAAAGAGAATCCCCTTTCTTGTCCCCAGTCCTCACCTGGTCCTCATCATGAATGCGTCGGGTCTGGGTTTGGGAGCCCATCTAGGTCCTTATCAGATGCAGGGTCTCTGGTCCCACAGGGAGACTCGCCTCCACATACACGTATTAGAAATGAGGGCAGTTCTGTATGCCTTGCTGGCCTTCCCAAACCATCTCTCTCTGGGCACTCTGCTGGTGCAGTTGGACAATCTCACTCTGGTCTATTACATCAACAAGCAAGGGGAGACGCATTCCTACCCCCTGTGTCAGGAGGTGATGAGGATCTGGTACTGGACTCTAGACCATGGTCTAGAACTGTCAGCCATCCATATGTCAGGTGCCCGAAACACCTTGGCTATCAGGCTCAGCCAGTCACATTCCAAAAATGCACAAATGGGAGCTGCCGACCTCGGTCGCGAAAGATCTGTTTGACCGATGAGGTCATCCAGAGTTGGACCTTTTTTGCATCCCCAATCAATGCAAAACTGCCACATTTCTGCTCGCTAGATCCAGGACCTGGAGTTTTCTGGTGAGATGCATTGTCCCTCGCCTGGAAAAGGAGGTTTCTTTACGCATTCCTTCCTTTCCATTTGATTCAGAGGGTTCTCATCAAGCTACAGATGAAGACGGGCTGGCCTGGTGGCGTGGAGGGCTGAGGCACTGGGCATCTTACCTCCTGCCACGCCGGCGACCCAGGGTCGGGAACAGACTTGGGTCATTTGGGAGGCTGGCAGGGAGATGAAGGATTGAGTGTCCCCAGGACAGCTCTCCTTCCTTAGGGAGGGGTTGATTAGTGCTTCATGTTGCTTGCCTGCAGCACATGCACGCCATAATTCAGGGAAAGGGACTGCATGGTCCGGGCGCCGGAGCTATCTCCGCAGAGGCAGAGCTCGGACGTCATGCCCATTGTATGTCCATGGGCCCAGGAAGAAAATTGGAGGAAAAACACCTTCTGAGTGGCAGGATGAAGGATCGACCCCCTGCAGGCTCTGCATTGGTGGCCGAGCACAACCACGGGTCCTGTGGCAGAGGACTGCGGTGAAGGTAAGTCCAGGGGGAGTCGGGTGATGGGGCTTGGGGGGGTTGGTCTGAAGGGATTGCCAGGGGAGAATCCGGAGATAAAATAATACATGGAAAAAAAAAAGCTACAGGTGGAGGGGGCCACCCTAATTCTGGTGGCCCCATTTTGGCTTTGCAGATATAGTTTCCATTACTGCAACAGTTGGCGGTGGAGCCTCCTGTTCCCCTGCCCCTCTGCCAGTACCTACTGACTCAGGCCCAGGGGACCATGGTCCATCCAGACCTCAAGTCCCTCCACCTGCATACATGGCTCCAGAGGACTAAGCCATTGTTCAGTTTGGGGTGTCTCAGAATGTGGCAGACTTCCTGGTGGCTGCCAGAAAGCCTTTCACCAGGGCCATTTACTCTGTGAAATGGAAACGGTTTGCTATCTGGGCCACTTCTGATAGCCTGGACCCTTTCACCTGTCCAGTGAATCAGATTTTGAAGTACCTCATGACTTTGTTTGATGCAGGACTCAAATACTCCTCCCTTAAAGTGCATCTGATTGGCTCAGTGGCACTGAGGGTTGAAGTACTGGATGCCACACTTTGCACAACACCAGCAACCCAGGTTCGAGAACAAGCCTGGGTTGTTGGAGTTGGCCGGGTGGTGGGAGCAAGATTGAGCAGCTTTTTGTCAGCTCTCATTTCCAAGGGAGGGACTTTGTCACCGCTCCCCCCCCCCCGCAGTTCAACTGCACCCAGGTGGAGGCTTGAGGGTAGTGCAGGCAGGTGGGCGGCACGCAGGGAGAGCGCTACGGAACAGCAGCATGTGCGGGCCTCCACACATGTATGCGTGGCCATGGCATGGGGGAGAAAATTCAAAAAATGGAGCTGGCAGGCTCCATGAAGCTTCAACCGCAGTCCTGGTGATGAGGTTGTGGGTCAGGATGGATGTGAGCCCTCCAAGGGAGGGCTGGAGTAGCCAGCCAGCTCCCGGGGGCATAAATACAATATGTGGAAAAAAAGTGCATCTGTCAGCCATATCCGCCTGTCGTGTGCCCATTGATGGCAGTACTGTAGCACAGCTGGAAGTGACTCATACTTTTCTGAGAGGCATTCTCCATTTGAGCCTCCTATATGTAACCCAGTTCTGGCTTGGGGCCTGAATTTTGTTTTGGAGAAGCTGACCCTGCCTCCGTCTGAGCTGGCTACAGTTTGTGAGCTACACTTTATGTTGTGGAAAGCATTATTTTTAGTTGCCATTACTTCTGCTTGAAGAATTTCAGAGCTACAGGCTCTCGTGTGAGCAGCCTCATTTAATTTTCCCCATGGACAGGATCTCTTTGCGTACTTACCCTAAGTTACTTACTGAGGAGATGTCTGAGTTGACCCTAAATCAATCCATCCACCTGCCTGTTTATTATCCAGAGCATGCCAATCCAGGGGAAGCATTGCTCCATACTTTGAATGTGTATAGAATTCTGCGTTACTGTACACACTGTATGAGGGACTGCAGGAAGTCCTCTTAGTTGTTTGTTTCCTTCATCCCTGGCAGAGAGGGTGCTCCAGTTTCAAAATAGTTCTTGACCAAATTGTTGGCCAACCATATTATTTTTTGTTACAGGAGATACGATAAGGAACTTTCTGGGGTTGTTAAGGGCCGTTCCACCAGGGGCACGGCGTCTTCTGTTGCCTGTTGCAGTGGCTTGTCTGCAGCCAAGATTTGCGCTGCTGCCACTTGAAGTACTGTTCACACTTTCACCAAGCACTACAGTCTGGACATTGCCTCCACAAGAAGGGCATGCTTTGGCCAAGCTGTGCTTCAGGACCTTCTTTCTTAGGTCTCTGGCCACCTGACAGTCTGTCTTTGCGCTCAACACTGCTAGGGTCTTTTTCCATAGGTGTGATCTGATGACAGAGATATCTCCGAAGAAGACAGAACAGTTACATAAGAACTTACCATAACAATAGATCTTCAAAGTAATGTGTGTCATCAGCTCATGCTGTCCTTCCCTCCATCTCCCTTTCTGTCTATCTCTCTCTCTCTCCCCACAGCTTGACTGTCCTGTTGCTCCAGCTTTTCTGCTAGCTAGGCAACTTCTCTCTCCCTCTCTCCCCCCTCGGTTTCCTGGTGGGACTCCTGTATCCCAAGGCCTCCGGCAAGGGAAAGAACAGAGGAGGGAGCAGGGCCGCCTCTGCTTACATAGGGTGTGTGACATCGGAGCCTGTCATCAGCGTGGGTTGCCCTGAGTAGACTGCTGTAGAAAAAGCTTCTGTGAGAGCCTAACACATGATAGCTAAGTTCCATAGTTGTGACCTGATGACAGAGATTCTCTCGATCATCCACTGTTATGCTAAGTTCTCACACAACTGTTCTATATCAATGTGACATGCTCAATTAATCTTACCATACCAGCAGTCTGTCTGCAATAACTGTTTAATTTTTGAACACGTCCACCAGTACTGGCCACTCAACTGAAGTAAGCCCCCATCTCAAACCCCAGCTGTTTTTTTTTTTTTTTTTTTATAATTCTCATATTTTGACTCCCCCAGCTCAGCAGAAACCCAGTCCTGTTTTTAACCCCCCCTAAAGTTCCTCAACTGAAGAGCAGCCCAACTACCCATCTTATAAAGACCCTCCCTCTGTTGGTAGACCTTTTCACCTTTAAAGTCACTTTTGTCTCCACTGAGCACTTCATGTAGTTACTACTGATGGTGCTCTTTCAGTCTATAACAGCAAGCACATGTAGTCAATCACACAGCAGACACCATTCAATGGATACAAATCAGAGGGGCGCCAGCAGCGGTAGCTCCATGAAGCGGTCTAAGGGTGACAAAAGTGACTTTAAAAAGATAAAGGTATGTGAACAGATGAGGATCCTTTTTCAAGATGGCTGGTCATGATAACAGATCCTACTATACAACATGAATAAACTGCACTACAGTTCAGAGACACGGGGGATTCTTTTGAAAACAGGATTGGGATTTGGGTGGATTTTACTGAGCTGGGCGGGGGGGGTCTAGGTCTAACCATATATTCTGTAAAATAAATGATGGGCAAAAGTGAGTTAAAAGGAGAAAAATCATATCTTTTTGTTGACTGTACAACACTTGAGCTTTGCTGTCATAGTTTAATATGTTAATAAAACTTTTCCATTATTCTCATGTTCTCATGTAACTCCGTTACCTGTCATTTTATATATATATATATATATATATACACACCACCAGACACTGCTAATTTCAACTAAATTCTGTCAGGCTGTTTTGTCTAAGAATAATATTATTTTGTAACATACGCAGCTGCATGATGTTTTCTGATCCGTCATAAAGGTAATACTGCTTCTACTCTCCACTGCACCTGACTTCCTTAGAGATGTGGATGCCAGAATGATCTACTGAGATACTTTTGAAGACAAATTATGAATGTCATGTTCTTTTTAACAGTATGCATATGTGTTTTGAACAAAATCTCAAACTCTTTCTTGATAATAACAAACTTTATTGATTCTCCATTTAGGTGCTGGACGACAGGTGCCTCAAAAGCCTCCACGAGGCACCACTCGTGACCCACCCCAGTTAGTACTACCCCCTCCCCCACCATACCCTCCTTCTCCAGACAGTGAATTTATGGATTTATCCACTTTTGAAAGTGACGACTATGTAATAGAAAACAAAGACCTGGTACAAAAATGTAGGTCCTTAAAATGTGCATTCTCAAACCTATTATAGCATTAGTGACTATAGTCTTTTACCATTATATGTATTCTTCCCTCGCATTTTCAGTCTTTCCTCTGTAATTTACAAATCACCACTTTCTCTTCAGGACTGTTTTCTTTGACTGCAGCTCATTTACCCTACTATAGTTATTTTTGCAACATGCAGTGCAGCACAGTACATCAGAACGTAGTCCTATTTCAATTGTAGCTTCCGTTCTCATGTCTCATGTACATTGGTTTTACAGAGAGCTGTGCTGGAGAAAATTTAACGTGGTTATTAGGCTTCGGTAACATTGCGGGTCAAAATAATTTTTCATGCAACTTATGATTACTCAAAAACTGTACATTCCAACTGGAGCCATGTGTGTAGCAGTTTAATGTAAAGCTGCTTGTTTTTGCCTTACGCTGCTGAATGCCTGTGAATAGAGCCCTTCTCCTTTACATGAAATAAGTAAGGAAGGCAAAAAATCTTGACCCCACAGTGGTCAGGCTGTGTTGGCGATTAAATAACCTGAGATGAGATACCAACCATTTCTACATTTGTAAATACAGACTGTGGCTGTGGTGGAGGGGAGTGTGAGTTCAATCCCTGGCTATATTGTATCTAGACATAAATACTGCTAACTATTTATGTATCTGAAATATATTTAATTGAGTAGACAGAGATTGACAGTAGACTCATTTTCAGTTGTAAACACAAAGACTGGATGCAGACAGGATAACCATGTGCTGGGGATAGTTGGGATTCCCATTTGTGAAAAAACAATCCCTGCACCGGTGCTGATCAGCCACTTCTGTGTCAAATTCAAGGAGTCCAAAAGCAGCAAGAAGGATTTACTTTATTACAAATGTGTGGCATGTGCAAACATGGGGAGGCAGTACCCCACAAGCACCTGATGTTTCGCGTCAAAGCACTGACACTTCCTCAGGAGTCCCACCCACCAGTGACTGTGATACATTTAAGGTGCTCAGTTAAAGGTAAAGTACTAGGTGCAAGCGGAAACTTGAGTGCTATAGTGAGAACAGTGCAACTGATGAAAACAGTAGCAGCAAATCGGTATTTGCCAAGAAACAAAAGGTATAATACTATAACTACAGGCTGGACAATTCAGCCATGGCATCTTCTGAATTCTCCTTGTTCCTGCATTAGCATTTTATGTCAGACAAATGGAATAATTAGAAGATTAGTCAAATATATTTGTGGCATATACCTTAATTCATTATTCCAACATGCCCATTAAATAAGGAGGGGGTGCAAAAAAGGATAAGAGGGATCAGGAAAATAGAATGCGTGGAGAGAAAAAGAGATACCAGGATAAGGGCCATAAAGTGAAAGAACAACTATAAAACCCAGAATATATACCAAATACAAAAGCAATGTAACAAACTCTAAATGTTATAAATACACTATAACACAACATTCATTCAGATTTTTTTATTTTAAATAAAGCTTTTTCTCCGCTGGTCGCAGTGGGTGGGCTCTCAGCCTGTCCCTGGCTCCTCTCGCCCAGCATCCATCTCCCTGGACCACCAAGCCTGAGATCCCCCGTGGATTGCCCTCTGGTGGCAGGGCTGGGAAGGGGAGGGCTGTCCTCCTCCCACCCGGTGACTCTCATCCAGATTGGGCTTGTGACCAGTCAACAGCGTGGGGACGGAGGGAGGTAGGCGGTCAGGGCTTCATGTAGCCCATGCCAACCAATTTTCTGTTTTCTCCCACAGTCCCCCAGCCATGGTGACATGTAAGCGTGTGCATGTGGAGGCGCACATGCTATGGAGCCATGTCCTCTCCCTTCTTGTCACTTAAGCTGCCGGCGCTACCTCCAGACCTCCCACCCAGGGAGAGGAGAAGAGAGCTGTCCTCTGGACACTCAAACCTCTCTTTCCCAGCCAACCCCCCACCGAACAGAGGCTGTTCCCAAACCTGGTTCGCTGCTGTCATGAGCGGTAAGGCGCACAGCTCTTAAACCCACTATGCCACTGGGCTGACACTGTCAGTTTTTATTTTTATTATCTTTCTATTTTCTCTCTTGCAGCCACTGACCTGCCATGTATCTCTAGTCACCGCACCACTTCCCCCAATGACCACGAAGGTGCATCCACCCCGGGCCAGCTGGCATATGTAGCTGTACCCCGGAGAGGAACCCCCTCAGTCCCCGCACCAGGCAACGATCCAGTATCAGCCCTGGTGTCCGTGCCAACAAGCCCCGCTGGGCTCAGGAAGTGTGGCCATCAAGCTGCCGCAGACAGTGCTGCCATTTTTCCTCCAATTTTAGTCCCAGGAGTACAGACGTGCAGTGACGTCTAGCACTAATGTGCTGATGTCCGCTACACTCCTCCCTCTTTGCTGCAGAGCAGTGAAGACCCACATCCCTCCCCAGGATAGGAGAGCAGTCCTCCAGATGCTCTATCCTATCCTCCCCTGCCGACCCCTGACAACCTGGGGTTACGTCTGAACCCGGGTCACCAGTGTGACACAAGGTGTGGTGTCCAGTGCCTCAACCCTCAGCGACACCAGGCCAGCGACACTGTCAGTTTTTAACTTGTCATAATCAAAGATTATCATTTCAGAAAGGGGCCCAGTTCAAACTGTCCATTAAGTCCTGGTTGTTTATGGGCATCAGTCCCATAGCTCCAAAAGGAGTTACGTCTTAGCATGATGTTATCAAAGTTGCCCCTCTTTTGCTTATGAAAACCTACACTATTGAAAACACTCAGAAGTGTGGGAAGCAGCCATTGTATTGATATAGTTTGCCAGGGTATTTTCCAGTTTGCCATTGCATATGTTCTTCAGATGTTCACCAGTCATTTTCAGTTACAACCTGGGGAGAGGAAGTGAGGGGGAAGAGGATAAGGGACAAAGTCACTATAGCACGTGAATAACAACAGCGAGCTTGTGAAATAGGGCAGTCATACACAGAACAATTTGAAAACATGCTGCCCAAACTGTCTGAAGGGTAACACAAATTCTGCAACTCCAGGTTTTGGATTTAGACCCCAATCAGTTGCCCATTTTTGTATACAAATAAAAATATGCAAGAGCCAAAGGAAATAATATTTATAAATTCACTCTACTCTTTCTGTAGAACATTACTTTGAATCAAACCTTATGGCTCTTGTGTTGAAAATCCTAAGTTAGATTTTTTTTAACTGAAGAAGGAATATAATTATTTAGCCAGTTTTCACACCCGGACCCATACTGTTCTGCCTAGATTGGGCCCACTGAGTCATCATCACAACCTGGGATACTGATATCAAGCCACTGACTAGGAACAATAGCTGATCAACAGCACTGATAGATGTAGGAGGGAGTAAGCAGCCTTGTGTTCTTGGAACAGGATGCTTTTATATTCAAGTTCATTCTCGCCTACCATTTGGTTTATTACTATTATGCTACAAGTTTTTCCTTTCAAATTTGGACATTAATTGTGGTGTTTGGGAGTAGGGGTTGTTTGTTGTGTAAAAGACCAGAAATAGCTACTTGAGCAATAAACCAAAACCACGAGAGTTTGTGGGCTATGCTGGAATTTACCCACGCCTGTTGTAGTTTAGTCATGAGGCTGCAGGCTGAGTGAGTAAACAACACCAGAAGTGAATAAATCCTACCATAACCCACACCCTGGAGTGGTTTATTGTGATTATCCTTTCACTTTGTGTAACAAAAAATGAAAGAAAAATACAGTTTTTTTACACATTAATTAATTTTTATAGAATTAATTGTTGCGCTAGAGAAAATAGTTCCTTGTTGCTAGGTAGAATAATGTGCCCCCCCCATAACTGACATAGTGATGTTTGCAGAAAGAGAGATGGAGAGAGCAAAAGCAGAGTCAGTTAGGCTTCCATAGGATATAATGTAATATACAGGAACATTTTCCATGGAGTTACAGGGAAAATGCCAGTTCAGTAGGGGAGCACTGCAACATGCCTGGCAACCGAGACAAGCAGGTGGCAAACTGAGAGACTGACAGTGTACGGTGAGGGAGAGCAAGCGAACAGTCATGTTCCTGGAATTCAGCTGGGAGCTGTTTTTTTTTTTTTATAAATATGATTTTTCACTTTTGGTAACGGGCTGGGAAATTGGAAAGCATGGCAGTCTTGTACTGGGACCGGGGAGCTAGTGGCACCACAGTGGAAGCGGGAGGGTGTAACTGTTAAACAAGCCAAGGCTAAACTGCAACAGAAGCTTGAGGGAGTGAGCATCAGAGGAGTGGGCAGGTAACGATCTCATGGGGAATGGGGGACGGAATCAGTGTTCTCAAAAGAGGTGAGATGAGCGGTTTTAGAGTTCATTGTCAGACTTTTTTTTTTTTTTTGCTATTTGTTTCGTGATACTGTAAAATGGGTTTGGGGACTATTGCCTACAGTATGTTTGAAACTCGTGCTCCAGCATCATGGTTTAGCAGGTAGTCAGTATGGTGGTTTTTCGCTCTGATGTTCGAGGGTTCAGATGGATTTCAGAGTGAGACTTGGAGATGCAGATGACTGGCACCTTTTGCGTAGGTTATGTTAAGATTTACCATGGCAGAAAGGTGCCAGTCAGCCAATTAGAGTGTCTGATTCTTGGACCCATTGTATAATTTTGGGTAAAGGCTCTCATCTTCTGCTGTACAAGTAGTCAGATGAGTCAATCAGACTGCAGGGATTAGGATAAAGTATGGTCAGTCAGATCTGCCGTGCAGTTACGGGGATACTATATAATAGCTATGTGTTCTGATTGGCTGTGTGGATTCACTTGTAGTATATTTGAGGGTATGACCCACAACTGCTTTGAAAGTCTTGTGAACCCATATAGGGAGATTGTGGGAATGCAAAGGCCCCCATCTGCACATGTGACTGCCTCTGTAAATCCTCATTATCAATCACATCCCTGTGGTAGTCTTCCCCAACCCAATCTGTACCTCTACATAAGCATGGATTGGGGGAAGGCAAAGGAGGCAGGTTATGATCTGCATAACCCATGTCAGCTTTTCCATGGAGGAGGGCTGGGAGAGAGGGTGAACTCTTCATGAGGGGCACAACTGCTGTAGCACTTACATGACCTTTCCAAACGGCTTCCCTGGAATCTTGTGTGTAGAGGGAGCCATTATGGCAGTGACACAGCAATCTGATTGGATGCCTGGTGTTCAGCCCTCACTGCTCAGCCTCTGCTTAGACCTCTATATGTGTGTATCAGGGCAGCTGGGGACTATGCAGCCATGTGTTGCTTAATGTGGTGGCAGTGAACACAGTGCCTGGTTACCCAAATGTTAAATAAATATATGGAATTCTCATGTATTCCAGGTGTCTTTACTTTCTCAGTAAAGCTAAACTTGCTGGGACCTGGTCAGGCTTCTTTAAATTGGTTTTATGACTACTGAACTAATATTGTCCTGACTGTTAAATTCAGTGGATCTTCTCGAGCCAAAACAGATTCAGTTATTGCACAAGGGTCCATATAAGGTCCTCTTCTATAAACTCTGTCAATTTCCTGTACTAGTTTCAGACATTTAATATATACATATACATATATAAATATATAATTCAAACTCTCTAACACAAATTTGACACTGGAGGCAGACTTTTTCTAGACTTCAAAACTGGGTGCAACTTAAATTGGCTTTAAATAAAAATAAAACAAAAGTCATGTTATTTAGCTCAGCAAACAGTGATCAGACAGCTGATTTCATTGTTCATGCTATCAAAAGGTGGTAATACCACTGGGTCCCAGGGAACTAATGCAGTGTGCCTACGGGGATCGGGAGGAGAGTAATGAGTACCACTGGCCACCAGGAAAATAATGTAATACGCCAATGGAGATCAGGGAGGATGTGGGGTACTACAACTGAACACCCTGGAATGAATGCAGTAGGCCAGAGGGGATTGGTACAGAGTGGGGTGGGTGGCGGTACCATTAGACATCAGGGAATTAATGCAGTATGCCTGCAGGGATCGGGATGGTGGAGTTACCATTGGATCCAAGGAAATTAATACAGTATGCCAACAGGGACTGGAGGAGGGTGGTGGGTACCATTGGACACCAGGGAAATAGTGCGGTATACGATCGGGATTGGAGGAGGGGGGGACAGTTTTTTTGGTCTGCTTTAGACATGGCACCAGTGCTGCTGGGGTGGGGAAAGGGGGTCACACACCACTGTGTGGATTGTTGGTTTTGAAAGTGGTAAACAGTGCTGCACAAACATCTTTTTAGCACTTACAAAATCCCTGCAGCATACTACTGCCTTGTACACAAGAGTTTTCCCTGATCTGCATGGGTGTAGTGGTGTGCTTACCACAGTCCATTTTGTGCCACACCACGTGTCTCTTTGAATACTGCAGCAGCTGCGCTTACAGACTGTCAGCTGCACTATATCCAGTTAGTGTGGTGCTAATCTTTGAATATCTGGCCCACAGTTTCTCTAAATGTTCTTCCTGTTTGAAGTGTAAAACCTGAAGAACCACATGTCTCATGCTACCCTTTGGTAAAAGAAATCCGATATGAAAATGACGCAATAATAACAGTCCTTTTGCTGTCTTTTTTTATGTTTATTTTTTTGCAAGTTCATGTCATTTAAGTTCGTAGTACTGGAAGTTGCACACAGCAGTTTTTGGCTCCCAATCATTTTGTCTGTCTTTATCCCATTTATGTCTGTAAACATAAACTTCTTATTCTTACCAGCTTCCAGCAGATTATTTTAGCAGCTTAGAGCCAAGTTTCTGGTCAATATAATGTGTCATTTCTTTTTTAAATCGTAGGCTTTTTTTTTTCTGTGAAGAAAATATCCGTAGAATGCTTCCCTATCATTATAAAAAGCCCCCATTAATTTGATTAAATCTGACTTTGGTACTCGCTAGATTTGTGTGGTGTACAGATGCCAGATAATTTCACTGGTGACTCAGAAGAAAGCTGGTCATTTAGAAACTGACAGGCTATACTTAATGCAATGTTAGAAACTGGCAAGAAGAGAAGAAATCTTGTGATTTTAGTTTTTCTGGTCTGTTTTTAATTTCACTGGTTATACCTTTTCATCTTGACACTGTGTCAGGAGGTTTCTTTTGTGTTTTATGTTACTCTTACCTGTTCTGTTCTCTCATTTCTTTTCTTCCCACAGTTTACTGTTGCGCACCACTGTCTACACGTCATAAGCCACCCCTATCAGACATGAATTCTACCTGTGACATCCAGTATCGTTGACCTCTCCTGCTGGTTTCTGTCATCTTTGCCTATACTCTGCTATCTATCCTTTCCTGCTGCTGGAGCGCCCTTTATGTACTGCTGTGCACAATGGCGATATTTTTTTCTAAACTAGTACCTTTGGATCTATCAGATACTTTTACTTGATACATATTAAGGGTGGTAATTCACGAGGTGGATGAATATCTGAATAGTCCTATTTTTGTACAAATATGAAGTGTGAGTTCTAGTATAGACTTTACAAGTGAAACTGTACATTTTATCTTGAGGTGAATTAACTGCTTTATTAATATATACTGCTATGATCCAGAAATGTTTTCTTAAGTTTTAAAGCATGATTCGGGATTGGGCTACATTCATTTAATGTAACCTTAGGAGGTCATGAGGCACCGCTGAGGGCCTTATGTCCATAGGGCTGGATTAGCAAAGGTAACCTAGCCCCTGAAGTGCCTTAATGATATTTTTGAACTAAACTGTTCTCATCTGAAAAAGCTGTTTCTGAAAAATCAGTTTGTTCTATTGTACATGATAGTTTCTTGCTGTTAACCCGATAAGAATATTGCCAGTCAATCAGAATGCTGCATTTCCAGTCACTGTTTTAGAAAAATATTTTGTTTGTGCTTCATAAACCATCCTACTGACTATTACACAATGGCAAAACAAAGCTTTACTACAGTAAAGGTAAATTCAACATAGGGTGTTCTGTAGTTAATTGTAATTACAGCTGGCTTGGATGCACATGAACTAGAGTAAGGTGTTCCTAAACAATTTTAAAATGCTTTCTTTCTTATTTTGGTTGAGCTCCTGCTAAGAAAATAACTGATAACCAGCCACGTTTAGGGTTCTTCTTTACATAGTTATAA
The DNA here is from genome assembly GCA_016271365.2 of Neoceratodus forsteri. Lineage (NCBI taxonomy): Eukaryota > Metazoa > Chordata > Ceratodontiformes > Ceratodontidae > Neoceratodus > Neoceratodus forsteri. Next base: position 446,552,758 of record CM057456.1, on the reverse strand, counting down.
AAAATGATAAACATATGTACGACCTCATGAAAGCATAAAAAAAATGTTGAGGTTTACTATGGTTAATTAATAACATCAGTCTGTTCAAACTTTTATTTGCAAAAAATTGCCATTTTTTTATCCATTGTGTAGTCTGACTTTTGGAAGAATAACTGCTGCATTGGGGAGTTCTGAGTTACCCATTAAACCTTTTTAACCATTGTAGGCTATTTATTGCACTTGCGTTAACAAGACATTAGTGCAGTATTCCCTGCATATTACATAGCTGAACCTAACATCATATGTCATGTGTTCTTTTTCTCACTATGTGCTGCTGTTAGAGAGAAAGCCTACCATGCCTTTCATTTTGTTTGTATGTATGTTAATATCACTGGTATGGTTGTAAGAGTGGTCTCATGTGCACTTTTACGGCATGAGAACCGCAAACCGAAGAAGGTGAGCATTTCTGATACGCTAAGAATGTAAGTGAGGCCACTCTTACAACTGTAAGAATGGTCTCCACAGCAGTATTAATATATTATTGATCAAGCTTGCTCAATAATTTATTATATTTTTTAAAAACTGTCCCAGAACGTGCCCATTTCTAGGGCAGCTGTGCATGAGGTACTCTTCACTAACTAATAGTGTCTCACGCACAGAGGAATGGAGTGCTCCAGTTGGTCAGGAGCACCCCCTCAGTCTATAATGTTTTTATCAGGTCTACATTTGTGGAAATATTTAACACTTGAGGGAGTGGTATGTAATGTGCTTGATGTAATCAACGTGATGATTATTGTCATTACACTACGTAGATGATCACTCTTTTGGCACCCATTACTGGATAATGGGGTTGTAACTAACAACGCCACAGAGAAGGCAGCTTCTGGGATGTGTACAACCAAAAGGTGTGCAGAAATGACCAGGTTTAGTATGGAATTAAGAGAAAGAAATTGGAACTTTACATTTTTTTCAAGATACTTTATCTGCATGAAGGAAGTGTATGTGCTGTGTCATCAATCCTGCATCATCACAAAGGCCTTAACACCAGAATGGACAGGAATACGTACTGCTGCCAGACAGACATGGGAAGGATGAAGTACTGTGCAGAAGTTTAAATGGTGCATTGATCAACATATGTTTAGGTGGCCAGTGGGGTACTTTTATATGGCTTGATGCAGTTAGTCGCTGCATTTTAGAGAGTGGCATTGTTGCAGTGGATATGTATTCTAAAATGTCTTGTTAAATAACAAGACTGCTCCCTTAATCATATGTCCTTTATTTTGGATATGTTTGTAGTGCAGAGAATTGGGATACCAAATGGTTTGGGCTCATTGTGTTTGGTGGTGTGTGATTACTATGGGATGTTTATCATACATAAGTATTAATAAAAACCACATTTATGTTCTGTAATGGTATGTAATTTATTTATTGTCTAAACTGAATGTGATATAATTTATATGTAGTTATTCTTCAAATATGAACAGCAAAACAGTTTCAGCTTCATACAAAAATTGCAGCTATTATAAAAAAAAGGCAGTACATGGCTTGAATCACCCTGCTGAATGATTTGCTAACTGCTTGAACATCTGGGACAACTTTCCCACATAGCCCTGTGCATCTGGGCCTTAACACTGTTGACTGGGAATTTCTCCCTTCCACAATGACTACGTTGGACTTGCTCCGATTGTGGGGAATAAACTGGTGATAGGGTTTGCTCTTTTTCAGTTTATCAGGATAATGGTTTACCCTTCCAGTTCGTTTTTCTTGTTCCATGTTTTGGATTGTGACTGAGTAGCCTTGGGCCCTGGACCTCCCATGACGATAATATGGTACTGATTTGTTCTCTTCACTGTCGGTTGGGGTGGAGGACATTTACTTTACTGAACTTTTTCTACAGCTCTACAGCGACGTCCTGTACTCCTGTTTAGAGACTGGTTGTATTTGGAAACCCAGATTCCTAGATCTGGCCTACTCCCACTTAGGGCCTTCTATCAACTCTCATTAAAGGTACAAGAATTATCACCCCTACCTAGGAAGGACATTGATGTTAGCCCTGGACTTTTTCTGTATTGTCCTTTAGGGCTGCCTAGTTGGTGCCCAGTACTACCTTGTTCTATTATTGTATTTCATTGTATGTTGTTCTGCTATGTATCAGGATAACTCTGTTTTTGAACTGGTCCTTGTGTCCCGCAAACCACAGCTGAGAGCTGAAGTCCTTGATTATAGAAGGGCAGACTGTGGTAGGCTCAGGGAGCTGGTTAGGGATAAGTTAGTTGGGGTGGATAACGTAGGTGGGGTGGAAGAGAGATGTGGGGAAGTAAGGGGCCATTCTCAAGGCATCTAAGGTATGCATAAGAACCGTAACCAAAAAAAAAAAAACAGGTTTAAGAGACCATTATGGTTCTCAGTAAGGCTCAGTGAAGTGGTAAGGGCCAAGAAGAAAGCCTTCTATAAATACAAAGAAAAGCAGGGGAAGTTGGCACGGAAAGATTATGTACATAACAATAGAGGGGAAAAGAGGGCTGTTAGGGAGGCAGAAGCAGACACAGAGCTGCATATTGCAGAGGGGATCAAGAAAGGAGTAAAACAGTTTTTCCGATATATTAGAGAAAAAAGGAAAGCAGGAGGGGAAATTGCAAGTCTAGTTGAGGGGAGTAGGGTGATAAAAGAGGTCGGGCAAAAGGCAGCCATCCTTAATGATTACTTTTGCTCAGTTTTCACTAGGGTAGATGGTGGGTCCTTGTCGGATAGTGTCAGCAGAGTGGCCATTAAGGGAGTCCCAGAGATGAGACAGCCAATATTTGATTATATTAATAATAAATAATGGGACAACCAGTATGGGAACTTCAGGAAAGAAGCAAACTAGGCAGGGGGTAGTTAGACTCATAAAAAGGGCAGACTAGCTGGATAACGTGGTTCCCATCTGCTGTCACTTTCTATATTTCTAATATTTACCGGTGAAAGGGTCTTAAAAGGGCTGGCTTCCATAAAGACAGATAAGGCCCCAGGACCAGATAGGTTGCATCTAAGGATACTCAGGGAATTAGCAGCTGAACTGGCTAAACCCTTAATGGGTCTATTTAACAGCTCAGTTAGGACAGGGGGGGAGTTCCAAAGGATTGGAGGGAGGCGGACATAGTTCCGCTTCATTTGGGGGATTAGGAACAATCAGGGAACTACAGACCTGTTAGTCTAACCTCTATCGTAAGGAAGATGATGGAGTCACTGGTCAAAGAGGACCTCCTAGACTACCTGAAGAGCAACAGGCTCCAGGATAGTAAACAGCACGGATTTGTGGCAGGAAGGTCTTGTCAGACTAACATGATGGTTTTCTTTGATGGGGTGACAAAGGAATTAGATAGGGACCACGCTCTGGATTTGCTGTACTTCGACTTCTGCAAGACTTTTGACTTGGTAAAGCACAGACGACTACTGAAGAAGAGGAACTTGGTGCGGCTAAACTCGTAGTAAACTGGGTGGGTAACTGGCTAAAGGGGAGGCACAAGAGGGTTGTGGTCAATGGGGCTAAATCAGAAGAGGAGGAGGTTACGAGTGGGATTCCATAGGGATCGGTCCTGGGTCAAGTCCTCTTCAACATGTTCATTAGTGACACTGGAGAAGGAATCTAGGGCAGGTTGTGTCTCTTTGCGAATGACATGATGCTATGTTGGAGGGTGGATAGTGACGAATAAGGGAAATGCAGAGAGACTTACACAAGGTAGAGGGGTGGTCAAGGGTTTGGCAGTTGAAATTCAGCGCCAAGAAGTGCAATGTAATGCACCTAGGGAACAAGAATCCCAAGATGGAGTACTAGATGTGAGGGGAGAGGCTTAGCACTACAGCTGAGGAACAGGATTCGGGAGTTATCAGCAGCAACTCACTTAAGCAACTAAGCCAGTGCAACAGAGGTCTATAGCAAAGCTAATAGGATGCTGGAATATATCAGGAGGGGTAGTGACAGCAGAAGAAAAGAAGTAATACTTCTTCTCTATAGATCCTTGGTGAGACTTCACCTGGAGTAATTCACTCAGTTCTAGAGTCCTCACCTCAGAAAGGGTAAGGACAGGCTGGAGACAGTGCAGTGCAGAGTAACAAAAATGATTCCAGGCCAGCAGAGAAGATCCTATGAAGAATGCATCAGAGCACTTGACATGTACTCTGTAGAGTCCAGAAGAGAGAGGGGGAGATATGATTGAGACCTTCAAGTTCCTTAACAACTCATTCATTCTCATAGATGCCATATGGCTTCAGAACTATCCTTTGCTGGAATGGACTCAAAATGGCCACCGGGAGCAAATGACTTGGAATAAACAAAGTGAACTGTGGGGAACTATATTTAACCTAAACACTAACTTGCAGTCTCATGGACGTTAGTGGAAAATAAAAAGGAGGTTCAGGAGGGATGTGAGGAAGCACTGCTTTATAGAAAGGGTGGTGGAACAATGGAACAATCTGTCAGCCGAGGTGGTGAATGTGAAAACGGGATTCAAGCAACTCTTAGATAGAATGAACGGTATACTGGTTGCTCAGAGCGACAGAATCAAGGAAGAAAATGAGGGGAGGACAGGGAGGGTTAGTACCCTGGAGAAACAATAGGTTCCAGGGCTTATAGGGAACTCGGGCAGATTGGATGGACCACTGGTCTTTTTCTGCCATCATTGTCTGTTTCTCTTTGATAAGTCTTACTTTCAGCTCCCCTCCCCTCCTTCCATACCCTTGATGGTGTTGAAATTGAGGATGTTTCCTCCTTTAAATACATTGGGGTCTAGCTGGATCATCACCATGACTTCTGTGTTCATGCAGATGCCATCCACCAGAAGCTTCACCCCAAACTGAATGTGCTTTACAGGAATAACGCGAGTATCCAGCTTCCTATCCACATAGAGATTGTCTTGAAGAAGACTATGGTGATATTGTTTGCAATGCTGTTCCCAAATCCACCTTAGCTAGACTAAACCTACTATTTCACTCCATGTGCTGCTTTACCCTTGATTACCCCCTCCCAAAGAACCAACCACTGCTCACGTTACTACTCCCTCTCCTTTCCCTTCCTTGATGCCAGACACCCTGCTCATTTTGCTACTTTCATCTCCAAATTCTGGCCTGGATCCCTCCCACTCCCTCCTCAGTTTCTCCCCTTCTACCTCCTACTCCCTTCGCAGCTCTAGCCCTCACGTCTTGCATTTACCTCTGTAAAATACTCTGCCGGGCCAAGCTGACTTCTCCTTCCATTTCCCCAAACTATGGTGCTCTTCTCCTTCCTATTACCATTCGTACTACACCTTCCTCCCACTCACTCAATCTCTTCTCCTTGAATTCCCTACCCAGTCCTGCAGTTGTCTCTAATCCCGTGTTGTATTTTACTGCCCTATAATTACCACCCCTCCACTTCCCTGCCCTAATTAATTTCCCCCTACCCTTGGTTTCCTCCATCCTCCCTGCTGAACAAAGCACCAGCAGCACTTCATTCACCCTTTGAATGCTGCCACCTGCACTTTACTAGGTTTATAATGGAAAAAAGAAGGCCGGAGCCCATCTAGATTTTCCCCCAACACTGTGTGGGCACATTCAAGACAAGGATATCCCGGTTAACCAGTTATCAAGTCCTATTTTAAAATAATCAACACTATTTGAATCTATCAATGATTGGGGTAATTGATTCCAGAGTCTAGGTGCTCTAACCGAGAAGAAGTACTTTCTAAAATGAGTTCATGCATATAGGACAAAAAGTTGTTTATTATGGCTTCTTGGCCCAATACGTCGATTTGTAAACTGAAGGCCACACTTGTTCATAAGTTCAGTGTTTTGAATTAATTTATAAATTAATATTTGATCTCCCCTTATTCTTCTATTTTGCAGAGTATGCAATCCTGTCATTTTTAATCTTTCCAAATAAGAGCTTGTCGAAAGTCTTGGAACCATCCTTGTAGCTTGTTGCTGAATCTTCTGTAGTCGCTTTATGTCACCTTTCAGATGGGGGCTCCAAAAAGGAGACCCATAGTCGATCAAGGGGCGGATACATGCCCTATGGAGAGGTATCAAGCACTGTTCGCTTTTAGTAACAAAAGAACGTTGAATTTGCCTAAGTAGGCTGTTTGTGGTATTGGCTATTTTTAAACAATGATCTGAGAAAGTTAGTGTAGAATTTACCACAATGCCTAGATCTCTTTGTTTATTTGTTGATTTAATCAAAGTATTATTTATATAGTAACTACGTTTTGAATTCTGGGTTCCATAATGCAAAACCACACATTTATCCAAGTTAAATTCCATTTTACTTTTTAAATGCCCAATTCTCAATTTTTAATAAATCTTGTTTAAGTTAATTATAATCATAATCATTATCCACCACACCCCCAAGTTTGGAATCATCGGCAAATTTACATAGCCAATTTTTGTTACTTATTCCCATGTCACTGTTGTAAATATTGAACAGTATAGGGCCAAGTACTGAGCCCTGTGGTACCCCACTAGAAACTATGGCCAAATTTGAAACACAGCCATTTATAGAGACCCTTTGAGTTCTATTTGTCAGCCATGCATTTATCCAATGTACTAACCCTCAGAAAATCCCAATAATTCTAATTTTCTAATTATAATACCATGTGGTACTTTGTCAAATGCTTTGCTGAAATCCAGTAGTATGACATCCATGTTTTGTTTATTTTCTAAACCCATGCTAATGGTGTTGTAGAAAGACAACAAATTAGTTGTACAGGAGTGGCCAACTTTAAAACCATGTTGAGTGATGTCTGCTATGTTCAGTTCTTCCATTTCTTTCATTACGTATGTTTTTATTATTTTCTCCATAGTTTTATAGATAATAGAAGTAAGACTAATGGGCTGGTAATTCTGAACAAAGGATCTACTACCCTATTTATGTATTGGGGTCACTGTTGCTGATAGCCAGTCTGTTGGAACTTCAGCTGAGTGTAAAGATTTATTAAATAGAATTGTTAAAGGGATAGAAATTGCTTCTGCAGTGGCTATAAGAAATCTAGGACTGATTTGATCAGATCCCGGGCTGGTAACCTGTTTTAAGGGTTTAAGAAGAGGGAGAATATCTGCAACCGTAATGTTATAGTTACTTATGGAGTTTTGACTTGCATTCATATCCCTACTAGGTATGTAATGATCTTTATTGGAAAAGATAGAGCAAAAATAAGAATTAAAATGATTTGCTATTTCAGTATCCAAGTGAATTATTTTATTATTTAATGTTAGAGGCCCTATCTTTTTTGAATTCCCCTTTTTATTGTTTAGGTATGAGAATAATGCTCTATAGCCATCTTTGGTATGTGCTAATTTGAATTCAAGTTTCATTTTAGCCTTTTTGATCATATGTTTTAAATTTTGTAGGGTCTTTTTATATTTACTGTAAGTATTTTCCAGTCTTTTACTAGATTTACATTTTTTGAATAACTTTTTTTTTCTCTTGATCTGAGTTATAATGGATTTGTTTAACCAATTTGGGATTCTGCCTTTTTTGTTGTATTTATTTTTCACTGGTACATATCTCTTTTCTAGTGCAAATATTGTGTCCTTTAGTTTTATCCAGGCCTCATCTACAGAGAGACCAGAGAAGAGATGTGACCATTTAATATTATTTAGTTTGTCGATGATCGCTCCGAAGTTGGCACTGTCATAATTCCTATAAACAGTTGTTTTAATTAATCTATAATGTTTGCCCTTTAATTCAAACATAATGGAATGGTGATCACTATTTCCTAAGGGGTTTGATATTGTTATCTTGGTGAGTTTATGACTTATGTTGGAGATGAGAAGATCAAGGATATTCTCCCCCCTCTAGTGGGGAAAGTAACTAGTTGGGATAGTCCATTCTCAGTTACCATATTCAAAAATTCAACACCCTACTTATTTTTACTAGAATTTACAACTCAATTAATATGGAGCATATTAAAGTCTCCCATCATTACCACCTCTTTATAGTCTGAGAATGTTTCAATATCCTTTAATAATGCCTCTTTGTAAATAAGATCGGATGAAGAAGGATTATAACAAATTCCCACTATATTTTGAGGGTGGCCTTGAATCTGGATAGCAACTCATTTACTTTCTGTATTTGATATTGACTGTAATTCATAGGATGTAATGTCCTCTCTAACATAAAGCCCCACCCCCACCTTTTTTATTGGTTCTGTTGGTATGATAAAGTTTGTAACCTGAGATTTGCTGGTTCCAAACAGAGTTTGTGTCCCACCACGTTTCTGTTATCCCAATAATATCTAAATTTAGTAGTCTACTTTTTGCCTCTAGCTCTGCCAATTTTGTAATATTCAATGATCGAGCATTTAGTGACATACATTTAAATCCTTGTTGGGACTGGCTTGCTGGGTTTTTAAGAGATAGGGGAAGTACCCCTTTTTCCCCTTCAACTTTAGTTTAAATAGGTTGTTATTATCTTCGGAAAAGATTTCCCCCCAACATGGCACTGCCCCATCGGCTAAGATGTAGACCATCCCAACTATACAGGGGTGATTTATCTACAAAGTTTACCCAATGAGTTAAACTATATCTTGTGACATATACCATTTGCAAAGCCATTCATTTATTTGTTTGATCCTAGTGGTTACAAAATAAGTAGCTCTAGGGACAGGTAAAATTTCAGAAAAGCACACCGTGTAGCCTTTCTCAACCAGCATATTGTTTAAAGCAATGATGTACTGTTATAGAGACTCAAAATTGGAACTTAAAATATCATTTATTCCAACATGTATGATGACCAAAGGATTTTGTCCAGAGTCTTTTACAATATTAGGTATCATGTTGGTAATGTTTGATACCTTAGCTCCTCTGAAACTAGAACAGGTACGATTTACCTTGTCCTGTCCACAGACAATTCTGTCCGTGTGTATAATTAAAGAATCCCCCAGTACAAATATCTGTTTTGAGTACTCAGAGGAATGTTGTAGTGTAATGTCTGGGATCATGTGCTGAGGAGAGGGGGAAATATTAGTACCTAGGGGTACATTATTGTTAGGTGATGAAAAGGGCCCCTTATTTGAAGTAGCACATGTTGATTTTTGTACTTTAGATTTTGTAATTTAAAAAACTTTGGGTTTTCACAGGAAGTAGAGGTTTTTGATTCATTAACTGAGTCATGATCCTCACTGTCTGATAAGGTCTGATATCTGTTTTGTAAGGGAACCTGATAAGAACGATAGGTTTGACCTCCTCTACGTTTGGTTTTTATTTTCTGAACTACAGCCCAATCCTCAATAAGGGGAGATGAGGAGTCCACAGTGTTTTCGGAAAGAGAACAGTTGGGCTCGTCATTTAATGGGGGTAACTGAGGACTGTTTAACTGCCTCATCTATGAAGTTTTCCAAATGCGCAATGTCTGTGTTAATAGACTGTCTGTCTAGTGAGATAGCTATTTCTTTTTGTAAAATGTCTATCAACAAACAGTTATCACACATACATTTACTATCAGGTACACCATAACAGAACATTGAACAAATTCCACACTGTTTAATAAGACCTTCCATTACATATAAAGTGCAAGCAGAATTGGTATACACAAATAACTTACGTTCATTCACAAAGCAGTAGTATTTAACTCAGATCCTCAGTATCCCCAGCGGACACAACAGAAAAGCACAGACGTGCGTGTCTCTGCGCACGTCTCTGCACGCGCAAATGTGCACCCTGCTCGCTATTGAGCCAGTATTTACAGCTACGAAGACCTGGAAGTACAGGTTAGGGTCACAGATGCCTCACAACTCGTTGCGAAAAATAGTTTGTTATAATAATCTTGTGCGTCGCCCACTCATGCATGGGGAAGGCACAGATACATCAACAAGGTGCAGCCCCAGTGAAATAAACACAAAAATAAAATGATGTAGAACTTGGCTCTATAATTGTAGTCCTTTCCCCTGTCACCACAGAACTACAATTCTCTTCCTGCTTCTGTGAGTGACGTCGGAAAGCAGGGCTCACATAAAATATATTTAAAAGATTTGTTTTGACGAATTAGATGTATTACATATAACCAGGTACTATTAGCGTCTGAGCCCTCACTAATAGTGGTGCACACTGCAAACAATGTAGCATCTAGCTCCTTTAATACCATACCTAGCAGCAGTGCCTCGTTCATTTTCCTGTTGTGTTCAATTTTCACTTATATTACACGTTGCTCTTCAGATGCTATTCCAGCTTATCTTGCTTATTTTGTTGCTGCATAATTGTTTAACTTACATTGTTTATTTGTGTAACCGTCTGTTGTAACTTATTGCTGTATCTCTCCTCATTTCCTGCCTCTCCCAGGACACATCTGGAAATAGTTTTAGCTCAGTATGTCTTTCCTGGTAAATCTTTTGAAATAAATTAATAGTGCTAGTTAGTCCATGTGAAAGCAAATTATATCTGTATTGATTGTACACCATAAGAGGCTGGCTGCTGTGTTTTTATTTTTGTATTTTATTTAGAAGTGTGCATCTGTATTTCAGTAAACTACAATAAAAAATATGACTACAAAATAAAAATTAGTATAAAAACAGCAGACCCTTTCTTAGTTGTTGATTTCCCCCACTTGAGTTCTGTTATCTTCAAGTGATTTTTACTTTACATGGGTCCATTTGATTGATGAGGCCAAAGTCATCCTCTGTATGCGGCTACTGAAAATGCACCATACTGTCACTGGTCCGGTTGTATGGTTAGTTTAAATGCTGATTTTTTTCTTCCCAGTTATAACCGTGTAACAAAGTTAATCAAACTACTCCACCAGTGGGTCTTTCTGCACATCAGATACACTTTAATTAAAGTTCTGCCACACATGTTTATTTATTTAGTTTTTGTTACCCAGTTAAGAACACTAGACAGAGTTGCCTATTTTCAGGAATGATCCAGGAGGTTACAAAAAGCTACACAAGGTAACAGGCATACATAGTACAAAAATAGTATGAACTTACAAGGCAATCAGGAATAAGCAGGTGGCAGTCAACAGCATAGGCAAAACAAATGCGTCGGAACAAAGTCCCAAAAAAAGTAACAAAGGTACCCCAAACAGGTAGAGGCAAGTTGAGAGGAAGATGATGCAGTCACATATGAGCAGAAACTGAGGAGGACAACAGGTGACTCCTCAGAGCCCTCTTAAAGAGGTAAGGGGGGGCTGAGCATACTGATATGGGGAGGGAGTTCTAGGCTTGAGGGGCAAAAGAAGAAAAGGCCTGGTTACCCGTCAGGGTGGAGACCTTTGGTACAATAAGTAACAGTTTATCATTAGATGTCAGTGAGTAGCTCTGATTTGAACGTTTAAAGAAATTGGCAACTAAAGGTGGTGTAGATGTCCAGAAGGTATTTTCTAGAAAGCAGCCAAGTGCAAACAACCGAAAACTAGAGAGAGATAGCCAGCCTAGGTTGACAGGTAGGTCAAATTGGTGAGTGAGTTTGTACTCAGATGAGACAAAACCACTAATATTGTTTTTTGTCATGACCCTTCTGGACAACACTGCTTTGGGGAAACACATAAAAACAGCAGCACCACAGTTTAGGCAGGGGAGAAGGACACCACTAGCAATGGCAAGGTGGGCTTTGGGAGTGAGAAAATATCTGGCTTGGTAAGCTAGAAGCAGTGTAGCACTGACAGCCTTGCAAGTAGCAGTGATATGGACTGAGAAGTCAATAGAGGGATCGAGGCCAACTCTAAGGTATTTGAAGGAGGAGACAATTTCTAGGGGTGAGCCATCACAGCAGTTTATCATCAAGTTACAAGCACAAGCCCTGATTTTTGCTGGGGTGTCAAAAAGCATGACTTTGGTCTTTTGGGGATTTAGAATAAATTTGTTTCTGATAAGCCATGACTGAATGAGTTGAAAATCTGTGTTCAAACCTTCATTAATGAAGCTAAGGTTATCTGAGCTGAAGATGAGGGCAAGATCATCTGCATACATAAGAGTAGAGAACTGCTTGGTTATCCGCAGGAGGTCATTTATAGAAAGGAAAAAGAGCAGTGGTCCCAAAATAGAGCCTTTGGTACCCCGTGTTTAACTGGGACACTGGTGGATAAGAACTGAAAAAAACGTAGTCACTTGATATCTGTTGGAAAGGTAATTGGTGAACCAGGTAACAGCTGGAGAAGACAGAGCAAGTGCAGCCAATTTAAAGTAGCCAATGTCCATATCAAAAGCTTTTGAAAGATTTACAATGATCACACTAAACAACTTCCCCATGTCCATTTAGACAGGAATGTGCAAATCTTATTGCCCCCTGTCCAGGACAAGTAAATTTCCTTGAAGGGCAAGTACAAAAAGAGAGCTAATTTCATTGTGATGAATAGGGGCAAGTGAAAATTCAGCTACAGTCATGGTTGGGCAAGTCCTAAAAGTTTTGATTTGAACACCCCTGATTTAGGATTTGATGTTATTAGTAAGCTGTATGAGGCCAGTGGTAGTATTGTGGCCTTTTCAAAATCCACGTTGCTCTGGTACAAGACGATAAAAGTTAAGAAGGTAGTCCATTAGCTGGATAGCAACCACTTTCTCAAGGAGTTTGCTAAGTGTGAGTAGAACGGCAATGGGGTGATAATTGTCTATAGGCCTGGGTCACCCTTTTTTAAGACTGGGATTACCCGGGCAGTTTTCCATATGCCCGGGGCATAGCTAGATGAGAGAGACATATTACGCATATAAGTACTATGAGGTGTAGGATACAGAGGGAGAGCTTATGTGATTTTGGATTCCAGGGTATCGAGACCAGTGCTAGAGAAGAAGGGAATGATGGATAGCAGTTTAGTTACCTCTTTTACAGAGACGTGCCTGAAGTGAAAGGCTGAGCAGCCAGGAGGACTGGGAGTTGGAGAATCCAGATGGCAGGGTTCGGAGGAACAAGTGAAGGATGGAGTGTACACAGAAAAATCAGTGAAGTAAATGTGCATTAGCAGCTGTGATAGTTATTACAGTTGACACCATTTGTGATCAGTTTATTATTAGATCCACCTAGGAGGCCCATAACATGCTTCCAAGGCGGCGAGGGTCAGAGGCAGCAGACAAAAGTGAGGCCGTACAGTAGTTACTTTTGGTTAGGCGAATTTCTTTCTTGCAGAGATTTCTAAGCTTCTTGTATTCCTGAAGGTCACGTAGGCTCAGCGAGGATCTTAGCCAGCAACTGTCTCTGGCTTTCATTAGACAGAGCAGGTCACTATGTAGCCACTAAGTTGCCATGCCTGGAACACTCCTTCTGGTGATGGGAGCAAAAGCCTTTTGAAGGGAAGACGCTAGAGACAAGAAGGATGACAAGGCAGAGCTGACATCAATGGCGTAAAAAAACAGAAGACAGGTCAAGTTGGGCCAGCTCCTTAAGGAAACCCTCATGACTGAAGTGAGAATCGTCATGAAGAAAGACAGCCTTCGGAGGGACTTTGGGTAACTTGATTTTCCAGATACAAAATGCAGGGGAATCCTCACTGATGGCATCAGAGAGGGTGCCAGATTGTTGTATCTTGTCTACTCTTTTTGACAGCATCCGGTCAATAAACACTGTGGCAGCTGCCATTGGGGGCCTGCTGCATGAGTGAAGAGGTACATTGAACTAGGTTTAGTTTACTAGTTATGGAGTCATAAACCTTAGACTTGTCACCAGTCATGAGCAGTTCATTAGGGCCAACAATGTGACTGAGTTGGTCGAGTTTTGTTAGTTTACTTGCTTTCTAAGCTGAAACATTTATATTGCTACTTAGTGACTGTATGTTTTGTCATCCATAATCACATTTTAATACGCATGTTGTGCAGTTTCCAAACTTTTTTTTTTCTTTGCTCAGTGGAGCTACGCAAGTTATAGTGTTGCAGGGAAGGCTTAATTTAGTAAAAAAGGAGTCCGGGTGCTTTGCTACTTCTGCTTCCACTTTATCTCTTTTCTACTTAAAAATCACTTTTGTTTTTGCATCCCAAGCCCATGGTGCCAGAAAGGCTGGCAGGAGGAAGAGGAGGATAATGAAGTGTCCCAGAGGGTGCCCACCTCCTGAGGGGAAGGAGGGTAGTGCTGTCCACTGTTACAATGCCACCTAGGTGACCACAGGTGGCAGTACAGCTGGGACTCGCTTGGTGGGATGGGGGCACATGTATGATGCCTCTTGGCCCAGGTTTCGAGGGTGGAGTACGGAAGAAATGTGAAAATGGCAAGGCTCTTCCCAACAAATGAAATCGCATTCCCTGCCTGCCACAAGGTTGGGGCACATAGACACTATGCTCCCCTTCTTCTGCCCTCCTAATCATAGAACTCCTGAAGAGAGTGCAGCATAGTACTGAAGACCAGCCCTAGAGGAAGACTTTGGAGAGTCCTACATGGACAGAGACACTTATAGTGATTTGGGGCGAGGGGGGACCTGGGGCTAGATATGACCCCCTCCAGAGATGCAATCGGTCAGGTTACTTAGAGTACTAGAAGGAAGCCTGAGAAAAGACTAGGAAGAAGAATTAATCTCTTTCTTTGTTCAGTGTAGGTGTCAATCATGTCATCTTTTGTAAGTTCCTGTTTTTTCAATTACAGGCGTGTTGAAATATGTGTAACCTTGTGTTATGAAACATGATTCTTTTTGTAAAGAAAGGTTTTTACTAATATTCTCCACTTTTATAACCCTCTGGAAAAAATAGCACACAGTTGATTGTATTAGCGAGACAATAAAACCAAAGATTTTGGAACTTGCTTAATTGTATATGTGTGTTCACTGTGTTTTATCATTTTTGAGAACTTTACATGTAAAGATGAGTTTTCTTGTATTTCGTCTGTTGCAATCTCTTGCTTTTAAAGGGTTATCAAGTTTCTTAGATCTGGAAATTGTGGTTTTCCATCTGTGACTGTAGAATGGCTCAAATATTGTAAACTGCATCTCCAGAACAGTAATTTCCACAGTATTTATTTATTTGGTTTTTGGTAACTGGGTAGGTACACTAGGCAGCTGAGGGCCTGTTTTCAAGAGCGAGCCAGGAAAGTACATTGCTCAAGAAACTGCAGGTCAAAAATACAACTACATTAAGTCAAGTAAGACGATACAAGTACATTAAATCGAGCAAAATACAGACATGGCAAACTAACAATTCCAGGGTGAGGGCAGGTAGAGTTAGGAATATTTCAAGATGACAAATAATTAGAATGATGAACATTTAGAACAAGGCAAGTGCAACAATTTAAGGTCAATAACAGTACAATATCAACATGTAACAAACAGACAATTAATTAGGTAGGTAGGCAACAGACTTCACACAACGGTACTATTTTACTATAACGGCTTACCCTAGAATAGAGTATTAGCTAGGTTCAGAAGAAGTGGCAGTTTTTAAGAGTTTAGCTACACTCACAAAATTGCTAGACATTGGCAGTAGACAGTGGATAAGATTGCTACAGGCAGCAAACTGCAAGCTGCACCTGCCTTGGTTAAGGTATATTGATAATAGATCTGACTTCAGGGGTATCTCTTACAGCAGGCCACACCTTTTGAATTGTAGCCGCCAGGCACTAGGACCACACAGAAACTTTCCTAGCTAGCAGTCTACCAGGGGGCCGCCCACTGTGATGTCACACATCGACATTGGCCTGTCCAATAAGAGTGGGTGACCCCTGTGCCTTCTTCAGTTCTTCTCTCACCATCAACCATCTTGCATTGGACCCTACGGAGACTCCACCTGCTTCAGTTGCTGGTTGTTGGGTTTTTTTTTCTATCCATTTTAGGCATTTGTTTTTTCTTTTCTAGGTTTCTTATAAATAAAAATCCACTCGACTCCCTTCTAGTAGCAGTCATCCTTTTCTGATCGGCGGTTTGTCCCGCCTTCCTGGGAACGTCTCCCATTGTACACTTTGTTGGGGGGGGGGGCATGAGCTTGGGAAGAGCTCCCCTGGCCCGTGCACCTCTTCCAGCTCTCCTGGATCCCGTTTAGCAGTTGGACTCTGCCCTCCGGTGTCGAAGACTTCTCCTTGGATTTCTTCAGCTTCTGTGCAGCACTCCAGGTGCAGGTCCGGGTTTTCCTGGCCTAGCACTCTTCTCCTCAATGCAGAGTCCTTGAGCGCTGCTGGATCTCCAACATCTCTTCAGAAACTACAATCCAGCCTGTCCTGGCAGGCCCAGGCCCCGGCGGTGGTGCCCCATGCCTCCCCCTCCGATTCGGCCTATGGGATGGTGAAGCACCAGTCTCTCCCACCCTGTCCCACCTCCCCCATTTCCTGGCGGGGTTTTTGTTTGGCAGTCACCTACTCGTCTTGGTACTAGTGCACCTTGTTCCATCACCGGTGGTGCCCACTGCCTTCCTGAGTGTCGAGATGCCTCCCCCATACTTTGGGGGCAGAGCGGTCTTCACCCCTTCCCTGGTCAATGCCATGGCGCTTGAGGCCTTCACCCTCCATCAACACCAGACCCTCACTCTGGCTATGACTTATTGATGGTGGCACACTCTACCTCCTGTTCAAGCTCTAGCTGCAGTGCTCGTGTGTGTATGTGTGTGTGCAGAGTTCAAATCCCAGCCTGTGGTTGCTGGCCACTTCCCCTGGCTGTCCCTTCGGTGTTGTAGGTGCCAGCACTGGGGTGCCTTTAGCATAGGAGTATTGGTTTTCTCCTCTGCCTCCCGAACCACAGCATGAGAAGGTTGACAGCACTGAGAAAGGGGAACAACCTGCTTTTCCTTCACTTTCCCTGCGACATCCTTGGGCTCCCGGACAAATCTATGAAGAAGCATAAACATCGAGACTAGGACCATCCCAAGGACAAAACCCAGTCCTCCTTGTCTCGATCCCGGTTGCTGCTTTGAGCGCCGAACACTCTGGGGCCGTCTCTGCCTCACATGCCCTTTCTCCTGTAGGGCTACTGTTGGCAGCGCCCCCACCAATGTTTCCATGGCGGCAGGTCAGTTCCAGGGGCTCTGGTGCCCCACTGAGTTCACAGCCTCTGCTGTTCAGGCCCTTGTTTTCTGCAGGCACTCAGTCAGGTGGCTCTGCTGGCTCTTTGTCAACAGACTCAGCATTGATGGTCGCTAGGACACAACCTAAAACCCGCCTCTGACCTTAGCAGTTTCTTCGGTCGGTGTCTCGGGCCCAGGGCCTCTACCCTCTCCAGAGTCCTCCCAGCACAAGTCGTCATTCCCAACCCACACCGAGGCACTTCCCTGCAGACTCTAACCTGTGTGGCTGCCCTCCTCAGAGTTGATCCTGGTGTTCCCTCAACCGATGCTAATGGGTCCCCGCCGAAAGGGGTAGACTTCCACTCCATGCTTTCCACCTTATGGGATTTTATGCAGGCTAAGCTTGCTCCTCCTCAAGGCCTGGCCCTGAAGCACCCCCCTGTTTCTCTAGCAGGGCCACAGCCCATGCCACAAAATCCTGTGCCCTCTCTCTGCCCTCAGAAATTGGAGGACAAGGATGGGTGCCATCCGGACCTCATTCCTCCTAATGAGGGTGACGACGGCGACAACGGGGGAGCTACTCTTTACAGCTCCTTCTCTACAGTTTTGTCTGATGGTGAGGAGACCTCATGGTATATCCCTCAGTCCCCTCCCCATACCCAGATGACCACTCTTTTGTCTCGGTTATGAGACAGCTACAGTCAGCCATGGACATCGACACTGAGGAGCAAGATCCCGCTTGACATTGACTGACCACTTATTTACAGCTACAGGATACCCCTTCTCTGGTCATCCCTTCCCTAATTGAGCCTTTTGAAGATGCCACCATGGCCACCTGGTATCAGCCAAACTTGATACCTGCCATTTATAGGAAAGCGGACAAATCAAATCATCTTTATTTTTATAGCACCTTTCAAAATCAAGGTGCTGTACATAAAAACCATACACATAAAGATAACAATTTAAAACAAGCATAAAACAAATAATCCGTAGCTAGGAAAAGCTAAACTAAATAAATAAGTCTTTAACTCCATTTTGAATCTATCGACGGTTGGGCATTCTTTCAACCAACGAGGTAGAGAATTCCACAGGGTTGACGCTGAAAAAGTGAAGGCACGAGATCCTGATGTCTTTAATCGAACCCAGGGAATCTCCAGCAATCCCTCACTGGTGGAACAGAGAGGACGGACAGGGCAATAGGGTACCAGGAGATATTTCAGGTAACCGGGTCCCTGGTCATGTAGGGCTTTAAAGGTTAGTAAACCAACCTTAAAGGTGATCCACCACCAAACAGGCAGCCAGTGCAGTTCACGGAGCACAGGTGTAATATGACTGGTTCTAGAAGTCCCAGTCAAAAAGCCTGTCCGCCATGTTCTGCACCAGCTGCAGGCGAGCGGATATCAACCCCAGGTAACCCTAGGTAGAGGGAATTGCAGTAATCAAGATGGGTAATGACAAAGGCATGGACCAATGTTGGAAGATCACCCGGAGGAACCAAGTGTTTCACCCGGGCAATATTCCTCAGATGGTAAAAAGAGGATTTGACGACAGCTGATACCTGAGATTTTAAGGTCAAACCATCATCAAAAATAACGCCCAGGTTACGCACATGATCAGAGGTAGTGAGCGACATACCACCCAGTAATAAACCTGATGGTTGTCCAGCCCCCAAACCTGCCCCCGGACGACCTGGGTCCACTACCAGCACCTCGGTCTTATCCGGATTCAGTCTCAGCCAGCTGGAATTCATCCAAAGTCTGATTTCAGCAAGGCAATTATTTAGCATGGAGAGTGCATCATCTTGCCTGGGCAGAAAGGACAAATACAGCTGAGTATCATCTGCATAGCAGTGAAAACCCAGACTGTATCGCTTGATGATATCTTTCAATGGCAGCATATACACTGCACACAGCATGGGGGCTAGAATGGAACCCTGTGGTACCCCACAAGGCAGGGAGTGAGCGCCAGAGGAATAAATTCCAGTGGCAACTCTCTGAGACCTGTCCGTGAGATAAGAATGAAACCATTTGAGGACTGTACCAGACAGCCCACAAAAGAACCACAGGCACTCCCAACAGCACACCATGGTCTACAAATTATACCAGGCTACAGCAGGAAGGCCTTTCTTTGCTGATCAGGCTCAAGTGGATTTCGTGGTCATTAACACTGCCCACGACCACACCAAGAGGCCCAAACCTATCAGTTCCTTGACCCTGGATAAGGAGTAACAGAGGCTGGATCACATTGGCAAGAGAACCTTTGCCTCTGCCACACTGACCATCAGGGTGTTAAATTACATTGCCCATATGGTCTAATATCAAAACCAGCTCTGGGACCAAGCCCTTGAATCTGCCCGGGCCCTCCCAGAGGACCCCCTAAAACAGCAGCTGTTTAAAGCTGAGTCCAACATTGACACTAACCTACTTAGGGCTGTCCACGATGCCGTAGATACATCAGCTAGGGCTGCCATGGCAGGCATTTGCCTTTGTAGACCCTCTTGTTCAAGGGTGTCCGGCTTTGCTCAGGATGCTCAACTGTCCATCCTGAATGCCCCTTTTAGAGGCTACAAGTTGTTTGGCACAGATGTGCAGGACATACTGTCTCATCTGCGAGCCTCAGGCCACACCTACGATCAGTCCACTTCATGTACCACACCAACTAGCCAAAAAGTGGTCAGTGAGTGCCTTTTTGTCAGTCTATTTATAGACCCAAGTCCTCCTTCAAACCTCAGGGTAAATGCCAGGCCACTCCTATCATGCCCACCCCTTCCTCCACCACAGGAAAAAAAAAAAAACAGAGGAGGAGGTGCATCCCCAGCTGCCCCTGCCAGTTCAGCCTGACTCCTTGGCCTCCCCCTTCCCCTTTAAGGCAGATGGTGGTGGTAGGGGGTTGTTTCTCCCTACACTTGGACAAGTAGAGAGAAATCACCAGGGATGCCTGGGTACTGCAGATCAGTACAGCAGCTGTTATGTCTCACCCAGAACCATCCTCCGGCTTTTGGGTCTGATAGCTACGGCCATAGTCACAGTGCCCCTAGCCAGATTGCACATCAGAATTCTTCAATGGACATTTATAGCCCAATGGAACCAACGTACTGGCGACCTGGAACAGCCGGTTTTGGTCTCCTCTCCAGTGTGGAGAGCTCCACTTTGGTGATGGAACCCAGCAACCTGTTAAGAGGGGTCCCTTTCCTCCTTTCTTCTCCTCAGCAAATCCTCACAACTGATGCTTCGGGGTTGGGGTGAGGAGCGCATCTAGAAGCCCACCAGTCACAATGGACGTGGTCCCTTCTGGAATCCTCTCTCCACATCAGTATCCTTGCAGGCCTTCCAGACTCAGCTTTCCCCAGGTCTTCTGCAAGTGCAGATGGACAACATCAGTGCAGCCCACTACATCAACTAACGGGGGGGCGTTAATTTGTACCCTCTCTGCTGAGAAGCGATAACAGTCTGGTATTGGGCTCTGACTCATGGACTTGAACTGTCATCTGTCCATGTTCCAGGTGTCCAAAACATCCTGGTGGACACCCTAAATTGGTCACAGTCCAAAGGGCATGAGTGGGAGCGTCTGACTTCAGTAGTAGATCATTTGTTCGACAGGTGGAGTTATCCAAAGCTGGACCTTTTTGCGTCCCCACTCAGTGCAAAACTGCTGCATTTTTGTTCGTTCGATCCAGGGCCAGGAGTTTTCTGGTGAGAAGCGTTGTCCCTGTCATGGAAAGAGCGGTTCTAGGGACGTGAATATGGTGCTCTATCCACACTTCAGGCTGTGTTCCTTTCCCCTTTAAGGCTTGCCGGAACAGCTCTTCCTTGGGTGCCTCCTTTCCACAGTCATTCGAAGAATTGTACCTGGCCCTTCCCACCCATGGGCAGGGTGCCTTGGGCACTAAGTCAAGATCCAAATTTAAAAAAGAGGCCAAGAATGGTCTCACCATCAATCCTGGGATTGGGAGCACTCTCGGCCTCTGATTCCTATGCTTCTCTGGAGGTTCTGACTTTCGTTGATTCCTCGTCCCAGGCCATCAGGCCAGTTGGTTGAGATGCAGGTCAGTCTTCTGCCCAAGATATTCCCTGAGCCAGTTGACCCATTGTTGCCAGAAGAGGCTGACACCTCCCTTTCTAGGACCCCAGTCCTACCCCTCACTCTGGGAGGGACGGACTTGTCCGCTGATCTGCTGCCTCTCACCCAAGAGCTTCCAGACCCAGATGAGACCCGTCTCTTGCCTGCCCCCTCTGAAACCCGCCATCAGCTACCCCGCCGGTCAAGGTGCAGTCCCACTTTCAGAATCCGATCGAGGCAGCCTGCATCGACATGAGCTCATTTCATAACACTTAGGCAAGCAGTGCCACCGCTTTTTCTCATCCTCCTTGAGTGAGGAGAGGCTCCGGCGCAAGCTGCGTTGGTGCTATAGGGACTTGATGTGGCAACAGCTCATTTTCACCAGGGTAAAGCCCTTCTCGGGTCCGACCCTGGCCATTACATGGCTTTCACCACAGAGGTCGCAGCCTTGTCCGCCTCAGCAGGAGCCGACCCATCAGGTCCCAGCTCGGTCTCCCCCAGCCTCTCCACTGATCCTGGTGGAGCCACCACCAAACTAGCCGAAGTCCAGCACACCAAATAAGGAGGCCCGCCCGGCCTCAGGTCTTCCCCACCGGCTGTCAGTCACTGTTACCCCCGACTGACCCCATAGGGTCAGCAGGGATTCTGGCGGTCAACCTTTATTTAATGATTCCTTGGAATCAGAAGGTTTCTCTTTGCACTCCCGTCTGGTAGACCTGTAGTCAGCTGAGGGATCTGTCTGTGGGGCAAGGCTTCACTTCCTTTATGGGTCTTCTTCGCCTGATCTCAGAATCCACTGGTCTTCTAATGGAGCCTGTTCAGAAGTGGGCTCAGTACCCACTTATCAAGATCATCGACCGGGGTGACTCCCTTGGGGAAGCTTTCTCGGTCACAGAGGCTATTCTAGGCCCTGCCTTGGAGCTGTGGCAACATCTGGCCTCTTGCCCTGCACAATCAACCCAGATGGCCTGCAAGTATGTGGTCCCTACGGTTCCCTTTCGCGATTCACAGAGCACCCCTTTGCTGAGGGTTTGGTGGCCAACTCTGTGTTCCGGCACATGGGCAACGTGGGTGATGTTGACAAGCCTCCTTACAAGGAGTCCAAAACTCTAGACCACATGGTGAAGAAGGTCTGTGCTGCCTCCTCTCTCGGCCTTCAGCATGCGAGTTTGGCCCTTCTGATGGCTCACTTCTCTCATGCTCTTTTGGATATGCTTGACAAGGTGCTTCCTCATCTCACAGCAGACCTACAGATCACAGTTAAGCAGGTCCAGGATCAAGGCTGAGCGGTGGCTAAACAACAGCTCCAGACTATCATGGATGTAGGCGACTCTTGGCCAGATCTGTGGTGGTCGCAGTAGTCATGTGCTTCAGGGCTTGGCTGTGGAACTTGAACTTCACAGCAGATACCCAGCACAAGCTGGCAAATGTCCCCTTTCTGGGTACCAATCTGTTCAGGCCTGGATCTGAAGGGCACTTCACCCACATTGAAAAGTCCAGTGCCACCCTGGACTCTGTGACCTCCGCCCAGAGGGATCCCAAGAGTGTCAAACAGCAGAAGAAGAAGTCCTTTCGGCCCCTCTCTGCCCCTGCAGCCAAACCGGACTAACTTCAGGCTGGACAGCAGGCACAGGCCTGATGACCATGTCCGAAGTCTGTGGCCATGGTCATCCATAAGCCAGGAGGCCGAGGCCCTAGCGGTTCTTCAGCTGGTCCCTCCTCCACTTCCAAGCCTGCCCAGTGATGGGATGGTGCCTTCCCCATGCCCATCCTGTCTTCCCTGGTTCCTCCCATGGGGGTCCGGCTCCGCCACTTCCTTTCCACCTGGTCCGCTGTCATCACGGACAGTTGGGTCCTTGAGGTGGTCAGTCAGGGTCTGCCTCCAGAGTTCAAGGCTTACCCACCTTGCTGAGCCCGTGCCCCACAGGAGGACATAGTGTTCGTCAACATCCTATTGGCCCTTCAGGATGACATTGCCCTGCTCCTCCACAAGGTGGTCATGGCACCTGTCTCGGACCCTTTAGAACACCCAGGATTCTTCTCCAAGTACGGGGGACTGGTACCCCATCTTAGATGTGCATGACCTGAACAAGTTTCTTAGGCCATACACCCTTCAGGATGGTCACTCTGTCTCAGATCATACCATCTCTTGAGAGAACATGTGGTTTTGCTGTCTGGATCATCAGGACGCATTCTTCCATGTCCCAATCTGTCCATCCCACTGCCATTTCCTCCGGTTCCGGGTGGAGGGGATCCTCTACAAGTTCCAGACCATGCCATTTGGCCTCTCCTCAGCTCCCAGGGTCTTCATTAAATGCATAGCAGTGGTGCCAGCTTACATGAGGTACCTAGGAGTCCAGATATACTCCTACCCGGATGACTGGCTACTTGTGGGTCCCTCCAGGCAGGAGGTGGAGAGGTCTGGGGATCTGGCCCTCCAAATCTGACTCTCTCTTGGCCTCATGGTCAGCAAGGCCAGCTGAGAAGTCGTGCCCTCGCAGGTGATTCACTTCCATCGGAATAGAGCTCGATTCTTGCAGAGCCAGGGCTTAGCTCCCGGTGGACAGTGCAGAGGCTCAGGACTTCCTGTGCCTCCTGGGATACATGGCGGCTTGCACCAGTGTGGTCCATTGGGCCTGCTGGAGAACGCGCAGTCTGCAGTGGGAGCTGACCTGCCAATGGTCTCAGCACAAGGGCCACTTTGACTGGCTGGTCACTGTGACCCAGCTGATGTGAGATGCCCTACAGTGGTGGTTAGTCTTGCAACATCTGCAGGAAGGTATACCATTTGTCCACTCAGAGCTGATGGTCATCCTGATGACCGATGCCTCCCTCATGGGCTGAGGTGCCCACCTGGAGGAACACAGAGTCCATGGGCTCTGGACCACCGAGGAGCCCCGGTGTCACATCAACCTGCTGGAGTTCCGGGCAGTTCAGCTGGCGCTGACTGCTTTTGCTCCACATATCTGTGGTTAGGTCATTCAGGTCCAGATGGACAACACCACAACCATGTACTACCTCAACAAACAGGGTGGGACGTATACCCTTCCTTTGTGCAGGGAAGCTCTTTGTGTTTGGACCCTCATGTGCAGCCTGGAGGCCGATCTCCTTGCTATCCATGTGACCGGTGTCTCCAGCCAGCTGGCAGATGCTCTGAGTGATATTTGCAAGGTGTCTCACGAGTGGTCTCTCCCCCTAGAGGTAGTACACAGCCTGTTTTCTCAGTTGGGCACCCCTGTGGTGGACCTGTTTGCCTCCGGGGAGAACGTAAAGCTGAGGCTGTACTGTGCCCAGCCCCTTCAGCATGGAAAATGCAGGGGGATGCCTTTTTCAGGCCCTGGACCCCAGCCCTTCTCTATACCTTACCTCTGTTTCCCTTGATCCACAAGGTATTGCTCAAGGCAAGGAGGGACAAAGTGCAGATGATCCTGGTGGCTCCGGACTGGCCTTACCAGTTCTGGTACTCTGATTTCATCAGCCTCAGCAGCAGGCTTCCAAGGCATCTCCCTCTGTGCCTGGACGTGCTCTCAATCCATCAAGGAAGGTACTCCACCTGGACCTTCGATACTTGCACCTGACAGCTTGGTTCCTGAGGGGCTAGAGTTCCAGGCCTCAGGTCTGTCCAAAGATGTCTTCAGCATAGTAAAAGCTTCTCGGAAGGAGTCAACCCAAAAAAATGCTATGCCTTCAAATGGAAGAAGTTCTCCATTTGGTGCCAGGGCAAGGGGTTGGACTTCTTGTCTTTTCTCGTGGCTAGTATTCTCAACTACTTCTGGTCCGTCTCTCAGTTGGGCCTTCGATCGACGACCCTTAAGGTGTACCTGGCAGCCATCTCTGCTTACTGGGCGTGGGCTGGTACGCAGTTGGTGGCGCAGGAGAAGGTGGTCTGGCTTTTTTCAAAGGCCTTGATCAAATTTCTCCTTTGGTGCATGAACCACCACCCCCTTGGGACTTGTTGCTGGTGTTGGCAAATCTCAGGGGCAAGCCATTTGAACTAATGCACAGGTTGGAGATGTCTCGCCTGTCATGGAAGACCACCTTCTTGGTGGCTATCATGTCAGCCAGAAGGATCAGTGAGCTCCAGGCACTCTTGGTGGAGTCTGTTTAGCTAGTCTTCCACAAGGACATGGTTGTCCTTTGCTCCAACCTGAAGTTTCTCCCGAAGGTTGTGTTGGATTTTCACCTTAACCAGGTGATTAATGTCCTGGTGTACTTCACCAACCACACCTCAGAGGCCAAGCATACACTGGACCTGCGATGAGCACTAACCTATTATGAGGAGCGCATGGCTGGAATTTGGGGAGAGGTTCACCAGCTATTTGTCACCTACACTGAAGCCACAACTGACAGACCAGCAGCTAAGCGGAGGATTGGCAGGTGATTGTATACTGCATTGACCTCTGCTATAGGTAGCTGGGTAGGGAGCCTCTCATTGGGCTAAGGCTCATTCCACTCATACTGCTGCCTTGGTGGCTACTTCCAGGGACATGCCTATCCAGGAAATCTGCAGGGCTGCTACCTGGAAGTCGTCACACACCTTCATTTCCCACTACCACATTGACCCTGCATCATGCCAGGATGCTGGTTTTGGGGCCTCGGTTCTTCAATCTCTGTTCTCTAAATAGGGGGTGTGCACAGAGAAATGCTAGGAGTCTTCTTGAAGTGTGGATAGAACACCATATCCATGTCCCTAGAAAAACAGGTTACTCACCTGTAACAGTAGATCTTCCACTGAGTGGTCTCTTGCAGTAGGTTTTACTTTTGGGTATCCAGCAGCGGTCGCTGTGGTGCATGGCAGCTCTGCTAGCAGTTTTTCACCAGGACCACCCACACATGACATCAGCTTCCTGTTTCCTAAGTGTGGACGGTCCCTGGTATCCTCAGTTTATTTTCCCACCGTCTTCAGCTCGCGCAGCAGCTAGTGCAACTTCTGTGTAGCAGTCATCAACGAGAAACTTGGAACTAAGAATGTTTACTGATTCTTCAACTAAACAAGCTTTATTTCGATCCTGTCATTGTGGTAGGAAGATATACCGCTTTGACAACTTTGTGTAAGGTGTCTGGGACCCACACACGACACCAATTCCTGTACTATTTGTCAAGAATTTAATCAGGCAACTTGACGGCTGCTGCTTAAAATCCAAAGACTTTTGATGGAGCAGAAAATGTCTCTCTTAGAGAACCCGGGGGCTCATACCAAGGGCTCTCCCTCAGCGGGTTCTCATTCCAGGCAGAAAAAGAAAAAGAAGAAACCCTCCTCACACTCCCTGCCTAAACGCCTATCGACAGACACCATTTCTGGTGTTCCCCCATCGAAGGGGCGTTCTTCAAGTCCTTCTACGTCACTAGGGGCTCATACCCACTTGTCAATGGCGCTCTCTAGCACTTTGAATGCAGTCCAACTAGTGACTGCTCCGACGACATGGGCTTATACCCTCTCGTCGATGACACTTCCCAGTGCTCTACATGCAGCAGAGTATACTGCTGCTCTACGATGCGAGCTCCTCTCCTGTCAACGGCACTGACAATTTCAGTGGAAATCACTCTTTTCCCCTGTGGGTTCGCCGAGCGACCCCGCATTCCTCAGGGGAAGCCCACAGCTTATACTTTATTAACTGCCCCTCCACCCACTCAGGTGATTTCTCACAGGGGTTAGGCAGACAGGGATCAGGACCCTGGTCTTTATTATCCAGAGGCAAGACCTGCTCAGGCTACACATCCCTCTATCACCCCTTTAGTTTCCCAACATGCCCCCTTCTAAACCCCCCAATCTTCCCAAGAACAGGACCTTACTAATGTAGTCTGACACGTCTTGCCTGCCTTACAGCATTCTCAGCCCTCTGAAGGGCTGGGTGGTCTTACCCGATCTCCTCCCCCTCCTCCGCCTAAACGATTCCACAGTGACCAGGATCCCCTACCACCCTGGTCTCCTCCTCCATTTATAGATGACTATTTGTCAGATGACCAGAAACTGCCACCTGATTTCACTGGTGATCTTGAAGATGAAGAATTTCCAGATTTGGATTTCCCTAATCCAGAATCCCCCTACTCGGAAATATCTTTGCTGGACGAGGATCTGCCTCTGCCTTCGGTGGCCTCTCCCCCTGATAACCCTTCATTTAGTGAAATGATGGTTCAAGTTAAAAAAGTCATGGGATTCTGCACTATGGAACATGACAAACAACGTAAGGATGTGGCAGAATATCTTGAGTTACAAGAAGAGCCTGTTTTAGTAGTCCCCCCACTGATACCAACTTATCATAATGCCATGCTGTCTGTTTGGCATCAACCTTCAGCTATCACATCTATTTCTCGCAAAGCGGGTCATCTAGATTAGGCTCCCCTGGACTATCCCTTTCTGTCTAGTATTCCTGAGGCAGATTCTGTGGTTATTACTGCTGCTTATGACCATACCAAAAAAGCTAAGCACATGAGCTCCTTGCCTCCTGATAAGGAATCCCGAAGAATTGACTTATCTAGGGGAAAAAGGTATTTTCCTCAGGTGCTATGAATAGCAGAATTTTTCAACTGTATGAGTTACATGATTAAATATCAGCATACCCTGGGGTCCTCTGCCATTGAGCTTATCAATAAACTTCCTCCCTCACAGAAAAGGGGTAAATCATTGGCTACAGTGATGACCAGTAATTCAATTTCCCATCACTGTCTCAGGTCGGGATATGATGCCATTGATACCTCAGCCCGACTATCAGCCACTGATATCACTCTGTGTCGACATGCCTGGCTTCGCGAGTCAGGCTTTGCACCTGATAGTCAACATAAAGTAGCTAATGCCCCCTTTAACGGGTCCAAGCTGTTCGGGCCAGGTACTCAAACTTTACTGGATGACTTACAGGCATCAGGCAGAACCCTGATGGCGCCCATGGATGGCGTGTATCATATTCCAGCTACAACCTGCCATACTTAGTACACCTCTCATTCCAAAAGAGGTGGCCAATACAGAGGTAATAACAAAGCAGCTTTAGAGGTCGTGCCAACCCTCCAGAGGCTACACCTCTGCTGCCCGGGCTTCCCAGCCCCACCCTGCAGCGGAGCCGCGCCACCCAGTGACCCATCAGGCCTCCACCCTCCTCGACTCATAGGTTGAGGCTGTGGTCATTTTACCCTCCCTCTGGAAGCCTGGCAAATGATCACTTCCGACAATTGGGTACTACAGATTATACAGAAGGGTCATACACAGAGTTTCTCTCCACACCACGCCCTTGCCCTCCACGCAGGGTTCATTATCCTCCAGAACATATTCCCATCCTGCAGGATGACAGCCCTTTTGTCCAAACAGGCCACTGAACACGTGCCCCTTCCGGAACATCAAATGGGATTCTACTCTCATTTCTTCCTGGTACCCAAATGTACAGGAGACCTCAGACCAATATTAGATCTCAGACAACTGAATCTTTACATTCAGTACAAATGTTTCCGCATGGTCACCCTACCAGCCATCATGCCGGTTTTGAAACAGGGCAATTGGCTTTGTGCCCTAGACATGACGGATGCTTATCTTCAAACAACATGAAGTCTTGCTATATTATGACATATGCAGTATAACCCCAGGTTAGAACTGCTCCAGAGGTGAAAGAGTTAACTTCCATGCAGAGCATGGAATCTTGAGCGTGAGCTCGGTTGAACACTCTGTCTGTTGAAGCTCAAACTTAAACTGTCAGATTCTTTACTCCGTCTCACTGAACAGTCGCTCCAGAGATTCCTCCTGCAGCTCGGTTTGTTTGTCGGTTTTAAAGTGCAATTCTCAGTTTATTTTACCGAAATTTAACCGCAATTGTTGGTTCAAGCTCTGTCTGTGGTATTGTAAGTAATAAGTAGTAGCTTATTTATTATTTTTTCTTCTGTGGAACTTGTAACGTTTTTTTCGGTTCGGTTTGAACCGATCAGGGCTTTAAAATTACTTTCTAGCCCTTTTTAGATTGCGTTCCTGGTTCTTATCGGTTCTAAAAAAATGGATTTTATTACGGCTTTTCCACGACTTCAGTGACACGTGTTGGGAACCGATAAGAGTGTCTTGTTTGGTGGATTGCCGCGACCGGGCAAGTTTTGGTTAGGCTGGCACTATGTCTGAGAAACCCAAAAGAAAACCGACCCACTGGGTTTCAGCACTGTATTCCTGTGGGGAAGCCTTTGCCAAGGCTGACCCACACACCATTTGTGTAGATTGTCTGGGGTTTGACCACCTCAGTGCAGACTAGCAGATTTGTAAGAATTTTCCTGCTGCCACAGTGGAAAAAAGAGTTGGTAGGCTCAGGGAAAGGAGGCCAAAGTCCAGCTGACCGGATGGCAGCCCGGTTGGGTTCCAACTGAACTCTGAGGGAGTGCCCTCTGACCAGGGCACAATGCTTCTCGGGTAACAAAGAGCCAGCTCTGAGGAGCTGGTTCCAACTAAAAGGCTAGAAGGTCAGCTAGTTTGGGGCCAAAAGTTCTTTCTCCAACTGCTGAGGAAATAGCCAAAGCTATCCAAATTGTCCAGTCTTCTTTTTCCTGTTCCATCCGAACTGCACCATTGGGCAAAGCGACGCTGGATGTCGGTTCGTTGTCTTCTAGATTATGATTTTGAAGATTTTTATGAACCAGGGGAAGGGAGGGAGGTACGAGGAGAGTGAGTGTGATTTTGACAGTCTGGATGTGCCCATTGAACCGACATCTCTCCAGACAGACCCTCAGGAGTATCCTCCCAGGCTATCTGAGTCTCTTCTTCATTTTTTTGTTTTACAAGAAAGTTGCTGACACTCTGCAACTCCCTGTTGAGGAAGCTGTTGATGATCAGAAGAGCCTGATTTTATGGAATGATGGATATTCCAGAGTCTGGGAGATCGTCTATTCCTTGCATAAATCTTTTAGGAAACAGACAGTAAAAATTTTCGAAAACTCTCATTCTATCTCTCGTGTGGATAAAATGGATGACAGTGGTATGCTTTATTAGGCTCTGATAGAGTTTCTTGTTTCAGCAGTGCAGCCACAGGGGTAGTAGGCTGCAGCCTGTGACAAGGCTATTTCTTCTAGTCTCTCACCCTCCTGAAAAGGATTCCAGGAGGATGGATGCCATGGCAAAAAAGCAGTACATGCAGCATCTTTTGAGACTCAAACAGACAAATTATATGATTACGGTCAGGTACCAGAAATCTAGGTGGCATACTGTCCTGGCTCCAGTTAAAACAGGCCCCTGAACAGCTTGCCAGGAGCTGGAGCAGGTGGCTGCGGACGGGATTGAGGTATCCAAGGTGCAATTTCATGCTGCTGTAGACTCTAATGATGTTTCATCTAGAGTTATGGCTACATCTGTGTCTCTTCAGAGAATGGCCTGGCCTAGATGTACTTGCCCTGTCACAGGATACCCAGTCTAAGGCTATGAATTTTCCTGTTAGGGAAATTCTCTGTTTGGGAGCAGACAGAGAATTATATGAAGAAAATGGATTATAGGACCTATAGGAGTGGCCAGGCCAAAGAAAGGCAAGTCACTCCTCAAAGGCAGCATGTCAGGGGCAGGGGCAGGCTTTCATAGGCCGCTTTACCAAGCCCGGCCTCCTCTTCTGCTTATGCCCAGAGGGTTGTTTTGAGGAAGGGGCAGAAGGGGCTCTAGTAAGCCTGCTTCTACCTCAACCCAAAGCCCCTGCAAACAGTCCCTGATGGGGTGCCAGGTCCGATTCTCCACCACCGTAGGGGCAGGCTGGCTTATTTTGTCCAGGACTAAAGTCTTTAATATCAGACAAGTAACTGGAAGTAGTATTAGGGACTGGTTCTCAGTCAAAAATTTCCCAAGATGAGAGCCAGATCCTTTCACCTGCAAATCCCATCAGAGGCACTTGCCCTGAAGCAGAAGTTTCTGCCTCCTGGCTCTTAGAGCTGTGGAAAGCGGTTCTACCCACACCAGGGCAAAGGGTTGTACCAGGTACTTTCTACCCCTAAAAAGACAGGAGAATGGCGTTCATTCTGATCTCCGGTGGCTCTAAACAAGCAACTTTTAAACCAAAGTTCAAAATGGTGACCCTGGGGATTATTTTATCCTTCTAAGGCCAGGGACTGGCTAGCCTCCCTGGACCTCAAGGATGTTCTACTTCCATGTTTCTCATCAGAAGCTCCCATCGAAAGTACCTCAGATTCAACCTGCTCTCAGGCCATTACCAGTTCAGAGCAATGCCTTCTGCCTCTTCTCGGCTCCAGGGTGTTCACAAAATGCCTGGCAGTAGCAGTTGCTCATTTAAGAAGGCAAAGATTGCCATCTTTCCTTATCTGGACGACTGGCTCATTGTAGGCCAGTCTCCAGAACAGATCAAACTTCATTTACAAGTAACCCAGCACCTGCTTACATCTCTAGGTTTCCTTCTCAATCTTCCAAAGTCAGTTCTGGAGCCTGTCCAGCTTCTCACCTTTATAGGCGAGAACTGAACACAAAGCAGCCAGAGCCTTCCTTCCTCTGGAGAGAGCAAGGACCCTGGTGTCTCTGGCCTCCTCTTTCACCCTGCAGGTCTCTCGACCAGCAAGGCATTTTCTACAGCTCCTGGGGCACATGGCTGCTTCTACAGCAGTAGTGCAGGGAGCGAGATTTCAGATGAGGGACATTTAGTTCCATTTGAGAGACTCTTTGGTCTCAAAGGATGGATCCCCTAACCAAATTGATTCCAGTGGACTCAACCCTGATCCAGACCCTCAGTGGTGGCAGGATCAGAACAATCTGAGACAGGGGGTTCTCTTCACTCCCAGTCTCATTCCTTGACCTTACTACAGATGCATCCCTCTTGGGGTGGGGCACATGGCGACCTTTCCACCCAAGGGCTGTGGTCCCCAGGAATCTCTGCTCCACATCAATTTGCTGGAGCTCAGAGCAGTTTTCTAGCACTTCGGGTTTTTCCTCAGCTGTCCAGAACAAGGTAGTTCAGGTCAGAACAGACAATACCACTACAATGTGGTACATCATCAACGTAAGGGGGCACTCGGTCTACAGCCTTGTGCAACAGCAATGAAGTTGTGGTCTCTGGCATATTCTCCTGAACACCTCCCTTACGGCAGTTCACCTCCCAGGCAAGGACAGTGTCCTAGTGGATGCTTTCAGCAGGATTTCCCAGGGCCATCACGAATGGGCACTGGATCCCCTAGTACTGGAGGTAATATTTGCCAGATGGGGCACTCCGCAAATAAATCTCTTTGCAGCCCCAGACAATCACCAACTTCCCCTTCTTTGTTGCAGGACCCCAGTGTTGCGCTCAGTCCCTCTGGATGCCTTCCTTCTCAGTTGGGAAGGGAAGTTTCTCTATGCTTTCCCCCTCCCCTTCTTTTCAAAGTGCTAGTCAGGAATCAGATCTCAATCCTGCAAGATGATCTGGTCAGCTCCAGATTAGACCAGGCAGCCCTGGTACCCACTCCTCATGTCCTTAGCAGTTCACCCTCCCCTATGCCTTCCCAGGAATCACAACCTGTTAACCTGTGCCCAGGGGAGAGTTTGGTATCCGAACCTCAAATCTCTCAATCTCAAGGCTTGGCACTTGAAGAGTTAGAGTTTGCTGACCTACACCTTTCTCAAGGTGTATTGGATATCTTGAAGGCCTCTAGGAAGCCTTCCACCAGGGCTACCTGTAATTCAAAATGGAAGAGATTTTCCATATGGTGTGCTGGTAAACATATTTCCCCAGAATCTGCTGATGTGCCCACGATCCTGGATTATTTGGTGCATTTGAATTCCTTGGAGCTGAGGCCAGCTACCCTAAAGGTTCACTTGGCAGCTGTGTCTGTCTTCTTGTCAGCAGATAAGCCCTCTTCTTTATCAGCTCACCCTGTGTTCTCCAAGTTTTTAAAGGGTTGCTTCATATCATTCCTGCTCAGGATCCTGCCCCTGCTTGGGATCTTAATATTTGCATCGCTCAGCTTATGCAACTTGCTTGTGAGCCATTGTCTTCAGCAGAGCTGATGCTTGACTGAAAACTGTGTTTCTGTAGCCATCACCTCTGCCAGGCGATAAGTGAGCTACAGCCTTGTCAGTGGAGCCTGATTTATCTCCTTTCTTAGAGATAAGGTAGTCCTCAGGACTAACAGGAAGTTTTGCCTAAGGTGGTTTCAGACTTTACTTAATCAATCCATGTCTCTTCCTGTGTACTTCACTGACCATTCCTCCTCTGGTGAGAGGAGATTGCACAGTTTAGATGTCAAAAGAGCCCTTAGTTACTATATAGAACGTACTAAGGGTCACAGGTCTAATCCTCCAATTGTTCCTCACTTATGGTGAGGTTGGTAAGAACCTGCCACTAAAAGATCCATTGCCAGGTGGATTGTCTCTTGTATCCATTCTGTAACGAAAACTGGGTGAGTGTTCCTCCCCAGGCCTGAGGGCTCACTCTACCAGAGTGTACAGCTGCGTCTCTGGCTGCTGCCAGGACATTCCTATCTCTAGAGATATGTCAAGCAGCTACCTGGAAAACAGTTCACACTTTTACTAAGCATTACTCTTGGATATCCAGGCTAGGAGTGATGCTCGATTTCTTTACAGCTGTGCTTCAGAGCCTATTTCCTAAGTAGGTTCTGTCCCTCCTCCATGGAGGTACTGCTGTATAGTCAGACATACAATATGTAGCAAGACTTCATGTTGTTTGAAGAAAAATTACTCACCTTAGTAGTGTTGTTTCTTCTAATGGAGTCTCTATATATTCTGACCTCCCCCCGCCTGCCCCTCTCAGAACCTCTGTTTTTGGGAGGTGGGTGGGCAATGCAATGTTGGCGCTTCTTTGATGCCCACTTTATTTCACCCTTCTAGGGTGCTTAGGTGTTATGTTTAAGTTTCTTATTGAATCCCCCGACTTGAGTCTTTGTTTTGGGATCAAGATCAAAAAGGTATTTTTGTAGTTAGTAGCCAACAGCTAGTGTAGGTTTATGGCTTCCACACAGAACCTTAGTGAGTTTTTGCTCGTAAAGTTCTGACAGTTTAAGTTTGACTTCAGCAGACAGGTGTTCAACCCGAGCCAGCGCTCAAGATTCCGTGCTCTGCATGGAAGTTAACTCTTTCACATCCGGAGCAGTTCTAACCTGGGGTTATACTGCATATGTCATAATATAGCAAGACTCCATTAGAAGAAACAACATTACTAAGGTGAGTAATTTTTTCTTAATATTCAAACAACATGAAGTCTTGCTATATTATAACATATGCAGTGAGTCCCAACCTTCAAACTGGGTTCCTGAGGCAGGAAGAGTTAACTTTCCACGCCAGGCGGAACGCTGAGCTCGGTGCTTGGTTGTTCCGTCTGTTGTTCTTCAAACTCAAACCGCCAGATTTACTCGCCTCACTGAACAGTCGCTCGATTTCTCCTTCTGCTCTGTTCATTTTGTCGATTTAAGTATTTGTTTTTCTCGGTTTCGACCCGAATTTAGCTTCTGGCGATTAGGTTCAGACTCTGTCTATGGTATTGTGAGTACTAGATAGGTTTACATTAATTTCTATTCTGTGTGGAACTTGTAAACGTTTATCGGTTCGGTTTGAACCAATCAGGTTGTTTAAATATATTAATCTGTCATTTAGAGTGTGTTACCAGTTCTTATCGGTTCTAAAAAAAACGATTTTATTATGGTTTTCCACGACCCGTGTGGCGGTTGGGGATGATAGAGGGTCTTCTGCAGATTGCCATAAATGGTAAGTTTGGTTAGCTGGCACTATGTCTGAAACCCAAAAATTAACCGGCCACTGGGTTTTCAACACTGCAGTGTCTGTGGAAGTCTTTGCCAAGGCTGCCCCACACCATCTGTGTTTATTGTCTGGGGTTTGACCACCTCAATGCAGACTGCCAGATTTGTAAAATTTTCTGCAGCTACCCTGGAAAAGAGAGTTGGTAGGCTCAGGGGAAAGGGAGGCCAAAAGTCCGCTGAACGGTTGGCTAGCCGGTTGGTTCCAAACCAATGGAGGGAGTGCCTTCTGACCAGGCAGGAGACTTCGCTGGGAAAGGAGGTCCGACTCTGAGGAGTCGGTTCCAGCAAAAGGACTAGAAGATCAGCTGGTGTGGAGCCAAAACTTTCCTCTCCAACCGCTGAAGAAATAGCCAGCGATTAAAATTGTCTAGTCGCTTTCCCGGTTCGACTGAACCGGCACCATCGGAAATAGCGTCACGGTTTTGGCGGTTCCACGGTTCAAGTATGATTTAGAGAATATTATGAACCGGAGGAGGGGAAGAGGAGTATGAGGAGAGTGAATGTGAATTTGAAAGTCTGGATGTGCCCATAGACCGGACATCTCCCCAGACAGACCTTCAGGAGGTCTCCTCCTAGGCTTTCTGAGTCCCCTCTCATTTTATGTTTTATAAAAAGTGGCTGAAACCCTCCAGCTCCCTATGGAGGAAGCTGTGATGATCAAGAGGAGCCTGACTATGTGGAAATGATGGATATCCCAGAGTCTAGGAGACTGTCTATTCCTTTGCATAAATCTTTTGGGAAACAGTTAAAATTCTAAAAACTCCTCACACTATACCTCCTGTGGATAAGAGAATGGATAAGAGGTACCATTGTCAGGCTCTGATATGGAGTTCCTTACACAACAATGCAGCCATGTTGGGGTAGTGCAGGCTGCAGCCTGTGACAAGGCAAATATTCCCTTGGCTTCACACCCCCCTGACAAGGACTCCAGGAGGATTGATGCCATGGCAAAGAAACAGTACATGGCAGCATCCTTGGGACTCAGACAGGCAAATTATATGGCTTATGTTGCTAGAATATCAGATCCAGATGGGATACTGTTATGGCTGTAGCAAACAGGTCCCTGGCCAGCTTGTCAAGGAGCTGGAGCAGGTGGCTGCTGATGGATTGAGGCATCCAAGGTGCAGTTCCATGCTACAGTGGACTCTAATGATGTGTCATCAAGAGTCATGGCTACATCTGTGGCACTCGCAGAATGGCTTGGCTCAGATGTACTAGCCTGTCACAGGATACCCAGACTAAGGCCATGGATTTTCCTGTTGTGGGTAATTGTCTGTTTGGGAGCAGACAGAGAATTACATGAAGAAAATGGATGAGTATAGGACCACCTATAGGGTGCACAGGCCAAGAAGGCAAGCCACTCCTCAAAGGCAGCTTTCAGGGTCAGGGCAGGCCTTTTCATAGGCCTTTTACTGACATTCTCCTCTTCTGCTTATACCCAGAGGGGTTCTTTTTAGAGGAGAGGCAGGCGCGGGGTGCAAGCATGCCTCTTCCACCTCAGCCCAAAACCCCTGCCAAGCAGACACCCTGATGGGGTTGCCAGGGCTGATTCTTAGCTACTGTAGGGGCAGGCTGGCTTACTTTGTCCAGGACTGGAAGTCTCTGACATCAGACAAGTGGGTCCTGGAAGTAGTAGCCAGGGACTGGTTCTCAGCTTCAAAAATTTCCAAGATGAGAATCAGATCCTTTCCACCTGCACAAATCCACCAGAGGCACTTGCCCTAGAGGCAGAGGTCTCTTCCTCCTTGCCTCAGAGCTGTGGAAAGGGTTCACCCTACACCAGGGCAAAGTTGTACTCCAGGTACTTCCTTACCCCAAAAGACAGGAGAATGGCAGCCCATCCTGACTCTCAGATATTTAAACAAGCACCTTTTAAAACCAAAATTCAAAATGGTGACTCTGGGAATTATTCTACCCTCTCTAAGGCTAGGGGACTGGCTAGCGTCCCTGGACCTCAAGGATGCCTACTTCCATATTCTCATCAGAAGCTCCCATCGAAAGTACCTCAGGTTCGAGCTGCCCTCAGGCCATTACCAGTTCAGAGCAATGCCCTTTGGCCTCACCTCTGCTCCAAGGGTATTCACAAAATGCCTGGCAGTAGCAGTTGCTTCCCTAAGAAGGCAAAAAATTGCCATCTTCCCTTACCTGGACGACTGGCTCATAGTAGGCCAGTCTCCAGACCAAGTCAAGTTACATCTACAGATAACTCAGCAACTGCTCACTTCTCTAGGTTTCCTTCTGAATCTTTCAAAGTAAGTTCTAGAGCCTGTCCAGCTCCTCACCTTCATAGGCGCAGAGCTGAACACAGAGAAAGCCAGAGCCTTCCTTTCTTTGGACAGGGCAAGGACCCTGGTCTCTCTGGCCTCCTCATTCACCCTGCAGGTCTCGACCAGCAAGGCATTTTCTACAGCTCCTGGGGCACATGGCTGCTTCTACAGCAGTAGTGCAGGGAGCAAGATTTCAGATGAGGGACATCCAGTTCCATTTGAGAGCCTTTGGTCTCAAAGGAAAGACCCTCTAACCAAATTGATCCCAGTAACTCGAACCCTGATCCAAGACCTACAGTGGTGGCAGGATCAGAGCAATCTGAGACAAGGGGTTCCCTTTGTCACTCAGTCTCACTCCTTAATCCTTACTTCAGATGCATCCCTCTTGGGGTGGGGAGCTCACATGGGCGACCTCACTACCCAGGGATTGTGGTCCCCTCAGGAATCTGCTCCACATCAATCTGTTGGAACTCAGAGCAGTTTTTCTAGCACTTCAAGTTTTTTCCAAATCTGTTCAGAACAAAGTTGTACAGGTCAGAACAAACAACACCACCACAATGTGGTACATCAACAAGCAAGGAGGCACTCGGTCTACGGCCTTGTGCACCGAAGCAATGAAGTTGTGGTCCCTGGCTTACTCCCTGAACACCTCCCTTATGGCAGTTCACCTCCCAGGCAAGGACAATGTCCTGGCAGATGCTCTCAGCAGGATTTCCCAGGGCCATCACGAATGGTCACTGGACCCCCTGGTCCTGGAGGTACTATTTGCCAGATGGGGCACCCCGCAGATAGATCTTTTTGTAGCCCCAGACAATCACCAACTTCCCCTTTTTTGCTGCAGGCCCCCAGTGTTGGGCTCAGTCCCTCTGGATGCCTTAGTTCTCAATTGGGAAGGGAAGTTTCTTTATGCTTTTCCCCCTTCCCTCTCCTGTTCAAAGTGTTAGTCAAAATCAGATCTCAATCCTGCAAGATGATCCTGATTGCTCCAGATTGGGCCAGACAACCCTGGTATCCACTCCTACTGTCCTTAGCAGTCCATCTTCCCCTGTGTCTTCCCAGGAATCACAACCTGTTAACTTGTGCTCAGGGGAGGGTTTGGTATCCGAACCTCAAATCTCTCAATCTCAAGGCCTGGCTCTTGAAGAGTTAGAGTTTGCTGATCTACACCTCTCCCAAGGTGTAATGGATATACTGAAGGCTTCTAGGAAACCTTCCACCAGGGCTACCTATAATTCCAAATGGAAGAGGTTTTCCATATGGTGCTCTGGCAAGCATATTTCCCGAGAATCTGCTGATTTACCCACAGTCCTGGATTATATGGTCCATTTAAATACCTTGGGGCTGAGACCAGCTACCCTAAAAGTACATTTGGCAGCTGTGTCTGCTTTTATTTCAGCAGGTA
The DNA here is from genome assembly GCA_016271365.2 of Neoceratodus forsteri. Classification (NCBI taxonomy): domain Eukaryota; kingdom Metazoa; phylum Chordata; order Ceratodontiformes; family Ceratodontidae; genus Neoceratodus; species Neoceratodus forsteri. The sequence goes on along the minus strand of CM057456.1, from coordinate 446,514,512 downwards.
AATCCTCTTCTCTTTCAGCTCATCCTGTATTCTCCAAGTTTTTAAGGATTGCTTCACACCAACCTCCATTCAGGGACCTGCCCCTGCCTGGGATCTTAATGTTTGCATTGCTGAGCTTATGCAACCCCCCTTTGAGCCCTTGTCTTCAGCAGAGCGTAAGTACTTGACTTGGAAGACTGTGTTTCTGGTAGCCATCACTTCTGCCAGACGCATAAGTGAATTACAAGCTCTCTCAGTGGAGCCTGATTTTATCTCCTTTCATAGAGATAATGTGGTCCTCAGGACTAACAGGAAGTTCTTGCCTAAGGTGGTTTCAGATTTCCACCTTAATCAATCTATATGTCTTCCAGTGTACTTCACTGACCATTCCTCCTCTGGCGAAGAGGAGGCTGCACAGCTTAGATGTGAAGAGAGCCCTTAGTTACTACATAGAGCATACCAAGAGTCACAGGTTTGACTCCCTCCAACTGTTCCTCACTTATGGTGAGGTTGGTAAAGGGAAACCTGCCACTAAAAGATCCATTGCCAGGTGGATTGTCTCTTGTATCCAATTCTGTTATGAAAAGCTGGGTAAGGTTCCTTCCTTAGGCCTGAGGGCTCACTCTGCCAGAGGTACAGCTGCTTCCCTGGCTGCTGCCAGGGACATCCCTATTCTAGAGATATGTCAAGCAGCTACCTGGAAAACAGTTCACACTTTTACCAAGCATTACTCCCTGGACATCCAGGCTAGGAGTGATGCTCGGTTTGGCACAGCTGTGCTTCAGAGCCTATTTCCTCAGTAGGTTCTGTCCCTCCTCCATGGAGGTACTGCTGTGTAGTCTGTATATGTCATAATATAGCAAGACTTCATGTTGTTTGAAGAAAAAATTACTCACCTTAGTAGTGTTGTTTCTTCTAATGGAGTCTTGCTATATTCTGACCTCCCCCACTGCCTGCCCCTCTCAGAACCTCTGTTTTTGGGATGTGGGTGGGCAGTGCAGTGTTGGCACTTAGTAGATGCCCACTTTGTTGTTTTCATCCCTCCTTTTTTCGGGTGGCTTGGTGTGTTTTTCATTTTTTGGGTCTCTTGACTTGAGTCTTTGTTTTGGGACCAAAAAATGTGTTCTTATGTTTAGTAGCCAGTTGGCTAGTGTAGGTTTACAGCTTCCACACAGTACCTCAGTGAGTTTAGCTCGTAAAGATCTGACGGTTTGAGTTTGAAGAACAACAGACAGAGTTTCAACCGAGCTCGAGCTCAGCGTTCCATGCCTGGCATGGAAAGTTAACTCTTTCACCTCCAGAGCAGTTCGAAGGTTGGGACTCACTGCATATGTCATAATATAGCAAGACTCCATTAGAAGAAACAACATTACTAAGGTGAGTAACTTTTTCTTCCCATCCACCCTGCCCACCACAGATTTTTACACTTCCACTTACTGGGTCAAAATTACCAGTTTTGAACACTCCCTTTCAGCCTTTCATCAGCCTCCAGAGTGTTCACTAAGTGCCTAGCGGTGGTGGCAGCAGCCTTGAGAAGAGAAGGGCACTTCATATTTCCATATCTAGATGACTGGCTAATAAAAGCAGACTCCAGAGTAGCCATGCTTGCCTTCCTAGATGCTGCCTTGAAACTGTTCGCAAATCTGGGAATCACAGTAAACTGGCCAAAGTCCAGTCCAAACCCGACACAGTCTCTCCAATACATTGGAGCTGTTCTAGATGTGGTTGCTGCCCGAGCCTACAGCATACAGACTCAGAAAGTAGTCACAGCCAGACAAATGCTTCACCTTCTGGGTTACATGTCCACTGCCATCCCTGTGGTGGCCTTTGCCCGTCTTCACATGAGGACTGTCTAATGGACCCTTGAGAATCAGTGGTCCAAAAATCAGGACAGTTCAAAGACAAAATTAAGGTCACTGCTTCTCTGAAGTCCTTCCTAACATGGTGGACAATCAGAGTCATTCTGAATCAGGGAATTCCTTTCCGATCCCCCCTTCCCAGCAAACACTGACCACCGATGCTTCCCTGCAGGGCTGAGGAGCGCACTTAGGTCCTTACCAGACCCAAGGCCAGTGGCCTGCTTCTCCCTATCAGTCACATATCAATCTCTTAGAGATGAGAGCGGTCCGTCATGCCCTTCTGGCTTTCCAGCCCTACCTCGAGCCAGGATCATTACTGATCCAATCTGACAACACTGCAGTAGTGTTTTATCTCAACAAGCAAGAGGCTACGAAGTCTCGCGCCCTATGCAGAGAGGCCCTTGCTGTTTGGCAGGAAGCCATTAAGCTCTGACTGATGCTAACAGCTGTCCACCTTCCCGGGACATTGCAACCAGTTAGCCAACCTGCTGAATCATCAATCTACGAAGAAGTGCTCCAAGAAATCTTCAACTTATGGGGCTCTCCACAGATGGACCTGTTTGCCTCCCCAGAGAATTACCGTCTTCCCAGGTATTTCTCCATTCTCCTGATCAGAAAGAGACAATCTATAAATGCCTTGTCCCAACCCTGGACAGGTCTCTTCTTATATGCTTCCCTCCGTCCCTCTTCTGCAACGGATTCTACTGAAACCACAGTTGGAACCAGCCACAATGATACTCATAGCTCCGCTGTGGCCTTGCCAGACATGGTTCCCTCTACTTCTGCAACTGTCAGTGGAGGACCCCATTCCGTTGCTGATCAGACCAGACCTCTTGACTCACTGTCACAGGTCTCTTCTACACCCCAACCTAAAGGCTTTTCACCTTCACGCTTGGCTCCTGAGGACACTTTCATAACTCATTTACAAGTGTACTCTCCTGTTGCTAATATGCTCCTGGCTTTCCATAACCCAGCCACAAGAGCAACATATAATTCCAAATGGAAACGCTTTTCCATATAGTCTGCCTCTTGATCTGTGGACCCTTATTCTTGTCTACTGATGAAGGTTCTGGACTACCTGGCCTCACTATCAGAGTCCGGTCTAAGTTATTCTTCCATTAAAGTCCACTTGGCTGCCATCTCCACTTTCCATGGGTCCCTGGATGGCTGGTTACTGTGCCAATACCATCTGGCCAAGATGTTTTTGAAAGGGATGTTACATATGAAACCTCCTATTAGAAGAAAATACAAAATCACAGATGCCCAAACAATGCAAAGCATCATGGGCTGCATATGCAAATCACCACAGAATGTTATGCTGGTTCAACTTTAAGCAGAATTGCATGGTGCTGAAAGGCCTCTCACACAGTTTGCAAAGGGTGCTAACAGATGACATAGACACGTGTTTCATCCTACCAGGACTCATCAGTATGCCTCGTCTGTCTTACACCCCAGTGGAATGAACCAGCTACCCTAAGACAGTCTGTCTGGGTTATGTTGTGGTGAACCCATTAAAATAAAAAAACTATTTAAAAAACAAAGAACCTCTGTGCGCAAACACTGAGGCAAGTGTTACCCCAAAGGGCAGTTGGCTGGGAAGCCAAGTTTCAAGAAAATACAAAATCACACATGCCCACACAAAGCAAAGCATCATGGGCTGCATATGCAAATCACCACAGAATGTTATGCTGGTTCAACTTTAAGCAGAATTGCACGGTGCTGAAAGGCCTCTCACACAGTTTGCAAAGGGTGAACCAGCATAACATTCTGTGGTGATTTGCATATGCAGCCTATGATGCTTTGCATTGTGTGGGCATGTGTGAATTTGTATTTTCTTGAAACTTGGCTTCCCAGCCAAATGCTCTTTGGGGTAATCCTAGCTTCAGTGTTTGCGCACAGAGGTTCTTTGTCTCCTATTAGAAGATCCACTCCTCCATGGGATCCCAATTTTATGACAGAAACATTTACCCTTGAGCCTTTTGAGCCAGCAGTCACTTGTGATCTTCGTTTTTTTTTCATGGAAAACCCTATTTCTAGTGGCTATCATTTCCGCTCAGCATATTTCTGAGCTCCATGCCCTCATGTGTAGGGAACCGTACTTGATTTTCCACAAGGACCGGGTGGTTCTTCATACCCAACCCTACCTTCTCTCCTAAAGTAGTCTCTGAAGATATTTTAAACCAGTCCTTGGAGCTTCCAGTCTACTATCCTTACTACTCCAATCAGGGTGACCATCTCCTACATACTTTGGATGTCCACTGTATATTATGCTACTATACTAATCGGGCACAATTGATTAGAAAGACATTGCAACTGTTCGTCTCCTTTGCCCTGGATTGCAAAGGCCTCCCGGTTGCGACACGTACTCTTTCATCCTGGTTGGCACATTGTATTACATTTTGTTACAAAAAAATACAACAAGCCTTTACCTGGACCTGTCCAGGCCCACTCCACTAGAGCTATAGCCACCACTGCAGCTTGCTTTAAGGGAGCCTCCATTTCAGATATCTGCAGTGCAGCTATCTAGTCCATGATTCATACATTCACGAGGCACTACACTCTGGATGTTGGCCCTTGATGTAGGACGGCTTTTGGCCGCGCAGTCCTACAAGGTTTCCTATCATAATTATCCTCCCACATGGGCATTACTGCTTGGGATTCATCCCAAAAGTATTACCTACTGCAAGAGACCACTCCGTGCAAGATAGTACAGTTACGTAAAAACTTACCATAACAGTAGATCTTTGAGGAGTGTCTCTTGCAGTAGGTTTGTTCCCACCCTCCATCCTCCTCCTTCTCTAAGAGAGCAAGTTCTGGTCCAGTGACTAGGGTTGGGACTCCTTTGGTAGCTAGACTTCCCCTCGGTCCTCACTTTGCGAGCAGAGGAATGGGGGATACCAGGGACTGCCCACTCTTATATAGGAAACAGGAAGCTGATGTCATGTGTGGGCGATCCCTGGTGAAAAACTGCTGGAAGAGCTGCCATGCACCACAGCGACCTCTGCTGGATACCCAAAAGTATTACCAACTGCAAGAGACACTCCTCAAAGATCTACTATTACTGTAAGTTTTTACGCAACTGTACTTTCTAGGAGTGGTATATGGTGTTCATTCACTCTGACCCACCCGACCTCCCCTAGCAAGTGGTACACCAGTCTTGCTTCCAGCGGGCAAGATCTGACATCACAGGGCAGTGCCAAGGGAGTTACCACCTGGGTGGGTGGGAGGAGACAGCTTGAAGACGTTTCAGCAAGCCTTAAGGGGGAAAGGAACACTACCTGAAGTGTGGATGAACACCATATGCCACTCCTAAAACTACTGTTACAGGTGAGTAACCTTTTTTTTTAATTTTTTTATTTTAGTGCATCCCCCCCCCAAAAGAAAAAAAAAAGAATCTTGGACTCATTTTATAAATACAATAAGACACTCCAGGGTTTACGTTGTGGTGGAATAACAGCACTTCTCAGGTGGTTGAAGGCACTTGGCGATGCCTCGTGCCTCACAACACACCCGAGGTGTGCCGTTATCCCACCACAACACACACACCCTGTCATGTCCTATTGCTCAAATAACTACAGACAAAATGTAAGATATGAAATGAAACATTACGCGATTTTCAAGGAAAGACAAATGCAGTCAAAAGCGTGTTTTACATAGAAATCAGGGGACTTGTAATAGCAAGGTGGATCTTTCTGGCTAGGAGCCAGGTCAGGTAAATGCGCTGAATAGATAATTGCAGTATCTAGTATGGAATGCTTGGATAGATGGGCTTAGGCGATGCTTAATAGGCACTGAGCGCCATACCCTTGGAGCCAAGTAGGAGAATGATGGTTCACCTATCTTTTGTTTGCACCTTTTGGACAGCCAAATGGGCATGCTCACAAGTTCTCAGGGGGTTGGCAGTATGAGGGAGCTGGAGGAGTGACCAAAGAGAGGCAGTTGATTGCACATGATATTATTAATCCCACCACCCAATGTGAAATCACGGATGGATGAAGTTTAGGGGATCGAGGATCAACTGCCCTGATGTTTAGCCTAGACTTCACAAGACAGGACCTGTTATGTATGCAGTGTGTTAGAAGACTGACACAAATGTTAACTTTGCAGGCCAGTAGTGCAGTGATGTGTGCATCTGCACGCCACCTGGAGGACCGGAGATTACATCTAGAGCATGGGAGTCTCATTTAGGTTGGTGAAGGTAGAGCTTAGTCTATAAGGGCCAAGCAGTGCATTGGGGAAGGTAACTGCCCCGTGGTGGCCCATAGGAGCCAAGCAGAGCAGAACCTAACTTCATGGCCCCTCCTTGATATTCAGTAGATGCATCTATATGGCTGCATAATGCCTGGATCACACACAGCTGGCCCCCAGATACACTCCTGATCCCTCATATAATTTAATAACCCCTTCCACCGGTTGGGGCCAGAGCTCTGTGTGCCAGTGCAACAGTCACTCTGTCCCCTAATGAGGAGATTGGGGACAGATGTATATGAGGATGTTTTGTCAGTATAGGTGGTTCTTTCCAAGAGCTCGAGATCTAGCAGTGCATCTGGAGAAGTACCCATTTTCCGGAGTACTTAGGTACAAGCCCCAAGGTGACTGGGCCTGCCAGACCTGGCTCAGTGGCAGGGTGCTTGAGTTAGGGGTGGCATAGGCATTATGTGATACACTGGGGCATTGTCAGGAGTCAGTTGGGGTCCACTGGATCTGGCTCAGTGGCAAGGCACAAGAATTAGAGAGGCATGGACCCTCTCGCTCTTTCTGTCCATGACATGGGGGTAGAGGAGCTTGAAGTCTGGTTGTTCTGGTGGGCCTTGCTGGTTGGTCTGAGAGGGTTTTAGTGACCATGAATGATACTAGGCTTAGTCAGTTCAGAGCATCTAGGAGGAGGGGTGACGAGCAGTGGTTACCTGGCACAAATTTACCGTTGCTTGGCATCAGTAGACCAAATTGTGGATTCCCCGAATGTCAGGGACCCTGTTAGATCAGGCTAGTGAGTCACTCAGGCAGCTGGTCCTGGGTTCAGCTCCCTTTGGGCAGACTGCACATTGGCTGTGGAAAGGGAGGATGGAACCGCAAAGGAGGCAGAAGTGGGTCTCCCAGGTGGGTGCACCAATGACATTTGGGCCCACAGGGTTTCCATAAAGATGCGAGCAAGCACACTGGAGAAAAGCAGGAGTTGAAATCTGAGGACCCAGGGCTGGTAATTAGCTCACAGGAGGGGTGATACTAAAATAAGTCACTAAAATTAGTAAATGATAGTTCCAGCTGTGATAGAGTCCATGAGCAGTGTGACTAATACGAATACGAAAGTCCATAATATAGCCAACATTGCACATCCCCAAGAGGACAAGAGGTTTCACACTATGCTTCCTATAAGCTAAAATGCTATAACATAATAATGCAAGCTACAGCACAAACATGAGAGACGTAACTTTCTGTTAACTGATTTCTGGGTGAAAATAATCGAAGCAGAGATCCTTTTTAAATTAACATGTTACACCACATGCATTTCGCAGTTTACTGCCTTCCCTAGCTTAAATCCAGTAAATGGTCAGGGCTATCTAATTTGTTTAAATTATATTTTACTTAAACCCAGCACTATATAACTATGTTATTTTATACTAAAAATCAGGTTAAAGCCAGCGATAGGCAAACGTGATCCTACTCAACTTAGCCCAGAAATACAAATTATTTAACTAGCCCTCAATAAAGCAGAATGCCCTCAAACATTGCGTAAATGAGAGGAAATAAAGTCTGCACTTATGTAAAGCTCAGTCCCCTTAGGTCTCTTCTTGGTCGCTGTCTTCAGGCATCACTTTAACATTGTAGTGCTTACCCTCAAATCGAGCAGCCCATTTTCCTGCGTCTGTCGGGTCGCCGAACACCCACACCTTACCAGCATGTCCCACACGCAGACTCGCCAGAAACACCACTGCATGAGGAATTGAAGCTTCTCAGTTTCCTATGGACTCCATCGAACTTCTTGCAAGTTGCATAGCTCAAATCAGGGAAAAGATAAATGGAGTGTTCATCCTGGGTTAACTGGAAAGCTTGTCTTGCCAACCTAAGCAGTTGATCCCATGTCCCAATACCATTGGTCACTACCAGGAGGGTACATGGAGTTTCAGTGTCCTCTCTGTAGCCCCACGGGGGGGATTCTGTAAGCTTTTTGTAGCCCAAAATGGATACTTTGACCCTCTGGCACCAGCTTTTTGCTCATCCAGTCTTGCAGAAACATAAGCAGGTGATCTCCCTCGATCCCCTTTGGCATCCCAAGAATCCGCAGATTAGACGAGCGGGCCTGATTTTCCAATGTCTCCTATCTGGCCCTAAGATGAGCATTTTCCTTTACTATAAGCGTAGTGGTCACAGACATAGAATCAGAACATTTTTTAACATCCACCATTTCCGTCTGCAAAGTTTCCACCGTTTTCTCCACTGCAGTGACTCGATTGCCAAAAGAGTCTATTTTTGCATTTAAATCCGCCACTGATGTGATGATACGCTGTAGTTTTAATCAGATGGTTTCCATAGTTTCTTCCGAGTTGGGCTGAGATACGGCCTGCAAATTATGGCCTAGCCTTGTGGGCTGGGACGAACTGGAAGTTTTACCACCTGAAACTCCTGAGCGATCTTTACGAGGGTTGCCCATTTTATGTCTCAAAACTTCCTCTTTCGATTGGAAAACAAGGATTTTACAAATTCTTGCTCTAGAAAGGCAAACTTTAGTATTTTATAGCATTAGGAAAGAGAGCTCTCAGTTGCTGCTGCTTGCTAGCTCGGGCTCCACAGCGCCCCCTCTCCTGGTGGATTGTTTCTTACCAGAGAGGAGAGGGGCAGGGACCCAGAAGTCTGGATACCACAACTGGCCACATTCTATTCTGGAGCTGCGTTTGTTCCTTCCCATATGATTCCTTTCCCCTGGTCCACTAGATGGTAGTTGTGTAATGGCAAGAGCTACACACCCTCCCTGAGACAGGAGGGATATGAAATCACTGCTCAGCTCTGCCTCTGTCACCAGGTGTGTGACTATTGTGACCAGGACCCCAGCCTGAGTCACCAGCATTGTAAGCTGCACTACTTATCATTTGGTCACTATGTGGTCCCTCCTCTCTGTCATTTTATTTCTTGTAAAGAATGGGATTTTAAGGGCCAGCCCAGTGGCACTGAGGGTTGAGGTGCTGGAGGCAACACCTCACGCCGTGCTGACGACCTGGGTTCAGGAGCGAGTTCAAGCCACCAAGGGCTGGCGGGGGGCTGAGGAGATGATTGTAGCGCTGCTGGGCTGCTCACATCTCCTGCATGGGGAGGCACTGTTCCTCACTCTCAGCTGACACCCGTTGGAGGCCAGATGTCAGAGCAGAGTTGAGGACTTTTGTAAGGGAGGGCAGAATGAGCTCTTGGCTTCCGAGAGCATGCTCGCCTTGACGCATGTGCGTTTGCCACACGCCATTACTGTGTGAAGGCAGGGAGAAAACCAGAAAGTGCTACATCTCCTGTGGCCAAATATGATGGCCTCCTCCATTCCCAGGCCCTGCTCCTTGTGGATCCCCACCGAACACAATGGTGGGGGGAGAGGCAGATGGGGCTAGGGACGGTGGGGCACCTGATGACAGGAGTAGGTGGCCATGGGGGCCAAAAGCTTGATTAAAAAAAAAAAAAAAGAGTTGGATTTTAATACCTTGAAACCAAGCAGTTTGTTTCCAACTATCTCATTGTGTGTTGCGTTTATTTGAACTATTTAACATTCCAAAGTTGGGCACTCACCACCTCTTATGTAAAAAGGCTACAGTCTCCTTAGATTTTAGGCTTTGTAGTCCTTTTTATTTGAAATAACAAACAAACAAACAAACATAACTGCATGCAGACAATGGGGGCATGTTTAGCGCTTTGTTTTCTGTTTTGCCTTTTGGTTCGTTTTGTGTCTTTTGGATATAATAAATAACTTTGTCTGTTACGTTTACACATCTGGACCTGGATTTATCCTGCAACGGGCTCAAGTGTGCTGTTCATCTTTGGCTTTTTTTCAATGGTTGTGCCTGCCCGATGTGTTTTTGATTCGAAATTGTTTATCAAAGGCTAACTGCTCCACCTTGACTGTGTTCAAAACCGCCCTGAAATCCCTTATCTCTATACCCAGTATACGCAGGTGTAATTGAGGCCCTGGATATGCTTTTCGCACTATTGCTGGTCCTCTTGGAATTAGCCCCACTCCATGATCACTTATCCACAGGGCTTTTAACTCTGGCGTAGATTACCATACCCCAACGGTCAGTCTGCACACTGGGCATAGTCCCCATGCTGCCCCAAGAATTTTCATCTGGGCTTCGCTTTTATGACCCTAATCTATCTTATCTTTGCCCCCTACTGGTATTGTCCAGTCCTAGTACTCTTGGAATATGTATAGCTAATTTGTTCCTGTTACCTAATACTTGAAAACTGGTTATTTGTAACTGTCATTGTTTCCTATGCAGGGATGTCTCTGTATGTTAAACCATTGTATCTGATATTAAATGTATCTGAGCATTGTTCATATGAATGTAATTAACTCCGGGTCACCTCTGAAAAAGGGACATTCTAGGAGTGTGAATATGTTGTTCATCAACACACTTTGGCATGTCCCTTTCCCCTTTAAGGATCACCGGAAGTCTTCAAGCCTGCTCTTCCCACCCATCCGGTTGATATATACCTCGGATCTGCCCCATGACACCAGATCTTCCTTTCTGCTGGAAGATTCAGGTTGCCTCCCTTGTGCTCATTCATTTTGTAGGCCCTGGCTTTCAAACCTTCGGTTTTGATGATACTTGGTATCTTTTGAGTTAGCGACCACCTTTTCGCATCCTCGATTATGGAAGAAAAATCTTGGCCTGGATTTTGCCGGTGCTCCTGTGGTCAAAACATGTCGAGTATCAATCCCTATTTCACTTGTGTCTACTGCCTTGGTGTCGGCCATGACACCTTGTCCTGCAGTTTCTGCTTGTCCTTCCATCCCAAAGTCCTGGACGACCATCTTGCACACTTGCAACTCGGGAGACCGGAGAAGAGGAATCCTCCAGTGAAATCAAAAAAGGCTAGGTGGGTGGTTTCTACGGCCACAGGATCCGCTAAGCAATTGGAACACATGCAAGCATTCAAGGAAGAAGCAGCTCACTCTTCCCGGAGCTTCTCCATTCCACTCAATCTGTGCTTCACCTTCTCGGGTTCCTTCAGGGGGATTACTGTCAATATTGTGTAACATTAATAGCGCAAGTCAATTTGTCGCATATATGATTACGCGTATCAACATTAACGCGACATCAATATAGCACAAACAACAATAGCGATGTAATGGAGTACCAATATGGAATGTCTGCACTAGCATACACACAGCTTTGTAAAAAGTGCACATTTACTTACATCGGACATCCTTTGTTGTTCATCCATGAGGGTGGGACTGCTGTGGACCGAACATAAACTAATGTACTGCAACTAAACTGTTCCCCCACTTCCCCTGCTTCCCCATATCAGCCTCAGTTCCCTTCCTGTTTATAGGATAGGTGTCAGTAACTCTCTATTACTTTGGAAAAATTCAAGGTTGTTTAGTTCCTCAAAAGCAGAAAGGACATCTCCTGGGGGAGTTGTAAGTGCATGGCAAAATTAGGGTCAGATATGTATTGAGCACAGACAGCCCTGTGTTCTTGGACTTTTCTCCAGTATGTTTGGCAGATGTGGAAAAAGCAACCCCTGATTTTCGCAGTTGGAAATTAATTTTTGAAAGCTTTGATAGCTGCTATTTCGAAATCGAGCAGAATTGTATTTGGTCGCAATGACACGGGAATATGATACATTTTCCAACAACTGTACAGCATTCATGCAATACAAAATAACTCTGTAATACCCCGGTGTACATTCTAATGGCAAACAGAACTGCTGTAGAGAATACCAGTAACACTTTCGTATTTATTTCTTTGCATGCAACGTATGCTAGATGGCAGTACCGAGCTATTATTTCAGGCTCCTTAATGATGTTGCGCTATTTTAGCATGCACTACATTGTATGCGCTGTAATTACTGGCGCTATTCTGTTGGCATAATTTCACGTATCCCTTCGGGAATTATCAGATCTCCCTACCAAGGGAGGCACCTGCGAACCCGCACTCTTCTCGATCCCGTGGTTGGGAGAAGGATCGCAAGTCTTCATCTCGACAAAGGCGCTCTTGGGACCGAGAGGTCTCTGTCCCAGGAGCATGCGGTCTCGACCTCGGTCGAGTCCTTGTTGTAGCTGGCTAGCCCCCATTGGGCCCAGCCGGCCGAGGACATGGTCGATGAGGTCGAAATAGTTATTGACCCAGTCGATCCCTTGTTGACGACTCCTTAGAAAGGACTCCCTTCCTTGTCTTCCCCGATGACGAGACCCAGCCTGCTGGACTCCCCATCGAGGATCCGATCCCGGACTCTGGGAAGTCACCAGTCCCGCCAGTGTCTCCCGACCGACCGAGTCGGCCTGCACGATCTCGGTCGAGGTCTTGGACCCCCTCATCCGACAGGCTGAGGAGGGGCCACAAGTGCTCTAAGAAGAGGCAATGCCTTTGGTCGTCCTCATCCTCCTCGAATGAAGAGAGGCTCCGGCGGAAACTCTGTTAGTGCTATGAGAACCTAATGTGGCAGCAGCTGATTCTGTCTGGGCATAAGCCTACCACGGCTTCCTCACCGGCCATTACTTGGGTTTCACCTCCCAGGTCGAAGCTGACTCCCTTGGAGTCGATCCAATCAGTTCCCCCGCCCGCGGAGCCGGCAAGACCACCTGTTCAGCCCATGACGGTGTCTCCACCTATTGTGGTGGAACCACTGCCCAAGCAGACTGTGGGAGGGTCTCCTTCCAAAGAAGATAGACTGGACACCGGGGTTCCCCGGCGATTGTTGGTCACGTCACCCCAGGCCACCCCCGGCGAGTTAAAGGTGACATGGGCAGTAGACCATTGTATCCGGATTCTTCGGATTCGGATGTCACCGGTCTTCATTCACATCCAGGGGATGATGACTGGACTGCTGGTCTAAAGATGGAGGAAGGGCCCTCGTCCTTTCAAGGGATCCTCCGCCTCATCTCTGAGTCTACAGGGATGCCCCTGGAGTCCATCCAGAAAAAGGCGGAGTACCCTCTCACCGACATCCTCAAGACAGGGGATACCCTGATGGAGGCCTTTCCTGTAGCTGAGGCCATTGTTGGACTGGCCTTAGAACTTAGGTAGCATCCTGCCTCTTGTCCAACTCTGTCTGCTCGCATGGCCCGCAAGTACGCAGTGCCCATGGGGTCCCTTGCGGGGTTCACAGAGCATCCTTCAGCCGAGAGCCTGGTGACCACATCTGTGTTTAGGCATACTGGCAGTTCTGGCGACACTGACCGACCTCCTGATAAAGAGTCCATGCTCTTGGACCATTCAACCAGGAAAGTCTATGCGGCTTCCTCCTTGGACCTTCCGTCAGGCAAATTCGGCTGTCATCATGGCACACTTCTCTCACGCCCTTCTGGGGTTGTTGGATGAGGTCCTTCCACATATTCCTGCAGACATGCAGACCACAATCAAGCAGGTCCAGGATCAGGGCCGAACTGTTGCCAAACGGCAGCTCCAGATGGCTCTAGATCTTGGGGATTCTTGTGCCCGTTCGATGGCTGTCGCAGTTGCCTCTCGTCGCACGGCTTGGCTGAGGCTTTTCTCCTTCCCGGAGGATACCCAGCATAAATTAGCTGACGTGCCCTTCCTTGGGACTGACTTGTTTGGCCCGGGAGTGGCCGGTCACCTTCAGCGCATTGAGCAGTCCAGTGCCACCTTGGACGCTACCTCTGCCAAGAGTTCTTTGGGCAAGAACAAGCAGAGGAAAAAAAGAAAAATCTCTTTCAGCATTCTGCCCCTGCGACTCAGCAGTCCTCCTTTCAAGGCAGACAGCAGCACCAGCAACAGCAGCAGGCTCAAGCTTGGCGCCCTCGGCCCAAGCAGGGTCCCCAACAGGCCCGTAAAGGAGGCTGAGGTTCAGGTCCTGGAACCTTCTCCTCCAAGCCTGCTCAGTGACGGGGTGGGGGCTGCCATCCCCATGTCTGTCATGCCAGTTCTGGGTCCTCCTGTGGGGGGCCGGCTCCACCACTTTCTTTCCACCTGGTCCACTGTCACCATGGACAGGTGGGTACTGGAAATGGTCGGTCAGGAACTGCCTCTGGAATTCAAACAGAACCCTCCAAGCCAAGCCCATGCTCCTCGGGTGGAAAGAGTATCCACCCAGACCCAGTCGGTTCTCTGAGACGACATTGCTCAGCTCCTCCTCAAGGAGGTAGTAGCTGCAGTGGTGGATCCTCCAGTGGACCCAGGCTTTGTCTCCAGGTACTTCCTGGTGCCCTATTCTAGATCTGCACGACCTGAATTAATATCTCAGGTCACGCACCTTTTCGGATGGTCACTCTGTCCCAGATCATACCATCCTTGGAGTGAAACATGTGGTTCTGTTCACTGAATCCACAGGACGTGTTCTTTCATGTCTCAATCCGTCCATCCCATCAATGGTTCCTCTGCTTCAGGGTCGAAGGGACCCTGTACAAGTTCCGAGCCATGCCATTTGGCCTGTCATCAGCCCCACAAGTCTTCACCAAATGCATCGCAGTGATGGTGGCCCATCTCCAGTGTCGGGGGGTCAGAATTTACCCCTACCTCGATGATTGGCTCCTAGCAGGTTCCACCCAACAGGAGGTGGAGAGGTCCAGGGACCTGGCCCTCCAGACCAGCTCTCAACTCAACCTCCTGGTCAATGAGGCCAAGTTGGAACTCATGCCTTCTCAGGTGATGGGCTTCATCGGGGCAGAGCTCAACTCTTGTCAAGCCAGAGCTCGGCTCCCGGCGGACAGGGCAGAGGTTCTCTCCTCCTTTGCCCAATCATTTCTGGTTGGGCACTTGCACCCTGCCTGGGACTTTCTACACCTTCTGGGTTACATGGCGGCGTGCACCTCAGTGGTGCATTCGGCCTGGTTACACATGCGCCCCCTCCAATAGGGAGCTGGCCACCCACTGGACTCAGCACCATGGTCATTTCGACCAGCTGGTCACTGTGACCCAGAAGATGTGGGATGCTCTCCAATGGTGGACCACCCCAGACCGCTTACAGGAAGGGATCCCATTTGTCCGCCCTGAGCTGATGGTCGTCCTCATGACCGATGCCTCTCTCATGGACTGGGGAGCCCACATGGGGGACAAAAGGGCCCACGGGCTCTGGACCCCCGAGAAGTCCCGATGTCACATCAACCTGTTGGAGCTCAGAGCAGTCAGACTGGCACTGTCAGCTTTCGCTCCTCAGCTGCGGGGTCAAGTGGTTCAAATCCAGACAGACAATACCATGACCATGTACTACCTCAACAAACAGGGTGGCATGCACTCCCGTCTGCTGTGCATGGAGGCGCTCCACATCTGGACCCTCTTGAGCCAGTTTAAGGCAGATCTCCCAGCCATCCATGTGGCAGGAACCTCAAACCATCTTGCAGATACTCTCAGCCGCTTAGGCCAGACATCCCACGAGTGGTCTCTCCATCCAGAGGTAGCTTACAGCCTGTTCTCCCATTGGGGCAAACTGATGGTGGACCTGTTTGCCTCCAGGGACAACACCAAGCTAGGCTGTTTCATGCCCGCCCCCCTCAGCAGGGTTTGCTGCAGGGGGATGCCTTCTTGAGGCCATGGACCCGAGGCCTCCTCTACACCTTCCCTCCATTTCCCTTGATCCACAAGGTGCTTCTCAAGGTGAGGAGGGACAAGGTGAAGGTGATCCTGGTAGCCCCAGACTGGCCATGCCAGTTCTGGTATCCGGATCTCCTCAGCCTCAGCTGCAGGCCCCCGGAGCAGCTTTGCACACCCAGACCTGATATCACTCAATCAGGGGAAGGTATTCCATCTGGACCTTCAGTCCTTGCACCTGACAGCCTGGTTCCTGAGCGGCTAGAGTTCCAGGCTTTGGGTCTTTCCGAAGATGTCTACACCATGGTGGAGGCATTCAGAAAGGAATCGACCAGGAAATGTCATGCCTTCAAGTGGAAAAGGTTTTCCATTTGATGTCAGGCCAAGGGCCTGGACCCTTTGTCCTGTTCAGTGGCTAACATTCTTGACTACCGTTGGTCGCTCTCCAAAGGGGGTCTTCGGTCATCGACCATTAGGGTGCACCTGGCAGCCATCTCTGCTTACCGGGCGTGGGCTGATCAGCCGATGGCACAGGATACAGTGGTCGGGCGCTTTTTCAAAGGCCTGGATCACATATCCCCTCCGGTGCGTGAACCTCCACCTCCGTAGGATCTACTGCTGGTACTGGCAACGCTCATGTGCAAGCCATTCGAACCAGTGCACAAGTGTGAGCTGTCACACTTGTCGTGGAAGACGGCCTTCCTGGTGGCTATCACGTTTGCCAGAAGGACAGGGGAGCTCCAGGTGCTTTTGGTGGACTCCCCCCGAAAGTTTCACCTTAACCAGGTGTTGACTATGCCAGTATACTACCCTAATTACACCTCAGAGGCTGAGTACAGGCTCCATATTTTGGACCTGAGACATGCTGTTTCCTATTACAAGGACAGGATGGCGGAAATTCAGGGAGAGGTTCGCCAGCTGTTTGTCACCTACGCTGAAGCCGCTTCTGGCAGACCTGCAGTAAAGTGGACTATTGCAAGATGGATTGCATCATGCATAGGTGTGTGTTATGAGTTGGCGGGTAAGTAGCCTCCCTGCTGTACTGCTGCATTGGTGGCTGCTTCCAGGGACATCCCTATCCAGGAAATCTGTTGGACTGCTACCTGGATGTCATCAAACACCTTCATCACCCACGGCCACATCGATCTTGAGTCACGCCAGGATGCTGGTTTTGGGGCCTCAGTTCTCCAATCTCTGTTCCCTAAGTATGGAGTGTGCGCCTTGCCTCCCTCCTCCCGGAGAACTGCTAGGAGTCTGCCAAAGAGTGTGGATGAACAACGTATCCACGCTCCTAGAAGAACAAGTTACTCACCTGTAACAGTAGTTCTAGGAGTGGTATATGTTGTTCATCCACACTGACCCACCCGACCTTCCCAGCTGCGGACGCACACAACCTGGCTTCCAGCGGGCTAAGATCTGGCATCATGGGGTGGAGCCAAGGTATATACCACCCGGGTGGGTGGGAGGAGCCAACTTGAAGACTTCCGGTGAACCTTAAAGGGGAAAGGGACATGCCAAAGAGTGTGGATGAAGAACATATACCACTCCTAGAACTACTGTTACAGGTGAGTAACCTGTTCTTTTTGTCTCAGTGGGCTCACCCAGTTAACAAATTTCAATAAATAAATAAAGCACAGTTAAAACACATGACATATAAATACTTAAAATTTCATGACGTCACAAAGATGTTGCTATTTAGAAGATTTCAGATTCATTAATCCAGTAGTTTATCTGCAGTTATCACAGCCAATAGGTTACCAGATTAAATAAAACACAAATTAAATACTAGCAGAACAATTAAAAGGACAGAAACATACAACAGTAAATACATAAATTAAGCAAATCAAGCTTATTTCATTGTAATGATCATTTAATATAAACAATGTGAAAAATGCTGTGTGGCTCATATCAGATACTGTATGTTATGATGAAAGATGAGTAGTGTTTCAGATAATGTGAGCTGGCTAGAGTAACTGACTCACTGTTTAAAGGAGTAGTACAGTCAAAGTTTGCAAAAACATATACAGTATGTTGTGCAGAGTGTTTTGATTTCTTTGTGTAGTCCTGGTGTGTCCTTCCTTTTATTTGCTGTTAGGAGTTTTTTCTACATTAGCCTGCTAATCGTATGTTAGTTTTATGGCCCCTGGAGATCTCTGTCTCAGCAAGGTTTATTGCTCTCCTTTTTCTTACAATTCATCCTGTCCCATGTCACAGTCATATGTCCGCGACCGTTGATTCAGTAAGTACTAGAGACAGGAGCTTGATGTTCTGGCCTCTAGTGAATAGCTCTAATTCAGTATTTTTGTTTTCTATATGTGTGTCAGGTCTAGCCAGCAGGTTAAATGTTTTGCTTTTAAAACTTTCATTTCGTCAAATTAACACACCCATAAAAAGCACACAAATCACCCCAGAACATCACTGCAAGACTTAGTAAAGACTGTTTTCTTGCAGAATAACACACTCAATCAGCCCTCAAGTATTTGCTAAACTGTACCTGTAGCAATTTGTGCTCACTGGATAAGGAAAGTTATTTAATATCACAGTTCTGCTGCAGTAAAATGACTCTAAACCACTGCTTGCTTTATCCATGGTCCCGGATACATCAGTCACATGGGACGGGAGGCATTGTAGGAACAAGAAGAGCAATAAACTTTGTTGTAGGAAAAAATGGCATTGGAAAAAAAAGCACAGGAAAAAAGGGTTACCCGTAAAAATCATGACTCAATAACCATGACTGCAAAAGCGCGACTGCAGAACAGCGACTGCCACAAGAGTGACCTGCAAATATTGGTGAATTGTAGAAATAGCGATCCCCAGATGCCACTGCTTGCAATAATAGTGACTAGTATTAAATCGAACGTGAGGAGCAAATTGCTAGTGGTGCGACTGATAGAAAAAAAAAAAGAAAAGTGTGGAGTATCCTTCCTGACCCAACATCCCATCCGGTACAATACATCTCCACATTCGGCAAAAGTGAACAGTAGCAACTAATTCTCCCTTTGAAACCCTGTAATTTTGCATTACATACAAAAGTCATATTTTGTGTCTTGCAGCATGTTCAAGACAGTCACAGCTGGGTATCATCAGCACAATCAATCGACGTGCAGTAATCCCTGTGAGACTGATTATACTGCAAGCATGTAGCAAGATTGAAGGCATTAGTGAAGAAGCACGATAGCCCTCAACTCTCTTTCTCGTCAATCTAATTAAAATGTTAACATAGTTCTGCCCGATCACCGACTCTCATAGGAAATCCTCAGTTTTAGTTCTCATCCTTCCCATGTTGAAATGCCTTCTGATAAATTCCCTTATATTCTACCCTACTATGTTATTCATATTACTACGTATCAAGGGTGAAGTCAGTTCATCAATATGTATGACATGGAGTAAAAGAGACAGCGATGGCAGTGATAATGGCAAACATGAGGTAAAACATCAACCATGCCTGCAAGTGTGAGCGCTATTATTACGTGGTTGCGATTATGTTATGGCGCTAATATGTTTGCTCGCTATTCCGATGGTCACTGAAAAAAGGACCCTGAACCAAGAAATGAATGGGTTCCCCCGCTCCCTCTTCGATCCACCATCGGCCTCTCCGAAGGTCTCGGTCCTCCTCCTCCGTGTCGGGTAGGTCCCGCCGACATCGGCGGTCTTGGTTCCGGCATCACGGAAAGCAGCGTCGCCGCCTGTCCTCATTGTCCTCTTCAGAGGATTGGCTCCGGCGCAAGTCGCATGGGCACTACCAGGACACGACGTAGCAGCAACTCTTGTTAGCCAGTAATAAGCCGACTCCATCGCTTTCTCCGGCTATTAAGTGGCTGTCGCCCGAACGACCAAAGCAGCCCCTCGTTGTAGTTGAGGAGCCGACTCCGGCTCTAGTTGTTCAGCGAAACCGGCTGCTCCACCCATTGTGATGGAACCATTGCCTCCTCAACCTAAGACTGGGGCCCTGACCAAGGATTCTCGGTCGGGTCAGGGCTTGCCCCACAGGTTGTTGGTCACCCTCACCCCCGATCCGCCTCGGCAAGTGGAGGGTGGCTCAGGCGCTCGGCAGCTGTTCACGGACTCCTCTGAGTCCAGTGACTCCTTGTATTCCAGGCCCCTTGACCTGGAATCTACTGGGGTTCAGTCAGTGGACGAGAGCCCATCCTCGTTCTTGGGAATCCTTCAGCTCATGTCAGAGTCCATTGGGATGCAGCTCGAACCCATTCAGAAACGGGCCAGATATCCCCTCAAGGAGATACTGGACTGAGGGGATTCCCCACAGAGGCCTTCCCTGTGGCCAAAGCCATTGTTGGCCTGGCCTTGGAGTTGTGACAGCGGCCTGCATCCTGTCCTGCACCTTCGGCCAGGATGGCTCGCAAGTACACAGTTCCCATCGGTTCCCTCTCCGGTTTGAGCACCCTCTGCAGAGGGGCTGAAAACGATGAAGCGTTTCCGCATTCTGGAAACACTTGGGACATGGACAAACCACCCAACAAGGAGTCCAAAAAGCTGGACTGCTCGGGGCAAAATGTTTACACTGCTTCCTCCGTAGGTCTTCGACAGGCTAGCTCGGCCGTGCTGATGGCACATTTTTCACATGCCCTTATGGGTTCCCTGGATGAGATGATTCCTCATCTCCCGGCTGACCTTCAGATGACGGTCAGGCAGACGCAGGATCAGGGAAGGGTGGTGGCCAAACAGCAGCTCCAAGCTGCTTTGGATGTTGGAGATTCTTGTGCCCGGTCAGTAGCGGCCGCAGTAGCCATGCGCCGCAGAGCTTGGCTGTGGATCTCCACCTTCATGGCGGATACCCAGTACAAGCTGGCAGATGTTCCCTTCCTTTGCACTGACTTGTTCAGACTGGGGGTGGAAGCCCATCTCCAAGTCCAGTGCCACCTTGGGCTCGGTCATGTCTGCCCAGAATGACAAAGGCCGCCAGCAGCAGCGTAAGCCCTTTCGCCCCTGTGGCACATCTGGCTCAGCAGCACCAGCAACAGGTCCAGCAGGCTCACAGTTGGCACCCTAAGGCCAAGTCTGCCACTTCCTCAAGTAGGAAGCCTGGAGGGAAAGGTCCAGGAGGCCCCTCGGCCGGCCCGTCCTCCAAGCCTGCACAGTGACGGGTTGAGGGGTGTCTCCCTCAGCCTCGTCACTCCTCCCGGGGTTCCTTCCGTGGGGGGATGGCTCCGCCACTTCCTTTCTGCCTGGTCTGCTATCACCGTGGACCATTGGGTGCTGGAGGTGGTCAGCAGGGGTCTGCCTCTGGAATTCGAGCAGTCCCCTTCCTATCGAGCCATCACCCCACGGGGGGCTACGGGTTCCACAGCCTCTCTGTCGGCTTGTCAAGCCGACATTGCTCTGCTCCTCCAGAAGGAGGTAATCAGCAATGTGGCGGACCCTCCTTCAAACCAGGGTTTGTGTCCAGGTACTTCCTGGTCCCAAAGCAGATGGGGGGCTGGTGCCCTATTCACGAGCTGCACGACCTGAACAAGTTCCTAAGCCGCGCACCTTCAGGATGTTCACTCTGGCTCAGATCATTCCATCCTTGGAACTAGGTGTGCGATTTTGCTCTCTGGATCTCCAGGATGTGTTTTTTCACGTCCCAATCCGACCGAATCATCAACGATTCCTCCACTTCAGAGCAGATGAATCACTTTACGAGTTCTGGGCCATGTCCTTCGGCCTCTCTCCAGCTCCCAGGGTCTTCACCAAATGCATGGCAGTGGTGACAGTATTCCTGCAGGGGGTCCGGGTGTAGCCTTACCTGGACGATTGGCTGCTAGCAGCTCCCTCCAGGTTGGAGGTGGAGCGGTCCAGGGATCTGGCCCTCCAGGTCTGCTCTCAAATTGGCCTCCTGATCAACGAGGCCAAATCTGAACTTGTGTCATCGCAGGTGATTCAATTCATCGGGGCAGAGCTCGACTCTCTTCAAGCCAGAGTCCGGCTCCCAGCGGATAGGGCCGAGGTTCTTTCCTCTTTTGCCCAATCATTTCTGGTTGGGCAATTGCGCCCTGCCCAGGACTTCCTGCACCTTCTGGGCCTCATGGCTGCCTGCACCAGCGTGGTCCGTTGGGCCCGCTGGCATATGCGCAATGGGGGCTGGCCTGCCAGTGGTCACAGCGCTCCGGTTCTTTGGACCAGCTGGTGACAGTGACCCAGGAGATGTGGGACGGCCTGCAGTGGTGACTCATCCCAGCTCATCTGCAGGAGGGTATCCCGTTTGTCCGCCCCCGAGCTGGCGGTCACTCTTACGACTGATGCCTCTCTGATGGGTTGGGGTGCCCATCTGGGGGCACTCTGGGCCCACGGTCTCTGGTCCCCTCAGGATTCTCGATGTCACATCAACCTACTGGAGCTTTGAGCGGTTTGACTAGCCCTCATCATCTTAGCTCTGTTTGTACGGGGTCAGGTGGTTTAGGTCCAGACGGATAACACCAGGACCATGTACTGTCTCAACCATCAGGGCGGGATGCACTCCTTGCCTCTGTGCAATCTCTCCAGATTTGGTCTCTCGTGATCAGCCTGGAGGCGGATCTCCTAGCCATCCATGTGGCAGGAGCCTCCAACAGTCTGGCCGATACCCTCAGCCAGATGGGTGCTGCATCTCACAAGTGGTCTCTCCTGCCAGAGGTAGTGAAAGACCTGTTCTCCCATTGGGGCACCCCTCAGGTGGACCTGTTCGCCTCCAGGGAGAATGCGAAGCTGAGGCTGTTTCACGCCCGCCCCCCTCAGCAGGGCTCACTGCATGGGGATGCCTTCTCGAGGCCGTGGACCCCGGGCCTCTTTTATACCTTCCTTCCATTTCCCTTGATCCACATGGTGCTTCTGAAGGTGAGGAGGGACAAGGCATAGGTGATTCTGGTAGCCCCAGACTGACTTTGCCAGTTCTGGTACCCAGATCTCCTCAGCCTCAGCTCCAGGCTCCCGAGGCGGCTTCCAGCCCACTTAACCTGATCTCAGTCAGCATGGGAAAGGTTCTCCATCCGGACCTTCAATCCCTGCACCTGACGGCCTGGTTCCTGAACGGCTAGAGTTCCAGACCTTGGGTCTTTCCGACGAGATCCTCAGCATCGTTGAGGTGTACTGTAAGGAATCGACCAGAAAATGCTATGCCTTCAGATGGAAGAGATTCTCCATTTGGTGTCAGGACAAGGTGTTGAACCCCTCTTGCTGTCCATTGGCTAGTATTTTGGACTACCTGTGGTCCCTTTCTCAGCTAGGGCTTTGGTCAACGACCCTTAAGGTGCACATGGTAGCCATCTCTGCTTACCAGGCGCAGGCCGGCAAGCAGTCGGTGGTGCAGGAGAAGGTGGTCAGGTGCTTTTTCAAAGGCCTAGACCACATGTCCCCTCCGGTGCAAGAACCTCCACCTGGGATCTACTGCTGGTATTGGCTAAGCTCATGGGCAAGCCATTCCAACCATTGCACGGGTGTGACATCTCTCACCTGTTGTGGAAGACCACCTTCTTGGTGGCTATTACATCAGCCAGAAGGATGAGAGAGCTCCAGGTGCTTTCCATCGAGTCTTCCTACGTGGTCTTCCACAGGGACAAAATTGTCCTTCGCCCCCACCCGAAGTTCCTTCCGAAGGTGGTGTCGGAGTTTCACCTTAACCAGGCGTCGACTCTGCCGGTGTTCTACCCCAGTCACACCTCGGAGGCCGAATATAGGCTCCATACTTTGGACCCTAGAAGGGCGCGCTTATTATAAAGAGTGGACGGCTGAAGTTCGGGGATAGGTTCGCCAGCTGTTTGTCACCTATGCTGAAGCCGCACCTGGCAGACCTGCAGCCAAGCGGACGATAAGCAGGTGGGTCACCTCCTGCATAGATCTCTATTATAGGTTGGCGGGCATGGAGCCTCCCAAAGGGATAAGAGCTCACTCTACCCGCCATACTGCTGCTTCAGTGTCTGCTTCTAGGGACATCCCTATCCAGGAAATCTACAGGGCTGCATCCTGGAAGTCATCACACACCTTTATTTCCCATTACCACATTGGCCTTGAGTCACGCCGGGATGCTGGTTATGGGACCTCGGTTCTCCAGTCCTTATTTACTAAGTAGGGGGTGCGTGCCTTGCCTCCCTCCTCCCGGAGAACTGCTAGGAGTCTGCCAGACAGTGTGGACTGAACAACATATCCACGTCCCATATAAATACAGGTTACTCACCTGTAACAGGAGTTCTAGGAGTTGTATATGTTGTTCATCCACATGACCCACCCGACCTCCCTGACTTTGACGCACTACCTGGCTTCCAGCAGGCTAGATCTGGCATCATGGGGTGGAGTCGAGAGTTTTACCACCCGGGTGGGTGGGAAGAGCCAGCTTGAAGACCTTTCGGCAAGAATTAAAGCGGCAAGGAACCTGCCAGACAGTGTGGATGAACAACATATACCACTCCTAGTACTCTTGTTACAGGTGAGTAACCTGTATTTTTTGCAAATTCTGACTGCACTACTCCTTTAATTAGATGAGTGAAAATGATTTCTAGTGAGTATAAGTGCTTCAGGTCCAGAAAAACAAATGTATCAACAGAACTGTAGTAAACATGTTCTTCTGGGTTTGAAGCATTTCAATGTGATCACATGAGTGTCCCTGTTTAAGATTATACTGTAATTCTAATTAGTTATTAATGATTTAAAGCTGTTTGCTCATTGGTTGCTGTGCCAGGTGTTAATCTCTTAGAAATGCCTGGTACAGCTATCAAAACACAGCTGACACAGCTGCAGTGCACATCACCACAAATCAAAGTGCGAGTTTGTGTACAACACACATCTTTCTGTCAAACTGGAAATTGTCTATAAAAACAGAGCTGTCAAACAAAATATTACAACTTTAAAAACCTGCTGAAATTGTGTGGCGCACTAGTACTAAACATGCTGCTGTGTCACTCACATGATGAATGTCATCACTTCAGCTGTCTTTCACCTGCACTCACTCAGTCGTTCATCACTTCCTGATCAAAAGACGTAAGTTACACCTAAACATACCTGGAATAAAGTGATCATAGATATGATTGCAATCACACCCTCACAACTGAGCATGTCTCTTGGCTTAGCACCAGCAGAGGTTAATGACTCTTCAGTGAAACACTTCCCAGCCAGGTATTAATCCCTTAGAAATGCCCGGTTGAGGTGGCTCACTGGTATGGAGGGCTGATGCATCATGCCTTACTTCCTGCCACGCCTCCGATCTGTGTTCATGGTGTGAGCAGGCCACCGAGGGTCAGCTGTGGAGGGAGAGGATTGAGTGTTCAAAGGACAACTCTCCTCTCCTCTCCTGGGGAGGGGTGGGGACAGAGTCCGCTGCCTGCTTGACCCCTAACAGTGGCTGGGGTCTAGCACAGTGGGCCCACACGTAGGGGGCTATTGCAGGGCAGATGCTCGGCGTGCCACATATGGAAGCGTGTATGGCTCAGCCATTTGTGTCATTGCACGCTGCCGTGCTTGCAGGACAGGGGGACGGGCACCAAAAGGAGGAGAAAATATCGGCCGGCAGGATGATAGCCGGCCCCTCATAGGTTCTGCACCTGGCTAGCTGGCACCTCGCTAGGGTGAGGGGTGAGTCCAGTGAACACTGGGGTGATGGGGCTGGGGGAGCAGAACGTAAGGGGGCCGAGCAGGAGCATAAAGAAACAGAGGGGGGGGAAATAAATAAATTTCTGGTTGTTTGGGGGTTATTGCTTAATTAATTTTATTAGAAGACTATTTCTTTAAAAATGTTGCAGCTGGCTCTGTGGTGTCAAGCACTATGACATCCATTCAGTATGCTAGCAACCCATGTTCATGCTTTAAACTCAGGGCAGCTGGAGTGAAGGCCAGTAGGAGGGTGTCAGAGCATCCATGTGGATGCTGTCTGCCATGGGGAGGGGCTGCCATGTGCTGTCCCTAGAGCAGCTATTGGGGGTATGTTTGACCACACACTTCCATACCCCCCCAATGATGCTGCAGTATACATGGTAATGCGGGAGGAGGGAACTCGGATGGGGAGAACAGCAGAAAAGTGACACTCTCTGAACACATCTTATGATGGACCCCACCATCCCAGCTACCAGGTTTTAGCGCAAACCTTTTGCGACCACCCTAACTGTTGCATCAACAATCAGTCCACACTTCCTCTCTTCCTTTAAAGGAGGAGCCCCATGGAAGAAAGTATACTGTAGAGCCAGGGATGGCTGGTGGAACTGAGCCATCATGAGCAGAAGAAGGTGATCTGTCTGGTGTGCAGTGCCACCCATAGTTGTGTAGTGCCTTGGGAGACTCTGGGCATGCACAAAAAAAAAAAATGTTTAATTAAGGGCTGCCTGATGGACCAGCCATGGTAGCACATCAGGCTGCCATGCAGGCAACCCAGGGTAAGTTGCAGGCCTGGGAAATCTGTGATCAGGCAGCCATAGTTGGCGAATGGTGCCAGCACAGGCACCTCCCTGACTCGGGGAGAGTGGAACCACATTCCACCAGAGTAACCCCTGCAGCAGGTCAAGGATGGTCCATCCTCCTGCACAGAGAACAGCTATGCACATGCAAGGCCAGAAGGAGTGCCAGCACTGTGCCATTGGAGAGCTGGGTGGAGGAAGGGCCAGGAAAATAGCAGGGGGATTAAAGTTGTTGCCCAGGTCTGCCAGCATAGTGGCTACTAGTATTCTCTCGGCATTGTGGAATTCAGAAGATCCTGAGGGGTCAGTGGGGCTGGGATCTTGCCAGATGGCTTGAAGAGGTAGAAGCCTAGGAGGATGGGGGGACGCATAAGTTGGGGGAAACAGTGGTTATACTCAAATACTCATCTGGAACATTGAACAAGCTGGAGTAAACTAAACAAGCTTGCACCATGCAGTAATACATTTGCATGTTCCTCTCTTGATCCTACAGTACTTAAGAGTCTGTGAGTTCTAACTGAAGAACTCAGGATGGCCATATTCAGTTTGAATACCAAATCATACTAGCCCCAGACTTTGAACTGCCAGCTAGTAGCAGTTGTCCTGGGTGGTGTGGGGGGCATGCTAATTGTAATGGCAGAAATTCACCCACCATTTGTTTTTGTTTTTTTCTTGCCAGAATTTCTCTGCTTTGTCAACATCCAAACAGTTCAGTGATCATTTTAATTGTAAAGTAATACCCTGACTCTGGCTGATTTTCATGGAGCAGAAGAACTGACAGTTGTGTATCCTCACCAGTAGTTTCAGATACATGGCTGAGAGAATCTACTTTCACCACATATGCACTGCCTGTCTTATCTTGTAGTTCAGTTTCATAGGGTACTTAATCAGTTTGTAATGAAACAGTATAATCTTCCGAAGATCATCTTCTTCATAAAGCCACACTTTTTGGTCTTAGGACCAGATGCGCTAGAACCCTGAGGGAGCAAATTTTGTCAGGGCTGCAAGCGTCGGTGCCAGGAACAATGAATGTGTGTGTCACTACACACCAGAGCCAATAACTGTCGCAGACAGTCCCAGCTGCCTCAGATCTGTTTTTTCTTTCATCAGATGTATACTCGCAAGAACAAACATCGTGCCACAATGCGTCACTTCTACTTATTTATTTTCATCACACTTACGGAGTATGGTGAGTCATAAGAAAACAATTCAAAACCTTCAGGGCCACTTTTCTGGTCCTGCTGGTGCAGTACAACCATCGCACACACCAGCTCTCACATTTCCTGTTTCTCCTAACTTGGTCTCAACCACAACATGAAGGCCTACTCCCTCAGTCCCAAGATGTTGAAGTGCTAACCCCTGAAGATGGGACAGCACATCCAAACGTTCGGGGGCAGGCTTCTTTTTTTTACTTTATTTGTATTGCATTTAATTTAAAACAAAATGTAAAGTCAGGCAGAAGGGTAAGACACAGCTGTTACAGCATGATCAGTGTTATAAAAAGTATACTTCAGCATCCCTCCCACAATAGTGCTGTACTTCACTGGGACCGTACATCCAGTTGTTAACAATCATATAACGGCTCAATGCAGTGGACACAAGAAAGGCCAAATAGTCTTAGCTGTTGAAAAGCTCCTGCCAATTTATGTGGCTTAGTGTCCAGTTACTTCAAAAGAGTTAGAAGTCCAAATGAATACATGGTGAATCTACAAATAAACAGTGCAGTTAATAAGATTATGCTAAATGCCCGTGTAATCACAGACCAACAGAAACATGTAAACCTTTCTAGAAAATAGGAATAATGGAGTAATTGTTAACAATATGTTACATCTTAAATGTTATAGTAGTAATTAAAACAGCAAGATAACTGACAGAGAAAAACTCAGTAAAATACAAGCAATATTCCCGAACCAAGTTGTTGAGCAAGCATGATAGTTAACCTTGTTACAGCCATATCAATCATGCAGTGCTCTTTATGGCCTGTACAGGCAGGAAACAAACCTCTGATCAGGGAAGGGCATGGTAGACAGAGTTACCGCAGTGCCACCTGCACCATCTTGATCATGCTATCAGAAATATCTTGAATTATATTTACCCAACAGGCAGTATATGCCTCATTCAGTCTAACAAGCCCCCTCCCCCCACTTCAATATTGAGAGGTATCCCCTCACATTATAACTTAAGCCACTACTATGATAAAAATAAATAGCCATGATAAAACATTAGAATGTCAATGGCAATAAAACAGGTCCCAGCACTTTGGTGTAAAGTGTGCAGCAGAGCATCACCTGGCCTGGACGGTAACCCATAATATTGGTGACTGAGACTGAGCAACACACATACGAGCGACTCGGTCTCAGTGCCTATAATGTGAGCTACCCTGAAAGGGTAGCGACCAAAGAAGAGTGAAGATGCAGGTTAGTGAGGGAAGAACAGCAACAAGGTAGGATGGCCAGTGGAAAAGAAGGGATGAGGAAGAGAGTATGTGGGAGATAGTGCGGCCCAGTATTTCCGAGCTGCCCCTGTGGTGTGGTGGTGATGGTAGCTGGCTGTAGGGAGCTAGGTACAGGGTTCAGGGCTGGGCAGGAGAAAGCTTTTTGTGCAGGCGGGTTTTTGAAATTTTTTTTGCGACTTACTCCCCCTTCCGACATGCACCCCCTGGAGTTAACAATCTGTAGTTGCGGGGGCAGGGGAAGCCCCCGCATAAAATACTGTTTACGGTTCGCCCGGTTCTCGTTGGGAGTGTACATTGCCGCTTTTCTTTCAGCAGTGTACACTCACTATTATGCCGTTATGACATGGAACCCCTGTGACCTCAACAACCAGTTTCCGAGTCTGACTCACCTTTGTGCAGTCTGGCTGGAAATTTGCAAATTTTCTCTGCCAGTTTTCCAGCATCAGCAGGCTTTGAAAATTGGTACATTTTACGTCCATAATACACTTTAATCTGGCAGGCAATAGCATGTGGTGGTTTATCCCCATTTCATGTAGCAGGATCTGAACAGCATCAAACATTTTTTGCCCTTGTCTCGTGCTGCAGCTTAGATCTGGAAAGATCTTTATAGTGGAGTTAGCCAGTTTTGCTCTGCCACACTTTTTTGCTTCCTGAAGGAATTTGTCCCTCTTCTTGCTGCTGCTCAGGACCATGAGCACCTTCCAATTGGTCTCCTTCCCTGATGGCAGTCTCCTTGGAGTGATACTGTAGGCATGAAGAATAATAAGTTATTGCTGCAGTTGTAGAACCCCTGGCAGCCATTCCATCAAGAACCCCTTAAAGTCGTCACCATCCGATGTTTCAGACAGTCCAAGGATTCTGACATTTGCGGCTCTGAAAAAGTTTTCGTGTTGCTGCAGTTGAGCTTGGAGTACACTGTTCTCTGTTACCAGCCCATTACTGGTCACCAAGGCCTTTTCTGCTACCTCCCCTGCTTCCATGGCATTCATGTGAGCAACCTCTGCTTTTTTCCATTAAAGCTGTGCGCATATTAAAGGCTTACATTTTACTATCCACTTTTCGAATAGCTGTGAGCAATGATGTTAAAGTTGGCTCCCCCAGCTGAGCGGAAACCAACTCTGGTGTATCGGCGTTTTTTTATAGCCTGGGCCTTTGGATTTGAAGCGTCTGTTCCTAATTGATTTTTGTTAGGTTTCACCATCTTTGCGAGCTCCAAATGTTTCCCAGTTTACACACCAAAACATCTTCTAGCAAACAATCATGTTTGTTGCTGTAAAATGTAAGTTTGTCACCATTTTAAATTGTCAAAAAATATAAAACAATTGGATCTTTTTCACTAAGTGGCTACTTGGCTCAGCAAGCAGGCCATGACCCCATGATCCTTTAAGGGCAGCCCTCTGAGAAGGAGGCTGGCAGATAGGTCACTGGACCATCCCCCCCCCCCCCAGTTCCATCACTGCTGTCCAAGGGCAGTCAAGGTTGAGAGCTCTCCCTTCCCTTACTGCATTGGGGTTGTGCCGGAGTCACTAGTAATGAAACTGGGAGGGCCTGTGAGTCTGTCCAGGTAGTTGCAGGAGCACCTACCATGGTATGGCAGTCATTGGGGCTGCACCACCCCAGTGCCAGTTCCGGGCAGCACCCTCAGTGTTGGCCATTTCATTGAGGCCATGAATTGTCTGTGCTACGTATTGCTCAGTTGTAACTAACAGTGCCACTGTCCAGGTCGGTGCAGCTGTTGGCACCAGCATGAACTCAGTGCCAGTGCCACTAACAAGGCTGGGATTGGCACCGATACTGCTGTTGGCAACAGTGCTGGTGTTGCTTGTGACATCAGCTGTAACATTGGAGCTGTTGGCACTGGTGTTGGCACTGTCAGTACTGGTGAAGACTCCAGATCTGGAGCAGTCCTTGCAGCAGGGTCTCTCAGAGGCCATCCCGTTGTCATTCTTCCAGGGGCTGCCCCTTGGGACAACCAGACACTAGCAGCGACCGGTTTTGGCATAACCAGACTGACTGTTTTTCAGACTGATTGTGCCAATAAGGGCAGAAGCTATTTGGATATTCTACTCCCGGACCCGTCCACTAGCCTTACAAATTCAGTAGAGTGTAATTCTGCCAATGAAACAAAAAAATAATAATTCTACCAAAAGTATGGAAGAAACGTGTGTGGTTAAGGAAAATAACAATGCCCCCCCCCCCCCGGAGAACTCTAGTGCCAACTGCCAAGGAAGTCTGTAAGTGGTATAATCTCCCCCCAAATGAATCAATGATGGCTAGACAGGCGGTAGTACTAGGTGATTCTATCCTAAAATATACAGATAGGTGTATATATGTAATGCCGAGAACAGTAACCATACCTATAGCAGCTTTCAAGGGGCCAGAATTAAGGTCATTGAACAAATATAATGTAATATACTAAAAAACGAGGGGAAAACATTAGTCATCTTGCATGTGAGAATGAATGACATCAATAGGTCAGCAATAGAAGATGTTAAAAAATATTTTATTTCCTTGGTAGACACACTTGAGAACCACGGGTATGAGATCTGTATCTCTGAAATCTTACTTGTTCCAAGAGGAGGTAGAATAAAACAAAATAAAATCACTAAACGAATGGTTCTGCAATTGGACCTTAAAAAAGGGGATCAAATGCCTGACCCATTGGGAGCAGTTTAATAACAACTATGCCCTCTATAGTTGAGATGGCCTACACCAGAGTAAAAGAGGGTGGTCTTTGCTAGGTAAAAAAATTGCCACCTACATACAAGATCATTTAAACTAGATAGGTCAAGGGAGCAAGTATCCCAGAAGGTCATTAGACCAAACATGGTGGCATCAGGAAAGAAATATAGCTTCATACTCGACAATGCTAGCAGTTTAAACCTAGTTTAAAAAAAAAAGTGAATTAGAAGTGCTACTACTTAAAAACACCATAGATTGTGCAGTCAACACCGAAACCTGGTGGGCATTACTTGTAATTGGTATAGAGATTTTTTTTTTTGTATACTCTCTTTATTCTCCTGGAAGCCCAGGACATCTCTCAGGGTACCTGCTCGAACTTGCCTCTACTCCCTCCTCTGGACTCCTCCAAACCCATGGCGAACTTAGCCCCCGGATCACCGGGAGGGTTTCGGCCCGCCCCACCCTTCAGCCTGTTCAGATTAGAGGGACTGCCGAGAGTCGGGGCTAGAGAGGGAATCCAGGGGGTAGTTCCAGCTATGGGGATGTGGGCAATTCCATGGGGTCCCCTTTGCCTCCACTAGGCCACCAGGGTATTTTCCTTGAAAGTTTCACCCGGAGCACGGTCGTGCAATGACGGTAGCACGCTCAAGTGCAGCCGTCCACTGCCACTTCTAACCCTGACACTGTGTCGAGCTGTGCTTCCCGTGGGGTCCCCTAGTCTCCGCTAGGGGCCACTCATGGAGCGAGGCTAAACCAGATCCCTCCTCAGGAAGGGAGAGCAGTCCACTAGATGCTCAATCCCTTCCCTCCCCTGACAACCAGAGTCCATTCTCGAACCTGGGTTGCATGTATGGTGCGAGGTGTGGCATCCAGCGCCTCAACCCTCAGCATCATTGGGCCGGCTTGGTATAGAGATAGTTTAGGTTAGAATTAACAAAAAGGGAGTGGGAGTATGCATATATGTCGAAAACAATATAGGAGCCTCCGAATTTGTTCCTCCAGATAGCCGTAGATTACTAGTGGAACATATTTGGGTACAGATCATTGGAAAAAAGGAAAGAAATTAAGAATAGGAAATTTCTGCAGGCCACCATCTTCATCACAAGATTATAATATCTACCTAGTCGATGAAATAACTAATGTCTCCAAGTTATCACGGCTTAAGGCAACATGGATTCACAACAGGAAGGTCTTGTCAAACGAATCTGATAGATTTTTTGATTGGGTGACAAGAGTAGTATGTCAGGGAGGGGCGGTGGACATGGCATACCTAGATTTTAGCAAGGCATGTGACACAGTCCCACATAAGAGGTTAGTAAACAAGTTGGGCAGTATGGGAGTGGGTCACAAGGTGGTAATCTGGGTCAGAAATTGGCTTAGCAACAGAACACAGAGAATGGTGGTAAATGGAGTTCAATCTGAAGAAAGAGGAGTAACCTGTGGGGTGCCACAGGGTTCAATACCGAGGCCAGTCCTCCTTAATGTCTTTATTAGTGACATTTCAGAGGGACTCGTAGGAAAGGTATGCCTCTTTGCAGATGACACCAAGATCTACAATAGGGTTAACACTCCAGGGAGGGAGGTGGAGAAGCTGAGGAGAAACTTACCCAAGTTGGAGGAGTGGTCAAGAGTGTGGCAGCTTGGATTCAATGCCAAGAAGCATAAAATCGTGCACTTGGGGAATAAAAACCCGGGGAGAAATACACGATGGGGCAGGTACAACAACCAAACTGGAAAGGAACCTGGGAGTAGTCGTAACAGATAATCTAAAAGTAGCCAAACAATATGAGAAGGCAGTGAGGAAAGCTGGGGAGATGCTGGGGTGCATAGGGAGAGGTATTACCAATAGAAAACAGGAAGTGGTGATGCCGCTGTACAGGCAGTTGGTGAGGCCTCATCTGGAGTGCTGCGTGCAGTTCTAGAGACCGAATCTCTGAAAGAACATTGACAAGGTGGGGGCAGTCCAGAGAAGGACAATGAAAATGGTGCAGGGGCTACACCAGAAACCATACGAGGAGAGACTGAGGGAACTCAACATGTATACACTGGAGGAAAGGAGGGAGGGGCGATATGATAGAGACATTCAAATACCTCAAGGAGATCAACGGAGTTCAAGAGGGCAGCATCTGTTAGAAAAGAAGATGTGCAAGAACAAGGGGTCACAATATGAGGCTGGGGGGGAGACTCATGGGCAATGTGAGGAAGTATTTTTGAACAGAAAGAGTGGTGGATGCATGGAACAGCCTCCCCGAGGAGGTTGTGGGGGCAGCAGTGGTAGGCGAATTCAAGAACACATGGGACAGGCAGAAGGCAACACTAGGGGCGGGAAGGAGGAGGTAGGCTGCAGATCAAGTAGGATCAGTAGTTTATACAGTAGGCAGGGAAATGGGAAAACTGTGTGGGCTGGGTGGTCCTTATCTGCTGTCAAATTCTATGTTTCTTTCAGATGTTCTAATCCAATATGCCAGATATAGACTGGGACACGTTAACTGGGAATTCTAATGCTGATTCTGTGTTTATAGACACAGTAGTCTCAGCAGGACTGGAGCAACTTGTCAAAGATCCCACTAGAGGGAATAACACATTGGATTTGGTCCTCTCCAGTACGCCTTTGGATATCACAGATTTAGCAGTGGTGGCTCCCTTAAGTAACAGCAATCACAGTATAGTGTCACTTAAATTAATAAACAAAAGGGAATCCACAAATTCACAGGCATGCTTTAGGTATAACTATCCCTGGGGCAACTATGCCATAATAAATCAGATCCTAACATCTTATGACTGGGAAACTATGTTTTTATATCTAGAAGTCAATGAGTGTTGGAACTTGCTAAAAACAATAATTAAGGACATATACCTTTAAAACAAATATATAACAACAAAGTAAAAATCCCCCCTTGGCTTGCCCCTAAGGTTAGGAAACAGATCAATAAAAAGAAAAAAGCCAATAGAAATTTAAAGAAATACAATAACCATAAGGCAAAATCTTATTGCAGAGTAGTTTTGAAAGAAACAAAACACTTAACAAAAAGGGAAAGGAGGAAACTAGAATTTAATCAAGTCCACATGAAGAACAATCGAAAGTTTCTTATTATACATCAACAGCAGTAGAGCTAGTGATACTACTGTTGGGTCACAGATTGATAATGGGATTGAAGTTAGAAATCTGCTGCAAATGGCGGAGGCCTTTAATGGATATTTCAGCTCAGTCTTTGGCCCCAAAAATGAAGGAAACGTTATTTTCAAACAGAGCAATCTGCTTTTATACTCTTTTCCTGTGAGGAAGTCATTAAGGCAATTAGATTATTTAAAACTAATTCTTCCTCTGGTCCCAATGGCATTAACTCCTATTTTTTGAAGGACCTAGCCAACACACTAAGCATACCTTTAACAATAAAACTTAATACATCATTCAAACAAGAAATTATACCAGGGGACTGGAAAAGGGCCACTGTGGTTCCCGTCCATAAAAAGAGAAGTCAGTCACTCACAGTGGGAGAAAATATCTTACACCTGGTTTTGTGTAACTTTGAAGAAAAAATAAGGAACATTACAGTACATGCCCCTTTGGGAGATAATAACCATAATAGGATCACGGTAGAGATCAATATCAAAATCCCTAAAATCAAAGGGAAAACTACTGTAAAATGCTATAATAGAGCGGATTACATCCAGATTAAGACATATCTGAAAGAATGGGAATGGAAGGAAGAGCTAAAAGATCTAGGAATGAAAGCAATATGGACAAAAGTAAAATCACAAATTGATTATTGTGTTAATGAATGGGTACCAGAATTACCAAAGTATAATAAAAAGGGAAGAATCCCAGTATGGTGGGGTAAGGCAGTAAAAACAACAACAGAGAAAAAAGAGAAACTATACAATACATATAAACACAATCCAACAACCCTTAACTGGGAAAGGTATAAGAAAGCAGCAAATAAACGTAAGAGTACAATCAGAGCATCAAAATCTAGGGTAGAAATGCAAATGGTTGCTTCTATTAAGGATAACAAAAAGAGTGTTTATAGCTATGTGGGTTCTTTGAGAGGTAACCAGAGGAAAGTAGGACCTTTAGAAGTAAATGACAAATTAATCGAAGAACAAGATATGGTACATGAACTGAATAAGTATTTTTTAATAACATTCTAACCAAAAGAAATACCAAAAGATAGTTATTTAGATGGAAATAGACAAAATAAAGATATAGTATTCTCCAAACAGGAGATATTGAAGAAACTAAAGAAATCAAACCTGATAAATCTATAGGACCTGATGGGCTGAGTCCAAGACTGCCGAGAGAACTTGCAGAAGAACTTTGTTGCACCATTACTGAGTTGTTTAATGCATCAATCAAAGAGTGTAATACTCTTGATGAATTAAAAGTAGCTAATGTGACTCTAATTTGTAAGGAGGGAGATAGGAAGCAAGTCAGCAATTATTTATTTATTAGCTTTTGGTAACCGGGTAAGTGCACTAGGCAAAAAACTGCCTATTTTCAGGTACAACCCAGGAGAGTACAGTTTGGGAATACAGCATTGACAAATAATCAGGTACATGATGCAAGATAACTGTTGAACAAATACATTGGCAGAAGCAGCCACAGAAGTTTATATACCACAAGGATAACATCAAGAATAGTGTAGTTTTACCTGAATACGATTGTTATGTAGTAGCAAGGAAGAACAAAGCCTAGCAATGGGAGAAACAGACAGGAAGACATACTTACAATTGATTCATAATGTCAAGGTAAACACGTCGTCAGGCCTAGCTATATGGGAAACAAGACTGGTAGAAACACTTACACAATAGGCATACCAGAAGATGGGCATGGCCACAAGCTGTAGGACAAGATAATGAAACAGAGCAGAAGTTAAGTGCAGTCACAGTTCCCAAGAGCGAACAGTGCATGCTTAAATGTAAGATTAGATGAGGCGTTCTTGACATGGGTGGGGAGTGAGTTCCAAAACCTAGGAGCAAAGTAGGAAAAGGCTTGCTCACCCATTTTCATGGAGCAGGGGAGAACATAGAGCGTGGGTGAGGACCTAAGGGGGCGAAAGTGAGAGACCGGGGTAAGCATGCCCCCCAGAGAGGAGGGATGCAGAGGTTAAGGAGTCAACAAAACACTCTAGAGTGTAACAACGGAGGGCACTGGGAGACAGCCAGTTTAAGGCAGCATAGAGTAGGCAGTGATGGGTTTGGCGAGGAGCTGATAAGGCAAATCTACAGATATTATTGTAAGATATGTCCCATTTGCGAAGGGCCCCAGAATTAGCATGAGAGAGTACTGGGAGGGCATATAACAGTGGTGGGAGTAGAACACCTCTTGCTACTGAGATTCTAGCTTCCAAAGTGAGTGAGTGATGCACTCTGTAGGCCGCACCAATCTTGGCGTTAACCGAGTGACATCCTCATTAACGTGTACAGCAAAGTCAAGTACCGGGTCCAGCGTAACCCCAAGATATTTGAAAGATAAAGTGTTGGAGACAGGAGTCCCATCGCAGCAATGGATCAGGAGCTTAGGGGACTCAGTGGAAGCCTTTCTACTGGACCCAAAGAGCATGGCTTGAGTCTTAGATATGTTTAGAATTTGATGGTTGGAGGAAAACCAGGTTTGGAGGGACTGAAATGCAGGGGAGAGAGTAGATTGATGTTGGCAACAGACTTGGAGGCAGAGTATAGCACCAGGTCATCTGTGTACATGGTAATGCTGCATTAAGAAGAAGGAATAGGGATGTCATTAAGGAAGACGGAAAAGAGAAGGGGACCAAGAATAGAACCCTGTGGAACCCCACAGGTGATAGTGGCAGGGGAGGAGAGAAACTTACAGAAAGAGACAGCCTTAGAACGATTTTCAAGGTAGCTGCCAAACCAGGAAAAGGTAGAATCAGAGGCACTGAGTGAGTACAGCTTAGCCAGTAGTAGTGGGTGATTTACCATGTCAAATGCTTTAGAGAGGTCAATGAACACAGCTCCAGTAAGTAATCCCTTGTCCATGTTGCTTTTAACATCGCTGGTAAACTGTGTAACTGCAGTAGTAGTGCTGTACCCAGCCCTAAAGCCATGTTGTACTGGGGATTGAAGGTTAAAGTTGAGAAGGTGCGCAGAAACCTGTCGATGAACTAGTTTCTCAAGCAATTTACTGAGTGAGGGTAGGAGTGAAATAGGACGGTAGTTTGACATGATTTTGACATCTCCTTTCTTAAACACAGGTATAGTTCTGACAACTTTCCAGACAGAGGGCACTGAGGCTTAACAGATAGAGGTTGAAAAGCCTGGTTACTGGCACAGCAAGACAAGAGACAAACTGCCTTAGAATCCTAGGATGAATGCCAACAGAGCCTGCACTACCATTAGCAGGAATAGACTTTAGTAGCTTAAGTACTTCTTGACACGTGACCGGTGCCAGATCAAGGGCATGGGGGAGCAGTAGCTAGCAGGGATGGGGACAGCTGGGAAAAGATGGTTAATGAAGGGGAGAGATTGGGAAGTGTGGAAAACAGGGAGTCAGATGCATTAGCTATGGTGAGAGCGTTATTGCAGTATGTGTCGTTTATTAGCATTTCATTAGGAGTCGTAGGCTTGTTGTTCCCAAGGATCTCCTTAATTTGAGACCAGTAACGTTTAAGGTGAGAGGCAGAGAAACTGAGAAGGTTCCGGTAGTAAATACTCTTGGCCGAGCGAATCTCTCTTTTACAGTTGTTGCGTAAGGACCTGTAGGCCTCAAAGTCTGCTTGAAGGGAGGAGGACTTCCAAGATAACAAGAGTTTATCCCTCTGTTTTAGCAGCTGGAGTGGAGGGCGCTTGAGCCATTTGGTGACCTTCTTTTTTACTCTATGTGTAGTGACCGGAATATGGTGGTTCTGGAGAGAGAGAAGGTTATCATTGCAATAGTCAGCCGCTATGTCAATATCATTGGTTAGGTAGAGAGGGGACCAGTCAGCCATGTTTAGGTCATGCCAAAGTGCAGCAGTGTTGAGTTTAGAGAGGTCAGAGAAAGATAAGATTTTAGATGGGTAGGAGGCGGTGGGTAGTGTCCCATATGCAGTAAACCGGGCAGTGATCACTTATGGAGTCAGGTAGAACTCCAGCAGAGGGGAAGTTCTCTTTCTTATTTGTCAGCATCCAATCAATGAGGGTGGTGCAGGAACCACGATTAAAAATCCTGGTAACAGCCTGGATAAGTTAAGTGAGGTTTGCCATGCTAGTAATGGATGATAGGAGAGAAGAACTAGGCCCAACCCAGTCCTGGTTAAAATCTCCCGGGCAGATAACTTCATTTTTCCCAGACACAGAGGGCAAAAGTTCGATAAATTCTTCCAGACCAAGCCTGGCATTTCTAGGGGGCAGATATACGCAGAAGATGTGGATTTTGTTAACACCCACAAGCAATAGAAGGGCATGAAGCACCTCACAATTAGCCAGAGGGGGGGGGCCTTGAATGATAGATACATTGAGATGAGACTTGAAGTACAGTGCAAGGGCCCCCCCCTTTGGCATTAGGGTGATCAGCCCGAAGCATATTATAGCCGGGTACGGAGCAGAGGGAGTCAGCAACGGAGGGTTTCAGACAGGGCAAGGATGTCAGGGTTATTAGAACAAACCCAAGTCTCAAGCTCCGGGAGGTTAGCAGAAAGGCTCCTTATGTTTAGGTGCGCAAAGGTGAAACATGATGATTGAGGCAAGCAACTGGAGGAGTGAGACTAGGAGGTAGTATTAGCAACAGCAGGACCAGGATTGGTCTCAACATCCCCAGAAAGGGAAAGGGATAGAGTAATTATCCATAAAGAGGCAATCAATAAACATAAGAGGCACCCCCAGAGGAGATCAAGTACCTCTGCAAAACATAATTAAGTAATACCCCAAGGTGTTTATAACTAAGCCCCAACAGAGGTAAAGGAGTAGGGGAGGGGGCAGACAGTAGATTGGAGTAGCAGAAGTTATTAGGTGAATATACATGGTGAAAAGAGGGATACTCAGAAGGACCTGTTTAGAATACTAGAAGAAACATAGTGCCTAATAATGGCAGGAGGGGATATATAGCCCTAGAATACAGGATGAGGAAGGACAAGGGGTAAGAGATAGGTAGGGAGGAGAGCCCAGAACAAAGAGAGGAGAGGAAAGGGGGGAGGTTAGAAAGAAAATGGGATAGAGGGAGGGATAGATGGAAACAAGGGAAAAAAAAAACCCGTAGCCAGAGAAATTACATAGAAAGACAAACTAGTAAACCAGAGAGAGAAGAGGAGAGGTCACTACCCCAACAAGAGAGGACAGCTTGGAGGAGCACTGGGGCATAGACTGCAACTTAGGACAAGAGTTCAGGCAACCTCTAGTGGGGAACTAGTATAAACTGCAAACGAGAAACCAGGGAGATAGAAAAAGAGCAAACGAAAATCTCCGAGCACACTTTATAAATTAAACACCAGCTAAGGGTGGAGGGAATTCGGGGGCGGGCAGGGAGCAGTTGCGAAGTGACTGAGGGGATCAGCCTGGCAGCTTTCTGTTTAAAACTGACAGCCTGTGCTCTACAAGCAGCCAACAGCTTACAGGCAGTCTGAACACTAATTACAGCTCAGTTTTAACAAGAGCAAGCTCCGTTTTAAATGACCAGCTAACAGGCAGACTGAACACTCATTACTGCTGTTTAACACTAGCAAGCTCCATTTTAAATGAAATATGAAAGAAAAAGCAGAATTAGGCTAACATTAGGCTGCACTGTTTAAAAGAATTCTGGCGGCTCCCCTGAGGCCGAATATCATTAAGATGGCGGCTGAGTAACCAAAGGAGCTATAAAAGTGAAATACTGTCTCTAAATCTATTAAACTCCCTTCAGGTTGCTGTTAAAGTGTCCAGGGTAAAATACAGCAACACATTTCACACACAAAGCTGGAATTCTTGCCTAGAAGCCACTGGGAGCAAGTTGGTGGTCGAGAGAAAAAAGGCGCCAAGTTTGAAGTTTCCCAAGACAAAGAAAGATGAGCACATCCTCCAGAGCGTACCTGTGCAAGGGTTGGCAGGGTGGACAGGAGCAGCTCCACGGGCGGTCTGGCCTGAGGGTCTCACAGTGCAAGGGTCGGCAGGGGGGATGGGAAAAGCTCCGCAGGTGGTCCGGCCTGAGGGTCTCACTGTGCAAGGGTCAGCAGGGCAGACGGGAGCAGCTCCGCGGCAGTCCGGCCCAAGGGTAGTCTGACTTTGGTATTGGGTAAGATAATGGAGGGGGTGATACATGACTTAATTGTGGAACATATTAGAATGGAGGGAATAATTGACTTAACACAGCATGGGTTTGTAAAGGGTAGGTCATGTCTTACCAATTTGCTACATTCTTTTGAGCCAGTCAGCGCTGCCCTTGATGAGGGACTCCCTGTGGATATTATATTTTTGGACTACACAAAGGTGTTCGATTCTGTCTCACATAAGATCTTGATAGAGCAGCTGGAAAACATACATTTACATCATAGTAAGTTGGATACGTAGCTGGCTACGGGATAGAAAACAGAGAGTGAGAATCAGAGGTTACTATTCTGACTGGGGGATGTTACTAGCGGGGTCCCTCAGGGATCCGTTTTGGGGCCAGCACTGTTTAATATCCTCGTCTCAAATATGCAAACATCAGAGAGAGTTTGAATATGTAAATACGTCGACGACAGCAAAATTGGGGCTATAATTAATAACAAAACAGCAGCAGAAATGTTACTGGAAGAACTAACCAAAGTGGAGCATTGGGCAAATCAAAATAGACTAACATTCAATATTGAGAAATGTAAGGTAATGCATTTGGGACACCGAAATAAATTTTTCACTTGTAAATTAAATAGTACTATATTGCAGGTAACAGAAAGCGAGAGAGATCTGGGAGTCTTGGTGACAAATACACTTGCCTTTGACACACATGCTAGAACAACAGTTAAGAAATACAATAAACTCATGGCATGTATTTTCAGGTGTATCAAGAGCAGGGATTCATCAGTTATTCTTCCACTCTATTCTTCATTGGTGAGATCACAGCCGGAGTATTGTTCGCCCTTCTGTGCTCCACAGAGTATGGGTAGTATACAGTTAGTGGAGAGGGTCCAAAGAAGGGTAAAAAAGAGAATAAAGAATATGGAGAATATAAATTATAATGATAGACTAAAACAGTTGAACCTGTACTCATTGCAGTATAGGAGACTATGTGGGGACCTATGCTTGGTCTTCAGTGCAACAAGAAATGAAGAACTGTTTGAAACCCTAGTATTGGTTAAACACAATAATATTAAGAACACTGGATTACATTCATTAGCATTAGTAGGGGCAGTTAGTAAAACAAATAAGAGAAAATGGTTTAGTCAGAGAGTTATTAATTTCTGGAATGCCTCACCAGAAACTGTGGTTGGTAGCAGAACAATGCATATGTTCAAAACAGCTTTAGATAAGTTCATGGGAAGGGGATAAATGTCAGGGCATACACTGAAAAGTGGCGAGCTACACACAGGTCTTTGGCCTCCAATGCTCTTATACTACCTATGAACTCATAGGAAATTATAGGCCCATTAGCCTAATGGCTGTTATTTGCAAGGTTATGGAAAGATTACTAAACCATAGAATCAAAGAAGTTGGTTGTGACATACAGCTCAATGATGGTACACAGCATGGCTTTAAGAAGGGCACTAATCTTATTGCCTTTTATGACAAAGTAAGCTGCAGCCTGGATAGGGGA
Source organism: Neoceratodus forsteri (assembly GCA_016271365.2). Lineage (NCBI taxonomy): Eukaryota > Metazoa > Chordata > Ceratodontiformes > Ceratodontidae > Neoceratodus > Neoceratodus forsteri. The sequence continues at coordinate 446,472,795 of CM057456.1, read as the reverse complement.
ATACCAGTCAACGTAGTCTTCCTAGACTTTAAAAAGGCTTTCGATACTGTCCCACGCCATGTATTAATTAAAAAAATGTTCAAGTTTGGTTTTGATACCTGTATTATTCAATGGATCCAAGAGTGGCTGCATGATAGAACTCAGCATGTCTGGGTGGGTAATACACTTTCAGGAGAATCAACTGTCACAAGTGGGGTCCCACAGGGCACTGTTTTGGGACCCACACTATTCGGGAACTTTATTAGTGACCTTAACCAAAATGTCTGCAATGACATCCTAAAATTCGTGGATGATACCAAAATAAGTGGGGAGGTCGATAGTAAAACTAAACATCTATCACTGGGTAATGACCTGTATAATTTTTAAATATGGGCCAGATCCAGTGGAATGACATTTAACATGAATAAATGTACAGTCCTTCATCTGGGTAAAAAGAATCAACACAGAACATTTTTTTTATAAAATCAGTGGATAAGGAGACAGACCTGAGTATAATTATTAACTCAGAGTTTACAGCCAGCAGACAGTGCAGGAAATCTACCCAGACTGCCAGTAGACTCTTATAAAAGTCATTTGTGACAAGATCGGAAGTTTGCATTATAGCACTATACAAGACTTCCATTCGACCACAGTTGGACTATGCTGCATCCTTTTGGTCACTGCATTTGGTTAAAGATAAAAAAATGTTGGATGGAGTCCAAAGATGTGTAACTCGCCTTATTCCTAGGTTAAAGGGAATGACATACATAAATAGAATAATGCACTTAAACTACAAGATCTTCAATTAAGAAGGCATAGGGGGATCTACTTATGTTACTCAATGTCCTACATGATAGAGTTAACCGAACAACTCAACATTACACCTCTGTTAAGACAAACAAATCTAGGATCTCATAACAAACAGTTACCCCGCCCCCCAGCCCCTGTCTGGCTTCTGTCCCTCTTCACTTTCACTTTCTGTCTTTTCCTCTATTACTGTTCTGTTCTTTCCATTCCCGCCTTTCTCCTTGGCTTGCCTTTGTACCTTCAGCACTGGCTGGGTTTGCATCAAGCAGTGTGGAATCTGTTTCCCCCGTCCCCTCTCTCCTATTCAATTCTTCACAACTTTTATCTACTTTGTGTAGTTGTTTCATCTCAATGCCGTCTGTTTTAATGTGTTATGGACTACTTTCCTTTATTTTAAATGCTAGTGCCAGTTTTTCTTCCCTCTGTATACCCCCTAACCCTACCTAATGTACCTTTCCAGTTCACTGTCAATCCCCTTGTGGGGTGTGCATCCCTGAGGGGTGAAGAGGTGCAGGTGCTCCTTACTCCCCCAGTCTCCCTCATCCTTATCCACCCAGTCTGACTGTCCATGCCCACACTTACTACTCAATAGCTAATTCATCATATGTTATCAGTGGTATTGTGTCTGTGTGTATGTATATGATTTTTGTTTTGTGCATGTTTGGGAGTGTTTATTTATTCATTGTTTCTTTATCTCATTTATTTTTTTATGTGTGATGCAACTTTTACATGCGTGTTGTATATAGCTGCATATGTGTACTACTCATTTGGTTGACATGTGCTGCCTATCTGTTCCACTAAAGTTCGGTTAGTTTTAAATGTATTAGGTTGCATGTCTAAGCTTCATTCTTTGTATATGTACTTCTGTTTTTTATCAATTGTACTTTTCCCCTTCCCCATGACACATCTGGAAACAAGCTGTTATAGCTCAGTATGTCTTTCCTTGTGAAACTCTTTCAAATAAATAATAAATAAGTTACAAGTTTGTCACGCACAAACTAATAAGAGGGATAATTATTTTACAATTTGGGCCTGTAGGTCATAGAACAGCTTACCACAGTACCTGGTGGATATCCATAACTTTAACAAATTTAACTCAGAATTGGATAGATATTTGTTTGGGATCTAGCACAATACACCCATTAGGAGTGGGAGGTAGGCCTAGTGCCTTCTTCTACCTTACATACTGAGTAATGCCAAGTAATACCAAGACTTGGAAGTACACCTACTGCTCTTCTAGGGCGAAGACACCAGCTGGGCCTTGAGGTCCCTGACTGGACACAGGCTGAGTGGATGAAAAGACCATCACTGACTCTTTTAGGCTGTCGCTTCAAATGTAAGAGTCAGTGTTTGATAGGCTGGCAGAGACCCTTGGCCTCCTGGACCATTGTCTCTGCAGCAATTACAGGTGTAGATGAAGAACATGAAGTGTTGTTAGGGAGATCAGCCCAGTGCTGTTTCCAACGTCTCCCCATCCTCCATCCACAAGTGGTGGTCCAGCTTCCTCTCCCTTGATGTCCTCCTCAGAGGATGATGAGTCATCCATACACCTCTTCTCCACTGCTGAAGATGACTTCTTCCAGTGATTTGTGAGGGAGATGTAAGAGGCTTTGGAGTGACCCTGTCTTGCTGGTGGAAAACTCTAATGCCGTGCCACTGGGTTTCCTTACATTACCCAGCTAGGACACTGTGGTGATTCCACCAGCATACAACCCTGGGGGATGCCATGCTTGCAGTCTGGAGGCATCTTTATTCCACCCAACCTGCTCCAAGGGTCCACTTGACTAGATGCTTGGCTCCTATTAGAAACATAGAAGCACAGACTTTATCGGCAGGTAAGGACTGCTTGGCCCACCCAGTCTGCCCATTTCCCTACCTATTGGATAAGCTGCAGATCCTTGTTAACCAACAGCCTACTTCCTCCTACCCCCACAAGAATTGCTTTATGTATGTTCCATGCATTCTTGAATTCCCCCACTGTTTTTGACCCCACAACCTCCTCAGGAAGGCTGTTCCATGCATCCATTACCCTCTCTGTGAAAAAATACTTCCTTACATTGCCCCTGAACCATCCCCCCTCTATCTTCAAATTGTACCCCTTGTTCTTGCACATCTCTTTTCTGAAAGATGCTACCCTCTTGGACTTTATTGATTCCCTTGAGGTACTTACATTTTTCTATCACGTCCCCCCTTCCTCGAGGGTATACATATTAAGCTCCTTTAGTCTCTCTTCATATGGCTTCTGGTGCAGACCCTGCACCATTTTAGTTGCCCTCCTCTGGACTGCCTCCATCCTGTCTATGTCCTTGCGGAGATGAGGTCTCTAGAACTGCACGCAGTATTCCAGATGGGGTCTCACCAACTGTCTGTAAAGAGGGATAACAACTTCCTGTTTTCTACTGATGGTGCCTCTCCCTATGCATCCCAGTATCCTCCTAGCCCTCCTTACTGCCTTCTCACATTGCTTGCCTACCTTTAAGTCATCTGACATGACTACCCCCAGGTCCCTTTCCATTTTTGTTGTTGTTAGTACCTCCCTCCACATTGTGTACTCTTCCCCTAGGTTTTTGTTTCCCAGGTGCATTACTTTGAACTTCTTTGCATTGAATCTAAGCTGCCATACTTTAGACCATTCCTCCAACCTTGCCAAGTCCCCTCTCACCCTTTCCACATCTCTTGTGTATCAACCCTGTTGCAGATCTTTGTGTCGTCTGCAAAGAGGCATACTTTCCCTTCCAGTCCCACTGCAGTGTCACCTATAAAGACATTAAAGAGGACTAGTCCCAGTACTGAACCCTGCGGTACCCCACTAGTAACCCCCCTTTCTTCAGAGTGGACTGCATTTACTATTACCCTCTGCGTCCTGTTGTCCAGCCAATGTTTTACCCAGGCTACAACCCTGGGACCCACTCCAAGGCTGGCTAGCTTGTTTATTAATCTTTTGTGTGGGACTGTGTCAAATGCCTTGTTAAAGTCTAGGTAGGCCATGTCCACAGCCCCTCTCTGGTCTGCTACTTTGGTCACCCAGTCAAAGAAATCAATTAGATTCATCTGACATGACCTTCCCACTGTGAATCCATGCTGCCTTGGGTCCTGTGACCCACTGGTCTCTAGGAACACAACAGTTCTTTCCTTCAGAAGTGATTCCATCATTTTCCCTACCACTTAGGTCAAACTAACGGGTCTACAGTTTCCTGTCTCTGTCTTGCTCCCACTTTTGTGAAGGAGAATCACATCTGCCCTCCTCCAGTCCTCAGGTACCACATCATCCTCCCATGATTTGTTAAAAAGGGTAGTCAGCGGTGTCACTAGTTCTCCCATTAGTTCTTTTAGAATTCTAGGGTGAATCCCATCAGGCCCCATTGCTTTGTCCACCTTCAGTTTTAGGAGTTCTTTCAGGACCCTTTCTTCTGTGGATGGACCGGTATTGACCCCTCTATCCAGAGTGCTTCTATTCTTTGGTTTAGGTACCTCCCTCCTCTTCTTTTGTGAATACTGAGCAGAAGTATTCATTCAGTATCCTGATTTTTCACTGTCACCCTCTGCCCACCTCCTTCCCTTTAGTAAGCCTCACTATCCTCCCTTGGTCTTTCTTCGCTCCCTAATGTAACTATAAATGGTTTTATCCCCCTTCTTAACTGAGTTGGTTGTCTATTCCTCATTTTGGGCCTTTGCTATTCTGACTGCCTTCCCCACTTCCTTTTGCTTTAACTGGTACAGTTCTCTGTCCTGCTTCTTCTGTGTTTCCTTATACTTCCTGAATGCTACCTTTTTCTCCTTAACCTTCCCTGCCACCTCTTTTTAGAACCATAGTGTTTTTTTTCTTTCATTTTGTTTTGTTGATTTGCTTCACACAAAGGCTTGTTGTGTCTGTGATGGCTGTTTTGATTTTTCTCCATTGTTCCTCCACCTCCTCCTTGCCCATTTGCTAGTGCTTTTCTGAGGCACTCTCCATTTCCCAAATTCAGCCCTCCTAAAGTCCAGTACTCTTGCTTTTGTATGGCTTGACTCTATGGTTGTGTTTATCATAAACCACATTGTTTGGTGGTCGCTTGTTCCCAGATGGCTACCCACTTCTAAATCCAAGATCCTTTCTCCATCCCCGTTTGAGAGTACCAGGTCTAAGATTGCTCCCTCCCGAGTGGGTTCCAATACTAGCTGTCTGAGGCATGCCCCCTGTAGAGCATCAAGAATTACCCTACTCTTTGATGTGGCTGCAGCAATGGTGCTTCAGTTAACATCTGGCATATTCAGGTCCCCCATCAACAATATGTCCCCTTTTTCTGCCGTTCTAAGGATGCCTTCTATCATTTCTTTGTCCATTGCCTCCCACTGAGATGGGGGCTTGTATACAACCCTCATGCAGATTGTGGTGCTATTTCCTGTCTTCAGGGTGACCCACAGTGCCTCCTGTACTCCCTGTTTACTGTTTAGTTCTATTGCTTTGATCCCTTCCCTTCCCTTACATAGAGAGTTTACTTCTCCTCCTCCTCTTTTACCCTCCCTGTCCCCCTGTAGATTGTGTACCCTGGTATGTTGACATCCCAGTCATGGTTCTCTGTGTACCATGTTTCTGTGACTGCCACGATATCCAGGCGTCCCTCTTCCATCAAGGCCACTAGTTCAGAGAGCTTGTTACACAGACTATGGGCATTGGTGCTCACCACCCTCCATTTTTTTATGGCCTTACCCCTTTTAGCCCTATCTCTGTCCTTACTGTCTTTGCCTTTTTCTGCATTTACCCCTGTCCTGCTCCCTTTACCTTGGTGTTTACCTTGCTAACTACTGTGTTTTGTGGGGGGAGGCTGGGATTTCCCTGCTTCTTTTCAGTGCTTCCCCCCTTGGCTAGTTTAAATGCTTGCCAATGAAGCATTTAAACCTATAACATTGGATCCTGGTTCCCCTCCCAGACAGATGCATACCATCGCACCAGTATAAGCCTGTATCCCTCCAGGTGAATCTCCAGTCCCCAATGAAGCCAAAACCCTGAGCTCCGCACCAGTTTTTTAACCATTCATTGAATCCCATGGTGCAGAGTACCCTGGCATCACCCTTGCTATAGACAGGCAGCACCTTCAAGAAGGTTACCGTACGTGATACTTGTCTAAGGTCCCTCCTCAACTCTACAAACTCCTCTTGCACTGCTCTGATCCCAGTCCCAGCCAGGTCATTTGTCCCTAGGTGGACAATGACATCCAGCTCCCTTCCTTGTGCAGCTGCTCCTGTGATCCTTAGGATTCACTTCTTGTCCCTTCAAACTGTGGTGCCAGGCAGGCACCTTACCTCCCTCTCCCCTTCCTCCCCCAGTTCTAACCCCCAATGATCGAGTCCCCCACCAGGAGTTGTTTCCTTCCAAAGTGGGGTCCTGTGCCACCCTCCTGTGGGTCTCCTTTGTGGAGGTTCCCAGCATCCTCCTTGGTCTCCACTGCAGGTGCCTCCATAGAGGAACCACACTCCACCAGAACAGCATATGCATTGTGGAGCGGTACAGCTGGAGGGGTGTGCCTCTGTTCCACCACCCTCTCCCTCCCTGAGCCCACTTTGGTCCAACCACTCCTCTTTCTTGGCAGCCTCTGAGGTAGGGGCGGTGGCCCTGTTGGTCCCTGGGTGGGGGAGGAGGTTTCACGAATCCTAGCCAGGTCAGCCTGGAGACGGGCAACCTCCTCCCCCAGACCAGAGAGGTGCCTGCAGATAGGCAGCATCGCAACCAGAATGTCTCCTGGAAGACTGCCGCCCCACAGCCATTGCACTGCACTACTCCCATCATGTCTTATTTTGTGGCCACTCTCCTGTTGCTTTGCATGCTTACTGTCTCCTCACTCTCTTTATTTTTCCACCTACTTTCCTACTGCCTTGTGCTCTTACAGCTCTCGCTCTTCCTGTTCCGGGACAGGAACTTCCTGCATTCTTCGGTAGTCTCCTTCTTCTTTGCTCAGAGTCAGACCCCCAGCAGCTGGGGGGGGAGGGAGAGCTGCTCTTTTCCTTCAAGGATGACAAAACTAATGTGTCTCAGTGATCCTTCCCTTCCTACTGCCAAACAGGAAGTTCCTGTTGTCAGTCAAATCTAGTGCCTATAAAAGTAGCACTGGCTAAGCATGGCAGGGTGGAGAGGAGAGAAGGAGGTCAATTAGTAAGAAAAGTTCCAGCTTTTTAGTCAGCTGCTGCTTGCTCTGAAAGCAAGATTCCTGTCTGCCAAAAGCTAGCAGCAGGCTTTGGGTCTTAAGGGGAGCAGGTTTATCCCACACCGGGGTAACATCTCTCTGGACTCTAGGAAGGTACAGGGCCATCCGTGTAATCAAGCTGTGCCCTTCTTTAGTGGGACCCAGGCAGATGGATGCCTTAGTTAAAAAGATTTTTACTTTGGCCACATTGTCCCCTTACAATAGCTTTGTACCAGGTGCATAGGGCAGCAAATCAGCACCATTTGTGGCACTGGGTGCGCTCTCCGCTCATTTTATTATGCACTGGTCAGGATGCACAATAACCTCCTTAGGGTGAGGGTTAGAGAGGAGCGGTCAGTTCATGTTCTCCTAGATTTCTCTTTAGCCTTTCACATCGTGAACCATGGGCTGTTGCTGGATTGGTTATGGGAGTATGTAAGACTCCCTGGCAAAGTCATCTGGTTTGAGTCCTACCTCAGTGGCAGGTCACAGGGAGTGGTGTAGCAGAATTTCTCCTCACCACTGGTGGCACTGCCCTGTGGTGTACCCCAGGGTTCAAGCCTTTGCCACGTTGTTTGTGGTGTACAGGTTGCCACTAGGGAGGATCATTAGACAGCATGCACTTGGGTTTCACTGCTATGCAGAGGACACTCAGCTCTATTTGTCTTTTGCACCCGGTATGCCAGGTGCTGTTAGTGTGCTTAACAGATGCCTTGCCGAGATCCAGGACTCTGAGCAGACAAGACTGAAGTACTGTTGATTGATCCCAGTTGAAGAGGAGGAGTGCCAGCTACTGAGAGGGAGACTGGGCTTCAGTTCGGTTCTTCTAGGCTGTTGGTGGCCACAAAGGTGAAAAATCTAAGGGTCTTTCTGGATGAGGGGCTGATATTTTAGGCTCAGGCGTTGGTAGTAGTCCGGAACAACTTTTACCATCTCAAGAACATCCGCCGGTTTAAGTCCCTTATCTACCTTGAAGATGTGGTGTTGCTAGTACATGTGTTTGTTACTTTGAGGCTTGACTACTATAATGCTCTGCATCTTGAAGTCAGTGGCAGTACACTGTGGTGCCTGCAGTTGGTGCAGAACACAGCTGCTAGGTTGCTGACCAGCTTTTCAAGGTCGAGCCATGTCTCCCTGGCACTGCGTGATCTGCGCTGACTGCCAGTAAAATGGTGTATATAAGGCCCTTTACGGGCTGGGCCCAGAGTATCTGTCAAAGCTCCTGCATCTTTTCCTGTCCTAATACCCTTCTGTTCCACTGAGGAGGGTTTCCTTGTGATACCCAGGACCAAGCTGAAAACCTTGGGAGACTGGGCCTTTGATGTGGCAAGCCCAGTCTTGTGGATATCGCTCATGAGGGCCCCGAGAGAGGCCCACTCAGCGGAGGCCTTTAAAAGGGACAGGAACTGATTACTTGTGTGCAGCTGCTTGTAATGTCTCCATTTTCATAAATTATATTCATACCTCTAAAGGATCCATATTTAACTATTACTGAATAAAGACTGAAGCTGTCAGTTGTGTTTTGTATTCTTTTCTCTGTATGGACAACATTCTGTGCAGTTCCTTTCATGGAACCAAGAATTTGGAGTTTTGCCCATGTCACTTCATGGTTTCAGAAATGTGAGCATGAATGTATCAGTACAGTGCCCACGGTTCTGAAACCATAAAGTGACATAGTCAGAACTCCAAATTCTTGGTTCCATGAAAGGAACTGCACAGAATGTTGTCCACAAAGAAACCAAAACAAAACACAACTGACAGCTTCAGCTTTTATTCAGGCACAGTTAAATAGGGATCCTTAAGAGGTATGAATATAATTTACTAAAATAGAGTCAATTCAAACAGCTGCACATAAGTAATCAATTCCTATCCCCTTTAAGAGGGAACTTAAGTACTACCTGTTCATACAGGCTTTCGGGGACTAAGTTCCGTTTCTGTCATTACACCCCAGTTGTCTGTTTTATTTATTTATTGAAATAGCTATCTATATTTTAATAAAGTTCGGGCTGCTGTATTTAGTTTATATATGTATGTATGTATGCGTTTGTTTATTTAATGATGGATTATTTGTTTTGTTTTCAAATATTTTATGTCTCAGCTACCATTTATGCACCTTGTTTTGTAATGGCACCCTAAATCTCAAGGAAGGGCACCAGATAATAATAACAATTACTAATACTACTACTACTGCTACTACAACTATAGTACACCAGGTAGGCCACTGGAAAAGTCTGAGGGTCTTTGGATTTTCCAAGTCACAAGTCCTGCTGGCTAGTGGCTGCAAACCCTAATTTTGAACCCTCTGGGGTCTTACTTTTATTTATTTATTTATTTATGTTTGTACAGTTTTTTCAAAACGAACACTAGGCATCACTATACCTGCATGGAGTAGTGTTTTACTCTTTACTCCCCTTCAGCCCAGGACCAAGACAGTGGGCAGTGCTTGGTTCTGGATGGGTTTTCCCTGCTGTTTTGTGATTAAATTCCATTTTCCTCATTGCTTTCTCTCGGGGAAGGAAGCTCCTCCCTAACCCCTTTTTTATGTTTTTAGTCTTATTTTATTGTAGTGGCATGCTTTCATCATTATAGTTAGAGTAGAGCAGGGGTTTCTATGTTAAACCTCAGATTTTGCACTTTAATATCTTCGCAACATTCAGAATGTTTGCACGAAAATTTGCATGTCTGGTCTCAAGGGGTAGATCTCTTGACGTGCCAAGTTTCATTCCGGTCGTATGTGCGGATTCCAGGATGCGGATAGTGAAAAAGTGTTAAAAAAAACGCTGTTTTTAGCTGATCTTACTTCGAGAGGGCTGTTGCAGTAGGTAATTACTCTGAGGACTGCATCCCCTGGCATCAGGACCCACAGAAGGTTTTAGCCAGCAGTATGTGACAGGGGACCGCCCAGCCGATGTCACATGACGGATGTCAGTGTGACCCTATATAGTGGGCGGTCCCCACGCCCACCTTCCAGTTCCTTCCCACCGTTGACCTGATCCGTCAGACCTCGCAGAGATCATACTCTGCAGTTTGACTGCTATTTCGGATGAGTATCTTTTTATTTCTTTTAAAAATCAGTCATTTGTTTTATTTTGTGCATGTCATCATCTACCATTGAGAACAAGAACAAGTGTGCTTGGTACAGTGCACAGCTACCGCACAAGGATTCTCACTCCTTCTGCCTTTTCTGCCTAGGCCCAGAGCACAAAGTTGAGGACTGTGAGGCCTGCGCCAGTTTCAACCCGGCTACATGGAACTGCCGACAGCAGGCCCTTGAGGCTCATCTTTTAAAGCAACGAATGGCCACCACGGGGAAAGAGCTCCAAAAATTGCAAAGTGTTTCCACCTGAAGAAAAAGGAGAAACATCAGGACCAGGAGTGATCCTCCTCTCGTCCAAGGCCGCCCGTGGGCCCCTTGGATGAAAGGCAGTCTTCTTCCTCCACGAAGTCGGCTGCCGCAGCCCAGCCTGCTCTGCCTAAGGAGCAGTCCTCGGGCCCCCCACTGCCACTAGTTCTAGTGGCTGTGGGATCTTTGGCTGAGGCCTCGGCCACACTCAGGCCCATCCCTGGGGGGGGGGGGTGTCTGTCACACTGAATGGAGCTGTTAAGTCACTCGTCAGCCCAGGCTTCAACCGATAAGTCGAGCGTCAGCAAATCTGACATTCGCGTGGTAGTTTCGGCCGATAAGTCGGACGTCGGATCTGATGACATCCACCCGCCTGACCTGGCGTCGGGGTCCGGCGATGGCCCTTTTGATACCCAGTTGCCGGATCTCTCTCAGCCTCCCCTGGAGGGTTCTTCTTGCCGGGCCTCCCCCTTACCACAGGACGGGACTCCACCTCCCTCGCCTTTTAACAAAGGGACTGGAGATGAGGGTCTTCTGCCAGGTGGCCACTGCGAATCTGGGGTTAGGAGCTGGCATTAACCCAGATGGTTCCCAGTTTCCTCTTCCTCCTCCATTGGGGGCTTTTCAACCACTGGCACACCCCCCACCAGATCTGACCCTACCAGAACCATAAGGGTCTGGCATCCCACAGCATCCCCCGTCGGGGCCTATGACACCTCCATCAGGTCCTCCGTCGGGCTTGCCTCCATCAGGCCGTCCTTTGGCCCCTCCATCAGGCCATGCCCCGTCAGGTTACCCTCTGTCAGGGTACCCCCGTTGGGTTATCTGACACCTCAGGCCCCAGCATATAACCTACCGGGTTACCCCCATCAGAGTTCCATGCACCAGGGCATGCACCTGCTTGACCTCTTTCCAGTATATCCATCAATGCATTACCAAGCACTGGGGTTCCCGTCACCGGGCTTTGTCACTGCTACCCCATGGTTTATCAGCTTCTTCCACCTCCGCAGCCTCAGACTCAGACTCCAGCAGATTTTCAAGCCATCCTGCAGTCTTGGTGGTCAGAGACCAAGGCTCAATTGGTGTCGGAGCTGGGCAATTGTCAGCCTCCCAGGAGCCCTGACACATAGCCGGAGAGGCAGGTTCTGGCTCCTCTTCCTCCACCAATGCCGGTCCCTTCAAAGAATCTGATGTTAGCCCAGCCTCTGGATAAGCCGACACCGGGCCCATGGGATTCGGCTCATCCTGATTCTGGGTCTTTGGACTCAGACGAAAATTCCGACTCGGATGCTTCCTCATCGGCAGAATCGGGCTTCCTAACCCCACATATAGAGAAGCCACAGCCCAAGGAATCCCTGAAATCACCCCCGGAGGATCCTTCCTTTGCAGACCTCTTACGCATAATCGCAGAGGTTTATGTCTGGAAATAGGACAAACAGGACCCTTAAAGGCAGCACCTTGCAGAGCACCTGGACATCCAGGCCTCAGCACCGGTCCTTACCCCACCCTGTCTGGAGCCTCATGAGGACCTGGCATCAACAATATGGATGATGCTGTCATCTATTTCAGCAGTAGCTAAGAAAGCAGACTGCACCTACCGCACTCCAGAGGAGAAGAAACACCTCAAAGTGCACCCCAAGGCAGATTCAGTCATCACTGTGGCTGCTCATGACCAGTCTTCTAAACCACAACACATGAGCACCTCTCCCGATAAGGAGTCTCATCAGCTAGACCAGTTTGGGTGAAAGTTTTACTCCTCCTCCACACTGGCTATGAGGGCTCTAAACTATGTAGGCCATATGCTGGTCTACCAAAAATCATTGTTTGCACAACTGTAGCTGGCCATTGAAGCCCTTCTTGACTCAGAGTTGAAATCCATAGTGGTGGATTCAATCCATTCCACTAAGGTGGCCTGCAGAAATTCTCTTAGGGCAATCTATGATGCTGTTGGCTCCTCCGCACGGGGAGCCGCCATGGAAGTCAGCCTCTGATGCTTCTCCTGGTAGAGATTCTCCAGTCTGGCCCAGAATGTATAATCTGCCATCCAGGACATCCCTTTCAGGGATCCATCCTGTTTGGGGGTGACGCTCAGGACATTATAACCACCCTGCAGGACAAAGGCAAGGCCCTTTGGTCGGTAAAAACCATGTACCTACCAAAAGTTCAGGCAAAGAAGCCTTCTTGCCAGCAAGGGAAAAGGCAGCCGGCCTGACGTCAGACCAAACGTTGTGCGCAGCAAGCCTTAGCCACCCCCCGGTAACTCCCAGAGAGCTTCAGGCCCAGCTCTCTCTCCCCGCATGACTTGCTGCCACCTCTACCCTCAGGATCTTTCAGGGGAGCAGATGGATGGAAGATTTGCTTGTCATCTGCCAGGGTGGCAGGCAGTGACAACTGACTCTTGGGTTCTTCAGCTCACAGAGCAAGGCGACACTGGAGTTTGCGGAAAAACCTCCAGACAGGCCTCCGGCCCAGTCACACTACGCAAAGGTGCACATTCCTCTTCTCCGAGAGGAAATACAGGCTCTGTTACAAAAGGAAGCAATGGAACTTGTCCCCATGCACCCTGAAGGAAAGGGGTATTACTTCCACTTCTTTCTGGTCCCTAGAAAGGTAGGGAGAGCTGCATCCATTCTGGACTTTAGCACTCTAAACCTGTACAGAGAGTACAAGAGGTTTTGGATGCTGACCCTTTCGGGTCTGCTGCCTCTCCTACACAAGGGTTGCCCTGGATATGCAGGATGCCTACCTGCACATTCCTATTTTCTGAGCCTATCATCGCTACCTTCAGTTCTCCTTTCAGGGGAAACATTTCCAGTTCAAGGCCCTACCTTTCGGCCTGTATTCTGCACCTCAGGTCTTTACTAAGTGCCTGGTGGTAGTGGCAGTGGCCGTGAGGCATCACAGCCACTGTGTGTTCCCTTACCTTGACGACTGGCTTCTGTCAGCCCCGTCATGGGAACAGTTAGAACTCTCCCTCTCTGCAACCCTGGACCTTTTTCATCAAGTGGGGATCACTGTAAATTTTTTGAAGACCCAGCTTGTCCCTTTCCAGCAGCTGCAATTCATTGGGGCGGTGTTGGACACGGTTCAAGGTATGGCTTTCCTCCCTCTCGACAGGGCGGAAAGCTTACAGAAGCATGCCTATATGGTGGCCTCCAGCAGGAAGGTCTTGGCCAGGTCGGTTCTTTGACTGTTAGGCCTGTTGGCAGTGGCCATCCCCACTGTGCCTTTAGCCAAGCTGCACATGCATATTTCGCAGTGGACACTCAGAGCACAGTGGGACCAAAGGTCGGACGACCTGGACCAGATGGTTATGATCTCCGATTCCATGCAGAGGAATCTCTTGTGGTGGCAGGATATTTTCAATCTCACCAAGGGGGGTCTTTTTTCAGTCCCCTCCTCCCACCCAGACTCTCAGTACAGGTGCATCAGGGATGGGTTGGGGCGTGCATCTGGGAGACCACAAAACCCAAGGCAGGTAGTCCCAGATGGAGCTTTCTGTACACATCAGTGTGTTAGAGATGAGAGCAGTGTTGTATGCTCATCAAGCCTTCTAGCACCTGCTTTTCCAGAGCACCCTGTTAGTCCAGTCAGACAACATGTACATGGTCTGGTATCTCAACAAGCAAGGAGGCACCTGCTCATATCCCTTGTGCAGGGAGACGATGCGGGTGTGGAACTGGCTGCTGTGCATCAAATTCACCTCACAGCTGTTCACGTTCCAGGCATGCAAAATGTCCTAGCAGACAGTGTCAGCCACACCAGAGTAAGGTCCCACAAGTGGAAGCTCAAGCGAGAGGTGGTCGACCACATATTCGACCTATGGGGTCATATGGAATTGGATCTGTTCACCTCCTCATACAATGCAAAACTACCCAAGTTTTGTTCACTTACTCCAAGTCGTGGCGTTTTCTGGTGAGACGCACTATCTCTTTGCTGGACAGGGAGGTTCTTGTACGCCTTCCCTCCCTTTCCGGTTCTGCAGAGGGTGCTGCTCAAGCTGTGGGTGGAGGGGGCCCACATGGTTCTGATTGCCCCCTTTTGGCCTTGTCAAGTTTAGTTTCCGCTTCTTCAGCATCTGGCAGTGGAGCCTTCAGTTCCTCTCCCTTTGCAATGACCTCCTGACCCAGAAGGAGGGCACACTGGTCCATCCAGGTCTGAAATCCCTTTACCTTCATGCATGGCACCTCAGGAGATAGCCACTCCGCGCTTTGGAGTATCATCCAGTGTGGCACAAGTCCTTGTTGAGGCCAGAGAGCCATCTATGAGGACCACTTATGCCATGAAGTGGAAGCATTTTTCCATTTGGGCCACTGCGATGGGTTGGGCCCCATTCTCATCCCCAGTCCCGTCGGTCATGGGTCTGGGGTATTTTTCACTGAAGGTCCATTTGTCGGCCATCTCTGCCTGCCATACCCTAGTGGATGGCCGGACAGTAGCCCAGCTGCAAGTTTCAAAAACTTTCTTGAAGGGGATTCTGCACCTCAAGCCACTGGTGCACACTCCTGCGCCACTGTGGGATCTGAATTTTGTTTGGAAAAGTTGACCCTGCCTCCTTTTGAACTGGCTGGTTCCTGTGACATGCGCTACTTGTCTTGAAAAGTGCTGTTTTTAGTAGCAGTTACTTCAGCTCGAACAATTTCTGAGCTTCAGGCCCTGATTTGTAAGGAACCTTATTTAATCCGTGAATGAATGACTACATTCATGGTTTTGTAAATGACTATTACAGTACGCACTGCAAGCCCATTGGTCCACAGTGTGGACCAATAGGCTTAAAGATGCTACTGTAAACTGTCATTTGGCGGGCAGCTGGGCGGTATGCAGGTGGGTTTATGCTGCTGTGTTGCGCCTTGCAGTACAGCAGCTTGCCTGTGGATGGCCACCATTTGAGCCTTTTTTGTCCAGCTCAGCTGTGCCCAGCGGTATGTGGCGCATCTCAGGGTTGTGCCAGCGTATGTGCTGCACATCCCGGGCTGACTATCAGGATGCGCCGCATATGCATGGGCATGCCCCCCTGGAGATGCACCATATACAATTATCATTCCACCCTGGCACTTCGGGACTTGCGCTGCGCAAGTCCCTGTTTTGAATATTGCACCGGGGTGCATTTTCACACCTGTGTCACAGAATGATGTTTCAGTGGGGATTTGACATTTTTCAGTACCGGCTTCATGGGGTGGGGTAATAAGAAGGCTAAGCTGACAGTTTGGTTGCTGTTTTGCTACAGATGCAAGTGCAGGGCCTTCCACAGCAACATACATGTACTCATCTATGGAGGAATGGGCCCTACACTCCCACAGGCAAATGAGGATTTGATTCTGCTATCTCAAAAAGTAAGGAAATTCATTGCAAAAAACTTTCTTTAATGCACCAGTTAGGGTTAAACTGATAAAAGTAGGGAAATGTGGTGTTAGGGTTTCCAACCCTAAAACCTCACCTCCACACTGCAGGCAGCAGCAAGAGAAACCATTACAGTTTGCCCTGTCGTGCATCTTCACAGATCAGGTGTGGAATATGCCTCAGGGTTATTAACCCTAACACTCACCCCATTCTCATGTGCGTTACACATCTCAGCTACGTTAATGATAGAATGGGGTGAACGTTAGGGTTGACAACCCCGAGGCACACCCCACACCTGATTTGTGAAGATGCAGCAGTGGGCAAACCGTAATGGTTTTTTAAGTATTGCTGCCTGCAGGGTGGGAGTGGGGTGTTAGGGTTGGGAACCCTAACACCACATTTCCCTAGTTTAACCCTAGCTGGTGCATTAACAGAGTTTTTTTTGCAGTGAATATATATATATATATATGTATTTTGCAAGAGAACAAGTTGGTTAATAAAGTTTTATCCTCTCAGTGCACCCCCTGGTTTCTCTGAGCAGTGTACTGCTACACTTCCTAATACAGTCTCCCCGAAGAGTAACCAAGCTCTCCTGAGTGACAGTGAACCTCAGTCCTTGACAGTATCTAATTCTTACCATGTCTCCGAAGAGTATATAAACTGCACTGCAGTCAAACTTCCCCTACACAAACTGCTAGTCCCCCTTTTCGCAGCCACTTTATCCTCTCCTCCTCTATAGATTCACTGAACGATGGTCTGCAACAGCTTGGCTATTGCTGCAACTTATATTCTTCACCTGCACCGACTATTTTGTTATTGGGCTTTTAACCCCTAGACTCACTCCCTTACTGAACCTCTCCCAGCCTCCTTCAGAGACATTTTATAATGCTAGGGACCATGTCCCACTGATATTTATTTTGTATGACCTTGGCAGCAACAAGTCTTCAACACCGCTATATGATGAACTGGCCTACCCTACTATCCCTACTCCCTGGGATTCAGACTATTCTTCTCCTTCTACTAGCGGATGATATTGAAACCAATCCAGGCCCCTTTCCCGTCTGTATCAAAGTGAACTCACCCAGTGATTCCAGCTTGTGCAATATGAAAGGTCTCAAAGCAGCTCATTTAAATGTTAACAGTCTGAAACCCAAAATTCACGAGCCTGAAACCTGGGTCAGCCTGTTCTGTCTTGATATACTAGGTATATCTGAGCCCTGGCTTAAGCCCACTATTCTATCTCATGAGATTGAACTCCCATGGTACTTAATCTTCCACAAAGATAGGATAGCTAAAAAAAGGAGGTGGAGTCCTCCCTTATGTTAGGCCTTCCCTGAAGTGGCCGCTCCTGCACTTGATAATGCTCCCTGTGAAGCCATCTTCATTGCCATTACTCTGGGGGAAGGCTCCAAAGGGCCACACAATGGCTGTATTTACAATCCCACTAAAGTGGCACAAACTGCACTTTCCTTCTTGATCAGCTGCATAACAGACAACCCTCTGGGTGAACTAATATTGGTCATGGATTTCAATATCAACTGGATGCATAACAGTTACTTTGGGAAGTCAGCCCTGGTTGAGATAAACCTATGTCAAGTAATTGATGAGCCAAGCAGGATAAAGAATAAATAATAGAACCAGTAATCACTCACTCCTACACTGGATTCTGGTCAATAGTCCAGACGTGATCCGAGCAACAGGTATTTTTCCTGACTCACTTGGTGACCACTCCCCAGTTTTCTGCATTTGGAAAAATAATGGCCCAAACTCACCCCCTAGAACTATCAAGACTAGAGACTTCCCTAAATTTGATATGATCCCCTTTCTGTCGAGCCTAAACAAAGTCAGTTGGAGGTCAGTGGCTGTCCCGCCAGATGTTGACAGTGCCCTGGTCTTCTTCTTACACAATTTTACCAGTGTCTTAAATCAACATGCCCAAATCAGACTACATAGAACAAAAGGTCACTGCTCATGGTGGTTGACTAGTGACCTCCAGGCGGTCATGAGACAGTCAGACAGAGCTTGGAAAGAATACAAAAAAATCTGGTTTAATATTAGAGTGTTAGTTCTATAGGAGGCTACGAAACACCTGCAGAACTAAACTAAAACTTGCCAAGCATAATTATCTGCAAAATCTCCATGTCAAAAACCTATCCAACCCCCAAAACTTCTGGGCCCAGATTAACATACTCTTAAAACGTCAACCTACCCCTCCCACCCATGACATTCATGTTGATGGTCTAACAATGTCTGATCCCCTTGCAGTTGCCGCCTCTTTCAATAAATTTTTTACTGACCTGGAAAGGTTCAAGTCCCCCATGCAGGCCAACTCCCAGCGTCCTCTTACCTCTTCCTCAACTGCTATCAAATTGCAGTGTCCCAGCTTCCACTTTACACACTAAACAGGAAGTCCATGGGCTGCTGCAACAGATCAATATGGAAAGCTCCCTGGATATGATGCACTAGATCCCCGATTCCTAAAAATGGTGGCTCTGACCATTGCCAACCCACTTACACTCCTCATTAACAAATCACTCCTCCTGGGTGCCATCCCAGAAAAGTGGAAAACTGCTGTGGTAGTTCCATTACACAGGTGGGCAGCATGAACCAACTGAAAATTATAGACCCATGTCTCCTGTTTGTGCCCTCGCAAAGATACAGGAAAAGCTGGTGTCCCAACAATTTATTAATTACCTTGAGTCGCACTATATCCTTGCTCATTCCTAACATGGATTTAGAAAGTACCACAGCATCAACACTGCCCTTGTTAGATTAACAACTGACTTACTCCAGACAACCAAACTTGCCCAGGCAACAGGGGAAATCTTCATAGATCTCACCAAAGTCTTTGACCTTGTAAACCATTCCCTTCTCATAGAAAAACTCAGGACCATTAGACTGGGTGAACTGGCCCTCCACTGGTTTTGATATCACCTATTGAACTGCAAGCAGCTAGTTAGGTAGCAGGGCTCCCTCTCTGAATTAAGACTCATCTCGGATGGGGTATCTCAAGGCTCAATATTGGGCCCTTTGTTGTTTCCACTATTTGTAAAAGATATACTCAATCACTGTGGCAGAGCCTCTCTACAACTTTATGCAGATGATGTGGCCTTGTACAGGTCAGCTACCAACATCCAACAGATAAACCATGATCTTGGTAATGACTTCAAACTACTTGAAACCTAGCTCCTGCAAAATAAACTGGTACTAAATGTAAAAAAACAAAAGCAATGCTCTTTGGCCCCAACAGACTAGTGGCAGGTAATATGGCTCCAGTAAGCTACTGTGGCTGATTTGTAACTCAAGGTAGTTAGCTCCCTAAAATACCTTCAGGTAATGCTCAGCCATGAGCTGACCTTTGCTAGCCACGTTGAGGTGGTATCCAAATCACTTCATCAAAAGCTGGGCTACTGTATAGGCTCATCCCCTGCCTATCTAAGTCTGCTCGCCTGGCCACTACCAGCAGTGTCTTGCTGCCTACACTGAAATATGGCGCTCCATTCTTACATTCCTTATGGGCTGCTGATTTTAACAAGCTTAACGCTCTGTATAACAAAACTGGTCATTTCGCAGCTGGTGACCACCCTAGACTGCACCACAGTGATGTAATAAATTCCCTGAGATGACCCCCTTTACCTGCTTGCCTATAACTACCTCTGTTCTGCCTTGCCTTTAAAGTGGTGAAAGGTCCTACCCCCCCCCAGTACAAGGTGCATTTCAGACCGCTTCAATCCTCCTCCAGTCCCATACTTGACATTCCCAGAGCTCTCTCTGCCTCTGGTAGGCATGCCTTCTCCTGCACTGCCCCTTTTCTCTGGAACTCTCTACCAAATGCAGTCATATCCTGCAACTATTTGGCTACCTTCAAGTACTAGCTAAAAGCCCACACTATGGCAGTATTAGAATGCAGATGTAACCGGGCAGTTATTAATACACATCCTCCCTCTTATTTATTCACCTATCAATGTGCTCCCAACAGGTGCGTTTGAAGAGTACCTATTTACTAGCTCACAGTCTTGACATTTCTGCTAAGGCATCCTTAAACATAGCATTATTCCTTTAGTAAAAGGCCCTGTAAATCAACTGTTAGTCCTTGTTCCCAAAATGCCTGTTGTTACTAATATTGGCTGTCCCCTATCCAATTATGTAGATGTACAATTTTGTCCTGCCACACCTTGTAATATGTTGCAAGGTACCTGCTACTAGTGTTTATATTGCCTCTTACTTCTGTATGCCTCTGTATATTATCTACTGTGTGTGTACAAACTTTATTACTGTATGTCTCATTAACTCCTGGTTGCCCCTGAAAAAGGGACACTCTATCTCAGTGGGCTTACCCGATTAACAAAATTCTAATCAGTAAATAAATATGTAGCTGTTTGGCCCCGACTGCCACCTATGGCTGCATCAGGCTGTTGCCCTGTGCCCCAAACCACCCGTCATCGTACCGGTGGGGATCCAGTTGTGATAGGACCCAAGGTCACAGCATTGTCATCCTTGGTGGCCGGGGCTCATGCGTTTTTCCACTTTTTCCTCCTCCAGTTTCCCCAAGGACTGAGTCATGTGCAGTGAAGCATGTGGCATTGTGATGCATGCACATGTTGCGTCATCTGTGTCAGATCTCTTTCCCATGGTGCTCACCTGTTGCACTACTCATCCTCTGTTAGGTGGTAATGGTGCTGCAAGGTGTCCTAATCCCCCCCTAAAGGAGGAGAGTACTCCTTGGGACACTCAATCCTCATCCCCTGGCTGACCCCCAGGCAACCCTGGTCCGTTCCCAAACCCGGGTCACCAGCATTGTGGCAGGTGAGGCGCCTCAGCCCTCAGTGCCATTGGGCCGGCTTGCATTTAGTCACTTTTTATTTTGCTGTTCATTTGGTTCTCGTATGTCCTTTCACTGTTCTTTCTCCATTGTGTTGTTCCAACTCTCTTTACTCACAGAACTGAGAAAGCTTGAACTGTAGGCAATGGTTATCGACTCTGGCATGTGGCGATGACATGCATGCACTGGGGCTGACAGCGTCATTGGCAGCCCTGACAAAATGTTTACTCCCACAGGCCCTTAGTGCATCTGGACCTAATGCAGACAATGTAGTGTTATTTTCTATAAACATGAATATTCAAACATTAAATTAAAACCTATAGTCATGACGTTTACAAAGAATTGGCTGTCCTGCAACAAGCTAGTTTCAAATGTGTAACAAAAAAAAAAACAAGACACTGATTTTTTATAATGGTAGGGGACAGAGCAGCAGGGACCCCATAATCAGACTTGCTACCACTAATAACAACCCCCTGGAAATGATGCATTCTTTTCGTTATTTGGGAGTAAAATTAGATAGTGCACTGAATTATTTAAATCACATTGATAATATTGTGAAATTGGTAATAAGCATTTAGGGATTTTGGATCAGCGTAAAACATGCTTCTCAATGGAAACGTGAAAACTGGCTGTCCAGAACTGAATTTTAACTCTTATTGAATATGGCTTTCCCATTTTTAGAACAGTAACTGGCAAGGAATTTTTCAAAATCTGTGTCTTTCATAATAACGCATATTGTTTTAGTCTCAAAGCACAGCCAAGAACACACCAATAGTGTCCCTATGCAAAATTTAATTGGTTATTGATTGATGTTAGAGCAAATTAATCAGAAGGATTAATGATTTGGAAAATTATTAATGGTGCGGCTTCAGAAATGTTACAAGACTTGGTTGTGTGTGTGTTTATGTTTGATTGTATTGTTATGTGTCTATTACGATGTGTAGTATATATTTTAAATATGTTCGGCGCCTAGATCCTCCGGGATGGGCGTCTCTTAAATAAAATTTGCCTTGCCTATTTTAACAAAAAGTGATTTCAAAGTTGGGTCCTTTGGTGATGTGTAGCTTAGATGCCCTAAAAGGAAGACATCATTTGGTCAGCGTGCATTTTCCTATCACGTGATGCAAACTTCTGTTCCAACTGGTATTCACAGTAGTTATACTGTTTCAACTTTTTAAATTAATTTTAGAAGGTTCTTATTTGACAATATGAAATGTGGTTATACTTCTCTGATTTGTGTTTGCAATTATTTTATATTACACAATGAGCATGTTGTGACGTTTGGCAAGCTGGTTATGATTCTTGTATGATATTTGTAATATAAAAATATAGTATTTGAGTCTGTGCTCCATGGTGCCCCGGTTTCAGTGAAAATTACAGGATATATAATTGTCCAGGAGATCTCTGTAATTAATTAACTTCCTTGAGAAATTGCATTTTATGGCCTTTTTATGACATGCTTTGAAGCTGGAAAGCTAAACATACATTTTATTACAGGACATGACATGGTTATCTCACACTTAGGTGAGGGATTGCAGGGTTGTAAAATGTCAAGGGAACTGGTGGATCAAAAAGACTCATAATTTGGGAAATTAGTTTTTGTTGATGTCACCTTATTTAATATACCTCCTGATAGGACATCCTGTTTGTAAGTTTTTCATATTCTAAAAGGAGGAGCTAGATGACTCACAGAAGGGGGTGTGGAGAGACACAGTTTAAACTATACTGTGCCTGAACTGTTGATATATACCATCTGGGCACTCTAGAGAAAGACACAGCTCTCTGATATAAGGCACTTAAAGAGGTGATACATTAGATAAAAAAAGTTTAAATGTATTGTGGTAGGAGTTTTTGTTTTGTAGTTTCCTTGTTTTCTTTTAAGTGATTGTATGCTCTTTGATATATTGTTCTGTGTTTACATTTTTCATATTTTTATCCATTTTTAGTAAATATATTATTTGAAAGACTGCCTTGGATTGTCTGTCAGTTCTTTTTGCATGTGACGTATAGATGGTTAAGTCTGACAATTGTTCAAGAGTTTGATGGTGTTACTAAATGGGGAAAAGGTAAGAATATACCTAAGGTCTTTTATAGAGTTTTAAGGGTTCATTTTGGAAGCCTGGCTTGGTGCCCCGGTGAAGGATTGTACCGCAATCCCCGAAAAGGGTACATATCTGAGCCTGTACATTGGGTACGCTATCATAAGGTTCACAGTTTGAATCTCCCCAGAACTTGAGACTAAAGGTGATTCGGACCCAAAAGCAGACAGGAAGATTACCCAGTCTGTTACCTTTTCACATTACTGCGCTTGGAGGTTGGCACTGTGGGAGCAGAGGGCCTGACCTGCTGAGTGCGTTTGTCACAGATTTGGTTGACAGCGGTGCAAAAAAATTGGTAACACAAGCTTTAACTGTTCAGTGTGTCAGCTTAATGCTGTACAGCTCACTTGCAAAATAAGGCAGGGTTTTATTTTTTAAAAAAGGAAACAGAATGCCAGCGACCCGGGTTCGGGAACAGACTCAGGTTGTCGCGGGTCGGCAGGGGGAGGATAGGATTGAGCATCCAGCGGACTGCTCTTCCATCCTGGGGCGAGTTTGGGATTGGCCTCACTCACATAGCGGCCCCCAGTGGAGACTGGGGGCACTACAAGAAGCAGCGTGCAAGGGGAACAAGAAAACCGGAAAAACCGCCCCGGAAGTTTGCCAGATGACAACTGCCGGCCCCAGGCACCTCCAAAGACCCCCCTATAGAGCCACAGAATGCCTCAGCAGCTCCCAGGACCAAAAGAATAGTGTGCTGGTTCCTCCCGCTGGTGCCTTCCACCTTAGAGGATGGGGGACCCACTCGGTGAAGGGTTACACCGGGCTACCCCCACGGAAGGCTGCAGATGTGAGGTAGGTGGTTGAAGGGGGAGATAGTAGGGGAGTGCCTGTGGACCATGGCGGCCCGAAGGAGAGGCGGCTCTGGAGCACGTAGGAGGTACAAATAGATAATGCAAAAAAGGAAACAGAACTATATAATTTTGCTTGCAGTCAAGTTCCTACCTGTTTTATTTTTTTTCTAAAGTGCATGTTAGAGTAGCCGTAGTTAGGGAAGAAGACTTACAGCTACAGTGGGTACACTGCAGACTACTTGAGGCAGTTGTGCCAGGACAGAGGAGTCCTGCACAAGGTGAGAGCCACCAAGCAGAACCTCATGGATGCCCTGATGGCAGCAGATGCCGAGAGCATCGAGTGAGGCTGTGACTGTAAAGGCCCAAACCGTGGGTGTAGAGGGGTCAGTGGCCAGTGCAGAGTTCAGATCCAGTGAGGAGAGCAGCAGGGCCAGTGCAAGCCAAGGGCCACAGCAGCAGGGGAATGTCATCAGCATTCTGGACCGAGAAGCAATCAGGCTGCAGATTGAGTTGCGCAGAATGGAGTTGGAGTTCCTGAGAGAAGAGAAGCGAGAACAGCGAGCTGCAGAGGAGACGAGGGAGTGAGAACAGTGAGCCGCAGAGGAGAAGAGGGAGCAGGAACTGCGAGAAATGGACCGTGAACAGCGAGAGGTGGACCGAAAAGAGTGTGAGTGCCAGAGGCGACATGAACTAGAAAAGTTACAACTCCAACCACCAGCACCACAGCAGGTAAGTGGCTTGGGTTTAACTGGAAATACAGGACTGGGTTACAAATTAAATTCCAAATTGATATCTGAATTTAAAGAGGGGGAAGATATGGATGCCTTTTTAAAGTCCTTTGAAAAAGTTTATATTCAGGCAAATATTTCTTGATGGTCCTGGAGCTTACAGCTATAGCTGCTACTTACCAGGAATGCTTAGGATGCATTGGGTCAAATGGACAATGAGGACAGTAATCATTACAGCAAACTTAAAGCTGCACTTTTAAAAAAGCTTGATTTAACTGCAGAAGCATACAGAGCTAAATTCCGTAAGCTCAGGAGAAGCCTTGACATGAGCTATGAGGAGCTAGCCACAAAACAATGTCAGTGTTTAAAACGTTGGTTGGAGGGAATTGAAGCAAACTCTGTAGATAAAATTGAAAATGCTATTTTGTTAGAACAGTTTTTTTGGGCGTGCCCAGCAGAGCTGAAAACCTGGCTGGAGGACCGGGATCCCAAAACAGTTCAAGAGTCTGCTGAACTCTTGGACCGCTATGCCAAGAGCAGACCTGCTCTGAGAGTGAATGGGGTGGGCGTGGCAGCACAGAAAGGGAAACACGCGCCTTCAGGGCAGCTAAAATCCTCACTGCCTTCACTGAGACCAGTTAGCCCCGGGTTTCAAAGAAAAGATTTTTCAGAGAAAAGTGAATGTTGGGTTTGTAAAGAAACGGGGCATATTGCCAGACAGTGTCCCAAAAGGACGAGCAATATGCAGAACGGGGCTAAGAAAGAAGTGGGTTGTTTGTGTGTCCCTGGAAGCATGCCTGTGAACATGAGGGAACACATGCACCCAGTCACAGTGAATGGTGTACAGACAGAAGGGTTAAGAGACACAGGGACATCCCTGACGCTGGTAAAAGGGGATCTGGTAGAGCCTGGTCAGCTTATACCCAATGACTTTGTAACTGTGCAAGGGTTCACTAGTGAGGAGACCACATTGCCTCTCGCTAGTGTTCTCCTAGATTGCGGTGAAACAGGGGGAACTGTGCAACAGGTGGCTGTAGCCAAAACTCAGTAGTTGACGTCATCCTTGGCAACAATCTCAAACAGGGGATGGTGTGTGCAGTTACCCGTAGCCAAGCGGCAAGGGAAAAGTTTAGTTCCCTGGACCCCACAGAAGCCATTGTGGAAACCACTGGGAGGCTGGTTCCCCAGCCTATATCTCCTGATAGGGAGACTAATGAAAAGGGGGTAGAAATTTCCCCAGTAGCAGTTAACCACACAGCTACAGAGGGTTACTCCGAAGAAGGAGGGGTGACCCGTTGTCAGACGGTTAGGGATGGCAGTGATCCTGAGTGCCCTGATGCTAGTGCTAGGGACCCTAGTTTAGAGACCGAAGGGGACCTGTCCCATGCCTTGGGAATGTGTAAGGAGTTTGCAGCTGCTCAAAAAAGTGACCCTAGTCTAGAGAAGCTGAGGGCTTGGGCAGACTCTGATGGAGCAGAGGTAGGTGACGGTAAACTTAAAGTTTATTGGGAAAATGGAGTGATGTATACTCAGGCTGTGAAGACAGAGGGAAGGGTGATAGGCAGGCAGCTTGTCATTCCCTAGGGGTATCACGAGCAGTTGCTCAAGATTGCACACGATATTCCCCTGTCTGGTCATCTGGGAATCATGCACACTATGCAGCAGTTGGCCCAGAATTTCTATTGGCCCAACTTCACCTAGCAGGTGAAGGAGTATTGCAGGTCTTGCCACCGGTGCCAAGAAACGGGAAGGGCAGGTAAGAAAAGCCAAGCCACCCTAATTCCATTGCCCATAGTGGAGGAGCCATTCCAGAGGGTGGGAATGGATATTGTGGGGCCTTTAAATACCCCCAGCTCCTCCAGGAAGAGGTTCATCCTGACTGTGGTGGATTATGCCACCCAGTATCCAGAGGCAGTTGCCCTATCCTCACTGAAGACAGGCAAAATGTCAGATGCCTTACTTGGGATTTTCTCCCGTGTTGGGTTTCCGCAGGAGGTTATCACCGATCGAGGTGGTTCCTTCATGTCGGACCTGATGAAATGTTTGTGGGAGAAGTGTGGGGTGGCACAGAGGCACATGACACATTATCACCCACAAGCCGATGGGCTTGTGGAAAGATTTAACGGTACCCTGAAGTCAATGCTGCAAGCATTTGTTGAACAGCATGGGATGGACTGGGAGAAATACCTTCCCCACCTGTTGTTTGCATACAGGGAGGTGCCCCAAGAGTCGACAGGATTTTCCTCCTTGAGCTGTTATATGAACGCCAGGTACGTGGGCCCCTAGACTTGATCTGGGAGGACTGGGAAGGTAAGCACGCTACCCAGGGCACTCCCTTAGTGGATTATGTCCTTAGGTTTAGGGAAAGACTGAAGGAGCTTATGGTGACAGCCCAGAGCAACCTGGCAGCTGCCCAACAGAAACAAAGAGTGTGGTACAACTGCAGAGCCAGAGCTCACTCGTACATGGTGGGTCAGGAAGTCATGGTCCTTGTTCCAGTCTGGAAGAACAAGCTGCAGGGTGAGTGGGCAGGACTGTATAAAGTAGTTAGAAAGGTAAATGACATGAACTATATCATAGAGTTACCTGACAGAAGACATACAGAAAGAATGTACCATGTCAACATGATGAAACCATATGCTGATAGGGTTGACATGGTGCTTGCAGTATGTAGTCCTGGGGAGGGGACGGACAAAGGAACCCCCTTCTAGACTTGCTGGAAGAAAGTAAGTGGGTCCTCTGTGGAGGCAGTTAAATTATCACCCCAGCTGGCCCCGGACCAGATCCAGGAAGTAATGGAGGTTTTAGCAGACTTTGTGCCACTGTTTAGCGCCAAGTCTGGACTAACCCCCTTAGCAACGCACAATGTGGAGACAGGGACACAGACACCCATACAGCAGACAGCATATTAGGTGTCAGAGGCTATCCAAAAAGACATTAAAAGGGAGGTGGAGGAAATGCTGGATTTAGGGGTAATCCAGAGATCCCACAGCCACTGGGCCTCACCCATAGTCCTTGTGCCCAAGCTAGATGGCTCTACTTATTTCTGTGTGGACTGTCGTGGACTGAATGCAGTCACGAAGTCAGATGCCCACCCGATGCCCCGGACGAACGAATTCCTGGACAAGTTGGGAGGGGCAGCCTACCTTACGACTATTGACCTGATGAAGGGGTATTGGCAGTTAACTGACAGAGCTAGGGAGAGGACGGCCTTCATCACTCCAATAGGCTTATTTGAATTTAAAGTAATGCCTTTTGGAATGAAGAACACCTCGGCCACTTTCCAAAGGTTGGCGAACCAGGTATTAAATGGTGCTGAGGAGTACGCCGTGGCATACCTGGATGACACTGCCATCTTTAGTGCCAGCTGGGAGGAACACCTGTCCCACCTTAGGGAAGTGCTGGGCAGGATACAGAGGACCGGGCTTACTGTCAAAGCTGAGAAGTGCCAGGTGGCCATGGCTGAAGTGGCATATCTCGGGCATGTTGTAGGCCGGGGACAGCTCCGTCCTAACCAAGTCAAAATAGAGGTGATCAAGGCATGGCCCAGACCAGGGACGCAGAAGCAGGTCAGAAGTTTTCTAGGGACAGCAGGGTACTATAGGAAATTTGTACCTAATTACAGTACCCTCGCTGCTTCCCTATTTGACTGGGTAAAGAAAAAGATGCCTAAGAGAATTACATGGGAACCAGCCCATGAAAAAGCCTTTACCAGACTGAAGGAGGCACTGTTCCTGTATTGACAAGTCCTGACTATAGCAGACCCTTTATAGTCCAGACTGATGCCTCAGACATGTGTATTGGGGCAGTACTGAGTCAGACATCCAGCCAAGGGAAAGATCACCCTGTAGTGTACCTGAGTAAAAAGTTACTTCCCAGAAAGCAGGCTTACTCTACTGTGGAAAAAGAGTGTCTTGCCATAGTGTGGGCCCTAAAGAAGTTAGAGCCATACTTATATGGGCCGCATTTTGAGGTACAAACTGACCACAACCCCCTGGTTTGGCTGACACAAATGGGAAAAACTAATAGTAGACTATTAAGATGGAGTCTTGCCTTGCAAGGGTATGACATGACGATCTCACGTAGGGCTGGAGCGACCAATCAGAACACAGATGGTTTATTGCGTCTATATGAGGAGTGAACTGACTTAGGGAGCTCATCCCATGCAGGGGATAGAGCCCCCAGATTCAGTCTAGGTGAGGAGGATTGTGACATTTGGCCAGCTGGTTATAATTGTTGTATGATATTTGTAATATAAAAATATAGTATGTGAGTCTGTGCTCCATGGGTGCCCCAGGTTTTAGTGAAAACTATAGGATATATGATTGACCAGGAGATCTCTGTAATGTAATTACCTTCCTTAAGAAATTGCATTTCATGGCCTTTTTATGATATGCTTTGAAGTTGGGAAGCTAAATATACATTTTATTACAGGACAGGACATGGTTATCTCACACTTAAGTGAGTGATTGTAGGGTTGTAACACTTCAAGGGAACTGGTGGATCAGAAAGACTCATAATTTGTGAAATTAGTTTTTGCTGCTGTCACCTTGTTTAATATACTTCCTGATATGACATCCTGTTTGTAACTTTTTTATATTCTAAAAGGAGGAGGTAGATGACTCATAGAAGGGGTGTGGAGAGACACAGTTTAAATTATGCTGTGTCTGAACTGTTGATGTATACCATCTGGGGACTCTAGAGAAAGACACAGCTCTCTGATATAAGGCACTTAAAGAGGTGATGCATTAGATAGAAAAAATCTAAATGTATTGTGGTAGGAGTTTTTGTTTTGTACTTTTCCTTGTTTTTCCTTTAAGTGATTGTATGCTCTTTGATATATTGTTCTGTGTTTACATTTTTCATATTTTTATCCATTTTTAGTAAATATATTATTTGAAAGACTGCCTTGGGTTGTCTGCCAGTTCGTTTTGCATGTTACATATACATGGTTAAGTCTGACAATTGTTCAAGAGCTTGATGGTGTTACTAAACTGGGAAAAGGTAAGAATATACCTAAGGTCTTTTATAGGGTTCATTTTGAAAGCCTGGCTTGGTGCCCCTGGCGAAAGATTGTGCTGCAGTCCCTGAAGAGGGTACATATCTGAGCCTGTACATTGGGCACACTAGCATAAGGCTCACAGTTTAAATCCCCCAGAACTTGAGACTAAAGGTGATTTGGACCCAAAAGCAGACAGGAGGGTTACCCTGTCTGTTACCTGTTCACATTACTGTGCTCAGAGGTTGGCACTGTGGGAGCAGAGGGCCTGACCTGATGAGTGCATTTGTGACACCTGTTTCAGTGGCGGTTCTGAAAAGCTTGATTTAACATTCCTTAGAAATAATTCACATTCTAAAACGTTTAATTATTTCTTTGCTCAGCTGCTGTAATGAGCTCTTTTGAATGCTTGAGTCACAACAGAACGTGATCTCATTACCATAGCTGGTTTTAAGCAGTCATCACAAGCGCTACACAGTCGTCTCACCACAAGCACTTAATTAGCACCTCACACAGTAGAAAAAAGGCACTTCAAGCAACAGCATAAAAATGGCTCTGAAGCAGTCTTCCTGTCTTGGCTCACTGAAACAGTCTGAAACAGTTTCTTCTTGTACTGTGTACAGTAAGGTATTCCCAAGTGCAAGGTCCTTGCTGGTATTACACACCTCTTTAGTGTGTGGTGACATCCTAAAGGCATGCAAACTTCAGTCTTGTGCCTATAATGTCACCATACTAACTCAATGTGGAGTAGCACCTTATTTCTCACAATTGGGGGTACATTATTCTCTATGTCTGTGTATATATTTTGTCTTCTGGCATTTCAGGGTGGAGCAGTGGATATGGCCTACATAGATTTCGGTAAGGCTTTCAACACCATTCCATATAGGGGACTACTAAGCAAGCTGGGTAGCTTAGGATTGGGTCCGAAGGTAATAAACTGGAAAAGAAATTAGATAAGGGTTAGGTGACTGAGGGTGGTGCTAAACGGAGTTCACTCCAAGGAAGGAAGGTTGACCCAGTGGAGTGCCTCAGGGATCAGTGCTAGGACCTAAGTGACGTTGTAGAGGAGCTGGAAGGGCTGTGTCCAGTTCTGGAAACCACATCTCTGGAAAGACATAGACAGAATGGAGGTTGTCCAGAGGAGGGCAACTAAAATGGTGCAAGGTCTGCATCAAAAACTTGGCGATGGTGTAGAATATCGGGTACACCTAGGAAGCTTGCCATAAAAGCTTCCTGAATGTAGCGCTGCTTTGGTCACCTGCCTTACTTGGTTGTCAATTTATTTAAGTTGGTTAGCTTCACTCCCAATGCGCTCCCTTGTTTTTTTTTGTTTTTTTTTACAGGGTGGTGTGGGGGCCAACCCCAGCTCAAATAAACCAATATAAAGTAAAGAAACAGGCGACTATACCAAATAGAGTAACTTGACCCCAATGCTAATAGCTATGCGTACCCTATATTCGACACTATCACCAAAAACCCTATGAGGAGAGACTGAAGTACCTCAACATGTATACCTTAGAAGAGGGAGAGGGGGCTATGATAGAGATCTTTAAAATATCTCACAGGGGTGAATAACGTACAGGAGGGAAATATTTTTTTCAGAAGAAAAAGGTACTCAAAGATCAAGAGGACATACTGTGAAGCTGGAGAAGGGTAGATTCAGAAGAGATGTGAGGAAGTACTTCTTTGCAGAAAGAGTGGTGGATTCCTGGAACAGCCTTCCAGTGGAGGACATGGAGGAAAAAACAGTTGTGGGTTCAAGAATGCATGAGATAAGCATAAGGGAATCATAGTGGACAAGAAGGAGGGGAGGGAGAAAGAGCTGTAGATCAACTAGGGTCTGCAGTAATAATGTAGATAGGGGAAAAATGGGCAGACTGGGTGAGCCAAGCGGTCCTTGTCTGCCATCAGATTCTATGTTTCTATCTTTCTTTTGCCCCTGGATGGCCTTAAAAACAGGCTGTTTAAGCTCAAGAGCCTTTCTTGTTATCAGTAAATAAATAAATAAATTCTTGTAACTTTCTTTCTTTCTTTCAGCAGATGGAGAATCCCCACCCCCACATTTTTCTATATGGATTGATAAACTTTGCTGGAGCATACATACACAGTATACTGAAAGTGAGGGCCCTATTCACAGAAGTAGAGTAAATACTCGAAACAGAAATTGAAGTTGCAAAAAGAAAAAATTATTCCTAGATGACGTTCTTTAAATTGCAGTACAGTTCCACCCCTGGGGTCAATGGGCTAGGTATGTCATAAAGTACTTTGAGAAATCAATTTAAAACAAAACCCAAAGAAGCTTAGTACTGGAGTTCAAGTGCCAATTGTCCCTTGCAGTTACAGTACTGTGTTTTTTTTTTTCATTTTGCAGCAGTCTTTGAAAACAGTCCTTAACTTCTGATGTTTCTCTTTTCCTCAATTTTATTCTGCTCTGCTTGCTACGTATACTTTACATGTATAAGATTATTTTTCATTGTCAGTCCCCTGTGTCAGAAAAATGTGTTGTGAGTTTGAAACTTCTTAGAAGCAAAACATCTCTGCTGTGATTCTGTTGCTCATACTCCTCTTTCATTGGGAGTACAAATTACATTGTTTTAATTGGAAAGCAAAGACGGTGCTGTCAGTTAAACAAGATTTGCTGTCTTCAACCTAAGCAGATGATTTTGCCTGGCCTGTTCTTAATGGAGGCATAACAATCAAAAGACTAACACATTCTTACATTTAAAAAGGTTTGCACAGCCGGTCCTATGGTGCTGAGGGTTGAGGCTCTGGATGCCACACCTTGTGCCATGCCAACGACCCGGGTTCAGGAATGAGTAGCGGTTGTCTGGGGTCCACAGTGGAGGGTTAGGATCGAGCGTACGGAGATTTCTCTCCTAATCCTGGGGAGGGCTGAGGGACTGCACCGTGCTGTAGTGGCCCCTGGTGATGACCGGGGGCACTACTAACACTGGTGTATGTGGGTAGAGTGTGGCAGATGTCAGCACACAGTGCCCAGACGTCATTGCACGTCCGCACTCCAGAGGCGTCAAATAACGGAGGAAAAGGCTGGGTGCGAGTGAGCAGCTTGATGGCCGCCCTCGGCCCGCCTGGAGGTCTGTCGTGGAATCGCAATGGAGGAGTTTGGTCTCGGCCCGGCATGGGAAGGCATAGGGGGGCCTCCCAGCAGGTTGGGGAATGCCATACCGACCCCATATCATGTGAATGAGCCTGCTGCCCCCCGAAGGCTGGATGCCCCCGCTGATCGCACCGCAGCAGGGTGGGGAAAAAAACAAAGAGGTTCACTAGCTTTTAAATTCTGGAACCTGATTATTATGAGTTTGTTTTTCTGGCACAGGTATTGATAGTGTCACTTTAAAGCAAAAGTTGCCTGCTTTGATCACGTGTTTCTCAAGACATTATACTAAATAACAAATGGTAATAAGCTAATGTTTTTGCTCTAGAAAACGGTAGTAGTAGGAAACCAATAATGCTTTAAGTAGTTATTACTATTTCACAAAAATGATATGTGCCTAGTTGGTGTGCTGTTTTTTTCATTACTAAAATAGAACATAAATTAAGGGTTACTGCTGCTAAAAGTATTCTTATGTGCAAAAAAAAAAAAAATGAAAAGAAAACAACAAAGTAGATGTTACATTACCTTTTTTGTACCAGAACTCTAGTGTGCTCTGTTTAAAGAATTTAGCAGTGCTTTCAACGCCTACATTAGAAGGAAGACATCGACTTCTTATGAAGTATGCTTTATTTATAAAACCATATCATCTAGCTTTTGTGTTTCAAAAACAAGTACTGGGCTCCTTTCTGTCAGTTCCAAGACTTCTTCCACCTCTGAAGAGAGGCAGGACATCTCTAATTGGCTGTCTGGAGATTTGAGATAACGAGCAATGATCATTGGACCTGACAGCTGCTCCCATAGCATCACCATATTTCCATGTCTCATAAACAGCAGAAGTAGCTGTCCTTTCCAGATGACTGGTGAGCAAGTGACATTTTTATCAAGCTGGCGAGCGAGTGACATTTCTATCAAGCTGGCTCAGCTAATTACAGGGTTTAAATGATGCCACACCCTGTCAAAAAAGATAATAAGTGGTTCAAGGCATTATCATCATGCAACAGTAATAGGTAATGTGAAGCAGTGTATCACTGAGTGAGGTAAATACTTTGGGCTGGGAGACATCTGTAGCCATGGAGTCCTGAGTTTGCATAAACTATTAAGACTTCTTAAAAAGTGCTTATAGACAAAATCTTTAACAAGTCACTCATAGCAGTCATTCCAC
This sequence comes from Neoceratodus forsteri, assembly GCA_016271365.2. Lineage (NCBI taxonomy): Eukaryota > Metazoa > Chordata > Ceratodontiformes > Ceratodontidae > Neoceratodus > Neoceratodus forsteri. The sequence goes on along the minus strand of CM057456.1, from coordinate 446,439,446 downwards.
CTTTTAAGTACTTGAATGCTTGTCTGGCTGTAGTGAAATACAGTTATGAATTACTCACATAACCAGAACTTCAAGAGCACCAGTTTCACAAATAAAGTCATAAAGTAGCCTTACCGACAAGTAAGACTTTCTTTGCAGTAAAGGATCCTTTAACAATTGCTACAGTCACATTTTCAATTGGGTAGAGCTGCTGCTGTGTGCTTTATGCTGTCTATAGGGCTAAATGGGGGGTCATTTGTACTACATTTTCAGTAGTAAAAATTTACATTACAGACTAACAGCAGCCACAGTTTTGTAACCAGGCCTTGTGATAAATTTAAAATTTCAGTTTTTTACTTATTTTATTTTCTCCAATTTTCCCCATGCAGCCCTGTCCAGAAACTCTTGTCATCCCTGCCATACTTCTGCCCACTCGTGATGTCAGTGGAACTGCACCTTCAGTTGCACTGCCCATCCCAACTCCTCCTTCTAACGTAACATAACAAACATAGATTAACATAGAATTTGTTGGCAGATAAGGACCAATTGGCCCACCCAGTCTGCCCATTTTCCCTATCTACAGTATCGTCACAGACCCTAATTGATCTCCGGCTCCATTTTCCCACTATCATTCCTTCTTACTAATATGCCCTTATGCCTATCCCAAGCTTTTTTGAACCCTTCCACTGTTTTTGTTACAGTTAGCTCGGCTGGTAAGCTGTTGCAGCAATCCATCACCGTTTCTGTGAAGTAGTACTTTCTAGCATCTTCCATGAATTTATTCCCCCTCCTCCACCCCGCAAAACTTCATATCATGTCACCTTGTTCTGGAGTACATTTTTTCTGAAAATACTCTTATTTTGTTTTATTTTTGAAATGTATTCTCTTTTCCACCTATTGCTTACTCCAAAATGGGTCAGAGTTCCAGCAGAACCATTAACTCTAGGGTCTGATGGCTGGAAGGATTTCCTTCCCAAGGCACAGGCCAGCTCAGCCGTGATTGGATGGGATGGGGGGCAGGACTTCGTGATTGGATGGGATGGGGGGCAGGACTTCGTGATTGGATGGGATGGGGGGCAGGACTTCATTTACCCAAGCCAGTCTGCTTGTATTTATTCCCCAAGACCCCTTCGAAAGGGACACAGATGTCTGTGATGTGCTGTGCCTTCTGTCAGTCGGGATGGAATTGGGACCAGGCCTACACACCAGCTCCCCCAATTAAACACTATTGACCTCAGCCTGGCATTATGATGTTAGATGCAGGAGTATTCTCAGTAGCAGAATGCTGTATCTTTTCATCAGTCTGTCCATACTAATGACTGTTTACATCTATTCCCTCAATATTTCATTGTTTTGTTTTATAGAGGAATAAGATTTTAATGTTATTGTATGTTTTTGTGTATTGTATTCTGTGAAGTGCCATGAGCACTTGGGGTAGTGTGTGATGCAAATAAAAATGCCCCATCATCACCCTTCTTGAAATATGGATTCCTGCTTGCATGGCCACCACTCTCCCTGAGATAGAAGGGTTCCACATCATGACTGTGAGAACAAAGACAGCACAGTCAGTAACAGTGCCATCAATGACCCGAAAGGAAGAACCATGTCCGTGCAAAATAGAGAAGATGAAAAACTACGTCAAGGAAACAGTATTGCAGAATTCTTTAAGTAACTAAAAAACTCTGCTATTTGCTATAGCTTGCTACTTCTTTTACTTTTTCCTTCACTACTTTTCTCTTACATGATTCTGATGACACACAGCAGCTACATGAAATCACTATTTCTCAATCACATGCACTTGCTAGTTTGTATTTTTCGCTTTCATTCTTCCACGATTCAAACAGTGCGGTTTTCACCACGCTTGTTGGCGTGATATGGTTTTGATGGGATACCAGATAGAAGTCATACAAAGCAGATGTCAGGAGTGGTTTCTGTTGGCCGCCCGCCGGCGCAGCGGTGGGATTTCTGCTGGCGACCTGGGTTAAGGCGACTCAGGTCGCTGGAGAGAGACTTGGCCGGGGGAGGAGAGATAGGCGTCCACGGACTGCTCTCCTTCTCCGGGGGAAGGGATGGGATGTGTCTGAGTCTGTCGCGACCCCTGGTGGAGACCAAAGTCACCACGACTGCCGAAACCAACAGTGCGTACTGGAGGCGGGGCAGGACGCTTCGCATCATTGCACGTCCCCACCTCCCAGAAAAAGGGGAAAAAAAAAAGGAGAATGCCGCCGGGAGCCATTAATGAAGCCCAGCACAGCTTCAATTAGCCCCCTCAGACCAGCCCCTCTGACCTAGTCCGACGTCCGCGGCATGTGTCCCCAGTGCCGTGGCCCCACCGTGGGGGGAAAGCCACGGGGTATCAGAAGGGGCCGTGGTCAGTGTGGGGGGGGGTGGAAGCGTGTGTGAGCTGACGTCATGGGCTCCTGACGGCTAGTGGCGTAAAAGAAAATAGAAAAAAAAAAAAAGGAGTGGTTTCTGTCACCTGATGTGCGGCGCTAACTGGGGTCACCAGCATGGCAAGTGAGCTCACATACATCTGGGCTGTTAAGCGGCCCTAGTTTTTAGCATTTTAATCTTTTTACACCAGTTATATCATTGGGAAGCAACTTGGGAATGCCAGCTGTAGTGAAAAGTTGAGGGCTTTGCCTCCCCCAGTTGAAAATATGACCAATTGTAGAAAAAAATTTAAATTCTGAAAAAGAGCCTTAATACATAGTAACACAGTAACAAACAGCATATTAGAAAACCATGCATAACAAATCTGTTTCCCTCAAATGATTCTGATGCCTTCTGAACCTCAAAGGCAAAGCTCAAGTGGTTTCAAGATGGCAGTAGAATCCTGGGGTACGAACACAGGCTTGTTATGTATGGAATTTCATGTTATTTTTTATAGTATGTAGTCTCCCACCCTTGATTTACACAAATATCACCCACTCCGTCCCACAAAAAAACTCCCCAAAACTTTACTCGATTTTCTTTTTTTTATTTTCTTTTTATTTAGTAGATGTGACAACAAACACATTTCACAGCCATTCTTTCATGAACATTGCTACAATTTCCATATCCATTGAGCCAATATAGAGATAGGAAATATATGGCACTTGAAAATAGTTGCAATTACAGCAATGACTGCTTCTCTAACATACATTCTTGCAACCCCTATAATCATTTACCAAACTTAAATAGGTCATTTATTGCAAATTCTAGTTCTTTCCAAGGAGAGGAGTATGTGGGGGATAACCACAAGGGTATTATTTTGAGAAAAGCCGCCATTGCATAACATTTCAAATTCAGCAGGTTATCTCCCCCCCGGGAAGCAGAAGTTGCAATAGAGACATTCTTATCCTTGGTCTCTGGCCATTCCAAAGAAAGTTCGATATAATTTTATCCCAGGAACTTTACTCGATTGTTTCAACTGACATTTAAAAAAACACAGCGAGGTGGTCTGTTAGCTGATGTTTGGGCTTCAGTGACAAAAAGTGCAAAGTCATGCTCGTGTGACGTAGAAATCCAGGTTTGAATACAAACTGAGAAAGTGACTGTCCTGGTGACCCTGGAGGAAAGATATACTGGAGTGATGACTTCAGACAACCTAAAGGCATTGATTGACACAGTGCAGTTAAGCAGTGGGGAAGGAAAATAAAATGTTAGGATGCATAGGCAGGGAGTTCAGTAGTAAGAGGAGGAAAGCAGTCATCTTACCCCTGCACAGTGCCCTGGTGAGTCCAAATCTGGAATATTGATTACAATTTTGGGACCCTCGTATGAAGGACACTAAGAGATTGAAATCCGTGCAGATGAGGGTGACCAAGATGGTACAGGGCCTACAGGTGAGGAATATGAGCAGAGATTAAAGAACCTCATCATGTACTCCCGGGAGACCAGAAGGGAGAGGGGCAACATGATTGCAATGCTTAAACATATGAGGGATATTGATTAGGTGGACTCAAGCAAGCTGTGTAGGATTAGTAATAATGAGACTTCCAGGGGCAACAGTTGCAAACTCGGGGCTGTATTCAGGAAGGACACTGGGAAGTACGTGTTATGAAAAGCATGTGGAGGGGTGGTACAAGCTTATGGAGATGGTTATTAGTTCAAAGACAGTGAGGAGTTTTAAGGGAACGTGGGACAGTGGTAAGGAGCTGTTGATGGGCAGGGGAGGTGGATGGATGGACATGTACCTATAAAGGTATGCAGAACCACACAGGACAGACTGGATAGACTGTAAGGGCTTCATCTGTGGGCACATTCCTATGTTTCTTATACTGTATTATAATTTAGGATTGTAAGGGGACTCTGGGCCCATCATGTCTGCCTCCCCAGTGTCATAGCAGGGACGAACATGTACTAATAGATAGGGATTTGCCACCCACCCTTCTACTCACACTGTCGTGTAACTCCTTGGTAAGCTGAGATTTGTCCAGGCTTACCTTTAATGCCTTTGCTGTCTTCGCATCCACTGTCTCTGCTGGTAGACTGTTCCATGGATTCACCGCCATATGGGAGAAGAAGTGTCTGCTGCTGGCCTGCCGACGCAACGATAGAAGTACTGCTCACAACAATAAACCAGGTTCGGGAACGAGCCTGGATCATTGGGAGGGCCAACTCGGGGTAGGATAGCAGAGCATCCTGTCGGAAGCTGTACTCCTGAAGGAGGGAGAGCTCTCTATCTCCACTGCAAATGTCGCCACCTGCGTGACCACAGGTTTTGGTGCAAATTGAAGCTGAAGATTGAGGGTGGAGTATGCAGACATACTCTGATACACACTGCACACCTTTTCGTGAGGGAGTGCATCAGTGATGTCCAGCTCGGTGACCTAGGGGTAAGGGAGAAAAAAGAAAAACACCCCCAGCCAAAGTAAGGATGCTGTCTGCCCCTCATAGCAAGCCTGACAATGCTGAGCACAACACGCTCACTGACATCGCTCTTCAACTCTGTCAGGGGGGGTCTAGGCAGCCACCCTGGGGTAGGGAGTAAGCTATAGAGGAGAATGCGAGAAATCAACGGGAGGTGGGTTACAGTGCTGAGCAGGTGGCAGGACTGATGGCGGACCCATTGGGTGCCCAGGGATAAAGTATGTCCTAACATTACTCCTGAATTTACCAATTTGAGCATCACACTTGGAGTACTGTGGGCAGTACTGGTACCCATACCTCAAAAAGGATGTGAGATTACTGGAGGGGGTGCAGCGCAGGGCTACAGAAATGATTATGGGACTGGGGGAGTTGCCATATAAGGAAGGACTTGAGGGAGCTCAACATGTATTCGCTGGAAGAGAGAAGGGAAAGGGGACATGATAGAGACCTTTAAGTACTTGAAAGGCATAAAGAAAGTCAGAGAGGAGGGATTGTTTAAGCAAGGGGAAGGGTTACTAGGGGCACAGTCTGAATTTGGAAGGGGAAGGTTCAGGAGGGAGATAAGGGCACTACTTTGGGAGCGTGGTGGCGAGAGAGCGGACTGCGGAGGAGTTAAGCGACTAAGGACGGTGGATAGCTTTAGCGGGGTTGGGATAGGCGTTAAAGACAGGAACACAAAGGGGGGGGGAAGACAAGGAAAGGAGAGGAAGGGAGGGGTTTGGGTGGGGCTTGGTCAGGTGTAGTAATATGAAACTAAGCTGCACAATCGGGCACCTGTGGGCCTTTTTCTGCCAGCAGTTTCATATGTTTGTAGTGCATCTTCCCTTATCTTCTGATACACACCAGCTCAAACATCTCCACCCGTTCAGCTTTGTCAATACCTTTCAGTATGTGATCATGCCCCCCTCATCCTCCTTTTCTCCGGTATGAACATCTTAAAGGCCTCCAGTCTCTACTCATATTTCTTATCCCCCACACCCCTGATATTTTCATGGCTGCATTGCACCCTCTCTACTGCCTCAATATCCTTTTTGTATTGGAGAGCCCAAAAGTGCACCAAGTACTCCAGATGGGGCCTGAACAGGGTCTTGTAAATTGGCATGATTACTTCCCCTGCTCTGCTGGTCACCCCTTTTTGATACAGCCCAACATTCTTTCAGTCTTCTGGACAGCAGCTACACACTGCTTGTCATGCCTCAGCCTCTGGTCTGTTATGACTCTCAGGGCTGTTTCCTCCTTCACTGCAATAAGCAAATCCCCACACAGTGTGTAGGTGCTACCTCTGTTTCTCCTTCCCAAGTAGAGCACCTTGCTTTTGGCTGCATGGAATATAAAACTGCATGAGAACAGCCAGTCATCCAGCTTGTTTAGGTCGTCCAGAAGTTTATCCCATCCTCAAGGGGGTTTACCACCCTGGCCATCATCAGCAAATTGAAGCAGACCACTAGAGACTCCAACTTCCAGATCATTGATGAAAATGTTGAAGTGCAGCGGCTCCAGTCCCTGAGGGATGCTACTTACTACCCATCTCCACTTGCAGTAGTGCCTGTCGACCACAGCCCTCTGCCTCCTGCCTCAAGCCAGTTGCCAATCCGCTTTGTATATGTCTTATGTATACCTTCATCAGTCTAGCACTGGGTAGGCCTCCAGCAGATCAATCATCCCATAGTTCCACTTGAACTAACTCCCCTTCCCATTTCCGCCAGTTCTTATCCCCGACAACCTCACCAGTCCCATGTATCTATGCCACCCACTCTTAAAGCTTGCCACTGTGTTATTGACTAACTCAACTGACAGATGGTTCCACATCTCCACTACCCTGGCCATACAGAAAAATATAGAATTTAACGGCAGATAAGGACCACTTGGCCCATCCAATCTACCAATTTTTTTTCTGTGCCTGTAGTGTCACCTCTGACCCTACTTGATCTTCAGCTTCCCTTTCTTACTTTCCACTAAGATTCCCTTACACCTATCCCATGCATTCTTGAATCCCACCTGTTTTGCCCCCACCACCTCTGCTAGAAGACTATTCAAGGCATCCACCACTCTTTAGATGAAGAAGTACTTCCTCACATCTGTCCTGAATTTACCCCCCTCTGGCTTCATTGCCTGACCCCCTTGTTCTCAGGCGTCTTTTTTTCTGAAAAATACTCCCGTCCTGTACCTTGTTTACCTCCATGAAGTATTTTTAGTTCTCTATGATATCCTAATTCATCCTCCTCACTTCCAAGGTGTACATGCTGAGGTCCCTTAGCCTCTCCTCGTAGAGCTTCTGATGCAGATCCTGAACCATTTTAGTTGCCCTACTGTGGACAGTCTCTACTCTATTTATGTCCTTCCAAAGACACAGTCTCCAGAACTGGACACAGTACTCCATGTGGGATCTCACCAGAAATCTATACAATGACAACACCACTTCCTTCCTTCTGCTGGTGATGTCCTTGCCTATGCACTCCAACATCCCACAGGCCCTATCAACTGCCTTGTCATACAGCCTGGCCGACTTTAGGTCAGCAGATATGATTTCCTCCAGGTCCCTTTTCTGTTTGGCGACCATCAATACCGCTTCTATCATTTTGCACTTTGCCTTTGGGTTTCTGTACCCTAAGTGCATGATTTTGCACTTTTTCACACTGAAACCCAGTTGCCATGCCCTTGACTATGCCTCAAGTTTTCTGAGGTCTCTGCACATTCTCTCCACCTGCTCTGGAGTTTCCACCCTATTGCAGCTTTTGGTGTCATCCACAAGAGACAGACCTTCCCTTCCAGTTCATCTGCAGTGTCACTTTTAAAGACATTGAAGAGGATCGGTGCCAGTACCAAGCCCTGAGGCACCGTGCTGGTCACCATCTGTGTAAAGAAGTATTTCCTCAACTTCCTCCTAAATTTCCCCCCTGCCAGCCAATAGTTGCAGCCCATCGTAATGGACACCTCACTAAGCTTAACCAGTCGATGGCTGTCCACCCTGTTTATACCATTCAGGTACTTGAAGGTTTCAGTCATGTCTCCCCTCTCTCCTGGCCTCCAGTGCATACATACTGATGTCAGACAGTCTTTCCTCACAAGTCCCCTGCTAGCTGTGAATCATTTTAGTTGCTCTCCTTTCAGTCAAGTTTAAGCAGTCCAAGTCCTTAGATGAGGATTCCACAATGATGTGCGCTACTCCAGGTGCAGCCTTACCATGGAGCTGGAGGGTAGAATCAACTCCTTCCATCTGCTTGAGAAGGCCCTCTCTTTGCACCCCAGCATCCTGCTAGTTTTCCAGTACACCTTGTTACACTAGGCAGAGGTCCTGAGGCTGTCACTAACTATAACCTCCAGATCCTTCTTTTCTGAGGTCTGCACCAGTCTTATCTCCTCCATCCAATATTCAGTTCTCTGATTCCTCTCCCCAGGTCCATAACCTTGCACTTTTTGGCATTGAATTTCAGTTGCCAAACATTGGGTCACCTTTCCAACTTGCTCAAGTCTCTTTTCAATTACCTTCTACCCTTCTCGTTATCCACCTGGCATATATCTTTGTGTTACCTGCAAATAGACACATCTTGTAGTGGATCTCTTCTCCAGTATTGCAAATGAACACATTGAAGAGCACTGGGCCTAGGACGGACCCCTGTGGGATCCTGCTTTTAACTCCACTGACATCAGATTACGTACTGTTAAGTATTACCCTTTGTGTTTTCTCTCCTAGCAAATTTTCCACCCATCTATTTATTTATTGAGATGTTTTACCAGGAAGGCACACTGAACAACAAGTTGCTCATCTCACGGTGCGACCTGTGGTGGGAAGGGGAACAATGGGGAGTAAAAGCAACAATTACAGATACAGATAACAATATGGAGCATTTGATTCAAAGTAATACATTACATTATATACAACAGTGAGCAGTTCAGACCGTTAAAGCAAAGTCATTTGAACTGAATGCACCAGTAAGTGGACACAGAATACATGAGACAGTAAGCCCGTCAGATAGTGATGCAGCAGTACAATCATAGTGCAAGAAATTTACAAAAATATTTACAGAGCTGCGCACTGAGATCAATAACAAGTGCTAGGTGCAAGCAATGACAGAAGTAGGCAGTTGACCAAGATTTAGAAGAGAGGGAAGATGCTAGGTACTCCTTCAAGGTGTAAGAACCCTGCCGGGGGGAAACTGAGAGAGGACAGAACAGTGAATTTAAGAGTAGAGGAGAGGAAAGACTGCAGAGACCAAGGTAGACCTCCAGAGTGAAGGAAACCATGTGGGGGGGAGGCAGGCCTCAGAACAAGGCAGTAGAGAAGAACAGTGAAAGTAGGAAAGCTGGCAGCAAGCTACATAACTAGTTACCCCCTCAGGATGCATGAACCCTGCAAGGGGAACAGATATTGGTGCATAGGGTTACCACCTTTTAAGAAGCCCAAAGTGGGACATTTCTTACTGGTACATGACTTTTCACAGGACAGTACCTAACCTTGACCGATGCAACAGGCTTGTTTTCTCTATATAATCAGAATTAAGGCTAAGTATCATAGTTTCCTGGTTGCTTCTATTGTTTCTTATCATTTTAAGGTATTTAAGTTAAGCTAATGTAGTTTTCTTGAACATTTCGGGGAAAGTTTGAAAATATTTTTCCTACTGTAAAATCAGGACAGTTAGTATTTTTTGTGTTTTTTTGCAGGACACAGCTGCCCAAATCAAGACTGTCCTGCTAAAATCAGGACAGGTGGTAACCCTATTGGTGAGCTGGACAGGGTATAGATAGATTAGGAGAGATTAAAGCAAGTGCAGCAGAAGGAGAAGTATTTGTGTAGAGCAGTACCAAGGGAGTAGATGGTGGAGGAGTGTCGTATTTGTTGGGGGAGAGCATTTCAGGATTTGGGGAAGCGGTAGGAAAAGCCAGTCTGACCTGCAAGGGCAGATCTCCGTGGGACCAACAGGGAGCGAGTGTCAGCAGATCGCAGTGAGTGAGAGATAGGAGGATGTGGAATAATGGAAGAACAAAGGTAGGGAGGGAGTTCACCAAACCAGAATTTGGAGGTTAGTTTGGCAATGTGGGTAAGCCTCCAATCGGACAGCGGAGGAAAGGCTAGTTCATAGTAAAGGTCACAGTGGTGAACGCAAGATAGTGCATCTTGGGCAAAGCGGCAGAAGGAGTTAAAGAGGGAGTCCAATTTGGCCAAGGAAGATTTGGGAGCAGCACCATAGACATGTCGCAGTAGTCAAAAATGGGGAATATCATCTTCTGGACAAGTTCGCGCCTCGCAGTCAATGGGATGCAACTGCAGTTCCGGTATACGGTGGCAAGCTTGAGGCTCAGTTTCTTCAAGATGGCGTCAATATGATGATCTAGTGACTTTCTGCCCAAAACTCAAGTCTCACAGTTTTTTACCAGCCTCTTGTGGGGTTCAGAGTCAAATGTTGTTCTAAAGTCCAGGAAAAGGACATCCAGTGCTTGCAACACGGCCTTGAAATCCATGCAATTAATCCGACAGGACCTCCTCTTCACAAAGCCATACTTCTTGGAGTCCATGGAACTCTTACAAATCAACCAACTACTCATTCATTATGGTCTGGAGGAGTTTGCAACAATAGAAGTCTGACTAACTGGGCTATAATGAGATCATCCTGTCCCCACTCTTGTGCGGGGGGAACAACATCTGCTACTCTCCAGTCCCTGGAGCTTATCATGCACTACAATGTCAAAGGCCTTGCTGAACTCTAAATTGACTGTGTTTACAGCCATGCCTCAGTCCACCTCCCTGGTTTCCTTTTTGAAGAATGTGATCAGGTTGGTTTGACACGATCTGCCCATCATAAACCCTTGCTGAGAGAGGGTAAGAACCTTGGCCTCAATCAACTGATCCATTATTCTGTCCTTGATAAAGGATTCCAGAACCTTACCCAATACTAATATCTGGCTGACTGGCAGTTGACTGGGCTTGACCTTGCCCCCCTTCTTAAAGATGGGGACAACATTTGCCAATTTCTATGGTATACCATACCTCCATAGACAGACTCATGAATGGTTATTGCAGGAGTCCCTGCCAATTGTTCCGTTAGCTCTACTATGATCCATGGGTATGTCCGTTCCACCCCTTGGGATTTACCTGGCTTGATTGTTTGCCAGGTAGTCTGCTACTGGAGCAGGCAAAATGTCTGGGGTTGCATCATGGTTATCCTTGATGTCATGGACCCTTCTGATGAGTATTCCCCCAAGGCTCTTTGGTTAACATCAACGTAAAGTATTCATTCAGCAATTGCCATTTGCTCATTCACAGGTTCCTCCCCCTTTCTTTGTTTTCAGGGGCCCAGTCCCTCCTCTCACCTTTCTTTGTCAGTGTATGTACTGGAAGAAGGCTATTCTGGTTCCAGACCCTCCTGTCCATCCTTAATTCTATATTTGCAGTCTCCCAGTGTTGCATAGCACTCTTCTCTTACTTGCAGGCAACCTGTCACGTCCCAGTAGTAATAAACCCTCTCTTTTTGTGTAGGATTGACTGCCTTTGATCTCGCTGGCCCCAAAGGGGACACTTCTTTGCCTTTTTCCTCTTCTTGCCCAAAGGAAAGTAGACTTATGCAGCTGTTTAAAGCACCTTCTTCAACAATCCTCGCATGTGCTCTGCATAGCCAGGCTCATGCAGATTTTCTAGGGCTTTAGCCAACATATCTCTCATCTTGACAAAGTCTGCCATCCAAATGTTCTGGGTCCTGGTGGCTGAGGTCCAACTGTTCATCCCTGTTACCACGTGGAAGGTTATCCAGTTGTAAGTCACTACCTCTCAGTGGTTCTTTAATGTTCACACTGGGGATGATCCAATCCCCACTGCTGAGAATAAAGTCAAGGATGGCTTTATACCTAGTCCATTTTTATGCATGCTGTTCTAGGAAGCAATCCTAGAGAGGGGACAGGAACTCAGTCTTGGCCCTGCCACTCCCTCTTGCAGCCCACCATCGGCATACAGAAAGGAAAACCTTCACACTTGCTCCAGATCCTGAGCCAAGCCTTTACCTGCTTAATTGTTCACTGCTGCTTCTCACTAGCCCCCAGGACTGGAAGGATCTTAGAGAAGAACACTGGTAGATACCTTTCAGGAACATCCTAAATTCTGTGAATGACATCCACATGTCCCTGAGAGTTGTACACCGTGTCATTCATGTCAGAATGGATGAAAACAGTCTGTTTCTTCCTGCCAATATGGACAACAGTCTCTCCCCAGCTGCATTGCTTGGATAGCACTTCGTTAACCTGCATGCCAGATGGGAAAATCACTTATCCCAAGATACCATCCTGATTTAGCAGTGCACCTTCCACCTCTCCTAGTGTCTTAACTATGGAGTCCCCAATTACTACTACTGCCTTCATACCTCTCAATTTAGTTTTTTCCTGCCTCTTCATTGGCAGTTCGGGTATCCTGCTGCCCCCACCAGCTCCACTCACCTGTTGACCCTCCTCAACCTATCTAGCCAGATACTGATAACTGTTGCTAGTGTCTAATGGTCATGGAGTTGCCTTATGAAGCCTTCAATCCTCCTGCAGTCCCTACCACTGTCCTCCCTACCCTACCCTACCTGTTCCAGCCTAGCGCCAACCCCTTTCCTAATGACCATACCCCTAGTCTCTTCTTCCTCATCTTCCTCCATTTCCCACAGACTTCCTTGCCCGACATGGTGCCTTTTAATGTCACTCAGGCATGGCAGTACACCTCATGAGTGTTGACCAGCCTGCATTATCTGCAGAAGAATCTCCCCTTCCCCCTGTCCTTCAGTAGGCAGGATGGTGTACACAGTATACCATGGCAGTGCTCCAGCTGTGCATCTCTGCCAGTGTTCTCCCACCTGCCGTTCAGAGTCACCCCCTATTTGTCAGCCTTCATCTGTGTGCCCCCATGGTACAGACAGTTACCACTTTAGGCTGGTAGCTAGCCTCTCCAGTGCAGCAACCTGCTCCCAGCAGATGTACCCTCCTCTGCTGTCTGCAGGTAGACTGACATACATCACACAACCCAGGCAATACACTAATTCTGCTTCCAATCTCTCTGATAAACACATTTCTTTCCTGAAGGCACTATGCTTATCTCAGCTGTATCAGTTCTCCTTAGCACAGGGCCTCTTGCTAAATTAAAAGTTTATAAATTAAAAATACTTAGTTATCAAAAGTCATATAGTGAATACAAACAGAATTTAAAAAAATATAATTTGTAATACCTTAACTAGCCGAAAAGCTAAAAGCAAATACATATACAAAGAAAGTCTTCCTTGCATCTAAGACTATTAAAGTGCTAAGTTTTTTCAACAGTACAATTGGTGCTCATTTAATCTCTGTTAAATTAGCAGGAATGCTTAGGTGCCTTTTATAAACTAATTAAACATCATAGCACTCACTTTGGCGGCATAGAGATAATATGCCAAGAAGCTTCTAATGTTTCCAGAAAGTGCAGCCATCCACCAAGTGGTTTAGTTATTTGTTAGTTTCTGTAGGATGTATATTTGTTATTATTCAAGTACATTTTGTTTTCAGTAATTAACATAAAGTTACTGTTATTTCAATCTCTTTAATGTATTTTATTCAGTTGGGCAAACAAATATGCATGGCGGCAGCTATCTTGAAAACAAAATGGTTGCCAATCCACCAGTCATTAAAGATGGAATAATGGCATCCCTGAAAAGATACTCTGCATCAGAAGATATTACTGAGGACTCCGGCATTGTAAGCCTTCCATCAAACGATGTTTCTCCCAGTTCACAAAGTGAAAGTCTGAGACTGAGCGACGAGCTGGCCTTGGATCAGATCTCTGTTGATGCGACTTACACAGCAACACTGTGCTCAACAAATGACCTTTCCTTTTCTGGGGACGAAACCAGTCTTGCTTGGGACTTCCGCAACAGGTAAACCCATTTTAGAAAATGTTTTTTTTTTTCTTAGAAGTTGCATTGAAAATATATCTGCTTTCAGACTAGAGGCAAATAATGAGGGTTTTGGGTTGCTTACTGGGTAGGCACTCTGCTAGTGTCTTTCATCAGCATGACATTAAGTTATTGTTTTGATTATACTGAGTTTGGCACTGTCATTCATCGTCCTCTGAAATGAGATATGGTGAACTAATCTCCACATATAAAAAAAATCACCTTCATGGTTGGCATGACTCTACATCCCTATTGGCAGACACATTCAAGAGGCCAAGAATTGAATGTTCATGGAGTTTGAAGTACCCCATCACTTGCTAGAAGTGGCACCTTCAGACCGGGGTTAAAGTTCATTGGCTGAGCAATTTATGGAAAACCTGAGGCTGTGTCCTTGCCATACCGGTTAGTAAACAAAGACATTTAATCATTTTCCAGTGCTGCCCATCTGCACTACAATTTACTATGAAAAAAATAACAAACATATGAATAGTAGCAAGTGATAATTCCCCCCACCCCCACACACATTTCAGGGGCTAGAAATAATGGAAAGCAGTACTAGATGGGAGAAACTTGGATTTGTACCAGATGTAACCTTAGCACCATATCCTGATATCACTGAGGGGTTTCATTCTACTCTGTCATAACACTGGGGCCTCTCTGCTGGTACTATGACTTGGTCTCAGGTCTTATTGACATCCTGTTGTGCTGCCCATGTGTCTGTGTATTTCAGATGGATTTATATCACTTTTACCTTGTATAGATATTTGAAAATACTGAACATTATTTGTGGTCAGCTTGCTATGCACTGAATTCAAAGTTACCTCCCAGAGGTATATGCTAGAAACATTGTACTAACAAATGATTCCTGCTTGCTTCCTTGGCCCAGTTTGTGACTTCTTGAATGCTACCCCAGAGAGTCAGGCATTAGATGTCTTGGTCAGTGATAACGTGAATGTTCTTGATGCAAAAATAAAAAAAAAAAAAACAGCTTACCTTTTAGAGAAGCATTTCTTATTGGCATTCAGTGTCCCAGGGAAGTGAAAAAGGCTTTAGAAATTACTTCAATGTTTCAGTTGAAAGTGTCCTAATTACTTATATTGCATTCTTCAACCAGATACCCACAAAAGGATTTTAATTAGAGGCTTGTCTCCTTTTCTCTGCAATAAACAGTTATTTAACAATATGAAGTCACTAAATACTAAAATCGTATTGATGAAAACAGATATTAAATGTGACTCCAAAAAGGCTTCTTCATGAAGGAACTGGGTTTGAACTGACTTGATACCACATGATGGCCTTATGGTTAGCATTGCAGCTTATCATGCTGTCAACGCAAATTCGATTCCCAAGCCCAGGCTATCATACATTGGGCAGCGAAGGCAGTGCTGATGCCCATTTTGTCTCACAGAGGGTGTGAAGCTCCCTACCATTTCATGACTGTCTCCTGGTGGCCCAGGCAAGGGAGTTGTGTGGTCAGGAATACCAGGTAAGCCAACACACCGTGGAGACAAAGGACCCACTCATGGTATAGGTAAACAGAATGATTATTATAGACAGCTAAACCCTTCCTTACAAAATGGAGTGTACAGCAGTCTCAGCATTTTGTGGTTTTCCGTCAAGCACTTCTTCAGGAGAACACCTGTACAATAGTAAATAATTCACATTAAAAAAGTTTTAATATAAACACACAAACTTATTCTTATTTTACAAAGTCTTTTTCTTTGTAGTAACTACTGCTACAAATAATTAATCTCTTATGTTGAGAGCCTAATATCAGAGCTCATTAACAACAATTCTTAGGTAACTTTGTTTTTATCTCTTTTATAAAATTCCTGAAGAAGGCCTGTGGTTGGGACATCAGTTCATACTCTATTTTCTGTTTTCAGCGTGAATTTAATATTACCATTTTGTTTTGTTCTTAAGCAATATGGTGTTTGTACTTTTGAAAATTTGAATACACACAAATATATTTTCCACCTGGCCCATCACCATAAAATGTGTAGTAGTAACCACTTCATTAGCTTTAAAACCCACCTGTCCCATTGAGGTTAGCATTGATTTAGCCATTATCAGTTACTATAAAGGTGGGCTACTAAACCTGTGAAAGCGGACAGTAGCTGCTGGACAGCCAGTGGCATCCAGCACGTACCCTAAAGGGTACACAGTCCAAGCCCTATGTATTGATTGCTTGCCTAACTCAGTCTTGTCAGATTGTTGTCCTAGTCCCATACTATCTACTGCTGGACTACTGTCTCGACATGGGGAACCAGGTGCAACAAGCAGTGAAAGTGTCACCCCTGCTGCTCATAGGTATTACTGCCTTGTGGATCCTCTCCGGACAAGGCATCCACTGGTCCTCTGGAGCAGGGGCTCCTATAATGGGAATGCCCTGGTGCACAAGCACCCAGCCGGCAAGGTCTAATTTCACTTTCTCTAACCTACTAGCTGTAGGCAAACCCCCACCCCGGTTTCCATGCAGTCTTGATCTTAGGTGCCTCCTGAGCCCAGCCCGAATGGTCAAACATTATGGCCGCAAATAGCCGGCCGAGGAGGGCTCCCCTCCCTTGAGGTATCTCCTTTGGCTTCTGCTGGTGACCCTAGCTCTAGCGGGTGACATTGAGCCAAACCCTGGACCACCAGGTCAAACCTCCCCCTCTGCGCCGGGCTGGACGACTATCATAGGGCTAAAAATTGCCCATCTTAACATTCGTAGCCTTCTGCCAAATTTGACAAAACTGCAGGTTTGGGTCACACATCACAGCCCTGACATCCTTGGCTTAACAGAAACCTGGCTCAAACCTGCCACACCAAATTCTGTGTGTGCCCTCCCTGGATATGATCTCATTAGACGGGATCGTCCTGGGAAAAGGAGGGGGGGGGTGGCATCCTGGTCTATTACAGGAGCCACCTCAACCTATCGGTCATACCTGAACAACAGACAGTGCAGTCACCCTGTGAAGCACTGCACATGGTACTGCTGCTCAGGATGACCAAAAAACTACATGTAATATTTGCCTACAATCCTCCTAAGGGGGCATACAGGGACTGTCTGGCCTCATTGACACAGTGGGCACTGTGACCCGACAAAATGAACTAATCATCCTTGGTAATATCAACCTAAACTGGCTGGGTTGCAGTACCAAAGCCTTTGAGCCACTGCTTTCGAGTCTCTCCCTATCGCAGCTAATCAAGGATCCTACTAGGTGCTCACCCTGTGGTGGTGCGAGTTCCCTTCTGGACTGGATCCTAACCAACAGATCAGAAAGAATCTGTGCATTGGGCATCCTTCTAGACTCTATCTCAGACCACTCCCCAGTGTTCTGCATGTGGAAGATTCAGCCCTTGAAAATTCCGCACAAAATTATTCAAGTCAGAGATTATTCCAGATTTGATCTTGGCACCTTTCATGATGATATCCAACACACTGACTGGTCAGCTGTATGGACCGCCCAGGACTCCCCATCCGCGGTAAATCACCTCCTCATCTTTCTCAGGGTCCTGCAGGATAAACACGCCCCCCTCATTAGATGGAGTGTGAGGGGATCGGCCACAAAATGGCTACATGGGAGCCTCCTTGCCCTCATGAAGCTCAGAGATAAGTGCTGGGCAAATTTCAAGGCCACGGCAGATCAGGCAGTTTTTCAGAATTACAGAAAACTCAGATATGAGCGTAAGAGGAGCATAAGGGTGGCTAAGAGTGAGTTCTGCAAGACCGCCCTGCTGAACTCTGCCAGGGACCCCAGGAGGTTCTGGAGAAACATTAAAAACATAGTTAGCGGTTCCCAGAGTGCTGAGACCACTGACATGACTATTGATGGTGCCAGCTGCAACAACTCGGTGACTATCGCTAATGCCTTTAACTTGTATTTCTAGGATCTTTCTACCTTCACCTCGTCATTCCACCCCGGGTGGTGGGGAGAATGGTGTACAGGTCACAGCACCACCACTACCCTGTCTGCCCTTCCACTTCAGGGCAGTGATGGTAAATGAGGTGCAGAGACTACTCTCGGGCCTCTCCCCCTTCTCGAGTGCTGGCCAGGATGGGTTGGAGCTGAGGCTTCTCAGCCTTGGTGCACCATGGCTTGCTCCACTGGTGACACACATCTTCAATCTGTCCCTGTCATCGGGTGTTATTCCTGGCATATGGAAGGTAGCCAGGGTAGTACCGATCCTTAAACAGGGAAACCCCAAATTAATAGAGAACTACCACCGATACCCATATTATCAGCGGTCAGTAAACTTCTAGAAAAAGTTGTGGCAGGGCAACTCTCAGAGCACTTGCATTCCCACAATCTACTGACACCCGTACAGCATGGGTTCAGGAAAGGGCACAGCACATCCACTGCCCTTGTCACTGTTTCCTCATGGATCAGGGCAGCCATGGATCAAGGCAAGCTATTGGGGGGGGGCTATCTTTATAGACCTATCCAAGACCTTCGATCTAGTTGATCATGCCATGCTCACCACACAGCTTAGATCCCTTGGTCTATCTTCAGCTGTGCTCAGCTGGTTCTCTAGTTACTTACACAGCAGAACGCAACTGGTTAAATATGGCAAGGAGCTCTCAGGCCCTATTCCAGTATCCATGAGTATCCCACAAGGCTCTGTCCTTGGGCCCCTGCTATTCTCCATCTTTGTAAACAATCTCCCGGCAGTCGCTGTACACTGCGAGCCAATCCTATATACCAATGACCTGGTCATCCTGGCACACTCCACAGAAATGGGGGTCATCAATCACCATCTGAGTGAGGACCTGGTGAACATTTAGACATGGATCTTGGCCCACAAGCTGGTCCTTAATATTAAAAAAACCCAGGCCATGCTCTTTGGGTCTCAGGTCAAGATCAAGGCCTCCCTCCTCCAGTTCTGTGTACCAGGTACTGATGGCACCCCAGTCCCTGTCACAGACAATTTCAAATACCTAGGGGTGATGCTGGACCTTGGCCGTCATATCCAGATCACATGTAAGAATGTCAACAGCAAAACTGGTATGGCCTACAGAGCCAAAAACAACCATACCCCGGCTGCACGTGTTGCCCTCACCCGAGGGGTGCTGCTCCCGTCGCTCTGTTATGGGCTTCTGTTGTTTGGCCGCTCCACCAAAGCCCATCTCGCTAGGTGGACTACTACATACAACAACGTCTGCCACTTTGCTCTGGCTTCCCACCATCTCACCCACCATTGTGATCTATACAGCAAACTTAACTGGCTCTCCCCTCTAAACCATATTGACTATGTCCTAGGGTGTTTCATGGGTAAGGTCCTTGGCACTGGCACCCCCGGGGGCTGGCCAAATTCCTGGCCCTGGCTGCCTCATCATCCTATCCTCTCAGGTCTCAGGGGCCTGCCCTGCTTAAGCACCCACCACCCGGACCCAAATGGGTGATAGGGACTTTGCAGCCTGTGCCCCAGACTTTGGAACACCCTCCCGACCCAGATCCACACTGCCCCCTCACAGGGCTGCCTGCACTCCTCCCTGTGGAGTCAACTTAAACTCGCCTCAGCCTGTGGGTGCCCAAAACCCCCGTGATCTCCCATTACACTCCCCTACCCTGGATATTCCCCTGGAAAAGGGGCATATGCTGTAGATAGTGTGTTGCTGCTGTAATCGCAACTGTGCCTTTCTGTACTGCGCTTAGTGGCTTCTGTGTTTATATTGAACTATACTGTTGGCTTGTAGTCTACCTTAATCTTGTTATATTGCCTTTGAACTGTAAAAGCCTAATTTCTTTATTATGTTGCGCACTTTTGTCCTACTTGCTGCTCTTAATCTGTACCATGTCGTTCTATGTACTTCATCTGTAATTCCTGTACTTTCCCAGGTCGTACCTGAAAATAGGCAATTGTCTTGTCTAGTGTACTAACCTGGTTAACAAAAGCTAAATAAATAGCTGTATGCCGCCTCCATATTCTAGCAATGTTTTCTGTAATTTTAGTGATATGTATGTGTATATGTATATGTATATGTATGTGTGTGTATACATATATATATATATATATATATATATATCAGTATGTTCTTAGCAGTACTTTTTCTGTATTGTAGTGCACCATTACAGTGAGGGCTGAGAAGGCTGTTTAATTTTAAACCTCTAAGTTTGCATATTAATTGCTTTGCTCCCGTTTAAGAGAATTGTATGACATTTTGCATGCACAGTCTTGGGGGCAAGGTCTCTTGATTTGCCAAGTTTCATTCCAGTCAGATATGTGGATTCCGAGATTCAGTTTTCAGGAAATATGGTGGGGGAGGGTTGTTTTTTTTTTTTTTATCATCTACAGCATAGACGGTTTGGAATGTTGGTCTGAAATTTTTGGGGTAGAAGGGGCTTGGCCCAGAATGATATCTTTCTATGGACGTGGATATGATGTACAACTGCACACTTCTAGCAGTGTTCCTTTCCCTTTAAGGCTTGCTGGAATGTCTTCAAGCTGGTTCCTCCCACCCACCTGGGTAGTACTCCCTTGGCACTGCCCCGTGATGTCATATCTTCCTTTCCCTTCTTACCACTGTATGCGTCAGTAGGCCCTTTGCTTTCAAAATTGGGAAATTGCAAAATTCTCGTTTTCAGGCAATTTTTATCATCCTTACAATTGGACGACTTGAAGTTACCACCGGGATTTAAGAAGTGTGGGTGTAGGAAGAAGATGTCCCAGATGGACCCGCACACCACTTGCATCTACTGCCTAAGCCACGACACGATCCCCAGGCGTGTGGCTTCTGTCATACTTTACATCCCTCAACTTTAGAGGACTGGCACGCTCAGCTTCTTTTAGGGTGCACAGATGAACGGGATCCCCCGTTTGCTTGAAGGATGCCTGCCGGGTGGTCTCCGTGGCTGTGGGGTCTGCTGAACAACTCGCTGCTTTTGAGGAGTCTGCGGCTCAGGCCGTGGAGCATGCCTCTTCAGCTTCAGCCTTTGTGCCGCTTTCCTTTGGCGCCACCATCACAGGGGCATTTCGCGATTTGTGCCAGTCCCTTCCTACCTTTGAGCAGGGCCCCTCCAAGGGCACAAAATCTAAATCTTCAAAGAAGGAGACTAAAAAGAAGTCTCGCCACGATCGTGGATCATGAGTAATTTTGGGCCTCGATTCTCATGCTTCCTGACGGATTCAACTACGATCAATCCTTCAGCCCAGGCCGCTGGCTCCACAGTCTCCCTGGTGAGCCAGTTGGTCAAAACGCCCATCTGTCAAGATTTTTCTCAACCTGGTCAATGCGTTTTCACCAGATGAGGCCAGTACCTCCCTCTGTAAGACTCCGGTCCTGCCTGTCACCTCTCAGGGTGGATTGGACCAGCATGCTGATCCAGTCCGTACCCCTCAGGATCCGGTAATCTAGGAGGATCCTTGGCCTTCGCCGGCTCCCTCCGAGACCCAACACCAGCGTCCCCGATGGTCGAGGTCCTGATCATGAAGCCCCAAATCGAGCGGCCCACATCGGCATCAGTGTTCCCACTTTCAGCACTCGAGCAAGTGGCATCACTGCTACTCCTCCTCAGATGAGGAGAGGCCCCACCACAAAATGCAATGGTGCTATGAGGAGCTCATGTGGCATCAGCTAATAGTTACTGGGGTTAAGCTGGTCCCAGCTCCCACTCCAGCTGTTAAGTGGCTTCCACCACCAAGGCCTCAGTCTACCCCGGCTCTGCCTATCACGGCCTCTCCACCCATCCAGGTGGAGCCACCGCCTAAACAGCTGAAGGAGAGCCCTCCTTCTAAGGATGCCCGTACTTCTCCCAGGCTTCCCCATCAGCTGTCAGTCACTGTCACTCCTGACAGACCCCATAGGGTCAGCGGGGACTTTGGCAGTCGACCACTATTCGACAAATCCTCAGAGTCTGAGGGCTCCTCCTTTAACTCCCATCCGGTGTATGCAGAGTCAGGAGAAGATTTGTCCATGGAGGATGGTTTAAATTCACATCTTTCACGGGTCTGCTCCACTTAATCTCAGAATTTATGGGTCTTCAGATGGAGCCTGCTCAGAAACAGGCTAAATATCCCCTGACTGAGATTCTTGACCGGGGTGACCCCCCCACCCCCGGGGAGGCCTTCCTGATCACAGAGACCATTCTTGGCATTCTTTTGGGCAACGTGGCAAAAAGCCTGTGGCAATTCCTGGGTGCCGGCACCGAATGTAGGCAGGAGTGACACACAGAGCAGCCTCCCGCACGCCGCCGCCACCGGGCAGACGTGACGACGGATGGGATGCCATGACAAGTCCCCCCCCAATACCCACATGCACACATTCCCAATGCAGGAACACACAGAGAAGACTAGGGACATGGTAAAATGAATGCACAGGCAGCTTTATTCAGCACACCACAGTACTCGATGCAAATGTTGACACCCCCACAACATGCAAACTGTAATGGCTGCCATTAACGTGTAAGGCTTATGTAATGCCATCACTCGTTGGTGTTATCATCTTCCTAAGAGTCTTTGGAAGACCTCGTTGGGATGTTGTCGGTGTATCCCCTCAGACCCAGGAGTATCCCACGCAGTGGTCCTCTGTAACCCTAGCAGGGAAGCACATGCACAGACAGGCACATTAGTGACATACATGCAAATGTGACATGCCCCATATACCGGCCGCTGCACAAGCATGCTGATCTACCTTGGAGGGCTCCAGCACAGACCAGTACTCCCCACAGTCATCCTTGTAGTAGATGTCTTTGCCCTCAACCCTCAGGATGAGAAACCCTGGGAGTTGTTGGGGTCAGTCCCTCCACTTGGCTACAGCCTGGCCGGTGGCACTGTCCCCCAGGTCACAAAGCTACAGAGCAAACTCATCAGGCCTCCCCTTGAAATCCTGCGGAGACACAAGTTGCAAGGACACATAATAGGTGGAGAAGTGCAAACACACACCCTGTGATGCCACAATACCCACCTCGGGCAGCTCTGTAATACACCAGATGGCGTCCCTCTCCAGTTCATCCTAATAATACCACAAAGCCATTCTCCACAGCTTCTGTGGATAGGCAGCTAGCCTGCCCACAGTCACACCATGTCCAGTAGCAGCTGCCATCATGCAGAAGGGGGTGACATTGTGCAACGCCCAAGGCCACGATTGACCACATTGTGGGATCACGACCCATGAACCCTGTTGCACCGAGGCAGATGCAACATATGTAGGTGCACACCATGGCTCTGACCTGGCCGGTGGCACTGTCTCCCAGGTCGCAAAGCCCCAGGGTGAACTCATCAGGCCTTTTCTTGAAATCCTGCGGAGACAAAAGTTGCAGGGACACATAAATACGTGGACAAGTACAAAGACACACTCTGTGATGCCGCAATACCCACCTCGGCAGCTCTGTAACACGCCAGATGGCGCCCCCTTCCAGGTCATTCTAATAATACCACAAAACCATTCTCCACAGCTTCTGTGGGTAGGCAGCTAGCCTGTGGACAGTCACACCACATCCAGCAACAACTGCCATCATGCAGAAGGGTGTGATGTCACACAATGCCTTAGGCCACGATTGACTGCAGCGTGGGGTCACAACCCATGTACTGTGTTGCACTGGGGCAGATGCAACATATGTAGATGCACACCATGGCAGACACTGGATTCCACCACCAGCCGGCATGCAGGGTGTATACTGGGCAACAAGGCGGTGGTGATATGTGCCCAGGACTGCTACTGAACGCCGCTCTGCTGGACACCATGGTAGAAGGCAGGCACAGAACTGGCCACATCTCCGGGTATCGGATCACAGGGACACACAATGCCTGGACAGATTCCTTGTGGACCATGCCACTGTGGCCTACCTGTGTGCCATGGTGTGGGACAGCATGCAGCCATATACACAACACTCCCAGGCCATGTTTATGGAGATGAAGGTACTGTGTGCTCTGTGATACTGTGCCACAGGTTCCTTCCAGTGTGTGTGCAGTGATGTGACAAGTGTCGGTCAGTCTTCTGTGTCCCGCACTGTATATCAGGTGATGGACGCATTGCTATAAAAGGTGGGGACCCACATACGGTTCCCATCAACACAGCCAGAGATGCAGGCCACAAAGGAGGCTTTCTACACAATGCATGAAATGCCCAACACCCTGGGTGTCATTGATGGCATCCATGTGCCAACACTTTCCCCCTATGTGAACAAGGCAGCATATAGGAATTGGAAGGGATTCCATAGCATAAATTTTCAGGTCATGTGTGATGCACATGGCAGTATCGCCAACATGTGTGCAAGATACCCAGGGTCATGCCATGACACATATATCTTTGACAACTCAGGTCTGGGGGGAACAACTGGCAGCAGGTGGTGGTGGAGACAGTTGGCTGCTTGGTGGGTACCGTAAGGGGAGTGGTGGGGGAGTGTGTGAGTACGTGTGTGTCTCTATGTGTCCCATGCCATGCTAATACATGTGCCCCCCTCCACAGGTGACAGCGGATATAGAAACATAGAAAGTAATGGCAGAAGGGGACCACAAGGTCCATCTAGTCTGCCCAAGAACCTACCTGGTGCTATTCCCCCTTCCCTCCGTTGCCTTTCTGTATGCTACCTTTATATCTATCTCATGCATTCTTGAACTTGCTTACCATTTTGGCCCCCACTACCTCCTTGGGTAGGCTATTCCATGGGCCCACCACCCTCTCTGTAAAGAAGAACTTCCTTGTATTACTCCTAAACCTCTCTCCCTTCAGCCTCATGTCGTGCCCTCTCGTTCTCCCGGTCTCTTTCAATTGGAAATGCTCCTGAATGTTAACCTTATTTATACCCATCATATATTTAAAAGTCTCAATCATGTCGCCCCTCTCCCTCCTCTGTTCCAGGGAGTACATGCTGAGTTCCCTCAGCCTGTCCTGGTATGCCATATGGTGCAGTCCCTGAATCATTTTCATGGCCTTCCTCTGCATCGTCTCGATTCTGTCTATGTCGCTTTTGAGGTGCAGTCTCCAGTACTGTATACAGTACTCCAAATTGGAGTGCACCAGTACCCTGTAGAGTGGTAACATCACCTTCCTCCTGCAACTCGTGATTCCCCTCCCAGTGCAGCACAGCATGCCACTTGCCTTTAGTGCTGCCTTTTCACACTGTTTACCCACTTTCAAGTCTTCTGATACAATGACCCCTTGGTCCCTCTTCTGGCTGGTGGAGGCTAGCTTCTCTCCTCCTAGGTAGTAATCCTCTTTGGGATTGTTTCTGCCTAAGTGCATGACTTTGCACTTTTTTGGCATTGAATTTCAGCTGCCATGCTTCCGACCACTCCTCCAGTTTCTTCAAGTCTGGAGTCATACTTCTTACACCCTCAGGGGACTCCACTGTGTTGCAAATATTGATGTCGTTGTGATGTAGACAGCCAGGTCTGAGTGCTCTGAGTGCTGTATTCATTTTTTATTACATATAAAATAGGTGATGGGAAGGTCGGTTTGAGGAAACTACTGTCTTACTGGAACTGACAAATCAAGACCCCCCCAGAGATAGTTCAAAGGACAGGAGGTGGTTTGAATCTGCTGCTATTTAAAATGCAATTCCTTTGTTCAATTTCTTTGAAGGCAGAAACCAAAGTATCCACTTTATAATGCCCTCAGGGAGATCCTTCGATTTGCATAGTTGCCAGGAAGGACTTGTGGGGAGGGATGTCGGAGAGAGGCCAGAATGAACACTGAAGAGGTTTGATGTCTGAGCCAGGGAGGACCCAGACGAATTTGGAAGGTCCAATATACGTTTCCCAGGGAACCCTTGAATTACATCAGAGAGACCTTGAGGTGTAGATTCCAAGGTCCAGACGGGATTAAAGAGGCAAATACACTTTTGCTTTGAATACAGTGACTTAGATCAAATAAACTTTTGAGATGTATGTGTAGCAGAGCAAAAACCAGTTCTGACCAGCTAACCTGTGGAGAGGAAAGTCAGTGAGATCACCTCATATGTTTTTTTTTAAATATTTTATTTGGAGACCCTGTATTGTAAAATATAGATTTTGATACACCAAGGCGGAGTTAGTGACCTCATGAGAAGTCTGACTCAGAAGTGTGTTTAACTGCTGAGAGAACCTGACAGAGACACACAAGACAATATAACTGACTGAGAGAAGAGAGACCCTCAAAGCACTGAAAGAAAGTAAGCATTAAATTAGACCAGTCTAAATGTATGTATTGTAGAAACTGTACTTTTTTTCCCTTTTGTTTTAAGGCGTTATGTGTTGGGATATATATTTTGTTCTGTAATTATTGTTCTGTTTTGATATTTTTAAAGTAAAGAGATATTTTTACAACGGAACTGTCTGGAGTGCCTTGACATTTATTTTTATTTAAGTGGAGCTTTTAAAGGTTATAAGTAACACTTTGTATGGGCTTATTATATACCAAACTGGTAAAAGGATAGAGTTTTCTAAAGTCTTGCATAGAGTTCTAAGGGTTCATTTGAAAGACCTGGTTGGGTGCCCGTAGGCAAAGATATCTGGCCCCCCCGAAGACAGAATTATCTGAGCCTGATATTTGGGAACGCTAACAAGAGGTTATCATCTTGAATCCCTCCAGAGCTTGAGACTAAGGTGACTTGAACCCACAAAACAGACAAGAGGGTTATCTTGTGCTGTTCACTGTATACAAATCATACACTCAGAGGTTGGCACTTTGGGAGTAGAGGGCTGACCGGCTGAGCGAGTTTGTGACAGTCGTCAGCAAATAGACACACTTTACCTTCCAGCCCATTTGCAATGTCTGCTGTGAACACACTGAAGAGTAGGGGACCCAGTACTGAATCCTGTGGTACCCCGCTGGTCACCTCCCTCTCAGCTGAAAATGCCCCGTTTACCTGAACCCTCTGTGTTCTTCCTCTCAGCCAGCTACTCACCCACTCAACCACCTCCCTGCCCACCCCCATGTGGTCCAGCTTCCTTACCAGCCTTCTTTGTGGAACAGAGTTGAAGGCTTTGCTAAAGTCCAGATAGACGACGTCTGCTTCCACTCCCTGATCTACTATCCTTATAACCCAGTCGAAGAAGTTGAGAAGGTTAGTTTGGGCGAGACCTATCTATCGTGAACCCATGCTGTTTTAGGTCTTGCTGCCCACTGGAATCCAGATACGTTATGATTCTGGTTGAGTAGTGTCTCCATCAACTTCCCTACCAGCGACATGAAGCTTTTTGGATGATAATTGCCAGCCTCCTCCGTGCTTTGTGGAGCGAGACCACTGTTGCCCTTTTCCAGTCCTCCAGTATGATCTCACTGTAGTGATTTGGTGAATAGTTCTGCTGAGGATGCTGCTAGTACATGCCCCAGCTCTCTCAGAATTCTAGGGTGAATCCCATCCGGTCCCATGTCCTTGTCCAACTTTATTTATTCCCTGAGGCCATACCTGATGACGCCATGCCTGGCACCGCAGGATCCAACAGAGGAGGCATACAGTGACTCACATCGGAGGACATATGCATGCATGTAGTAGACAGTTGGCATCCTGAAGATGCATTTCTGGTGCCTTGATCACACTGGCATGATGATGCTTGCCCTGGGGATGACATGCAGAGTGTTTACCATGTGTGCCATGCTGCATAGCATCCATGTGCGCTGTAGGGTACTGGCGCTCCCCCTTACTGCCATGTGACCTGCCACCCTTTGATGTTTCACCAGTGCAGGAGTGCCCACGTGAGACACCGAGCTGCCTGCTGTCCGCCACACAGTGGCACATGGGACTTTTGGTAGATACGTGTGTGAGTCATGGACACAGTGATGAGCATGTAGATTGAGTGTCCATTGGCAACCGTGCATACCATAGTGCCACAGTGACTGATATGTGGTGCATCATGCATGTCATGGTGCACCAGTGTGCAGTGTGCCCGTATGGAGGACATGACCATGGACCAGTGTGGGCTTGTGCAGTGCTGTGTGGTTGTCAGCCATGAAGGGTGATGGGTCATGGTCGCAGTGGGGATGGTGTGACACAGCAGCCATGGGGGCGTACAGAAATTGCATGACATGGTCAGCTGTGCCCATTATGGCTGTGAGCTGCGACGGCGTGTGCTCGTGCGTGCTGCGACATGGCACAGGCGTAGGCGGCAGCCTGTACCACCCTGAGTACACGTTGCCATGCCATTAACCCCAGCATGGACCTGTTCCCACCATGCTCACCAGGGGTATTTGTCTGTGTGGCTGGCCATGGTTGAGGGGGGGGCTATGGTGGGGATGGGTGGAGGTTGGATGGTGGCAGGGGGTGCGTGCTCTGGCCTGGCTACATGGGCAAGTGTTGCAGGGGCCATGGTGCAGGTTGTGGGGTGCCTGTGGGGTAGGGTGTGGGGTGGCACATGTTGGGTGTGTTGTTTGGCATGGTTGTGGTGGTCTGTGTAGCTGCAGTGGCATACTGTACAGGTGTAGGCAGTGCGGTGGCACTTTGTCCAGCATGCATGCGAGCTACCACCCTCTCAAGCACATCACCCATGCAGTCAATGCCTCAGGACACGCCCTCCACCACACAGGTGAGGAGTCGCAGTGCCTCTGTGCTGCAAGCCTGTCCTCCTGTAGTTGGCGCAGCTCGAGGTAGTGGGACTGCGGGACACCCATAGTGACTGAATGCCTGTCACGGTGCTGCCCATCCCTGGCATGCCTAACCTGTGCCCGCGTTGTCTGCCTGTACATGTAAAGCCGGACCTCGGGGGCTGTCTTGGGGGAATGCATGTCGCTGCCGAGCCCTTGTCGCCGTCACACGTTGCGATGGTTATAGCCCTCTCCTCTGCTGCTGTCACCTCCAGGCCGCTACCTGTGAATGAACACATGGATACCAGTTAGGCCATTCCAAGCATGTGTAGCAACTGTGTACTGCTCAGGTAGGTGCCATGCTTACCTTTCTCGGACACATGCTGGTCACGTATTGCTGTGCCAGTCCGGACAGCACCACTGTTGCTCACCAGCGTTCCTGTGGGGAACAGTTGGTACAGTTAGTTGCCGCGCACACATGCCCAATCCAATTACTGACCAGCAACACATGCCCACTACATACCTGGCATTGTGCCACAGCCATCCTGCACCCCCTGCCATGTGATCTCAGATATTGTATCAGCCACTGTTCGCTCCAGGGTGCCCAGCGTGTTCTTGGGTGATGGGGGGACCACCCCCGGTGCCTGTCCATGCCCTGTTGGTGGCAGACAGCTTCCACTTCACAGTGGACCGGATGTCGCGCCAATTGAGCTTAATGGCAGATAGCATCCGTGTCTCCAGACTGGCCGTATTGACGGCCGCCTGTATGTCAGACCAGATCCTCTGTTTGTTCTCTGCACTTGCTGTTAGTGCCTTGTCATTGTACAAAACATCATAATTGGTACGGATGTCCGTGACCAGTGCTGTCACCTGTGCAGACATGAAGTTGCTGGAGCAGGGCTTCCAGCTGCCCACCACTTGCTGTCCCGTGCCTGCACCTGCAGGCCCATCCCCCCATTGCTGGGTGTTCCTGTCACCCTGTTCGTGGCAGGGCGCTCTGGTCCCCCAGTGCTGCCTGGGCAAACATTACGCCAGCACATTCCCATTGGAGCATGCACTCATCTGATATGCATGTCCATATCTGGCAGCGTTAATGGGCATGTTGACATGCCATGTGGACTCTGGCAGTGCTCACGTGTGCCTACATGCCTCTGTCTGCACCGCCCGTGCCACCGCCCAGCAACACGCATGTGTTCGTGCATGCCGTGTCCTTAGAGCAGCCTGTGCAGTGTGTTGTTGCACTGTCTGTTTCTGCCACTTTGGTGTGCTCTTTACGCACATTGGAGAATAGGCCCTATTGTGCTTATCTATTTAGAAACATAGACTTTGACGGCATATAAGGACCCCATGGCCCACCTAGTCTGCTCATTTCCCTACCTGCAGGATAAGCTGCAGATCCTAGTTAACCAACAGCCTATTTCTTCCTACCCCCCAAAAAATTGCCTTATGTCTGTCCCATGCATTCTTGAATTCTCTAACAGTGTTTGACCCCACAACCTCCTCAGGAAGGCTGTTCCATGCGTCCACCACCCTCTCTGTGAAAACATACTTCCTCACATTGCCCCTGAACCACCACCCCCCATCTTCAGATTGTGTCCCCTTGTTCTTACACATCCCTTTTTCTGAAATATACTACCCCCTTGGACTTTGTTGATTCCACCAAGGTACTTAAAAGTTTCTATCATGTCCCACCTCTCCCTCCTTTCCTCAAGGGTATACATATTAAGCTCCTTTAGTCTCTCCTCGTATGGCTTCTCTTGCAGACCGTGCACCATTTTAGTTGCTCTCCTCTGGACTGCCTCTATCCTGTCTGTGTCCTTGCGGAGACGGAGTCTCCAGAACTGGTCGCAGTACTCCAGATGGGGTCTCCCCAACTGTCTGTACAGAGGGATAACAACTTCCTGTTTTCTGTTGGTGATGCCTCTCCCTATACATCCCAGTATCCCCCCAGCCCTCTCTACTGCCTTCTCATATTGCTTGCCAACCTTAAAGTCGTCTGATATGATTACCCCCAGGTCCCTTTCCATTTTTGTTGTTGTTACTAACCCCATTGTGAAATCTTTCCCTGGGTTTTTGTTTCCCAGGTGCATTAGTTTGCACTTCTTTGCATTGAATCCAAGCTGCCATACTTCTGACCATTCCTCCAACCTTGCCAAGTCCCTTCTCATCCTTTCCACGCCTCCTTGTATATCAACCCTGTTGCAGATCTTTGTGTCCTCTGCAAAGAGGCATACATTTCCTTCCAGTCCCTCTGCTATGCCCCTTATAAAGACATTAAAAAAGGACTGAATCATGCAGTACCCCACTAGTAACCCCTCTTTCTTCAGAGTGGACTCCATTTACAATTAACTTCTGTGTCCTGTTGTCCAGCCAATGTTTTACCCAGGCTACCACCCTGGGACCCACTCCCAGGCTGGTTAATTTGACTATTAATCTTTTGTGTGGGACTGTATCAAATTCCTTTCTAAAAGTCTACTTAGGCCATGTCCACAGCCCCTCCCTGGTCTACTACTTTGGTCACCCAGTCAAAGAAATCAATTAGATTCATCTGACATGACCTTCCCGCAGTGAACCCATGCTGCCTTGGGTCCTGTGTCACACTGGCCTCTAGGTACTCAACAGTTCTTTCCTTCAGAAGTGATTCCATCACTTTCCCTACCACAGAGGTCAAACTGACAGGTCTGTAGTTTCCTGTCTCTGTCTTGGTCCCACTTTTGTGAAGTGGAATCACATCTGCCTTACTCCAGTCCTCAGGTACCACACCATCCTCCCATGATTTGTTAAAAAGGGTAGTCAGTGGTTTCACTAGTTCTCTCCTTAATTCTTTTAGAATTCTGTGATGAATTCTGTCAGGCCCCATTGCTTTGTCCACCTTCAGTTTTAGGAGTTCTTTCAGGAAGAAAAAAGATAGCATTCAGGAAGTATAAGGAAACACAGAAGGAGCAGGACAGACAGCTGTACCAGTTAAGGCAGTAGGAGGCAGGGAGGGAAGTCAGAATAGCAAAGGCCCAAACTGAGGAAAAGATTATTTTGCACTTCTTTGCATTGAATCCAAGCTGCACCATTTTAGTTGCCCTCTCTGGACTGCCTCTATCCTGTCTGTGGACTGCCTCCCACAATGGTCTGGTGGAGAAACTGAAGGGGCTGGGAGTAGGCCCTTTGATGGTCAGATGGATTGTAAACTGGCTAGCTGGACGCACCCAGAGAGTAGTGGTCAGTGTGGAGCTCTCGAACCCTAGAGAGGTCGGTAGTGGGGTACCGCAGGGCTCGGTCCTGGGTTCTATCCTGTTTAATGCATACATATCGGACATCAGAGAGGGTATAGGGTGTGAAATGAGTCTCTTCGCTGATGACTCCAAGATGGAAGCAGTAGTTCAGGCGGAAGAGGGGAGGTTGGCCCTGCAAGGGGACCTGGACACCCTGGAGAGCTGGGCTCACACATGGAAATTAAATGTCAATATCACCAAGTGCAAGGTGTTACGTCTTGGGCGGGGAAACCCTAAACATAGGTACACCCTGGGAGGGGAGGCGCTGGAGGCCTCAACAGGGGAAAAAGACCTAAGGGTCATGGTGGATGCATGTATGAATAACTCTGAGCAGTGCAGGGAGCTGTAAGGCAAACAGGATGTTGGGATGCATCATAAGGGGATCACCTCTAGGAGCAGGGAAGTGATTCTGCTGCTGTACAATGGACTGGTTAGACCACACCTTGAGTATTGTGTATAGTACTGGAGACCACACTTGAAGAGGGACATACAGCTCCTGTAGAGGGTACACAGGAGGGCAACTAAGATGATACGAGGACTAGGGGATTTGACATATGAGAACAGACTTGAGGAGCTCTGCCTGTTTTCATTGGAGGAGAGGAGAGACAGTGGGGACATGATTGAGGTCTTCAAGTACCTCAAGGGAATAAATAGGGTAAACATGTAGGTGATCTTTAGACTAAAGCAGGGAGGTATCACCAGAGGGCATGGTTTGAAGTTGGAAGGTGGAAGGGTGAGGGGGAAGAGGAGGAGGTTTTTCACTGAGAGGGTGGTGGACCCTTGGAATGCGCTGCCTGACGAGTTGGTTCAGAGATCCACAGTTGAGGGCTTCAAGAGAGGGTTGGACAGACACAGAAAGCGGATGTATAAGATGATGGCCTGGCCCAGGGGGAGTGGGGATGGATGATAGGGGTTTCTGGAACACAAGGAGGGGGAGGGCCTCGGCACCCAACTAGGGATCTGAGGTTCGAACAGACTCGATAGACCGTAAGGCCTAATCTGCTGGCAATTAGTATGTTAGTATGTTAACCCTTTCTTCTATGAAAGGACTGGGATCGACCGCCATATCCAGAGTGCTTCTGTTAATTGGATTGGGCACCTCCCCCTCCTCCTCGTTTGTGAATACTGAGCAGAAATATTTGTTCTGTATCCCTGCTTTTTCACTGTGTCTCTATGCCCACCCACTGTCCATTCTCTTCAGCCTCACTATCCCTCCCTTTGTCTTTCTATGCTCCCTGATGTACCTATAAAAGGTTTTGTCCCCCTTCTTAACCGAGTTGGCTATCTTTTCCTCAGTTTGGGCCTTTGCTATTCTGACTTCCTTCCTGCTTCCTTCTGCCTTAACTGGTATAGCTCTCTGTCCTGCTCCTTCTGTGTTTCCCTATACTTCCTGAATGCTATCTTTTTCTCCCTGACCTTCCCCCGCCACCTCTTTTGAGAATCATAGTGGCTTTTTCTTTCATTTTGATTTGTTTATTTGCTTCAAACAAAGGCTTGTTGCCTCTGTGATGGCAGTTTTGATGTTTCCCCATTGTTGCTCCACCTCTCTTTCTAGCCTGTTTGCTAGTGCTTTTCTAAGGCACTCTCCCATCTTGCCAAAGTCAGCCCTCCTGAAGTCCAGTACCCTCACTTTGTAAGACTTGACTTGTAGCTGAGTTTATCGTGAACCACACTGTTTGGTGGTCACTTGTTCCCAGATGGCTACCCACTTCTAGATCTGAGATCCTCTCACTATCCCCATTTGAGAGTACGAGGTATAAGATTGCTCCCTCATGAGTGGGTTCCAAAACTAGCTGTCTGAGGCACGTCCCCTGTAGGGCATCGGAAATGGCCCTGCTCTTGGATGTGGCTGCAGCAAAGGTGCTTCAGTTAACATCTGACATATTCAGGTCTCCCAGCAACAGTATCTCCCCTTTCTCTACCATCCTAAGGATGCCTTCTATCATATCCTTGTCCATTCTCTCCCCCTGACATGGAGGACTTTATACAACCCCTGTGCAGATTGCGGTGCCATTTCCAGTCTCTAAGGTGACCCACAGTGCCTCCTCTCCTTCCTGTTTACTCTTTTGTTCAGTTGCTTTTATCCCTTCCCTTACATAGAGAGCTACTCCTCCCCCCACTTCTCCCCTTCCTGTCTCTCCTGTAGATTGTGTACCCTGGTATGTTAACATCCCAGTCATGGTTCTCTGTGCATCATGTTTATGTAACTGCTACGATTTCCAGGCATCCCTCTTCCATCAAGGCCACCAGTTCAGGGAGCTTGTTGCCCAGACTATGGGCATTAGTACTCATTACCCTCCATTTCCTGATGGCCTTACCCCTTTTTGCCCCATCCCTGTCCTTATTGTCTTTGTCACTTTCTCCATTTACCCCTGCCCTTCGCCTTATCAACATTTCTATATTGGTAGCTACCCTTTAATATACTGTATACAATTATACAGCACTGGAAAAGCCAAATTGGGACACCAGTTAACCAAGGAGGTAGCTAACCCTTTGTCCTGACCCACCAAGTGGTCCTTGGGTTGGGAGCACTGGAAATGTGGCCACCAGGTCAAACTGCATAGTGATCGGCTAGGGCACATAAAGGAACAGTTCTATACAGACCCCTTCTGTGCAATCCCTTTTGCTGGAATTCCCAATTAAAAATGTTACTAAAGTGGGAAGCCTATGGGATCACCAGATTTGAGACACTGCATCCCAAATATGGCCTAAATGAAGAAATTGACTGGATAGATTTCTTATAAATGCGATTACATTTCAGCTACTGGATCAACAGTCAGTTAACTGGCTATGTTTTTTGATACTGGCAATGCTAGTACTTTATAAATTCGAATTGATTGAATAGTCTTGACTTTAAATATTAATTGGGAATTCCAGTGAAAAAAGCAATGATAGTCTGATTATACTTCTCATTATATTTTACTTGCAGTCATGTTTGGGGTCAGAAAAGACTACAGTAGCAGACACTACCTGTGAGTATATAAATAGTTTATAAAATTAATTACATAAGGTATCATTTTAGCACTCTATCGGCCCAATATTCATATACATGCAAAGCAGAGCACAAACATTTCCACTGCACTTTGCAATATCCCAGGCACTCAAATATGCTATTTTCAATCGAATAGTACACCAGCACTATTTGAATGAATATAAGGCCATGTCGGCCCAGTGCTAAGCGTCTTAGCCCTGCCCTGACAAGTATGCTGCCGGAATGGATAGCGCCGGAGTACTGTTTGCAGTATTCAAAGGGATCCATGCAAATGAGCCCATTGGGCATGCAAGGCACCAAGGGCCCATTTGCATGACCATTATGGGCTTATCTGCATGGGTAGCAAGGCAGGTTAGCATGGCGTTGCCTCCTCCAGTTGCCCGGTCCCAGACATGTACATATCCCTGGTGATGGTGGTCCCCCACTGATCATCAGCCTGTTTTGTATAATATATCCCTGGTGCTAGTGATCCTACCCCCCAGCCGATCACTGGCTCATTCTGTAAAATAATATTATTCCTGGTGGTAGTGGTCCCCCCTGCCTCCAATCGCCATGTCCAGCATAAATAATATCCCTGGTGGTAGTGGTCCTCTTCTTCCTCTGATCACTATTCCCGGTGTAAATAATATCATCCCTGGTGGTACTGGTCCCCCCCCCCAATCACAAACCCAGAAGTGCAAAAAAGGAAAACCTCCCTGGGTCCAGTGGTCTCAATACCCCCGGCGCAGCACGGGCATACCACCCACTCACCTTAGCAATATCTGGTGGTGTTGCAGGAGCATATAGCAGCTGGCACAGCCTTCTCACACTCTCCTTGGCCGACCAGATGGCAGGCAGGGAGCACTTTCTTAGTTATAGGACAGGGTGACGTGCCCTATCCTGTAATAGAAGTACTTCCTGCCTGTACATATGGCGGTGGCCAAGGAAGTGTGAGGGAGGGCTTTACTGTCACTGTATGCCCTCGTAGCACCATGGATATTGCTAAGGTGAGTGGGGGGGTGTGCCTGGTGCCATGGGGAAGGGGACCATTGGACACCAGGGAAGTTGTTTTTTTGTTTTTGTTTTTGTTTGTACTTCCTGGCTGGCGATCAGAGTGGGTGGGACCGCTATCACCAGGGATAATATTATGTAACAGAACGGGCCAGCGATTGGTGTGGGGAGGGGGGAGACCACTAACATGAGGAAAATATTATTTTACAGAATGGGCTGGTGACTGCCTTGGGGGGGTGCCAATAACACCAGGGATATATTTTATAGAATGGGCCAGTGGGGGGGGGGGCACTAACACCAGAGATATATTATTTTACAGAATGGGCCGATGTTTGGCTGGGAGGTGCCAGGGAT
This sequence comes from Neoceratodus forsteri, assembly GCA_016271365.2. NCBI lineage: Eukaryota > Metazoa > Chordata > Ceratodontiformes > Ceratodontidae > Neoceratodus > Neoceratodus forsteri. The sequence continues at coordinate 446,403,698 of CM057456.1, read as the reverse complement.
CACATGGAGCGGTTGTGCTCACTCTGCAGCCAACCGGCTAGGTGGCTGCATTACCTCTGGCAGTCACTAGGGTTGCCTAGAATTAAGTCGGGGTTTTGTTTGATGGTATTTGCACTACACAAAAGGACCACACTAAACCCTTTTGTGCAGTGCAAAGCTGCTGAATATGGGGTAGCACCTATATTCATACCCATGCCCCTCCCCCGGCCGCATGCATACATTATGTTTTGCATGGGGGCTAACTCTCTTTGCCCATGCAACAGCCCCTTTTGAATATGGGGTTTCAGTACAAACCCCGTTTTGCATGGGCAAAGACTCAGCGCCCACGCAGACTTTTGAATATTGGACCCTATGACACAGCCTTCCTCCTTTACAGTCAGGACATAAGATGCCAGATTAAGAGACTATAATAAAGGTATGATGCAGTAAAGCATACTAAATTATATTAGTAGATATATACAGTATTTTTGTATACAGAAGGAGAACTGCAAAGCACATGCTGATATATATCTATAATTGCAGGAAACACTATTAGAATATGAAAGAAGTAGAGCTGTGCAGAATTTCAATGGAATTTCATGAAAAGTTGCAGAATTTTGTCAGAATTTTAAAAATGTAGTAATTTGGTCATTACTCAGTTGCTGTTTTAAGCTAGAGTTCTGCAATTTGGTAAGTTTCCTGTTTGGGAAGAGGGCAATTCACATTCCAAATATCATGAAATTCCGATGGATAGTTTCAAAATTATAGGATACATAAAATCTGTCATTTTATTTTTTGTGTGAAATTTCATGAACATTTTTCTCTGCATATACCTCAGCCATCTATTGGGTCAGCAATCTTAAATTTGACACGATTCCTTGATGATAGGTGTTCTAACAATGTGCCAGATTTAATGAGAATATGATGCATCGTCTCAAAATTATATGTGCTCAGAATCTGTCATTTTATTTTTTGAGGGAAATTTCATGAAAAAAAATATTAATCTGCATATAACTCAAGCACATTTGGAGCTAGACATGTAAATTAGCATGAATAACCTTTTTGTAATGTTTATAGAATTATTTAAATATGGAGAGAATTGGAGTAGCGATTTTTAAGTTACAGGAGTTCAGAACTTTACTATGTAAATATTTGCAAAATGTGAAAACTCTCAGAAATGTGGATATTTGTAACTTCTCTGCTCTTGCAGGCATAGACTTAACATTTGACTTGCATATCAGGATAGGGATATGAGAGGCAGGTAGTGCAGTGTCAGTGTCTTAGTAGGTAGCACACTCGCCTCTGAGGCCGGGAGATCAGAGGGCTGTGGGTTCAGTTCTCACATCTGGCACTTGGGTTAATATCCCAGTACTGACACTGTAGTGCAGCATGAGAGGGGTGCTGCACTTCTGAGGTGCTGTCTTTCGGATGAGACGCTAAACCGAGGTCCCATCTGCCTGGATTGGTGGTAGTTCAGGTGGTTGTTAAAGATTCCATGGCACTTATCCAAAAGAATAGGGGAATTTCCCGTGTCCTGGCCAAATTTCCCTCATTCACTAAAAAAAAATACCACCAACAGCTTAATCTGGTTCAAGGTCAGTTGGCATTCATCTGTATCCCCCTCCCCCTAGTCGTGCCTGAAAATAGGCAGGATTTGTCTAGTGCACTTACCCGATCAACAAAAACTAAATAAAAAAAATCCATAGTCAGTGTACCTGATGTCTAACACAACTTTAAATTTGCAGTAGAAAAAAAATATTGGTAACATTTTCTCACATATTTATGGTAGCATATAGATGAAGCATCCAGAATTCTTTTTGTAGACTTTAACATTCACAATGCACAAGTCATTACTTCATTTGATAAGCTGAGCAGAGCTTTTTGCAGTCCTGCTGTTCCTTTCTCTGGGTGACTGTTCCCTTCCCCTTCTTTTTTGGCATAGCCAGATTGACTCCCTTAAAACGCAAATCACCCACTCCTTTTCCTATTGACTTAGTTGGAATAGTCAGAATTCTTCCTTCCTGCTGCCCCAGACATTGTCTTCCCCCACTGCATATTATGAGTACCTCTGAGTCCTAGACTTGCATGTACATCAGGCTCCTTGGATCATACGTTTACTGGATGTGATCCTTAAATATCCTGTATTCAGGTTGGAATTGTTGACACTCTGTACTTCCTTGCTCCAACCTGGGGGTCTACCTCTTTTGTGTTACCCAGCTCAGCTGTCCATTTCTTGGTATAACTGTGCAGCTAACTCCTGAACCTGGCGACCCCCTGCACTACCCACCTCTCATATCCCTATCCTTTAATTAGAATCCCCCAGATAAGGCTGAGCGAAATTAGCAAATTCCAGTTTTATGGAATTTTTCATGAAATTCTGCAATTTTCACAAAGACCCATGGGATTTGACTTTAAGTGCAGATGTTATTTTGCAGTTTCTGGCAGCAAGCAATTACTAAAACTGACACACACAGTCCTTGTAAGGTCTAAGAACCTTCCGAATTTAAAGGTACTACATTTTCTAGTTTTAAAGTTTCAGGGGTTTATAAATTTGTAGTTTACATTCTTGCAAAATTAAATTTTTAAATGCTGTGAAAGTTTGACTACTTATAATTAAATCCCATTTAAAGCTGCAGGTATGAACTATTTTTCAGAAATGACCATGTGGGATAGCAGTTTAAATGTTTCAGCTCTGGTAAATTTGGATATGTTGTTTTGCAATTAGAGGAAAATAAACCTAAAATTTAAATGTTGGCAACATATTTGGCAGGCTATAACTCAGTCCCATTTGAAGCTAGAATTCTGAAACTATGCACATATTCCAATGTATGGATAACCTGTATACCTGTCAAATTGTATTACATTTCAATGAATACAATCAAAATTATACTAAAAGTACAGAAATCTACATTTTGGCAAAATGTTTGACTACCTATAACTCAGCTTCAATTGAAGCCTGAGGCTTAAAACGTAGTGCATATATCCATGATGGATGCTTCTCTAAATCCTGGCATTGTGGAAAAATTTTGATAACAAATTTTGAAATGGCCTCAAAATAACTGAAAATTACATTTTGATTAAATGTTTGGCCACCTATATCTCTGCCCCCTTTTAAACTATGAATCTGAAGTTTGGTACACATTTGTAGGCCATTACATGCTGCTTAATTTCCAAACCTGGTGTTATTTGGGTACGTACTTTTAACATTATAGCAAAATAACTGAAACAAAAAGTTTGGCAAAATTCCATGGAATTTTCACGAGCATTCTGCAAAATTCAGTGTAATCGGAATGGTTATTCTGTGTGCAGAATTTTATATTCTGCACAGCTCTAGAAAGAAACATACAGCTAAAAAAAGTGTTTAGTACTATACATTTTACGATGATGGGCCAGGTGGAAAATATATTGCCTGTATGTAACTTTGCTAAAGTACAGACACCATATTATCTAAGAGTTATTGTTTGAGCTCTGATATTAAGCGTCCCAACATGAGAGATCAATTACTCGTAACGGTAGTTACTGCAAAGAGATGACTTTGTAAAACAAGAATAACTTTGTGTTTAGTATAAAATGTGTTTTTTAATGTGAATTAATTACATAAGCAATAAGACACGATGGGGTGTGATAACTGCATTCCTAGGGGCGTAGTTAGGCACGAGTCTGAAGGTCGAGTGCCGGTCGTCCCTAGGAGTGCGGTTATCACACTGTAATGCGGTGTCTTATTGCGCTTATAAAATTTCCCTTTATTTTTAGAAGCATTTTTTTTATTTTGAAACACATTTTTAAATAAGTAAAAATGTAAGTGAATCTGTGCTTTTAACATAAAATAATCCTTCCACCTATTGTTGCTAGATTAAAGTAGTGTTATACAGTATGTGCCTCCCTGTCCACTTAAGCTTCATATTCCCCTGCCAGCCACAACAATTCACAAATGCTGTTTTCCTCATTTTAAGTATGACATATAGCCCCCTTACTTTATTTCATTCTTCTCACTCTGTAGACAAAACTAAAAGGAAGCCATAACAGAGGCTTCTCAGTTCCCTCATGCTGCAGGCATGAGCATGGTTCAGAACTGCCACACTCACTGACAGCATCATGAACTGCTCACTCTGTCCTAAAAGCTAAACAGCAGAGTAAGTTATTTACCACCTTTTCCCTTTGTTTATATAGTATTATTGCTTACTTTATTCTGTTTTTTTATTCTGTGTTTCCCCACATTCAAGAAATGGAATGTTTATCATGGAATGTTTACTATGGAATACTGGGATTCAAAATTCTCCTCAGTTCCACTGGCAGAATGTTCCTCTTCTAACATACTGTATACACACACACACACACACACACAAAGGCCCTTTCTAAAGCCACAGACTCAATTATCTCACTGTCAGGGAAGCAGAAGAGTTTTCCCTTATGAGCATTGTAAAAACAGAAGGGGGATTTTTCACTGTCAGCAAAGAAACAATTGTGATGAAAACTATAAACAATATTGTTTCTGATTTGTTTATGTGTGTAAAGAGAGTGTGATGATCAAGGAAAAAACATTTAATTAATTTATTTATTTTTATTTAAGATAGTTTTATTTTTAAGGCCCAGTTGAAGGATTTTAGAGTGTAAAGGTAACCGCCATGTTTGTGATGGAAAATCAGTTCTGGATCTAGGGAGACTGATGGAAGATAGTTCTGGTTGTAGGAGGACTGATTTGCTTATTGTGTGATGTGGTTTAGGACCAGGATGACTGTGCATATATAGAAACTTAATGAATGGTCAGCTGATGTCTCTTGGCCAATGAGATTTCTAGATTTTCTCATGCCATTTTATATTACATAAGTGTCCTCCTGAAGAAGTACTTGATGGAAAACCATGAAACATTGAGATTGCTGCACACACCATTTTTTAAAGGAGTGTTCAACTGTCTAAAATAAATAATTTTCAATATCTGTACTGGTGAGTGGATCCTTTGTTTCCATGGTGTGTTAGCTTACTTTGTGAAGTTTTGTGGAGCAGATCCCTCCCAGTTCTATTTATTTGCTCTTTTTTAGATGCTTGATGGGCCACAATACTAGTGTGTGCTTGCTTGGTAAGAAATACATCACTACAGATGGGTAAAATTCTGCCACCGGTTTGACACAGGATGCCGACTTAGGACCCAGTGGTACTGATACATCCAGTCCTGTACAAGCAAGTGTTAGAGTGTGTGTGTAAGTGGTGGGTGGGCAAGGTCCCAACCTGCTTCTCAATGGCCAGAAGAGTCTCTTGTCTCAGTGGAGTAGGGGTGGAACATGGGCAAGATGAAAATAAGTTGGAAACAGCAGTGGCCTTCAGGTGAATAATGCCACTAAGATCTCTCCTCCATGTTGTGAAGTTCTCTGGGTCTCCCAACCAAAGCTGTCAGACAGAAGAGTTCTGTCCAGCTCTTCTCCCAACCAGCTGCCTTAGAGAAATCAATTCAGGGCACAATTTCAAAAGAACAGGTAGTAGTAATCTGGAGGTGAGATGTGCCGATTCCATCTGCATGTGGTTCAGGGTTTCGGGTCAGGTTGAAGGAGAGCCAGGTCCACCTGGAAAGAAGGGAAAAAATATGATTTTATCAGTGTATTAAAGTGAAAGGTCACAGATCCTTGCAGATTGTCAAAACCTACCTATAGGTGGAGATACTGGAAAAGGTAAAACACACTGGAGGCTGGCACACACGGTTTCACAGTAAGAAGAGGAAAACTGTCTAAAGCAGTTCTTCTAAGAGTCAGTTTACTCCCTAGAAAACTGCTCCTTGGCTTTAGTGTCAGAGGCACTAGGACCTTGCAGAACCAGAAATTTGGGGGGCTGCTGACATCAGTGTATGGTACACAATGCTGTGTGCATATCATCCGTATATAAAGCAGTGCTGATGCCAATGGCCTGTTTCCTTTTTTCTACCGTCTTACAGCTACAGTCTTCTCAGGGACTAAGGAATTCTTGTTGCCTTGAATAGCTTTCCAGTCTGTTCATTATAGTTTTCATTGTTTATTTCTTGTATTTAGCTGCACTTAGTAGTTTGGCATCATGTTTGACTAAATTAACTCAATTTACGTGGTGCCAGGGGGTCATTTTGTTCTATCACTGAGACTGTTATGTCACAGTTTTTCTTTTCACTTAATGTTCTTGCTACTTTTAACAGGTTTTCAGTGCCATTAATATCATTGCCACCAACTTTCTCTATGCATTTAAATTGAAGCTGTGTTTCGGGTGTATCTCAACATCCAGTTGCTCTGGCTGTGTCAGGTAATTGCTGGAGGACAATATAGAGTACCGTCTAGGATGGGTCCTTTTTCAGACTCTCCCTGAGTAGAGAGGAGGACTTGATTGAGATCTCGTTGAGGTCTACCATGTTGAGAGACCCTTTTACACCTGTCTCCAAGTCCACGGGATTACATTAATGATGATGATGATGTTAAGATGGTACCAATGCTGAAAGTTGCCACATCATTGTTGCCAACATCAGCACTTGGCGTGGTGCCACCATCCATGCCAAGCATGGTACGATCATCTGTAATGAGCATGGTACTACCATTGGTGCAGAACTTGGCATTGTCTATGCCAGACATGGTGCCAGCATTGTTGCCTTAATGGTGCCTGTGATACGTGCTATTTTCATACAGTTTTGTATTATTTTTCACACAAATGTTGCATGAATTTCACACAGTTTCCCCAAGAATTTTGGCACACCACATCTTCCCCTCATTGCCATTGGAACAGAGGGTAGCAGGACAGTGGCTGTCTGATGATCTTATTTGGCCATCTCAGTTGACTTGGTCGAATTGACATATCCTTAGTTATTAAAGCATCTGATTAACCCCCCATAAGCAGTCCTCACAGCTTTCTATATCTTGTAATCCTAATGGCCATCAGGTACCCGTCTTCAAACAATTCCTGCCTCTGAATGATTCCTGCCCCTGAATGATTCTTGCCCAACTAGATTTTTAGCTGCAGTCAGCATTGCTACTCCTTCACAGGGAAGCATCACAGAGGCTCAGTGAGAGCCTAGTCAGTGTGAGTAGCAGTTACAACTGTAGCTTCACTAGGAGCAGTTCCCATTGAGGATATCTGTAGGGCAATGAAAGTGGGGGACGTAGGCCATTTGTCTTATGGTACAAATGAGAGAAATAAAGTGAGAAGGTGACTGCTCAAGCACAACATGTATAACCTCTCAGCAGAAGAGCATTTAATGAATCCTATGACATGGTTGGGTAAGACCCTGTCCCATTTGTTATGCAGAGAGAGTTAAAAGCAAGTATCTATTTTGTCCTCGTTTGTTCTGCCACTTTTCTGTCTCTTGTCTGTCTGATTGCACAATCAAATTTTTTCTTGTGGCACCAAGGAATTGGCCATTCCAGTTGTCCCACAAGTGCCCCCATTATCTTCATTTCTTCACTTTATTTTTTCTATTCTTTTTTTCTTCCCTTGCTTCTCTGTGGCTCAAAAACTATATGTGAATTTTTATGTGAAACTGTAACCCCTTGGTTTGCAAATGTATACAGAAACATAGACAAGTGACTGCAGAAGGGGACCTTATGATCCCTCTAGTCAGCCCATTTTCAAGTAACTATCCCCCCTCCCCTATTTACTGCTGAGTGCTGTGATGCCGTTGTATTTATCCCATATGTGTTTGAGATACTTCTATTGTTGATGTGATTGCAGAAAGCTATTTGGGTTTCTCAAAATAATCTGTAATGTGAGGGTTGACCTTGAGATGTATTTTGACATCCACAAGCTTGTTTATAGAATTGTCAATAGACCAGCTTTGGGACAGAATGTTCTAATTTGTGGTCCTCAGGCTGGCCTCAGGAAAGAAACTGACAAACTTCTGATGCGTGTGTGAAAAACAAGAGATGCAACTTAACAAAAATCAGGATGCACAGTATAAACTGCCAGGGAAAGACATCTTGTAAAAAGAAAGAAGTGTTTTGTTTGGAGAGGTAGATAAAGAGATTGAGATTTAAATTGAGAGAGACTCAGATGAAGGATTTTGTTTGTTCTGCCTTCAGGAAAAGCTATCCTGTACTATTTTATTTTATTGTTATTGATAATAAAACACTATTTGAGAATTTTATAACTTCTCCTGGTCTGCCTGTGCTTCCTGACCTATGCTGCTATGACAAATCCATGTGACAAAGGTTTTTGGAGATAGCAGTAATGCAAAGGAAAGACTGGATAACAATAAGAATAGAAAAGAAAGCTGAAACTGTTTCAAGAGGCATGCCAGGGGCATGGAGCCAGGAGCCAAACAAAGTAGACGCAATTTCTCAGAGTTCCTCACCCACAGAGATTTAAACCATGAAAAACTGAATGAAAACTTAAAACTTGATCTTATTTTAACAGCACTGTAGTAAGTATCCTGAGCTGAATAATTTGATACCTAGTTGGAGTGGTTGACTTGGGTGCACGAAAATGGACCAGAGCAGTCAGTGAACAATGGTGGGACAAAGGACCACTAGATCATGAGAAGAAAGTTTGGGTCCCAGTATGGAGACAACAGCAGTTAGGGCTTCCAGAGACTCCCAGCCTTCTAGTGCAGCACTCTTCAAAGCCATACAGGCTACTGATAGACAAACTGATGGACTATGCCCTCAAAATAATGAAGACAGATAATGAAGTCCCTGCTATGCAGGATGAAGTGAAAATGGTGATGGCTATGGTTGACAAAGACCTTGCAACTATGATGGGGCTGGTAAGAGAGAACACCCTATTGAGGGCTCACCTGCAGAATCCTAAAAAACATGCAAGGGTCTCCAACCTCAGAATACTAGGGCTCCCGGCAGGAACACAGAATGAGAGCCCAAAAGCTTGGGCTTAAACTTGACCAGTGGAGGATGTACAAGTAGAAGACACCATCCACATGGCTCAGATCTGTTGCATCACACCCAGGAGAGACCAGCACTGGCACAGACACTGCTAGTGGTTTTAGACAGTCCAAATGTTACAGATAGAGAAACAAATGGGGATCCTAGGCTGGCAGCAGAACACTATCAGCATCTTCCCAAACTTGAGCTACACAGTTCTGATCCACCAAAAAGCATTTAACAGCATCTGAGGCCAGCACCGTAAACTTGGGAAGCACTATGCCCTCAAGATGATTAATGTTTTTTACTTCAAGGGTGTAGCTAAAGATGCATCTTCATCTAGCGAATGACGCCATGCTCTGTGGATGGTCCTGCAGACCATTAGCATGGCGGCCCTCTTCCTCGTGTGGTTGCAAGATGATTTGTGACCATGCAGATAAGGGCTGTGACCCCAATATGTAGATATCTCGGGGAGAGGTATGCACACTAAGGAGAACCGCAAAATCATTGGTAGAATAATTTTGCAACAGTCCCTTGTGACTGAGTTGGGCCTATTATCTTGCAAGTTGGTTATTTCACAGTTACATTCTTGAAGTTCAGGTGCATCCCAGTGGATTACTAAACAAATCAGAAAGTCAGCTTTCACAATGCTGATGACATCAGAGTAGTCCTGTGCAGCACTGAAGCAAGCAGTTCAAAACAGGAACCATTAAATCTTCACACAAACAACTGATTTAAAAGTTGTAACAGGGTATTAAAGAAGACAGAAAAAAATTATTAGCACTTTCTTGTGAGTTGCACTTATGATGGCTGAGGGAGGGGTGGAACATGGCAGCCATCGAAGAGACATGGGCAACACTGACTCACGACTGGGACCACTCCATTCCTGGGTACAAGCTGTATAGGAGGGATGGGGGGAGTGAATCTGTATATGAGGGAAGGCATAACCTGTACTAGGGAGGAGGAAGTGGATGGAAGGACAGCAGTGTTGTACGTACAGGTACAATCCACAAAAGGTAAAAAGTATAGGATGGGGTGGCATACAGGCCACTGAACCAGGAGGAGAAATTAGACAAGGAACTGATGTCCAAAACTGTGGCAAGCATGTGGGAGGTAGTGATTATGGGGGACTTCATTCTGCCTGGAGTAGATTGGAAGATCCCGGCTACCACCTGTATGAGGACTCAGGTGCTGCTGATATGCATTTCAGAGTGGGTTCCAGACACAGTGTGTCCTGGAGCCCACCAGGGAGAGGGCCATACTGGACTTGGTCCTGTTTAATGGTGCACATGTCCAAAAAATAAAAGTAGAGGCACTGCTTGCAGGAATTGACCACCAGACGTTGTAGTTCCACCTGGACATGAGCAGGGAGAGGATTAAAACCAAAACAAGGGTTCCTGACTTCAGGAGAGCAGACTGCAGAAGGATAAGAGAGATTCTGGGAGGGCATCTTGCTCGGATCAGGAAGTAGATGGAGGTGGACCAGAAATGGGCCATAATCAGTGAGGGACTGACAGCGACCTTAACTCTGTTTGGTTCAAAATGGCCCCCAGGTCTGATAAACTGCAGTTAAGAGCTGAAGTCCTTGATTTCAGAAGGAGGGACTTCAATAGGCTAAGGGAACTGGTTAGGGATAAGTTAGCAGAGGTGGGCAACATCGAAGTGGTAGAAGAGAGATGGAAGACAATTACGGGGGACATCCTCGGGGCATCTAACCTTTGCATGAGAACAGTAACCAAGAAGAACAGGGTCAAGAGACCACTGTGGTTCCCAGCAAGGGTCAAGGAAGCGGTAAGGGCAAAAAAAGGCCTTCTACAAATTTCAAGAAAATCAGGGGGGAAGAATGGGGAGAATATTTACTAAAAAATAGGGAGGCAAAGAGGTCAGTTTGGGAGGTGAAAGCAGACACAGTGCTGTGTATTGTGGAGGGAGTTAAGAATGGAGATCTTCTTTGAGGCTCTCTCTTTCATCAGGCCACACCTCTGTGTCCACCAGGCACTAGGACCACAGGGAAACCTTTTGCAAGCAGTCCATTAGCGGCAACCCACAATGATGTCCCACATCAGCACTTCCCATATAAACGTGGGCAGGCCCTTCCTTTCTCAGTTTTTTTCCCACCGTCGACCATACTCGGCAGACACTCCACAAAGACATTGCCTTAAAGTTGACTGCTAATCAGTGTTTCTGAATTTTTCTCTCCCTAGTTCTCTATCACTTTTTAGAAGTGATCATCGTCATCATGTATGCCAAGTAAAGAACCCACTAAGCTCTTCAGATACTGTGAATGCTGTGAAAATATTTACTCGGGTGACCTGCATGACATCTGCATATGCTGTCTCGGTGTGGCCCGTAGCATTAAAGCCTGTGAACTTTGCCTTAAGTTTAACACAGCTACCCAGCAACACAGGAAGAACGCCCTGGAAACCCACCTTCTGAAACAGCAGGTAGCCAGGATGGAGAAAGAGCTCCCGGCACATCACCAGCCCATTCCTCAGGCTCCCACTCTTCGTAGTTCCAGAAGAAAACTGCTGGGCAACATAAGCATAAGCACCGGGACAAGGAGAGGAGCAAGGAAAAATCTTCCTGGTACATTCTCGGTCACCCCTTCATACCAGTGCAACTGCCTCAGCGCTGTCAACTACTTCAGCAGTGACACCACTGGATGCCCAGCCCATTGATTCCTCCAGGGTGGGACAGGCTGTGAGCACCGCCAGGCCAATTATGGCTGGCAAGGGATCATCAACATTGGGGATGGTGCCTTCCCCGATGACATCAGAGAGTGCACCTGCAGTACAAGCAAGCGCTGACATGGAAGCAGTGCATTCATCCTTTGTGGACATGCTGCAGTGCCTTCTGCCCCCTCCTTCTCCTATGCCAGTGCCTGTTATGTTGACGTGCCCATTGCCTTCAAGGGCATTGACAACCTGTTCTGTTCCATACATGATGCCTAAAGAAACTGTTGACGAGGATCAGGAATGTAACCCTGACCTCATAATGCAAGAGGAGGAGGAAGAATATGTGGAGAGCTGTTATGAGAGGTCGCGCTCCACAATCTTATAGGGAGTTTTTTTATTCTTATATTTCATATTTGACATTATAACAGGTTCAACATACAAACACAGGTTGGTTGGAATATAAGAATTAACAGACCCAGCCAGTGGGGGAATAGGATAGAGCATTTGCTTGACTGCTGTCCTACTCCAGGAGGAGGTGGGGTGGAGTGTCCGACGCACCACGGACCCCTAGTGGAGGCCAGGGGTGCCGCAGCAGTCGGCACCAGCACGCATATAGGGCGTGGTGGACACGGCCCGTCATTGCACATCCCCGCACCCAGAGGGAACTACATCAACAAAAATGCTGGCCCCTGCTAATGAGCCGGCTCCGGTACCGCCCCATCTAGGCCAACTAAAGTCCATCACAGCGGCCTCACTCGAGGGGGGGTGGCAAGCCCCGAGCATGAGGGGGCGGTTGCCAGAGTCTGGCAAGCCCATTCAAGGGGCTTAGGGATGCCAGCCCCCCCCCCCCAAAAAAAGAATTAACAGTCAGTGTTCAATAGGGCTATAAATAGGGCTATAAAATTCACAAATTTCATCTACCTGTTCTGCCTCTTATACATAATACATATCTGCTATAATATATCTGCTATAAATAGGAGAAAAACATAAATACTTTTTAGTATTATTCAATAACATCTTTTTTGCCTCAGTCCACAATATCTTTATCAAAGATTTTCCATGGTGGTTTGTAGTCCTGTAAATATTTATAATTGTATAATGTGTTCAAAAATTATTGTTTCCATTCCATTTTTGGAAAAGGCAGTGAATCTGAGGCACGCTTCCAAATTTTGAGAAGCAATCTTTTAACTGTCATAATATTAGTTTTCAAAATTGATCTATAATTTGGTCCAACTGTACAATTATTATACATTTCCTTTTTTTTTTTTTGCATCATATAATTATTCAGTTTTTTTTTAAGTTTAACAAACAGGCAAACAAATCAGTTACACGACTAACAGTACACAAAACCTACAAAAGCAGTTCATAACTTATATACGGAAAGATCCAGTTTCCTTGACTATTATAAATTATGTGACACATTAAAAAGAAAAGAATAACATAAAACCATTCATATAGTCTGTAATGAATTACTTACAAGGACACAAAAGGGGAGAAGGAGTTAATCTAAATCTATTCAATTTAGCACCATCAATAATCCCTTCCTCCCCCCTTCATGTCCACCCTTCTCCCAATGCCAGATTCTCTGCAGGTAAAAGAGCACTAAGGTAGGGTTGCCATGTGTTATAAAACTGTTCCCCTCTATCCTGCATGACACAGGTGAGTCTTTCAAGAGTGAGAGCCTGCAACACCAGTGCCTTCCACTGTTGTATGGTAGGCTTAGTTGCAGACACCCATGTATTTAGGATACAGTGTCTGGCCGTTATAAGTAGGACCCTAAGCCATCTAGGCATTGGAGCCCAGTCCGCCTCCCCTGTCTCCTCCATTCCAAATAATATTACCATAGGTGTCCATGGAAGCCTTCTTCTTGTGAGGGTCTGAGCCACCGCCACCACTTCCATCCAGAACTCTTGAAGGGCTGGACATGACCAGAAGTAGTGATAGTAAGAGGCCAGGTCATTGCCGCAGCGAGGGCACACCTGGGAGACCGCAGGATTAAATTTGTGAACAGTCGAGGGCGGACAATACAGCCTATGGCAGGACTTATAACAAGATTCTTTATATTTGTTACAGATCATTCATTATAGATTTCCAATATCACAATCTTAGGGTCTTTCCGCTGTGGAAACATTAAATCCTACTTGATCCAAAATCTCAAAAGAGTGGGACAACTAAGAAGAACTTAATTCACATTCCCAAAAGAGGTGAATAATATCTCTCTGAAGCCCCACAATGCCAACATAAATATGATGATTCTGGGTTTATCTTGTGCATCCTGTATGGGGAGTAATATGCTGTGTTCATAACTTTATATTGAATGGCCCAGTCTCTTACATGCTAGCAACCACTGTTGTTCTATAAAAGTTTGGTTCAGTTCTTTTTCACATTTCTGGAATATCGCCTTATTACATACCACAGTGCATGGTCTATGTAACAGTTTGGTTAGCCATGCAAATGCTTTTTGGCCTTGTTCTTAGGAATACTTTGTAATTCATTCTCCATTACCTTGTTATCGAGGCTCTTTCCCATTGTTTATTACCTTTTGCATATATACTACTGTACTTAGTTGGTTGAAATATAAATACTGATGGTTATGTAGTTGAAATTTTCCTCTAAATTCTTCCCAGTTTAACTTCATGCCTTTTTCATAAAACTCTTGCCACTTTCTCTATCCAAGATTTATTGTTAAGCATCTTACAATTCATTCTAAAATTTGGATTATGCCAGACTACATTCATTGGTGATGCATAAATTGCCCATTTGGTTTTGTTAGTGAACTTGGCAATTATATTGCATAGATTTTTAATTATAACACTCTTAGATTTGATTAACTTCTTCACTGTAAAAAATATTTTTTTTAATATCAGTTGTCTCAGTATAGAGTTCTTTTACCATTGAATTCACAATCTCAAATCCCATATTGTCATCTTCATCTGATGTCCAGTTAATTGCCAACTTCACTATAGACACCATATGGCATACTTCTATATCTGGGCAAGCTAGACCTCCTTGTTCTCTGGGTAAAAATAATCTGTGCCGTGAAATCCTAGGTGGTTTATTATTCCAAATCAATTTCCCAAATAAATCATTAATTTTTTTAAACCAGATAGGTGGTATTGGTGCAAGGATGGTTGCAGTCTCTGTGATAGAAAAGGGATTGCCAACATTTTTATTTTCTGAATTTTTCCCCATAGTGATAATGGGATCTTACTCCGCCCCAGAAATCTATCCTTTAAAGAAATGTATAGTTCTTTATGATTTGATGTGTAAAATCTTTCCAACTTAGTATTTATATTAATTCCTAGATATTTAATTCCCTTTTCTTATATGGCTACTGTCTTGATTTCTTTCAAATTCCTTGGTTGTTCAATATTGAAAGTAATCATTTCTGATTTGGTTCCATTTATTTTATATCCTGCTATTTTTGAAAATCTGTTAATTACTAATTTAAGTTCTCGTAAACTTGTCTCCAGATCCTGTAATAAAAGTAATTAATTGTCTGCATGTGCATTGAGTTTGATCTCCCGTGATGCTACCGTGATACCCTTTATTTGACAGTTTGCTCTTATTTCGCAAAGCAAAAGCTCCAGTCCAGTAATAAACAAGGAGGGAGGGAGAAAGCAGCATCCTTGCTTTACTGCCCTTTGGAAGCACCAAAGAGTCTGAAAAAGTGCTGTTTTTACCTTTATTTGTGCAACAGGTCTATTATAAATAGCTTTTATATGTTCTGTACATTTGTGTGGGAGATTAAACATTTTCAGTGCCTCAAAAAGGTATTTCCACTCTAACATATCAAAAGGTTTGTTTGCGTCTAGTGAAAGGAAAATTGCTGTTTTGGATCCTGTAAGGTATTCAGTGTTAAACTGAACCTTATCTAGTCCTGATTGAATGGATCTTCCTAGGATAAAACTAGTCTGTTTTTTATGAATAATTTTGTCTAACAGCAGTAATAACCTGTTGTTTAATATTTTAGTATAAATCCTGTAGTCTACATTAAGAATAGCCACCAGTTTATAGTTTTCTACTTTGCTACAGTCTTTACCTTGTTTTAGTATTAGTGAGATATAGGCCTTAAAAAAGAATCTGGAAGGTTATGTGTTATCTGTATTTGATTATACAGTTTTTCAGCAGAGGCACAGTAGTTGATTAAAAAGGAAGGTAAAATTCCAAAGCATAACCATCCAGTCCTGGACATTTAGCCTTCATCCTATTATGCAGCGGTTCCGTGACTTTCTAAAGTTGTAATAGGCTTAACCAGATTATCTGCCTCGTAATCAGATACTTCTGGACAGGCCATAATATACAATCTCAGAATCTGTAGGGCAACATTCAGAAGTATATAAAGCAGTATTGCTAAGATAGTATCCTGGAAACTAGGATATCAACAGATAGCTCCCATTTAGCCAGATAGTTGCTGTGGTTAGATAGCAGCGCCATCTGTCCATGGATCCTATCCGCTTGGATCCAGTACATGGATCATGTGGTATCCCGTGAAAAGGGCGACTGAGATTGAGTAACTCAGATTTGAGCAACTCAGTTTTAATGCCTGTAAGGTCAGCGACCCTGAAAGGGTAGCAACCGGAAAGAGCAGGGCCAAGGGAAGAGAGACAGGATACCGGAAGAGCACGGAAGGTATCTGGAAGAGGACAGATTGTATATGAGGGGTGGTGAGGGGGGGAAGCTGTCGAGCTGGCTGCATGGCACAGTGATGAGGGTGGCTGGCTCTAGTGCAGAGGGTGCGGGTTTTGGGGCTGGGGAGGAGCACAATATTTTGTTCTTTACGCATGGCTGTTAGTTTGTTTTTTTATTTTACTGGTGCTCTCAGTTTGTTTTTTTGAGTGAGGGGGGGTGCAAAGCCTCCTGCATAAGTACCACGAGCGAGTTTCCTCGCTGCAAGTGTTCATTGACATTTTTGTTTTCGGCAGTGTTCACTCGCCCTAACAGTGATTGCCATTTTCACATAGAACCGGATCCTACAAATATTGTGGATCCTGTGGTTTCTAGAAACAGATCCAGCTCAGATCCTATCTGACCTAGGATCCCTTGATCTGACCTAGGATCCTTCGCTATCTGACCCCAGATCCTAACTATCTGACCTAGGATCCCTGGATCTGACCTAGGATCTCTGGATCCTAACTAGGATTTGTCGCTGTCTGACCCTGGATCCTACATCTGTCTTTGGTAGGATATCTGGTAGGATCCAAGGTCGGATACCAGCACTATCTGACAGATAGTGGTAGGATCCACAAAAGCACTATCTGAGCAGCACAAATATAAAGCAGAAAAAAAAGCTGAAAATTCTTTTGCAGTCTTATCTTGTTCAGTCAAAACTTGTCCCAATACAATTTTAATTAAAATTATCTCTGATATTTTTTCCCAGGACCTGTATTCTCTTGGCTAACAGTTTCCCTACTATTTCACCATTTATTTACCAGTTATGGTTACTCTTCACTCAACTGTATTTAACATACAAAATATATGTAAGTGTTATTAGTTTCTTAAGCTCAGTTAGTTCTTTTTGTTTGGTTGCATCTCCATTTTTGACTGCTATTTCCAGTGATTTACGTTGTTCTTCCACTATCCTTAACATCTGTAATCTCTGTTTATTCTCCCAAGAAGCTTCTGAAATTATGTAGCCCCTTAGTGGCTTTAAAGGCATCCCAACAGCCTATACTATTGTTCTGAGAAACAGTATTATCTATAAGGGAAATTCTTATAGCTTTATCAATTTTTTGTTTGAACTGTGTATCCATTAAATTATTATTAAACCTCCAATTATTCTTTCTGTTAATATTCATATCCAGTATTGTACTGTAACTACCAAATTATGATCAGAAATTAGTAAGAGTTCTATATTAGCCGTTATTCCAAACCTATTTATCAGGAGTTCCCTGGACATAAAAATGTAATCTAAAGCACAATTTATGTTGAACTGAGTAATAGGCATAGTCCTTTTCATTATTATGCAATTCTCTCCATAAATCTAATAGGTTATAAGAATCTAAGAACCCATGAGGAAGCCTTGATTTGTACTCATCCCATTTAGAACTCTTAGAGGTTTTATCTATGGAACTAGTCAGTGTACAGTTAAGGTCTCCACCAAGTATACCCCTGCACTTTTTTATTTACACTTTGTGAGTGATACATTTTTCCAGACCATTTTTTTCGTTTTTTAATTTTCTATTCTTTTTTCTGCCATCAGCTGCCTGATACATTCACTAAAAATACCACCAACAGCTTAATCTGGTTCAAGGTCAGTTGGCATTCATCTGTATCCCCCTCCCCTGGGGTCGTGCCTGAATATAGGCAGAATTTGTCTAGTGCACTTACCCGGTCAACAAAAACTAAATACTCTGCCCTTTAAATAAATAAATAAATACTCAGCCCTTCCTGCACACCACTACCTCGCTCTTCCTCCCCACCGATACCCCCTGACTTACCCCTCCAGGGTGGAGCCGATGCCCGGATCCAGCCTGTCTTCGATGGGCAAGGTGCTGGTGACGACCGGCATTGCCTCCCTGGCTTCCCCCCCAGGGTGGGTTTCGGGGCTCGGACGGCACATCAGAGAAGTAATTGGTCGGTGGGGAATCGGAGCCATGAAGGTCGTGGAACCAGGTGTGCATCACTCATAGTGGCCGACGTGATTTTCTTGAACTGCCTCTGGGCAGGGATGTGCAGTGCCATCCTGTGTCCACCCCGCCCCTCTTAGATTTGGCGTTGGCGCCTGCCTTTTCCCCCAGCCTCCACCAGGAGTCATACATGCGCCGGACACGCACCCGATCCTTCTCCCCCGGCCGACCCTCCGGCTCCCCAGGTCCATTCCCAAACTCAGGTTGCCGGCATCACAAGTGGAAATCCAACCGCTGCACCAACAGGCAGGCTCAGACTATTTTTTTTTTTAAAGGAAATCTGTACAAATCCTAGTCTCCCGCCCCGGCAAGGCTTACTCTCCAGTTTAGCTTTGTAAAGTACAAGCAGCTTTTTTTCTCGCACTGCAAGGTATTTTATTTTACCTCTGAAAAGTCTGCGACCTGAAAGTATGGCGAATGCTGGGGGAAGCTCCATTAACTGTGAAACTGTGGCGCCACACTGCTCGCTTCAATACAAAATATTCAGTCTTGGGTCCAGTTCTTTTCACTATGTTTCTCAGTGACATAGGAGAAGGGATGCAGGGCAAGATGCATTTCTTCACAGATGACTCTGAACTCTGTAGTAGGGTAGACAGTGAGGAGGGGGTCAGGGAGATGCAGAGGGATCTGCAAAGGCTGGAGAGGTGGTCTGTGATTTGGCAGTTGAAGTACAATGCTAAAAAGTCAAGCTGATACCCAGTGAAAATGGGAAAACCGGTAGAGAATGTTGGATGTGAGTGGTTAAGCTGGACATTGCTACTGAGGAATAGGACCTACAAGTTGTAAGTGACTTCCTTAAACAATACAGCCAATATAACAAGGCCCTACAGCAAGACAACTAGGATGTTGGGGTGTTTAGTGAGGGGATTTGATAGCAGGAAAAAGGAGGCATTACTACTTTTCTATATATCACTGGTAAGGCCACACCTGGAGTTCTGTGTCCAGTTCTTGAGCCCTCACTTGAGGAAAGACAGGGTCAGGCTGGAAAAGGTGCAGCATAGAGTAACAAAAATGATTCCTGGCCTGTAAGACATATCCTACAAAGATCAGCTAAGGGCACAGTTACCAAACATGTACTCACTAGAGGCCAGAAGTGAGATGGATGATATAAAAGATTCCTTTAAGTTCCTGAAAGGATTGAACAAGGCTAACTGTGAGGAACTGTTTAACAGGAGTAGCAGCTCCAGAACACAGGGACCGGAGTGGAAGCTGGTGGAAGGGAAATTCTGAGGAGGCATGAGGAAGTTCATTTTCACAAAGAGAGTGGGTGTCAAAACCATTAATGACTTCAGACATGGTTGGAACACAGTTAAGGGTTTAATAGTCAGTGGGGGAGGAGTAGCAATCCAGGGAACATAAGGCAGATAGCATGGGCATAAACTCCATATTGACATGGGGTCTTTTTCTGCTGTCAGCATCTGTGTTTCTTTGTTCACTTATTACATGAGGCTAGCAGTGTAGCCTAGAGGTAAGAGAAACATGCTGAAAATGAGCTTTGTACAGCCAGCAGACCTGGAGTTGATTCGCACAACCTCAACTTGCATACTGTGTGACCCTGAGAAAGTCACGTAACCTCCCCAAGGATCCCAGGTCACTCCTGAAAACAGGCCTTGTGCCTAGTGGGACTTACCTGGTTACCAGAGAATAACAAAGCAAACAAAAAAAAGTCTTGGGTAGCATAATGCAGGTGAAGTTTCTGTCCCCCCAGTTTCGGGAAGTAATCTAAACAAGAGACCTGTGTCCCCCTTTATCTCAGAGAGCAGCATAATGGTTTCCCAGACCTGTACCCCGCCCCCATTACTCAGACTGATGACTCCAACCAAAATGTCAGTGAGATGTCATCCATGCTCATATTACAGCAATTATATTCAGAGTACATGCCTGATTTATTTTAGAGTAGTTGGTGTATTACAGTGGGAGCAGTGAGGGTGACTGCAAGACTTCATCATCTTCAGCTGCATCATAGTAGACACACTGTCCTCGTCCCAAGTCTCTCACACCCATGCAGTGGCATTATACATCCAGAAAAATAACTTGTCAGCATCAGTCTTCTGCAGTGCTTCTCCAAACTCATTGATAGCCTAAGTTCTCCTGTTTTTCACCATCCTGGCACTCAGCCCAACTATCTGCACGGCACAACATAGAAACATAGAAACATAGAAGTTGACGGCAGATAAGGACCGCAAGGCCCATCCAGTCTGCCCATTTCTTTTTCTACCTTACAAATGTGCCATCGGCCTTTGCTCTGTCAGTGGCCTATCTATTCATACAACAAATTTTGCACTCCTGCCTAGTCTGCCCCTCAAAAACTTACCAGGCATCTGACTGGTACAGTACAAGCCACTCACTTTATTCACCACACTAGGTGTTCAGTCGCTGCAGGCCTAGACTCTTTCCCCAACCCAGCCTGATTCTCAGTCTCAGAGCCCTTTTCACCATTGTAGCTACCATTTCCAAAACAGTAGGAAAGAACAAACCTTTTAAAGTGTCGTCAAGAGTGGGTCTGTCTCACCATGGTTTAGTCTTCTTTATTGTCTCAGCTTGTAGCTGACCCTCACACACTCCAACTCATGGCTGGTGTTGGATTAGTGAGTGAGAAAACATGACATTGGAGTGGTTCTGGGAAATCAGTAAGTGTAGGCATGCACACTAATGGGAGCCACCCAAGATAATTGACAGCTGACTCCATTTTGGGGGCCACCAGATGAGGAAGGGTTGTTGGACCCGAAGCGCCAGGGCGAGTGTGGCTAGTATCACTGCTAGCTTGCCTTTGCTTACACTTTGTTATGGTGTGTTCACAATAAAGTGTCTCAAACAATCTTGGATTTTGGGAACTTTTTTATGCTAGCCATCTAGTCTAGCTGATACATACACACTGCAGGACGGAGTAGTGCCTGGTTAAAATTCAGGTGTAAGCATTTATGAATTCTCCACAGGAGTGTACTGTATTTCAGGAATCGGAGAATAAGTAGGGAACACTGCACAGGTGAGTCTCTCTCATTATTAACAGACTGACTGAGTCAAACTGTAGGCCGAGATCCCCGGGGTTCGCTTCGGTAAACTGTCTGTCTTATGTCAGACTGGGAACTCAAAAGAGGGGTTCGAGTGTCCTGTCCATGGCTCCTAATGTTAAAATAAATGAAATACTTTCAGCATTTATCTGTGTTATAGCTCCTGTATTTTTACTGTGTGATGTTCGTTTCTTTTCTGTTGACTCAAAGAGGCTTCCAGAATAGATCAAAGTTGTTAACGATTCAAATGGGGCAATGATCACATGACCGGATTAATTTGCATCACATAATGTGACATGATACAGGCTACTAAAGAGAAGAGGGGGGGAAGTGGTGACAGATGGGGAAATCATGGAGAGCAGAGTTCGAGAGGGTTTGAAGGCACTGAGGGTGGACAAGGCGCCAGGCCCAGATGGCATCCACCCCAGGGTACTGAAGGAGCTGGCAGAGGTCCTTGCAGGACCTTTGGCAGACCTATTTAATGCCTCACTACATCTGGGTGTGTACCTCAGGACTGGAGGATGGCTCATGTGGTGCCCCTCCACAAGAGTGGCCCCAAGGATGAACCGGGAAACTACAGACCAGTGAGCCTCACATCCATCGTGGGTAAGCTAATGGAGACTATCCTGAAGGAGAGGCTGGTGGCCCTCCTAGAGGCCAAAGGACTACAGGACAGCAGACAGCATGGCTTCATACGTGGCAGATCCTGCCAAACCAGCCTGGTCGAGTTCTATGACTGGGTAACTAGGCAACTGGACAGGGGCCATGTAGTGGATGTCCTGTATCTGGACTTCAGTAAAGCATTCAACTCAGGAAGGCTGGGAAGGAAGTTAGTAGGCACAGGGGCGGGTGCAAAGCTGGTAAGATGGGTAGGAAACTGGCTGCAGGGAAGGCAACAGGGGGTGGTGGTGGGTGGGGAGCTCTCACACCCAAGGGCAGTGACGAGCGGTGTTCCACAGAGTTCGGTGTTGGGACCAGTGTTGTTTGGGATATTCATTGCAGACATATCATGGGACATCAAGAGCAAGATCAGTCTGTTTGCTGATGATACCAAGGTAGGCGCGGTGGTGGATGACCTAGGGGATGGCAGGGTTGCAGGATGATCTGGCAAAGCTTGAAACCTGGTCAGACACCTGGCAACTGGGCTTTAATGCCAAAAGTGCAAGGTGCTGCATTTTGGGATGAAGAACCCAAGGAGGAGTTTCCAGCTAGGGGAGTGCAGCTAGCCCAGACAGAGGAGAAGGATCTGGGTATGTTCATTACAGGGTCAATGAACAACTCGGCACAATGTAGGAAGGCAGCTGCAAAGGCCAACAAAATGCTGGGTTGTATTGCAAGGTATATCCTCGAGGAGGAGGAGGTGATTCAGCCACTGTATAGGTCATTAGTTAGACCACACCTGGAGTACTGTGCAGTACTGGCATCCGTTTCTGAAGAGGGACATTAAGTTACTGGAGGGTGCAGCACAGAGCGACAAAAGATGATCAAGGGGCTGGGACTTATCATACAAGAGGAGGTTGAAGGAGTTGAACATGTACTCACTGGAGAGAGGAGAGACAGGGGTGACATGATTGAAACCTTAAATACATGAAAGGAATAAACAAGACTGGTACAGAGGGGCTGTTCAAAGTAAGGGAGGGAGGGTCACCAGGGGCCATGATATGAGACTGGAGCAAGGAAGGTTCAGGAGGGAGATGAGGAGACACTTTTTTACAGAGAGGGTAGTGGCTGGGTGGAATGTGTTACCTGCTGAAGTGGTATGCAGTAGAACAGTGGACTGCTTCAAATGAGGATGGGACAGGACAAGGAGGAGGGTTAGTGAAGGGGAAGGGTGGAAGGGAGGGGCAGCTGCAGAATAAGGGGTGCTAGCTGCACATTCGAGCAGACTTGATAGACCTCTAGGCCTTTATCTGCTGGCAAATTTCGAATGTTCATATGTGATACCCTGTACAACTAGTAAACACTGTCATATAGTGTAAATCATTTATTCTATGTACAGCAGTTGGATTGTAGGAATTAGGAGCAACACCTGTTGGCAGATGCTTCCCTTGAGACTCCTTATATTTCATTACATGCGACAATGAACTTTCAAAGAGTATGTCTTGAGTAGCTAAACCAAAGTCCCCTGGATTCAGGGGATCAGTGAGCCATGTAAGAAGTTTGTTTTTAATTCTTCACTTTCATCCCTTTAGGAGGAGGCAGTGATGGTGGAAAAAGTAGCTGTGGCTTCTCACAGGAGCAAGTCCTGACTGAGTTTGCCTCTTCTCCAGTTGGTGTGGAGGTTTGCCACAAGGTGCTGTTCTCACAAGGAGTTCTGGCAGATGTTTCTAATTCTGGTTCCAGGGATTTGAGAAAAGGACCTTGAGCTTGTGTTTTTGAAACAGATTTAGGGCCAAAGTAAATTTACACTGATATTTTACTTGGGGTGGTTTCCAGGACCCAGTATTTTTTCAGTGCCTCTCTGGCCTCCTGTGAGAGAAACTGAACTGCAGCATATAATGGGTTGATGACCAGATCTACGAAGATGGATGACATCATTAACCCAAGCAATGAACTTGTTCTCTGTTGACTCCAGATGAAGTCTGTCATACTTTGGGGAGAAAAAAAGCCATATGAAGGGAACGCTGTATCAGTGTACTGGAGTGTAGTGTGTAGTATTCTGTATAATAAATGTTTCAGCCTGATTAGGTTTTCCAACCCAACATTTAGCAGTAGTTGATGTCCTCCCCGTACAGTACACTGAAACCCAGATGTGACGATTGTACTCCCTCCTATCCTCGAGGTTGCACAATTGGTAAATGTTAACCAGATCAGAGCACAAACCGCAAGGCAACTATACATCTTTGTGGAGAGTTTGTTCTACAGAGTTTGAAAATCTTTAAAAGACCCACCCTCCCCCAAAAAAAACATGCATATTCAAACAAACAGTCCTGGTTGACTAAGAATGATGTCATGACTTATAATGACATGTATACATCATGGAAGCATACTCTACCAGTGAAGACAGGAATACACACAGTTTGGCTCGATTTTCAGCAGTCTTGCCACAAGTGCAGGTCCCAGTTGTGGTGTACGCTTACAGCAGTGTAAATGCAGCAAAATGCTTGAATGTTATTTTTAGACACTTAGTCTCACGGCAATTGCCACTGATTTATGGCACAATAATGATGCATGTGTCAAAGACTGACACACTCATCATTATTGGGCTCTCGTGTCATTGCAAGTTACAGCAGATGTGCACGGTGTTTAGTCTACCTTTTCAGCGTGGCTCAGTTGGTAGCACATCTGCCTCTGGACCAGAAGGTCGTGGGTTCTCGTCCCACACCAGGATTGGACTTGCACCTAAAAATCGCTGGCATCCGAATGCAGTATTGGGGGGTGCTGTACTGC
Organism: Neoceratodus forsteri; assembly: GCA_016271365.2. Classification (NCBI taxonomy): domain Eukaryota; kingdom Metazoa; phylum Chordata; order Ceratodontiformes; family Ceratodontidae; genus Neoceratodus; species Neoceratodus forsteri. The sequence continues at coordinate 446,379,198 of CM057456.1, read as the reverse complement.
TGGGGTGTGCCGTCCTTCGGATGAGACGTTAAACCAAGGTCACTTCTACCCATCCTGGTGTTGTCCTGGTGGGTGTCCAGGTGGAAGTAAAAGAACCCAGGGCACTCTTCGCAAACAGTAGGGAACATTCCCCTTCCCATAAACTGGTTCATGCAATTATCTGGGCTGTGTGTGGGTGATGATGTGCAATATGGCCGCCACCACACATTCAGTCACTTCACTACCAGTCTAGCATTGCTTGTAAAGTGCTTTGGATGTATGAAAAGTGCTATATAAATGCTGATTCTTCTTCTTAATATCTTGGCGCAAGTAATGGAGATGCAGCTGAGTTGCGCAGTGAGTTCCTGAAGCATGGCTGGAAATCCATCCCCAAGTGCATAGTAAGTGCTGTACAAGAGATTGAGAGGACTTACAGAGGACTTGCCTACTCAAGACACAGTATTTGAGATGACGTTAAAAAACGAGTGAAGAGACAGAGCAATGTGGTACAAAAAAAAACCCCAAACCTCTGTCCAATTTAGCAAAGAGTGGTATCTCCGATACACCTACCTCTTCTTGATTGAACTAGTTTGATTAGTGCAGCAACTTAAAATTATTTTAAAATAAAAAATAAATGATAAAAGCAACATCACCGGCAAATGAGTGATTGAATGATCATTAAAGAATACAGTCACGTTTCAGGTGGTTGGAAACCTAGTACCGAAAGAGCACGATTTGATCGCAGATCGTTTTCAAATGTTTTTCTAATTTCTTGAAGTCATATAAATTTATTGGGTGAAAGTACTGTTTAAAATGTTAATAGCAGCAAAGTCCTTCTAACCTCAACTGTAATGCTTTACTATTTGACCTTACACTACAACTGGATAACATTTCACCAAATTGTTTTTTGTTATATACACATGTTCTGAGTGTTTCATCTGAGTCACAATATAAGATACAAGGTCTTCCACACTCACCCACAGTGACATCAAAATTGGTGCCCCCCCCCCCCAAACTGGTACCATGGTGTCGGTGTAAGTAACCAGTTTGGTGCTTTTTTTGTTAACCAGTGGGCAGGGTTGCTCCCCTGACACAGTGCAGTGACATGCCCATGAAACCCCCTATGTAGAGTTAAAAATATATTCTAGACGGCAGCAGAATTAAAGTTACAAATTCAGGCAACTTATAGACCTTATCAAACCTGCAGAGAAAGAGAAAGAAGGCCCTGAAAGGGTACCTGATATACTTCACAGGATGTAAGCAAACCCATAAACTGAATTAAGAAAGGCTGAAATATTAAGAGAGCCTGTTTCATCCTAGACTCCCCTATAAGTAGCAGAACTTTGACCTGTGTAGAAGTCTTTGATGGCTACATGTGTTGAGGATCGTTGGGAGTTACATTTAGCACTGTTCATGCTTAAGTGCTAGAAAGACCAGGTCCCTAGCTACATTTTGGAGCTCATAATGGTTAGGGCTGCCAGAGGTGGTTTACGATCTGCCCAGGTATCTGAGTATCTACTCCAGCAACGAAGCAATAAATCACTAATAGAGGGAAGAATTCCTGAATGCTGGAAAGTGGCCCTTGTGGTACCTGTGTACAAGGGTGGCCCCAAAGAGTCTGTGGAAAATGACTTCCCTATCTCCCTTCTTAGCTCCCTGGCCAAAATACAATAAAGATTCATTTACAATCAGCTTCAAGAGTATTTTGAACAGCAGCACGTTCTGACTGATAGGCAGCATACTTTCAGGAAAAATAATGGTAGAGATACCGCCTTGGTACATATGAACATACGAATGTGCCAGAAGAAAAAGACCACCCGGTCTATCTAAGTATGCTCGAGTGTGCAGTGCCACCCCCCAACTCTCTCACTCTCCCCTGTTCCCTGTCCGATACCCTTTTAAAGCTGTTCATGGATTTACATGATACCACCCATTCTGGTAGTGCATTCCATTTTGCTACCACCCTCTCCGTGAAATAGTGTCTCCTCATTTCCCTCCTAAATCTTCCCTCCTCTATTCTTAGCCCATGCCCCGGTGTCCCTTCCCCTCCTTAGCTTAAAGACTCCATCTGCCCCATACTTATTGATTCCCCATAGATACTTGACTGTCTCTGTCATGTCCCCCCTGTCCTTTCTGTCCTCCGGAGTGTACATATTCAGGTCTCCCAGCCTGCTCTCATAGTCTCTCCCATCCATTCCACGTATCATTTTCATTGCCCTCCTCTGCACCCCCTCCAGTAACCTGATATCACACTTCAGGTATGGCCTCCAAAACTGCACACGATACTCTACAAGTGTGGCCTTACTAGCGACCCGTAGAGGGGTAAGATCACCTCTCTTTGCCTGGACAAAAACCCTGACTACTGACATACTGGGTGCTATGGATAAAGGGCAACTTGCTGTTGTGTCTTCGTAGACAGGGCCAGATTTACCTTCTCATGGGCCCTATGCACAGCAGTGACCTTGAGCCCTCCATCCCCCTCCAGCATCACCCTCTACCCTGCATCACTCCCCCCACCCTACATCACTGACCGTCTTGCATTACCCTGCCCTCAGAGATTGTGCAGCAGCTGCATTGTAACTGGAAAATAAAACCAAATACCACTACTAGAGAGGCAAAAACGCAGTAGAATGATTCACATTCATAAATCCGAATCCCCTAATGTACCATGAATTATTCATCTAAATTAATTCTCAATTTGCTTGTAAAACAATTATGAGTAAAAATGGGAGGGGGTGAGGTAAAGATGAAAAGTTCAGAAGCTATAACAAAGAGTTGTAAAGCAGCCACCACATTCAACATCTGTTTGAAATTCTGGGGCCCAATATTCAGAGGTTTGCCTGGGCACAAATCCTGGGTTGAGCATGCAAACTGGGCTTTGCGCAGATTTCACGTATTCAAAAGCCGAGACTGCGCCCAGTCAAACTGTGAAGGGGGGGCACAGTGCAAATGGAGGGGCGGGGACCTGAATATCGGCACAGTCCAATATTCAGAGTATTTGTGCCACACAAATTTGTTTTGCACAGTCCCCTTGTGCAACGCAATCACTTACTTCTGCGCAACCCTAGCAGTTGGCAGAGGAAGTGCAGCCCTTCCCCCCGAGCTGATCCTGAGCCACCAAAACAGTGTCCCTGGTGTCCAGTGGTCCCTTCCCTAACCACACCCATTCCCAATGTAGACATACAATTTCCCTGGCGTCTAGTGGTCCCTCCCCCCACCGGAACCCATGCCTGATGTAGACACACAATTTCCCTGGTGTCTAACGGTCCCTGCCCCCTCCTGCACCCATACTGATATAGATACACAATTTCCCTGGCTTGTAACAGTCTCTCCCCACCATACCCATGCCCAATGTAGAACACACAATTTCCATGGTGTCCTAGCTGTCCCTACCCTCCTGCACCCATGCTGATGTAGATACACAATTTCCTGGCATGTAATGATCCCTCCCCCACCCATACCCATGCCCAATGTAGACACACAATTTCCCTGGTGTCTAGTGGCCCCCAACAAATGCCCTGCCCGATTGGTAATAGAAAGATTCTCCCTGGTGTCTAGCTGTCCCTCACCCATCCAATCCCCATCCCCATACCAGTGAAAGCTCACCCCAATTTAATAATCCTCACCCCCCCCGGTGATCACTGGCCTGCCACTAACATGTGGGATGCCTGTGGCAAGTACTGCCCCCCCTCAATAAATAAGCAGCATACTCCCTACTTCTGTCAGATGGCAGTTGTCTGAGGTGGTGTGTGGAGGGCTGTGTCGCTTGTCATGGCTTCACCATGGCACAGAGATTCAGGTAAGGGTGACGGGGGGGTTCTCGGTGCCACAAGAGGGAGTGGAGCCACTAGACACCAACAAGACATGGGCTGGGGGGTCTGAATATCAGTATTTAGGAAGGGAAGTGGGCCAGAGCTGTGTTGTTGGGGGGGGCAGTACTTGCCACAGGCTTCCCACATGTTAGTGGCAGATTGGCAATCACTGGGGGGTCAAACCAGGGTGGGCTTTTACTGGTAAGGGATGTGGATTGGCTGGGGGAAAGGACTGCTGAACACCAGGGAGAATCTTCTGTTGCTAATTGGGCAGGGCATTGGTTGGGGGAGGCACTAGACACCAGGTAAATTGTGTGTATACATTGGGCATGGGTGCAGGTGAGGGGAGAGACTACTAGATGCCAGGGTATGGTGTGTCTACAGAAGGCATAGGTGCAGATGGGGGATGGGACATCTAGATGCCAGGGAGATTGTGTGTCTACATCGGGCATAAGTGCGGGTGAGGGGAGGGACTGCTAGACGCCAAGGAAATTTTGTTTCTATATCGGACAAAGGTGAAGGTGGGTGAGGGACCGCTAGATGCCAAGGAAGCTGTGTGGCTACATCAGGCATAGGTGCAGGTGGGGGGAGAGACCACGAGACACTAATGAAATTGTGTGTCTACACTGGGTATGGGTGCAGGTGGGGGGGGGACCACTAGACTCCAAGGAAATTGTATGTCTACATCAGGCATGGATGCAGGTGGAGGAAGGGACTGCTAGATGTCAGGGAACTTGTGTGTCTACGTCGGGGATGGGTGCGGGTGGAGGGGAACCACTAGGTACCAGGAAAATGATGTATACTTAAGGGGTGTGGGATCGGAAGGGCGGGGACCACTAGCACCAGGGATAGCTCCACATCTAGGACTGAGCAATGGGGAGGAGGACCCGTACTGAATTGCTGAGCTATCTATGCAGATGAGCCAATAATGGGCATGCAAATAGCCCCGTGGTGCTGCATGCCCAATGGGCTCATTGCATAGGTCCATTGAGTATTGCAATTGTGCCTTGCAAGCCATTGTGGCAGTGTACTTCGAGCCACGGTAAGCAGCTAAGTGGCTTAGCGCTGGCTGATATGGCCCTGTATTCAGTCGCATAGCACTAGTGTAAGGCTATTCCACCTAATATAGCATGTTTGGGCATGCAGGCTATCGCACAGCAGTGCGCAAATGTTTACACTCTGCTTTGTGCAAGTTTGAATATGGGGCCCCTGCTGTCTATTTAAAGGTTATTTACATATGCCAAAAATAGAGGTACTGCCCCTTTCTATTATGTAGCGATGCACATCACATCAGTGGTCCAGCCCCTGTCTGTGCACACAGTAAATGACTAGTGTGCCTGTGACCACTAGACTTACTCATATGTCAACCTTTAGAGCTTAAACACTGCATAAGTGTAAACCTCTACCACCTTGTGAAACTGTGTATTGCTGCTTAAAACTTACATATTTGGAGCCCTGCAGTTGTTAGAAAGCAGGCAGAGGAGCTTTGTGGTGCATGTTAGCTAAAGCTAAGAACCACAAACCTTGGGGGAGACCTTTGCTTTTAAACTAATTTTGGCGCTTTTTACTTTTTGCTCTTTCTAAACAGCAATCAGCTGTTAAGGGACTTCCGGGGGCTCAGAGCTATAAATAGTGCTCTGCTTCTGAAACCAGCTCCTTTAGAGCTTAAACGCTGCATAAGTGTAAACCTCTAGCACCGTGTGAAACTGTGTATTGCTGCTTAAAACTCTTACGTATCTGGAGCCCTGCAGTTGTTAGATAGCAGGCAGAGGACCTTTGTGGTGCATGTTAGCTAAAGCTAAGAACCAAAAACCTTGGGGGAGACCTTTGCCTTTTTAAACTAATTTTGGCACTGTATACTTTTTGCTCTTTCTAAACAGCGATCAGCTGTTAAGGGACTTCTGGGGGCTTAGAGCTATAAATAGCACTCTGCTGCAAGTAGGGCGAGCACGAGCAGAGGCGAGCATGTAGCAATGCATGCAAAGACGTGCGCAAAGACACGCGCGTCGGCGCTTGTTTATCATGTTTGACGGTGTTGGTGGTGTTATAAGGGTGAGAAACAACTTGTTTATATATACAATTTGTTTAATTTAAAGTACTATGGATGCTTTAATAGCAACAAATAACAGCTCACAATTAAGGAGTGACTATCCCACTATTATGACCTTGGATGGAGAACTTGGGATAATGTGTAAAACATGTAATATGTATCTCTTGTTGAAAACAAAAACTACACCAACAAATGATTATATACTGTATGTCGAAAATGTGTTGACAATAAACAATTATTAGAGGATATTGAAATGTTTTCAGATAGATTAAAACAGCTTGAGCAGAGCCAGTTAACCATGAGTGAACATTTTAAAGCACTATACACCCCCTTCCCAGATACTATGGGCAATATGATATCCTTTAATTCATCAATATGTCCAGTGATGAATACAATCCTAAATAAAGATGTATGTAGTAATAATGATACAGAAAATGATTCATTAACAATGAATAATGAGACTATGAATGCAAATTTGCAAAATAAAAAACGAATTAGAGAGGATGACTCTGAATGGACATTGATATCTAGCACACGGGCATGTAAAAAAGGGCGAAGAGCTGATCAATTTTGTTTACCAACTCAAAATTATTTTTCAACACTCTCTAATTTATCAGATAAAAACTGCCTAATTACAAATAACCTAGATTGCTTAGGAAATTTAATACAAACAAGGGACAGTGACAGCTTTAATAATACGCTCATTGATTTACAACCACCTATTAGTAAAACAACATGTAATTCTTTAAACTCTAAATGTGGGCATAAGCTGGGGCAAACAAACACTGATACTTCAACAGTAGTAAATAAAAAAAATTTTATATGAATCAAAAAGTAACTGTATTTTATCAATAAATGAGTGCTCAGGATCCCTAATTACAGATCATCATGTACCCGACCCTGCTTTCACTTTAACTAGGAATTTAGTTACATCTATGGATACCGCTGAATCAAATTTTTGGGACCTGCCACATCAAGTTTATGTATTAGGAGACTCTATTAAACATTTAGATAGGGCAATCTGCAATCCAGATAAGGCCACAAGAACATGCTCCAGTTTTAGAGGAGCAAAGATTGCAGACATTACAAATATGGACAACGATATACTAATGGATGCAGGAAGTAACCCCTTGGTTATTATCCATGTAGGCACAAATGATATAAATCAAAGTAATATCCTACAGATTAAAAAAGATTTTGTGGCTTTAAACAATTTACTTTTAGAGCGGGGATGCACCACATGCTTTTCAGAAATGTTGCCAGTACCAAGGGCAATAGATAATAAAATTTGTAAAATTAAAGAAATCAATGAATGGCTGAGGAAGTGGTGTTATGGACAGGGAATATATTGTATTCCACATTGGGAAAACTTTGATTGTAGGGAATCCCTCTTCAGTTGGGATGGATTGCACCTCAGCAGGAGGGGACGTGTCCTACTGGATAAAACATTGAGTACCGTTATTAACAATCATTTAAACTAAATAACATGGGGGAGAATTGGACTATTCCAAATTCTCTTGATGGAGGAAAGAATATTGGAACTGACAAAGTGTTTAATTTTCTATCCTTTAACTCAAGATCTTTAAATTCCTTAAAAATGGCTGAACTTTCAATAAAATGCATCCAATTACATTTAAGTATTACTGCCATTACCAAAACCTGGTGGGATCAGTCTTCTCTACGTATGCAAGATATTCCAGGTTATAACCTTTTTCATAAAGATAGAGTAGATAGTAAAGGTGGTGGAGTTTGTCTTTTAGTTAAAGATGATATTTCTGCATATGAAATCACTACAAATAGTATGACAGAATCAATATGGATTTCATCCAACCTATTGACCGTCCCAAAATTAATATAGAGTTGTTATAGACCACCATCAGCAGATATTCAATATACAACTGAATTATTGAACTTAATATCGAATTTCTCAAAAAATTATACTTTAATTTTTGGGGACTTCAACATGCCCGGTATAAATTGGAAATTAAATACAAGTAACACTAACCATGAAAGGTTATTTATGAATACAATCACTGACCTAGGTTTGGACCAACTGATAAATGAGCCTACACAAGGTAATAATATACTGGATCTAGTAATTGTTAACAAAGGTTTTAATATTTCTGAGACTCAAATTATGTCACCAATTGGCAATAGCGATCATAATTCTATATTTGTTAGTTTACAATTACAAACACTTAAAATTAAAAACAACTTTCAACGTAGGAATTACAATAAAGCTAACTTTACTATGATAAGCCAGGAATTATCACATATTGATTGGTCCAAATTATTTAAAAACAAAGGAGTAAACAAAATATATACATATCTTATAAATATTATTCATGAACTAGAGGATAAATGTATTCCCCTGTTGTCAAATTGTAATAAAAAAGGTAACATACCTGTCTGGTTCAACAATACTATTAAAAAACAAATTAAAACTAAAGAATATTTATTTAAAAAATTAAAGACAAATTCTAACATATTACTTAGAGACAAATACAGAACAGCTCTGGCAACATTAAAAAAAATCAATCAAAGCTGCAAAATTTAAATCTGAATTTAAATTAGCACATTCAAAAAACAACCTGAAATCCTTATTTTCTTATATGAATGGAAATATAGTCAATAATAGAAATATAGGACCACTCTGTAATGATGGAATCACTATAAATACAAACAAAGATGTGGCAGATCACTTCAATAAGTACTTTTGTTCAGTCTTTAATCAATCAGGAAATTCTGTAATCAATACTAATAGTAATGATTCCTGTATTCTGTTATTTGAACTAAAAGAAATTAAAAATTCACTATCCAGATTTAAAAGATCAACTAGTTCTGGACCGGACAATATTAATGCTATATTTCTTTTGGAAACACTGGATTCAATCATTATTCCTTTACAAATATTATTCAGTAAATCTTTATTGGATTGTAAGATACCTGAAGTATGACGTACTGCTTTGTTTATACCAATTTATAAAAAAGGGCCAAAATCTGACATTCAAAACTATCGTCCAGTTAGTCTAACCTCTATTTTGGGGAAAACGATGGAACGATTAATTAAAGATAGGTTGGAAAATGAATTGGAAAAATTGAATATTCAGGATTTATCTCAGCATGGATTCAAAGCCGGTTTCTCATGTACAACAAATCTCATATCATTCTAATTGGATAGCAATGTAGCTACTGATGTAGTGCTACTAGATTTTAGTAAAACATTTGATCATATATCACATTCCTTACTAATAAGTAAATTACATAATTTTAAAATTCCACTTTGTTTAGTAAACTGGATATCTGAATGGCTGTATAATCGTACTCAATCAGTTAGAATAAATGGAGCTCTTTCAACATCTGGAGCAGTTACAAGTGGGGTTCCACAGGGTTCTGTTTTGGGCCCGATTTTGTTCAACTTTTTCATTCATGATATGGTAATAGAATCTAAAAATTACTTATCCAAGTTTGCTGATGATACTAAACTTGGTGGAAGAGTTGATACCATAGAAAAATTTAAAATTGTAGAACAAGACTTGTATACAATTGAACAATGGGCTAAAAAAATGTAATGTTATTTAACATCAATAAATGCAAGATCTTGCATTTTGGTAAAAATAATACATTACACAACTACTATTTAAATAACCAGTTATTGGACTCATCCAGTTGTGAAAGAGACTTGGGTATATTACTAAATAATAAATTGACATCAGATGACCATTGTAGTAAAGCAGTTAGATCCGCTAATATTGTAATAAGACAAATTAAAAAACTTTCATTAGTAAATCAGAACATAATTTGATCCCACTATATAGAGCATATGTCAGACCATACCTGGATTATGGTTCTCCGTTATGGAGTCCTTATACAAAAATGACATAAATCGCTTGGAACAGATACAAAGAAGATTGACTAAATCTATTCCAAGATTAAAAAATAAGTGTTATGAGACCAGGTTACAACAAACTGGTATCTACCCCTTAACATTAAGAAGAGAAAGCAGAGATTTACTTCTAATGTATAAATTGGTTCACAATCCTAAATTACTTAATATATGTGGATTGGAATTTGCAGAAAAAAGAATTGTAGGCAGATTACACCCTAATCAACTAAAAGTAGAATGGCCCAATAACAAAAAATATGATAACTTTTTCAATATAAGGGCAGCAAAATCTTGGAATTCTTTACTTCCCACAGTTGTAGATTCAGCTAACTTTGAGATTTTCAAAAGTAGGCTTGATCTCTGGTTATTGGCATAATAATAAATAATAATATTTAACCAAATGTCCCACTATTGAGGGAGGACAATCTAGATGGGCCTTGAGCCTTCTTTTGTCCTACCTTATCCAGTAATCCCCGAGTAATCTCACTGACCTGGCTCTGAGCCTGCCATTCAAAAATAGTAATAAAACAGACATTGTGGTGATTGCTGCATTCACGGGCATCGGGGCCGGGCATGACTTTTTCATGCACACTACAGCTGACAGGGACCCCTCAGAACTTTGGGCCCTATGCACTAATATAGTTTGCGCTATGGTAGATATGACCCTGTTCAAGTACCTCACCAAAGCCTTTGATCTGGTTAACCATAGCCTCCTGCTAGCAGAATTGAGGCTGATTGGCCTAGACAGTCTATCTTGGTGGTGGTTTCTCGCATTATCTGACAAATTAACAGATGAAGTGGAAGGGTGTCCAGTATATGCAAAGACCTAGCACTGATGGTGCCCCCCAAGGCTCCATCTTGGGTCCAGTGTTATTTTCCTCTTTGTTGGTGATATGCTTGGAAACTGAGATGGGGTAAACTTACAGATATATCCAGATGTTGCTGTCCTATATGGATGCTCTGGTGAGGTTAACCAAATCAACAGTCGGCTAGGGTAGCTGGTGACTTCATGGAACTAGAAGAGTGTGGTTCACTACCAGTTAGCTGGCTCTGTATGCACAGAAGACCAAAGCTATCCTATTTGGCCCCATACACCTGGGTATTGCAAGACAGCACTAGCTTACCTTCACCACTTTTTCCAGAGCTCAAAATGAGGTGGTTGAGTCTCTTATATAGCAAGAAACAAATATCCACACCACACGCGCAGTAAAACAATATAGCAGCTTTATTAGAAAATGAATAAAAAACGCCAAAATAGCATCTGCTATGTTGGCATTTTTTATTACTTTTCTAGTAAAGCTGCTATACTGGTTTACTGCTCGTGTGGTGTGGATATTTGTTTCTTGCTATGATTAGTTTGTATCCTGCACACACCTAGCCTACTGAGCGGTTTTGTTTTTGTGCTTACAAATCTCTTATATACCTTGGCATTTAGATGGACCAGGAAGTCACCCTCAGGTCCCACATAGATCATATTTCAAAATCCCTACATCAAAAAATTAGACTGCTCTCTACCTAAGTAACTACTTTTTCAGGGAGTCACAGCTAGCTACTGCCAACAGCGTGCTGCTCCCCTCCTACCGGTGCCCAAGTTCTCCAGACCCTTAGGTGCTCTGAAGCAAACAAAAAACTTTAAGTCCTCTACAGTAAAACTGAATGATTTGCCTCTGGAGCCTCACATAGGGAACACCACTGCAATGTTTTTCACTCCTGAATTTACCTGCCTGTTAGCTCATTGTTGTAAATGTCCATTTGTTGCAAACTCTGTAACCCTGTGAACATTGTGTGTACTTATAACATTTGTACTGTTCCTCAAATTCTTGTGCTATTTTGCAATGTTTCTGTGTAATTAATTCCAAGTCGCCCCTGAAAAAGGGACTTTTAGTCTCTGTGGGCCCACCCAGTTAACAGAATTCAGTAAACAAATAAGGTGGGTCATCAGTGTTTTAACATAGTCAGCGTTTGTCCTTCCCTAAATTGATTTTGTATGATATCCTACTGTTTCTCAGACCAGTAACTTGTGATGCTAAATGATATACCTGTTTTGTAGAGTGAATTATTATTTTAAAATGTTTTGCATTTTTTATCAACTATTGCCTGTTAATGTACATTTGTTTATTGTATTGTCCAATTGTAATTTGCTGTGCTTCATGGGGATACCCTTGAAAATGAGCTAACCGTTCAATGGTGCGCATCCTTTTCTTTTGTGAATAAATTAATTACTGTTACTACTACATATGCACCACAGTATAACCATAATAATTATTCTAACATGCACTAATCTGAGTATAGAAATCATGCATGTTATTGTGTTTTCCTGCCACTTGAGCCTTATCTGGTATTGGCAGGTCAGAGAAGCTGAGGAGATAAACAGCTCTGTGGGAAAAAATACTAACAACTCAAATAAGCAGTTTAAATACATTAGTTTCAGGAGGTCTCAAACATACAAGTTTTGAGTGCAAGTTTAAAACCATCTGAAAAATCAATTATAAAAAGGGTTGGTGAAACAGAGATTCCTGATTGGCTATAAACATTCTACTAGGCCTATATTAATCGTAGCTAAACATACTATATATGTAGAGTCAATCAAATCCTAAACAGGGTACAACTCTATTTAAAAATACCCAGTTTTAAAATGGAAGTAGGGCCCTCCCAGGGGTTATATTGATGTTAATGTAATCACCTCTCGGAGCATGCAGCACTCGGCTACACCGCGTGCTACATTACAACCCGAGAGGGCGATTAACAGAATACTAACATAACCCTGCACTTGCCTTATTGCCTAATTAGTCTAAGGGCAGAAAGAATGGCATTCTATAATAATGGAGCCATAACAGAAAATAGCCCTACTGCCAACTAACAACCCAGAGTTGGCAGACCTCAAAGGTCTAGATGGAGAACATTTAGTTAACAAATCTGAGAAACACTTAGAGTAATGATTATGAAAATGTTCATGCATCAGTTTGGACTTGAACTGGTTACCAATATAGTTCTGCAGAGTTGGAGTAATATGGTCACAAACAGAAGAATTTGTGACCAACCTAGCAGCTGCATTCAGAACATACTGTACTATAATTTGCTTACTGTTGTACTTGGCAGGTCTATCAGATGTCAACAGTGTTTTTGACCCATTTTTATGTTTGCTTGCACGCATGTGCAAGAAACATAGTGCCATCATCCGAGATTTCGGAGGTGTGTCACCCCTCTTCCAATTCAGTCAGTGTGTTGGCAGGCGCGGCCCCTGTAAGCCAATGCATGCTGGAGCTGTCTATGACAAGCTCCAAAATGCAGTGGCATACAGTTGAAGGGGAGCTACGCTTCAGTGAGCAGCGATAAGATATCGCCTGCTCCGCGCGCAGCTCCCCTACACGCACACACACAGAGAACGCACGCATACTGCGGCTGCCCACCCCGCACACACGATAGCTGACGGGGTGCCTAATCCTCATCCAGCTGTGCTGCGCCCCCATAGCCTTCCAAATGCCACGCTGGGTGCCCAACCCGCCGGCTTCACTGTCTCTCCTCCCCATCGCCGACGGGTGCCCAATCCCCGCCGGCTTCACTCTCCCCGAGTACAAGGTGCCACGCTGGTGCCCAACCCCTGTCGGCCCACTCCCCCAGCCATCCTTCTGCCATGCTGGAGCCCACCCCAGTGTGGCAAACATCCCGCTGCCTTTTTTTACCTGTAAAGCAAAACGGTCCCACGCAGTCTTCCTGCCCCTCCCCACAACCCGCACCTCCCACTGCGCACCCTGCCTCCCACACCCCCTCACCCCATACTTACCTCCAGAGCTCGGCGCCGACGATCTTCAGTGGATCGGGAACACGTCTGCACTCTTCAAAGCCGACTGCGGACTGAGGACTGAGGAAATGCCGGTAAGCTGTATAATGGGCTAGATAGGGTTTTTCAACTTTGTTGCGATCTCAGGCATTTTTTGGAATTTTTGCACCAAATTTTCAACATGGGGTTTTGGGACCCTTCTCATGAATGATGTCACTGTCATGGCGTTATTCGGCCAGAAGGGTGATTTTGCAGTCACTGCCAAATCACCTTCGGACCGATAATGAAACGACACTGCCAGTGTTCATAAGATGGGCTCTCAAGGTTTATTTTGAAAATTTGGTGGAAAATTCAAAAATGACTGTTTTGACGATCGCGGCGCTAGTTCCTACGCATCGCTCGTAAGTTTGCATTTCAATATTTTCACTCCAGATTTTCAACATTGCCATTTTACCACACCTTCTTATGAGTAGTACAGCTGTCATTTTTCACGTCTCACCCAAAATGTGTTTCCGCCCACGTAGCGCACAATGGCACAGTCGGTGTGCGAAACCAGTGTACGAGACAAATTAAGAAAACCACAGTGACACTGTTCATGAGCAGAGTTCTTAAAATGGCTATGTTGAAAATTTGTGAAAAACTCCAAAATGATACTGTTTACGCGTGCGTTGTACAGTTCCTACGTGATGCTCGTAGAATTGCCAATTTTCAATATTTTCACTCCAGATTTTCAACTTTGCCATTTTACCACACCTTCTTATGAGTAGTACAGCTGTCATTTTCACATTTCACTAAAACGTGTTCACTACATGAGCTTATTGCCAATGGCAGTTGGTGTGCCAAATCAATGTACAGGACAATTAAGAAAAATCACAGTGACACTGTTCATGAGCAGAGGTCTTAGAATGGCTATGTTGAAAATTTGGTGAAAAAATTCCTAAAATGACTGTTTCACGAGCGTATGCTCCAGAATCTTATGCGCCATAGTTCTAGCTTTGTAATATTTTCACTCCAAATTTTCAACATTGCCATTTTACCACACCTTCTTATGAGTAGTACAGCTGTCATTTTTCACATCTCACCCAAAACGTGTTTCCGCCCATGTAGCGCACAATGGCACAGTCGGTGTGTGAAATCAATGTACAGGACAAATTAAGAAAATCACAGTGACACTGTTCATGAGCACAGGTCTTAAAATGGCTATGTTGAAAATTTGGTGAAAGAATTCCAAAAAATGACTGTTTTATGAGCGTGCGTTGCGCAGTTCCTATGCATGCTCATAAGTTTGAGAATTTTCAATATTTTCACTCCAGATTTTCAACATTGCCATTTTATTACACTTCCTTATGAACAGCGCAGCTGTTATTTTCATATGTCACCAAAATGTTTTCAAGACATGTAAAGACAATGGTGCTGTTGGTGTGCTAAAGCAATGTTTGGGACAGATTAAGAAAATCACAGTTACACTGTTCATGAGCAGAGGTCTTAAAATGGCTATGTTGAAAATTTGGTGACAAAAGTCCATAAAATGACTGTGTTACGAGTGAGCATTGTGCAGTTTCCACAAACCCTCGTAAGTTCATGACTTTGTAATATTTTAAGTCCAGATTTTCACCAGTGGCATTTTTCCACACTTCCTTATTTACAGTACAGCTGTCATTTTTCACAACATGGCCGAAGTGTGTTTTCACACTTTCAGCGCAGAGATGCGTGGTCGCTGTGGGAAATCATTGTTCGGGACAGATAAAGAAAACCACAGTGACACTGTTCGTGATTGGAGGCACCAAAATGCCTGAGTTGACAATCTGCTGTAAAAAAAATCCCCAACCTAATTATATTACGGGTGTGCGTTGCACAGTTTCTATGTACGCTCGTGACTTCACCATTTTTTTGAATATTTTTACTGCAGATTTGCAACATTACCATTTTTTTACACCTCCCTATGAACAGTACAGCTGTCATTTTTTACATCCTGTTCAGAATGTTTTTGCACCTGTGGTGCTAAATGTCGCTGTCAGCCAGTATAAGCAGCTTTCAGCTAACAAACTGATATTCCCTGTTCATGAGGTGGGGTCACAAAACCATGTTGAACATTTGGAGGAAAATACCAACGAATGCCTGAGGTATTAGGGTTTCCAACCATAACGCCTAACCCTGTAGAGAATGACAGGCATCAGGGTGTGACTTGGGATTCTTGCCTGTAATGCTCATACCATTCCACACCCTGCAGCCAGTGAGAGGCATCGAGGTATGCCTTGGACTCTTCGGCCCCAATGTTCACCCCCATTCTCCTATTTATCGCATCTCACCATATTTCCTAATGGAATGGGAAGCATAAGGCCAAAGACCCCAAGGAACACCGTGACACTTGTCAGTGTCTGCAGGGTGTGGTGTGGTGAAATGGCATGGCCGTTATGCCTGACGACCCAAAGGCACACCCCAATGCCTGTCACTCTCTGCAGGGTGGTGGTAGGGTTGGCTTCAGTTCAGTACTTCACTGCCATTCCTATTACGCAGCTCTGTAACTTCTACACTACCACTGCCAATGCCAGCAAGCAAACATTCGGCATTGACAAATGCTTGTTCTAAACTGAGATAACCATATCCTTGGGGTATTATATGAGGCACAGTACAGTAATATCTGCTTCTAATCCCCCCCCCATCAAAATGCTTCCTGTGCTATTAAAGGTGGAGCTAACGGGGCACTGGGCTTCATGTAGTGGTAGGATCCTGGAGGATTCAGCCTCCAGCTGCAGGGGAAACTATAGGTTGCCAAGACTACCTAGCTGTAGAGTGTGATACCACTGTAGATGAAGGAAGCTGTGAGCACTAAAGGGGGGGGAAAAATCGAAGGATGGTTATCCTTCATGACATGGGCCTTCCCCCCCCTTGGGTTTCTTTGGTGAAGACCAAAGTGTTCATATAGCCTCCCAGCCATCGCTCATGGCTTGTGCACAGGCTCCTCCCACATTCCTTTGTTTTCAGGGCTGAATCCCTCCTTCACCTTCCTCTGTCCATTTATGTACTGAAGATGACTTTGATGTTGGGTACAGCTTCTGCTGCTACCCCTGGATTCCAGATCTTCTTTTGCTTTCTTAAATCATATTCTTGCAACTATTTAGTGCAGCTCTGTAGACCTCTCTTGCTTGCAGGCAACCAGTCTCTTACTTTCCAGCAGTTTTTAGACCCTCTTTTTGTGTAGGATCAATTGCTTTTGGTACATTTTTAAGTCAGGGGACCCACTTTTTGACCCTTTCTCCCTAATTGTTTACAGGGATGGAGAATTCTGCATTTACTTCAAGCACCTTCTTTTTCTTCAAAAAAAAACAAACAAAAAAAACACTTGTGACCCACATTTCCAGCCTCATGCAGCTTCTGTAGATGCCTGGTCACCAGATACCTCATGTTGGCAAATCTGTCACCCCGAAGTTCTGGGTCCTGGTGACCTGACTACTCTTCCCTTTCACCAGGGAGAGGATTACACAGTTCTGGTCACTGCCTGCCACTAGTTCCTTGATGTTCACATTACTGGTGAACCTCCCCAACACACACAAGAAGTCCCAATGTATCAAGTGCTCCATCGATTTTGATCTAAGACATTTGTGAGTGGATAATATAAGGTAATCTGTAGAGTGTGCATTATGGTACGTTATAAGAGACTCTGAGCGTGCTGGCCCGGTGGTGTGGAGGGCTAAGGCATTGAATACATTGTCACGCTGGTGACTTGTGTTTGGGAGCAACCATGGGTTGTCGAAGGTCGGAGGGGTAGGAAAGGATTGAATGTCCCAGGGACTGCTCTCCTCTGCCGGGGCAGGGTGGCCAGCCAACTTGGCCTTTGACTGCCACTGGGTGGAGCCTGGTGGTGGTGCAAGCAAATGAGCTACTCAAAGGAGGGCTGTGGTTCAAGAGGATGTGCGCCCACTATCAATGCTCTGATGTACCACGCAGCAGGGACACTTGGGAGAAAATGAAAAGGGACCCGAAGGCTGCCCCACACACCTCCCCGGACCTACACCACCACACAGATGCCTGAAGCAACTCTGATTATGGACCGGGGGGTGTGGCCCTCCCCTTACAGTCATGCTACAGGGGGGAAGCTGAGGGGGAATCATTTCAGGTCAATCTGGGAGAGGTGGGTGCGATCCAGGGGGAGATGGGGACAGGTGCGGGGTTCTCTGGAGGGTAGAAAGCTATATGAAGAAATAAGAGCCTCAGAGTGTCAGGTTTGAGCCAGAGGACCGCAAAGAAAAACTGCCCAAACCTCACAAGAGGAGTCTTATACCATAGGAGGCAACAAGTGGAGGCGCCATTAGCTTCTTATAAATCACCAGATTTAACTAAAGTGATTTATAATAAGTTTTAAGTATTTTTTTATTTTCATTGTTAAACGAAGCCATTCTCTCTCTGGCTGTGAAGTGGAACACTCCACTCCTAGCATGCCTGCACAAGAAACCACTGTATGCAGGACAAGAGGTATAGTGGCTCCATGTGTGCTGATTTACTGAAATCAAGACAGAGCAGTAGACGTCACACTGGGTAGCCCCCAGGTACTAGCGATCATCATACAGTGTGGTTTGGCACATGGATTGGTTAGCCAAAAAACACACTATAACAAGGATCCTGGACTACTGTAGAGTAGAATTTGAAGAAATGGGAGACTGCTTTAGGAAATACCTTTAAGGAGGGATAGCTAAGTGGAGTGGAGGCACAATGTAATAGAATAAAGGAGGGAGTAATAAAGGTAACAGCAACATGTTTAAAGCTAATATGCAAGGGTAAGAGCAGAAAGAAGCCACTGTAGTTCTCTAAGAAGGTGGCAAAGGCCTTCAGACAATATAAGGAGACTGAAATGGAGGCAGACAGGAAGATATATCTAGAGAAGCAAAGGGAGGCAGGAAGGAGGGTAGGTATAGCAAAGGCTTAAACTGAGGAAAGGGTAGGTTGGGAGATCAAGAAGGGGGACAAGACTTTTTTCAGGTACGTGAGCAAAAATAAGAAGGCAAGGGATGATACAGTGAAAATCAGGAGACAGTGGGGGGTTACTGTGCAGAGGAGGACCGAGAAGAACCCAAAATTATAAATTAATACAGTACTTCTGCTCAGTCTTCACAGTCGAAGGAGGAGATGGGCCAACATGCACTAATAGGCCCTGGGGAGGGGGTGTGGAGACAAGTCCATTTACAGAAGAGAGAGTCCGCCGGAGATTGGAAGCCCTAAAGGAAAACAAGGTGATGGAGCCAGAGGGATCCACCCAAGCCAGGGCACTTAAGGAACTGAGCACAGTACTGTCTGCTATCACTATTTCTAGGGATGTGGATGTGGCGCATTATCCACACTTCTGGTAGTTCTTCCTACCCCTTTAAATCTTGCCGGAAGGTGTTTAAACTAAGCTCCTCCCACCCACCCAGGTGGTATCCTCCTCAGCACCACATAACGACATCAGATCTTCCTTTCCACTGGAAGCATTGGGTCTCCTCCTTCACACCTCCTATATGAGGTATAGGCCCAAACTTAGGTCTTCAAGCATTTGGCATAGATTGTCTGCAGCAATAAAATCTTTTTCTACTCCATATGGAGCGTGATGACCAAAAAAACGGGTCCAGGGTTCAAGCGGTGCACTGTGTGTTCCCAAAAGATGTTGAGCACTGCTCCTCATGCCTTGTGCATTTATTGCCTTGTGGCCCAGCATGATCCCCAGGCTTGCAGCCTGTGCTGGTCCCTTCAGTCCTCCACGTTAGAGGACTACTATGCCCACCTTCTGTTAGGCTGCCCAGATGAACAAGACCCTGCTGTTCAGTCCAAGGACTCCTGTAAGGTGGTCTCCACAGTGGCAGGGTCGGTGGTGCAGCTTGCCGCCTTTGAAGAGGTGGTGGCCCAGGCTGCTGCAGACGCAGCTTCAGCCACCACATTACTCCCAGTGGGCTTGGGCGCTTCATTTACCAGGGCATTCCGGGACTTATGTCAGTCCCTTCCTACTCTTAGGGAGCGCCCTTCCTGAGGGTCTAAATCTTCGCGGGCCTCCAAATCCAAGAGGTCCCATTGTAGGTCATGGGATCAGGAGTGAGCTTGCTTTTCCCATTCCTGTGATTCTGCATCTGGCTTGACAGCTGTTGAACCTGTCGGCTTTGACTGACAATTCTGTGGTCCCAGTGGAGGTGCGGGTCAGACAACTTGTCGAGATTTTTCTGGACCTGGTCGACATGTTGTCAGAGGATGGTGGGGGTGACTGACTTTCCAGGAATCCGGTCCTTACAGCCCTCTGGAAGGACAGGCTGGATAGACCAGCTGATTCGGCCATCTCCCCCTCGGGAGATCAACCCCTTGGGGGTTCCTTGGGGCCCAGCTCTGCTCGATTGTATAGATCCTTCCCCCATGTCTCTTCCCCGACGACCTGACCATCATCGGTCGCAGTCCCGGTCGAGGTCTCAGTTGGGCTCTCGCTCAAGATCTAAGGACTCTCAGCATTTCCACTTTCGACCGTCGACCAAGAAGCACTTGTCGATGCTCCTTTTCTTCCTCATCTTCGGACAAAGACAGGCTCCTCCATAAATTGTAGCACTGTTACGAGGATCTCATTTGGTAACAATGGATCCTCAGCCACAGACACGCCCCATCTCAGCCCCCGGTGCTTCCCTGATCACCCTTGCTGTAGCCTGCTGTGATTACCCCGGTTGAGTTGACACCGGCTTCACCACCCATTCAGATGGAGCCCACCCCTCTGCAGCTCTTGCATGGGGTCCCATCTAAGGCTGCTCGCCCTGCTTCCAGACTCCCCAGTATATTCTCGGTGAAGATCACCCACTCAGATGAGCTGCTAGTTGTCCATGGGGAGCCTGGGTTGAGGTAGTATTTATGGAGTCCTCGGACTTGAAGGTCTTTTCCATGCACTTTCTTTGGACTCTGGCCTTCAACCGGGAGTCCTTTGATGAGCTTACCATGGAGCGTGGACCAGTCTCCTTTGGGGCTCTGCTGCGCTTGACCTCAGAGTTGATGGGGATCCCTTTGAAGCTGGTCTGTATGTGGGCCAAGTATCCCCTGACCGAGATTCTGTACAGGGATGACTCCCCGGGGGTTGCCTTTCCTGTGGTGGAAGCCATTCTTGGACCCGCTTTTGAGCTTTGGCAACGTCCAGCCTCCTGTCCTGCGCCATCAGGAAGTATGGTCCGTAAGTATGCAGTCCCTACTGGGTCTCTGCCTGGGTTCACCAATCTCTCACTTTTGAGACCTCTACCTAGAGTACTGTGTCCAGTTCTGGAGGCTGCACCTCCACAAGGACATCAAACGGGTGGAAGAGGTCCAGAGGAGGGCTGCTGAAATGGTGTGGGGGTTGCACAAGAAACAATACAAAGAGAGGCTGTGGGAACACATGTATTCCCTGGAGGTGAGGAGAGTGAGACAGGATATGATTGCGACCTATAGGTATCTCACAGGGCAAACAAGGTGCAGGAGGGGAATATATTTCACATGAGGAAGAGCTCCAGAACACAGGGACTTGCAGTGTAGCTAGAGTTTAAAGGTTTAAGAGGGATGTGAGGAAATACTTTGTCACAGAAAGGGTGGTGGATGCCTGGGACAGCCTGCCCAAAGAGGTGGTTGGGGCAAAGATAGTGGGGTGTTTTAAACATGCAATAGACACATGGGTATAATAAACAGCAGTTCAGTGTCTTGGTGAATAGAGCATGGATGTAGTAGTGCTTATGTAAACTGAAATAGACGTTTGGGCTTTCTGTATTCCCACCCTTGGTAGATAAGCTGGGTAGTGTTATAGGAAATAGAGAGCCCAGCATCAAAGGTGAGGAGAGTGCCGGAGGAGGAGGATCGGGAAGGTGGAGGTTGATTGAACACCCTAAGCGAGGATTTCTGGGAGAGGCTGGTTTATATTGGGGATGTAGTAGGAGATATTCCCCCAAATTGAACCTTGGGCTTTAGCCCTCCCGTTCAGTGTTTTGGTGATGTAGTAATGCTTATGTAAGTAGACATTTGGCCTTTCTCTGTTCCCACCCTTGGTAGATAGGCTGGGTAGTGTTGTAGGGAATAGAGGGCCCAAAAAGGTATCTTCACAAACTCACGGAGAGTATGACTGCTAGCATGTAGGAGAGGAAAAACCACAGATGGAGGAAACCCCTGAGGACCCATGGCTACTGATCTGCCCATCTTCTGGGCTTACTTGGAAGAGATGATCCTAAATGCTTGTCTAAGTTCTGGCTCAGGGTTAGGGATGTAGGTTTCAAAAAGTTTAGTATTATTGGTGCTTGTACAAAAACTATGATCTAAAGAAAAACTGATGGAGTTGTGATCACTATTACAAATAGGGGGTAAAATACATACACTGTGAATATTAAGATGATTACTATGAAAACCTAAATCTAAGATGTTGTTCCCTCTGGTGGGGAGCGAAACACATTGCTGAAGATCAAGTTGTCGAGAGCAGGCTGGCCCAGTGATGCTGAGGGTTGAGGCGCTGGACACCACACCTCGCGCCACGCCGGTGACCTGGGTTCAGGAACAAGCCTTGAGGGTCGGCAGGGGAGAGAGGGGATCGAGTGTCCAGAGGACTGCTTTTCTCTCTCGGAGAGGGATCCAGGGTTAGCCTGGCATCGCAGCGGCTTCCGGTGGAGACTGGAGGCACTGCAGCACCTTGGGGCTGCACGTAGGGGAAGACGTCGGGCGGCAGCCTTCAGGACATGGGTAGGAGCATCCACATCACGGGTAGGGCAGCATTGCACGTCCTACGTCTGGGGACAAGCAAAAAAATACCCTGCCATGCTCGCGGAGATGAAGGGGGTGCCAGGGACACGGCCCACATCCCACTGTTGGCCCTGCGCTTTGAGAACTCCATGGCCGACCTGCCACCCAAGTAAGTCCTCTCTAATTCCAGAAAAGCCATTGCAGGAGGATGGACCCACCCGGGGTGATCCGGGGGGGCTAGGTCTGCCTGAGTGGTCAGGGGGTTCCTCTGTGCAATTCAGGGTTCAGACTGGGAGCAGAGGCAGTCATCGTGTGAACACACCGTAAGGATGCTGAGGTGTGATGGTGATAAATAGAATTCGAAGAAAAAAAAAGTTGTTGAGAGCAGGAGAGTAGTTTCTTACCCACACTAGTGTGGGCAGTTCCAGTACCCCAGGATATATCACCTAGGTTAAAGTCGCCCATACAGATAGTGCTACCAAGCTCATAAGAATTTTCAAGTTCAGTGTTAACGCCCTCAGTAATTTCTATGTTAGCACTGGGGGGGTCTATAGTAAATGCCCAGTATTACATTCTCTATATCAGATAGTATTTTGATCCAGACTGATTTGATATTCAAGTCAGTGTTTTTGATTTTGTCAGAGATCTCCACTGAGTCAGTAATACTGTTGATTAATATAGCAACTCCATCTCTCATTCTATTTGGATGATTTAAGATGTACTGCTTGTAACCTGGTAATATACAATCCTAAGCCAATTTATCATCACCCCACATTTCCGTAATGGCAATAACATCTACTTTTTCTTCAAAGATTCTGGGTTTAAGCTCATCTAACTTATTTTTTTAGGCCTCCAGCATTAAAATAAAGAAATTTTAGATGGTGAGCACCTCCTGAGTTAATGGGCAGAATGTCTGGTTTAACATTAAGAGAGGCAGATCTAACCTGTCTCTCCCCCTGAATATCTAGTTTAAACGTAAATTGATTAGGTTAACAAATTGTTTCTCAAGGAGTGTTGTTCCTCGTCTACTAAGGTGCAGACCATCCCCGCAGAACAATTCAATATGGTCAGAAAATTCCTCCCAGTGTGTAATACATGAAAGTTGTTGCTTAACACACTACTTTCTGAGCCATTCGTTTAGCTGTTTAGTTTTAAGATTTACGGTAGTGGAGGCCCTAGGTATTGGGAGAATTTCAGATAGAGAGATGTCACACCCCATTTCAATTAAGATGTTTGATAGTGCCACAATGTTTTGTTTAACGCTAAGTACATCTTCCCTAATGATATTGTTTGCCCCAGCATGAATAATTACCATGGGATTCTCCCCTCTATCAGACAAAATAGATGGTAGCATACTAGTAATAGCTTGCAAGTTAGCACCGGGAAAGGAAGAGCAAGTCCAATTTGCTTTATCAGGGTCACAAACGGCTCTATCAGTATGCTTAATAATAGAGTCTCTGATATCAGATGTCTGCCTGATACAGTTTGAGCCAACTGTTGTATTTTGACAAGGAGTCTTGGAAGGGTCAGGTGTTAGGTCCATTAAGTTGATAAGGTCAGTAGTTGTAGTAGAAGGGATAACATTAGGTGCTGATGTAGGATGATAAGGGGACTGATCCTAATGGGTTAATGTATGGTTAACACCCAATTGTCCTAGAGAGTCAATAGCATCGGGGGGGTGGGGTCAGTATGAGTAAATATATCATCATCTAAATGCAACAGTAATGGATCATATCCATTTTTCAGACTTAAGTTGAAAGCATTAGCTTTGTGGCATTTTTTTAGGGGTCTTCTGCTTTGAAATTCATACCAACTATCATCTGACCTCTCATAATAATCATCTTCCTGGCTGGCCCGGTGGCGCTGAGGGTTGAGGCGTTGGACACCACTCCTCGCGCCACACTGGCAACCCGTGTTCGGGACCGGGCATGGGTTGGCAGGGTTGGGGAAGGATCGAGTGTCCAGAGGACTGCTCTCCTTCCCCAGGGAAGGGGGACATCAGTTGTCGGCATGTGGTTGCCCCCTGGTGGTAGCTGGGGGGGCAGCTCCACCGATGCTGCACTTGCAAGGGGCAGGAGGAGGAGGCCGACACCGGGAGGAGCACGTACGGAAGCGTGCGTGCGCCATCCCTTGGTGTCATTGCACGCCTCCTCCAGCAGGGGAACTACACCACAAATCCCCACTGGCAGTGTGAAGGCTGCTCACCGGCGCAGCCACAGTCTTGTGCAAGTCAACTCCCTCCCGGGCGCTTACAGGAGGTACGAGCTGTGTCCAGGACTGGGGCTTTTGCCGGCCCAGCTGGCTAGATGGTGGAGGGAGGAACCAAAGGTGCAACCTTCCCCCAGCCGTGGAGAATAAAGAAATTATCAAAAAAAAAATGATCATCATCATCTTCCCTACCTCGTTTTTTGTTGCTTACATCTCTAGCAAGGTTGCTACGTGAAGAGTCTGACGTAGAGGGTACGAGAATAGCAGTATTAGGGGCTGAGCAGACAGTACTGTTCACGTTTGGTGATGTAGAAACAGATCTAGATGTTTCTGGACATGTATTTGAGGGGATAACAGAGTTACCCATACAACATGTTTTAAAACATTGAGCCATATTCTTTTGGCTTAGCTCTAATTCGAGCATACCGGAATTAAATAAGGAGATAACTGGTAGTACTTCCTCATTATGTCTGCATTTAGCACAAATAAACGAAAGTTTGGGCTCCATATCACGACCTATGAGGTACATTAGGCATTTAGTACATTGTACCCCAGACTTCCCATCAACAGTTTAAATCTTGTTAGTCATGTTGTTTGAAGCCAGACAATGTAGAGTTATAAAGATGTAACTATTCACAGGCTATATATACTTAGATATAGGCCTACTTGTCTCTTGCACTGAGTTTACAAGTGGGGTAGTGAGGCTAAGCAGGTTAAAGATCACTGGTAAAAAGGATGCTGTCCCACCTTATCTTTTCCCTGCGCCACCAATGCCAAATGCATGCAGATGCGCGTGTCTTTGCACATGACAAAGCGCACTCGCCCTGCTCGCCACAGGCCAAGTTAATAACTAGTCAGGTGACCCAGAGGTACCTCTTGGGGTCACGGAGCGCATATTTCACAAAACACAGTTTAAAACACTAAAAATATAAGATGCAACACCACTCATGCATGGGTACACAATCTAAACCGCTATTCTTTTGTCCCAAATACAGAAATATGAGAGAGTCATCGAGTTGTAGTTCCTAGTAAAACACCAAAGAACTACAGCTCCTCTTCCTGCTTCCTTTTCAAGCAGGCTCAGTTCCTCGTGCAGGCAAATAAATAAAACAGTAAAAATGGTATAGTTATTGTTTGTCAGAGCATGAACTAGGCTTCTGGTGATAGAATCAGTCATTCACACACCAGAAAATGCCTAGAATGAACACTCCTTTATGAAGTCTGTCGGTTTAAGAGGAGGGTAAATATAACATGTAGTGGTTGGTGGTTTTCTTCAAGTTGGAAATCCTAAGGAAGTTGGTAAAAGAGGACGATGAAGCGGCAAATTCACCAGGGCGCAGGAATCTATAGAAAGCCAGGCATATTGCTGAGGAGACCACGGTGCTTGATATAATATCGAATGGACTTGAGTTCAGTAAGTCTAGCGTGTTTCGCATTATGGAACCATCCATGGGAAGACGCTGAGGAAATTTTGAGCTTGAATGTCTTTGGATGCTCAGTAAAAGAAGTTTAATTGAAGGGTTGCTGAACAGGGACGGCAAGGATGGAGCAGACTGAGAATAAAAGAACTGAATGCCTGAAAAAGGTGTCGTTTGATGGTTCTGTGGGACAGCTGCAAGGCCTGATGGCAGAGTGTTAGGAATGCTAGAACACTGTCTATGTGTATGGAGTTATTGAAAGAGGACTGAAGTGCACAGAAGGAAGAATACTTTTTCCAGGCAGTGGTGTATGTAGCTCTGGTGGCTGGAGCCATAGTGGGCCACATAATATTGATAGCTTGCTGGCACTACTAGTCTAGGTCATTGTGAGGTCTTTGAATGAAGGGAGTGAAGGCATGACTGGATCTGCCGAAGGACAAAGGTGATGAAAGGTCTGGAACTGAAAATGAGATAAGGCATCAGCTGTTTCATTAGCATAGCCGGGTATATGGAAACATTGTAGCGTAAAATGGTGAGTGAGAGATAGCCAAGTTACCCTAGGCATGAACAACATGATGGAATTGGACGAAGACTTGCTCTTTTTGATAATGTCCACCGTAGATTGGTTATCTGAGAAAATGGATACAGTCTGGAAGGACCAAAGATGGCCCCATAGGAAGGCAGCTGCTACAATTGGATAAATCTCAAAGAGAGGGGATGTAGTTGAGAAATCATGAAGAAAGGTAATATCCAGGACAGATTCAAGATGGCGGCATAACCATATTTAAGAGAAGCATCCGTATAGATTCTGGGGTGGAAATCAGGATGAGGGTCTTTATAGAAAACAGAACAGCCATTACAGTAGGACAGAAACTGGGACAACATAACAAGATCTGATTTGGCAGCAGCTGTGATTTGTACATGATGATGTAGCTTAGAAACGGATGAAGCTGATGTCAGGAGATAGGATATAAAAGATCGACCACAAGAAATTATCCTCATTGTGAAGTTGAGGTATCCCAAAAGGGGTAGGAGTTCACGTTTCATGCAGTTAGATCTGGTAGAAAAGGATTCCAGCAAGGTCTGAATCCTGTGTAGTTTGTCAGGTGGTAATTGGGCTTCCATAGAGTTAGAGCCCAGTATAATGCCAAGGAACTCGATGGATGTCACAGGGCCTAAAGATTTTTTCTTCAAAAAAAAGGAACAGCAAGATCACGAAACTGCCTGACGAGAGCTGTAATGCCAGCAGCTGGAGAGGAATCCGGGGGGTCAATAAGGAAGTCATCAAGCAAATGAATAACAGATGGCTATCGACAAACATTTAATAATGCCCAGCACAGAACCTCAGCGAACGTATCAAAAAGTTTAGGGCTACTTTTGCAGCCAAACGTCAGGCGGGTTGCAAAGTAGTAGTTGTCTTGCCAGCACATGCCATAAAGATGCCATAGGGAGGGATGCAGGGGTAATAACTGTAAAGCGTCTGTAATATCAGCCTTAGAAAGCTAGGAACCAGGGCCAG
The DNA here is from genome assembly GCA_016271365.2 of Neoceratodus forsteri. Lineage (NCBI taxonomy): Eukaryota > Metazoa > Chordata > Ceratodontiformes > Ceratodontidae > Neoceratodus > Neoceratodus forsteri. The sequence continues at coordinate 446,351,857 of CM057456.1, read as the reverse complement.
ATCGTTTGATGATAGTGATGGCATTGTCGATATGTGCGTATGATAAGGAATACTCATCCAATGGTATCAAGGAGTTGATGTTAAGAGTAGACAAGAATCTGGGTGTGGATAGGTAGATGTCGAGGTGCTTCTTGCCAGAAAACTTCCTGGTGGAAATACCAATGGGGTTGATTTGGTAGGTAGGAAAAGGTGGGGGCTGAAAGGATCCAGTGATGAATCCTTTCTGTAGTTCTTTCTGTAAGAGCTGATGGACAACAGTAGGCTCCTTGATAGCAGACTGGAGATTGGGACAAATGAATTGTTCAGAAGGGAGCACTGAAATGCCGGTGTGGAATCCATGAGAAAAGCCAGCCAAGAGATGCATCATGACAGAAGAGGAAGGATGGTGTGCTAGGTGGTGGGCTAAGGCTCAAATGTTTATGGGGTTGGGGGCTGAAGGGAATGTCATTGAGGATATTTGGGAGCTTCAGGGCAGATGTAACGAGTGTGGGCATCACTACAAAAAGTGCAAACGTGAAGAAGCATACATCCATGGGCAGGACAGCCAGTCTCATTGAAGTTGTTGCAGACAGGCTTACCTTCAAAGAATTCACTGGACGGCCTCAAAGATCCAGGTGGGCAGCCGGATTGGATACTGTATGAAGTAGCCTAGGAACAGACACATTAGTGGAACTGAATGGCCGGTTATACCCGGAGGAAGGAGTGGATGAAGGGGAGACAGAAACTGACAAGGGATGAAGGGGTGGAAAATGATTAAATGAACCACACAGGGAGCAGGAGTAAGCGTGTTGCCCTGCAGAATGGCGGAAAAAGAGCTCATTGCCCAGGACGACCCAGTTCAGCTTGGTATTATAATGGGTCAAGGAGGCAGTGGCTTTTGCAGAAAAAGATCTTTGGTAGTCGTACACATAGGTTCCCCCATAATGTACGCTAAGGTCTGTCAGGAGATACAAATGTGAGTCCAGTTCCTCATGCTGTGATGGAAATGCAGAACAGAGGACAGAGGACATCATGGTAGAGGCTGAAAGCCAGGATGAATTCAGACAACGTCAGTTTCCGTAGGAGTCAAGGATCCTTTGTCTTGAGGATGATGGAGACGTCGCCGCAGGAAACAGTCCTATTATCGATAACCTCTTGAGATGAGATAAGGAGGGAGGCCAGGATTATGTCCTTCCCATCAATGATGTTCCTATGGAGGTGAGTTAGGATAAGATGAACAGGAGATATAACTGGAGAAGAAGCAAGAATTGGCATACCTGGAGGTAGAAGAGGCAACGGTTCATTGGAGGATGGAGGAGGTTTGGCTGGAAGAACAGGAACTGGAATGCTGTGAGCTTGGCTGGTGGAGGGGATTGCCTCCAAAGAGGATTGGGTAGAAGCAACAGAGATGCGGGCTTCAGTGGCAGACATTAGAGATTCCAGGCTGAAAACTGAGGAGGAAAGCTGGGCCATAAAGTCCCGTATTTCTGACTGGAGGAAGCTGTAAGGGAGGTTTGGGCTCTCTGGGAGTAAGATTCCAGACTGGCCGGGATTGAGAGGCAAGGAATAGATCGTATAATTCCTGTCTGCGGGCTGCAGCTGCATGTTGGATGCCCCATTTTTTCAGTTCGGTAATTAAGCAAGGAACGGTCCAATCCTTGATGGAAAAGTTCGATTTAGAAGTCCGCTTACGGGAGGATGGAACCTGGTTGGAAGTCTGCTAAGGATGAGCATTGTCACCTTCAGAGGTTGCAGGTGCAGTACTGGCAGGCAGGGTAGACGCCATGGTACGAAGGCATAGGATGTATGGAAGCCTGTAGAGAGGTTTCCAGATGTGGTGTGGCTTCTGACTCAGAATGACACCAGTTGCAACTAAACCAGATACCTCTATCACCAAATATTTTGGAGGCTTATCGGTCAGGAAGCATGAGCAGTCCTCCTCTCAGTTTGTCTACATCCAGCAGCTAAGGTCTACTTTGGCTTTGTGACAGGGCTCATATTAGTCCCTGTCCCATGTGTGTTATATAGGAGGAAACTTGTCAGTCTCTACAAAGTGGGGCATTATGATTGGAAAACCCTAACGCCTCAGGCGTTCGTTGCCTTTTTCACTCCAAATTTTCAACATGGGTTTTTTGTGACCCCCACCTCATGAACAGTGGCAGTATCAGTTTGTTAGCCGAAAGCTGATTTTGCAAAGTGACTACGGCATTTAGCACCACAGGTGCGAAAACACATTTCAAACAGGATGTGAAAAATGACAGCTGTACTGTTCATGGGGAGGTGTAAAAAATGGCAATGCTGAAACTCTGCAGTGAAAATAGTAAAAAAAACTGGTGAAGTCATGAGCGTGCATAGAAACTGCTCAATGCACACCCTTAATGCAATTAGTTTGGGGATTTTTTACAGCAGATAGTCAACAAAGGCATTTTGGGACCTCCGCTCATGAACAGTGTCACTGTGATTTTCTTAATCTGTCCCGAACAGTGATTTCCCACAGCGACCACGCATTTCTGCGCAGAAAGTGTGAAAACACATTTCGGCCATGTTGTGAAAAATTACAGCTGTGCTGTTCATAAGGAAGTGTGGAAAAATGCCAGTGGTGAAAATCTGGACTAAAATATTACAAATTCATGAACTTACAAGGGTGTGTGGAAACAGCGCAATGCTCGCTCGTAACTCAGTAATTTTATGGGCTTTTGTCACCAAATTTTCAACATAGCCATTTTAAGACCTCTGCTCATGAACAGTGTCACTGTGATTTTCTTAATCTGTCCCAAACATTGATTTCGCACACCGACTGTGCCATTGTGCGCTACATGCGTGGAAACATCTTTTGGGGGAGATGTGAAAAATGACAACTGTACTGCTCATAAGGAGGTGTGGTAAAATGACAATGTTGAAAATCTGGAGTGCAAATATTAAAAATTTGCGAACTTACAAGCGTGCGTAGGAACTGCGCAACACACGCTTGTAAAACAGTCATTTTGGGAATTTTTCACCAAATTTTCAACATAGCCATTTTAAGACCTCTGCTCATGAACAGTGTCACTGTGATTTTCTTAATCTGTCCCAAACATTGATTTCGCACACCGACTATGCCATTGTGCGCTACATGCGGCGGAAACATGTTTTGGGTGAGATGTGAAAAATGACAGCTGTACTGCTCATAAGGAGGTGTGGTAAAATGACAATGTTGAAAATCTGGAGTGCAAATATAAAAGTTGCGAACTTACAAGCGTGCGTGGGAACTCTTGTAACTGCACGCTTGTAAAACAGTCATTTTTGGGAATTTTTTCACCAAATTTTCAACATAGGGTTTTTGGGGGCCTACCTCATGAACTGTGACACTGTTGTTTCATACATCGGTCCCAAAAGGTGGTTTCACACAATGACCGTGAAATTACCTTTCGGGACTGAATAACAAAATGACAGTACCAGCGTTCATGAAGTAGGGTCCCAAAAACCCTATGTTGAAAATTTGGTGAATCAAATACCTGAATATGCATCAAAGTTGAAAAAAACGTATTTATTCCATTATACAGCTTACCGGCATTTCCTTAGTTCGTGGTCGGCTTTGAAAGGCGCTAGCGTGTTCCCGGTCCACTGAAGATTGTCACGCCGGACTCGGAGGTAAGTATGGGGTGAGGGTGTGTGTGTGGGAAGGCAGGTGTGCAAAGGTGGGTGCGGGTGGGAGGGTCAAGACAGTCAGCATGGGACCATTCTTTCTTTCTAGGTTTCTTTTTCTTGTAGGAAGACGATGTGGTCTGTTTGCCACACTGGGGTGGGCTCCCAGCTTGGCAGCTGAAAGTTTTTTTTGGGGGGGCCAGCAGAGCCGATGGGGGATTGGACACCCCCGTCGGCCATAGAGAGCTTTGCCATGCTGGGGGTGGGCTCCCAGCGTGGCACCTGGAAGTGTGTTTGGGGAGGGCATCAAATGGACGTTTGCCACGCTGGAGTGGGCTCCCAGCCTGGCACCTTGAAGGCTGTTTTGGGAGGGGCACTGGAGCCGATGGGATTGGGCACCCCATCAGCCATACTGTGTGTGTGGGGGGGCGCATGCACACCTCGGGTGAGCTCCCAGCGTGCTACTTATTGGGGGAGGGGCTGTCTATGACATCTTGCACTACAGTGCCGACATGGAGCACTTTGCATACTGCCGGCGGTGGCAGTATGTAGGTTACCATGTTGCGCTCATTCTTTCAACTGTACACCGATGCATTTGCGAACGCTGTCATAGACAGCTCTTACATTCATTGGCGTGGTGGGGCCACGCCTGCAAAAGGTAGCAGGGCACTGGAAGTAGGGAGGCACACCTATGAATTCTCGTATGGTGGCACTATGTTTCTTGCACATGCGTGCAAGCAAACATAAAAATGCAGCAACTGGGAGGAGAAAAAATGCTTTAAAGTTAGAACAGTATTGATCTACAATACATGATAGAAAGCACACCTAGTTAACAGATATAATACAGTCAGCTCAAACAAAAAGTTCCCTAAAAAAACTCTGTTAAGGAACTTCATATGAAAATTTTTTAAAAACAAATCCAAGCTGTGTAATTATTCCATTGTTATTACAAGAGTTCTTAAAAGACAAACCAAGGCACAGTGTAATTTTAGTAAGATGCAACCGACATGAAGCTTGAAATTCAATTGGTGAGAGTATTTGGTTGGTGAGAGTGAACAAATGCAAAATAGCGTTTGTTCACTGTCCTCGAAAACCCTTACAAGAACTCACCTAGACATAAATGATAATTAAAGAAATGGTGTAATATTGGTTATATCATTAAGACCAGCAGGGTGCAGTGTTTTTAAAGATAAAATGTATTTAGATCCTTTCTGAAGTAGAAGTTTAGTTTTAGCACTACCAGGCAAAGGGACTTTTACTTGTTTTAGCCCCATATATGATGCTCTGGCCCACACACACACACACACACACATATCACCCCTGGGACCCTGTCAGCTGATCTGGATGTATGTCTCTGATGTGGGGCAGTTTGAGGGGGAAGGTATCCAACAGGTAAGTCCCGAGGAGGTGGTCGCTGGTGGGGGGGTGGTGGTGGGGAGACAGGCTGCCCCAGGGGTTTATAATGTATATAGAATAACAGCAGTACAGTGTTATCAAGCAGTATCATTACCAATATGAATGCCTCACAGCGTATGTTTCTGTCAGAGTACCACCACCCCACCCCCACTCGTCCGACCTCTTAGGACCTAGTCCTCACTCTACTGTTCATGTAGCAAAGTGGCCATACTGATATTAGACTATATTGATGTCATCAATTAAACTAAATAAAGATACTGAACTCTGAAAAGTTAAAACAAGTTAGTATCCATAAGATACGCTGATACGGACAGCAAGAGAAATCCATCCCAAAGAAAAAGTAAAAAATATCCAAAAATTACGTAAAAAATTAAAATGTATGGGAAATAGAGGCACACAAGGCTTTAAAGTAATACATTGGGTGATGGCCCTCTCCTGGGGAGAGTATAAGTTCATGCCTCAATGGTTCTCACATGTCAACCAGTGCACATCCATAGCAACTTGTCCTAACAAATGACCAGCAAAAAAGTGGCACCTGTCTGACCTACTGTAAGCATGTAGTAGTAACTGTGAGTATTTGGAAGGCATGCTTCATGCTAGTAGGTAAGAGTTATAGGCACCGTTCAGTTACAGGACTTATTTCTTAACACCTCTACACACACACACACACACACACATATGTACCACCATAAACAATATTAACATAGGTGAAACACGTTCCATAACCTCATAAACTCCCCGTATCTGGACCATGTTAGGTGAAAAGACCTCCCTCTGTGTTGTACTGTGCTGACCAGTTTCTCTAATTTGCCAGTCTGCATGAGTTTGCGGACCAGGTTCTGTGGACATTATTGTTTTTCCACCCTTGTGCCACTATTATCTTATTCGCTGCTACTGGCAATACAGCACCATTTCATTAGGTGATGTATCGGATTCATTAGGGTAGTAGCAACCCCTAGGACATGATTGGTGCAGGATATCTACACCCGCTGCCTTGGAGGCAGAAGTAAGAACCCCACCACAACATTTACAAATATGAGGACACTCTTAAAACGTGTCCACTGCCATGCCCACATCTACCCCACACCCCAGTAGTCTAGTATATTTCCCAGTTTCATTAAGTATAGTGTGTAAGGCGTTACTTGCCAGTTATGGAGCAGTTAAAACTGCATTCATATAGCTCTGGACTCTCTCACCCCATATATAGTTATTTATTTATTTATTTATTACTACTTTGATGACCAGGTAGGTGCAGTGGTACCAGGCACTTTTTTCAGGCACGATATGGGTACTACAAGTACATAGGATGAACAGAAGAACAACAGCAATAATATCACAATTCATGGTACAAAGGTTTGAGATGGAACAATAAATGGCACATTCAGCAATTTACAAGAACACCACAATACACAAGGAGTATGGTAGACAGTGATGTATGCAGTGAAGATTGCCAGAGCATACCTCTCAACTGTCCCTGATTTTGCCTCAAAATTTTCCTTTGTTCCTTGTAAAATTTACATTTTTTGTGACATAACAGTGGGGATTAAAATCACAAACTAATGTCAAACACTAAAGTTATAGACTTGTTCTTGTTCAGAAAATGCATCTTAACACACATCCCTTTATTCTATCACATTTCTGAGTGAATAGTACCAATTTTGAATATGTGTCCCTGATTTGGGGTCTTTGTCCCTGATTTTTTTTAAGCCTTGTCCCTGATTCATGAGGCAAGAGGTTGAGAGGTATGTGCCACAGGCTTAACTGCGAGAAATGGGTACAAGAACTAAGGTTTAATAAATACTCCTTTGTTTTATGTGTGACCCCTAGGTGGCGCTACTCCTAGAGTTATTACCCCTACCTTGTCTGACCAGAACAAGATTGAGGGGCCTGGGTTCCCAAAACTTACTTTAAACTGGTCCTTTTCTTGATATTACATTTGCTAAGTGCCTCCACCCAGAGTTTAGCTTTAAGTGGGCTAGCTGCTACCTGGTACAACCCCATGGGATGTCATAGCACTCATTGTAACCATTAGCCACCCCAACATAGTACCCAATCAGCAGTTCCACACATTTTATCAATTAAAGACTATCTCTAATAATATGCTCATGAGACAGGATTTGCAATAGCAAATAACGATATTTATTTACGGGGGACTAGGGCTTAGGAAGGGGAAACAAAGGAGTAGAGGTTAAGCAATCAATATCATTATTATTTACAGTGTTTACATATGATTTGGATTTGGTAAGTGCTGGTGAAACTCTCCAGCTGGGTAAATCGGTGCAGTTTACATTCACATTTCAGTATTAGATTCCCCCCCCCACCAACATTGGAGATAAACCAGAGCCCTGGCTATCTAACTAGCTGCATAAGACAGATCATTCTTAGCAATACCCACACTGGTACCAGTAACCCATACTGTGCGAGACCCCGCAATCCCACACAACCTGAGTACCCAGTAACTTTAAAGTTCTCAAAACATGGTGCAGGCCTGATAGACGGTGCAGCTGTACATAAGCCGGCTTGCTTGGGGCGCTTAAGGGGATCAAAAAGAATTAACTGCCAATGGCAAGAATTATGCCCTTGAACTATGTACAAGTCGGATTGGGTGGTGCAGGGGTTGCTCTGCATTATTGGCAGTGAATGTCTTCACTGGTTTGGACAAGTCAGGATTTAGTGCTCTCAGCAATTCGGAACTCTGACTCCAAAGATTAAGACACAGGATAAAGGCTAAAAGCCAGGAGCCGAAACTGACTGTGAGGGTCTTACAGCTTTTGAGATGGAAACTTGCATTTTAAACTTTAAAACCAGTGTCTTTTAAAGGCTGGAACACTTTTCTGGATGAACATGAGGGAGCTGGGCCGACACGCTTCAACCCCACGTCTAGGCTGTACCCCTCAAGGGATGCGCATATGGCAGTGCTTCAGATGGTGGCATGCTACCAGGCTGTCTCCCAAACAATTTTGAGCTGAAAAGTTGCATTCAGTACATTTATTTAGTCAGGCGATGCGTTTGACCACATGTGGAGCTAGGATTGCAATTATCACAGGCCAGACCACAGTTCAGAATTGGCTACTCACACTTGACCCCATGTTTTCCTGGACTGAGCTTAAACATGCCTCACTGCCACTTGCAACTCTTTTTTCCAGGTTGAGCCAGTGTTAAGGATCACAGTTTCTATGCAGAACTTTGCTTGTTGGCAAAACGAGATGCAGCAAACTCTTTCAACGCAAACATTGATACATGACTGTATCTTTATTTACTTTAGCTCCTTCAGCTCAACAATACTTTTGTAACTTGCTTTAACTCACACGTTACTGTAGCACTTGGCAGTACTGATTTCTTTAGATTTCTAAGCTCAGATACAACATGCAGTCCCTTATGGCTTTTTGCCAGCACTTGCAGCTCCCACATTACACATAACCCATTGCTGGCCCACCAGGCACTGTATTCAGTCTTGTGGCATAGCTCAAGTCAGACACATAAAAAATGTTTTACTTTAAACTTTTTTCCAGTTTCTAGCAGATGTCCACCCATCCCGGGCGTTGATCAGACGCAGGGTGTAGACACACACACACACAGCCACAAACTAGCTACTTTGGGCATTCACTGCTCCTTGTAAATACTTTCAAGTGCACAGTCTCAATTTGGCACACTTTGGGCTTTGCTGCCCTTTGCAAATACAGTATTCTTAAATTGCACAGTCACAATTCTAGCTCTGGATGGGTGGCTCCTTAAAGCTTAGTTAAAGTTGCGCGTGTCAGAGACTGGTTTACTCACTCAGATTATTTAGCAGAATTGGTTTTCTCTTGAGTGGTCTCAGGATTCATCAATACTCTCACTGCTGAGGCAGATTCAGCTCTCTCACAGCTGGCTTGCAGTCAGGTCACTGGCCCACGTTTTCCCCAAAGCATGGAAAGGCTGGAACTAGCCCTGGAGGACATTCTGCTGGCAGCCCCCAGGCTAGGAACATCTGATGCAGACATCTGCTGATCTCTCCTCTCGGCAGGAGAGATCCCCCCCCCTCTCTGGTGGAAAGTATTAAGTGGGATCACCTGGCCCATTTACTCTGCTGGGTGCCTGATCCCCCACCCCTGTGGGGGGCTCCCGCTCGAATCTGGAAAAATGATGAAAACACAGTCTTTATGGGGCTGTCTTGAGGCTCCTAATTGGCTGGAGCTATTGGGTGATTGGCCTTCAATTGACTGGAGGGCCTGTCAGTCAAGAAAATGAACTGTGCATGAACCTCACTCACTGCACAGTTGGTTTACTGTTTTGGCACCTGAAATTAGGTCCCTGCAGTTCCCCATGAGCACTTGGAAGTTTCCCATGAGCTCTGGCTAATGTCCCACAAGTCTTGGCTTTAATATTTTAGCTTTCCAATCGGCTGTGCTGCTTTGTAATGGCTGCTTAAACAGACAGTCCCTTATGCAGAATAGATACAGTCCCAAATTAAGTCCTGTTGTGGCCAGAATTAATTGAATGTTTGCCCAGTTGCCCCACAGTTCAGTAGCCCTGGATGTGTACTTACTGTCACTGCATGGATTAAACATTTTGTTTCAGTCCCAAGTCTGTTGCTGCTGTCATTATTTAGGGACGCCTTGCAGCAGCAGACAAGCTATTTTTCTGAGTCCCAGTATTTACTGGTGCAGCCAGAAATCAAACATGTATTTAAACATTGTCCCCCCCGCCCCATAAACAATTGTCCCCAATACATCACAGCAGGTCCATTTATTTATTTAAGTATTTCTTTTTCCTTGGCCTTGGCCGAAATACAGCTTCCCCAGGGGCAGAGATGCACTCATGAATATGCATTGTGATCGGGGCTCTGGGCTCATTAATATTCATGAGCCCCAATCCAAAAGCTGTGTGAATCTCTCTAATTGTTTGCCCAAGCGGGCTCTCAGGACTGTCCTCCTGGTCACCGGGTCCAACTTACCACATGGGCACACTGGGACCGACGAAATTCTCTCGAACATAATCACATGGTAAGCGGTTGGGAGATCAAAGGCGCTGCTCATGCCTGCACGATCCTCTCTGGCACCGGAATGCCGAAACAAGCAGCAGGGGATTGCGGCTTAAGTCTTGAGCCCGAACTGGGCTAGAATTACACTGGGGCTGCTTTGGGCGCAGAAAGGACTTGGGCTAGAGGTGGGGGAACGGAAAAAATAATTATGCAAGCGCCCTGAAGGAGAGCAGAAGCGGGAGCAAATAGGTTGCATGTAAGCCCCTGAATTGGTAAGGGGGTTACATATGTGTTCTTCCAAATCATTTCTCACTCCATGTCCCCTGCCACTATGTTCAGGTCTCTCTACCAGCTGTTCTGCAGAGTTGTTATGGACTTGAGTAGTGCAACTTTGATATGGCAGAAGAACTAGGACATCAGATTCCTTGGTCCATTCACCTTGTTCAATACACTGAAGACTGGGTAAGTATTTTACTTGATCCCTTTTGACCTGTGTAGCGTCCTTAGAAATATATAATTTTGTTGGCAGAAAAGGACCACTTGGCCCACCCAGTTCTGCCCAGATGTTCCCTAATCTGCCTCTGCAGACCCTATCTGGTCTCCAATGACCCACTGCCTCCCAGCCTCTTTTCTGATTTACCTGTATGCATATCACATGCATGCTTGAAGCCCACACTGTTTCAGCCTCCACTACTTCCACTGGTAGTCTGTTACGGGTGTCTACTACTCTTTCCTTGAAGAAATACTTCCTCACATCTCATTTGAACTTCCCCACTCCAGCTTCATTGCATACCCCAGGTCATGGTGCTCCTTCTCAATTGAAAGAGACTCCCCTCCTGCACCCTATTCACCCCTGTGAGGTACTTCTAGGTCTCTGTCATATCCTGTCTCACTCTCCTCTCTTCCAGGATGTACATGTGGAGATCCCTTAGTCTTCACGCGTAGGGCTTCTCATGCAGATCCTTTACCATTTTAATAGCCCTCCTCTAAGCATCATTACTCAAAGGGTGTTTTTCTCTGGTTTTGCCAAAAGGAATGATGTCTCCATCCTCCAGTACATCACCTATTAACCTTGCTGTTTTTACACTTCCCGGTGTACAACCTTCCTTCCAATTTTTACCAGAAGATTCTACCATAAAGACACTCATGCTGAAGCACTGACATAATTACAAAATTTGTGAGCTTTAGTCCAAATCTGCCACTGGTACCTGAGTACAGGGTGTGCCTTTCTAATGTTATCAGAATTTGGGACACAGAGTAGTGAAGCCTAGCAGACTCAGCCTTTACTCTCACAATTTCTATCTAACTGGGCTTCTCCCAGTCTTGCTGCCTTATCAAGATGAGAGCTCTTGATTACATCTTGAACTAATTCTGGACTACAACTGAGTTCTTCTGATTTGTTTGACTAATGTTGATGGGAGAGGATGGATATGTCCCCGCGGGACCTTACACTCCCCTTTTCTTTTTGTTTTTTTCAGCTGTGACACTTCAACTTCTGGATGCGAATACTTCTGTGACACACTACGTCACGTTATTTATCCCCCTCTATACCATAGGCTGTGGGGCCGGCCGCAAGCCCTTAACCAGTCTGTGAGCAGAACTCTGACAGAACAGCACTTTTTTTTCCCACTTCACTTTCCCATTTCTTTTTCTACAGTTACCCACAATATGTGTTACCCTTATTACTTTCCTTCCCCTCCTTAATTTTAGGGGCAAGAGATTCCCCTTGGTCCCACTCCATATTTTGGAGTGGGTCCTTAACTACGGACAGTCAAGAGACTTGTCCCTAATGCAGGTCACATTTGACCATGCATTGTTGAAAGTCATAGAAAACCCTCTTTATGAGGGTCTGTACATAGCTTTTTATTTGCTTAGTGAACTGGTGCCATTATTATGTGGCACTATAGTTATGCCCAGTTGGCAAATATGTTACCCCTTACCTGTCCAGGTGTTAGACATAACTTATTGTAATATAGTTGGGCCTAACTGGCCTTATTGTACTCCCCAGGTAGTTAATAATTTTCTTTATCCTACCCAATTGGACCTAGAGCATAAATATGCAAACTTTTATACAACTCGGAAATACCATAATGTACAGGAAATCCATGCCAAAGACATATGGAACTTGGAGGGGGGATGGGATTTGGGAGACCGTGTAGATTTTACACATAGACTTAGATATGCAGTCTCCCTTTAAGATTGTCTCCCATAATGTCAATAGGCTGGCCTGCCCCATTAAGAGAGACCGCACGATCTGAGCTCTCAAGAAACTAAACCCTGACGCGCTTCTTTTACAGGAGACTCACCTCTCCTCTTCGGAGCACCAGAAACTGCTAAAGTTTGGATTTGCGGCGATGGTAGAGCCCTCTTATCAGAGAGGGCGAAGAAGGGGAGCTGTAGTTCTGATCCCGAGACACTCGTCGCTACAGATCATAGATCAGTACTCGGACAGGGATAGTAGGTTGGCATTTGCAGTGGTTCAATTAAGTCAACAGATACTAACCCTTTGTAGTGTATATATTCCCCTGGGCACTGATGCCTCCACTATCCAGTGACTCATTGACGCTGTCTTGACACGGCAACAAGGGATATTGATATTAGGAGGACATCTCAATTGTCTTCTTAATCCCGTGCTGGACTGTTCAGTCTCACCCCTTCCTTCACAATCCTCTGGTCAGAAACATCTTAGTTGCCTGATCAGAGACGTGGGCTTTATAGACACCTGGAGACATCTCCACCCGTCACAACAAAAATTTACTTACTTCTCCAATGCCTTTAAACATTACTCTAAACTAGATTACATATGTATTCCAAAAGAATATACAGACCTGATAAGATCGGCTGATATTCTTAACATCTGCTTATCAGATCGCATGCCCATTACAGCTGAACTTAATAAGGAGAGGAAAAATTCTCAGTGGAGAATTAACCCTTCTTTGCTCCGAGACAGGGAGTTTAGAGAACATTTAGAGATACGAATCTCTGAGATACTTCGGGACAACACCTCCCCCCAGGTTTCTCCTCAGACTCTCTGGGACACTATTAAAGTAATGCTCAGAGGTCACATTATCGCATATGCCTCGCATAAGAAAAAGCAGGCCGAGGCAAAGCTAAGAGTGCTACAGGAGAAGCTTAGATTTCTCCAGGAGGCACACATGCAAGGAGATTTAGATTTGCTTCCCTTAATCTCTCGGACTTAGGCCGAGATACAATGCCTCTTGATGGCTAAAACAGAGCAGGCGCTGTCCTGGCTTAGGCAACAGTATTACGAGGGTGGGGCCCGGGCCTCTAAGATCCTGGCATACCGTCTGAGGAATCAGATACAGCAACGTACCATCTCCAAAGTTAAGGACCCTGTCTCTGGACAGATTCGCTACTCTACCAGACAGATTCTCGACTCATTTAAATCATATTATCAATCCCTCTATTCACCTCAGAAAATATCAGATCCCCATGAAATATCTTCCTTCTTGACCCAACTTCATTTACCTGCTCTTTCAGAGTCTCAGTGGGCACAGATAGCAGCCCCTCCCATGCTTCTGGAACTCCAGACTACCAATAAAGGCCTCAAAAATGGGAAGTCCACAGGACCCGATGGGTTCGGCCCCGAATTCTATAAAAATGACCTGGAGTCGATACAAGCCCCCCTCCTACAAGCTTTGCATGCGAGCCATACTACATCTTCCTTCCCGGTTTCTTGGAGACAGGCTACAATTTCGGTGATCCTGAAACAACAGAAACTCCCACACCTCTGTGATTCATATTGCCCATATCTGTACTCAACCAAGATTATAACATTTATACCAGCATAATGGCCCACAGACTAGACCAAATTCTCCCTAGTCTGACACACCCTGATCGATCAGGGTTTATCAAAGGTAGACAGACCACAGACAATATAAAACATACTCTTTATTTAATAGAGCATGCTATTTCAACGAAATCCCCCCTAATGATCCGTAGCCTAGACGCTCAAAAGGCCTTTGATATGGTCTCTTGGGAGTTCTTATAAGCCGTCCTACAAAAATGTAATTTCCCCGGGCTATATTTAGACACCATCAAAGGCATATATACTAAACCAGAGGCGGTGGTGAGACTGAATGGATCACATTCTGACCATTTCCCACTCTTCAGAGGTACACGTCAGGGTTGTCCCTTATCCCCATACTTGTTTGCTGTTTTCATGGAACCCATCGCTCAGCTTTTCCATCTAACCCCTAACTTACATGGTTACAAAATTTCAGAATTTTCCTCTCATAAAGTAGCCTATTACGTGGACGATCTTCTCCTCTATATTACTCATCTAGAAGAATCCTTACAGACTCTTACTTCTCTTTTACAAAAAATAGAGCGCCTTACAGGTTACACAATAAATCCGAACAAATCTGAAGCTCTGCTTATACAATCTCCATTGCCTCCTGAGCTTACCCAGAGATATCCCTACAAATGGGACAAGCCCTATATAACTTACTTAGGAATTAAGATTCCCCGAGATTTCTCGGACCTCTACTCCGTCAACTACACCCCAACTGTCGCAAAAATTAAATCTGACCTGGGGCGCTGGACCCCTCTATCTCTGTCCCTATTGGCTAGGGTACAGTCTGTCCGGATGAACTCCCTTCCAAAAATGTTATATCTAATGCAAAATATCCCAATACCCTTACAAAGTAAAGAAACACAAGAATGGGATCGTTCAGTTAATAGATTTCTATGGATGAATAAGCGACCTAGAATGGCACTGGGCAAACTCCAATGCTTCAAGGATAGGGGAGGCCTGGCTCTCCCTTGTATCTATAATTATTGGCTAGCAGCCCTACTCACACATATAACGTCCTGGTTTCTCCCCCAGACACAATCCCCGCCTTGGTTCATGGTAGAGAGGAAGGTGGCAGATCGCCCATTAAATTACCCTCTAGTGTTTCAACCCCATAATAACACTCCACTGGGTAGTGGATCCAGTTTCACTAAGGGACTTCTCCAATGCTGGACTAGGTTTTTGACTTGACCGGCTAGTAAGTTTCTCTCAACCTGGATAAGTATTCCTGCAGAAGATCCGCATTGGCCTCCAGCACAACTAGATATAACATTCCGTAACTGGACACGTCAGGTCCTGAAACACCCCTGTCAATTTTATGATGGAGGTGTTTTTAAATCATTCGAACAAGTTAGGCAGGAGTTCTCCCTGAATCAGAGGGATTTCTTTCGATTCCTACAGATCTGCCACTTTCTGGAATCCAGAATTGGGTTAGATGTCACTGCCCACCCTATTCCTGTGTTGTGCTCTTTATTAATTCAGTTGGAGAGAGGGTGGGGATGAAGCCACCTACTATCTCGCTTTTATAAGGCCATACGGGAAACCCCTTCCCATATCATGGACCTGGTAAAATTTCACTGGGAAGCCGAACGCCAGGTCGGTTTATCTCAGGAAGACTGGGTCCGAGTCTGGCGAAGACAACACAAGATATCCAACTCTTACATCTGGAGGGAGTTTTCCTGGAAGGTGGTCTCCAGATTTTTTCGCACACCCCAGATCACCGCCAAGTACATGGAGCGAAGGGATTCCAGTTGTTGGAGACCTTGTGGATGCAACATGGCCACACATGCACATATAGTCTGGTTGTGTCCGGTGTTAACAGTCTACTGGGTGGGGATAGAAAATAGGATCCTGGACCTCTTTCCAGGCCTAGGTGCACTTTCCCCGGAAGTAGGCGTCATTTTAAAGATTCACATCAAATATACCTCCTCAATATTCTTCTAAGCGCTGCAAAAAAATTTATTACACGACTATAATTGTGCCCAGAACCTCCCACTATACCAGTTTGGGAAGATACTTTATATGATATATACAAGCTGGAACACATGACAGCTAGACTTCAAAACAAGTACCAGAGTTAATGAACCGCTGGAATAAGTGGTTCATATGCGTACTAAACTACTTGAGCCAGCCCATAAGCTTTCTTCTCCCAAATAGCCAGTCTTTTCGACAACATCTAAATTTGCCAGCAGATAAAGGCCTAGAGGTCTATCAAGTCTGTTCGAATGTGCAGCTAGCACCCTTATTCTTGCAGCTGCCCCGCCTCTTCCACCCTTCCCTCATTAACCCCTCCTTGTCCTGTCCCATCCTCGCTTGAAGCAGTCCACTGTTCTACTGCATACCACTTCTGCAGGTAACGATTCCACCCAGCCACCACCCTCTCTGTAAAAAGTGTCTCTCATCTCCCTCCTGAACCTTCCTCGCCTCAGTCTCATATCATGGCCCCTGGTGGCCCTCCCTCCTTACTTTGAACAGCCCCTCTGTACCTGTCTTGTTTATTCCTTTCATGTATTTAAAGGTTTCAGTCATGTCCCCTATCTCTCCTCTCCTCCAGTGAGTACATGTTCAACTCTTCAACCTCCTCTCATTGATAAGTCCCCAGACCCTTGATCATCTTTTTGTCGCCTCTGTGCTGCACTCCCTCCAGTAACTTAATGTCCTCTTCAGATACGGACGCCAAAAACTGCACGCAGTACTCCAGGTGTGGTCTAACTAATGACCCATACAGTGGCAGAATCACCTCCTCCCTCCTCGAGGATATACCCTTGCAATACAACCCAGCATTTTGTTGGCCTTTGCAGCTGCCTTCCTACACTGTGCCGAGTTGTTCATTGACCCTGTGATGAGCACACCCAGATCCTTCTCCTCCTCTGTCTGGGCTAGCTGCACTCCCCTAGCTGGTAAGTCCTCCTTGGGTTCTTCATCCCAAAATGCATCACCTTGCACTTTTTGGCATTAAAGCCCAGTTGCCAGGTGTCTGACCAGGTTTCAAGCTTTGCCAGATCATCCTGCAACCCCTGCCATCCCCCTAGGTCATCCACCACCGCGCCAACCTTGGTATCATCAGCAAACAGACTGATCTTGCTCTTGATGCTTTCGTGCGGTTCATTAGATGGCTGGCCAGCCCAGAGACCTCTTCCCCCTGGAGAGTAATCTCTGGAGCCCTCTATGGATGGGACCTGAATTGGTTAGTTAGTTCATGTGGGGGTTGCAGTCCCCCGACTTTCCCTTAATTTTCACCCCTATACAGTGGCGGCTGTACACCAGGGCCCACCAGGGCACATGCGCCGGTAAAAAAATGCTGTGTCCCAGTTGGTGCCCCATATGGTGCAGAACCTCCCCCACAGTAATAATATATCAGTGCCCTGGCTGCCATCGGTTGTGCCCCAGCTGTGCCCTGGTTACCATTTGTGGCTAGAGCCGCTACTGCCCCTATATATGAATTCTCTAACAGTCCACTGCCACAGTATATGCATTATACTTGAGTAATCCTGTTAATCTTTCTTTATATAAATGTGGCAGTCGACACAAATACGTGGATTTTCCTTCTGCATATAAATTTTAGTTTATGTGATATTTTAGTTGACAACAACTATGATGATAAATCTATTTCAACAAGATGTTTAACGAACTTTTTAATGTAAATCTGCTCTGTGTGTCCTAAGTTAAAAAAAGGAAAAAACTGTAATAAATAAAAAGTAAAAAAAAAAAGAGTTCTTACTCCCTTGCCCAAATAGTACTGCAGAAAATTGCAGAGATTGAACACTCCCTCTATCTTTACTATGTTGTAAGTTCTCCAGCTTAATGCGAGTGTTTTTTATAGAAAATCCAAGATTTTCTTAACTATTGCTTTATATATTTTAGTTGGACTAGTCTTTGGGACAATAGAGACTGGATATATTATTTAGGGGAGAAAAGTTATCTTTATGGAGGATATTTTCTCTCAGAATTACTAATTTCTCCCACTTCTCAATTTATGCTTGCAGCTAGGCTAACAATGGGTTAAAATTGTCAGGTATCAGCTTGCTAAGGTTTGTATGAATTAGTAATCTTAAATATGTAATGCCCCTCTCAGGTACTTTCAGAGGAAGTGGGGAAAAGTCACAAAAAGGGGAATAATCCTTGAAGGAGAGCAGGCCAGATTTTCCATAGTTCACCTTGTACTCCAAAATACTGGAGAAGGCCACAGTACTTGCTGCGAACTTTAGAACAGTAGTTTCAGGATGGCTGACCAGGAGAAGAATATTATCTACACAGAACACTATCTTGTGTTACCTGTCCCAGACCGTTATGTCATGTATCTCTGAGTCCCCATTGATCACCATTGCCAGAGGTTCCAGGGTTAAAACACAGAGTGTGGGGGAAAGGGGGAACCACTGCTCCCCCTTCACTCTTGTGTAGAAGAATGTCAGGCAGGGAGGAGTGGAGAGAATGCAAAGGGATCTGGGGAAATTAGAGGAGTAGTCTAGGATGTGGCAGCTGGGTTGCAGTACTAAAAAGTCCAAAGTCATGCACCTGGGGTGGGGAAACCCAGGTGCTGTGTATAATTTTCTTTTGGGGGGGGGAGTCACGAAGCAAGAAAGGGACCTTGGGGTAGTCATATCTGATGCCTTCAAGGTGGCAGGGCAGTGCGGCAAGGCTAGTAGGATGCTGGGGTGCATAGGGAGGGGGAAATTTTAGCAGGAGAAGAGAGGTGGTGTTGCCACTTTATCACTCTCTAGTGAAAACCCACCTAGTCTACTGTATCCCTTTCTGGAGACCATACCTCTGCAAGGACATTGTTAGGGTGGAAGCAGTCCAGAGAAGGGCTACCAAAATGGTTGGGGAGTTGCTTGAGAAACCATAAGAGGAGAGGCTGCCTCATCAACCGATTCGCACTCGTCAAAGTCAAAAGATCACAAAAAAGACTGCTTGTTGGGACACAAACATAAGGATAAAGATAGATCTGCTTCCCCAGCAAGGTTTAGGTCACTGCTGTGGCAGGTACTTTCGGGACTTGGCTTAGGCACTACCATACCTATTATGGATGGTACATCACTGTCGTTGACGGGTCCAGACCTGTCATCGACTACAGCGATCATGGCCCCTGATCAGGTCATCGTGAACATGCAGACAGTACTGGTGTTGTTTTCAGATATGATATGGCACATACTTCCAGGCTTGCCTATGCAGTCTGTGCCATCATCGACTGGTGTTCCTGCATCATAGGCCCTGTTGACATCATTGGCTGGTACCCAGCAAGCACCTCCTAATCAGCAGCCTCCAGCATCACCAGCAAGGTCTTCAATTCCCATTGTCAACAGGGACGCCAGTGACGAAGAAGAATATAATTCTGACCTCATAATGGAGAAGGACCAGAAAAACACAGGGTTCTACTCCAGGTACTTCCTCATTCCCAGATGTACAGGAGATCTGAGACCTATGTTAGATTGGAGAGACCTAAACTTCTGCATTAAATACAAGAAGTTTTGGATGGTCATCCTTCAAAATCTGATTTCCCTTAGTGCAAACAGAACTGGATTTTCTCCCTGGATATGAAGGATGCATCCCTTCATGTCAAGATCATACATCACCATGGAAAATATCTGACAGTTGTTATGAAGGGCAGCACTTCTAGTTCAGAGTAGTGCCCTTTGGTTTGTCTTCTGTGCCACAGGTCTTTACCAAATGCTTGGCAGTGGTGGCAGCATCGCTTTGCAGGGAAGGACTGTATGTCTTCCCATACCTTGATGATTGGCTTTTGAAAGCCAGTTCCAGGAACCAGATTTTGCACACACTGTCCTGAACAAGGCAATTGTTCAAAGGCCTTGGGGTTATAGTGAATTTGCCAAAGGCTGTGGTACACAGGTGCTGTCCTGGACACAGAACAGTGCTTAGTGTTTCACCCCTTGGACAGGGCAGCATGTCTCATGCCTCAAGCACAACTGGTATACAGCAATCATTATGTCCCAGCCAGAACTTTCCTGGGACTCTTGGCAGCAGTCGTGGTGATCGTGCCACTGGCCCATTGTGGGAACAATTGACAGACAACATAGACCAGAAGGTGCTCTTCATGTCCCATTTATGCAAAACACTGATGTGGTGGATGGACCCCAGCAACCTCTTGAGGGGTGTTCCATTTCTAACTCGGGTTCTCACCTTGGATGCCTCAGGATCCTGGTAGGGAGCGCATCCAGGTCGTTATCAAGCCTAAGGTTCATGGACTGGGTGGAAACCAGATTACACATAAATGTCCTGGAGATAAGGGGTGTCTTATACAGTCTCTGAGCTTCCCAGGAGCATCTTACTTTGGGTCATCTGCTAGTACAGATAGCGTCATTGCTATGCATTACATAAACCAACAAGGAGGGACTCATTCTTATCCCATGTGTCAGGAAGCCATGAGAATGTGGTATTGGGCACTGATACACATCCTAGAGTTGTCAGTCGTGCATCTCCCAGGGGTCCAAAATGTCTTAGCAGACAAGCTAAGCAGGTCACAGTCCATGATGCACAAAAACTGGAAACTGCTGACTTCAGTGGTAGATGACCTCTTCACTAGGTGAGGTCATCCAGAGTTGAACCTTTTTGCATCCCCACACATCACAAAACTGCCATGTTTCTGCTCGCTCACTCCAGGGCCTGGATTTTTTGGTGAGATGCGTTGTCCCTTTCTTGGAAAGGGAGGTTTCTGTACACATTCCCTTCCGTTCCAGTAATACAGAGTATTAGTGAAACTACAGATGAAGGGTGCAACCCTCATCCTTATTGCACCTCTTTGGTCTCAACAAATATGGTATCCTCTGTTCCAGCAACTAGCAGTGGTGCCTCCAGTACCCTTGCCTCTGTGCAGAGGTCTGTTGTCACAGGACAAGGAGTCTCTGGTCTATCCGGATCCGAAGTCCCAGCACCTGCATGCCTGGCTCCTGAAGAAATAGCCATTGCACTGTTGGGATATCACCTAAAGTAGCTAATGTGCTGGTTGCAGCCAGAAAGCCTTCCACCAGACGTACATACTCTTTGAAGGGGAAGCGTTTCATTTTGTGGGCCACTTCCAGATATACTGTATGGACTCATTCATCTGTCCAGTAAATGCAGTGTTGGAATACTTGCTGTCACCGTCATATTCTAGTCTGCAGTACTCCTAACTACAGGTGCATCTGGCAGCTACATCAGCTTTCCACACCCCAGTTGTTCAAACATAGAAACAAAATTTGATGGCAGATAAAGACCACTTGGCCCATCCAGTCTGCCCACTTTTCCCTACCTACACTCTTACTGCAGACCATGCCCAATCTACAGCTCTGTCTCTCTCCCACCTTCCTTTCCACTATGATTCCCTTGTGCTTATCCCATGCATTCTTGAACCCCTCCACTGATTTTGCCCCCACCACCACCTCTGCTGGAAGACTGTTCTAGGAATCCACCACTCTTTCTGTGAAGAAGCATTTCCTCACATCTCTCCTGAATCTACCCCCATCCAGCTTCATAGCATGTCCCCTTGTTCATAAGCACATTTTCTTCTTTAAAATACTCCCCCATACCCCCTTTACCTTATTTACCCCATGAGGTATTTAAAGGTCTCTGCTATATCCCAACTCTCCCTCCTGTGTTCCAGATTGAGGTCCTTTAGTCTCTCCTCCTTGGGCTTTTGATGCAGACCCTGCACCATTTTAGTTGCCCTCCTGTGGGTCACCTCCACTCTGTCAGTGACCTTCCAGGGATGTGGTCTCCAGAACTGGACACAATACTGTAGGTGGGTTCTTACAACAATCTATACAGAGGCGACACAACCTCCCTCTTTCTGCCTGTTATATCCCTCCCTATGCACCCCAGCATCCTAGTCACCCTCCATACTGCTTTATCGCACTGCCTGACCATCTTAAGTCATCCGATATGATTACCCTCAGGTCTGTTTCCTACTTGGTGGTTGTCAATATCTCTCCACCCATTTTGTACTCTTCCCTTGGACTTCTGTACCCTAAGTTCATTATTTTACACTTTTTCATATTGAAACCCAGCTGCCATACCCTTGATGACGAAGACTGTTTTCTCAGGTCTCTACTCATCCTTTACACCCCCCCCCGGATTGTCCACCCTATTGAAGATTTTGATGTCATTCACAAAAAGGCAGTCCTTTCCTTCCAGCTCCTCTGCAATGTCACTTATAAAGACATTAAAGCGGACCAGTCCTAGCACTGATCCCTGAGACACTCAGCTGATCGCCCACCCTTCTCTGGAGTGAACTCCTTTTATCGCTACCCTCTGTCACCTATCTCCTAACAGATTTCTTATCCAGTTTACCATCTTTGGACCCACTCTTAAGCTACCCAGTTTGCTTGATAGTCTCTTATGTGGGACAGTGTTGAATGCCTTACTGAAATCTAGGTAGGCCATGTCCACCGCTCTACCCTGATCTAGTTCCTTGGTCACCCAGTCAAAGAAATCTATCAAATTCGTTTGTCATGACCTCCCCCCTGTGAAACCATGCTGACTCAGGTCTTGTAACCCACTGGATTCAAGATAGTCCACGGTTCTTTTCTTCAGCAGTGATTCCATTAACTTGGCAACCACCGATGTCAGGCTGACTAGCGTATAATTGCCAGCCTCCTCCCTGCTACCACGTTTGTGTAGTGGTACTACATCTGTCTTTCCATCCCTCCGGAACCAATCCTGTTTCCAGTGAGCTGTTAAACAAAACTGTCAGAGGAGCAGCCAGCATTTCACTGAGTTCTCTCATTACCCTTGAATGCATCCCATCTGGCCTCATTTGCCCATCTTCGGATTAGCAAGTCCCTTCATGACTCTCTCCTCCAAAAAAGGACTGGTCTCCACCTCCCTCCCTCCCTCCAAAGCTTTTGTTACTTTTTTGTGGCCCCTTCCCTTCTCCTTCGTCTGTGAACACTGAACAAAAAGTATTTGTTCAGGATATCTGCCTTTCCCTGGCCCCACCTCTGCACAGTCCCCCCAACCCTTTTCTCTTTTTAACCTTACAGTCCCACCTAGTCTTCCTCTTTTCACTTACATAACTGAAAAATGTCTTGTCCCCTTTCATTACCTCCTGGGCAATTCTCTCTTTAGTTTGTGCCTTTGCACTCGTTACTGCTTTCCCTGCTTATCTCTGTTTCCCCCAGTATACCTCCCCATCATCCTTCCTCTGTGTCTCCTTATACCTTCTGAATGCTACCCTTTTAGCTTTTACGTTTTCAGCCGCCTCTTTCAAGAACCATTGCAGTCCCTTTTTCCTCTTGCTTTTGCTCACCTGTTTGACGCAGAGGTTTGTTACCTTTACTTTTATCTTCACCCACTGTTCCTCCACCACACCCAGGTCATTCCCCACAGCTAGGTCATCCCTGAGGCATTCACCCATCTTTTTAAAATCTGCCCTCCTGAAGTCCAGGACCCTTGCCCTTGTGTGGTTCAGTTCCACAGCCATCCATATATTTAACCACACTGGTCCCCAGGTGTCCTTCTACCTTGATGTCTGCCACACTGTCCCTGTTAGTGAGTACCAGGTGCAGTATTACCTCATCATGAGTGGGTTCACTGACTAGTTGCCTTAGAAACGCCCCCTGCAGAGAGTCCAGGATATCCCTGCTTCTAGCTGAAGCAACAGCTGGGAGTCTCCCATCTCTATCCAGCAGATTGAAGTCCCCCATTAGCAGCACCTCCTGCGTTTCTGCCATCTGGCCAGTGGCCTCCACCAGTACCTTATCTAACTCCTCCCCCAGTGCTGGAGGTCTGTGGATCACTCCAGTGTGGACAGTGGCTCCATTCACCGCTTCCAGTGTGATCCACAAGTACCTCTGCCTCCCCCTGTATTTCCTGTATCTCTGTTGCTTTTATGCTTTCCCTCACATCAAGCACCACAAACCATCCTTTCCTTTCTACCTGGTCCTTCCTGAACAGAGTATAACCTGGTGTGGCCATGTCCCAGTCATGGTTTTCAGTACATCATGACTCGGTAATGGCCACAATATCCAGGTCAACCTCTGCCATAATGGCCTCTAGGTCTGGAATCTTTTTTCCTGTTCTTCTAGCATTCACACACATGATCTTCCAGATTTTGTTCCCACCCTCCTTGTTGCCCCCCATTTTCGTGTTTGGCCCTACATCCATCTCTATTTAATGATCTTGTTCCTTTCTCCCTTTACCTCGACCGCCCTGCTTCCTTTATTAATTTGCACCCTGGGGGATTCCTCTCCCCTCAGGAAGGAAGTGCATGGAGGGGGACCAGGAAAAAGTGGACATTTTGAACAAATACTTATGTTCAGCAGTGTTCACAGAGGAAGGGGAAGGCGAGAGACCACAGATAAGGGCCAGAAGCATCAAAGGAAGGGAGGTAGACACTAGTCTATTTACAGAGGAGAGAGTCCTGAAGGAACTCGCAAATCTGAAAGTAGACAAGGCAATGAGGCCAGACAGGGTGCATGCTAGGATATTGAGGGAGCTCAGGGAGGTGCTGGCTGCACCTCTGACTGCCCTCTTCAACCACTTACTGGAGACTGGAGTGGATCCAGAGGACTGGAAGAGGACATATTGTAAAATGTTATTCCTTACAAGTTCAGGAAAAGGATAACCCTTTGAGTGGTTTAACTCATTTTCAATGGGGTCGAGTGCAAGCTATAACAAATTTTTCTGTTTTCATAGAATAGACAGTTACACACAATACAATAGAAATACATATTACAGAAAATGTAGTCCCATGTCACAAAAGTGGGAGCAAAGAGGAGGCTGGCAAATACAGGCCAGTCAGCCTGACTTCAGTGGTGGGAAAATTAATGGAATCACTACTGAAGGCGAGGATTGTGGAATATCTTGAAACCAGAAGCATTTAAGATCCAAGGCAGCATGGATTCACTGGGGGGAGATCATGTCAAACAAATCTGATAGATTTCTGTGAATGAGTGACCAGAGAATTAGAGCAGGGTGGAGCAATGGCTGTGACTTACCTAGATTTCAGTAAGTTCTTCAAAACTGTTCCACATAGGAGACTCGTAAACAAACTTGGAAGCCTAGGAGTAAGTCCAAAGGTGGTAAACCAGGTGAGAAATAGGTTGGGGGACAGGAGGAGGGGGGTGGTAAATGGAGTTCACTACAAAGAAGAGAGGGCGACCGAGGGGTGCCACAGGGATCAGAACTGAGACTGGTCCTCTTTAATGTCTTTATTATTGACACTGTATAGTAGCTAGAAGGGAAGGTATGCCTCTGTGCAGATGACACTAAAATCTGCATTAGGGTAGGCACTCTGGGGGATGGAAAATATTGAATAGAGATCTAAGAAAGCTGGAGGAGTGGTCAAGAGTGTGGCAGCTAAGTTTCAATGTAAAGAAGTGCAAAATCATGCACTTGGGGCACAGAAACCCAGGGGTGAAGCACATAATGTGGTGAGTGGTGTTAACCACCACCAAACAGGAAAGAGACCTGGGTAATCATATTTGATGACCTAAAGATGGCCAGACAGTGTGACAAGGCAGTGGGGAGAGCTAGTGTGATGCTAGGGTGCATAGGAAGGGGTATCACCAGCAGGAAGAGAGAGGTGGTGTTACTGCTGTATAGATCACTGGTGAGACCTCACTTAGAGTACCGTGTCCAGTTCTGGAGACCACATCTCCAGAAGGACATAGACAGGGTAGAGGCGGTCCAGAGGAGGACAACTAAACCGAGGTCCCATCTGCCTGGATTGGTGGTAGTTCAGGTGGATGTTAAAGATCCCATGGCACTTATCGAAAACGAATAGGGGAATTTCCCCATGTCCTAGCCAAATTTCTCCCATTCACTAAAAATACCACCAACAGCTTAATCTGGTTCAATTTCAGTTGCTTACCATCTGTATCCCCCCTTCCCCCCAGTCGCCCATGAAAAAGGGACTTCTAGGCTCAGTGGTTTTACCGGGTCAACAAAATTAAATAAATAAATAAATAAAATGATGCAGGGCCTGCATTACTAGCACTGTGAACAGAGACTGAAAGACATCAATATATACACACTGGAGGAAAGGAGGGATATGATAGAAACATTCGGACACCTCACAGGTATAAATAAGGTTCAAGAGGGAAGCTTTTTCAGGAAAAAAGATGGTCAAGAACAAGGGGCATACTATGAAGCTGGGGGGACTGGGAGATGAGGAAGTACTTCTTTACAGATCGAGTGATGGATGCCTGGAACAGCCTCCCAGCAGAGGAGCAGAGGTGATGGGGTAGGGTTACCACCTTTGCAAGAAGCCCAAAGTGGGACATTTCTTACTGAAACATGATTTTTTCGCAGGACAATATTTAACCTCACTCAATGCAATAGACTTTTTTCTCTAAATAATCAAACTTAAGACTAAGTGGTGCAGTTTTTTAGGTGTTCCTGGTGTTTCTTATAATGTTAAGGTGTTTTAGTTAAGGTACTATAGTTTTTGCAACATTTAGAGGAAAGTCTGAAAATGTGTTTTCTACTATAATGTCAGGACAAGTAGTATTTTTCATGTTTTTTCGCAGGACACATCTGTCCAAATCAGGACTGTCCTGCGAAAATAGGGACAGGTGGCAACCGGGGGGTGGGGGGCAAAAACAGTAACGGGTTGCAGGAATGCATAGAATAGGCATAAGGGAACCTTAGAGGTAGGGAAAGGGGGGCTAAAACCGGAGATCACGTAGAGTCTATGGTGTTACAGTAGGTAAGAAAATGAACAAACTAGGTGGGCCAAGCGGTCCTTATCTGCCATAAATATGTATGTTTCTATGTTTTTCTTTACTTCAGCCTATGGGGGAGGGCAGTTTCTGACTCCCCCATTCTTTCTGCCAACACCCCGGCTAGTTTAAATGTTCATCAGGGGTGTATGGGAGTTCAATTGGAGGTCTCACATACCTTTTTGAGAGGCATTCTACACATGAAACCTCCCATTCATAATCCAGTCCTGCCTTGGGACCTGAAGAATGTGCTTGAAAAACTTACTTTGGTTCCTTTTGAGCCAGCTGCAAGTCGTAACTTATGCATTCATTCATGGAAAGCATTATTTTTATTTGCAGTCACTTTGGCTTGAAGGGTTTCAGAGCTGCAGGCTCTAATGTAAGATCCTCCTTATATTATTTTCCATAAAGATTGAGTGTCTTTATGTACCAGTCCTTTGTTTTTGCCAAAAGTGGTGTCTTGAGTTTACATTCAGTCAAACCATCCACTTTCCAGTTTATTATCCTGAGTATGCCAGTCATAGTGAAGCATTGCTCCATACTTTGGCTGTACATAGAATTCTAAGATACTACATTGCTTGCACCAAGGACTGCAGAAAGTCCTCAGCTCTGTGTTCCATTCGCCCCAGGAAGGAGGGAGGGAGTCCCTGTATCAAAACAGAGCCTCTCCAAATGGCTAGCACATTGTCTTACGTTCTGTTACTGGAAGTACAGTAAGAACATCATGATGCAGTTCATGGTTATACTACAAGGGGGTATGGCCACATCTGTTGCTTGCTTCAGAAATGTGTCTGCAACTGACGTGTGCTGCAACCACATGGATTACTGTCCACATCTTTACTAAACATTACAGTATGGACAGTGTTTCACGTAGACATGCAGGCTTCGGCCTTACTGTTGTACAGGGCCCACTGTCATGAGCAGCCTGCACCAGCCTCTCAATTAGCTTATTGGACTGCTTGAGACTTATTCTAAAAGTGTGGTCTAAGGGAAGAGATATCCTTGAAGATAAAACAGTTACATACTTACCTTAACAGCAGATCTTCGAGAGAATCTCATCCCTTAGGCCATGTTGGCTGTCCCTCATTCTCTATTTTGTCAGCTGTAAGGGAATATGGCATCTGATTCTGCCTTCGAAATTTCCATGGCAGCTATATCCAGCATCTGCGTTCGCCTACTATAAGAGGCGCTGGTATGATCTTCTGGTTCTCCAAATAAACAGTCCTCCAAGCACAATCTCTGGTGGGGAAGTAAGGAGAGATGGGACTTCCTATGTTTATGTAGATGCTGACGCATGACATTGTCATGGGCAGCCCCCAGCTAGCAGAAGTTTCCATCTGGTTCTAGCACTGATGTTGGTATAGTTCCAAAGGTGTGGCTTAAGGGAAGAGAGTGTCTTGAAGATCTACTGTTATGATAAGTACGTAACTGTTTTTTCTGACTCCAGTAACATCCTGCAAACCAGGCACCTACTTGTCTTCTAGACTATCCTCTGGAAAAATGGCCATGCTTTGTCCTCTATGGCTCATTGCCTCCACTCACCCTCCTACCTGCCCAGACATACTCTATTGTATTTTTTCCCCCGTGGAAAGTTGTGCACCTTATATGCTGCATGGGGGCTATGTAATTCTACCTGAGGTAATGAGTTTCGGCTTCTTACAGATACTTATATGAGTTACTGTGGAGTATACAGGCATACCCCAGATAAGGAGTTTGGCCCCCTTTTAGATAATATTGCAAGTGTCTGGGGGAACTATACAGACTTACCCGTGATAGGGAATTATGTCTGTGGGCTAACACATTAATACATATTTACCCTGTGCTGCCTCATGCCACAGTAATTGTTGCTCATGAAAACCCCAAGATGGGGGCTGCTAGCTCCATTAGCGTTACCTTACCAGCACAGATGCCAGAAAACCTCCTGCATTAAAACATCCTACAGTAACATGATCTGCTCATATGGTTTCATCAATGACTGATTTAAGAGTGACAAAATATGTTGAGGATGGGGACAAATGGCTTTAAGAGGACCAGAACAAGCTTTGTGAGTGGTCAGACTCATGGAATCTCAAATTGAATGTAGCCAAATACAAGGGGCTACACTTAGGGAAGAAAGACCGAGGTAGTACCTACACAGTGTGTGGGTCTTCTCTTGCTGCAGTCAAGAAGGAAAAGTATCTGGAGTCATAACAGGCAAGGAGCAGAAGCACTGCAAGCAGTGAGTGGCCACTGTCAAGACAGCCAGCAGAATGCTGGGATACATCAAAAGTGGGGTGACCAGCAGGGCAGGAGATGTTATCCTGTCACATTACAGTGCTGTGGTGAGGCCCCACCTTGAATACTGTGTGCTGTTGTGTGCTTCCTAACACAAAAAGGACATTCAGGCAGTCTAGAGGGTGAAGTACAGGGCCATCAAAATTATCAGAGGTTTGGAAGACTAAAGCTATGAGGAGTGGCTGGTGGCCCTTAACCTGTTCACATTGGAGAAAAGAAGGCTGAGAGGGGATATGATCTCAATTTTTCGCATGCTCAAGGATATCAGTAACTCTAGACAGACATTTATTTTTATTTATTTTAGTTTTTGTTGACCGGGTAAGTGCACTAGGCAAATTCTGCCTATTTTCAGGCACGACCCGGGGAAGGGGATACAGATGAATGTCAACTGACCTTGAACCAGATTAAGCTGTTGGTGGTATTTTCAGTGAATGGGGGCAAATTTGGCCAGGGCACTGGGAAAATTCCTCTACTCTTTTTTTGAGACGTGCCATGGGATCTTTAACATCCACCTGAACTACCACCAGAACAGGCAGATGGGACCTCGATTTAACGTCTCATCCGAAAGACGGCACCTCAGGAGTGCATCACCCCCATCACGCTGCACTACAGTGTCAATATTGGGATTTAGCCCAAGTGCCCGTTGTGGGGCTAGAACCCACAGCCTTCTGATCTCCCAGCCTCAGAGTCGAGAGTGCTACCTGCTGAGCCACTGACACTGCTGGCATGACATAGATGTTTGATCTGGTGTTGTCCAACAGGACACAGGGACACACCTTGAAACTCAAAGGTGGTAACTTCAGAGGTAATGTTAGGAAACATTTTTTTCTCAAAGAGAGTGGTGAACAAATGGCACAACCTACCAGTGGATATGAAGACAGGGCATACCCAATGGACCATCTATATTTTTCTGCCAGCAGATTCTATGTTTCTGTAAGATGGTACAGGCCTGGTTAGCCTAGAGTTTAGACAAATGTCTGCTTACCAAAGTACTCGCTAAGTACCCTTATTTATTTAGTTTTTGTTGACCGGGTAAGTGCACTAGGCAAATTCTGCCTATTTTCAGGCACGACCCGGGGAAGGGAATACAGATGAATGTCAACTGACCTTGAACCAGATTAAGCTGTTGGTGGTATTTTGAGTGAATGAGGGAAATTTGGCCAGGACACTGGGGGAAATTCCCTTACTTTTTTCGATATGTGCCATGAGATCTTTAACATCCACCTGAACTACCACCAATCCAGGCAGATGGGACCTCGGTTTAACGTCTCATCCGAAAGACAGCACCTCAGAAGTGCAGCTCCCCTCTCATGCTGCACTACAGTGTCAGTACTGGGATATTAACCCAAGTGCCAGATGTGGGAACTGAACCCACAGCCCTCTGATCTCCCGGCCTCAGAGGCGAGTGTGCTACCTACTGAGCCACTGACACTGCTCAAGTGCTTGGTAGTAGAGTTGGTAGGGACCTCCTTTAAGTTAGTATATGTTTACGTATCACGCTTAATGATATATGATAGTGAAGCAAGGGTCAAACATGATGGACCAAAAGTCCCTTCTGACCTTTGTCTACCATGTTACTAGGATCAGTGATTTCTAGGCTAATGGCATCGAGAGGACAGTAAACACAATGTGTCTGAGTAGTCTTGAGACATAGCATAACAGTTGGGAGCCAAAACAACAATGCATTTTACTGAGATATTTGTTGTAGCTGTCTGTCTCTTTTGTTAGTCAGTTGGAAACCAACTTGTCCTTTGTTATAACCAAAACTTGCCTGTATTCTGGTTTCTTTTTGCAAGGGAGCATTATATTATGGAGTAGTGGCAGGCAACAGCTGGAGATATCTAACTGAAGTTCACAGACACCACATGAGTCTAAAGCTGCTTTTAGATGGCACCTACATGAAACGCTAAGAGTCCGAGTTTTGCACTGCTCCTCATGATGCGCTCTCTGCCAGCTTTACACAGCGATCTCTGCATCAGTTCTCTTGGGCCTTCCTGTGTATTAGTCATGTTTCTGGCCAGCCAAGAGAGCCCAATTTGCCAAAATTTACATTTTCAACCCGAGTTCAGCAAACTATATTGTAAGTTACTAGAAAGAACTGTGAACTTGGGCAGCTAGGTCATGTTCAGTAACTGGGGCTGAAAAGTACTTAAAAAAACATTCCGAAAGTGGAGCTGCAATACTGAACATATGTTAATGCATATTCATAGCCAAAGGCAAAAGTATCAGTTCCACTATTGTTGCTGCGTGCTTTTGGCCCGTTTCAAATGACCTGAATTTGCCGGTTCAACGTTCTTTCTAATAACAGGATATAGTTGCTGAACAAGGTTGAAATCTACGCATGAGCCTCGGGATTGCTGTGGTCATGTGTACCCTGGAAAAGCACTAGAAACCGATCCCAGGTGATTACACCGGCACTGGATGCAAAGCAGAACGATACGCTGAAACGGTGAACCCAGAAAAACAGGGAATGCCATTTCAACAAACGCTCACTTTGGATGCGGTAGCGGGAGCCTCTACACGACAACAGAAGTAACGCTGCAGTTGCTCTGCACTGATAAGAGCTGTTCAGATCATGTTGTGTAAAAGGAGCTTAAAGGTGTGTTTACACTTCTGTTATATTGTGGCAGGGTTGCAGCTCCTGTCTGTGGAGTGCAGCACCATATCACTATTTCCAGTGGCTCCATACACAGGGGCTGTGGGCATTGCAGACAGCTGCCTTCCACTTATTTTTTAAACAAATTCCCTCCTTCCTCTTCTTCTGCAGACTTACCCTCTTGCCTCCTGATAGTGGCATTTAAAAAAACATTTTAATATCCCTCGTTCCTCCCTCTGATGACCTCTGATCCTGATCTCAGTCGACATTGCTGCATTTATTGATGACTGTCCAGACAAGGACAGAAAACACTTGCAGTGTTTACTCTCCCCACCCAAACACTGTACAAAAACACCTGCATCAGAGTGTCACTGTGCTTCTCCTGGACATGTTCACACTGATCCACTGAGAACAGATCAGCAACTGTGCACCGACAAACACAGCAGTGCCAAAGATTAAGTTTAAGTGTGCCTTAAGATATATTCATGGACAACTTAAACTTGCCTCATCTAGCTATTTATTTATTAAGCTTTTTTATTTATCGGGTAAGTGCACTAGACAGGCATGCCCCGGGAGAGTACATTACAGGTAACAACAATAGTACAAGGAATCATTATACAATGATTGAAAAACAGTAAAGAAAAAGTACACAATTGTAGCTGTCAGGTAGGTACAATGCAGTGACATTTGTACAAGGTTAAAGGAATAGTCCACCCAGAATGTGCAAAAAACATATGTTATGTAGAGTATTTTGATATGTATGTTAGGTCTATCTGCAATTAGGAGTTTTTCCTAAATTAGCCTGCTAGCTGTATGGTATTTATGACCCCTGGGGACCTCCATCACAAATGGGTTTATTGGCTTTCTTTCTCCTACGATGCACCCTGTCTCATGTGGCAGTGATGTAACCATGCCCTTAGATTTAGCATGAGTACTGCTTTAAAATCAGTTTAGCAACAGCAGAGCTTTCTAACTGTTCTTATCCAGGGAGTACAAATGGTAAACGTTAGTTTAGCAGATACCTGAGAGCAAGCTAACTGGGGTTTCTGTAAGATAACAGCTACTAAATAGCTCTAATTCACTATTTTTGTTTTATATGTGCATCAGGTCTAGCTAGCAGGAGTGTTTTAATTTTAAAACTTTTAATTTTATCAAACTATACACAACATAAAAGCACAGAAACTGCTCAGATCATCAGTGCTAGAATTAATAAAGACTCTAGCTGTTTTCTTACAGAAACCCCACTCAGATTTCAAGTATTTGCTAAACTGTAAATGTAGGTATCAGCATTTTATTAGCAGTTAGTGCTGCTTTTGCTCTGTGACAGGATTTTCATATTTATTTATTTATTCATTTTTACAATGAAGTGTATGATATGAAACTGCAGCCTAGAAACTGTAAAATACTTTGAAGTCAGCTTTTCTCCTGCCTATGTTATGGCATGAAAGCAACAGGATGACAGTGACTGTTCCAGCTACACATTTGATTCCATTTTACAATGGTTCACTGCACTACACATTTAGTGTACCACACTTTTTCAAATAATGAAACAAATATTTTCCAAACTAAACAACTCACACATACATATTTTTATACTTTTATTAAAAAGACACTTCTCATTTGTAACAAAAAACAAACAAAAACATAAATAAATGAAAGTGATGTCACAGAGGAAAATCAGCCATAACTCCCAGTTCCTTCTAGTAGAATGATGGTACCTACATTTATGGTTTAGCAAATACTTGAGAGCTGAGTAGGTGTTAAGAAAACAGCTACAGTCTTTGCAAATTATAGCATTGATGATCTGGGGCAATTTTTGTGCTTTTTATTGTGTATAGTTTGATAAACTACATTTTAAAATGAAAACACTTACTACTGCTAGCTAGACCTGACACACACCGAAAACACAAATAATGAATTAGAGCTATTTAGCAGCTGTTTTCTTACAGAAACCCCAGTTAGCTAGCTCTCAGGTATCTGCTAAACTAAGTGTTGCCATTTGTGCTTCCTGGATAAGAACATTTACAAAGCACTGCTGTTGCTAAACTGATTTTAAAGCAGTACACATGCTAAATCTAAGGACATGGCTACATCACGGTCACATGAGACAGGGTGCATCGTAGGAGAAAGAAAGCCAGTAAACCCATTTGTGATGGAGATCCCCAGGAGTCGTAAAACTACCATACAGCTAGCAGGCTAATTTAGGAAAAACTCCTAATAGTAGACAGAGGGAAGGACACACTAGGATTTAACTTACATATCAAAACACTCTACATAACATACGTTTTTTGCACATTCTGGGTGACTACTCCTTTAATTAGATACAGGTAGGGACAATTAGACCTAGACTAATTGGCAGTAGCAGGGAAACCCCAGTTTTGGTCCATGAGAGAACAGTACCTGATCTAGGCTTTACGAAATCAGTCGAGACAAGCAACGATTTAGGTACAAAGAGATAAGATAGATTACAAATAATTAAGTGCACCAGGTTCCTCTCATACAAAAATATAGCTTCTTATGTAGGTACAGTTGTCCCTCGCTATAATGAACCCCTCGGGAGCCGCTCGGTAAGTTTGTTATACTGAGGATTCACTATAGCGGGGAGAGTAAATTTCAGTGAAAAATGAAAGAAAGTATATACGACTAGATGATAATATGTTCAATAAGTACTGTATCAAATATTTATTCAATTTCAACAATTAAAAAATTAATTAAAAAACTGTATTTATTTATGTAGCTTTAATAGAACCTTGTTTATTAAAAAAAAAATTGTCCCGTGCAGTCTGTACTAATTCATTTTGTAGTGCTTCTTTTTTGACTGTACAATGAGCTGCCTTAGCTGGAGCAGTTGGAGAGAGGACACAAAGGGCTGCCACTCAAGATAGTGCAACCCTGTTTCAAGTCCAGTTATCCCCTCCGCTGACTGAAATAATGGTGGTCTGTTTTACCCCCTCAGCACCTTCAGGTCCATTGTCATCATCAGAGTCCGATGTTGTATGAGTCTCACTCTTAAACTGTTGTAGGATGTCAGCATCTGTAATTGCTTCTGACTCTGGGAAAGTGTCATCTTCTGTAAGCCATTGCTGCAGCTGATCTTGTGCTTCGCGGCCAGTCCCTTCGATAAGCCCCAAGGCAGCAGCGATGCCTACATCTTCCAAATAATTTTCTGTATCTGGAGTTGACGCTTGGATATTAGCTGTGCTGCTGTCTTCAAAGATGGGGCCAAGAGCATTGCGTCAGCAGTTTATTTCACCTGCGGTAATCAAGTCATATGCTGTTCCTGTCACATACATCATTTCTTTGATGTTGTACGCCTTTACAAATTTAACCAGTTCTGTACCACTGTCCCAGAGAATAATTTCTCATAGCAGCTGCTTCCTATAGAGTTTAAGTTTTGCGATTATGCCCGTGCCCATAGGCTGTATCATTGCTGTTGTGCTAGGGGGTAGATACAAAACTTTGATTTTCACATCTCTGCTTTGAAGTTATTTTTCCTTAGGATGAGCAGGGCATTGGTCAAGGATTAAAACTGCTTTAGTGTCCGTTCTTTTCCCTCGTAGGAAGTGGTGCACTGATGGCACAAATTGGTGGCAGAACCATTGTCTAAAAATGTCTCTTGTCATCCAAGCATTAGAACTGTAATCGTAAAGAAGAGGTAGTGCATCTCAATTAATGTGGTGGAAACACCTGGGATTGGTCTTACTGACCTATGCACAGGGGCTTCAATCAATCAATCAACTTTATTTGGCCAGGCTATACACCTTTGAGTGAGCTCGTTTACAAGATCTTGGATGACATAATGAGCAACTACAATACAGTGGTAATGGGGACAATACAGACAAGGCATATACACAGTATTGTATCTACAATTAGAAAAGTCAAGACATTTGTAGGCTGCAGCACCGCATGGCAGCACCTGACAGCTAGCACATATAATTTGAAGAGTATATATTTTACGTCATAGGATGAATACAAAGACAGTCATATCACACTGTATAGCCAACAACTAGAAAATACATATGCAGCACAATACACTGAAGGATGAGAGAGTAAGGGGAGGGAGGGAAAGGGTAGTAGTAGTAGGGTTGTAGGAGAAGTGCAAGAGGCCGGAAACCATCCAAAGTGTAGAAAGTTGTCAGCTGTGGCTTTGGCTAATTAGCAGTGGCAGGAACAGTTTTCTTTCAGAGCAGGTGATAACAGGGACTTAAGAGTAGGTAGCCCTGGAATGGTGATGAGCTTTAGAGACTTCTGCAGAGTATTCCAAAGGGATGGAAGAGCAAAAGTGATAGCTGCAGTGCCATGTCAAGTTCTGACTTTGGGGACCTTGAACATTACAAAGGAATAGCACCTCAAACCGTACGACCCCGAGCTACGCGTAAAGAGATTGGAGAGATATGAGGAAAGTTTATTAGTAATTGCCCTGTGAATCCAAAGACATGCGTTTCTCTGCCTACTAGCAGACAGGGAAGTCCAGCCTGTCATTGCATAGAGCAAGCAGTGATGGGTGTTTAGAGGGGCATTAGAGATGAATCTCAAAACCCAGTGGTAAGGGTGTCAAGTTTAGTTAGAGCTAATTTAGGACAGTGGCTGTAGAGGCTTTAACTTGTGTTCACCTGTGATATTTGTGTAAACTAAAAGAGTAAGTCAGTCTTTATAAATTTTGTAATGGGAGGGCTCGTCCGAGGTTCAATGTGGGAAATAGCTCCTCCCACAGCCTCTACATAAGCCCTCTGTTAACACACCTCCCTTGCTTAGGGAGTGTTTTTCCTCCTGCATGACTCGTGTGGCTGCTCCCTCGCCCTCACTGCTGCTCTGGTTCCTTTCTTTCCTCCCCCTCCATTGTCTGGCATTTGTTTTCCCCACCCGTGTTCTAGTTCTGTCCGTCCCTTCTCCTGCCATGCTTTTTGCTGTGGTCTCTCTCCCTCTTTTCTTGTGTCCTGTTTCTTTTTGGTCTTTTCCCATAAGCGATAGCAGCGCTTTCGTCCTTGCGCTACCTCTAGCGTTAATCCCTTCTAGCTCTTGCCCGATTCCTGATGGTGATTCTGTCACTGTCGCTTCTGCTTCACAGCTCATCTACATGCGTTCCTACTGGAGCGCTTGGCCCTGAAGATAGCACGGACTACCTGCTGCCTGGATTTTCTCTACCACCCCATGCAACCCACTCCTGGCTTACCTCACAGCAGCATAATGTCTCTCCTCTCCAGCGCCCACATTGCCTGTAAGTACATTTGCATTTACTCGCCCTTTCCACCCACATCCTGTTTAGCCGATCACTGGAAACAGGGGAGGTACCCAAAGACTGGAGGACAGCAGATGTAGTCCCCTTATACAAAAGCAGGAACAAAGAGGAAGCAGGGAACTACAGACCAGTCAGCCTATCCTCGGTAGTGGGAAAGATCATGGAAGCACTACTGAAGGAGAGATTGGTGGAACATCTGGTTGTCAATGGACTACAGGACCCAAGGCAGCATGGTTTCACCAGGGGGAGGTCATGTCAGACCAACCTCGTTGAATTTTTTGACTGGGTGACTAGGGAGGTGGATCAGGGGAGGGCAGTGGACATGGCCTATCTGGACTTCAGCAAGGCCTTTGACACTGTGCCACATAGAAGACTACTACACAGACTGGGGAATATGGGTGTGGGCAGGACAGTAGTGTGGTGGGTAGGTAACTGGCTGGGTGGCAGGACACAGAGGGTGGTGGTAAATGGCTGTCACTCCACAGAGGGAAGAGTGACCAGTGGGTACCACAGGGATCAGTGCTGGGACGGTCCTATTCAACATCTTCATCAGTGACATTGTGCAGGACCTAGAAGGCAGAATTTCACTGTTCGCTGATGACACAAGCTCTGTAACAGAGTAGACACACCAGAGCGTGTAGACAGAATGAGAAGGGACCTGCAGAAACTTGAAGAATGGTCAGGGGTTTGGCAGTTGAAATTCAATGCAAGAAGTGCAAGATAATGCATATGGGGCACAAAACCTGGCACAATATATCAGTTGGGGGTGAGGATATAGCATGCACCAAACAGGAAGGGATCTTGGGTTATCATCTCTGATGACCTCAAGGTAGGGAAACAGTGTGACAAGGCAGCAGGTAAAGCAAATAGGATGCTGGGATGTATAGGCAGGGGCATCACCAGCAGGAAAAGGGAGGTCATAATTCTGCTATACAAGACACTAGTGAGGCCCCACCTGGAGTACAATGTACAGTTCTGGAGACCATACCTACATAAGGACGTAGACAGGGTAGAGAAGGTTCAGAGGAGGGCAACAAAGATGGTGCATGGACTGCATCACAAGTCCTATGAAGACAGGTTGAAGGAACTGAACATGTACTCCCTGGAGGAGAGGAGGGAGAGAGGGGATATGATAGAGACATACAAGTATCTTACAGGGAGGAACAGGGTGCAGGAATACACTATTTTAAGTGAAAAAGATGTACCAGGACTAGAGGACATGGGATGAAGTTGGAGGGAGGATGATTCAGAGG
Organism: Neoceratodus forsteri; assembly: GCA_016271365.2. Lineage (NCBI taxonomy): Eukaryota > Metazoa > Chordata > Ceratodontiformes > Ceratodontidae > Neoceratodus > Neoceratodus forsteri. The sequence goes on along the minus strand of CM057456.1, from coordinate 446,314,043 downwards.
AAACATGAGGAAGAATTTCTTCATAGAACGGTTGGTGGACAAGTGGAACACCCTGCCAGAGGAAGTGGTGGGGGCTGAAACAATCACGGAATTTAAGAAAGCATGGGATAGACATAAAGGAATTCTGGAGGTCAGGGGTAAGGGGCAACAGACTTCTAGGAAAACATAAACTGAACTTACAAGCTCAAATGGGCAGACTGGGTGGGCCATAGGTCCTTATCTGCCGCCACTGTCTATGTATCTATGCATTTGGCATCTTGCTCTCCATTATCTCCTCAGCATGGGCACCCCATCACTTTTACCTGTGCCAACTACATTGTTTTGTTTGCCTGATATTGCAACTATGTATGTACGCGGGATATAACAGACTTAGTCCTTAGGGCACTGATAGATGGTGCACTTTTTAACTGGTCAGGCCTGTACCTCAGAGGTTGACTACCTCTTTTCTGTCACTCTCTAGACATGTTTTTTCATTGTTTGTTTTGCTTCTGCTACTTATATCATTCTTCCAACTGAGCCACACTGCATCTCTGGGGCGTCACCATTTCATACATGGATGTCTGCACCTCATTACAATACTTCACACACACGGCAGCACCCAGATCATGCCTTCTCCTTCCAAAAGCTCTTCCAAAATCAACTGCCACTTTGGTCATACTGCTTTGAATATATATTATACATTCTGTCTCTGATATCCGCATGATTTGCAACCCAACAATGCATCCCAGAGCTTCTATCCATTCACTCCATTGTCTGCTATACTACACCTGTCCTGTTATATATATATATGCCATCCTGTCCATTGATTTTTCTATACCTAATACTCCATCTACTACTTCTTTCACTGTTTTCTACCTGCTCATTCACTCCATTACTCTCTACAGCAGTGTTGTGCATTGGCCAGCCTATACCAGCAGTATTCCAGACTCCATCCATACCCCACACTTTCTGAGGTGCTGAGCGATGATAGGCTTCCCCTGTTTGCCAAAATTTGGATGCTGCTTTCTACTACTACCACCGAGGATGGGAACCTTCTCTATATTCTGCGTGTTTTACCATACCTTCTCTGCCTCATACCTGGTGCCGCTCTCCTTCAAGAATGGAGCTACCTCTTGTTTACCAACTTGACATCCTCCATCCCTAACTCTGCTGGACAGCATCGAGTGTAGGTTCGCTTGCCCTGATGACTGGGGATGGGAGTCATGTCTACCATATATAAACTGTTACCACACCTTCTGTACCTCATACCAGGAACAGAACTTCATCCTACTTCCACGTTGACATTCTCCTACCCTAACTCTGCTGGATAGCATCAAGTGAAGGTTAGCCTGCCCCACTACCAGGGATAAAAGCTATGTCTCCAATTTACAGAATTATACTACACCTTCTCTGCCTTCTACCAGTTGCCGCTTCCCTTCGGGAATGGAACTCTCACGCTGCATACCATACTCATGCTCCTTATACTGCTTCAGGTTACTACTGTTCAGCCCGATGACCGGCTGCCTTTCCTTTCAGGATCAGGACTTTACCCTACATTACTTCTCCATCTTACCTTGTCTGCAGCCTAGACCCATAGTCCTATCTGCTGCCTTCCACAGCCAGGAGCCTGACTCTAACATGTACTCTCTCCACCTTTGCATCCTCACTGATGCAGATTGCCATTCAAATATGAATCTCCAACCTCATTCTTATTGTCCTGTATTCCTAGTCTCCTTCAGACCAGATATTCAGGCTTCGCTCATCCCTTCTGGACACAGTTCTTCCATTCTTCTGCTTCAAATGTGTGTATCTCCACCTGCCACTTGATGCCACAACCTTTCTGGACTTGGATCTCCTACTGCTGAGCGGTCTCCAATTCTCCTCGCTGCAGCTGTTCTTCCAGCCTCAACATGTATGCACTGCAAAGACTACCCTGCCGGGTTTATGGCCCTAGCTCACTTTGCTGTGTTTAATGTTTCCTCTCACTCTAATGCAGGTTGCTGCTTCCCTTCAGGACCGGGGCATTTCACTCCTCCAGCCTTTCATCCTCAGCTCTGCCTGCAACTTTGACTGCAGACCCAGGACCTCCTCGATTGGTTGCCTTCATTATGTCAGTTTACCATGTCCCTTCCTTCGCTGGACCCTTCTAATTTGAATGATTCCGCTCAACATCCTGTTCTTCCATGGACCTTCGTTCTCAAGCCCCTTTAGCATCCTTCCCTCCTCATATGGATCCTGCTGGCTTGTTCAATCCCTCTATCACTCCAGGTCAACTGCCTCATGGACTTCCTTGCTGCAGGTTCCCCATTCGGCTGCTGTGTAAACTTATTTTCTTTTGCAGATATCAAACCTTGTCCTTCATCACTCCAGCACCTTCCATCATTTCTCTGGTCGCTTCCAACCTCCATCAGATGTGGGACTCCCGTTCCTTATAGTGCTGTGCTTGGCTCCTTGGCCTTCTGTGGATCATCACCCAATGCCTAGCTTCAACTTTCCTGCACTTCGCTGCTGTTCATCTTGGAACTGACGTCATCCTGCTCCTTCCTGTTCTGGATGTCATCCAGCTTGCCTAGCCCATAGCTTCCTCTGCTCATTCCTTCAGTTGCTCAGGATCCACTCCGTACTTCCTTCACTTTTGACTGGCTGCCTTCTCCTGTTTGCCTAGCTGGCTTGGGGCTCCGTACTGTTTGCTGTGGCTCTTTTTGGGCCTTATGCCTCATTTCTGACCAGTACTCCCACTGAGCCATCTGTTTCTATACAATCCATCCCTTACTTCTACTCCTGCCTTTCTAACAGTACCTTCTGCTACTCATTCGATCATTCATTCATTAGTCTGGAGTAATACTTCTGCCAGCAAAACATTCCTTGGCTCATATGCCCCACAGACTCTTTTGTTTATTATTGAAGTCTCACACTGCCCATTCCGTTCTTCACAATCATTCATGGAATCCCAGTCACCTGGACAATAGGAAAATCTCCTCTGTCCCTATTGGATATACCCTCCGATTCCTGTCCATCCAATCACCATCATTCCTCGGATGCCTGTTCTCATTAACCATCCTCATACATGGAAAGGGCGTAAATCCTGCTGTTCTATTCAGATATCATATCGACGTTGCCTCTACAGATACCAGGAATTTCAAGATAACCCCTTCAACTATGGACTTCATCCATTTTACCTTATGCCGCTTCTTAGTTCAGCAATGACACTGATGACCACATTACTCGACTCCTACTTCCCAACAGTCATTGCTGGTTTTTGGAATTGCATAGATATCATCCAGAATATTCATTGTGGGATCTCCATCGCCTAGCTGATTCTCGACTCCATGCCATCCACACCTTAGATTTCAGTCCCAGACATCGTTATTCCTTATACTATTATTTGTACCCGTTCATCTAGTACTTTCTACCAGGTTACTCGTTCTTCCAGCGGCCCATTCAGCCTCTTCTTCTCAGAGTACCTTCATTAATCTCTACAGTAAAGACCAGCACCAAGAACTGGCTCTTCTGAATTCTATCCAGCAATCCGTAACAGCCAAGTCAAATTCACCAACTCAGCGTTGCATCCCAATCAGCATTTATCTGCTGTAGCACTAAATCCTATGGCACCCTGCATTTATCGATCTCACTACCAATCCAGGCTACAGATTCTTCCTCTCATCCGCCTCAAGCATTTCTCATGTACTTCAGCATCAGGTTTACCCATAAACTTAACACCTATGCCACCTCAGTGCATCTCCTAAATGATCACACCACAGGAATACCCACACGTACTTCAGGCAGAGTACCAGCAAAGGATTAAGCATAAAGTCATGAACATCATGACCAAAGAAGCCATCACTTTCTTATACCGCATTTCCAATCATTCGTCATACACACTAGGTTAACATCTGGATGACTCCGAAAATTATCTTCTGGGCTTTACTAATCACTTATGGTATTACTCACATCAGGCACTCAAACTCCTCTACTCATTTTACTCTGGGTTGCTTACCTAGTGACTTTCGCTCACTAATTGATTCTTTACCTTCAGACTACCTCAAACATCGAACCTTATACAAATTGGACCAGTCACTCATAACTTTACTAATCATCATAACTATCACAATGTATCGTCTAGTTTCATATCAATCTCATCTTGCTCTCCCGCCTCATAACTTCCATACAATTCCTTGGATATCCATCCTTTGTCACATTGGAAATATGGTCTACATTAGCCCTTCTTTAACTGGATCTGCTTTACACATAGGATTTTACCGTCCCTGTGGAAAGATGTACCCTGCATCTTCAGGATCATCATTCAAGCTGCATCATCCTCAGTTTGAGAATGAACCATCATCTCCATGGCATTCAAAGACTCTTCTACAAATTATACTCTAGGGACATTTCCTTAGCAACTCCTTGTTCAATGCAGAATTCCTAGCCTTCAGACCATACCCTTACATTTGAGCCTCACACGTTGGATCATTCACTAATGACTTCTTCTTCTACCATTGCAGTTCCACCATTTCCAGTTTAGTATCTTATTCATCCACTCATGATCCCTCTGCCTATTACAATTCAGTTGGACAAGCATCATTCATCATCTCTGATACTTGGACTTCCTTTGTCCTCCTTCACTTGGATTTACTTTATACTCAGGATTCCATCGCTCATTCAGAATGGATCTCCTCTTCAACCACAGGATCATCATGCGATCTGCATCATCCATGGATTGAAGATGGATTATCGTCTCTCCAAACAATTGACCAACCTTGAATTAGCTATGATTACTAGAACCTAGATCCCTCTCTATTTAGTATGCCCAGAAGGATGGGCAGACCTCCGGCCATGGGTCCTCAGAGGGTTCCTCCTCCTGGGTTGAGGTTTCTTTTTGGCCTTCTATTCCCTACAGATGACTACCTACCTACCTACTACTACTCAAGGGTGTGAATAGACTAAAGCCACAAAAAGTACCACAAAGTTACACAAGCATATATATCTCATCTCTCATTATTTCTATTCTACAAACATTGAATGGGAGGGATTGCCCAAGGTTCAATGTGGGGAATAGCTCCTCCCACAACCTCTACATAAGCCCTCCATTGACTCACCTCCCTTGCTTAGGGAGTATTTTCCATCCACTCCTCCTCCTCCTCCATCGCTCTTCTCACTCTTGCTCCTGGGCCTTCTATTACCTACAAATGACTACCTACCTGCCTACTACTATTTAAGGGTGGCAATAGAGTAAAGCCACAAAAAAGTACCACAAAGTTACACAAGCATATATATGTCATCTCTCCTCATTGCTATTCCACAAACATTGAACCTTTGGATACATATATTTCCATTCTGGCCACTGAAGTTCTGTCCAGCAAGCATTTATAGAACAGGACTGTTTTCATCAGCATTATAAAGCTGACTTGACTCATAGTCACCCTTCTCCAGAATGTCCATTAATTTAGGCATAAATTCAGCTGCAGCAGTGTCATCTGCTGACCTCTGTTCTCTGGCGATCTTTAACTGCCGAATTTCATTTCTTCTCTGAAATCCGAACAGCCAGCCAAGGAATGATTTAAAACTGCAGTCCTCCCCTAGCATCTGCTTGAAGAATGACTCTACGTTTTCTTTAACAGTTGTCCCTGACAAAGGCACACCAGAGGCATGCTGACTTTTGAACTAGATCCTTAACATTTGGTCCACCTCTGCAGTTCCAGCCAGCTGCAGTTTTTTTTTCTCTGCATTCCCTCCTTCTTGCAGCAGTGATCTGCGAAAGCTCACAGAGAGTCTTCTTGTTTGTGAATTGTGCAGATAGTGGATTTTACCAGGAAGAACTCAGCAGCAAGTTTGGCGACTCCTTCCCCATTCTTCATTTGGTCTGTAATGGCGAGATCTTACTTCGAGAGGGTTCCTGCAGTAGGTCTTCACATGTAGGACTGCACCCCCTGGTGTCAGATTCCAGCGGCAAACTTGTAGCTAGCAATCATCAGCGGGAACCCGATGTCAGGTGAGATGCAACGGCAGCCCGACTGTAAAGGCGGTCCCAGTTCTTCCGTCATCGCCTGAGTTTGTTTGGCTCACGAGTAAGAACAGTGATCTAACGTCTACGTCAATCAAAGTTTTATCTTCATTTCTATATTTTTTCTGACATCCGATTTGGCCGATTGTATTTCGACTTGCCCAAAGAAGAAGTGCTCTAAGTGCAGAGCTCAAATCCTGCATGGGGACAACCATTCCCATTGCCTCTTGTGTCAAGGCCCCAAGCAGAACTCGGACGAGTGTGCTATCTGTCAGGCCTTCAATCAAGCCACCCGGACCAGATGGAAGTGGACATTCGAGGCCCACCTCCTTACCCGACGGCTGGTGTCAATGGAATAGGAGCTCCAGGAGTTGAGAGAAAGGTCGTTGTCGCCGGCACCAAGAAAAAAGAAGAAGGACAAGGAGAATCACAGGAACAGGAGTCCATCGCCACGTGGGAGGCCTGCTCCAAAACTGTGAGTACTCCTTCGGATACCCCGTCTGCCTCTTTGGGCCAGGCACCTTCTCCCTCTCCTGCCAAGGTGAGCGGGCAGCCGGGGGTAGCCTCTACCAAGATAGTTGTGTCTCCTCCCAGCACTGCCGATAAGTCACCTCTCGACTCCATCGATGGGTGCATGGCCTGCGACCGATGAGCCTAGCGGAGGCTTTGCTGCATCCATTAGCCTGGCCCGGTCCAATAAGTCGGACGGCGGATCTTCCGTCGCCTGCCTGGACCCTTCTTTCTCGCCCATCGGGCTCCCATGAGGCCCCCGATGCCGGCTCCAGTGTGCTGTTGAGAGACTCTTCATCCCTCCGGGTCCTTCACCCCAGGGATTCACCACCTGATCCTGTCTTTTCCTTGCCGTCAGGATCGTTATTAGACCTTTTGCTGGGGCCCCTTCCAGATTTACCCCCATCACCTGGTCTCTTGCCGCCTCCGGACAGGAGTCCATCGCCAGCCAAGGATTCTTCTATGAGCCCCCTTCCTCGGGACCGTTGGGTGCCCTTCCGGATCCCACACCACCTTGTGGCCCTCTGGCACCTCCCCCAGTAGGTCCAGTTGAATCTCCAGGTGGCCTTCCAGTGCCAGAACCCAGTGCTTCGCCGCCAGGCGGCCCGCCGTCGGCACCACTTACCCGACACCAGGCCATGTGCCTCCGTCGTCGGGATACCAGACACCGAGATACCCTGAGTACAACCCTTATGACTATAACCCAGGAATGCCAGGTTTCCATTAACCTTCTTGGCAATACCCGCAGCACCTAGGCTACCCACCTCCTCTTCCTCCACCTCCAACACCAGATCAAGAGATGATCCCCATGTGGTGGCAGGACACCAGGAACCAGCTCATCATGGAGTTAAGGCAGTCCGTGGGTGATATCCCCCTACCTAGGGCCCCTCCCCCACCGACGCCCTCCGGACGAGCAGCAGGTCCTCCTCTAGTAGGCCCCTCTGGGGTGGACCCTTCCATCCCCAGCGGTTCTGAGCCTCCCAACTCAGACATCGACTCCGACCTTTTGGACCTTCGTTCCCCAGTCGAGGTTCCACCCAAGGAGTCCCCAAAATCTCCTCCAGAAGATCCCTCCTTTGGGGAACTTCTGCATACGATACAGGCAGCAGGAGGCTGGCCTTTCAAGGAAGTGGATCCCCAGTGTAAGAGACTGGTGTAACACTTAGATCTGGCCACTGCAGATCTTCTACCCATTCCCCCCTGGATGGGTCCTCATGAGGATCTGGTGAATACTATCTGGCAACAACCGTCCTCTATCCCTGGTGTTTCCAGAAAGGCCAATCGTACCTACTGTCTCCTGGAAGGGATTCAACATCTTTCTGCTCTGCCTAAGATTGACTCCATGATTATTACTGCCACTCACGACTGGTTGGCCCAACCAGAACGTTTGAGTTCCTCGTCCCCCGTCAAGGACTCGACAGTTGGATCAGTTTGGCCGGAAGGTTTACTCCTCTTCCACCTGTGCAAGTCGGTCCTTGAACTATGTTTCACACCTGGTGGCCTTCCAGAAGGCCTCCCCTCCGAGCTGAAGAGGGACCTTCAGGAGGTCCAGGATGAGACATTCCATAACAAGTCGCTGGACAAAGTCCGAATGGGCAAGTCCTCCTGTCATAATGCTTTAAGAGCAACGTATGTCTCAGTGGACTTAGTGGCTAGGGCGTCAGCCATGGGAATTTGCATCCGTCACCTTTCTTGGCTCAGGATTGCAGGTTTGGCACAAGACATCCGGTCGTCCCTCCTGGATGCCCCTTTTAGGGGTTCTGTCCTTTTTGGTGACGACGCAAAAGATATAATCACTGGGCTGCAGGAGAGCGGGCGCTCCCTTTGGGACATACGCTCCATGTACAGGACAGGGCAGAATAAGCAGCCTTTTCATCGCCAAAGATGATGGAATAAAAACCAGGGTAAACGTCAGGGAAAGCAATGAGCCCCTGATTCGGGAGCCCAAACCCCCAGGCCAGATTTCCTAAGCTGGCCTCCGGGGCTAAAGCTCCCCTTCCCTCGGCATCCTGACTTCTTTCCCCTCTTCCCGCTACCTCCGACCAACAAGGATGAACCGGTAGGAGGGAGGTTCGGCCTCCACCTGGAGGGGTGGAGGGCCGTCACCACAGATTCTTGGGTGTTACAACTCATCCAGCGAGGTCACTCGATAGAGTTCACAGAGTTACCTGCCGCTCATCCTCCGGGACAGTCTTTTTAATCAAAGGATCAGATTCCCATAGTCTTCCAGGAGATTCAGGCCCTCCTGTTAAAAGCGGCCATAGAACCCATCCCTCAAAACCAACTAGGAAGGGGATTTTACTCCCATTTCTTCCTAGTTCCAAAGAAGACGGGCGATCTGAGACCAATACTGGACCTCATTATGTTCAACCTCTTCGTCGAGTACAAGAGGTTTTGCATGCTGACCCTTCAGGAGCTTCTTCCTCTGCTCCAAACAAATTCTTGGCTGTGCTCCCTGGACATGCAGGATGCCTACCTGCATATCCCCATCCTCCTGGCCCACCGCCGCTTTCTCCATTTTACTTCTCAGGAGGCCCATTTTCAATTCCAAGCACTCCCCTTTGGCCTTTCCTTGGCCCCCCATGTGTTCACCAAGTGTTTAGAGGTGGCTGCGGCTTTCTTCACTGCCAGGGCATTTACGTGTTCCTGTACCTGGATGACTGGCTCCTCACACCACCCTCTCCAAACAGCCTGAAAGAGTCACTCTCTGTCACTCTGAACTTGTTTGCTCTTCTGGGTATCACGGTCAACCTGCCCAAGTCCCAGCTAGTACCATCCCAATGACTCTAATTCATTGGAGCAGTACTAGACATGGTTCAGAGCAAGGCTTTTCTGCCATCAGATCAAGTTGAGACCTTAGTTTCTCAAGCCACTCTTATGGCCCAAGCTCGGTGGATCACAGCACACGCTGTGCTCCATCTTTTGGGACTGATGGCAGCGGCCATTTCGATGGTTCCCCTGGCCAGATTACATATGAGGGTCACCTAGTGGTCTCTTGGAGTCCAATGGGATCAGAGGACTGACGACATGAACCAAACGGTCATGATCTCCAACAGCTTGCAGAGAGATCTTCGCTGGTGGCAAGATCTTTCCAGTCTTCGAGGGGCAGCCCCCTTTCATTCCCCTATCCCTACACAGATCCTCACCACGGATGCCTCGGGCTTGGGGTGGGGAGCCCATCCGGGGGTTCACAAGACTCAAGGGTCTTGGTCCAACCAGGAGCTTCTGCTCCACATCAGCATTCTGGAGACAAGAGCAGTTCTGTATGCCTTCCAGGTGTTCCAGTCCCTCCTTCTACTGGGATCACTCCTTATCCAGACGGATAATATGTCCACAGTCTGGTATATCAACAAACACTGAGGAACTTGCTTGTACCCTCTCTGCAGAGAAGCAATGAGGGTTTGGTACTGAGTGATTCAGCACAGCCTTTTCTTAACAGCAGTCCACGTCCCAGGTGTAAGCAACGTCCTGGCGGACAGTCTCAGTTGATCAGTGGCCAGGGTTCATGAGTGGAAGTTAAAGCTAGAGGTGGTTGAAGATCTCTTTCTTCGATGGGGTTGGCCAGAAATACCTTCACATTCAATGCAAAACTACCCAGCTTTTGCTCGCTCGTTCCTGGGCATGGTACTTTTTGGTGAGAAGCACTGTCTCTCTCTTGGACAGGGAGGTTTCTTTATGCTTTTCCTCCCTTTACTCTCATTCAGAAGGTTCTGGTGAAACTTCAGGAGGAAAGAGCACATTTGATTCTGATCGCTTCCCTCTGGCCCCACCACATCTGGTACCCTCTCTTGCAACATCTGGTGCTAGAACCTCCAGTTCCCCTGCCATTATCCCATGACCTTCTGACTCAGGAGCAGGGCACCCTAGTGCACCCGAGCCTTCAGTCTCTCCACCTTCATGCATGGCACCTGTGGACATAGCGGCCTCTCACTATAGTGTTTCCTCCCAGGTTGCTCATATTTTGGTGGAAGCCAGAAAACCTTCTACCAGATCCACCTACACCATGAAGTGGAAAAGATTCTCGATCTGGGATCCCTGTTCATGTTCAGCAGCACAGGTGTTTGAGTACCTTGCACATCTGTTGGAGACGGGCCTTAGTTATTCCTCTATCAAGGTCCATCTGTCTGTGGTGCCGGCCTACCACCTCCCAGTGGAGGGCAAAACTTTGGCTCTACTGGAGGTCGCCAAAACCATTCCGAAAGGCATCCTCCACTTGAAATCTCCAGTCCGGAACCCCTGTCCCCACTGGGACCTTAACTTTATGTTAGAGAAGCTGACCCTACCTCCCTTTGAGCCAGCTTCTACTTGTGACGTGCTTCCTTTCTTGGAAGACTTTGTTTTTAGTTGCAGTCACTTCCGCCAGAAGGGTTTCAGAACTTCTGGCTTTTGTCTGTAAGGAACCCTATTTGATTTTCCATAGGGACAGAGTCGTCCTGCGGACTAATCCTTCCTTCCTTCCAAAGGTAGTTTCAGAAACCACTCTCATCCTGAGTGTTGAACTACCTGTCTATTATCCCCAACATTCTAACAGGGGGGGGAATATCTTTTGCACATATTAGATGTGCATAGGATTCTGAGGTATTATACAAACCGGACTAAAGAGGTCCATAAGACCAATCAGCTCTTTGTGGCCTTCACTCCCCAGTGACAGAGCAAGGCCATTTCCAAACGGACCATTTCGAGGTGGTTGGCTAACTGCATCCACTTCACTTACCAAAAGCATGGGAAATCCCCCTTCCGGGGCGGTTAAGGGTCACTCCACTCTGAGTATTACTGCTTCTACTGCCTTTTTCAGGAATGTGTCCACAGCAGAGATCTGCACAGCGGCCATGTGGTCATCTGTCCACACCTTCACTAAGCATTACAGTCTGGACATTGCCTCTAGGCGCAGGACTGGTTTCGGTCTTGCAGTTCTGCAAGGCCTCCTGTCATAACTCACTCAGCTGGTGATCTCTCCTCCTCCCGGATGTATCTCCAAATTTTTCTTTGGACTGCTAGTTATTCAGTCCTGTATGTGAAGACCTACTGCAGGAACCCTCTTGAAGTAAGATATTGCAGTTATGTAAGAACTTACCCTAACAGTAGATCTTCAAGAGAGGTTCCTGCAGTAGGTCTAGTTTCCCACCCACCTTCCCCAAACTCCTAGAACGTTTTCCTTTATTTTTCATCCTGCCTAGCCCTTGGGTCTAGAGAGGAAGCATGGTCCTAGGAGTTATCACTTCTTCCTTTCTGCTCACCTTTCTTTAGGTCTCCAGTGGAAAAGAACTGGAGCGCAGGTGCGGGACCGCCCCTTTTATATTCAGTCAGACGTCGGGGGCGGTCCCCACTGATAATTGCTAGCTACAAGTTTGCCGTTGGAACCTGACGCCAGGGGGGCGCAGTCCTATATGTGAAGACCTACTGCAGGAACCTCTCTCGAAGATCTACTGTTACGGTAAGTTCTTACATAACTGCAATTTTTGTGTTTATGTCTGACGCCTTTCGTTTTTTCATCTCAGCCATTTTACAGGACAGAACAGAACCGAATGAAGGGGGCTGGCTTTCAAAGATCAGTGAACACTGAGTAAGGGCAAAGCTTGCTGTATTTTAATCAGAGGAATACCATGGGAAAATTAACAAAGTGCTAAATGATGTGGACTAATTGCTAATACCTGCGGGACTGGGGGGGCAATGGAGAACATGGTTAATGTAGTTCATTGTTTGATTGTTACCAATTTTGACAGACCGCAACGAGAGTAAAGCAAATTGTAAACTGCAGACCGCAAGAAAAAAAAGTTAAACCACAAGCTGCAAACTGAACTCTTTACACTCTTTATGGTTGGGATCCATGACCCACGTTCGTTACATGCAGGATTTGTTATAGAGGGATTCGCTATAACGGGGGAGCACTGTACTTGGATAGGTGTGGGAGAGTGCATAGTAGCAGGAGGAACTAGAAATAGGCAATAAGCTTAGATGAAGTCATGAGCAAGAACATTTATCAGAGGATCTAAGGTAACAAAGTAGATCTTTTTTGAAGATTGTGTGGGACTTGGAGACTCTAAGGTGGCTAGGCAAGGAGTTCCAGGATTTAGGGGCACAATGAGCAGTGTCTCTCATGTGTTACAACTTTTTCTACTAGGAAACACTGTCATCAAATATTTAAGTGTAGCCACATTTCTAAAACTGCAACCAGGTCTAATCTATTTAATAAATCCACCTCCTTAAGCCGTTCATTTTTAGTAGAATACTTCCCACGTTTTGCATGACAGATTTTCATGCTACTCCCATTTAAACTGCATGGGAAACAGACTCAAAAGAGATAAAGTGGTGACAGCATCTTTACAGTTAGCTGCTTGACCAAGGCTGAGTTCTGTGTCCCTGACCGCTGGTAAAAGTAACAAGAAAACCAAAAGGCATTTGTTTGGAGTGTTGGTCTTGTAAATGGCCTGTTCTGTAAATCAAGTTCAAGGAATCTGATACTGTTTATTTTACTACAACTGACCGTGAATTCTTCAACCAGCTCTTGCATCTACATTTATCACTATTAACAAAATTAGAATTCGTACTGCAGTACCTGATGTTCCACTTGGCACCAAGTATTCTCTAAAGACTACCAGTTAAACTTGTAATCTGAACTAGAGCAAATTTTTTTTTAATTTTTATTTATTTAGAGTTGCGCTCACCAAGATAACCTTATGAGAGGTAACATAGCCCATTTTCATGAGGGCCTTAGGATCATACGTACTGTAAACCTAATAATCATACATGCATAGCAGGGGAATGACCGTTGAATGTAAACAATAAGAATAAACAGCATACTGTTGTTTAAAAGCAGTAAAGTTCAGGTCAATATACAGTTACTTATGTCAGCATAGATTAATTCATTCACCGTGACATACTTGCTTCAGCACTGGAACATGCACATTCAGAATTTAAAGTTGCTACTCCCCATCACATGGCACCATTAACCGTCAGACTTGAATCTGCTTGTAGAAGTAGGACTAAGACACTGTGGAGACCCCTAACCCAACAATCTTGCTGTGCCAAAAGGGGAGGATGGGTGAGTGGTGCATGTTTGTAGATGAACACCACTAAAGGAATGCACCTACCAGTAAGTACTGCAGTATGGCTCACAGTGCTGTCCATAGGACCCGTTCGAAACTTCTTTGAATTTCGAAATCTTTTTTCTCAACTTTTAGTCCTAGTCAACATCTTTCTCAATACTGTCTTTCTAGGATCGTGGATATGTTGTTCATCCACACTTATTGGCATGTCCCTTTCCCCTTTAAGAATTGCCGGAACTCTTCAAGCTGGCTCCTCCCACCCTCCCAGGTGGTATAACTCTTGGCTCCACCCCATGAAGTCAGATCTTCTGTTGGAAGATTCAGGCTGCTTCCTTCGTGATCCCGCATTTTGTAGGCCCTAGCTTCAAAACCTTCAGTTCTTCTGAAAATTCGTCTAGTTCTCATTAGTGATCGCAACTACTTATTTTCGATTATGGAAGACGTCTTCCCCTGGATTTTGCTAGTGTTTGTGTGGCCAGAAAATGACGAACACCGATCCCCACACCACGTGCATCTATTGCCTGGGTGTCGACCATGACACCTCGAAGTGCGATTTTTGTCTTGCATTTCACCCCAATGTCCTCGACAACCGTCTCACAAACCTAAAGTTGGGGAGGCCGGAAAAACGGAACCCTCCATTAAAATCAAAAGAGGCTCGGTGGGCAGTTTCTGTGGCTACAGGATCCGCCAAGCAATTGGAGCACATGTAAGCCTTCAAGAAGAAAGTGGCTCAGGCCATGGAATCTTCCTCTCAGAGATTCTTCGTTCCGCTCAGCCTGGACTCCACCTTCTCGGGTTCCTTCCTAGAGTTGTGCCAGTCTCTCCTGACTACAGGAGAGGGTCTTGCAAGCACGCACTCCTCTCGGTTCCATAAGCGGGAAAAGGACCTGGGATATTCTTTGTCTCGGTGAAGACATTCTTGGGATTGGGAGAGATCTCGGTCCCAGGAACCGTCAGTCTAAACTTCGGTCAAAATTGCCTCTTCAGCCGCTGGCTTCTCGGCTTTGCTGTCTGGCCAGTAAACCGAAGTGTCGATCAACGAGGTTGAAATAATTATCGACCCGTTCGACCCATTGTCACCGACTCTGGTCGACAATTCTCTCAATCATACTCCGGTCCTTTCTTTCCCCAATGAGGAGACCCAGCCCGCTGGGAATCCCATCAAGGAAGTGGTCCCCGACCCTGGGAAATCACCGGTCCTGCCAGTGTCTCCCCAGAGACCAAATCAGCCCGTCCGATCTCGTTTGAGGTCTAGGACCTCCTCAACCGACAGGCCAAGGAAGAGCCACAAGTGTTCAAAAAAGAGGTGACGCCATTGGTTGTCCTCATCCTCCTCAGATGAGGAGAGGCTCCGGCGGAAACTCCATCGTCGCTACGAGGACATCATGTGGCAACAGCTGATTTTGTCTTGGCACAAGTCGACTCGGCTTCTACCCTGGCCATTACTTGGCTTTTGCCTCCCATGCTGAAGCTGACTAATTTAGAGCCGATTAAGTCAGCTCACCCACCCGCGGAGCCGGCGCAACCTCTGGTTCAGCGAAAAACGGTCTCTCCACCGATCATGGTGGAACCACCGCCCAAGCAGCCTGTGGTAGAGGCTCCTTCTAAGGAAGATAGACCAGACTCCGGGCTTCCCCTGCATCTTTCGGTCACTGTCACCCTGGATCACCCTCAGTGAGTTGAAGGTGACCTGAGCGGGTCTACTGTTGCATCCGGATTCTTCGGATTCGGATGAGACCGGCCTACATTCTCATCCCAGGGATGATGAATCGGCCAGTGGGTTAGAGATGGAGGAAGGTCCTTCGTCCTTTCAGGGCATTCTTCACCTCATCTCTGAGTCTACATGGATGCCCCTGGAACCTATCCAGGAAAAGGCGGAGTACCCTCTCATGGACATCCTCAAGAGAGTAGATACTCTGATGGAGGCCTTTCCTGTGGCCGAGGCCATAGTTGGCCTGGCCTTAGAATTTTGGCAGCACCCTGCCTCCTGTCCAGCTCCATCTGCCTGCATGGCCTGCAAGTATGTGGTGCCCATGAGGTCCCTTGTGGGGTTCACAGAGCACCCTTCGGCTGAGAGCCTGGTGACCGCCTCTGTGTTCAGGCGTACTGACAGTTCTGCCAACACTGACCGACCTCCCAAAAAAGAATCCAAACTCTTGGATCATTCAGCTCGAAAGGTCTATGCGGCCTCATCTTTAGGCCTTTGTCAGGCAAGTTTGGCCGTCATAATGGCACACTTCTCCATGCCCTCTTGGGGTCTTTGGATGAAGTCCTCCCACACCTCTCCTCAGACATGCAGACCATGGTCAAGCAGGTCCCGGATCAGGGCTGAGCTGTTGCCAAACAGCAGCTTCAGACAGCGCTGAACATTGGGGATTCTTGTGCCCACTCGATGGCAGCCGCAGTTGCCTCTTGTCACAGGGCTTGGCTGAGACTCTCCTCTTTTCTGGCAGATACTCAGCACAAACTAACTGATGTGCCTATCCTGGGCACCAACCTTTTCGGCCCAGGTGTGGCTGGTCACCTTCAGCGTATTGAGCAGTCCAGTGCCACCTTGGATACTACTTCTGCTAAAGGTTCTTCGGGCAAGAAACAGCAGAAGAAGAAGAAGAAGCCTTTTCAGCACTCTTCCCCTGCAGCACAGCAACCCTCCTTTCAAGGAGGGTAGCAGCAACAGGAGCAGCAGCAGGCTCAAGCTTGGTGCCCCTCAGCCCAAGCCCTCCCAGGCCCATAAAGGAGACCGAGGTTCAGGTCCTGGATCCTCCCCCTCCAAGCCTGCTCAGTGACAGGTGGGGGCTCCACCTCCTCTCCTGTCACTCCAGCTCTGGGTCTTCCCATGGGGGGCCGACTCCGCCTTTTTCTTTCCACCTGGTCTGTTATTACCACAGAAGTGGTCGGTCAGGGACTGCCTCTGGAATTCGAGAAGCACCCTCCAAGCCGAGCCTGCGCCCCTCAGGAGGAAAGAGTATTCATCCATACTCAGTCGGCTCTCCAATCGCTCATCCAAATCTCATCTCTCAGTTCCTCCTCAAGGAGGCAGTAACTCCAGTGGTGGATTCTCCAGCAGACCCAGGCTTTGTCTCCAGGTACTTCTTGTCACCCAAGCGGATGGGGGGCTGGTGCCGCATTCCAGATCTGCACAACCTGCATCAGTATCTCAGGTCATGCACCTTTTTGGATGGTCACTGTCCCAGATCATACCATCCTTGGAGGGAATCATGTAGTTCTGTTCACTGGATCTGCAGGACACGTTCTTTCACATCCCAATCCATCCATCTCATTGGTGGTTCCTCTGCTTCAGAGCCAAAGGGACCCTATATGAGTTCTGAGCCATGCTGTTCGACCTGTCATCGGCCCCACGGGTCTTCACCAAATGCGTTGCAGTGGTGGCAGCCCATCTCAGGCATCGGGTGGGTCAGAATTTACCCCAACCTCGACGGTTGGCTGTTAGCAGGTCCCGTCCAGCAGGAGGTGGAGCGGTCCAGGGACCTGGCCCTCCAGACCTGCTCCCAACTCTCGGCCTCTTGATCAACAATGCCAAGTCGGAACTCGTGCCTTCTCAGGTGATGTGCTTCATCGGGGCAGAGCACGACTCTCGTCAAGCCAGAGCTTGGCTCCCGGCGGACAGGGCAGAGGTTTCCTCCTCCTTTGTTCAATCATTTCTGGTTGGGCAATTGCGCCCTGCCCTGGACTTCCTGCACCTTCTGGCTTACATGGTGGTGTGCACCTCCGTTGTCCGTTGGGCCCGGTGGCACTTGTGCCCCCTCCAGTGGGAGCTGGCCGCCCAGTGGACACAGCACCACGATCATTTCAACCAGCTGATCACTGTAACCCAGAAGATGTGGGATGCTCTCCAGTGGTGGACCACCCCAGACCAGTTGTAAGAAGGGATCCCTTTTTTCCACCCAGAGCTAATGGCCATCCTCACAACCGATGCCTCTCTCATGGGCTGGGGAGCCCACATGGGGGATAAAAGGGCCCATGGGTTCTGGACCCCTGAGTGGTCCCGATACCACATCAACCTTTTGCAGCTCAGAGCAGTCAGACTGGCACTGTCAGCTTTCGCTTCTCAGCTCTGGGGTCAAGTGCTTCAAGTCCAGACGGACAATACCACGACCATGTACTGTACTACCTCAACAAACAGGGTGGCATGCACACCCATCTGCTTTGCAGGGAGGTGCTCCACCTATGGACCCTCATCAGCCGTCTTGAGGTGGATCGCCTAGCCATTCATGTGGCAGGAGCCTTAAACCATCTTGTGGATGCTCTCCGCCCCTTACGCGAGACATCCCATGAGTGGTCTCTCCATCCAGAGGTAGCTCACAGCCTGTTCTCCCACTGGAGCAAACCGATGGTGGACCTGTTTGCCTCCAGGAAAAACACCAAGCTGAGGCTGTTTCATGCCCACCCCCCTCAGCAGGGCTCGCTGCAGGGGGATGCCTTCTCGAGGCCGTGGACCCCAGGCCTCTTCTACGCCTTTCCTCCATTTCCCTTGATCCACAGGGTGCTCTTCAAGGTGAGGAGGGACAAGGCGAAAGTTATTCTGGTAGCACTAGACTGGCCGCACCAGTTCTGGTATCCAGATCTCCTCAGCCTCAGCTGCAGGCCCCTGGAGCGGCTTCCAGCACACCCAGACCTGATCACTCTCAATCAGGGAAAGGTATACCATCCGGAGCTTCAGTCCCTGCACCTCACAGCCTGGTACCTGAGCGGATAGAGTTCAAGGCTTTGGGTCTTTCCGAGGATGTCCTCACCATGGTGGAGGTATCGAGAAAGAAATTGACCAGGAAATTTTATGCCTTCAGATGGAAAAGGTTTTCTATTTGGTGTCAGCGCAAGGGCCTGAACTCCCTGTCCTGTCCGGTGGCTAACATTCTCAACCACCTTAGGACTCTCTCCAGAGGTGGTCTTCAGTCATTGACCCTTAGGGTGCACCTGGCAGCCATCTCTGCTTACGGGCGCGGGTCAATCAGCCGACGTTGGCACAGTAGACAGTGGCCGGGCGCTTTTTCAAAGGCCTGTATTACATATCCCCTCCGGTGCGTAAACCTCCACCTGCAGCAAAATGGACTATTGCAAGGTGGATTACATCTTGCACGAGTCTGTGTTATGAGTTGGCAGGAATGGAGCCTCCCAGAGGGATAAGAACTCATTCTGCCCGCCATACTGCTGCATCGGTGGCTGCTTCCAGGGACATTCCTTTCCAGGAAATCTGTTGGGCTGCTACCTGGAAGTCAGCAAACACCCGCATTACCCACTACCACATGGACCTTGAGTCATGTCGGGATGCTGATTTTGGGGCCTCAGTTCTCCAATCTCTATTTCCCAAGTGAGTATCAGTGTGGGGGGGGGGTGCGCCTTGCCTCCCTCCTCCCGGAGGACTGCTAGGAGTCTGCCAATAAGTGTGGATGAACAACATATCCACGATCCTAGAAAAACAGGTTACTCACCTGTAACAGTAGTTCTAGGGAGGCGGTATATGTTTTCATCCACACGGATTCTCCAACCTCTGCCTGGACCCACAAACCGGCTTCCAGCGGCTAAGATCTGGTGTCATGGGGCGGAGCCAAGGGTTATACCACCCGGGTGGATGGGAGGAGTCAGCTTGAAGACTTCCGGTGATTCTTAAAAGGAAAAGGGACATGCCAATTAGTGTGGATGAACAACATATACCACTCCTAGAACTACTGTTACAGGTGAGTAACCTGTTTTTATTTTCTGTGCTGTTCCAAAATGTTATGCTGTTGATGTTGCTGACATCCACACATCTTACTTCAAGGGTATCTCATGCAGCAGGCCATCACTGGTAGGACTGTCATCAGGCATCAGGACCATGCGGAAACCTTTGTAGCTAGCAGTCTACCAGAGGGGGCTGCCCACCTCTGACATCAGTGCCTGACATCAACCAATCCTATAAAAGGCAGGCAGCCCCCACACCCTCCTCAGTTCTTTCCCACCATCAACCATCACACGTCAAACCTCTGATACTGCCGCAGCTACAGTTGACTGCCATTTTCCGGTGTTTAACCACACTGTATTATTTTTCCTTTTTTTTTCAGTTTAACATAAAATTTTCAGTGTTCTTTCCAGACGGTTTATGTCTTCACAACCTTCCTCTTCTTCCAGCTGCTCCACGAAGTGTGCCTGCGGCAAAGAGATCCCGGACAAGGACAGTCATTCTGCCTGTGTCTTGTGCCTAGGCCCAGACCACGACATCCAGACCTGCAAGATCTGCCAGAAGTTTAATCCAGCCACCTACAGACATCAAAAGATCCTGAAGAATCACCTCCTTAAGCAGAAGGTCATCTCAGTGGAACTGGAGCTGCAGGCTGGGAGCTCCTCAACTTCCCTGGCCCAATCCTTAGGCTCTTCTTAATTGCAGTCCCAGAAAAAATCTTCCGTGAAGCATAAACATAGAGACAAGGACTAGGACTGACCCCAGTCTGCCTCCCACTCGCGGTCTCCACACAAGGATTCTTCAGCCGTGAAGTGGTCCTCCTCCCTCGTGGGGATCGACCTCCTCTGTCCCGCACTCCCTTACTTCCACAGGAGTACAGTAGTAGCGCCAAATTTGTCAAGCAGTTTTGTGAGATTCCCTATTGATCCTTCAGGACATTTAGGGAAAAAAAATCCTCTAAAATTCTTTTTGTTATACCTGTAGAAAGAGACCAGCTCCTATCACAGTACTCAAGCACCATCTAGTGTATTTTCAACTAGACTGTCAGATAGACGCACCCTCTCCTGGTAGCAGTGAACACACTAACAAGCAAACAAAAAAAACCCTAGCAAAAGGTTTCACAATTCTCAAAAATCCTTAAAAATCCCTTGACTAATTCAGTACTACTACTGTACCAATGGCCCCACCAGTCGCTCTGGTCTCCCTCACAGGTGGTGGCTTTTTGGGACAGGGTACTCTGTTTCCTGCCCCCAAGCCCTTGCTGTTCCAGTCCTTGTTCTTAGCTGGCTGTCAGTCAGATGGCTTGGCTGGAGTCTCTTCAGCCTCAGCAGATCCCTGCCATTGTGCAAGGAAGTTCTCCGTGTGTGGGCCCTCATGTGCAGCCTGGGGGCCAATCTCCTAGTCATCCATGTTGCAGGGGCCTCCAGTGAGCTGGCGGATGCTCTCAGCCATGTGGTTGAGGCATCTCATGAGTGGTCTCTCCACCCAGAGGTAGTACACAGTCTGTTCTCCCAGTAGGGCACCCCTCATGTGGACCTGTTTGCTTCCAGGGAGAATGCAAAGCTGAGGCTGTTTTATGGCTCCCCCCTCAACAAGGAACACTGTAGGGGGATGCCTTCTCAAGGCCCTGGACTCCAGGCCTCTTCTGTACCTTTCCTCCATGTCCCTTCATCCACAAGGTGTTAATCAAGGCCAGGAGGGACAAGACACAGGTGATCCTGGTGGCTTCAGACTGGCCCCACCAGTTCTGGTACCCTGATCTCCTCAGCCTCAGCAGCAGGCTCCTGAGGTGTCTTCCTCGCTGCCTGTACCTGCTGTCCATCAATCAGAGGAAGGTACTCCATCAGGACCTTCAGGCCCTGAACCTGACAGCCTGGCTCCTGAGCAACTAGAATTCCAGGCTTTGGAACACTCTGAAGATGTCCTCAATGTTGTGGAGACATCTCAGAAGGAGTCGACCAGGAAATGCTATGCCTTCAAATGGAAGAGGTTCTCCATTTGGCATCTGGGCAAGAGGTTGGACCCTTTGTCCTGTCCAGTGGCTAGCATTCTTGACTACCTATGATCCTTCTCTCAGTCGGGCCTTTGGTCGATGATTCTCAAGGTGCACCCAGCACCATCTCTGCTTACCGGGCGTGGGCCAGTCAGTAGTTGGTGGCACAGGAGAAGGTGATCTGGTATTTTTTTCAAAGGCCTTGACCACAATTCCCCTCCGGTGCGTGAACCACCACCACCACTGTGGGACTTGTTGCTGGTTTTGGCAAAGCTCATGGGTAAGCCATTCGAACTGATGCACAGGTGTAACATGTCTCACTTGTCGTGGAAGACCACCTTCCTGGTGGCTATCACGTCAGCCAAAAGGATCAGTAAGCTCCAGGTGCTTTCGGTAGTCTCCTTACCTGGTCTTCCAAAGCAACAAGGTTGTCCAGCATCCCCAACCTGAAGTTCCTCCCAAAGGTTGTGTCAAAGTTTCACCTTAATCAGATGATTACTCTCCTGGTGTACTTCACCAATCACACCTCGGAGGCTGAGCACAGGCTCCATACCTTGGACCTGCGGCAAGCGCCTGCCTACTATAAGGCATGCATGGCTGGAGTTCAGGGACAGGTTTGCCAGCTATTTGTCACCTATGCTGAAGCTGCACCTAGCAGACCAGCAGCTAAGTGAACCATTGGCCGGTGGATTGTATCCTGCATTGACCTCTGCTATAGATTGGTAGGTAGGGAGTCTCCTGTAGGGCTAAGGGCTTATTCCACCCCCATACCACAACCTCAGTGGCTGCTTCCAGGAACATCCCTATCCAGGAAATCTGCAGGGCTGCTACCTGGAGGTCAGCACACACCTTTTATTTCCCATTACCACATTGACCTAGGGTCATGCCGGGATGCTGGTTTTGGGCCTCTGTTCTCCAGTCTCTGTTCCTGAAGTAGGGGACATGCTCCTTGCCTCCCTCCTCCTGGAGAACTGCTAGGAGTTTGCCAGAAAGTGTGGATAGAATATCATATCCATGTCCATAGAAAAACAGGTTACTCACCTGTAACAGTAGTTCTAGGAGTGGTATATGATGTTCATCCACATGGACCCACCCGACCTCCCCTGGCTGTGGCACACAACACTGCTTCCAGTGGACAAGATCTGGCATCATGGGGCAATGCCGCAGGAGTTACCACCTGGGTGGGTGGGAGGAGCCAGCTTAAAGATGTTTCCAGACAGTCTTAAAAGGAAAGGCAACTGCCAGAAAGTGTGGATGAACATTATATACCACTCCTAGAACTACTGTTACAGGTGAGTAGCCTGTTTTTCCAGGAGATTGGAGGGTAACTTTATCCACCCTGAAACTGTACTGAATAATGGAAATAATTCAGGGGTAAAGGAACCTCTGGTGGAAAAAAATTTAGAAAAGGAAGATTTACAGACTTAAAGCTCCCCAGGTTCAAGTAATGTGAGATGCTAAGACAGGGAGGGTATAGCAGGCCTGAAATAGATAGAGGTCTAAGGAGCAGTTGCTTCTGGTGGGGGATAATTCGGAGCTTTCCTCAGAGGATATGGAAGAGAAAACCTGGGTGGGAATAACTTAACATAGTGATGAGCAAATGCAGACACCAAATAAATGCGAAGGTGCAGGGGGGGAGGAACATGTAAGGAACCAGGACACAGGGCTCAGCCTAGCTAATGCCGAGGTAGTAGAAATAGAAACCCAAAGTACTGAGACCTGGAATATGGTCACCCAACTAATGCATCTTGACTGTGTAAGAAGGGAACCGAGAGTACAACAAATGCCTGAATTAAATGTTCAAACAGATGTTCAACAATTAAAAGAACACAAAGAAAGGCAGAAAGTACCTCAGGGAAAGACTGATAGTGGTAATCCTCCCCAAAAAGAATATACTAATCGACGGCAAGAAAAAAACATTCCAAACAAAATAGAGTTTGGGAAACTTGGGAGCAAGACCTAAGGAAAAACATAGCAAACAAGAGCAACACTCACAAGAACAACAGGAAAATTCTAAATATTTTGCAAAAGATGTTTTAGAGGAAATAAAGGGTTTTCATAAACTGGAAATAAAAAATGTCTTGTGTGCAGGAAGACATGAAAGAATTTAAAGGCGAAATCCAAACCTTAAATAAGAGAATTTCCGAAAATGAAAAACTTGCTTCAAACATTGAGGATTTATTGCCCAGTGTTTAAAAATATATTAAGGTTCAAAAAGAAGAGATGGGGAAAATTCAAGAGAAATTGGTGGATTTAGAATGGCATTCCCAAAGGGATAATTAGAAAATGCTGGGCCTACCAGAGGGAAATGAAAAGGAAGACATTTTGGAGTTTTGCAAGAGGTGGTTCACAGAACTAGTGGGGAAAAAAAAATTCCTGAAAATAAGATAGAACTTGAAAGAGCTCACAGATCCATGGCTAGGAAGATCCCAAATGCAAAATATCTGAGTTATATTTGTGAAATTTCACAAATATCAGGAAAGGGAGTTGATCCTACAGGAATTAATCCTAGATTGAAATAAATAAAATAAATACAAATTAAAAAAGACAAAACCACTGTTGTACCAAGGCTCTCTTTGTCCGTTTTTCCTGATATTGGTCCTGAACTAAAAAAAAATAAAAAAAGGAATGCTTACAAAGAAGTAAAGCAAATTCTGTGGGAAAAACAAATACCCTTCTTTCACCCATCGCCAGCTACCTTAAAAATCTCTTTTTGTATAATATTTTTATTTGGTTTTCTGAAGTTCAACAAACAAATATACAACTTAATCAATCTACTAACAATATAATAAATAATAATCAACCATTTCACTTAATTTCCAAGTATATTCCATTCAATTTAATTTAAATTAAATTAATTTAAATTAGATCGAAAGTACAATCAGTATACTCATGCTCTTTACATCCGCCTCTTGTCTTTCTCATTTTTCACACATCATCTGCTTCATTCATTATTATTTTCTTCCCTTTTGTCCTTCATCAGGCATTTCCACTTCCTTTTAAATTGTGCTTTCTTCCACCCATATGCCACCCCTCTTTAGTCTCCTCTCCCTCAACTTACTGTACCTTCCCATAGTATCCAGCTCTCCTCCCGAAAGAGAAGCTAAGAATGGGCAATTCCTTGTAAATCCTTCCTCCTCCCTCCCTCCCACCCCATCACATAAGTTAGCCTCTCTAACCCCAGTGTCTGTAGCACCATCTTCCACCACACTTGGACTGTTGGTGCAACTTGTGAGACCCAGGTATTTTGAATCCCATGAAGAGCCAGAACATATAGTACCCTGATCCACCTAGGTAGCAACGTCCACTCCTCCTCTTCTCCATCTTCCACCCCAAATAAGCATCCCAGAGAATCCAATGGCAACTCCCTCCCAGCAATCCTTCCCACTCTGGACACCACTTCCTTCCAGTATTTCTGCAGTGTCGGGCATTCCCAGAAACACTGCATATACGTCCCCCTTCCCGTTCCACACCTCCCACATAAAAGTGATACTTCAGGGTGCGCCTTATGCACAATCACCGGTGGGTGGAACACCCTGTGAATAAATTTAAAGTATGCCTCCTTATATTTATTGCAGGCCATAATCCCAGAATGCACTGGGAGCAATAGTTTCCAGTTTTTATCCATTATGCATCTACCGAGGTTCCTTTTCCACAATTTTTTTGTTCTTAGTGTCCTATCAGGAAGTATAACCTTTCCTCTCTTCGCCACGCAGCCTATAAACCCTTTCTCTTGATTTTGAGCTGCATAGATCACTGTCTCCACCAGGTCAACCTCATATAGCCCTTTATTCTCCTTTCCCAGACTTCCCATATATGCCCTTGTTTGCAAATACCTGAACCTAGCTCTCTTACCACCTCCTACCACTTCCTGCAGTTTCTGCAATGAGCAGATCCGCCTTGCTACTAATAGGTACCCCAGACTCCTTATTCCTTTTCGCTCCCATTTCCCATAGCCTATATCTTCTAACCCTGATAGAAAATAGGGATTACCCACCACAGGGATTAGCAGTGTTTCCTTTCCTTTTGCCCAACCTTTTCTCCTTAATGCCTTCCAGGCTAATAGGACTTGCACTACCAGGGGGCTGACGTCTTTTCCCATCCTATACGCCCTTAGCCCTTTACTATGGAGATGCGCAGTTATCCTGCCCTGGGCCGTCCCCTGTTCCAATTCAACCCAGCTGGCTACCTTGGGCCTATGTACCCAGTCCGCCACATATTTTTGTTGTATAGCCAAAAAATAGTTTCCTAAATCTGGAAAATTTAGGCCTCCTTTCTCTCTATCTGCCTTCAGCCTCCCCAAGCTAACCCTCGGATGCTTCCCTTTCCAAATAAAGGAAGTAAAGGCCTTCTCCATCCTGTGTATGTCCTCCCTAGTCAACCCCAAGTGCAACATTTGCAACAAATACAAGATCCTAGGCAGCACATTCATTTTTATAATGTTAATTCTGCCCAGCCACGACACAGGTAACTGCATCTTCCTCCTTAAATCTGCCTCAATGGTTTTTATCAGTTTGGCGTAGTTCAAATTATATAGGGACCCCAAGGATCTACCAACCTGGACCCCTAAATATGTCGAACTCGTCCCCACCATCTTGAGCCCCCATTATCTTACCTCTTCTCCAGATCCCTTATACCACATTACCTCCGATTTTCCTAGGTTGATTTTGTAACCCGAGAATGCCCCGAACTCCTCTACCAATGACAAACGAGGGGGTACTGATCGTTTTGGGTCCTTTAGGAACAGCAACATATTGTCCGCATATAGTGCCAATTTGTGTTGTGTCTTACCTCTCCCCCAACCCCTGTATTCTCCTGCATTCTCTAATTGCTACAGCCAGAGGTTCTGTCGCAAGTGCAAACAGTAGGGGGGAAGCAGGCAACCCTGCCTCGTACCTCTCTCCAAAGTAAACCTCTCCGATCTACTGCCATTCACTACCATCTGCGCCTAGGGCCGCCTGTACATCACCTTTACCCATCCCAGAAATGGTGCACCCAGACCAAACCTCCCAATATTTCA
Organism: Neoceratodus forsteri; assembly: GCA_016271365.2. Taxonomy (NCBI): domain Eukaryota; kingdom Metazoa; phylum Chordata; order Ceratodontiformes; family Ceratodontidae; genus Neoceratodus; species Neoceratodus forsteri. The sequence goes on along the minus strand of CM057456.1, from coordinate 446,287,817 downwards.
AACAGGTAGTTCCATTCTACCCTGTCAAACGCTTTTTCCGCATCCACTGAAAGAATCATTATAGCCTCCTTTCCCCTGTTCACTCTCCAAAGTATGTTAAGCGGTCACCTCATATTATGATATGACTGTCTTCCTTTAATAAACCTAGTTTGGTCCAGGTGAACCATCTCCAGGAGTATCTCCTCTAACCTACAGGTCAAAACTTTAGTCAATATCTTCAAATCACAATTTAACAGTGATATCTGCCGATACGAGGCACATAGTTGCGGGTCCTTCCCCTCCTTTGGTATGAGGCATATAACAGCATCATAACATGTGTCTGGCAAGCTGACCTCTCCCGTCTCTTCCTTTTGTTGGAACACTTTACACAGCACCCTCGTAGTTCAGACCCCCATCAGTTTGTAATACTCCAACGGGTATCCATCCGGTCCACTAGCTTTCCCCTTCTGTAATTTTTGGATAGCCTGCATCACCTCCTCCACCGTTATTGGATTCCCCAACTTTTCCCTCTGTGTCTGCATGGCTTTCAGTACTTTAATTTTCCCCAGGAACTCAAGCATCTTTTCTTTCGTTCCTATATCACCCGCCTGATATAATCGTTGAAAGAAAGACCGAAAGGCCTTCTGCATCCCGCTATCCTTGCTCTGCAGGGTGCCCTGTTTATCTCTCACCCCCAAAATTCTATTTACCCTCTTAGCCCCCTTCATAAGCTTAACCACCATTGGCCCTGGTTTTTTTCCCCATTCAAATATAAATCTCTTGTTAAATAAACAAACTCTCTCTGCTTCTGTTCGTAAGTGGGCATTCAAAGCCTCCCTCACCATGTGCAATAATTGGATGGCCTCCCCCGTTCCCCACAAGTCACCCTCATTTCTAACTCCTTTAATTTATTTTCCAGCTCACTTCTTTGTGCCCACTGTTTCCTCTTTACCCGTGACACGTACTCTATAATTGCTCCCCTCATAAACGCCTTACCCGTTTCCTACACTATATCTTTCGAGATACTCTCTTTATCATTTGTTGTCATAAAAATATCCCAACTGTCCTCCAGATGCTTCCTAAATTCCTCATTCTGGGCCATATATATATGGGGAATTTCCATGAGGGAAGGGATCCCTGTTTCTCCCTACCTTGTACTTTCAACACCACCATTGCGTGGTCCGATATATATATATTAGAGGCAAAAAACTCCGTTTAATGCATTAGTTAGGGTTGTTCCATAGCGACAAAAGTGAGGAAATTCGCTGTTAGGGTTGAAAACCCTAACTTCGGATTCACCCCCCCCACCACCACCAAACAGACACACACACACGCAAGTATGGGGGAGGACCAAGTCAACACAACCAATGACAGACATCCAGCAGCAGGTGACAGAAATAACAAACAATTGTCTAAATGTACTACAAGACATCCCCACCCACCTGACCAGGTACTGCATGCTCAGTGGAGATCAACAGCAAAACTGAGGCCATGTACACCAAACGTACACATCCCTGATTGCAGTTGCACACAACGTACCACACTTAGTAGTTGCATTTTCCCTTCTTTTTGAGAATGATAACGAGAAATAGTGAATGTAATGTGCTCCCGCCACATGATGTCTTGTGGCATAGTAACAGGAAGAGCAACGCAAACAGAAGCGCTAACAGTGATGCACATGGTAACACAAGCGCGAATGAGAACAGAAAGGGTAACGCACATGGTGGCGTAGACGGGAATGGTCTGCCACGTGATGTGTTGTCACATAGTAACATGGTGCCTGCAAACGGAAATGTCAGTGGGCATGGTGGCGTAAAGTGAAATAGAAAGATAAACAGTACTGTAGACAGAAATGGCAAAAATAACAGAAAGCATAGCGCAAATGAAAGCATAAAATGATAGCGTGTGGTGGCGCAGGCGTCAGCGGTAAATTAAGCGGTACCAGAACGCAGCGGAAAGAACAACGGTAACAGTAATGTAAGCGCACAGGCTGGTTTTCCCCAAAACCTGCATAGAGAAAGACAGTGAGTACAAATAATGTATGCATAATAATGAGTATCGGAGCAGAAAATGAGAACTTGGAATACTAAATACGTTATATCTCAGGAACCGTACGACGTAGAAAAAAAATTTAAAACTCGTATGATTTATGACACGGTAGTGCTACCATAGTTAGGGTTGAGGAGCCATTTCTATGTTAAACCCCAAAACTTTGCACCTTAATAACTTTGCAACCGTTTGATGGATTTGCCTGAAATTTGGAATTTATGATCAAGAACCATAGGCCTTGGATCTGCCAGTTTCGTGCTAGTCGGATATCACGGCTGCGTGTTATAGTGTGATCTGTCTTGCTTTCACGCTTTTCTGGAATTCTGTGGTCGACTCACAGATCGATGCAGGTTTCTGACCGGCCCGACATCTTCAGGGACGGCAGTCAGTCCTCGATGTGCCTTTCAAGATTTCATGAAAAATATTAAACGGTTCAAAAGTTATTCAAAAACAGTTTCCCATTATAAGTCAATGGGAAAAGTTAACAAAAAGTTCAACACTTTCACAAATGCATTTTTACTTTTGCAAATGGGCCTGTTACTTTCGCAAATCGGCCATTTTGTTTTCAGTTGGTGTTCAGAAAAATGGTTGGCATTTAAATTTGGGACCCTCTAGCAACCCAATTTTTTTTGTATTCACCTAGTCGGGCCCTGAGGATGCTTGCCATGTCTTTATTTTGTGGTAAGACACCCCAGAAATATGTTTTTGAAATTTCTGGAAAAAGTACTTTCTCAAATTACTTTCGTGCTCACGAAAGTGTCGCAAATTTTTGCGAAAGCTTTCGCAAATTGCGACAGTAATTTTCTAGTCTGTGGGAAAATGACAGCAATTCTTTGGCACTGCACTGCAAAATAATCGGGAGTTTTGGGCTGAAATTTGGAGGGAATGCAGCCGACATCTCACAGATGTGCCTTTCAGTGTTGTATTGAAAAAATATTACACAGCGGCAAAGTTATGGCACTCCAAAGTTGACAGTTTTTCCCATAGGATAACATTACGGTGCCCGAAGCATTACAGGAATCCTTTGGCACCCTACTGCAAAATAACGGTTTGGTCTTTTTTCCTGAAATTTGGAGGGAAGACAGCCAACAGTACACAGATGTGCCTTTCAGTAGTTTGGTGAAAAAATATCACATGGCGGCAAAGTTACGGCACTCCAAAATTGACAGTTTTTCCCATAGGATAACATTACGGCGCCCGACACTTAACAGAAATCATTTGGAGCCCTGCTGCAAAATAACGGTTTGGTCTTTTTCCTGAAATTTGGGGAAGACAGCCAACAGCCCACAGATGTGCCTTTCAGTAGTTTGGTGAAAACATTACAGGAGGCAAAGTTATGGCGCTCCGAACTTTTCTTTTTCCCATAGGATAACATTACGGCGTTCACGGCTTTCAGGGCCCGTATTCGAAACGGTGCGTAGATACGGACTTTTTCTTGCTGGAGTATCTTAGCTCCTTAATGGGGGCTAAGATTTACATTAGCCAGGACAGTTGTAAATAATATGACTTTTAAATTTTTTTTCTACGTCGTACGGTTCCTGAGATATAATGTATTTAGTATTCCAAGATCTCATTTTCTGCGCCGATACTCATTATTTTGCATACATTATTTGTACTCACTGTCTTTCTCTATGCAGGTTTTGGGGAAAACCAGCCTGTGCGCTTACATTACTGTTACTGTTGCCCTTTCCGCTTGCGGATCCGTACCCGGTTCACTTACCATTGACGTCTGCGCCACCATGTGCTATCCTTTATGCTTTCATTTTGCGCTTATGCTTTCTGTTATTTTTGCCATTTCTGTCTACAGTACTGTTTATCTTACTGTTTCACTTTACATCACCATGCCCATTGACATTTCTGTTTGCAGGCACCATGTTACTATGTGACAACACATCACGTGGCAGACCATTCCCATCACGCACCATGTGCGTTCTCTCTGTTCTCATTCGTGCTTGTGTTACCATGTGCCACTGTTAGCATTTCTGTTTGGCGCTGGTTGTCCCTGTTAGTATGCCACACCACTTGATTATGGGCGGGAGCGCCGGGTCCAGCGGCCCCTGCCCCGCCGCTGCATTACATTCACTATTTCATCATTCAAAAAGAGTAAAGGACGTTATATTTAAGTTAGGTGTTGAGCGTTGAAACCCCTGAGTTGTTTCACACTTTCACCGCATTGGTGCATTGATCGGAATCCCAACTCTCACCCCATCTCTCATATTTCTGCTGGCTTACATGTCTTGGGTGAGAGTTAGGGTGATCTATCCCAATGCACACCCCAATGCCGGTTGGGGGTGGGCGGGGGTCCAAGGGGATTTTCAACCCAACAGCAAATTTCACTTTTGTCGCTATGGAACAACCCTAACTAATGCATTAAACGGAGTTTTTTGCCTCTAATATATATATATATATACACACACTCACACACGCACATATATATATATATATATATATACATCACACACGCATATATATATATATATATATATAGTTGTGTCAAATCTCCTATACCCAAGCATACCGTTCCCTTGTGGCATAGATATAATCTGTCTGTGTCGATGTCTTGTGGGGATTCGAGTAAAAAGTATACTCCCTCACTCCCGGGTTTGCTGTTCGCCATACATCCACTAAATCTAGTTCTGCCATTCCCTCTTGACATTGTTGCATCCCCCTGATGTCCTCCCTCTTCCTTCAGAGTGGTCCAGTTTCAGGTCCATTGCCCAATTCAGATCCCCCAATTATTAACCCCGGGAATTGCTCCCGGACCAGTAAATCCAGCAAAGAGACATAAAATTGGTAATCATGTACCACAGGGGCATACACCGACTCCAAGGTGATCTGCTCCCCATCCTAGGATCCCGAAATAAAAATATATCTCCCCTCCTTGGTATCTCTAATTACCCTCTATACCTCTAAATTCAGGCCTTAGTGTATCAAAATGGCTATGCCTCTTTTACGCACTGATGCAGATGCTGCATAACACTTCCCTACCCATCCTTGGGCCAGTTTGGCATGCTCTACCTCCGTTAGGTGCATTTCTTGTAGCAGAGCTATTTGGGTCCCCCCCTTCTGAGGGCTGTCAACAACATAGACCTCTTTACTGGATTTACAATACCCTGAACATTCCAAGTAGTCACATTAATACTTTGGCTAACAGACATTGATATATGTTGTTCTTTCCCTTTCATCTTCACATTTACCACTGAGAGCATGGTAACCTTGTGTACTTAATTTTGTTGGTTGCACTTTGTTCATAAAGCAAAACAACAGTATCAGAACAAACTGTCTCAACAACAGTTCGAACATATAACTTTGTACATATTTCCCTCTATCCCCTTCCCCCGTCCATTCCTTCCCCCCAGCACCTACCATACCTCCCCTCGACCCATTCAGTACTTGCTCCCACCCCTCTATCCCAGATCTGATACACACCTCCCTCCCTCCATACACAGCTCCCCCTGTCTCTCATATTCCTTACTTTCCTTCCAGCACTTCCATCCCTCCTCCTCTCCTTCAGAATATCTCGCATCCAGACACACCCCTTCCTTTCCTCTCCCCCTTGTATTTCTCCTCTTCCCTTAGACACTGTTAGTCTCCCCAACTCAAGTGTCTGCCTCATCCCCAGATACTGAATAAGACGCTCCCACGCTCTTCCTCCACAGCCACATTAATTTTGTCTCCCTTGCCCTGTAACCTGACCCTGTTAACTATCCCCCATCCTTGCAGTTACCTCCGTTACCTCATTCCCCCGCTCTCTTCACCATTTCTTCCCTGTTGCTGTCTTCCACGGAGACCCCCTTCTCTTTCATCATGAATCCCTTCCTCCTTTATCCCTCACCCTACATTAGCCTCCCCCTTTGCATGCGTTAAACGGGTGCTCCAAAATAGTTGGTTGGGGCTACAAGTCAAGGCAAGCAGGGAGGTTAGGCCGCACTTAAAAACCACCACGCTAAGCCCTTCTCTCTGCTCACCCTCCTACCTGTACCCATACACGTTTTCAGTCAGTGTCTCTCATCTCGCTTGCCTCAGACATTCCTTTCTCACATCTGGGTATTTCTGCCGCGTAGCATTGGCTCCTGCCATATAACGGCTCTTCATTCAGCCTTTACACTTGCCCCCTTCAGTCCTCTCCATGATTGCTAGGACAGTCCACTGATCTGGTAGTTCCACATGGCCCCAGTCCATTTCAACGAGCAAGGGTGACAAAACAGGCATTAAAAGAACTGCTCTTTCCCCTCCAGCATGAACTTGAACAACAGAACTACAGGTCATAACACAAACAAAAGACAATTAAGAATATAGTCTCTCCTTCTTTTGCTTAAGCAGTGATACTGAATTCCTGACCCATTTACTCAATTCCTGGACTGTTGCTCAGCGCAACTTTTGCCTTAGGCTCTTCACAAATTTCTCTGCTTTTTCAGCCTCCCAGAAAGAGTACGTGGCCCCCTCATGTTTTATTTTCAAAGTGGCCGGATACACCAAGAAGTTCTCGATCTTCAGGTCACGTAATTGCTGCATGGAATTGTTGAACGATTTCCTTCTCTTTAGCAATCGGGCCGAGTAATCTTGAGACATGTATAGACGGTGGCCCTCATATTTCACCTTCTAGGTTACTCTTTTGAAAGTGGTAGTTCTTTTTTAGAATACGATAAGAATTCCTAATGCGGGGAATTAAGGTGTTATTCTGGAATATAAATGGAGTTAAAAAAACAATTAAAAGGAAAAGGATTATCACTTATTTTAAAAAACTTGAAACAGACTGCTTAATAATACAAGAAACTCACCTAACAGATATAGAATTTTAAAAATGTTGTACATTTTGGGGAGGGAACGCTTTCCATACAGGATCCAAAGGGAAGTCAAGAGGGATGCAATTATTTTCTCCAGAAAACATAAAACTGAAATTATTAGGAAAGTGCTTGACGTAGGTAATAGGTATATAATTTTACATATTAGGGTTAATAATCAGGAATTGACAGTAGCAGGAATTTATGGCCCAAATGAGGACAGCAGAGTTCTTCACAACCCTGGCACAGTTTCCACACCCTATGATTGTTGGTGGAGATTTTAACAGCATATTGGATCTAGCCTTGGACAAAATGGGTTCCCACTGGACCCTGTCAAGATCAGCAAGGGTCATCCTTAACAGCATGGAAGCTTTGGGCCTGTTTGACTTATGGCATCATATGAACCCCTCTGGGCTGGAGTTTTCCTACTTCTTACACCATTTTCAGGCTTACTCCAGGATAGACTGGCTGCTGGGCTGTTTGAGTGTTACCACAAAGATTATTAAAATTGGGTATGAAGGAATCTTCATTTCAGACCATTGATCTATACTTTGTAATATGGAATTGCCTAACAATCCTCCAAGCAATACTGGGAGAATGGATCCTTTATTATATAAAAGTCCACAATTCCCAGAACTTATTGGAAAACACCTGGATACCTTCCTTATGTTTAAGTGGGGTAAGGAAACCTCTCTAAATGTTGCCTGGGATGCTTTGAAGGCAAATATGAGAGGACATATTATGAAGTATAAATCATGGTTGAATCAGAAAAGAAAAAGGTATCAAATTTGGAAAAAGAAAATAGCGGAGATTAGACATATTCATACACAATTTGAGAGTGATTTAATTGCCTTATATAACTGAAAACAACAATACAATTCAGTAATGATAAAACGGAGAGAATAATGTTTTGGACTAGAGCGCACTAGCTACTATGCCCATGCAGACAAATCAGGAAGAACTCTAGCCTCTCAGCTTCAGAAGGAAAGATCAGAAAGGCAAGTAAAAGAGATCACGGTAGGTGATAAGATTACAAGGGACCCATTGCTTATTAATAAAGAATTTGAAAAATTCTGTACTTCTCTCTGTACCTCAGAAAATAGCAGAGGAACAGGAAGTTCCTTATTTGAGACAAAAATCCCTAAGATTACAGAATTCCAACAAGAACTGTTGGATAAACCAACAAGTATAGAATAAATTAAATTGGCAGTAGGGGGTGTGAGAGGTGGGAAAAACTCCTGGCCCGGACAGATTACTGATCAAATTTTATAGAATTCTGGTTAATAAGAGCTACTCAGTATTATTGGAACTATTTAATTCATTCTGTCAAAGCAAAGAGGTCCCAGACACTTTAAGGAGACAGTAATTATAGTTTTACTGAAGGAAGGGAAAGATTCAAGATATTGTGCTTCTTATTGTCCAATTTCTGTCCTTAACACAGACTGTAAAATCTTTACAAAAATTATGGCATGTAGGTTGGAAAAGGTTCTGCCCTATATAGTTCATGAAGATCAGATGGGCTTTGTTAAGCAGAGAAGAGGGTTTAACAACACAAGAGATGCTTTCTATGTTATGGAAAGTAGTGCAGAAACTGACACAGTGTTAATGTCTTTGGATGCTGAGAAGGCTTTTGACAGGGTTGAGTGGGAATACCTGTTCAAGATTTTGAATTTGATAGGGGTTGGGGATACTTGCTTAAACTGGATTAAAATGTTGTACAAGAACCCGGTAGCCAAGGTCATGACCAACCAGAATAGTTCCCCAAATTTTAGCTTATCAAGAGAAATGAGACAAGGTTGTCCCTTGTCTCTACTATTATTTACTTTAGTAATAGAACCTTTAGCAAATAACATTAGAGCTCTGAAGGAGACTGAAGGGGGCTGAACGGGAGATAGAGAAATAAAAATATCTCTATATGCAGATGACGTCCTGTTATATTTAAGTAATCCTACAGTCTCCAGTCCTATAATCATGGATTTTATGCAAATATTTGGGGAAGAATCAGGGTATAAAATGAATTGGAAGAAGTCTGAATTTCTAAGGTTAAACACCAAAACCCCCTCTCCTCCAGAGTTCAATAAGTTTGTGGTTAATACAGAGAAAATTAAATATCTGGGGATATTTCTTACTAGAAAATTTAAATCAATGTTAGATTATAATATGAAAATTGCTATAGACAAAATTAGACATGATCGAGACAAATGGGTACACTTACCAATAACCCAAGTGGGCAGAGCCCAGACAATGACAATGATGGTGCTACCTAAACCGTTATGTGTTTTACAAGCCATCCCATTACTTATGTCAAGCACTCAGATTGGGAATCTGGAGAGAATTATTCAAAAATGTTTGTGGAGGAATAAGACCCAGACTTGCATTGGCAAAAATAATGGAAAAGGAAGAATTTAGGGGGGCTAAATCTCTCTAATTTCAGAAAATATCAGTATGCTGCAATTGTTTCACATTCCAAAGAACGTTATTCTGAGAAGCCACCATGGTGGACGTACTATGAAAAAAAATATTTTTAAGGGAAAGAAAACTATCACCAATTATATAGGGATTATAGTAATAGCGTTCCAAGAAATATTGAAAGTATTAGTATTAGAGCTACATTGATGGCCTGGAATCATAACCATAAAAAGAGAAAAGAAAATATTAGGATTAACATACATAGTCCTAGAACTCTGGTGGAGGAAGAAAAATTAAAAGGATTGGGGAAAGTAGACAACCCCGGGAAAAATATAATATATTGGATATAGGGGATTTATACAGAAATTATAACTTTTTCTCCTTTGAAGAAATGCAAAATAGATATAAACTTCCACAATCTGAGAGGTTTAACTACATCCAAATTAGATCCAACCTGTGGAACCAATTGGGAAGGAATTTAAATAAGCTGGAATTATCGTCCTTACAGGTACGAATTATTAATAAACAGTAGTAAATTGATCTCTAAAATTTATAAAAAATTATAATTTGAATCAATTGAATTTACATCTGAATTTGAAACAGAGCTGGGAAAAGGAATTACAGTACCAGATTTCAGAGGAAAAGTGGTAGGAAATTTTAAAATCATCAAAACTTACAATTAGTACTAGATTGAACCAACTCCATTTTAATATACTTCATAGAATTTATTATACACCGCATTTATTGAATAAAATTAATAACATATTACCTATTTGTAATAGATGTAAGGTGCAAAGAAGCACATTAAAACATGTGATAGCTACATGTAGTCAGATACAACCTTTTTGGACAAAAGTGTTCTCGACATTAATTAAAATAAATGGGACAGATTTACAATTCGAACCAGGTGTTTGTCTATTGGGGATATCCCCAAATCAAATATTACCCTCTGGGCAGTCTAAGACAATTTGGAATATGGGTTGGTTCCATGTCATAATAGCGATCACAAAACGGCGATTGCTATTATGGCAAGTGTATATTGCCAAAAAGCAAATTGGCGATAAAAACTTCAAGGCAATCCGACTCCGGAATGTTAAAATGTGTTTTTTTGGGGAGGGGGGCCTGCACCCCCCTGAATTAAGATTCTCAACTCCGGGGGAGGGGGGTGCATGTCAGGGAAGGGGCAAAATCCGGAATTTGGAAAAAATTAAGTCCCACAGCTGCAGGCAGCTGCAAAATGTACATGCTTCCGGTCCCGAATCCAGTACATGTTGTGCCAGAACTAGCCACCCACACCACCACCACACCACACCGCTAGCTCAGCGTCAGCAGGTCCACCAGTCCCCTAAAACCCTTTCCCTGTCCCTCCCCTTCCCCTCACCATTCCCCCTTTCTGGTCGCCCATCCCCACAGTTGCTTTCCTGTACAGTTGCTTGTTAGCAGGGTAGCCCAGAATGATATCGCCAGAAATGAGTCGCTATTTTTGTAGTTGCTCATTTTCGGTCGCTGTCATCACTGGATGCCATATGGGGTTGATAAATGCTGAACGATGTATAGTTAGACTATGGAAAAATGAAAATCCATCAGAGTTTATTCTTTGGATAAATTTGTTTGTGGAGTGCATCCAACTAGAAAGACAGTACTGTGTGGGTGAAAAAAGCGTTGACCAAATTTGAAAAAATATTGACACTAGTGTTAAATTAATTAATACACAACAAATATAAGTAAGATTTGATACAAAAAGGTTATGAGGGAGGGTTTTAGGTAGGGTAGTCATAGGTTAGACTAGGATAGGTTAGGGTAGGGGGTAGGTACACACCCCTGGGTAAGGATGATTCAGTATAGAACGGATACTACACCAAGGGAGTGAGTAAGACCGTTCAATACCAAAATATTCTCAATAACCTATAATCTGAACTCGAGAAAAAATAAGAAAAAAAAAAAAGGAGCATCTTTACCTTCCACCCAGGATGGATGGAGGTCATCTCCTTTGTATAGGCCTGTACCCCCAGGTAGAACCCCCAGTCCCTGATGAAGCCAAAGCCCCTGCACCATGCCTTCAACTACTCGTTGAACACCCTGGTGCAGTGTTCTCTAGCCTCACCCCAGACATACACAGGTAGCACCTCAGTAAAGGCCACCATGTGAGCTACTTGCATCAGGCCTCTCCCCAGCTCCCTAAACCTATCCTGCACCACACCTGCTGCATTCCTTGCCAGGTCATTAGTCCACAGAAGGAAAATTACATCCAGTTTCCCCTTCTGCCCCGCAGCCCTAGTAGTCCATAGGATCCCCTCTATATCCCCCCATGCTGATGCACCAGGTAGGCACCTCACCTCCCCTCCCTCCCTTCCTGCTTCCAGAACTACACTTGATGATTGAGTGCCCCACCTGAAGTTGCTTCCTCCTCCACTGGGGTCCTCTACCTTGCACTTTGGGGCATCCCCTGTAGGAGGACCCTCACATCCTCCCTGGCCATTACAATAGGTGTCTCCTCCTGACAGTCCCATCCCACTAGAGCGGCGAATGTGTTGCCTAATGCCACTGGCTGAGGAATGTACTCCCAACCTGGCAACCCTACCCTCCCAGAGCCCACCACAGTCCTGCCGGCCCTCCTCCTTAGTCCCCCTCTGAGGTAACGGTAGTAGACTTGGTGGCCATTGGGTGGGGACAGAAGTCCCTTGAATCCTTGCCGACTTGCCCCAGAGTCTTGTGACCTCCTCCCTCAGCCCAGAGAGGTGCACACAGATTTGGCAGCATCTCAGTTTTCACAAGGACTCTCTAAAAATGGCCACTCCATAGCCACTGCACTGCACCACTCCCACCATTCCCATTTCTACACTCCCTGCGATACTGGAAAAGAACTTGGTGCCCTTACCGCAAAGAGGATGTTTCTAACTTTCCCAGTTTTTATTTTGTTTACCCTTTTGTACCCTAGATAAAGTGTTTCTAGTTTTCCCCGTTTGTTTCCTTTATCCCCTTTTACTCTTAACCTAGATTGGGTGTTACATCTATTCCCACTCACAGGTACTTTAGTTCCAGTAATCCCTTAAACAGGTACTTTATCTTACTGGACCTACAGAGTTCCCTGCATGCTTGCTGTTGCCTGCAGATGGCTGCCGATGTCTAAGTCGCCAGTCTCAGCATCTGTTCCATTACTGTACTGTTCCACTCACATGCTGGGACATGGGTGTGCTGGGACACACTGGAGTGGGCTGGATTAATACCCCTCTTCCTCAGGTGAAAGCTTCAGAACTGGGCACAGTACTCCAGATGAGGCCTCACCAGTGAACTGTACAGTGGCAGAATCAGATTGCTTCTCCTTCTGTCACAACTCCTCCCTGTACAACCTAGCTTGCTGGATGTCTTGCTGTAGGCTTTGTTGCATTGACTTGTTTGCTTGAGAGTGTCACTGATGATGACCTCCACACCTCTGTCCTCTGCTGAGGTGGCCAGTCTAACCCCTCCCAGCCAACTCTCCCCGTGTGGATTCCATATACCTAAGTGCACTACTTTGCACTTCTTGGCATTGATCTTCAGTTGCCAGACCTTATACCATTTCTCTGGTTTTCCTCAGTCCTTCTGGGTCTTCCACACCCCTTCCTCATGATCCACTGCACCACATAGCTTTGTGTCTTCAGCAAAGAGGCACAACTTTCCCTGGATACCCTCCCCAATGTTACTTCTCAACGTCTTTAATAATATTCTCATCTTTAATGATATTATTTATGGGTTTTTTTCCAAATTTATATCTAAAAAACATGAGAACAGCAAAATACCAGAGAAATAATCAATATTAAACAAAGGGAGAAGAAAATAAAAAAAGAGAAAGAACAAATACAGATAAATCATTGTAGCATAATTCATTGAGATACACTGTACGTCACAAAGAATATACATTTACTTGCATTTATATGTGCAAGCATATTCTCAGTACGTGTGGTACGCAAAGCAGCATTGAAAGTAACTAATCACGGGGGGTTAAGGGGTGGGCATATAAAATAGTTTTATATTTATAATACTTGAGGTGCATTTACAACACTCTCTCAGTGATAAATCATGGATGTCATCTATATGATAAATATGATCTAGTAGTCTTTAGTATATTAATACCTCTTTAAAGAATGATTCCAATATGGTGGACTAAATGTAGGAACTATATGGACATTCTAGTATTTCAAGTTGTATCATTTTGTGATCATTGTAGCTAATACCATAATCTTGTGTTGGGTCTTTGACAAATTAAGGTCACAAAACTCATTAAATAAACACACCTCAAAAGATAATGGTATTTAAATGCCTGTCATTTTGACTAGGGATTGCATCAACTCTGTCTACCACTCTGGAAAAAATGTACACTACCATAACAAATGGAAAAGACTGTCAATAGAATTATGCCAACAGTTACCATGTGGCCTTAAACTCATCCTATATAGCTTTTGAGGTGTCATATATGCCATTGACAGTATTTTATGTTGGATCATCTTATGTTTGGTATGTAATAGTTATTTTTTAAGTAATAGTGCCAGTTTGATAAATCGATCATAGTATGATTTTCCTTATACCAGTTTTTCATAGTTTTAGTCAATACAGAATGATCCAGTTTTTGCCAGTAAAATTTTATAATAAACTGAAATCCTATTTTTCATCATTTGGATCCACAAGTGGTTATAATTTATCATTTTTCCCATCAACTAATTTAATATTATGACTTCATAAGAATCTAAATGTGGTTGTTTTTAATGCATTGTATATAAGGACTTTATGTTGTAGTGTAATCTGTTGTAATTTCTGAAATGATGGAAAATCACCCTTAACAAAGAGATCAATCCAGTTTGGTTTTGAAAACCTTATTAATTAAAAAAAAAAGTTCTTATGTAAGATATTACATGTCCAAAGTGAAGTATCACTCAATTTACAGGGTCCCTGTAAGTCAAGCAGTCGCTTTGATTACTTAAAATCCCAACACTAAATAGCCATAAACCAGATAAAAAAATTACCCCCATTCAAGTCAATGGGGTGCGCACATGCAGCCTTTGTTTAGTGACATCACAAAACGGGACTGCATGTGGGGGCGTATGTTCAGAGTCAGGAGGTGGCTCCATTTCTTTATCGTACCTACGGAGTGAAAATTACGAGGCTCATAACTTTTTAATATGGAGAAATTATGTGGCATATTTTTACACAGCAACTCACCATATATATTTAGGACAGTGGCAGCTCCATTGCTGTGAAGCTGCTCTTTAATATCAGAAACTGATCTGGTATTATCAGAATATTGTGTATTTCTAGTTTAGGGTCAAATACATCCAATAGTCTCTGCATCGGGTGTGAAAACTTGCTAGTCCTGTTAACTTGCTTATTTAATGGTGCTATCCATTCCAATATCTATTTCCATTTAATCTCTCAATAATGTAGCTGTGGATCAGGACACCATAAACCACCACAAGATCTATGGACCATTAATATCTTCCAAGTAATTTGAGGTGATGCCCTACTCCAAAGAAATTTCTTAAAAATTCTTCTAACAGAATCAAATCATTCATCAGAAATCTGGCCCAATAAAGTCTGCATAAAATAATAAGATGTGAGGCATAACCATCATTTTGATGGTGTCAGTGCGATCCCAAAGGGATAATGGATAGTTCTCCCATGTATCTAACATCTGTACGACTCTCTTCTTTAGTATGCCCAGATTATTTTTGATTTATCTCTACTTGAGTATGGAAAGATGAACTCCTAAATACTTAATATTATCTGTTACTCGAAAGTCTTTTAAGTATAGTTCTTCACACAGTAAATTATTAATAGGGAGAATGGCAGCTTTTCTTTGTTTATTTTATGTTTTTATTTATACATTTTAGCAAACTCTTGATCTTATTGACCCTCAGCACACCATTGCTGAGCCGCCTCATTCTGCGGCTATGGTTACCCTCTGACCAGGGGCAAGGGTGGGCCAGCCACCCCCAACACATTGGGCGGTGGGCAGGCCATAGGGCAGCGGCAGCAAGGAGACCAGTCAGGGCTATGCTTAGTTTTTTGCATTTCTGGTATCAAGAGGTGTGGCGTGCAGTGACGTAATGGCGGAGCCCCACTTAGCATCTGTATGCCTCCCAGTCTTAACCTTGTTCCCCTGGGCAAACTGCCCCTGGTCACCCAGGGGCGCTGCAGTGGGAAGCATGACTCCCCTTCCCGGAGATGGAGAGCATGTAATTGCCACTCAGTCCATCTCCCTCCAGCCGACCCTCCAGTCTCCCAGGTTCGTTCCTGAACCTGGGTCGCTGGCGCCGCAAACAGTGGCTCCACTACTGCGCCTGAAACCAGTGAAAAAGCATCAATTTCTTTCAGGAATTTCAGAAAGGAGATGTTAATATTTAATAAGATATCCAGAATATCATCTGTATAGGCACTTACTTTTATGTTCATTTCATCACAACTCATGCTGTAATAGATGTATTTTAACCCCAGGAATCCTTCACTTATGTTTTCACTCTGTGCATCATTCTCCATAGAGATAGATGCCCCGGTGACAAAACTTGTTCTAAGAATTGAACTTAGAATTTAGAATGGTGTTTTGAGTGAATTGGAGATCGTGATTCTTAATGGAATTCAGTGAATTCCTAGGCTTGTTGTACCATTGTAGTGACATCAAATTGCTGTTGTACCGTCTTAGGTACATCGCTACAATGCTACAACATAGAATGCCCTTGCACTTCTGTGACCCTAACAACTGCACCGATTGCTCGGTGGTTGTTTTTTTTTACAGTTGTGAGGAGAAAAACAAGCGATCGTCAATGGCTTTCACTGTATTCTCAAAACCTGCTTAATCAGATCAGCACCAGTTTATAAATGAGCAGCAAAACTGCCGCACAGTTAAAAAACATAGCACTTAGCCCAGAATGGTTAGCAAAATTTAAAATACATATAGTTATATTAATTTTGTCTACTGTGCTGTGGAATCACTTAGAAAATGGTTAACTATCTACTGCTACTCATTTCTGCAAATGGTTTGAGTTCTCCCATTTTCTGTAGTGTAGTGTTTTGCTATACTGCACCAGCTACTTAATACATTGTTTGTGTTTCATATATTTGCCAACTAATCTGTAATATTAGGAGTTATGCTAGGAATGATAGGTGTACAGAAGGCCGAGATGCATACACGTACACCTCCAGCAATGCTGGACTCGGGTTTACACAAGATTCAGTAAGTGTGTATAGGTGTTTTTTAAACACACCAAGATTGTTTGCATCAACTATGTGTTTTGGAAGTGTATTCCAAATGGGTATGATTCTTTGTGTGTAGAAAATCGTCTAATATTTCTTTTTGGGTATGTTAGAGAAAGTTGGTAGGTGTGGCTTCTCAGGTTACACTCCCTTGTGTTGTATGTCATACCCAAATCAGACATTAATTCCGGGTCCCTAGATATTTTTAAACATCAAAAGTAGGTCACCCCTAGTTCTCCGGAGTTCCAGGTAATGCAGTTTTAGCTCTGTCAATCTATCCTTATAACTTTTTGTCTGCATGTTACTTATTAGTTTGGTTGCTCGCCTCTGGATCTTCTCCAACTTTTATCACACTCTTCTTAGATGTGGGCTCCAGAATGAGGAGCAGTAGTCCAGATGTGGACGTACATAGGTTTTGTAGCATGGCAGAATGCATCCCCTGTCTCTAGATGTAAAAGATCTCTTAATGCAACCTATTATTTTTATTACTTTTTTAATGACCTCATTACAGTGATCAATAAATGATACATCTGATGAAAAGATAATCCCAAGGTCCCTTTCCGTGGAAATAGAGATTTTGGTATCCCCCACTTTGTCAACGTGGCAAGTAAGAAAGGACACTGTAAATAATCAAAGGCCTTGTTAGCATCCAGGGCCGTAAGAATGACTTGTTCTTTCATTTGTTGGACTATTTATGTCACTAACTGAACTTGTTCCATTGCTTGATACATATTCTTTCTTGCAATAAAATCTTTCTGGTCCATATGTATCATGGTTGAAAATGTTTGATTTGAGCTGATTCACTATTAGTTTTGACAGAATAATATAGTCCGTGTTGACTAGAGCTATAAGCCTATAATTTGATATTTTAGTTAGATCTTTATTATCTTTAGGAATCAATACAACTTCTGTCTTTAAAAGAATGGGGGGGTGATTATTATGTAGTTTCATGAGCCACCCTCAAAAACTACAGGGCTGTTAAATCTATAAATATCATAAAAATTGAGTTGAAAGTCCATCTGATCCCATAGTTTTACTCTTTTTTAAATCTGTTATAACTAAGTACTTCTGATAATGAGAAGTCCATATCCAGAATATCAACCTGTGGAAAATTTATAGAATATAAATATTTATTTATTTTCTTAATTTAAAGGACAACTAAATAAGCTATTAATCAAAATTGTAAAATCCAACTTTGTAGAAGGAAAGACTGCTGTTTACTTTACATTTATATAATTAATATAAATGCAGTTTTGTAGCGTTAAAAATGTGAAGAGTCGACTGGCTAACTCTGGTTCAGGAATGAGTCCGGCCGGAAAGCGAGGATTGAGTATCCAGAGGACTGCTCTCCCTCTCGGGGATCCTAGGGTTAACCCCGCAGTGCAGCAGCCCCCGGTGGAGACTGGAGACACTGCAATGCTCAGGGCTCAGCAAGTGGGTTGCAGAGCCGCGGCAGACGTCCCTAGTGTCATGGCATGCTCAGGCTCTGCAGGGAGGGAGGGGGAGAGGGCGTAACCACACAGAAAAAGTAGAAAAACCCTCTGCCTCCTGATAGGCGATGGAGGGTCCAGGGGTGCTAGCCATCCACACCCAGTGTTGGACTTCTCTTTCAGCTCCTTGGCTCTCCTCTGCTCCCGGTCGCCTATCTAGATTCTAGATAGAGTGCCAGGAGGAGTAATCTGGCAGTCCCACCTCGGGGGACTCAGAGCCGGGGGGCTGGGTGGCCGGGAAGCAGGATGGAGTGCCGTGCCCAGGTGGCGCGAGAGAGAGCTTCAGACAGGTGGGATAAAGGCAAGTACTGAAAGACCTCTCCTGAGAGAGTTCAGGAGGTAGGAGCGATAAACAGAGTTGGGGGAAAAAATGTAAACAAAAGCCTTCTCCTTTCAAACCTCCCACCCTGTCTGCTCACTAGGATGGCCACCTACTGTACTATGTGATGAAGTCATTGGAGCGGGAGCTCCTGAACTGTGCTTTCTACTCTGCTAACAGACTGTAGTTCCTTCTCTGCTCTTATCTAGTCTAATTTAAGACAAATTATCAAAATCATGGCTTAATGTGTGTATTATTTTTATTAGTATATATGTTAGACTATAGTTTTTGTTCATTTTCTTTCCGTAAAACAAGCATACTTAGTTCAGTAAACTTCTAACAGTAGTACAGTACACATTTGCCCATAAAGGACCTGATGGTCTAGTTCAATGTGGCATTGTTGCTGGCTGGTCCAATCCAAAGGCAGACTTAGAAATCTGTTTGCTAATCCACAAAAACTCTTAGATTTCTGTGCAGACACACACACACACCCAGCAGCAGCAGCAGCAGCTGCCAGCCAGAGTCCACTCATACAACCCACCCACCTGCCATCTAAGCACACTCCTGAGCCCCTTGTTTCAGTCCTGCAAATACACTCTGCCAGTCATAATAAAAAGCAGAACGATTACCAGCACTCAACTCGCTCTGAGCTCTTTGACACACGGCTTTACCAACCCTTAAATATATGGTATTATAATTAATGGGTTTACCTTTTTCCCATAGGAAAACCATGGCATAATTTGCCATAATAAAGGAGTGTTTATTACAGCAAACATGCACACGGTTTTCCTCACACTGTATATGCACCAACCACACTTCGTCTTCTCGACCGATCGCTTTCCACCACAAAACTGTACCACCAGAGGAACTCGGCGGTAAGTTACTTAAAACAAAATAAACAGCTTTTTTCTAACACAAGGGGGTAAAAACAGCACTTTAAAAATGTGGACATTACAAATGTAAGCAGTGGCCAAAAATGAAACCGGAGCGTGGTCGCACCGGAACCCAATATATTTTATATAATTGCTGTGGCAAAAAAGGTAAACCCAGCAGTTATATAAAATAAAATATGGGGTGGTGTATGTGAACGTGAAGTTTACACCCCCCTTCAGTGTTAGATGCTTTATAAACCACTCAAGCTTTACTTTCAGAGTTTATGTGGCATCTAACACTTTGGGAGGGGCGTAAACATCTCGTTATACACATCACCCCATACGTTATTCTATATATAATGACTTGGGAGCTTTTTTCCCATTGACAAAGCCAGTTATAATTAATCATTATAACCAGCTGGTTATAACAGCAGACATGCAAATATTTGTCTAGGGGAAAGCTGTGAAGCACTGAGCAGCTCACACTAAACAGTTTACTTATTCTAGTGACACTTGTTGAGGTGAAAAAATGCTCCCCAGCAATTAGATCAAATAAGGTATGGGGTGGGGTGTAAAACTCAAATGTTAGACGCATGTTCAGTGTTGGATGCTTAGATAAACCCCTTGAGCTTCACTCTCAGGGTTTATGTAGCATCCAACACCTCGGGTGTGTGTAAAATTCCCATTATACACCCCATCCCATGTATTATTCTACATATAATATTCCATTACAATTAGAACAAGGTCAAAGTTGTCTGTAAAAAAGATACCATTATCATTTTGAAGACTGGATAACATATTCTTCTGTTTTTGCTTTATTAAGGACGCAATGTACCTGATTTGTGAGCATTAAAATAATTATTTACAATCTTCAAACGGTTTAACTCAGCTTCTTTAATCAGTTTAGCATTTTTTTTCATTAGTAATTCTTGCTTCTGTGGTACATTTGAATAATAGTAAGTAAGTAAAAATATTTGTTCATACAAAATATATATCTTTTTTAATTTATTCATTACAAATCGGGTTTACAACCTTTGAGTCAGAGACTCATTTACAAAGGCACCTCGTTGCAGGGGGAAGACATCAAGACAGTTATTACAGTGCAGATTAAAACAGAAGATAACATTACAGGTGCAGTAAAAGGAACATTTAACATAGATACACTTAGGTTACATAATGTAGTAGTTTGTATGTTACTTAGGTTACATAATGTTACAAAATTGTGAGTTACTCTCATGGATATAGTAGGTCCTCAGAGAAGACAGCGGATTGCATCCCTGTTTGGACCTAGTAGGGAATAAGTGGGTCTGGGGGAGGGAGAGGCTGTCCAGTGGACATTGTCGAGCCAGGACAAGGCAGGAATTAGGATAAACTCGATTGAGCTAATGCTCATTTACAACAAGGTCCTAATCTCCAAGTGACATTTTATCTTGGATTTTGTTTTTCAAATTCTTGATCTAATAAGCTTCATTTCATTCAGTTCTTGCCTTTTCAGTGTAATTTGACAAGATATGGCCACCCCTGCATTGTTTCTGCAAATGCATCCCAAATTCTGGGGACAGGCTATTCAGATGAATAACTGAATTCCCAAAAGAGCCTAATTTGTTCCCTACTTATGTTAACTGTTTCTTCAGTATGGAGTAATTTATTATTGAGCTTTATGTAGATTTACTTTTCCTGTCAATGCTGGAAATCATAACCAGTTCATGTACAGTACGATCTTTTATAAATATATTAAGTATTGTGAATCAATAACTTCAGTAACTTAATTTTTTACTTCTATAAAAATAATCAGTTTTTGAAAAAGATTTAGACTGTTTAGAATAAAACAAAAACTGAGCACTACCAGGGTGTTGAACCCACCATATACCCTCCAAATCATTATCCTGCAGAAAGTCTATGACACGTGCTGCTAATCTTCTATCTTCATTACAGATATTTTATCAAGTGATGGATTAAACATTGATTTAAAATCCCCTTCTAAATAAATTCTTCCCCCCAAATTCCACTAAAGCTAACGTGAGTTTTGCCAAAAATTGTTGGTAGCCTACAAAGGGGCATTACTGAGCCAATGACAATATCTGTACCATAATTTTTCCCTCATACCAGAAGTATCTTCCCATCATCATCCTGATACGCTTTTTCAAAAAGTTACTTTTTTATCAGTTTTATCAATTAATATCCCAACCCCTCTACTTTTATTAGTGCCCAAAAATAGTAAATTTGCCCCACCCAATTCCTTTTTTACTTAAGCATCTTCTTCTGTATAAGGTGTGTCTTCTTTGAGGGTGGAGCCAGCAGCCATGTAGGCAGGAAAAGTTCTCGAGCTTCTGCTGAAGTTCTCAATACAAAGCTTATTTTACTGGTAAATTCAATTTCTTTGACTCAGAAACCTTGCTATAGATTGAAGTATAACATATTGTCGACTACAACAAGACTGAAAATGGGAAATCTCAGAAAAGAATCTGGGGACGGCAGCAGCAAGAAGAATATGCAGGCTGCGTCTTTGAGCAGCAGCAAGATACTTTGTGTACCAGATGGCAGTGAACCAGAGATCACCCTCAAGGATGTGCTGCACGGCATTAAAGCACCAGATTTCAGGGTACCAACCCTGGATAAGAAGAGCACTGACTTCCAAACTCGGATTACTACATGTGAACACAATCAACATCTGCTTCAGTAGAAGCCAAGGAGGCTGCAAGAGCTGCACCACAAACTGCATCTGCAGTGACAGACTTAATCAAAGAAAACTGAGCATTCAGATACCACATTAAGGCCCTGGAAAAATTCTGAAGATCCCCAAATACAAGAGTGCTTTGCCTACCTGAAGCTATGGATGGGGATTGTAGAACTGATTTTGCTAACAAATGGCCGAAAGATACTTTATGTTTAAATTGAGATCCATCAGCCAGCACAGCTTACAGGACTGATTGTTTATTTATTTAGTTAGTTGAAAATTAGTGACCGGGAAGGGCACACTAAGCCAAGGTTTATTTGTAAGTGCGACCTGGAGGAGAGGGAAACAGGAGGAACAGCAAACAAATTACAGTGTGTTTCAAATTACAGAAGTAAGGTGCGGTCACAAAGTACAATAACTCACAGGTACAGCTTGAAACATTTTAAAGTGTAAATACACATACCCGTATCATGCCAAGTGCATATGCAAGAAGCAACAAAAATGTTACATAGAAACATAGAAACTGACGGCAGAAAAGGACCGCAAGACCCATCCAGTCTGCCCATTTCTTTTTCTACCTTATGAATGTGCCATAGGCCTTTGCTCTGTCAATGGCCTATCTATTCATACTCATTTGCATTGCTTCTTTCTGCCTATCCCATGCCTGTTTGAAACCCTGCGCTGTATTCATAGCCACCACTTCCTGAGGTAGGCCGTTCTATGCATCCACCACCCTTTCTGTGAAAAAGAACTTCCTCACATTACCCCTTAATCGGCATTCCTCTAATCTCATGCTGTGTCCTCTTGTCCTGCTGTTTTTCTTATATTGAAACATGTTAGACTCTTTCACCTTGTTAATGCCGTTAAGGTGTTTGAATGTTTCATATTACCTCTCTCCCTCCTTTACTCTAGGGTATACATATTGAGTTCAGTTAATCTGTCCTCATATGTTTTCTGATGCAGTCCCTGCATCATTTTGCTTGCCCTTCTCTGGACTGCCTCATTTTGGTTAATGTCCTTGTGAAGGTGTGGCCTTCAGTACTGCACGCAGTACTCCAGATGGGGCCTAATCAGTGTCTTGTAAAGAGGGATTATTACCTCCCTCTTCTGACTTGTGATACCCCTACTAATACACCTCAGCATCTCTCTAGCCTTACCTACTGCTTTAGAGGTCTGCTTGGATGATTTCAGGTCATCGGTGATGATGACGCCTAAGTCTCTTTCTTCCCTTGTGACTGCCAGCAACTTCCCTTCCAGCCTATAGGTGGCTTCTGGGTTTCTCTTCCCTGTGTGCATGATCTTGCACTTCTTTTCATTAAACCCTAGTTGCCACTCTTCTGAAAATTTTGATAGTTTATCTAGATCTCTTCTCATTCTGCCCACACCATCTGGATCATCTACTCTGTTGCAGATCTTGGTGTCATCTTCAAACAGACAAACCTTACCCTCCAGTCCATCTGCACTGTCACTGATGAAGATATTGAAGAGGACTGGCCCCAGAACTGATCCCTGTGGTACCCCACTTGTGACTTGCATCTCTTCTGACTGTATACCATTTACCACCACTCTCTGTTTTCTGCCCGTCAACCAGTTTGCCACCCAGTTGACCAATGTCTGACCCACCCCGAGCCTACCCAGCTTATTAATCAATCTTCTATGTGGAACAGTATCGAAAGCTTTGCTGAAGTCAAGGTAGGCAACATCAACTGCTCCCCCTTGGTCCACCACTCTGGTTACCCAGTCAAAGAAATCTATGAGATTAGTTTGACAGGACCTTCCTTTTGTAAACCCATGCTGTCTTGGATCTTGTGCTCCCATGGATTCCAGGTGTTGCACTATTCTTTCCTTAAGGAGTGTCTCCATAATCTTGCCCACTACTGAGGTATGTTGCTATAGTAATGTTAACCAAATGAACAGGCAGTGCACTAGGCACAAGTTTAGATAGGGAGAGAACCAGAACCCATTCCTGACAGTGTAAGACAGGGAGGACATGTTAGGGGAAACTAGCAGGTCGGAAGTGGAAGGAGTTTTAGATTACACCTCAGTGATGTCCAGGCAATGAGGAGGCAGCAGATACTTTTTTATTTGTGCTAGCTGGAGTAAAAAAATGAGACATAGACCTTGATGTAGCCAGAAAAATGAGATCTATCACACAGGCAGATGATTCAAGGGTTTCCATCTATCCTGACTTGAGTTTTGCCACCCGCAGCCAAAGGAAAGCATTCCATTCTATCAGAGCCACTTTGAAAACTCTGGGAATTACACACACACGTTACAATGCCCACCATGACTGAAAATCATTTACTCGAGTAAAGTATACCTATTCACTGATCTACCTGAAGCCATCAAACTGGTAAATAAAGTCAGGAAAGACTTTGGGACTCCTAAATCTGAACTTGCTGTGGATTCAGACTGTGAGCCTTGAAAACTGGGTGATTTATTTATTTTATTTTATTTTAGTTATTTGAGTTTTGGTGCCCGGGTAAGTCCACTGAGACAATTACAGTCCGTTTTTCAGGGTCGACCTGGAGATACAACAAACAATACAACACAGTGCAATAAGATAGAGAGCAAACAAGATAAAAATTGACACTATAACAATAGCATACATAAAAATATTATACATAAATATGGTAGAATGTGTTGAGTGTATATACATTTCAGAAGTGTCACACGTTTCAAGGCAAAACAGTAAGTTGAGACTACAGACTAAGGATCAAAGACCTCAGGATAAGGATTATTTGTCACAGAGAGAGAGAGAGAAAAGGAGGGGGGTGGAGGAGGGTATAAGGCAATAAGTAGATGGAGCGAGAAGGTGAAGAAGGCGAGAAGATTTGTGAGCTGATGACTGGTGTGACATACAGTAAGTGGGGAAGATGTAGTACTACTCTAGTACCCCTTAAAACTGTACAGTTATTACTTTTTTGAAACTGATAGATTGATAATACTGTACATTAGGTTTTGTTATAGGTGGCTAGTTCATGCTGTCAGTTCAGGATGGCGCTGACTGCATGGTCTCCTCCGTGCTGCAGCTATTCCATGCAAAAGCATACAAACTGACATTTTAGTAAATTGGCTCTGTTTTCAGCCAACATAATGGGGACAATAGCACTCTGATTAATGGTACTTCTCAATATTTCTGATTTACCGTATAGCCTTGACAAGGTTATTCTATAAAACTGTCACATGTCTGTTTATTAGGTCTATATAATGTATGGGTAGCCCTTATTACCCACTGAAATACAGCAGATTACGCAAGCAATAATACCCGACAGGGTGGGCGGTATTGGGCCATACCGGACCGCCCAGGGGCGTAATGAGGCCCGACGCCGCAGGCGGAGGGCCTTATAGCTCCTGGAAGGTCCGGTATTGCCCATACAGCACACCCTGGAGGATATTATTGTGCTTAGAAAATGGTCTCTATAATAAAAAAAAAGTTGAATAAAAATTGTTAATAAACAATTAATTTAAATTAAGTTTTGTAATAAAATAGTTCCTCCATCTGCATTATAATGAGAGTTTTTTTTTTGAGTAGGTTTGTCCTATTGGACACCCTGTAGTTAAAAAAGCTGGTTGTATGCACTTACACAAGGACCCAGTCTATTTTTGATTAATTTTGCTTTTTTAATCCCCCCAGCACACAGTTGTATTTTTTTACTGTTTTTTGACCAACGCATACTATGTACAGCGAGCAGGACAGCATGTTCTGAATAGTTCAGTAGCTGATGAGTGGGCCACCGTATTATCGATGTTCGATGAGGACAGTGTATAAAAAAGCAGGTATTTTGTTTCTGTTGCTACCGTTTTCTATGGCAGAAACTTAGTGCTGTTTTTAATTGTGACTGACCCTCGCATTATTGTTTAGAACTAGAAAGTCACAAACGGGTATTGGAGTTAGAAACCATGGCTGTACAACTGTTAAGGCCGCCCCGATGCAGATTCCAGCTCCCGATGGAGCTCTTGAGAGCCAGTGAGTGTTTGGGGGGGGGCGAGTCCTGCGGCCGATTAAGTCCCTGATGGAGATTACAGCTCCCAATGCAGCTCTTGAGAGCCAGTGACTGTTTGTGGGTGGCTGGCTGGTGGGCGAGCGAGAGGGAGAGTCCTGCGGCCGATTAAGGCCCCGATGCAGATTTCAGCTCCTGATGGAGCTCTTCAGAGCTGGTGACCGCTATTGGACAAGGGTACTGAAAATAGAAGTGGGATCAGCATTGGGTACCTGTCACTGGAATCGGGGACGATGGCCAGTCGAAGTGAATTCGGTAGCTCAGCTACCAAGAAGCCAAAGGATGTGCTAAGGAGATAGTTTCAATGCTTTATCTTTTGAAAAAAAAAAGTTATGCGTTTTCTTTATGCCAAGCGGGGCTGCAGTCAGGGCGAGTGGGCTGTCACGGAGTAGTGGTGAGCACCTGAAGTGTTAACAACTACAGTTTGAATGCTAACACTTTTTTTTTTAAACAGTGTTCAATATAGATTTGGAAAAAGGACAAATGGAGCAACTGAATGCTGCCAGGGGAGTGGGGTGGTGTGAAATTAAGTGATGGGAAAGGAGTGCCATATATCTCGCTAACGGAGACAACATGTCGGCAGTTTAAAATTCAACATTCTGTGGGCACAAGCATTTTAGAATGAAATCAGGCAACAGAGACTTGGACTCATTATTTCCCGGTCTCTATTGCCTGATACCAGACTGGGTGGTGGTTGCCATTATCCAATCAAAAACAAGAATTTTCCCTACCCATTTTCTAAAACCTTCTAATCCCACTGTTGTGATGTCAGAACCTTATAAACCTCATCTATGTCATAGTAGTGGATTTACAAAATAGAATGCCAGTGTTATTCAGTATTCTACACACCCAGAATGTGATTGTTAGCCTCAGTACAGTATTCAAATAACATTCCAGTTGTCTCAGTTTACTGTTACTGAGTGTAATAATCTCTAAGTCTGATAGAGATTTTAACTCTGGTGCTATTTTGGCCCACTGTCATTCAGTCCGTGTGTATCCTAATAAATTGTTTTCCTACACAATCATGTGGATGTAGTGCAGATTCATTAATAAGGTAAGGCTAAATTACTTGTGTTCGGGGGGGCGGTAACTTCTCATGTAGAGTCCCATACACTATAAATTACAATGCCTGATGTACAGGTGATAACCATGGTGTAATCATCTCTCGTCGTTGCTAGGGCAATACTGATGCCCTAGCAACCACCGGGAAGTGATTACACCATGGTTATCACCTGTACATCAGGCATCATCCTCTCTATTAGTAACCACACTGGAGGTGTTTTATTCAAGTGTACAGTAATATCTGCTGTTCTTTATAGTTTCATTATGTCTGGGAGTGTTTGGCAGGGGTGGAAGGAGAACACTTATTCTAGGGATGCAGATACAGTTCATTATCCACACTCTGGCAGTTCCACTGGAAGTGCTGATTCATCGGATATCTTGAATCTAAACTGCTCCCACCACCCGGGCAGTGTATCGTCCAACTCCACCACAACATCAGATCTTTTCGCTGGAAGAACAGGTCACCTCCTTTGCAGCTCTTGCTTAGGATTTAGTGCACCATTGGTGAATCTTTGTTTTCAAAGTTTCTGAAATCAATTCTCCTTAATTCTCAGCCCTTTGACTCCTCTCTGCGACTGACAATGGAGCAATATTACTGGGGCTTCAAATTCTGTGTCCAGTGCCTGCAGAAAATGTTTTGGTCACTGACCTGCGCAACATGTGCCTGTACTGCCTGGGCGGGCAGCGTGACATGGCTGGGTGTGGTCTATGTTTATTGATGCTTCCGGAATCCCTTGAGGATAGGAAGCAACAACTCACCCTCAACCAGCCTTTGGAATGGGATCTGAAGGACCAGTCTAAGGGCTGTGAAAAGACCTTGGCAGCTGTTGTGGTGGGCACGTCATTAGTCTTGGTGCTGCTTCCGGCCGGGGCCAGCATCAGAGGGTCATTCACAGAACAATTCCATGCAACGTACATGGCCCTTCCCATCGCAGTAAGAAACACAAACATCACCAGTGCCAGTCGTGGAACTAGGGGAGATTGAGGTCCCCCTGATCCCTTAGCTCCCTTAACCACTCAAATAGGATCTAGACCTCTTTGGTCGAGGGTAAGGTCGAGAGCTTCTCGACACCCCTGTCAGGCTTGTCGACCTTGACTGTGGTCGAGCAGGCCATGGAAATCTTCCTCAAACTGTCCACTGGCTGTCAGACGAGATCGAGAATACGATATTCCAGACCCCAGTGCTCCCACTTCTCACTCAGGAGGATGTGAACAAACACATAAATGTTGACCGCTTCGGCTACGTTTAAAATCCGTTTACCACTAGGTGTACAATCTGTTTCAGGAAAGGTCTAGTCCTTTATAGCAGTGCTGCCTCATGTTGTGTATATTGCTACTGCTTGCTTGTTATTTAAAGAGCTAGTGGAACCAAAACAGACAGACAGGAAAATTATACAAATTTTAAGAAGTAATCAGTTGTAACTTTCCATTTCTGAAATATTTTTCTTTTTCCTTTTGCACATTAGAAAGTTGTGTTTTTTTTTTAAGTGATAATATTGTGCTGGATATGTGGAACAGCTCTCAGCCTGGCAGCTGACATACCTATCTCTGTTCTCCAGTCCTCACTGCGGCTCAGTAACATCACAGACAACTGTCCTGGCAGCGACTGAGTTGCTGTTCCTAAGCAGCAGTGATGTCACAGTCAGTGAGGTCACAGTGCTGAACATGCATGGGGGGAACAGAGCTAGATATGTCAATTGCCAGGTGGAGTGCTGTTCCACATATCACACCTACTAAAATCAGGTAAACAATCTTCTAATTAAACAAAGGGAGAAGAAAAAGTACCTCAGATATAAAAGGCAATGGTTGATTGCTTTTAAAAACTAATATTTGTTTTAGTCAGTACACTAGCTCTTTAATGTGACCTGTTATGATGACAAGAGCTAAACTACATTTTCATGTATCCAATGATAATTATGTGATATTTAGCAACCGTCTTAAGATGTATGTCATGGATTAAATTTGTAAGACGCTTCTTAAAAAAATTAATAAACACAAAATTAGAAAAAGGTGTGTCTCACATAATAATAATATTCCAGTATTTTGTTGTTTAGCATATAAAAATATCTTGCTTCTTTTAACAGATGAATTCAGTCCACTGACATTCCAAGATGCCGTCCCGGTGCTCTGCCCACTGAGCTACAGGCTCATATGGTTAGACCTGGGATTCCCTGACACACTTCCTTACTTTGGTATTGCATATCCTGCAACTAGGAATAACCAAGATGACAATTAGATGTTTTTGGTGCAGTATTTTTAACCACTGCTAAGCAAGTTAAATCACAAACTGTAGTGAGAAAGAAATTATGTGACCAACTGGGAATCAAACTCAGGCCCCTGGAATAAGGCCCCAGTGTTCTAATCACTGAGCTACACACTCACATTGTTGGATCTGGGTTCCCGGACACACTTCCGTTCTCTGGTATTGCATATTCTGCAACTGGGAATGATCAAGATGACAATTAGAGTGTATCCGGGAACCCCAGGTCATCAGGATGGTATTCTGGGGGCCTGGGTTCAATTCCCAGTTGGTCACATTATTTCTTTCTCTTTACAGTTTGTGATTTAAATTGCTTAGTGTTGGGTAACACTGCACCAACAGAAAAATAGAATGTGATGGCAGATAAGACCACTGGGCCACCCAGTCTACCCATTTTTGATGACCTTCATTTTTTGCTGCAGACCTTCCCTGATCTACAGGGCCATCTCTCACCACCCCCTTCCTTATCCTTATAATTCCCTTGTACCTGTCCCAGGCATTTTTTAACCCTACCACTGTTTTTGCCCCCACCTCTTCTGCTGAAAGGCTATTCTAGGAGCGTGGATATGTTTTTCATCCACACTCTCTGGCATGTCCCTTTCCCCTTTAAATTCACCGGAAAGTCTTCAAGCTGGCTCCTTCCACCCACCCGGGTGGTAAATACCTCGGCTCCGCCCCATGACACCAGATCTTCCTTTCCACTGTAAGATTCAGATTCCCTTGTGCTACTTCTGCAGTTCGTAGGCCCTGGATTCTCAACAACGGTTTTCACCGCAATCGCTTTCTTTAAGACTCATCAGAGTTTACGATACCGATCCGAACAAGTCGTCCCCCTGATTTCGCCGGTGTCCCTGCGGACAGAATGTGTTGCGCACCGATCCCCACCTATCATGTGTCTACTGCTTGGGTGTCATACTTGACACCACCTCTTGCACCATCTGTCTGGCCTTCCATCCCAACGCCTAAAACTGGGGTGACCGGAGCTTCGCAATCCACCGGTGAAATCGAAGGAGGCCAGGTGGGCGGTTTCCACGGCCACAGGATCCACCGAGCAGCTCAACCAGATGGCGGCTTTCCAAGAGGAAGCTGCTCAAGCTTCGGCCAGCTGAAGTTTTTTCGTGCCACTTAATCTGGGTTCTACCTTCACTGGGTCCTTTCAGGAGCTGTGCCAGTCTCTCCCCACCAGGGGTGAGGCACCCTCGGGCTCGCACTCATCCCGCCCTAGGAAAATGGACAAGGACCCTAAATCTTCTTCATCCCGAAGAAGACGTTCCTGGGACCGAGAGCAGTCTGATTCTCAGGACCTTGCAGTCTCGACCTCGGTCGAGATCGCTTCCTCGGTCGCCGGCTTCTCGAACCTTCCGTCAGGCCAAGGCACTGAGGCCGAGGAAGCAGCTGAACCGGACGAGATTTCTCTCGACTCGATTGAACCATTGTCGCTGACTCCGGTCGATGACTCCTTGGAAAGGACACCTATCCTTTCCTTCTCCGTCGAGGAAACCCAGCCCTCGGGTGTCCCGATCGAGGGGAAGGTGCCAGAACCTTGGTTCTCCCTGACTCTGGCTTCTCCCGACCGAACAAGCCAACCCCATCGGTCTCAATCGAGGACCAGGACCCCTTCAGTCGCAAATCCGAAGAAAGGTCACAAGCACTCTAGGAAGAGGTATCGCCACTGATCCTCATCCTCCTCGGACGAGGAGAGACTTCGACAGAAGCTCCGTCGACGTTATGAAAATGTCATGTGGCAACAGCTGATTCTGACCAGTCAGAAGCCGGCTGTGCCAGCAACACCAGCCATTACTTGGCCCCAGCCTCTTAGGCCGACGCCCACCCCTCCGGAACTGAAGATCCCGGTTCCTCCACCAATAGGGCCGGCATGCATTCCAGCCTGTTTCGGTCTCCCCACCGATTTTGGTTCAACCACCAACTAAGCATCCTCAGGGATGGGCTCCCTTGAAAGAGAATAGGACAGACACCATCCTTCCCCTATGTCTGTCCATTACTGTGGTCCCCGATCGCCCTCGGCGTATCGAGGGAGACATAGGCGGGAGACCTTTATATCCCGACTCTTCGAACTCAGATGCCACTGGTCTGCACTCGCATCCGGGGGATTATGAGTCATCAGTGGCAGGCTTGGAGGAAGGTCCTTCCTCTTTTCAAGGTATCCTCCGCCTCATTGCCAAATCAACCGTAATGCCCTTGGAGCCTATCCAAAAGAAGGCGGAATACCCCCTCACGGATATCCTCAAGAGGTGGGATACCCCGACGGAGGCCTTTCCAGTGGCTGAAGCCATTGTTGGCACGGCCCTTGAGCTATGGCAACGTCCTGCCTTCTGCCCAGCTCCGTCTGCCCGCATGGCCCACAAGTATATGGTACCCATGGGGTCCCTGCCGGGTTTCACAGAGCATCCCTCGGCCGAGAGCCTTGTGACTGCTTCTGTGTTTAGATGCATGGGTAGCTCAGCTCACACTGACCACCCTCCAGACAAGGAGTCCAGGAATATGGACCATTCTGCCCGGAAGGTTTATAGAGCCTCATCTTTGGGCCTTCGTCAGGCTAGCTCAGCAGCGATTATGGCACACTTTTCCATGTCCTTTTGGCGTCACTAGATGAAGTCCTCCCTCATCTCCCAGCAGACATGCAGACCACGGTGAAGCAGGTCTGTGACCAGGGCCGTGCTGTTGCCAAACAGCAGCTCCAGATGGCCCTGGACATTGGAGATTCCTATGCCTGCTCCTTAGCAGCCACAGGGGCCACTCGCCGCAGGGCCTGGCTGAGGTTATCCTCCTTTCCGGCGGATACTCAGCACAAGTTAGCTGATGTGCCCTTCCTTGGCACCGACTCTTCGGTCTGGGAGTGGCAGGTCACCTCCAGCTATACAGCAGTCCAGTGCCACCTGGATGCTCTACCTCTACAAAGGGTTCTGCGGGCAAGAACCAGCAGAAGCGCAAGAAGAAGCCCTTTCGGCACTCTTCCCCTGCAGTTAGACAGCCGTCCTATCAAGGAGGTCAGCAGCAACAGCAGGCTGAAGCTTGGCACCCCAGGCCCAAGCAGGGTCCTCAACAGCCCGTGAAGGAGGCAGAGGTGCCGTCCAGAGCCTCCTCCTCCTCCTCTAAGCCTGCTCAGTGACAGGTCAGGGGTTGCCACCCC
This sequence comes from Neoceratodus forsteri, assembly GCA_016271365.2. Classification (NCBI taxonomy): domain Eukaryota; kingdom Metazoa; phylum Chordata; order Ceratodontiformes; family Ceratodontidae; genus Neoceratodus; species Neoceratodus forsteri. Next base: position 446,255,537 of record CM057456.1, on the reverse strand, counting down.
TACACACCACGCCAGCTCTGGGTCCTCCCTTGGGGGCGGCTCTGTCACTTTCTTTCCGCCTGGTCCGGTATCACTTTGGACAGGTGGGTTCTGGAAATGGTCAGCCAGGGTCTGCCTCTAGAATTTGAGCAGTACCCTCCCAGCCAAGCCCGAGCCCCTCGGGAGGAAAGGATCTCAGTTCGCACTCAGTCTGCCCTTCGTGACGACATTGCTCAGCTCCTCCGCAAGGAGGTGGTAGCTCCAGTGCCGAATCCTCCTACAGACCCAGGCTTTGTATACAGGTACTTAATGGTGCCCAAGCGGACGGGGGGGTTGGTGCCCCATCCTAGATCTCCACGACCTGAATCAATATCTCAGGTCTTGCACCTTCCGGATGGTAACTCTGAACCAGATCATACCATGCCTGGAGCGAAACATGTGGTTCTGTTCACTGGATCTACAGGAAGTGTTCTTTCACGTCCCAATCCGTCCATCCCACCAGTGGTTCCTCTGCTTCAGGGTCAAAGGGACCCTGTATGAGTTCTGAGCCATGCTGTTCGGCCTGTCATCGGCCCCTCGGGTCTTCACCAAGTGCATTGCAGTGGTGGCAGTCCATCTTCAGCGTCAAGTAGTACGATTATACCTCTATCTCGACGACTGGCTCCTGGCGGGTTCCTCCCTTCAGGAGGTGGAAAGGTCCAGGGATCTGGCCCTCCGAACCTGCTCCCATCTAGGCCTCCTGATCAATGAGGCCAAATCGGAACCCGTGCCCTCTCAGGTGATGGGCTTTATTGGGGCAGAGCTCGACTTTTGTCAAGCCAGAGCTTGGCTCCCGGCGGATAGGGCGGAGGTTCTCTCCTCCTTTGCACAATCATTTCTGGTTAGGCACTTGCACCCTGCCTGGGACTTTCTGCACCTTCTGGGTTACATGGCGGCATGCACCTCAGTGATCCATTGGGCCAGGTGGCATATGTGCCCCCACCAATGGGAGCTGGCCGCCTAGTGGACTCCGCGATATGGTCACTTTGACCAGCTGATCACTATAACCCAGAGGATGTGGGATGCTCTCCAATGGTGGACCGTCCCGGAACGATTGCAGGAAGGAATCCCATTTGTCCGCCCCGAGCCAACAGTCATCCTGACGACCGATGCCTCTCTCATGGGCTGGGGAGCCCACATGGAGGACCACTGGGCCCATGGGTTCTGGAACCCCAAGGAGTCCCAATGTCACATCAACCTGTTGGAGCTCAGAGCAATCAGATTGGCCCTGTCAGCTTTCGCTCCTCAGCTCCAGGGTCAAGTGGTTCAAGTCCAGACAGACAATACCGTAACCATGTACTACCTCAACAAACAGGGTGGCACGCACTTCCATCTGCTATGCAAGGACACACTCCGGATGTGGACCTTCGTCAGCTGGTTGGAGGCGGATCTCCTTGCCATCTGCATGGCAGGAGTCTCTAACCAACTGGCGGATGCTTTCAGCCGCTTAGGCCAGACATCCCACGAGTGGTCTCTCCATCCAGAGGTAGTTTACAATCTGTTCTTCCATTGGGGCAAACCATTGGTGGACCTTTTTGGCTCCAGGGAGAACACTCGTACCATGCCCCCTCTCTAGCAGGGCTCGCTGCAGGGGATGCCTCTCGGAGGCCGTAGGACCCCAGGCCTCCTCTCACGCCTTCCCTCCATTTCCCGTGATCCACAAGGTGCTTCTCAAGGTGAGGAGGGACAAGGTGAAGGTGATTCTGGTAGCCCCAGATTGGCCCTGCCAATTCTGGTATCCAGATCTCCTCAGCCTCAGCTGCAGGGCCCCGGAGCGGCTTTGTACACACCTGGACCTGATATTGTTGAACCAGGGGAAGGTCTTCCATCCGGACCTTCAGTCCCTGCACCTCACAGCCTGGTACCTGAGCGGCTAGAGTTCCAGGCTCTGGGTCTTTCCGAGGATGTCTATACAGTGGTGGAGGCATCTCGTAAGGAATCGACCAGAAAATGTTATGCCTTCAAATGGAAAACGTTTTCCATTTGGTGTCAGGGTAAGAGTCTGGACCCCTCATCCTGCTCTATGGCTAACATTTTAGACTACCTTTGGTCTCTCTCCAAAGGGGGTCTACGGTCATCGACCCTTAGGGTGCACCTGGCAGCCATTTCTGCTTACTGGGCGTGGGCCGGTCAGCTGACATTGGCACAGGAGACAGTGGTCCGGCGCTTTTTCCAAGTGGATCACATATCCCTTCTGGTGCATGAACCTCCATCTCCGTGGGATCTCTTGCTGGTTTTGGCAAAGCTCATGGGCAAGCCATTCAAACCCATGCACAAGTGTGAGCTCTCTCATTTTTCGTGGAAGACGGCCTTCCTGGTGGGTATCATGTCAGCCAGAAGGACAGGGGAACTCTAGGCACTTTTGGTGGACTCCCCTTATCCGGTCTTTCACAGGGACAAAGTTGTCCTGCGGCCGCACCCGAAATTCCTTCCGAAGGTGGCGTCAGAGTTTCATCTTAATCAGGTGCTGACTCTGCCGGTATACTACCCTAACTACACCTCGGACACCGAGTACAGGCTCCACACTTTGGACCTGAGATGTGCTCTCTCCTATTACAAGGAGAGGACGGCGGAAATTCGGGGAGAGGTTCGCCTGCTGTTTGTCACCTACACTTCTGGCAGACCTGCAGCGAAGCAGACAATTGCTAGATGGATTACATCATGCATAGGTCTGTGCTATGAGTTGGTGGGCAAGGAGCCTCCCAGAGGGATAAGAGCTCATTCTACCCGCCATATTGCTGCATCGGTGGCTGCTGGCAGTGACATCCCTATCCAGGAAATCTGTCGGGGTGCTATTTGGAAGTCAGCAAACACCTTTATCACCCACTACCACATTGACTTTGAGTCACGCCGGGATGCTGGTTTTGGGACCTTGGTTCTCCAATCTCTGTTTCCTAAATAGGGGGTGTGCGCCTTGCCTCCCTCCTCCCGGAGAACTGCTTGGAATCTGCCAGAGAGTGTGAATGAACAACATATCCATGCTCCTAGAAGAACAGGCTACTCACCTGTAACAGTAGGTCTAGAAGTGGTATTTCAAACAACATGAAGTCTTGCTATATTATGACATATGCAGTATAACCCCAGGTTAGAACTGCTCTGGAGATGAAAGAGTTAACTTTCCATGCCAGGCATGGAACCTTGAGCGCGAGCTTGGTTGAAAACTCTGTCTGTTGTTGCTCAAACTTAAACTGTCAGATTCTTTACTCCGCCTCACTGAACAGTCGCTCCGGAGATTTCTCCTGCTGCTCAGTTCGTTTGTCGGTTAAAAGTTGTAATTTTCGGTTTATTGACCGAAATTAAACCGCAGAATCGGTCGGTTCAAGCTCTGTCTGTGGTATTGTAAGTAACAGATAGGCTTACGCTTATTTTTCTGTGTGGAACTTGTAAATGTCTTTTTCGGTTCGGTTTGAACCGATCAGATTGGTTTAAAATAACTTTCTGTCCTTTAGAGTGCGATCTCCCGGTTCTTATCTGTTCTAAAAAAACGATTTCATTACGGTTTTTCCACGCACCCATGACATGGTTGGGAACCTATAAGAGAGTCTGTTTGGCGGATTGCCTCAACAGGCAAGTTTTGCTAGGCTGGCACTATGTCTCGAGAAACCCAAAGAAAAACCGACCCACTGTTTCCAGCACTGTGGCCTCTGTGGAGAAGCCTTTGCTAAGGCTGACCCACACACCACCTGTGTATATTGTCTGGGGTTTGATCACCTCAATGCAGACTGCCAGATTTGTAAGAATTTTCCTGCTGCCACCGTGGAAAGAGAGTTGGTAGGCTCATGGAAGGAGGCTAAAGTCCGCTGACCCGGATGGCTCAGCCCAGTTCAGTTCCAGCCGAACCTGAGGAGTGCCCTCTGACCAGGCGATGCTTCCTCAGAGCAAGCGTAGAGCCAGCTCTGAGGAGCGTTCCAACTAAAAGGGTTAAAGTCAGTCAGTGTGTGGAGCCAAAAAGTTCTTCTCCAACTGGCTGAGGAAATAGCTAAAGCTATTCAAATTGTCAAGTCTTTTTCTTCAAGTTCCGTCCGAATCCCACACCATCAGGGAAGCACTGGTTCGGACGGTTCCAACGGTTCAAGATTATGATTTTCAGGATTTTATGAACCGGAGGAAGGGAGGAGGGTAGAGGGAGTGAATGTGATTTTGAAGGTCTGGATGTGCCCATTGAACGGACATCTCCAGACAGACCATCAGGTCCCCAGGCTATCTGAGTCCCTTTCTCATTTTATGTTTTATAAGAAAGTTGTTGAAACTCTCCAACTCCTGTTGAGGAAGCTGTTGATGACCAAGAAGAGCCTGATTATGTAGAAATGATGGATATCCCAGAGTATAGAGACGTTATTCCCTTGCACAAATCCTTTAGGAAACAGACAGTAAAATTCTAAAACTCCTCATCTATCCTTCCTGTTGATAAAAGGATGGACAAGAGATATACATTATCAGGCTCTGATACGGGTTCCTCTCAGCAATGCAGCCATGTGGGAGTAGTGCAGGCTGCAGCCTGTGACAAAGCTAATATTCCTCTAGTCTCTCACCCTCCTGAAAAGATTCCAGGAGGATGGATGCCATGGCAAAGAAACAGTACATGGCAGCATCTTTAGGACTCAGACAGGCAAACTATATGGCTTATGCTGCTAGGTACCAGAAATCCAGATGGGATACTGTGCTGGCCCTAGCAAAACAGGCCCCTGACCAGCTTGCCAGGGAGCTGGAGCAGGTGGCTGCGGATGGTATTGAGGCATCCAAGGTGCAATTTCATGCTGCATTAGACTCTAATGATGTTTCATCAAGAGTCATGGCTACATCTGTGTCTCTTTCAGAATGGCCTGGTCAGATGTACTGCCCTGTCTCAGGATACTCAGTCTAAGGCTATGGATTTTCCTGTTGTGGGCAATTCTCTGTTTGGGGAGCAGACAGAGAATTATATGAAGAAAATGGATGAGTATAGGACCACTTATAGGAGTGCACATCTAAAAGAAAGGCAAGCCACTCCTCAAAGGCAGCATATCAGGGGCAGGGCAGGCCTTTTCATAGGCCTTTTACCAAGTCAGGCCTCCTCTTCTGCTTATGCCAGAGGGGTTTCTTTAGAGGAAGAGGCAGAAGGATCCAGTAGCCTGCTTCTACCTCTCAACTAAAGCCCCTGCAAAACAGGCTCCTGATGGGTGGCCAGGCCGATTCTCCACTCATCCGTAGGGGAAGGCTGGCTTACGTTGTCCAGGACTGGAAGTCTTTAACATCAGACAAGTGGGTCCTGGAAGTAGTAAGCCAGGGACTGGTTCTCAGCTTCAAAATTTCCAAGATGAGCCAGGTCCTTTCCACCTGCAAATCCATCAGAGCACTTGCCTAGAAACAGAAGTTTCTGCCCTCCTGGCTCTCAGAGCTGTGGAAAAGGTTCCACCCCTACACCAGGGCAAAGGGTTGTACTCAGGTGCTTCCTACCCCCAAAAGACAGAGAATGGCGGCCCATCCTGGATCTCAGGTATCTAAACAAGCACCTTTTAAAACCAAAGTTCAAAATGGTGACTCTGGGAATTGTTTTACTCTTCTAAGGCCAGGGGACTGGCTAGCCTCCCTGGACCTCAAGGATGCCTACTTCCATGTTCTTATCAGAGCTCCCATCGAAGTACCTCAGATTCGAACTGCCCTCAGGCCATTACCAGTTCAGAGCAATGCCCTTCGGCCTCACCTCGGCCCCGAGGGTATTCACAAAATGCCTGGCAGTAGCAGTTGCCCACTTAAGAAGACAAAAGATTGCCATCTTTCCTTATCTGGACGACTGGCTCATAGTAGTCCAGTCCCCAGACCAGGTCAAACTACATCTTCAGGTAACATAGCAACTGCTCACATCTCTAGGTTTCCTTCTCAATCTTCCAAAGTCTGTTCTAGAGCCTGTCCAGCTTCTCACCTTCATAGGCGCAGAACTGAACACAAAAGAGGCCAGAGCCTTCCTCCCTCTGGAAAGAGCAAGGACCTTGGTCTCGCTGGCCTCCTCTTTCACCCTCCAGGCCTCTCGACCGCAAGGCATTTTCTACAGCTCCTGGGGCACATGGCTGCTTCTACAGCAGTAGTGCAGGGACAAGATTTCAGATGAGGGACGTCCAGTTCCATTTGAGAGCCTTTTGGTCTCAAAGGACAGACCCTCTAACCAAATTGATCCCAGTGACTCGAACCCTGATCCAGGCCCTTCAGTGGTGGCAGGACCAGAGCAATCTGAGACAGGGGGTTCACTTCAACCCTCAGTCTCACTCCTTGACCCTTACTACAGATGCATCCCTCTTGGGGTGGGGAGCTCACATGGGCTACCTCACTACCCAGGGGTTGTGGTCCCCACAGGAATCTCTGCTCCACATCAATTTGTTGGAACTCAGAGCAGTTTTCTAGCACTCCAGGTTTTTCCACGTCTGTTCAGAACAAGGTTGTACAGGTCAGAACAGACAATACTACTACAATGTGGTACATCAACAAGCAAGGAGGCACTCGGGTCCTGACCTTGTGCACGAAGCAATGAAGTTGTGGTCTCGGCTTATTCCTGAGCGCCTCCCTTACACGGCAGTTCACCCCTTCCAGGCAAGGACAATGTCCTAGCGGATGCTCTCAGCAGGATTTCCCAGGGCCATCACGAATGGGTACTGGATCCCCTAGTACTGGAGGTAGTATTTGCCAGATGGGGCACCCCGCAGATAGATCTTTTTGTAGCCCCAGACAATCACCAACTTCCCTTTTTGCTGCAGGACCCCAGTGTTGGGCTCAGTCCCTGGATGCCTTCCTTCTCAGTTGAGAAGGAAGTTTCTCTATGCCTTCCCCCCTTCTGTTCAATAGCTAGTCAAAATCAGATCTCAACCCTGCAAGATGATCCTGATTGCTCCAGACTGGGCCAGACAGCCCTGGTACCCACTCCTCATGTCCTTAGCAGTCCACCCCCCGCACCTCCCAGGAATTACAATCTGTTAACCTGTGCCCAGGGGAGGTTTGGTATCCAACCTCAAATCTCTATCTCAAGGCATGGCTCTTGAAGAGTTAGAGTTTGCTGACCTACACTTTCCCAAGGTGTATTGGATATCTTGAAGGCCTCTAGGAAGCCTTCCACCAGGGCTACTTATAATTCCAAATGGAAGAGATTTTCCATATGGTGCTCTGGCAAGCATATTCCACCAGAATCTGCTGACTTGCCCATAATCCTGGATTATTTGGTGCATTTGAATTCTTTGGGGCTGAGATCAGCTACCCTAAAAGTGCACCTGGCAGCTGTGTCTGCTCTCTTATCAGCAGGTAAACCTTCTTCTTTTTCAGCTCACCCTGTATTCTCCAAGTTTTTCAAGGGGTTGCTTCACACCAACCCTCCATTCAGGGACCCTGCCCCTGCTTGGGATCGTAATATTTGCATTGCCCAGCTTATGCAATCCCCTTTTGAGCCGTTGTCTTCAGCAGAGCTCAAGTACTTGACTTGGAAAACTGTGTTTTGGTAGCCATCACTTCTGCCAGGCGCATAAGTGAGTTGCCAAGCATTGTCAGTGGAACCTGACTTTATCTCCTTTCACAGGGATAAGGTGGTCCCAGGACTAACAGAAAGTTTTTGCCTAAGGTGGTTTCAGACTTCCACCTTAATCAATCCATGTCCCTTCCTGTGTATTTCACTGACCATTCCTCCTCGGGCGAGAGGAGATTGCAAGGTTAGATGTCAAAGAGCCCTTAGTTACTACATAGAACATACCAAGGGTCACAGGTTTGACTCCTCCATTGTTCCTCACTTATGGTGAGGTTGGTAAAGAAAACCTGCCACTAAAAGATCCATTGCCAGGTGGATTGTCTTTGTATCCAATTTTGCTATGAAAAACTGGGTGGTTCCTCCCTCAGGCCTGAGGGCTCACTCTACCAGGGTACAGCTGCATCTCTGGCTGCTGCCAGGGACATTCCTATCCTGAGATATGTCAAGCAGCTACCTGGAAAACAGTTCACACTTTCACTAAGCATTACTCCCTGGACATCCAGGCTAGGAGTGATGCTCGATTTGGCACAGCCGTGCTTCAGAGCCTATTTCCTAAGTAGGTTCTGTCCCTCCTCCATGGAGGTACTGCTGTGTAGTCTGCATATGTCATAATATAGCAAGACTTCATGTTGTTTGAAGAAAAAATTACTCACCTTAGTAATTTTGTTTCTTCTAATGGAGTCTTGCTATATTATGACCTCCCCCTCAGCCTGCCTCTCTCAGAACCTCTATTTTTGGGATGTGAGTGGGCAGGGCAATGTTGGCACTTCATAGATGCCCACTTTGTTTCACCCTTTCTTAGGGTGCCTGGGTGTTATGTTTTAATTTTCTTTCTTGATTCCCCTGACTTGAGTCTTTGTTTTGGGATCAAGAACACAAATGTGTTTTTTGTAGGTAGTAGCCAGTGGGCTAGTGTAGGTTTACGGCTTCCACACAGAACCTTAGTGAGTTTTGCTCATAAAAATCTGACAGTTTAAGTTTGAGCAACAACAGACAGAGTTTTCAACCGAGCTCGCGCTCAAAGTTCCATGCCTGGCATGGAAAGTTAACTCTTTCACCTCCGGAGCAGTTCTAACCTGGGGTTGTACTGCATATGTCATAATATAGCAAGACTCCATTAGAAGAAACAACATTATTAAGGTGAGTAATTTTTTCATGTTGTTCATCCACACGCACTCACCTGACCTTCCCGGCTTTAGGTGCACCACCTTGCTTCCAGCGGGCTAAGATCTGGTATCATGGGGCGGAGCCGAGGTATTTACCACCCGGGTGGGTGGGAGGAGCCAACTTGAAGACGTTCCGGTGAATTTAAAGGGGAAAGGGACATGACAGAGAGTGTGGATGAACAACATATACCACTCCTAGAACTACTGTTACAGGTGAGTAACATGTTCTTCCAGGTATCCACCACCCTTCATATGAAGAAGTACTTCCTCAAATCCCTCCTGAGTGTACCCCCTCCACCTTCTTATCATGCCCCCTTGTTGTAGAGCACCCTTTTCTCTGAAAAATACCCCCATCCAGTACCTTATTTACCCCCTTGAGGTATTTAAAGGATTTATCATATGCCCCCCCCTCCCGTCCAGGAAGTACATATTTAGCCCCTTTAGCCTCTCCTCGTAGGGCTTTTGACATATCAGAAACATCTAATTGTCTGTATAAAAGAAACAAAAAATGTTTTTGCAGTCAAAAGCAGATCATATCATAGCCAGCACGTCAAGCTCCGTTTTTCTGATACCATGCTAAAAAATAAAGTGACACCACACCCCTTCAGTCACACCTAATACATATAAATTACAATGGTCGAAAAAAATCCTTTAAGCACATGACAAAAAAGTCACACATTCTCTCTACCTGACAGCACGCTGTGAAGTAATTCATTTTTTTTTTTTTACTGTCTATTTTCTATGCCTTTACTGTCTACTAACCTCCACTCCTTCAGGCCACCAAGGTGCTCTGCTTCCCGACCCTACCGGTTACCCCAGAGTCTGCTCCTAGAGTGCCGCACACTCGCGAATCCTCGGGGTCCCTTGACGGCCTGGATTACCCCCCCGGCGGGGCGAGGAGAGGACCCTCCTAACCCTCCTCTATCCCTGAGTGATTGAGCTGCACATAGCAGAATCTGCCCCTTTACTAGTCGGCGGGTGGCAAAGCAGGCAACGGTGGTTGTCATCTAGGAGGCTTAGTAGATGTTTTTCCTCCTTTCCTCTCTAGAGAGCCCGATGTGCAGTGACGTCAATGCACTAACATGCAGACGTCTGTTGGCTCTCCCCCCCATGTTAATGCCCACACCTGCTGAACGGGTGTCACTGCAGTGCGGCGCATATCCCTAACCCACCCCTGAAGGAAGGAGAGCTGTCATGGGACGCTTAATCCTTCCTCCTCCCTGCCAGCCCCCGGCGACCTAAGTCCATTCTTGAATCCTGTCGCTACATGCCAAGCGAGGTGTGGCGCCCAGCCGCCTCAACCTCAGCATTGCCGGGCCAGCCAAGTAATTCACTTTCATGTCTTTCTGTAGTAAGTGTCCAGCTTTAATAAGCCTGAGCATTTTTAAACAGAAACCAGAAAGCAGAGGTTAGAGTTATGGGGTCAGATTTTTCCAAGGTTGGCACAGGGCTTACATCAAGCTGTGTACCATAACACTTTTTTTCCCTTAGCTACGCCATTTCTGTGTGCTGCAGCTCTGCCAGATTATCAAAGCTCAGATGCAGTTATGACAGTTTTTTCACTTTACGGCAGCTTGCCCCAGATCTTGGGTGCAAGCTCTGTAAAAACGGTCCTGATATTGATGCAAGCTAAACCACAAAAAGATTATCTCTTTTGCGTCATTTGCCACATGGAATAGAAACTCCTGTTAGGTTACCGCAAGCCCGGTGCGCCATGTCTTGGGGGCACCTGGGGCATGCGGCAGTCTTGGGGTTTTGAAACTCCAGCCCCTATTCTGTATGCATAACTGATCAAGTAAATACATAAGTCTGCACTTTCCAACCTAAAACAGAGACAGCTTTCTTTAGTGAGATGAAGAATTTGTGTGCAGCAGCCTTCAGTGATTATGTTTCTTCCTGTTATACTTACAGCCACATCCCACTGCAGTTGGAGTTCAGTGCCAAAGAGTGCCAGATCGGGCACCTATGGCATAGGAACCCAGGGGCTCAATACAGAATGGGGGATAGGGGAGGTACTGACAGTAACTAGTCCAGAAAGGGACCATAGGGTTATCATATCTGATTGCCTCAAAGTGGCAGGGCAGTGTGACAAACCTATGGGTAGGTTCAGTGGGATGCATATGGGACGGTATCTCCAGCAGAAGGAGGGAGGTGATGTTGCCACTGTATCACTTGTAGGTGAGACCCACCTGGAGCACTGTGTCCAGTTCTGGAGGCCACAGCTATAATGGTGCAGAGGTTGCACCAAAAGCCCTATGAAAGAGATTGAGGGGTCTCAACATGTACACCCTGAAAGAGAGAACAGCAAGAGGTGACATGACCTACAAGTAACTCATGGGTATGAATAGTGTGCAGGTGGGGAAGTCTCTTTCAAATGACGAAGAGCACCAGGACCAGAGAGCATGTGATGAAGCTGGGGGGGCGTTTAAGAGGGATGTTAGGAAGTACTGCATTACGGAAATAGTGGTAGATGCCTGGAATAGACTGGCAGAGGAAGTGGTGGATGCAAAAACAGTAGGGAGCTTCATGCATGCATGAGACAGAGACAGAGGAATATTAGTAAATGAGGAGGGAGGGTCACCAGAGATCAGTTAGGGTCTTCGGAGACAGACTAGGCAGGGTACATCTGGGCCGACTGGGTGGGCCACGCAGTCCTTTTCTTCTGACAAATTCTGTTTCTAGGGACATGGATATGTTGTTCATCCACACTGTCTGGCAGGTTCCTTGCCGCTTTAAATCTTGCCGGAATGTCTTCAAGCTGGCTCCTCCCACCCACCCGGGTGGTAAAACTCTGGGCTCCGCCCTATGACGCCAGATCTTCCTTACCGCTTGGAATCTCAGGTTCCCTCCTTAACGCTCTGCGTGATAGACTGGATCCTAATTCTTTGGTTCGCCCGAAACTCTTTTGAAGTTTTCAAGACTTCGGTCATCTTTCTCCCTCACGGCTGCGATGGACAGATTGACTCCCGGATTTCGGCGGTGCCCTTGTGGGCAGAAGATGTCCAGGACGGACCCGCACTCCACGTGCGTCTACTGCCTCGGCCTAGAACACGATCCGCAGGCCTGCGAGTCATGCCGTTCTTTTTCGGCCAATGTCCTGGAGGACCGCGCTGCCCGGTTACAGCTTGGGCGCCCTGAGAAGTGCTACTCGCCGGTCAAGTCGAAAGAGGCCTGTTGGGTGGTTACCGCGGCAGCTGGCTCGGCTGAGCAACTCGAGCAGATGATCGCCGTCGAGGAGGAGGTGGCCCAGGCCATATCATCCGCTTCCTCGGTCGCGGCATTTATCCCGCTCTCTCTCTGGGTACTTTGTATTCAGCTTTGTTCAAGGAGCTTTGCCAATCCCTTTCCACGAAGGGAGAGGGGCCATCGGGGCATTCCTCTCGGTCCAAAAAGAAGGACTCAAAGAGTAAGTCCCATCGTCGGCATTCGTGGGAGCGGGAGAGGTCTCCTTCCCCAGACAGCCGACTGTCAACTGCGATCGAGGTTGTGGCTAAGGCCGCTGGCTTCACCGGCGTCTCGGCAGGCCAGCGGCGAGACACTGCCGATCATCGGTCAGAGATCTTTCTCGACCCATCGGACGGCTGTCGACTGGTGAGGCCGACAACCCCTCTTCACGGTTCCCCGGTGGGGACCGAGATCTGCCTGCACCTCTGGTGCAGCAGTCCCAGTCAAGCTTCGAGCCGAGGGAAGAGCGGGTGTCCCAGCCTTCCCAGACCTATCCTGGAAACACCAGGATCTCAGTCTGGTTCTGGACCTGTCTCGATTGTCCGATCCCTGCCATCGGCGGTCTCGGTCTCAGCACTGGCAGGTGGCGGCCGCCGCCGCCGTCCTCGTCTTCCTCCTCTGAAGAGGGGAGGCTTCGGCATAAATTGTGTCGACACTAGGAGGACCTAATGTGGCAGCAGTTACTTCTGTCCAGGACCAAGCCGATGCCGTCATCTTCCCCGGCCATCAAGTGGCTGTCACCTGAGCGTCCGAAACAATCCCTCGCTGTAGCCGAGGTGCCCAAGCCTGGGCCGGTTGTTCGGCCGAAACTGGCTGCCCCATCGATTGTGGTGGAACCTTCGCCTCCACAACCGAAATCGGAGGCGCCGACCAAGGACTCTCGGTCGGGTCAAGGCCTGCCTCACAGGTCATTGGTCACCCTCACTCCTGACTGTCTGCGGCAGGTGGAGGGTGGCTCAGGCCCCAGGCAGCTCTTCGCGGACTTCTCCAAGTCCGATGACGATTCCTCCCTGTTCTCTAGACCCCTTGACCTGGAGTCCTCCGGGGGCCAGTCGTTGGACGAAAGCCCATCGTCCTTCATGGGTTTGCTTCGGCTCATCTCGGAGTCCACTGGGATGCAGCTCGAGCCAGTAGCCAAACAGGACAAGTATCCCCTGTGGGAGATACTGGACTGAGGGGATTCCCCCACGGAGGCCTTTCCGGTGGCTGAAGCCATTGTTGGCCCAGTCTTGGAGCTTTGGCAGTGGCCTGCTTCCTGCCGTGCGCCTTCGGCCAGGATGGCCAGGAAGTATGCAGTCCCTACTGGCTCTTTGCCCGGGTTTTCGGAGCACCCCTCTGCTGAGGGGTTGGTCACCGACAGCATTTTCCGGTGTTCCAGGAATGCTAGGGACGTGGACAAGCCCCCTGACAAGGAGTCCAAAAAGCTGGACTATGCTGGGCGCAAGGTATACGCTGCGTCCTCCCTTGGCCACCGCCAGGCCTGCTCGGCCGTGCTGATGGCACACTTCTCCCACGCCCTCATGGGCTCTCTGGATGAGGTGATCCCTCATCTTCCGGCTGACCTGCAGACCACGGTCCGGCAGGTGCAGGACCAGGGTAGGGCAGTGGCTAAGCAGCAGCTCCAAATGGCTCTCGTCATAGTCTCGTCCTGTGCCAGATCGGTTGCGGCCGTGGTGGCCATGCGCCGCAGAGCGTGGCTGAGGATATCCACCTTCACAGTGCATACCCAGCACAAATTGACGGATGTCCCCTTCCTGGGGACTGACCTCTTTGGACCTGGAGTGGAAGGTCACCTCCAGCGGATCGAAAAGTCCAATGCCACTCTGGACTCGGTCACTTCCACCCAGAAGGACAAAGGCTGCTGACAGCAGCAGCACAAGTCCTTTCACCCTTCTGCGCCTGCAGCACGTCCGGCCCAACAGCACCAGCGTGAGCAGGCTCGCGCTTGGCATCCCAAACCCAAGCCTGCGGCTTCCTCCAATAGGAAGCAGGGAGGTAAAGGCCCAGGAGGTCCCTCGGCCGGTCCCTCCTCCAAGTCTGCCCAGTGATGGGTTGAGGGGTGTCGCCCCCAGCCTCATCATTCCCTGCTGGGTTCCCCCACGGCTCCGCCACTTCCTTTCCACCTGGTCCGCTATCACCATGGACCGCTGGGTGTTGGAGGTGGTAGGAAAGGGTCTGCCTCTGGATTTCGAGCAGGCCCCACCCTTCCGAGCCATCACCCCTCGGGGGGCCACGGGGTCCGCAGCCTCTCTGTGTGCCCGCCAAGCCGCTGTTGCCCCGCTTCTCGAAAAAGAGGTGATCAGGAAGGTGGCGGATCCTCCTCCTCCAGACCCGGGGTTTGTGTCCAGGTACTTCCTGTTCTCAAAACGGATGGGGGGGCTGGTACCCCATTCTTGACCTGCACGACCTGAACAGGTTCCTAAGGTCTCGGACCTTCAGGATGGTCACTCTGGCTCAGATAATCCCATCCTTGGAATTAGGCATGTGGTTCTGTTCCCTGGACCTTAAGGATGCATTCTTTCACGTCCCAATCCATCCGTCCCACCAGAGATTCCTCCGCCTCAGAGCAGAGGGATCCCTTTACAAGTTCCGGGCCATGCCCTTCGGCCTTTCCCTAGCTCCCAGGGTCTTCACCAAATGCATGGCAGCGGTGATAGCATTCCTGCGGCGCCGAAGGGTCCGGGTGTACCCTACCTGGATGATTGGCTGATTGCAGCCCCCTGCAGAGCAGAGGTGGAGCGGTCCAGAGATCTGGCCCTCCAGGTTTGCTCTCAGGTTGGCCTCCTCATCTAGGAGGCCAAGTCGGAACTCGTGCCAAAGCAGGTGATACAGTTCATTGGGGCAGAGCTCGACTCTCTACGAGCCAGAGCACAGCTCCTGGCGGACAGGGCCGAGGTTCTTTCCTCCTTTGCCCAATCATTTCAGGTTGGGCAATCGCGCCCTGCCAGGGACTTCCTGCGCCTCTTGGGCCTCATGGCGGCCTGCACCAGTGTGGTCCATTGGGCCCGCTGGTACATGTGTCCCCTTCAAAGGGGACTGGCCAGCCAATGGTCACAGCACTTCGATCCACTGGATCAGCTAGTGACAGTGACCCAGGGGATGTGGCATGCTCTCCGGTGGTGGACCATTCCAGCACATCTGCAGGAGGGCATCCCGTTTGTCCGCCCTGAGCCGATGGTCTCTCTATCGACCGATGCCTCTCTGATGGGTTGGGGTGCCCATCTGGGGGAGCACAGAGCACACGGCCTCTGGTCCCCTCGGCGATGCCACATCAACCTGCTGGAGGTTCGAGCGGTTCGTCTAGCCCTCACCGCCTTCACTCCGTTTCTATGGGGTCAAGTGGTTCAGGTCCAGACGGACAATACCACGACCATGTACTACCTAAACCGCCAGGGCGGGACGCGCTCCATGCATCTGTGCATGGAAGCTCTCTGCATTTGGTCACTCGTGCGCAGCCTGGAGGCGGATCTCCTCGCCATTCATGTGGCAGGAGCCTCCAACACCCTGGCCGATGCCCTAAGCCGGATAGGGGCTGCGTCCCACGAGTGGTCTCTCCTGCCGGAGGTAGTACAAGATCTGTTCTCCCACTGGGGCACGCCTCAGGTGGACCTGTTTGCCTCCAGGGAGAATGCGAAGCTGAGACTGTTTCATGCCTGCCCCCCTCAGCAGGGCTCGCTGCAGGGGGATGCCTTCTTGAGGCCATGGACCCTGGGCCTCTTCTACGCCTTTACCCCATTTCCCTTGATCCACAAGGTGCTTCTCAAGGTGAGGAGGGACAAGGCGCAGGTGATTCTGGTAGCCCCAGACTGGCCCTGCCAGTTCTGGTATCCAGATCTCCTCAGTCTCAGCTCCAGGCTCTCGAGGCGGCTTCCAGCCCGCCTGGACCTGATCTCAGTCAATCAGGAGAAGGTATTCCATCTGGACCTTCAGTCCCTGCACCTGACGGCCTGGTTCCTGAGCAGCTAGAGTTCCAGGCCTTGGGTCTTTCCGACGAGGTCCTCAACATCGTTGAGGCATCCCGTAAAGGAGTCAACCAGAAAATGCTACACCTTCAAATGGAAGAGATTCTCCATTTGGTGTCAGGGCAAGGGCCTGGACCCTTCCTCCTGGTCCTTGGCAAGCATTCTGGACTACCTGTGGTCCCTTTCTCGGCAAGGGCTTCAGTTGACGACCCTTAAGGTGCACCTGGCAGCCATCTCTGGTTACCGGGCGCGGGCTGGGAAGCAGGCAGTGGCGCAGGAGAAGGTGGTTGGGCACTTTTTCAAAGGCTTTGATCACATATCCCCTCCGGTGCGAGAACCTCCACTTCCGTGGGATCTACTGCTGGTATTGGCTATGCTCATGGGCAGGCCAGTCGAACTGATGCACAGGTGTGACATCTCTCACCTGTCGTGGAAGACCGCCTTCTTGGTGGCTATCACGTCAGCCAGAAGGATGGGAGAGCTCCAGGCACTTTCCGTCGAGTCTCCTTATCTGGTCTTCCACAGGGACAAGGTTGTCCTGCGTACCCACCCGAAATTCCTTCCGAAGGTGGTGTCGGAGTTTCACCTTAACCAGGTGTTGACTCCGGCGGTGTTCTACCCCAATCACACCTCGGAGGCCAAATATAGGCTCCATACTTTGGACCCTCAGAAGAGTCCGCTATTATAAGGGTGGACGGCTGAAGTTTGGGGAGAGGTTCACCAGCTGTTTGTCACCTATGCTGAAGCCGCACCTGGCAGACCTGCAGCCAAGCAGACGATAGGCAGGTGGGTCACCTCCTGCATAGATCTCTGCTATAGGTTGGCTGGCATGGAGCCTCCCAGAGGATAAGAGCTCATTCACCCGCCATACCGCTGCATCGGTGGCTGCTTCCAGGGACGTCCCTATCCAGGAAATCTGCAGGGCTGCTACGTGGAAGTCAGCACACCTTCATCACCCACTACCACATCGACCTTGAGTCACGCTGGGATGCTGGTTTTGGGGCCTTGGTTCTCCAGTCCTTATTTCCCAAGTAAGTATAGGGGTGTGCGCCTTGCCTCCTTCCTCCCGGAGAACTGCTAGGAGTGTGCTAGACAGTGTGGATGAACAACATATCCATGTCCCTAGAAATACAGGTTACTCACTTGTAACAGGAGTTCTAGGAATGGTATATGTTGTTCATCCATACGACCCACCCGAGCTCCCTGGCTTCATCGCACAACCTGGCTTCCAGCAGGCTAGATCTGGCGTCATGGGGCAGAGCCAAGAGTTTTACCACCCGGGTGGGTGGGAGGAGCCAGCTTGAAGACCTTCCAGCAAGATTTAAAGTGGCAAGGAACCTGCTAGACAGTGTGAATGAACAACATATACCATTCCTAGAACTCCTGTTACAGGTGAGTAACCTGTATTTTCCATCCCACCCCTCTTCCCACTAGTACTGGGCCACCAAGGAAGCGCACCATTTCTCTGTGAAACCAGGAAGATTTGTTTTAAAACAGAAAATGCATGTAATTTTAAATAGAAGTGAGATGGATTTGAAATTATCCGGGTTGGATGTGCTGTCCTGTGTTTTTAAATGAGTCAAACTGCTAACTTGTTGGCTGGTGGTGATTGAATCATGACCTCACTATGAACTGATATACAACCCGTAGTCTCAGGGCCTGTAAGACTAAAGTGATTGCTCATCTGCTGTTGAAACAATTGTTTGCATTTCATTCCATTTAAATGTAAGGGCTAGTATAGAGCATATGCCAGTAGTGTGTGTGCCCCCTTCCCCATGTTTGTCCACAATCAGGAGTTTATGGGCCAGTGCAAATGCCAGTGAAATTAGTGCCCTTTGCCCCATGTGTGAGCGCAGTCAGGAGTTTTGAGTGAGCACAGCTGGGTCTGGCTCATTTTTTCTGCTCATATCTTACTTGCACAACAGGGGTTGACTCCTGGGGTTGACTATGGCATAGGTATCCCACAATGCATCTGAGTGTGCAAACAGCATGAGTTCTCGTGCAGCAGGCTGACTGTTGAATATTGAGCCTTCAGTCTTTATCTTAAAACTAACCACTTCTGCGTGTTAAACACCTTGAATTACAAACAATTGCCCAAGGGTTATCATGTTCTTTTTCTTCAGTCTGTAAGTGTGAGAAAATACCATTAGTTATGTTTATCCAGCATGTTTAACATGATAGCAGAATCAGCTGCATGTTTTTATTGGAATCCTACCAAACCATAACTGTCAGCAGCAGATAACATTTCTGTTGGTGGCGTTTTAAAAGAAATTGTCACATTTGTTTATTATTAACTTATGGTTGTTGTGGCCAACAGGTATATTAATCAGTGCTGTAAACCTTTGTGCAGTTGCTTGTTTTCATTTTACCAGCTGCTAATCCAAGGGACAAATTTTGGTATGACATTTCACAATAGTGGAAGCCTAACCCTAAGCTCTGAGGTTATACTCTTGGGTGATTTCAATATTAATTGGTTTGCCCCTGAAGCTAACCAATTCAAGGATGCAATTCAGGCTATCCACTTTACCCAGCTCATTGAAACACCCACTAGGACTAACTACAGAACGTGCACTAGTACTTTGTTTGACTGGGTGCTCACCAACCAACCTGAGCATGCCTCTAATGCCTCCGTCCTCCCGAACGACATCAGTGACCACTCCCCTGTCATCTTCAGTTGGGCTAATAATTTCTCCAAACCACCTCCTGGAACAATCGCCAGCAGGGTTCTCAAACCTGGTCACGCTGACTGCTTCAAAATGGATCTTCTCAATGCTGACTGGTCCTCGGTTTTTGAGGCTTCCGACGTTAACGACGCACTTGCCCATTTCATCTTCCTCTTCAATACAATATGTGACACCCATGTTCCCATAAAAAAGCGGAAGATCAAAGGTTACTTCAACCCCTGGATGAGCCCTGATACCCTAGAACCAATGAAAAATAGAGACCACCTCTGGCATATAGCTAGGGCCACTGGCAAGCAGTCTGATATCCTGAACTACAAACATGCGATGAACAACTGTACCAGGACCATGCGATTAGCCCAAAATGTATACTATAAAGATGCCCTAACCAAGAACTGGAATGACGGGTGCAAATTCTGGGCTAACCTAAATGAGATCACCGGGCGAGAACCCAAAATGGCCCCTACCATGCTCTGCATTGATAGCTTCCCCATCCTTGACCCTAAATCTATCACCAACACCTTTAACAATGCCTTCACCGACTTGCAGCATGTTCTCCCCTGACAACGACTTCTCCCCCACCATCCCTGCTGCACCCATGCAATCCCCATCGCATCCCCCCTTTTCACTTCAAGACTATTACCTTCGGAGAAACCAGGAAATATCTGAGCAAAGTGCTTGGGAAGGGGAGATTCAGTGGGGATAACCTCGACCTGAAACTAATCTCGCTCTCACTCAAAGAAATCCTGTCCCCTCTCACCCATATCCTTAACCTTCTTGCAGTATTCCTCAAAAAATGGAAAGCTGCAGTAGTCACCCCTGTGTACAAGAGTGGGGATCGTGCCCTACCCGGGAGCTATACACCATCTCTATACTACCACCACTCTCGAAGGCTCTTGAACGAATCGTTGCCCACCAACTTGTATATGTGGACAAGCACATGCTCCTATGCGCAGAGCAACATGGCATTAGGGCTGGGCATAACACCACTGCAGCCCTCCTGGAATACACAGGCTTCATCCATAAATCCCTTGATCTTGGCCAGCTTGTCGGGGCTATCTATATTGACCTAACAAAGGCCTTTGACACGGTCAACCATGCCCTCCTAATTGACCAACTCACTGCCATAGGCCTTGCCCCGAGGCAGCTGCATGGTTCCGCAGCTACCTACACTGCCGTTCACAGCAAGTCAGGATAGATACCTTTCTCTCTGACACCGAGCCTGTGTGCTCAGGCGTTCCACAGGGGTCAACACTGGGCCCTCTCCTCTCCTCTTTAGCCTATTTCTTAATTGCCTTCCCTAGCCAGTCAGTGCCGTGTCATCCTCTACGTGGATGATGCAGTTATCTTTTCTAATGGCTCTGACCCCTACTGCTCTTGAACAACACCTTTAGCATGACTTCACCAGCGTTGAGTCATGGTTCAAAAAATCATAAATTGATAATGAACTACAAAAAAACCAAAATCATGTTGTTCACCAGCCTTAAAAACAAGCACAAAAACTACCCGCTATCAATATGTGATAGGGGTATTGTTCCTCTTGAACATGTTCATCACTTCAGATATCTTGGAATTACTCTTGACAGCTCGCTCTCCTATGCCCTCCACATAAACATCACAGCCAAAGCAATCAGCAAATGCTTAGGGCTACTTTATCGCCATAGGCAGAGCCTGACCCCTGAAGCCCTCAGCATAGCTGTCCACAGTTCAGTGGGTTCCCTAGTGGACTATGGCCGATATATGGCTCTGCCACAGATACTGCCCTCTGACATATAAAAATTGCCCTTAACAATGCCTGCAGGTTCACCTTAGGGGACACCGACTAACCCACACCTGCGATCTCTGTGCAGAGGCTCACTGGCTAACGCTCTTTGGTCGCTTAAAATATCAATCCTGCCTCTTGGCCAAAAAGATCTGCCTTGGTCAGCTCCCAACTGGGGTCCAACAACTCTTAGTTCCCAGCACTAATCCCAGGCCCACCCGAAATTTGGAACTGCAGTCCTTCCTGACTCCAAAATGTTGGACATCTCAAGGACAAAGGTTCTTTGCCTGTTGGGGATCGTTGTGGTTCAGCTTCCTCCATGAGAACATTATTAGCCTGCCCACTCTGTGGACCTTCAAAAAAAACCATTTAATACAGGAATCTCAATGTGTCTGCCATCGCTAGCACCTAGCAAAGGCATCTCCTACCATCTGCCCTTCTTCCAAACAGATCTCTCTCTCTCTCTTGGACACCCTACACTTGGGGCTCAACTCCCCACCCCGTCTCTCCAGCACTTCTATGCGCTAACCCTCTCATGCTGCTGACAGCTAACAGGCTCCCTGTTGGGCACAGTTATTTAGTCTGTTCCTGTATGTATCTGACTGTGTTTACTTATTCCAGTTTTAGTTTTCGCTGTGTTTTTTGCATTCCTTTGTTTAAAGACCAAATGTACCTAAATGTTCTGATTCTAATTCTATTGCCTTGTTTGTCTCACTCCTCTGTAAAATCACCTACTTGTTCTACATGTACTAACGTGGAACCTATGTAAAGAGCTCTGAGCTCAAATGGTTAATCCGAGATCAGAAATAAATAAATATTGTTGTTGAAAACCAGTGTCATTGTCTTCATTTGTTTGCCTTTCATGATCACTGAAAATAAAGTATGCTCAATGAAGTTGTATATAAATCTAGTTACAAAACCCCATCCCTTCACATGCACATATACACACACACACATACACACTCAACTTCTTAAATTGCTTAGTGATACCTACTGTACCAGTGACAATGACCAAGCAAGTGCTACCCTTTCAAGCTTCCTCACAGTGGTGCTCTTTCTGTGTAGTCTAAATAAATCCAGCTATATGAAGTGCCTCTCTACCTTTTTGCCCCCAGATGTGGAACAGTGTCCCTCAGAATGTAGGACAAAAGGCAAAATGTGGCACACTTCACCGAATCCTTGAGATAAACACATGATACATTAAGGAAATGTGTGCTTCCACATTCACTACGTTTGGTGTTCACAGAGCAACATACTTTTCACATTCATTATTTGGATTTTTGCATTGACTTCTTAGTGAAGAATGTGGGACAGCACCCTACTGACGTTGGACAAAGGACTATTGTGAGCTATAAAGAGGGACTGTTCCTTTTTTTGTTTTATATTTTATTATTTTTTAATTACCATATACACATCATAAAAGTAAAGGTAATTCTTAACAACAACAACTACATATATTCTCATTTTATAATACTTATACAGCAAATCTAGACCAAATCAGGTGGAGGGGATGTATAAAGTTAAATAAAAAATTATTAATTTTCAGTCTCTAGCTGCTATCTTTAATGTTATCAAGATTATTTTAACATTATTCTTTTTTTCCAAAACCACCAAGCACTTCAATTAAATGCTAAATAAAAAGCCGACCCGTCAGTAGCGGTTAGACTTTCATTGTGGCGCCGACCCAGGTTTGAGGAACGAACTTGGGTTGCTGGAGGAGCTGGCCAGGGGGAGAAGGATAGAGCATCCTACGGCTGCTCTCCTTCTCCGGGGGAGGGTGGGGTAGTTCCCAGTGCAAGATGGACCCCTGGCGGAGGACGAGAGTTGTGCAGCTGCCGGTGCTTGAACGCAATGGAGGCAGGCCGGACGTCATTGCACGTCCCCGCCTCCTGGAGGAAAAAAATAGAAAATTTGTTTCCATGAAACCCTCCCCGGGCTTCAATTAGCCACCATCGCCAGCACTCCCAAGCAGTTACTGGTTCCGTGGCACGGAACTGGGGAACCAGTGCCATAGCCCTCCGGGCGTGGCCGAGGGTGACGGGAGAATGCTATTGTCGGCGGTTAGTGGAAGTACCTAGGACCATGACCAGGGCAGAAGTATGGTGGAGGACCTGACAGGTAAAAAGGAAGAAAAAAAGAAAAAAATTCAGTAGCTATACAAAAATAAATCCAATAACTAGATGCCTCCATACTGCCTCCTTCTTCTCTGGAACATAATTTCTAAATTACATTTTAAGCTACATCCAAGCTGCTTTCTTGTTTTAGCTTAAAATAGAATTAAATCAATTCAGAATGAGTCCTTGTAATGTGGGACAGTTGAGAGGTGTGTCATCTCAGCAGTGCTTGGGTCACTCATAATATCTCATACTGAATCCCTCATTTTCTAGAAGGGAAACCACTGTGTCAAGGTAAGCCTCCTTGCCTGACTTGTGAAGATTGAGACAGATATTACTGCAAAAATGTTACTGTATTAACACTTCATGCATGCTGATTGACTAGTGCCAACTTGTTTTTCATCATATAATTTCAAAGTTAAAAACTCACAATTTATGATTGCCTACATTATCTAACATTCATTGATGTTGCTGTTTGTTTTGTCCGTCTCCTTGTTTAGTAGAACTGAAATGCATGGCAATGTATATTGCATGGCAATGTATAGTTATAAACAACTTTGTTTTTGTTTACAATCCTGGATCTGGTCTTACTGCATATTTCCTGAGCATTAGAAACACCCCCAAAGAGTGCAGTCACTCATGAGGCAGTAGCCTCCTAAACTCCCACTGCATCACAAGTGGAAATACTGTCATCTGGGTGTTCCCAAGTCCAGGAAAGATGCAGTTGGAGTTGCTCAAGGAACGTAAACAAACATGTTTTGGTGTGGTAACACCAGTTTGGTTGACGCTCAGTTTTTTTTACTTTTGAAAAGGAAAAGTAGTCTTGACTCAAACAACCAGCTGCATCATCAGTCTTTATAAAATGAGAACAATCATAAAATTTGTTTTTTAAACTAAGGATGCCTTGAGGCCAAAGGGGGTTGACAAATCCAGCAGACTTGGGTTTGATTCCCACAACCTCTATTTGCGTGCTGTGGGACTCTGATCAGAACACTTAACCTCCCAGTGCTCCTGGGGCCAGGTGGAAACAAGCTTTAGTTTAGAGTGCTTTTCATGGCCAAATTGTAAAAGAGAAAAAAGTGGGGTTCCGAATTTGCTGCAGTTGGTTATTGGACTAAAAATACATTTTGTGATTAGCTTAAAAGTTATACCCTCTTTATCGGAGCAACACACTGCCTTATATGGTGAAAATGGGGACATCCGTAAATCGAAATACTGTGGTTGATTATGTACTCACCCCACCATGAAACACATCTCTGCATGGCCACAGTGGGCTATTGCATTTCTGTCGGATAAGATTTGTTACACACTTCTGCCAATGTGCAAAATGTGGGCACATTTAAGCAGCTAGTGTACATTGTGCAGATGCTTTGCCTACAGAATCCGTTTTCTTGCCTGATAACCATATGGTTGTTGTGTATACTGCAGATATGTTAATCAGTGTTGTAAAAGGTTGTGCAATTGTTTATTTTCACTTTGCTGGCTGCTGCTAAGTGACGATTATGTTTTTCACACAAGTTTATTTATTGCTGTCATGATGAAAAGACACCACTTGAATTTGCCTTTTGTAATCCCTGAGTATAAAACCCTGATTGACAAACCCCTGCAAATAATCAATTTTCTCAAAGTTACAAGTATTAATGAACTATACCGTCTCCACCACATCTCCTCTGCCAGCATACACAATCACACATATACTCACACAAGTGTGCATACCAGCTCTCATTGCTTCAGTTTGCTGATGCACAGGGATACCTTGAATCCACTCTAAGACCAAAATATTGCAAAGAAATTGATAGGTAGTATTTTCATAGTGCTTTTAGTGAATATGCTTTCTGCTTTAGTCTTATTTTTGTCTTTTCCATAAATGTATGACTTTCTTTTTTAAACCTTGGTCTGTTTTTTGTAACCATCAGAACGCAAAACGAAGAGTACATTGGAAATAAGAGCAGAAGAGAAGATGAAGATCTGTTCATTACAGCGCAGTTTCACCAGACCTTGGCTGAACTGGATGCAGATTTAGAGGGTAGGAGCGTGTCACATCTTAGTTTTTTGTTTTTTTACAGTTAGACTTTATTCATAGTTGTCAGCAGCACATATAAATACATCACCGTGTGTTTGACTGCTCAGCTTCCCCTCGCACATGACTACTTACTGTACCTTGGACACCACCTACTCGGGATCCTCATCGATTTTTGTGGTTTGCTCCATGGCTTACCCTCCATGGCCAGGGACCTGATGACCACCCTGCAGGCAGTTGCTTTTGACAGCTCAAGAGCTACAGTTGTCTAGGATGTTGGGAGGAGGGGTACCGGGAGTTCCATCAGCATCAGAGTGGGCAGGCTCATCATCATTGTTATTCTTGCTTCTGCTGTGGGTTTTTCCCTCAAGAGTCTCCACCTGCCTCCCCTGGCTAGAGCCATTAGGCTCCCACAGCACTGTTTCTGAGGGCAGGGGACAGCCAGTATCGTGTAGTCACCCACAACGTCAGTGCCACCCCGATCCCTACCATAGGAGATGTTCAAGAAGTGGGAAGCCTAGTTCCACCTCACCCAGTGCCCAGATCCAAGCAAGGTGCCTCTGCGTTGTGTTCAAATTCCCATTGGTTTGGGACAGGGGAGTTGGGACTAAGACTCTATCCCAGGGCTTCCACATTGCATTGTAGTCCACCACCAGTTAGTTCTACCAGGCTGGGCTGATGTCACATCTTTAAACATGCTGGGACTAACCCTATGATTAATTCTAAACTTGGAAGGCCCTCTAAAGGCTAGTGGTGCATAAGTCACATCACAGGGTTGACACAAACTCTGGGGAGAGTTGGTTGATTCCATGTTTGGTAATCCAAACACACACACACACACACACACTTGAGTTATGGTTGCATTAGACTGTGGCATAGGATGCATGAATGGTTGTCGTCTTAGCTGGGGTCAGAGTGTGGCATTGCAACTCCTGTTGAGGAAGGTCATAGGGATTCGTATTGGGGAACAGTGACTGTCATGATGATCCAGGAAAAGGCCAGACACTGTCTCAGCCTCCCCAGCATCAGTCACTGCCAGAAGAATAATAGCAATTGAAAGAGTGGGTCCAGCCACAGCGGAGAAAAATCACAGTTGTTATCAACAGATCTTAGTCCAAAAATACTTTGATTTATAAGCCATTCAATTTGTTATTACTAATGTTATTCACATGGGAACAGTTACAGTTCCTCTACAGCTGAGGCTTATTCAGGAATGTGAGTTACAATTCCCTGTCTGTGTCATAATAGTCATTTTCATAGCAACATACTATGATGTCACAAGCCGGGAATTCAGAGTTCCATTCCTGAATAAGCCTCAGCTGTAAGGGAACTGAAATGGTCAAAGATCTAATTTTTATATAGATGACCTTAATGAAGTAAAAAGGCATGATACAGGTGATATGTTAATGGTCTGTTTATCACCCTCTACAGGCATAATGTGCATGAGGTGTAGTCAAGTGCCACATGCCCCTAGAGGGTGATTAACTGACCATTAACATCAACCCCTGAGGGTACCTTATTGCTGTTATAATAAAAAAAATTTAAAGTGTTAATAGAGAATACTGCCTGTGCAGGTGTGCGTTATGAAGGGTTTCCACACACCTGAGATGTGTGATAATCTATAAAGGTTTATGAAATTATGACACACTGAGAGTGTGTAAAAAATCATTATAAAACAAACATTGCGTGGGCATTATTTTTCATAATAACTGGTGCAAGATTTCAGAGAAAAAAAATGTAAGCTGTATTTATTCGAGTGAGCGTGTCCCTCAGCGGCCGTTGTACTCACACAAATACAGTGTGCTTTCTTTCGCTCTTCAGTGAAGGGAGAGTGCAAGGAGGAAAATGCCATAATAACCTGCTATCATATTATTATGAATTCAGTGGGTTATTATGGTGTTTTATCAAGGCTGGATATCCAGTCATTATAGGGGGTTCCCAGTTATAACCTTGTTCAGCATGGGATTGGGCTCTAAATGGGTGTTAATCAAAGAGTAATATAAGGCCGATAGAATGCCTACAGCCAATCAATAAGCTCTATTTCAAGACCCTTTTTATAATAATGAACGGAAGGTTTGTTTAGAATTCTGGGCTTTTAGAATGTTGTGTAACGTAGTTTTGCTGATTCTAACTGTGATTTATTTGCTGGTGACTGGAGTCTCACTTTGAGAAGTCAGCATTTCAACTTTACACATTCCCCTTTTTTATAGTTACTTGTCATATGATGTACACACAGACTGCATAACCATCAATATTTTATAAATACTTTATATATACATGTTTCACCGAGGGGATTTCTATGAAAAATAATTATCTGTGATGTAACACTTCTAAAAATGACAACGATTTTTTTGATTGACACAGGCAGCCAAACTACTTGAAAACACTAACAATGTTGATATATTTAAATTTTTACTTTTTGTCACTGTTTTGCAGAAGGGGAAGAAATGGATTATGAAGCAGACACTAGGAAGCTAAATAAAGAGTCTGGTTCTTATACATACAAAACAGAGCCTGCAGCTGATGTGGTGATTGCCTTTCCAGTTATGGTCATAGATGAGGCCCCTGAAACACACAGTTACAACACAGTGGGTGTGGAAGAAAACGGATTACAAGCTAAGCACACAGAAAGAAAAGAAACACATACAGAACACAGTCTTTTGAACAACAAATGTACAAATAAGAACAACAATGCAAGCATGCCCAGTGAAGAACACGTGGGTAATGCAACACCTTATCAGTCACTGCATGCTGACAAATCCAACATTGTATCAAGTATACCTTCTCAGAGCAGGAAGAAAGATGAGGTGAATACTTACGGCCCAACTGTAGAGATAACAAAAGGGCACCAGCAAAAAATAAATTACATCCTTAAAGATAGGATCAGCCACGGCGAGTGCGCACCTCAAAATATTTCTCCAAGAACCAAGCCTATGATTGTGGTAAAAAGTATGAATACTGCCACAGAGAGAACTAGTAACAATGACTTTTTTGAAGAAGGTGATACCCTAAGAATAGAACCCAAGACAAAAATAGAGACAGAGTACAAGTCCCTAACGGAGAAAGAAAAAAGTCGTGAGGCATCAGATCTGATGTCAACATCAGCTAAGTGGCAAACCATTCATGATAATATTACCAGTTATGCACCTAAGGCAGGTATGACAACATTCAAGGTAGTTCCTCCAAAACCTTCGGTAAAGAATTATCAGAGAGAAGGCGCCTCCATATCAACAGGTGCCATAAAGATAGATAATCAGGGCAACCTTATAAATCCAAATAGCTTGGTAAATGACAGAGTAAGTGGTGCTAATGATAAAGAAGAGGCCCTCATTGGAAGGGCAAAGGCATTATGGAACCTAGATTCTTCCAGGAGACATTCTGAGGACTCTGTTACCACAGACGGTGCTATGGAAAGCTCAGAAACTACCACAGGCCATAAAGTACAGGATCAGTTTTCTTCTAAAGAAAGCCATACCACTGCAGAAATACAAGTTACATCTGTTCAACCAGAGATCTATGTGATAAGTAAAAGTAGTTTACCAGTACATGAGATAAGGTCATCACTTCCCACTGTGCAGTCGCAGCAGATGGTACTAACTAGTTCACCTAATATAAAATTCAAGGCAGATCGTACCTTTTCTAAACCTTCGAAAAAAACATCAAGTCAATTCTTGGCCGACACACTTGCAAAACACATTGGCATGACCACAACCAAGTCTGGCTCCATAGATAATATTGCTGCAGGAACAATGGAAGCTGAGAACAGAAGTAACTTGAAATCATTACCCAAACCTATGGACAATTATTCTAATATAGTGTCAAAACCGAGCTTGGAAGAATTTCAAAAACCGGCCATCAAAGAGTACAATACAGATGTGAAGGCTCATACATACACAGAATTCAAGAGCACACACGTTTCAGCACCGCTGGAGAATTCCATTATAGAGAACAGTGGGTCACAGTCCAACCCTCTTAAGCAAACAAGACCCGTTAGTTTGTATATTAAGCCACAGTTTTCAAGCTCTTTTCCAAAACAAGACACATCTGTAGAGGAGCAGAGTTTTATGGGAAAACAAAATACGCAAAACAGTAACACGTCTACATGTTTTGCACACAGAACTGAGAACGCTAATGACTTAAACTCTCAGCCAGTTCCTAGTTCTCCAACACCTCCAGCACCTAGTAAATTCTATGAATCATCTCTCAGTTCTGTTAAATATCCGTCCAAAACCAAGTCTGGCTCCATAGAGAATATTGCTGCAGGAACAATGGAAACTGAGAACATAAGTAACTTGAAATCGTTACCCAAACCTATGGACAATAATTCTAGTATAGAGTCAAAACCCAGCTTTGAAGAATTTCAAAAGCCAGACATCAAAAAGTACAATACAGATGTGAAGCCTCATACATACACAGAATTCAGGACCACACACGTTTCAGCACCGCTAGAGAATTCCATTATAGAGAACAGTGGTCCACAGTCCAACCCTCTTAAGCAAACAAGACCCGTTAGTTTGTATGTTAAGCCACAGTTTACAAGCTCTTTTCCAAAACAAGACACATCTGTAGAGGAGCAGAGTTTTATGGGAAAACAAAATATGCAAAACAGTAACATGCCTACATGTCTTTCACACAGAACTGAGAAAGCTAATGACTTAAACTCTCAGCCAGTTCCTAGTTCTCCAACACCTCCAGCACCTAGTAAATTATATGAATCATCTTTCAGTTCTGTTAAATATCCGTCCAAAACCAAGTATGGCTCCATAGAGAATATTGCTGCAGGAACAATGGAAACTGAGAACAGAAGTAACTTGAAATTGTTACCCAAACCTGTGGACAATAATTCTAGTATAGTGTCAAAACCGAGCTTTGAAGAATTTCAAAAGCCAGACATCAAAAAGTACAATACAGATGTGAAGGCTCATACATACACAGAGTTCAAGCCCATACACGTTTCAGCACAGCTGGAGAATTCCATTATAGAGAACAGTGGGCCACAGCCCAACCCTCTTAAGCAGATGAGACCTGTTAGTTTGTATGTTAAGTCACAGTTTTCAAGTTCTTTTCCAAAACAAGACACATCTGTAGGGGAGCAGAATTTTATGGGAAAACAAAAGACGCAAGCTAATGACTTAAACTCTCAGCCAGTTCCTAGTTCTCCAGCACCTAGTAAATTATATGAATCATCTTTCAGTTCTGTTAAATATCCTTCCAGTTCAACTAGGCAAAACGAGCCCTCTCCAAGAAATTTGTGTCATTCCGATGTGCCTTCTGTGCATGGCAAAGGAAAATCAGAATTGTTAGAGAGCACAGAAGATTCACTTACAAGTAACCTGAATCCATCCAACATTCTAGCACAGACTAGCATTTTTGGACCTGTGAAGAAGTTCAAGCCTGTAATCCAGAAGCCGGTACAAACGGAAACATCTTTACACGGTGCTCTAATGGATTCTATTCGGTCTGCAGGAGGAATAAAGAAACTGAAAAAGGTAAATAAAGGAATGCAGTCTTGTCCCCCCAGGGGTAGATCCTGGATCTTGTAAGTGGTGGCATTTTTCACTCAAAGGTGGTATTTGCTGAGAACTAAAGGTGCAAGATGTTGTAGAGTGGTCTGAAGGCACAGTGCTCCTGGAAGGGTTTTTTCAGAAATGCACAAAATGGTGCATTTAGTTTCGCTTTTAAACACAATGTTTCTTTTTTTATTATTTAAAGATTTTTAACTTCTGGCATCCCCATTCAAGCCATCAGAATCTCCAAGTGCACTGTGACCACTACTCACTCACACTTCAGATGTAGGATAGAAAGGGCACTGCCCTGTGATCAGCTTCTTGAGGTACCATGACAGCCCTTAGTCAGACTTGCAAGCTCAGGACTTATACTTCCAGAGAATAGGGTTTGAGGCAGGACATGCTCTCTCTAGAGGTGGTGGGAGGGAGTTTGTGCTGTGAAGAAATTATGGCAGTCGGGGAGGGTCCTGCAGACCACAGACCCCTGTGGTAAGCATGAGTAACTGTCTGGGATTATAGACCCCCACCTTATTGTGGTGGAGTGGGATACAGAGGTGGTGGTAGGCAAACCTATCTGGTACAATAGGAAAAATAGAAACAAAAATAATTTGGCTAGCCATGTGACTCGGTGGCAGCAAAGGAGTGCTGGGTTGGGAGCATACCTCTCAACTGTGAGACATTATGAGACACGTCAGTGATGTCACACATTTTTCCCATTTGTCCCACATCTTGTCACACATTTGGGGGATAAAAGGTGCAGAGGTATGGCTAGGAGCAGCGTCAGGTCTCATGCTTGCTGCACTAGGTCAGCAGAGTGCAGAAGCATCCGAAAGCTGGTGCACTCAGTCTCCAGGGTTGGAGGAAGGGTTAGTGCACACTCATTTCCAGCACCCTCTGTGGCAGGGTTTGGAGTAGGACTTGGAATACAGTAGCTGTAGTGTCAGAAGAGACACCTTCTGTGTTCCTCACAGCTGAGGTGGGGTACTGTAGTGCACAAGAGCACTCAAAAGGGGGAAAAATGGGATGTCTAGCCCCAGGGGAGAAAGCACTTAAAGTTTATGTGCTTACACACTTTTTTTTCCTGTTGCACCACTCTGCTAGTGTGTCCTCAAATATTATTAACTTTTCACTCTTCTCTTCCACCTTCCTCTCAACTCTTTGAATTTCTGTCACTTTCTTTGTTCTCTTGTCCCTTCTTCCTTTTTAATGTTTCTTTTTAGTCTTTTTTTTTCTCTTGAGTACCAGTCCTCTACCCCCCAATGCTTCTATCTACTCACTGCACTGCTTTCTTTCTGTGTCAGCAGCTGTGTTGTTGAGGTTAGCAGCATGAGTTGTCATGGGGACTGAGATCTGCAACCCCTCCCCAAAGCTGCCACAAATTCTAGCTTGCAGCAGTTTCAGATTTTCCATCAAAGTGCCATTATTGCAGTGTATTTTTGTTATTTTTGTGAAACAGTCATGTCACGTCACTTTCCCAACAGTGGATATGAATGGAAAACATAAATGCTGTGCATGCATTCGCAGCATAAATACGCTCATACAGTATATACACACAGCATTAGAGAGGAAAAACAAACTACTGGTCCCTCTAGTTCTTCCCTTCCACCAGTTCAGTGGCAAAACACACCTTACAAACATGGCTGGTATTCATAAAATAGCTGTAAAGTGGGGAAACGTGCCACAGATTGCAGCAGTATTGCCTACTCCTCCCACCACCAATAATTATTCTTTGCAAAACTACTACAGCACTAATGGAGCTGGAACGTTTGGTACAATACCAGAAACCTTCTCTAGAACTGGAAAGTATGGCTCCAGATGTTTGTTATATAGCACTACCAGCAGCTTGGGAACTATTGTAAAACAAATTATAGTGAACAGTTTGCACCCTTAGGGACTAAATGGGGAAACCTGCCCTTCTAAAAATACCAGGACTATCACACATGAAAGCTTTATGGGGAAGAAGGGAATATAACTGGGTTAACTTGCTTCTTTGCTGTACCCCTGTGTCTGCTGTTAATGCCCACTCATAATCATGCTATAACTTAGTAGAGGCACTACTGAGATGTGTGTGTCCTGGTAGGAGTGCAGTTGTCAACTGGAGACTAGTACGTAAGCCATAAGACCTGACAGAGTGTGCAATGTTGGGGATACCCATATGCCCAGGGTGTTGTGAGACCCGATGCCACAGACAGAGGGCTTTACATCCCTGGAAGTGCAGGACTCCCCCAATAATGCACACCCTGAAGGGTCTTACTGCACTTAGAAAATGGGCTGCGTTGGCCTGGCACACCCCAGTTTCTAACTGCAATAGGATGAGCTTTTAAAGCGTTGCAAGCAGAGCCATGCTCAGTGGAGGCAGCAGTGAGCAAGTGGTGTTGACTTATACCCACACCCCTCATGACTGATGTCAGCCAGTCAAGTTAGTTGAATTTTGTAACCTATTTTCTGAAGGACAGTAAAACATGGGAGCGCACACACTTAAGGCTATAAGGGAGTTGAATAAAAGAAAAATATTAGGAAATATTTTTTTCACTCAGAGGCAATAAGACTACTTAGGAGGTGGCCAGTGGGATGCATGCATGTAGGCAACAGGGCCCAGAACATCTGCTCCAGGATCAGTTCACCAGCCAAACTACTCAGGTCAGTCAAGAATCAATAGGGATGGAAGAGCAAGCTGGGGGGTGGTGTGCCTCAATGTCAGGAGTCTGAGTAATAAAATGAGCGAACTCCAGCCACTGGTGGCAGACTCTGGGCTTGATCTAGTGGCTTTACAGAAACATGGGCCAGTGAGAACAATGACTGGGACGTAGCAGTCCCTGGGTACACCTTATACAGGTGAGACACAGGTATGGGTAGGGGGATGTCCATTTACATCAGGGAAGGAACAGAGGCAGTAGAGAATACATCCATTGGAGGGAAAGGGGAGGTAGAATCACTGTGGGTACAGCTCACAAAGTCGTAGCAAACTTCACATGGGGGTGTTTTACAGGCCACCAGGGCAGGGGGAGGAGAGGAGAGAGATAAAGAACTTGGAGCAGAAGTAGGAAAGGGGGTGGCAAAAGGAGACATTTAGTAGTAGGGGATCTCAGCCTGCCAGACATCGGCTGGGACATCCCAACAGCCATGAGCACCAGAAGCTAGGCCTTGCCTGATACTTTGCAGGACTGTTTGTTGGTGCAGCAGGTCAGGGATCCTACTAGGCAGTCTGCAGTTCTCAAAGTGGTGCTCACCAACTTGGAAAGAGTAGGCGGAGTGTGGGTTTGGGAACCACTGGGGCCACTGACCACATTACTATATTGTTCGAGTTAGACTTGGGCACCAGTGAGCCCTCATCTGAGGCTGAGGTACTAGTCTTCAGAAGGGTGGATTTCAGCCAAATGAGGGAATTAGCCACTGGTAGGTTAGCTGTGGTAGACAGCATCAGGGGAGTGAAAGAAAGATGGGGTTATAAAAGGGGCAGTTCGTGAGACAGTGAAAACACAGATGAGAGCAGTTATCAAGAGAAACAAGTATAAGAGAACAGTTTGGTTCTCTAAAAAGGTCAGGGAGGCAGTGAGGGGGGCCAAAAAGAAGGCCTTTATGCTGGCTCGCCAGCGCAGAGGTTGGATTTCCATCTGCGATGCCGATTCCCTAGGTTCAGATATGGACTCTGCGCATCGGAGAGATGGCGGGGGGGGAGGAGGATTGAGTGTCCTAGAGACTGCTCTCCTCCCGGGAGGGGGGTGGAACCGGTGCATGATTGACCCCTGGTTGAGACTGGGGGGATACAGCTGCCAGCACTGAGCTGTTAGGAAGGGATCACTAGGGAGATCAACAGGCCCTTGCCAGAGAGCGTGATGAAAGCAGCAAATAGAGGGGTCCTGGAAATGAGGCTGCAGAAATATACTAGAGAAAATTTCAGAAAAAAGTGAGCAGCCCTCAAGGTAAAAAAGGCCCTGGGGGCCAAATGGGATGCATCAGAGGGTATTAAGGGAACTGGCCATCAATGATAGTGAACCCCTGGTGGGGCTACTCAGTAGCTCTTTGCAGCAAATGTTGGTTCCCAAGGACTAGAGAAGGACAGATCTACATCTTCTTCAAGGATATCTCTTTCATCAGGCCACACCTGTGGAACTATTAAGCCACCAGCTGCTGGGACCACACAGAAACTTTTGCAAGCAGCCCACCAGGGATCGCCCACAATGATGTCAGACGTTTGCTGATTCATAAACATGAGTGGCCCCTTCCCTCTTCGGTTCTTTTCCTGCCGTCGACCATACTTATCAGATCTCTGGCGGAAAAGCTGCTGATTTATTTTTTCTGTATGGTAAGCAATCACTTTAGCAAGTGATTTTTCTATGTCATCAAAGGAACCATTGAAATTGTTCCGGTATTGTGACTGCAGCGATATTTACATCAGCGATTCTCATGACATCTGCATCTGTTGTCTCAGCCCAGACTACAACGTGCAAGCTTGCCCGATCTGCAGGAGTTTCAACACTGCCACCCAGT
Organism: Neoceratodus forsteri; assembly: GCA_016271365.2. NCBI lineage: Eukaryota > Metazoa > Chordata > Ceratodontiformes > Ceratodontidae > Neoceratodus > Neoceratodus forsteri. The sequence goes on along the minus strand of CM057456.1, from coordinate 446,221,108 downwards.
GATGCTGAATAGGTGCCCTAGAGAAGCACCTATTAAAACAGCAGACAGCCCACGTGGAGAAGGAGCTCCAGCAAAAGAGTACTGCCGCTCAACAGCCCACTCTTCCAGGTCCAGATCCTCAAAACTCCGGGAAAAAGTCATCCAGGAGCCATAAATACAAGCACCAGGAGAAGGAGAAAACCTCCCTAAGCATTCCCAATCGCCCCTCCACACAGCAGTTACGACCTCCACCGTGCCGTTTGTCACAAACGCACTCCAGGGGGTCAGACCCTCTGCTCCCACAGTGTCCAACCTTGAAGTGCAGTGTGTCAACAGGAGACAAACAGGAACACCCTCCTGTCTGTTTTGGGTCTGAGCAACTACCAGTCTCGAGTCCCAGGGTAAAATATGAACCCTTTCTCGCTAGCACGCCTAGGTAACAGGTCCAAATATCACACCCTCTTCGGGAAAAGCAGTGCAGTACTTAATCCAGCGGGCACACAACCTGGTCCCCAATACCCCTTCTGACTCAGTTGAGACCTAGGTATTTTCTTACCTGGCTGCATATGGTGACACACTATAAACACTGTAGCAGTTCTGTCACAATTATCAACACTGTGCCAGTATTCACACTCAGAATGAGAAAATGACTCAGGCAGGATTTCAAGGAAAACAGAGTTTACTAAAATTAAAAATAGTGAATAAAATACAAAACACAGAACATATAACATTAATGGTTCAGTCAAAAATAAAATGGAAATTACAAAACAAAATGCCCTTTTACTGGGTAACTGAGCCTACCCCAGTTTCAGTTGGTAAATAGAGGTGTTGAAATTACCTAATTTTGGTAGAAGTGCTTCTTAAGAGTCCAGAACACAAGTGTCTCTTGAAAGTCCAAATACAAGTATGCCATGTTCCCTCAACAACTAGACAGTATCGGGGGGTGGGGTTCCCACCCAGCTTGTGAGGTCACAGCTCTGTGGTGATGCTGGCTGTGAGGTCACTCTCATTTCTGCATACTGAATTAGTCACATGCCACTGCACACTGCTAAACATTTCAATTAAAAAATATGTATATATACTTTTTAATTAGTGAGCCACAGAGCATGAATTATGACAAAACAGAATATCCATTTGATCTCTCAGAACATCCTGCAAGACACTTCTCTTAGCTATGAAGAGTTTCACAGATATCTGTCAGAGTAGGCTTACCTCCTGATGTTGTAAAATGCAATATTTTGTAACAGGTTTCCTAGGTTCAAAGCAGTGGTTGGTTTTACAACCTGTTATATCAGCTAACACAGGCTTCTGACAGGCAGGTGTCAAAAGGAAGCTTTTAATTAGTTTATCCGCTGGGTCACGGATAGGGCAGATCCTTCTTTTCTCTCTGTTCAAATCCTATGTTCCATCATGCTTTGCTGCGTGGCCTGTTTTCCTAAGCAGAAGTCTAAAACATATATTTTTATCAAAATTAGATGCACATAACTAGAAACATAGAAACATAGATTTTGACGGCAGATAAGGCCCGCTTGGCCCACCCAGTCTGCCCATTTCCCTACCTATTGGATAAGTTGCAGATCCTAGTTAACCAGCAGCCTACTTCTTCCTACCCCCAACCCCTAGAATTGCCTTATGACTGTCCCATGCATGCTTGAATTCCACCACTGTTTTTGACTCCACAACCTCCTCCTCCGGAAGGCCGTTCCATGCATCCACAACCCTCTCTGTGAAAAAATAGTTCCGTAAATTACCTCTGAGCTGCCCCCCTTCTATCTTCAAATTGTGCCCCTTTGTTCTTGCACATCTTTTTTTTTGAAAGATGCTACCCTCTTGGACTTTGTTGATTCCCTTGAGATACTTGAAAGTTTCTATCATGTCCCCCCTCTCCCTCCTTTCCTCGAGGCTATACATATTCAGCTCCTTAAGTCTCTCTTCATATGTCTTCTGGTGCAGACCCTGCACCATTTTAGTTGCCCTCCTCTGGACAGCCTCCATCCTGTCTATGTCCTTGCGGAGACTGGGTCTCTAGAACTGCACGCAGTACTCCAGATGGGGTCTCACATAAGGTAACTTCATAAGTGTTTGAATACTGCAGTTTGGTTGTCCCTTGGGGGTAGCTGGATTGACTACTAGGATTTTGGGACAGAAACTATTTTTAAATAATTTACTGGTGCGTAGGAGTTTGTGATAGTTAAACGCAGTTGAATAAAGAAGTAGTGTCCTTCCAGGTCCAGAAAATGAGCTTTGTGTCTTTAAAAATTGCAGCCTCCAGTAACTTATAGTAATCTGATCTAGTCTGAATATCTCCACCCAGGGCAATTTGTTGACAATGGTTATGATGTAGCCCTTCCTGTTCCAATACAACCTGTTTGGTCTGAAAACAATGTCCTGCCCCTAGGGCTGTCTCTGTTTCAATTCACACTGCAGGCTTTGCTATGACTACTCCTTAACCACAGTAACTTTTTTAACTAGTAGATGGTTATCCCGTTACACTGTTGACCGCTCCTTTGGTGATGCCACTCGACCCCCTGACAGGTGATATAACTCCCAGGTTGGGGCATAACGCTGGTGCTACGATGCTTAGTATGGCTGGCACATCACCATCGACATTAGGGGCTCTGCCATCAACCACATGGGCACCAGTGACAAGGCAGTCCTGTCGTCTTTTACAGATATGCTTAGACGCCTGCTGTCTCCTTCTTCTTCTCCTCCTCCTCCTCCTGTTCTAGGAGGCCCATTGACGAGGCTTTCTACTATCCCCCATGACAAAGCACATTGGAGCTGTGCCTCAGTCACCTCCTAGAGCGCTACCAACCTCACCAGCGCATTCTTTGCTACCCATCAACCAGCCTGATGACAGTTTTGAATACAATCATGATTTAATAATGCAGAATAAAGAGGAAGACCCTGAGGACTATGTTGAAAATCCCTGTAAGAGAAGCACCAGCTCTGCTGTATCCACCTGCAGTGAGGACTCAGTGGTCCACGCTCCGAGGCTCCCACCCCCAAGAGGACCCAACTTTCCTCACCATGATGCAGCAGTTACAGACTGCCATGGACTTTGATTTAGAGGAGCAGGATACCACCAAGAAAAATATAATAGATTTCTTGGAGTTACCTGATGCTCCACCTGTTGGGGTACCACGTCTCCTCCTGCTCTGGAGGATGCCACCTTTGCTGCTTAGTATAGGCTAAATGTCATTCCAGCCATACCAAGAAAGACAGACAAAATGTATGTGGCTTCTTTGGGGAAACCTTTTTTTGCCACACAGCCTGGGGCAGACTCTGTGGTCATTAATGCTGCCCCATGATAGGTCAAGGGTACCAAAACTCTTGAGCTCCTTCCCTCCTGATAAAGAATCAAGGAGGTTGGATGTGCTAGGCAAAAGGACTATGGCCTTAGCCTCTCTGGGCCCTAGAATTGCTAACTATTAGGCCCACATGGTCAAGTATCAGAACACTCTGGGGAAAGGCCAAGGTAGATGCACAAGCCTTGCCAGAGGGTACCTCAAACAGGAGCTCCTCAAGGCTCTCACAGCTGGGGCAGATGTAGAAAAGCACCTACTTCACATGGTCTATGATGTTTCTGATGCTTCTACCAGGGCTGCTGCCTCGGGCATCTGTCTAAGGAGGGACTCCTGGCTCAGGGAGGCAGGGTTTGCGAATAATGTACAACAGTCCATTCTCAGTGCCCCTTTTAGAGGACATAAACTATTTTGGTCTGATGCCCAAGATTTCTTTCTAATCTTCAGGCCTCAGGCAGGACTCTGAATTCGGTGAACTCACTCCACCATACCCAACCAAAGTGTAGGCAAAGGTTACATTTTCACCTTACTGGTGCTAGACATCATCCAGCCATCAGACAATAAGGTGAGGGCAAGGGAGCAGGAGCCTTGCCCACCCCAGGCACCACTCCATGTGCATTCTCAAAAGCCCCAAGAGGTCTTTCATATATTGGAAGGAGTATGCCTGGAAGATAAGAACCAGATTTTTCCGAACCCCTGATATCATGTCAGGATTCATTGGACCCGATTGGGGTGTGTGCTGGAGAGGATGTGGCCATAATCAGGCAAACACAGTACACATAATGTGGACTTGTCCGCAATCAAAACACTTCTGGCAAGAAGTATTGGATGAAATTAAGGAACTCTTTGGTTCCCTCGAGCTATATACTCCGGCCTTTGTCCTCACAGCGACACCCCCACGAGGAATTAAGATCCATAAAAATCTGTTTAGGCAGACCACCATACTTATAATGGCTGCAAAAAAACAATTACCAGACTCTGGTATACAACCACCATCCCTTCAAAAGCGGGATGGTGAAAAACATCGTATGAGATGTACAATCTGGAGTGCTTGTCAGCTAGAATGACCCTCCCATCTTAAAAGCTTTGATATTAAATGGAGACCATGGATAAATTATCAGTTGGACCATTATCTCGACTTTGTACCCTTAAGCAGAGCGCAAATGGAAAAACACAACCCCTAAACAGAGAGAGAGATGCAAGGCCTGAAATGGTGCCACCCCCCCCCCGCCACCTCAATCCCTGCTAATACTATTTTGGACAATGGAACACACATATGTGTTATCTGTAACTTTACTTTGTCATGTAAAAATGTATGCAATTACAGCCAATTCCTTTTTATCTATTGAGTACTATAACACTCTATGGTTATACTTCGGACTGCTATTATCAAATGTATTCAACAAAAATATAAAGTCTTTTATCGCTGTATCTATTATCAATGGGGAAAAACAATAAAAATTTACAATTTAAAAAAAAGCCCCAAGAGGTGGTGGTGCAGCTGGAGCCACTACAACTGGCTCTGCCTGACTCCTTCTACAACCTCAACCACCATTACCTCCAGGGTTGGTTGTAGGGGTCTGTCTCTCCCTTCACCGAACTCTGTTGAGGGTGTTGACATCAAATACCTAGGTCCTGGAAATCATAGTACAAGGTCATGCTCTGGAACGTCTGAACACACCTCCAGATCTTCCACCGGTGCCAACTCACTGTCCTCCAGACTACATTCCTCTGCTCTTGAAGGAAGTTCAGGCTTTGCTTCAGAAGAAGGCCATAGGCCCTTTGAACAAAGAAACACAGGGTTCTACTGTTGTTACTTCATAGTCCCAAAATGGGTATCATGCTGCCTCAGCGAAAACTTTTCGCCAATGGCCAGTACAGCAACATCGACGACATGTCGCTGTAATGGTCAAGCACTACTTCTCCGGGTTTTTCATCCCCTCCTCGAAACAAATCCGACCTGGAGTCGATTATATAAAAGTCCAGTGGGTGTGTCCCCCACTAAAAACAACTTTTTCTCCTGATGGCATAATGCTGACTGTGATCACTGTCGACATTGTGCCATCGCTATAACGCCAGTCGAAAGGATTTCTGTTGAACCAGCATTGTAGAACCCCCAAAATGAAAAGGAGACTTGCAGCCTGTTCCAGAGCTCAGGGATCTGATCTTTTTTGTAGAGTACAAAAAGTTCAAAAAGGCTGCATGCAGGGGATTGGATCTGTTCCCTCGACATGAAGCATGTTTACCTTCTTATCAAAAATTTGCAGACCTCACAGAATGTATTTGAGATTCCTGTTTCAAGGAGAACACTACCAATTCAGAGTATTGCACTTTGATTTGTCCTGTGTGTCACTGGACTTTACCAGATGCTTGGTCACAGTCCAAAATGCACAAGTGGGAACTGCTGGCCTCAGTAGTAGAAGACTTGTTTGACAGATGGGGTCATCCAAAGTTGGACCTTTTTTGCATCCCAGCACAAAACAAAACTCACTTTTCTGCTCGCTCGCACCTGGGCCCAGAGTTTTCTCTCGAGACACATTGTCCTTCTCTTGGAAGGGGAGGTTCTTGGATGCCTTTCTTCACTTCTGTCTAATTCGGAGCATGCTACTCAAGCTCCAGATGGAGGGGGCAATTCTGATACTCATTGCTCCCCTATGGCTTTATCAGATCTGGTTCCCCTACTACAACAGCTGGCAGTGGACCCACCAGTGCCTCTGCCCTTGTGCAAGGGTCTGCTGTCACAGGAACAGGGAACCCTGGCCCATCTAGACCTCATATATCTACATCTTCATTCATGGCTCCTGAAAACATAGCCATTGCCAGGTTTGGGGTTTCCCAAAAGGAGGCTACTGTCCTGGTGGCTGCCAGAAAGCCTTCCACCAGATTCACTTATTCCATGAAGTGGAAGTGGTTTGCTCTATGGGCACTTCTCATCACTTGGATCCATTTACCTATCCAGTTAACCTGGTAGTGGAGTATTTGCTGTCCTTATTGGATGCAGGCCTGAAGTACTCCTCAGTCAAATGACTTGGCTGCCATTTGAGCTTTCCATGTGCCTATTGAGGGTCGTACGGTTGCCCAGCTGGAGGTGGCCCATACTTTAAGAGGCATTCTACACTTGAAGCCCCCTATCTGCAATCCAGTCCCAGCTTGGAACCTGAATTTTGTTTTGGAGAAGCTTACTTGGCTTCTTTTGAGCCAGCTTTTTTGGAAAGCATTGTTTTAGTTGCAATTACTTCTGCTCGAAGGATTTCAGAACTATAGGCTCCAGTGTGTGAGCCTCCTTCTTTGATTTTTCACAAAGACAGGTTGTCTTTGTGTACTAATCCAACATTTTTACAAAAGGTGGTGTCTGAGTTCACTTTAAATCAAAACCAGCCACCTGCCAGTTTATTTTCCTGAGTATGTAAATCCATGGGAAGAATTGCTTCATACTCTAGATGTACATAGAATACTCAGGTACTATATACACAGTACGGAGGACTGCAGAAAGTTCTCACAGCTTTTTGTTTCTTTCGACCCTTGGAAAGGGGGCATTCCAGTTTCTAAACAATGCCTGTCCAAATGGTTTGTGAACTGTATTGCTTTCTGTTATAGGAAGTACAGTAAGGAACTTCCTGGGGTTGTTTGTGGTCATTCTACTAGAGGCATGACCACATGGGCTGATTGCACTTCTACCACAACAGTCATTTATGCTAGATTAAATTGTGTCCCTAGGCACTGGGCATCGGTGACTTCGCTAGTCTTGCTAGCAGGGGGCAAGTGAAAGGTAAGACATATATTTAGTGATGGGTTATCTGGTCAGAAGAGGAGGATTGGGGGGTAGGGCAGAGACAAGGTGTTCTCGGGGAGAGAGTAGGACCAAGGAGAATAGTGGGGTGTAACGGCTGCGGAGCAGTGGTCTTCATGGATATGCTGTGGAGAATTGGGGGTTGCCCAGTATGCATAAGATTGATGCAACTGGAAACAGAAGTATGGAGACTGAGGAGGGAGGTGCCGAGGCAAGACATGGCAGGAGTTAAGGGTGGGGGTAATGCCACTGGCGTTATAAATGGATGGGGCAGGGAAGACATGACAGGATCGGGAATTGCAGGGGTCAGTACCAGATGGGGCACAGACTGCAGGACGAGTGTGAGGAAGGCAGGGGAAAGTGCAAGGACGGGAACCAGACAAGGATGCAGGAGGAACAGTGAGTGGCAAGTGGGAGGTAGGAAGGGGGAGGGTGAGGGAAACCAAGAAGGGGCAGGGTCAGAAAGGCGAGAATGGGGGAGGGATGGTGGGCAGCAATAGGGATGAACTGGGAGGGAAGGTGAAGAGAGAGGAGATAATGGAGTACTAGGAAAAGGGAATCCAGAGCCATTGGAGGAGCCACTTGTGATGGTTGTCAGGGGAGGGTGTGAAAAGGGGAAGGGAGGGAGGGACAGGGTGGAATTGATAGGGAAGGGCAGGGGGGGGAACCCGGGGGAGCAACAAAAAGAAAGGTGGGGAGGTGAGACTGGAAGGGGGAGAAGGGGATCGATTGGGAGAAGTGTTGAAATGGGCAGTCAGGGAGAGATACAAAACATCTCTGCAAAGAGGGCAGACGATGTCCCAGAGCAGAGAGTAATGCATGAGAAACCAGATTAGGAGGGGGACAAGGCCAGGGGGAGGAAGATGGAGGAGCAGGACAAGGAGCGCAGAGGGGGGATTTCAAAGCGAGCCTGCAGGGAGATGGTAGCAAGGTTATTATACTGGGGATTCCATAATTAAGAGTATCAAATGGGGGGGTGAAGGGAGGAGAAGCTCTGTTAGAGTAAAGTGCATGCCAGGCATGACAACGCACAGAGCTAAGCAAATAGTCCACTCTACCTTGAAGAGTCATGGGGGAATCCCCACATAGTGGTGCACCTCGGCACGAATGACCTGGAAGGTAATAGCATGCAGGAGTAGAGGCAAGATTTAAGGAACTGGCCAGAATATGTAAAAATGAAGGAAATAAAGTTGCCTTTTCTGAAGTTCTGGTGCTGAGGGCTAACACAGTCAGGAAGCAGAGGATAAGGGATTTCAATGAGTGGTTGGGAGAATGGTGTAAAGCTATGGGGTTTGGAGTGGTGGGGGACTGGGGAGCAACTTGGGTTAAAAAGGAGCTATACACTAAGGACAGACTACATCTGAGTGGGGAGGGTTGAGGAGATTTAAAGAAGAAGCTGGGTGAGTTTATTGCTAGTAAGTATGATTTAAGCTGGGGGAGGCTTAGAATTGCAGGGCAGGCAGAAAAGCATAGTTTGGGAGGCCTAGTGCCTCTCCCCTCAAGTGGAAATTTTGTGGAAGTCTGGAACTTGCAGAGGGATAAAGCTGGGGGGCAAGGGACAGATAAGAGGGTTCAGGGGCCAGTTGGAGGGTGGTCTTCATGAATGCGAGGAGCCTGGGTAAGAAGTTACCTGAGCTTCAAGTACTGATGGCGGAAGTGGGGGGTGGACGTGGCTGCAGTCACGGAGACATGGGCCACCTTGCACCATGACTTGGACTTAATAATCCCAGGGTACAAACTGTACAGGATGGACAGAAAAATGGAGAAGGGGTGGCTTTATTTGTAGGGTAAGGGACAGAGTGCAGCAGGGAGGAGGGGGAGGATGGAAATGTGGAGATGTTGTGGGTCACCATACAGGATGCTAAAGGCAGGAGGGTCAGACTGGGAGTACTCTGTAGACCAATATCCCAGTCTGAGGAACATGACAGGGAACTGATGGATAACCTAAAAAATCACTGTGGTCAGGGCAGGACGGTGGTGGTAGGTGACTAACCTGCCGGGGGTGGACTGGGGAACCATGACCTCAGCAACTGCTAAAGAGCAAAGAATACTGAACGCAGTACAAGATGTATTCCTGGCACAACAAGTGGTTGAGCCGACCAGGGAAGGGAACATCTTGCATACAAACATACGAAGAAGCCAGCAGAAGAAGGCCATTTGGTTCATCAGGTCTGCTCATGTTGCAGGGTCCACAGCTTGAGCTACTGTCTCTGCCCCCCCTCTCCTCGTTCCTCCCATCCTCCCTACCCATGACCCTTACCCTTCCCCTATACCTGTCCCAGCTTCTCTTACAGCTGCCCACTGTCTTCAACGAGATTACCTCTTCTGGCAGCGCATTCCAAGTGTCCATGACCCTCTCTGTGAAGAAGTGCTTCCTGATCTCCTTCCTAAACCTCCCACCCTGCAGCTTAAGACTGTGCCCCCTCGTGTTATGGTTGCCACTCAGCTTAAAGAGACTCTCTTTATCAGACTTATTTATCCCTTTTAAGTACTTGAAGGTTCGAATTATGTCCCCGCCCCCGTCTTCCAGAGAGTACATGTTCAGTGCCCTCAGCCTCTCCTTGTATACCTTACCCTGCTGACCAGCTATCATCTTTGTAGCCCTCTTGTGGACCTTCTTCAGCAAGCTAATGTCATTTTTGAGGTGTGGGCACCAGTACTGAACTCCATACTCTAGATGTGGCCTTACCAGTGTCCTGTACTAGGGCAGTATAACCTTCTCTCTCTTAGTACTGATACCCCTAGATATGCATCCTGTCATCTTGTTTGCCTTTGCTGCTGCTTTCTTGCACTGTGTGGAGTGCTTCAGGTCATTAATGATCATCACTCCCAGGTCCTTCTCCTCCTTCTCTGATGCAGATACTCTGACCTCACCCAGGTAGTACTTTGTCCTAGGATTCTTGGCTTCAGTATGCATAACTTTGCATTTCTTGGTATTGTATCCAAGCTGCCAGATCCGGGACCACCTCCTAGCTTTTCCAGATCTTCCTGTAGGTTCTGAATCCCTTCAGCTGTGTCCACTCTCCCACAGAGCTTGGTGTCGTCCATAAATAGGCACATTTTGCCCTTAATGCCATCTCCAATGTCATTGATGAAGACATTAAATAACACTGGCCCCAGCAATGAGCCCTGCGGGACCCTACTGGTTACCTGTCTTGTGCCAGATAACTCTCGACCACGTCCACCCTCTGGGTTCTGTGCTTCAGCCAGTTTTCCACCAATCTGGCCATCTTTTCCCCAACCCCGAGGTCCACTAACTTCCTGATCAACCTTTTGTGGGGCACAGAGTCAAAGGCCTTGCTGAAATCAAGATATAGGATGTCTGCCACGTGGCCCCTGTCTACTGTCTTAGTGACACAATCAAAGAAGTCAAGTCAGATTTGTTTGACACAACCTCCCCCCATGAACCCATGCTGCCTCGGATCCTGGAGACCATGCTCCTCTAGATATTCCACTAACCGTTCCTTTAGTATGGTCTCCATGAGCTTGCCCACAATGGAGGTCAGACTGACTAGTTTGTAATTCCCTGGGTCATCCTTGGGACCACTTTTGTGGAGCGGAACCATATGTGCTGTTCTCCAGTCCTGTGGTACTGTGCCTGTCTCTAGTGAACTATTAAATAGGTCTGCCAGTGGCCCTGCCAGCTCCTTAGTTCCTTTAGTACCCTTGAATGTACTCCATCCGGGCCTGGTTAGTTGTCCACCTTCAATGCCAGCTGCCCCTCCCTCACTCTATCCTTGTCTATGACTACATCTGTGTTCCCCTTCCCTGCTCCTCTTTTCCCTCCTGAAGGCACTGGTCCATCCTTCTCCCTGGTGAAGCCGGAACAGAAGTATTCATTTAGTATCTCTGCTTTTCCCCCATTATCCTCCACCCACTCCACCCCTTTCTTAAGCCTAACAATCCCTTCCTTCCTGTCCCTTTTCTCATTTATATAGCAAAAGGAAGTCTTCTCCCCTTTCTTAATTCCTTCAGCTATCTGCAGCTCCTTTTGTGCCTTTGCTCACCTGACTTTCTTACTTGCCTCACTAGCCAACCTTAGGTAATTTTCCCTATCCACCTCTCTCTTGGTCTTCCTGAATTTTCTATAGGTCAGCTTATTTTCCCTTACTGCCTGGGCAACCCAAGAACTGAACCAGCTGGGCACTTTGGCCCTTGTGTTCTTACCCCTGAGCCTAACGCACTCATCTGTGACAACCAGTCCCTCCTTAATAATGGACCACCTTTGGTCCACCCCCATATCTGCTGTGATGCCCACCAGATGGCTCCTTAGCACTTCACCTATTTTCCTGAAGTCTACCCTCCTGAAATCCAAGATTTTGGTCTTAGTCGGGATGCTTTCCCTGCCCATATCCAACTGGAACCACACTATGCAATAGTCACTTCCTCCCAGTGACTTCCTGACCGATTTTCCTGTACATGCTCCCCATTTGTGAGCACCAGATCAAGAATTGCCTCAGCTCTTGTTGGTCCAGTGATATCCTGAGTCAGGAACCCACTCTGCAGTCCTTCCAGAATCACCTGACTCCTAGTACATGTCGTGGATGGTATGCTCCAGTTCACCTTGGGCAGGTTGAAGTCCCCCACAATTAAAGAAATGAAGAAATCTTGGACCTGGTACTGGCGGATGGTGACCAGGTAAAGGATGTGATAGTAGAGGACCCATTGGTGGGGAGTGACCACTGTATGGTGTGGTTCTCCCTTGACTTGGGAAGGGAAGGAAATCATACATATATGAGTGTAGTGAACTTTAGGGGTGCGGACTTCAGTAAGATGGCAGATGTGCTAGAAGGACACTTAGAGAAGATCACCTCGGACATGGATAAGGAATGCAGGTGGGGAATCCTAAAGTTGGGCCTGGTAGAGGCCACAAAAGCCAGCACTAAGATCCACAGTAAAAAAGCAAGATCAAGGAAACCCAGTTGGTGGACCAGGAAAGTGCAAGAGAGAGTAAGGGAGAAAAGACTAGTCTTCCGAAAGTATAAGAGAACCCATGGGGGGGGGGGGGAGACAGGGAGGATTACATTAAGAAATCGAAGGAGGTGAGCAGGGTGGTAAGGGCAGCCAAGGCTACCAAAGAGCTAAGGTTGGCACAGGGGATCAGGGAGGGAGAGAAGACATTTTTTAAATACATTAGAGAGAGAAGGAAGTGTAGGGGCCAGATCACCAGAATAAAGAAGGACGGTGAGTGGGCTGAGGAGGGGGCTGAGCAGGCAGAGGTACTAAACGAGTACTTCTCATCAGTTTTTACAAGGGAAAAGGAAGGGCCAATTTCACAGGGGGGGTGGTAGGGCAAGGGGTGGGGTTGATGGGGAAACTAACGGATGGGGAAATCCCGGTGAAGAGAGTGTGGGAGGGCCTTAAGTCCTTGATGACAGATAAGGCACTGGGACTGGATGGGATCGACTCCAGGGTCTTGAGGGAGCTGTCAGAGGTCCTAGCAGCACCTGTGATGGAGCTATTCAATACCTCCCTCCAATCGGGATGTGTTCCACTGCACTGGAGGGCTGCACATGTGGTGCCCCTCCATAAGAACGGACCTAGGGATGAGCTGAGAAATTACAGACCAGTCAGTCTTAACATTCATAGTAGGGAAACTACTGGAGACCATCTTGAAGGAAAGGCTGGTGGAGTTCCTGGAAGTAAATGGCCTGCAGGACATTTGGTAATGCAGATTCATCCAGGGGAGATCCTGTCAAACTAATCTGGTCGAATTGTTTGACTGGGTGACAAGATCTCTAGATGATGTCAGCTGTTTAATGTCCTGTATCTGGACTTCAGCAAGGCATTTGACTCGGTGCTGCATGAGAGACTGCTGGGCAAGCTGAATAACTTGGGGGTGGGGGTTAAGATGGTCAAGTGGATTGGGAACTGACTGTGCAGCAGACAGCAGAGGGTGGTGGTGGGTGGGCTCTTTCCACCTAGGAGGGTCACTAGTGGAAACCAGCAGGGATCTGTTCTCTGTCCACTATTATGTAACGCTTTCATAGCAGACATTGCAGAGGGAGTTATGAGTAAAATGAGCCTGTTCGCAAATGACTCCAAACTAGGAGCAGTGTTAGACCATGAAGAAGGGAGGAGGATACTCCAGGATGATCTGGGAAGACTGGAACAGTGCTCAAAAACATGACAATTGGGGTTCGGTGCTAGGAAGTGTAGTGTACTGCATTTAGGGGCTAGGAACCCAGGCTACAGCTACCATTTTGGGGGGGGGCAGTTATCTGCCTCTGAGGAGGAAAAGGATCTGGGAGTGGTGATCACAGGTAAAATGAATCATTCAGAACAATGTAGGAAAGTGCGGCAAAAGCAAACAGAATGCTGGGGTGCATTGCCAGGGGGATCACTTTGAGGAGGGAGGAGGTTATCCTGCCACTGTACAAATCCTTAGTAAGGCCTCACTTGGAGTACTGTGTGCAGTTCTGGTGCCTATACTTAAAGAGAAAAGTCACACTCCTGAAGAGAGTCCATAGGAGGGCATCAAAGATGATGTGCAGGATGGGGGAGAAGCCTTAGGAGGAGAGACTGAAAGAGCTCAACATGTACTTCCTGGAGGACAGAAGGGACAGAGGGGATATGATACAGATCTTTAAGTACTTGAAGGGCTTCAACAGAGTTAGCACTGAGGGTTTGTTTAGACTGAAGGGGGAAGGGACCACGAGGGGACATAGCCTGAAACTGGTGGGGGGGAGGCAGTACAGGAGAGAACTGAGGAAGCACTACTTCACATAAAGGGTAGTAGTGCCTTGGAACGCTCTGCCTGAAGAGGTGATCTCACTGGAATCAGTGAGGAGTTTTAAGAAGGGATGGGATAGTTTCATGGGCAAGGTACAAGTAGGGAGGGAAGTGAACAGAGGGGGAACTCAGGGAGGGAGGGAACCTTTGGAGGGAAAATGTGTCCACTGCAGAAATCTGTGCAGCTGCCACCTGGAATACTGTCCAACCTTTCACTAAACACTACAGTCTGGACATTGCCTCTCGAAAAAGGTCTGGCTTTGGTCTTGCTATACTTCAAAACCTGCTTTCTGTGGCCTAGTGAAAGAGATATCCTCGAAGAAGATAGAACAGTTATGCACTTGCCCTAACAGCGAACGTTTGAGAGACTCTCTTTTATCAGGCCATGCCATCCTATCCTCCTTCCCCCTACAGGGTCCTGAGACTCTAATCAGTGATGTTTCCTTCTCCGTGATGATCTACCTGTAGGTCTCTGCCTCACCTGGTTGGCAAAGCCCTAGGTTCTCTCCTAGTTCCCTACAGGGATGGCCTCTGAGCATGATCTCCAATAGGGGACTAAGAAGGGAAGGGGCCGCCCACTTTTATGTAGCAGCCAGCGTCTGACATCATTGTGGGTGGCCCCTGGTGGACTGCTTAAAAAAGTTTCTGCATGATCCTAGCACCTGGCAACTTGTAATTCCATAGGTTTGGCCTGATGAAAGAGATTCTCTCAAAGATCTACTGTTATGGCAAGTACATAACTGTTCTTTCTACTGCATAAGGGAAGGGACAAGGAGCAGCCAGGAAACTAGACCCATTATCCTAACCTCAGTTGTAGGGAAACTGGTGGCAACACTAGTCAAAGAGGATCTAGTAGAATACCTGGAGAAAAATGGGCCTCAGGATAGTAAGCAGCAAGGGTTTATGGCAGGAGGTCTTATTAGACCAACCTGATAGTTTTCTTTGATTTGGTAACCAGAAAAGTTGACAAGGGGCATGTAGTAGACCTGCTCTACTTTTACTTCAGCAAGGCATTTAACTTGGTGTAACACAGAAAACTGCTAAAGAAGATGACGGATCTAGGAGCAGCTAAGGAAATAGGTAGGTAGGGAGTTGATTGAATGGGAGGCAGCGGAGAGTTGTGGTGAATGGGGTCAGATCAGTGGCAAGAGAGGTTACCCCACAGAGTACCAAGGGTATCTCTCTGGCAGGGTAAGTTGTGTCTATTCAGTGATGGCATTAAACTGTGTGGTAGAATTGGCAATGTGTAAGGGATAAGGGAATTGCAGAGAGACCTGCAAAGGCTGGAAAATTTGTCCAAAGTATGGCAACTGAAATTCAGTGCCAAGAAGTGCAAAGTGATGTACTCAGGAAACAAAAACTGTAGAACAGAATATTGAGTGGGAGGGGTTCAGCTGGACACAGCATCAGAGGAAGGGGCCCTAGGAGCCATCATTAGTGGCTTCCTTAGACAAAGCAGCCAATGTAACGAAGCCTTCAATAAGGTTAACAGGCTGCTAGGGTGCACTGGGAGGAGTTCAACAGTAGAAGGCAGTTTGTTACAGTTGTATTGGTCACTGGCGAGGTCACACCCAGAGTACTGTGCCCCGGTCTGGAGTCCCCATCTGGAAATGGATAGGGACAGGATAGAAGTGGAACAACACAGGGTGAATAAGATGATTCAGAGGCAGGAGGGCAGATCCTATCAGGATCAGTTAAGGCACTGAACATGTATTCACTCGAAAGCAGACGAGAGAATGGGGGCATGATAGAGGCCTCAAGTTCTTGAAAGGAATAAATAAGGTGAATTGTGAAGAGCTATTTGCAAGGAACAGAGAAGACAGGACACGGGGCCATGGGTGGAAGTTATGGGAAAGGTTTAAAAAGGAATGTAAAAAAGTATTATTTTACTTAAAGAGGGGTTCAGCCATGGAATGGTCTACCAGCAGAGATAGTGGGAGCCAAAAACCATGGCTTCAAACATGGCTGGGATAGAGCCAAGGGTATAGTAGCTACTGAGAGGGATGAGGGAGTTAAAGCATGGAGAACAATAAACAGAATAGGGTAAGTGAAGAAGCCACAGAGACAACAAGTTCTGGGGTATGATGGGATAACATGGACAGACTAATTTAACTGTTGGTCTTTTTCTGCCATCATCGTCTGCTTTTCTAAGACCAATTTACCAATCAAACCTCTGCAGGATCAGTTAACCAACAAATCCCTCTGTGGTCAGTTTCTCAGACAAAGTTATTCTGGATCAGTTTACCAGCAGGACTGATCTGGGGTCAGTTTAATCAGGTAGACTGCTTCTGGATCAGTTTACCAGTGGAACTGATCTGGGATTAGTTTACCAGCCAGACTGCTCCAGTATCCGTTTACCAGCCAGACTGCTTTAGGATTAGTTTACCAGCCAGACTGCTTTAGGATTAGTTTACCAGCCAGACTGCTCCAGTATCAGTTTACCAGCCAGACTGCTTCAGGATCAGTTTACCAATCAAACATCTCCAGGATCAGTTGACCAGCCAAAATGCTCCAGGATCTGTTTACCAACCTGACTTATCCAGGCTCAGTTTAAGAGCCAGACTGCTCCAGTATCAGTTTACCAGCAAGACTGCCCCAGGATCAGTTTATTAGCCACACTGATCTGGGATCAGTTAGATGTGTCTAACCACAAGCTTACAAAGCAGCAGTCAGAAAAGCACAATGGTTAGACTACATGAGTCTGAGCCAGGAGATCTGGGTTTGAATCCCAGCAATGTCGGACACATCGGGACTGCAGCAGGGTATCTAGCTGACTTGTGGTTGTGTCTGACTGCTGGGATTTCCGCCGATCCTCTGATCAGGCCAGCGGCTGCAGATTGGAGAAACACCACCACATCTCTCCTCTGCTGGCAGACTCGAGATCCGGACTGACCCCGACCAGCGGCTGCTGACTAGAGAACACCACCACTTCTCTGTTCCTCACAGCTGCCTAGGGGCTTTAAAAAGAGACAACAGAAACAGCATTTTACAAATAAACAGGCTGAAAAGAATCCAAACTACCGTGTAAATAGGAAGGGCATCTAGCCGCCGTTTCTCTGAAAAGGAGCATTCCTTAGCAGAGGAATGGTGACTCATTTAACACACTTTTACTCCCCCCCCCCAACAGGAGACCGCTAGCTGACTGTACAAATGACCGCACACCTCTGCTTACCTTATCACAGAGCAGGGGAGGTGGTCCGATCTCTCACAGCAGGACTGTCTTGGTGGTAAGATTACAGTATCAGTACAGAGCTAATTGGGATATTGTGGTGGCTGTTTTTTTTTCTTTATAGACTGTTTTTTCAAACTGGGGAAGCAAAGGAATAACCCTCCTTCCCACCCCATCCCTATCCACCCCAGGCTCCTCGCAATTTATAGACAACATTCCTGATTCTGATTTCCTGTCATCCACAGGAAAAGGCAGGACTCCAGGCCAGTAGGAGGGATCACACACACAAAAAAATGTTCTGTTTGTTACTAACTTTCAATAATCTCTTCTACTCTTCACTGTCTTTCGTCCACAACTCTCATCTGGGAGTCGCAGCACAATAAACAACCACAGCTCTCATTGCTTCAAGGCTAAATCATAGCGACCATGGACTTCATAAACTGCAACTGTGTAACACTCTTCATCAGGGCTTTTGCCCTAAGGGTGAGGCACTGTCCTACATGCTTTACCCTCAGGGACCTAAGATCTCAGCTCCAGGCAGCCTTGGCTAAGATATACTACCTCCACTAAACACTACATCAGACCCCAAAGGGCAACACTACAACGCCAGCGAGCTGTAAACCCCTCACGCAGGTACCGCTCCCCCAAAGGACAGACCAACTTGAGGGCTGGCAAGTAGTTAAAACTCGAAGGATGAATCCTAAATCCATAACAAAGGAAAAAAACAAACATATTCACATCCAATAAATACACACCGCTATCCTCCAGGACTGCAGAAATAGCAGGTGATGAGAGGTGTAGGGACTCAATGCAGCACAGGGAGGTGCACTCTACCAAAAAAAAACAGTAAAAAGGACTAAAAAGAAAACCCTGTGCTGATAATTGGAGACTCCACGATTAGGGGAGTTGAGTCTCAACTCCAACAATACGACCAAGCTAGAGTTGTGGTCCAGTGCCTCCCTGGGACATCAGCATGGAGGGACATGGACCACCATACCTCTCAAGTGTCCCTGATTTTCAGGGACGTCCCTGATTTTGCCTCAAAATTTTACTCTGTCCCTCCTAAAATTTGTGTTTTTATGGCAAAACAATGGGGACTGTAAGCACAAAACAATGTCAAGCATTAAAGTTACAGACTTGTTCTTCTTTAGAAAATGCATTTTGACCCAAGCCCCATATTCTACCAGCTTTCTGGGTGGATATCTCTAATTTTGAAGATGTGTCCCTGATTTTGATCCTTTGTCCCTGATTTTTTTAAGCCTTGTCCCTGTTTTATGAGGCAGGAGGTTGAGAGGTATGTGGACCACATCGAGTAAATTGTACACAGTGTGAAACATGACACGTGGGTCATCCTCCACATAGGTTCAAATGACCTTGTCAGTCAGTCCATGGATGAAACAAAACAGAATCTTACCCGGCTAGGCTACAGACTAGCTTCTCTTTCATCCAGCGTCTCTTTCTCAGAGATTCTGCCTGTTTGGGGAAAAGGTGACAGCAGGCAGAAGTTCAGGAAAAAGGACATCACCGAATTAAACAACTGGCTTAAAAACTGGTGCATAGAAAAAGGGGATCACTCTGAGGGAAACTGGCAGACCTTCTTGGAACAGGAGTTCTTTAAATTAGACCGACTGCATCTCATAAAGGCAGGGACTTGAGCGCCCGGCCAGACGATCGACGTCCATATCAGTCAAACTAGAAAGGGGGGGAGCCACAGGCACCTCTCACATCATGAGGGTCGCCAACTGCCCATCCCCCATTATCAACTAGTTCAGAACCTGGATACCACAAGGAACTCTAACAGCTGTACCAAAAAAGGCACAGCCCAGTCTGATCCACTAGGGAAAGGAACAAAGAAAATAAGACACAAAAAAATGCAAAACAGAGCAGGGTCATCCTACACAGCACAAGGACTGGCAGAGATGGAAGGCAATGTGTATCAGTGGCTGTAGCCTACCAAACAAAATCCCTGAACTCACTGCTGTGGTGGCAGAGGCACAACTGGACTGGGTCACAGTTGCAGAAACCTGGTTCACCAGAAATCACACCTGGGATATCAATATCCCAGGTTACACACTTTTCAGGAGGGACCGAATGGGACAGAAGGGAGAGGGTGTGGCTTTGTACACAAGGGAAGGAATCTGTGCAACAGAGATCCAGGGAAAGTGCACTAAAACAGAGGCTCTGTGAGTCATCTTGGAAGCTGGGGACAAGGCCCCATCCGGGTGGGAGTTATTTACTGACCCCCAACCCAGAAAGCTGAGATTGACAAGGAGCTCCTGGAAACCATCTTGATTATGGCAGACAAGAGCGAGCTACTACTGGTCGGGGACTTCAGTCTGCCAGTTGTGGATTGCACCTTGTACACAGCATCCACAGAGAGGAACAGGGAGTTCCTGTTCACACTGCGGTGGGCAGGATTAAATTAACTGGTGGATTCACCCACCAGAGACAAAGCAACCCTGGATCTGGTACTCACAAACAACAGCAGGATTTCTAATGTTAACGTGCGAACCAGTCTGGGGACCAGCGACCACAGGTCAGTCTGGTTATCAGTAAACAAAGCAGAAAGTAAAAGTCACACAAAAATCAAGATACTTGATTTCCGAAAAGCTAACTTTCCAGAAATTAAATCCAGGCTCAAATTCATGCTAGACATCAGTAACATGGGTGATGTGGAAGACTGCTGGGAGAACTTGAAAAATGCTATAAGCATGGTTACTGAGCAATGCACAAGACAAATCTGCAAAGCCAAAAGAAGGAAGAACCCGCTGTGGTTCTCCAAAGAGGCAGCAACCAACATCAGGGAAAAGAAGAAGGCATTTGAGCAATACAAGGAGACAAAAAAAGAAGCAGACAGGTAAGAATACAAGAACAAACTCAAGGAGGCAGGAAATGCAATATGGATTGCTAAAGCACGGACAGAGGAAAAAATAGCACAGGGGGTTAAGAGGGGAGACAAAACTTTTTTTAGATATATATGAAAGAAAAGACAGAGTAAGGGAGGAATATTAAGACTAGCAATGAAGGAGGGCCACATGTTAGAGAAAGACGAAGCCGAACTGTTAAATTCTTTTGCTCAGTCTTCACAAAAGAAGACAGTGGTAAAGGACCTTCTCTAAGTGAGACGGAGCATAATAGTAGAGGGGCGGACACAAGCCCCTTCACGGAAGAGAGGGTCTTAGAAGAGCTAAGCAAGCTTAAGGAGGATAAAACCATGGGGCCGGACTGTATCCACCCTAAAATACTTAAGGAACTTAAGGAAGAGATAGCAGCACCGCTAACAGAGCTATTCAATAAGTCACTGGACAGTGGCAGTGTACCTCAAGACTGGAAAAGGGCAACAGTAGTGCCCTTACACAAAAGTGGAAGCAGAGACGTGGCAGGAAACTACTGCTCAGTCAGCCTGACCTCTATAGTGGGAAAAATTTATGGAGACAGTACTAAAGGAGAGAATAGTGGAATACCTGAAGGAAAACAGAAAACTCGACCCCAGGCAGCACAGCTTCACAGCAGGGTGATCAGGTCAAACAAACATGATTGATTTCTTCAATTTGGTCACCAGAATAGTAGACCAGGGCGGGGCGGTGGACGTGGTGTACCTGGACTTCAGCAAGGCCTTTGACACTGTTACCCCTAGAGACTCACTAATAAGCTAGAACACACAGGAGTCGGTCAGAAGATAGTCAACTGGATTACAAACTGGCTTCCAAATAGGACCTAAAGAGTTTTAGTCAGTGGGTCATTATCAAGCGAGGGAGGTATGACCAGTAGCGTTCCACAAGGGTCGATGCTAGGTTCAGTTCTCTTCAACATATTCATCAGCGACATCACTGCTGAACTGGAGGGGAAGGTTTGCCCATTTGCAGGCGATACAAAGCTCTGCAACAGGATGGACACTCACAAAGGAGCCGCAAATATGGAAGTGGACCTCAAAAAACTGGAAGAATGGTCTAGAAATTGGCAGTTAAAGTTTAATACCAAGAAGTTTAAGATAATGCACCTGGGAAAGCGGAACCCAGGAACAAAGTACGTTCTGGAAGGGCATCAATTAGAGGAGATGAGGATGGAACGGTATCTGGGTGTAATCATTACCAACAACTTGTAGGTAAGGAAACAACGTGAAAAAGCAGCACAGAAGGCAATTGACATCCTCGGATGTATAGGCAGGGGTACTCAGCCCAGCAGCAGAGACTGAAACCGGGGATTTCCAGAGCCTGTAAGAGGTAAAGTGTCCTGCACTACAGCCTGACTGTTGTGAGGCTCTTCCCACCCGCCTGCCCCAACCACCCTCCCACCCAGGGTCGGCGCTCCATATATTGCTGCTGGCAGGTCACGTGATGTGACACGTGACCCACCCTCCTTTTTACTAAGTGTCCACTTTCCCATTTGCAGGTTATAGGCACCAACCACTAGGGTCACTGCACTTTCCTCTAGCTCCTCTCTCTCTCTGTATCCCTCCTAGCTACTGCTGCACAGCTGTCCCACTAGAGGTCACTGCAGTTCCCTTGGATTCCTTTGACTACCTACTTTCTGCACTCATCCTATCTCTAAGCAACTGCTAGTATCAAACCTGGTACCCTTCTCTTTACATTCTACTGACTATCATCTCAGCCAATGAACCAGGCCAACAACTTCCTGTATTTTTATGCTCTTAACCATACCTCACTCCCTCCTGCCCAGATTTACCTCTTCTTCCTGCTGCCTTTGAACCCTGCACCCTTATTTCCAAAGTCCACAGCTCCACCACTCACCTAGAACACCTGCATATTTTTACTGCAGGATTTCATTACTATAAAGAACACACTAACCCTGTGACACAACTAAAGTGTTGTCTAGGTGCTTCTACAAACCTGAGCCCAGCTCCCTGCTGCTGCAGCCACTGGTCTGGCTCTCTCCTATTGCCCTGATCAGGGCTTGAACCCAGTACTCTGTACACTTCAGGCACATGCGCTGCCACCACACCATAGCAGCAACTAGACTCTGAGGTGATCTCTCACTACTATCTCCCCTCTTTCATCCTAGTCCCCCCATTCTTTCCTCACTTCAGCTCCACCAACCTTCCCAACTATGCACATGCATCCCCTGCTCACCAGTCTATCTCTTCTCCTCCTCCTCCCTTTGCCTTCCACATACCCTACTGTCCCTATGAACCCTCAGCCTCACTACTCCAGTGTTCCTACCTACCCTCCTGTCCTCCCCTCCTCCTTTACCACTGCTCCTACCCCTCCCTCCTCCTCCACACATCCCATTTGCTCTCCACCTCACCCCCTTCCAGACATCACCTTTCCTCCCCAGCCCCTTGCACTTCTGATCACTCCAGGCCTTCTCTGCCTGTGCTACCACCCCACCCCTTGTGCAACCAAACCCCATTCCTTATTATATCACTCCCAGCGTAAACTCTCCATCAGCCTCCCTCTGACCAGAGCACTTCCTCCTTCTACTCCTAACGGGAACATACACCCCAACCCAGGCCCTGCCCCTCCCATCCACCCACTCAGCCCACTGGTCTTGAGTAGCCTCCATGAACATATGCAGCCTGCTGAAGAAATTTGACGCCCCTACAGTGCTGGGCCTTGGCTCACCAACCAGACATCATAGCCCTGGTTGAAACCTGGCTGTCCAAATCAACTCCAGACTCATTTGTCTCCCTCCCAGGCTATACCTTATACCGGGAGGACCGAGTAAACAAGCGAGGGGTGGCTGTGCAATCTACACCAGGACACAATACCTGGACACGCACTCCCCACCGCACTCCGCACTCCCCACCCCTGCCCTCACAAATGGGGCCCAGGCCCTCTTCCCTCAGACTCACCCCAGACCCTCTAGGAGCCCCTCTATCTCACCACAGCCTATGTTCCCCCAAAGAACCAGCACCCAGCCCTAATATCTTTAATGGACTACCTGGCCACCCTCCACCATAAGGCAGAACAAATCCTAGTGGGGGACCTTAACGTAAATTGGCTCAGCACCTCCTCATCCACCACCAGAGACTCATTTGCCGCCCAAGATCTGAGACAACCGCACCCAGCCCACGAGACTTAACCCTAAGAGTGGTACCAGCACCTGCTGGATGTTATTATAACTAACCGAATCCCATAAAATCCAAAACATCCAGGTCCTCCCAGACTCCCTGAGTGACCACTCCCTATCCTATTCCACTGGGTAACCCCAATCCCAAACCCAAAGCCCAGACACCCTCCACTTGGCGCCTCCGCCCTGGTGGGCTGAAGAAACTTAAGGCACTCCTCACCCAGATAGACTGGTCCCCATTCAGCAGGCAACCAACATTGATACTGCCCTCACCTTTTAACTCACAACTTCAAATGGCCTGTGATCTCTTTGCACCCTTAACCAAAACCGGTCCAAAAACAGAATGACCCTGCTAGCCCGGCCCTACAATTACTTAGAGACTGACAACCTCTGGCACCTTGCCACTGAAACAGGTCGCCTGTCTGATAGGCAAGCATACAATGCAGCCGAAATAAATGCTCATGGCCATCAGGAAAGCCAAGGCAGACCATTACCAGGCCTCCCTTACCTCCTCCTGGGGCTCAGCCCGGACCTTCTGGGATAATATTAAGCAACTCAATGGTAAAGCTTGCTCCCCGCATCCCAGCTCACTAGAAATGGCACAACCTCCACCGAGCCTGCTACCATAGCTAACTGGTTCAACACCACTTTCACTGACCTTAGCTCAGTCCTCCTAGTAATTTCTTTGACCTCCCCCAGCCAAACTCCCCTGTCCTCCAGCACCCCAGCTTCCTCCTCGAAAGATTTCCACCGGGAAGCCAGACCCATCTAACCAAAGCTCTCAATGGCAACAATCCTGGCAGTGACTCACTGGACCCCAGCATCCTCAGGCTGGTGCTAGATGAATCCTTGCACCTCTCCACAAGCCTAATTAACCAGTCACTCTGCCTGGGACAATTCCCACAGCTTGGAAAACAGCCATTATCACACTATTCATAAAGGAGGCGACAGGTGGTTGGCCAACAACTACCGGCCAATCTCCATCCTCCCTCCCTCTCTAAAGCCCTGGAGAAAGTGGTGGCCATTCAAATCACTGATTATCTGGCTAAGCATAACATCTTATGCCCAGAGCAACACGGCTTCCGTACGGGTCACAGTACCAGCACTGCCCTTATTGAATTCTCCAACTTCACACTTCTCCTTGATACCAGCTCCTAGCTGGTGCAGTGTTCATTGACCTCTCAAAGGCTTCGACACTGTCTCCCATCCACTGCTGCTGAATGCACTCTCCTCACTGGTCTCTCGGCTGGCCCCCCGGCATGGTGTGCTAGCTATCTTGACACTCGATCCCAGTGTGTCAAGATTAATAGCACACTCTCTCGATACCTGTCCCATTCTCTCTGGGGTCCCCAAGGCTCCATCCTGGGCCCCTTCTCTTCTCGCTGTATCTGAACACCTGCCCAGTGCATGCTCTGGCAGGAATTCTGCTGTATGCAGATGCGCTGTCCTGTTTGCCACCCACCATAATCCCATCTCCCTACAG
Organism: Neoceratodus forsteri; assembly: GCA_016271365.2. Taxonomy (NCBI): domain Eukaryota; kingdom Metazoa; phylum Chordata; order Ceratodontiformes; family Ceratodontidae; genus Neoceratodus; species Neoceratodus forsteri. Next base: position 446,196,620 of record CM057456.1, on the reverse strand, counting down.
GACTCCCTACAGCAGTCTTTCAACAGTGCGAGGCTTGGTTTAAGGCGCAGACTCATCATCAATCTTAAGAAAACCAAAACTATGCTCTTTTCACACCCCAAAACAAAGCTAGCAACCACCCATTCTATATCCTTCAAGCACCAACCAACCACTGGAACAAGTCTGCTCCTACAAATACCTTGGGGTTACCTTGATTCAGCCCTCACATTTCACACCCACATCGACACCCTAACATCCGCCACCAACACACGGCTTGGCATCCTATTCTGCCATAAAGCTGCCTTCCCCAAATGCTCTCCGGCTAGCTGTTACATCGTCCGTTCTGTCCCTTGTAGACTATGGTCTACCAGTATCAGTGCTGCACCACCACTGCACTAAACAAAATTCACCTAACCCTGAATAAAGCGTGCAGATTAATTACTGGTGCCCCAGACTCACACACACCTGTCAGCTATATGCTCGATGCTAACCTGCTTACCCTGGATGAGCGGCTCCGATACCAGACCTGTCTCCTCACCAAAAAATCCTACTCGGGCTCTCCCGCTGGGGTAACAGCATCCATCCACAGAGCCCTCCACCATTGCAACACGGTCTTCCTACAAGACCACTCTAAAGGTCCCAGAACAAGAACCAGCCGTGGCCAGAGGTCCTTCAGCTATGAGCCCCAACCTTAACTCTCCCCTGCCACCATCACCAATGCCATCACCATCTCCACATTTCAAAACGCACTTGAACCACATCTTCAGCACTCGTAACTGCTTCTGTCTCTGAACATAGCCTCCACCTCTTTTTTTTTTTTCTCTCTTGACAATGCCCCCGGCAGCTCTCCACCCAACCATCCCTCCACCACTTCCCTGTCCACCATGCCTAGGTTTAACTGGCCAGTGCCAGCTGTTTCAATGTTTATCTACCAAATTGCTCAATTGATACCAACTTGTTTAATACCTGCTATCGATTACATGTACCTGTGTACCCAATTGTATCTGTCTGACCACAATGTGACGTGGCACCTCTGGTGAATGCCTACTGTTTTTTGGCAAATCTTTGCTATGTAACTGAAACGCAATGTATGTCTTTATGTGACGAAGTACCTTTGTAAACGAGCCTCTGGCTCAAAGGTTGTAAACTGATTCTTAAATAAATAAATAAATAAAAATAATAAGTAGAAAGCAGGAAGTAATCATGCCACTCTTCAGATTCTTGGTGAGGCTACACCTGGAGTACTGTGTCCAGTTCTGGAGGCCTCACCTGAGAAAGGACATTGACCGCTCAGAGACGGTGCAGAGAATGGCCACAAAAATGATGTAGGGACTGCACCACAAGCTTACAAAACAAGACTCGAGGAGCTGAACTTATTCTCTCTGGAACAGAGAAGAACTAGGGGGGACATGATAGAAACATTTAAATACGTCAAAGGAATTAACACAACTCAGAAGGGGAACCACTTCCAGGAAAACAGAGCAGTACGTACAAGAGGGCACAGCTTGCATCTGGTGGGAGGCAAGTTTAAAAGCAACTGTAGAAAGTTAGTTTTTACAGAGAGAGTGATAGACTCATAGAACAGCCTGCAACAAGAAGTGGTGGCATCAAAGACAGTGAGAGAATTCAGACTCACATGGGACAAGCAACGTGGGCAGCTTAGAATGAAACATGACTGGGGGGAGTAGCCACCTTGGACAGACTAGATGGATCACGCGGTACACATCTGCCGACTCTTTTCTTATGTTCTAAAGTCCTTACAGTTGTAAAAGCTTCCATGTCCCTCAGATTTCACTGGAGTGATGAATGCATGGCAGTGTGATGTTAGGCTAGTAGGTCTATATTAAATGGAGTTAAGTGCAGGAAAGAATAGTAAGTGAGTTTATTTGTTTGGCGCCCAATCCCAGAGGTTCTCGGCGCCTTACAGTAAAAATTTGACAGAGTGATATAAACATTCAAATTATAAACAATAAATAAACATGTAACTCGTACCCACTACTTGTTACTTTGGCAAGGCAGCAAACCGCAAGTTGGCATAAAATATGAATCGCCCCTGGCATTAGGGCAAAACCTGTCTCAGGCATGTTAGGGGTAGAGCGCAAAACAGCATTTCTATTTTTTACCCAGGTTGGGGAGGAAAGTGCCAAGGCTGTGCTGTGTCTCCTATCTGTGGAACCTCAAAAACCTCACTCAGATCATGCAAAGATAGATTGTCCACAACCAGGAATTTGGGATTTTACTATATGGCTTTTTATTCCTGACGCAGCGTCAACAGCAAATAAAGGTGGTGCCCCCAGGGCTTGTAACTGCAAATTACAGATGGCACTTTTTGTAGCAGGCAAAACATTTCCAACTTTCTTGCAGGCAAACTGGTTTCTTTCCAGACACTTCCCACAGATGTCCAGCCCTATTTCAGGGAGACAAGGACTTTTACAAACTGCTGCCAGCCCTATTTCAGGGACCTTGGACTTACAAAAGAACACATTTACACATCTGTCCAGCTCTATTTCAGGAGACATGGACTTTTACGAACTGCTGCCAGCCCTATTCAGGGTTCCTGGACTTATTTAAAGCATCACTAGGTGACTGCAGTTTAACACCTAAACCCACATTTTCCTAAGGGTAATCAGATCTATTTGCACCTGTAATGAGGGGGATAGCTCACTCAGGTCACAAACTAGATTATCTCTGCCATTACTTTAGGATAATCCTGGATTCTCCAACCCCACTGGGCTGCTAGAGACATCCTACTGTACAAACATTGGATACAAGGTCCATGGCACCTGTATCTGACAGACACCAGAACCCCCCCCCCCAAAAAAACTGTTTACATTTCACACTTGTTCCAGGGTCCATGGCACCTGTGTCTGACAGACACCAGAAAACCCCAAACATGAACACTTGGAAAGTACTTGAAATCCTCAGATCTCACCCAGGTCCATTTCTTTAACTTGTACACACACAGTCTCTACATTTTGGGCAATGCTGATAGCTCTTACAGTCTGTTGGGGTATTGCCACAAGTACTCACTGAACTGTAGTCCCATTCTTTTCTCTACTGTGAAGAATCTTCACCCCCTCGGGGCTTCACAGGATCTGGTAGCTACCACTTCCCAGGAAACTAGCCTTTGGATTACTGTACTACAGCAGAAACACAAAACAGAGGGTCCTTCCCTCTTGACAAGAATGCTTTTGCCCTTAGAACTCTCTCAGAACACACACTTCAAACTACTGACTGCTGAAGCAACAGCTGCTGGCCAAGTGTGGCTTATGCTGCTGTGAGAGTTCCAAACAGCATTACCTTATACTCTACTCAGCAGAGCCAGGCAAATGATGATGTAATGTTTTACAGAGAGCATTTAAATCCTCTAACACTGCCCAAGCTATCTGCCGGATCTAAAACTGATGGGATTCTTGTAACCACGGGAACTGGTCGGTTATACTCACCGCCACCAGATGAGCTTGCTGTCCACAGCAAGGCTTTGGACTGCAACACAGGCCATCCAATCCCTGTGCGCCTTACTGGGAGGGGCGGTCAGGCCCTTCCCTGCCTATGACTTAATGTAGGCAGGGTTATACCAGAGAACATGGAGGCATGCTGGAGCAAACTTCAGCCATCTACTGACAAACTAGCTAAGGGACCCCACTCCATGGTGTCCCAAAAGAACATCCTGAAGCACTCCTCGACAAGACAGGACTGGTCACCCTTATCCGGATCAGGGTCTCCAGCCTATCTACACCCTAGCCCACTAGGGAAAAGCTATCTAACACTACATTACCCAAGGGGCAGCCTACACTATTACACATTTCACATTGCATACTGCTTTCGGAACATACATATGACATTGCTATGCATTCCCCAACTACACACTTTACACCAGCAGTTAAAAAATGTTTGAACATTTCTAAATCACACTTTAAAACACTTTTTAAAAGACTAGGAAACACCAGGCTCCAGCTGAGCCCCAAATCCTCTTCCTTTCTTCTTCTAGCCGCACCTGCAAGAGAAAACCTGCAAGGAAAAACAACAGCAGCAAATCTTCCACCAGCAGATACAATACAATCCCAAAAACTCTTTTTCAAGGGTTATTCTACAAAAGGCAGAACAAAAGTACAAAATAACACCTGCGAAACATTTTCCGCGGGGGTGTCTAAATGCCTTTCTAAGGATGAAATGTCCTGAGTGCACAAGGCACTTCCACACAGAAAAAGTCACTTGAGGATGATGGCCAAAGCCAGTCCAAAATTGTTCCTGTGAGCAGGCACGACGCCTATTGGAAATGTCCAGACCAGATGTCCACTGGACCAAGGTGATAGGGCATTATTCTTTAGAAAGGAGTCATTCAACAGAATAATAAGAGAACCTTTGCCCTACCATTTCAGCTGCGCAAGTTGACAGTTCTGCATCACCTCCGTCTCACTGGTTCAGGACCTCTTTTCCTCTCCAGGCTGAAAACAAGTCTTCAGATCAAATTCTCCCATGACACCTCTGGATCTGGTTCTGCTGACCAAAGAAGAACTACAGCCACGACTTTCCTTGTTGCTCCCAGGGGGGACACTGTACTCCGACCTCAGAATCTTCTTTCTTCGGCTGATTGCCTGCTGAGGGTGTGGCCTACAGACCACGGATCTTGCTCATAGCTGGCTCTTCCAGGTGCTTATAGGGGTAGTACCATCTGAGATGAGGACCATGGATAATTGTCCCATCTGGACAAACAATCTTTATGGAGTGCACAGTCTCTTTACCGTCACAATCAATTACTATTACTGAGTCCAGGTGGATGGTGCGACCCACCTTCCAAGACTTGACTTTATCTTGGCAAACTTTTTCTCTGGTAGATGGACCAATGCTTCTCATCCAGCACCAAAGTTCACTAGTGGATGCTCTTGCTTCTTCCAGCATCCATTGTTCTCTACAGCCCTCAATTTTCTCTCACATCCATCTTGGCATAAATGGATATTTGACACAAAACTCTTTCTAAGCTCTGCTAATTACTTGTTCTTCTTTGCTGCTCTTTGGCAGAGGTAGGCCCTCAGCCTGACTTAGGGGTGACCAGATCTAGAGCAACCATGCCTCTTTGTTCCACACAGGTACAAGACAGTCCACACCTGTGTCTTTCTCCTCCACCTCTTGCACACTGGAGCCCCTCCCTTCTGCTGAGGGCTCTGAAATTTTTGTGGCTATGGCATCTGGTAACCCAGTCTCTTCACCAGATGCTTCCACCTCTTCCAAGGCTTCCATATGTTCTGCCCAGAAACCGGTTACCGGTTTGATCCCTGAGAACATTCACTCCTCACTACTGCCGGAGGTATGGGCCTCCCAGCTGATGAGGTCCTCTAGCTCCTCATCTTCCCCAGCACACTCGGACTCAGACACTCTGCCCATGGATCCACAGGTTCCAATCCTGCCACTGCCAAACCCCTCTCATCCTCTTCCTTGGCCAAGGGGCTACATGCTGCTTGCACCTCTTGCACGTTGCATTCAGCCACATTTACAAAAATTCCCACAGGAAATCTTCTGCTTCCTCTGCTCACACTGTGTATCATCCTGTCTCTCACAGTTATGTTCTGCTCTGATGGTCCACGTAGGGGTCAACCAGACACATTACAGTCTCTTTTGGAGGGCCACTAGCCATACACAAACCAAAGTTCTTTCTGCAGTCCTGGCAGTGGGGACAGCTTATTACATCTCTTTCAACTTTTAAACATATTGCACATACACTGACTGGAAATTTAGAGAGTGCTATGTCACGGGGAGCTCCTAGACAATCATGCTCCTCTTCATATTTCAATTTTTGTTCTTTCTGGGCCGCCCAGGTCTTAACATGCAAAGGATAGGGATTGCCTTCACTTGCCATGTTTACCTCTCTGCAAAACATCTAGAAAATCGCTATTACCAAATGCACAAATTGTCAGTTTATTTTGCTTTAAACATGTTTTCTTTAGCCTGCCCACTTTATTGACTGACCTGCTTTTTTGCTCTACTGCACTGCTGTTTACATTTTTGTTTGCCTCTGCCCCAGACATGGGTGCTGCACTCTTCCACTGCGTCACATAACACACAGTTTTGTTCTCTTGATCTCTTTGCACAAACACTTTGTTTTCTTGTTCAGAACTTAGTTATTTTGCACAAAACTTTGCTTACTTTGCTCAGCACTTAGTGTACTTGCACAGCCTTGGTTACTTGCACACACTTAACGACTTTGCTCAGTACTTAGTGTACTTGCACAACCTTGTTTACTTTGCTTAGTAATGCCCAGAAACTTTTTTGTTTGACTTTTATAAGCTTTGAGGGTACCCACTGAAGTTACTTGCTTCACTTTGCTGGATGCGACCTTCAAACCAGTTGACGGCACCTGCGCTCGTTTCTTTGGGCAGTCTACCTGACGATTAGCACAAAACACACAGCGGTAGCTACTGGGACGATTGCTTACTCAGTTCACAAGGGACAAGCCCAATTTAACTGTTTTCAGCACTTTTTAACTTTTCTTATAGCAAAAATCCAAAGTTCATCAACACTACAACTCTCACTCGCCTGACGCCTCACACGCTAATCTCTCTGTCCCTCACAAACACTTGCCAGGTCACTGAGCTCCAGCTTAGGGGTGGGACTTTGCTGAGAGAGCCAGTCACTCGACTCCATGCAAATTAGCTTGATGCACACACTCTCTCTGCTCCTCAATGATCCTCAAGCTGATGGAGCCAAATTTAAACTACAAAACGGACTTTTTTCTCGGCTTGTATTTACAGTCCCAAACAGCGCTTCTCACTGAATTTTGACATTGCAACCCATTTAAAATATAGTTAATTCTAGCAACTGCAATACTTTTCTCCTCTGGCTTGGGGAGAAATTATATCCACAGTATACAAACGTTTTCTGGCTCAAAATAACTTGTAGTTGGCACATTTTGACCACTTTTAAACAGTTTTAAGCACATTTCAAGCACAGTTCCTCAGCTCCACAAAAACAATCCATGTCGGCACATGTATGACAAAAGTCCCATACTGTACATTGCAAGGCAGGCATTTTTCTTAAAAATTGCAGCTTTTTTCCCACAAAACAATCCTAGGCATGGTGCACCACCACCAGACAGAAAGACCACAGACATACCCTCTGCACTGGAATGGCAACTTTTTTCCTCTCCACCAAATCCTGGACGAGACCCCAATTTTGTAACCCTTACTCCCCTACTTGTTACTTTGGAAAGGCAACAATTCATAAGTTGACAGAAAATAGGAATCTCCCTTGGCATTAGGGTGAAACCTTACTCTGGCATCTTAAAGGTCAGGGAGTAGAGTACAAAACAGCATTTCTATTTTTACCCAAGCTGGGGAGGGAAGTGTCAGGGCTATGCTGTGTCTCCTATCTGTGGGGCCCCAAAAACATCACTCAGGTCACTCAAAGATGGATTGTCCATAACCAGGAATTTGGGATTCTACTGTATTTATTTATTTTATTTAGTTTTTGATAACCAGGCAAGTGCACTAGACATGAGAGTGACTATTATCAGGCATGACCTGGGAGGTTACAACATAGTGAGGAAATAATTATGAGATAATACAATTTGTGCATACAACATAAAGAGATGCAGAAAAAATGGATCGGCAGTTAACAATTTCGGTTAAAAATTTAGGTTACAGGAAAAAACATTGGGATAGTATACATATGAAAGTGCAGTAAGAGCCCATGAATACAGCTGGGGTATCGGGCAGTACAGAATATAAAGTGCAGAGATGCCATAGGATAACATTTCTAGTATCTACTCTATTTAACAAAACTAGCTATAAAAGAAATAGATGGGGAAGGAAGAAAAGGAGGGGGGGGGGGAGGTGAAAGTAGAGGGACCTGGCATAGAGAGCGCAAGTAAGAGAGGGAGGGGGATTAGAATAAGGCTAGGTAGAGGGTGGAGGGAGTGGGTAGATGAGGGGTACAAGACTACCAGATGTGACCAACTGAACAGCCACGGTGCAGTGAGTCATGAGCTAGGGTAGGTTGAAGCAGTTACACTGAGTACGCTTGTCCAGCAGGGAGCGATGCCTCTTTTTAAATGTGGCATGGCTAGGGACCAGGCACACTTCAAGGGGCAGTGTGTTCCAGTAGCTGGGGCAACGAAAAAAAACTTGTTTTACCTTTTGAAGTTTTACATCTGGGAATGTGGAGCAAGGAGAGCACAGCAGATCGGAGGCCATAGGAGGGGGACTGAGGGGTGAGCATGGTGGTGAGGGAGATAGGTATGCTGGACCTCAGTATGCTACCCAGAAGGACCCCAAGGGACAATAGCCAGTGGACTGTAGGGCAGGGCCAATTTAGATCTGTGTAAAGTAGGCAGTGATGTTTTAGCCTAGGGGATGCAGAGGCATAGCGACATATGTTATTGTATGTTGTGTCCCATCTGTGCAGGGAGGCTTTAGATGCATTGCTGTAGATTACTGCTCTGTATGCGAGGGATGGTAGAAGGATTCCTCTGGCAATGGCCAATCTCACAGAAGGGGTTAGAGCGTGGCTAGTTTTATAGCCTAATCCTAATTTAGTATTGACGACCTTACATGTTGTAGAAATATGGAGCTCATAGGTAGGAGGTTCATCGAGAAGGACCCCAGGTATTTAAAGGAGGTTACCACTTCCAGTGTGGAACCATTCACACAGACAATTTTGAATAGATTACGGCTATTCTTTAGTTTGGCAGGTGAGCCAAGAAGCATTGCCTGAGTTTTACGAGTGTTGAGAACAAGCTTATTGCTGGTGATCCAGGATTGTACATTATGGAAAGGCACGAATACATTATGATTGAGGGTGAGGATATCATCAGAGCTTGCATAGAGAACCAGGTCATCAGCATACAGCAATGATGAGCAGGAAGAGATATTTTGTGTTATATCATTTATGAAGATCGAGAATAGGAGAGGTCCTAAAATAGATCCTTGCAGTACGCCAATGTCAATGACTGTTTTGTCAGAGGTAGCAGAGTTGAACTTTACAACTTGGGTCCTGTTGCTTAGGTAGCCATTGAACCAGTTTCCAGATTCTGCTGAGAAACCCTAGGACAGTAAGTTGGTTAGTAGGAGGGGGTGATCCATGAAGTCAAAAGCCTTCGTAAGATCGATAAAGACTGCCCCTGTTAGTAATGCCTGATCCATAGCATGTAAAACATCACTGGTAAAATGTAGCAGGGCAGTTTGGGTACTCTGGCCCTTTCTGAAACCATGTTGATTAGTGGACAGGAGGTTTTGCTTGGTGAGGTATTCCATTACTTGTTCAGCGATGAGCTTGTCAAGGATTTTGTTTAATACAGACAATATTGCTATTGGCCTATAGTTTGTTATGTCCTTCTTGTCACCTTTTTTTAAAGACCGTAGTTAATCTGGCCATTTTCCAAACACTCGGCACAACACCCTCACCTAGGGACATGGTAATGATTTTAGATAATGGTCCTGCAATGAAGGGGGCAGCCATTTTGAGGAGCTTAGGCTCCAGATAGTCAGACCCGACTGCTGTGCTGTCAGATATAGCATTGAAGAGTCTGAGGACATCCTTCATGGAGACAGCTTTAAAATAGAATGGCTACCCCACCGGCGCACCCTTCAGGGTGGAGGTGTCAGAGATGGAGTCCGTGGTAGGGAAAGCAGTTGTATATTTAGAGAGGTCTGAGAAGTGATTATTGAATGCATTAGCAATTGTGTGCAAGTCTGTACAGTGTACTCCATCCAGTATCATGTCATCGGTACATTGTGTTTGCTTGGAGCCGAGGAAGGTTTTAATGTGTGACCAAAATTTTTTTGGATCACCGACCATATTTACCAATAATCCCTTGCAGTATTGGATTTTTGCAAGTCTGATTTGTTTTTTGCATTTTGACCATTGTTCTCTGTAAGTGTGAAAATCTGCTTGGAGGCCAGAGATTTTGAACTTTTTCCAGCATCTGTCCTTGGCCTTGAGAGATACGAGGAGGTCCTTGTGTAACCATTTTGATTGCTTACTTCTTACGCGGCGAGTGATGTGGGGGGGCGGGTTTCTTGGAGTGTCATAAATTCATTTAGAAAGAAGCTGAGTGCATCATCCGTGTGCTGTGCCTGGTATATAGGGGGGACCAGTCAATCAGAGAGATATTATATATAAAATGGGCCTGATTTAAATTAGCATCGTTCCTGAAAGATATGTAGCATGGGGTAGATATGGAGTCTGCAGAGTGATTCCATACACAGAAAACAGGGGAATGGTCACTTATCGTATCCAGCAAAGTACCGGCAGCCACAACCCTGTCTAAGTGATTTGTCATGACCCAGTCAATGAGGGTGCTGGAACCAGTAGTTACTGACACTCTTGTGGGGTCATGTATGACCTACTGTAGATTGTAACTCTGTACCAGGGATTGCAGATCATCGTGGGATTTGCTTAGCCAATTCATGTTTATGTCTCCAAGATGGAGGAGCTCATTTTGCCTAGCTATTGAGGCAGAGAGGTCTAGTAATTCCTTTAGGCCAGAAATTCCCCTTTTGGGAGGATTATAGGCACAAATGATGTGAAGCTTCTTTGCCCCTAGATTCAGGATGGCATGTAATGATTCATATGAGGAGGTGTAGTTATTGGCCACTATGGATAAGTTGAGGTGGTTTTTGAAGTAGATCACCACTCCCCCAACTTGTTTGGAGGAGGTCTATCCCACCTGAGAAAGTTATAATTTGGGAGCAGGCATCAGGGATTGAGGGCTTTAACCAGTTCTCCGATGCACATAGAACATCAGGATGGTAGTTGGTGACCCATGTTTCAAGTTCTGCATGGTTGTGGAGGAGGCTTCTGACACTGAGGTGTGCCATACGTAGACCCTTTGTGTCATAGGCAGTATTGTTTATGGTTACTTGGTTGGCTGTGAGACCCGGGTTCAACTCAACATCGCCAGATAGCATGAGAGCCAGTAATATAAGGTACCATGATTTGCTGGGCAGAAAAGGAAGGATTTGGTAGCCATTTAGATGCCACTTTTTAGTTACTGATGCAGCAGTGGAGTAGATAAGGAATCTTGGAAGGAGTGCTGGGGTGACCTCAATGCACCTGTCTGACAAGATCAGCATATTTGAGTAAATGAAGTCATTAGGGTCCATATTACCATGTTGAGTTTGGGCCAGTTTTATGTCGATCGTGAGTCTTTCCAGGAATGGAAGAAACAGGCAGAGGGCCAGCACGAACAAGATTTTGGTGGTCATTCTTGTTTCAGATATGTATTTGGGTAGGGGACAACGCCCAAGGTTAACCAGTTCCTAGGGGTATTCAGTTAGAGATTACTGGGAGGATCTGGAAATACAAGGTGAATGCACAGATAGAACTGTGAAAGTTTTGAGCAAGGCGCTGATATAGGTGGACCGTCACACTGGATTTCTGGTTTTGCCAGCTGTACAGAAAAGACTGTTTCAGGCAAGAAGAAAGCGGCAAACTATAGCTGCTCTTGAGTACTACCAGTACGTTGAGGTAGAGAAGCCAGTGAGTAACTTCCCTAGTGCTAGGTCAGAAGTGGGATAGCAAGTGGCAGGCTACAGCAGTTATTAAAAACAAAAATCAATTCGACTTAGAGAATGGGTGGCCAAAAGGTCATAACAGATAGTGTAGATCAAGCAAAATAAGGTGTGTCCCTTTAAGCAGAACCGCTATCAGCACTGCTAGCCAATAAGGGATATGTACATGGAAGAAGGTGGGGTAAACGTGTATTTAAGGTGGCGGAGGGTGGGGAAAAAAATGGCCAAGAGAGCGCTAGGGCTTACTAGTAAAATCCTTGTCCGGGTGTCTCACGGTGCAAAAATCCAAGAGAAGCCTTGCTGAGCATCCCTGTACAACTAGCCAGTGAGACAACCAATCAGAGCCTTGCCGAAACAGGAGTCAACTAATCAGCTTATCCCTCCGATGGCTCTATGCCAGTCACTTTCCCGGCATAGGAGCTGGTGCCAAAAATCTCATTCCTTAAGCTGGGCTTGCGGGAAAAAGTCCTCGGGGAGACGGCTTGTTTGTAGCCTGGCCGACGGTGACCTTCTGCCGGTTGCAGAAGACAGAGACGGCCCGATGGGGCTGCATCTGGGAAGAGAGAGGGGAAGCAGTCAGTATTATAGCCCCAAATACAAAGGCTAGTGGGGCGCTTGATGGCAGGGATTAGGTGATTAGTGTTGAAACAGACAGCAGATTAGTCCAGGAGCTGGGGGGGGCTCAGACAACACAGCGGGAGTCCGTTGCTTGGCGCCTAAATGTAAGTGGCTGTTAGCAACAGGACAATGAAGTGGCTGATAGCAACAGGACAATGGAGAAATTAGACAGTGTTAGACAGAGGAGGAGGGGGGTCCAACCACACAATAGGAGACCTTAGACTTGGCATCCAAAATTCAGACTTAATATGCCAGGGGTCTGTATCAATCCACAGAGAGTGGCGGGAGTAGGGCTAAAGTATAGAGAGACTAAAAGAAAAAATTACAGGGCAAGGTGATAGGGCTGGGATTTCAATAGCAGTAAGAGATAAGGGAAGAACAGAGTAGAGCTGTAGAGAAAATGAGAACTGGTACAGGGGAAGACCTGCCACAGGCTCGTAGACAGTTGTTAGCTGGGGGATAAGGCAGAGGTAATTTAGTAGCACAGGCAAAGTGATAACAGCTATTCCCAGAACAGATCTACCTAGCACAAGGCTTGGTACATTTTCTAGGCAGGCAAAAACATAGAAATTAAAAGACAAAAAAATTAACCAGCTCAAGCAGTTTACAGTTCACAGCTATTACACTTCCGAATAATTCAACAGGTTCCTCGTAGCAGTTAATAGTAGGCAGTAACAGAAACTGGCCAAGAGAGCGCTAGGGCTGACTAGTAACATCCTTGTCCGGGTGTCTCATGGTGCAAAAAGCCGATAGAAGCCTTGCTGAGTGTCCCTGTACAGCTAGCCAGTGAGCCAACCAATCAGAGCCTTGGCAAAACTGGAGTCAGCCAATCGGCTTATCCCTCTGATGGCTCTGTGCCAATCACTTTCCCGGCATAGGAGCCAGTGCCAAAAATGCCATAACTGAAGCTGGGCTTGCGGAGGAAAGTCCTTGGGGAGGCGGCTTGTTTGTAGCCTGGCCAGCGGCAACATTCCGCCAGTTGCAGAAGACAGAGACGGCCTGATGGGGCTGGACCTGAAGTTGGGCTTGTGGGGGAAAGTCCTAGGGGAGGTGGCTTGTTTGTAGCCCGGCCAGTGGCTACCTTCCACCGATCATGGAAGACAGAGACATCCCGATGGCTTTTTATTCCTGACACAGTGTTAACAGTGAATAAAGGTGGTGCCCCCAGGGCTTATAACTGCAAATTACAGATGACACTTTTTGTAGCAGGCAAAAATATTTCTAATTTTCTTACAGGCAAACTGGTTTCTTTCACAGACACTTCCCACAGATGTCCAGCCCTATTTCAGGAGACATGGACTTTTACGAACTGCTGCTAGCCCTATGCATGGTTCCTGGACCTATTTAAAGCATCACTAGGAGACTGTAGTTAACACCTAAACACACATTTTCCTCTGGGTAATGAGATCTATTTGCACCTGGAATGAGGGGATAGCTCACTCGGTTCACAAACTAGATTATCTCTGCCATTATTTTAGGATAGTCCTAGATTCTCCAACACCACTGGGCTGCTTGAGACATCCTACTGTACAGCCGTCGGGTACAAGGTCCATGGCATCTGTATCTGACAGACACCAGAAAACCCCAAACTTGAACACTTGGAAAGTACTTTAAAATCCTCAGATCTCACACAGGTCCATTTCTTTAACCTGTACACAGTCTTTACATTTTGGGCAGTGCTGATAGCTCTTACAGTCTATTGGGGGTATTGCCCCAAATACTCACTGAACTTCAGTCCCATTCTTTTCTGTACTGTGAAGAATCTTCACCCCCTCAGGGCTTCACAGGATCTGGTAGCCACCACTTCCTAGGAAACCAGCCTTTGTATTACTGTACTACAGCAGAAACACAAAACAGAGGGTCCTTCCCCCCTGACAAGAGTGCCAGCAGGCAGCTCTTGTCCTTAGAACTTTCTCAGAACGCTTCAGACTACTAACTGCTGAAGCAACATCTGTTGGCCAAGTGTGGCTTATGCTGCTGCAAGAGTTCCAAACAGCATTACCTCATCCTCAGCTCAGCAGAGCCAGGCAAATGATGATGTAATGTTTTACAGAAAGCATTTAAGCCCTCTAACACTGCCCAAACTATCTGCCTGATCTAAAACTGATGGGATTCTAGTAACCCCAGGAGCTGATCGGTTACAAACAGATTTAAAATAAGTAAAAAAATAATTTTGTAAGAGTTAAAATACATCAGCAGGAAAGGTTATATTAAAAAGATGAGTCTTCAGGCCCCTCTTAAAAGCCTCCATCATAGGGGCCTCCCTCAAGGATCTTGGCAGCGAGTTCCAGTGGACCAGACTGGCCACCTCGAATGAGTGATCACCCAAAGTTTTCAGCCTGGTCCTCGGAACTGCCAGGAGGCCCTCATTGGAGGAATGGAGGGAATGAACTGGGATGGCAGGAGTAAGAAGATCTGACAGGTAGCCAGGGCCCAATCCATATAGGGCCTTATAGATGAGCAAGCCCACCTTCTTTTTTTTTTGTTAACTTTATTTCTCTTCTCTTCCCTACGGGCATCCTTTGGGTGTACCCACTCGACATCCGCCCTACTCCCAGCCTGAACCCTCGCTTCTCCCCGATCTACTCCCCTGAACGACCCCCAGGCAGGCCCGACCCCCAGTACCATCTCCGGGGCTGATTCCGCCCCCTCGGCGGTGTGCTGCTTAAGTATGAAGTGCCTACCTGGCTGGCCGTCCAGTCGGGAATAGAGGACGATCCTGGGTGCGTTGGGCCGGCGATTGGGATATGGGCTGAGTCACTGGAGTCACTGTCATCTCACCGAAGGGATAAGAGGCCTTTTTCCGTTTTTATTTACTTGTCCCCTCGGGTTGCGGCAAGCCAGGCATTGTAGAGCCACAAACTCCACCCCCAATGCTCTCATTGCGTCACCACACTAGGCGCCCCTGATTCACCACCAGAGGCGCCTCTCCAGGAGTGAGCCACCCCTATCCCTCCCCGGAAGAGAGAGCAGTCCTTGATGCTCAATCTTCCCCCAGCAAACCCGCTGCTCCCGAACCCAGGTCGCCGGGCGTGGCTAAGTGTGTGGCATCCAGTGCCTCAACCCTCAGCGCCACTGGGCCGGCTGAGCCAGCCCACCTTGAAGAGAATCCTCCACCTGACCAGCAGCCAGTGCAGACAATGCAGGACCAAGGTCACATGACAGGACCTTGACAGCCTTGTCAGTAGCCTGGCCACTGCATTCTGCACTAGCTGCAGCTGGCGGAGGTTCCCTCCACTGACCCCAAAGTAAAGAACATTACAGTAGTCAAGCCTGGTTGTTACAAAGGCATGCACCAGTGATGACAGGTCTTTGGGTGGAATGAGGGGTTTAATCCGGGTGATGTTACTCAGATGATAAAAGACACTTTTGACAACAGCCGATACCTGAGCTTCAAATGTCAGCTTGTCATCGAGGACAGTGCCCAGTTTTTTCACTCTAGAAGATGCCATCAATGTGGTCGCCCCCAGAACCAAACCTGTTGTCGTCCCGGAGGTACCCTCATCATGCCCCCGACCCAGCTCAATCACCAGTACTTCTGTCTTGTCCAGGTTAAGTCTCAGCCAGTTAGAGTTCATCCAATTCTGGATCTCAGCAAGGCATTTATTCAGCATTTCAACGGCACCATTTGTCCTTGGCACAAAAGACATGTACAGCTGAGCATCATCTGCATAGCAGTGAAAACCCAGGCTCTACTGTCTAATGAGCCACTTCAGGGGTGGCATGTACACCGTGAACAGCATCCACAATGGGATTGAGCCTTGAGGAACTCCACAGGTCAGGGGCATCGGGGGAGGAGGAGAAATTCCCCATCACTACCCTCTACCTTCTGCCCAAGAGGAAGGACTCAAACCAGTTGATGACAATACCGGTTGTGATGCTTGGCCAGCTGGTTCTGATCGCTCTATGATTTTTGTAATATAAAAATGTGTTATTGAGTGTCTGTCATAAGACATCCTGTACTCCTGGGATGACCCCCAGGTATCAGTTCAAAGGACAGGATATGTTAAACAGCAGATCTCTGTAAGGTGATTAACTTCCCAGTTTGCTTTAATGCCAAAGGAAACGAAAATATCCATTTTATGACGTCTTCAGAGGAAGCACAGTTAATTGCACCTGTCTTAGAAAGCATATTACACCTCAGCGAGATCTGGCAGAGTTAGTCATAACAAATCCTTTGATGTCTTTGAAGCAGGAAAGTGCTCATAGATCAAAAAAGGAACTGAGGAATCACAGACTTAATTAAGAGTGTCATAATTTGGGAAATTAGTTTTGCTGAACTCACAGTATTTAATATACCTCTTGATAGGACCTCCTGTTTTGTATACTTTTATATTCTGGAAGGAGGAGCTAGATGGCCTCAGGGAAGGGGTGGACTCACAGTGTTTTAAACTGGTATTCTGTGTTTCTTAAGATACACATTCCTGTTGGACTCGGAAGAAGCAACATCTACTTCAAGCACTGTTAGAAGATACATATTAGATAGACAAGTCTAATTGTAAGGTGGTAGGAATTTTCACTTTTTTTAAACCTTGTTTTTTTTAAGTGATTGTATGCGTTGAGATATATTGTTCTGTGTTTGCATTTTACATATTTTATTCATTTTTAAGTGAACCTCTTATTTCAAGGAGACTGCCTGTGTCTTCCAAGTCCTTCCTTTTTGCCTGTGATGCATGGATGGTTAAGATTTTGACAACACTGTTCATAAGCTTAATGGTATACCAAAATGGAAAAAGGTAAGAAGTTATCTAAGGTCTTTCATAGAGTTTTTAAGGGTTCATTTTTGTATACCTGGTTAGGTGCCCTTGGTGAAAGATATCTGGCATTTCCCCGTAGAACAGAATTATCTGAGCCTGTACATTTGGGTACGCTAGCAGAAGGTCCACAGTTTGAAACCCTCCAGAACTTGAGACCAAAGGTGATTTGAACCCACAAACAGACAGGAGGGTTACCCTGTTTCTGTTATCTGTTCACAATACTGCGCTCTGAGGTTGGCACTGTGGGAGCAGAGGGCCTGGCCTGCTGAGTGGGGTTGTGACACCGGTGAGTCCACAAGACTCTCTAAGGTGATCCAGCAGCATGATTTGGTCCACGGTATCAAATGATGATGATAGATTGATGAGAAGGAGAATTGACTGCTCCCCTCGACATCTTGCCCTGAGGGAGGTCATTATGTACCCGAACTAGTGCCGCCTCTCTGCTATGCCTCGCCCTAAACCTGGACTGGAATGGCTCATAGATATCAAAGGTCTCCAGGTGTGCCTCGAGCTGCAGAGTCACTGTCTTCTCAACAACCTTTCCTAAAAATCGGAGGTTGGAGATAGGTCTATAATTCGCCAGGACGTCAGGGTCAAGAGATAGTTTCTTCAGAAGGGGCTTCACCAACGCCTACTTCAAGGTGTTGGGGGGGACCCCGTCTGAAAGCAAACACTTAACTATCTGGGTGAATGCTAGATCAATAGCCTAGATGCAACCCACTAGGAGACACATTGGGCCAGGGTCCAGATCACAAGTGGGCCGCAGCTTCTAAATCACCTTGGAGACCTCGGCCACCTCCACCGGCTAGAACTCTGCCCAGACAATAGGAGTGCCCCTGCTCCAACCAGACTCTACCCTTCAGGACTGGTCTAGATCCACTGGCGAGATCCTGGCCAGAATAGAGGATACCCTGTCAAATAAGAACATAGCAAACTCTTTGCAAAGTGCTACTGAAAAGGCTCTTTTCGGCTGAAGACAGACTGGATGAAGAAGCCTGTCCATAGTCCAAAAAAGCTGAGCTGGTCACTCTTCCCTGTGGCAGTCTCCCTGGATAGGAATTGTGCCTTCTTATGGTTTATTGCCCTTTGGTAATCAGCATAGTGATTCCTCAAAGCCAGTCTATCCTCCACTGACTGAGTCCTACGCCAGCAATGCTCCAGCCTCTGACCCATGGTCTTCATCTCCTTGAGAGCCCCATTATACCATGGGGTTCTCAGGCAAGAGGGCCTGGGTTATATACGGACCAGTACAATGTCATCAAGTGCCTCGGAGACAGCCCTATTACAGGCTACCACCACTTCACCCGAGCCAGTCGCACAAACAGCACTAACACCGGAAAAATCAACTACTGCCAACAGTCCCTCTGGGGACAATCCCCTCAAAGGGCGTTAGCTGATCATCTCAACAAAGGAGGAACCATTGTGGAGGGGAGGTCCAAACGAGAATTTACCCGTACAATGATCGGACCAAGCGAACCGATCAGTCCTGAGGTCAGTGACCTCAAGACCCAGCGAGAATACCAAGTCCAACATGTGGTCGCAATGGTGGGTCACAGAGGCAACTACCTGCACAAGGCCCAGCAATGTCATCAGCTGGAGGAAGTCAGATCCAAGTTGGAATAGCTCTTGAAGGAAAGTATTCTCCCGGTAAACCGATTCCATAGAACATTGATGATGAAGGCAGAAAAAGGCCGATGGTCCGTCCAGACTGCCCATATTACCCTATCATACCCTGGGACCTATCGTCTCTTTGGGGTTTTCATTTACACTATTCCCCATTTAATTATCTGTGTTACCACCCCCCCCCCCACACACACTTCTTGCTGAGTAGCCAATATCCCCCTTTATCCCAGCTGTATTTGAAACCATTTATGGTTTTGGCACCCACCACCTCTGCTGGCAGACCATTCCATGGCTCAACCTTTTTTTCTGTAAAATAATACTTTTTCATATTCTTTTGAAGTCTTCCTGCCTGTTTACCTCCGTTAGTGACCCCTTGTCCTATACTCTCTGCTCCTGGTAAATAGCTCCTCACAGTGCACCTTGTTAGTTTCTGTCAGGAAGTTGATGGTCTCTATCATATCCCCCCTTTCTCTTGTGGTTTTGAGTGAATACGTGTTCAGTGCCTTTGGCTGATCCTCATAGGATCTGCCCTCCTGGCCCTGAATCCTCTTGGTCATCCTACATTGTACATTCTCTGTCCCTGTCCCTGCCCTTTTTTAGGTGGGGACTGGGGACTCCAGAACTGGACACAGTACTCCAGCTGTGGTCTCACAAGTGACCTATACAGAGGTAACAGTATCTCCTGCCTTCTACTGTTGAACCCTCTCGCAGTGCACCCTAGCATCCTATTAGCCTTGCTGAAGGCCTTGTTACATTGGCTGTCTTGTTTAAGGGAGTCACTGATGATGACTCCTAGGTCCCTTTCCTCTGATATTGTGCCCAGCTTGACCCCATCATCCAATACTCTTTTCCAGGGTTTTTGTTCCCTAAGTGCATAGCTTTGCACTTTTTGCACTGAATTTCAGCTTCCACACTTTGGACCAGTTTTTGAGCCTTTGCAGGTCTCTCTGCAACACCTTTATCCCCTTTACTTTGTCAACTCTACCATTGAGTTTAGTATCACCTGCAGATAGATGCAGCCTGCCCAAGATTACCCCTCCCATGTCACTGAAGAACATACTGAAGTTTTTATACTTATTTAAAAGTTACAAAAATGCAGGATAGGTTCCATGAGAAGCAGGTCTCTTTTACAGAACATCCTAAGTCATAATTTACAGCAAAACAATGATTATGAATCAAACATACACATATTCATATTGAAGAGGACTGGGCCCAGAACAGATCCCTGTGGTACTTCCCTAGTGACCTCTCTTTCCTCTGATCTGACCCCATTTAACACAACTCTCTTCCTCCTCCCCTGCAGCCAACTCTCTACCAACCTTACTATTTCCTTAGCTGTTCCCAGATCCCCTGTCTTCTTCAGGAACCTTTGATGTGGCACTAAGTTGAATGCCTTGCTGAAGTCAAAGCAGAGTAAATATATATCATGGTCCTTACTATCTTGGTTACCCCATCAAAGAATACCATCAAGTTGGTCTGACAAGACCTCCCTGTTACGAATATGTGCTGTTCGCAATCCTGAAGTCCATTTTTCTCCACGTAGTCCACTAAATCTTCTTTGACTAGTGTCTCTATCAGATCTTCTTCAAGGATCTCTCCTACATTAGGCCACACCTTTGGAACTATAGCTGTCAACATTAGAACCGCACTGTAACATTTGCTGATCGAGGGCCACACATAATGACATACCACATCTGTGTCTGTATAAGCATGGGCGGCCCCATCACTCCTCAGTTCTTTTCCTGCTGTCGATCATCTTCGTCGACCCTGCTGAAGGAAATGCCATCAACCTAGCTGTTTTCGTATATTCTTTTATTTTTCTAAAGTGTTTATTTTGTCATCTCTGCATGCCACCAAAATCGAAAGAGCATTTATTACGGTATTGTAAGTGCAGAGATAAATTTACAAAGAAGACATACATGTGGTCTATGCATACCAGCTAGGCCTTTCTCACAACATGAGGACTTACTAGATTTGCCAGCGCTTCAACCAGGCTAC
The DNA here is from genome assembly GCA_016271365.2 of Neoceratodus forsteri. Classification (NCBI taxonomy): domain Eukaryota; kingdom Metazoa; phylum Chordata; order Ceratodontiformes; family Ceratodontidae; genus Neoceratodus; species Neoceratodus forsteri. Next base: position 446,176,138 of record CM057456.1, on the reverse strand, counting down.
AAGGTGATGCCACAAGAAAGTTTTAGAAAATGGCCTCCTTCTCAAAAGTTTGAAAGCCATGCAGAATGAACAGGGCCCAAATCCTTTGTCTCCTTCCCCGTCTGCTGAGAATCAGCCACCAAAGTCGAAGGATTGGGGCAGGGAACAGTCATCATCATCATGGCCCTCCTCGTCGTCTGGCCACAAGCACAAGCAGAGAAAAAGAAAGCTCTGCTTCTCTGGTGAGGTCCTGGTCGCCCTAGAGACAAGGTAAATCTGCTGCATTGTCGCCTGCTCTGGTGGCATTGACTGTAGCTCCCCTGACTGTCGATCAGATACCAAGGTTGGGGCTTGGCTTAGACACTGCCATACATACTGTAGATGGTAGGATGCCATCATCGTCGAGCCAAAACCCGTCGACGTAAGTACTCCTGGCTGTGCTAGCATTATTCTCAGAAATGATCAGATGCATTCTGCCTAAACTACCAATACAGGCAATTATTCCATCAATGGAGCCTCCTGGTACTCAGCCCCCATCAATACATTCTAGTAGCACGCCGCAGATTCCTCCCTCCCAGCCGCCGCCGGTGTTGCAAATATGTTCTGCAGCTTCCGTCAACTATACAGATGTAGACAACGAAGTGGAATACAATCCTGACCTCATGAATTTAGAGGAGGCATATGAGACAGAACAATATCTAGCACCTCACTCTAGTTCTGCCCTCTCATTCTGCAGTGAGGACTTGGTAGTTTATACCCTGAGATATCTTCCTGAGGATCCATCTTTCCAAGCCATGGTGCAGCAAATGCAGTCTGCCATGGGTTTGCTGTGGAAGAGGAAGATTTGACAAGCAGGAATCTTATGGAATTTATGGGGGTGCCCTGCTCCCCCTCCATTTTAATTCCACTTATATATTCTGTATTAAAGAAAGTTGTAGTAGTAGTAGTAAAAGCTTTTATTTTTAAACAGGATATAAATGACAATTCATTTACAGCACCATTAGGGCAAAGCCCTATTTTACAAGGTGTTCCTGTATATTTCTCGGTAAAAAACTAACAAAGTTCCATACATTTGTCCATAAAAAAGCAGGCAGACATCCATTGCACCTAAATAGTGTGTAAAGTAACAAGCATACATTCTATACATAAATGCAAGATTCACAAAAATACTCAGTCAAAACAAGTGCATTGTACAGAGAGTTCTTGTTTCAGTGTGGTAGAAAGTGATTTCATGATATTGTTTGCATACTTTTGGATATTTAAATCATTCCATATTTTAGTTGCAGCAAAGGAAAATGTCATCTCCCCAGTTTTACTTTTAGGTGACTCAAATTTATAATCCCTCATCTTTACATTTTTCCTTAGGTCGTGTTTACGCTGTACTTTTTGCATTTTCTCATACAGATATACAGGTTTTGTGGTTTCGTTTACTTGTGTAACCCCCCTACAAATGGGGGTTCCCAAAAAGTCTTCCATGAACTTGCCTAAATGCTTACTGGCAGGCTGGTGTCCTGCGTTTAGCAGTTAATCGTTATTGCCAAAGAGTGCCTATGTAGCCTCTATGTACTGTTGCTTTAAGAGTTGCCTAGATTGCAGTAATAATTAATCTGGGATGAGTGTTGTCATGCTCGAGTCCCACCTGGGCTGCCAGGTAATCGCTCCGTTTCTGCCATCGCTAATTGCGCAGAGGGAACCATGTTAATAGATGCAACTGTTTGCTGATCATTTAATAATGTAGTTTGTCTAACCTGCCTTCTTTGCAGCAAGGACTGTTTTGTTTATCCCCACCATTTTGGCCCAGAACTGCCGAACTGGACTAATCAGTCTGGTGGGACCTAAAATGGAGCCGGACTATAGGAGCTGTCTGGAGTCAAAATCTATTGGAATTGTAGTTTGGGGCTTTTGGCGCCTTTTTGCACCTGAAGGGGGGCCTTTGTTGTGACTGACAGACAGATCAGCCAACTAAATCTTTTGGATCTGAGGAAAATCCCCAAACTGCCTGCTGTTTCAGTCAGTTCTGAGCTGGGAAGTGAAATGAGAAGAGCTCAAGTGATTTGGGCAGTAGTTTTGCATGGGAGAACTGTGAAAGGGCTGAGTTTTGTCCTGCATGTCTGCCTGCTGCCCCTGAGAGGGAGAGAAGATAATTATTTTGTACTAAATCCAAGTTTGTGAGAACGAAGTAAGACACTGATTTTTTACCAGGTTCATACCTGAAGAAGACCGAAGATTTTGCTGAATGCGATCGGCCTGTCAGGATTTCCAGCTGCTTTTGAATCCCCGGTTTGTGCAGAGACTTTGCAATTGTGACCGGAGAGCGGTTTGCCTGAACAGTAGAATTTCCTTACGTGAAAATGTGCTGTGTATTGAAAGTGGGTCGTGATTTGGTCCCACACTGTGTGAACTGTGTTCTGCTTGCTGGAAGCTGTATCCAGCCCAAAACGGACTGTATTTGAATTTGTCTCCATTTGGCCTGGGCCTTGCCACACTGGCCCAGCCAGACTACCTGCTGCACAGAGAAAGCCACCGATGAGAAACTTGCCTGGGGATCAGCCCCCTGCTCTGTGCTTGAACAGGAATGACGCCTCGGTGAATCGTGTGGGCCCTGCTTCTCCTGGCACTCCAGATTAACCACCTGCCATCTCGATTTTCGTCCAGCCTGTGTCCAGTCTTAGGTATCGTGAGTAATCATCAGGGTAGCCCCCTGCAACAACACCCTAATCTAAAAGTGTGTCATCTGATTGTCTTGTTGTTTTCTTTTCACGAACTGAGCTCTCCAGCTCCGGATTACAAATAGTGTGTGTTGTGCATGTTGTTTTCTTTCATCACAGGGCCCCAACCAGTTGCAACATTCTTGGCTAGCCCACCATTCTCCGTCTGGGTAGCCAGAATGTGTGACTGTTTATGGACCCTGAAGTGCATGCATAACTGTTTGTTTGATACAGCCTTTAAGCAAATTAACCTGATTACACCCTTCCTTTTTCAAGCCCCTTAAATAAATCAGATCTAGATTTTTTTTACATTTACCCTGACTGACTGGTTCCAGTTTGTGCAAGAGTACTGTACTGCTGTTACTTGCTGTGTATAACCTTGTTTTACAGGGGGTCCCCAGGGCCGGGCCAGAGGAAAGTCCTGGTGGTAAGTGCAAGCAGTGTGGGTACTTGTGTGGTGTATCAGGGGTATTGTGAAAGTGATTATTGTGTATGGCTCCAGCTACTAGTAAGGGAAGAGGGGGGTTACAGTGTCCTGGAGGGCTGTGCCCAGGTTAGCTTGACCACTACCAACCCTGACCTCCAGGTAGAGGCACCCATTTCAGAACTCAGGCCCCTTAACCTGCTACTAGCCAAGCAGGCAGGGGTAGTAGCCCTTGGAATAGCGCCACCTAGGGGTTACACTTGCTTAAATATTTTTACCCATCTTTTTTTTTTTGTTTACTCTGTAGAGTGAGCCACCCTAATTTTTCATACAGGTTACAATGGTGGGTCCACTTGCTTGCTCTCAGGGTGAACCTGGCCAATCTGTTGTACATTACTTCAGCCTTTTTTAATGTTGTCTTGTTTGCAAAATCATATATGTTCAACCCATACTGTAGCACAGGGACCATCATTTGATGCTACCTTTGCTGCATGGTAGAGACCTAATTCACTGTCTGCAGTTTCTAGAAAGGCTAATAAGCAATATCCAGCCCCATCTTCTATGCCTTATTATGCTAACCAGCCAGAAACTAACTGTAGTCATCATGGCTGCTCATGATAGGTCTAGAGCACCCAAACACATACGTGCTTTGCCTCCTAACAAAGAATCTAGGAGGCTGGATGTGATGGGAAAACGTACATATGCCTCTGCATCATTGAGCCTTAGAACTGGAGCCTACCAGGCCCACATGATAAAATATCAGAAAAATCTGTGGAAAGCTGCTCGTACTCTGTGACCCAGGATCTGCCAAGAATCGGTTACATAAAACATTATCTTCTGGTGCTGAGGTTGGCAGGCATTTGTTACACTCAGCTTATGATGTCTCTGATGCTGCTGTCCGGGCTGCTGCTTCTAGCGTTTGCATGAGAAGATGTTCCTGCTCAGAGTTGCTGGCTTTGCCACTGATATGCAACAGGTAGTTTCGAATGCCCCTTTTAGAGGGGCAAAATTGTTTGATTATGATGATGAAGAGGCCTTACGTGGCTTTCAGACCTTAAAAATGACTCTAAGGTCTGTAAAGTCCCTGTATCCCACTCCTGCTGGGGTCATGGGAGAAGGCATTTAGGGAATCAATGGACTGGGCAGAGTGGGAGAATGGAGACGAGTGGGCGGATAGGGATAGTTGGGACAAGGAGACGCCCTGGGGCGAAATGGAGTCAGGAGAGGGGTCCTCCTTGCCTGATTCCCATACCCAAGGGCTCCACAGATCGTGGGCAGGTACTGCGATCCTCTCCGAAAACTCATCCAACTCGAACGGTGTTATGTAATGCCAGGTCGATTAGGAACAAGACTGCTATTATTGCAGATCTTGTTGCAACATCTGACCTGGCATGTATTGCCGAGACTTGGCTGGATGAAAATGCAGGTCCTATCTTAGACTCTGCTGCTCCAGCTGGGTTCTCAGTAATGCACCATCCGAGATTGGATCGTAGGGGCGGGGGAGTGGCCATCTTTTTTAGATCAGAGCTGAGTCTTGTGGAGGTGCCAGTGGGTAACACCAGATCCTTTGAGTGTATCCTGGCAGTAGGTGCAGAGCTCAGGATTCTCCTCATTTACCGTCCACCCGGTGATGGTGGTGAATTCCTGAAGGAGTTTGCGGACTTCATCGTTGACATGGCACTGGAGTCGCCTAAATGGTTAATTCTGGGTGACTTCAATGCCTGGGTCGACGATGAACTCTCGCACTTTGAAAAGAACCTCCTCCAACTTATGTCTATGTTGGGCCTGTCGCAGGTAGTTACCTCTGCTACCCATATAGGTGGCCACCGTTGACCTGTGTTCTACTGGATTTGATGTCTCGCATTTGGAGGTGGAACCAAATGCATGGACAGACCATCACACCATAAGATTCAGTTTTGGGGCACCCCCTAATAGGCCTATCCCTACGGAGATGGTCCAGTATCGCCCTTTAAGGGGAGTAAATCCAGAGGGCCTAATGGTGGTACTGGACCTATCGGGTATTTCGGATGAGAGCATGGATCCAGGGGACATGGTTATTACCTATAACAAGGCGGTGACCGGGGCCCTGGATCGAATTGCTCCTGTTTGTGTTCGCCCACTCACTCAGCGCCCAAAGACTCCCTGGTTTGATGAGTCTTTGAAGGAGCTGAGGAGAGTGGGGCGGAGGCTCTAGAGAGCATGGTGGAAATCCTGCCTGGATGCTTGACAAACTTAGATTGATGGATCACTATGTTATCTATCAATCGGCAATATCCCTCAGAAGAAGTCAGAATTCCTGTCCAGGAGATTGTTGCTGCAAGAAATCGATCGCTCATTCCTTTTCGGACTGTTGACAGATTGTGCAGTCCACTTTGTCTACAGTCCGGAAGAGATTTTTCACAAATGAAGTGTGATGAGCTTGCTCGATTTTTTGCTGATAAGATTGCCGGCATTAGGGCGGATCTCAGCCATGTTCATTCTATAAGGGCTTGCAGTGATCGGCGAGGGGAAGCAAACACCTGTGTCACCTGGTCTGACTTTGGTAGGCCGGAATTCATGGACATTATGAGGATTGTCCAGACTGTACGTCCAACTAGTTGTAGTTTGGATCCGGCCCTACGCCACTTTTTATTAGGTTGCGAGATATTATCTGCCTGACCATTGCTGAAATCGCCTGAAGTCCTTGAAGCAGGGGATCTTTCCTGAACCCTAAGGAGGCGGTCGTCACTCACCCTAAAAACCTTCACTGAATCCGACTGTCCAGCTAACTACAGACCTATTCTAACCTCCCTTTTGGGTAAGGTTATTGAAAAGGTAGTTGCACTGCAACTGGACGACCATCTTATAAATCATGATGTCTATGATACTCTTCAATCAGGATTCAGGAAAAGACATAGTACTGAGACTGCTCTTGTCCGGGTTCTAAATGATCTCCTGATAGTGAGGGATCAAAAGGCTTGTACTATTCTAGTCCTTCTTGATCTCTCTGCGGCTTTCGACACTGTGGACCATGGTGTGCTTTTGGAACGCCTGCGGCTCCATTGTGGACTGTCTGGTACGGTCCTAAAATGGTTTCAATCTTTTCTCACAGGGCGGAGACATAGGGTTATCACTGGAATTTATTCCTCTGATGCCATCTCCTTGCCTTGTGGGGTTCCCCAGGGTTCCATTTTGGCACCCATGTTGTTCGCTGTCTACATGCTGCCATTAGGAGACATTATTAGCAATATGGCCTGGTTTTCACTGCTATGCAGATGACACCCAGCTATATTTGTCCTTTAGCCCCGGGCAAGTAGATGCAGTCTCTAAACTTAACAACTGTCTATCTGAGATCAGTGATTGGATGAGTGCCAGCTGGCTAAGGTTAAACCCGGATAAGACTGAGGTGTTGGTGGTGGACCCAGGTCGTCGTAAGGCGGGTTGTAGGGCTGGTCTTCCTTCGGGCATATGGATCGATGGAGCCCAGCTCTCAACCTCAGACCGGGTGCGTAACCTGGGCGTTATTATTGACGCATAGTTTGACGCTGAAATTCCAGGTGTCATCTGCCGCCAAATCCTCTTTTACCATCTGAGGAATATCGCCAGGTGAAACACCTTGTTCCTCCGGCTGCCCTTCCGACATTAGTCCATGCCTTTGTTACTTCGCTTTGATTACTGCAATGCCCTGTACCTAGGGATGCCGGGGTTGATATCCGCCGCTGCTAGCTGTGCAGAACGCTGCAGCCAGGCTTTTGACGGGGACATCAATAAGGAATCATATTACGCCTGAGCTGCGTGAACTGCACTGGCTGCCGGTTCAGTGGCGGATCACCTTTAAGGTCGGTTTACTGACCTATAAAGCCCTACACGAACAGGGACCGCAATACCTGCAAGATCTGTTTGTTCCCTACCATCCCTCCCGCTCACTCAGATCCACTGACGAGGGATTGCTAGAGGTTCCCAGGGTTCGTTTAAAAACATCTGGGGCACGAGCGTTTTCTTATGCTGCCCCTACCCTGTGGAATTCTCTATCTCGTCGGATATGAAGCTGCCTGACCATCGAAAGCTTTAAATCAGAGTTCAAAACATACTTATTTCAAAAGGCTTATGGGGAGTAGTTATTGCACTGATTTGAAATTGGAATTATATTTTATTGTTGTTTGTTACGTTATATGTATGTTTTATATGTATTTAATTATTGTACAGCGCTTTGATTTCGAAAAGCGCTTAAAAATAAACTTTTACTTTCTTACTTACTTACTTTCATCATCCTGCTGCCCGAGGTGGCCATGCCTACTGTCAGCAAGGCCATAGTAGGGGATGATGCCCCCTGCCATGTCCCCTCCCCCATGTGCACATAGAAAAGCACCCAAAGCAATCGATTCTGGTGGTGCTGCCTCTACTGGTTTCTCCTGACTCTGCCAGCTACACCCCCACCTCCACTGTTACCTCCAAGAGTGGTTCGGGGGATCTCCCAGCATCTGAAATGACGGTGGGAGATCACCACAGATGAGTGGGTACTGGAGATAGTTGCAAAGGGGCATGCTCTGGAGCTGTTAGAAATCCCTCCAGATCATCCACTGCTTCCTTCATGTTATTCTCTGGGCCAGTTGTCCTTTCTGAAAGGAGAAGTTCAGTCAGTATTCCAGAAATGTGCTATAGAAATTGTTCCTCCTTGGCAGAGAAACAAAGGATTCTATTCCAGATACTTCCTAGTCCCAAAACTGACAGAGTATCGGAGTCCTGTGTAGAATCCCAGGGATCTCAACTTCTATATAGAATATAAAAAGTTCCGAACTGTATCCCTGCAAGCTCTTATTTACCATCTGCATACAGGGGCCTGGCTTTGTTCTCCGGACATGAAGGATACATAACTTCATGTCAAGATCAGGAAGTATCACAGACAATACCTGTGCTTTATGCTGGAGGGAGAACCCTACCTGTTCAGAGTATTGCTGTTTGGCTTGTCTTCTGCACCATGGGTCTTTACTAAATGCTTGGCAGTAGTGGCAGCAGCTCTTCACATGGAAGGCCTGTATGTGTTCCCCTACGTAGATGACTGGCTTCTGAAGGCCAGCTTCAGGGAAGCTCTGCAACATACTCGATCTTGGACATGTCAGTTGTTGGGATCACAGTGCATGTGCCAAAGTCTGTTTTGACTCCCTGCCAAAGACTGCAGTATGGCTGTGTCTTGACACAGATAAGAGATATGTTCTTCCTTGGGACACAGCAGACAGTGATTGAACAGGCACAACTGGTATACAGGAGCCATTAGGTTTCTGCAGGAACAATGCATATCAATGTCATGGAAATGAGGACTGTCCTGTACGGCCTCCAGGCATTTCAGAATCATCCTTGCATTGGTCCTCTGTTTCTATACATGGACAATGCTAGTTAGATCCATTGCATCAACAAACAAGGGGGTACTCACTCCTATCCCTTATGTAGAGAAGTTATGAGAGTATGGTACTGGACTCTGTCCCGTGGCCTACAACTATCAGCTGTGCATCTTCCAGGTCTCCAAACTGTCTTGACAAATAGGCTAAGCAGCTCACAGTCCAGGATTCACAAATGGGAACGACTGACCTCTGGTGAAAGACCTCTTCACAAGATGGTGTTGTTCAGAGTTAGACTTTTTTGCACCCCCACACAACGCAAAATTACTGCATTTCTGCTCGCTTGCTCCAGAGTCTGGAGTTTTTTGGCAGGATGCTTTGTCTCTCTCGCAAAGAAAAATTCCTTTATTCATTTCCCCGAATTCCTGTAGTACAGAGGGTTCTGCTCAAGCTGCAGATGGAGAGTGCCACTCTCATCCTCATTGCTCCATTATGGCCTTTCTAAACATGGTTTCCACTTCTGCAATAGATGGCACGGAGCCTCCTGTCCCTGTACCTCTGTCTTGGGTCTTTTGTCATGAAACCAGGGATCCCTTGTCCATCCAGACCTGAAATCCCTACATCTGTATGCAAGGCTCTTGAAGACATAGCCATTGCAAATTTTGGGGTATTCCCTAAGGCTGCTGATGTGCTGATTGTGGCTAGAAGGCTTTCTACCAGACATACTTATTTCTTGAAATGGAAGCAGTTCACTTAGTGGGTTGCTTCCAGAAATTTGAACCCATTTACATGTCCTGTAAATGCTGTGTTGGAATATTTCATGTCCTTGTCAGACTCTGGAATACAGTATTTCTCACTTAAGGTGCATTTGGCCACTATATCAGCTTTCTGTGCCCCTACTGCTGGTCATATGTTTGTACGATTGCCCAGTTAGAGGTGGCCCATATGTTTCAGAGAGGTATTCTCTGTAAGAAACCTCCTATTTGTAGTCCAGTCCCAGCTTGGGACTTGAACTTTTTGCTTGAGAAACTGACGTTGGCTCCTTCTGAGTTGTGGCTTATGTTTCCTAATGTGGAAAACTTTATTTTCAGTTGCAATCACTTCTTGCCCGAAGTATTTCGGAGCTTCGGGTTCTAATGTGTGAGCTTCCTTTGTTATTTGATTTTTCACAAAGACAGAGTCTGTTTGTGTATGAATCCTAAGATCTTACTTCGAGAGGGTTCCTGCAGTAGGTCTTCACATATAGGACTGCGCCCCCTGGTGTCAGGTTCCAACAGCAAATTTGCAGATAGCAATCATCAGTGGGGACTTCCCCTGACGTCAGGTGGTGTGACGTCAGCCTGACTATAAAAGGGGCGGTCCCACGCCCGCCCTCCAGTTCTTTCCCACTGCCGCCTCAGTTCATTTGGCTCACAAGTTAGAACAGCGATCTAACGCCTGAGTGTCAGTCGAAGTTTTTTCTTCATATCTTAACTTTTTTTTCCTCACTCATTCGACCGATTGTATGTCAACTCATAATGAAGAAGTGCTCGAAGTGCGGAGCCCAAATCCCACACGGGGATGACCATTCCCACTGCCTCTTGTGCTTAGGCCCCAAGCACAACTCGGACAAGTGTGCCATCTGCCAGGCCTTCAATCAAGCCACTAGGACCAGGCACAAGCGGACCCTCGAGGCCCACCTCCTTACCCAGCGGCTGGCGTCGATGGAAAAGGAGCTCCAGGAATTGAGGGCAAGGTCGTCGTCACTGGCCCCCAGAAAAAAGAAGGAGAAGGAGAAGCGTCAGGACAGGAGTCCATTGCCACGCAGGAGGCCTGCTCCAAAAACTGTTGAGTAGTCCTTCAGGTACCCCGTCCGCCTCTTTGGGCCAGGCACCTTCTCCCTCTCCTGCTGAGGTGAGTGGGCAGCTGGTGGTAGTCTCTATCGAGGTTTCTGTTGTGTCTCCTCCAAGCACCACCGATAATTCACTCCTCGACCCTGTCGACGGATGCACGGCATTGACTGATAAGCCTTGCAGGGGCCTTTCTGCTGCCACTAGCCCAGTTAGGTCCGATAAGTAACGTCAGATACTCCGTCGCCCGCCCAGACCTTTCTCACCCGTCAGGCTCCCACGAGGCCCCTGACATCAGCCTGAGTGTGCTGTCGAGAGACCCTGCATCCCTCTGGGTCCTGCACCCCAGGGATTCACCACCCAATCCTGCATTGTCCCTGCCGACAGGATCATTGTGTGACCATTGGTTGGGATCCCTCCCGGAATTACCCCCTTCGCCAGGTCTGCTGCTGCCTCCAGACAAGAGTCCATCGCCGGCTAAGTATCCTGCTATGGAGCCCCCTCCCTTGGGACCTACGGGGGGGGGGCCCTCCCAGATCCCACGCCACCCATTGGCCCTCTGGTACCTCCCCCGGTAGGTCCAATCGAACCTCCTGGCAGTCTTCCACAGCCAGATCCCCAGGTACCGCAGCCGGGTGTCCCGCCATTGGCTCTTCAGTACCCGACGCCAGGCCACGTGCCTCCGATGCCGGGATACCCGATGCCAGGATACCCTGGGTACAACTCTTACGGCTATACTCCTGGATTGCCAGGCTTTCAATACCCTTCTTGGCAATACCCACAGTACCCAGGCTACCAGCCTCCTCCTCCACCACCTCCAGTGCCAGATCGAGAGACGATCCCCACGTGGTGGCAGGATATCAGGACCTAGCTCCTCCATTTTACTTTTCAGGAAAAACGTTTTCGGTTCTGAGTACTCCTTCAAGCCTTTCCTCCTTCCCAGTGTTCACCAAGTGTTTAGTGGTGGTTGCAGCTTTTCTTCGCCACCAGGACATTTACGTGTTCCCATACCTGGATGACTGGCTCCTCGCAGCACCCTCTCCGAACAGCCTGAAAGAGTCTCTTTCTTTCACTCTGAGCTTGTTTGCTCTTCTGGGTATCATGGTCAGTTTGCCCAAGTCCCAGTTAGTACCATCTCAATGGCTCCAATTCAATGGAGTAGTACTAGACACAGTTCAGAACAAGGCCTTTCTCCCATCAGATCGAGCCGAGACCCTAGTTTCTCAAACTACTCTCGTGGCCCAGGCTTGGTGGATCCCAGCACGTGCTGTGCTTCGTCTCTTGGGACTGATGGCAGTGGCCTTTCCACAGTCCCCCTGGCCAGACTTCACATGAGGGTCACCCAATGGTCTCTTTGAGTCCAATGGGATCAGAGGATGGACACCATGAACCAGAAGGTCATGATCTCCAACAGCCTACAGAGAAATCTTCGCTGGTGGCAAGATCTTTCCAATGTTTTACAGGGAGCCCCTTTCCATTCCCCAATCCCTACCCAGATCCTTACCACGGACGCCTCAGATTTGGGCTGGGGAGCCCACCTGGGGGCTCACAAGACACAAGGGTCTTGGTCCAACCAGGAGCTTCTGCTCCATATCAGTGTTCTGGAGACCAGAGCAATTCTGTACGCCGTCCAGGCGTTCCAGTCCCTTCTATTACCGGGATCACTTCTTATCCAGATGGACAACATGTCCACAGTCTGGTACATCAACAAACAGGGAGGAACTCACTCGTGCCCTCTCTGCAGAGAAGCAATGAGGGTTTGGTACTGGGCGATTCAGCACAGCCTTTTCTTGAGATCAGTCCACATTCTGGGCGTAAGCAACGTCCTATCGGACTGTCTCAGTCGATCAGTAGCCAGGGCTCACGAGTGGGAGTTACAGCTAGAGGTAGTCGAAGATCTCTTTCTTCGATGGGGTCAGCCAGAGATAGATCTGTTTGCCTCCCCATTCAACGCAAAACTACCCATCTTCTGCTCGCTCGTTCCCTGGCATGGTGCTTTTTGGCGAGATGCACTGTCTCTCTCTTGGACAGGGAGGTTTCTTTATGCTTTTCCTCCCTTTCCTCTCATTCAGAAGGTTCTGGTGAAACTTCAGGAGAAAGGAGCACATTTGATTCTGATCGCTCCTTTCTGGCCACGCCAGATTTGGTTCCCTGTCTTACAACATCTGGCACTAGAACCTCCAGTTCCCCTGCCGTTATCCCACGACCTTCTGACTCAGGAGCAGGGCACTCTGGTGTACCCAAGCCTTCGGTCTCTTCACCTTCACCTTCATCCGTGGCACCTGTGGACATAGCGGCCTCTCGCTATGGTGTTTCTTCACAGGTTGCCCATATCCTGGTGGAAGACAGAAAACCTTCTGCCAGATCCACCTATGCCATAAAGTGGAAAAGATTCTCGATCTGGGCCCTAGCCAGGAGCTGGGATCCCTCTTCGTATTCGGCTGCCCAGGTGTTAGAGTACCTCACACATTTATCAAAGACGGACATTAGCTATTCTTCTGTTAAGGTCCATCTCTCTGCAGTGTCGGCCTACCACCTCCTGGTGAAGGGCAAACCTCTGGCTCAAATGGAGGTTGCCAAAACTTTTTTGAAAGGCATCCTCCACTTGAAAGCTCCAGTCCAGAATCCCTGCCCCCGGGACCTGAATTTTATGTTAGAAAAGCTGACCTTGCCTCCTTTTGAACCAGCCTCTAGCTGTGACATGAGCTTCCTTTCTTGGAAGACTCTGTTTTTAGTTGCAGTAACTTCCGCCAGAAGGGTTTCAGAACTTCAGGCGTTTATCTGTAAGGAACCCTATTTGATTTTCCATAGGGACAGAGTAGTTCTTCGGACAAACCCTTCATTTCTTCCAAAGGTAGATTCAGAAACAACTCTCAACCAGAGTGTTGAACTGCCGGTCTATTATCCACAGCATTCTAACGGGGGAATACCTCCTGCACACTCTTGATGTGCACAGGATTCTGAGGCATTACACAAACCAGATTAAAGAAGTCCACAAGATAAATCAGCTCTTTGTGGCCTTTGCTCCCCAGTGCCAGGGAAAGGCCATTTCCAAACAGACAATTTCTAGGTGGCTGGCTAACTGCTTCCCCTTCGCTTACCAAAAACACAGGAAATCCCTTCCGGGGGCAGTTAAGGGTCACTCCACTAGGGGTGTTGCTACGTCTACCGCCTTTTTCAGGAACGTGTCCACTGTAGAGATCTGTGCAGCGGCCACGTGGTCGCCTGTCCACACGTTCACTAAGCATTACAGTCTAGACAGCTCCTCTAGGCACAGAACTGGCTTTGGGCTTGCGGTTCTGCAAGGCCTCCTGTCGTAACTTGCAGTTGGCAACTTCTCCTACTTCCGGATGTACATCCGTATTATTTATTTTGGACTGCTTGGTATTCAGTCCTATATGTGAAGACCTACTGCAGGAACCCTCTCAAAGTAAGATACTGCAGTTACGTAAGAACTTACCGTAACAGTAGATCTTCGAGAGAGGTTCCTGCAGTAGGTCTAGTTTCCCACCCACCTTTCCCCCTACTCCTGGAACATTTCCTTCATTTTCATCCTCCCTAGCCCTTGGGTCTTGAGAGGAAGCACGGTTCTAGGAGTCTTCACTCCTATTTTTTTTTTACTACCTTTTCTAGGTCTCCAGTGGAAAAGAACTGGAGGGCGGTTGCGGGACCGCCCCTTTTATAGTTGGGCTGACGTCATGTCACCTGACGTCGGGGGCAGTTCCCGCTGATGATTGCTATCTACAAGTTTGCCGTTGCAACCTGACACCAGGGGGCACAGTCCTATATGTGAAGACCTACTGCAGGAACCTCTCTCAAAGATCTACTGTTACGGTAAGTTCTTACGTAACTGCAATTTCCTACTGAAGGTGGTATCTGAATTTACACTGAGTCAAATGATACACCCTCTGTTTGTCCTGAGGATGCCAGGCAGGGTGAGGCATTGCTCCATACTTCAAATGAAGGACTGCAGAAAGTCCTCTCAGTTTTTTGTTTCATTCGCCCCTGGGAAAGAGAGTGTCCCTATGTCTAAACAGTGCCCATCCAAATGGCTGGCACATTGTATTAATTCTGTTAGAGGAAGTAGAGTAAGGAACTTCCTGGTGTTGTTCGTGGTCAACTCATGAGGGGTATGGCCACTTCTGTTACATAAATGTTTCTGCTGCTGATGTTTGTGCTGCAGCCACCTGGACCAATGTCCACACCTTCACTAAACATTACAGTATGGACACAGTCTCTCATAGATGTGCTGGCTTCAGGCTTGCTTTACTGCAAGGCCTTCTGCCCTGAATATATATCAGACTGTACCATCCTCCCACTTTTACTTGGGACTGCTTGGAAATCATTCCACAGCTGTGGCCTAAAGGAGGCGATATCTTCGGAAAAGATGTAAGTTACGTAATAGCTTACTGTAAAAGTAGATCTTCGAGATACTCTCCTCCATTAGGCCATGCTGCCCCTTCCTCCTTCCCCTTTCTGCTTCAGTGAGGGATATATCAGATGCTGTGCCTAACACCTACTTCATGCATCCTATATTCGGCCCCGTGTCTCTCCTTGTATGCCTGGTGCTGATCTCATCTCCTGGGTCCCCACAGTTGGAGGTCCTCCAAGGCTAATCTCCAGCAGAGGAACTGAGTAGTGATGGGGCCTTTCATGCTTGTATAGATGCAGATATGGTGTGTGATTATGGGCAGCAAGCAGCTAGCAAAAGTTTCTGTGTAGCCCTAGCCCTGATGGCTATTATTCCAAATATGTGGCCTAATGGAGAAGAAACAAAGATCTACTGATCTTACTTCGAGAGTCAGCTCTTGCAGCAGGTAACACCGGTAGGAATGAAGCCAGCAGGTGCCAGGACCCCACAGAAAACTTCTAGCCAGCAGTAGAGAGTGGGGACCACCCCCCTGACATCGACCTGCCCCCGATGTCACACATGCTATAAAGGGAGGGCAGTCCCCAGCGTTCCCTCAGTTCTTTTTCTACCGTTGATTCATGTATATCGGCTCCACAGATGCCTCTCGCTTCATTCGACTGCCATTCTGCCAGTAGTTGGTCCTTTTTCTTTCTTTTTTTTGGCGAAAAAAGTCTTACCGTTCTGTATGTCGTCTTCTCCAACGTCCTCCATCGAACAGCGCCAATCTAAGTGTGCCTGTGGCACACAAATTCCATCCAAGGACAGACACTCAGCCTGCATCCTGTGCCTAGGCCCTGACCGCAACACCAAGGCCTGCCCACACTGTCAGAAATTCAATAGCAGGATGAAAATTTGCCACCAAAAAGTCCTTCAAGCTTTCCTCACCGAGCAAAAATTTGCTGCAATGCAGAAAGATTCCTCTTCTCAGGGAGGTTCTTCTCAGAAAAAAATCTTTTGGGAAGCACCATCATAAGGAGAAGAAAAAGGAGAGGGAAAAGGAGAGTTTTCCCTCAAAGTCCAGGTCTTCAGACTCCTGCTCTGCCTCCCGGGGTAGCTCAGAATCCGCATCCCAGATGACACGTTCCCCTACCCGACTGGCGGTAGTGAAGCCACTCACCATGATCAGGGCGTTGGGTGGTAAGGACCTTGGATCTGGGTCCTCGGGCCCAGCCTTGCAACCACTCAAAGTCCAGCCGCATGATCAGCCCTCTGGTCGGCAATCTGAACACATCAGGTCCGCCTCAGCCTCAGGACCAATGTCAGTGTCTTCCCAGTCGGCCTTTGTCTCTGGTGTCGACTCCCAGGACAAACACAAACAAACCTGAAACATAGAAACATAGAATCTGATGGCAGATAAGAACCTCTTGGCCCATGTAGTCTGCCCATTTCCCTACCTAATGGATAAGCTGCAGATCCTAGTTAACCAACAGCCTACTTTCTCCTACCCCCCAGTAGAATTGCCTTATGTCTGTCCCATGCATTCTTGAATTCCACCGCTGTTTTTGACTCTACGACCTCCTCTGGAAGGCTGTTCCATGCATCTACAACCCTCTCTGTGAAGAAATACTTCCTCACATTACCCCTGAGCCGTCCCCCTCTATCTTCAAATTGTGTCCCCTTGTTTTTGCTCATCTCTTTTTCTGAAAGATGCTACCCTCTTGGACTTTGTTGATTCCCTTGAGGTATTTAAAAGTTTCTATCATGTTCCCCCTCTCCCTCCTTTCCTTGAGGCTATACATCTTAAGCTCCTTTAGTCTTTCTTCATATGTCTTCTGGTGCAGACCCTGCACCATTTTGGTTGCCCTCCTCTGGACAACCTCCACCCTGTCTGTGTCTTTGCAGAGATGGGGTCTCCAGAACTGTACACAGTACTCCAGATGTGGTCTTACCAACTGTCTGTACAGAGGGACAACAACTTCCTGTTTTTTTACTGGTGATGTCTCCCCTATGCATCCCAGTATTCCCACTA
This sequence comes from Neoceratodus forsteri, assembly GCA_016271365.2. Lineage (NCBI taxonomy): Eukaryota > Metazoa > Chordata > Ceratodontiformes > Ceratodontidae > Neoceratodus > Neoceratodus forsteri. Next base: position 446,159,503 of record CM057456.1, on the reverse strand, counting down.
GCTCTCCTTAGTGCCTTCTCACGTTGCTGGCCCACCTTTAGGTCATCTGATATGACTACCCCCAGGTCCCTTTCCATTTTTGTTGTTGTCAGTATCTCACCCCCCATTGTGTATTCTTCCCCTGTGTTTTTGTTTCCCAGGTGCATTGCTTTGCATTTCTTTGCATTGAATCTAAGCTGCCATACATTTAACCATTCCTCCAACCTTGCCAAGTCCCTTTTCATCCTTTCCACCCCACCTTGCATATCAACCCTCGTGCAGATCTTTGTGTCATCTGCAAAGAGACATATTTTTCCTTCCAGTCCTTCTGCACTGTCACTTATAAAGACATTAAAAAGGACTGGCCCCAGTCCTGAACCCTGCGGTACCCCACTAGTAATCCCCCTTTCTTCACTGTGGACTCCATTTACTATTACCCTCTGTTTCCTGTTGTCCAGCCAGTGTTTTACCCAGGCTACCACCCTGGGACCCACTCACAGGCTGGCTAATTTGTTTATTACTTTTTTGTGTGGGGCTGTGTCAAATGCCTTAGGAGATCAGCATCACAGCCCCTTCGGCCACCCAAGCCATGCCAGAAAAACATTCGGTGGATAAACGGTTGCCAGTAGGTGACACCCACTGACAACACTCTTCTGCCATTGCTGCTTCGATGGCCCTGCCATCAGCGCCATTGGTCCAGTCCCCGCCGTCGTCAGCTTTCCCCCTCTACCCGACAGTGGCCGACGTATGCTCGGGGCACATTCCTCCTGGGGACAACCTGTGTTAGCCATAGACCAGCGTGCGGCTATTGATGTTGGACCCTCCTACCATATGTGATGGCCCCCAGGACATGCGCAGATGCCGGACCAAGAGACTTGGGCTGGCTGCTGACAGACGCACCAACCTGGAGACTAAGCTCCACTTTGTCACAGGTGAAGGACCTGTTCAGTTATTGGTGGGAGACCATCAAAATGGATCTCCTTCCACCAAGACCAGCTCAGACAGAGGACTCTTCCCTCAAAATCAGGCTCAACCCTTGAGGGAGTCCTTACCAATCTCAGGCAAGGGCAAAGTAGACCACAAGCACTGCTCCAGGACTAGGAGCCACAGTTCCTCATGCTCCACCAAGTGCCACAAGCGCAAACGCTGGAGCACCAGATCCCGGTCCTCCTCCTCGGTGAACTCAGAGCATTCCTTGGACTCTTCTTCCTGGTTACCCTCATCACTAGGGGTCTTCCTTTCACAAACCCAAGGGACACTCCCAAGTCCCCACCGGATGAACTCTCCTTTATGGAGATCATGCGCCACATACAGGAGAATATGGGCTGGGACACGGAGGACTTTGACCCAGAGAAGCTCTGGCTGACGAAGTATCTGCACATAAAAGACTCAACGCCTGCAGTGATCCCGCCCTTGGTTGACACATTTCTAGATGTCACCAAGGTGGCCTGGAAACACCCTTACACCTCCTTCATGGTGTCCAAAAAGACAGATCACTTATATAGAGCCCTGAAGGAGGAATGCTTCCTGTGTAAGCAGTTCACGGCAGACTCTGTCATAATTTGGGCCGCCAATGACAGATTCCAGAGGCCACGGCACCTTAGGATGCAGCCTCTGGATCGGGAGTTTAAACAGTTGGACGCTGTGGGGCATATGGTATACTCCTCAGCAACATGCACCATAAGATGTCGTAATTTCCTGACACATATGGTACAGTTCCAAAATGCCCTTTGGGAGCAGGGGATGGACATAGTGAAGGAAATCCCAGACTGCTGATGGAAGGTTAAGCTGGAGAAGCTTCTACAAATGAGCTTGTATGTCTGCACACAGGTGCTATGGTCAGCTTATGACTCGGCGGACACAGTTGTAAGGGCGGCAGCCACAGGGGTATGTGTCAAATGCTATTCATGGCTCAAGATGTTGACACCAATATCTTGGACATACCGTTCAACAGTTCTGTCCTTTTTGGTGAAGATTCTGAGAGGATAATGACCAAGTTGCATGATTCAGGCAAGACCATTTGTTTGGTGCATTCTATGTACAAACTGAAACAAAGGCCCTTTCCGAAGCAACGCTTTCTTCGGAAAGTGGGACAGCAATCCAGATACCAGCCACGACAACAGCAGAGAAGTGGCTAAGGTCATAAAGACTCCTCACGAGGCACAACAGGCTCCGGGTCTAGGGCTGCCAAACCAGCCCAGACCAATGTCACCCCTCCCACCACAGCCTGACTCCTTGATGAGCCCTCCTCTTTCCATTGGCCTGGTGAAGGAGGTGGTCGGAGGTCACTTTTCTCTTTATGCCCAGGGTTGGTGAAAGGTCACCTCCAACCAATGGGTTCTACAAATGATAGACAGAGGGCACTCGATTGAATTCCTGCAGATGCCACTGGACAGGCCACCACTCCCTTCCCATTGTTCCTCGGCTCATGCAGAGCTAATTCAGGAGGAAATTCAGGCTCTTCTGGTCAAGAGAGCAATAGAGCCAGTGCCACCCTCCCAGCAGGGAACAGGGTTTTATTCACATTTTTTCTTAGTGCCCAAGAAGACGTGGGACCTACGCCCATCTTGGACCTCCGCAAGCTCAATCAGTTTGTCGAGTACAAATGTTTCCGGATGGTCATCCTACAGGGCTTACCGCCCATGCTACTTCAGGGAGAATGGCTAGTGTCACTGGATATGCAGGATACCCGTCTACACATTCTAATAGCCAAGTCTCACAGGAGGTTACTCGAGTTCAAGTTTCAGGGGAGGCACCACCAATTCAGGGCGTTGCCCTTCAGCCTATCCTCAGCCCCAAGGGTCTTTACCAAATATCTGGCGGTGGTCACAGCAGCACTTCGGAGGAAGGGCCACTACGTCTTCCCATACTTGGACGATTGACTCCTAGCGGCCCCATCCAGGGAGCAGCTGCGACACACAATAGAAGACACCTGTTCTCTCTTCAGAGAACTAGAGATCATAAATACAGGCAAGTCATTCTTGCTCCTGACCCAATCCCTCCAGTTTATTGGGGTGATACTCAACACTACTCGAGGGAAAACCTTCCTCCCAGAGGACAGATCACTCTGTCTCTGCAGTCTAGCCAGCCACGTCTCGTCCCTCACAAGGGCACCAGCCAGGACGCTTCTCCAGCTCTTGGGTCACATGGCAGCCTCTGTCGCAACGGTTCCCCTGGCCAGACTGCATATGAGGACAGTTCAGTGGACACTGAGAGTCCAGTAGGACCAACGATGGGATGACCTGAACCAACCGGTCTCTGTCCCGGAACTGGTACATCAGGAGCACAACTGGAGGATGACATCCCCATACTTCTCAGAGGGTCTACCCTTTCAGAGAACTCCACCGGACCAAATCTCGATGACAGATTCTTCCGTCATGGGTTGGGGTGCACATCTGGATGCCCACAGGACCTAGAGGACTTGGCCAGAGTCCAAAGGGCTCTTACAGATCAATGTCCTAGAGATGAGAGCGGTCCTTTACACCTTACAGGCACTGCACACTACACTTCTCCCAGGACACCTTCTGATACAGATGGACAACACGGCAGTGGTGTTCTACCTCAACAAGCAGGGTGGCACCCACTTGTACCCCCTCTGCCACGAAGCAGTGTGGGTATGGAATTCGGCCATAGACCACCATCTGGATATTTCAGCAGTTCATGTCCCCTGGGCACAAATCACCGTGGCCAATGCACTCAGCAGGACTCAGCCCAGAATGCACAAGTGGGCCTTTCAGCAATCTGTTGTAGAAAACCTCTTCGACAGATGAGGAAGACCGGAAGTGGACCTCTTTGCATCCCCTATCAATGCAAAGCTGCCAAATTTCTGCTCGCTAGATCCCGGGCATGATGTTTTTTGGCAAGACGCATTGTCTCTCTCTCAGAAAGGGAGGGAGCCAGCCTGGTGGCACTGAGGGTTGAGGCACTGGACACCACACCTTGCGCTACGCCGGCGACCCGGGTTTGGGAACGAGCTCGGACCGCCGGGGGTCGGCAGGGGAAAAAGAGGATTGTGCATCCGTAGGACAGCTTTCGTCTCCTGGGAGGGAGGGGACCCAAGTGTCAGAGCTTGACTGCCCTCTGACGGAGGCCAGGGCTGCAGCAAGTTCCCTGTCTCACAACATGGGGGTAAAGTGTACAGAGGACATCAACAGGGGAAGGTCTTGACATCGGGGATGCACGCCAACACAGAAACACCAGAAAATCGCCCTCTAGGCTCCTGGAAGACGGAGCACTCTAGCGCAGACCCCACAGCCTGCCTGCCTGCCTGTCCCGGTCTGGTGCCCTGACGAAATAGACATAGTTCGGGGGTGTAGGCACCCCATCCCTGTCCCCGTTCGGGGGGCAGTCCGAGGCTACATGGAGGGAATACTGTGGTGCAGGTCGGACGAGGCTGAATCAGATGGAATTAGTGACCCCCAAGGCGGCGGAGTCTAGGGGGCAGGGGAGGAGCATAAAAAAAAAAGGAAGGGAGGTTCCTCTACGCGTTCCCTCCCTTCCCACTCCTGCAGAAAGTACTTCACAAACTGCAGGCGGAGGGTGCAGAAATTATTCTGGTGGCCCCATTGTGGCCACAGAAGATTTGGTTTCCCCTGCTACAACAGTTGGCAAACATACCGCCACTGCCATTGCCACTGAGCTCTCACTTGCTCTCTCAGGACAACAGGACACTGGTGAACCCAGACCTGAAGTCATTGCATCTCTATGCATGGCTCCTAAGGGCCTAGCCATGTCACACTTAAGAGTCTCGGACAGAGTTGCTAAAGTTTTGGTGGTCACCAGAAAGCCTTCCACCAGGGCCACCTACGCCATGAAATGGAAGCATTTTTCCCTCTGGGCTATCACCCACCGTCTAGACCCCTTGGCCTGTCCGGTGAGCTTGATCCTTGAGTACCTGCTGTCGCTGTCAGACTCGGGGTTGGGCTACTTGTCCATTAAGGTCCATTTGTCCACAGTGTCTGTCTACCATGCGCCTGTTCAAGGTAAAGCCATGGCACAGCTGGACATGGCACACACTCTCCTGCATGACATTCTCCACCTTAAACCCCCTGTCAGGGACCTGTCCCCCCTTGGGACCTTTTGTTCATGCTGGAGAAGCTCACTTTGCCCCCGTTTTGAGCCAGTCGAGGACCGCAAGCTACGCTTTCTCTCTTGGAAAGCATTATTTTTGGTTGCCATTACTTTAGCTCAGAGGATCTCCAAGCTACAGACTCTCATGTGTAAAGAGCCCTATTTAGTTTTCCACAGGGACTGGGTATCCTTGTGGACCAATCCTAAGTTCTTACCAAAGGTGGTGTCTGAACTGACTCTGAACCAGAACATACACCTTCTGGTTTATTATCCAGAACACTCAAACCGGGGCGAGGCTGTCCTTCACACGTTAGATGTTCATCGTATCTTGCAATATTATCTTTCCAGAACATGAGAGCTTAGGCGCTCTGACCAGCTTTTTAGTTTCTTTTACCCACAGAATCCGGGGGCACCTGTGCCCAAACAGACTCTCTCCAAATGTCTGGTAAATTGTATTTCCTTTTGTTATCAGAAATATGACAAACACTTACTGGGGTCGGTGAAGGGTCAGTCCACAAGGGGAGCAGCGGCATCATTCACCACTTTAAGGAACATATCCACAGCAGACATATGCGCAGCCACCACCTGGAACTCGGTCCACACATTCATTAGACATTACAGTCTAGATATCGCCTCCAGACACAGAGCAGGCTTCGGACTTGCTGTCCTGCAAGGACTTCTCTCTTGAGAGTATTATCCTCTTCCTTTTCCTCTGCTTCCTGCACCCTGTATCCATTCTGGGTCTCTTTACTGTTTGGGACTCAGTCCTACCGGTGTTACCTGCTGCAAGAGCTGACTCTCGAAGTAAGATAGTACAGTTATTTAAGAACTTACCGTAACAGTAGAACTTTGAGAGAAGCTCTTGTAGCAGGTGCTGTTTCCCACCCACCTTCCCACACGAGGATTCTCTCTGCATTCCTATTTCAGCAATCAGCTTGCTGCCCTATGTGGAACTGACCTCGGTTCTCTATTTTAGATCAACTTCCATTCATGATGCTGGAGTCTCTGGTGGGAGAACTGAGGAGACACCAGGGACTGCCCTCCCTTTATAGCATGCATGACATTTGGGGTGGTCCAATGTCAGAGGGCAGTCCCCACTCTGTACTGCTGGCTAGAAGTTTTCTGGGGGGTCCTGGCACCTGCCGGCTTCAGTCCTACCGGTGTTACCTGCTGTAACAGCTTCTCTCAAAGATTTACTGTTATGGTAAGTTCTTACGTAACTCTACTCTATGGTACATTTTTACTTAACTGTTGTTTTCCTTACCACAGAGGTAAGGCTGATGGATCTATAGTTTTCCAGCTGCTGCTTGTTCCCTCCCTTGTGCAGTGGAACCAAGTCTGTCATCCTGCAGTCCCTGGGAACCAACCACTGCTGCATGGAGTTTTTGAATTGCCCCTCCAGGGGGTTGGCTAACACCCGATGTCATTTCCTTTACCATCCTCCGATACATCCCATCCAGCCTCGGGACGTTGTTTACCCTTAGGGCTGCTAGCTCATTTTTAACTCTTTCCCCTGGTAAATGTCTGCAGTTTCATTTTTGGGACCCCTCTGTCAGCTGCGTTTAAGCTGCTTTCTGGCAAGGACCCGCTAATTCCCCAAGTGAATACTTAGCAGAAGTAGTCATTTAGCACAGTTGCTTTCTGCCCATCCTACTATATAGTTTTTCAAATATATTTTATTAAAAGTTTTTCAGCAAAGACATATTACATTTGTTATCCACATTTGCCATACATACTGTATATGCATTCTGAGTTGGAGGTCATCATATTTCAGTTGATGTCAATAAATGCCAGTTCTTACCGATTTGTGTATTTGCTCTTAACATTCAGCCTTACAAACAAGATAAGACAGATACTTTGCCTGCTTTATCAGCCTTGTGACTTGGTAAAGTACATTGTTTTGTTTAAATAGCTGACAGTTAGTGGAATATTTCATTGTAGTTTTTATCTGGCATTGTATCAGTTACTGTATGAGTGTGCAGTGTTTTCTTTCACTCCTCATTTCTCCTGTTCGGGTGACTTTGGTCACTAGTACTGTGGCAGGCCCACTTTAAGTAGGCTTACCCTCTTCTGCCCTGGAGGTATTATTCAAATTGGGCCCAGTCTTTATCATAATTTTGTTCTTTCCCTCTGACTTTGTAAATTAGTGTTTCTGAGCCCATGCTTTGGTTCATGTTACTCAGCCAAACAGAAAACTTTGGGAGTTGTGGTTGCTTCCATTGAAACATAGAAACATAGACTTTGACGGCAGATAAGGACCGCTAGGCCCATCTAGTCTGCCCATTTCCCTACCTACAGGATAGGCCGCAGATCCTAGTTAACCAACAGCCTATTTCATCCTACCCCCCACAAGAATTGCCTTATCTCTGTCCCATGCATTCTTGAATTCTCCCCCAGTTTTAGACCCCATAACCTCCTCAGGAAGGCTGTTCCACGCATCCACTACCCTCTCTGTGAAATAATACTTCCTCACATTGCCCCTGAACCGCCCTCCTTCTATCTTTAAATTGTGTCCCCTTGTTCTTGCAAGTCTCTTTTTCTGAAAGATGCTACCCTCTTGGACTTTGTTGATTCCACTGAGGTACTTAAAAGTTTCTATCATGTCCCCCCCTCTCCCTTCTTTCCTCAAGGGTATACATATTAAGCTCCTTTAGTCTCTCCTCATATGGCTTCTCTTGCAGACCCTGCACCATTTTAGTTGCCCTCCTCTGGACTGCCTCTATCCTGTCTATGTCCTTGCGGAGATGGGGTCTCCAGAACTGGACACAGTACTCCAGATGGGGTCTCACCAACTGTCTGTACAGAGGGATAACAACTTCCTGTTTTCTGCTGATGATGCCTCTCCCTATACATCCCAGTATACCCCCAGCCCTCCCTACTGCCTTCTCACATTGCTTGCTAACCTTAAGGTCATCTGATATGATTACCCCAGGTCCCTTTCCTATTTTGTTGTTGTTACTACCTCCCCACCCATTGTGTATTCTTCCCCTGGGTTCTTGTTTCCCAGGTGCATTATTTTGCACTTCTTTGCATTGAATCCTAGCTGCCATACCTCTGACCATTCCTCCAACCTTGCCAAGTCCCTTTTCATCCTTTCCACGCCTCCTTGTGTATCAACCCTGTTGCAGATCTTTGTGTCATCTGCAAAAAGGCATACTTTTCCTTCCAGTCCTCTGCAATGTCACTGATGAAGACATTAAAAGGACTGGACCCAATACTGAACCTCTATGGTACACCACTAGTAACCCCTTTCTTCAGAGTGGACTCCATTTACAATTACCTTCTGTGTCCTGTTGTCCAGCCAATGTTTTACCCAGGCTACCACCCTGGGTCCCACTCCCAGGCTGGTTAATTTGACTATTAATCTTTTGTGTGGGACTGTGTCAAATGCCTTGCTAAAGTCTAGGTAGGCCATGTCCACAGCCCCTTCCTGTTCTACTACTTTGGTCACCCAGTCAAAGAAATCTATTAGATTCGTCTGACATGACCTTCCCGCTGTGAACCCATGCTGCCTTGGGTCCTGTGCTCCACTGGCCTCTAGGTACTCAACTATTCTTTCCTTCAGAAGTGACTCCATCACTTTCCCTACCACAGAGGTCAGACTGACAGGTCTGTAGTTTCCTGCCTCTGTCTTGGTCCCACTTTGTGAAGGGAATCACATCCGCTTCCTCCAGTCCTCGGTACCACACCATCCTTCCATGATTTATTAAAAGAGTAGCCAGTGGTTTCACTAGTTCCTCCTTAATTCTTTTAGAATTCTGGGGTGAATTCCATCAGGACCCATTGCTTTGTCCACCTTCAGTTTTAGGAGTTCTTGCAGAACCCTTTCTTCTGTGAAAGGACTGGATCGACCCCCTATCAAGAGTGCTTCTGTTAATTGGATTAGGCACTTCCCCTCCTCTTTTAGAATACTGAGCAGAAATATTTGTTCAGTATTCCTGCTTTTTCACTGTCCCCTCTGCCCACCCACCGTTCATTCTATTCAGCCTCACTATCCTCCCTTTGTCTTTCTATCGCTGTGATGTACCTATAAAAGGTTTTATCCCCTTTCTTAACTGAGTTGGCTATCTTTTCCTCAGTTTGGGCCTTTGCTATTCTGACTTTCCTCCCTGCTTCCTTCTGCCTTAACTGGTACAGCTGTCTGTCCTGCTCCTTCTGTGTTTCCTTATACTTCCGGAATGCTTCCTTTTCTTCCTGACATTCACAGCCACCTCTTTTGAGAACCATAGTGGCTTTTTCTTTCATTTTGATTTGTTTATTTGCTTCACACAAAGGCTTGTTGCCTCTGTGATGGCAGTTTTGATAATTCCCCATTGTTGCTCCACACCTCCTTCTAGCCTGTTTGCTAGTGCTTTTCTGAGGCAGTCTCCCATCTTGCTAAAGTCAGCCCTCCTAAAGTCCAGTACCCTCACTTTTGTATGGCTTGACTCTGTAGCTGAGTTTAACGTGAACCACACTGTTTGATGGTCCCTTGTCCGCAGATGGCAACCCACTTCTAGATCTGAGATCCTCTCACTGCCCCGCTTTGAGAGTACGAGGTTCTAAGATTGCTCCCTCACGATTGGGTTCCAAACTAGCTGTCTAATGCCTGCCATCTGTAGGGCATCAAGAATGGCCCTGTTTTGATATGGCTGCAGCAATGTGCTCCAGTTAACATCTGGCATATTCAGGTCTCCCATCAACAGTATCTCCCTTTCTCTGCCATTCTAAGAATGCCTTCTATCATATCCGTGTCCATTCCTTCCCCTGACATGGGGTCTGTACACAACCCCTTGCGGATTGTGGTGCCCTTTCCAGTCTCCAAGGTGACCCACAGTGCCTCTCTCTCCCTGTTTACTCTTTTGTTCAGTTGCTTTTATCCCTTCCTTTACATAGAGACTACCTCCCTCTTCTCCCTGCCTGTCTCCTGTAGGTTATGTACCCTGGTATGTTAACATCCCAGTCATGGTTCTCTGTGTACCATGTTTCTGTGACTACTACGATATCCAGGCATCCTCTTCCATTAAGGCCATCAGCTCAGGGAGCTTGTTGCCCAGACCACGGGTATTGGTACTCATTACCCTCCATTTCCTGATGGCCTTACTCCCTTTTGCCCCATCCCTGTCCTTCTTGCCTTGTCACTTTCTCGATTTACCCCTGCTCTCTCCCATCACACTCTATGTTGGTGCTTGCCGTGACTTACTACTGTGATTATTTGGGGCGCTAGAGATTTTCCTGCTCCTTTCCAGTGCCTCCCCTTGACTAGTTTAAAAGCTTGCCAATGAAGCATTTAAACCTGTCACCTAGGATCCTGGTTCCCTCCCGGACAGATGCAGCCCATCATGCCAGTATAGGCTTGCATCACTCCAGGTGGACCCCAGTCCTCAATGAAGCCAAATCCTGAGCTCCACACCAGTTTTTCAACCACTGATTGAATCCCATGGTGCGGAACACCCTAGCTCTCCTATGCCATAGATGGGTAGCACCTCCCGAGAAGCTGCTACCATGAGTGCTACTTGACTAAGGCCCTCCCCACTCCACAGACTCTTCCTGCACTTCTCTAATCCCTTTCTTAGCCAGGTCATTTGTCCCTAGGTGGACAATGACATCCAGCTCCTCCCTGTGCAGCTGCTCCGCAATACTGAGGATTCGGCCCTGTCCCTCCAGCCATGTGGCCAGGCAGGCACCTTACCTCCTCTCCCTTCCTCCCCCAATTCTACCTTCCTAACAATGGAGTCCCCACCAGGAGTTGTTTCCTTCCCGCAGGGTCCCCCTGCCACCCTCCTGTGGGTCTCCTTGTGGAGGTTCCCAGCATCCTCCTTGGTCTCTACTGTGGGTGCCTCCATAGAGGAACCACACTTTGCCAGAATGGCATAGGAATTGTGGAGAGGTACAACTGGAGGATGTGCTCTGTTCCACCACCCTCGCCTCCCTGAGCCCACTGTGGTCCAACCGCCTCTTCTTGGCAACCTCTGAGGCAACGGCAGTGGCACTGGTGGTCCCTGGATGGAAGAGGAGGTCCCACAAATCCTGGCCAACTCAGCCTGGAGATGAGCAACCTCCTCCCTCAGCCCAGAGAGGTGCCTGCAGATGAGACAACACCGCATCCTCCAGAACATCTCCCGGAAGACTGCTGCTCCACAGCCACTGCACTGCACCACTCCAATCATGTCTTATTTCTGGCCCCTTAACTGTTTGCAATCCTTACTCTTTCCTCTGTTTTTTTTTTTCTCTCTCTCTCTTTACTTTCTGCCTGTGTGCCCTTTAAGCTCCTGATTGTCCTGTTCTGAGACAAGAATATCATATATTTCTCAGTAGACCACTTACTTGCTCAGAGGCAGACCTCCAGCAGCTAGAGGGGTCCGGAGAGCTACTCTTGCCCTTCTAGGATGGTGGGTCCTTGGTGGTTCTGTGATCACTCACTTCCTGCCCCTAAACAGGAAGTTCCTGTTGTCAGTCAAATCCTGTGCCTATAAAAATAGAACTAGCTTTGAGTGGAGGGGAGGGAAGGAGGCAATATAGTCCCAGCAGAGAAGTTCAGTCACACAGCAGTCCTTTCTCCTGGTGTCTTCTGCCAAGCTATTAGCAGAAACTTTCTAAGGCAGTCTTTAAATGTAGCTTCCTTCTAGCTAAGCCACCCCCTACTTACCAGATCTTTCTACAAGTAATTTAAACCTCACAGCTGTTAAGTCCTTTCAGTCACCTGAGATTTACACCTAGATAACTCTTCAGATACCCATTCAGTTCAGTTAACCCAAACACACACTTTTTTTTTTTTTTGTATGTTAGTTTTTTTACCCTAAATTAAAGGTCCAAGTACAAAAGTTCTTCTACTTTAGTCCCAGCAGAGAAGTTCAGTCACACAGCAGTCCTTTCTCCTGGTGTCTTCTGCCAAGCTATTCCATTGGGGTAGGATGCTTAGTTTGTCTGTACTCGTGGCCAGGAAAGCCAGTTTTCAAACTCAGGAATCCCTCACTGTGCTTAACTAATGCAGTTATCCTGCTAGGTTCAACTGCCCCAGAGAGTGGAACTTATGTAAATTAAGGAGCACCGAACTGGAATTTAGAACACAGTTCAAATATCTGCCTTTAATTTCTCCGCCTGTTCTAGCAAGACACCCCGAAGAGCTCTCTTCAGCAACTTCACTGCAAGTCTGTACTTTCCGTGGATTTCAAGTAAACTCATTTCATTTCTTCATATTTCTGCCTCTGTTAGTTTTAGCCTAGATTAGTTATTTTTTTTTCTTCAGTTAGTGGTTTTCTCTGGTTCCTCAGCTGTTCCAGGAATCTGAGAAACTCCTCAATTTGTTTTGGCATTTTTTGTTACCGCTTTTAATTTCATTCCTTTTCCTACCATTAGCCCTCTTATTTCTTTCATATTTTGTCTGTTTTACTACTTTTCATCTCGGTTCCACTGTTTGGAAACTGAGACACGCTGTGTTTATTTACAAGGGCAAGTAGCAACAAAAAAGATCGCTTTATGTGGCAGTCTGTTTATTTTGGAACCGGACCACATATACTCTTTTTCCCTTTTGGGAACCACATATTTTCAGTCTTCTGACACATTGGCATGTCAGATAGACCTAAAAAGAGGACAGGACCTACAGACTTCAAAAATTTTACTAACCTGTTTTAAACTTCTGACCAAGGCAGACAATCAAAGTGCCTGGGTTCCAGTCATATTTTTGCTAACTGTGAACTCTGCAGCAAGTTTTGCCCTAAAACTATCCGAAAAAGGGCCAGAAAGCTGAAGATAATGGCTTCCCAGTCCACCTCTACGTCACCGAAGCACTCGGAGGAGGGCCGTTCCTGACATAGCAAACCTAAAGAAAGTGCCTATAAAGACTCCTCTGACGCTGAGGTTCCTGAAAAGGGGAACAGTGACCATGCCAAGCATAAAAGACCCTCAGAGCAGGTTCCAGAACTGGTCCCTGCCAAAAAGCAACAGAAGGAAAAACATGTCACTGCCCCTTCTGCTGAAGAAGCAAAGGAGCCGTCAGTAGACAAGCCTAAGATGCCCTCTGCAGAGGACATAACTAAAGCATTACAGGCCTTTCAGGCTGTGGGTACCCTTATGGGATGCAGGTTCCTCCTCAGATTCTGGTTCAGACTCCAGTCCCCAGTGGCCAGGGTCCAGAGTTTTACTGTGAGGAAGAGGAGGAGGAGGAGGAGGAGAACCACAGGGAACTGATTGAACCTGACATTTCCCCTGATCAGGAGTTTGGTTCCCCTCCCCGGGATCAGGAGGATTATTCCTCACATTATTCATTAGTGTGGCAGATGGTCAGTATCCTTGACCTCACCACCCAAGAGTCAGTGGAGATGAAGAGGAAGCTGAGTTCTTCGACTAGATCGGACTGATCCCAACTTAGAGATCGCTCTTGCCTGTCCACAAGTCTCTCAAGAAAGCAATCCTGAAGCTTTTCCATACCCCCACTTTCACTCTAGGGGTCAGCAAGAAAGTAGAAAAGAAGTACCAGCTCAAGAGGTCGGATACCAAGTATCTATATTCGTACCCAGACCATGAGGGGGTGGTACAGGTGGCTACCTGTGATAAGGCCAAAGTTCCACTTTCCTTCTAACCCCCTGAAAAGGATTCCAGAAAGCTGAACAGTATGGGGGAAAAGGGGTATACCACAGCCTCTCTCCTTCTGAGACAGGCTACTTACATGGCCTTCACAGCATAGTACCAGAAGGCCCTCTGGAACTCGGTTCTGGCCATGAGTGAGAAGGCATCAGGGGATCTGGCACAGGATTTAGTAGACACTGTCAGGACTGTATTGGATGCCACCAAATACCAGTTCTGCATGGCAGTGGATGCCACTGATACCGCTTCCAGGGTCATGGCCCTTGCTGTCTCCCTCAGGAGATTTGCCTGACTGCCAACCACTAACTTAGCGCAGGACACCCAGGCTAAGGCCATGGATTTCCCCTGTGAGAACAATTCCCTATTCGGTGATAAAACAGAGGCGTACATGAAAAAGGTGAAAGAGTACAAAACCACCTATAAGAGCAGTGCTGCCAAGGACAAGGCCTCCACTTCCTACAAGTCCCACGAAAGGAGAGGTAGGGATAGAGGGTACCACCCTAGAGCTTTTTTCCCTATGCCCTTTGACTACACTCAGATGAGAGGTTACTTTAGGGGCAGAAGCAGAAGAGCTTCCAAGCGGACTGACTCTACCCCTGCCACCAAGGCTCAGCCCAAGCAGAACCCCTGACTGGTGTGCTCAGGTCACCAACCCATTTCCAGTGGGAGGAAGGCTGGCTCACTTCTTCTAAGAGTGGAAAAACATCACCACAGACAAGTGGGTCTTGAAAGTGGTGAGTCAAGGTCTCACTCTGCAGTTCAAAAAATTCCCCTGACTGCAGACCTGCAGAAGTTTCAAACTTCCAACTCTAACAGAAATAATTCTACTGGAGTTGGAAATAAAGACATTGCTGCAGGCAAATGCAGCAGAAAGAGTCCCTCCTTCACAGTGGGGAAAAGGCCTCTACTCAAGGTAGTTTCTCACTCGAAGAAAAATGGGGATTGGTGACCCATTTTGCAGCATAGGTTTCTGAACAAACACCTAAAAAAAACCAAGTTCAGGATGATCACTCTTTCCATAGTGATTTCCTCCTTACAATAAGGGAACTGGTTGGGTTCTCTGGACCTAAAGGATGCTTAATTCCACATTCTAATCAGGCCCAGTCACAAATAATACTTAAGGTTCAAACTTCCCTCTGGTCATTACCAGTTCTCAGCCCTTGTCTTTGGCCTCTCTTCTGCTCCCACGGTGTTCATAAAGTGTCTAGCTGTGGTGGCGGCACATCTCAGGAGACAAGGGGTTTTGGTCTTCCCATATTCTTCCTATACCTGCATGACTGGCTAGTTGCATGGGAGTTCTCACCAGCGAGTCAAAGACTTCCTACAACTAACCCAGAACACTCTGGAGATACTGGGATTCCTCATAAACATTCAGAAATTGCAGACAGAGCCTGTACAATTGTTAGAGTTCATAGGAACAGAACTGGATGCCCTGCAGGGCAAGGCATTTCTTCCACAGAAAATGGAGCAAAATCGCCAAAACCTGGCAACTCTTTTGTCCTCGGCCAGTCCAAGCCAGTAAGACACTTCTTATGGCTACTGGGTCATATGGCTTCACCACAGCAGTGGTTTCAGTGCCAGATTCCAAATGAGGGACATTCAGTATCATCTGAGAGCCCACTGGTCCCAGAAAAGAGACCCCCTCTCTCGAAACTGGTTCCAGTCATAAAAACCCTGTTACAGGCTCTCGAATGGTGGAAGGAAAGGGACAACCTCAGAGAGGGAGTTCCTTTTCAGCAACAGCCCCCCACAGTGGCTCTGACAAGAGATGCCTCCCTACTAGGTTGGAGAACATACTTAGGAGACCGGACAGTAAATGGAACTTGGTTGCCTCGAGAATCCAGACAACACATCAGCCTGCTGGAGCTGAGAGCAGTCTTCCTTGCCCTGCAGTCATTTGCCCCCCAAATAAAGGGTTAGTCCAGATCAGGACAGACAATACCTCTACCATGTACTACATCAACAAGCAGGGAGGCACCAGGTCCTCAAGGCTCTGCACAGAAGCTATGAGGATTTGGTATCTGGCCTACTCCATAGACGTGTAGCTGTCTGCAATTACAACATCCTGGCAGACTCTCTCAGCAGAATCAGCCAGGGGCATTACGAATGGGCTCTAAACAAGCAGGTCCTAGCCACACTCTTCAGGAGATGAGGTACTCCACAAATAGATCTCTTCGCTTCTGAAGAGAACCACCAGCTTACTCTCTTTTGTTGCAGGCCTCCAGTGGTGGGCACAGTGCCCATGGATGCCCTGGCTCTGAACTGGACAGGAAGGCTCCTGTATGCCTTCCCTCCTTTCCATCTTCTGCTGATAGTTCTCCTGAAGTTGAGGAGCCAGCCTGCAACCATGATTCTAGTGGCCCCAGACTGGGCAAGACAGCCATGGTACCCCTTGATTCTAGTCCTGTCCTCCAAAGTGCCGATTCATCTTCCCCAGAGACATAATCTGCTGTCCATTTGTCAGGGCAGGATAACCTTTCCCAACCTCAAGTCAGTTCGCCTCAAGGCTTGGTTCTTGAGGAGCTGGAGTTCTCTGATTTCCACTTCTCTGAGGAGGTCCTTAAAGTCCTCAGGGTTTTCAGAAAACATGCTGCTAGAAAGACATACACTTCTAAGTGGAAAAGATTTTCCCCCATGTTGTAAGTCTAGGCAGATCAACCAGTGAAAGGCAGACTTGCCTGTACTCCAGGATTACCTGGTGCCCTTTCAGTTCCTAGGCCTCAGACCCTCAGCACTTAAGGCCCACCTGGTGGCAGTATCTGCTTACACTTCGGCAGGTACTGAGAAAACAGTGGCTTCACACCCCATCTTCAAGAAATTTTTCAAGGGCCTGTGGCACTTTTATCCACCTCTCAGAGCCAGTCCCTCCATGGGATTTGAACTTGTGCATGGCCAAGCTCATGGAGCCTCATTTTGAGCCCATGGCTACTGAAGAACTAAAGTATGTTACCTGGAAGACAGTCTTCCTGGTAGCTATCACTTCTGCCAGAAGGGTGTCCAAGCTACAGGCTCTCAGTACTGACCCTAATTACATAATTTCCCACAGAGATAAGGTAATCCTTAGGACTAACAGAAAATTCCTCCATAAGGTGGTATTTGAGTTCCATTTGAACCAGTCCATCACCCTCCCACTGTTTTTCATGGCAAAATCCACTTCTGGCAAGCTAAAGCTACATCGTTTGAATGTCAAGAGGTCACTCAGTTACTATCTGGAGCACACTAAGGACCTCGGATTCTCCCATTCACAGTTGTTCCTTGTGTACGGTGAAGTGGGCAAGGGTAGGCGGTCCTCTAAGAGGACCATTGCTCGCTGGATAGTCTCCTGTATTCATTTCTGCTACAATAAAGCAGGCTAGTAACCACCACAAGGTCTCTGGGCCCATTTCACTTGTGGCACTACTGCCTCTGTGGCTGCTGCAAGGGATATTTCCTTGCTGGAAATTTGCAAAGCAGCCACCTGGAAAACTGTGCACAGCTTTACAAAACATTACTGTCTGGACATCCAGTCCAGAAGTGATTCCAGGTTTGGCACTGCTGTCTTGCAGAACCTTTTCCCTAAGTAGGTTCTGTACCCAACCTCCCAAGGTACTGCTTGGTAGTCTGGGTTAGTTAAACATAGTGAAGGATTCCTTGGGTTTGAAGAAAACATTACTTACCAGAGTAATATTGTTTCTTCCAAGGGATCCCTCACTATGCTTAAACCTCCCTACCTCCCCTTTCAGAACCTGGAAAGGTTCAACAATAATCAGTGCTGGTCCATTTCCTAGTTCTTTGGGCATTGCTTGTTGTTCATTCACAGCTTTTATCTATAATGATTGTTGTCTGCCATAGCTTGCCACAAAGGCCCAGCATGTTTTTTTCTTGTTTTAAGTTTTTAACTATAGTATAGGGTAGTATAGGTTAGTGTAGATTGGGGAGAATAGCATGGGTTAGTGTAGACTGGGGCTGTTGCCCACTTTGTTCTGAAATGAATCTGACATTAGGCTTCAGAACACAGCAGCATCTAGAGGCAGAGATATGAACTGCGTTCTAAGTTCCAATACAGTGTTCCTTAATTTACATAAGTTCCACTCTCTGGGGCAGTTGAACCTAGCAGGCTAACTGCATGATCCGATTCCCTAAATAAATAAAAAATAAAAAAAATTAGTTAAGCATAGTGAGGGAACTCTTGGAGGACACATTATTACTGTACTGTGGTAAGTAATTTTTTTCTTCTCTGCCCATATCTAACATCCTCTAATTCACACCAGTCTCCCAACAGGGCTTGCTTAGGTGTGATATTGATCTGACTGGCGAATATGATGGAGAGTGTTTGTTCTATTTCTGACCAGTAAGATTCCAGCATCAGGCAGTAACACATCATGTGTGTGATTTCAGCACTCTCCTGGCTGCATCTAGATATTTCCCTTTATAAATGTTGAAGAATTTTTGCAGTCCGCCGAAAGTACATTGGAATGTGATATAGCGTACTGTATGAATTAAGTTTGCTTTGTATTGGTATCGTCCACCCTTTTTCCACTATCTCTACCCAGTCTTCCTCTGTGATCTGTTTACCTAGTGTTTCTCCCCAATTTAATCTAACCTCCCCTTTGTGCAGTACAGCTGCCATCAGGCTGACATATAGTTTGGTTACAAACATACAAAGAAGCTAGCAGAAGAAGGCCATTTGAACTATCAAGTCCGCTCGTATTGCATGCTCCACAGCTTGAGCTACTGTCCCTGCCCCCCCACTCCTCCCATCCTCCCTACTCATAATCCTTACCTTCCCCTGTGCCTATACCAGCCTCTCTTAAAGCTGCCCACTGTCTTCAATGAGATCATCTCTTTCAGCATTGCATTACAAGTATCCACCACCCTCTCTGTGTAGAAGTTCTCCCTGACCTCCCTCCTAAACCTCCCACCCTCCGGCTAAAGACTGTGCCCCCTCGTGTTATGGTTGCTACTCAGCTTAAAGAGACTCCTTACCCACCTTATTTATCCCTTTAAAGTACTTGAAAGTCCCAATCGAGGGGCGCTGATGAGCAGCTAGCTGATCGGACGCGAATCTCCGTGCTGCTCCCTCTACACAGCTTTAAAAGTAAAAATAAAAGTTAAAAAGTGCCCAAGAGTATAGAAAACTTATACCCTGTAGTGTATGAACATAGGATGGATGACTGTCTGACTTCAGGAGCCTCGAAAAGCCAGAGGACTGCAGCAAAAAATGCAAAGAAAGGGGGAGATGGTGGCGGCTTGGTATCACTGACGGCGGCAGAGGTTGCTGTTTTGGGCAGAGAAGTCACAGGGCAGGTCATTGCAGCGTTGGAGCTCCATTTAATAAAACTTGAAGGGAAGTTGGACTTAAAACTCCAGGAAATCCAGGAACAACAGGTGGTGTAAGTGGGTAGAATTTCGGAGATGGAGGAGAGAATCTCCCATGTGGAGGATGAGCTGCTGGGGACTCCTGGGCAGGTTGTGGCCCTCCAAAAGGAGCTGAACAACTTAAAAGAAGCCTTTGATTACGAAGAAAATTATCATAGACTATTAAATCTGAGGCTGAGAGGTTTGCCAGAGGGTATGGAGGGGGAGAGTGCGCTGGATTTCTGTGCGCGAGTGTTGCCTGGCTTGCTGGCCCTCCAGCCCACGAAAGGGAAGTTTAAGCTCGAGAAGGCTCATAGGGCTCTGATGCCCAAGCCAACGAAAGAACAGCCACCAAGGCAAATAATATTTAGGTTTCACTACTTTCAAGACAGAGAGCTAGTGCTGAAGGCTTTTAGAGAGAAGGGAAAGGTGGAGTATGAGGGCCACCGTCTATATATGTCGCAGGATTATTCGGCCCGGTTGCTGAAGAGAAGGAAATTGTTTAATAATTCCATGCAGCAACTACGAGACCTGAAGATGGAGAACTTCCTGGTGTACCTGGCCACTTTAAAAATAAAACACGAAGGGGCCACGTACTCCTTTTGGGAGGTGGAAAAAGCAGAGGAATGTGTGAAGAATCTGAGGCAAAAGTTGCGCTGAGGAATGGCCCAGGAACTGAGCAAAGGAGTTGGGAACTCTGTCTAGATATTTAAGCAAAGGAGGAGAGACTGTATTTACAGCTACCGTTCGTTTGTGTTTTGATCTGCAATATCGATGTTCAAGTTTATGCTGGAGGAGAAAGAGTGATTACTGGCAAAGTTTCTTTTGCAACCGCTGTCTGTGGAAATGGACTGGGACACTGTAAATTGATAAGACTGGTGAACTGTCCTGATGGTGGTGGAGAGAACTGAAGGGGGCATATGTGAAGGCTGTTTGAAGTGCCATTGTGGGACGGGAGCCAACATTACGCAACAGAAATACCCGGATGTGAAGAGGAAGGCTCGAGATGCTCGAGAAGAGAGAGAGACTGGCTGGGAAAGCATATGGGTCCAGGTAGGAGGGCGGACAGGAAGAGGGACTTGGTGCGTTGGCTTTTAAGCATAGCCTAATCTCCCTGCTTGTCCTTTCTGATAACCCCAACCATTTCCTTTTGGAGTACCCACATGGTGCAGGCAAAGGGGGGAGACCAATGTAGGCAGAGGGATAGGGGAAGGGCTTCAGACTGGAAAAGAAGTGGGGCTGCATGGAGGACAGCAGTGGGGGTGGTGGTGATGAGAGTGGGGAAAGGAAACACTGGAGGAAACTGCAGGGAAGGGGATAGTTAAAAGGGTGAAGTTACAGGGCAAGGGAAACAAAGTTAAACTGGCTGTGGAGGGAGAGCAGGGAAGCGTCTCTTTCAGTATCTGGGGTGAGGCATACACTCGAGTTGGGGAGACTGATAGTGTCTAAGGGGAGGGGAGATGGAAGGAAGGGGTATGTTTGGATGGGGGTTATCCCAAAGAGAGGAAGGAGGGGCGGGAGTGCAGGAAGGGAAAGTTGGAACATGAGAGACAGGGGGAGTTGTGCAAACAAGAGGGAGGAGTGAATCCGATTAGGGGTAGAGGGAAGGAGCAAGTAGTGAAAAGGTTAAGGGGAGGAGGTATGGTAGGGACTGGGGGGAGGTAGTGGACAAGGGAAGAAAGGGAGGTGGGGGAAACATGTACAAAGTTGTATGTTTAAAATGTTGTTGAGAATGTTTGTTTTGATACTTTTGTTTTTTTGTATGAACAAAGTGCAACTAATGAAATTAAGTATACGAGATTATCATGCTATCAGTGGTAAAAGTGAAGGCGAAAGGGAAAGAAATAACATATATCAATGTCTGTTAGCAAAAGCATTAATGTGATTACTTGGAATGCTCGAGGTATTATAAATCCAGTAAAGAGGTCTGTGCTGTTGACAGCCCTCAAAAGAGAGGGTGCCCAAATAGCTCTATTACAAGAAACGCACCTAACAGAGGCAGAGCATGCCAAACTGGCCTGAGGATGGGTGGGGAAGTGTTATGCGGCATCTGCCTTGGTACGTAAAAGAGGAGTAGCCTTATTGATACATACAGGCCTGAACTTGGAGGTGCAGAGGGTACTTAGGGACACCAAGGAGGGGAGATTTATTTTTATTTCGGGATCCCTGGATGGGGAGCAGATCACCTTAGGATCGGTGCATGCCCCAGCGGTACATGGTTACCAGTTTTATGCCTGTCTTCTGGATTTACTGGTTCGGGAGCAATTCCTGGGGTTAATAATGGGGAGAGGGGACTTGAACTGGGCAATGAACTCGAAAATGGACCACTCTGAAGGGAAAGGGAGAATGTCGGGGGATGCAACAATGGCAAGAGGAAATGGCAGAACTAGATTTGGCAGATGTATGGCGAACAGCAAACCCGGGAGTGAGGGAGTATACTTTTTACTCTATCCCCCACAAAACATGGACGCGGATAGATTACATTTACACCACAAGGGAATGGTATGCTCGGGTATGGGAGACACGACACAGCCCTATACATATTTCGGACCATGCAGTGGTGGTAATGAAAGTACAAGGGAAGGAGAAACAGGGATCCCCCCTCATGGAAAGTCCCCACATATATGGCTCAGAATGAATTTAGAAAGCATCTGGAGGACAGCTGGGATTTGTTTATGGCAACAAATGATAAAGAGGGTGTCTCGAAAAATATACTCTGGGAAATGGGCAAGGTGTTTATGAGGGGGGTGATTACTGAATAAGTATCTCGGATAAAGATGAAATGGAGGGCACAAAGAAGTGAGCTGGAAAATAAATTAAAGGAGCTAGAAATGAGGGTGGCTCGTGGAGAAAAGGGGGAGACCATCCGAATGCTGGACATGGTGAGGGAGGCGTTGAATGCACACTTAAGATCAGAAGCAGGGAGAGCTGTCGTATTTTACAAGAGATATATATTTGAATGGGGAAATAAACCAGGGCCATGGTGGTTAACCTTATGAAGGGAGGTAAGAGGATGAATAACATTTTGGGGGTGAGAGATGATCAGGGTACCCTGCAGAGCAAGGATAAGGAAATGGAGAAGGCCTTGAGGGCCTTCTTTCAACAATTATATCTGGCAGGTGGTATAGGAATGAAAGAAAAGATGTTAGAATTCCTAGGGAAGATAAAAGTTCCGAAAACCATGCGGACACAGAGGGAAAAGTTAGGGAAACCAATAACGAAGGGGGAGATGATACAAGCTATCCAAAAATTGCAGAAGGGGAAAGCTAGTGGACCGGATGGGTATCCGGTAGAGTATTATAAATGGATGGGGGCCCAAACTGCGAGGCTGCTGTGTAAAGTGTTCCAACAAAATGAAGAGACGGAAGAGATTAGCTTGCCAGATACGTGTTATGATGCTGTCATATGCCTCATACCAAAAGAGGGGAAGGATCCACAGTTATGTGCCTCGTATCGGCCAATATCACTGTTAAATTGTGATTTGAAGATATTAGCTAAAGTTCTGGCCTGTAGACTGGAGGAGACGCTCCCAAGGATGGTTCACCCAGACCAAACGGGGTTTATTAAAGGAAGACAGTCATATCATAATATGAGACGGCTGCTTAATATACTTTGGAGAGTGAACAGGAGAAAGGAAGATATAGGGATCCTTTCAATGGATGTGGAAAAAGCGTTTGACAGGGTGGAATGGAACTACCCGTTTGAAATATGGGGGAGGTTTGGTCTGGGTGAACCATTCCTGGGATGGGTAATGGAGATGTATAGACTGCCCCGGGCGGAGGTGGTAGTAAATGGAAGTAGGTCGAGAGGTTTAATTTGGAGAGAGGCACGAGGCAGGGGCTGCCCGCTTCTCCCCTTATTATTTGCGCTATGATAGAACTTGGCTGTAGCAATCAGAGACTGTGGGAGCATACAGGGGGTGTGAGGGGGTAAGGGAGGTCACAACATAAATTGGCACTATATGCGGATGATATGCTGTTGTTTATGAAGGATCCTAGGTGATCGGTTCCTCCAATTCTGTCACTGGTAGAGGAGTTCGGGATATTCTCGGGTTACAAAATTAATTTGGGAAAGTCGGAAGTAATGTGGTTTAAGGGGGCTGGTGAAGAGGTAAGACAATGGGGACTCAAGGTGGTTGGGACGAGTCTGACATATTTAGGGGTCCAGGAAGGCAGATCCTTGGGGTCCCTATATAACTTAAACTACACCAAAGTGATAAAAATTATCGAGGCGGATCTAAGAAGGTGAATTCAGCTACCCGTGTCATGGCTGGGCAGAATTAATATAATAAAAGTGAACGTGCTGCCTAGGATTTTGTACTTTCTACAGATGCTACATCTGGGACTGTCTAGGGAGGATGTACACAGGTTGGACAAGGCCTTCACTACCTTTATTTGGAAAGGGAAGTGCCCAAGAGTTAGTTTGGGGAGGCTAAAGGCAGATAGAGAGAAAGGGGGCTTAAACTTCCTGGATTTGTTAAACTATTTTTTGGCTATACAGCAAAGATATGTGGCGGATTGGGTACATAAACCTAATGCCAGCTGGGTTGAACTGGAACAGGGAGTGGCCCAGGGTAAAATAACAGCGTATCTCCATAGTAAAGGGCTAAGGGCGTATAGGATGGGAAAAAAAGTCAGCCCCCTGGTAGTGCAGGTACTACTAGCCTGGAAGGAATTAAGGAGAAAAGGTTGGACACAAAGAAAGGAGACACTATTAATGCCTGTGGCGGGTAATCCCTACTTCTTGCCAGGGTTGGAAGACATAGGCTTTGGGAAATGGGAGCGAAAAGGAATAAGGAGTTTGGGGCACCTATTAGTGGGAGGGTGGTTCTGCTCATTACAGGAACTGCAGGAGGTGAGAGAGAGCTAGGTTCAGGTATTTACAAACAAGGACACATATGGGAAGTCTGGGAAAGGAGAATAAAGGGATATATGAGGTGGACCCAGTGGAGGTAATGATCTATGCAGCTCAGAATTAGGAGAAAGGGTTCATAGGCCGGGCGGTGAAAAGAGGAAAGATCATGCTTCCTGATAGAATGCTAAGAACTAAAAAATTGTGGGAGCAGGACATCGGTAGGGTTGTCAGAACCCTCTGAAGTTCTGGGTTCTAGTTCTAGTCTAGAACTTTTGAAAAAGTTCTAGTGTTCTAATCTTTTTTAGAACTTTTTAGAACTCGAACCCTATTTTTTTATTGTGCTGCCAGTAACAAAGATAGTAATAAAATACATGTAAAGGAAAAACTGTTCAAAATAAGGGGAAGAGAAATTATCTTGTGTGACATTGATAGGAATACAACTAGGTTTATCTATAGTTTCTTCTGTTTGCTAAAGTCAGCAACTTAATACGTAACAGGCCCACCCACCCACCCATATGTTAAAAGTTTTCCTGCTGCAGCTGCATCATAGTTCCTTAGTGAAAGAAAGAGGCACATTAGCCATTTATGTACTCAGCTATATACTCATCGTCATGAATTAGGAGAAAAATAACTGATATTACCTAATTTCAGCTATTTGCTTTTCTGTTTTAAATGAGTGAATCAAAAGTTGCTATGTTTAAAAGAAAGCTTTTATAACAAAGTCAAGCCAAGTACTACAGCAGCAACATGTGGAACTGTTACAAAACATATTATGTCATAACATATTCAGTCAAGACATTGGAATAAGAAAATATTTGCAGAAACCACAAGAAGCTGCTCAATCCTAAGTTGTGCCTGTGTGAAAAGCTGAGCACCAAAAAAAAGACACAGCACCAACACTTCCAAAAAATATATACTATGTCGTTTTTAACTGATAGCATCACAGTACAGAAAGCATCATGCAAGGACAAAAACAGTTTAAACAGACAAAAGGTCCTTTTGTCTGTTTAAACTTATTTTATCTACATAATTCTATACTGTGATGCTATCAGTTAAACGCACAATACAGTATATTTTGGAAGTGTTGGGATGGTCTTTTGTTCTAATAAAAAATATGCCAGTCATTGTTGCTGGCAATGCATGCAATTTTCTAAGGTAATGCATACATATACCAACATTTTGTTGGCAAATTGAAGTAATATATACAAACAATTCTAAGATGATGCATTTTTGCAGCTGATACTTAATAAAATCTGTATTTCAGTCACATAAATAAAAACAGTGGTTTCTCACCACATACTAATTTACTAAGGAACATTTATGTAGCTGCAGCAGTTGGCATGTGATGTTTATGGACAGCGCTGTCAACCCCATTATGTATCAAATTATCACTACTTATAAAGCAAAAACACTATGATCGTCACATTCTGTGAAAACTGCTGATGCAGATTTTCTTATTTCTGATTCCTTTATTCTTTTTTAAAGGACAGGACAATTGTGCTAGGTGGCAGCAGTTTGCAATGTATTTAATAAGAATATATATATATGTGTACAGTAGGTTGGTCTGTCATCATTTTTTTCCTCACCATCCCCAGCTGATCTAATCTGTAAATGAAAGAACTAAAACAACACCACCTTTCACCCCATCACCCATTCCACTTTTCTTCCACCACCCTCATCTGTGCAGTAGCACCTATGCACCCTTACACCCATGTTAAAACCAACCCACAACCCTCACCCATGTACTAGCATCCATTTTCGTTTATGGCTAACATTTCTGTAATTGAAAAAATAATAAACAGCTACCAATTAGAACTCATTGTTTTGTCCTCTTTAAAATTGAAAAATAGACCGTCTCCTGTCCCAGCCCATGCTGATGCACACACAAAGTCACAGAAGGTAAATCCAAAATATATGTTTGCACTTTAACTATAAATAATATGATACAGAAAGGATTGACGGACAGTGTCCCTTTATGCCAAATTTGGGCCTGTTCCCACTGATGTTAAAATTGCCTGTATATAAAATTTGTTGACTTTAGTTTAGACCCTAGCTACAAAGCAGTTTGCCATGAAATGGTGAAAGTTTTAGGTATATAGTCCAAGGTAGTAGATCAAGAAAGGAGAGAGACGACAACCAAAGTCATCACAGTCTGTAAAAGTTTCCTTTTGGTGCAGAGACTCCGTCCCACACAGTATTTTTACCAGCCACCACCATCTGAGTTGTCATCATCACCATCAACATCACAACATCAATCACTTCAGGATCAGTTTGTATACTCTTGTAGGGATACGAAAATCTTGACTTATTAACTTTAATAAAAGTTAACGTGTGTACATTTTCTGGCAGCAACTATTTCTGGTGTCTGTCACAATATTGCCAGCTGTACTAAACATGCGTTCTGAAGAGACACTTCTTGCAGGACAACCAAGATATTTACAGGCTTCATCATACAGCTCTGTCCAAATTGACTTTTTGATCTCCAGTATTCAAAAGGGCATGCATCAATAGGAATAAGCAGTTCTTGCAGGTAACTGTCTCACCATGTTGGACAGAGACCGCTCAGAAGAGGAATCAGCAGAAGCAGCTGGTATGGCAGCAATTTGGAAAAGGTTTTGCCACAGATTTAGCTTGCTACTAAGGGCTGAAGAAGTGGCAGTTGTGGAACAACTACTGTTAATGTTTGGTGACTTTTCCAGTTCTGTATCCTTTGTGAAGATGAACCTGCATGTTGTGGTGATGACAACCTGATGGTTACTGTGCGTGTCTGTGTTTGACTCCTGTGAGTGCTGCAGCTCATCTAGCAACATACATTTGTACTGCTCTATATCATCTGTCTTTGGAAGATGTATAGCCTTGAACCTGGGATCTAAAGAGTTGCAAGGATGTAGTGTCTTGATTTTGTCATTGCAACTAATTTGTCATTGGTTTTTAGCGCTCGCTCATTCTCTTTGTAGAGTTCCCATGATATAGAGCGACATGTTGTGTGCGCTTCAGATCTGCCTTTCTATTTGTAGATTTAGAACACTAAGATGATGTGAAATGAGCATTATGAGTGGGATAACCTGACTCACAGATGCACCTTCAGAAGACATGTCCCTTGTAGCTGTCTCAAAAGGAGCTAGTATACAGCACACTTTTCTCCATTAATTTCACTGCAGCACAGACAGCATAATGCCATCTCCAATAATGTAATTGGCAGTACTCATGTACAGCTTGCTTTTGCTCAAGAGGCGCTGCAGCATATAAAGCATTGAGTTCCAACGGTGGAAACATTTTGAATCAGCTTTTGCTGGGGCAGCTTGTGTTTTTCAGATTCGGACAGTGTCCGTATAACCTTGGTTGAATGTGAAAAGTGAGTCACAATTTTTTTGCAAACAGCAATCATACCATCCACTTGTGTTTCGTTGCTTGAGAAATCCCGTGACAATTAAGTGTAAGCAATGTGCAAAGCAAGAGCATGCAGAAATCCTCCATCCTGTATTGCTTTTAGATGTTGGCTCCATTGTCACTTACTATGAAGCCACATTTTAGACCGTGAGAATAAACCCATTCGTCAAGGAGGTCATTTAGTTCCTGCAAGATGTTTGCAGCAGTATGACTTTACCCAAACTTCTTTATATACGCTTGCGCCATCTTTTTGGGGTGTCTTTGTTTTTGAAGAAGCACAAGAAAGCATTGACCTAAATGAGCAGTAAGGGACATGTAATCTGTTGTGAAGAGTGCTGGTCCACATATCTGTTGTGACATGAATAACTCACCCTCTGCAGTTTTAAGTGCAAGCATCATCTGTCGCTTTTAAAGCCTGATAAATGTTTGGTATTTCAACATAGGAAAAGTACCTTGATGAGGAACATTATGTAACGAGGCTCTGCTAATGTCATGAGCTCCTAAAAATCCTCATGATCTACCAAAGAGTATGGGAGAAGGGCTCCGGCTAACAGTTCACCAATTCGGTGATTAAGATGAAGGTCTTTTGATGATTTCTAGTAAAGGTATTCTTCCTTTCAAATGCCTGAGACAGTGTTAGCTGTTTGCAACATGTTCCTGCTGGTTTTATTATACACCGTGCTTGATGGGCAGATGGGCGCTTGAGATGGTGGACTAGGACTTATACATTCAGTGCCATCACTGGATGTGCAACTGGTACTCATGGTGCTGGCATTGGTGGTAACAGTGATCCTAGGGCTGGCAGTGGTTCTGCCTGCATCAAGTTCAGACAATTCAGTATCCATTTCAGATTCCTGATCCTGACCCTTCTCGCGTGCGGTCTGGAAGATGGAGGACATGGGTTTTGGTTTTGGATGATCAAGCAAAACCCGAATGCTTTTCAGATGGCGTTTAAGAGCTGGTGCCAGGCATGACACAACTTTACCATGGCTTACACTCTGTTTACACAGGGAACAAATTGCTCTGCATGGATCAGTTTTACTGACTGAGAAATAATTCCACACCTCAGATGTGACAGATTTTGTTCGAGTGCTAGGAAGATAGCTAAAGACTGTTTGTGTCTTTTCACCTGTCCTAACAGAATCTGGGACATGCTCCTTGGTGCTAGAAGAGTGGACAGAAGACTCTGATGGATTTTCATTGCTGGCCAACACATAAGTGGTGGATTCAATGGATATGTCCTTTTCATTGCCAACAGTGCTGGATGTATTTGCAAGTGCACTACCTGATTCATTGTCAGCAGACTTGCTCATTTCACTTTGTTGAGGAAGTAATGATTTGTCACGAGACACAACAGTGTGGGACTGAGACAAGAGCTACTGTCTGAGTCAGAGAGGACTCATTGTCACTTGCATTATTGCTGCTAGTCACAGGGATCTTAACGGCATGAATGGCATACTTTATGGTGCCTCTCCGTGTGACCCCAGCAGCTGTACAGGTTTCTTAAAGGTCCCCCTTTACCACACTTCACTGTTGCTCTTTTGCTGTTTGTTGAATTTTTTATCACGTGAAACATTTTGGTTATTTCTGTTGGCACCAGCAGGATTACCACTACCACCAACACCTGCTCCAACACCAGCACTAAATGCTTCATCTATGTTGGTGTCAGCCATAACAGACAGTAAGTACCAGTACTACCAGTCCAGTATACTGCAGTGAACACACCAACACCCAAACAATTCCTGTGTAACAAAGCAATGTGATCTGTAATCGCTGGCTACAACTCCAAAATTTTGTTTTGGTTGTGTGACACTGTGATATGTGGACTGAAAGTAATTGAAGAATATGACAGTTTGCAACTAAAGGATCCCAGGTTCAAAGGCTTACAGAATGATTGGGCTGCTGGGCATAGGCATACACATAGCAATCAAAGGGCACACAGCAGCAGGGTGATGGGCTGACCACAGGAGGCAGTCACATCGCAACCCGGGAATGAGAATTATATTTCTACGTTTCTGTCATGTAAGGTTAATGCCACCACACAACTGGCCACTGGGCTTCTCTCGGTAACACACACACACTGGGTAGGGTACAGTGCAGTCAAAGGGCACACAGCAGCAGGGTGATGGGCTGACCGACCACAGGAGCAGGATAACATCACTAAACCAGGGAATGAGAATTATATTTCTACGTTTCTGTCATGTAAGGTTAATGCCACACACACACACTAGGGTTCAGAAAGATTTATTTGCCTTTTTGCCCCCCTCGTTTCTGTCATGTGAGGTTAATGCCACCACACAACTGGCCACTGGGCTTCTCTCAGTAACACACACACTGGGTAGGGTACAGTGCAGTCAAAGGGCACACAGCAGCAGGGTGATGGGCTGACCGACCACAGGAGACGGAGTCACACTACGCAACCAGGAATGAGAATTATATTTCTGCGTTTCTGTCATGTAAGGTTAATGCCACACACACACACTAGGGTTCAGAAAGATTTATTTGCCTTTTTGCCCCCACGTTTCTGTCATGTAAGGTTAATGCCACCACACAACTGGCACTGGGCTTCTCTCAGTAACACACACACTGGGTAGGGTACAGTGCAGTCAAAGGACACACAGCAGCAGGGTGATGGAGCTGACCGACCACAGGAGACAGTCACTGTCATAAACCAGGAATGAGAATTATATTTCTACGTTTCTGTCATGTAAGGTTAATGCCACACACACACACTAGGGTTCAGAAAGATTTATTTGCCTTTTTGCCCCCTACGTTTCTGTCATGTAAGGTTAATGCCACCACACAACTGGCCCACTGGGCTTCTCTCAATGCACACACACTGGCTAGGTACAGTGCAGTCAAAGGGCACACAGCAGCAGGGTGATGGGCTGACTGACCACAGGAGACAGTCACATCATAAACCAGGGAATGAGAATTATATTTCTCGTTTCTGTCATGTAAGGTTAATGCCACCACACAACTGGCCACTGGGCTCTCTCGGTACACACACACTGGGTAGGGTACAGTGCAGTCAAAGGAGCACACAGCAGCAGGGTGATGGGCTGACCGACCACAGGAGACGAGTCACTCACATAAACCAGGGAATGAGAATTATATTTCTCGTTTCTGTCATGTAAGGTTAATACCACACACACTAGGGTTCAGAAAGATTTATTTGCCTTTTTTGCCCCCTCGTTTCTGTCATGTAAGGTTAATGCCACCACACAACTGGCCACTGGGCTTCTCTCTGTAACACACACTGGGTAGGGTACAGTATGCACACACTGGGCTTCTCTCTGACACACACACACACACTAGGGTTCAGAAACTTCAGAAAGATTTATTTGCCTTTTTTTGCCCCCCTACGTTTCTGTCATGTAAGGTTAATGCCACCACACAACTGGCCACTGGGCTTCTCTCTGTAACACACACTGGGTAGGGTACAGTACACACACTGGGCTTCTCTCTGTGACACACACACACTAGGGTTCAGAAAGATTTATTTGCCTTTTTTTGCCCCCCTACGTTTCTGTCATGTAAGGTTAATGCCACCACACAACTGGCCACTGGGCTTCTCTCTGTAACACACACTGGGTAGGGTACAGTACACACACACTGGGCTTCTCTCTGTGACACACACACACACTAGGGTTCAGAAAGATTTATTTGCCTTTTTTTGCGCCCCTACGTTTCTGTCATGTAAGGTTAATGCCACCACACAACTGGCCACTGGGCTTCTCTCTGTAACACACACTGGGTAGGGTACAGTACAGTGCAGTCAAGGGGCACACACTGGGCTTCTCTCTGTGACACACACACTAGGGTTCAGACTTATTTAGATTTATCAGATTTATTTGCCTTTTTTTTGGCCCCCTTGTATGCGTGTTGCTGGCAGCTGCTGAATGTGCAGTGTGCTGCAGTTTCAAATAATCACACTTCACAAAGGTTCTTTTCTCTCCGAGTCCTCCTCCAGTCCTCCTCCTGATATTGGTCTCTCATCAATCCCTCCTATTCCCCCCCCAATCTTGATTAATTCCTCCAGAGTCCCGATTCCTCCTTCTGTCCTGAACCGGCCCTAGTGTCCTCCCTCCGTCTCCCAGTTCCCCGATTTTAGCTTTTTCTTGTTCTCGCCGGTCTCACAGGAGAAGAAGTGGCCCGACTGCTGGACAAAAAGTAGCGGACGCGCTAACTGCCTTTGCTACAGTTTAGTGAGCTTGCTGGTGCTGCCTGCTGCTGCTGCCTCTCTCTGATCCTCAGTCCAAATGGCGCTCCTCCTCGTGGCGCATCTCTTTAATACCCCCACAGATCCCGCAGCTCGCGTTGCTTACTCGACCCCACGTCGTCTCGCGGTGATTCGAACCCTTTTGCGAACCGTTCAGTGTTCGAGTTCTAAGTTAGAAGTCGAACACCAGGGTTCGAGGAGGGTTCGAATCTTTACCGAA
Organism: Neoceratodus forsteri; assembly: GCA_016271365.2. Classification (NCBI taxonomy): domain Eukaryota; kingdom Metazoa; phylum Chordata; order Ceratodontiformes; family Ceratodontidae; genus Neoceratodus; species Neoceratodus forsteri. The sequence goes on along the minus strand of CM057456.1, from coordinate 446,127,866 downwards.
CTAGTTCTGACAACCCTAGACATCGGTAGGGGCATAACGGATAAAAATTGGAAATTATTGCTCCCAATGCATTCTGGGATTATGGTATGCAATGAATATAAGGAGGCATATTTTAAATTTATCCACAGGGTGTACCACCCACTGGTGATCGTGCATGAGGCGCACCCTGAAGTATCGCCTTTATGCAGAAGGTGTGGTTCGAGACGGGGGACATATATGCACTGTTTTTGGGAGTGCCCAATACTGCAGAAATATTGGAAGGATGTGGTGTCCAGAGTGGGAAAGATTGCTGGGGGAGAGTTGCCATTGGATCCTTTGGGATGTTTATTTGGGGTGGAAGATGGAGAAGAGGAGGAGGAATGGACGTTATTACCTAGATGGAGTAGGGTACTATATGTTCTGGCCCATCATGGGATCCAGCATACTTGGGTCTCACAAGTTGCGCTGACAGTCCAAGGGTGGTGGAGGATGGTGCTGCAGACATTGGGGCTAGAGAGGCTAACCTACATGGTGGAGGAAAGGGAGGAAGGATTTACAAGGCAATGGGCCCCTTTTTTGGTTTCTTTGTCGGAGGAAGAGAGTTGGGTATTATGGGAAGGTATCATAAGCTGAGATAGGGAAGGAGGAAGAGAGGTAGCATATAGAAAGCAGAAAGGAGGAGTAAAAAAGTGGGTCAGTGGAAACGCTTCAAGTAGAATAAAAGGGAAGATAAAAGGAACGAAGTAAAGGATGGAGGAAAAATAGGAATGAGAAAAGGATTGGATGTAAAAAGCATGAGTATAAAAGGTTGCACTTTCACTTTAATTTAATTTAATTTAAGTAAGCTTAACTGGAATGGAACATAGTTGGTAATGAAGTGAAAAGGCTGATTACTATAATGTATGACATTGGCAGTAAAATGAATAAGTTGTGTATTTGATTGTCTGTTGAAGTCTGTTGAAAAGCAAATAAAAATATTATACAAAAAAAATAAAGTCCCAATCATGTCCCCTCTCTCTCTTTCTCCTGTCCCCCAGGGAGTACGTTTAATGCCCTCAACCTCTCCTCGTATGCCTTACCCTGCTGACCCATTATCATCTTTGTAGCCTTCCTCTGGACCTTCTCCAGCAGGTTAATGTCCTTTTTGAGGTGTGGGCACCAGTACTGAACTCCATACTCTAGATGTGGCCTTATCAGTGACCTGTACAAGGGCAGTATAACCTCCTCTCTCCTACTACTGAGCCCCCTAGCTATGCATCCCTGCATCTTGTTTGTTGCCAGGCCCCTGGTATTTCCGGCTGCATCTAGAATTCTCGCAATCTCTGAGGGCTCATGGAGTGTGTATGAGCTGCCTAGCCTGCCTTCTAGGTAGTGTCTAATTTGAATGTATTAAAAAATTATGAGTGTGAGGCAGGCCATCATGGTTTCTAATGGTGTCACCATGACATAAATTTCCTTTCCTTGTATAGGTGGGCAAATACACTGATGCCCTTTTCTTCCCAAACTTTATAACCTGCATCCCTAAGGAAACTGGGGAACAGTTGGTTGTGCCAAAGTGGTGTGAGGGTAGTGAGAGAGCCCTGCACTTGTTTAAGTTTGTGTGCCTGCGCTATGTTCGCAGGAGGTGTTTCACCACTGGGTTGTTCCGTGCACTGTCTGTGTTGCTAATCGTGGAGCTATAGAGCAAGTCTGTGAGTCTGTTTTCCTGTCCATTCTTGCTCCAGCTTAATCCCAGTGTGTGTGCAGTTTGGCCTGTGCCATTCCTTCAGTCCAGCAAGTTGTGCCACTGTGTAGTAATGCAAGAGTGTGAGGCTCCTATCCCTCCCTTTCCTGGGGCTTGTGTCAGCTGCTTCTACTTTACCCTTGGTGGGTTTTTTTTTTCTTTCCAAATCTCTGATGTTGCACACACCCAAAGTTGTTTAAAAAACTTGTTAGGGACATGCAAAGGCAATACCTGAAAAAGGCAGAGAAATTTAGGCATAATTGCCATTTTTAGGACATTTGAGTGACCCAGCATTATCCTGCCCTCCTCCATTACCCTGACAATTCTTCCTCCTGTCTTTCTTTTTCCTCCTATACAGCTAAAGAACCTTTTTCCCTTTCCATTGACCCCCTCTGCAGTATGCAGCTCTGTTTCTGCCTTTGTGATCCTGACTGCCCTCTTGGCCGCTCTAGGTTTTTGCTGGTACTTGTCCCATTTTTCATTCCCCTACTTTTCTTTGTACCTTATAAAGGCCCTCTTTTTAGCCCTTACTGCTTCCCTTACCCTGTCAGAGAACCACATCGGTCTCTTATACGGGTTTTTCTTGATGACTGTTCTTGTGCATGTTTTTTTTTTTTTTGCCTCAAGAACAGACTATAATCACCCATCTTTCCTCCAGTCCTCTATTGCTGTCTACCGCAGCTAACCTATCCAGCACTACTTCCCTCAAATGGTTAAAATCTACCCTCTTGAAGTCTAGCACGTCAGCATAAGACAAAGGCTTACAGGTGTCCAGGGCCATCTCTAACCATATAGTATTGTGGTTTCTGGTCCCCCGTGGTTCCCTGTCCCGTATTTTGCCTACTTTTTCCGAATTGGTAAGTTCCCCATCTAGAATGGCTGACTGCCTAGTGGGATCCCGGACCTGTTGTACCAATATGCAGTCTTGCAAGACATCAAACAGGGCCTGGCTTCTGGTGCTGCTTGCTGGCCACTGGGATGTCTCAGTCGATGTCTGACAGGTTGGAAACTTACACTGCTGTAACCCCCCTCTTTGCTTCCTCCCACCATAGTTCAACGCCCAGTTCCATATCTCTCTCTTCTACCTGCCCCAGTGGCCTGTAAATCATTGTGATGTGAGTCTTCCTACCTGACAACTCTGTGAGTTGAACCTACAGTGATTCTAACCCCCCTTCCACCTCTGCCGTCCCTCTGTCATGCCTGTACAAGGTGTAGCCTGGGATCGCTATGTCCCAGTCATTGTTCACAGTGGCCCAAGTTTCTGTAATGCCCACTAGATCCAGCCCAAAGTCTGCTACCAAAGCCTGGAGGTCACTAGTGTTATTACGCAGACTCCTGGCATTGAGGTATACCAGTCAGCAAGAAAGGCAGGCGCTACGTGATGCAGGGTCAGATGCAGTGCAGCTAAAGGCAACCAGTCCTGGACAGACAACAAAAGCAAAAGTTGGAACACTTCAGTTAGGGGACTCCAACTTGGTTTGTTGCAGTTTGTTACTCTCACATTTACCTGCAAACAATCAGCATTTCTTTAGTTTTTTTTTTTTTTTTATGTAGCTTTTTACCCCTTTGGTGATTCTGCATCCATCTCCACCTTGGCCCCTCCCTTTGAGCTGCTCATCCTGCACTGCCATCAAGCCTCCACCCAAGATAGTCTAGGGCTGAGTCAACTAACCACCGCTGCCTGAGAGAGGAGTGCAGTCCTTGGGACTCTTAATCCCCTCCCACCCCAGCGACCCCAGAACCCCGTGCTTGTTCCCAAACACGGGTCATCAGCATGGCAGGAGGTAAGGCAGTGGATACCTCAGCCCTCCTTGCCACTGGGCTAGCCCAAAAATCAGCATTTCTTTGTGAACTGGTCAATCAACTAAAAAAACTGGGATATGCCGAACTCCAAGCTGCCTGAACATGCATTTATCTGAGTGAGTCTTTGCTCTGTATAATTAGAATGCTCCTACTCTTGCTTTCATTAAGGCATATCTCCCTCCAACATGCACCCACATCTCAGCTGGGTCGCACTTGCCCTCCACCATCACCCTTTTCTAATACACTTGGTGTCTCATGATTCCCCTTCCTTTTATGTCTATTCTGTCTACTCCACCCTGTCCCTTGGACTCTTTCCTCCCATCTATAAATCCCTGAACACCTTACCCCGTCCCAGGGAAAGTCCTGTCTAGGCTCCCTACTGTTCACCCCTCCACAGTGAAATCCCCAGCCCCAGCTTCCCCCATCTGCCAGTGTAGAGTCAAACGTTTGCCCTAGCACATTAGTCCCCTGTCTTGCCAGGTGAAGGTCATTACTGCTGAAGAGCCTTCTGTCCCAGAAGCCTCCCCAATTCCCTATAAAGTGGTGATCCTGTTCTTGACAACAGCCCTTCAACCAGCCATTGAACTCCTCAGTCCCCCACCTCCCTTTCTCTATTCTTCCCATTCTCCCCACCCCAGATTGGAAGGACCTCAGAAAAGGCTAGGAAGCGAAGTGCTTCTTCAGTCTGTCCCCTAGTCACTGGAAATCCCTCTTCACCATCTCCACAGACAGATTCAGCAGATCATTGGTATGAGGGTATACCAGCACTCCCTGCTCCCCCTCCTCTGCTGTCTTCCCAATCCTATCCCAGTTTTGGATGGTTGATGTTCCAGGCAGGCATCTTTTTTTTTCTCCAATTGTTTAACCAGGAGTAGCACACTAAGCTAAAAGCTTGTTTACAGGTGTGACCTGGGAACACAGGGGAGTTAAGTGACTTGCTCAGAGTCACACAATATGCAAGTAGGGGCTATGGGATTCAAATCGGTCTCCAGATTTACAGCTTAGAGCCTTAAACCACTGTGCTATACTGCTTCCCTGACCACCCCCTTCCCTTGTGCCCTTTACCTACCACCCTTTCCACCCCTCTAACAATAGGGTCTCCTATTACTAGAAGCCTCCTTGCAAACTTCTACCTCCCCTTGCCGTCGGGTGTGACCACATCTACCTTACCGTCAGCACCAACTGATCTGTGGTCACTCCTGCCCGTGTCAGGAACCTCTTCCAGGGGTGCAAAGCAGTCTGCTGTTGGTAGCTCATTGGAAGAGCTGACTGTTGTATGACCGTCCCTGCCACCCGACCTCCTCCCCCTCTACCTCCGCACCACCCTCCACCCCCTGAGACATTGGGCCTCTGAGGAAGTGGGGGTGCAGGGGGTGGGCACAAGCTTAGTTGGAGTCACAGCTGGAACATTTCCTCCCTAGCGGCTGCCAGATGAGCATGGACCCCTCTCAAAGGTCCTGCAAATAGGGCAGCGTCTCCTTCTCCAAAGCATAACCTCGGAGAGGAGTGCCCTGCATTCTCTGTAGCTAACTACCTCTCCACTCACCCAATGCTCCATCCCAGTCAGTCAGCTAAATGCCTTTGCTATATGCAAAAGATGCAGATAGTGGAGAATATTGGACCACCAATGGACCTACACTATTAGCGTAGAGCTCAAGTTACGCTACCTTATCAACATACCTTTCAGTTATTTTGTATCAGTTTAAATATAGTTTATAGTGAGGGTTAGTTTAAAAAAAATGTGGGGTGTGTGGGGGACAAAGCCCCTCAATTCAAACAAACTGACAAAACCCAAACTAACAGCAAGCACAAGCACGCACTGTATTCAGGAAAACTTTACGGTACACAAGTAGCGCTGGTCTGATATTCTCCACTATCGTCCAAAAGATTAAGTTAATTAGAAGTATGTGATACTAGGCTAAGAGGTGTTCACATACTGCAGCCCCTTACATTGACTCCTGTGACAAAGAAAAAAGAAATGCTTTACAATAATTACACAAATACAAACTCAAAAAAACATAATAGAAGAAAAGTTTAGAAATACTTAGCTTCTCAGATTTCAAATTCGGTCGGACTTCTCTTGTTTTATTGTGAACCACTGGTTACTATGGACTGATGTGATAAGATTCCATAAGTAATGTTCTTTGCAACACAGAAAAAGGTTTTGTATTTTGTTTTCTCAATTTGAATAAACACAAAGCAGAAATCTAACAACAATTGATTTCCAAAAAGTTAGGATCTCCAATTAGATGACAGCAGTAGAGAGAAAACTGTCCAATCTTCAGCAAGTACCAAATGATAAATTAGCAAAACAAGGACTAAAAATATCAACAGAATTCAGTAAAAACTGCAGACAGTGAGGTTCAATAACCAAGTCCTTGAAAGAACAGAATTAACCCTGCAGGAATACCATGGATATACAAAGGCTACTGCTGGCCTTCCAGTTACACTCCACACAGGAACATCAGCAATCAGTGGTTCCAAACTGTCCACGAGATTTCAGCCTACAGCTGGTCAGAAGACAGTGAAAATGGAGAGCTGCAGCAAATAGGTAATTTTCAGTTGTGAAACCATCAAAAAATGTGAATATATGAGAAAAAATTAAAATGAGTTCAAAATTTTTTTTAGAAAAAATTAAAAATAATTCTCCTGAAAGTAAAATAAGTAAAGTACAAGTTAACAGCAAATGAATGTAGAAGCAGTCTTCAGTATCAACATTACAATCATCTTAATCAGCAGAAACCTGATTCAGTTCCAGATTCTAGATCAGTTTGGATGGAAAAACTGATCTTGGATCAGCTCTCTAGAGCTACCAGTGAAGGCAGTAGAAGCAGAAACTAGATCCGTTTCTAATGGAGCAGGCTATCACTGGATATAAGATTTTAGCAGTCGAGGGAAGGGCTCAGTGAAATTACAGGGTGTCAAGGGGTGAACTTGATGGGCTGTTGGTTCGTGTCATCAAACAGATCCTGTGTTCCTCGGATAAGAGTACCGGATTTCTTCTGGCCTTTCATGTCTTCATTTAAGAACTATTGCTTTCCTTCGTCCCCTACATATGTACATCTCAGAGATCAGTTAGTATGGGGAAGAGCATTCTTAGCCATGTTGGTCCTTGGGAAAACGAGAGTCATCAAATGATGTTACACCTCTTATTGGGAGACACAGATGTTACAGTACACAAGATTTCAAGGTCACTCTGATTCATGGCAAACAGAAAACAGATACGTGTAATCCACTATCATGGGTTTTAACCTCTTTATACAGTAGCTGTGCTGGTCCAATACAAGGTATCACACTATCCATTGAGATCTGTGATCGGTTATAAAGACCACATCTTAAGGGGCAACAGACTTCTTGGAAAACATAAACTGAACTTACAAGCTCAAATGGGCAGACTGGGTGGGCCATAGGCCCTTATCTGCCAACACTGTCTATGTATCTATGTATGTATCTTACTATATCTTTTTGAACTACTGTAGTATGTGTCATTACATATGTTGCAGATATAAGATTTTGACTTTTTTTATTCATTGGGCTGTTCTAATTCCCTGAAAATGCTGTGGCTTTTTGGGAGACAATGATCATACCTGCTGAATTGTTGTAGTGACCCTATGTTTATCCACACTATACACAGAGCTAAAACTAGCTGATGAAACATTTGAAAGCAAGGGCAGAAGGTGTTAGGGTGGGGGGGGTAAAGATGTTACAATATATGGCTCGATCTGCTTTCCTTTTTGCACAATGCATGACATTCAGTGATATGTGTAGAGACAATGCACTCCAGCATCATCCCACAAGTATTGCTGAATGACGATATCATGGGGCAAAATCTGGATTTTGTCACCATAATTCCATTGTGATTGGGAGGGCATTGGGGCTTAAAATAGAAATGGAACTGCGTGCCTTAGGAAAATAATTTGCTTGTGTTAAGCACTTGAGTGAAAACAGTGCACTTATCCCAGACATAAACTGTGCTTCTAGTCTTATAAATACACGAAGATGTGGACCTAAAACACTATACTAGTACGGTGATGTTCAGAGACTTACTACAAACACAGTTAGATAAAGAAAGGTCCTGTGACAGCCTTGGCAATTACTGTATTTAAATTTGAATGCAGCAAATTTAAACTGGTAGGTCATACTGCTGAAAACTTCCATTTATGTTCTAGATAGAAAACTTGACAAATGGAAGCCAAAAGAAACCTGCATTTGTGGAGACAGAGAATGAGCGCACAGCTCTCCTGGCAGCAATTAGAGCTCAAAGCAATATTCAGAGACTGAAGAAGGTAAGAAAAGCACAGTCAATGTATTCATCTTTTATTTGTGCAACAAAAGAACCCTCCTGCATATTTTTTACAACTTATTTATTGCTGCCCTTGTTCAGACAGCACTTAATGCTCACCCACTGGGAGCAGGGTGTAGAACTGAAGATTTTTACAGTGTGTAAAATAGCCTTAAGATTGGGCAGTAAATAGAAAAGAAATGAAGGATTTCCGAGATCAGAAAGGGCTTTGACAAAGGGAACATAAATTGGCAAACTGAAGAGACTTCTGTGACAGCACATCACATTTGTTCCCATTAGCTCTGTGCTTTGGAGGCAGCGTTTTCACAATGTCATTGGTTTGAAAACCTATCACTGTGAACTAGTGTACTGTAAACAAAATCACTATTAAACCTTTCAGTTCAGTTGCTTGTAATCACTTGTACAGAGGAAGAAATGTTGCAGGGTTGTAAAAAAAAAATCAGACTTTGAATTCTCAGAGCTAGCAAGCCATAGAATTACAATACTGGGTTGGATGGGACACTCCACTGTCTTTGTAAGCTCCTCTCCCCCTAGTTTGCTAGCAGAGCCACTCTTTCCCAGGAACAGGCTCATTTGAGTGTCCCCATCTGCGGGGGGGGGGACGTGCTTTTACAGGGTCAGCTCCTACCCTGTGGAACACAATACCCACTGAAATGCGCCTGTCTTCCTCCCTGGAAAACATTTACAGGAATACCTTATGTCAACTTTTAAAATCAAACTTTCCCATAGCTTTTATAGTTCCAGTTTTAGGCTGTATATTATATTTATTTTTGCAGATATTTGAAGAGTTGAGTTTTTACTTGCACTTTACTGCCTTGTGGTTTTGCACATTTTGTATATTATTTGTATGGTTGCCTGTCTGCTGCTATTGTGTAATTTCACTTCTGTTCTCTCCTTTAATTATCTGTACTTGTGCATGTGTACAGTGCTCTGAACTCTGGAAGGGTGCCTTAAAATAAAATTCTACTACTACTACTAATCATATATAATAATAGTTGTGCACAAAAAAGTGAAAAATACGTGTATACCACGAGATTAAGAGTGCGCTACTGTATGGCATCCCCGATGGCCCAGCAGCAGTGTGCCACACTGCCGTGCCAGCTTTCCAAGTTCAGGAGTGAACTGGCGACTCTGTGTCAGAAGCCAGGCCAGACTGCAGCAGCTGCCACTCAGCAGTGCGCTACAGTTAGGGAGGGACAGTGTTGGGCTGTGGTACCACAGCAAACCCTGATGTGACACAAGGGAGCCTGCTGTCTACAAGATGTAGCTGGCTGGCCTCTGTCATGCCTGCCAACCAAGCCCCATCACTCTTAACGTCTCCCTTATCTCACCATTTGTTCTCCCAGGGCTTACTCTCCCCCCCCCCCAGTGGGGTTGGGGGGTTGTCTGCTGAGGCCAAGACGTGGTCAGTGCTAGTGCCTGAATCGTTGGGTGCAGGACCTGCAGGTGGCTGAAGTCATCCTGTTGCCCTTATGGGTATTTTCCTCCTCGGTTTCCTCCCCTTCCAAAGGTTGGCACATGTGGATGTGCAAGGGGGTGGGCATGTGGTATGAAGACATCACACATACTCATACACCTGCATTTGGCACTCAGGAGCAGCCGCATGCTGTGTCACCAAGCCTCCGCTAGGTGTCATCCAAGCAATGGTGCACACTCTCCCTTCACTTTGAATGGGAAAAGCTGACATATATGTGTGTGGTATATGTATATATAAGTATATATATATATATATATATATATATATATATATATATATATTTATATATGTATATATACATATATATATATATATATATATTAGATAAACCACTGTGAGGTGTGCGGTCGCGCTCTGATATACTCATGCCTTGGTGTGCATCAACCGCCCAAGCTGTGCGTATAACAGAGCATGACCACACACCTCACAGTGGTTTATCTATCTTATAAAATGTCGAAATTGTTTTGGAGGGGGTAAAAGTGCAGGTGTGTGGTCACGCTCTGATATATGCATGGTCACCTGATGGTCTTTCACCAATTGATTAGCTTCTTTTTTTAAAACCATTTTATAAATATACTTCTGACATCCTAGCTGCCTTGGACAAGGCACCCCGGGGGCAGTCTTTATAGACCTGACCAAGGCCTTCAAGCTGGAAGACCACCCACTCTTGCTAGCCAAGCTGGGTACATTTGGACTGGACCAACGCTCTCTGAACTGGTTCGGCAACTACCTGACTGTCCACTCCCAGCAGGTCAAGTGGAAAGGTGCTACCTCCGACTCACTACCTTTAAACGAGGGGGTACCTCAAGGCTCCATCCTGGGCCCACTCCTGTTCTCCCTGTTCGCCAATGACCTCTGCCACCACTGTGGGAGCAACTCCGTAGTACAGTACACTGACGATGCTGTACTCTATAGAACCACGCCACACTTGGACAATCTAGGACCCCTGCTCCAGTCCGACTTCACCCAGGCAGAAGCTTGATTGGTTGAGAATCGCCTGGTCCTTAACCCAAACAAGACCAAAGTGCTACTATTTGGTCCAAAATCCCTGGGTCCCTCCCAGGCACATCTTTTACCATAGGTCACTACATCTGGCTCTACAATCGAGGTGGTCCAGTCCTTCAGATACCTGGGTCTTACACTAGACCAGGGTCTCACTCTAAAGTCTCACGTGGATCTGGTCAAAAAAGACATCCACCAAAAACTCAGGCTGCTCTACTGCTGAGATGAGACTGGCTATTGCTCAGAGTATCCTCCTACGCGTCACCTGTGTGGCCCCAACCCTATTCGGCATTGCAAAACTTGACCATGGTAGACTGCAGACATTATATCACAAAATTGCGCAATTCACCACAAAAAGCCCATCCGAGAACCCACCACTGTGAAGCCCTTGCCTCACTCAAATGGCTCACCCTGAACCTTAGGCTCCAGTACCCCAGTGAGAGTTAGGGCCGATGACCCCAATGCGCACCCTGATTCCAGTTGGGGGGGTGGGCTGGAGGGGTGCAAAGGGGGTTTCAACCCTAACATCGAATTTCCTCGCTTTTGTCGCTGTGGAACAGCCCTAACTGATGCATTAAATGGAGTTTTTTACCTCTAATATATATATATAGATATGTATTGCGAGAGAGAAAGAGGATACATTATGGGCAGGAGTGTGATATGGAAAATATTCTCATTCCTACAGAGTGAGCTCTAGATACTCACAAATGCCGAAGGCACGAGTGAGAGTATCCAGAGCTCACTCTGCAGGAGTGAGAATATTTTCCATAGCACATGATCTGCACATCATGTGTGCTGTTTATGCAGTGGGGTGGGAGTTTCAGAAATATTGATCTTACTTCGAGAGGGCTCTTGCAGTAGGTATTTATATATAGGACTAAGCCGCCAGGTATCAGGACCCCATGGAAATATTTCTAGCTAGCAGTCTCTGGCAGGGGATTGCCCCCACATCAGTTGACCAGCATCAGCCTACATCAGTATAAAGGGGCGGTCCCCCACGCCCACCTTCCAGTTCTTTCCCGCCGTTGGCTTTCGAAAGTACTCGCAGAAGAACAGCGCTACTTCGACTGCCATTTTCAGATGAGTATTTGCTCTTTTTTGCCAAACTTAGCAGTTTTTCCTTCCAAAATTGTTCCTAATTCCAGCTGTGTTTGTCGTCTCCGACGGCCTCCGAATCGCATAAAAACAAGTGCGAGTCATGTGGATCCCAGTTCCCTCATAAGGATGTCCATTCTTTGTGCCTATTCTGCCTAGGCCCGGACCACCGCATGGAGGAGTGTGAACACTGCCACGAATTCAGTTTGGTCACCCGTAAGAGAAGACAGCAGTCCCTGGACCCCCATGTCCTAAAGGAAAAAGTTGGCCTCCATGGAAAAATAATTGAAAAAACTGAGGCAGGTGTCCACGTCTCCCGAAGGCCAGCACAAGAAAAAGAGGGACAAGGAGAAACAAAGAGACTGGAATTCGTCATCCACAGCTCCCACAACTCCGGCTGGAGTTGTGGCTCTCCGAGTATCTTTGCCTCTGGGAAATCATCGCTCACTGATGGCCGCCTTGGTGGTTACCAAGCCTGTGTGGCCCCCGTCCCCCATCGGGCTCGTGCTTTTGCCTGCTGGGAGCCTCCAGGGCAAAGGAAGACTCCACTCCCGCTAAAGCCACTTCTTCCTACCGGTAAGAGTGAGTCCAATAAGTTGGGCTCTGCCGCCCACCCAGACAAGGCTGATAAGCCGGTCGTCAGAAATCTGATGAATGCCCAGCCAGCGAACCCACCCCAGGCACTCAGCACACGCCTGACGGCTGGGAGTTGCTGCAGCAAACTCCAGTTTCGTTGTCCTCTGAGGCCCTTCCGTCCCCCCAGACTACACCTGTGGATTCTGCTCCCTCCTCCCTGGCTGGGGTCAAGGAGACTGGGACACTGCCATTGGGGGTGCCCCCAACCCCCTTCACCAGAACCTCAGACGCCGGACTTGATGTCCGCAAACCTGACGTCACCCTCCAGTATACCAGTTTCTGATGACACCTGCCCCACCATCAGGTCCTGCAGGGCCCACCTTCCCGGATCCTCCTCTGGGTCCTCCTACCCTGGGCCCTATGCCTTCCAAGCTGACACCGGGAACCGTCAGGTCCACCTACTGGACCAACGCCAGGTCCTTCTGCTCTGTCAGAGCTTCTGGTGCGAGGATACCTAATGCCGCAATACCCGATGCCACAATATCCTACACCTCAGTACTCAACGCCACAGTACCTGACAACGCATTACCCAGCGCCGCAGTACCCGATGCCTCAATACCCAATGCTGGGCCTCCCGCCATCAGGTTATAGGTACCCTTTTTAGAGGTTTCGCAGTTACCCATATCAGAGTCGTCCTCCTCCTCCTACCCACAACCTCAAGTGGACCTGAAGGAGGTTCTGGACTCCTGATGGGCTGAGGGTAAGTCCCAACTCATTAAGGAGGCAGAGTATCATCTGCCGGCTCTGGTCCCTACACCAAAGCCCCTGCGTCGGTGACAGGAGACTCCTCCACCTTTACCCAACGCCAGGGCAGAACCCTCTGGCTCTCGGATCAGGGAGGATACGCACTCTCTGGGGTACCCCCAGAGGGGTCGATCCCCCAACCAATAAGGAGGACTCTTCTTTTCAGAGCCTTAAGATTCTATACAGATTATGATCCCTCCGACCCTAGAGAGGAGCCACATACTCCAGAGAACCCCAGGCCCAAGGACTCTCGGAAGTCTCCTCCGGAGGACCCTTCTTTTCTGGAATTGCTGAAACAAATCCAGGCTGCTTATGAGTGGCAATCAGTGGAGCCAGATCCACAATGGAAAAATTTAGCCATTCACCTGGATCTTCCGGAAACCTCTCCTACACTGATTCTCCCCCTGGATAGAGCCCCATGCAGATCTTGTTTCCACTATTTGGAAGCAACCTTCCTCATTAGCCCCTCTTCCCCGCAAGCTATATAGGCTATATCAGGCTCCCGAGGGAAAAGACTTTCTCAGTCTTCACCCTAAGGCAGATTCGGTCATGATTAGTGCCGCTCATGACCGAACTGCCAGTCCTAACCACCTTAGCTCGTCTTCCCCTGACAAGGAATCTAGACTTCTAGACCAATATGGTAAGAAGATATATGCGTCTTCTACCCTGGGTTTGAGAGCCCTGAACTATGTTGGACACATGGGGGACTTCCAGAAGTCGATTCTGAGCCTGGTGGAATCCAAACTGGACTCTCTCCCAGATTCTCGAGCAAAACAAGAATTGGGAGACCTGGTCCGCTCCGCTTGTTTGGCCTGTAGGCACGTTACGTGCCACTTACAATGTGGTGGACACTGCAGGTAGAAGCTCAGCTTTCGATGAAGGTTTGCGGCGACATGCTTGACTCTGTGTGTCAGGTTTGGCCCCTGAAGTTCAGTCAGTCATACATGATGCCTCTTTCAAGGAATCAGTCTTGTTCAGCGGTGATGTCAAGGACATCATCACTGAACTGCAAGAGAAGGGTTTAGCACTGAAGTCAGTTCAGACTATGTATAAGTCCTCTCAGGGTCCTCTCATCTGCCCAGTTGGTACAGAATAACAGAAGATGCGTTGGTGCATCAATTGGTGTCAGTAGGACACTCGATTGAGTTCACCCAGAAACCACCCCACAGACCACCTCCTCTGTCGTCATACTCCCCTCTTCATCTTCCGTTGGTACTTGAAGAGATCAGCACCCTTCTTCAAAAGGCAGCAATAGAACCCGCCCCTCCCCCTTTCAGGGGATGGGTTACTATTCTCACTTCTTCTTAGTACCAAAGAAGACCAGAAACCTGAGACCCATCTTGGATCTCAGCTCTCTGAATGAGTATGTGGAGTACAAAAGGTTCAGAATGCTCTCTCTGCAGACTCTTCTTCCCCTGCTTCGGCTGGGATTGTGGCTATGCACCCTGGATATTGCAGATGCGTAACTACATATCCCCGTACACCATTCCCACTGCAAATACCTCCATTTTTGTTTTCAGGGGGCACACTACCAGTTCCGGGCCCTCCCATTTGGCCTTTTCTTGGCCCCCCGAATATTCACCAAATGCCTGGTAGTAGTGGCAGCCTTTCTGCGTACCCAGGGAGTATAAGTCTTCCCTTATCTGGACGACTGGCTTTTGGCAGCACCATCCAGGGAGGACCTCCAACGCTCCCTTTCCATCACCCTGGAGGTCCTTACCAGCCTGGGTATCATGGTCACCCATGCCAATTCCCATCTGGCCCCTTGTCAATGGCTGCAATTCATAGGGGCAGTGTTGGATACAACCCTAGGCAAGGCATTCTTGCCCCCAGGCAGAGTCGAGACACTCCTAAACCAAGCTCGCCTCCTGTCCTGCCTCAGACAGGTCAGAGCCAGGAAGGTTCTTCATCATCTTGGGTTCATGGCGGCAGCCATTCCAACTGTCCCTCTGGTGCGGCTCCATATGAGAGTCTCCCAATGGACCCTTCAGTCCCAATGGGATCAGTCTCGGAACAACTTGGATCAGGAGGTCCTAGTCTCGGAGCTGATGATCAGGGACTTGCGGTGGTGGATGGTTCAGGACAACCTCAGTCTGGAGGTTCCCTTCTGCACCAATCCTCACACTCAGACTCTGACAACGGATGCATCTGGAGCGGGCTGGGGTGTCACCTAGGGTCTCACAAGACTCGGGGCAACTGGTCTCACTTTGAGAAGAAATTACATACTGTATCAATGTTCTCGAGCAGAGGGCAGTTCTGTATGCCCTACAAGCTCTTCTCCCCTTCATTCTTCCCGGTCATCTTCCGGTTCGATCAGACAACCTTTACGTAGTCTGGTACCTCAACAAACAGGGAGGAACTCGTTCCTATCCCCTGTGCCGGGAAGCAATAAGAGTTTGGTACTGGGCATCCCAGCACAACCTGCGTCTGACTGCAGTTCATGTACCAGGAGTGGAAAACACTCTGGCAGACACTCTAAGTCGCTCGTCAGTAAAGACTCGTGAGTGGGAAGTCAAACAGGATGTTGCAAATGACTTCTTTGAGTAGTGGTTGAACTCCTCAGGTGGACCTTTTCACCTCCCCCGACAACGCCAAACTTTCCGCCTTTTGCTTGCTCGCTCCAGGGTGAGACTTTTTTGGAGGGACGCGCTGTCTCTGTATTGAAGGATAAATTATTCTCTGCCTTCCCTCCATTCCCTTGATTGCGAGAGTGTTGAACAAACTTCGGATAGAAGGGGTGCACATAATTCTCATCGCTCCACTTTGGCCGAGGCAAATTTGATTCTCTCTTCTGCAACAGTTTTCCAAGGAACCTCCTCTTCCTCTGCATCTGTTGCAGGATTTGCTGACCCAGGATCAGGGGACCCTGGTCCATCCAGGACTCAAATCACTCCACCTTCATGCGTGGCTCCTGCAGATGTAGCCCCAGCTCGCTTTGGCGTCTCACCTCTTGTAGCGGACATTTTGGTAGAGGCCAGAAAGCCTTCCACCAGATCTACCTACGCAATGAAATGGAAGCGATTTTCTATTTGGACTGGTTCCAAGGACTTGGAACCTTTTTCCTGCCCTGCAAAATAAAATCCTGGATTACCTGAGACACCTCTATGATCTCGGCCAGCTACTCCTCTTTGAAGGTGCATATGGCAGCCATCTTGGCTTACCACATCCCTTTAGGGGACAGGACAGTTGCTCAACTGGAAGTCTCTAAGACCTTCTTTAAAGGGGTTCTCCATTTAAGACCCCCCCATCTGTAATCCTGCCCCCCCCATGGGATGTCATTTTTATTTTAGAGAAGCTCACGCTACCTCCCTTGGAAATGGCAGCACAGGTGGACTTAAAATTCCTCTCCTGGCAGACACTTTTTCTAGTGACCATCACCTTTACTCAGAGGATTTCCGAGCTTCAAGCCCTGATGTATAAGATCCCTTATTTGATTTTCCACAGGGAACAGGTGGCCATGCGTACCAACCCTAAGTTTCTTCCCAAAGTGGTGGCTAAATCCACACTGAATCAATCCATTGAGCTCCTGGTCTTTTTTCCGGAGCACTCAAATCATGGAGAGTACCTCCTGCATACACTAGATGTACACAGGATTCTGAGATACTACACTAATGGAACCAATGATCTCAGAAAAACAGATTGACTCTTTGTTTCCTTCGCACAGAAAAGAGAAGGCAGTGCTATATCTAAGCAAGGCATCTCCAAGTGGTTAGCAAATTGCATTACTTTCTGTTATGACAAGTACAACAAGACCCTTCGGTCAAGTCAGAGGTCACTCCACGAGAGGAGTAGCCACCTCTGCTGCTTGTTTCAGGAATGTGTAAGTGGCAGAAATCTGTGCAGCTGCTACTTGGACTTCTGTCCGTACCTTCATGAAACATTACAGTTTGGACGTTGCCTCTCGCTGTAGAGCAGGCTTCGGATTGGCTGTCCTGCAGGGACTTCTGTCTTGAATCCTTGTTCAGCCTTTTCAATCATTCTGTGGATGATAACTTCTCCTCCCTTTCTCTTTTGTTCCAGACTGCTTGGGACTCAGTCCTATATGTAAATGCCTACTGCAAGAGCCCTCTCAAAGTAAGACAGAACAGTTTTAAGAACTTACCGTGACAGTAGATCTTCAAGAAAGGCTCTTGCAGTAGGTATTGCCTTCTCTCCCTCCGTCCCCCTGAGCTTTTTCTTTTCTTCTGTGGAGCATATCCTCTTCTCTCCTGTCATGCCCTTTTGGCCTCTGGCAGGAAAGAACTGAAAGGCGGGCGTGGGGGACCGCCCCTTTATACTGACGTAGGCTAACACCGGTCAGCTGATGTGGGACCAGTCCCCCACCAGAGACTGCTAGCTAGAAATTTTTCCATGGGGTCCTGATGCCTGGCAGCTTAGTCCTATATATAAATACCTACTGCAAGAGCCTCTCTCGAAGATCTACTGTTACGGTAAGTTCTTAATGTAACTGTTCTTTATGTTTTCCTGTGTTCTTTCTACACTTTCTGTGTGTGGTCTAAGTGTGTGTGAGTTTTTCTGAATGGACTTGGAGTCTTAGAAACACTATGGAACACAGGTGAGTGTCCTTTGCGATGCTAATTGAGTAAGTTGCAGGTAGCAGTGTGAAACATAAACTTTTTTTGTGAGGCAGTTTCATTTAGAATGCAGGCTGTAGTGAAGGTAAGAACAGCATAGTAATAGGCTCAGAGTCTCAAACACTATGGGATGCAGGTGAGTGTCCTTTGCAGTGCTAACTGAGTAAGTTGCAGGTAGCAGTGAGAAACAGAAACTTTTTTGTGAAGCAGTTTCATTTAGAATGCAGGCTGCAATGATGCTGAGATCAGCATAGTAATGGGCTTGGCATCTCAGAAACACTATGGGACACAGGTGAGTGTCTTTTGCAATGCTAATTGAGTTAGTTGCAGGTAGCAGTGAGAAATAGAAACTGTTTTGTGAAGCAGTTCCATTAGAATGCAGGTTGGAGTGGTGACATCAGCAGTGTATGTATGTATATCTGTCAGATATTTTAACTCTGCTGATGTCATCTTCAGATATCGCACTCCAGTGGAAATAACTGAGGTTATCACACTGATATTGCTCCCACCCCCATTATATAAAAAAAATATATATATATATATATCTATATCTATATATGTATACACACAAACATACATATGCAGGATTAACCCCAATTTTGCAGCATGCTGCAGCAGAGTTACTGTGGAAAACAATATAATTTCAATTAGTCCCTTTTGTCATGCAGGAAACTGTGACATTTACTTCATCCTGGCAGTGTCACATTTTCCTGCATGACAAAAGAGATCAATTCCCATTGAAATTACATTGTTTACTGCAATAGCTCTGCTGCAGCATGCTGCAGAATGCCTTAGAAGTAGGTTTTAATCCTGGCGAGCTTCACTGTATGTATGTGTGTGTGTGTGTGTGTGTATATATCTATATATATATTTATATTGCAAAAAACTTCATTAATGCATCAGTTAGGGTTCCTATTACAGTACAAAAAGTATGGAAATTCGGTGTTAGGATTCCCAACCCTGCCACCCCACCACCCTCCACATACCAACAGGCGTCGGGGTGTGCCTTGGGGTCATCGGCCCTAACTCTTACCCCATTCCATGTGTAAGGAAGCTGAGATGGTGCAGTATAGAGAATGGGGTGAGAGTTAGGCCCAATGACCCCAAGGTATACCCCAATGCCTGTTGGTATGTGGGGGGCCGGGTAGTAGGGTTGGGAACCCTAACACCAAATTTCCATACTTTTGTCACTGTAATAGGAACCCTAACTGATGCAATAACGGAGTATTTTCGCAATGAATTCCCTGACTTTTTGAGATAGTATAATAGTATCCTTATTTTACTGTGGAAGCGCATGGTCCTTCGAACCCTGCACTCCAGTCCGTTCGTAGATGTGCATATGTATGTAGGTGTAGAGGGCCCTGTGCTTCCATGTATCAAACAACAGTTACCAAATTGTCAGCATAGCCATCTTATTACCCCACATGTACAGAGCAATTGTGAATTGCAAGGCAAAATGTAATTATGCACAACTGCAACGCCATTCTGTGCCACAGGTGCAAAAACACATTTCAGGCAGGATATGAAAAATGACAGCTGTACTGTTCATGAGGTGGTGTGAAAAAATTGCAATGTTGAAAATTTGGTGTGAAAATATTAAAAATTGCCTAAGTTACAAAGCATGCATAGAAAAATTTCAACAACCACACGTAACTCTGCCATTTTGAAATATTTTTTCACCGAATTTTCAATGTGTTTTTTTTTTTGGGACCCTACCTCATGAACACTGGCATTGTCATCTTGTTACTTGGTCCTGAAACATGATTTTGCACAGCGACCGCAAAATCACCTTATGGGTCTGATTAACAAAACGACAGTGAGAGTGTTCATGAGGTGGGGTCCCAAGAAGACCATGTTGATAATTTGGTGAAAAAATACTGAAGAATGGCCGAGATATCAATGTAAGTTCAAAACGTGATTGGCAACCATTATACGGCACTTACCTTGATTCTTCAGTTCGCGGTTCAACTTTGAAGAGTGCAGGCGTGTCCCGGTCCATAGAAGAAGACAGAAGATGATCTCCGGTGGTAAGTATAGGGCAAGGGGGTGGGTGAGGGGGTTCAGTGGGAGGATCGAGATAGGGGAAGGGGGATGGGGAGACGACGAGGGACTTTTACACGATTTAAAAAAAAAGTATATATATCGGGGGACAGTTTTCTTTTTTCAACAGGTTAATCAATTATTTCGGGACACTTGGAGTCAACTCCCCAGTGTCCCACAGTGCTGGGAGGGGGGGACTTCAGAATGCCAGCATGAGGATTGGGCACCCCCATGTTGGCAAAAACATTTTAAATTTAAAATACGTATGTATAAATAATGATATTTCAGGACACTGGGGGTGGGCTCCCTAGTATCCCACAGTATGGGGGGGTGAGGACATAACTGGGGACACTGGGAGTGGGCTCCCCAGTGTCCCACACGGTGGGGAGGGACCTGTACTGCCGACACAAGGATTTGGCACCCCAATGTTGGCAGAAACTTTTTTTTTAAATCAAAACATACCTCGGCCCCCATGGAGGCAATTAAAAGATGAAATATCCGGTGTTTATCTAAACAGGGGCCAAGGAATTTGATTCCGTTTTGTTTTTTTTAAACAATGACCAGAACTGTTTTGGGGTATTTCAGGGGCCGTTGGTTTATTTTTTTAATTGTAGTAGTGCCACAGATTTGCGGCAGTTTTTCACAAAAAGTGGCTCAAATTTGTGTCAGTTTTTGCACAACAATGCTGTTAGGTGCACGAAAACTGCCACAATTTGTGGCAGTGTCACAAAAGAAGTGCCGCAAATTTGCAGAACTACCAATGGCTGAATGCAAAAAACATATTTCCAGCCACCTTTTAAAAATAATAATGCCACGATCGTGTTCCTCAGGCCCCGATTAGGTAAGCACAACTGTTGGTGTTTACCAAGGGGCATTAATTTTTCAATAACAATGTTTTTTACCCGTCGCTAATTGAAAACAAGATGGCAGCACAACACTATTGAACCCATTTGCAGCAGTAAAAGTCCTTTCGAGCCGTACGTGTATTTTTTCCCATAGGCTATAATGGGAAACTTTAAAGTTCTGTAACTTTTGAATGGAATAATATTTTTTCACCAAACCTTCAAAAGGTACATCAGTGACCCAGACCCCATATACCCTGGCAATTTCAGACCAGACCCCCAAAGCATTTCGGACTTACAAATGAGCAAAGAATTTTCACCTAAATGGTAAATTTCATATTTATTGACACTCTGCAGCTCCATAACTGCACCACCAATCGGAATGAAACTTGCCAGACCCAGAGATTTTTGATACCAGACAGCGCATGAAAACTTTGGGGCACATCGGTCGTACAGTTGCAGAGTTGTTAAAGTGCAACATTTTGGGTTTAACATAGAAGTGGCCAGGCAACCCTAACCATACTGGCACTACTGTGCCAGTATAATATATTTCTAGGCACGTGGATATAGTGTTCTAGCCACACTTCGGGCAATGTTACTTTCCCCTTTAAGGCTTGCTGGAATATCTTCAAGCTGGCTCCTCCCATTCACCCAAGTGGCAACTCCCTTGGCACCGCCCCACGACATCAGATCTTCTTTTACACTGGAAGAAGGTTTCCTCCTTACCGCTCTCGAGCTGAAAATGCCATTTGCATATTAAAACTTTGAATTTCCAAATAAACTTTGTCTTCAGGCTACTCCTTCAGGTCTCCGGTATGGACAACATGAAGTCCGCGCCGGATTCCAAAAATGTGCCTGCGGGCAGAAGATGTCTCGAACAGATCTGCACACCTTGTGTGTCTACTGCCTGGGTCACGAGCATGATCCCCAGGCATGCAGCCTTTGCTGCACTTTTCATTTGTCTATGTTAAGGATCGCTATGCCTGCCTACTTTTGGGTCATCCGGATGATCGGGATCCACCTGTCAAATCTAAGGATGCCCATTGGGTGGTCTCCACGGCTGCTGGGTCCGCCAAACAGCTTGCAGCATTTGAGAAAGCCGCAGCACAGGATGCAGCTCAAGCTTTCTCTGCTTTGGCCTTTTTGCTGCTTTCCTTGGGTGCCTCCTTCACAGCGGCATTCAAAGAATTGTGCCAGGCCCTTCCCACCCATGGGTAGGGTCCCTTTGGGACTAAGTCGAAATCAGAATCTAAGAAGGAGACCAAGAAATGGTCTCACCATTGATCATGGGATCGGGAGCGCTCTCAGGCCTCCAATTCCCACGCTTCTCCATAGGTTCCGACTTCGGTGGTTCTTCAGCTCAGGCTAGTTGGTTAAGACACAGGTCTAGCTTCTGCCCAAGATATTTCTCAAACCGGTCAACCCATTGTCGCCAGAAGAGGCTGACACCTCCCTGTCTAGGACCCCGGTCCTCTCGCTCACTCAAGGAGGAACAGACCAGTCTGCTCATCTGCCGCCTCATAGCCATGAGCTCCCGGACTCTGAAGAGCATGGGCTCTCACTGATTCCCTCTGAGATCACCGTCGGTAGCCCCGATGGTCGAGGTCGCAGTCCTGCTCATGGAGTCCTGAGTCTAGCAGCCCATGTTGACATCGACACTCGCACTTTCGACACTTGGGCAAGTGGCGCCACCAATATTCCTCATCCTCATTGAGCAAGGAGAGGCTCCTGCACAAGCTGTATCAGCAGAGACTCTTGCAGTTGACCCCTCTTTCATGATTCCTCATAATCAGAGGACCCCTCCTTGCACTTGGAGTTGGCCGAGGATCTGTTGACAGAGCAGGGCCCTATTTCTTTTATGGGCCTTCTCCGTCTCATCTTAGAATCTATGGGTCTCCCATTGGAATCCATTCAGAAGTGGGCTTGCTACCTGCTCACTGAGATCCTTCACCAAGGGGACTACCCTGGGGAAGCCTTCCCGGTGGCAGATGCCATTCTTGGTTCTGCCATGGAGCTGCGGCAGAACCCTGCCTTGTGCCCTGCGCCATCAGCCCAGATGGCATGCAAGTATGCGTCCCCCACCAGTTCCCTTTTGGGTTTCACGGAGCATCCCTTGGCTGAGGGTCTCGTGGCTGATGCTGTGTTCAGGCACATGGGCAACGTTGGGAACATTGACAAGTCCACGGGCAACGCTGGGGACATTGACAAACTACCTGATAAGGAGTCCATGAAATTAGACCATATGGCTAAAACGGTGTATGCTGCCTCATCTTTTGGCCTTCGGCATGCGAGTTTGGCCCTTTTGATGGCCCACTTCTCGCATGCCCTCCTAGGCATGCTTGATGAGGTGCTTTCTCATCTTACAGGGGACCTGTAGACCACGGTCAAACAGGTCTGGGATCAAGGCCGAGCAATAGCCAAGCAAGAACTCCAGACTGCCATGGACATTGGCAACTCCTGCACCCGGTCCATAGTGGCCACAATGGCTATGCACTGCAGAGCCTGGCCGAGGATCTCAACCTTCACGGCAGATACCCAGCACAAACTGGCAGATGTCCCTTTCCTGGGTACCTACTTGTTCGGGGTCGAGGAGCACCTCACCCACATTGAGAAGTCCAGTGCCACATTGGACTCAGTGACATCCACTCAAAGAGACCCCAAGGTTTCTAAGCAGCAGAAAAAGAAACCCCTTTGGCCCCTCTCTGCCCCGCAGCCAAACCAGCCCAGCCTCAGGCTGGACAATAGGTTCAGGCCTGGTTACCTCAACCGAAGTCAGTGTCCATGGTCGTCTGTAAGCCTGGAGGCAGAGGCCCCAGTGGCTTCTCAGCCGGGCCCTCTGCTACCTCCAAGCTTGCCCAATGATAGGATGAGGGGTGCCTTCCCCATTCCCATCCTGACTCCCCTGGGTCAACCCATGGGGGCTCGGCTCCACCAGTTTCATGCTGCCTATCATTTGGCCTGTCCTGTCACCATGGACAAGTGTGTTCTTGAAGTGGTTGGTCAGGGTCTGCCTCTGGAATTCGAGGTGTAGCCGCCTTGCCAAGCCCGTGCCCTATGGGAGGGCATAGTGTCCGCGGACATCCTATTAGCTGTTCAGGATAACATCGCCCAGCTGCTGTGCATGGAGGTTGTGGCTCCTGTCTGAGCCCTCCAGAACACCCAGGGTTTGTCTCCAGGTACTTCCTGGTGCCAAAACGGACGAGGGACTGGCACCCCATCTTAGATCTACACAACCTGAACAAGTTTCTCAGGCTGTGCACCTTCAGGATGGTCCCTCTGTCTCATAATAACATCTCTCGAGCAGAACATGTGGTTTTGCTCTCTGGTTCTTCAGGACATGTTTTTTCACGTCCCAATCCATCCGTCTTACTACCGGTTCCTTCAGTTCCAGGCAGAGGGGTTCCTCTATGAATTCCAGGCCATATCATTTGGCCTGTCCTTGGCCCCCAGGGACTTCACTAAATGCACAGCAGTCGTGGCAACTTACCTGAGGCACCAAACAGTCCGGGTATACTCCTACCTCGATGACTGGAATTGTGCGGGTCCCTCCAGTCAGGAGGTGGAACGGTCCAGGGATCCAGTCTTCCAGACCTGCATCTTTCTTTGTTTCCTGGTCAGTGAGGCAAAGTCAGAACTCATGCCTTCGCAGGTGTTCAACTTCATTGGGGCAGAGCTCCTCTCTTGCAGAGCCAGGGCTCGATTCTCAGAGGACAGGGTGGAGGCTCTCTCCTCTTTTGCCCAGTTATTTCAGGTTGGGCAGTTACGCCCTGCTTGGGACTTCCTGCGCCTGCTGGGATACATGGTAGTTTACACCAACGTGGTCCATTGAGCCTGCTGGAGAGTGTGCTGTCTCCATGGGGAGCTGGCTAGCCAGTGATCTCAGCGCAAGGGCCAATTCGACCAGTTGGTTACTGTGGCCCACTTGATGTGGGACACCCTCCAGTGGTGGATGGTCCTAGAACATCCCATTTGTCCGCCCAGAGTCAATGGTCATGCTAATGACTGATGCCTCCCTGATGGGCTGGGCTGGGGTGCCCACCTAGGGGATCACAGAGTCCACAGGCTGTGGACCCCCGAGGAGTCCCAATGCCATATCAACCTGCTGGAATGGTGGGCAGTTCGGCTGGCATTCACAGCCTTTCCTCTGCATATTCGGGGGTCAGGTCATTCAGGTAAAGACAGACAAAATCACACCCATGTACTACCTCAACAAGCAGGGCGGGGACACACTCCCTTCCTCTGTGCAGGGAAGCTCTCCATGTTTGGACCCTTGTGCACAGCCTAGAAGCCAGTCTACTGGCCATCCATGTGGCTGGTGTCTCCAACCATATGGCGGACGCTCTCAGCCGTGTGGGCGAGGCGTCTCACGAGTGGGTTCTCCACCCAGAGGTAGTGCACAATCTGTTCTCCAGTGGGGCTCCCCTATGGTGGACCCGTTTGCCTCCAGGGAGAACGCAAAGCTGAGGCTGTTCTGTGCTCATCCCTTAGCAGGGAACACTGCAGCAGGATACCTTCTTGAGGCCCTGGACCCCGGGCCTCCTGTATGCCTTCCCTCCATTTTCCTTGATCCACAAGGTGTTGCTCAAGGTGAGGAGGGATAAGCCACGGGCGATCTTGAAGGCTCCGGACTGGTCACACCAGCTCTGGTACCCCTATCTCCTCACCCTCAGCAGCAGGCCCTCGAGGCATCTTCCTCTCCACTTGGACCTGCTCTCCATCAGTCAGGGGAAAAGTACTCCATCTGGACCTTCAATCCCTGCACCTGACAACCTGGTTCCTGAGTGACTAGAGTTTTGGACTTTGGGTCTCTCCGAAGATGTCCTCACTGCGGTTGAGACATCTCAGAAGGAGTCAACCTGAAAATGCTATGCCTTCAAATGGAAGAGATTCTCCATTCGGTGCCAGGGCAAGGGGCTGGACCCCCTTGTCTTGTCCAGTGGCTAGCATTCTCGACTACCTTTGGTCTCCCGCCCAGTTGGGCCTTCGGTCAATAACCCTGAAGGTGCACCTAGCAGTCATCTTTGCCTGCTGGGTGTGGGCCGATACCTAGTGAGTGGCACAGGAGAATGTGGTCTGGTGCTTTTTCAAAGGCCTTGACCACATTTCTCTGCCAGTGTGTGAACCACTACCACCTTGGGACTTGCTGCTATTGGCAAAGCTCATGGGCAAGCTATTGAAACCATTGCACAGGTGTGACATGTCTCACCTGTCATGGAAGACCGCCTTCCTGGTGGCTATCACATCAGCCAGAAGGATCAGTGAGCTCCAGCACTCACGGTGGAGTCTCCTTACCTGGTCTTCCACAGGGACAAGGTTGTCCGTAGCCCTAACCCGAAGTTCCTTCTGAAGGTTCTGTCAGATTTTCACCTTAACCAGGTGATCAGTCTCCTAGTGTACTTCACCAATCACACCTCGGAGGCTGAGCATAGGCTCCATACCTTGGACCTGCAGTGAGCGCTGGCCTGTTATAAGGAGTACACAGCTGGAGTTCGGGGACAGGTTCACCAGCTATTTGTCACCTACGGTGAAGCCGCACCAGGCAGACCAGCAGCTAAGTGGACTATTGGCAGGTGGATTGTATCCTGCATCGACCTCTGCTATAAGTTGGTGGGTAGGGATCCTCCCGTAGGGCTAAGGGCTCATTCCACCCGTCATACTGCTGCCTCGGTGACTGCTTCCACGGAAGTACCTATCCAGGAAATCTGTCGGGCTGCTGCCTGGAAGTCAGCACTTGCCTTCATTTCCTAATACTAGATCGACCATGAGTCACGCTGGGATGCTGGTTTTGCAGCCTCAGTTCTCCAATCTCTGTTTCCTAAGGGGGTGTGTTCCTTGCCTCCCTCCTCTCGGAGAACTGCTAGGAGGCTGCCTGAAATGTGGATAGAACACCATATCCACATCCCTAGAAACACAGGTTACTCACCTGCAACAGCAGTTCTAGGAGTGGTATATGGTGTTCATCCACACTGACCCACCCGACCTCCCCTGGCAAGTAGCACATCGGTCTTGCTTCCAATGGGTAAGATCTGATGTCGTGGGTTGGTGCTGAGGGAGTTAACCACCCGGATGGGTGGGAGGGGCCAGCCTGAAGACGTTCAAGCAAGCCTTAAAGGGGAAAGGAACACTGCCTGAAGTGTAGATGAACACCATATATGACTCCTAGAACTACTGTTACAGATAATATATATATATATATATATATATATTATAGGGGCACTGTCGTGCCTCTATAGATAGAGTTGAGTAGCCTGTTTAATGTTAAATCTCAAATTTTGCACTTTAATAATTTTGCAACTGTTCAACAGATTTGCACAAAATTTGGTATGCCATGTCCTGTGGGGTAGATCTCATGACATGGCAAGTTTAGTTCCGGTTGGATATGTGGATTCTGAGATCTGGATAGTGAAAAAAAGTAAAATCTTACCATTTCTGCAGTTTTTTCCTCATTGCCTTGCACCCAGACAGTGTGGAATTTTGTTTTTAATTGTTTATGGTAAAAAGAACTTAGGTAACAGAACTACCACTGTTAGTTTGGTGCAAAAATATTACACTGTTGTAAAGTTAAGTTTTTAAGTTCACATTATATCCTACGGGAAGTTCATTTTTCAGGATAGATGTAAAACGTTCGACAAAAGATTTGATCTCGCAAAAAAGGATTTAGTCTTGCAAGATCTGTTCTTTTTTCGTGAGAAAAAAATACTTTTTCGTGATTACCCATCTTGTCTTTTTCCCCACCATCGAGCGTGGAAAATACATAAAAAAGTTGTCATTTTAAAAATCAAGCACCAGAACCTAGCTAAACGGGCCCCATTTACCTAGATTCTGATATTTGATTTTCACAATTAGGGGCAATAATACTTTGTCTGTGCATCCAAAATCCCGGGTGTCCAGCTTAGCGAAAGTAGGGCTTCCTCCGCGTTGTCTGTATGAGAACAGCGAGGGTGCAGTGGGGCGGAGAGGCAACAGCTGTTCTGATAATAGCGCAGTGATTCTCAGCTTTTTAGATACTGCTTGTTTTTTTTTTTTGTTTTTTTTTAAACAAATTCTGTATAATTTCTATGTAAAATCATTTTAGCTGTTCCTTTGGCTCAGAAGTTCGGGGTTTTACAGTTTGGCGTCCAGGTTGCTATATGAACAAACCTGTAGGTCTTACTTCAAGAGGGCTCTTGCAGTAGGTAATAACCATTAGGACTGCACTCCCCGGTGTCAGGACCACACAGAAAACTTTAGCTAGCCATGTTTGGTGAGGGACCGCCCACCAACATCACATGACGGACATTAGCGTGACACTATATAGTGAGCGGTCCCCAGTCCACCCTCCATTTCTTTCCCGTCGTAGACCTGTGCATGTCGAACCTCGCAGAGAGCGCTGCTACAGTTTGACCACCATTTTGGATGAGTATACATTTGTAAAATCTTTTCTAATTTTTCACCGTTACTGAAATAATTATCGTGTAAGTCTTCTCCGACGCCTTCCGAATCACATAAGAATAAGTGTGATTCCTGCGGCACACAACTCCTGCTTAAGGACAATCATTCTCTCTGCCTCTTCTACCTGGGCCCAGAATACAAGGCAGAGGACTGTGAGGCCTGCCTGAGCTTCAGTCATGCCACATGGAAATGCAGGCAGAAAATCCTCGAGGCCCATCTCTTAAAATTGAAAAGGGCATTGATGGAGAAGGAGTTGCAAAAGCTGCAGAGTGCCTCTTCTTCCCCGTCTTCGGAACACCAACTAAGTGACAAAAAGGACAAGGAGAAGCACTGGGACCAGGATCGGCCACTTTCTCACCCTCAGCCTCCTTCAGGGACTTTGGACGACCAGTGGCCTTCTTCCTCCGGGAAGAGTGCCTCAATGGACAAGCCTGTCTCCTCCTCCCAGGGGCGTGCTCCTTGGTCCTCCCACTGCCACTGGTCACAGTGGTGGTGGCGGTGGGCACCTTGACCAAGTCAGAGGCTCCAGCCACTTTCAGGTTCCTCAAGACAAAAGGGTCTAAGTTGGCTGACGGGGATGATAAGTCACTCATTGGGGTTCCTGACGAGCGCATATACCAGGTTGATAAGGGGGATAGTCCAGACATCATGTCTCCCAACCATCGCTCAATCCAGGCACCTCCGTCAGGCCCTATCGGGGGTTACGACGTTGATTTCCAGCGCCCGTTGCCACTTCGGCCGCAGCCCACCCCAGAGGGTTTGCTACACCAGGGTACTTTTCTCCCCATCCGGCCTCTCCAGATCACTGGGAACTGGAGATAGAGGAAAATCAGCCTGACATCAATATTTCTGGGTCACACCCGGGCTTCCTTGAAAATCTCCTGGCTGACCATCAGGACTGTGTGCCACGGGCTCTTGCGCGTAAGGGTCCTTCTTTCCTACGCTTATGCCAGAGGGTCCCTCCGAGCTGATGCGGAGCCCTTTCATGGGTTCTCAAGCTCCACCTTTCAGGCATCCCCAGGGTCCTCCATCAGGGCCTTCGACAGATCCCCTGATGCAGGGCTACCATACACCATGCTACCATACCCCTGGATATCTTCCATCGGGGTACCAGGCACCGGATCTTCCTTCACAGGGGTATCCACCACCGGGGTACATGCCTCATTACCATATGTCAGGTTATCAGACATCAGGATACTGAACACTAGGCTATGGCTCTGGTTTCCAGCCAGTATACCAGCCCCCACCACCCCCTCCTCAGCCTCCTCAACTGCAGGAGGACTTTAGAGCTATTCTTCAGTCATGGTGGAAGGAGACTAAGTCTCAGCTAGTCTCAAAACTGGACTGCTGTCCGGTTGCAGCCTCTACTCCTGCACGCCCGGCCCTGATTCATGGGTCCACTTCGCCAGTGGAGTCCCATCCTTTGGCATTGGGCCTTTCGAATGGTTCAGCATCCACTGATAAGGGTAGAAACCCTGTTCTTTCTCAGGAGGTTACTCACTCAGGGGTCATTTCTCCAGTTCCGACCCATTCGTGAGACTCGGAATTGAAGTATGATTCCTCCTCCTCCTCTCCTCCTCGATCTCTGGGTTTAAGACACAACCACCGGACAAGCCTAAGGCTAAGGAGTCTGCCAAGTCTCCTCCGGAGGACCCTTCCTTCATGGACCTTCTCAAGAAAATCACAGAGGCCAGCAAATGGAACTCTGACAACCAGGATTCCAAACGCAAATGACTGGCCAAGAATTTGGATATGCCTGACCTGTCTCCTGTCCTCACACCTCCTTGGTTGGAGCCTCATAAGGACTTAGCCTCCACTATCTTGTCAATGCCCTAATCTATTCCAGCAGTGGCCAAGAAGGCAGACAGGGTCTATCACACACTAGAGGGCGAGGATCACCTTCGTGTTCACCCTAAAGTGGACTCGGTGGTCATTAGCGCGGCACATGACAGATCTGCAAAACCCAAGCATGTGAGCACCTCCTTTCCGGATAAGAAGTTGAGTCAGCTCCATCAATTTGGGCAAAAGTTCTATTCATCATCCATTCTGGCAATGCGCGCCCTAAATTATATGGCACATATGTTGGTGTACCAAAAGTCCCTCTTTCGCAAGCTGGAGCCGGTCACTGAGGCCATGCCAGACTCCAAAGAAAAGATAACCATGTCAGACAGTTAGGTCAGCTAAGGTCGCTTGTTGCTACTCATTGAGGGCGACTTACGACGCCATTGACTCCCCAGCCAGGGGCACGGCCACTGCTGTCTGCCTAAGGAGATACTGTTGGTTGAGGGTTTCTGGGTTGGCACCTGATGTCCAGGCCACCATCCAAGATGCACCTTTCCGGGGCTTTGTCCCTTTTGATGGAGACACCCAGAATATCATTACCAATCTCTAGAGTGGGGGCAGGTGCTACGCACAGTGCAAACCATGAACCATGCTAGCTTTAAGCCTAAGCAGCCCTTTTGTCGCCAGCAGAGACAGCAGACAAGACAGCAGCATCAGGCTAGACGTCAGCCAAAACATCAGGCCCCCTCAACTGCCACTACTCCCCCAGCCAAGAATCAGAGGGCTTCAGGGGAGAATCTCCCCAACCCTCCCTCTGCCTCTTGACTCACGGGCTGCCTCCCCTCCTCTTCTTCTGCAATCAGAGGAACCGGTGGGTGGCAGATTCGCCAGTCGTCTGGCAGGGTGGGAAGCGAGTACCACAGACTCGTGGTTCCTTCAACTGATTTCGCAAGGACACACATTAGAGTTTCTGGAAAGGCCCCGGACAACCCTCAAGGTCCATCATCTTATCCACAGGTGCACATTCCCGTCATCAAAGAGGCTATAGAGGCTCTGCTACAAAAGACAGCCATAGAATCCGTTACTTGGGACCAAGTACTCTTACTTCTTCCTGGTACCCAAAAAGACGGGAGATCTGTGTCTGATATTGGATCTCAGCACTTTTAATCTGTACATAGAGTAAAAAAGATTTTGGATGCTGACACTCCCAGGCCTGCTGCCCATGCTACACAAGGGTCTGTGGCTCTGCGCCCTGGACTTGCAGGACGCTTACTTGCACATTCCGTTTTTTTACACTCATCGCTGCTACCTCCGGTTCTCCTTTCAGGGGGAACACTACGAGTTCAAGGCACATCCTTTTGGCCTATCTTCGGCACCCAGGGTTTTTACCAAGTGCCTGATGGTAGTGGAGGCGACCTTGAGGAGCCAGGGCCACTACATCTTCCTGTACCTCGACGATTGGCTGATCTCAGCCCCATTGAGGGAGCAGTTAGAAATTTCCCTCTCGGCAACCCTAGATCTATTTGGCCGAGTTGGGGTCATGGTGAACTGCCCCAAGTCTCACCTTATCCCCTCACAGTTCCTTTAGTTCATAGGTGCGGTGCTGGATACGGACCGGGGCAGTCGTTCCTCCCATTTGACAGGGCGGAAACCTTGCAACAGCAGGCATGGCTGGTGGCTTCCAGTCATTGGATTTCTGTCAGGTCAGTGCTACGCCTTCTTGGCCTTATGGCAGCGACCATCCCAACTGTCCTGCTGGCCAGGCACCACATGCGGATATCGCAGTGGATGCTCAGAGTTCAGTGGGACCAGAGATCGGATGACCTCAACCACAAAGTCTTGGATCTTAGTCTCTGAGTTGATGCATTGGGACCTCCTGTGGTGGCAGTTTCTCAGCAATCTCTGCAAAGGAGTTCCTTTTCAATCCCCTCCCCCTGTTCTGACCCTGACCACAGACACTTCAGGGCTGGGTTGTGGGGCTCACCTAGAGGCCCACAGGGCACAAGGGGTGTGGTCTCAGTCAGAGCTATCTCTAGAAGAAGAAGAAGAATCAGCATTTATATAGTGCTTTTCATACATCCAAAGCGCTTTACAAGCAATGCTAGACTGGTAGTGAAGTGACTGAATGTGTGGTGGCGGCCATCTCGAACATCATCACCCACACACAGCCTGGATAATTGCATGAACCAGTTTACGGGAAGGGGAATGTTGGCCAGACACCGAATGTTCTCTACTCTTTTGCGAAGAGTGCCCTGGGTTCTTTACTTCCACCTGGACACCCACCAGGACAACACCAGGATGGGCAGAAGGGACCTCGGTTTAACGTCTCATCCGAAGGACGGCACACCCCAGCAGTACAGCACCCCCCAATACTGCAGTCGGATGCCAGTGATTTTTAGGTGCAAGTCCAATCCCGGTGTGGGACGAGAACCCACGACCTTCTGGTCTAGAGGTGGATGTGCTACCAACTGAGCCATGCTACACATCAGTGTGTTGGAGATGCAGGCAGTGTTGTACACTCTTTAAGCCTTTCAACACCTCCTCAGTCCAGGTCCACTTTTGCTCCAAATGGACAATATGTGCATGGTTTGGTATCTGAACAAGCAAGGCATCACTCGCTCCTACCCTCTTTGCAGGGAAGCGATGCGGGTCTGGAACTGGGCAATTCTCCATCAGATTTCCCTTGCACTGTCCATGTCCTGGACAACCAGAATGTCCTACTGGACAGTCTCAGCACACTCAGACCAAGGCTTATGATTGAGAACTAAAACAATCATTAGTCAAAGACATTTTCGATCGTTGGGCCGTCCAGATCTCAGTCTGTTTGCCTCCCCATCCAACACAAAACTTCCCAAGTTTTGCTCGCTCTTTCCAGGGCCTGGTGTTTTCTGGCAGGACACAATATCTCTTTGCTGGACAGGAAGGTTCTTATATGCCTTTACTCCCTTTCCAATCCTGCAGCAGCTACTGGTCAAACTACAAGTGGAAGGGGCTCACATGATGCTGATCGTCCCACTTTGTCCGCGCCATGTGTGGTTCCCACTTGTGCAACAGCCGACAGTGGAACCTCCAGTTCTATTGCACATGTGTCACGATCTGCTGACCCAGGAAGTGGGTACTCTTGTCCATCCAGGACTCAAGTCCCTTCACCTTCAGCTGGCCCGTTGGTGCTGAGGGTTGAGGTGCTGGACGCCACACCTCGTACCATGCCGGCCACCCCAGGTTCGGGAGCGAGCCTGGACCACCGGGGATCAGCAGGGGGGAGAGAGAGAGGTTGAGCGTCGGAGGACTGCTTCGTCTCGGGGTGATCCCAGGGACAGCCGGCATCACGCCGGCGCCGGTGGAGACCGAGAGCACTGGAACACAGAGGGGCTTGCCGCAGGGAAGGCGTTGGGCGGCTGCCTTCCAGGCGTGGCTGGGAGCATCCATGTCATGGGCAGGTGTCGTACCGCGTCACGTCTGGGGCTTAACACAAGAAAATCCCCTCCTGCCCAGATAGGCGACAGCTCTCTGCACCCACCGCCACACTCCCAACACTGGATCTCCGGCTCCACCCCTTCGATCTCCTCATGGACCCTGGCAGGAGAGGGCTTGCCGAGGAGAAAGTAATGCCCTTGAGGAGGTAGGATCACAGTGGGTGGTAGAAGTGGCGGGGTGACAAGTAGCCTGAGAGAGTTCTGGGTCGGAGTGCTACAAAAAGAGCTGACAAAAAAAAAGTCCCTTCACCTTCATGCGTGGCACCTTCGCACATAGCTGCCTCACACTATGGGGTGTCCTCTAGGGTAGCCCAAGTCCTCATAGAGACCCGAAAGCCTTGAACAAGGACTACTTACGCCATGAAGTGGAAAAGGTTCTCCATTTGGGCCACCTCAAAGGATTGGGATCCTTTTTCGTGCCATGTTCCTCAGGTCATGGAGTATTTACTGCATCTCTAGGACCTGGGCCTAAGTTACTCTTCACTAAAAGTCCACTTCTCAGCCTTTTCCACCTGCCACATTCCAGTGGATGGCAAAACTGTCACTCAGTAGGAGGTTTCCAAAATGTTTCTGAAAGGAATTCTCCATCTGAAACCCCTGGTGCATAACCCTGCTCCACCGTGGGACTTACAGTAAATTTTATTTTGGAAAAACTCACCTTGCCTCCATTTGAACCGGCCGCATGTTGCAACATTCGCTACCTGTCATGAAAAGTGCTATTTTTAGTTGCTGTCACTTCTGCTGGAAGGGTTTCCGAGCTCCTGGCCCTGATGTGTAAGGAGCCTTATTTGATTTTCCACAGAGACTGAGTGGCTCTGCTTACTAATCCTAAGTTCTTGCCAAAAGTAGTTTTGGCGTTTATATTGAATCAAACTATTCAACTACTGGTTTATTACCCTGAGTACTCTAATCAGGGGGAGGCACTTCTGCACACACTGGATGTTCACAGAATTTTGCATTACTATACAAGTCGGATGAAGTAAGTCCGTAAGATGGATTAACTTTTGGTTTCCTTTGTCCCCAGGAGGGAGGGCGCTGCTGTTTCTAAGCAATGTTTGTCCAAATGGTTTGCAAACTGCATTTTGTTCTGTTACCAGAAGTACAGCAAACCCTTGCCAGGGGAAGTCAAAGGGCATTCTAACGAGGCATGGCTGCATCTGCTGCTTGCTTCAAGAACATGTTTGTTGCAACTATTTGTGCAGCAGCCACTTAGAGCTCCATTTACACTTTCACAAAACATTACAGTCTGGACATTGTCTCTGGGCGAAAGGCCGGCTTTGGACTATCTGTCTTTCAGGGCCTCCTTTCATGATTTTCCTGCATCTCCGCAGATCTTTCCTGCCTCCCATGCTTCAGACTTGTCTGATTTTCACTACTCGGGAATCAGTCCTTATGGTTATTACCTACTGAAAGAGCTCTCTCGAAGTAAGATAGTACAGTCACAGAAGAACTTACTGTAACAGTAGAACTTCGAGAAAAAGAAGAAGAATCAGCATTTACTGTATATAGCGCTTTTCATACACAGTATCCCAAAGCGCTTTACAAGCAATGCTAGACGGCGGCCATATCACACATCATCACCCACACACAGCCTGGATAATTGCATGAACCGGTTTATGGGGAGAGGAATGTTGGCCAGGACACCGGAAATGTTCCCTGCTGTTTGCGAAAAGTGCCTTGGGTTCTTTTACTTCCACCTGGACACCCACCAGGTCAACACCAGGATGGGCAGAAGGGACCTCGGTTTAACATCTCATCCGAAGAACGGCACACCCCAGCAGTACAGCACCCCCCAATACTGCACTCGGATGCCAGTGATTTTTAGGTGCAAGTCCAAGCCTGGTGTGGGACGAGAACCCACGACCTTCTGGTCCAGAGGCAGATGTGCTACTAACTGAGCCACACTGACACCTGATACTGAGAAAGGCTCTCTCCCACCTTCCCCCAGCTTCTGCTTCTTCAAGCCTTCCTTCAGCTCAAGGAGCCCACTCCTTTTCTCTTGTCGCTTTGTTCTGAGGTCTCCGGCTGTGGAACCAGAAGGGTGGGCTGGGCACTGCCCACTATATAGGGTCACGCTGACGTCCATCACGTGACATCGGTGGGCGGTCCCCCACCAGACATTGCTAACTTAAGTTTTCCTTGTGGTCCTGGCACCAAGGGATGCAATCCTAATGGTTATTACCTACTGCAAGAGCCTCTCTCAAAGATCTACTGTTACGGAATGTTCTTACATAACTATACTTTCCATTGCCATTGTTTTTAAGGGTTTTACGGAGTGGAGATATCCCAGTGGAGCTAATAAGTGGAGAAGAATCATGTAAGTTGTTCATTATACATTAAGAAAAATGGCAGGTTCCAGAATCAATTGGGAGTCACCTTAATGAGAAGGGAGTGGTAAGCAGGGAGCCTCAATCCCTTACACTCACCCAGGTTACCAGGAGGGGGAGCACCGTGTCTTCAATCTGCCAACCACTATCTTCAGTAGGGGCATAGCGACATTGTATATATCAGAAGGGAGGGCGCCAACACATATCTTCTGTTCCCCATCTCGTTACCAGTGGCCCGTCTCAACGGCTGTGGGTAAAGGACAGTGAAAGTCAGTTAACACTCAGTTCAATACATTCTGTCAAAATAGGACACCATATGTTTAGTAGAAGCAGCCTTCTTCCTCTCCGCAGGGTGGGGGTCACGGAACAGGAGAAAGCTACCTTAGTAAGAGTATGGTTGATGGTAGCTAAATGGCAAGGCTTCTGAAAGGCAGCATGAGCAGCTGAATAAGCATTTAAAAAACATTTAAATAAATTTCTCGATTCCTGTTGTGGGAAAGGAGGTTGGGGGGCAAGGGATATGGCTGAGTCATACCCTGCCAGTTCCCTGGTGTTTTGTGGCATGCCACCCCCCCCCCACACACACACTGTCCCCATAAATAAGATGTTACCTGGTGTCCAGTGGCACCCCAGCCACTGATCCTGTTTTCCCTATCGCCCTGATGTCTAGTGGCACCCCACCCTCCTGATTGCCATCCCTAATTTTAGTCTCTGGTGTATATTGGCACCCCCACCCTCTATTGCCATCCCTTATTTTAGCTTGCTCCTTTTTTAAAAATGTTATTTCATAATTATATAATCCAACACCAGGTTGCCAACCCCCAGTGTCGGATGCTCCCCCTCCTCCCCTGAAGCTTTATTCACTGTAGCCGACATCTGGGAGGGGCCCAGTCACCGTGTCTGCATTTACAGCCCCCACCCCCAGCTGTGTGGGACACTGAGGAGCCCACCCCCAGTATCCCAAGATGGCTTATTAATATTTATAAGTACCTGCAATAAGAAAACCATCCCCCGACATCTTTATTTTTTAAGCCTGAAAAAAAAAAAGAAAACGGTCCCTCGTCATCCTGCCATCCCCCTCCCATCCCGACCCTCTCACTGAGCACCCATCACCCCCCACCCTATACTTACCACCTGAGGACATAGGCTGTCATCTTCTGTGGATCAGACACGTCTGCACTCTTCAAAGCCGAACCACAAACTGAGGAATAAAGTTAAGTGCCGTGTAATGTATTTCAATGGTGTGTTGAACTTATGTTCATATGCCATTTTTTTTAATTTTTTCACCAAATTTTCAAACTGGCTTTTTTTGGGACCTCACCTCATGAACACTGTCATCTCATTAATCAGGCCCAGAAGGTGATTTCATGGTCGCCAAACAAAATCACATTTCGGGCCCGATAGATGAAATGACCATGCCAGCATACATGAGGTGGGGTCCCAAAAAGGCTGTGTTGCAGATCTTCCTGGACATAAGTCTCCACCACTCATTCACACTAGTGGGATTAGCGACGGAGGCACTAGGACCCATCGGGAGCAAACTTTTTGCTGGAGGGTCGGCGCGAGAGATGGCGCCGCGAGGAACAGCGCCGCGAGCAGCGGCTCGAGCGGCAATCACTATCTCGGTGACGACCCTCCAACCGCCTCAGTTCCTTTTTTCCCGCCGTCGAGTGCGCTTCAGTGACAACGTCGCTCGCCTGTCGGGAGTCAAACTTCAAACTAGCGCATAGTTTTCAGTTTATTGTTTTGTAACATTATCACGATAGTAGTATCGCTTAATTTTATTCTATTTTCGTTAAATTTTTCTAATATTTTAAATTTAACTTACTTGAAGAAGTCTCGGCCCTACTGAGCGGAGTACGACCATGAGCAGGTCAGGTGGCGGTAGGGAGACTTCATGTAAGCTGTTCAGTCAGCGGGCTGGGTCGGTCAGCCTCCTTCTCCTCAGCGGGGTTCCGACAGCGGTTAGTCCGATGCCGGGGGATGGGTGGTCCCCGTCGGCATAAAAATAAACGGTCGCATTCTCGGCACCGTTCGACCTCGAGCTCTTCTTCGGCCCACAGGTCAAAAAAGAGAAGGCATCACTCGAGGTCGCCCTCTGGTATGTCTGCGCGTCGACGATCAGTTATCGTAGCTAGTTGCCGGTCTCCTTCTTTGGGTCGCCAACTTCCGGTGACGTCGTCCTCGACGCCAGGCCCTCCCGCCTATAGGTAGGGCTCCAGATGAGCAGTTTCATCAGTGGGCGCTCTTATGGGCGATGGGCTCGGAGGTTGGTTCTTCTGCCTGGCTCGGTTGCCATGGAGCCCTCTGGCTCCTCCGGCGATCAGGTAGGCGGTTGAACCTTCCCTAGTGCTTGGCTGCTAACCCGGTGCCAGCGACTCCCGGCGGCAAGTGTTCCCCTCCTCATGGCTGCGGCGCGGGGGCCACACCGATGCCCTTATCTCCTGTTTTTTTTTCCTTCTCTAGCTTTCCAGGTTCCTGGGGTGTTCCCGGCGCCTTCGGCAGGGTCTGTTGGCTTGTCGGCGCCGTTTTCAGTGCCGCTGGGCCTTGCGGTGCCGTCCGCGGCACCGGGTGGTCTCGCCGCGCCGCTCTGCGGCGCCGTTGGAGTCTAAGCGGCACCGTTAGTAGCGTCGCGTCTGGCGGCGCCGTGTGCTCTCGCGGTGCCGGCTTGCGGTGCCGCGTGCCTCTGCACCGATGCCCCTCCGGTGCCGATTTTCAACCGTTTGCCTTCTCGGCGCTGGGGCCCCTGGGGACTCTCCTTGTTTCTCTGCTATTTCCTCCTCTCCTAATTTTCACTTCCTTTCCTGTCAAACAGTCCTTCCTGGACCATCAGGAGATGATGTTGAGCCTGACCCAGACCGGTTGGGTGATGAAGTGGAGAAACAGGATCTTTCTTTGCTACAGAGCCTGTGGTGAGGACCTGTCCTTTAAGTCTCTGTTGAAGAACCTGAGATCCTCTTTCTCTCAGACTACAGACATCGATCCTGGGAAGATATTAAGACTCCAGTATCTTCATGCTTGGAGATCCCTACAGTTTGACTCCTCGATCCAGCCTTCCTTCAAGGCGCTGTCTCAAATGGTTTGGAATAATCCTGCTCTTATTCCTCAGTGGCTAAATCCATTGATAAAGTATTCAGCCCCCAAGGATGCGTCCTATTTTGGCATCCCAAGCCTGCTGATCTATTGTAGTCCTGGCAGAGAATGACAAGGTGGTTCTTCCTCAAACTCGACAGCTCGACCTATTAACAAAGAGTCTCGTAAGATTGATACATTAGGTAAGAGTCTTTCTGCCTCCACTCTAAGTATGCGTGTTGCCAGTTATCAAGGCTATTTTCTCAGTATGAGTATATCCTGTGGCACTCTATGAAAAGAATGGTTGAAGCTCTTCCAGATTCGGACTCCAAGTCAGAGCTTCTTCTGACCGTTATTAGAGGTATTGAGTCCAATAACCAACAGGTCAAAGCCGCCATGGACGCTTTCGACACTGCTTCTCGCTCAGCAGCCGCGGGTATTTGTACTCGGCGCCATTCCTGGCTGCGTACTTCTGGCTTCACGAATGATGCTCAGCAGCAGGTAATGGCGCTGCCTTTTGATGGCTCCTATCTTTTTGGCCCTCAGGTGGAGCAAGCCTTAGAGGCCACTCAGAAGATTAGATCGGCCATTAAGTTGGCCAGACCTCCACCTACCCCCTCTCGGGGGCATGTGAACAGACGTCAGTTTCATAGTAAGTCAGTCCTTTCAAAGGCAGAGGCAGAGGGTTCCATAAAAGCCAACCTGCCCAACCTCAAAGAAGGCAGCAGAAAGCGCAGGGGCCTAAAGCCCCCAGCACCACCTATAATTGCTGGCCCAAGTTCCATCCACATTGCCGGTGGAACTTTCTCCTCCGGTGGGAGGTCGTCTGATGTCTTCTACAACCAGTGGAAGTCCATAACCCGGACAAATGGGTCCTTGGATAATTAGCGAGGTTATTCTCTCAATTTCTTGAAACCCCTCGAATTGTCCTCCCAGGCGACAACCCAGGTTGTCGGTCTCTCAATCAGACCTCCTCACCGCCCGAGAATCCAGGGCCTTCTAAACAACAGGGCAATAGAACTGGTGCCCCGCATCTACGAAACACAGGTTCTACTCCATTACCTTCTGGTTCCAAAGAAATCTGGAATCGCCCATTCTAGACCTCAGAAAGTTAAACAAATTTCTCCCCAGGAGAAATTCAAAATAATTTCTAGGTGCCCTGTTACCCTTGCTGCATCAAGCGACTGGCTGGCCTCCCTGGATATGCAGGGACGACTTACCAGCATATCCCCATCCACCGACCACAGAAGTTCCTCAGGTTTGTAGCTTTGGGTCAGCATTATCAGTTCAAGTCCTGCCCTTTGGGCTATCCTCGGCCCTGAGTTTTACAAAGTGTTGTGCAGTTCTCGTTGCCATCTGAGGAAGATCGGACTCCGAGTGTTTCCCTACACAGACGATTGGCTTCTAGCAAGCCCTTCCAGCCAAGGGACTTTGGAAGCCATGCAAGCGACTTCTCGTCTTCTTACGTCCATGGGAGTTCTGCTGAATTTGAAAAATCACACACGCAGCCCTCCCAGAGGCTCCTTTTCATAGGGGCCTTCTAGACACCTCTTCCACGAAGGCTTTCCTTCAGAAGGACAGAAGACTCGATATCCCTGGATGGCCCGTTACATGGGGAGAACCAATCGGTTAAAGCTCTCTCGATGCAGCGCATGTTGGAGTCTCATAGCGTCCTCGGTGTTCACTGTACCCTGGCCGGTTGCACATAGAACCACCCAATGGATGCTCTCCACTCAGTGGTCTCCGACCTCTTACCCCAGTCTTATCCCATCAAGGTGGCGGGCCCTTGAAGGTCTCTCACCTGGTGGTCTCAAAACAATCTCCTGGAAGGGTTCCCCTTTGCTCCCCCGGATCATCAGATCTCCATCACCACAGACGCATCGCTAATGGGATGGGGAGCTCACTGTCACTCCCTCCACACTCAAGGTGTGTGGACTCAGTTCGAAACTCATCTCCACATAAATGTCCTGGAGATGAGAGCGGTCCTCTATGTGATCCGAGCTCTGAAGGATATCCTTTGTCACAAGAACATTTTCCTTCAAACGGACAACAAAGCTGTGATGTATTACATCAACAAGCAAGGCGGTGCTCATTCTTATCCCCTTTGCAGGGAAGCAATGAGGGTGTGGGAGTGGTGCTTGGAGCACAAGTCTCTGATTCAAGCGGTTTATCTGCCAGGTATACAAAATGACCTAGCAGATCACCTCAGCAGAACAGAGGCAGACCCTCATGAGTGGTCTCTCGATCTAGCTGTAGCTCGGTCACTGTTCGAAGAGTGGGGGACTCCAGACCTGGATCTTTTTGCATCCCCACTCAACGCAAAACTGCCTCTCTTCTGCTCCAGAAATCCAGGGCCTGGCATTTTCTGTCAGGATGCGTTCAGGCTGCGGTGGACAAAACGCTTTCTTTACGCCTTTCCACCGCTTCCTCTAATCCAGAGAGTACTCCTCAAGTTCGAGTCTCAGGGGACCAAAATGATTCTCATTGCTCCCTCCTGGCCTCGGCAACTATGGTTTCCTCTACTCAACAGTATGTTGGCAGCCTCTCCGAGACCACTTCCCTTGCAAATCAATCTTTTGACTCAGGGTTTGTTGGTCCATCCCAACCTAATCACTTCACCTTCATGCTTGGCTCCTGAGAGAGGTAGAAGTGAATCGGTTCAACGTCTCTCGTGATAGAGTCTCAGACATCCGTGGGGATGTCCCGAAGTGGGATGGATGGGGGTTTCTAGAAACAGGGATGGGAGGATCCGGCACCCAACTAAGGATCTAGGTTCGAAGCAGACTCGACAGACCGTGAAGGCCTAATCTGCTGGCAAATAGTATGTTAGTATCCTTCTGGCTGCTCGGAAGCCAGCCACCCGAAAAACGTACGCTCCAAATGGAAACGTTTTTCTCTCTTGGAATCCCTTTTCCTGTCCTCCTGACAAGGTTCTGGAGTATCTTTTGGACCTATCAAACTCAGGTCTCCAGTACTCCACAGTTAAGTTCACCTTAGTGCCATCTCAGCATTCCATGAGGCGGTTTCTTCCTTGACTCTGGCTCAGTTACCTATGGTGAAGAGATTTCTTAAGGATTCTTCATGCCAGACCCCTGTTAGCGTCCAGTTGCAGCCTGGGACATTAACCTGGTGCTGGACATGCTCACTCGGAAGCCTTTGAACCCTAGCTACCTGTGAGCTAAATTTCTTACCTGGAAGACTGCCTTCCTGGTGGCCATTACCTCAGCCCGCAGGGTCTCTGAGATACATGCCCTGGTTACGGACCCTCCGTATACTGTATTCCATAAAGACAAGGTAGTTCTCCGTACTCATCCTAAATTTCTTCCCAAGGTTGTGTCAGAATTCCATCTAAACCAACCTCTGGTACTTCCCTCTTATTCGCTAATTTCCAAAATGAAGGAACGATCTCTTCATTCCTTGGATGTTAAGAGAGCCTTGCGGTTCTATTTAGATAGAACCAAGAATTTTCGAAAGACTCAGCAACTGTTTGTTTCTTTCAGCGACACGGCTGGGTCAACCTGTGCTATCAGATGCATCTCATCATGGTTAGTGGCATGCCTTGACATTGCTATTCCATGGCTCAAGTTAAATTAGAAGGTAGAGTGTAGCTCACTCTACTAGAGTACTTGGCATCCCCTAAGCGGAAGTCGCAATATTCCAATTGCAGATATCTGCTGACCGCCACCTGGAGCTCAGTGCATACCGTTAAGCATTATGCACTGGATGTTCATGCCAGGCGGCATTCCATGCAGAACTATCCTTAATGGACTTCTATCTTAGTCGCGTGAGCTCTGGCTCTCCTGCAGCCCTTTTGGGGATTATCAGCTTGGTACTCTCCCACTGGTGTGAATGAGTGGTGAGACTTATGTCCAGGAGATATGAAAGTGCATTTTACCTACCGTAATTCTTGATCTTCTTGACGAGTCTCCACCACTCATTCACCTCCCTCCCTCCATCCCCGAGCTCACCGCTGTGTTGGTCTTCACTCCTCAAATCTTTTAGGCGTGAAGACTTCTTTGCTGACCCTTCTTACAGGGTGATGCGGACTGTCTTATGTCCGTTTTTAAGGTTAGATTTACTCTTTACGTTAGTTGCGCTGCACCTCCTTGGTAAAAGAGTACTGAAGGCGGTTGGAGGTCGTCGCCGAGATAGTGATTGCCGCTCGAGCCGCTGCTTTCTTGGCCTTCATGGCGCCATCTCGCCCGACCCTCAGCAAAAAGTTGCTCCCGATGGTCCTAGTGCCTCCGGCGCTAATCCCATTAGTGTGAATGAGTGGTGGAGACTCGTCCAAGAAGATCAAGAATTACGGTAGGTACGTAATTTTCATATTTGGTGAATGAATTCCTAAAAATGGCCGAGTTATGAGTGTTTGTTGAAATTTTTCTACGCACTCGCATAACTTCGGTAATTTTCAATATTTTGAGTCCAAATTTTCAGCATAGCCATTTTTTTCACACCACCTCATGAACAGTACAGCTGTCATTTTTCCCATCCTGTCCTAAATATGTTTTTGCACCTGTAGCACAGAATGGCATTGTGGCATGGATTAGAAGATTATACCTATGGGGTTTATGAGGTGGAGTCATAAGAAGATTATGTTGAAAATTTGGGGTGAAAATATGAAAAAATGCCAAAGTTATGACCATTCGTTGCAATTTTGCTATGCCTGCTCGTAAATTATGAAATGTTAAATATTTTGAACCCAGATTTTCAACATAGCCTTCTTATTACCCCACGTCTTGTATGTCACAGATGTCATTTTTTAAATCCTGGCCGGAATGTGTTTTCATACCTGTGGTGCGGAATGGAGTTGCAGTTGAGTAGAATTACATTTTGTCGAGGATTCAAAAATGTTCTGTACCAGGTACATGAGGTGGGGTAATAAGGTAGCTATGCTGACAATTTGATCACTGTTGTCCTATAAATTGAAGCACAGGACCCAGAGGGCCCTGTGCTTTCACAGCCACTTACATATATATATATATATATTAATTGCAAAAAACTGAACTTCATTAATACATCAGTAGGATGAGTGCTATAATTGAAAAAGGATAAAATGAGGCATTGGGGTTCCAAATTTAACGCCCACCCCGCCTACAGAGACCCCGGTGGTCATGGTTGGGTGCCATGGGGTCATCGGCCATAATGCTTCTCACCATTCCACCCCACCTACAGAGACTGACAGACATGGGTGGGGGCCTCCGTCCTAATGCTCACCCCATTCCATAAGTAAATATGGTGAGATGGGTACAGCATATGGGAATGGGGTGAGCATTAGGTTGGATGACTCCAAGGCACAGCCCGATGTCTGTCACTGTCTACAGAGTGGGGGTGGAATGGCGTGAGCGTTATGGCCAGTGACTCCATGGCACACACCCCACGCCTGTCAGTCTCTGTAGGGTAGGGCGTTAGGGATGGAAAACCTAAATTAGCGAAGTTTTTTGCAATGAATTTCCTTACTTTTTGAGATAGTTTAATAGTATCCCCATTTTATTGTGGGAGTATCACTGCTTCCCACTCCTTCCCACCTCAGGGTTCCATTGTGTCTGCCCCAGGCATGTTTAAAATCCCACACTGTGCTTGCTTCCACCACCTCTGGTTTCACAGTATTCTTTGTGTCGACCACGCTGTCCGTGAAGAAAAATGTCCTCACATTTCCTGTTAATGTACCCCCCCCTTCCAATTTCATATCATACCCCCTCATTCTTGTACTCCTTCTACACTAGAGGATATCTCTCCCCTGCACCTTGTTAATGTCTTTGAGGTATTTGAATGTTTCTCTCATGTTCCTCTACCCCCCCTTCAATTTCATATCATGCCCCCTCATTCTTGTACTCCTTATAGATTGGAAGATGTCTCCTTCCTGCACCTTGTTTATGTCCTTGAGGTACTTGAACATGTCTGTCATGTCCCCCCGCCCCTCCTTTCCTTCACTGAGTATGGATTGAGGTTCTTTAATCTCTCCTCATACATTTTGTGTTGCAAGCCATGTACCATCTTGGTTGCCCTTCTTTGGACCACCTACACCCTGTCAATGTCCTTTTGCAGTTGCGGCCTCCAGAATTGTACACAGTAGTGTAGGGGAGGCCTCACTAGTGTATTATACAGTACAATGGCATCACCACCCTCCCACCTTCTACTAGTGATACCTCTGCCTATGCACTCCAGCATACCACTGGCCCTCCCTGCAACATTTGTGCTCTGTTTTGACATCTTTAGCTCATCAGAAATGATAACTCCTAGGTTCCTTTCTTCCTTGGTGATCGTCAGCACCTCCCCCCCATCCTGTAGCTCTCCCCAGGGTTCCTGCTTCCCAGGTGCATTATTTTGCACTTCTTTGCATTGAATCTCAGCTGCCACTCCTCAGACCATTTTTAAAGCCTCTCTAGGTCCCTCCACAGTTTCTTTACCCTTTCTGGAGTATCCATTGTGTTACAGATCTTGGTGTTATCTGCAAACAGGCAGACCTCTCCAGGTCCCTCCTCATTTTCTCCATCCCTTCTGAAGTATCTACTCTGTAACAGATGTTGGTGTCATATGCAAACAGGCAGGCCTTTCCTTCTAGCCCTTCTGCAATGTCTCTAATGAAGACATTCAACAGGACTGATCCCTCAGGTACCCCAGTGGTCGCCCCCCTCTGCCTGGATTGGATGCCATTTACCAACACCCTCTGCCTCCTGT
Source organism: Neoceratodus forsteri (assembly GCA_016271365.2). Lineage (NCBI taxonomy): Eukaryota > Metazoa > Chordata > Ceratodontiformes > Ceratodontidae > Neoceratodus > Neoceratodus forsteri. Next base: position 446,082,879 of record CM057456.1, on the reverse strand, counting down.
TCATCAGCCAGTTTCTAACCCAGTTTATCAGCTTGTGGCCTATGGCCGGACTACCCATCTTGTTAATCAGCCTTCTATATTGGACAGTGTCAAAGGCTTTGCTGATGTCAAGGTAGGTGATGCCCACCGCCTCTCCCTAATTCACTTGCTTAATGAGGCATTAGGGTTTCCAACCCTAATGCCCCACCCCACCCTGCAGAGACAGACAGGTGTCAGTGGTGTGGTTTTCAGTCATCGGCCGTAATGCTCATGCTATTCCACCCCCAGCCTGCAGACACTGACAGGCATCGGGGTGTGCCTTGGGGTCTTCAGCTGTAACGCCACTGCATTCTATAAGGAAATAAGGTGAAATGGGTACAGTATAGGAGAATGGGGTTAGCATTAGGTCTGAAGTGGGGGGGGAGGTTGGGGTGGAATGGCGTGAGCATTTCGGCCAATGACCCCAAGGTACACCCCTGATGCCTGTCAGTATCTGCAGGGTGGGGATGGGGCGTTAGGGTTGGAAACTGTAACACCTCATTTCCCTCTTTTTGTCACTATAGTACTTATCCTAAGTGATGCATAGGAATGGTCATAACTTTGTCATTTTTTCAGTTTGACCCCAAATTTTCAACACAGTGTTGTTATCGCCCCACCTCAGGAACCCAGTAGGTGAAAATTTCTAAATCCGTGCAAAACGCCATTCCACACCACAGGTGCAGAAATACATTATTTCTGACAGGTTGTGAGAAATTACAGTTGTAGTGTTCATGAGATGGTGTGAAGAAATGGGTATGTTGAAAATCTGGAGTGAAAATATAAAAAATTGGAAAAGTTACGCACGTGCATAGCAAAATTTCAGTGAGCGCGCATAACTCTGGCATTTGCTGGTATTTACACTCCAAATATTCCGCATGTGTTTTCTGGGATACCATGTCATGAGCACTGGTACTGTCATTTCCTTAATCAGTCCTGAAAGGTGATTCTGCCCAGTAACTGCACAGTTCTGCGCCAGAGGCGCGAAAACACTTTTCAGGCAGGATGTGAAAAATGACAGCTCTACTTTTCCTAAGGTGGTGTGAAAAAATGGCAATGTTGAAAATTTGGAGTGAAAATGTTAAAAATGTCCGAGATTCTGACGTGCGTGAAAAATATCAACAATGCGACTGTAACTTCGGGCATTTTGTAATTTTACGCCAGATGTTCAGCGATGGGTGTTTTGGGACCCCACCTCCATAAACACTGGCACTGTCACTTCGTTAATCGGTCCGAAGGTGATTCGTGCAGTTCTGAAATCACTTCACGGGTCTGATTAATGAAATGACAGTGACAGTGTTCATGAGGTGAGGTCCCAAGAACTCGATGTTGAAAATCTGGTGCAAAAATCTCAAAAAATGGCTGAGATGTCCACATAAGTTGAAAACCCCATTGACAGCCATTACACGGTGCTCACCTTGATTCTTCAGTTCGCGGTTTGGCTTTGAAGAGTTCAGACATGTCCCGGTCCAGAGAAGATTGCAGCCACCGACCTCTGAAGGTAAGTATTGTGTAAGGGGGAGGTGGATCTCTTGCCAGAGGAGGGTCAAGATGGGGGAGAAGGCGGATCATTTTTTCTTTTACAGGGAGGAAAAAATAAGACATCAGGGGATGTTTTTCTTTCTTTACAGGGAAAATAATTAAGCAGTGTTTCAGGACACTGGGTTGGTCTCCCCAGTGTCTCAGCATAGAGACAGGGGGCAGGACATAACTGGTGACACTGGGAGTGGGCTGCCCAATGTCCCTGACTAGTGGTGCGGGGTATCTAGTGTTGACATGGGAATTTGGCACCCCAATGTCGGCTTTTAAAATAAATAACTGTTTAGAGACAGTGGGAGTGGGCACCCCACTGTTCCACACCACTGGGTGAGGGGATAAATGACTGGAGACATTGGCAGTGGGTTCCCCACTGTCCTACACTGCTTGGGGGAAGGGGTGTCACTAGACACCAGGGATAAAAGACAGTGGGCTGGGGGGGTGCCACTAGACACCAGGGAGAATGGGCAACTGAATGCAGACTCTGCAGTCAGCATCACGAATTCCAGCTATGGCTGCAGAAGTCAAGAAAACCTTGGTGTTATCATACAGAGAATGGGGTAGGAGTCCTCTCGCTAAGCTAGCAATGGCAGCACAGCAGAGCTCTGCGAAAGTTAAGCAGGCTCTGTGTGCCCCTACTTGCCAAAAGATAGCCTTTTCTTTCAAAAGAAAAGGCTGTATGTGACCCTCCATGCACAAAAATCTGCTGCAGAAAAACTTTCGCACGTGACATCTAACTTTTTACTGTAGAAAATAATGGGAAAATTAAAAATGTTAATACTTCTTCACCAAACCTTCAAAAGGCACATCTGTGGGCTGGGGCAGTGTGCCCTGAAAAGTTCAGAGCAGGTCCTAAAGCCGTTTACGAGATACCCATGGCTAAAAGTTGATAAATGTCGGGGTTTTTCTTAAACATTAATAACCTTTTGAACCATTCAACAGATTCATATGACCTACCACTGGCTCTCCTTCATGCCATATTTCGTACAAATCCGCTGAATGGCTCAAAAGTTATTAAGGTTCAGAAATTTGGCTATAACATTAAATTGCCCTCTTACCCTAATTATGCTGGCGCTGCCGCGCCACTATAATATATATAGAGATATATATATATACTGTATATATATTATATATATATATATATATATACACACACACACACATGCATCTAAGGAGGGTTGGACCCTTCGCTTCCACAGTAAAATAAGGATACTATTATACTATCTCAAAAAGTAAGAAAATAAGTTGCAAAAAACATAGTTAATGCTCCAGTTAGGGTCAAAGTGACAAAAGTTGGGAAATGAGGTGTTAGGGTTTCCCTAACACCCCACCCTCCCAAATCAGGCAGGAGAGCAGGTGTGGGGTGTGCCTTGGGCTTCTCAAGCCTAACACTCATCCCATTCTCAAAAAGTCTACACATCTGACCTATTTACAGATGGAATGGAGTGAGCATTAAGCTTGAGAAGCCCAAGGCACACCCCACACCTGCTCTCCTGTCTAGTTTGGGAGGGTGGGATGTTAAGGAAACCCTAACACCTCATTTCCCAACTTTTGTTGCCTTGACCCTAACTGGAGCATTAACTATGTTTTTTGCAACATATCCACTGTAATTAGGGTTGAGCAGGCCTTTTAATGTTAAACCTCAAATTTTATACTTTAATAACTTTGCAACCGTTCAACAAATTTGCACAAAATTTTGCATGACGGTCTCCTGGGGTACATCTTTTGATGTGCCAAGTTTCGTTCTGGTTGGATTTGCGGATTCTGATATCCAGATGGTGAAAAAAATGAAAATTCGCCACTTTTTTCAGTTTTTTCTCATCATGCTGCGCACAGACGGTGTTGAATTTTGGTCTGATTTTTTTTATGGTAGAAAGAGCTTGAGAACAGAACAGCCCAGTGTTTATTTGGTGAAAAAAATATTAATCTGCTCCAAAGTTAAAGCATTTTTAAGGTTCTGTTATTTTCAATGGGATTTTTATTTTTCAGGATAGATTCCTGGAACGAAAAAGGATTTTGCTCTGATAAACAAGGACCCTTTTTTCTTGAGGGACCAGTCCTTGTTTGCCAGAAAAGAAAATTATTTTCCATGAGTTGCCATCTTGTCATAACTGTGCCCAGAGATGTCTCTTGCACACATTTAAGTGTATATCTTGCTCATTGGGAGTTGATGAGCAGTTCTTTGTGGTTTTCGACCTCTGTATGCCTCAAGAATTTTTTAAAACAATTTAAATCCTTTTTCATCACTCTCTAAATTCCTTTTTTGAAATGGCGAAAAAGGATTTCTCCTGTTGACGACCAGATGGCCCCTTTTCATGACCAGGTAGCCCTGCTGGTAATCCTTTTTTACTAGCCGATTTCCCTTTTTGCCAATGCAATCAAGGACGGTGAAAAAGGAATTCTTTTGGTGAAAAAGGATTCTTCCACAGCCTTCTGGCTGTGAAAAAGTATTCACAGCCATCTGGTCGTGAAAAATGGATCATTTTTCAACAGACAGAGTCCTTTTCCATCGCCAGGGCAAGACAGGCAGAAAAGGATTGCCGTTGACTAAAAAGGGTTTCCATCAATGAAAAAGGGTACTTTTTTGTTGTTTTTTAATTGGGTTGTCCTTTGAACCCGTTAGAAAATCCCTGGTGTCTAGTGGCACTGCCCACCTTAAATCCCCATATGTTTTGTTTTTTTGGTTATTTATGTATTATTACTATAAAAAATTTATTTTTTTATTAGTACTGTGTCCTGTAGCGTTATTTCCTGGTTTACCGGGTTTATCTATGGTGTCTAGTGGTGACACCTCCGACTCTCGGATACCCATTTTTATTTTTATTTTTTTTCTTCATTGGTGGTCAGTGGCTTTCCCTTACTCTCCGATATTTTTTTTCCTGAAAAAAAGAAAACATTCCCTCAACGTCCTTTATTTTAAAAAATGTTTTACCTGTTTTAAAAAAAAGTCCATCGCGATCGCACCGGCAGCCCCCACCTAACCCCCCACTGTGCACCCACCTGCCCACACCCCCTGTGATCTCTCCACAGACCCTCACTTACCTCAAGAGTTCCCAGGTTCGACAGCTGCTCTCCCAATCGAAAACATGTCTTGCTGCTGGAACCAGTGACTGCAATATGAGAAACTAAGGTAAATGCACTTCAGTGTATATCAGTGGGGGCTTTTCAAGTTTTAATCATAACTCAGCTGTTTTTGTGATTTTGGTACCAAATATTTAACATGGCCTTTTGGGGTCCCCACCTCATGACAGTTTGACTGTCATTAGGCAACTCCTGCTGGAAAGGTGATTTCGCGATCGGTTGGCAAAAGCACCTTTCCGGTGGGATTTGTGTAATGACAGTCATATTATTCATGAGGTGGGGTCATCAGAAGACTAGGTTGAAATCTTGGGAGTCAGAATTTCAAAGAAATGGCTGCATTATGACAATTTGTTGCAATCTCTACGCACACTCGTAACTTGGAAATGTTCAATATTTTCAACATAGTCTTCTTATTACCTCACTTCATGTATGTCACAGTTGTCATTTTTCAAATCCTGGCCAAAATGTGTTTTTGCACCTGCTGTGCAGAATGGCGTTGCAGTCGCGCAGAATTACATTTTAGCTGGGATTTGAAAATGTTCTGTACTGGGTACATGTGATGAGGTCATAAGAAGGCTATGTTGAAAATTTGGGGTCAGCATTATTTAAGATGGCACAGTTGTGACTGTTGCAATTTTGCTTCGCATGCCCATACCTTTGCACATTTTTTATATTTTGAGCCCAAATTTTCAATGTAGTCTTCTTATTACACCACCTCATGTATGTTACAGCTGTCATTTTTCAAATCCTGTCCAAAATGTGTGTCTGCACCTGCGCTGTGGATTGGCATTGGCTTCCGCGGACTTCCGTTTTGGCTGGGACTGAAACGTTTTCTGCACTGGGTACATGAGATGGGGTAATAACATTGCTATGGTGACAGTTTGGTGACTGTTGTCCTATAACTGGTAGCGCAGGGGCCAGAGGTCAATCAATCAATCAAATCTTTATTTATCCAGGTGAACATAGTTGAGCAAGCTCATTTACAAGATGGACATGGTAAGAAGTTCCCTGTGCTTCCACAGCTACATACATATATGCATCTATGGAGGGATGGAAGCCCACAGTAAAATAAGTATATTATTATACAATCTCAAAAAGTAAGGAAATAAATTGCAAAAAAATTTGTTAATGCATCAGTTAGGGTTAAACCGACAAAATTTGGAAATGTGGTTAGGGTTTCAACTTCTTTATTCTACACGAACCCACAGGCGGGGGTCTGTCTTGGGGACCATCAACCTAACACTTTCGCCCCATTCTCTATGCTGTAGCCATATCACCTAATTTTGTAATGGAATGGGGTGAGGTGTTGGGGTTGACAGACCCCATCTGTGAGTCTCTGAGTGAGGGAATGGGGTGTTAGGATTGAAACTAGCCACATTTCCTACTTTTGTGGTTAACCTAGCTGATGCATTAACAAGGATTTTGCAATTTACACACACACACACACACAACACTTCATCCAGGGGTAGCTAATCAGCTCTGTCCCCACTTCCCTGAGCTGTCCCCACCTCCCCTGGGACTCACCACTGTCTGGTTCTCCCATGAATTCCCCCCTTTGACAGGTCAGGAGAGAGGAGTGCTGCCCCCCAAGTGTAATAATCCAGGACGGACCGATGGCGAGTTCCCGGGTGGCGGTATGGGCTCAGGGAAGAGTGGGCAGGGCTTCATTAAGCCCTCGATGTCCCTTTTACTGGTTTTCTCCCTGCCCCTTGCCATAGAATGTCAGGCTCATGTGCACGGAGGTGCACACACCTAACGTTTTCAACTGCACACGCTCCTTTCTTTGCTGCATGTGCTGCACTGCATCCAGGCCTCCACCTGGTGGCTGTCTAAGGCCAGACCAGCATACCTTCCCTCCCTGGGAGAGGAGAGCAGGTCCTTGGACACTCAAGCCTCTCCTGCCCTGGCCAACCCCCGGCAACCTGAGTCCATGCATGTAGGAGGGGCACCCAAGGCAGGCCACACCACAGGAGGTTAGCCATTGGGACTCGTAGGAGGTAAGTGCCAGAGAAGTGGGGGGGGGGGCACAGTTGGATGATGGGACGGTGCTAGTGAGAGTGATTCAGAAGAGAAGCCTTTGGCATCCCATCTGGATTGGCACAGTTACAGCTCCTGAGTGTCAAGTGTAGTGGTTGGAGCCATTCCCTGTGCATCCACAAAGGAGTTGTTAAGTTACAGGAAGTATCCCCCCCAACCATGTGTTTTATTTACATACTTCTTCGGGCTCTGAACCCTGTGAAGGTATTGCTGCAGGTGGTGGGGAACAGCTACACCGGAACTGGAAACTCCTGACGCATTTCGGCTCCCTTCCACTGCAGCATCTCACAGGAGCTGAAACAGATAGGCTGACAATACTCCCAGCCATTTCTTCACTTACTTGTCTGCAGTGAATTAGCAACTCTTCCCAGTAACACCAGTGCAGAATGCTAAGCTTAATGAGGCCTACAGACTGGTACAGTCTGAACTGGGAGGAATGGACAATGGGCAGGTGGCGAGGAACATCTGCACTAGAACTGGAAACTCCTGAAGCATTTCAGCTCGCTAACACAGGCCTGGGTTGCACACACCCTACCTGACTTTCTGGTTATATCTGAAACATGGCTCAAATCTGCAACAAAAGATAGTGAAATAAACCTTCCCAACTATCAGCTCTTCAGATCTGACCGTCTATCCAGGGGCGGTGGGGTAGCCATCTATGTCAAAGCAAACATCTCATCCTGCCTCAATTCTACATCACAACAAAAGGAATTCGAATACTTGTCAATTAAATAACCTTCCCCACACATCATCCCTTCAACTGATTGGACCTGCATTTACCTCTGAGCCTCAAACTACTATCCACCTAGGATCATACTTAATCTGGGCCCTGAAGACACCATCATCTTAGGAGACATGAACTTGAATTGGCTGACTAATGCATCTGCACCCTGGTAACCTTCTGTGACACCTATGGATTCTCTCAATTAATCAAAAGAACCAACAGGATCACCAAAGAATATTCTCAACAGCACTCCTGGATATTATATTGGTAAATAAACCTCATCATTATCCATGTGCAGGAGTACTATTCAGTGACATAAGTGACCACTGTCCTAGCTGCCATTAGATCAACAATCAACCACCCAATCACTGCAAAATTCCTCCCACGAAGGTCAAAAGAACTTTAATATTTCAGGATATCTCCATGATCTGTACCCACACACGTTGGCAAAATTCTATCTCACAACCTCTATAGAGACAGCTCTTCAAATCTTAAATGATATAATCACAAGTGCCCTCAATTCATACCCCTCACCAGTGTCAGAACCAAACTCAAATCCTGTCGCTGGTTCTCTGCCCGACCTTAAATCATGCTGCTTGCCAGAGACAAACTCTGAAAGGGCAAGAAAGACAAAGGACCCAAATGACTGGCTTCAATTCAGAAAAGCCAGAAACTCCTGCACAAAACAAGTAAGAAAAGCCAAGGCAGCCTTCTACACAGCTGAACTAGATGCCTCCTATAACAACCCTTCCAGGTTCTGGGGTACCATAAAGGGCATCCTAGGTCAAACTTCTACCCTGTCTTACCACCAAAATTCAATTAAATAGTATTGAAATCACCGACAAACAAAATATCTTGAATGCCTTAACGATCATTTCACTACAGCTGGCCTGGCTTTCGACTCTCTCCTGCAAACCTATTAAGATCATCTCTAAACCCACAATCTACTGAGGGTCAAAGGTTGCTTCACATTCTCATTCAAACCAATATTCTTCAAAGAAGTAGAACCTTCTACTCCAGCTAGATACCACCAAAAAGTGCAGGTGCAGACTCACTGGACTCCTTTCTAAAAGTAGCTCTGCATGCCTTAACACTCCCTCACCCACCTCTTCAATCTATCACTTGCCACTGGTTCTATCCCTCAATATGGAAAACAGCTCAAGTGTTTCCATTATAAGGCAGGTGATCCCATGGACCTCCAATAATTATAGGCCCATCTCCATCTTACCAGTACTATCCAAGATGCTTGAGAAACTGGTAAACTCTTTCCCAGTTAACTGCCTACCTTGATACCAACAATCTCTAAATCCAGCTCAATCTGGGTTCAGATCTATCATAGCACCATCTCTGCACTGTAAAAGTCACAAATGACTGGCAGACTGCCCTAGACAAAAGAATAATACCTGTGCTGTGTTTCTGGATCTAAGCAAAAAGCCTTTGACACTGTGGATCATGATCTTCAATCTCCTCCCTGAACTCCATGAGCCAGACTCACTCTCTCTTAAATGGTTCAGATGCTATCTCTCCGGAAGATTACAACTGGTAAAAATGGTGATCTATCTACCTCTAAACCACTCCTAAGAGGGTGTACATGAGGCTCCATCCTGGGTCCCATCCTTTTTGCCATTTATATCACAATATTGATTCCAATCTCTCACTTTCTAATATCCACCTTTTTGCAGACACTGTACTATATGTGAGCAATCCCTCACCATCAAAAACCTGTGAGCTCCTACAGTCTGAATTCTCCCTCCTTCAGCACAACCTATTAGAAAAGAAATTATTACTAAATACTTAGAAAACAAAGCTATGTTCTTTGCCACAAGAACTGTTCTTCACTATCCATCATTCACCTCCCTAACTCTCTACCATCCTTGGTGAAAATCTGGAATATGTTGGCAAATTCAAATACCTAGGAGTATGGATAGACAATAAACTAGACTATACTACCCGTTGAAGCTCCTAAAAAAGCTAAGACAAAGACTTGGTCTATTCTATAGGATCAAACACTACCTGACCAAGATTCCAAACAAAGATTAATCTAGCATCATTCCTGTCCCTCATTGATTATGCTGACTTCCTCTATGTCATTGCTCCCTCTCCATCTAAATAAATTAGACACCCTGTATCCTTAGAGCTATTAGATTCATTACTGACCTTCCTCTAGCACCCATCATTGCTCTCTCTACAATGCAGTCAGTTGGACATCCTGCAACATAGAAGAAAAAAAAATGCTATCTGGATCTACAAGCTCGGACAAACAAACTCCCTTCCTACATCTCAGACTGCTTCACGGATCACTTCCAGGCCCTACACTTGAGGATCAACAAACTGATCCTGCTGAAGATTCTATCACCTGCACCCGGTATGGAAGAGCTGCAATCAGTTATTCCCTGGCACTTATCTGGAACTCTATCAAAAGTCATTGAAAATGGATACACTGATTCCTCTTACATCCTTCAAAAGCTGTATACCAGCCTAATCCCAGATTAGTGCAATTGCTTCCACAAGGCCTAGTCCTCCCACACCCCAACCCTCCCACCCTCTCTCCTCCACCCCCTCTTTTAAAGCTCCTCCCTATTCTTCTATCATTCATCTGGTCCTTTCCCCATCAAACCTCATACATATATGCCCACCCATGTACCATTATCCAAGCCTTATCCCTACTAGACTGTTTGTTTTCTCCTTTATTAGGTTTTAGGTTTACTGTCCTTTCCCTTGTATATATGTAAATATTTACATCTATCTCACTCATAAATGGTTGTAGTTGTGCTTATTCAATATCATGTTTTTGTATACAATCTGTAACCTTTTTGTTATGACCACTCAGGTCCATCTTGTAAATGAGCTATGCTCAATGATGTTCGCCTGAATAAATAAAGATTTTGATTGATTTTGATTGATTGAACACTGCAGCATCTCACAGGAACTGAAACAGAGAGGCTCACATTAGTCCCAGTCATTTCTTCAGTTGGTTTTCCAAAGTATGCTCGGTGGCCAGTGCAGCCTGGTGCAGAGCTCGGTGCAACTCCCCCTAATATACACCGCAGCTCCAGACAAGGTGTATGAGCACTCAAAGAAGGATTTCTAACAGGACCATTTAAAGCATTTGCTCTGAGTAGCACTTAGACGGGGCCAATAGCATATGCATACCTTATCTTGTAAACCCACTAAAGAACATAAACAACCGTAATATGCTTGAAAACGTTTATTATCAAAAATTTTGTGCAAATTTCGAACAGTCAATACACCCAGCTGGATAAACTGAAAAACACAAACAGTCAGTATGGTCAGTGCAACAGTACAGGTATTTCGGAACAGTTTCATGAAGTGCTTTCATAAAGTACTTACAGAAATAACTCACCGATCCTCCTCTCAGCCAACTGCCAGTCCTACCTGCCTCAGCACTTTGTCCCAATAGACGTTCATCAGGTGATGGTAGCATTACAACCAGGTGGTTGAAATGCATTTTTAACCATGCATTATCCATCTATAAAAAAATGTTCCCCATTTATTACATAGAAAATAATACATGAGTGTGTGGGTAACCAGAAATTTGCAGACACCCAAGATGTGGGATGCCACATAAATCTCAAGAGTGGAGTTGCTTCACGTACTTACTTCATGCCTGCTGGAGCCCTCCCGCAACTCCCTTCTGCTGCCCTGACACCCATCCTCCAGTAGGTGGCAGTTGTGGAGCAGAGCAATTGAACCTTCCTCCCTGGAAAAGGAGAGCAGTCCTTGGGACCCTCAATCTACCCCCGACCCCCGGAAGCATACTGCATGTAATACTCCACAGCTCCTGTGTGTGGATGCCCAGGGAATGGCTACAGTACTGCACGCAACACTCAGGAGCTGTAATGGTGCTAATCCAGATGGGATGTCAAAGGCTTCTCTTACTCCTGGGTGACAGCAGATGGCAGTGCAGTGGGGGCACCACAGGGAGGGAGACATTCAGCTGGGCTCTGCACAGCACGCATTTTGTGCACGTGCTCCCATGCAGATATCTCAGGCGGGCTGAAAAATGCAATGAAAATCCTGGCATGCTGGATGATCCCAGCCTGCTTGAGCCTCAACTGTTGCTACTGACCACCTTTTTAACCAAAGGTGTCTCCCTCCCATGCACTTAGGATGGGCGGGCAACATTGCCTGGCCATAGCCAGGCCCCACCACAGGAGATTAGCTGTGGGGGCTCAGAAAAGGTAATCTCCAAAGAAGCGGGCATGGGGGATGGGGATGGACATAGCTGGATGATGGGACAGTGCTAGTTAGTTAGACCGATTCAAAAGAGAAGCCTTTGACATCCCTTCTGGATTGGCACTTTTACAGCTTATGAGTGCTGACTGTAGTATTGAAGCCATTCCCTGTGCATCCACACAGGAGCTGTGGAGTATTACAGGCATCATGGCTCCCCCTCCGCACCCTGTGTTTTATTTACTTACCTCTGCAGGTTTTGAACCCTGTGAGGGCATCACGGCAGATGGGGGGGGAATATCCACACCGGAACTGAAAACTCCTGCAACATTCCATCTCCCTACCACTGCAGCATCTCACAGGAGCTGAAACAGATGGGTTCACAATATTCCCAGTCATTTCTTCAGTTACCAGTGAATCAGCAACTCTGCTCCAGTCATAGCAGTGCAGAATGCTAAGCTTGAAGAGGCCTACAGACTGATTCAGTCTGAATTGGGAGGGATGGATAATATGTAGCATCCTTTTTGCCTTTAGAATCTTACAAAATGTCATCCCAGTGGCTCGGCAGTAGCGGAGCCGCCTGCCATGCTGACGACTTGGGTTTGGGAGCAGACCTGGGTCACATAGAGGTCGGCGGGGGGGGGAGTGGATCGAGCATCCTAGGTCCTGCTTTCTGTTCCTGGGGAGAAGGTCTGACTGCTTTGCTTTCTAACTGCCACCTAGTGGAGGACGGGTGTCAGGGCAGCAGGAGGGAGTTATGGGAGGGCTCTAGCAGGCATGAAGCGAGTGCATGAAGCAACTCCACTCTTAGTGTTTATGTAGCATCCCACACCTCGGGTGTGTGTAAAATTCTGGTTACTCATACCCACCCGTGTATTATTCTCTATACAATAATAGCCATCAATGTTTCAATGGAGATGGCCAGTTATTATTTGCCGTAATAATCAGCTGGTTATTACTGCATTCACGTGCAGAGACAGTGCTGTGAGGTGTTTCAAGACACTCTCGAGTGCTTCTTTTGTGTTTCAGCAAACTGTGGTGAGAACACATCTTCACAAACTCATTTTTCACTTCTCAGCACCGTAACGCGGCATTGAAAATTTCTACATTTTAGTGTACTGTATTTTTTTACGCTGCCATTTTCTTTCTCCACTTTCTGGCTTCAACAGCTGCTGTGAAAAATAGTGACAGGCTTCTCACAGACCTCATGACTCATGAAGATCGTCATGGCAGCCCAATTCTAAAGTAAAACAAAAACAATGAACTTTTCTAATATATTAATTTTCAAAGTTATTCTTCCACAGATTAGTGTTCCTAATCAAATTTGATAGCTTTTTGTGTAGCAATTAACTTGTTTGTGGAAAACAAAAGTTTATCTCTTCTGCCTGCCTGTCACTAGTGCTTTTTGCAAAATGTCCACAGCATGTCGAAATTGAATTAAAATGCTTAACTAAGGTGAGTATCTCGTTTCAGACCTAACATTTTTCCTTTATTAAAATATTCTGTGTTTTAGCAGTGTGTTTTGGTAAGGTGGTGAGAAAGGGGATGAGAAAAAAATTGACGTCCAGAAATTATATAAAATAATGCATGGGTTGATGTGGTTACTTGAATTTAAAACATACCCTTGGTGTGTGATGCTTGAATAAACCCCTCAAGCTTCACTGTCTGGGTTTATGTAACATCACACACCTAGGGTGTGTATTAAATTCTCATAACGTATGCCATCCCATGCATTATTCCATATATAATTACTAGGGAGCATTTTTAATAGATGGATAACACATTGTTAAAATTGCATTACAATCACCTGGTTGTGATTTTGAGTTACAACCAGGCAGTTGTAACCACTGCTTGTCAGTCATATGCATAGCGCGGCACAAGCACTATCACTAACAGTACTGCTACCAGGAACACAGTCAGCTTTTTGGCTGAATATTATGTCGGAATAATCAGCTAATTGTAGGGTGCTGAGTTGCACAAAAGAAAGTAAGACTGTTTTAAAATCCAGTGGCCTAACAGGGAGTAAGGGGAGGGCTCCAGCAGGCGTGAAGTGAGTGTTTGCCTCCACGTGCACACTCGCTGATGTCATTGCATGCTTGGCAGCCCAGGGGTGAAATAAGGCAGAAAAAACTTGACAGTAGATGATGATGGCCGGCTGCGTGCACACCACCGACCAGGCCCTGCTTCCATCTGCATATGTATCCCTGGGAAGGGGAGTTCTCCCCTCCTGGCCCATCACGGGGGTCATTGGGGTGTCAGAACAGGTGAGTCCTGGGGAGGGTGGCGATTGGACTGGTGGGGAAAGGGGCCGTTGGGGTAACTAAGGAGATAAAAATCTCTAAAGGAAAGAAAAAGAATCCTAACAAAACTAGTCCAAAGCTGCCCCAGCGGTGCAGTGGAATGGTGGTCCATTTACAGCACTGGTGACCTGGTTTCAGGAATGAGCCCGGAGGGCCGACGTGGGGGGGGTTAGGAGGTTTGAGCATGCAGCAGGATGCTCATCTCCTTGGGCTGGGCCATGGCCTGACTCTCACCACTATAGCACCTCGAAGTGTCAGGGCAGAGGAACAAGTGCTTTGAGCAGCATTTTAGCGATGGAAGGATGTCCTGACCATAGCTGTGTGCATGTCTATGACATGCATATGCAGGAAGTTGATTCTGGTGTCTCTGGGGGCAGCAAAACAGTGGAGACTGACAGGATGACAGGTTCCCCTCTTCCAGTACACTCGGGCCCTGCAGCACCCCTTTGCACAGAACAACAACCAATGCCAAAACAAAGGGGGATGGACCCCCAAAGGGCCTTGCTGTAAGGAGTTAGTAACAGTGGCAGCCAGGTAAGCTGGTCTCTGAAGTTATAGGTCACTGATGGGACTGAGTGGGTGGTCAGAGAAAGAAGGAACAGATAGGAGTCAAGGCTTTGTTGAAGAAAAACATCATTTAAAAAAAAAAATAAAGCCCAAAATCATATTACTTTTCAAGCAAGAACCCCACTCCCCCAACCCCACCCCATAACCTGCATGACAGACAGAATAAAGTTCATGTTTCCAAACAGGCGACCGTGCCAAATCCTTGAGCTACTAATCAGATTAATTTGAGTGATGGGAGGGAGCAGCAACATATGTTTAAACCAGAGTATCAGTATGGCTACAAAAGAGTTTATCTAGTTTCTTATGCACAGTAGCTCAAATTCTTGAGCAAGGTCAGGCACAACTTAGAAATTAGTTACATTTTCTGTTTGTAATGCAATTCTGGTTAACAAAAACTTAAAAACATATATCTTAAATATTTTTATTGATAGACCTCTTCTGCTGCCTCTGAAGAACTCCAGCATTTCAGAAATGCAGAACCATCAGGGCCTGGTGGTGGACTTCAGCAAGCAAAACAACTTCCTGTGAACATTCCTCCACCTCCTCCTCCAGCTCCCCCTCCCCAACCTTGTACAGTTTCTGCACATCCCAAAAATGTCAAACAGGCTGGCACCTCTACAGCTAACCCAGCAGATGCCCGGCAGGCCTTAATGGATGCTATTCGTTCTGGAACAGGGGCTGCAAGGTTAAAAAAGGTAAGGTTGTTCTCTGTCATGTTTTCTTTATGTAAAGTGAACTTGTTTGATGTCTCAGATGTTGCAACGGTTTTTGTTGTGTGTGTGTATGGGGGTGGAGGTTGAAGTGTTGTTCCTTATGTTTTTTGATTGCATAAAGCCTCCTTTTTTAGTAAATTTATAGCATTATGTAGACTAGTACTGCATCAGTGTCACATCACAGTTAGTTGGTAAGTATCTGGAGAGTGTGAATCTGAGAAAATCCCGGGGTCTTAATACTGTTCGCCTAAAGGTCATTGTAGAGTTAAAAGGGGTTTTGGCTGGACCCTCGCTGATATCCCTCAGGACTCCTTAAAGACAGGGATAGTGCTAAATATAATCCCTTTGACCCCATGTTAATCAAGACATTTGGGGTCCTGTGCTACAACCAGGCTGGCCAGGGTTCTGCCAAATGTAGATTCAGGGGCCCACAGGCATGGGAGACAAAGGGGGAAAGCGCTTTACGTTAACACATAAAGTCCATGAACTAAATGTCCACAGATTACTGGCAGGTGAAGCAGCATGCTTTATTCTTCCAAATACAAAAGTTTACTCCCACCTAGCAGCATTTGCCAGGGGCACAAGTCCACTGGAAATGTTAGCAAAACTTATACATACATAACAGTGTGACACAGCAGATACAGCCATAAAGACAAAGCATCCTGTTACTACCACACATTGTCTAGGGGAAGCACATGGGGGAGGCCCACGGCACACTGAAAGCTACTGGTACATCAGAACCTCTTCACCCAACAGCAGATCAGGATGAAAGATAAGTCAAAATCCTTTCAGCATAGCTGGAGAATACCTCACTGGACTGACTTGAGGGGGTCTCGCGAGTGGTGCTGGAACAGTTTGAAAAGTGGTAGGGCCAAGGATGTAGGGGTAAATTTTCCCCTATTAAATATATTACCATGATAGCAAAAAGTGATAGGGCCACTTATGAAAGTGGTAGGGCCACGGCCCTAGTGGCCCCCCTGTTCCGGCATCTATGGGTTTCGCTGTATCAGCTAGGGTATAAATAGTTAACAAGTTCAGAGAACATCATTACTACTGTTTCACAAATCCAAGCCTCCATTACAGAAGGTGGAAATAGCCTGAGGAGTACTCGCAGCCCATTCAGCCACTGGAGCAGATCTCCTGTCAGAGGTATCCTAAATTGTGTCCTTTCATTGGATGTCTAATTAACAGAAAACTGTAATCCAGCACTAACGTTTAGGATGTCGTCACTCCAGAGCACACATTTGACAAGTGGTAATAGACCATTCGCTCTCCCCTCCTCCCCTCTCTCTGTGCAACTAACTACAAATTTCTGACTCCCAAACTTCCTTTCTCTGCTTACACACACGATTAAATAGGCACGGTAACCCCTCCTACTCAGCACTTCACCCACAGTCAGATGACCTGAGCCAAAACAGGCTGTTACTTTTAATTTATTTATTGAAAATTGGTAACCAGGAAAGCCACGCTGAGCCAAGGCTTGTTTCCAGGTGCAGCTCAGGTGGAGGGGGACGGAGACAAATACTGTCAGAGATAAACTGCAGACAATGTAAATAAAAACATTACACAGTATGAACTACCAAGGAAATTAAAAAACAGGCAAAATTACGTTCCATGGCAATAGTTAGAGTGAACAGTGTACCAACACAGCAGAAAAGTTGTGGTGCAGCTCTTCTGCTTTCTACAGTAGCAGATCCAGGAGACTAAACTACATAACCACAAAGGTCATAAAGGCACCAGGGAGCACCCAGAGGTAATTTCCCTATTCAAGAAACAGGCAAGGTCAGAACAAGTCAGCCACAAAGGATGTGGTACAGCATATGGATGAAACGGCTGTTCTTTCGCACACGTTTTACAAAACGTCGATACTGTCAAACCAACCTGATTGCCTTCTTTGAGGAAGTAACTTGGGAGGAGGATAGGGGCCAGACAGTGGATGTAGTCTGTTTGCAAGTCATTCAACACAGACGTGATCTAGAGGGTCCAGTGCAGGGCCACCAAGCTGTTTAGTTGCTTAGGAGGCAAGAATTAGGAATAGAGATTAGACATACCCAAATTATTCAGCCTAGAAAAGACTAAGTTGGCACATGATCACAGTTTTCAGAATGCTAAAAGGAATAGGCATTGTACAGTATACAGAGCCATTTGAACTGGTAAGAGCAAGCAGAACTAGTGGGCATGCCTTCAAACAGAGAGTGGGTAAAAAAGTGGAAACATGAGAAAGCCTTACATCACAGAAAGGGTGGTTTACATATGGAATAGCCTACCTAGTGAGGCTGTGGAAGGTAAAACTGTTCAGGCTTTCAAAGTAGGACGCGACAGATACCTTAGGGAAATAGCATTAAGGTTTACACAGGATGAGTAGGGGTAACATCCCGGATATGTGTCCGTTCTAAAATAGAAACATAGAACCTGTTGGCAGATAAGGACCATAGAGCCCACCTAGTCTGCTCATTTCCCTACTCACTGCTACAGCCCTAGATCCTATTTGATCTGCATCTGTCCTGCTCTGCACATCTCCAGGGTACCCTTATGTTTGTCCCATGCACTCCTGAACCCCTGTATTGTGTTTGCACCCACCACTTCTGCTGGGAGGCTTTTCCATGGCTCCACCACCCTCTCAGTGAAAAAGTACTTCCTAACATTGCCCCTGAGCCTTCCACCCTTCAGCCTCATATCATGCCCCATTGTTCTTGTGCACAGTTTTCTCTGAAATATGCTTTCTGCCTGTACCCTGTTTATTCCCCTAATGTACTTGAAAGTCTCTATCATAGCTCCCCTCTCCCTTCTTTCCTCCAGTGAATAGATATTAAGGTTCTTAAGTCTTTCCTCGTAGGGCTTCTGGTGCAGTCTATGTACCATCTTCATTGCCCTTCTCTGGACTGCCTCTATTTTGTCAATGTCTGTCCAGAGATGTGGTTTCCAGAACTGGATGCAGTACTCCAGCTGAGTCCTTACCAGTGATCTGTGCAGTGGCATCACCACCTCTTTCCTTCTGCTTGTTATGCCCCTCCCTATGCACCCCAACATTCTGTTTGCTCTCCCCACCGCTTTTTTACACTGTTTGTTCACCTTCAGATCATCAGATATGATAACCCCCAGGTCTCTCGCCTGACTTGTGGTGGCTAGAATTTCTCCACCCTTCCTGTACTCCTCCCTTGGATTCCTGTGACCCAGGTGCATGATCTTGCACTTTTTAGCATTGAAACTCAACTGCCAGACACACGACCACTCCTCTAACAGGCTCAGGTCATTTCTCATTTTCTTCCACCCCCTCCAGTGTGTCCACTCTGTTGCAGATCTTGGTATCATCTGTGAAGAGGCACACCATTCTCTCCAGGCGCTCTGCAATGTCGCTAATGAAGACATTGAATAGGACTGGCCCCAGCACCAACCCCTGTGGCACCCCTCTGGTCACCTCCCTCTCCTCCGATTTCATGTCATTTACCACCACCCTCTGAGTCCTGTCTCTTAGCCAGTTTCCAGTCCACTTTACTATTGTAGGACCCACTCCCAGGCTCCCCAATATATTTAGCAATCTCCTGTGCGGGATGGTGTCGAAGGCCTTGCTGAAATCCAAGCAGGCTACAACCACCACCCCTCTCTGATCTACCACCCTGGTTACCCAGTCAAAGAAATCTATAAGATTTGTCTAAAGGACCTTCCCGCTAAGAATCCATGCTGCCTTGGATCCTGTGCCCCGCTATCCTCCAGAAACTTCACAATCCTCTCCTTAAATAAGGACTCCATTAGTTTCCCCACTACTGAGGTCAGGCTTAAAGGCCTGTAATTGCCTGCCTTCTCTCTGCTTCTACTCTTATGGAGAAGGACCACATTTGCCCTCCTCCAGTCCTCATGTACCTCTCTTGTCTCTAGTGATATGTTGAAAAGGGCAGCCAGTGGTTCCTCCAGTAGTTCCTGAGTTCGTTTAGTACTCTAGGGTGAATACCATCTGACCCCATTGCCTTATCACTTCTATTTTCCAGAGTTCTTCTAGGACTCTTTCCACTGTGAATGGGCTGGTGTCTATCTCCCTCCGCCAAATACTTCTCTTACTGAGTCTCGGTCCCTCACCCTCCCCTTCCCTGGTGAATACTGAGCAAAAGTACTTGTTCAGTATCTCAGACTTTTCTAGGTCATCCTCCACCCTTTCTCCTCCTTCCTTCTTCAGCCTAGCGATCCAATTTCTGGTCTTTTTCCTCTCGCTAATGTATCTGAAGAAGGTCTTGTCACCTTTCTTAATTATCTGGGCTATACCTTCCTCTGTCTGTGCTTTAGCCCTTCTAATTATTTTTTCCGGATTCCCTCTGCTTCTCCAGATATTGTTCTCTGTCCTCGTCCTTTTGTGTTTCCTTGTATCTTCTGAAGGCTCTTTTCTTTTCCCTTTCTTTCTCGGCCACTACCTTCAAGAACCATGATGGCCTTTTCTTTCTTTTACTCTTGCTATGCGTTTTGACACAGTGACCTGTTACTTCTGTTATGACTCGCTTGAGTCTAGACCACTGTTTTTCCACATCTCCCCCTGTACCTTCTGCTGCTGGGCTCTTTTGAGATTTCTGCCCATCTCCTCAAAGTTAGCCTTCCTGAAATCTAGGATCTTTATCCTTGTGTGGCTTACCTCCTCCACTGTGGTTACCTTAAACCACACTGTCCTGAGGTCACTGGTACCAAGGGTACTGCCCACCTCCATATCTGTGATCCTGTCCTCATTGGTCAGGATCAAATCCAGTACAGCCTTCTCTTGGGTTGGTTCTGCTACAAGCTGTCTTTAAGTTTGCCCCAATTAGGGCAGTCATGAAGCCCCTGCCCCTGCCCCTTGTTGTACTCACAATCTGAGTGCTCCAATGTGCCTCAGGCAGGTTGAAGTCACCCATTAGTAGCAATTCTCCTTTGGCTGCCATTTTGTGGATGGTTTCCACAAGAGCTTCATCTGATTTCCTTTCCCTGTGCTGGAGGCCTGTAAATCACTCCAGTGCGAATGGCTATCCTTTTTCCCACCTCCAGGGTGACCCACAGTGCCTCTGCTCCTTCTTGTGACCCTTGAGCCTCTGTTGCTTTAATCAGCTCCTTCACATACATAGCAACTCCCCCTCCACTTCTCCCTTCGCCATCCTTCCTAAAAAGTTTGTATCCTGGTATGGCTATATCCCAGTCATGGTTCCCTGTATACCATGTTTCTGTAATAGCTACTATGTCCATGTCTGCATCTTCCATTAATGCCATTATGTCTAGGATTTTGTTCCCCAGACTGCGGGCATTTGTGCACATAACTTTCCAGCTTGTGCACCCACCCACCTTTTCCGTTTTTTCGGCCCTGTGACATTTTTGGGTTCCATCTTCTGTCCTCCCCACAATTGTATCTAATTAATTTCTTGGGTTTAATAGTGCCCCTGTACTAATTGGATTCTCGCTTATTTCAGATATGTTATGTGGGGGGGGGTTACCTTTATTCCCCTGACTGATTTTGCCTTCCCTCATGGCTAGCTTAAATGTTTAAATTGGTTATAGTCACTGCTGTGTGGCAAGAGGGGCGGACAAGAAGGGCACTATGTACCTTCCATTATCACAATAATATTTGTCTGCATATCTATAGAAAAATACTGGAAAAAGAGGCCTTTGAGTTAACAGTGTTCAGCAGTGCTACAACAACCAATGCTTATGTTTTGAAACAAATGGAATCTAGTCATCGTAACAGTTCTTTGTTGTCTATCTTTTCCCTCCTCCCCACTTACTTTGTTGTCCTGATAGCCCAAATGGCTGTGCTGGTTTCTGACTGACTCATCACCTCCCCTCATATCTCATGTAGACACACAACTAAGTAGGCAAAGCTATAACTTTCTATGACCTACATACAGTAGGTATTGGCACAACTGCAGCCAAGGCCAGCATTTTCCAAGGGGTTTTACTGCTAGCTGGAAGGCGACTTCATCAGTTCACTTTCCTGAGACACCTGTGTAAACCTGGGGGATTCACAGTCGAAAACATCATGGGACAAAACTTAGCCAGCCCAGCGTCTGACTCTGCCTTTGATCTGTAACAGTAAGCTGTGTTTTAAAAGGGTTTGAGATTTCCCACAGAAACCAAACCACACCGTAGCTTAAATTACAGTGTGCCTTTTCTGTTAACGAGGCAGCTGAGTTTCTGACAACTATATTATTAAAGTTACAGAAAGTGGAACTATTTCACTTTGGTTTTCCATAGTTTTCAAAAATTGTAAAGTCTGCATTTATTTAAATCGTCAAAAAAATGAAGAAATTCATTTTTTATTATCTGTTTACTCCTCCTCCTTCCCTGCTGACCATGGCCCCCTTCCAACACCTCCCCCCCAGCCATGTCACCCAGCTTCTTGTAGGCTAATCTTAACCTCCCATTTCTTCCCCCATAGCTTACCACCGTAGCGGAGGCAGCAGGTCCCCAACTGCCACAGGTCAGGATCTGGTTCTCGAGAGAGGGCCATGTCACTGGTGTTGCAAGGGATTGGTCCATTGTGCTGCCTGTGGTGTTTTTCTACTGATTCCCCAGAGATGCTGACATAGATTTGCATAAAGCGTGATGCATGCAAGAGTGTGTAGCACATCAACGTCAGTGTCTCCCTGCCAAGGAAGCAGCTGTGAGTTCATTGCCAATTGTGGTCAGGAAGTATTGCACAGGAGGTGACTGCCCTCCCTCCCTCCCCAGATTAGAGGAGGTGCCTCTAGGATACTCGATCCTCCTCCTGTCCAGCACCTGATTACCCAGGCTCACTTACAAATCCAAATCTCTAGCATTGCAAGCAATAGTGCTACTGCTGCGTCAATGGCCAGCCAGAGAAATAAGATTTTAAAAGTGCATTGCTTAAGTGTTGCATATCAGAACACTTGAACTGTAGTCTTTGTAAATAAAGGTATTTTATTTCCCTCAGAAATCCCACTTAAATTTCTCCCAAATGTGCTTTGTTGACATGTTTTGTTCTCCTTGATTCCAGACACATTAAGACGTTGCTTTGTACTACATTTCCGTGATAATGCCCCCTTTTCACTACAGCTGGGCTGTATCACATGGTGAAGCGTAGTGGTTTCTGTGCTGTCAGTTTCGACATTACAATACATGCAAACCGGGTCCTTGCAAGCAAAAAGAGGTACCACACCATTCTGCTCACTTACAGATAGTGTATGCTTCTTATGTAATGCACCAGATCTTACTTCGAGGAAGGTTGTTGCAGCTGGCCACACTGGTAGGACTAAGCCGTCAAGTGCCAGGACCACACGGAAAACTTTTAGCTAGCAGTCTACCACAGGGGACCGGCCACCGCCGACATCAGACACTGATGTCAGCCTATCCTATAAAGATGGGCAGTTCCCCTCACCTACCTCAGTTCCTTTCCTGCTGTCAACCCGCACACGTCAGACCTTAGCAGACGCAGCAGCTGCAGTTGATCGCCATTACTCATGCTTGCCAAACTTTTTCATTTTACAAGAAATAAAAACTGTATGCCTTTCCTCCCTTCCCACTCCTACAGAGGGTTCTGCTCAAGCTCCAGTTGGAAGGGACAGAGATGATTCTCATTGCTCCCTTCTGGCTGCATCAGATTTGGTTCCCTTGCTGCAATAGCTGTCGGTGGAACCTCTGATGCCCTTGCCACTGTGCAGCAGCTTACTGTCCCAGGACCAGTGCACCCTAGTCCATCCAGACCTCAAGTCCCTGCATTTCCATGCATAGCTGCTGCGGACCTAGCTATCGCCTGCTTCGGATGTCTTCTGGGGTCGCAGATGTCATGATGGCTGCTAGAAAACCCCTCCACCAGGGCCACTTACGCTAAGAAATGTAAGTGTTTCACCCTTTGGACTGCTGCTCACCATTTGGATCCCTTCACCTGCCCGGTGAATCAGGTGTTGGAGTACCTTCTTTCCCTTTCGGACTCCAGCTTGGGGTACTCGTCACTCAGGGTGCATCTTTCCGCCATCTCTGCGTACCATGCACCTAACAAGGCCATAGCTGTTGCCTAGCTCGAAGTGTCCCACACCTTCCTGCGGGGCATTTTGCATCTGAAACCTCGCATTCTGGACCTGATTCTTCCATGGGATCTGAATTTTATGTTTGAGAAACTCACGCTTCCTCCCTTTGAACCAGCCAAGAGTTGTAAGCTGCACTTTCTGTCATGGAAAGCACTCTTTTTTAGTTGCAGTTACTTCTACTCGGAGGATTTCCAAGCTTCAGGCTCTTATGTATAAGGAATCTTATTTGTTTTTTCACAAAGACAGGGTGTCTTTGCGTACTAATCCTAAGTTCCTACCTAAGGTGTTGTCAAAGTTTACTTTGAACCAATCCATCCACATTCCAGTTTATTTTCCTGAGTATTCTAATCAAGGGGAGGCATTGCTCCATACTTTAGATGTATATAGGATTTAGCGGTACTGTATGAACAGCACCAAGCCTTTAAGGAAATCTGACCAGTTGTTTGTTTTGTTCGGCCCTAACAGAGAGAGCGCTCCTGTTTCCAAATAGTGTTTGTCTAAGGAGTTATCGTATTGCATTGTTTATTGCTACTGCAAGTACAGCGAGGCCCTTCTAGCATGGATAGGGGCATTCCACCAGGGGTATGGCCACCTTCATGGCTTGTTTCAGAGATGTGTCTGCTGGGGACCTCTTTGCAGCTGCCACCTGGATTTCTGTCCACACCTTCACCAAGCGTTACAGTCTGGACATCGCTTCTAGGTGTAGAGCCCATTTCGGCCTAGCAGTACTTCAGGGCCTTCTCTCTTGAGCTCTTGGCTGCTGATCTGCCCTCCTGCTGGCGTTGTTCTCCTGGTCAAGCCCGGTAATGCTTGAGACTCGGTACTACTAGTGTGGCCTGTTGCAAGAGCTTTCCTCAAAGTAAGATAGTACAGTTACGTAAGAACTTACCGTAACAGTAGATCTTCTGGAGAAGCTCTTGCAGCAGGCCCTGCTTTCCCTTCCTCCTTCCCCCTGCTGTTCCATGTTTCTCTCTCACTACTTCTGCTTACTTTTTGGTTCTTGAAAACCTCCTTGGTTTTCCATTCACTGACCACTTGGGGTCCCCTGCGGGAGAGCTGAGGTAGGTGTGGGGGACCACCCAGCTTTATAGGATAGACTGACGTCAGCAGTGAATGGTCCTCTATGGTAGACTGCTGCTAGAAGTTTTCCGTGTGATCCTGGCACCTGGCATCTTAGTCCTACTGTTGTGGCCTGCAGCAAGAGCTTCTCTCGAAGATCTACTGTTTTGGTAATTTATTATGTAACTGTACTATATGATGCAATATTACTGGGGATGTAAATATGGTGCATTTATCCACACTGTGGCAGTCTTCCTTTCCATTTAAATCTAGCCGGAATGTATTCAAGCTATGCTTCTCCAACCCATTCTGGAGTTGTCTTCCTCAGCTCTGCCCCATGACGTTAGATCTTCCTATCCGCTGGAAGAGTCAGGTCTCCTCCTTTGCAGCTCTGTGCGTCCAGTCAAGGCCAGTGTTTCTCTCATTTTTTCAAAGTGGTTTTCAAGCACCTTATTCTTGAAATGGAGCACAAAGAACCTCTGTCTGGTCCTGGATTTAAGAGATGTGTTGCCTGCAGTAAAAAAAATGTCCCAAATGGACCTGCACGCTTCCTGCATCTACTGCCTCCGGGCAGAGCATGACCTGCAGGCATGTAATCTGTGCAAAACCTTGTTGCCTTCCTCTCCCAAGGATCAGTATGCTGCCTCCTCCTTGGTCAGCCAGATGAACGGGACCCACCGGTCCAGTCTAAGGATGCCTGCAAAGCGGTTTCAGCGGCTGCGGGTTAGGCATCCCAGCTTGCAGCCCTAGAAGAGGCAGCAGCACAGGCCATGGCAGTTTTGTCATCAGTGCCTGTACTACTCCCAGTTGGCGCCAGTAACATAGAAACATAGACTTTGACGGCAGATAAGGACCGCTTGGCCCACCGAGTCTGCCCATTTCCCTATTTTTTTGATAAGCTGCAGATCCTAGTTAACCAACAGCCTACTTCTTCCTACCCCCCTCCACCAGAATTGCCTTATGTCTGTGTCATGCATTCTTGAATTCCCTCACTGTTTTTGACCCCACGACCTCCTCAGTGTTGGAGCTTCCTTCACTGGCTCCTTTCGGTATGTGCCAGTCCCTGCAGACGCCTAGGTTGGGCTCTTCCTGAGGTGACAAATCTAAAGAAAACCAAAAGAACCTTCTGTCGGTCCCGGGACTGGGCATGATCATGCTCTTCCCACTTCCACAATTCCCTGGAGTGCTTGACGGCTGTTGAGCGCTCGGCCTCGGCCAAGCCTTCCTTGGTCAAGGGTCAGGCAGCTAGCTCTATGGTACCCCCATGGGGCTTGTTGGCCGTGATACAGGCCGACCAGCCGATTGAGATTTTTCTTGACCGGGTCAACCTGTTGGCGGAACACACCAAGGATGACTCGATTACTAGGACTTTGGTCCTTTCAGATATTACTTCAAGGGTGTCTCTTGCAGCAGGCTATCACCAGTAAGACTAAGTTACCAGGCACTAGGACCACACAGAAACGTTCTAGCTAGCAGTCTACCAGAGGGTGCTGCCTACCTTCTAATGTCAGCTCCTGACATCAGCCAATCCTATAAAGGAGGGCAGCCCCCACACCCTCCTCAGTTCTTTCCCACCATTGACCAACGTATGTCGGACCACTGATACCACCACAGCTATAGTCGACTGCCATTTGGCCACATTTAACTGCACTTTGTTATTTTTCGATTTTTTTCTAGGTTTAACATCAACATTTCAGTGTTCTCACCTGACGGCTTATGTCTTCAAAACCTTCTTCATCTTCTGACTGCTCCACGAAGTGTGCCTGCAGCAAACAGATCCTGGACAAGGATGGCCATTCTGCCTGCATCTTGTGCCTAGGTCCAGACCACGATGTCCAAGCCTGCGAGGCCTGCCAGATATTCAACACAGCCACCAGTAGATGTCGTCAGAAGATCCTGGACTCCTTAAGCAGAAGGTTGCCTCAATGGAACGGGAGCTGCAAGCCAGGAGCTCCTCCCTTTCCCCGGCCCAATCCTCGGGGTCTTCAAATTCCCAAGAGAAAACTACTGGGGAACATAAGCACAGGGACAGGGATCGGAACCATCCCTGGTATGCCTCCCACCCGCAGTCCCCGCACAAGAAGTCCTTGACCTTGAAATGGTCTTCCTCCCTCAGGGGGTCAACCTCCTCAGACCTGCGTGCCCTAACTTCTATAGGGCTACCAGTGGCCCTGTTGCCCACCCGGGTCACCCTCATGGGAAGCCGCTCTTCGGGTCAGGGTTCTTTGTATCCAGCTTCTCAGCTCCTGCTGTTTCAGCCCTTATTCTCAGTGGGCACACAGTCAGGTGGCTCATCTGGAGTCTCTTCAGCTGGTGCAGGTATGGCGGGCGCCAGTCTCCATGCTGTCACCCCCGCCCCGACAATCGTGCTACCAACTCCGGTCTCATACTCTGGGACCACCGCCTGTTCTCCTCCTCCTTCTCAGGGGCAGATGTTGCAGTACACTGGTACCTCATCAATCTGGTCTCTTCTCAGCCTTTGCCTGGGGGGAGGGTTGTTTTCCATTCTGGCACCTGTATCCCCACAACTGGCACCCTTGGATGCCCCTCCAGCTTTACCTCGGCCGACGCCTGCTGGGCCTGCACCTGTTCCCCCTCTACCGCAGCCTGTGGGACCCATGCCGGCCCTGCCTGTCCCTCCTGTCAGGCCTGCACCTGGTTTTCTGCAGCCAGTGCCCATTGGGCCCACACCAGCCCTACCAATGCCCATAGGTCCATTGCCCGTCCTACTACATTCCGCTCCTGTGTGAGATCGGCGCCTGTCCTGCTGCACCATGCACCCATAGAACCTCAGCCTGGGTACCCTATGCCAGCACCTGCTGGTACAGTGTTTGCCTACCCCTACCCTGTGCCGGTGGGACCTGCGCTGGGTTATTCATACCTGGCACCCTTGGGACCTGCAGTGGTCTACAATTACCCTATGCCCAGGAGACTGGCACCGGTCCCCTTTGATTACCTTTGTCTGATCTCGATCTTGTGGTCCTACCTGCAGATGCAGGTCCCCACATCGAGACGAGAGGACCAGCCCCAGCCACCCCTCAAATGTCTCCTTCGGGCCCCATTTCCCCGGCCCCTATTTGGCCAGGTCCTAGTGCTCCTAGCATACCCTGGGTTAGGCCTGATGCTGGGTCAGCCGGCCACTTGGATGATCATCTGCCTGATGATAGCGGGGATGAAAACACAGATGACACTGATGAGAGTGTCAGCAGTGAGTCTTCCTCAATAGGCCCAGAATCCTCAGAAGGGGAAGAGATACCCAGTAACGGTTCCAGTTCTCCCCAAGATAATCCCACTTTCTAGGGACATGGATATGTTGTTCATCCACACTTATTGGCAGGTTCCTTGCCGCTTTAAATCTTGCCAGAAGGTCTTCAAGCTGGCTCCTCCCACCCACCCGGGTGGTAAAACTCTCGGCTCCGCCCCATGACGCCAGATCTTTCTTACCGCTTGGAAGCTCAGGTTCCCTCCTTAACGCGCTGCGTTTAAGACTGGTTCCTAATTCTTCGAAAGTTCGAAATCAAAAAGTTTTTTGCTAAAAAGACTTCGGTCTTCTTCTCCTCGTGCTGCGATGAACAAATCGACTCCCGGTTTTCGGAGGTGCCCTTGCGGGCAGAAGATGTTTAGGACGGATCCGCACTCCACGTGCGTCTACTGCCTGGGCCTTGAGCACGACCTGCAGGCCTGCGATTTGTGCTCTTCCTTTTCGGCGTACGTCCTTGAAGACCGTGCTGCCCGATTACAACTGGGGCGCCCCGAGAAAAGAATTCCACCGGTGAAATCTAAAGAGGCCCAATTGGCAGTGTCCACGGCGGCGGGCTCGGCAGATCAGCTCGAGCAGATGATCGCCCTCGAAGAGGAGGCGGCGCGGGCCGCTTCTACCTTGGCTGCGGCATTTGTCCCACTCTCTCTCGGTGCCTCGTACTCGGCTTCTTTTAAGGAGCTTTGTCTGACCCTCTCGACCAAAGGTGAGGGTCCAACTTCTTCGGGACCTTTTTCCAGGTCCAAAAAGAGCAAAAGTAAGTCTCTCCATCGACGCTCTTGGGAGCGGGAAAGATCCCCCTTCCCTTGTCGACAG
The DNA here is from genome assembly GCA_016271365.2 of Neoceratodus forsteri. Classification (NCBI taxonomy): domain Eukaryota; kingdom Metazoa; phylum Chordata; order Ceratodontiformes; family Ceratodontidae; genus Neoceratodus; species Neoceratodus forsteri. The sequence continues at coordinate 446,054,584 of CM057456.1, read as the reverse complement.
TCGACTTCAGTCGACCCCTCAGCTTCGGCCACTGGCTTCACGGTGTCCCCGTCAGGCCAGTTGACCGAGACTCCCATCGACGCGGTCGAGATTTTTCTCGACGGGTTAGACGGGTTGTCGGCTGGAGAAGCTGAGAATCCCCTCTCCCCAGTTCCCCCGGTGGGAGTTGAGGATCCCATCGGCTCGTCTGTGCCTCCGGTTCCGGAGCCTTCGGTGGGATCGTCCGAGCCGAGGGGAGTGCCGATTTCCGACACTTCTCTTCGCCTTCCTCGGCCTAGTCGAGACTCTCGGTCTCGGACATCCTCGCGTCCAACTGATCCGCCGCCGCCATAGGCGGGTCACGGCATCACAGTAAGCGGCGCCACGCTTCTTCCTCTTCCTCGGACGGCAGAGGCTTCGCCGCAAGTTGCGCCGGAGGTACGAGGAACTTATGTGGCAACAGCTCCTTTTGACCGGGAATAAGCCGACCCAGTCGTCTTCCCCGGCCATTAAGTGGCTGTCACTGGAGCAGCCGAAACAACCCCTCATTGTAGTCGAGGAGCCTGTTCTCAGGCAGGTTGTTCGGCCAATTCCAGCTGCCCCACCGATTCTGGTGGAACCTCCACCTCCACAGCCATTAGTTGGAGCTCCGACCAAAAATTCTTGGTCGGACTTGGGTTTGCCCCATAGGCTGTCTGTCACCCTCACTCCCGATAAACCTCGGCAGGTGGAGGGTGGCTCAGGCCCGAGGCAGCTCTTTGAGGACTCTTCTGAGTCCGATGATGGTTCCTCCCTCTTCTCCAAGCGCATGGACTTGGAGTCCTCGGGAGGGCAGTCAATGGACGATAGCCGTTCGTCCGTCTTAGGGTTGCTCCGACTCATCTCAGAGTCCACGGGATGAAGCTCGAACCCGTTTCTAAACAGGCCAGGTATCCCCTCACGGAGATTCTGGACCGAGGGGATTCTCCTACGGAGGCCTTTCCGGTGGCCGAAGCCATAGTGGGTCCGGCCTTGGAACTTTGGCAGCGTCCTGCTTCCTGCCCTGCTCCTTCGGCCAGGTTGGCCAGGAAGTATGCGGTCCCTACCGGTTCCCTGTCCGGTTTTTCGGAACACCCCTCGGCCGAGGGGTTGGTTAACGACAGCGTTTTCCGGCGTGCCGGGAACGCCAGGGATGTGGACAAACCTCCCGACAAGGAATCCAAGAAATTGGATTATGCCGGGCGGAAAGTCTATGCTGCGTCCTCTCTCGGCCTTCGTCAGGCCAGTTCGGCCGTCCTCATGGCACATTTTTCTCACGCCCTGTTGGGCTCCCTGGATGAGGTTGTCCCTCATCTTCCCGCAGATCTGCAGACTACGGTCAGGCAGGTGCAGGACCAGGGCAGGGCGGTGGCCAAACAGCAGCTCCAGACTGCGTTAGACATCGGGGACTCATGTGCCAGGTCTGTGGCGGCCGCAGTGGCCATGCGTCGTCGGGCTTGGCTGAGGATATCCACCTTTACCTCGGATACCCAGCACAAGTTGGCGGATGTTCCCTTTTTGGGGACTGACCTCTTCGGCCCTGGGGTGGAAGGTCACCTGCAGAGGATCGAGAAGTCCAATGCTGCCTTGGACTCGGTCTCTTCCGCTCAGAAGGACAAAGGCCGCAAGCCACAGCCTAAGCCCTTTCATCCTTCTGCGCCCGCGGCGCGCCCGGGCCCAGCAACGTCAGGGCCAGCAGGCTCGACCTTGGTATCCCAAACCAAAGCCATCGGCTTCCTCCAACAGGAAGCAGGGAGGTAAAGGCCCGGGAGGTCCCTCAGCCGGTCCCTCCTCCAAGCCTGCCCAGTGACGGGCTGAGGGGTGTTGCCCCCATCCCTGTCACCTCACCCCTGGATCCCCTTGGGGACGGCTCAGACACTTCCTTTCCGCCTGGTCCGCTGTTACCACGGACAGGTGGGTACTGGAGGTGGTGGGAAAAGGCCTACCTCTGGAATTCGAGCAGGCCCCGCCCTTCAGAGCCGTCGCACCTCGGGGGGCCTCGGGGTCCGCAGCCTCACTGGCGGCTCGCCGAGCAGACATCGCTCTCCTCCTCCAAAAGGAGGTGATCACGGAGGTGGAGGACCCTTCAGACCCGGGTTCGTGTCCAAGTATTTCCTGTTCCGACGGATGGGGGCTGGCCCCATTCTCGACCCACACAACCTGAACAAGTTCCTAAGGTCTCAAACCTTCAGGATGGTCACTCTGGCACAGATAATACCATCTCTGGAACACGGTGTGGTTCTGCTCTCTGGACCTACAGGGACGCGTTCTTTCACGTCCCTATCCGTCCCATCACATCGGAGATTCCTCCGCTTTCAGTGGAGGGATCCTCTTCAAGTTCCGAGCCATGCCCTTCGGCTATCTCTAGCTCCCAGGGTCTTCACCAAATGCATTGCAGTGGTGACAGCATTCCTCTCTGACACCCGAGGTCGGTGTGCCCTTACCTGGACGATTGGCTGATAGCAGCCCCCTCCAGACAGGAGGTGGAGCGGTCCAGAGATCTGGCCCTCCAGGTTTGCTCTCAAGTTGGCCTTCTCATCAACGAGGCCAAGTCGGAACTCGAGCCGAAGCAGGTGATCCTGTTCATCGGGGCAGAGCTCGACTCTCTTCGAGCCAGAGCACGGCTCCCGGCGGACAGGGCCGAGGTTCTTACCTCCTTTGCCCAATCATTTCTGGTTGGGCAATCGCGCCCTGCCCGGGACTTCCTGCGCCTTCTGGGTCTCATGGCGGCCTGTACCAGCGTGGTCCGTTGGGCGCGCTGGCACATGCGCCCCCTTCAGTGGGGACTGGCCAGCCAGTGGTCACAACGCTGCGATCCTTTGGACCAGCTAGTGATAGTGACCCAGGAGATGTGGAACGCTCTCCAGTGGTGGACCGTTCCATTCCATCTGCAGGAGGGCATCCCGTTTGTCCGCCCCGAGCCGACGGTCTCTCTATTGACCGATGTCTCTCTGATGGGTTGGGGTGCCCATCTGGGGGAACACCGAGTGCACGGCCTCTGGTCCCCGCGGGAGTCCCGATGCCACATCAACCTGCTGGAGCTCCGAGCGGTCCGCCTAGCTCTCACCGCCTTTGCTCCGTTTCTCCGGGGTCAAGTGGTCCGAGTCCAGACGGACAATACCACGACTATGTACTACCTGAACCGCCAGGCCGGAAGAGCTCCATGCTTCTATGCAAGGAAGCTCTCCGCATTTGGTCACTCGTGCGCAGCCTGGAGGCGGATCTCCTAGGCATTCATGTGGCAGGAGCCTCCAACACCCTGGCCGATGCCCTGAGCCGGATAGGGGCTGCATCTCATGAGTGGTCTCTCCTGCCGGAGGTAGTACAAGATCTGTTCTCCCACTGGGGCACACCTCAGGTGGACCTGTTTGCCTCCAGGGAGAACGCGAAGCTGAGGCTGTTTCATGCCCCCCCTCAGCAGGGCTCGCTGCAGGGGATGCCTTCTCGAGGCTGTGGACCCCGGCCTCTTCTACACCTTTCCCCATTTCCCTTGATTCACAAGGTGCTTCTCAAAGCAAGGAGGGACAAGGCGCTGGTGATCCTGATAGCCCCAGACTGGCCCCGCCAGTTCTGGTACCCAGATCTCCTCAGCCTCAGCTCCAGGCTCCCGAGGCAGCTTCCAGCTCGCCGGACCTGCTCTGAGTCAATCGGGGAAGTGTTCCATCGGACCTTCAATCCCTGCACCTGACGGCCTGGCTCCTAAGCGGCTAGAGTTCCAGGCCTTGGGTCTTTCCGACGAGGTCCTCAATGTTGTTGAGGCGTCCCGTAAGGAGTCGACCAGAAAATGCTACGCCTTCAAATGGAAGAGATTCTCCATTTGGTGTCAGGGGCAAGGGCTTGGACCCTTCCTCCTGTTCTGTGGCAAGCATTTTGGACTATTTCTGGTCCCTTTCTAGTCAAGGGCTTAGGTCGACGACCCTAAAGGCGCACCTGGCAGCCATCTCTGCTTACCGGGCGCGGGCCAGGGAGCAGTCGGTGGCGCAGGAAAAGGTGGTCGGGCGCTTTTTCAAAGGCCTTGATCACATTTCCCCTCCGGTGCGAGAACCTCCACCTCCGTGGGATTTACTGCTGGTACTGGCAAAGCTCATGGGCAAGCCATTCGAACCAATGCACAGGTGTGATCTCTCTCACCTGTCGTGGAAGACCGCCTTTTTGGTGGCTATCACGTCAGCCAGAAGGATGGGAGAGCTCCAGGAGCTTTGCATCGAGTCTCCTTACCTGGTCTTCCACAGAGACAAGGTTGTCCTGCGCCCCCACCCGAAATTCCTTCCGAAGGTGGTGTCGGAGTTTCACCTTTAACCAGGTGCTGTCTCTGCCTGTGTTCTACCCCAATCACACCTCAGAGACCGAATATAGGCTCCATACTCTGGACCCTAGAAGGGCGCTCGCTTATTATAAGGAGCGCACGGCTGAAATTCGGGGAGAGGTTCGCCAGCTGTTTGTCACCTACGCTGAAGCCGCACCTGGCAGACCTGCAGCCAAGCGGACGATAGGCAGGTGGGTCACCTCCTGCATAGATCGCTGCTATAAGTTGGCGGGCATGGAGCCTCCCAGAGGGATAAGAGCTCATTCTACCCGTCATACTACTGCATCGGTGGCTGCTTCCAGGGACGTCCCTATCCAGGAAATCTGCAGGGCTGCTACCTGGAAGTCAGCACACACCTTTATTACCCATTACCACATCGACCTTGAGTCACGCCCGGGATGCTGGTTTTGGGACCTCAGTTCTCGGTCTTTATTCCCTAAGTAGGGGTGTGCGCCTTGCCTCCCTCCTCCCAGAGAACTGCTAGGGGTCTGCCAATAAGTGTGGATGAACAACATATCCATGTCCTAAATCAGAGTTACTCACCTGTGGAGTTCTAGGAATGGTATATGTTGTTCATCCTACATTCCGGCTTGACGCACAACCTGAGCTTCCAGCTGGCCAGATCTGGCGTCATGGGGCGGAGCCGAGAGTTTTACCACCCGCATGGGTGGGAGGAGCCAGCTTGAAGACCTTCCGGCAAGATTTAAAGCGGCAAGGAACCTGCCAATAAGTGTGGATGAACAACATATACCATTCCTAGAACTCCTGTTACAGGTGAGTAACCTGTATTTCATGGTCATCATGAGGCACATTCAGGCCACTATGGGCTGGGAGACAGAAGAGCAGGACCCTGAGAGTCATCTGTTGGCAATCTACCTATGTCAGCCCGACGCTTCTCTGTTGGTGGTCCCACCGATTATCGAGTCCTATAAGGATGTTGCCTGGGTTGCTTGCAACTGACCTGATACAGTCCCAGCAGTGTCCAGAAAGGCTGACTGACTTATCACACACTGGCTGGCAAACTGTATTTTGGGGAACAGCTCAATGCTGATTCGGTCGTCATCAGTGCTTTGCACGACCGAACCAAGCGGCCGAAACACCTTAGCTTCCTCTTCCCAATAGGGAGTCTCAACAGCTGGGCCAGATGGGCAAGCATGTCTTCACCTCTGCCACTCTGGCCATTCAGGCCATCAGTTATTTGGCCCATATGGTACAGCATTAGAACTTCCTATGGGACCAAGCTAGGGAGAAAGTCCTAGCCATGCCAGATGACCCTTCTAAGCAGCAGGTCCTTTAAACAGGCTTGGATGTTGGTACTGACGTCCTCAGCGCTGCCTGTGATGTAGTAGATGCCTCTGGCCGGGCAGTGGCTGTAGACATCTGTATGAGGTGCCACTCCTGGCTGTGGGTCTCAGGCTTTGCACAGGATGTCCAATCTAACATAATGGATGCCCCTTTCAGGGGTTTCAAACTTTTTGGGTGAGATGTTCAGGATGTCATCTCTGAACTCCAGACCTCAGGATGGGCTCTCAAATCTGTCTACTCGATGTACCATACCCAGTCGAAGTTAGGACAGCGGGCTCCCTTTCATCGCTCATCCCGCAGATAGGCCCGACCCCTTCCCAAACCCCAGGGCAAGCGCAAAACAGGGTCAGCTCTCTCCACTCCCTCCTCCACCACCACCACCTGTAGCATCTGAGGTCCAGCAGCGCCCCAGCAGCAGCTGCTCCCACCTCCTGACTCCTTGCCAGACACCCCCCCCCCAAGTTGTTCACCAGGAGGCGGTTGAAGAGGATTGCTTTTCCCTGCACCTGGATGGATGGAGGGAGATCCCCACAGACAGCTGGGTGCTGCAGCTCACCGAGCACGCCACAGTCTTGAATGCATAGAGTGGCCTCCAGAAAACTCCTTGCACCCTCCCGGCTATGTCCGTCTCAGCAGATTCAGGCCTTACTTTGAAAAAAGGCCATAGAGCCGGTCCCGCAGTTTCAGCAGGGAAGGTGTTCTACTCCCACTTCTTACTGGTCCCAAAATGGACAGGAGACCTTTAGCCCATCCTTGGCTTAAGGCTGCTGAACCTGTTTATAGAGTACAAGCGGTTCAGGATGGTCACCCTTCAGGAATTACTGCCCCTACTACTTCAGGGGGACTGGCTTTGCTCTCTAGATATGCAGGATGCCTACCTGCATATCAAGGTCTTTGCCTGCCATCGGCGCTTCCTCTGTTTCCACTTCTAGAGAGTGCACTACCATTTCAGAGCTCTGCCGTTTTGTTTGTCCACAGCCCCCAGGGTCTTTACCAAATGCTTGGCAGTGGTGGCAGCTGCCTTGAGACAGTAGGGGTTTTACATTTTCCCTACCTGGATGATTGGCTGCTAACAGCGCTGTCCAAGGGACTGTCTCCTTCAAACTCTTTCTCACACCTACAACCTGTTATAAGCTGTGGGCATTACTATCAACCTGCCACAGTCTTTTCTGACCCCTTGCTAGTGACTCCTGTACATAGGAGCAGTGCTGGGTACGACTCAGGGGAAGGCCTTCTTACCCCCAGACAGCAGAGCATCAGATGGATCAGGCCTGTCTTCTTTACTCCAGCTATCATGTTCTGGGCAAGGGTTTTTTTGAGGCTTCTAGGCCTCATGGCCGCAGTCATTACCACAGTGCCCCTGGCCAGGCTGCATATGAAATTTTCTCAGTGGATGCTGTGGGTCCAGTGGGACAAATGAAAGGACACCCTGGATCAACCAGTGCTGGTGTCGGATCCAGTCAAGAAGGTACTGCTGAGGTGGGTGGAGCTCAGCAACCTGCTTCAGGGGGTTCCCTTGTGTATACCTCCCCCTCAGCAGGCCCTTATGATAGATGCCGTAGGCCTCGGTTGGGGGGCTCACCTGGGGGACCACCAAACTCACGAGAAATGGTCCACGTTGGAGAGGTATCTCCACATCAGTGTCCTGGAGATGCGAGCAGCCTTGTATGCCTTGCAGAGCTTCGAAACTCAGCTCTCCCCGGGTTCGCTGTTGGTTCAGACAGACAACGTGTGCAGTGTATTACATAAGCAAGGGGGGGGGAGGACTCATTTCTATCCCCTGTGCAGGGAAGTGATAAGAGTCTGGTATTGAGCCATCAAGCACGGCCTGGAACTCTCGGTCATCCATGTTCCCAGTGACCAAAACATCCTGACGGCCAGCCTAAGCCGATCGCGGTCCGGAGCCCATGAGTGGGAACTTCCAACCTTGGTGGTAGAAGACCTCTTTGACAGATGGTGTCAGCCTGAGTTGGACCTTTTTGCATCCCCACACAGTGCAAAACCGATGCTTTTCTGCTCACTAAATCCAGGACAAGAGTTTTCTGGTGAGATGCAGTGTCCCCTCTCCTGGACAGGGAGGATTCTGTATGCTTTCTTTTCCTTCTCACTCCTTCAATGAGTTCTAATCAAACTCTAGATCGAGGTGGCTACAATGATCCTCATAGCCCCCTTCTGGCCTTGTCAGATCTGGTTCTCCTTGCTGCAGCGGCTGGCAATGGAACCTCCATTGTCCCTGCTCCTTTGCACAGGTTTGCTTTCCCAGGAACAAGACACCCTGTCCATCTGGACCTTAAGTCTCCCCATATTCATGCATGGCTCCTGAAGACATAGTCATCACCAGATTTTGGGTCTCCCCCAGAGTAGCAGATGTCCTGGTGGCAGCCAGGAAGCCCTCTGCCAGAGCCACTTACTCTATGAAATGGAAGAGCATTGGTCTTTGGGCTGCATCACACATTTAGATCCCTTCACCTGTCTAGTGGACCAGGTCCTGAAGTACCTCCTGTCCCTCTCCGACTCGGGTTTGCAGTACTTCTCTATCAAGGTACATCTTTCTGCCATCCCTGCATATCATGTACCTGTGGATGGGCGTTCTGTGGCTCAACATGATGCGTCTCACACATTCTTGAGGGGCATTCTGCATTTGAAGCCCCCAATTCAAGCCCCTGTCCTACCTTGGGACCTTAATTTTGTTTTGGAAAAGCTTATGCTGCTTCCCTTTGAACTATCTGTGTCTTGCGAGCTCTGCTTTCTGCTATGGAAAGCGTTATTTTTAGTTGCCATTACTTCTGCTCAAAGGATTTACGAGCTTCATGCCATGATATGTAAGGAGCCATGTCTGATTTTTCACAAAGACAGGGTGTCTTTGCGTACCAATCCTAAGTTTCTTTCTAAGGTGGCATTGAAGTTGACTTTGAATCAATCCATCCACCTCCCTGTTTATTTCCCAGAGCATTCCAATCAAGGGGAAGCATTGCTCATACCTTGGATGTGCATAGAATTTTGAGGTACTATACACACAGGACTAAAAACTCTGGGAAGTCTAACCAGTTGCTTGCTTCGTTCTCCCTTGTGAAAGAGGGTGTAACGGTGTATAAACAGTGCTTATCTAAATGGTTAACTAATTGCATTGTCTGTTGTTACCAGAAGTACGGCAAGGAACTTCCAGGAGGGGTTAAAGGCAATTCCACTTGGGGTATGTCCACCTCGGTAACTTGTTTCAGAAATGTATCAGATGCTGACATTTGTGCTGCTGCCATCTGGACCACTGTCCACACTTTCACCAAGCATTACAGTCTAGACATCACTTCTAGGTGTAGGGCCAACTTCAGCCTAGTTGTTCTTCAAGGCCTCCTTTCATAGGCTATTATTCTTTTTGCCTGCCACCCGGACTGTCTGTCTGTAGTGCCAGAACTGCTTGGGACTCAGTCCTCATGATGATGGCCTGTTGCAAGAGATACCCTCAAAGTAAGATAGTACAGTTACATAAGAACCTACTAACACTAAATCTTCAAAAGGATCTCTTGGAGCAGACCCTGCTTTCCCTTCTCCTTCCATAAGGGTGAGCTCTCTGCTTTTACTTTTCTATGCTGCTGGGATACCTTGGAGTCCTCCTCAGTTCTCTCTTACTACGGCATCCTGCTTTTTTGTCTCTAGTGGGAGAACTGAGGAGGGTGTGGGAGCCTCCTGTCTTTATAAGATTGGCTGACATCAGGAGCTTACGTCTGAGGTGGACAGCCCCCTCTGGTAGACTGCTAGCTAGAAGGTTTCCGTATGGTCCTAGCACCTGGTCGCTTAGTCCTACCAGCAATGGCCTGCTGCAAGAGATCCTCTCGAAGATCTACTTTTACGGTAAGTTCTTACGTAATTGTACTCTCTTTCTCAGGAGGGGCAGAAGAAGCCAGTCAAGCTGACTGCCTCCTCCCAAGAGATACCCCCTTCGGCAGTTCAGCAGAAGGACTCAGTCCATGTCTTGTACACAGACCCTCATCCCACATCCCTTTCCATCGATGCTGTAGTCGTCAAGTTGAGATCTAGATCCCGGTTTGGTCAAGATCGTGGTCTCTGGAATCTTTGCGTTCCAAGACTTGGCCTTTGACCAGGAAGCACTGTTGACACTCCCCTTCCTCTTCATCTTCAGGTGAAGAGAAGGTCCGTCGCATGTTGTATCAGTGCTGTGAGGAGCTGATGTGGCAGCAGTGGGTCTTCGGCCATGGTAGGCCCCTTCTGCAAGCCCCAGCGCTTCACTGGTCTCCTCTGGCCCATACTGCTATGGTCCTGCTGAGTCCAGTAATGCCTATGCCGGCTTCACTGCCGATTCTGGAGGAGCCACTGCCCAGGCAGCCCTTGCAGGGGACACTGACCAAGGTCGCTCATCCAGCTACCAGTGTTCCTGGTCAGTTGTCTGTCCAAATCACCCCCTCAGATGAGTTTAGGGTGGTTCATGGGGAGAAGCAGATGAGTGTGGTATTTGAGGAGTCATTGGACCCTGAAGGGTCCTTTGTGCAGGCCTCCAAGACTCTGGGCTTTGACTGTGAGTCAACCGAAGAGCTCTCTACTGAGTATGGTCCGGTCTGCTTCAGTTCTCTTCTACGACTGATTTCTGAATCAATGGAGATCCCCCTTGAGCTGGTCCAGAAGCGGGCCAAGTACCCCCTTATGGACGTCCTCAACTAGGATGATTCCCTGGGGGTTGCCTTCCCTGTGGCAGAGACTATTTTGGGTCCCATGCTGGAGCTTTGGCAGCATCTAGCTTCATGCTCCATTCCATCGACCTACGTGATCCACAAGTGTGCGGTTCCGATCAGTTCTCTTCCTGGTTTTTTGGACCACCCCTTGGCGAAGGGCCTGGTGGTGGACTCTCTCTTTCACAAGAAGGGAAACATCGGGTACATGGACAAGTCCCCCGACTATGAGTCTAAGAAGCTGGATCATGCACCGAAAAAGGTTTGCACTGCCTTCTCACTGGGTCTCCATCAAACGAGTTCCGCCTTGATGATGGGCAACTTCAGACATCCCCTCATGGGAGTCCTGGTCCATGTCCTTCCCCACATTCCTGCAGAAGTTCAGTCAGCGGTCAAGATAGTCAGAGACCAGGGTTGCTCCTGTAGACAAGCATCAACTTCAGACAGCCTTGAACATCAGCGACTCCTGTGCCTGGTCTGTGGCTACAGCATATTTGAAGGTGGCAGCCACATCCAACCAGCACCTTAGTATTTGAAGGTGGCAACAACCTCAAGCCAGACACACACTGACCTATTTGAAGGTGGCAGCGACCTGCAACCAAACACACAATTCTTTATTTATTTGAGGATTGAATAACAGCTTTGAGCACAAGTGCTCTTTTCCAAAGATTCCACGTCAGTAACATACAGGTATACAAAACATTGAAACACATGAGCCACATTAGTGACAAATAGATAAATTGGCATAAGTAAGGTATATACTACAAGATTTCACCAACTCAAGGGGAGCCAGGTCAAGTGCAGACTTTGGGGTTGCAAACAAGGTATATCAGCATAGAGATTAGACAGAGGGCTATCAAGCTGCAATATCATACAGAGAGATAAGTGGTCATAAAAAACAATGGCAAGCAGATTTCAATGCAAGTTCCTTTCTTAAGGAATTCTTAAATGATGCAATTTTGGGGAGATCCACTATGGATTCAGGGAGTTCATTAAACCATCGTGTGGCTTGGATAGAAAATGCTCATCTACCCTGACTAGTTTTGCGAAAGTGGACTTGCAGGGTATGTCTGGACATACTCCTTGTGGTGTAGTTGTTGTTGACCCGGCAGAAGTGGTCATCAGTTACAGAGGTGAGGCCCGAGAGAGCCATCTTCCAGGTTGGCAGCATTCCAGAGAGCTCTATCCCATGAGGTGGCAAACTACCAGAAAATAAAGATTTTCAGCAATATTGTTGCAGAACAAAGCATTGCATTCGATGAAGTAAAGTATCCTGAATCGATAGATACTAAATTCAATATGGGCGAACAAAAGGGCAACAACAGAGACCATAGAAAGAGCAAGGGAACTGGACAAAGGCCATGCGGTGGATATCCTGTATTTGGATTTCAGCAAGGCCTTAGATTATGCGCCGCATGGGAGATGGGTGGGGGGAAGCTTGAATATGAGGGTGGAACAAAGATGGTTAATTAGATCATCAGTTGGCTGAGGGAAGGCAGCAAAAGCTGGTGGTGGGGGGGGGACTCTCATCACCGAGGGATGTGATGAGTGGGTGTCACAGGGATCTGTACTGGGACCGGTGTTGTTCAGGATATACGTAGCTGATATCTCATATGGGGTCCGGAGTAAGATCAGTCTCTTCGCAGATGACACAAAGATGGGAGCGGTGGTAGATAACATCAAAGAGTGGAGGGGGTTGCAGGAGTACCTGACCAAACTACAGGAGTGGTTGGATGCATGGCAGTTGGGGTTTAATGCCAAAAAGTGCAAGGTAGTGCACTTTGGGGCTAATAACCAGGGGAGGAGCTACCAGCTGGTGGGGGTACAGCTGGAATGCACAGAGGAGGGGAAGGATCTAAGGGTGCTTATAATGGGCAGTATGAACAACTTAGCACAGTGCAAGAAGACGGCAGCAAAAGTCAACAGGATGCTGGGGTGTACAGCAAGAGGAATCTCCTCCAGAAATAGGGAGGTGATCCTGCCCCTATACAGGTCAGGCCACACCTGGAATACTTTGTGCAGTACTGGCGCCCATTCCTGAAGAAGGACATCAGATTGTTGGAGGGTGTACAGCGGAGGGCGACAGAGATGATCCAAGGATTAGAGGGATACTCCTATGAGAAGAGGCTGTGCGAGCTGAACATGTTTTCCATGGAGAAGAGGAGGGATAGGGAGGACATGATTGAAACCTTCAAATACTTAAAGGGGATAAACAAGACTAGTACAGAAGGGATTTTCCAGATTAGAAGGGGCGGGGTCTTGAGGGGACACCAGCTGAGACTGGAAGAGGGAAGTCAGGAAGCATTTTTTCACAGAGAGGATGGTGGATTACTGGAATACTCTGTCTGAGGAGGTAGTAGCCTGTAGTACGGTAGATGGTTTTAAGAGAGGGTGGGACAGAGTGAGAGGGGGGTAATGATGAAAAGGGGAGGGGTGAGTCGGGCAGCTGCCATCTGAGGGGCTAGCTGCACATTCAAGCAGACTTGAAAGACCATGAGGCCTGTTTCTGCTGGTATTATCATATGTTCATATGCAACCTACGCAGTCTAACAAGGCTGAAAATCCCTCGAGCGGCAGTGGAGTTGTAAATCAAGCAGCATCAGTGGAACTGCTCTGGCAGACCATGCTTGAGTCTGTGTGGGCCATCTACTCTGAAACTGAAATGACATTGCAAAAGTTGGAAAATCATGATGCCACTGTTCAGAAATTGACGGGATCTGTAGCTGAAGTGGACAAAAGAATGACGACCACACTTGCTACTGTTGACTCCTTAATGAAAGAGAACGAGCAGCTCAGAGGATGCATGGAAACCCTTGAAAATGAAGTACAGGATGGGAATATTCGAATACTTGGCTTACTTGATGGAGTGAGGGGACATCCCTTCTATCATTTCTATTTAGCTGGCTTAAAAGTAACCTTAAACTGGGCGAAGGCTTTCATTGGGATACCCTTACTAAAGCTTAGTGTATAGTGTTAACCCAAGGGTCCGACCGTTGGATTCTACCCAGCCACGTACTATCCTCCTAAAGTCCAGGGGATCAGATGTCCGAGATGCAGTGCTTGCAGCGGCCAGAGCAGCATACCCAGTGGAACTTAATGGTGCAGATATAAAGCTTTACCCCGATTTATCCTACCAGATACGAGCCAAGAGAAAGTGTTTTGATGCCATACGACATCAGCTTCATGGTTTGGGAATCATACACTCCTTTCTATTACCAGCAAGACTGCTTATTGTTTATGGTGGGCAGACTTGGCAATTCACAAACCCACAAGATGCGGGCCAATGGATGGAGAAAGTCAAAAAGGAATTTGCAGCTCATCGTGAGCCATCCGAGTCTCAGGGATCTGATTCGGAGGATACTTGAACTCTAGACTGAGAGTTAAAATCATTTGCAGTTGCAGGTTTGAACTGAACAGCATAAATCCCTGTAAAATGTTTAATTGTTTGAATTTGTAGGGAGACTACAGTATGTTTTTTTCCCTAACAATATTTGTACCTGTTTAATTATGGGTGTTGTGAATGGGGTTACATATTTGAATTAATTCACCCATTATGGGCCATCTGGTGTTTGCAGAGTTTCTGCTATGATCTGAATCTCCGTCATAAGCACTCAGTAACGGTGCGCTGTGATGTTGTTAAACAGCAGTCTATTTGATGTTTAATACAAAACTGTGTTAACAAATATTTTGATAACTCGTATTCATATTCTTTAGTGTCTACAAGGGACCTATTGTTATATCCTAAGATATGACGCATTGTAGTGCGGTGCTAGTATTTTCTGGATGTTTGCTACACTTGAGACTTTAAAAAGGAGTCACAGTTTATTTCTGTATTTTCCCTAGCCATGCAATAGGTTTAACCAGCAGTTATTTGGACTGTTTTCTCTTTGTGATATCTCCCTGATGGATACACTGTACACCACTGAAGAGGCTGGCAACTAGTAAAGGACTCTTTAAGGAATTGAAATATGTATGTGTTGATTGCCCAGGAATCCCCCCCTCCTCCTGTTGTACAAGAATACATGGTTATATTTTATGTGTATATCAAATCTCTGTAGTAACTCTGTTCAATTTTCTATTCCCATGTATGAGACAATGTGGATGTTCATCTGTCTGCTTCTACAGAAAATCAATAAACATGAAGTATAAAAAAAACAAAAAGAGGTGGTGAGGCCCAAGAGGGCCTTTTTAACCAGTAGACAGGACTGGAATTTCAGCCTGTTCTGCAAAGGGAACTAGCTGGTAAATGCATACAAGGAACAAGTATGTCTAAGGCTATTAGCCCCACTTGCAAACCGGCAGGCTTTGTTGAGGACCATTTGCACCCTGCCAAGTACTGAGTCACAGGCAACTCCATAGATCGGTAGACCGTAGTCAGTGAGGGGGAGGACTGTACTTGAAATTGCCAGGCGTATAGCTTCAGTGGTAAGAGTTCAACATTGTCGAAAGAGCGCCCCTTGTGTTCTGTTGGCCAGATCTGTAATGTTGTCAACATGGGCGGCATAAGAGAAGGTGTCATCCAGGGTGACACCTAGATATTTAAATGATTCGACCTGTTCAAGGGTAGCACTAGTGCATTTTGGATAATGAAGGGAGGGACTATTTTCTTTTGCTGAGATCTGGAGAACAGCATTGACTTTGTCTTTTTATAGTTTAGGAGAAGTTTATTGTTCTTAAACCAGTCCTCCATATATTTAAAGCTTGATTGCAGGTCATGAGAGAGATCCCAGAGCTGTGGGCTACTATTGAAAATCACAGCATTGTTTTTGTAAAGTAACATCTTTGAGTGGGGGCAAGCTTCAGGGAGTCTGTTAATCAATAGGCCAAAGAGGAGCAGACCAAGTATAGACCCCTGAGGGATCCCAACCACGACACACTTAGCGTTAGAGAGCACTCCTTCAGTCCTTACTCTCTGTGGCCACCCCATGAGATTGCAACGTAACCAAGTCACGGTTTCAGAGGAGAGGCCTGGAGCAGAGAGCTTGTCCAACAGTAGAGGGTGGTTAATGAGATGAAGGCTTTCATCAAGTTAATGTATGTGGCACCAACCAGGTGCCCTGTGTCCAGGGCATCATGCAGGTGGTTGGTGTACTCAGTCATGACTGTTCTAGTTCTGTGTAGTTTCATAAAGCAGTGTTGTTGTTTACACATCAGGTTGTATTTGTTTTGGTGTGAGACTAGTTGGCCTGATGCAATTTTTTCCCAATGCCTTAGACAAGGGGAAGAGGATAGAGATTGGCCTATAGTTGGTCACTTTAGAGCAGTCTCCACTTTGTAGCACAGGTGTGACTATAGCGGCTTTCCAGTTATCATGGAACTGGGAGAACTGCAAGGACAAGTTGAAAATCTTCATCAGGGCAATTGCAAACCCACAAGCGCCAGGGCTAGCAGCTTCATGTCTACCTTATCCCCACCCATCCTTGTCTTACCCAGGACCCTTTTCACATAGAGGAGGGTTTGAGTCCAGATGATGTCCTTGGGTGGAGGAGATGTTCAGTGTGGCAGAGGTTTGTCCTAGCCACAGTCTGGATCAAAACAACATGGATATTTTTTTTTAAAACCTTTTATCTTAGAACCAGTTCTGAACAGCATGGAATTCCCAGTTTAGGAGTTCTTTAGTGGAGTTGACAGTGGGACCAGATGCATAAATGATACCAGTGCCCTTATTTGGGTCATGCATGTGCAGCAACAAAATCTCTCAAAAGGACTACTACTTAGTTTGTGAAAACAGTCTGGGGCCCAGTCAGGATGTCCATTGGTGTCGTTGCTGTTGAGCGATGAAAAGCAGGACACTGGTTGGGGGAAGCCAAGTGAGTATGGGCAGTCCCTACATTTACTGAAGTGAGTAAACAGCCTGGTTCACAAATCACAGTAATGACACCGGAGTCTAGCTCATTATCAAGTCTTTATGGTTGGTAGCCCTGACAGAACCAGTGGTGACAATGTCCAGTTTTCTGAACTAGGGAACCCCTCTTTGCCATCGCAGCACAAAACTGGATCTCCCAGTGTGTCTTATTTCTCAGTCTTGACTCCCACTGAGCAGTCACTGCTGCTAACATTGGCATTCACAGCACTGACTTCCTCCTCTGGGATTCTGTCACAGAACTTGGCCCAAATCTCCCTGCTACTGGTTCTATATACATTGCTGTTAGTAGTACCAACCTTGGTGTTGACTATGGCACCAGCCTCAGTGCTGAGCTCAGTGCTGTTCATAATGCCAAATACAGTGGCTAATGCAGTGCCATACACTGCGCCATGTATCCCTAAGCCTAGCACAATCACTGTAATACACATCAGGTCTTTGAACTCGCAGCAGGGCATGGTTCCACATACAGCTTCTTTCTCAGCTCCTTGTGTATCTTCTATGCTTACTGTGGCCCAGCCCTTGGCCCTTTGGGTTTCCTAACAGCCCCACTGTGCTCAGCTTTTGCATTGGAGGAACTGGATTTTCCACTTCCTCTATGCAACTTAGAGCAAATTCTGCTCTTTCCAATAACACCCTGTACTATCTCGCCAACCTTCATGAAGCATGCTCCTATTCCAGACCCGGTCATATTAGTTACAGTTGATCAGTCTGCTGTCCTGCAACAGGATGAGACTGTAAAACCTCCAGGTTTTCATACTGATGCCTAATGTCAGTCTGGCTCTCAGTAGGAAACTGGTTCAGGGAGATGGACCCTACACTACTGTAGCTCGCAAGCTCCAGCACTGCCATCACCACTTTCTGTTTCTTCAAGAGGTCCTAAGGCTTCAGCATATGTGCCTTCTTAAGAGGAAAATTCTGAATTACAGAACTTCACTGCTGAAATGGGGAAGGCTGTCTGTCCTCCCTTTTCATAATGCACAACCCCAAAAGATTTTTCTAGGGACATGGATATGTTGTTCATTCACACTGTCTGGCAGGTTCCTTGCCGCTTTAAATCTTGGCGGAAGGTCTTCAAGCTGGCTCCGCCCACCCACCAGGGCGGTAAAACTCTCGGCTCCGCCCCATGACGCCAGATCTTCCTTACCGCTTGGAAGCTCAGGTTCCTCCTTAACGCCTGCGTTTTGACTGAGTTCCTAATTCTTGAATTTTCGAAATTAAAAGTTTTGCTAAAAGACTTGGTCTTCTCTCCCTCATGCTGCATGAGCGGACCAATCGACTCCCAGTTTCGGAGATGCCCTTGCGGGCAGAAGATGTCTCAGGCGGATCCGCACTCCACGTGGTGTTTACTGCTTGGGCCTTGAGCACGACCGCAGGGCCCGCACCTGTGCTCTCTTTTCGGTCTCGAAGACCGTATGTCTGCTTATAACTGGGGCGCCCCGAGAAGAGATTTCCTCCGGTTAAGTCAAAAGAGGCCCGGTCGGAGGTGTGCGCGGCGGCAGGCTCAGCGGAGCAGCTCGAGCAAATGATCGCCCTTGAAGAGGAGGCGGCACAGGCCGCTTCTACCTCGGCTGCTGCATTTGTCCCGCTATCTCTCGGTGCCTCTTATTCGGCTTCTTTTAAGGAGCTTTGTCTGACCCTCTCAACAAAAGGTGAGGGTCCAACTTCTTCTGGACCTTTTTCTCGGTCCAAAAGAGAGACAAGAGTAAGTCTCATCGCCGACGCTCTTGGGAGCGAGAAGATCCCTCTCCCTAGTTGTCGGCCGTCGACTCGGTCGACCCTTCGGCTCGCCACTGGTTTCATGGTGTCCCCCGCCAGGCCAGTTGGACAGAGACCATGGACGCGGTCGAGATTTTTCAATTCGTTGGACAGGTTGTCGGCTGGAGAAGCTGAGAATCCTCTCCCCGGTTCCCCCGGTGGGAGTTGAGGATCCCATCGGCTCGTCTGTGCCTCCGGTTCTGGAGCCTTTGGTGGAATCGTCCGAACCGAGGGGAGTGCCGATTCCCCGTGACACCTCCCCGCACCGTCCTCGGCCTAGCCGAGGTTCTCGGTCTTGGTCTCGGACATCTTCGCGGTCCAGCCGATCCCGCCGTCATAGGCGGTCTCGGCACCGCGGCAAGCGGCGCCACCGCTCTTCCTCTTCCTTCTCCTTGGACGAGGGGAGGCTTCGGCGCAAGTTGCGCTGGAGTACGAGGAACTCATGGCAACAGCTCTTTGACCGGAATAAGCCGACGCCCGCTATCTTCCCCGCCATTAAGGGTTGTCACCAGAGCGCCGAAACAACCCTCGTTTTAGCCGAGGAGCCTGTTCCCAGGCGGTTGTTCGCCAATTCCGCTGCTCCACCGTCTCGGTGGAACCTCCACCTCCACAGCCTGGTTGGGGCTCCGACCAAAAATTCTCAGTCGGCTCAGGGACTGCCCCATAGGCTGTCTGTCACCCTCACTCCCGATAGACCTCGGCAGGTGGAGGGTGGCTCAGGCCCGAGGCAGCTCTTTGAGGACTCTTCCGAGTCTGAAGATGATTCCTCCCTTTTCTCCAAGCGAATGGACTTGGAGTCCTCAGGAGGACAGTCGGTGGACGATAGCCCTTCGTCCTTCCTAGCATTGCTTCGGCTCATCTCGGAGTCCACCGGGATGAAGCTCGAACCTGTTTCTAAACGGGCAGTATCCTCACGGAGATTTTGGACCGAGGATTCCCCACGGAAGCCTTTCCGTGGCCGAGGCCATAGGGGTCCGGCCTTGGAGCTCTGGCAGCCTGCTTCCTGTCCTGCTCCGGCCAGGATGGCCAGGAAGTATGCGCCCTCACCGGTTCCCTGTCCGGTTTTTCGGAACACCCTCTGCTGAGGGGTTGGTTACCGACAGCGCTTCCAGCTGCGCGGGAATGCTAGGATGTGGACAAATCTCTCCCAACAAGGAGTCCAAGAAATTGACTATGCCGGGTGAAAAGTCTATGCTCGCGTCCTCTCGGCCTTCGCCAGGTCAGTTCGCCGTCCTCATGGCACATTTTTCTCATGCCCTGTTGGGCTCCCTGGATGAGGTCGCCCTCATCTTCCCGCGGATCTGCAGACTACGGTCAGGCAGTGTGGGACCAGGGCAGGGCAGTGGCCAAACAGCAGCTCCAGACTGCTTTAGACATTGGGGACTCATGCCAGGTCTGCTGGCGGCCGCCTGGATATGCAGTCAGCGTGGCTTGGCTGAGGATATCCACCCTTACTCGGATACCCAGCACAAGTTGGCGGATGTTCCTTTTGGGACTGACCTCTTCGGCCCTGGGGTGGAAGGTCACCTGCAGAGGATCGAGAGTCCAATGCTACCTTGGACTCGGTCTCTTCCGCCAGAAGGACAAAGGCCGCAAACCACAGCCTAGGCCTTTCGTCTCTGCGCCGGCGCGTCGGCCCAGCAACGCCAGGGCTGGCAGGCTCAGGCTTGGCATCCCAAACCTAGCCCGGAGCTTCCTCTAACAGGAAGCAGGGAGGTAAGGCCCAGGAGGTCCCTCGCTGGTCCCTCCTCCAAGCCTGCCCAGTGACGGGCTGAGGGGTGTTGCCCCAACCCCACACTCACCCCAGGTTCCCCCATGGGGGACGGCCTGCACTTCCTTGCCGCCGGCCCAGGTATTACCATGGACAGGTGGGTACTGGAGGTGGTGGGAAAAGGCCTGCCTCTAGAATTGAAAGCAGGCTCCGCCTTCAGAGCCACCGCACTGGGGCCTCTGTCCGCAGATCTCACTGTCGGCTCTAGGTCGACATCGCCTCCTCCTCCAAAAGGAGGTGATCAGGGAGGTAGCGGATCCTCCCTCAGACCCGGGTTTGTGTCCAGGTACTTCCTGGTTCCGAACGACGGGGTGGCGCCCATTCTCATCTCCACACGACCTGGAATGTTCCTAAGGTCTCGAACCTTCAGGATGGTCACTCTGGCTCAGATAATACCATCCCTGGAACACGGCGTGTGGTTCTGCTCTCTGGACCTGCAGGACGCGTTCTTTCACGTCCCTATCCGTCCATCACATCAGAGATTCCTTCGCTTTCGAGCGGAGGGATCCCTCTTCGAGTTCCGAGCCATGCCCTTCGGCCTGTCTCCAGCTCCCAGGGTCTTCACCAAATGCATTGCAGTGGTGACAGCTTTCCTGCGGCGCCGAGGGGTCCGGGTGTACCCTTTCCTGGATGATTGGCTGATAGCAGCCCCATCCAGACAGGAGGTGGAGTGGTCCAGACATCTGGCCCTCCAGGTTTGCTCTCAAGTCGGCCTTCTCATCAACGAGGCCAAGTCGGAACTCGAGCCGAAGCAGGTGATTCTGTTTATCGGGGCAGAGCTCGACTCTCTTCGAGCCAGAGCACGGCTCCCGGCGGACAGGGCCGAGATTCTTACCTCCTTTGCCCAGTCATTTCTGGTTGGGCAATTGCGCCTGCCCGGGACTTCCTGCACCTCCTGGGTCTCATGGCGGCGGTACCAGCGTGGTCCGTTGGGCATGTTGGCACATGCGCCCCCTTCAGTGGGGACTGGCCAGCAGTGGTCACAATGCTGCGATCCATTGGACCAGCTAGTGATGGTGACCGGAGATGTGGAACGCCCTCGGTGGTGGACCGCTCCATCTCATCTGCAGGAGGGCATCCGCTTGTCCGCCCGAGCCGATGGTCTCTATTGACCGATGCCTCTCTGATGGGTTGGGGTGCCCATCTGGGGAACACCAGAGACCGCCTCTGGCCTCCGCGGGAGTCCCGATGCCACATCAACCTGCTGGAGCTCCGAGCGGTCCGCCTAGCTCTCACCACCTTTGCTCCGTTTCTTCGGGGTCAAGTGGTCCGAGTCCAAACGGACAATACCACGACCATGTACTACCTAAACCGCCAGGGCGGGATGCGTTCCATGCTTCTTTGCAAGGAAGCTCTCCGCATTTGGTCACTCGTGCGCAGCCTGGAGGTGGATCTCCTAGCCATTCATGTGGCAGGAGCCTCCAACACCCTGGCCGATGCCCTGAGCCGGATAGGGCTGCATCTCAAGTGGTCTCTCCTGCCGGAGGTAGTACAAGATCTGTTCTCCCACTGGGGCACTCCTCAGGTGGACCTGTTTGCCTCCAGGAGAACGCGGCTGAGGCTGTTTATGCCCGCCCTCAGCAGGGCTCGCAGGGGATGCCTTCTCGAGGCTGTGGACCCTGCCTTTCTACGCCTTTCCCCATTTCTCTTGATTCACAAGGTGCTTCTCAAAGCAAGGAGGGACAAGGCGAGGTGATTTGATAGCCCCAGACTGGCCCGAGTTCTGGTACCCAGATCTCCTCAGCCTCAGCTCCAGGCTCCCGAGGCAGCTTCCAGCTCGCCGGACCTGCTCTCAGTCAACCAGGAAGGTGTTCCATCCGGACCTTCAATCCTGCACCTGACGGCCTGGTTCCTGAGCTGCTAGAGTTCCAGGCCTTGGGTCTTCGACGAGGTCCTCAGTGTTGTTGAGGCGTCCCATAAGGAGTCGACTAGAAAATGCTATGCCTTCAAATGGAAGAGATTCTCCATTTGGTGTCAGGCAAGGGCTTGGACCCTTCCTCCTGTCCTTTGGCAAGCATCTTGGACTATTTATGGTCCCTTTCTAGTCAAGGGGCTTAGCCCGTGCCTAAGGGTGCACCTGGCAAGCCATCTCTGCTTACCGGGCGCGGGCCTGGGAGCAGTCGGTGGCGCAGGGAGAGGTTGGTCTGCGCTTTTCAAAGGCCTTGATCATATTTCCTCCGAGAGATCCTCCACCTCCATGGGGTTTACTGCTGGTACTGGCAAAGCTCGTGGGCAAGCCATTCGAACCAATGCACAGGTGTGAACTCTCTCACCTGTCGTGGAAGACCGCCTTCTTGGTGGCTATCACGTCAGCCGGAAGGATGGGAGAACTCCAGGCGCCTCTGCATCGAGTCTCCTTACCTGGTCTTCCACAGGGACACGGTTGTCCTGCGCCCCCAACCGAAATTCCTTCCAAAGGTGGTGTCGGAGTTTCACCTTAACCAGGTGCTGACTCTGCCGGTGTTCTACCCCAGTCACCCCTCGGAGGCCGAATACAGGCTCCATACTTTGGACCCTAGAAGGGCGCTCGCTTATTATAAGGAGCGCACGGCTGAGGTAGGAGGAGAGGTTAGCCAGCTGTTTGTCACCTACGCTGAAGCCACACCTGGCAGACCTGCAGCCAAGCTGGACTTTAAGCAGGTGGTCACTCCTCCCATAGATCTCTGCTACAGTTGGTGGGCATGGAGCCTCCCAGAGGATAAGAGCTCATTCTACCGTCCATACTACTGCATCGGGTGGCTGATTCCAGGACGTCCCTATCCAGGAGATCTGCAGGGCTGCTACCTGGAAGTCAGCACACACCTTTATTACCCATTACCACATCGACCTTGAGTCATGCTGGGATGCTGGTTTTGGGGCCTCCGTTCTCCAGTCTTTATTTCCCAAGTAGGGGTGTGCGCCTTGTCTCCCTCCTCCCGGAGAACTGCTAGGAGTCTGCCAGACAGTGTAGATGAACAACATATCCATGTCCCTAGAAATACTGTTACTCACCTGTAACAGGAGTTCTGGAATGGTATGTTGTTCATCCACCCACCCACCGACCTCTTCGCTCGGGACGCACAACCTGAGCTTCCAGCGGGCCAGGTCTGGCGTCATGGGACGGAGCCGAGAGTTTTACCACCCGGGTGGGTGGGAGGAGCCAGCTTAAAGACCTTCCGGCAAGATTTAAAGTGGCAAGGAACCTGCCAGACAGTGTGGATGAATAACATATACCATTCCTAGAACTCCTGTTACAGGTGAGTAACCTGTATTTCTGAGCCACTTTGGTCTGCTGGCTCCTGATTTGTTGTTCATACTCCCAACACAGCAGATGTTCAGCTCTTCGGCACTGGTAGCCTGGCACCGTCCTTCTCAACTCCCTCCACACCCCTAGTTGTCCACTTACTACCACATAGTTCTAGTGTGGGAGCCAATGGCCAGTCCTGTACTGCCAAATATTTGCTAGATATGTAGATCTGGGCTAGCTCTGTTACATCTACCTTCTGGACAAACCTCATAAGCTGGCTTTACATAAGCTGCTAGGACCAGAGGCAGGAGCAGGTTGTTCATATCAGTAGCTCCGTCTGGCATGATTTTGTAGATGCCACGGTTAGGGGCCAAGATCTCTGTCATCTGCACCCACAGGCCTGCTTGGCTGCATATCAGCATTTGACCCACAAATCAAACAAAGGTTTCTGGGCTCCCCTTTTCAGGGGATTTGTCCTGTTTAACAAGAAATATTCTTTGTAATCTTCTAAAGGGCTCCCTCTTTAGCTTAGCCTACTTCAACATACCTTGTCCCTGGGAAGGCTCTAAATGATCTGTGCCTGCACTTATCCCTCCCACAATGACTTCACTTCCCATAGTGGAGTGTTCCTCCCAATAGACTGCTTCATCTCTGGCAGCCCTTTCTATGGCAGACCTTCACGGTTTCACCCCAGATCAGGTCCCCTAAGCGTTCTGATTGTAGATATACTGCTGATATTTGCCCTGCAAGAATAAAAAGCCCCTTGATACACTGTGTGCAAGACCTTCCCCCAGTATGTGCTATTCTGCCTAAAGATTCTCCAAGCCATTTTCTCCAAGTCAGTTGACTTTTCTCTCTGGGAATAATAGCTCATGCATTTACTCATAAGTATGAGTACACTGAAGAAGTTCAGGACCTAGCACTGAATTGCTTCCTGTAAGTTTATCTCATGCTCAGTTGGTGAGGTAACCCGTGACCTTGCCTGAGAATTATAAACAAAATGTCTTCCAATTTATTTTAGTCACTGCTTTTGACTTGACATTTTAAGCAAACAGTAACTGAGTCAGCAAATCACTCACAAATAATTGTTATAAGGTTCATATTTATGTAGACACCTAGCCCCAATGTTCTGTCCCAACAGTGGCTGCTTCAAGGAGTCAGTGGTCCTGGTATCTAGTGACTCTTTATGATTTTTCATTATTGTTCATTTAATGTTTCCAGTTCCAAACAGTTTTCACAGTTCAGGTTGCTAGCCATCATGCTGCTAAACTTGCATGTGTATTCATGCAGGGAATGATTATAAGGCGTTAGGAAGGCCAATAACCATTGAATAGCTGAAAAAGTGAATTTCAAACAATATACAAATTATTTTCCTTGTGGCTGGCTGATTTAGTTAGCTTGCTCACATGGACTGCCAGAATCAGCCCCCAACCCCCACAGTAACAACACACTTTTTTCTCTATTACAGGAGTTATTTGGAATTATCAGGACCACCCCCTTTGCAGCTTGACATTTTTCCCATTATGCCACTAGAAGAGTTCTTTCTCCTGTTTTGGGCTTTCTTTCTGCAGTCAGCTATGACTTGATGGAACAGTCCTTTTTATTTGCTTTGCCTGCCTCCAGAGTTTCTGTGACTGCTTTGAATTCAACCAGTGTGGTGCTGCACGGAGGAGGTTGGCTCTTGGAAGATAGGAAAGTTACTTACCTGTAACTCTTGATATTTTAGAGTACCTCCTCCATAGAACCAGACCTGGTCCTCCTTCCTTCCTCCCTCCCTCCACTGGAGGTGAAACACAAAATTGTTTTCTTTTCCATTTGTAATTTCTGCTCCTCCATGGAGCTGACAGGTGGCTCCAGCCCTTCCGTTGGAGGGCTCTTCCTCTGGCCTCGGTCGTCCCGGCTCTGCCGACCCCCTGCAATTGCCCCATGGATTGTCCCTTGCAGTGGGGCCAGGGTGAGGAGCACTGGCATACTTCCGCCCCCGAGCACAAATCCAGAATTGGGGGCAGCATCATAGGGGAATGACCGGGTCATCATGGGTCCTATCAGCTCCCGGCTTTTTTCCTCTATTTATTTTTCCCAAGCCCACATCCATGCAGTGGGTGGGATGGCTGTTCCCACCTCCATGGAGGCAGCCTAGCGCCCTATGTGGGCCCTCCCCATATGTGGCTGTTATAACATCCAGCCACCACTGGGTGTCAGTCTACAGAGCACAGTGCTAGTCACCTGTCCCTGAGGAAGGAGAGCTGTCTAAGGATGCTCAATCCTTCCTCCCCCGGCTGACCCCCGAGCAACCCAAGTCCGTTTCTGAACCTGGGTCGCCGGCATGGCACAAGGTGTGTCATCCCACACCTCAACCCTCAGCACCACCGGGCTGGTCCCACAAAATTGTTTTTCATTTGTGCTATTTTAGTACAAGAGGATGCTTTCTTGTGCCATATTATCTGTACATAACATTAGTAAGAGTAGCATGTCTTCATCATAATTATGGTGCCCATTCAAGGGTTCCTGTGTTTTCTTAGTTTATTTATTTGTGTTTTTTTTGGGGGTTACCTCTTTTGGGCTCTTACCTTTTGTTCAGTATCTTTTTCTACTCTAGACTGACCTCATGTTTTCATTCATCATATAATCCCTCCCTAGCAGGGGTCAAAATTAACTTTTTCAGCCATTAGCCAGCAGGGCTAGTAACTGGGGAAAAATCCACTGGCCCCACAGACTTTTCCATGGCTGAGCTGTTGTAATTGTTGAAATGTTTCCTTCTTCAGTACAAACCAGTAGGTCTGGTTCAGGGAAAATTTGACTAGCCCAGTAAAAAAAAATCTACCAACATTTGGCTAGTGGGCTGGTGCCAGTATTGACCCCTGCTTAGGTGGATTTAGTAATTCTTTAGTTTTCTTTTACCTGCTCATTTTTAGTTGGGGAATAGCCCTGTCTTTTGCAGTTTTCCCATACATATAAAATAAATAAAAAAATATTGGCCAGACAAATGACTATGTTGAGCCTCAGGTTTTTCTGTGAATTTTTCTGGAACAGCAAGAAAAACTTTTTTTTTCCTTCAGTGGTTAAATTTGTCACTCATAACAACAAAAACAAGGCCAACTCATCAGCGCAGCTGTAGCGCTACTGCTTGAGATACCGGCAGCTCAGGTTTGGGAATGAACCTGAGTCAGCGAGCATCCCAAAGGACACTCTCCTTCTCTGGGGAGGGTCCTGTCTACCGCAACCACACTGCTACCTGAATGCAGGGGATGGTGTTGTGCAGTCTGACCATGGGTGGGTGGAACCAGACTGACTGCAGACAGTGCTACACTGTGTGTGCATTCTTCTAGTGCTTATATGCCCATCTCCTGTGGGCAAGGGAGAAAACTTGGAAAAAGACTGATTCCTGCTCTCTGATGATGGAGGACCCCCAGCACTGCTGAGACCCTCCTGCAAAGCTGTCGATGCCTCTTGACAAGATTGAATTTTGGGGTATATCCCCTCCACCCCATACCCTCCTGGGGGAGGTGGTGCAAGCCAAGGCTCAGTGGAGAAAGGAACCTCAGCACAGGTTGGAAAGGGACCGGCAGACTGCCTTTGGGTCCAGAGGGAAATCAGGGGCAGAGAGGAGAGCAAGGGTGCATAAACAGAAAATACATTACAAAATAAAATAAGCACAACTTCTGTCTTTTGTTCAGAGTGAATGATGTGATCAAATACGCCATGTTGACAACCCATGACATGATAATCTGATAAATATTCATGCAAAACAGAGTCAAGTAAGTACCAGTGGTAATAAAGGTGCCAACGCAGGTCAGTGTGAAATAATTATGTGGCCAGAGAGAAGGCTGACAGGCTTCCACTGGCAATGAAAAGGGAAGTGACTTGGGTCTGACACACATCATTATCAACTGAAGTAAAAAAGAAAAAAAAAATCCACTCTGGAGATGGAACCCAGGCCCTCTGCCTTCTGTTGTTTTCTAGCATGTAGCTCCACTGCTGTACTAAGCTTCCCAGGCAGAAATTGCATGCTATGGCAAAGGACATGCACACTGAGTACAGACCCCTACATACAGTTGCAGTGAATTTTCGTAATGAACAGTCTATTTAATGTAATGTTTCCCAAGTTGCATTTAAACCTCAAAATCTGAGCTGGAGCTTTTCAAGTTATCAATAGCAATAAAGAACCTCAAACCTTGCTGAAAGTATATCTCTGACTCCAATAATGACATCTAAAAATTTATCTCATACTACGTACATTTTAGTGAGAAAGAAAAGTGTTACGCTTTGGATATCAAATCTAGGCCTTCACTCTGTGTTGCTTGGTAGCCTTTAGCTCAACCACTGTATTAAGCTTCCTAGACATGAAATGCATGCTGTGGCAAAGGATATCCATACACTGAGTGCAGACCTCCTCTTCCCCCACAGTTGCAGTAAGTTTTCATAATGAACAGTGTATTTATTTGAAGTAATGTTTCCCAAGTTACATTTAAACCTCAGAGTCTGAACTGGAACTTTTCAAGTTATCAGCAGAACTGAATTTCAAACCTTGATGAAAGTATATCACTAACATCAGCAATGACAGCTAACAATTTTTTTTGTTCCTACCACATACATTGTAGTGAGTAAGAAAAAAATGTTCCACTGTGGGCTCAAACATAGACCCCACCACCACTGCATGGTAGACTGTTGATGTACTGATGTACTAACTTTTCTTTACAATAGATGCATTCTGTGGCAAAGGATATCCAGTGCTGAGTGCAGACAACACCCCCTACACAGCTGCAATTGATGCTCATAATTAATACTCTGTCTATTTGAAGTAGTATTTCCCAAACTGCAATTAAAGCTAAAATTCTGAGCTGGTACTTTTCAAGATATCAGCAATATAGAACTTAAGACCTTGCTGAAAGTCTGTTATTAACATCAGCAATAACAGCTAACAACTTCTGTCATAGTACATAAATTGTAGTGAGAGAGAGAAAAAAATGTTCTGCTGTGGGGATCAAACCCTGGCCCCCTACCCTCTACTGCTTGGTTGCCTGTAGCTCTACTGCTGTACTAGTAGTGGTAGTAGTTTATTTCATTCATTCATAACATTTCCATGAATATGGATAACCCAACTAAGTCGAAGCTCATTTCCAGTGGGGTCCAGTACAGTATAAAATATATAAGGTTACAAATCAGCTAACACAAAAAAATAAATAAAATAAAAATAGCAAATAACACATGCTTGTAATACAAATACAAATTTCAAATTTGAAATGCAGAATGAAATGCAAATTACACAATAAAACTTACAATATATTGTGCAAGCCCCTAAGGCTATACAGTCCTTTAAGATATACCATTATTCTACCATATTTACTGGATTAAGTAGGACAAAAGAAGGCTCAAGGCCCATCATGATTCCCCCCCACATATGTGAGTCATTAACTGATTATTGGTGTGGAGTTAGCCATTTGTCAAGATTCAGTTTAAAGTGTCAAAGTTATTTAGATCAACCAGCTCTTGTGGTAATAAATTTTAAAGTTTAGCTGCTCTAACACAGAAAAAATTATCACGTTGTTGGCGTTGGCCCAGTCAACTGACAGCTGTTTGTTATGTAATCTACCAACCGTACATTTCTTGGCAAATGACAGTCCACGTTGTTCCATTGAAGTGGATGATTTTAGCATTTTGAATGTGAGTAGAATGTCGCCCCTGTACCTTCTAAGATGCAGGTAGTACAGTCCCATTGCATTTAGTCTAGTATAATAATCTTTTGTTGTAAGCCTAGGTATCATTTTAGTGAGTCGCCTCTAAATCTGCTCTAGATGATTAATGTCACCCTTGAGGTATGGGCTCCAAAATGGGGAACCATAATCTGTATGAGGTCTAATATATGCCCTATTCAATGGTACTAGGCAATGCTCACATTTGCTGATGAAGGTCTTTTTTATCTGTTTTAGGATGATATTGGCTGTTCATGTCACTTTACTGCAACGATTAGAGGAAGACAGTTTGTTATTTATCAAGATACCTAGGTCACATTCACAAGAAGATGATCAAAGCAAGGAATTGTTTAAGTAGTAATTAGTTTGTGGATTATTTTTTCCAAAGTTCTCATTTAGGAATGGACCAACTAGTAACTGGTCCTACTAGGGAATATAAAATCCTAGATAAAAACACAGGTGACACTGTGGCTGATGTTAATACAATAACGCCTATAGGTAACAGTGATCACTTGTGTGTTACATTCAAGGTGATAGATTACTATAGGCAACCAGGAGAGAGAGCCACTGAAAAACTTAATTTCAAGGGAGCAAACTTTTCAGCAATGAAAGAAGAAATGGAAAAATGGAATTGGGAAACTGCCTTTTGCAGTCAGTCAGTCGTTGGAAAATGGGACCAGCTAACACAAAAAATTAAGACTGTAGTATCCAAACATATACCAACATTAAAAATATATTCCAACAAAAGAGCATCTCCTAGCTGGATGAAACTTCATATAAAAAAAACTAATAAATAAAAAGAGTAAGATATTTAAAAGGATTAAATATGGTAATCAACAATTGATACCAGCTTACAGAATACTGGCAAAAAAAATCAAAAATAAAATTAAGCAATCCAAGGCTGAACATGAACTACATCTTGCAAAAAAAGTTAATGATAACAAAAAACTATTTTTTCCCACATTAATAAAATAAGGGGGTCCTCAAATATAGTAGGCCCATTTACCAACAATTTAGGACATCCCACTGACAATAAGGGGACAGCAGACATCCAGAATAAATACTTCTCCTCAGTTTTTTCTAAACCTATTTTTGCAACTATGGCGAATAACCAGGCACCCACATCAGGACAAATTTTAATTAATCCAACTGACATTTATGAAAGGTTGATTAAGTTGGATATTAACAAATCCCCAGGCCCGGATGATATCCACCCAAGAGTATTGAAGGAATTAGTGGATTACATTTATAAACCATTGACCAATGTGTTCCAACACTCATTAGACTCTGGCATAATTTGTCTTGGTTGGAAAGTAGCTACTGTAGTGCCACTTCACAAACAAGGCTTAAGAACTAGACCAGAAAATGTTATACCAATTAGCCTTACTTCTCTCCTGGGTAAAATACTAGAAGGAATAATCAAGAATCATATCCAACAGCACTTAACAACTACAGGTTATATTGACTCGTATCAGCATGGGTTTATTAAGGATAGACCATGCTTAACACATCTATTGGGTTTTTACGAAAGGGTAAACAGGGAAATTGATATGAAAAATTCAGTTGATATAATATTTTTAGATTTCACAAAAGCCTTTCACAAATTACCCCACTCAGAATTAATCAAACTATTAAAAACTTCAAAGTTGAGCACTAACATAATATTCTGGATTTCAAACTGGCTGAGGGGAAGAATGCAGAGGGTGGTGGTGAATGGATCATTTTCCGATTGGGCTGGAGTGGTGAGTGGAGTGCCTCAGGGATCCTTGTTGGGCCCAACTTTGTTTAATATTTATGTTTCATCACTAAAAATAAATGTACCTACTGTTTGGATGTCCAAATTTGCGGATGACTGCAGACTAGGTGCACCGGTGAGCACTACAGAAAACAATATTAATTTACAGAATGCTCTGAATTACATTTTTTTTTCTACTATGCAGAACAAATTAGAGCTTAATGTTAGTAAATGCAAGGTAATGCACTTGGGTACCAAGAACATACACTACAAATATACTTTAAATAGTAATCCCTTAATGGAAACCACAAACGAGAGAGACCTAGGAATAACAGTTACTCACAATTTGAAATTCAGTTCTCACTGTAGGAGGCAAGTAAAAAAAAGCCAATCAGTTATTGAATTGCATCACCAGGCATATATCAAGTAGAGCTAGTGAGGTATTGCTTCCCCTATACATAGCACTGGTCAGGCCACATTTCGAATATTGTGTCCAAGTATGGTCACCATTCAAAAAGGAAGATGTCAGAAAGGTGGAAGCTGTACAAAACAGATTTACAAGGCTTATACCAGGATTTAAATCAATACCTTATAAACAAAGGCTGAAACTTCTCAATTTATATACGCTACTTTATACAAGAATAAAGGGAGATCTGTGTATGTTACACAAAGTAATTAGAGATAATACTTTAATGAGGGAACTAGAACTTAGTTTCAATGTGGATAGGGTCAGTAACAGAAAGCACTCAAAACAAATATGTATGAATAAATGGAACACTCTATTTAGATGATATTGGTATAACCAAAGGGTTGTTACTCTCTGGAATGGTCTTCCACAAGAAGTGATAAGACAGTGAGGATGTAAATATCTTCAAAATAAGTCTAGATAATGCAGTGGACGATGAGACAAAATTTGGTCTATAATATTTACTAATGGCAAGCAAAAAGGACAGAAGTCTGTTACAGCTTGTATTATCTATGAAATCTATGAAAAAAGTGGTGGACTGTACATTTCTCAACATTAAATGTAATGGAATTTGATTTTGCCCAAAGTTCAATGGATCTAAGGTTATGTTCCAGTAGCAATACATTAGATGGATGATCAACTCTGCCATGTTTGGTGTCGTCCGCAAATTTGGAAATATAGTTACTGGAGCTAATTTTCACATCACTTTTAAAGGTGTTGAAGAGTGCTGGCACAAGCACTGAGCCCTGTGGCACACCACTAGTGACTCGGATGATTTTGGACTTTATACCATCAATTCTAACTACTTGGGTTCTGTTGAAGAGCCACTTGGATACCCAATTAACTAAGTAAGGGGTGAAACCGAGGGTGTAGAGTTTATCTGTTAATGAAGTATGTGACACTTTGTCGAAAGCTTTGCTATAATCTAACAGGATAACATCTGAGGAAATATTATTATCCAGACACCTACTTATATTCTGTAGGTCATGTTAATTGGTATGTTCGTTATCATCTGTACTAAGCTTTCTATACAGAAGACGCATGCTTTGGCAATGGAAATCCAGCAGTGACTGCACACACCCCTTACACAGCTAGAGTGGATGTTTGTTAAATTAACAGTCTGTCTATTTGAAGAAGTATTTCCCAAGTTGCATTTAAGCCTCAAAGTCTGAGCGGGAACTTTTCAAAGTTATCAACAATATAGAACTTCAGACCTTGCTGAAAGTGTATCACTATCATCAGCAATGACACCTAACAATGTCTCTTACACTACATACATTGTAATGAGAAAGAGTCAGTTGTTCCACTGTGGAAATCAGACCCCAGGCCCTTACTGTTTGGCAGTCTGTAGCTTTACCACTGTACTAAGCTTCCTAAATAAGAGATGCGTGCTGTGGAAAAGGACATTCAGCAGTGAGTACAGCCCCCCCACACACACACACACAGCTGTAGTGGATGTTTGTAATAAACAGTCTGTCTGTTTGAAATAGTATTTCCTAAGTTGAATTTAAAGGGGAACAATCAGCAGAGAGGACCCCACACTAAAGTATGGGACTGCTCATAATATGCCCTTTGTGGGCAAAAACGTTTTGGTTTATGTACTGTTTACCATAATATAGTAGATTATATAAGATTAATTTTGCTTAGTTGTTGGCTGGTATCTTCTTTTACTACAGGCCCCAGAATCCCCCTCTAGCTGGCATCAAAGCAGTAGCCAGCAGTGGGAGATTTTTTTTGTGTGTGTCAGTTTTCTTTATGCTCCTTCACTGCCTACCTGGACTTTCTCCAGAGGGTTGCTCAGCTTCAGCCATGATCCCACCCACCTGAAGTCCTCCATCTCTGCCTCCAGCTACCGCCTGTCCTCCACTACCTGACCGCCCAACCCCCCAGTTCTGAGTCCCCCAAGGTTGGACTTCCTACTCCTTCTGGTGCTCTGTCTATAATCTAGTAGAGTGACCAAGCAGGGAAGAGAGAGATGAAGGACTTGGATGGTAGGACCCAGCACTGGTTGGCCAGCCCCTGTACCCCACTTCATCTGCCAGGAGGCAGGACCATTTTCCTTGTTCTGCTCCCCCCGGCACAGATGTGCAATGGCATTGGCTCATGAGGGAGCAAGCCCACCCCCTCACACAGATGCCTGCCAACACCTGAGCCCATTGACTGTCCCTGCCCAAGGTATCTTGCCTCCCAGCCTCTGCCAGGAGCCGCCTCCAAGTGGAGAAATCCCCAGAGCCCACCCCAGGAGAAGAGAGCAGTCCTCCAGATGCTTGATCTTCTCCTTCCCCTGCTGACCCACGATGACCTAGGCTCATTTCCGAACCTGGGCCGCCGGCAAGGTGTGGCATCCAGCGCCTCAACCCTCCATTCCACCGAGCCAGCAGCAGTGGGAGATTAAGTAGCCTGCAATGCATGTTAGTGCTTTTGCAATCTCTGATCAGATGTTCTTCAGGACTGCTTTTCTCCAGGGGCTAAGTACTTCCTCTGTGGCTGTGCATAGCCCATGGAGGACAGTGGGACCAGCAAACAAAAGAGCAGAGCTTATATAAACTGTAACGTGCACTGCTGGCTATTCAATCTTCTCACTGCTGTCTACTGCTCTGATCTCATCTCCAGGGGGTTCTTGGATTTGTAGTAACAGAAGATGTCAGACTACAACTAAGCAAAATTGGTCTGATACAACCTACTATACTACAATAAACAGTAAATAAACCATAATGTTTTTGTACACTAACTGCATAATGGGATCAGCACCACAGTTAAGTGTGGGGACCCTTGGTTGTGACTGTTTCCCACTTAAACCTGTAAGTCTGAGCTGGAACATTTCAAGTTATCACCAGTATAGAATTTTAAACCTTGCTGAAAGTATGTCACCAACATCAGCAATAACATCTAACAGTTTTTCCTCATACTGCATAGATTGTAGTGAGAAAGGAAATAAAGTTCCTCTCTCGGGATCAAATCCTAACTCCTTACCCACTACTGCTCGGTAGCCTGAAACTCTGCACTGTACTAAACTTCCTAT
The DNA here is from genome assembly GCA_016271365.2 of Neoceratodus forsteri. Classification (NCBI taxonomy): domain Eukaryota; kingdom Metazoa; phylum Chordata; order Ceratodontiformes; family Ceratodontidae; genus Neoceratodus; species Neoceratodus forsteri. The sequence continues at coordinate 446,020,760 of CM057456.1, read as the reverse complement.
ACAGGAGATGCATACTGTGGCATAGGACATCCAGCAATGAGTACAGATCCCCTCCACACAGCTGCAGTGGATGTTCATTATTAGCAGTCTGTCTGTTCAACGTGGTGTTTCCCAAGTTGCATTTAAACCTCAAAGTCTGGGCTGGAAATTTTGAAGTTACCAGCACTAAAGAATGTCAAACCTTGCTGGGTATGTCACTGTCATTAGCAATGACATCTAGCAATTTCTGTCGTGCTGCATAAATTTTAATGTGAAAGACAAAACAGTTTCACTCTGAAAATCAAACCCAGACCCTCTACCGCTTGATAGCCTATAAACTCTAGCACTGTACTGATATTCCTATAGAGGAGATACATGCTGTGGCAAAGGACATCCAGCAGTGAGGCACAACCCGCTCCCCCCCCCCCAACGCTTTCGGCAGAAACACACACTTGCAGTGAATTTTCATAATGAACAGTATGTCTATTTGAAGTAATTTTTCCAGCTTCATTTAAACCTGAAAGTCTGAGCTGGAACTTTTCGAGTTATCAGCAGTATAGAACTTCAGAATTTGCTGAAAGTATATCGCTATCTTCAGCAATGACATTTTACAATTTCTCTCATACTACATAAATTGTAATGAGACAGATATATTTTTTCTGCAGCAGGGATAGAGCTCTGGCTTGTATAGGTTTGAAACGATATGTCAAGACCTAAAAGCCCTGTCACTGACATCATCAGTGACATCATGCAGCCAAATCACTCTCACTGAATGTAAGCTTGAACTTTACTGAATGCATAGAAGAGTACACATGACCACAATAGGCACCTATAGCAACGCTGTTGGTACCAGAAAAAAAAATAATGGCAGAGTAAGAAGAGGAGCCTTAACTTCCTGACACACATGGTCCAGTACCAGAACGCCCTTTGGGAACAGGGTCTGGACATTGTGCAAAGCCTGCCCGACTGCCCTCAATGGGCCAGGCTTGCCAAATTGTTACAGTCTGGCTCAGACGTGGGGACCCATGTTCTGCGCTCAGCCTACAACTCTGTGTACACCTCTTCAAGTGCGGCAGCTACTGGTATCTGCCTCCGGCACCATGCCTGGCTTTGGGTTTCTGGGTTCAATCCCGATGTGCAATCGAACATTCTGGATACTTCATTTAAGGGCTCTGTGCTCTTCGGTGAAGACACAGAGAAGATCATCACTAAGTTTCAGGACTCCAGCAAGGCTATCTGAACCGTGCAGTCCATGTACCGCCTGAAACAGGGATGATCACGGAAGTCTCATTTTCATGGCCATGGGGGACATCAGCCTCTGCAGCTCCGCTACCAGCACCAACAAGAACAGGACGGCTTTGGTCACAGAGGTGGTGCCAGGGGTACCTCGGCTGCTACCTCCCGACAGGCTAAGTCAACAGTTGCCACCCCCCCCCCCACAGCCTGACTATCCAGGCGACCCACCTCCCCTAGACGCATCACCAGGGAACCCGGTAGGAGGTCACTTTCCTCTTAACACACAAGTCTGCAGTCAAGTGACCTCCGACCAGTGGGTCCTCGAACTCGTGGAGTTTGGGCACTCTATAGAGTTCGACAACATCCCTCCGGACAGACCACCACCCACATCCCATTATCTGAGGGAACACCCAAGTTTTGATCCAAAGAGAAATCCGATCTCTCTTGGACAAGAATGCCATAGAACTGGTACCTCTGGCCGAAGTAGACACAGGGTACTACTCCCACGTGATCTCAGACCCATTCTGGACCTCAGCAAACTAAACAGATGAGTCACTTACCGAAGGTTTATGGATGGTCTCCCTTCCCACTCTCCTGCCATGTATTTCGACAGGAGACTGGCTGGCTTCCATCAATATGCAGGACGCGTATCTGCATGTCCCAATTATCAGGTCTCACCGAAGATTCCTGAGGTTCAGTTCATGGGAAGGTGCTATCAGTTCAAAGTCCTTCCCTTCAGTCTCTCGTCAGCCCCCAGGGTATTCACCAAGTGCCTGGCGGTGGTCGCTGCGGTGCTTCAAAGAATGGGCTCTTTCGTGTACCCTTAACTGGATGACTGGCTCCATCTGGCCCCCTCCAGTCCCCACCTGTTGGAAATCATGAGACACACCCTTTCGCTTTTTCATCGACTGGGGATCATGGTCAACAGGGACAAATCTCAGCTTCTCCCCTCCCAGAAGCTTCAGTTTATTGTGGCCCTTCTGGATATCACTCTCGGGAAGGTTTTCCTCCCCTCCGACAGAGCGGGCTGTATCCAAGTCTTAGCATCTCAGGTCTCTACAGCCTCAAGAGTCCCTGCAAGACTCCTTCTCGGGCTGTTGCAACACTGGCAGCAGCCATTGTTCAAACAACATGAAGTCTTGCTGTATTTTGACTAATGCAGTTAGCCCCAGCCTTTATACTGCCCCAGAGAACAAAGGGTTAACTTTCTATGCAGAGCATAGAATGCTGAGCTCGAGCTCAGTTGATGTCTCTGTCTGTTTCCCTTTGAAATCTAACCATCAGATTCTTTACTCCGCCTCACTGAACAGTCGCTCCGGAGATTTCTCCTGCAGCTCGATTCGAAAGTCGGTTGAAGTGTCGGTTTACTGTCGATTTTTAACCGATATTTATTTTCTGCATTGTCGGTTCAGTCTCTGTCTGTGGTACCGTGAGTACTAGATAGGTTTTGTACTGTTTTTCTGTGTGGAACTTGTAAAAGTGTGGATCGGTTCGGCTGAACTGATCAGTTGTTAAATCTTGTATCTTACTTTAGTGTGTGGTTACCGGTCCTTATCAGTTCTAAAAAAAAATGTGTTTGATACTTTTTTTTCCAACACCCGTGACACGGTTAGGAACCGATAAGGGAGTCTAGCCTGGCTGTTGCCGAAAAAAAGGGTAAGTTGGTTAAGCTGGCCATGTCTGAGAAACCCAAGAAAAAAACCAGGCCCACTGGGTTTCAACACCGCAGTGAGTGTGGGGAGGTCTTTGCTAAAGCTGATCCCCACACCACCTGTGTTTAATGTCTGGGGTTTGAACACCTCAATTCAGACTGCCAAATTTGTAGAAACTTTCCTGAATCTACCCTTGAGAAGAGATTAGGTAGACTGAGGGAAAAGGAGGCCAAGAAGTCTGCTGACCCGGATGGCCAGCCCGGTTCGGTTCCGACTGAACCAGAAGGAGTGCCCTCTGACCAGGGCGATACTTCTTCAGGCAAAAGGAGAGTCGATCCCGAGGGTTTGGTTCTGACAAAAAGAAAACGCAAAGAAAAATCGTCCAGTTCGGATCCAGAAGTCCATGTTCCGACCACCGAGGAAATAGCCAGAACAAATCGGATTGTGGAATCGCTTCGCCCAGTTCTGACTGATCCGGCACCTTTTGGCAGGGGCTCGGTTCGGTCGGATCCCCTGGTTCACAATTATACCCCTGAAGAATTTTATGAACTGGAGTTTGAGGATGACGATAGTGATGGTGAAAGTCTGGATGTGCCTGTTGAACCGGACATCTCCCCAGACAGACCTTCAGGGGTATCCCCTCCTAGGCTTTCTGAGTTCCCTTCCCACTTTATGTTCTACAGAAAGGTGGCTGAGACCCTCCAGCTTCCTATGGAGGAGGCAATAGAGGATCAAGAGGAGCCCGATTTTGTGGAGATGGTGGACATCCCAGAGTCCAGGAGACTGTCTATTTCCCTTCACAAATCTTTTGGGAAGCAAACACAAAAAATCTCGAAGTCTCCCAATTCTATACCTCTTGTTGATAGAAGAATGAACAAGAGGTATACACTTTCAGGCTCAGATACGGAGTTTTTATATCAGCAATGCAGCCATGTTGGGGTTGTGCAGGCTGCTGCCAGTGATAAGGCAAACATTCCGTTGGCTTCACACCCCCCAGACAAAGACTCCAGGAAGATTGATGCCATGGCAAAAAAACAGTACATGGCATCTTCCTTGGGACTCAGGCAGGCGAATTATATGGCCTATACAGCCAGGTACCAGAAATCCAGGTGGGACACTGTACTGGCACTGACTAAACAGGCCTCCCCAGCTAGCCAAGGAGCTGGAGGAGGTGGCTGCAGATGGGATTGAGGCATCAAAAGTTCAGTTTCATGCTGCTGTGGACTCCAATGATGTGTCATCAAGAGTCATGGTTACATCTGTGGCTCTTCAGAGAATGGCTTGGCTCAGAGGTACTAGTCTCTCACAGGATACCCAGGCTAAGGCCATGGATTTTCTTTGTGGTGGGTAATTCTCTGTTTGGGGAGCAGACCGAGCATTACATGAAGAAAATGGATGAGTACAGGACCACTTACAGGAGTGCTCAGGCCAAAGAAAGGCAGGCAGCTCCTCAAAGGTAGCAGTCTAGGGGCAGGGGTAGGCCTTTTCATAGACCTTTTTACCAAGCACAGGCCTCTTCTTCCTTTTCACAGAGGGGGTTCTTCAGAGGGAGAGGCAGAAGGGGGATGAGCAGGGCTACATCCACTCCTCAGTCTAAGGCCCCTGCCAAGCAGACACCCTGATGGACCTGCCCGGGTTGACTCTCCTATACCAGTAGGGGGCAGGCTGACTTACTTCATCCAGGACTAGATGTCTATTACATCAGACAAGTGGGTCCTGGAAGTAGTAAGCCAGGGACTGGTTCTCAGCTTCAAAAAATTTCCAAAGATGATAGCCAGATGTTTCCCACCTGCAGGTCTCTCAGAAACCCTTGCCCTAAAGGCAGAGGTTTCATCTCTGCTGGCTTTGAGAGCCATAGAGAGAGTACCTACCCTACACTGGGGCAAAGGTCTGTACCCCAGGAACTTCCTTACCCAAAAAAGACAGGGGAGTGGTGACCCATCCTAGACCTAAGATACCTAAACAAACATCTTTTAAAACCAAGGTTCAAGATAGTAACTCTGGGAATAATTCTTCCCTCTCTAAGGCCAGGGGACTGGCTAGCCTCCCTGGACCTCAAAGATGCCTGTTTTCACATTCCTATCAGGTGCTCCCACAGAAGGTACCTCAGGTTCAAGTTGCCCTCAGGCCACTATCAGTTCAGAGCAATGCCCTTTGGCCTAACTTCAGCCCCAAGGGTCTTCACAAAGTGCCTGGCAGTAGTAGTTGCCTTTTTAAGGAGGCAAAACATTTCCAATTTTCCATACCTGGATGACTGGCTAATAGTGGGTCAGTCTCAAGACCAAGTCAAGTCAGACCTGCAAGTGACCCAGCAAGTGCTCACTTCTCTAGGATTTCTTTTCAACCTTCCCAAGTCAGTTCTCGAGCCTGTCCAGCTTCTTACCTTTATAGGGGCAGAGCTGGATATGGTCAAAGCAAGAGCCTTTCTTCCCCTGGACAGGGCAAGAGTTCTTATAGAACTGGCTTCTTCCTTCAGCCTTCAGTTGTCCTGACCAGCAAGGCTTTTCCTTCAACTCTTGGGCCACATGGCAGCCTCTACAGCAGTGGTCCAAGAGGCAAGATTCCAGATGAGGGACATTCAGTTCCATCTGAGGACCTTTTGGTCCCAAAAGAAGAATTCCCTTACCAAACTGATTCCAGTGACTCAGACCCTGATCCAAGCCCTTCAATGGTGGCAGGATCAGGGCAATTTAAGGCAAGGGGTTCCATTTGCCACTTAATCTCATTCAGTGGTCCTTACCACGGATGCTTCTCTTCTGGGCTGGGGAGCCCATCTGGGGGCCCTCACTGCCCAGGGACTGTGGTCCCCTCAGGAATCCCTTCTCCATATCAATCTCCTAGAACTCAGAGCAGTTTTTCTGGCCCTGCAAGCCTTGTCTCAGTCAGTACCGAACAAGGTGGTTCAGGTCAGAACAGACACCACCACCATGTGGTACATCAACATGCAGGGAGGCACTCGGTCTATGGCCTTGTGCACAGAAGCCATGTAGTTGTGGTCCCTGGCGTATTCCCTACAAACCTCTCTGATAGCAGTTCATCTTCCAGGGAAGGACAATGTGCTAGCAGATGCAAGATGCACTAAGCAGGATCTCACAGGGCCATCACGAATGGTCCCTGGACCCTCTGGTATTGAAGGTGATTTTTTCAAGGTGGGGCACTCCAGAGATAGATGTTTTTGCAGCCCCAGACAATCACCAACTTCCTCTCTTTTGTTGCAGACCCCCAGTCTTGGGCTCAGTCCCCCTGGATGCTCTGGTTCTGAACTGGGATGGGAAATTTATGTATGCCTTCCCTCCCTTCCCCCTTTTGATCAGAGTTTTAGTCAAGATAAGGTCACAACCTTGCAAAGTGATTCTGATTGCTCCAGACTGAGCCAGACAGCCCTGGTACCCCCGTTGCTGTTCCTAGCAGTCCATCTTCCCCCTGTCTCTTCCCAGGAATTACAACCTATTAACCTTCTCTCAGGGGAGGATTTGGTACCCCAATCTTCAGTCTCTCAATCTCAAGGCATGGCTCTTGAAGAGTTAGAGTTTGCAGATTTGCATCTGTCTCAGGAGGTTCTGGATATTGTCAAAGCTTCTCGAAAGCCCTCCGCCAGAAAGACTTATAACTCCAGCTGGAAGAGATAAAGCATTTGGTGTTCTAAGAAGCATATTTCTCCAGACATTGCTGAATTGCCTACAGTTCTGGACTATGTGGTCCATCTTAATGGCCTAGGCCTCAGACCAGCTACTCTCAAGGTACACTTGTCAGCTGTTTCTGCTTTTCTATCAGTGCGGAAGTCTTCCTCACTATCATCTCATCCTGTAATCTGTAAATTTTTTAAGGGATTGCTTCATACCAATCCTCCCTTTAGAGACTCTGCCCCTGCCTGGGATTTAAATGTTTGCATTGCTCAACTTATGCAACCTCCTTTTGAGCCTATGTCTTCAGCAGAGCTTAAGTACTTGACTTGGAAAACTGTTTTTGGTAGCCATTACCTCTGCCAGACGTATCGGTGAACTGCAAGCCCTGTCAGTGAAACCTGATTTTATCTCCTTTCACAGAGATAAAGTGGTCCTTAGAACCAATAGAAGGTTCTTGCCCAAAGTGGTTTCAGGAATCAGTCTATGTCTTTTCCTGGTTTTTTCATTAATCATTCTTTCTCAGGAGAGAGGAGGCTACACAGTTTAGATGTTAAAAGAGCCCTTAGCTACTACACAGAGCGTACCAAGGGTCACAGGTTTGAGTCCCGCCAGTTGTTCCTCACTTGTGGAGAAGTGGGAAAGGGCAAACCTGCCACCAAGAGAACTGTTGCCAGGTGGATTGTGTCTTGTATACAATTCTGCTATGAGAAACTGGGAAAGATTCCACCCTCAGGCCTGAGAGCTCACTCTACAAGTGGTACAGCTGCTTCCCTGGCTGCTGCCAGGGATATTCTTCTCTTAGAAATATGTCAAGCAGCCACCTGGGAAACAGTCCATACCTTTACCAAGCATTACTCTCTGGATGTCCAGGCTAGGAGTTATGCTTGATTTGGCACAGCAGTGCTTCAGAGCCTATTCCCAAAGTAGGTTCTGTTCCTCCTTCATGGAGGTATTGCTTGGTAGTCTGCATTAGTCAGAATACAGCAAGACTTCATGTTGCTTGAAGAAAAAATTACTCACCTTAGTAATTACGTTTCTTCTATTGGAGTCTTGCTGTATTTTGACCTCCCCCCCTCTCAGAACCTGGTTTTTGGGAAGTGGGCAGACAGGTGCAGTGTTGCACCTCAGGGGTGCTCTTTTACACCCTTTGCTTTTTGTTTGGGTGTTTATCTTGTTATTATTCTTATTTGGGTGTTTTTTGTTTTTTTTTTGGGTTTCCTGACCTGAGTCTTCCCTTGGGAATTCAAAACTTTTTGTTACTAGTTAGGAAGTAAAAATTTTACAATTTCCACATAGAATAGCTAGTGAGTTTTTGTTCGTAAGAATCTGACGGTTAGATTTCAAAGGGAAACAGACAGAGACATCAACCGAGCTCGAGCTCAGCATTCTGTGCTCTGCATAGCAAGTTAACCCTTTGTTCTCTGGGTCAGTTTAAAGGCTGGGGCTAATTGTATTAGTCAGAATACAGCAAGACTCCAATAGAAGAAACATAATTACTAAGGTGAGTAAGTTTTTCTTTCAGTACCTCTAGCATGACTGCACATATGGACCATCCAGTGGTCCTTGAGAGTCCAGTGGGATCAGACAAGGATCAATTCAGACGCCTTGATAAGGATCACAGAGCCAATCTGCCAAGAGTTACTCTAGTGGACGTTGTCCCAAAACCTTCTGGTGGGGCTTCCTTTCCATGCGGGAGCCCCATCCCAGACTGACCACAGATGCTTCGTCCGCGGGATGGGGCGTTCATTTGGGGACTCATCGTACCCAGAGTTCCTGGTCCCCAGTAGAGGAAGATCTGCGCATCAACATCCTGGAACTGAGGATGGTCTTCTATGCTCTCAGAGCCCTAGCTTCAGTCCTGATGCCGGGCCACCTGTTGATTCAGACAGACAACACATCCGTGATGTTCTGCATCAAGAAACAGGGCAGCACACACTCGTATACCCTCTACCGGGAAGCTATGAGAGTGTGGGACTGGGCACTGGAGCATCAGCTAACCCTGACAGTGGTTCACATTCCTGGGTCACTGAACGTGCTGGCTGATGCTCAGCTGAACCAGGTCATAGGCTCACGAATGGGAGCTACTCCAAGAAGTTGCAGATCAACTCTTCTGCAGATGGGGGACTCCAGAACTAGACCTCTTCACATCTTCATCCAGCACAAAACTGCCCATTTTCTGCCCGCTGGGGTTAGAGCCTGGAGCTTTTTGGCAAGATGCATTGTCCCTCTCCTGGAAGGGGAGATTCCTTTATGCTATCCCTCCCTTTTCTCTGCTGCAGAAGGTGTTTCTCAAAGCGCAGTCAGAACAGTCCACCCTCATTTTGATAGCCTCACTGTGGCCCCATCAGATTTGGTGTCCATTGCTTGAACGTTTAGTGGCAGAGCCTCTGCTTCCTCTTCCTATCTCGTCTCAGCTCCTGTCTCAGGACAATGGGTCCCTGGTCCATCCGAATCTGCGCTCCCTTCACCTGCATGCCTGGATCCTCAGGACCTAGCTGGAACTAGGTTTGGAGTCTCAGACAAGATAGCGCAGGTTTTGGTTGAGGCACGTAAGCCTGCCACCAGGGCCACTTACGCTATGAAGTGGAAAGGTTTTTGCATTTGCGCCACAGCCAAGATGGTGGACCCTTTGGTCTGTCCAATTAATTCAGTGTTGGAATACCTACTTTTCTTTTTGTAGTCAGGTCTCAGTCACTCTTCCATCAAAGTACACCTGGCTGCCATCTCTGCCTATCACATGCCTGCCCAGGGTAGGACGGTGGCTGAAATTGAGGTTTCTAAGGCTTTCCTTCGTGGTATTCTACATATCAGACCTCCGATCCAGGATTCTGTCCCTCCTTGGGATCTGCTCTTTGTTCTAGAAAAGCTGACTCTTCCCCCTTTCGAGCCAGCAATGGAGGCTGAGTTTCGTTTTCTATCTTGGAAAACCCTGCTTTTGGTAGCTATTACTTTGGCAAAGCGTATTTCAGAGCTTCATGCTCTTACATGTAAAGAACCCTATCTGATTTTTCACAAAGATAGGGTTGATCTTCGCACTTATCCAAAGTTTCTACCTAAAGTAGTCTCAGAGCTCACTCTCAATCAGGCTGTCCAACTCCCGGTGTATTACCCAGAGTACTCTAATAAAGGGGAAGCGTTGCTTTATTCTCTGGATGTTCACAGGCCACTTCGTTGTTACATGACCAGAACCAAGAGGGGAAGGAAGTCCGACCAGCTGTTCATTTCCTTCATGCAAAGATCCTTAGGTTGCCCAGTTACTAAGCAAACACTTTCACTCTGGTTGGTCAACTGCATTTCCTTCTGCTATGAAAAATATAACAGGTCTGCTCATGGGCCAATCAAGGAACATTCTACCAGGGTAGTTACCACCTCCTTTGTAGCTTTAAAAAGGGTCTCGGCGGCTGACATTTGTGCTGCCACCACTTGGCATTCTGTTCACATTTTTGTCAGGCATTATAGCCTGGACATCATTTCCAGACGCAGAGCAGGATTTGGCCTTGCAGTTCTGCAGAGCTTGGTCTCGTGAGGGATCCCTCCTGCTCCCCTTTCCCTGTTTTTCCTTCTCCTCCTCCTGAGGGTTGTCTTTAGTTTATACTGCTTGGGAATCAGTCCTATATGTGTTACCTGCTGCAAGAGCTTCCTCTCGAAGTAAGACAGTACAGTTACGTAAGAACTTACTGTAACAGTAGATCTTCGAGAGAAGCTCTTGCAGCAGGTATGTTTTCCCTCCCTCCTTCCCCCCAGGATCAGACCTCAACTGTGATGGCCATTTCCTTTCTGTTAAGGGGAGAATGTATGCACTCCTATTTTTGTTTGCCTCATGTGATTCCGCTTGCCTTTGGTGGGCATGCAAGAACTGGAGCGCATGGGGAACTCCCCCTTTATGGGTGACATCGGAGGTGGAGCTGACGACAGGGGTGCTCCCACATCGGTACTGCTAGAAAAAGAATTGCAGAGAACAACTGCCAGGTGTTGTCAGTCCTACATGTGTTACCTGCTGCAAGAGCTTCTCTTGAAGACCTACTATTACAGTGAGTTCTTACGTAACTGTACTTTCCTATTTTTTCATGTGAAATGTGTTTTAGATTTGGTAGCCTGTCTTTTTTATCCCATTTTTAACCCTCACCTTAATGTGCGGGGTCACTACAGCTGCACCCCTCCTCCAGCCAGGAGGGCAAGCATATCATTTCTGTCACAGCTGAAGCAACTAGTGCTCCATTTTTGTCCAGAGAGAGAGAGAGAGAGAGCGCGAGTGTGTGTGTGTGTGTGTGTGCAAATACGAGGCAGCCCATGCCCTCCCTCCCATCCCCAGGAACTGAGCGCCCACCCTCTATGTTGTGCCTGGTCCCCAGGCTGCTCCAGTGTGCTACTCCTGGGATTACACACAAACTTCAGTCTCCCAGGTGTCACAGCCCATTTGAGGCATGTTTACTAAATCTATCGGGCACAGTTTCTGTAATCCCCTATAGGAAGGCATACTTACAGAAATGCAAATAATCACTTTACAGTAGCTGACACCAAAATAATTAACAAAAAGGCATTACACCACAGCCCAGCCTTTCTGCCCTGCTAGTAAAATATACCAGAACCAAAGAGGTGTAAATTACACTAGTGTATAGTAAACAGAAATTGTATTATGGAACATTCAGTAAGTAACTGAAGTGCACAGAAAAATTATTACAACATGTTGCTTGAAGCAAGAGTCTTTGTTACCAATGTACTAAAAAAGCATGCATGCTAAATTCAGAGTGCTAAAGGAAATATTTCAAAACAGTAAAAGCAGATATTGAGTTCCTGGTACACACAGATTCAGGAACTTCAAGTCCCCTTTCTGCAGTGCGCTGTAAATCAAGGCATCTTCAGCAAATGGACTGTCAGAACAAAATGTTCCACTAGATGGAAACACTTAAGCGAGCATCTGCTAAATGAAAACTATTAAATGGATCATAAACTTGTCCGTCTTATTTAACAATACTGGAATATAGGGCATGTGTGTAATATGTTTAGTGTATTTAATTAACTGCTTCTTCTACTCACTTTGACATTATCGTGTTTTTTCCTTTTTTGGAGTACCTTTCTGATGCTGGTTTTCCCCTTCAGTATTATGTTTTTAAATCTCTGGTTCCAAAACATTGTGACATCTGTTGAGTGGGAGCCTAGAGTGCTACCAATCTGTAATTACCAAAACATGAAGGGGCCACCTAATAACTTAATGGAACTGCCACATGCTTCCATGCTGGCCACTCAGGTTTGGGAGTGGAATCAGGGAGCTGGGACTGAGTGCAGCCAGGGCTAGGGAGAGCTGACCCAGGGTGGGAGATGTCAGGTGCCCAGCTGTAAAGTGGTTTCTTGTGGTGAACCAGGCAGCCAGCTCCCTAGCAAAGGGTGGTTCGTTCACCCTGAGCATGCTGCGTCATTTGAGGTACTGCTAGACTGACCCGACATTGCTGTGAAGGTGGGAGGGAGCAGAAAAACTGCGGAAACAACTCCAGATGCCGTAAGAATGATAGACTGGTGCACTCATGCCCATCACCACACAGTCTGTGCTAGTCCACCACTACCAGATCCTGGAGCACATCGGGGGAAGGCTGCCCAGCCCTCCCTCGAAGGCCTCACTTGAGGGGATAATCCATGGAGGAAGAACATGTTAGAAGCAGATAGGATAGCAGAGGATGGTGCTGAGTGATCATTGAACCAATGGGAGGGATGTGAGCTGGCTGGGATTAAAACCTTGATTGGAAAAAAAAGTAATATGAAAGCATGGAAAATGCAGCATCAGCCAGGTGCAGCTATGAATATTGCATTCCTTGAATGAGTGCTGTATCCTGAATTCCCCTGCTCCATGTAAAGCAGGGGATCCACTTACACAGCAGACAGGGCATCCGAGTAGATACCTGCCATCAGTCTCCACTTCACCCCAACATGCCCCCCCCGCCTCTTCTATATTAGTATCTGCATACTGGGAGAGACTCTGGATAGGCAGCCGGCTACTGTGGATCGTGCTTTGGGGTGCAGATCTGCAAGCAAACTCCATGGCCTCAGCCACCTTGTGGATTGGGCCTTAAGTGTATGTGTGTGTGTGTGTGTGTGTGTGTGTGTGTGTGTGTTTAAAAAACTAGAAAAGGAAAATGTGTTGAACAAATTCCATTCAGGCCACTCCACAGCACAGCCTCGACTTTAGTAAAAGTTACTGGAGATTTCCAGGAAACTTTGGACAGGAGGGTGCTTGTTGGTGCCATATCTGTAGATCTTTCTAAAGGTTTTGATATCCTGGACTATGGTTTCCTCCTATCCAGACTAAAAGCGTAGTAGTGGCCTTGGGTGCTGTGGTTTGGTTTGAGTGCTGCTTGAAAGACCATAAACAACTGGTCGTTATTAATGAATTTAAATATAGTCTGGTCCCAATAATCTTAAGTGTACCACAGGGTTCAATCTAAGGGCCAATCCTTTTTAACATATAAATAAATTAATTTACTTTGAAGAACCCTAAAATAAAATACCACTTATACAAACATACGAAACTGCCAGCAGATACAAGCCATTTGGTCTATCAAGTCTGCTCAATTGTGCAGCTAATCCATCACACTGCAGGTGCCCCTCCCTCCACCCCACAGTGACCCTCTCCCTCATTTGTCCCCATCGCCTTTAAAGTTGCCCACTGTCTTTACAGGACATCACCTCCTCCTGACAGTGCGTTCCACATAGACACCACCCTTTCCGTGAAATAGTGCCTCCTCATTTCTCTCTGGAATCTTCCACCCTCCAATATCAGCCCATGTCCCCTCTTGCCTACCTCCCCACTTATATGTGGATGACACTGTAATTTCCACAAAAAGTAATACCCCTTCCCAAACTGAGACCAGGTTACAGGCGACTTCCAGTGGTTTACAGGAGTTTTTCCCCTCAGTCTTGACTTGTACTTAATGCAAAAGAAAACAACTCAAGTCATGTAGATAGATAGACACAGAGAGAGAGAGAGAGAGAGAGAGAGATGGATACAATGTAATTTCATCTTCAATTTTCCCGCAAATTAAAGCATTTGACCACATTGTTTTACAACAAGTTCAGAAGTGCAGATACCTGGAGGTATGGCTTGACAATAGAATCAGATGGCATGTTCATATGGATAATCAAGTGAAAAAACCTGGGGAGACTGGGAACTTTGTGGAAAATAAAGCATTGCATGAGCTAAGAAGTCAGAAAACAGGTGGTTAACACTATGATTCTCCCCATTTTCATCTATGGGGATTTAGTGTTCGCTAGGGTATTGTGGATATGTACAACAGGTTTGCCTGCTTCATCCTCAGCAGCCCCCCGCAGGACTCACAGATGTGAACTCTATTGTGAACTGGATTGGATGAATTTAATGAAGCGCAGGAGACCCCATTACGTTTCTTATATGTATAGGTGTTATAGAAAATTGGTACCTGGCTGTCTTTTGGAAAATGTACAACAGAGAAGTATAAAAAAATATCTCAGATCTGCAGGTGGGATAGAATTTAACCTTCCTAAAAGTAGCTTGGAAGTGGGTAGGTTCCACTTCTACAAAATGGGTTCAACATTTTGGAATAATATCCCACCTGTGTTAAGACCAACCCTGGGTAAATTAAATCTGACTAAAATTAAAAAAATGCATTATGAACAAGCAACAGGGATATCACTGTGCTGTTCATAACTAGATACTGGTTGATGTTTCCCTTAACAAATGATGCATGCAGCTTTTAGCAGATTCCCTGGCTCAGTTTTCGGGTCACACCTGGAAATGAGCCCTGGCTCAGTGTGCCTTTCACGGTCATCAAATGTTTTTAAAAAATAAAATAAAAATAAAATACGGAAGGCAAGGCAGTTTTATGGCGCCCAATCCCAGGGACTCTGAGTGTCTCACAGAAACAATTATTTGACAGTTAAAACAATAAATAATCAAGTAATAAGTAAGCACAGCAGAATATTAAACAGCAGCATCATGCCCCAAAATACACGGTGAACAAACGAGTTTTCAGACTGGATTTAAAAATGGTCAGAGAAGGGGCACCACTTACCTCCAAGGGAAGGGCATTCCAGAGAAGCAGAGCAGCCACTCCAAATGCCGTGTCTCCTGAGGACTATAGGTGAGATCCTGAGAAAGATAAAAGGCCCGTGTCCACTGACAGAAGGGGACTGCTAGGAGAGTGTGTGGGGTCAGGAGGTCTTTCAGGTAGCCCAGACCCAAACCATGCAGGGCCTTGTAAGTTAATAAGCACACCCTGAAGTTGGTGCGCCAACATACAAGCAGCCAGTGCAGAGCAAGGAGCACCAACGTGATATGCCCGAACCAGGAGGTACCAGCAACCAGCTGCAGTCGACACAGCAACTTTGCCGATAACCTCAGATATAAGATGTTACAGTAATCCAGTCTCGATGGAACAAGTGTGTACACAAATGTTGCTCTAAGCTCAAGAAATGGCTTGATTTGGGAGATGTTTCGAAGATAGTAAAAGCCACTGCGGACAACAGCTGACACTGAGAAACATAGAAGTTGTTGGCAGAAAAGGACCACCAGGCCCATCCAGTCTGCCCGTTTGCCCTAGCTGCTGTTCTAATATTAGCTTGGAGTCCGCAGTCACCCCCAGATTCCTCATCCTATCTACAGGTTCGAGAGCAACACCATCCAAAGATGGTAAAATGGTACAACAGTTCTAAGTTGAGGAATGAAACCAACAAAGCTTCACCAGCAGCACCTCAGTCTTTGAAGGATTCATTCTAAGCCAACTGGCTGCCTTCCAGTCCTGAATTTCTCTGAGACACTCTGTCAGTTAAGAGACAGCTGCCCTGTCATCAGAAGCACAAGATACATTCAGCTGGGTATCATCGGCATGATGATTAAAACCCAAGCCATATCATCTAATGATCTCACGACAGCATGTACACAGTGAACAACATGGGAGCCAAAATCGACCCCTGAGGCACACCACAACAGAGCGCAGCACTGCCCAATATGAAGGAGCCAAGTGCTACCTGCTGCACCCTGCTGAATAGATAGGATTCGAACCACCAAAACACTGCCCCGGAATGTCCTACGTACTGCTCCAGATGGGCCAGCAGCACAACATTGTCCACCATGTCAAAGGCTGAAGAAAGATCAAGCAGAACCAAGATGGAACAATTTCCACTATCCCTTGCAAGGAGGAGATCATGGTGCACCCTGACCAGAGCACTTTCTTTACTATGACAAGACCAGAAACTGGACTGGAAGGGCTCATGGATGCCCTGTTTCTCCAGGTGTTGTTTCAAATACACCACCACCACGTTCTTGATCAACTTTCCCAGAAAGGGAAGGTTCAAGACAGGACTGTAATTTTAAAGAATGTTGGGGTCCAAAGATGGTTTCTTAAGGAGGGGCCTCACCACAACCCTTTTCAAAGCAGTGCAGAACATCCCTTCCCCATGCAAATGCCCAACAATCTCCACAAAAATTGGATGGAGCGTACCCCAGTATTCCAAAGGAAGCTGGGTCAGCCCAGGGTCCAGTGTACAGTAGGTGGGGTGCAGTCTAGAAACTACCTGTAGGACGTCCTCTGCCAACACTGGCTCAAACTTCTTCCATAAAGACGAAGTGTCTCATCTGAAGATTGGACACTGTCAGCTGATGACAGGCTATGTGTGGCTATCCCAGCCCTGGTAGAGGGCACTTTCTCCATAAAGAACTGATTAAACACATCACACTTCTCTGAGGAAAACACTCTACAGGGCTACAAATAGATAGGATTTAATAATCTGAACTTGTCTGCTCTTTCCAGCAGTGATCACCTGTGACGGGAACACTGACTTTTTCAGAGTAATTGCCCACTGATACTCATCTCAGCGCCAGTTTATCCTCCCCTGAGTGGGACCTCTGCCAACAATGCTCCAACCTCCGCCCCTTAGCCTTCAACCTCCTCAGGTTGCCATCAAACCACGGTAACCTGCAGTGCGAAATCAAGGGGTGTACATGGAGAGGTGCTAGGGAGTTGACTGCCGTGGTAAGAGCCACGTTGTAGCCCTCCAATCACACAAGCCATCTCCATGCCTGAGATGTCCAGTGCCACAATGAGAATGTTTACATATGAACATATGAAGAAGTCAGCAAAAGAAGGCCATTTGGTCTGTCTAGTCTGCTTGTATTGCAGGGTCCACAGCTTGAGCTACTGTCCCAGCCCCCCTCCCCTCTCCTCCCATCCTCCCTACCCATGAGCCTTACCTTCCCCTATGCCTATCTCAACCTCTCTTAAAGCTGCCCACTGTCTTCAATGAAGCCACCTCTTCCAGCAGCGCATTCCAAGTGTCCACCACCCTCTCCATGAAGAAGTGCTTCCTGACCTCCCTCCTAAATCTCCCCCCCAGCAGAAGACTGTGCCCCCCTCATGTTATGGTTGCCACTCAGCTTAAAGAGACTCTTCTTATCCATCTTATTTATCCCTTTGACATACTTGAAGATCCCAGTCATGTCCCCTTTCTCTCTATCCTGTCCTCTAGGGAGTACATGTTCAGTACCCTCAAACTCTCCTTGTATGTCTTACCCTACTGACCTGCTGTCATCTTTGTAGTCCTCATCTGGACTTTCTCCAGCAGGTTAATGACCTTTTTGAGGTGTGGGCAACAGTAATGAACTCACCCTCTCACCTACTACTGATCCCCCTGTCTGTGCATCCCAGCATCATTTTCCCTTGCTGCTGCTTTCTTGTACTGCGTGGAGTGCTTCAGATCACTAGTGATCATCACACCCCGGTCCTTCTCCTCCTCAGATGCAATACCGAGACTCCACCCAGGTAGTACTCCGTCCTGGGATTCTTGACACCAACATGCTTAATTCTGCATTTCTTGGCATTGAAGCCAAGCTGCCAGATCCTGGACCACCTCCCCAGCTTTTCTAGATCATCCTGTAGGTCCTGTATCCCTTCAGCTGTGTCCATTCTCCCACAGAGCTTGGTGTCATCCACGAATAGGCACATTTTGCCCTTAATGCCATCACCAATGTCATTGATGAAGACACTAAACAACACCGGCCCCAGCACCAAGCCCTGTGGGACCCCAATGGTGACCTCTCCGGTGCCACATAACTCTTCCCCCCACAACCACCTTCTGGGTTCTGTCCCTCAGCCAGTTTTCCACTCATCTGGCCATCTTATACCCAACCCCAAGATCCGCCAACTTCCTGATCAACCTTTTATGAGACACACAGCAAAAAGCTTTGCTGAAATCCAGATGGAGGATTTCTACTGCTTGGCCCCTGTCTACTGTCTTAATGACCCTGAGGCTCTAGATTTCTAAAACAGCAGTAACTGACCATGTCCACAGGGAAGGTTAAATGTGGAGCCCCACAAAGAAACTACACAATGTGATAATCTGACCAACTGACTGGATCAAGCTTAACGTTGCTAATGTCAAGACCCAACAAGAAGATCAAGTCCCAGGCATGGTCATGTTGGCGAGTACCAGAGGCAACTACCTGTAAAACAGCCGTAGAAGACATCAAATGGAGTAACTGATTTCAAAACATGGGTGTTTCATCGTCGACCCAGGCATTGAACTCACCCAAAACGTGTATTATTTAAAGTGAATGTCTACCGTGTAGAGCAGAGTAGAACAGTTTTTGTATACTAGGTTACGTATATCTGCAACATTGTAAAATTTTATATTGACCCTATATACATTATGAGTCATATATATTTTAATACTTTTATGAAGTCTTTCCTTGTATAATGGTAACAAATGTGAATAAGGTAACCTTGTGCATTAAGGATCTCCCTGGAAATGAGCTTGGCTCAACTGAGTTTCTGATTCATGGAAAATGGATACAAATGTTACTGCTACTGCTAGCTAACTACTGTGTACCTTTTCACCTAACTAAGGGAAATGCAGCAATTGTCTAAAAAACTCACCCTTCCATCAGCTTCCCTCTAAGTGCACTGTAAAATGGAGACAGACACACTAGCCCCACCCCCTTCTATTACATGTTGGGGATAATCCAGAAAGGGATAGTATAAAATTGTGTGCCAGTTTTTTACTGTTTGGGAGGTCAGGAAGTAGTGTGGCCCCAAACCAGCACTTACAGGTCACAAGCTATAAGCGACTGAACGTTCAGCAAGTGAGGCAATTGCTGGCTAGGTGAAATGCTGTGTGACGGCTTGTGCTGTGTGACAGTGAAACCTGTGCTGCTATTTTATTTTACTTTGCTCTGCACTGTATTTGGTTGGACAGAAAGTTGGTGTCTCCTAGGTAACAGGAAGTCATCAGGCAGGACAATAGGAAGGAGCAGTGTCTGGTAGTTCGGTGGTAGCCCCAGGAACTATTCTGTTCTAACTAGGGAAAATTTTGTCCAAAACACTGTAACGTCCAGCGTTCCTGGTCTAGTTACATTCCCTGAGAGTGAGAGAGAGAGAGAGAAGTGTTTTTAAAAATTGTGTGCTAGCTTCTTACTTTTTGGGAGGCTAGGATGTAGCATGACCCCAAACCAGCACTTTCAGGTCATGAGCTATAAGGGGCTGAATGCTCAGTGAGTGGGGTGAGCAAGTGGTAACGCGTGCTGGGAGATGATGGGGCCACGTGGGAGAGGTTCTGCATTTACGAGGCTGACTTTTTATGGGCTCCATTACCTCTGTTTGTTGCACATTGTGTCAAGTTAGGAATGAGTATAGTGCAGTACTGTTTGCCTAGGTTCTTGCTAGAACTTGATTGTGTGAATTCTGTAGAACAAGTACTGGAATCAAACACTGTGGTTATTAAGAATATGTCACTTACAGCCAGTGGGGAGGGTGCTGGTATTTGTTTAATTCTGAGGAGGCACGGTTTCTCAACCTCTTGTAACCCATATAAGTTGATTGAGACTATAACCTCTGACGTAATCCTCCCCCCCCCTCTTTTTTTCCCTTTCTAACTAAACAGAAGGGTGGTGTACACATTATTTCATTAGTAACAAACCTCACAGCTCGGATTTTCATATAGTGATTACAAAATGTCAGTGGAAAATTTCATCACATTACCAGATGGTACTACTGAAATGCAGTGTTCCACATGCAGGTCTTACTGTTCCGATCAAACGAAAGATTTTGTGACATTTGTTTGTGGACATTGTGAGGAAATACATGCACTCAAGCACAAAATATTAACTCTGGAACATGAAGTTAACCTTTTAAAAATGGAGGAATCCCTACAAGAATCTAGGGCCAGTACTCTTACACTTTTTTCCAACACTGTCAGTAAACAGGACACTGTAGCTGAAGGGGCAGCTAATAAACCCACAACCATGCTTGGGAAAAACAAAAGGTCAGTAGAGGAATCACCCATTCAGGACTCAGATTGGAGTATCGTAAGCACTGGTAGACAAGTTAAAACGGGGCATAGGGCACTAGGTGGTGATATATCTACACTTAATAGGTACCAGGTGTTAACTGTTGATGAAAGCTCTAGTATGGAGACTCGGGCATCCTCTACAGGGGTCACACCATTGTCTGGTATGGATGATAGTGCTGGTAGTAATACTCAGGCATCCACCACATTAATCCCACAAATGAATACTACCAATAGCACTTCTGGTACATGTACTAACTCTGGCAGCAACAGCACCAAGAATGTGCCACCAATGATTTCTTCACCAGCACCAAGGCAGATAGTTGTACTGGGCAACTCCATCATCGGATACACTGATGGATGGATTTGTCTGTCAGACAAACACAATAGAATGGTGAGCTCTTTTTCAGTGGCAAGGGCTAGGGACCTAACATGTATGGCTGAGAATATTCTTTGGGCGAAGGTGAGAATCCACTAGTGGTCGTTCACATCAGAGTTAATGATGTGAGAAATACTTCTGTTACTGATATAAACAAGCCTTTCTCAATGCCGAATGTTGTCTTGCTGGCAATGGCATTGGCAGTGCAGGAGTTAGAGGGGTGCATAATATGAATGGCAGTGAAGTACTGAACTTATGCCAACCCCACCCCCACCCCACAGAGACTGGTAGGCATTGGGGTGTGCCTTTGGGTTGTCGGCCATAACGCTTATGCCATTTCACCTCATCCTACTCTGCAGACATCGACAGGTGTCGCGGAGTGCCTTGGAGTCTTTGGGCCTTACGCTCACCCCATTCCATAAGGAAATATGCTGAGATGAGTGCAGTATAGGAGAATGTGGTGAACTTTGGAGCCAAAGAGTCCAAGGCACACATCGATGCCTGTCATTGGCTGCAGGGTAGGGGTGGAATGGCGTCAGCATTACAGCTGACAATCCCAAGTCACACCCCTGACGCCTTTCAGTCTCTACAGGGCGTGGCGTTATGGTTGGAAACCAACGCCTGGGCATTTGTTGGTATTTTCACCCAGATTTTTAGCATGGGCTTTTTGTGACCCCACCTCATGAACGGTGGCACTATCAGTTTGTTAGCTGAAAGGTGATTTTGCACAGTGACTGTGCCATTTGTGCCACAGGTGCGAAAACACATTTCGGGCAGGATGTGAAAAATGGCAACTGTACTGTTCATTAGGAGGTGTAAAAAAAATGGCAATGTTGAAAATCTGGAATGAAAATATGAAAAATTGGTGAAGTCACAAGCGTGCGTAGAAACTGCACAATGCACGCCCGTAATGCAATTATTTTGGGAACTTTGTTAACCACATTTTCAGCATAGACATTTTGGGACCTCTGCTCATGAACAGTGGCACTGTGATTTTGTTAATCTGTCCCGAACGTTGATTTCCCACAACGAACGCCATTGTGCACCAGATGTGCGACAACACATTTCGTGCAGGAAGTGAAAAATGACAGCTGTACTGTTCATAAAGAGGTGTGAAAATATGGAGTGAAAATGTTAAAAACTGTCAGACGTTATGAGCATGCGTAGAAACTGTGCAATGCACGCTCATAACACAGTCATTTTGTGAATTTTTTCACCAAATTTGCAACATAGGCTTTTTGGGACCCCACCTCATGAACAGTGGCACTGATGTTTTGTTACTCAGTCCCAAAAGGTGATTCCATGCAGTGACCGTGAAATGACCTTCGGGACCGAATAATGAGATGACAGTGCATGTATTCATGAGGTGGGGTCCCAAGAATCCTATGTTGAAAATTTGGCCAAATTCAAAAATGGCTGAGATATCCCACTAAGTTGAACCACCACCCACCCACCCATTCATTGATGTCATTATACAGCTTACTGGCATTTCTTCATTTGCAGTTCAGCTTTAAAGAGTCCAGACATGTTGCCATTCCACCAAGATCACAGCGCCAGACCTCTGGAGGATAGTATGGGGTGGGGAGGTAGGATGCAGAGGGTGGGTGCAGGTTGGGGAAGGGGGCATCGCGGACAAGTCAAAGAACCATTTTCTTTTTTTCAGGTACAGAAAAAAAACGAACATTGCAGGACCATTTTCTTTCTTCACAGGTGAAATAAAACAAAGGTTGGGTACACTGGGATAGGCTCCTGGTGTACCCCACCGAAGAGGGTTAGCCACACTGGGGTGGGCTCTAGTGTGCCACACAATGGGGGAGACATGCTGACACAGTGGGTCTTTTTATGGCGGCACACTGTGGTGGGCTCAAGGTGCCACACAGTGGGGGCTGCTGACACGGGATTGCACCCGATGTCAGCTTTCTTGAGTTGTGGTGTGGCCTTCCACCACCATGTTTATTGAAATGATTCACCAGGAAAGGCACATATGGGAGGCGTGTCATCTGTGCTGCTGCATGATGAGCTTGTCTCTGATTGTAGCATTACATTTCTTTCAGGTTGGTGGCACTGTACATAATTCCTGTGTCAGCACTAGCATGCTGGCTAATTTGGGAATGAGGGCACACCTACTAAAGCGTGCTCTTGCATTCGCCAACACTGACACACCTCTGCATTTCTCCTACTAATAAGATGTTGCTTATGCATGCGCAGACAACATAAAATGATTTTATCACCCTAGGGAATCTTTGAAATCCAGGGGTGCAATACCATCTTCTCGAAAATCTTGCCTGTAACAAGGGCAACATATATCAAATGAATGAGACCATTACATCGTGAATTTTGATTGAGACTGTGGACTAAAGATATGGGTTTTACCACTTTAAGACACTAGGACTCATACTGCGGGAAACCACATCTATTTGGCAGACATGTATTACTTTATAACTATAATGGTAGTAAGTTGTTGGGGCCAGTATCAACAATGCAATTGCTACTGATTTTGACAGGGGTACCTAAGCAAAGGAGGACACCAAAAGATGTAGGGGATTAAGACCTCTAAACCCACTAACAATTTCCATGTCATGCTTCTAAATGCCAGGAGTTTTAAATATTGAGAAGAAGATGGAATTAGAATTTATCACAAGTGAGCAACATCTAGATGTTGATACAGTCACTGAAACTTGATGGGGGATGTTAACAATTGGAATAAATATATCCCTGGTTTTAAGTTCTTTGTAGAGAAAGGACAGGAAGAGGGTGGGGAGCTGCCTTCTATGTTAAGGAGGAATCGACTGCCACCTTCTAGAGCCAGTGCTTGGTGCTTAATCAATATAACGAGCTATCTCTGCAGGTTGATAAATGTTGCAGTTCTAGCTCATTAAGGTGGTTCAGCCAAGCTTGAATTTACTGAGGAGGGTTTCATTTTTAGGCTAATTTTTTCTTGCAGACTACAAGGGATTCTAGCTTTCCCATTTCCTACTATCATCATGTTGGGGTCTTGGGACCCTTAAAATGTCCAAGTGGTGGGTGCATCCACCTTATGGTATATCATTGCAGCTGTTTGGTGCTGTAAGGAGGCAGCTGGTCTGTTCTGGGGTGCTGCAGCATCTAGATGCGGATTTTGAAAATAAAAAAGTAACTGGTTTTTTTCTGTACTGACACGCAGGAGGATTATTTTTCCCCTTCCCCCATCCTGTATCAGTGTTGGTCCTGATGTCAAGGGAGAATGCCTGCTATTTTCCTTCTGACTGGGAGCATGTCCATGGCTTCAGGGGGCGTGGCTTAAGACCTCAGTCATGCTTGGCCATGTCACTGCTAGAGATGGGTGAAGTTGGAAAAATTCACTCTGCGGATGAATTTGCGAATTCAGCACAATTGTGGAGCGCTGATTGACCGCAAAGAATGGAATTTCAACGGTGAAGTTCCACACTTTGTAGCAATCCCTGGGCTCCAGTGGGCCAATTTAATTATCAATTTACCACGACACCAGGAATAGGCAACATTTGGGATGGGGATAGGGAAGAGGACCACAAGACACCAGGAAATGTTATTCAGCATCGGGTCGGTGATGGGGGGACCACAAGACACCAGGAAATGTTATTCAGCATCGGGTCGGTGATGGGGGGACCACAAGACACCAGGGAAATGTTATTCAGCATCGGGTCGGTGATGGGGGACCACAAGACACCAGGGAAATGTTATTCAGCATCGGGTCGGTGATGGGGGGACCTCAAGACAACCAGGAAATGTTATTCAGCATCGGGTCGGTGATGAGAGGACCACAAGACACCAGGAAATGTTATTCAGCATCGGGTCGGTGATGGGGGGACCACAAGACACCAGGAAATGTTATTCAGCATCGGGTCGGTGATGGGGGACCACAAGACACCAGGGAAATGTTATTCAGCATCGGGTCGGTGATGGGGGGACCACAAGACACCAGGGAAATGTTATTCAGCATCGGGTCGGTGATGGGGGGACCACAAGACACCAGGGAAATGTTATTCAGCATCGGGTCGGTGATGGGGGACCACAAGACACCAGGGAAATGTTATTCAGCATCGGGTCGGTGATGGGGGACCACAAGACACCAGGGAAATGTTATTCAGCATCGGGTCGGTGATGGGGGGGACCACAAGACACCAGGGAAATGTTATTCAGCATCGGGTCGGTGATGGGGGACCACAAGACACCAGGGAAATGTTATTCAGCATCGGGTCGGTGATGGGGGACCACAAGACACCAGGGAAATGTTATTCAGCATCGGGTCGGTGATGGGGGGACTCACAAGACACCAGGGAAATGTTATTCAGCATCGGGTCGGTGATGGGGGGACCACAAGACACCAGGGAAATGTTATTCAGCATCGGGTCGGTGATGGGGGACCACAAGACACCAGGGAAATGTTATTCAGCATCGGGTCGGTGATGGGGGGACCACAAGACACCAGGAAATGTTATTCAGCATCGGGTCGGTGATGGGGGGACCACAAGACACCAGGGAAATGTTATTCAGCATCGGGTCGGTGATGGGGGGACCACAAGACACCAGGGAAATGTTATCAGCATCGGGTCGGTGATGGGGGACCACAAGACACCAGGGAAATGTTATTCAGCATCGGGTCGGTGATGGGGGACCACAAGACACCAGGGAAATGTTATTCAGCATCGGGTCGGTGATGGGGGACCACAAGACACCAGGGAAATGTTATTCAGCATCGGGTCGGTGATGGGGGACCACAAGACACCAGGGAAATGTTATTCAGCATCGGGTCGGTGATGGGGGACCACAAGACACCAGGGAAATGTTATTCAGCATCGGGTCGGTGATGGGGGACCACAAGACACCAGGGAAATGTTATTCAGCATCGGGTCGGGTGATGGGGGGACCACAAGACACCAGGGAAATGTTATTCAGCATCGGGTCGGTGATGGGGGGACCACAAGACACCAGGGAAATGTTATTCAGCATCGGGTCGGTGATGGGGGACCACAAGACACCAGGGAAATGTTATTCAGCATCGGGTCGGTGATGGGGGGACCACAAGACACCAGGGAAATGTTATTCAGCATCGGGTCGGTGTGATGGGGGACCACAAGACACCAGGGAAATGTTATTCAGCATCGGGTCGGTGATGGGGGGACCACAAGACACCAGGGAAATGTTATTCAGCATCGGGTCGGTGATGGGGGGACCACAAGACACCAGGGAAATGTTATTCAGCATCGGGTCGGTGATGGGGGACCACAAGACACCAGGGAAATGTTATTCAGCATCGGGTCGGTGATGGGGGGGACCACAAGACACCAGGGAAATGTTATTCAGCATCGGGTCGGTGATGGGGGGACCACAAGACACCAGGAAATGTTATTCAGCATCGGGTCGGTGATGGGGGACCACAAGACACCAGGGAAATGTTATTCAGCATCGGGTCGGTGATGGGGGGACCACAAGACACCAGGGAAATGTTATTCAGCATCGGGTCGGTGATGGGGGGACCACAAGACACCAGGGAAATGTTATTCAGCATCGGGTCGTGATGGGGGGACCACAAGACACCAGGAAATGTTATTCAGCATCGGGTCGGTGGATGGGGGACCACAAGACACCAGGGAAATGTTATTCAGCATCGGGTCGGTGATGGGGGGACCACAAGACACCAGGGAAATGTTATTCAGCATCGGGTCGGTGATGGGGGGACCACAAGACACCAGGGAAATGTTATTCAGCATCGGTCGGTGATGGGGGACCACAAGACACCAGGGAAATGTTATTCAGCATCGGGTCGGTGATGGGGGACCACAAGACACCAGGAAATGTTATTCAGCATCGGGTCGGTGATGGGGAGACCACAAGACACCAGGAAATGTTATTCAGCATCGGGTCGGTGATGGGGGAACACAAGACACCAGGGAAATGTTATTCAGCATCGGGTCGGTGATGGGGGCTACAAGACACCAGGGAAATGTTATTCAGCATCGGGTCGGTGATGGGGGACCACAAGACACCAGGGAAATGTTATTCAGCATCGGGTCGGTGATGGGGGACCACAAGACACCAGGGAAATGTTATTCAGCATCGGTCGGTGATGGGGGGACCACAAGACACCAGGGAAATGTTATTCAGCATCGGGTCGGTGATGGGGGGACCACAAGACACCAGGGAAATGTTATTCAGCATCGGGTCGGTGATGGGGGGGACCACAAGACACCAGGGAAATGTTATTCAGCATCGGGTCGGTGATGGGGGGACCACAAGACACCAGGGAAATGTTATTCAGCATCGGGTCGGTGATGGGGGACCACAAGACACCAGGGAAATGTTATTCAGCATCGGGTCGGTGATGGGGGACCACAAGACACCAGGGAAATGTTATTCAGCATCGGGTCGGTGATGGGGGGACCACAAGACACCAGGGAAATGTTATTCAGCATCGGGTCGGTGATGGGGGGACCACAAGACACCAGGGAAATGTTATTCAGCATCGGGTCGGTGATGGGGGGACCACAAGACACCAGGGAAATGTTATTCAGCATCGGGTCGGTGATGGGGGGACCACAAGACACCAGGGAAATGTTATTCAGCATCGGGTCGGTGATGGGGGGACCACAAGACACCAGGGAAATGTTATTCAGCATCGGGTCGGTGATGGGGGGGACCACAAGACACCAGGGAAATGTTATTCAGCATCGGGTCGGGTGATGGGGGGACCACAAGACACCAGGGAAATGTTATTCAGCATCGGGTCGGTGATGGGGGGACCACAAGACACCAGGGAAATGTTATTCAGCATCGGGTCGGTGATGGGGGGACCACAAGACACCAGGAAATGTTATTCAGCATCGGGTCGGTGATGGGGGACCACAAGACACCAGGAAATGTTATTCAGCATCGGGTCGGTGATGGGGGGACCACAAGACACCAGGGAAATGTTATTCAGCATCGGGTCGGTGATGGGGGACCACAAGACACCAGGGAAATGTTATTCAGCATCGGGTCGGTGATGGGGGGACCACAAGACACCAGGGAAATGTTATTCAGCATCGGGTCGGTGATGGGGGACCACAAGACACCAGGGAAATGTTATTCAGCATCGGGTCGGTGATGGGGGACCACAAGACACCAGGAAATGTTATTCAGCATCGGTCGGTGATGGACCACAAGACACCAGGGAAATGTTATTCAGCATCGGTCGGTGATGGGGGGACCACAAGACACCAGGAAATGTTATTCAGCATCGGGTCGGTGATGAGGGCACAAGACACCAGGGAAATGTTATTCAGCATCGGGTCGGTGATGGGGGGACCACAAGACACCAGGGAAATGTTATTCAGCATCGGTCGGTGATGGGGGGACACAAGACACCAGGAAATGTTATTCAGCATCGGGTCGGTGATGGGGGGGCCACAAGACACCAGGGAAATGTTATTCAGCATCGGGTCGGTGATGGGGGGGACCACAAGACACCAGGGAAATGTTATTCAGCATCGGGTCGGTGATGGGGGACCACAAGACACCAGGAAATGTTATTCAGCATCGGGTCGGTGATGGGGGACCACAAGACACCAGGGAAATGTTATTCAGCATCGGGTCGGTGATGGGGGGACCACAAGACACCAGGGAAATGTTATTCAGCATCGGGTCGGGTGATGGGGGGACCACAAGACACCAGGGAAATGTTATTCAGCATCGGGTCGGTGATGGGGGGACCACAAGACACCAGGAAATGTTATTCAGCATCGGGTCGGGTGATGGGGGGACCACAAGACACCAGGGAAATGTTATTCAGCATCGGGTCGGTGATGGGGGGACCACAAGACACCAGGGAAATGTTATTCAGCATCGGGTCGGTGATGGGGGGACCACAAGACACCAGGGAAATGTTATTCAGCATCGGGTCGGTGATGGGGGGACCACAAGACACCAGGGAAATGTTATTCAGCATCGGGTCGGTGATGGGGGACCACAAGACACCAGGGAAATGTTATTCAGCATCGGGTCGGTGATGGGGGGACCACAAGACACCAGGGAAATGTTATTCAGCATCGGTCGGTGATGGGGGGACCACAAGACACCAGGGAAATGTTATTCAGCATCGGGTCGGTGATGGGGGGGACCACAAGACACCAGGGAAATGTTATTCAGCATCGGGTCGGTGATGGGGGGACCACAAGACACCAGGGAAATGTTATTCAGCATCGGGTCGGTGATGGGGGGGACCACAAGACACCAGGGAAATGTTATTCAGCATCGGGTCGGTGATGGGGGGGACCACAAGACACCAGGGAAATGTTATTCAGCATCGGGTCGGTGATGGGGGGACCACAAGACACCAGGGAAATGTTATTCAGCATCGGGTCGGTGATGGGGGGACCACAAGACACCAGGGAAATGTTATTCAGCATCGGGTCGGTGATGGGGACCACAAGACACCAGGGAAATGTTATTCAGCATCGGTCGGTGATGGGGGGACCACAAGACACCAGGGAAATGTTATTCAGCATCGGGTCGGTGATGGGGGGACCACAAGACACCAGGAAATGTTATTCAGCATCGGGTCGGTGATGGGGGACCACAAGACACCAGGGAAATGTTATTCAGCATCGGGTCGGTGATGGGGGGACACAAGACACCAGGGAAATGTTATTCAGCATCGGGTCGGTGATGGGGGGACCACAAGACACCAGGAAATGTTATTCAGCATCGGGTCGGTGATGGGGGACCACAAGACACCAGGGAAATGTTATTCAGCATCGGGTCGGTGATGGGGACCAAAGACACCAGGGAAATGTTATTCAGCATCGGGTCGGTGATGGGGGACCACAAGACACCAGGGAAATGTTATTCAGCATCGGGTCGGTGATGGGGGGACCACTAGACACCAGGAAATGTTATTCAGCATCGGGTCGGTGATGGGGGACCACAAGACACCAGGGATTGAATTAATAATTTATTTTTACATTGGGCTGGTGATTGGGTGGGAACAGACCACTAGACACCAGGGATTCAGTTAATAAAATTTTTCATCGGGGGGCACTAGGGATTGGAATTAAATAATTTAGTTTTACATTGAGCCGGTGATCGGGGGGGGGGCACTAGATACCAGATACTGACACCAAATCACCATTTCTAACTTCTCCTTGCTTTGTTTTTTTGTTTGTTTTTTTAAGTTCAATTTGCACTTAAAAAACAAAAACAAAAGTAAGGAAAGTTACAAATGGTGAATTTTTAATAAACAGGACAACTTCACGAAATGATCCGCAGCGGTGAATTTGGCGACTTTGCCAAAAATTCACCAGCAAAATAAAACGTTGCTGCTTCTCTAGTCACTGCCAATCTGGATTCCATACCCATTTTTTTTTAATCTGTGAGCCATTTCCTTTCAAGATGACAGACTGGAAAGCCACTGTTTTGCTTTTCCTGGTTCATGGTGCTTTGCCACTTCTGCTGTTTGTTTTACAGTCATGATCAGTGGCCTTTTTGGCATATTCGCCCCTCCAGGACTGTGGCTCAGGTGACCAGTATGTGGCCATCCTTATGTGCCATGAGTGGAGGATGCTCTGCACATAGCCCTCCTGTGGTGGGTGGCAATTATTGCTGAGCTGTAAGCAGGTCAGAGTCTCCACTGTGTACATTATCACTTGCATACTGTCTGGCCTGTGTGAATTTCTTTTCCTCCATGTGCTTGTGCTATGCTATAGTTCTGGATATCTTCCTACTCAAAAAAATAAGAATTAAGACCCATTTTCACCATTGCGTCGATCTTGGGTGTTATACCGGTTTCTTTTTCAGGTAAAGTCACCTCTGTATGGTACTGGTTCTTGAGATATTTATAGAGTTAATGTTTTCCACAGAGTCCCACTCTTTGGTTTTAGTGTGGGAGGTATTGGGACCCCATGGGAGAAAAACCTTTCGCAATTGGAATGCCAATGGATGGTGACATGGCACAGTATATAATACATCCCCTCCCCAACTGCCTTAGCTCCTTTTTTCCCCACTATTGATAGGGTGATTTCAGTTTTGAACTGTATAGGCCTGCATCGCTTAGTTCGATAGTTCAGTCATGATAGATAAAAAAAACTAATTTTCAGTTCTGTTTCTGTGAAAAGAAAATCTCACATGTAGATTTGCACTTGATATGCCTAAGGTGTGTGGGCTGGGACCATGACCCTCGGGCCTGTCAGCACTGTTACCACCTGACTTTCCATACACCGAAGCTTCGAGCAATTTGCCTGGGCGTATATACCATTGTGATGGGTCAAGATGTGACATCCAGTATCACCTCAAGTAGTTGAAGTTCATTCTGAAACGGCAACATCATTGTCTATGGCGCCAACCTCTTCTGAAGCATAGTCCCCTTCTGAGGTTGACACAGAGTCCAGTGTACTCTCTAACTCAGAATCCCCCCCCCCAGGTGCTGGGACAGAGAACACGTTACTAGCTTCTCAGAGCTCAATAGCTTCTAGGCAGTTGCCATCTCCCAAGCCAAATCCCCTCAGGGATGTCACTCAAGCCATGGTCTCTGTTTTGGAATGGTTACCAATTTTGGTACAGCACCTCTACCTGCTACTTAGCAAGGCAGTCAGTTGTGTCATTGGTGTCATCTTCAACAGTGACTTTTTCAGCACTGTTCTTGGCGCCATTGGTGGCGTTGTCTATGCCATCTTTCTAGGTGCCATAGTTCACAGTACCATCATTCTCTGCACCATCATTTTGCCACCATATTTACCAGCATCGTGTTTGTCGGTACCCTGTTTATCAGCTTTGACTCTTGTTTCTGCACCAGATGTGTTGACACTGACCTCTTCTGAGCTACATCTTACACTACCAGCTACTTCAAGCAGCACATTTTGTAATGGTAACTAGCACATCATCTCCTGGGCCACCAATCTGCGCTGGGGTGAATATCATGTTACAGGGAGTATCAGATGTTTCATGCTGTCCTGTTGTGATTCTAAGAGTTAGTCTCCTAGTACTGTGGGATTACACAAAACACACCTCCTAGCCTGGAACCTTCTCCAGTAGGACAAGCAGACTAGCTCTCTGCCCTGAGTGTCTGCCCTCGGTCTCCTCAGTTTTTAGTTCCAGGTCATAGCCTGTAGCCTGTCCATTGGGGCATGCTGTCCACTGCCTATCCCTGCCAGGAATTAAAAAACAATTATAGAAAAGAAAAGAAAAATACTAGGAATTCCCTTGTGATGATCTTTTTGATGCACTTTATGAATACTCAGAATAGTCCACTGACTATAGAAATCTATTAGTTGAATATTGTCATTTCACTTTATTTTAGATGTCCACTAATCCTCCCTAAGGAAGCTGGATCACCAACAAAACACTGGAGTTGTTTAACATAAGTGGATCTGTGAATAAAAATGAATTTTTGAGTTGAGTGCCGTTCCATTTATTTCATTAGTTACAACCCCCGAAGGTCTAATTTATCATTTCTAAATCTGCCCTTTTCAGACACCAGTACTGTGCCTTCCCAGCCACAGGTCTTGCTTGTGGTCACTTTGCCAGTCTGGAAATGACCCTTTGTCACTCCAGCAGTTCCTTCTGGGGTAAGGCTGAGATACATTAATATTGCCTTGGTCCCTGTTTACCTATCTCAACCTCAGACAGGACTTAATAAACTTCTAACTCTTACTGGAGTTCACACTGTCCCTTCCTCTAAATCACTGCCATCAATGTTGGGTCA
Organism: Neoceratodus forsteri; assembly: GCA_016271365.2. Classification (NCBI taxonomy): domain Eukaryota; kingdom Metazoa; phylum Chordata; order Ceratodontiformes; family Ceratodontidae; genus Neoceratodus; species Neoceratodus forsteri. Next base: position 445,988,891 of record CM057456.1, on the reverse strand, counting down.
AAAACTCAACACCTTTGGAAGAACAATGTTGACAGGAGCCACCACAGGCTTACAGATTATTGGTATTAGACATCACATGATGACTACCATCTGCATCTCTGAGACAGTGTCGATTAAACATTGCTTGAACTACCTTTAAGTGAGGTACAGCAAGACCTGCTGTTGCTTGCCAGGACTGGTGCAGCAGTTAACAGACATCTAGTGCATTTTGCATATGATGCCACAGAGGTCACAGCTGGTTCAGCAGTGACTATGGTTTGCATTCGTCAACATGTGTGGTTTTGCCTAGCTGACTTAGGTCTGTTGACTAGGTAGAAGTACTTTACTGTGCCCTTAAATGGGAACAATTGGCACAAGGGGCCCCATGCGCACTTTGTGTGCAAAAACAATTTGATTTAATTACTGTTTGCTGTAGTATAGTAAATTGTACCTGACTAATTTGTTGCTTAGTTCTAGGCTGACATCTTCTGTTACTACAAATCCCAGAATCCTCTGCAGCTGACATAAAAGCAGTAGGCAGCAGTGGTAGACTGAAAAGCTGCAGTGCATGTTAAAGCTTTTATAATCTCCAATTAGATGTTTTCAGGGTCTGCGTTTCTCCAGGGGTTAAGTACAGGTTCTGTGACTATACATAGCCCAGGGAGGACAGCAGAACCAGCAAACAAAAGATCAGAGCTTATAGAATCTCTAGCGTGCACTGCAGGCTGTTTAATTCGTCACTGCTGCCTACTGCTCTGGTGTCAGCTGCAGGGAATTCTGGGATTGTAGTAACAGAAAATGTCAGCCTAGAACTGAGGAAAATTAAGGAAAATTAATCTGATACAAACTACCATACTACAATAAACGGTAAGTAAACCAATATGTTTTTGCACACAGTATGCACATTGGAACAAGCCCCACACTTGAGTGTTGGGCCCTTGCTGGTAGCTATTCCCTTTTAAAATATCACAGACTGTTAAGCCCTAAACTGGCAGAAGTATCAGCTTCTCTGAGGCTCGGGCCAACAAGCCTTGTCCTGCTCAATATGTGTCTTCTTTTCACACTTCACTGCATTATGCCCTCTCACAATTCAGGAAGCAACTGTCCCCACGTCATCATCCACATTATCATTATTCTCTGATTTTTTCCACTTCTCAAAATATTTTCTTTGCCCCAAAATCGATGGATCACACAGGTGTCAAACAGTGCTATCAGCTGGCAAAGCAGTCTGCAGAAATTGCAACAAATTGTACTGCCATGTACTGTACCCTCCTGCAGTTTGCTCCACATTTGAAGCCATTGTGGCAAGGTACACTACAAAGTAATGTCACAGGAAGCCTCACCCTTCCAAGCCTTGTTTTGCCAATGATTATAATACTGTGCATCCATCAACACCGCTGGTGTCAGTCAGTTCAGGCAACACTTGATCAATCACCCACCCTTCAGCCTCAAGAGTAGCCTTCTTTCTCAATGGGTCAACACACAGCTTTCTTACCGCATCTTACTCTGACCTCATCAGTATCGTTCCCTGGGTCATCATATCACCATTTTATCCTCTGCCACATCAGGCTTAGTAATATGGTCCCATTTCTTGTCACACTGTAATCGCATTTCTCGTTTCATTAGGATCCTTACCTGTTCTCACATTATAAAGTTTTTCAGATGGCACTCCCTCTTTGGTTAATCTGCTATATATAGCAGCTCTTGGTTTGCTGCTTCATGGCTCACAACCATTTGTGACATCCCCCAATTCAGTCTTGCATCATCACCATTCGAAAGTTATCCTGTTGTAGTAGCAGTCATCACAAGGGGTCATCGCTGGACTAACCATACCAGATATTCAGACAATCAGTCTACAGTAGCTTTTATCAATGTTATTTCTCTTTCTCTGCAATCATTAGCTTTCTGTGGAGATTAACCTAGGTGTCCCTTCATTACCATTTCTTCCTACAGTACTTTGTGTCTACATTTCTGCTGCTGACAATACAACAGCTGATTGTCTTTCACATTTTAAATTCCAGACCTTCTGACTTCTGGCCCTTACAGTGGATTTATTGGATAAGAATACATATACTGTATATATATATACTGTATATGTATATATATATATATATATATATATAGGGGAGAGAGTGCAACCTAATATACTCAAGGGCCTTACTACAAGTGACAGGGATGCACCCTGTCACAAAATGCAGGCTCACAGCCTCAGCTCCTTAATGCCAACTTGGAGATCTAAAATGTATAGAAATGAAAGTTTGTGCCAGTTACAACATAACTAACCCAACTAACAGAAGTATTTTCCATGATGCAGTTCTAATGTCCTTGAGTGTATAGAAAGGAAGTGCCTTGCGAAGCACCATGATTCATATGGTGTCCTCTGGAGGGTGCCTTGATGGCATCACATGACACAGCTTGGGCAGTTGCAAAGGTTCACTAGCTAACTTTTTTATGTGAGTTCAGTGTGTCAGTTGACTTAAAGTGCACACAAATTCAAAAGAACTTTGCCCAACCAGATTTAAGCAATCCTCTTTTCCTTTTTAAAGGCCAGCACAAAGCCCATGTTAGAATCTTAAAAAAAGAGTAAACAGCAAATAGAATGTAGTATCATAAAAATATATCCATAAAAGCTTATCACTTTCTATTTCTGAGCAATACAAAGCATCTTGTGAACACTTAATGCTAAAATTCAGTCATGGAGCAATGCAAGAGTCAAAGTACTCTAGAATACTTTTCTGTCAAGAAAATAACCAGTGACTAAAAGGGCATTGTAACAGAAGTGAAGATAGAAAGTTCTGTCTCCAGTCCTGCTTGTTCTCCAAGTCTGATCAGTCAAACGGCACAGCAAACAACTATGTGGAGCTCCTGTTGAGCAAATCATCATTCTCAAGGTTCAACTCCTGGTTCCCTGTTCTCAAGACAGGCAGCACAAACAGTCCAAATAGCATATGCAAGCAGAATAGCTCTCTAGAAAGGGAAATTGTTTAACCAGGAAAGGTGAAAATCTAATGAGGCCAGTTTCTGATGAACACTTTCTGTGCTTTCTTTTCCTAAGCACTTCTCTGGTTCCCCAAATATCCATTTTTGTTGTACTTTTCCTTCTTTGCTCTGTCTCTCCGCCTTTTCTCTCCTGCTCCTTTTCTCTGATTCCTTCCTCTTTTTTCCCTCCACTCACTCAGAGTAAGCCTTCAGACTGAACCAGCCATATCCTCCCTTCTTCCACAGACTCTTCACCATACTTTGCTGATACTGGTCGATCCCCGTTGTAGGTTACAGTCAGGCATAAAAACACATGTTGAGATGCTCCTCCACGGCTCCTCTGTTTCTTACATTCACATTTTACAATTTGCCGTCTTCTGCACCTGAATAAAACTTGTGTCCATTTTCTTCCATCAAGCAATATATATGAGGCATCAGTTTCACCTTTCAGTGAGCCCCTGGTTTTCAATCATTTATCTCAGTTCCTCCAGCTAAGTTATTTATTCAAAGTAGCAACACAATCACACAAATGAAACCTATTGGGAGGCAACCCATTGATTGCATTATATTCTGAGATCTCATCAGGCTCCTTAGATCTGGCATCTTCAGTTCATCGAACAAGCTGATGTTTCAGACAGCTATGACACTAATATTCTACTATGTGTAAACATGAACAGTTACTAATGTCTCTTACAGTTATAAGAGTGCATTCTTGAGTTTTGTAGGTGAGAGAACTGCAAAGCTAAGCAATTCTGGTAATCTTACAGACAGGCTAGTTCATAGCCATTAGGTTGAAACCAAACCTGAAGCAACACTCACTCTCCTACGCACATACACACTCTCTCTCTCCCCTTCCTGCTGCCAGAGTAAGAAATTCCAGCTTGAAGGTTATCAAAACAGTTGAGTCCCACAGCTTCCTTAATTGTAGCAGATCAGGACTCCTGAGGTCGTACAAGGTAAACAGAGAAAAATCTAGCAGGGGGCAGAGCCAGGTCAGTACCCCCCATGCATGCCTCTGCCTCAACTACTCTGGCCTTGCTTCATTCTGCACTGGGGAGCCACCACAGCTCAGTAAATAATATTTCCACCACATCTTCAAACTCCCAGGTCATTGGTCTTCCTCCTGCTACAAGTCATCAACCAGAGAACCAGTAACATCATTTTGTCATGCATATAGACTCATCTTCTCCTTGTAAACCTAGACAGAGGGCACACCCAGCACCATAGTTCCTCAGATTTTTCCCTCACAGGATTTATTTTCTGTCCTGAGTGCATTGGGTCTCCACCATTTGACTTTGAGGCAGTGGTTGCTTTTTGCAACTATGTATATATGGACCTTTTGGCCTTCATCCATCCATCAGGTATTTCCCTTAGTCTCAAGATCCCTTCCTATGGCACTTCGTCCAAAGGTGGATACATCTAAAAGAGAGCAAGGCAGAATGAACATGTATTTAAGCACTACGTAACATAAGCGTTTTATATAGCTAGCTGCCACACTTAATTAAAAAGCTTGCCTGCAGTTCGATATGGCAGCTAGTTAACTCTGCCCTAGCACAGTAAGGCAGCATTTCTAGACCTCCCTGGCTTAGTTTGCTTCACCTCTCTTCTCCTCCTCTCATCGTCCTCTGATGCTGTCTTTTCTGTCCTCTGGCCTTCATAAATATATCAAATATTTCCTTTAACCTCGAAATCCTTTTTCTTGGTACCTCTTCTGAGGGTGGAAATGCTTAAAAGAGAACAAGGGCAAATGTACATTCTCAAAACTACTACGTCTCATAAGCACTGCACAGAGCCAGCTGCTACACTGAACTATGCTATTTGACTTCAACTCTTGATGTACTGTAGATTCTGTTTACTGAATTGTTTAAGAATGTCCGTACTACAGCATAATGTTAGAAACCAGTAATGGCTAAATAATGTACTTGGAACTCAGTGGAACATTTAAGCAGTCAAATCACACAGGTCTGCTTTCCAGATATGCTGCATCAGTGCCAGTCAGTGTAACCAACCCAAGCATAACCAACTTCCAGTGCGCACTTGGCTAGAACAAAGTCTGAGGTCGTCCCACGCCACAGACAGCCAGATTTGAGTAACCAAGTAAACATTGTTTTGCTGGCTAGTAAAGCCACATCCTTTTAATATTTATGCATGTGTGTCAAGATGCAGATGGGTCTTTCCCACCATAAAGACGTCTGTGTGATTATGAGTCAAACTTGCCTTTCCTTCATAATAGATAGTGAATGCAGTACATAGGTATGACTCATGTACTATACAGTAGTCAGTCTATGCAATAACAAATAGATGTTATCTTTTATTCTATCTACCTACCTACCTATCTATCTATCTATCTGTCTGTCTGTCTGTCTATACACACACACACACACACTTTAGGTGAGAGCCAAACCTTACATATTAAGTTTTTTAAGTGACTGAAGCATTCTACATGATAAAAAAAATAAATTTCTTTTAAGGTTGGTCATCAGCATTTATTTGCACTTTAGTTTTTTTCACAGAAGAACTCTTAACAAATGGGAGAGAAACTTGCGCAGTGCCTGACATAGGTTCTGCAACCTATAGGCGAGGGGGGAGGCAGCCCCCCACTTTTGTCCAAGAGCATTCATAGCGCCCCTTTACTGCATGCAAGAGCAGAAGGGAAGCAGTCATGGCTTCTTGTGTTATTACTACAGCCCCCCCACACACACACACTTTTCCCAGTGTTCCGGCACCCCTAGTTCCCGATGACATCATAGTTATCCCTGCTGTTCTCAGAACAGTGAAATCAACAAAAATAGTTAAATCCTCATTAAAAGAACTAATCTGAAAGCACTATAATTAAGCAATAAGCCACGAGGGGGTGTGGGTTATTGGGAGATTTACCACAGCTAGAATGGGTAAATCCTTGCCAGCCATGGTAAATCCCCCAATAACCACATCCTCCAAGTGGCTTACTGCGATTATACCAAGGTTCATTTTTTTTACTATAATAAAATACAAATATTAAAGAGGTTTCTTTCTTTTTTTTTTTTTGTATTTATTGCTATGCTGCAGATATGGTAGATAATGAGCTTCTTTTCATTATCTGTTGGTTATCTGAGGATTTACAACCATGGTAAACTGCCAGTCTGATGATTTCATTGGCTGTTCACCTATGTCCGTGGTATAATTTAAAATACATTACATAAATTGGGCACACAATGGGCTGACTCAGTCTGTGCTATTCATCATCACTTGTGAGGGCAAGATTTTCACAACTTACTTGTGGGTCTTCCTCTCTCATGAGTTTTAGTCGGAGGCTGGGGGTGAGGACTGGTCCTCGCTGGGACCCCCTCCTTCCCCACGCGGAATGGTGTTGCTCTCCCGCGGGGCTCCTGCCACAGAGGAGTCAGACCGCGAAGAGAGCGAGTGAGAAACGGAGAAAAAAAAAGGTGCCAAATTTAAACTGCTGGTGCAGTTTAAAAAGCAGGGCTTCAGCCCGGATCGCAGAGGGACTTTTCGAGTCAGGGCTGGAGGTGTGGACTGGTCCTCGCTGGGACCCCCTCCTTCCCCACACGGACTGGTGTTGCTCTCCCACGGGTCTCCTGCCACAGAGGAGACGGACCGCTTAGAGAGTGAGCGAGAAATGGAGGGAAAAAAAAGGCGCCAAATTTAAACTGCTTGTGCAGTTTAAAAAGCAGGACTTCAGTCCAGATCGCAGAAGGACTTTTCGAGTCGGGAGCTGGAGGTGTGGACTGGTCCTCGCTGGAACCCCCTCCTTCCCCACACGGACTGGTGTTGCCCTCCCGCAGGGCTCCTGCCACAGAGAAGTCGGACCGCGGAGAGAGCGAGCGGGAAACGGAGATAAAGGAAAGAAATTCTGCCCCACCCACCCGGTTCCCTCCTCCCCATAAATGCTTGCAATGCCCCTTCCTTAATGTTTTGGGGATCCTATTGGATGATTGGAGTGGCTAAAACAACAAACCAGTTTCTTGTCATTTGTCTGCTTTCACTAGCTTATGATATCTTACATTGCGTGGGGCTTCGTTCCTTGTTCTGTTTATACTTTCCTGTACCATATGATTATTGAATGCTTCTGCCTTCTCTTTAAAATTACCTAGAACTCTTACTTCGGGTGTTAGCCTGGCTAATAATAGCAATAAGTTAGTGTTCTCCAGGTTTCATGTGATTATTGAATGCTTCTGCCTACTCTTTAAAATTACCCAGTACTGTTACTTCGGGTGTTAACCTGGCTAATAATGGCAACAAGTTAGTGTTCTCCAGGTTTCATGTTAGAAATACCCTAACTGCTCAGTATCTGCATGGAATGTTGCTTTGAATGTTTGCTGGACTATCTAGGTAATAAAGTTAGGGTTCTCGGGTTTCCCACTTGCCCTTAACTAACTGTCAGTATCATCGGGGTGAGTGCTTTGCAGTAAAGTCCAGGTCATTGTCCTGCCTACGCTGTATGCCTACACTCTCAGGCAGACCCTGTCTGCACTGGCTGAACTAGCACACTAAGAACTCTGGTCTCACCCCTCTCAAACTGACCCACCAGTCACGGCTGTCTCCTCGAGTTGGGTGTCACTAGTCACCGCTGAGGAAAAGGGGAAATGGATACTCCTAGGCCTATTAGGAATGGTGTCCTGCCATTCTTGCCTTGTGCTGTCCTCTCCGTTGGTCTTGCCAGCCTTTTTTTTTCCCTAACGGTCATAGACTCTTCTCGGTCGCATGGGGTCCACTGGGGAACCACTGTCCCACATGAGGGATTTGATTTCACCTTCTCTAACCTTCTAGCTCATGACAGACTGCCTCCCTGGCCTGCCTGCTGTTTTGACCTCAGATGCCTTCTGGGCACTGCCTTGGTGAGAAGACGTCTATTACAAAGGCCCTCAGGCAGTGGTACCCCTCCCCCCATAAGGTTTCTCCTCTGGCTCTTCCTTATGATACTGGCCCCTTGCGGTGACATCGAGCTAAACCCTGGTCCCACAGATCAGGCCCCTCAATCCTGAATGTTGGAAATTAGGAAAGGGGTTAAAAATTGCTCACCTTAACATTCGCAGTCTACTACCTAACCATGATGAACTATTTGCCTGGGTCGTCCACTGTAAGCCTGACATACTAGGCATTACTGAGTCCTGGCTGAAACCCTCAATGCCTGACTCGGCCTGCGTACTTCCTGGCTATGAGTTTATTAGACAAGATCGGATGGGAAAAAAACGAGGGGGTGATATCCTAATTTACAATAAGAGTCACCTTGGTGTATCTGAGGTAATCCATCAGCAGTCCTCTCTGTCTACCTGTGAGCTGCTGCACACTGTGCTGCTGTTTGGAAATACAAAGAGGCTGCATGTTGTATGCACATATAATTCCCCCAAGGGTGGTCTGCCTGGACTTACCCACCTCCTGGATAGCATTGGCCCTTCTGTTGGGGATAATGAACTTTTGATCCTAGGTGATGCGAACTTAAACTGGACAGGAAGTAACTCCAAGCAGTTTGAACCTCTGTTGGTGAGTCTTGCCCTGACTCAGCTTATCCAGGAGCCCACTAGATGGGCTGCCAAAGGTGGCACTAGCTCCCTACTGGACTGGGTCCTATCTAACCGCCTAGATAGGATAAGCTCAGCTGGAACCCTACCTGACTCCATCTCAGATCACACCCCGGTGTTTAGTGTATGGAAGGTCCCCTCCCAAAAAATTCCCCACAAAATCATTCATGTTAGGGATTCTCTAAGTTTGATCTGGGGTCTTTTCATGATGATCTGAGGACCACTGATTGGTCAGGAGTGCTCAGTGCCCATGACCATTCTACAGCTGTCTCCCAGTTTCTCACTGTTTTCAGCACCCTGCAGGACAAACATGCCCCCCTTATTAGATGGAGAGTGAGGGGGACTGCCATAAAATGGCTGCATGGGAGACTCCTAGCCCTTATGCATGCAAGGGACAAGTGTTGGGCTCACTTCAAAAGCATGTCAAAAGCATGTTGGATCAGTCCATCTTCCAACAGTATAGGAAGCTCAGAAACGAATGCAAAAATGCCATCAGGGCGGCAAAAAGTGAATATTGTAAATCTGCCCTGCTTAGCTCTGCTAAGAACCCATGAAGGTTCTGGAGGAACATAAAAAATGTAGTCAGCGGCTGTAATAATCCACTCACGATTGCTAATGCTTTAATTTCCCACTTTTCGGAATTGTCTGCGCTTACCTCCTTTTTCCCTGCTGTAGGGGATATTAAAGCCCCTCAGCCGCCGTCCCTCAGGAGGCTCACCCCTCTCACCCATTATTTTATCTCAGGGCTGTGTCTGTCAAGGAGACGCAGAGACTTCTCTCTGGTCTCTCCCTGCACTCCAGCGCTGGCCATGATAACATGGAGCCCAAGCTTCTGAACCCGAGTGCTCCCTACATTGCCATCCCAGTGGCACATATCTTCAATATGTCCTTGCCACTGGTGTTATCCCTGGTATTTGGAAAGTAGCAAGAATCGTCCCCGTTCCGAAGCTAGGTAACCCCAAAGTCCTGGACAATTATTGTCCAATTGCCATCCTGTCGGCCATTAGTAAACTCTTAGAGAAACTGTGGCTGAACAGCTTACAGAGTATATTCAGACTCATAAGTTGCTGTCCCCTGCACAGCATGGATATCGTAAAGGGTACAGCACGACCACTGCCCTTGTCTCTGTCTCTACCAGCATCAGGGCGGCCATGGACCAGGGTGAACTCTCTGGGGCTATATTCATAGACTTATCCAAGGCATTTGACCTTGTGGACCATGCATTACTCTGCTCACAGATGCAGTCCTTAGGCCTGTCCCCCCCCTGCCTTGGGTTGTCTGAGAAACTACCTCCAGGGCAGAACACAGCAGACTAAATTCAACAAGGTCCTCTCTGACCCCACTCCGGTGACCTCTAGTGTCCCACAGGGATCAGTTTTGGGGCCCCTTCTCTTTTCAGCATTTGTTAACAACCTCCTTACTGTTGCTTCCAACTGTAGTGTTACCCTTTATGCAGATAATCTTGTCATCCTTGCATATTCCTGAAACATTGGGGTTCTTAACCTTCAGCTGAGTGAGGCCTTTAAGAATACTCAAACCTGGGTAACATCCCACAAGCTGGTCCTTAATCTGAAAAAAACTCAGGCCATACTCTTTGGGTCAGCAGCCAAGATCAAGGCCTCCCCTGTCCCTCTATGTGTCAGTGGTGTGGATGGCTCCCCCCTCCTAACCAATGTTTCAATAAAATACCTTGGGGTTACATTTGACCCCCAACTCGACCTGGGGAGTCACATCCTAAATGTTTGTAGAACTGTAAACTTCAAACTGGGTCTTGCCTACAGGGCACAGAAAAATTTGACGTCCACAGCTCGCTTGGCACTGACCAGAGGTGCGCTGCTCCCTTCACTAAGCTATGGCACCTCCAGGGTCCACCTTGCCAGGTGGAACACGACCTATAACAACATCTGTCACTTTGCCTTGGCTGTCCCACGTCTCACCCACCATTTTAAATTATACGACAAACTGAGCTGACTTTCCCCGGACAATCACTTGAAATATGGGTTGTGCTGCTTCGTAAGAAAGGTGCTCAGAACTGGCACCCCACCGGGGTCATGCCTGCTGTATTCACCTCCTACTCCCTCAGGTCTCAGGGTCTGGCGGTGCTCAAAGTTCCATATACTCGAACCCTAATGAGGGATTGGGACTTTGCTACATGTGCTCCAAGGCTATAGAACTCCCTTCCTGACCATGTACATTCCTCCCCCTCCAAACTGTGTCTCCAGAATTCCCTGTGGGAGCACTTGAAACTGTCCTCGGTGTGTGGGTGTCCCAAGCCACCCTAACCAGGTCTCCAAATTGGTCCCTTTCCGACCCATTGCCTACTGTCCTTCACTCTCTGGGTAGCATGTGATTGATTGCCATCTGCTTATGAATTGAGTGGCCCTGGTAAATACGGTCACTCATGCAATGTAATTACCATTGAATGTGTTGGTCTATTTATTTTGTATGTATAAGTATATTTTACCTATTACTGCTCACTGTAGACTATCTATGTTTATCTTGCTCTCTTGTAACTCTGTACATTGCCCCTCTTGTTGTTATTTACCTTGTTTGAACCTGTATTTTCATTGTACTCTCCCAGGTCATACCTGAAAATAGGCATACAGATTGTCTAGTGTACCTACCTGGTCAACAAAAGCTAAATAAATAATAAATAAATAAATGGCATATTGTGAGTCAGGCCATTGTGTATCTTAAATATATACAAATTTATATTACATAGTTAGAGCTTATTATGCATTGAAAATGGTGGCTTTCAAAATCTTGTTGTAGGACAGTTCAAAGGTAAAAAAAAGTTGCACTATCGTTCTGATGTCACATCAATAGTAAACAACTTTTCAGCCTTGTCCTGCCACCTGATTGGTAAAACTGCACTCTTCACAAAAAAATTCAGACCAAAATGGTGGCTCTGCTTAGTGAGCCGTTGGGCGAGCAGTTCAAAGAAAGTTTGGACATGGACTGCCATAGTCTGCTCCATGTTTCCAAACTTTGGATTTGTCACTCTTTTTTTTTAATTAACTGCCGCTGTTTATCTTCGGGGTTGGGAGCAAAGCAGGATGGCGGCGAGAACCAGGATCTTTGGGGTCAGGAGCAGAGCAGATCTGCAGGGAGGACCGGGCAGAAGTGGGACTGTGAACACAAGGTATGAAACCTTGTGAAATTAATTTTTTCCCCCATATGCGGGTGTGCATCAGCTGCGTGCCCCTGCGAAGGTCAGACGGCTGGCAGCCATGAAGGTGTGCAGAGGGCTGTGCTACTGGCCATCTAGCTCACAGTACCTTAACCAAAGATACAGGTTGGGGGTCATCAGTGCGGGGGGGTGGCTGTTCCCCACTGGGTGCCATGCCGGCACTGTCTGGTGATTAACCCCTTGGGCACGGCAGTGCAGCCATGATGTGTGAGGGGAGGTGTTCAGCATTGGGGTGAGGGAGCTCCATTGTGTGCGCAGAGGTGCCTGCCAAGGGTGTACGGGGACAGGGCCGGCCCAAAATGTGTGTGGGGGTACTGCCCACTCCTTGCAGGCCCATTCTGCTGTTTGGTGTGTGCAGGGGCTGGGCACGCAGCAGAAGTTATGGCAGGGCTTTCCTGGCGTACCCTGCCCGGCCCCCTCGTGTGTACTGCTGGCACGCCCAGCACACCCCTGCCCACCCTGGTGCGTTGCTGTCCGCGGCTGGGGGATTGGGCGCGTGCCAGCTCATCGTCGTGAATGCCATATGCACCGTTCATGGCATTCTGACTTAGCTATGCTAACGTGCTCAGTTTACAACGCTGCACATCGGCATAGTGCATAGGACCCAATGAAAGGAAATTGTCTGGATTAGTACACAGCACTGTCAGAGCCTCAGCTGGAAGTGTAGCCCTACGGCTGTCATAACTTACGGTGCAGCTGCAAACATGTGAAGATGTAAAGGTAACAAGTGATAGGATAGAATGGAAGAAGACAGAGAAGGAAACATGGTGATTAAATTAAATATACTTTGTTATTTCAGTTTTCTGTATTCATTCTGACATAGCTCTGGCTTTCACCCAAACAATCCAAAGCTTACACAAGCTCATTACAAATGCATTCTTCTTTCTCAGAGTATTAGTAGGATGAAATTGGCTAATTCTCATCTACTATTGTGATGTTACAAGGCAAATAAATCACTTAGTTGAGAGGAGTGCCAACTTGAAGCAGAAGTGCTGAATTCCACTGCAACACTGACCAGTTGTCCAGTGCCAAGAATCCTCAGAAATTATGTCAATTTTGTATTCACAGTTCCTTCAGAATGAAAAAAAAATGACATTTGAATCAGTGGTATTTGCATTTAGAAAATGGGTACGGAGATTTTCCAGTCTCCGATTGACCAAGACCCCTGAAAAGGGATATATTTATATGCAGATAGTGACTGGGAAATAACAGATATTTTAAAATGTTCTGTCACCATTTTTTTCAGTTGCTAAGCAAGATTTACCTCGCTAGCCCTAATCAGTACCCCTGCTTGAAACTCCACAGCAAAACCACTTAAAATAGCATATAGTAATTTACCTTTTTTTACAGGCCAATTATTGTTAGTGGCAGCTCACTTTACCTCCCTCGCCCTGCAGTTCCCGACCTTCCTTCCTTCCTCAGTAGCTCCATAGTTTGGCTGGTGGGCCACCACTACCTGTCCTGCTCCAACAAAGGAGCACGTGTCCATCTACAGTACAGTCAGGTATTTTGTGTCCGCTGCTGCCATCCCCAGCTGCACTCTCATTTCCCCCGTGCTGTTGAGCTACATTTCCAATTTAAAAAAGCAAATCAAAAGTGCACCGGTACTCAAGGAGGGAGGACAGGACAAAACCAGACCCCAACTCAGAAAGAGAGAATAGGAAGCAATACAAAATAAAGACAAATGTAATAGCATGGGTAGTGCTACATTAAACAGAGTAGTGCCCTCTACTGTCAGTGCAGCAGTAGAGGGACTACTTTACACAAAATTACTTTTATTTACTTCCATTAACTTTTTAAAATTGTTTTAATAAATTATTTGAACTATTTAATTTAAAATGCCATCTAAAACCCATTTTCTAAGCCCAATAATACCCTCTAGGGTGGATGGTATGGGCTATACCAGGCCTTCCAGGGGCTATAAGGCCCTCCGCCTGTGGCATTGGGTCTCATTACGCCCGGGAGTGGTCTGGTTTAGCTCAATACCACCTACCCTGGAGAGTATTATTGCTTGCTTATTACATAATAAATGGCCATTCAAAAGACAACTTGTAGCAATTTATTTATTTTGAAATTAGGCTTCCCAGGATGACACCTTTTAATGTAGCGTCTCTTTACAAGGGTGTACTGGGGATGGCAGTAGACTCATAGTAGAAAATATTGCAATAACATACAGCAGAATGTACAAACATTTCATTTATGTTATGGTACAGATTCAGTATATGCAATTGGTGCAGTGGTAAAAGACTTAGGTAGTTTGTACAAGGTTAGGTTATGCCATTTACTCTTCAGCAAAAGAGCTTGATAGAACACACATGTAGGTTGGGACCGTGGCAAGTTGATTAAGCCAACTGAGTCAGCTGTTTTAGCCTCAGATTTATTTAGGACTGTTCCAGCCAAGTAGTGCCCCACATCTGTTTTACGTGGTCCTATTTGATCCTGAAAGACCCTGTGTGACTTTGGGAAGGTTTGTGGTACAGGGGACCCACCTGGAAAGTTGATACTTGGGGCCTACCTGGAAAATCAGTAAGGGGCAGGAATGACACAAACCAGCTTTCCATTTTAATTTGATACACTAGCTCTGTGCCTGCATTTTATATTTACTTGTAGTAATTACAAAACCAAATTTATGTAGAAAATAGACGAAGCATGCAAAGATTTTCAGAGAATGGTGATGGGGAGAAGTCCAACTGAGAGGGGTAGCACCTGCAGATTTCCAGGTATCAAGGGGGGCCAATCCGTCACTGTTATGACTTACATTTATTTAGACCAGTAGTAGCTTTCGCATTATCCGCTTAACATAGTAAGATTTACATGCAGCCAGGCTCCTTGGAAACTAGTGTGGTTTAAATGCTGTGAGACAACATGGTAGTCATTCAGGATCCAGTATACTCAAACAATTTATTTTATTTATTTATTCATTTATTTATTTAGCTGCTTATTTACTTAACCATGTTGGCCAGAGAAAACACACTGTGCCTAGACTGATTTTCAGGTGCAGCCTAAGGGTGGGAATGAATTAAATACACAAAACTGCAGGTAGGGAAGTGCAGTAGTCTTCATGTGTGTATAGATGCACCTATTTACACAAATACTCTTACAGTCCAGGCAAAAGTTACTCCTACATCCTCCAAATACACGCCTCATACAACGGAAATAGTATCCTTTATTTTTCAACCATACTATCTTGACAATTTTAAATCATACAATATAAAACCATATTCACAGGAAGCAACATTCTTATAATAGAACACACAGATATACAGAAATGTAAATGTTCTCACTTATACTTTCTCATCTTCATACATTGCAATAAATAAATAGCTAATTTATCTAAGACTGTATAATTTGTAGTATTAAATAAGTAATCAGTAAGACCCACAGATGCTAAATGCAGCATCCTCAGTATACCTTCTATCCATTTGTAGGTATCAACAAGCTTTAGCTTGTAAGCGCTCTTGTAGTCATACATGTTCTTTAGTTAGGTTTAAAGATTACATTACGCTCTGGGTGATTTGACTTCATGAAGTCATTGATGATGTCAGTGATAGGGCTTTTAGGTCTTGGCATAGGGTTTTAGACCTACACAAGCCTAGCACATTTTTCTTTCTCACTACAGTTTGTTATATGAGTGAAATGTTTAGATGTCATTGCTGATGTCAGTGATAGTGCTTGAAGCAGGGTTTCAGACTATGGAACTGTTAGTTCTATGGTCTGAAACCTTGCTTTACAACCTGCTGAAAACCAATCACTGACATCAACAATGCCATTTTAACAATTTATCTCATACAACATAAAGTGTAGTGAGAAGAACAAATTTTCCATGCTGGGATCAACACCCCCCACACAAAAAAAAATACTATTCTGGTGCTCTGCCACTGTGCTTTAGTTTCAGATGGCTTGACACAGGGTTTCTAGACAGAAGATGCATGCTACAGAAATGAATATCCTGCATTGATTGTAGAGTCCCCTACCCATATACAGCTGCTGTGGAGTTTAGTAATGAACTCTCTGCCAACTGGAAGTAATGCTTCCCACCAAGTTGCATTCAAAACTACACAAGCTTCCAGCCATCATTCAGAACCAAATTGAGTGAATACATAGAACTGTTAGTTCTATGTTGCAGTCAATGTAATTAGTTCTGGCTGAGGCTTTGAGGCTTGTATAGGTTTGAATGCAAATTGGTGAGAAGCATTCCTTCCAGTTGTTGGAGAGTTTGTTACTAAACCCTACTGCAACCACGTAAGGGGATCTGCACTCAGCACAGGATATACATTCCCATAACATACAGCTCTGTCTGTAAGCCCTGTGTTCAACCATCTGGAACTATAGCACAGTGCAGAGCACCAGAACAGTATTTGGGTGGCCTAGGTTTTATCCTTAATATGGCATATTGTTTTCTTTCTCACTACAGTTTATTTTTAGACATTAATTGTCAATGCTGATGTCAGTTATAGAGCTCTCAGGGCTTGAAGTAGGTTTTCATACCATGGAACTGTTAGTGACCCAGGAACCAAGACCATGGAAAATGTAACTGTCTCCACTCCATTGAGATTAATCAATCCCAAGAGGGAAGCGTGGAGGCTTATCAATCACAGATCATCAGCTTTTTTTTTTAATACAAAAGATCATGGTTACTCCAAAGGCCTGAGTGCAGAACTGATCAGGTTGGTGTCTTTTGTAGGGTATGCTTGTTCATTCTATGAAGTGTATGTGAGTGCTTGCGTACATGTTATGGTCTGTATTGTGTAGCATCTGTATGTACGTTGTTTAGCACGTACAGCATATGTGTTTTTACCATACACAAATGACATTCATATCCTGGCAGCAGTTGGTACTATTGGCACAGTACATTAATTCTCTTTCTTTCTGATACAATGGACATAGCAGAATCACATGTTTCAAGTCAGAATTCTAACTCCTTCAGGTTAGAAGTTATCACGTCGTGCTCTCTGTATAATATTAATAAATGTTTCAAAATGGTATCCAGTTACCAATTTTGTTTTTTTTCTGGTTCAATAATTATTTCAAGATAAGTTTCTAGTCTAGGAGGTTTTTTTTTTTGCCAGCTATTGGTCACATCTACACAGGGGAGTAATTTTGGTGCCAAGGTTGGGGGGGACAACCTCACTCTCAACCAGATTCGAATCATGGGTACTGTGGTACATACCAAAATGTAAACGTTATATGGAAAAAGACCAGTCATTCCTCCCCTCACCCCCTGGCTGCCTGAGCCTCCCTCTCAGTCACAGACTCATTAGTACCCTCCAAGTTTAGCTTGCAGCACAACTATAGATTTATTAGGGTCTTTCACATTTTCCTGCGATAATCTTGCATTTGTAGAACGTTGGATGGCTTGCGCGCTTTCTGAAAACTTCATATACTACGGTGGGGCGCGATCGCAGATAGGCGTGAAGGAAGTCTAACACCTCCACAGAGTTGCACAATTGCGGTTAAAAATAAAATAACACATTAGAAAATTATCAACAAGAACACAATTTATTACACATTATTCTTACAAAGATTGGATTTGATGTGCCCGTTTACACTTATCTTTGTGCTGCTATACTGTTAAATAGTTGCCTTCAGATCGGTGGCATTGTATTGTTGCAATTACAATAACTGAAATCCCTTCAATGTTTTGATATATTTCATTATACTTTTCTCTCGTGGGCGCTCACCCCCACTCACCCTGGGTAAAAAATGCAACTTCATGGGTGCACCTGGGGTGAGTGTTCCTACAGAAAGAAAAATATCCAAATATAACAAAACATTGGGATTTGAAATATTGTATTTCATGATATTTTTCATTCCGTTTGGGGTTGCTCCATCCCTGGGTGAAAAACACAACTAAATGGGTGCATCCAGGGTTGTTATAACATAATATAATATATTATAATACTGTGCTTCTCACATGCACAAATCTTATTGGCGTTACGGTGTCTAGTACCGTAAGTAACCTAATACATGCCCGCTGTCCAACATTCTCCACAAATGCCCTACTTTTTAAAATTAGTATTATCATTATTATTCTCCATTCTGCTTTGTCTGGCAATGTGGATAACCATACACAACACAGTGGCTTGCATGTGCACTGTGGGGCGTACTGTGTGTTCCCAAAATGGTAGACTTCAAGCGTGCAAAAGACCTTCCAGAGTGCTGCCATCTTCCCATGCCCACTCACACTGCTGCATACAATGATCTTTCTGGAACTTGTCTGCCCACACATTGGTGGGTTCAGCATCTACCTGTGGCACCCTAATATCAGGACCCAGTGGGCAGCTGTACAAGCAACTATCATAGAAGTCGGGTACCAAAAAACACAGCCTCCAAAACCAAGAAGGGGCTCCCTGAGGTACATGCAACAGCTGCCATGCAGCCTCATCACACACATCTGCATGAATCACAACTCATCCACTTGGACCACTCCAATGAGTTCACCATCTCCATGTGGCTGAGTTTAACACCACAATGCAGCCATGGTGAGCCACCATACCTGTCCCTGCTCCTCAGAGACCACCCTGTTCTACTCCCAGCCTGCTGCTGTAAATGTGGCTTTGGCAGTGTAACTGTGGTTTTGCAGAACCCACACACCCGCTTCTTGCTGCCACTGCCTGATTGCCTGCATCACCACAGGAGGCATGTGCACTCCCCATCCAGTCCCACCAGAAATGGGCTGACCAAATGTTGTGTGCCCATCTGTCCCGCTCTACAGCCTGCTAGCCAGCTTCATAAGAGTTGCCTGGTGACACATTGTCAGCAGCAGATGTATTTATGTAGGGAATCATAGCCTCTCAAGTGACCAGCATTTCGCTGGTCAGACCCAAAACATTTAAACCCTCCAACCAGCACAAGACTTTCCAAAAGCAGCAAAATGAATGAGCCAAGTGACTTGGGCCAGGCTAGGTAAAATCTGAAAAGGACACAGACCGGATCTCAGGCCCTTAGAATCTCCATCTGTACTCAGAAGAGACCTGGTGAGGGCTGGGGTTATGCTGGGTGTTTAAAGATGTTCTAACAAATATTATAAGCAATTTTCATAATTGCATCCAGTCAAAGTGGCCTGCCTGGTCAATGTCGGATCTGGTGTGGGCTGGGGATTGTAATTGCATCCAATATCAAATGTGGCCAGCCTAAGTGACACTCTTTGAAGACCTCTGGACCTGTGACTACAAAATCATTTTGTTAAATATTTTAAGATAGGGATACATCCATCCCCCTCCCATCCCCTCCCGGTTTGGACCAGCATTCACTTCCTGAAACATGGGACCTATGGGAATAGTATAAGTAGTACAGTTGTACACATATTAAAAATTACCTGCTTGTTTTCTTTTGACAGAATGGAATGGGATGCATCAATGCCAGCAGCAACTACCAACTAGCACTCAGTGTCCAGCAGGCAGTTTCCAGGTGGGTTCCCTTCCCACCTCAAGCAGTCTGTAGAAGAATAAGACAGTGTTTCATCATCGACTCCCATTTCCCACACATGCAGACTCACACCGCACACTGCACATGCCCCAGAGGCCCTGTACTGAACGCTGTCTCCCTCTCCTGCCAGATGAGACGACAGTCCTGAGACTCCCGACTAGTCCTTTCTGACGGACTACTGACAGATTGATTGCTGCTGCTTTCTTGCTAGCCTCCTCCAAGCAGAATGAATAGGCCCCATTGACTGTCTCCCTCTCAGTCCCCAGAGAGTCCAGGCAGTGGGCAACCAATCAGTGCTGCAAGCCAATGGAGAGCTCAAGACAGCACCACACACAGACGAAGTTACTCCATCCCGGCAGGCAGTCAGCACCCAGTTGATAGATTTTGGGTCAGGTTGGCGTTTTTTTTTATTTTACAGGTCACTCAGCTCGACGGTTGGGGCGACTCTCTCCTTACAAATGCAGCATGCGGCACGCCACAGCAGTCAGTCTCCCGCGCCTGCTCCTTCTCGGACTGCGATTGGTTAGGAGGCAGGTTAGTTTATTTTTACTGGCGGTGCTACTTCCTGGTTGGGCGCAGAGAACATGCAATCTGCTTCACACCAGCCAGTTCCTCTTGTTTCATTCGGGTGCTGGCGGTAGAGCGGCATTCGAAAACAAAACCTTCAGGCTAGCAGCAGATGTTTTTCTGAAGACAAGAGCGCGATGCTGCTGTGCTTGCTGGCTAATAGTAACAGCTGATATAAATTAAATAAAATGTTGGGGGTACAAATGGCATAAAATTGGGTGATGCTGAAAGTTGGGGACTTATGCCCGTCCCCCTATAATTACGCCCCTGCATCTACATTCTGACACTAAGCTTGTGTCTTTTGTTTTGCTGTATCTTCTACTTTATAACTTCCACAGATGGTCTATTGAGAGATAAGAACTGGCAGCCAATATTATTTAAAATATCTTTAACATAACATTTCTATGGTGTATTAAATTTTCTCTAAATAAGACAATTTTTCCAATAAGTGCAGTTTGGGGAGCCTAGTTCCTTCAAGTCTTTAACCAATAATTGAACATTGAATATACTTGGCTAACTCTTGTCTAATCAACTAGGAATTGTTCTTGGCAAGTTGATCCTATACATAGTTTATTCAGTGGTTTATTTAATTCAGTTACGTTTGCATAACTCCAGGCATGTGCGCCATAAGTGGCTTCTGTATGCAGTTTGACATTTGTTGCATTTATTACACCCTTTAGAGAGTTGCCACCATATTTAAAATAAAACCTTGCAAATAATCCTTGTGTTTAGTTAAGCTTTGTTATTGCCATTCTCTTATGATTTGCCCATTTCAAATTTGAAATGAGTTTTCATTTACATTTCATTTTATTTAGTATAAACCACTGAGTCAAAGCTCATTTACAAAGATGTCCTGTGTTTGACATAAACATTACAGACAAAACATTTGTCCCTGTCTTCCTGGTAAGAAAGGTCCACAGGCCCAAATCCCTGCATAAAATCTTGCAACTTCATTCCTTCAACTCATGAGACCTTGACCTCCTCCTGCAAGATCTTGCTCTCTCTGATTGGGCCCCTCTTACCTCTGCCCCCTCTGTTGACCATGCTGTCACCTACTTTAAAGAAAAATTCCTTACAACCTGGAATACATGTGCCCCTTTCAAATGAACTAGAGTTTGTGGTAACCATCTTCTCTGGATCACCTCAGAGCTGCTGGCCTGCCTCAGGTGCACGACAAAGCCTGGAGGAAGCATAAGGCATCCCATCTTCCCACTGATTATGCAAAGTACCGTATGCTAAGAAATTCTTGCAGTAAAGCAACCAGACTAGCCAAGTCCGAGTATTTTAGATCAGCTTTCCTCATTAATATCAGCACCCCCTTCACATTCTGGAAAGTGGTCCAAGCACTCTTCCACTCCCCCCCGTCTCATCCCCCCATGCTAAAAATAAACAACTCCTTGTATCTGACCCCTGCCTAGAGGCCAAGGAATTTAACTCTTTTTTTTTTGTTTGTTTTTACCAATGATTGTACCTGTATGCTATGTCATCAGTTTTACTGTACACTGTTATTTAATGTTGTCCTTACAGGACCGCCTTGAAAATGAGCGTGCTCAATGGAGTCTTCCTGCCAGTGAACTTAAAGTTAACTCCTATAATACCTCATGCGCCTCAGCCCTCTTAAAGTTCCTCCCCTCTTCCCTCTCACATCCCTCTCCTACCTCCTTCTCCTTCTCAGCAGTCTCCCCTGATGAAACACTAAATGCCCTTCTTTCACTTAACCCTTCTAAAGGCTCCTCACCCAATGACATTGACCAAAGCTCTTCTACCTCTCTGCCCCAGCAATAGTCTTGCCTCGCTCTTAATCCTCAACTTCTCTTTCTAGTCTTCAACAGTCCCTTCATCCTGGAAACTTGCTGTGGTCCTCCCCTTCCCAAGTGGTGACCCTACTTCTCCTGGTAACTTTCGCCCTATCTCTCTCCTCCCCACCCTCGCTAAGCTCGAAGAACACTTGGTCCTCTCCCAACTCCTCCTTTCTAACTGACTCCTTCTTCACCCCGTTCCAATCTGGTTTTCAGAAAAATCACTCCACCACCACCTCCCTATTCAGGCTCACTGACTCCATCCTTACCAGGATGGGTAATGGCCTCATCACCTCAGCCATCTTTGTCAACCTCACCAAGGCATTCAACACTGTCTCCCATGCACTTCTTGATTCCCTCATGACAGCTGGCGTGCCTACACCTGCCTCAACCTGGTATAGGGCCTGCCTCACAGGCAGAATCCAATCTGTCAAGGTCCAGGATTCCATCTCCCCTCCTGTCCCTATCACCACAGGAGCCCTTCAGGGCACTGTGCTTGGTTCTGTTATTTTCTCCATATTCCTAAATGACCTGCTATCAATCTGCTCCCCCTCCTCCTCTATACACATGTACGCCTATGATACTGTCTTGTATACCTCTGGCAAATGCTCAGCTGATGTTGCAACCACCCTGCAGCATGATTTCCACCAGGTTCAGCTCTTGTTTGCCTCCCATCAGCTCTTCCTAAATGCCAAGAAGACAGTCTCCATGAGCTTTGGCACTAGGCAGAGACTCTCAAGGCTCCCGGCCTGCCCTTTTTCCCCACGCTGGATGAACCAGTCTTAGAGGACACCACCTCATTCAGATACCTTGGGTTTGGTTGGACCATCACCTCACTTCTCTGGACATGTTGATGCCATCCTGAAAAACTGCATTCCAAGCTTGCCTTATATATGAAACATAGTTGCATCCCTCCTAAGGCCAGGCATGAACTTGTCCAGAGATGATACTCCCATTTTTGACTATTAGGCATAGTCTATGGTGCGCTCCCAAGTCCTCCCTGACCAGATTGGACAATCTCTTTAACTCCTTTTCTCGCTTTGCTCTTGATGCTCCCTCCTGGATGCATCACTGTGATCTCTGTCGTGCCCTGTCCTTCCCCCCACTTGCTAACAGGTTCCTCTCCCATTACGCCAAAATCACCTCCAGATATTGGCTGGGTGAACTCCTTGATTAACTCACCACATTCTCTCAACCCCACACCCCACTCCCTCAGATCTACTGACACTCGAATTTTTGTGGTCCTCCACCGCTCCACACTCATCAGACAGTCTGGCTTTTCTTATCGCTTCCCTAAAGTCTGTAATTCCCTCCTCCCCTTCAAATACACCAATCCTCCTCCTCCTACTCCCTCAGATCCACCTTACACAACTACTTCTCCTCTAGCTGTTCCTGCTTTAGTCCACCTTAACTTCCTCCTATAATTCTCTCCAGTGTATTCACCCCAAATCTCCCATTCTTCAAATTTTATCCCATTGCCTCTATCCTTCTGTGCTACCAGCCATCTCGATCCTTCCTCCCTCCTGTCCTCCCTACCTTTATCTTCTCTCCTTCACCTCTACCTTTGCCTTGTTCCGCCCCTGGCAGGGTTCTTAGCATCCTGTAGGGGCCAGATCTTGGTATGCCTCTCACCTCCTATTATCTTCTCTCCTTCACCTCTATCTTTTCCTTGTTCCGTCCCCTGGCAGGGTTCTCAGCATCATGAAGGGTTCAGATCTTGGTATGCTTCTCACTCCCTTCCTCTCTCCTTCCTCCCCCCTCTTCTACTCCACCGCCTTCCTCCTCCTCCACTCCACTCGTCTGTACTAAACTGATAGCCCCTAAAACTCCATTGCACTTGTAGTTTATTTGCATTTTTGTTGTACCGAAGCTTGTTGTACTGTCTGTGCTTTTGCATACCAGCTCTCCTTAGACCAAACTGCTGTATTCCATTTAATGCCCTGCCTTCTAGCTACTCCCTTGCTTACCTTCCCCTTGATAGTCATTGTTTACTCATACAGTCTACTGTACGTGTTTCTTAGTTTTATGCAATTTAAAATGTGAATTTTGAGATATTCTATCATCTGTAGCCTGTCCTCATGTTCCCCCACCCCCCAAGTCTCACCATGAGATGAGCAACTTGTTGTTCAGTGTGCCCTCCTGGTGAAACATTTCAATAAATAAATAAATACATTTTAAATACTAAAATTGTAAATACATGCAAAACACACAAGTTTCAAATAATAAACTAATATACCAGCAAGTAAATTTAAAATGCTATGATTGGTATTTTTAGCCCAAGGTCTACCAATTATTTTACAATTTCTAATCTTTGCCCATTTAGCCACCACCTATATTTGTCTTTATTTGATCCTAGAACCATAGCTTTAGTCTTATTTGTATTAACCTTCAGTTTCAATTTAATATGTAGTTCATTAAACTCATCTAATTTCAGTTTCTTGCCCACAGGAATTAATGAGAGCAACAGCATTTAATCTGCACATGCCAGAGCACTGTATTTCTAGCTGATAATGGCTTGTGGGGAGTATTTTTCCTACATCAAAGGCTCAACATATAAGTTACAGTGGGACCATATTACTGTACATCCTTACTTGACTGTACGCAGTTTGACATTTGTTGCATTTATTACACA
The DNA here is from genome assembly GCA_016271365.2 of Neoceratodus forsteri. Taxonomy (NCBI): domain Eukaryota; kingdom Metazoa; phylum Chordata; order Ceratodontiformes; family Ceratodontidae; genus Neoceratodus; species Neoceratodus forsteri. The sequence continues at coordinate 445,964,795 of CM057456.1, read as the reverse complement.
TGTATTGCTAAAAACCTTAGTAATACAATTTATCAATTTTTGTATAATATCTCTAATGCTTTGGTCAGTGACTTTTATGTTGTTCAATTGTTTCCTTTATTGAAGGCACTGTTACTGATGTTTTACTTTACATGTTGTAAATAGTATAGACAAAGGAATTTCTATCCCCACTACAATGTTGAATATGTATCCTTGTGATCTCTAGTAAATATTTTACTATACATTATGTTGTTTCATTCTGTATAAGGGACCTCCTTGCAAATGAGCTTGCTCAATGGATCTGTCCCTTCACAATAAACTTAAAACTTGACTCCCATGTTCATATTGAACCTATGAGTCAATTTTCCATCTGTGGAATACTGAATCCGTGACCATGTGTGCATATGTAGTTGCTTGGTGCTCTTCAGCAACTCTCTTATCTATCCCATAACTGGCCATAATTTCCTATAGGATTTCTTGGTCCAAGAAGTCAAGGCACCTTTGAAGTCCACAAAAACTAAGTAAATATTTTGCTGTTTAATTTTAACATATTTCTCTACCATATGTCATAATATAAAAATGCTATCTATTGTGGACAGACTTTGGAATCCTACTCAGAATTTGCTAACAATGTGATATTAGTTGTATTGTCTTTCCAATTTTCTAAGTAGTATTTTGGTAAAAACCTTAGCAATACAATTTATTAACCTGATTAGTAGTACATTGCTGGATCTGTTGTTTAGCTTTTCTTATAAATTGGTATAACATGGTTACCGTCCATTGGCTAAGGACATGACTTCATTCTGAAATTAAATGATAAACTGTTGTTAGCAAAGGGTCCCGCCAGTTCAAATGTATCCTAAAACATCCACCAGAATTATGTCTAGACCAGGTGCTTTTCCTAAGCTAATTTTAAAATCACTTGTTCCACCTCACTTTCTGTTACAACCAGTGTACCCAGTCCCTCTCTCATTTCCACTTGTTGAATTCTTAATCCATATTCTTGATCATAGATCATATTTAAATAACACAAAATCCATTGTTCTTCAGAGATCAGTGCTGTAGTATTAGATTCAAAATTCACCATTATTCTAACAATTATCATCCTGATCCTCTTGCCTTGTTTTCCCTTTACTGTCTGAAATAACATGTCCCATAGTTTAGCTTGTTGGTTTCTCTTTTTATTTTCTACAAATTCATGATAATCTTTCATGATTTTATTTAATATATTGGTTCTCTCTTGTAAGTATTTTTTTTGTTCTCCTTATTAATCTGTTTTGTTCCGTTATCTTATCCTTACATTCCTTATCAAACCAAGAATAATGAACGGCTCTATGATCTTTATTTAGAAATAGAATCAGTTTCTCAAAGAGTTAATTAGTTGCACAGCCTTCAGCTTGAATAATATCTATCTTTATCGTATGCCAAATTTCAGGATCCATCTTTGGTACTATATTATTTTAGGGCAGTTTTCTACCATGGAAAGTAATCAGTTCTATAGGTATGTGATCATTTTGCATCTATGACATACTGCAAAATGTTTAAACCTTATCAGTATTACGGTTGTCAATCAAACAATAATCAGTTACAGATGCCCCATTTCAGCCATAATAAGTTAAAGCACTGTGCAAAGCACCTTTAGTTCTTCCATTCAGTATGATATAATTACAGTCATTTGCTCATCTGGATAACTGTACTCCCATTTCATTTGTCACACAGTCCCTTGAGTTACTTTCAGTAGAAACATTTTTATATGAAATAAGTCTAGAATATCAGAACTGGTTCTACTGTTCCTATATGTGAGTCAAAATCTTCCATAATAATGCATAGTGCATGAGGGTAATTGTTGTGCCTTGTTTCCTACAGTCCAGCTAACTCATACCAAATTTCAGGATTATAATTTTTAGAACCTGTTGGTGTATATAAAATTGCATCCCAGTACATATTTTTTCCAATTCAACAATACTAGAATAGATGTGTTCTATTAAGGATCATTCTGACAAAGGTAAATGAGGAGCCAATTTTTATCAATATAGCTAAACCACCGAGGGCCTTTCAGATATATCATGTTTTACTGCATTTACTTGAACTGATAAAAGTCCTTTTAAATGACAATTATTTTATCTGTTTTTCTTGTAAACAATATTTTCCTTCAAATAATCTCTGAAATCTGAGTCATCTGTAGTTGGCCCAGTGACATAGCTGTAGCACTACCACCCACAGCACCAGCGACCTGCGAGTGGGAGCATTCTTGAGTTACTGTGGGCAGAAATTTGTCCTCAGGTCCACAGACACTCCTCCCGGTGCGATCTGTGGTGCATCAGGGTTGGGAGTGTGAATAGTTAATTTCAGAATCTAGGCACAGTGCAGCGGGAAGGCAGCAGAGTGGAAAGTAACTTGCTGCTGCTGTGTAAACAGGGCTTAAGTTTCTTAAATTTGAGTCCCTTAAAGTACTTCCTTTGTCCTTACATAGCTTACTATTTTCTTTTATCTCTGCTTTTGATCCTCTGGCAACCAGTGAGCTAAAGTTACTACACAGGAGACTCCCTTCATCCATCTCTTCCACCACCAATCTCTGTTGTACATCTGTTGGAGTTTATGTTACTTGATCTCCAATAAGGTCCTATATGACTAGGCCATATTTTTATTTTTGCTTTCTATTTTTGTTATCGTTGTAAGGTCAGTGCTGGTAATTTACCATTTCTTATAACCACTTTCTTAACACAAGACACAATAAACAGGGTTACAAAAGACATGTGATGGCAGACAAGTAACAACTAAGATAGCTCTTTTTGTTCTCTTAGGAGTATTTCCTTAATATGTTTACAAGCCTTTCCTAAACAAAGGTCAATAAAGGCTTAAACTATGTAGAAATGGAGAATTATTGATGACCAGTAGTTCGAGAGTGCACAGGTTCTCATAAATACCTATATTTTCTAATGTCTGTAGGGTCTGTATAGTCAAGGACCCTGGTTGTTCATGGTAACACTGGTAAAAATCATTGACTTCTGCTTGGTTTACGGATTTTGAATATGGAAATCGCATGTCACTGCGTGGAATTCCAATATTTCAGCATCTTAAAATGAATGCTGCTCTGCTGTGCATTCTTTCTGCCTTGCTGAGTATAGGATCAGTAAGAATATCACACACACACTGCTTTATTGTAACCACACTTGCTTCGGTTTAACCAGCCAGGCTTCCCTCCAACCGTTCCATCAGCTGAGGACTACTCTCCATCCTGAAAGCACAGTTTTTATTTAGCATGTGCCTAAACTGCTTTTATTATTTATTTCATTATTTATATCACACTGCCTGATATTTTTTTTTGCTTCACTTTTTCTGTCCTTCCCTGGCCCTGGTCGGCTTCTCATCCGACGGCTGTCCCTGACCTCCGCTCCCCTCAGGCCCTCCATCCTAGCTCCCATTGCTTACCCCCAATGGTGGGGCAATGGGAAGCTCCCCACTTACCATTCCCGAACAGGATGTGCCCAGGGTGTTGCCTCAGAGAGCGGAACACTGGGGGACAGCCATCAAGCTACCACGACCAGCCAACAGGGACTTTTCATGTTTTCTTCCCCCAAGAGCTTGACATGCAAAGACGCCAGCAACGGGCATATGCACGCATCTGCACACGTCCCCACCAGGTGTCTGCCAGGCTCCCGCCCACTTGTGGCAGCAGTGCTGCGCCAACCCCAGCCTCCGCCAGGGATCAGACATGCACCAACTGAAGGTGTCCCCCCTTCCCGGAGAAGGAGAGCAGTCCTTCGGCCACTCGATACACCTCCTTCCCTACCGACCCCCAGCAACCCGTGCTCATCAGGTTGCCGGCATGGCGCGAGGTGCAGCGACCAGCACCTCAGCCCTTAGCACCACCGGGTCAGCCCCACACTGCATGATATTTAAAAAAAAAGTTAAGCATCAGCACACTCTAGGAATTGGACTAGGCAGTCAGGGGTGGGGTATCAAGTTTAAATTTTAGCTGCTCCTGCATCTAATCCTTCATTCAGTCAATGTAACTGCTCACCAACTGAAAGTAATGTTTTTGTATATAAAAGTATATGCCTAAATGTTTTCACACTAGATGATATAAAACAACAACAAAAAGGCTAAGTATCAGCCCACTCTGGGAATTGGGCTGGGCAGCATGGGCAGGAGTGTCAGCTTTAATTGCTCTGCATCTAACCCTTTGATCAGCTGATGCAACTGCTCTCCATCCGGAGAGTACAGTTTTTGTGTAGAAAAAAGTATGTGCCCAAGCTGTTTTTGCACTGTATGATTAATAGCCCCAAAAAGCTTAGTATCAGCACACTTAGAGAATCAGGCGAGGGAGAGGGGTGTTCATTCAGGTGTCCTTAACTGCATTTATTTAAATGTGTCTCTGGGAAGTTAAACTGTTAGTCTTGCTGAGCTAGGAGGCTCAAGGGATGCTTAGTGATCTGGGTGTCTTTGTGTGAGATCAGCCAACCTGGAGGGGTCTTACAACACTGTGTGGTCACCCACATCATCAAGGCAGACCTCACTACCCTCTGTGGTCTGCCCCCCTTAGGTCAGCATGCAGTGCCTCTGCATCATGCTGTAAACCCCACCAGCCAGGACAGTGGAGTCTGGATCAGCTCAGCTCACAAACCCAGATCTCGCACTTGCCTGTGTTGTGCACCACCAGCCTCCGCCACTATTTTGTTTTTTAATTTTGGGAGTATTTTTTTTTTTAAGCTGGGCAGGTGAGCTTGGCTGCTGGTGGTGTAAGCAGTGGTAGTTCTCCGTGGTGCTGCTACTGTTAGAACTTCCTGGACATAAAGTCTCCACCACTCATTCACACTAATGGAAGTTCGCCAGAGGTGCTAGGACCCAGCGGGAGTAAACTTTTTTCGAGAGGGTCGGTGCGTGAGATGGACTCGTGAGGAAGCGGCACCATAAGCACCAGCTCATGCGATAATGACTGTCTCGGCATCGACCCTCCAACCGCCTCAGTTCCTTTTTTCCCTGCTGTCGAGTGCGCTTCAGTGACGACGTCGCTCGCCCGCCGGGAATCAAACTTCAAACTAGCAGCTTAGTTTTCAGTTTTTTGTTTTGTAGTTTATCTTCAAATAAGTACCGATTATATTTAATTGTACTTATAACAAGAAAGAAGTCTTCAGCCCTCCACTGACGGAGTCGACCATGAGCGGGTCAGGTGACGGTAGGGAGACTTCTTATGAAAGCTCTTCAGTCAGCCGGGATCGGTCCGGTCCACCACCCTCTCCAGAGGGGGGAGGTCTGACAATGGACAGTCCGATGCTCGGGGAGATGGGTGGTCCCCCCATAAGCATAAAAGGAGACGGTCCCCTCACAGCACCGTTCGGCCTCGAGTTCTTCTGCACACAGGTAGGAAAGCGGCATCCTTTCGAGGTCGCCAGTCTGTGATGCGTCCGCGTAGATGGTCGGTTATTAGGGCCGGGTGCCAGTCTCCACCTCTGTCGGAGTCACTGGTTTTGTCTCTGGTGACCGACCTCCTGACACCGGAGCCCCTCCTGCCTATTGGAGGAGCTTCCAATGAGCAGTTTCACCAGTGGGCTGCTCTTATGGAGCAGTGGGCTCGGAGGTTGGTCCAGTTCCTGAACCGGTCATAGAGGCTTCGAGCCGTTCTGAGGAATGGGTAATGTAGTTAGGCCTTCCTAGTCGCGCGGCACCTTCTTTAGTGCCGTCGACTCCACACTCTGGTGTTTATCCCCCTCACATGGCTGCAGCACAAGGGTCCACACCGGTGCCTCTATCTCCTGCCAGTTTTCCTACTTTTTCTTCAAATCACAGTTTACAAACCCTTGGAAATCTCTCGGCGCCGTCCGTGGTGCCGAGAGGGTCTGTCGGTGCCATCCGCGGTGCCGAGGAGTCTGTCAGCACCATGCACGGCACCGCAGGCTCTGTCAGCACCGTTTGCAGCGCCATCAATGGCACCGTGGCCTCTGTCAACGCCATGTGCTGGGCCATTTAAGTGACGCTGCCCTCTTTGTGCTTGGTGCCATTTTCTTCATTGGCGCCAAGGCTTGGTGTGGCGTCGTTCTTGCCTCCAAGGGTTCTCGACTCCGATTCTTTCCTCTTCTGTTCTTCCTCCTGATTTTCACTCCTTTCCCATCCATACAGTCCCTCCTGGACTGTTAGGAGATGATTTTGAGCCTGACCAGATCTTCAACTGGGTGATGATGTTGATGACACTGCTTTGGGAGCAGGATCAATCCTTCTGCAGATCCTGTGGTTGAAGACCTTTCCTTTAAGTCTCTACTTAAAATTTAAATTCTACTCTTTCTTTCCAGACTACAGAAATCGAACCTGGGAAGCTTTTAAGACTCAATACCTCCATGTCCCGGAGATCCCTATGGATTTAACACCTCCGGTACAGCCCTCTTCGAGATCCTCTCTCAGATGGTGTGGAAGAATCCGGCTCTCAGTCCTTCCATGGCTAAGTCCATAGATAGAAAGCATGCCCCTCAAGATCGACCCATATTGGCCTCCAAGACTTTGTTGATCCCATTGTAGTCTTGGCAGAGAATGATAAGGCCATCCTTCCTCAGGCATCTACAGCCCGCCTATAAATAAAGAATTTACTTAAGATGAACCGTTAGGTAAGAGAGTCTTTGCTGCCTCCACCCTGGGTAGCGCATTGCCAGCTACATGGGCTATTTTCTCAATATGAGTATGTCCTTTGGCATTTGCTCAAACAAATGGTAGAAGCTCTGCCCAAATCGGAAGTTAATTCAGAGCTACTTCAGACCATTACAGGTATCGAGTCCAGTAACCAACAGGTTAAAACTGCAGTGGACTCTTTCGATACGCTTCCCAGCGGCAGTGGCTGGCATCTGCACCCATCGCCACTCTTGGCTCGTACTTCAGGCTTCTCAAATGATGCCCAGCAACAGGTCATGGCTTTGCCTTTTGATGGTATGTATCTCTTCGCACCCAGGTGGAGCAAGTTCTGAAAGGCCACTCAGAAGACTAGATCTGCTATTAAGGCGGCTAGACCTGCACCCGCCTCCGGTGCGACAGTCGCAGTTTCAGTTTCACAACGTCAGTCCTTCGCAGCAGAGGAGGTTTTAACAAAAACCACAACCCTCAGCCACAAAAGAAAGTGCAGCAGAAGACACAAGGGTCTGAAGCACCCAGCGCCACCTTTTGAGTTTCTGGCCCAGGTCCCACCTCAGCTATCCGAGGGGGACTCCTCCTCAGCAGTGGAAGGATGTCTGACTCAGTTCTACAACCAGTGGAAGTCTGTAACATCAGACAAATGGGTCCTCTGGATAATCCGCGAGGGGTACTCGCTCAATCTTTTTGGAAACCCCTCCAGATCATCCCCCCAAACAACAGCTCAGGCTGTCGACAGTACAGTCAGACCTTCTTGCTTCCAAGTTACAAGGCCTTCTGAACAGCAGGGCAGTAGAAGTAGTTCTGCTGGATCAACGAAACACAGGTTTCTACTCCCATTACTTCCTGGTCCCGGAGAAAACCGGTGGCATGCGCCCCATTCTGGATCTCAGAAAGTTAAACAAGTTCCTTCACAAGGATAAGTTCAAGATGATATCACTAGGTATCCTGCTACCTTTGCTTCATCAACACGATTGGCTAGGCTTCCTGGACATGCAGGATGCTTACCAACATCCCTATACACCCAAAGCACCACAAATACCTAAGGTTCGTGGTGTTGGGTCAACACTATCAGTTCAGAGTCCTGCCCTTTGGGCTACCCTCGGTGCCTCGAGTTTTTACAAAGTGTTGCGCAATTCTCGTGGCTCATCGCAGGAAAATCAGAATACAAAAGTGTTCCCATATCTGGATGACTGGCTCCTAGCAAGTCCCTCCAGACAAGGGACTCTGGACGCTGTAGCCACAGCCTCAGACTTCCTCACATCCATGGGAGTCCTGCTAAATCTCAACAAGTCGCAGTTGCAACCCTCCCAGAAGCTCCTCTTTATAGTAACTCTTCTGGACACCTCCTGTGCGAAGGCTTTTCTCCCAGAGGACAGAAGGAGTGATATCTTACAGATGGCCCGATACAGCAGAGAAAACAGCTCAGTTCGGGCTATCTCAATGCAACGGATGCTGGGTCTTTTGGCATCCTCAGTATTCACTGTACCTTTAGCTCATCTCCACATGAGAACCTCTCAGTGGATGCTCAGTGCTTAGTGGTCCCAACCACTCACCCTCAGTCCTTTCCCATTAAGGTGACAGAACCTCTGAAGAGGTCACTCACCTGGTGGTGCAGGAGGACAACCTTCTGGAAGGATACCCCTTTGCTCCTCTGCACCATCAGATCTCCATTACCACAGATGCTTCCCTGATGGGGTGGGGAGCTCATTGCCAGAATCTCCACATCCAAGGTACATGGACTCAGGATGATTCCACGCTTCACATAAATGTCCTGGAAATGAGAGCCGTCCTCTATGCGGTCCGAGCCTTGAAGGACATACTCTGTTTCAAGAACATTCTCCTTCAAATGGACAATGAGGCCGTGATGTATTACATCAACAAGCAGGGTGGTGCACACTCATACCCATTATGCAGGGAAGCAATGAGAGTGTGGGAATGGTGCCTGGAGCACAAGGCTCTTATCCAGGTGGTTTACCTGCCAGGAGTACAAAATGAGCTGGCAGACTGTCTCAGCAGAACGGAGACAGATTCTCACAAGTGGTCTCTTGACTTAACCGTCGTTCAGTCACTCTTCAAAGAATGGGAACTCCAGACCTGGACTTTTGCATCCCCACTCAGTGCAAAACTGCCTCTCTTCTGCTCCAGAAATCCAGGACCTGGCATTTTCTGTCAGGATGCATTCAGGCTGTGGTGGACAAGACGCTTTCTATACGCCTTTCCTCCTCTTCCTCTAATTCAGAGGGTACTTCTCAAAGTCGAGTCTCAGGAGGGGCAGAATGATTCTCGTTACCCCCTTCTGGCCTTGACAGATATGGTTCCCACTGCTCAACAGTCTGTCGGAAACCTCCTCGAAGATGCTTCCCCTTCAGACGAACCTTTTGACCCAGGATCCTGTGGACCATTCCAATCTGAGGTCGCTTCACCTTCACGCTTGGCTCTTGAAGAGATAGAAGTGAATAGGTTCAATGTTTCTTGCGGAGATTCAGATATTGTTTTGGCTGCGTGTAAGCCAGCCACTCGAAAAACCTACACAGCCAAATGGAAACGTTTCTCTATCTGGTGTGCAAAATCCTCTTGGAACCCTTTTTCCTGCCCACCGAATAAAGTTTTGGAGTGCCTTTTAGACTTCTCAGATACAGGTGTACAGTACTCCACAGTCAAAGTTCATCTTCAGTGTCAGTGTCAGTGGCTCAGTAGGTAGCACACTCGCCTCTGAGGCCGGGAGATCAGAGGGCTGTGGGTTCAGTTCCCACATCTGGCACTTGGGTTAATATCCCATTACTGACACTGTAGTGCAGCATGAGAGGGGTGCTGCACTTCTGAGGTGCCGTCTTTTGGATGAGACGTTAAACTGAGGTCCCATCTGCCTGGACTGGTGGTAGTTCAGGTGGATGTTAAAGATCCCATGGCACTTACTGAAAAGAGTGTCCTGGCCAAATTTCCCTCATTCACTAAAAATACCACCAACAGCTTAATCTGGTTCAAGGTCAGTTGGCATTCATCTGTATCCCCCTTCCCCAGGTCGTGCCTGAAAATAGGCAGGATTTGTCTAGTGCACTTACCCAGTCAATAAAACTAAATAAAATAAAGAAATAAATCTTTGTGCCATTTCAGCATATCATGAGCCAGTACTTTCCATGTCACTGGCTCAGTTACCTGTAGTTAAGAGGGCTTCTTAAGGGTATTCTGCATTCTAGGCCTCCTATCAGACATCCAGTCGCAATCTGGTACATTAAGCTTGTGCTAGACCTGCTTACTTGTAAATCTTTCGAGCCTCTAGCTACTTGTGACTTGAAATTCCTCACTTGGAAAACGGCTTTCCTGGTGGCCATCACTTCATCCTGTAGAGTTTCTGAAATACACGCTGTGGTCACAGACCCCCGCTTACACTATATTTCACAAGGACAAAGTAGTTCTTAGGACTTATCCTAAGTTTCTCCCTAAGGTTGTCTCAGAATTCCATCTAAACCAACCTTTAGTCCTTCCTACCTACTTTGCGAACTTCCAGAATGAAGGGGAGCATACCCTTCATTCACTGGATGTTAAGAGAGCACTGGCATTCTATCTAGATAGAACAAAAGAATTTTGCAATGCTCAATAACTGTTTGCTTCCTTCAGCGAAAGCTGTCTGGGTCAGCCTGTCGCTATTAGATGCATTTCAGCATGGCTGGTGGCATGCCCACGCCACTGCTGTTCTATGGCACAGTCAAGCTGGAAGGCAGAGTGTATGCTCACTCTACCCAAGCAGTTGCGACATCTCTGGCAGAAATACACAACGTACCCATTGCAGATATTTGTAATGCGGCTTCTTGGAGCTCAGTGCACACTTTCGTCAAGCACTATGCCTTGGATGTCCATGCCATATGACATCTGTCGTTTGCCAGGACCATTCTTAATGGACTTCTGTCCTACGTATGTGAGTTCTTTATCTCCTGCCGCCCGTCTTGGGGGGGATTATTGGCTTGGTACTCTCCCATTAGTGTGAATAAGTGGTGGAGACTTTATGTCCGGGAGATATGGAAGTACGTACCTACCGTAATTCTTGATCTTCTTGGGCAAGTCTCACCACTCATTCACCTTCCCTCCTCATCCCAGAGCTCACTTCTCTGTTTTTGATCTTCACTCCCTCAATGGCTGGGCTGTGAAGACTTTGTTATTGACCCTTCTTACACGGGTCATTCGGACTATCTTATGTCCTATTTGTAGGTTAGTCCTTCTAGGTTAGTTATGCTGCACCTCCTCAGAAAAAAAGGTATTGAGACGGTTGGAGGGTCAACGCCGAGATAGTCATTATCGCACAAGCCAGGGCTCACAGTGCCGCTTCCTCGTGGCTCCATCTCAGGCGCCGACCCTCTCGAAAAAAGTTTGCTCCCGCTGGGTCCTAGCACCTCCGGTGAACTCCCATTAGTGTGAATAAGTGGTGGAGACTTCGTCCAAGAAGACCAAGAATTACGGTAGGTATGTAATTTCCATTTGTGCACCCCTTAGTGAGGAGTGACATATCTTCTATGTGCCTCTGAATTTACTGTATGACCTGGGTGCTGTTGTTACCCTAACTGCCACTGCATGATGCCAGTGTGGGTGGGATACAGCAACAGCATCCAAGCCAGACTGCACCCTTAGAGGAACACAGCAGGTAAGGTGCCAGATACTGAACAATGCCAGTGGGTAGAGTGAGGCTGTTGGTGTTGCTTATGTTCCCCTAAATGATTTGGGGTGCCTTAGCATCTGTGTGCCCTTGAATTTGCTATATGCCTAGTTGTCATTGTCACTGTACCTGCGACTGCATAATGCCATTAGGACTGAGTGCTGTGCTACAACCACACCTAAGCCAGAAAGCACACTCAGGGACACACAAAAGGTAAGGCTTCAGGTACTGTATGACGCCACTGGGTAGAGTGCTTAGTTCACATCTCAGCTCAGACATGAAAACTGAGAGACACCCTTTTCATGGAGACCAAGTTAAAAAAAAGGTATCCATGTGTTTGGGAGATGCATGGTTTTCCATAAGAAGGTCCTCCACTAATCACTTGGGTATGCGTTATAATAGTGACTGAAATTGAGCAACTCAGTTTTGAGCTACTCAGTTCGGCACCAGTGATGTGAGCTACCCTGAAAGAGCAGTGAGGTGTGGTTATAGCACCAGGGGACAGGTAAAAACAGCGAGATACTAGGAGGGCAAAGGACCAGAAGAGGAGGGTTCAGGAAGGAGAGGATATGTGGAGTGGAGTGTGGCGGTGTGCTGCTGAGCCGCCTTTCTGGTGTGGTGGTAGGGGTGATGGGCTGCAGTGAGGGAGGTCCAGGATTTGGGGCTGGGTAGGGCTTCAATTTTTTTAATGTGTGCATTTAATTTATTTTTAGTTCTGTCCGAATGCCTCTTCCCGACATGCACCCCTGGAGTTGAGAATCATAATTTGGGAGTGCAGGGAGCCCCTCACATAAATACATTGATTTTCCATCACTGTTGTCAGGTTCGCTGGGGAGTGTACATTGCCATTTTGATTTTCAGTGATGTATACTCATTGTAACAGCGATCACTGTTTAGCGACTGCTGTTATGACATGGAACCATTACCAAGGCCCCAATTTATCCATGATTCCGCGGCCGCAGAATTTAATGTAAACCGCAGAAAACTGTGGAATATTACTCCATGGTTTATATGAACTGCAGAATATTATTCCACGGTTTACATGAACTGCAGAATAATATTCTATAGTTTACATGAACTGGGGAATATTATTCCGTGGTTTACATGAAGTGTGGAATATTATTCCACAGTTTACATGAAATGCAGAATATTACTCTGCAGTTTACACTGAAGAGTCAGTATTTAGCCGGCCCGCCAGTGCAGTGCTACCGCTTGCGATGCCAACAATCTTGGTTCGGAGGATTGAGCGTCCTATGGACTACTCTTCTCCTCTAGGGAGGTGGGGAGGATGGGGAAGTCACTGGTGTTCAGGTAACCCTTTGTGGTAGCATGGGGTGTGACAGCCAGGATTGACTATGTTTGGGAGACATGTCAGACATTCGGCGTGCCACCTAAAGATCATTGCATGACATGTCTCTTGGGGAGAAAACAGGAAAATGGAGGTTCCACTGCCACATGATGACATCTGCCCCCGTTGCAGAACCCATGCCACCAACCTGGCTCTCACTTCTGTTCTGTCGTTCAGTCTTCGTTGGGAAAGGGCCCATCGAGCAGCCCCGCCCTGAAAGTACACCGGGGAGGGATTTGGGGTAAGATAAGTCCCAGGGGCGTGTGGCGGGTCTGGCGTGTGTAGATCGGACTGATAGTGGGCGGTGGATGAGGAGAAAGCATAATAAATAAAAAAAAAAAAAGTCAGCATAAATGGTGAGTAAAACAAATCTGTAGTTCACATTGATTCTGACCAAGGAAAATTATCCCATGCATCATATAAACTGTGGTTATTCCATGGATCATATAAACCCTTATTTATTTATTTGTAAATATCGGAAGACCTTTAGCGTGAGCTTTTACAAAGGTTCCACGTCAGGGTGGACAAATAATACAGAGACACAAATACAGTAGTTACAGGTTCAGAACAAATACAGTTGTTTCAGGCTTCGGCACATTAGGCAATTAAAGAGTAGTACATGAGAATTGTAGGCAAACAGTGGAAAACAAAGCAATTGTAAGAGGATTTAGGTTATGCCTTGGATGATTCTCGGGGTGGCTAAACCCTGGAGACCACAAAAGGTCCATTGATGAGACTATGGTTGAGGAAAGTGGAAGAAGAGGGGTCGGGGGGCAGTACGCAGTGGCGAGAAGGAGGATTAGTAGCTTACTAGTGCTCCTGGTTAGGCTAGGATAAGGGCAGGATTTCTATGTATCTGTGCTGGAAAACTATTCTGTGATTTATATTAAATTTTGCAGAATGCTTTTTGCAATTCTGTGGAATTTAAAAACAATAATCTGAAAAGCATTTTGGAACTGTCCTTGCCCATTAGTTTGTCTGCTAGGGATTTACCTTTAAAATCAAAACAGGTAAATCTCCCCCATCCAGCTCAGCTGAACCACCATCCTTACCCCACCTTGAGAACATCCTTGTGTCCCTTTATGTGAAGTAGAAATATTTTTATCGGGCCTCATACTGTGCAGCAGTCCTCATCCTTTAAATGTCACTGCCGGGCCCGAATTCCCCTTTCTTGTCCCAGAAGTGCGTTGAGCACAGCCGCACAAAGCACAGCTGGAAGAAGAAACTGGCATTCTGGCCTAGTGGTAAAATTAGAGGATGAGGATCACTGCACAGTGTGATAGCCTCTAAAAATATTCCTCATTTAAATCTGGTGGTCCTATGGACTCTCAGGCTGAGGTGGGGAGGGTGATGGGGCTGAGATGGATGGGTGATGTTGGCTGAGGCTGGGGTGAGGATGATGGGGCTGAGATGGATGTGGTTGTTTTATCTCAGGCTGGGGTGGGGAGGGTGATGGGGCTGAGATGGATGGGGTGGGAGGGTGATGGGCTACAGGCTGGGATGGGGAGGGTGATGGGGCTGAGATGGATGGGGTGGGAGGGTGATGGGGCTGAGATGGATGGGATGGATGTGTGTGTTGAGCTGAGCTGGATAGGGTGGGGAGGGTGATGGGGCTGAGATGGATGGGGTGGGGATGGTGATGGGTGCTGAGATGGATGGGGTGGGGAGGGTGATGGGGCTGAGATGGATGGGGTGGGGAGGTGATGGGACTGAGATGGATGGGGTGGGGAGGGTGATGGGGCTGAGATGGATGGGGTGGGAGGTGATGGGGCTGGGATGGATGGGGTGGATTGTTTGTTTGCGCTCAGGGCTGGGGTGGGGAGGTGATGGGGCTGAGATGGATGGGGTGGGGAGGGTGATGGGGCTGAGATGGATGGGATGGGAGGGTTTGTGACTTCCTGGATAGGGTGGGGAGGTGATGGGGCTGAGATGGATGGGGTGGGGAGGGTGATGGGGCTGAGATGGATGGGGTGGGAGGGTGATGGGACTGAGATGGATGGGGTGGATTGATTTGTTTACGCTCAGGCTGGGGTGGGAAGGAGTGATGGGGCTGAGATGGATGGGGTGGGAGGGTGATGGGGCTGAGATGGATGAGCTGGATTGTTTGTTTACTCTCAGGCTGGGTGGGGAGGGTGATGGGGCTGAGATGGATGGGGTGGGGAGGGTGATGGGGCTGAGATGGATGGGCTGGATTGTTTGTTTACTCTCAGGCTGGGGTGGGAGGGTGATGGGGCTGAGATGGATGGGCTGGATTGTTTGTTTACTCTAGGCTGGGGTGGGGAGGTGATGGGGCTGAGATGATGGGCTGGATTGTTTGTTTACTCTTAGGCTGGGGTGGGGAGGGTGATGGGCTGAGATGGAGGGGTGGGAGGGTGATGGGGCTCAGATGGATGGGTGGATTGTTTGTTTACTCCCAGGCTGGGTGGGGAGGGTGATGGGGCTGAGATGGATGGGTGGAGTGTTTGTTTACTCTCAGGCTGGGTGGGGATGGGTGATGGGCTGAGATGGCTGGGAGGGGAGGGTGATGGGGCTGAGATGGATGGGCTGGATTGTTTGTTTACTCTCAGGCTGGGGTGGGGAGGTGAGGGTGGATGGATGGGCTGGAGTGACTGCATGGATGGGTTGGGGAGGGTGATGGGGCTGAGATGGATGGGGTGGAGAGTTTGTGTACTCGCAGGATGGGGTGGGGAGGGTGATGGGCTGAGATGGATGGGCTGGGTTGTTTGTTTACTCTCAGGCTGGGGTGGGGAGGGTGATGGGGCTGAGATGGATGGGGGGATTGTTTGGTGTACGCTCAGGCTGGGGTGGGGAGGTGATGGGGCTGAGATGGATTGGGTGGGGAGGGTGATGGGGCTGAGATGGATGGGCTGGATTGTTTACTTTCTAATACTAAGAACTCAGGATTAATTGACAACTTTCTCTGGTTTGTAGATCCAAGCCCCAAAGCTAACATTTTTCCCCTACCTGGGTGCTTGAGGGTGGGGTGGGGGGTTGCTGACTGCTGCTAAAGCCCCAAACTGCCACCGCAGAATTTCCACAGAAATAGGAAACTAATGCCGCAGAAGTTCTACAGCAACAGGGGGACTTGCAGCAGAATTTAGACCTAAATTGCCACAGAAAAATCGGAGCCTTGACCATCACTTGTGGATTTTTTAGGTGAAGGCACTTTATTTCAAAGAAACCAATTCAGGCAGTTAAATGTTTGCTAGGACCAAACCAAGGGAGTCCAATTTAGTGTCTGATGGTTCGTCTTAATTCATATCTGAGTTCTGAAAAGCGAAGAGATCCAGTAACTGTAACTTGGGCATATTTATTTTTTTAATTTTTATTTAGCTTTTGTTGACCGGGTAAGTGCACTAGACAAATCCTGCCTATTTTCAGGCACGACCTGGGGGAGGGGGATACAGATGAATGCCAACTGACCTTGTACCAGATTAAGCTGTTGGTGGTATTTTAGTGAATATGGGGTGTGGGGGTTGAAGGAAGGGGACTGTTGTGCTCTCACTATTACCATCACCCCTTAGGGATTGAGGGCTGCACTGTTGCTACTACTGTCACACCTGAGGGATGGGGCAGTACTGCTTCTGCCATCACCCCTGAGGGATGGAGGCTGCAGTGTAGCTGCTACCAACACACTTGAGGGACTGAGGCCTTAGTGCTGCTGCTGCTGCTATCACCCCTGAGGGATGGGGGGCTAGGTACTGCTCCTGTCATACCTGAGGGGTGGGGCCATAGTGCTGCTGCTGCTATCACCCCGGAGGGATGGGGCCATAGTGCTGCTGCTTTCACCCCTGAGGGATGGGGCCATAGTGCTGCTGCTGCTATCACACCGGAGGGATGGGAGTTATAGTGCTGCTCCTGTCATACCTGAGGGATGGGAGTCATAGTGATGCTGCTGTCACACGTGAGGGATGGGGGCCATGCTGCTGCTGTTGCCGCCACACCCGAGGGGTGGGGTCCATAGTGGTGCTGCTGCTATCACCCCTGAGGGTTGGTGTCATAGTGGTGCTACTGCTGTCACCCCTGAGAGATGGGGCCATAGTGTTGCTGCTGTCACACCTGAGGGGTGTGGGCTGTAGTGCTGCTGCTGTCACACCTCTGGGGTGTGGGCTGTAGTGCTGCTGCTGTCACACCTCAGGGGTGTGGGCTGTAGTGCTGCTGCTGTCACGATTAAGGGATGAGAGATGTAGTGCTGCCATCACCACTGAGAGAAAGGCTCATCGTGCAGCTGTTACATTTGAGGGTGTGCTGCTGTCACATTTGAGGGCTGGGGGCTGTAGTGCAACTGCTGTAATCACCTGTGAAGGACGGGGACCATAGTGCTGTTGCTGCCATCACATCTGATAGATGAGAGGCCAAAGTGCTGCTGCTGCCACTATAACCCTGAGTGATGGGCCACAGTACTGCTGCTGCTGCCATCACCTCTGAGGGATTGACAGCCGTAGTGCTGCTGTCATCACACCTGAAGGATGAAGGCCATAATTCTACCGCCATTATCCCTGGGGGATGGGAGCCATAGTGCCGCTGCCATCACCCTGAAGGATGAGGGCCATAGTGCTACCGCCATTATCCCTGAGGGATGGGGCTCATAGTGCTGCTGCCGTCACCCCTGAAGGATGAGGGCCATAATGCTACCGCCATTATCCCTTGGGGATGGGAGCCATAGTGCTGCTGCCGTCACCCCTGAAGGATGAGGGCCATAATGCTACCGCCATTATCCCTTGGGGATGGGAGCCATAGTGCTGCTGCCATCACCCTGAGGATGGGGCATAATGCTACCGCCATTATCCCTGGGGATGGGAGCCATAGTGCTGCTGCCATCACCCCTGAGGGATGAGGGCCATAGTGCTACCGCCATTATCCCTGGGGGATGGGAGCCATAGTGCTGCTGCAGTCACCCCTGAAGGATGAGGGCCATAGTGCTACTGCCATTATCCCTGGGGGATGGGAGCCATAGTGCTGCTGCTGCTGTCACCCCGGAAGGATGAGGGCCATAGTGCTACTGCCATTATCCCTGGAGGATGGGAGCCATAGTGCTACTGCCGTCACCCCTGAAGGATGAGGGCCATAGTGCTACCGCCATTATCCCTGAGGGATGGGAGCCATAGTGCTGCTGCCATCACCCCTGAAGGATGAGGGCCATAGTGCTACCGCCATTATCCCTGGGGGATGGGAGCCATAGTCCTGCTGCCGTCACCTCTGAAGGATGAGGGCCATAGTGCTACTACCATTATCCCTGGGGATGGGAGCCATAGTGCTGCTGCTGCTGTCACCCCGTGAAGGATGAGGGCCATAGTGCTGCCATTATCCCTGGAGGATGGGAGCCATGGTGCTGCTGCCGTCACCCCTGAAGGATGAGGGCCATGGTGCTACCGACATTATCCCTGGGGATGGGAGCCATAGTCCTGCTGCCGTCACCTCTGAAGGATGAGGGCCATAGTGCTGCCACTATTATCCCAGGGGGATGGGAGCCATAGTGCTGCTGCTGTCACCCCTGAAGGATGAGGGCCGTGATGCTGCCACCATTATCCCTGGGGGATGGGAGCCATAGTGCTGCTGCCGTCACCCCTGAAGGATGAGGGCCGTGATGCTACCACCATTATCCCTGGGGGATGGGAGCCATAGTGCTGCTGCCGTCACCCCTGAAGGATGAGGGCCGTGATGCTACCACCATTATCCCTGGGGGATGGGAACCATAGTGCTGCTGTGTCATCCCTGAAGGATGAGGGCCATTGATGCTACCACTATTATCCCTGGGGGATGGGAGCCATAGTGCTGCTGCCATCACCCCTGAAGGATGAGAGCCGTAATGCTACCACCATTATCCCTGAGGGAGGGGAGCCATAGTGCTGCTGCCGTCACCCCTGAAGGATGAGGGCCATAGTGCTACCGCCATTATATCTGGGGGATGGGAGCCATAGTGCTGCTGCCGTCACCCCTGAAGGATGAGGGCCATAATGCTACGCCATTATCCCTGGGGATGGGAGCCATAGTGCTGTTGCCGTCACCCTGAAGGATGAGGGCCATAATGCTACCACCATTATCACTGAGGATGGGGCTCATAGTGCTGCTGCTGTCACCCCTGAAGGATGAGGGCCATAATGCTACCGCCATTATCCCTTGTGGATGGGAGCCATAGTGCTGCTGCTGTCACCGCTGAAGGATGAGGGCCATAGTGCTACCACCATTGTCCCTGGGGGATGGGAGCCATAGTCCTGCTGCCGTCACCTCTGAAGGATGAGGGCCATAGTGCTGCCACCATTATCCCAGGGGGATGGGAGCCATAGTGCTGCTGCCGTCACCCCTGAAGGATGAGGGCCGTGATGCTACCACTATTATCCCTGGGGGATGGGAGCCATAGTGCTTCTGCCGTCACCTCTGAAGGATGAGAGCCGTAATGCTACCATCATTATCCCTGGGGGATGGGAGCCATAGTGCTGCTGCTGTCACCCCTGAAGGATGAGGGCCATAATGCTACCGCCATTATCCCTGGTGGATGGGAGCCATAGTGCTGCTGCCGTCACCCCTGAAGGATGAGGGCAGTGATGCTCCACCATTATCCCTGGGGATGGGAGCCATAGTGCTGCTGCCGTCACCCCTGAAGGATGAGGGCCGTGATGCTACCACCATTATCCCTGGGGGATGGGAACCATAGTGCTGCTGCCGTCACCCCTGAAGGATGAGGGCCGTGATGCTACCACTATTATCCCTGGTGGATGGGAGCCATAGTGCTGCTGCCGTCACCCCTGAAGGATGAGGGCCGTGATGCTGCCACCATTATCCCTGGGGGATGGGAGCCATAGTGCTGCTGCCGTCACCCCTGAAGGATGAGGGCCGTGATGCTACCACCATTATCCCTGAGGGATGGGAGCCATAGTGCTGCTGCCATCACCCCTGAAGGATGAGAGCCGTAATGCTACCACCATTATCCCTGAGGGATGGGAGCCATGGTGCTGCCGTCACCCCTGAAGGATGAGGGCCATAGTGCTACCGCCATTATCCCTTGGGGATGGGAGCCATAGTGCTTTTGCCATCACCCTGAAGGATGAGGGCCATAGTGCTACCACCATTATCACTGAGGGATGGGGCTCATAGTGCTGCTGCTGTCACCCCTGAAGGATGAGGGCCATAATGCTACCGCCATTATCCCTGGTGGATGGGAGCCATAGTGCTTTTGCCGTCACCCTGAAGGATGAGGGCCATAGTGCTACCACCATTATCACTGAGGGATGGGGCTCATAGTGCTGCTGCTGTCACCCCTGAAGGATGAGGGCCATAATGCTACCACCATTATCTCTGGGGGATGGGAACCATAGTGCTGCTGCCGTCACCCCTGAAGGATGAGGGCCGTGATGCTACCACTATTATCCCTGGTGGATGGGAGCCATAGTGCTGCTGCCGTCACCCCTGAAGGATGGGAGCCGTAATGCTACCACCATTATCCCTGAGGGATGGGAGCCATAATGCTGCTGCCATCACCCCTGAAGGATGAGAGCCGCAATGCTACCACCATTATCCCTGAGGAATGGGAGCCATAGTGCTGCTGCCATCACCCCTGAAGGATGAGAGCCGTAATGCTACCACCATTATCCCTGAGGGATGGGAGCCATGGTGCTGCCGTCACCCCTGAAGGATGAGGGCCATAGTGCTACCGCCATTATCCCTGGGGGATGGGAGCCATAGTGCTGCTGCCATCACCCCTGAAGGATGAGAGCAGTGATTCCACCATTATCCCTGAGGGATGGGAGCCATGGTGCTGCCGTCACCCCTGAAGGATGGGGGCCATAGTGCTACCGCCATTATCCCTGGGGATGGGAGCCATAGTGCTTTGCCTCACCCCTGAAGGATGAGGGCCATAGTGCTACCACCATTATCACTGAGGATGGGGCTCATAGTGCTGCTGCTGTCACCCCTGAAGGATGAGGGCCATAATGCTACCCCATTATCCCTGGGGATGGGAGCCATAGTGCTTTTGCCGTCACCCTGAAGGATGAGGGCCATAGTGCTACCACCATTATCACTGGGGATGGGGCTCATAGTGCTGCTGCTGTCACTCCTGAAGGATGAGGGCCATAATGCTACAGCCATTATCCCTGGGGATGGGAACCATGGTGCTGCTGCCGTCACCCTGAAGGATGAGGGCTGTGATGCTACCACTATTATCCCTGGTGGATGGGAGCCATAGTGCTGCTGCTGTCACCCCTGAAGGATGAGAGCCGTAATGCTACCACCATTATCCCTGAGGGATGGGAGCCATAGTGCTGCTGCCATCACCCCTGAAGGATGAGAGCCGTAATGCTACCACCATTATCCCTGAGGGATGGGAGCCATGGTGCTGCTGTCACCCCTGAAGGATGAGGGCCATAGTGCTACCGCCATTATCCCTGGGGGATGGGAGCCATAGTGCTGCTGCCGTCACCCCTGAAGGATGAGGGCCATAATGCTACCGCCATTATCCCTGGGGGATGGGAGCCATAGTGCTTTTGCCGTCACCCTGAAGGATGAGGGCCATAGTGCTACCACCATTATCACTGAGGGATGGGGCTCATAGTGCTGCTGCTGTCACCCCTGAAGGATGAGGGCCATAATGCTACCGCCATTATCCCTGGTGGATGGGAGCCATAATGCTGCTGCCGTCACTGCTGAAGGATGAGGGCCATAGTGCTGCCACCATTATCCCAGGGGGATGGGAGCCATAGTGCTGCTGCCGTCACCCCTGAAGGATGAGGGCCATGATTCTACCACTATTATCCCTGGGGGATGGGAGCCATAGTGCTGCTGCCGTCACCCCTGAAGGATGAGAGCCGTAATGCTACCATCATTATCCCTGGGGGATGGGAGCCATAGTGCTGCTGCTGTCACCCCTGAAGGATGAGGTCCATAATGCTACCGCCATTATCCCTGGTGGATGGGAGCCATAGTGCTGCTGCCGTCACCCCTGAAGGATGAGGGCCGTAATGCTACCGCCATTGTCCCTGGGGGATGGGAGCCATAGTGCTGCTGCCATCACCTCTGAAGGATGGGAGTCATAGTGCTGCTGCCGTCACCCCTGAGACATGGGGCTATACTGCTACTGCTGTCACTGCCACTCCTCAGGGATGGGGGCCGTAGTGCTGCTGCTTTCACCCCTGAGGGATAGGGGCCATAGTGCTGCTGCCATCAACCCTGAGGGATAGGGGCCACAGTGCTACTGCCATCACCCCTGAGGAGTGAAGGCTGTAATGTTGCTGCCATTACCCCTGAGGCATGGGAGCCATAGTGCTGCTGATGCTGTCACCACTCAGGGATGTGGGCCATAGTGCTTCTGCCATCATCCCTGAGGATGGGTGCCATAGTGCTGCTTGTGCTGTCAGCCCTGACAGATGGGGGTCATAGTGCTGCTGCTGCTGTCACATATGAGGGCAGGTCGACTCGAGATACCTTACATGTGGTTAGCAACACACAGACACTAGCCTCCATGATCTGCACACTCAAATCATTTGGGTGGATATGGACTGATAATAGTGGGAGTACCACGTATATATACAAGACACAAAACCAAAATGAGGTATAGGTTGAACTTATAGAGTTTATTATTTGTAATCACTGCGAGGATTGACATACAATACTAGACACCAAAACTGCTAAAATACATGCTAGCTGAGAAACAAATTGTTAAACAAAGCTCACAAAACAAAACACTGGTAAAAATGTATTTTGGCTTTGTAGACACTGATGTGAATACTGCTTTTTCCATTCTACTAAACAGATTTTGCCCCTTTTCAATTATGGTAAACCAGTGTCCCTGTATAGTTAAAAGTAGTCAAATGAATGTCCTTTCTTTAAAAGAAGATTATCTAGTGGACCATTCCTGGATGTTATAGTAGTCTTTGTCGAAAACTTTTCTATGTCTCTAAGTCTTTTGTTTGGCATGGGCACTGCACTGCACTCCACTCCTTTTTCGCTTTCCAATATCCCAAGATAAGTGGACACAGCTTCACAGTTTTGGGAGTAAATCTGGATTTAAATTTGTTGAAAAGGACTAGATTGTCCACAAGTCATATACTTCAGTTTAAAAAGCAGCCAGCTTTTTAAACTGAAGTATGTATGACTTGTGGACAATCCAGTCCTTCTGTGTTTGAGTGAGGTCTTCTTTGCTTTAATACACACAGTTCCTTATGTTGTGCACTTACTCTACCACATACCGATTTATTGTGCAGGCAAATTATAGGGATTATAAGGGAATGTGACATTAACTAATAGCAATAATGGCAATAACATGTTACATACATATCTAGGTCAAAAAACTAGAGAAGAGTAACTGTTATATAAATAGTATGATAACTTCAAAGGAAGTCATTCTGGCTGTCCACTAGTCTGAAATTATCACCCACATATTACAGTATACATCCATGATTATGCTTACTACAAGATATCCTCGGTGTTGGCCACCTGAAGTGCAACTCATTTGTTCGCTCTGCAGGCCCCAAGCAGTCAACAGGAACATCATAAGGGAGTGCACTCTCTGGACTTTAGCAGTGTGCACTGCAAGTCTGCACTTCCTCTGTAAGGGGAGTCTGTTTGACAGCACAGCTGGACCTCCTCAGCCCATCTGTTTATAATGTTCAGTCATCAGCCCGTTATCCTAAATCCTTGCAGCTGATTAACTGACAGTGCACAAGTCCAGTGTTCTGCCGATCACATAAACTGTATCTTGCCCACAAACAGTCTGCACCAACAAAGTTATCAACCATAGATGTCACCGGCCTTGCACTTTAAAAACATTACAAGTGTTCTGTAAAATCTCTTCTAGAAACTTTGGCATCGAACAGCAGACTAGTAACTTTCCATGCTCTCACAACAGGGCACCATGGGCAGGGTTGACGAACAGTTTGAAAGACAACATATCAGTTCTTTTTATGCTTACTGTAACAAGTACAGTAGCATATAAATCATTCACATTGGGGTCTGATAGGAAAGAATTTCTCTGCTAAAGAAGGGACATTCTTGCGCCACCCATAGGCTCAATGGGTAATATGTTCATTGCCACACTAATGACCCTGGTTCTGTAGTGGATGTGGGAACTAGCCTGAGAGGATTGGGTGACACTGCTTGGGAAGGAACAGACCAAATTTCGGCCACTACAGTGACCCCTGCGGTTTGCTGGGAAGCTAGCTCCCTCGCAGAGAGACATTGTGTGCATGCGCTGTATGGAACTGTATAAGAAGGCTAGAAGAAGAACTGGAAAAAACAGGTGTGCCAAATCATGTGAATAATGGCTGCCGGCACTCTCAGGTCCTGCTCTGTGTAGATCCCGATTGGTGGAATCAATGGGGGAGAGGCGGATAGGGTTTGAAAGCCACTGGCACCAGGTCTGAAGAAGGAGTAGGTGGTGGCTCTTGCAGCAAACCGCTGAATGGAAAGAAAAAAGAAGGGACAAGCTTTCTTTCAGCCAAATGTGGAGGAATAAGAGTTTTACAGAACAGTGTTCATATAAATGTTCAGCTATATACTGTGTCACATTTGTGATAAACATATGTTTTTTTCAGTAGTCTAACTTCTAGAGAAGGAATATATTGTAAATGTGTTTGTTCTGTTGTTTTAGGTTTCTCCCTCTTCAAATACTGTTCAAATAAATGGAGCCGTAGGGGCAGGAGAGAGCTCGTCATCCTGAAGTGAACTCCTTTTTCTCAAGGAAGAGAGACCGAATAAAACTTGAACTGACACAAAAGAATTGACTTGGGACTATGAGCCAAATGTTTTCTAGTTCATTTTCTGATTGCTTTGATGCACTGGATCCAGCAGAGGGTGTGGGGTTTCTTTGCAACACAACTTCTCTGCCAGGAAAATATTTGCCTCTGAATATTCAAGGTTGCCATTATGCTAAGGGTTTTCCCGTAGTTAGCAATGCCATTCCCCCTACTTTATTCAGGTAAACTAGCTTTCTGACGTTGATCACATGACCTTTCAGCAGTCTTAGCATGTTGGGTGAACTATGTCATGTCATTCCAGTTTTTTTTTTGGGGGGGGTGGTTACAGACAGCATCTAAACTACTGGATATTTTGTTCCATTGGATTTCTGAAAGATTTAAGCACTGCAGCGTGAACTACATCCCAGAACATCCGCGATCCCTGTGATTCTCCTGCCTGTAATGTGCATGGTTTTATGGTGAAGCGTCTCCATTATGTTTACGTGTGTGCCATCTGAAATACACAATGCACAAAACACTAAAACACTGACACCAATCCTGAGAAGGGTTTGAAAAGAAACCTGTAGTTAGAGTAATGCTCCATGCGTCATAACGGGTATCAGGATAACTCGGCAGTGTAAGGCACCGATTACCATTTTCTGCTCTCAGGCCCTGGCATGAGCAATGAAATGGCTGAAGAAGGCACATGTAAAATTAGTTTGCATGAAAGGCAAATTTGGGAGCCAGCTCGTCAACACAGAGGCAGGGTTGCTGCACACAAAACCAGCACCCTTGGTTCAGGAATGAGCCCAGGCTGCTGTAGGGCCAAAACAGGAAGAAGGTTCCAAGTGTCTCAGAGGCCTTGTCCTTCTCTGGGGGGGTGGGTTATTTCCTGCTCTGTATCACTGGTGGTACAGAAGGGAGAGAGGATTTTGGCCGGGCTCTGCATCAGCATCCACATGTTTGGATCCCCTTCCATGTTCCAGCCCAAGCATGATAAATTAGCCATGTGGGGGGGGCTGTGGAGCTTAAGGAGGTAAGTGCTGGACAAGTGAGGGATGTAGCTGACAAGAGGGGGTAGTGCTGGTTACCAAAGGAAAAAACAGTAAATTGTAAGCAATAAAAAAATGCAGTTCCGGATATCCTTCCAAGAAGATGCTGTCTTGGACCAACCCAAATTTTTAGGTGCCTACTAACTGTTCAACAGAAAAAAACTTTTTTTTTATCCTGACCCTGTTTAAAGTTTAAAAAGATATGAGCCAGGATTTCTAAACTGGATCTGTCTGCCCATTTTTTCCAAGAGGACTTCCATTTGTACTGTTAGACTATCTGTTAAATGGTATAGCAGTTTTAGATGAAAAACGTGGAGCTTGCATCAAAAGAATGATGCACGCACCATGTTTGTGGCACATGCACCATTTTTTTTCACATGCACCATTTTTGTACACATACGTCTTTGTTATGCATGCACCATTTTTTTTAAACTTGAACCCTTTTTTATGCATGCATTGTTTTTTACACATGCACTTTTTTTTTTAACATATGCTGCCACAAATCAGGGAAACTGTCCTAAGAACCAGGACCCATCAAAAATGGTGACCTCGAGTTTGGATGCAATCAGGCAGATGCAGGAGGACAATACATTTTTGACTGCATCTGCATCTTTTGAAAATGACCCACATAGACTGTAAGGCATTACTTTGTAATGGGCAGCTTAAGCACATGTTACAGTGTATTCAGCATCCTAGATTTCTGTTAAAGCATTCAGTATGATTATATGAATGAAATGGTTCCCATAGAACACACAAAACAGACCTAAACAGAAGTAAACTTTATGGATAGTTATTGGGATATAAAGTATAGAAGTGCTAATAAATTTGAGAGTACTGAACTTTAAAATGCTTACTTCAATCTGAAGTAGTTTTCTTTGCAGTAAATAAAAAAAAAAAACATGATTAAAATAACATTTTGAGTTAATGGGACCCATATGTGTAACAGAGACCACAATAGTCATTGGAGCTGCCACTTTAACGTGTCAAGCTCAGTTAAAGACCTGATGAACGATGCCTTGTGGTTCGGGATGGGTCTATAAATCCACATTACAGTAAGGAACAGTTTCTGTGCAACACTGCTGTGTTCTGCCAGTATTTGCAGCAATGTTTTTTGATATCCATTACTGTAGGAATTGCACTGTATATATTTGGGGAACATATTTTTTTTGTAAACTGTTAATGTTGGGTAATAATTTCAGGGGTTCTTTTCATATTTAATATATATCTATACATAATGATGAAGTATTAGTATTGAAAGATTTTGCAGATCTGAGTATCTGACCAAGATGAGTATTGGCATTTATAACTGGCTAAAAAGTAGTAGAGATCAGATAAGGCTATATTAGAAGTGAGAAATTATTTAGCCAAACAACATTTTTAGACAATATTTTGTTGTGTAGTAGTGTAAAATGGTGCCACAAATTAAAGTACTTTACAAGAAATAGCATGGCTTGAGTATCCTTGGTTCTGGTTGTTTATATACAGTAGTTGTTCAGTATATGCATTTTTATAACTTATTTACCATTGCCAAAGTCATGATTTGTTTTTATGGCCTCAACATTCAGACCACTTTTTTAAAATTTTTATCTGGCCCTCACAACATTTGTTTCTATATTTAGAGAAGCATTTGCAGCAGGTGTCTCACAACACGGGTCCTCAGGGACAGCAGTATTGACAGGAATTCACTAAATTAAAAAAATAACTTAACTGCACTACTAACTGATTTAATATTCAAATACCATGATCCAGGGCATAAAAGGACCAGGTTTTACATATCCATGATACACAGGACTTCTCACAGTGGCTAGATGGGCTTCTGAATATGTGCGTTCATCACAACCAGTTGGATAACTCCCAAGACTCATAAAAATGTCTCGTATCCCTCATTTTATTGCTGTATCTGATTCATAATATAGGAATAATGTTCTAATATGAGGCTACAGTATATTTCATTCATTGGGGTGTGATTACATTAAAAGTAATGAGAACAAAACTTTTGTTTACAAAAATATAATATATGGTTGTTATTTTTCCAGTAGGGAATCAGTGATATCAGAAACTCCTAATACCACCACTCTGACATCAGAAAGTCATAACACTATCGTTCTGACATCAGATCAATGGGATTATGAGATAGAATGTTTGGAGTGTTCTATATATATATATTACAAAAAGTAACACATAGGAAGCCAGCAGTAACAGGGCCTGTCATTCTATCTCAGGATTCCATTGACATCATAAACCACTCGAGCTTTGCTATCGTGATTTATGATGTCACCAGAATCCCTCGATGGAATTACAGATTTGTTACTGATGAAAGCTTCTCTCTGATTAGTTCAGTATTGCACTGTGATGACAGTAACTTAAAAAATATTCAAGGTGACAGCAGCAACATATAGAATAGTGGATGGGTGATCATCCACAACAAGGCTATGTTTCCATCGAGGGAGTTGATGACATCATAGAGACCTTGAGAGCGAAGCTCAAGAGATCTGTATGATGTCATCAACTGCCAAGATGAAAACACAGTTTTAGTTGTGGATGGTCACCCATCCATTGTTTTATATAGTATATGGTTGCCCATCCGCTCTTTGTTGGGTTTTTTTTTTTTATTGTTGGTGGTCCAGCGTTTCTGGTGCCGCTCTCACTCCCACTCACTCCAGCTTTCTAATCTGTCTTGCTCGGACCGGCGTGTCAGACTCTAACTGACTCTGACCATGTCGGAGAGGAGAATTCCTGTGTGGCGGTTACGATCACCTGTAGCAGCTCTGTTTATTTTTTAAAATGACAAAAAAAAAAAAAAAGAATTTAGTTCAGTTTTGTGATGGTGGCTCCCCGTGTCTGAACTACAGCGATGCACTGCTCAGCTCTCATTAAATTGCATTGCCATGTTTTTTCTAATTTTCTCCTAAGAGCAACATGGAGTGAACCAATCAGATGGCAGGACAAGGCTTAAAAGTTGTTGTACTGTCGATGTGATGTCAGAATGATAGTACAACAACTTTTTTGATCTTTGAACTGCCCTACAACAAGATTCAGAAAGCCAGTGATTTTCATCTACAATAAGCCCTAACCATATACTATAACATATTTTTGATACGTTGCTGTTACTGATGTCACTAGCTAAGATCTCTCTTTTATCTTGTCATTTTTCCCCCACTGCTGTTGCACATATATCAAATATACAATAGCCTAAGTCAAAATAGGCAATTTATCATAATTTGTGAGTAGGCAGGACTTTCATAAATCACTCATGGCCCTCACACATGAAGATAAACTGCATATTTTGAGTCAGCCCATTACATGTCTCCTATATTATAGGGGTGCGGTAGCACCCCTATTGTTAGGGTTCGGTAGGGTGCTATAGTTAGGGTTGAGTAGAGGGCCTTGTGCTCCAACAGGCAAATAAGTATACAAATACACTATCTCAAAAAGCGAGGAAATTCATTGCAAAAATTTTTGTTAATGCACCAGTAGGGTTCAAGTGACAAAAGTAGGGAAATGTGGTGTTAGGGTTCCCCAACTCTTAACACCCAACCCCCACCCTGCAGGCAGCAACTGGAAAAACCATTATGGTTACACCTCTACTGTGTCTTTGCAAATCTGGCATGGAATGTACCTTGGAGTTGTTAGCGTTAACGCTCACCCCATTCTCATATACTCTATACATCTCAGCTTATTTACTGATGGAATGCAGTGGCGTTAGGGTTAACAGCCCCAAGGTACACCCACATCTGATTCTGAAGAAGCAAGAGATGTTAAACCATAATGGTTTTTCATTTCTACAAGGTGGGTAGGTGTTAGGTTGGGAACCCCTAACACCACCATTTCCCTGCTTTTGTTGCTTTAACTGTAACAGTTACATTAAAGGAATTTTCCAATTTAAGGTATTGGGCTTCAGAGCCTAATACCTTATGGCAGCATTAGCAGTCTTTAGAGGAAAATAAAAGCCACCAGTCAACTAATAGGGGCCCACAGGATATAGAAAAGGCAGCAGAACCTGATGCCCTTCCTTTCCCCAGAAGCCTCCAAGAGTTCCTTCTCCTACAACGTTTCTGAGAGCGGGGCAGGCCTGCCCGAGTGGGTCCATTACACCACTCCTGCCTGTATGAGGATGTATCCCCGCATCCAGCTGGCAGAACTCGGGGTCTGAGTCACTGTCTATAACATAGTCCTTGTGCCATTTGGGAGCCCTGCTCTGTGGTCTGGCACCACTTCTATCCACTGGCAGTGCAAGGCTGTCTCTCACCATCTCACCACAGGGCCCTTCACCAGGATCAGCAGGGTCAGCTTCTTCATGTTCAGTTTCTGTGAGCCCAATCGCTGCACTAGGGCCTGCTAGGGGGAGCCATCCCTCCAGACTGACCAGCTTCTCTGTCCTAAAATTTGAAGTATTTGCTGTCTAGAAAATGGGTAGGCCATGGGTCCTCTACCAGTTCCTGTCTCTGTTGGTGGCACCATTGTGGCCTCCGGGTTTTTGGTGGCTGCTTGGCCACTTGAGGCAGAAGTTCAGGTGGGGACTGTAGTTCGCACTTGTCCCCTCGCCCTGTGATAAGGTTTCAGTCGGTTATAATGCATGATTACAGTCTGTGTGTGATTCACTAATAACAGTTTATACAACATGACACAGAAGGACAGTGGCTCAGAACAACAATAGTTCACAAGCTGAGGATGCACTTACCAGGGTGATGCAATATTAAAACATAGTACACGCCATAGCAGTAGAGAAGGTAAGCAGTCCAATAGCCCAATGGGCTATTGGAGTGCTGACCTTCTCTACTGCTACGACAGTACTGTGTTCTAAGTTTATACAACATATCAGAGATCATCTAAATCATTTGATATGGGCCCTTGAACGTGGTGGCAGAATAGCCCAGAGGTTAGAGTAACGAGCTGTGACTGAGCTTGGTACATCCAGCAGACGTGAGTTTGATTCCCACAACCTCCACTTGCATACTATGCGACTGAGCAAGTCACTTAACCTCTCCAGTGTTCCCAGGCTGCCCCTGAAAATAGGCACTTGCACCTAGTGGGCCTTACACGGTTATCAAAGACTAAAATAAAAATAAATAAAACCATGGCTGCAGCTTGGGGCAAACACCCTTTTTACGACTCTGATTCTTAACCCACAGCCAGTCATCCTCTGCATAAACTTGGCTAATTACCTTAAGGTCATAGCAGACCTTAAGGATTTTGCTTACCTGTGCCCTTCCCTTGGTGCCTGTTTACCGCTGCAGCTACTGTACTGAGGTACCCCACCAGTTTAGTCACATAGTCAGCAGGATCAGTGTACCTCTCCTGGACATCTTCTTCATTGAGCAACTCAACCAGGAGTGAGAGTTCATGGCTGAATAGCACCACAAATGTGGTGGACCCTGTCATGGACCATGCACTACTCCTGTAAATCAGCATGACGTACAACAGCAGACTGTCCCATTCAGTCTGATTATCTCACACAAAGGAGGACAACATGGCTAGGAGCATGCGGTTCAACCGCTCGACCAGTCCATCTAACTGCAGGTGATATGGAGTGGTCCTAGTTTTGTATACTCCTAGGAGTTTGTGCACCTCTTGGAACAACTTTGACTCAAAGTTCAGTCCCTGGTCGATATGGACGGATCTTACTTCGAGGGTATCTCTTGCAGCAGGCCAGACCTATGGAACTATGTCCGCCAGGCACTAGGACTACATGGAAACTTTTGTAGCTAGCAGTCTACCAGGAGTCCACCCACTCCCGACATTATATGTTGACATCGCCTATTCTATAAGAGTGTGCGGCCCCTGTGCCCTCATCAGTTCTTTACCAGCTGTTGACCATTGCATATCAAACTTCACAGAGTTCCACCAGTTTCAGTCGACCGCCATTTCTTCTTTTTCTTGGGTAAACTTTTTTTATTTTCTTTCTCTCCCTAGTGTGCATCACTTTAGCAATAAAGTGATTTTCCTGTTCCATTTATGCCGAGCTCCATCTCCGGGAATCTTGTCAAGAAGTGTGCTGCAGGATGAAGATCCCCAAGAAGGATGACCATGAGGCCTGTGTCTGCTGTCTAGGCCCGGGACACGACACCCAAGCTTGCATGATCTGCTGCGACTTCCACCAGGCTACCAGGCAGCGCTGAGAGCAGACCTTGGAAACTTTTCTGCTAAAGCAGAAAGTCACCCAGATGGAGGAGGAGGAGCTTCAGGCCAAAAATTCCTTCACCCCCACTCCCAACATCCCTCAAGCTCGCAGGATCTCTAAGGCCTAGGACAAGTCAGCAGGGAAGCACATGCACCAAAGCAAGGACCGTTCTAAGGCCCAGCCTCCCCATCTCACTCCTGGTTGCCACTCTGGGAGTCAACCACTGCAGGGATGTCCTCATCAGGGGGCAGCATCCTCTGCCTCGCACACCCTTTCACCTGTAGGGCTACGGTTGGCAGCTCCCCCAAGCAATATTTAAGTGGCTGGTGTCAGTTCCAGGGGCTCTAGTGCCCCACCGACCTCCCTGCTCCTGCTGTTCAGGCCCCTTGTTTTCGGCGGGCACTCAGGTGGCTTAGCTGGCACGTCATCGGCGGTCACGGGGATGCAACCTACTCCTCCCCCCGCCACCAACCTCGGCTGTTTACCCTCTCCAGAGTCACCCTGGCCTGTGCCCCAGTCGCCATCCCCCTCTCCGAAGCTGACCCACACTGGGGAGATCCCCCC
Organism: Neoceratodus forsteri; assembly: GCA_016271365.2. NCBI lineage: Eukaryota > Metazoa > Chordata > Ceratodontiformes > Ceratodontidae > Neoceratodus > Neoceratodus forsteri. The sequence continues at coordinate 445,932,796 of CM057456.1, read as the reverse complement.
ACAGGCCTCAACCTGTTCGGCCGTCCTCCTGGTACCACCCTGGCCCCAGTCTTCCCTCAGCTGATGCCGATGGGCCTGACACCGATAACAGTGGACTTTTATTCAATGCTTAACACCTTGTGGGACTTCATGCAAGCTAGGCCTGCCCCTCCCCAAGGCCCGTCCCTGCAGCCGCCCCCTCCAGTGTGGCCCCTGTGCCCCCTCCAGTGTGGCCATGGCACGTGCCTCAGGATCCAGGGACCTCTCTTCCCCTTTAAGAGCGAGGGGATGAGGACGACTTCTGCCCTGGCTTCATCCTTCCAGATGACCTGGACGATGGAGGCCACTACGGGGGTGCCACTCCCTCCCACTCCTCCTCCACGGTCTTGTCCAATAGCGAGGAGACCCTGAAGTACATCCCTCAGTCTCCCCTGGCTGATCCCTCTTATTTCTCAGTTATGAGACAGTTACAGTCGGCCATGGGCTTTGACACCGAGGAACAAGACCCTGCTTGACGTCAACTGGCTACTTATTTGCACCTGCTGGACGCCGCTCCTCTAGTCATCCCTCCCTTAATTGAGCCCTTTGAGGATGCCACCATGGCCACCTGACACTGGCCAAATTTGATCCCCACCATGCTCAGGATGGCAGAAAAATTGTACCAGGCTTCAGCCGGCCCGGTGGTGCAAGCGGCTGAGGCATGTCTGCCTTACCTCGCACCATGCCAGCTACTGGGTTCAGGAATGACCTCGGGTCATTGGGGAGCCTTCTTGGGGGAGGGAGCAGGATTGAGCTGCCTAGCTGTGGCTCTCCTGTCCCAGGGAGGGTTACCCTCCCACAGTCCCACCACCAGGGCGAGGTCCAGTGATGGTGTAGGTGGGTAGATGGGCAACCGGTAGGGTGGGGCACCCCGCAGTGCACGGCATGCATGTGCCTCCACACGTGCACGCTCACACTAAGAACATGAGGGTGGGGGGGAGTGGAAACCAGGGAAGAAAAAAAGGGATAAAAAAGATAATTAAAAACAACATTTGTACCAGGCTCCAACAGGGAGACCTTTCTTCGCCGATCAGCCTCAAGTGGATTCAGTGGTCATCAATGCTGCCCACGACCATACCAAAAGACCTATGTATCTTATTTTCGAAGGCTAAAGCCTGTAGTTCAATGGGTGGAGCAAGTAGCCATGCCCCTGCTCGCCCATTTAAGGGCTGCCTTCTTCTACCCTCACCCCTTTTTTTCTGCGCCCTCCCTCCCTTCCCCTTTCATTTTCCTCTGTTGTCTAATTTTCTTCTCCTCACTTCCTGCTCTCCAGCTTGCATGCTTCTGCCTTCAGCTGCCCACCTACTTCCCCATTCCTGTTGGCTCCTCCTTCATTGTTTGTGCCGTTCGCTCCCTGGCTTTCTGTCCCCCTTCCCCCGGGTCTCCCCCCACCATCTTCTGCTCGCTGCCGCTTTGTGCTCCTGACCACTACGATGGTGGCCTCGCCTCCTCTGTCCCCAATCCCATCCTGTACCTTTTTGGGGTTTCTTTTCCACCACCCACATTCCCCAGGAGTGCTGCTGCCCGACACACCAGGTTTCCTGTGCTGACCTCCCCACCTCCTGCTCTTGGTCCCTCTTTCTCCTCCGTACTGTTCTTTCCTTTTGGGCTTGGTATGTAGTGGCTGGCAAACAGCAAGACATGGAGGATATATGGAGCAGCGAGGGGATGCGTGTGGAGAGGACAGAATACAGTTCCCAGCGTTCCAGCTCCCTGCTTGCCCCTGGATGTATTTCCAGTGCTCGTATTTGCCACAGGTATGCATAGCTTAACTGGATTGCCTGCCGCTGTACTCTACTCCAGGGCATGTCGCTTCACTGCAGCTTCTGGCATTTACCCATTTACTTCTTTATCCTATTAATTAGCTGCTGGTGTCACTGTGTCACATTTGGGGCTTCTCTGTTTTTCCCACGGTGGGGGAAGGCGGTGTCCTGGCGGGCATCGTGGCTCCAGGTAGCAGCCGCAGTTTCATGCATTTCTGCATGCCCTCAGTTGCAGGTTTATTCGGCTATCATTACGGCAGCTCATCTAGGCCCACACATTTACTTAATTGCCTCAATGGTGCTTGACTAATTCTCCGCTTTTGGAGACATGCCAACTGTATCCATTAATTCCAGAACTCAGGGCTAGCCCTGTGGCTGATGGTCTCCTCTCTGTACTCCGAAGTCCGCATCTCGAGCATGCAAAGCTTGGGGCAAAGTCCTTCTCACCGGCCCATAGTTGGGAATGTCCTCGCTCCAGGTGGACCTTCAGCTGTCAACCCGTGCAGTGACACTTCTGGATGTAGCATTTAAGACTTAAGCAGCGAGGGGTGGGGCTCTCATGGGAAGGGCCCCTTAGCTGCCTGAGCGGGTTCGGAGACACCCTTTAAAGCTATTCTCCCTACAACCGCCTCTGGTTCACCTGGTTTGTTCTTAGATCAATAGGCTAGATGAGCACCTCGGTGGTTGTTACTCTTCTCCTCCCGCCTTGGAGGTTGGCACCAAGTGCCCTGGTGTTGCAGAGTTCACTCGCAACCTTCCACGGTGTTCCCGTTAGAGGGATAGTGCGAGAGTGTTCCCCGTAATTGCTTTTCCCCTGGATTGATCTATTAAATTGCAGTAGCAGAGCTGTCACTAAAACAAAACTGCCCCAAAGCCTGGAGGGAAGGTGACCTAGGCCTTTGATCCCCAGAGGTTTCCTCCTCAAAGGGGTTTTTTCCTCTCCTCTGTGCCAATGGTCATAATACCTACAGTAGATAGGGGTAGTTATAGTCCCTAGGTCACGTAGTTAGGTTTCTGCTGTTGGATGGAGTCGGATGGCAACCCCATAATGTTCCCTTCTCTCCCTCTTAGCTGTTCCTCTCTCCTTAGGAATCTGTGCCTCCATTCCTTACATTCAGACCTATGAGCGGGTCACCATTCACTTGTCATTTCCTGCCTACTCTACTCAAACCAGGTTACCAACTGACCTTCGTACAGGTCTTTGATCCCAATAAGCATTCAGCACCTCGTATGCTTGCTAGATACTCTTTTTGGGCTCCTTCCTAAGGTACCTTTAGCCAAGGGAATCACTCCTGCGGCACCTCTAGGGGTGGAACCCTCCTCTAGGATTCCTTGCATTCATTCTCCTAGAGGGTGGTATATCCCACAGATAGAGAGGCAAACAGCCAAAGATTATCTGTGTTACACAAGCATAACACTATACCAGTTGCATAGGCACATTGAATTGGAAGGCTAAAGCCTGTAGTTCAATGGGGTGGAGCAACTAGCCCCTCTGCCCAGCCCATTTAAGGGCTGCTCTTCTCACTCTACCCTTTAGCGTTTTTTCTTACCCCTCCATCCACCCCTCCTCCTCCAGCGACACGCCTCTCTCTCCCCCAGGGACTCCTTCCTCAGATACCTTTAGCCAAGGAAATCACTCCCACGGCACCTCTAGGGGTGGAACCCTCCTGTAGGGTTCCTTGTATTCATACCCCTACAGGGTGGTCTATCCCATGGATAGAGAGGTGAACAGCCAAAGATTATCTATGTTACACAAGCATTACACTATACCAGTTGCATAGGCACATTGAACCTTGCCCCCAGATGAGTCCCGGAGGCTAGATCTCATTAGCAAGAAAACTTTTACTTCTGCCACACTAACCCTCAGGATGCTGAACTACATTGCCCATATGGTCCAATACCAAATCCAGCTCTGGGATCAGGTCCTTGAATCTGCCCAGGCCCTCCCAGAGGACCCCCAAAAACAGCAGATGCTACAGTCTCTCAAAGCAGGTTCCGATGTTGCCAACCACCTCCTTAGAGCTGCCTACGACACCTAGGGCTGCCATGGTGGGCATTTGCCTGTGAAGTTGCTATTACATATATACATGCAAAGTTGCCAGCAGATTAGGGCCATTGATCTAACACGTCTGCCTGAGATGCAGCTCCTGATTAAGTTTAAGCAGCTGCCCCCCTCCCTTCATGTGCTCCCCCACCTGACACCTCCCCAACACCCTGTCATTTACTCCCCAACCTGCACCTTGCCCATGTATCTGTCTCACCCCACCTTGAAACCTTCCACCATTTCCTTTTCCAAAAGATCCCCTGGTAGTGCATTCCAAGGTGCCACCACCCTCTCTGTGAAATAGTGTTTCCTTACCTCCCTTTGTACCTCCCTCGAACCAACTTAAAGGACAAATAAATAAGTAATTTAACACATCAATCAAATTTCAAACGCTCCCGTGTATTTATAGCATATGGCATGCTGATTTACAATATTCTAGCGTTTACCTTTATTTTGTAGATTTACATCATTTTCGCCAAGTTTAAAAGTTTGGCTGAAATGTAAACAAAAGCTCAGTTTAGCCCCGCTACTGAGCTGCTGCTCGACTCACAAAATGGCAAAGACGTGCCAATGAGTCTGCTCCACTTCTTCTATTACAACCTATAGGCACTGTTATAAAATGCAGGATATTGGCAGTATATTTAGTTATCAAGCCTATGTATCGATGCTTAGCTTGTGCACCATACTCTGTACAAGCTAAATATCGACTCCATAAACTGATAACTAAACTTAATATCTACGACTAACAGTGCCATAGTATAATAGAAAATGGAAACATCTGACGATGTCATCAGCGTCGGCACATCATTGCCATTTGTGAAAGGCTTGGCTGCTTTCAACTCAATGGCAGTAAACTTTATTTGTCAATAAACTTTAAACAACTGAGAAATATGTAAATCTACAAAATAAAGGTAAGCTGCTAAGAATATTGTAAAAAGCATGCCATATGCTATAAATACGGGAGCTGAAATTTGATTGATGTTAAATTACTTATTTATTTGTCCTTAAAGCTATGCCCCCTCATATTACCCTCCCCCTTCAAGGTAAGGATTTCCTCTGTCTCTACCCTATTTATCCCCTTCATATATTTGAAGACCTCTATCATATCTCCCCTGTCCCATCTAACCTTCAGGGAATACATGTTCAACTCCCCCAGTATTTCTTCCTAGGACAATTCCCCCAGGCCGTGGGTCATCCTTGTGGCTCATCTCTGTACTGTCTCCAAAAGGGCAACATCCTTCTTTAATAACGTTTCCGAAATTGTACGCAATACTCCAAGTAAGGCCTCACCAGGGAGCTGTACAGAGGCAGAATGACCTCCCTTCTCCTTGATGTTATTCCCCTAGAGATACACCCCAATATTTTATTTGCCTTAGCAGCTGCTCTCTGACACTGTTCTGAATTATTCATCCTGGCATCAGTGACCACCCCCAGATCTTTTCCCCTGCTAGATGTCACCAGCTGCCCCCGCTGATAGTTGTACCCAGAGTTTCTGAATCCCAGATGTAGCATGCTGCACTTCCAAGCATTAAACCACAACTGTCAAGTCTGTGCCCACCTTTCCAACCTGACCAAATCTGCCTGCAGTGCTTTCCTGCCCTCCTCGCTGTCCACCATTGCACCACCTTAGAATCATCTGCGAATAGGCTCATCTTGCTCTGTATCCCCTTCCCTATGTCTGAAATGAACACATTGAACAGGACCGGGCTAACCTCGGATCCCTGAGGGCCCCACTGATAACCCTCTTGTGAGTCGATGCCATCCCACCCACCACCACCTTCTGTTGCCAGTCACTGAGCCAATTTTATATCAAGCCCACCATTTTTTCCCCCACCCCTAGGTTCCTCAGCTGACATATCAGCCTTCAATGCTGAACCAAATCAAAAGCCTTGCTGAAGTCCAAGTACAGGACATCAGCCGGCTTTCCATTATCCAGGGATCTTGTCACCCAGTGGTAGAATTCAACTAGGTTGGTCTGACATGATCTCTCCTGGACAAACCCATGCTGGTTTTCATCTTGAAAGCCATTTGCCTCCAGGAACCATCCTTTCCTTAAGGGTGGACTCCATCAGTTTCCCCACAATGGACGTCAGACTGACTGGTCTGTAGTTTCCCAGTTCATCCCTTGGTCCACTCTTGTGAAGTGGCACATGTGCAGTCCTCTAGTCCAAGGGTACACATCCTGATTAGAGGGAGGAATTGAATAATTCTGTCATTGGAGCAGCCAGGACATCCGCCAGTTCCCTAAGAACTCTGGGGTGGATCCAGTCTGGTCCTGAGGCCTTATCAGTCCTCAAAGACTTGAGATCCTCCACACCCTCCTCGCGTGGATCTCACAATCTGTAAGCCCCCATCCACTGTCCCGACCCTGCCTCCCCTGTGGTAACAGACCCTCCCTCTCCCTAGTAAAGACAGAGCAGACATACTCATTGAGTACCTATGCCTGATCCACCATTCCTTCAGCCCAAGCCCCTTCCTTGTTCTTTAACCTGTTTCTCTGCCCCCTTCCTTCTCTCACTAACATACCTATAAAATTATTTCTCCCCTTCCCTGATTCCCTGGCCAGCCTAAGCTCCTTAGCTGCTTTGGCCGCTCTTACCTTTCCACTGACCTCATTCGAGATCATGCAATACTCTTCCCTATCTGACTCCCTGTGGGAACGCGTGTACCTTCTGAAGGCCAACTGCTTTTCCCTCACCCCCTGCTGTACCTCTCTAAACCACCAACTGGGTTTTCTGGCTTTTGCCTTCTTGTGATGGGATTTAGTGCAGACTTTTGTGCCTCCAGCAGTCCCAGCTTCAGAATCCCCCACTGACTCTCTGTGCTGATCCTTGACCTGATGTTTCTTAAATGCCCCCTGAGTAAATCAGCCATGTGCCCAAAGTCAGCTCCCCTAAAGTCCACCACAGTCGTTTTGGCCTTGTTCCACTCCATCCCTAGTTCCAAGGTAAACCAAACTACTGCATGATCACTCCCTGCCAGGGGATCCTCCACTACCAAATCTTTACCTAGTCCCCATTCGTCAGTACCAAGTCCAGGATGTTACCCTCCCTATTCAGCTCACCCACTAGCTGAGTTAGAAACCCATCCTGAAAGTCATTCAGTATCTTTTGCTTTTTTGCCAACGTTGACGCCATGGTTCTCCAATCTGCCCCTGGTATGTTAAAATCCCCCAGTACCATGGTGCCTCCCCCACCCCTGCTACAATGTTTGTTTATGCTGGCTACCAGCTCGTTGTCTGCATCTTCTGATTGTGTTGGTGGCCTGTATACTACTCCCAAGTTGACCCACCCTCCTTTTCCATCTTACAAGGTGACCCATACCTCTTCCACACTCCTGTCCAGGTCCTCGCCCCTACTACACACAATCCCTTCTCCAGTGTACAAAGTAACCCCTCCCTTTGCCAACTATTCTGGCCTTTCTATATGTTATGTACCCTAGGAGGTTCAGATCCCAGTCATGGCATTGTGTGGCCCAGGTTTCTGTAACAGCTGCTACATCCATCCCCCCTCCACCAACAGAGCCTGCAGCTCCAGCATCGTATTCCCCAAACTTCTTGCATTAATCAAGACCACCCTCCCACCTGTCCTTCCTTCCCTATTCCTCCTCCACTTCCCTCCCTTTTCTGAGTTTGAGCCTGCCTTCTCCACCTGCATTCATATTTGGGCGTCTAGTCTTCCATGATAAGTTCAGTTTTCTGCCTCCTGTTGTCCACCCGCTACCAGTTTAAATTCCACCTGGAACCTATGTACTCTACCAATTTGTTTCTCAGAACATCCTTTCCTGTCTTACTTAGGTGCAATCTATCCCTAGTGAAACATTATTTGTTTTCCCACGTATCACCCCAGTTTCCTACTAATGCAAACCCCACAGCTGGACACTATTTCCGTAGCCAAGTCCTGAATGTTCTATTTCCTTTCCAAGGTCCTCCTAGATACTGGCAGGACTTCAGAGAAGGAGAGGGTGGTTCCTTCTGCAGTGCATACTCTCACCATCTCTCTGTGTCTGGCTTGCACCTCCGTCACACTACTCTCTGCTAGATCATTTGTGCTTAGGTGCACAACTATATTAGGTGCCCCCTCATGCTTTCTTACTAACAAGTGTACATCATGCGCTATTATGTGCACAGACATACCCGGCATGCATGCAACCCTAATACAGTTCTTCCTCCCATCGCCGTTACCCCCTCCATTTGATTCCCCGGAATATGGAATCCCCCAAGATCAGTACCTTGGCTCCCAATGGAGTTGAACACTGTGTATTGTTGTCAACTACCCCTTCCCTGTTTAGCCCCCCTGCCACCACCCATCGAGCCGTAGTCCACCACCTTTAATTTCCCCCTTTCCAAAATTCCCCCTCACCCATCAACCTCCTCTGCACTCTTGGGCTGAGGGTGTCGGGTTTTGCCCAGGATGTTCAGTTGTCCTTCCTGAATTCCCCCTTTAGAGGCTACAAACTATTTGGTGCAGCTGTGCAACACATACTGTTTCAACTGCAAGTCTCTGGCCACACCCTACAGTCAGTCCACTGCATGTACCACACCAAGCAGCCCAGAAGTAGTCAGTGAGTGCACTTTCATCAGTCAACCCATAGACCCAAGCCCTCTAACAAGGCAAGGCCATTTTATTTTTAGGTTGCCCAATCCCTGAGGCTCTGGACGCCTTACAAACATAATCATAAAATACAGATAAAAAGACAATACAAATTAACAAAAAAATAAAATCAGAAAAACAAGCATTAAGGATGGTGTCTACCAACTTACATAGAAACATAGAAGTTGACGGCAGATAAGGACCACAAGGCCCATCCAGTCTGCCCATTTCTTTTTCTACCTTATAAGTGTGCCATAGGCCTTTGCTCTGTCAGTGGCCTATTTATTCATACTCATTTGTATTGCTCCCTTATGCCTATCCCATGCCTGTTTGAAGCCCTGCACTGTATTCCATAGCCACCACTTCTTGAGGTAAGCCATTCCATGCATCCACCATCCTTTCTGTGAAAAAGAATTTCCTCACATTCCCCTTAATCGGCCCCTCTAATCTCATGCTGTGTCCTCTTGTCCTGCTGTTTTTCTTATATTTAAACATGTTAGACTCTTTCACCTTGTTAATGCCCTTAAGGTGTTTGAATGCCTCGATCATATCACCTCTCTCCCTCCTTTGCTCAAGGGTATACATATTGAACTCTGTTAATCTGTCCTCATATGTCTTCTGATGCAGTCCCTGCACCATTTTGGTTGCCCTTCTCTGGACTGCCTCAAGTTAGTTAATGTCCTTGTGAAGGTGTGGCCTCCAATACATATATGATACTCCAGATGAGACCTAACCAGTGTCTTGTAAAGAGGATTATTACCTCCCTCTTATGACTTGTGATACCCCTACTAATACACCCTAACACCCCCTAGCCTTACCTACTGCTTTAGAGGTCTGTTTGATGATTTCAGGTCATCAGTGATGATGATGCCCAAGTCTCTTTCTTCCTTTGTGACTGCTAGCAACTCCTCCCAGCCTATAGGTGGCTTCAGGTTTCTCTTCCCTATGTGCATGATCTTGCACTTCTGCATTAAATCCCAGTTGCCACTCTTCTGACCATTTTGCTAGTTTATCAGATCTCTTCTCATTCTGCCCACCCCATCTGGATCATCTACTCTGTTGCAGATCTTGGTGTCATCTGCAAACAGACAAGCCTTACCCTCTAGTCCATCTGCAAGGTCACTAATGAAGGTGTTGAAGAGGACTGGCCCCAGAACTGATCCCTGAGGTACCCCACTTGTGACTTGCATCTCTTCTGACTGTATACCATTTACCACCACTCTGTTTTCTGCCCGTCAACCAGTTTGCCACCCAGTTGACCAACTTCTGACCCACCTCGAGCCTACCCAGCTTATTTATCAATCTTCTATGTGGAACAGTGTCAAAAGCTTTGCTGAAGTCAAGGTAGGTGACATCAACTGCTCCCCCTTGGTCCACCACTCTGGTTACCCAGTCAAAGAAATCTATGAGATTAGTTTGACAGGACCTTCCTTTTGTAAACCCATGCTGTCTTGGATCCTGTGCCCCTATGGATTCCAGGTGTTGCACTATCCTTTCCTTAAGGAGTGCCTCCATAATCTTGCCCACTACTGAGGTAAGACTGACTGGTCTGTAGTTCCCTGCCTCCTCCTGCTACCACTCTTTGGAGCGGGATCACATGAGCCCTTCTCCAGTCTTCTGGGACCTCTCCTGTGCTCAGAGACTCACTAAACAGTTCTGCTAATGGCTCTGCTAGTTCCACCTTTAGCTCTAAGTACCCTGGGATGTATGCCATCAGGTCCCATTGCCTTATCCACCTGAGCTTAGCAAGCTCTTGTAGGACCCTTTCTTTTTGTGGAGGAGTAGTGCTCACCTCCCCCCCTGTGTCCATGATGCTGAGCTGTGGGCCCTGCCCTACCTTCTCTTCAGTAAATACTGAGCAAAAGTATCTATTTAGGATAGATGCCTTTACAGGGTCCTCCTCCTCACATGCTCCCTTTTCTCCATTAAGCCTTGCAATACCCTCTGGACTTTCTCCTTTCACTAATGTATCTATAGAAAGTCTTGTCACCTTCTTTTACTGTTCGTGCTAGTGTTTCCTCAGTTTGGGACTTTGCCTTACTGCCTTCCCTGCTTCCAGTTAGGGCAGTTTGGTATGCCTCCCTATCTTCATCCTGGCTGTGTTCCCTTATGTTTCCTGAAGGCCAGCCTTTTGGCTCTGACCTTTTCTGCTACTGTATTTGAGAACCAAAGTGGTTTCCTTCTTCTTTGCACTTCCTTTTCTGTCTAACACAGTGGGATGTTGCTTCAAGTATTGCATCATTAATGCTTGCCCACTTTGCCTGTACCCCTCACCTGTGTTCTTTTGCCAGGGCTAGCTTAACTCTGTTGGCCATCTTATCAAAGTCAGCTCCTCTGAAGTCCCATATTTTCGCCTTGGAATGGGATGATTTAGATGTAGTAGCCAAATTAAACCATACCATGTGATGGTCACTGGCCCCCAGGTGACCTTCCACCTGGAGATCTGTGATCCTTCCTGTTAGTCAGTACTAGATCTAGGATAGCCCTGTCTCTTGTGGGTTGCTGTACCAGTTGTTTGAGGCCCTTCCCTCTGCAGGAAATCCACTATGTGTCTAGTTCTGGCAGATGTTCCTGCTGGTATTGACCAATCTGTATCCTGCATGTTGAAGTCTCCCATTATCATAACCTCCCCTTTAGCTGTCATGTTTTGTATATCTTCTAACAGTAATGTGTCTATGTCCTCCCCTGGTCTGGGGGCCTGTAGACAACCCCAGTTCTTATGGCTGTCCCATTTCCTGTTTCCAGGGTGACCCACAGTTCTTCTGGCTCCTTATGTGTATTCTGAATTTCTGTAGATTTGATATTTTCATTGACATACAGGGCCACTCCTCCCCTCCTTTTTGCACCTCGGTCTCTTCTGAACAATACATAGCCAGGTACTGAAGTCTCCCAAGTGTGGTTACTGGTAAACCACGTCTCACTAATTGCTACTATGTCCAGTTTAGCCTCTGACATTATTGCCTGCAGGTCTGGGATCTTATTTCCCAGGCTGTGAGCATTGTGTACATGATTTTCCATTGGCCAGATTTCAGTGTGTTAGTTGTTGGGTGAGGTTTGGCATTACCCTGTGCATCGATGGGAGACAAACCTTTTTCTTACCTGGTGATGCAAATGAACTGCAAACATGCTGAATCCCTGTTTGACCACTAGCTGAGGGGAGGGTGTTCTTCCCATTCGATGTAGAATTGCTGCACCCTCTCCCCATTTGCTAGCTTAAATATTCTGCAAGCGTCAAACTTCTGGCCCAATGCACTGACTCCCTCCTTAGTCAGATGCAGTCCATCAAATTAAAGAACTTTGCTCCCAGAACTGTTGCCAGTTCCTACAAATCTGTGTCCTTTTCCTGGCACCAGCCCTTGAGCCACGTGTTTATCTCCCTATCTCCCTTCTCTGACCTTCCGTCCATCTGCCCCCATCTCCCAGACTGGCAGGATCTCAGAGAAGGAGATGCCCAGTAAATGGATGATAGTTTGTCACCCAGCCTGGTCAGGTGTTCCTTGGTCTCCACAACTGACCGGCTGGCGAGATCATTAGTCCCTATGTGTACTAGGACATCAATGTTTTCTCCTGCTTTGTGAACAATTTTAGCAATGCGGTCAGTGTCTCTCCATGTTGATGTACCTGGGAGACATCTGACCATTACCCCTGGCTGGAGATGGGTATCAACTCCCCGAATCATGGAGTCTCCTATGATCAGAAGTTTTTTGGATTTCCTTTTTGCTTTTTTTGTTTTGGTCCCTGATTTGGGTGAGTTTTGTTGTGCTAGCTCCTGTGCTGCAGTGTCCTGCTCTGCAGTGTCTTCTGCCTCTTTGTTTGATTTCAGAGATAGAGGCAGATACCTGTTTGTAGTGTTTATATGGTTTTTGGAGGTAATATGTTGGAGAGCAGAGAGTGATGGGGCACCGATTTGCCCCTCTAACCACCTGCCAACCTCCTGGACCAACTACCCTCTGCGGTCGAGGTTTTCTGTTCGATGCTGGGGAAATGGGGTGGTTCTTATAATGTATTTCCTCTTGAATATGAAATTTGAGGCGTGCAATCTCTGCCCATGCTGCCGGAGCTGAGCCCTAAGATCTCCAAAGGCCCAACATGTAGGACAGTGTCCTAAATCCTGTAAGACTGTCCTTCTGAAAATTGTTCCAAGTACCTGCAGTTAATGATATCCATTCCAGATAAGTTGCTGGGTTTATAACCTAGTCAGAGTAATTAGAAGGAAAAAAGGAAAAAATGCAAGTAATGGTTTGATTGTGTTTGTTTTTTGTTTAACTTTTATAACAAGTTAAATTACTAGTGCCCTGTAAATGAGCTCACCTTGTGGAGGCCCCACTGATCCGCCTTCCTGCTCTGCCACAGGAAATGTCACAACTGTGGTACCCTATAAAAGGGTGTAGTGTGGGTGGTTGGGGATGGGGTGGGTGGCTGGGCCCTTCCTGCTGAAAAAGAACAACCACGGACGAAAGAACAAGGAGGTAGAGCAGAAACAATCAGTCAACAACAAATGCAGTAACCCTGAAAGCTTATCCTAATGTTAGATAAAACTGTAAACACCACCTGTAATAATTGCAGAGAAGATATACGCTGTAAGAAACACTTTCTACAGAGAAAAATAAAGCAGTAACAGAAGATATACCTTGCAAAAGACAATTTGAATCAGAAGATTACAGCAGTAATCTGTTAACACACACCTGTAGGCACACCTTGTAATAATGCAGAAGAAGGTATACCAGCAACAACAATTTGAATCAGAAAAATAAAGCAATGAAATGTTAGCAACTAAAGCGGTTGGTCTGGGAGATCAAACCAGCAAGCCTCAGGGTAAATGCAGGGCCACTCACCACCCATGCCCACCCCTCCTCCACCACAGGACCCCCAAGAAGAGGAAGTGCAGCTTCGCCACTTCCCTTCCTAGTTCAGCTGGACTCCTTGCCTGCCCCTCACACACACACACACACACACACACACGGCAGGAGGTGGTTGTAGGGGGTTGCTTCTCCCTGCACTTGAACAAGTGGGGGGAAATCGCCAGAAAGTACTGCAGCTCTTAGAGGGTGGCCACACTGGAACTTCTGGAGTGGCCTCCAGAAGAACCTCCAGTTCTGTCCTCTTATCCTCCAGACCACATTCCCAGTGCTCTCTGAAGAAGTCCACTCTTTGCTCCACAAAAGGGCCATAGAACCCATCCCAGAAACTCAACAAAGCAGAAGGTTATGCTCCCATGTTTTCCTGGTCCCCTAATGAACAGGGGATCTCAGGCTCATTCTGGACCTCTGGGAGCTAAGTTTTCATTCAGTACAAAAAGTTCTGGATGGTGACACTTCAGGGTCTGCTGCTCCTTCTGCACCAAGGAGACTGGATTTGCTTCCTCAACATGAAAGATGCCTTCCTGCATATTGAGGTGCATGCCTCCCACAGACAGTACTTAAGGTTTCATTTCCAGGGGGCACACTTCCAGTTCTGGGCCATGCCCTTTGGCTTGTCCTCGGCCTCTCGGATGTTTAGCAAATGCTTGGCAGAGGTGGCAGCAGCCCTCTGGCGGGAGGGATTCTATGTGTTTCTCTACCTGAATGACTGGCTTCTCAAAGCCCAGTCCAGGGACCGCCTTTTACAGACTCTGGAACGCACTACCTGCCTGTTCTAGGACCTGGGGATCGTAGTCAATCTGCCCAAGTCAGTTCTGACCCCCCTCCCAGTGCTTTCAGTATTTAGGGGCAGACCTGGATACGGCTTAGGGTATGGCCACATTGCCTCAGGATAGGGCAGATCACCTTATAACTCAAGCCTGCTTTCTGTACAACAGCCACTATGTCTCGACCAGAGCCATCCTCCTACTCTTGGGCCTGATGGCCGCAGCTATAGCCACAGTGCCTCTAACCAGATATCACATGAGGGTACCCCAATGGACACTGAGGATTCAGTGGGACCAACGTCTCGATGACCTGGAACAGCAGGTCCTGGTCTCCTCTCTGGTGAAAAAGGTTCTACTTTGGTGGATGGAAGCTAGCAATGTGTTGAGGGGTTCCTTTCCTTATTCCTTCCCCTCAGCAAATTCTCACAACAGATGCTTCAGGGTTAGGGTGGGAGGCTCATCTAGGGCCCCACCAAACACAAGGGACATGGTCCAAGCTGGAGTTCACTCTCCACATCAATGTCCTGGAGATATGAGCCATGCTTTATGGCTTACAGGCCTTCCAGACTCAGCTATCCCCGGGTCTTCTGCTAGTGAAGATAGACAATGTCAGTGTAGTCCACTACATCAACAATCAAGAGGGCACTCACTCATACCCTCTTTGCCAGGGATCAATGAGAGTCTGGTATTGGACTCTGGAACACGATCTAGAACTGTCGGATGTCCATTTTTCCAGGCATCCAAAATGTCCTGGTGGACAGCCTAAGCTGATCGCAGTCAAAAAATCATGAGTGGGAGCTGATGACCTTAGTAGTAGAAGTCCTTTTCAACAAGTGGGGTCGTCCAGAGTTGGACCTTTTTGCTTCCCCACTCAACACAAAACTGCCACTTTTTTGCTTGCTTGATCCTGGCCCTGGAGTTTTCTGGTGAGCAGCGTTGTCCCTCTCATGGGACGGGAGGTTTCTGTATGCATTTCCCTCTGCTCCAGAGGGTTCTGAACAAGCTCCAGATGGAAGGGGCCATGATGATCCTCATTGACCCCTTTTGGCCTCATTAAATCTGGTTCTCTTTACTGCAACAGCTGACAGTGAAACCTCCAGTACCTCTGCTTCTGTGCATTGGCTTGCTCTCCCAGAACCAGGACACCGTGGTCCATCTGGACCTCAAATCCCTGCATGTTCACTCCTGGCTCCTGAAGGCATAGCCATTGTTGGTTGAGGTATCACCCAAGGTGACTGATGTCCTAGTGGCAGCTAGGATGCCTTCCACTAGGGCCACTTATTCTATGAAGTGCTGTGGACTGTTTCACATCAGCTAGATCCCTTCACTTGTCCAGTGAATCAGATTCTGGAATACTTTTGTCCTTTCAGACTCCGGTCTGAAGTACTTCTCTCTTAAGGTGCACATGTCTGCCATCTCTGCCTTCCATGTGCCTATTGATAGCCATACAGTGGCACAACTGGAGGTGTCATGTACATTTCTGAGAGGCATTCTTCACCTGAAGCCTCCTATCTGCAATCCAGTCTCATCTTGGGACTTTATTTATGCACCGGTACTCTCCAAGGCATCCTTCAGAGGTACCCACTCAATCCTACCCCCTCTTCTCCCCACCGTGGCCAGCTATTACCGGTTCACCCCCTCCCAAAGGAACTTCCCAGAACTCCAGATCACCCCCCGGAACAGGGCTCACCCGCCATCGGCAGCTCTTTCTGAAATTAGAGGGTCCATCCCTCTGGGAGGTCGGACGTGGATCCCCGGTGTGGCCTGGCCTGGCACTGGGGATGAGGGAGATCCTGGGCCCTCATCATCTCCTTAGCGAGCCGGGGATTTTGTACTTTTAGTTCCCCCTCTCGCATGAGCCCGGCCAGCAAGGCAGCAGTTACGTGGCTCCACCCCAGGCATCGCCTCACCGCTTCAGTCGGTGATCCTCCAGCCGCTGCCAGAGGTAGCTCCAAGAGCGAGCGCACCCCGTACCCACCCCCAGGAAGAGAGAGAGCAGTCCTACGGATGCTTGATCTCTTCCCCACCTGCCGATCCTCTGCAGCCCTGGCTCATTCCTAAACCCGCGTCGCCGACATGGCGCGAGGTGTGGCATCCAGCGCCTCAACCCTCAGTGCCACCGGGCCGGCTCTCACCTTGGGACTTGAATTTTGTTTTGAAGAAACTTACTTTGCTTCTTTTAAACCAGTCGCAACATGTGAGCTACGCGTTTCTGTCATGGAAAACATTATTATTTAGAAACATAGAATTTGATGGCAGATAAGGACTGCTTGGCCCACCTAGTCTGCCCATTTCCCTACCTAATGGATAAGCTGCAAATTCTAGTTAATCTAACAGCTTACTTCCTCCTACCCCCTGCTAGAATTGCCTTATGCCTGTCCCATGCATTCTTGAATCCTCCCACTGTTCCTGACTCCACAACCTCCTCAGGAAGGCTGTTCCATGCATCCACAACCCTCTCTGTGAAAAAATACTTTCTAACATTACCTCTGAGCTGTCCCCCCTCTGTCTTCAAATTGTGCCCCCTTGTTCTTGCACATCTCTTCTTCTGAAAGATACTACCCTCTTGTACTTTAATTACCTTGAGATACTTGAAAGTTTCTATCGTGTCCTCCCCCCCCCTCCTTTCCTCAAGGGTATACATATTAAGCTGCTTTAGTCTCTCCTCAGATGTCTTCTGGTGCAGACCGTGCACCATTTGGTTCTCTCCTCTGAACAGCCTCCACTCTGTCTATGTCTGCGGCGATGGGGTCTCCAGAATGCACCAGTACTCCAGATGGGGTCTCACTAACTGTCTGTACAGAGGGATAACAACTTCCTGTTTTCTACTGTTGATGCCTCTCCCTATGCATCCCAGTATCCCCCCAGCCCTCCTTACTGCCTTCTCACATTGCTTGCCCACCTTTAGGTCATCTGATATAGAAAAATAGAAGTTTTTTTTTGTACTTGCCCTGGGCACTCGGCCCCTCGGGGGGGCTTCATACCCCCTCCAGCTCCTCCGCCAGGTCCTGTTGTACTGGGATCCCAGCATCATAGTGCACGATGCCCTGGGTGTGTTTTTGCATTTTTCCCCTGTTTTTGTAGGTCCCATCTCCTGAGGGAGCTGGGCGAAGGACTTGACATCCAGACTGACAGCGTGCTAATGCACGCTATAGTCAACGCCCAACAGCTCCCTCCTCACCCCGACTCCAAGAGCTGTGCACCCACTGCTCGTGCTTTCCACCAGTGAAAAAGTGCAGCACCGCCCACCTGCCAACCCACCCCACCCTGTGGAGGAGAACATCTGTTGGGACGCTCAATCCTCTGACCTCCAATGGCTCAGGCTCTTCCGAACCGGGTGACCGTGTAGCGTGGAGTGGTGTCCAGTGCCTCAACCCTCAGTGCCACCGGGCCAGTGTGGAAAGCATTATTTTTAGTTGATATTACTTCTGTTCCAAGGATTTCAGAGCTACAGGCTCTCATGTGTGAGCAGCCTTATTTAGTTTTCCACAAAGACAGAGTATCTTTGCGTACTACCCTAAGTTTCTTCCTAAGGTGGTGTTTGAGTTTACTTTAAATCAATCCATCCACCTACGTTTATTTCCCAGAGCATGCCAATCCAGAGAAAGCATTGCTCCGCACTTTAGATGTGCATAGAATTCTACATTACTACACACACCATACGAAGGACTGCAGGAAATCCTCTGTTATTTGTTTCTTTCACCTCTGGGAAAGAGGGCATTCCTGTTTTAAGACAGTGCTTGTTCAAAGGTTGGCCAACTGTATTACTTTCTGCTACAGAAAGTACGGCAAGTGATCTTCCTGGCGTTGTTTGTGGCCATTCCACCAGAGGCATGGCCACTTCTGTTGCCTATTTCAGGAATGCATCAGCTGCAGAGATCTGTGCTGCTTCTACCTGGAGTACTGTATACACCTTTACCAAGCACTAGAGTCCAGACATTGCATCTAGGTGTAGAGCTAACTTTGGCCTAGTGATCCTCCAGGCCCTGCTTTCTTAGACTCGAGGTTTCCTCCACCCAGACTGTGCTGTCATGATGACAGAACTCCTTGGGACTCGTTCCATAGGTGTGGCCTGCTGCGAGAGATACCCTCGAGGTAAGATAGTACAGTTACATTAGAGCTTACCATAACAGTAGATCTTCGAGAGGATCTCTTGTAGCAGGTGTTGCTGTCCCCTCCTCCTTCCCCCTGGTGCTGGGAGGCTCTTCTGTATCTGTACCGCTTTATTTGTAGTTTTTTGATTGGTGGAACTTTTGGCTCTAGGGACATGGATATGATGTTCTATCTGCACTTCTGGCAGTGTCCATTCCCTTTAAGAGCTTGCCAGAAAGTCTTCAAGCTGGCTTCTCCCACTCACCTGGGTGGTAACTCCCTCAGCTCCACCCTCTGATGCCAGATCTTCCATTCTGCTGGAAGAAGCAGGTTCCCTTCTTACCGCTCCCACATTGAGTAGGCCCTCTCGCTTAAATCTATGTTTTTTCCTCCTTAACTTTAAACTCTTATGAGTTTCTGTCTTCAACTCGATCTTTAATCATGACCACCATGGATGATAAGTCCACTCCTGGGTCCCACCAGTGCCCTTGCGGGCAGAAGATGTCCCGAACCATCCTGCATGCTACATGCATCTACTGCCTGGGGCACGAGCATGATCCCCAGGCCTGCGACATTTGTCACTCATTTTACCCGACCATTCTAGAGATGGTCTAAGCTAACTTAAACTCCGGGCTGCCGGTGCAACAGAACCCGCTGGTCAAATCTAAGGATGCCCATTGGGTAGTCTCCTAAGTGGCTGCCGGTCTGCCAAACAGCTTATGTGGCCTTTTGAAGAGGGAGGCGCCCAGGCCATGTCCGCTTCCTCTCGGCTTATGCCTTCGTGCCACTTCAGCCGGGCTCATCTTTACAGGATCCTTCAAAGAATTGTTCCAGTCTCTACTGACCCTCGATCAGGGACCCTCTGGACACAAGTCCAAATCCAAGAAAGAGTCCAAAAAAGAAAAAGGAAGGATTTGACATCATTCGTGGGATCAGGAGTGCTCTCAGTCGAGAGTTTCCAATTCCCACGCTTCTCCAGATCTGATCCAGGTCGAATCCTTGGCCTTGGCCACCGGCCTCATGGTAACCCCATTGGACCAATTGGCCGAGACGCTGGTTCAGGTCCCGGCCAAGATTTTTCTCGAACCGACCAACCAGTTGTCAACTGAAGAGGCCAACACTTTCTCATCCAGGACTTCACTCCTGACTCAGAATGTTGGAGGGATGGATCAGTCAGCTGACCCACCACCTCTGGTCCCAGAAAATGACCCGGAGGAGCCTCTGTGTTCAATGATCCCTCTGAGACCTGCTGCTGGTCCCCCCAGTGATCGGGGTGAATCTTCCTCCGTGGGTCAGCTGCTCCTGCCAACATCAGCACTCCGGCTCCTGGTGCTACGGGAGCGGCACCACTGCTATTCTTCTTCGTCGTCCTCAGGTGAGGAGAGGCTTTGGCATAAACACTGTCAATGCTACGAGTTTCTTATGTGGCAACAGCTGGTGTTTACCAGTGTCAAACTGACTCCTGCTCCTATGCCAGCCATCACCTGGCTGTTGCTCAAAATTTCTGTTCTCCATCGACGGAGCCAAACAAAACAGTCCCAGCTCAGCGACCACGGCATCTCCACTGATCATGGTGGAACCACTTCCTAAACAGCTGCCAACTGGTGCTCCAACTAAGGAATCTCTGCCATCTAAGGGCTTCCCCATCAGCTGTTGGTCACTGTCACCCCTGACGTCCACAGAGGGTCGGCGGGGACTCAGGCAGTCAACCACTCCAACGGCTCCTTGGAGTCAGAGGGTTCCTCCCTGCACTCACATCCGGTCAACGTGGCACCCATAGGGATCTCTCAGTGTACAAAGGCCGATCTTCCTTCATGGGCCTTCTCTGCCTGATCGTTGAGTCGATGGATATGAAAAAGGAGCCCATCCAGAAGCGAGCTCATTACCCATCGACCAAGATCCTCAACCAGGGAGACACTCTTATGGAGGCTTTCCCGGTGGCAGAGGCCATTCTTGGCCTTGCTCAAGAGCTTTGGCAGTGCCCCGCTTCCGGCCCTGTGCCATCTGCCCGGATGGTCCGCAAGAACACGGTACCTACTGGTTTCCTCTCGGAATTCACAGAGCACCCCTCAGCTGAGGGACCTGGTGGCAGATTCTGTGTTTAGGTGCTCTGGCAACACCTGGGATGTTGATAAGCTGCCCGACAAAGAGTTCAGGAAGTTGGACCATGCGGCTAAAAAAGTCTGTGCTGCCTACTCGCTTGGTCTCTGCCAGGCGAGCTTGGCCATTCTCATGGCCTACTTCTGCCATGCCCTGCTGGGCATCCTGGATGAGGTGCTTCCTCATCTGCCAGCGAATCTTCAGACCACAATCAACAGGTCCGGGACCAGGGTCAGGCTGTAGCCAAACAGCTCCAGACAGCCATGGACATTGGAGACTCCTGTGCCTGCTCCGTGGTGGCCTCAGTGGCCATGTGCTGCAGGGCTTGGCCGAGGATCTTGACCTTCATGGCGGACACTCAGCACAAGCTGACGGATGTCTTCTTCCAGGGCACTGACTTGTTCCGGCCTGGGGTCAAGGGCCACCTCACTCGTATCAAGAAGTCCAATGCCACCTTGGACTCCATGACATCTGCCCAGAAGACCTAAGGGCTGCAAGCAGTAGCAGAAGAGGAAGCCCTATCAGTCCACCTCCACTCCTATTGTCAAACCCACCCAGCCCCAGGCTGGTCAGCAGGCTCAGGCCTGGTGACCTCAGCCCAAGTCGGTGGACTCTGGTCGTCTGCAAGCCTGGAGGAAAGGCTCCGGTGATACCTCAGCCAGGTCCTCCTCCTCCTCCTCCTTTAAGCCTGCCCAGTGATGGGATGAGGGGTGCTTCCCTCATGCCTGTCACACCTCCCCTGGGTCCTCCCATTGGGCCGGCTCCACCACTTCTTTTTCACCTGGTCCACTGTCACCACGGACAGGTGGGTTCTTGAAGTGGTGGGTTAGGTCTGCCTCTGGAATTCGAGCAGTACCCTCCTTGCTGAGCTTGTGACCCAGGGGAAGACTTGGTTTCCGCAGACATGCTGTCAGCTCTCAGAGCCAACATAGCCCAGCTTCTCTGCAAACAGGTCATGGTTCCTGTCGCAGATCCTCCAGAACACCCAGGGTTTGTCTCCAGGCACTTCCTATTACCAGTGTGGACAGGGGGCTGGCGCCCCATTCTAGATCTACACAACCGTGACAAGTTCCTCAGGTCGTGCACCTTCAGGATGGTTACTCTGTTACAGACCATATCATCTTTAGAGTGAATCATGTGGTTTTGCTCTCTGGATCTTCAGGACACGTTCTTCCACATCCTGATCTGTCCATTTCATCGAAGGTTCCTCCACTTCCGAGCAGAGGGAAACCTCTATGAGTTCCAGGCCATACCATTCAGCCTCTCCTCAGCCCCCAGGGTCTTCACCAAGTGTATTGCAGTGGTGGCAGCTTACCTGAGGCACTGAGGGGTCCGGATCTACCCCTACCTGGATGGCTGGCTGATCATTGGTCCCTTCAAGCTGGAGGTGGAGAGGTCCAGGGACCTAGCCCTCCAGACCTGTGCCTCCCTTGACCTCCTGGTCAAGGAGACCAAGTCGGAACTCATGCCTTCGCAGGTGATCATCTTCACTGGGGCAGAGCTTGACTCTTGCAGAGCCAGAGCCTGGCTCCTGGTGACAGGATGAAGGTTCTCCCCTCCTTTGCCAGGTCATTTCGGGTTGGGCAATTGTGTCCTGTTCAGGACTTCCTGCGCCTTTTGGGCTACATGGTGGCCTGCGCCTGTGTGGTCTGTTGGGCCCACTGGAGAATGCACTTCCTGCAGTGGGAGCTGGCCAGCCAGTGGCCTCAGCGCAAGAATCACTTCGACCAGCTGGTCACTGTGACCCAGAGTATGTGGGACCCCATCCAGTGGTGGCTGGTTCCAGCGCATGTGCAGAAAGGGATCTCGTTTGCCCGCCTAGAGCCGACGATCATCCTGATGACCGATGCCTCTCTCATGGGCTGGGGTACCCACCTGGGGGAACACAGAGTCCACGGGCTCTGGACCCCTGAGGAGTCCTGATACCACATCAACCTGCCTGAGCTCCGAGCAGTTCGGCTGGCGCTGACTGCATTTGCTCCACACAGCTGGGGTCAGGTGGTCCAGGTACAGTCGGACAATACCACGAATAGTCTTGAATACTACCTCAACAAACAGGGTGGGTCACACTCTCTGTCTCTATGCAAGGAAGCTCTTCATGTGTGGACCCTCATGCGTATCCTGGAGGCAGATCTCCTAGCCATCCATATGGCAGGGGCCTCCAATCAGCTGGCAGATGCTCTCAGCTGGGTGAGCAAGGCATCTCACGAGTGGTCTCTCCACCCACAGGTAGTACACAGCCTGTTCTCCAGTGGGGAACTCCTCAGGTGGACCGGTTCACCTCCAGGGAGAATGCAAAGCTGAGGTTGTATTGTGCCCCCCCACACACACACAGCAAGGAACGCTGCAGGAGGATGCCTTCTCGAGGCCTTGGGCCCCAGGCCTCTTCTGTGCCTTCCCTCCAACTACCTTGATCCACAAGGTGCTGCTCAATACCAGAAGGGACAAGGCACAGGTGATCCTGGTGGCTCCACACTGGTCATGCCAGTTCTGGTACCCCAATGTCCTCAGCCTCAGCAGTAGGCTCCCAAGGTGTCTTACCCCATGCCCGGACCTGCTTTCCATCGATCAGGGAATGGTGCTCCATCTAGGCCTTCAATCCCTGCACCTGACAGCCTAGTTCCTGAGCAGCTAGAGTTCCAGGCTTTGGGTCTGTCTGAACATGTCTTCACTGTCATGGAGGCATCTCGGAAGGAGCTGACCAGGAAGGGCTATGCCTTCAAATGGAAGAGATTATCCATTTGGTATCATGGCAAGGGGTTGGACCCTTTGTTCTGTCCAGTGGCTAGCATCCTTGATTATCTATGGTCCCTCGCTCAGTCGGGCCTTCAGTCGATGACCCTCAAGGTGCACCTGGCAGCCATCTCTGCTCAGCGGGTGCGGGACGGTCAGCAGTTGGTGCAGGAGAAGATGGTCTGGCACTTCTCCAAGGGCCTTGACCACATTTCCCCTCCAGTGCATGAACCACCACCACCACCACCACCATGGGACTTGTTGCTGGTTTTGGCAAAGCTCATGGGCAAGCCATTTGAACCAATGCACAGGTGTGACATGTCTCACCTGTCGTGGAAGACCGCCTTCTTGGTAGCTATCACATCAGCCAGAAGGATCAGTGAGCTCTAGGTGCCTTTGGTGGAGTCTCCTAACATGGTCTTCTACAGGGACAAGGTTGTCCTGTGCGCCAACCCAAGTTCCTCCCGAAGGTTGTGTCTGAGTTTCACCATAACCAGGTGATTAATGTCCCATTGTACTTCACCATTCACATCTCAGAGGCCAAGCACAGGCTCCATACATTGGAGCGCTCACTTATTATAAAGAGCGCATGGCTGGAGTTCGGGGAGAGGTTCGCCAGCTGTTTGTCACCTATGCTGAAGCCTTACCTGGCAGAACTGCAGCCAAGCGGACGATTGGCAGGTGGATTGTATCATGCATTGATCTCTGCAATAGGGTGGCGGGTTGGGAGCCCCCTGGAGGGCTAAGGTCTCATTCCACCCACCATACCGCTGCATCGGTGGCTGCTTCCAGGGACGTCCCTAACCAGGAAATCTGTAGGGCTACTACCTGGAGGTCAGCATACACCTTCATTTCCCATTACCACTATGACCTCGAGTCACATCGGGATGCTGGTTTTGGGGCCTCAGTTCTCCAATCTCTGTTCCCTAAGTAGGGGGTGTGCGCCTTGCTTCCCTCCTCCCAGAGAACTGCTAGGAGTCTGCCAGACATGTGGATAGAACATCATATACACATCCCTAGAAAAACAGCTTACTCACCTGTAACAGTAGATCTTACTTCGCGAGGGCTCTTGCAGTAGGTAATTACATATAGGACTGGCGCTGACGGGTGACAGGCCCAGGAAAAATTTCTAGCTAGCGGTCCCTGGCGAGGACCGCCCCACGTCAGGTGACCCGGCGTCCCATGACGTATACAGTATAAAGGCGGTCGGACGCCTGCCTCAGTTCTTTCCTGCCGTCAGCTCGTGCAGCTATCCTCGCGGAAAAGTTGTGCTTCATCAGCCTACCTTCATCTTTTGCGAAAAATCTTTATTTTTGCGACAAGACGTCAGTACTAACGTCGGTGTATGTCGTCCCCTACACCCTCCGAGCACAAGAACAAAGCGATTTGTGCGGCGCCCAACTACCGCACAAGGACGGCCACTCCCTGTGCCTGTTCTGCCTAGGCCCGGATCATCAAGTTGAGAAGTGCCAGCATTGCCTTAGCTTTAATCGCGGCCACCGAAAAGACGGCAGCAATCCCTGGAGGCCCATATTCTTAAGCAGAAATGAGCTCTATGGAGAAGGATCTTAAAAAGCTAAGGCAGGTGTCCACTTCCCCGAAGGCCATCAAAGAAGAAGGACAGAGGAGCACGGGACAAGGCTCCTCCACAGCGTCTCCTCGAGGAATTGCGGGCACAGGTAACATCCCTCTGGGATCGCTCTCGATAGGCCGCCTCGGAGGTTTCTGAGGTGGCATCGGCCCGCCCGTCTGGCTTGCGCTCGGGCTTTGTGGGTGCCTCCGGGCAGTTGGAGGCCTCCGCCTCTGGTTCGGCCGCAGGCTTGTGGCCTACCATCGTGGGCGACTCCGGTAAGCCAGGCGTCGGCTCCTCTGACATCTGCCCGGAGAGAGCTGGCAAGACGTCCGACCCTCCGGGGCGACGCGCAGCTTCTTCCCCAACGGGCCAGGCTGACCCTTCTTCTCGACCTGTCTCCGGTGATTGCCCTCATAAGTCAGTCGTCGGCTCCTCCGGCGCCCGCCGCGAGCTCGCCTCTATGCCTCATGTCAGCACATCCGACGTCCGGCCGGCGAGGGAACCGACAACGGACCCCCCAACATCTGTCGTTCCCAGTTCACTGTAGCCTTTGCTGCCGTCTGGGGAATCACAGATCCCCATCCTGACCCGAGGATTTCCCCTCCGTCCCGGGCGAAGCTGGGATTTTGCCTCCGTCAGTCCTTCCTCCATCTGGGCAGCGGACCTGGCGTCAGCCTCCCGACTCAGGAAGTTCCTGCTCCCCATCGGGCCCTCTCTCCGGGCTCTCCGCTCGGACCCGCCCCATGAGGTTCCCAGCCGAGCCATCTACTCAGGCAGGCCTACTGGCTCGGGTACCCCTGTTTTATTCGACACCGGTGTGCCTGGGACGCCCGTATCTGTACACCGCAGTACCCGGCGCGGGCTTCCGACACCGCAGTACTTTGACGTCTCAATACCCGACCCTGAGGTTTGGATATGCTCCATATGGGTATGGCCCATATCCCCACCTCCTCCTCCTCCTCCGCCCTCGCAACCGCCCGGTGGACCTGCAGGAGACTCTGGCCTCCTGGTGGGCTGAGGCCAAGGCTCAGCTCACCAAAGAGGTAGAGAGCCACCTTCCAGCGACAGTGCCGATCCCAGGTTCCCGTACGCCCCAGGCGGCACACTCCCTCACCACCTCCGGACTCCAGGGTTCTTCCATCTGGATCCAGAGAGGGGCAGGACACGCGTCCCTGGGGACTACCCAAGGGACCTGTTCCTCCCCCGGGTCGGGAAAGGGAGTCTTACTCTTCTTCTTCCTCCTCTTCACTCTCGGACTCCTCGGACTCTTCCTATGGCTGCTCCGAGAGAGATGGCGAGTCTCGCTCTCCGTCAAAGCCCCGGCCAAGGACTCCTCCGAAGTCTCCTCCGAAGGATCCTTCTTTTATGGAGTTGCTTAGAAAAATCCAGGAGGTTCATCAGTGGTGCTCTTTGGAACCAGATCCTCAGCGTTTGAAACTCGTGGAACATCTGGATCTGCCCGTGACAGCTCCGATACTAGTGCCACCCTGGATAGAGCCTCATGCCGACCTTGTCACCACGATATGGAAACAGCCGTCGGCCTTAGCCCCACTTCCTAGGAAGTCGAATAGGCTATATCAGGCTCCAGAGGGTGTTGATTTCCTGGATTCTCACCCTCGTGCCAACTCGGTCGTGATTAGCGCCGCTCACGGCCGGTCGGCTAACCCTAAACATCTTAGCTCGTCGCCTCCTGATAAGGAATCTCGCCTTCTGGACCAGTATGGAAGAAAGATTTATGCTTCCTCCACACTGGGGATTAGGGCCCTGAACTACGTCAGCCACATGGGGGACTACCAGAAGGCCATCCTTACTCAGGTGGAAGCTAAGCTGGACTCCTTGCCTGACTCCCAAGTCAAACAGGAGTTGGCTAATCTCATCCGCTCTGCTCGTTCGGCCAGTCGACACATGCTACGTGCGACATACGACGCAGTGGACACTGCTAAGTGGAGCTCAGCTTTCACCATAGGCCTACGGCGTCATGCTTGGCTCCGCGTGTCAGGTCTGGTCCCAGAGGTGCAATCTGCTATCCAGAAAGCACCTTTCCGGGGGTCGGTGCTTTTTGGAGGTGATGTCAAGGACATCATTACCGATTTACAGGAGAAGGGACAGCTCTGAAATCAGTCGATTCCATGTGCCGTCCCCATCAGCAGCAACGCCATCCTTTTCGGAGACAGAATTGGCCAAAAGGCGAAACCACAGGGAAGGCGGGCCTGAAGCGTCTGGCCCCGTGGCTGCTAAGCCTCCCACCCAAAAAGCAGCGGGTGCTTCAGCTGCAGTGCTGCCCCACACCACCTGACTCTTTCCTCTCCCACTGCCTCCGGACTCCCTAGAGGAACCGGTAGGAGGGAGGTTTTCCCTCCACCTTCCGGGATGGGAGAGGATAACCACGGATTCTTGGGTGCTCCAGCTCATAGCAGAAGGACACTCCATAGACTTTCTTCAGAAACCACCCCGCCAACCCCCTCTGAAGTCATTGTATTCACGGAACACCTTCCTTTGGTCCAGGAGGAAATCTTGGCTCTTCTGCTGAAGCAAGCGATAGAGCCCGTCCCCCTTCATCTTCAGGGGACGGGTTACTATTCCCATTTCTTCCTGGTCCCAAAGAAGACAGGAGATCTCAGACCGATTTTAGATCTCAGTTCCCTGAATCTTTATGTAGAGTACAAAAGGTTCAGGATGCTCTCTCTGCAGAGCCTTCTGCCCTCCTCCGGCCGGGTCAATGGCTTTTTGCCCTGGATATGCAGGATGCTTATCTGCACATTCCCATTCACCCATCTCATCGCAAAACCTTCGTTTTGCATTCCAGGGGGACCACTACCAGTTCAAGGCGCTTCCATTTGGTCTATCCTTGACCCCTCGACTATTTACCAAATGCCTGGCAGTGGTGGCAGCCCACCTACATACCAAGGGAGTACAGATGTTCCCTTACCTGGACGACTGGCTCCTGGCGACCTCGTCCAGGGAGGAACTCTTGCATTTCCTCTCCCTCACCCAGCAGGTTTTTGCCTGCCTGGGTATTACCATCAACCATTCCAAGTCTCTTCTGGACCCTTCCCAGAGGCTACAGTTCATTGGGGCGATCCTCAATATGACCATGGGCAAGGCCTTCCTGCCTCCAGACAGGGCAGTCTCCCTTCAGACCCAGATAAGTCTGTTATCCGACCGCAGGATGGTCTGAGGTCGGTCCTTCGCCTTTCGGGCTCATGGCGGCTGCTATCCCGGCGGTCCCTCGCGCTCAACTCCATGAGGATCTCTCAGTTGACTCTCGTTCTCAGTGGGATCAACTAGTGGGCGACCTGGATCACTCAGTTCTGATCTCATCGCCGATGATGCGAGACTTGCAATGGTGGATGGTTCAGAGAGAACCTGCTTGGGGGTTCCTTTCTTTCATCCTCCCCCCTCCCAGACTCTAACCACAGACGCCTCAGGTGAAGGTTGGGGAGCCCATCTAGGCCCTTATCAGACCCAGGGCTCTTGGTCCAGGCTAGAACAAGCTCTCTACATCAATGTGCTCGAGCTTTGGGCAGTGTTGTACGCTCTCCAAGCCCTTCACCAATACATCCTTCCCGGCCACCTAGCCGTCCAGATGGACAACATATGCGTAGTGTGGTATATCAACAAGCAGGGAGGAACTCGGTCCTACCCTCTATGCAGGGAGGCAATGAGGGTTTGGGATTGGGCAACACAACACAACCTTCACCTCATGGCGATTCACATTCCAGGGATCGACAACACCCTGGCAGACAGGCTAAGTCGCTCTTCTGCTCTGACTCACGAGTGGGAACTGGACCAAGGGGTCCTAGGCAATATCTTCCAACTTTGGGGAACACCTCAGGTCGACCTGTTCACATCCCCCCAAAACGCAAAACTTCCCTCCTGCTCGCTCGTTCCAGAGCAAGGTGCTTTCTGGAATGATGCTCTGTCTCTAGACTGGAAGGACAGATTCGTCTATGCCTTTCCCCCAATTCCTCTTATCCCACGGGTCTTGCAGAAACTAGCTTCAGAAGGAGTGAGAATGATTCTGATTGCTCCTTTCTGGCCCAGGCAAATCTGGTTTTCTCTTCTACAACAATATTCAGAGGATCCTCCTCTTCCTCTTCCTCTATCTCGAGGTTTGTTGACCCAGGATCAGGGGACCCTGGTCCATCCAGGCCTCAAATCCCTTCAACTGCATGCATGGCTCCTGCAGACCTAGCCCAATCCCGGTTTGGTGTGTCTCCCAAAGTGGCAGAGATTTTAGTGGAGGCCAGAAAACCCTCCACCAGATCCACTTATGCCATGGAGTGGAAAAGATTCACTATTTGGGCCGCCTCCAAGAACGTGGAGCCTTTCTCCTGTTCAGTGGGGCTTCTGCTGGATTATTTATGTCATCTGTTCAACCTGAGTCTCAGCCATTCCTCTTTGAAGGTACACATAATGGCCATCTCGGCCTATCATGTTCGCCATGAACAAAGCTTTAACTCACTGGAGTCTAAGACCTTTCTCAGAGGGTCCTCCATCTGAGGCCCCATCTCATACTCCTGCCTGCCCTTGGGACTTGAATTTTGTTCTCGAGAAACTTACCCTTCCTCCCTTCGAACCTGCTGCTTCTGCGGATTTGAAGTTTCTTCGTGGAAGATGCTCTTCTTGGTGGCCATTACTTCGGCTCGAAGAATCTCCGAACTCCAGGCCCTGATGTGTAAAATTCCTTACTTGATTTTTCACAAGGAACAAGTTGCTCTTCACACGAATCCTATGTTTCTACCTAAAGTAGTAGCAGAGTCTACCTTAAATCAGTCCATAGAGCTACCTGCCTTTTTTATGCAGTACTCTAATCAAGGGGTATATTTACTCCATACTATGGATGTTCACCGGATTCTGAGATACTACACCAACAGGACGAAGGATCTCAGAAAGACTGATCAGTTGTTTGTCTCTTTTGCTCACAAAAGGGAAGGCAATGCTGTTTCAAGCAATGCCTGTCTAAGTGGTTAGCTCATTGCATCACTTTCTGTTATGACAAATACCACAAGACCCTCCGGGTCAAGTCAGAGCCACTCCACAAGAGAGTAGCTGCCTCTGCTGCTTGTTTCAAGAATGTGTCTGCGGCAGACATCTGCGCTGCCGCCACCTGGACTTCTGTCCATACCTTTCTGAAACACCTACAGTTTGGATATTGCCTCTGTAGCCGTAGAGCAGGCTTGAGCTAACTGTTTTGCAAGGCCTCCTATCTTGAGGCTTGCACGCTAGAATTACTTCTTGGAGTAGTTTTCCTCCTCCCGGTGCCTTTTCTTTGTTCCAGACTGCTTGGGATTCAGTCCTATATGTAATTACCTACTGCAAGAGCCCTCTCGAAGTAAGATAGTACAGTTACGTAAGAACTTACCGTAACAGTAGATCTTCGATAGAGGCTCTTGCAGTAGGTAATACCTTCCCGCCCTCCATCCCCCTGGGCTTTTTCAGCTCCTTTTCCATTTAGGGAAATATCCACTCCTCTCTCGTCCGGCCTCTTTCAGCCTGTGGCGGGAAAGAACTGGAAGGCGGGCATCCGGGACCACCCCTTTATACCGACGTCTCCTGACGCCGGTCACCTGACGTGGGGGCGGTCCCTCGCCAGGGACTGCTAGCTAGAAATTTTTCTGTGGGGTCCTGCCACCTGCCGGCGTCAGTCCTATATGTAATTACCTACTGCAAGACCCTCTCTCGAAGATCTACTGTTACGGTAAGTTCTTACATAACTGTACTTTCTAGGAGTGGTATATGATGTTCATCTGCACAAACCCACCCGACCTCCCCTGGCTTTGGCACACACATTTGCTTCCAGTGGACAAGGTCTGGTGTCAGGGGATGGAGCCAAGGAGTTACTACCCATGTGGGTGGGAAGAGGCAGCTTGAAGACTTTCCAGCAAGCTCTTAAAGGAAAGGACACTGCCATAAGTGTGGATGAACATCATATACCACTCCTAGAACTACTGTTACAGGTGAGTAACCTGTTTTTACTCCTCGGTTCCCTTAGGTGGGGCTAGATGGCTTATGGTCTCCAGCGGGAGAACTGAGGAGAGCACAGGGGCCAACCACTCTTATAGGATAGGGCACCATCAGCGCATGATGTTGGAGTGGGTGGCCCCCTGGTAGACTGCTAGCTAGAAAAGTTTCCATGTGGTCCTAGTGCCTGGCAGCAATAGTTCTATAGATCTGGCCTGTTGCAAGAGACCCTGTCGAAAATCTACCATTACAGTAAGTTCTTAGATAACTGTACTATCTGGGGCCCCATATTTGTAAATGAGTTGCTCCACAGAAATCTTAAAATTGTTTTAGCCCCTGATCATGCAGTGGGTAGGCTTTGGCCCGTTTGTGAAATAGTTTGCCACTACCATGATATGCCTGTTTTCCTAGGGGTCACTGGTAGGGGCCAAGGATATCCATTGTTACTCTGTCTAAGGGCCTACTAGTTTGGGATGAGACCATGGGGGCTCTACAGGTAGCACCTACAGCTTCCTGGAACCCTCAAATCGGGCAGGCTTTACACTTCTCTTTAATGGACTTTCTCTACCTGGCCAGTAGTACCTGGTCAGCACTTTCTGTGAGCTTCTCTACCCTAATTGTTCCTCAGTGGCAATATCATGTAAAGCTTCAAGGACCTTGAGAACCACCCCTGGTGGACTACAATGCATTTTGATCAGGCCTGCCCTCTGCATCTTTGGCATTCAGCACCAAATGTCCTTCAACCCTGAGGTGTGAAAGCTGCAGCACGGCCCAATCTCTCAGCTGTGAAAGCAGCAGCATGGCCCCCATCCTCAAGTGTGAAAGCAGCACGGCCCCATCCTGTGGTGTGAAAGCAGCGGCATGGCCCCATCCCTCAGTTGTGAAAGCAGCAGCATGGCCCCATCCCTCTGGTGTGAAAGCAGCAGCACAGCCCCATCCCTCAGGTGTGAAAGCAGCAGCATGGCCCCATCCCTCAGGTGTAAAAGCAGCAGCACAACCCCATCCCTCATGTGTGAAAGAAGCAGCATGGCCCCACCCATCTGGCATGACAGCAGAAGCAGCAGCACGTTCTCCATCCCTCAGTTGTGAAAGCAGCAGCACAGTCCCATCCCCAGGTGTGAAAGCAGCAGCATGGCCCCATCCCTCAGGTGTAAAAGCAGCAGCACAGCCCCATCCCTCAT
This sequence comes from Neoceratodus forsteri, assembly GCA_016271365.2. Taxonomy (NCBI): domain Eukaryota; kingdom Metazoa; phylum Chordata; order Ceratodontiformes; family Ceratodontidae; genus Neoceratodus; species Neoceratodus forsteri. Next base: position 445,901,110 of record CM057456.1, on the reverse strand, counting down.
GTGTGAAAGCAGCAGCATGGCCCCATCCATCTGGCGTGACAGCAGAAGCAGCAGCATGGCCCCCATCTCTCAGTAGTGAAAGAAGAAGCACGGCCCCATCCCTCAGTTGTGAAAGCAGCAGCACGGCCCCATCCCTAAGATGTGAAAGCAGCAGCATGGACCCATCCCCAGGGTTTGAAAGCAGAGCACTAGTTTTCCATCCCTCTGTGGCCTGGCCGGCGAAGCAGCAGCATGGCCTCCATCCCTCAGTTGTGAAAGGCAGCAACACGGCCCAATCCCTCAGGAGTGAAAAGCAACAGCACGTGCCCCATCCTCAGTTGTGAAAGCAGCAGCATGGCCTCATCCATCTGGCATGACAGCAAAAAGCAGCAGCGGCCCCTGTCCTCAGTTGTGAAAGCTGCAGCATGGCCCCATCCTCAGGTGTGAAAGCTGCAGCAAGGTCCTCCATCCTGAGGTGTGAAACAGCAGCATGGCCCCATCCATCTGGCGTGACAGTAGAAGCAGCAGCATGGCTCTCATATTCTCGGTGTGAAAGCAGCAGCATGTCACCATCTCTCAGTAGTGAAAGTGGCAGCACTGCCCCATCCCTCAGTTGTGAAAGCAACAGCACGGCCCCATCCCTCAGGTGTGAGAGCAGCAGCACGGCCCCATCCCTCAGGTGTGAAAGCAGCAGTATGGCCACATGCATCTGGCCTGACAGCAGAATCAGCAGCATGGCCCTCATCCCTCAGGTGTGAAAGCTGTAGCACGGCCCCATCCATCTGGCGTGACAGCAGATGCAGCAGCATGGCCCCATCCCTCAGTTGTGAAAGAAGCAGCACGGCCCCATTCCTCAGGTGTGAAAGCTGCAGCACGGCCCCATCCCTCAGTTGTGAAAGCAGCAGCAAGCCCCATCACTCAGCTCTGAAAGCAGCAGCGCAGCCCCTTCCCTCGGGTGTGAAAGCAGCATCATGGCCCAATCCATCTGGCATGACAGCAGAAGCAGCAGCATGGCCCCCTTCTCTCAGTTGTGAAAGCAGCAGCAAGGCACAATCTCTCAGTTGTGAAAGCAGCGCGTCGGGCCCATCCTCAGGTGTGAAAGCAGCAGCACGGCCTCATCCTCTGTTGAGAAAGCAGCAGCTTGGCCCCATCCTCAGGTGTGAAAGCAGCGCACGTCTCTTCCCTCAGGTGGAAAGCAGCAGCATGCCCCTATCCATCTTGCATGACAGCATCAGCAGCAGCATGGCCTCATCCCACAGCGTTTTAAAGCTGCAGCATGGACCCATCCCTCAGTGTGTGGAAAGCTGCAGGACGCCCAACTTCAGTTGTGAAAGCAGCAGCACGGCCCCATCCCTTGTGGGTGTGAGCAGCAGCACAGCCCCATCCATCTGGCGTGACAGCAGAAGCAGCAGCATGGCCCACATCTCTCAGTTTTAAAAGCAGCACCACGGCCTCATTCCTCAGTTGTGAAAGCACCAGCACGGCCCCATCCCTCAGGTGTGAAAGCAGCAGCATGGCCTCATCCCTCAGGTGTGAAAGCAATAGCATGGCCACATCCATCTGGCCTGACTGCATACGCAGCAGCATGGCCTCAGCCCTCAGTTGTGAAAACAGCATCACAGCCCAATCCCTCAGGAGTGAAAGCAGCAGTACGGCCCCATCCCTCAGGTTTGAAAGCAGCAGCATAGCCCCATCCATCTGGCATGACAGCAGAAGCAGCTGCATGGCCTCCATCCCTCAGTTGTGAAAGCAGTAGCACGGCGCCATCCCTCAGGTGTGAAAGCAGCAGCATGGCCCCATCCATCTGGCGTGATAGCAGAAGTAGCAGCATGGCCCCATCTCTTCAGTCTCTGAAAGCAGCAGCATGGCCCCATCCCTCAGGTGTGTAAAGCAGCAGCATGGCCTCATCTCTCAGTTGTTAAGCAGCAGCACAGCCCCATCCTCAGGTGTGAAGGCAGCAGCACTGCCTCATCCCTGTGCTGAAAGCAGCAGCACAGACCCCATCCTCTGTGTGTGAAAGCAGCAGCATGGCCCCATCCTCAGGCGTGAGCAGCAGCACTAGCCCTTCCTCAGGTGTAAGCAGCATCATAGCCCCATCCTCAGGTCGTAAAAGCAGCACTGGACTGCATCCTCAGGTTTGAAAGCAGCAGCACGGCCCCATCCTTCAGTTGTGAAAGCAGCAGCACGGCCCCATCCCTCAGTTGTGAAAGCAGCAGCATGGCCCCATCCATCAGGCATGACAGTAGAAGCTGCTGCTTGGCCCCCATCCCTCCGATGTGAAAGCAGCAGCACGGCCCCATCCCTCAGATGCTAAAGCAGCAGTACGGCCCCATCTCTCAGTTGTGAAAGCAGCAGCAGGGCCCATACCTCAGGTGTGAAAGCAGCTGCACAGCCCAATCCCTCAGGTGTGAAAGCCGCAGCATGGCCCCATCCCTCTGGCATGACAGCAGAAGCAGCAGCATGGCCCCCATCCCTCAGTTGTGAAAGCAGCAGCACGGCCCATCCCTAAGGTGTGAAAGCGGCAGCACGGCAACATCCCATAGATGTGAAAGCAGCAGCACGGCCCCATCGCTAAGGTGTGAAAGCAGCAGCATGGCCCCATCCCTCAGGTGTGAAAGCAGCAGCATGGCCACATGCATCTGGCCTGACAGCAGAAGCTGCGGCATGGCCTCATCCTCAGATGTAAGCAGCAGCACTGCTCGTCCCTCAGGAGTGAAAGCTGTGGCACGGCCCCATCCTCAGTTGTGAAAGCAGCAGCACAGCCTACCTCTCAGGTGTAGAAAGCATCATACGGCCCCATTCCTCAGGTGTATGAAAGCAGCAGCATTATCCATCGTGACAACAGAAGCAGCAACGCAGGCCCCCCATCCCTCCGGTTGTTGGAAAGCAGCAGCATGGCCCCATTCCTCAGGTGTGGTGGCCGTGAAGTGCGCATGGCCCCATCCTCAGTTGTGAAAGCAGCAGCAAGGCGCCCCATCCTCAGGTGTGAAAGCAGCAGCGCAGCCCCTTCCTCGGGTGTGAAAGCAGCAGCATGTCCCCATCCTTCTGGCATGACAGCAGAAGCAGCAGCATGGCCCCCATCCTCAGCGTGAAAGCAGCAGCACGGCCCATCCCTGCGTGTGAAAGCTGCACCACAGCCACATCCCCAGTTGTGATAGCAGCAGCAGCCCCTCCTCAGGTGTGGCGGCCCAGAGCGGCCACATCCCTCTCAGATGTGAAGAAGCAGCAGCCACGGCCCCCATCCCTCAGGTGTAGAAAGCAGCAGCCTTGACCCCATCCCTCAGGTGTGAAATGCAGCAGCATGGCTATGCATGCATCTGGCCTTATAGCAGAAGCAGCAGCATGGCCCTCATCCTCAGATGTGTAAGCAGCAGCACTGTCCATCCTCAGGTGGAGTGCAGCACGGCCCCATCCCCAGTTGTGAAAGCAGCAGCACGGCCCCACCCCTCAGGTGTGACAGCATCAGCACGGCCCCATCCCTCAGGTGTGAAAGCAGCTGCATGGCCCCATCCATCTGGCGTGACAGCAGAAGCAGCAGCATGGCCCCCATCCCACAGTTGTGAAAGCAGCAGCACGGCCCCATTCCTCAGGTGTGAAAGCTGCAGCACGGCCCCATCCCTCAGGTGTGAAAGGAGCAGCGCAGTCCCTTCCCTCGGGTGTGAAAGCAGCAGCATGTCCCCATCCTTCTGGCATGACAGCAGAAGCAGCAGCATGGCCCCCATCTCTCTCAGTTGTGAAAGCAGCAGCATGGCCCCATCTCTCAGGTGTGAAAGCAGCACCAATGCCTCATCCCTCAGGTGTGAAAGCAGCAGCATGGCCCCATCCGTCAGTTGTGAAAGCAGCAGCACGGCCCAATCCCTCAGGTGTGAAAGCTGCAGCAAGCCCCCATCCCTCAGTTGTGAAAGCAACATCATGGCCCCATCCCTCAGGTGTGATAGTTGCAGCATGGCCCCATCCCTGCCAGGAAAGCAGCACGGCCCCATCCCCTCAGGTGTGAAAGCAGGCATGCCCCATTCTCAGGTGTGAAAGCAGCAGCATGGCACCATCCATCTGGGCGTGACAGCAGAAGCAGCAGCATGGCCCCATCCCCTCAGTTGTGAAAGCGGCAACACGGCCAATCTCAGGTGTGGAAAGCAGCAGCACGGGCCCATCCCTCAGGTGTAGCAGCAGCATGGCCCCATCCATCTGGCATGACAGCAAAGCAGCAGCGCTGGCCCCCTATCCCTCAGTTTGAAAGCAGCAGCACGGCCCATCCTCAGGTGTGAAAGCTGCAGCAAGGCCTCATCCCTCAGGTGTGAAAGCAGCAGCATGGTCTTCATCCATCTGGCGTGATAGAAGCGGCAGCATGGCTCACATATCTCAGTTGTGAAAGAAGCAGCATGTCACCATCTCTCAGTAGGAAAGCGCAGCACTTGCCCCATCCTCAGTTGTGAAAGCAACAGCACGGGCCCCATCCCTCAGGTGTGAGCAGCAGCACGCCCCATCCCCAGGTGTGAGAGTTGGCAGTATGGGCTGGCATGCATCTGGCCTGACAGCAGATGGCAGCATGGCCTCATCCTCAGGGTGTGAAAGCAAGCTGCACGGCCCCATCCATCTGGCGGACAGCAGAAACAGCAGCATGGCCCCATCCTCAGTTGTGAAAGCAGCAGCACGGCCCCATCCCTCAGTTGTGAAAGCAGCAGCGTAAGCCCCATCACCAGCTCTGAAAGCAGCAGCGCAGCTCTTCTTGGGTGTGAAAGAGCATCATGGGCCCCATCCATCTGGCATGACAGCAGAAGCAGCATGGCCCCATCCCCAGTTGTGAAAGCAGCAGCACGTTTCATCCTCAGGGTGTGAAAGCTGCAGCACGGCCCATCCATCTGGCGGATAGCAGAAATACAGCATGGCCCCATCCCTCAGTTGTGTAAAGCAGCAGCACGGGCCCCATTCTCAGCTGTGAAAGCTGCAGCACGGCCCCATCCTCAGTTGTGCAAAGCGTAAGCCCCATCACTCAGCTTCTGAAAGCAGCAACGAGCCCCCTTCCCTCTGGTGTGAAAACAGCATCATGGCCCAATCCATCTGGCATGACAGCAGAAGCAGCAGCATGGGCCCCATCCCTCAGTTGTGAAAGCAGCAGCACGTTCCCCATTCCTTGCAGGTGTGAAAGCTTCAGCACGGCCCCATCCTCAGTTGTGGAAGCAGCAGTTTGCCCAATCACTCAGCTCTTGAAACAGCAGCGCGGCCTCTTCCCTTGTGTGAAAGCAACATCATGGCCCAATCCATCTGGCATAACAGCAGAAGTAGCAGCATGGCCCCTTCTCTCAGTTGTGGTAGCAGCAGCAAGGCACCATCTCAGTTGAAAGCAGCAGCGGGCCCATGCCTCAGGTGTGGTGCCGCAGCATGGCCCCATCCCTCAGTTGCGAAACGCAGCAGCACGGCCCGTCCCTCAGGTATGAAAGCAGTGCATGGCTCATCCATCTGGCATGACAGCATAAGCAGCAGCATGGCCTCCATCCCTCAGCATTGCATGCTGCAGCACGGACCCATCCTCAGGTGTGAAAGCTGCAAGCACGCCCTAATCCCTCAGCCAGGAAAGCAGTAGCTTGTCTCATCCTCAGGTGTGAAAGCAGCAGCACAGCCCCCATCCATCTGGCGTGACAGCAAAAGCATCAGCATGGCCCACATCTCTCAGTTTTGAAAGCAGCACCACGGCTTAATCCTCGGTTAGGAAAGCACCAGCCGGCCCCATTCCTCAGGTGTTGGAAAGGCAGCGGCATGGCCTCATCCTCAGGTGTGAAGCAACAGCATGGCCACTATCCATCTGGCCTGACTGCATACGCAGCAGCATGGCCCTCAGCCTCAGCTTGTGAAAACAGCATCACAGCCCAATCCCTCAGGGTGAAAGCAGTCACGTTCCCATCCCTCAGGTGTGAAAGCAGCAGCATGGCTCTAATCCATCTGGCATGACAGCAGAAGCAGCAGCATGGCCCCCATCCTCAGTTGTGAGCAACAGCACTGGCCCCATCCTCAGGTTTGAAAGCTGCAGCGGGCGCCATCCCTCTGGTGTGAAAGCGGCATGGCCCCATCCATCTGGTTATGATAGCAGAAGCAGCAGCAGGCCCCCATCTCTCAGTTCTCTGAAAGCAGCAGCATGGCCCCATCCTCAGGTGTGAAAAGCGCAGCATGGCCCCATCTCTCAGTTGTTAAAGCAGCAGCACAGCCTCATCACTCAGGTGTGAAGGCAGCAGCACTGCGCCGATCCCTCAGGTGTGAAGCGTAGCAGCACAGACCCATCCTCTGCGGAAAGCAGCAGCAGCTGGCCCATCCCTCCAGGCGTGAAAGCAGCAGCATGGCCTGCATTCCTCAGGTGTGAAAGCAGCATCAGGCCCCATCCCTCAGGTGTGTGAAGCAGCAGCATGACCCCATCCCTCAGGTGTGAAAGCAGCAGTACGGGCCTCATCCTTCAGTTGTAAGCAGCAGCATGGACCCATCCATCAGGCATGATAGTAGAAGCAGCTGTTGGTCCCCATCCCTCAGATGAAAGCAGCAGCACGGGCCCCATCCCCAGATGCTAAAGCAGCGGTACGGTCCCATCTCTCAGTTGGAAAGCAGCAGCGGGCTACCTGGGTGTGAAAGCAGCTGCACAGCCCAATCCTCTAGGTGTGAAAGTCGCAGCATGGCCCCTATCCTCTGGCGTGATACAGCAGCAGCAGCATGGCCCCCATCCTCAGTGCTGTGAAAGCAGCAGCACGGCCCATCCTCAGGTGTGAAAGCCACCACGGCCATATCCCTGGGGATGTGAAAGCATCATCAAAGCCCCATCCTCAGGTGTGGAAAGCTGCAGCACGGCCACATCCCATTGCTGTGAAAGCAGCACGCCCCATCCAAAAGGGTGTAGCAGCAGCATGGCCCCATACTCCTGTGGTGTGAAAGCAGCAGCATGGTCACCGCCATCTGGCCTGACAGCAGAAGCTGCAGCATGGCCTCATCCCTCAGATAGCCAAGCTGCAGCACTGCCCATTCCTCCAGGGTGGAAAGCTCAGAATGGCCCCATCCTCAGTTGTGAAAGCAGCAGCACGGCCCTCTCCTCAGGGTGTGAAAGCTGCGTGACGCCCCATCCTCGGGGTGTGAAAGGAGTGCAGTCCTTTCCCTGGGTGTGAAAGCACTGCATGTCCCCATCCTTCTGGCATGACAGCAGAAGCAGCAGCATGGCCCCATCTCTCCAGTTGGGGAAAGTGCAGCATGGCCCCATCTCTGGTGGGTGTAAAGCAGCACTAATGCTCATCCCTCAGGTGTGAAAAGCAGCAGCATGGCCCCATCCCTCAGGTGTGAAAGGAGCAGTGCAGTCCCTTCCCTCGGGTGTGAAAGCATCAGCATGTCCCCATCCTTCAGGCATGACAGCAGAAGCAGCAGCATGGCCCCCATCTCTCTCAGTTGTGAAAGCAGTAGCACGGCCCCATCTCTCAGGTGTGTAAAGCAGCGCCAATGCCTTATCCCTCAGGTGTGAAAGCAGCAGCATGGCCCCATCCCTCAGTTGTGAAAGCAGCAGCACGGCCCAATCCCTCAGGTGTGAAAGCTGCAGCAAGCTCCCATCCCTCAGTTGTGAAAGCAACATCATGGCCCCATCCATCAGGTGTGATAGTTGCAGCATGGCCCCATCCCTCAGTTGTGAAAGCAGCAGCACGGCCCCTTCCCTCAGGTGTGAAAGCAGCAGCACGGCCCCATTCCTCAGGTGTGAAAGCAGCAGCATGGCACCATCCATCTGGGCGTGACAGCAGAAGCAGCAGCATGGACCCCATCCCTCATTTGTGAAAGCAGCAACACGGAACAATCCCTCAGGAGTGAAAGCAGCAGCACGGCCCCATCCCTCAGGTGTGAAAGCAGCAGCATGGCCCCATCCATCTGGCATGGCAGCAAAGAGCAGCAGCATGGCCCCCATCCCTCAGTTGTGAAAGCAGCAGCACGGCCCCATCCCTCAGGTGTGAAAGCTGCAGCAAGGCCCCATCCCTCAGGTGTGAAAGCAGCAGCATGGCCCCATCCATCTGGCGTGACAGTAGAAGCAGCAGCATGGCCCACATATCTCAGTTGTGAAAGCAGCAGCATGTCACCATCTCTCAGTAGTGAAAGCGGCAGCACTGCCCCATCCCTCAGTTGTGAAAGCAACAGCACGGCCCCATCCCTCAGGTGTGAGAGCAGCAGCACAGCCCCATACCTCAGGTGTGAAAGCAGCAGTATGGCCACATGCATCTGGCCTAACAGCAGAAGCAGCAGCATGGCCCTCATCCCTCAGGTGTGAAAGCTGCAGCACGGCCCCATCCATCTGGCGTGATAGCAGAAACAGCAGCATGGCCCCATCCCTCAGTTGTGAAAGCAGCAGCACGGCCCCATTCCTCAGTTGTGAAAGCTGCAGCACGGCCCCATCCCTCAGTTGTGAAAGCAGCAGCAAGCCCCATCACTCAGCTCTGAAAGCAGCAGCGCAGCCCCTTCCCTCTGGTGTGAAAACAGCATCATGGCCCAATCCATCTGGCATGACAGCAGAAGCAGCAGCATGGCCCCATCCCTCAGTTGTGAAAGCAGCAGCACGGCCCCATTCCTCAGGTGTGAAAGCTGCAGCACGGCCCCATCCCTCAGTTGTGAAAGCAGCAGCCAGCCCAATCACTCAGCTCTGAAAGCAGCAGCGCAGCCCCTTCCCTCGGGTGTGAAAGCAACATCATGGCCCAATCCATCTGGCATAACAGCAGAAGCAGCAGCATGGCCCCCTTCTCTCAGTTGTGAAAGCAGCAGCAAGGCACCATCTCTCAGTTGTGAAAGCAGCAGCACGGGCCCATGCCTCAGGTGTGAAAGCAGCAGCACGGCCCCATCCCTCAGTTGCGAAAGCAGCAGCACGGCCCCGTCCCTCAGGTGTGAAAGCAGCAGCATGGCCCCATCCATCTGGCATGACAGCATAAGCAGCAGCATGGCCTCCATCCCTCAGTTATTAAAGCTGCAGCACGGACCCATCCCTCAGGTGTGAAAGCTGCAGCACGGCCCAATCCCTCAGTTGTGAAAGCAGCAGCACGGCCCCATCCCTCAGGTGTGAAAGCAGCAGCACAGCCCCATCCATCTGGCGTGACAGCAAAAGCAGCAGCATGGCCCACATCTCTCAGTTTTGAAAGCAGCACCACGGCCTAATCCCTCAGTTGTGAAAGCACCAGCACGGCCCCATCCCTCAGGTGTGAAAGCAGCAGCATGGCCTCATCCCTCAGGTGTGAAAGCAACAGCATGGCCACATCCATCTGGCCTGACTGCATACGCAGCAGCATGGCCCTCAGCCCTCAGTTGTGAAAACAGCATCACAGCCCAATCCCTCAGGAGTGAAAGCAGCAGTACGGCCCCATCCCTCAGGTGTGAAAGCAGCAGCATGGCCCAATCCATCTGGCATGACAGCAGAAGCAGCAGCATGGCCCCCATCCCTCAGTTGTGAAAGCAACAGCACTGCCCCATCCCTCAGGTTTGAAAGCTGCAGCACGGCGCCATCCCTCAGGTGTGAAAGCAGCAGCATGGCCCCATCCATCTGGCGTGATAGCAGAAGCAGCAGCAGGGCCCCCATCTCTCAGTTCTGAAAGCAGCAGCATGGCCCCATCCCTCAGGTGTGAAAGCAGCAGCATGGCCCCATCTCTCAGTTGTTAAAGCAGCAGCACAGCCCCATCACTCAGGTGTGAAGGCAGCAGCACTGCCGCATCCCTCAGGTGTGAAAGCAGCAGCACAGACCCATCCCTCTGGTGTGAAAGCAGCAGCATGGCCCCATCCCTCAGGCGTGAAAGCAGCAGCACAGCCCAATTCCTCAGGTGTGAAAGCAGCATCATAGCCCCATCCCTCAGGTGTGAAAGCAGCAGCATGACCCCATCCCTCAGGTGTGAAAGCAGCAGTACGGCCCCATCCTTCAGTTGTGAGAGCAGCAGCATGGACCCATCCATCAGGCATGACAGTAGAAGCAGCTGCTTGGTCCCCATCCCTCAGATGTGAAAGCAGCAGCACGGCCCCATCCCCCAGATGCTAAAGCAGCAGTACGGCCCCATCTCTCAGTTGTGAAAGCAGCAGCAGGGCCATACCTCAGGTGTGAAAGCAGCTGCACAGCCCAATCCCTCAGGTGTGAAAGCCGCAGCATGGCCCCATCCCTCTGGCGTGACAGCAGAAGCAGCAGCATGGCCCCCATCCCTCAGTTGTGAAAGCAGCAGCACGGCCCATCCCTCAGGTGTGAAAGCTGCACCACGGCCATATCCCTCAGATGTGAAAGCTACAAAGCCCCATCCCTCAGGTGTGAAAGCGGCAGCACGGCCACATCCATCAGATGTGAACAGCAGCACGCCCCATCCAAAAGGTGTGAAAGCAGCAGCATGGCCCCATCCCTCAGGTGTGAAGCAGCAGCATGGTCACCGGCATCTGGCCTGACAGCAGAAGCTGCAGTGTGCCTCATCCCTCAGATGTGAAGCTGCAGCACTCCCATTCCTCCATGGGAGTGAAGCTGTAGCATCGCGGCCCCATCCCTCAGTTGTGAAAGCAGCAGCACGCCCCACCCCTCAGGTGTGAGAGCATCAGCATGGCCCCATCCCTCAGGTGTGAGCAGCAGCATGGCCCCATCCATCTGGCGTGACAACAGAAGCAGCAGCATGGCCCCCATCCCACAGTTGTGAAAGCAGCAGCACGGCCCCATTCCTTCAGGTGTGAAAGCTGCAGGATGGCCCCATCCCTCAGTTGTGAAAGCGGCGGCAGGCCCCATCCCTCAGGGTGTGAAAGCAGTAGCGCAGCCCCTTCCCTCGGTGTGAAAGCAGGCATGTCCCCATCCTTCTGGCACGACAGCAGAAGCAGCAGCATGGCCCCCATCCCTCAGTTGTGAAAGCTAGCAGCACGGGTCCATCCCTCAGGTGTGAGCTGCACCACGGCCACATCCCTCGGTTGTGGAAGCAGCAGCAAAGCCCCATCCTCAGGTGTGAAAGCGGCAGAATGGCCACATCCCCCAGGTGTGAAAGCAGCAGCATGGCTCTCATCGCCCTGTGAGGTGCAGCATGGGTTCATCCTCAGGTGAAAGCAGCAGCATGGCCATGTATCGGCCTGACAGCAGAAGCATGGCTTGGCATGGCCTCATCCTCAGATGTTAGCAGCAGCACTGTCCATCCCTCAGGTGTGAGCTTTGGCATGCCCCATCCCTCAGTTGTGAAAGGCAGCCTTCCATCCCCTTGGGTGTGGAATGCAGCTATGGATCCATCCATCTGGTGTGGCAGCAGAAGCAGGTGTTATTGGCCCCATCCGACAGTTGTGAGAGCAGCAGCTGCCCCATCCTCAGTTGTGAAAGCAGCACGGCCCCATTCCTCAGGTGTGAGCTGCAGCACGGCCCCATCCCTCGGGTGTGAAAGCAGCAGCATGTCCCCATCCTTCTGGCATGACAGCAGAAGCAGCAGCATGGCCCCCATCTCTCTCAGTTGTGAAAGCAGCAGCATGGCCCCATATCTCAGGTGTGAAAGGCACCAATGCCTCATCCTCGGGTGTGCAAGCCCGGCATGGCCATCCTCGTTGTGAAAGGCAGCACGGTGATCCCTCGGGTGTGCTGCTGCAGTTTCCCCTCCCTCAGTTGTGGCAACATCTTGGCCCATCCTCAGGTGTGATAGTTGCGGCATGGCCCCATCCTCGTTGTGAAAGCAGACATGGCCCCATCTCAGGTGTGAAAGCAGCAGCAGGGCCATTCTCAGGTGTGAAAGCAGCGGCATGGCACCATCCGTCTGGTGACAGCGAAGCAGCAGCTGTTTAATCCTCAGTGTAGCAGCACGGCGCAACTTCAGTGCAGCGCAGCACGGCGCCATCCCCGGTGTGGAGCGCGCGGCCCATCCATCTGGCGTGACAGCAGAAGCAGCATCATGGCCCCATCCCCAGTTGTGAAAGCAGCAGCACGGCCCCATCCCTCAGGGGTAAAAGTGTGAAAGCGCAGAAAGGCCCCATCACTCAGGGTGTGAAAAGCAGCAGCAGGTCCTATCCCTCTGGCGTGACAGTAGAAGCAGCAGCATGGCCCCATTCTCTAGTTGTGAAAGCAGCAGCATGTCCCATCTCCTGGTGTGACAGCACCAATGCCCCATCCTCAGGTGTGAGCAGCAGCATGGCCCATCCGCCAGTTGTGAGCGCTTTACGGCCCAATCCTCAGGTGTGGCAGCCAGGCCCCATCCCTCGGTTGTGAAAGCAACATCATGGCCCCATCCTCAGGTGTGATGGTTGCAGCATGGCCCCATCCTCGGTTTGAAAGCAGCAGCATTGCATCCCCAGGTGTGAAAGCAGCAGCGGCCCCATTCTCAGGTGTGTAGCAGCAGCATGGCACCATCCATCTGGCGGAAGCAGAAGCAGCAGCATGGCCCCCATCCCCAGTTGTGGCAACACGCCCAATCCTCAGGTGAAAGCAGCAGCACGGGCCCCATCCCCAGGTTGAAAGCAGCAGCATGGCCCCATCCATCTGGCATGACAGCAAAAGTGGCAGCATGGCCCCATCCTCAGTTGTGAAAGCAGCAGCACGTTTCATCCCTGGTGTGAAGAGCTGCAGCAGGCCCCATCCCTCAGGTGTGAAAGCAGCAGCATGGCCCCATCCACTGCGGACGGTAGGGCTACATGGCCCATATCTCAGTTGTGAAAGCGGCGGCATGTCAATTCTCCCAGTAGTGAAAGCGCAGCACTGCCCCATCCCTCAGTGAAAGCAGCAGCACGGCCCCCCTCGTTGTGAGAGCAGCAGCGGCCCCATCCCCAGGTGTGAAAGGGTGTGGCCATTGCCATCTGGCCTGACAGCAGCGGGCAGCCTGGCCTCATCCCTCAGGTGTGAAAGCCAGCGGCCCCATCATCTGGCGTGACAGCAGAAACAGCAGCATGGGCTCCTCATTCCTGAAAAGCAGCATACGTTTCCATTCCTCAGGTGTGAAAGCTGCAACGCCTTTATCCTCAGTTGTAGCAGCAAGCCCATCACTCAGCTCTGAAAGCAGCAGCGCGGCCTTTCCTCGGGTGTGAAACGCGCATCATGGCCCCATCCATCTGGCATGACAGAGAAGCGGCAGCATGGCTCCGTCCTCAGTTGTGAAAGCGGCACGCCTTGTTCTCAGGTGTGAAAGCTGCAGCACGCCCTATCTCAGTTGTGAAAGCAGCCAGCCCAATCACTTAGCTCTGAAAGCAGCAGCGAGTCTCTTTCCACGGGTGAGCAGAATCATGGCCCATCAATCATCACAGCAGAAGCAGCAGCATGGCCCTTCTCTCAGTGTTAAAGCAGCACCATCTCCGTTGTGAAAGCAGTGCGGCCCATCCTCAGGTGTGAAGCAGCGGCATGGCCCCATCCCCAGTCAGAAAGCAGCAGCATGGCCCCATCCTCACGTTGAAAGCAGCAGCACGGCCGCCCTCAGGTGTGAAAGCAACATGTCCCCATCATCTGGCCTGACAGCATAAGCAGCAGCATGGCCTCATCCCTCAGTTATTAAAGCGCATACGGACCCATCCTCAGGTGTGAAAGGCAGCACGCTCAATCCTCGGTTGTGAAAGCAGCGGCATTTCCATCCTCAGGTGTAAGCAGCACAACCCATCACTGGGGCGCAGCAGAAGCAGCAGCATGGGCCACATATCTCAGTTTTGAAAGTAGCACCACGGCTTAATCCTCAGTTGTGAAAGCACCAGCACGGCCCCATTCCTCAGGTGTGAAAGTAGAGCATGGCCTCATCCTCAGGTGTGAAAGCAGCGCGTGGTGCATCCATCTGGCCTGACTGCATGCGCGGCAGCATGGCCCTCAGCCTCAGTTGTGAAACAGCCTCATGGCCAATCCCCAGGAGTGAAAGCAGCAGTGGCCCCATCCCCTGTGGTGTGAAAGCATCGCTGGCCCCATACCTCAGTGTGAAAGCAGCAGCATGGCCCATCCATCTGGGACTGACGGCAGAAGCAGTAGCAGGCCTCATCCCACATGAGAAAGCAGCAGCCCTTATTCCTCAGGTGAAAGCTGCAGCATGGCTTCATCCTCAGTTGTGAAAGCAGTAACGGCCCCATCTCCGGTGTGAAAGCTGCAGCATTTCATCCTCAGGTGTGAAGGAGCGCGGTCCCTTCCCTGGGTGTGCAAGCATCGGCATGTCCCTATCCTCTGGTATGACAGCAGAGCAGCAGCATGGCCCCATCTCTCGGTTGTGAAAGCGGCGCGTGTTTCCATCTCCGGGTGGTGCAGCACAATGCTCACTCCTCGGGTGTGACAGCAGCATGGTCTCATCCTCGTGGTGTGCAGTGAGTGGCGCAGTCCCTCTCGGTGTGACATCAGCAAGTCCCCATCCTTCTGGCATGACAGCAGAAGCAGCATGGCTCCCATCTCTAGTTGTGAAAGCAGCATGGCCGGCATCTCTCAGGTGTGAAAGCAGCACCAATGCTCATCCTCAGTGTGAAAGCAGCAGGCTTTATCCCTGTTGTGAAAGCAGGCATGGCTCATCCCTCGGGTGTGAAGGAGCAGTGCAGTCCTTCCTGGTGTGAAGCACTGCATGTCTCATCCTTCGGCATGACAGCAGAAGCAGCAGCATGGCCCCATCCTCAGTTGTGAAAGCAGTAGCGCGGCCCCATCTCTCAGGTGTAAGAAAGCGCAGCAATGCCTTATCCCTCAGGGTGTGAAAGCAGGCATGGTATCCCTTGGTTGTGAGCAGCATCGCCCAATCCTCGGTGTGAAAGCTGCGACAGCCCCATCCTCGGTTGTGAAAGCAACATCGGCCCCATCCATCGGGTGTGATAGTTGCAGCATGGCCCATCCTCAGTTGTGGCTGGCAGCGCGGCCTTCCCCAGGTGTGAAAGCAGCCGCGGCCCATTCTCAGGTGTGAAAGGTGCAGGTGCCATCCGTCTGGGCGTGACAGCGAGCAGCAGCATGGACCCCATCCCTTTGTGAGAAAGCAGCAACACGGAACAATCCCTCAGAGTGACGGCAGCACGTTCCATCCTCGGGTGTGAAAGCAGCAGCATGTTCCTCATCATCTGGTATGGCAGCAAAGCAGCAGCATGGGCTCATCCTCAGTTGTGAAAGCAGCGGCCCCATCCCCAGGGTGAAGCTGCGGCAAGCCTCATCCTCAGGTGTGAAAGCAGCAGCATGGCCTCATCCATCTGGCGTGATAGAAGCAGCAGCATGCGGCATATTCGGTTGTGAGCATGTCACCATCTCTCCAGTGATGGCGGCAGCACCCCCCGTCCCGTTGTGAAGGCAACAGCACGGCCCATCCTCGGGTGTGAGCAGCACAGCCTACCTCAGGTGTGAAAGCAGCAGTATGGGCTCATGCATCTGGCCTAACGGCAGCAGCAGCAGCATGGCCTCATCCTCAGGTGTGACTGCGCACTTTCCATCCATCTGGGCGGATAGCAGCAAACATGGCCCCATCCCTCAGGTTGAAAGCGGTAGCGCGCCCCATTCTCAGTTTGTGAAAGCTGTGCGGCCCCATCCTCAGTTGTGAAAGTAGCAGCAAGCCCCATCACCAGTTTGAAAGCGGTAGCGCGGCCCTTCCTCTGGTGTGAAAAGCAGCATCATGGCCCAATCCATCTGCATGACGGCAGTAGCGGGCATGGCCTCATTCTCGGTTGTGAAAGCGGCAGCACGGCCCCTTCCTCAGGTGTGGCTGCAGCCGTTTATCCTCAGTTGTGAAAGCACGTAGCCAATCACTCAGCCCAGCAGCAGCGCGGCCCTTTCCTCGGTGTGGCAGCATCATGGCCCAATCCATCTGGCATAACAGCAGGCGCAGCATGGCCTTCTCTCAGTTGTGGCGGCAGCAGGCACCACTCGTTGTGAAAGCAGCACGGGCCCAGCCTCAGGTGAAAAGCAGCTGCACGCCATCCTTCGGTTGTGAAAGCAGCATACGCCCCGTCCCTCAGGTGTGAAAGCAGCAGTATGGCCCATCCATCTGGCATGACAGTGTAAGCAGCAGCATGTCCATCCTCAGTTATTAAAGGCAGCAGGACCCATCCTCAGGTGTGAAAGCTGCAGCACGGTAATCCCCGGTTGCTGCAACAGCGCCTTATCCTCAGGTGAAAGTAGCAGCACAGCCCCATCCATCTGTTGACGGCAAAAGCAGCAGCATGGCCCATCTCTCGGTTTTGAAAGCAGCACCACTTTCAATCCCTCGGTTGAAAGCACCAGCGCGGCCCATCCTCATGTGCAAGCGGCGGCCTCATCCCCGGGTGTGAAAGCCCAGCAGGCTACATCCATCTGGCCTGACTGCATGCAGCAGCGGGCCTCAGCCTCTCAGTTGTGAAAACAGCATGACGGCCCAACTTCAGGGGTGAAAGCGGTAATGCCCCATCCTCAGGTGTGAAAGCAGCATGGTTCAATCCATCTGGCGACAGCAGAAGCAGCATGGCCTTTATCCTCAGTTGTGAAAGCAACAGCACTGCCATCCTCGGGTTTAAAGCTGCACGCGCCATCCTCAGGTGAAAGCAGTAGGATGGCCTATCCATCTGGCGTGATAGCAGCTGGGGCGCAGGGCCCCATCTCTGAGTTCGCCAGCAGCAGCATGGCCCCATCCTCGTGGCAGGCAGCATGGCCCATCTCCGGTTGTTAAAGCAGCAGCACAGCCCCATCGCCGGGTGTGAAGGCAGCAGCTTTTCCGCATCCTCAGGTGTGAAGCAGCAGCGTGACTATCCTCTGGTGTGAAGCTGTGGCATGGCCTCATCCTCAGGCGTGAAAGCAGCAGCACAGCCCACTTCCTTGGGTGTGAAGCGCAGCATCATAGCCCCATCCTCAGTTGAAAGCAGCAGCATGACCCCATCCCTCGGGTGTGAAAGCGGCAGTACGGCCCATCCTCGGTTGAAAGGCAGCATGACCCGTCATCAGGCATGAGAGGCGGCTGCTGGTCCCATCCTCAGGATGTGAAAAGCAGGCACGCCCCATCCCCCAGATGCCAAAGCAGCAGTACGGGCCCCCACTTCAAAGGTTGTGAAAGCAGCAGCAGGGCCATACCTCAGGTGAACGGCTGCTGTAATCCCTCGGGTGTGAAAGCGCGGCATGGCCCATCCTCTGGCGTGACAGCAGAAGCAGCAGCATGGCCCCCATCCCTCAGTTGTGAAAGCAGCAGCACGGCCCATCCCTCAGGTGTGAAAGCTGCACCACGGCCATATCCCTCAGATGTGAAAGCAACAGCAAAGCCCCATCCCTCAGGTGTGAAAGCGGCAGCACGGCCACATCCCATAGATGTGAAAGCAGCAGCACGGCCCCATCCAAAAGGTGTGAAAGCAGCAGCATGGCCCCATCCCTCAGGTGTGAAAGCAGCAGCATGGTCACATGCATCTGGCCTGACAGCAGAAGCTGCAGCATGGCCCTCATCCCTCAGATGTGAAAGCTGCAGCACTGCCCATTCCTCAGGAGTGAAAGCTGTAGCACGGCCCCATCCCTCAGTTGTGAAAGCAGCAGCACGGCCCCACCCCTCAGGTGTGAGAGCATCAGCACGGCCCCATCCCTCAGGTGTGAAAGCAGCAGCATGGCCCAATCCATCTGGCGTGACAGCAGAAGCAGCAGCATGGCCCCCATCCCACAGTTGTGAAAGCAGCAGCACGGCCCCATTCCTCAGGTGTGAAAGCTGCAGGATGGCCCCATCCCTCAGTTGTGAAAGCAGCAGCAAGGCCCCATCCCTCAGATGTGAAAGCAGCAGCGCAGGCCCTTCCCTCGGGTGTGAAAGCAGCAGCATGTCCCCATCCTTCTGGCACGACAGCAGAAGCAGCAGCATGGCCCCCATCCCTCAGTTGTGAAAGCAGCAGCACGGCCCATCCCTCAGGTGTGAAAGCTGCACCACGGCCACATCCCTCAGTTGTGAAAGCAGCAGCAAAGCCCCATCCCTCAGGTGTGAAAGCGGCAGAACGGCCACATCCCTCAGGTGTGAAAGCAGCAGCATGGCTCCATCCCTCAGGTGTGAAAGCAGCAGCATGGCTACATGCATCTGGCCTGACAGCAGAAGCAGCAGCATGGCCCTCATCCCTCAGATGTGTAAGCAGCAGCACTGTCCATCCCTCAGGTGTGAAAGCTGTAGCACGGCCCCATCCCTCAGTTGTGAAAGCAGCAGCACGGCCCCATCCCTCAGGTGTGAATGCAGCAGCATGGATCCATCCATCTGGTGTGACAGCAGAAGCAGCAGCATGGCCCCCATCCCACAGTTGTGAAAGCAGCAGCACGGCCCCATCCCTCAGTTGTGAAAGCAGCAGCACGGCCCCATTCCTCAGGTGTGAAAGCTGCAGCACGGCCCCATCCCTCGGGTGTGAAAGCAGCAGCATGTCCCCATCCTTCTGGCATGACAGCAGAAGCAGCAGCATGGCCCCCATCTCTCTCAGTTGTGAAAGCAGCAGCATGGCCCCATATCTCAGGTGTGAAAGCAGCACCAATGCCTCATCCCTCAGGTGTGAAAGCAGCAGCATGGCCACATCCCTCAGTTGTGAAAGCAGCAGCACGGCCCAATCCCTCAGGTGTGCAAGCTGCAGTGCGCCCCATCCCTCAGTTGTGAAAGCAACATCATGGCCCCATCCCTCAGGTGTGATAGTTGCAGCATGGCCCCATCCCTCAGTTGTGAAAGCAGCAGCACGGCCCCATCCCTCAGGTGTGAAAGCAGCAGCACGGCCCCATTCCTCAGGTGTGAAAGCAGCAGCATGGCACCATCCATCTGGCGTGACAGCAGAAGCAGCAGCATGGCCCCCATCCCTCAGTTGTGAAAGCAGCAACACGGCCCAATCCCTCAGGAGTGAAAGCAGCAGCACGGCGCCATCCCTCAGGTGTGAAAGCAGCAGCATGGCCCCATCCATCTGGCATGACAGCAAAAGCAGCAGCATGGCCCCCATCCCTCAGTTGTGAAAGCAGCAGCACGGCCCCATCCCTCAGGTGTGAAAGCTGCAGAAAGGCCCCATCACTCAGGTGTGAAAGCAGCAGCATGGCCCCATCCATCTGGCGTGACAGTAGAAGCAGCAGCATGGCCCACAAATCTCAGTTGTGAAAGCAGCAGCATGTCACCATCTCTCAGTAGTGAAAGCGGCAGAACTGCCCCATCCCTCAGTTGTGAAAGCAACAGCACGGCCCCATCCCTCAGGTGTGAAAACAGCAGTACGGCCCCATCCCTCAGGTGTGAAAGCAGTAGTATGGCCACATGCATCTGGCCTGACAGCAGAAGTAGCAGCATGGCCCCATCTCTCAGTTGTTAAAGCAGCATCATAGCCCCATCCCTCAGATGTGAAAGCAGCAGCACTGCCCCATCCCCCAGATGCTAAAGCAGCAGTACGGCCCCATCTCTCAGTTGTGAAAGCAGCAGCAGGGCCATACCTCAGGTGTGAAAGCAGCTGCACAGCCCAATCCCTCAGGTGTGAAAGCCGCAGCATGGCCCCATCCCTCTGGCGTGACAGCAGAAGCAGCAGCATGGCCCCCATCCCTCAGTTGTGAAAGCAGCAGCACGGCCCATCCCTCAGGTGTGAAAGCTGCACCACGGCCATATCCCTCAGATGTGAAAGCAACAGCAAAGCCCCATCCCTCAGGTGTGAAAGCGGCAGCACGGCCACATCCCATAGATGTGAAAGCAGCAGCACGGCCCCATCCAAAAGGTGTGAAAGCAGCAGCATGGCCCCATCCCTCAGGTGTGAAAGCAGCAGCATGGCCACATCCATCTGGCATGACAGCAGAAGCAGCAGCATGGCCCTCATCCCTCAGATGTGACTGCAGCACTGCCCATTCCTCAGGAGTAAGCTATGTACGGCCCCATCCTCAGTTGTGAAAAGCAGCAGACGCACCCTCAGGTGTGAGAGCATCAGCACGCCCCATCCTCAGGTGTGAAAGCAGCAGCATGGCCCAATCCATCTGGCGTGACAGCAGAAGCAGCAGCATGGCCCCCATCCCACAGTTGTGAAAGCAGCAGCACGGCCCCATTCCTCAGGTGTGAAAGCTGCAGGATGGCCCCATCCCTCAGTTGTGAAAGCAGCAGCAAGGCCCCATCCCTCAGATGTGAAAGCAGCAGCGCAGCCCCTTCCCTCGGGTGTGAAAGCAGCAGCATGTCCCCATCCTTCTGGCACGACAGCAGAAGCAGCAGCATGGCCCCCATCCCTCAGTTGTGAAAGCAGCAGCACGGCCCATCCCTCAGGTGTGAAAGCTGCACCACGGCCACATCCCTCAGTTGTGAAAGCAGCAGCAAAGCCCCATCCCTCAGGTGTGAAAGCGGCAGAACGGCCACATCCCTCAGATGTGAAAGCAGCAGCACGGCCCCATCCCTCAGGTGTGAAAGCAGCAGCATGGCTCCATCCCTCAGGTGTGAAAGGAGCAGCATGGCCACATGCATCTGGCCTGACAGCAGAAGCAGCAGCATGGCCCTCATCCCTCAGATGTGTAAGCAGCAGCACTGTCCATCCCTCAGGTGTGAAAGCTGTAGCACGGCCCCATCCCTCAGTTGTGAAAGCAGCAGCACGGCCCCATCCCTCAGGTGTGAATGCAGCAGCATGGATCCATCCATCTGGTGTGACAGCAGAAGCAACAGCATACCCCATCCCACAGTTGTGAAAGCAGCAACACGGCCCCATCCCTCAGTTGTGAAAGCAGCAACCGGCACATTACTCCTCAGGTGTGAAAGCTGCATACGGCCCCCATCCTCGGGTGTGAAAGCAGCAGCATGTCCCCATCCTTCTGGCATGACAGCAGAAGCAGCAGCATGGCCCCCATCTCTCTCAGTTGTGAAAGCAGCAGCATGGCCCCATATCTCAGGTGTGAAAGCAGCACCAATGCCTCATCCCTCAGGTGTGAAAGCAGCAGCATGGCCACATCCCTCAGTTGTGAAAGCAGCAGCACGGCCCAATCCCTCAGGTGTGCAAGCTGCAGCACGCCCCCATCCCTCAGTTGTGAAAGCAACATCATGGCCCCATCCCTCAGGTGTGATAGTTGCAGCATGGCCCCATCCCTCAGTTGTGAAAGCAGCAGCACGGCCCCATCCCTCAGGTGTGAAAGCAGCAGCACGGCCCCATTCCTCAGGTGTGAAAGCAGCAGCATGGCACCATCCATCTGGCGTGACAGCAGAAGCAGCAGCATGGCCCCCATCCCTCAGTTGTGAAAGCAGCAACACGGCCCAATCCCTCAGGAGTGAAAGCAGCAGCAGGGCGCCATCCCTCAGGTGTGAAAGCAGCAGCATGGCCCCATCCATCTGGCATGACAGCAAAAGCAGCAGCATGGCCCCCATCCCTCAGTTGTGAAAGCAGCAGCATGCGGCCCCATCCTCAGGTGTGAAAGCTGCAGCACGGCCCCATCACTCAGGTGTGAAAGCAGCAGCATGGCTATCCATCTGGCGTGACGGTAGAAGCAGCAGCATGGCCACAAATCTCAGTTGTGAAAGCAGCAGCATGTCACCATCTCTCCAGTAGTGAAAGCGGCAGAACTGCCCATCCCTCGGTTGTGAAAGCAACAGCCGCATTACATCCTCAGGTGTGAAAACAGCACGGCCCCATCCCTCAGGTGTGAAAGCAGTAGTATGGCCACATGCATCTGGCCTGACAGCAGAAGTAGCAGCTTGGCCCTCATCCCTCAGGTGTGAAAGCTGCAGCACGGCCCCATCCCTCAGGTGTGAAAGCATCAGCACCGCCCCATCCCTCAGATGTGAAAGCAGCAGCATGGCCCCATCCATCTGGCGTGACAGCAGAAGCAGCAGCATGGCCCCATCCCTCAGTTGTGAAAGCAGCAGCATGGCCCCATTCCTCAGGTGTGAAAGCTGCAGCACGGCCCCATCCCTCAGTTGTGAAAGCAGCAGCAAGTCCCCATCACTCAGCTCTGAAAGCAGCAGCGCAGACCCTTCCCTCGGGTGTGAAAGCAGCATCATGGCCCAATCCGTCTGGCATGACAGCAGAAGCAGCAGCATGGCCCCCTTCTCTCAGTTGTGAAAGCAGCAGCAAGGCACCATCTCTCAGTTGTGAAAGCAGCAGCACGGGCCCATCCCTCAGGTGTGAAAGCATATGCGGCCCGTCCCTCAGTTGTGAAAGCAGCAGAGCATGGCCCCATCCCTCCACGTGTGAAAGCAGCAACCGGCCCGTCCCTCATGTGTGAAAGCAGCAGCATGGCCCATCCAGCCGGCGACAGCACAAGCAGCAGCATGGCCCATCCTCAGTTTTTAAAGCTGCAGCGGACCCATCCCTCAGGTGAGAAAGCTGTGCGGCAATCCCTCGGTTGTGAAAGCAGCACGGCCACATCCCTCAGGTGGAAAGCAGCCGGCCCCATCCATCTGGTGACAGTAGAAACGGCAGCAGCCCCACATCTCAGTTTGAAAGCAACCACTAATCCCTCAGTTGGGAAAGCACTAACGCGGTCCCATCCCTCAGGTTAAAGCAGAAATAGCCTCATCCCTCAGGTGTGGCAACAGCATGGCCATCCATCTGGCCTGACTGCATACGCAGCAGCACAACACCAGCCCTCAGTTGTGAAACAGCATCACAGCCCAATCCTCAGTAGTGAAAGCAGCATACGGTACATCCTCAGGTTTGAGCAGCAGCATAGCCCCATCCATCTGGCGCAGCAGAAGCAGCTGGGCCTCCATCCTCAGTTGGGAAATCAGTAGCAGCCATCCTGGTGGTGCTGCTGCACACGTATTCCCAGGTGTAACAGCACGGCCCCATCCCTCAGTTGTGAAAGCAGCATACGACATCCCTCAGGTGTAACCATGGGCTCCATCCCTCAGGTATGAAAAACGCACAGTCCCGTCCATCTGGCGTGACAGCAGAAGCAGCAGCATGGCCACGTTCTCTCAGTTGTGAAAGCAGCACCACAGCCCCATCCCTTAGGTATGAAAGCAGCAGCACGGCCCCATCCCTCAGGTGTGAAAGCAGCAGCATGGCCCCATCGCACGGCGCGAGCAAGCGAAGCAGCAGCGAAACCATCCCTCAGCTGTGAAACGCCAGCGACCCCATTCCTCAGGTGTGAAAGCATCAGCATGGCCAAGTCCCTCAGGTGTGAAAGTAGCAGCATGGCCCCATCCATCTGGCATGACAGCAGAAGCAGCAGTTTGCCCCCCATCCCTCAGTTGAGAAAGCAGCAGCACGGCCCCATCCCTCAGGTGTGAAAGAAGGGCACTGCCGCATCCTCAGGGCGACAGCAGCAGCATGGCCCCATCCTCAGGTGTGATAAAGCAGCGGCCCCTATCCATCTGGCATGACACCAGAAGCAGCAGCATAGCCCCCTCTCAGTTGGAAACAGCTGCGACCCCATCCTCAGTTGTGAAACAACAACACGGCCCCATTCTAAGGTGTGAAAGCAGCAGCGGCCCCATCCCTGAGGTATGAAAGCAGCGGCACAGACCTATCCTCAGGTGTAAGAAAAGCGGCAGCATGTTGTCACTCGGTATGAAAGCAGCAAAACAGCCCAATTCCTCAGGTGTGAAAGCAGCAGCATAGCCCCATCCCTCGGGTCCAAAGCAGCAGCACACCATCTCTCGGTGAAAAACAGCAATCGACCCCATCCTCAGTTGTGAAAGCAGCATGGCCCATCCCACAGTTGTGACAGCAGCATGGCCCCAATCAGGCGACAGCAGAAGAGCAACGCCACATCTCGGTTGCGGCGCAGCACAGCACATCCCTCTGGTGTGAAAGCAGCAGCACGACCCCATTCCTCAGTTGAAAGCGGCAGCACGGGCCCCATCTCTCAGTTGTGAAGCAGCAGCATGGCCCCATCTCAGGTGTGAAAGCACAGCATGGCATCTCAATTGTAAGCAGCAGCATGTCCCAATTACTAAGGTGTAGCAGCATAGTCCCTCCCTCATATGTGAATGCAGCAGCACTGCCCATCCTCAGGTGAAAGCAGCAGCACACCATCCCTCTGGCGTGACAGCAGAAGCAACAGCATGGCCCATCCCTCAGTTGTGAAAGCAGCAGACGGCCCATCCCTCAGGTGTAAAGCTGCACCAGCCACATCCTCAGTTGTGAAAGCAACAAGCGGCCCAATCCTCAGGTGTGGCTGCAGCACACCATCCTCAGTTGTAAAAAACAGCATGGCCCCATCCTCAGGTGTGATAGTTGCAGCACGCCCCATCCCACAGTTGTGAGAAGCAACACGCCCCATCCTCAGGTGTGAAAGCAGCAGCAAGGCCCCTCCCTCCGGTGTGAAACAGCAGCATGGCATCATCCATCTGGCGTGACAGCGAAGCAGCAACATGGCCCCATCCCTCAGTTGGAAAGCAGCAGCGACCACATCACTCCAGGACGAAAGCTGCCGCACGGCCCCATCCTCAGTTGTGAAAGCAGCAGCACAGCCCCATCCATCAGGTGGGAAAGCAGAAGCATGGCCCCATCCACCTGGCGTGACAGCAGAAGCAGCAGCATTGCCCCGATCTCTCAGTAGTGAAAGCAGCAGCATGGCACCATCTCTCAGTTGTGAAAGCAGCAGCACGGCCCCATATCTCAGGTGTGAAAGCAACAGCATGACCCATCCCTCAGTTGAAAGCAACGGCAGGCTTCCTACACACGGGTGAAAGCAGAGCATAGCTCCATCCTCGGGTGTGAAAGCAGCAGCAGAGCTTCATTCCTCAGGTGTAAAGCAGCAGCACAAGCCCATCCCTCAGGTGCGGAGCACAACCACATCCGACGGGTGTGAAAGCGGCAATGCGGCCCCATCCTGAGTTGTGAAAGCAGCGGCCATTCCTCCAAGTGTGAAAGCAGCACGGCCCATCCCTCAGGTGCGAAACACAGCACGGCCACCCCTCGGCTGAGAAAGCAACAGCTGGCCACATCCCTCAGGTGGGCGCAGCATGGCCCAATCCCTCAGGTGGAAGCAGCAGCATTGCCTCCCTCGATTGAAAGCAGCAGCATAGCAATCCATCTGGCATGACAGCAGAAACGCAGCATGACCCCATCTGCCCAATGTGAAAGCAGCACCACGGCCCCAGCCATCAGGTGTGAAAAGCACGCGACCCCATCCTCAGGTGTGAAAGCAACAGGGCCCCATCACTCCAAATGTGAAAGCAACAGCCCCATCCATCTGGCGTGACAGCAGAAGCAACAACATACCCAATCTACAGTTGTGAAGCAGCAGCATGGCACATCCTCAGGTGTGAAGCAGCAGCACACCATCACTCAGATGTGAAAGCAGCAACGGCCCCCATCCATCTGGTGACAGCAGAAGCAGCAGCATGGCCAATCTCACAGTTGAAAGCAGCAGCATGGCCCCATCCTCAGGTGTGAAAGCAGCACCAGCCCCATCTCAGCTGTGAAAGCAGCAGCAGGCCCATCCTCAGGTGAAGTAGCGAAGGCCCGATCTCTCAGGTGTAAAGCAACGCGCACCATCTCTCGGTTGTGAAAACAGCAGGGCGACCCCATCCTCAGTTGTGAAAGCAGCGGCGACCCCATCCCTCAGGTGTGGCAGCAGCATGACCCCATACCACAGGTGTAAGCGCAGCATGGCCCACCTCAGTTGTGAAAACAGCAGCATAGCCCCATCCTTCTGGTGTGAAAGAAGCATAGTACATCCCTCAGGTGTAAAGCAGCAACCGGATCATCCTCAGGTGAGAAAGCAGCACCACGGCCTATCCCTCAATTGTGAAAGCACTATACGGTCCATCCTCAGGTGTAGCAGCAGCATGGCCTCATCCTCAGGTGTGAAAGCAACAGCATGGCCACATCCATCTGGCCTGACTGCCACGCAGCAGCATGACCTCAGCCTCAGTTGTGAAAACAGCATCACAGCCCAATCCTCAGGAGTGAAAGCAACAGTCAGGCCCATCCTCAGGTTTGACGGCGCCCATCCATCCGCACGACAGCGGAAGCAGCTGCGGCATCCATCCCTCAGTTGTGATCAGTAGCCGCGGCCCATCCTCAGGGTGCTGCTGCCTTGCAACCCCATTCTCAGGTGTGAAACAGCAGCGGCCCCATCCTCGGTGAAGCAGCATACGACATCCCTCAGGTGTGAAAGCAGCAGCTCCATCCCCAGATGTGAAAGAAGCAGCATAGTCCCATCCATCTGGCGTGACAGCGGCAGCAACATGGCACGTTCTCTCAGTTGTGAAAGCAGCACCACAGCCCATCCATGAGTATGAAAGCAAGCGGCCCCATCCTCAGGTGTGAAAGCAGCATGGCCCCATCACGGCGCGACAACAGAAGCAGCAGCTGGCTCCCATCCTCAGCTGGCGGCAGACGGCCCCATTCCTCAGGTATGAAAGCATCAGCATGGCCAGATCCTCAGGTGTGAAAGTAGCAGCATGGCCCCATCCATCTGCGTGACAGCAAAGCAGCAGTTTACCCATCCCTCAGTTGTGAAAGCAACCTTGACCCCATCCTCAGGTGTAAGCAGAGAACACGCATCCTCAGGTGTGACAGCAGCAGCATAGCCACATCCTCAGGTGGGATAAACAGCATGACTATCCATCTGGCATGACAGCAGAAGCAGCAACATGGCCCCATCTCTCAGTTGTGAAAGCGACGGCGACCCCATCCTCAGTTGTGAAAACAGCAACACGGCCCCATTAAGGCATCTGATCATTTTATGCAATTAACTAGCATGCCTGCTACACATGTTTAAAAAATCATAAAAAATATGTTTGTATAAGCAACTTATCTGGTTGATCCTGCCATGTTCTGACTGATTATCCACCAAACACTTTCACTTTTGCTGCGCTAAAGTAATGTGACCTAGCAGTGTTAATAATTGCAAGTGACATGTTGGCAAGAATTTAAATTAAGGCACTTTCTATTAAAAAAATTTGACAACTGCAGTTTTTCATAATTTTACTCAGTTTTCTTTAAAAGAAGCTACTGACTGTAAAGAGACAAGAGCATGTGAGTCAGCAGCTTCAGATAAATAGATGTAAGCCTGAGCAAGCGTTGCTATAGCAACACATGCTCACACTTGCAATTTACTATTCTGAAGCTGCCGACTTCCTCGCTCTCGTCTCTCTACAGTTGGTGGCTGCTTTTAAAAAAAACTGAGTACAATTACCAAAAGCAGCACAGTTTTCTAAGTTTTTAACAGAGACTTCATTAATTTACTTCCCTGCCACCATGTCAGTTATGTTTATTGACACCACTCAGTCACGCTACATAACAACATGAAAACTGAAAGTGAAACTGAAAGGCACTGTGGGTCACCCTGGAGACTCAAAATGGCACCACAATCCGCACAGGGGTTGTATACAGACCCCTATCTCAGGGGGAGGAAATGGACAAGGAAATGATAGAAGGCATCCTTAGAATGGCAGAGAAAGGGGAGGTATTGTTGATGGGGGGACCTGAATATGCCATATGTTAATTGGAGCACCTTTGCTGCAGCCACATCCAAGAGCAGGGCCATTCTCGATGCCCTACAGGGGGCATGCCTCAGACAGCTAGTGTTGGAACCCACTCTGGAGGCAGAAGTCTTAGACCTGGTACTCTCAAATGGGGGCAGACAGAGGATCTCAGATCTAGAAGTGGGTAGCCATCTGAGAACAAGTGACCACCAAACAGTGTGGTTCATGATAAACTCATCTGCAAAGTCAAGCCATACAAAAGTGAGAGTACTGGACTTCAGGAGGGCTAACACTCTCAAAATGTGAGAGTGCCTCAGAAAAGCACTAGCAAACAGGCAAGAAAGAGGGGTGGAGCAACAATGGGGAAACATCAAAACTGCCATCACAGAGGCAACAAGCCTTTGTGTGAAGCAAATAAATCAGAATGAAAGAAAAAAACACTATGGTTCTCAAAAGAGGTGGTGGGGAAGATTAGGGTGAAAAAGATAGCATTCAGTAAGTATAAGAAAATACAGAAGGAGCAAGACAGAGAACTGTACCAGTTAAAGCAGAAGAAAGCAGAAAAGGCAGTCAGAATAACAAAGGCCCAAACTGAGGAAAAGACAGCCAACTCAGTTAAGAAGAGGGACAAAAACCGTTTATAGGTACATTAGGGAGTGAAGAAAGACAAAGGGAGGGATAGTGAGGCTTAATAAAGGGGAGGGTGGGTAGGCAGAGAGAGACAGTGAAAAAGCAGGAATATTGAACAAATACTTCTGCTCAATATTCACAAAAGAAGAGGAGGGGGAGGTACCTAATCCAATCAATAGAAGCACTCTGGATAAGGGGGTCAATACCAGTCCTTTCACAGAAGAAAGGGTTCTGGGAAAACTCCTAAAACTGAAAGTGGACAAAGCAATAGGGCCTGATGGATTTCACCCCAGAATTCTAAAGAACTAAGGTGAGAACTAGTGATATCACTGACTACCCTTTTTAACAAATCATGGGAGGATGGTGTGGTACCCGAGGACTGGAGGAGGGTGGATGTGATTCCCCTTCACAAAAATGGGAGCAAGACAGAGGCAGGAAACTATGGACCTGTCAGTTTGACCTCAGCGGTAGGGAAAATGATGGAATCACTTCTGAAGGAAAGACTTGTTGAGTACCTTGAGGCCAGTGGGGCACAGGACCCAAGGCAGCATGGATTCACAGTGGGAAGGTCATGTCAGATGAATCTAATCGATTTCTTTGACTGGGTGATCAAAGTAGTAGACCAGGGAGGGGCTGTGGACATGGCCTACCTAGACTTTAGCAAGGCATTTGACACAGTCCCACACAAAAGATTAAAAACAAATTAGCCAGCCTGGGATTGGGTCCCAGGGTGGTAGCCTGGGTAAAACATTGGCTGAACAACAGGACACAGAGGGTAATAGTAAATGGAGTCCACTCCAAAGAAAGGAGGGTTACTAGTGGGGTACTGCAGGGTTCAGTACTGGGTCCAGTCCTTTTTAATGTTTTTATAAGTGACATTGCAGAGGGACTGGAAGGAAATGTATGCCTCTGTGCAGACGACAACAAGATCTGCAACAGGGTTGATACATACAGGGGGGTGGAAAGGATGAGAAGGGACTTGGCAAGGTTGGAATAATGGTCAAAAGTATGGCAGCTTAGATTCAGTGCAAAGAAGTGCAAAGTAATGCACCCGGGAAACAAAAACCCAGGGGAAGAATACACAATGGGGGGGGAGGTAGTAACAACAACAGAAATGGAAAGGTACTTGGGGGTAGTCATATCAGATGACCTAAAGGATAGCAAGCAATGTGAGAAGACAGTAGGGATGGCTGGGGTGATATTGGGATGCATAGGGAGAGGCATCACCAGTAAAAAACAAGAAGTTGTTATCCCTCTGTACAGACAGTTGGTGAGACCCCATCAGGAGTACTGCATGCAGTTCTAGAGACCCCATCTCTACAAGGACATAGACAGGATGGAGGCAGTCCAGAGGAGGGCAACTAAAATGGTGCAGGATCTGCAACAGAAGCCATACAAAGAGAGACTAAAGGAACTTAATATGCATACCTTCGAGGAAAGGAGGGAGAGGGGGAACATGATAGAAACTTTTAAGTACCTCAAAGGAATCAACAAAGTCCAAGAGGGTAGCATCTTTCAGAAAAAGAGATGTGCAAGAACAAGGGGACACAATTTGAAGATAGAAGGGGGACAGCTCAGGGGCAATGTGGGGAAGTATTTTTTCACAGAGAGGGTGGTGGACGCATGGACCAGCCTTCCTGAGGTGGTTGTGGGGTCAAAAACAGTGGTAGAATTCAAGAATGCACGGGACATACATAAGGCAATTCTTGTGGGGTGTAATTAGGGCAATAAATTACCCTTTTGCAGATTCTTGGTGGAACTGTGCAAGAGTGAAGAAACAACAAATGAGTGGTGTCCAGAGTCTGACAATGATTTATTTCTGGTATATAAAGCAGGCTTATAGCCAAAATCAGTGATAAAACACCACTGAGGAGAACATCCTAAATCTTCTTGTTACCTAAAGATAGCATCAGTCTCTTCTCAGAGAAAGCTAAGCAGAACAGTCACTCTTATACCTCTGATAATTACTATGGAAACTAGTAAAAATATACAATAAACTTGCATAATTGGCTAATGGCAAAAATGGTGTAACTCATACTAGCCTGGGAACAGGTACCAAACTAACATAAACATAGATAAGATAAGACAAAGAACTCTATATATTGTAAAATTAAAATAAAAAAAAAATTCAATAAAATACCACCAACAGCTTAATCTGGTTCAAGGTCAGTTGGCATTCATCTGTATCACCCTCTCCCGGGTCGTGCCTGAAAATAGGCAGGATTTGTCTAGTGCACTTACCTGGTCAACAAAAACTAAATAAAATACATAAAAAAGGTCATGATAACCATTATCCATAATAGCTATTCTGTACTAAACCTAAAGATGGCAGCATTGCCCAACTAATGATTGTAATTATACAATATCCAGATATCAGTGTCTCCTCAGTGCATTAGAAATACAGTAAATGGCATAATGATCCTTAGTAAAACACAATAACTGCAGAAATATTAGTAATAAAAGCATGATAAATGTATATAAGGCATTGTAATACTTATATATAAAGTATTGTGATTATATAGCAAAAATACAGTAATATGCATTATAATTTGTAGCAGCAATGCTGATAGAACAGTAGAACTCAGATCCTGACACTCATGCTTATATAATAAGTGCCTGTACCCTAAATATTACTGTCTGTGAAATAGGGGGCCCAATCAGGGGTGCTGGACCATGGATAACACCCCCCCCTTGTTGCCTCAGAAGGGGCAACAATCCCAAGTAGGTATGTAGGGATGGAGCTAAAAAGTCATTTACAAGCCTGCTGCGCAAGCTTTGTAAAGGAACTTTAGTTGTTCACGATGTTGTGTTAGGGTGCGTTGCAGGCAGCAAAGATGTAAAATCAGGAAAACAATCAAAAAAAGCTTGAATAATAACAAAAACTTTAAAAGACAGTTCATCCCAGTAATTACCTACAGCTAAGCTTAAATCACCATCATGAATAAGATAACTGAGAATATTATTTGCTTTAGATACATGGTTACTAATATAAATCAAATGATCTTTTCCAGCTAAAAGAGATCTCAAAGTGATTGTCAAGGGATCAATGTGCACATTAAAAATAGGCAAATATTGAGACAGTGCAAGCCAATATTGGGGATCAGTATCTATAACATCTAGTTCAGGGAGAGGAACAGGCGCAATAACAGTGTGACCAATGACCGTCTTCTGCTGTGGAGTAAAACAGAAGTTATTTTTACCAATATTATAAGTGCACAAACCATAAGAATAAGTTTTGTAATTGGTAACAATACA
This sequence comes from Neoceratodus forsteri, assembly GCA_016271365.2. NCBI lineage: Eukaryota > Metazoa > Chordata > Ceratodontiformes > Ceratodontidae > Neoceratodus > Neoceratodus forsteri. The sequence goes on along the minus strand of CM057456.1, from coordinate 445,870,061 downwards.
GTACCGCCCTTTGGCAGTATAAGTGACTCTGAGATTGGGAACTCTCCAACGTTGCAGGCAAACTGGAAAAGAAAATGTGGAATTGGTGAGCCGGGTAGTGAAGCGATGTATCTCTTCAAGATAGCTTCGAGATGGTTCTGTTTTGGCATCAAATGCTGAAGATGCAGCAGAAGGGTTGTTGTCTTCTGGATCAACATCAGTAAGGTTACTCGGCAGATCATCACCCAAGGTCAAGGCCCAGTCAAGATGTTCCAGAGAGTAGCCACAAACTGGTTTTACAATGTCGAAAACATCACAATGGCACAAGAAGTAATATCCTTTCTTGGCACAACAGTTCATATGAGGAGAAGTCCAAGCTTGGAGCACAGGATGAAACTCCAACATAGCTGGAAGTTCAGTTCTTTCATGAAAAATTTCATTTTCAAGATGTCCAAGGAAATGTATATTTACAAGTTTATCGAAGACCGATGTAGCTGGATCAAAACATGGATGTGACACTGTAAAGGTTATGAACATGTTCTCCCTGATAGAACATGTCTGGGTTTTGTAGAAAGGGGCTTGGTTGGGAAACCTGGAAACATAACCAATATTACGGGCAGTGGACATTGACATATTTAGAGTATCTTTCAAACACATAGAAATACAACCTATACCTCTACAGTGGGGGCAATACCACTTACCCAATCTGAGATCATGAATAAGATCTGGAATGTTGCCTGATTCCAAGTCCCTGAAGAGACTGTTAACAGTAGAAATAACATAACAGCCATAAGCAGAACATAACATTTTCACACCCAATATAGTGCTTGTCTGCCTCATGGTTGTTCTGAAAAATAAGAGCATTACGTTTTTTTCCTTGTTTCATTGAACCCTTGAGCAATCTCTTTCATATTGTATATAGTATATCTTTCTTCCTCACTTAGAGTATTAACATCTTGCAAGATAGGGGGCATAACATCATTGCCAAGATTTTGTTGAAATTTCAGTATTTGTGCTTTAATGGAAGCAATATCAGCTCTATTCCAAATAGACATTCCTTTGCCAAAAAGGCCAGTAACAGTGCCGGCAACTCTGGTAATACCAGAGACAGTACCAGCAGCACCAGCTGAGGCTGCATCCCACTAGGTGCGTATTTTCTTAGGTTTGTGATATTTGCGGGCAGGTCTAAAAACACCTGAATGATCTATGGTGTGGGGCCCACCAATAGGATCATTAGTGCGCGTTTGACAAGCAGCAACAATATCAGTAAGCATCATACTGTGAAACTTAGAAGTATTAGTATCTTGACATAAACCAAATTCGGCCATATTCCAATGTGATAAATTGAAAATAACTGGTACGTGCATAAATTGCACATTGTTAATAAGGGCACCTGGGAGTGACGTGGTGGCCGGACCACTAGGAGGTCCCTCATCAAGATGAGGGCAGGCAAGAAGTTCTTCCTGGCTGGGTGGAACAACAGACAGATACAGAGCTGAAGAAGCACCATAGCTTTGGGAACAAAAATCTTGTGTCACCTGTGAAGGGAGTTGTTCACAGAAGGCAGGGTCAATAAGTGCATTAAGGTTATATTGACCAGTGTGTCTTGGGAAAGCCTGTCTAATAGAGAGATTACCATTCTGTGATATGCCAGTGTTAGTCCAACCATGGAATGTATCCTTGGCTAGGTGGGCTACAGGAATTTTGTAGCCCATTGCATCAGTATCCCATTGGATAGTAAGGGAGGATTTATCTGGAGCAACAACAACAGCATATAATAAAGCATTTTTTCCTTGAGTAACTTTAACATTTTTGTTAGGAATAGTAATTTTAACACCCATGTCAGATTTTCCAAGCAATAGTGCCACAAGATCCGGTTGATTCTGTGGAACTGGGGGAGCAAAAACGGTTAGAGGCAGAAATCCACCCAGCAGGAGAAGGATGTGCAAGATAGCCATCTTGCCAATATCTGAAAGAAACAGAAAGGGTTAATTAGCCGAAAGTACTATTCTGCCCTGTGGAGTTAAGAAAAGTAAGTTTAGTCACCTTTATACAGTTTGAGTTGGTTAGCATGGAACCACTTGTCAGCAGTCTTTTTCTGCTTTTGCTGTTGTACTCTGACCTGATACACAGCAGAGCTGAGTTTGTTTACAATGGGATAGAGACCTTCCCATTTACTTGCAAATTAATGAGGAGGTTGTCTGTACTGGAGAAGCATGACTTGATCTCCAACTTGCCTGTCAACTTCTTTAACATGTTTGCCAAAATGGTCTTTGGCTTGCTGTTGGGGTTTGCCAATTTGCTTTGCAGCAAACAAATGTGTCTTCATGATGTCATCATAAAGCTTTTTCACATTCTTGTCTACGGATACTCTATCTGCAGTGGGGGTGTGATGATCAACCAACAGGTGCTCAGGTAGTCTCATAGCTCTACCAGTCATAACCTCATAAGCAGTACACTGAGTAGTGGCTGCAGGTGTGGCCCTAACTGCCATGAGAGGTAGTGGCAAAAGGCAATCCCAATCTGAGATTTTCATCAACAAATTTAGATAACATCTGTTTGATTCATCTCTTTGCTCTTTGCACCTGGCCTGAGGATTGAGGATGGTAGGGGATGTGGAATTTTTGATCAATTCCAAGGAGTTGGAATATTTGTTGCATCAGTTCAGCTGTGAAGCTGGAACCCTGATATGAGTCTACCTTGAGGGGTAAACCCCACCTGGAGAATAGCTGATCCACCAGGATTTTGGCAGTGGTCTTTGCAGTGTTATTCTTAGTGGGAAATGCTTCTACCCACTTGGAGAACAAGTCTGTGACAACAAAGGCATACTTGTTGTTCCTTCTAGAATTAGTAAGAGGGCCAATGAAATCAATCTGAATTGCACTCCATGGTCTGGATTGTCTTTGGGGTAGCAATTTTGCATTTTTCTTTACAAGAATAGGATTGTTCTGGGCACACACTATGCAGCTGTCAACACAGTGTTCCACATATTTGGCCATGCCAGGCCACCAGACAACTGTTTTGAGTCTCTGAAGAGTGTTGTCTGTCTCCTGGTGTCCACCAGTAGGAGTGTCATGAACCATATGAATAAATTTAGTTCGCAGTGAGTGTGATGCCACCCACAGTTTGTCACCTGTATCCTGTTTGTGATACCAAATGAGCTTTTGATCACTAGACAAGTGTAAATTGTCTGAGTGTCTCTCATATGGACTGCCTACAGGCAGTGCCTGTTCAGTTCCTTTGTCCAGGAATTTGAACACATCTCTAATCTCTGCATCAGCTTTCTGCACAGCAGAAAGATCCAGTGGGAGTTCTGGTGCTGGCTGCTTGGTGACAGCAATTATAGATGTTACAATGGCTGCTATACCCTGTGGGTGAGCCATTTCCCATGGCTCCCCCCCCCGAGCACCTACTTTGGTAAGTAAGTCTGCTCGCTCATTGTATGCATGGTAAGGATCAGATTTTCGGTGAGCCTTTACCTTTTGTATGTACAGCTTGTGTGTGAACATTTGGGTGAGGGTGTGTATGTACACAAACAGTTCCCTATATTTGACAGGGGTACCATCAGATGAGGAAAAATTATTCTTTTGCCAGAATGGAAAGAATTCAGTCAGGGATGAACATACCCAGTTGGAGTCTGCAAAGATAATTGCATCCGTGTCATCATGGGGTATAATCTCTAATGCACAGGCCACAGCTGCTAGTTCTACATACTGTGAGGAGACAACAGTGCATTTCCTAGAAATGCATCTGTAATCACCCTGATGATCCAGTATGAGCACTCCAAGGCCTGCTACCTGTTCTCCATCCAGATAGGATGTACAGCCATCCGTAAAGATGTGGAACATTGTTTTGTCCTCCAGGACCTCAGGTGTGGCTGGCAGGAAGGGCCCTGGGTCAGGTAGGTCAGGTGGTTGGAGGGCACAATCATGAGGCTTACCTGTGTATAGTAGGCCATGGGCCAAGATGGATGGAATTTTGGAAGGCAGTACTTTGATGTCTATATCCTGCAAAAGCTAAGACCAATGAGTGGGTCTGGTGTTAGAAACTGATTCATCTCTTACTTTGTCTGAAAGCAAAAAATTGGTTGGGGTGTGGCAGGTATGCAGAATGATGGGAGCATACCCAATGATGTAGAGAAAATGTTTATAGCCCAAAAGATTGCCAACAGTGTTCTTTCACAAAGACTGTATTTTCTTTCTACAGGGGATAGCATCTGTGATGCATATGCAATGGGCCTGAAGTACCCATTGTACTTTTATGCCAGCACTGTGGACATGGCCACATCAGAGGTGGCAGTTTCCAAATGGAAAGGCAATCTTGGATTTGGGTTAATCAGTGCTGAGGCTGAGGCTAAGGCCTGCTTGAGCTGGGCCACAGCCTCAGTGTGTGGGGGGTCCCATGTCCATGGGACATCCTTTTTCAGCAATTCATACAGGTGAGCAGCCTTCAAGGCAAAGTCCAGGATGAAATCCCTGGAGTAGTTTACCATACCTAACAAGCATTTGTCAATGCTGAATGTTGTTTCGCTGGCACTGGCACTGGTAATGCCGGAGTTGGAGATGCATAATAGGAATGGCAGTGAAGTATTAAAGTGACGTCAACCCCACCCCCACCCGGTAGAGACCGACAAGCATTGGGGTGTGCCTTTGGGTCATCAGCTATAACACTCATGCCATTTTACCTCACCCTACCCAGTAGACACTGACAAATGTCGTGGTGTGCTTTGGGGTCTTTGGGCGTTATATTTACCCTATTCCATAAGGAAATATGCTGAGGTGGATGCAGTATAGGAGAATGGGGTGAACTTTGTGGCTAAACACTGCAAGGCACACCACGATGCCTGTCACTGGCTGCAGGGTGAGGGTGGAATGGCGTGAGCATTACAGCCGATGATTCCAAGTCACACCCTGATGCCTGTCAGTCTCTACAGGGTGGGGTGCTACAGTTGGAAACCCTAACACCATAGGCGTGTGTTGGTATTTTCACTCCAAATTTTCAACATGGGCTTTTTGTGAACCCACCTCATGAAGAGCGGCACTATCAGTTTGTTAGCTGAAAGGTGGTTTTGCACAGTGGCTATGCCATTTGGCGACACAGGGATGAAAACACATTTTGGGCAGTATGTGGAAAATGACAACTCTATTGTTCATGAGGAGATGTAAAAAAATGACAACGTTGCAAATCTGGAGTGAAAATATGAAACATTGGTGAAGTCATGATGAGCATGCATAGAAACTGTGCAACACATGTCCATAACCCAATTATTTGGTTTTTTTTTTTAACTTCATTTTTAACATAGGCATTTTGGGACCTCCCCTCATGAACAGTGGCACTGTGTATTTGGTAATTTGTCCCAAACGTTGATTTCCCACAGCGACCACACCATTGTGACCCCACAGGATGTGAGAAATGACAGCTGTACTGTTCATAAGGAGGTGTGAAAAAATGCCAGTGTTGAAAATCTGGCATGAAAATATTGCAAATTTGCGAAGTTACAAGGGTGCGTGGAAACTGTGCAATGCACACTTGTAACACAGTCATTTTATGGAATTTCATCACCAGATTTTCAACATAGGCATTTTAGGACCTCTGCTCATGAACAGTATCACCATCATTTCTTCAAACTGTCCTGAAAACTGATTTCGCACAGCGACCGTGCTATTCTGTGCCGTACATGCAAAACCACATTTCAGCCAAGATATGGAAAATGACAGCTGTATGGTTCATAAGGAGGTGCGAAAAAATGACAATGTTGAAAATCTGGAGTGAAAATATTACAAATTCACGAAGTTACAAGTGTGTGTGGAAACTGCACAATGCATGCTCATGAAACAGCCATTTTTTGGATTTTTTTCCACCAAGTTTGCAACATAGGCTTTTTGAGAGCCCCCTCATGAACAGTGGCACTGTCGTTTCATTAATCAGTCCTGAAAGGTGATTCCATGCAGTGACCACAAACTCACCTTAGGGACCGAATAACGCCATGTTGAAAATGTGGTGCCAAAATTCCCACAAATGGCCAAGATATGCACCAAAGTTGAAAAAAACCCTATTTATGCCATTATACAGCTTACCGGCATTTCTTCAGTTCGTGGTTGGCTTTGAAGAGTGCAGACATGTTCCCGGTCCACGAAGATCATTGCACCGCACTCAGAGGTAAGTAAGGGTGAGTGTGGGGAGGCAGGGTGCACAGAGGGAGAGCACGGGTTGGGGGAGGGGCAGGGAGACATGAGGGACCGTTTCATTTTACAGGTTTAAAAAAAAAATTGCGGGACAGTTTTTCTTTTCAGGGGATTTGGCATGTTGGGTGGGCTCTGAGCATGCCACCTAAGCTGTTTTAGGATGCTGTCCCCTCTTGGCACATACAGAAGGGGGCAAGAGCCGAGGGTTGGGCACCCCTCAGCACACAACAAAAGCAGGGGAGGAAATTATGCTGATGGGGGTGGACTTGCCTGTCAGCAAAATATCTGGTGAAGGGGATTAAAGCCGGCGGGGATTGGGCCCCCTGTCGACAAAAGAAAAACTGTTGGGGGTGTGCGCATGATGCTGAGGGGTTGGGCACCCCCTCTGTATACATTTTAAGTGGGGGGGTCATTATGCTGATAGGGAGTGGGCTCCCCGTCAGCATTGTGACAGGTGGTCACCATGTTGTGTGCACATCAGGAGGTGTGTTGTGGTCCCACTGCATGAGAGCTTCGCTCTCATTGCAGCTGAACTTTTCTTAGATTTGGTGGCCACATTAGGGATGTGTGATGTCAGCGTCTGCTGTTGGCTGATTGGGGAATGAGGGCCGCACCTACTGATGCATGCCCTGCATTCGCCCACAGTGCCGCACCTTCAAATCTGCTACTACCGCAAGATGTTGACTCGTGCGCAAGAGTGAGCCAACATAAAAAGTGCCCGAGTGTTACCACGCTTGTAGGAAGTGGTAGATCTTGCAAGCCCTGGGTCTCCTTAGCTGCTGGGCTGCTGCCTTGGTCTGTAATGCATTGGCCAAGGAACATGACCACCTTCTGATACAGTTGTGCCTTAGAGGTTGCACTTGAGGCCTGCTCTCCTGAAGAGAGTTAGTAGTTCATCCAAAAGGGTTAGGTGTTCTTCTTTGGTGGAAGTTGCCAAAAGCAAATCATCCACATACTGCAGGAGACTTTCAGGCATAGAAAAACCCTGCAGGGCATCCATCATGTGCAGATGGAAGAGGGAGGGGCTATTTTGAAAGCCCTGGGGTAAGCAGGTCCAGGTGTACTGGCAGCCTTCAAAGGTGAAAGCAAACTTGTATTGGCTTTTCTGGGATAATGGGAGGACCAAAACCCATTAGAGATGTCAAGAGCTGAAAAAACTTTTGTCAGGCGTCAGCAACTTGAGCACATCAGGGGCTGATGCCACAGTTGAGCACAGCTGGGATGATTTGATTAAGCTTCTTGTAATCAGTTGTAAGTCTCCAAGCTCCAGTTGGCTTTTTCACTGGCCAAATGGACAAATTGACAGTGGAGACACAAGGCCTAATCACTCCTTGTTGCAGCAGTGACTGGATGGTCTCCCTCAGTGATGGCAAGACTTCAGCAGGAAATGGGTACTGCTTCTGTCTCACAGGGTTAGGCCCTGTGATCTCAATGGTGGTGTGCATCCTACCACAATCATGCTTGTTGGTAGCAAACATACCAATGTGTTTCTGCAACAAAGGTGTTAGTTCAGAAAACAGGTCATGACTGTTGAACAAAGCCATGACATCATACTCCTTATTGTTATGTTTGATGGCTGCCACCACTTGTAAGTCTGGAATGGTGACAGCATGGCACTGGCCCTGGATCTGTAGCAACAGCCTGTTAGCTAGGTCCACTACACAGCCATGCTGTGCAAGGAAATCAATTCCCAATATGTTGGGGTGATGATATAATACCATGAGGTCAAAAACAAATTTAGTTTTTAGGTGGCCTACCTGCAGAGGCAGTACTATAGATTGAAAGGTTTGTAGCTGGGTACCATCTACACCTTGTGCACTAGTCTGCCAGCCAGTGGAACAGGCACAAGTGGCTGGGTTCTCATCATGGAGAATTGACATGGCTGCTCCTGTGTCTTGGAGCATGTCGAGTTGGCAGCCCCTGACCATGGCCCTTACACAGGGCTGTCCATTTGTGCTAACAAGCAAGTCACTCACAATCCAGACCAGGGCCTGTAATTGTCAATCCTAATGGTTCCCTAATTCTTTCTCATCCTCCTGTCCCTGGGCCTTACGGCCTGTAGGGGCCTGTTGGACCCCTCTCCCTTGGGGCATCACAGGACAGGAATACTGTACCTGTGACGTCAGAGCCACAATTTACACTTGCTCAATGATCAGTTCCTCAGTCACTACACTGGTCTGGCCAGTGCCCGGAGCTGTGAAGGGCTTTGTCCCTCGGCCACCCAACCCTGCTGAGGCTGAAGGCCTGAAAGGGTTTGTACTGCTGAATGATGAGAGGGCTGTAACAGAACAGCCTGAGTGCCATCTTTTCCAGAAAGGGCCTCCTCCAGTTATTTATGGAGGATCTCATTTTGATCCTTTAAATCCCCTATAGCTAGGCCCATTACAGTACTTGTTATTGGGATTTGTGTTTTGCCAATTTCGGTTGTTGTTATTGTTATTTCCATTGTTCTTGTAGTTTCGGTTGCCCCCCATGGACCTGAGCCTGACGGTCATCAGAAAGGCATCCTACTTGGTGTTTCCACCTTCCACAGTGTAGTGAGTTGGGTTGAGCTGACCACGGCAACCTGGGCCTGGTCCATCTGGGCCGTCGAGGGTAATGGCAGTTGCCATCTTGTTGTTGTTTTTGCCAGAAGCAAGATGACAGAGGTAGACCTGAAAGGCACGCTCCGTCTTGGTAAGGATTGGTTCAAAAAGTGTCTGTCTGTGGATAAACGTTGAGTTCATCTTTTTCCTGGAAGCCTGGAGTCATGTTCCAGATGTACAAGTCCTTGTACTCACTTTGGTCTTTAGTGGCATTCTCTCCCGCTAGGCCCTTGCTGGCCTCATAGGCGAGCCACAACCATTGATGGTAAGCCGCTGGATTTTCTTTCATATTCTGCTTAACCTTGTAGGCCAAGCAGGCTCCAACGATACCTGGGGAGTTGTCTGATAGAAGGGCCTGCAAGATATTGTTGAAATCAAGCATCTCACAGTTGCAGATGGCCTCTGGGAGCTTGGCCCAGAGGGTTGGCTCAATAGTCTGTCTCAAAACTTGAACCTGATACTCGGGTTGGAGAGAAAGCTTCTCACAAAGGGAGCACACCTTCTCCAAATGACAGCTAAGGTTGTCATTGGGACCCATCTATCCAATGCCTTGGGCAATTTGTTGAACAGAATGAGCCATCTGCAGTGGATTGGATGTCAGGCCTTGTGGAGGGTTGAGGGTTAGAGCACCTTGGAGGGCAGCTTCCACCACCGCATCAGCGACTACTCAGAGTGCAGTATCCTGGCTGACAGCATACTCAACCATGTGTTCAATTTGAACGTGCAGGGTCGGGGTTTCATCATTTGACACAGCACTCAGGTTGGTGACTAGGTTAGTAATCACATCCTGCACGATGCCACGCACCTCCGTAGTGTCCTCCCTGGAGAGGGGAGCCAGTCAGGGCACATGGTCTGGTGGTGGCTGGCCTCCCGTATCATGGAGGCCACCATGTTGGCATTGACGTGGCAACATAGAAGACGTGGCCACGTGGGTGGGTGGGCGGATGGTGAGGGAGGCATGCCAACATAGCGTGGGGGTGTGGTGATGCAGTCGCCATCTTGGGAATAGCTGGTGAATGCTGCCACCCTGTGGGGAGGGGATTTGGATGTGATGAGGCAGCCAATGTCCTCGTAATCCGAATTGTCATCGCCGAATGATGTAGTGTCAGTGGGTGTGTACTGAAAACCATTCATGGCTTTAACATGGCCAGTGAGAATGTCTCCCTGGTGACGCAGTTTCACCATCTTTGCCTTACATTTTCTATGACAAGCTTTTGCAGTGCCCTGCTCAATACCTTTCTCAACCTCATGCTGCATAACTCGATACATGGTGCCCAATTTGACGTTTTCCCTAAGCTCTTTGTCTAACTCATTCACCCTTTCATTCTCCTCTTTCAATTACACATTATCATCACACAAACTTTCATTCATGTCACTCAAACTATCATTTAAATAAGACAACTGTTTTTTATCACATTTCAACCTATCAATGTCCTCTTTCAACATGCAATTTTCACATTCTGTTTCCTGAAAAGTACAATGCAACAGCCTGTTATTATGTTCATGGAGGGACTGTGTTTCCTCCACCAATTTCTGTTCCCTTTTCAGGAGCTCCTGTGCTTGCAACCCCCCTCTTTTTTATAGCGGCGTTTTGCAGCTAAAGAGAGGCACAACAGGCAAGTAAACTTCCTATAGCAGAGTGAAGTGCTGCCACTAATAAGCACTTACAATGGTATTTCTTTGCTTTTTGCTTGGATTCAAGATATTGGTTTGAGATGGCAAGCAAGGTGTCTTCAGCAGATTTTACATCCAGCACAAAATCAGTCCACCTTCCATGGGAGGCGAGGTATTTTGAGACATCCAGTCTCAGTTCTGTGCACAGTTCAGACATTAGGCACAAAGGGGTTAACACACAAACAAAGAAAGCAGGCGAAGACTGGAGTAAAATCCTTGGCATTGATTTCCAGCAGTTTTCTGGTCCCCTGCTGGAAGCAGTGACGCCAAAGCAGTATGCTACAACTCACAAAAGGAGTTTACCAGAGGTCTGGGGTGGGTCTGCCACTCCCTAGACCGAAGCAAAACAAGTTTGCAGAGGAACAACCGCTGTAAGTTTAAGCAGGTCCAAGTGGGCAGATTTTATTTATTTATTTATTTATTTCAAATTCGGATGAATACCTTTGAGCTGGGGGCTCGTTTACAAAGGCTCCAAGTCAACAAGGAATACAAGACATTTACAGGTGATGAAACATTGCAGAACAGAAAAGCATCAACTAACAAGTGGTATTAGTGTGCAGTTACAACATTAAGCAGGGTACAAGAAGTAAGGAGAAACAGGACCACACTTCCAGAGAAACATATTAATGCAGCACTAATTAAGTGCAGTACAATGTTTAACAATCATGTTACAGTTCAGACAGAGTGCTCCCAGTCTGCAGAAATGCATTTTTTAGCAGCCTAGGTGAGATTTTGTCAAGGGGAGGTAGTAGGTGGTGGGAGGTGGGAGGGGGAACTGGGCAGTTGTGGAACAGGAGGGTGGGAGTGAGAGAGGGTAGCATTTGACGGGTGTGAGAACCACTGTCAGAGGCCATGGGTTAACAGAAACACTGGCAGTCAGATTTGCTGTCAAGAAGAGATTGAAGCCCATTTTTAAAGTAGCCAAGTCTGGGGGAGTTGGCAAGGTCTGCAGGCAGATCATTGAAACATTTAGGCCCACAGTAGGAGAGGGATCTTTGGCCAAGGGTGGTTCGTTTGAAGGGAACAGTTAGAACAGTCCTAGAGGCACTCCTTGTGCCTTTAGATGGTTGTGCAGGCTCAAAGAGAGCTGAAGTAGTCCTAGGCATGGACCCCATCAGGAACTTTTTTTGCAAGGAGGCAGGCCTGGTATTGGAGTCTGTAATGGAGTGGGAGCCAGCCAGTTTCCTTGTATAGGTCACAAGAGTGAGTCATTTTGTGTACTGCCAGGACCAGGCGGCAGGCCTCATTGAAGATGGTTTTGACCCTTTAAAGTGCTGTGTCTGTGCCTGCCCCATATATGACAAGACCATAAGCCACAGATGAGAGAACTGAACTGCACGTAACAAGTTTCAGAGCAGCCTGTGTCATTGAGGTGCGGTGTCTGTAAAGGATGCCAAGCTTCATGTTGGTGGACTTTACCAGTTGCTCAGCATGGGCAGTGAAGGTGAGGGTGTCATCAAGGTGAATCCCTAAGTACTTGAATGTATTGACTTGGTCTAGTACTTCTCCTTCACTACTAAGCATATGCAGTGAGGACCCTCGAATCTTGCTCTGTGGGGTGCTGAAGAGCATGCTCTTTGTCTTTTTGTAGTTGAGAAGCAGTTTATTTCTGGTGAACCAGGATTCCAATGCACAAAAATTGTGCTGAAGTTCAGAGCTAATTGATCCCAGGTCTTTCCTTGGGATGGAGATAGCAGCATCATCTGCATAGAGTACAGAGGGTGCAGGACAGGTAGAAGGCATGTCATTTATGAAGAGGCTGAATAAGAGGACCGAGGATAGAACCTTGTGGGACCCCTAGGTTTACTTCCCTGGGCTCAGAGATTATATTCCCAATCATGACCTGTTGAGATCTATGGGTGAGGTAACTATGGAACCAGGCCACAGATTCCAATGACAATCCTGTAGAGAGGAGACATTTCAGTAGCAGTTGGTGATTGACTGTGTCAAAGGCCTTGGTGAGGTCTATGAAGATAGACCCCACCACCATCCCTTTATCCAGGGCCCCATAAAGCTGAGTGGTGTACTCTACTTGCACGGTGACAGTGGAGTGGTTTTGTCGGAATCCATGTTGTTGCAAGCAGAGAAGGCTATGCTTTTCTAGGTACTCAGTTAGTTGTTCTGAGACCACCCTTTTAAGTGCTTTGGAGAGGAGGGGTAAAATCGAGATGGGCTGGAAGTTTGCTAAATTAGCTCTGTCTCCTGATTTAAAAACAGGTGTGACTAGAGCCTCTTTCCACCTGTCAGGGAAGATGCCAGATCTTAGAGAGGCATTGAATACCTTGGTGAGTGGTGCCACAAGTCTGTTTAATGTGAGTGCTACCATCCTCATATCAATCATGTCACTTCCCATCCTGGTCTTACCAAGGACCCGTTTGATATATTTGACGTTCTTACCTTTGGAGATTTGCCTGAAGTAGAATGGTGGGGTAACATTATCCTGTGGTGATGGAGTGTTGAGGTTGTGCTGCTGGCTTGCAAGGGTGTGATTCAGGTATTCAGGTGGCAACACATTGCTGAGGTCCGTGAATGCAACATTAAAAGCATCAGTGATTTCCTTTGGGTCTTGCAATGTACCAGAGGTAGTAACTGTAAGGTCCAGTGGGACCCTTGAGGCTCTACCCATGACAGATTTTATAGAGTCCCAGAACTCCCTCCCTCTACCCCAGGTCTTTCCTAGGAGGTCATTGTAGTAAGCTGCTTTTGCCAGACATATGAGTTTTGTGCAGGTATTTCTAGCTGCCTTACATGTTTGGGAGTCAACTAGATCCCCGGTGGCTTTGGCCCTATGCCACAGGTGATCTGAGTCGCATGCATTCAATTAGAGGGCTGGACAGCCAGGGGTTGGGGATTTCTCTGGCTTTCTTTGTTTTGTAAGGAGCAAAGCTGTCACAGACTTTAGTAAAAATACTGCAGAAGTAATCCAGTGCTTGGTTTCCATCCTTGACTCTATCCAGTGGGGACCAGTCAATCCCTTTTAGGTAGTCCCTGAAGGAGTCTAGTTGACCAGGCCTTAGTGATCTGTTCCTGGTGGTCTTAGGCTTACTCTTTGTGAACTTTTTTGTCCAGGTAAGTAGTACAGGGGAGTGGTCACTGATGGTGTCAGGTAGGACTATTACCTCTGTGATATGTTCAGGACAGGAGGAGAGTAGCCAGTCAATGAGGGTGCTGGTTCCTGTACGGTAGTTTTGTCTGGTGGGTTGTGTGACCAGTTGGGTCAGGTACAGTCCGGCTATTTGGTCTCTAGCTGTCGCTGCATCCTGTGCTTGCCAATTAATGTTGAAGTCCCCTAGGATTATATGTTCCCAGTTTGCACCACACTGCTTAACATTGAGTTCAGGAGAACTGAAATGTGAATCTTACTCTGTACATTCCAGCCAGCACACTGTCGCCACTGTAGTTAGGGTAATAAATTACCCTTTTGCAGATTCTTGGTGGAACTGTTCAAGAGTGAAGAAACAAGAAACGAGTGGTGTCCAGAGTCTGACAATGATTTATTTCTGGTATATAAAGCAGGCTTATAACCAAACTCAGTGATAAAACACCACTGATGAGAACATCCCAAATCTTCTTTCTTACCTAAAGGTAGCATCAGTCTCTCCTCAGAGAAAGCTAAGCAGAACAGTCACTCTTATACCTCTGATAATTCCTATGGAAACTAGTAAAAAGATACAATAAACTTGCATAATTGGCTAAGGGCAAAAATGATTTAACTCGTACTAGCCTGGGAACATGTACTGAACTAACATAAACATAGATAAGATGAGACAAAGAACTCTATATATTGTAAGGTCATGATGACCGTTATCCATAATAGCTATTCTGCATTAAACCTAAAGATGGCATCATTGCCCAGCTGATGATTGTAATTATACAATATCCAGATATCAGTGTCTCCTCAGTACATTAGAAATACAGCAAATGGCATAATGATTCTTAGTAAAACACAATAACTGCAAAAATATTAGTAATAAAAGCATGATAAATGTATATAAGGCATTGTAATAATTATATATAAAGTATTGTGATTATATAGCAAAAATACAGTAATATGCATTATAATTTGTAGCAGCAATGCTGATAGAACAGCAGAACTCAGATCCTGACACTCATGCTTATGTGAAAAGTGCCTGTACCCTAAATATTACTGTCTGTGAGATAGGGGGCCCAATCAGGGGTGCTGGTCCATGACTAACAGGGGAGTAGGAAGAAATAGGCTGTTGGTTAACTAGGATCTGCAGCTTATCCAATAGGTAGGGAAATGGGCAGACTAGGTGGGCCAAGAGGTCCTTATCTGCCGTCAAAGTCTATGTTTCTATGCTTGCTTGAAACACAAGGAAAAATGGCAAGATCAACCAGATAAGGTTTTTAAATCAGAAATGCAGTATGTTGTATTGGGGGTAATATGGGGAGTTGTATTGGGGAGGCAAAACAAAAGTAAGTCACCTTAGGGGGCCAAAACCTATATGAGGAGCACTGTAAATCTTAATGTGGGAAATTGTGTTGAGGGGGAGATGTGGTGGGCTTGTGTGTGTGAAGGGTCCCAAAACATATGTTGCATAAACAGAATATGACATGGCCTGACTGACTATATCATATTTATCTTCATGAGAGGCCAATGATATCATGATATCATTGGCATCTTGTGAAGATAAACATAGAAGTTGATGGCAGAAAGAGATCGCTAGGTCCATCTAGTCTGCCCATTTGATGAGGCATTTTATGCATTTTATCCTCAAGATAAATATGATATCTTCAGTCAGGCCATGTCATGTGTATATATATATATATATACATATATATATATATTAGAGGCAAAAAACTCCATTTAATGCATTAGTTAGGGTTGTTCCACACTGACAAAAGCAAGGAAATTCGGTGTTAGGGTTGAAAGCCCCCCTTGGCCCCCCTGCCCACACCCCCAACCGGCATCGGGGTGCACATTAGGGGTGTCGGCCATAAATCTCATGGGAATGGAGAGAAGGATCTGACAATAATACAGAACTATGGAGCAAGATGAAATGTAAACTTTTGGAACTAGAACTATTGCATATCCCCCCAAAAAATCTTACATAACAAGTGAGGAAAATTACCTGTGTTGTTCTCTCAAAAGTTAAATCGACAGATAGCAAAAAAGAAGAAAGCCTACAAGGATATGAGAAGGGACAACCCAGACTATAATGTCTATAAATACAGATAACAATTAAAACGTATGAAACACATGATTAAGAGTCACAAAAAGACTTCTCAATTCAGGGTGGCTCATACAAAAGATGGAGGCAAAACATTATTTGCTTATTTAAATAACAGATCCAAAAATAGGTCAATTGGACCACTCAGGTTAAATGGGAAGGATATTGTTAACCCCCTGGAAATGACAGAGGCCTTCAACTCTTATTTTGTCTCTGTTTATAATCCAAGCCAAACAACAGCTTCTCCCAAGGTTACCATGCGTGACACAGAGTATGTGACTAGACAAGAGATTAGTAAGAAGTTAAAGAAGCTAAACATCTCTAAGTCAGCAGGTCCTGATGGACTTCATCCAAAATTGTTGTATGAGACCAGGGAGTGGCTACTGAAGCCCATGTACTGTGTCTTCAATTCCTCTCTTAATAGTGAAGTTCCTTCTGATTGGCGAACTGCTGTAGTGATTCCAATCTTCAAGAAGGGATGTAGGTCAGAAATTGGAAACTATAGACCGATAAGTCTTACATCCATTCTGGGAAAGGTATTGGAATCACTTATTAGAGATAGACTAGAGGTAGAGCTTCAAAGCATGGGATGCGTAGATAAGACTCAGCATGAATTCAAAAAGCAACATTCTTGCCAAACAAATTTGATGGTCTTCTATAATAATGTCAGCCAGTTTTCAGATGAGGTCAAACCAGTGGATATAGTCTATCTTGACTTCAAAAAGGCTTTTGACAAGGTGCCTCATGAAACATTACTTAGCAGATTGGTGTCTATGAACTTAAACAACACTATAATACAGTGGGTGCAAAATTGGGTGACTGATAGAACACAAAGGGTAAGGATTAGGGGACACTTGTCCAGGTTTTGCAAGGGTCTCGAGTGGCGTGCCACAGGGATCTGTGCTGGGGCTGGTACTGTTCACCTTCTTTATTTCAGACTTAAATAACGGTGTCACAAATGATTGTATTAAATTTGCCGATGACACCAAAATCTGTAACAAGATCTCTTGTAAAGAACATGCAGAATCACTCCAAAATGATTTGAGTAGGCTCCAGGAATGGGCAGTGAGAAACAAAATGGAATTTATCACAGATAAGTGTGCAGTTATGCATCTCAGAGCAAATAATAAGGATTATGTATATTTCCTAAATAAAATAAGGTTGAGAGTGGTTGAAACTGAGAAAGATTTGGGTGTCATCATCAGTAATGACCTTTCCTCTGGAAACAACTGTATAACAACCATGAGGAAGGCAAATAGAATTTTAGGGGCAATTAGAAAATCTTTTACAACCAGGCATAGAGCATGCCTTCTACCACTCTACAAAAATCTTATAAGGCCCCATTTGGATTATTGTGACCAGTTCTGGAGTCCTTCTCTGAGGAAGGCTATAAATAGCATGGAGAGGGTACAACGATGTCTAACTAAGACGGTATCAGGCCTGCAACACAAAACCTATGATGAGAGATTAGCGTCTCTGGGGATATATCCATTAGAATTACAAAAGATCTAGAGGGGACCTGCTCTTCATGTACCGTATATATAGTGACAGGGAGCTGATGTCAAGTTTGGGTTTGGTAGCAGCAGATAAAAACTTTAACCTAAGGAGTCATAGTA
Organism: Neoceratodus forsteri; assembly: GCA_016271365.2. NCBI lineage: Eukaryota > Metazoa > Chordata > Ceratodontiformes > Ceratodontidae > Neoceratodus > Neoceratodus forsteri. Next base: position 445,852,830 of record CM057456.1, on the reverse strand, counting down.
AACAGTTAAGATTGTCCTACCCAAAAAGTAATTGAAGGAGATCATTCTTTACCCAATGAGTAGTTATCCTTTGAAACAAACTTCCCAGAGATATAGGGGAAGCAGAAAAGTTCCAGATGTTTAAGAGAAGATTGCACTCATATCTACTGGGTACACAACCAGATCTTATACACCCCTAATGGGGAGGCAGGCTGTATGGGCTTTTAGCCTTCTACCTGTCTAAGTTATTGAGTATATGACCGAGAATTTCAATGGGAGTTAATCCCTTTTGTCATGCAGTAAACCTGTGACACTGGCTCATCCTGGCAGGCTTCAGTGTACATACATATAAATATATATATATATATATATATATATATATATATATATATATACACACATAAATAACTATATATATATGTGTATATATATATATATATATGTTTATATAATTATATATATTAACCCTTAGGCTGCTAACAGAATTAGAATGTATAGGAATTCTGGACTAATATATCAGTCTGTGGCACAGTAAAGGTTAAATACAAAAGGCTATCAATCGATTTCTGGTCATTTTCAGGCAGATGCCTTACAAGTTTTAATAAATATGTTAAAATGAGTCAAATAAGTTAAAATCAGTTTTAGATTAATTTGTTTTTCATGCCGTAAGGGTCACATGATTAGAGAAGCTAAAAACACACGTGCCCCAGCCAGCTAGATAAACACCCAGTAGACTCCCAGGTAGCTGCAAGTAGACACCATCAAAATGCCAGCAACTTCTGTGGCAAGAGAAACAAGAGCTTAAGAGAGCACAGCCCTGCAGCTAGAACCAGGGAGATTGATACAGTGGACTCCAGAGACGGGATAAAGCAGTGGGACAGTTAGACTGCAAGACAGCAGAAATGACCTGGAGTGGGGAATGAGGAGAATAAAGAGAAAAAGGACAGACAGCAAGAATATGTGTCAATAAATTTATTTATTTATCTTTTTCTTTTTTGTGGGCCCCCAACAGGCATACACTCAGTGCCATCCCGCTATACCTGTCTTGCTGGTGAACCCCCTCCTCCAGCCCACACCCCGGGTCACTCCGCCGAAGGTGGGACCACTGACTTCTCAGTGGGATTTTCTATCAGTTAGGGTGGAGAGGGGGTCCTGACAGTGGAGTGAGGACTGGTGCTGGCATCATTCTTCTGGGGCCATGTTTTTGCATGCTAGTTGGGGATGGGGATGTGCAATGATGTCCAGCATCTGCCCCACCACTCCAACCTGAGTGGTGCTGGCACGTAGGTTCCCCAGCCTCTACCATGTGGTTGCACAGTGCCAGACACTCTTTCCCCTCCCCCAGAGAAGGAGATCAGTTCCAAGGACCCTTAATCCTTCTCCCCCTGGCTGGCCCTATGACGTCCCAAGTCTGTTCCTGAACCCAGGTCATCAGTGTCGCAGGCAGGCACCCTACCCTGGTGGTCTGGCCCCAGTGTCAATAAATTTAAAGTCAAATATATTCCGATAGCATCTATACTGAGAGTAACTGATGGTATATTGTGCACCCACAGACTTCATCACTGAATAAGCGGAAATAAATGTTAGCTCCTATAGTTTTAAATTAATAAAGCGGGCCAAATAAACTCAATAGTGGGGTGGAATTCTTAACTTGTGGGTAGCACAACCTTATTAACAGACAAGTGGATAAATGATAAATTGGGTAGAACGGTCACTAAGGTGCTAAATTAATAGAGGTAGTGAAGGTAGCTACTAAAGGTGATAAATTATTAGAGCAGTTTTACGTGAGACAGCAGATCCACTAGCTGTCATAGTTCATTTTTCATAATTCAATTGTAGACATAAATGTTTTAACAGTGTTTTTAAAACAGAAGATTACCCCCACTGATCTCCACCCGTTGTTTTTTTATAGTGTTCTTGGTAGCTGGGCCCCGGAGACAAGGGGGTTAATCTAATTTCAAATGGGAGGTCTTTTACCCTGAGGTGCTATTTAAAAGAACAGAAAAGCCTGGGCCATGTGCAATTAAAAGGAAAGGATTACACATAAAAGAAAAACAGCTCATCAAGCAACAAGAAAACACAAAGGTCTCAGCATTCAGACCATCTTTGGTTAAACACTTCATGCATTGGACACGGGCATTTAAGATCTCAGGACACATTAAGAAGGAAAGACTGAAGACATTACTCATTTGAGGAACCTGATGAACTAAATTAGAGGAAGAAGAGTCTAATAAGAGCTGCAGACTTGCAGTTCTTAGCCATGACTTTTTAGTGGACTTTTTTTTTTGGTTTTTGGATTATTGTTATATGTGTCACAATTACAATATTTAATTGTGTGAATTAGAAATATCATAATTCAATCTACTGGCAGATTTACATATATATGAAGGCAGGAATATAAGAAATAAGGATATGCCTATAATAACCAGAAGTGGGAAAACCTTGTGAAGTATAAACTTTTCAAACTTAGAAGTAAACAAGAGGCCTCAGTCTCTTAAGCATCTAGCCTTAAGAACACCAAACAAAATATAGAACACAGTAAAGAGAGGAAGAAAGGGCAAGTCAGCAAAGAAATCTGAGGATGGGACCACTAAAACGTTAGTAACAGCCAGTCCACTTCTCCTCTTTTTGATAAAGAAAGGGACAGAATTATTAACAGTCAACAGGTCAAATCTAGATATAATAGATCAACCAGAGGAGATAAGGATAGATTTTTCAGAGGTATTTAATAATTTAGAAGAATTAGACAAGGAGGTAAAAATATATGACAGAATCCATTAGAGTAGGGCTGAAGGAACACAGTAAAAAAGATTGTGTAGCAGATGCACATAAGATCAAAAATAAGAGTGAGGAAGCAAATCAAAATGCATTTGGGGAGGAAAGAGAGTGCTCCTTGATAAACGAGCCCTGAAAATTTTAGAATACAGGACAAGGAGGGAATAGCAAAATGTATCACCCTTTTGCTGAGAGGCCCTATCTCAGCAAATGTGTTACTATTCAAACAGCTGGTAGAAATAAAATAAGCTATGGCATTTATCAAGGGAATCTGTTTAGAGAACAGGAAGAAACTGGAAACCCAAGAAAGTCAAAAGTACAGGCAAACAGAATAGGGGTAATTTATGAGGATAGTACCCCAGTGAAAGAATGTGACAAGGGATTAAGGCAAGGCTCTAAAATACTGGATAATCCCATTACACCATCGAAGGATCTTTCCAATAGGGCAATTTAATGTATAATGCTGCTGGATATAGAAATAAGGAATGATAGTTTATGTAAAGAACTTAGAAAAAAGTTCCCTGACTTGTGGGCCGAAGGGGAAACACAAGAAAAAGAAACTCAAAACACAAAATAAAGAAAAAAGAATAAGGAGAAAACAAAATAAGCCAGCTGTAAAGCAAAGCTCCAATTAAAAGACAGCAAATGAGGGGGGTGGAGACTTGGACAAAGGAGAGTATAAGTAAAGCCCACTCTGATACAGAGAACAGTGGTGGACAAGGGAAGAAATATCTGAAATCAAAAAGAAAATGGGATAACAATAATAACAATAAGGTCGTAAAAACACAAAAAGGGGGCCCAAGAAGAAGAAGAAACAGGCTGATATTAATGGGGGTAATCAAATAATAATGAAAGCTCAATAACCAGACAAAGAATGGCAATAGATATGAAGGAACAACATGTCAGGTTTGAGATTGGGAAGGAAGAGATAGAGAAAATATCAACTATGGGTGAGGAAATAGAACTCCCAGAGGACGATTAAGCAGATGATAACCACACATGGGAGACAGGAAAAGGCTGTGGATACAGTGCAGGGTTTTATTTAACTCCAAAAATTGATTAGCGTTTTGCTCATAAAAGTGCTAAAACATTGTGAAAATGCATAGCACTTGCCTCATTGTGTTAAACAAGCATAACACTTCTAGAAAACCTATGTAAATACTTTCTGTACAGTTAGCATTGTCCCAAGGAAAAAACTGCTAATCAATTATTTAAAACCCTGCAGTGATGCCAATAATCTGAGACACACAACATCTGCAGAGGAAGAAGATGGTAAAGGGAATTTCTGGAACTCCCTAAATAACACTTTAAAACAGATTATGTGTTACTGTTATATAGGGGGGGTAGGTATTCCAGATGAGACAGAAGAACAATTAGATAAAATAATGAAGAATCTGCTGACCACTATTTTGGATGGCTACAAATATGTAACTAATCACATAAGTGTAATTTGACCATTACCAAAATCAGAACTAGCTCTATTGACCTCTGACCAATTCTATATACTAAAAGCCTAGCAGCGGTGATTGACCTCTCAGAATTTCCTGTGGCTAGCTTGAGTCCTGATGCCTTGGTGTTGGCCTACAATAAGGACATTTCCATGGCCCTGGATCTCATTGCTCCTGTCCATGTTCGTCCTCTCCCCCTTCGCCCTCAGGCTTCATGGTTTGATGGGTCCTTGAGGGAGTTGCGGTGACTTGGACGTAGGTTAGAGTGACATTGGCAGAAATCTGGCCTGGAGGGCGACCACCTTAGATTGGTAGAGCACTATCAGACCTACCGATCAGCAATCTCCTGTAAGAAGGCAGAATTCCTGCCCAGGGAGATTGCTACCACACAGAACCGACTAGCTCAGCTCTACCGACCGTGGACAGGTTGTGCAACCCAACCTGTCTACAGTTCCAAAGACCTTTTTCACAAGTGGAGTGTGATGAGCTTGCTCGATTCTTTGAGAATATGGTGGCTGACTTCAGGTCAGAGATCCTCACAGTTCACTCTATGGGGGATGCTGTTGATCGGTGCTCGGTCACTTTACCTTGTGTTTCCTGGACTTCCTTTCACCAGCCAGAGTTTGTGGATGTCATGCAGATTGTCCAGAGTATGCACCCTGCATGCCATAGTTTGGATCTGGGTCCAACCTCCCTGATTATGGGATGTTATGACATCATTGGCCTAATCCTGGTTCAGATTGTCCGATGCTCCCTTGATTTGGATGAGTTCCCAAGCTCTCTGAAGGAGGCGGTGGTAACACCCCTCCTGAAGAAAGCTTCTTTGGACCCTGACTCTCTGGCTAACTACAGACCAATCTCTAATCTTCCTTTTTAAGGGAAGGTTATTGAGAAAGTAGTAGCAGTACAACTGGAGAACCACTTGACCATCCATAACATCTATGAACCTCTCTAGTCCAGTTTTTGGAAGTGGCTTAGTACCGAGACTGTGCTGGTTCAGATGCTCAATGATTTCCTGATGTCGAGAGATCGGAGAAGCCGTACTATTCGAGTGCTCCTTGATCTCTCCTCAGCTTTTGACACTGTGGACCATGGGGTATTGCTTGGACATCTGAGGTCCATCTGTGGCTTCTCAGATGGTTTACATCTTTTCTCACTGGTAGAAATCAGAGAGTGGTGTCTGTTTTTTTTTCTTCAGGCCCAGTCTCTCTGTCTTGTGGGGTACCTCAGGGCTCAATGCTTTCTCCCATGTTGTTCGCAGTGTACAGTGATAACCACAGACATTGGCAGCTATTTCCAGATATTTTGCAAAATGTCTGAAGAGTTTCTCTCTGCTGCCCCTACTGTTTAAATGCAAAAAGCATCAGATATTTCTGGAAATATCACAGAAATTTCAGGAAATAGCTGGCAGTGTCTGTGGCTACTACTGTATATGCTGCCCCTCAGACACATTGTAAGATGGTATGGGCTGAGGTTTCACTGTTATGCTGATGATACCCAGCTCTACCTGTCTTTTGCACCCGACCAGGATAGTGCTTTCTTGGTATTTAACAACTGCCTTGTGGAAATCCAGGACTGGATGAATTTGAGTTGGCTGAAGTTGAACACAGGAAAAACAGAGGTGATGGTGGTGGATATGGGTTGCTGGATAGAGGGATTGAGGACTGGCCAGTCCTCTGAAATTTATCTAGGGGGCACCCAGATCCTTACCTCTGATCAGGTGCAGGACCTGGGGGTGGTGCTTGATGACGGGCTGACCGTACAATCTCAGGTGTCAGCTGTCATCAAGCATTCCTTTTACCATCTTAGGAACATCACCAGGATCAAGCATCTTGTTCCTTCCAGAGACCTGCCTACACTTGTCCATGCCTTTGTGACCTTGCACCTTGATTACTGCAATTCCCTTTACTTAGAGCTTCCTGGTGTTGATATCTGCCACCTGCAGCTAGTGCAGAATGAGGCAGTGCACTTGCTGACTGAGGTTTCTTGAACATCTCATATTACCCCTGTTCTGTGCAGTCTGCACTGGCTGCTGATTCAGTGGCAGATCACCTTTAAGGTTGGTTTACTGACCTACAAAGCCCTACATGGACTTGGCCCTGACTACTTGAAAGAGCTTCTGATTCCCTATTGTCCCTAGTGACAGCTCAGTTTGGCTGTCAAGGGGTTCCTGGAGATTCTGAGGGTGTCTTTGAAGTCATCTGTGGCATGTGCATTTATGTATGTTGCCCCTACCCTCTGGAAGTCTCTACCCCATTGGCTACGGGAGTGCATGACAGTGGGAGGCTTTAAGCAAGTGCTTAAAACTTATTTATGGTGTCAGCCTTTTAATGGCACTTAGTAAATGAACCCTGTTGTATTCTTTGTTTTTTTATATTGTAGTCACTGTTTTATTATCTTTTAATTCTTTTGTAAAGAGCCTTGAAATCTGAAAGGCTCTTTTGTGAAATAAAATTATTATTAATATTATTATTTATTATCTTTTCTGGAATTTTACAAAGGTAACAAGGGAAAGAGTGATTAAAAATAATAACAAATTGATATCTCTATTTGGATTAAAACAAATGAAAAATGAAAACAAGAGGAATGTGAAAGAAAAACTGATGGAGACCTTAACTTCTAAAGATGCATATTCCTAGCCAAGCAATTCAAAGGGTGGTCAGGTGGGAGACAGATGGCCATACTGTATATCTTTTTGGCTAAGAGAAGGTGTATTGTACAAACAACTATTATCCAAAAGAAACATCTTGGATGAACTCAGAATTTTTATGTATGAAGAAGATCAACCAAATAAGGGTATGCACAGTTGGTACCCTGTCATAAAAAGTAATTTGACCAAATGGGAAATACCGATAGAGATTGAGAACAAATATGAGATCCTAACCAGACTGGATTGCTGACAATTTTCAGAAACACATATAGGAAGGAAGCCACAGGTATAACCATATGTGAACCCCCAAGGACTTAATGATCATAATAGTGGTATGGCCCAAATACTGTCATGAAATGTGTCAGGTATAAGGAACAAGTTAGCAGACTCAGAAGTAATAATGTATCTCCAGGAATTTGATTACATTTGCATTCAAGAAACATGGGCTAGTGGCAACATTTTTCTGAATGGTTTTAAATCTTATTGGGTGGACTGGCAACATTCTGCAGATTAGCTAACAATATAACCAGAGAAGAATTACCATGTCACAGTGATAGTATCCTGGCAATCAGGGTTCAGAATGGAAAAAAAGAAACAAAAATAATAAATATTTACTAACCACCAGAGAATAGCATATATGGGGGTAAGGACTGGCTAAAAAAGCTAGATTTATTAATAGAAGAACTTTTAACCAAAAACCCAGCTATAAATATTCTACAACCTGGGGATTTTAATGCCAGAGTAGGACAATTAGCAGGGGCCACCGAAGATTCCCTTAACATCTTAGCTATTCAGGGGACCCCAGACTCTCCCCAGACAGGAAATCCATGGACAAACTGACAAACAACAAAGTGACAAAGCTACACAAGATAATGATGGAAATGAATTTTACTATACTGAATGGTAGAACATATAATGATAAGTCAAGTAATTTGACATTTACAGGAGGAAACAGTTCATCAGTTATAGATCACGCATGGGTGAACATTAATATGTTAATAGACTGTTTGGACCTGAGAACTGAACCCAGACCAGAAAGCCAACATGGAGCATTAGAAATTAAGATAAAGATGCATAAAAAATATTTTAACAATATGGTGAAATCGGCCCTTATAAGTATTTGGAGAAAGAGATGCATATGCTGTGAAAGAATAGAAAGCAAAGAGTTTATTAATAAACTCGAGGAAAGAGGAATTTTTGAAAGTTTATTGGGGAATGTTGACACAGAGGGAAGTAACACAATAATCATAAAGCTCAAAGGAATCATGATCAGAATCTCAAATATCATACTATAAGAGGTAAATATGAATACTAGAAAGGGATAGGTCTGGTTCAATAAGGATTCCAAATGAACTAAAAAACAACTTAATAAACAACTGTGGATAACAAAACTTAATACCACTAAAAATAACAATAGATTAATGAACAAAATGAGAAAGGACTAGCATGAAATACTTCATCAGAACATGAAAAGATAAAGACAGCAATTATGGGCAGAACTGGAAGAGGTGGTAAACTGAAGAAATAACAAAAGATTTTGGTTAATAGTTGGTAAGGGTATGAAAGATTGCAGTGAAGAAATTGATTCAAATATTGAATCAGATAAATGGGTACAGTATTTCAAAAATCTCTTCTTTAATAATAACAGTGAGTATATAGTAAAGCTAAAAAATAATTCAGGGCAAGTGCCTGGATCCCTGTAGAAAACAATTTTACAATGGAAGAAATATGTCAAGCACTAGAAACCTTCTCAGCACACAGGGTGCCAGGCCCAGATGGTGTCCCCTTGATGTGATATGGAAAACAAAACCATTATGGATCCCTTTCTTGTATACGTTATTTAACCATATATTGGAGACAGGAATTATCCCCAGAGCTGGAAAAAAAAACATAATAGTCCGCTGTTCAGAAAAAGGCAAAATGACCCAGTTGTTATAGGTCCATAAGCCTAACTGTCTGTACTGAAAAAATATACACAAGAATCATAAATAACAGAATTATAAATTGGTTGGAAGAAACTCATATATTAGATGAAGCACAATCAGGTTTCAAAGCTAAATATTCCGTAACAGATCAATGTTTTATGCTGGGACATTTAATACAAAAATATAAGACAGTTAAAAAACTAAAATTATACCGCACATTTGTGGACCTCAAAGCTGCTTTTGATAAAGTCAATATATTAGAAAAAAATGGGAATGGAACAAACAATAATAAATATAGTCAAACTTTTGTATCAGGATAATTACAGCTATGTAAGATATAATGCTAAGGGTGACAAGAGTGAGAAATTCAGTAATGTAGGAGTAAAAAGGGTGTACTATATCACAGACATTATTTAATTTATATTTCAGTTCTGTCCTCCAATATATGTATGGCACCACCTTCCATCTCCCAAAAATAAGTAACAGGGTATGCACATATTTGGCATACACAGATGATGTTGCCCTTCTCTCAACAAGTTATATAGGACTGAACAGAAAGTTAAAGAAATTTCATGTAGAATGTGAAAATGTTGATTTACAGATTAATTATACCAAAACTAAAATCATGGTCTTTGGCAGGAATAATAGGAAATACAAATATTTCATAAACAAAAAAGAAATAGAAGTCGTCAGGGACTTCTGCTACCAAGGACTAATTGTGACACAGGAAGGAACATGGAGGAAGCACATAAAAGAATTTGAAAACAAAGCAAAAAGATTCCTACTCATAATGAGCTCCTTTTCTTATAGGCATGGGGGAAATTCAGTAAGAGGTAATATCAAGGTTATCAATGCCAAAATAAGAAGTCAACTCCCTTATGGGGCAGAAATATGAGAGACTCAAATAAATTTGAACATCAAACCGTGCCTTAACAAATTCTACAAAAAACATTTAGGGTTTCCAAATGGAACCCCCTCAGCACTGGTAAAGGCAGAGTTAGGACAACTTCCTGTGGAATGCCAAATTAAACAAAGATTAATCAACTATTGGCTCAAAGCATATGGGATGGCAGAAGGTAGGTTACCAAGATTATGCATTGAAGAATCCACCAGTTACCTGAAAAAACAAACAAACAAAAAAAAAAAAACATAATATTCTCAAGCATCTCCATCATAGGCAAAACAATTTAACCTTATGGGTTACTTAATTGCATATCAGATATCTTTAGATTGCCAATGGCCAGGGTAAAGGAGGGAGGAAGGAAGAAATAGGGTTAGAGATATTTTTATGCAAAGGGATATAGAGTTATGCAAGCAATATAAAGCATGTACATAGTTAACAAAAATAAGAGGAAACACAATTTAGAATATTACCTTGTGATCCTTAAAGACCCCAGCAGAAGAAAATGTATTTCTAGATTTAGATTTGAATGCTTCACAAGCCAGTGGAGATTGGACCAGTTTAGAAAAGAGGAGTACAATAGCAAGAATTTATGTAAATGTAAACTTGGGGTGGATAATCTTACTCATTTAGTGATTACCTGCCCTTTGTATGACAAATACAGGAAACTTTTACTGGGTGATACAGTGTATTAGGCACTCTGAAAACAGAACCACAGTACTTGGTATCACATTTACTTAAATCTCATTCAAAACACATACTTGATTCAATGGCCTCCTTCTTGAAGATTATAGAAGAGAAAAAAGTTACATATGACTAAAGAATGTTAAATGAATTTGCAGAAAATGAATGGTAGAACTCCTAGCTATTACCTGCTGTCAGTGATATAATACTGTGTAATATAAGGAATCGGGTCAAACATCTATTTGTAATGTTTTAGATGTAATTTTATTCTCTTTAAATGTGCTGTAGAATGTAAGATGAATGTTGTATTTGTTGTAAATTATAATGACATTAATTTGTCAAACAATAAATGGAAATTGACTTGACTATGTACCCTCTCTGCAAGGCGTATGGTGCCTCAAAACATATAATGTTATAAAGATGCTCTCACACTGTGCTGGTCTCAAGGCTCCCAGCATTTCTGTGGTAGAATGAAGTAAAATCTAGTCAGCTCCAACATCCCACAAGAAGAGGCACTTAACAGCCTAGCTGCTTTCCTGAATACTAGGGGTAATAATGGACAACCTTGTACAGAGCTGTTGCTCAAACTTTTGGAATTTGTTTTAAAATGCAATGATTTTTCTTTTCTAGGGAACTTTTACTTACAAACCAAGGGAACTGCTAAGGGGGTGACCGTCGCCCCCAGTCTAGCAAACCTGTATATGGAAGGTGGGAAAACATTTACATAAGAGACCCTGATGTTAACCCATACTGATGGAATATAAGTTTATATAAGTGTTCTATTGATGATATTTTTATCATTTGGAATGGTAACATTACACAGTTTGATAATTTTGTGACCTGTTTACATGCATCCAACCCTAACTTGCATCTTACTTACAATGCAAGTAAAGAAAATGTGTTCTTTTTGGATTCATGCATTAGCAAGAGTGAGTGGGGCAATACTGCAATGTATATCTACAGGAAACCCTGTGATAGGAATACAATACTTTTTTCTTCCAGTTACCACCCCAGACATGTTGTACGCAACATACCAAAAGGTCAATTCCTCAGGTTGAAAAGAAGTTGCAGTAATGCTGAGAGTTTTGAGAAAGCAGTGAGTGATTTACAGAAAAGATTTGTAGATAGAGGATATTCAGCAACACATGTTACATCCACTTATCAGGAAGTGAGGGACATACCTAGATCTGTGGCTTTGAGACGTAACACTCCCAGTGAACAAAGTTGCACTACCTTGAATTTTGTAACTACCTATTCTGTTCATGCCCTGAAAGTAGCTGACATTGTTAAACGCAATTGGAATATCATCGGGGTGACCCCAACATATAGATTTACCATGAGACAGTCCCCAGAATGTCCTATAGATGAGCTGAAACCCTCAAAGAGCAGTTAGTTCACAGCAGACAGGCCCTACTAAATGTACAAACATGGCTGAAATGTAGTATTGGTTGCTATAAGTGCCAGAGATGCACTTGCTGCCCTTTTGTGGCTACAAGCAAAGAATTTACTAGCCCACATTCAAACTGAGCCTATCAGATTAGACAACTGATCACCTGTGACACCTGTGGTGTCATTTACACAGCAGAATGTGCCTGTGGGGCATTCTATGTGGGTAAAATGAAGAGAAACTTTAAGTCTAGGGTTGGTGAACATGTTAGAGCCATCAGAAATGACAACCTGACTTATGCTACAGCGCTCCATGTTGCACAGAGTACACACAGTAAGGAACACATTTTCTCATTTAGAGGCATTGAGAAAGTGTTCAGGAACCTGAGAGGGTGGATTTCAATAACTTTATCCTTGAGAGGGAAGGATTTTGGATTTATATACTGGGTGAATACAAACACCCAGGTTTGAATGAAAGGTTCAACATCACCCTTATCTGAGAAAAAGGAAGTAATTGCACCTAAGAATTAACAGTCCTAACATGTTAGAATCACTACTTGATTATGCAGAATAACCAATAAGCAATTACAGGATGTGCGCTTCTGTCTAATAATATCAGTACATGACAACTTAACTTATAATAATGTGCCTTTATTTTATGTTAACTGTTCTCTCTGTATATATCTCTTTTAGATATACCCAGACAATGGAATCGAAAGGAAGCCATGTGGACTCAGTCTCTGGGCCTTCGTTTGATTTTAATTGTTTCCAGGATTTTATCTTTAGAGCTATAGTTTTTTTTAAGAATTTTAACTCTATTGTATAAAATATGTGATTCATTTGTACCTATGTATGTTTTGTACTTGTTTTTAATTCACTTTGCACTGTTGGTCACATTTTTCATGCACTTTGATGACGTCACTTATGATGTCACACTGTTTGCTGTATAAATAAGGCGCTTCTTGTTATGTCATTGAGATCCATTGAGAAAAGAATCAGGGCATTCCGAAATGTGTCTGGAGCTGTTTTGCACATTTGCACTTTGAAAATAAAATGAAGCACCTTATAACTTCGTGAGCAGTCCTTTATTAAGTGGGTGTTAAGTGCAGGATTTGGTTCTGACTATCTATTTATAATGTTTTAAATGTCATTTATTCTTTTTAAATGTACTGTAGAATGTAAGATGAATATTGTATTTGTTGTAAACTGTAATGACATTAATTTGTCAAATAATAAATGGAACTTGACTTCACTATGCATCCTCTCTGTAAGGCATATGGTGCCTCAAAACATGTAATGTTATAAAGATGCTCTCACACTGTGCTGGTCTCAAGGCTCCCAGCATTTCTGTGATAGAATGAAATAAAATCTGGTCAGTTCACAACACCTGTAGTCGACATAAAAAATGTTCTCAAAGACTGAGGTTGGCAGTTTTACTCTGGTGTTAATTTCTGGTCTCATGTCTGAGTACAAACTGAAACAAAAGCCTGAAAAGAGACTGGGCCCACAGGGTTCAAAAAGTGCCAAATATGTGGTCACTGTTTGCCTAAGATAAGCATACAGAGTGTTGCAAATGTTTGGGACCAGATCAAAGTTGGCTAAACTGTGATATGTGCAGTGTTTTGTCTTACAACACAGAAAAGGACAAACAGAAGGGCGGTCTTCATCAGCTCCAGTCTCTGTCTAATGCCAATATGTGATCATTTAGTAAAAACATTGAGAACATCTCTGTGCTAATGTCTGAAGAAGTAGCTTCTCCTAAAGATCAGTCTAAAGCAGAGTCTGCAAGGAAGCAAACTAAAGAGCATAAATCCTCAGCTGAGGAATACTCAGATAGAAAGTACTCCAGTAAAAGGCAGGCAGAAACATCATCCTCTCAAACTAGCCTGAAAAAGACCAAACATTAAAAGCACTTAGAGTCAGGAAAAGAAAAGATAAGGGAGCCAATTATCCAGTCTGTTGCTGATGCTCAGATGCCCTCTATGGAGGAATTCAAAAAATGTGGCAATTCTTTCAGATCATAAAAGAACAGGCATTCAAAGTTTCTCCCTCTATTGCCCATAGTGACACAGATGAGGACTGTTGTTTTGAGGAAAAGGAAGAGCATATTACTCCTGAGATCAAAGGTGATGAGGAAAACAGTTCATCATCACATCCCTTATATGTTGACTCCACATATTCTGCCTTCCTTACAGGCATAATAGCTATAATGAATATCTCCACTGTGAAAACTGATTGTGATATTGAGGAGTCAGATTTTTGTTTTTGTTAATGGGTTATGCTCTCAACGCCTGTTTTAAGAGGTGACCAACGAGCACTGTGGAGGTCATGTGACTTGTTCAGGGTCACAGACTCTGCAAGTGGAGCTTGTGGGAGTCAAACTAAGGTCTACTAGATGTACCAAGCTCATTCACAGCTCATTACTCTAACGTCTGGGCTATACTTCCAGATTCCGTATGCATTTTGGAGCCAAAATTAACCAAGAGAGTCAATATTCCTATTTATTTATGTATTTATTTATTAAATTTTGGTGACCAGGTAGGTCCACTGAGTCCCAGAGGTCCCTTTTTCAGGGGCGACCCGGGATTACGTGGTATAATAGGATATACAGTGAGAGTACAACAAATAAGTCATAGCAGTTGATATACCTCATAGCAATAGCATAGTATGTAACAGGTTTCAGATTTACCAACATTTCAATCAGTGAAAAAAAACAAGACAGAGAACACAAGCAATGCACAGAAATTGAGTGAAGTTAACAACATCTATTTATGACACATTTAAAAATACCAGGAAAAGAACTTAGAATTGTTAATGTCTGCAACAGTAATTGATAAGAAAATAGCAAAAAGATAAACTACAGTGGTGTCCCCCAGGATGAAACACACTTTTAACACACTCTGCAGTATGCTGCAGCAGACCTACTGAATAAAGCAATGTAATTTCAAAGGCAATTAGTCCTCTTTTTCATGCAGGAAACTGTGGCATTCACTTCATCCTAGCAGTGTCACATTTTCCTGAATGACGAAGGGGACTTATTACCATTGAAATTACATTGCTTTATTCAATAGGTCTTCTGCAGCATTCTGCAGAGTGCTACAAAATGCTGCAGAAATGCATTTCATCCTGGGGGACACTACTGTATATAGAAACCAGGAATGGTTCAGAATATCTTTACCAACACCCTAACCCAGAGGGTCTAATACAGGTTACTGCACATGAAAGGGTAAGGACAACCTTTTCTACAGAATCACCCAAACATTCCAGAAAAACTGACATACTTGGAAAACAATTCTACTCTTCTGCCACACACATTATGAAGAAGGCAGCATTTCTGAGTTACACATCACACTATGAGGAAGCACTCTGGAAAACTGCACTACCCTTTTGTGACAGTCTTTCCTTTGATAAGAAGTCATAGATGTTGCAGCATGTATAAGCTCGTCTGGATACAGCACAAAATGAATTGCAAATGGCTTTGGACCTTAATGAATCATTCACAGAGCCCAGGCAAATGCAATATCTACCAGAAGATATGTATAGTTAAGAACCACAGGTTTATCTGTGGACTTCCAGTGCAAGAACGCTGAGCACCTCCTTTGAGAATGCATCTCTCCTTATAGACCAAATAAAGAGCTACATGAACAAGATAAATAAAAGTAAAGCTACTTTAAAAAATACAGTGGGGAAAGAAAAGTCAAGAGGTTACTACAGACCCTATAGTAAGGGAGTCATAACAAGGAGGTACTATTGCAGTCTGTACCACTATCAGCAGAATAGTGCACCCAGGGGGTCAACTAGAGGTAGATGTTGGAGATACTGGAAGCAAGCGACAGGCCCAGCTCATTTACCATAGACAAAAACTAACCCCTGATGAGTCACAGGTCACCACACCTCACCCTCCAGTGTGTGTGTGTGTGTGTGGGGTACCTCTCTCACCGTCTTTAGCAATGGCAGTCTCTTAAAACAGATGTATCCATGCTTGAGACCATGAGAGAAGGCCTCAGTCTATGTTTTGTTACCACTCCAAAGCAAAAGAAGTTCACATTCATTACAAGAAATGCAGTAATTAAAACTGAAAATTTAAAAACAGCAGTCTCTCTGTGCTGTTAAGAAGGTACAAGCAAAAGAAATGAGATTTTTTTTCTCAAAGTACTTTCTGACAGAGAAAAAAATCGGGAAAGTGGTGACCAACCCTAGACCCGATATATCTAAACAGACACATACAAAAGGGAAACGTTAAACATGGTAACTTAGCAAACAGTAACTCCATCTTTGTATTAAGGGGACTGACTATGCTCATTGGATCTGAATGGATGTTTACTTCTGAATCCCAATAACAAGCCACAGAAAGTAATACTTCAAAGTAGGTGTGGGTCAATACCAGTATAGGGCTATGCAGTTCAGACTGACCTCTATCCCAAGACTTCTCACAAAGTGAATGGCTGCAGTACAGTAGTAGCACTTTGAATAAAAAGGAGTGACATATATCTATACTTAGATGATTGGTTTGTGTGTGGGAGAATGAAGGAAGAAAAATATATGTTTCTGATGGAAAACTAGGGTTCATACTGAATTTATTTATTTACTTATTTTTTTGAAAATTGGTAAGCAGGAAAATCATGAGTCACAGCTCATTTCTAGGTGTAACCCCAGGGGAGAGGGGAACAAGGGGGTACAAAGTAAGAAAAGACAAGTAACAAGGTGCAGTTATTGCCAAAATAAATAAGAAAAAGAATTTGCAATGTTCCCTCTAATTTTTAGTCTCTGTGGGTGGGCGACTGATATGTGTGTGCGGCACTTTGCGCAAAAAAATTGATTCATGTGCGCAAATTGGGTGGCCCAAACAGGTGATATATTTTATTGCCAGTAAACAGTAGAAAATATAACCAAACACTTAAATACTCAATGCAAAGTATAAATATACATTCTGACACAGTCCGAAGCCTGGATGTTCATTGTGCGCCATAACAGTATGAAATGGAAACATGTTTAAACTATGTACATTTTAAAGAGTCTTGCATGCATCTAAAAGGGGTGCTGCTAATGATGCATTGCTAAGAAATCAACATTTACTGTTTTTCTCTCCTGTCTTTCCCATTCTTCCAGTGGATTATATTTTATTAGGATCCATTTTTCCACCAGATGTTAAAAACAATTTTGTTCGCATCAGCATATCTAAATGGCTTTCTTCCAAGCGGTTTCTTTGTTTGCTCTTAATGCAGTTCATGAGGCTGAAGCCTCTTTCACAGTTAGCACTAGAAGCTTGGAATGTAGTAGTAGTAGTAGTAGTACAATTTATTATTCAGCATAAAGCAGTTACAATATACTAAAATCATGACAAAATACATAGTAAATATAAATAGACAATAAATAAATCAACAAGGAACTTAAATATATTTACAGTGCAATTCAATTTAACAAAGTACCTTTTCACATAAAAAACCTCCACAGGACTTCAAGTCTCCTAATAAACTTTACAAATGAATTGAGATTAAACATTTTGCAAAGATCTCTTCCATGTTCTTTTCTTTCATAGTAAACAGATATTCCAAAAGATCCTCCAGGGGAGGCTTAGATCCCCCAGTTTTTTCCTAGTTGATTCGTACCTAGGACACAAAAGTACCACATGTTTGAGATCATCTATAGTCCCCACTCCACATTTACAATATGGAAAAAGTACCCTCTCTCTTTTGTCTGAAATGAATGCAATGAGCACTATAGTTTTCAGTTACAAATCTTGTATAGATTCTTATTTGTTTAGAACAGGTTAAAAAAGAGAGATTTTTTTTATCTATTTATTGTAATATTCAGAAAGACTCATATCCCCATGAAATTTTTACTCTTTTATAAAATCCATATAGCTTAAGCTTGGAGAGTTGAACATAGAAATAATTTATGTCTTAAGTCAATACACCTCAATTTGACATCCTGCCTAATCTCCTCAAATGGTCTTGTGTAAATTTTATATAAGAGGTGTCCCAATCCAGCCAGCATTATTGTTTCCTTAATAAGTTGAATAAAGGTATGTACATATCCCATGCTGGCCAATTTGATGGCTTCCACTACACACATTCTGGGATATCTTTGTTGGGGCAAAAGAAAAAGTTTCAACAGAAAGAGAATCTGTCGTTCACAGATGAGAGAAGTCAAGGAACATTGTCCTATCTCCAAGGCAAGAATACAGCTTGGAGTTCCATTTAAAAATATTAAGATGTATCTATAGAGTTTATTCAGAATTATTTCTAATTCTCTAATCTTAATATAACCCCAGATTTCAGAGGCATATATCATGCTCGTTCTTATTTTGGTATTAACAACTCTTAATATTCCGCTCACTGATGACTTCCCCATCTTGCTGTTAAATATTTTAAGGGCATTTACAGGAGATCCCATTTTAAATTGAATAACCTCCAAATGTTTGGTCCAAGATAGGCTATAGGCAAAACGGGCACCTAAATAGTCATAACATTTAACAGTGTCTATATGGTTACCATTTAGCCTAAAGCCTACCGTATTCTTGGTTTGAGAACCAAAAACTACAGTGTTGGTCTTGCCAAGATTAACTTTTAGTTTCCTTTGAGAACAGAGATTCAAAGTGAGCCAATTTTCTTGTAAGACCTAGGACTGAAGTAGAGACAAGACTAAATAGTCTGCATATGCTAAACATTCAATCCTTTGACCATTAATTTTGGAGGTGAAAATCTGGTTACCTAGCTGATCCAAGACTGTATTAATGTAGATGTTAAATAGAGGGGTCCAAAATACACCCTGTCTGCCCCCACATTTGTCTCAAATCTATGAGTTAGATGACCATACTGATTATATTGGACCCTTGTCCACATATTTTCATACAGTCTATTAATAACATCAAGAAGTGAGGCCTCAACTTCAGATCCCTAATGCAGCCCAAAGGATTTTTCTACTAATGCTGTTGAAGGCAGAGGAGAACTCCACAAAACAGTAAATATAATCTGTTTTTTATCACTTGAGTATACTTCCAGATCAGGTGCTGAAGCACATAATAGTGCTGTACTGTAGAATAGTCCTTCCGGAAACTGTTCTGTGTCTCATTCAATACTGAGTTCTCCTTGACCCATGACAGCAATCTGCCCAAAATTATCCTAGAGAAAATCTTTTGTGAAACATCTATCAAACAAATATACCTATACATCCTTGGGTCATTCGGATCCTCTTTTTTGAAAATTGGGAAGATAACACTACTTGCCCAACTGGCAGGGTAAGAGTACCCCTGAACCTGGCCATTAAACAGCAAATGAAGAAAAGGAATCCATCAGTTGGTAAAAACCTTATAGAGATCACCTAGACCCCATCTGGCCCTGGTACTTTATTTGCCTTAAGGCCAATCAGTGCCATCCGGAATTCGTCCTCTTTGATCAAGATAGGTCTTGAAAAAATTTCATCTTCCTATATTTTGAAAGCCTCGGGTGTCTCCTGCTCTTCATGAGAATAATAGAGCTTGAAGAAATAAGATGCCCAAACTTCAGGTGTAATATAGGCTTCAAGCCTATTGGCATATCTATTATATCCCTGGGCAACAATATTCCAAAATTGCCTTCCATCCCTATCCAAAACAGCCTGCCTCAGTTTTCCTAAAGTCCCTGAGTATGTTTATGTCTCTCCGTTCGAGAATTTTCCTATATTTTTCTCTTTCAGTCTTTAGCAATTTAAAATCTGCAGCAGACTTATTTCTTTTCTTCTTATGCTGTCTTAGTTTTCCTCCAAATTCTTTCTTTGCCTGTAGGCATAGCGAATTAAACTAAGACTTTTTATAAAGGGACCTAGGATGGTACGTTGTTTTACATCTCAGTCCAAGTAAAGAATGAATAGTTTCCCAATTCTCCAAAATATTAAAGGCCTTACTTTTGTCCAGGACCAACTTGTGATTATCACCTAAGACTCCTGTACTAAGAATTTATTTGAAACTAGCTTGATGAATCGGCTCCCATCCAATCCTTCTCTTGTTTATGACTTCCAGACTCTCTTCCTGTTGTGCCTCACTCCCTAAAGTTCCAAAAGGGTATTTGATGTTAATTACAACAGCACAGTGTGCTGATTCCAATCTATCCATGACCTCTAACTTTTGGATCAGCTTTACTGCTTCCAAATTGGTCCAAACCTGATCAGGGGGTGAAGAGCCAGTAGGTCCTCTACATATTAAGGATCGGACTAGAGCAACCTGAGTTCTACCATTTAAAATACATAAATTTCTACTGGCCAAGCTCACTATCAATTCCCTACCTCTGAGGTTAGATTTTAGATCCTGAGCAGTCCTAGTATATGAGATATTTGAATTAATTATAGATATTGTATGGATCATATCTGAATATACATCCTCCAAGAAATGAGAAAGAATTCTGGCATTAAAGTCTCCCAAAATAATTATAGGACAAGGTATACTCTTATCTGACAATTCATCAAGTGCCATTTTCAGATCCTATATGAAAAAGTCAGTGGGATCAGTAGCTCTATTATGAGGGGGCAAGTATATATTGCAGATAATGATCTTCTCTTGTCCCTTGCTAATCATTAGAGCCAAAATACCCTCTGACTTAGTAGAAATGTTAGTGATCTGAAAATTTAGCAAAGTTTTGATAAAAAAGGAAATACCCCCTTTAAACCTTCCAAACTTTTTATCTTTAGTTGCTGGCAGAGTAAAGACAGACTACCCAGCCAATTTGGGAGTTACATTTTATGTCCACCATGTTTCTTGCAGTCCAATAATATCAAAATTATCCAGAAATCTCACTACTTCATGATCAATTATTTTAAGATGGATGCCCTCAATATTCCTTGAAAGCATAGAAAGGGCATCCACATTCGATCCCCAGCTCCTTTATCCAAATCCAGCTGGCGTTCAGAGTTCATTTGTTTGATATTATCTACAGGCTGCATTTCCAAAGTCAATCAGGGGGTTATCTGCCTCTAAGATTGATTCTGGACTATCCTTTGTTTAAACCATGAAAAGACTTCACCCAAGTCTAACGTGTTTAACTAAATATATTCCCAAACAATCCAGCTTGCTGGCCAGAGAAAACAAGCTGCTAGCTGTATGAGGATTTTTAAATGTAATATCAATCTGTGTTGTGGGCTCAGGATCTCCATATAACTTTATGGACTCCACCATGTTTCTGGAGATATAAAATCCTAATGCTCTTTCCAAGAGCAGCAACAAATCTACCCTAACTTTCCTATGAGAATCCTTGAGTGAAACCTTCCACCCAAAGATAGTTATGGTCCTATTCAGCCATACTTCTCTCTGCTTTAGTACTTGATCCTCTATCACTCCCAAGATTTTTCCTCTGTGGTATTGTAGCCTTCTCATTCTGCACCTCCCTATGGTGAATCTCTTCTAGGGAAGGATAAGACTGTGTAGGAACCTCTATGCATGATAGCTTCATGTTTAGCTTGGAATGTAGCACATACATCAATAAGTTTAGCCACCATGCTGTACTGCATGTTAGTCAAAGCAAAGAGGATCATGTCAGTAAAGGATTTTACTGATCCTCCCTTTATTTTTCAGCAACTATAAATCTGAAGTCATTGTACTGGCTAACAATTTCTGCCTGGCCCATTGATGAAAATGAATAGTCCTGATATTTGCCGAATGGTCTATCAATATTTGATAAGCCAAACTCAAAGCTGCAGTGTGGCACTGCTGCAAAATCAAAGGCAGATCAGTCAGAAAGTTCACCTGCAGGAAATCAGCTGTCCAGATGGTCACATACCAGGCCAATGAATTGCAAAATTGCTGGTGTGCTTACTTCAGCGGTGCAATTAGCCAAAAACAGTTTTACTGGTGGGCTCCAGTAGACAGTTTCACCCAGGTGCTGGCTTCTGATCTTTTTTTATTTTTGCCCTAGCAATCTGTACAGCTTCAACTGTTGTTACACCACTTTCTGAAACATCTTAGACAACTCTGCTAACTCCAAAAGTACATCATTTAATACTGTTATGGCAATGTGGTATTCAGGGTTGGACAGCTTCTTAAAGCAGTACTTAGCAATGGAGTCTTTGATGGATGCTTGCATAATTATATGTGATGTCATTTAACATAGGTATGGTTTACAATAACTATGCTGGGTATTGTCAAGCTCAGTGGGGGTTTTAAAATGTATTTTTGCAATGTAGTGAGTGATTCAGTGTGACATGAGAGAGGAGATGCATTTAGGAGACTGTATTTCTCTTCCATTCTGGATCCATACTAAGCACAGTCTGAATTTATGAAATTAAATGAAAAGGACATTTTTTGTGCTGCTATTTCTTGTTGTCCATTTTAGAATTACTATCCCCATGTAGCCAACATAGGCAACCTTTTACAAGCACTGATTCATTGAATCTCAAATGTGTGTATAATGTGAGACCCTATTTTAAAGAGAAGCGCAGTCTCATCTCTCTAGACATATGTACAGTCAGTGTCTCAGCCTGCTAATTGAGAAGGTTTACCCATCCCGGCCCCCAACAAATACATATAAAAATGACACAAACAGTAGGTTGCTTTGATGCTTTTATTGTAAACAAAAACTATAGTTTTCCCATTTTCTTGTACTGAAAAAAAAATGAACACGCTTTCAACGTGAGGCTTTAAATCCATTATAAACACATTTTGTATGTGAGACCCTGCTTGGGGAGGAGTCAGATTACACTGAAGTTGTGCAACTTTAAAACTGAAATAATATAATACACACCCTATGTCAGAGAATTTCTCGCATTGCTTTGTTGGGGGGAATCTACCAAACAAATAAAACATGCCATTTCTGTGAACAGCAGGGGAATACTGTTCATTATCAAGTACTGTCTTACTGAAAAAAGGTGTCAAGCCGAAAATATAGCTGTAACTGCAAAGCCGAATGGTTAGAATTTTGCAGATTGGTTCCATTGTTCAATAAGTGGAGCAAGAGCGAGATGTCTGGCTTGTTAACTGCTGACTTGTTAAAGTTAATGGGTTGTGACCTCAGGGGTGGGCATACAATGTTTCTTTCCCATTCACTTTCATGTCCTGCAGTCTGAGTCTTAAATCTGAGTGATGACTGTAGTCACTACTTCATGAACATGAGGATCCCTGTCAGCTGCTGTGCACTACTACTGAAGCTGTGCGAGGTTGACTTTCTGTCTGCTGTGTGGGCGCGCGATGCGCCACCTTAGGGGGAACATATATTGCAGGTACTGTTTATTATAAAATATACAACATACAGAACACAAAACAGTTGCAAGGCACTAGTGCCTATATTCCATTATGTGATTAGGAGTGACATTAAAATTAAGACTGTACATAAGGTGCAGGTCAGATAAAATCAAGAATCCAGTCAGGCAGGTCAAAAGTCCTATAGGTAAAATAACCAGCAACAGTAGGCTAAATTGGACAGCTAGGTCTGAGGAGGGATTAGGGACAGAGCCGGGGGGGGGGGAGGATTTTAATAGCAAGGACTTAAGAGAGTATAGTTAGACAAACATGAACTGGAACCCACACAGTACCTGAACTTCAATGGAGCAGAACTGGACCCAATTCAAGCAAGGTCCTTTATCCAACAAGTAAGTTAGCCTCTTCTGACACTGGGAAAGAAGGACTGCACAGAATTTATTTGACTGCTAGGTCTCAGGTCAGCTACAACCTCTGAGGTGCTATGGACAAGGCAGCACATGGGAGACATTTAGTGGTATCTGAAAGAATACTGGTATCAACTCAGGGATCCCCTGACTGGCTAAGCCCAGTACAAAAGAAGCCTGAAAGCTATATCCAGGAGTAGCAGTAGGTGCAGAACCTAAGAAAGGGATTCCTTTTCAACAGCACTGCACACTTTAGTGCTTACTAAAGATGCTTTACTCCTAGAATGGGGAGGGCATATCTCACACTATCGTGGTAAAGGGAGTCTAAAACCCAGCAGAGAGGAAGCACTCAGTCTGCTGGAGCTCAGAGCAGTGTTGTTGTCCATGAAGCCCTTCTCTGCACTGGTGAAAAACAATGTTCTACAGACATGGATAGACAATACCACACCAATGAACTACATAAACAAACACAGCGCTGCAAGATCCTCAAATCTGTGCAAGAAAGCACTGAAAGTTTGGGGTCTGGCCTATACACTCCGGGTACATATCTCCAAAGTCTGAAGTCTTTCAGATAAAGGCCAGCATCCTAAAGAAGCATCTTTCTGTTATTTCAGCATTTGGAGCCAAGACTTTAGCCAGATCTTTGTTTGTACTTACAGCGTTTAAGAGACTCTTTAAAGGCAACTCACATATGTGCCCCCTGTGAAGAAACCTTACTCTTGGTGGCTATGTCAGCAAGGAGTCAGTGTACTTTAAGCACTCAGCACTGATCACTCATACCTAATTTTCTACACAGAAAAAGTGGTGTTAAGACCATATCATTTGAATCCAGCTATTACATTGCCAGCGTATTTCCTAAGGCTACATGCCAAAAGAGGGGAAGAATATATCATACATTAGATATCAGAATGGTCCTCAGTTTCTACATGTCTAGAACAGATGATATTACTGTTAATAACAAAAGGATTGTTTCACACTGTGAGGTGTCAAAGGAACCCAGCCTCTAAAAAGACCATGTCAAGGTGGATAGTATCCACAACAGATTTCTACTATCTTAAGGCAAGTAAAGTACCCCCAGATGGCATTACAACACATTCCACCAAGGGTACAGCAGCATCAGTGGAAGCTATTGGAAATGTGCCACTGGCAGAAATATGCAAAGCTGCTACCTGGCCCACAGCTCACACATTCATATTTCATTATTGTTAGGACACACAGACAAGAGAGGATGCAAGGCTTTGGATTCTTGTACTTCAGAGCCTATTGCAAAGTAATCTTAAAACCCTCCAAACCCAGGGTACTTCTTAGAGTCTGCACAAGTTTGACCAAGCTGTTTTAATTAATGTAGTTAGAAGGAAAAGTTACTCACCATAGTAACAGCTTTTCTTATTAAGGATTAAAGCAGTTGGTCAACCTTATATCTCACTGCCTCCCCTTTATTAGATAGGGAAAATTGGTTCTTCAAAATCATTTATTGCCATTAAAGCTTGAGCTTTTAAGGATTGCTGTTGTTTTCTGTGTAGTTCAAACCCTTTTAGTCTAATATATTTATTGCTATAATTGAAATATTTTTTTTTAAATGAGGCCTGGAGCCTCCTGGCTTCTTCAACTCATTCACTACAAAGTAACACCCACAGCTCAATCTGGTTCAGGTTCAGCTGGTTTCCATTCGGATCTACACTATCTCATGAGACAAAGCTAAAAATAGGCAGAATTGCCTAGCCCTCCTTTCCTGGTTAAAGAAAAAAAAATAAAAGGAAAGAAAAACAAAAAAAAAAGAATAACCATTGGAATGCTGTGAAGCCTGATACCCACACAGTGACACAGCAGCTTTGGAGGAAAAAACACATTCTGCCTTTAGTTCCAGGTCATCCTTCACCTTGCGGAGATGATGCACAAGTTTTACCTACTGTTCCAATCCATTAGAAGAAAAGATGTTACTATGGTGAATAACTTTTCCTTTTCTATTTCTTTTAACTTGGTATAAAATGAAACATCTAACCATGACTTTAGAAGTATCCCACAACTTAACTATAGGAATGCCTTGTTGCGAGGTGCATTGCCAACACTCTTTGACTGCATTGTTAAGAGCTGGTTAATCCGTGCTTGTTAATCCATATGTCTGACTATCTGAATGAAAAACACTGCATGCAGATTGTTTGTTGAGCTATTGACCTCTTTATTATCACTGTCTGGTTACTATGTAGATTTTTATTACGTAACAAAACTAGCAAACACAAATGTGTATGGATTAACCAGGTCTTACTGTATTTATAAACTCTTGTCTAAAAATGTATCATTCTGTGGTCAAAAACAAGCAATGGCAGCACTCAGAGCTACAGCAAAACCCAAAAAAGTGCTCAAAAGAGACATTTGCCAGAAAACCAAATAGTTTATTGCACTAGAAATGAACCCACAGCACTAGGCCCTGATACTTCACATTATAAACATGAGGCTTCATCGGGGGCGTGGTTATGAGCACAAAGCTGCTTTCTTAAATACAGGTAATTTAAAGAGACAACCCATGTATATAATAACAAATTGGATAGATATTGTGCTTGTAATTTACACAGTAGCCCATACATCTTGCACTTATTGCTAGCATGTCCAACTTTACAAGAGGAGAGAGCCAGATGGATATCACCCTTACTCTACTGTAAATGTTTGAAAACGCATACTGAAAAAAGTGTTTATTTTCCTCGAAAGGGAAACATGTAGTGTATGGACTGGCAATTTTTTTTTAGTGCTGCAAGATATAAGGCATGTATTTGATGTTTTTAAATGTATAAAGGTTAATTAATAGATATATGTTTTTATGCCATATTAAATGTAATACTTTTTATAAATTGTATACATTTGTGTTTAATAAACTGATACTGATAAAGAGATGTGTATAAGTTACATTAAAGCAGAGGAATGTAGCAAGTCAGTGCAGACAACAAATAAAGAAGTATTGCCTAAACGTATTGGGCGGGATATTCAGACTGCGCCACAAAGAAGCGCAATAGCAGGAGCAGGTGCAAGTGCAGTGTGCTCCTGCACAACATGTGTGATATTCAAACACAGTGCAGGCCAAGGTGCGCTTGCGTAACACAGCTGAATATCGCACCAACTGTGCCAGGGCGCAACCAGGGGTGCGCAGTGGAGCAGGGCCAATGCGCAGTAGTACAACCAGGGATGTGCAGTGGAGCAGGATAGATGCGCAGTAGCACAACTAGGGATGCTCAGGGACAGGGACAGGATGCAGGGGTGCACCACCCATGGAAGCCATGGGCGGAGGAGCATGCAGCAGGCCAAACAGCACCTCCTAGCACCCCATGAACTTCACAACCAGTGGTGAGCTGGATGGACCACCAGCCCATGAACACCAGCACCGAATCCACAGCCAGGGCACGGTGCCCCAGCACACCCCCCTGGCAAGCAGTGACCACAACACCAGGAGGGCTGGCCACCCAGTGCCACCCCTTCCCACCAATGCAGAGCACACCCTGTACAGCGATCCCCAGACACCCGGCCCAGGAGCAGTGCCCAACAGTGCATGGCACCAAATGCATGCTACCACCCCCACCATGACAATGCAACCCTGTGCACCATGCAGCCATGCATGGCAGCCCCACTGTGAGCACACCACAGTGGGCAGCACCAGACACTGATGCAACAACTGCAGACACAATGCCAACCTGCATGGCCCCCCTGTGGCACAGCAGAGAGGTCGACCCTGCGTCAGTACTCAAGGGACTCCGCATGCGACAAGGCCTGCCCTGAACCCCACCACCAGCAGGATAGCACCCCCCACACCCACTCATGCACACGCCCTGTCCCAGCACTGGCCCCAACAGCCAGCACAGCCGCCCACTGTGGTGCAGGGAGGCATGTGCCACACAGGATGTGACACAGGACATGGACAAACACCCACCCTGACCCAAGGGCACCCCTACACAGGGCCACAATAACAGGGCAAAAAATGCCGCTGGTGTGTGTCCACTGATGCTGTGTACCCACAGCCTGCACCCCACCATGGCACAGGTGAACCAGCCTCCTGCGCATGCACCATGAAGCCATCCACCGCCAGCATGCGGCTGGAGCACAAGTGACGGATATCAGAACACAGACACTGCAACAGACACCAGCGACAACATAGAGGGGGGACAACAACAGCATAGCCCACAGTGTCACCCGAGGCAGACATGCAACAAACCAGTGACAGGAGGCAAGCCACCATTGTGCCATGCCCAGAGAGTGGTCGGCATGGACAGCCACCAATGACATGCCAGCAGACAGTGCGTACTACAGACATGCAATTGTGGCCAGCTGCATGGGCCATGGACATATTGACAGGGGTGTCAGGGACACAGTGCATGCACCAGGAACCACTGCACACAGGCATCCAGTGCACAGGGGACAACACGCATACCACAGACAGGGACCGAGTCCCCCACCCGCAACATAAGCGGGTCCCTGCTGGACACACACATGCCCAGGGCTGCACCACCCCGGACGCCATGCACACCACTGCAGCCAAGCACCATATACCTGCTGCAAATCAGAGACCACCACAGTTGTCATAACAAACAAGTATATATTAAAGGGGTAAACTGTAAAAACAACACAACAAACAAAACTATGTATAAAGTGGGAGGGGAAAGGGCCACAAACCAGGAGGGGTGGGCATGGGGCAAGGGTGTACATCATGAAGTGGGATGAAGGGGTGTGAGGGTAAGTCCAGGGGGAGAATGCACAACACGTGCGATGTAGGGCCTAATGGTGACCTCTATCCCCACTCCAGTCCCTGTGACACCTCCTGTGCCTCCTTCGGTCACCTCGATCTATCCTCTGGAGCAGCTCCAGAGTAGCCCAGGACAGCTGCAGTAGCTCCTGTACATTCCGCTCAAGGGCAGTCCAGCATTGTCCACCTAGGACAGGGGCAGAGTCAGTACGTGTGACTGGCCAGACCCCTGCAGCCCACCCAATGTACACGGCATACAGCCATGGGCCACACCCCTGTGATGGCATGTGACCACCCACAGTGTCCGCGCCCACAAGACCCACCTACCCAGGCACCCATAGCCATGCGGAATGCTGCACACACCCACCGCCCATGTCCTGCACAGCACCAATGTGGCCGTACAGTGACATAGCTATGCGGTACAAAGGCAGTGGCACAGCCATGGATCCAGTGCATGCACAGCCCACCTGCAACACCCACCCAAGCATGCAGTGCCACAGGACAGTGCTGAGTGCACTGTGTGGCATGCACGGCAGTGGAGCCAAGTGTGGGTGGCCATGCCCTGCCACCACCCCTGCAACCCAGCATGCACAGATGTAAGGGGAAACACAGCACTGACCTACATCCTGGCCAGCAGGGCACTGCTGGCCCATGGCCCCACCAACATGGCCTGGCTGCATGTGCACAGCACCCATTCTGGCCTGCTCTCCCTGTTCCCAGGCCAAACGTGCCCTATGGCGCTCCTCTGGGCCTAGGGTGCAAACATGGAGAGGGAAACATCAGTAGAGGTCAGTAACAAAGCCCCCACCCTGGTGTGTGTGTGCCCACACAGCCAAGCTATGACGCACCCCCACCACCACCACCCCCACTAGATGGCCCACACCCCCCTGCAGCGTGGCCTTATGCACACTGTAATACCCGGACAGATGGACACTACCAGTGATGGGATGGAGAACCTACCTGGCTGTGGCATGGCACCTCGCTGGGCACATGACTGCAGACACCCCAGGCGGTCAGGGTCCCGCCGCTGGAGGTTGCCATAGCAGTGAAGACACTGCTCCACTGACCAGCTGATCCCTGTTGCCTCTTCCAGGCCCTCTGAGACCTCCTGCCACACAGCAGTCTGTGGCCTGTGGAGGGGTTCCTGCCCAAAGAGGGCACCAGCATGAGGCTCCACCAGGGCCACCAAGTTTACCAGTTCAATGGCACACCAGACCTGTGCTCTGGTTCTTGGCATATTGCTATTCCAAATGCTAACAAAATGGTGCTCTGTAGCACACGTGCCCCATGTGCAGAGGCAGCGTGGTACTGTGCTGCCAGTCTCTATCATGCTGTCACCGGACTGCATGATAGGCGTGCAACCATGCGGATGCATGGCACCTAGGGGGCAAAGGTCGACCGCAGGATCAAGAGTCTGTCCACGCACGGTGCACCACAGTGCTATTGGGATGCCCTGCATGTAGCCTGGTTGGGTTCTTGAGTGTGACACCCTTCAGTGGCCTACTGTGCTGTGGCACCATGGCGGACATAACGCACCAAGGCATGAGCACCACACAGGCAAACAGCACACTAGCACCACATGCACAGTGGTGGCCATGCCCTGCACTGCCTCCCACACACAGCAAGTCAGCAGCATCACAAGTGTCGGCATTAGCACCCCGGGCATGCGCTGTGCGGTGCCGATTGCACACATCACAGTGCTGCGCCATAGCCTGAGCATGCTCACCAACATTGCGTTAGGTGCAACAGCACGATATTCAGCCAGGTTATGCAAATCAGCTCATTAGCCATTCCACGGTGCATCCACTGCATTAGCATCCACTTACAGTTGCGCCTGCCCTCATTTGCATGTGTTGCGCTATATAAATGTGACCTGAGACTGCAGCGGCCATGGTTAGGTATTGCAGTCCATTGTGGTGGGTTGCATGCTGTTGGGATGTGGGGACTGTGGTTTGGGAGGGCTGTATGGGACTGCACAGTCCAAGGTAACACCTGTCATTCAGACAGGTGCGAGCATGACCAAGCGTGAGGAGGAGGAGGAACAGGGAAGGGGGAGAAGGAGGAGGTCCAACTTCACCAAGGCTGATTCTGATGCCCTGTTCGAGGCATGTCTGGACAAGGAACCGCTGCTTAGCGGACAGCAGGGAACGCCACAGGCCTGTGCTGCGGCATGGGGTGAGGTGACACGTGCCAAGAACCAGCATGGCAGCCACCATCGGTCCATGCAGGAGTGCAAGAAGAAGGTAGGCACAGACAAGAGGTGGATCAAGGACAAGGAGGCTGCCATCAGGGCTGCATGTGCTGCCACCAGTGGGGGCCAGCTGGATGTACCCCGCTTGACACCACAGGAGGAGTGGGTGGCCAGCAGCATGTGGTGTAGTGCCATCGAGGGCATTCCTGGTGGTGGCTTCCAGATGGGTGGCAGCACATCACTGCATGGTAGGTCCTGTGCTGTCAGTGTGTGGGTGGGGGAGGGCATGTCACAGGGCAAGGCAGAGCCACTAACACTAATGTGTTCCCTTACAGCTCCTGAGCATCTACATGGGGCAGCGGTGGTGGGTGTGTCCACCTAGGGGGAGGCCCTGGACACGGAGGATTGCCCATCTACCTCCACAGGTGTCTGAGGGACCGGCCAAGTGCATACCTGCATGTCTGTCCAGACTGATGTTGGTGGTGCGGGAGCGGACAAGGCCCTGCCTGTGTCCCAGTGTGACATCGCCCACAGACTCCAGCATGCTGGGACACTGATTGGGGCCTGATCCAGCACCGATGATGATGGACCGCACATCCCGGACAATGTTACATGTGGGACACAGGATGGTCCCACAGCAGGCAACCGCATGGGGGTTACCGCGGGTGATGCCACCGTGGCTGCCTGCGTAACAACCCAGTCCCAGCCTGTGCCTGCATGCCCCAGTGGGGCAGCACTGGTGTGCGTCCAGGGTGGTGGGGCTGTTGCAGCTGCTGCGGCAGCGCCGGTATGCCCTGGCAATCGGCAGCCAGAAGGGCAGCGCCCGCAGTCAGCCAATGGCAATGGGGGGACAGTGTCAGGGGCAGTGGCAATGCACCACATGTGGATGTGCCCCAGCATGGCTCTGGTGTGAAGCATCCAATGTCAAGGAGTTCTGGCCAGCAGGGCCAGGAACATCACGAGCGACAGCATGCCGGACCAGCAGACGACCCCTTGGACGAACACAGCCATCTTCTCCAGGCATCAGTAGATCAGCAGATCCGGCTCGTGATGGCGGTGGATACACTCAGTGCAGTTCTGCACCAGGCAGATGAGCAGTGCAGCAGGGACCATGGATTGCTCCTGGCAGAGATGGCCCGGCAGCGGGCAGATGTGACCGCTGCCATTGACAGGCAGACCACTGCATTGATGACTGTCATGGCTAAACTGGGCACCCAATTTGGTGCCCAGCTGCTGCAGACACCGCACAGTGGGATGTCCACCTCCCATTCCTGGCACCGTGTGACACCTGCTATGTTAACACTGGCCTCGGCTGTGGGCATACCGAGCACGCCTGGCGCGGGCATGTTCAGTGGGCTGCAGACCCCTGTGTAAACACGGTCATGTTCATGTAGCATCACCTCTGGAGGCCCATTAGTGCCACCCCAAGAGGTCAATGGTCAGCCTGGCATGGCTGGCAGGTCTCGGTGGGGCCACCCACACATCCGTGGTGGCTGTGGTACTGTGCCACATGACTGACCTGTCTCCCACCATGACCACTGTCTGCTACTGCCCTGTGTGCACTGTGGTGTGCATTATGCGACGCACGGGTGGGGTACCCATTCCTGCACACACACAGTCCCTGTGCACACCCTCCCAGCTGCTGGCCACTGTGACATGCGCATGATGATGCCTGCGTTGTGCTGTCCACCAGTGTGCAATGGTGCCCAGCATCTGAGGCACACACAGTGACAGCCACTGGGCATGGTCATGTGTGTTCCTGTGTGGTGGTGGGGATGGCTGTTGGGGTTGGCATGCCATTATCCCTTTGTGCATGTGTTGTGGTGTGTGTTTTCACATGTCGTGTTCAGCCCTGCCCATCCCTGCCGCTGTGTGTGGTGCCCCACTCAGACCCATTCCCTTACTGCCGTCTGCCCCTGGTGTCCTGTCTGCCTGTCTGTGGACTGTGCCCTTCCCCTTGGTGGTTGCACATGGCCCCATGACCTACCTGTGATGTCCAAAGTGCTCCTCTGTAATGGTGTCCCAGTGCTGCTGTGCCATCCGGATCAACCAGGAGTCTTAACACCCAGGGGGTGGCTGCCCCTCACCAGCTGGACTGGCATCCTCATCGTCCCCACCACTGTCCCCCTCTTTGACCTCTACAGCTATCCCACAGTCGGTGGCCATGTTGTGCAGGATACAGCAGGCCAGGAATAGCCTGCAGGCCTTCGAGGGGCTGTACTGTAGGGCACTGCCTGATGTGTCCAGGCACCAGAACTGTGCCTTCAGCAGCCCGAACACCTGCTCAATGACATTACGTGTTGTGGCGTGTGCCTCATTGTACCGTAGCTGCGATGGGGTCATGGGACACCGGTATGGTGTGAGCAGCCAGGGCCATAGCGGGTAACCACTGTCACCTGTGTGTAGAGGGAGGACATTAGAATGGTGGTCTGCATCGCTATGCCATAGGCCAATATGGCCGGTACCCATGGCACCTCTGACTATGCACCCCCCAATGTCTGCTCACGTCATCCTGCATGATATGCATACTCACCTACTAGATGGCCGATGGGGATGTCCCCACTCTCAAACATGTGGCACAGTGCAGACTGGTGCCAGATGAAGGCATCATGTGCTCCCCCAGGGTGCATGGCACAGACATTTGTTATGCATCCCCTGGCATCGCACACCACCTGGCAGTTTATGCTCTAGTATCCCTTGCGGTTTATGTATGCCGCACCCTCCGGGCCAGGTGGCATGCGGATGCTTACATGGGTGCTGTCAATGGCCCCGAGCATGCCAGTCAACCATCCTACCCTGTGGAACTCCTATATGTGTGCTGTGCACTCCGCCTGTGTGCTGAGGAAATGGATGTACTCTGCAGCATGTGGCAGCAGTGTGCTGAGGAATTGTGTGAGTAGGCGTGATGCGGCTGACTGGGTTATGCCTGTTGTGCCCCCTGTTGGTCTCTGGAAGGTGCCCGTGGTGAGCAGGCATATGACGGCTGTCACCTTTATCTCCACTGACTGAGCATGGCTCTGTCGTGTGGGTGCCTGCATCTCATCACTGCACAGCTCACAGAGCTGCTTCAGTATCACCCGGTTCAGGCAGTACCAGCCCACGATCTCTGTGTCAGAGTACTGTTCGAAGTAGGTGCTGGCTCGGTACTGCCTGTTCAGGGTGTACCGCCAACGGGCCCTTCCACGGCCATGCTTCTCTGCTGCCTGCCTTCTCACACCCCTCATTACTGCCTCCATCTGGAAGGTGTCACTGGCCATGTCCCTGGCTGGTGTCCCCCCCCCGGACGGCTGTTGTCCTGTTCCCCCGCTGTCTGTTCCTGGTGCTTCCCCTGCACCGGGTTCACCTCCAGCTGTTTGCCTGTGGCTGTCCTGCCTCTTTCCACTGCCCTCAGTCCACTGTGGCACTCTCACGCCATTTTCTGCACACTGGCATGAGCACACCCACTCCTACCCTCACTCTGGCACAGTTCTGGTGGGCTCTGTCCTGATCCTGCCCAGCCCTGCACCCTGCTTCTTGGTTTTCCTCCCTGGCTCTCTGTCTCCACACTCCCACCTGTGGCTTCCCTGTGGCACGTTCTTCCTCCCCTCTCTTGCTCCCTTTTATTTTGGCTCATTTCTACTGTCACGCAACTTCCTCTTGCTCGCTATTGCACATGTTGCATGCTGTTGAACTCGCACTGTGCATATTATTCATGGTTCTGCCCCCTACGGTTTACATATATTCATTACTGTTGCGCTCTGGTGCATTGCTTGTTGTGCTGCACAGCCGCCTCCCGCTGAATATTGCACAATGGCACATTTCCGTACTTGCACTGGCGCATCCCTGTTGTGCATGGTGCATCCGCTCTGAATATCCCACCCATAATGTAAATAATTCTCCATTGGAAATAAGGTTACAACCCCAACTTATGATAAATCTGTGCAGCAAACTAAATAAACAACAGTGCAGCTACAATAGAGTATTCAGAGTAGGAACAAAGAGAGTAAATGGACTAGGAAAGAAGAAATGAATATACAGGCAACAAACAGAAAATGAGAAAGAAGAGACAAAAAGTAAGCCAAGTAACAAAGAATGCATAGAAATGCAGAAAGTAGTAAGAACTGCACTTAGGTTTTTAGAGGAAAAAATAAAAACAAGCAAATAAAAGCTACAGGTCAGAAGCAAAACAATTTATCCGTACATGGTGATGTGCCAAAATATACTGCAGGGGAAAAAATCCTAAACAGGCATTAAGAGAGAAAGGAACAGTGGAAAAAACGAAAACCAGAAAACAGTAGGTGGTGGTAGGAGGGGGAGGGAAGATGGGGGAGAGGGAAAGTATTAGAAACAAACATTTGTCAATGCTGAATGTTTGCTTGCATGGTGTATGCGTGCGTCTGTCCCCACCGGCACCCCTGTCTTGCTGGTGCATCTCCCAAACACTGGTCCTGTGGGGGAGGGGGGGTCGAGGAGCGAGGACGGGGAGAAAGAGATGCACTGCGAGTAATGCTGAAGCCTGAGGTGGGGTGTCAGGGGAGTGAGAATAGGGAGAGAGCAGCACGACAGCTAATGCTGAAGCCTGGAGGGAGTGGGGAGGACAGCAGCAGAGGGAAGAAGTGGGAGGGATTTATTTGCAGCCGGGGAACAAGGGAGCGAGGAGGACAGCAGCAGAGGGAGGAAGCGAGAGAGATTTATTTGCAGCCATGGAATGAGGAAGCTGGGAGCAGGGTGTAGCAAGGGATTTCAACTTTGTATACCGAGCTACCACACTGCTATCCCTCCCAACCCCACAGTTGTCCATGCTCCCTGACACAAGCAGCATTTAATCTGTGACATATACTCTAAACGCAAAATGTAAAGATACACATATACTAACATTCCCATATGATAAGAAAGCCTTTCAATCACAAACAATGTAAGAGTAACAGACATTGTGACAAGCCTCTGTACCACATCAAGATAGCCAGTCGCACAGAGGACCTTTCACACTGGTCTTTCAACCACCACTAGACTGGCTTTTAGTTACAATGTTGCATTGTGACAATCCTCTGTAGCACATCAAGGTAGCCAGTCCCAAAGAGGTCCATTCACACTGGCCTTTCAACCACCACCAGACTGGCTTTGTTGCAGTATTGCATTGAGACAAGCCTCTGTACCACATCAAGGTAGCCAGCCCCACAGAGGTCCATTCACACTGGCCTTTCAACCACCACCAGACTGGCTTTGTTGCAATATTGCATTGTGACAAGCCTCTCTACCATATCAAGGTAACCAGTGCTACAGAGGTCCATTCACACTGGCTTTTCAACCACCACCAGACTGGCTTTTAGTTACAATGTTGCAGTGAATAGTCCTTCACTGGTGTGTATCTGTCTTCTAATTTATAAGCAGCTTAAGTAAAAGTTTGGTTTCATCAAATCCTAAAGCCATCCCTGTCCTTTAGTTTGGGATGTTACGTAGATACATAGACAGTGTCGGCAGATAAGGGCCTATGGCCCACCCAGTCTGCACATTTGAGCTTGTAAGTTCAGTTTATGTTTTCCTAGAAGTCTGTTGCCCCTTACCCCTGACCTCCAGAATTCCTTTATGTCTATCCCATGCATTCTTAAATCCCGTGATTGTTTCGGCCCCCACCACTTCCTCTGGCAGGGTGTTCTACTTGTCCACCACCCGTTCTGTGAAGAAATTCTTCCTCACGTTTCCTCTGAATCATCCTCCCTCCAACTTCATCCCATGCCCTCTAGTCCTGGAACATCTTTTTCACTTAAAAATAGTGTATTCCTGCACGCTGTTCCTCCCTGTAAGATACTTGTATGTCTCTATCATATCCCCTCTCTCCCTCCTCTCCTCCAGGGAGTACATGTTCAGTTCCTTTAACCTGTCATCATAGGACTTGTGATGCAATCCATGCACCATCTTTGTTGCCCTCCTCTGAACCTTCTCTACCCTGTCTATGTCCTTACATAGGTAGGTCTCCAGAACTGTACACTGTACTCCAGGTGGGGCCTCACTAGTATCTTGTATAGTGGAATTATGACCTCCCTTTTCCTGCTGGTGATGCCCTGCCTATGCATCCCAGCATCCTATTTGCTTTACCTGCTGCCTTGTCACACTGTTTCCCTACCTTGAGGTCATCAGAGATGATAACCCCAAGATCCCTTTCCTGCTTGGTGCATGCTATATCCTCACCCCCCAACTGATATATTGTGCCAGGGTTTTTGTGCCCCATATGCATTATCTTGCACTTCTTTGCATTGAATTTCAACTGCCAAACCCCTGACCATTCTTCAAGTTTCTGCAGGTCCTTCTCATTCTGTCTACACCCTCTGGTGTGTCTACTCTGTTACAGAGCTTTGTGGCATCAGCGAACAGTGAAATTCTGCCTTCTAGGTCCTGCGCAATGTCACTGATGAAGATGTTGAATAGGACCGGTCCCAGTACTGGATCCCTGTGGTACCCCACTGGTCACTGTCTCCCTCTGTGGAGGACAGCCATTTACCACCACCTCTGTGTCCTGCTGCCCAGCCAGTTACGTACTCCACAACACTACTGTCCTGCCCACACCCATATGCCCTAGTTTGTGTAATAGTCTTCTATGTGGCACAGTGTCAAAGGCCTTGCTGAAGTCCAGATAGGCCATGTCCACTGCCTTCCCCTGATCCACCTCCCTAGTCACCCAGTCAAAAAATTCAACGAGGTTGGTCTGACATGACCTCCCCCTGGTGAAACCATGCTGCCTTGGGTCCTGTAGTCCACTGACAACCACATGTTCCACCAATCTGTCCTTCAGTAGTGCTTCCATGATCTTCCCCACTACTGAGGTGAGGCTGACTGGTCTGTAGTTCCCCGCTTCCTCTTTGTTCCCACTTTTGTATAAGGGGACTACATCTGCTATCCTCCAGTCTTTGGGTACCTCCCCTGTTTCCAGTGATCAGCTAAACAGGATAGCCAGAGGTTCAGCCACCACCTCTCTTAGTTCTTTAAGGACCCTGGGGTGCACCCCATCTAGCCCATTGCTTTATCAACTCATTACTTCCAGTTCCTTCAGGACCCTTTCTCGTGTAAAGGGACTTGTGTCCATTTCTGCACCATTCTCACCCCTTGTACTCCCTTCAGACCCATTACCCTCCTCTTCCTCAGTAAAGACTGAGCAGAAATACCTGTTCAATATGTCAGCTTTACTGTTGTCATCCTCCACGCGGCCCCCATCCTCCCCCTTCAGTCTCACTATCCTCCCTTGCCTTTCTTTTTCACTTATGTACCTGTAAAGGTTTTGTCCCCCTACCCACTGATTTTGCAAAGTGTTCTTCTGTCTGAGCTTTGGCTTCCTTACTGACCTCCCCTGCCTCCCTTTGCTTCTCCTGGTACTTCTCCCTATCCCCTTCTGCCTGTGTCTTTTTGTATTGCCTGAATGCAATCTTTTTGGCTTTCACTTTTTTTGCTAGCTCTTTGGAAAACCATAATGGTCTCCTCTTCCTTTTCCTCTTGCTAACCTGCTTAATGCATAATTCTGTTGCTCTTGTAATCCCTATTTTAAATACTGCCCACTGTTCCTCAACCCCTGATTTCTGCCCCATTCCCCTTAATGCCTCTTTCAAGTATCTCCCCATTTTCCCAAAGTCTGCCCCTAAAATCCAGGATCGTGTTTTGTGTGGTTTGGTTCTGCTCTTTCTGTGATTTCAAACCACAATGACTGGTGATCACTGTTCTCAGGTGTTCCCCACTGTTACCCCATCACACTGTCCCTGTTTGTGAGCACAAGGTCCAGTATTGCCTTCTGCCAAGTTGGTTACATGACCAGTTGCTTGAGGAAGGCACCCTGAAGGGAGTCCAGGATAAATCTGCTCTAGTTGATGCTGCTGCTGGGATGCTCCAGTCCACGTCTGGAATGTTGAAGTCTCCAGCCAGTACTACCTCACCCTTGTCTGCCAGCCTTTGGATGGCTAGCATCCATCTCCTATCTGTTTCTTCCTCCTGGGCTGGTGGTCTATAAGCCACACTGCGGATGGCTGAGTCCCATTTTCCTTTCCAGCAACCACAGTATCTCTCCCCATTTTGTTCCTCCTGGATCTCTGTGGCCCTTATGTCACTTTTCACATACAGTGCCACTCCTCCTCCCTTCCTGCCTGCCCTGTCTCTTCTGGATATGTTGTAGCCAGCTTGGCCATCTCCACTTGTGATTATCATTACACCAGGTTTCAGTGATGGCCACAATGTCCAGGTCTGACTGCACCATGACAGCCTCCAGATCTTCCATCTTGTTGCTAAGGCTCCTGGCATTTGCACACATGGCTCCATGATTTGAACTCCTAGACTGTTTCACTGTTCTACTCCAGCCCCTTCCTTGGTTTGTCCTTTATCCCTGGTTCTCCTTGCTGTCTGCCCTTCTGCTGAATTTTGCCCTTTTCTGCCTATCCACCTCTTGGGTGCTAATCTCCATCTTTGCACACTGCTTGTAGAGATAGCCACTCCTCTGGTTCACTGGTTCCACTGCTAGCTGTGGGGTGGAAGTAGGTACCTCCTTGCTGGCCTGCCACCCCCTTTGCTGGTTTAAATGCTTGTCAATGTAGCATTTAAACTTCATTATGAGTGCTTGGATTCCTCCAGGATGGATGCAGGCCGTTGAGCTTGAACAAACCTCCATCCTCCAGGTGGGTCCCAGTCACCAATGAATCCAACCCTTCCTCCACAGCACCAGTTCTTCAACCATGAGTTAAGGTTCCTGGTGCATGCACCCCTATGCTCTCCCTTGCCTCTCACCGGTAGTACTTCTGAGAAAGTGACAGAAGTAGCTACTGCAGCAGAGACCCTCCCAATTTCCTAAACTCTTCCTGAACTTCCTTGGTTCCCTGTTTGCCAGGTCATTAGTATCTGGGTGGATAATGACATCCAGCTCACCCTTCCGTCAGATTTCTCTCAGTGATCCCTAGGATCTTCCTTCCATCCCTCCATGCCGTGGCACCTGGTAGGCACCTCACCTCCCTGTCCTCCCCTCCTGTGTTCCTAGCTGGATCCCTCTTATGATGGAGTCCCCACCAGGATTCGCTTCCTCCTCCTCTGGGGTCCACTGCTTCCCACTGAGGTCACCTCCTTGGCTAACCTCCACATCCTTTCCTTCCACTTCTCTGGGTACCTCTATTTGGTTGTCCCTATTTGCCAGTGTGGCATATGAGTTCTTGAGTGGAATAGGATCTGGGATGTGCCTCTACCTGACTGCTCTAACCCTCCCTGAGCCCACTGTCATCCAAGTGCTCCTCATTCTTAGCATCCTTTGAGGCAGTCGCATTGGACTGGGTGGCCTCTGGATAGGGGTGATGGTACTCCTGACCCAGTTTACTTCTGCACTGAGTCTGGCTACCTCATCCCACAGTCCAGAGAGATGCATGCAGATAGGGCAGCACCTCAGTGTCCAGAAGGTCTGCCTGAATATGGCTGCCCCACAGCCACTGCATTGCACCACTCCCCACATTATACTGCAATTATACTGCTATTCCACTACTTGTCTGCTACTGAAGCTCTCCTAGTTCCCTTTTTATTAATTTACTGTCCTAAAAATCCTGGCACTGATCCTCAGATACTTTTCTTTTTAAAAAAAGTAAATAAATCAAGAAATAAATAAATGAATCAAAACACTTGTCGTGCTGAGGGTGGGCTTCTTCACCCTTATGCCCCTCCTACTCCACACCCCTTACTATACCCTGTGTTTAGCTCCTGTCAATCAGATTTAACAGGTCATATAATTAAGAGTTGGGGAAAGGGGAGGGGGGCGAAACTTTGCAGCAA
The DNA here is from genome assembly GCA_016271365.2 of Neoceratodus forsteri. Classification (NCBI taxonomy): domain Eukaryota; kingdom Metazoa; phylum Chordata; order Ceratodontiformes; family Ceratodontidae; genus Neoceratodus; species Neoceratodus forsteri. The sequence continues at coordinate 445,812,835 of CM057456.1, read as the reverse complement.
TTAAAGACAGCAAAGAAATACACCACCACTATGCTTTAAATTTTCAACAGCACAAAAACAATTATAAGTAAAGACAACAAAGAAAGTACAGTGTCACTAAAAGCCCACAATCTAAGTTTAAAAAAAATAGTAATTACCAGTTACTGTAAAGCACTGAACTGAATATGTTTCCTTCCCCTTCTGGCTTCTTCTGAGAAAATAAAACTCACTTGCTACCTCAACTCTGACTAAGCCCCACCTCCAGTTATCACGTAGCTGAGGTCAGAGACCGGACAATTAACACCCCTCACCCAAACTGCAGGGCATGTCAGACAAGCCAAGACTAAATTTGCAGCAATTAAAGACAGCAAAGAAATACACCACCACTACATTTTAAATTTTCAACAGACCAAAAACAATTCTAAGTAAAGACAACAAAGAAAGTACAGTGTCACTAAAAGCCCACAATCTAAGTTTAAAAGATAAATAGCAATTACAAGTTACTGTAAAGCACTGAATTGAATATGTTTCCTTCCCCTTCTGGCTGAGACAAGGTGCCAACCAGAGGCAGTGGGATAGGTCGATTGGGAGCTGCTGCTAATAATGTGACTGGGAACTGGCAATGGCATCATTAGAGCTTCCAGTGCTGCATGCAGCCAGAAGCAGCCAGCATCTCTTGGGCTCAAAAACTGCAAGTTTCCTTTTTGCTCTCTGGTGTATGGAATGTGTGGCCAATGGCTTTGGCTCACTCAACTCAGTGCCAAATCCGGAGCTGCTGATGGCTGCTCTACCTCTGATATGCACCAGAGGCCAGTCATTTCTGTGCATGTTTTATTTATATAACCACTTGATTACACAAAGTACACATCATGGACCACAGCAACAGTCCAGCACAAGACCTACTTCAGTTCTTTGAAGTACTGTACCAGAAAACCATCTGGACCCCCTGTATTCTCATTCCTCGTGCTACCCATTACATGCATTATCTCTGCTGAGGTCACTGGTGTCAGGAATGGCAGAGCAATCAAATCTTGTTTGCAGGTAAAATATTTCTATATTAAAAACATGGCTGTTGTGGAGTGTACATGCCCTCTGCATATGTATAAAAGGCACAGAGCTGATGGCTCCCCCTCTCTAGAATTGATATCTTCCAGTTTTTGAAAACATATGCCCAAGCCCAGGAGGTATTGTAGGGCTGTCTTTAGAAAGCACTGTTCCTGGCTATACATCTTCTCCTGAAAGTCATTCACTTTGCTGACTGTCAGGAAAAGTGTGATTCACAAAGCAGTACATTTGTTAGCAGTTATGTGGTTTGTGAATAGCAATAAAAAGCAACCTCCAGTCAGGTAACCCCACCATAAGCTATCACTATATCTGGCAATTACAATAACTTGAGTCACCAGGGTGCTGAGAGAGTTGGCAGAGGTGCTGACAGGGCCATTGGCGGACCTGTTCAATACCTCTCTGAACTCAGGGTGCCTGCCCAGGAACTGGAGGTAAACACATGTGGTACCTCTTCATAAGAGTGGGGCCAAGGAAGAACTGGGGATCTACAGACTGATGAGCCTTACTGCAATTGTGGGAAAATGGATGGAAACAATCCTCAAGAAGAGGCTGGTGCAATTTCTTGAGGATAACAACCTCCAGGACAGCAAGTAGCACAGGTTTGTCTCAGGCAGATCCTGCCAGATGAACTTGGTTGATTTTTATGACTGGGTTATGATGGCACTGGACAGGGAACATGCAGTGGTTGTCCTGTACTTGGATTTCAGCAAGGCCTTTGACTCAGTGCCATGTGGTAAGCTGACCTGCAAGTTGAAGAGTCTGGGAGCAGGGAAGAAACTAGTCAGTTGGGTCAAGAACTGGCTGCAGGGTAGACAGCAGAAGGTGGTAGTGTGGGGGGGGTATCTGAACCCAGGGCAGCAACAAGTGGTGTACCACAGGGATCAGTGCAGGGACTGGTTCTGTTTAACATGTTCATAGCTGACATTGCAGTAGGGATTAAGAGCAAGATCAGTCTCTTCACAGATGACACAAAGATTTGTGCCGAGGTAGTTGGGTGGGAGGGAGCAAAAGTACATCAGGAGGATTTGGCAAAACTGGAGGAATGGTCTCACACTTGGCAGCTTAGTTTCAATGCCAAGAAGTGCAAAGTGATGCATTTAGGAGGCAAGAACCCAGGACGCAATTACTGGCTGGAGGGTATCCCAGTAACAAAATCCAAGGAGGAGAAGGATCTGGAAGTGCTGGCAACCAGGGAGATGAACCACTCTGTTCAGTGCAGGAAGGGAACAGTGAAGGCAAACAGGATGCTAGGGTGCATAGCAAGGGAGAAGTCATCTTTCCCTGTACAGGTCACTGATGAGACCACACCTAGAGTACTGTGTGTAATTCTGGTGCCTTCCTTGAAAAGGGCTATAAAACTACTGGAGGGGTACAGCGCAGGGCAACAAAAATGATCCTGGGGTTGGGAGACAGACCATATGAGAGAGACTGAGAGAGCTCAATATGTATACCCTGGAGGAAAGAAGGGAGAGGGATATGATTGATACCTTCAAATACCTGAAGGGTTTGAACAGAGTAAACATCAGGTGTATGTTCAATCTGAAGGGTGGAAGGGAAACCAGGGGACATTCTATGAAACTGGAAGGGGGCAGGTTCAAGAGGAAACGGATAAGGCACTATTTCACAGAAAGGGTGGTGGCAGGGTGGAACGCTCTGCCAGAGGAAGTCGTATCACTGCAGAGTGTTGGGGGCTTCAAGCGGTGGTGGGACAGATTCAAAGGGAGGGTGTAAACCAGGAGGGGGGCGAGATGGGGAGGGTATATGAGGGAGGGGGCAGATGCAGTCTAATGGAATGAAGTGCTGCACAGTCAAGCAGACTAGATAGACTGAATGGCCTGTATCTGCTGGCAATTTCATATGTTCATATGTTTGTACTATGCACATAGAACTGCAAAAGTGAAAGAGACCTAACGTTTTATAATACTACTCAAAATTGCTGACAAGTGGCTTCAGACTTGCCACCTAAAGAACAAAAGATATAAGATCCAGAACAAATTACCAGTGCACAATCAGTCATTATCAACATAAATAATGTGCCCCACGGGCACAGCTTTAACAGATAGATGTTAATTATAGAAATATAGTAACCAATCTTTAAGTCATTTGTGCTTCCAAGGTAGGGGGCCTGAAATAATATGTGGCTCCTGGGTAGTGCTTTACCATGTCTAAGTGCTACTGGGGAATAAGAGATGGTTAAAAAGTATCCCCAGGTTCAATAAGAACCAAAAAAAAAACATTACAGGTATGGAGCAATATAGGTTTCGGTCCTGCCTGACTAGAGCCATCTAAAATGGTATAATGAAAAATGTGGGACAGGGCTATCCAGTGTGTCATTATCATTTAAAATTCCCCCCTTACCCCATTATTAGAAGGACAACAATTAAAAAGTATGATCCGGCAGATGACATGTGAACTGAGCCTGAACCGCTGATTTTCTTCATTAAAAAAAAGGACAAGTAAGAAAATAAAAGTTAAGAACTTCCTAATGCTGCACCTCCCCAATCCCATACAGTCACTTACCCCCTAAGCCAAATTCCTGAGTCCTGAGAAATTGTTTTCCCCCATGCCTGATACCAAGATTGCCCCTTTGATATACCTGAGGCCAATAGTAAACTTTATGCAACAAATGAAATGAACATCCCTTCTTCTAGGAACCCCCCTTCCTCTAATAAACAGGTAGTGTAACTTGCATTTGCACTTCAAACTAGCTTCATATAAGCTGCTTTGAAGAAGGATTCCTGACAATGTTTTCTTTCCAAGGCTGCACCACACTATGGAGCAAAAACTGCAGTTGCAAAGATTCAAGAGCAAAGAGCTATTTTCCATATATCGCAATTAATTAGAAGTGACCCCCCCCCATTTATCTGAGACCAATAATAAGCTTTAGGCTATACATGGAATAAGCATGCTCCCCTTCTAAAACCTCCCGCTCCCTTTCTCTGCCAAACAAATAGTGCTACTTACATTTGCTCTTCTAACCAGCTTAATATAAGTTGCTTTGAGGAAGGACACCCGACAGTGTTTTCTTTCGAAGACTGCACCACATTATGAAGAAACTGACGTTTCAAAGATTCAGGAGCAAAGAACTGCATTCAATATAAAGAAACCACCATCTTCTTCAGTTAGAATGTGGGGAGAGGCTAAAAAGAGAAAGAAAGAAATGAGCAAAAATTTTTTTTTTTAACTCGGATAATAGAGAAACACTGGGGGGATTGGAGACAGATACATACCAGGGTATCAGTGCCTACACCCTAGCACTGTGGCTAATGCTGAAACCTGGATGGAATGTGCAGGACAGCAGCAGAGGGAGGAAGCAGGAGGGATTTATTTGCAGGCAGAGGGTTAGCCGGGGAACGAGGGAGCAGGGAGGACAGCAGCAGAGGGAAGAAGCGGGAGGGATTTATTTGCAAGCGGAGAGTCAGCTGGGGAATGAGGGAGCGTGGAGGACAGCAGCAGAGGGAGGAAGCAGGAGGGATTAATTCACAGCTGGAGGGTCAGCCGGGGAATGAGGGAGTGAGGAGGACAGCAGCAGAGGGAGGAAGTGGGAGGTATTTATTCGCAGCCAGAAGGTCAGCTGGGAAACAAGGGAATGGTGAGGACAGCAGCAGAGGGAGGAAGCAGGAGGGATTTATTTGCAGCCGGAGGGTCAGCCAGGGAATGAGGGAACAGGGAGGACAGTAGCAGAGGGAGGGATTTGGGTTGTAAAGGCCACTATACAAATGAGAGGAATGAAGTGCACTCTCTCATTGGTGCGGTTCATTTTTCTCAAGTGAAGGCCAGTTCCCACTGAAAAATTCCTACGGCTGTCACACTGGACTTCACCGTTCATTGGTGTGTCAGGGTCAAGCCCATTGTACAGTGCTCTGCATTGGATTTGTCCCTGAGACACCTCTGAAATGCTGTACTGTCCCAAGGTGTTTCTTGCGCAAGCACACAAGCAAGCACAAAAAGGAAAAACTGAGAATGAAGACAGAGCTAAAGTCAGGAGGGACACAATACAGTTAAAATAATGAGCAGTAGGTATGCAGAGCCCCATGAGAAACACTTCAAGATTTAATGGAGATGAACTCAGGGCCAGCCAAGACAACCTGAAAAAGAGGAAAACAATGAATTGGCCTAATTTTCATGGGTCTGCTATATCGATGCATGGTGTGCCGCTCTACAGCTGTAGCAAACTCTGGGGGCATCAGGGACCCTGCATCCAATTCCAGTACAAAGGGGGTCCCAATGTCAATGTCCCAAGAGTTGCTGCAGTCAGAGTACTGCAGTGAAGAATGGGTGTACAGGAGGGGTTTGACGGAGGGTCCTGTCAAGCTCCCCTGCCTGGCGCAACACCAGTCTAGCTGCAAAGTTTTGGGGGTAAGGAAGCCTGGGATGTCATGGGGCAGAGGGGCATGTGGGGAAGCTATAGTGTGTGGCAGGAGCATGACAGCTGTGGTAGCGTACAGAGGTGGCACCAGGCAGATGTGACCTGGACAGTTGGACAGAGCTGCTAGGACTGGGTACTCCCTAGTAGACAAGCACGGACCTTGTCTTGGACCCCCAGCTGCCACCAGTCCTGGCACCTGTCCTGGAGCTTACACAGTCCCCGACATGTGGCAGTTGGCAATGGCAGCAGGGTGCTAGGTGCAGTTGGTGGACGGGGACATTCCCAGGGCATGGCAACATTCCCCTGCTGTACAGCGCACTCATAGAGCCATGCTGATGCCTGACTACACTGTCGGGGACTGTGTAAACTCTTGGATGGGATCAGGGGTTGGTGGCACATGGCGATCTGGGGCAATGTGCATGCTTGCTTACCAGTGAGTACCTGGTCCTAATGGCTCTGTCCAGCTGTCCAAGGCACATCTGCATGGTGCCACCTCTGTACCCTGCCACAGCCACCATGCCCCCACCAACTATGGCCCCCCCACAGGTCTCTCTGTTCCATTCCACATTCTCGCAGGCTCCACCACCACTCACCTCCCTCCAGACCTCTGGCACAAGGCCATTAGACCAGCTTATGCCTGGTCTAACCTCAGCCCCGAATTGCAGCCATAGAAGGGCTTCCAAAATCCCAAATAAGGAGATGCTGTGGCCCCACCGTGGTGCAAGCCCCCCTACTCCTTGGCGCACCACCTCTTCTGGTACACAGTGTTGCACCTGGGTTATGCCCCCTATCATCCCACATACACCTCACATATACCTCACACTGTATTCCTGGTCTATTATACTGTGATACTTCTATTTTACACTAACATGTAGATTTTAGGCACCCATCATATACGCATGAGTGCCAGGAATGTGCTTTGCTGCTAATATATGCCAATGTTTACATACTTTCATAGGATTAGATCATGCATGACTATTATACCTCACTATAATGCATTATGTTTGTCTTTTACATATATTCCATAAATAATCTACCTAATCATTGATAAGATGACTCTGAGGGGATCATCAGTGATTACTTTATTTTATATATATATAGTCTCATATAATCATATGTAGTTGTGGCCAGTGTGCACTTCTCTTTTTCTAAGCAAGCTGACACAGAGAGAAATCCTTTGTTATGTCTAATATTATAGAAACATAGAAACATAGACTTTGACGGCAGATAAGGACCGCTTAGCCAACCTAGTCTGCCCATTTTCCTACCTAGAGGATAAGCTGCAGATCCTATTTAACCAATAACCTATTTCTTCCTACCCCCCACAAAAATTGCCTTATGTCTGTCCCATGCATTCTTGAATTCTCCACAGTTTTAGACCCCACAACCTCCTCAGGAAGGCTGTTCCACGCGTCCACCACCCTCTCTGTGAAAAAATACTTCCTCACATTGCCCCTGAGCCGTCCCCCCTCTATCTTCAAATTGTGTCCCCTTGTTCTTGCACATCTCTTTTTCTGAAAGATGCTACCCTCTTGGACTTTGTTAATTCCACTAAGGTACTTGAACGTTTCTATCATGTCCCCCTCCTCCTTTCCTCAAGGGTATACATATTAAGCTCCTTTAGTCTCTCTTCATATGGCTTCTGTTGCAGACCGTGCACCATTTTAGCTGCCCTCCTCTGGACTGTCTCCATCCTGTCTATGTCCTTGCATAGATGGGGTCTCCAGAACTGGACACAGTACTCCAGATGGGGTCTCACCAACTGTCTGTACAAGGGGATAACAACTTCCTGTTTTCTGCTGGTGATGCCTCTCCCTATACATCCCAGTATCTCCCCAGCCCTCCGTACCCCCTTCTCATGTTGCTTGCCAACCTTAAGGTCATCTGATATGATTACCCCAGGTCCCTTTCCATTTTGTTGTTGTTACCCCCCATTGTGTAATCATCCCTGGGTTTTGTTTCCCAGGTGCATTACTTTGCACTTCTTTGCATTGAATCCAAGCTGCCATACTTCTGACCATTCCTCCAACCTTGCCAAGTCCTTTCTCATCCTTTCCATGCCTCCTTGTGTATCAACCTTGTTGCAGATCTTTGTGTCATCTGCAAAGAGGTATACCTTTCCTTCCAGTCCCTCTGCAATATCACTTATAAAGACATTAAAAAGGACTGGACCCAGTACTGAACCCTGCAGTACCCCACTAGTAACCCCTTTTTCTTCAGAGTGGACTCCATTTACAATTACCTTCTGTGTTCTGTTGTTCAGCCAATGTTTTACCCAGGCTACCACCCTGGGACCCACTCCAAGGCTGGTTAATTTGACTACTAATCTTTTGTGTGGGACTGTGTCAAATGCCTTGCTAAAGTCTAGGTAGGCCATGTCCACAGCCCCTCCCTGGTCTACTACTTTGGTCATCCAGTCAAAGAAATCAATTAGATTCATCTGGCATGACCTTCCGCTGTGAACCCATGCTGCCTTGGGTCCTGTGCCCCACTGGCCTCTAGGTACTCAACAATTCTTTCCTTCAGAAGTGATTCCATCACTTTCCTTACCACAGAGGTCAAACTGACAGGTCTGTAGTTTCCTGCCTCTGTCTTGCTCCCACTTTTGTGAAGGGGAATCACATCAGCCTTCTTCCAGTCCTCAGGTACCACACCATCCTCCCATGATTTGTTATAAAGGGTAGTCAGTGGTGTCACTAGTTCTCTGCTTAATTCTTTTAGAATTCTGGGGTGAATTCCATCTGGCCCCATTGCTTTGTCCACCTTCAGTTTTACGAGTTTTTTCAGAACCCTTTCTTCTGTGAAAGGACTGGGATCGACCCCTCTCTCCAGAGTGCTTCTGTTAATTGGATTAGGCACCTCCCCCACTTCCTCTTTTGTGAATACTGAACATAAGTATTCATTCAGTATCCCTGCTTTTTCACTGTCACTGTCTTCTGACCCACCATCCATTCTATTCAGCCTCACTATCCCTCCCTTTGTCTTTCTACATTCCCTGATATACCTATAAAAGGTTTTATCCACCTTCTTAACTGAGTTGGCTGTCTTTTCCTCAGTTTGTGCCTTTGCTATTCTGACTACCCTCCCTGCTTCCTTCTGCCTTAACTGGTACAGTTCTCTGTCCTGCTTCTTCTGTGTTTCCTTATACTTCCTAAATGTTATCTTTTTCTCCCTAACCTTCACCGCCACTTCTTTTGAGAACCATAGTGGCTTTTTCTTTCATTTTGATTTGTTTATTTGCTTCACACAAAGGCTTGTTGCCTCTGTGATGGCAGTTTTGATATTTCCCATTGTTGCTCCACCCCTCCTTCTAGCCTGTTTGTTAGTGCTTTTCTAAGGCACTCTCCCATCTTGCCAAAGTCAGCCCTCCTGAAGTCCAGAACCCTCACTTTTGTATGGCTTGACTCTGTAGCTGAGTTTATCATGAACCACACTGTTTGGTGATCACTTGTTCCCAAATGGCTACCCACTTTAAGATCCGAGAGCCTCTCACTGTCCCCATTTGAGAGCACGAGGTCTAAGATTGCTCCCTCATGAGTAGGTTCCAAAACTAGCTGTCTGAGGCATGCCACCTGAAGGGCATCAAGAATGGCCCTGCTTTTGGATGTGGCTGCAGCAAAGGTGCTCCAGTCAACATCTGGCATATTAAGGTCCCCCATCAACAGTATTTCCCCTTTCTCTGCCATCCTAAGTATGCCTTCTATCATATCCTTGTCCATTCCCTCCCCCTGACATGGGGGTCTGTATACAACCCCTGTGCAGATTGTGGTGCCATTTCCAGTCTCTAAGGTGACAGACACATAAGCAAGAAATGCCACATGCAGTTTGAACCCATTAACATTTCTTTTGTCCAAGCTATAATGCAAACAGAAGCATATTATTTATCTCATATGATGCTCATTAGTAATTCTGTCTCCTAAGTCATTATCCAATACATATTGTTTCTCATATCTGTAACTATGAGATAATCTCTGTTGCTATGCTGTTATCTGTAGTATAGCCTTCTGCAATCTACTGTAGCTCCAAGAGAGTGGAGGGAGAGAACAAGATCTTGGAGAACCTGAGATCCTACAATCCTGAGGATTATGTACATTCTTCAGGAGAGTGGTGAGAAACCCATTTCCATTGTGATTTTCTTTGTCACATGCTTGACATAAGTAGTATAATAAACATTTATTAGTACTCTTGCTTGTTTACGAATGTTTCTTGGCAGACTGCGAAGACATAAGAATCTGTATTATTATTATTGTTTACCCTACACACCAAGAGTGTTTAGGCAACATAAAATGGAGACCGTGGAAGTGTGTCTGGGTGTTTGCCAAGTTACATTTTAAATTCCTCTGTAGATTAAAACACTGGTTGAGAAATCTCCAATAAAAATCAGCTAAGAGTGTCTTCTGTTTAAATTTTCGATCTGTTGTGTGGTCTACAGTGCAGACAAAACAATCATTTGGCAGACATTTAAACTCTGTGTAATGAGTTGTTTTATTTTTGTTTTGTTTTTTCTCTCTTCTTTCTCTGTGGGAACACACAGCTGTAAAGGGATCGGAACAGACAGATAGACTGCTTTGATTTGTGGTTTCAAGTCCTAATGGGTTTTTACTCATCTAGGAGTCCACATTGCGCTGAATGTTGTTTTTGGCCTGTCATGAACTTTGGTTGCAAACAAAGTTTGTGATCCACATACAACTAAGGGTTCCTCATTTCTTAAAGGACATGTTAAAAAATCAGTACTGAAGTTGAGGCTGGATGCCTCACAAATTCAAACTGTTTACGGTGGTTTAGAAGATTTTTCCAATGTGGCAAAAACTAGAAACAGTCCCATGAGGGTGATTTCTGAAGACTATAGTCACTTAAACCATGGTACCAAGGAAAACATTCCTCAAAATTTGCTAGTTGCAACACTATTCTGTTGCTTAGAATTTTCTATAAAATAATGTGGTACTCTGATGTCAGATTACACTGCATACAGGCAAAATATGAATATGTTACATGACAAGTCTGCTGAAAAAGTTAATGAACTGTTATTTCAAAACAAGACCTTCACTGAACACTGTGATTCATTGCTAAGTAGTTATGAAAACAGTAGACGTAAAATGTACGCTTTGAGCACCAAATGTGATAAAGCTTCTCTGGACAACATACTAGTTTTACTCAATGAGAATGTCTTGTGGGTTGAAGTTAGATTACTTCACAGTGCGCTCACTCATGTTTTTGAAGAACTAGAATGTAAGAGTGAGGAAAATGCCAAACTTACCACTGTGTGTAGAAACTTGGAGAAACGGGTTATGCATAATGTGTGTGATACCAAATCTGAGGTTGATCATATAAATTGCAGTGGGAAATTAGTCTGAAAAAGGCTTCTCATAAAGAAAGGATAGATGGGGAGTCACGGATGTAGCATGCTCGAGAGTCGCTTTCTCCGAAAGGTCTCGACCTCCCACCCTCCAAATTCCATGACATTAAAACTCCGCTTTGGTGTGTGGTTCACCATTGAATTGCTAACAGAAATCTCCCTGGTAGTGGGTGTTTTGTTATTAAAGCATGGATGGATGCAGAAATGAAAAAAGCTCCGGCCAAGCACACCCCTCCGACAACACTGGAGAAGGCCTCTAAAAAGGCCAAGGCCTCCTCCTTGCAGCAATCGCAGATTACAAATGTTGCTAACACAGATTCAGACCCCCTAACTCTCTTCAGATTTCTTGAGGAATTTCAGTCTTTTAAGGCTGATATGCAAAATATGGCAGGGGAGATCAAGAGCATATCAAGTGCATTAGAAGATCTTTCTCGGAAGACAGCTGATAACAAAGTGCGTTTACATTCTGTGGAAAAGAAGCAGGGTAAAGTGGAGCTAGAGCAGGTGGTGATCAAGCAACGGCTGGCAAAGCTGGAAAGTAAGGTCGAGGACCTTGAGGGGAGCAGTCGGTGCAATAATGCCATGATAATAGGTTTACCAGAAAGAGAAGAGAGTTCCAATCCTGTCAAGTTTGCCCAAAAGTTTATTGAGAATGTGGTAGGCCCCTCTCCCTATGGGGCAAGGTATACCATTGAGAGAGCCCACCGCGCACTGCGACCCCTCCCGCCCAAAGGAGCTGCCCCAGGCCCTTTATATTTAGGTTCTTGAACTTTCAGGAACGCCAACACTTCTTGTACAAAGCCAGAGATGCTCAAGAATTGGAGTGGGAAGGTAGAAAACTCCAGGTGGCGCAAGATCTGCAGCTTTCGGTGCGCCAAAAATGAGCCACGTTTCACAAGTTAGTAACCAAGCTGATCGCCGCTGGCATTAAATTTAGAATGGGCTTCTGCCAGACTTCAAGTGCTTCTCTGCGGTACCGGACGAGCTACGAAGATGTGGAGATGGCAGCAACAGGGCTTAAGGAAGCGCTCCCTGAACTGTTCAAAACCACATGAAAACTGGGCCTGTACTGTTTAATATACCGAACTGGCTATCCCAGTGAACATTTTATTGTAGTTTGTGGTCGTAGATCACCGTAATCTTCCTTAAGGTCTGGAGCGAACTGTGACTGGTTTCAGTACTCGTGACTGCATCTGGAGTTTCAAAGAAACATTATCTTTCTTCATATGGATGGTTAGAATACTTTTGTTTTGGTGCGGGCTGCCCCTCTAATTTTGGCTCCTGTTTTACGTTTTAGTTACAAGTCTCTCAGTTAACTAATTAGTCCTTTGTTCTTCCACAATATGGGGGGGCAAATGATCGACCTCAAAGCTGTGTATGATGATAAATGTGGAAGTCCATATTATGTGGGTAGGCTGCCACTTCTAAGATATGTCAGCTAAAGTCTGGAAATAAGAAGTCTTTCACTAATTATTGGGGTTGGAATTTCCTTGTAGCTCCTATTCAGGGCTTGTATGGGGGGTCATGTATTTGTCCCTAATTTCTGGGTTCTTAGGTGGGTGGAATGGGGTGACTGGGAGTGTTAAAGTCTGATCCCAGGCTAGTAAAGGGCTGCTTATGTTGTTTTTACACATCTTTTAAGGCTCGGTGAAGTTGGTCTTATTATGCAATGATTTGCTTTGTTTCAGACGTAACCGGGCAGGAGTAGCTTTCGCTTGCCATAATATGGCCGTAGAATATACGATTGCTAAGCAGTCTTTGTGGGGGGGGGTTTCCTCTCCCTTTTCTTTTCCCCCTCATCCCAGCTAGTAAATGCTTTCCAATATAGCATTGGTATATGGGTTGGACTAGTATGGGAGGGGGCCTAATAATACTTCAATTCATTGAAATGGGGTGACTGTTTAAATCCTTCATCCACTCGCTGGGTTGCAGGTCTCAGTAGCACTGTCAGGGAGCGCTAGAAGTTTTTTCTTTCTAGTATAGTGTTAGCACTTTTAGGCTTGTGCCATCCCTTTACAGGTACTGAATAAGAGGTATTTAATTTAATACCAGTGTTATTTTGGGTATCTTCTCTGAGGCATTAAGGGAAGCATAATGCATATTAAGTCTCCAGAATAGATCTAAGTGGATGTATAACATTCTTCATTAAGGGAAGTTAAATGTTTAATGAGTAAAGGATTACGGTGAACTAGATGTTTCATTTATGGGGGTCGGGTGGAGGAAGATTATTCGGATTTGCTGGTCATCATGTACCATACTGGCAGGGGTGGATTAGGCGGAGGGGTTAAGCATGCATGGAGGTTAGTAAGGGGATTTTATGGTGGGATATTAATGGGTTTAAAAGGGGTGGTGGTGGGGAGGGGGGAGGGTAAAAGGACACAGCACATTCGGTAGAAGGTATGGTATTAATGATATATACAAGGATAGATGGCATCTAATCAAAATACAAGTGGGAAAAATGGGGGGTAAAATTAAAAATAGTAAGTTTTTGATTGTTGATAAAGGCGATGGCTAGAGCTATTCAGCTTGTTACTTGGAATGTGAAAGGGGCAAGGCATAAAACCAAGCAATATAAGATACTGAAGTACCTAAGTCATCTGAAAGCAGAAATCATGTTTTTGCAGGAAACGCATTTGCTTACTGACCAGGCTGACAAAATGAGGTGTCAACAAGTGGGACAATTCTTCGCTGCGGAAGGCTCAACCCAGAGTAGAGGAGTCATGATCCTTTTACATAGATCGGTCCCCTTCAAATCTCTCCAGGTTGTTCGAGACCCCCTCGGGCAGGTTTTTATTAGTGTATGGTAGATTGCATACTCTAGATGTTGTCCTGGGCAGTGTTTATGGTCCCAATATAGACACGCCCGAATTTTTTGTGCAGGTATTGGAAGCCCTAATCCCATTTCTAGGTATCCCAATAGTTTTAGGAGGTGACCTCAATCTTGTCTTTGACCACTCAGTGGATAGGTTGGGTCAATCCTGAAAAGGCCTCTCCCCCGCCCAGAGGGCTCTTAGAGATTTGTTTGATTCCGCAGGCCTCTGTGATGTATGGCGGGTGCTCCACCCTAATGAGAAGGAATACACCTTTATCTCTCGGGTGCACGGAACCTCCTCATGAATTGATTACATTTTAATTTCCCAAACTTTGTTACCAGGGGTCTTGGACTCTAGCATAGTGACCGGACCACTTTCGGACCATTCGGCGGTCACTTGTTTGTTAACAGTGTCATCCTTACCGAAAAAAGGAGGTAGATGGAAGTTGAATAACCAAATATTGAAGGATGAGAAAATCGTCCAATATATAGCATCCCAAATAGAGCAGTTTATGGCTATAAATAAGAAATCTACTGGGCGGCCGGATGTGGAATGGGGGCACTTAAGGCATATTTGAGGGGGGTTATTATTGGCCTAATGTCGAAAAGGAAAAAGGAAAGAGCAAACTGAATCTCCTCTCTCCTAACTAAGATTCGGCAGATGGAGTCCAATCTGTCTCCAACCTCCTCGGATAATTTTAGACAAGATCTTGTTAGACACAGAGATGCTTATCTCAGCCTGTTAGGGGAACAAGCGGAATTGGCAATTTTAAGAACAAAGGCTGCCTACACTGATCAAGGGGAAAAGGTGGGTCAGATGTTGGTGATGCGTGTTAAACAGCAGGAATCTGCCAGGTTTATTGCAGCGGTTCGTTCCCCCATTCATAATTCCCTCAGAACCTCACCGTCAGAGACTGCGGAGGTATTTACCAATCATTTTCAGGAATTATATGGTCCCATGGTAAATCCTCCTTCGGAGGATTATTTGCAGGAGTATCTGAGAGATTTGCAACTACCTTCCCTTACTAAATCTCAACAGGCTACACTTATATCTTATATTCTGATGGTGAAATAGAAGGGGTAATTAAATCCCTCTCATCTGATAAAACTCCTGGCTCTGACGGGTTTTCCGCAAATTTTTACAAAACTTTTTCCAGGCAATTGATTCCCATACTTTCAGCACTTTTTCAATTTCTTCTCACTGGGCAGAACTCTGACCCATCCCTTTTCGAGGCCTTGATTGTCTTGTTGCCTACCGCATGATTTGGTCTCTAGTTACAGACCAATTTCTCTCCTTAACCACGATATTAAAATCTTAGCTAAATTGTTAGCCGACCTCATGAGCGTTGTCCTCCCTTCCTTAATTGGGCAGAGCAGGTAGGTTTCATGAAGGAAGATCCTCGTGGACCACCTCCGGACCTTAGCTCATGTCTTCTCGGCCTCCGGGAGGCTATCCACCCTATGGCACTGGTCTCCTGGATGCCGAGAAAGCTTTTGATAGGGTTCATTGGGTTATTTATTTGCAGCGTTGGAGGCGTTTGGTTTCCCCTTAAAATTTTGGAATTGGATTAGTTTGTTATACATATCTCCCTCAGCTAAAATTTCCTGTAATGGAGTAATTTCAAACTCCTTCGAATTACATGTAGGAACTAGGCAAGGATGTCCTCTTTCCCCCTTGCTCTTTAATATATATTTAGAACCCCTTATCAGGAGGTTAATCAGAGCTCAGGATGTTTTTGGTATTTCTTTGAATGGACATGTTGTTAAAGCGGTGGCAAATTACGCATCCAGTTTCATCTATCCCCTCTATTCTTAAGATAATAGATGGTTTTAGCAAAGTCTCTAATTATAAACTCAACATAAATAAAACAGTGGTTTTTCCCCTCAATTATAGAGTCCATAAACAGGATATTTCTGGCTTTGGGCTCTCCTGGAAACCCGATTCCATCACATACCTAGGGCTTGCCCTAACACGGAGTGTTACTCAAATTAAACACTTAAACTTAGACTCCTGGTTCATAATATAGATCAAGATCTTCATCGATGGTCCTTGCTTACCCTTTCCCTCTGGGGTAGGATTAATTTAATTAAAATGAATATTTTCCCCCGACTCTTTTACCCCCTTAATATGTTGAACGTTGGGCTCCCTCTGTCCTGGTTTAAAAAGGTGCATGGTGTGATTTCCGCCTTCATTTGGGGGAATAAAAAATTCAGAATGGCCTTTCACAAACTAGCTGCCCCCAAGGTAAAAGGCGGTTTGAGGTTTCCGCACATCGGGTTGTATTACTGGGCCAGTCAGGCTAATAAATATCTCAGGTGGCTGGTCCCGAACAAATTTTGGATCAGACCCCATATACTGACTTGGTTGAAAGTGGAGTTAGCTAGTATGAAAAAGACATGGTTATTCCCAAATGCTATGTTATACTCTAAACTGGGATCCTTCCTGAATCTCTTCGTGAATTCCCTATAGCAGTCTCAGTCAAGTCCCACTCTCAATTGTGCGCATTTTAAAATCAAGAATATCAAAGACCTAGCTCAACCTATAAAAGGAAATCCTAATTTCCAAATAGAGGGCAAGACCCTGTCATCCAGTTGGCTCCCCAATTATGTAATAGTCAGCTTGAAGATTTTATCTCATATGTTAGAGCAGTGGTGTACAGCAGCGGAGATTATGCAGAAGTTCTCAATACCTCACACTGACATTTTAAAATTTTCCAGCTTCGTCACCTTTTATTGAAAGTTATAGAGTTGGTTCCTCCACTGGTTGCCCATATTTCTTTTCAAACCACCTTATCGGATATGGCTGGTTCAGCACATGCAGTATCAAAGATATACCAAGTTCTATTTAATTGGGCCTATGCTGATAATTTTGCCCCAGTTGCCTTTTGGTCTTCGCTTTTTCCTGAAAAAGACTTGGATTGGTCCCTTCTATGGCAAAATTGCCACAGATTTTTGTTACAGGATAGACTGAGGTTAATTCAATTCAGGATCCTACACAACATTTATTTTTCCCCACAAAAACTGGCCAGGCTAGGTATTGTGTCCTCTTATCTTTGTACAAGATGCCAATTGTTTCGTGGGGACCTTCTTCATATCTTCTGGAACTGTTCTAAAGTTGTTCCTCTTTGGACTGCTATTAAACAAAAATCAGACCCTCTTTTAGGCCTGGCTGATCTGTTCACACCCGAAATATGTCTCCTAAGGAATTTTTCCAGCATCTCAGTAGTGAGCAGAAAATATCACATGGCATTATCATTATCTCTTAAAAAAGTAGTCCTTAGGCACTGGAAAGATTCTGAAGAGTTAACGTATGTTGAATGGCTCCAGGAATTTCTCACCAACCTTAGAACAGAGAGGATTATAAAGCCTCCACAATAAAGTAAAGAAATTTAATAAGGTATGGGGCCCTATACAATCCCTATATTCTTTAAATGTAAGGCTTTAGGATTCCATACCATGAGATGTAGATGGGGTTGTATGATGCTGTGTCGGGTTTTTGGGGTGGGTTTGGGGGCGGGAGTGGGGCATGGGGGTGAGGGAGGAGTATGGGTGGGGTGAGAATGAATCATTGGTACAACATTACTTGTATGTTTGTACCAAGACATTTATGTTATGATTTGTTCTCTGTATTGAAACTCTCAATAAAGATTAAATGGGAAAAAAGAAAGGATAGATGGACTGCAGTCTCAGCTGCAGCCTTTCCATCAAGAAAATTAGTTTCTCTTTAATGAGAGGGTAGCTAACACCTGCATACCTTAACAGATAATGCTGAAAAGGCAAAACCTATTAGAAAAAAAGTTTTTCAAATGAATGGTGTTCTGGCTAATAACACTGATTCCTTACGTTTTGAAAACAAGGAACTTTGGGATGATAAATCTGAAGTAATTACTGAAAGAGTTAATGTGCTGGTATTTCAACACCAGACCTTGACTGAACAGCATAAATTATTATGTTTTGGTTACTGCGAACTTCAAATGAATGTTTTGAATCTAAACTGTGTCACAGCTTCTGTTGATAAAAGGCAAGTTTTACAAGATGAGAATTTCTTGCAATCTGAAAACAAGGCACTTTACAGTATGCTAACTCCTGTTTCTGAGCAGTTAGAATGTAGGAGTAAAAGTCAGATATGGCGAACTTGCGCCATCAATGAAGAGTATTGGCAGGGCATACTACCTTAATGCCCATAGACCTTGCTTCTTCTGATGTTGAAGAGCTTGATTTTGAACACTCACAGTGTGCTGTGGGGTGGACTAGAACAAAGGTTTGCCACTTGTTTTTCTGTGATTCACAAAATGGAGCATTGTTAGAACCTCAAAATGGTGGACACACATGTCAGCAGGTTGCATCCCCATACCATCCTCAAGATGGCCACTCATGGTCATGTGATGATAGTCATAACACAGTAACCCAAGATGCCCATGATGAAATCTGAAATGGCCTACCACCATATCATGGAGGTTGGATCATGCAAGTTACAGAACCTGTGATTGCTGTCATAACCAAACACATATCGGAGTTTTTGGCATGGTTAATAATGTTATTAGTAAGACCAGTGTTCTGAGGACAGAAGATTCTCATTAAAATGATGTTGATGTACTTTTGAATGAGGGCTGGTATGCAATCTGTCATGAAGTCAGTGTCTGACACTGCAGAAGAAGCAACTTCTGCTAGCAATGTTTCCTATGATAAGGTGTGCTTGGTTAAGGAACACATTGCAGTTACTTACATTAAATGTTTTGATTCTTCCCTATGCAATTTAGCATCAGGTTTGCCTGAGAAGACTAAATGTACTGCACGTCCTATGCAGTGCATCAATACTTTAAGCTGTAACCTTAAAAACAATGTTGCTACCATCCAGCAACCTTCCGGTGGGAAAACCCACTTTACATTTGATGGGGAGGGGACAATCCTGTTTCTGAAAGCCCCATGGCTGTGATATTTTCAGCATCACAGGCCACATTGGGGGTGAGGGTTACAGTTTGATTTCTGAACCTGAGCTGACAACTGTTTCAGCACTACAATCTCTAACCCTGATGGCTACTGAACCACAATCCATAGCTGGAGAACTACGTGCAACTTGCACACCACTTTTCTCCACTGTGCAGGCACCCCTGATAGTGCCAGGAATGCCAGCACATGATGCAGAACCCCTCCATCAGTGAAACCTGGATCATCCCATACTGTGGCTGCAATAGCAGGCACAAGCTAGGAAAAGTCTTGGTTATTCCCAGCATATGTAATAGCAGACACAAGTCAGAAACAGTCTGGGTTATCCTCAGCACAAACAATAGCAGGCACTATTAGTAAGAAGGTACAAGGTATCCTGATACTGATATCATTGTCTTTTCTTTTGGGATTACTGACCATGGTCCCAGCATTGGTTAATCCTAACCCAGTTTTAGGGTATACTGAAACTGCTACATCAGAGATAGCAATCTCAAGTTTTAGCCCAAAATGCAATGGGCACATCAGACCCATTGCTTATGCATCCCAGATGCTTGCCCCAGTGGAGCTAAAATACAATCTTTGTGAAAGGAATCTTTTGGCTACATACTGGGCAGTGAGATCTTTATGTACATCATTGGATACGCACTCATTGTGTTGCATTCCAATCATTTGCCAACTAACTTTCTGTTGTCAGACATAGTAAAGATGACTCTGTATCCAATGCCAGACTTACACACTGGTCTCTCATTTTATAGGATAATGACATCACTGTCCTTCCTATCAAACTTCATCCTTGTTGGCCATGGCCTACAATTTATAGGAGACACCATGATTGTTCACTCCAACCCACTGACCTACCTGTCCCAGGGCCCTTTCTGACAGAACCTCAGAAAGTGTTAAAGACACCACTGTGTGTCTTGTTTTGACTGATGACTCAGCCACACTTACCATGAGGATCAGATAGCAGAGATTGGAATTATTTACATTCTGGTGATGACAGAGTGTGCATGGCTAATAATTGCACCATCGTATGTAATGCGACTCACAGGCAATGTTAAAACATGCCTCACAAATAAAATAAAAAGCAAGGAGGCAAGGAGTCTCCTTATAATCACAAATGTTTGTGGATGGTTTAGAGAGCTGCAAAACCTTAGTTTAGCTTCAGTAAAACAGCTTGTGTTAAGAGAGGAATAAGGAGATTTTTCCTTACATAACATGATACCAAGCACTCCACGAGAGGTTACGTTCTGCGCTTTAAGAAATGACCTAGAGCTAATTACAAACTGCATAAACTGTTTCTTGTTTTATTACTGATTCTAATTGGGCCTGTTCCTCTCTAATTTCCTTGGAAGAAAACAAACACTTACAAAACTATAATATTACCTCTGTGAAATACGGACTTGTTGTGTACAACCCTAACCTAACCAATTTAAATACAAACTGTACACTCATAAGGTTTGAGCATATTGTAAAATGTGAACCTTATGCTCCAAAAGAAGGACCCTCATTTGAGGGCAGTGTATAGGTTCCTTAATAAAGGAACTGAGGAATAACTTCCAAAAATAAGACAAAATAAGAAAGTGAAAATAACATTCACCTATCCAGTGACGGCCTACTCATTTGGCATCATTGCTGTAACACTCATGAAAAGTTAAGGGTAATTCCTGAACACCTGAGAGTAGATTTTATCTACTGTACCAAGAACATGGATCTCCCACTGGTGGACATCAGTGAGTCAGTAAAACACTAGACAGTGTAAGATCCTCTGTCTTGTGGCCACACATGAGAAATGATGTAGAACACTACACTAGTAACGGTTTTATCTGTGCACAGAACACTCCTATAACAGCTAGGAAAAATACATTGTTACCCCAGAGGCAATCAGACCCCTGGAACAACATCCAGATTGACTGCAAATGTCTTGGTAAACCAGCTATTAACCAGGTAGGGTTACCCCTAAAGGTAAACTCTGATTACAGGGATCTGGCTTTATAGCCAAAGTAATGCATTAAACTCTGGATGTGTTATGGGTAAAACAAAAGTTTCATATCCCTTACCACTCACAGTCATCAGGACAGGTGGAATGGGCTAACAGGCAGATCAAAGTTATGTTATAATAAACTTGTTCAGAAAAAACCAAAGGACTGGGATTCATTATTACCTTTACTCATTATGGCAATAAGAGCGACTCCCTCTGCAGGTACACAGCGTGCCAATTTTTGAAAGCATGACCAGATGGTTCATGAGACTCCCAGAACATTTACTTCTGGACCTGTGTACTGCCACTGCTGATGGAGCATTAGAAGATAAATATGCTAATTAACTCAAACAAGACATCCAAAAAGTACACTTGTTTGCTGCACAATGTACGGACAAGGCCCAACAACAGGCCCTATCCCATTGTAAACAAACTCAGTCCAGCAGTCTACCAAGTTAGACTGCCTCACTATAACAGTCATTGATAAATGGCCACATGCCAATCAAATGAACCTGTTTAAAGC
This sequence comes from Neoceratodus forsteri, assembly GCA_016271365.2. Lineage (NCBI taxonomy): Eukaryota > Metazoa > Chordata > Ceratodontiformes > Ceratodontidae > Neoceratodus > Neoceratodus forsteri. Next base: position 445,791,806 of record CM057456.1, on the reverse strand, counting down.
AGATTAAATTACTTTTCCATACCCCAATGGGTGGAATAGTACTAAACTAACTAAATTTTTCTTTTCTTTTTCCTTTAGGTTCCAGAGAGAGAGATGCTTGCTTTTATGCTTATTATTATTTTTAAAAGTATGGGTCTACTTACAAGCCCAAACTGTACATCTTATTGCAGATAAGAACCAGTGACATAAACCTAAACAGCTTGCTGAGGCAAAGTACCTCATAAGCCCACATGATTTAATTACATCCTGAGAAATTCACACTAAAGTCCTAAAAGACATGTTCATCATCTAGAAGGGTAGTGAGGCCTTACTGAATGTTATGATCATTGCTTTGGATCAATTCTAGCAGCTATACTCAATCTGGACTCCTGTTTACATTTTATTGAAAATCAGGAATTTTGCATCAAAATTTATAATCTATTAAAAACCATTAGACCTTAAGGTTTTTAACCCCATGATGCCCCATAATTTGTGACACTTAATAATGTGTGCCCAAAACAGAACCCTGGCCCAATCAGTGGTCTAACAGCCACTTCTCAGCCAGGTACCATAGTTAATAATGCACAGTTCATGTGCATCCCAGTGATTTTAAATCTCACCTTTTAAACTTGAAATGATGTGTTTTATGTTTACTAAGATCTGTAAGAAAAGACTAATTGATGTTTGGGGCCCCTGTAATTAGTTTGGTTTGATTGCCTGCAACTACCTAACCTGTACTATTGCCACCTGTAGTTGCCCAAACTGAGTGGGCACAATGCCCGGAGAAAACCTTTGCTAGATATAATTACTACCAACACCAGGTTTAAAAGAAATGTTTTCATTGCACCATTACCCCTGCTTGTGTGTGGTCCCAGGCACCACAACCCTGTTTTTCCCCGACCAGCTGTCTTGACTGTTTCTTCTAGATTCCTGTTTTTCTGTTTGTCCTGGTGTCCCAGTAGTCCATGGAGGGGTTGTGGCTGAGTGATGTCAGACCCGTTCCTGGAGGGGTGATCTGTCAGTGGTCAGTGAAGACCTGAAGTCGAAGATTTCACCGCCTCAGAAGAGTCTTTGGTTCTGTATCCTGGTTTTGTGTTTCTTCCTGCCCTGGACACCTGGTTCCCCTTCTGTTTCCTTCCTTCCTTTTCCCCATAGAGACATGCAAGGGTCACGGTCTACAGTACAGAAGTACATTTAGTGCTTGTTTTATGATAAATTGCAGTAATGCGTTTAGCGCATTAGGAGTGATTTATTGTTAGCACAGAATATAGTATACAGTATAGTAATTTAGTAATGTTATAGATATTTTTTATCTTTTAGAGTTTAAGAGTTTAGAGAGTTAGTATGTATTGTTATTTTAGTAAGGTTCAATAAACTTTTGCCTTGCTTTGCATTCTAGTCAGCTTCATGCCTCTCCTTGTGTGTCCCAGCTCAATCAATCAATCAATCAATCAATCAATCAATCAATCAATCAATCAATATCTTTATTTAGCCTGGCAGAACACCATTGAGCAGGGCTCATTTACAAGATGGACCTGGTAGTTTAAACAACAACAACAACAAGTCACAATACAACATTTTGGCGTAGACGTAGCAACATTAGCAGCCTATGTACAGTCATTATAAATGAGAATGGCATGGCTGGCATAGTGACTTACAATAATTTACAAAAGCAATATAGACTTGACACTGAGAACAGAACAAGGCAGCATAATTTACAGGTGTGGTACCAAGGCAGGCAGCATACTGCATGTGTGAGGTCTGTGCAAGGCAGATCTCTGATAGACAGTAGAGTACAATATTATATTGGATGAGGTCTAGACCAGCAAAGCATTATGTGGCCTAGGAGAAGACTATAAAAGCAAGGGCACTGAGGGCACAGAATGCACCAAGGATAGTGTAGGGAGGAGAGGTTGGAGGGGTGGGAGGGGCAATTGTAATACCTTCAGGATTGTATTAGCTGCATTAGTCAGTGCAGTAGGTCTAAGAGTAAGGGAGGGTATGAGGTGAAAATGCCATTAGTAGGGGCACTGACAGACAGGTAGGAGGGCCGAGTCAGAGAATCAGTGCCAGAAGCAGTTGCAGAACTCCATAAATGATTGTTGGATAAGATTTTTGAAGGCAGCTAATGGTACAGGTGAAACAAGCTGCAGTAAATTTTGAGCAGTATTCCAGAGGACTGGTAAGGCGTGACTAATTGTTACCCAACCAAAGTGTGTCCTAACTCTGGGTATGTAAAGGGTGATATGAGTCTGGCTTCTCAGCAGAAAGCTGCCAGGAATGTAAGAAGGTAGACAATCCTTAATACATTGAGGCAGCTTATTAGAGATGGCCTTATAGATCCAGAGCACAGTGTTCTTTTTGTCGTCTGAGACTAAGGAGCCCCAACCTACAATGTTGTAGAGGGTACAGTGGTGTGTTGAGTAGGAGCCGGGTAATGAACCTGAGCACCGGTCTATTGCAGTGTCCTAGTTTGGCAAGGGCCACAATAGAGCAGTGCCCATACAGAAGGTCTGCATAGTCGATGAAAGGTAAGAACATTGTTTGAACCAACCTGGTTCTCCCCTCCTGTTTTAATAGATGCCTGATTCTGAAGAAAATCCCAAGCCTCTGTTTAAGCTTTTTGGAGAGTTCCTTAAAATGGACTTTGAAGATAAAGACTGGAGTCAATCCACACCCCCAGATATTTGAAGGAATCTACATAGTCCAGCAATTCGCTGAGCAAGGTGTGAATTTGAGGGGCTGTCCCCACCGTGCTAGAGTAGGGGGAGTTTACTACAGGGGAGAAGATCATGGCCTTTGTTTTCTTAGCATTTAACAGAAGTTTAGAGTAAAGGAGATTGTTCTGTAAGTGGTTAAATTCTATTTGGAGGTCACTACATGTGTGTTCCAGAGTAGGTCTGGCTACATACAACACAGTGTCATCCATAAAGAGATGTATGTCAGCTGACTTGACTCAGCATCTAGTTCATTTATGTAAATGGCAAACAAGAGAGAACCCAAGATGGACCCTTTAGTACTCCTCTACAGAGTATTTTTAGGGAGGAGAGACCCCCAGCTTTGATTTGTTGGTGTCGATCAGAGAGGTAGTTAGGAAACCACTCTAGGGCCATGTCACTGGCGCAGCTATTCCATAGAGCAATCAGGAGCAGGGTGGTCTACCGTGTCAAAGCTTTGTTAAGATCAAGAAACAGAGCACACACATAACTTGTGGCATCCAAGGCTCTCAACCAGTCATCACGTGGCCTTAGCAAGTGCTAAGGTGGTACTATGGTGGGGTCGTAAACCAGACTGAGCAGGGTTTAGATGGTCCAAGTCATTGATGTGCTGTCTAAGTTGAGTATTAACCACTTTTCCAGAAGCTTAGAGAGGGTAGGAGTAAGAAGATGGGGCAGTAGTTATTAAGATCACTACTGCTGCCAGATTTAAATAGTGGGATAACGTGGGCAGTTTTCAGATGGTCAGAAGTGAGCCCTGGGTAAGGGACATGTTGAAGAGATGGGTGAGTGTGTGTGACAGAATGCAGTAGCCAAGTTTGAGGAAGAAGAGGGCTCTATCAGGACTGCCCCAGCACTTTTCCTACAATCCAGATAGAGTAGAAGGTCCTCAAGTTCCTTTACTGTGACAGGGGAGAAGGATAATGTTGTGTGAGTAGGGGGCAAGGTTGGGGCAGGGCCTGGGCAAGTTGAGTTAGGAGCAAATAGTTGTGCACGTAGGCTAGAAGCGGGGGAGTCATCAAATGCTAGGCTCGTAGTGGCAAAGTGACTATTAAAGAGTTCAATGATTTCTTGCTTGTCAGTAACAACCGAGTTGCCTGAAGAGATTTTTGGTGGGAATGGACTAGCAGAACTGTGGCCTTGGATTTCCATTAAGGTTTTCCAGAATTTAGCTGCACTGTTAGAGTAAAAGTTAAGATCAGACTGGTAGTAACTAGATTTTGCATCCCTAACCATTCTCGTGCAGCGGTTTCTGACAGCTCTGAAAGCTGACCAATCGTTAGGCTGTTTGGTCTTCCTGGCCTTCTTCCAAAGCAAGTCTCTGTGGAGCAACTCTTCTTTCAAGCTCGATGAGAGCCAAGGCATGTTTTCTTAGTTCGGAATTTTATAAAGAGGTGCATGTTATTGATGGAACTGAGAACAATGTTTTGGAAAACTGTGACTTCTTCAACCGGAGGGCCAGGTAGAAGTCCAGCCAGTATGCATATTGCAGGTCAAAGAGGTAGGCTTTAGGGTCAAAATGTAATTTTGATATTTTAAGGCCATAGCTAGAGGAGGAAATAAACCTAGGGTAGGTCTTCATGCAGGCTATGCACAATGATCACTGAGGTCATTAAAGAAAACACCAGAGTGGAAGCATAGGTGAGGTTTGTTAACTAGAATAACATCAAGTAGGATACTGTTTTAGGATGTGTTTTGTTAGGATGAGTGGACTCTGTTATGAGCGTGATAGCCCAAAAGTTGTCACATAACTCCTTAAGGGGTTGTGAAGAGGTTGAGAACCAGTCCAGGTTAAGGTCTCCTGCAATAATTACTTGGATAAGGAGGATAGTATGCTGGATAGGTGCTGTAACACCTTATGCCCTGCAGAGAAAGGCCTGTAACAACCTAGTATATAATGGGGTTGAAGAGGAAGCTGTACTTTTAGTGTGGAACATTCAAATTCGAGGGCACAGTAGTAGAGTTAAGTGATGGAGGCTGGGAATTTGTCCCAGACATAGATAGCCACGCCCCCTCCCATAGTTGGCCTTTTGGTCCTGTGGATGGAGTAGAAGGGGATATTTATCTTGTGGTCCAGGGTAGAAGGCCTCAACCAGGTTTCTGTTACCACAACAATGTCTGGCGAGGCAATACTAAACCAGGACTGAATAATGTCTAGCTTTTTAACAAGCTACAGGCATTAATGTGAATCAGGCTTAGCTCCTTAAGGCCAGGCAGCTCAGAGGGAGCCTGGATAGGAAGTGGGGGGCCAGGATTGAGTTCGTTGTTACCTGCACAAATTAGTGTCAGCAACAGGAGTTTTGTGAGGGTGCTTAACAGGACCCTATGCAGGCAAGACCATGCCCTCTTACAAGGGCTGGTGTAGGTGGGCATTGGAGGAGGGAAGTAAGTGTAGCTGGGGCACAGGGATGCATAAATATAAATCATAATTGGTGTGACATAAGTAAAGTGTGGGTAGTGGCTATTAGGCCTGGGCCCCCTTCCCCCAAATTCTGTGACACCTGCTGGCTGGGTATCACCTTAAGAAATCCACCTCTGAGTGGTTGGCGTAGTCAGAATTCATTTTTTTCCCTCCAAGTGGTAGCTGGGGTGGACCTGTGCCCTGTCCCAACCAGGCAATTTTGATAGTGGTCGGCGTCAGTGGCTTCCCTCACCATTACATATTGACTGTTGGTGACAATAACTAACATGTTGTATCCCCTTTTATAAGATATTCAAGGTCTGTGATTCACTGAGTTTTTAAGTATAGGACCTCCATCAAGCAAGTGCCAGAACTGATTGATGATAGTGGCTATTTACGGGGCAAGGTGGTTGTAAGTAGTGAGAAATGTCACTGTCTGGTAAATTCTCTGCATTACCTTTGCATTTAGGTGTGAGCAAATCTGAGAGATTCAACTGTTTTGTTCTGCATGGTGCCTCATCAGGGACATGTTCCTGGTATCCCCTGGCCAGGAAATGGGATTTCACACCCTGCGCTTGACAGTCAAAACTTGCAAAGCTGAAACAGTTGTGACATAGCCAAACAAACTGTCTGTAGGGAATTTGTCTTTTTAGGTGATGGGAGTGAGCACTAGATGCATGTAAGAGGGTGTTCTCTGAGGTGGATTTTCTGAAGCTTTCAGTTTGTACTAGTTGATCATCAATTCACATAAGCTTTAAATCCAAAAGGTACTGTAATATTCTCAGGATTACAAACATGGGTACATTTTAAACCCACATCATTGTCATTCAGGAGGACAATGAAGTCAGCAACAGATTGCATGTGACCCTTCCAAATAATAACAATATCATCGTAAAGCTCCCCAGAGGTGTATATGGGGAGGGAGGTTCCCAGCCTAGCTGAACACAGTGGTTCCTTCCCACCTATCCTAAAAGATTTGCGTAAAGGGGCCACTATGGTCCCCGTTGCCATACCTCACATCTGAATACAGAATTTCTGGTCAAATATAAAATACTTATTGGTGAGTATAAGCCTGGTTGCTTCTGAGAGGTGAAATCAGCAGGAAATCTCTTGCTTGGGACAGTATGTGAGATGAAATTCAAGGCCAGGAGGCTGAGATCAAGTTGAATACAGGTGTATGGGCTTACCTCATTAATGTAAAGCCAGATGAATCCAGAAGACCAGACAACCTCTAGTTTGGATAAAATATCCATGGAGTCTCTGATATATGATGGTTGGACAACTGTCATTTGTTTTAAGAAGTGGTTAATGAACAGAGACATCCTTTCTGTAAATGATGATTGGCCAGAGATGATGGGCTCGATTCCCAAACGTCAGCACAAGCCGCACCAAAGGTGGCTTGCACCCGATTGCCAGTGCCAGCGATCCTGCACTCAATTCTTGGTTGGTAGGTCCCAGTGCCAAAGTCCGATACTTCAGCAAATGTAGTGTGCGCCAAAAGAGGGTGCACCTGGACAGGTTGCTGCAAGTCGGCGGCCAAAGGCAATGTCCCCAATCATTCCCTGGTGATCTAGCATACCGCCCCAGATCTGATCCTCTGTTATTAAAATAAAACATCCCTGGTGGTCTAGCAACTGCCCAAGCCCCAATTCCCTTATTATTAATAAAGATTTATGGTGATCTAGTGACCTCCCCCAAGCTGCATTCCCCCATTATTAATAATTAAACCTCCTTGGTGATCTAGTGGACCCCTAAGCCTCGATCCCCCATTATTATAAATAAATATCCCTGGTGATCTAGCACCCCTCTAAGCCCTGATCCCTTGTAATGAAATATGAACATGCCACTGGTGGTTTTGTTGCCTCCACCCCCAACCCTGGCAGACAGTGTCCCACACCACCCTGCTCCCCCATCCCCAAATTGAGATTAGAACTGGCTACCACTCACCACCATGGCCAGCTACTGAATGAGCTCTAAATGAGTGCTGTACTGTATTCAGTATGCACTCATTGATTGACAGCTCGGTGTTACAAGGCTTTTGTTTTCTGTTCTGAGCATGCTCAGTAGGGTTCTTTGATAATGTTCTGATACTATACAAAAAGTATGTGTTGCAGGATAATTTTTGGTTTCTCACCACTTGCTTCTTACAGCACAAAACTTTTTTGCTTGTTGAGAGAGCCACCATCTTTTTTCTTTTCCCCTCCAAATAAAAAACATGGACAAAAAAAGACAAAAAGCACCTGAACCTTTGAAAAACAAATTGCCAGAAATACCTTTACTGGGCACCCCAAAATCCAGGGTGCCCAGCTTAGTGAAAGGAGCCATTATCCCACATTATTTGTATGAGAACAGTGGGACCTTGTTGAGTTCTACAGCCGCAGCTGGAGCCCTGCTGCAGGCTGCAGTGAGAGGAGTGAGCCACAGATCCCCTGTTCTGTCTTCCCCACCTGTCTATCTCTCTATCTATCTATCTCTCTCTTTCTCTCTCTCTATATATATATCTATATTATAGTGGCAAGGTTGCTCCACTATATTTAGGGTTGAGATGTCACTTCTATGTTAAAGTCAAAATTTTGCACGTTAATAACTTTGGACCCATTCAACAGATTTGCATGAAATTTGGTATGCGTGGTGAGGCATGGTAGATCTCTGATCTGCCAAATTTCATTTCAGTCAACCATATGATCTTTACACGAAACGTTGAAAATGCAAAATTATCCATTTTGGAGACAGCTGTGGGATTTTGGACATGGCCCTGCGGCCGTCGTGAGGTGCGCTGCTTTGCAAGATGGCTTGTTTGAAAAGGGCTTTGGTGGCTGAACATGCAGCTTTTCATTGGGTGAAAAAATGTTAAGGCATTCAAAAGTTATGCCACTTTTAAGTTCCCATTATAAGTCAATGGGAACATTTACTGTATATGTATGTTTTTTGAACAAGGAATGGGGTTCTGGCCATCTCATCCCACCTGGCAGTCAAAGAATTTGTAGCCTCACAGTTCAAGAATCTTTTTCCCGGAGAATTCTTTGAGCGTGAGGTCCACCATCTTGTTTTTAGATTTCTGATTGCAAAAACACATATATCTCAGCTCAGGGGTCACTCCTGAAGTAAAACTTGGATGGGTTTTACTCAGGGGGCTCCGATCTGTTGAGCCATGGCTTTGGTTCCATCCAAATTGGTCAACAAATAGAGTTATAAGGTTTTAAAATCTTTGATCGCGAGCCTGTAAATTCTTTGATCACGAGATTCTTTCATCACGATCTTGCATCGCAAGCTAAAACTGAATTATCTTGGCTCAGGGGTGGGCTAGGGACACAAATGAGGGTGGGTTTTGCTCAGAGGGTTTGTTCTATTGAGGCATGGCATTGGTTTGTTTAAATCACTCAAAAATCACGTTTCACCATTTTTAATTCTTTGGTGGCGGCGTGCAATTTTCTTTTGATCGCGAGCCTGCAAGTCTTTGATGGCGAGATTCTTTGATCGTAATCCGCATCAGCGAGGGTGAGATGGCTAAATTAAAAAACAATTTTCTCAGCCAAGGGTCCCTAGGAAGTCGAATGAAGGTGGGTTTTGCTCAGGGGCTTCGTTCTGTTGAACCATGGTGGTGGTTTACCGCAATTCCTTGTATTTTTGATTTACGTCATTTTTTATTCTTTGATCACGAGCCTGCAAATTCTTTGTTCATGACATTCTTTGATCCTGATCATGTATTGCGGCGAGGGACAAGATGGCGAATTAAAAAAATAAATTTCTCAGCCCAAGGGTGTCCAAGGAAGACAAATGAGGGTGGGTTTTGCTCAGGCAGCTTCGTTCTGTTGAACCATGGTGGTGGTTTCCGGAATTCCTTCTAATTTTTGATTTACAGCTGTTCTGTGTCTATGGTTATATTATTATAAGGCAGAGAAAATAAAGGAATCTGATTAGTTGGCATGGTTCTGAGAGGTTACATTAACCCACATTATAACATGGGCTTGCAACAGGGAGAAAATGGACTGGTGCATGGCAATCACATGACCACATAATAACTCCCTACACACGCACAATAACTGCAAGTGGTAATCAGTCCGTAGAAAGAAATTAAGCAGCCCTCTGGATCTAGTTATCGCAGAGCATAATAATTATTTTAGGCAGCCATTGTTGTTCTCAGCAAGTGAGGATTCCCCAGTGTCTGTATTCTCATGCAGCGCAGGACCCCAATGAACAATCACAGCTTAGTTGCTCCTCATTCACCCACCCAGGGAAGTTTGAGATCCTAGCTAGTGTGTGTAAGACACACACAAGCATGGAAAAGAATGGCAGCTCATGGTCGGCAATGTAGCACACATAGTAGTCTTCGATACAAAAGTAGTTACTGTCCCACTTCCTGCTTCAATATGTAAACAGCCATTTTGTGATCAACAGACACATAGACTGAGCCCCCTACAGAGTCTCCCATGTTCCCATGTGCACAGTCCTGTCAGATACAGTACCCATATTACTACCTGTAGTATAGAAGAAGTGTTTCCCATAAAGACAGACACACAGAGGCCCCCTCCCTCCCTCCCACAAGACAGAGTGCTGTGATGCAATGTTCATTCTGCCATGGGCTCCAGTAGCGACAGTTATATGTAGAGTGCAATGCTGTGTTCGTCCTGCATAGTAAGCGCATTTACTACTAAGCTGACCACAGGTAGCATGCAGTGTCACAGCAGGTGTGCGTGCCACTTGTGTTCCGGTGCGTAAGCGTACAAACGAGTGGATAATCAGACAGAGCGAGCGATGGAGTTCTGCAACACAGAAGTTGTGTTCTGCATCAGTGGAATGTGGTGCTCTGGGTGTTCAGCGATGTCTGTGTGCAGAGTGGCAGTCTGTGTAGCAGTACAATCGGAGTGCATTGTGTCAATTGCAGCATACCTCTTCAAACAATGGAACATATCAATCTGTAAGTACCCGAACTCAGTATAAAGTAGACAAACAGCACCATATTGTTAAATGAGAATGACAGACACAGCATCCTACAGGTGTATATCTTAGTCTGTGTCCCTCTCCCTGTATCTGAAATGTATGTAGCAAATCAGAAGTGGGAAAGACAAAGCACTGTGGCCCTTGATACTAGTATGTTAGCGTTTTGACCACAAACTTGTGTAAAAAGCACTGTTTTCCTGTGGCAGAACACAGATGGATGTGGTACTGTGGCCAAAAGTAGTGTAGGAACACTAAGTAGTCCCCGGGTTTTGTCCTGTTGATCCAGAAGTTTTCATCCATTTCTCTGGATATGTGGCCCATGTTATAAGTGCAATATCCCACTCCAGGGTGTGCATTTACTGGGGATTAAGCAACACCCCAGGTGCTGTGAGGACACTCGGCCTGCGACCTCATGCCTGATAACGCACCTGGGGTGTTGATCAATCCCCAATAAATGCACACCCTGTCATGAGTTATTGCTTACTTATAACATAGGCATCTATGTTTGTGAAACATCATTGGATGAAATGGGCTTTGGTGGCCGAACATGCCGCTTTTCATTGGGTGAAAAAATATTAAGGCATTCAAAAGTTATGCCACTTTTAAGTCCCACATTAATTAGTAGTAATCTTACAGAAAATGGATGTGGTGAGAAGTTGCGGAGGAGAAAATAATACAAGTGACCAAACTAATTGTGCTGCAGTTGCAAGACTGTGAAACGCAGCCATTTTTTTGTTCCACTAAGTGACTGTGCCCACCCACCCAATAGACCTTGAAGATCCTAGCATATCCCCTTTCAGAGCAGAAAACACACATTGATTGCACCAAGAGAAAAGTTTCCTCACAATCCGACTTCATAGATAGTGCGAAGCGAGAAAAAGTAGCCGCATGTCTGCATTCCTGTGGCTGCAGCACTCTGTACTGGCAGAGTAACACAGAAGTGTTGAGCCCCAACATACAAGTGCCGCTTTGTGAAAGCCACCTAACTGAGGAAGGGAAAATCACCATTTTCCTCCTTTCCATTTGGTATTCACATGAGCACCCAGTCATACCATGCCCTGGTTCCCTTGTCTGCAGCAATCCATTCGGGAGAGTGATAAGGGCATGCACATAGCGTTTAGTGGAAGGTACCTGCCTGTCCATTGGATGTAAGGTGATATTGCCATGGAGGTAATCAAGGTTCCGACAGAATCGCTCAGTTGCATACTATCTGCAGTAATTAGGAAGCCGATAGCTGTGACTAGATGTCAGAGGAACTGTTCACGGTCTGTTGACTACCTCTGCAAGCAACCGCGATAATGACAGGAAAACAGCGAGGACTCAACTGTACAAGACAGAAATCTGAGTTTCTCTGTGGACAAGTACTATGTTGTGCGAGCCATGTGGGCGGTGAGCCCGTCGGGTGCACAGTACAATACCTGACATCTACCGTGGAGTGTAATCAGAGAGCACTATGTGTTCATGCTATCGCATACTACCTCGTGAAACAATGCAACAGTTAATGAAGTAAGTACCCACAGCCAGCAAGAAACAACTGGAAACAGCAGCATATGGTACAGTATATGGAAAACAGAGACACTGCATGCTACAGCTCTGTATCTGTCTGTCTGTCACCCTCCACCTGTACTATTAAACAGTGTATCTGCAAGATATGTAACAAATGAGAAGTAGCAGAGACACATGAGTGTGCCCCTTGATACTAGTATGTTAGCCTGTTTACCACAAACTTCTGTAACAAGCACTATTTTCCTGTGGCAGAACACACGTGGATGTGGAACACCAGCCAAAAGTAGTGTAGGATCACTAAGTAGTCCCCCACAGTTTTTCTCTTATTAATCCACAAGTTTTCATCGATTTCTCTCAATATCTGGCCCATGTTATCAGCGTAATAACCCACTCCAGGGTGTGCATTTATTGGTGATTAATCAACACCCCGGGTGCTGTGAAGACACTTGGCCTGCGGCCTCGTACCTCACAACGCAGCCAGGGTGTTGATCAATCCCCAATAAATGCACACCCTGTCGTGGGTTATTCCTTACATCCTATTCAAGCTTTCAGCGGTGGTGTGTGCACTCGGCAGACCTTGTAACTGCATGTTTCAATCTGGTCTGTGGGCATAGTCACCATGTACAGTATGTCTGTGATTGGTTACCATTTCTGGTAGGAAGAGTGACTAGTGAGGGCGGTTTGTTTAAATGCCACCAGATCAACAAACAAGACACTGTGTTTTTCACTTTGGAGCCTAATTGGAGAGCCTTGAACTCGAGTGGAACTGAGGAGAGAGAGACCGAGGAGAACCGTCTACCAAATCCTATAGTGGCATCTTCATCTCGGGTGGAGAAAGATCACCATACCAGTGGTGCAGAGCAGACAGAGCATGACTGTTGTTGTTCTGCAGAGCAGTGAGCTAGCCTAGCATGATTTTGAGCTGAGGTCGGAGTGGCTGGTGGCTGCAAGACAGGCAGGGACTTGGGAGCTGAGCTGATGCGAGCTGAGGAGGACTGAACAAGAGGAACAAGTGAGTTGAGGCTGCCAGTGCATGCCTGTGTGGTCGGGAAGAAGCCGAGACTCAATTGCTATCCTTTACATCAAAACTGAGCTGTATTGTACCCTTTCTCCCTCTATGCATGAGGCAACCATTGTAGTTATCCCTAAAAGGGCAAAGACCCTACCAACCCGGAAGTTACATTGATATCTCTTATTAATTTAGACAGCAAACTGTATGCCAAAATTCAAGCCACTAGACTTAGTCCCCTACTTCCTGGTCTTATACACCCATCACAAGCAGGCTTTATACCTGGACGTCACAGCTCGGATCACCTGAGAACCCTCATGAGTTTACTGCCTATTTCGAAGTCACTTCCTACACTGGTAGCTGCCATTGTTGTAGACTTGGAAAAAGCATTCGACTCAGTCGAATGGGGATATCTCTACATGGTCCTAATGCACTTCAGCCTAGGAGAAACATTTCTATCTAGGATACAAGCCATGTATGCGAGCCCCTCGGCCAGAGTTAATACAAACTCCGTACTCTCTCCCCCATTTGCATTGGGAAGAGGTATGAGGCAAGGCTGCCCCCTTTTTCCCCTTTTGTTTGTATTGGCAGTTGAACCCCTGGCTGCTGCAATCCGTAGCCACCCTGATATACAGGGTTTGACAGTGGGAAGTATAAGCTATACAACTTTTATGTATGCTGACGATCTCCTTCTTCTCCTGGAGGATGTCCACCGTGCCATTCCCCCCCCTTAGTCTCTTAACAGCCTCCTGTAATTACTCAGGCCTACAAATGAACCAGAATAAGACTGAGGTACTCCCTCTTAACTCCCACTATTCACAACAACTGGTGGCTGCAGCTGACCTCATTTGGGCTCCCAACGGTCTCACTTACCTGGGTATTATTTTGACTCCATCTTTGGAAGGCATATGGCAGGCTAGTATACAGCCCCTTCTCTCCTCCATCAAGACAGATTTTGACAGATGGAGATTACTAAAACTTACTCTAGCAGGGAAAATTGTGGCCATAAAATGGCAACAGCCCCTACGTTTTTTATCTTCTTATGCACTTGCCAATCCCTTTACCTAAACACTGGCACCAGGCCAAGGACAAACTTTTTGGGGACTTCCTATGGGAAGGTTCTAAACCCAAATACAGTCAGTCCAAACTTAGATCTCATTGGAAGCAAGGAGGCTGGAATCTTCCATGGCCAGAGGGATATCGCCGGGCTTTCCTACTAGCCCAAACAGTTAAGTGGGCATGTCCACCCTCCTCTCTTTCTCCACAATGGATACAACTTGAAATGGACATCATGGGAATCATTCATCCTTCCTCCCTTTTTGTACAAAGGGTTAGTCCCAAATCTGGCTCACGTCATATGTCAAGTGCAGATCCTATCTCACCTACAGTGACTGCAGCTAGATCTAATTGGTTTAATACACACCTGAAAATGAAAATAGACCCTCCCCTCTGTCATGTACCTCTCTGGCAAAACCCGCTATCACCATAGGAGGTACTGAGGTGATATGGAAACAATGGGTCAATTTGGGCATTTCAAAATGGGAGATATACTGACCCTAACCTTTAGGCTCTTCACACATTTCAATCCTTGAGGCAGATGTGGGGCATACTGCAATCAGATTTTGGAGATACCTCCAACTTAGAGATGCTACTCGATATCTGTTACCCCAGCTCGATATATGATAAACCCTCTGGCCTTAACTCATTGATACTACACACCAGGGACTGGCAGGTCGGCCTACGCCATTCTTAGAGATACTCTCCTTCCCAATCTGATGACGCTAGGCGTAAATGGGAGAAGATGCTGCAAACCCACATTTTACCTGAGACCTGGGACAAGGCCTGGAAGGACACACACATTGGTTTAAAGATGCCAAATCCAGACTAATTCAAAATAAAATTACCCACTCGTGGTATGGAACCCCTGTTATCCTTTATAAAGCCAAACTACTGGAGTCTGATAGCTGTTGGAGATGCCAGTCATCAGGGGAAGATTTACTACATATTCTATGGTCCTGTACAAAGATCCAACCCCTATGGCAGGAAATACAGAAGGTAGCCTCTAAGGTGATACAACAGCAGATTCCCCTTAGCCCTCTCTTCTATCCTTTGGGGATAAGTAGTGACATACCTAAGTTACCCCAACAACAATATAGATGGCTAGCGTCGCTGACTCTGCAAACCAAGAGCTCCATTCTATGTAAATGGAGATCTTCCCCTGGTCCCCACAGTAACTAAGATAATGGCATCCCTCACAACCCTGGCTAAACTAGACAGAATTTCACACCTTCAGACATCTCAAATTTCCACATTTAGACTCTGCTAGGCACCCTATCTTAACTATCTTAAATGTGCCCACCCACAAACAGGCATAGGATGAATTTCCCCGCATCACCTGTTGGATGTATTGAGATTTGACTGTGGAGTGTTATTAGGTGACCTAGTGCTGTGTAAGGTGGTTATTGTCCCCCCTCCCCCTCAGATGGATTCTAGTCCAATAAAGAACACCCTCATATTATCAGGTTTAACCGGCTGTACCCTTGACATGGTACTTTCTATTATAATGTATTTAAGTTAAGAACTTAAGCTTTGGGATTTATTTGTTTTCTGTCTCAGGTTAAACCTGGATTTTGCAGAGCATATATACACTCTTGCCCAACTCTTCTCCCGAGGCCGTGAAAAGGGACTGGATTGGCCTGTCTAGACCTATAGAATGCATCTGGTGTGTTTATGTCCAGCAAAGCTGCTCAATTGGGACGGAATCATATTCTGGTGAGTACAATAATCTGTTACTTACTCGGAAATAGAATGAGAACAAAACAGTGTACCCTCTCCCTACCCCCCCAGCTCAGTACCCCATCCTCTATTCATCAAACTTCTCATCGGTGTACAGCCTCAGAGGTTACAAGAATTGATAGCACCTTACTTTATAACCTGATGTCTGACTTTTCTTCCTGAGTACTGTGTGTATAGTAAGCTGTCTGTACACCTCTGAGAGAATAAAAATTGATGTCTGTATTACTCCCCACCCTTCTCTTTTTCCAAGCTTTATGCCTCCCCCCCTGTCTCTTTCCTTAGTCCTGCTTTATTCACCCTTTTCACTCTCTTTTATCCACCTATAACTCCCTTCCCTTTGCTTAATGGAAATTTGTACATGTACACTGCCTGTTGATTGTTAAATCTATGGTACAGAGTCTCTGGATGTATACTGTACCTTGTCTACCTTTTGTCTGAAAATAAAAAAATTTCTACAAAAAACTGAGCTGTATTTCATTATTTATTTTTTCTCTTGAGTGAGCCCAGTCTCAGTCTGTCCCACTTCACTGCATGGCACCACAGTCTTCCTGGCTGAGGATCAATTCACCAACCATAGTTCTTAGGTTTTTGTTGTTTCTCAAAAAGTAAGAAATTCTTATGCAAAAACTGCATTAATGCATCGTTTAGAGTTAAAACATAAAAGGAAATGAAAATCTTTAGGTTGCCCTCCCTCCGGACCCTCCCATCATCCCAAGACTGACAGCTGACGGGGGTGTGTCATTGGGGTTGTGAGGCCTAAATGTCACCCCATTCTTATTTACTGTGGCTTGTGAATATAATTTTCAGATGGAATGGGGTGACATTTAGGCCTCTCTAACTCAATGACACCACATCCTGCTCATCTTGGGATGATAGGTGAGTCTGGGGAGGAGAACAACCTCCTCATTCCTGTCTTTTGTGTTTTAACCATAAATGATGCATTAACGTAATTTTGCATAGAATATATATATATATTATGGTAGCACAGTAGTGCTACCATAGTTAGAGTTAAAGAGCCATTTACATGTTAAACCCAACATTTTGCACCTTAATAACTTTGCAACTGTTTGCTGGTTGCCTGAAATTTGGAATACATGATTAAGACCCATACACCTTGGGATCTGCCAAGATTCATGCCAGTCCGATATCTGACTGCGGAGTTATTAAGCGTGATCTGCCATGCGTTTATGCTTTTTGGGAATTCTATGGTCTCACCTACAGGTCGCACAGTTTAGCGACTGGTCCAAAATCTTCAGGGAACGTGTGGCCCAGGTCCCCAATGTGCCTTTCAAAGATTTCGTGAAAAAATATTAAACGGTTCAAAAGTTATTCAAAAAACAAGTTCCCATTATAAGGCAATGGGAAAAGTTAAAAAGTTCGACACTGTCACAAATGCAGTTTTTACTTTCACAAATGGCCCTTTTACTGTGGCAAATCCACCATTTTGTTTTCAGTTGGTGATCAGAAAAATGCTTGGCATTTACATTTGGGACCCTCTAGCAACCTAATTCTTTTTGTATTCACCTAGTCAGACCCTGAGGGTGCTATCCATGTCTTTATTTTGGGGTAAAACACCCCAGAAATATGTTTTTCACATTTCTGGAAAAAGCACTTTCGCAAAGTACTTTCTCACTTGTGACACTGTTGAATGCATTTGCGAAAGCTTTCACAAATTGCGACAGTACTTTTCTAGGCCGTGGAAAAATAACAGCAATTCTATGGCACCCCACTGCAAAAGAACAGTTAGGAGTTTTGGGATGAAATTTGGAGGGAACACAGCCGACATATCACAGATGTGCCTTTCAGTATTTTGTTGAAAAAATATTACACAGTGGAAAAGTTACAGTACTCCAAAGTTGACACTTTTCCCCATAGGATAACATTGCGGCATCAGACGCATTGCAGCAATCCTTTGGCGCCCTGCTGCAAAATAACTGTTCGATCTTTTGGGCTGAAATTTGGAGGGAAGACAGCCAATATCCAACAGATGTGCCTTTTAGTGGTTTGGTGAAAAAAATATTACAGGGAGCCAAAGTTATGGCACTCCAGACTTCTTCTTTTCCCCATAGGATAACATTACGGCATTTGCGCGCACGGGCCCGTATCTAGGAAGCGGTGCGAGATACAGACTTTCATCAGAAAAATGCTTAGCCCACCAATGGGGGCTAAGTACAAAACTAGCCAGGAAAGTCTTAAATCGTATGACTTTTAAATTTTTTTTCTACGTCGTACAGTTACTGAGATATAAGCAATTTAGTATTACAACTCATTTTCTGCTCCAAGACCCATTATTATGAATACATTCTTTGTACTCACTGTCTTTCTTTATGAAACTTTTGCAGAAAACCAGCCGGTGCATTTCCATTACTGTTCCCGTTGTTCTTTCCGCTTGCGGTTCCGAACCCGTTTCACTTACCATTCATGTCTACTCCACCGTGTGCGTTATCCTTTGCGTTTTCATTTGCGCTTGCGTTTCCATTATTTTTTACCATTTGTGTCTGCAGTACTGTTTCTATTTCTGTTTCACTTTGCGTCACCATGCCCATTACCATTTGCGTTTGCAGGCACCATGTTACTATGTGACAAGACATCACGTGGCGGACCGTTCCCATCTACGCCACTGTGTGCGTTACCCTTTCTGTTCTCATTCGCACTTGCATTACCATGTGTGCCACTGTTAGCACTTCTGTTTGCGTTGCTGTTCCTGTTACTATGTCACAAGGCATCACGTGGCGGGAGCGTCCGCTGCCACATAACATTCACTATTTCTCGTTATCATTCTCAAAGAAAAGGAAAATTAGAGGCAAAAAAATCCATTTAACGCATCAGTTAGGGTTGTTCCACAATGACAAAAGTGAGGAAATTCGGTGTTAGGGTTGAAACCCCCCCCTTGGACCACCCAGCTCACCCCAACTGGCATTGGGGTGCTCATTGGCTCTTTGTTCCTAACTCTCACTCCATTCTCCTATGCCTCTGCTTCTTTACATGTGATGGGTGGGAGTTAAGACCGACACCAATGTGCACCCAATGCCGGTTGGGGGTGGGCTGTGGGCTGGGTGGTTCTAAGTGGGGGGTTTCAACCCTAACACCGAATTTCCTCACTTTTGTTGCTGTGGAACAACCCTAACTGATGCATTAAATGGAGTTTTTTGCCTCTAATACACAGTATATATATATATATCTGTCTAGCTATTTATTAAGCAAAGAGGAGTGCCCACCCTGGTACCGCTTCTTTCTTCCCCCCTCCCCCTAGGTGTCCTGCCTGCCCTTCCCAATCTTAAATAAATACATGTCACCAGACGAGGTTTCCCACCTTTGGTATCACTTCTCTGGACCTCCTCCCCTCCAGGTTGCCTGATCCCCATTTTTGTACAGTGCTCTGATACTGGAATGCCCAATCCAAGTGTTGGCCTTATACCTGAAATAAAGAAAACCACCCTTTGGTGATTTTGTTTTTTAACCTGCAAAAAAAAAAGGGCCCTTGCCGATCTGATCCCCCCACCCGGACTGTCCACTCAGCACCCACCACCTCACACCCCCAGACACCCTCACTCACTTGAACAGGTCCTGCAACTTAGACCCACTCTCTGACTGAAACCACATCTTGCTAATGGAACCAGCGCCTGCAATATGAGAGAGTAAGATAAGTACAGTTCAATGTATTCCAATGAGGTTTTCAACTTTGATGCATAACTTTGCGATTTTGACATATTTCTATCCTAAATTTCCAACATGGCTTTTTGGGACCCCACCTCATGACAAATTGTGGTGGAATTATGCAAATCAGGCCAAAAAGGCCTTTTCACAGTCGCTTCACAAAATCACCCTTCAGGCAGGATCTGAAAATTTTCACCACCCTTGTTCATCAGGTGGGGTCATAATAAGGCTATGTTGAAACTTTGGGGTCAATATATTTACAAAAAGACAAAGCTATGTGCGTATGTTGGAATTTTGCAATGCACACTCATAATTTTGGTACCTTTAAATATTTTCACACCAAATTTTCAAAATAGTCATTATTTTGCATAACCTTATGAATGTGACAACTGTCATTTTTCAAATCCTGACCAAAAATGTGTTTCCACACCTGTGGCACAGGATGACATTGTCACCACGAAAAATCACATTTTGGGCAGGTTTTGAAAACGTTGTCCTCCCCTGTTCATGAGCTGGTTTTATAAGAAGGCTATGTTGAAAATTTGGGACAAGAATATTACAAAAATTAACAACACCAAACAAGACCCCACCTCTGATTCCCCAAGACTCCAGAGACCCAAAACCCTAATGTTTTTTCCTTTTGCTGCTTAGGTGGTAGGGGTGGGCAGTTACATCTGGAAACCCTAATGCCACCTTTCCCTACTTTTGTGGTGTTTAGTTACCCTATTTGGTGCATTAATGAAGATTTTTGCAAAGAATAGTTTATATACATAGTGAAGACATTAAAGGGAAATGTATACCTGTAATCAGCCATGGCTCAGTGTGAGGCATGGCCTGATAAGCATTTTCACAAAATATTTATTTACTTTTTCACTTATAGCCTGATGACTTATTAAGATTTTATCTAGTTCATCCTGCTGTCCCTCATGCTATCATTTTTATTTTATTTATTTTATTCTTCGGAGATAACATTCTTGTACAATGCTCTTTTCAAAGGTTCCACATCAAGGTTTAGAGACATAATCAATTAAACAGTAGCAGTGAACATAACAGGAGCATGAACAATACATCAGGTACATTGACAGATAACAGAGATTTACAATTGGCAAGTGTGAGTTACATTAAGGACACTTCAAGAGGCAGCTAGGATTGTAATACAATAATCCATGTGCAAGAAGCATTGAGAAACCATGGACATTTGCAAAGTCTAGGAAGAGACAGCTACAGTTGAAGCCTTTTGGCGATCAATAGGACTCCAGTGTATACAAGAAATAGCTATGCCGTACCATGAGCAGCCTGTTAAGGCATTGTCAATGTTCAAGAGAAGGGCAGAATTGAAATGGTAATTAGCTAGTGGGAGGAAGAAGAAAAATGGAAGCGGGAGAAGAGGATCGTGGGAGGAGGAGGATGGTGAGGGGAGAGTTAGTGTGGGAAAAGGAACACAGTAGGCCCTGAAGGACCAGAGAGAGAGAGAGAGAGAATAAGTGCGAGGACAGCTGGGGCAGTGGAAAGGGGGACAGAACAATTCACCACCTTGCACTGGTGGGAGAGGTCAGCATGGGTTACCTGCAAGAGCAGGTGCCAGTGGTGGTGAGATGCTACTTCAGTTCCGATTTGAAGGCTGGGAGACTGGACATATGTAGTTATGTGTGAGGGGATCTCATTTAGCCAGAGGGGTGCCCTATAAGAAAAGGACCTTTGGTCGAGAGAGGTTTTCCTGAAAGGGACGGCTAAGGAGTAGCCAGTCATACCTATGGTGTGACATGTGGAGTGTTCAGCCTATATCAGAGGTTTGGGGGGGGGTCTTTCCCTAACAGGAATTTTTGGCCTAGAAGGCACATTTGCTATTTTATTCTGCTGTCATGTTTCAGCCAACTAGTAAATTCATAGAATGTGTAGGTGTGAGCCCTGCTGTCAGCATCCAGTGCTAATCTGCAGGCCTTGTTGAGGGCAATCATAATCTGTTTGAGTGCAGTGTCAGTGGCAGATCTATAGACTACCAACCCGTAATCAATAATTGACAGTATGGTGCTGGAGACCGTGAGTCCAAGGGCAAAGGACATGAGGTATGGTTTACGCCTGTACAAAATACCCAGCTTAAGATTAACTGCTTTAACAAGTTGATCTATGTGCTGCAAAAAGGTAAGGGTATCATCTATGTGGACCCCGAGGTACTTGAAAGTGTGTAGCTGTTCCAAAAGGATGGCCTGTTTATTGACAATTATCAAGCCAGGTGACTATTTCTTGCGCTGGGGGTTAGAGATCAGCATGGTTTTTGTTTTCTTGTAATTAAGAAGTAATTTCTGATTGCAGAACCAGTCTTCCAGGGTGTTGAACATGGACTGAAGCTCATTCTGTACTTGGACCAGATGAGTGCTGCTACTCAGGATGACCACATCATCAGCATACAGAATGACCTTAGACTGACAAGCTTCTGGGAGTCCATTTAAGAACAGGCTAAATAGATTGGACCAAGATTGATCCCTAAGGGACATCAAGTTTAATTTCCAATGGAGAGGACCACTGATCTGATCTTAATTCTCTGGCTACGGTGAAAGAGATAATCATTAAACCAGAGCACAGCTTCTGTGGAAAATCCCAAAAGGTGTAGCTGTAGAAGAAGTAGAGAATGATTTACAGTGTTGAAGGCCTTAGTGAGATCTGTAAAAATAGACCCCACTAGTTTGCCATTGTCCAGTGCCTTATGCACAAAGTCTGAGAATTCTACCAGTGCAGTGGTAGTACTGTGGCTTTTTCGAAAGCCATGCTGCTGTGGACACTGAAGATCATGCTTCTGGAGATACTCAGTGGTTTGATCGGCCACGATCCTCTCAAGTGCTTTTGATAAGGGGAAGAGAATAGAAATAGGCCAATAACTGGCTGTGCTACAGCAGGCATCACTTTTCAGCATGGGAGTTACTAGTGCTACCTTCCAGGTGGCCGGGAATTTCACCAAAGAGAGAGATTTGTTAAATAATTTGGTGATTGCGACCAGCAGCTCTTCAAGGGCAACTGCTACAAGCTTCATGTCAATATTATCACTACCAAGTCTGTTTTTTCCAAGGACCTTCCTGACATAGGTTCTAGTCTCCCTGAGTGTGACACACCTGAAGTAAAAATTTGGAGTTTTAGAGTCATGTCCAGTGCTCAGCTTGTCAGGGTCTATGGCAAGGAAGCCAGGAGGGAGCACAGCACTGAGATCAGTGAATGCTGAATTGAAGATTCAGCAATTAGACAGGTGTCAGAGGTGGGAGTTCCATTTAGACTTAACATAGTGGGATGCACCCTGTCATCTTTTCCCATTAATTCCTTGATATTTTGCAGAACTTTTAACCATAACCCCAAGTGCTATTTAGCTGCTCTTTGTAGTACTTTGCCTACCTGGTGAGGTGTGTGTGCACTTGTTTCTGGCTTCCTGTAGTTCTGCAGATCCTGTAGACTAGAGTTCCTAGCAATGGCCCATAGGTTATCCCGGTCCTGAGGTGATTAAGGAGGACACATGTGATCCAGCAATTGGAAGTTGCCCTGATCTTTCTTCTCTTCAGTGGAGCAAAGGAGTCACAGATTTCATGAAAATCTGTCTGTGAACTACTTCAGTGCCTGGTCTATGACTTGGAGTCTGTCCAGGTGGGACCAGTTACCTGAGCTAGGCTGATCTGAAAGCTCACATTGGTCCCTCTTAATGACTCTGCTACTGATGGTGACAGGTGGGACCTTTTCCTCCTTATTCACCATTTACATGTGACTGGAGAATGGTCGCTAAGACAATTGGGGAGCACTACTACTTGTTTGAGCCTTGCATGGCGATTGGTTAGATCCAGTCGAGTAAATGTACCTTTTCCAGTCCTATAATTTAGCCAGGTAGACTGGATTACCACCTGTGTGAGATATACACCTTACCTGGTCTTTATAGGTATCAGAATCCTCGATAGCCAATTGCTATTGAAATCAGCTGTGATTATGATATCCGAATTCATCTTAATTTTAGAGATCACGGCAAGTATTTTGGATAGAAACGCCCCTACTGGCATATCCACAACCCTCCCTCAGCTGTCCCGTGAATAACTTATGAGCTGTGGAGCAACTATGTAGCTCTAGTTGGCAATTTACATGTCCTGGTGCCACAATGAAATCAGATACAAATTGGTAAGTAGAAAGCCATGGGACTCAAATCCGTAAATCTTTTTTCACCTCTTCCTAAAAGTAAAAAATATATACTTTTTTTAAATTGTTTAACCAGGAGTGGCACACTAAGCTGAAAGCTTGTTTATAGGGAAGTTAAATGACTTGCTCAGGGTCACACAGTATGCAAGTGGGGGTTGTGGGATTCAAACCCAGGTCACCAGATTTGCAGCTCAGAGCCTTAAACCACTACTCTATACTGTCTCCCTTATTTGATTATTTAGAACACTTTTAGCCTTGTGGTATGGGCCATTATTGCTTTAACATTATATTACTGCAATTGCTTATGGATCTGATCACATTTTTTTCTTCAAGTAGCAAACTGTGAATATAGATATTGGGATTCTTGGCTCCTATATATTTGTTTTATTTTAACATTTGATTACCAGGTAAGAGTCACTGGAGGACTTAACTTCTTTTACATGAATGACTCAGTTAAAAGGTGCATGTACAAATGCACAACATATTAAAAATAGCTTAGTAATACAGACAAAAAAAAATGTAAAATAATAAGCATATTACAAATCAGTATGTAAACATAGAAAATAAAACTATAAATCATGATAGGCACATTGAAAATTTGTCACAAGTCACTGTTTCAAATGAAGAAGAACATGGAGAAGGTCATTACAAACTGTCACCGCCTGCAATGAAGATGATTTTTGACCAGTACCTGTTTTTAATAAGGGAATGAATACGTAATCGGGAGGGGAATTACCTCAGGATGGATGGGGTCACTGCACACTGAGGTCAGCAGTGCTAGCACAGAGTGTTTAGCGGGATAGCTCAGCAAAAACAAATAAAAACAATTTTTAAACTGAGCAGTATTGAGGAGGGACAAGACAGTTTAGCAAAGTTTGGCAGATAAAAATATTAGAACAATTCTAATCTGCTTGGTGGCTTCCTTTGGTCTTGCAGCTATCGCACTCTCTTTCCTCAGGTAGGGGATCCCTGAAAGAGCTGAGGAGGTGATGTGGGCAGCCTGAAATGAACTGGAGCTTCTGCTACTCAACAGGAAGTCTGGCCAGGGGAGGACTAGCAGGAAGGATGAAAGGTAGCACTCCTAATGTGTCCCCACACATAATTGTGTCCCAGCGAGTGAATGGAACAACACAGGAGTGGAAAAGGGTAAGTACAGTATGGTGTCTTTGGCATAAGCAGACATCTGCAGAAGGATGTTGAGAAGCGAGGTACTCTTCCGCTGACTAAGGCAAGGAAAATGGTTCACTCCAGTTGTTGTATTCACTGCTGGGAAGGGCACAAAAGTAAAAGGAAGGACTAAATTGGGAATAGTGTAACACCCTGTCTAGGGTGGGTATATGAATGGGTATAACAAACAACATAGGGGTAAAGCTAATATACCCTACCAGGGGTAAAGGGTACGAAAGGGATGAGTGGAAGAAAAGGAACAGACAAAAACGTGAAATAGGAGCAATCTAGGATAGGTGTACCAAGGGGCATACCAAACAACACAAGTGGAAGAGATTTCCAAGTAACACATGGTGAGTAGGGGAAACATGAAGTAAGAGCAACACTCATTCTAGGGTAGGTGTACAAGGGGGGACAACTAACAACATAAAGGGAAGGGATTTCCAAGTAACACAGGGGAAGTAGGAATTGGGAATGCTGGGAGTGGTGCAGTGTAGTGACTTCAGGAGGCAGTTTTCAGAGGACGTTCTGGAGACTGCGGTGCTGCCCCATCTATGTACCTCTCTGGGTTGAGGGGGTTTGCTAGACTCTAGGCAGAGATGGATAGGATTTGGGACCTTCTTCAACCCAAGGCCCACCAGGTCTGACACTGTTACCTCAAAGGATGCCAGGGAAGAGGAGTGGCTGGACTAAACTGGATTTGGAAAGGTGGGTTGGTGGGCTCTTGAAAGCTGGGGGTTGGTCTGGGGCACATTCCTCAACCAGTATCAATACAAAATTATGTTCCCACTCTAGTGGAATGGGACTGCTCTATGGAGGGACCCATGGCAGTGGCCAGGAGAAATGAGGCCCTTCATAATGGAGATCCCTGAAGGTGGGAGAAACCCCAGAGTAGAAGGAAGCAACTGTTGGGGTCTTTACTATCAGGGGGACAGATCTGGGGAAAAGAAGGGGGCAGAGAAGGAGGTCAGGTGCCTACCATGGCACCACAGCTGGGAGGGATAGGAAATGTATCTTGGGGATCACTATACAGCAGGTAGGACGGGGGAGCTGGATGTCATTGTCTACCTGGGAACAAAAAGGTTCAGCTAGGAATGGGGCTAGGATAGGTTAGTGGGAGTTTAGGGAACTGAGGTGGTCTTAGACAGGTGGCATGCAGCTTTCGTTGATGCTACCACTGTGCTCTGTGATGGGGAGGAGGGCCCTCTACAGCATGGCCTCTCCAACCCATGGTTGACAGAATGGCAGAGAGGAGGGATTTGGCCACATTGGGGACTGGGGACTCACCTGGTAGGATAAGGATCTACACAGGGCTGATGGTCTACATCCATTCCAGGAGGAACCCGAGTTCTCCATGGACAGTTTAAATGTTACTCGACAAACATTAAAACTAGCTGGGGGGGAAGAAGAAATTGGGGAGGTAGAAACTGCTGCTGCTGCCCCCCAACAGGCTGAAGTAGACAGTAAGGAGATCCCAAGGGGAGAGGAACCCCCCCAGGATGCAAAGTAATAAAGAAAGCAGGATGATAGTAATGGAGAGAGAGGGGAACAGAAACATTAAAAAGAGAGGAAAGAAGGACGGGGGGCACAAAGGAAAAAGGAGGAGTAACATGTAGAATGCTACCAAAATCTGGAAGGACATGTATGCAAATGCTAGAAGTCTAGAAAATAAGATTCTGGACCTAGAGGCCATCATAGCAAAGGCTGACCTGGATACAGTGGTCATTGCCAAGTCATGGTACACTGAAAAACCATAACTGGAACATGGCCATACCAGACTGTACTCTGTTCAGGAAGGACAGGAAGGTGTGTGTTGCTTTATGTGAAGGAAAGCGTAAAAGAAATGGAGAGACAGGGAATTCAGGGTGGCGCAGAGGTACTGTGGGTCACCCTGGAGTTGGGGAATGGAGCCACTATTTGCACAGGAGTGATCTACAGACCTCTGGCACAGGAAGTTAGATAAAGTATTGTTGGAAGCCATTGACAAACTGGCAGAAAAGGGGGAGGTTCTGCTGGTGGGTGATGTCAATCTGTTGGATGTAGATTGGAGCGTGCCAGCTGCGGGATCACCAAGAAGTAGGGACATCCTGGACTCCCTGCAAGGTACATTCCTCAGGTAACTAGTCAGTGAGCCCACTTATGCTGGGACAGTACTGGACCTGGTGCTAACTAACAGGAGCAATGTTGAAGACATCAAGGTGGGAGACCATCCTGGGGCCAGTGATTACCATACAGTGTGGTTCAATATGAGGATCTCGCCACATACAGGCAGGGGTTCTGGGCTTCAGAAAGGCAGATTTTATAAAGATGGGTGAATGTCTCTGGGATGACCTGGCAGGGGGGATGGAGGAACTATGGGCCAAGATAAAAGGAGGCAGAGTGAAAGCAACAAACCTCTGTGTCAAGCAAGTGAGCAAACGCAAGAGGAAAAAGAGACCGCTATGTTTCATGAAAGAGGTGGCAGAAAAAACAAAGGCAAAAAGGGTTGCATTCAGAAGATTCAATGAGACACAGAGGGAGGAGGAATGAGAGTAGTATAAGGGGAAACAAAGGGAAGCAGCGAAAGTACTGAGGAGTGCAAAGGCACAACCTAGGAGAAAATAACCCAGGCAGTATCAAAAGGGGACAACACATTTTTTTAGGTACAGTATGTAAGCGAGAAGAGGAAGACCAGGGAAGGATTGTAATGTTAAAAATGGAAGGGGAGACCCGTGCAGAGGAGAACCAAGAAAACGCAGACATCTTAAACAAATACTTCTGCTCAGTGTTCATAGAGGAAAGGGTAGGGGAGGGATAGCAAAAAAGTAATAAGAGACTTGAAAGTGGGAACGTGGACACTAGCCCATTTTCAGAGGAGAAAGCCCTGAAGGCACTCGCTAATCTGCAAGTGAACAAAGCAATGGGGCCGGATGGGGTGTATCCAAGGGTCTTGGGAGAGCTCGGGGGGTACTGGATGCACCTCTGACAGTCCTATTTAATAGATCACTGGATACCTGAGTGATTCTGGAGGACAAGGAGGAGGGTGAATATAGTCCTGCTTCACAAAAATGGTAGCAGGGAGGAGTGTGGAAATTATAGGCCAGCAGTCAGCCTGATATCAGTGGTGGGGAAGCTGCTGAAAACACTGCTGAAGGAAAGGATTGTGGAATATCTTGAATCTAACAGGTTGCGGGAACTAGTGCAGCATGGATTCACAGTGGTGGTGGTGGTGGGGGTGTCTAGGGTTACCACCTTAAGAAGCCCAAAGTGGGACATTTCTTACTGAGACATGATTTTCGCAGGACAATATGTAGCCTCAATCAACACAACAGATTTTTCTCCAAATAATCAGAATTAAGACTAAGTGTTGCAGTTTTTTAGATGTTCCCTAGTGTTTTTAATCATTTTAAGGTATTTTAGTTAAGGTACTATAGTTTTTGCCACATTTTAGAGGAACGTCTGAAAATATTCTTTTGTACTATAATGTCAGGACATTTAGTATTTTTCATGTTTTTTGCAGGACACAGCTGCCCAAATCAGGACTGTCCTGTGAAAGTAGGGACAGGTGGTAACCCTAGGGGTGTCATGTCAGACAAATCTGATAGATTTCTTTGACTGGTTGACCAAGGAATTAGACTAGAAAGGAGTGATGGATGTGGCCTACCTAGAGTTCAGTAAGGCTTTTAGCACTGTTCCACATAGGAGATCACACCTCTTGAAGGATATGGACAGGGTGGAGGCAGTTCAGAGAAGAGCAACTAAAATGGTGCAGGGCCTGCTTCAAAAGCCCTATGAAGACAGACTAAAGGACATCAGTATGCAAGGGTGTAGCTACTGATACTCCAAGTAAGCCATGGCATACCAAGTTTAGTAGCAAGGGGTAGCGAACAAGCTGGCCAGCATCGCTCTGCCCTCTCTAGTCCATCACATTTAAATTCCTTTGTTTGGCTTTGCAGGCTTTTTCTTTTCTCTTTCAGCTTTGTTTTTTTTTTGGGGGGGGGCAGAGTGGACCATGGACATTGAAGCTGAAGGTCTCAATTAGGTTTGCATGGTCTGCCTGCCTAGTGATTGGCTGTGGCAACTGGTAGGGGGTGTGTCAAGTCTTGAGTGGTGAGTTTAAATGCACCAGCAAAGTTAGAAGCTATACTATTAGTTCAATTGTACTGGGAGCGAGAAGCACTCACAGAAGATTGCTGGGTTATACAATTGCCAACATTCCCTGCACTATATATTTACTTGCCCTGAGTCATTGGGGGCAGGTACAGAACAGTGGGGAGGGGTATAGTATGAGCTGTGTATACAATCTGAAATGCCTGGCTACACTCCTGTCAGTATGTACACCCTATGGAAGGAGAGGAGGAGGGGATATGATGGACACCTTTAAATACCTACGAGGTACATAAGGTGCAGGAGGGAAATATTTTTCAGTAAATGTGATGCTCAAGAACAAGGGAACATGCTATGAAGCTGGAGGGTAGATTCAGGAAAGATGTAAGAAACACTTCTTCACAGAAGGAATGGTGGTTTCCTGGAATAGCCTTCCAGTGGAGGTGGTGGGTTGAAAACAGTGGGGAGGTTCAAGAATGCATAGTATAGGCATAAGGATATTGTAGTGCAAAAGAAGTTGGGGGGGGGGGAGTAAAAGCTGTAGATCAAGTAAGTTCTGTGGTGATAATGTAGGTAGGGAAAATAGACAAACTGAGTGGGCCAAGTGTTCCATATCTGTCATCAAAGTCTATGTTTCTATTTATTTGGACCCCAAGAACCTTCACATTGATCAACAGGAGTGGACTGTGTTCCTAACACTGTTCAAAATGTAAAAGAACAAGTTTAGTCTCTGTTCTTCCTTAATTATTGGTGTCTTTCTGACACTTGTCCAGTTATCTTTTTCTGCTTCGTTGTCTCCTACAGTTATCTTTTAGATTACATGGAACCGAGCTATTAACGTCTGGCAGCAGAGGTTAAGTTAGTAGCAAAAACTTATTAAGAATAATTGCTGTAATGAATCGCTCATCAGGCAGATTTAATAGCATGCAACCATGCTGAATCACTGTTAGCAGGATCACTTAACATTATATGGTTAATAATCAAAGTCATTGGAATATTACCCAACTAACAAGTCATAAAACTTAAGGTATTCATCAAACACATTCCATGTGCTAAAGCTACATTGCGGGGTTTTTCAGGAGATGAGTGCCTCCGTGTCTTATCCTTGACACCACCCTGCCACCATCCTGACTCTTCTTCTATTAATGAGTTGAGCATTTTAACTGCCTTGACAATTCTGTCTCCCACCCTATTCTTCTAAATAAACTAAGCTCTATTGGCCTCTTACCTGCATCTGTCTCCTGGTTCAGCTCCTACTTGACAGGCCAGTCTCAGTCAGTAAAAATCTGTAACATCCGGTGTTCTGTCCCCCCCCCCCCCAAGTCCTTGCAGGCATTCCCCAAGGATCAATCCTCAGAACCTGTCCCCTCTCCCTTTTCATCAATACCTCCTCTCAGCTTGCTCCCATGCCATGATCCACATGTACGCAGATGATACCATCCTTTCCTTTCTGGTCCCTCTGTCCAAGCTGTCCAAGCCACCACTACAACAGGATTTTACATCAGTATCCAACTGGATCATGGCTAACTGCCTAAAAATGAACACCAAAAAGACTGTGTCCATGACCTTTGGTTCCAAACAAAAGCTTGCCAGGATCCCCACCCTTCCAGCTTTCTATACCCTTGCAAACTCTCCCCTCGACAGTGTCCCAGCCTACAAATACCTTGGTGTGTGGCTTGATCCCTCGCTTGACTTTTCCTCCCATTTCAAGACCCTACATTCCAATTTACATCCTAAACTTGGTCTGCTCTACTGTCATAAGGGTAGCCTCCCCATCCCTGTCTGGCGCGACCTGCTTGTAAAATGGATACTTCCTTTCTTTGACTACACTGATGTAGTCTTCAGCGCTCTTCCTGCCACCTCTGTCTCCAAACTGGACATCCATTTCAATGCCTTCTGTCGTTTCGCCTCTAATTCTCCCCATATGACACACCACTGTATCTTGCACTCTTCCTTATCCCTCCAGTATCTAACGTACAGACACATGACTCACTGCCCTTTATCCAAAGTCTCCAAATTTTTGGGCATTATAGCACAGTGGTTTAAGGGTCTGAGCTGCAAATTTGGAGACCTGGGTTTACCCCACAGCCCCCACTTGCATACTGTGTGACCCTGAGCAAGTCACTTAACTTCCTTGTGCTCCCAGGTCACACCTGTAAACAAGCTTCAGCTTAGTGTGTCTCTCCTGGTTAAAAAATAAATTCTGGTTTGGAATTCTTCCTTCCTACCTACCTTTCCTCTCTCTTAATCCTGCTACTCCCTCCCTACAATTCTTGTACATACTGCATCGTTCCTTCACCCTCCACGTGTTCGCATTTGGAACTGGGAAACTAGCTCTCCCTTATAGACTCCCCATCTATCTGGAACAATTTCCCCCCTCAAACCCATCTCACCCCTCCTTTCCTGCTCTCAAGCAACTTCTTAGGCCCTCCCCTTCTACATCCTGCAATTGTCCAAGGCCCTAATTTCCCACTTCACACCTCCCTCCTCCCTCTCCTTCACTTCCTGAACCAGTTGCTACCACTATGTTTTGTTTACTGCCTGTGTTTATAGGCCCTCCCTTCCCAACATAGCTCCTGCTTGTAACTGTGCATTGTATTCCCACAATGTGTATTTACCTACCCTTTGAATTTTACTGTAATGTACAACTCATTCTTGTATTATACTGTAAATGTTAAGCTTGTAAATATTATTCTGTATTGTACTGTGTCTGTTTGCTGCTCTCCCTTTGTTGTATTTGTATCCCCTGTCCTCGGGTTGCACCTGGAAATGAGCTTTGGCTCTGTGTGCTTTACCCAGTTATCAAAGTTTAAATAAATAAATAATATTGCTAAAGTTTCAGGAGGGTCTTTTAAAACTTGGTTTGCAAATGAAATTCTTCCCTCTGATGGAAAGTTGCTTAAATGGGGGAG
The DNA here is from genome assembly GCA_016271365.2 of Neoceratodus forsteri. Taxonomy (NCBI): domain Eukaryota; kingdom Metazoa; phylum Chordata; order Ceratodontiformes; family Ceratodontidae; genus Neoceratodus; species Neoceratodus forsteri. The sequence continues at coordinate 445,760,471 of CM057456.1, read as the reverse complement.
AGGGGAAACTGCTTAACCAGGAAAGGCACACCAAGCCAAAGATTGTTTCCAGGTGTGACCTGGGAGCACAAGGAAGTTAAGTGACTTGCTCAGGGTCACAAAGTATGTGAGTGGGGGCTGTGGGATTCAAACCCAGGTCTCCAGGTTTGCAGCTAGGTACCCTAAACCACAGCTCTGTACTGCCTCCATAGCTGTAAATAGGGTTCTTCCTTTATTGCTGAGTTAAACATAACCTTCAGGGAATAAGAATTTGATACTTAAACAGCTGTTGGGGTATATTGAAATAACCACAGGGTAGCAAAGGCTTCTCTGTAGGTTCACAGACCTTGAAGGGTTAAATCTAGCCAACATGGAACCCCCCTGCTACCTGGGCTGGATGGGTGCTTCCAGGGGTGTGGCCAGCTCCTGATGACTGGCAAGTCATCGACTGTGGTTATTTACTCAGTTTTGGAAAGAAAGTTGTAGGAGATGGCAGGCTTGCACTGGAAGAGCTGAGTGGCCTTCTGGAAGTGGAACCCACCCAAGCCTTAGGATCTGGGTGGCGGCCATCTGCATTGTGGCCCCTGTGGGGTGGATAGCCACATAATGCTGGATCTGTTAAGGAATCATCAAATGACATTCACAATAAGGTAAATGTGTAGCCTCTGTAGTAGAATGTAATTATTCTGGACATGCACTTACTAGTGACAAAGCAATTGCCTGCTGACCCAGTTATTTTGCAGCATTGAACAATTTTCAGGACATCCGATGACCCAGGAGCCACCACAGGCCTGGAGGTCAGGTTAATGTTTTGCTTTCAAGGGCTCACTCCTTTAAATGAGTCATACACTTATTCCGGTGCCAGAGAGGGGTTTACATTGTCATAAAACAATCATCCAGGAACACTAAACTAGCGGTGTTGGGGGAGGAGGACAACAGGAGAGGGATACTCAGGCAGCCCACCCCCACATGGTAGAGAGAGCAGAACAATAGAACAGGAAGAGGAGTTGATATCAAGGTCATCAGAGACAGGCAGAAATGGAGTAGGAAAGGAATCGGGAACACAAGAGAAAAATATCACGATGGGGGGATGCAGGGGACCAAAAAACATAAAGAGAGAGAGGTCAGGCAGTAAAACCTGGAAGGTCATGGTGACAAATGCACTCGGCCTGGGAAATGAAGCCCTAGACATGGAGGCCATAATAATTGAAGTACAGACCTGGACATAGTAGCAATAATTGAAACCTGGTACACAGCTAATCATGTGTGGGAAACAAATGTACCAGGATATGTTCTATTCAGGAGGGATAGGGAGGGAAAAAAGGGAGGGGGAGTAGCCATGTATGTCAGAGAGGGTTTAATGGCAACACAGATACAGGGTAGGCAGGGGAGACTGAGGTACAGTGGGTCACCCTTCAACCTGGAAATGGCACAGCAATATGTACAGGGGTGATAAACAGGCCTCCAGGACAGGGAGAGGAACTGGACAGGGAGCTAGTGGAGGAAATACAGAAGATGGCAAAGAGAGGTGAAATTCAACTGATGGGAGATTTCAATATGCCAGACGTGGATTGGAATACCAGTGTAGCTGCTTCAGCCAGAACCAGAGGCATCCTTGATTCATTCCAGGAGGCTGGACTCAGGCAGCATGTTCTTGATCCCACCAGAGACAGGGCAATTCTAGATCTAGTAATGACCAACGGGGATTGAATCACAGATGTCCTGGTAGAAAGGCAACTGGGATCCAGCAATCACAACATTGTGTGGTTCAGCATAGGGGCAGAGACTCACTCAAGTCATACTGGGACAAAGGTTTTGGAGTTCAAAAATGCTGATTTCACTGAAAAGGGGAGGGATATCAAAAGAGCCCTGGAGAGAACAGGGCAGGAGGAGTGGAAGAACAGTGGAAGCATCTAAAGGAAGCTTTACTGGAAGTAACAAACCAATGCATCAGATTGGTATCCACAGGCAAGAGGAGAAAGCCACTGTGGTTTCGATAGAGGTGGCGGTGAAGGTCAGGGCAAAATGGAAAGGGTTCAGGAAATATAAGGAGACCCAAAGGGAGGAGGATGAGGATGAATGCGAGCGTGTCTAAGAGAAGTGGGAAAGGCAGCAAGGAGAGCAAAGGCATGGATTGAGGAAGTATCAGCACAACAAAACAGCTCAGCAGTGTATAGAGTGTGCGGACTTACTAAATCGCATAGTACACAACAATAAACCACACCACTCCTGATGGCGCCAACTGTGCGGGAAACTGGAGAGGTTGTTTTATTCACACACCTGTAGCATTGTAGTGTTTGTTGCAGTGTTATTTAACATTAAATATTGCCTTTTATTAGGTTCTTCTGAGTGTGCGGTTTATTGTTGTGGTACTATGGTCTGAGAAGGTTTAGCACAGTCAGTTAAGAAAGGGGACAAGACATTCTTCAGGTACATCAGCGAAAGGAGGAAAAACAAGGTGGGATTGCAAGGCTCAAGGGAGAGGGAAGGAAATGCAAGGAGGGTGACATGTAAAAGGCAGAAATACTGAATAAATATTTCTGTTCAGTATTCACTAAAGAGGTGGAGGGGCAGGGGCCACAGCAGTACAGCAGTTGCCAAGGGAGTGAAGAGGTGGACAATAGTCCATTCACAGGGGAAAGAGTCCTGCAGGAGATAACTAAATTGAAGGTGGACAAATGATTGAACCAGATGGCGTACACCCAAGGATAGTAAAGAAAAACACTGGAAAAGACAGCTTTCCTCAGACACTACATAAGCTCTCAGTGCTATCAGACAGTAACAACTTCTTTAAATTATTTAAAACAGCTACACATAACTTCCACTTTCTGTTGCTGGCAACCACCATCTTTTAAGCAGCAGTAAGCTTCCTGAGCTCACTTTATGCTAATATGCCTGTTTGACCCCTGCTATTGGTTGGCAGGACTTACTACTGTCTGAAAGCACTAATCAAGCTTTTTTGTAGCACCAGGGTAAAGCTGTGGCTTTTCCGGTGTTTCCCTTTAAGAAAACTGTGAAAGGAGATAGCAGAACCTCTTGCAGCCATGTTCACCGAGTCATTCAATACAGGGGTGGTACCAGAGGATCGAAGGAGGGCACATGTGGTCCCTCTACACAAAGCCGGCAACAGGGAGAAGGCGGGGAACTATAGGCTGGTAAGCCTCACCTCAGTAGTGGGGAAGATCATGGAGACATTGCTTAAAGAAAGGATAGCGGATCATCTAGAAGACATCGGAGCACAGGACCATAGGCAACATGTATTCACAGTGGGGAGGTCATGTCAGACAAATCTGGATGATTTCTTTGACTGGGTGACAAAGGAAGTAAATCAGGGTGGGGCAGTGGATGCGCTTACCTTGATTTCAGCAAAACCTGACATCGTCCCACATGGGAGGCTAATAAACAAGCTGGGTAGGCTGGGCACGGGGGACAGGGTGGTAAACTGGGTTAGAAACTGGCTAACAGACAGGAGGTAGAGGGTGGTGGTAAATGGGGTGCAGTCTGCTGAGAGGGGGGTGACTAGGGGGTGTCTCAGGGATTGGTCCTGGGGCCAGTCCTGTTCAATGTCTTCATTAGCGACATTGCAGAAGGTTTGGAGGGAAAGGTCTGCCTGTTTGCAGATGACACCAAGATCTGTAACAGAGTGGATACCCCAGAGGGGGTGGAGAAAATGAGGAAGGACCTGGGGAAGCTTGAAAAATGTTCTGAGGACTGGCAATGGAAGTTTAATTCAAAAAAGTGCAAAATTATGCACCTGGGACACAGAAACCCTATGGAAAGCTACAGGATGGGGGTGGGCTGTTGCTGACAGTCACAAATGAGGAAAGGGACCTGAGGGTTATTATTTCAGATGACCTGAAAATGTCAAAGCATTGCACTAAGGCAGCTGAGAGGGCCAGTGGCATGCTGGGGTGCATAGGCAGGGGTATCACCAGCAGAAGGAGGGAGGCAATGATGCCGTTATATAAAACTATGGTTAGGCCTCGCATGGAGTATTGTGTACAGTTCTGGGGCCACACCTTCATAAGGATATTAACAGGCTGGAGAGGTCCAGAGAAGGATGACTAAGATGGTAAGGGACCTCAATATGTAGTCACTGGAAGGGAGGAAAGAGGACATGATAGAAACATTCAAGTACCTCAAGGGTACAAACAAGGTGCAGGAGAAAGACATTTTACAATACAGGAGGAGCACAAGAATGAAGGGCATGACATGAAATTGGAAGGTTGAAGGTTAAGAGGGAATGTGAGAAGTTCTTCATCACAGAGAGGGTGGTGGATGTATGGAACAGTCTGCCTCAGGAGGTGATGGGAGCAGGCACTGTAGATGGATTCAAGCATGATTGGGACAGGCATAGGGGAACCATAGAAGCACAGCAGCGGGTGGGTCGGAAGCAGTAATCCAGTACAAGGGCTTATAGGCAGACTAGATGGGCCAGGCGGTCCTTATCTGCCAACAGTTTCTATGTTTCTATGTTTCTATCCATGACCACCTCAGACTAGTCATTTATAGTACTTTTTAGTATTTCACATTTCATGATGTTAAATTAAAAACTTATCTTTTGAGGAACCACAGTCTTATCTAATGCAGCCCTCCACTTACATCTCCATTTATGTCCCTAGGGCATCTCCAGTTGGAAAAGTAAAATGTTCAGGTATGGTTAGTAGAGCTCAAGATTGCTTTTTACTTCCTGTTAGGCATATCAGGGCCTGTGCACAATGGCAGGCCAGGTACATGCAAAAGACATGTACCCGGTTCATGTTGGATGGCATCCTTGAGCAGCCACACACTGTGCACTGTTCACAAATGCCACCCACCTGTTCCCACCCCACAGGCATATAGAAGTGCAGTGGGGATAGATGGTGAAATGTGGGTGGGGAGGAGGATGCTGTGGACTAGATCATCCACTTCCTGCAGAGTGAGGGTGTTGGTACCAGTCTACCTGAGTACTGACTGGGGCCTGTGCACTGAGGTGAGTGCCATCCGGCAACTCCCAACCCTCATAGTATGTCAGTAGGGCTAAGGACTGTAGTATGGGGTGGCCATGGCCCCTACTGGTCACCAACCACAGGATGGAAGAATTGCTTTGCAGCTATGGCAGGATGCCTGAGGCATAGCCTGCACCCCCTCCACTGGCATTCTGTGACTTTGTGAATGGTGTGGAGGCTGGGTTTACTCCAGTCACTCCCTTGGCTTTCTGCATGCACTGTGCCATGCCATACCATGAGAGATCTGGTGCAGAGGGTCCTGCACACCTTTTATGCAGAATGTTGACTTAAGGAAACCTCGTGCTGTGTGTATGCAGCACATAAAGCTTCATGCATGGGCCCATTTGGTTTGAAGTAGCACCCAACTGCCCTTGGAAAGCAAATCATTATTCAGATAACTCTTTTGGGCTTTTGATTTCTTAGTTCTGATTTGTACTTACATTAATTTGCTCAAAATGATTTACCGTCATTTTAGAACCCATTTAAATCTATTAGTACCTGGAGAAGGGGCAGCTACATAGAATTTAATGACTAAAATGGTTAAACCTGTCAGGATATCAACTGCATTTTAATGCGGAAAATTATTAAACATGAGTAACAATCCCCCTAAGTTAGACCAGAGATTGTATCACAAAAGACTGCAAAGTGCCCTGTACCTTCAAAAATCTCAATAGTACAATACACCAAGACCTCAAAATGATAACGACACAAACGTAAATCTTTCTTAGTCTCTGGTTTGGTGTTACACACAACACTCTGGGTCCAAATAGACTACAAAGCTCATCTTTGTCAGGTGCTTGCCTTAGTGTCATTGCATAACTGTACACGTGTCCCCATGTTCAAAACAGTTATTCCTTTTCTAGTCAGAGCTAAGGGATAAACTGTAGATACCAGGCAGTGGGGAAAACATTCCGTTCCCCACTAGTGTTGATTGATGCAGTTCCATATGTGCAGTGAAATACTGGTACAATTTCTGAAAAAAGTGCCCCTTGATTTTAACCCACTTCCAAACTGTCAAAGTACATTGTCTCAGATAAATTCCATGTTGAGTCCTTCAGGACTGTAATCCATCCTTATGGATACATACGGCACTATCATCTGAGTCAGGACTAATAAGCTAGCTCTGCTCAAGGAACTCCTGACACAGCACAAAACCAGGGTCAACACTGGGAACACTCATGACACTATTACACCACCAGCAGCAGCAATCAGCTCCAGGGAGAGATTTAATTCTGTAAATAAAAGAACTTGGCTGGTCCAGGAAGGGTTTCGAGAGGCAACATGACCCAGTGGCTAGAACACGCTTGGGAACCAGGAGACCCAGGTTCAAATTCCAGAACATCCTCTTATTCACTGTGTGATTTTAAGCAAGTCATCTCCTCTTAGAGCTTCAACACTTTCTAGCTATAAAAATGAGTTAAAGCTTGACTTCACTTAAAAGATTCTGCATCTCAGCTCTGCTTCCTGGGTAAATACATTGTAAAACAAAATGGGTTCAGTCATGGCAGCCTGGATTGGTAGGGTGTGGACAACAGGAATTAACACAGAAAATGAATCATTATTCAAGTATAACCTTGGTAGCCATGATTTAGATAAAAATCATTAAGGACCATGGCAAATGCCTAATCATATGGTCAGTGTGACAGAAATGGGAAGGAAGGAGTTAATGGCTTGGATTTTAGGCTGGTATTTTTAGCAGTCTAGAAAAAACATATACACACACTGGGATTCACTGTCCACCAGCATCGAGATAAGGGCTGAGTAATAAATCTCAGACACAGTGACCAAGAAGGAAGTGGACATATATACACACAGACTCACAGTTTAAAGGGATTGGATCACTCAAATATAAACTTAAGGTTAAAAATTAATATAATTGGACACTGATAGGTGTTCAATCAGATTGGGACAATTAAATATATACATGGTTAATGGTTGGTGCATTCAAAGGGGGAACAAGAATCACCTATTCTCAAGAGAGAATATAAGATGCTGAAAGACAGTTATAAGGGTTGTTGTTGCTCTTGGAGTTGCTGGGGGAAGTTACATCCGAGAGGCCAAGATTGGAGCCTACCCTTCTAGCTATGTCCATGGGAGCTGGAAGATAGCATACGGTCCAGTTTCTCTTGATGGATAGGGAAGGGTAAGAATAATAATAGCATATCTCAGTAATAGTCTTTTTCTTTTGTCATCTGTTATTTAAAAACATTTGTTTGCTTTTCCTGTAACAGTGTTATTTTCTTGTGTTAAACATATATGTCATGTAATGCAACCTTTGACCTTCTGATAAGTAAATAGCTATTTATTTACTCAACAGTTGTGGCTGTGAGTTGAATTATTTTTAAGATATTGTAGGGTTTTCACTGGCTGAGGCAAACTCTGTTTAGCATCCGCCACCTGAGAGACACACTATTAGGCTTTGATCTGTGCTATTGCAGGTTTGACTACCCAGTTCTGTGCAAGTGGGAGTCTGGTGTTGGGTGAATCCAGCTGGTAGCAGTGAATACCCAAAGACAGATCTCTCTCTGAAAGCTGTTACAGCCCAAAGAGAGAGGTGGGTTGTCACAGTCAGCAAGCTGACTGTACCAATGATTTGGAAATCTGCTACTGTTGTCCCTCTTCCCAAAGGGGGTGACCCTTCCAATCCCAGCAATTTCCATCCCATATCCTTACTTCCTACCCTGGCTAAGGTCCAACAGTACCTGTCGCTAGAGCAGCTCTCCAACTTTGTTCTCTTCTCCGCCTTCTTCACCCCCTTCCAATCTGGCTTCTGTAAAGACCACTCCATGACCACCTCCTCCTCCTCCAGCTCACTGACTCCATCCTGTCGGGATGGACCAGGGAAACATCACCTCTGCCATCTTTGCCGATCTGGCCAAAGTCTTCGACACTGTTGCCCACCTCCTTCTCCTCCTCTTCAAGCTGACAGTGGCTGGCCTCTCTGATAAAGCCACCGACTGGTTCGATCATACCTCTCTAGCCAGTCCCAATCTATCAGAGTCGGCAATTCCACTCCCCCCCCACCTCACAATAAACACAGGTGTCCCCCAAGGCTCAGTACTTGGGCCTATTCTCTTCTCCATCTTCCTGAATGACCTCCTTGTAGCCTAAAAAAGATGATTCTCCCAGTCTTTGACTTTGGGGACATTGTCTACAATTCTGCCCCTAAGACCACCCTAGCCAGGCTGGACACTCTCTTCAACTCCTTCTGCCACCTTGTCCTTGGCTGCCCCCCTCTCACCCACCACTGCAATCTTTATACCTCCCTCTCCTTCCCTTACCTCACTGCCAGGCACCTGTCCAACTCTGCTAAACTAGTAGGTAAATACTGGCTCGGCTCTGTACCATTCTATCTGTCCTCCCTCTTGTCGATCCCCCCCCACCTCCTGCCACTCACTTTGATCCTCAACACACAGAATGCACGCCCTCCTACTGCGGTGTACTTAATCTGGTCACAATGCCTTTTCATACACATTCCCTGACTCTTGGAACTCACACCCCCTTGAAATTCACTCTACCCAATCTCGCCAATCCCTTGCACACATTCTTCAGAAACATACAGTTCACCACTGCAATTGCAACTAACCGTCTACCTTTCCTCTTATCCTCTCCCCCTCTCTACCGCCGCCCTCTACCACTCACTCATATATCCTCCATCATTTCTTCTCTCCCCATCTATCCCCACCCCCTTTTTCCTTTGCCAATGCCCAGTCCCCCTTGCAGGGTTCTCAACATCCTGAAGGAGAAAATGGCCCTGGCTACCCATCCCCCCATCTCCCCCTCCTCCTCCTTTAACTTTGACCTATAAGTATTTTAAAGTGGGGATTCCAACTGACACCTAGAAACCCTCTCCTCCTTATAACAAGCACTTACAGCCTATGCCTGACCTAGCCCTTTCACTATCAACACTATCCTTGACTGCCTCCACCCTCACTCTACTAGCTCTGTTCTCAGCTACCTCTTCTTCCTTTGTTCTAAAATGGGTTAGTCACTAAGATTAAATCTAATGATGTGTCTATAAAAACTTGCTGACCTAGCATTATGATTTAGTGATGTGCTGTGCTACTAGAATATTTGTATATTAAGCCCTGCTGTTTCTGATATATGTCCTGCTATGCTAATTTATGCACTTGTTTTCATATCTGAATTGTCTGATGACTGTATATGTTGCTTGTACACTGCTTCCAACCCCCACCCCAGACACTTCTGGAAACGAGTTGTTTACAGTTTATGTTGCCTTCCTGGTAAATCTCTTATAAATAAATACATAATCATGTTTAAATGAAAACATATGTTAGCAAAGATTCTTTTTTAAAATGCAAAAAACACTACCTATGAAATTTCATTAAACAGCTTTTCATATTACAAATTCAGTGTGTTTTAGTAGTGATTTTTTACAAAGAATTTTTGAGTAGAAACAGAGGAAGAATCCTAGAAAAATAACCAGCTGTTTTTTACTCTCATACATAAGAAAAATGGCTGAACTACTGGTATGTTTCAAAATCCGCCAGTTTGTGATGCCAGTAATGTGAAGGAGCACAACACTTTGCCAGTCTCCCTCTACTCCTTGTATTCAGCTGCACAGACAGAATTAGAACATATAGGAATTTTGGACAGATATATCAGTCCCCGGCACAGCAAGGGTTAACTTTAAACTAACCTTAGTGTGATTGTGGAAACTCCAAGGATCTGGTGGGCAGTCACCTTTCAGTAAAAAGACCCTGCCCAAGTCAGACTATCTCCCTGCCATACAACAACTGTGTAACAGTGGAAGTGCTCCAGCAAGAGACTAGGAGCTCACTCCTTCTTCCAAGAAATAAATTAGCTGGCCCCAGCTAGTGCCGACATTTCATTGCTAATTGATCACACCTCCTCAAATAGGTCTTGTCCAAACCAAAAGGGATGCCCCCTTCAGGTGATAAAGAGGCATAAATCATAAATCGGGGCAGTCAAGAGCACATCAAAGATCGGGGGGGGGTCTAAGCAGGCTGGTGGCACAGGACAGTAGGAGTAGTCCATGAGTGGGAGTTAGCAGAAGCAGGAGCAGAAGGTGAGCCCAGTAAGTGGGCATAAAGGCAACAAAAAATTCTACTGACTTGAATTGGGGTGTGCATAACCATTGCTTCTGTCCCAATGCAAGAGCAACTTCTCTGCTGAATGGCCCCCGCAAATGCTCCTGCATCATCAGCGAAAATGGGTTTTCTGGTAGCTTTACACTGCTCATCCATCTACCCCCCTTCCCTGAACTCACAGAGAGGTGTTTTCTGCACTGTGTCATCTCAGAAGGGGTAGGAGGGGGATTTGCATCAAGTTGCTTAAATAACTCAGAAGTAGCATTTGATCTGCTGCATACAGTAAGTTTAAAATACAGAGCCATTAGGCAGCCTGGCACGTCATGTCTTTTCTTGAATTACCTTGAAGCTGTTTTGAAAAGATTAGTTTACTGTAGCTCCAAGTGTTAAGTAAAATGCCCACTGTCTATTTTCAGAATGTCTCCCTGTACAAATAGAAAATCTTTGCTGTCTAAACCACTTAAAATGCTCTATATTCTGGCAGCATAATTCAGAAAGGGCTGGACTCATCAATATGATAAGCAGGTACTATTAATCCAGATAGTGCAAATTATTTCAATCTCCTTTTAGCTGATATTGATGCAAATGTAAAGTATTTATAGGCAGTTTGCTCAACACAAGAGCTTTGAGACAGGCATTTGCATCTGTAATGCACAGAAGGGGGGAATTGGCTGTGGTGTGATATACTGAAAAGGATTAGCCTGTACTATTGGCCAACTAACAGGTTATTAGAAGTTACTGTGTCTTTCAACAAGGATTCACTCCCAGAATTATGCCAGGAGCTAAAAAAAAGTTCTACACAGCAGTTACGACAAGTACTGTATCTTAGCTGCAAGCAACTAAAGAAGTTCGGAAGCCTTTGGATTCTGACCCATTACAGCATGACTAAATCCTTGGGGGGGGGGCCTTGACAGTGGGAGCCACTCCGGCATTGATGACCATGTCTACCATTTCTGGATTGTCAGAGAAAGTGATCAATGTTTCTTTCAGACAAAAACAGAACCTTTCAATAATGGTTGCCATGATATCCTGAAAACTACACCATGTACTGTAAGTGGTAAGACCTAACAGGATGTGGGGTGCTTGGGGATACCTGTACCCCAGGGTGTAGTGAGGCCAGATGCTGCAGGAAGAGGGCCTTGGAGTCCCTAGAACTGTGGTTATCACATCACCCCACACTTTACAAAGTCTTGTGCTTAGAAAATGGGCTTTTGGAGTAACAAAAGTATTTTAAAACATTTAAAGAATAAGTTTTATATATAAAGTAGTCCTTATGCAGGAACAGTACTGGCTCTTTTTTAGAGGGCTCAATAGCCAGTAAGTGTATGCCTTTGACTACTGTCAGTCAGTCAGTCAGTCAGGTTTCAGGATTTTGTCAAATCATTTTCTAATAGCTGAATAGCTGAAATGTCTAACTCACTGAAATAGTGCCTGCTAGACTGCTTTAGGCATAGTGCCTTAGGATTTTAGCTTAGCCACACAGTCAAGTGTCCTAGCCTTTACAGTTGTAAATTTCTTTTGTAATCTGTCTGCCACAAATGACACAAGGTTAGCGTGACAGGGACTTGGAGCCAGATAAATTGCTTAAGTGGTCTACAATAATCTGCTCTTTAATTTCTGCACTAAAAACAGTCTAGTCTTCTCTACCCTTAACTCCACCTGAATCACCCGCTGATTTAACTTGCTCTTTTGCCCCCTCTACCCCCCCACCGCTTTCAGCATCCTTTTGTTCCTGCTTGCCTTATCGAACCCCTCACCTCTCCTTCCTTTCAGTTGAGAAACCCTGAGCAGGCGGTCTCCTTCGGCCGGTCAGCCACCAAGGAGCAGCTCTCCTATGGTTCCCCTCCAGCTGCTGCCGCATGTCTCCCAGACCTCAGTGCACCTCCACTGGCCATGAAGGCATCTAGCTCGGCTCCTCTTGAACCCAGCTTCCCTGGACATGTATGGTAGCTCTGATTTTCTTGCTACCATTTTCAAAACTGGGCTCCAGAGGTTTGACTCTCTCTGATTGGCCACCCGTATTGATGATGGCTGCTGACTGGTTGCCTTTTGAATCCTGAACTCTGCTCTAGCTTTCGCCAGTGTAATCACCTGTTTTAAATTAGGATTACAGTTCTTTCAGGAAACTGTTTTTGAATGTAACTGTTTTCCTAATATTACTGAAAACTATCTACCTAGACAGCCCAAGAATAGTGCCTATTTGTATCAGCACAGAAAATTGTTTAAAATTACTGAAATGTCTAACCCACTGACCTAGTGCCTGCTAGACTGCCTTAAGCAGGGACACTGGTTTTCCATTTTACGGTAACACGGTAACAATCCACAATCCTGCTTGGTTTGTGGATTTTGAATTCTTGTACCGTGCCTTATGGAAATTGCATGTCACTGCACAGAATCTCAAACATTTCAGCATTTTTTACATTTTTTTAATTTTCTCTTTCTATGTCCCTTCTCACAACATCAGTCTCCACTTTTCAGAGATCACTAGGCTGGGTATCCCTAGCTTCACCCCAGGTAATGCTCAGGAGCTCCTGTGGGCCTGCTCCTATCTTGCCTGAGTTGTACCCCCCCAGGTGGGAAGGGAGGGGACCCCAGGTCACCCCTCCACACTCTGTTAGTGTGTGTCAGGCAGCCCAGTGGATCCCTCATGGAGCCTGGTTATGAAGTCTGTGGCACCTGGGTCCCTTCTGCCATTGGACGATGTGGGGTGATTGTTCCTGGTTTTCTGCTCTCTGTCCCTGAGGGCACTGGCACTAGAGGAGATCCAAGGAGGTAGGTCACACAGAGACATGCTACTGCTCCAGATCCTGGCTAGTGTCCTCCCCTCCTGATCACTCTGCAGCACCATTGCATCACCACCCGTGGTCACACAGGTGGAGGTAAAGCAGCAGGACCTGCAGCCCACCCTCCCCGGAGAAGGAGAGCAGTCCCCCAGGTGCTCGATCCTACTCCCCTGGCCAGACCTCCAGCAACCCGGTTAGCTTCTGACCCTGGGTCGCTAGCATTGCAAGCAATAGTGCTACCGTGCGCCAGCAGGCTGACCCAGATTTCAGCATCTTAAAATGAATGCTGCTGTGCTTTGCATTCTTTCTGCTTTGCTGCATATAGAGTCAGTAAGGAAATCACCTGCACTGCTTTGTTGTAATCAGCCATTCAGTTTAACCACCCATGCCTAGTGGTTAGAGTAACAAACAGTGAATGAACTGGGTACATCCTGCAGACCTGGGTTTGATTCCCACAACCTCCACTTGCATACTGTGTGACTCCAAGCAAGTCACTTAACCTCCCCAGTGCTTCTAGGTCACTCCTGAAAACAGACAGTTCTGTCTAGTGGGCCTTACCTGCTTGACAAAGAATATAAAAAAATTACCAATATATGTTTACTACATCACAGAATAGTAGTCAGGGTACCATGTAATTTACCTGAGTTTTACTTGGGCTGCAATGATTTTGTATAGGTAAAGATAAATGTTCAGATACATTTTATGTGTTTTATAAGCTTGTTTTTAGATTGCAGTCAGGTTTTTATTGTATTCTTTGCATATAAGCATCTAGTTTGTAGATTGCTAAACGCAGGATCACTGTTACCAACTAGTTTATTCAAGTTTATAATCAGTAGGGCCATCCAAAATCCTCAGTTGTTTGAATGAAAACTAGTCTGAATGAAAGTATGTTCACAAAGAAGAAACTGCCTTATTACTTATGAAAAGACATCACAGTTTGCACCCCATTTAGGTGAATTGGATAATTTGCACCTTTTCTCCCAACTACTGCTTCAGTCTCTGTGACAACAAAAAGTTTTCTAATAGACTGCTTCAACAAACAGCAAATGTTAAGTATTTAAGTGTACTTATGTCTGGCCAGTGGATTTTGAAAGCACAGTCAATGACGTACAGAAGGTAAGACCCCAGGGGCTGTATGATGCTGGTGAGCAGAGTAGTGCTCAATTCACATCTGAACAAAGACATGAAAACTGGGAGACACCCTTTTCATGATCACCAAGTAAAAAAAAAGCATCCACATGTCTGGGAGAAGCACAAATCCATTTAAACATCCCCCACTAATCACTTGTGAATTTTTTAGGTGAAGACACTTTATTTCAAAGAAGCAAATTCAAGCAGTTTTGTTTCTGCTTCTCCTACCCCACGGGCAATTCACTTCTTCAGGCCTGCCAAGGCCCCTACCGTGCTGCTGAGTCCCAACCACCATCCACTGCCCCTTACTGCTGTGCTACCAGGTAACCCAAAGTAACCCTTCATTGAGTGGGCCTCACCCTGTGGGAGGCTACTAGGGAGGGAATTGCCCTAAAGAGCTTCCTGTGTATCCTGGGCATGGCAGGGGTCAGAACGGACACATGTCTGGAGCTTCCGGCTTATGGAGGGACCAACAGTCCCTTCGGTTGGTCAGTGGGTGTTTTCCACTGGGAGCATGACAGGCCACAAGATGTCAAGGACAAGCCTACATCCGCCACACTCTCTCCTGCAGTGAGGGCTGACATGTTGTTGTGCCTCTGGCCTCCACCAGGGGTCAGCAGATGCTGAGCTGTGAACCCACCCTCCCTTCCAGGAGAAGGTGAGTGGTTGTTGGACACTCAAGCCTTCACCCACCAGCTGGCCCTCCAACACCCAAGTCTGTTCCCTAACCCTAGTCAGAGGTGTCACAGGCAGAAATCCAATTCAGGCAGTTAAATTATAGATAGGAAAAAAACAAAGGTAGTACACCTTAGTGGTGATGGTACAGATTAATTCACATCTGAGTTCTAACAAGCAAAGAGACCAAGTCATTTGTAACTTGTGCTTGTGGGGTGTGGGTGTTGAAGAAAGGGGATCATAGTGCTGTCACTACTGCCATCATCCGAGAGGGGATGTGGACTGCATTGTTGCTACTGCCATCACACTGAAGGGGTTGGGGCTGTAGTGCTTCTGCCATCACCACAGGTGGATGGGGAATGTAGTACTGCTGCTGTCCCACCTGAGGGATGGGGGCCATAGTGCTGATACTGCCATCACACCTGAGGAATGGTGAACGTAGTACTGCTGCCATCCCACCTAAGGGATGGGGGCCACAGTGCTGCTGCTTCTGTCACACCTGAGGGAGGGAGGGAGGTCATAGTGCTGTTGGTGCTGCCATCGCACCTGAGGGATGGAGCCATAGTGCTGCTTTCATCACACCTTTTGGATGGGGGCTGTAGTGCTGCTGTTGCCATCACATCTTGTACCTAAACTAACTTTAAATTGGTACAAGGATGGAAGGATGTGTAATAGTGGAGGTCAAAATTGCTAAAATGCATGTTAGCAGAGTTAAAAATTGTTAAATTAAGTACACAAAACCAAACACCGGTAAAAACAGATTTTGGCTTTGCAGACACCAGTGACAATACCGTTTTTAACAATGTGCAAAATGGAATATGCCCTTTCTCAATCCCAGTAAACCAGTGTCCCTGGCCTTAAGGTTAGTGCCTTAGGATTTTACCTTAGCCAAACAGTCAAGTGTCCTAGCCTTTACAATTGCACATTTCTTTTGTAATCTGTCTGCCACAAATGACACAAGGTTAGCGTGACAGGGACTTGGAGCCAGATAAATTGCTTAAGTGGTCTACAGTTATTTGCTCTTTAATTTCTGCCCTAAAGACTGTCTTTTCTTTCCTACCTTAAACTCCACCTGAACCGCCCACCGATTTAACTTGCTCTTTTGTCCCTCTTCCCCCCACCACTTTCAGCATCCTTTTTTTCCTACTTGTCTTGTCTAACCCCTCACCTCTCCTTCCTTTCAGTTGAGAAGCCCTGAATGGGTGGTCTCCTTTGGCCGCTCAGCCACTGAGGCGCAGCTCTCCTACCGCTCCCCTCCAGCTGCTGCTGCATGTCTCCAGGACCTCAGACGCACCTCCACCAGCCATGAAGGCATCTAGCTTGGCTCCACTTGAGCCCAGCTTCCCACTGGCACTTTGCGCAGGCTCCCCACCCTCCTGCCCTATCTGGGCATTTTCATAGAGTTCAGCAGCCATGTAATTTTCTAAGTGTCTGCTTCACCACTAGTTGGTTATACTGTCTTACCACCAGAGGGACCTTCTCATCCTGAGTATCAATTTGTCTCCACCAAGCTCACTATATTCACTTGACTCTTAATGTTTCTGATCACAACACAAAGATGAAACTGAACTACCCCTGTCTGACATTCCACCTGCTAATACTCTCAGCACTTCTCAGTATTAACACTCTCAATGCCACTAACCAATTATCTAATCATCTAAGGGGACCTAACCATAACTTGCATTATGCCACAGGCATAGCCTCTGGAAACTTTTTCATTCTCGCCAAAGGGCTGTGGTCACCTTTCTGGCTCTCACCTCGACATGACGACTCTGCAAGCCACCTGGTCACTATAACAGCCATAAAAATAACTCCTGCAAGCTCTCTCTACTGCAAGTACATAAAAGTATGAGATGGTATAAAAGCTACCGTCAAATTAAGGAAGAAGCTGTTTGAAGAGTTCTTACTTTGAATCATTCTAATGCTACTACTCCCTATCGGGCAATGTGCACCCGAACCCAGGCCCTCCTGGAGTCAACCTCTCCAACACCGAAAGAAGGCACGGCACTATCATACTGGCACCAGTAAACATTTGCAGCCTACTCCCTAAAATGGCCAACCAGCAGGCCTGGGTAACCCTACATAGATCGGATGTACTTTTGGTTGTAGAAACCTGGCTGTCCCTAACTGTACCTGACTTGACCATGGCACTACCAGGCTACAACATCTTCAGGTTGGATAGACTGACTAAGAGGGGAGGTGGAAGCGCCATTTATCTAAAGGATATGATTATGGGTCAGGCCCTCCCTGTGGCTGACCTAGGGTGCCCCACCCAAGCACTCACAGTAAAACTACTTATTGATGCTCATAATAAAGCTGTGATGGTGCTCTCTGTCTACATTTCCCCAAAAGCGGCAAGTTGAAGGTCTACACACTCTCCTCGACTATACCCCGCAGCAAACAACACTCTGCTGAGACAATACTGCTGGGAAATGGGAGACTTTAAAATAAACTGGCTCTCACTAGTCTATGGCCCAGTCAAAGATGCCTTATTGATGCTTCATCTCTCACAGCTTGTTAACTCACCCACCAGATACAACTACGAGACAGGGACTAGCACGCTACTGGACTGGATAATCACAAATCTCCCTGAGTGTATCTTGAATGTGACAGTGCATTCCGACTCACTAAGTGATGACTCCCATCTCTTGTGCCTGGACTAATAAATTCAACAAGCCCCCTCCACAAATCATCTTCAGCAGGGTACTAAAACCTGGCCATCTTGAACCACTAAAACTGCACCTATGCGACCTCAGCTGGTCAAGACTTGACTCTACAAATTATGTTAACATCGCCTTGAGCACTTCATCTCCTGCTACAATGCTGCAAGTGACATTTATGCACCTCAAAAAGAGAATGGTACATGGAACAATCAGCTCCTGGATTACTGCTAAACTTCTCTCTAAGATGAAAATACAGGACCACCTCTGGCAACATGCAAAAGCCAGGGGGCAACGAGTGGATGTACAAGCTTACAAGTCTGCCAGGAATCGTGCACTTGAATCACTTGAAAAGAAAAAAGCAAATATTATAGAGAAATGCTGGCTAATTCCTGGGGATAGCAGAAATCTCTGGTCTAACGTTAAGGATGTTACTGGCAAAGTATCAAAGGCAGCTCCCACAATGTTCAATTTGGGATGGTGCTTCAACTATGGACCCCCTTGATATTGCCAATATCTTCAATGCATTTTACAGACCTGAGCAGTGTCCTTCCTCTGGATTTCTTCGATGAAACCACCACAAGTACATCACATGGTTGAGATGATAACAATGCCAATCCTCCCTTCTATTTTAAGGAAGTACCAATGTCACTGGTAAGAAAACACCTGAAAAATCCTGGTAAGTCAAGGCACAGTGCAGACTCACTGGACCCTTAAATGTATTGCCTCACCTTCAAGAAGTAATAGTCCCTATCACTCGGATTTCCTCAAGTGTGGAAATCAGCTTTAGTTACCCTGATACATAAATCTGGGGACCATTCCATGCACTCCAACTATAGACCAGTTTCTATCCTCCCCTCTCTTAAAAGCTGTTGAGCACATAGTTGCCAACCAGTTAGTAGACTGCCTTGAAAAGTATTCCATCCAATGCCCAGAGCAACATGGTTTCAGGAAAGGGCACAGTACCACCACTGCTCTCCTGGAATTCACCAGATTCATCCACAAGTCACTTGACCAAGGGAACCTTGTAGGGGCAGCCTTTATTGACTTTACAAAGGCTTTTGACACTGTGAACCACTCATTCCTGCTGCCACAACTCACCACAATTGTCCTATCAAATGACATGATGCTTTGGTTCAAAGACTACCTTGAGAAATACTCCCAACGGGTTAAAATTTCCAACATCACCTCTGACCATCGGATTGTTCGCTTCAGAGTGCTGCAAGGATCCATCCTGGGCCCCCTATTATTCAGTGTCGTGCTCAACAACCTACCCTGCTCCTGCCACCAAAGGATTCTACTATATGCCAACAATGCTGTCGTCTTACAAGTCACCCAGACCCACTCTTCTAGAACAGCAAATACAACTCAGCTTTAGGGAACTAGAAGAATGGTTCAGTGCTCATTAACTGGTCCTGAACTACAGAAAAACAAAGGTGATGATGTTTTGTTCCTCCCACAAACAAACATAAACCCCATCCACTAACCATAAATAACTGCCTTGGAATCCCCCTTGAACTCACTCGGCACTTTAAATATCTCAGAGTTACCCTGGATAACCACTTATCCTATGCTCATCACATAGAGAACGTTTCCAAGGCTGTTAACATAAGGATTGGGCTCCTACACCGGCACAAGTGAAGCCTGACTCATGAAGTGTTCAAAATAGCAATATACAGCTCCATCTTATAAAACATTGATTATGGGCTTGTTATTCATAGCTCTGCTACAACTACTGCCCTAAGCATAATTACAGTAACCCCTCAAAAGGTGTGCAGGGCTTACTGGCTTTCCATGCCTGACCCACACCTGTGATCTTTACACACACAGACAGGCTGGATATAACTCAGTGGAAGGATTAAATATCAGACATGCCTGCTTGCCAAAAGCACTTAGACTAGAGTTGGTTGTAAACCATAGAAACTGCATGTTGCTGGTCAACTGCATTCAGCAAGGACGAGAGGTCCTCTGAGGCTAGGAAACCCAAGGTCTGGGCCTAGAAACATAAAATTGCCTGTTTCAATTGGAGAGATTTAAAGAGAGAATGATTGTGTAGTGGAAAATGGGATTGTAAGCACTGAAAGGAGATTATGTCACCCGATCAATAAAATCAGCAAGAGTACAATCCTTTATATGGGGCAAAAGGTGTGAGAAATGGGCGTGATCTATTTGGAGGTGGGGGTGTTAAATAGCGGATGAGTAGGGGATCTATGTAAATACATAGGGAACTGGCCGCAGTGTTAATTGCAGCCCCCCCCTCGGGCTACTATCCAGTTGTGCTAGTGAAGTCATTGTCGCATTAGGTAGTACTGGCAGGGTCAGAAGGAGCTGGGAGTGCTGGGGATGAGCCCCTTTGAAACATGCACTCCAGCTCGAGTTGGAAGCTGTCTCGTGGGTAGCGCATGAGGGTCTGAAGAGCAGGGAGTTGTTGTATACTTAGCTTGTTCCTGTCAGGATTGGGGACCAGGACTGAACAAATGTGGCCATAGCCATGAAGCAAAGGACACAGGAAGCACGGAGGAGGTCCCTGCGTTGCGGCTGTCTCACTGCACCACACATGTGAGTAAGAGTCATACTGCAACAGGTAGCAGCTCTGGTAAAGCCCTCCAAAGGGGGATGGGTGCTTACACAGAGTTTTTTGGTGTCAACTATGAATTTTTGCTGAAATCCAAAAATCTTTTAAAACATTGCACAGGTATCTTAATGTAGCTTAACACTAGGTATGTGCAAATTGTGCAGTGGACTAGACATCTGGTTGTTTCTGGTCTGACATAATGCCGGGCCAGGTCTTGCAGAAACCATACCCCACACACAGCATAAGTATGTACACAAATCCCAAAATATCCAGCTGATAAAGCCCTCCTCACCCATCAGCTTGGACCCTGGAGCACACTCTATCCCATAGCTTAGCCCTATTGTTTAATCAGGGGTCAGCGGATGATCAGCAGCTGCACACTAACAAGGCAGTCAGGCCTGAGTTTGGAAATTTCTAGTATAATAATTCCCATGGGAAGAGTTAAGGCCTGAAGCATAGATGAGGGTCTTAAACCTCCCAGCAGGCATTATAATTCTAGAAAGAGTAAGGGACAGGTGCCATTACAGAGTCTATAAATTCTTTTCCAGAGTTACACTGTCTGAAACAGTTGCAATTGATTTAGGTGTCACTAGGCTCATTTCCCATGAGCAAGATTTTCCCAGATTCAAGCCCTAGCCTGCCATGAAATCCACAAGGAAGTAATATAAATTTCTTCTTCATGACAGGGATCAATATTATATCTCAATCTGAATCATGTGTGAGTCTGTTTATGCAACGAGTTTTCAGAAAGTGAAAAAAAAGACATTTTGAAGTTGTTTCACTTAGTGGTAGGGCTCTGGCATAATCAACATGTCAAACAAGGAACTGCTATTGTTACAATGTTGGACTGAATTGTTTTTTTGTGTGTTTGGGTCCACAGTTTTGTGCGACACTTGGAACCACCGCTTCCTGTGGATTTGACAATTTATTGGAACTTGGCCCTGTTTGTAAGTAACTGCAGTTTAATATCTTCTATATCTGCTGTATAGTAATGAATCTAAAGTGAGACAAGAACAATGGCACTGGGAATGGAAGTCCTATTGTTTTACAGAAGCCTGCTACATTGCAATATTAATAGGATTAAACAGAGTTTGCTTACTTTCGGGGCTTCTTCCATTGGTTAACTACTCTTTGGGTGAAACAAATGTTAAATTATCTACTTCTACAATTATCTAATTCTACAATAAATAAATTTATGGGTCTGTTTGGAGGGCTCTTATGGATCTAAGAGTGTTGCCATGTTGCGTTTGTAGGACCAGAGGACTGCAAACCGAAGGTGAGCAGTTCTCTGTCCTAAGGCTGTAAGAGGAGACACTCTTAGATCCATAAGTGGCCCTCCAAATGGACCCATAAAATTAATATAGATCACTAACTGTATTAAAGAAAACTTTTTTATTTAAAATGCTGCTGGCATGAGCGATCAGCAAGAAACCCATTACAGTGGCTCAGTGCATGAGATACTCTTATGACAATAAGAATACCTCATGCGCAAGTGAAAGGAGGGCTGTGATTGGTTGGAGATGCTTCTGTGATCTATTACCCATCAAGCATAGGGTATTCCCTCTAGTTCTACTGCCATGCACAAGCTGAAAAAGTTTCTCCCAATCCACCCTATGCAATCCCTTTAAAATGTGAAAAAACTAAAATCCTCTGTCCTCTTAGCCTTCTTTTCTCCAGAAAAACATACCTAACCTGTCTGGACATTCTCCATAGTGCTATCTGTCCATCCCTTTGATCACTTTAGTTGCTCTCTGCTGCACCCTCTGAATTGCTCACTTCCATAAGAGGCTCCCACTGGAAATCCAGCATATGCCGATCGTACAGTGACACCGTTACTGCAAACAATATTACAGCGACACAGCGATGGGCCGCCGTACTGTCACCGTGGGACCCCAGCACTGCTTTCTTGGGGTCTTGCATCCCGCCTACCCCAAATCAACTCTGACTCAGAATTGATTATATTTAGTACAGGGGGTGCGGGGGCAGAGCCCCCTGCATGGGCGGAGTTATGCTGATCGCAATTGCGGTCAACATAAATCCTTCACTGTAACGTCGGTCGACAAAATATTTGTTGAACTGGCATCGAGAGCTGAAATCAGCCATGCACTGACCTCAGGCTAGTTATAAGCAAGCTGACAACCTACATCTACCTGCTAGCTTTAACGTCCCTTGACTATTTTTGTTTTCATTCTGAATTTTCAGTGCCTTGTCATTTTAAAGGTGCTAAACTTGTTATTATTATAATTGTCTTGCAATGTTCTTTTTTTTTTTTTTGGTCACTGCGGTGACCAGAATTGCACATAGTATTCAGTGTTACCGTACCAGGGTACTATAAATGGGCAGACTCACATCATTCTCTTGACAGTACACCCCTTTTAAGACAACCCAGCGTCCACTTGCCCTTACTCAGTGCCACTGCATATTTCTGTGACAGCTTCAGCTTCCCATCAGTGATGACTCCACCAGCTTTTTTATATGGACTGCTGCTGCTAGTTACTTACTGTTTAAATAGGCAAGTCAAGGCCATTTTATTTCCTTTCCTGAAAGCTCAGGGACTTTAGAACAAATACAACAAAACTTCAAAACAGTTCATATAACAGCAGGCAGCGAGCAATAGGTCATAAATAGCAATAATAATTGAAAGATTCATGGAAAGGTTCAACAAAAGAAACATTTTTAGATTGGACAGAAAAGCTCATGCACTGGAATTCTTTGAGCCTGAGTGAAAGACACTACATTTATCTAAACTGAATTTAATTTTGTAACTTGTTGGCCCACTCTCCAGAACATCTGAGTCCCACTGAAGACTGTCGTTCTCTTTCCTGGACTCTACCACCATTAGTATCTTTGTGTCACCTGCTGAAATGTTTTCATATTCCCTTTGATCCCTCCCCGATGCTTACCTTCTGCTCCTTTCCTTTTCAGGCTGACCTTGACATGGTCTCCACCCATCTCCCAACTCCAGTCAAATTCCTACCTTGGCCCTCTCTGTGGCAGAACCTGGACTGGGAGGCAAAGTTCAGGAATGAAGTACAGTGCTGTCCACCAGTATCAAATGCAGAATTACAGTTTTAGCTGAGATGCTTTGCTGGATACTGTAAGAATGCAATGGAATCCAATGGTAATCACTTCAATTTGTCACGCAGTAAACCATGAAATCTGGCAGAGTGCTTGATCTTGGTGACAGCACTGTATGTTCATCAGGGAGGACAAACAAAACCAGAAGGAGTTTTGCCTGGTGAGGTGAGAACCACAAGGTACTGCCAAATGGGCATCGTGGTGCTTTTTCTTTTCTAGTCAAGACAACTACCTTTGCATGTGGTGCACACTGATTTTAGACATCATCTACGGGGGGAAGATAAGAGGAACATACAAAAATGCCAGCAGATACAGGTCTCACGGTCTATTGTGTCTGCTTGGTTGTGCAGCTTACAGTTCAGACAACTGCTATTGCCACCCCCTCCTCCCTTGCCCTTCCAGCTGCATTGTTACCACAAACTTAGTTCCCCACTCTGGTCAACTCCCCCTCGACTTGTATTCTGCCTTGGAACCTATTCCACCCTCATTCAAAACTCCCCATTGATTTCAGAAAGATCACCTCCAGCAGTGCTTTCCATGCTGTCACCACACTCTCCGTGAAGTAGTGCCTCCTCATCTCCCTCCTGAACCTACTCCCCCCTCCTGTTTCAGACTATGCCCTCTTGTGATCCAGGGGAGTGGACATCATGTTATCAGTGGCTACCTCCTGTGATGCAAGGCTTTTCTTGTGACCACAAGAGGTATTTGAGTAGCAAAGCAATCTCCATCCCTCCAGAGCCTGAATGCACCAACTTCACTGCATGCCCAGGGCTTCTTTTAGCCCTGGAGGAGAGTGAGGTTCACAGTGCTAACCCAATTCTCCCAGCTGGAAGCACAACATACTTCAGGCCAGATCTGCAAATTTAATTGCCTTACTTGGGACCCCTAACTCCAGGTCAACAACAAAAATACTGAATAGTAGAAGTCCCAACACAGAACTCCAGAAAGTCTCACTGTTGACTTCCTTCTAGTCTGATGTCTAACACACCACCACTCACTAATCCCTATTACTTAATCAGTTCTCTATCCATTGTGCTGTATTTCCTGTAGTTCAAAATGTGTTCAACTTCAGAACCAACTTTTGATGTTACTGAGGTTTAAGTACTGTATATTATAGCAGTTGCTTTTCCTTGTCTAGTTCCTTTGTTACCTGCTCAAAGAAGACCAACAAATTAAATGGGCACTATATCCCCTTAGCAAACCCATGCTGAACCTCCTTTAACAGCTACAAGCTGTCCAGATGCTCTGTAATCTGATCCTTCATAGCTGTTTCCAGCATTTCCCCCACTGTCATGGTTAGGTTCACTGACCTGTAGGTACTTGGGTTACTACTACTTCCCTTTTTAAAGGGTCACTTCCCCCTTCTCCAGTACCCAGACAATTCAATAATTTCCAGTGATCATAGAAGAGCACTGCTAGAATACCAGATATTACATCTTTTAACTTCTTGAGTACCCATGGAATATTGCCTGATAACAGGCTTTACATTAATTCCAATTTAGACTGAGAACGTCAAGCTACAGATGTGTTTCATAAACCGTGTATACATGGCTGATTTTAGTCCCAGTGCAGTCAGTGTCAGGTGCTGCCTGGCCTCAGGAGGCCATTCTCTTTTGCATTTACATAGCCCTTCTTAGCGCCAATGTAAGATGTGCTGGAGAGGGGTTGTGAGTCTGAGGAGCGGTTGGCTGTCCATGGAGAAGGATGCTGGGAGACAGTCGAGATACTTATACTGCTCACTCTGAGCCACGTTTCTGGGATTGCAGTGGCTCCTGAACTGGCACAATGAATGATTTATCATGAGCGGGTAAAAGTTCACACAGCTATTTTTGTGCCACAGCAACCCCAGCGCTTGTGTTGCTCTGGTGCAAAAGCAACTGAGTAAATGGCCCTATAGTGTACGAATCCATCAGTGGAGTACAGTCACTGTCTCGGTCAAGTACTGTAACAGGGCAGTCCCAGGGCAAATGCAGCATTTAGTACACTCAGAGACACATACCAGAGAGGAAAGTCTGCAGTCTAAACTCAAAAAATGTGAAATGTAAAGTTTCCCTGTGGATATGGTCCCCACGCTAAAGGCACAGAGAATAGTTGCTTTTAATACTAAGAACACTAAGCTGACTAACAGAAAACCTTAAAAAGGATAGGAATTCATTTCTAACTGGCAGCTGTTTACAAAGTTCTTGTTCTCAGAAATTATATGCATTCCCCTAAATTATTCATATAACTGTACCTTAATAAAAATATTAAAACTGTATTTTGCATAGTTTTGTTTTATGGGTAGTATCTGTTACAGTTCTCTTCGTGGAACCAGTCATTTGGAGTTTTAACTTATGTCATGGTTTGTGCACAGAACTCTAAGCATGGTTCTGATATGCCAATTGCTTAAAATATACATTCTGTACACAAACCATGACATAGTAACAACTCTTAATTACTGCTCCATGAAGAGAACTGTAACATAATGCTGTCCATAAAAAACAAAACAATGTCTAAAATAGTTTTTCATACCACTTATTCATTCAGGTACAGTTAAATATGGATAATTTAGGGGAATGCCTACTATTTCTGATAATAAGAACTTTATAAATGACTGCCAGTTAGAAATGATTCCCTGTCCCCTTTAAGAAAGCTGTTCTACAGACTTTTTGAGATTCATTACTATTTGTTTATTCCACCTTCTTTCATCTGTGTTTTTCTTCAGCTCTAATTTCCCACTAGCCCTCCAGTTAGGACTTCTTCTATCTCTTGTCAGCGCAACCTCCTGTCTATTCCAATACCTCTTACCTAGGCCCCTCGGGCCACACTTAACAAATCACAGTGGTACCCCCTTGTCTTGTGCCTCCCCAAGGTGGGGCCTGCCTTTCAGCTCTTCAGCAGCTCCACCCCCATATTCGGTCACCCAAGGTGTGGGTGAAGCCCAAGAGTTGGCCAATAGCCAGGGGATTGAATCCTGATAGTGGATGTGGGGGCAGGCAGAACTTCATCTGTCCAACCAGTGCGTGTTTTTCTGCTTTTCAATCCTCCCTGTGATGCAGCAGTGCAATGATGCACAGGGCATGCATTCACATGACAGGTTGCGCCAGCATTAACCCACCCCAGTCCTCCTTGTATTAACTGATCCAGTCATGCTGCCACACATCCTTCAGTAGGTGTCAGTCAACTGGCGGTTCACTGCCCCCCCCCCCAGAAGACAGCAGTCTATTGGAGGGCTCCATTCTCCTTCCATTGGTCAGACGGCCCCTGATAATGCAAGCCCATTCCTGAACTCAGGTCACCGACTTTGTGAGCGTCAGCATGATTGCTGCACCCAGGAACCTGCTCATTTTCTTTTATCTTGTCAGTAGTATTTACCGGTTGCTCAATGTACATTTCATAAGCAATATTTAGTGACATGATTGACTTCAGCTTTGCTACAGCTGTGTAAATACTGTACATGATTTAACTGTACATACTGAGGGGTTTAGTTGTGTGGATTTCATTTGATGGTACTGCTTCATAACTAAAGTGCATTTGTGGGGACACAGAGTGTTATCCAGTTTTAGACAAACTTAGTTTATGTAACAGAACAGGCACACTTACTGCATGACAGTTTTAATATCCACTATGGCTCACTGCCCAGGCATACTCTGAAGCTGAACCTGATTAACTTAGCTGTTCTTGTCTATAATTACAGAAAATAATGGGACTAGCCTGATAATCCAATCAGCTGACAGCGCATTTCAATGCAAAATGCAAGGGCTAGAATTTCCAACGTCCTGCCTGTTGGTGGGGGCAGTGCTACCTGCTTTTGAGGGTCCCTTTGGTGCCCAGTTATACAAATAAAACAATGTCACAAATTGCAGAGACCTTGATGAGTTACAAGAATCAAAAAGTGCCACAAGGTTTTCTGCCCTTTGTAGCTGGGGTGGCTAATTAGTCCTGTCTCTATCCCCCAGACCTGCATCCATCTGCCCTCATGACCTTACCTTGTCAGGCACTTTTCCACCCATGGATTTTCCTCCATGGCTGGGCCAGAGAAAGGAGGTCCATTCTCCCCCACACTAATCCAGAACAGACCAGGGTCCCAGGTGGCAGCACAGATACGAACAATGGACAAGGCTTACAAAGTTAAGCTCACCATTTTCCACTTTTCTCCCTTCTCCCTGCTGCCTAATGTGAATGTGTGCATGTGGAGGCACGCTTGCATCACGTAATTGTGGCCTCCCTTGTGCTTCCTCCACTAGCACTAGCACCAGGCCTCCGCCTAGTGGCAGTCAGACGGCAGGCCAGCAAGCCTTCCTCCCTCCCCCCTCACGCCCCTGGCCAACCCCTGGCAACCCGACTTTGCTTCTGTACCCAGGTCACCAGCATGGCACCAGGTAAAGCCCCCAGCATCGTAACCTCACATGACTGGGCCAGCTAAAACTCAAGTTTTAGGTTTTTAAATATATATTACAGTGGCATGGTAGCGCCTGTATATTAGAGTTGAGTATGCAATTTATTGTTACGCCCCAGTTTTTGCACAAATATACGCAGCTGTTTCTGGACCAATTAGCCTGAAATCTGGCATGCACTGAGTCAGTGCCATGACCACAGAATTCTGTAAATTTGGTATTATTTAGTTTAGTAGTTTCAAAGTTCCAGAAGGTAGAAAACACATAAAAATATGGAAATGAAAATCTTATTTTGCTCACTATGACACAAAAATGGCTCAGATTTGAAACTTCACACCTTCAGGTTTGTTAGAATTTGGCCCAAGGATGATTCTTTGATAATAGGCATGAGTGGGTAGTAAAATACCCTACTTGAAACACTACCTATAGGTACCACCGCACTACCCTAAAATTACCCTAAAAATACCCCAATGTAAAAGAGGTAGTTGATTAGGGTAGTTACTACCCTGATTTTTTACTACCCTACTGCCCTGATTTTTCACTACCCTGCCCTGTCCTTAATTATAGGAATATGGAGACATCCTGCCACCACATCAGGTTCCATGCTGAGGTACATTAATTAATGTGCACACACTTTGGGCTACAAACACCCATAACCCACCTGTCATGAGCTCAGGAAAAGCCTGAATAATGTATCTTTATATTGTAGTTTGTTTACGTTGTGAAACAATATTATATATAATACATAAAACCTTTGGTAAAATAATTTGTCATATTCACTCCAGAGGCCAAAACTATGCAGTTATTTAGCATAACACTGAAAAAATCCTTCCTTATGTGGTGCCGCTGGAAATGGCAAGATATTACCTTGGGGCTCTTCACAATCTTATTCAAATGGCTTAAGCCTAGCCAAGACAAAAAAGCATACTCAATATGATAAACAAATGAATTGCCTTTATTGATTTTAAAAGCAAAGCGTCTTGTTCTAATGTTGTTGTACAACACTGCATATAAGTATAAAGCTTTAATATGTATTCCATCATTTATATATTCAGATACTTTTATTACATGTCCCAATGTGTAGTTTTAAAATTAGAATCCCATCACCACTGATTGACATAGCATATTCCTTTTTCTAATTAGTCAGTTTTTTTATATTCACCACAGGAATCAGCTTAAAGTACTAAATTAGTAAACAAATAAAGGGCTCCCAACATGTTTCAGTGCTGTCGGATGTGAGTGTACTACAACATGCCGAGACCCACTTACTGTTAATGGTTCAAGAGCTATGTGTACAATGCAGGCTGATTTCTTAAACTGCTGCAGCAAAACTTTGAAGATTGGTGATTTACACATGCCTGTGTATCCTCAGCCTCCTACCAGTGACCTATGTTGCCACTGAATTCTGAGGCCCCCCCACCAACTCGCAGCCTCAACTTTGTCTCCTGCACCCCCACTACTAGAGACACTGGAGCACTGCTCTGCAACTCTTTTCCAGCCAGACCAGGTATAGCAGTTCCTTCTTCCTCCTCTAACTGACTCTGTCCACACTTGTCTCTGCAGGCCTCCGAGTTCTGACCTGACCACAACACAGGTGCGCACCATGACGAGAGGGTGTCAGGTGAAAATGGCACTAAATAGCTGCCACCCATCATTCTATTCAGACATGCACCAACTCACAGCTGGCTCAAAACATTGCTTGTTAAACAGTGCCTCCCATCCCAGTACCCCACCTGATACCCAATCCGATTACAACTGTATGAAGCCAGGTAGGGTAGCATATTACCCAAACTACACTATTTGGCTTAAACAGGTAAAGACCTGACATACCCAATACAACTACCCGCTGGGTAGCCCAAGCCGATTTGATAGGTGTTTGTTTGTTGTTTTTTTTTTTTGTTAAGAAAAAATCTGGTTTTTAAATTATTGCAGGGAAAGTTGCTTCCTTTTTCATGCATCCTCAGTTCAGACATGGAACATTTTGAAGATGACCAATCTTTTGTGAAACTGATGTATATCAGTTTCATCATTCAGAAACTGTTGATGTGATCTTATGCTACAGTTGACATAAGCATTAATGGTCATGAAACCTGTAAAAAGAAAGAAAAAAACCTGCACATCTAGAACAACATAGTGTGTTGTCCCGTAAGTCTGAAACTGTTGTAGTCAACTAAATAGGGTGTAAGGATAATTCTTTATGGGCAGCATGGTGATGTGGCAGCCACTGAAATAATAATAATTGCAGACATATTGCTGTTATATTTTTTCTGTGATTTTGTTCATGCTTTAAAAGGGTTTCATGCAGGGGAACTTGGTTATGTCTAAAAATTCCAAACAGGCCAAAACTAAGGGTTGCCAAAAGAATGCCCAGTTGACTAAAAAAGTCACAGGAAAGAAAGAAGGTCTTGCAAAATATGTGACATTCCGCTGTGACCTGAGAACAGGCTGCTGACAGGAACTTGAAAATTACATGTCAAAGGCTTGGGGTAGCTGACCAAAGGAAGGATGAGGGAAGATGAAAGGATATTGGAACTGTAAGAGAATCTAACTAATCAATAATAGGGTTCACTTAAAAATCTTGGACAGAGCAAGAGAGACACCAGCTGGCCCAAAAAGATAAGGTCACCAAAGAGTTACAGACTGCATGGACTATAAGGTATTTAAAGCCCTCAGAGCAGGGCATGTGGCACACTTTTTCATGGGACACTTTTCTGTCACACACCAAGCAAGACTGCCACAGAGACAGACTAAGAACCAGTGAATGCTACAGAAGGACTGAATTTTGAAACTTCATTTGTTTTCTGACTTCTGAGTTCCCACAAACCAGGTAGAAAATTGTTAAACTTTTTACAGTGTGCTTTTGCAGTGCACTTTTGCATGTATATTTCCACCTTTATTTTTTGTTATTCTATAACCGCATTTTTTTAATCTTTTGTATGTAAAGTTTGTATGATAATCATTTAGCTTTAGTAAAAGCTTCCACTTGCATACTGTGTGACCCTGAGCAAGTCACTTAACTTCCCTGCAGCTCCCAGGTCGCACTCTGTAAAGCTTTCAGCTTAGTGTGCTACTCCTGTTAAGCAACCAAAAAAAGGCATTTTGCTTTTAAACTGCTCTGTGAGTGATTTTTGTATTTAGGACCTAGCTCCCATTTTATGTGTTCTGCTCCAAATACTTTGCATCAAGCAAGTTAGGACTTAAGGGAAGGCAAGTTTATTTTCAGATATCCTTTCCCAGAGGCTTTGCATGCTATACTAGAATAAAGTCACAAAGTTAAATTAAAAAACTAACAAATAATCAATAGACATTGAAGGGCTCTATGGAAGCAAGTTAGAGCTTAGCTCCTGTTTTACTTAGGCCCAAAGGGCCACATTCAAAACAAGTTAGGCTACTTTCTCAATAAGCAAGGAAGTTCATTGCTCTCCCTGGTTAGATGTCACAAAATGTCTGAGCGTGGGGACATGGAAGGTGGACCGGGAAGTGGAAAGGATCAGCTGGCCAGCAGGCAACCCAATTTATGATCCCTTCGCTCTCTTATTGGACACTCTTAAAAATGATCATTTGTGGCTAGAAGGATTATTGCAACATTAAGGTAATGGGTTATGAAGCCCAAAAGAGTAAAATATATATATATATATTTGAAATACACTTAAAACCCACCAGACAAGAGCTGTAGTACAGTATTAGTAAGAGGCAAAAGGATCATATAATATTAAATCTCTAGTCATACAGTTCAGACATAGTTGAATGCGGGAATGTTTCAGCACTAAAAGAAGACTTTTTTCTACTGTGTTACTAATGTGATTAATATGATTATTAAAGAAGTGTCTTCTGCTCATTAGAACTAATTGACCCAACATACTACTGTATATTACTTTTTTATACAAATTATTTACTGAGATAGTCCATCCGAGATGCAACATCTCATTTTAAGTGGGTCCTGCTTCTCCCCATTTCAACTGTACTGGACAACTGTGGGAGGGTTAAATTACTTACTCAAAAGAGTATTTGGCTGTACTAAGCTTTGAACATGTGGCCTTCTGGCTCTCAAGCCAGTGCTTTAACCACCACACCATACTGCCTCCTTAGATATTATTGAAATGGTCATTTGATTTACAGGGCTCCATTCCAGTCCTCTTCAGTGAAGACTGGGGGCTCATCTCAGGCTAGGAAATGCAGGTAGCCTAGCATTAAGACAATGAGAATTTACCCATAGAAAAAAAAAATAAGGCTGGGAAATTTTAATAGTCAATCTAGTAGTCCACCATCCTGCAGTCCTAACAGTTTTATCCATGAATGGGGTTTTCCTCAAAGTGCTTTATTCAGGGTTACCTTAAAGATTTCTGAGCTATGTGCTTTTACTATACTGCCTTCTGTGGTGAAGTACTTGAAAAATTTACCACGCTTTTAGTGAGATTGGGTTTCTTTACATTCCTTCTAAGTCTTCCTCCTTAACAGGTAATGTGGGGATGGGTGAACCAGTTCAATTTCATATCCAATCCCCAGGTACCTCAGATTGGCTCAGATCATCTGAGTCAAATTTTCAGAGATCCTGATCATTCCAGATCAGAATCAGAGCTTAAACACAGAGGGGTTGCCTATACCCTAACATGTGACCTGGCTCAGGCTCAGATTCAGATTTGAACTGCCTTTCTGACTTGGACTGGTCCAAACATATGGACCAAATTCCTAGGAATCAAGGCCAGATTCTGAACCAGGTCCCAGCCACCTCACCCATCCCTAGTTTAATCTTTTATCCCCTTATTTTGATGTCACATGCTAGTACAAAATGTCCTGAATGATTCTGTTTATAGCTGGCCTCACTGTTTTGACAACATGCGTCGCTCCTAGCAGGGGATCTGAGCTAGTAGACCAAGTAAGAAGTCATCGGTGTCAGTCGCTGAGTCTACTAGAACAGATCCTGGAAAGAGGAGCTTCTGAGTAAAAATGTGCAAAGGAACAATTTAGCAATTTGTGAGTGGTGGGGTGCAGTTTAAATTGGGCCAGCAAGGGGAAAAGTGAGGGATAATAAACTTCAGGAGTTAAACCAGCATATTTCACTTGGAGGCAGAACAAGGCCTAATTAAATATCAGAGGCCAGGAGACTTTTTAAATGTAAGGTGCCAAAAACTGTAACTGAACTTTAGGGGTTAAGTAGGGGAAAACTGCCAAGGATTAACCCTTGCAGGGCCACAGACTGATATATCAGTCCAGAATTTCTATACGTTCTAATTCTGTTGGCAGCCTAAGGGTTAAGTAACCAGCTGTAACTGTTTGCTTGAAACCAGGTCTGTTGGGATGAAGGAACCAGTTTCAGCAATATGTTAACATTATTTCCATTAGCTCCATTTGAATTCTGAACCATTCATTGCTTATCCTGATGTAAAAGACCACCATGGGTATGAGTTAAATGGGAGGTGGGGTTCATTGTCTTATTAGTCAGAGTGAGCAAGTGATGAGTGGTCCCTGCTGCAAACAGAGCTGGCAGAGTGTAAATGAGCCAAGTGGCTAACTACAGCTTCTAACAGTGTGGTTTGCCAGGGATGATGGAAGAGCAGTTGGAACATTGCCAGGGTTGCGCGATGTAGCCATCCTGCTGGCAGAGGGCGGGGGGGGTTACATGTGCAGTCTCTATGAGATTGATGCTGTGCTGGAGAGGTATGTTGCTCATCTTAAATGGCAACTAGCCATAGGAGGGGAGTTATTAAGAGAGGAGACAGTAAAAATTGGAAGACCATGTGCACAAATGCCCGTAATCTGGGAAACAAAATCCCAGACCTAGTGACCCTGATGGCTTAGGCAGACCTGGACATTGTCACTGTTACTGAGACATGGTTCATGGGTAATCATGACTGGGATATGGCAATAACAGGTTACACTCTATTCAGGAGGGACAGGGTGGGTAAAAAGGGAGAAGTGGCTATCTACATTGGGGAAGGAATTAAGGCAGCTGAGGTACAGGGAATGCAGGGGGAAGCAGAGGCACTGTGGATCACACTGGAGACAGGAAATGGCACTGGTATGATCTACTGACTTCCTGCATAAGGAGAAGAGCTGAAGAGGGTACTTGTAGAAGCCATCCATAGAATGACAGCTAAAGGGGAGGTGCTGCTGGTAGGAGACTTCAGTCTGCTGAATGTGGATTGGAGCAACTAGGCTGCAGCCTCAGCCAGGAACAGAAACCTCCTGGAAGCCCTGTAGGGGGCATGCCTAAGACAGCTAGTGATGAAGCCCACCTTAGAGGGAGTGACTTTGGACCTTGTACTCACCAATGGAGACAGAATTATAGATGTAAAAGTGGGGAACCATCTGGGATCAAGTGATCACAGTATGGTATGATTCAATGTGAGAACAGCAGAAAAGTCAAACCACAAGAAAGCAAGGGTCCTGGATTTCAGGAGGGCCAACTTTGCAAAGATGGGGCAATGTCTTAGAAAATCACTGGCAGGGAAGGAGAAAAAAGGGGGGGATGGAGGAACAATGGGAGAATCTTAAGGGAGCCATAGCAGAGGCAACAAGCCATTGCATTAGGCAAGTAAGCAAAACAAAGAGAAAGAAAAAAACACTGTGGTTCTCAAAGAAGTGGCAGAGAAGGTAAATGGCAAAAAGAGTGACATTCAGGAGGTACAAGGAAACACAGAGTGAAGAAGACAGGGAACTGTATCTGGAAAAGCAGAGGGAGGTGGGGAAAGCAGTCAGGAGTGCAAAGACACAAACAGAAGAAAAGATTGCCCAGGCAATAACAAAAGGGGACAATAACTTTTTCAGTTACGTTAGTGAAAGAAAAAAGACTAAGGGTGGGATTGTGAGACTAAAAAGGGAAAGAGGGAAGTGTGCAGAGGGGGGCCAAGAAAAAGCAGAAATCCTGAAGAAGTATTTTTGTTCAGTATCCACAGAAGAAGGGGAAAAGGAGGGACCAAAGTTAGGTGATGGAAGTACCACTGGGAGGGAGGTGGACACCAGTCCATTTAAGGAGGAGAGTCTTAAAGGAAATCTCTAATCTGAAAGTGGACAAGGCAATGGGGACAGATGTGATATATCCCAGAGTGTTAAGAGAAGTCAGGTAGGTGCTGGCAGCACCACTGCCAGCCTTGTTCAACAGTTTTCTGGAAATAGGTGTGGTACCAAAGGACTGGAGGAGGGTGAATGTAGTCCCTCTCCACAAAAGTGGGAGCAGGGAGGAGGCTGGCAATTAC
The DNA here is from genome assembly GCA_016271365.2 of Neoceratodus forsteri. Taxonomy (NCBI): domain Eukaryota; kingdom Metazoa; phylum Chordata; order Ceratodontiformes; family Ceratodontidae; genus Neoceratodus; species Neoceratodus forsteri. The sequence goes on along the minus strand of CM057456.1, from coordinate 445,725,958 downwards.
AGGCCAGTCAGCCTGACCTCGGTGGTGGGGAAATGAATGGAATCACTACTAAAAGAAAGGTTTGTGATATATCTCGAATCCAACAGAGCACAGGATCCAAAGCAGCATGGATTCACAGTGGAAAGATCTTGTCAAACAAATCTGATAGATTTCTTTGACTGAGTGACTAGGGATGTGGATCAGGGAGGGGCGTGGATGTGGCCTACCTGGATTTCAGCAAAGTCTTCTATGCTGTCCCACATAGGAGGCTAGTAAATAAGCTGGGCAGCCTGGGAGTGGGTCCCAGGGTAGTAAACTGGGTCATAAATTCACTGAGCAATTGGACACAGAGGGTGGTGGTGAACAGAGTTCAATCCCAAGAGAGGGGGTGACCAGCAGGGCTCCACAGGGATCAGTGCTTGGACCAGTCCTCTTTAATGTCTTCATAAGTGATGTTGCAGAGGGGCTGGAAGGGAAGATGTGTCTGTTTGCAGACGACATGAAGATCTGCAACAGGGTTGACACTCCAGGAGGGGTAGAGAAAATGAGAAGGGACCTAAGCAAGCTTGAGGAGGGGTCAAGGGTGTGGCAGCTAAGATTCAATGTAAAGAAGTGCAGGATCATGCACTTGGGGCACAGAAATGTGGGGGAGGAGTACATGATGGGGGGAGGTACTGACAGCCACCAAACAGGAAAGGGACCTGGGAGTAATCATATCTGATGATCTAAAGGTTACCAAACAATGTGAGAAGGCTGTGAGGCAAGCCAGTAGAATGCTGGGGTGCATAGGGTGGGGTATCTCCAGCAGAAGGAAGGAGGTGGTGATGCCACTGTATAGAACATTGGTGAGACCTCATCTAAAGTGTTGTGTCCAGTTCTGGAGGCACATCTCCAGAAGGACATAAACAGTGTAGAAGCAGTTTAGAGAAGGGAAACAAAAATGGTGCAAGGGCTGCACCAAAAGTCATATGAGGGGAGACTGGAGGATCTTACTGTGTATTTCCTGGAGGAGAGGAGAGCGAGAGAGGGGGATATGATAGAGACTTTCAAATACCTCAAGGGTTTAAATAAGGTACAAGAGGGTAGCATCTTTAAAAAAAAAGATGTTCAAGAACAAGGTGCCATGATAGGAAAATAGAGGGGGGGGTAGACTTAGGGGTAACATGAGAAAGTATTTTTTTACAGAAAGGGTGGTGGATCCATGGAACAGCCTTCCAACAGAAGCTGTAGTGGCAAAAACAGTAGGGGTGTTAGCAGAATTGTTCTGAACCTGATAGCGAAACATGACACAGAGTCAAAGATACGGCAGGAATAACTAGTTTATTTCCAGAAAACGCAAAACACAGCATATACCTGCTGAGAGTCAGGAACAGGATCCCAGATATCATGATATCACTCCAAAACTGGATTTGAACTCAGCAAATTACAGCATAAGTACCATTCTTGTACTCTAAGATAAGAAATGTACATTACTAGGTAACAGTCTGCCAAAAAAAGGTAAAATCAGAAAATACAGAAACCTCATTAGTAGAAGGCCAGCGCAGAGGATGGTTAGCTCATCACTCTCTCTGCATGTACTCTCTGATAAGAGTAAAACTTGCTAAAACTAGTTTTGGGTTACAATACAAAAGGTGCTTGGTTAGTATTATAATAGCAGTTACATAACAAAAGAAAATAACTGTACCATAAGGCCTGCATAAGCAATGCTAATACTGTTAGGGCCAGAGATTACTAGCACATAACCCTGTTGGGATCTGGTGTTTACCACCAGTCCATGCTGCAATCATATGCACATGTCTTATTACTATATTGCATAGTACTACACTATATCCTACCCTACTGATTATATCATGAATAAATGTATGCGTGCCATATGTTGCACTAAATATAGGGTTGTGGAGGTAGGCAGGTCTATATATCCCCCTCCTTGTTGCCTGCTAAACTGGAAACACAAGATGATGAGTTAGGAGAAAAACTTTGTGGAGTAGCCAGCATAAAGGAAGTGTAGCTGTCTTCTATGATGCCTGAGGGTAGAGCACAAGTAGAAAATGGTAACAATAAGAAAAAAAATAGCCTGCCAAATAAAAAAAGGCTTTAAAAGAAATCTCTAACAAAGTATCAGTTAAAACAAGATGTAGATCATCATCATGTATTAAATCATGTAAGCCTGTTCAGCTTTCAGAACAGTATTGCTGATATGTATCAAACGATTATTTTTTCTTTCTAATAGGGATTTGAGATTTAGGGTGAGTGGACTGATCTGCACATTAAAAACTCGGGTATACCGGTCTATAGCATCCAGATAGTCAGGGTCACTATCAAAATAAACTTGTTCTGGGGTAGGTAAGGGGTTATCATGGACTGACCAATAATGGTGCGTTCATGAGGCACAAAGCAAAAGTTAGGAATGTCAACACCACAAGTGATGTGTCCGTAAGAGAAAGTCTTGATATACGTCATGATGCAGTATTGGCCATCTGTATTACATATAACCTTGACTTGAGGAAGAATGACACTTGATGAGTTGTACAGGGCACGTGATAGAGGCATTAATCTGGAAGTATCTAGGTGGCTGGATTCGTTCAGTTGCGTTTGTTGCTTCAGTGGTCTACACCCTGATGTCCACCTGTACGTGTGTCATGCACTTGGTGGATAAATTCTGACAGGTCTTTAGGGGCCACCCACAGTGTGGTTTCTCACTGGTTATACAAAACCAACTTCTGATCTGGGGAGTGGGAGAGGTGATTGAGGTGTCTCTTTAGGGAGTTGTCGCCAGATACTTCTGTCTGCTGTAAGAGATGATTGTAAGTATTTCTGGGTCTCCCATTTGCACTGCAGCCAAATCCAATGGAATGGATTATTTTCTTCTTTGTGCGACCACTGACTGTACCTCTTCAAGTGCTAGCATTACCCATACTTCTCCCACTAATGCTCCTTCTTTGGCCAATGTATCTGCATAGTCATTTAGCTCCTAAAAAGGGGCTGTTTTTGAGTAGGCCTTTACCTTGAGGACATACAGCTTGAAGGGTACTTTTTCTGCCATAATATTGATATATTGGAACAGGCCTCCGTGTTTGACCGGGTACCTTCCAAGGAAGCATACCCATGGGTCTTTCAAAAAGGCAGAGTAAGGGAGTAGCACACCAATGAAGAATCAGAAAAAATGGTAGTGTTCCCCTCATGTTCCTCCTGAATCAGTTCTATTGCATGGCTGCCAGTGCTACATATTGTGAGGATCTGATGGTACACTTCCTGGCTACCTCCTCCTGTATCCCTCCCAGCAGAGGACCAAGATTCCAAATCCTGCTACCTGGTGTTCCTCATAGTAAAATGAGGAACCATCCATGAAAACACAGCGTGCCTGGGGATCCGCCAAGACAATGTCAGTGGTGGGCAGAAATGGACTGGGTTCCGGTAAGGAAGGAGGTTCCAGTCCATATTCATGTGGATCTCCATTGTAAAGGAGCCCTTGAGCCAGAATGGAGGGGATTTTGGTGGGATATATAGTGATATCCCACTCCTGTATGAAGAGTGACTAATGGGAAAGTCTTGCATTGAAAACGTTGCCATCATACTCGATCTGATAACAGGAAATTGGTGCAGGTGTGGTTGGTGTGCAACACAATTGGACTTAGTCCAGTAATGTAGGTAAAGTGCTTGATAGCCCAAGCTGTAGCCAGCAGTGCCTCTCATAAAGAGAGTATTTTTGTTCTACTGGAGAAAGAATTTGAGATGAAAAGGCAATAGGCATAAGGCAACCATGCATCTCCTGTGCCAAGAGGACCGACATGGCTGTATGTGAGATGGCAGTCTCTAGATGGAAGGGAAAATCTGGGTTTGGGTTAACCAAAGCAGGGGCTGAGGCCAAGGCACGTTTTAAGGCAGTAACTGCCGCAGTATGTTCCGGGCCCCAACACCAGGGGGTGTTCTTTTTCAGTAGCTCATACAAAGGTGCGGCTATTTGAACAAAATCGGGAATTAAATCCCTTGAGTAGTTTACCATGCCCAAGAAACATTTGAGAGTGAACACACTGGTAGGTAATGGTAAGTCCTGAATATCTTACACCTTGTCAAGGGTGGGCCTCCTCCCTTCTGCAATAACTTGCAGGCCCAAGAAGGATACTTCAGAGTGACAAATTTGAATCTTTGCAGGGTTACATTTTAAATCAGCATGCTGCAGGAGGGAAAGGAGTTCTGCAAGTAACCGAAGGTGCTGCTTTTGGTCTACTGTTGACAAGAGAAGATCATCCATGTACTGTAGAAGACATTCAGATGTAGAGAATCCCTGGAGGGCATCTTTCATTTGGATGTGAATGAGGGAGGGGCTGTTATGAAAATCCTGGTGGAGGTACGTCCACGTGAACTGATGTCCCTCAAAGGTGGAGGCCAACTTATATTGGCTCTCTGGGGCTAATCGCAATGACCAGAAGCCGCTGGAAATGAACAGAGTACTGAACCATTTTTGTTCAGGCATCAAAAGTCTGGGCACATCTGGGGCTGAGGTCACAGTAAGTGCACAACTTGGTGTCACCTGATTAAGCTTCCTGTAATCAATTGTCAGTCTCCAGGTATTATTGGTTTCCTCACAGGCCAAATCAGAGAACTGACTGTGGAGACCCAAGATCTGATGACCCCTTGCTTTAAAAGCAGTTCAACAGTAGCCCTAAGGGATGGGATCACCTCTGCTGGGAAAGGGTATTGCGTCTGGCTTGGCAGGTCCCTGTTAGTAACCCGTATGAGGGTGTCCATTCTTCCGTAGTCATGCTTGTGTTTAGCAAAGGCATCCCTGTATTGCTCCAAAATAGGCTTTAACCTAGCAAAGAGGTGCTGGTGCTGGAACATGACAATGACATCATATTCTATGTCATTTGCCTGTACGGGTGCCATGACATGCAAATCGGAGCTGAGAAGCATGCGATGGAGACCTGATGCCTGGAGGAGTAGTTGGTTGGCTAAATCCACCATGCACCCATAACAAGAGAGAAAATCTATCCCCAAGATGCTCTGATGATGAGGAAGGTTCATGAGATCAAAACAGTGTTCTGCCTCCAAGGTTCTGACAATGACTGGTATGGGGATGGACTGATAGGTTTTCACTATGGTCCCTTCGAAGGTGTGAGGGGAGATAGACCTCCCGGTAGACCATGGAGAATGTTGGGGTTCAGTCTGGTGTAGGACCAAGATGGCCGCTCCTGTGTCTAAAAGCATTTCAATCTGGCAGCCCTTGACCAGCGCTTTCACACTTGGGCGACCAGAGTCGTCGGTTACCAAAGTGGTGAGTATGCAGACTGGGGCCTGACACTGCCATGCTGAGTCATCTCGGTTTTGCAAGGCATCACAGAGTGTTGGTTCCATCTCATGGAGCATTTGTCTCACCTCTGAATACAGGGACTTCGGTTGTCCGTCCTCCTCAGATCCGGTGTTCAATCCGTGGATGGCTGCCCCAACCTTTCCCAGTGCCTTTGCTGATTCGACTTTGGACTTGTATGCCTGAAGTTGGTCTACCTCGGCAATCAAATCCTTATACAAAGGTCTGGATCACTATTACTGTTCTTTATTCCCCTTCATATCTTGTTGGTTCGACTTTCATCGATTTTTTTTTTTTTGTATGAATATGAGGATTTGCTTTGTTGAGGGTGTTTGGGTTTCCCCTCCACCTCGTACTGCGTAGGTGGTTCTGTGCCTTTTTGCACAGCAGCAACTTTGGACTTTTGTCCCAAACTGAGTTCCTTGGCATGGACCTGGTAAATGCATTCCACCAGCTCCAGGATTTGGCCAAAATTGTCCTTTTTAGGAAAGACTAAAGCTTCCACCTTCTCCCAGGTAGCTGGGAGAAGGTTTCGTAAGAAGAGACACTTGTACTCTATTGAGTCTCTGTCTGCTCCCTCCCTGGAAAGTCCTTTGCCAGTACTGTAAGTGAGCCATAGCCGGGCTTCATACTGGGCGGGCACTTCCTTGTTACGCTTTTTCACCCGCGTAGCCAGCATTACACCAACCATGTTTGGATCATGGGCTGCCAGCAGGTGGCCAGCAACTGCATCAAAAGAGGCCTTAGTGTCACTTTGGACCCTTTCTGGTAGCTCTGCCTACAACGTGGGTTCCACGGTTTGTTTGAGGACCTAGATCTGATGCTCTGCCAGCAAGCTGAGCATCCAAGGGGCAACTCATATTGTCTCCTGGGGCCATTCAGCCTATTTTTGTCCGCAATGTTTTGGATAGCCTGCGCAGACTGTAGATCAATATGGCTTGATTGGAGTTAAGGACTCTTGGGGACAATGTTTTTACTGACTGCCTCTACCGTGGCGGTAGCCACACCCTGTATAAGTGTCTGTTTTTCCACTTACTTTTTCAGAGCATCGGCCACTGCCTTTTGTAAGACTTTTGCCTGTTTATCAGACAGCTCACTTTTCGATATAACCTTAGCGATCAGGCTTTCCACCTCAGTTTTATCCTCCTTGGTCAGAGTAGCTATTGGTGGGTGGCATCTGTACCCTCCGGTATCCCAAGCAGCGTCATCATTATCGTCATCCTCATCAGAGGATGACGTGACAATGGGCAGTATCAATGGCATTGCTCTCATATGACCCTTTAGGATCGTCAGCTGCTGATGCAATTTTGCAATTTGAATTCTACACTCCATATGATCCACACCTCCTTGAAACTTTCCCTTACTAACATTATCCTGCAACACCCTGTATACAGCACTAACTTCACTGGTTTTCTCCATCTCTTTTCCCAACTCTTTCTGACACTTTTCAGACTTGTCTTCCAACTCCTCATACTCACTTCTCAATGACTCATTCATGGTCGTAAGCACACCATTCATCTGTAACATCTGCAACAACCTCTGATTTTCCTCTTGCAACTTACTAATTTCCTTATTTTTCTCTTCCTTTTCCTGCTCATTCTCATTCTCTTCCTTTAACCTACACAGCATCAGATCTGGATTTCAGTTCCTTTCTCAGAAGCTAAATCTCAGATTCCAGTGTCTGACACACAACATGCAAAGCAGCAACCATTACACCCTTTTGGTCATTTTTCTTATTTTTAGACTTGACCTTAGTATATAGCTTCCCTACATACTGTACCGGGTCAGCCTGGTGTTTCACATCAGATGCAAAATCTTTCCAATCTCAGTGGGAAGTAAGATACTGTAGGACATCCACATTGAGCTCAGAATTATTGGCCATTGTATCAGGGTCTGCCCTTGTAGACTGTACTGAATGGAGATCTAACGCGTATCACTTCACCTCGGTCTTGGCAGTCAAACAGCCATGCATTCTGGTAGCGGAGGCCACTAGTGACCACCTCACAAACCAAAGAGGGGTGAAGGTTCTTCACACCTGTCATTATCCCACCCTTGATACGTGCAGTATCTTGGCAACAGTCCTGTCCAAACAGGTCCTGCCGCAGCCACCATTTTGTTAGCAGAATTTTTCTGGACCTGATGGCAAAACATGACACAGAGCCAAAGATATGGTAGGAATAACTCATTTATTACCAGAAAATACAGCATATATCTGCTGGGAGTTAGGAACAGGACCCCAGATATCATGATATCACTCCAAAACTGGATTTGAACTCGGCAAAATACAGCATGAGTATTAATACTTGCACTCTAAGATAAGAAATGTACATTACTGCAGTAGATAATGGTCTGCCAAATAAGGTAAAATCACAAAATATGGAAACCTCATTGGCAGGTCAGCACAGAGGATGGTTAGCTCATCACTGTCTCTGCACATGCTCTCTGATAAGTGTAAAACTAACTAAAACTAGTTTTGGGTTACAATACAAAAGGTGCTTGGTTAGCAAAATAGTAGTAGCTACGTAGCAATGGAAAATAACTGTACCATAAGGCTTGCAATAGTAATGCTAATACTGTTAGGGTCAGAGGTTACTAGCACATAACCCTGTTGAGATCTGGTCTTTACCACCAATCCATGCTACAATCATATGTATATGCACATGTCTTATTACTATATCACATAGTACTACACTATATCCTACCCTACTGAGTATATCATGAAAAAATGTCTGTGTACCATACGCTGCACTAAATGTAGGGTTGTGGGGGGTAGGCAGGTCTGCAGGGGAATTTAAAAATGCACGGGACAGACATAAAGGTACTCTAGTGGTAGGACAGAGAGGGTAAGCAGCAGATCATTTAGGATATGTGGAATATGAAATAGGTCAGGAAAATGGGCAGACAAGGTGGGCCAAGCAGTCCTTAAATCGGCTATTAAATTCTGTTTCTATGCACCATGGGGCACAGGAAAGAGGGATGGCAGCTGATAGGGACTCAGGGTAGGGTGGGCAAGCTAGTATCCAGAACACTGTCAGGGAAGCACACCTTATACACTGTCAGGGCTGTGCAGTGTACACCATCATGTCTATTAAGGGCAAGGGAATATATCTGCAGCAACTATTGGGCCACTGATGATGTCAGGAGGTACATTGCTAGACCTGAGTGACAAATATAGCCACCACAGGGGTGCAAAGAGGTGAGCAGGCAGCTAAAGAAAATGGGTGGAGAAAAAGCAAAGGACTTGGCACAATGCCTGGGGGTGCGGTTGGGTGGGACAGGTAGAATGGGGAGAATGGTGGCTGGAACTTTGAACTCTAGTGGAAGCGATAGGGGATGATTCAGAGTGGAGAAGGGAGGCAGCAGGTGTCATAAGGTAGCACATCAACAGTGGACACCAGCACCAGATGTCAGCTTCTGGTTGACCAGGTTGATGGGGCTGACAGTTGATTAGGGCTGGTGGAAGCAGTCCAGTTATAGGACACCTGACCTGTCAAGGAGGAGGAGGAGGAAGGAAAAGGCTGGGTGGAGGGGTAGGAAGGTAAGTCACTGGGGACTCCATTGTCAGGTCAGTGGGTGAGGTGCAGGGGACATTGCTGGACCAGGAAGGTAGCTCAGGCAAGGTGATTTGCCTGCCTGGAGCATGTATCAAATGACTGGTATCCAGGTGAAGCAATGGCAGTTGAGAGGAAGGGACACTCACACAACAGCAATCAAATGTGACACTTCAACATCACTAGCAGGCAAGTTCAGCACAACAGGTAATGCTAGGCTCTACTGCAAATCAGAATCCCATTGATTTTTACATGGACACCACCCAGGGGCACCACTTCATCAAGGAGTGAAAGCCTACATCATGTAGTTACTCACTGGGCCTTGATTTTAGAGTTCCACTCTGAAACTCAGGGACACACTGCAATCTGAAACCCCTGGCGAGGAGAACAATTGAAGAGATAGCTGGCACAACATAAACTGGGTGGAATCATACAGCTGTCTATGGAGAAAGCAATCTGGTTTGAGACAGCAGAGGGCGGTGGTAAATGGGTTAAGTCTTGGGAGAGGGAGGTCACAAGGTGGTTGCCACAGGGTTTAGTCCTGGGGCCAGTCCATTTCAATATGTTGAACAGTGACATAGGAAGAGGGCAAGATGTGTTTCTTCACAGATTACACTAAGCTCTGTGGCAGGATGGACAGTGAGGAAGGGGTGAGAGAGTTTCAGAGGGATCTGCAAAGGTTAAGGAGGTGGTCCAAAGACTTCAAAGTCTGGCAGTTGAAATTCAGCATTAAGAAGTGCAAAGTGATGCACATAGAGAACAAGATCTCCAGAAAGGAATACTGGATAGGAGGGGTTAAGCTGGACACTAACCCTGAGGAAAGGGCCATGGTAGTCATCATAAGTGACTCCCTAAAATAATCTACCCAATGCTACAAGGTCTACAGCAAGGCAACCAAAATGTTGGGGTGTATATGGAGGAGGTTTGACATTAGGTGGAATCAGGTGATACTTATAGGGTTCATAGGATTCATAGGGAAATACAAGTTCAGGAGGCCATATGCCTTTTGAGAACTCGTCACCATTCAGAATTCTAATGGTGGAAAGAAAATTTTCTGATGTCCATATATTCATCAAGTCTTTTTTTTAAACATATTCATATTGTTGCTCTCAATTAAATTCTTTGGAAGAGTATTCCAAGTAGTAATTATTCTTTGAGTATATCACTGACTTCTTTTAGATTTTTTATTTAGTTTACCCATCAGTTTGAACCCATGGGATCTAGTATTCTTATCATTCTTGTGTCTGACCAGACCTATTGTCTCCCTGGTTGAGTCTTCCTGTAAGGTTTTGAAGGTTAGACACAGGTCTCCCCTAAGTCTTCTATAATCCATAGCATATAGACCTAACTTGTTTAATCTCTCACTATAATTAAGGTCTTTCTTGTTTTTGACACTTTTGGTTGCTCGTCTCTGAACCCTTTCTATCATTTATTTCCTCCAATCGTGTTCAGGGCGCAGAAGGGAAAACAATATTCCAGATGTGGCTTAACCAGACTAGAGTATAACGGAATAATGAGCTCTGGTTCTCTGCTTTTGATATTTTTAAAAATGCATCCCACTTCTTCTCTGTAGACCACTGCTGCGGTCACACCTGGAATACTGTGCCTACTGTAGTTCTGGAGTCCCCACCTAAGAAAAAACAAAGTCAGGCTAGAGAGAGAATGCAACAGTGCCCGGCTTTTCCTCCATTACAAGAAGGAGACGCAATGCATAAATTAGGACACCCACACTGGTGCAGGTTGCAGGATCTCCCAACTTAGGAATCGGATGTGAATCTCTCTCCCCCCGTACCAAAGAGGGTAGCAGAGCTACAAACAAGATTAAAAATGTGCACCTGACTGGAGAAACTGTAATGATGACTCAACACATGCCTTTTATAACAATGCACAGCTCTTTATTATGTATGTAAAAGGTTTATGCAGACATGGAAAACCTTAATAAAAATAATATTTCCAAAAAAGAGAAAGGAGAGGGGCAATATGATAGAGACCTTCAATTTCCTGAAAGGAATAAAGAAACTAGATTTCAAGGAACTTATCAGCAGGAATGGTAAATCAAGAACATGGGGGACATGAGTGGAAGCCGGTGGGGGGTGTGCAAGACCCATTAATGGTTTCAGACATGGCTGGGACTGAGTAAAAGGCTTAATAGTTACACAAGGAAGCAGAAAGGCAGGCAAGGGGGAGTTAAGGGCAACAACCCCAACTAGACAATAGGTCCCAGGGTAGGAAAGGGTAAAACAGGGCAGACTAGATTGATCAATTTTTTTTTTGCCGACATTATCTATGTTTCAAACTCCCGATGGTCACTAATCAGAGCTCTCTTGCAACATTCACACTCACCATTCCCTCCTCCACTTTAAGCAGTAGACTATATACAACTGACTGCACATCTCACTCTATGATTCAGAACACCGTGCCCATGGTGAACCCACTGTTTAGTCCTTTCAGTGCTGAAACAGCCTCTGACAATATATGGAAACCTGTGGGGTTATCCAGGGGTTACAAAACAATAAACAACGTTGACACAACTTCCATTTTGTAGACCTATACAGACTCTTGAATTGATTTACCTCACTCTAAGTTTTCAACTACTTTATCCTTGATAATGGATTGTGGAATTCTGCTTGGTGTTAGACAAACTGGTCTATAGTGCCTGGGTCCACACTAGCTCCTTAAATAAGGGCACCACACTTGCTGTTCTCCAGTCTTTTGGTATCACCTATTTTTCTACTGAATCCCTAAATATCTCTGCTAGTGGAATTGCTAGCTTGTCCTTGAGTTCTTTATGAATCATCATCCCATCTGGCCTAGGTGCTTTATTGATTTTTACCCAAGCTACAGTGTCATGAAGCACTCTGTAATTAGAAGTCAGTTTCCAGGGTAACAAATTGGATTAATTACCATTGGATTACAGTGGTTCCTGTAGTATCCTGCATGATATCACTGGCTGAAACTGTGAAAGTGTGATACATCCTGGGGAGCAGCACTGTAGGTATCTTGCTACCAGTTCCACAGTGATGCTAACTTTATTACCCACCTTAATTTCTCTGTTTAAATATCCACTTTGTGTCCACCCAGTGCCACTGTTTCCACTCTTCAAAGCTGAATGAAAGAACTTAACTCCATCCAAATCTGAACTTGTAAAAGAGAAAGAAAAGCCACAGGAAAAATGGAAGAACTATGGGCAATGCAGAAAATCAGGGTGTGACGTGCATGACCCTGAAGATCCATCGCAAAATCAGAAATTATGTGGTCGATCCACAGAAGTTCTAGGAATGCCGCAATCCCTGTGTGCACTGAATATATGGCACACAGGGATTGCGGCATTCCCTGGCCGGTGATCGGGATTCTTGATCCTGTACGCTGATTGCTGCAAGTCAGACCAGCTTTTTCTGGCCTAACTTGTGTCAATCTTGGGTAACCTTTTTATGGAGCTTGCACCAAATATTTGGCGCAAGCTGCCATAAATTGGGAAAAGGGTTGCAAATGTGCCCGATCTTCTTGAATCGGGTGCATTTTGTGGTGAATTGTCTGGTGTAGCTGCACCAAAAAATGAGTTTGACCCAGGTCTTGATGCAAGCAGTACATCCCTGTTTGTAAATCAGGCCCTATGTCTCTCAGTTGAAACCAGAGAATTGAAAAAAGGAACAATCCCAGGGCAGATTCTTGGGGAAATACCTAAAGAAAGCAGCCCAGAGATTCATCAGTGACTGCCTTCCATGACCACCAGCTGACAATTATTAGAAAATGTGCTGAAAAAAATCACAGCTTCTGTTAGGCTAAGACCTTTACCTAGGGTTACATTTATGTGCCATCAGAGACCAGGGAAATATAAGCCCCAGTACCAACCTGCCTCAGTGCCAACTGGCATCAATGTACCCAAATGAAATTTCAAAAACCTAAATGGCAGCCATTTTTTAACTGATTTAGCGAGTGAGCGAGGCCCACCCAATTCGTCTCAGTACCAACCCTGTCTTTTAACATGGCCCACTGATTTCCACCGCTCTACACTCACTTCTTAAAGGAAAAAAAATGATCTCACTGCTTAGTGCCGTTTGTGAAACGTATCACTCCAGGTCCCACCTCAGCTGTCCTCCACCGCTTTCACTGCAGTTCTGAACGACTATGCTTTCTCCTGCCTCCTAAGCAACTGAACTTGCTCTTCCTGCTCAAAGGAAACATAAATTAAAATAGAAAAACACACCGGGCAGCTATGGGGAGGGGGGAGGAGGAAACGAACAAATTGCAAGTGACTGCAGGATGGTTGGAACCAAAAGTTAAACAGACAGACTGTCAAACACACCAGTGCCCTCTACTGCCAAGTGTAGCGAAGATGCTACTTTACACAAACATTTTTTAATCCAGTTCTATAATATTTTTCTACATTTCTTTTAATTTGTCTAAACATTACACTCAAAATGTAACCCAAACCCCATTTTCTAAGTGCAATAATACACTCCAGAGTGGGCAATATGGCCTGTACACACCATTCTAGAAGCTATATGGCTGTCATCCTGTGTGGCGGACTTCATTATGCCCCTGGGTGGGTGGGAATAGCCCAATATTGCCCTACTTGTAGTGTATTATTGCTCACTTTAATAAGATACAAGATAAACCATTTTAAGGCCAGAAACCTGCCACCTAGATAATGCTCCTGGAATGTCCATTACCTGGGTGTACTTTATATACATACAGTATAGCGATGAAATACTCATAACTAAATTAAATCTACAATTCTTTCCTTCATTTTTTTTAATTCAGCTAGCTGTCTCAGACTAAACTTTTGTTTCTTTGAGATGTAAAGGCCCCCTCCCTGATGTTGAGGGGTATGATGGCAAATATCTTGGGGAGGAGGCACGTCCACTGTGCAGAAACACAGTCCCGGAGATAAAGTAAAATAGCAGCAGTTACCTGATTGACAGTCTTCATGCCAGATGGTAGCTCCAGCAAGGGGGGTACAGTCTCTTCAGGGCTGGAGTACTAGACGGGGGGGGGGCAATTATGGTTACAAACATGCAATGCAGTTTCTTTAGTGAGGCCAATGTACACACCAAAGAATAATTTTCAAATCAATTTAATTACTCCAAAGAAAAAAAACATAACTCAAGGGTACTCCATGGAGCAGGGGGCATGGCAGAATACAGAAGGCAGAAAAGGTTATACAGTGGCACAGGGCCATGGCTCAAACTTGTGACTGAGTGGTTGAATTTTCTATGAGGGTCCCAATAGAGCCAAAATAAGCTCCATTAATGGCAGCAGCACGACTTTTCGGTCCAAAGATACTCCCAAACTGCTGGGCTCCAATCTCTGTTCTATCCTAATGCTGCCCTCTATTCTCCTCCTGTGCCGGACTGTCTCACACCGGCTGATCCCACTTCCACTGGCTCAAAACAGAGCTCTGAGCATCCCCGGGCATCTCTGGCCCAGGCAATCCTGCAGATGCATCAGTTTCCCAGACTGCAAAGCAGGCCTTCCTACCGTGACTGATGGAGTGCCACACCATAAAGGGGCTGCAGGCTGCCACCACCGCATACCCTGCAATGCTGGCTTCCACCATCATGCTTGCCACCACCAGTCACCCAATTCCTAGACCTCATAGCTGGCCCACCCTGGTGCTGCAGTGCATGAGGTGGCCCCTCCATACTCCCTGGGCTGCGGCTCCCAAAAATAGCAACAGGGTCCCAAACATGCTGCACAGGCATGTCATGGTTCCAAATACTGCTTCCAGCTCCTCTGTTCCCCGACTGACTACCACGTGGCACACGCTGAGATACCTGGACTGGGCCAGGGCAACATAGCCTGCCCCTGCCCTGAACTTGCTACCTTGTTTCCTGTTAGCCTCCTCAGAAGACACCAAAGCTCCTCCATAAATCTCCTCCTGGGAACCAAGACTCCACCAACCCACAGGCAGGCCATGGTCCCAGGCCATAAAAGGAAAACAGGGTGGAGAAGGCTATATAGTAAGCACCCAAAAAGGGGGTGCTTATGGAGATAACCCTAAAGATGACTTGTGACAGTATTTTGCACATATTTCTAGCTAGATAATTTTATACTTTTTCTTTTTTCATCATTTAGTTCCCTACTGTCATCTCCTGGTCCCAGTGGCACCCTCAGCCCCATCACTGAAGTTCTTGTGGACTTACTGCTTAACCACCAGTTACACAGGACCTCATAGGTGGGTGGTCTGTCAGTCTTGCTATGCCTGCCGGAGAAGCCAAGAGGACAATGGGCATTCTTCTCCTTGACTTCCTCCTCAGGGTGTCAGTGTAAGATGACATGCAGGTACATGTGCATCGGAGCCATTGTGTGCCTGCGTTCACTGACAGACCTGCCCCCCCCCCCATTGCTGCTGTCACTGGTGCTACCAACTGGCCACTATTAACTGGCAGTGAAGCAGTGAAAGACAGAATTCACCCCACTCCGGAGGAGGACAGCTGTCCCTGGGATGCTCAGTTCTCCTTCTCCCTGGCTAGCCCCTGATGACCTGCGCTCATTCCCAAACACAGGTTACCAGTTTCATGAGCACTTCCACTGCACTGATGGGTCAGTCTTTAGATGCTTTTTCTAGGAAACACCTAGAAAACTTGCATTTAGAAGTTATACTCTACGGAAAACAAGATATTCTTACCTATTCTGAATTCTGGTGTTATTTAAAGCAGCAGTGCAATGAAATTGGGCAAAAGTTGGACCATACTTGCTTTACACTTTAAAATATTCTAGGTATTTTTCAATTTTATTTGGTGGGAAAATGTTCTAGTTCCTACCTTTTGTGAAGTAGACCTAGGTCCCATGTACCTACTAGTGAACTGCATGGGGTCTCTGGAGTCAGTGTTTGCTGAAATAGTCCAGTGCTCTTGTCGGAGGGAGTCTTTCTAGTGGCATTGAAAGATGCACTGGTTCATCCCGTCCTGAAGTAGCCAACTTTGGGCCCAGATGTTCTAGCAAATTATCATCCAATCTCTAACCTACCTTTCTTAGGTAAGGTTATTGAGAAGGGTTTGGTACTGCAGCTTGAGGTACATGTCTCAGCTCATGACATCTATGAGCTCCTCCAATCTGGTTTTAGACCTGGGTATAGCACTGAGACAGCATAAGTCAGAGTGCATAATGACCTTCTCATGGCAAGAGACAGAGGTGAATGGTCAGTTATTGCTCTCCTTGATCTCTCTTCAGCATTTGACACTGTGAACCATGGGCTATAGTTGGAATGTCTGATGGTGTGCGTGGGACTCACTGACACTGTCATCTGCTGATTTGAGTCCAATCTCAGGAACAGGATGCAGAGGGTGGTGGTAGGTATTTTCTTATCATCCCCGATGCCACTGCCCTGTGGCGTGCTCCAAAGTTCGGTTCTCTCACCCATGCTGTTCACAGTGTACATGCTGCCCATGGGAGGGATCGTTCAACAATATAATCTTGGTTTTCACTGTTATGTGGAAGATACCCAGTTGTATTTGTCCTTTGCACATGGCACACCAGATGCTGTCGAGGTGCTTAATCTGTGCCTAGCTGAAATCCAGAAATGGGTGGAATCTAGTTGGCTGAGGCTTGACCTGGATAAGACTGAAGTGATGGTGATCGAGCCAGGTTGGAAGGGGGAGCAGAGGTAGACATGGGAGAGATGGGGCTTCAGCTTGGGTAGTCCAGGCTGTTGGCCTCTGCTGAGGTATAAAATCTGAGGGGTCAGTTCTGACAAATGGCTGACATTGGAGGCGCAGGTGTCAGCCGTAGTCAAGAGAGTTTTTTACCATCTGAGGAATATTAACTGGATAAAGTCCCTTATCCTTCTTGAGGACATGCAGAAATCCTGAACAAATATTTTTATTCAGTGTTCACAGTAGAAAGGGAGGGGGGAAGGACCACTGCTAGGTGAAAGACGTAACGGGTGGGGGATATCAGTTCATTTACAGAAGAGGTAGTCCTAAAGGAACTGGAAAAACTGAAATTAAATAAGGCAATGGAATGGGGCCAGGCAGAATACATCCCAGAATTTTAAAGGAACTTAGAAGGGAGCTAGCAGCACCACTAACAGCCCTGTTCGACAAATCATTAGAAACAGGTGTAGTTCTGGTAGACTGGAGGAGGGTGAATGATGTCCCTCTCTATAAGAGCTGGAGCAGGGAGGAGGCTGGTAACTATAGGCCAGTCAGCCTAACCTCAGTGGTCGGAAAAATGATAGAATCATTAATCAAGGAAAAGATTGTGACATACCTTGAATACAGTGGACAGCTGGATCCGAGACAGCATGGTTTCACAGCAGGTAGATCTTGCCAAACAAACCTGATATATTTCTTTGACTGGATGACAAAGGAGATAGAGCAAGGAGGGGCGGTGGCTGTGGCCTACCTGCGTTTTAGCAAGGCCTTCGACACCATCCTGCATAAGAGGCTAATAATCAAGTTGAGCAGCCTGGGAGTCGGATCCAGGGTGGTAGACTGGGATGGAAAGTGGAGGAACAGTAGGACACAGAGGGTAGTAGTGAATGGAGTTCAGTCCTTAGAGAGGGAGGTGACCAACGGGGTGCCTCAGGGATTGGTGCTAGGCCCAGTCCTCATTAATATCTTCATAAGCAACATTGCAGAGTGGCTGGAGGAGAAAGTGTGCCTCTTTGTAGATAGCACAATGATCTGCAATAGGGTCAACATACCAGGGGTGTGTGTGGAAAGAATGAGACAGGACCTGGGAAAGCTGGAGGAGTGACTGAGTATACGGCAACTGAGATTCAATGCAAAGAAGTGCAAAATTATGCACTTAGGGCACGGGAACCTGAGGGAGGAGTACATAGTGGGGGGAGGTACTGTCAGCCACCAAACAGGAGAGGCATCTAGGGGTGATTATATCTGAGGACCTGAAGTTGGCTGGACAGTGTGAGAAGGCCATTAGAAGGGCCAACGAGATGTTGTGGTGCATAGGGAGAGGCATTACCAGCAGAAAAAGGAGGTAGTGATGCCACTGTACAGATCATTGTAGAGACCTAATTTGGAGTACGGTGTCCAGTTTG
The DNA here is from genome assembly GCA_016271365.2 of Neoceratodus forsteri. Classification (NCBI taxonomy): domain Eukaryota; kingdom Metazoa; phylum Chordata; order Ceratodontiformes; family Ceratodontidae; genus Neoceratodus; species Neoceratodus forsteri. The sequence goes on along the minus strand of CM057456.1, from coordinate 445,708,116 downwards.
GGAGGTTGCATCTCAGAAAGAACATAGACAGAGTGCAGGCAGTCCAAAGAAGGGCTACAAAAACGGCACGGGGCTGCACCAGAAGTCATATGAGGAGAGGCTGAAAGACCTCAATATGTGTTCACTGAAGATGAAGAGAGGGGGGGGGACATGATAGCAATGTTCAAATACATTAAAGGTATAAATAAGGTACCGGGGATAGCATCTCTCAGAAAAGAGGATGGATCAGAACTAGGGGACATGGTATGAAGTTGGAGGGAGGTAGAATCAGAGGCAATGTGAGGAAGTACTTCTTTACAGAAAGGGAGGATGCTTGGAACAGCCTTCCCGCAGGGATGGTGGAGGCAAAAATGGTGGAGGAATTCAAAAATGCATGGGATTCACATAAGGGAACCCTAGAGACTGGGAAGATAGGGTAAGCCGCAGATCATCTACAGTCTGCAGCATAAGTAAAAGGTAAGAAAAACAGACAGACTAGATGGACCAGGAAGTCCTTATCTGCAGACAACTTCTGTGTATCTGTGTATCTAGTGCATGCATTCATGACATCTAGGCTCGATTACTGTAATGTACTCTACCGCGTGGTAAGTGGGACATCCTACGATGCTTGCAGCTGGTGCAGAATGCAGCTGCCAGTTGCTGACAGGCCTTTTGAGGTCAGGCTTCCTTTCAGTATCCAGGGATCAGCTTAAGTCCTCTGGAGATAACACTTTTGAGTTAGCCAGCCTTCTGTCATGGAATTTGTTGCTGAGGGGACTGAGAAAGTCCACCCCCCCCAGTGGAGGCCTTTAAAAGAGGATTAAAAACTTCTTGTTTAACCAGGCATTTGGGAGTAAAGAATTTGGTTCCCAGTTTTTGGTTACTACATATATTCTATTTTAAAGTATTATTTAATTTATTTATGATTTTTTTAATTTATTTATTGCCAGTCATTCTGAATGGCACCCTGAGCCTTCAGGGAAGGGTACTCTATAAATAAAGGTGCTATTAATACTACTAAACCAAAACACTTTAGAGTCATTTGAGCTGCTCCTCCTGAAATATCCAGCACTCCCCATAAAGCGTTGTACTCAACAGATGTCTAAAAGTGACACATCTTCATCTTAATATCATCAAACAGTTAGTGCTTGATTGTAACAAAAACACATCTCCATACACACAAGTTTTATTGTTCTGGAATGGTATGTTTTGATTAGTACTATAATGACTATAGGGAGGCTTTGCAGCCTAGTGGTTAGAGTGTAGAAAATTCAAACCTAGAGGCTCAAATTTGAATCCTACCTCTGCTTTTGTACTTACTCACTGAGTGATCTTAGCAGTCACTTAACTTTGCTGTACTTAATGGAGATAGGATATGCTTTTACATAGTTAACTGCCTTTCCATCTTCTTTTCCATGCCAGTTATGTATTCTGATATGCTTTGATCAATTTTTGATAAATAAATAGGCAAGCTTTGAGATCCCGTTAGATCTACATTGAGTTCCACTCTCCTCACCAGCTACTGCTCTTTCTTGTCATATTTTTAAGACATTCTGTGACATCAATAACTCCATTCCATGCTATTCATTTGAATTGCCTGGAATGGTGTTATTGATGTCATGGGATGTTCAGACAGTATGAAAAGTGACAGCAGCAACTGCTGAGGCGAGGAGAGGATTCAGGGTAGTTAAAAGGCAAGAAAATTAGATTATTAATTAACGATAAAGGTCAAAAACATATCAGAATATTGGACAGACACTAAAGGGAAAACAGGGGGCATCTTGAGATATAAAAATACTGTTTGCTATCACCTTTAAAGTCCTCTGTCACTCCTTAATCTTCCTAAGCTTTCCTTAACCTCACTTCATCCCTGTGTTTGCCTAATGGATGATGCCAGCTGATCCTGGACTGCAAAGTGCTTTGGGTTACAGTGTGAGTGAAAGACCCTATATAAAACTAAATTCCTTTTCCACGGAGTTTCAAGGATTTAGTAACAAAAACATTTCAGGAAGAGTATTTTTTATGTTGAAGAACGCTACAGCAATGCATTAATGATTTGTTTGGCCCACATACAGGAGGCAATCTTATTTTCTGTCTAAGACTGCTAACCCGCCACTATAACCATGTTATTTGATACTAACCCCTAAGCTCCCCTTTTTCCAGTTTATCCTCTGTCCAGTTATCTTTGTCCTAAGCCTTTAACCACAACATCAATATAACCAAAAACTGTGGGAGCCTTAGATTCTTGGATATGTTAGTCCTGGCACTTGGTGCTGTCATGCATATGCATCTACAGCATGACACATATGGTGTGGGCAGAAACAGATGACCTTATGTTTTTTCCCACATCATATAGCGGCTGGCAGTACAGCCTAGAGGGAGGAGCAATGAGCTGCAGCAGACCCCACAACCTACACTTACATACGATGTGACACTGAACATGTCATGTAACCTCCCTGTGCAGCGGGGTCACCCCTGTAAACAAGCTTTGTGCCCAATTGCCATTACCCAGTTACCAAAGAATAATAATTAAAAAAAAATCACAGTCCCAGCAGCCCATAGCATAATGAACCTCATAGTCTTCAGGTGAAGCTACCTCTGGCTGCAAGCTGCAACACTGGACTTAAGATTTGCAAGAAAGTGAGTAGTGCTCACAACAGAGGGAGGTGAACTTTACAATTTACAATTGTGTTTGGTTTTGAGCAGATTCCTTAGGAAAGTTAATATTCTTCAGGTGGAGGATACTTCTAACTGAAGGGTGAAATAAGCAACTTAGAATTATCAGAAAAGGCAGTCTTTCAATCAACAGAGTGAGGTGGAGTTTGCTTTACTTGTTACAATTGTTAAGATTTTACTGTTTTCTGTGTTTCTGCCCTTCTGACTTGATTGGAGTTAGTGATTGACTGTTTGCATTGCAATATTTGTAATACTGTGAGTATTCACTGGGCTAAGAATTTGTCATAAGCCCTGAATTGAGAGCAGGTTACAGGCTGTGTATTGGACCCAGACAGTCCCTAGGGGGTGGAAACTGGGTTTTTTTTGTTTACCTCAGTGCCTTATAAGGCCAAGCCAGACTGTGTCAGGAAGTGCTTACATCACAGCTACTTAACAGCCAATAGCTCTGGAAGAATCTTATAGACCTTGATAAAAGTACTAATTTTAGCAGGCTCATCAGATAACCTCATAGTCTTCAGGTGAAGCTACCTCTGGCTGCAAGCTGCAACACTGGACTTAAGATTTGCAAGAAAGTGAGTAGTGCTCACAACAGAGGGAGGTGAACTTTACAATTTACAATTGTGTTTGGTTTGAAGCAGATTCCTTAGGAAAGTTAATATTCTTCAGGTGGAGGATACTTAACTGAAGGGTGAAATAAGCAACTTAGAATTATCAGAAAAGGCAGTCTTTCAATCAACAGAGGGAGGTGGAGTTTGCTTTACTTGTGTTACAAGTGTTAAGGTTTTCAGTGCAGGAAGAGTTTAAACCCACATAGGCTAAATACTGTTTCTGTGTCTGCCCTTCTGCACAGCTGACGTGTTTTAGGGCTGACTGTTTTCAGAGCACAAGTCACCAGGCTCTTTTGGGGCTGGGGAGGTTTACCTGTGTCTGACTTGGATGTTTGGATTTTTCTCTGTTTGATTAGCAGGGTATTTCTCTGTCAAATTGGTTTGAAGCAGTATTACAAATTGTCGTGTATGGCATCTTGCTAACAGGAAGGCACTCATCGCATCGGTAGGTCAGGCGTTTAGCTGATTGTTTCGAGAGGGCACAGTTTAGGCCCAACCCCTTCCCACCCTCACCCCACCCACCCCTGGAATAGTTCATTTATACCTGGGGTTCTGACATCATTTCCTCAAGAGGGCAAGGTACACATCACTGTCATATCCTGTCTAGCACACTGCACTGACAATATAAGCATACACATTATATAAATACATATATTTCATATACCTCACCAATCACACACACACAAACGCACAAAACAAACAAAAAAAAACAAGGTAGACAGTTATGTGGGAGTAGTACAATGTAATGGCTGTGGGCAGCAGTTTCCGGGAGTCTTTCTGAGGCTGAGATGCTGCTCTGTTTGCAGACAACTATCTGCCCTGAGGGAGGAAGTTGCCCATCTTCAGGCCGCACTGGACAGTGGCAAGGAACCTCCCCATCCAGGAGCACCACAGCCACCACCACTACCTCAGAGGTTGTGAAGAAAGCACAGCAGTTGGACCACAGTGGGCTCAGGAGGGTAAGGGTGGTGGAACAGAGGCACACCCAGTCAGTTGTTACACCTTCAATCCATACACCATTCTGGGGAGCATACCCCTATGGATGCACCAAGAGAGGAGACTAAGGAGGGTGCAGACAACTGTCACAAGGGAGGCCCTCAGGAAGGAGGCAGAGGGCACCACAGGGAAAGAAAGCAGCTCCTGGTGGGGGACTCAGTTATTAGGGGGATAGAACTGGGGGGAGCAGGGAAAACTGAAGTAAGGTGCCTGCCTGGTGCCATGGCTTGGAGGGACAGGAAGCGCATCCTTAGGATCACGAGAACAGTTGCAGGAGTCTGAGCTGGACATCATTGTCCACCTAGGGACAAATGACTTGGCTCATCATGAGATTAGAGCAGTGCAAAAGGACTTTGTAGAGTTGGGGAGGGGCTTAAGACAAGTAGCACACACAGTATCCTTCTCAGAGGTGCTGCCTGTCAGTGGCATGAGTGAGGCGAGGGTACTTTGCACCATGCAGTTTAACAAATGGTTAAAAAATGGTGGAGCACAGGGTTTGGCTTCACTGGGGACTGGGGTTCCACCTGAGGGACACCAGCCTATACTGGCAGGATGGTATGCATCTGTCCAGGAAGGAACAAGTCTTTTGGGCAATCGGTTTAAATGCTTCATTGGCAAGCCTTTAAACTAATCAAGGGGGGAGGCACTGATAAGCAGAAGGAAAATCCCAGCCTCCCCCTACAAAACAGGGTACTAAATGAGAAAAAGACCAAGGTAGAAAGGTCAGTGGGGGTTGCCGCTACAGAAGGTAAAGCCATCAAAAAATGGAGAGCAATGAGTACCAATGCCCATAGTCTGGGTAACAAGCTTCCTGAATTAGTGGCCTTGATGGAGGAGGAAGATCTGGATATTGTGGCAGTCACAGAAACATGGTACACACAGAACCATGACTGGGATGTAAACATACCAGGATACACTATCTATAGGAGGGACAGGGAGGGTAAAAGAGGAGGAGGAGTAGCTCTCTACATAAGAGAAGAAATCAAAGCAACAGAACAAAAGGGTAAACAGGGAGGAGAAGAAGCACTGTGGGTCAATTTGGAGGCAGGCAATGGCACCACAATCCGCACAGGGGTTGTATACAGACCCCCCTCTCAGGGGGAGGAAATGGACAAGGAAATGATAGAAAGTATACTTAGAATGGCAGATAAAGGGGAGATATTGCTGATGGGTGATCTGAATATGCCAGATGTTAACTGGAGTGCAGTTGCAGCAGCCACTTCTAAGAGTGGGGTTATTCTGGATGCCCTACAGGGGGCATGCCTTAGACAACTAGTATTGGAGCCCACTCGAGAGGGAGCAATCTTAGACCTGGTTCTCTCAAACGGAGATGAAGAGAGGATCACAGATGTAGAAGTGGGTAGCCATCTGGGAACTAGCGACCATCGAACAGTATGGTTCACAATAAACACAGCAATAGAGTCAAGCCATACAAAGACAAAGGTACTGGATTTTAGGAGGGCTGACTTTGCCAAAATGGGTGAGTGCCTAAGGAATGCACTAGCAAATGAGCAGGAAGGAGGGGTGGAAGAACAATGGGGAATAATAAAAACTGCCATCACAGAGGTAACAAGCCTTTGTGTAAAGCAAATAAACAAAATGAAACGAGGTAAGAAACCACTATGGTTCTCAAAGGAAGTGGCAGTGAAGGTTCAAGAGAAAAGAAAGCATTCAGGAAGTACAAGGAATCAACAGAAAGGACAGAGAACTGTATCAATTAAAGCAAAGGGAAGCTGGAAAGGCAGTCAGAACAGCAAAGGCCCAAACCGAGGAAAGATAGCCAACTCAGTTAAGAAGGGGATTAAACCCTTTATAGGTACATCAGGAGCAAAGCAAGACCAAGTGAGGGATAGTGAGGCTTAATAAAGGGGAGGAGGGTGGGCAGAGGGTGACTGTGAAAAGGCAGAGATACTAAACAAATATTTTTGCTCAGTATTTACAAAGGAAGAGGGGGAGGTATGTAAAACAAACAGTAGAAACACTCTGGATACAGAAGTTGATACCAGCCCATTTACAGAAGAAAGAGTTCTGAAAGAGCTCTTAAAACTGAAGGTGGACAAAGCAATGGGGTCTGATGGAATTCATCCCAGAATTCTAAAAGAACTCAGGATAGAACTAGTGACACCACTGACTACCCTCTTTAACAAATCATGGGAGGATGGGATGGTACCTGAGGACTGGAGGAGGGCAGATGTGATTCCCCTTCACAAAAGTGGGAGCAAGGCAGAGGCAGGACACTACAGACCTGTTAGTTTAACCTCAGTGGTAGGGAAAATGATGGAATCACTTCTGAAGGAAAGAATTGTTATGATCTAGAGGCCAGAGGGGCACAGGACCCAAGGCAGCATGGATTCACAGCGGAAAGGTCATGCCAGACAAATCGATAGATTTCTTTGACTGGGTGACCAAAGTAGTAGATCAGGGAGGGCTGTGGACATGGCCTACCTAGACTTTAGCAAGGCATTTGACACAGTCCCACACAAAAGATTAATATACAAGTTAGCCAGCCTGGGAGTGGGTCCCAAGATGACAGCCTGGGTAAAGAATTGGCTGAGAATAGGACACAGAGAGTAATAGTAAATGGAGTCCACTCTGAAAAAAGGGGGTTAGCAGTGGGGTACCACAGGGTTCAATATTAGGACAGGTCCTCTTCAATGTCTTTATGTTTACATTGCAGAGGGACTGGAAGGAAAAGTATGTCTCTTTGCAGATGACACAAAGATCTGCAACAGAGTTGATGCACAAGGTGGGGTGGAAAGGATGAGAAGGACTTGGCAAGGTTAGAGGAATGGTCAAATGTATGGCAGCTTAGATTCAATGCTAAGAATTGCAAGGTAATGCACCGGGAAACAAAACCCAGGGAAGAGTATACAATGGGGGTGAGATACTAACAACAACAAAATGGAAAGGGACCTGGGGGTAGTCATATCAGATGACCTAAAGGTGGGCAAGCAATGTGAGAGGGCAGCAAGGAGGGTTGGGGATACTGGGATGCATAGGGAGAGGCATCACCAGCAGAAAACAAGAAGTTATTATCCTCTGTACAGACAGCTGGTGAGACCACATCTGAGTACTGCGTGCAGTTCTGGAGACCCAATCTCCCAAAGACATAGACAGAATGGAAGCTGTTCAGAGGAGGGCAACCAAATGGTGCAGGGTCTACACCGGAGACATATGAAGTGAGACTTAAGGAGCTTAATATGTATAGCCTTGAGGAAAGGAGGGAGAGGGGACATGATAGAAACTTTCAAGTACCTCAAGGAATCAACAAAGTCCAAGAGGGTAGCATCTTTCAAAAAGAGGTGTGCAAGAACAAGGGCACAATTTGAAGATAGAAGGGGGCAGCCTCAGAGGTAATTTAAGAAGTATTTTTTTACAGAGAGGTTGTGGATGCATGGAACAGCCTTCCAGAGGAGGTTGTGGAGTCAAAACAGTGGTGGAATTCAAGCATGCATGGGACAGTCATAAGGCAATTCTAGGGGGTTGGGGTAGGAAGAAGTAGGCTGCTGGTTAACTAGGATCTGCAGCTTATCCATCAGGTAGGGAAATGGGCAGACTGGGTGGGCCAAGCGGTCCTTATCTGCCGTCAAATTCTGTGTTTCTAAGTTTTCAATCTCTGGAACTCTGGAATTCAAGATGGTTACCTTTGTTAAAAAAAGATAAAAAAAAAAGAGTTTGTCATTACTGTTTTTGGAATATTATTATTTTTTTTATCTATTTCTTTGATGTTGCATTAAAAGGTTAGTTGTTTTGTGAATCTTTTCTAGCACTTGTCTTTTAATGTCCTTAGATGTCACAATTAGCAAATATACTTTACCTATGTGATAGGAAAATGGTCCTCACATTTTCCTCAACTTAGAGACCTAGTCGCTCAACCGGTGTGACCAATTATTTGTTGATAAAGCTTGTATCCTTCTCCCCACCTGTTGAGAGTCTGTGCTCAGGGTTATCCTTCCAGTGTTTGATTAGGAAAATGTGGTTTACAGTGCTGTGTCCAAGCCCACCTGCATCAGGTTGGATCCCCTGTAGCATTTATTCTGTTGTTCTACTTTAGACTGTTCTCCCCATGCCCACTACTGCTCCTTCCACTCTAGCAAGGGTAGAACAACACGTAGAATGAGTATGGCAAGTCTGGTCAGTGGTAGGGGTCTGGATAGGAGACAAAGGTCCAGGTGGGTGGTCTGCTTAAATGCAAGAAACTTTGTGAACAAAATAAGTGAGCTCCAATCAGTGGTGGCAGAGGCTAGATGGACCTATTAGTCACAATGGAAATATAGGCAACAGAAAACATTGACTGGGACCTTCTATATGGGGGTACTTCCTCTATAGGAAGGACAGACAAAAGGGCAGGGGAATGGCACTGTATGTTAAGGACAGCATTGAGGCCATGGAGGGTTATACTTAGGTGGCATGAAACAGATATGTTTTGTGTACAACTGAAAATGGAAGGTGGGAAAAAGATCAGAGTTGCAGTGGGGTACAGACCACCAAATCAGAAGGACAAAGGGGACAAGGATTGGAAGGAGGACATCATGAATGCATCAGCCAAATGAAAAGTGGTACTGGTGAGAGACCCAAATATGCTAGATGTGGATGGGAAATTCCATCAGCCAGCAGTGCAAGAAATCAGGTGCTAGTATGTGTGATGCAGGATTGTTGTCTTGGGCAGTGAGTGTCAGGGAACCAACTGGAGATGGGGGCCACCTTTGATCTGATTCTTTCAAATGCTCAGATAGTAAGAGAGGTAGAGGTGAGGGAACCACTGGTATCCAATTGCCACAATATAGTGTGGTTCAACTAATCAGAAGAGCTCATCATTCCAGTTCAGAAAACTTTGGTCCTGGACTTCAGAAAAACAGACTCCAGCAAGATGGTGGAAATGTTGAAGAAGAAGCTAGTATGGGTAGAGGGAGTTGGGGGTAGAACCCAAATGGGATGCCATAAAGAGGGGAGTAAAGGAGGTGACAACATCATGCATGAGACAGGCCAAGAGGAATAAAATGCACAAGAAACCTATCTAATTTTCTGGGGGGGGGGGCAGTAATGACAAAAAGGGCAGCATTCCAAAAATACGGTCAGAAACAGAGTTGGGTCAACTGGGAGGATTATCCACAAAAGCTGAAAGAGGCCAGAATCATGGTTAAAAAAGTAAAGCACAGAAAGACCTAAGAATAGCAGACGGATCCTGGAGTTGAAGAAAACTTACTTTGGGTGCATTAGGGAAAAAGGAAAACTAAGGAGAGAATTTCCAGATTGATTAATCATATTCGATCTGAGGCTGCCATCTTGCTTTAAGTTTAAGCAATGGAATCTTCTGACTTCTAAACAGACTATTATAGATGGAGCGTTTTAAAGAAGGAAGAGACATGGGTAGAGAAGGATGGGAAAAAGGCTGATACACTTAACAAATAGTTTAGTTCATTATTCACCATGGGGGCATTACAAGAGTGCGGAGTGCAGGACACAGAGAAGAGGGTGAGTGGACTGAAATTAGTACCAGTCTTTGAGGAAGCAGTGTTCAGGTGTCTCAAATCCTTAAAACTGGACAAAGCACCTGGTCCTGATGGGTTGCACCCTAGAATGTTAAAGGACGTGGGGAAGACACTGGCAATACTGTTGGCAGATCTGTTTAACTGTTCTCTAGAAATGGAGGTGGTTCCAGTAGACTGGAAGGTAATAAATGTGTGGCCTTTTTAAAAGTGGAGACAATTATAACCCAGGAAACTAAAGATCCATCAATCTAACTTTGTGGGCAAGTTGCTGGAAACCACCATTAAGGAACAGATTGTTGAATCCTTAGAAACAAATGGCAGAACAAGTGACGGCATATATTTCTAGCAGGAAGGTCTTGTCAAACTAACCTGATGGACATATTTGATTGGGTTGCAAGGGCAATGGACAGTGTTCAAACAGTAGATGTTTTGTACCTTGACTTTAGCAAAGCTTTTAATTCCACCCTACACAGAAGGCTCTTAAAAAAGTTGGGTGAACGTTGGATGGGGAAAAACAGACCAAGTGGATAGGAAATTGGCTGGAGGGCAGGATGCAGAAAGTGGTCATTAATAGCTCACACTCAAAGGCCACCCAAGTGGCACAGCAGTAGAGCTACCACCCGTTGTGCCAGGGATCTAGGATCAAAAGCAAACTCCGTCTGTGGGGGGCTGACTGAGGGGGAGAGCATAGAGCATCAGATGGACTGCTCTCTCCTCTGTCAGGGAAGGGAGGCTGTCACCTCCACTGTAAGACTGCCACCAGGTGGAGGTCTGGTGGCAGTTCAGGTCTGGAGCAGCAAGAAGAGAGAGAGCTTCAGGATGTGTTCAGTGCATGCGTGCATCCACACTCACACACTGGCATGTGTGCCCCAGCAGGAGTGGGACAGAAAATCAGAGGAAAATGGATGGTGGGGCAGACATACATGATGATCTGTGTGCAGACCGTCCACCCATGCCACTGCCAAGACCCTGTCAGTTAGCTCTGGATATGACACTTTGTGGGGGGGAACAGCTCTCCACCTCCGGGCCCCACCTCAGGGGGTAATGTGTGGGGGCATGAAGTCAACAGGTAAGTGCTGGGAAGGTGGTCATTGGTGGGGAGCAGGGGGGACAGGGCTGAAGGGAGCCCAATCTGCCCTGGCCATGAGGGGTAGAAGCACACATGCACAGAACCCAGGGGAGTCATGATTGGGGAAGCACAGGGATAAGTTCTGGGAATGATGCTCTTTAGTATCTTCATTTGTGATGTAGGAGACAGAATGTAGAAAAAGGTACACCTCTGTGCTTCTAACACAATGATCTGCGGCAGAATGGACACTGAGAGGGAGTTAGAGGAATAAAAAGGGACCTAGAAAAATTGGAAAGTGGTCCACTTTATGGTAGCTAAAGTTCAAGGCAAACAAGTGCAAAAATGATGCATATCAGAACCTTAAAACAGACTACTGGATGAAGGAAGTAAGGGTGGTGTAGATGACAGAAGGCAGAGAGAGAGACCTAGGGTAATCATTAGTGACAGCCTCAAATCTACAGCTCAGTGCAACAGGGTGTATGGGAAGGCAAACGTGATGCTGGAATGTACAGAAAGGGGATTTGATGATTGGAGAATTGATGATTGGAGAAAGGAAGTGATTCTGCCCCGTACAGGTCCATGGGAAGGCCACACTTTTAATTTTAAGAGCCTGGAACTGCCGCTCTGGAATCGCGACTGTTGGGAGCCAGCTTACCTGAGGACGCTGTCCAAACGCTGCTCTTGGCGCCTTTTCCAGACTCACGACCCGCACTATTGTTCTCACCAGCCGTTCGGAGAGGCCTCACAACGCTGCTCGGCCCTCACCGCCCCCACCACCACCCTTTGATCGGCTCTCCCTTATATTGGGTATTTTCTGTCACATGAGGGCCAGAACCAATCAGCCTACTTTCCCATTTGCTGGTTATATCTTTCCAGCACTAGAGGGAGTCTGCCTTTCTGCTTTTCTTTGGGAAATGTCACTCACTAGCTTAAACCTTGCTATGCTGGCTCTCCTCTTGTCCCCGCCTTTACTTACTCTCCACCCCTATATCCCCTCAACCTGCCCTCGACTAAACACATTCCTCCACTCTCAGTACTCTGCTCTCCCATCAGACTACCCAACAACTATCTCCCAGTCTATCCCCCATATCCCTCCTGCACCCTGGATCACCACACTACCCCCACCCACCCACCACCTAAGTGCTACTCTCAGTATTGTGATTTCTATCACAAGAGGTCTCTCTCCTCACTAGCCCATGGTTCTATTCTCCTTCCTATCCCATGCACCTCCCTGGTAAGGTCCTTTCTGATCACATATGTACCCCACCCCCAGCTACCAACACCTTGCGAGCACCTAATTATTCTGCTGCTCCTGCCTCCGGGCAGTGTGCACTCTGAACCCGGGGCCCGCCCACCTCAGCTGATGCCCTCAGTTTACTGGAGGCAAAGGCCTCTGAATCGCCTTTTATCAATATATGCAGTCTCCCTAAGAAAACTGCAGCCCTCCAATGCTGGGTCACCCAACACTCCCCGACATTCTCATGCTTGCAGAAACCTGGCTCTCCTCCTCACGCTGACTCTGCCATCTCTTCCAGGTTTTTCCCTGTTTAGGGCTGATAGGATGGGCAGGCGTGGAGAGTGCGCTATCTACCTGCAGCGACTCGGTCCTCGGTCATGCCCTCTCAACCCAGAGCTTAGCCCTCGGGCGAAGCCATTACTTTTAAAATCTCCCCCACCCAGGTCGTGGCCCTTTATCTAACCGCGGCTTACCTACCCCGGGTCAAAAGATCTTAGGTCACCTCCTTCTTGACTACCTATCCACCCTACCCCGGAAGGCTGAACAACTAATCATGGGTGACTTAAACACCAACTGGCTCAGCCCATCATCTGATAATATGAAGAATGAGCTTGCAGCCCTTGACCCGTCTCAAATGGTCACCCAGCCCACTAGGCTTAACAAAGTAACAGGAACTAGTTCCTTCTGGATGTAGTCCTCTCCAACCGCCACATAAAATAGATCTGTACAAGTCCTTACGGACTCACCAGTGACCACTCCCTATCATCTGCTCTTGGTCATCCCCACTCTCAGCCCGTGTACTGCAGGACCCCTTGACACCTTTTTTTTCTCCCAGAGGTCTTGTCAACCTCAAACGTCACCTCGCCCAAATCAACTGGACCCCAGTGGCCTGCGCACCTGACATTAACTCTGCCCTAACTTACCTCACCACAGCTTTCAACCATGCCTGTGATCAGTTTACCCCCTTCAGCACACCTAAGTTAAAAAAACGGACTGCTGCATGGATAACCCCTGCACTGATCCAACAACTAAATAAAAGAGATAACCTTTGGCACTTAGCTAATGACTCCGGTAGATTGGCCAATAGGCAAGCCTACAGGGCAGCCATAACCAATGCACCTGAGACCATCAAGCAGGCAAAAGCTAAATACTACCAGGCTGCCTTGACATCCTCCTGGGGCTCGTCCAGAGCTTCTGGGACAACATAAAAGAACTGAATGGGAAAGTCCGCTCCCCCCCACCATCCCAGATTGTCATAAATGGGGCTGTCTCGACTGACCTAACGTGTATCGCTGACTGCCTTAATAAGACTTTCACAGATTTAAGTGCTGTCCTCCCTGCCCACTTTTTTGACCCGGTTGTCACACCCACTCATACTCCCATTTCCAGGCCACAATTCCACTTCCAAATGATCTCACCACATGATGCCAAACCTTTCTTATTAAGGTCCTTGCCTCTCAGAACCCAAGTAGTGACCTCTTGACTCCAAAATACTCCGCCTCACTAGATGTCATTCTTATCCCCTCACGCTTATCATAAATAAATCCTTATGCCTAGGCCAATTCCCGGAGGCCTGGAAGCATGCTGAAATAACCCCCATCCACAAGTCTGGGGACCGTACTCTGCCTAACAACTACAGGCCCATCTCCATCCTCCCCTCCTTATCCAAAGCTTTAGAAAAAATCGTAAACACACAGCTCACGGAATACCTTTCTAAATACAACCTTCTATGTCCGGAGCAACATGGGTTTCATCCTGGCCATAGCACATCCACTGCCCTCCTGGAATTCTCCCATCACATACACTCCGCACTTGACAAAGGTCAGCTCGCAGGGGCGGTTTTCATAGACCTTTCCAAGGCCTTTGACACGGTGTGCCACCTCCTGCTATTACACTCCCTGAGCAAACTGGGCCTCTCATCTGACCCCCTTAAGTGGTTCACAAGCTACCTTCACAACAGGACCCAAAGAGTCAAGCTAAATGGAACCTTCTCCTCCAACCTCCCTCACTTCTGGGGTCCCTCAAGGCTCCATCCTTGGACCGACCTTTTCAGCCTATTCCTGAACACCCTCCCTAGTTCCTGTTCCAGCAAAATACTACTCTATGCAGATGATGCTGTAATCCTAGCTACACACCCTGACCCCTCTCCAAGTCATATTACAAAGCCTTCCTCCAAACCGAAAAATGGTTCAATAAACATCGCTCAGTCCTGAATCTAAAGAAAACAAAGTCCATGCTATTTTCACATCGGCAAAACAGCGCCAAGGACTTTCCCTCCACATCACCACCAGCATGCCCCTCCCACTTGAACAAGTAACATCCTATAAGTACCTGGGCATCACCTTTGACTCCGGCCTTACTTTCCATGCCCACCTCAAAGCCCTGTCATCTGCCATGAACTCCAGGATCGGGCTTTCTCACCACAAAGACTGCCTCCCTGAACCAGCCTTAAAACTAGCCATCACCTCATCGGTGTTATCGCTGGCTGACTACGGGCTCCCAATTTACGCTGCTGCCGACGCCACTGCCTTATCTAAAGTCCAGACCGCACACCAAAGCCTGTAGGCTCCTCATCGCGCCCACAGCAGAACCCACACCTGTCTGCTATACTCCACCACAATATACTCACTCTTGAGGAAAGACTGAAATATCAAACCTGCCTGCTGGCCAAAAGTCCATGTCAGGCCTTTGCCCTCCTGGGGTCTCTGGACCCTTGCAGCTGGCTACCCGGTCCCTGCCTACCCACAACTCCTCCACTGCCACCTTCATTGTTCCCAGGGCCAGGATCTCTCGCTGCCAAAGATCCTTTCATCACTTGGCCCCGCATTGGTTCAACTCCCTTCCTGAATCTAGCTCCAAGATCCCGGGGATAGGCCGCTTCAAAACCACCCTCCGTAAGCATATTATTGACAGCCGATGCTGTAAATACTTGTAGCTACCTAAACCGGTCCGCCCCTAGCCCCTCCCAGCCCCTGGCACCAGTTTTTGGTACTACATAATTGTCTAAGACTAATTGTTAGTTGTGTGATGTATCTATTGCTTTGTAACAATGCGTAACTTTACACATGTTTGTACCAGTATAGCTGCTGCCTGTAATCTTCAAGTGTGTTTATGTATCTCACCCGTATGTTCATCCCTGTCCCAAACTCACTTAATTGTTGTCTCCCCCCCCCCAAATGATGAGGTACCTTTGTAAACGAGTCCATGACTCAAAGGTTGTAAAACTGATTTCTCCAATAAATAACAATAAATAAAATAAATAAAAATAAAACACTTGGAAGTAATGTGCACAGTTCTAGAATCCACACTTCAAGGAGGACAGGGACTGCACAGAGACCATACAAAGAAGGGCCATAAAGTTGAACCAGGGCAGCAGGGGAGGTCGTAGGAACAAAGGTTGGGAGACCTCAACATGTCTACACAGGAGGGAAAGAGAGGCGATGACTGAGACGTACAAGTTCTTATGTGGAGTGCACACAGTGAACTATAAGGACTTGCTCATGAGGAATGAGGGTTCACTGACTACAGGACACAGGTGGAGGCTGGTGGGGGGAATTCAGGAGAAATGTGAGAAAGTTCTTTTCAACAGAGCAGACAGTGGATAAATGGAACAAAACTGTCCAGAGAGGTGGTGGAAGTCAGGACTGATGGGCTTTAAACTGGGGTGGGACAGGTATCGGGGAATATTGGGACCCACAGGCAGAATTGAGGAAGGAATACCTAGAGAAGCAAGCGACAATTAGCCACCAGGACTATTTGATCTTTACATCCATCTCAATATTTAGGTCGAGCACAGAGCTAGGTATGGAAATGAACAGACTTGATGGGCCATTGGGTCTTTTTCTGCTGACACAGTCTATGTTTCTATGTGACGTGTACCTCCCCTTATATAGATACATAGACAGTGTCAGCAGATAAGGGCCTATGGCCCACCTAGTCTGCCCATTTGAGTTTGGAACTTCAGTCTATGTTTTCCTAGAACTCTGTTGTCCCTTAACCCTGACCTCCAGAATTCCTTTATGTCTATCCCATGCATTCTTAAGTCCCATGATTGTTTCAGCCCCCACCACTTCCTCAGGCAGGGTGTTCCACTTGTCCACCACCCGTTCTGTGAAGAAATTCTTCCTCACATTTCTTCTGAATCGTCCTCCCTCCAACTTCATCCCATGCCCTCTAGTCCTGGAACATCTTTTTCACTTAAAAATTGTGTATTCTTGCACCCTGTTCCTCCCTGTAAGATACTTGTATGTCTTTATCATGTCCCCTCTCTCCCTCCTCTCCTCCAGGGAGTACATATTCAATTCCTTCAACCTGTCCTCATAGGACTTGTGAAGCAATCCATGTACCATCTTTGTTGCCCTCCCCTGAACCTTCTCTACCCTGTCTATGTCCTTACGTAGGTAAGATCTCCAGAACTGTACACTGTACTCCAGGTGGGGCCTCACTAGTGTCTTGTATAGTGGAATCATGACCTCCCTTTTCCTGCTGGTGATGCCCCTGCCTATGCATCCCAGCATCCTATTTGCTTTACCTGCTGCCCTGTTACACTGTTTCCCTACCTTGAGGTCATCAGAGATGATAACCCCAAGATCTCTTTCCTGCTTGGTTTATGCTATATCCTCACCCCCCAACTAATATATTGTGCCAGGGTTTTTGTGCCCATATGCATTATCTTGCACTTCTTTGCATTGAATTTCAACTGCCAAACCCTGACCATTCTTCAAGTTTCTGCAGGTCCTTCTCATTCTGTCTACACCTCTGGTGTGTCTACTCTGTTACAGAGCTTTGTGTCATCAGCAAACAGTGAAATTCTGCCTTCTATGTCCTGCACAATGTCACTGATGAAGATATTGAATAGGACCGGTCCCAGCACTGATCCCTGTGGTACCCCACTGGTCATTCCTCCCTCTGTGGAGTGACAGCCATTTACCACCACCCTCTGTGTCCTGCCACCCAGCCAGTTACCTACCCACCACACTATTCTCCTGCCCACACCCATATCCACTCCCTGGAGTGTAGCTGCCTCTCCCACTGTGGCTGCTTTATTTATTTATTTATTTGCTTTTGGTAACCGGGTGAGTGCACTAGGCATAAGGATACCTATTTTCAGGCACGACCTGGGAGGATACAAGTCTAATACAATGAACAACAAAGTGACACAGTACATAACATAGGTGATACAATGTGAAGGAGTCAGAAATACAATCAACTTAGCGAATCAGTAAAGTACATAGTTGGACCAGGTCAAAATATAAACAATACATTGAGATAGTCAGAACAAACAAGTGCAAGAAGTACAGGGTTGTAATGTACTGTACACAGTAAGTGCTGTTATGAGGACTATGCACCTAGAAAGAGTAGAGAGGAGGAAGGGGAGAAGAAGGAGGAGGAGGAGAAGGTGATAGGGAGGGGATGATGAAAGCAAGTGGAGGAAGGGTTGAAAGTGGAGTGTGATATAGCTAGGATAAGAGATGGGGGAAATGGAAGAACTTAAGGTGGCTGGAAGCATATGTAGGGATTTGATGCATGTAGATATTCACGGTGGAGTTTCTTGAAACCAACATGGGTAGGTGCTCAGCGTATAGCTTGAGGAATATAATTCTAATACTTGGGGGCAGCATAAGAGAAAGCTTGTGCACCCATAGTGGTTTTACATCTGGGGATATAGAGAAGAGCTTGGTCATTCAATTGGAGCCCATAGGAGGGGGTTTGGGAGAGTAGCAAGGATGCGAGGGATTGGGGGATGCTTGATCTTGTTATACCCTCAATGAGAGAGCCATAGGAACGGAGTCAGTGAGCAGCAGGGCTAGGCCATTTTAGGTCAGCATAGAGCTGACAGTGGTGTTTGTACCATGGTGAGGCAGAGGCGTAGTGGCAAATGTTATTATAGATAGTGTCCCACTTATGTAGGGAGGTCTTAGTGTCACCTACTTAGGTGACCGAGCAATAGGCCAAGGCCAGGAAAAGAGGAGGCCTTGTGCACAGCAAGCCTGACTGATGGGGTGAGGGCATAGCTTGTGCAGTAGGCCGCCCCCAATTTTTGCATTGACAGATTTGCAGGTAGCGGTAATATGAAGATCAAACTCCAGGGATTCATCGAGAAAAATGCCCAGGTATTTGAAGGAGCTGGTGTTAGCTAATGAGGAGCCATCGACACAGGATATTAAGAGGGAGTAACTATTCCCTTTAAGTCTAGAAGGAGAGCCAAATAACATAGAATGTGTTTTGCTTACATTGAGCACAAGGTTATTCTCAGTAAGCCAGGTCTGTATTTTTAGGAAGTCAGAGGCTAGGGAGTTGTTTATTTCTGAGACATTTCTAGCATTGTGGTAGATGACAAGGTCATCCGCATAGAGCAGGGAAGAGCAGGTAGGTGCTAGTGATGGGAGGTCATTTATAAAAATAGTGAAGAGTAAAGGGCCTAGTATAGATCCCTGAGGAACTCCAATATGTATGGGTGAAAGTTCAGACATAGCTGAGTTGAAAGCTATGGTCTGCTTTCTATTTGTTAGATAACTGCTGAACCAGGCCACCATCTCAGCAGAGAAACCAAAGGAGCGGAGTTTTGTAAGGAGAAGGGAATGGTTAACCAGGTTAAAGGTCTTGGTTAGATCAATAAAGATAGCACCTGTCAAGAGACCTGAATCCATGGCAGCATAAATGTCATTTGTTAGTTTTAGGAGGGCAGTGGAAGTACTATGGCCTTTGCGGAAACCAAGCTGGGAACCAGACAGGAGGTTGTGTTTCTGTAGGTATGCTATGGTCTGGGTCGCCACTGTTTTTTTCCAGGATTTTACTTAGCACAGATAGGATGGCTATGGGTCGATAGTTAGACATGTCTTTGGGATCACCTTTTTCAAGAACGGGGGTATTTCTCACTATTTTCCAGATGTCAGGAACAGTGCTGTGGCAGAGCAACAGGTTACAGATTTTGGTTAAGGGGGAGGCTATGAAGGGAGCAGTGGATTTAAGAAGTCTGAGCTCCAAGCCATCAGCACCAGGGCTGGTAGAGTCAGAGATGGTGAGTAACAACTTTAGGACTTCAGCTTTGAGATGGACCGAAATCGGAAAGATGGATGGGAGAGCAGGGATTCAGTATCCACAGAGGGGATGGTAGGGTTGGCTGGGGGGAAGGAGACAGAGTAGCTTGGTAAGTCTGAGAAGTGGCTATTGAAGGAATTGGTGATGGTCACTGGGTTATTACAATGTATGCCATTTAGTAGCATACTATTAGTATTGGTCGAGTGATTCGCTCCAAGGAGAGTTTTAATAACAGACCAGAGTTTCTTGGAATCACCTGCAGCTTTTATTAATAAGTCTTTATAGAAGGAGCTTTTGGCTACGTTCTCTAAATTCGGGCTGTTTCCTCCCCTGCAACCACATTTCTATCGTCAGACTTTCCCCTCTCTACCCTATATTCAGGAGCCCTGCTTGCTACAATTAAAAGATGAGGACCTAAGAAAGGCTCACAAATCTGAGATTTCAATTAATGCATGGTGGGACGGGGAAAGGATATTCCTAGCAATCTTAGATTTTACCCTGTGGTCAGCAAGGGTTTGAGGACCTGGGCCATTATTTGTTTTGCCCTCAGTGTCAGATCATGAGGAGAAAGTGAGTAGCATCACTCATAAGAGGGACAAAATGTGAACAATGTAACTGAAAGTCTACTTAACTCTAATCAAAATCCATTCTCCACCCTGTGGCAAAGTTTGCAATAAAAACAGCAAGGTGATCAAGTTCTCCATTTAATTACATTAAGATAAGTAGCTTTTCCCAGGAATGATACCCCTGCAGCCTGTTTTTAATTTTAATTTTATTTCTTTTCTCTTATTACTTTCATCAACATCAGTAGTTGCCATCAGTCACTCCATTTAGATATTCCACTAAAAGGGCCTGAACATGCATGAGATCAGACACTCTGACATATTTGATTCTGGATGCCACTAAATTTCCTGTACTGTATTTTCCAGTGATAGACTTTAATAAGTATAGTGTGGTAATGAACCTTCTCCTTAGGCTGCCAGTAGATTTAGAATGTAAAGGAATTCAGGAGGCACAGGCTAAAAGCTTTAAATAAACAGTAGTCAAGACTCCGGCTGTGTCTTATCGGAATTAGCATATAGAGGGTTGGGTGGCAAAATAAATTCTAACTAGGTAAAAGCAGAAGGGAAAAAAAAGAGACCATTATAGTTCTCTAAGGAAGTGGCAAAGGTGAAAGAAAAAGGGGTGGCATATTAAGAGGTATAAGGAAACACAGAGGGAGGAGGACAGTGGGGTATGCCAAGTAAATTTATGTATTTTGTTATTGAAGTCTTTTAAAACCGGGTAGGTGCACTGAAAGGGATTGTTTTCAGGCATGACTTGGGCCACAACATGTGGCACAGAAGTCACAGTATACAGTGGAATTAGAAAGAGAAACTTAACGCTTTACAACTACAGGCAGATTGGAGCAGGAAACATCAAATTTACAATGAATCAACAATAATCATTAAACACATTACTTAAAAGTTAGCTCATACGGAAGAAAAATCAGTAGCTTGTACAGTAGTATACAGGGACTGACTACAGAACAAATTAGGTGCAAGCAGTACAAGTAAGAGTGACATGAACATGTAACAAACTAGAAATACATAGGCACTGGAGAAGCAAAACGAGAGGGGCAGGGGTGCTGGGAGGACACAGCAAAGCAGAAAAGGTACAGGAGGACAGGACAGAAGTGGTAACAAAAGGTACCAAGTAGGGGAGGTAAGAGGGCAGACGACTACCCTGGAGAGCAGAGGCATTTGGCTTCACTTAGTAGCCAGGATTTGAAGTGGTACTTGAAAATTCTATGGGTGCCTAGGGAGTGGAGGGGCACTTGGAGACTGTTCCACAAGGAGGGAGCAGCAACAGATAGCACTTTTCCCCCCATAGCAGTAGAAACTTTTGGGATTTCCGTGGGGGGACAGCGGTCACACAAGACACCTCCAAGGGGCCCAGGCCTTCAGGAGGGATGCATATGGAGATGCTTTACCACATCTAAGGGTGCTGTCGATAAGACAGCCAAGGGCATAGTCAAAACAAGAGGGGAGTGGGAGCCAGCCCAGTGACTGGTATAAGTGGCAGTGATGGGTGGAGTACAGTGCCAGGAGAGTGAAACAGCAGACATTGTTATAGGTTGAGATAAGGTGTGTACGTAGGTTCAGGGACATACACAAGTATACTGGGGAGCAGTAGTCAATAATAGGTAGTAAGCTTCCTACTGCAATAGCCAGACGGGCTTCACTGGTTAGGAATGATTTTAGTCTGTAAGCCACCCTAGACCTGAAAAGCAACAATTTGGTTTTATTTACATTGCCTAGGAGGCGATGTGACTGAAACCAGGTGTATGCAGAACTAAAGTTATGGGACAGGATGGTGGATATGTTTTTCAGGGTCTTGTCACTATAAAAGAGGACAAGATCATTGGCATACAGCAGGACATCACAGGTGAGACAGTCAGAGGGGAGGGAAGTAATGAACAGGGAGAATTGCAGCGGGCCAAGGATGGAGCCACGTGTAACACCTGTAGTGACCCGGAGGGCAGAGGAGGTGGCAGGGCCAATGCATACAGACTAAGATCTCCTGGAGAGATAGATCTTGAACCACAGAGAGGTCTCCGGCGAGCAGCCAAGTTGATGGAGGGTCAAGAGTAGTAAGGGGTGGTCGACCAAGTCGAACGCCTTGGACAGGTCTACAAAGATGGCCCCTGTGGCTTTCCCCGGTCATGTTCTGATGGATGTGACTTGTGAATAGGGCCAGGGCAGATGTAGTGCAGTGGAACTTGTGGAAACTGTGTTGTTGGCATGATATAATGTTGCATTTGTCGATGTGGTCAGACAGTTGCTGGTGGACAACTGTTTCCAGAAGCTTGCTAAGGTGGGAAAGCAGGGATACGGGCCTATAATTATCCACTGATAGAGGGTCACCTGCTTTAAAGATGGGCAACACTCTAGCATGTTTCCAGGAGTCAGGCATGGAGGAGGTGGACAGGGCCAGATTAAAGATGAAGGTGAGGGGTTTTAGGATGGCTAGGGAGACTAGCCGAGAAAAGGCTATCACTGCCAGGACTGCCATGGTTGGGTAGGCTTTTTAGATGCTTGACGGTGTTGTTAGTGGTGATAGCTCAGAAATAGAAAGTAGGGGTGAGGGAGTTAGTGGGGAAGGAAAGGTGGTGGGTGGGTCAGTAAGATCAGGCCCAAAGCTAGTAGGAGGCTGGGTAGGTAGCCTGCTAAAGTGATCAGACAGATCAAAGAACTTTTTATTGAATGCCTGGGTGACCTCTACGGGATCAGTCAGGGGGCCAGAGGTGGTGTCTAAGTGGATGGCAGAGGTTTGAGTGCATGGGTGAAGCAAGGAGCCAACTGCACCCTAGAAGTGGTATGGGTCTCAGAAACAATCCTTTTGTTGATTCTGGAAAAAATCACACTTTTGAGCCAGGGTGGCATGATTGCACCGGTTTCACAGTTGCCTGTATTGGTTCCAAAGAGCAGGGGAAGGGGCCTTTTTATAGTCTGTCCACATTCTGTCCCTGTCCCTCATTAAGGCCAGGAGATCTTTTGAGACCCAGTGAGTGCATCCACCATTCACTGTCCAGATAGTGAGGGGAAAGTGCTGATCTTATAATCATAGGAGGGCTGCAGTGAAAAGGCCCATGGCCTCAGACACATCTGTAAGGGAGCAGAGGGTAGACCAGTTAAATGCCCTAACATTATCAAGGAAAATGGGAATGTCTGGGTGTTTAAAATTGAGGAAAGAGAGGAGTTTGGAGGGGGGGGTCATTTGGTCTTAGTAGACTAGACCATATAGGTGTGGGAGTGGTTGCTGATGGCCAGCTACGCCCAGTAGAATTACCTTATCCCTCTGTTGGTGGCAACCCAGTCTAGGAGTGTGTGGTTTTGAGTCCGCTTGTTATGCCTGGTGGGAACAGAGATGACTTGAACCAGATTTATGTTGCTTTAACAGGTTTGAATAGTCCATCTCCTGGGCACTTAACAAGTTCAGGTTAAAATCCCTGAGGAGGATGGTGTCCTGGGGGGGGGGCTACCCAGACCCCCAGGTAGAAGGTGAGACCTGGGGTGCACCCTGCTGGGGGTTGTAGCAGCATCCCACATGGATCTTTTTGGCAGAGTAGATGGTCAGCTCAGTAATGAGCCAGTCGCTATGGGATTTGTGGTCAGAGTGAAGGATGGGGGAAGCAGTGAGAGGCTCCCTGATATAGAGAGCCACACTGTCACCTTTCTTTTTGCCTGGCCTATCTTGTCTCAGCATTGAGTACCCTGGTAAAGCAAAGGATGCAGGTAGGGTGGTGAGGGGAGCAAAGATGCAGACAGAGGAAAGGATAGCCAAGGGAGTAGCTAAAGGGGATAAGACTTTCTTCAGATACATAAGCAAGAGTAGGAAATCAAGGGGATGGATAATAGGGACTAGAAGGGTGGAAGGAGGAGGCTAAGGCTCTGTAGAAGGGGACCACGAAAAAGCTGACATCTTAAATAGGAACTTCTGCTCAGTCTTCACAGTGCAGGGAATGGGGATGGATCATCAGGGAGAGAAGCAGGAGTGTGGGGGGAAGAGAAGAGAAGTGGACACAAGTTCATTTTCAGATGAAAGAGTCCTTAAAGGAATCACAACCCTGAAGGTGCACAAGGTTATGGAACCGGATGGAATTGGGTTAATTGGGCACTTGGGTTAATATCCCAATACTGACACTGCAGTACAGCATGAGGGGGGTGCTGCACTTCTGAGGTGCCGTCTTTCGAATGACACTTTAAACTGAGGTCCTATCTGCCTGGATTGGTGGTAGTTCAGGTGGATGTTAAAGATCCCATGGCACTTATCGAATAAAGAGTAGGGGAATTTCCCTGGTGTCCTGGACAACTTTTTCCCATTCACTAAATACCACCAACCGCTTAATCTGGTGCAATTTCAGTTGCTTACCATCTGTATCCTCCCCTCCCCCGTTGCCCCTGAAAAGGGACTTCTAGGCCCAGTTGGCTTACCGGGTCAACAAACTTCAATAAAATAAATAATAAAATAAATGCACCCCAGAGTACTAAAAGAACTCAGGGAGTTGCTAGCTGCCCCAGTGACAGCTTTGTTCAACAGCTCACTGGAATCAGGCATGGTTCCATAGGACCGGAGAAGGGCTGACGTGGTCTCTCTACATGACAGCAGCAGCAGGGAGGAGGCTAACAACAATAGGCTAGTCAATCTTACTTCAGTGATGAGGAACTTAATTGAAACCTTTCTGAAGGAAAGACTGGTAGAGTATCTTGAAACCAATGGGCTGCAAGACCACAGGCAGCACAGATTCATGGGAGTAGGTCATGCCAAACAAATCTGACAGATTTCTTTAACGCAGTAACCAGGGAAATAGATCGGGGGAAGGAGGTGGATGTGACCTGTCTGGACTTTAGCAAGGCCTTCAACGCTGTACCACACAGGAGGGTGATAAAGAAGTTAAACAGCGTAGGAGTATGATATAAAGTGATAAATCAGGTTAGAAACTAGATAATAGATAGTAGACAGAGTGGGGTGGTTAACTGTACTCACTCTAAGGATGGGAGAGTTAACAGCAGGGTACCACAGAGCTCAGTACTGGGATCAGTTTTTTTCAGTGCCTTCATACAGCACATTGTAAAAGAACTGGAAGGGAAGGTATGACTTTTTGCAGATTATACCAAAGATCTGCAAAGGGGTAGAAACTTAGGAGGGGATGGAGAAAATGCACAGGGATCTTGGGAACCTTGAGGAGTGGTCAAAAGCATGGCTGTTGGGGTGGAGAGAATGTGCAGGGATCTTGAAAAACTCAAGATGTGGTCAAGAGCATGGCAGTTGGGATTCAATAACAAAAAGTGCAAAATCCTGCACCTACTGCATCCAAATCCTGGAGCTGAGTATAAGATGGAGAAGGCACTGACAGTCATTGGACAGAAAAGGAACCTTGGGATTATCCTATCTGAGGCCCTCAGGGTGGCAGGATAGGTGACAAGGCAGTGGGAAGGGTTAGTGGGATGCTGGGGTGCATAGGGAGAAGTATCTCCACCAGAAGGAGGGAGATGGAGTTGCCACTGTATTGTTCTCTGGTGAGACCCCACCTGGAGCATTGCATCCAGTTTTGGAGACAGCACCTCATAAATGACATAGACAGGCTGGAGGTGGTCCGAAGGGGGCAGCTAAAATTGTGCAGGGTTTGCATGGGAAGCGCTATGAGGAGAGGCTGAGGGGTCATAGCATGTACACCCTGGAAGGGGGGGGAGAGAGATATGACATGATAGAGACTTACAGGCACCTCACAGGAGTGAACATGGTGTGGGGGTGGTGAAGTCTCTTTCAAATTAGAAACAGCACCAGCACCAAGGGCATACAATGAAGCTGGAGGGGGAAATTAAGAGAGCAGTGAGGTGCTATTTCTTCATTGACAAGGTGGCAGACACCTAGAACAGACTGCCAATGGAAGTGGTGGAGGCTAAAACAGTGGGGGGCTTTAGGCATGCATGGGATAGACATGGAGTGTATTAGAAAACAGGCAGAGTGGGGAAGGGGGACAGTTGCCAAAAAACAGTTAGGATCTGTGGAGACTGGTTAGACAGGGAACATCTGGGCAGACTGAATGAGCCAAGCGGTCCTTTTCTGCCAACAAATTCTGTTTCTGTGTTACCCTATACTTTTTACTTGCTTGAATTTTTTAGAATACAATACAGTGCTCCCTTGTACAATGAACCCCATTAGTGAATTTTCGGTTATAACAAATCACTAGTTTGGCTAATAGGTAAACAGCTGATTTGACTGTGCTCTTAGTATCACTGATTGATTGAGAATTTCATTGACAACTTAGTTTGTGCACTCGTGGAATTCCAGCCTGTGCTCAATGATTAAAATGTCCAATTTGCAGCAGTTACATTTATGTTTTAAATTTTACACCCCCCATGTTCACACTTTCTCTTTCCAGCAATGAAGTGGTTCTGGTTATTCAGCTTGAGACCCAGCTGTAAGTTCTTGAGCAGCTCAGTTCACTGCAGTTGCTGATTGAACAAAAATCTACAGAATAAAAAAAAAAAAAAAGAATTAAAAAAACATCATCCACCTTGTGAGAGAGGCTTGAACGAACATGACATCGGTAACTGTCAATCACTGTTGGATCACCACTCTGGGTGTGGCTTGAAAAGCAGCTCTAATGTTTTTTCATTTCAGTGAGGGAGCACTGCATGTATTTATGTATTTGGAAGATTCAGTGTTACCTATTCAGCCTGGACATCTCCTGTTAGTGCACCTTATATTTATGAAGATTTTTAGATGATCCCATGGATCATCAGGGACCTAAGGCAACTGATTCTGAACAAAGAGAAGGTCAATGACCACCAGAAAGAGAACGGTTGTTTCCAGGTCAGAGAGGAGCACAGAGGGAATAAAAAACTAGAATTAAGGCTGATAAGGAAGGGTTGGAAGCTAGGATAGCAGAAGTTGCTGGCAACATCAAAGCCTTCTTCCAGGACATAGATGGAAGGAGGAAGGAAGGTGAGAGAGGGGACTGGGCCCTTGATGAAAGCAAGAGCGGGGGAGGGAACTGTGAGAGAACCAGAGGTGATGGCTGAAATGCTTAACAAATACTGTAACCAAAGGTCCTCCAGCACGGGCATTTTGAGGGTCTGAAAAGATTAGGGGCATCAGCCCCCACCCCTCCCACTCCGGAAAAATAAACTAGTAAATCGGGTCAGTTTAAGGAATTGGCAATTTTTTTATTAGGGGTTAATAAATAAAGATTCAGGGCTCCAGACCTAATGCCCACCCCTAGTGGTGCCACAGTGCAGCAACTGGGTATCACAGCTGCCCTGATAGCTCACTACATGGCAAATATCGAGACAGGTAAGTACCAAGGGACAGATGGCATACACCTCAAGATCATAGTGGAGCTAAATGAGCAATTGGCAGTGCCACTTGTAATAATCTTTCGGGAGTCTGTCTGGACAGATGTAGTGCCAGGGGACTAAAAATATGGACAGACTAAATGGAGGATCTTAACACGTTCACCCTGGTCAAGAACAAGGTCACATTATTTATTCAGCCCATAGGCTATCACAAATGAAACTTTCTACACACACACACACACACACACACACACAAAGAGAATTATAATATCCAATTAAAATTTATCAATACAAAAAACCAAAACAGGGATCATCGTAATTCAACATAAAGCGGTCTTTGGTGAAAATGAAATGAAATAAAAATGTACATATAAAATAGTATTTCCAAGTCTTCAACAGATTATGAATGTCCACTCTTGAGAAAAGGAGACTGAGAGAAGACATAAACCCATACTACTGCGGCTATTCTCTTCCTGTGTACCTCTGTACCTTTGTTTGGTGAACAGTCTGTCCTTGTCTGTCCATGACCATGGTGCCATTCCTGTCCCCTATGCTCTTGCTAGCATCTCCCCCCACTGGCATTTTACAGTCTGTACAGTATCTACACTTGTCCATGTATTTAATTGCCCTATACGCTGTGTCAAGGGTCCTGGCCTGTATATATTACATTTATATTATGTTTCAAAGCTGTGAAAACCCTCCCTGTACTATCACTGCATCTCTTGTCCTTCTCTCACAGGTTACACCTGGAAATTAGCTTCTTCCCAGCATGCTCTTCTTAAGACTTGCAAATAAATAACAAGCATTTGTCAACGCCGAATGTTTGCTTGCTGGCATTGGCATTGGTAGTGTAGGAGTTAGAGAGATCCATAATAGGAATGGCAGTGAAGTACTGAACTGAAGCCAACCCCACCACCACCCTGCAGAGACTGACAGGCATTGGGGTGTGCCTTTGGGTCATCAGGCATAATGCCCACGCCATTTCACCACACCCTACCCTGCAGACACCGACAAGTGTCACGGTGTGCCTTGGGGTCTTTGGGCCTTATGCTCACCCCATTCCATATGGAAATATGGTGAGATGGGTGCAGTATAGGAGAATGGGGTGAACTTTGGGTCCGAAGAGTCCAAGGCACACCTGATGCCTGTCACTGGCTGCAGGGTGTGGGTGGGGTGAAATGGCATGAGCATTGCAGGTGACAATCCCAAGTCATTCCCGACGCCTATCAGGCTCTACAGGGTGCGGCGTTATGGTTGGAAACCCTAATGCACCAGGCATTCATTGGTATTTTCACTCCAAATTTTCAACATGGGTTTTCTGAGATCCCTACCTCATGAACATTGGCAATATCAGTTCGTTAGCCGAAAGCTGATTTTGCACAGCGACTATGCCATTTGGCACCACAGGTGTGAAAACACATTTCAAACAGGATGTAAAAAATGACAGCTGTACTGTTCATGGGGAGGTGTAAAAAAATGGCAATGTTGAAAATCTGGAGTGGAAATATAACAAAATTGGTGAAGTCACCAGTGCACATAGAAACTGTGCAATGCACACCTGTAATGTAATTCATTTGGGGATTTCTTACAGCAGACTGTCAACACAGGCATCTTGGGACCTCCGCTCATGAACAGTGTCACTGTGATTTTCTTAATCTGTCCCGGACACTTTGATTTCCAACAGCGACCACGCATTTCTGCACCGGAAGTGCGAAAACACATTTCGGCCAGGGTGTGTAAAATGACAGCTGTACTGTTCATAAGGAGGTGTGGAAAAATGCCAGTGTTGAAAATCTGGACTGAAAATATTACACATTCATGAACTTACGAGGGTGCCTGGAAACTGCACAATGCATGCTCGTAACACTATCATTTTATGGACTTTTGTCACCAAATTTTCAGCATAGCTATTTAAGACCTCTACCTCTGAGGTGTAGTAAAATGGCAATATTGTAAATCCGAGGAAAATAGTAAAAATTCTCAAAGTTATGAGTATGCGTATAAACTGTGCAATGCCAGCTCATAAAACAATGCGTTTGGGGAATTTTCCTGAATTTTCAACATAGGTTTTGGGGCCGTACGTGTTGTGACACTGTACATTTTATTACTTGGTCCTGAAAGGTGGTTCACGAGTGACCATGAAATCACCTTCGGGACCAAGTAACGAAACGACAGTGTCACAGTTTACAAGGTAGGCTCCCCCAAAACCCTATGTTGAAAATTTGATGAAAAAATTCCCCCAAATGGCTGAGATAAGCACCAAAGTTGAAAAAAAAAACATTTATGTCATTATACAGCTTACCAGCATTTCTTCAGTTTGCAGTCGACTTTGAAAAGTGCAGACATATTCCCGATCCACTGAAGATCATAGCGCCAGCCTCCAGAGGTATGGATGGGGTGAGAGGGGTGTGGGGAGGAGGGGTACACAGGGGGTGGGAGTGGGTTGGGTTGAGGGGGCAAGAGAGTTTTCTTTTGTTCTAGGTTTTTTTTTTAAGACAACGTGGGACTTTTGCCACACTGGGATGAGCTCCCAGCGTGGCACCTGCAATTTTTTGGGGGCGCGTCAGTGGAGCCGATGGGGGATTGGGCATCCCCGTGGACCACAGACTTCGACCACACTGGAGTGGGCCCCCAGCATGGCACCAGGAAGTTTGCTTTTGGGGGGGCAGTGGAGCCGATGGGGGGATTGGGCACCCCATCGGTCACACAGTGTTCAGGAGAGGAGGGAGCACTTGAGCATGCTGAGGTGGGCTCCCACTGTGTACAGAATGTGGGACTTTTGCCATGTTGGGTGGGCTCCTGTGTGGCACCAGGAAGTTTGCTTTTGGTGGGGTAGTGGAGCCGATGGGGATTGGGCACCCCGCCGGTCATACAGTGTCGCGGGGGTAGAGGGCACATGAGTATGCTGGGGTGGGCTCCCGGCATGCTCTGAGGGTGTTCGTGGAGTGAAGATGAACTGTCTATGACAGTTCAGATGCGAATACTGACATGTCATAATTTGCCATACTGCCTGTAGTGGCAGTATGCAAATTATCCCTAAGAGAATACACACATGGTGGCAGTGTTTTCTGAAACTGTCACGCCACTGCATCTGAACGGTGCCGCAGATAGTTTGGACATTCATTGGTGCAGTGCAGCCGCGCTTGCAAAAAGGAGCAGGGCATTGGAAGTGGGGGAGGCACACCTATGAAAACTCATATGGTGGGACTGTGTTTCTTGCACATGCATGCAAGCAAACATAAAAACAGTAATCATTTAAATGCTGCACAATACCAGACATAGCCATGTAAGTAGTTTGGCACATCTGCAGTAGCCATCATGTTACTTTCTACAGAAAATCCTCCACAAGTGCATCTAAGTGTATTGTGTACATGCTCAAGATTGGGAGACAGCCTGTGATGGGCCATTTGGGTGTGGTACAGAAGTTACATATCACTGGAAGCAAGCATAAGTCTTTTTCTCCCCCTGCTCAATTTAACTGCAGCAGAGTTTTTACTATAACTAGTGGCAAGCCCTTCTATGGCTACAGGGAATAAAAATATTCTTGTATTTAACTGCGTCACCATATCCCACAATCCAGTGGATCCACTTCCAGCCAAACACAGGCCTGCTTGACACTGACCCCGGGGGGGGGGAGGGCAGGGTACATTAGAATGACAGTAGTCCAAGTCAGGACCCCATGGAGTAGCCCATCTTAAGAGTGGGGTTCTTACAGCTCATCTTTCCTCACAGGTCTGACATCCCTGGGTAGTCAGGGTGAGGACCAAACAAATAAGACTGTTTAAGGTGTGTATGTGTGGGCATATGGTATGTTAGCTTTTACATGGTCTGTGTTATTCTTTAGGGCCGTGATCATGACAAACAGGGGTGTTAGCATTATAGGCAGCTAACACCCATGACCTGGACACTTTAGAGGCTAGGTCTTCTCATTCCTTAGGCTGTGATGTCAGGGCATTTGGGTAACACAATTTAAGTCAATATCAAAGAAAGCTCCCCTAGTTAAGTCTCTGGTATTAGGGTGTGTGTGGGGTTGGAAAGTTGCAATCCTCAGTGTCAGGGAAGTCATTGGGAAAGAAAAGGCACCATGAAAAAGAACATGTAAGTCCAAATCTAAGGCACATTCCTCCATGCCAGGAACCAGTATCAGCAGGGAGGAATGCTGATACTCCCTGGAAGATTCTGCATTCAGAGCACACCCTGTGAATCTCACACACTGATGCAGAACTACTTCCTGTGCCTACAACTGTTTGGTTAACCATTCTTTTGCTACGAGGCAGGACCCCATGTGGGTTACCATGGGGCCATTGTTGACTCTGGTGCGGACACCAGAACTAAACATTTTACTGCTGTCCCCCCCAACATCATCCTTCAAACACACACATGCACACACACACACACACACACACACACACACACACACACACACACACACACCACTTCCTAAACCTGCTTTGCCTGTCTTTAGCTTGAGCCTACAGAATAACTATAGCTGTCTAAAAAGGTGGTTTGGGCTGACACTTCCCAATCTGGTGTCCATCCTAGAGAAAGCATCTCTTCAGTGGCCACACTTCAACCCTGGGAAAAGGAAGGCCCAGATCTGCTTCCTCAAATGAGGGGTAGATACGATAAGAAAAGAGATGAGGTGGGCTTGGTAGTAGATCCTTCTGTCTCTAATTAATGTGTGGACTCCATAAAGGCTGAGAGTTATTCACACAAAATAAATAGATTGCTTCAATTATTTGATATAATGGCATCAGAAATATGTGATCTATTAATATATATCATATACTTTTTCACAATGACCTTGGAGTTTATCTACACACTGGAGTAGTTAGATGGGAATTCCTAAGAATCAATTGCAGTTTAAAGCTGAATCCATGCTTAATATGTACAGTAGCTTTCTAAACAGGCTTTCCAGTGGTCTCATAGTGCTTCATACTCCTCCTAGAGGGCACAGTCCCATTGCCTACCATGAAATTTTGAAGCAAAAATGTATTCCAATTTTTGATGCCATGGTAGCTATATATGCAGCTTAAATTATTAAGAATATACACGATACCATTTTGTAGATTATTTGATGTCCATTTCAAAGTCTTATGTAACTCATAGTGAGGTATTTACTGCTAATTGTTTAAATGTGCTTTGTATTTTGTGATCTATTATAGTAAGTATTTAACTTGGTCTTTTCTATCTTTGATCCCTGGCCATAGCTACAAAAGAGTGCAAGCTCAGTGGTTCCTTTTGGTAAAACAAAATCTAAAACTTAATTTTAGTGCTTCAATAATATTCACTTCCATACTCTTTGGTCTGTATGATTCATTGCATTTCCACACATGTTCACATTCACGTTTATTAGAGGGAGGGAGTATTTAGGAGAGTGCATCATATGGAGGAGTGATGGTAAACTACTGGGCAGGGTGATGCAGAAATGACCCCCAACAGTGGATACATGTTGGGTGCTGAGAGAACAGCATCTGGTAGAGGAGTGAAGCTAGGCACAAAGGGAAACCGAGAGATATGGGGCAGAAATGCAGGACTTGCTGAGGTCATGGGATGGGACTCCAAGTTGTCAGTCATGCTGTTGTTACATGTTAGGGTCACTGGCCAACACTGGGGTGATGAAACAAGGTTAAGTAATATTCTTCCAGATATAAACATCCACAAGAAGCAAGAATCACTAACTTCATAAAAACAATCTTTAGACTCTCGGTACAAGCCAAGCAACATTAATTACTGTTACCTAATTATGGAAAACGTGGAGTAATCAAACTTGATCATTGTGTCCCAGGTAATGAAGAGAACATCTGGATGCACATTGATGCAGCCTATGCAGGGTCTTCTTTCATCTGTCCCGAATTCAGGCATCTTCTAAATGGAGTTGAGGTAAGAAACGCATTTTTTCAGTTGATGTGCTGATTCTTTAGGCTCTTCTTTCTGCCCATTTTTGGTATGCTTCCCATCTCAATATTCCTGGCCTCTAGATTTGTAGCACAAGTAAGAAGATGGTTGCACTCTAACTCGTTGGTCCAATAGTTCAGCTGGTAACAGAGTTGATCACATGGTGTCTGGGTTCAGGTTCCTTTTTCAATAGGACATGTTCTTTCCTTCTCACTGTAATTTTTGTATCCTTTTGTGTAACCCGTTCACCTATAACCACACTTGTGCCTTCAAATACCAGCTGTGGATTCACTTGTTAACCCAATTTAAATGTAATAATTCAGTGCCTGCTTTGTACTCACTAGTTTATACTGTACATTATATTATTGTTTGATCATCATTATGCATTTTACGTTGCATCCTGTGTTTTGCCTGTCCATCTCCTGGAACTCACTGAAAATGAAACCCTGGGGTCTCGAAGTACAATTTTGGTTAAAGCCTTCTAATAATAAATAGATGTAATGGTTACTGTTTATTAATTAAATAGTAAATGTGCCACTCTTTGTTTAAAAAAGTTCTTTCCACATACAGTATATTCAGTGATGCAGGTGTGACAGAATGGTCTGGAATGGTATTCCGCAACCTTTGCTGAAACTGGAATGCTGTTCTGGTACTTTAATTAGTTGAAATCTGCTTGAGCATGTGCTTATCTGCAAGACTTCAGGAGTATGCGCTTGCGAGATGTTGGGCTGTGCAGCAGAGGTATGAGTTCGGCCAGAAGAGAAGCTTTTTTGTTTTAAGGCGCTGACTGTGTTGCTCAGTTCTGGGCCTGTCAGCCAGAACCTCCCTCCCTCCCTTCATGGCTTGCGCAGCACATTTCTGGGTTCTATATCACTGATGGACGGTGAAGAGGAAAGGCCAGGGGTGGGATGAAACACAATGGGAGCATCCGGTCAGGCGAGACCAAATGTGTTATCCTAGCCATGGTCGGTGTATCCTTAGCAGCTGTGGCTCTCAGTAAACTTTGTGAGTTGTTGTGGGTCGGAGGAGGAGGCAGGAGCATGGCTGTGGAGAGACCACCTGGTGATTGCTGGAGGGACCTGCAGATGGACGGAGTGATTTCTGCCTGGAAGGGGGGGGGGGGGGGGGCAAGAAGAATATACAACATCAGCAGAACTGCATAGTTGGTGAGCTGAGGACTGGAGGAGTGAGCAGAGAGAGGAATACAACTTAACATGACATGAGGCAGAGGGGAGGTGAAGAGAATTGGAGTGGAATGGACTGGAGGACTTAAGAGAGGAGGCAAGACTATTGAAGTAAGAAGTTAACTGCTGGTACTACTGTGTCACATAGGCTAGTTTTTTTACAAACTACAGTACATGTGACAGCACATCCAATCGGCAGCCATTCAGTTAAGTCTATTTTGGACGTAATTTACGTCCAAAAATAGCATCAGAACATCCAAAAATGTACTCTCTGGAGTCATTGACATCCAGTAACATTTTCATTGCTTTAGACCGACGTCCGTTTTTCATTGTGTGGATGTCACATCTTTAATTATTGTTTTTTCAGTCCTGTGGATGGGTTGCCAGCAGGCAGCAGTTGCCATGGAAACCTTTTTTTTTCTTCTTCAAAATTCTGGTGCTGCTAACCTGCCCCCACCCAACTCCCAGCTGCGTTCATTTTGTGCATGCACAGTGCCACATACTGTTTTGGTGCCTTTAGTTGGGGTGCGGAAAGAATGGCTGTGCATAGCATGCAGCTTACAGTGAGGCGGGATGGGAGCATTAGGAATTCAAGTGGAGAGCGAGTTTTACAGTTACGGTCATCGGATGCCCAGTACTTGTCTGAGAGAGACCACGTGGGCGTTGCTGGAGTGGGAGAGGACAGAGTGTGGCCTGCTGCATGTT
Organism: Neoceratodus forsteri; assembly: GCA_016271365.2. Lineage (NCBI taxonomy): Eukaryota > Metazoa > Chordata > Ceratodontiformes > Ceratodontidae > Neoceratodus > Neoceratodus forsteri. The sequence continues at coordinate 445,673,387 of CM057456.1, read as the reverse complement.
GTGGATGAGAATGGTGTGGGGGCATCATCTGGACGAGGGAGGAAAGTACAATTGAGAGCCAGTCCTGGCTGAAAGCAAACCTTGATACTGGCTGGCTGGTTGGGTCAGGGTATGTAGCTGTGGGTCCAGTTCCCGTTAAAGCGCCAGACCAGTTGAAGTTGCACTTGTAGCAGGGCAGTGGAGTGTTCGTTCATTGGAGAAGGATAAAAAAGGTATTTTTTTTAATTTTGCACATTTTTAGCCACCACCTCAGAGTGTGACTGTCCAATGATATCTTCAGTGAAGTACAGAGTTGCTGTTCTGAGGCACTCACTCACAGAACATTATTATCTAGCTGGGGCTGGCTGTGTGCGTGTGAGTGAGCAAGAGAGGGTTGTTGGAGAAAGAGCTTGAGAAAGGGACAGGACATTGTCTGTACAGTTTAATGCTGATGATGACTGAGTCACTTAGTTGTCTGGATTCCTGAATAAGTTGTTGTTGAAGTTGTTGTTTTGGGTCCTTACACTACCTGAAAGGGTCTGAATTTACTTTCAGCATTTTAGATGGGGGATCAGGTCAATGAGGGAAGTCTGAGTCTACCAGGAGGCCAGCTTTCATTTGATTTCAGCCTTAGAGATTTGAGGGGGCGGGGGTGCTAAACTTTCAGGGCAGTCTTCCTGATAAATATAAGTAGGACAGAGCTTGACTTTGGCATAAGTATTTGTTTTCACTTACACAACATCATATATTTCACTAGACCACAACTTAATTAACTTATAATGCTGTTTCCTCTTAGACTCTTGAAATGGAACACAGATAACAATGGGCCAGATAGGGAACTTACAATGGAAAGAAAGGCAATTTTTAGCTAAAACAAGGTGAAACATAAGTACAGTATCACCAGTACTGCAGTCCAGAACCACTGAAAATGGTGCTGTGGTATACAGGGAATGCACAGTGGACTGCAAATGAAAAACACATTTATCTACACTAGTAAGAAGTGAGACACAAAAGTAACTTGTGAGTGGCGAAGCCATGAGTTACTTAACGTTCTTAGTCTAACTGCTACTGTGTGGTGGAGATAAAGGTATTATCTACTACTGCTATCCATGCTGTGTATGTCATGTACACACTGTATATACCACCATTACTGGTGTTTTACCTTGTTTTAGCTCAAAGCTTCATTTCTTTCCATTGTAATCTCCATGTGTGGCTGGGTGGCCCATTATTCCGAGTTCCATTTCCAGATGTGATGTGGAAATAACATGTTCTAAGTTAAATAAATTGTGATCTAACTGAAATTAATTGTGTTTGTAAGTAAAACTAAATATTTATGCCAAAATAACATCAGATTTCTTTACCCAATATATTTGCCACTGGTGTTGTATTTCTGTGTCTTACCACTCTCACACTGAGATAAATGTGTAATTGCACTGCAGTCTGTTGGGGCACAGAGTAGTCTAGATGTGTTGGTGAGTTCTGCAGTCCAATATGTATTCATTCCCTATATATAGTACAATACAAATGAGATCTGTGATATTAAAACATATGATGGCAAGCTTTAATAAGAAGGAGAGAGGGAAGCTTATAAGTTATCTTTGACTGTTACTGTTTATCTGTATGAGTGAGTACCACATTTTGAATGTAGCAGCAGGCATCTGCCTGCAAGCACGTTAACATACTAGCTAGCATGCAATAGCATGATGAAGTTACTTGATAGACTTGCAAAAACAATTCATGACATAAACACATATTGTCTACAAATGATTACTGTACTGTTCGTGTTCCTTTCCTAGCATTAAGGAATTATTTATGTGGATGTGGCATGGATTATAGGGAGGTATTCAGAAGGCCAGCGAGCTGACTCCTAAAAGTATAGGACTTCAAGTATTTTGACTGCCAAAATTTGTCGGCTGGCATTATTTTGACTTCCAAAAAATTGACATCTGGAGTATTTTGACTCCAGTAAAACTGAAATGACTTCCAAATTTCAAGCCATGGAAGTATTTGACTTCCACCCAAAAAAAATTATCTGAAGCGCTCCCAATTGGAGAATGGTTGAAGCTGTTTTTTTCTGTCTGAGTAACTAAAACAGTATGCAATTGAAATTGTCACTCAGACAGAGAAGTTCAACTGTGGTTTTCTCTCTCAATCAGAAAGGTTGAGTCCCACTGTCCAAACAAGAAAGAGACTACATATTTGAGCACTTACTAAGTACAAATTACATTAAACAAAAAAAATCACACTTTTCATTTTGGCAACTAGAGAAGGACTTCCTTTCTGATAAAAGACAGTGTGCTGTGTATAAACCTACAGTGCTTTAATGATGTTAAAAAAATTATTTATTGCAATCAGCCAAACTGTGCTGTCTTCAGTTGGTGTGGGGGTGTTTACGTGGGTGTGAGCTGCCCGTCCTGCTCTTCTGATCACGCTATGTAAACCTACAATGATTTACTGAAGTAAAAACATGCAGTCAGCCAAACTGCAATTGCTTTATGTGTGAGCCTTCCTCACTGTGTATGCCAATGTACCTTGGTGTGTGCCCCCCTTTCTACCCTTCTGATCACTTTGAGTGCACCTATAGTGATGTACTGAAGTGAAAAAAATATTTCTTGCAGTTAGCTGAACTGGAGTAGCTTTAATATGTATGCTAGCCTTCCTCGGTGTGTGCGGGAGTCTACCTGGGTGTGTACTACCTATCCCACCCTTCTGATCACTCTGAGTACACCTACAGTGATTTACTGATGTAAAAAAATATTTCTTGCAGTCAGTTGAACTGCACTTGCTTTAATTTGTGTGATAGCCTTCCTCGGTGTGTGTGGGAGTCTACCTGGGTGTGTACTACCTATCCCACCCTTCTGATCACTCTGAGTACACCTACAGTGATTTACTGATGTAAAAAAATATTTCTTGCAGTCAGCTGAACTGCACTTGCTTTAATTTGTGAGGGAGCCTTCCTCAGTGTGTGGGAGTCTACCTCGGTGCATGCATGCTGTCTGTCCTACCTTTCTGATCACTCTGAGTAAACCTACTGTGACTTACTGTAGTAAACAAAAAATATGTTTTGCAGTCAGCTGAAATGAACTTGCTTTAATTTGTGTGGGAGACTTCTTGGTATGCGTGGGAATCTACCTGAATGTGTGCCTACTCTCCTACCCTTCTAATTACTCTGAGTAAACCAACAGTGATTTACTGAAGTACAAAAAATACATAATAAATATTTCTTGCAGTCAGCTGAACTGGCTTGCTTTAATTTTTATGGGACCCTTTCTCTGTATATTGTATGAGGGAGTCTACCCGTGTGTGCTGCCTGTCCTACCCTTCTGATCCCTCTGAGTAAACCTACAATGATTTACTGAAGTAAAAAACATTTCTTGCAGTCAGTCAAACTACGCTTGCTTTAATTTGTGTGGAAGCCTTCCTCGGTGAGTGCCACCTGTCCTGCCCTCTGTGTAGTCATACAGTCTATTAACAAAGCTTGCAAAAATAGTTCTTGTACTGAGCCAAACTACTCTTGCATTTCTTTGTGTGGACGCCTTACTTGGTGTGTGTATAGGAGACTTCCTGGGGGTGTGTGTCACCTGCCTGGCCCAGGGTTTAGACCTATAGTGCTTTAACAAAGCTTAAAAAAAATATCTTGTAGTCTATCGAACTACACTTGCTTTGTCTTGCATGGGAGCCTGCCTGGGATATAGCCAACATAATTTGTGGACAGTGTTCAAAATAGTACTGTTTAAATTAATAAGTAAATATTCAGGACAGCACCATCAGATTCAAATATAAAACAATCAACTTTATTTGAAATGTTCAAAATGTCATTTAATGGAAAACATTATAGGACAGCAAAATAAATCTGCACTTGAAACAACCAAATGGATCTTCAGAACAGCGTTGAACATCACAAGTCTGAAAGGCCTTATTTTGATCATTCTGGTTTGATTGATCTTCAGAGTGCTAATGGTCTTGTTATGGGGAGTGTATTACAGTCTCAGGCAGTACCGTAGGAAGGGTGGGGCGGGTGGTGCACCCGCCTCGGGTGTATGCCTCTGAGGGGCGCACTGGTGCAGTTTTTAAATCTGTGCTGTAACTTTAAAAAACATTTTTTAAATACAACTATGCTCTGCCAGAGGGTCGCATCCTGCTGAAGGCAAATACATGGTCCGCTGTCTCGCAAAGAAAAAAATCATGTGGTAGGGTCCAGTCCAGACAGGAGAGGAGACAGTATAAAAGGTATGGCCCTGCGCGTGAGACTCGAGGTTGTAGTGAGAGAGAGGCAGATGGTAGATGTGGTGGTAGCCTACTAGGAGTCAAAAAAACAAAGGATTGATGATTGAGGCGAGTGAAATAGGAATAGAAAAATGTTTCGAGTGGACTAGTAGAGCGCATCAATGCAGAGCGGTGTGACTGAGTAGAGCACAGAGATAGATAAGATCTGAGCCTCTGTGTGTCTGTGTAAGCAGCAAAGCAAAGCACTCAGTCATCTCTTCATTGTTAATGTTTAATGATTTTAATTTACTCTTCCTTCCTGAACGAATCCTCCTTGGGGGCCCGGGTGGGTAGAAGTGAGGAGACTTAGCCTGAGTTAGATGAACTGGTCTGGATGTTTTTATTTTAAATTTTAAATTATTTGAAAATTCAGTCATTCTGAATGAAATTTGAAGGATGATCTGACATAAGCGACGATTCTGGATTCCGACGATGATTCTACAATAATTTAAGTAGTCTTCTTACATCCTGACCAGCTGTCTGATGTCTTCCGACCCCCCTCCAACTACCTCCACACTCAGACCTCTGGGCCGGCTCCCTCAGCCTCTCCCTCTCTCATTCTCTGAGGTGACTGACTGTCATTGAGTCCACACTAGTACTCCCTCTCCTCTCTTATCTGAGTCCTGACTCACACCTGTCTCCTGCCCCGGTCGCTCTCCCTCCTGATCCCGGCTCCCCACCCCGCCGAGTCTGACAGCGGTTGGGAAAACATTATTTTGTTGTGTCATGAAGTGTTCAGCTCCACGCAATGCTGGCAGGCTGTAGGCAGCCAGTGTCCCTCCCGCCTCCCAGTCCCAGACCATATTCTGTATTCTCCCTGAATCGGAGTCCCCACGAAGATCTTCCCCTGCATAAGCGAGTCTTGCTTGCTTGCCTTCACTGTGACAGAAGTGGAGAGGGAAGGAGGGAATAAAAAGATGAAAAAAATTAAAATAAAAAAATCAAAAGCATATTCTGCATGGACTCAATGTTGAAACTCTCCTAGTACTTCAGACCCAGATAACTCTTGTTTCACATGTGCCTGCTCCCTCTTTTAAATGGTTTTGTTTCTCTTTTAACACAGATTTAAAATAGATCAGGTCTGCATTTCCCAGTGTGTGTGACTTTTATTTTTTTTACTGTCTCTCCTGAATCCCATGCAGAAATGAGCATAAGCAGAAAGGAAACTGCAGCTGCAGCACTGTCCAATAAACCATTTCAAATTGAAGTAAAAAATATCAATAATATCAATAATGCCCTCTCCTGCCAGTACAAAACATGCACACATGTTTAGTAAAACAAGGCAGTCCTCTGCTGTGTGGGAGTCAAGTCTGGCTGGTTGAGTGAGTCTCTAGACTTACTAGACAACTAGTACTCCCTCTGGTCCTCACCTGGAACCGTCCCTCCCGAGTACCCAGAGTCAGATGGCGAAGATTGGAAAAAAAAATAATTTTTTTTGGTCCATCAGCTCCAGGCACTGGCAGACAGCTCCAGGCTTGCATCCCACCTCCCACTACTTCTCCCAGAGTCCCCTTCCCTGCACAATCCAGCAGCCCCTCTGGCCTCACACACCTGGCAGCAGCAGTGACTGACTGTGAGCCCGTCTCTCGCTCTTTGGAATATGTGAGAGCGGGGCTGGGCCGCTGCTGGCTGAGTGAGTCTGTTGTTGTGATGATGATCATGAGGGCGAGCGCACTAGCCTGCACCCACATTGAATTGTTATTCCTCTGACTGCTGTGCTGATAACCTCCCAGCCTCATAACTCATAGAGCAGGGCATAGAGGATGGATGAGCAGCGGCATCTCCTCATTTTAAGGGGGGGATAGCTATTAGCTTGTGAGGCTTAATAAAGTTATTTATATAGCAGCTGGCAAAGGCATGCAAGGCATTCGTGCAGGGCAGCAATGGCATAGAGCAATGAATGAATGAGCAAATAAAAACAATAAATGGCACAAGTACAGAAGCACTGTATGCACAAGCACAAAACTGACACATACACACCACTGTGCACTGTGATTTCCTTGTTGATGTAATAGAAATGCCCTTCCTTCCTTCCTTCCTTCTGAGAGTGAGTCTACATGATTTCAAATTCAACTACTTGAGTCTAAGTTGTTTAAATGTATTAAAGGGAAATTGCATTTTATTACCTCAACAACAAATTACAGAGAGTAGTTAACTTGAGGATATGAAGCTGAACTTCCTTCTTTATGACAGGACTAGAAGGCTGTTGAAATTATTACTTAGCCATCTAGTCCTGTCATAAGGATGGAAGTTATCCGCAGTTTACATATCACCCCTCTCATACCAAGATACCATATGTGGCTGATCATGGTACCCCTTACACTTACCAGGGCAGGTGAGGGAGTACTGCAATTAGGCATTTCTTTGTGGTGCAGGACGTTGGACTACTGGCACTTATTAGGTTACTTACAGTAACCTGCTGAAATGCAGCAAGCGCAACGTCCCTCATCATGAAGAGAAATGTCAGTCAGATACCACTATATGCCTGTGTTGGGAATAATGCTGCTTGTTATTAATGATAATGGATATTCTTGTAATTGTGGGGCTCTAGCCTGCCCCCCTAAAACAACCCCTGTCAATAATTAAATTGATTATTATTTCATAATTATTGATGGGGATGTGGGGGCTGAGGCAGAGCCCCCTAATTACAAGAATGACATTACATTTGCAATGAGACTGCTTGTTTAACTTCCCTGCACAACCTGATTACAACTGGTCCAACGTCCCAGAAATGCCACAGTTGCCCCTGTTACATTACATTCACAGCAATATTTTTAGTTTTTATGGTTTCTAGTCTTATGTTTTGTGATATTCATGATACTATTCTTTCTCATGGGGTGCTCTGCCCCCCATCCCCGAGTGCACCGATGAAGTTGGATTTTTTACCTGGGGAGGTGTGGGGCCGCAGAGCACCCCCCACAAAAAGAATATCACGGAACATTACAAAACATATAAAGCAACCTCACAACTAGTTAGGCAGTTAAATTATTGTGGATCCTCATTCTTCTCTGCCTGTTTGGCAGCCTGGCACATTGGAATGTGCTCCAGCAAATTGTCAGTCAGTTGTAATTATTGCATCGTGTTGTACGGGGAGGTTAAACAAGCAGTCTCTTACAGTAAATTGAAATTTTTTGTAATTTGGGGGCTACACCCCCACACTCCAGTCAATTATTATGAGTTCCCTCGTTGATAATTTTCAGTAATTATGGAGGACGTTGGACTTTGCAACAGAAGCATGCCCACAGCATGATCACGTCTCCACTCACCATAGTGTGTGGAGTTTCCAAAAAAGTGCACTATGGGTGGTGCGCTTTTTTGGAGACTCCACACATTGACCACCAGTCCAATGTCCTCCACAAACGCCCTGCTATATACTGCATCTCCACTGACTGGGGTCATGAGGAAAAAGAGGATGCATTGCGATGTAGTATTATCATGTAAATTGTAATTATATTGTAAGGGGTGGGGGCTGATGTGTCATCTCAGCCGACACTGCTGCTCACCCTGTTGCCCACTTTTGTCACAGAATAATAATTTTTGTGATATTTACTGGCACCGCAATACTCTGATAAATTCAGTCTATTAGACTGAACATAGATATCAGAGTATCACCAGTAAATATCAAAAGATGCTAATTAATTAGTTTGCTTGGGTTTGGTTTACCTGGCATCTGATGACAGATACACTTACTTGTCCACTATCTCTCACACTGAATCCAGTTTAATATATGGCTTATTAAAGACCATTGTCTGTCTCTTACTACTGTACCAATTTCTTAAACTTTAAGAAATAGGTTCAGTAGGTTTCTCTGGGAGCTGAGCAGACAGCAGAATAATACTGTACACAGTTGGATCTGGCTGTCACCGGCAGGCCATCTGCCCCAGTCACAGAGAGCCAGCCAGTACAGTAGTCACTTCAGTCTACTGTGGTGTCACCTGACTCCAGTAATTTTAAGTCATTTGACCCACCCGACCCAGGAAATACAGTACCACTACTACCGCTGGTGCTGCTACCCTCTAGGCTGATGATAAACAGTCAGATAACTTACATAGAAACAGAGTTGATGGCAGCTAAGGACTGCAAGGCCCATCTAGTCTGCCCATTTTTTCTACCTTATGAATATGCCATGGGCCTTTACTCTGTCAATGACCTATCTATTCATACTCATCTGTATTGCTCCCTTATGCCTATCCCAGGCCTATATGAAGCCCTGCACTGTATTCATATCCACCACTTCCTGAGGTAGGCCATACCGTTTGATGCATCCACCACCCTTTCCGTGAAAAAGAAGTTCCTCACATTACTCCTTAATCAACCTCCCTCTAATCTCATGCTGTGTCCTCTTGTCCTGCTATCTTTATATTGAAACATGTTAGACTCTTGCACCATCTAGTTGCCCTCCTGTGGACTGCCTCTATCCTGTCTATATCCTTGAGGAGATGGATCTCCAGAACTGTACACAGTACTCCAGATGGGATCTCTCTCAAACCAACTGTCTGTACAGAGGGATAACAGCCCCCTGTTTTCTACTAGCAATGCCTCTCCCTATGTATCCAAGAATCCACCAGCCCTCCAAACTGCCTTCTCAAATTGCTTGCCTATTTTTAGGTCATCTGGTATGACTACCTCCCACTCCCAAGGTCCCTTTCCACTTTATTTAGTACCACACCCCTCAATGTGTGGTCTTCCCCTGGGTTTTGGTTTCCCAGGTGCATTACTTGGCACTTATTTGTATTGAATCTAAGCTGCCATACTTTAGACCAGTCATCCAAGTTTGCCAAGTCCCTTCTTCTCATCCTTTCCACCCCCCTTGTGTATAAACCCCTGTTGTAGATCTTTGTGTTGTCTGCAAAGAGGCATACTTTTCCTTCCAGTCCCTCCACAATGCCACTTATGAAAACATTAAAGAGGACCGGCTACAACCCTACGGTACATGACTAGTAACCCCCCACTTTCTTTGAAGTGGACTCCGTTGTTTACTATTACGCTGTGTCCTGTTGCCCAGTCAATTTTTTACCCAGGCTACCATCCTGGGACCTACTCCCAGGCTGGCTTACTTGTTTATTAATCTTTTGCATGGGACTGTGTCAAATGCCTTGCTAAAGTCTAGGTAGGAGGCCACATCTACATCCCACTCACCCTCCCTATATCCAAATTCCTTGTGACATGACACTGCATGCCCAACTTTAGGTAATCTGAAATGTCTGTATGTAATGTGTGCAAGGAGGGGCTATGCTTTTCAGTGAAAATAACAGTTTGTTCTGATTCCATGATGAAAAAAAAATCTGAAATCAGGGGTTGCTAGGGATACTCAATTCGGAAGAACATGTAACACAAGTGTGTTTTGGTTCAGTAGGGGAGTTATTTAGTAGTAGATGACCCACAACTACTAAATCAGGCTACAGCATGTAACCGTCTCCCTCCAAGGAGCTTCAGTGGGCCTAGAGGACCCCTAGCCCCATGTTTACGTAGCAATCTTTCACAGTGTATTTCAGAAATACATATAGGGTGGGTGGTTGATGGCATTGTTGGTCAGCCACTCATCCACAACAGTTGCGGCTGCACACTCTATACCACCCAGTCAGAGTCTGTTACATCTCATATTCCATGGAAGCAAAATATTCCCTGAAATCAGGGGTAGGGAACTGTAACAAAAGTATGTTTTTTCCTCAAGAAAAGCCCCCAAATTCACCACAGAGCATGCAAACCCTTCAGAGCTTCTGGGGGCCTTGCGGACCCCAGACCCCCAGCTCTTTTTTTGGGGGGGGAGCACAAATTTAGTCTCTTGCCCAGGGCACCAAAATGCCTTCCTACGGCACTGAGTGTTATACTCAGTGTTGTGAGTTGGAATGCCAGTAACCTGAGGTGAGGGGTTCTAAAAATAGATTAAATAGGAAAGGTGAGAGAGGGCATCCTTGTCTAGTCCCCTGATGCAGGGAAAAGGGCCGGGACAACATACCACTACATAATACCCGTGCAGTTGGGGAGGAATATGACACTCTTAAAACTGATTCTACCTGTACTAGTTGTTATGTATGGTGCTTTACTCTGCTGTATGTGCATCTTTATGGCCCGGTCCATACCTTGAAACAGTCCTTCAGACCAGTGTACCTACCTGGTTATCAAATAAATAGATAAAACCAAGGTGTAGAACAAAAAATCAAAGCAAACAAATTTCAAGATATGCTGCCTTACAGGCAAAATGACAGCAGCAGCAATAGAGGAATCATGCTGGGGGGAGATGTGGCTCTCCCCGACCCACTCTGGCACCATCTTGAAAGGAGATGATCATCTTCCTTAACCTGCTCCTCACCCCCTCCTAATGCATCTCAGCACTGAATTTGCTTTCTTGATTGCAACAGCACACTGCCTGTTTGGCTCCGGGCTGTTGCTCACAATAACCCAAGATCATTTCCCTCAGTTGTGCTCTCTACTGTTGCACCACACAGGGAGTATGTATTAAACAGATTGTTCACCCCTAGATAATAGTACTTTGCACTCCCCCCCCCTCCAATGTCTAAGCCTACTCCTTTAGAAATCATTGGGAAACTGCACTCTTGTGTTGTTGCAGTTAAGATTTATTTATAACAGAATACTCTTTATTCTAAAATGTTGGTGTATACTACTGTAAGTGGTGTTTTTGCCACCGCTGTCTCTGCCTTCAGTGCTCAGACACACACCATTCCATGGGAAACAGCATGATGTCATTTTAATCACAACACAGGTTTCCCTGTGATAAAACAGTTATATTGAAGACCATGGCACAAAAAAATGAATCCTGTCGCTACAAATTTATATCTGAATTCTTTTTGGAGAAACTTTTCATAAGGGGGCTTGGTAGAAATAACTAGTGAATATAAGGGCTAAAATGAGAGTAGTAAAAAAAAGCACAATGGCATTTGTCCAAGAGGATCTGGGAACCTGCCTGGAAGCATGTCTTTCAGAGGGTGATAAACCTATGGAACAGTCTGCTAGTGGAGACAGTGCACATGGAAGCAGTACACAGTGGAAAGGATTTTCAAAAGAATCCATCAGAGATCCATTTGCCTTTGTTTTCAAATGGCAAATTCAGCTGAACTTTAAAACCATCTACAGTATTGCGACAAAAAATGAGGCCATCCAGATATGCACCATTTTCTGCCACAAATTATCACTTTTTGTTGCAAACATGCGCATCTTTTGGAAATAGCAGCAGGGCTGCCTGGTTCCATTTGGGTGGATACAGATACTAATGCAGCATGCATTTGCTTCCATGTCAGACCATTTTGAAAATACTGCTCAGTTTTTATTGCTGGTATATGCTACAAGTAAAAATAAAACAACCCTTATTGTAAATTTCCAATGATCTTTAATGGGTGCCTTTCCCCTGTAGTGACCCCCCCGTGCTGTGTCCACACTTCTTGCTAGTTTAGTGTCACCAGCAAACCCCAACAGCCTGCTGCTGACCCTCCTTCTCCGGATCATTAATAAATACGTTAACGAGCAACAAAACCAGTATGGATCCCTGGGGTACTCCACATTGTACATCCCTCCACACTGAATGGTGACCACCCCCCACCACTCTCTGCTTTCTACAAGTCAATTAGTTTTCTATCCACCTCCTGTACACTTTGTGGACCCCATGTTGTCTTACTTTTTCCATGCTGTACAATGTCAAAGGCCTTCCTGAAGTCCAGATAGACTACATCCACCTTTCAGCCCCTATCCACCTGCTGTTGCTTCAGCGCACTCCCACTCCATGCTGTATTCACTAATTTAGCTACAGATGCTTTCCTCGGCTTATTAAAATTTGCCGTTCTGAAGTTTAGTATTTTGGTCTTATTTTTGGAACATATCTTTTATCTATAACCTCAGAGGTACCTTAGGGAAGAAGGTCCAACCTGATGGAAGGAGAGGTGGTGCTGCTGAAAGAGGAGGGGGTGGATGGTGACAACTAAGAAATGAGCATCCAAAGGATGCTTGGAATGTGCAGTTTAAGTACTGCTGGGGGGGCATAGTGTATGTTGCCAGTCACCCCGCTGAACCACAGGTTAAAGCCCACTAATTCAATTGCACATCATGCTCCTTATGTTGGCATGCTTAGGCAACATATGGGAATGATTGGAAGATTTGGTAGGATTGGAACAATCGTGGATAGTAAGAGAAGGTACTGAAGCTACTGAAGAAGTCTGGAAGGCAGGCAGTATGTAGAATGCATGAGCACCACAGAGTGCAACTTTGATGTGCACTCTTTCTGTCCACGCCACAGGGATTACCGCCCATCAGGGTGCCATGAAAACACAGGAACCCTCTTAAGGAGGGTTCCACTTCTAGAGGGTCCACAGGGACAAGGTCAGCTAAACCAAATGTACCTTAAGGAAGGAAGTACAAAAGTACAAATGAATGAAACAAACACATACTTACATACATACACAACGAGAGCAGAAATGCAGCCAGTGAAGTAGATGCCATTATTGAGAATGCACAGTAGGACAACCATTCAGCCCCCACTCTTAGTAGAATAATTATTTACTAATATTAACTGATATTATGATCTTTGTCTTGGAGGAGAGGAAAGCTCCTAGAGAAGGAACCTCTAGGAACCAAGGCCCAAGTCACCATTCCTTTATGCTAAGGAATACTTATAATGATGGCTTGGACTTATGCTTGAATTTGGAATCCAGTTATGTGGAATTGAATTTGGATTGTGAAAGTGTCTCTCTCTCTCTCTCTCTTTCCCCATCTAACTGGACAAGACTCAGGGGTTAAAGTAGGTTGGATCTGGCATAGACTCGGAAAAAGTTTGAGTATTCTGAGGGTGGTCTCACAGGGTCTCAAGACAAGGTCTTCATCCATGTTTCTTACTGCTTAGCATGATTTCCAAGAGGGCAGTATGCCGAGGCATGGAGTACAGACAGTTCATTTATTTTAAAAGTTTTACCAGGAAAGACATACTGAGCTGGTATCAGCTTGTTTTCAGATGTGTCCGAGGGGGGAAGGGATGGGAGATTACAGTGCAATTACAAAATACAGTATTCTGAAAAATGCAATAATATGGAAACAAGTACAAGCTAAACGAGCAAATTACAGGCAGCTCTATTTCTTTTTACTTTTAAGTTCTTTTATCTTCTTCGCGTGCCCCTTTTTTGTCCCTCAGTGTTGTACAGTATCACTGACCACATTTTGTGTTCTTAATAAAAATGGATAAAGGATGAAAAGACAAATTCAGCACTATGGAACAAAAAAAGGACTTCTGCAATGGAAGTTCATCAGTCTTCCCATAACTGGGAACCCTATAGAGCTGGCAGTTTTTTTCTGTACACTTTTAGTCCTCGTAATGCCATGAGGTGCTGCCAAGTTGATCTGTGTGGCTAAAGGTGCCCCCACTCAGTGATGGCCCACCCTCTGGGCCTGGTACTGAAAGAGATAAGTAACTGCTAAACACACGATTAACTGGCCTCTGGTTCACTAAAATGCTTAAACCTATGTTGGTGTTGATGAACGGGGCTTTAAAGGAAAGGGGATATGAATCGAGAGCAGTAGGGCTATAGGCAGACACAGCTAAAGGGGCCTTCTCCAGGTAAAGGAAGTCATAAATACAACACCAAGGGACACCGCTGAGTGTACCAGCCCAGCTACAGAAGTCCCCACTTGATGAGGTCCTCACTCTCAGGGTAAGAACTTCAGGGAAGTGAGAGAATGAGACCATTGAGATATCCTAAGTTGCAATGATCAGCAGGGACATGCAAGGCAAAGGTCAGGAAAGGATACATTGAAACCGGGTAAAATTCTGTAGAAGGATAGGAAGCAAGGAGAGCAAAGCCCCAGAAGGTAGTATGATAAGGAGGGTGAAGCCTGGGGTAGGTAGTAGATAAGGAGAGTGTAGCCTTTTATGGCAGCATAATGTAAGTGGTGAGCCCCAAGGAGAGAGCCTGGATAACCACCTTGGGCAGCTGGTAGACGTAGTAGAAGAGGTGAAACAGTATGCTGATGGCCAAATAATCAAGGTGGAAGGGCCAAAAATACAAAAGGGTGGAGAATGGCCAGCCTGGGGTCAGGCAGTGCCAGTAAATCTGACAGAAAGCAGAAGGAGGGCAGGCAGTGCAGGGAAGGTCAGGTGCACCAGACACACCACAGCGTCAGCCACAGCAGCTGAAAGGCAGGCCAGGAATCAGGTGCCAAGTCAAGGAAGCACAAGCAGGAGTCCGAGACCAACAAAATGAGAAAGGAGCCCTAAGGAGAAAACCCTACTATTCCAGGAGGCTTTCGCAATTGGATGGTACCTCTATGTTTACAACAGTCTTGAACCACATCTGTATCTTTCTGTTATTTATTCTTATTGTGATATTAATGTTCTGATTGCTTGTATTATTTTTAAGTTATGTTCATTTCCTTGTAAATATTTATTACTGTGAAGTGCTCAGAGCCTCAGGGACAGGGAGCTCAACAAATAAAAACTACAACCATTACAGCAAGGTGGGGAAGTATGTTGGCAACAGCACCACATATGGGCAGCCAGACATCATGTCAAGGAAGAGATCTGGAGTAAAGTCAGGCAATAGGCCGACAAGAGCCAGGGACCGGCCAGAGTGGCAACCAGAGGACGCCACTGGCAGAGACAAAGACTGACAGCTGAAGAACAGCAAAGATACACTGGGGCAAGGGAAATGAGAAATGAAGCAGACAACAGGAAACAAGTTGCAAAAGAGCAGCAAAAAAATGAGAATCCAAAGGATACTTGCTTTAAGTACAGATTGTGCGAGCATGGCATGTGTCACCTGGTGCCCCAATGAACCATGGGCTAAAGCCCTTTAATTATGTGTTCATTATAATTCTGAAGCACCTTGAGCATGGTAGATGGGCGCTATATAAACAAAAACATTCTATTTACCCGTCTCCAGTATTGAACAGGCTACATGAGTTTGCCGTCCTATCCGTAAATGTTGAAGCCATTGTAATGTACTCAATCACAGGACAACTTTGACAGTAGGCCCATAGTGGTCCTAGCAGTTCTTATCCTGCCTAAAAAAAATTCTATGTATACCTGTAGTTCAGTGGGGCAGCAGGTGACTCACGCCATGCAGCACACCAAATGCTCCCTAAGGGTGCAATTGCAAGCATCATCTGGATGATCATTTCTTTGTGGGACATTTGTTCTTCAATGCAGCAGGCAGTCTGCTCTTCACCTGCTCAATCTTACCTTGTTGACCACTGCAGTCTGCAGTATTTTCAGCCCATGGCTCCTCCCTCCAGACTGCCAGATTCTATGCTTCACTTCCTTTGACCGAGTTCTACTACACACAGCATCAGTGGCTGCCATCTGGTCATCCTGCCCTTCAGTTTTCTATTCCCTGTCATTCTGGTTGCTCCTCCTTTCCTGTCCTTTCCTGGCTGTCCCTGCTACCCTCTCCTCCCTGCTGCCTCCTCCTACCTGCTGCTCCAGCACTGTGACTGCTGTCAAGCATCCTGTTGCCAGTGGCCTCTCACAGTTAACTTTTGGTTTCATCCTGTGGCTCAGTTGCATAGTTGGCCTTCTGTCCACTGTTTCCCAGCTGAATGTTGATGTCATGCTGCTACCCTTTGGTGGCCTGCTCACTGATTCTGGAGGTTCTTTCTTACCTTCTTGCTCCCTCAGAATCCCTCTCTTTCTGTCTGCCTCTGCTTCTTTCTGCTATGCTACCACGAATGCCTGGTTCTGACGTGCTCCCCTGGTGGAACATTAGTTTCTTCCTACTGCCTTGCCATCTTGGGATTATGCTGTCCTGGTGGCTGGTCATCACTCTGTTAGCATCCATCTTCTTACTTCTGCCTTGGATGTTTGTGCTTCACCTGCCTGGATTTTTTAAGCCTACGACCCACTGCTTTTCCTCCCTAATGCTGCCTGCCAGTCCCCACCCTCAGCTCCCATACTTACTACTTAACAATGTCCCGACAACTACGGGCAAAAACACCTGAATAATTATCAGGTAACACCAATGTCTACTGGAGTAAGGCATACGTTAACTATGCTTTCCCATCTCAGGGGCTCTATTCTACTCAGCCTTGATGCCATTCAAGGGCTCAGTGCTCCAGCAATGTAAAATAGCGGGCCTGCACATGACAGAGAGATGCTGGGCAGCTGTTACCGATTAATTTTTGCCTTCTGCTTGTGGCTACATTTCCCAATATTCCTTTAGCTGGATTGAGTCCTGGCAACTCCAAGCATGGATCCCTCAGTCAACAAGTTCCTTAGGTTGCAGTCACACTCTGTAGCAGCTTGCTAGGGTGGAAGTCTCAACATGAATCAGAGGGAGAGGACATTATGCCCTGTCATGAAGCAGCATGCTGCGGCTCATTACTATTCCATTTTGCTTAATTGTTGTCTCAAAGTCCCCGTGAATTCAATTTAATACTAAATTAATTAGCCTGTAGGGATACATAGATACCTAAAATCTGATGGCAGAAAGAGACCAATTGTCCATCTAGTCTGCCCATACTAAAAATTACCTCATCTGACTGAACTCTCGTCCTAGAGGGGGTTTTCCTTCTCTAATTGTCAAACCATCTTTTGGCGTATTTGTCCCTTTGTGCTGTCCCAATGATGCTTAAACCTATTAATGGTTGCTGCCCCCACCACTTCTGTTGGAAGACTGTTCCAAGGGTCCACCACTCTCTCTGTAAAATAGAACATCATCAAATTTTTATTACATTTTCCACCCACCAGCCTCCGGCCTCCAGTCATGACCTCTAGTGACTGCATCCTTATGTCTTACAAATGTCTCCCCACTGTTTACCTTATTCATGCCTGAAGAAACCTATATGTTTCAGATATCCCCCTCTCTCATCTGGTTTCTAGTAAATATACAGTTAGGTCCTCCAACCACTCCTCATAGAATTTACCATTTTACTTTTGCATCATCCTGTTGTCTTTATACTGCACAGATTGCAGTGTCAGTGGCTCGCAGGTAGCACACTCACCTCTGAGGCCAGGAGATCAGAAGGTTGTGGGTTCTATCCCACACCAGACACTTGGGTTAATATCCCAATACTGACACTGCAGTGCAGCATGGGGGTTGCTGCACTCCTGAGGTGCCATCTTTCAGGTGAGACATTAAACTGAGGTCCCATCTGCCTGTTCTGGTGGTAGTTCAGGTGGATGATAAAGATCCCAAGGCACTTCTCGAAAAGAGTAGGGGAAGTTTTTATTAAAACAAAAACACACTTTTTTAAACAAACATTTCAAGCGACAATCATAATATTCACATTATCTACCCAATTCCAGTAACATTTTCCACAGTTCTCTTGCCTTCTCTTCTTCCAACAATTTACATTCATCTTGAAAGACTTTATCTATTTCATCCTGAAACTTAAAAAAAAAAAATCCTGTATAGTCAAATCCTTATTCTGCAAAAATCTTGAACATCTGTTTTGCCATATAGACCATTTTAAGCCTGCCAAAATAACATAAACTGTATTTTTATTTACATTTTCCCATTCTTTTGTTAACTGACCATACATCAAAGTCTCATATGTCATATTTTTAAATGCTTGCATCCCCTAATAACTTGCCACCATACCCCAAAATGGTTTCATAAAATTACATTAAAAAATAAATGCTGCATACTTTCCTCTTTTATCCCACAATCTCTCTCTCCACATATTCTCTCATCAATTTTTTTTATATTTATGGTTACCTCTCACGTTTAGCTTTCCATGACTACGCATCCATACAATGTCTTTCATCTTTCCTGGGATCCTCTTTTCTAATGTAACTTCTAAAATATCCCGCAGATTTATTTTCCTTTCTACCTTAAACACTGATGTTTCCCAGAAATTTCTCTCCATAATTCCTTTATATATCTGCTTCCTATTACTATCAATCAGTACATCAACTGTTACCCCCCACTGGGTTAAATACTTCCTTCCTATTTCCATATACAGTATGTTGGCCAGTCTTTACCTCTTGCTATATTGCCCTTCTTTCCAATGCATTTAATGAAAGGTACACTCCATTGCCATGTTAATCAAGTCCAAACTTTGGTCTCATCCTTTATTAATGGTACAATATGTGCGAACACAAAAATATTAATCTAAAAAAAAATTGAATTTATCATGTTTAAACCCCCATCCTTTATTTTCCTATACATTACCCCCCTTTTAATAGGATTTAATTTGCTGCCACACAATAACTGGAAAAAAGACTTTGGATTTTGGTTTGCATTTGAACTGGTACTGGAAAAATGTATGCTAAAACTAGAAACATTGGAACTATCAGGGCCGGATTAAGGGGGGGACAAATGGGGCAAATGTCCCAGGCCCCCTACCATAGACTGGCCCCCCCGCCATGGACTGTCCCAGTAGCTGGAAGCGAGAGAAAGTTGTTGTTTTTTTAATCATGCATGCCACCAGCTGTTGTGAGTCAAATTTCTTCCCCCTCTCGATAGGCCCCCCAGCTAGCAGCAGCTTGTCGCTCATTTGCGCGATAAAAATGCCTGAAAGGCAAGCAGTGCGACTGGAGAGGCATTTTAATGCTGTGGTAGCACATGTAGTCAAGTCGCGGTTTAACCACAGTGTGAGTCGCTGGTCTGGGGGCATATTGAAACCCCCCTTCAACAGATAGGCCCCCCGCCCAGCAGCTAGAGAGGTTGTGGACGTGGACATGGCCATGGCCTGGGAGTTGGGTCATTCAGGACGCTGGGAGTGGGACCACCGAGCGCTGACCGTCCAACTGGCACAACTTGTCTTAGCCTGCACCTGCACAAAAAAACATCAAAAAAAAACAACTTCCAGACCCCCGGGAGCTGAGCTCTGTGACGTGGAGTCCAGGATTTGGTACGAGACTGTCTCAGTCTATTTTCAGCCAGGCAGTAGACAGCGGCAGTACTCCAGATAGATCCCCCCCCACCCGCCGACCCTAACAAACAGCAGCCTTGTCTGCAATTTAAAATGGAGAAGAAAGATTGAGATTTGTCAGGGGGCTTTCTTCTCTGGCCAAGGATATATGTGTGCAAGACAAGTTCAACCACACAGAAACAGTTCCATATGCCCGACACCTAAACAGTGCATGCAAGTTCCTTACACTGTCTTAGCTCACCTCAGCTCAACTAGGGCTCACCCTAAAGCTCCCTCCCTCTTCCCGCGTCACTCGCTCTCCCATCCTCTGGACTGACTTGTTGCTGCTTGCTCCTTCATTCTTACCCGCTTTGCAGCCAGAGCCAGGATCATTGTAGTCGATGGGCTTGCCTCACTGAGCTCCTCATCCGTTCTGCTCCAGGTAGCTGGGTGGTAGTCATTGAAGCAGAGTTCGAGTCCCAACTCCCAGCGGAGCGAGCAACGATGCTAAACTGTACATGCTGCTGCTGCTGCACTTACAAAACTGAGTGTCTGAGTTACAAACTGAGCGCCAAGCAGCAGCAGGCAGCTTCAGTGCAGAAAGTGGCTTAGAAAGCCACCAATCAGAGTCCAACAAGTGTAACCAGTCCAATCAGTGTAGGGGAGGCAGACCACGGTTGTGATTGTGATTGGTTCAATTAGGAGAACCAATCACAAGTCTGCACTGATGTAAATATGCAGCGGGAAAAATAAACAAAGGGAACACTTGGCTACTTTGCCCTATAAATTGGGGCTTTAAATCCCTATTTAGTCAGGTATCAGAGCTGTAATCACCTGACCTGACTACCTTTGGAGGAGAAGAAGTTTACTGAAGAAAGCGTAGAAGACAGTCTAGAAGGGCATCATCCATCATCTGGATCTCCATCCCACCAGCCATACTCCAACAGCTGACAGAGAGAACCAGGACATCGGACACTTTTTGTGCCAGAGACCGCCAGTGGACAACTCTGTTCCGGAACTTGGAGGAGATTGTCATCCTAACCATCATTCTTCAATTTCAGCAGCACACTATTTGAAGTAAGCTCATGCTGGTGGTATTTATTTATTTATTGATTTTTGTTTTTGGGGGGGGTGGTATAGTATAAATTACAACTGTAGTAGTCTCTTGCCCGGTGGCACTGAGGGTTGAGGCGCTGACGCCACACTCGCTCCACGCCAGTGACCTGGGTTCAGGAGTGGACTCGGTCATTTTGGGGTCAGCAGGGGCAGAGAGGTATGGAGCGTCCATGGGACTGGTCTCCCTCTTCGGGGTTGGGGGATACCAGTTGTCAGTGCACTATCAGCTCCTAGCGGAGGCTGGGGGCGGTAGACCGGCAACAAGTACTGGGGAGCTCAGATGGGGCATGGCGCCGGGAAGAGCGCATGCAGACGTGTGCGCATTCCTTCCCTGGGCACCATTGCATGCTCCACTCACAAGGGGTAAGCAGAACAAGGGAAGTGGCTTGGCGACTGGCCGCGGCAGCTTGATGGCCATCCTACGAGGGCACCTGGCTCTGGGGGACATCGACGAACACTGGATCCTGAACTAGGCAGAGTTAGGGGCGCTCCACCACCCTGCTGCAGGGTGTAATCCGAAGAGGTATAAGGCGAGGGCCACTAAGGGGAGCTAGGGGACTCTGGACAGTGGAAGAATAACAGGATGCGCAGAAGACTGGGGCAGACCGGGAGCCAGGTAGGGAAAAGGATGATTAAAAAAAAAAAAAAAAAACAACTGTAGTAATCTGTAAATGAATACCTTCATGAAAACTGACACTGACTGTGTAGTACGGGGGGGGGGGCATATGTTAAACAGGATCATCCAATTATTGCATCTCTATTAAAATAAATATATATTCCACAAAATATGTAATGAGCAGAGACAGCTTGCTTCTAGTTGTGCCCATGCTTCAATTACGTATTGGAAGATCTGGTTAACATGTGCCCCCAACCTATGCAGTGTTCATCTCCATAAAAGTAGTTTCTCTGTTGTAACTTTAAATACTAATATGGCCACATGACACAGCCGGTTCTGATCTTATGAATGGTCTCAGAACTTGTAGGTCAGAGGGAGCAAAACTAAATTTCGTGGCTGTCACTGTGCACATTTACTTCTGTGCTTATTATTCTGGAAGAGCTGGCACTGTCTGACTATGGTACATTGAAACTGATAAGTACTGTACAAAGCTGTTTTACCCTCATCATGCTTATAGTTCCAGTGTACCATGATTCAGTTGAACTGGCTTCAGTTGTAATGTTTTTAAGAACATTTCACTGAAGTCTGTGCGCCACTGCAGAAGAACATTTGGTTTGCTTTCAGATTGTGTCAGATAAGTACATTATTGTATTTTATTTTAAACTAAATGATTGGTCCTAGCAATCTGCTTGTTCTAAGAAGCCAACATGCACTATACATGTTAATGGTAGACATAAAGTATTGTGTGTACAACAATCTGTGTTTATTTGTAGCCATAGCATTGGTACATTGGAACTGCACACCTCGCTCTGTACAACGAGTACATACAGTAAGTAATTACTTAGTTACTGTCTTTTGGAGTAGGATGCATATGCATGCATCATAGTAAAGCACTGTTTTATTTTTTTTTCTTAAAATAAGCTTGTAATTGTTTGAGCCCAAATCAGAGGGAAGGGAGGGGTGACAATGCAAGAACTGCCTAAACTGGTAATTTTCTTGGTTACAATATAAGCTGTATGTATGCATGGTACAAAGCCAAAGGTGTGCAGTTTTAATGTTCCATGATAAAGTAACCTATACAGTTCTGCTGCAAAAATTTAAGCCCCTTCGCACTGTCCACAGCAGTTCCCAGTCCGTTTTTTCTAGTTATTTCAAAACTGCTATAACAACCAGTTAATATTGCCATGGAATATAATTACTCTCCATATGGTGGTTGTTACAGTTAATAAACTAAAACTATAATAAACAATATGCTTGGAAAACGTTGTGCAAAATAAAAAAATTTGGTATGAAAAGTTGGTCATTTTATATGGCCACCCGAGTTGTGAGTGTCCCAGGCCCCCCTAAGGCTTGATCTGGCCCTGGGAACTATAAATGTTTTTAATAAATCTCTTCTCTCTTGTCATACTCCATTGTTTCCATTTGTGTACTTTTATTTGGGCTTGCTCATATTTTTCTTCCCAATTTTGTTGTATTACTTCACACCCTCCAAATATTATTCCCAGAACCTTAATGCTTACTTTTGCTATGTCCAATTCTTCTCTTTTTCCTGTCTCTATTGCACCCAAATGATAGATTTTACTTGTCTTTATTTATCTTAATCCCTGTATACTATGTTTGTCTACTGTTTCTATCAACTTATCCCCTGAAATCTGATCCTTCACTAAAACTATGCAGTCCTCTGCATATGCACTTGTTTTATTTAATTCCCTATTTTGCCATATAATACTTTTAATCTCTCTATCCACCTCTATTTTCCTTAAGAGTGGATCCAAACAAATACATATAATAGGGGACTTAATGGGCACCCTTTGCGAACCCCATTTCTTATGTACATTGAAGTACCTAGATGTCCATTAACCATAGGGCAAATTTGCGCTTCTTTATATATTGTCTTTATTAAACAAATTAATTCTTTTGGAATCTTAAATTCTTCTAAGGTATTCCATATATACTGGTGCTTTACAACGTCAAATGTCGTGTCTTGGTCTAAGGCATACAAATACCCTTGCAATAAATCTTCCTGCCCTTTATTTATGACTTCTCTAATATAAATTAGATTTTGTTGTATATTTCATCCAGGAGTAGCACACATTTGGGACTGCGTTATTAATTTCTCTGAAAAAGTCCTAAATCTATTATTTATTACTTTAGCTAGAATTTTATAATCTAAAGTCAATAGACTAATGGGCTTCCAATTTTTTAGTTGTGTTTTTCTCCTTTTGTGCAAAAAAATCGTTATTCCTTTTTTCATGCTTTCCGCCAAATTGTGCCATTCATTATACCATTATATACTTTTGTTAAGATAGGAACTATTTGTTTTGCCCAGAATTTTATAAAAATATTCAGAATCCCATCCACCCCAGGTGCTGTGTTATTAGTAAAAGTTTTTATTGCCTCCTTCATTTCTTTTTTATTTCCCTTTATCACCTCTGCCTCATCTACCTCCAACTTTGGCATATTAATTGTTTGAAAAAACTCCTCACTTTTATTATTTACTTGTTGGTATTTTTTTTTCCTCAAAAATTCTTGTACCATACATTTAATGCTTGCTATGTCTGTATGTATCCTACCTTTTTCATCCTGCAGCTTGTACATAATTTGATTTTCTCTTCTTTCTTTACTACTATTGTAAGGATTTGAATGATATTTTGTTCCCTGTGTGCCACTTTTTTGCTCCATGATTAAAGACATGACTCTATTATATTGGTATTCTTTCATTTTAACCTTCATTTCTTCCATTTGTTTAGATTTAGCTACCTTATTTTTAGCTTGTCTAATCATAAGTGTATATAGCTGGCCCTTAAATTTAAATATTTCTCATAATTTGCTGCCTATGTTCTCTGCCCTTCATCAATCATATATTGTTTAATTTCACTTGTTAGTATCTTCCCACCATTCTGATCCACTGTCATATAATTCCATGACTGTTAACTTATCTTCTAGTAATAGTTTAATTTTCTCTTTGCAAATACAGTAGTAGCCACAGCAATTGCCAGCTATTTCCCGATATTTCTAGAAAAATCTCCTGCTTTCTGCATTTCCACAGTAGAGGCAGCAGAGAGAAACTCTTCAGAAATTTCAGGAAATATCTGGAAATAGTTGGCAATGTCTGTGGCTACTACTGTATCTTCTTGTAGTTTAGCTATATTCATCTTCCAATAACCTTTCCATATTCTTATTCTATTCCCTAAGTTAATTTCCATTTCCACTGCTGTGTGATCTGATGTCTCAGTCGGTATACTCCTAATGTCAATTATCTCCATTTTCTTTTGTACCATCCAGAAATCAATACGAGTTGAATATGGCCCTTAAAGTACATGTGTTCCCTTTCTTCCCTTTTAATTTATATCCATCCTCCATCCCAGCTTTCTTTTAAGTGAGTCATATCACAAAACATTTTGATGTTGCCCTCCCAGTCTGTTCAGGATAAACCACAATTAAAACTTCCACACACACACACACACTGCAAGTTTTGAAGTGTGAAATAAGGTTCTATTTGATCCATTAGCATATTTCTTTCTTTTCCCTTGTGGATTATAGATCACAATAATTCTCACTGCATTTTTTTTATAGTAACATCAACTATCATTGCTCTTTCAGGTACTAAATCTATTACTTTTAATATTTGGACATCGTGAGATGTAAAGGTTACCCCCACTCCTGTACACCTATCTAGCCCAAAGGACCACAAAGATGGTCCCCATGTCTAATCTTTTTGAGTTTGCTGAATTTCATCTACAGTATGTAACCTTGTATGTTGTAGTACATATATGTCATTCTTAAAGTCATTTAGCATTTTGAAAATCATCTGCCTCCTCCTTCTATTTTTAATACTGTTCGTATTATGAGTGAGGCATTTTAAACTTTCCATTTTGTTTTTCCTCAATTTCACCCTGCATCTTTTGGATTTTTTCCTTTCTTTGACACCTGTGTGTATGTTGTGTCTCCATCCTCCTCTCTCTCACCTTCAGAAAGGTCCGTGATTTGACCAGTCAGAGCCTCCTCCATAGTAGACCACTTATCTTTGTAATAAGGTATAATTATTTGTTAATTCTACACCTTCTCGATCTTTTTCCAATGGATTAATTTGTTTTGCTGCAGTCTTATTCCTGTTTTTGAATCTTGTAACCATAGTAAATCCAATTTCTTTTTCTTTTTTTTCTTCAGGTTTAATAGTCCCTGTTTTTTTCCCTTCTTTCTTTTTGTTCTTGTATTTCTAACCCCTGAGACCAGGGTTGTGTCCTTTTTCCTTTTTCCATATCCTCTTTATTAAGGGCTTCCCTTATTACCTTATCCTGCTTATCGTTCTCTTTCTGTGCCACAGCCAAGTAGACATCTTGTTCTGCCCTTTCACCAGTGTCTGGACTGTTATGAGAGGCCCAGGGACATTTTGAGAAGGTATGCCCTTCCTCTTTACACAGACTACATTTGACTTGGTTTGTGCATTCTGCCCCAAAATGCCCAATCACGCCACATAGGCCACACTTGACTTTCCCACTCAACATTACTCAAATGTCCTCGCGCCACATTAATTGTAGCAGGCCCAAGCCTGGCCTGCATAAAAACAATGCCTCTATCTTGGCCTAAAGAAATAGTTCAGCAAATGCTGAATTTCACTATCTATTTGTTTAAGTGTTAATTTATATTTCCATCCACCTCTCCAAAGGCAATTTTCATCCAGTATAGGTTCCGGTGGTCCATGCATTACACCCCTCTGTTTAATCCAGAAATTAATTTCAACCACATTAACGCCTTCATTTTGAAATAACACAGTCACTATCTTAAAAGCAGGCTTAGATAAGGGAATAACCAAAAAATCCTTCCATAAATCTGTATATTTCATTTGCTGGTACAATTTCCAAAAGCAATCCAACCCTCCTTCATGTAAAAACTTATATCAAATTCTGTGCTTCCTGGTACATGAATAAGGGCATATATCTCATATGGGTAAAATTTCATTTTGTTCATCAAGAGTTGTTTCCCAATAAAAAAATCCTGTCTGGCACATCCTCAGCGGGCCCTCTAAATCTCAAGCATACCGCATTTCTTCTTTTTGCTTGCTGCAGTTTTGCATCCTTAGGAAATAGTTTTTCTTTAGTATTTCTACCCCAAGGTTTATCCTTCTGGCCTTCCCCTTCCTCCTGCATTTCCTTGTCTGTTAAAATCATTTTCTGTTCAAGCTCCATAGATGAATCTTCATTATTACTATCAGCTCCATCAAAAATTCTCTCTTTTGTTTTGTCTGCTTCTGATGTTGTATCTTTCTGTTTATCACCTTTATCATCCACTTCCTCAGATTTTCCTTCTACATCATTTATATCTTCTTTTTGTTTATTGCTGATCTCAGATGTACTGGGCCTGTTCAGATCCCACCCAGACCCATCATTCTTCCTCCTCCAACCTGCTTGCAATAGAGCTTCTGTTACCCATTCAGGTGTGTCTACAAAGTCTCTAAATGTTTTCCCTTCTGAATCTGAAGCTTCATCTTTTTCTTCTTTGTTATTTCCTAAAGGGCCCTATTTTTCTACAGTGCTCAATGTCTTCAGTACCTGTGCTTTCTTTATTTATTTTTGCTCCTTCTTTACTTTCAGTCTTACTTTCTACAGCCCTTTTCAGACCAAGCCATTTCCAACTTATTTTTACCTTTCTCTTCTGGGCTGACACTTTCAATTGCTTTTTAACAGGTTCAGTGGGTGTGGCTCACTTTGATGCCACCATGTCATTCTCAGCTTAGACTGACAGGAGTCTGGCCTATTCACCTCACTTTCTGCAGCAACAATATCTGGCTCCATAAGACCTCCTGCTTCTTTACTTTTTTGCTGATCATTTTTAAACAATATTTTTTTTTTACTCACACTTGAACCGTCTTCTCCCTCGATCTCCATGGAAGAAATTCTCTATTGTGATTCCTTTTCCTTCATTTCCAGCTGTTCACTCCGGTCTTCATCTTTCTGGTCCATATAAACATCAGAACTCATTTTCAGGACTCTAGTGGTATACAAGACAGGGGAGGAGGCCTTCTCCCCTGCCACATCAGCACTTCCTCCTCTTCTGCTGTCCAGCTCCAAACTGTGCTCCTCCACTCTGCTCTCAGGAAGTCAAGCCCCCTGCTGGCAGAGTAGGGGTGTTTTTATTTATAATAATACATACAGGAAATCACATGAAACATTAAAGATGATACTTGATCCTCATAATAAACTACAATGAAACTGAAACGGTAGAGGGAAAAAAACATAAGAAAGGGCACAAATTAAAAGGAAAAAATTCATAATTACCAAACAGTAATACTGCCTGAAAAAAACATCAAAAAAGGGGAGGGATTAGGGAGGAAGGTCAACTATCCAAATTATTTACATTTAATAATGTAAGAAAACCCCTCCACCAAAAATGTACTTTATCAACGTTATGCATTTGTTTATCTTTCAAATAAACTTTCAACAATTCATTTGTAACATAACAACAAAACCCTTCCACTGTACTCAATTTCTGATAAATTACCCATTGACATCGTAATTGCCATAAACAAAATCTTAAACATGCAAAACAAATTAATAACATGTGTTTATCATATATCTGTAGGCAGGGTGGCACTATTCCAATAATTAAAGTCTCATAATTAATAAGAGACAACCAAGGCATATTCCATCTATTAGCAGCATATTTCCATATTGATTTAGAAAAAGAACAATACAAGAAAAAATGCTCCATAGTTTCCTCTTGGTTTATACAATCAGGAAAAGGACAATTCCTTTCTTCCCTAGCCTTATACTTAGCCGTGCCCCTCACATTTAAATGACCATACATGATGAGCCACTGGGTTTCCCACATCTGTATAGGGAGTCTGGGGTTATTTAATTGTTCTAAAATATTTTTAACACCTGCAGAGGGGCAATTTTTAAAACATGGGTCAGTAGGATAGACTCTAACCATTATCATCCTATAAAGATCTTTAGTATTGGAAGAAGAAATTTGTTCTTTTAACACCTGCCATTTATACAGCTTTTGTGTGGAAGGTCAGAAATATGCTGGGAAATGAAGATGTGGATGAATTTTAGAGCATAAGTTATCCAGGCCTGCAGGTATCACTCTGGACTGCCTAATCCAAAACCTATCTTGACTAACTGAAAATAAAAAACATTTCCTTAAATTAAGTGAAATAAACAATACATGACAAAAATAACTGGGTCCACCATACCCTAACCCCTTTGTCCTTAGCCAAATATGTATAAACATCTTTTCACTGGATTCAGTCTATTCCCCCATAGAAGTTGGAAACAACAACTATATATTCTGGCTTCATATTGAGTAGGTACCAGAAAGATTTGGGCAATATATTGTAAACAGGGTAAAATAAATTGTTTTAGAACCTGTATTCTTTTGAGTTTGGAGAATTTAAACTGCTTCCACCTAGCAATTTTCCCCTCGACCTTTTTACAAACTAAATCCCAGTTATCTACTGGCAAATTTTGTGGCCCAAAAAGAACACCCAAAATAGTTATAGGTTCGATAGAGAAACAAATATTATTAACTTAAATAGGAAAATGAATAACACTCCCTAACAGAAGACCTTTGGATTTTGTGTGATTAAGCTTAGCATTTGACAAAGAAGAGAAAAGAGAAAATTCTGTAAAAAATTCTGCTATCTGCTCCTGAGAATTAAAAAAAAGGCAAACACCATCAGCAAAAGCCTGTACCAATAATTGATCATTTGATAAAAGTTTATGTACCCTTCCCAGCGAGAGGTTAATTAAAGCACGTAACAAAGGCTCTAATGAAAAAACAAGCACAGGGCTCAAAGGGCACCCTTGATGCACCCAGTATTTATTTCTATTCCTTTGTTATATGCTCCTTAACCACTGGATAGACTTTAGATGATTTATATAAAGCCCGAATCATCCCAACAAATGAAATTGGGATCCCAAGAAATTTTAGGACCGAAATAAAATCCTGGTTAACCCTTATCAAAGCTTTCTCCAAATCAATTGATAACAAAAACAGCCTCCCTTCTAAAGATAAATATTCTATTACCTCTCTAATGATTATTAAAGGCGACTGGATATTCCTATCTGGGACTCACAATATTGAAATGGAGAAATAACTTTACCAGCCAATAATCATAACCTATTGTTCAACAATGAGGCAAAAGATTTTATAATCAGTGTTTAAAATAGTAATGGGCCTCCAATTCCTAAGGTCTCCTTTATCCCCTGATTTAAATATATAAATCAATAGTCCTTCTGTAAAAAAATCTGGGAACTGAACTTTAGAGACAAAAAATTGAAAAACTAAAAGTAAACAAGCCGTGATGTCTGTTTGAAAAGTTTTATAAAAAGAATTTGGAAGGCCATCTAAACCTGGCATTACATTATCTTTTAATTTTTTTATAACCCTTTCAATTTCAAGGCAGGAGAAAGGAACTTCCAATTTATCCCACTCCTGGGCTTCTAAAAGGTCAGGAGGCACCCCTAAATAATGTGCAATCTCAAAAACAGAAGGTTCCAAAATTGGTTTTAAACTATCAAAATAATCTTTAATAATAGAATATTAATACCCCCCGCATCCTCCACCTTAATCTGGTTGCACATGAGATATTCCAAAGCTGTAGAATCCTTTAGTTTTTTTACATAATTCAAAGAGATCCCCAAAAACTGTTTTAGAAGAGTGATTAGTAAGGACCGCTTGCAAAGTTTGAGACCTATTATATTGATATAGTTTCATTTGATCTTTAATGTGTTGAATCTGATCTGAAAAATCATACTTAGATGTATTGGCTAGGTAATCAGGTATTGCAATTGAGACCTTAACTTTAAATATGAAAGAAAACTAGAATTCGTTCTTTACCATATTTTTGAAACCAAGAACAACAATCTTACTTTGTTTCCAACCACCAAATACCTAAATCAGAATACAAAAATGCTATTGATGGCCTGGCCCTCAATATAAGGGAAATTGAGTTTATTACTACAGCTTCTTTCAAGATGGAGGTATTTAGTTTCTATCTTGAAGATTTCCTCCCAACAGAGGGGAAAGTGCCCACTTCAACCAACACTAAGAGGTGATCTGAGAATTCCACAGGGACTATATTAAAATGTCCTATTTCTGTATTTTTGAAAGGAATAGATAATCGATCGTAGAACCAACTTTTCCCTTAAAAAAAGTAAAATTAGAATCTAGTTTTACAGAGGAGTTACAATTAACCAAATCTCCTGTCTTGATAATTGATGCTAAACAGTTTGAGTCACAATAATTTTTTTTGTTTACCCCACCTTTGATAGACAGAGAGTACAATTAAAATCGCCTCCCCAGAAAATAGTAAGAGAAGTAAATCAAAAAGGGTTGAATTAGTTTCATGTACTCAGTTCGAAGAGCCTTTGTCTGGGGATTATAAATATTAATAAATCTACAAGCTCTAGAGTGCCATAGACCATCAATAATTAAAATTCTCCCCGGAATCAATTCAATTAGTTTGAATAACACAAAATGAAAAGAATTCAACAAAATACCTATCCCATCTGCTCTGTCCCTTCCAAAGGATCAAAAAGAAGGCCCCCAAGGCCAGTCCCTTTTGAAGGAAAAAATTTGTTCTTGAGCAAACATCCAGGTTTCTTGGAGAAAACATATTCCCAAAGATTGGTCTCTAAGGAGCTGAAAAACAGCTTGTCTTTTAGCAAAGTTAAGCAGACTGTGTGTATTAAGAGAGCCCCAAATGAACCTGGCCATGAAAGTAAAAAAAACAAAGGAAACACAACCTATTTTTTCCTCCTTTTCTTTTTTTTCTCCTTATAATCTTCTATAGGGGCACTCATACCACCTTGAAAGGATTTTTGGGAGTCCGAGTCTCCAACATCCATCTCTGAATCCCCCCAAGAGGTAAACAAAGCAGCATAAGAATTTGGAGATTCAAAAGATTCATTTTTAGAAACAACCCCAGCCTTCACATGTCTATTTGACCGACGTGGAGGAAGGGAAGACAATCCTACACTGTCCCTAGTAGGTTGTTCTGGTTCTGTAGTATCAGTGTAACAAACAGGATCTAGAAGATTTACCACATCTGCTTCAATTTTGACAACACTAGCTGGAACTCCAGAAGGGGAAGGTGAAGTAGGAGGAGGAGGAGGAGGAAGGGGGGGAAGGGGCCCTGAACTGGGAAACCAAATCTAAGGATTCCTGCTGAAGAGGAGGAGCCATTTCCTTAATCTCCACTTTTTGGAAACTGCATCCTGGGCCTGCTGAATGATTAAGTCTGTACTACCAAAAGGCCTTATTTTTAGTGGCCCAAGGGCAATCTCTAAAAGCATGGCCAAAATCCTCACATAAGTCACACTTCATGTGGTTCACACTGCATAGTGATATGACCCACTTTCCTACAATTATCACATCTCGGCTGGTCACACACACTAGAAAGATGAGATTAGCTCCACACTTATAGCATGCCCTGGGTTGCCCACTGTAAAACATACCCCTTGATCTCTCCCCAACAAAAGGCATTTGGAATATGCTCAATTCTGGAATCCGTTTGTCTAAGCTTCACCTTATATTTCCACCCACCGGTCCAAAACTGCTCAGAGTCCAAAATAGGGTCTGGATCACTTAGTATATCACATTTTTGGGAAAGCCAATAAGTAATATCTTCCACATGGACCCCCTCATTCCTAAACATCACTGTGACATTTTTGATTAAAGGCTTAGAAAGTGGAATTGCCAAGAAGGGGGTCCATATAGGGGAAAATTTAACTTGCCCATAATATTCCCAGAAAAGGTCTAAATTATAAGCTGAACGAAAACTAATGTCAAAATTATCTTCCCCGGAAATATTTATAAATGCAAAAACATCTCTTGGTAAAAATTTCAAAGATTCTTTAATTAAATATTTCCCCACATAATGTCTATCAGCCTGACATCCAGGCCACCCTTTGTAGCTATTCTCACCTGCTCACGAGGTGCAGCTTCCTTCTAGATTTTGAAAAAGTTCAGATAAGAGAGGTTTAGTTATAGGTCCCAAGCCCCACACCTCTTTTGCGCTGAAGCCTGTGATCCTGAAGCCAAGTCCACCTTTGGAAAAGGTTGTAGATCAGGTACAGATGTTTGTACTGGCATAGCTGTAGCAGGAAAAGTAGAAGAGATATTCTGTAAATTAGTCTTTGGCCGCCACTCAGGAGTCTGAAGATTAAGTGAAGGATCCCAGGCTGAATCCGGGGTCCAAATCCCTGATGGGCCCTTCTCCCATCCAGCTCCCTGTAATGCTTTCTGAGGAGACCAGGAAGCATCATGTATACTAGAAACCCCATTTCCTTGATATATTTGGACAGATTCTGAATTAGCCGCACATTTTTTAGACTGGAAAAACTCCTGTGCAACAGCTGTAGACCCTTGTAGTAAAGGTGCATTATGTTTAGGGATAACCAGCGGAGAAAAACTAAATTCAGTCACTCCTTGTCGATCATTAACCTTTGTTTGATATGATATAAGATGGGCCTCAGTCTGTGCAGTACCAGAAGGCGACTGCGGATGGAACACAAAACTCGATTCCTTTGACAAAGTTATAGCAGTTTGAAACTTTGAATCCGCATGTTGCAGCACTGAAGCTGCAGTAGGCAGGCTGTTGAAAAGTTCAGAAAGAGCCAAAACCGGCTCACCGACAATGGCAGTCTCAAGAGATGTGCCTGGCTTTCGGCACTCGCTATTCTCAACAATTAACCTGCCAGCCGGCACACTCATTTCAGTTTTCCAAGCCTTGGAAGAAACATTAACGCACTCACCCATCTTCTTTAAAGGGAGCTGACTGATGACGTCCTCATTCCTGCTGTCAATATTCACTGGCAGCTTGTCAGACTGCTCAGCTGAGATAGCGTGTGACGTAGAGCCTTGCAAAACAAAGCGCGCCAATATGAAATTTCCACCATGGTTTCTTTGCCTTCACTCAGTAAATTAGAATTTCTTGCAATTCTTAATAACTCGTTGTAGACCTCTCTGGTACCAACAGTTCCGGTAGTGATAGAGCTTCATGAAAAACCTCGTCTCCTTCACCAACCGGCATTTTCAACACGGCATCAGAAAATACATCCTCTGCTAGTAAGTGAGGCCTTCCCCACTACTAGACACACATCCACCTCCTCCAACAACTCTCCCAGAGTGGCCATCTCACACAGAGACGGCTGTCCAACCACACGTGAACCAGACGAATCCATAGCAGGAGAAGTAGGCTGAAAAGCAGGAGCTAGAACCTGGGGACAAAGAGCAGCATTTCCACCACCTCCACCAGGATCTGGAACAGCAGCCATCTTGGAGTCACCAGCAAAAGGGTCCCCTCTGCTCACAGGAAGCAGAGCGGGGGAATTTCCCCGGTGCTCTGGCCAAATTTCCCCCCATTCACTAAAAGTACCACTAACAGCTTAATCTAGTTCAAGGTCAGTTGGCATTCATCTGTATCCCCCTCCCTCCGGGTCATGCCTGAAAATAGGCTAGAATTTGTCTAGTGCACTTACCCGGTCAACAAAAACTAAATAAAAATAAATAAAGATTCAAGTCTACTGATATCCCTCCTCAGATGAGAGTTCCAGAACCTGGCACAATACTCCAGATGCAGTCTCACAAGGGATCTGTAAATTGGCAGAATTACCTCACTTCTCCTGCTGTTGAAACCTCTCCCTATACAGCCCAGCATCCTTGAAGCCTTGCTATATGCTTTGTTACACTGACTTGTTTATTTAAGGAAGTCATTAATTATGACCCCCAAATCTCTCTCTTTGATGTACTAGCCAGTGTAACTCCTTCTGTGCAGTATTCAGTGTGAGGATTATGTCTAACGAAGTGCATAAAGAAGAGTTACTCATCATAACAGTTGCTGTTTGACAGAATGTCCTTCATTGGGCCACACCTTTGGAACTATAAGTTGTTGGCATCAGGACCACTCAGAAATGTTGTGCTGTGGGGCCACCCACGATGACATACAGTGTTTACTCCTATATAATCGTGGGTGACCCCATGCTCCTCAGTTCCCCACCAAACATAAGCTTAGAGCTGGTTTAGGAATTGAGGGATGCATGTGAAGAATACCCTTCAAAAGCATACAGGACACCTCTAGTTGTGCCACTATACCCATCAATAGAGGCATAGAAGGCCAAAACAGCTGCTATGTTAGGGTGAACTGGAGGGGTAGGCAGCAGTTTCAGAGCATGCCCTCTTTATGCTATTTCCAGGACCCACTCATCTGTTATGATTTCCCTCCACTGAAGGGGAAGAAGTGGAGTATCAGAAGGTGCCAGGGGTGTCAGAGGCACCCTCTCTATTGACACCTTTGGAAGCCTTTGCTTGGGCATCGGGGGGGGATCTAGGAGTGGACCACCATTATGGTTTTGTGTATGGGGTCGCTGATGAGAGGCATGGCCATCACAGACAGCAGGTCTGCAGAACTGGCCTCTACCATGCCCGCTGGAAGGTTAAGGGGTCAGAGATGAGAGGCATGGCCACCACAGACAGCAGGTCTGCAAAATGAGCCCCTACCATATCCACTGGTGGGTTGAGGCATCAGAGATTTGAGTGAACTTAAAGTCATTCTGGAGGACTGAAGCTCACGTAGAGCATTTTCAACATCACTCTCAACAGTCTGAGTTAATCATGTATGCCTGGTATGCCTGGTAGTTTGCAATTCTTAGGCCCAAAGATGCAGAGACATACATTCTTTTGTCCATAACATCCAGCCTCCTGGCTTCTTTGTCAGGAGGCAAAGGGATCATGTGTCTAAGGGCTCTAGAGAAATCATAAGTAACCATTATAACCACAGAATCTGCTTCAGGCTAGGAAGTGTAATAAGGCTTAACAGATGGAGCCAGGGTACTTTTTATCAGCCTTCCTAGGCACTGCAGGTAAGGTGTTAGGCCTATGCCAAGCAACAATGGTAGCATCCTCTAAGGCATCATATACAGGAGGAACCACAATGGTGGGCACAGTGGGAATATAGAAAAATAGAGTGTACAGACAGGAGGAGCAATACCCATTCTAGCCTGTCCGCTGCTGAATTTAGCAGTGGTTGCCAAAAGACCATCCCTCAGTAAGATACTTGTCTAGTCTTGATTTAAATATTTTCAAGTCTATACTGTCAACCACATCATCTGCTAAATTATTCTAGAGAGATACCACCCATGGAGTAAACCAAAGACCTATTTTGATGATTTTAAAATAATTCTGGCCTATCAACTGGCACTTATGGCACTTTATTTCCCTTGTTGATGTTTTTACTGTAAATGAAGGCATTCCTTGTGGTCATGATTGTATACTGATTTACATACTATGATCATATCATCGCATAATCTCCTCAATTTCAGTGAATACAGACCAAGTGCTCTGAGCCTTTCCTCAGAACTAACAGATTCAAAATATTTTACAAGCTGGGTTGTTCTTTTTTGGAATCATTCTAATCTTTCTGCATCTACCTTGGTTTGGGGTGCCCAGAACTGTACACAGTGTTCAATGTGTGGTCGCATCAGTGCCCTGTACATAGGCATGTTAACATCCTTACTTCTGCTAGTAATAATTCTTCTAATGCGTCCGACTATTCTACTGCATTTGCTGATTGTCTCATTACAGTGTTTTGTGTGCCTGAGGTTGTTACAGTAATACCAAGATCCTTCTCAGTCTCTGAAACTTTGAGAACTGCATCTCCCAGTTTATAAGCTGACTTCAGGTTTTTACTCCCAAAGTGCATTACAACACACTTCTCCTGATTAAACTTCATTTTGTTGGTTAGTAACCATTTATTTAATTCATTTATCTCAGCCTGGAGTAAACTAGCTTGGTAACTACTATCTACAAAATGTCCTATCTTTGTGTTGTCAGCAAATGTTTTGCTGATCCAACCCTCTTTTGATATAACCATGCTAGAAACCTATATGTTAAGTAGTAATGGGCCCGACACTGACCCCTATAGAACACTGCTGGTGAGCATCTTGCCCATTTACCCTACACTCTGGCATCTCTTAGTTAACCAGGACTTAATCCCAAAAATATTCTGGTATTTACTTTATTACTGTCTAAGGTCTTGACCAGTTTGGCATGGGGCACTTTATCAAATGCCTTACTAAAGTCAAGTTTACCACGTTCACAGGCTTACCTTCACCTAAAGCCTGGCTGACCCGCTTGAAAAAGTTTATTAAATCAGTCTGGCAGGAGCATCCCTTACTGAATCCATGTTGATTTATTTCAACTAATCCCTCAGTTCTTAGTTTTTCTTTTGTATGATTTCTTATCAGTGATGCCATGATTTTGCACATGACTAACACGAGGCTGATTGGTCTGTAGTTCCCTTTGTCACCTCTAATACCTTTTTTTGTAAATACCCATGTGGAAAATAAATATATTTTAAATATATTTATCAAAGTTTATTTCAAATATATGTTTGATTATATGTCTGAAGTATATGCAAAATACTTCAAATTGACTGGTTTTGAAATATCTGATTTATTTGCAAAATATACTGTATGTGACATATATATTTAAGATATATCATAAATTTATTTCCATGATATATTTATTCTAGGTGAATGATATATTTTTTATATATCTGCTTATATATTTTGAATATTTAGTGTATATGTACTTATATAGCTGACATATATCTAAACTATTTTTAAATATATGCATTATAAAAATATTTTAAATACCCAGAACAACAGATTAGTTTTGATGTAACAAATCTTTAATTGTGCATTTGGAATTCCTCTTCGTAGTAACCATTTAGATATCTATAGTAGAATTATCATTTAATGATGCACTATTACCACAGACTTACAGATTACACATTTATACTTACACATATGACCTACTTCTTGATCTCACAATTTATAAAGGTTCAAACTGGCATTTATACCACCCCTGTTTGGTTTCCTTTTATGTTGGGATGAATTCCTGCATATACTTGTTTTTTATTCCTTACCTTTCCATCTGGTCTGTAAGCTAATGCAGTCAACTGAAAACTATTTTAAGGTCGGGCGCTAATGAGCAGCTGATCTGACTGGTCGCACTACTCTGGAGCTCCGTCTTTATTATGAAAATAAAAGTGCTTAATTGAGTAATTAGATAATTTGCCTAGCCGAAACTAACTGTTTAAATATTGGGGAGATTGATGAATACATTAACTCAGGCAAGTCAGCTTGCCAGGTGAGTAAAAACACAAAGAAAACCCCACTCCATGAGGGAAGCACAAGCAGAGGACCAGGCCCAGTCTCATTATTGGCAGCAGAGGTAGCCGCGATTAGCAGGGTGGTGTTGGAGCAAATTATGGCTGACTTTAAACCACGTTGGGAAAGCCAGGGGCACACTTTGAAGGGGCTAGCACAATAGCTGAAGCTACATACGAGGCATATTGTGGAGATGGAACAGAGAATCTCGGACCTCGAGGACTAAAGCAGTGAAAGTCTTTCCAAAATACAAAAACTAGAAAAAGAGGTAGAGGAGCTTAAAGAAGCATTAGACTATCAGGAAAACTACAGCAGGAGAAATAATCTGTGCATCAAGGAGCCCGGAGGGAATGGAGGAGGGAATTTACTTAAGTTCTGCTCAGAGACTCTGCAAAATTGCTAGACATGGACTTGCCCAAGCCTAAGCTTAAAGTTGAGAGAGCACACAGGGCCCTGTCCCGAGGCCTCAGAATGGGCAACCTCCTTGACAGGTGATTTTCAGACTCCATCACTATGCAGATAGACAGGCCTTATTGGTGGCTTTCAGAAATAAGAAAGAGCTAGTATATGAAGGCCATAGGCTCACTCTGCATCAAGATATGTCTCAAAGAATACAGAAGAAGAGACAACAGTTTAATACACTGATGGATGGGCTGAGAAACGGGGCTCGATTTCTTTATGGTATATCCAGCTACAGTCAAAGTAAAAATCGAGGTGGCTACATATTCATTTTGGGAGTCGGAGCTGCAAATGTTCCTAGAGGACTGGGACAGGAAGAATGGGAGAACCTGAGAGGAATCAGAGTACATTGAGAGTGGTGAGAAGATGGAGGCTGACTTGGCGAATGTTGAATTGAATCGGTGGCTGCACTTACTAGGGGAATAAACAGCAGGGGGGAAAGAAAAGCATGGAGGGGCTGAAACTTGCTTGGATTGTCCCCTGTAGGTGTCTTTGGCTGCCATTCCCTTTAATCCTGCAGGTTGCTAACAGAAGCAGACTTCTAGGACTTACCGGTGGTGTAGGAGGAATGCTGGTGAGTTATAGCTGACCAAGTCGTATGGGAGTTGGAGTAGAATGTATATTCTCTTGCACTGGGATTAACTGCTCTCCAACTATCCACCATATCTAGGTCTGCCATCCCCACCAACCATTGGCACATAGCCTCCGTCACCCACCCCTTCCCAGCGGAGTGATCCATGGATGCATCCATGGTCCAATTAAAGTCCCCTCCTAAAATAAGCCCGGGGAATTGCTCCCTAACAAGCAAGCCCAGTAAAGAGGTATAAAACTGCGGGTCATGCACAGCCAATGCATACACACATCCAAACGTGAGTGTCTCCTCCCACCACGTTCCCGTGACAAAAATATATCTGCCCTCCTTTGGGTCTCTTACCACCCTCTTCACATCAAGCAGTAGGCCCTTGTGCAGAAGTATTGCTACTCCCGCTTATGAGAGGGTAAGAGGCCACAAAACACCTTCCCACCAATTTAAGTACTAACTTAGGCGTGTTCTACATCCGTCAGGTGGGTCTCTTGTAACATCATACCTGCACCCCCTCCGCCTCAATGCAGTCAGGGCACAGTCCTCTTCACTGGGCTCACTATACCTTTCGTTCAAAGAAATGACATTGAGATTTACTGCAGCCCCATTCCACCACCTGCGTCTTTCAAGCTCCCACCACTTCTCCTTCATAGTGCCCTTGCACCCTTGCATCTTTACACAGCATTTGAAAACTGGCTTGCATATTAACTTCAGTTTCCACACAGTCGATTGCATCCAAAGAGAAAGAAAGAAAAAACATAACCAGACATCTACAATGACAACAACCATCCTATCAGTAATAACATTTTTAACTTTATAACTTTGACATAACTCCTCCCTCCCGCCACCCTCCCCATCCTCCTTGATCATTTTCCTTCCCACCCCATTCAACCCTCCCACGACATTCCCCCCTCCAGTTACACTAATTGCTAACATAGCACAAGTGTTTATCCTAGAGAAATAAATGAACAAATACAAATGCAGTCCTCCACAACTGAGATGTGTGTCCCGCCACTCCCCCCAGCAGCCAAGTTCCCTTCATCTTAGAATCCTCCCTCCCTGCGGCCCCATCACCTGTCTATCCATCCCCCCTCCACAATTATCACCACCTCTCCTCTACCCTCTCTCTCCAGCCTACTCCCTCTCCCATCAACCCTCTCCTTCATCCCCGCTTTATGAGATAGTTAAGCACTCCTTCTTTACTTCATAACCCCATTTCATGCGTCCTTCCTGACTCCCCCATACCCCCTCCTATGTCACTCTCTGCATCATAGCCTATATATCCCTAAGAGATCTAACACTTTTCACTCTCTCCCCTCTGGAGAGACAGGTGCGACGTCTTAACCTAAAAAAGCAGGGCACCCCACACACCAGGCTGACAACCTATCCTGGTCTATCCCCACTCCCCCTGAACCGCCCTCCCATAGGGCACACTCTCCGTGCCTCCCTTCCCTCTTCTACCATTGTCTGCTAATACAAACGCTGCATACCCACTCCTATCCCAGGCAGGTCAGTCTGCATTCCACACTCTTAATCCTCCGTTTGACCCCTTTCTCACTCGAAAGAGCAGCAGCAGACATGACAGCATGCAGCATCTCGGCGCGTCCAGGTCAGGACCTCACTCCATGTTGTCTACTAGAATACCCCTGACCCGCTCCCCTCCCATTCCCCTCAGACCTCCCACTCCAGTCCCTTCACCCCACAATTTCTTCTCCCTCCATCCCTCCAAGAACCCGTGGATTAGCAGGGGTGACCTCGGAGGTTCAGCCGCATATCCCAGACTCGTTCTTATCCCCCCCTTCGTTCCCATCCCACCCAGCTTCCCCCCTGCCCCACTCCATCCTTCATTTCCCCAGCCTCTCCCCCAGACATATCGGTTCCCCACTCTGAATTCCAGCTTAACACAGATAACTATATGGAAGTGAGGAGAAAACACAGCATAATTGAGGTGTAGAAAATCATCTAGGACACGAGAGCCAGGCGTGCCATCTGATTACACGCCACTAGGCCCGGCTCGCCCTACCTTACGGTACCAGTCCATAGCCTCAGGGCCTCTCTCTCTTCAGTTCCTGACTTCAAATGAGTTCCCAATGTCCGTGCTTCATCCGCATTTGGAGAGTCAGTAAGAGAGGGATAAGGCAGAGGGAGATATACTCGAGTCCCACCTCCCACGTCCATTATCTCCCACTGCACAGTGAGTACCGGCAGCAGCTGGGCTGGCGGCCATTTCTCCTTCCTCATGGGTCTCCTAAACAGATAAGGCACAACGGCGCCAACAATTCAAACAGGAAGCCAGATTTCAATTTTAAACAAAAAACGACAATGTCACTCCACCGGAGGCAAACTCCAGTCAACTCAAACCTCCGATTTCTCCCAGCTCGCTGGTAGTCCCTCAACTCACTCTTCTCCTTAGGCCCTTCACAAATTCCTCTGCTTTTCCAAGCTCCCAGAAGGAATATGCCGCCCCTTCATGTTTAATTTTAAGTGTGGCAGGGTACACGAGGAAGTTTTCAACCTTTAAGTTCCTCAGCTGGGTCATGAGACCATTAAATGCCTTTCTCCTCTTTAATAAGCGCGCTGAGTAGTCCTGAGACAGAAACAGCCTGTGACCTTCAAAAGTTAGGGACCCCTTCCCCGATATTCTTTCAGGAATGCCTCCCGGTCTTGGAAGTTATGGGCGCATGATGATCTGGCGAGGAGGCTGATCTGCGATTACCGTGCTTCTAACACCTATCGCTCTTTCCATTTTCACCTGGCCATTTTTCACAGTAATACCTAACAACTCTGGCAGCACCCTGCTACAGAAATACAGGGCATCCTTCCCTTCCAGCCCCTCTGGCAGGCCTCTCAGGCGCAAATTCAGCTGCTGGTGGTAATTTTCTTGGTAGTCGAATGCCTCCTTAAATTCCTCCAGCTCCTTCTGCAGGGCGCGCACTTGCCCAGGGACCATTAGCACCTCATCCTCCAGTCTTGAAATTCTTTCCTCTGCCTCCGTTAATCTGGTGCCATGCTGCGCTTGCTGTTCTAAGATCTCCTGCAGCCTGCCATCCAGCTTATCCTCCAGCTTTGTCAATCGTGTCTCCAGGGCTGCGATCACTTGCCCCGTTAACTCCTTTCCAAGTGCTGCAACCTCCGCAGCTGAGGGTGAGACAAGGCCTGCACTCTCCCCTGCCGAGGCCAGCGCACCCTTCTTCCTGGTCTTCCCAGTCGTCCGCTGATTCTTCGAGGGCATGGGGGTTAAATATTCATCCATCATAGCCTCCTCCACCCGCCGAAACAATTTTCGCCACTCTGGGGTGAGTAATTCTATAAATTTTCCCTTTTATTAACAGCTGTCGGGACGGAGCCGGTGGGAAACACGACCACTCAGTTAGCTGCTCATTAGCACCCCCTGAACGGATTCCTTTAGTGCTGTAGCCAATGTACGAGTACCTAGACTATTGGGGTGTAGTCCATCTTTTTTATACATTACTTTATTTCCAAAGAAGGAACTGTATTTTTTTTTTTTTTTTTTTTATCTTTTATCAAGCTTACCTTTGTTTCCCTATGGTGTATGTTACCTATATAGGCCCCAATATCCACTTGTCCACACGAGAGCTTGCACCACTTGCTGGTGCGATTGGATTAAATAGGCCCTCGGACCAGAAGTGACTCACCCGTCCTTGCGATGCCTAAACTTGCCACCAAAATCCTTAAATTTAATTATTATCCACCTTTGGTGCACCCAAAATAATTTTAGTGCAGGCTATAAGGCTATGCTGCTGCCAAATAAAAAAATCTCGCTCCTTCCTGTGATGCTACAATACCCTTCCTGCTGAGTGCCTTTGGTGTCACAATACAGATTACCATACCTCTCAACTTGCTGCCTGAGAAATTAGGGACATGGCTTAAAAAAATCAGGTACACATCTTCAAAATTGGTGATATCCACTCAGGAAGCTGGTAGAATAAGGGGCTTAGTGTAAAATGCATTTTCTAAGGAAGAACAAATCTGTAACTTTATTATTTGACATTATTTTGTGCTTACAACCCTCACTGTTTGATCACTGAAACACAATTTTTAGGAGGAACAGAGTAAAATTTTGAGGCAAAATCAGGGACATCCCTGATAATCAGAGAGAGTTGAGAGTCATGCAGATTATCCCCTCCATATGCGATGTCTCAGCTCTGTAGAATTCAACACAGTTGAGCTAGAATGCCTTGAGGCTGTGGTCCCCAGTAGCTGCAGCTTCATGCGCTGGTTTCGCTACAGTAGGAGCAAAAAGCACTCTGTCACTACAAGACCATTTATCAATTCTGATTTTCTGAATTTGTTGTTTAAGCTTCTTGCATTTATTAGCAAGCATTTCAGATAGCTAGTTTTTCCCTCCTGACTGAGGTTCCCATGCCTGATGTTCCCTTGTTTGTGTTAACTGACTGATTGCTTACTGCAGCCTTATCATTCAAGCCCTTCCCCACCCCCATGGATGTTAGTTTAAATGTTTATCCCAGTGCTTACTCAACCCATCTCCCAAAATGATTGCTCCCAACCTGTTCAGGTACAGACCATCTCTCCTATAGAGGTCCTTTAAATTATTAAATATGTCCTGTTTATGTACAGTATAAAATCAAATGATTCCTTAATGACCCAATCCTCTTGTCATTTATTCATTTTCTGGATGACCCTTCTTCTGTCTGTCCCTGCCCTTGGGACTGGGAATATTTCTGATATTAAAATTTTACACTTTTTGTTTTTTTAATTTTTCCCCACCTTCACAAAGTTAGATTTACAGCAATATTATTATCTAATCTCTGTCTAGTATCATTGGTAGGTACATGTAAAACCACCACAGGGCTATGCCCTGTTGCCTGTAGTAATTCATCAATCATCTTTTTGACATCACTAATTTTGGTACCAGGCAATCAAGATACTGTTGTTTTTTTTCCTTTTCCCCTTAGCATATGATGCTGTCTGCATTTCGTTGTATGGAATCCCCTATTACTACCACATTTGATTGTTCTTTCTCGGCTACCTCTCTATGGCTCAGCTACCTCTCTATGGATCAGCTACCCCTCTATGTCTCAGCTACCTCTCTATGGATGCCACCTCCAGCCTGCGTATGGTTTTCATCACTGTTTTTTCATAGCTCTGACCAGAAGTTTGATTATTATTAATGCACACCACATTGTCTCCTGCACTATTGTTCTGTTTCCATATTAATTAAGGGCTGCTAATTGTTTGCCAGAGGCAGTGTGAATGTATCCGCCACCCTCCCTTGTTTTGGTCCCCTTCTCTTCTCCACTCATGTCCATGATGGAGCATCCCCTGAATCCTCTGAGGCTTCATCCTCATTTGCATATTCTTTACCTCCTCCCTTTTTCCTTTTTCCCTCCTTTTGTGTTAGTGCAACTTGTAGTTAGACTCCTTCACTCCCCAGGCACTCCATTTTCCCTTTGTTCTATAAGATGTTCTGTTGCGATGCCCCTTTCATCAGATAATCTTGTGAAGATATTTTCCATAAATATCTCCAACTGCTCAATAGTGATGTTTTCATTTTTGTTTAAGCTGCCTCTTGATAATTAATTTTCTCTTCTGGCACTGATATATACATACATTTTTGCATGTAAATCTGTTGCTTTGAATCACACCATCCCCCCATACAAACATCTTGCATTTGATACATCTGTGTGTCCTCTTGTTGACTCCATTATATATATATTGTAACTGTTACTCCTGGTGAACTAGAACCTTTCTTTTTAACAGAGTTAAACCAACTGCTTATGAGAGAAAGTTTAT
This sequence comes from Neoceratodus forsteri, assembly GCA_016271365.2. Taxonomy (NCBI): domain Eukaryota; kingdom Metazoa; phylum Chordata; order Ceratodontiformes; family Ceratodontidae; genus Neoceratodus; species Neoceratodus forsteri. The sequence continues at coordinate 445,629,625 of CM057456.1, read as the reverse complement.
GGGAGAGAGGGATAGCATATCAGTATAGTAGATGAGACACTGAAAACTCACTGCTAACCTCCAATATCTTGCAAACAGATAGGAAATCCTATCAGATTCCTAACTTAACCACATGGGGCCCGATTCTGAAATGCATGGTGCAACTCGCGGGTGTGTGTAAGTTGCACCATGTGGCAGTACGCCGGGGACCCTGCACTGTATTCCAGGACAAGCAGGGTCCCTGGCACCTATGCCCACGACTTGCGGCAGCCGCAGGCTAGCACCAAAGGCATGGCGCACCGGACCTGGGTGCCACAAGTCACGGCACACATTCTGCCCCCAACCCCCGGAACACAATGGCATGCACCTGAGGGAATGGGAGGAGCTGGCTGAATTCGCACATGCGCCGGGGAGGTAGTGGAAATGGACCCTGGGGGTCCCGACATTCAGGGGGTAGGGGGCATGACAGGGCATGAGGGCACAGAGAGCACAGCAGTGTACTTTCTGTGGTGCTATGGGGGGCGGCATCCATCCCTGTGCCAGGATAGATGCCCCTTAGTCCATCTCCTAGCTGGTCTAACCCCGTTACACCATTCCCTGTTCTGGAATGGCATAAGTGGGTTACAGCAGCTGCCCTTCTAGAACAGGGCGCAGTTGCTGCCATAACCCACCCTTGCACCATGTCACTGCGATTTGTGGGTGTAGTGGGTGGTGTAAACCATGTGTGGTGCAACCCACATATGGCATGGCACAAGGCACCTTTTGGCATTGCTGCTGGCGTTATGCCTGGTGTAAGATGCGATTTGCACCATTGGGTTCGGCATAAATCACCTTGCGCCAGGTGTAATGCCTTTTGGAATCAGGCCCTTAGTGTTTAGTGTAAGGCAATCAATTTCCTGTATGTTCTGACACTATTAGTCCAGTCTTCCAGAATTTCTCAGCCTATTCGCCTTATCATGCTGACATGGAAGACAGTTGCCTCTGCCATGTCCACATTCGCCCATGCACACTGATGGCTCACAGGGGCTCAAGTGATATAGTGTGTAGCCCAGAAGTAGTAAACTAAACCAAGCTTAGCCAGAGGCCCTTGGAGATCTTAGTCCTTCAATTAAAGCTATCTGTTTGATCTGAGTCCTTTTGGAGTAAAATTGCTCTTTCTCCCCATTCGTGTGGTTCTCTGCATTGCAGAGAACTACTAGTTCAAAGCCCTGTCTTCTGTTTCTGTCTTATCTAGTATAACAGGAATAGGTAGTAAATGACAGAATAGATATTTTGTGGCCTTTCTTTTAGACTTAGAGATTGAAGTCAAACCAACTCCTTAAACAGCTACAACCACTCTTGCAGACTGGCCTCTACTGTGTCTGCCTCTGACTGTGCTCGGTCAACCTACAAACCTTTAAAAACGTACTTACATTTCTCTTACTGGAGTCCTCATCCTCACCTTTAAATCTCATGACATTTTGGATTTGTCTGTCTGAGCAAAACCTAAAAAGAGGGATACTCAGGAAGAGATCTGGGGGTATACACTACAGAGTCCTCGCTGCATGTGGGGAAGGTAAAGCTGTAAGGGAAGAACGGTGGCAGGAATATGTGTGGAGCAAGGGGAAACCCAGTGCATGTTCATCATTATAATCCACAGGTTATAACAACAAATTACAACCAGGTTTCCCTGTGGGAGAAAATGCTCCCCGGTTATTACAAAAACATTATTGCTGGATGCTCTATGGAATATCCTCAACATAGTTACAAAATTGTATTCTCACAGTCATTGTGTAAATGGTGATCTTCTGAAATATCTCTGAGAAGGAAGTGTAAGGATGGAGAAATTATATCACCCCTCCCATGAGTCTCTCCTTGACACACAAGACCCTGCACATGCATGAATGAACTGCATCTACTGTGCAAGTTGCGCCATGTGGCAGTACGCTGGGGACCCTGCACTGTATTCCAGGACAAGCAGGGTCCCTGGCACCTATGCCCACGACTTGCGGCAACTCTACTCACTGCCCAGCAGGGATCATGCAGCCTGCTTTTCCAAAGCAGCTCCCCCTTCCCAAACTGCAGTTGGTCCTTAACAGTGACAGACTAGCTAGACTGCCAATCAGGAGGGGGGAATGTCCCTGCACCAACTGGCCTGGCCTAAATATAGTCACATGACCTCTGAGTGTGAGCACTGAGATGCATAGTACAGCTGCTGAGCTGCTAGAATGTCCCTCCTCCATCCTGCCTCTTATGACATAGCACTGGCGGACTGACTGTCCCTCACCTCACCATCCCTGCCTGGTTCCAGCCTGCCCATGATTACTATTTTGCAAGCCTGCCCGCCAAGACGTTCACAAGTTTCCCGACCTGAGCCAACCTTCTGTGCCTTCCCTCCCAAAGGAAACAGCTCAAGTCAGTGTCATAGGACAGAAAAGTCAGAGGATGGGTGACCAATAAAGTATTTACTGCAGAACTGACCATCTGTCTGATTCCAAGAAGAGGAGGTCCTAGCTGCTGATCCCTACCCCACCCATGCTGCATCTCTGCTGCCTGCTACCACAGAACATCAAGTTATGTGCCTGCTACTGCCCTAAGGCTGGAGGAGAGAAGGTCCAGAGCAAACTAAAGAAGAGAGGACCTGGCAGAAGTGGCAGCGTGGCTGAACGTCACTCTAGAGTGATAGCTTTTCCCCTAGCTGAGGACCCAATCACCATTTACTGTAGAATGAAGAAGGTATGCAGGACAGGGAGGAGCAAATTCTCTACTGACTAACACAGGCCAGGGAAAGCCAGGAGGGAGCCAGCAGTCATGGGTACAGGGTAGCAGCCCTACAATTTTGGAGAGGGTTCAGGCCTGCAAGCTTCCCCCCTCAAAAAAAATTTAGCACCTATGCTCAAGGAAGGCCATTCTCTTTGCCCTCACTCCTTCCTTCAATTTTCTTTTTATATGTGTTCCTCTTTGTGACCTTTTTTCCCATGCCTCTATCTCTTTAAGGATTGCACATTTGAACCTGGCTCCATATCTGTCAACCTTTCACTAACTAATGCACTCCTTTCCCAAAATCCACTCTCTTGAAGTTAATGACCAATGTTTTAAAGGGAGGGGCAATATTCATTCTAGTTAGTTCCGCCATACAGCATTACAATCGTTGGACCCAAGAGGTTGCCTGACCATCACTTACACCACTGTCTTCGAATTTATGAGAAGTAAATGCAGCATGATGTCATGCCTTGTAGGATCTTTGACCATCTGCACCAGCAGACATCTCTGTACAGTATCCAACAGTTACTGAGTCATGTTGCTCTTAGCTGCCAGAATATAATAATAATAATACATTTTTTTTTTAAAGTGCCTTTTAGATTTTCAAGGCGCTGTACAAAACACATAATATAGATCAAACATTATCCCAATCTATTTCTGGTAGATTTAAGTCCCCAACCAACACCATATCCCCCTTTGCTTCTCTCTTTCTAATTTCATCTATAAGTTCTCTGTCCCCTTCCTCATCTTGCCCCGATGGTCTGTAGACCACACAGTCTAACTCTCATCAGATGTCATCAGCCGCACCCATATAGATTCCACTCTCTCTCTCCTCCCTAGTTTTTATAGATGTGTATTCCATCATCTCTTTTCCATCCCTAATGCATAGGGCTACCCCTCCCCCTCTCGCAATGTCCCTATCTCTGCTAAGTAAGTAATACCCAGGGATGACTAAATCCCAGGCATTGTTGCAACCAGCCTACATCTCCGTGATGGTGACTAAATATAACTTTGACTCTGCCATAAATACTTATAGCTCACTAATCTTATTATTTAAACTTCTTGCACTAAGGCAAACCAACTTCCAAACCTCCCTCATATTTCCTCTGTTTCTATCTGCACCCTTTTTTGTTGTTTTTTCACTACCTCCCCAGTCAACCTAGCATCACCCCTTTTATATACTCCCTTGTAGCCAATCCCACACTTCCCCAGTTACCTTTTCTGTAACCAGAATAGTCTACTGTAATCACCCTGTATCTACCACCTACAAGGATGCTTGCAGCTTCAACTAACCCCCATCAGTTTAAAGACTGTCCATGCAGACGTCTAGTTTATGCCCCAGTACACTAACACCCTCTCTAATGAAGTGAAGGCTATCTCTCTTAAAGTCTTCTATTCCAGAATCCTCCAGTCCCCACAAATGAATAACCCTCTTCCCTAAAGCACTATCTCTTTTTATAAACATATTTTATTGATTATTTCAGTTTACAACATACAGTACATTTAGCAGTTACTGAGCGATATATACTATGACTACATACATTAAAGCGTGGTGTGATTCCTTTAGGTAACTTTACTCACATGAGGACATGCCATGGAGAAAATACATCTCTTGCTCCTAGGGTATTTTGGGAGATCTTATTCTCAAAATCAGAAGGAGCTTACCTGAAATCTTCCTAATAGTTTAGGTGTTCCTACCTTACCACCAAGGGAGAGGGCTTCACGGCACCAATTCTGGGTCCTTTGTCATGGTGTATAGGAGCCAACAGTTTCATCTGTTTCTACCATTCTCCACTTGGTCTCAAAATTTCAGATTTATAAATTGTAATTATGAGTATCCAGTCAGCCACAGTCTGAATTTTATCAGTAAGCCATTTTTGAGTTATACTTTTCCCTACAACAGCTGCGCAAATGCCCAATAGGTATCTAATGGTAGGGTCCTTAATTTCTTTAGGGTAGTTAAAAAATAGTACCAGTTCCCTAGTAAGCCCCAGTTGTAGTGTGAACATTTCCTGGAATGTTACCTCTAAGTCATTTCTATAGGCCTCGAGTTTAGGGCATTCCCACATTACGTGGAGATGATCAGCAAGTGGGTTTTCACATTGTCTCCAGCAGTTGGCATTTGAGGCTGTGTGCCTTTTTAGTTGTTGAACTGGATTTATAGAGAATCAGATCAAGCACTTCCAGCTAAATTCTCTCCAGGACATCGATATGGTTACCTTATGTGCATTCCGACATCCGATTTCTCAGCTTTTTTTCCTCCAGTGAATAACCTAACTCCTGTTCCCATTTTTTAAAAGCATTGGGTAAAGTGGTTATACTTAATTCTTGTAATACTTTATATAGTCTGGAAATTATGTGCGGCTGCTCCAACCCCTGCATGGACCCATGAATTATTTCCAACAGTGGGTGTAGTGCGACTGGGTTGATTTTTCTCTTCAATAAGCTGAGGAGATATGCTCTCATTTGAAAACAGTGAAATTGCTCTGTAATTGCTAAACCAAATTCCTGAATCAGCATTTAAGAAGATTTTACTCCTCCCTCCCCTATTAGGTGCTGTGGGGTTGTAATACCCTTGCAATACCAAGTTCTGTATCTTGTGTCTAGGGCTGTAGGCTGAAAGTCTGGGTGCACGTGGAGTGGAAGCAACCACAGCATGTCAGTTTCTAGGTGGCATTTTTTTACCCATTTTTTCCATACTTGTAGAGGGACCAGCACGAGAGTAGATATGTACTTATGAATGTTTTTTAACCCTTTACCATCCAGCATGGCTATCTCTGGTGGGGCCTTGTTTATCAACTCTCTCTCTATGTGTGCCCATTGCTGTTCTGGGGCCTCCCTTAGCCAGCATAGCATTGGCTGCAGTTGGGCTGCTTCATAATATAATTTTAAACCAGGCAATGCAAGTCTCCCATTTTGTTTGGGTCTGGATAGGGCTGTTAATGCTATTCTGGGCTATGGCCCTGCCAGAAAAGTTATCAAACGTCTATTCCATGTTCTCCACACTCTGGGGATCGAGATTGCTAGGTTCTGGAAAAATATAAGAACCTTGGTAGTATGACCATCTTGATCACGCCACCCTCCATTCTAGAGTCAGTGGCAGAAGTGTCCACCTCCAGGTCTCTCTGCAATTGCCTTTGCAGGGGTCGAAGTTAACTTCATACAGCTGTGCACTCCTGGGGTGAGTTTGATCCTAAGTATTTCAGCTGTGTGAGCTCCACCTGAAAGGATATCTGGTTCAGACCTCCTCATCTGGCATATATTGGGTGGTCAATGCTTTTGTTTTCTTCTCATTTAATTTATACCCTGCCAATTCTATATATTGTTTTGTTATTGACCACACTATTTGGAGTTCCTCTGCAGGATTGGTGAGAAACGACATAATATTGTCCGAATATAGTGAGATGTGGTGCTCCTCCCCCTCTGGGCCCCTGTACCCAGTTAAGCTTGGGTGTGTGCGGATTGCTTGGGCTAATGGTTCAATATATATGGCAAATAATAGTGGGTAGAGGGAACATCCCTGCCTAGTACCTCTCTGCAGTTTGAATATGGATGAGAGATGGCCATTTACTCTCACCTGGGCCTCAGGGGCCTGGTAAAGGTAGGTTATAGCTTTAAAAAAAGTTTTCGGGAAGCCCATGTGTAGCAAGACTGCTTGGAGAAAGGGCCATAAAACCCCATCGAATGCCTTCTCAGCATCCAAGCTGAGGACAAGGAGGGGTGTATTCCGTCTAGTGGCCTGCTGTATAATATTTAGTGTCCTTTTGATCACTATGCATGGTTTGCCTAGCTCTAATAAAGCCCATCTGGTCTAGGTAGATCACCCCAAGGAGCATCTGTTCTAATCTTTTAGCCATAATGGATGCAAATATTTTGTAATCCATGTTTAGCACAGATATGGGCCTATATGACTCACAACTGTCTACTGGCTTGCCTGGTTTCATTATTACTGAAATTGTTGTCTGATTCCAGGATAGGGGAATTGCATGGCCTGCCACTAACCAATTAGCCATTCTTAGTAATAATGGCTGTACTTCAGGTGAGAATGTTTTGTAGAATTCAGCACTGTATCCATCCGGACCTGAGCATTTGTCTGTCTTTAAGCGTCCTATGGCTGCCACCACCTCAGGGGTCAAAATCCTGCTTTGGAGCATGTTCTGCATTTGGGATCCCTAGCTTAGGGAGCTTCAGGGTTTAAGAAAATCATCAAAGCCGTGGATGCTGGTGGGGCATCCACTTTATCTGAGGATCTGATAGTAGGTTGTGAAGGCCTCTGCTATGTCTTGAGTTTTATCCTGGTGTATTTTGTGTTGGATGTTGTATTTTGGCCACTATAGCATGTTTCTGGTATCCCCGTACCTGGTGGGCTAGCAGGTGGGCTGTCCTAGGACCCCCTTTGTAGCATTTTTCTCTCAGATATCTGAGGGCTCTCTCTGTTTGTTTAATTGCTATATCATCCAATTGTTTTTTATTTTCTGAATTTGTGTGGGTCTGCCAGTGTGCCCTGCTGATGCTGGCGCTGTAAGAATTACAGGGTGGCATTTAGGTTGTCCCTATGGACTCTTCTTTCTTTGTTCTTGTGTGCCACATAGCTAATTAAATGGCCTTTCAGTACTATATATGTAGATAAATGACATGAGAGGGTCATACCCAGGGTGCAGCATCTCCTGCCAACTGCCACCCCACACTGACATACACACAGTATAACACCCTTAAACTACAGCCCTTCAGCTAAAGGACTGGTGGAGTACACTAGTTAAATGCAAAAGTATGAAGTAGACATGTTCCTTTCTTTCTGCTGGCTCCTGACTGAAGCAGGGACTGGCTATTTAAAACAGGCAAGTTCAGAGTAAGTCCAGCAACAGCCCTACACAGCCTGTAAGACTCACAGTAGTCATCTTAATCCAGCACACTGGCACGACTGGCCTGAGAAACAGCTCCCTGACACAGCACACAGAGTCTGAAACAGCTGATTGTCAAGTTGATCTAAGGTCTTGGATCCCCAGAGGCTTCCTCTGCAAGCATTTTTTCCTCTTCTCCATGCCAAAAATAAAGTAATTCCACCATTAGTTGGGTCTGGATGATGGCTTCAGACATTGCTATCAAAACCTACAAGAGGACTTGCAGGGTGGCAGATAAGGAAGAGTACAACAAGAAATGCAGGGAGGTGAGGAGGGTTGTAAGGGCAGCCAAGGCCTCAAAGGACCTAAGGCTTGCACAGAAATTAGAAGGTGAAAAGATGTCTTTAAGTATATCAGGAGAGGAGGAGCTGTAAGGAACAGATCACCGGGATCAAGAAGGATGGAGGACGGCAGAGAAAGGGGCTGAACAGGCAGAGGTACTAAATGAGTACTTCTGTTCAGTATTTACCAGGGAATGAGATGGGCCCATCCCACAGGGAAATGACAGGGTAGTCGGTGGTGGAGAAGAGGGATAACGGATGGAGAGATCACTGTGAAAAGAGTGTTGGAGGGCCTTAAGTCCTTATGGACAGACAAGGCACCAGGACCAGATGGGATGCTTCTTGAAGGAACTGGCAGAGGTCCTGCAGCACCTCTGACAGACTTGTTCAACACCTCTAAAGACAAGATGTGTGCCTCTAGACTACAGGGCACCACATGTGGTGCCCCTCCATAATAGTGGACTCCAGGATGAGCTGGGTAATTACAGGCTGGTAAGCCTCACGTCCATAGTTGGGAAACTAATGGAAACTATCCCAAAAGAGAGAACGGTGGCATTCTTGGAAGAGACCGGTCTTCAGGACAACTGGCAGCATGGGTTCACCCTGGGAGGTCCTGTCAAACAAACCAGGTTGACTTTTTCATCTGGGTGACTAAGCCACTGGATGGTGATCAGGCAGTTGATGTCCTGTCCCTGGAATTCAGCCAGGCCTTTGACTTGGTGCTGCATGGGAGATTGACTAGTAAGCTGAAGAACCTGGTGGCATGGGGGAAGCTGGTCAGGTGGCTAGGGAACTGGCAGAGAAACAAACGGTAGAGGGTGATGGTAGAGGGGAACACTCAGCACCCCGAGCAGTCATCAGTGGGGTCCCACAAGACTCAGTTCTGGGGCCAATACTATTAACATCTTCATAGCTGATATAGCGGATATAGCTGAAGGGGTTTAGAGCAAGATAAGCTGTTCACTGATGATATCAAAATAGGTGCGGTGATGAACAGTGTGGAAGGAGGAGGGTACACCAGGAGGATATGGAAAGACTTGAGCACTGGTCAGACACTTGGCAGCTGAGATTCGATGCTAAGAAGTACAAGGTCTTTCACTTCGGAGCCAGAAACCCAGAGTACAGTTATCATTTGGGTGTGGAGCGGTTATCTGTCTCTGTGGAGGAAAGGGATCTGGGGGTGGTGGTCACAGGGAATATGAATCACTCAGCACAGTATAGAAAAGTGTCTGCCAAGGCCAAAAAAATGCTGGGGTGCATTGCTAGGGGGATCACCTCTAGGAGAGAGAAAGTAATCCTTCCACTGTACAAATCATTGGTGAGGCCTCACTTGGAGTACTGTGTACAATTCTGGCACCCTATTTAAAGAAGGACATTAAGCTCTTGGAGGGAGTCCAGAGGCAGGTGACCAAGATGATCAGTGGAATATGAGAGAAACTTATGAGGGTAGGTATCGAGACCTTTAAGTACTTGAAGGGCATAAATAGAGTTAGTAGAGGAGAGGCTCACGAGAGGCATAGTCTGAAACAGGAGTGGTAGGTTCAGGGGGAGATGAGGAGGTACTACTCAATGGAGAGGGTGGCGGTGGAATGGAATGCACTGCCAGAGGAGGTGATCTCTGAAATCAGTGGGGAGTTCTAAAAGGGGTGGAATGGGGTCAAAGGCATAATACAAGTCGGGGAAGAGGGAGTTGACCAGAGTGGGGAACTCAGTTTGGGTAATAATGGGGGTGGAGGGGCAAGGGAAGGGGGCAGCAGCAGTTGTCTGAACGCTAAGCTGCACAACCAAGCAGTCGCAATAAACTGTGAGGCCATTATCTGCTGGCATATTTATATTTTTGTATGTACTATATTCTAATTCCTACTCACCCATTTTCATTCAACTGACGTTCCTTTACCTCTGGTCACATTCCCTCTCTCCTAACAGGAAATGACGTGCCTTCTGACCGTGCTAGTCAATGCCTTCAGCTTTGCACTTTTCTCTGCATTTTGGGGACTCTCTCTGAAGGTGCCTTTAGTCTATGGGGACCTTGTCCCTGCAGCACCTATAGGCAAGGCCCCCTGTTTTCTGTGGTTCTGTGGCATGCGGTGATTGCCACAGAAATTATGACCTGCCGCAGAATTTGGGATTGGCCACAGAATTTGGGGTTGGCCACAGAAGTTGCACAGAAATTGCCCCAGTAAGTTAGACAGAGACTGACGCCACTCCCTTCAAGCAATTCCTCTGCCTGCTTGTAGATTTATAAGAACTAAAATTCACCCCCAACCATCTCAGACCCTCAAAACATCCACACCCAGCCCTGAGAGCCCCCCTTGAGTTACTCTATTTTTTTATATTGGCACCTCATTTTTGGTCCCAGGCTGCATCATGATCCATTGTCTCTTCCTATCACTGCTAATGGGCCACAATGCTTTTTCTTATCCCAGTAGTGATCTGTAGGACCCACACAAAGCCATACTGGGGCATGAATCCAGCATTTGGGCCCAGCAGTAATAGGAAGAGGCAGAGGAATGTCCTAGACTGTTGGACCAAAAAAGGGTACCAATGTAAAAAATAGAGTGACTCAATGATACTCTGGGTGGAATGACTTTTGGGGCTTAGATATGTAGGGCTGTGGTTGGAATTTCTTGTTTTATGAGGGGGCAGAGTAATGTCTAAGAGGAGTGTTGGGCTGGTTAATGACATACATTTACATCTGCAAGACCACTCGATGGCATTCTCAAGGCTTGTTAGGAAAGTGGCAGGGTTGAGATGGGCAGTGGTGGGGTTTACCTATTCTAAAACCATGAGAGGATAAAGTGCTGTGGGGGGGATTTGCTATCCTTATGGGGTTTAGAGCACAAGAGGTTGCTGTGGATGAGACTGTGAGGTTACCAGCCTGATGAGTCAACTCTGGTGCTGAGGAAAGACAAATGTAAATTATAAACAATGCAAGCAAAGGGACAGCTAAATACAAAAACCTGTTTGGGCAGGAAAAGAAAGAAAAAATGCTGGAGAGGCTGAAGCAATCAAAAAGATGACACCAAAGTAAGAAAAGTGAAAAGCTAAAGATTATTTACATAAAATGTGGAAACTAAATAAGGGAAGAGAAGAACAAATTGGGAAATAGAGAAAGTCATAATGACATAACAGATGAAACATTTTTCAATTATTTAGCATTTATATGTTGCTCCAGGGCATTATGTAAGGGTGGGCAAGACAGATTTCAAGCTCACTGCATCACAATTAAAAATGTCACAGAGGGACAAGTAGATTTACTCACCATCAGTGCAGCTTCAAAGTTTTTTTTTAAAGCACAAATAGCTTGATCATCCAGTACAGTAGTCAGTTTTTTTTTCTATTCTTTGGTAACCAGGTAAGGTAACCAAAGAATAAATCCAGTGTAGACCCCACCCCCAATTTGAATGAATCAAATTCTGGCTCTGTTTAACTGGCAGCATTATCTCTTTTGCTTCCTTAGTCTGACAGCCAGCCCCCAGTGTGTTAACATTCTTTGATAATATTGTTTGGAGAGCACTGCAAATATCATCCTTTTCCTTCCTGGGTGGGCAGTGTTGCTGAGATGGATAGAGGTGGGCTACACTCGATTTTAAAAACTGGGATCAGGCAAGGCTTTTGGGGGGGTAGGATAATGTTAGGGAGAGGAGAAAATATCTTGCTGCCATTAGGTTTATGGTGGGAGGAGGTTGCAGAGAGCATTACTTCCATAATGGGGAAAGGGGAGGAAAGAGATCATTGCTGCGATTAGGTCTGGGAAAGAGAAGAGAGGAGAGATTATTGCTGCCATTATGTAGATTGGGGGAGGAGATAACATTGCTGCCAATAAGTAGGTGGGAGGTGGAGGAGGAGAAAGCTTTTCTTTTAATAGGATTTGAAGAGGGAAGAAGAGAGCAGAGAGCACTGCAGTCTTTTGGTCTGGAGTGGAGGTGGGATCAGTCTGCTGCCATTTTTTCCTCTGGGGGGAAAAGGAACTTTGCCTGACCTAGAAACATAGACAATGAGACTACAGAGGCAGAAGGAAAAAAAGGGAAATACAAAAGCTATCTGAGCCACCCTACTAGTTCAGTAGTAGTGCACTGAGGATCCATGAGGGCAACCCAGGATTAGGTGCGATCCTGAGATTACCTGCTCTAGGACAGCCCATGGTCAGATGGCGTTGCAGATGCCAGGGCTTTCAGGCTTGGAGAGTGAGGTGCACATGAAAGAAACTAAAAAAAAAAGCCAATGTAAGAAAAATGACAACCAAGCTAAAGATTATTAATTCAAATGTGACAAATAAAAAGGAAAGAGTGAAACAGAGAAAAGATAGAAATGATACTGCTGATGTTTAATAGTTTATAATTTTAATACACACCAGTTTTCAACATGGCAGTACCGGGAGTCTCTGTATGCACCAATAAGCTGCCACCCCCAACTACGACTGTGTATTTCTTTATTCGTTGTTAACCGGGTACGGTCCACTAGGCTCAAGTGCCTGTTTTCAGGGGCGACCTGGGAGATTTGGAGTGGTTAAGTGACTTGCTAGAGTCACACAGTATGCAAGAGGAGACTGTGGGAATCAAACCCAGGTCAGCTGGATGCAACAAGCTCATTCACACCTTATTACTCTAACCTCTAGGCTATACTGCCTAGCTCATTACTTTAACCTCTAGGCTATACTGCTTGGCTATACTGTGTATGGGGCCCCTAATAGGTGTTCACAGAGGATGGGAGTCTTGGGTGCACCATGGCTAGGCTACTTCAAGCTGTCCCTGGAGAACAACTATTCAGCTATTTGCTGTGTTGCCAGTACATTGAGGGGGTGCCTGCCAGCAGCCTTTAATGTTGCATAACATAGCACTAAGCCCTAAGTAGATTTAGATAAATATGAAGAGCCAAAACAGCCTCTGAAAATCAAAAGAATAAAACTGACGGTTTAAGAGAAATTATGTAACTTACTATTATGTGGTGGAAGTCAGGGATCCTCCTCACAGGTCGTCCTTGCTGGGGTCCCCCAAAACTGTAAAGCTGGCTCTGTATTATTTATATACAAATGTGCCACAGAACTTTAAACCTTGCCGCAGAACTTGACCTAATAGTTCCACAGAAGTTCAGAGTCCCTGCTGCAGAAGTTACATCAGTTTGCCGAAAAAAACATGGGGTCTTGCTTATAGGTGTGGGACCTTTCTCAAGAGGATTCCTTTACCTTCTTGGAACCTCAGAAGGGTGGCAGTTCCTTTAATGAGGCAGAGAGAATAAAAGGCCCTATATACAAATATACATTGCATAAACACTCAAATCTTCAACAAGTCATGAGGGTTCATTTGCCTTCATGGGACCTCAAAAGGGTGGTAATCTCTGTAATGGGGACAGAGAGAGTGAATGGCCAAATCTACAGTACATTGTGTAAGCATTCCATCATTCATTCTACCCATATTACACAAGCATATCACACTTAGCTGCCCACTATACCAGTGAATTAACAGAGTATGCCTGCAGTTCAGTGGGGCTGCAGGTGACCAACACTATGCTCCACAATATGTGCTACTTTTTTTTTTATTCTTTGGTAAATGGGTAAGGCCCACAAGCCCTGTTTTCAGGGGTGGCCCGGGAGCACTGGGTGAAGTAAAGTGACTTGCTCAGAGTCACACAGTATGCAAGTGGAGGTTGTGGGAATCAAACCCTGATCTGCTGGATGCAGCAAGCTCATTCACAGCTCATTACCCTAACATCTAGGCTATACTCTCCCCCCTAAAGGGTTCATGACCATGTGTCTCCTGGGTACTCATTTTTTGTTACCCCACCATCCTCTACTCCTCCTTCAGCAACATCTCTCTCTCCTGTCACAACCCATGGACATCTTTCCTAAAGTGTCTTTAGTCTAAGGGGCCCTGTGGCATCTGTAGGGCTAAAACCCTCCTCATGAGGGTTCCTTTCCCATTATGGTACCTCAGGAGGGTGGTAGTCCCTGTAATGGGACAGAGAGAGAGAACAGACAAACCTATGTAACCCCCTACAAATGGGGGTTCCCAAAAAGTCTTCCTTGAGCTTGCCTAAATGCTCACTGGCAGGCCGGTGTTCTGCATTTTAGCAGTTTAAATGTATTGCCAGAGAGTTCCTGTATAGCCTGTGTGTACTGTCTCTTTAAGAGCTGCCTGGATTGCAGTCATAATTAATTTGAGAGGGAGCTCTGTTAGAAGATGTACTTGTTTGCTGATCATTTGTTAGTGTAGTAATAATATTGCTGTTTGTTCTAACCTGCCTTTTTTGCTGCATGGACAGTTCTGTTTGTTTCCATAATCTTGGTCCTGGACTGCTGAAATGGGCCAATCAGTACGTTGGGACTCTAAAATGGAGCCTGCCTACAGGGCTTGATGGTATCAAAACTTGGAATTGTAGTTTTGGGCTTTTGAACCTAAAATAACCTGGAGGGGAGCTCTATTGTGACTGACAGACAGATCAGCAAACCAAACCTTTTGGATCTTGGGGAAAGTCCCAAACTGCTTGCAGTTTCAGTTAGATCTAAGCTGGGAAGTGAAGAAGTAACAGCTTGAGGTAGTTCAAGCAGCAATCCATAGTGGATTCGTGCGGAAGAACTGTGGAAAAGCCTGAGTTTTGGCCTGCATGCCTGCCTGCTTTCCTGAGAGGGAACTTGTGCCCTTTTCGGACTGTAGTAGGACTTGGAGAGTGAAGTAAGCCACTGAATCATGACCAGGCTCCTACCTGAAGAAGACGAAGATTTACTGAATGCGATCGGCCTGTCTGGACTTCCAGCCACTTCTGAACTCCCGATTGTGCAGAATCTCTTTGATTGTGACCGAGAGCCTTTTGCCTGGTACAGCAGAATTTCCTTACATGTAAATGTGCTGTGTGCTGCTAGTGGGTCACGATTTGGTTCCCACTGTGGTTTGAATTTCATTCTGCTTGCTGGAAGCTGCATTAGAATTTCCTTACGTGTAAATGTGCTGTGTGCTGCTAGTGGGTTGCAATTTGGTTCTCCACTGTGGTTTGAACTGTATTCTGCTTGCTGGAAGCCGCATCCAGTCCCATGGACTGAATCCAGAATCATCTCCATTGGGCCTTGGCCTTGTCACACTGGCCCAGCCCGACTACCCGCTGCACAGAGAAAGCCATCAGCAAGAGACCTGCCTGGGGATCAGCCCCCTGCTCAACACTTGAACAGGAACTTATTTTTGACTTATTTTGTGGCTGACTGCTTTCAGAGCACAAACCACCAGGCCTGTTTTGGGGCTGGGGAGGTTTACCTGTGTCTGACTTGGATGTGTGGATTTTTCTCTGTTTGATTAGCAGGGTATTTTCTCTGTTAAATTGTTGTGTAGGGCATCTTGCTGACAGGAAGGCACTCATCACAGCGGTGGGTCAGAGCTTTTAGCTGATTGTTTGTGAGGCAGGTTGAGGTCCAACCCTTCCCACCTTACCCCCACCCTGGAAATAGTTCCTTTATACCTGGGGTTCTGACATCATTTCCTCCAGAGTGCAAGGTGCATATCACTGTCATAGCCTCTCTAACACCTGCATTGACAATATAAGCACACATTGTATAATATATATATTTCTATATAACAAACCAATCACGCACACACACAAAAAAAATGTGGGGAGTAGTGCAATGTAATGGCTGTGGGACAGCAGTCTTCCAGGAATCTTTCTGGAGGCTGAGATGCTGCCCTATTTGCAGACAACTCTCTGCCCTGAGGGAGGAAGTTGCCCATCTTCAGGCCACACTGGACAGTAGTAAGGGAACCTTCCCCAGGCCACACTGGACGGTAGGAAGGGAACCTCCCCCATCCAGGGAGCACCAGAGCCACCACCACTACCTCAGAGGTTGAGAAGAAAGCACAGCAGTTGGACCACAGTGGGCTCAGGGAGGTGAGATGGTGGAACAGAGGAACACCCAGTCAGTTGTTCCACACCACAATCCATACACCATTCTGGGGGAGCATAGCTCCCCTATGGATGCACCCGCAGAGGAGACTACGGAGGCTGAGAACAACTGTCACAAGGGAGGCCCACAGGAAGGAGGCAGAGGACACCACAAGGAAATGAAGCAGCTCCTGGTGGGGGACTCAATTATTAGAGGGATAGAACTGGGGGGAGCAGGAAAAACTGAAGTAAGGTGCCTGCCTGGTGCCATGGCTTGGAGAGACAGGAAGAGCATCCTCAGGATCACGAGAACAGCTGCACGGGAGTCTGAGCTGGACGTCATTGTCCACCTAGGGACAAATGACTTGGCTCATCATGAGATTAGAGGAGTGCAGAAGGACTTTGTAGAATTGAGGAAGGGCCTAAGACAAGTAGCACACACAATATCCTTCTCTGAGGTGCTGCCTGTCAATGGCATGAGTGAGGTGAGGGTACTTTGCACCATGCAGTTTAATGAATGGTTGAAAAAATGGTGTGGAGCACAGGGGTTTGGCTTCATTGGGGACTGGGGTTCCACCTGGAGGGACACCAGCCTATGCTGGCAGGATGGTCTGCATCTGTCCGGGAAGGAACAAGTCTTTTGAGCAATCGGTTTAAATATGCTTCATTGGCAAGCTTTTAAACTAGTCAAGGGGGGAGGCACTGATAAGCAGCAGGAAAAATCCCAGCCTCTCCTTACAAAACAGGGTACTAAATGAGAAAAAGACTGAGGTAGAAAGGTCAGTGGGGGATGCTGCAAAAGAAGATAAAGCCATCAAAAAATGGAGAGCAATGAGTACCAATGCCAGTAGTCTGAGTAATAAGCTTCCTGAATTAGTGGCCTTGATGGAGGAGGAACATCTGGATATCGTGGCAGTCACAGAAACATGGTACACACAAAACCATGACTGGGACGTAAACATACCAGGATACACTATCTACAGGAGGGACAGGGAGGGTAAAAGAGGAGGAGGAGGAGTAGCTCTTTACATAAGGGAAGGAATCAAAGCAACAGAACAAAAGGGAAAACAGAGAGAAGAAGAAGCACTGTGGGTAAATTTGGAGACCGGCAATGGCACCACAATCCGCACAGGGGTTGTATACAGACCCCCTTCTCAGGGGAAGGAAATGGACAAGGAAATGATAGAAAGAATACTTAGAATGGCAGAAAAAGGGGAGATATTGCTGATAGGTGATCTGAATATGCCAGATGTTAACTGGAGTGCAGTTGCAGCAGCCACTTCGAAGAGTGGGGTTATTCTAGATGCCCTACAGGGGGCATGCCTTAGACAACTAGTACTGGAGCCCACTCGAGAGGGAGCAATCTTAGACCTGGTTCTCTCAAATGGAGTTGAAGAGAGGATCACAGACGTAGAAGTGGGTAGCCATCTGGGAACTAGCGACCATCGAACAGTATGGTTCACAATAAACACAGCAATAGAGTCAAGCCATACAAAGGCAAAAGTACTGGACTTTAGAAGGGCTGACTTTGCCAAAATGGGTGAATGCCTAAGGAATGCACTAGCAAATGGGCAGTAAGGAGTGGTGGAAGAACAATGGGGAATTATAAAAACTGCCATCACAGAGGTAACAAGCCTTTGTGTGAAGCAAATAAACAAAACGAAATGATGTAAGAAACCACTATGGTTCTCAAAGGAAGTGGCAGTGAAGGTTCAAGAGGAAAGAAAGCATTCAGGAAGTACAAGGAATCACAGAAGGGCAGGACAGAGAACTGTATCAGTTAAAGATCATGTGCAACGGTTTTATATATTTTTATAAAAGCTTGAAAAGCTAACAATCAAGTCCATGTGTCATGTTTAATGTTTCCTGAAAATTTCGTGTTGTTTGATTTTGTGGTTTTCTTTAAATCAGCATTTGTTAATTTGCTCTACAGTGGCTGAAAACAGTGGAGTTATTGCTGTCCTCTCAGTCAAACTTAGAGTGCGATGACATCATTTTGGAGTAGCTTAATATTTCAGATTCCCAGTCAGAGCAGTACTTTGTAGAGTTAATGGTTTGCTGAGCTCTTCAAGTTTCTTACAAACCCAGTCTCTGGTTTGTGTTTAGATAGATCAACTTAAAACACATCATCTTCTGATAAAAAGCTAATCATTTCAGTTTCAGTGCTGAATTGAAGTAGTGGAAATCTTTCTCTGTGAGAAATCAGCTTGTCTGTATCACAGCTTTCAGTTCTTTCTAATCAAAAATCTGGTTTTTTTCTAACTATATAGCACAGGGCTGTTTATGAATATAAAATAAATCTAAATTGTTTTCATTCACAGAAACAGTTTGTCTTTGATGTAGCTTTCATAAATATGTTCATGTAACAACATTTTTTTATGTCAGATTGACAAACAGTACATGTGCTTGAACTACTATAGCACAGTGTGACATCCACCTGTCTGACCTCACAAATTTTAGTTCTTTGGTGGTTTCTGTGTGAAAATATATCATGTACGTGTACAACTAGAAACACTATGTGGCATCCTGATGCACTGTCTCTGCCCCACAGTAGAGGCAGCTGCAATCTACTTCCCCCATCCCTGCCCCACAAGCCCTCTACCTTCTGCTCCACATACGAGACTGCTGCATCCTCCTGCCCACTATTTTCTCCCACACAGTCAGGGATTGTGCACCCTGCTGCCTTCTATCTCCTGCCTAAAGAATCAGGGCTGCTGCACCCTGCCACCCCCTGCCCAGACAGTTGGGGATGATGCACCCTGCTGCCCTCTGTCCCTCACCCTCACAGTTAGGGAAGCTACACCTGTTGACCCCTGTTCCTGTCTCCACAGTCAGGGCTGCTGTGCCGTGTTAAGCCCTAGTGTGCCAGGTCCCCTGCCTCCACAGCTGGGGCTGCTGTATCAGCTGCCCTAGCCACCAGAGGTGGGGCTTACTACCCTGCTACCCACTTTCATTGCCCCAAATGTGCAGTGCTGCACCATCTGTACCCCATCTCATAGTCAGGCTGCTGTAACCTGATGACCCTTGTGTTCTGCACCACGTCGAAACTTCTGCATCATGCTGTCCTCTATCCTCGTCACCAGAGACAGGGCTACTGCACCCTGCTCCTTTCTACACAGTTGGGGTTACCATGGCCTGCTGTGCTCTAGTTCCCATGCCACTGCAGTTTGGACTGATGCACCATGCTGCCACTTGCCACAAGATGCAGGGCATTTGCTGTGCCCTGTTGCAAGCCTCACAGTTGAGGCAGTTGTACCCTGCTGTCCCCTGCCACAGAGTCAGATCCTTTGCTATACCCTGCTGCCCACATCCCTTGTCCCAGACAGGCATGGCTGCTGCACCTATCCCACAGTTTGGGGTGTTGTATCCTGATGCCACCCCTATCTTTTGCCCGAACATTCAGGGCTGCTACACCCTGCTTCCCTCTGTCCCCATGCTCACAGTCAGGGCCATGGCACCCTGTTGCCTCCTGTCCCTGTCTCCACAGTCAGAGCTGCTGTGCTGTGCTACACCCTAGAGTCTCATGCCACCCGCATCCACATTTGGGGCTGCTGAGCCCTGCTACACATTTCCATTGCCCCAAATGGGCTGAGCTGCTGTACAAAGTACTCCCTGTACCACTGTCAGGGCTGCTGTATCCTGATGCCCACCTGTGTCCTGCCCCACAGACAAGGCTTCTGCACCATGCTGTCCTTTGTCCCCTGCCACCGTTGTGTTCTGCTGCACCACACAGCCCCTTGCCTCCATAGCAGGGGACAGGGTGCAGCAAATGCCCTTACTCTTGTGCTGTACGGTTCCCAAACAGTTGGGGTTGCTGCACCCTGCTACCCCCCCCCTCTCTCTCTGTCTCACCCTCACAGTCAGGGACACTGCACATGTTGTCCCTGTTCCTGTCTCAGCAGAGTGTAGCAAAGGATCTGACTCTGGTGGCAGGGGGACAGCAGGGTGCAACTGCCTCAACTGTGGAGGCTTGCAACAGGGCACAGCAAATGCCTTGAATCGTGTGGCAGGTGGTAGCATGATGCAGCAGCCCTAACTGCAGAGGCATGGGGCTCTAGGGCACAGCAGGCCACAGCACCCCCAACTGTGTAGACATGAACAGGGTACAACAGCCCTGGCTGTGGTGACAAAGGACAGCATGGTGCAGAAGCCTCGACTGTGGGGCAGGACACATGGGGCATCAGGGTACAGCAGCCCTGACTGTGAGATGGTACATGGGTGCAGCAGCCTGCCCATGGAGGCGGGAAACATGGCACTTTAGGGCCTAGCGCAGCACAGCAACCTTGACTGTGGAGACAGGAACAGGGGCAACAGGTGCAGTTTCCTAACTGTGAGGGAGATAGGGCAGGGTGAAGCAGCCCAATTATTTGGGCAGGGGAGCAGTAGGGTGCAGTAGTCCTGATTCTTTAGGCAGGGATGGAGATAGCAGGGTGCACAATCCATGACTGTGTGGGAGAAGACAGTGGGCAGCAAGGTGCAGCAGCCTCGAATGTGGAGTAGAAGGCAGGGGCTTGTGGGGTAGGGGACTGGTGGCAATAGACTGCAGCTGCCTCAACTGTGGGGCAGAGACATGTGCATTAGGATGCCACATAGTGGTCCCAATTGTACATGTACATGATGTATTGTCAAACAGAAACCACCAAGGAGCTTAAATTTGTGAGTTCTGACAGTACATGTGCTTGAAATACTGTAGCAGTGTGATGAACACCTGTTTGTCAATCTGACATGAAAAAATGTTCTACATGATTGTATTTATGAAGGCTACATCAAAGACAAACTTTCTATGAATGAACAAAATTTAGATTTATTTTATATTCATTAAACTGCCCTGTGTTATTTAGTTAGAAACAAACTGAGGTTTGATTAGAAAGAACAGAGCTGTGATACAGACAAGCTGATTTCTCACAGAAAACGATTTCCACTACTTCAATTCAGCATTGAAACTGAAATGATCAGCTTTGTAAAAGAATATAATTATATATTTTAAGCTGATCTATCTAAACACAAACCAGAGACTGGGTTTGTAAGGAACCTGGAGAGCTCAGCAAACCATACACTCTACAGAGTGCTGCTCTGATTGGGAATCTGAAAAAGTAAGCTACTCCAATATGATGTCATTGTACTCTTACGTTTGACTGAGAGGACAGAAATAACTCCACTGTTTTCAGCCACTGTAGAGCAAGTTAACAAATGCTGATTTAAAGAAAACCACAAAAGCAAACAGCACAAAATTTTCAGCAAACACTAATCATGACACAAGGACTTGAATTTCAGCTTTTAAAGCTTTTATTAAAAATATGCAAAAAACGTTGCACATGATCTTTAAAGCAAAAGGAAGCTGGGAAGGCAGTCAGAACAGCAAAGGCCCAAACCGAGGAAAAGATAGCCAACTCAGTTAAGAAGGGGGATAAAACCTTTTATAGGTACATCAGGAGCGAAGGAAGACCAAGGGAGGGTTAGTGCGGCTTAATAAAGGGAGGAGGGTGGGCAGAGGGTGACTGTGAAATGGCAGAGATACTAAACAAATATTTTGCTCAGTATTTACAAAGGAAGAGGGAGGTGCCTAAAAAACAGTAGAAACACTCTGGATACAGAAGTTGATACCAGCCCATTTACAGAAGAAAGGGTTCTGAAAGAACTCTTAAAACTGAAGGTGGACAAAGCAATGGGGCCTGATGGGATTCATCCCAGAATTCTAAAAGAACTAAGGGTAGAACTAGTGACACCACTGACTACCCTCTTTAACAAATCATGGGAGGATGGGTGGTACCTGAGGACTGGAGGAGGCAGATGTGATTCCCTTCACAAAAGTGGGAGCAAGGCAGAAGCAGGAAACTACAGACCTGTTAGTTTAACCTCAGTGGTAGGGAAAATGATGAAATCACTTCTGAAGGAAAGAATTGTTGAGTATCTAGAGGCCAGAGGGGCACAGGGCCCAAGGCAGCATGGAGTCACAGCGGGAAGGTCATGCCAGACAAATCTGATAGATTTCTTTGACTGGGTGACCAAAGTAGTAGATTAGGGAGGGGCTGTGGACATGGCCTACCTAGACTTTAGCAAGGCATTTGACACAGTCCACACAAAAGATTAATATACAAGATTAGCCAGCCTGGGAGTGGGTCCCAAGATGACAGCCTGGGTAAAAATTGGCTGGAGAATAGAACACAGAGGTAATAGTAAATGGAGTCCACTCTGAAGAAGGGGGTTACTAGTGGGGTACATGAGGAGTTCAGTATTAGGACCAGTCATCTTCAATGTCTTTATAAGCGACATTGCAGAGGGACTGCAGAGAAAAGTATGTCTCTTTGCAGATGACACAAAGATCTGCAACAGAGTTGATGCACAAGGTGGGTGGAAAGGATGAAGAAGGGACTTGGCAAGGTTAGAGGAATGGTCAAATGTATGGCAGCTTAGATTCAATACTAAGAAGTGCAAGGTAATGCACCTGGGAAACAAAAACCAGGAAGCGTACACAATAGGGGTGAGATACTAACAACAACAAAATGGAAAGGGACCTAGGGTAGTCATATCAGATGACCTAAGGTGGGCAAGCAATGTGAGAGGGCAGCAAGGAGGGCTGGGGGATACTGGGATGCATAGGGAGAGGCATCACCAGTAGAAAACAGGAAGTTATTATCCCTCTGTACAGACAGTTGGTGAGACCCCATCTGGACTACTGCGTGCAGTTCTGGAGACCCACTCTCCGCAAAGACATAGACAGGATGGAAGCTGTCCAGAGGAGGGCAACTAAAATGGTGCAGGGTCTGCACCGGAAGACATATGAAGAGAGACTTAAGGAACTTAATATGTATAGCCTCGAGGAAAGGAGGGAGGGGGACATGATAGAAACTTTCAAGTACCTCAAGGAATCAACAAAGTCCAAGAGGGTAGTATCTTTCAAAAAGAGTGTGCAAGAACAAGGGGCACAATTTGAAGATAGAGGTGGGTAGCTCAGAGGTAATTTAAGGAAGTATTTTTCCAGAGAGGGTTGTGGATGCATGGCAGGCCTTCCGGAGGAGGTTGTGGAGTCAAAAACAGTGGTGGAATTCAAGCATGCATGGGACAGTCATAAGGCAATTCTAGGGGTGGGGGTAGGAAGAAGTAGGCTGCTGGTTAACTAGGATCTGCAGCTTATCCATTAGGTAGGAAATGGGCAGACTGAGTGGGCCAAGCGGTCTTATCTGCCGTCAAAATCAATGTTCTATGTAATGACGCCGGTGATTTGTGTGGGCCCGATTCTCCGGGCACTCCAGCTCAACAACCTGCAGTCTCGATTTTGCCTCCTGTGTCCAGTATTGTATCGTGAGTAAACATTGGGTAGCTCCTCGCAACAACAGCTAAATCTAAAAGTGTTGTCATCTGATTGTCTTGTTGCTTTCACAACTGAGCCCTCCGGCTCTGGATTACAAGTAGTGTGTGTTGTGCATGTTGCTTTCTTCCATCACAGGGCCCCAACCAACTGCAATGTTCCTGGCTAGCCCTCCATTTTCCTACCTGGGTACCCAGAGTGTGTGACTGTGTGGGGACTTAAACACATACATAACTGTTTGATTAATATAGCCTTTAAGCCAGTCAACCTGATTATGCCCTTCCTTGTTCAAGTCCCTGAATAAATCAGATCTGACTTTTTGCTACATTTAACCTGACTGTGGTTCCAGTTTGTGCCAAGAGTACTGTACTTTTGCTATTTACTGTGCATAACCTTGTTTTACAGGGGTCCCTCAGGGTTGAGCCAGAGGAACCAGCCCTGGTGGTAAGTGCAAACAGTGAGGGTACTGGTATGGTGTACAAGGGGTACTGTGAAAGTGATTGTCATATATTGCTCAGGCTACTAGAAGGGAAAGAGGGGTTTACAGTGTCTTGGAGGACTGTGCCCAGGTTAGTTTGACCACTACCAACCCTGACCTCAGAGTGGAGGTGCCCGTTTCAGAACTCAGGCCCCTTAACCTGCTACTAGCCATGCAGGCAGGGGTAGTAGCCCTTGGGATAGCGCCACCTAGGGGTTACACCTAAATTGCAAGGGCAGTTAGGCACTCAACTACCTCAGTTCTAAGTATCCCATCATCCATATTCTCTAAGTTACACAAGCATATCACTCTTAGTTTCCTGCTGGACCAGTGAACTGTCTGTGTGTCTTCCTGTCTTCAAAAACATAGCCACTTAAATATTTATTAGCCAAAGTGTCCCAACATAGTCTCTGTACTGTACCACTGGTTCCTTGGTACAGTAGTATATTTTAAAAGATGTAAGCCAAAACTACAAAGTACAGTTCAGTTTTTAACATTAAGCCACTCATCATATTGCAAAGCTTTACATTAGTTTGTACTTAGCAAGGAATTAGTCAGCCTGTTCTCTTTTTAAATGTCATCGGAGCTTTTTCTTTTTATGTGTCTTTGCTTTAAGAAGCAGAGATAAAGATCCTGTAATTTCCTGATGCGTCCCAAGACCACCAGATAAGCTCTGCCGGTTTGTGTCAGCAAAATATCACTGTTTACTGCCGACAGACGTTCAAACAGTGAGGCAGATATTTCAGGACTAATAAGAAAGGAACAAGAAAACTTTGTCTCTGTAGATAAATGAAGCCGGTTTCTTTCCTGCCATTTTTATTGGTTCCTAAGGAAATGAATCAGCGCTGGCAGCAGGGCTCTCTGCATCTGTCATTATAACAACTATTCAGCTAATTTCAATAGCACTCTAGCCTCAGAAATTTTCCTTTCCTTTCATGAGCAGTTATTCCATTTCAAAAGGCCAGGGAGGATATTGAGAAACTGATGCTAAAAGATAGATACTTGTATATGTGTGGATGTGTGTGTGTTGTGGGGGAGGGGGTTGAGCCTGTTTCCTAAAGACAAAGTGTTCCTTTTGATACAACATTATTGTAGCTGTATATTAAAGACCACCAGTAGAGCTCTGTGGTAAATACAAGTGTGTGTGTGGGGGGCAAAGGGAGGAACAATATACATGACACCTGGTTTGATTTCCCACTAATACAGTACATAAATACCCCCATATCCTATTCTAAGCATGGACAACTTCCGTTCACCAACAAGATCTTTTTACAACACTGCCTGTGCATTTGTCTTGTGTTTGGGTTCAAAGCTAAAAGTTGGACTGGCTGGCTGCTGCTAAAGTCTACGCATACTTCTGTTAACCCACCTACAATAGCTGTGAATATGTCCGATGTGAGTCATTATAGAAATTACAATTCGTGATATAAGTAGGTTAAAGCCTGGAGGGCAAGGCTCACCTAATTTGTTCTAGGTACACCATAAGAGCTTAGGGACTGATCTACAGTGGGGAACTGCACTTCCATAGTAGGGCTGGCAAAAGCTGCGGAAAGCCCCTTTCTGCACATACAGAGCATCCCATTGCACCCATAGTGGATGTTGTGCTGGCCTACCACACTCGATTCTCCTCTGCCTGCATGTTTGCATGGACCTGTACACAAGGGGCATAGATGCCCTCTTCAAGAACCACAAAAGAATTACCATACCACTGAGGGAGTTCAGAGGGTGGCAGCAGCCACAACTATGAGTCAGGCCCTTCGTGGCTGAATAATACACAACCCACCACCTGGGACTCACTTTTCAAAGGCCCCAAAATCATGCAAATGGTGTAAGAAAATTTACTCATTGGGGGGGGTTTCATTGTGGTCCCAGAATTCCTGCCACATGCACACGATATATTTAAAGATAGTGCAGTTTTGAGACCTTCTTCTCTACTTTACAGCAGTTTGAGGTCATTTTTTTCTGTGCACATTCTATACCTGGTATGACCAGGCATAGCAAGTCTCCAGAACTGGGAAATCAGTTCACCTGTGATGCTGCTAAACATAACAGTATGTCTGCACATTGCCAGTGCAATAGATTTTTTTCCACTGAACTGGTGAGTTGCCCATCTCCCAGACCTTTGAAAACTGGTCCTCTTGTCTTTTTCTTTCTTCAGGCACTTTTCCTTTCAGTTCATTGAAGTAAGGGATAACACATAACAGGATGCACAACTGTAAGGGGAATAATGCATGCCTCAGGTAAGGTTGTTAGGCACGAGGCATAGCTGAGTGTGTCTACCACCTGAGAATTACATTATTCCCCAATGGCTGCACATGCTGGAGTGTGTTGTTGTGCTGATGAAATAGGCTATTTGTTAAAAAAATATGTAATTCAGGTGAGGTGTGCGATTGTATGAAAATAGTCAATGGTCATGTGACATCAGGAGGCTTTAGGAACATAGTTCAGGATGCGCAACTTCACAAGCCCTAGAATACTTTATCAGCAGCTTTCTAGCAATGGTAAATAAACATGTTCCACTAGTGCAAAGAAGGTTCAAAGGACTCTGCCCAAGATGGATTACCCTGCACTCCGTAAGTTTATGAAGGAGAGGGAAAAGGCATGAGGGGCCAACAAAGCCTCTGGGTATCTGAATGACTGGCTCACATCAAAACCAATGGAATAAATGTAAGGTATCCCTAAAACAGGCCAAACGGACATACATGAGAAATCTACAGCTAGACAATCTACAAATTCCCAAGCAGTTCTGGATGCAAACAAACCATCTGCTTTATGGACGTCCATCCTCCTTGCCACAAGAGATCCAAATTAATAACAAAAGTATTAAGGATCCTGTAGCACTAGCCGAAGAGTTCAATAAATATTTTACAAACCTGACTGGCTACAAAGCCAACTCTACCAATCCCCCTCGTCTCACATCTTCTACACAATCCAACCACCCAGACTTCCATCTCAAGGTATTCTCGAGTAAGGAAGTGCTGGGTCAGCTGCTTAAGTTGACAACTGATCAGAATGTGTTAGGGTGGCTTGGAACCCAAGCTACTCAGACTTGCTGCACCAGTAATTGCCTGCCCATTGACCAAAATCTACAACCTCTCTCTTCTCCAAGGGGTGATCCCCCCAAAATGGAAAGTGGCTAATGTAGTCCCAATATACAAAGGAGGATGTAAAGAACACATAGAAAACCATCACCCAATTTCTATACTCAGTGCATTATCAAAAATCCAAGAAAGACTTATATATAACCAACTAGTATTCTACATTGAAACCTACTCATTACTTACTCCTGCCTAGTACGTATTCCAAAAGAATCATGGCACAGATAAAGCCCTTGTACATTTCACCTCTGATGTTCTTGGGCCATTAACTTGGGGAAAGCCACTGGCGCAATCTTTATAGATTTGACAGAGCCTGTCGACCTAGTAAACCATGAACCTCTTATCATGAAGCTAAAGAATCTAGGACTCAGTTCCGTGTTTGCTACTTGAATGGAAAGTTACCTTACAGACTATTCCCAGGCTTGGGAGATGGGGTGGCACCCTTTTGTCCCTATGGTCGATTCATAATGGAGTTCCCCAAGGTTCCATATTGGAGCCAATAATGTTCTCCCTATTCATAAATGATTTGCCATCAAACTGAGGCCAGGCCCAAGCACTGTTATATGCGGATGATGCTGTCCTCTACAGATCTCACACAAATGTAGAATCAGTTGAGGATGGCCTGAAATGTAGACTTTTCCATTCTGGAAAAATGGCTAGCGGACAACCAACAAGTCCTAAATACTAAGAAAATGAAAGCAATGCTCCTTGGGTCCTGGAATCCTGGCACTGACAGGTCCAGTCTTCATATCGTCTCCTCAGGCGGAGCTCAACTTGAGGTAGTGAACAACTTCAAATATCTTGGCAACCAAATTGATCAGGAACTGTCTTTGAAACCTCACATGGAACACACAACCTGGCTGCTATCTGCAAAACTTGGCTTACTCCACTGGCTTAGGTCCTGCCTCAAATGAGGGCCTGTCACTCCACAGCCAACACTCTCCTTCTCCACTTGCTGTTACATGGAACATTTGTTCTAGCCTTGTTAAAAAACTGAGCTAAGTGAGGCTAGACAAACATACATAAGACAGGCAGATTTGCAGCTGGAGTAGGCAGCAAGGAACACCACTGTGCAGTGCTCTTATCTCTGAAATGGCCTTCACTGGATGATAGGCTAAACTACTCCACCCTAAGCCTTACTTCAAAATCCTTATGGGATTTCTACCTAACCTCTCTGGCCTATTGAAATCAAAACCTCCTGCCAGACTTCTCTGCTCCTCAGAACATGCCCTTCTGGTGGTCCCCAACACTAGGTACCTGTCTGGCCAATGGTCCTCCCCAAATAAGGCATCCCAGCTGTGAAATGGCCTCCCGGTCCTACTGCAACAGTGTACCTCTATAAGGTCATTTAAAAATCTCCTGAGAAACAACCTTCCCTATGTAATATATTGTACTTATAATTAACACTCTGTAACTGCCTTCTATGTCTACCAAATTCCTTGTACCGTAATTTGTGAAATTCCACACATAATATTGTCATGTAAAGTTTTTATTTGTAATTAACAAAACAGTATTTGTTCTACATAAGTGTGATGCATCCCTGTGCCATTGTGTATATTGTAATTTCAATGTTGACTGCTGTGTAACTAATCCCAGATTGCCTCTGAAAATGGGACGTTTGTCTCAGTGAGCCTACCAGTAAACAAAATCCAAACAAATAAATAAATGTGTTGACCAATGAGGATACAGAATTTTCATGGGCCATTTTTTTAAACACAGTAATACTCAGATACTCATGCAATCTTTTAACATTCTGTCACGGTATTACCAAAGTCTCTATTCAGGATGCCTTTTGGGCAATGACCTTGTCACTCATGCATATAAGACTAGCTGCGAACACACATATTGTATTTTGCTCTAACTAATGAACCAGGTCCACAGCCAGTAAAGGACTCCATTTCCTAGCTATGCTTCCAATTGCAGTACTTCAGTTGTCTTGACCTGACATTGTCCTCCACCTGTACAGCCCTGCTTTCCTGCTCACTTTGCACTTGGTGTTCATGGATGGAATACCCTGTGGTTCAGTAGTTGCGGAGCCACTGCTGTGTGCTTTTTCTGCTCTAGCAGTACTATGTTCATATTGTATACTGTGCATTGCATATTTTTTTCATTATTTCAGTTATTAATAGAAAGCACTGCTTGCTTGTATAGTCCCTGCGATGACACTGCCCCAATGCTTTTTTCTCCAAACTAGAGGTTCTAATGATGGTACCCCCTGGCATGGGCTAGTAGATCAAATGCAATAACCAAGCTAGCTGTGACTAGCCAGTGGCTCGGCAGGAGTGTGCTGTGCTCTCACATATGATCTGCCCAGGTTTGGGAGTGAACTTAGGCATCTCACTCCCTGGCCTGGTGGTAGGCGAGCAGGCTGGAGTACACTGCTTTTCAGCACTTCCAGTGGCCAAGTCTGTAGCATGAATTAACAGGGTCTTGGAGAAGAATCCTAGACAAACATAAGGAAATAAAGGAGTGACTGATCCCAGAAATCCAACCCTTCCTGACCTATCATGATAATGGGAAGCATCACCAAAACATTTATACAAGGCATTCAATAAGTTCCCTGTGGTCCACTGTGAACCTGCACAGCTCCACACCCTGATGTCAATTCATGAACATACTTGTTTGACTAGTCAAAATTTTATATTAGAGTAATCTGGATAATTATTACCTTAGATAAAAACCTGTCAGTTGAAGTTCCTACAAACAATAATTAGCAATTGTAACCCCCCAACAGTTTGGGATTTACTATAATGTCTTCCTGGGCCCCTAATGCCCACTGTCAGGGTGGTGTCCCGTCCTAGTGTGATTCTGTGTCTTTGCATGAGAGTGCCATATTAAGCCTCCGCCCCTGTCCCTTTAAGAAAATAGCTAATCTGTGTTCAGAAATTGGTCTGTGCTAGGTCCGAGTGATTTAGGGCTTGTGACCGGCCAGACAGTGTGCTGATTTGCTCCAATCTGTAGTCAGGGAGAGCCTAAGTAGGAACTGCACTTATTTACTGTTTATCTGTTGTTATATTAGAAATAGAGATGTTTGTCTAACCTGTTTTAATTACAGCTCGACCATTTGGATGGGAGCCACCATGTTGGGTCCGTGCATTTGAGTAATTGGACCAATAGAACCACTGGGGTCCTAAAATGGATCCTGTCCCCAAGGGTCTTGTGGAAAGAAAAACTGTAGTTTTTGTAGTTTTAGTGTTGGTGCCTAAATGGGCATGGGGTAGAGCACTTACTGTGACTGACAGCTCCTTCAGCCAACCAGGCCTTTGGATTTACAAGGGAAATGCCCTGTATGCCAAGAGACAGTGGATCAGTTAGAGTTGGAGGTTGAAGTGTGAACAGCTCAAGCTTTTGAGTAGCTGCTCCCAGAAGGAGCATAGGGGAATCAGCAGGAAGAGGCGCAGCTTGCCTCCTACCACTACTGCATTGAACTGCCTAATTGCAGAAGTCGAACCTGTCTGATTCCAGCCTGGATCTGTGGCAGAAGAGAAGAAGATGTTTGTTAGTGCAACTTGCGATTTGGACCGAAGACTTGCTCCTGAAGCAATCGGCCCAGCTTGTGCGTGAAATATACTCTGATTGAAAGGTTTGTGCAGTAAAGCTGTTGATTTGCAACCGCTGAATCCAAACTGTATTCAAGTAGTTATTAAGTTAAATGTGCTGAATGTGTTTTGTAGGTCGAGATTTGGTTCCCCACGAAAGAACCTGTTACACCAGCTGGAGGCTTCCCCTGCAGAAGATCATAAACTTTGCCCGACTACTCATCCTGCCTGGACCCTGTCATGTCAGCCTATGCTGCTACTCCATCACCAGAGACTATCACGGTGAGAGACCGGCTCGGGGATCCAGCACCTGCGCAGCAACAACACGCAGACTGTGGCCACCTGGAGGAAAGACCATGAAGACGAGGTGTGTCGTGTTAGCCCTGTTTCCCCCCAAGCTTCTCTATATCACCTGCTCTACTGCAGATTCCTGGTAGCATGAGTACAAATCAGGGTAGCTCCCTGCAGCGAAAGCTTAAATCATTGTGGTACCATCTAATTGTCTTCTTTTATTGGGTTTTGCAAAGGACTGAGCCAACCTGCTTGGATTACAAATAATTTGGGTGTTTTGTATGTTACCTGCTTTTCCTTCCATCAAGGGCCCCAGCATCAGTTGCAATGCCGGCCACCCCCGGGCAACACCTCTGGCTAGCCAGACTTCCCATCCTGGGTACCCAGTGTTGTGTGACTGTCAGGTGGGGACTAAGAGTGCATGCAATAACTGAACTAAATCAGAAAGCTGATCATTTGCCTAGATTCATGCCCCTCCCTTGTTCACTACCTCCAAATAAACCCGATTATCTTGTTTTGCACTTAACCTGGCTAGTATGTATATTATTAGTTGGATTACACTATCAAGATTGTCCTGCTGCATTGCTAACCGTATTTTCCAAGGGGTCTCCAGGGAAGTAGCTGCAGGTCCAGCCCTGGTGGTAAATGTGAAGGGTGTGAGCACATTATTACTGCTTCCTATTGATTGTGAATTTACCACTGTGTTATATATTGGCCACTAGGAGGGTTGGTGGCTGGTTATAGTTTCCCAGAGGGCTGTACCAGAGCAGACAAGCAACCCCAATACCATTTCTCTGGGTGGAGGCACCTAATTAGAGAACTCAGACCCCCTCAACCTGTGTATAGCCATACAGGCAGGGGCAGTAGCCCTCAGAATAGCGCCACCTAGGGGATACACAATAAAAGAGAAGCAGCTTCCAAAGAAACAACAAAGACTCAACACTTAAAACAGGTACTAGTTCAGCAGCAGTACAAGAAAGAATTAGTTCATAATAAAACCTAAACAATGCACAAACGAACAGCTATAGGAATGACAAGTAAAGCATATCATGGAGCCACTTTTCAGGAGGCAAAATTTCCCAACAGCCTCAGTCAATTTATTAAATAAGGCAAAGGGGACAGGCCATAAAAGTCTAAACTCAACAACTGCCATTCAGGAGAAACATATGACAAATGTTAGAAAGCCATAAGGGCTACAGAGATTATCACAAGCCACCTTGCTCAGTCCACTTGTACTAGGATAAAGAACACTAGATGGGGCTCCACATGACATGCCCAAGCCTCACCAAGCTTACACAGCCCCGGACTGGGGGCTGGGGGTCTGCACGTGAGCCGCCGCTCCCTGTCCATATCATCTTGTTGTAGCTCTCCACATCACTGAGTCTGGCACAAAAAAGACATCCACTACCACCACATCAGGCTGTCTTGAATGTAGGCATTGCCCAGCTAGGTGCCTACACAGTTCGCAGAGAACAAGGGGTAGGGGGATGGGGAAAGAGACAGATTACATACAGTACCTGCAGGTGCAAACCTTTGTGCATGGATGAACTTATGGAGAAGTGTGTAGAAAATAATGTCTAGTTTGAAAGTTTAAAAAATGACTGCTGTTCTCTATATTGCTCCATAGTTTGTCATTACATGTACTGGGACTAAAATGGTTCTTCCTGGTGTAGGTTTAGATGGACACCCTGTCACTACAGATGATCCCATTGAACTGGATTCCCTGACACAAACCAGATGCATGTTGTAAAACTTGCAGCGGCCGGCACTAGTCAGTGACAGCTCGAGCTGACAGAGCCTGAAACTTACTGCCCAGTTAATACAGGGGTTGGTCCAGCACTCCACTCGTGTATTTCACATGCACACAGTGTGGACACTGGAGGCAGGACCAATCTTTCTACACCAGAAATGGCTTGGGAAAATTTGTATAATTAGGACAGCAGAGTGTCCACTCTCCACAGTGTTGTTCAACACCAGAAATGGCTTAGGCAGATTTATGTAATTAGGACAGCACAGCTGCACACCATGGATTTTCTTATCTGGGAGGCCATTTTATTTCATGTAAAGCAATGGATGGTTAACCCTTAGGCTGCCAAGAGAATTAGAACATACAGGAATTCTGGACTGTTATCAGTCGACACACAGCAATGGTTAAGACTGCAAAAGAATCTATTGGAAGTAATGAGTTAACTTATTCACTCCACATCAGCTCTTTGACAGTCCCACCCCTTCTGCTCTGTATACTCTTAACACTGCATTCTGGACCTTTCTAAGCAAAATGGTGATAATCACCATACCACAGACAATTGAGAATACACTTGAACAAAGTATGAGTGCAAAGCTGTTCAGCCCAAAATTACCTCTGTAATGGTGCTATGTGATGAATTCTGAGCAATTCTGTTTTTTTCTATATTAGCCGAAATACCAAAAAAAGTTTTGTTGTTTTTTTAAATAAAAAAGGCAATGTAAAAAATTGTTTTGAGGGGGAGGGAGTATGTAACATATCAACACCAAATTAAGTACCCATACATTAGAAGCAGGTACTAAAGTAATTTTGTACTAAAAAGCAATATTTCTAATATAAAACACGTATTTGATTTTTGATTCAAGGTACTTTGGTGAGGCTTGAGAGATAAAAGTCAGCCATACACACACACCATAAACAAATGTGAATACTCCTAAACTATAAGTGATACACACAAAGTATGAGCAGCAGAGTTGTTCAGCACAAAATTACATTTCTAACAGTGCTATGCAATCAATTCTAAACATTTCAGTTTGTTTTTAATATTTCAGGAAAAGCTGCTGACTTCCTCAGACATTTCCAGGCCTGAGTGAAAGCCAGCTGAGTATATCTACAGTACAGTCGTTATTGGCCTGAGTGAAAATCCTGACAAAGAGTTCCAGATCGTACATGCTACATGTATACATATTTCTGCACTCATCACATACACATCAATACTTTTCTGCCATTCTTATCATGCATCTCTCTACCTCCTGTACTACTAGTGCCAATACAAGCAAGCAGACATTTGGGATTGACAAATGCTTGTTCTATTTCTGTTGCAAAGACAAACCTGTTGTTCAAGATCAGACTAATTCATTTTTTTATAGCTTGATGGACTTCAAATTCTGAAAATGTTGAAAGTGCTATAAATGGAGGGCCAGCCCGGTGGCACTGAGGGCTAAGGCACTGGATGCCACACCTCGTATCATGCGGGTGACACATGTTTGGGAGTAAGTGAAGGCCAATGGGGATTGGCAGGGGAAGAGAAGGATCGAGCATCCCAGGGATTGCTCTCCTTCTCCGGGGAGAGGGAGTGACCAGACACCAGTGCCATGCCTGGCCCCTAGCAGTGAATGGGGGCTGGCACACTGACACTGCATCTATGGGGTAGAGGTGGGGCAGACACATGATGGGGTGCATGTACAGGAGTGTGCATGGCATCATTGCACACTCTGCCTCAAGGGGACCACACAAAACAAGGGAAAAAGGGCTCCTGGTTGGGCAGCATGAGCTTCAGTCCTCCGCAGCCTGACCCTGAATAGTGCTTCACCCAGTTTGGATCCTTTCTAGGTGAGTTGAGCTTGGAGGGCTCCTCACCACCCTGCCACAGAGGGCAAGCCTTTGGGGGATACAGGGGAAGCCAGTCTAATATTGGTGTATGGGCCGGGTGGTCAGTCGGGAAGTACAGCAGACCAGGAGCCAAGGAGAAAACAGTAGCTCAAAAAAAAAGAAAGAAAGAAAGTACTATGAACACATGCATCGGTGTAAATTTTAAATAGTATTTATAGTTGGTAAATAAAGCTGCAAAGTTATAAAATTAATTGCCAACTATGATATACCGTATTTCTTATTAATATGGATATATTTTACAAATCATAAAGATTTCTGTTTAGTGAATACCCTCGTTGTAAACGTCTTTTTGTTCTGAACAACTTTGCTGCTGGTTGTGTGGTTTTTTTTTTTTTTGTTAGTTGTTTAATCAGGACTAGCACACTAAGCTGAAAGCTTTTTTACAGGTGCAACCCAGGAGAACAGGGAAGTTAAGTGACTTGCTCAGGGTCACACAGTCTGCAAGTGGAAGCTGTGGGAATCAAACCCAGGTCTGGTCTGCTGGATGTCACCAGATTTACAGCTCAGAGCCTTAAACCACTGCGCTTATACTGTCTCCTGTGTGTGTAAATAGTATGGATGTCAAGATATTTACATTTATGCAACAGGTATCAGGGTAAATTCTGCTGCACAAAGGCATTTATTTAAACACTGTACAGATAATGATTATGACGATCATTACTATAAGAATAACTTGAAGTTATTCCCAGTAATTACGCCCCATCCCATTTATCTGTACAGTGATTATGTCACTACCCCCGCCTGCCACCACTACCTTCTTCCACTGTACCACAAAACAGAACCACACAACTTCAATACCCCTCACTACTCCAACAACGAAGAAACCCAACAAATTCATGTACACTTATTCTTTTTCCTCTACATCAGACATTTTTTCTCCCAACACACCTTATAAAACCACTTCCAACACGAACAACTACCCTCATTACCCGCTCCCTCTCCAGCGGTCACTGTTTCCCTCATCAGACCCTGCCATACCTCTCAAGTGTCCCTGATTTTCAGGGACGTCCCTGATTTTGCTTCAAAATTTTACTTTGTCCCTCCTAAAATTTGTGTTTTTGTGGCTAAACATTGGGGACTGTAAGCACAAAACAATGTCAAGCATTAAAGTTACAGACTTGTTCTTCTTTAGAAAATGCATTTTGCACTAAGCCCCATCTTCTACCAGCTTTCTGGGTGGATATGTCTAATTTTGAAGATGTGTCCCTGATTTTGGTCCTTTGTCCCTGATTTTTTTAAGCCTTGTCCCTGATTTAGGAGGCAGGAGGTTGAGAGGTATGGACCCCGCCAGCCACACACCAACAGCATTTCCTTTGCCACTTTGAAACTTCCCAAACAACATTTCTCTCTCCATTCCCTTCCATTCACATGCAAAAGCATACCTTCTGTACTCTGCAGCAGCATGTAAGAACCACCTCCTCTTGCTCCAATGATATCCTTCTGTACACCATGCCAGAGTGTTAGAAACAGCTTCTTCTACTCAAACGGCAATACTTCCTCTGCATTCTCCCACAAAATAAAAAAATATTTTTTAAACATAAATAAATAAATAAAGGAAACAAATGCCATGGAGACAAACTACCCACACAACTTTTACATGGCCACGCTCACTAGCTACTGCTTAGTGCATCGCCATTTTTTCAAAAAAAGTTTTAAACCTCCACGCCCCACCAATCACTGAAGACGTTGCCATATCATTAACGTGGCATGAACCAAGCATACGGAATGCAGAAAGGGGGCTATAAAAAGCATAAACACAAAAAAAATTACAGTTCCAACACAATCTTAAAGAACTGCTACCATACAAAAAAATGATGCCTGTTGCATAAATCCAATATGCAGGGTACCTGTTGGATACAAAGTTATTTGTACAGTAGCCTGTCACCTCTCATAAACCTCACTCATGGCTTCACCACTCGTGAGGTTACTCAAGATCACAGGCTACTGTACAAATAACTTTGGTATCCAACAGGTGCCCCCCCCCACATATCCCTTATTTGTTTGGCATGCCTGTGACTGTGTTTGGTCTAGGCAAAAAAAAGGTAGTTCTACTGCTCTGCTGCACATTTTTGTGCATTCCAAACAAATGTAAATGTCCTGAAAACCATACCAGCTGCATATAAACAACCAGCAGCAAAGTTGTTCAGGACAAAAAGTCCTTTACAATGAGGGTATTCTCTAAACTGAACTCATTATGGTCTTCAGAATATAGCCATCCAAAGTCTGAGATTTAAAAACAAATTCTGATAATCAAATGATTGTATATTAAAAATTATTTGGAGTACAGCTTAGTGACTACCCTCGTTGTAAAAGTATATTTGTTCTAAACAACTTTGCTGCCGCTTGTGCATATGTAGCTGGTATGGTTTTCAAGATATTTACATTGGTTTGGCATGCCTGCTATTGTGCTTGCTTGTGGTGAAAAAGCAGTTTTTGTTGATCTGCACTGCATTCTTACACATTTTCACATATGCCAAACAAAACTAAATATCTTGAAAACCATACCAGTTACACATACACAACCAGCAGCAAAGTTGTTCAGGACAAAAATTCCTTTACAATGTGTGTAGTCACTAAGCTGAGCTCCTTACATCCTTTAAATATAGCCATTCAAAGTATGAGTTTTGTAAAAAAAAAACAATAATAATACTTGATTAAGTAAATGGCTACATTTAGAAAAATATAAGGAGTACAGTTTAGTGACTATCCTCATTGTAAAGGTCTTTTTGTCCTGAACAACTTTGCCACTGGTTGTTTTTGGGTAGCTAGTATAGTTTTCTACATATTAAGATTTGTTAGTTATGTGCAGATGTGCTTAGAGTTCTGTGGAGGTTTAGGAATCTCACTGCAAAACTGACAGGCATAGTGATTTGCAGGTGTGGAAGGATACACTAAAATGTGTGCTTTGGTATCCCATTTTCCATGTAAAGCAAGATGACTGCAGGCTCAGCCCATAGCCATAAAAAGCCAACTAAACAGCTGAAACATACCTAACCCACTGCTTTGTTACCGCATGGATTGCAGAAAGGCTTTTTTTTTATACAGAAGCTAGTGTGATGTTATGTAGCAGGCAGTCAGCTCTGAAAACACAGCAGAAATACTATTAAAAGCCTATTCACTAACTGAAATAACCTTTAAAAAACACTCTAATTCATTCAGAATTATTCAATGGCAAAAACAATCTTGTGCTCAATTGGTCAGGCTGGTACTGGACCCACAATGTTATCCTGGCATAATATCACGGCTCTTGTTCCAGCACAATTATGATTGTATTCAATGCTAAAACATCGCCCACTGCCTACAAGCAGCTTCAGCAGTCCCTACTCTGATCATAATCCCTGCTCCCCATCGCTTGGAATTGGCGCACACACACACACACACACTCACACACCACCCATTATTTCCCACTTTAGTTTTCTTACTAAAAAGCACACGAGAGAAGTGAAAACACTGCCTCCCGCTATAAAGATACTCCCCACTCTTAAATGTAAAGCTGTCACATGCTCGCATTGTAACGGAGTGTCCAAGCTGAGCGCTGAAACCCTGCACTTCAGTTTCTTACCCTTTCATTGTTTTCATCCTTCCGTCCTTTCTCCTGGTAATGATAAAAGCTCTATTGGGAGAATAATGCTGCAGCAGTGAATTGTGAGGTGGAGCAGTTTATCCAACTTCCACACTACACACTACGAACAGCTGGTGGCATTCTGACAGGGGGGTTGGAGGAATATGACAGCTCACTTCCATACACGGCAACAGAAACAGCAAGGTTCAGGAGATAGAAGTAAACATAAGCTGCACATTTAAACTAGGGGAAAAACCAAACGCAAAAACAAAGAGAAGCATTAGTGCGGGGGGAGTGAAGAAATACAGAAACAGCAGAACCAACACACACTAACAGCAGCTCCACCTGCTGGTCAAAACAGTAAATCAGCACTAATTTTTTTTTTAAACGTAGACCTACACCATTAAATAAACAATAAAAAAATCTACTTTTAAATGTAATTTTTTATCTTTTCATTTTTTACACTTAGAAGCCATTGTACAATAGGAATAATGCACTCCAGGGTGTGTGTCGTGCTGGGATAACGTCACTTCTGGGGTGATTGGTCACACTCAGCCTGTGGCCTCGAGCCCAGTCACCCCAGGTGTGATGTTATCCCAGCATGACACACACCCTGTCGTCCACTATTCCTTTATTAAAAAATATTCTGTAAGTGAATTATGACAGTCCAGTGTTTGGGTATTTTATTATATAAACATAACTCTGGCATCAACTCAGTATGTTAACCAGTGACTGATCTGGGGGAGGGGTGAAGTGGGTAGCCACAACCCCCATTGTAACTTATTGCTTGCTGCTACTGTGGTGCGCTCTGTTGAAGAAATCTGATTTGATGGTAAGAAAATATAAATTCCAAAACCATAGATTACATTTAGATTTTCTGTCAAAAATGTAAAGAAAAAGATAAGAACAGAAAATATAAAGGATTAAAAAAACAAAATTTCATATCAAGTATGCTAACCACCCCAGCACCCCCCTTGTAAGGGTTATGGCCCTGTGTTCCAGGTAGGAGGAGCCAGCTAATATTAAAAGGGTGTTAGAGGCCATTTTAGGTGGTGTGGTCACTGGGGGCTTTGTGGCAGGGAGTGCCTCAGGGGTGCAGGTGTTCCCCCTGCAGCAAGACCTGGGCAGAAATCTGGAACATGGTCCATTGATTCAAGACACTGGTGTGAGAAATGCAGCCACCCTGTGGAACAGGATTTGTACACATATGTGGATCCTGAGGAACAGAGAGTGGGCCCTACATGTTGTAGCCAGATTTCTGGGCTAGAAGATTGGCACACCATCCTATGGATCTGATAGCCTGGAGCTGGGCCACCTTTGTTGATAGATAGGCCTGTGGGCCAGAAGTCCTGGGACACTCACCTATGGATCGATATGACAGGACGTGAGCATTCCAACCCCATACATCATGCTTATGGATCACAAAAGAAAAGAAGAGAAAGCTATGGAGAATGAATGCATGCACATATGACATCAGTGATGTTCACTAGTTGTCATATATAGTGCCTCTGGGTCAGGAAAGAGGCAGAGTAAGCACTGGGGAATGTGTGCATCTATAACATTAGTGATACTGACTAATTGTGGCTGTAATGAACTTGCAATCTAGAATCAGTAAACATCAGTTTTGCACTAGCTGACACCTGTGTATCTATGAGTGTGTGTTAGGTTGATGGGGCTAGTGTCTGGTGAGTACTATCACCCCAAACCAGTTAAATATAAATGTTCATTACAGGCCTCCCACGAGACATGCTATCACATGCTATCACAGCCCCTACGTGAGGACAGGAGTTCTGCATTACGTTATAGAAAGTATGGTGACAAGTTGTTTATCAACGTACTTTGTATGTCACAATACATTATCTATACACTTTCCAAGACATGATGCTAGATAACAGGTTTAAATATATATATATATATATATATATATATATATATATATATGTATATATGTTATAGTGGCACAGTAGTGCCACTATAGTTAGGGTTGAGGAGCCATTTACATGTTAACCCCAAAATTTGACACCTTAATAACTTTGCAACTGTTTGACAGATTTGCCTGAAATTTAGAATACACGATCAAGACCCATATGCCTTGGGATCTGCCAAGTTTCGTACCAGTTGCATGTACGGTTGCGGAGTTATTAAGCATGATCTGCGCGCATGTTTACGCTTTTCTGGAATTTTACTGTCGTCTCTACAGGTCGCACGGTTTGAGCGACCAGTCCAAAATCTTCAGAGAACGTGAGGCCAGGGTCCCCAATGTGCCTTTTGAAGGTTTCATGAAAAAATATTAAACAGTTCAAAAGTTATTCAAAAAACAAGTTCCCATTATAAGTCAATGGGAAAAGTTAACAAAAGTTCAAGTGTCGCAAATGCAATTTTTACTTTCGCAAATGGCCCTTTTACTGTCGCAAATCCACCATTTTGTTTTCAGTTGGTGATCAGAAAAATGCTTGGCATTTAAAATTGGGACCCTCTAGCAACCTAATTCTTTTTGTATTCACCTAGTTGGACCCTGAGGATGCTAGCCATGTCTTTATTTTGGGGTAAAACTCCCCAGAAATATGTTTTTCAAATTTCTGGAAAAAGTACTTTCACAAAGTACTGTCACACTTGCAACACTGCCGAATGAATTTGTGAAAGCTTTCGAAAACTTCGACAGTACTTTTCTAGGCTGTGGGAAAATGACAGCAATTCTTTGGCACTCTGCTGCAAAAGAACGGTTTGGTGTTTTGGCCTGAAATTTGGAGGTAACACAGCTGACATCTCACAGATGTGCCTTTCAGTGTTTTGTTGCTTTTTCCCATAGGATTACAGGAATCCTTTGGTGCCCTGCTGCAAAATAACGGTTTGGTCTTTTGGGCTGAAATTTGGAAGGAACACAGCCAACATCCCACAGATGTGCCTTTTTGTGGTTTGCTGAAAAAATATTGCAAGGAGCCAAAGTTATGGCACTCCGAACTTCTCTTTTTTTCCCATAGGATAACATTACGGCGTTCGCCACACCTTTCAGGGCCCGTATCTCGGGAACGGTCCGAGATACGGCCTTTTCGTTGGAAAAATGCTTAGCATCCTATTAGTGGCTTAGTACAAAACTAGCCAGGAAAGTCATAAATCATATGACTTTTAATTTTTTTTCTACATCATACAGTTCCTGAGATATAAGCAATTTAGTATTCCAACTCCTCATTTTCTGCTCCGAGAACCATTATTATGCATACATTCTTTGTACGCATTGTCTTTCTTTATGCAGCTTTTGGGGAAAACCAGCCTGTGCGCTTACATTACTGTTACTGTTACCATTACTGTTTTCGCTTGCGGTTCCATTCCCGTTTCACTTACTGTTCACGTCTAAGCCACCATGTCCATTACCCTTGGCTTTTCATTTGCGCTTGCTTTTGCATTGTTTTTAGCATTTCTGTCTACACTACAGTTTCTCTTTCTGTTTCACTTTGCATCACAATGCGCATTACTATTTGTGTTTGTGGACACAATGTTACTATGTTGACAGACATCATGTGTGGGCCCTGGCTCCCGTCGACACATTGCATTCATTATTTCTCGTTATCATTATCAAAAAGAAGGGAAATTAGAGGCAAAAAACTCCATTTAATGCATTAGTTAGGGTTGTTCCACACCAACAAAAGTGAGGAAATTCGGTGTTAGGGTTGAAAGCCCCCCTTGGCCCCCCCTGCCCACACTCCCAACCGGCATTGGGGCATACATTAGGGTTGTCGGTCCTAACTCTCACCCCATTCTCTTACACCTCTGCTTCTTCACACATGTGATGGGGTGAGAGTTATGGCCAACAACTGTAATGCGCACCCCAATACCGATTGGGGGTGTGGACGGGGGGCCCAAGGGGGGCATTCAACCCTAACACTGAATTTCCTCGCTTTTGTCGATGTGGAACAACCCTAACTAATGCATGGAGTTTTTTGCCTCTAATTATATATATATAGGTTAGATATGTAGCAATCACTGTCTTCAACCTAAGAACCAATGATAGAGTGGCTTTTAAATACTGATGACATCACAGTATCCCTGTGTTGTGCTGAAATCAGCTGCTAAACTCATAGGGAAAGTTAAATCTTCCCAGAACACAGCTGGTTTAA
Source organism: Neoceratodus forsteri (assembly GCA_016271365.2). Taxonomy (NCBI): domain Eukaryota; kingdom Metazoa; phylum Chordata; order Ceratodontiformes; family Ceratodontidae; genus Neoceratodus; species Neoceratodus forsteri. The sequence goes on along the minus strand of CM057456.1, from coordinate 445,587,830 downwards.
AGTTATATTTTTAAACTGATGTACGGTATAAATTGAATACAGACTGGCTTGACTCAAATATGGTTCAAAATGTATCTCCTCTTGTGAGGGAAGGACCTTTATAACTCATTCTTTGCTTTGTCACTCATGAGTTATGGTCTTACTCCTTCACACACTTTAAGGTAAATTGCATATTTTTAGTCAAACCATTGTGTATCCCTTGTTTACCTAAAGTAATAAGACACTAACAGAGTGTGTGTTTGTGTGTGTGTGTGTGTGTGTGTGTGTGTGTGTGTGTGTGTGTGTGTGTGTGTGTGTGTGTTACTTAAGCAATATACCACAAGAGGGTGTGGGTGATGGCAGGATTTACCCACACCTGGTGTGGTGGTTTGCTCACGAGGTGCAGCCGAATGAGGAAACCTCACCAGGCATGGGTAAATCCTACCCTCTCCCACATCTTCAGGTGGTATATTCCAGTTATACAATGTCCACTGTTTAGTTTTTGTAAGACAAAAATAAAGAAAATTTTACTTTTCTGTCATTCTGTATGAGTTTTATTGTGTGTATTGTTACACCTCAAAAGTAGTTCCCAATTGCTGGGCACACTATCACTTCAGTCCCCACACACACACACACACACACACACACATATGCAGAAGTCAGAGAGCGGGTTATTTATTCTTTGAGAGTGTATGTGGCTGAGGTGAGATGGTTGCAGTTTGAAGTGTAAAAACAGAGAGGCAGTGTAACTGTCGGCACCATGCAATGTGGGAGGGTGAGGGCTGGCACTAAAAAATATAAAGGACTGTTTTCTGTTTCATGCACATCCCCGATGATTTTCTGGAGCCAGGAATGCTTTGCCTATGCACATGAAAGGCAGATTTTATGCATGTATTCCAGCTCAGTTTACATTGTAGGAATCGATAGTTCTGTGACGTAAGGACAAACCCACTCCCATTACCATTGTGGAGCACTGGCTCTGTTCATACGCATTGTACAGAGGCTTGGAAGGAATCATGCTTCCTGAACTCTTGTTCCCTGGTCCTGTTCAGATTCTGGTCCCAGAAACAAGAGAATATGCTTTTTATTGCAGTTGTCATCTGCCTCAAAGAATGGAGAGGCTGCAGGTGCCGAGCAGTAACCACACTTTGAAGATTGTGCAGCTTGAGTTCAACACTACTTCTGGCCCGCTTTCGAAGTCCTAGGACTGTATCACTTTGGGAGATGGAAGACGAGGACAGAGTGTAGGAAAAAAAAAAGATGGGGTAGTGGTTTTTTTTTTTTGTTTTTTTTTTATGTTTGTGTTTTTTTGGTGATGTGGTTAGTTGGGCCAGGGCAGGACTGGAGAGGGTGCGGGATTGGAGCTGCAAGTGGCAGGTTAGGTACTGTAGCTGCAGTTTAGGTGTGCTTAGGAAACAAGAGGACATGGTAGTGAGACAAAAAAAAAATTTGCTTGTGTTACTAGAGTGGGTTGAACTTCTGGATGCGGTGCAGTGGCATCTGATTGGGGGACAGTTTATACACGACTTTCATTTCTGCGGTTGTGCACTTGCCACAGACTTGTGACGGGATTAGGTGTTTAATAAGAAATCTGAGGTACAGGGTCCAGTATAGTGGGAAGTAGTTTTGATGTTGGAGGGATTGTAGTGATACTTAATGGGCATAAGATGAGGCTGGCTGGCACTTTTTACCGTTGGGTGATAGCAGGATTTGCAGCATGTAAAGCCAGCCATCCAATCAGGAACCAGTATTTTTGTGCCATTGTATAATGTCTGATAATGGCATGTCTTGAGAAAAGAGGCATGAGGTGAACACTTGCACACCTGAGAAGTGCCATATTCCACAGTTATGCACACTTTGCAGTGTCTTACTGCGATTATAAAACAGATGGCCGCCTCATTTGTAACTTGAAAGCTGAGTAAAGAGGTTCAGAAACAAAAATTCAGACCAGTACAGTTATGCTAATACATGATTATGTGATCACACTTCAGCAATCAAAATTTTTCATTTTCTTATCCATTTATGAAGCATGGTTTACTGTTGCTACATACATTTATAATATATATCCACAAAAGAGGGACACCAAAGCCAGAGGGCATGATGCCAGTCAGGATTATAAACCAAAGCCACAAATGTCCCCCTCACTTTACTAACTACCAAAGAACCTAAAATCTGTGCCAGCTGTAATGTACTGGATCTGGTATCATAAGTTTGGATTCTGGGCCACAGTCTGTGTATTGAGGTTGAGACAGCTATGGGGAATTCTAGGAGTGAGGTGTAAACCAGTTTGTAAGTAGTGCAGTAGACTCAGCAGAACACTAAGAGTAGTGCAAGGATCCTCCTCTAATAATGGAACAAATAAAGCAGGTACGTAGGCACCTTACCTCTCACCACACCAGCGGCCCATGTTCAGGAATGAGCATAGGTTGCCGGGGGTCAGCCTGGGTGGGAGCGGATCAAGTGCCTGACGGACTGTTCTCCTCTCCTGGGGGGGGAGCAGAAACTGCATGCTCTGACAAATAACTGCCACTCAGTGGTGGCCAGGTGGAAGTGTGGGTTGAGCAGGGCAGATGAAGGGAGGTGCAGCGGGGAGTCTGTAGCATGCGCATGCCTCCACACGTGCACGTACAAGCATGCCCCAGCATGGGGAAGGGACAAAATTGCAGAGGAAAAAGTGGCAGGACAAGGCAAGAATGAAGCCTGCCTGCTGATCTCCACCTGACGCATCACCGGACCCTCTTCTGAAGACTGGATGTGCATGCTTTGGAGGAGGGTAAGGATGGCCCTCCACCTCCTGACCCCACCAGAAGGGGAAAACTGTGGGGGTACTCAGGCGCTCAGGGTTCCGGGGAGATGCAGGACAGTGGGATCGGTGGGGCAGTGCTGTGGGGGAGCCAGCCTGTCCTGGCTATGGGAGGATAAACAATGGATGAAAAAAAAGTAAGTATTTGATGCAACTCAAGCACTGTCCCAGTATTTGTGATGCCACAAACATCATGCCAACAATATCTGGTATTAAAAAATACCTTGAGAAATTAGTGGCTGAGAATTCAAAACGTTCCTACGCTATTTTTAACTACTGCAGTTGCTTATCTTTTTACTGCATGTTACACAGTGGGTAGGGAAATGCTGCAGTCTGATTGGTCCCCAGCCATGTATGGTGAGACCACTACCAACAGCAAAAAACAAATGCTGAGGGCCAGCCCAACAGCAGACTGGTTGCACTACTGCTTGCTATGCCAGCGACATGGGTTCGAGAATGGACTTGGGTGACTGGGGAAGGAAGGAAGATTGAGCATCCCAGAGACAGCTCTCCTCCCTCAGGGGGGTGACACACAGCATTCTGCTGTTCATCTGCCACTTGGTGGCAGCCTGGAGACAGCACAGCAGACCTCAGCAAGGGGAGGGGCAGCTACCAGGCATTGGCACATACACGAGTCATTGCACCCTGCACCTTCGGGGAGAAGAATTAGGAGCTGGAGAAAAAAGCCCTGGTCCGCTGATGTGCTGGTGTCTCCCACAGACCCACACATGATGGACATAGCAGGCCACCACCCTATCATGATCCTGGGCAGTAAGGATAGCGGTAAGTCCATGAGAAGGTTGATGATGGGGCTGAGCGAGGGTGCCGTCAGGCGAGTTGAGGAATAAAAAACAGCTTGAATTAAAAAAAAAAAAAGTGCTGCCCATCTGAGCACAGTGCAGGTAAAATCAGTTTGTTAGTAACATTTTAAAATGTTCAAGTTTTAAGCAACAGCCATCTTTTTCTTGCTGACAACTGACACAGCAACAGTGAACCTGTCAGCTCTCCCTAGTGGTTCACAGTGGTAGAGGAACTATTTTCCATTTAATTTAAGCATGTCTTTTTAATTGCTCTATACTGTATAAGTTTTATTTATTTCTTATTTATTTAGTTATCCATTTTATAAGTGCAATAAGACACTCCATGGTGTTGGTAGCATTGCCATAACTGCACTTTCAGGGGCAGAAGGCACTTGGCCTGTGGTCTCAGAGATGTGTGGTTGTGGCACAACTACTAACACCCTGTCATGGCTGATTTCATACATAACATCTCTGTTGTTTCTCTATTGTTTTTAATGTTACCTGCTGTGAGACTTGACTAAGTAAGTGGCTGAAAACCAGACAGTGTCTTTGTCCACCTTTCCTGGTGAACAAAATGAAACAAAGTAAATAAATCAGTTACAAAGGCAGTCACTCATCTACCCTCCCGGGGGCAGAGGGGAACAGACTGCAGCAACCATACCTCTCAACCTTTTTTCTCTGAAATATGGGACAGTGACACTCTGACAGTGACACTCAAAATACTGGACTATGTGGGTAACTGACCCTCATAATATGGGACACATCATCAAACATGGAGGTACCAGCTCATAACAGTGTGGAAAACAATGCCTTTTTTTAACCGAGTTTAACTTTGGTTTAGTATCTTAAAATAACACAAATTGCTGCTTTGAAGTCTGAATTTACAGCATCTCTGTGTGGGCTGCCACTTTTTACATGGGATGGATGTGGGACACAGTAATTTTGAGGGGTAAATGAGGGACATGCCTGGTAATGAAGGACAGTTGAGAGGTATGGCTGTGGCAGCAACCCCAATTATTGTGGGGGGAGCTGTCTCTCAAAAACAAGAAAAATATTATTTCTGTGGAGTAACCTGTATTTTCTGTATCAGTTTGCAGACTCATTCAACTTTAACCCTCACAAGTGGCTCTTGGTGAACTTTGACTGCTCAGCTCTGTGGTAAGTGACATACTGGACTATTAGACAGCAACATGTTTATGAACCTCTGCTTATTTCTTTAATTTTGATCTGCCTGTCTTAAGAACTGACCTCAGGATCTGTCACTGCCTCACTCTCACCGCAGTGTGTCCTCTGTTAGGACAGAAGCTGATCTGCTTTATATCCCTGTGCTGTCTCTAATGCTGCCACCTTCCTGGAGCATAGCCAGAGTTGAAATGCTTTCCTCCTGGTTACAAGGAGTTCTGTTGTAGTCCCAAACTCTGTCTGGATAGTTCAGTTTGGTGGTGAAGGAACTACACGACACACAAGCACTCTCAGTATATAATGTGGGCCACTCCAGGGTTTATTATTGATGGCTACTGTACAAGTGATGTCCAAAAGAAACTGGAGAGGCCCTGTGAACTCTGCAGTCAAGTTTTTTTTGGTGAGAATATTCCATAGCAACATTTTTTTTTTTTATTTCTTTAATCAATTAAAATACATTAGCTGCAAAAAGCACACAACCTGGAGCTCATTTCCAGATGCAACCTAGGATAGAGGGCAACAAGGTGTGGGTGGATGCAAACAAATGCAACGTGCCAAAGAGCAAAGAGCATTAATAATTATGTAAACCAGTAATTTTGTACAGAGAAGGGGTGAAGGCAGTGCTCAAGCAAGCACACAACACCTCAAAAATTTATTGTACATAAAAAGGTGGCAGTGGTGGTGCGGGGCTTACCCTTTACAAAATGGAAACGCCAAAGGACTGTAATTCTAGGGTAGGGTCTAAAGGAGACCAGAACCAACCTTTAGAAACCTTAGACCTGACACCATTTGCAAGGGTAATTATTAGGATGGCTTTACAGCAGCAACCATTCCATGCCCAATGGAGGTTTGCACTTGTCTGCTGTGTAAAGCGAGTGTTGAAAAGGAAGTATTACTGTATACAGTCTGTATTCATGTGGTGTGCCATATGCTCTGCTTGTCTTTGACCTGTCTCATTCAATTAGCTTGAGCACTTTGGACAAGAAACACCCATCCTGCCAAAAGGTGTCAATCCGTGTGATATCGTGAGAAGTAGTTAAGAGTCAGACATGACTACATAATTAACACTAGCAAAGGTTAAATTAGTAGACATTAGATCACTGGAAGAAACAGTGAATGAGGTGCTAATTACACGCCCAATGCCTACTTCCTTTGGCTGGGGCTCTTAGGGCACTTTTTTGACCAAGTTCTGTGCTTTGAACTCTGGAATTGCTAGGACTGGCCAGTGTGTAAACTCTCTAAATAAAAACAGCAGTATATAAATTGTATTTGTTTTAGTAAGCCAATTGTCTGAGTTAGTTTGTATGATGTATTTAGTTATATATTAGTATTTACCTCTATTTATTGTCTCATATCACTGTTGTTGCACTGTACAGCACCCTGAGCCTCGGGGATAGGGTATCCTATAAATTAACTTGCCTTGCCTGTATGCTCTGGAGTTCAGACTCGGAGTTAAGAACCGTGAAGCAGGAGATCACAGGATGGATTCCACCACCACTGATGGCTCATAGTGTAACACTGAGCAAGTCACTTGTGACTCATTATCCCAGCTGTAGTAATAAGGTAGAAGCAGGATAGTAGTGAAAATCAGATGTTGCATCTCACTTAGGGTATCCCGGGCAAATACACAATACAGTAAAGGAAAGGCATTCAGTTTTATATACTATTTGCTGCATTTCATACAAACTGTATTACAAAGTGCGTACAATCAAGGATGGGGGAAGGGCAATACTGTTGCCCTTAGGCACATAGACATAGACAGCACAGAAGAAAATAATTTGCATTAATACAGCACCTTTTATACTCCATGTATCCCAAAGCACTTCACTGTCAATGAGAGAGAGACTGGTAGTGCAGTGACATTAAACCTGCAGCCATTCCACTCAGTATGCCCTGCATGAAACCATAGGCAATAGACGGAGCCAAGTTTATGGAAAGGGGAATGTTGGCCAGGACACTGGTGAAGATCTCCTATACTTGCAAAAAGTGCCATGGGTTCTTTGATGTAGACCTGAACACCCCAAGGCAGCACCTAAGATGGCAGAAAGGACCTCAGTTTAATGTCTCATTCAAAAGACAGCACCCCCACCTGAAGGTATAGCATTCCATAGTACTGAACTGGAGTGCCAGCATTTGGGTTATGAGCCCATGCCCTGTTGTGGGATGAGAACCCATGACCCAGAGGCAAATGTGCTACCAGCTGAGCCACACTGAGATGGAGTACACAGATAGTACAGGGAGGATGAGCAAAGGAAGTTTAAGTGGCTTTTTCAGGGTCCCACAGAGAGTAAGTGGCGCTGGAGAGATTCAAACCACAGTCTCCAGGCTCACAGCTCTGCATTCTAACAACTAGGCCAATTAGTAATTGTAAATAGTAATAATAATGTGAAAAATGGTGTCTCAGACAACTGCTGCTGAGTAATGTCATTACCTATGAATTATCAATATAATGTTTGACTTCACAATCACAGCAGTGTGCAGTCTCATGTTTGAGCCTTGAGCTGTGCAGTTCTGACCTCTAGGTTCAAACCTGAGTTTAATCCATTTAATGCTGGATTGGTCACTACCACAAGAGAAGGGTAACGGGAAAGGCTCCACTGTCCCTCTGACTCCCCCCGTCACTTGTGAACATTTCTGATGTCCCAGCACCTGCTGTTCATGTTATCATTGCTCAAACAAGGCAAGGTTCTGCTGAAAGAGACCTTTGTCCTCATCAAGTAGCAAATATCTTCAGCCTAGGGGGCTCTTTGTTGGGGAGCTATTAAAGATATAAGTAAAACTGTATTTCTGAAGTCCGCATCAAAGACCATGAAGCTCAGCCCATTACATACAGTACAGAGTGTGTGTTTTTTAGGACACAAAGGGCTCCATTTACAAAAGGTTAGTGCAGCACAAACCGGGTTTGTGCCACTCTAACCTGGAATAGTGCCAGCTGTTGGGGGCTTGCCAATATTCAAAGGACACATATGCGCCATGCACCCCCGACAGCACCGACTCACACAATATTGTGCTGCGCCTATGCAAATGAGGGATCCCTCATGCATGTGCGGCGCAACACAGTATTGAAAGGTCTAAGAAGCACTAAATGGCCGCTAGTGCTGATGCCTATTAATGCTTCTGAAACCCAGCTCTTAACAGCACACGGTGGGGGTCCCACACCCCGTCTACACACTGTCAAGTGCTGTCAGCCCCAATCCCTGTTCACATAATTAAAAAAAAATACATTGTAATTCAGTGTCCCTCCCCTGCCCTGATCCCTGTCCCCATATAGAAGGATAGTAACAATGGTGGTCCGGTGGTCCCTCTCCCCTCCCCACCCAACCAGTGAGTGTGTACTGTCTACCGTACACACTCACTGACAGTTCAGTCGGTGACTGGCCATGGTGGTGTGAGGAGGGCTGTGCCAGTGGCCAGCTTGGGTCAGGTGGAGGAATGAGTGTGGTGGTGGGTCACTACCTCCTGGGGTGGGGGGGCCACTAGACTACCAGGGTATTGTGGATGGTCAGCGATCAGGGAGGGTCCACTGGACCATCAGGGATTTAATTATATTGAATGGGGGTGGTGATCGGGGAATGGATGAAGGGGGGAGGGACCACTGGACCACCAATGTTACTATTCTTCTATATGGAAACAGGGATCAGGGCAGGTGAGGGACACTGAACTACCAGTGTGCAATTTTTCAACTATGTGAATGGGGATCAGGGCAGGGGAGGGGCACGGAATTACCGATGTGCTTTTTTAACTATGTGAACAGGGACTGGGGCAGGTGTGGGACACTGAACTACCAATGTGCTTTTTTAACTATGTAAACGGGGATCAAGTAGGGGAGGGGCACTGGACTACCAATGAGTTACTTCTAGGGATCAGGGCTTGGGGGGGACCTGGCCCAGTGCACTCGGACTGCGCTCACATGCAGATAGGCACATAATGGGCATGTAAATGGTCCCTTAGCACCATGCATGTCCAATGGACTCACCCATGCATGTTTGGGCTGAATGTCGCCCATGGGAGCTGCTGCACTAAGTAGTGCATGCCATGCTTTACCCTATGGGTGGTCTTCAGTCCCGGCCTCTGTATCATTATAGCAAACATGGCAACCGCTTGCTGTGTGCTGCACTGCCTAGGATTCAATATTCAAACAGATAGCATGGTCAGTTCGGATCACGCTGTCTGTTTGAATATGGCGCCAAACTGGCGGCCCTATTTTTTCATGTGGGACACCTGTTTGCATGTGCAGCTGTCTGGCTGTGAAAATGGAGCCAAAGAATCTTATGAACATTTCTTTTGATAACAATGATGACCTGTGGATGCAGTGGCACCAGGGCTCTAGGAGTAGTGAAGCACTTTTTTTAATTACATATTCTTTTCTTGGTACACATGTTATTTGTACTGCATGCTTTGCAAATTGTAAAGCCAAAACATGCTAATAAAATATCCCTCAATACTGCTAGATGGTCATTTGTGGCACAGAAGGGTGTAGGAACAATCTTAATATTGGAAGGGCTTGCTTTTGGTCCTTGAGTGTAATAACCGCATTCTGATAGAAATAAGGAGGGACCATTAAGGCAGGCTAGATTTCAAGCTGAGGAGCATTAACTGGGGACTACTTGTTTGTGCGGGGGGTGGGGGGTAAAATGGCACATCTACGCTCACCTGAACTACATGGGTAAGAGAAATGAATTCAATGAACCACAAATAGCTCATTTAAAAAAAGTCTAAACACATATACAGCACCTAGATTGGGGGTAAAACTAGCTTAGGGTTTATATCAATGGGCCAAAACAAAACTCATTAAAGTCGCCCCCCCCCACCTTCTAGGTGTAAGGTTAAAAAACTCATTAAAGTTGCTCCCCTTCTGGGTTAAAGATCAGGCTCAATGTTTATCACAAAGAGATAATAATGTTCTGTAAGTAACCCCCACACAGACACACAATCCTCCAGGGAGGTGTGTGTTTACAGATCCTCTGGGGAACTAGGGGAAGCACCAAGTGGGGATGGCAGACAGAGGGTTAATGCAAGGTCCCTGTGGGTTGATGGAAGTAAGTGGAGCTTATAGGATAAAAAGAACTGGATAACAAACTCTGGGAGGAGGAGGATCCTGAGGGTCTCTGCCCAAAGAAGGCAAACTTGATGGTCTTGGCCTGGAGTAAGATCAAAGAAAGAGATGCAAGGACTAGGGATGATCTGTAACTGGAAAATCAGCTAGGGTTTCTGAGTTGGGACATGTAAAGGGATGGAAGAGGTGTAATCAATCCTAGTGAGAGTTAGCAAGCCCCTTCCAATATTAAGATTGTTCCTGCACCCCTTCTGTGCCACGAATGACCATCTAGCAGTATTGGAAGGGATATTTTTATTTGCATTTTTTGGCTTTACAATTTGCAAGGCATGCAGTATAAATAACATGTGTACCAAATGCCTGTAGTGCAGCACGAGAGGGGTGCTGCACTTCTGAGGTGCTGTCTTTCAGATGAGACGTTAAACCGAGGTCCCATCTGCCTGGATTGGTGGTGGTTCAGGTGGATGTTAAAGACCCCATGGCACTTATCGAAAAGAGTTGGGGAATTTCCCGTGTCCTGGCCAAATTTCCTCATTCACTTAAAATACCACCAACAGCTTAATCTGGTTCAAGGTCAGCTGGCATTCATCTGTATCCTCTCCCTGGGTCGTGCCTGAAAATAGGCAGGATTTGTCTAGTGCACTTACCCGTCAACAAAACTAAATAAAATAAATAAATAAATAAATACTGTAGTCCTGTTAGGTGTCAGGGCTGAGACCCAGTGATAGCACCCACGGTGAGGAGATAGCCCTCATACAAAGAAACATTAATGATGCCCACTATGGCTGAAGTCAGAACCACCTCAATAGCCTTTACAAGCTGGCTCGGGGCAGAATCCAATCTAGAGGTGGTACAACACAACTCTGTAGTCACCCTGGAAATGTTCTGGGCTTCCATCCTGAAAAATCAACAAATTCAAGAGCAATGTCACATTTCCTCACTTTTTACATTGCTTGTGCTTGCGCAAGAAATGTTTTGCTACAGAGAATGTCATTTCAGAGTTGTATCACTGACTAGCCCAATGCAGGTCAAGCTGTGTTGGGCTCGTCCTTGACAGACCAATGATCATACAAGCAACGTATGACAGTGGTTCAGTTTATGGGAAGACATTTTGTGTAGTTGAAACAAATGAAGCACTCCAATGACAGAGCACTTAAGTCCTTTCATTTGCATTAAGCCGGTTAGCAAACAGCTGATTGGTTTTATGACATTCCCATCCGTCACTTTGTTTTTCTTGCTGTCTCTCAACCCCCCACACACACATACACACACACACCTTTGTCTATGGCTAGACCAGATGTAATAACCAGAAGGTTGATCTTTTTTTTGCTGTAAAATCGAAAACAAAACTAAAGTTGTCACTTCCATGATTCAGCTTTTTGAGAAACACACAGCATGCTGTCGCGCTCTCTGCGGGGCCAATCAGGTGACAGCTTCATTTTTCAGCTTGCTGCTTTCTTTTTCAAAACAAACCCACACATCAACCTCCCATAGTAATCCAGACATGAGCCAAAGTTCCCACTTAATGCGCTATACACTAAAACCACATTGGGACACTATACTTTAAAAGAATCTAAAAACACAGAAAAAAAGCCATGACTCCAAACAGATTTTCCACCCTGGGATCCACATCCTGACTGTGACAGAATGTGCATGCTTCAGCACTGCGCTGCACAGTCGCTGAGCACCAAGCATCCGACTGATTGAAATCATAGCCCCCACTTTTTTCTCCAATCCGATATTCAATATTAAACATAGGAAATGGCTACAGAGAGACCTTTTTCTCTTGGTCTGCCTCAGGTCCTGAATCCCAGTCTGGAGTACACTTTCACCAGATCTGACTGCAGTGTACTGCTCACTTGGGTCATCACTAGGGAGAGAGAGCGAGGTGCAGACAGCAACCTGCACACTACTTGGGGTTCCGTGGTGCAGTGCTGTCTCTGTGTATTTGTGTGGCCCCCCCCCCACCCTCCACAGCATCAGAGACAGAGAGCACATCGGAGCTGGCAGACCAGGAGACATGGCGATCGGGACAGCAGAGCATGTCCTCTATGGTATGTGGTAGCGTTTGAAGTGTGCTGTGGAATAGTACCGTACAGTGGTAGTTGGTAAAGCAAGACAGTGGCAGCTCAAATGGGAGATGCAGATCGTCTGCTCCTGAAGCACTTGTGGGCGGTGCTGTAAGTGGCACAGTCAGGGAGAGAGTGTAGACACAGCCCATTTGATGTAGTAAATCAGCTGCCCTATGTCTGTGTCTCACATCTTCTTGCCTGCATTCCGCCAAAACAGTGACAGCCACTCCTCTCATTCTGTCTGTGATCAGCAGCCTCATAAATGTGTGTGTGTTCCATGGGGAGCAGAGAATTTTTTTTTCTTGATGCAAAAATGCTCTTGCTGATAGCAGAGAGACAGATGTTAGAGACAGACAGCAGTATAGTGTGATGTGTGTGTGTGTGTGTGTGTGTACGTGTGGTGTGTGTGTATGTGGGGCAATGCACTGTGGTAAGCAGGTAGTTCTATTATTGCTTCTGCACTATCTGTGCCAAACACCTAAACAACAAATGCAAGCAATTTTCGGCATTGACAAATGCTTGTCTTTCCCCTAATTGTAAAGATTGCAGGAGGAGAAATGCTGTCTCAGACACAAGGAGATAAGTCATAACATTCTTTGTGCAGGGCCCTTACTAAGTACAAGATCAGTCATAACTTCTTCAAACAGGCCTTCCAGCGCGCCACCACAACAAGCACAGTGCCCCTGCCTACTGTATCCATTGGGCATTATCTCACCCTACTGGTACCACCTACACCCCACTGGTACCAGTGTAACTACCCTAGACCAAGGGGCTTGTGGTGATTCCTGGGTACCTAGATGTTGGAACATTACAGGTTCAACAAAAGTTGAACATGCTTGGTCAATGTGTATGCACTTAACTACAAAAATCCAAGACTGTAATCTCGGCTGGTTGGTCAAGTCCAACAAACCTATAAGCAAACAGTGGTCTTATTTAACTTTTATACAGATGTGTGTTGCAGGACCCACGGACCTGTTGAGTTACTCATTAGTTATCCATGATCACACAGCAGCAGCTGTATCCTGTCTTTACAGTTCTGACTATATTAACCAGCTTGCTATTTCATTCTGCAGATGGGATTGCATTTCTGATGCCCAGCTCACCTCAGATGCCAAGTCCAGCACCTCTGTCAATTAGCTAGGCTACCCTTAGTTGACCTCTCTCTTCCACTCTGTCATTCTGAGGGTGGTCAGATGGATGCACGGCTGGTGAGCTCACTTACTGCACTCTGCCTTCACTTGCCCCTCTGGTGCAGTTACTGTGCATGTGCCTCATGCTGGAATGAAATAAAGTCTCTCTCTTCTTCTCTCTGTCTGACAGTCTCATATGTAAGGCAACTCCCTCCTAAACTCATAGATTTAACACAAAGTTGGCAGGGGTGATGGCAGATATTCTGCATGAAGCAGCTCTTCTTAGCTTCTGTGGTAGCAAACGTCTCCTCCTCCAGAGTCTGTGCAGTTAAACTCACGCTACAGATGGCACGCCTGCCCCTCAGATAGAAAGAGTGTTCTCACTATGCTGGGAAAGTACTGTGGGGAAAAATTACAGCACAGCCTCCCCATTGGAAAAGGCCTTTTGCAGTCACATATGAGAGCCCAGCCATCAGCCCCCAACAGCTGATTTGGTCCCTCGAACCTGAGTGAACTAATGAGGTCCTCCTGTAGCCCATGAGCCCACCTGGTGGCTCTGAAGCAGGCTGTAGATAAGTTTACAGCTGGGCTGTATTGGCTGAAGCAAAGGTCAACTGGTAATCTGGCTTCTTACCTGAACACCAGTTATTAATTAATTAATTAGTTTTTTGTTGACTGGGAAAGGAGGGTAAGACAATTCTGCCTATTTTAGCCTACTCACTAGAAGGGAGGGTGGGACAGATGGAAACCAACTGAAATGGAGCCAGATTAAGCTGCCGCTGGATTTTGTTTAGTGAATGGGGAAATGTGGCCAGGACACTGAGGAAATTCACAGTGCCATGTGATCTTTACTGTCTCCCTGAACAACTACTAGAAAAGGCAGACATAACCTCTGTTTAATATCTCATCTGAAAGGTGGCACCTCAGGAGTTCAGCACCCCCCCCCCATGCTGCCCTACAGTGTCAGAATTTGAATTTTACCCCCAAGTTCCTGATGTGGGGCTAGAACCCACAACTTTCTGATCTTCCAGGCTCAGAAACAAGTGTACAACCTGCTGAGGCACTGACACTGGTAATAGCTAATAGGAAGAAAATTCTGTTGCTTCATTTTGGTACCGTTGTAGGCATTCACTGAGGTAGTCACTTGTTGGCTCCATCTGGCCTTTTAGTTGGGATTTAGAGTGCCCAGCATGTTTAACGATGTTCAATTAAATCGCTAAGGTTTATGATCACCTTGAGGGTGAGAAAGCAGTGTTATAGAATTTCATACTCCCAACAGAGACAGTTCCTTTATGAGTCTGCTTTCACAATTTTGGCCCAGGTCTGAATGGATCCTTTGTGGCGTTCCACACTTTACACAGAACTTCTCTGCTACAACCTTGGTAGGTGGTCCTTTTGATCCTTGATGGGAATGCTTTAGCATACTGGCTGAAGTAATAAGTCAGCACTAACACATTGCTGACATTACTACTGTCTGTCTCCAGCCTGAAGAAATAGATGCACACAAGCTGCATGGGTGCACGGGTTACAGTATTGGTCAGAGGTCTGCCTTCCTTGGCAAAGTTTTTTTTTAATACACTGACTGCACTGCTTACAGTATCTCTCAGTATCAGTTCCCATCCTAGGCCAATAGAACCCAGCACAGGGCAGATCCAATGACCAGTAAAATCCAAATGTCCCATGTCATCATGTAGGCATGCATCACAGTCTTTCTGAACTTAGCTGGCAGCAGCAACTGTGGTCAGAGGAATCCATTTGGCTCCTGAACCTCTCGAAAGAGAAGCTTCCCTTTCAGTTTGACTTTGTTCCAGTCTCACAAAGGCAGCTGGGCATCAGGGTGACGGACAATACTTTGTTGGCACCCCATCCTTTCTCCAAAGCATGAATAATATATTTGAGACTAAACGTATTCCTTTGCTGTCTCTACAGATTCACTTAACTCAGTCTGGGAAAGGAAATTTTGTCCAGGGCAGTGAAATTACAACACACTTAAGGAAGGCAATCTGCAGAGGCTCCCATGTTGTCCACTAAGGGCTGGGACTGGCAACAGAGACTCCCTCCTCTGTATCATATTGCTTACATGACACTTTACCAGCAGTCTCTGGAGTTTGCATCCACTTAATAGTATTACTGGAGTCTCCAGGGAGTTGGTGAGACAAGGCATCCACATCCACATGGTTCAGGCCTGGTCGATACTACAGACTACAGTCATAAGTTGCCAGGCTGATAGCCAGCAGTGCCCAGCTGTGGGCAGCTTAGCTGTTATTTTCACATAGGTCAAAGAATATTGTCTGTTCTGACAATTATTCTGGTGCCATATTGATAGTCATGAAATTGATCAGTGTTGGCCAACTTTAGTGCCAAGTATTAAGTTTCTGGACAGCATAGTTCTTTTAGGGAATTCATACTTATGCTAGCAAGCACCATGGGTCACATACCTTCTGGATACTGTTTGTGTAGGATGGCTCAAAGTCCACTCAAACTAGCATCAGTGTGTAAGGTATAAGCCTTTGTGGATTAGCATTGGCTAGCACTGGGACAAGAAGCCATTGATGTAGGATCTCCTGGAGGCTCTCTGTCAAAAGCTGTTCCACCAGGGTCCAAATGAGTCATGCTCTTTGTAGTAACACCTGGGGCCATCATGCTTTAGTGATACTTGATCTGAGCCTATTAGTTGGAGGGTAGCCTGGTGGGTGAAATTTAGCAGGGGGCACCACCCTGGTATAGTCTTTTGGAGTGTCGGTAGTAACTTCAGAACCCAAGAAAAGATAGTAACTCCTTTAGAGTCTTAGGTCTACTCCAGGTGGTGAGGGCTTCTACCTTACTGGGTTCAGCGCTGATTCCATCTTCTGAAACTATGTGTCCCACATTTTATCTGAAATTCTGTAGAATTGGCACTTGTCAAGGAAATTTGGAGCACAAGTTCCTCCAGCCGGTCCAGAACTTTTAGCAATGGAGCCTCATGCTCCTCAAGTGTCTTCCCAAAGACAATGACATTATCAAATACAACAGGCATTCCAGAAGATTCATATCACTCATTCCATAAAATGCTGGAAAGTAGTGGAGCATCCAGAATACCTTGTGACATTCTCTGAAATTCATAGAAGACAAGTGGACAGATGTAGATGTTTTCTGTTGATCCTCTTGCACTATTAGGATTTGATAATACCTGTTGCTGTGGTAAGGCATGGAGAACCACTTGCTTCAGTCGGGCAATCAAGGTGCAAATTGGTCAAAATCTAATCTGAATAAACAGCTCCTTGCAAAATCTGCTCAGCGTGGACTCTGTCCATATCCACTGCTGACAAACTACCCTTAGTGTAAGCTTGCTGTACCACCTTCTCCATCCTCATCAGGAAATCCAAAGCGTTTCCCTTCTCGGCTGCTTCATCACTGCAAACTTCATCAGTACTTTCCTGGCATCTCCACACTTCCAAACATATGTTCTAGCATAGAATGTTAATTGAAAGGGGTAGCCGCAGTTCTGATAACTTTCAACACCTGCATGGAAGCCAGTGCTGGTTCCTGCAAGCACTCTGTCATCCAAGTTTTTTTCTCATCTGAAGATGTCAGGTTCCGCATCATCTAAGTTGCCTGCTCTATCCATGTGTCAAAGTTCTCCTCCCCACTGGCAACGACCTTGATTCTAGGAAACATCTGCGATACTCCTTACACTGTACTCTCTCTGAGGCTTTGTACCTTCTCCATTAGTTAGCCCAGTACATTCAGCAATGGCTTAGCTTTATTTATTTATTTATTTAGACAGCAGTTTGGAAAACCTTTGAGCCATAGGCTCATTTACAAAGGTACCTTGTCACAGTAAGACAAACGAAAATACACAGTATAACAGTATAACACAGTATAACAGTAACTTAAGACATAGATACAAACAAGCTGGTACAGGTAGGATTGATGCAAACAATACCAGAGTTATGTTGTCCTTAGCAGCTTAGCTTATGTCACTACTTTCCCTGCAGGCATCACAACTGCCTGAAAATACTGCATGACCTTTCCTTTGCTGGCCAGGAGGGTATTTACCTTTATCACCCAGTCCTCCACCTGTGGCTGGTTTGGAGGGGTATCCTGAGCACTCTCTTGGCTGATCAGATGCCACACTGGGATAAAATGGTTAGCAACCACAGAGAATCTATGTCCTTCTCACTCTCGACATAACACTTACAGTTTCCATAGCTACATCATAATTCAGATGGGCCTTCAGACTCCCACCCTCTTTGAATGTTTTTACAGTTGAAGCCAAGACGTGGTCAGATATTTCAAGATACTTGAGATTTCTCTAAAGAGTTTCTCACTTGTGGCCCTACTGTGGAACTGCAGCCAGACAGAGGAATTTTAGGGTAATTTATTTATTTGTTAGCCGGGTAGGTGCTCTGATCCCAGGGACCATGTTCAATCACGCTGGGCCACTTAGATGGCACAATAAGTACAATTCACAGATATGTTACAGGTACAATGTATAGAAGAAAGAAACTTTGAAGTGCAGGTGATGACAATACAGTAGCAGTGTAGAAGACATCGACAATCAGTTGATCAACTGTTTCCAGGACAATTTGACTTATCTGAATCAAGCTTATGGTAATAGGTGCATCTGAACTGGGCAATAATATCACAGAAATGTCAGGAAATATCTGATCATGTCTTTGCCTACAACTGTACTATCACTACCAGAATCATGTCCCTATTGGGCCCTTCTTGGACACCTGTAACCAACATCTTCTTATGGTCTAGACCCTCCATACAATACCATGCTTCAACCCCTGAAGGGCATTTTGACTTTTGAAATGCAAGGGGGCCCAAACTGTTCCCACCTGCACTTGTGGTCTTAGAAGTGCCCATCTGCTAAACTGGAGCTCGCAGCAGTGCCTTGAAATGTGTGCATCAGTTCACCATAGATGTTCAGTGCATTACCCTGCCTTAATGGACTCAAATAAGGTTATGGAGCCTAGGTTTTAACTCCTGGGATTCGTTACAAAATACATTATGCTGAAAATAAGTTGTGTAGTGCCTCCACCTACAGAAAGTTAAGTGGGCTAGGTCACAAACTAGTGCTATGCCCTGGAAAACTCTACCAGTGACTATGGTCCCCACAGGTACAGTCCTCATGTTTCCACACAATACATTAACTGTTTAGCCAAAATGCAGCGTATGGCATGCAGGTTCAGAACCATGGGTTTGCTCCTTCGACCCTACAAAGCAACTTATAGGTGTGGGGCCATACCCAAGAGTCTCCTTAATATGTTCTATTACATCAATAAATAATATCAAATAAGACATATATGGTACACATGGGGCCAGGAACTGTAGCTTATAACATCACACCTACTGTATGGGCATGATCCCAGACACGTAGCTTGGCCTTGGGCCACAATTTCTGTTATTTGTGGCTTTTAAATACTTACAGATGCGTTAACATATGTTTTTCTAATTTATTTCCTTATGTTTGGAAAAAGATATGTAACAATTAATACAGTTAGCCCTGAGGGCCTTGTGCAAAGCAGCAAACCCATTGGACATGGGACAGTCCTGTGTAGCATGATTTGCACAGAGTCTTGAAGGCTCTCCATAATGCAACAAACCCATCAGGTATGGCACCAGTCTTGTAGCCCGCTTCACGCAGGTCCCTGCAGCACTACATGAAGCAGCAGGCCCATAAGACATAGCACTAGACTTGTAACTTACTTTTTGCAGGGACATGTGGGCCCTAAGTGAAGCAGCAGATACTCTGGGCATGGTGCCAGACCTGTAGTTTGCTTCACATAGGGCTGTGCAGCCCCCTTCCCCCCAGGCGGTCCCTAAGCTAAGCAGGAGACTCATTGGGCACAGCTCCAATGTGTAAGATGCTTTGCATAGGGACCACAAAATAAAGTTTCAAGTAGATAGCAATACTCAGTTGTGATTTTTGTGCATGTGGTGGACTCATGTGTTCAGCCCTCTTTGAGACTGTACCTGATATGGAATATAGATACATGGCTGAGTTGTAATTTACTTGTGTAGCCCCGGCGCAGTATGCCAAGGGGCCACCTCCTCTTGCCCTCTGTTTCTGGTACTGGGCAAGGGGCCTGGGTCCTGCTATGGTGACAACTAGGGATTCGTTCCCTGAAATATTGAAAATAACGCGGTGCCTCCACCTAGAGTAAAGTATTAGTGGGACAGATATCTGCTTGGCACAGCCCCCTGGGATACTGTGTCTACCCACCTCCCCAACCAACCACTCTGCACACTGTGTCCCCAAATACCTTGTTCCACCATAAACCATTTATTTCAGCTGTAAGTGCATGCAATGAAGTTCACCACCACAGCAATTCCAACAAACAAATTCACAGCTTTATTTAGGGGGTAAGGACTAGAGGAGGGGAAACCTGGACATAGGGTAACTGTGAAGGCAAAAAGTAGGTTAATGCAGACGTGCAATTTCAACATATGGGCCCGCAGGCCAAGCCCTCCCCCACTGGTACCAGTGTGTGTCCCTTTACCGTCCCTAGGGGTACCCACTGGGTCTAGGCCTGATCGGTGCCACGGGTTGGCTGGCTGTTGGGGCCCTGAAATTGTAGAAACTTTGATTTGTGAAAAACAGAAACGATTCCCCTGTCCCCTCCCAGGAACCAGGTCCTGGGTATTCATGGTTTTATAGATCTCAGCACCAGGGGAAATGGAGCTCCTCAGAGTTAGTGCAACAACAAACACAAGCTGGCCAGGATCCCTTTGTCTGGATAGAACTTGCTCAAGAATCTTGTAGCTGGTCACCTTGATTGTAGTGCTGGCCGCCTGTCACCTTCAGTCACTTCTGGCCCATTGCAGAGCACTGTGGCAGGACAACACCAATCCCAGAAGGCCCAGACCTGGGAGTGGCTCCACAGCCCGGCTCCCACGATCGGAGCACTCTAGCACTCAGGTGCAAGACCGTGACCTCCTGAGACAGTGAGTCCCACTTGGGAGGGGGCAGCAAGTTCCCTCCCTGGCTCTGGGCGAGGACTCCCAAATGGTGGGGGTCCTCCTGCAATCCCTGCACTGAGCTCTCAGAAAGAAAAAAAAGTATTCAAGCAGCCGCTCCAATAAAGTCCAGTGCCAAACTGAGCGGATGCTAGCCTCTGATTCAATGAGAGTCAGTGCAGTTCAGCAGGATGACACTCAGCAGCAGCAGCCCCCTGCACACCAGTCCACACTTTCAGTTTAGTAGTGTCCAAACCCTTTCTTCGGCTGCAGCAATACCTCAGCTCTCAGCCACTTTAACCAGGTCACTCAGGACATGCACAATTCCTGGCTAGCACCCTCATGACCAGAGACGCTCTGCCTCCTCAAAGAAAATGCTATTTTCAGTTCACACACGCAAATGACCTTTCAGCAACAACTGTAAAACTCAGATAATCTGCTCAGTCCTTTCATTTAGCTTACTTTCCCAGTGCAAGGTGTCTGCCACATTTAGTTTCTCCCAACACTTATTAAGCAACTTCTCAGTACCTGGAGAAACAGAATCACAGTTCAGTTTCTCTCTCTTCCATTTCAGAACTCAGTACTACAGCCAGCACCTGGGGAATCCTTCAGCAACCACACTCCTCAGATTAGGGCCTGGGAAGGCTCTGAAGTCCAAAATCTGCTTCTACAGCACAGTCATGACTTGTACATAGTCCAGCCACAGACTGAAGAAATCCCAGTAATTCTGCACTGTAGCAGACAAAATCCCAGTGTTCTGATTGGCTATGAAGCCTTTTCAATAATTGATATCCATAGTGATCAATATTCCCTGCTCGTTTATTTGGGCATGATCTAGGCACCAGAATTAGTCCCTCCTTTTCCCAGGAGTCCCTCTGTCATTGTTTTGGGCACCTAGACCACTGATTGGCTGAAACAAAAAGGGTTAAAGGTCCCATGTCAGCTCCCATACAGTCCCATGGAGTCCATTGCAGTGTTATGCAGACTTTCCCCTTTCTCAGCCTGGTGCTGTCCAACACTTTACCCCAGCTACACCATCACCCCCACTGGATTATAGCCCCGAATGCCCTCTGTCAAATGAGCCCACTCTCAGGGCTGTAGCCCCAACCGTTTGGCTGATGCTGCTGCCGAAACTATGTTCCCCAGGCAGCAGGCAGCAGGCAGCAACCTTGTCAATATGCAGGGAGCCACTCATTAATATTCATGAGCTCCCAAGCGGCCCCGCTGCCAAAACCCCCGCTGTCATCAGGTATGGGCTTCTGCCCGATTCCCTTCAGGTCTCTGGTCCCCAAGGACGTGGAAGGGGCACTGGGACCTCGGACAAACTCCCAGCTTCATCCGTCCGCAGCGGCAGTCAGCACATCAAAGTGCCCCTGTGCCTATGTGAGTACCAGTCTAAACAAACTGCCAGCAGCTCATGTCCAATGGATTACACCCCGAAGGGGCAGAAGACAGCCCGCTAATGGAGGAAATTGGGACAAATACAGGTAAACCCCCAGTGGGGGGGTTACACTTGTATTATTGTGCTATAAAAATCCCACATTTATATCACAATAATACAGCACAAAAAGAAACCCTTAAACATCAAGATGATGTGGCAGCAGATAAGCATGTTTATATAGACACTAGCGTGCACAAACCCTTTGCTCACCTCCTCAGCTGGCTTCCATCTGTGTCACACAACTAAGCTTAACTTCCATTATTCCCTCCAGTGGCCAAAACTAGTGCATTTCTAAAACCTACATGCCACTACCCCATGCCACAAGCAAGTCTACCTGCCTCTATGGGGGCAGATAATTAGCTACAGTCAAGAGTAAATTTCGACCTATTCCACTGCTGAGGGGGCCCCTACATAGAACTAGTCTGTACCCCTAATTTGTGCTGCAACAACTATAACTGTATGTCAGGCTCTGGCTCCTGGTTTCATTGTTTTTATTTCTGTTATGATGGGGTTAGAAGCTAGCCCAGTGGCGCTGGAGTGCTGAGCGCCTACCTCCCACCAAACTTGCAATCAAGGTTCAGAAATGGATGTGGGTCACTTGGGGCTGGCAGAGGAGGGGAGACTGAACATCCAAAGGACTGCTCTCCTCCCTCAGCAAGGAGGGTTGTAGTGGCTCACTGCTTTCCTGCCACCTGGAGGAATTCAGGTGGTAGTGCAGGGGAGTTGCACTGTGTGGGAGGGACCCCATGTTCAGAGTGCCAGGAGTGTCTCCACAGAGGAGGAGCATGCACATCACACTCATTGCATGTCTGTGGGCTCAGGGGAGAAAACGGGGTTAAAAATGGAGGACAGGCTCTGTAAAACCCTGCCCGTCACGCTGCAGCCTGCCCTGCCAATCTAGCCTGGGACGGATCTGAATGTGTCATCGGGGGTCCTCCTTCCATGGCCCTGCTCGGGGAATCCATGGGGAGAAGAGCCCGATCCAGGAGGAGGTGGTGACAGCTGCAGCGACTGGGGACAGGGGCTGAGAAGCCGCCTGTCTTGCCAAGGAGGATAAAAAACCTATATGGAAAAAATAATGGGGTTAAAATACTCCAGTAACATGCTGTGTACGTTTTCATGCAGAATATGGCAGCTCACCATGTTTGTATCATTACTGTATTTGCTGAGTGATTAATGAATAAGTTTTACAAAAAGTTTCAGGATTTCACCTTGCCATTTTAGAATGCCAGTTTTCATTGTTTGAAGAGTGTTTTTTCTATTTTTTATGATTAGGGATAAATATGTGTTGGGGAAGGGCATCATTTACAAGTAGAATAGCAGATGGGTATCTATCTGTTACAGTGCTGTCAGTCTATCCAGGGATTCCTGTGACATCATAACCTTCGAGAGCACAGCTCAAGAGGTTTATGGCATCACAGGAATCCCACAACTGTAAGAGATGGATGCCCATCTGTTGTTTTTGTAATATATGGTTGCCATTTTTCCATCCTAGATTCCCTTCTGTGACAGAATCTATCATCTCAGCTGTTGGCTACTCCTGTTACTTTCAAAGTGAAGTTTGAAAGCCATGACAGGAGCAAGCACAGAGAACAGCTGAGAGCGAGAGACGTTGCCATTCAATTCTGTAATACCATAATTTTGATGGTAGGTTGACAGTATAACAGATTCTTGATGTCAGAACCATGGTATTACGACTC
The DNA here is from genome assembly GCA_016271365.2 of Neoceratodus forsteri. Taxonomy (NCBI): domain Eukaryota; kingdom Metazoa; phylum Chordata; order Ceratodontiformes; family Ceratodontidae; genus Neoceratodus; species Neoceratodus forsteri. The sequence continues at coordinate 445,564,719 of CM057456.1, read as the reverse complement.
TCAATCAGGCTTACTGTTCTATTATAAAAAGGAGCAACCATATATTACAAACATATTCTTTGGCATCCTTTAGAGTGGCTATAGCATGTGGTGATAGGGAGAGATTAAAATATTTCTAAATGGTATCGTGGTAATGCTCCTTTCTAAAACACCATTGTACACAGAACACATAGTGGCATGCAACAATCTGTCTGAGACTTAGCAAATCTGAAATATACAATGCAAAAAAAAAAATCTCATGAACAAGGCATTCTGTTCTGCTGGACTGTAGGGACAGAGTGACAACAGTCCAGCAGATGTCACCTGAACATGGTGAGAATAAGTAGGATACGATACAGAGAATGAGTCAGTGCACACCCTTATATAACACTACAGGCCACTGCTGAAAGTTACCCTTTTAATAAGGGAAAGAAATACAATCAGTTCTGTACAGTAAGGACTTTATTTTCTTAACTGTCCCTTTAATGTAAACAAGGCAACGTACAGCTACTGGAAATACTGTAAATCTAACTGGGGCAATTCCTGCTCTGAGTCACTCACCCCTTCCTGATTTCATGCCCACTGAATATTCCATGTGTATCATTATGAGCCTCACTGGGGCTGCTGTCTCTGACCTTGGGGCAATATCAAACATCCCATGCTAGCTACGTTTAGTCAGAGGTGAATGCAGACTGTGAGTAGTGGTCTGTTTCTTTTCTGTTCATGGAGCTTAGTCACAGCTTGTGCAGCTCTAACCTATGCCGTTTATAATACATGACTACAGTTACTAACTCATTACTCAATTTTCTTTTTGTTCATAGGGTGAAGAAGAGAGCAGACATAATCGGTGCCTTTAAAATGGATCCAGTTTACCTTCAGCACGATCATCAGGAATCTGGTAATTAGGTTATAATCAATATTTTAAGCTCCCCTACCCCATAAAAAGTATGCTGGCGCGCGCACACACACACACACACACACACACACACACACACACACACCAAAAAGAACTAATTCCACTGTGTCCAGGAGCAGACATGAAACAAACATTTGTCAATGCCGAACGTTTGCTGCTGGTATACACCTCTTTTTTTTTTTCAATTATGACCTCAACTTTTGAAGATACTAATTTTAGGATCCATCTTATAGACATGACGTGTTTATGGTATATTGGCTGAAATGTCAATTTGCACCAGAGATGCGAAAATACATCTCTTCCAGGATTTAAAAAATGACACATCACATGTATGAGGTTTTGTGTAAAAATGACTATATTGAAAGTTCGGAATCAAAATATTCAAAATGAGCGAAGTTATGAGTGAATGCATGTAGAACTGGTACACACCGTACCACTTTTACTACATTTGCCTTCCCATTACCAAAACAGAAAACAGTCGCTCTGTTTAAACTTATAGTGCTAGCACACTGTATGCTCAGTAGCACTGGCACAGCTTTCCACTGCCATCCTCATCTGCTCAATGTGGCTCCATGCCCGCTCCACTAATTGCGGCCAACCCTCTCACTCAACATGCACCATGATGGAAACCCGTATTGTGCCAGTTTTACTACATTTTCCATGTCATTACCAACAACAACAAAAAAGTTGTTCTGTTTAAATTCAGCACTAGCACGTCACATGCTCAGAGCTACTCACATAGCTTTGCAGGTACCTTTCTTCCCCGCTCGATGTGGCTCTACCCCACTCCACCAACCCACAAGAAAGAAACTTCCTAATTGTTTTTTTCCCTCATTATTTATAACACAAAACTCACCCTATCTGACAGCCATCAACTTTTACATCCCTCAGCTGCCATGCCTGATCACGCTGCATTGTTCAGCCACCATGACTTCTGTCATACAGCTCCATTCCAACTGCATTACTTCTCCATTCCCGGTCATGGTTAAAGAAAGGGAAAAAACAGAGCACCAGTGAGTGAGATGGATGGGGTGATGACTGAAGAAGCAAGGGGGTTAAAGACACAGCAGTAATCTGTGACAAGTAAAACAACTCATTATAAACACTGCAGTGCCCTCTGCTGGCAAGTATATCAGTAGAGGACTACTCTACCCACAAAATGACTTTAAATTGACTTGCTGTCATTTTTTTTATATCTATATTTTTTTCAAATGGTACATAAAAGTGTTACATATAACTCATTTTCAAAGTGCAATAATACCCACCAGGGTGGGCAGTATTGGGCTATACTGGACCTTCCATGGGCTATAAGTCTGCCCCATGGGCAGTCCGGTATAGCTCAATACCTCCCACCCTGTTGGGTATTATTGCTTGCTTAACAAATCCTTGCAGACTATGCATCCTACACACAAACACACACATACACTAAAACCACCACCTGTGGCAACTATTGAGCATAGCATACATCCTACCTAATAGCCAGCAAACTTTCATGCAATAAAAAAATTGCTGTGGCATGAGATCGGCCTAGTGGCGTGGAGGGTTGAGGCCCTGTGGGAAGGCATGCTGATCTGGTCCTTGGCTGCCCCCAAGTGGAGTCCTGGGGTTGCACAGGAAGTTTGAACAACATCCAAGAGAGTGTCATGGTTCCATAGCGTGGTGTGTACCACTGTGCATGAAGTTCATGGCTGCCACAGCAGTGGATCCCTAGGGGAGAAAATGGAAAAATGGTTACACAGGTTTCATGAGCCCTGCTCACCTACATCTGTTCCCCGCCACCACCTGGACCACCAGGCCAGTTCTGGATGTGAGTCACCAGGATTAGGGAGGATGGCACTCCCTTCCCGGCTCCACCATGTGGGGGACTTCAGGTTCAGTGGTTCCAGGGGAAATGAGTACCAACGGTGCTGGTGAGAACAGGGCCAAGGCCCCACCTGCATCAACCTCTAAGACAAAATGCTTTATCAAAAAAAGGAAGTGCTTCAGTATGTGTCACCTTAATAAACACACACACACACTTACTTGCACGCACGTAAGCACAGTAACAGGTACAGCTGCACCATTACATTAAACCCAACAAGTATAGGTAATATGTAGATGGTCTCTTACCTGAATACAGGGATCCTGAGATAGGAGCCTTGAAGGATGACATCTGTCAGACCTGTAAAATAAAATATAGGGAAAGGGGTCACAAAGAATCTGTAGTTCTTAGGGATTAAATAGGAAGGCTAGGACAGGATAGACATAAAGTAATACTTATCTGATGGGGAAGAAGTCAACATCCTGTCAGACCTGTTAAGGAGAAAAATAGGTTAATATGGAGAAAATACAGTAGCGAGAGCAGAGACAGAGAGAGAGAGGAAAAGGGTTATAGGACAGTAGAAGAGTTAAAAAAGGGAGCTTTAGATAAAAAAATTACAGTTAGGGCAAAACAGGAGGACAGAAATACAGAGAAAGAAATAAAATTACTAAACAAGAAAAGAAAAGAGAAAGTGTTATGGGGGAGCACAGCACAACCACTTATCAACCCCCTCCAAGATGTCCTAGTGGCCAGTAAAATAACAGCTCAGCTGCCATGCTGAAGACCTGTTCAAAGCAAGCCTGAGAAGTCACTTCAGATGGCCATGACTGAGACAGCTGCTGCTCAGCAGTGCATCTCGGTCAGAAAGGTTTGGTGGCTCACTGTGCCACCACAGTGACGCCTGCAGTCTGGAAAAGGAGCTTGCCACACAGGGGACACTGCAACGGTGCAAACAGCATAGCCATTACAGGCACTCATTGCTGCCAGGGATGGAGGGAGGAAATTAAAGGGGAGAAAAACCTGATAGCCGCCTGAATTATGACCAGGTTTGACCTGACCAGGGTATATCCCTGAACCAATGAGCTATGGACCAGGAAGAAATATCTTTATGGAAAACAAGTAATAGCCCAGGTGGTCTACTGGGGACTCTTCTGGGCCAGTGACATTATTAAAATAAATGAGCACTTGTGGTTGGAGGTTAGAGTTGTCCCACGGAGGTCAGGGACTTCTATTACACCCCTAGTGGTCTTGTTTCCTGGTGGTCAGTGGCCAATATATTTAAACAAATTAAGAATCTCTTCCTTGGGGTCTAGTTGTGTGGGGGGGAGGGAGGTCACAGGACCCCAATATTGTTCTGGCAGGCAGCAAGGAGGTGGATTGTGAAGAAGAGGACAAGCTGGGGCTGCTACTGCAGGTAGCCCTAGCGACTGCCCTAAAAGTGACAGTGTGACTGGGCACTTTCTACTCTAGCTCCTACAGAGATCAGGCTGTGACCTGCTCCCTGCGGGTGGGAGATGGGGAGACAGGAGTTTGTTAAGAAATGGAGGAGGCCTCCGGCATGGTGGCGCTGAGGATTGAGGTGCTGAACGCCACATCTCGCTACACCGGTGACCCGTGTTCAGGAATGAGCATGGGCCACCAGGGTTGGCAGGGAGGGAGAGAGAATCGGCGTCGGATGACAGCTCTCCTCTCCTCTCCGGGAAGGGTGGGCAGGTCATCCCGCTCCTTGACTGCCCCTCAGTGGAGGATGGGGGTAGCGCCAGAGCTAGGGAGACAAGTAGTATGGCATTGTGATGTGTGGCACCTCCTTCATGGTCACGGGAGGGACCTAGAAAAAGAGGAAAAATCATCTGCTGGCTCCATGGAAGCCCCTCCAGTACTCTAGTGCTGTGGCATCATGGAGCCTCGGGCCGGCTCCTGATATGTGCTCGGCGGGGAGGACAGCCCTCCTCTTCCGCCCCACCACAGGGGTAATCCATGGGGGACACAGGGCCTGGGAGATGTCAGGGGGCAAGGCAGTGACCGGGGGCTGGAGGAGGACAGAACTCACCGGGCAGGCCAAAGGAGGATAAATACAATAGGAAAAAAAAAAGAGAGATGGAGGAGGCCAGATTAAGAATGCTCCCCTCCACCCACCCAAACCATCGCTCCAGCAGCAAGCATAATTGTGCTGAGGGTTTTGGAAGCAGGACAGACCTTGGGAGGCTGCCACAAGAGGAATCACACTCAAGGCCATTAGAAGCTCCCAGTCGGGAGTGGAAGATGCACTAGGTAGCTGGGAGGGGGCTTCGGCCCTTATGCTCACCCCATTCCATAAGGAAATAAGCTGAGATGGGTGCAGTATAGGAGAATGGGGTTAACATTAGGGCTGAAGACCCCAAGGTACACCTCGATACCTGTCAGTGGCTGCAGGGTGGGGGTAGACTGGCATGAGCATTACGGTCGATGACCCCAAGTCACACCCCTGACACCTGTCAATCTGTACAGGGTGAACATTAGGGTTTCCCTAATGCCCCAGGTGTTGGTTGGAATTTTTGCTCCAAATTTTCAACATGGGCTTTTTGGGACCCCACCTCATGAACAGTGGCAGTATCATTTTGTTACTCAATCCCAAGGGGTGATTTCACACAGCGAGTGTGCCATTCGGTACCACAAGTGTGAAAACACATTTTGGGCAGGATGTGAAAATGACAGCTGTACTGTTCATGAGGAGGTGTGAAGAAATGGCAATGTTGAAAATCTGGAGTGAAAAATGAAAAAAGTGGTGAAGTTACTATGTGCATAGAAACTGTGATGCACGCCGTAACACAGTAATTTTTTGAAATATTTTCACCAAATTTTCCAAATGGCCTTTTTGGGACCTCCCCTCATGAACAGTGGCACTGTGATTTCATTAATCTGTCCCAAAAGTTGATTTTACAGAGTGACTGTGCCATTCTGTGCCACAGGTGCAGAAACACATTTCAGGAAGGATGCAAAAATGACAGCTGTACTGTTCATAAGGGGTGTGAAAAAATGGCAATGTTGGAAATTTTGAGTGAAAATATTAAAAATTGATGAAGTTACGAGCATGCGTAGAAACTGTGCAACAGACGCTCATAACACAGTCATTTTTTTTTAGTTGTTTTCACCAGATTTGCAACAAGGGCTTTTTGGAACCCCACCTCATGAACGGTGGCACTGTCATTTTGTTAACTGGGCCCAAAAGGTTATTTTTTTGATTTATCTATTTATTACTAGGATTACAAATACCTTTGAATCAAGGGTTCTTTTACAAAGGTTCCACGTCAGCAATGGGTGCAAGCAAAACAGTGGTAAGATACAATACAAGGTCAGGATGTTAACGTAGAAGTAAACAGAGGTAAGATACAATACAGGTCAGGAGATTAACTTAGTAGCAAAAGACTACTTGTGTGTAGACTACCATAGTAGCAAACAGTCAGTGGCAAATAACAATGCACAATTAACAATATGGGTGTATGTAACCTCCCCCCACCCGGCACCCCTTGTTCAACTAACAGGGCTGCTCCTCTCCAACCAAGGCACCACCTGGAGGGGTGGGGGTAGTCACTATGAACACAGTTCTATGACCCATTACTTCTACGTCATAGCCTGCCATCCTTAGACAGGCAAACAAAGTGTGCCAACTACCTGGCTCACACCTGGGGGGGGACCTTTTAGCATGGCCATCAACCTGGGTCCCTGGGAGAAAATGTTTGCTCAGCATTATGCTAGGTTTGTACTTCTGGTCAGTGGCACCCAAGGAAGCAATAACTACTGTCCATACCTGGTTGGGATTCTAGACTGTGGCTTTTATTCACACACAGAGAATAAACAACGTAAAGATGGACCCCCACAGGGCTACTCTCACTGGTAATGCAGATTATTGAAGTACAGAGCACACACACACACACACACACACACACACAGTGAACCCTCAGGTTCTGAATGGATTTGGGCACATACAGTCTGAACTGATACGCTTCTCTTCTTTCCCTTGATTTGGCACCCTGGCCAGTACTAGGACACTTTCTCATATATCATGAGGAATTATTCTTGGTGGCTCCCTACCACCTCTGAGCACTCTCTGGCTCACAGACAATCCAAAATCCCACATCTGGGTGTTTTCTCAGGCACTGGCCAAATGCACTGAGAGAAAATAAAGGTGCCCAAACTGAACCCGGAGAGGTAAACATGGGTACTCCAGATGGGGGGTCTCCCACCTTTTGCTTCCAATATTTATACTCAGCCATCCATCTGGTTACAACACCTTTCTCTGAAACACTCTTGTAGATGCTCTCTTGAAATGTATTTCACATTTAACATTCTGCTTCTCACACCTCGGAGGTGTCATGAAATTAAAAGTTCTGTATGTAGCTATGTCTTTACTCTAGACCCCACTTTTGCAGATGCTTTTAAATCATACACAGTCTAAAAGTTCTGTACTTGTCAAGTCTCCCTCAGAGGCTCAGACTCAACAGTAGGCAGACGCTTTTGCTAGAAACACAGTTTTGGTGAACAGAGTCCCATTGTCAGAGAAAAACTCACCATGGAATGCAGGTGCTCTAGGGCTTTTTTTCCCCACACTCAGTCTCAGGTGCTCACAGAACAAACAAATCTAGGCAGCTTTACCACTCTCCAGGCTGGACCAGGGGGTTGCCCCTGAATCCTGAAATCCCCCCCATCCCTCCAGGGATGGGACACTGGAAAATCTTTTAGGAACAGTCTCTGCCACTTCCTTCTACAGATCTTCTATGTTCTTCTCTAGGGTGAGAACACACAACCCCTTCTCCTGAGGTAGCTCTCTTTCAGAGCTGAGTCTGACGAGCTGCCTTCTGCGGCACTCCTCCTCTCTCGACTCTCTCTCTCACATACTCTCTTCTCTGACTGACTACTCTCCCAGCATTCTACTGCTAATCCCTGCAGCTAGCACTCCATTGTGGCTTATGCTGCTGCGAGAATGCTAAGGTGACATCATCACTCCAGCTCAGCTGAAACTGAAAACAGAGTGTGACAGTGTGAAACCCATTTAACTAGCAACTCACAAGCTGCCTCTCCCTGCCTGCCACTGATTCCAAGTGGGATTCTAGTAACCCCTGGGAACAAGGGGGTTACACCCACCCTTGGCCAGGAAAATTTCTGTCCGCAGTCATTACCTACCCGGCACTAGGCCATCCTACCCTATATACTACCTATGGAGAGGGATGATTAGGCCCTCTCCTACCATGTGCCAGGCACAGGCAGACAACACTAAGGGCCCAGAGGCCATTGGCTGATGCATCAGCCCCTACACTATGATCTTACTATGGTAACCAGTGGCCCTGGAAGAACTGTCCAGAGCATAGCCCTAATAGGCCAGCACTGCGGCCCCTACGGCCAGTCAGGACCACAGCCTGTCTATCCCCCTAGCCCTCTAGGGAAACCTATCTAACCAAAAAAAACAAACCTACCCAAACAGGGGAACCTCCCTCCATCTCTGGACACCTGCAAACCAAACCAATGGAGCTAACACTACACCCAAGCATTACACTCCTACACTCCCCCACAGCTACACCTGTGGAAGGAAAAGTTAACACATGTTAACAACTACACAGTACTTTAAAAACAACACTTTAAAGCACATGAGGAACTCCGATGCGTCTCTCCAGTCCTCTTCTTGTCTTCTCTTCTGTCTTCATCAGGAACCACCTGAAAGAGAAAAGACAAGAACACACCCCAAATCTGCAAACACAGTATACAACCATAACCCTTATCATCAAAACACTGGAGAATCCCCCCAATTTTTTTTTAAAGTAGAAAACAGTAGAAAAACAGTAAAAAACATTAACATTATATACAATACACCTTTTGGGGATGGAATGCCCTAAATGTCCCAACTAGTGACAACAGTGCCCGAAGGAGGAGCATGACAATACGCTCCCAACAGTTCGCTCTGCGTAAATCCGCTCCCGACAGTAAGCTCCCACATCAATTCACTCCTTACATACCCGCTCCCTTCGGATTCGCACCACAATGAATATGAGTAGTGGCAGTTTCCTGATTGGTGGCTTAGTCCCTGAACAGGACCCCCCTCTTACCCCAACGGTGATGAACGGATGAGCTGAAAAGCTTAAAACCAGAGCAAAAACATGCTCCGAACAGCCACTAGCAGCAGAGGATCTTGCATCAGAGCTAAAAAGTGCTCACAAGGAGGAAAGAGCCCGGCAATCAGATGGCTTAGTCCCTGAACAAGACCCCTTCTTACCAAATGCCGAAGAACATGGAGGAGCTGCAAAGTAATGCCACAGCCAGCAGTTTACAACTGGAGCAAAAACCTGCTCCAAAGAGCCAATAGCAGCATAGGATCCTGTATCGGAGCTAAAAAGCGCTCCCAAGGAGGAAAGCAGCAATCAGACTGGCTAAGTCCCTGAACGGGAAACCCTCTGCTCCCACACCGATGAACACAGAGAAGCTGCAGAGTAAAGCCACACAGAGAAGTGCAGAGTAAAGTCACAGCCAGCAGTTTAAAACCAGAGCAAAATGTGCTCCAAACAGCTGCAGCAGCAGAGGATCCTGCATCTAAGTGAAAAAGTACTCCTACAACTACAGATTAGGCAATTACGGTGCTTCTGTAAGTCAATTTATTCAACTGTTGCTTATGCACAGATAGGGATCGGGAGCGTATTGCCGGGAGCGAGTTTGAATAGGGATGAATCTGAAAGGAGCCAGTTGTCGGGCACGAATGTGCAGGGAGTGAATTGACGGGAGTGAGTTGTCATATACCCACTCAAGGCAAGGTCCATGAAAGAGTGTCTCCTGGGCCGGAGCCTGTGAAGCACAGTTGTTGAAGTACTGCAAAGCCCAAAGGGGAGAGCCTTTGTGGACAGTTCCAACAGTCTGTAGTCTGCCAGGTGTAGAGTGTGTATTGAGATGTCAACAAGGTAAGAAAAGTCTGGACTTACCAGTCCCTTGAAGAATGAAAATGGAACAGCACCTGGATCTCCAGCCGAAGACTCTCCCTGGCAGCATTTTTCAGATACAGCTGGGTGGAAATCTTCCAGAAATGATAGGATGGCACGTCTGAAACTGCTAGGCTGATGTCAACTCTAGCTGACGCATCTGGAGATGGAACCTTGGAACAGGAAAGGAACAGTTGGTCTGAAGTCATCTGAAATCCCAGGCAATGAATCAGAAACAGCTGGATGGATGTCATCTCTGACAGATGTCATCTGGAAGGCCAGGCGATGGAACTGGAGGCACACTGCAAGGCTGATGAATCTGGATGCACCTTTGGATCCTGGAACACCAGACTGGTGGAACAACATGGATACGCAATGGCTGGATGGCAGCACTGGCTACCACTGCTCTGCTTTCCATTTGGTAGGCATGGGCATATCTGCAAGAAGCTGGTTACATTGAGGGTAGTACTACAATGGATCAGGTGCAAGAATTATTACCCCATCTGGGCGCCATAATCACATTGTAGAAAGTCTCATTGCTCTTTCCGTCTACAATACATACAGTGTCTATGAACAGTGTTCTGCCCACTCTCAATACTTGAATCTGTCTTGACAACTTTGTCTCTGACATATCGAGTTGCACCTGGATGCAGGTCTTTAGTTGCCTCTTCCACTATCCAGGCTCTCCTGTTTTTCTCAATCTCCTCCCAGACTCTCTGAGGAAAGGTAGAAAAGGACATTCCATAGATCTCATTTGCCTTCCTACGAACCAGTCTTTCCTCCTTACTACTCTTGGTCAGTTCAAGACCACTGGTCTGGCTTGGGGGTGGCCAGTTCTGGTTCTGCCAGTGTCACATACTCAATGCTACATAAAACAGATCCTTGACCCCTTCTTGTGGGGGCAGGGCTGTGGAGTCATCACTCTCTTCTTCGAGTTCCTCCAAGGCAAGAGCCCGAGGCTGTGGACTAGCACCTTCATTGTAAGAATACATAGCTCCCACCTCCTCCTCTTCCTCGCTTAGAATCTGGGCCCAGAAGTGAGCAGTTGTTCTCACTCCCGAGACTGTTCACTCTTCACTGGGCATGGAAGTAGACACTTCCCAATCTAGGGTCTCTCGAACCTAATCCTTTCCAATGAGACTAGGGCTTGGACCCTCTCTCCATGGATCCACTGATTCTCCCTCCGCACTGTCCATCTGTGACACCGGCGTGGCTCTGCTCTGCCAGTACATCCACACCTTCTTCCTTTGTGCTTCACTTTGCTGGACCTACCCCAACAGATTCCACCTGGTGCTGTGTACTGCTACTTTCAGGATCTTGAAGCTTTGTCCACGTGGGAGCCAAATGAATCTTGGGTGCACTAGTTAGGCATTGCTTCTCTAAGCATCCAGAACAGTGAGGAATCGTGAACATGTCCCTTCCAGCCTTGAGACACATTATGCATACTCACAGGGTATCCGGGAATCGCAACATGAGGAGGCAAATGTCCACCATAGAAATATTCTCTATTTCTTTCAGCTTGTTAACCTCTTTCACTGTCATAGCCTTGGCATGATCCAGGTACCGGGATGATCCGAAGCCATGACTGCAGAAAAACACAAAAGTTCACTGTTATTTTTGAGTTCACTTTGCTTGGAACAGTGTCATAAAATGGCTCCCCTGCTGTTGTGTTTACATTACTACCCCACCCAGTAATGGCGGCAGCAGCACTCCTGGTGCATCAACATTTTGTATCTGACTCAAGCCACTGTGCATCCGATTTAGTGCGTACTGATAAACTTCAGTCAAACTGCACAGGCTGCACTGTTTTGCTTCCCCAGCACATCTATATGATTTTTTAGGACTTTACATTAGCTTTTAATCACTTTTACTTGCTTAAAGTCACTAAAGCCACAGTATTTCTAGAACAGGATTGCCTGTTTGTTGCAGCCTCTCACACAACTCACAGTTTCTCTTTTTGCTCAGAAAATTACACTGTTGCTGAATCCATAATCATGCTCACAGTCTAATGCTCAGAATTCTTGCTTAGCTTTGATTTAGTTTACACAGCTCTTCTTTGCAAAAATAATTTCACTGTTTACACACAGATCCAACTGGCTTTAGAAAAATCACACAGTTTGAGCTCAGTTTGGCTGAATGGTACTCACTGAATCAGTAGCTGGCTTTGCGATGGAAATGTTCAGCCTACAGCCGATCCTGGAGGCCTCTGGGTTGAAATGGGCTGGCTGTCTCGCTGATTGTCCCTGTGAACACCACGCTTTCTCCCCAGTCGATTGAAATATGGGTTGAGTCTGATTTAATGCAGAAAAGTCTGATATTTTAACTTTTGGAACATTTGCAGTCACCACAACGCTCCTCCTGACTAGCCAGCTCGCACACCACTTGCTCCCTTTCGAATACTGGGCAGCACTCTGATGCTGGCTTGGGGGTGGGACTGATTGCAGTCTCACCAATCACTGGACGCCATGCAAATGAGCCTCCCTCTCCTTGTGCTCTTCTCCTCCACAGCGATCGTCGAGCAGGCAAAATTTAAAGTGTAAAGCACCTTTTTTTTTTTCAACTGTAACTCCATGGCAGGAGCACCATTTTAACCATTTTCTCATGGAAATTTCTCTAGTGACTCTCCCAGTCCACACAACAAGCATTTTAAACTTTTAGGGCACAAATGTCTCTTTGTTTCCAACAGTTCTCCATACATTTTCTTGTCACAACTTGAAAATTAAAGCTGGCAAACATTATGTTTGATGCAGGACAAGGGGCAAACACAATCTGGCTTTACAACTCCCTGGTAAACGTTGGCACAATCACAGCAGCGCATGAGCTGCAGGCACACAGAGGCACATATGGATGGCACTTCTCTAGCAAATCCCTTATGCGTAAAGCTTCCAATTTTTGGGGGCTACCTACTGCCAGACAGACAAAATGCTAGCAATAACCTGAGTAAACATTTCTTGTTCGCTCCCAAATTCCAAACAAATCCCAGCAGTGCCTCCATTTTGTAACCTCCCCCCACCGGCCCCCCCCTTATTCAACCAGCAGGGCAGCTCCTCTCCAACCAAGGCACCACCGAGGGGTGGGGTAGTCACTACAAACACAGTTCTGTGACCCATTACTTCTATGTCGAGCCTGCCATCCTTAAACAGGCAAACCAAGTGTACCAACTACCTGGCTCACACCTAGGGGACCTTTTTGCATGGCCTTCAACCTGGGTCCCTGGAGAAAATGTTTGCTCAGCATTATGCTAGGTTTGTACTTCTGGTCAGTGGCACCCAAGTAAATCCAGACACTGGAAGCAATAACTGTATTGTCCAAACCAGACTGGGATTCTAGAGTGGCTTTTATTCACACACAGAGAATAAACAAAGCAAAGATGGACCCCTACAGCACTACTCTCACTGGTAATGCAGATTACTGAGGTACAGAGCATACACACACAGAGAACCCTCAGGTTCTGAATGGATCTGGGCATACACGATCAGAACTGGTACACTTGTTTTCTTTCCTTTGACTTGGCAACCCAGCCAGTACTAGGACACTTTCTCATATATCATGAGGAATTATTCTTGGTGTCTCCTACCACCTCTGAGCACTCTCTGGCTCACAGAAAATCCAAAATCCCATGTCTGGGTATTTTCTCAGGCACTGACCAAATGCACTGAGAGAAAATAAAGGTGCCCAAACTGAACCCGGAGAGGTAAACATGGTTACTCCAGATAGGGGTCTCACCTTTGCTTCCAATATTTATACTTGGCCATTCACCTGGTTACAACAGCTTTCTCTGAAACATTCTTGTAGATGTCCCCCCTCCCATTGGATTCTACCCCACATCTTGGTATACCCAATGCTGCACTTTTCACCGTTCCCCACCCTTACTACATTCCTTCTCTCCCTCCCTCTTCCCTCTCCCTATGACTCTGGCACTTCTTATCTGTTGTCTATTTTCTTGACAAATGCCACTGGCTGCCTTGTTACAATGCTACCTTGAATTGTATTAATCTGTACTCTGTTTGCAATGTCCACATTGTTGTAATGTCTGTCTTGATGTTCCCCATAATTTGTATTTCTCTGATGTGGAACCTTTGTAAAAGAGCCAAGGCTCAAAGGTATTTGTAATCATAGACTTGACTTGATGAGATGCTCTCTTGAATTGTATTTCACATTTAACATTCTACTTCTCACATCTCGGAGGTGTCATGAAATTAAAAGTTCTGTATGTGGCTATGTCTTTACTCTAGACACCCACTTTTGCAGATGCTTTTAAATCATATACAGTCTAAAAGTTCTGTACTTGGCAAATCTCCTTCAGACACCACAGTAGGCAGACACTTTTACTAGAAGCATAGTCTTGGTGAACAGAGTCCCTTTGTCAGAGAAAAACTCACCATGGAATGCAGGTGCCCCAGGGCTTTTTACCCATACACAATCTCAGGTACTCACAGAACAAATGAATCTAGGCAGTTTCCCCACTCTCCAGGCTGGACCAGAGGGTTGCCCTGAATCCTGGAATCCCCCATCCCTCTGGGGAAGGGGCACTGGAAAACCTTTCTAGGAAAGGTCTCTACCACTTCCTTCTACATATCTTCTATGTTCTTCTCTAGGGTGAGAACACATCCTCTTCTCCTGAGGTAGCTCTCTTTCAGAGCTGAGTCTGTGGAGCTGCCTGCTGCAGCACTCCTCCTCTCTCAACTCTCTCTCACAGACTCTCTTCTCTGACTGACTACTCTCCCAATATTCCACTGCTAACCCCTACAGCTAGCATTCCATTGTGGCTTATGCTGCTGCGAGAATTCTAAGGTGACATCATCACTCCAGCTCAGCTGAAACTGAAAACAGAGTGTGACAGTGTGAAGCCCATTTAACTGGCATCTCACAAGCTGCCTCTCCTTGCCTGCCACTGATTCCAAGTGGGATTCTAGTAACCCCTGGGAACAAGGGGGTTACATGTATATAGCAAGACACAGATACAGATGAAAACCATCCTAGGGCTGACATAAATGGAGCAAGGGGTGGGGGATAAGAGGGGGCGGGTGGGGAAAAGTGGTGTAGGCAGTCAAGGATTTGACATTGTCATAAGTGCAAGAACAGAAAGATAAGTGCTAGGTAGTCTGGGTGCAGCAACAAGAGATAGGGTGATAGGGAGGGGAGACAGGAGGAGAGGAGGGGAGGGAGGGAATGGTAGGTGAGAAGGGTAGAATGGTAGGTGGGGTGGGAGAAAGACAGGGAGTAGTGGAGGAGATGGAGAGAGGTGAGAGGAAGGAGAGAAGAGGAGGGAGAGGCAGCGCCACAAGTTTGAGAGCAGTCATATCAGTGAGGTTAGCTATGTTTGAGGCGCTTTTTGCTGCAATTTCAGGAGAAGATTTTTATATGGTCTGGTGAAAAGCACATTGAGCCTGGTTGGTATGGCAAAATTGAATATGTTTTTGAGGAACTATGCATAAAATGTGCAGTGACCGTGGGAACATTAAGGTATGAGTTGCAGGTGTGAGGTTAAGACAAATTTTCTCAGCTGGTAGGCAGGTCTGGTAGGCAAGTCTACTATTTAGATTGAGCCAGTTGGATTGCTTGTAGAATTACAGATATGTGTATGCTTTCCTGCCACAGTGAGAAGTCTACAGCATTTTA
Source organism: Neoceratodus forsteri (assembly GCA_016271365.2). Taxonomy (NCBI): domain Eukaryota; kingdom Metazoa; phylum Chordata; order Ceratodontiformes; family Ceratodontidae; genus Neoceratodus; species Neoceratodus forsteri. The sequence goes on along the minus strand of CM057456.1, from coordinate 445,549,463 downwards.
AGGGCTATCTTGACCCATTTTAGGGTGGTATCAATGGCACCCCGTAGAAGACAAGCCTAGAATCAATGATGGTAGGACATAGGCAGTTATGGCTGAGCGTAGCTTTTAGTAAGACAGTGGTGGTGGTGGTAGAGGACCCCACTTCTTGAGTTGACTGATTTTGAGATGTGTTGAACATGCTAGCTGAAAGACATTGTTCAATCATGGGTAATACCAAGGTATTTAAACTCCTGCATTTGCTCAAGTGGCTGTTCAAATTCATTATGTATAGTGAAGTTTATGGATCTGTATTTGCTGTGAGAGCTTTGGAATAACATGGACTTTGTTTTTTTGTAATTCATCAACAGCTTATGTTGGAAAAGCCAGGTTTCAACTAGGCTGTTCGTCTGCAGCACCTTGGAGAGTGAGATGGGGTCAATATGAGAGGAAAAGAGGACTGCATCATCGACATATAGTATTAAGTTATTATTGCAAGCTGCAGGAAGAGTATTTATGAAAAGGCTGAAAAGTAGAGGGCCAAGGATGGAACCCTGAAGGCCACCAGATGGGTGCAGGAAGGGCACTTGAGAGAGTCAATGATTTTGACTTTTGGCTCCTTGCTGAGAGGTAGCTTTCAAACCATTTGGTTACATCATTAGATAGTCCAAGGGAGGAGGAGAGTGGAGCAGGAGCTGGTGGTTCACAGTGTCAAATGCCTTGGTCAAATCAATGAACACCGCACCCAGTAGGTGGCCAGTGTCTATCGCCTATGAATATGGCTGGTGAAGTCAAGCAGGGCGTGGTAGTACTATGGGCTTTTCTAAAGCCATGTTGTTGTGGGCAGAGGTTATATTTGTTGAGGTGTTCAGACAACTGGTCAGCTACAATTGCTCCAACACCTTGAGAGTGGTGGAGGATAGAGATAGGGGTGGTAGTTAGAGAGAAGAGACCTATTACCACTTTTATGAACGGGTGTGACCACTGCTGATTTCCAGAGCTGGGAAAATTGTTTATGAGAGAATGAAAGATTCAGAAGTTTAGTGAGAGGTTGTAGGACAACGTCAAGGGGGAGAGAGAGAGAGAGAGAGAGAGAGAGAGGAGTTTGAGGTCAAGGGTATCACTGCTGAAACTGGCTTTGCTTAGCACTTTGTTAAGATATCTTTTAGCTTCAGACATGGATACCCTCTTAAATTAGAAGGGGGGTGGCTCACTGGCGCAGTGGTTGGATTCCCGCTTGCAATGCCAGCGACCCGGGTTCAGGAACGGACGCAGTCACTGGAGGGACAGCCAGGGAGGAGAAGGATAGAGCATCCCGTGACAGCTCTCCTCTCTGGGGAGGGCAGGGGACAGGTCCAGTGCCTGCTGGTCCTCAGTGGAGGCTGGGAGCATGGCAGGTGTACGCCCAAGTTACTTGGGGGAGGAGTGGAAGTACGCATATGTCTTGACGTCACCACGCTGCCCCCTGGCAGAAAACCGGAAAATCACTCGCTGACCACCTAGATGATGGCCTCCCACTCCCTCAAGCACCTCCAGTGCCTGTCCAGGGCCTCCTTCTCCTCAGCAGCATCCCCTGGGCCCTAATGTAGTGTGTGCCGGGGTCTTCCCTTCCACCCCAATGCCCTTCCCCCTCAGAGGAGGGGGACCCGCCGGTGATAGAGATACACCGGGATATCCCAGGGGATCGGCCGCGATTTGAGGACCTGAGGAGGGCTGGACAAAAAGGTCAGTGGGGTCGAGGAACTTGTGGAGCCCGAAGGAGTGAGGGCCAGTGTAGCATGGGATAGGTGGCAAAAACATATCATGCAAAAAAAAAAAAAAAGAAGGGGGTATTACTGTGAAGATTGATTTTATTATTGAGGCAGTGCTGGGCAGAGTTGTCAAATAAGTTGGGGAAGGACACTGCTAAGATCAGTGCATGCGAGATTAAAGGAGTCTGCAATTTCTTTGGGGTCCTGTAAAGTGGAGCCATTAACCTCAATCATAGTGGGGGAGGATTTTCTTGGTTTACCCATGAGGCTCGTGATGTTCTCCCAGAAGGGTTTGCTATTTCTCCACACACAGCAGACAGTGACCACAAAATCATCTTTTGGGACCAATAAATGAAATGACAGTGCCAGTGTTCACGAGGTGGGGTCCCAAGAACCCCATGTTGAAAATTTGAGACCAAAACTCCAAAAATTGTCTGAGATAGCAGCTTAAGTTGAACCCCCCCATTGATTGCCATTAAAGGGCTTACCATCATTTCTTTAGTTCCTAGTTGGTCTTTGAAGAGTGCAGACGTGTTCCCAATCCACAGATGATCGCTGCTCCTGACCTCCAGTGGTAAGTATGTGTGAGGGTGGTGAGGGGAGGTGGAGCAAGAGGAGAGTGCGATTGGGGAGGTGGGTGGGAACAATGAGGGACCATTTTCTTTATTTTTCAGGTTTAAAAAGACATTGTGGACTGTTTTCTTTTTACAGGAGAAATATTAATAAATGATTTTGGCACACTGGGGTGAGCTCCCAGTGTGCCAGAGTACTGGGATCAATGCTGACCCAGGGATTGGGCACCTGAGGTCAGCTGAGAACGCGGGGGAAGATCTGACACTGGGAGTTGGCATCCCAGTGTCGGGAAACATCAAAGAAGTGAGCTGGCACACTGGGTGGGCTCCCAGTGTGCCACATTAATGGGGGGAAGGGGGATACATGCTGAAACAGGGATTAAGCACCCTGATGTTGGCAGGGGACAGAGAAAAGAGGGTGTGGGGAGGGCAGCAGCAGTGGGAGGAAGCTAACATTTAAATTTGTTGTCCTGCTGTGTGCCTGGTTGGGAGGGAGGGGTGACTGCCGCTGCAATGATGAAACTGACTCTGATTGCAGTGGCAGATTTCTTTCAAGTGTGGCACTCACTCTGAAACTGCAATCATCAGCAGATTCAGCATTAATTGGTGGCTGAGGGACACACCCATTAAAGCGTCCACTGTATTGGCAACAACACTGCCACACTTCTGCAGTGCTCTACTATCTCAATATGTTTCTTGTGCACTGTGCATGCAAGCAAACATAAAAACAGAACTCCAGGCACTGGAAAGAGATCTGTGTGGGAAAAGTAACATGATTATACACCACATTTATATGGTTGTGCACCCAAATACACCCTTGTAGCCTTAGTTAATAAAACAGAAGGAAAACTACAGGGGTTAACAGAATGGCACATTGACTCGAGATGAGATGACTGACTTGTACCACTCCTTCTCACTGGCAACCTCATATCTATACTGGTAACTGGTGTTGAAAGCCGATCAGCTGCTTGCTGGGCGTCTTCATGCAAATCAAAGGACCAAAGCCCTCTCTGATTGGAGTGGCTTAATTTTTTGAAGCACACAAAGTTGCCACCCAGTAAGCAGCGAGTGGTGTCACAGCCAGTGTGTGGTGATTGGTGCAGACTGTCAAGCCCCTTGCAGTTTTAACTTCAATGGGTTCAGCAGTGACACTCCCCCTGCCCCCCCAAAAACCTCTTGTCCAAAACATTTGGTGCACAAGCGCAGCAAATGTAAAAAGATGCAGTTTGTTTTGTCATAGTTTCAAGATCCCTTAGTGATGGTACTTAAAAAGAAAAACATAAGACATCGATAAATTTGCTGAGAAAAAATAGACCACCCATGGAATATGGATAAATAGAGATTAGAATAGACCTGATCATGATTTATTCATATCTTCTCTGAGGATATCACTTGCAGCAGGTCACGCCTTAGGAACTTTAGCCATCAGGCACCAGGACCACACGAAGGCTTTTTCACAAGCAGTTTAGTTGGAGCCACCCACGGCGGCGTTACTACTTCGAGGTCCCCCTATATAGCCATTGCTGGCCCCAGGCCCATCTCAGTTCTTTTCCCACTGTCAACCATTGCACGGGACTCTGCAGAGCACCATCACTTCAGTCGGCAGCCATTAATCTTTTCAACCGCGATTCACCGGTTTGTTGTTTTCTCTCCCTAGTATCTCTTCACTTTAGTTAAATTTAATGTGATCCCTTTCCCTTTGTTTTGACTGTGGGTGGAGCCTACAGGAGTATTGCATGTACAAAAGGAGTGATGTCATGTTTTCTGCCCGTGAAACTGACTGAAGGTGTAAATAGTCTCCAAGGACCCTCCTCCAAGCAATGTTTTCCGCCCTCAAATGAATACGCTTTCATGTTAGTCAATGGTTACAGGGTACTATTTTCTTTTAAATGGGTGGTACAAGAACTGGAACCTGAGTAGTGGAGGCAGCATTAGTTTTTTTTTTTTGAGTAAGATCCACCTCCGCCTCCACCCCAAACTTTTTTCTGATTTATATGGGAGGGGCATGAGATAGCTCTAGCATGCTGTAACAAGATGCATTAGTTTGGGACACAGACATGCCTTGTGCAGTGGAGAACAGTACAGAAAAGAACAGAAGGTATTTAATGCCTTCAAATTGACTTAAAAATCCTTTGGAACAAATGATTATCAGAGCCACCTGGGGCTTCAACAGAGACCTAGACACACATTGTAATTTACAGTAAGAGCCACATGTTTTCTTAAACATCTAGCAAGAGAGATAGGCTTTTAGTTTTAGTTTTCGGTACTGTTACAAGATCATTTATTTACTTGAATAAAGATCAAGGTTAACAAATAAATTCTACCTTTAGTTAGATTTGGTCTAATTCAATCAAATGTGATTTTAAAAGCTATTCTGATTAGAGCTGACATAAAAAAAAAATTAAATATTTTTTCTTTTCTCATGGACACTAGAAATAGGATGTCAGCTTACCCATTAAACCTGTTTTTCCGCTTTTTATAGCATCTTGCTAAGGCAATCTTCCCAGAATGCAATCTGTCACGGGGTTGAAATTGTTTTAATCATGAAGACATTGGTGTTATAATGCATTTAGAAATGCAATTTTTAATTGTCTTTACAGTTAAACATGCAGTTTCATGTCAGGGCACATTTTTTGGGGGGTTCAAATTATTTTAAACATGGGCACAGTACTTGGTAAATATAGACTTTGATGATAAAGTGTATTTTTTCTTTCAAGTTTGAGAAGTATGTATTATATATAAGTGTAACCATGTTGTAAATAGTTAAATATCTTCTGCTCTGTTCTGTACTGTTCACTGCACAGGCATGTTTGTGAGCTAGCTAACTGGGGTTTCTGTAAGACAACAGCTACTAAATAGCTGTGTTGTAAATGGTTAAGTAGGCAGTGGTTTAAGGCTCTGAGCTACAAACCTGGAGATCTGGGTTTGACTCCCACAGCCCCCACTTGCATACTGTGTGACTCTACGCAAATCACTTGACATCCTTGTGCTCTCAGGTCACACCTGTAAATAAGCTTTCAGCGTAGTGTGTCTCTTCTGGTAAAAAAAAAAAGTGCCTAGAATTATTTTTTTATTATAGTTGAGTTTATAAGTGGTAAGTAGGTAGGGTATGATGTACATCGAATCTGAAAAATTCATAACATGCTGTATTGTGATTCAATTAATTGATAAATGGGGATTTTGGTTGCTTTTACAAATTCATTTTTCCTGACCATGGATATACTAAAGCAAAAATTTCTCAACAAAATGTTTTTAAATAAAGAGTTTAACTCACAGCAGCAGAAGAAGCATGTTGGCATTAAAAGCTTAGTGACATGGATGTAGAGGCACCAGTATTTAAGCATGACTTTGGTAGAGGATTAATTGTGACTGGGGGGTGAGGGAGGGAGTGAGTCTTGATATTTGTAGCATAATGGTTTTCTGAAACTTCAGCCTTCAAGGGGTTAGACTCTGCAGCCATCTGTACTGTATATCACTAAGCCATATGCAGTGTGGTATGGGTAAAACCCAGATCACCAGACCAGGACCAGTGCTGTAAAATCTGCACTGGGCATTTTTTGATGTAAAATATTGCTGATCCAGTAGATCAAATAAATACTGCAAATAAATAAATAAATATTTGGCTTCTCAATTGCGTTTTTAACCCACCCCAGGAGTGATGTTATTACATGATAACACACACCCTGTTGTGCCTTATTGCTTAAATATGCCCTTTCTCAATGTACTATACCTTGATTCAGTAAGTGTATGCAATAGTCTTCATGTGAACACTCTGGGGCTTCTCTTTGACTCCTGATGTCTATTTGCTTTAGCTATTGTATATTGTTTGAATTATGCTGGTCTTCTTGATGTGGTACCTGTGCCTAAACTATGTAATCTGTTTATCTACTGCTACCCACGTACTCCAGTGAATGATTGTTATAACTGTCTGCTCTCCGAGCCATTGTTTTGGACTTGTTAACTGTACTGTCTTTGTATTAGTTTCAAGGAGGTGCCTTTGTAAATGAGTCTCTTACTCAAAGGTTTGCAAATCTGATACTTTTAAAACAAATAAATAAATGTTTATGTTTAATCTCCACAACTCCTGTGCCCATTGCCTTGGCACCGGCCATGATATCCGAGCCTGCAACATTTGCCTGAAGGAGCTTAAGGCCTACCTCATGGAGCAGAAGGTGGCCATCTTAGAGAAGGAGCTGCAGGCCGGGGGCTCCTCCGCTTCCCCAGCCCTGTCTTCTGGGTCCCTCTCTGGCAAAACCTGGGACAAGTCTTCATCGGTAAAGCACCACCAATGGGAGAAAGTCCATTCCTCCCATGAGCTGTCCTGGTCACCGCACATTGTGCCAAGTGTTTTGGGGTCATCGTCCTCATCGACAATGCTCTCCACTGCCTCTCCTGCCCTTCTGGCTACAGGGCAGTCAGGTCATGGCAGTTCTTACCACTGGGGCAATCCAGTCCCTCAGTAGTTCACCATCAATGGGCTCTTCTCAGCTCCTGATGACAATCCCCACTGCCTCCATCACCCTATCTACCACAGGGGGGACAAGGTATCCCATCAAGATCATGAAGAAAGACCTACATGGTTGAAAATCACATGGTTAAAACAGTGTGTGTGTTTCAGAGTTAGTTTATTTAATTTTAGTGCAGTTTTTGATGGCGCACTTTTGGGTTATCTGTGCAGTGCATTTTTTGACCATGTGGGTTTAGACTGTGCTCAAATATGGGTGAATCAGGAGACGCCAGCAGTGCAGTTTTGGCAGTGATATGCAGGACATCCCAGTGACCTGCAGGCTTTGAGTAGAACCCTGCGTTCGGTACTTTCCCTCTATCACACACACCAGAAGAGTAGTCAGAGGGTGCCCTTTCAGCGTGCCACACACTTACCTAGGGCTGCCTCCAAGGAGCCCACCAAATTAAAAGGTGGCTGCTGCCCTGCCCATCCCCACCAACCCAAACAAGTCTGCAAGGGGGGGAGGAGGAGCAGACCCAGCCATGGGCCCCGCCCCAGCCTGAGTCTTTGTCCGATCCCATCCAGTTCCTCAGGATGCAGCTAGGGGTTTCTTCCTCCACCTCATGGGGCAGAGGAAGATAACTTCGATGCATGGGTATTTCAGCTCATATGACAGGGCCATACTCTAGAGTTCATGGAGAGACCTCCTGACCTCTCACTCAGACCCTCCACTTATCCCCCGTCACACACATGCCAGTGCTGCAAGCAGAAATTCAGGTCCTCCTATCAAAAAAGGCCACAGAACTCATCTCTGTAGCACAGCAAAACAAGGGAATCTGCTCCCATTTCTTCCTCATTCACAGGTTCACTGGGATCTGAGGCCCATCCTGGACTTAAGCAACTTGAATCACTTCATCCAGTACAAAAAGTTCCGGATGGTTACCCTCCCCGGCCTGTTTTGCCTGCTTTGAGAGGGCAACTGGATCTGCTCCCTGGATATGGCAGCGGCGCTAATGTGGGGCACTGCAGACCCCCAAATACCACCCCAGTCCATGGATCATCATGAAGGGCTGGGGTGGCTGATCAGGCACCCTCCTGCCCCTAGCTTCAGCCCCCATTGCACCCTTCTATGTGTTCCATGCCCGTGGGTGCAAGTGATCCATTCGCAGACCAGGTCCAGGCATCCCACTGGATGCATGCCCAGTCAGCGGAAATGTCCTCTGCACATCTGCACACTGGGGGGTGGGGCCATGGACAGGTGGAGGCCAGTAGTGACTACCAGCCGGTGCACACCTGTCCACAAGTGCAGAACTCTGCGGGTTGGTAATGTGCCTCCGGCACATATTACTCACCCATATTTGCATAGGGCCCTATATTGATTATATTGTTCCCCAATATGTCTTTTATTCTCTGTGCTGGTTTTTGCCAGAAATAGATCTGCCAATTAACTGCAACATGGTGAAGTCCTTTGAAATGGCATCTTCCTCTATCTGCCTTGTAACTTAGAGGGGTGAGGTACATCCTCACAGCACTCCTGTCTGCTGCAGCAACAATGAATTGTGGCAGGCAACAAGGCATATGTTGCATTTGCAGAGATGTGAACACCAGCCTTTTGTACTCTTAAGGATACAGGACAAAAATACAAGCTGCTTTTTTGCAAATTAGTCTAACTGAAATATGAACTAAGTACTGTACATTAATAAAACCATTGGCTTGAAACCAAATTCAAAATGGTAATTAAGGAGAAAGAAGTATCCAAGTTAAACAGTAGTAGATGACAGTGGTTGGAGTGGGAAGGTAGGGGTAGAGGCTACCTTCCCACTTCAACCCTTGTCATCTGTTCTTTTTTATGGCTGTGGGCAGAGCCTACAGCCGTCTTGCTATCTGTAGCTGGAAAATGGAGTATTGTGGAACACATGTTTTGGACTTTTCAATGTATCCTTCCATGCCAACTGAAATAAAATACTCCCTTCTTTCTGTTAAGAATATTGGAGAAATAACTCCAAGCTGCTTATCAGATGCCATTAGGAAACTGAAACAGCTTGTTAAATATTTATTAAATATTGGTTACCTATTAAACTGGAGATTTGTTTATCCCCTTCAGAATGTAACAACTTGCGCATTTAAATACTTAACATTTAAACAACTTCTTCCTACTAGTTTCACTTGGGAATGTATTATCTTTCAAGAAAGATTCATACCTCATAAATGTCATCCCTTTCCCAGTAAATCTATAATTTACACTGTTTTTTTAACCTCTAAAGACACTATCAGATAAGCACTGTCTCGGACATATGCCAGGTCTTCAGTGAACTACCCATACTAAATATGTAGCAATCAGCAGGCATTTCTACTATGCTTTTTTGGGGAAAAAATATATTGAGCTACAGCAAACACTCACACATACACACACACACACACACACTGTACAAACCATCCTCATGGCCACAACATTAAAAATAAATAATGCATTCTTATATGTAATAAAACAATAAAGAAACTGTTTGTTTATGTGAGTGAACACAGTGAAGTTCAGTTTAGAGTAGATTTCCTTTAAATATTTCTTGTCCTATATTTTGTATCCTGGATAGCGCAGGGGAGATGCTACAGTACATCTCATTGTCATAGAGATCTTCATTTACACATTTTTGCACTGTATTTACTCAGATTGTCCCAGATTAGATGCACTATCTTCTTTTCAGTGGGTCATAATTTTACTATTTTGATAATGTATTTCTTCAGGGTAGCCTAATCCAGGGCCCCATATTCAAAAGAGATGTGAGGCGATCCCAGCAGAAAAGGGAGGTGTGCGCGACTCCAACATGCGCTGCAGCATGATATTCAAGACAGCGGATGCGCCATCCGCGAAGGGAATGGGCATGGTGCACAAATAGTATGCTGTGCAAGTAAGCCGAGGGCGCGTGTCTACGCATATGCCATGCGAGGCATACTCAGTGAGAATGTCCCCTCGAGTCCAGAGCAGCGCAGCTGACAGTTAGACCATCAATAGCTGGCCTAACCCAGCCAGCCACCCACCTACAGACAGGCTGCGGAAGTACACCCAGGTACGCAGCAGCCTGGCAGCCCTGGTGGACTAAAGGTACCCCTCCTATCCCCAATCGATCCAACTCCATCCCCAAAGAGCTCCATAGTGTAGGGCCCCCCTGGACCCAATTGTACCAGAGGAAACCACAGTCCATATCCATAGAATAGAGGACCCCCACCCACTGCCTTGGTATGTAGACACCCCCCGCTCCCCCCACACCTGACCTGTTGCAGAGACTGGCACTGCCCTCCACACCCTGTCATGGTCAGCCACTGACTGCACTGGACTCAGGCCAGGGATCTGCACTCTGGAATGATCTAGGTGGCTGTATCATGCATCGGGGCACTACACAAGCTGTAGACCCACCAGTGTATGCAGCCATGTGTATGTCCCTAGCAAATTGTAAGAGGGAATTGACATGTCTCCAATGCATGCCTTGTCGATGCTATATCTTCCTGCTGTCATGACCACTGCAGGCCCACACTCTTCCCCCATTCCCCTGTGTAAAATGCCACCCTCTGGACTGCTGAGGTATCCTGGGTGCCATGGGGTGCGCTATCCTGCAATGCCATTTGCAGTATACACTCCAGGCTATGGATAGTGCGTCCATGGTTTCCTGATTGTACAAACAAATGGGAGGTTGGCTGTAACATGCCTGTTCCAGGACCTGTGTGAGTGGGTACAGCATCGGCTGTCACCCGCACTGAGCAGTGCAATGGCACGGGGATGATGGAGCCACATGTGAGCACCTGAGGTGTATGGCCACTGAGCATTATTGCCCACACAGAGTTTGTGCCTATGTATGACACATTCCAGCATCCTACTGCTAGTGCTCTGCCACCTGAAAATAAGATGCCATTTCTTCTGTGACCTATCCAGACTAAATATAAATAGCAATCAGCAGGCATATCCTAGGAAAATACATTGTAAAAATGTATAAAAAGAAGATCACCTTGAAACTGCCTTTCAGCAGATCTGCATTGTGCAAATTCATTAGAAATAATGGGTAAAGGCATCCCAAAAGCTCTCCACTGCCATATCGGCTCTGCTCAGAGTTTGTTAACTTGATTACTCCTTTCTCCTTAATTACTATGTTGAATTTGGTTTCAGGCCAATGATTTTAAAACGTTCATGTTACGTCATTATGATGTCATTCTAGTGTGCCTATTTATTTATTTATTTATTTTATTTATTAGCTTTTGGTGACCGGGTAAGTGTGTTAGGCAATTTCACCTGCCTATTTTCAAGCATTTAATGTGTCATTTTTACCTGCCATAACCTTCGATAAAGGACTTTAGTCTGAAATGCATCAGGCAGGCATCTGTATGTCTGTGTTAACTTTTTTAAGCAATATGTGATTGTCTTTTTCAATAAATGACAACATAGCAAACTAACATTTTGGTGCTCAGTGCATTTTTGATTGGAGGTGGTGACTTTTTTGTTTTAATAGTTACTGATATGTCAAGGAGCACCACCCTCCCTGTATATACCTTTTGTTGTTCTGGCCTTTGAAATATAACTATTGAAATGTTTTTCAATGCAGAATTATAAAGCACTGCTCAATTGTCTTCATCCTAACAACTGGGATTCAAATTATGCTCCCAATAAAACTACTAGTACTTTCAGTGAGAAGGGCAAAGACTTGTGCACCTTTTCCAGTTAGTAAAAACAGTTAATGAATATAGGAAATCCGGTCAGTGAAGGAGGCAAGCTTAGATATATCCCTAGAGAACACTGTCAAGACCTCAACAATAGAGAGAAAATGATATCACTAATTCTTTTATAAACTTAGTTTTAGAAATAATTCAAGGAACAGCCATAAAACACAGACTATATAAAACTCAAGACTGCCAGAGCTATCCAAAACTGAAACTGAAATAGCAAAGAAAAATGTTATGCCAGCAGATATTATATTTAGAATGAGACGAATATTCAGACATTGGGCCAGATACTTAGCAATGGGTGAAAGCAGAGGCACATGTTAGCGATGTGCTTGCCTACTAACCTGGCATGCGATATTCAGTTGGATAGTGCACGGTATCTCAGTGAATATAGCGCCATGTTAGGCATTAAAAGCCGAGTAGCACTGCCCAAACATGGATTTGGGCTGTATGCAGCCTGTAGGAAGCTAATAGGAACTTTGTCCCAGACCTGATAGTGCCAGGAGTCTCCTCATGCGTGTTATCGAGCTGGCAACATGCAAATGAACCCATTGGGCATAAAGGTGCGAAGGCTACAGGCATACCCATTATGGGTTCTTCTGCATGGAAAGCAGCATGGAATGCAACCCTTTCCCATGACCACTCCCCATGTCTGGCATGGTGGCAAGCACCCTCCCACACCCCCCTCAAAGGCCCATCACTACAATTGATCTGGCTCCCTGGCATCCAGTGGCACCCCAATCCTATGTCCTCATGAAAGATATGTAGTTCCTGGTTACTAGTGGCACCCCCCACCCTCCAATCGCCCATCACCATAGTAATAAAGTTGTCCCTGGTGTCTAGTGGCATGCCCCTCCAATCGTTGGTCACCACTTAAATACAGCTATCTTTGGTGTTTTGCAGCATCACTACCTTCCAATCACCCATACCTGTGGTAATGAAGTTGTCCTTGGTGTCTAGTGGCATTACCCTACTGTTCGATCCCCCACCACCATGGTAATAAAGTTGTCCCTGGTGTCTAGTGGCACCCCCATCCTCCAATCACCAATCACCATTTGAATACTGCTGTCTCTGATATCTAGTGGCACCCCCCAATGGCAGTCACCATGGTAATAAAGTTGTCCCCAGTGTCTAGCGGCATGCATCTCCAATCGTTGGTCACCATTTAAATGCAGCTATCCTTAATGTTTAGCGGCACCTCTGCCTCTGATTGCCCATCACCATGTTAATAAAGTTGTCCCTGGTGTCTAGTGGCACCCCCACCCTCCAATTACTGTCACCATTTGAATACTGCTGTCCCTGATATCTAGTGGCAACCTCCGGTCACCATTGCAATGGTAATAAAGTTGTTCCTGGTGTCTAATGGCACCCCAACCCAGAGATCACCCATCCCCATAAGTGTTTTGGTTTCCTGGTGTATAGTGGGACCCCTCCACCTGCCAAGCACCCATCCCTCTACATATGGGCATCCCATGTAAGGTAAAGTACCTTGTTTCATGTGAAACAACAGTGTGCTGCAGGACAATTTAAATGTGAAACCAAATCATCAGGGGTGCAGTACTCGAACCGCATGCTGAAGATTTGTCAGTCTTCTGTTGCCTGATAGCAGGTTTGAGGCTTCCCTAGTACCCAGTGGTACCTCACCACCTACCACGCATTCTTCCCCGGTGGCCCCCAGTGCCCTGGTGGCTAGTGGTCCCCCACTGCCTGCACCAAGAACACTGCCCATTCACCTCCTCCCATACCTCAGAGTTCATTGTTGTGCTGGGAATCTGACGACGACTCGCTAGCCCCTCCTCCTCGCCACCACCCCGGCCAGCCTCCATATGGCATGACAAGGCATGTGTATTGTGCACTGTATAGAGAGTGCGCGACTTCCACCAGGAAGGGTGCCAGTGGGTGGTGGGTACCACTGGACACCAGAGAAACCTCAAACCTGCCAACAGCACTTAACAGAACACTGTTAAATCTTCAGCAGGCAGTCTAATGCATACGTGATTATTTGCTTTCACTTTTAAATTGTCCTGTAGCACAATGTTATGTCACATTAAACAAGGGACATTAAGTTATATGGGACACCCATACATATGGTGTCAGGGGATTGGTAGGTGAGGGGGTGCCATTAGAAATGAGGGACAACTTTATTTCTATGGCAACTTGTGATTGGTGGTTGGGGGGTGCCAGTAGACACCAGGGACAACTTTATTACCACACTAACTCATGATCAGAGGGTGGGGGTGCCACTAGACACCAGGGAAATGCTCAGCTATTATGGGTCCAGAGGGCAAGGGGAGCCATTCGATGTCAGGGAATCCTCTGGTATTACCAGTATGGAGATCAGAGATGAATGGTGAGACTAGACACCAGGGATTCTCTAGTCACATACAGAGATGGGGATCGAGGGCAAACCTCTAAGTATCCCACTGTGCCTCGTATGCAGGGGCAACCCTGATTTACACTGGAGCAGCGGTAACTTAGCACTTAGTGCCAACAGGTATTGCTTATGCTGTGGGGGTGTAGCAGACAGACCCCTACCTACAAACTGGGTGCAGAACCCGATTAGTGCAGGCAAACGCTCCTTAGCACCCTGGCTAAGTTTTGACTATATGACCCCTGATCAGAAATAATAAAAGTGCTAACATGCACTGCAGGCTATTAAATCTCCCACTGCTGCCTACTGTTCTGATGTCAGCTGCAGGGGATTCTGGGATTTGTAGGAACAGAACATGTCAGCTGAGAACTAAGCAAAATTAGTCTAATACAATCTACTATACTATAGTAAACAGTAAGTAAACCAAAATGTTTTTGCATACCAAGTGCACACTGAGACCAATCCCCACACTTTAGTATGGGGACCCTTTGTGCTAAATGTTCCCCTTTAAGTTCTTTTCAATATTACGTAACATTTTTTCTTAGCACTTTATGAAACATTTGTTAGCAAATTGTTTTCTCCTTTTGTTCACTCTGACTACTCCCACAGCATGATTCCTGGGTGTCAATCTCTCCCCAAGAGCCTACTCCAGTGTCACATGCTGTTAGATAGCCAATAGGAAAGGGAAACAAAGGAAAATGAAACAGAGAAAAATCAGACAGAAAAGCCCATAAGCCCATCAAACTGGCCCCAATGTCCTACAATTACTCTACATCAGTCTTTTCCTCAGTGTTCCCTGTCTCTTAGCTCCCTCTTGTTCCAACTAACCCCCTTAAAGATGTCCCATTATTCTGGTACAGTCCCATCGATAACCACATTGCTGGGGAGATTATTCTAACAGTCCATCAGCTGCTCCATGGGACCATGACACAATACTTCCAAACATCACTCCCACCTCCTGAGGTCCTCTGTGGCCCAGCTACACTCTCTGTCCCATACTGCTCAATTTAACTAGGCGTGCAAGCTTTCTCACATTTCGCTCCAAAATACTGGAATTCCTGCCTCCCACCTAAAGTGCTCATTATCTCACCTCCTTTAAATATGCACTTTTTCTCACCTCAATGCACTTGATAAATGTGACTGTTTGTTCCTCCTGCTGTTGCTCTTCTGAGCCTAGGCGACTGCCACTCCATACTCCATGTATATTACTGGACTTGCCCACATTTGACTTTCTCATCCCTGCATGGATGGTTACTTGTGTGTATGTAAAATTTTCTCAACTATCTCTGTGTGGATACCTGTTGGAAGCTGTCATGTTTTTTCCTATTGTGTGTAACCTGTGACTGTCTGAAGTTTGTATTTTGTACTCTCCTGGGTTGTGCCTGAAAATAGGCAGGGATATTGCCTAGTGTACTTACCCAGTCAACACAAGCAAATAAATAAATAAAATTTCTTCCTTCCAACTTGAGACTGTGGCCCTGTAAGGTGAACCATTCTTAAACTTGAAAATTCTGTTGCTGAAAAAGACTTCCTTCTAAAGTTAGCAAAAGACAGAAGATCCTTTCAGTATGAAGGCTATAGAGCCTCATGTTAGCCAGACTTTTTCTGTAAAACACAGCAGAAACGCCACCAACATTTGAATTTTCATCTGGCTTTGTAGAAACTTGGAGCACAGGTTGTGTTACTGAAACCCACTAAATTCAGGATTTTTCTTGATGGATAAACGTATTCTTTTACTGAGGAAGCGGCCGTGCAGGCCTTTATACAAAGCCGAGCCGGTCCATTTGAGGACTCCGAAACCGGAGATCACAAGGAAGGTGACAAATCCATGCAGTCTGAAAAAAACAGACTACGTACCTGTCACCCAATCCAGAAGAGTTACAGTCTAGTTGTAAAAAAATATTAGAAAGTGTATACAGGGTTTGATACAATGAGCCTGATTTTCAAATGGTGAAATTTGACACAAGGTGCCAGCCCCAAAAGGAACTGACGTAAGTGTCACCTTGCACCAAATGTTACAGCAATCCTAATTTTCGAATGAATGCAGGCTGCATCATAATCAAGATGTTGTGTGCCAAACCTGCCCTGCACCGCTTTGCACCAGACATGGTGGTGCACCAGGTCACAAGGGGGCTTGTGCCATGGTGGTACTGCAGCATCCCTCAATTTAGAATTTCAAAGCCCCACCATAGCTGCAAGTCATGGCAGTGGTTATACCAGTGAAGAGCTGGTCTAACAGCCCACGTGCCACAGATTGAGGCTGTGCCGGGGGGGGGGAGAAACCCTGCAACCCACTGGGTACAGTGCCAATGGTCCTTGTGGAGGGCCCTATTGTGTGGTATTTTTGGTGGCATGGTGCATTAGGATAGCAGGGTGGCATCAGGCAGTTGTGGCAAGTTCAGTCCCAGGGAGCTGCAGACAGGGTAATCCCAAGCGTTAAGGCACTGACCATGACTGGACCCCTTGGTGTTCTCAGCCCTGCTGGCCACCAGACAGCTGTCTTACATCCCGACAAGTGAGGACTGTCCTTGGCTGCATGTACATGTACCCACTGGCAGCGTGGCTCAACTGTACTTGGCACAGCTGCCAGGTGCCACCCTGCTACCCTGGCACACCATGCCATGGCACACACCGCCCAAAAGGGCCCCTCAAAAGGACTATTGGCACTGTACTCTGCGGGATGAAAGGGTTCCCCCAAACATCATGGATCAGGGGCTGGATTTGCACCAGGTAGGGGCTGACTGCACACTCCACCAAAGCCCTCCAGCATGCCAACTCTTGTCGTGACACTCCACCTGCAGCAACTCAAGGGACCTTGGCACAGGACCCTCTTCTAATAAAATCTGATGCAGGGTCCCTGGTGCTACTGGTGTTTTGCAGGTGGGGACCAGTACAAGGTGCGCTGATCTAGCAGCTCTTTTAAAATCGAGCCCCAGATGTTTTCTGGGTCCTCTTTTCTCCAGGGCCAAGTATGGTCCTCTGTGACTGTACTTCACACAGGGTGACAGTGGAAGCACAAACAAAATATCAGAGCTTATATAAACTCTAACACACACTGCAGGTTATTGCATCTCCCACTGCTGCCTACTGCTCTGATGTCAGCTGCAGGGAATTTTGGGATTTGTAGTAACAGAAGATGTCAGCCTAGAACTAAGCAAAAACTAGTCTGATACAGTCTACTATACTACATTAAATAGTAAGTAAACCAAAATGTTTTTTTGCACATATAGTGCGCATTGGGAACAGAACCACACATGAGTGTGGGAACTCTTTGTGCTGACTGTTCCCTTTAACTTGTTTTCAATATTACGTAACTTAAAAATGCTTTTTTTCACATTTTCTGAAACATCTGTTAGCAGGTTGTTTTCCCTATTTGTTCACTCTGACTACTCCCACAACATGATTCCTGGGTGTCAGAGTCTCTCCCCAAGAGCCATCTCACATGCTGCTAGACAGCCAATAAGATAATAGGTAAGCATTACCAGACAAATATTACTATTAATGAAGTAGATATCAACGATGCTGTCATTATTCTCTGTCTCTTCCAGCACTGCAGATCTCCTTCACTTCTTCTTTATTCCAAGTTAGTTCCTTAACCCAAATAGCACTCCAACTACTGTATGTATTGTAAAGGCAGCTTCCTGCAGTCTCACAATATAGAAATACAGTGAAACATGGGCCACAGTGCCACGACTGGGATTTAAGATCTCGGTTACACTACCACTGGATAGATAGAATGGTTGGTGGGGGGTGTGGCTTTGTTCATTGGGAGGGGATTGTGCAGCAAAGTAGAGGACAGAGGGAATGTTGAGGCTGTTTGGGCCTACAAAAGACAATGGGGAAGGAGGGAGGGTCAACTTGGGTTAGGTAGGAGGCCACCAACTCAGTCGGAGGACATAGACAATGAGTTGTGGCCAATATAAGTAAACATTGTGGTAGGGGTAGGGGAAGGACAGTGGTACTGGGGATTTTAACATGCCACAGGCAGATTGGAGTACCATGGCATCGGGTCTGCAAGAGAGCAAAATTACTGGATGCCTTTCAGGAGGAATTTTAATACAGTTGGTGAGGGAACTGACCAGGGAGGATAGTATCCTGGACCTGGTACTGACAAATGGGGTTCAAGTAAAAAATCTGGTAGTGGAAGAGCCATTAGCTGGGAGTGATCACTTGGACTTAGGGAAGGAATGGAAACAGTCAAATACTACTGTGGTGGATTTCAGGGGAGCTGACTTCAGGGAGATGGCAGACAGGCTTAGAGAACACTTACGTGAGATCAGGCCAGGGAAGAGCACAGAGAGGCAATGGAGAATAATAAAGATGGGCCTGCTGGAAGCAATGAAAGCTTGTACTAAAACCCAGCACAAGACGTATAAGGCCAGGAGACCCTGCTGGTGGTCCAGAGAAGTGAGAGGCAGGGGGTGAGGGAGAAGCAGTTGGCATTTAGAAGGTACAAGTGCTCCTCTAAGAAGGCAGATAGGGATGAGTATCGCAGATTCTCTAAAGAGGTCAGTAAAATGGTAAGAGCAGCAAAGGCTAATAAGGAGTTGAAACTAGCATGGGGATCAGGAAGGGGAGAAAGAATTTTATAGTTATATCAGGGAGAGGAGGAAAGGCACGGGGCAGTTTGACAGGCTGAAGAATCAAGGGCGCTGGGCTGAAGGGACGTGTAGAGCAGGCTGAAGTATTTAATGAGTACTTCTGCTCTGTTTTTACAAAGGAACAGGAAAGTCAATTACTGCAGGGGGCCAGGAAGGGGCAGTGGATGCAGGGGCTGATTACAGATTGTGAGATCCAAGATGGGAGGTGAGGGAGGGTCTAAAGTCTTTGAGGACTGATCGGGCTCCAGGTCTGGATGGAATCCACCACAGAGTCTAAAGGAACTGGTGGATGTTCTGGCTGCTCCTTTCACAAAATTACTCAGTTCTTCACTCCAATCAGGATGGGTACCCCTGGAAGGAAGACAGAACATGTTGTCCCACTCCACAAGAGTGGACCAAGAGATGAACTGGGAAACTGCATGCTGGTCAGTCTGATGTCCATAATGGGTAAGCTGATGGAGGCCATCCTGAAGGAAAGGATAGTAGAGTTCTTGGAGGCAAACAGCTTTTAAGATGAAAGCCAGCATGGGTTCATCTGTGGCAGATCATGTCAGACCAACCTAACCGAATTCTTCGATTGAGTGACATGAACACTGGACAGTAGAAGGCCAGTTGATGTCCTGTACTTGGATTTCAGCAAGGCCTTCAACTTGGTCCCCCATGGGAGGTTGATATGGTAACTAAGGAACCTGGGGGGGGGAGAAAATGCCAGGCTGGATAGCGAATTGGCTCAGCGACTGGCAGCAGAGGGTGGTGGTAGAGGGGAAGCATCTACTACCAGGGTGATTATCAGTGGGGTTTCCCAGGGTTCAGTATTGGGCCCAATCCTGTTCAATGCATTCACTGAAGGCATAGGTGAGGATGTGAAGAGCAGGATGAGCCTGTTTGCAGACGATTCCAAGTTGGGAGTGGTGGTAGACAGCATTGAGGGTGAGATGACAATACAGGAGGACTTGGAAAAATTAGAGATGTGGGCTGACATGTGGCAGTCGGGTTTTAATGCTCAAAAGTGCAGCATGCTTCACCTGGGCCACAGGAACCCTGGGCATAACTATAATTTGGGGAGGGGTTACAGCTTTTGACATCTGTGGAGGGGGGACCTGGGGTGGCCAAAGATGCCAAAATGAACAATTCCAGAACAGTGCCGAGAGATGCTGCTACAAACAAATTGCTGGGGTATATCTCTAGGGGGATAACATCTAGAAGAAGGAGATCATTCTGTCCCTGTACAACCTCCTTGGTGAGGCCTCACTTAGAGTACTCTGTGCACCCTGGAGGCTCACTTAAAGAGGGACGCTGTCTTTGCAGGGAGTTCAGAGGTGAGCCACAAGGATGATCAGTTGTCTGGGGGCAATGTCCTATGAGGAAAGTGGCAGAACTCAACATGTACTCCCTGGATGATAGACGAGACAGGGGGATATGATAGAGATCTTTAGATATATGAAGGGGAATCAACAGAGTGGACATGGAGGGTCTCTTTACGCTGAAAGGGGAAGGAAACATGAGGGGACATAACCTTAAACTAGCTGACGGAGGTACAGGAAGGAAGTGAGGAGGCACTATTTCACGGGCAAGGTGGTTGCATCTTGGAATGCATTGCCAGGGAATTTGTTAGCAAAGGAAACAGTGGAGGGATTCAGGGTGGGATGGGACAAGTATATGGGCAATGTACATTTAGGGGGGAGTGCACTAAGAGGGTGCTGGGGGGTTGCGAGGCAGAAAGGGAGCAAAACAAGGGAGGGGCAGCAGCTGAAACTTGTTTGTGAGCTACATTTTGGGCAGACAAGATTGACCTTGGGGGCCTAATCTGCTGTTGACTTTTGTATGTATATAATGTATGCTAGGTTCTTCATCTGATGAGGCCCATTCACCATGCTCCGCTATTCTTTTCTGACTGCAGAGAATTTAGACCAATAATTTACAGTGGCAGTCAGAGATATGTCTCAAAAATATGTAAATATATCCAACTTCATAGAATATAGATGAGAGTCGGACCTTACGATAAGTTATTTTAGCCACTAAAGTATTCTAAACTAGAATCGTTTGTTTCAATGTTAGGTGGAACATCAGCATTTAGTTCCACTTGGGTGGGTCACAAAGAAACTCTTAACCAATTGGAGAACAGCTTGTACAATGTCTGATGACATCACAATGGCCTCTGCTACACTCAAAACAGCAGTAAAATCAAACAGAAAGTTAAATCTTCATAAAAAAGAAGTAATTTGAAAACTTTGCAATTTAAAATACATTGTATCAATTATATCAATCTGGGTTCAGATCCCGCCACAGTACCCAAACTGCCTTGGTAAAGGTGGTTAGTGACCCAGATGAGCCTGGATGGTGGATGATGATTGACGCTATAGTTATAGATCTTTCAAAAGCTTTTGATATGTTAATCCATCACATTCTCCCGTCCAGGTTCACTGGTCTTGGCCTATCTGGTCCTGTTCTGGAATGGTTTACATATCACCTACAGGATAGGAGACCAATAGTGGAGTTAGGACCCTATTGCTCTTCACCAGCCGATATGAAATTAGGAGTGCCCCAAGGTTCTATCTTGGGGCAACTACTATTTAATATTTATGTTAACGGCCTATGCTTTAGTATCATTCATACGCTGATGACACAGTGCTATATGTAGAAGGAAAATTTGTTGAACTTATACAAAGTAAGCTCCAGTTTGCATTTGATTATGTTCAGAGTTTTTTCAGGGTCCATCACATGAAGCTCAATGCAGGAAAAATTCGAACTGTATTGTTTAACAGAACACATGGGACGGACTGTAGTCAAACTCTGGATGTAAAGACAATTGATGGGAAAGTAATTAAACAAGTCACAAGCTATAACTATCTTGGAATGTGGCTAGATAGCTCATTAAAATAGGATGAACACATTAATATGATCTTAAGTAAAACCAACAATAAATTAGGAGCCCTTTATCGGGTAAGAAATTACATGTCTCAGGATGTAAAATTGAGAATGGTAAATACCACTATTATTCCATTTTTAGTTATGGAGACATATACTCTGGGGCACCTAAAATGTGGCTTGATAAGTTGTATGTATTATATAATAGACTAGCACAATATGTTTTAGATGCCCCTTTTAGGGCCCACCATTGTCACTTTTATCATGCATTAAACTGGCCCAGACTCCACCTTAGGAGAGAACTGCATATCTCACTATTTATGCTTAAAGTATTAAAACGCAATGTACCCAAATATATTCAAGATCTGTTTAGGATCAGACCAATTAAACAATGTCTGCAATCAGCAGAAGGCATTGAATTTTATGTCAAAAAATGCTGTTCAGAAATTGGGAGGTCATCAATTGTGTACAGAGGTGCTGTAGCATGGACCTTAATTCCTGTGGGCTTACACGGCACTAACAATAGGACAAAGATAGGGCATATAAAGCAACGGTATAGGGACCTGGCTACTGGCCCCCAACCATGCTGCATTACTGAGTAACCTGATTGCATTGATCGGAGAAAAAAATGTCACTGGACTTGAAAATGTGTATAACTTTGTATTTATAGTGTTAATTAATATTTCTATGTATAGGCCTACCAAGCTGTACTTTTATGAACTGTACTGAATTTTTGTACTGTATGGTCAATGATAACATGAAAGGATGGTAACAAAATGTATGCATATGGGACCTCCTTGGAAATGAGCATTGCTCAGTGGAGTAATTTCCCTTTCGTGGTTTTGAATAAAAAATACTATTACTACTACTTTATGTGTAACCCACCCCCAAATGGTGGGCTTACCTTAATTGTCTCCCTGGACCTTGCAGTGTTCTTCTGGGTCCCAGCTGGTGCTCTGCCTTTGAGAGCCTGGTGAGTCCAGTACTGTAAATATAGCCCAGAGTGAAGTATCGTTGTAATCCTGGTCCCTGCGTGAGTGTGCAAATGGATGCCACCGCACTGCCACTTTAAGAGGCTCAGCACAGCCTTCGCAGTGAATAGCCAGAGCTGGGTCTGGGAAATTCAAAGCCTGCGACCAGCCAGGCTGTATCCCGAATGTGTTTCATTGTACAGTCGCTTGCCAGTGCATATGAAGCCTTACTGAGTGCTGTGATTGTTTGTTGCTAAATCCAAACTGTAATGTTTAAAATGAACTTTGATGTTGGAACTGTTTTACATTACAAGCGGCCAGTTACCATGATGGTACTTTGACCCGTTATGGGCCAATCAGAACTTATGGGTCCTGATGGGTCTTCAAACTGTGACTGCTGGGAAAAGCTGTGAACTTTATGCTTGGCACCCATTTTGCCAGTCAGGATGCTGGGACTGTAACTAACAGCCTGGCAGCCAACCAGATGACAGTTTTCTGTTTTTCCTTCAGCCAAAAGAAACATTTGAACTGTCTGTCTGGCACAAGCCTCTGCATTGTGAGGAAGCCTGTCTTTAGCTTGGGGATTGAGGGGAGAGGCCTGCCTTGTCTTTTCTTGGCCAGAACTTTGCTGAACCTTTGGAACTGCTCAGTAGCAGACCAGAATTAAAAGTCTCCAAGTTGGGAGAAAAGAAGAAATTCTCAGAACGAAAGATCCATACTGAGAAGAGGTTAGAGGGTCTGAGAGGCCACTAAACTATGTGTCAGAGAGAAGCCTGGTTGCACCAGAAATTGTGGCTTAATATTAAAATTGGAGCCACTGCAATTGTCTCCAGCCTGCAAGTACTAAAAGGGGAGATCAGAGTTTCTGTACTGCCAGCTTACTACCCAAAGCCTACCGTTTGCTAGCAGGTAAGCTGAGTGGCATATCTGAGACTGTTCTGAAGTTAAAGCCTGTGATGTCCAATACCTTCGCTAAAAGAATGTTACTGCTGATTCTACTGAAGCTGCTTAGAGACCGGTTGAGAGAGTCAGCTCCTGTGGAGAAGATCATTGTGGGTTGCAGCCACCTTTGGGAGCAAGGACAGGACGTGGGGGTGAGTCATGCAAGCTCTGGTCCCTGTGCCTGGTTCTGGTCCAGACCAAGAACACCTGCAGTCTGCAGTCATCAGTCAGAGAACCAGTCCTCGAGAGGAGTCAGCCTGGAAATCAGCCCAGCATCTGAGGTCCTGGTGCAGTGAGTACAACAGCACCCTGGCCCTGCAACATCTAATACAAATAAATTGCCATCTGATTTGTGTTCAAAGTTCTTGTTGTGGTTTACCTGTGTTTGCAGGCCATTGGGCCTTTGGATTACAATTTCCCATTGTGTTTAAAGTCTGGTGACAGTGGCTACAGCTAACAGTAAAATAATCAATAGCAATTCATTTGTTTAAGGGCCCCAACCAGCTGCAAAGCTGGCCACCCTGCTGCACCACTCAGGCCTGCAACACTAAAGATCCTGGGTACCCATATCTCAGTGGCTGAGTTGATTCAGGAGTATGAATGTCTTTGATTGTCAATGTAATATACAAGCTTAATCAGTTCTTTATAGCAACTATTGATCTGTACGCCCATCCCTTGTTAACCTCCCCACATAAACCAGTTTATTGTTTAAATGTTAAAGTGCTTCCTGAGCATATTATTGCAGGGTGTTGGTTACTGGGAACTGGCATTGTTAAACTTTCTTTCCAGGTGCACAGGGCAACAAAGTAGTCCAGACCCTATTGATAAAAGTGCTAACTGTAAGCATATTATTGGCTTTCACTATTAATTGTAACTTGAATGTTAAGCAAAGTGCTTGGTACAACTCCGTGTGTAGGTCCACTGGTTGGGGCGGTAAGTACAACTTCCCAGAGGGTTGTGCTAGCTTAACATCTAACCCACTTGAAATTTACTCTGAGTGGAGGCACAGTCATTAGCATTATTGTTAGCACTGAGGCCCTTGGCTAGTTACAGAGGAACCCAGGCCTCTCAACTTGCAGTTAGAGAAGCAGGCAGGAAGTAGCTCATTGGGAGATGGTGCCTTGGTAACATATTTCTAGGCATTGCTGGGATTACTTCCCAGTGGCCAAACCACAAAATACCAGTTGGATCACATGGAGTCTGGTACGAAAGAGATAAGGTTACCAGTTTGGGGTTTGAACTTTCTGCTAGTAAAATGGCTATGAATCATTTGATGGGCTGGTGTGAGGCAGAAGAGGTAGACCCTCACTGAGCTTTGCTACTTTTGGACATACCCCAGGGCACAGATAAGGGTACCATTGAGGGAACTTTGAGTAAAGTTAAATATTTGGGCCGAGCCTCTGTAAAGGGATGAATGGCTGATTTGCTTGCCCAGATCCTAATGGCACTAACTGAGTGTAGTAACCTTATAGACAATGAGACGGTACCCAGTGCTATTCTTCCCAATGACAATTCAGGGGCTTGGAAAGTAATCACCATGTATAGTATATCGTCCACCCCCAGGGGGTCCCCTAGAACAGAAGGGCTGAAAGAGAAACTGGGGAAGTTATTGCTTGCTGTGGGACAAACCTTTGAAGGCTTAAAAAAGAATATTACAGTCCACCAAAGATACCCCTCCTTCATGGCCTGTCCCAGCCCCAGCCCCAGCACCAGCTCCTGCTCCTGTACCTGCACCTGTGCCCTCAGTTAATCTTGATTCATACTGCAGGTTACGAGTATTTTCTGGCACCCTCCCTACACCTCATGGGGAAGATGATCTAGAGACATCTAGAGACATGGAGAAACTATGCTTCACCCCTGGTACAAGAGTAGCAATGCGCTGAGGCAGAGAAGAGGAAAAGGCTCATGGAAAGTTTAAGGCCCAGTAACCCTGATGTTTCTGCACAAGAATATTTGTCTGCTTTAGAAGGTGTTTTTGGCAGTACTGAATCTGGGGAAGATTTGATGTGTGAAAGTTTAAGTCCATCAAACAGTGGAAGGGTGAGCCATTGTCTGCTTATGTTTCCTGGCTGGAAAGAGCATTGCAAAGAGCTCATAGGAAAGGTGGGGTACTGACCAGTGATTTAAACCAAGTAAGGTTGGACCATATTTTGAAATCTGCCAGATTTTCTAGTGTGTTCATGCTAAAGTTAACATTTCAAGATACAAGGGATGACCCCCTTGCTTATTGCTGGTTTATGAAAGAAATCAGAGAGGCTGAAAATGAGGAGGACATTTGGGATCCCTATGCAGGCGCTACAGAGTAGCTCAAGCACCTGAAAAGCCCAGTGAGAAAGAAACTGTTATTGACCCACACCAACTTAAAAGATTTTTAAAAGAATTGAGGGAAGTGAAGGCAAGTGCCCAACATGCAGTAGAGATGGTAAAGGCCAGACAGCTCAAATACATGCTGCTGAAGCCACCATTGAACCTTAGACAACTGTAAAGGGTGTAAGTGCTGAAGTTTCCAGTGGAGAAAGCAATGGTGATATGCTGAAAGAAATGGGAGAATTGAGATCTTTAGTGTCGGACCTTGCTAGGTCATCCCATCCAAGTTCACTCTGGAGAAGGCCTAGTGAAACTGAAAGTGCCTATAGGCCTAACGATAACTCTTGTCAGTACCGTGGTGGTAAATCAGCTGAGGAGCCTGCTCAAAACCAAAGTCAGAGGCCTACTGTTTTCTGCCATCGCTGTGAGGAGGACGGCCACACAAAAGTGTGTGTCAATTTCCTGAAAACCTGAGAAAAGCCACCATCAAGTTGCTTAATCCAGTTAGGCAAAGTAATATAAAGCCTTCTCCAAGCCTCAGTACAAGCTTTATGTGGCCAAATCTACAGTAAAGTCTTCTGATAGTCCTACTCCTGACTAGGCGGAGTTGGTGGGTTCCTCCATGGAGACCACTGTACATGTTGAAGGAATCCCTGCCCGGGCAGTGCTAAATAGTTGGTCTCAAGTAACTATAATCTTCAAAGATTGATACAACCAGCATTTATCTAATCATCCACTACTACCCCTTGATGGACTGAATGTTTGGGGCCTGAGTGAAAAGTCTTATACGGATTTGGGTTACCTCAAGGTATGGCTTTCCTTCCCCTCCTCTGTAGCTGGTGTGGGAGATCCTGTGGAGACACTGGTTTAGTCTGCCCTCCTTCTGGACTGTATGATGGCATACCTGTACTAATAGGCACCCGTGCTCATATGGTCAGTCGTTTTGCCCAAATGTGTCAAGGGAGACAACAGAAGAAAACTGGTAGAGCCCTACACATCCATGCCATGGTAAAGAAAACCTACAAAGTGCAGTTGCATCCTAGAGAAGCAGATAAAGATGAGCCTGTGGGTATTGTGTGGAGGAAGGACCCTTCTACTATCATCCTACCCCCAAATGCTGAATGCAGCATCGGCGGATAAGTTCAGTTGAGAAAAGATGTCACCAATCAGATACTGATGCTGGATGCTCCTGAGGATGGGAAGCTGCCCGACGGACTATTGGTCAAGCCTAGTGTACTTTATGTCCCAGCTCATGCTTGTGCCCAATGAGTGGTTGTTCAAGTTCAGAATGTTACGGATAGTGATATTAGAGTTCCTAGAGGATGCACCTTAGCCAAAGTTTTCATGCTGACACTGCTGTGTTACCAGCTAAAACAAAACTAGAAGAGAATGCGAAGTGTCTGTGGACGTGTTTGACTTTGGCGATTTACCTATTCCAGATGGCTGGAAAGCTTGGATCAGTCACAGGCTGGCCCAGAGGACTAAGTGTTCTCTTAAAGAGTGGGAAGTTGGATGTGTTACTGGTGCTGAACACCACATTCATCTTCATGACGATCAGCTCTTTAGAGAAAGATCTAGAAGACTGTCACCTGCCGACACAGACAATGTGAGGTGTCACCTGCAGGAAATGCTCGCTGTCGAATAATCCAGGAGTCACGAGTCCATATGCCTCCCCAATCATAGTGGTGTGGAAAAAGTGGCTCTGTGAGGATGTGTGTTAATTAAAGAACACTAAATAAAAGAACTGTGCCTGACCAGTACACTATCCCGTGCATTCAGGATGCATTGGACTGCCTAAATGGGAGCAAGTGGTTTTCAATCCTTTATTTACATAGTGGATATTATCAGATCCCCATGGCTCTAAACGATAGGGAGAAGACAGCATTTATTTGTCCATTGGGGTTTTACAAGTTTCTCCAGATGCCCCAGGGAATTTTGGGTGCGCCTGCAATTTTTCAGAGACTCATGGAGTGTGCAGTGGGTGACATGAGCCTTCTTGAATGTCTAGTCTACTTTGATGATGTAATTATATTTGGGAAGAGTCTTGAAGAACATGAAACACGCCTTTTCAAAATACTTGACTGACTGGAGGAATTCGGTCTCAAGCTATCAATGGACAAGTGCCAGTTTTTCCAGAGTTCTATAAAATACATGGGCCACATTGTGTCTCCCTTGGGCATCGAAACAGACCCCAGGAAGGTAGAAGCATTGACAGACTGGCCTAGGCTGAACAACTTAAAAGAGTAGCAAAGATTTCTTGGATTTTGCAGTTACTACCACTGTTTTGTTAAAGATTACACCAAAGTAGTACTACCATTGCTCAATCTGGCCTAAGGGTACACTCCCTTGCACAAAAAGTTCAAGAAAGATACTGGCAAAGAGAGTGTGAAAACATATTTTAAGCCCCACAAGCCTTTTGGTCAGAGGTGGACCCCCATTGTGACTCTGCATTTGAGGAAGTCATTCATAGATTGATTCACTCCTGTACTAGCTTATGATTATCCTTCAGAGCCCTATGTATTACATACAGATGCCAACCTAAGTGGCTAAGGAGCTGTGCTTTATTAAGTATATACTGAGGGGTTACGTCCAGTAACTTTTGCCACCAGAAGTGTGTTACCTTCCGAAAAACTACCCCATTCATAAACTGGAATTTCTCACTCTTAAGCGAGCCATTGTAGAGTAATTTCACAAATACTTGTACGGAGCAAAAATCTGGTGAAGACTGATAACAATGCATTAATGTATGTTCAGACTTCAGCTAAACTGGATGCCACTGGGCATCAATGGCTCTCAGCTCTCTCCACTTAGGATTATGCAGTAGAGTATTGGCCAGGTTTAAGTCATACGAATGCAGATGTTCTCTCTCACAGACCTGCCATAGATTGCAAGTGGATATACCTTTCTGAACAGTCAGTGAAAGCATTATGTCACAAATCTGATAAAGGTGAATCTTCTGCAGCCAACAATGTCGACTGTGTGGTGGATAGCCTGGGACCACCAGATACCTGTGTGCCAGTGGCCTATTGCAGTGTTGCTGCTCTGACCTAAGTACTCTACCCTAGTTAACAAAAGCTGATTTGCAACGAGAGCAAAATTGTGACCCCATGTTGAGAGAAGTCATTTCTGTCCTGAAGCAAGGAGGGGATGTTTCTGCTATACGTTTCCTGACCATGACACCAGTCTGTTGCTGCTTGAAGGGCCCAGAT
The DNA here is from genome assembly GCA_016271365.2 of Neoceratodus forsteri. Taxonomy (NCBI): domain Eukaryota; kingdom Metazoa; phylum Chordata; order Ceratodontiformes; family Ceratodontidae; genus Neoceratodus; species Neoceratodus forsteri. Next base: position 445,520,741 of record CM057456.1, on the reverse strand, counting down.
TAAAACTAAAAGAGCAATTGTTGTATTGAGAAACTACCAGTACCCCAGATGAGCTAAACAAACGCCAACTGCTTTTGCCCTCCAAGTTCAAGACTATTATGCTGAAAGCCCTGCATAATGATATGTGGCATCTGGAAACCAAAAGGACTCTGGATTTGGTTTGGTCACACTTCTACTGGACTCGAATGAATGCAGATGACAAAAGATACTGCAAGAATTGCAGCAGATACATGCAAAGAAAAGCCCAGCCTCAAAAAGCTACTCCAGTGATCAACATAATAACCAGCGCCCCTGTGGAACTTGTATGTATAGATTTCCTTAGCTTGGAGCCCGATTCACAAAATATTGCCAATGTGTTAGTAGTCATGGATCACTTCACAATATATGCTCAGGCCTATCACACCAAGGACTGAAAGGCTTCAACAGTGGCTAAAGTCTTGGTAGAGAAGTTCTTTGTGCTTTACGGTGCTCCCCAATGTATTCATTCTGATCAAGGCAGAGATTTCAAGATCAGTTAATCAAAGAACTGTTGTCACTCTGGGTTGTAAGAAAATCTCAAATTACTCTGTATCACCCTCAAGGAGATCCCCAACCAGAGCGATTCAGTCACACTTTGCTGGACATACTAGGTACGCTTGATCCCTGGTGCAAACCTAAATAGAGTCAATAGATCAGTGCTCTGGTTTATGCACATAATTCTACTAAACCAATGCCACTGGTTTTTCCTCTTATAGTTTAATGTTTGGCAGAGAAGCTCACCTTCTAGTAGATGTATGCTTTGGTGTTTCTTCTGATGGTACTAGATCAGAAAAGCTATCTCCAGTATGTTAAAAAACTCAAAGAACAACTGAATCATGTGTACCAGGTAGCTAACACTGTGGCTGCAAAGAGGAACTTAGCCAGTAAAAGTTCACCATGACAGACAGGTTAAAGCCCAAGACCTCCAGCCAGGTGACCATGTGTTGATCCACAATCTTGGGTTTCAAGGCAAGCATTAAATAGCTGACCATTGAGGACACACTCCATACACTGTAATTGCTAAGCTGGATGAAATACCAATATACAAAGTGCGACCAGAAGGGGACAATCGAATTACAAAAACAATGGATAGGAATAATCTGCTGCCCATCAGCCAAAGAGTACTTAATGAAGTCCCAGAAACCAAAGCCCCAGAGGGTCCTGCAACCAGGTCTGCTGCATGTAAAAAGCAACTCTGTTGGCCACCCTCTGCTAACCAGTTACCTCCACAAACAGATAATGGTGCATCTGTTAATGATGATGAATCTGAGAATGATAGTGAAGAGTTTTGCCTTGCTTATTATCCCTCCTCTAAACTTGCTAAATTATTTCAGGGACCATCTTCTTCTGCAAACAGTAATGTTCCTGCAAGCCCTGTCATACCCCTGATCTGTTTTTAGTACCTTAACCTTCAGATAGTGATATCAGCAGTACATGTTCTGAGATCCATGATTCCCTTTGTAAGGTGGAATTGTCTGGCATAAGTGCAAGCTCCAGTGAATACGTTAACAGGTCAGAAAGTACAACTGCTTTAAGTGGGCTAAATTAACTATTTCGTTCAAAAGGAAGTATTGCTGTCTCAGAGACTGCTAGCTGTGTGTTGGATTATTCCAATTTTGTGGATATACCCCTCACGGATGAAGATGAGTCTAAAGAGACTTAAAGTGATAGGGATGATCAAGATTCAGAGCCTTATAATGCTAATAATTAAGAGAGTGCAGTGGTACCCACTTCCCCAAATGCTGTTTCATTGCTGGACAATGAACTGGGAGCCACAAACCTGAATGCTACTGTAGAACAGCCAGTGCCAGTCCAACAACAAGTTTACCATGTCAATCAGAAAGAACTGTTACCCATCTCAAGGCTCACATATGACACTCCAGGACTGCCTGAAGACCTACCCATGAATGTTGTCCACAAAGGAGTGTATATTACAGCTAATTACTTTCCTAGAATAGTGTTTACTGCCTCCACCAAAAGCAAAGCCTCCTTTCAGCCTTATAGGGGTTATTCAGATAGAAGAGGAAATTGTGTGCTTACCGATTAACGTTTTTCCCTCACCCCTGTCCCCACCCTTCCACTTAGGTATTTCCGGTACGACCAGGGTTGTGACTTCTATTATTGTTATACTTTATACAATTGCTATTTACTGCATGTAACTTTATCCCATAAACCACTGTTATATTGTGTTCTTTTTGTTATCTGTATTGCACCTGTATGTTACCACTGTTGTATCTCACATGTAACCATGACTACCATCCCTGCGACGAGGTGCCTTTGTAAAAGAGAACCCTGACTCAAAAGTTGTAAATCCGACTTTCAAAAAATAAATAAATAAAAAAATAAAACATATCTAAGGGGTCCATGTCTGTATGTTGAAATTCTGAAAATGTTCCATCTGATGCCATGTGAGTTTAAAAAGTGCATAATGAGTGATAGCCAAGTTAGAAATGTCATGACAATGCCTTAAGTATTGTGGGAGATCCTAAGGCTTAAAGTAACATCCTATGAAATAGCATGCTGTATTGTACATAATTAATTCCTATATGCACAGATATTTTATATATATATATTACAGTAAGGTGCTAATAAGTATATAGTAAAGTGTTACATAGAAACATAAAAACATAGAAGTTGACAGCAGATAAGGACCGCAAGGCCCATGCAGTCTGCCCATTTCTTTTTTCTACCTTATAAATGTGCCATCGGCCTTTGTTCTGTCAATGGCCTATCTATTCATACTCATCTGTATTGCTCCCTTATGCCTATCCCATGCTTGTTTGAAGCTCTGCACTGTATTCATATCCACCACCTCCTGAAGTAGGCCATTCCATGCATCCACCACCCTTTCTGTGATAAAGAACTTCCTCACATTACCTCTTAGTCGGCCTCCTCTAATCTCATGCTGTGTCCTCTTGTCCTGCTATTTTTCTTGTATTGAAACATGTTAGACTCTTTCACCTTCTTAATGCCCTTAAGGTGTTTGAATGTTTTAATGATATCACCTCTCTCCCTCCTTTGCTGTAGGGTATCGTGTGAGCTCCGTTAATCTGTCCTCATATATTTTCTGATGCAGTCATTGCACCATTTTTTCCTTCTCTGGACTGCCTCAATTTGGTTAATGTCCTTGTGATGGTGTGGCCTCCAGAACTGCATGCAGTACTCCAGATGGGGCCTAACTAGTGTCTTGTAAAGAGGATTATTACCTCCTCTTCTGAATTGTGATACCCTACTAATACACCCTAACATCCTTCTAGCCTTATCTACTGCTTTAGTGGTCTGCTTGATGATTTCAGGTCATCAGTGATGATGATGCCCAAGTCTCTTTCTTCCCTTGTGACTGCCAGCAACTCCCTCCCAGCCTATAGATGGCTTCAGGGTTTCTCTTCCCTATGTGCATGATCTTGTACTTCTTTGCATTAAACCCCAGTTGCCAGTCTTCCGACCATTTTGCCAGTTTATCCAGATCTCTTCTCATTCTGCCCACCCCATCTGGATCATCTACTCTGTTGCAGATCTTGGTGTCATCTGCAAACAGACAAACCTTACCATCCAATCCATCTGCAATGTCACTGATGAAGATATTGAAGAGGACTGGCCCCAGGGCTGATCCCTGAGGTACCCCACTTGTGACTTGCATCTCTTCTAACTGTATACCGTTTACCACCACTCTCTGTTTTCTGCCCATCAACCAGTTTGCCACCCAGTTAACCAACTTCTGACCCATCCCAAGCCTACCCAGCTTATTAATCAATCTTCTATGTGGAACAGTATTGAAAGCTTTGCTGAAGTCAAGGTAGGTGACATCAACTGCTTCCCCTTGGTCTACCACTCTGGTTACCCAGTCAAAGAAATCTTTGAGATTAGTTTGGCAGGACCTTTCTTTTTTAAACCCATGCTGTCTTGGATCCTGTGCTCCTATGGAGTTAGTTAGTGTATATGTTGTCACACCTTTATAGACTTGGCTCGGACACCAAGTTCCCTGGGTAGGGGAGAGTGTAACCCACTCCCCAAATGGTGGGCTTACCTTAATTGTCTCCCTGGACCTTGCAGCATTCTTCTGCCAGAAGAAGGTACCAGTTGGTACTCTGCCTTTGAGAGCCTGGCAAGTCCAGTGCTGTAAATATGACCCGGAGTGAAGTATTGCTGTAATGCTGGTTCCTTCGTGAGTGCGCGAATGGATGCCATCACACTGCCACTTTAAGAGGCTCAGCACTGCCTTCACAGTGAATAGCCAGTGCTGGGTCCAGTAAAATCAAAGCCTGTGACCGGCTGGGCCATACCCCGATGTGTTCCACTGTACAGTCGCTTGCCAGTATATATGAAGCCTTATTGAGTGCTGTGATTGTTTGTTGCTAAATCCAAACTGTTATATTTAAAATGAACTTTGATGTTGGAACTGCTTTACATTGCAAGCAGTCAGCCACCATGATGATACTTTGACCCCGTTCAGGGCCGTTTGGTACTTCAGGAATCCTAATCGGTCTTCAAACTGTGATTGCTGGGAAAAGCTGTGAACTTTATGCTGGGAGCCCATTTTGCCCAGTCAGGATACAGGGACTGTGACTAACAGCCTGGGCAGCCAACAGGATTGCAGTATTCCATTTTCCTTCAACTGAAAGAAACGGCTGAACTGTCTGGCGTGAGCCTCTGTGTTGTGAGGAAGCCTGTCTTCAGCTTGGGAATTAAGGGAGAGGCCTGTCTTCCTTTCTCAGCTCGAACTTTGCTGAACCATTGGGACTGCCAAATAGCAGACTGGAATTAAAGTCTTCAAGTTGAGAGAAAAGGTCCCCAGAACAAGTATATAGACTGAGAAAGGGTCAGGGTGTCTGAGAGGCCCCTAAACTGTGTGTCGAGAGAAGCCTGGTTGCGCCAGAGATTGTGGCTTAAAACTAAAACTGGAGCCAATGCAACTGTCTCCAGTCTGCTTACTAAAAGGGGATATCAGAGTTTCTGTATTGCCAGCTTACTACTCCAAAGCTTACCGTTTGCTAGTAGGTAAGCTGAGTGGCATATCTGGAACTGTTCTGAAGTTAAAGCCTGTGATGCCCAATACCTTCACTAAAAGACTGTTGCTGCCGATTCTACTGAAGCTGCTAAGAGACAGTTTAAGAGAGTCAGCTCCTGCCGAGAAGATCATCATGAGTTGCGGCCACCCTTAGGAGCAAGGCCAGGATGTGGGGGTGAGTCGTGCAAGATCTGATCCCTGTGCCTGGTTCTGGTCCAGACTCTAGAACACCTGCAGTCTGCAGTCATCAGTCAGAGAGCCAGTGCTTGAGAGGAATCAGCCTGAAAATCAGCCCAGCATCTGAGGTCCTGGTGAGTGAGTACAACAGGGCTCAGGCCCTGCAACATCTAATACAAAGAAATTGCCATCTGATTTGTGTTCAAAGTTCTTGTTTTAGTTTACCTGTGTTTGCAGGCCATCGGGCCTGGGGATTACAATTACCTTTGTGTTCAAAGTGCTGGTGAATGTGTTTACAGCTAACAGTAACAGAATCAATAACCATTCATTTGTTTAAGGGCCCCAACCTGCTGCATTGCTGGCCACCCTGTGGCAACGCTCAGGCCTACAAAACTAAAGATCCTGGGTACCCAGATCTAAAGTGACTGAGTTTATTTAGGGGTATGAATGTCTTTGATTGTCAAGTTAGTATCAAAGCTTAATCATTTCTTTACAGCAGCTACTGATTTCTACTCCATCCCTGTTACCCTCCCCAAATAAATCAGTTTATTGTTTAAATGTTAAACTGCTTCCTGAGCATATTACTGCAGGGTGTTGGTTACTGGGAATGGTATAAAGGCATATTGCCGGCATTGTTAAAATTTCTTTCCAGGTGCACAGGGCATCTAAGAAGTCCAGACCCTGTTGGTAAGAGTGGTAACCGTGAGCATATTATTAGCTCTCACTATTAATTGTAATTTGAACGTTATGCAAAGACGCTTGGTACAACGCTGTGTGTGGGTCCACTGGTTCTGGCTGTGAGTAAGTACAACTTCCCACAGGGTTGTGTTAGCTTAACATCTAACCCACTTGAAATTTACTCTGGGTGGAGGCACCATGTCATTAGCAATATTGTTAGTCCTGAGGCCCTTGGACTAGTTACAGTAGAACCCAGGCCCCTCAACCTGCAGTTAGGGAAGCAGACAGGGGTAAGCCTGTTGGGAGGTGGTGCCTGGGTGTCATATAAATTAGGCACAGTGAATTCACTCAGAATATGACACATATACTCATTTATGAGTGGGCAGGACCTTCATAGCTCACTCCTGGCTCTGCCACTCATGAGTTATGGTCCTGCCCCTTCACTTATGATGATAAATGGCGTATTGTGAGTCAGGTCATTATGTATCTCATATATAAAACAGTAAATCCCACTACAATTAATGGGTATTTCCTGTGATATATTTAGATATACTGGGACTTATCTCTGCTACCATTGTACGTGGACCCATAGAAACACAAGCGTAGACACTGTTGGCAGAAGGCCCTGCAGCCCATATAGTTTACCCAGTCCTACTAACTGTGTGTGTGTGTGTGTGTGTGTGTGTGTGTGTGTGTGTGATTCACTCTCGCTGTATCTGCCTTTCAGTTACAGAGCAGCTGAACTAGTGAGTACTAGTAATTGATATCCACTATCTGTAAAGTGGCATATTATTTTGTTTGCAAAGCATGCTATCTCTGTACAGACTGGAAGGTGCCAGGTGGGAACTGTGCACAATTTTTCGCAACTGATATGAAGTTCTCTGATGCTCTATAAAAGGACAAAAAAACTTTGGGCAGGATTTTCACATGTTAAACACAGCATTTTGGGGCAACTGTGTTCAAGGTTCAGAGTGTCCAAGATTAAGATGCAGTTATGTAAATTAATAGCAGCAAAATTCTCATCACTTGCATCAAAACAAATAAGGCATGCATCTTTGTTTGTTTCTTTTGTTACACAAGTTGCTATAAATCATGGTAATTGTTGCAAACTCCTGGTGTTTTTTTTAAATAGTGCACTTGGGTTTTTGTATAAACTAGGGAACACTGGTGGAGCCAGAAAAACAGTCCCTTGCATCAGTGTAACCCCCCTGCAAATGGGGGTTCCCAAAAGACTTCCAGGAGCTTGCTTGAATGCTCCAAGCCTGAATGGTGTTTGGCATTTAAGCCATTTATCAGTGAGTGTTTTTAGAGCCTCTGGTACTGTCTCTTTAAGAGCTGTCTGCTTGCAGACATAATTAGTTTGTATGGGGGACTGTGTGCTTCTCTGAGTACCACTGAGCTGCTGCCAATTCACTTCATTTTGCAGTCACTAGGAGTGCAAGGAACCTATCTGAAAGATGTAACTGTTTGCCAGAAATCATTTACAGTAATAATGAAATTACAGTTTGTCTAACCTGCTTTCTTTGCAGTCAGAACTGTGTCTGCTAGTTCCCCATTCTAGTTTTGAACTGCTGAACTGGGCCAATCAGTGTGGGGTAAGCTAGCTCTAAAATGATGCCTGGACTAATCAGAACTTGGACTCATAATCTGAGCCAGCCACAAGAGGATTGTATGGGCAGTGACTCTGGAGATGTAGTTTAGACTTCAGTGCCTTTTGGACCAACAGCAGCAGTCTATTGTGAGTGACAGCCAATCCAGTCAAGAACTGGAGGAACTCTAAAGGAAGTGCCGGTTTCGCTAGTTGGAGTTCAGTTGAGCTTTGGCAGTGAAGAAGGAAGGAGCCCTGTGCTTTTCAGTGTGCAGTTTTAGTCAAAAAACGTGTGTAAGGCCAGAGTTCCGGTCTGCAGCTTGTGTAACAGCTTGTTAGACTGAATCTGTCCCTGTGAAAAGAATCAAAGGATCTCTGAAGAGTAGAAACCAGGCTCACCCTGTAGAAGACTGGAAGAATTAAGGAAAATTGCACTCGGTCTGTCAGGAACTGAATCTGCTGTGTGTTCTCCGGGTATTGTGCAGTAATTGCGATCGGGATACAGATGCAGCCTGCCTGGTATAGTGCTTTCTTTATATAAATGTGTGAAGAGGTTTGTGTACCTCAAGTGAGCCCTGCTGACATTGAAGGACCCTATCTTATTTGGAGGTCGTGAGTACTAATTCAGGGTCGCTCCTGTTGAATTGCCACATTAAATCCAAATGGAATTACTGTACTGCTGACTGTTTAATTTTCCTTTCTCTGTGTGAAAGGGCCCTACCAGCTGCCACCGGTTTGGACTAGCCACTAGGGCTTGGGTACCATAGGGACAGTAACTGATAGGGTTAGAGCCTGTGCACAGAGCCATAGGTAGATTATTAGAGGATAAGCTAATTAACCTGATTTCCCTGTCCTTGTTATATCCCCTAAATAAATCAGAGCTGCTTGTTTCAGCAAAGTTATACTGCCTGAGGTATTTGTCTCATGTTAAGTACTGTACTGTGATTGTTGCACTGTATCTCATTTCACAGGAGGTCCCAGTGCCGAACCAGTCCTGGGGTAAGTGTATACTGTGAAGGTAATTCTGATATATTGTGTGGGCCACTAGTGGGAAGAAAGGGGGTTGCAGTGTCCCAGAGGGCTGTGACCAAGTTAGTTTAACTATTGCAAACCCTGACCTCTGGGTGGAGGCACCCGCCATTGGATCCAGGCCCTCAACCTGTTAGTGGCAAATCAGGCAGGGGTAGTAGCCCCTGGGATAGCGCCATCTAGGGGTTACATCAGCATCCATCCATTTTTAAAATCTGGCCCTTAGTTATCTCTATCTGCCTGCCGTTCACCTTGTTGTGGATAAAGTTAGTGACACCAAGAAAATCGTTGTATATTTCAGTCCTCTACCATAGCACATGACATCTGTTGACCTCTTTTGAAAGCAGCTTGCTACAGCAGCAGATGTCTCAGGATGTGCCAACACTCTTGGATCTCAGTCAGGAAGATGGTGCATCATATCCTGGAGAAATAGACACCTGTCCATGATTAATGCTTAGAGCATGTTGCTTGTGAAGGCAGGAGAGAAGCATCACTTCCTCAGCAATGGTGTCACTCATCTGCCTCATTCTTAGACCCTTTGAAACAACCACTCCAAATATGTCCTCTTGCACAACCAGACTGGGTCAGTTTATTTTCATTCTCTGGTTGTAGCTAGAACATCATCCTGTTTAGCTGAAACTCAGTTTGAAATGCCAGATATACATTGCTGCTTCTTGTGTGTGGTATACACTATTTAATATTGATAAGGTGGAAGAATATAAGAAAATGTTACGCCAACACATTACATCTTAGCATCCATTCTAGACCCATAGTTGTGCACCTTCCATAGACATTTATAGCAGCAATGTTGACTGTGATTACAGTGCCTTCCTGTTAGAAGAACTCAGCCATCAGACTGCCTGTGCTGCTGCACTGTCGTATGTCTTCCACTGGGTTTTGAAAACATCCATAATGAACCACTAGTAAAGAGCACAGGTATCAGAAATGATTACTATTTCTGATGCTCAGAAACATGTCTCAGATTTCATAATCACCTTCTGGATACTGTGTCCACCATGAGGTAAACAATAAGGCACAATGTGGTGTGCATTAACAGACTAATGATGCACACCCCAGGAGTATAGTAAAACATGAGGCTGAAGGCCAAGTGTTCTCATGCCGGTGTGAAGTGCATCAACAATCCTTTAATGCATACTCCAGAGTAGCTTATTGCACTTATAAAATGGCTCATTGTAGGGAATGAAGTTTTTCAGCCTTTGTAATAAGACCTAATTTCTGACCATGCATCATTAGTATTTTAATGCATGGACATGTGATGGGTGTCATCCATGTTTTTCAAGAAAATGCCAGACTACCCTTAATCCATCTGCATGGTGTGTAGAGGTGCACAGGGATTAGACGTCTGTCACCATCAATATATATTTTTCATCCCTAATCAAGTTTTTTCAACTTCCTCAGGACGCCCATTGTGTCTCACAAATACGTTGGTGTTTTAACCACTATTTTCTTCAAAAATTAAGCATTTTGCCTAAACTTTGGCATAAAGAACCAATGCCCCATATGATAAGCTACTACTTGCTTCAAAAAGTAATCAAACTTTTTTGTCTAAATTTTGACATAGGGGACCAATGCCTGATATGACAGAACATCCTGGGGTTTACTGTGTTTGTGGATTTTCAGGACAGCATATAGAATGGGGACAATACAGTGCTCGGGCATCAAAAATGTTGCCTCTTATTCATCTATTTCAACTGCCCAACTACTTTTTCAACCAGATCTGTTAGTCCATTTTTAAATTTTGCTGTACGGTCACCTTTTAGTTTTTTATGACTTTTCTTGTCCTTTAATAGCTCAAAGAACTTTTCCTCATACTGGCTTTTGTTCATAATCACAACATTGCTCCCCATATCCACCTTTCTAATGTGTATTCATTTCTTTTGACCTCTTCTGTGGTGGTTCTTTTAAGGGGGGGTAATACTGAGGTATGCATCAGTGCCACTTTGTTTCAACAACTCGCTTATGCCTTCACAAATCATTCTCTGAAAGGTTCTCTGTGTGGCATTTTGTACATAAGGCATGCATTTGGCTTCCTCTAAAACATCCTATCCCTTTCTTCCTTCAGAATTTCAATATTCACGTCTTCTAAGGCTTCAGCCTCCGCCTTTTGAGATAGAGATTACTGGATGAGCAGTCATGCTGAACCAGTGTGTTCTGCCACAGAGGGGTTTCTGATTCTATGCAACCTTGACAGCGGAGCTCGAGAGGTCTGATGGAATCAGAAACCCCAAGGCGGCAACACTCACACTGGTTCAGCAAGACTGTGAATCTAGTATTTTTTACTGTGTACAGTGGTCAAGAAAAATGCAGCCCTACGCATGGATGAACATGAAATGAAACAGCTTTAATAAACAGTAACAGAAGTTTAAACAGTAAAGACAGTTTAAATGTGATGTTAGGAGCCATAGGACATACTCTGTTTTTTTCAATGTCTGCTGATTTTCGTTATCAAGAATAAACTGCTCCCGCTCGGTGAGCGTTTTTGAAAAAAACGCAGCAGCCATCTTCCGTGTTTGAAACAGATTTGAATGCTATTGACGTGCGGTGTTTTGTTTTTTTTTCTGCTCGCTTTCAGATGCAGCTCGAGCTTTTCCTACTAAATGAATAGAATGCTGTTCTTCATGGATGGTCAGAACAGCATTCCATGCATTCTTGTATGTGTGGCTGAACAACGTTTAGGAAAAGTGCAAAAATGAGTTAGAATAGTGTTCCACCATACACTATTAACTTCTCCTTCCATCAACAAAATTTCTAAATCCTAAAGGTCTATCAAATCTCCTTCTGCTTCTTTCATTTGTCTGGAATATTTTAGTGGATATTTTGTAACACCTTTAGTACTATCTACAGGGCTCATGTTCTGAGACACATTAATAATGAAAACAGGTATCTTCATATTGTCCATTTTACTGTGTTTTGTTCTTGAGTCTGGGTTACTGGTTCTGTTACAGTATTTACATCAATGAAGTCTCCGTCATTTACATGCTCTTCTAGGGCATCCAGATTATTACTCATGACCATCACACCTTGTCTGTAGTTTTGGGGTTCTTGATTAAAGAAGATGTTTAGTTGATTTTTTCTCGAACATTTAAATACATCCACAAATATTTTGAAAATATCAATTTTAGTGTATGGAACAATGGACAAACCAAGCTCAGTGCTTTTGATTAGAATTCTGCTATGCTATGATCTGAATGGTTATTGTGATTATACCATGTTTAAATTATTAAATAGAGAACAAATTAGTAAAACATGATTTATTTTTATTTTATTTATATATTTATGTGCAAATATTCTTCCACCCTACATTAGGTAGTAGTCCCTTGTTGCTGGGTACAATACGATTGAGTAAGTGCTGCTGTCAGAGAGGATAGAATACAGTGTACAACAGAAATGTGGTCTGTTGATACTTTCTGTCACCAGGTTTGGAAATGTGTTCGGAGCAGTGAGTGAATGACAGAAGGAGAGAGGTCTGTGTCAGCACTGCAACTAGAGCAAAATGGGGCATCTGGGATTGCAATTTTTTTACTTCTGGGTATAATTTTGCAGGCACAATGTAGTCACAGTAGTGTTTGGGATTAGTTTTCGATTGCCATTTTTTTTCTTATTCTAATGTATGGAGTACTGAGAGAGAGACAGAGTGAGTGGAGCAGCAGCGGACTCAGAGTGGGATGGAGCAGAGCTGGAGAGAGTAACAAGTGAGGTGGGTGCAGCAGTACTGAACTGTTTACTGGAGAACAATTTTTAAAAGTACTACTGAGCACTTCACGTTAGCTCTCATGCAGTATTCCTAATATTTTAGATGTGGGGGATGAGGAGGTACAGAGTTTTTTTTTTGTTTTTTTTACACAGAATGCAGGTACTTTCTGGGGAGCCTAGCAGTAACAGATACAGTCATTTGAAACTCGTTCATTACTATCGCTGTTTAGCAGCGAGTTCATGTTGCTGTTTTCCCACTTTCATATTTGGGGGTCGGGGGGTCAGAAGGATTTTGGTGGGAATGCAAGACGTGGTTAGCTGGCACTTTTTGCGTGTTTTATCGTAGGATTTACTATGACAGAAAGGTGCCAGCCAGTCAATGAGAATACAGGATTTTGCCTTTCTTTTATGTCCATGGTATAATTAAATTTATATTCATTTGTTTGGTTTCTCTTTCACTTCAGATTGTATTTCTTTTTCTTTGTTGTTGTTCTTTCCTCCTTTTCTTTTCTTCTTTCCATCCTCTTCTGATTCTTCTTTTATATCAAATGTTTTTCTGTGTCATATCTCTAAAAAATCTTCACTAGTGCCATTTCTCTCTCTTCCTCTTCCGATGACTGTACTATAACTACTGTTTTCTTGATTTTTTTGTTTGGGTCTTCATGGCCTCTGTACACACTTTTGCTCCTATTCCTTGATGTTCCTTTATTCCTGCTTAGTGACCTTGATCTTCTTTTCACTGTCCAGGTATAAACCTGCTGTGTTTCAGAATTGCTTGAATCTCTTTTAAGTTTATTTTCTTGTCTTTATCTCTTTTTCGTATTTATCAGTTTTCTTTAAGTTTTGTTGCAACTTTGCTAAAATTCAGATGTGATTTATTTTTGTTTTTAGTTCATTTTGGACTTCTATTTCTTGTAAAGTTTTTGCAGTTTGTTGTCCTCTGCATTTACTAATAGTTATAGGATGCCCCATTGAACATGTGGTCATTAATGACATCCATTCTGGCCAGAATTCAAACTCTTTTATACCATTTGATGGTTTATTTTCATTCCACAGACCTCGTGGAATCTACTCTTTTTCCAAGTTGGTTTTCAGGGAAAGTTCATTGTACCATGTGTTTAACAAACCAAACAAACCTGATAGCATTTTTTGACTAGATTACCAGGGAAGTGGATCAGGGAGGAGTGGTGAATGTGGCCTACCTGGATTTCAGTAAGGCCTTCGACACTGTTCCACACACAGAAGACTGGTAAACAAGTTAGGCAGCATGGGAGTTGGTCCAAAGATAGTAAAATGGGTACAAAGTTGGCAAAGTAACAGAACTCAGAGGGTGGTGGTAAATGGAGTTCACTCGAAGGAAGGTAACCAGTAGGGTGCCACAGGGTCAGTACTGAGACCAGTACTTTTCAATATCTTTATTAGTGACATCACAGAGGGACCAGAAGGAAAGGCATGCCTGATCATGGATGACACAAAAATCTACAAATGAGTGGGCACACCAGGGGGGAAGGGTGGAGAAAGTGAAGGAAGATCTAAACAAACTGGAAGACTGGTCAAGGGTTTGACAACTGGGCTTCAATGCCAAAAAATTTAAAATTATGCACATGGGGCACAGCACCCCAAGGACAATGTATCATTTGGTGGGGTGTTAACAACAACAAAACAGGAAAGGAATCTGGTTGATTATCATATCTGATGACCTTAGGATAGCAAAGCAGTGTGACAAGGCAGTAGGAAAGGCTAGTAGGATGCTGGGGTGCATAAGGAGGGATATCATCAGCAGAAAAAGGGAGGTAGTATTACCCCTGTATAGATCAATGGTGAGACCCCACCTGGAGTACTGTGTCCAGTTCTGGAGGCCCCATCTTAGGAAGGACATTGAACAGTCAGAGGCGGTACAGAGAAGGGCAACCAAAATGGTGCATGGACTGCATCAGAAGATCTATGAGTAAAGACTCCGGGAGTTAAATATGTACTCACTTGAGTAAAGGAGAGAAAGGGGAGACATGATAAAAACATTCAGATAACTCAAGGGTACCAATAAGGTACAGAACGGTGGCATATTGCACAAAAAGGGATGCTCAAGGATGAAGGGTCATGGTATGAAATTGGAAGGGGGGAGACTTAGAGGGAATGTGAGGAAATATTTCTTCACAGAAAGGGTGAGGGACATCTGGAACAGCCTCCCAGCAGAGATGGTGGGTACTGAAATAGTAACAGGTTTCAAACATGCATGGGACAGACACAGGGGGACCTTAGTAACAGGGCTGGGGGTGGGTAAGCCCAGAGATTAGTATAGGGTCTCTGGTAGCACAGTAGGTAGGGACTTTAGGGCAGACTAGTTGAGCCAAGAGGTCCTTCTCTGCTGACAGATTCTATGTTTCTATGTTCTATGTTAATTTCAAGATATATAGTTTCTCAGGTTTATTAAAGAGATCTCAAATGTCTCCTGCTTCTTCGATTGTATCTTGTTTGTTGATTGTTCATAATATCAAGTGCTCTTCTCTTTTTCAAATCCTATCTTGTATATTGCATAAGCAGAATTTTTCTACTTCTTTTCCCCATATATAGACATGGTTGTCCTCATTTGTTGTATTCATTAATTTCAGATTTTACTTTTGATAACAATAGTGCCTTATTGCATTTGTAGATAATTCCATTTTTTGTTGTTAAAGCTTAATCTGATTTGTTATATTAGCATTCAAATTCATTTGAATTAAATCACTAATTGGTGCTAATGTTCTACACATCTTTCTGACTGTGGAAGAAAGATAATTTTTACGGCTGCATGGGCGTAGCCCTGCAGGTGTTTTGGGAGTACTAGGAGAGAGAGAGAGAGAGAGAGAGAGAGAGGGAGAGGGAGAGGGGACTGACAGGACACAATGACTGTGTTCTTTTCCTGAATGCTTCAGACTGGACATAATTGAAAACTCTCCACTTTCTCTGAATTTATTGCAGTGGTCTGTTTCCTTAATCTCTGCTAGCACTAGATTGTACTATTTCATTGATGGACTGTGAATTGCAGTTATATACTTCGACTATCAGCTCCTTGTAAGCCATTTTTAGAGCACCTTCAATAACTGTGCCCTTGGGTCTGTTCTGCATGGCTTTCCATCCAAACTGAAACTGGACTGTAAGTTTCAGCAGAAAAAGAGTGTCCAACAGAGAACAGAGCCCAACCATTCTCTCTCTCTCTCGCTCTCTCTCTTTCTCTCTCTCTCTCTCTACACACACACACACACACACACACACAGTGACACCACTCTTCTTCAGCTGCTTGTTTATCTGTTATAAGAACTGTCTTTTAAGAACTTGGAGCAATATTAGACAGAAAAAATGTTTACACATCAGTGTGACAGATTAGAGGAGCAATTAGTTAAGAAATACAACTAAAAAGATAAGGAAACATCCCTGAAATCCATAGGAAGGAATGGGTCAAATGTCTATGAACTCATCACCCACCAATTAAATCAAACTTCTAACACACATAGTTCAATAAATTAAATAGAACCATCCTATATATAAGCATATTAAAAATAGGTAAGACCAATATCTGTCCATGTGTTGTACCTGAAACAAAAAAGAAACAGGAGCACAGACGTGATATTAAAATTAAGCAGACTTCCTTCTGTACTGAGCTAGCTCAGCAGTATTATTTATAGTCGCTTTAATCGGATTCCTATGCCTTTTGCATCTGAGCAAATCACTTTAGTGACTTGACTATATTAGTTATCAACAGCTGTTCCTGCAAACTTTGCATTATTGTAGCATATGTCAGTGGAATTGTCATACAAGTGAACCAATAAACGTATTTATGAGTAAAAAAAATGAAGAAGACTAAATGCGCCAGTGGGACAACATTTCTCTCAGGCTGATCTTTGACCATACTAGGAATCATACTAGGAATTTTTAGGAGTGAGAGAACCTATGGGCCATAATTGCTCCTATATACTAATAATAATTATGAATAGAGCCAGAAAGAATGAACTTATCAAGTCTTGATTTAAAGATAATTTTAGAACTACTGACTATCACTTCGATTGGGAGTGCATTTCATGGTTTAATAATACGCAGTGTAAAAAAAAATTTATGAGAATCATAATTACATCTCTTCTATTGCAGCTGTAGTGGGTGACTTCTAAAATTATAAGTATTCTCCTTAAAGCTAAAGCCCAGGTTTGTTATTAAATAAGGGTCATTCATAACATCATACATGGGTAGAAGATCACCTCTCAATCGCCTGATAGACAGAGGCATCAGGTTTAAGGTGGTTAGTCTAATCTCATATGGGACCTCCTTTAAGCCTTTCACCATTTTAGTATAACCCCTTTGTACCTCTTCTAAAAGGTTTATATCCTGTTTTTTTAAAGGGACACCATCTTTGAGCTAGAAAGTCCAAATAAGGGATGACATATGCTCTATATAGGGGCATCAGTATTCTGCTATCCCTGGATTTAATATTTTGTTTAATTGCCCAAATAATCTGATTTGCTCTTAAAATTGCCTCATTTATCTGTAAATTGGGGAAAAAAATAATCAGATATCAGTACTCCCAGGTCCTTCTCTGTTTCTCTACTGATTAATATCCTACTATCTAATGTATATACATGCCTGAGATTTCTTGCTCCAAAATGCATAACTCTGCACTTATTATGATTTACTTTCATCCCCCATGTAGAGATCCACTGAGTTATTTTATCCAAATCATTTTGAAGTTGGGATATTTGCTCACAGTTTAAACATGGTCCACCTATTTTAATATCATCCGCTTATTTGACTGTATTGGAAAAACAATGTTTTGTAATGTCTGAGATTGTTTATCTAACCAGTTTGATATCCATGCTACCAAATTAGGATTAATATTAAAGTGTTTTAGTTTATGTAATAATGCCCAGTGAGGGAGAAGATCAAAGGCCTTACTGAAATCTATGTAAATAACATCATATGGAGTTTTGTTATCCAACTGTACACTGAGATTTTCATAAAAACAAAGTAAATTGGTCAGGCATCCTCTTCCCTTTTTGAAACCACGTTGTTCCATGTCAATATTCTCAAGAGATGAAGAAATCAGATCTTTATTATGCTTTCTAGTACTTTTCCCATGGGTGATGTAAGGCTTATAGGTCTATAGTTTTCCCAATCACACCTAGGGCCTTTTTATAAATAGGAATCACATACGCTGATTTCCATGATTCAGGTACATAATTATGGTTCTGGCAATGTTTGAAAAGTAATTTCAGAGGCAGAGACAAACTATCAGCCAGTAAATATAAAACATTACCTGAAATATCATCTGGAGATACACTTATTTTGTTTTTAAGATTAATAAGCTTGGCGTGTACATCAGATACTGATATTGATATATAATTACCTGGGGGATAGATGAACGTAGTGGTAGCCTGATCTTTTTGAAATAAATTACAAAAATTTATATTAAAAATATTGGCCATATCAAGTGGATCATAAATTAAATTATCATTTATCTGAAGAGGGCCTACTTGACAAGTTGTTTTTTTAGGAATTTATATATGCAAAGAAGTTTCTACTATTGTCTTTACATGCATTAGATGCCAATATTAATTCCACTTCCTTTTGCCTTTCTAATACTGTATTTTACAGTTCCTTTGGATACATAAAAGGTACTCCAATTTAAACGAGTCCGAGATTTCAAATAAGTAGCATAACACTTCTCTTTTTCTTTATGAGCCTGATAAGTTCCTATTCATCCATTTTGGATTCGTTTTTGGATGTAGTTTTATTCTTGATGGGACATAACTGTTCCTCAAGTTAGTAACACGAGTGAATAAAAATTCATAATATTCTGCAATACTCATGGTTTCACACATGATAGACCAATCAATACTATCCAGTTCCTGTTGTATAGCTAAAATATCTGCTTTTTCACACAAATAGATTTTGGAAGTACTTGATACCATGGAAACTGAATGTGACAGGACAAAACTGATTGACTTGTGGTCACTATTTCCAATGGGTGACAACACCGTAATATTATTTGTTGTTAGAGATCTACTATAAAGAATTAAATCCAGAAGGTTATTTCCCTTGTAGGGACTGTTACACCTTGATTAAGGTTGCATTGTCCACATAGATTCATTATTTTCTGGCTGGATACGCGTACCCTTCTCTCCCAGTCAATGTCTGGCAGGTTAAAATCACCAGTAAGTATGATTTCACCAAATGAACAAGCTAACTCAATCTCTTGCATAATAAGTTCAAATATTCATTTGGGGCACTAGGGGGATGATAGCAAACCCCAAGGATGATATACTGAACTTTACTGATCATCGAATTTAACTATATTGTTTCAGTGGTGCTATGTGTTTTTCTAATTTTATTAGAAATGTCAGATACTTGTAAAACATTTCTTAAAAAATGGCTACTCCTCCACCTTTTTTATCTTTTCTTATATGATTAAACAAGGTATATCCTGATAGGGTAAAATCCCAGCTGGACTTTTCCTCTCCCCATGTCTCTGTTATAAAATAATATCCATTTAATCATTAAGTAATATAATATTCAACTCATCGAGTTTATTTTGAAGACTTCTAGCTTAAAATACAAGCATTTTACAGTACTAAAAACTTTATTTACACTTAGTGTTCTTTTGGGGAGAGACTATTTCTCCCCAAGTCAAGCAGTTTAAATATTTATTTATACAGTCCAAAATTGATTACTCAATATCTGATTCCCCTCATAACTCAAATGTAGTCCATCACGGCAGTACAGATCTTTTCTCTCTATAAAATATTCCCAATTAGTAATGCAAGTCTGATTTTGCTTGAGACATCTAACTCAAAGCCAATTATTAAACATGCATATTTCTTTTTTATATTCTGTAGATGCTCTAAGTACAGTCAGGACCTCAGAAAAGAACCTCACATCCTAGTTCCACCAGAATATTTGAGAGGGCTACTAGATCTTTTTTAAAATCTAGAATACTACAAAGCGTAAAATCATTTGTTCCAATATGGAGGACCACTAAGGGATTATGACCACCATCTGACAGAATATTATGAATCATATTTATAATGTTTATAATACTTGCACCCCGGAAACTGGAACACATACAATTTGCTTTATCTGGTTCACATATGGCTCTATCAAGATACTTTACCATTGAATCTCCTATAACATACACCTGCCTTTGTTCAGCCTGAAGTAGGGTAGGAATTTCCATAATGAAGGGGGCATTACCAGTGTCCAAGTCCAGAATAGGTGCAGGGATATCCAGCGGTATTAAAGGAATGTTTAATGGGAGAGGACAGTTGGTTACAGTAATATGTGAATTCACTGATGTGTCAACCAAGTCTTTTTGAAAAACTATAGGTATGTTATGGGCTGTTTCATTTTGTTCAAAATGGTTTAGGCTGTTTTCTCAAGTCCATCTAATGCCAAGAACCTATTACTTGTATTAAGAGAGAATTTGATGCTTTTCTTCCCTTTAAAAACATGCCTGCTTTGGACTTTGAGCCATTGCTCATCAGAACTTTCAGAGCAATTTGTGTCACTTGCAGCTTTTCTTACTACCAGTATTTAATGAAGATGGTAGGTTTAGATGACCAACATTAGAGTGAGGGTTGTCAGACTCAGACGCAGACATCAATGATGTTGCATCCAGGGGCTATCAGATAAAGTTGCACTTAAAGTTTTAAATCTGGCCTGCATTTATAACTGACTTGTTTCAAGTTCAGATAGCCTGACATTAAATAATGCTATTGCTTGTTTCAAAGACAAATTTTCCTCACATTTTGGACAGGTATACCCATTCACTATTACTTCATTACTCACAATAGTACTATACATCTTACAGGAATTGCATTTGGCCCTTCCAAATATAGTCACCGGGTTTCTTATTTGGGCCATATTGTCAGGTCTAACACATAGGCAACAACTAAAAGCGCAGCAAAAGAATCTGCTAATAACAGAATGCTATCCACGATAGGTAAACCACACAAAATGATCAGAATTATAGTTAGCAAACACTAGAAGCTGTCACTGTTACCTCCTGTCTGCTCCCGCTGAAACGCGTGAACACGGCGTCTACACGATCTCTGTCACGATCTTGGCGCCCTGCTCACTGAGTGCTCTGCTTTTAAAGTAAGAATACCCAGAAGTGCTACAAGAAATTACGTAGCACTTGCACCTCAATTTATAAAATTAGCATTTTAATGACTGTCTCCTTGTAATCTACAGCACCACACAATATAAAAATGTAGTGCAGTAGATGTAAGAACAAGCCGCTAAACGGACTTAAAAAGACACACACAGACAATATCTAGACTGAAGTCTGTGTTTAAGCACAGGACAACAGGCTCTCTACCTAATTCACTGTGATTACAGGGGTGAGGGCTCCACACTAGTCACAATCACAAATCAATGTTATATAAAAGTATTGCACAGTATAAGTATATTGCATTTAAAACAAGTGCAAATTCACCACAGTACTGGCAAGCAGCCAAAAGACTGTGCATAAAGCCCAGGTGCCATGTCACCCAACTGTGTTTAAGCAGTGCTTTGAGCATCACTTCCCAGTGCAGGCAGTCCCTTACCTTTCACCAGCACACAGTACACAGTACACAAGCATGCAGGGTGCCATGTTACACCACTGTGTCCATGCAGTGCTTCTAAGCATCAGTCCCCAGTACAGGCAGTCCCTCTCTTTTCACCAGCAAGCAGCACACCACCATGATTGGTGCCATGTTGCCCCACTGTGTTCAAGCTTTGCTTCTGAGCATCACTCCCCTGTGCAGGCAGTCCCCCACCTTTCACCAGCACACTGTACACCACCATAATGGGTGCCATGTCACACCATTGTGTTCATTCAGTGCTTCAGAGCATCATTCCCCAGTGCAGGCAATCCCTCACCTTTCACCAGCATGCAGTATGCAGCTCTTATGAGTGCCATGTTGCCCCTCTGTGTTCATGTATTGCTTCTGAGCATTGCTCCCCAGTATAGGCAGTCCTTTTCTTTCAGCAGCACACAGTACCCAACAGGGATGGGTGCCATGATGCCCTACTGTGTTCATGCAGTGCTTCTCAGCATTGCTCCTCAGTGCAGGCAATTCCTAGCCATTCACTAGACTGCATCACACCGCTGTGATGGGTGCCATGTCCCTCCACTCTGTTCATGCAGTGCTTTTGAGCATCACTCCACAGAGCAGGCACTCCTTAACCTTTCACCAGCACAAAGTACACTACCGTAATTGGTGCCATGCTGCCCCACTGTGTTCAAGCTGTGCATCTGAGCAT
Organism: Neoceratodus forsteri; assembly: GCA_016271365.2. NCBI lineage: Eukaryota > Metazoa > Chordata > Ceratodontiformes > Ceratodontidae > Neoceratodus > Neoceratodus forsteri. The sequence continues at coordinate 445,499,259 of CM057456.1, read as the reverse complement.
CACTCCACAGTGCAGGCAGTCCTCACCTTTCACCTGCACACAGTACACCACCTTGATGTGTGCCATGTCACCCCACTGTGTTCATGCATTGCTTCTGAGATTACTCCCTTGTGCAGGCATTCCCTCATCTTCCACCAGCAAGCAGCACACCACCATGATGTGTGCCTTGTCACACCAGAGTGTTCATACAGTGCTTCTGAACATCGTTACACAGTGCAGACAGTCCTTCACCATTCACCAGCACACAAAACGCAACCGTAATTAGTGCCATGTCACTCCACTGTGTTCATGCAGTGCTTCTGAGCATTGTTCCTTAGTGCAGGGAGACCCTACCCATTCACCAGCATGCATTACACCACCGTGATGGGTGCCATGTCACCCTACTGTGTTCATTCATTGCTTCTCAGCATTGCTTTTCCCTTCAAGCAGTCTCTTACTTTGTTCATACAGTGCTTCTGAGCATCACTTCACAGGGCAGGCAGTACCGCATTTCACCACCACACAGTACACCACATTGATGGTACCATATTGCCCCACTGTGTTCATGCATTGCTTCTCAGCTTTGTTCCTCCATGCTGGCAGTCCCTTACCATTCACCAGCATGCAGTACACAACCATGATGAGTGGTATGTCACCCCACTGTGTCCATGGGACAAAGCTGTTTATCTCCTCCAGCACCTGCCTTGCCCCAGTCTGGGCTAGTTTTCCCAGCCCCGTCACCCACCTTCTCTGGGACTTATCTTTTCTGGTGGTCCTGTCACAGGACCTTGGATCAGAGGTGCCTAGTTATTGGTGTGAGGCCTGCTACAGGGCAGACCATTGTTGTTCTACAGTCAGAGGGATTTTCCTCCAATTTTCTCCCTAATGGGCCCAGAAATGTGTGTACTTGGCCTCTGTGGAGACACCTTAGGCATCCAGGTATGGGGTCCTTCCCATGCTGTCCCATGGTGCTGCCAGCTAGATTCCTCTCCTGTCCTACTGGATGGGCATTCTCCCTCCCAGGCCAGTCCCCAAACAACCCAGGTCCATTCTTGAACCAAGGCAAGGCAAATTTTATTTCTATGGGGCCCAATCCCAGAGGCTCTGGGCTCCTTACATAGGAAGCAAACAATTATAAACCAATACAAAATTCTATAAAACCATAACATAAGCATATATATTAAAACAATATTTCAGTCATAATATATAAAATATCAGGTGGTCAGTGCATTCAGACATCTTCGCCAGGGAAAGCCAAGGAAAATAGATATGCTTTTAGTCATTTTTTAAAGGACTCAACTATCGGGGGCCCCCCTGACAGTAGATGGAAACGTGTTCCATGGGTCAGCCCAGTGACACTGAACACCCTGTTGCTGAATGTCTTAAGCCTAACCCTGGGAACATCAAGGAGGCCCTTGGTCACAGAATGGAGGGAATGGGCTGAGGTGGCAAGTGTAAGGAGCTCAGCCAGCTAGCCAGGGCCCAGCCCATATAGGGCCTTATAGGTGAGCAAGTACACCTTGAAGATGACCCTCCACCTGACCATCAGCCAGTGCAGAGACCACAGGACTGGGGTCACATGACTGGACCTGGGCAGGCCCATAGGTAACTGAGCCATTACATTCTGCACTAGCTGCAGCTGGCAAAGGGTTCCTCCAGTTACCCCAAAGTATAGGGTATTACAGCAGTCAAGACTTGACATGACAAAGGCATGCACCAGTGATGGCAGGTCTTTGGATGGAACTAGGGGCATTATCCTAGCGATATTCCTCAAGTGGTAAAAAACATTTTTGACAGCAGATGACACCTGATCTTCGAATGTCAATCTGCTGTCCAGGATAATGCCCAGATTCCACACCATAGGGGAAGCCATCAATGGAGCGGACCCCAGGAACAATCCTGTACCCACTCCGGAGGCACTCCCATCATGCCCGTGACCTGGCTCAACCACCAGTACCTCCATCTTATCTGGGTTCAGTCGCAACCAGATAGAGGACATCCAGTCATCGATCTTGGCCAGGCAGTTGTTAAGCACTTCCACAGCATTAAATGTTCCAGGGCAAATGACAAATACAGTTGGGTATCATCTACACAGCAGTGAAAACCCACACTATACCATCTAATGAGCTCTCCCAGGGGCTGCATGTATACCGAATAGCATCAGCAACAAGATCAAATCTTGATGAACTCCACAGGACAGGAGCCTCTGGGAGGAGGAGAAATTCTCCATCACCACCTGTTGCACCCTGCCAGAGAGACAGGACTCAAACCAATCAACGACAGTGCCAGCAGTCTGCAATACTCTTGAAGGTGATTAAGAAGCAGAATGTGATCTATGGTATCAAAGTCTGATGAGAGATCCATGAGCACAAGAATTGACCTGTCCCTTCTATCTCTAGCCCTGAGGAGGTCATTTTGCACCCTAACTAATGCTGTTTTGGTGCTATGCCTAGCCCTGAAACCCAACTGGAATGGCTCATAGATATCAAAGGACATGAGGTCTTCTTCGAGCTGTTGCGCCACTAACTTCACAACCCAGGTTGCTGGCATGGCAGTCAGTGACTAAAAGCAATTCAGTCAGTGGCTAAAAGCTTGAAACAGAAATAGGCAGACAAACCTAGAACTGGAAACCAGAACTACACAGAGTAATGGCCCCATATTAATTGGTATCAGGTTGCCCCTTGTAAAGTATCTTTCCTTAATGTAAATAGTGGAGTTCACTAAATTTGCTGTACTCAAACATGTTTGGAGCAAAGTGCGACTGCCCTAAGCATGTTTGAATATAGCTCCCCAAAGTAAAAATGAGGCACTAAATGCACCCAGCACTGTTCACATCCCCCTGCTGGCCAATTAGTGCAAATTAGCACAGTTGACTAAATTTGCTATATTCAAACATGTCTGGAGCAAAGTGCAATTGCCCCAAGCATGTTTGAATATAGCCCCTCAAAGCAAAAATGAGGCACTAAAATGTACACTCAGCACAATTCACATCCCCCTGCTGGCCAAAGAGAGAGATAGTGTCTGGTCACTGAAAACATACAGGCTGTAATGGAGTCAACTCATTTAGGGCATCCCAGACCTATTAGTGATACAATAGGTACAATCAGGACCTCACTGAAAATGAGATCCTGCATGTTAACTGACCTATCCTGGGCAACTACATTATAAAAATGTATAAAAGCAGGATCCAGGAAATATTAGATTCTGCATTTTACCTCTGCTAACTCTGCTAAATACACTGGAAACATTTCTAAAAGCATGACCCCACTGAAAATGAAATATTGGAGCTGCTCTATCCTATTAATGACACTCACACCCTACGTGTGAGCACAGCTGTTGCAAAAGCTATGTGTGTGTGTGTGTGTGTGTACACGTGTGTGCTTTTGTGTATGTGTGGTGGGCATTTTCAAGGGGGTGTGTATGTCCAGAACCAAAAACACTGTTTGCTACATTACCTTGATGTTTATGGGCTTTTTTTTTTCTGCTACTGTGGTGTAAATGTGGGACTTTTACATTATTTATGTACAGTGTGTATTTATTTATTTATTTCAAAAGTTTCATCAGGAAAGACATATTGAGCTGAAAAATAGCTAATTTCCAGATGAATCGGGGGTTGGGGTGGCAGGGAGGGGGATGAGAGGTGCAAGAACAACTTAGAACAATAACTTACACAATAAAACATATAGAGATATAAAATAAACAGTACAAAATGAACATGAACAAAGTTCATCAGACAGCTCAAATTAAAAGCAAAAATTTACAAGGACACAGTGGGGAATCTCTCTCCCATGGCCACAAGCAACTGTACTTTTCAATGGGGAGGACACCAGCGGATAGGCACTGAAGGAAGGAGAGGAGATGTGGGATAAGAAGGGAAAGTGCAGACAAGTGAGGGAGGGAGAAGAGAGGGAGAAGGGTCGGTGAGGTGTTTGGAGGGGCAAGAGGGAAAGGTGTTAAATTGAGGAGCATGGAAGGGCTATGACTCATGGGAAGCCACAGGAAGAAGCAGTGTGGTCATGGAGAAAGAAGGAAGAAGGTAAACTGTGGAGTGGGGAAGGACTATGACTCAAGGACCGGCACAGGAGGTAGTGGTGTGCTCATGGAGCATTGAGGAGAGAGAGCATTTGGATGAGGCAGAGTGAATGGTTGGGGAGAGAGTTCTAAAGTTTTAGGAAAGCGGAAAGAGAAGGCAGCCTGACCAGTGAAAGATTTTACATCACAGTACTACAACTAAGTCAAACATTAATCCTTCATCTCTTCTCCTGCATCAGTCATTCCCCTAGTTTTTATTTTGATAAGTTGCTAACTATTTTTGTTCTTTGGTCAGTTCCACAACTTTTTGCTTGGTAACTTATTTTTGTTAATTTATTCTTAAGACATAATTGTTCTCTTTATCTTTATTAATTTATTCAATTTATATGAAGTTTATATTCTGTATTTTTGTTTTGGTTATCTTTTCCCCTTCCCCTTTTCCCTTCCTCCTGGACACAGCTGTTACTAGCTCAGTATGTCTTTCTTCGAAAAACCTTTGAAATAAATAAGTCTCTTATCACATTAATGCATTAGCAGCCGTTGTGGCTCTGACCAGAGTTTGTTTCAATTGTTGATAATCTCAATTATGAGATTTCTATATTTCAATCAATCAATCAATCAAAATCTTTATTTATTCAGGTGAACATCATTGAGCATAGCTCATTTACAAGATGGACCTGAGTGGTCATACAAATAAGGTACAAGTTTTTTACAAAGACATGAGAATAGCATAACATTAGTACAATCAAATAAATAAGAGATATATACAAAATTTACAGATATACAAGGCACAGTAAAATAACTTAACCTGTAAAAATGAAGAGGATAATAGATGTAGCAGGGATAATAATCAAATAGGGCTTTTGTAGGCTTTTATATGAAATGTGATAACTGACTGGGTAGAAGAAGGGAAACTAAACATAGTGGATTACAGAAGGGAGGGGTGTAGGTTGGATGGGAGACTAGGCCTTATGGAAGCAGCTGCACAACTCTGGAAATAGGGCGGTGTATAATCTTTTGAAGGAAGATAAGGGTAAGAGGGTATTCAGATTCATAGATTTTTGGAGTGAGTTCCAGACAAATGCTAGGGAATAGCTGATAGCAGCCCTCCCAAACCGGGTGCAGGTATTGGGACTCTTTAGCATAATGAGCTTATTGATCCTTAAGGTGTATGGCCTAGATGTGATTCGGGTGAAACAGTCTGAGATATAGGAGGGGAGTTTGCCTGATAAAGCTTTAAAGATCCAGATTGCAGTATTCCTTTTTCTTCTGTGCTGTAGGATGTCCAATTGACTCGCCATGTAAAGAGAGATTGATGGGTGCTGGAGGAAGGTCTGTAATAAATCTGATGGCTCTATGATACAGGGTGTCCAGCTTATTTAAGAGGGAGAGTGAGCAATAGCGAGAGAAAGTCAGCATAGTCAATAAGAGATAGGAATGATGCCTGATTAATCTTTGTTTGGAGTCTCTGGTAAGGTAGTGTTTTATTCTGTAAAATAGGCCAAGCCTTTGTCTCAACTTTTTAATAGCTCTTCAATGTGGACAGAGTAGTCAAGCTTATTGTCAATCCAGACTCCAAGATATTTGAATTTATCCACAAATTCCAGCTTATCTCCAAATAAGTGGATAATTGTGGGGTGATGAATGATGGGTAGTGGCAGAGCAATTCTTTGTTGCAAAGAACATAGCTTTTGTTTTTTTGGCATTTAGAAGTAATTTTTTTTCCAATAGGTTGTGTTGTAGGATGGAGAATTCTGACTGTAACAGTTCACAGGCCTTTGATGGTGAGGGATTGCTGACATATAATACAGTATCATCAGCAAACAGATGAATGTTAGATTGAGAGAGGTTGGCATCAATGTTATTAATATAAATGGCAAAGAGGATGGGGCCTAGGATAGAGCTCTTGCGGTACACCTCTTAGCAGTGGTTTAGAGGTAGATAGGTAATTTTCATTTTTACCAATTGTAACCTTCCAGAGAGATAGCACCTAAACCAATTGAGTGAGAATGAATCAAGGCCTACAGAAGAGAGGAGATTAATGATTCATGATCCACTGTATCAAATGCTTTACTCAAATCCAGGAACACAGCACAGGTACTATTCTTTTTATCCAAGGCAGTCTGCCAATCGGTAGTGACTTTGGCTAGGCAGAGATGGTGTTATAGATTGATCTAAATCCAGATTGTGCTGGATTTAGGAGGTTGTTGGTGTCCAGATAGGCCCTTAACTGTGAATTTACTAATTTTTCAAGCATCTTGGATAGTACCGGTAGGATGGAAATGGGCCTGTAATTGTTAAGGTCCATGGGATCACCTGATTTAAGTAGTGGAACTACTTGAGCTGTTTTCCATATGGAGGGGATGGAACCAGTAGCTAGGGAAAGATTGAAGAGGTGAGTGAGGGGGACAGATAAGGCGTGCAATGCTACTTTAAGAAAGTAGGGGTCCAGGAGTCTGCACCTGCACTCTTAGAAGTATCTAAATTGGATAGGAGGTCTTCTACTTTTTAAGGATATTGGTTCGAAGGAGAATGTTGAAGCAGCCTTTTGTCCCACAGTGGATTGAAGGTTTAATGATGATCTCAAGAGATTTGCAGGTGAAGAGTCAAATGCTAGGCCAGCTGTGGTGAAATGGTCATTGAAGGTATTTAAGATTTCTTGCTTGTCAGTGATTTCTATGTCACTTAGTAGCAGTTTGGAGGGTAAGGCAGGGTAGAATTTTGGCCTAGAATTCCTTTATAGTACCCCAGAATCTGGATGGGTTAGTATAGGATGCATCCAATTCAGCTCTATAGTAGGCAGCTTTGGCATTTCTTATTTGTTTTGTGCATGAGTTTTTGCTTTTCTGAATTGAAGCCAGTCTCTAGTATCCTTTGTTTTTCTTGCCTTTTTCCAGAGTTTGTCTCTGGCTAACAAAGCTGATTTAAGGTCAGCAGTGAACCAACGACAAGATTTTACTTTAGTTCTGACACTGGTGATTGGTGCATGTATATTGAGGGCATTAGTGATAATGTCCTTTAAGATCTGAAGAGCTGTCTCAACTGAGGTTGTAAGGTAAAAATCTTGCCAAAATGTTGTATTGCACAAATCATGGAGATATCCTGAGATGTTGAAATTCTTTTTGACCTTTTATGGAGAAATTTTGCAGGATTGATGGCTTGAGTGTAGATCTTATGCCAGCTATAGGACAATGATCACTTACATCACTGGGTAGCACTCCAGCATGAGAATATAAGTGAGGCTTGTTTACCATCATAATATCCAGGAGTGAGCTGTTGGTAGTATTTTTAGGTTAATCCTTGTTGGATCTTTGATTAATTGAGTGAATCCATAGATGTCACAGAAGGTTACTAGGGTGCAGATGCATTCGACAACCAATTTAAATTCAAATCACCAAGGATGATGGTATCTTCAGGGCCTAGACTGAATATTGATCCTAGGTGGGATAGGAGTTTGAGGCCTGCAGAGGGGCCTATAGCAGCCAATCAATTTAAAGGAAGACATGTTAGGAAGGGATATTTTAATTGACAAGCATTCAAATTCCTTTGGTTCGGATGTATTGATGAGGCAGGATGCAGAGATGGTTTCCTTGACGTAGATGGCCACCCCACCCCTGGAAGGCGATCTGATCTGAAGAGCTGGTAATTGGGAAGGTTTATATCACTGTCTTTTGTTGTAGATCTGAGCCAAGTTTCAGAGATAACCAGGAAATCAGGTAGGGTATGTGCAACCCATGCCTGTATTAAGGAGAACTTTTTTAGGAGGCTGCAGGCATTGAAGTGAACTTTCCCTTAATTCTTTTGTAACCCCCAACCCCCTGCCTTTTTACAAATGACAGATGGTATGCTGTTGAAGCTGACAGCAGTACCAGGTGGGGACTGGGTTCGGGGAGGATTAGGTTACTCGGCACAAGGGCTTAGGTTTGGCTACTCTGCACAGGGGCACCCAAGTAAATCCGAACACAGGAAGCAATAACTGTAATGTCCAATACCACGAATGGGATTCTAAAGTGTGGCTTTTATTCACATCCAAACTGAACAAACAAAGCATAGACGGACCTCCACAGGGCTACATTCCTGGTAATGCAGATAAGAGTAACAGAACACTTCAACACTTCAGCCCTCAGGCTCCGGACCCAGCAGGCACACAGCCCGGACTTGCATGCTGCTTTGGGTACACAGCCCAACTTGTACACTATTTGGGTTTTTCCTGGCCCGGCTCCCCTGCCACTCGAACCCTGTCCATATGGCAGTGGACACATTTTTCTGGTGGCTCCCTAAACCACCTTAGAGCCTTCGACTCCATAAGGGAAATTTCCTTTCAATCCCACATCTGGGTACTTCCCTCAGCACTGGCCAAGTGCCTGAGGCAAAGTAAAAGGGCCACAGAGCAAATCCATAGAGGTGAACCTGGTTACTAAAGATGGGGGGGTCTCCCACCTCCAACTTCCACAATCCATACCTGGCCATTTCTCTGGACATTAAACAACTCTTTTTGAAAGCTTGGCAATGTAGATTAAAGGGTAAACGTATAACACATTTCCTCTACATGTCTCGACTTTCCCCTTGTACTAAACTCGAACATACTTAAACATCTCTCTCTGAAAAGCTTGGCAGTGTAGATTAAAGGGTAAATGTATAGCACATCTCCTCTACATGTCTTGGCTTTCCCCATGTGCTGGACTTGAAAATACTTTTACTTTGGCTTAGCCTATTCCTCTAGGCCTCCCACTGATTCAGCAGTCCAATCCCCACTTTAAAACAGTTCAGGTGAAACATAGGCCCCATGACAAGAGCAGAACTCACCTTTTGGTTGCAGGTGCCCCACAGGCGAATCTTGACAGCTTCTGGTGCCACAACACAACTTAGAGAATAAGGCAGCTTCTTCCCTAGCCAGAACCAGGAGGTTGCCCCTGGAATAACAGGAAAACCTTTTACCCCCCATCCCCTCAGGGATGGGGCACAGAGACCAGTAACAGCGGTCTCCACCACTTCAAGAACAGCTTACTGTGTTCCTCTTTTGACGGAAACACACACCTTTCCCTAAAAGTAGCTCTATATCAGAGCTTTAGGTTCCAAGAACCTGTGCACAGACTGCTGTGCCTCTCTTCTTCACTGCTTACACACAACTGCTGCAGCTCACTGTTCAAAAACTCCCAACATTCTAACCTAACTCCTATCTGCAGATTCCAGTGTGGCTCATGCAGCTGCGATAGTTCTATGGTGATGTCATCCCTCAGTCTCAGCTGAGACTGAGAACAGAGTGAGACAGTGTGAAATCCATTTAACTGGAGTTTCACAAGCTGCCTTCCCTGCCTACCACTAGGTCTTACTGGGATTCTAGTAACCCCGGGTAACAGGGGGGTTACACTTTTATCAACTGCTTCTGAACAGTCCAGCACTGCATCAATGATTTTTAATTTGATGTTAACTTGATTTTAATTAGCAATGCTTGGTCTTAATAGAGGCTGTTACTGCCAATGCGGCATTTCACCAAAGAATAAAGATCTTGTAATAAATCAGAATCCATCCATTTAGTCTCATAATAGGGAACTTAAACTAAGTTCTTTTTTTCTAAAAGCACTTTTTATTTCCTTATTTTCACTCTGTTCATTTTATAACTTCAACGACTGCTTAAATTATTAGATCTTTATTTATATCAACAGGCAAAAAAAAATTGTAAATTAAACTGCCTGACAGGGCCAGCTTAGTTTCCTAGTGCTGTGTTACACTGGGGACTAAAATCTTCACAAATGAGGGGCCTCCACCTGGGGTACCAATAAAGGATACCTGATGGCTGTCACTCAGAGCTATTATACCTCCAGGAACTACTGTATTGCCCTGACCCACACATCCCCTCCCCACAGCAATAACACTGTAACGCAATAATATCTCCAAATAGGAAAATATGCTGCAAAACAGATAACACTTTCATTAAAAGGGATGGGAAGGAAAAGACAGTGGGACAAGAGGGAAAAATGGGAACAAAGAAATGCAAATAAATACATAAATATTATGCCACTGCCTACAGTGAGCTCTCTGCTTGCTGCTCAGAGCACCTTTTTTGGTATATTTTACTACTGAAATAGTTTACTGTTTAACTTATTCTACCAAAGAACAATAGATGTTTGCTCTGTTGTGAACATTGATGGGTTATCGCCTAGCAACCAACAGTGCACAGTGGGACTTATAGTCCTGACCTGAACAGGTGGACTACTGAACAGTGTAGCTGTGTGCTGGGATATTTCTCTCCACTTTGTGATGACAGTTGCACTTTAGTGTTGTAAATTCCATGCAAGAAAGCTCTGAGGAGGTCTTTTCTTTAAACATTAAGTGTTAGTTGCTGGAGCTTCGAGAGCAAGTGGGTGGTCATGTGACCCACTCACTTCTGGTCCATACACCACTACAAATACTTGCCACAGAGCAAGTGGGGCGAGTGTGTATAGGCAAACGCATGCGGAGATTCGCGTCGATGGGTAACGAGGGTAGGAGGCTGGCCAGACTACATAAACGCAATGCTGGATGTTTTGCAAGTCTTTTATTCTGAAGTTATCAAACAGCTTGTTGACTCTATATATCAGGGGACTGTTCTCCAAAATGGAGACAACATACCAAAGGATAACAGTAAGTAGTCCTCTATGCAAGGTGTACTGAGGGAAACAAACTATACAAGCGTAATTCAAATTAAAAGTGTGGGGGTGCAGTTTGAGTGTTCACTTATTCTCCATATGATTGTTTAAACCAGGGACATAAACAATACACTTAGATTTGAAAATGGCAGACACCATTATCACCTAGATGGTGATACAGGTATAAAATGTTCTAGTTGCCTCATGTATAAAATCATAGATAATGTTAAATCATGCAGCAATTTTATCTGTGACAAACATCAAAATAATATTGAGTTACTCCTGCAAGTAAGCACATTCTAAAGCTGGCTTGAAATCACTGAAAAACAGACAAACAAATTGATATGCAAAATATTAAATACAACAACAAGCAAACAGCCCCAACCTGGGATGGACAATCATAACACTGAGCTATCTGATCATAGTCCAGGGGCACATTAATTGTAGCTTACCCATGTACTGTACATCACAGGATATGACTGCTAGACTAAATCTAGATGTTGTAAGAACAAGGAAAGGGAGGAAGATGATGACTGTACTATCACAGATTTAGATTGGACACAGGTGGAAGGCAAACACAGTTTTAACAGAAGTACTAGCCAGAGCCGATATGGCTGTGCGAGCTTGAAGACGCCTCAAGTAACGAGCACCATGAGCTGCTGCATTCCATCCAACATACACCATGCAAGGAAATCTTCAGCACTGACAAATGCTTGTATTTTTTTATCTTTGCACCGTTCCAGCAGTCTAACTGAGATCAGGACATAATTTCTGATTGTACACTGCAGTCACTGAACATTTTAGCAAAATTCATCTTGCTCTGTGCTGTATATTACAATGCAATCCAGTCTACCCACTGCTGAACAGGGAAATTCTAAATTGGAAGGACATCTCTGACAGAGAGCAATGCTCGCAGACAGGGGTGCCAGAAGATTGAAATAGATGGGGGTGCTGAAAATTGGAAGGGCATTTTTTAGGGTATAAAGGGCATTGTTTACAAACTATTTTTTTGTTATACACCATAATACAACAGTATACGATACTGTCAACCACATAGATTAAGTAATGCCAGTGGCAACCATTCTAATGTCTTGACCCATTAATTGCAAATACTGTATAGTTATAAAATCTGCTTTCAAGTATGTGAGACTGTTAGAAATATACTGATTATGAATGCAATGCATCTTTTGCTAAAAAATAAAATTGATGTTGATTAACCAATACTGCTGCTTCAAGTGATCAAACCCTAACAATTTCATGGAAAAAATATGCAGAAATGGGAAGTACCAGATTTTAAAAGTGTGAAATGATTACCATTCATAGTTATTCAGACTTTATCACATAAGAAGCATTACTCCACTGAAAACAGGGTGGTGCATCTCAACTGGACAATCTATCTGTCTGTATACTACACACACACACACACACACACACACACACACACGTTTGTGGCAAATATGAGCTGTGCTTTGAACTTTTACTCTGAGGTGTGAAATGATCATGGTGCCCTTAGTCCAGTAATGCATAAAGACTTAATGAAAATTAATACAGTAGGCTATCCTAAATCTTATCAGCAATCACACAACATGACATTGCTGGAAGGGGCATGTTTATGTCATTGTACTACTTTTGTTATAACAAATGTGACTTCTTTTAGATTCAAACAGAAAGACTGTTTTTCTTACTAGCAGGCAGTATAGCGTAGTGGTTAAGAGCACTGATCTACAAAGCTAGAGACCTGGGTTTGAATCCCATCAGCTCCCACTTGCCTACTGTGTGACCCTAAACAAGTCACGTAACTTCCTTGTTCTCCCAGGTCACACATGGAAACAAGCTATGGCTTAGTGTGCTTTCTCCTGGTTAAACAATGTCCCCTTTCCCTTTCCATACATCTGTTGGGGTTATATCAGGAAACTGGTATGCATAAGAAAGATGGCAAATGAAGTGATATTGAGGCAACCACATTTGAATGAAAATAAGTGCATCGGATTGTGTATAACATTAAGTGCTACAAATATAGTTCTGTTTGTCATTCATGCTAATAAAAATATTGAAGTGATTACAAGGTCTTATAAAGGTGATGATTTCACTGTTTCACAAGGCATTTTTACATCTATATTAAAATTAAACCATCACTGGATCTCATTTTTCAGTACCAACCATATAGCTTTTAATACAGCAAAAATCATGGTGGAGGTGTCAGAAAAACACCCTTTCAGCAAGTGTATTTATTTATTAATGCACCATTCATGGTTGCATTTATTGGGTTTTGATTCATTCAACTTTAGAAAACATATTGCTACAGGAGAAATCTTTATTTAAAAAGAAACACAGCTTAACAGTTGAGAAAACACAGTGTGCTGGACTGCATTGAAGGCTATTAAGAAGAACTAGCAACTAACTGATTAATTATGGGTTATAAAACTGTCTTCCAGCCAGCCAACTTCAAAGGTAACATGACCTGCTGCTAAATTAGGCAGGACAAGATATAAACCATATGTTGGTCTCAGTGTAGTAATTTCACAAAAAACTGTCTGAAACGCAATAGTAGGTTAGCAGAAGGAAGGGAGTATTTCTTTAACAGCCAGAGATTTGCAGAATGGAAGGATACACTGAAAGTTCCTAAAAGATGTATTCCACGGAAACACCTTTTCTCAGGGGAAAGCAGGATGGCTGTAGGCTCTGTCCATAGCAATAAAAAGGGACATACAGCTCAAAAATTTACAGGACCAGTATTTAATAGGTTTAAACCTCTAGATGAGGCTATCCCTGAAACATAGAACATAGAAACATAGAATTTGATGGTAGATAAGGACCACTTGGCCCACCCAGTCTGCCCATCTCCCTACCTAATGGATAAGCTGCAGATCCTAGTTAACCAGCAGTCTACTTCTTTCTACCCCCAGCCCCTAGAATTGCTTTATGACTGTCCCATGCATGCTTGAATTCAACCACTGTTTTTGACTTCACAACCTCCTCCAGAAGGCTGTTCCATGCAGCCACAACCTCTCTGTGAAAAAATACTTCTTACATTACCTCTGAGACACCCCCATCTTCAAATTGTGCCCTTTGTTCTTGCGCTCTTTTTTGAAAGATGCTACCCTCTTGAACTTTGTTGATTCCTCTGAGGTACTTGAAAGTTTCTATCATGTCCCCCTCTCCCTCCTTTCGTCTCTCTTCATATGTCTTCCGTGCAGACCTGCACCATTTTGAATTGCCCTCTCTGGACAGTTTCCATCCTGTCTATGTCCTTGCGGAGATTGGGTCTCCAGAACTGCACGCAGTACTCCAGATGGGGTCTCACCAGCTGTCTGTACAGAGGGATAATAACTTCCTGTTTTCTACTGGTGATGCCTCTCCCTGTGCATCCCAGTATCCCCCATCCCTCCTTATTGCCCTCTCACATTGCTTGCCCACCTTTAAGTCATCTGATATGACTACCCCCAGGTCCCTTTCCATTTTTGTTGTTGTTAGTATCTCACCCCCCACTGTGTACTCTTCCCCTTGGTTTTTGTTTCCCAGGTGCATTACCTTGCACTTCTTAGCATTGAATCTAAGCTGCCATACATTTGACCATTCCTCTAACCTTGCCAAGTCCCTTCTCATCCTTTCCACCCTACCTTGTGACCTTGTGTATCAACTCTGTTGCAGAACTTTGTGTCATCTGCAAAGAGACATACTTTTCCTTCCAGTCCCTCTGCAATGTCACTTATAAAGACATTTAAGAGGACTGGTCCTAATACTGAACCCTGCGGTACCCCACTAGTAACCCCCCTTTCTTCAGAATGGACTCCATTTACTATTACCCTCTGTGTCCTATTCTCTAGCCAATTCTTTACCCAGGCTATTATCTTGGGACCCACTCCCAGGCTGAAAATGTTATCGATGCTGTCAACCTATTACAGAATGAGGGCACAAAGTCTGGTCCCTCCCTACCAAGGTATCAGGAACCACCGACAATTGACAGTATGGTGCACATGGACTCAATAAATAATTCTGAGTCAAACAGTGCTTATGAACAGAATACATCTCTAAATAACCTGACCACTGGCTTTATTATGAGTCAAGATGTTATGGAGGACAGATCAAATGCTTCCTCCAAAACATGGGATGATAAACAGGAGGTACCTTAATGCAGTTACATTCCCAATAGTAATACTAAGCTAGGTCATCCAGCACCAAGTATTAATTGCCAAGAGGTTACTACAAATCCTCACTAGTTCAGATAGACCCTGAATCTGTGAATATCGAACATGTTAATAGTCAGCCATGTCAGGTCTTCATTTTAGGGACTCATAATTAAGCATATAGATAGACTGGTTTGCAACCAGGATAAAGAGAACTGAACATGTTCTAGTTTCAGAGGGGCTAATATCTCAGACATAACATCCATGATAAACAACATCTTATCCAACACAGGTGAAAGCTACTGGTAATTATCCACACGGGCACTAACAATATAAATTCTTCTAACAATGAAGAAATTAAAATGAATATATTGTTTTGAGCAGACTCTTAAGGAAAAAGGCTGCAATATATGCTTCTCAGAAATATTACCAGTACCTGGCCTCAGTTAACAGAACATCCAAAATCAAGGTGGTAAATGAATGGCTTAGAAAGTGTTGCCTCAGAAACAGATTTACATGCTTTACAAATTGGGAATTATTTGGTAATTGACATCACTTATTTAGTTGGATAGCCTTCACCTCAGTAGGAGGGAGTAATATGTTGGGAAGAAATTTTGACAAAGTGATATCAAAACATATAAGCTGATAAATAGGGGAGAGGGTTCAATAAATCCTCTCTTAACTAGGGAATTTATTAAAATCAGGTGAAAGTTCATGTAAAATCTTTATGATAAATGCCAGAAACCTAAATATCACAAAATGGCTGCACTTCAAGCAATGCTCTCTGGTGATAAAATTGACATCATAACCATCAGTGAAACATGGTGGGATAATTCTGCCATATAGATGAATAACCTGCCCAATTATAAGTTGCCTAAACAATAGACAAGTAGAGTGGGAGGAGGAGGAGTCTGCATTTATGTCAACAATGATATTCCTTTCAAGCAAAACCTTTCTTTAATTTCACTGGAGGTATCAGTTGAGAGTATATGGGTCACTTTACAGTTCAAAGGTAGAGCTAAAATTATATTGGGAAGCTGTTACAGATCACCGACATCTGATGAAATGTATAACAGAAGCCTTCTAAATGAGATAGTTACTGCCTCAAATATGGGAGAGGTATCAATTCTGGGCAATTTCAACTATCCTGGAATAAATTGGGATTCATTAACTGGTTCAAACATTATCGAGAAGGAATTTGTGAACACTCTGAGTCAAGGTCTGGATCAAATGGTCTGGGAGCCCACCCATGGTAATAATATATTGGATCTAATAATATTCGGTTTACATCCAGACATTTCTGAGACCTCCATTTTAAATCCTTTAAATAACAGTGATCATAATATGGTCTCATTTACAATAAAGACCTCTGGGACCAAAATGCAAAGTACAACATTGGCAAGGACTATAATAAGGCAAAATTGACAAAATTATGGAGCATATATGTATCATTGACTGGGATCTGGTTCTGAGAATAATCCAGTTAATGAAGCATGGGACTTTTTAAAGTTACCTTACAAAAACTTGAACACACATTTGTGCCTATTAAGAAAAATATATAACAATAAAGGGAAAATTCCTATATGGTTAACGACTGATATACAAAAACGAATCAGAACTAAAGAAACGTTATACCAAAAGCCAGAATGGAACCATCTGATGTTAACACTACAATATATAAAAAGAACTGAAGCATCTTAAAGTTATGATTAGACAGGCTAAGTATAAAACTGAATTTAAAATCGTGCATGGAAAAGACCATAAAGCACTGTCTCTTGCATTAATAACAATAACAATTCATCTAGGGTAATAGGGCTTCTGGTAAAAAATGGACCCACCATCTCTAATGATGTAGAAACAGCAGATCTTTTTAATTCATACCTTTGCTAGGTTTTTGCAAGTGGGGGTATAACCAACATATATTCAAGTTCTGGGACATCTTTAAATGACTATAATTTCTCAAAAGATGAAGTCATTAAAGCTATATCTGAAATAAGACATAATTCTAGCCCAGGGCCCAACAGTATTCATCCCAGATTCTTGAGAGAAATGGCACAACAGCTAGCACATCCATTAGCTACCTTATTTAATATATCCTTTAATTAAGGTATCGTGTCAAGGATTGCATAATGCCACAGTGATTCCAATTTTCAAAAAGGTAGTTGCAGTCAGGTTCAAGATTACAGACCTATCAGCCTCACTTCTGTTTATTGCAGACTAATGGAGAAACTTATCAAACCCCTTTTGGAAATTGAGGTATTAAACCTGGGCTTGGAGGACAACTTTCAGCATGGTTTCAAAAAGGGTCTATCAACAACTACGAATTTGGTGGCTTTTTATAACTACATCAGCTGTAGCCTGGATAGGGGAAAATCATTTGATATTATTTTGTTAGACTTCCAAAAGGCCTTCGACAAAGTTCTCCATGACATCCTAATCAATAAATTAATACAGATGGGGTTCATTCTGATTCTGACTAGATGGATACACAACTGGCTATCACACCAAAGCAGTGTGTAAGAATACATGGAATTTATCAGAAGTGGAAGTGTCAGTAGTGGGTTCTACAGGGCTCCATCCTGGGACCCACTTTATTTGGTATATTCACTAGTGATATAAACTCCAAATAATAAATCCATTAGTTAAATTTGCAGATGATATTACAATGAGAGGGAAGTTGATTCTTCAATAATCACTTATCTTTGATTAATGATCTACTAAATATTGAAAATGGCCCATCACTAATGGAATGTCCTTCAATGTGAATAAATGTGTCATTATTCACTAAGGTAAAAATTACCAAAATTATTTTTATTTTTTGAACACTCAACCCATTCATACAGCTGAAACTGAATGAAATCTTGGTATTTTGGTAAATAATAAAACTAACTTCCATGGACCATTGTAAATCCATCACTAAGAAAGCTGTGGGTATGATTAACTGTATTAAACACATTTATTTGTAGATCTGAACAATGTCTGTTACCCCTTTATAGGAGTTTTGTTCGACCGTATTTGGATTATGCTTTGACCTTTTGGAGCCCATATCAAAAAGGGGATACTGATATGATCAAGCGGGTTCAGAAGAGGATTACCAAAGTGATACCTCATTTGAAAAATAAACCATACCAAGACAGATTAAAGGATACAGGTTTACACTCATTACAAGGTAGAAGGTTTAGAGAAGATCTATTATGTATGTATAAAACCTTTAATTCCCTTTTGATGGCTGGCCAATGTGATCTTAAATTATATTCCAGAGACAACAAGTTATGCTCTCACAATAAGCAAGTTGTAGTCCCATGGCAAACACCTCAAAGAGGGATCACATTTTTACTGTGCGTGCAGCTAAATCCTGGAATAAAATGCCTCAGGAGCTGATTGACAATAACACTAGGCTAGGATTTAAAAAGGGACTTTATAAATGGTTGCTATCAGGTAGAACCTTGGTATAAATTGACCCACTTGTGTGGGTGGGCAATCGCGATGGGCTGGCTGCAGCCTTCTTTTGTCCTTCCAACCCAGAAAACCCTGTAAACCCAGGAATATTCTATGCACTGTCACACAGTACCCACCCCTGGAAGACCTAACACTGGTGCACCTGGCTTCCACCCTAAATGCACTGAAATCTCACAGTTGCTGTAGGTACCTCACCCAACTGAAGTTGCTGATAACAAGCTTGGTTGATATGGTGCACTTTTCAAATAGCAAAACAACAAATAAATCAAGCAACACATTTAAGGGGCCCTATTTGTAAGCTGAAGGAATGGGCCCTTCTGCCTTGGTCTATTAAATGTAATCCTACCCAGGACTTTAACCCCTTCATAACTATCTGTCTAAACCCCAGAATGCAGGGCCTAAATCCTAGTTGTAACTCAAGGTTTAGCAGTTTCTGTTGCTTACAAACATAGCTCCTTAGGGTCCCGAACTGATATCGATTTTAATGTTGAAGTGACAGGGATGCAAAGGTAGCTGCACTTGATGCTGCAGCTGACTTCTCTGATGTCATCTTCTGCCTCTTACCTACTCACCAATCCTCGGCAAGGCAACACTTGTACTCTAACTGATGACTGGACTGCTATATTCCTTCTTCCCTCTTTTGGGTAGTCTTGGCTAATGCCTTTGTTGGAGCGCCATTGAAACTGTCACTGAGGAAGTGGACCCAGTCAGTCTGTGTTGCAATTAGAGTTGGTCCCCACTTGTGAAAGTTCTGTTTGGGCAGACCTTCCCAGCTCCACTAAATGCCTAGAGCCAGATTTTCAAAGCGTGGTGCAGGGCTTGCGTCCATCCCTGTGCCACAACACTTTCGTTTTGGCAGTGCAGCAACACTGTCACCACAACTGCACCCGATTTTACACATATCTGGTGCAAACTCTGTAACACAGGCCCCTGGGCATGCTACAAGTTAGACCAGGAAAAGTTGGTCTAACTTGCAGCAATTGCTGCACAGGATGGAAAATCCTGTTAGATCACCGCAAGCCCCATGTGCCGTAACGTTGGCGCACCGGGGTTTGTGGCAATCTCAGAGTTCTGAAAATCTCGCCCCAGTCTCTTTTCTAGTTAAGCTTGAAATGACTTATTTCTGTTGATCTCTGTGTGCACACACTCTGTGGCCTACCAGGACTGCAGTCCACTGGTAGTCATCAACTCCTGGCTTACATTCTCCTGATCACACAGATTGAGCAAAACTATTCCTAGATCCTTGGCCAACTTTTTTATATAGAGTTTAGTTGCTAATCCCTGATTGGTTAGAAAGCTCCCAGATAAACCATGCATTTAGATCCTAAGCCAGGTTGTGCATGCATAGTCTGCAAACCTAAGCTCAGGATTGATCCAAACTTGTGGGTCAGTTATGAGCCTTTCATCCTTTCTCAGCTGCCATGCAGGGTCAGAGGGCATGTTGAGCTGCATAGCCACATCCATGTTTGTTTATATTTTCCAGACTAGTGTTCTGCAGTTTCCTGCTGTTTTCTGCTATCCCAAAAGGGCTGTGATTTCTAGTTCTTTTCCCTGCTACTTACTTGTCCTGGGTTTGGAATGCGGCTGTGTGCCCAGTATCATGTCACTCCTCCCTAGTCCCATCCCCACAGTCCAGTCCTCAGCCAGAATCATGGGTCAATATAGTGTGGTGGTAGCCACAAAGATTTGAGGAGAAGTGACTCTGCTCCCACCACTAACTACCTTTGGTTTTCTGAATGTGCCCTGCCAGACCACCATGGCTGCAGTTTAAGGATCAGGGACCAGAAGGTGACTAGAAGGAGCTAGGTCCAACACAGGGCACTGCAGATCCCAAAGAATCCATGCAGACTTATACATTTATGAACCATCAAAGGGACAATAGGAGCACCTGATACAATGCCTGTAATGCTTCTCTCTCTAATAGCACAACATACTGCAACAGAGCACACAAAGTAGCTGACAGGTAGAAAGGGAACCAAGTGATTCCATGTTTTATACATACAGTACCTGCTTATTTCACAACTTTGAGAGTCAGCAGTGAGGAAAATTGTTTTAATATTCTCTATAATATATTGTTTTTGTGCGTGTATCTATGTGTTCCTTATGCTTATGCTATTAGGTCCAAGTGTCGCTCTAGCAGTGTTCCTGCTGGTGACTACACAGGCAGGGTAAACAAATACATGACTGGCATCTACATGGCAGTGAGGAAACAGTATTTTTAGAGCTGCGGAAAAAGAGAGGTTGAAAGGCAGATACAAGATATTATGAGCCTTACCACAGGAAGAGACAAAATGAGTAAAAAGTGTTTATTTTATTATTCCATATGCTATTGGCAAGGCATGACTTCCTTGACAGTCAATCTTCAGTCAGAAAGAGTACTTCAGAGATTATGAGTAATGGCCTAGACTGCTCACTGTTAATGAATAAATTCTGCTTACATTTTTCACATGAGCAATACTACTCACCCTATTAGGTGGAAATTCTCCAGACCTGCAAGAACACTGATTTCACAACACAATCAAGCCCTAAAACAAGAAATTGTGTACTTCTGGATTTTTATTGTTTTTACTAACAAAATACATATTTGGTCACTTAATTTAAAAAGATTGGTAAATGAATCATTTCTTCCAAAATTGTTACATTTATTTAGTTTTGTGGACTGAAAGGAAGGCTAAACCAACAGAAATTGAACTGCATTAAGCTGTTGGTGATATTTTAGTGAAACGGGAAATTTGACCAGGACACCAGGAAATTATTTTACTCTTCTCAAGAACTGTCATGGGATCTTTAACATACACATGAACAACTACCAGAAAATGTAGACAGGACTTTGTTTTAAGTCTCTTCTAAAATTCCACACTCTGACAGTACAGCACCCCCTAGTACTGCAGTCAGATGGCAGCATTTATGGTATGAGCCCAATCCTGGTACAGGGCTAGAACCAACAGATATAATAGAACCGTTGTTGCAGCTTGTTGACAGTCAGGAACCAGAAGGACGAGAGCACAGGGAGGCAGGGCAAACAACAAACACCGGCTCTTAGGAAATTAAAGCAAAGTATGGAGACGTATTTCTTCCAAACAAGATGCTTTATTGGCAAAGTAAAGACATCAGTTGTCCAAGTACCCCAGGTGCTTTGCCTTGCTCTGAGGCTTCGTCCAGGAGATAGAACTCTGATGAAGCTTCAGAGCAAGGGTTGTTAGAATATTGATGCTCAGTAGTTACTGTGGACCCTCCACCCTGCATCCTCACCCCAGTCAAAATTCATTGGAATAACAGTAGCAGATCAGAAGATGGCACAGCCCTTTGCTCACCTCCTGGGGATCCACTGGACTACTAGGGAGCTGAGTAATGTACTTTGGATGGGTGATCAGGTGTGGGGGTCCACTGGACTACCAAGGAGCTGAGTAATGTACACTTTATGGGTGATTGGAATGTGTCGGGTCCACTGGACTATCAGAGAAAGCAAGTAATGTACACTGGATAGCAATCAGGGGCTTTAAGGTTCACGGAACTACCAGGAAGCCAAGTAACATACATTGGATGGGTGAGCAAGTGTGGGGGTCCACCAGACTACCTGAGAACTGAGTAATGTGCATGGGTTGGGTACTCGAGGATGGGGGTCAACTGGACTACCAGGAGCCGAGTAATATTCACTGGATAGATGATCATGGGGTGGGGATCCACTAGACACCAGGGACATGTATATATATTTATGACCGAGGCAACTGGGAGAACCACTAGACACAAGGGTGGGCAGTTGCAGTGCAGCCAGCCTGACATTGGGGGATAGAAGCTCGGCCTTAGCACAGCACTGAGATTAATTTTTGGGCAGGGGTAAACAGTGTCACTCTGGGGACTGTTTGGCTTCACTGAAACCTCTTGAATATACTGCCGCACCATTATGCATGAAGGACTCCCTCACTTTTTTCAGCACAGTAGTATATGGTTAGGACGATCATGCTGCCGGGTTTGGGTGGCAATCCAGGGGCCTCTGAATATGGCCCCACCCAGAGCACCAGCACTACTCCAGGTTAGTGTGGGCACTAACTTGGTTAGTGCCATGCTAACCTTCTGAATATGGAGCCCTTTGTGTTTAACTTATTTTTTCAAGAACTATGCATGTTAACTTGAAAACATGATCACATTCCTCTAGACGTCATATGCTATGGCTGTTTGTGATTATATGATATCACATTCATCTGTTTGTGACATCACTATCTGTTGATGTGGAAATGCTTATGATATCACAATTAACAAATGATGGGTGTTGTCAAGCAGTCAGAGCAGATCAAGTCTAAGGGAATAATCCTGTTCTTAATATGTAATGTGCATAGTTATGAAAAGAGGAAGCTAAAAACAGAGAAGATGTGAAATATAAATGGAACTGTGTCTCCATATTCTATTTTTCCAAAGTTTTCCAGTGATGTCAGGGGCTGTTTAAAAGCTGGATTCAGTTCCAGGGCAAAGTGGGGAAAGAACCTTTGCTGTGTAGTCTGTATAACAGTGAGCCAAATCAAGTGTGACTATTCAAATATGAATAGGAAAGCATGTTCAAGACCTTCCTCACACAAAGTTGGTTGGTCCCCTTTAAATTTCTTTGTAGTTTTACCTCTAGATAGTTTCAATATCAAGTTCAAATGTTCCTGCCAGCCTGTCAGCACAGTGGTAGTGCTGCTGCTCATGGTGCTGGCATCCGGTGTTCAGGTGCAACCCTAGTCATTGGAGTCTGGCTGGGGGGAGGAGGATCAAACATTCCAGGGGACGCTCTCCTCCTGCAGGGAGGGTGGATCACCGTCCTCACCACAACAGCATCACCTGGGTGACCAGAGGTGACAGTGCAGCTGAGAACACCTGGGAGGGAGTGTCACAAGGCCAGGGACTGCCGTGACACATGCTCATGTGCCTTGGTTCTCCTTCGTAAGCCTGTGTCCAATGGGAAGGGAGGAAACTGAAGGAAATGTCCCGACTGTGCAGGATGAATCATCACCCACCTTGCAGGCACCACACCACTGACTGCAGCACCTCCGCTCCAAGCACTGGCCTGACATTGCATCAAGGGATCCCATTGACCACCCGGACCCTGATAAAAGAGCCCTACCATGAGGGTAAGCCACAGGGGTACTAAAAAGCCGGAGTGGTTAAGTCCAAGGGATGGCGGATGACAGGGCTGGGGTGTGGATGGTAGAAGATGGGAGCCAATCAGAGATCAGTGGATATCGGTGAACAGGGGATAAATAAAGAATTAAAAAACTTCAAATGTTCAAGTTCAAGACTGTGATAGTGGGGGTTTACCTGGAAGTCTCAACAGAGAGCGGAACCTGAAATCAAAGGCATATTGGTTTGCCCGTCCCTTGTTTTGTGCCAACCTCTTCTTTTAGCATTAGGTTTTGTTTATGTAGATTTTTAAAGATCTTAGGTCTCAGACTTTAAAGTTAGAGAATTGTTCTCTGAAGGAGAACGTAAACTCTCCAGTAAGATTGCTTGGCTGTTATTTTTAAGTGTTGCCAATTTCAGATAATGCATCTCTCTTTGAACTCCACGCAAGCTCCTCCTACAACGTTTTCAGTTTTAATTCACTGCAAGGCAGAGTTCTCGTTTGGGGCCCCCTGATAGTCTCTCCCCTGTTTAGATGGTCTGCCATCGCCCTTTAAGGGGATTGTCCCAAGAGATACTTTTGGTGGTGGTAGAATTTTCTGGTGTGAGTACTACATGTGCGGTTGGCATGAGTGAGGCAGTGACAGCCTATCATAGGGCTGTCACCAGGGTGCTGGCTGCCATTGCGTGGATCATATATGACCCAGGTCTTCTCACTTGAGCCCCTATGGTTTGATGGGGCTTCAAGGAGATGAAGACCAAGGGTCAGAAGTCAGAGCATTGCTGGTGGAAGACCCGTCCGATTAGGACAAACTGGCTTTGAAAGTTCACTATGGTGACTATCAAAGGGTAAGTGACTATAAGAAGGCAGAGTTCCTGTCCAGGAAGATTGCCCGCAGGAAGAACAGACCAGCTCAGCTCTTTCAGACTGTGGACAGGCTACTTCATGCTGCCTGTCTACAGTCAGCTTTATTTTCAGTCACATTATGCGAAGAGTTTGCTCAATTCTTCTCAGACAGTGTCCTTTATTTGGTCCGGGATCTCCCCAATGGGACAAGATCAGTCCCGCAGTGGTAGGCCTTGAGTAAACAGAGGCACTCCTATTGTCTGGGGGGAGTTTCAATCAGTGGGGGTGGCTAACGTCATTGAGGTAATACTGAAGCTGCGGCCCACCTTCTGTGAACTGGACCTGGGCATGACTCATCTCGTAGTGGGATGTACTGAGGCCATTGGTCCAGTGTTCGCTGAAATAGTTCAGTGTTCACCCTCAGAAGGGTTCTTTCCCCGATGCTTTGAAGGAGGTGCTGGTGAAGCCCCTTCTGAAGAAACCATCACTTGACCCTGAAGTCTTGGTAAATTATCGACCTATCTCCAACCTCCCATTTTTGGAGAAAGTGGTGGCTCTGCAGCTTGAGACACACCTCACGGCCTTTGACATCCATGAGCCATTCCAGTCTGGATTTAGGGCTAGGGATAGTACTGACTGCATTGGTCAGGGTGCAAAATGACCTTCTCAGGGTTAGGGATCAAGGAGACTGGTCAGTTCTCATTCTCTTGTATGTCTCCTCAGCATTTGACACTGTGGACCACACTGTGCATCTAGATCACCTAAGAGAGTATTGTGGACTTGCTGGTACTGTCATCAACTGGTTTGAGTCCTATCTGTCAGGCAGGACCCAATGGGTAGTGTTGGGGGAATTTCTTCTCCTGCACAAAGCTTCTGCCATGTGGAGTCTCTCAAGGCTCGATGTCATAACCGATGTTCACTGTGTACATGCTGCCTCTGGGAGAGCTCATTAGACGTTACGGTCTGTGTACATGCTGTCCCTGGGAGAGCTCATTAGACGTTACGGTCTGGATTTTCACTGTTACCCAGATGATGCCCAGCTGTATATGTCTTTTGTCTCCAGGACAAATAATGACATGGAAGTGCTAAACAACTGTCTGTCTGAGATTCAAGACTGGATGTCCTCTAACTGGCTGAGATTGAACCCTGGCAAGATGGAGTTACTGGTGGTTGAGCCTGGTCGCCGGCATGATGTGGAGACCACCAGGGTGGTACCTGGATTGTTCCTTGGGTCTACTCTGTTGATGGCATCCACTAAGGCCAGAAATCGGGGCATCATCCTTAATGACGACCTGACTCCTGATGCACGAGTGTCATCTGTCATCCAAAGTGGTTTCTACCACTTAAAGAATGTTGCCCGGATTAAATCTGTAATTCCGCCTGATGACCTGCCCACCCTGGTACATGCCTTTGTCACATCAAGGCTGGACTACTGCAATGCTCTGTACTTTGGGGTCCATGGAGGGAACTGCCGCTGGCTGCAGCTGGTGCAGAATGCAGTGGTTAGGTTGCTTGACGGGCCTGTCTAGGTCCCTGGCCATGTGACCACGCTCTGTGAAATCTGCAATGGCTGCCTGTCAGATGGAGGATCATCTTCAAGGTGGGCTTGCTCATCTATAAGGCACTATACAGCTTGGGCCCAGGCTACCTGAGAGACCTCTTGACCTCTGACCTTCTGGTGTGCTCCATTTACTCCTCCACTGAGGGCTTCCTAGTAGTTCTGAGGGCCAGGCTGAAAACCTCTGGGGATCGTGCATTCAAGGTGACTGGCCCGGTCCTCTGGACCTCGCTCCCCAGATCTCAGAGGGAGGCCCCTTTGGTGGACGCTTTTAAGAGGGGTCTGAAAGCCCATCTTTTCAGACAAGCCTTTGTTGATTAACTGCAGCTGATTTTAGTGGTATTTATTATTATTATTTATTTAGTATGGATTTTATTGTTATTTAATTATCTGTTTAATGATTTGTATGTATTCCTGCCTTGTCTTATTCCTTTGTGAGGTGCCCTGGGCCCTGGGATTGGAGTGCCACAGAAATAAAAAGTTACTTACTTGGAAGGGTTTAATCTAGACCTTCAGAATGATTTCTCAGCTGTGGAGGAAACCTAAAAGTTACATTAAGCAATTGTCTGCACCTCTGGTTAGTAATATTGATAGTAATTTACCAGTGTCAGTGGCTTGGTAGGCAGCAGACTTGCCTCTGGGACTAGGATATCAGAAGGTCCTGGGTTCTAGACCCACCGTGGTACTTGAGGTTATACCCATAACTGACACTGTAGTACAGTACAAGGCGGTACTGCACTGTTGAGGTGCCATCCTTTGGATGAAATGTTAAACTGAAGTCCCATCTCTGGTCACTGTCCAGGTGGAAGTACAATAAAAGATCCCATGGCACTTATTGATGAAGAGGAGAGGAATTTTTATTACAATAAAACAAGATACAATAACTATGCATATTACATCTCGTTTTAAGTAAAGTAAATGATCAATAACAAAGAAGGATTAAAAAACATCATAATGACTAAACCAAAATATGAAATAAGAAAAAGAAAAGGACAAACTTAAGATACCCTACTCCATATGTATTACTATGCAGTGTACACCAAAAAGGAAAAATATAATTAAACTTCATTATATAATTATTTGTATATTAACTCGGTTTAATTTTTTTTCAATATTACTGTCTCATCCCAATGGAGAAAGAAAGTTTGTCCTCACACACACTTTGTACTGCTGAGGAAATCATCCCTTCTAAAATGCAGTACTGTATTGTTTGTCTGTTGAAGGACCCACTGGCAGTGAACGTGCCAGATGTAGAATTTTATAATAGCAAACCATATTGTTAAGGAGCTAAAATGATATATTTGCAAATCTGATCTTACAGGACAGAAAACCAGTTGCTCACAGGAAAGTGAGAGGAACAAAGGTTCTTTCCATGCCTTTGTCAGATGTTTCCAAAAGATCTGGATATATAGGTACAAAATAGACTTTAGTTTCCAGGACACATTCATATCCTGGTCCGGGGCAATACGTTCCTCTCCCCTTTATGCTTTCTATTGTTTCAGACTCCAAATCTACCATGGCAACTGAGCCACATTACATCCCACATCCTGGGTGGTACTCTATTATCTACTAATATTTTTTGTGCTGTAATTTTCTCTTATTTGAACCATTCATAAAATCTGGATCTGCTGGAAAAGATTAATTAATAATATTCTGATGCACACCCTTTGGGTACCTGTGGTAGGGAGTTTCCTGGTGTCATAGCCAGCATTCCCCTATCAATAAAACAGGTCTCTGCAACCCACCCCAGGATGTACCTTGAAACAAGCTGTCACAGCCTAGTATGCCTCTCTTTATCACAAATTACAAATAAATTAAAAGAAAATAATAATAATTTAAGGTCACAAGTAAAGAACTCACTAGATTGTTGTCCTTACTATTGGAGTCTCCAAGTATATTGGTCTTTGGGAATTGTAACTTGTGATTTGCTTATAATTCCAGTACTGTGTCTCATGGACTCTTAGACATAATGGTATCATTGGCTTGATGTGGCATGTTGCTGTTGCCACCAATGAAAAGGGTCACGTCTAGTATCAGATTTTCTTGTTCGGATTAAATACTGACAGGTTCTCGGTGATCTCAGTTCCATGATCAGATCTGCATCACATGCCTTTCAAGACTAGAGCAACCTGCAGTTGACATCTCCCACAGAAAACACAGGTGTGGATATGGGGTGAGTGAAGAGAGGGAGGGGCGTCACCAGAGACAGCATGCATGGGGGAAGCAGGCAGAGAGCTGGACACTATGCCATTTTCAGAAAAGAAGATTTTGAAAAGGTTAAGTATACAAAGGATGGGCAAACCCATGGGCTTTGACAGATTGCACCCAAGGGTACTAAGGGAACTTGGGGAGGTCCTGGCAGCCTTGCTGACAGACTTGTTCAACAGCTTTCTGGAATCAGGAGTGGTCTCAGAGGACTAGAGAAGGGCAGATGTTGTCCCCTACACAAGAACAGCAGCAGAGAAGAGCCAGGGAATTACAGGCTAGTGAGCCTAACCTGCGTGGTGGAGAAACAGATGGAAACCATGCAGAAAACGAGATTAGTAGAATTCCTGTAATCTAATGGTTTACAGGACAGTAAGCAATAAGGGTTGACTAGGGCAAAGTCATGCCAGACAGATCTTATGAAATTTTTTGACTGAGTGACAAGGGACATGGACAGGGGGTGAGCTGTCGATGTGGTCTGCTGGGACTTCAGTAAAGCCTTCAACAAAGTGACTCTTGGGAGGTTACTACAAAAGTTAAGCCTAAGGATTAGGGGCAAAATAACCCAATGGGTGAGAAATTGGTCAAGGAACAGTTGCAGAGGGGAGCTTTAAATTGGAAATTCTCAGAGGAGATGGATGTCATGAGTGGAGTACTCCAGGGGTCGGTACTAGGGCGACATGCTCTTTAATATATTCATATAGGACATAGAGCTGGGGCTAGAAGGAAAAGTCTGTTTGCAGATGACATCAAGATCTGCAATAGAGTGGACACAATGGAGAGAGTGGAGGCCATGAGGAGGTACCTGGAAGGCTAGGAGAGTGATACAGAATTTGGCGGCTGGGATTCAATACAAAAAAGTGCAAAGTCATGCACTTTGGACAAAAAAAACAGAGCTGGGTACAGGATGGGAGGGGATGTCATGGAATGTATCTCTGAGGAAAAGGACCTCAGGGTTATCAATAGGGCCCAGTGAGAGCAAATAGGGAAGGGACAGCAAGCAAAAGGAGAGACTTCTACTCCCCTGCAAAGTCATTGTCTGCCCCCACCCCTGACAAATGCAAGCAGCTCTGGAGCACTTTAGAAAGGACATTGGCAGGTGGATGCTGTGCAGAGAGAGTAACCAAGATGATGCATGGGCAGCAGGGATGTCCTAAGGAAGGCGGAAGGGCCTCAACATGTACTCCATACAGAACAGGAGAGCCAGGAAACTGATTGAGCCTTTAAATACCTCTTGGGAATAAATAGAGTGGAGTGTGATGAGCTTTTTAGATCGAGTGCAAACATGGTTACAAAAGGAATGGAGTGAAGTTAGTGGGGGGTGATTCAAGGGACAGGTAAGGAAGCATTTCTTCCCAGAAAGGATGGTGGGCAGATGGAATAGGTTACCTAGGGATGTAGTGGGGCAAAGGCAGTGTCAGGATTTAAGCATGTATGGGACAGGCACATAGGTATCATTAAAAGGAAGAATCAGCCAGAGAGGGTTGGGGAAACAGGGCACGACATAGGACCCTTCCCCCTACATAAAGTAGATAGAGTTGAGAAAGACTGGAAGGGCCTTGTGGTTTCATGCTGGGGATGTGGGCAGGAGACCAAGCCAACAGAAGAAGTCATCTTTAGACCCTTATGACCAATCAAATTACTACCCAGTATCCCATCCACCCTTTTTTAGTGAGATCTGGAGAAGGTGGATGTATAACAAAGAGACATTGTGATCATTTTAATATATGTGAAAGGTTTAAGCCAGTTTTAGAAGGAGTTGTAAAGGAGACAGCATTGGTAAAGGTAGTGAAATGTTTTCTGCTAGTGACCGATACGGGTCATGTATCCATGCTAATTTTACCTCTCAGTGGCACTGGAAATGAAGACAACTGGGTTGAGTGAGTGCTTGTGAAGCCACTAGAATCTGTCCGAACAGAGTTATGCTGGCCAATTTATACCTTGAGAATACTGTAGTATCCAGTCAGTGTTACTGTAATGTAAATTTTTCCTTATGCAGGCCAAGATCTGTTGTACAGTCCACTGGGGTCCATTCTGGACCATTGTTACACAGATTATATATGATGTCCCTAAGAGGAATCATTAGAAAGTGTGATTTTTTATTGTAATGCAGAAGATACCCAGTTTTACTTCACTTTTCTAGTCAATTCCAATAAGTCTGTCTCTGTTGCAGCTGACTGACTGAGATTTACAACTGACTCCTGCTTAAGCCAGACAAAGCTGTGGTTCTTCTTGTTGCCCATGGCAAGTGTCTCAAGGAAGATAGCCAGCCTCTGTACTCTCTTTTATCACTGGAATGGCTTTAGATATGGCCAAGGTTGTGCAAGACTTGGTGGCGAGACTATTGCACCACAGCCAGAACCTTGAGAATCAGGTGCTACAGTACACGCAGTGAAGATTGTTTTTAACACCTCTGAAATATTGTGAGTTCATCCTTGCTTCTTCATGCTGGCAAGGCAACTTTGCTCAAAGCTTTCATAACATCGAGGCTTGACTATGGTAATTAAGCAATAAAGCTGACAGGGTGTGCACTGAAATACAAACATAAAAAGAAAGCCACACAGAGAAAAAAGGTGCCCATCGTAGAGACACAAGACGGATACAAAAAACGGGCACTCACCACTCCACAGTTTTGAATAAATCCTGCTGTAAAGGTGCTGTAAAATTCAGACCATGCTGTAGTTCGCCTGACACATTTCAGATTAATTAAATCCTTTATCTAAGGATTTTTACAGCACCTTTACAGCACTTGGAATAAGGAAGAATTCAATATTTAAAAAAAAAATTAAAATTGTGGAGTGGAGTCTTTCATGAGATGGTGAGTACCCTCTTTTTGTATCTGTATTTTGGTGGGATAACAGCATACCTTGCCTATGCTGTGATGCACGAGGCATTGCCAAGTGTCTTCAACTATCCAAGAAGTGCCATTATCCTACCAAAAAGCACATAGAAACATAAAAACATAGACTTTGACGGCAGATAAGGACCACTTGGCCCACCCAGTCTGCCCATGTCCCTAACCAGCAGCCTACTTCCTGTGTGAGTGCATCCTTACTTCTTCATGCTGGCAAGGCAACTTTGCTCAAAGCACATTGGAATGTCTTACTGCAATTATAAAATGGGTCCAGGGCCAGTCTGGTGACATGGAATGCTGAGGTACTGTGCACCTTACCTCATGCCATGCCAGCGACCCGTGTTTGGAAATGAGCATGAGTTGCCGGGGGTCGGTGGGGTAGGAGCGGATCAAGCATCCTAGGGGCTGCTGTTCTCTCCTGGGGGATGGCCAAGCCATCTCATCCCATAACTGCCACTGGGTGGAGGCTTGGTGGTAGTACAGGCGCGACTGCCTTGAAGTGGTAGCTGCGGGATGGCTGTGTAAGCCTCCATGCACATGTATGGATGCTGCAGCATCGGATGGGAGGAACAAGAAAAGAGGAAAAATCAGGGCCTGAACTTCATGAAGCCCTGCCCATCTCCCAACAGACTGCCCTGTCGCTCCAGTCCTGAGGTCACACTGGATTTGTCTGCCTTGGGGTGCACCTCCTTCTCCCACCCTACCATGGGGAGCCCTCCTCCTCCTCCCATACTGCCATGGGAGGGGAGGAATCCATGGAAGTACCTGCTTCTGGACCAGAAGAGAGGCAAGGATGACCACCAGGCAAAGGGACAGGACTGATAGCCACCCAGACCTGCCTAGGAGGATAACTACCTCTGTGGGGAAAAAATGGGTCCAATATTTTTTTTTGCGGGGGAGTTGAAAAATGCACAAAATAAAGTATTGTTAAACACTTTACAGTCTGCAGCTGAGCCTATAATGTTTTGTCTCTGCAGTGCATACCTTGCTTTAAATCGATAACTGCATATTTGAATCACTCAGCTTAACTTTACTCTTAGATGTGCAGACCTTGCTTATAAGTGCTACCCATGTTTTGGGCTAAACATGTTAGAAGTTGGGGTCATTATCAGCACAGGATGTTGAATCGTACCATGCTCGGATTTAACATTTTCAAAATGACCACCAAAAGTCTTGTGAGGCATAGCATAAATCTGAATAGGACTGGAAATGATCTTTGGAATTCTTCCCCATATCCAAAAAGAAGACAGTACAGGCTATTGTATCCTCTGTACATTGGCTGAATCCATATCTTATGTGATGCCTTACGTGAATGAATTGTATGCTATTGCCTTTTCATAAAGCAATAAAATATAATTAAAAAAAGTTCATTCACCCTCTCAGAATATTCCTAGCACATTCTAGCATTGACATGCAACCTCAGTTTCAAATACTATGCACAGCAAAATACATTCAATTAGCCCTTAAACCCAGTTTCCCTCAACCCACCCATTTACCTGTTTCCTCACGTTTTCTTCCTTCTTCTTTACATTATTTCTTCCCTTTTATGCCTTATTTCTTTTCTTTCTACATTCAGTGCATAGAATGTTTACTAAGAATAAGCACTAACAGATCTTACTTTGAGGGCATCTCTTGCAGCAGGCAACACCAGTCGGACTTAGCCACAAGGCACTAAGGTCACATGGAAACTTTCTAGCTAGCAGTCTACCAGAAGGGGCCTCCCACCACCAACATCACATACTGATGTTAGCCAACCCTGTAAGAGTGGGTGGCCCCCACACCATCCTCACTTCTTTCCTGCTGTCGCCCAATGCATGTCGGATCTTTAGAACTGGCTGCAACTACAGTTGACCGCCATTTTCGTGCCTTTTTTTCTTCCTATTTCTTTATTTTCTCGCCATTGTTATTTTCCATTTTTTGATGGGTTTTCATTTATTTTGTCTTCTAAACCAACATTGTTCTTGGAGCATTCTATGAAGTGTGCCTGCTGTCAGAAAATCCCTGTGAGGATGGTCATTCAACCTGTGACTGCTACCTAGGCCCAGACCACAACGTCCAAGCCTGTGAGTTCTGCCAGAGGTTCAACTAGGCCACCCACGCACCACTAGCAGACACTGAAAACTTTCTCCTGAAGCAGAAGGTCGCCTATTGAAGGACAGCTGCAGGCTAGGAGCTCCTCTGCCTCCCGGCCCAGTCCTTGGGCTTTAATTCTTCAGGTCTTGGGACAAAGCCAGTAGAAAGCATAAGCACTGTGAGAAGGACTGTGACAGGACCTGGTCCTCCTCTTCCTGCTCGTGGTTAACACACCATCATTCGACCACTAAGGGGTCCTCCTCCTCTGGGGGTCGGCCCCAATGGCCCCATAAGCGCTTTCTTCCACAGGGCTACCACCTCCTGCCTCTCTTACTGTCTTGGGCAGAGGCTTCTCAGGCCAGGATTCTTCCCCTGCTCCTCAGTCTCTGCTGCTCAGGCACCTTGTCATGTCAGGCACACAGCATGGCAGCTCAGCTGGCCTTTCTTCAGTCACCGTGGGTTCGGCAGCCGCTTGGGTTTCCTCTTATCCCCACCCACCTCCTGCTTCTCTGGCATTGGACTCTTTTACTATGTCTGTTGCTCTGATTTCACGGGCCCAGAGGGACCCCGGCTTCTCTCCTGAGCCAAATTCCCCTCCTCCATTGCCAGCCCAGGCTCCTCCCACACCAGTGCCTGCTCACCCCAGCCTGCCCCTGTGGGATCGTCTCTGCTTTTGCCTCACCCAGACCCTATTGGGCCTCTGCCAGTCTTGCCTACCCAGGCCAGTTGGACCTATGCCTATTTATCTCCAGCCTTTACCAGCCGACCCTCAGCTGGCACCTGCTGGTCCTCAGCCTATCCTTCCAGAGGCAGCACCCATTGGGCTTCCGATGGTCTACCCCCCATCAGCATCCATGGGACCGGTGCAGGTCTACCTTTACCCGGTGCCTGCTGTACCATCACTGGTCCTGGTTGATATTCAATGCCTTGTTTCTTCCCTATGGGGAGTTCTGCAGACACAGATCCCTATGCTTCAAGGCCTGGCAATGCCCACTCCCCAGGGTCCTCCTCCAATGCTGTCCACTCTCGCTCCTTCAATGCCGGTCCCTCCACCCCAGCCAGCTCACACCCCTGACGTCTACCCAACAAAGGGGATGAGGATTGCCCGGACTTGATCTTACCTGACGAGGGGAAAGATCTAGACTTGGAGGAAGGGTACTATGGGTACATTAGCGGGTCTCATACTCCCTCCATGGGCTTCTTAGAAGGGGAAGGGGAAGGGATGCCGACCCATCAGTATATTTATAGGGCTTCTGTTTGCAACGCCAACGTCCCAGGTTTGGAAACAGACCTGGAAGTTGGAAGGCCAGCTGGGGGTGGGGAGGAGGAGAAGAATGGAGCATACAAGTGACAGCTCTCCTTCTACGGGGAGGGGGGGAGTGACTGGTTCAATGCCGATCTCTGGCGGAGGCTGGGGATTGGTAGTGACTGGTACTGGTGCTGTGGGGAGGAGTGACAGATGTTGTGATATGAGCACTCACATCATTGCACGTCACACCTCCCAGGGGTTAAATGCAGACAAATTATAGGTTCCGCCTCGGCTAGATGATGTCCCCCACAGAGTGGACCTCATGATGCAGCCTGGGCACCCGGTCCCGAGCTAACCACTTGTCTTCATTGGGAGTGGCCCCACATCTGAGGTGTAAGCCAGGAGGTTTTTGGGAGCCAGCAGCTGTGGTGGCAGTGCAGGGAAGAGCAGAGCAATGTGGCAACCAGACAGGTGGGCGTGGATGCAGAGCCTGAGCAAAAGTAAAGGGAAAGGACCACAAAGAGTGTCCCTAAACACCCCCTAGTGACCCCTTCTTATCAGCCATCATGTGCCACATCCAGGAGGTGATGGGGTTTGAAACCGAGAAGCAGGACTTGGAGTGATGCTTGCTCACAATCTACCTTCACTAGCCCAACTCCCCTCCATTGGTGGTTCCCCCCTCTCATTGATACATTTGAGTGTAACCCCCCTGCAAATGGGGGTTCCCAAAAGACTTCCAGGAGCTTGCTTGAATGCTCCAAGCCTGAATGGTGTTTGGCATTTAAGCCATTTATCAGTGAGTGTTTTTAGAGCCTCTGGTACTGTCTCTTTAAGAGCTGTCTGCTTGCAGACATAATTAGTTTGTATGGGGGACTGTGTGCTTCTCTGAGTACCACTCGAGCTGCTGCCAATTCACTTCATTTTGCAGTCACTAGGAGTGCAAAGGGAACCTATCTGAAAGATGTAACTGTTTGCCAGAAATTATTTAGAGTAATAATGAAATTACAGTTTGTCTAACCTGCTTTTGCAGTCAGAACTGTGTCTGCTAGTTCCCATTCTAGTTTTGAACTGCTGAACTGGACCAATCAGTGTGGGGTAAGCTAGCTCTAAAATGGTGCCTTGACGAATCAGAACTTGGACTCATAATCTGAGCCAGCCACAAGAGGATTGTATGGGCAGTGACTCTGGGAGATGTAGTTTAGACTTCAGTGCCTTTTGGACCAACAGCAGCAGTCTATTGTGGTGACAGCCAATCCAGTCAAGAACTGGGAGGAACTCAAAGGAAGTGCCGGTTTTGTCGGGTTGGAGTTTCAGTTGAGCTTTGGCAGTGAAGAAGGAAGGAGCCCTGTGCTTTTTCAGTGTGCAGTTTTAGTCAAAACTGTGTAAGGCCCAGAGTTCCAGTCTGCAGCTTGTGTAACTGCTTGTTAGACTGAACTGTCCTGTAGAAAAGAATCAAAGGATCTCTGAAGAGTAGAAACCAGGCTCACCCTGTAGAAGACTGGAGAAATTGTTGAATTACACTCGGTCTGTCAGGAACTGAATCTGCTGTGTTCTCCGGTATTGTGCAGTAATTGCGATCGGGATAGAGAAGCAGCCTGCCTGGTATAGTACTTTTTTTTTCACCATATAAATGTGTGAAGAGTCTCTTTGAGCTCAAGAGTAGCCCTGCTGATATTGAAGGACCCTATCTTATTTGGAGGTCGTGAGTACTAATTCAGGGTCGCTCCTGTTGAATTGCCACATTAAATCCAAATGGAATTACTGTACTGCTGACTGTTTAATTCTCCTTTTCTCTGTGTGAAAGGCCCCTACCAGCTGCCACAGTTTGGACTAGCCACTAGGGCTTGGTACCCAGGGACAGTAACTGATAGGGATAGGCCTGTGCACAGAGCCATAGTAGATTATTAGAGTGATAAGCTAATTAACCTGATTTCCCCGTCCTTGTTATATCCCCTAAATAAATCAGAGCTGCTTGTTTCAGCAAAGTTATACTGCCTGAGGTATTTGTCTATGTTAAAGTACTGTACTGTGATTGTTGCACTGTATCTCATTTCACAGGAGGTCCCAGTGCCGGAACCAGACCTGGGGATAAGTGTATACTGTGAAGGTAATTCTGATATATTGTGTGGGCCACTAGTGGGAAGAAAGGGGGGTTGCAGTGTCCCAGAGGGCTGTGACCAAGTTAGTTTAACTATTGTAAACCCTGACCTCTGGGTGGAGGCACCCGCCATTGGATCAGGCCCTTCAACCTGTTGGTGGCAAATCAGGCAGGGTAGTAGCCCTGGGATAGCGCCATCTAGGGGTTACATCTTGAAGCTCACCACTGGGATTGTGTGTCCTCTAGTGGCCATCGGGTGGCAGGCGGTGGATGCTGTCAGCCTGGGCCGCGGGGGGAGCGGAGTGGAGGGGCTTCGTGGGTGGGGGGGATACTAGACACCAGGGAGATGCTGGGGGGTTTGAGATGATTCTGCCCGCGATCGGCTTTACGGTCCACTGGACCACCAGGGAGATATTTGGGTTGGGGTTACATTCTGCCCGCGATCGGCACTGGGGGTTTCATACACGCTATGCCCGCGATCGGTCCGGATATGGGGGTGTTACATGCCCTGTACTGTCCTAGATCGGGCTGTGGAGATGTGTGGGGGGGAGTCAGAGTTATACTATGCCCGCAATCGGGCTGGTGGGGGCATAGGGAAGAGTTGGGGTCCAGCCAGGGGTGGCAGCTGCTGTGTTGCGCCTCTGCAATGCAGCAGCTCACCTGTGGGTGGCCCTCAACTTAAGCTCTTTTTGGGCTCAAGGTTGTGCAGGCAGGTTAGGTTGCATGCACAACTCTGCACAACCCGACTGAATACGGGTTACGTGAGGTTGCGTGCATGGATCCTCCCTCCTGTTGAGCATGCATTCATTTGCATTGCTCTCTTGCGCAACCTGATGCCAGTGGCGTAACTGCCTCCTGCTGAATATCGCAGAATGGCGCATTTTGGACTTGCGCATGCGCAACCCTTTTGAATATCCAGGCCCTAGTGTACAACGCTATAAGACAATTCAAGACAGTGTATTCCAATTACTTATCTAAAACAGAAAAACACTTAGTGCAAATTTTACAATAGCAAATTGGACTGCTCTGTTTTCTGAAAACAACAATTCTGACAATTTGCTTTCCCTAGTGTCATTTTTACAGTTCCACAGAAATGGATAAATTAGATTTTCTCTCTCTCTCTCTTTCACAAATAAACTACATTCTAGAATCATATGTGTCACAGTCACACTAAAATCAGTTACACTTAAAATGTTCCTATGATGTAGCTTTCCAAAAACACATCCACTGTTTTGTTACATTTATGAGACCCAAACACATTCTACATACTGTTTTCCTATGAGAGACTTTTTTACATCCTAAGTATGATTTGCATTGTACAGTGTGTTCAATTTCTCATTTCTATAAAACTTCATAAATGGAAGAGCCCCAACTACTTTTTGAGTTCCTGACTGCCTCATGTAACTCCTCATGCATTACAGGGGTCATGAGCTGTTCTCTTTGGGATCAGGGGAGCCTTGGGAGTGATACATGAGAGAGAGAGAGAGAGAGAGAGGAAGATATCTAGTTCCACTTAAGCTGCTTCATTTTCCAGGGTGTGTAATGTCTGATAATATGACAGGAATGCCACTATGACATCATGCAGTTTCTTATTGAGAAGTCCTGTAGTGGGATGTACGAGGAGCAGGTATGGTGGTTATTCACCGCCACCTGTGGAGTTGATAAGCCAGCAGGTAGGATGTCCTGGGACCCACTTCCTAATATCTCAGCAGCAGGAATGTTAAAGCAGTCTCAGTTTGATGGAGGCATAAGCCGTCCAGGTCCACTTGTACCTTGATCAGCTGAGGGGTCACAGATGTGTCCCCCTGCTAATGTTCCATCCGTAAAAATGGAGCATGTTCTCCAGCTGTTTCTGGTTTTCCTGACCTTTCCTCTTCTGTAAAGAGCTATAGTTTATGCTGTGTCCTCGGAGGACAAATTTCACTGTGTCTGATCATATAGTGTGACACTTCCATTGCAGCATTATCCTGGAGGATTTCCACCCATTTGTCCTGCAGGAAAGTGTGGAATTGCTGCAGTTTTAGATAATAAGCTTTAAGACTCCAGCTATATCCCTTCTTTCCATTCCTAGATCTCAAACACTTTGTACAGGAGCATGGTAGGAGAGGATTATATTGTTCAACTTGTCACTAATGTCACTAATGCATTTAGGAGCTGATAAGACTTTGGCCCAGAATTAGCTCCTGTTGATCAAGAACAGCATGCCAACCCTCCCACATTTTGCATACATCTGTCCAATCTTATCTTAAAAATCTCCTTTGTTTCACTAATTATTATAGACTCAGGTAAGCTGTTCCAAAAATTCGTAATCCTTTCATTGTAAAAGTATTTTCTTTTATTAGTTTGAAAACTTCTTGCTGCCACTTAAGGGGTGTGACCACGGGTCTTAGAATTTAAATCCTAAGATTGGACATTTAACTTATCCATTAGATATGGAACATGAATTATATCAAAGAACAGCAACAGATCACCTTGTTTTCTATGATCTTCCAAGGTAAATAGCTTCAGATTATCTAGTCTTTAAGAATATGAGTAACTCTTTTCTTCCAATAGCGGCTCTGTGCTGAACCCTTTCCACCTCAAGTTCTCTAGCTGCATGTAGTAGTGATCTATTTGGGAACATGTGTCATGCCTATGTGAATAGTGTGAAAAGTTGCGAGTAAGAGGGTGCAAAAAAATGCCAGGTATCTGCTCATCCCACTTAGTGAATAAATCTTTTAAAAATTTTTGAGGGGCAGGTTGCCGGTGGGGGGGGGGGCGCTAAATGAATTCCAGCTAGGTACCGGAGTGATATTGAAATCCTCTGCAGTAGGGTTCCCTTAGTATGGGTAACAACCTGATCCAGTAATTTCAGATGTGTAGGAGTATTAGAACCAGGTGGGAGGTAGATAGTAGCTCATGCAACCTCTGTGTTATATAAGGTGCCTTGGACTGTGATTAGGCGGTCTTCGGGATCCACCCAGGTCTGACACTCCTGAAGGGGAGTGTGTCACAGAACAAGGATGGGAACGCCTCTCTCTTACCCTCTCCATATGAGAATGAGTACACCACAGGAAACCCCAACTTTGCTCATTTTTCATGTTCCGTTTTGGAGAGTTGCATTTCCTGCATGTAGATCAAGTCTGGTTTTTCTTTCCTACTATGGGTCACTACTTCAGAATGTTTTACCAGACTGGGGAAGTCATCAATGTTAAGACAATACAAATGCATTTTAGAAGTATCCATTTAAATGTATCCAAGATTGTTAGTTAATTGACGTGTTCAGAAAAGGCCAAGCAATGCCACACCTTGGTGAACACATACACACACACACACACACACACACACACACACACACACACACACACACACACACACACACACACACCTGGCTCTGAGAACCCAGAACCCCACTCCCCAAGGGAAGCCCAAATTCTCCTCCATCGCATGGTCCCCTTCTCCCAACACCAGCACACTAGCCAATTACCTTGAGGGGGAGCACATTCAGTAATGCTACGGCAGGATGTGGTGCTAACCCAAAGCTTTGGCAGTGCAGCTTACCACTTCAGGCACTCATTCCTGGAGAAACTGGTGCATTATATCTGCTCTAGCTATATGGCAGAGAAGTCAGCTGAGCACCATTTGAGTAGCCATGGTATTCCCCATTTCTGCACAAGGGCCTTCCCAGCCTTCTTTGACACATTCACGCAGGCTATCTGGAGGACCGGCCTAGTAAGCTGAGTAAGTGCAGTTTAGCATTACCACTGGTCATGCCCATAACAATACTCTGCCAGCTGGGTTTGAAAAAATTCTCTTCTTCCCAGCTGTAGAGCTTGCCAGGTTATTAAAGTGAATGAACTGCTGCGGATGGATCACTGAGGCAGGAGTGGTAAGATGGGGGGAAGGAGGTCACCAATTACACGTGTATCCATATGGGAGCTGCATATGATACAGTGAAAGTTAAGGGAGGCTCCCCAGTCAAACACCAGCTGACAGGGTGAGGAAGAGAAACATTAGAGACCTTAGGTGGGCCAGTGCTCCAATGGGATAATACGGGACCAGAAAGGCCATACCTGTATGCAAGAGCAGTTTATAGGTCAGTTCAAGTAGAGGTTTTGTGATTTTTGTGGTTCTTCCATGTCGTTACTGTGTTCTGTAACTGTGTCATGATCCACTGAATAGTGGCTGCTGCATGAAGTAATTTCTGTTCCTGCCGGGAACACTGCTCCTGCTCATTCCAGGCCTATTGAGACAGCTCTGCAGCCAATGAGAGGGGTGCTTACCTTTGGGGCTGAGCTGGAATGGGTATATCTCTATGGGTGAGTTCTTTGGCTGCAACATCTGTTGAGTCAAATGATTGTACACCTTCTGGGAAAAAATTATCTTGACTAGGTAGGGGGTGCAAACATTTATGTGCTGGAGGCAGAGTGCCTTCAGAGTGCCTTCATTATTGGTATACATGCTCACAGTTTCACCATCAATGTTGATAAGTAATCATTATTGATAACAATCTCTGTCTTGAAATTTCACATATTTTTGGTGCCAGGCTGAATGAAGCACTTTCTCTTTTTCAACATAGCATAAGAAATGCTGGACCCCTGAGTGGGGCCAGGCATCGGGGGAAGTGGATTTTGGTCCCAAAGCCCTTTGCACTCAATCCAACTCAAGGGAGAGGTCCGGGGGCGAGAGTCAGTGGGGAATGGAGCATGTTCTGTTAAAAACATGAGTATATTAGTGCCCTCTATGTTTTCCAGCAAGTTATTTATCCTCTGGTTATTACAGGAGCTCTTCATTCTGCATTGTTGGCCCTCTCTTGCAGGGCCAGGATGGAGTTATGTAACTGGATTGCAGCTGGCTCAGTAACGTCCAAGTGGCTTCTTACCAAGTCAGTTAACTGTTAACAGTCATTCTTTTTTCTATTTTATTTATGTCCATTCTGAGGGCACTCATTGTGAGTTTCATTTCCTTGTGGAAGCCACAAATCTCAGCAAGTATCACATCCATTTGCCCCTGAGGGGTATAGAATCCACGGAGCACGGACTCTTTCTTCCTTTGCCTGATGGTCCATGAGGTCTGCGAACCTTCATTGTCTGAGCCGCAGAAACCAAAGCTGTTACCATCTGCAGAGCTGACCCGTGGTGGATTTTATCTCTTCACATTTATTTTAACTATTATTTGCAGAGGTTGAGCTATTTTACAAGGCTTATTGGACAGGATCAGCAGGAGTGATGGGTTCAGTTTGAGACCCATCTTATGACATCACTGGAAGTCATAAATATTATTATAAAATGTTTCATTTTACATGCAATATATAATAACAGAGAGACATTTTACATAGACACGTAGAAACATAGACTTTGAGGGCAGATAAAGACTGCTTGGCCCACACAGTCTGCCCATTTCCCTACCTATTGGATAAGCTGCAGATCCTAGTTAACCAACAGCCTACATATTCCTAACCTCCACCAGAATTGCCTTATGCCTGTCCCATGCATTCTTGAATTTCCCCACTGTTTTTGACCCCACGACCTCCTCAAGAAGGCCGTTTCATGCGTCCACCACCCTCTCAGTGAAAAAATACTTACATAGAAACATAGAATTTGACGGCAGATAAGGACCGCTTGGCCCACCCAGTCTGCCCATTTCCCTACCTACTGGATAAGCTGCAGATCCTAGATAACCAGCAGCCTACTTCTTCCTACACTCACCCACCAGAATTGCCTTATGACTATCCCATGCATGCTTGAATTCCACCACTGATTTTGACTCCACAACCTTCTCCGGAAGGCCGTTCCATGCATCCACAACCCTCTCTGTGAAAAAATACTTCCTTAAATTACCTCTGAGCCGCCCCCCCATCTTCAAATTGTGCCCTCTTGTTCTTGCACACCTCTTTTTTTGAAAGATGCTGCCCTTCGACTTTGTTGATTCCCTTGAGGTACTTGAAAGTTTCTATCATGTCCCCCTCTCCCCTTTCCTCGAGGCTATACATATTAAGTTCCTAAGTCTCTCTTATATGTCTTCTGGTGCAGACCCTGCACCATTTTAGTTGCCCTCCTCTGGACAGCTTCCATCCTATCTATGTCTTTGTGGAGATTGGGTCTCCAGAACTGCACACAGTACTCCAGATGGGGTCTCACCAGCTGTCTGTACAGAGGTATAATAACTTCCTGTTTTCTACTGGTGATGCCTCTCCCTATGCATCCCAGTATCCCCCCAGCCCTCCTTGCTGCCCTCTCACATTGCTTGCCCACCTTTAGGTCATCTGATATGACTACCCCCAGGTCCCTTTCCATTTTTGTTGTTGTTAGTATCTCACCCCCCATTGTGTACTCTTCCCCTGGGTTTTTGTTTCCCAGGTGCATTACCTTGCACTTCTTAGCATTGAATCTAAGCTGCCATACATTTGACCATTCCTCTAACCTTGCCAAGTCCCTTCTCATCCTTTCCACCCCACCCTGTGCATAAACTCTGTTGCAGATCTTAGTGTCATCTGCAAAGAGACATACTTTTCCTTCCAGTCCTTCTGCAATGTCGCTTATAAAGACATTGAAGAGGACTGGTCCTAATACTGAACCCTGTGGTACCCCACTAGTAACCCTCCTTTCTTCTGAGTGGACTCCATTTACTATTACTCTGTGTCCTATTCTCCAGCCAATTCTTTATCCAGGCTGTCATCTTGGGACCCACTCCCAGGCTGGCTAACTTGTATATTAATCTTTTGTGTGGGACTGTGTCAAATGCCTTGCTAAAGTCTAGGTAGGCCATGTCCACAGCCCCGCCCTGATCTACTACTTTGGTCACCCAGTCAAAGAAATCTATCAGATTCGTCTGGCATGACATTCCCGCTGTGAATCCATGCTGCCTTGGGTCATGTGCCCCTCTGGCCTCTAGATACTCGACAATTCTTTCCTTCAGAAGTGATTCCATCATTTTCCCTATCACTGAGGTTAAACTAACAGGTCTGTAGTTTCCTGCTTCTGCCTTGCTCCCACTTTTGTGAAGGGGAATCACATCTGCCCTCCTCCAGTCCTCGGGTACCACCCCATCCTCCCATGATTTGTTAAAAAGGGTAGTCAGTGGTGTCACTAGTTCTACCCTTAGCTCTTTAGAATTCTGGGATGAATCCCATCAGGCCCCATTGTTTTGTCCACCTTCAGTTTTAAGAATTCTTTCAGAACCCTTTCTTCTGTAAATGGGCTGGTATCAACTTCTGTATCCAGAGTGTTACTACTGTTTGTTTTATGTACCTCCCCTCTTCATTTGTAAATACTGAGCAAAAATATTTGTTTAGTATCTCTGCCTTTTCATAGTCTCCTCTGCCCACCCTCCCTCCCTTTATTAAGCCTCACTATCCCTCCCTTGGTCTTCCTTTGCTCCCTGATGTGCCTATAAAGTTTTATCCCCTTCTTAACTGAGTGGGCTATCTTTTCCTCGGTTTGGGCCTTTGCTGTTCTGACTGCCTTCCAGCCTCCTTTTGCTTTAACTGATACAGTTCTCTATCCTGCTCCTTCTACGATTCCTTGTACTTCCTGAATGCTTTCTTTCTCTTGAACCTTCACTGCCACTTCCTTTGAGAACCATAGTGGTTTCTTACATCATCTTGTTTTGTTTATTTGCTTCACACAAGGCTCGTTACCTCTGTGATGGCAGTTTTATTATTCCCCATAGTTCTTCCTCCTCCTTCCTGCCCATTTGCTAGTGCATTCCTTAGGCTCTCACCCATTTGGCAAAGTCAGCCTTCCTAAAGTCCAGTACTTTTTGTCTTTGTGTGACTTGACTCTATTGCTGTGTTTATTGTGAACCATACTGTTCGATGGTCGCTAGTTCCCAGATGGCTACCCACTTCTACATCTGTGATCCTCTCTCCATCTCCATTTGAGAGAATCAAGTCTAATATTGCTCCCTCTCGAGTGGGCTCCAGTACTAGTTATCAAGGCATGCCCCCTGTAGGGCATCTAAGATAACTGCACCCTTGATGGCAGCTGCAACTGCGCTTCAGTTAACATCTGGCATATTCAGATCACCCATCAGCAATATCTCCCCTTTTTCTGCCATTCTAAGTATACTTTCTATCATTTCCTTGTCCATTTCCTCCCCTGAGAAGGGGGTCTGTATACAACCCCTGTGCGGATTGTGGTGTCATTGCCTGTCTCCAAATTTACCCACAGTGCTTCTTCTCCTCCCTGTTTATCCTTTTGTTCTGTTGCTTTTATTCCTTCCCTTACGTAAAGAACTACTCCTCCTCCTCTTTTACCCTCCCTGTCCCTCCTGTAGGTAGTGTATCCTGGTATGTTTATGTCCCAGTCATGGTTTTGTGTGTACCATGTTTCTGTGACTGCCATGATATCCAGATGTTCCTCCTCCATCAAGGCCACTAATTCAGGAAGCTTGTTATCTAGACTACGGGCATTGGTACTCATTGCTCTCCATTTTTTGATGGCTTTACTTTCTGTTGCAGCATCTCCCACTGACCGTTCTACCTTGGTCTTTTTCTCATTTAGTACCCTGTTTTGTAGGGAGAGGCTGGGATTTTCCTGCTGCTTGTCAGTGCCCCCCCTTTGACTAGTTTAAAAGCTTGCCAATGAAGCATT
Source organism: Neoceratodus forsteri (assembly GCA_016271365.2). Lineage (NCBI taxonomy): Eukaryota > Metazoa > Chordata > Ceratodontiformes > Ceratodontidae > Neoceratodus > Neoceratodus forsteri. Next base: position 445,454,479 of record CM057456.1, on the reverse strand, counting down.
TAAACCGATTGCTCAAAAGACTTGTTCCCTTCCTGGACAGATGCAGACCTTCCTGCCAGTATAGGCTGGTGTCCCTCCAGGTGGAACCCCAGTCCCCAATGAAGCCAAACCCTTGTGCTCCGCACCATTTTTTCAACCATTCATTAAACTGCATGGTGCCAATTACCCTCGCCTCCCCCATGCCTTTGACAGGCAGCACCTCTGAGAAGGATACTGTGTGTGCTACTTGTCTTAGGCCCCTCCCCAACTCTGCAATATCCTCCTGCACTGCCCTTATCTCATGATGAGCCAAGTCATTTGTCCCTAGGTGGGCAATTATGTCCAGCTCAGAATCCCTTGCAGCTGTTCTCGTGATCCTGAGGATTCACTTCCTGTCCCTCCAAGCCATGGCACCAGGCAGGCACCTTACTTCAGTTTTCCCAGCTCCCCCCAGTTCTATACCCCTAATAATTGAGTCCCCCACCAGGAGCTGCTTCCTTTTCCTGTGGTGTCCTCTGCCTCCTTCCTGTGGGCCTCCCTTGTGACAGTTGTCATCAGTCTTCTCTGTGGGTGCATCCATAGGGGAGCTATGCCCCCCTAGAATGGTGTATGGATTGTGGAGTGGAACAATTGACTGAGTGTGCCTCTGTTCCACCATCCTCACCCTCCCTGAGCCCATTGTGGTCCAACTGCTGTGCTTTCTTCGCAACCTCTGAGGTAGTGGTGGTGGCGCTAGTCCTCCCTGGATGGGGGAGGTTCCCTTCCTACTGTCCAGTGTGGCCTGGGGGAAGGTTTCCTTACTACTGTCCAGTGCAGCCTGAAGATGGGCAACTTCCTCCCTCAGGGCAGATAGTTGTCTGCAAATAGGGCAGCATCTCAGCCTCCAGAAAGACTCCTGGCAGACTGCTGCCCCACAGCCATTACATTGTACTACTCCCCACATGTTTATCTACCTTTTTTTATTTGTTTGTTTGTATTTGTGTGTGTGTGTGCTGCTGCGTGTGTGATTGTTATATAGGAATATATATTATACAATGTGTATGCTTATATTGTCAGTGCAGTGTGCTAGAGAGGATATGACAGTGAAATGCCTTGCACTCGAGGAAATGATGTCAGAACCTCAGGTATAAAGGAACTATTTCCTGGGGTGGGTGGGGTGAGGGTGGGAAGGGGTTGGACCTAAACTGTGCCCTCACAAAACAATCAGCTAAAAGCTCTCACCCACCGATGCGATGAGTGCTTTCCTGTCAGCAAGATATCCTACACAACAATTTGACAGAGAAACTACCCTGCTGATCAAACAGAGGAAAAACCCAGACATCCAAGTCAGACACAGGTAAACCTCTCCAGCCCCAAAACAGCCTGGTGGTTTGTTAGCCACAAAGGAAAATCAAATATGCAGTTATTTCAGCCCTTCTGAGGATGCTGACAAGATAAGCAGTTTAAAAAAAACCCTTTCTGAATTAAAAACTAAATTAAACACAAAGCAATACCACTTTAAAAGTGAGGAAAACTTCTCTCAGATGTAAGCAAGAGAGAGAGATTAGTTACAGATATTTAGTCCAAAACAGTATATCCCATGCAGCTTCTCAGTTGTTTCAAAAGCACACCCTGTACACAACTTGGAAGAAGATGGACTTCTGTCTCAAACAGGATCACACCACTAGTTTATAGTAATTGAACAATGCTGAAATGGTCTAGCTAGACAATTGCCTGTGATGCAGACCTCTGACTTGTGAAGTTCCTCACGTTGCCCCTGAGCCGTCCCCTTCCCCATCTTCAAATTGTGTCCCCTTGTTCTTGCACATCTCTTTTTCTCAAAGATACTACCCTCTTGGACTTTGTTGATTTCCTTGAGGTACTTGAAAGTTTCTATCATGTTCCCCTTCTCCCTCCTTTCCTCAAGGGTATACAGTACATATTAAGCTCCTTTAGTCTCTCTTCATGTGGCTTCTATTGCTACCCTGCACCATTTAAGTTGCCCTCCTCTGGATTGCCTCTATTTTGTCTATGTTCTTGCAGAGATGGGGTCTCCAGAACTGCATGCAGTACTCCAGATGGGGTCTCACCAACTGTCTGTACAGAGGGATAACAACTTCTTGTTGTCTACTGGTGATGCCGCTCCCTATACATCCTAGTATCCCCCCAGCCTTTCTTACTGCCTTCTCACATTGCTTGCTTACCTTTAAGTCATCTGATATGACTACCCCCAGGTCCCTTTCCATTTTTGTTGTTGTTAGCACCCCCCTCCCATTGTGTACTCTTCCTCTGGGTTTTTGTTTCCCAGGTGCATTACTTTGCACTTCTTTGTGATATGATGTAGTAGTACTCACAGAGACATGGTGGAATGAGTTATGATGTCTTGAAAAAGGTTATAATGTAGTAGGACTCAGAGAGATATGGTGGAATGAGTTATAATGTAATGGAATGTGCTATGATGTAGTAGTACTCACAGAGACATGGTGGAATGAGTTATGATGTGAAATTGGTTATGATGTTGTAGGACTCAGAGAGATATGGTGGAACCAGTTATAATGTAGTGGAATGTGCTATGATGTAGTAGTACTCTCAGAGACATGGTGGAATGAGTTATGATGTAATAGGAGTCACAGACTTGGTGAAATTAGTTATGATGTAATAGGAGTCACAGAGACTTGGTGGAATGCACTATGATGTAGTAGTACTCACAGAGACATGGTGGAATGAGTTATGATGGAGTAGTACTCACAGAGACATGGTGGAATGAGTTTTGATGTAGTACTCACAGAGACATGATGGAATGAGTTATGATGTAGTAGTACTCACAGAGACATGGTGGAATGAGTTATGATGTAATAGGAATCACAGACTTGGTGAAATGAGTTATGATGTAATAGGAGTCACAGAGACTTGGTGGAATGCACTATGATGTAGTAGTACTCAGAGACATGGTGGAATGAGTTATGATGTAGTACTCACAGAGACATGGTGGAATGAGTTATGATGTAGTAGAACTGTAGTAGGATTCATAGATATGGTGGAATGAGTTATGATGTAGTGAAATAGGTTATGATGTAGTAGAACTCAGAGAGATATGGTGGAATGAGTTATAATGTAGTGGAATGTGCTATGATGTAGTAGTACTCACAGAGACATGGTGGAATGAGTTATGATGTAATAGGAGTCACAGACTTGGTGAAATGAGTTATGATGTAATAGGAGTCACAGAGACTTGGTGGAATGCACTATGATGTAGTAGTACTCACAGAGACATGGTGGAATGAGTTATGATGTAGTAGTACTCACAGAGACATGGTGAAATGAGTTATGATGTAGTAGTACTCACAGAGACATGGTGGAATGAGTTATGATGTAGTAATACTCACTGAGACATGGTGGAATGAGTTATGATGTAATAGGAGTCACAGACTTGGTGAAATGAGTTATGAGGAGTCACAGAGACTTGGTGGAATGCGCTATGATGTAGTAGTACTCACAGAGACATGGTGAAATGAGTTATGATGTAGTAGTACTCACAGAGACATGGTGGAATGAGTTATGATGTAGTAGTACTCACAGATACATGGTGGAATGAGTTATGATGTAGTAGTACTCACAGAGACATGGTGGAATGAGTTATGATGTAGTAGGACTCACAGGCATGGTGGAATGAGTTATGATGTAATAGGAATCACATAGACGTGGTGGAATGAGGCAGTAATCTGAGATGCATGGGATAAGGGAAAAGTCTCTTCAGAAGCTTGGGTTTTAACATATGCAGAGGCAGACTAGAGGTCCTGCAACATACTGTGCAGTAGATTGAGGGAACAAAGCAGTAGCCTGAGGAGCAAGGCCTCTAAGGCGGTATTCTTTAAGATACTACTGGTACCATGCAGAGGGTCAGCAAGGCAGCAAGATATACAGCGTTTCAATGTGTGGCTAAGGGTTTGGTGAAGGGAGCAAGGATTTAGATTCCTTACACACTGGAAGGCATTCTGGGGCAGGCAAATGTATGCTATAGACAGGCTTCACCTGAGTCCAGAAGGTGTGGGGTGCTGGCACACATTGCAGAGCTGGGGGAAGGCTTTAGACTAGGACAGGGGTTAGTAGGGGTAGAAGTAGGGGCAGGAGAACACCAATGCACCAGCCAAGTTTGGGGAGGGTAAAAAAACAATCAGCTGTAAGAGGCCTAAAGCATGGAGGGAGAGCATAACAGAAATCTGTGGCATGACAGTGAGAGGGCGGAGAACAACAAATAAAATTAATAAGCTCAAGGATGAACTTCCTGAGGCAAGCTATAATGTAGCAGGCTCACAGAGAACTGGTGGGGGGGGGATAAGTTGAGATGCTAGAACAGAGGGATACAGTCTCTTCAGGAAGTACAGGGAGGGTCAGAGGGGTAGTGGAATTCTTGCTATGTCAAGGATGGATTGAAGCAAGTGAGAAAGATGGAGTGAGGCAGGATGACAGCCATACAGAAAGCAGATATCTGGAAATAGGATCCATGGGAGACAAAACCCAATGCAGGGAGTATACGATAACCGTCATGCAATACAGCATAGCAGGACTTGGTGTTGGGAAATGAAATCAAAAGGGCACCAACTATGAAGCCCATGGTTCTTATGGGGGATTTCAACCTATCTGACATTGAGTGGTAGGTGGAAAGTGCCCAAGGGAAAATGGAGTAGTAATTTCTTGACAGTTGTGAAGAACTACTTTCTTATTCAGCATTTCAGGCAGGGACAAGAGGGCACAAGGTTCTTGATTTGCTAATAATAGACGGAGGAAGTAACTTCATCAATAATAAGATCAGGACACTAAACTTCAAGAGAGATGATTTGAATATATTGAGAGATGGTTGTGGCTAAACTGATGAATATACTGCTGGGTAGGACTGCTAATGCTAAGTAGGAGGGTCTAAAGAAAAATATAATAGAAGCACCGAACAGATGTGTTCCTTGTGCCTCCATGGCTGTACAGACAACTTCAAAGGATGTCAAAGAATAAAAAAGTATGCATGATAAGTGGAAGGATTCTGGTGAGAGTAGTCAGAGTAGTGTATAGGGCATTACAGAAGGAATGCAGGGCCAAGACTGCTTAGGTCAAGCTGGTCTTTAAGACGGGATTGTGCAGGGATCAAGAGGAACAATAAATCCTTTTTTCAATACATAGGGAATAAAATGAGTCAGGGATATGGCAGAGTGCAGATCACTGGGGAGGGGGAGGAACCATTAAGTGAAGAAGAGGGTATAGAAGAGGCATTCCCTAGCAACTTTGTGACTTTTCAGTAAGCAAGTCAGGGGGCATAGCCAACTCAGGGTGGAAGTTATGGGGGATGTGCAGGTCAAATCATGTAGTTTTGATCACACCAGAATCAATTGGAAAGTATCCATAGGCTGGGAATCTGGGAAGTCCCAGGGTCCTGACAGTATCCACCCAAGAATAGTGGAGTTAAAAGGGCTTCTAGCTGGGCCCCTCGCTAATATCTTTCAGGACTCGTTACAATAAGGGATAATGTGCCAGAGAACTGGAAATCAGCTGATGTCATCAACTTGTTCAGGAAGGAGGTAGTAGACCTAACTAACTACTGACCTTTGTGCCTCATATTTGTACTGTACTTCGCAAAGTGTTTTGAGTCAGTCAGTAGTGGTTCAGCACATGGATGAAAATGGCCTGTTCTTTAGCACACAGCATAGTTTCACAAAAGGTAGAGCTTATCAAACCAACCTGATTGCCTTCTCTGAGGTGGTCCCTAGATGAACAGGAGCTGGGTGGTGGCTGGCGGATACTGTTTAGCTGGACATCAGCAAGGCCTTCGACATTGTACCACATGGAATATGTATGGAAAAGTAGCACAATATGCAGTACATAAGGTGTACAGGAGGTGGATAATACATTGACTGATAGAAAGCAAAAAGTGGTGGTAGATGGTCACCATTCACAGTGGAGGGATGTGCTGCGTGAAGTATCTCAGGGGTTGGTGCTGGATCCATTACTTGTCAACAATTTATTAACCTGGATGAGGGGGTTGACAGCAGGCCACTGAAGTCTGCTGATGACACTAAATTGTCAAGAAGAGTGGACATCACAAAAGAAAGGAATGCACTACAGGGGGACCTGTGTGCATTAAGTGGCTACTAATTGTCTGAGAGGTAGAAAATAGAGAGTGGTAGTGTATGGTCATCATTGGCATCTGTGTGTGTGTGTGTGTGTGTGTGTGTGTGTGTGTGTGTGTGTGTGTGTGTGTTGGGGTATTCTGAGTGGAGTACCCCAGGGCTGGGTTCTAGGTCCTTTGCTGTTTAACATATTTTTTAAAGAGCAGCTGACACCTTCATAAGAACTTTAATGAAATATATTTCTCCTCCCCATTATTTATTGTTGTGGTTATCTGCATGAAAACAGGAGTATTGTGCCTAAAGAGTTCATCTATTCCTGTTGCTTTCTCCCTGCCTGAGCTCATAATGCATTGCTTGTAACATCACAGTTACTACCATGGCAACAGATTGTGATGTCACAACAGAGGATTATGACATGAGGTAGGGAGCAAGCTATAGAGGCAGATGAACTCTAAGGGATAAAGTGCATGTATTTATGAAAATGTCCTCAGTAATAAAGTGGAGGATAACTCTATATAACATATATTGAATGTAAACTGAATTGTACCTGATTATTATTTACTTGAAGTTTTCTTTGAGGCATCAGCAGCTCTTTAATGACTTGAAGGAGCAGGCTGCTGAAGTTTGCTGATGACACTGAGTTGGCAAGAAGAGTCGGCACAGCTGAGGAAGGGGATGCGGTATAGAAGGGCCTGTTGGCTAAGAAATGGGGGATTAGATTAAATATGAGGAAGTGCAAGGTACTGTACTACACCTAGGGTCAAAAAATTTGGTTCATACATATATCCTGTGTGGCGCAACAGGGGACAGATCTAAAACTAAATAATGCAAAAACAGAGGAGTTAAAATGGGGGAGGAGCAAGGACTTTCTGTCCACAAGTTTGGGTTCTGTCTAGCACCGGAGGGAAAAGAGCCAAAGGCTTGGGAAAACAAATGGATTTTGAGGCAGGATGCACTTAAAAAGCAACTCTAGTATAATAAAAAGCTTTAAAAAGCTTAAAAACACTAGATTTAGGCCGACCCAATGGCACTGAGGGTTGAGGCGCTGGATGCCACATCTCGTGCCGTGCTGGCAACACCGGTTCGGGAATGAGCCCGGGTTGTTGGGGGTTGGCTGGGGGGGGGGTGAGGAGCGAGATCAAGATCAAGTCACCACAAGGCAGCTCCCTCCTCCTGGGAGGGACTGGAGGCTCTCTGGCCACTGCCCACCACCTAGTGGTGGACAGATGATGGCACTGACCTGAGGGAGCTCCAGCGGGAGACATGGGGAGGGACAGAAAAGGATGAGCCAGCATCAAGGGGCATATGTGTGCCTCCATGCATGCATGATGCCCGTGTGCTGAGGCCCCTGGGAACAGGGGAGAAAATGGGGTAAAAACCCAGTAAATATAAATCAAAAAACTAGATTTACACCAAATATGTTTAAACTTCAATGTTTTCTAGTGTTTTTTTTTTCACTTTCCCCTTCTGTTGGTGCACTAAATATTGTAGATCGTGCAGCAATTATTTGACTGAGTCTTTTAAAATGTATGTGTCTCTCCCCTGGTAACCACACAATTACTGTTTGTGACACCACGGTCTGTTGTCATGGTGAACGCTGTGATGTCATAACCCAAGGCACTGTGAGATTAACAGGGGAGAGGTAAACGTTTTCAAATATTTCTATATAGGTTTTTTTTTAGATGGAGTACCAGGATGTGCTGTAAATATTGGATAAGAACACTGAAAAATAAAAAATGTATTCTCTAGTAAAGTGTAACAACTGAAATATCTTATTTATGAAAGCACATGCTGATGTGGAGAGGTGCTCTTTAAGTTTGCTTGCAATCAGATGTTAGCATTACACTGGCAATTAGGGAATGTGTTGATACTGTACAAAACTCTGAAGACTTTACTTATTTATTTATTGAAATATTCAGAAAGACCTTTGAGTCAGTGACTCATTTACAAAGGTTCCACGTTGTACATAAAAGGAAACACGGACAGAACTTGGACTACAGATTACAGTACAATTACAAATAACAGTCAGTGAGGTTACATAGTTGTGCAGTTGTTGAATGTGTGCAAGTTTCATTTCTTAGTACAGCCATAATAGTTACAGAGGTTCTGTAGAGGCTGATGGTCATAGGGTTTCATAGTTACAATTTGGTAGGGGGAGTCCGACAATAGTTAGTTTGATAGCTGTATACGTCAATCTGGTGTCAAGGGCAGTCACATTGGCTAGAGCCATGAAGGTATTTCTGTAGCTTGGATTTATAAGGGCCAAGCCTTAATTCATTTGTTATATAACTTGGGAGGGCGTTAGTCCAGGAGGGGGCCCTGTAACTGAAGGTTCACTGGAATTGGGAAGTCTGGCCATGGGGTACCCTTAGCAGTTGCTTGTTTGAGCTGCGGGTTGTTTTGACTGGTGGAGTTGAGCGGATGATTTGGTTTAGGGTAGGTGGGGTGAGGCCTAGTAGTACCTTTTTGGTCATAAGGCAGGTGTGGTACCTGATTCTGCTATCTAGGTTTAGCCAGTTTGTGCTGCTGTAAAGGGAGCAGAAGTGTGCAAAACGATCACATCCAAGGATGAGACGGCAGGCTTTGTTTAAAACGAGTCGGGGTCTGCTTAGGGTGGTGGATGGAGCGGCACTGTAGATTAGGATGCCATAGTCTAGCAGGGAGAGGATCAAGGAGTTTATGGTAAGTTGTAATGCTTCAGGGGTGAGGCAGTGTTTGTACCGGTATAGCACTACTAGTCTGGAGATAAGGGCTGTTGATAGGTGTAGGATATGTTGATTAAAGCTGAGGGTGGGGTCTAGAGTGATCCCTAAGTATTTAAAGCTGCTTACGTGTTCTAATTGGGTCTGATTGGCAGTGAGGAATTGGGGGCAAAGATTCTTCAGTGGGTTCTGGGAGTGAGCAAAGAGCATGACTTTTGTCTTATTGTAGTTGATAATAAGACATTGGGTGGTGAGTCAGTCTTCGACTTCACGGAACGAGTGTTGGAGAGTTTGGTGGAGCTTGAGGGGTGATGGGTCACAGACAGACAAGACCGCATCATCTGAGTATAGGAGTAGATTTCTGGGGCATGACACTGGGAGGGAGTTGAGGTATAGGCTGAAAAGAAGGGGGCCAAGTATGGAGCCCTGTGGGACACCGGAGCGGATAGGGAGGCGGTGGCGTCAGGACAGGACCTACCTTGACTATCTGCATTCTATTGGAGAGATAGCTGGTGAACCAGTTTAGGGTGTAACTGGAGAAACCCATGAAAGCCAGGGGGTGTTAAGCAAAAGGGCATGGTTTACAGTATCCAATGCCTTAGATAGGTCCACGAAGATGGCGCCTGTGAGGTAGCCGTGGTCCAGGGCTGAGTGGACATGGGAGGTAAATTCAAGGAGGCGGTGGTGGTACTGTGGCCCTTACAGAAACCGTGCTGCTGTCCAGATAGAAGATTATATTTGCTAAGGTGGTCAGTAAGTTGGTCAGCGACTATGCGTTCTAGTGCCTTAGACGGGGAGGTAGGATAGAGATGGGGTGGTAGTTGTTTGTGGATGTGCGGTCACCACTTTTATGGATGGGTGTGATGTAGGCCGATTTCCAGTGGGTAGGAAATTTCCCTTGACAGAGGGAGCAGTTTAGAATTTAGAATTTGAATTTGCTGGCAGATAAGTACCGCTTGGCCCACCTAGTCTGCCCATTTTCTTACCTAACAGATAAGCTGCAGATCCTAGTTAATCAACAGCTTACTTCCTCTTACCCACCACTAGGACTGCCTTATGCCTGTCCCATGCATTCTTGTAGTCCCCCCACTGTTCTTGACTCCATGACCTCCTCAGGGAGGCTGTTCCATGCATACACAACACTCTCAGTGAAAAAATACTTCCTCACATTACCCCTGAGCCATCCCCCTCTATCTTCAAATTGTGCCCCCTTGTTCTTGCACATCTCTTTTTCTGGAAGATGCTTCCCTCTTGGACTTTGTTAATTCCCTTGAGGTATTTGAAAGTTTCTATCATGTCCCCTTTCTCCCTTCTTTCCTCAAGAGTATACATGTTAAGCTCCTTTAGTCTTTCTTCGTATGTCTTCTGGTGCAGACCCTGCACCATTTTGGTTGCCCTCCTCTGGATAGCCTCCACTCTGTCTATGTCTTTGCGGAGATGGGGTCTCCAGAACTGCACACAGTACTCCAGATGGGGTCTCACCAACTGTCTGTACAGAGGGATAACAACTTCCTGTTTTCTACTATTGATGCCTCTTCCTATGCATCCCAGTATACCCCAAGCCTTCCTTATTGCCTTCTCACATTGCTTGCCCAACTTTAGGTCATCTGATATAATTACCCCCAGGTCCCTTTCTATTTTTACTGTTGTCAGTATCTCACCCCCACATTGTGTACGCTTCCCCTGGGCTTTTGTTTCCCATGTGCATTACCTTGCACTTCTTTGCATTGAATCTGAGCTGCCATACATTTGACCATTCCTCCAACCTTGCCAAGTCCCTTCTCATCCTTTCCACTCCATCTTGTGTATCAACCCTGTTGCAGATCTTTGTGTCATCTGCAAAGAGACATACTTTCCTTCCAGTTCCTCTGCAATGTCACTTATAAAGACATTAAAAAGGACTGGTCCCAGTACTGAACCCTGCGGTACCCCGCTAGTAACCCTCCTTATCCAGGCTACCACCTTGGGACCCACTCCAAGGCTGGCTATCTTGTGTATTAATCTTTTGTGTGGGACTGTATCAAATGCCTTGCTAAAATCTAGGTAGGCCATGTCCACAGTCCCTCCCTGTTCTACTACTTTGGTCACCCAGTCAAAGAAATCTATTAGATTCATCTGACACGACCTTCCCATTGTGAATCCATGCTGCCTTGGGTCCTGTGCCCCACTGGCCTCCAGGTACTCAACAGTTGTTTCCTTCAGAAGTGATTCCATCATTTTCCCTACCACTGAGGTCAAGCTAACTGGTCTGTAGTTTCCTGCCTCTGTCCTGCTCCCACTTTTGTGAAGAGGAATCACATCTGCCCTCCTCCAGTCCTTGGGTACCACCCCATCCTCCCATGATTTGTTAAAGAGAGCAGTCAGCGGTGTGTCTAGTTCTACCCTTAGTTCTTTTAGAATTCTTGGGTGAATCCCATCAGGCCTCATTTCTTTGTCCACCTTCAATTTTATTAGTTCTTTCAGAACCCTTTCTTCTGTAAACGGACTGGTATCAACCCCTGTCTTCACGTCTTCAGAGTGTTTCTCTTGTTTGGTTTAGGTAACTCCCTCTCCTCTTCCTTTGTGAATACTGAGCAGAAATATTCGTTCAGTATCCCTGCTTTTTCACTGTCACCCTCTACCCACATTCCCTCCCCTTTATTAAGCTTCAGTATCCCTCCTTTGGTCTTTCTTCGCTCCCTAATGTACCTATAAAACGTCTTATCCCCCTTCTTAACAGAATTGGCTATCCTTTCCTCGGTTTGGGCCTTTGCTCTTCTGACTGCCTTCCCAGACTCTTTCTGCTTTACCTGATAAAGTTCTCTGTCCTTCTACTTCTGTGTTTCCTTATATTTCCTGAATGCTGTCCTTTTCTCCTTAACCTTCCCTGCCACCTCTTTTGTGAACCGTAGCGTTTTTTTCCTTCATTGTGTTTTATTAATTTGCTTTACACAAAGGCTTGTTGCCTCTGTGATGGCTGTTTTGATCACTTCCCATTGTTCCTCCACCCCTCCTTCTTGCCTGTTTGCTAGTGTTTTTCTGAGGCACTCTCTCATTTTCCTAAAGTCAGCCCTCCTAAAGTCTAGTACTCTTGCTTTTGAATGACTTGATTGTATGGCTGTGTTTATCGTGAACCACACTGTTTGGTGGTCGCTTGTTCCCAGATGGCTACCCACTTCTAAATCTGAGATTCTTTCTCCATCCCCTTTTGAAAGTACTAGGTCTAAGATTGCTCCCTCCCGAGTAGGTTCCAATACTAGCTGTCTGAGGCATGCCCCCCTGTAGGACATCGAGAATGACCCTGCTCTTGGATGTGCCTGCAGCAAAGGTGCTCCAGGCCCCCCATCAACAATATCTCCCCTTTTCCTGCCATTCTAAGGATGCCTTCTATCATTTCTTTGTCCATTCTTTCCCCCTGAGATGGGGGTCTGTACACAACCCCCCATGCGGATTGTGGTGCCATTTCCTGTCTCCAGGGTGACCCAAAGTGCCTCATCTGCTCCCTGTTTACTCTTTAGTTCTGTTGCTTTGATCCCTTCCTTTACATAGAGAGCTACTCCTCCTCCTCTTTTACCCTCCCTGTCCCTCCTGTAGATTGTGTATCTTGGTATGTTGACATCCCAGTCATGGTTCTCTGTGTACTATGTTTCTGTGACTGCCACAATATCCAGGCAAGCCTCTTCCATCAAGGCCACTAGTTCAGGGAGCTTGTTACACAGACTACGGGCATTGGTACTCATCACCCTCCACTTTTTGATAGCCTTACCCTTTTAGCCATTTCTGTCCTTACTGCCTTTGCCTTTTTACATTTAAATCTGTTCTGGTCCCTAATAACTTCTGTACCTTGGTGTTTACCTCACTAATCACCATGTTTTGTGGTGGGGGCTCGGATTTCCTGCTCCTTTCAGTGCCTCCCCTTACTAGTTTAAATGCTTGCCAATGAAGCATTTAAACCTCTCACCTAGGATCCTGGTTCCCCCCCTGGACAGATGCAGACCATCGCACCAGTACAGGTCTGTATCCCTCCAGGTGGCTCCCCAGTCCCCAATGAAGCCAAAACCCTGAGCTCCACACCAGTTTTTCAACCACTCATTGAATTCCCTGGTGAGAAGTGCCCTAGCATCTCCTTTGCCATAGACAGGCAGCACCTCCGAGAAGGTTACCATATGCGCTACTTGTCTAAGGCCCCTCCCCAACTCTACAAACTCCTCTTGCACTACTCTGATGCCATTCCTAGCCAGGTCATTTGTCTCTAGGTGGACAATGACATCCAGCTCCCTCCCTCGTGCAGCTCCTCCCACGATCCTGAAGAGTCGCTTCCTGTCCCTCCAAGCCATAGCGCCAGGAAGGCACCTTACCTCCCTCTCCCCTTCCTCCCCCATTTCTACCCCCTAATGATTGCGTCCCCCACCAGGAGTTGTTTCCTTCCCCTGTGGGGTCCCATGCCACCCTCCTGTGGGTCTCCTTTGTGAAGGTTTCCAGCATCCTCCTTGGCCTCCTCTGCAGGTGCCTCCATAGAGGAACCACTATCCACCAGAAGAGCGAATGAATTGTGGAGAGGTACAGCTGGAGGGATGCAACTCTGTTCCACCACCCTCTCCCTCATTGAGCCCACCCTGGTCCAGCCTAGAATGTGGGTGAGTGGGGCTAGGACTTCCTGGAGGGTGAGACGGAGAAGTCTGAGGTCCAGGAAGTCGTGGCTATAGTGATTTTGGTTAATAGCTTTGGTTAGGTAGGGTTGGCAGTCTCTGGGGTAAGGACTCACAGGTAGAAGGGTGGAGCAAGGGAAGGATGTGTGGCATTATGGGCAGGTGGGGAATCGAAGAAATTAGTGGGCAGCACATGGGAGAGATCAGTGAAAGCAGTGTTAAGAGCCGAGGCTATTCTGAGGGGGTCAGAGGAGAGGCAGCCATCTATTAGAATCTGGTCAGGTGGCAGGTTTGGGGCTTTGCCACAGAGTTCCTTAATGTTTTCCCAGAACTTGCGACCAGAGCCCCAGGTGGAGGTTAAGGTGGCTTTGTAATAGTTTGCTTTGGGGGTGCATATGGCCCAGGTGCACTTGTTTCGGGACTCCCGATAACGTTGCCTGTCCAGAGGCCATTGGGTCTCATTGGCAAGGTGCCATAGTGCGTCACGCTGATGAAGTAGGCCTTGGAGGTGGTCCGAGAACCATGGTGCATGATTCTCTTTGGTCATTGTTTTGGTGAGGGGAGCGGACTTGTCACAGGCTGCATTAAAGGTGTTGGTAAATATTTCAAGGGCATGATCCAGGTCAACATACATCTCAACTGTCCTTGATTTTCAGGGACATCCCTGATTTTGGCTCAGAATTTTCCTCTGTCCCTCGAAAAATGTGTGTTTTTGTGACTAAACAGTGGGAACTGCAAGCACAAAATAATGTCAAACATTAAAGTTACAGACGTATTCTTCATCAGAAAATACGTCTTACACTAATCTCCTTATTCTGTCAACTTTCTGAGTGAATATTACACATTTTTAAGATGTGTCCCTGATTTTGGGTGTTTGTCTCTGATTTTTTTAAGCGTTGCCCCTGATTTATGAGGCAAGAGGTCGAGAGGTATGCAGGTCAAGGGTGTTAGTTAGGGGTGTCCAATCCCATTCTCTGAGGTGGGCTTTGAGTAGGGCTAGTTTACCAGGCCCTAGTTTGTGTTTTGCAATAATTTTAGGTGAGGTTTTGGGGGGTACCAGACCAGTTGCAGAGAACTGGAGAGTGGTCACTTAGGGTGCCAGGGAGGACTTGGGTGCTGGTTATTTTGTGGGGGTGGTTTGTGAAAACTAGGTCTAGTAGGGAGGATGACCCCATGCAGGCGTGTAGCCAGGTGGGGGTTTTGATGACCTGAGTGAGATCGAGGGCTGATGCCTCGTTGAGGTATGGGGCGGCTGTTTGGCCAGCCAGTTGTGAAATCCCCAGTAGTATTTTTAGGTGCTTTGGGGTGAGGGTGGCGAGGTAGGACATGATGGCTTGGAAGGCTGGCTTCTGGTCCTTGGGAGGGACATAGGCTGTGGTGAGGAGGAGAGGGGATGTTGACTTACCTAGGATTAATTTTAGGGTGAGGGCCTGAGCCCTGGATGTTAGTATGGGCAGAGGGAGTAGGTAGCCGGAGAGTGAGTCCTTAAGGTAGACAGTGCAGCCACCATGTCGCTTGCCCACTCGGTCGGCGCGGTAGAGGCGGTAACCAGGGAGGTTGACTGCCGAGTTGGGGACAGATGGGGAGAGCCAGGTTTCACTCAGTGCAATGATATCAGGGTGATTCTGAAGTACCGAACCCCTGAAAGGAGTCCCATTCTTTTTGAAGACTGCAAATGTTTAGTGAAGTGATATGCAGGCCATTTCCTGGAGATGGGTAGGATGGTGGGGAATTTAGAGGGCCAAGGTTGAGGTGGACATTGCCTGTCAGAAGAAGGAAGAGAATGAGTGACCTGAGGCGGTTTCTGTTAGCTCGAGTAGTAGGTCTTTGGAATTTATGCTGTGCGTGGCCGATAGTGGATATTGGTAGTTTCAGGGTAAGGGGGGCAGATAGGAGGAGTAAGTGGGGAAAGCGGGGGGGATTTGTTGTGTTGCAGATGTGGAAAGAGGTTGGCCAGGGACAGGGGGGCTCCAGTTGGTTACTTGGCCCATGAGATGGTATCCAGGGGTGTGGGTGGAGGTGTCTATGTATGTGTTGTAGAGGGGAGGGGGTGTAGATGATGGTTTATTGGTCTGGGTTTGTAAAGGCTGGGAGTCCAGGTGCAGTGGGGGTATGGTGTGGGGCTGAGAGTGCCAGGCTGCGTGCTGACAAGAGGTTTCATTGTTGCATCCCATTTTTGCTTTGTGAGTGGTTGGCGAAAGTGCCTGAGGAAATTGCATGAGGAGAGTGATGAGGGTAAGTGGGAGCATGGTAGGATAGAGAGTTAGGCAGTGAGTGAAAGGACTGGAGAAAGAAGAAAAAAAGGCAAGGGGGCCTCTAGTGGAAGGAAAAGATAAGCTGCAGATAGGAAAGTGGACTGATAGGTTATTTTGCATCATGTGACTAGAAATCAAGCTATATATTCGAATGCCGACCAAGGGTGGTGGTGGGGGCGGTGGGGACCCGAACGCGTAGCAAAGTCAGTAAAAACAAGTCATTTTCAGTAAAGCTACAGTAAACTTCTTAAAGGGGATTTCATGTAAAAAGCAACAGTTGGAAAGCAGAGGTAAAATAAGGCTACACTTTTTTATAGAAAATAGATTATCTCCACTGCTGGGCCGATGTAATTTAGTAATATTTGAAAAAAGGTGCCAAGAATTCAAAGTCAGTGCTCCAACAAACAAACAGTCATGATCAGGTGCGCAGCTCCTTTAGTACCAGGCTAGGGCAATCTTTAACCTGGGCTCCGTTTTCAGAGTGGGGGACAGCTTAGCCGAGCAACCCTCTCGACCGCTGGTATGCTGGGGCAGTCTTTAATCTCGGCTCTGTTTTCAGAGTGGGAGAGAGCTTAGCCGAGCAGCCCTCTTGACCGCCGGTATGCTGGGTCAATCTTTAACCTGGGCTCCGATTTCAGAGTGGGGAGAGTTTAGCCGAGCAGCCCTCTCCATCACTGGTATGCTGGGGCAATCTTTAACCTGGGCTCCGTTTCCAGAGTGGGGGAGAGCTTTGCCAAGCAGCTTTAAGAGGGGCTCCGAACAAAGGAAGGGGTCATACAGTACCGTATACAAAGAATAACCACTGACAATAACTGACAGTATTTCTTCAGGGTCAGCCTGACATGATTAATATGGGATCTGCATGTATTATTCACCTCTTCATTTCTTTCTGAACTGTTTTTTTTTTTTGCAGTTTGTCCTGCGAATGCCTGTCAGACTTTGTCCAGAAAGACACCATACTTTAACACGATGCATTTTATCTATAGGCTGACTTTCGTTCAACTGTCATGGAAGCTGCTCAATAACAATACTTGCAACTTTAAAAGTTTAAGTAACTCCACACAACCTAAAGTCATGACAGAAATTTGCATTATCTCTATGCCCAGATAGAAGTGAAAGGAATTTAAAGTTATGTGATGGTTGATGTCAGTTTTGGTGACTGATCTGTTATGTATGTAACTATGCAACAAACACATCCACTGTGAGCAAAGTCTATCTGTAATACCCTCAGTAGTGGCTGTTGGGGCGGTGATGGTGGAAAAGGACATGTCCATCCCCAGTTTAACATGGGACAAAGATCCTTTATATTGCATGACGAGTTCCAGGCTCCAGACCTATGCTAGCATGCCTCTTCCTGCTCTAAAGCATCTGCTGCTTTTGGGGTTCATGTAGGACCTATGCATTTTGGAGTCACATCATGGTCTCCATTCCTACATGCCTACAAGCCTGACTTGCCATTTGTCCATGCTGTGGCAGCACAGCACCTGGCCTTCTTTTTGCACCTGTGGACCCAGATGCCAACATCATTAGTTACCCTCCTGTCTTGATCTCCTTTGTGTAGCTACCTAGACAGATAATTTGGAGTGGGTGATTTTCCACTAGAGACTACAGTCTTTGACCTTTGAAACCACATTTTGATCACTAGGGGTTCACAGACAAGATCATCGTAGCACAAGTGCATCCTAGACCTGTTCGGGGGTTTTCTGCCACAAATACAGAAACAGTTTAGCAGATTCTTGGAATTTCAAATGAACACCCTTGAAAAAGCACAGAGTAATGTATGCAACATTGGGTTGTTTTTTTGGGAGTGGGGGCACTCTGTACCAAAGCACTTTGGCTGAGCTATAATTTTGCAAATGAACACCCTTGAAAAAGCACAAAGTAATGTGTGCAACACTGGGTTGTTTTTTTGGGGGGTTGGGGCACTCTATACCAAAGCACTTTGGCTGAACTGTAATTTTGCAAATGAACACCCTTGAAAAAGCACAGAGTAATGTGTGCAACATTGAGTTGTTTTATTTTGGGGTGGGGGCACTCTGCACCAAAGCACTTTGGCTGAACTGTAATTTTGCTTGCTACCCAATAAAAGTATTTTTAAAGGCTTGTATTCAGGGTGTAAGTCACTTGATATACTAAGTTAACCTCCTGACCTGTATTGTATGTTACCTCTGATTACTTCTATGTTAACCTCCAGACCCTGTATTGTATCTTAACACTGTTTTGCTTGCACCCATTGCTGACACGGAACCTTTGTAAAAGAACCTTTGGTTCAAAGGTATTTATAATCCTAGTAATAAATAAATAAATAAAAATGTTTTGTGCATCCGATTTCTCTTTGTTTTGGGATTTCTTGTACTAGCCAGTGGCAAAAGTAAACACGTAGTGGCTCTCTGTTGTATCCCTGTGAAATATATAATGCCTGCTACCTTACAAGCATACTCCAACCATCTGGATCAGGGATGTTGCTAGTGGCCAGCTCATGGGATATGGTAACTATCGCCACCATTGTAAGAGGAGGTCTGTGATCTTTTTGGCCTTCTGAGACATAGTTTGGCATCAACTTGTAGTAACCACTCCAGTAATAAAAATTGAAGTAGCAGAAGGGAAAAGACCTTGAGGCATGGCAAGTCCAATTTTAGCTACTTTAAGGGACAGTAGGTGTGCCAGTGTGTTCCTCAATTAATGTAAGCCAATGAACAGATATTTAACTCAAGCTATTGGGCTTACCTATAGCTATCAGCAGGCCAGAGCTATAAATACCTAAAGCATCCATAAATTGAATCAGTACAGCTGCCAATCTATGTAGTCTTGAGACAGAAAGTGATGTCACTGAGGGGCGTGCTGTGCTTAACAACATACAGCTTGCCCAACAGTGACATCACTTTGTTTCTTAAGATTCCACACAATGGTGGCTGCCTTCATTTAATTTACAAATGATTTAGATGTTTATAGCTCTGGATTGCTGACACCTACAATAAATCTAACAGCTTGTTTAAAAGATCTCCAGTATGCATGGGCTTTCAGAGTTTGAGGGACCCAGGCACATTTACCTCCATTTAATTAAAATGGTATTAGCAAACCTAATCTGATCTCTCCCAGGGGGATGATGATTTCAACTGGCATAGCCTGGAGCATGACTCTGAAGGAACAGCAGCTGCTGATTCTATCCCTTTCCCTAGTTGCCTGCCTAGCAGAACTCTAGTTACCATCATCTTTCATGTTGGCTTCTTTTTTTACCAGGAAAATGATAGACTGGCTGCAGTTCACATCTGCTTGTGCCCTGCTGGCCATCAACATCAGAATTTTGGTTGCATTAACCTTAGTGTTCTACTAATCCTAGTCTGGCATGAGACTAGAACCTGGAACCACTTCTCTTACCTGTTCTGTCAATGGCTGCCTCTGTCAGACATCTTGACTACTGTGATGGCTGCTCCAATCCTAAAGGAGTGTGAGCTGAAATCCTCAGATGTGTCTTTGGTGAATCGAAACAGTTATCTTGAATGTGTCAGCATGCCTAAACAGGCTGGAGCTCCTTGGGTGCCTCCTTGTCAGATATATGCACAGCACATCAACTGGACATAAGTATATGTTGCTGCACTGCTTTAATCAGACACTTTGAATCCTGACCCTCTCATCCAGCTGGGACTGTAAAAGGCATGAACTAGCTGTCCTTCCTATCAGCCACAGAGGTATTTGCAGAGTAGCCATCACTTTACATCATTGTTTCTTTGGCAGTTCCAGATCTGAGAAGCATAAGGCTCCAAAAAAGGTTATGAGGCAAGCTTTTCTAAAATGTTTGATTTCAAAACCATTTGATCAAATAACACGCAGTTAGGACTGATTAGTGAGTACTGTTCATGATAGGTTTTGGCATGTCACATGGCAGTCTAGACACTTCCTCACTGGCAATGACCGAGTGCAGTTCAAGTAATCATATTCCTCTAAGAAACATGCCATGCTGGCCTGCTGATCATCTGTAGATGAATAAGCTAAAACCATTCCCAGCAGGTTCTCTAAGGCAAGCGCTCTTCAGTGGGTGACCAAGAGCAAGGGAGGCCAGTGGACCAATAGAAGATGTGAAGAATAGTCTTGACAAATACTGAGTGCCACTGTGCACCAAACTAGACACCAGTGTTTCATAAGATAACTAGGACTGTAAAGTCACAATGATTTAGAAAGAATATCAATGATCAGCTTTTGAGCCCTGGACACATGTACACATGAAACCAATACATATTGAAGTAGGCAGCTTAGCACAAAATCCTTAAGCAACCACAGAATTCTCAACAACTTTTACTACCCTTTATTATTGTCTGGGTGCCCGACAAGAGAAATACGTTTTTTATTCATCTATGCCTTTGGGGTCTAACATCATACAGTTCAGACTGCCCTCCCCTGGGTAGGCCTGTTGATTTTGTTGACATATATTCTACAGTAATTATTGCTATAATGTATTTGTTTCTAGTAGGATCTTTATTTTTCAACTCCTCTTTCTGCTGGAGAGCAATGGACTGCTGAAACCTCTGAAATGAGCATGCGGTCAGAGGAACCAATGCAGAAGTCCCTATTCCTTGCATGCTAATGTTCCTGCCTGTCTGCTGGGAGTCAGAGTCCTGTAACTGGTTTAATCACTGCACTGTGACATGAATCTGTGAACTGTGAATTGAGGAAGCAGTATAGCACAGTAGTTTAAGGCTCTGAGCTGCAAACCTGGAGACCAGGGTTTGAATCCCACAGCCCCCACTTGCATACTGTGTGACCCTGAGCAAGTCACTTAACTTCCTTGTGCTCTCAGGTCGCACCTGTAAACAAGCTTTCAGCTTAGTGTGTCTCTCCTGGTTAAAAAAAAAAAAAAGATCTGGTCGTTGTAAATTAGGGTGCCAGAAACATGTCTCTTGCAATGACTGTGCCCCACATTCTGTCATGCAGCTATGCTGACAAGGGACAGCAGGGCAGAAAAGTTAGTTTTTCCGGGGGCTTGCCTCACACCCTAACACTAAATATAGTCTCTTCTGAGTCTGGCATGGGACTGGAGGAGAAGAGTGTCGGCAGCTAAAACATTGTGAGTACAGGGTGCTACGAAATCCAGCATGCCCTGTTACTCACAGTGCTTTCTCATCACCCTAACTGCAGTGCCCAGGTAATGGTATACCCTGTAACGTGCCTTTTTCTCGCTTGTTTTCACTCCTGGGTCTTCCCTTAAGTACACATTGAAAGTAATGCCATGAATAACAGTTCTTTATGGCCATGCAAAATAATTGGTTCTGCCACTGGTGGTCACAGAGTAGACAGTAAAATAGCAGAAACGGATCCTGACCCAATCCTTTCTACTCTATATTCTGCCACTAGCTGCTAGAGGGAAGTTCACATGGGCATTTGCATCTCTGTCCTTCTCAGGTGCAATTGAACTGAGGTATGCTGGAATAGATTAATCCATTCACATTTGAAACCTTATGAAATATGTCAAAATGTGAGTTTTTTTAAAGCAAAAATACAAATAGTGAGCGCAAGCTGCACACAACACTTTTTGAAATACATTTTGTATTAGATGTTTTTAGCTTTTTCACAAGTACAATGTTTATATAATTAATGTGTGGTGCATTCTTTTGGAATGGGAACATTCACTTCCCAGTTATGTCTGGCATTTAGTGGAGATCCCAAATAATCTTCTGACATATCTACACCGAACTAAATGCATTGAACAGCTGCTCACAGCTAAAACTGTGGTGCATTTTAGTTAAACCTGGACTATTGGGAAACATTCTTTAGCACTGATAACTGTTCAAGTTTTGTAAAGATTGTCGATACTTCCTACTGTACTTTGTGTAATCACCATTTTCTGGAAGGTTGTTAGATTTGTGCGTCAGAAGGTCTTTAGCATTTCTTGACTGATTTTAACAGGATTTCTGCTGTATTTCTGTGGTGACTGTCATGTTTAAAACTTTAGTTGGGGTAATGAGGGGAAGAACAGTGCATAATTTTCTATTTGCAATCATGCCATTCAATCAATGGTGCTTTAAAGATTTTGCTATTTTCCCAGTTCGTAGTGTTCCTTCATACGCTGCCCCAGACTCTGCTCCACCTAAGGTTTATCTGCAGTAAATGTCAGGCTGTGTGGTAGACAGGCAAATTGCCTGTAATTTCCCCAGAAGCCTGGTTTATTAATGTTTATGGAAACACAAAAAGGTGAGTTCCGTGCTGTTTGCTTCTATAAAACAATTTAAGCGATTGATTTTTCCCAAATGCATGTAATGGTTCAACACTTTTCTGTCTTGGCTACAATTATGATGCCAGCAATCCATGCCTCTGAAAGTTAACTTGCCATTTGTTCCGGGTATGTAAGCATTACAAAACCATCTCTATACACATTCTGGATTACACTTGAAATAAGCCAGAAGATGAAAGAAAATGTCAGTTATCTGTAATGCTTGTGCACATCATCTCTAACCAATATTGCTCCCCTCCAAGCATGACTCACCATGGCAACAATTGTTTGGAGTACATCTGTAATAAAGGAGAGGATATTGTTACTGTTGACAGTGAGGTCCCTCCTCCACTTTAGTTATACAAACAGTTGGTTGCACAGACAGCTGCAGAGGTGCAAAAGAATCATTAATCTTTCAAACAGGAAATTGGGGTCCCTTTATTGGGAACAGTATACAGCACAAGGCAAGCAGCAAGCATTCAAATTATACCAGATGAGGCATAAAGATATTCACTGCTTTTAGATCCAGTGTCAAATAATGATATACTATAGGTTTCAATAGATCTGTGACCATGTTTAGTTTTTAGTAAGTGGAACAAATGTGGAGACATTGCTAGCTTGACATCCCTTAGCCCACTGCATGGCTTCAAGAGTCAAATCTGGTGGCCCACTGGCACAGCAGTACCACTGCTACTTGCGATGCCAGTAACCCAGGTTTGGGAACAAGCCCAGGTCATCAGAGTGCCAGCAGGGGATGCTCTTCACCTTGGGGGGGGGCATAGTCAGTCTTTGCTGTGCTACTACCACCTGAGTGACCACAGGGGATAGTGCAAGTGTAGCCATGAACTGAGGGCAGATGCCAATGAGCTTGGACGTGCAAATGCATGCATGTTTGCATGATGTGAGCCCTTCTTGGCATCCACAAGGGGAGAAAGTTGGGTAAAGAAGTACCAGCTGCAGCAGGAGGATGTACACCTCTTGCTGCAAGGCCCACACCACCAACTGTGGTGCTCTCTCTCCTGTACCTACCCAGCCTCCATTAGGAGTTAAGAGGATCCCTTCTGATGGGCCTGCCCCTTGGGGTAAGCCAGGGATGTAAGATGGAGAAGTACATCCTGGAGAAGGCAGGAGATGGGGCTGGAAGAGTAGGGTAGACATGACTGACTGTCACTGCTGTTGTGTAATAAAAACAAAGCTATTGTTGCTCGGACCACTGGGCTCACACTGGAGAGGAGCCTTGGACCTCTTCATGCAAGTTCAGGCATCCGTGCTCCATGAGTCCTCCACTCTTGTCAGCTGAGCCACTTCTCTCTGACCCCAATGGTCACTCACAGGCCCTTTCCTAGGCCAAGGAAGATCCTAGCTAGTAGCCAGGGGATTGGGCCTTTCATGCCCTGGGGGAGGGTCTCTGATCAGTGCTGTGTCCTGCCCTTGGACTCCCTGATGTGCCAAAGGCACAAATTTTAAATTTAAACAAAGGCTGAGGAAAGGGTTCCTGGGACAGGCAGGCAGGGAACAGAATTTTTTTTTAATTTAAAACCAAGGCTCAGGGAAGGGTCCTTGCTTTTCTGTAATGCGACCCCAACTCTGGGGCACTACATGATTGCTGTACATCATTGCTTTGCATATGGGGTGTCTCCCTCCCTTCTTACTGGGAACCCACTTTGGCCTGAATATTGGGACCCTACCCACTTTGACCTGAATATTGGAACCTTACCCTTAGTGTCTGTTCTGACCCCAGCCCCACCCCTCCTGCAGCACTATGCTGGACATTGATGGCTGATCTAGAGCATTGCTGAAACCGAAGGATGGAGGAGGTGAGTGCACCCTCTACACCAGGTTAATTTACATGGATGCCATGCATTAGAAAACATCAGCGGCACCAAATAGATTTGTACTGATTTAATGTAAATGAGTAAAACATAGTTGATAAAAATGACACATTAGTTTTGCATTCCTGTTTGCATTGCCAAGTTGCTGTTTATGTATCTGCTTCCCTAATCCCACCTAATTTTACAGCTGAAAACACTGAAGCATGGGGAGGTCAAATGACTCACTCAAGAGTATGTAGCAAGATTGTCCCGATGGTGAAATTTGAACTGAGCTTCTGTTTTATCATTCGGTGTACTAACTACCAAGGCATGCAGCCAGCTTGAGGGGTTCTATCAGTCATAACACTTTGCACAGTTGTACTTCCTTTTTTTTTTAAAATTTAAAATGCTTTATTGGTTTTCAAGTTAAAACAGATAATACAACAATACACAATACATTACATTGACAAGACTTACATAAACACACAGTGTCCCCCTCCCCCTCCCCCCAATTTCCCAGACCTTCCCTCTCTATTTTATTTATTTATTTAGTTTTTGTTTACCGGGTAGGTGCGCTAGTCAGCAGGTGACTATTTTCAGGCACGACCTGGGAGAGTACAATACATCATGACACATAGAAGCAACAATACAATTTGAGGTTACCCCCCACTCTCTCCCACAGCACCAGTTATAAAATGGTTAGCACTATTCCTGATGGGTAAACATACATGAATCTTAGTATACTCTGGCAGCAAGAATTTTAAGTTAACTAACCATACTACTGGGAGGCATGTACCAATAGCAAGGTTTCCAACTTGCCCCATTTCTTAGTATAAATATGCATACAGTTTTTCAAGCTAGCCATGGTTTTCTCCACCCTTAAATTGTACAAAATATAATTTAGCCATTCTGTGTGGGAAAAGGTTTCTTGGTCCATCCAGTGATGCAGGATTAATCATTTCACTGTCAGGGCAATTAGCACCACATGAAATCTTCTCTCTTTTACAGGAATTACAGAGAGAGTGGCCACCATGCAGATATCTGGGGTAAAATACTCAGCCAGGCCCAGGAGGGGGGGTCAAGTGTTGTTCTAAGTTTGTCCCATATAGGGATTACCCTGGAACATTCCCACATAACATGCATCAGAGACCCTTCTGCATTTTGACATCTGGAGCAGGTTGCTGTTGGAAGTTTACCCATTTTATGTAAATGGGTTGGGGTAAAATATATATTGTATAAAATATGGGATTGCCTAAAGCACAGTCTATCATTAGATATATATTGGTAAACATCTAGATATGTGCACTCCCAGTTCGGTGATACATTGGGTAGTACTCTTTCCCAATGGGGGGAATTCCCAGTAGCATGAAGGTGGACCTGTAGAAAAAAAGGGGAGATTAGCTTTAATATGGCATGAGTTTGCCAAGAGCGAGACTGAATAAGAAAGAAAAGATCATTATTGTTAATCTCCCACTTCCCAGTCCCAAACCACTTGATTAGCATGTGCCTCAGCTGATATATTTTAAAAATCTGCATGTTGGGCAGTTGAAGAAGTGCCAATACAGCTTGACTGTCCATCAGGGTCCTGTTCCACAGTAAGTCAGAAACGTTTTTGCCTAGAAACCCCAGGAGCTACTGGGGGGAGAGAGAACCTTGCTGTTTACTCTAAGGTTGGTATTATAGCACAAAGGATGTGAGATATCTTGTGTGGTCTTACGACGCATTGATCTGCATAACTGATTATGCACCTTCAGTGAGGTGTGTATGACAGATCCCTTAAGATTCAGTGGTAGTTTGTTTGGAAGAGTGAAGAAAAGTCTGATTGGGGGAATCCCAGATAGTGCTATTTGGTGCCTCTCAATTTGTAGTCAGATAGGGAGGCAGTCAAGGGTTTCAGGTTGCCCTAAAGGTGTGACCCATCTGGCATACTTTGAGGCATGGCTGGCCAGGTAATAAAGGTATAAGCTGGGAACTTTAAGACCTCCCAAATGTTTCGGGGCCACCAAGCGATGGTACACTCAGCAGGGAGGTTTACCTTTCCAGAGGAAATGAGAAATTATTGAGTGGAGCTTCTTAAACCAGACATGTGGAAGAAAAATGTTTAGCATATTGAGATGATAAAAAATCCGGAGGAGAATATTCATTTTGAGCATGCTAATTTGGGTCTGTAAGGAGAGCGGAAGCAAGGTCCATCTGTTTAAGTCTTGAGTAATGGTGTCCACTATGTTCTGTAGATTAAGTGACTTGATAAGTGATGGTTTCTGGAAAGGGTGATTCCTAAATATGTAAATTTGGAGTCCCAGGTCAATCCTAGGTCTCTGCACTCTGAGGAGAAAGTTTGTTGATTTAGGGGCATAACTATAGTTTTATCTAGATTCAGTTTATAACTGGAATGAGTGCCAAACTGGGAAATAATACGTAGGGCTTTGGGTATGGATACCCTGGGATGCGAGACGTGAAGAAGAATATCGTCTGCATATGCTGAAATCTTGATGTTAAGGGGGTCCACTGGGATACCCTGGAGCTCTGGGAGGATTTCAAAACCCTGATCAGTGGTTCTAAAGAGGTTAAAAAGAAAAACAGTTGTACTTCCTGTTCAGGGGTGTCTAACTCCAGACTTTGTATCAAACTTCATAATGTCCTCTTTCGCCTATGTAAGCTGCTGTTTGAAGCACGATACACCATGCCCTGTTGCTGTGATGTGATTACTGCACTGTACTGTCCCTTTCCCCAGCACCCATCTGGAAACGAGTTGCTACCAGCTGAGTGTGCCTGTCCAGGTAAAACTTTCAAACAAACATACAAACAAACAAACAAACAAACACTGTAAATAAATAAAGCTAATGACTATCACTGAAGATTACAGATATAGAAGCAAAAAAAAAATCATAACGTATAGGTATTATATACAGTCGTGTTCTTAGTGTATGCCATTGTTGTTATTGTAACAGCTTTCTGAGGGTATAGTGTTACGTTCTGGCACAGTGTCACTGATTTTCATTATCTGCCCTTGACACTTTTGTACATTATTTCATCCCAAATAGGCTTGGATGGGCATGCTAGAATCCTATTTGCCAGCTATCTGTTCAGAGGCTCAGACAGGACAGTACAGTACCCGAGGAAGTTATGTGGGATAAGTTTTGATTTGAATTGTGCTGTGCTGCGTTCACCAATTTGGTTTCGTCTATGTTCAACGCACATGTTTTGCTCTGCTTAAGGGAATCCCATTCAACATTATCTGGAATTTGTGTTTTATTTCTCAGGGCACAGCTAGTGAGGCCACCCTAGTAACACTGCTAGCTGCCAGAACAAAAGTGATGAGACGAGTCCAAGCAGAGAACCCAGATCTGAGTGAAGCAGATATCATGAGTCGTCTGGTGGCCTATTCCTCTGAGCAGGTAAGAACATCGGAGTATATATGTGAAGTCTAACCATATGAGTTTTTTCAGGTGACTTGGTAGACTAACAACTTACTATACAGTGTATGACTGGTCACATTTCCCATAGGGAAATAGTGGCATCAAAATCTTTTAATGCCATTGTCTGAAGTCTGGATGTTGTCGTACCATCGTTCTGACATCAGATCAATGGTATAACAGTATCCAGTTGTCAGTCACAGTCAGATGAATATTTAAAGGAGAACTGTAGTTAACTAAAGCTCCCACCCCCTGAAGCCTGACTGCCCAATTAGACTTTTCGCAAGAAAAACCAAAAATTAAATGCCTGCACTTACTCACTATTA
Organism: Neoceratodus forsteri; assembly: GCA_016271365.2. Lineage (NCBI taxonomy): Eukaryota > Metazoa > Chordata > Ceratodontiformes > Ceratodontidae > Neoceratodus > Neoceratodus forsteri. The sequence goes on along the minus strand of CM057456.1, from coordinate 445,427,062 downwards.
CACATGTAAACTCTGCTGGCAGGTAACATGGCGGATGCTGCGCAGTGCCATTTCATGTAAGTGCATGGTGCCACTCTGCTTGCTTGTTTGCTGAGAAACCAGTGCTGTGCCATACACTAACATGAGATGGCACCGTGCAGCACTGCCGTGTTGCTTGCCGGCTGAGTTTACAAGTGTAATAGCGAGTATATGCAGGCACTCAATTTTTGATTTTTCTTGTGAAAAGCCTAATTGGGCAATCAGGATTGGGGGGTTGGGAGCTTTAGTTAACTGTAGTTCTCCTTTAAACAATAAGGCAGGACATGGTGTGCTTTATTATGGGATAATGAAATACCTCATGAAGTGAGGCATGAGGCAATGCTAAGTACCCTATGCACCTTAGAAGTGCTGTTATCCCACAACTGTACATACCCTGGGGTGACGTATAGCATTTATAAAATGGTTCCTCTATTTATTTAAAAAACTGAGTAATGAGGTTCAGAAAGTTATGTATTTATGGCTTCCTCCTGCCGGTGATTGATTATGGCTTACTGTTCTATCATTCAGCTGGTGAGGGGGTTGTTGGAGAGGGTGAGGACCCTATTGAATCAGATAGCAAGATCTGCCACTCATTTGCTAGATCATGCTCATCACGGTGATTTTTATAAACATGCTGGTTGGCAACAACTAGATCAGAGGTACTTATTCCAGCTAGGCATCCTTGCCAAAAAAAGTAAAGTTAGATAGAGTTCCAATTTTATTTCATGCTGTTTTTAAAAAAACATACTAGTACTGTTTCAACCACGTCATCTCTGCACTTTCAATTTTCTGTCCCCAGGATGAGGACTATAATTGGTCAAAAAACACTGTGTTACAATTTGCCATTCTTTTTTAACTCACTTCCACCATCCATAGCTTGTGTTAGTAATCCACACAAATTTTCAGACGTGCTCTGAAAAAACATATTTTTTTCAATTGTCATTGCAAATGTTTCTTTGGTTAGACCTAATGTACTGGATACATATATTTATTGAATGTTTTATTGTTTATTGCCTATTATTTAATTTTTGTATTGTATATCTGTTGGTTGTTCTTGTCACCCATGTAAACAGATCTTTGGCCCGTGGACTTTTGGACCTGTGCTGTCATGCTGGAATAATGCACAAACATGTATTACATTGGACCAATCACAGGTCTTGTTTTCTCTTACCCATTTTATAATTAAGCAATAAGGCATGACAGGGTGTGGTATATCATGGGATATCGTCATGCCTCAGGTCGTTGGGCACGAGGCCACAGGCCGAGTTCGTCCAACCACCTGAGAAGTGACGATATCCCATGATATACCACACCCTGGAGTGCCTTATTGCTATTATGAACTGGATCAATTGATATTTTATGCATTTAATGCAAAAAAAGAAAGTTTTAAAATATTTTAATACTGTTTTTATATGAGTGTAGGAAGATATTAAAAAAAAGTTTGTGCATGTCATGTTTTGGGCAGTTGGTGGTGCTGCATGAGGATTTTGTTACAAAGTCTTAATTCTAATAGTATTGCCCCCAAAGTTTAGTTTACTCAACCACGTTGTCTAGTATGGAGCAACTGATGATATTTTTTGGCTTTTTTTGTTTGAGGAGGTAAAGATGGGTTTTTTTTTGTTTGTTTCTGCCGAAATTGTGAAAAGAAGTCATAGCCGGGTAGACAATAAACTGACTACCAATGTGCACCGTGGCTCCGCAAGGTGAGAGAAGGTTTTTTTGTTGTGGTGTGCCCTAAGATTCGTGATTTATTGCATTTTGCCTGCAGTACTCGAGTCGTGCCGTGCTTTTGAGGAAAGCGAGATGGTGAGGCTAAAGCCGTGGTATTCTTGAGGAGTGGGTTGTAGATTTTGCCATGAGACAGCATGGCAGTGGGGGGGGAGGGGTTGGGACAGTTTTCTGTGATGCAGCACTTGGCACTCTCAAAGGAAGAAGACAGATTTTTTTTCTCTTTGGAGAGCGTGTGCTTTGGGCGAGATGTAAGGGGAAACAGTTGTGAGGATTTTTTTTTTTTTTTATAAATAGCATCCGAGTGGAGCTCTGACTTGCTTCGCCTGCGGGGACATGGAGAACATTGTGCTGGGAGTGAGGAGGCTGGTGGCCAGAGGTTTTTTGAAGCCATGATGATGTAGCTTGATACCATCACAGCTTCAAATACCTATTGGCCAATTAGCATTCTCCATGTACGATCCCCAGTTCATAATTAAACTTAAGGGGATCCTAAACAGCATGAAAGGAAAAATGAAAAAATTTAAATGTAAACAGATGAAGCCTGAGAGTGGCACTTGATACAGCAGTTCAGAGACTTAGGTATATCTCCTACAATGATTAAATATATTTTTGTCAGCTTTAAACAATGTAAACAAACCTGGAAATTATTTGAATGCCCTGCTCCTGGTAGGTACATAAAATTGCACTTATGTCCCAGTAAAATAATGTCATTGGAGGGAGACTACTGCAGCTGCAGTACTGTACCGTGATGGTAAATTGCAGCTATTTATAGATTCACCGTGAATTGCCGCCGGCAAGAGATCGCCAAACAGTGGGAGTGGAGCTGACTGGTTTAGCTGAGTGTGTTTTTCTTTTCCTTTACAGGAGGGTTCTGTGAACCAGAAATAGATTTGCTCTGAAGACAGTCGATTTTGTCTGTGGGTTTGGGAACTGGGAGGTGGGAAGATGGCAGCAGAAGGAGGGCACTGAAGGAAAGAGTGTGGCTGCCCATTGTAGAGGAGCTAGACTATGTGGCAGGGAACAACCAATTGGGGTCCTGTAGTTCTAAGAATAAATTTGGAGTCTGGTATCCTGCTTGCTCCTTTAACCATGAATTGCTGCTGAGCAACTGCTGAGCAGTGGGAGCAGGACTGATTGCATCAGCTAAGAGTTTTTTCTTTTCATTCATAGGAGGGTTCTGTGAGCTGGAAAAAGATTTGTTCTAAGGGCAATTGATTCTGTCTGTGGGTTTGGTGACTGGGAGGAGAGAGTATGGCATTAGAGGGAGGGCACTGATGGAGGAGCGTGGCTGGCCATTCTAGAGATGCCAGACCACATGGCAAGAATCAGCCAATCATGGGCCAGTAGAGAGTACTTGAGACCCACAAGACCAAGCGACCCCTCATGAGTGACCCCTCGCATGAGTACCATGAAGCAGGTGTCTGGCATCTATCTCAGTGACATCTCAGGATGTCCACAGGACTACCACAGGAAGGATTGCAGGCCACACTAACCAGAGGAGGATAGGGAAAGGTAAGGAGGGCAGCGTGTTTGGGGCAGGAGTCATTAGACAGGTGCAGCTGGTCACTATCTCAGGTCAGCTTGCATGTATTCAATTAATAATGTGATTGCTTGGGAGTGCAATTTGCAGATGTCTAAAAGATAAGAGGATTGATAGGTGGAGCAACTAGTCCCTAAACAGGATAAGGATATTGTCAGGTGTTGGTGGGGGTTTGCAGCTGCTCCCAAACAAGAGTCAGTGTGTTAATATATAAGGGTTAAAGTGAAGCTAGGTAGGGCAGCTGGTAGGCAACCAGCAGATTAGGAGATTACTAGGGAGTGCACTAGGTCCCAAGCTAGGATAAGCATACTCGTTAAGTACAGACAAGGGAATGTAGCAGTTCCCTGTCTAGGGAAAGCCCATGTTTGAGTAGCAGACTAGAAACTTTGTAGGGCTGAGGGTATCAAGGATAAGCTGACTAGACAAATGGGGAATTGCAGCTTTACAGACATCGCCATCAAAGGAAGACTGAGGGATTAAAGACCCTAGTTAAGGAATGGGAAAAAGAAAGTGGAAAGGGGAGCAGCTTTATAGCCACCCCAATCTAGTTTTTGCTACAGGAGGCCCAGTTAAAAAAGGTCAAGGATCATGTCTAATAGAGGTGCAGCTTTAACAGACACCCCCGTTTACTTAAAATATGGAAGCACACTCTAAGGTGGGAGACAGCCAGGGATCAGGTGGCAGAGGAGCAACTGAAATCATGTATTGGTAGCAGGATGGGGGAAAAGAGTGGTGAGTTGCAGAGGTTGTGGGGTGGCAGTATTCTTGGGGACACTGTAAGAGATTGGGGATTTCCCACTATGTAGGAACCTGAATTTCCTAAGGGCAGAATTAAGGCAGTTCACATGGAAGCTGGGTAGACTAGCATGGAACACAGGAGGTTCAGGGCAGAGGAGCTTGCATGGAACATGGGTGATCCGGGGCAAGGAGGACTGGTGAGAGGAGACCAGGGGAGTGAGGGTGGCAGGAAGGAGAGGGGGCTATGAATGGAGCTAAAGAGGCTAGCATGGAATGCAGGAGATTTAGGGTAGGAGGGCTAGCATGGAATGCAAGTGGTTCAGGGTAGGGGGAGGCTAGTGAGAGGAGACTAGTGGTGTGAGGGTAGCAAATAGATAGAGCAGTTCAATGAATGGTTTAGGAAGTGGTGCAAGGAGGAAGGGCTTGGATGTGTTTGTGACTGGGGGAAGACTTGGACAGATAAAACACTCTCCGCACTGGACAGATTGCACTTCAGTAGAGCGGGTCAAGAGTCCTCAAAAGAAGGCTGGGAGAATATATAATTAAATAACTAAATTTAAACTGCTCAGCAGGTGGAATGAGCCTTACAGGCCCCTAGTCTCTGGGAGGAGGAGGAGGAGATCATCTGACCCCCTGCCCCCCCACAGACACACACTAACATTTATTTATTTATTTTAATTTTGGTAACCGGGTGAGCCCGATGAGGCATTGCAGTCCCTTTTTTAAGGGCGACCCGGAAAGTGCAGAACATAGACAATGACATGGCAGTAGCAGTGGATGCATTTACATCACTCACTGGTTTACAAAAATTCATCATTTATAGAAACATTCACAGATTAAACATTTACAGATTACAAAGACATGGCAGTTACATTGGTTATATTTGCATCACTCATAGATTTACAAAATGCACCATTTACAGATACACTTACATCAAATATTTACATGAACAGAAGGGGTCAGGGAGCGGGGATTCTTATACATATGAGGATCAGTGAGTGGGTAAAATTTATGCATAGCATTATGGAATGCGGACCAAGAGTCAACAGAAGCAGGAGAAGAGTGATGAGGCACTGAGGTGGTGTACTAGGGAGGACTGGAACTTAGTGAGGGAGGTGCAGGACAAGGTTGAGTGTGGTAGTGAGTTCCAGCTAGACATCGCTGAGAAGGCAAAAGATCTCTGGGCCACTGCTAACCGAGGTTTGGGCAGTATGAGAAGAGGGAGGGAGGCAGATCTAAGAGCACACAGAGGTTGCTGGAGCTGAATAAGTGCAGTAAGGCAAGGAGGGGTGTAATGGTGGACCAGTTTGTGCAGTAGACTCAGCATTGCATACTGGAGTTTGGATTCATATGTTAGCAAGCTCAGGAAGGAGAGGACATCACAGTGGTGGTGATGGACATTGACCCCTAAGACAAACCTTCCCACCCTATGGTAGGCCTGTAGTAGTGGGGCACCATATGTAAGGAGCGGCAGGAGGGTGGTGGCCACGATCTTGTGGCATGAAACTGATGTGAGGATGGGTTGTATGTGGTATAGCAGACCCAACTTTTGGGTTAGCGCTTTGGTTAGGAGAGTGACATGAGTGTTCAGGGAAAACGAGGAATCTAAGGTGATACCCAGATACTTAAAGGATGGGATGGATTCAAGGGCATCACCATTATGGGAGAGTATCGCAAGAGGAGGATGGGGATGCGGTGAGGAGGAGGAGGAGGGATTGGTGAACAGCATGCATTTGTTTTTTTTGGTGTTGAGGACTAGTTGGTTATCTAGAAACTAGCACTCTAATTTGGAGGTCCGAGGCGAGCATGCTGTTGAGCCACCCGAAGTCAGAAGAAGAGCGGTAAACAATGGCGTTATCTACACAAAGGTGCCCAGAAGCCCCTCTGCAGTTATTGGTAATTCATTAATGAATAGAGAAAATAATAACAGGCCCAGGATGAAGCCCTGAGGGACGCTGTGAGTTATTGGTCTAAGATCCCAGAGAAAACCGGACCACTTGACCATCTGAGTGCAGCCAGTAAGGTAACTTTTTGGCCAAGTTAAGGCTCTAACGTCAAGGACAAGTAAGTGTAGCTGCCATAGAAGGAGATTTTGCTTGACCTTTTCAAAAGCCTTTGTCAAATCGATGAAGATAGCATCAGTGGCAAAGTCATGATCCATAGCATGGAACAGGTCAGATGTAACTTTTATCAAGGCAGTGAGGATACTGTGTTTTTTTCTTAACAAATGCTGGAACCTTGAGAGGAGGTGGTGGTGGTTCAGATAATCCTGTAAATGGGTATAGAGTATACACTCTTGGATTTTTGCCAGCAGGCAGAGGTTGGGAATAGGCCTAAAGTTTTCCACAGTTGTGTTGAGTCCACCCTTATGAATGGGAACAGCCATGGTTATCTTCCATTTATCAGGGGCCGTCCTCGAGAGGAAGGTTCAGTTAAACAGGTCACGGAGTGAGCGGGCAAGGGCTGCAGCTCCCAATTTGAGAAATTTGGGTTTGAGGATGTCGTGACCGGGGAGCTGTCAGCTTTGAGTTTAGCGAGAAGCCGGCGAACTTCATTGAGGGTGGCAAGTTTAAGGTGAAAGGCTGGCCAAGCACTAGTGTCCATTGATGGGGGTGGGGGGGTTGGTAAAGAGTGATGTATATCTATGCAGGTCAATAAGAATTCATTAAATCCAGTGGCAATGGATGGGGGTCAGAGAGGACAGTACTTTGGGCAGAGGTGGAGCATGGGGTCTCAGAGGACTTGCCTTTGATTAGGGAGTTCACCTGCCACCAGAACTCTTTGGGTTTACAGAGATGCTCAGTTTGGAGTGACCTGAAGTGGATTTGCTTGGCTTTCTGAATATAATTTTTACACCTGTTTCTGAGCTGCCTATGGACTTGCCAGTCAGAGGGTAGCCTGCTTCATTTGAGGGTCTTCCAAGCCCGATCACTTGCGGTCATGAGCATCCTAATATCCTTTGAGAGCCATGTAGCTTTGATCCCTTTTGATCTGCACCTCTTCATGGGGGCATGACGATCAACTGGCAATATAGCCTAGAGGTTAGAATAATGAGCTGTGGATGAGCTTGGTACATCCAGCAGACCAGACCTTGGTTTGATCTCACAACCTCCACTTGCATACTGTGTGACTCTGAGCAAGTCAAGTCACTTAACCGCCCAGTGCTCCCAGGTCACCCCTGAAGACAGGCACTTGGGCCTAGTGGGCCTTACCCAGTTACCAAAGACTAAAATAAATAAAAAACTATATTGCTGAAGGTGGTCACGAAAAAATCGAGGCCCTGATTGATGCCCAGAAGAGTGTTTATTGGTCCCCAATTGGCATCTGAGATAGTGGCAAGAAAAGCACTGGGATTGAGATGGGACATATCTCAGACCACAGTGACCCTGGGCGGAGGTTAAGGAAATTATTTTATTTACTTATTGATTGAAATGTTTCACCAGGAAGGCACACTGAAAAACAAGTTGCTCGTCTCCCGGTGCGACCGGGGGGGGGGGGCATCTACAATTGGCTGAAGAATTAGACATACATTTTAACATTTAACATATCTGGAAAATTAAACATTCAATTACATTTGTAACAAGACATACAGTTAAAAAATATCATAAATAATCATACAATCGCATTTGTGACAAAACAGACAGTTAATTATACAATGGGGTATGAAAATCCAGTAACCTCATTGGTCAAAACACATCACATGACAATGATAAATCCTCCAGTATACCCACTGTAAAAGTTTTATATCACTATAAAAACAAAAAAACAAGTTGAACATTGTATAATAGCAATGTACCATGACAGGGAGTGGGTATATGGGTGGATTTACCACTTCTGGTGTGGCTAAGTCACGAGGCTGCGCCTCGTGGCCAAACCACACCAGGCATGGTAAATCTACCAATATACCCACTCCCTCTCATGGTATATTGCTTAATTATACAATGGGTACAGAACAAAATACCAGATGCTGCATTCTGATTGGTTAGCTGGCACCTTTTCACAGTGATAAATCCTCCAGGGTATGCACTAGAAAAGGTGCCAGCTATCAGTCAGACCCAGCAGAACCCACATTTGAAATCACTCCAACCATGTAAAACTCAGCATTCGCAAAGCCACTGCCAGTCGTCACATGAAACTCTCACTGACAACCCAAGATCACTAAACCACGTTCTTCTAACTCCTGCTCTATAACTGTGTAAACAAGCATTTGTCAATGCCGAATGTTTGCTTGCTGGCATTGGCAGTGGTAGTGTAGAAGTTACAGAGCTGCGTAATAGGAATGGCAGTGAAGTATTGAACTGAAGCCAACCCCACCACCACCCTGCAGAGAGTGACAGGCATTGGGGTGTGCGTTTGGGTTGTCAGGCATAACGGCCACGCCATTTCACCACACCCCACCCTGCAGACACTGACAAGTGTACCAGTGTTCCTTGGGGTCTTTGACCCTTATGCGCACCCCATTTCATTAGGAAATATGGTGAGATGGGTGCGATATAGGAGAATGGGGTGAAGTTTGGGGCCGAAGAATCCAAGGCATACCTTGATGCCTTTCACTGACTGCAGGGTGTGGAATGGTATGAGCATCACAGGCAAGAATCCCAAGTCACACCCCTGATGCCTGTCATTCTCTACAGGGTTGGGTGTTATGGTTGGAAACCCTAATACCTCAGGCATTCGTTGGAATTTTCACTCCAAATTTTCAACATGTTTTTTTTGTGACCCCACCTCATGAAAAGGGGAATATCAGTTTGTTAGCTGAAAGCTGCTTATGTACAGTGACTACGGCATTAAGCACCACAGGTGCAAAAACATTCGAACAGGATGTAAAAATGACAGCTGTACTGTTCATGGGGAGGTGTAAAAATGGCAATGTTGCAAATCTGTAGTAAAAATATTAAAAAAAATGGTGAAGTCACGAGCATACATAGAAACTGTGCAACGCACACCCGTAATATAATTAGGTTGGGGATTTTTTACAGCAGATTGTCAACTCAGGCATTTTGGTGCCTCCGATCATGAACAGTGTCACTGTGATTTTCTTTATCTATGCCAAACAATGATTTCCCACAGCGACCACGCATCTCTGCATTGAAAGTGTGGAAACACACTTCAGCCATGTTGTGAAAAATGACAGCTGTACTGTTCATAAGGAAGTGTGGAAAAATGGCACTGGTGAAAATCTGGACTGAAAATATTACAAAGTCATGAACTAGCGAGGGTGTGTGGAAACTGAGCAATGCTCACTTGTAACACAGTCATTTTATGGACTTTTGTCACCAAATTTTCAACAAAGCCATTTTAAGACCTCTGCTCATGAACAGTGTAACTGTGATTTTCTTAATCTATCTAAACATTGCTTCCCTTTAACAGCACCATTATGCGCTACATGTCGCGAAAACACATACTAGGCGACATATGAAAAATTGCAGCTATTACTGTTCATAAGGAAGTGTAATAAAATGGCAATGTTGAAAATCTGGAGTGAAAATATTAAATTTGCAAACTTACGAGCATGCATGAGAACTGTACAGCGCCGCGCTCGTAACTGATCATTTAGGAATTTTTCACCACATTTTCAACATAGCCATTTTAGACCTCTGCTCATGAACAGTGTCACTGTGATTTTCTTAATTTGTCCTGTACATTGATTTAGCACCAACTGCTCCACTGTCGCTACATGGTAGGAACACGTTTTGGGTGAGATGAAAAATGACAGCTGTACTACTCATAAGAAGGTGTGGTAAAATGGCAATGTTGAAAATCTGGAGTGAAAATATGAAAATTCACGAACTTCTGACGTCGCGTAGGAACTGTCTAGCATACGCTCGTAAAACAATCATGTTTGGAATTTTCCACCAAATTTTCAACATAGCCATTTTAAGACCTTTGCTCATAAACAGTGTCACTGTGATTTTCTTAATTTATCCGTACATTGATTTACTTTACCGACTGCGCCATTGTATGCGCTACATGAAGCGGAAACACATTTGGTGAGATGTGAAAAATGACAGCTGTACTGCTCATAAGAAGGTGTGGCAAAATGGCAATGTTGGAAATCTGGAGTGAAAATATTGAAAATCGCGAACTTCTGACGTGCATAGGAACTGTACATGACGCTCAGTAAAACAGTCATTTTTGGAATTTTTCACCAAATTTTCAACATAGCCATTTTAGGACCTCTGCTCATGAACAGTGTCACTGTGATTTTCTTAATTTGTCCCGTATATTGATTTTGCACACCGACTGCGCCATTGTGCGCAACATGGGCAGAAACACATTTTGGGTCAGATGTGAAAAATGACAGCTGTGCTACTCATAAGAAAGTGTGGTAAAATGGCAATGTTGAAAATCTGGAGTGAAAATATTGAAAATTTGCGAACTTACAAGCCTGCGTAGGAACTGCGCAACGAACGCTTGTAAAACAGTCATTTTTTGGAATTTTGGCACCAAATTTTCAACATAGGTTTTGGGACCCCTTCTCATGAGTGATGTCACTGTCATGGCATTATTCAGGCCTGAGGGTGATTTAGGCGCAGTGACTGCGAATCACCCTTTGGGGCGACAACGCCATGACAGTGACATCATCGCAAGAGTCCCATGTTGAATTTGGTGCAAAAATTCAGATACTGAGATATGCAACAAAGTTGAAACCCCTATCTAGCCCATTATATAGCTTACAGAATTTCCTCAGTTCGCGATCCGGCTTTGAAGAGTGCAGGCGTGTTCCCGTCCACGAAGATTGTCGCGCGGGTCGGAGGTAAGTATAGGGGTGAGGGGTGTGGGGAGGCTGGGTGTGCAGTGGGTGGAGTGCGGGTTGTGGGAGGGGGCTGGGAGATGCGCTGTAGGGACCATTTTTCTTTACAGGTAAAAAAAAAAGAAGCGGCGAGGGGCGTTTGCCATGCTGGGGTGGGCTCCCAGTGTGGCACAAGGACGGTTGGGGGGGCCGTTCAGCCGACGGGGGATTGGGCACCCCTGTCGGCCAAAGTATGGATTACCATGCTGGGGTGGGCTCCCAGCGTGGCACTTAGTACTCGGTGGGGTTAGGACAGTGGAGCCGACGAGGGATTAGGCACCCCGTTGGCTATATCATTACTTGCCATGCTAGGGGTGGGCACCCAGCGTGGCATTCGAAAACTTTGGGGGAGGTGGGGGGCAGCACAGCCGATGGGGATTGGGCACCCGTTGGCTATTCAGTGTGTGTGGGGGCGGGCGTGCGCCTGCGTGGCATGTGTGTGTGTGTGTGTGGGGGAGCTGCGCGCAGGCAGGCGATATCTTATCGCTGCTCACTCAAGTGTAGCTCCCCTTTGAGCTTATGCCACTGCATTTTGGAGCTTGTCATAGACAGCTCCAGCATGCATGGCTTACAGGGTCAAATCTGCCAACACACTGACTTAATTGGAGGAGGAGGTGACACACCTCCGAAATCTCCGATGATGGCACTATGTTTCTTGCACATGCGTGCAAGCAAACATAAAAAAGTAATACTCAACACAGATGCCACTTTCCACATAAAATCACTGTACCCGCCATTCGACACTTACCTAACTGCATCATAACATCTTAACCCTCCAGTCCCACAGCTGACAAACTTAGGGGCCACTAATGCTCTCACAGAATCCATACTTCCAACATCTGGCCATTCCCACTCTACACTGTGTGACCTTTACACACTTCGCTACTTCCACAGCTGACACACATATGGCTAAAAAAAAAACATAAACTTTTTCCCTATGATTACCGTGGCCCACAACAAGTAAAGCACCAAGAACAATTTAAATAAACTGCACTAGTAAACACGATCCCGCGCATGCGCACAATGCATCAACTACAGAACTAATCCTCCATAGTTGCAACACCAGTACAACAGAGTCCCACCAACCAGAGCTAATTTTTTCCTCTGCAGCACTAAACTAAATAAAAATAATGCAAACCCCACCAAAAAACTTTCTTTATTTTTTTTACCACAAAAAATGCATAATACTATTGTATAATAGCAATATACCCCTCCAAGGAGTGGGTATACTGGTGGATTTACCACGTCTGGTATGGTTAAGTCACTTGGCTGCTCCTCATGACCGAACCACACCAGGCGTGGTAAGTCCACCATTATACTCACACTGATGGGGTATATTGCTTAAATATATCATACCTGTGGAATATGCATTTAATTACAAGTATCAAATATCTGAGGAACACAGTACAGAAATTTAATGTGGCATTGGAGCGAACTCCTTGCAGGAATGGATTACAGTTAAGAGGCAGATTATTTCGCAATTATTGAATGAATGAGGTGCAGTGGGGGGGGGGGACATCAAGGAGGGTAGATGGGTTGACTGGGGAAACTAGCTGGGGAAAAGGAGAGGATAATGATGGGGAGAACATTACTGGAGAAAGGTGAGCAAAAAAAAATATATATATGTTTCGCCAGATACAGAAAGTAGAGGAGTGATCAGTGATCACTAATGCTGTCAGTGAGTACACCCACAGATTTCACCTTATGGGTACAGTTGGTGATCACCCAATCAAGCAAGGCATGGTTGCCTGATTTTGTACAGATTCTTTTTGGGACATTGATGAGCTGAGCCAGGTTGCCATCTGCGAGAGAGGAATGAATCTTGTCAGAATTGAGGTTCAACCAGTCTATGTTAAAATAGCCACAGAGTATGAGATCATGATGAGGGAGGTTGGCAAGGGAGGATAGAAAGTGGGGGAGGCAGATGGAGGATTCTTTTGGAGGCAGGGAGGCACAACTCACTATTCATTTTTTGAGGCGGACGAGAGTCAGGGAGTGAAAAAGTGACTTTGCCGCATGGGGTTCAGGGGCAGGGGTAGGGATATCAATGGCGTCTAAGCCAACCCAGACAAACATGATGACACCACCGCCCCATTTACCCAGCCTGTCCTTTCTGAAGCAGTTGTAACCATGCATTGGTATCTCATGTTGCTTGTTGCTAGGCTTTAGCCAAGACACCGATATGCATAAAATGTCCGGAGAGTGTTGAGTAACCCATGCTTTGAGTTCGCCAGTCTTGGGGTGCAGACTTCATGCGTGTGTATGAGCAGGGCCGGATTAAGAGGGGGGCAAATGGGGCAAATGCCCCAGGCCCCCCCACCATGAGGGGGTACCCCGGAGAAACGTCGGCAAGTTTTGGTTTCAAAGTGGCTGCCGCTGCTTTAAATCCCTTGCTGCCGGCGGCCCCTGCAGTTCCTGTTTTTGCCAGCAAGTGTCGCCACTGGCCGCTGCCTGAAAGAATTGATCACTGCAATGGAGCAGCCAGGGGAGGGGATACATGATGGCAGAAACTACAGGAGAGAAGTCATGTAGTCGCTGCTTGCGTCCTTTCGTCTCGTCTGACATCGTCTGACTGACTCGTCTCGCATCGTAAGTAAAAACTCCAACATCCGTCTCGCACCACGCAGATGTTGGAGAGATTAGAGCTGAGCAGACGTGGGTTGGGTATTGCTGGGTGGATTCCACGATCGTTGAGAGGTTCCCTTCCGCCCCGGGCATAATCTTGCTTGCTCACAGACCTCGACTCGGCGTATAGTGCCTAAACTCAGTAAACTACTGCCTATAGTAGTGTGTGTACTGTACAAGTACAACTAGTGAGGAGGAGACTAGAGAGGTGAACAGGACGGAGACAAAAAAAATATAGCGATCAGTCACACGAGGAGGTGGTGGACTCGGAGGTACTTGACTTGTCTTGTCAGACTCTCTCGAATTATTTTTGTTAGAACGCTCAGTCTCAACCTCCTCCTCTTCCTGCCTCATAAATCAGGGACAAAAAACAAGGCTTAAAAAAAATCAGGGACAAAGCACAAGGCCCAAAATCAGGGACACACTTAAAAGTTTTAAAATTAGTGCTATCCAGTAACCAGTATCCACTCAGATTAATGCTGGCAGAATAAGGGACTCAGTGTATAATACATTTCTGAAGAATATAAGAAGTCTGCAGCTTTATTGTTTTTGACATAATTTTATTCTTACAATCATCACTGTTTAGTCAGGAAAACACAGATTTTAGGAGGGACAGAGTAAAATTTTGAGGTGAAATCAGGGACATCCCTGAAAATCAAGGACACTTGAGAGGCATGGACCACCATCCTGAATGAATTCTTACTCTGGGGGTGGGGGCCGGGAGAGGTAGCCAGCCAGGCCGGGTAGTACCATAGAAGAAGTTAGATGAACTGGTCTGGTCTGCTACAGCCTGCATGTGATGTTTTTCTTTTCATGTTAAATTATTTGGAAGTTCAAGTTGTGAATTAATTTCCTGACCTGCTAGTATGTCCTCGAATACTTCCACACTCCGTCTCCGACCTCCAGTTCCTTGACAGCCACCTCTCCCTCTCGTTACTTCTCTGAGATGACGGTCAAGTCAGTGGACACTAGTACTCCTCTCTCTTGTCTGAGTGCCCTCCCGCCTCCAGAGTCCCTAGTACTAACTCCCTGTTGCTGTTGCTCTTGATCCGACTCCCGCTGCCCGAGGATCTGGCGGCAGTTGAACCAAAAAATATGTGTGTTCGAATCGGCGCCAGATGCAATGCCGGTGAGCAGGCAGCCAGATCCCTCGCCCCCAATCCCTCTCCTGCACAATCCTCCGGGCTCCTGGACAGACTTGTACTACTATTGAAAAGCCATTGCTGTCTGAGTCTGAGCATATACCTCATGTCTGAATGTGTGCTCTAGGGAGGAACTCAGGGACGAGGGTCATTCTCCAGAGCCTGGCGGATGCAGCTGAGGATGGGGAAATTATTGGAACTCAGGGGTGGCTGCAACTCTGGGGGATGAGGTGGGGGTGAAACTGTGGTCATGAAAAAAATAGAAAGTCATCAGGCTTGAGACGCTGAACCTAGGTCTGCAGGAGGGGCGGCGGAGCCCATGCTGCCATGAACAGCTCTTGCCTCTTCTACCTCTGACAGCATGGCCAAGCACCTCACACTCACATTTCTTAAACAAGATGCCATCAGTGAAAAGAGCTACCATAGCTACATGTACAGTGCTCTAACATACCCACACTGTCATGCATAGTTAGCGGTTATCTCACCGAGCTATTATTATGACACCCTGTTAATGGTATACCATCATGTTATATACAAATTAAAAGCCTTTTAAATGCTTAAGAACTACTTACCTCATAGTAACCTTAGGTACTCACTCACTGGCATCTAAAATAGTGCTCAGATTTGCTACTATACCACACAAAAGACTGAACACATTTCTAAGTCTAACACACAAAAGTAGAAACACACCAGTCTAAATATAAGTTAAACTTATTACACATGCCAAAAAACCTGGCGTTTCTGATGACCTTTGAGAAGGATGTAATTTCATCTGAAGCAGCGTCAGGTTTTTAGCATGTTATGTTAATAAAGTTGAACTTATATTTAGACTAGTGACTTTGCTATTAGAGGTGTGTTGCTCTACTTTTTGGTATTTAGCACCACGTCCTCGTGCTTACTCCAAGTTTGTTTTGGACATTTCTAAGTCTCTATGTACCTATAGTTCTACTAGATGAGGTCTCACCAACTGTCTGTACAGGGGATAACAACTTCCTGTTTTCTGCTGGTGTTGCCTCAAATCCCAGTATCCCCAAGCCCCCCTACCGCCTTCTCACATTGCTTGCGCCATCCTTTAGATCATCTGATATGATTACCCCCAGGTCCCTTTCCATTTTTGTTGTTGTTCGTACCTCCCCCTCCACTGTGTAATCTTCCCCTGGGTTTTTGTTTCCCTAGTGCATTATTTTGTACTTCTTTGCATTGAATCTAAGCTGCCTTACTTCTGACCATTCCTCCAACCTTGCAAGCCCATCTCATCCTTTCTACGCTTCTTGTGCATCAACTCTGTTGCAGATCTTTGTCATCTGCAAAGAGGCATACTTTTCCTTCCAGTCCCTCTGCAATATCACTTATAAAGACATTAAAAGGACTGGACCAGTACTGAACCTCACGGTACCCACTAGTAACCCCTCTTTCTTCAAGTGGACTCCATTTGCAATTACCTTCTGTGGTCCTGTTGTTCAATGAATGTTTTACCCAGGCTACCACCCTGGGGCCACCCAAGCTAGTTAATTTGACTATTATTATTTTATATTATTTTTATTATTATATTTATATTATTTAGCTATTGTCCAACAGCTCCAGGCACTGTCAGGCAGGACATCCAGGCTTGCATCCCACCTCCACTACTTCTCCCAGGTCCCTCCTGCACAATCCAGCAGCCCCTGCTGCCCCACACACCTGGCTGTGAGCCCATCTCTCGCTCTTGTTGGAACATGGAGAGCGGGGCCAGCCAGGCCACATCTGGTTGAGTGAGTCTGTTGTTGTGATGATCATGAATGCCAGCGCCTGCCACCCTGTAGCCACATCAAATTTGTATTCCTCTGACTGCTGTTGATAACCTCCAGTCTCATAACTCATAGGGCAGCTGGGCAAGGATAGAGGATGGATGAGCAGTGGCATCCCCTATTTTGAGGGGAAGCTATTAAGTAGCAGGGCAAGGCTTAATAAAGTTATATTACTTACATAGCAATTGGCAATGGCATGCAAGGCATTAGTGCAGGGCAGTAATGGCATAGAGCAATAAATAAATGAGCAAATAAAAAATAAACAGCACAAGTACAGAAGCACTGTAAGCACAAGCAGAAAACTGACACACACACAACCACTGCGCACTGTAATTTCCTTGTTGATGTAATAGAAATGCCCTTCCTTCCTTTGAGAGTGAATCTACATGATTTAAATTCAACTACTTGAGTTTAAGTTGTTTAAATGTATTAAATGGAAATTGTACTTTTATTACCTCAACAACAAATTACAGACAGTGTTCAACTTGAGGATATGTAATCTGCAAATAACTTCCTTCCTTATGACAGGACTAGAAGGCTAAGTTGAACTTACTAGTCCTGTCATAGAAGAAGGAAGAAGATGTCACAGTTTACCTATCCCCCATATAAGATACCATATGTGGCTGATCATGGTACCCCTTATGCTTACCAGGGCAGGGAGGAAGTACTGCAATTAGGCATTTCTTTGTGATGGAGAACGTTGAGTTAAAGGGTTAGTGACCTACCTGCTTAACTTGACAACTGGTGTTACTGTCTCCCAAAGCAAACATGTTCCTTGCCATAATAATGCTGCTTCCCTGTCTAACTACAATGCAGTTACTCATACCGTTGGAGCCCTCTGCGGTGAGGGAGGCTCTCCATAGAAACATAGAAACGTAGAAGTTGACGGCAGATAAGGACCGCAAGGCCCATGCAGTCTGCCCATTTCTTTTTCTATCTTATAAATGTGCCATTGTCCTTTGCTCTGTCAGTGGCCTATCTATTCATACTCATTTGTATTGCTCCCTTATGCCTATCCCATGCCTGTTTGAAGCCCTGCACTGTATTCACAGCCACCACTTCCTGAGGTAGGCCATTCCATGCATCCACCACCCTTTCTATGAAAAAGAATTTCCTCACATTACCCCTTAATTGGCCCATCTAATCTCATGCTGTGTCCTCTTGTCCTGCTATTTTCTTTTATTTAAACATGTTAGACTCTTTCACCTTGTTAATGCCCTTAAGGTGTCCCTCCTTTGCTCAAGGGTATACTATATTGAGCTCTGTTAATCTGTCCTCATATGTCTTCTGATGCAGTCCCTGCACCATTTTGGACTTTTGGTTGCCTTCTCTGGACTGCCTCAATTTGGTTAATGTCCTTGTGAAGGTGTGGCCTCCAACACTGCACGAGTACTCAGATGGGGCCTAACCAGTGTCTTGTAAAGAGGATTATTACCTCCCTTTTCGACTTGTGATACCCCTACTAATACACCTTAACCCCAGCCTTACCTACTGCTTTAGAGGTCTGCTTGGATGATTTCAGGTCATCAGTGATGGCATTTACAGTTCAGAGGGCTTTATTTGGCTTCAAGATACAGTATTTATTTTTCTGTTTTCTATTTTCAAAGCATTTTGCCATCGAAGTCTGACTAGTAAAGAGAAGACCGCTGCCTGGGTCAGACTCGAGTAGTTCATTCATTTTCAGGCAGAGAGGAGACTAGGAGAGTTTATCAGAGGTAAGTAAGACTGCATTTTAGTTTTCATCATCATTTTGTACTAAAGTTTATGGGAATAGTGTAAGTACATATCTGTATGACAGCTACATCATGGCTTGCAATTTCAAATAAAGCATGCTTGATACATGCTGTGTGCAACCAATAATACCCAACAGGGTGGGGCGGTATTACTGTACCGACCACCAAGGGCGAATGATGCTTGATGCCACAGGCGGAGGGTCTTATAGCCCCTGGAAGGGTGTATATGCCTATACCACCCACCCTGGAGGTGTTATTGTAGAAAATTAGGTTATATGTGGATTGAAAAAATAGAGCTGCTTGTCTTTGGGTTAAGAGACAGGTGAGCATCGGATGTGAGTGATGGTGAGCAGATGGCGTGGTAGCGGTCATAGTCTGAAAATGAGAACTGCTGTTGTTGTTTTTGGAGATCTTTATTTAGATTGTCATTTTGGTGGTGTCTGCGTATGTGTGCATGAGGGTTGAAGCTTCGCCAGCTCAGTGGCTGTCTTGGTGACTCATAGAAAAAAAATGGTGGTTTTCAGTTTTGATTTTAAAAGTGTGACCAGGATTTCTGTGGATAATGGGGCAAAATGCCACGTTGTCCATTATGTATCAAATCGTGACAGCTCAGGTGTGGACGGGGAGATAAGAAAAGAAAGTAACTTTGTGAAAACAGGTTCATTTATTTCTTTTCTACTGGCTGTGCTCTGCTTATTTCAGCAGGATACGCATTAGGTTCATAATTTTATTGGGAGAACATGTTGTGGACTGGTGTGTGGTCTCAGCTCTCGTTAAGACAAATACAATGGCGGAGATTTGAAAATGAAATGAGGGTGTTTTAGCCAATTAGAGACCAGGTTGGGCAGCAGGACTGTGGTGATGGTCATGGGGTTGGCTGGGCTGATACTTTAATAGACGGCCATCAGTTGTCTGATAGATGCCCAGCTAGAGAAGTCCCTCAGCCAATCAGAAGCCTGGAATACTTTTAACCATTTTCTAAGTGGCAGCTTGAGAGGATGAATAATGGTGCTCCACATGTTTCTGATAATTTTGGCTAAAGCAGCTGTGCATGAATCTGGTGAAAATGTTGACCTATACTTTTTATGCTATTTTAGATTGCCACTTACCTTCTGACTTGTATGGTACCCATTCTTCCACATTTTGGTTCAGGAATGAAGAAAAGAAAAATGTCGTCTTAAAATTTTGGATAGAGACTAACATTATTGTGGCTTCCAACTATGTTGACAGTTAACTGTGTGATTACTAACAATTACTACTGTATGCAGTTCTTTCCAATCCCTCATTTTGTTTCCCAGGTCTGACTGGGACGTGCGGAGACAGTGTGCGTATAAGATTAAAGAAAATGCCACGAAGGGTTTTGCAATCAGGTGCTCTGAAACGTCGCATTGCGAAAGAGAAGCAAGATAAGCTGAATTCCGTGTTGGCAAAGACCCCTCGACTCAGTCAATTTTTCACGATTAATGCTTCTGTGTCAGCTGATGTCCTTGTCACCCCAACTAGTTATCCCTCAGCAAGTGTGAATGCTACTGTCAACTCTGAAGTTTCACAGGCACATCCTAATGCGGAATCTGATTTAGAACATTTTGAAGACAATACTGTGGTTGTCCACCAGTGTCCTTTGACTGCCACTTCCACAAATGAAAATGATGACATGTTTTTGGGACAGAAGGAGCCTATCAGCGATTCATCACACTCAGTACATGATGAATATGAATGTCGATCAACTGATCCTGTGGAGTGGTTCCCATACGTTCCACCACAGTGGACTTCTGGATTGAGAAAGGACCAGACAGTTGCCAGAATAAGACTGAGCTCTGACAGTTACATGAAGTCAAAGCGTTATTACAACCCAACACAGAGACAGCCAAAGGGCATTTCCGTTTCATGAAAAATCACATGTTCTACACCAGGCGGGACGAATGGTGAGATGCATCTGAGGAAATGGATGCTATATAGTCCTTCAAAGGATCTGTATACTGTTTCTTCTGCACGCTGATGACAAGTCAGAAGGATCAGTTTTCGCAAGTTGATGGTTTTAATGACTGGAAAAAAGCGGATGAGAGAATCCGCACACATGAAGAAAGTGACGTGCACAGAGATTGCATTCTCAGCATTTGCAACCGTCGCAAAGAATATTGCCATGTTGACCGCAGTTTGGAGAAGCAGTGTCAGGAGAGAAAGCAGTATTGGCGTGATCTATTATGTCGGGTAGTGGCTGTTGTTACTCTTCTGGCTGAGAGAGGCCTGCCCTTCCGAGGAGATGATGAAATAATTGGATCAAAACATAATGGCAACTTCCTTGGTTGCATAGAATTGATAGCTAAGTTTGATCCCTTTCTGGCCACATATAGAAAAATTTGGTAATGCTGGTCGAGGAAAGCCTGCTTACCTGTCCTCAACTATATTTGAAGAATTCATTCAAATCATGGCGAACCATGTTCGAGGCACTATTGTTAGAGAAATCGCAATGGCCAAGTATTTCTCAGTATCTGTTGATTCAGCCTTGATTTAACTCACGCTGATCAGCTAACTACGATTGCTCGATATGTTTTAAATGGTGTTCCAGTTGAGCGCTTTTGACTTTCCTGCAAATCAGCAGTCATATGGCTGAAGACCTAGCAAATACTCTGCTAGACTACCTGAAGACTGAAGCCATTGACTTCATGGATTGCCGTGGCCAGTCTTATGACAATGCAAACAACATGGCTGGACGATACTCTGGCATGCAAGCACGACTCAGACAAGTGAACCTCTAGCAATATTTGTACCTTGCGCTGCCCATTCTCTGAACCTAGTTGGTTCTAATTCTGTTGATTGCTGTGTCGAGGCAGTCAGCTTCTTTGGCTTTCTGCAGAAAGTATACACTTTCTTCTCCACGTCTACACACCATTGGTCAGTGTTGATGAAACACTTAAAAAGAAAGGTGGTGGATTGACATGAAGTCACTGTCTGACACACGGTGGTCTGCAGGTGCTGATGCAACCAAGGCACTCTTTGACAGCTATGCCGACATCAAAGCTGCTCTAGAGGAAATGGCTGATGATGAACATCAGAATGGCACCTCAAGACATGAGGCAGACTCGTTGTCCCAAACAATGGAGTTAGTCGAAACAGCATTTCTTTGTGATCTGTGGAATACCATTCTTGTCAGATTTAATGCGACGAGCAAATCTTTGCAACATAGCAAAACTGATCTTAAATCAGCTGTTGAATTACTGACATCTCTCAAAACCTTTGTCAACACATTACGTGATAGTTTCGATAAATTTGAAATGCGAGCACAAGAATTATCTGGCTCCTCTACTTACAGAACTGATCAGTCAAGGAAAAGGAAAAGAAACATGCAGTGTACGATGTGCAATCTGAAGGAGTTGTTCTAACTGGCAGAGAGAAATTCCGGACTGAAACCTACTTGGTTATAATAGATTGCCTCATTATGGCTTTGAATTACAGGATTTCGACTTACCAAAGTGTCTATGATCGCTTCAAAGTTATAGTGGACTCTGACGTCTTAACTGATGAGGCAATACATCTCGAGGCTCAGAAATTAGCTCAAGAATACCCATCAGACTTGTCTGTTGAGGTCTTCCTAGTGAAATGTCTCAGTTCATCAGCTTTGCAAAGGCAAGAGGTTGTGATTCACCACTATCTCGAGCATCACTACTTCATACTGAAGAACTGCAAGAGACCTTTCAAATGTTTCTGTCGCTCTTGATGTACCTGTCACTGATGGTGACTAACTGCTC
The DNA here is from genome assembly GCA_016271365.2 of Neoceratodus forsteri. Classification (NCBI taxonomy): domain Eukaryota; kingdom Metazoa; phylum Chordata; order Ceratodontiformes; family Ceratodontidae; genus Neoceratodus; species Neoceratodus forsteri. The sequence goes on along the minus strand of CM057456.1, from coordinate 445,405,206 downwards.
AGGTGAACGCTCCATTCAGCAAAATGGCCTCATTAAAAACAAACTCGATCTACAATGCGAGATGACCGTCTCAGTGCACTCACTCTTCTAAGTATTGAAAGTGATATACTTCGACAAATCAGCTTTGATGACATTATTGATACATTTGCAACTGCTAAGTCACGCCATGTTCTAGTAGTGTAACTGTGCTTGGAAGTTGTTCTGCTCATGGGACATCCTATGCACCTTTTTGGATTAACTACACTACCTCTTACACAGGGTACATCCCTATGGTTGATGGAGAAGCTGGCCCATTTTCTTGATGAAATTGTTTCTTATTGACTATGTCAGACTGTCTTGATTGGTATGCCCTTTTATTCTTGTGTAACTGGGCTGTTTGCACGCACCTGTAAGGATGCTGGGGTAGATGAACACATCTCTACTACCTTTGACTGTGTAGTCCAGTCCTGCAAATCCATATTCATCTGGTTCCCTTTCTTCTAAGTTCTCCCTGATGTACACACTGAGTCTTGTCTTCTTCTAGGGCCTCACCACTTTTTACAGAGGTTGTCCACATTCAGGCGGATGAGCCACTATATATAGGAGAAATACAGAGATTTTTGTTGCCCTAGATATCTTCCATAGGGACTCCGACGTGGCAAGTTCTGGCCCTTTCTTTGGCACCAGCAGAAGTGATGTGAGGCTTTGACACCAACAGACCCTGGAGTCAGTGCCTTATCCCTATCGCTGGCCCACCCCAGTGGCCAGTGAATCATCTTTACACTTGTCTTTGGCTGCTGAGTACTCTCTGTACTAGCAATTCTTTAGGCACTCCAAGATGTCACTCTCAAAAAAAACAAAAAGAAAAAAAATGGGACCTCTCCTGTGCTCAGAGACTCAATAAACTGTTCTGATAATGGCTATCCTAGCTCCAACCTTAGCTCCTTTAGTACCCTGGGATGTATGCCATCAGGTCCCACTGCCTTGTCCACCCTGAACTTAGCAAGCTCTTGTAGCACCCTTTCTTTTGCGAATGGAGTAGTAAACACCTTCCAGACTCAAGCCCCCGCCCCACCAGACCTCCCCAAAGTTTGAACACTGCCCTTATCCTACGCTGTCTCACTTTGCAAATATTATATATATTTGTAGTAATATCCACCGAATGTTTATATATTCATATTCTGAAAGCACATACAAATTTGTACTATCTATATATGAATATGGAAACATACAATATATGATTGAGGCTGTGGCATGTACAGTATTTTTCCAGCATAAAGTGTCACTTTTACAGTAGGAAAAATCAGAAACGATAAAGAAACCCCTAAAGTGCACCATTTTCAACCATTTTTTTCAAAATTTTCTGGGGCATGCCCCAGACCCCCCTAGATGGGTTGGGGATTTTCACATGTCATAAACACTGCACACGCATGGGCCCCCCAGAGGTCCAAGTGCCCCAGGCCCCCCAGGAGCTTGATCTGGCCCTGTGTATGAGCAAACTTTAACCCTTTAGGCAATTGACCAATAACAATTGGGAGGAAGGGTGTGTAGATGGGGTGTGTAGGGCCAGGGTTGAGTTCAATGTCTCCTGCTCAGTTTAGGAGGATGAGGTGGGGTAGGAATGGCGAGACTGAGGAGCGGAGTAGCTTCTTGGTGATGCAGCCGAGAGGTGTAGATACATATAATCCTTTTCTGGACCCAATGCCCAAGATAAACACCACCATATTTGGGGAGACAGGGAGTGAGGAGATGCATAAGTATGGGTTCCGGGGGCTCATGCCATGGTAGTGTGTGCTCACTGTGCAGGAGAGGGTGCCTCAGGGAGCGGGCAATAAGGTAGTCAGTGGCACAAAGGACCAGAAGGCGGGAGAGGGTAGCCAAGCAGCCTGCCTTGCACATAGCAGATGGACAACAGATGTCAATGTTTAAAATAGTGAACAGGAGTTACCCTGAACTGGAGGAGGGACGAGGTGGTTAAAGGGCTAGAGAGGGGTAGGTCAGAGTTGAGACTACTAGGATGGCCTAGTGGCTAGAGTGACAGTATACCATGTGGAACTTAGGACAGGAGTCTAGGGTCTGGGATTCAGATCCCAGCCTGGGCCTTTTAAGTTTAAATTTGAATCCCAGTCTGGAGGGTTTTAAGTGTCTGGGTGCTCTGCCAGGATTGGAGCCACTTAGATGGCCTAGAGGTTAGAGTAACCAGCTTCCATGGGTAACCAGACTAGATATATCGGGCCAAAGGTTCGAAACCTGGCCTGGGAAGTTTATGTTTAAGTTTGAAATTCAAGTCAACAAAGTATAAGGGCCAGAGGGGTCTGGGTACTGGGCACTAGGCATGGGGAGGAGGTGGGAAGGAGTGGGGAGAGGGTGAGGGGGCAGTGGGGGGAGGGGGTTATAAGTAAAGAGGAGCAGAGGAGACAGCAGAAGGATGGGAGATGATCAGAGTCCAAGTGGAAGGTGGTGTCCCCGAATGCAACACGTCTCGATAACAAGATGGATGACCTGCAGGCACTGATGGCTGAGAGAGGAGTGGACATAACTGCTGTCACAGAGACATGTGCCACACCTAATCATGATGGGGACCACTCGATCCAGGGGTACAAAAAATATATAGGAGGGACAGAGGAGCAGGAAAAAGGGGGGGTTTACATAAGGGAATGTATGATTCCTAACACAGAGCATCACAGAACTCACTGGGGAATGGGCAGTCTTGGATCTCGTATTGATGAACAGGGACCATGTCATCATCATGACATCAAGGTCGAGGAACCCTTGGGTGGGACTGACCATTGCACAGTGTGGTTCTGGCTGGATATGAGCATGGCAAGGGCACCTCTAAGACTAAAATCCTGGATGTTAGAAAAGTGGACTTTGAGAGGCTAGGTGAGTTATGGGGCCACCTGGGAGGGGTGAGGGTGGAAATGGTGATGGACCAAAAGTGGACCACTATAGTGGAGGAGTAGTAGTAGCAACCACAGGGGAGTGCATGAGTCTCAAATAGGAAAACTCTAGGGCTAAGAAATTTAGCTAGTTTAGCTTGGAGGTTAACCAGACAGGGAAAAGAGGGCCATCTACAAGAAGTTCAGAGAGACCCTGAGGGAGGAAGATAAAGAGGACTACCTAATGAAGGGTAATGTAGCAGGTAGGGTAGTCCATTGGGCAGAAGTCCAAAAAGAACTGCAGCTAGCCCACACTTAAAGAGGGACATTAAACTCCTGGAGAGGGTCCAGAAGAGGGCAACCAAAATGATTTGGGGCTTGGGGGACAGGACCTATGAGGAGAGGCTCGAAGAGCTAAATATATACATTGGAAGAGAGAGGGACGGGGGACATGATGAGGTCTTCAAGTACATGAGGCGGGTAAATAGGGAGGAACAGTCAGGGTGCTTGAAGGAAGGAGGGGCCACTAGAGGCATGGGTGGAAGCTGGAGGGGAGAGATTCAGGGAGAAGGAGGAGGTGCTACTTCACTGAGAGGGTGGTGGAACCATGGAATGCACTGCCTAGGGGGCTGGTGGAGGCAGAGATGGTGGAGGGGTTCAAGAGGGCTGGGGCAGGTACGGGAAGGGTTCTGGAAGCAAAATCCAATGCAGCAAGAATATCCAGAACTGGGAAGGGAGAAGCCAGAGAAGGCAAGGGGGCAGCAAGGTCAGCACCAAGGGTGAGGGGCTGACCAATCGAGTAGGCTCGAAAGACCATTAGGCCTATTCTGCTGGCATTTTAGTATGTTAGTATCAGAGGGAATCAAAAAGGGGGAATAAGTCTTCTCTGTTATATCAGTGAGAAGAGAGACAAACAGGATGGGATTGTTAGGCTCAGAAAGGGGGAAGAGTGGGTTGAAGGAAATGAGGACAAGCAGAAGTATTGAATGAGTACTTCTGTTTGGTCTTCTCAAGGGAAAATGATGGACCGGTACTGCTAAGGGGAAGGGGGAAGGGAGCATGGATGACTTTATTTGGGTGTATAGGGTGGCGAAGGGGTTGCTGGCTTTGAAGGTGGTTAAATCTCCAGGTCCTGATGGGGTACATCATGGGTTCAGATGATGGTATGGCATGGAGACAGCTCTGGTTGGGTTGATGAGCACTGTATTCGATGCCTGTGAAAAGAGAAGTATGACTGCTGTGGTGTTCATTGACCTGACCAGAACCTTCGACGCAGTGGACCATGAGATGTTGACGTAAAAAGTGGAGGCTCATGGAATATCTGGGGTTAGTTTGCAATGGTTTAGAAGTTACTTGGGTGTGCGAATACAAAGGGTAAGGATAGGTAATTTTATGTCAGAACCACTAAAGGTGAGGACAGGGGTTCCGCGGGGATCAGTACTGGGCCCCCTACTGTTCTCTATTGTTGTGAATGACTTGCCTAAAGAGTTTGGAACACAGAGTGCATCTTTTATGCAGATGACATGGTCTTCTTCAGCTCTGGCCCCTCTGTAAATGTAATACAAGGACATCTCCAAGATGATTGTACAAAACTGACTGAGTGGTTAATTCAGAATAAGTTGCAACTGAATGAAAAGAAAACAAATTTGTTTGGAACGACACAGAGGCTAGTCCGAGAAGAAGACCTGTGCATATTGGACAGAAATGGAGATGAGATTTCTGGAGTAACCTCATTTAAGTATTTGGGTGTATATCTGGATCCCACTTTGAATCTACTTGGCCATCTAGATGTAACTCCTAGGTGGCGCTATCCCAAGGGCTACTACCCCTGCCTGCTTGGCTAGGAGCAGGTTAAGGGGCCTGAGTTCTGAAACGGGTGCCTCCACCCGGAGGCCAGGGTTGGTAGTGGTCAAGCTAACCTGGGCACAGCCCTCTGGGACACTGTAGCCCCCCTCTTTCCCTACTAGTGGGCAGAATAATACACAGTAATCACTTTCACAATATCCCTGATACACCACACAAGTACCCTCACTGTTTGCACTTACCACCAGGGCTTTCCTCTAGTCCGACCCTGGGGACCCCCTGCAAAATAAGGTTATACACAACAAATAACAGCAGTGCAGTGCTCTTGCACAAACTGGAACCACAGTCAGGGTAAATGCAAAAAGAGTTAGATCTGATTTATTTAATGGACTTGAACAAGGGAGGGGCGTAATCAGGTTAATTTGCTTAAAGGCTGTATCAGTCAAACAGTTATGCATGCACTTCAGGGTCCATAAACAGTCACACACTCTGGGTACCCAGATGGAGAACAGTGGGCTAGCCAGGAACATTGCAGCTGGTTGGGGCCCTGTGATGGAAGAAAACTACATGCACCACACACACTAATTGTAATCTGGAGCTGGAGGGCTCAGTTCGTGAAAGAAAAGAAACAAGAAGACAATCAGATGACACACTTAGATTAAGCTGTTGTTGCAGGGAGCTACCCTGATGGTTACTCATGATACCCAAGACTGGACACAGGCTAGATGAAAATTGAGACTGCAGGTGGTTGATCTGAAGTGCCAGGAGAAGAAGGGCCCATGTGATTCGCCGAGGGGTCATTCCTGTTCAAGTGTGGATGCTGATCACCAGGCAGGTCTGTCGTTGATGGCTTTCTCTGTGCAGTGGGGTAGTCTGGCAAGGCCAGTGTGGCAAGGCCGCTTCCACAAGCAGAACACAATTCTCACAGTGGGGAACCAAATCATGACCCACTATAAACACACAGCACATTTACATGTAAGGGATTCTACTATACCAAGCAAACCGTTCTCCGGTCACAACCACAAAGTCTCTGCACACACAGGGAGTTTAGAGATAGCTGGAAATCATGACAGGCCAATGCATTCAGCAAATCATCGGTCTTCTTCAGGTTGATCCTGGTCACAACTCAGTGGCTTACTTTGTTCTCACAAACTCGGATTCAGTCCAAACTGATTCTCTTCTCTGATTCTCTTCTCCCTCTCAGGTGCGGCAGGCAGGCAGGCATGCAGGCCAAAACTCAGGCCTTTTCACAGAGACTGTCTTGAGCTGTTGCTTCTTCAGCTCCCAACTTAGATCTGACTCAACTGCCAGCAAGTCTGAGAATTTCCCCAAGATCCAAAAGGTTTGGTTGGCGGATTCATCTGTCAGTCACAACAGGAGCTCCCCCTTCAGGTGCAAAAAGGTACCAAAAGCCCAAAACTACAATTCCTACAGATTCTGACTCCAGACAGCTCCTGTAGTCCGGCTCCATTTTAGGTCCCATCAGTACTGATTGGTCCAATTCGGCAATTGGGAACCCCCATTTGTAGGGGCGTTACATAGATAAGATCAGTGAGAAATTTTTCACCTACTGGCTTCATGAGGTGAGGATATAAGAAGACTATGTTAAGAATTTGGTGAACAAATATGGTAAAATCACCAAGTTATGAGTGGACATTTAAATATTTCAATATCCATTTGTAACTTTGCTATTTTTCAATATTTTCCCACCAAACTTTCAACATGGCCTTTTGGGACCCAACCTCATGAACAAGGTAGGTGACATCTTTCAGATCTGGCCCAAAAGGTGATATTGAATTTGCTCTGCAAAATCATCTTTCGGCAAGATTTAAAAAATTTCACCTACCAGGTTCATGAAGTGGGGTCATAAAAAGAGTAGGTTGAAAATTTGGGGTCAAAATCTTAAAAAACACCAGAGCTATGAAGGTACTGTACACTGAAATCTTTCAATGTTCACTCACAACTTTTAATCATTTTCAATATTTTGACCCCACATTTTCAGCATAGCTATTTCTTCACACCACCTCATGGACATGGCAAGACTCGTTTTTCAAATCTTGCCTAAAATGTGTTCTTACACTTGTGTCACAACATGTCATTTTAGACAGTATTTTATGACACCTGCCATGTTCAGAATGGGGGGTCATAAAAGGAACTAAGTTAAAATTTTGGGGTCACAATGTCAAAAAAGAAAAAAAGAAGAAATGTTGTGGGCAGGGCCAGCCTTTGGCCCACTGGGTAACGTGTTATGTTCCCATCCCAGTGACTCGGGTTCAGGGGTGAGCCCAGGAAGCCAGCTGGGCAGAACAACGATGGGGGCTAACATTGTTGCGCACCACTGCTCTGAGCCTCAGAAGGTATTGTACAATGTTCTGTCACAGAGGCAACACCTTGTGGTAGGCTGGGGAGCTTTCCCTCATAAGGGGTTGCAGTGTGTGTCATGGCCTGATTTTGTGATTAATTACACATGACATTAAACATGACCGCCATGTGCAGGTTCTAAAAAAACTCTTCTCCTGAGCTTACCTGTTCAGTGTGCATCCTAGATTCATACTCTGAATGTCGTAGGATGATGTTATCACGTATTTGTAATAGTAAATACCACAGCACTGTACCAATATATTTCGTTTTTGCTTAGCATCCATGACACAAGACTGGGAACTTTTAAAACCTTCAAAATCCTGAATCTTGCTTCAGAGATGAAAATACATAAGACAAACATTACTACTCATTGACTCCATTACAAACTGTCTCTCACTACAATACTACTCTGCCTTCATCATTCTCTACAACACAACCAAAACCTACCTAGGTAAAACTGAATGTGAGAAGGACCTGGGCATACTGGTTTCCTACAGTTTAACATTTAAAGAACACACTAGGAATATAGTAAATAAATGTAATAGAGTAATAGGATGCATACTAAGGAATGTCAGAAGTAGTAGTAATAGTAGTAAAAAGTTTTATTTATATGAACATATGAACTAGGATATACTCAGTTGAGCCGAGGCACATTTACAATGAGGTCCTATACAAGCAATTTTAAAATAATAAATACAGGTTCCACATCAAGAGACATACATGTATACAATTTCACATTACATACATTATTACAGTGAAAAGACACACATTTAACAGAATGAATTAAAAATAAACATAGCAAAATAAAATATGCTACACTAATAACAACATTCCCTAACCTTAATAGCCTGCTGTCTGAACCATGCCCTGATATTCTGCCAGGATAGTTTTCCCTTACAAAACTTAATGCCAGGAGATATCTTATTCCAGGCCATAGGGCCTCTATAAAAAAACAAAATGTCTGCTGATCTCCAACTGATATCAGGGCACAGTAAGCTCAGGGGCGAATGATGCTCTCAACGAACACAATTTAGTTTGTCGTGAAATCTCTACATCAATAGTTCTCAGACTTTGTCACAGTGAGCCTCCCCAAATCCATGGAAAAGATTTTGAGCCTCCCCCAAAAATTGAAATAATCTTGGGCCTCCCCAAAGAAAACTAACATACTGTACTTTGCGCAGCACACCATGAATAAATTGAAATCCCTTTGAGTACTTGGCTCACATTCAGTTCTTTGTCTTATAATGATGTGGAACCTTTGAAAAAGAGCACCTGTGATCAAGGTGTTATCTGAATAACAAAAAAATAAACAAATATTATTATTCAGCTTATTGAACCCCCACCCCCAAGGCCAACCTACATACTCTGCTATTTTAATTCTTGAACCATTGTTACTCCTTGTTGCAGTACTGTCATGGGTCAGACTGCTCTCTGTTTCATCTCTATATGAAATAACCTTCCTACATACTTCGCCTCTCCCCATCCTTCCCTGCTCCTAAGTAACTTCTTAGGGATTACTTTGCTCCTTCCTGCTATTGCTCTTAGCACTTCTGTGCTCAACCCTTGTATTTGGGCTGGTCTGCCATTAGGCTACAAATTGATTAATTACCACCACTCATTATTAGTTTATTGTTCATATTTGTTTGCACTATTGTTTGTTGTGTATTTCTTGATTGTTTTACAGTTGCCTTTTGAAATGTATTCACTCTCTACCCTTCCCTGGGTACACCTGAAATGAGCCTTTCATTCACCTCCCCTTGCCACCTATTAGTAAATAAATACATACAATTCACCTACTATTATCCTCTTTCAGTTTGCTTCATATCTTCACACAAAATACATAAAACTCTAAATTTAAATACAGTACTTTTTCAGACTTGCTTGAGCCTCCCCTGGAACAGGCTGGGGCCTCCCCAAGGAGGCTGGCCTCACCATTTGAGAACCCCTGCTCTACATTGATATATGGAGGCAAAGTTCCCATCCAACATCTAAACATAAAAGCAAGCAGGTGCTGCTGCCTGTATTCAGATGGTCTCATCCATTGAAGGCGGTCGAATAGAAAACACTTATGAGTAAACCTATCAGTTTCTAGGATAAATCTGGCTAGTCTATCATACATACATCAAAAGTAGGGAGCTGGAGGTCCTGCTACCACTGTACACCAGTCTTATTAGACCAAATATGGAGTATTGTGCCCCTTTCTGGGCTCCACAAACTATTGGGGGTCAAAAATCAATTGAGGATATACAAAGGAGATTTACAAAAAAGAGTCAGAAATCAAAAGGACTTGGATTATTCAGATAAATTACTTAAACTAGAATTTTATTCTATGAATTACAGGCAATTAAGAGGAGACTTATGTTTGCCCTACAAAGCAATGCAGGATGATGCCTTATTCGAAACAATTGGTCTAACTAAACAAATACTAGTAATACAAGATCTCACAAGTACAAAATAAAAGCAGATACTAACAAGACTGGAAAGTGAAATTCCTGGTTTACACAGAGAATAGCCAGTGCTTGGAATAGTCTGCCATCTGAAATTATGAGTGAAACGATGTTAAATTTCAAAACCAGATTAGACAATCATATGGGAAATCAGAAATATCATTTCCTGCAGTAATTTCTCATGGCGAGTTCAAAATAGGCTTTCCTCTCAAACTCGTATCCCTTCTATGATTCTATGATTTTATGACACAACATGCAAGCAAACATTTGGCATTGACAAATACTTGTTTACTGCTGTTATTATTATATCTGATTCTACACTTTCTGTATTTATTGTAAAGGGCTCTGAGAAAAGACAGGATGCACTACAAAATAAAGATCTACTGCTTCTCCTCCTACTGTCACCTCCTCCCATCCCATGGGTATTGATATATCTGATTGATACAGCCCTCCCCATCATCTTATCTGACTGATCTTGCCACATCCTGTGGAAATGAATAACACCCCTTCTCCCCCAACCCCTGTAGCACCAAATAAGCTCCCCCTTCCCAGTCCCATATACAGCAGAAACATTTATCTGGTTGATCCTGCAATGGATCCCTCCCTCCAAATAAACAATATTTGGTTGATCCTGCATTGATCTATCAATACCACCTTCCCCCCCAATCCTAGTAGCACCCTACCAACCTCCACCAACACAGACCTCAGCAAAAAAACACTATGCTTCCCCCATGAGGCATCTGTCATGTTAGTTTTTCAGAGCACAATACCAGAGCCATTAATCGCCAGTATTCAATTAAGAGATCTGGTATTGCCATCTCATCCTTCTAAACAGTGTTTTATCTTGATTAGCTCCCAGAGACCCTACCGGGGTAGCTGATATCAGTTAGCAGCTCATATTGTGCCAAATAGAAGTGACACAGTGGTTGGCTTGGGAGTGAGTGGAAGGGATTTTGCTGGCTGCCATGTTTGAGTGGGTTGGGAGTGGGAGATGGATGTGGCGATATTAGCAGTTAAAGGGAAGAAGTGGTTTAATTACTTTGGTTGAATAACCTAGATATTTTGTGTCTAGTGGGTACAGCACGATCGAGCAGATATTGATATAAAATCAATATTGTACAGGGGGGCTTGAGAGTATTAGTTGCTACAAGTGTTGAGGAAAGGGGGTAATTTGTTTGAATGGGGGGTAGAAGTGATAAGTTATGATGGAGAGGGTGGCAGGATCAACCAGATGTTTTTATGTCATATGGGGCAGAGGTGGGGTGTAGGTGGTAATGGGTGTTACAGGGGCTGGGGAAAGGGGAATACCTGTTTTTCAGGGGAAGGGTGGCAATATCATGTTTGTTTCATATGTACTATAAGAAAGTTTGTCAGTAGACAAATCAGAATTACAGTTTCAGACAGCTCTATATAGGAAATATCTGGCAAGGCCAATGTTTCCTATAACACAGCTGATTTTGCTAAATCTTTCTTCCTTCGGACCCCCACTGCCTCCACATTCATGGTGGGGGATGCCAGAGATGCACCATTTCTCTGACTGGAAGAATAGTTAGTGACTGCCTTCACTGCTTATATCAATGCCCTTCTGGCATCAGCCAGCAAGGGGGGGGGGGTGAATGCTCGACAGCCTGTACCCACTCTACCTCCATCCAGGGGCGTCATTTCAGAAAAACCATAGGGGCTGCAAGGGAAACTGTAGGCTGAGGGACTCCTAAGCCCCTGTAAAAATTTTTTAAATTCAGTGCATTTTGGAGGTCATTTGAAACAAATTTTGCTACCTTGTTACCTCCTCCCCATGCCCAGTAATTTGCACCCTTGTCCCTCCCCAGAGTCACAACAGTCCAGAATATTACCCACGCCACCCTCTCCATAGCATTTCACCAAAGCCATAAGGGTTCCAAGACTAGTCAATGGCGATGCCCATTCTTACATAAAGTACTTAAGTCCCTGGATATTTCTTTTTTTCAACATTAATGCTCAGCTCACTGGACATCCCCCATTAAGCTGGGTTTACCTTTATTACTCTTAGAAATATTTACTAGTGACATGTCTTACCTTGCTTGGGTTTTGCAAACTAGCCTGGAAGCTGAGTAGAGATACTGCCTGCAAACTGGACTGACAGCTGACGAAGACACTGCCTGCAAACAGGACTGGTAGCTGACTGAAGATACTGCCTGCAAACTGGGCTGAAAGCTGACTGGAGACACTGCCTACAAACTGGACTGGAAGCTGCAAGCTGACTGGTGACACTGCTGGCAAACTGGACAAGTAGGTGACTGGAAACACTGCTGGAAAACTGGACTGATAGCTAGCAAGCTGACAGGAAACACTGCTGGAAAACTGGACAAGTAGCTGACTGGAGGCACTACTGGAAAACTTGACTGGTAACTAGCCACCGGGCTGTAGACTGCTGGCAAACTGGACTGGTAGCTGATTGGAGACACTACTGGCAAGCTGACTGGAGACACTGCTGGCAAACTGGACTGGTAGCTGACCTGACTGGACACACTGCTAGCAAGCTTGACTGGTAGCTGACTGGAGACACTGCAGGCAAGCTGGACTGGTAGCTGGCTGGAAACATTGCTGGCACGCTGGACTGGTAGCTGACTGGAGATTGGTGGCATATTGGACTGGTAGCTAGCAAACCTGGCTGTAGACATTGCAGGCAAACTGGACTGGTAGCTGACTGCAGACACTACTAGTAAACTAGATTGGTAGCTGACCTGACTGGAGACACTGCTGACAAGCTGGACTGGTATCTGACTGGTGAGTGTTAGCAGTGCATTTCAGGTGTCACCTGTGGCTGTGAAGAATTTCCTTTCTTGGCGTAAACATTTGATTAAATACAATATGCTCAAAGCAAACCCATCACCTTACTAAACTGCCAATCAAATGTGGAATAAATGGCTGAAATGTTGGATGCATAGATTTGAATTTCCTATGTGCCCCGACCACTGAATCATTGGCAGGCTATTTTAAATACAGACCAATGTATCTCTACAGTTGCAGATTTCTGGGTATGTTAGTATTCACTGATACATCACTTGAGGAAACTCATTAAAGGAACATGTTCTACTCCATGGAAGTACATAGAACAGGTGAGGTTTGTGGCTGAAAAGTGAAAGGTTCTGAGCATAATCATGTTACAGGCCTCAAGCCTTTCCTCATAACTGTTCTCTTCAATACATTCATAGGGGACATAAGGGTGAAGCATGAAGGAATAGAACCCAGAGGTTTGTACTAAATAGGAAGTCTCGGGGAGATGGGGTCAAAGTCAGTACTTTGCCCTGTTCTCTTCAATACATTCATAAAGGGACACAAGGGTGAAGCATGAAGGAATAGTCTATCTATTTGCAGATGACACCAAGATCTGCAACAGTGTGGACATAATGAAGGAATGGAGGCCATGAGGAGGGACCTAGAAGACTAGAAGAGTGGTCCAGAATTTCACAACTGGGATTCATGCCAAAAAGTGCAAAGTCAAGCCCATCAGACACAAAAAAACCGAGCAAGTACAAAGCAGGAGGAGAGGTCATGGCATATACCTCATAGGAAAGGGACCTCAGAGTTATCAATCAGGATGATCTGAAAGTAGCCCAATTTTCAATGGTGGTGGGGAAAGCAAAAGGATAATGGACTGCATAGGGAGGGGGATAGCAAGCAGAAGGAGGTAGGTTATACTCAGTAGCATTATTTCAGTAGAATCATAGGGTTGCAAAGTCCCATTTCAGCAAAATCATGGGGGTTGTAAAACTCCCCACCACCACATCTATATAAATAAATGCTAGGGAAACCTTGTTTTAGGGTTCTTAGGGGTTGCAGTGGGCATCATAGGGGTTGCAAAAAAATCATAGGGGTCTCAACCGCAACCCCTGGCTACCCCTAAATGACGCCCCTGCCTCCATCTCCATCTTGCCCTCCCCGCTCCCTCCTCTTCATCCCGTCTCTCCCTCTCCATCAATCCCTCCCCAATCCCCTCTCACTCTTCCCTCCTTCCTGTCCCCTCCCTGCTCTATTCATTGCTCCCCAACCCCCTTTCTCCTTCCCCCCCTCCTTTCTCTCCCCTCCTTGTCCCCTCTCCCCTCCTTCTTCCTTCCTTCCTTCCTTCCTTCCTTCTTCTTCCTTCCTTCCTTCTCCTCCCTCATTCCTCCCTTCATCCTTGGGCACACCATGCTACCACTAAAGTAGTCTCCCATACTCCATACCTTGATGGCCTTGCCAATATATAAATACACTGTTCTGTGATGGTCTTCTCTTGTGGTCCAGTGGTCTTGAAATATTTGTGAATTGGTTGCCATGTCCTTAGCATCCAGTAGATCCTCACCTCCCAGGCTTTGTTCCCATTTGTTTTTTTCCATAAAGGTTTTTCTCCCATGAGCTGCAGGCAGGTGACTATCAGCCATGTTCCCACTCCCTGTGACCCTCACTCATCTCCCCCAGCCACCAGAAAGTTCCCTGGAGTTTGCCCCCCCCCACAGTGGGGCCAAGAAAAGGAGAGCATCCTGCCCCCCCCTCCCCCAGTACACAAATCCAGATAGCCAGTGGTCAGTTGGTGGTGCGGGCTGGAGGCGAGTGGCTATGGCTTCATTAGGTCTGTCCCAGTTCCTTTTACATTTTTCTCTCAATCCCCTGTCAGTGGCGGCATCTAAGTGCATGCGTGTGGAGGCATGCATGCACTAATGAACTGTGATCCCTCCCACTGTGTCACTTGCAACCTGCACTACCACTGGGCCTCACCTCAGTGGCAGTCAAAGGCCGAGATGGCTTGTCATCCCTCCCTGGGAGAGGAGGGCAGTCCCTGAGATGCTCAATTTTGTTCCACCACCCCCCCCGGCTGACCCTCAGTGACCCGAGCCATTCCCTAACACAGGTCACCAACATGGCAGCAGGGGAGGCACACGTGCCTCAGCCCACCACACCACTGGGCTGGCCTTTGTTCCCTTTTTGTTACTGTTATCAGTGGTGCTGTGGGCCCCCTCTTACCCTTTCCTCTTCTGGAACAAATATTCCAGTTCTCAATGCTGTGTCCCATGCAAAAACAGCTTTCAGCAATTTTACTGTAGCAGGGGTCACCGTACCTGGTGACCGGGGGCTGAGAGCATCAGGAAGGCACTGTGCATGCCAGTACCCTCATTAAGTCTGATTCCTCCTGACACTTTGCCTGTGCTGGTTCACAGACCAGTACAATAGGGTAGAGAAAGACATGTGACCCTGTTGTCTAAGAGTCCCTCATGGACTGTATTTGTGTGTGCCTCTGCCTAACCCTGTTTGTTCAAGGATACCCCCAGAGAGACTGCATATCAGGACTTGTATAGTATACCAAATTACACAGACCCCACTATTGCAAAGCATCATGGGAAGTATATAATTTTTTTGGTACAGGAATCCTAGAGACTGTTGGCATATGTTTTTTTATTTTCTTCTATTGATTATGGATTTGTTTGTTATTCCACTGCTGGGGATGGGTTACTGTCCAAAGTCAGAATGCTGTGCAATTCAGTTTTTCCTTTTGTCACTAATCACCCTGTTAGAACCCACCACTATCCCCTTTATGAAAACATGAGTTGTCTTCTCTTTGAGGACTACAAAAAAGTTAAACTGGCAACGTTACATATTATTATATTAACAAACCAGGGACACACGTTAGTCTGAATCCAGGCCTTTTTATTTAAATTCCATTTAGGCACAACTTGCAAGGTAAGAAATCCCTATCATTTCAAGCCACCCACTTACATAACAACCTTCCACTTTCAGTCACTCAGTGCAGTTCCATACCTTCCTTCAAGTACAATTTAGATAGTTTGTATCAATCAATGGCTGTAATTGTAATAATTGATCCTTGCTACGGACGGCCACTATGATGCTTCAGTCCACCCAGCCCCATCACCCCACCTTTCCGAAGGCATACCTCTTCACTAGAATTCCTCCAAGAATTCCCCTCAAGGTGGGGATGTTGGACTGGCCAGACCCCTTTGCTGCACACTCTAGATTGCTCCAGAGGTGCCAGCTAGTCAGTGGGTGCAGGGTCTGTGGTGGACTGAACCATTATTCTGCTTGGTCAGGGTTTTTCACCTTGCTGATTCTCCCTGGGCTGCTTGCTGTGCAATGATGTTAGTGAGTGTACATGTAGAGGCGCACATGCGATGGTGGTCCTCCCTTCATGTTGTTCCCATTGCCTCCCCTTGGTGACAGCCAATGAGCAATGCAGCCAGACCCACCCCTTCCCCAGGAGAGGAGAGAAATCAATGGGATACTCAATCCTCCCCACGGCTGCCCCCCATGCAACCTGAGTCCACTCTTACTTTTAACTGCTTTTCTATTTTGGGATCATCATGGTCCGAATAACTGCGATCACGAGGCAGGTTCCTTCCTCTCCACCGAGGTTCCATTACTGGCGCTCATTAAAACTGCCAAATATAAATGGCTGTTGCTGTCTGCAGGAGATGTAATTTTCCTCTGACACAGTGGCGCAGCTTCACTTATGCAGACTGCTTGTTTATTTTATGTATTTATTTGTTTCTTTAAAATTAGGCGACTGGGAAAGGTACACTAAACCGAAGTTTGTTTTGAGGTGCACCCTGGGAAAGAGGAAAAAGGAGGAATTTAAAAAAATCTATCATAACAGCAAACATTATAAAAGGTGTAACTGTGTATAATACAATAGATAGAGTGATCAATAAAACATTGGTAGATAAGGAGCATTTATAAAATGGGGAGAGAAAATCCAGCATCCTGATTAGTTGATACCTATGCATTAGAAATGTCTAAGCTACAGGTGAAAACAAGTCCTGGCAAACAGGATGCTGAACATAAGAAAAATAAATAATCCATGAGTCAGAGTATAGTACTTTCAGATTTGAAGCAGTAGCCATTTTTTCTTGACACAGAAACAAACAGGCTGTACCACTAAACAGCAGAGTCACTCTGCAGTGCAGTGCCCACCCGCTTAATTTACCCAAAACCCCAGACGATGATCTTGATATTTAAAAGACAGAAAGTTTTATTTTTTTTTTTTATAAAATTAGGATCTTGTTAATGAGAGCCGCTCACTAGCAGACATCTACCTGACTGTGCGTTCTATCAGTTTAGCAGTTTGGTTATTCTGCTGCTTACACAGCTCATTCTCAATCTCTTCGCAGCTCGACCACTTACTTATACAAAGAGATGTTGCAGTTCAGCAGCTCATATCAATGTTGCCAGTACTTTTTTTGTTTCACTTACCACATTCACAGACATAGTTTGCATCTCCTGTTAAAGATCTGTGGCATTACTTAACCCCTTCACTTGCTAATCTGTCCACCCGCCCTCCTGCTCACTCATTGACTCACCCACTCACACCTTACAAACCAAGTTTCAAATTTGCAAGTACAAGAAAGGTACAAGCATGAAGTGTACAGTAAGCCCAAGTTTTTTTTTTAAATTTTATAGCAGTGTGTGTGTGTGTGTGTGTGCATGTGTGTGTGTGTGTGTGGTGGGGGGAAGGCAGGGGAGCCATGACAACCTAATTCAAGCTAAGCTATGGTGGCCATAATGAATAAAAATTCCTTTGGTAAAAAAAAATAAAATAGAATAAATGTTAAACCTAATGCAGGCAGAGGAACTACTTGACATCTAAAGAGAGTAATGGTTTAATTTAGTGGTGAATTGTATAAATTAAATTTTTTTACATGCATGTAAAATACTCATGACCATTTTATAAGTGCAGTAAGATACTCCAGGGGTGTGTATTGGACATTTCTAATGCATGGCCATGGGTTGAAGGTATGGTCACTATGCCCCTAGCCATGCATTAGAAATGTCTAATGTACTCATGTCTTATTGCTTACATGCTAAGATTCAGCAATTTTATCCACGGAGCATTATGGCACTTGTAATTCTGCATGCAACAGTGGGTACTACTATGTATATTCAGTACAATAATAATACCACAAAGTGCAGTATGCTTGTAACAGCTGGAACAGCTTGTAGTAAAAAAGACAGCTACTGAGGACCACCAGAAACATTTAGTCGAAATGTTAATGTTAACACATAGGCACTCTAACTATTAACATGCTGGACTACACAGTGTAGAGTTTGGCACATTGCATGGCACCAGCTGCATGGTGCTGCTATCAAAGCCCCCACCCCCACCCTTTTGCACCATACCTTGAAGGCTGCTCGTTGGCCATTCCAGTAGGTACAGTACTGTATACCATTTACAGGGCTCCCTGAACTTTCACCCACCAAAACTGCCATATACCAATGGGTTTTGCTGTTTTCAGGGGTGGATACTCCCTTACAGTGGAAGTATGCCGTAATGCAAATTATGGTTGCATATACACTATGTAACCACAAACATACTGGAATGTGACAGCCACAGGGGTTGGTCCATAACATATGTACTGGGCACATGGCAATACCACCAGAGTTACTCCCCTTACCCCATATCTTGATGGTTGTGCAAATATACATACCATTCCTCACCATCCCTGGTGATCCAAGGGCCTCACAGTCCTGTAAGGTAGCTGTCCATGTCCCTGGCACCCAGCAGATTCCTCTTCTCTAGCCCTCTTCCCTTCTTTTACTGTCATTGCCAGTTCTTGCCATCTGCTGAAATAATCTGCCTCACACAGCTGTGACCTGTACAAGATGTAACAGGAGTCCCTGAACCTTTTGACAAGGGAAGAGGGCACCGGGGAGGTGTTGTGTATAGCACTGCACCTTCTTGCATATCAGTGCCCTTATTAATGCAGACATCCCCTACCCCCTGTTCCTGTGCTAGCACATTGACCTGTGTGCTATTACAGAGAAAGATCTGTATACACCATGGAGGGGTGCAACACAGAAATGTACTGCAAAGTGGTTGCAAATTTACCCATCCCTAATGTACTGTATTCATGTGTGTGTTCTGCCTAACCCTAACTGCCCAAGGATTCCCATAGACTTCCCATGATACTTTCTATAAGTGAGGTAAGTAAAATCTGGTATTTCTTTGAAATTCAGTCTTGTTCACAATGCCCTTCCCAGGTAAATCTTGATTCAGTGCATTTGCACTGAAGTTGTTGTCTTTTAAATTGCTTTTCTGGTTTGTGCTCACCGTGACCCAAATAAATAAGATCATGAGCAAGTTCCTTCCTCTCGGTGCCCTAAGATAACTGTAATGGGATCCATATATGCAGAAGTAGCGGTGCTATCTGATAGTACCCAGGGATCCCAGTACTACAATTTTTTCAGATGAATAAATGTAAGAGTGTAACAGTTGCAGGAGACTGTACATGACACCAGGAGTGCTATTTCTAAAGTTGTCCACCCATCTTGTACTGTAATAGCCATGCCAAAATGTACATATGTACCATTTCTCACCAGTGTTCTCTGGTAATGCAGTACCCGTGGAAATACTGTGAACTGGTTGTCCGCATCCCAGGTGTCCAGTACCCCCCCCCAGCTCCATTCCCTTCCCTCCCATTACTGTTGTTTGTTCTGCACACTGCCTAACCTTTCCCTCTGCCAGAACAAACACTCCATTTCACAAGGCTATGACAGGCATGGCAGAGGTCGCTGCGCCTTGGGATCAAGGGATGGTGCCTGTGAGTCACTGTGTATATACCACACCACCTGCTCCCTCACACCAGTGCCTTTTTATGTGAAACTCCTCCACTCCTTTCCCTATGCTCACACACTGACCTGTGCACAGGGAAAGACTTGTGAGTCCTTTATATATAGCACAAAAGGGTGCAATGACAAAAATATTTTGCATACTGGTCACAATTTACCCTTCCTTCATGGACTGTATTGTGTCTGCCCGTGCCTAACCCTGCCTCCTAAAGGGTATTCCCACACAGCCTACACATCAGAATTTATATAGTATACCAAATGACACATGCCCACTCATGCAAAGCATCATGGGAGTAAATTACCATGCATATACTTCTCACAGTGCTATGCTAGCAGGCAATATTTTATTATTGTATAATAATATGCTAATTGTGTCTATCCATTTGGAAATGGCTTATAGCTGATCAGCAAAAGAAATACTACTACTATAGTGCTTTGCATGAGTGAGGCATGCGAAACTTGGTATTTCTTTAAAACTTTTGGGATCACCAGGACCCAAATAAGTGAGATCATGAGGCAAGTTCCTTCCTCTCACTTGCCTGGGATAATGATAGACCCACACATAGTTGTAATAGTAGTAGGTGATGTTATTCTAAGGAACACAGAGGTTTTTTTATTGCCTTTCACCAAAACTGAAAAAAAACAATGGATGTTACTGACTGTGGGGGATGCATTTTCTTGTGCTGTGTCAGCATTTGGCTGGTTATGTATTTCTAGATAATTTCTAAAGAGATTATCTGTGGTGGTGCTACTGTAGCATGGCAGTCCAGAAAGGAGTTTCTCTAGAGACATCACATAAATTTTGGTTATATCTGACCACAGCAATTGCTTCAAATGTCTGCAGATTGCTTGTCTAGATATTAAAGATAGCACATAGTCTATCTGACTGTTAATGTGCTGGACTGTGATGGCATAGTGGTCGCCTCATGGCATGGCACCAGGTGCACAGTGCTACTGCTAAAGTTGTTCTCCCCCCTCCACCATACCTTGATGGCTGCTTGTTGGCCATGCCAGTATGTATATGCTGTTCCTCACCAGTCTGGGGAGTGAGGGGTAGTGCTGTTTGGGGATGCACTGGGCATCCTGTCCTTTCGCACACCAAAACTGCCATACACAATTGGGAGTTGCTGTTTGCAGAGGGTGAACTGTCCCCTACAACAGCAGTGCAGTCCACACTAATACAACATACCTGTCTAAATGTTTGAGGTTGCATGTAGGCTGTGTGACCACTGACATGTTAGACTGACAGCAGCAGTAGTTAGCCTATGGCATATGCCCTGGCCACATGGTGCTAGTATGCTACTGCAAAGTCATTCCCCTCACCCTGTACCTTGACGGCTGTGCCAATAGATATCTACACTCCTCGACATGCCTGGTGGTCCAGTGGCCCCAGCAGGGATCCTGTGAATTGGCTGTCCCTGTCCCTGGCATGCAGCTGATCCCCTCCATAGCCTCATTCCCTTCCATTGCTGTTGTCTGTGATGCCTAACCCTTCGCTCTGCTGAAATGAACATTTTGTCTCACTTTACAAGAAAATGTAAAAGCAGCTGTTATTGGCTGATGACTATTTTTATTCAAACAGTGGCATCCCACGAGGGTCTCACAGATGATCGGTGGGGAGCATGCTAAATAGGAGATGGACGCACCCACTCTGATCATTTGGAAATTAAGAACACAGCAAGCTCAATCCTGGTTTATTCACTGAGTTTTAATTACATTTCTTAATTTTTTTTTATTTTGTTGGGGGCTACAGGTGTTGTGCCAATATCAGAAACAAACAGTATCAATTGCATCCCCTCTCCCCCAAATGCTGTTCAAAAGAGCCTGCAAATTGTTTTATATTTTTTTTTCTCTTATTCACCTTCTTTCTGTATGCCATAATATTAAAAGAGTTCTTGGCTTCCTAAGTCAGCTACGTTGTCATTAAGCCTGACCAACAGTGAAAAGGTGACCCTCTCATAGGTCAGATGTCTATTCTTTTAATTTTAACATGTTAACATAAGTTGCAGTCTCACTGCTGGCTCTATCAGTCTTGTATGAATACAATTCTCTGGCTTCCTATTTTAAACAGAGTCACCCATAAAGGCACATAGAGAGCTGAACCCAGAATACAGTTTTTTTCTGATATTGACCACACATTAGCGATGCCCCTACAAAAAAAAGTGTAACTCAGTGGATCAGCCAGTGTTGAGCTTGCTACAGTATGTCCTTAATTACCAAAGTAATAGATAAACAAATGACACAAGGCAATATTAAGGACAAGCTTTTTTTTCAGGGTGGTCCAACAAAGTAACTAAGTTCATTGCTACTGTTACAATATCAATAATATGTGTCATCAACTTCTTCAAAGGATAAGTGGAATGCACTGCCCTCTTTCAGTCTGAGAAATGTTGCCCCCAGAAGCACCCCCTGACCACAGATACCCATATTGCAGATGTCCTGGATGCGTTTCCAAGCCTGAATCATCAGCAGGGTCTGCTGGTGTCATTTGATCTTTACCACATTTTGCAAAATAAACAAATCTGGCACTGACTCAGCTCTGGGTGTTTATAAGAAGGTAGATAGGTAGGTAAAACTTTATTTTATACGTTAATTTAACATATGATTTGAATGATTTGCCCAGTTTACAAGACAGTCCTGTACTTAACATTACTAAATGTTTCAGGAATTTCTATCTAATAAGAAGAGAAGGAGGGGGAAGAGGTATGAAGAGCCTAATACATTACAGGATAGTTTAGAAAATAATAAAGAAGTAAGTTACACTTCACAACAAATACCATAGACAATTAATAATACATGCATGATAATTTAGAAACATTGACAAGTGTATATCAAAATCCCCTTTACAGCACTTAAAAAAGTATTATACTCTCTTATTGCAAGTATATTTGGAGGGAGCGTATTCCAATAAGAAGCTGCTAAAGAAATTAAAGCTCTATCACTGCAAGGATTTCTCCTTTTTTTTACTCTAATTGTATTTAGGTGGACAGATCTGTGGTCTCTGGAATTAATGTGTATTTCTACAGGGAATAAAATACAAGAGACGGGGTGGTCCAAAAGTGATATCTTCATCTTATGGACCAATAACACTTAGTTTCTCCTATGCCCCATATCCAGAGACTGCCATCCTAGTTTGTTTAACAACTGGCAATGGTGAGTGCAGTAGTGACACCGCAATACAAATCTTGCCATTCTATAATGTGTTTTATCCAGTCTGTCCAGTTGTTGTTTGTTAGCAGCTCTATAAACTAACTCACTGTATCTCAAGGTGGATAACACCAGTTGTTCAATAAGTTTCTTCCCGTCTCGCAATTTTTAGAATTTAGTTGTTCTTCTAAGAGCCCCCAGTATTTTATTTACATTTTATATTGTGAAGGTTACATGATTATTAAAAGTTAAATGTGAGTCAAAAGTCACACCAAGGTAGGTGTAACTATCTACCAATTCAAGTTTAGTTTTGCTAAAGGTATGGATTTGTATCTGTCCAGCTGTACTATTACCTTTTGGTCTAAAGTGCATCAATTTTGTTTTATTAGTATTCATTATTAGCCTTGACCTGGTGAACCACCCCTCTATCTTCTTAAAGTTTGACTGTAGTTTGTTTTGCAATTCCATTACACTATTGCCAACAGCAACCATGGCATATCATCTGCATATAATCTGATTGCTGTGTGCTGGACCATCTGGGGTAATTCATAATTAAATGTAAAAAAAAAAGGTCCCAGAATTGGACCCTGTAGTACACCCTTTATTACCAAATGTTTCTCAGACAGATGGCCCTGAATATCTACTCTCTGGAAATGATCTGTTACATATGATGTTATTCACTTTAAGGGGCCTTTGAGAATTCCCAGGCTTTTTAACCTTTTTATCAAGAAGGGGTGGTCCACCAGGTCAAAGGCTTTTGACAAGTCAACAAATATCACTGCCGCATCTGAGCCCAAGCCCACTGCTTCAGTCACTAGGTCACTAAACTCAAGTAGAGCCGTGATGGTAGAAAAACCTTTACAGAAACCAGATTGACAATTTGTCAATAATTTGTGTCTATTTATTTTATTTATTTATTTTAGTCTTTGGTAACCGGGTAAGGTCCACTAGACACAAGTGCCTGTTTTCAGGGGTGACCTGGGAGTACTGGGCGGTTGAATGACTTGCTCAGAGTCACACAGTATGCAAATGGAGGTTGTGAGCATCAAACTCAGGTCTAGTCTACTGGATGTACCAAGCTCATTCACACCTCATTCCTCTAACCTCTAGGCTATACTGCCAGCCCTGGCTTAATTTCTTTAGCAGCTTTTTATTGGAATACTTTCCCTCCAAATATTCATGCAATAAAAGAGTATAATACTTTTTTAAATGCTGTAAAGGGGATTTTGATATACACTTGTCAAAGTTTCTAAATTATCATGCATGTATTATTAATTGTCTATGGTATTTGTTGTGAAGTATAACTTACTTCTTTATTATTTTCTAAACCAATGCCAGTTTATTTAGATAATCAACAAGCTGATCAGAAGGGTCCAAAGCGCAGGACCTTTCTTCACCTACCAAACTTAATTAACAATGGCCCTTTACATTTTTTTAATTCTTTTTTTTATTTTAAATTTTGATAACCAGGAAAAGCACCAATGAGCCAAGGCTCATTTCCAGGTGCAACCCAGGAAAGGGTAACATGGGATAATAAATTAACATGCCACAGAAACATAACAGGTAAGCAAGTCATGGGTAACAGTTACAAGACCCAAAGCAGCAGTTAACAACCAAGTACAGGAATACAAATTACAACACAGTTTGAAACAGAGGCACATCATGTACAGGTGCAGGACCTGTTGTTATACCAAGAGAAAATTAGGGCGTTGGACGATAGAATCAGAAGACAAGGTACGTAGCTCGGCACAGGGGTACCTCTGAAAGAGAGAGATAGGGCTACAAGGGGTAGGCAACTATGGGGGGAGGTTATTCAGAGTTAAGAAGGTGATGGGAGAGTGCACAGAGAGCACAGTGGATGAGACAGAAGTCTGAGGAGCCTTCTGAGTAAGAAGGAGGAGGAGGATAGTCAGAGGTCGGGGGGAGTTTGTTCCAAAGACAAGGGAAACAAAAGGAGCAAGCAGACTGGCCAGATGCAGAGTTGGGGCAAGGGATGGCAAAAGTACGTGGATCTCGGTGGCAGTGGGAGTAGGTTGAGGAGGCAACTTGGGAGAGGCAGGCTGAGAGGTAGATGGGGAGGGTTCCAAACCAGAATGTAGCAACAAAGGATGTGCAATGAACCATTCTCCTGTGGGATAGTGGCGCTAAGGCAAGGGTGGAGTACAGGAGACTGGTGGGTAAGGGGGGGGAGGCGGTAGCGAAGTGGCAGAAGGAGTTTAGAAGGGTGTCTAATCTGGCAAGTGAAGATTGAGAGGCAGTGCCATAAACCACATCAGCATAATCAAAGATGGGTAGGATCATTTTGGTTACCAATTCTAGGTGGGTGGGGAGGCGGAGGCTGTCCTTGTGTCGATAGAGGACGGCCAGTTTGGGACACAGTGTAGTGCAGATGGCGTCGACATGGGTAATGAAGTCCAGATGGCAATCCAGCCAAACCCCAGGTATTTGAGGGCAGAGACAGTGTCAAGTGGAGAGTTATCCAGGGTTGTGAAGATAGGAGTAGACTGGAGGGTGGCCAGTTTTTGTCTGGAGCTAAAAGTCATGTCCATTTTTTTGGCATTGAGTTTGAGTTGATTTTTCAGGAACCAGGATTGAACTCTATTGGTGTCATCCTGGAGGGGGATTGTACACTGATAGTAGAGGGCTTGGAGATGAAAAGGATAGTATCATCAGTGTACATGTGCATATTGGAAGATTGGCAGACTGAGGGGAGGTTGTTTATAAACAGGGAAAAAAGGATGGGGCCAAGGATTGAGCCTTGGGGGACTCTGGGGAGGATATGGAGTATGTATGAAGAGCATCACCTATTTTACAAATATCATGAGACTGAATAGTAACTAGGATCCGCATATCAGGCAAACACATGTGTGATTAGCACTGAACCTACCCAAGTCACCACAGACACCATGTCTGTTCCATGAGCCTACTGTATCTCTGGGGTGGCATTCACTTACATCAGTTTCCCCTGTCCACAGACATGAAGCTCTTTGTGTTGGGAGGTGAAGCTTGGTTAGATACTGAACTTCTTATCAGTAGCCCAGGTTGGCTCTTTACTTTATTTATTGATTTTAAATGTTTTACTAGGAAAGACACACTGAGCTAATAACAGCTTGTTTCCAGATGCGTCTGGGGGATGAGAGGTACGGAAGGTTGTGTAAGAGAAGCAAAAACAGAAATAGTAAACAGCATTACAAAAATAATAATCATACACAGCAATATAGTACATCAAGGAACATAATCATAGCATTGTACATTGTAAGGAAGAAGGGGAGAGTATAGAAGGGAGGTAAGGTAGGAGGGAAGGGAACCTAACCAGAATTTGGATCTAAAGAAGGCACAATGGGAAAAGTGCTTGCCAGCAAGAGAGGGGAGAGAAAGGGAAGAGCAAACCGAGCAGTGGTGGGTATGAAGGGCACAGTCTAATGAAAAATTATAGAAAGGGTGAAAGAGGGTGTCCAGTTTGGCAAGGGAGGATTTAGCTCCACTGTAAATCGTGTTGCCATCATCAGTTCATGCTTCATGAAATTTCATTTAAATTTGCTTCATATGAGCAGGGGATTATGGGATATGGCAGTCAAAAAATAGGGGACCTGCTGTTTCTTCCCTCTCCCCATGCCATGACAGACAACAGGGGAGTTGTATGTGTGTTTATGGAGGGAGATGGGGGGGTCAACTGGGACCTTCAACATAGTAAGTGATCATGGCAGGGGGAAATGGAGATGTTACGGCAGGGCCCCCTTCCCCATGTTACATCCGTGTCCTCTCAGTGCTTGAAGCCATGGAGCGTAGTTCTACCCAACTGCCTGCCTCCAGACCTAACTGCTTGTGTCACTCAGGTGGTTGTGCAAGATTGGGTCAGGTGTCTTGATCCTGGTAAGATGGAAGGGTTTGTGGATGCCAATGAGTACCCCACAAGTATGAAGGGGGGCACTCCACACACTGATCAGTACTATACATCGATATAAGGCATTCCAGATTGGGTCTTTCATGACGTCATAAATCACAGCACAGTCTGTAATGTAAGAACTGTTGTTAAATTCAGTTGATGTTTTATGAATAGCACCCAAGTGTGCTCCAAATACTGCCATTTAATAGCAGTGGCACTTTATTTGTGTATTACCATCAGCAGCAAGAGCCAGGGGTTGGGTTCACCTTATACTGTACCTGAGGAAGGTTTAGTGCAGAGGTCTTTACAGTGCAGTTAACCCATATTTACTGTTAATCGACTCCAGTGATATCCCTTAAAAGGAGCTGAAAGATTGCATTTTCAGTATAAACACCATGAGATTTAAAAGACCTTTGCATAGTATGAAAGCAAATATCATAGTTTAATCAGATTTCTAAATGTTAATACCACAAAGATAGTGTTGTATAATCACCAAACACTGCTGCTTCCTCTAGTGTAATAATCTCATTTTTTTTCAAATGGTTACTTGGACTGAAAGCAGACACAGACTGTTGGAGCAATATGTAATTATACATGCAGCAGGGTCTTTTCTTTTGATGGCTGCTCTGCTTTTGGAAGCTGGTATTAAGGTTATTTGCCTGTGCGAGGTTGTTCAGCCTGCAGATCTGTGGTGTGCTACAGTAACTCCGCTCCACAGAGGAGCTGTGACATCAGCAGCAGCAATGCTGAAGGACTGATAAGAAATGGAAATTGACAGGCAAGCGGTGCAGGTCAAAGGATTTTCTGTCTACAGGAGGAATCGCCTTAAGACACTGCCGACCTTTGAGAATGGCTCCTAACCAAGCTGGCCTTTTTGTTGGATATTTACACTAGACTCTTGTCAGACTGAAGGGGAAGTACTTACCAGTTTCAAGAAGAAGAAACACAAAAACCTTATTTGAAAGGCAGAACATTACAAAGTACACAGCAATTTTCTTGTAATGCCTACTAAAAATCAGACTTTGAAATACTGTATATCAGTTGGCAGCTGATAAATTCATTTTGCAAATGCATTTTTAGTCTGATTATTATATCTGAAAAGGATTTTAAGCACCTCAAAAGGTCATTACCCCCAAATGAGGCCCTACAATGTCAGAAATAACATGGTTAGTTGCTTTTTTAAATGATAACATTTTATTAAACTAAATGAAGAAAGATAATTTTGAGACATTGTTTGTTTCTTGGCTAATGCCATCACAGTCACACGGATGCAGAAAAAAAACCTGGTATACTCAGTATACTCCAGGTTACCAATAAGCAGTTCCCAAGTCCAGACAACGGAGTTCCTCTAATGGGTGCTAAAGCAGTTTGCTTCAGTGGTGGATGGAGTTCCTAACCAGTGGCCCAAGGCAAAAACAGAGTAAATATAACAAGTTTCTTTCTGCCCTTCTAAAGCACAGAGTTGTTTTAGCAAGTTTTTTTTGGTAACACACTAGTTGAATTGGCAACATTGCCACTAATGCTACCGGTAAGGGTAACAGTTCTTAATATCATCAGTATCAAAAGAGCAAGCCCTAAGCTGTTACACATACAGCAGGACCAAATGTGTCCACCCTTTATTGGTAGGTAAACAAATTTTGTTTTCATTACACATTTAGTTTAAATATAGAAATATAGAAACAGAAATAGAATTTGTCAGCAGAAAAGGGCCAGTAGGCACATCTAGTCTGCTCTGTTTTCCCTGCCTATTTCTACACCCTGGACTTTAGTTGGTCACAGATTTCCCTCCCTCCTCCCCTTCCTTCATCTGTTATGCCCAAGTGCCTTTCCGGTATCCCGTGATATGGGTGAGACAAATTGAGCAACTCAGTTTGACCGGCTGTGGTAACAGAGAGTGGGGAAGGATACCAAGGGCGGTAACAGCGAGTGTGAAGGGACAAGAACCGCGAAAAGAAGAATACAGTGACTGTGAGAGGGAGGTATAATTAATCAGGACATAGGAGGTAGTTTGGCTAGGCAATTCTCAGCTGGCCATTTGGCACTGTAGTAGGAGTGTATGCCTGCAGTGTGAGAGGTTCTGGATTCAGAACTAGCTCTGTGTGTTTGTGTGTATACAATTTAATTTTGTGCTGCTTGGGACTTCATTTTTTTTCCATGTTCCCCAGTCTCCTGATTTAGTGCTATATGGTTCCCCACCCTCCTGGATGAGGTCCCCCCATCCGTAGGTTGCCCCCCCAACCTTCTCTCCCCTGATAACCTATAACCCCCCCAATAGGCCCCTCCCAAATTTTCCCTTGTACCCAAGTATCATGCCCTCTCCGGAGTTGATAATAATTATAATGGGGGGTTTGGGGAGCATAGCCCTGCATAAAAAATATAGCAAATATCGGCCCTCGAGAGCACGGTGACGATCGTTGCTCTTTTTGTTTTCAATGTAGTGCACATTGCTGTTTTTGTTTTTGGTGATGTGTACTCGCTCATGTGGAGTTAGTTATTGTGCCATCACTCATATTGCATGGAACCACCTATCCCATGCATGCATGAAGCTCCCTACTGTCTTTACCCTCACCACCTCTTCTGGTAAGCTGTTCCAGTCATCCACGACCCATTTTGTGAAGAAGTATTTTCCCACATCCCTCTTAACCCACCCCCCCAAGCTTCATAGTGTGCCTTGGTGTTCTGCTATTCCTCCAAAGAAAGAGACTTCCCTCTTGCACCTTGTTCACCCCATAAGGTACTTATAGGTCTCAGTCATGTCCTCTTTCGCTCTCCTCTCCTCCAGGGAGTACATGTTGAGCTCCTACAACCTTTCCTCATATGGTTCTCGTGCAACACCTGCACCATCTTGGTAGCCCTCCTCTGGACTGCTTCTGTCCTGTCAATATCCTTGCAGAGACACAGCCTCTAGAACTGTACACAGTACTACAGTGGGGTCTCGCCAGAGAATGCTATAGTAGCAATACTGCCAACTTTCTCTTGCTAGAAACCCCCCTTGCTATGCAGCCCAGCATCTGCCTAGACTTGCTTTCTGCCTTGTTGCACTGCCCCGCACCTTGAAATCATCAGCTATGATTTCCCCAAGCTCGTCCTCTCACTTGGTGACAGTAAGTGATCCCCATCTTATACACAGCCCATGGGTTCCCCCTCCCCAGATGCCTGTCTTTGCACTTTTTGACATTCATATCCAGTTGCGACACCTTAGACCACTCCTCAAGTTTACTCAGATCCCTTTTTATTTTCTCCACCCCTTTCTAGGTGTCCACCCTGTTACAGATTTTTGTGTCATCTACAAAGAGGCACACCTTCCCTTCAAGTTCTTCAGCAGTGTCACTTATGAAGACAATAAAGAGGACAGGACCAAGTACTGATCTTTGTGGTACTCCACTGGTCACTCTCCCATCTCCCAAGTTATTGCCATTTATCACCACCCTCTGCTTCTTATCCTTCAGCCAGTTTGATATCTAGTTCATTACCTTCTTCCCATCCCCAGGTTGCTAAGTTTCTTTATTAGCCTTCAGTGTGGCACACTGTCAATGGCATTACTGAAGTACAGATAGGCCACATACACTGCCTTCCCCTGATCCACTTCCTGAGTCACCCAGTCAAAGACATCTAAGAGATTAGTTAGACATGACTACCCCCTTGCAAAACCATACTGTCAGCGGTCTTGCAACCCATTTGCCTCTAGGTACACCATCATTCTCTCCTTCAGCAGGGTTTTCCATTAATTTCTCCACCCCCGATATGGGACTGACTTGCCTATAGTTACTAGCCTCCTCCTTGCTGCCACTGTTGTTCAGAGGGACCACATTGGCCCTCCCCAGTCCTCTGGAACTACCCCATCTCCAATGATTTGCTGAATAGTGCTGCCAGAGGGGTGGCTAGAACCATGCACCATTCTTTTAGTACCCTTAGGTGGATCCCATCTGGGCCCATGGCCTTATTTACCTTTAGGGGTCCTAATCTCCTTTGAACACTATCCTTCGAAAATTTATTTGTGTCCACTTCCCCATGTGACTGTTAATGAGATGTTGGTCTGCCCTCTCCCACTTCTATTGTGAAGATTGAGCAGAAGTACTCATTTAATATTTTAGCTTTTTCTTGGTCATCTGCAGCCCCCCCCCCTCCTGTTTTCCTGATCCTCACTATCCCAGCCCTTGAATTCCTCTTTTCACTCACATACCTGAAGACAATCTTATCCCCTTTTTTGACCTTCTTGGCTATACTCCCCACTGTTTGTGCCTCAGAGGCCTTTACCTTCCTTTCTGCCTCCCTTTGTTTATCTAAATATTGCTCTCTGCCACCCTTCATTTGAGTCTTTTTATACTTTTTAAAAGCTTTTTTTTCTCCCTTACTGCCTTAGCTACCTCCCTTGAGAACCATAGTGGCCTCTTCCTCCTCCTACTTTGCTTATTTCCTGCTAACAACTTGACATTGCCTTATTCCCCCCTTTATCCCTTTCCACTATTCCTCCACTACCCCAAGCCAACTTACCATTCAATGGGTTTATTAAGGCATTCTCCCATTTCTTTAAAATCTGCCCTACTGAAGTCCAGGACCCTCAACCTAGTGTGTTTTTCTCCTGCCGAATCTGTATGCTAAACCATACTGTACGATGATCACTTTTGTCCAGGGGGATACCCACCATGACTTCTGCAGTGCAACCCCTGTTCTTAAGAATAAGTCCAGCATTGTACCATTCTGAGTGGGTTCTGTAACCAGCCGCCTGGGAAATAACCCCTGTGGGGAGTCAAGGATATCCTTGCTTCTTCTTGTAGCTGTGATCTAAATGATCCAGTCTACATCAGGCAGATTAAAGTCCCCTATAACCAGTACCTCCCCTTTGCCTACCATTTTGCTGATGTTCTCCCCTAGAATTCAGTCTAACTCCTCTGCACCACTCCTACATGGGTAAAGACCCTGGACCTTGTCTCTAAGCTGGCACATAGAACCTGCAGCTCTTCAGTGTCTCTGTTGTGACCTTTTAACTCCAGCCAGCACATAGAACCTACAGCTCTTCAGTGTCTCTGTTGTGACCTTTGGACTCCGTGTCTTTTATGCCTTCTCTCATATGTAAAACAACAATTGAGTCCCCTATCAGATGTTGTTGCCTCTTCTGTTGGGGTCCTCTACCTCCTACCCTGGTGCCTCCTATCTGGAGGGCAATCACATCCTCCTTGATCACTACCATGGGTGCCTCCTCTTGGCAGTCTTATCCTGCCGGAGCAGCGAAAAAGTTGTGTAGTGGCACTGGCTGAGGAATGTGTTCTTTACCCACCACCCCCACCATCCTTGAGCCCACCACAGTCCTGCCAGCCTTTCTTCTTTCCTTCTGGGCCAACGGTGGTGGACTTGGTGGCCCATGGTTGGGAGAAGAGGGTCTTTGAAATCTAGCTAACTCAGCCTGAAGTCTAGTGATCTCCACTGTCAGCCCAAAGAGGTGAACACAAATAGGGCAGCACCTCAATTTCCAAAATGTTTCTCTGAAGACTGCTGACCCACTGCCCTGCACTGCTCCCAATATTCCCATTCCTACCCTCACTGTGCCTCTGGGAAGAAATCTGTAGCCTTACCAAAGTCATGGTGTTTATAATTTTCCCTTATTTGTTTTGCTTAAACTCTCTGGTACATGACTCTAGATAGGACATATTAAAATAACCCAGTTTACATCTTCACTGTCTTTAACCCTTACTACTTTTCTCCTATTTCTTATACTCTTAGGCTGTGTTTTATAACCCTTCCTCAGATAGGGTTCTACCTTCTTTCCCTTCTTTTTGTATTTTATTTCTTAATGGGTTACCCTGTCACCTTTTCTATGCCTATTCACATACTTCACTTTTTTACTTGTTGGTATCTGCAAAAGTGATGATGTGTGGGGGAGGGAGAGAAGGGCAGACTGGATGGGCCAGTACGGACCTTTTCTGCCATCAGATTCTGTGATCCTGTGATCTGTCTGCTTCATCTCTGTTTAATGTAGATTGATCCTAATTTATTTAGATAACCTGTTCATTAGCTACAGATGGTACGAGACAGTACCTCTAAAACGTATTTATTAACTATGCAAATGCATACTGCATCAACAGATATCAGCCACTGACACAGTATATTCAAACTTCAAATATGAAACATTTAAATTAAGAAAAAAAAATACTTTAACTTATCTCCAATTTATGTTCATTCTACCCCCTCCCCCCTTAGACTAATCATCCTGAATTTCCACAATTTAAAACCTCTGGAATACTTACTGTGGAGCTGATGCAGGTTGCTGCTGTTTGTACAATTCAGAACCACCTATAAGTGATTTCAATGTAGCTGAATTAAACCTTAGTGTGGATAAGGCTGGCACACCAGGGGTGCAGTGTCTCCTGCTGACTGCCGTCCCAGGCTTGTGCCCTAAATGCATCACCCTTAAGCTCGGCCCTTCAGCTGGATGACCACAGTGGAGGACCATTAGACTACAGCCATTAAATACTAGTGAGTGTTTCCTCCCTTAACAACAGTGTTCCTGATTGTAGCACAGGGGTGGAGGGTGAAGCTTGTTGATCAGGAAGCTTGTACCTGATAACAACTACAGGCACAAGGTAGAGTCTGTCCCCAAAGCTGTCGCAGCACTATTATTTGCTGCGCTGTGTAGAGCCCCATGGCTCCCGACTCACTACCAAGTCTGTTGCCACTCAGCTGATTAACTATTAACGTTAACTTTTTGATGATTTAAGGGACTAATATATTTGACTTGGTTATATAATGCATTTCAAAGTGGGTAATATGTCCACCTTCTATTCATTTTATGTAACTAGCCTCTCTCTTTACTCAGTTTGAGGCTGGTTACTGGAAGACTCTCAAAGGGTTAAGTTTAACCCAGAGAGCTGTCCTCTAGAGGGCCCCTTGCTTGCTTGGAGACAGGCTGACAGGATATTTGTAGTACAGTATTGCTGCCCCTCTGGCAGCACTATTCAGTACCTCTTTAGGATGGGGGACACTGGTGATCAAGAAGAGCCAGAGATGTCAGACTAGGCAAGGAAATTTGGGGCAGAATAGATGGGCCAATTGGTCCTTTTCTGCCAGCAAAATCTATGTTTCTATGTTTCTATATTTCTATGTACAGAATGTTCTAACTCAGTCAGAAGTGGGGAACTGTAATGCATATTCATGGTTCTGCCCTTCCCCAAAACTCTATAAGAGAGGAGGCAAGGAAGCAAGGTTTGGGTTCTTGGTTGTTGGCAAGAAAGAACAGCAAGAACGAGTCCAACCTCCAGCTGTAACTGAGCCAGAAGGGCTGCAAGCCCAGGGATAGTGGCAGGGTTGCTGGGTCCAGGTGGCACTGATCCCCTGAGGAGGTCTCCAGAGTTCCACTAGCAGAGGCCAGGAAGATGCACCTCCTAGAAAGGCCTGAAGGACACCAGTGAGGACAAGAACCAGATGGCACACCAGGGAGAGTGGAGGGCCACCCCTCAAGGGTGGTCAATGGGATTGTTATGGATCTACTCCCACCAGAAGTCACTAGTTGTGTTCAAGTGTGAATGGAGCACCAACTCATGATAGGCAACTTTAAGTGAGTCTTGTAATAAGAATACTTATGGAAACATTGAAAACCTAGTTACCATAGTATGTTCCCCCTGGCAAGTAGCCAAATGAAGGGTCATCAGGAAGATGGGACCTGGCAAGAGGTCAGTAAGTCCACATAAGAGGGGCCAAGCATGGAAGCCTGTATCTTTGGGCCACTAGAGCTATCAGTACACTGTCAGAGGGGGGCAGGTACAGCTGGACCAACTATCTATTTAGTAGTATTGTCATAATGCTGACATGCTGTCCTTCAAGGGTAGGATAAGACATATGTGCAGGCATGGGATTTGCCCCAGGGATAGTGCTTGCCCTATCTGGAGGCATGCCACACACTGATGGTCTTGGGAATGCCAGGGCTTCAGGGCCCCATAGGGAGGTTAGAGATGTGTATAAAGTGAAAATGTACTTGGACTAGAGCAATTGATCAATGTAAATATCTATGCCTCTTAGTGCAGGGGTAAACCTGGAAACATTCATGTGGGAAGGATTTCAAGGGAGATATGCACTGGAATGGTGGGGATGGAAATTAGAGCCTCAGTTAGGAGTGGAGATACCATGAGACACCACTATTACTATACTAAAGAAAGAAAGCATGGAAGAGTGATTGAAAGCAAAGTGCCCTTGGGCTGTGTAACACCTGCAGTGACAAAGTAAATGCAAAGTAAAACAAACAAGTCACACTGTCTGCACTAAGAGCAAAATTAAGCACACACCAAAACAGATTGCCAAATGAAGCAGCAAGTTTTTATTTTCAGAGAGACTCCGGCGAGTCACAAACCCTTACCACGTAAATGCACTCTGCTTGATACAGCTCCATGACTGGTTTCAGTTACTCTAGCATCCCAGGCATGTGGTGGTAGCAGTGCTTCTGCAGATACAGGTTCAATTATGTGAAGTGGGTGCTCCTGAGACAAGACTACCACCATGTACTGCTAGACACAGGGGGGTGCATTTACATTCAGATACCTAACTTTCATACCATGTAATTTTTATAGTGCGGCGCAAAAGAATGTAATTACGTAAGGCGAACACCAGCCATGTGGTCAGTGTCATGACATTTCCTCTGATGGTTTGGAAAGCATTTTGTCTGATTTTGCCTTCTCTGCAGAGCAGAAACAGAAGTACCAGGAACATAAACAATGGTGCTTTTCAAAATAACGCCAAGCAAGTCAGCAAAAGTAGATAAGCACCCATCGACCAGATATGCACCAGACACTAGGATATATGGTGTCACAAATAGTTTATTGATGGCATAAAAAAACAAATGGCTAGGGTAGCACAGCCAAAGCCACAGTGGAACAAACTTATGTTTCACCCAACATACTGCTGGGCTTCATCAGAGTCTGAGTCTAGCCCAGCAGTATGTTGGGTGAAACGTAAGTTTGTTCTGCTGTGGCTTTGGCTGTGCTACCCTAGCCATTTGTTTTTTTATGCCATCAATAAACTATTTGTGACACTATATATCCTGGTGTAGGGTGCTTATCTGATCGATAGGTGCTTATCTACTTTCACTGACTTGTTTTGCCTTCTCTGTAACAATAGTAATAAAACACATAATCAGTCAGGGACTGTGTTCACTATAAGGCCCAACTGTATGAAGGAGCCATCCAGGGTTTTATTCCTGTAAAGTGGAACAATGGGACATGAAGGTGGTAATGGGGCACCTTGAAAAAATCTTTAAAGAGGAAGTAAACTTTGGCCCAAGTGAAAACGCTGGGACTGGGAGGTCCCGATCATGCAAAAATGTTTTTATACTCTAAATTTTCAGACAACTTACTTTTTATCTGGTTGATCCTGCCACCCAGTGCCCTCTATTTTGATCACAGGCATATCCCAGGAGTTCCTGGGCAGATGTCATTGACAGCTACACCTTGGGTGGCAAAAAAACTCAACCTCTCAAGGTTACTGTGGTAGAAGAAAGAAGGATATGGCTCTTCCCTCTCAAAACAACTCGGCAAGCTACCCTTCAGCACTTTGTTCAGCAGACTCCATCCCAGCTCGAACAGCCAAGCAGAGCAGGTGCAGGGGTACCAGTGGTGTAAGGGGAAAACTCAGATGCCGGGCCAAACAAGAAAGGCTAGTGGGGGCCAAAAGAGTGGTGGTGGTGGTACTGGTGACACTAGCCATGTGAGTGGTGTCAGCAGCAGTTAGAGCATGGCATGGTTGCATTTCATATTACTAAAAGAAGATAACAGAAAGGCAGTGTGTACATTGTGCAGTATGACTGATAGCAGGGGGGAGTCTCTGGCAAATTTAACAAACACCTCCTCAACGAACCACCTAAAGGTAAAACATCCCCAGGTTTTTAAAGTGTCAAAGTTTGTGCCTCTTGGTTCCATCAGACCCATTTTATGGTGATAATGCAAGTAGTGATGCTGGTGGCATTTGCAATGCCACAGAATGTTGTGCCACTGAAACAAATGCTATTGCACCTGTTGCTGCTACCACTCCATCTCCCTCAACACCAAAGGGTCTTCCATGTACCCCAAGCACTCCTGCCAGGAACTGGTCCCCTGCTATTTGCACACCATCTGGCAAGCGTGGAACATCTCCCCATCCATGGTCAGTACCAATAGTGGAAGCATTCCAGGCCAGAACTAGGTACCAGTCATCCCATCCAATAGCTCAGCACATCACATAGCTCATAGGTGAA
Source organism: Neoceratodus forsteri (assembly GCA_016271365.2). Taxonomy (NCBI): domain Eukaryota; kingdom Metazoa; phylum Chordata; order Ceratodontiformes; family Ceratodontidae; genus Neoceratodus; species Neoceratodus forsteri. Next base: position 445,368,894 of record CM057456.1, on the reverse strand, counting down.
ATGATGGCATTGGAGAAGACTTTCCTAGACTTGTGCAGAACTTGCAACTATGGTACCAGCTCCCATAACAGTTCACATTTTTACATACTGGAGTGCCAAAGATATGTGAGGGTGTGAGAATGGCAATTGCCACACTACTCCCAGAGTCTGTGGGTAGAATTTTCTACTGCACCTCAGACATCTTGAGCAGTACGAACTCCACTCATGCATATCTCTCCTTGATCACACTCTGGTGTGTGCAAAACCCTGTTTCCTGTTGTGGATTCCTCTTTCTCTCCCTGTGTCACTGGCTCTCCCTTCATCCATTCACAATCTGGCAGTGATTCCAGGTCTGCTGTTCTAAACGGCCTAATGGAGAAAGACCACATATCACCGAACAGTCTGGCATTCATTCAAGACATGCTGCAGTCATGGACAGTTGGTATCAATCTACATGTTTGTTTGATCATCATGGATAATGGAGCAAATAAGGTGAAAGCAGTTGCTGATGGGAATTGTATCAGCATGCATTGCTTCGACTACACTTTGGATCTATCTAGTGGTCGCATCCATACTACATAACAGTTCTGAGGCTAGCAAGACTGTCTCCACAGCATGCTAAATCTGTGCTAATTTTCATCGCTTTGTAGAGGTGACTAACCAACTACGAGAAGTGCAACAACATCTTGGTCTATCTCAACACCACTTAATAAAGGATGTAAGTACCAGATGGAATTCATTGTACCTGATGCTGTCTAGACTGCTAAAACAGAAGCACACACTTCATGACATGGCAATGGAGTGCGACATTGGGGGAATCCTAGATCACCATGAGTGGTCACAGGTTGACACCATGGTGAGAGTACTTAGGCCATTTGAGAGGAGCATCTATGATCTAAATGCATCCACTGCTACTCTAAGTCAGGTGATCCAAGCAGTGCACATAATGAAGGCATCCATGGAGAGATATGTAGAGGAAAACACAGAAATTCTGGATGGGGCATCTGTGCTCGTTGAGCACTGACAAACTGAACTGGATGTAATGTTGGTGAAAGTGTTGGATAGTCACAGTCACATTTTTGCAACCATGCTGGATCCTGGGTTCAAATGTGAGATCCTTCACATGGCTATGAATAGCAACAGAGTGATTAATTTTTGACAAGGGCTGTGTGATGAGGGAGCCGGAACGGTGGCGTGGGGGGCTAAGGCATTGAATGTCTTCCACCTGCCAAACCAACGAGCTATGTTCCAGAAGGAGCATGGGTTGCCAGGAATCAGTGGGGTAGGAGAGGATCGAACATCCCAGGTACAGCTCTCCTCTACTGGTGAGGATGGCCATGCCATCTCAGCCCTTGACTGCCACAGGGTGGAGGCCCGGTGGTAGTGCAGGCATGAGCGATTCAAAGGGAGGGAGCTGTGGTGACACAGGACAAGTGCGCCTCCATGCATACTTACTAGCACTACAGCATGGGGATGGGACAAGAAGAAGCAGAAAAATGGGGGCCAGGGCTTTGTGAAGCTCTTCTCATACTCCAGTAGTGTGCCATGCTGCTCCAGGTTCAGAGGCGAGAACTAGATATATCTCCGGGGGGGGGGGGACTCCATGAGGGTACATGTTTCCCAGCAATGAGAAGGCAAGGGACAACCACTGCAGATGAAGAAAGGACTGATAGTTGCCCAGATCTGTCGCAGAGGATAAAAACCTTTGTGGGGAAAAAAAAAAGCTGTGTGATGAGCTGAGTGGTTGTGTGTGGGGACTGGTGCAGACACTGGTGGCTGGTGCAGAAGATCATGATAGAGAGGCAATGCCATCTGGCAGGACTGGTTCCACTGGTGGAGACAGAGAAGAAATACCTGTTGCTAACAGCAACATTGATGGAAGGGAGTGAGCACTGCTTACTACGTCATCAAGAGCAACAGCACATGACACAGTCACAGCCTGTTTCTGCAGAAAATATTTTGAAAGGCTATTTTGCGGAGTCTCTTGAGCCATTTTAAGTTGATCAGTTAGGCTACTGGACACAGAAGATGCATTCATTCCCTCACTTGGTACAACTGTCTGTGAGATACAGTGTAGCAGTTGTCCCACTATGAGTGTGCCATGTGAGAGGATGTTTAGCACAGCTGGGGATGTTGTTGAGTCTCATCGTTCAACACTAGACCCTGAGCTCGTCCAACAGCTTGTTTTCATCAAGCTTCGCATGCTATTACTTGGGTAAAAATATGAGTTACCCCAATAAAATAGAAATATCGTCTCTCAAGTCTGCTTTTGCTGACTGTTTTTCTTCATAAAGCTAAGCTGCTTATTTCCCCAATGCTTCCTTCCTGCAGAGTGTAATGTATGCACTTTCATTACAATTAAATACATTAACTTTTTCTGACCCAGATATACAGTAACTTCTCTTCTTGTTGTTTTAATACATATGATTATTGCGTCTCTTAGAAACAGTAGGGATGCTGAACGAAAACACAGTTATAATAGCCCCAATGTAAATCAAAGCCCAGTGGGTGCCTGCGTCTCACATTATGACTTCATAACAATGAGGTTGTGAAACTGGGAGCACTGCACAGTGCACCACTCACCACCTTGCTTTTGCATAAAGACTACAAAAACAACATTCCCAAAATCCTGCTTTCCACATTGCCCCAACATTTCGTAGATCTGACTTGTTTAGGGGACTGTTTTTGCTGCTTTCATAATTTTACAATTCCTTTCTTGCTTGCAGTTATTGATCTCCCAAATAAAAAGGCTGCCTGCTTCTATTGCTCTTTAAAATCCTTTCATTTCATTTTCTTCTTCAAACATCCACTTTGCTGCCACCCAGCTTATGCTAGGGTGCAATGGCAACCTAACAGTGGGTCACTGTGCCCCACTTCCTAAGAGAAGGGCCATCCATGAGATGTTCATTTCTCTCTCCCCTGGCTGGCCACCGAGTGACCAAGGTCCATAGGGAAAAGCAGTTAGTTGGAGTAGTTAGCAGTACTGACGGTAGTGTAGTGCTATGAAGCTGGCTCTCTCTTTTTATTTAAAGAAACCAAAACATTGTTTTGTTTTTTTAATCTATTATTTTCCCCTCTTGTTGTCCATCAGGGTTATACCCTGTAATCAGACAGGGATGCATCCTTAGAACAGGCAAGGATACACCCTGTCCTGTAATCAGACATGGAATGGGATATACCTTCTTCAGGTGCTTTGAGCCATCACTGAGACAGCAGGGAGTTTTTTTTCAGTCAGGCCCATTACACAGGCACCTGCCCAGCTCAGCTCCTTCAGAACATGGCCAGTTGAGGTGGCTATACAACCAAAACATTTTGACTGTGCCATGTTGGTCTCCTAGTAGGATGGGAATCCCTGCAAGGAGACCAACATGGCACTTCTAGTGAGCCCTTGCCCTTGGGCCCTCCTTGAAAATAAAATGAAAGGATGTTAAAAAAGAGTGATAAAAGCAGGTGAGCTTTTTTATTTGTGTGATAAATAAACTATTACAAGTAAGAAAGAGATAGCAAAATGATGACAACAAAGTAAAAACACTCCCGTAAACGAGCCTTATTTACAAAACACTGGGGTTAATATGTGTGGTTTTAATGTAAAAGTTTTAAAAACTTGATGTTGGAAGTGTTCTGTATTTTTTGGCTTTTTGCAAACTGCAACTGCTGACTGAGTGGCCTCTCTGTGTCACTACACCTAATGAGATATTCTTTATCATTCTGCCAAAATAAGGAGGACTTGCACCGGGGGCGCTGTGACTGACTCTTGCTTGCAGAACAGAAACAGGCCTGGCCTAGTACTATGTTTTTTTCACTTTTATGGACATAAAACACTTTTCTGACAGTTCTCTTGAGACATATTGAAAATTTAAATTATCACACAAGAGTGCGAAAAAAATGACCCTCTCCTCTAGCTTCGGATTTAGAAAAGGAACAAAACTGTCTCAATTTCTGCTTTTTTGCTAATTTTTACAAGTGGATGGAAGTAGATGGCTCTTTCATAATAAATAACTGCAAGTAAGAAAGGGATAGCAAAAGGATGACAACAGCAAATCACCCCAAAACAAGGTCTATCAGCTAGGCATTGAGTGATTGCTTTTGCTTTCAGAGCAGAAACAGGCCTAGTACAGTACAGTTGTTTTTTTTTACTGTTAGGGGGCAAACACTCCTAGCAGTTCTCCTGAGAAACACTGACAATTATCACACAAAAGTGTGGCATAAATTAACCTCTCTAGTTTGGGATTTAGAAAAAAAAAACCTGTCAAGATTCCTGATTTTTGTTTAGTTTAAAAGGACACTGTCCGTGAACATTGTCTGCTTTTCTCTGCACTGGCTGTAGAAAGCAACAGAATGCCTCCATGCTACTGGATTTCCACAAGGATTATTTTTTTCTGTTTATTAAAAAAATACCTGTTGTCATCATTTTGCCATATCTTTTTACTGTTGCTTATGAATGCCAACTGCAAACATGCTACAGTGCAGGGAAAAGTGGACAATGTCCCTTTAACAAGTGGAGAAGTAGATTCTTTCTCAGCAGAAGCTCAGTTGTCTGTCTCTCCTTCCTGAAGCTTCTGTGAGTGCTGGACCAAATGACCTGCCTCCAGTGATCTTCTAAAGTGGCTTCTGATTGGGCAGGAAGTGTCAGGAAATTTTGAAGTCTCACAACCAGTTCCAACGGCTGAATAACCAATAACAGAGCATGAATAACAAATAATTGGGATCCCCTGAATATGAATACTCGAATATTCTAAATAAGGTATTCACACACTCCTAGTCTCTGGTCCCTATCTCACACTAGTATCTTTAGGACACAGAGCACGGCACTTGAAAGCATGGGTTAGTCACCTGTAACAATAGTTCTGCTAGTGCCATACAGTTCACTTCCACACTCTGGCAGTTCCGCTGGGCGTGACTCAATAACTGAATATCTTCAAGCTTCGCTCCTCCTGTCACCCACGATGTACGTCCTCTGGCTCTGTCCCATCAATGTCAGATCTTTCACGGTAGAAGCAGGGATCCATGTGTCACTTGCAAGGTCAGGTCAGGTGGGTTGTGTGGATGTGAACTGTATACCACTAGTAGAATTACGGTTACAGGTGAGTAAACTATATTTCTAATGACATGGATGCAGTTCACTATCCATGCTGTGGCAGACTTAGCAGTCCTCCAGGAGAAGGTTGCAAGTTGTGCATTCCTATTCGGCAAACAGAGACTGGAAGACTGAGGCCCCAAATGCAGCATCTCAATGGCCGAGCATGTTGATGCTGTAGTGTGAGATGAACGTGTGTGCTTTAGGCCATGTAGCTGCCCTGGAGATCTCCTCAGTCTGGATGTACCTGGAAATGGCCACAGAGGAATTGGTATGCCTGGAGGAATGAACCTTCAACTATGAGTGTGACTCCCTGCCAGCCAACCTACAGCAGAAGGTGATGCAGGATGTGACCCACTTACTAATCATCTGCTTTGCTGTCAGTCAGCCAGAGGCAGCTTCAGCATATGTAGCAAACAGCTGGCAAGCTTTGCCATGAATCCCAGGCATGTGTTCCATATAATAGTAAAGTGGCCTACACAAATCCAAAGTATAGAGCCTGTGGTCAGCATCCAAGGTAAGGTTGTTTAAATTAACCAGCAGGTTTATCTCCTGGTTATGGTGCAATTCCAACACTACCTTGGAAAGGAACTTAGCAGGTGAGTAAAGGACGACCTTGCCCTAGAGGAAAACCAGGTATTGTGACTCCACCGAGAGCACCTGGAGCTCACCTTCTGACTGAGGTGATAGTGACCAGAAAGCTGGTCTTCAGCATCAAGTGTGATAGTTCACACTTGTGCGTTGGCTTGAATGGTTTATCCATCAGCACTGCAAGCACGAGCAATAGGATCTGCAGAGGCAGTGGTTGGCGCACTGTAGAGGACAAATGGTAGAGGTCTTTTAAAAGCAACTGACCCTCATGTCCAGTGCTACCATTGGCATACCAGCCCACGGCCTGTTATGCAGAGATGGCCACCAGGTGCATCTTTAAGGTCATGGCTTGCAGCCCTGACTTAGGGTCCAAATGTAGCAGTGGATCATAGCTACTGGGCAAGCAAGGAGATCTATCTCCTTGCCCTGGCACCTAGGCAAGAACCCCTTCCATTTAAAAGCATAAACTTTATAAGTCAACTATTTCTGGAATACCTCCTTGACATGGGTAATGTCTTCCAAAAACCCCAAGGCCTGCAGCTCTAGCTGCTCAGGAACCAGGTCAAGCAGTGTACAGGCTAATGGTCCAGTTGCAGTACCACCCCTTGCAGTCTCCTCTGCAGCTCTGGGTGGAACAATGAGGGCCTGCTGCTAAAGCTGAGGAGATACTGGTACCAGAACTGCCTGGGCCAATCTGGAGCAATCAGTATCAGAATTGCCTTGTCCCAACAAGCCTTGAGCACCTCCTTTTGGATAAAGGGGAAGGGAGGAAAGTCATACAGAAGGCCTAGGGTCCAGGGATGACAGAGAGCATATCCCCAACAGTGTTCTAGTCTGTGGAGTGGGATGGCACAGAACAGCCTTAGTTTTCTGTTTTCCCAAAAGGTAAACAGGTCCACCAGCAGTGTACCCCATCAATTGTAGAGCTGATTCACCACATCCTGGTGCAGGGACCACATGTGCAACATCTTCTGATAGAAGACAGAGGGTCGTAGTAAATGGAGCTCAATCTGAGGAAAGGAGGGTGACCAGTGGGGTGCCACAGGGATCAATCCTGGTGTCAGTCCTGTTTAATGTCTTCATAAGTGACATTGCAGAGGGGCTGGAAGGGAAGGTGTGCATCTTTGTGGATGACACCAAGATCTGCAACAAGGTTGACACGCCAGAAGGGGTGGAAAAAATGAGGAGGGACCTAGGTAAACTGGAGGAATGGTCCAGAGTGTGGCAGCTGAGATTCAATGCGAAAAAGTGCAAAGTCATGCATTTGGGGCGCAAGAACCCAGGGAAGAATTACATGATCGGAGGGGGGTGGTATACTGATGGTCACCAAACAGGAAAGGGATTTGGGGGTAATCATATCTGATGACCAAAGGGTGGCCAAGAAATGTGACAAGGCTGTGGGGAGAGCCAGTAGGATGCTGGGGTGCATAGATAAAGGTATCACCAGCAGAAGAAAGGAGGTGGTGATACTACTGTATAGATCATTGGTGAGGCCTCATTTGGAATACTGTGTCCAGTTCTGGGGGCCGCATCTCTGTAAAGACATAGACAGGGTGGAGGCAGTTCAGAGCAGGGCAACAAAGATAGTGCAGAGCCTGCATGAAAAGTCATATGAGGAGAGACTGGGAGACCTCAATATGTATACCATGGAGGAGAGGAGAGACAGGGGAAATATGATAGAAATCTACAAATATCTAAAAGGCATAAATAGGATACCAGAGGTAGTGTCTTTCAGAAAAGGAGATGTCCAGGAACGAGGGGGGCATGACATGAGGTTGGAAGGGGGTAGGCTAAGGGGTAGCATGAGGAAATATTTTTTCACAGAAAGGGTGGTGGAATAGACTCCCAGCAGAGGTAGTGGGGGAAAACATAGTGGGGGAATTCAAACATGTATGGGACAGACATAGGGAACCCTAGCAATAGGAACAAGGAGGTAAAGCCGGAGATCAAGTAGGGTCTGAGGCTTTTACAGTAGGCAGGAAAGATGGTCAGACTGGATGGGCCTAACAGTCCTTATCTGCCATCAATTTCTATGTTTCTATGGTTCAGTCTCGCCTACCTCACGGAAAGTGACTGCCATCTGGCTGTCCTCTTCTGGGACGTGAACTGCGAGGAGGTTAGCCTGTAAGCTGTGCATCAGGGACCAAAAGTGGAGAGCCTCCAGACATAGGGCAAAGAAAAGAATCCTGCCCTGCTTGTTCAGATAGAACATGGTGGTCACATTGTTCATCTGGACCTGCACAACCTGACTCCAAATCAACAGAGCAAATTCAGACACTGCCAGGCGCCCTGCACAGAGCTTCAGCAGGTTGATGTGGCATTGGGACTCACTGGGTGGCCAGAACACATGGAGTCTGTCTTTGTTCAGTTGGGCTGCCCACCCAACCAGAGATGCATCTGTCATCAGGCTTAGGGTCAGCTCTGGGTGGACAAAGGGGATTCCTTCCTTGAGGTTGTGTGGATAGAGTCACCATTCAATGGCTTTCCTCATCAGCTGTGTCATCAGGACTGGCTGGTCCAGTTGACTGTGGTGCTGAGATAACTGGTGGCCCAGCTCCAACTGGAGGGGGCATATCAGACCATGTTGGTTGAAGCTGCCAAGTACCCCAACAGCTGGAGGAATTCCTAGGCTGGACATGATTGGCCAACCAGAAATAATCAGGAAAACAATGTAAGATCCAATGCCCGGTCTGTAGGCCGGTGAGTTCTGGGTCAGATAGAGTCTAATTCTGCCCCAATGAACTTGATCACCTGTGTGGAAACCAGCTTGGGGTTGGCTGGATTTGCACCATTTTCTTTCTTTTTGAATGGCTTTACTAAGAGGCCTAGATTTCACAGGGTCTGGAGGCCAGATCCCTGGACCACTCCACTGCCTTCTTGAAAACGTCTCTGATAAGCCAGTCATCCAGGTATGGATACACCCTGGTGCCCCTGCATCTAAGGTAGGCTGCAACCACAGAGAGGCAATTGATAAATACCTTGGGTGCCAATGATAGTCACTGAACAGCATGACCTTGAACTGGTAGAGTATCCCATCTGCACAGAACTGAAGGTACCGACGGTGGGCCAGATGAAGTGAAATGTGGAAGAAGATGCCTTGGAGGTCTAGGGAGTAGAACCAAGCACCAGTCTCCAGTGATGGCATGATGGCTTAGGGTGACCATGCAGAATTTGTGCTTTCTCACAAACTTGTTGTGGTCATACAGACCCAGATTGCTGCCCTGACAAACCAGACACATGAGCTCATCTGCACTGGAGTAGTATGGTGCCAGAAACATTGTTTGCAAGCAGGACTGTGGAAAAAAAATCGTTTTGGGAAGATTGCTTGTGGACTCCAGATTTGTCAGTCATATTCAGCATCTGTGATCCAAAATTGCACAGTGAAGGTATCAGATGGTGACTGGTCAGCCAGTCAGGCTCCAGATCCTGTGGAGGGAGCCACAAGGACTCATGCACTGGTAATGGATTTCATTAATTCTGGTCTTTTTGCAGCATACAATCATTGTCAAGTGACAGACCTGCAGACCTGCTGAAAGGTACTTATAACTGTAATAGCCAACTGGGAGCTGCTTTTCTTCAGTAACGACAGCGCCTATTCCAGAACTCAATGAGGTCTGCAAGTGACCCTGAAGAGAGCAGGTCTGCATGCTGTTGAGATTAACAGCCTAGGAGCTACCATGCTGCTGGAAGAGAAAGGCCAAGCACCTGCCTTAGGAAAGAGTGAAGCAGATCTGCTGAGGAAAAAAGGAGGTAATCCTATACTAGTTCAGCAGGAACTGAAACTGAAAGCTGCAGTTGTGAACCGAAAATCTTTGCTGCAAAAAACTAACAGTTGCTGCAGCACTGTGTTTCAAAAGCAACCTAGTCAATACCACTGCTCAGTGTTGGTCATCGCAGCACAATAGGGACTGGATGTCCAGACATGGTGTGTTGGTCAGGCATGCTTCAGGCTTCACAGGCTGATTTGTCCTGTGTAGATTGTCTGCTGAATGTGGAGGTCAGGAGAGGCCTGACTGAACTGGAGACAACAGCTGACACCAAAAGCCTGGGAGAGAGGGAGGGAGAGAGAGAGAGAGAGAGAGAGAGAAACATAGAAACATAGACACAGTCTGTAGAAAAATACCATTGGTTCATTCAGCCTGCCCTGATATACCTGATCATACTAAGGATGATAAGGAGAGAGGGGGCTTATTTGGCCCATGAGTGCTCCTATACTAATATAATGAGTAATAGTTTAGTGTCTGTCCAGGTAGCAAAAAGTTATCCAGATTTTTTTTTAATTCAGTCTTAGTTTTGCTGATAACAATATCCAGAGGTGACTTATTCCAAGGATTTATGACCCTAAGGGTGAAAAATAACTTTTTACATTTATAATTGAAGTGTTTGCCTGCGAGTTGAAGTGGGTGTCCTCTAGTATCATAATCATTGCTTTTAAACTCAAGACCAAGTTCGGTCATTAGGTAGGGGTCATGAATGATATAGATCAGGAAAAGTAAATCACCCCTTAAATGATGTGTTTCTAATGTCATTAGATTGAGTGAGGCTAATCTTTTTCGGGGTTCTGTACTAATTTCCAACATCTATAATCCCGACATTTTGAATCCCGTCACCAGAATCCCGACTCATCGTTTGCCCGACTGTTTCTTTGCCCGTCACCAAAACCCTGACATTTGCTGCATTCTCAGAATGCAAAACTGAATGCTGAAAACTGCATTTTTTTTAAAAGCCGACAAATGCTGCATTCTCAGAACTTAGCAGTTAGAGAAAAGCAAAACTGCATTTGTCAGTGTTATGTAATGTTGTGTTTTTACTCGTTCAGTGAAAAGTTGCATACAGCAGATGAGGCACAAATATTGATTCTGCACACCACATTCAGGAAATATCCAGAAAACAAATCTGGAAAGTAGTAGTAGATATTGACATTTACAGACACTCCTGATTGACATTGTTAAAACTTTTTTAAAGTGCTACCAGAAAGATAGGGTGATGTAAGTCAATGGTTCTTCTATGGGTCTTCTATTGTCTAGTGGTCCATCCAAACAAACATCTGCTCCTTTGCCTGAAAAGTTATATCCAGGCTACAGGGCAATCAGGAGTATGGGGTATTTAATTTAATTATCTGTGCTGTGATCGTTGCCTGTAAGCGACGAGGATTACTTAGGTTGACATCAGACATCAGACATCAGGCTAAATGAGTTGCAATCAGTACTGCAATTTTATATTAAATCCCACCACCATCTGCTGTGTGCGCTTTACATATTTTTGGCAAGTTTTTTTTTCAATGGAGGTTAGAGGGCTGGGGAAGGGGAGAGGCCCCCTTAACTAGAAAGACTGCCCAAAGTAACTGTTACAACTGTTGCTGGATTGTAGCTCGGGTTGGGATTTCAGCAGTCGAGAATTTTAACTGTCAGGCAATACATGAGTCGGGCAATTGGTGATGGGATAATAATTGTCGGGAATTTATGAGTTGGAATTTAGTACGTAATCCCTTTTTCATATGGCATGTTGTATAAACCATGTATGCATTTTGTATAATTCCGTTGTACTTTCTCCAATAGACTGTAATCGGATCTTTTAAATGGGGTCCAGAGTTGGGAGGCATATTCTTTTTTTTTTCAATTGTTTAACCGGGAGTGGCACACTAAGTGGAAAGCTTGTTTACAGGCGCAACCTGGGAGCACAGGGAAGTTAAGTGACTTGCTCAGGGTCACACAGTATGCATGTGGGGGCGGTGGGATTCAAACCCAGGTCTCCAGATTTGCAGTTCAGAGCCTTAAACCACTGTGCTATACTGTCTCCCCCACTGCGCTGTACTGCCTCCCAATCTGGGATCTAGCATGTGCTCTAAATAAGGGCACCATAACATTGGAATCTCGAGATTTCATGTTACGTCTGATTGACCAAATGACCCTGTTAGTTTTATTGATAACTTCATTGATTTGTTTAGAGTGCTCTAAGTCATTTGAGACAATAATCCCCTAAGTCTTTCTCATCGCATGTAGTGTGTAGTGTGGAGCCTCCCAAGACACAAGAAGCTTGAGCATTATGTGGGCCCAGATGCATAACTTTACATTTACTTGTATTTAATTTCATGCCCCATTTAGTAATCCATGCAAAAATGTTGTCTAAGTCATGTTGGATAGTGTCTGCCTGGTCAGGACTTGCACAAGGGCCACCAATTTTAACATCATCTGCATATTTAATAGAGGCAGAAATACAATTTCTGGTCATGTCTGATATAAAAGCTTGGAAAAGACAGGGACCCAAGACTGAGGCCCTGTGGGACCCCACTAGTAACATGATCTATTTCTGAAAGTTCTCCATTTATGAGTACTTTCTGTGTCCTACCAGAGAGCTAGTTACATATCCAGTTAATAACACTTATGTTGATTTGAAAATTTTGCAGTTTTTCCTTCAGGGCCCAGTGAGGCCTTACATCAAAAGCCTTACTGAAATCAATAAATAGAAACATAGAATTTGATGGCAGATAAGGACCGCTTGGCCCACCTAGTCTGCCCATTTCCCTACCTAATGGATAAGCTGCAGATCCTAGTTAACCAACCATCAACTTCCTCCTACCCCCCACTAGAATTGCCTTATTTCTGTCCCATGCATTCTTGAATTCCCCCATTGTTTTTGACCCCATGACCTCCTCAGGAAGGCTGCTCCATGTATCCAGAACCCTCTCCGTGAAAAAATGCTTCCTCATATTACCTCTGAGCTGTCCCCCCTCTATCTTCAAATTGTGCCCCCTTGTTCTTGTACTTCTCTTTTTCTGAAAGATGTTACCCTCTTGGACTTTGTTGATTCCCTTGAGGTACTTCAGCATTTCTAGCATGTCCCCCCCTTCCCTCCTCTCCTCGAGGGTATACATATTAAGCTCCTTTAATCTCTCTTCATATGTCTCCTGGTGCAGACCCTCCTCCATTTTAGTTGCCCTCCTCTAGACAGCCTCCATTCTGTCTATGTCCTTACATCATATGGAATTTTCTTATCCAACTGAGAGCTATGCATCTGAATTATTATGGACAATAGTTCTTTTCCCCAATAATTATAGTATCACTATAGGTCTTGGTTACAGGGCCCCTAATCTAACCAGTCATGAAAACGATACATTTCTGAACAAAATAAAAGAAATGGGACTCGACCAGGATTATATTCTTATTGGTGATTTTAATTTCCCTAACATCAATTGGGAAACCGGCAAATGTTCATTCTTAACAGAAATTAGATTTATGGACATAATGATCCAAAACAATATGGAGCAACTTGTTAAAACCCCTACAAGGGGAAATAATATTTTAGACATTTTCTTAACAAACCTTCAGGAGAAAATTAGCAAAGCTGAAGTTCTTCATCCATTGTCAAACAGTGATCACAATATGGTCCTAGCAGTAGTCAGTATAAAACAACATACTAAAATACACGGCTGTACTATAGTTAAAGATGTTTATACAGCAGACTACAATTCAATAAATAAACACCTGATGGATTGGGACTGGAAAAATGATCTAGCCAATAAAAATTTAAACAACATCTGGCTTATACTTCAAAATAAGATACAATACTGTTTTAACTGCTGGGCTCAGTCCAGAAACAAATACAATAATATTAAGAGAACTCCTCCATGGTGGAACAAAAGCAGAAAGTGCAATATGAATAGAAAACAAAAGCTATATAAAAAAACATCCTACAGCTGCCAACTGGTCAACATACAAAATATCAGTTAATAAAAATAAGAGTCTAAGCAGGAAATCAAAAGAACACATTGAGGAAAAAATAGCTATCTCAACAAAGGATAACAAAAAATTGTTTTATAACTATATTGGATCTATAAAAAAAGACTAGTCCAACTATAGGTCCTCTAAACACAATGGCAGGACTCATTATGGATGAAAAAGAATGGCAACAGCATTTAACAGACATTCATTAGCATGTTTAGTCCCAAAGCTCAAATTCAATCACCAAGCATAGAGCTAAATAATACTATAAAGCCCTTCAGAGTAGAAGAAGTTGCTATAGAGATATTAAAACCAAATGGATCCCCAGGTCCTGATGGAATTCCTTCAATTTTCATAAATAATACAGCATCTGATATAGTAGGCCCTTTAACTATTCTGTTTAACACCTTTCTTAATACAGGTTCCACCATACCAATATGGAACCAGGCCATAGTGATTCCCCTACATAAAAAGGGTAGCAGAAATTTAGTGTAAAATTATCGACCTGTAAGTCTTGCAGCTATTTTCTGCAAACTTATGGAAAGATTATGAAAAGACAGAATAACAGAACATCTTGAAACATAGGTTACATAGATGCCACTCACCATGGATCTGTTAGGGGCAGGTCCTGCCAGACAAACCTTTTGAACTTCTTTGAGCCAGTAAGTGAAGCTCCAGACAAAGGCTTATCTTTTGACATAATTTCTTGGATTTTTCTAAAGCCTTTGACTCTGTGTTTCATAAAAATCCTCATTAGACTATTGAAAATAATAGAAATACACCCTCAAATCATAAGTTGGATTGAATCATGGCTCTCGGATCGCACTCAATGAGTATCACTTAAAGGCCATTTATCATCATGGAGCCCTGTTATCAGTGGTGTTCCTCAGGGCTCTGTCCTAGGATCAGTTCTTTTTAACATACTGATTACCACCATGCTCCCCTTGAATAATCATTGCTGGATGACTAAATACACCAACGATTGCAAACCGGGAGGCATCATAACTAACACAGATTCTGCACTTCAAATCCAAAATAATTTTACACATCTTGAGAAATATTCTATTGAAAATGAATTATTATTTAATGTACATAAAAGTAGGGTGATGCACCTGGGAAAAAACAATCCATGTTATACTTAGAAATTGAACAATACAAGTTTATAAATTACAGATAATGAAAAAGACTTAGGGGTAACATTTTCAAAAAAGTTCTCCTTTGATACACATACTACAAATATTGCAAGAAAAAAGGAAACCAAATACTAGGATGCATTTTAAAAATCATCAATAGCAGGAGTGAACAAGTCATAGTCCCCCTTTTCTCAAGTCTCATCAGACCACACTTGGAATACTGTTCAGCAGTATGTTCACCGTAATTTGTTGGAGGCAAAAAATTAATAGACAATATTCAACGTAAAGCCACTAAAACCATTAAACTGTACGGAGTTTTGACTATAACATCAGGTTAAAAAAAATTAGGCCTCTACTCAATGCAGTACATAAGAATGAGGGGCCATCTATGCGTAACACATAAAGCAATAAATGAGGAGTCAACATTTGAAACCATTGGTTTATTAAGAAACACATCAAACACTAATATGTCACATGACAAAAAATTAAAGGGAACTTTGAACAAATCAAACAAGAGAAAGCAATGGTTTACACAAAGAGCCATAACAACATGGAATAACCTACCTAAAAACGTAGTCGAGAGCAAAACAATTGATATTTTCAAAAGTAGATGAGATATTTACATGAATAATAAAAAATTCCATTTCCACCAATAAAATTGGTGGCAAGCTTATTAAAGGCTAAATTGCCTACCAATCTCATAATTACCTATGAACCTATGTGCTAACAGATTCATAAAAAACACCTCAGGTTGGTTAGACAACTTCTACTCTGTTTAAATCCGTGCTGCTCAGAGTCATGACTATCCAGAAACGGTACAATCAGATCTTTAATCAGGCTTTCCAATACTTTACAAATGGATGATGTAAGGCTGATACAGTGAAGTTCACCAGGATGAAATGCAGTGTTACAGGTTTACTGCATGACAAAAGGGATTAACTCCCATTGAAATTGCATTGTTTGCTGCAGTAACACTACTGCAGAATTCTGCAGCACTGCGCTTCATTCTTGTGGGCTTCACTATAGGTCTGTAATTCTCCCATGATCCTACCTTGAGATCTGATGTCTAGATGGGTTTTTTGCCCCTCCCCCCTTGCCCCCAGCTTTACCGCTACTCCCCTCAGCAACTGTTATTTCAGTCTCAGCCTAGTTTGGAACCACCAATGGTTTTGGCCCCCACCACCTCTGCTGGCAGGTTGCTCCATGGCTCAATCGCTGTCTCTGTAAAATACATCTTTCTCATGTCCCTCCTGAACCTCCCTCCTCACCAGTTAACACTTATGTCCCCATGGTTTTTTTTTTTACTCTCTTTATACTTCCCCTGCTGACCGGTCCCCATTCACTGGTCCCACCCGGCCCCATCACCCCAGCATCCACTGGAACTTACCTCATGCTTGCTCTGGAGGTATCCAGCTGGCTAGGTGCGGAGTCTGCAGTAGACCAGTATCACCCTACTGGTTGGCAATGTTTTCCACTGTTTCTTTCATCCTTGGTGAGGAGGTAAGGTGTGCAATGATGCCAGTGGTGGTGCCATGCACACTCCCGTGTACAGCACACCAGGCTTCTGCTCCGCCTCCCTCCCCATGT
The DNA here is from genome assembly GCA_016271365.2 of Neoceratodus forsteri. Taxonomy (NCBI): domain Eukaryota; kingdom Metazoa; phylum Chordata; order Ceratodontiformes; family Ceratodontidae; genus Neoceratodus; species Neoceratodus forsteri. Next base: position 445,352,806 of record CM057456.1, on the reverse strand, counting down.
TGGCAGCGTTGGTGTGCCAACCCCCAACTTCTGCTAGGGGCCAGGATAACACTGACCACTGGTTCCCTCCCTCCCTGGCAGAGGAGAGCAGTCCTCCGGATGTTCGATCCTCTCCGTCCCCAGCCAGCCCCCAGCAACCCACTTGCACTGCAAACACAGGTCACTGGCATGGCAGGAGGTAAAGCATCGATGCCTCAGCCCTCCACACCACTGAGCCTGATGTCCCCATGTTATTGACTCTCCATTCTTGCTGAATAGTTGCTCACAGTTTACCATGTTCATTCCTTTCAGGAACCTGAAGGTCTCTATCATATTGCCCCTCTCCCTTTTGGCCCCTAGCAACTACATGTTCTGTGCCTTAAAACCAGTCCTCAAAGGATTTATCCTGTTGGCCTGAAATGTTTTTGGTTACCCTACACTGCACTGTTTCCAGCCTGTCTCTGTCTTTCCTTAGCTGTGAATTCCAGAGCTGGGCATAGTACTCCAGATGGGGCCTCACCAGTTATCTATAGAGAGGTAGTACTGCCTATTTCTACTGTTATCAATACTTCTCCCACTACACCCCAACATTCTGTTTGCCTTACTGTAAGCCTTGTGCAAGGCAATGCAACAAGACAGTTGGGAGTGTTAGTGGGATGCTGGGGTGTAATGGGATGGGGTATTACCAGCAGAAAGAGGGAGGTGGTATTACCTCTGTATAGATTGCTGATAAAACCCCACCTAGAACACTGTGCCCAGTTCTGGAGATCACACCTCTGGCAGGACATAGACAAAGTGAAGGCGGTCCAAAACAGGGCAACTAAAATGGTGTAGGGTCTACATTAAAAGCTCTACAAGGAGAGACTAAAGAAACTCAACATGTACACCTGGAATAAAGAAGGGGGGATATGATACAGATGTTTAAATACCTCACAGGGGTGAATAAGGTACACGAGGAAAGTTTTTTTTTTTTTTTCAGGAAAAAGGTTCTCAGCAACAAGGGGACATGTTGTGAAGCTGGAAGGAGGTAGATTCAGGAGAGATGTCAGGAAGTGCTTCTTCACAGAAAGAGTGGTTGATTCCTGAAATAGCCTTTCAATGGAGGTCGTGGGGGCAAAAACAGTTGTGGAGTTCAAGAATTTATGGAATAGGCATAAGGGAATCTTAATGGAAAGGAAGGGGGAAGGGAGAAAGAGCCAGAGATCAAGTAGGGCCTGCAGTGTTACTGTAGGTAGGGGAAAAATAGGCTGACCTAGTAGGCCAAGCAGTTCTTATCTGCCGACTGGTTCTATGTTTCTATGTTACATTGGCTAGATTGTTTTAGGGAGTTGCTTATGAGGATTCCCAGGTCCCTTTCCTCAGAAGTAGTGCGCAGTTTAACCCCCACTCAGAATTCTGTCCTGTGGTTCTTGTTCCCAATGTGCATCATCTTGCACTCTTTGGTATTGTACTGCCAAACCTTAGGCCACCTCTCTAACTTATGCAGGTCCCTCTGCAACTCCATTATCCCCTACATAGTGCCCATCCTCTCACAGAGCTTAGTGTCAACGGCGAAGAGGCACATCTTGCCCTGTATCCCATCTCTTATGTCGTTGATGAACATATTAAACAAGTTATGGCACTAAGTTCAAAACCCCATTGAAATACATTGAACTGCATACCTGTGTCTTCAGTTCATGGTCCAACTTTGAAGAGTGAAGATGTGTCTGCGGTCCAGGGAGGATTACAGCATTGGACCCCTGATGTGTAAATTAGGGCTTGGGGGTGTGTGGGTTGGTGGATGCTCAGTGGGAGGGTTGGGCAGGGGTAAGGAACGTCCGCAAAAGACATCAAGGGACCATTTTTATTTTTACAGGTGAAGGAAAAAAGAAAAAAAAAGAGACCGATGATCCCCGATTGTGACACTGTCACAGTTATGTGGGGGAAAACATTGATGGACCAGCTTTTTTTTTTACAGATGAAAAAAAGAAAGAAAAGAAAAATCTGACGATCCCTGATCATGACACTGGGGGATTGAGCACCCCCAGTGTCAGAAAAAAGACCGCCGATCGTGACACTGGGGATTGGGCACCCCTGCACATGTAAAGTTATCTTTCTAGTCCGATTTTACACTGGGGAATTGGGCACCCCCAGTGTCATTTTTTATGTTTCTTGGGGGAGGACTGAGGATCCCTGATCATGACACTGGGGATTGGGCACCCCAGTGTTACAGTTATCTTTCTGGGGTCCGATTGTGACACTGGGGATTGGGCACCCCAGTGTCATTTCCATGTTTCTTGGGGTGGTGCTGAGAGGAGGGTCAGATGGAGGGACTTTCTATAATATTCAAAAATACATAAATAAGTAAGTGCCAGCGGTCTCACAGCGAACACGGCCTCCGCTGTGACCAAGATGTTTCTGTCTTGCTCTTGCATGCGTGACTGCTAGCGCATGCAAAGTACACTGCGGTGGCCATCCTGGACATGACAGAATGTGCCGTGTTCCTCCGTGACTGCCGGCACTGTGAAATAGTGCAGTGCTGCAGTTGGTTGGGACAACATCTGCGGACTGCTTCACAGATGCAGAGGAGACTGTGATGTAATCCAGCATGTTGTTCATTTGGAAGGAATGAGGAGTCCTTTTACAAAGTAATTGTAAAAGGACTGCAGTGCTCCACCCAACTGCAGCCCTAAATAAGGACTGGACCCAGGACTGACCCTTGTGGCACCTCACTTGTTTCCTCCCTCTCCCTTGGGACTTGACTCCATTTACTACCACTCTCTGCTGACTCCTCCCAACCAACTACCCACCTTCCCAACTAGCTCCTTCATCGCACCTAGATCCTCTGACTTCTTCAGCAGCCTTCTGTGTTGCACTGAGTCAAATGCCTTGCTGAAGTTGAAGTAAAGTAAGTCCACTTCTTGTCCCTTACCCACTGTCTTAGTTACCCAGTCAAAGAATACTAACAGGTTGGTCTGACAAGACCTCCCTGCTATGAATCCATGCTATTTACTATTCTGGAGGCCATTTCACTCCAGGCAGTCCACTAGGTCATCCTTGACTAATGACTCCATCAGTGTACCCACAATGGAGGTAAGACTGTCAGGCCTGCAGTTATCATGTTGCTCCTTGCCCCCTCCCTTGTGAAATGGAACTACATCTACCACCCTCTAATCTTTTGGAACCACCCCTGACTGTATTAAGTTATTGAATAGCCCTCCAAGAAAGAAAGAGAGAAAGAAAGAAAAAGCAGCCAGAGAGGGACTTGCCGCTACTGTATAACTGCACCCCATGCATTGAGGGAGAGACCCTGGTCTGGGAGAACTGTGAGTAAATCCAAGCTTGTTCTGCATCAACTCTGTATATAAGTTAATTGGGAAATATTTTAATGGACTAGGCCATCTGGCCAGAAATTACAAGTACCTATTGTGGTTTTAAGAGCGTTAGAGTTTTGTGTTGAGTTTGCAACAAAGTAAAGCCTGTTTAATTTAAGTGCCCCACCTCCGGTCAACCACATACAGTGTCACTGTGCTCACATTCCTATGTCTGGGTACACAGTGAAGCACTGGGAACTCCCTAGTTACAACTTATGGGTAATCACTGGTACCTGTGGGGAGAGGGTAGTGCCCACCAGTACATCTGGGTAGAAACATTTACTGGGCAAGTGTGGTTTGGGGGTGGACTACCATATTTTGGGAGGACCCTGGAACAACACTGGGAAGCAGAGCCTGGGTTGCATATATTATTAGGATGCATCTTGAAGGGTCACTCTAAAGTAGCCCTGTATTGCTATAGGCTGGGCCTGGATGGGCAAAGAAGAACTAGCCTGGGCTATATTGTACTACCTCAGATTGCATAACACCCTGTTTTTCCTTTTTGAACCTGAATCCTGTCCCTGAATATAGCCAATTTAATTTTGTTTAAAAATAATGTCTGTGTGTATATCATGTTAAAGTTTTAAGCTGCCTGCTCTGTTGGCACTGCTATTGCATTGAGTAGGTTTGCGGGAAGGGCTTGACTCTGTAGGGAGGTGGGGAGGTAATGTATTCCAGGGGGTGGCACTATTTTTACACCAGGCCCATATAAACATTTCTCCCCCCCCCATGTCTCGGTCAGCCCCTCATCAGCCTGGACCCACTGAGCCCTGTCACCCCGACATCTGACAGGGACATACTACCAGCCAGTACCCCCAGGGCATGTCCCCCCCACGGGGTTGTTGGGGTTCCCCAATCTGCTGCTGTGAACTGGATCCAGTAGTTGGACCGCCGAGCCCAGCTAGTCAGGTGCAAGGCTTGCAAGGGTCCAAGCGCCATCCTGTCACCAAGGATTTTCTGCCGTTTCCTTCCTTGAGGGGTGGGGTGTGCAGTGATGCCATGACAAAACCAGCGCAACTGCGTGTCACTTGCTGGCATCTGTCCACCCCTCCTGCTCATTCTTTGGCAGTTCCGGGTGCCTTTCCCCTAGCTTATCACTATAGTCCAGGCATAAGCTGTGCCCTGCATCCCTCTTCCCAGAGGAGGAGAGCGATCCTCCAGACACTCAATCCTCCTTCCCCTGGCCATACCTCTGACCCCCCGAGCTCACTGCTGAACTTGGGTCATCAACATTGTGTGCGGTAACACTACTGCTACTCCAACAGGCCAGCTCCATGTAAACATTTCTCTGCACAAACTCTGACATGCACTGCAGGCTGTTGAATCTCCCACTGCTGCCTACTGCTCTGATGTCAGCTGCAGGGGATTCTGGAATTTGTAGTAACAGAAGATGTCAGCCAAGAAGTAAACAAAATTAATCTGATACAATCTACTATACTACAGTAAACAGCAAGTAAGCCCAAATGTTTTTGTACACAAAGAGCACATTGGGACCAGACCCACACTTAAGTGTGGGGCCTTTCATACCGACTGTCCCTCTTTAAAAAAAACATATAAAGTAGTCCATCCCACTTCTGATAACTGTTCCCCTTGGAAAAAAACCAAAACAAAGTAGTTCATCCCACCTGTCTATCATCTGTTTTTCCACACATTCAGTAGATGGAATGTTTATTTAGCATGGAATGCAGGAATTCAAAGTTCTCAGAACCTTATTGGCAGAGTGTTCACCTCTACCCACACAAGCACACACAACAGAAGGCCTCAGTAAAGCCAGGGATTTGATTTTATCTGGTCAGGCTAAGCAGTAAAGATTTCCATGATAAGTATATAATAATGGAGGGGGGGTTGACGATCAGGAAATAACCTTAAGAAATTAAAGCTATGAATAGTATTTAATTTTTATGGCTACATAGAGATACACGCTATGCAGCATATTGCTATCAAGAGTAGAGGGTGCAGGGAAGACAGGAACATGAATTGATAAATATTACCTTCTACTGCAACAGTGGAGTTTCATCACCCTATTGGTATGCATGAGACTCCTGCTCTTCTGTGTCTGTCTGTCCCCCTTCCCTTAGTGCATGCAGATTTACTTTATTCATTAATCTATGGTTGTGGTGCTTTTTTCTGTTTTGTGTGCCACCTCTGCTGCTGGACAAAGTATGCTGAGTACACAATACAGGGTTGGGTCAAGTTTCAGTGACTGAAGAATAATTCTATCAATTAATGTAGATCTGACATAGTAGAAACAGTTGTTTTACCTCCATAGTATTACTGTACTGGTAGAACAGACAAATGGTGGAGAGAGAATGAGACAGTCATTATGCTAATGATGCCAGTTTACATAAATATTCGGAGAGTGACAATGTAAACTGAAATCTGACCTCTGGGTTGCTCTGCTTCCCATCTGATTAGCTGAATGAACACTATGACTTAAAACTAAGTTGGGCAGTTAGAAATATTATTGTGTATATCAGAAAGACCCCTATAATCTAGGAACTGTACCAGTCCAAAACCATAATGCAAGTAATTACATTGCTTTGCATCAGAATAGATTAAAAAAACACATATGTTACAGGTGGGTAGCAACTTTTATTGAATTTTAACTCCTGAAAGCAAGTCTCAAAGACAGTTTTATTAGTCCAATAAAACGTATCACCTGGAACATATTTTTATTTTTTCTTTTACATCATAGACTGGACTAACACATTCCTCCATTAGAATAGACCAAACGGGTTTCTCTGCTCCCATTAAGATATTAAAGCTCAAGTCACACCTCCACTTGGGTATACATTGATATGCACAATATCTTCTACAGAAATAAGTGGCAGTGGGGGAGGGGTGAAGAAAGGATAAAAAAAAAGTGAGTGCAATAGTTTTGTTGGGAAAGTGCACTTTAGCACCTTAGTAGAGGCAGAGGAAATCCCAGTTTAACCTGTTGCAAAATACCATTCTAATTTTTGATACAGTGTCTCATGAACCTTGCTGTTACACTTAGCTACTGTAGCTTGCTTGGGATTAACAGTGAATAAGTGGCTCTAGTGGGATTTGAACCTGAACTTGATGGCTCCCAAGCTTGTGATCTAACCGCTATACCCCAATATCATCACTCTGTCATATTTTTAAGGCTGCGTAGTGAAGCTTAATCTGACCAGTAGTGGAAATGGGAGAGAACCTGGGAGAATTCAGTTACAGGAGTGAAATTAAAAGCCTGACTAAGTTCTAGGAGTAAAATGAGGAAGGACTACTTCTATGTAAAATTCATACTCCTAAAGGCACACAACTCACTAAATAATGTGTAACTAGGCAACATATAATTTAGAAACATATCCAGATACCACTGTCAGATATGTTCAATACTAGATTACAGGTGATGGGTTCCCTCAGTGAACCTTTCCATTTCCAACACTGAAAGCAGACTTCTTGTTAGAGTTCTGCTGGGCATGGCCAAAACCAGAAAAGGGTGAACTTTGCAGTTTTAACACCTCTAAGGGAAAATGCCAGCAGGTGCCAACCACATCAGAGCAATAATGCAATGCTATAGATTGCATAGGGATATATACCATTGCATAACAGCTGCCCCCCCCCATTTAAAGTAGATTCTGTCGGGTAACTGAATTTGTGTCCCATAAACATTTTCCCTGTTGTCCAGTAAATGTGGGATTTTTGTTCTTCACAATAACACAACAAGTAAATTACAACTAAGCCACACATTATGTGTGCAAGATGGAAGCTGACCTCAAGAAACTAGAAGAATGGTCTGGAGTGTGGCAGCTGAGATGTAATGCCAAAAAGTGCAAGGTCATTCACACAGGAAAGAAAAATCCAAGAAAGGAGTATTACCTAGGAAGTGAAAGATTGGTGGCCTCAAACCAGGAATGAAATCTGGGAATCATAATCTCAGATGACTTGAAGGTTAGTAAGCAGTGTGAGAAGGCAACATTGAAGGCCAACAGAATGCTGGGCTGCACTGGGAGGGGAATCACGAGCAGGAGGAGAGAGGTGGTACTACCACTGTATAGGTTATTGGTCAGGCCTCACCTGGAATACGGAGTCCAGTTCTGGAGGCCTCACCTCAGGAAGGACATTGACCAGGTGGAAATAGTACAGAGAAAGGTGACAAAAATGATTCAGGGTCTGCAGTACATGTTCTATGAGGAAAGACTAAGGGAACTGAATATGTACTCCCTGGAGCAGAGAAGAGAGAGAGTGGACATGATTGAAACATTCAAGTACATAAAAGGCATTAACAAGGTACAGGCACAGGAACTTTTTTCACTTCTAGAAGGGCTCCAGGACTGGGAACATGACCTCAGGCTGCAAGAAGGGAGGTTCTCTACCAACACCAGGAAGTTTTTCTTCACAGAAAGAGTGGTGGATGCCTGGAACAGCCTTTCCCAAGAGGTTGTGGGGGTCAACACTGTGGGGAGAGTCAAGAATGCATGGGATAGACACAAGGGAGCCCTGACTACAAAGGGCAACTAGAGTGTCAAAATAGGTCTAAAACAAATGGGCAGACTAGATGGACCTAGTGGTCTCCTTCTGCTGTCAACTTCTATGTTTCTATGTTTCTAGTATTCTATATCCTTTATCAGGCTTATGCATTAGCAGCCATATTGGCTCTGACCAGAGTTTGTTTAAAGTGGTGTATGTATGTAAGAATGGGAGTAAAAAAGGAAAGAACATTCATGTAAGCAATAAGACTCAAAGTGGTATGCATTAGACAGTTCTAACATACGGCTAAGGGTGTAGTGAGGCACAAGGCCACAAGCTGAATGTCTTCAGCCCCTGGCCATGTATTATAACTATCTAATACACATCCCCAAAGTGTCTTATTGCACTTATAAAATGGGACTCTGTATTTTAACTTAAAGTGACAATAACATTTAAGAAATTTAAATAGAAAAAAGTTAATTTTTTTATGAATTTGTAAATAAAACTGTTCCTCTGCCTATAATATGTTTGATACATTTTTTAGGACTTTTGTCCTGATTAAGCTTTCATAGTAGTAGTTTTACATTGTGTACTGCAGTACATAGCATGCCCCATGCCATCACATGGAAATCAACTGGTAAGCACATTCTCACAGCATCTTACTGGCTGATTTAAATTAAAATGTTAATTTAAAGGGGAACAGTCATCATAAAGGGCCCCACACTCACGTGTGGGGCTGTTCCCAATGTGCATTTTGCGTATGAAAACATTTTGGTTTACTTTCTGTTTCTGGCAGTATAGTAGATTGTATCAGACTAATTTTGCTTATTGTAGGCTGACATCTTCTGTTTCTACAAATCCTAGAATCTCCTGCAGCTGACATCTGAGCATTATTAAGCTCCTTTAGTCTCTCTTCATATGGCTTCTGGTGCAGACCTTGCACCATTTTAGTTGCCCTCCTCTGGACTGCCTCTATCCTGCCTATATCCTTGCGGAGATGGGGTCTCCAGAACTGGATGCAGTACTCCAGATGGGGTCTCACCAACTGTCTGTACAGAGGGATAACAACTTCCTGTTTTCTGCTGGTGATGCCTCTTCCCTATACATCCCAGTATCCCCCCTCAGCCCTCCCTACTGCCTTCTCACATTGCTTGCCTACCTTTAGGTCATCTGATATGACTACCCCCAGGTCTCTTTCTATTTTTGTTGCTGTTAGTACCTCCACCCACATTGTGCACTCTTCCCCTGGGTTTTTGTTTCCCAGGTGCATTACTCTGCACTTCTCTGCATTAAATCAAAGCTGCCATAACGTTTGACCATTCCTCCAACCTTACCAAGTCCCTTCTCATCCTTTCCACCCCACCTTGTGTATCAACCCACTTGCAGATCAGGATAACAATTAGATGTTTTTGATGCAGTATTAACCACTGCTAAGCAATTTAGATCACACATTGTAGTGCGAAAGAAATAAAGTTGATTTACCTGACCAGCTCATTCCAGAATCTACTCATTCTCCATCTGTAAATGGTACCCTTGTATCTATTTCAATTTATGCGAATGATCTGGCATTATTATCTTTATCTCCAATTGGATTAGGTGGACAACTAAAGGTATTACAAACATACTGTTCACAAAACAAACTTTTAATTAACACTAATAAAACTCAAATCTTAGTCATAGGTAAACATAAGAATAAGTACACTTGGAAAATAAATAATGTTCCACTGAAAAAAGTTACAAATTATAGACATGTGGAGATTAATATATCTTCAGATGGGAAACAAAATAAACAGAGGTCGGGAATTTATTTTTCCGATGCGTTCTTCCTGCCATGTGGGGTCCCACTGGGTTCTGTGCTATTGCCCATGCTGTTCGCAGTGTATATGCGGCCGTTGGGAGACATTGCAAGGTGGTATGGACTGAGTTTTCACTGCTATGCAAATGACAGTCAGCTATACATGTCCTTTGTACCCAACCAGCATGAAGCAGTCTCTGTGCTTAGCAACTGTCTCTCCAAAATCCAGGACTGGATGAGTGCCAACTGGTTGAAGCTGAATCCTAACAAAACTGAAGTTTTGGTGGTGGACCCAGGTCATCAGGTAGAGGGGTCTTCTGCTGGGTGAGCCTCCAGGCTTTTGCTCAGAGGTAGCCAGCTGATGACCTCTGAATGGGTGCGGAGTCTGGGCATTATTTTTGATGAGGGGTTGACTCTGAAATCTCAGGTGTCATCCATCATCAAGACCTAATTTTACCATCTGAGGCATATTGCTTGGATTAAGCACCTGGCTCTGCCTGATGACCTTCTGACATTGGTTCACACCTTTCTGACCTCTGCCTTGATTACTGCAACACCCCATACTTATGGCTACCGGGGGTTGATATCTGCCATTTGCAATTGGTGCAGAACACGGCAGCCAGGCTATTGACGTGGCTTTCTCGATCTAGCCATGTCATGCCTGTGCCGCACAGACTGCACTGGCTGCCAGTTCAGTGGTGGATCACCTTCAAGGTTGTCTTGCTGACCTATAAAGCCCTACAAGGACAGGGACCATGTTACCTGCAAGAGCTTCTTTGCCCCTACCACCCCCTCCAACCACTCCGTTCTGCTGATGAGGGACTGCTAGAGATTCCCAGGGTTCATTTGAAGACCTCTGGGGCTTGAGCATTTGCTTTTGCAGCCCCTACACTGTGGAATTCTCTACCTCATCGGGTATGGGGATGCCTGACTGTGGAGAGCTTTAAATCAGCACTGAAAACTTATTTATTTAAGCTTGCCTTTCCTGATAATTGAGATAGTGATTGCTGCTGTTAGTTTTGTATTTTAAATATTTATGGTTTTACAGTTTTAATTTTGTTAAAGCGCTTTGATACATGTGAATTGCACTTTATAAATAAAGATTGTTATTATTATTATTATGTACAAAATAAGTTAAATCAAAGCAAAAGTGCATTACTAAGGTTTGATGCAAAATATGGGGGCAACTCTATCTCAGCAGAGCTTCATGGAGCAGAAATGAAAATGAATCGTGTGGCCCTATCTGCAGTGGGAATTTGGCTTGATAAACCTATTAAAAATCTGGAAAAGCCTTTTACAAGCCTTTATAGATCAATTTTGAATCTACCCAGCTCAATCCCAACTCAAGTAGCAAGGGATGAACTGTATAGAATACAAATCAAATATCTGGTGGAGATAACGAAACTAAGATACTGGATAAGATGCTCAAATTTAAATAAAAATATAATAATAAATAAATGCTTGGTGGAAAAAGCCAGATGGCTAGCCAGAGGTCAATCATCCCCCTGACTAGCACAAGTGGTTGAGATCCTAAAAAGCATAAACTTGTTACAGATCTGGATAGACCAACAAAAGGGTATAAACATACATGCGAGTTATAAAAGTAATTAAAACATGGTTAATGCAGGTTTCATTTGAGGAAGGCATGAAAAGGATAAGACTATTAAAACTTCGCCATTGTTATACACAAAACAAAATTAATTACTTCTTAGAACCTTATTTAAAGTATCTTCCAGATAAGAAAGACAGAGCTCTTTTTCTAAAATTCAGATTGGAATTATATCCTTCCAAAATGTATCTGTAGTCCTTGTTAGTATAGTGGTGAGTATCCCTGCCTGTCACTCGGGAGACCGGAGTTCGATTCCCCGATGGGGAGTTGTGGTTTGGAGGCAGTATAGAGCAGTGGTTTAAGGCTCTGAGCTGCAAATCTGGAGACCTGAGTTTGAATCCCACAGCTCCCACGTGCATACTGTGTGACCATGAGCAAGTCACTTAACTTCCCTGTGCTCCCAGGTTGCACCTGTAAACAAGCTTTCAGCTTAGTGTGCCACTCCTGGTTAAACAATTGGGAAAAAAAATGATAACTTATGTATTTGCAAAGGCAAGAGAAAAGTTGATACCATTTATTGTGACTGTGGGAGAAATAACATAGTGACCTTAGAACATGCAGTATGATACTGTCTAAAATGCAGAGTAAGATATTAATACAATATTTTCAAACAAATACACTTTCTGAACACGAGGTTCTGAGAATCTTGATCAGGCCCCCTCTGGACTTTATAGTTAAGGATATGTCAGATTACATAAAATGGATTTACAAAAAAAAAATGTGCAATAATGTCACAAAACAATTTTAAGAAATACTTGAAGGATCATTGACCATTGATGAAACATGGAAAGATTATTAAAGTAATACATTGAGGTATAGAACATAATACAGATTATCAAAACAAACTACTTTTTATTGTTGAAACAGTTTAACTTTACTAAATTAATTATTGTTATCAGATTGTGCTGATTAGATGGGCTGTACCTATCTGTTGTAAAATTCTGTCTTTTTATCCTTGTTTTTAAATTTTTTTAATGACTGGAAAGTTGAACAAATCAAGATATACAGAACTGAAGTGATCTATTTTGAATTGAACCCAGGCCCCCAGAATGCCATCCCAGTGCTCTAACCAGTGAGCTATAGGCTGACATGGTTGGACCTTACTCTTCACAGATACACTTCCTTTCTCTGGTATCTTGGATTTTAGAAGGGTGGACTGAAGGAAAATGGGTAAAGTGCTAAGCAGCCACCTTGCAGACATCAGAGCAGATATGGTGGTGGAGCAAAGGCGGTTTATCATTAAGGAGGAATACTGGTTGCCACAGAGTGCGTTAGGCTCAGAGGGAAGAACACAAGGGCCAAAGCACCCTGCTGGTTCAGTTCTGGGGTTGCCCAGGCAGTAAGGGAAAAGAGGTTAGCCTATATGAAATTCAGGAATACAAAGAGAGAGGTGGACAAGGAAAATTACCTAAGGTTGGCTAGTGAGGCAAGGCAATTTTATTTGTAGGGCGCTCATTCCCGGGGGCTCTGAGCACCTTAACAGTATTCAATACAAAGAAAACACATTAAAATGGAATAAAAATCTATATAAATAAACAATATAATAAACAATTCAGCAACTTTAAAAACTTGGGTTTGCCAATAAATTGACTGGACAAGACTGATAGAATTCAGCAGTCTACAAAAGCCAGATTGAAAAGGTGGGCCTTCAGCATATATTTGAACACCTTGATCGAGGGGGCCTCTCAGACAGCAGGTGGAAGTGAGTTCCACAGGGCTGGCCCAGAGGCACTAAAAACACGATTTCCCAAGGTCCTGAGTTAAACCCTAGGAATGTCCAGGAGGCCCCACGAAGAGGAGTGGAAGGAGCGAGCAGAGGTCACTGGTGACAGGAGCTCCAACAGGTAACCAGGACCCAGTCTGTATAGGGCCTTAAAGGTGAGAAGACCCACCTTGAAAAGGACGCTTCACCTGACTGGCAGACAGTGCAGGGCATGCAGGACTGGGGTTACATGACAGGACTTCGGAAGGCCGATCAGCAACCTGGCCTCTGCGTTCTGCACCAGTTGCAGTCTGTGAAGGGTCCCTCCCATGGCCCTGAAGTACAGAGAGTTACAGTAGTCAAGCCTAGAGGTAACAAAGGCATGCACTAGTGTTGGCAGATCCTTGGGTGGAACAAGGGGCTTAATCCTGGCAATGTTCCATAAGTGGTAAAAAAACACTTTTGACCGCAGATGACACTTGATCTTCAAAGGTCAATCTGTTATCCAGGATCACGCCTAGATTTCACACCCTCAAGGATGCCACCAATGGAGCAGCACCCAGGACAAGGCCTGTGTCTGCTCCTGGTGGCAATCCATCACATCTGCAACCAGGCTCGCTCACCAGTACCTCCGTCTTGGCCAGGTTTAGTCTCAGCCAGCTGGAAGCCATCCAATCATTGATTTTAGCCAAACAGTTGTTAAGCACATCAACAGCTACAGATGTTTCTGGGGGCAAAAGACAAATACAGCTGGGTATCATCTGCATAGCAGTGAAACTCCACATTGCATTGTCTAATGATCTCACCCAGGGGCAGCATGTACACCGCAAACAGCATCATTGACAAGATCAAGCCTTGTGGTACTTCACAGGACAGAGGCATTGGGGAGGAGGAGAAATTCCCCATCACCACCTGCTGCACCCTGTCTGACAGATAGGACTCAAACCACTTGATGACAGTACCAGTGAGTCCACAAAACTCACAGAGTCAATCAAGAAGCACAGCTTGGTCCATGGTGTCACAAACTGAGGAGAGATCGAGGAGTACAAGAACTGACCTGTCTTCTCTATCTCTAGCCCTGAGCAGATCATTATGCACCCTCACTAGAGCTGTTTCTGTGCAGTGTCTGGCCTGAAAACCTGACTGAAATGGCTCATAGATGTCAGAGGACACCAAGTGATCCTTGAGCTGCTGTGCTACTAATTTCTTTACAATCTTGCTCAAAAAAGGCAGGTTGGAGATTGGACAGTAATTCACCAGGACATCAGGGTTGAGGGAGGATTTTTTGAGGAGGGACCTCACCAGTGCTTCTTTCAGAGCCACCAGGAAAACACCCTCCACCATTGAGCACCTGGCAATCTCGGCGAACACTGGGCCTACTGCCTCGACACATCCCATTAAGAAATGCGTTGGGGCCAGGTCCAGTTCACAGGATGTATGCTTCAGCTCTAAGATTGTCTTAGTCACTTCTGCCACCCCCACTGGCATAAACTCCTCCCAAACAGATGGAGTGACTCTGAACCTCTCAGTCCAGCCACTGTGAGGCAGTTGCCTCAATGGAAGAATCCCTGACCGGATAGCTGACCCCCTGTAGGGGAAAAACAGAGCAAATTCTTCACATAAAGTGGATGAAAAAGCTTTCTTCAACTGTAGACAGGCAGGATGAAGAAGTCTGTCCACAGTAGACAGTTCACAGAGGCAAGTAAGGCAGTCCGGCGAGTTAAGGCACAGAAGGAGCTGCAGATAGGTGAAAGAATTAAGAAGGAGGAGAATGCCTTCTTTCACTATATAAGTGAGAAAAGGGACAAGAAGGAAGGGACTGTTAGGCTTAAGAAAGGGGAGGAGTGGGTGGAGGATAATGATGGAAAAGCATAGATACTAAATTAACACTTCTGTTCTGTCTTCACTAGGGAGAAGGACAGACCAGTGCCTTCAGGAGGGAGCAGAGGAGTAAGGGGGAGGGTAACACATATGTTGTGATAGAGGATAGAGTGAGGGAGGGAGGGGCTACTAGCATTGAAGGTGGACAAATCACCAGGCCCAGACAGAGTACATCCAAGGGTATTAAGGGAACTGGCTAAGGAGCAGGCAGGGCCATGGGCAGGCTTATTTAATAGTTCACAGGAGTTAGGCATGGTGCCGCAGGACTGGAGAACAGCACATGTGGTGCTCCTCCACAAAAGCAGTCCCAATGGTGACCCATGGAATTACAGACCAGTCAGTCTGACCTCAATCATGTGCAGGCTCATGAAGACCATACTTAAGGAAAGGTTGGTAGAATATCTAGAGGAGCATGGTCTCCATGATGCAAGGCAGCATGGGTTCATGGGGGGGGGGATCGTGTCAAGCTAATCTGATTGATTTCTTTGACTGGGTCACTAAGACAGTAGACAGGGGCCTAGCCATAGACATCCTCTTTCTCAATTTTAGCAAGGTCTTTGATGCTGTGCCCCACAAAAGGTTGATCAGAAAGTTGGCAGATCTTGGGGTTGGGGAGAAGATGACCAGATGGGTGGAAACTGTCTGAGGGACAGAACCCAGAGAGCGGCTGTGGATGGAGAGTATTCTGGCACCAGAGAGGTCACCATTGGGAGTCCTGCAGGGCTTGGTGCTGGGGCCGGTGTTGTTTAATGTCTTCATCAATGACATTGGGGATGGCATTAGGGGGAAAATGTGCCTATTTGCGGATGACACCAAGCTCTGTGGAGAGTGGACACACCTGAAGGGATACAGGACCTACAAGATGATCTGGAAACCTGGGTAGGAAGTCAGGGATCCTAGCAGATTGGCTTCAATGTCAATAAATGCAGAGTTATGCACACTGGGGCCAAGAATCCCAGGATGGAGTACTACTTGAGTGGAGTCCAGGTATCAACATCAGAGGAGAAGGACTTTGGAGTGATGATCACTAGTGACCTGAAGCATGCCACACACTGCAAGAAAGCAGCAGCAAGGGCAAACAAGATGCTGGGATGCATAGCTAGGGGATCAGTAGTAGGAGAGAGGTTATATTGCGCTTGTATGGGTCACTGGTGAGGCAACATCTAGAGTATGGAGTTCAGTACTGGTGCCCATGCCTCAAAAAGGACATTAGTCTGCTGGAAAAGGTCCAGAAGAGGGCTACACAGATGATAATGGGTCAGCAGGAAAGGGCATATGAGGAGATTTTGAGGGCACTGAACATGTACTACCTGAAGGACAGAACAGGAGAGAGAGAGAGAGAGAGAGAGGGTGGACATGATTGAGACCTTCAAGTACTTGAAAGGGATAAATAAGGTGGATACGGAGGGTCTCTTTAAGCTATGTGGCAACCATAACACAAGGGGGGCACAGTCTTAAGCTATGGGGGGAGGATTAGGAGGGAGGTCAGGAAGCACATCTTCATGGAGAGGGTGGTGGACACTTGGAATATGCTGCTGGAAGATGTGATCTTGTTGAAGATGGTGGGCAGCTTTAAGAGAGGCTGGAATAGGCATATGTGGAAGGTAAGGCTCGGGGTAGGGAAGATGGAAAGGTTAGGAGGAGTGGGGAGGGTGGCAAGGTCAGTAGCTCAAGATGTGGACCCTGCAATATGAGCAGACTAGATAGACCAAATGGCGTTCTTCTGCTGGCTTCTTCATTTGTTTGTATGTTCATATTGGAAATCCTGCAACTAGGAACAATCGAGATGGCAATTAGATGTTTTTGGTACAATATTAACCACTGCTAAGCAATTTCAATCACAAATTGTAGTGAGAAAGAAATAATGCGACCTACAGGGAATTGAACCTAGGCCCCCCAGAATACTGTCCCAGTGTTCTAACCACTGAGCTATAGGCTCACATGGTTGGACCTAACTCTTCCTTTCTCTGGTATTACAAATCCTGCAACTAGGAACAATTGAGGTGACAGATGCTTTTGGTGCAGTATTAACCACTGCTAAACAATTTAGATCACAAATTGTAATGAGAAATAGATAATGTGACCTACTGGGAACTGAACCCAGGCCCCTGGAATACTGTCCTGGTGCTCTAAACACTGAGCTGTAGGCTCACATAGTTGGACCTGACTCTTCCCGGACACACTTCCATTTTCTGGTATTGCAAATTCTGCAACTAGGAACAATCAACATGAAAATTAAATGTTTTGGTGCAGTATTAGCCACTGCTAAGCAATTTAGATCACAAGGTGTAGTGAGAAAGGCAGGCTTAGGATGTAACCATGGGCTGCAGGAAGGGAAAGTAATGCTTGTAGCCCATGTGCTATCATATGAGCCCAGGAAACTAGAAAATGACAATCGAGGTATTGGGGAGGATGGGTTCAGGAACTCCTGGGACTAGCCTGTACATTATCATGGGCCTGAATTCTAATGTACTCTATGTACAGAAGCAAATTACCCATTCTATGAGCTTTTTTGTCTTCAACTGATTTTAGGAAGTCAATCAGGGACAATAAGGTTCAAGTAGTAGCTTATTTGCCTCTAAAAATAAGTTAGAATATGGGCCCAGGATAATATATGGGCAGGTGCAATTGCTGGCTGAATTAGCCCCCTGTGCTCACACAGTCTTTAATTACTAAATAATTACTGGTCACTGTATTGAATATCCCAGTTGCAAACACTTTTGAATCCCTTAATACATGAGGGATAATACACATATGTTTATTATGACATGAGCAATAACACAAGTGATAACACATGAGTGCTAATACACGGTGTATTATCACTCATGTATTGTGACATTTGTACAATTAATCATATTGTTTTGAAGATTCAAGCTAACCCAACAACATACAGTAATCCTTGAACCAATAAGTGTTTTGTAATTTAAAAGGTCTACTTTAATAGCTTTCATTTCCTTGGTCCCTTACTATTTCTCAGTCTAATCAACTCTTAATACAAGTCAGTTCAATACAATGTCCAGCATTTCTATGGCTATAGGGGGCGTAGCCCTGCAGACATCTTGCTATGACAGTAAAGAAAGGGAGCTCTCCAGATACCCAATGGACAAGATAAAATTAGAGAGGTTTTGTAGAATCACTGCGCTAATTGAAATAAGCAGTCTGCTGTGTTCATCTGAGCTGAGCAGTCTTGAAAGCACTGTTTTGTTCAGTGTGGGTCGAATTCTCTTTTAAGAACGTTTTATAACTCATAAACATGTCAACTTAATCAGCCTTTCAACTGAAATTGAGACTGATATCTCCCTCTCTTTCTAGCTTTTTCCTCTTGCCTGTGTTACACTGAGATGCACAAAATAGGTGATTTCATAACAGGCCTTCTCAGAACAAACAAACCCAGTTTCATTCTACATAGAAACATAGACTTTGATGGCAGATAAGGACCGCTTTGGCTCACCTAGTCTGCTCATTTCTCTACCTATTGGATAAACTGAAGATCCTAGTTAACCAACAGCCTGCTTTCTCCTACCTCCCACTATAATTGCCTTATGTCTGTCCCATGCATTCTTGAATTCCCCCACTGTTTTTGACCCCATAACCTCCTCAGGAAGGCTGTTCCATGTGTCCACTGCCCTCTCCATGAAAAAATACTCCCTCACATTGCCCCTGAGCTGTCCCCCCTCTATCTTTAAACTGTGCCTCCTTATTCTTACACATCTCTTTTTCTGAAAGATGCTTGGACTCTGTTGATTCCCTTGAGGTACTTGAAAGTTTCTATCATGTCCCCCTCTCCCTTCTTTCCTTGAGGGTATACATATTAAGCTCCTTTAGTCTCTCTTCATATGATTTCTGGTGCAGACCCTGCACCATTTTAGTTGCCCTCTTCTGGACTACCTCCATCCTGTCTATGTCCTTGCGGAGATGGGGTCTCCAGAACTACATGCAGTACTCCAGATAGGGTCTCACCAATTGTCTGAACCAAATACTATACATGAATGACACAGTTTAAGAGAAATAATTAGCACAGCACTATAGATATGATGTAGCAGTGCTAAAGTTAAAAGCCACAAAAGGAATGCTATGCAGATATACTAGGTCATAAAACATCCAAAACTAGAGAAACTGAAAGACACACTGCAATTGCATTTTCAATGCTTGCACTGTGTAAACATATTTCTGTCTTTAACTATGCATTCATTTGTCAATATTATTTGTGAATATTCAAGCTTGCACTATTTAAACATGTTCTGTTTATAACTTTGTGTTGCACTGAAAACTTAATATCTGATCTATATGTTTTCTTTCTCCCATTAATACCTTCTAACTGCAACTCTATTATGTATTTCTTTCATATTACCATCAAGATGCAGTCTACACAAAACTTGTTTTATTATCACACCTGCACTGATCCTGCACTTCTTTGCATTGAATCCCAGCTGCCATTCTTCAGACCATTTCTCCATTTTTGAGGGGTCTTCCCTCATTCTTTCATCCACCCTGGCATGTCCACCCCATTGCATACCTTTGTATTGTCTGTGAAGAGGCTTATCTTCTCCTTCAGCCACTCAGCAATGTCTCCAATAAAGTCCAGATAGGCCACATCCACTGCACCTCCCTGACCTTCTACCTTAGTTATCCAGTCATGCCATAGATTAGTACAATGTGTTAGTGCAAAACACAGTGCTTATCTTAAACAGTAAAAGTTAGGGTTAGATGTATAAGTAAATAAATGCCATATAAGGCAGTGTATGTGTGTTAGTGTGTGTGTGACAATGGTCTATGTGTGTATACAGTGCACTGCTATGCTATAATGGAATATATATGCATATATGTATATATGTATTAGTCAGTGTGTGTGTATATCATGACAATTAGAAAGTGCAGTTAGGTGGCTCAGTGGTTAGTGCAAAAATTGTTAGTCTACCTCCCTCTGCTATCTAGACCAGTTTCAGCCTTATGCATGTCATTGCTGATTTAAATGAGGCCTGTAGAGGCAGTATAGCACAGTGGTGTAAGACTCTGAGCTGCAAATCTGGTGACATCCAGCAGACCAGACCTTGGTTTGAACCCCACAGCTTCCACTTGCATACTGTGTGACCCTGAACAAGTCACTTAACTTCCCTGTGCTTCCAGGTTGCACCTGTAAAAAAGCTTTCAGCTTAGTGTGCTAGTCCTGGTTAAATAACTAACAACAAAAAAAAAACACCCTCCAATGTCCCTCAGATCCTGAAAAGAAGAAAATGGTCCCCCAGTGTCTTTTTCTAATCTGTAAAGATGTGTGTAGACAGTGCACTGCTACTTTATACTGGAATGTATATGCATATATGTGTATATATATTAGTCAGTGTGTGTGTATATCACAACAATTACAAAATGAAGTTAGGTGGCTCAGTGGTTAGTGCAAAAATTGCTAGTTTACACATTTCTCACTCCCCACAATACCATTATTTTGCAGCTGTATTGGCTCTTGCAAGAGTTTGTTTATGTATGTTGTCATGGACCAGTAATTAT
Source organism: Neoceratodus forsteri (assembly GCA_016271365.2). Lineage (NCBI taxonomy): Eukaryota > Metazoa > Chordata > Ceratodontiformes > Ceratodontidae > Neoceratodus > Neoceratodus forsteri. The sequence continues at coordinate 445,332,548 of CM057456.1, read as the reverse complement.
GAAAAATAAAGTATGGGAATGGTCATACAATGAGTTTTTGTTTTTAAGGCATCCTCAGCATGTGATGTCTTCATAAACATCTTGAGCTTTGCAGTCAAGGATTATAGACATAACATACCATGGGTGTGAAAAAAAAACCTCATAATACACCCCTTCCCATATATTATTCTTTATTTTCTGTGGAACATTAAATGTTCAAACATCATACACACTATACTGTAGCTGAATGATGGTGGTTGTTGTGTTGGCTCTCACAAAGAATTAAAAGAATCTGATACACTGGTCCACCATTATGCATCACAATACTGGACTGGTTTGTTGCCCCCAGTGCCATTTTGGAATGTAATGTTACTGCTTAGTACTTGCTGTGTAGCTCTAACCAGTGTTCTCTGTGTTTGTACAGGCTCACAGCTCAGTGGAAAGAGCTGGACTGATTGGTGCAGTGAAGATGAAGAAACTTCCCACAGATGAGAAGTTTTCCATCTGTGGGGAGGCACTAAGAGAAGCCATCCAGGAGGATAAAGCTGCAGGCCTTATCCCATTCTTTGTGAGTATCTCCAGCTTATACTACAAATACCGGTGTGGCTGATACACTAAAACAATATCCATGTGCAAGTTGATGTGCCCAGTCTTGCTTAGATAGCTTTCTAACTTAAACGTTACTAGCTCTCAGGCTGTTATTTTTAGCAGTGGAGTAAAGGGTGGCAATCTCAAACTTTATTATTAAAAGTTAATATAGTGTATAGTGGAATGCTGTTATGCATGGAATTGCATGCCTGGAATATGCTTGTTTTGCTGCAGTAGTGACATCATTATGTTGTTCTGCCGTAGTAGTGATGTCAGTACTGCAGCAGAACCACTTGGAATGCTGGCATATTGTTGCTTTTCTCTATTTAATTCTGTGGTAAGACATTATTCTAGAACATCTAGAGACTTCACAAGTTAGTTTCATTATGAAAAAAAGGAAAAAAAATACTGCACACATTTTAAATACTACTGCTATACACTATAAAAAATACAGGATGGGCAACTTTATGCACAACCTGTGTGTTCTGTAACCTCGAGGTTTTGATTCCCATGGACCTCTCGAGCTTCACTATCGAGGTCAGAGGGAATCAAAACCCCTCTGTGACAGAACACACTGGTTGTGCATAGTTGCCCATCCAGTATTCTCTATATTTAAAGTAGAGTTGCTTGGATAATCTATTGATATTTCCAAATGCACACAGACTTCATGACTGTGGGCTGCATTGGAAAATGCAGATTACGTGGGTTCCACATTGGGATCCTTTTTTTTTTTTATTAATTTTTAAATAATATTTGCCTAGGAGCTATGAGGGCACACTGAACTGACTTTTTTTTTCAGGTACATCCTGGAGAAAAGGGATCCATACAAAATGAAGGCAGTGAAATATGTGTACGAGGATAAATATGATAAACAATTTCACATAGAGATGCCCCAGTGGTGTGAAGGGATGAGGCACTGGTGCACTTATCTCCAGCCACTCTGGAAACCCAGGTTCGGGAACAGACCAGGGTGGCTTGAGGGCCAGCCAGGTGAAGGAGGATTGAGTGTCACAAGACAGCTCTCCTCCCTCAGGGAGGGGGACTCTGAGTCCTCCTGCTGCTTGCCTGCTACCTAGCAGAGGCTGGGTGGCTGTACCGGCAGGGCCAGCAGATGTGGGAAGAAGTGCACTGATGCAGCAAGCATGTGCATCAGTATGCATGTGTGTGCATGCGTTACTCACATATGTCCTGAGAAGAAAATGGAGGAAAATGCCTGGACCTTCTCGGTATCCTCCACAGGTGCAGCATGACCTTATGTGGCAGGTCACCCACCAGTATGGCTCTGTGTAAGTGATGGTTAACCCATATGTCCACGAGACAGGTCAGTGATGGGGCTGTGGGATGCCATCGGGATGGGGATGCAGACAGAGATACATACCCATGTGCATGCGTTACTCGCACATGTCCTGAGAAGAAAATGGAAGAAAATGCCACCAGGACCAGGGATGTAGGCAGACAAACAAATGAAGAAAAAAAGTTCCATAAAAGTACATTTGTTTTTGAAAATAGTATACTTTATTAAAGAATTTTAAGTAATCAACAACAAATAAAACATAACAACATACATGGTGCTCAAGCATCCCATCAACATTCAGATTTAGCCACAGCTGTTTGTGATGATACAGAGTTCATATGGACTACTAAGAGATAAAATCTTCATACATAATTCACTAGCCACGACTGTGTGCTGTGCTGTTAGCTGTGTCACTGACAAGATGATGAGTAAGAGAGCATACAGAGTACCCCACCTCTTCTGATATACCCATGGTTGTTGCGCATATAGCCAATTGTTTTCTCCAGCCAGAGTGCTTTTAAGATTGCATTCTGCCATTCATGGTAAGTGGGCACACAGTTATCAAGCCAATGATTAAGAATTAGCTTCTTGGCTATGGCAGACATTAGTGAGATATAGTATGCCCTGTGGACCATCACCTTGGCCAGGTTTAAGCCTAGATGGCACATTTGTAGTGTGAAGGCCATTCCCAGGCCCAGAAGTGGGTCCAGGTGCCTTTGAATTTCTCCTCAGAGTGGCCTTAGGGCAGACCCAGAGGATATGCTTTAATGTGCCCTTGTCTTGTTTACATCTGATGCATGTCTCAGAGTGTACAGTAGGTGACCCATTTTGTGAAGTTTTATGGGTGCGAAATATAGGTTATGGGATACCTTGTATTTCATAAGTCTGAATCCATTAAATTTAATATACTGTATTTCACCAAATTGTAGCCACGGTTTCTATTATAAGTTTATCTCCTGAGCCACAGCTACAATTCGGGAGAGGCTAGTAATCTGGGGCAGCTTCTGTTAGGAGTACCTTGGTCACCTGCCATAATTTACCTCTGATCCAATCAGCTGTTCACAGATGATTGAATCAGTGATGACAAATGCTGACTGTATAAGTATTGGTGACTGCTTTCTCTTCTGTCACACTGCTTTTTGTGTCAGACTGCTGTGAAAGGAAAAAGATGAGTTAAAGTACCAGTAGCTAAAACGATACCTAAAAGAAAGACCTATTATTTAGACTTCAAGCTTGCTGTCACCAGATGAACTGAGTCTGAGGACAGCCATCCAGTAGCTCTGTCACTATATCTGGACGATAAACAAGCTAGGGAAAGGTGCAAGAACTGCACCAAATTTGAAGCTGGCTCCTCTCGGTCTAATAAAAAAAATCGAGAAGGCTTGATGGTGCTGCTAGAAAAGCCTCATTCCCTACTGAAGTTTCTATCCTGGCAGACAGGATCACTGACCAGCGGGAACAGCACCTAACGGTTACAAGAGAATCAATTTCTCTGGAAGCTGTCTACATAATCTACAACCCTGAATTCCAGGACTGTGGAAGTGGTTCAGATCTGGATGCCAAATCATTGACGAACTTGACTAATGATTTTCCAGTTTAGTGTTCCTGCTCATAGGATACCATGCCACTGTGTAATAAAGGTGATTGGTATCTTATGGCAGTAAAATTAAAAGAAAGAACATTTTTTTTTTTAAATGAGGTGGTTTCCAGGTTGGTTTCTAGGGCAGTACCTCGGATGTTGGGTTACCACATTACCCCGTTGGCTGGATACCATGTGTCACATAATGAACACTCACCAGTCTGTGAACTACTTGACTTTTACTTGTGTTGGATGTATACAGCTGCCTTTACTGGGTAAACATTAAAAAAATAACATTTACACAACAAATCATACAGGTAGTCCGAAATACTGAACCAGGTACTTAAGTTTCAAATTATACAGAAGTTCACTATGGTTCACTTTGGCAGTTTGAAAATGCGAAGATACATGTTTGGGTTCAAGCGTGTAATTTAATTTGTATTAAAAGTTTGCATTTCAGAATAAAATATAAATATAGATAACATTACTAAAACTGTATCTGACAACTTTATCAGACAGACTATTATCATAAACTTTGTAACTTCACTGTTTTGAAACTGCAACCGGGATGTAGTTATCTTTATCTTAAAATTTTAACAGTGGCTACAAAACAGGGGTGGCTTCTATTGACATTTTTTGTTTAGAGCTGTGGCTACAGTTCAAGGGTGGCTGCAGTTTGGTGATGGCTTCAAAATGGTGAAATACGGTATTTGTAGATGTTGCTCCACATTTTAGTTCTAAGGTCTGGGTCTGGGACCACTGGGAATTGGCTTTGGCAATAGTTACACCTGTCCGTGTCCTTTGCGGTAGTTAAATTTAGTAACTTTTTGTATATTAATGTAATCAGTTCCACCCGTGAAGTGTGCTGACTAAGCCTGGAGATGGTAAAAGGCAAAGTCTGTTCTGTCTTTGGGTGACTGGTGCCTGGGTTCATGGTTAGAAGTGGGCTGGGGAAATGGCGTGGTGCCTCCACCTATGGGGATCCTTATGACAGAATGCTGCCAGGGCGTTTCCCCACAGAAAATCAATACAACCTCACCGTCTGTGACAGGTAACATAATAACATAATCCCTTCTCCACTAATCAGTCTAAGCAAGACAATAATGGCAAAATACATCAGCAGTTACAAATAAATAGGCAGGGGGGTTTATTTTGGGGTTGGAGACAAGGTAAGCAAAGGCAACAATAAATAGAGACAGCAGTTTGCATTCACCTCCACCGTAAGGCGTGTCTCAGCACCTCTCCCCCATTGGTGCACCAGGTAACCACACAGTCCCTCTGGGTGCTCTCAATTACAGTTCAAGTGTGCAGACAGATGCAGAGTTAGAGGTCTGTGATGCTTGGACCTTGGTGCGGTACTGTGTAAATTTGGCTGCGGGCTGTAGCTGCTGACTGGCAAATTACACAGTTAGATGGACATTAAGACAGTTGCTCCTGGCCATAAGCTGTAGCTGTGGGCTTGACTCTAAGGTTGTGCAGGAATGTCCAGAATGTATCTTGTTAACAAGCTGAAGACTAGGAATTATAAATTCTATTCTGTGGTTAAAACCCAGTACTCATGAACCTAAGGCCCTGGACACACTGGGGAACTTAAAACGGTTTAAGTGCCTTAAAACAGTTTAAATCCCCCTAGTACTGTTTGCAGACAGACTACAAGCCCCTTAAAACGTTTTAACAAAAGTGTTTTTAAACCCAACTAGATACCTAGTCTTAAAACCATTTTTAAAAACGTTTTAGAGCTAGCTTGGTTTTACTTACAGGTCTGTCCAGGAGCAAAAGTGTTTTAAGCTGTAATGGTTTAACTAAAACAGTTCTAGCTGCAGTATGTCCAGGCAAGCACAGTTCTGTGTGTTGGTCTTCACACAAAATAGTTACAAGGAGAACAGGTTTAACACTAGCAGTGTGGCCACACTAAACCGTTGTCAAAAATGGTTACTGAGTAGTGTGGCTGCACTGAAATGGTTTAGCTAAACTGGTTTTAAAAATGGTTTTCAAAAACAGTTCTGTAGTGTGTCCAGGGCCTTAGATGACAGGCTGGTGCAAGTTCTGTGGGGAAGTCTTCCCTGCTTAGCCATATGATGGCTGGATGGTCTTTTCTGTAGGCTGGATACAGGTGTGGTGGACCCAATGCACTTCCAGTGGCGAAGGGTGCCGGTCGTGATAACTTTAAATGATGGGAGCTCTGTTCTGTAAGCTGGTTACAAATGTGGCGGACCGAACTCACTTCTAGTGGCGAGGGGTACGGGCTGTGATGACTTTAAATGATGGGAGTTCTGTTCTGTAAGCTGGTTACAGGTGTGGCAGACCCAATGCACTTCAGGTAGTGAGGGGTGTGGGCTGTGATGCTCTGGATAATGATGATCCTTTTTACCCCACAAGGGACTTGCCTTCTCCCACCCTGACAGGTGAGCAGTCAATCAGGACCTAAGCTGGTTTGATCCACTCTCAGGATAAAATCCTAACAGCAGCAGCCTTTCCAGTTGCAGAGCAGCTTTCAGGGCAACCCCTGCTCTAATTTGGTGCTAGAGCCCAGGTTTAGCACCCAAGCTGCATCAGTCCTCTTTTCCATGGGTCTCAACTCTGTTTTGGGCAAACTTTATAGTCAGATAGCAATAATAATTGGGATCTATTCACAAATGCTCTCTTCTCAGAGATTTCTCCTAGACCAATCTCCCCTATTGCCCATTGCTCCCTCCCATGTGCAGAAATCCAGGGATTAGACATCAGTGGCTAGCATCTCATGCATTATTCATTATATGAAACCCCTGGCTCTCAGTGGCTGTCAGTTCCAGGGGCAAAAAGTATGCAAATAAGTCCTGAGCCAGCTTATAGTTCAGAGCTGTTTTGCAGAGCTGAGATCCAGACTGGTGTCAGTGTCATAGGGACAGGATGTACTAATTTAGTTGTTTTGCACTTTGTGCAGCTTTGAGAGCTGCTTGAAACTGAGCAACCTCCTTGGTGTGGCCTCCCCCGACCCTGAAGACAGTCCAGGGGCCAGTTGAGTGAAGGGAAGTGGGGGTGTGATGAACAAGCCTGCAGAACAAATAACAGATTCCGATCCAGTCCTGGGTCCCACAACTGCAGTCTGGACCAGGACCGGGACCACAGAGAAGAAGCAGTGCAGGTGACGGTGGCAGCAGTGCACCAGAGAGAGTCAAAAGTAAGTCCCCTTTTAGGAGGGGGTTACATTAAAGAGCTGTCATGTCTCTGGTTAGCTAGTACTAATAACTCATCCCATGCAGTCAACTTCAGAAAAGTCCATGACCTTGGGTCCAAGGTGGTTGTCAGCATGTGCAGTAACTGTAGGAATGGGAAAACAGGTACTGATATGTTAGCAATGTGTTGTATAAATCTTTCAAAGGAAATTAGACTGTTACCATCTAACATGTGACTCAACTTACTCAGCTCTGTCAGGCCTAGAAAGGCATCTGGTATGGGTTTGTTTTGAATCTTGAAGTTAGGATTGCCTAGGAGAGGCTGGTCTGGGTCATGGAGGGGTTTTGTTCCTAGAAGCCTATACAACTGCTTGCTGACTGACACTGTGGTACCTATGGGTGTGTGTTTCAGGGCTGGGGGCAGTTTGCCGTGTAGAATGTATAGCAAGGCATTAATGTTAATTCGTGCTTTGTGGCATATAGCTCCATCTTCCTCCACTGGGCAGTATAGGGGTTCACATTTTCCTGAATATTGTCTCCCTTCCATCACAGAAACTGACCAGCATGCAGAGCTAGATAGTATAGCCATATATCAGGAAGCTGAAGGCCCCCTCCTTGTTCTTTGGAGTGGTATGCATGTGATATGCTCTTCTGGATGTTTTATTGTTCCAGTGAAAGGAGGGCAGAATGAAATATGTTTTGGTAAACCGTGACTTGGGAACTACAGTGCCTATCATGCCTAGAGGGTAGAACAACCGTGGCAGGATGTTCATTGTAATTATAGTTATGCAGGCCCATATAGCAAGGACTAGGGCTGACCACCTGGCCAAGTCTTTATTCCACATAAGTATATTACAGTCATCACAGAGTCTCAGAACTGAAAACACAATATCAAGGAATAACAGCAGGATGTGGAGCACAATGGACAGGTGAGCCCTGGGAGAGGGGAAAAGGAAATTTGACTGTAGGCAGGTAAAAATACAGTGCATGAATTCAGTACTTCAGTTCAATCATCGTAGCATTATATATGCAGCACCCCCTCTCCAGGGTGCCATCCTGGTATGCAGAAGAGGGGCTCAGAGATTAAATTCTGGACAGTCTACAGCCTCGATGGCAGAGATGAAAGCACATCAAGGGCAAGAACTGAAACTGGTTTCACAACACTCCAGAACGATGAATTTTATTGTCCATGCTGAATATCTGATCACAAACAGTGTCTCAAGTGTATTTACTTTTGCTGCTCCATTTCATTAGAAAACTGATGGTCCCACATGAATCAGTACTATTTGACTAGATGCTACTCACATGCTCTCCTTTTAACATTTCCTCGTCATGTTTATCAATTCCAGCACTTTGCATTTTAATGAGCGTGACCTTCTAGGGCTGTTTAAACTATCATATCTGCACCATTCTGTGTGGTACAGATGACTTGCAACACCATGCTTGCTCCGCTGCGGCTGCTGGTAATTGTAGTTTTGTTGGGGATGTGTAGCGTTGTGGCTATTTTTTTCTTTGCCCCTCTCACATTGATGTAGACGGCCCTTCACTCGCGCTTGTCACTCACTTAAGCCTACCACCTTCACCAAGAGGAAGAGCAGTCAAAACACCAGAACTACTACAGAAACAATGCAGACCACCACTGTATAAATGTGCTGTGGAAGCAGTGGGGACAGAGGAGCGGCAATGCAGTGCAGAGTGAAGCACAGTGATCATGATCATGTAAACGCGCCTGCTGATCTGACAGACAACTGTCTTGTTTTAGTATCATTCCCACAAATTGTAGATTTTATAAACATTTGCTGTTGGGCCCAGAAAGTCCCATACTCTTGCCAACTTTAGCCCTTATGAACATTTCTTGAAATCTTTTCTAGCTAGTCTCTCTCAACAAGTGAGATGACTGGCTTGGGTCAGTATCTGATATACATGCAAGAGTAGTTTTGAGAAGGGTCACATTAAATAGTGGTTTGAATGTGTCACAGAAAATTCAGCATCAAGGAGTGTGTATCAAGGTCTTCATAAAGTTTACAGGGATGAGTTCTGGGGTGAGCTCAGAGGCCAAAGCAAGAGACATTATTACAGTAAATGAAAAGTATTGTTTCTCTAGAGAGGTAGCAGAAATGGTGTGGTATAAGAGCTACTAAAATGATTCATGGACTGCAGGACAAATCATATGAGGAGTGACTGCGTGAATTAAACATGTACTCCCTGGAGGAGCAGAGAGAGAGGGGAGACATGATCGAGACTTTCAAATTCCTAAAAGGAATAAACAAGGTGCAGGTCCAGGACCTGTTCCATATCAAAAATCACTCAAGAACCAGAGGGCACAACATGAAACTAGATGGGGCAGATTCAGAGGTAACACACGCAAGTTCTTCTTCACCAAGAGAGTGGTTGATCCATCGGAATTACCTTCCACAGAAGGCAGTGGAGGCAAAAATGGTGGGGACTTTCAAGAAAGCGTGGGATAGATTCAAGGGCATCATAACATTAAAAAGCAGTTGAAGGAGTAGTCCAGCCAGAATTTTCAAAAACTTATGTTATGCAGAGTGTTTTGATTTGTATGTAAAGTCCTAGTGTATCCTTTCCTCTGTCTGCTATTAGGAGTTTTTCCTAAATTAGCCTGCTAGCTTTATGGTAGTTTTATGACCCCCCGGGGATCTCCATCACAAATAGGTGTATTGCCGTTCTTGCTCCTGCAATGCACCCTGTCTCATGTGACAGTGATGTAGCTGAGCCCATAGATTTAGCATATGCACTGCTTCAAAATCAGTTCAAAACAGCAGAGCTGTGTAACTGTTCTTATCTAGTGAGCACAAATGGCAACAGTTACAGTTTAGCAGATACCTGAGAGCTAGCTTTAACTGGAATTTCTGTAAGAAAACAGCTACTAAACAGCTCTAATTTACTATTTTTGTTTTCTATGTGTGTCAGGTCTAGCTAGCAGGAGTGTTTTAATTTTAAAACTTTTAATTTCATCACACTATACACAACCATAAAAGCACAGAAATTGCCCAGATCAACAATTGTATAATTAGTAAAGACTCTAGCTGTTTTCTTACAGAAAACCCACTGAGTTAGATTTCAAGTATTTGCTAAACTGTAAGCCCTGTAACACTTGCAGAATGTTTTTAAAACTGATTTTAAAACCGGTTTTAAACTCACCATGAATGTTCATCCACACTTGCTTGAATTTTACAGAACCGTGTTTATCCCTAGTGAGTAACGGTTTTAAAGAAGATACAAAATAAAAAATCTAAGTTATACATGTAGTAAAGTCTTTGGATGCTTGGTATTTTGCATAACTTTATGTGAGTTTTTCATTACCCCCCCCCATCTGAGTATAATCAGAGTGCTACAGACGGGAGTTAGCGCGTGCAGCCCTTTGAAGTGATTAGCTAAATAATATCCAATTCCACACAGTACTGCAGAGTTTCTGCAGACTTTGCTCTCTCTCTCTCTCTCTCTCTTTCTCTCTTCTTTACAGTGAAGTAGATCTGAGAACATGACAGGAAACTGATAGAACAAGAAACAGCACTCACAACTCTGCAATTCACAGACTTACTGTATCCCTATCCCCAATAGAAGATTAATTAGATCCTGACAGAACTGGTGGTCATCAACACACAGATTAGGTGTGTGTGTGTGTGTGTGTGCTAGGGGGGTCCACTTCAAAGGTAGGGATAATAATAAACATTGTAATGTTAAGAGATGAAAAGCTATGGTGGGGGTGCTGAATATGCAGATGCGATCATTTTTGATAAAAAAAGCATCACTAGTGAACATGCAGCATGAACATTAATCTCTGCAGGAACATGTGTTATCGGGGTGGTATTTACTTGGTCATTTCATGTGCTAGCTCCTGTCTGTACAAGCAGTCTGATCTCACTCTATATGTAGTAATCAAACGGGGCATTTATGAAAATTCACATCAGAGGCATGGAAGACAGCAGTAAAACTCACTGGCACAACATTTTCATTAATACTTTATTGTGTTAAAAAACAACTGGCATTTTCATTTCCCATCTCCTTAAACACGAACTGTAATGCCAGTGCCAAGAGGGTCTACAGCATGAATCAGTGCTGCTTCTGGAGAAACACAGATCAATTTCCCATCCACACTGCCAGGTAAACCATGTTAGGTTTAAAACCATGTTTAAAACTGATTTTAAGACTAGGTCCTTTGCAGGGTTTAAAGACAGGTTTTAAACATGGTTTTAAACCATTCTCAGTGTGGATGTGAACCGTGTTTGGGCTTGTTACAGCATTTTAAGGGACTTAAACCATTTTAACAAGCCCAGTGTGTACAGGGCCTAAATGTAGGTACCAGCATTCAGTTAGGTAGAACTGACAGTTAGTGCTGATTTTGCTCTGTGACTAGATTTTAATTTTTTTTTTTTTTACAAACGAAGTGTATGGTATGAAGCTGCAGCCTAGAAACTGCAAAATACTTTGAAGTCAGTTTTTCTTCTGTGTGTGGTATGGCATGAAAGCAATAGGATGACGGTGACTATTTCAGTTACACATTTGATTTTATTTTACAATGGTTCACTGCACTACATCTTTAGCGTATCCCACTTTTTCAAATACTAAAACAAATATTCGCCAAACTAATTAAATAACTCACACATATATTTTTATACTTTATTAACAAGATAGTTCACATTTGTAACAAAAAAAATGAAAATCATGTCACATAGCAAAATCAGCACTAACTGCCAGTTCTACCTAATAGAATGCTGGTACCTACATTTACAGTTTAGTAAATACTTGAGAGCTAACTGAATGGGTTTTCTGTAAGAAAACAGTGGTAGTCTTTACTAATTATAGCATTGATGATCTGGGTCAGTTTCTGTGCTTTTTATTGTTGTGTGTAGTTTGATAAAATTACATTTAAAAATGAAAAAACTTACTACTGCTACCTAGATCTGACACACACAGAAAACACAAATAGTGAATTAGAGCTATTTAGTAGCTGTTTTCTTATAGGAAACCCCAGTTAGCTAGCTCTCAGGTATCTGCTAAACTGTAACTGTTGCCATTTGTGCTCACTGGATAAGAACAGTTGCACAGCTCTGCTGTTGTGAACTGATTTTAAAGCAGTGCATATGCTAAATCTATGGGCTCAGCTACATCACTGTCACATGAGACAGGGTACATTGTTGGAGCAAGAAAGGCAATAAACCTATTTGTGATGGAGATCCCCAGGGGTCGTAAAACTGCCATAAAGCTAGCAGGCTAATTTAGGAAAAACTTCTAATAGCAGACAGAGAGAAGGACACACTAGGACTTTACATACAAATCAATACACTCTGCATAACATGTTTTTGCAAATTTGGGGTGGACTACTCCTTTAAGGGAAGGGGTAGGCTTATGGGTAGACTGGATGGGCCGAATAGCCATCTTCTGCTGTCACTTTCTATGTTTCTAAGTAGGACTTATATTCTTACATAGGAAGTAGGACTAGCTTAGAAGTGGTCGGTGTAGCCTTGATCATTAGCAGATTTTAATACAGTACAAAAATTAGTTTTTGATGAACTTTCTTAGAGACCATTTTGACGAGTGGCTAATTATAAATTCTGATCTTGCAGTATAAAGTACCTGGGTATTAGAAGGTGTACACTTCCTTAAGGGCCACACTGTCCATGCCAACAATCCTTAGGGAATTCAATAATCAGGACAGATTTTGTGAGGTAACAAAAAACATAACCTAGTATCAGTGTCTGTGGAGGGAAGAGACAGAGGGGTGGGTCTTTCTGAAGTTCGAATGGTAGAGCCTGAGGAAGGCGGAGGAATTCAGAAAGGGGGCAAGTTGGGAGAGAACCAGTTTTTCCCTGAAGTGTAGCCAGTGCACGAGAGAGAGAGAGAGAGAGAGAGAGAGGAATTTAATTACCAGAACAAAGGGGTCACCCTTGTGTGGGAGACAAACTTTGGCCTGGTTTGAAGCATTCAGAACGTTACTGGTAAGGAAGGAGAGATTGAGCAGGCAGAGATGGGGAGTAGACAGACAGGTGAGGAGCTTGGGCACTACCAGATCAAACTCTGTCAGCAAACAGTAGCTGTTTCCAGTGGTGGATCCAGGATGTTACAATGGGGGATACTGGGGTGGTGTGCATACTTAATACACAATTGTTTAAATTTGCATTATCCCTTTATATTGTCTGCTATTATTGTTTTCAGTATATTTTTGACAGAAAATACAAATGTAATCTATAGTTTTGAATATAAACTTCAGTACAAGCAATAAATCAGACTTCTTCAACAAAGTGACATGCAGCAGCAGCAACCATGTTACAATGGGGTGTGCGTCTGCATCTTTCGCTAACCCCTAGATCCCCGGCACTGGCTGTTTCAGCCTAATATTAGCACTTAAAGGGAATGTTTTTACATTTTATAGGGAAGGTGCTACCACCCCTGATTAAAATGCTTCCACCTTGAAATAATTCCAGATCTACCCCTGAGCTTGAGGTCAGACTGTCAGTACTGTCACATTTTGTGGGATCAATGACCAGGAGAGTACAGAAGGCAGATACTGGCATGATAGTAGCAAAGGAGAAATTATTAAGTAGGAGAAAGAAGGGGTGGGGAACAGATTAGGGGAGTGGCTGGCCAAAAAGCAGAGCTACCACGACTGGAGAACATGTTATTGAAAGCAGAAGCTACCTCTGCTAGGTCAGAAACAGAGAATTAACCTAGTTTGAGGGACACAGGTATAGGCTGAGGGGATTGATAGGTAGTTGACAACCTTCCAGAATTTAGCTCAGTTATTGTGGTTCATTTTGAAGCTGGAAGCAAATTATTCTGATTTGCAGTGTCTGGTGGCTTTCATGCAGGCATTTTGGGGGTATTTTATACCTTACCAAGTCCTCAGGGGATAGAAGTATAGCTATAACTATATGTAACAGATAATCCACTACAGAGTGTGCGGTCATGCTGTGATAATACACATGCCTTGGTGTATGTTGTGAGGCACGAGGCTGCTGGCGTAGTGCGTTCAACCACCCAAGGCATGCGTTTATAAGAGCATGACCACATGCCCTGTAGTGGATTATCAGTCTTATAAAATGGCCAAACTTGTTTCGGAGGGGGGTGAAAAATAGAAAGCAGTGCAGGCATGTGGTCATTGTGGAATAATACACGGTCATGTGGTGTCTTTTGTCAAATCAGGATATAGTAGTTTTTCAGATTTTTTTTTCCTCACCCATTTTATAACTGCAGATACAGACAAGCATTTGTCAATGCCAAATGTTGCTTGCTTATATGTGCTGTTTAGGCATTTGGAAGTGAAAGTAGCATGCCTAAGAACTGTCATGTGCCCCCCCCCATCCACTGTGTCTTCCTGTTCAGTATTCACAGAAGAGGGGGAGGGGCAAGGGCCACAGCAGTACAGCAGTTGCAAAGGCGTGAAGAGGTGGACAATAGTCCATTCACAGGCAGAAGAATCCTGCAGAAGATGACTAAATTGAAGGTTGACAAAGCGATGGGACTAGATGGCATACACCCAAGGATATTAAAAGAACTGTGAAGGGAAATAGCAGTACCTCTGGCAGCCATGTTCACTGAGTCATTCAACACAGGGGTGGTACCAGAGAATTGGAGGAGGGCACATGTGGTCCCTCCTATACAAATCCAGCAGTAGGGAGGAGATGGGGAATTATAAGCCAGTCAGCTTCACTTTAGTAGTGGGGAAGATCATGGAGATATTGCTTAAAGAAAGGATAATGGGGCATCTAGAAGCCATTGGAGCCCAGGACCATAGGCCACATGGATTCACAGTGGGGAGGTCATATCAGACAAATCTAGTTGATGTCTTTGACTGGGTGACAAAGGAAGTAAATCAGGGTGGGGCAGTGGAGAACGCTTACCTTGATGTAAGCAAAGCCTTTGACACTGTCCCACTTAGGAGGCTGATAAACTAGTTGAGTAGGCTGGGCATGGGGGAAAGGGTGGTAAACTGGGTTAGAAACTGGGTAACAGACAGGAGGCAGAGAGTGGTTGTAAATGGGGGTGCAGTCTGGGGAGAGGGGGTGACCAGTCAGGTGCCACAGGGATTGGTCCTGTTCAATGTCTTCATTAGTGACATTGCAGAAGGGCTGAAGGGAAAGGTCTGCCTGTTTGCAGATGACACCAGATCTGTAACACAGTGGATACCCCAGAGGAGGTGGAGAAAATGAGGAGGGACCTGGGGAAGCTTGAAAAAGGGTAGGGGGGAGTTGCTGACAGTCACAGAGAAGGAAAAGGACCTGGGGGTTCTTATTTCAGATGACCTGAAAATGTCAAAGTGGTAAAACAGCTGGGAGTGCCAGTGACATTTATTTATTTATTTAGTTTTTGTTGACAGGGTAAGTGCACTAGACAAATCCTGCCTATTTTCAGGCATGACCAGGGGGAGGAGGATACAGATGAATGAGAACTGACCTTGAACCAGATTAAGCTGTTGGTGGTATTTTAGTGAATGAGGGAAATTTGGCCAGGACACCGGGGAAATTCCCCTACTGTTTTCGATAAGTGCCATGGGATCTTTAACATCCACCTGAACTACCACCAATCCAAGCAGATAGGACCTCGGTTTAACATATCATCTGAAAGACGGCACTTCAGAAGTGCAGCACCCCTCTCATGTTGCACTACAGTGTCAGTCCTGGGATATTAACCCAAGTGCCAGATGTGGGAACTGAACCCACAGCCCTCTGATCTCCCAGCCTCAGAGGCTAGTGTGCTACCTACTCAGCCACTGACACCAGTGACATGCTGGGGTGCATAGGCAGGGGTATCACCAGCATAAGGAGGGAGGGAGGTAGTGATGCCATTATATAAAACCATGGTCAGGCTTCACACGGAGTACTGTGTGCAGTTCTGGAGGTCACATCTTCGTGAGGATATTAACAGGCTGGAGATGGTCCAGAGAAGGGCGAATGAGATGGTACAGAGCTTGCAACACAAGACTTATGAGGAGAAATTAAGGGACCTCAATATGTACTCACTGGAAGAGAAGAGGGAAAGAGAGGATATGATAGAAACATTCAAGTACCTAGAGGGTATAAATATAACTACTGAGAAGAAGAAGACAGCTGCTATAGGCACCTGTGCCAGCTTCTGTGTGATATTCTTTTGTTCTTATAAATCTGCAATCTCCAATGTTTCAGTAACCACATGACTACACTGTCTTCTTTAGGCAATTTTATGCTGGTTGATGCCTGGTGTCAGATGGCAGACAGAGGGTTCACCAGATTGTGTTGGCATTTGAAAAACTTTATAGAGTGTGTTCTTTTACTAGTAAGCATTTTGGAAAGCTGGTGAAGGTCTCACAATTCTTATTATGATTTTATCTCCTTATGTCTGTCCCCTTTGGTCCCCCATCCCCACACCCCAACAGTCATCAGTGGTCAGAGCTGCAGCCTTCTTCTTGCCAAGATGGTAGGTGAGCAGCTGCCTTCACAGACTATGAAGTATGACGTTTTTCAGTGCCACTTATTGGTCATCTTCCAACACAGGCAAGGCGCTGCCAGCCCACAAAACTAACTCAGGTCAAACAGGTTTCAAAGCGGGGAAGAAATGGAGTGAGCAAGAATCAAGTACTCATTCAGATGTGGCGGCTATTTTAAGATCAGCATACTGGTGTGGACACTGCAAATAGAACCCCAGGTCTTTAAGCAGCCTTATGAAGAGTAAAGGCTTCTCGAAACACTGGGGTTCTGTTTATTGTACTGTAAGTGGGCTGCATCTAATTCGGTAATTAACTGTACCTTACATCTGGATGTATGGTAGGCCCAACTGTAAATAAACACTGCACCTGAATTAACACATGATGCCATAGAAACACAGAATTTGTCAGCAAAAAAGGACCGCTCAGCCCATTCAGTCTGCCCAAGTGTTCTCTACCTACTTGTAACTCCTGCCTCTATACGCTACTGCATGTCTTATTCTGCCTGCGTCCATGAGGACCTCCTTGTGAATGAGCTTGATTAATGGATTTTTCCTGCAATGAACTTGAGCCTACTCCACTTCCATAGCCCTACTGATCTCCGTTGACCCCTTCCTTCCCCTTTTTCTGATATACCCCTATATTTATCCCATGCATACTTCATGCCCCCTACCATTTTAGCTTCCACCACTTCTCCTAGCAGTCTGTTCAAGGCGTCTACCACCCTTTCAGTAAAGAAATATTTCTGCACATCTTATCCTGAATGCCCCCCACCCTTCATTATTTCCCTTGGTTTGAGTGCTCATCCTCATTTGAAGGAAACTCCCCAACTGTACCCTCTTTACCCCTGTGAGGTACTTTGTAAGTCTTGATTATGTCACCTCTCGCCCTCTTCTCTTCCAGAGTGTACATGTTGAGATTTTTCAGCCTTTCCTTGTAGGGATTCCTGTGAAAATTCTGAACCATTTTAGTTGCCCTCCTCTGGAAAACCTCCACCTTATGCCCTTTTTGAAGTGTTGACTCTAAAACTGGACACAGTACTCCAGCTGGGGATATACCAGGGCGTGATACAATGGCAGCACAACATCCCTCGTCCTCCTACTGGAGATGCCACTCCTTATGCATCCCAGAATCCAATTTGCTCTGCCCATAGCCTTGTCACACTGTACTGCCATCTCGTGGTCCTCTGATGTAATAACCTCAAGGACCCTTTCACGTCTAGTGAGTATCAGTATCTCCCCCCATCCTATACCTAATATCAGGGTTCTTATGCCCTAGGTACATGATTTTACACTTGTTGGCATTGAACCCCAAGTAAGTAAGAAAACAGAACTGATTTGAATGAATTGCAGGCTTTTAAGCAGCTTTTCGGGAGTATGTATGTGTGTGTGTGTGTGTGTGTGTGTGTGTGTGTGTGTGGGGGGCTCTGCTACTATAACTATTTGCTTTTGATTTGGTATAATGAGCGAACAGACTAACCCTGCTCCACACTCCATGTACTATATCAGAGATAAAGAGACCAAATAGCATTGGGCCAAGCACTGAGCCCTGCGGCACCCCGCTTGTCACTGCTCTGCTACACCACCACCACCCTCTGCACCCTCCCCTGTAACCAGTTCTCTGTCCATTTAGTTAGACCACCTTCCACCCGTACCCCTCCTTCTCCCCACTCTTCTCCTTCTTGGTCTGTGTCCCTCCTCCTGGTAGTCCGCACCCTTTCTCCTCCTTATTCTTACTGGGTGGTGGCGCCATCTGTATTACACTCAGACCACTCTGCCCACCCCCTTCCAGGGTTACTATGCCTCCGCCTTTACCTATATCTAGGGTGATGAGCTCACCAGACTCCCTGTCTGGACCTTTCTACCAACCTGTCTTTTGGTCATCCCCATTTGTTTAAATCCACCTTAGTGGAGATATCCTTTAATCATGTCTTTTTTTTTTTTTTTATACATATTTTCTCCCTAGGCTATGGTCGGCTTGGTCATCTTGACTGACCACCCACAGCCCTGCCCCCGACATCAGGCCGACCTGCTCACTTCCACAGATTACCCCACATGGTGGGGTGGTGAGGGGATTCCCAGCTCGACCCACCTGAGCAGGATCCAATTGAGGAGACGCCATTCGGGGTTGGTAACGAGGGTCAGAAGCTCATGCTGCCCCATGGTAGCCCATTTTCCACTTTTCTTACCTTTGCAGAGTATGGGCATGTAATGATGCTTAGGCACAGCATGCCAACATCCGCCACAGTCTGCCCCCTTTACTACACCACTGTAGTAGTGCCTGCGGTTGTCACCAGGGGCCGCTACAGAGCGGTGTGTCTCTGGGTCTTGCCTGGGATAGGAGAGCAGTCCTCCGGCGCTCAATCCTATCCCTCCCTTGCCAACCCCTGGTGTCCCGGGCTTGCTATCTGAACCTGGGTCGCCAGTGTGGCATGAGTACCATCCAGCACCTCAACCCTAGCGCCAGTGGCCCAGCAATGCTGCCTTTATTCTCTCCCTTCCTGCTCCAGGGTACCCTGTCCCCTTGTACAGTCACTGTTCCCCAGATCCACCCCGTTAGTCACTAACCCATAATGTTTTGTGTGGCACCAATCCCTCAGCCACTCAAACTCCTCAAGCCTACCCTTCATCCCCATGCTTGCACATGGTACTGGCAGTACCTCCAAGAATGCCACCGACTTCCCCGACCCTCACACTGCCTGCCCAATTACTCAAACCTCCCCTCACTACTTCCACAGTGTCTCCTGCCAAGTCGTTTGTACCCACATGCAACAGTAAATGAGGTTTCTTCCTCCCCCTCGCTGCACACTTGAGCAGTGCCTGCCCTGCCCCTCCTGCAATCAACCTGGGGACAGCTTCAACCCAAATATGGCTGTGCCTTTCCCCCTTTCCACCCCTTTTCACCCATTTCAGTATAGAATCCCCGAGGATGAGTCCTCCCCCGTCCCTTACCCCCTTTCCCTTCTAATGCCCCTTCCACCACACCAGTATTTGTCCTTCCCTGCCCCTTACCCCTGCCTATTGCACCCTCTGTGACTTCTGTATCTGTACCCCCTACTTCTGCCTCACCTCTTTTCTCTGCCTTATTCCTCCCATCCCCCTTGAACCCCTTCCCAGCTTGACTACTTCCTACTGGGCTTCCCATGTCTACCTCCCCTCCTCTCCTGCTGATTTCCAACCCCTCTCCTATCCCCGCTGTTGTCGATTTAGAGCCCCCATTCCCTTCTACCCCGATAGTGATGGCTCTCCCATCCTTCCCGTAGTCTTCTCTCCTCCAGTCATGATCCCCTCCTTCCGTACTAGCCCCCTTCTACCCTTTCATCCTCGCTATCTCTTCCCCTACCTGTTGCCATCCCTCTCATGCCCCGCTTGTCCTCCCCCCTTCAGTATGTTCCTGCTCCCCTTTTCTGTCCCATAGCAGAGGTTCAAATCTATTCCTAGTTGATACCCCTCCTACATCTCTTTCCCCTATCGGTTTCCCTCTCCTACTTGTTCCCTTCCGTGCCACCCCTGGTCCCTCCCTACCCGCAGGCATCTATTCTCTCTCCCCTGGTACTCCTCGTGGTCTCTTCCTCTCCCATCAGGAGGCCCCCACCTTGACTCTGGCACCCCCCTCTTCTCCTCTCTTTTCTGCTAGTGCCTCTGATGCTGGAGTTGGTTTCAGTCCCTAGTTGTTCTTCCTCCGTCCCCCTTTGCCATCCCCTATTCCTCTCCCAGGACACCTACCATACTCATCTGCCCTGCCACTTAGATTCCTCCCTAACCTCCACAGTTCCTCCCTCAAACTAGCCAGTCATCTACAGACCATACACCCACCCATCCTCCAAGCTCAGTCCAGGATCATGGCGGACCCACACCCTGTGCACCCCTCCACCCTTCCAAAGATGCCCCCCCTACTGACATGTGGCATCTGCCCCATTTTGGCCCCCATCTTATGTTACGGGCTCTTACTCCCAGGTTCTGTACCCTACTACAACTGTTAGGCCCCTATTTACTAAAATTTCTGTCATCCCCCCACACTAGTCCCCCTACTGACCCCTTGCTGACCGTGGTAATTCAGTCTCAAATCTCATCCGTTAGATACTGCATTACTGTAGCAATCCTAAAGCCTCCTTGTCCGTTTTTCACCCCTCAGCTACCATACTTTTTGTTCTCAGCTCTCATATAGTTCCACTTAGCCCAGTTAGAAATCCTATTGCACTCCAAGTATTACTCAGCTCAGTTAGAGAAATAAACAGAACAAATAAATATGTATTATTACAGCAATCCTAATAGTATAGCTCAGTACTTAGCTCAGTTAGAGAAATAAACAGAACAACTAAATCTGTATTATTACAGCAATCCTAAAAGTATCCAATCATTGCTTTGTCTCCACTCCAGAGACCCTGCTGTAATATAGGACAACAGAGGACACTGGGCGGGAGAGTAGGCAACTCTAAAGTCCCGGCAGAGCTCCATTGAGCTCGCTCACTCCCCCTCTCACAATCGCTCATTCTATTTCTCCTGGTGCAGCAGGCTGCCCTTTTGCACTGGGCACCTGCTTGTGTTGGCACCTTTTTCTGCCCACAAAGAAATCTGCAGCAGTCCTGACACAGCTCTGTTGAGCTCACTCACTCCCCCTCTCTCACTCGCTCGTTCTATTTCCCGACGCTGCAGGCTGTCCTTTTGTACTGGGCTGCTGTTTGTGTTGGCGCCTTTTTCTGCCCACAAAGAAATCCGCAGCAGTCCTGACACAGCTTCGTTGAGCTTGCTCACTCCTCCTCTCTCACTCACTCATTCTGTTTCTCCCGATGCTGCAGGCTGCCCTTTTGTACTGGGCTCCTGCTTGCGTTAGCACCTTTTTCTGCCCACAAAGAAATCCGCAGCAGTCCCTACAGAGCTCCGTTACGCTCGCTCACTCCCCCCGCTCCTCTCTCACTCATTCTGTTTCTCCCAGAACTGCAGGCTGCCCTTTTGTACTGGGCTCCTGCCACCTTTTTCCTGCCCACAAAGAAGTTCACAACTGTCCTGACAGAGCTCCGTTGAGGTCACTCATTCCCCCTCTCTCACTCATGCGTTCCGTTTCTCCAGGCGCTGCAGGCAGCCCTTTTGTACTGGGCCCTTGCCTGCATTGACACCTTTTTATGCCCACAAAGAAATCCACAGCAGTCCTGTCAGAGCTCCATTGAGCCTGCTCACTCCCCCTCCCTCACTCACTTGTTCTGTTTCTCCCGGCACTGCAGGCTGCCCTTTTGTACTGGGCTCCTGCCTGCATTGGTGCCTTTTTCTGCCCACAAAGAAATACGCAGCAGTCCTGACAGAGCTCAGTCAAGCTTGGTCACTCTCCCGCTCTCACTCGCTCGATCTTAATCTGTCCCAAACACTGATTTCCCAAAGTGACTGCACTGTTCTACGCCAGAAGCGCGAAAACACATTTCAGCCAGGATGTGAAAAATGAAAGCTGTACTGTTCATAAAGGAGGTATAGAAAAATGCCAATGTTGAAAATCCAGAGTGAAAATATTACTAATTTGCGAAGTTACAAGGGTGTATGGAAACTGCGCAACGCATGCTCGTAACAAAGTCATTTTTGGGATTTTTTCCACCAAATTTGCAGCATAAGCTTTTTGAGAGCCCACCCTCTAGAACACTGGCACTGTAATTTCGTTAATCTATCCTGAAAGGTGATTCCACGCAGTGACCACGAAATCACCTTTCGGGACCGAATAACGCAATGAAATTACTAATTTGCAAAGTTATAAGGGTGTGTGGAAACTGCGCAACACACGCTCGTAACACAGTCATTTTATGGACTTTCATCACAAAATTTTCAACATAGGCATTTTAGGACTTCTGCTCATGAACAGTGTCATTGTGGTTTTCTTAATGTGTCCCGAACACTGATTTCCCACAGCGATCCCACTAGTCTGCGCCGGAAGTGCAAAAACACATTTTGGTCAGGATGTGAAAAATGAAATCTGTACTGTTTATAAAGAGGTATGGAAAAATGCCAATGTTGAAAATCTGGAGTGAAAATGTTGCAAATTCAGCTGAGGAGTTAAGGCGTGCGTAGCAACACATGCAATACTGCCTTTCAAGTAAAACAGTCATTTTGATTTTTCCAACAAATTTGCAACATAGGCTTTGTGAGAGCCCACCTCTTGAACACTGGCACTGTCATTTCGTTAATTTGTCCCAAAAGGTAATTCCGTGCAGTGACTGCAAAATCACCTTTCGGGATGGAATAACACAATGACAGTGGCAGAACTCATGAGGAGGGATCCCAACAATCCCATGTTGAAATTTTGGTGCCAAAATTCCCCAAAATGCCTGAGATATGTACCAAAGTTGAAAAAACCCTATTTATGCCATTATACTGCTTACCGGCATTTCCTCAGTTTGTGGTCGGCTTTGAAGAGTGTAGATGTATTCCCGGTCCACCGGAGATTGTTGCGCTGGGCTCGGAGGTAAGTATGGGGTGAGGAGAGGTGTGGGAAGGCAGGGTGCACAGAGGGTGGGTGCGGGTTAGAGGCGGGGCCATGGACTCAACAAGGGACCATTTTCTTGTTTACAGGGTTTTAAAAAACAAAGAAAAACATTGCAGGATGTTTTTTCTTTTCACAGGGATATTTAGCATGCTGGGATGGGCTCCCAGTGTGCCACCTGAGTGGTTTGGGGGGGCTGTAGCTGGCAGGGGATTGGGCACCCCCATTGGCACATATGGGGGGGAGAGCAGAGGGGGATTATGCACCCCCTCGGCACAAAATTCATTGTGGGGGACATTACGCCAATGGGGTGGGCTACCCTGTTGGCAAATTGAACTGGGGAGAGAGATTGAAGCCGATGGGGACTGGGCCCTCCTTCAGCAAAGAAAGACTGTTGGGGGGGTGCATGATGCCGCGTGGGATTGGGCACCCCCTCGGCACACAACAAATGGGGGAGAAGTGACAATATGCTGATGGGGACTGGGCTCCCCGACAGCAAACTGGGTCAGGGGCATGCAAGGTACCGCCCTGCAATGATGGATCACTCCCTTATTGCAATGGAATGGCTGACGCTGCTATGACAAGGTGGCTCCTGATTGCAGCAGCTAAAACGTTTCAAGGTGGTGGCACACTGGCTGAACTAGTGTCAGCAGCAGCATGTCACCCAATTGGGGAAAGTGGGCCAAGCCTCAAAAGGCAGTGGGGGCTTTGGCCACAACAGTGCCACACCTCCACAACCTGCTTCTGCAGCAAGCTGCCGCAACATGTTTCTTGCACAGGTGTGCAATCAACATAATAATAGGGATGTGGTAGTGCCTTTATAGTTAGGGTTAAGAGCAGTGCTCAATGTTAAACCCTGTTTTTGCACTTTAATAACTTTTTGCCATTTGATGGAATAGCCCCAAAATGTGCACGCACGGTTAGGGTAGCAAAAAATATCAAGACGTGAAAAGTCTCATACTGACATATGTTGCGGTTTCCAAGATCTGGAATGCTGATTTTTGGAAAAGTGAAGCTTTCCCCCCCATACTTAACACATGTTTTTTTCTGCTGTCATGCACAGTCTAGGTGGTACTGACATTTTTCATGAAACTTTCAGGGTAGAAGCAGCCTGTATGGAGGCAGTGGCTTTCAAAGGTTTTGTGAATAAAATATGAAATGGCTCCAAAGTTATAAGGATTTAAAGTTTGTTTTTGGATAACCCTTTGATACGAATGGTTAAAAAACAGCAACTGTGAAGGCTTATTTTTCATGATTTACTTGTTAAAAAAAAATATCAATCCTAATAGCCGCCATATTTTTTAACTATAAAACATTGAAAATACATAAAAATTATGTGTTTTCAAAAAGCAAATACCTTAACCAAGGTAAACGGGACCTGTTTAGCTAGAATCTGCTATTAGTTTTTTGAAAATATGCCTAGAAATATTGTTTTTGGGTGCCCAGCTCAATGAGAGGAGCCATTTACCCATGTTCTCAGTATGAGAACAGCAGGACTTTCTGGAATTGTTTTTTTTTAATCAAGTTTATTGAAAAGCTAGGGCACATAAAAAGCATTGGAATTACCCCATCGCTTAACAAATACAGCAACTTAGCGGGTTACAGCATATACATCATTCAGTAATAGTGGCATGAACACACTGTTACATTGGCATTTCATTACTAATGTCAGGAGATATGCATTCTTATGACTGTTTGCTAACTTTGAATCCCGTGTAGCACCCCCTGAAGCACCAGGTGTCTATTCCATTGGAAGGCTGACACAGGCACTAACAAGGGTGAGGTGTACAGCCACTGAATATGTGGTTAAGTAGGATCCGCCTGAGAGGCATCTCTCCAGAGGGTCCAACAAGTCCCTCTATGCATGAAAATGGGAAGTTTCATGTTGACCTTGTAAGTTAACTCTTCCATTGCCTGGATATCATTGACAATGCTCAACCAGAGTTGGAAAAGCAGGGGTTCCTCCTTGAGCCATTGCTATGTAATGGCCTTATGTGCAGTCGCAAGAAGGATGTTCCATAGATATGTTTGATCTTGCCCACAAATATCTGGTGGCGGAAGACCCGAAAGCATATGTGGCATGGACAAGGAGGACATGATTCCAGATAGGTCACGTTAGCATGATCATTATCCACTGCCAGTAGGTCTGCAAAGCAGGGCACTGCTAGATGACGTGTGAATGATTGGCCTTAGTCTCAGAGCATTTTCTCCAGCATGCCTGTGAGTGAGCTTGGCACAACTTACTCTGTATAACCGGTGTGTAGAAGTAGCGTGCCCTGACCTTCCATGCAAACTCCTGCCACAAGGGAGAGTTTGTTGTTTTACAGGCTGATCTAAAGATCCTTTCCCAGTCACTATCTGCTAGATGGACATAATCTTCCTGTTTCCACTTGTGTTTAATGGGAGTAGTACAGTGCCTATAAATACTTCAAATGGCTTTATACAACCAAAATGTGCCCTTTTGTGATGGCCTGGTTCAAAACTGCTTTGATTGCTTCATTCAGAACATTGGGCATGGAGTAGTCCCCTCCAGCCCCCAGGTGATTCGTAATATATGTTCTTAACTGAGGGAAGCGAAAATGGTCTGAATTAGATAACTGAAAAGATTCTTTGACTTTGTGAAAATCTAAAACAACCCCCTTAGACATCAGTTGGTCGGGAAAACACAGACCCAATCACGCCTACTTTCAGAAGGTATGATCAGTCCTCGAGGGTGGGAATGAGTCACTCCAGGTGAACCACTGGAGAGACCACAGAACAGATTCCAGTCTCTACTTTCCCCAGGTTCTACAGGCAGCTTGTAAAGTGTTACAAACTGCCAATAAGGATATGTCCCGGTTGCTAGTTTCGAACTTCGGGCCCATTGTCTTGCCCCCAGTGGTGGCCCTTCTTCCTCCCTAATCTCTGTTAATTTCCAGTTGGCTTGGTAGTCAGGTACAGACCATAAAAGGGCAGCTAGACAATAGTCCTCTAGGTTTGGAAGGGCCCTTCCTCCAGAGGTTTTGTCCATCTGCATGATTAAATATTTAATTAGGGGTTTCTTTGAATTCCAGACATATTGAGTGACTTTCTTGAATTGTGAAACTGCAGCTGGAGTTGTGCTCCTGAATTCTATTGTAGTGAGCCAGCGATCCCCCCCGATCACTCTCTCTTTCATATCTATCTATCTATCTATCTATCTATCTATCTATCTATCTATTTATCACAATCTTTTATTCCCTCCTCCTCCTCCCAGCTTAGTCAGCCCTCCCTTGTGTTTCCCCCAGTATACAATGCAATTAAATTTATGACAAGAAAAGTGGAGTGGTGTGCCCATCCCCAGTACCACTTGCCAACCCCCTCCCCTTCAGGTTACCTGCATACCCCCCCAATCAATAGGTGGTGACACTGGGGTACCCACCCCCACTACCACTATAGAGAAAAAGCCAACACCGTGGTACCCAGTCCCCAGTGTCAGATCCAATAGTAATGGTGGAAAAAAGAAAATGGCCCCTCATAGACTTCTTTGTTGTTGTTTTTTAAATCACCTGTAAATAAGAAAACAGTCCCCTCAGCATCCACTCACCCACACCCCCACACACCATCAGTCACCTAAAACTGCCCCATATCATAGATCCACTCTCCAATCAAAAGGATGTTATGCTGTTGGAATCAGCACCCGTGATATGAGGAAATAAGCTAAGTCTGGTTTAATGTATTTAAATGGGGTTTGAACTTTTACTCATAACTTTGTAATTTTTTAATATGTTTACACCACATGGGTGCTGAGTGGCTGGGAAAGACGGTAGCTATATTTCATTGTTTGGGGCTGTGCAGAATAAGTTGTTACAAAGGTTGGGGTTAGGGATACTGCCACATATGTGTAATTCCTTGCACTACTGGTTATCACACTCATCGGGGTATATTTGCTGCCATGCTTGTCAGCCTACAGTCCCCACTCTATCAGTACTAAACTCATTGGTGTATATCAGCTGTTTATTTGCACACAGTCCCTGCACTACCAGCATGTAACCCCTTGGTGTACATTCACTGCCTTGTTTGTCTGCATGCAATGCTGCAAAAGTATCAAATGTATTGGTACATATTTGCTATCAAGTTTATCTGGATACAATGGGTACAATCCCTTCACCAGGAAAAGCCTGAGATGGGGACAAGGAAAAGGGGGTGTCTCTTGTCATCAGGCAGTGCTTGATACAGGGCAGGGTAAAGTACATGGGGCACATGGCACTGCTGGACACTGGGAGTGCTTGGGATATGAAGATACAGGGTCATAGTTTTTACTTATTTATAGAGCTTGTTTTAAGGTGCAACTCAGAGGGTTAAAAGGTGGTAAGAAATGCAAAAACCAAAAAGTATCAAATATAGTGAACAATACGGAATACAGTGGCAAGTACAATGCACAATACAGAAATATCAAATAGTGCAAGGAACAGCATGTACAAATTTGCAGGAATTTATAATGACAAAAAGCGACAAGTGCAGTGCACAAGACAAAACATCAGATGGTGCGAGGTAAAGAGATGTTGCAAAAGTAGAAACATTTACTGTTAATGTAATGAAATAAATCATTTCATCCTTTAAGCAGTGGAAACAACAAAGTAGTGGTACAAATTTGCAAAACAAAAGTACAGTGTGAATGGGAATAAATTGTTAAAATAGCAGAAGAGCGTGGGAGTGCAGCAATAGCCAAGGGAGGTAATGTGCCAGCTAAAACTGTCGTGAGGACTAGCAGCAGGAGCAGGAGCAGGGCAGGGCTGTCAGTTATACACCAGTAAGTCTGGTAGTGCAGATACAGCATGGAGACTAACCTTTAACTGACTGTTCTTGCAGTACTAGTATCTAACTTATCTGTGTATCTTGGCTGTCATGTTTGCCTGCACACAGTCCCTGCACCAGACAGCTCTTGGGACTGGGACAGAGAAAGGGGGCCTCATGCTATCTGGGAGTGCTTGGGATCTGTAGTGGTAGGCTCAGAAATGTTATACACCAACACCTCAGTCACCAATTTGTAAATAAATGATGAAATCAGTTCAATACTGGTAGTGCAAGTTGTGTCTGCAGAATCAGCAGCTAACTCATTAGTGTATAACCATTTATGTGGCCTTGACATACAGTTCTAAATGAGCAGTTATTTATTTCACATTTAGTATGTACGAACAAGATTACCTAAGTGATATTATTAAAAAATGTAGTACTTTTATTATAAAATGTTTTGATATATTTTTTCTTATCATATATTGAGAGAATATCTATAAATAAAATGTTAACAAATCTTATGTATTTAGTAACCGTACCCTTACTTATTATCATTTCTTCTATTTACTAAATTAAAACATTGTACACATTACAAGAAAATGCAAAAGCAGCCTTTGTTGGATGTAGCCAACTCTTGTTTAGTGTAGTCACGATTTCCATCAGAAACCCACAACCTTACTAAACTAATAATCGTTGTACTCCCCCCCCCCAAAAAAGGTTTAAAGCAACTGCTCTTACCCATGATATCATCAGCACACTGGAGTGAGCCCTCAGGGCAGACATACAGGAAGCTGCTCTGAAGCACAAATCCAGTGGCTGCAGGCTTCTGGGACCCCACCAGGCCTAATGACACAGAATCACAGGCATGTCTGTAGGCACATTGTGCTGCTAAGGTGTCAGGGCAAGCACTCAAAGGGTAATGCCACTCAGTCACACTGGCTTTCTGCTCTTCTTGCTGTAGGGGCTATCTCCTCTTCTGCCCCTGTGAAACAGTGGACTTGGGCTTCAGTATGGAAAATTGGGTCATTTGGTGAGCAACTGAGCTGTAAAGGCGCACACCTCATGCTTCTGTCTTTTGAACACAGTTCGGGCTTTCTCTGTGTCTGATCTGGGAACACAGTTTGTTAGGCAAGGCCTGTATTTAAATCAGCAGTCTGGCATATCTCCAAAGTTGTTCCAGCAAAAGGATTAAAACTGCTGAATCCTAGAGCAGTTCAACACCCAGACACCAACCTGTTCTTTGATCAAATGAGGCATCAGCTGCTGCAGACAACTGTCCTCTCTTCTCTGTCTCTATGAAATCGCCACACTGTCTCACCATCGAGCTTTCCCTGGCAAGACTGAAGATTCTCAAAGCTGTCTCACCACTCCCCCACACACCAGGCAGCTCAGACTGGGGCATTCACAAGAATTCCACTCTCAGCTTCATTTTGTGCAATCATTGCACCCTTGCTGTTGATTGGCTGTCCTATAGCCCTGAACCTCTCTATAAAAGTCCTAAATTGGTAAGGGGATGCTGCAGCTTGGGGGCTACCATGCTTGCTTTAAATGTGCCAGAGGGCAATAAATGTTCCCAAAATGTGATCCCACTGCCTGCCCTGGGGATTTGATATCAGCCACTCAGTGTGGCTGGCTGCCTGAGCACAAGTCCTGGTGTGTGGTCTCAGATGCAAGTTGCTGGTTGCTCATAGCTCTGAAAGTGAAAGTGCCATTTTGGTGCTGCGTACCCATGTGCAGCTTGTGAAAGAGGCTTCAGCTCAGTTCCCATGGAGCAAAGGGGGTTACATACATAAGAGGACACAATGCATTTATCCCTTTTCTCTTAATGGTAGCCAGCTCAGTTGCTGGTAGATAAAGAAATAGTAATGAAGTTAATACTGACACTTTAAACTAAATCAATCTGTTATGCATAACTTAAGTCTCCTTAGTGAATAATCAGGGGTGGAGGCAGACAGAAAATCAAGGTAATCGAATGGTAAAATTGCAGTCTGACGAAATTATGTTTTTTGCCTTAGGGCATAAAAATGACCCTGTTTTACATGGAAAACTAATCCTGGGGTTTAATTTATCACACAGTTCCGCAACTTGTCCATTCCATGTCCATGACTGCCATAACCATAGACCATGGCACTGGTATCTAGCAACTGGAAATAACTGGGCTGGCCCAGTGGTGTTGCTGCAGCACACTGGAGTCACAGGTTAATGTGTGATCCCTGTAATCGTTCACTGGGACCATCTGACTGCAAAGCAATAAGGGGTTAAAACATAGTGTTTGTAGTTCAAACAATATAAGATGGTGCTAATCCCACAGGATCAAACTGTAGCTATAGGTTCTGCAGAGAGTAGAAGAAGCAGGGTCAGCACTTTAGGGTGCTTAGTCTCAAGCAAACACTCTATTAAAGATGCCAAGTGTACACATTTGTTTAAAGGAAGCTTATTAAAGTCATTAAAAGACAGCAGCAAACATTTCATACACAGTAGTCATTTGCACAGGATACAGCTAAAAAGTTTACTTCAGGCTTCAATACTAATGTGGCTAAACCAGCTAGTGCAGATGGTTCCTGCTGCTGTAGAACCCTGTCAGGAAAATGCCGGTCAGAAGAAGTGCTTGCATCTAGGAAACAGAAACTAACATGAGGCACTGGGGAGCAAAAAAAACCCTTGTTTGTGTAGCCAAAACATGGTTAATATTACTAGTGCAACATGTTTTAGTTACCACTGGCTATCACTCCTCGATCAGTGCACATCACCATGGAACCTAATCATCACATGACTAAGGTTATGAAGTCTTCTTCAGAGTGAAGAAAGAGAGACGCTAAACCACTTATATAGGGTGTCAATTAAAGTGACAAGTGCATATAAATGTAAAAAAAGAAACTGAGAAACCAAAGATAAGAACATAACAAAAGTAATGCTAAAAAGGAGAAAAGACCGAGAAAACCAAGATCAGTGCAAACAGCCAAAACATTAAGAATGATTGCTAATACTATCAGCTAACGCCAAATACAGTCACCAGATGCAGTCTTAGAAGTGGGGGGATGGGCTGATATGGACAGTGGGAACTGGCTACCTGGATAAATAACTGGTAAATCACACAAAAATACATTTTGCAATCCCTCTGTATATGATCGCACTGTTAGCTGTGTCTGCCAAGTCCATTTTGGAAAAGATCAAACAAAAGAGAACTTGAAACATATTAATATTTATAATGACCTACTGTACACCACACACACAAAACAAATCTTACTTTCTCTGCATTAAAAGAGCAGACTGCTCTCACCCACTGATAGCGTCAGACAAACAATGGTGCTTTCCTCTTCTTTTGATCATTCCTTTTTTATATGCCAAGTGGACTGAAACATAGAGGTTATACAACCTTAGCTATACAAACCAGCATAGCAACCCTTCTACCACATGGCTGATGTGATTAGACCATATCTTATTATCTTTACGGCTTCTTCCTGTTCACAAAGGTGTAATAATTCATGATTTGTTTGTGAGTAGCACACATAATTCAATAATGTTGTTTACACTGAGTAGCAGGCTTCATGTTGCCATGCCATTATTTCTAAAAACAGAGATGCACTGCTGAACAAACACTGCACACATTATTGGCTTAGGGTCTAAGGCTAGATTTGGGCACTTTAGGATTTATCAGTTGGCAGATGTACATGAGACATGGCTTGCATTTATGCTTGCTTTGGCTACTTGCAGGAACACTTCCATGGTGATCGCAGTGTTTCAAAGAGAGGATATGCAGGGTGGAGTATAGACAGACCCTTCAGCTGGTGCATGCTAGTAAAACTGGAGGACATGCTTCTAACTGAAGGGGGGAATATGGGTAAACATAAGAAAATATTACTTAACACAGGGAGTGATTAACATTTGTTATCCCGTGCCTGGTGAGGTCGTGGAAGCTGATACTGGTTAGACTTTCAAGTCAGGACTAGACAGAGTCTTCAGGGAGAATGGCATTGATGGTTCCACAGCATGAGTTGGGTAACATTCCAGATGTTGGGCTTGGATATGTAATTAAACTGGGTGCAGTTACTGCTTGAGATATGAATTTTTAATCCACCAGACAAGTTAGTATGAATCCATGGAAATCTGCAGTTAGCAAAATTTGTGAATTCTGAGGCAGACGCACCAACTTTGTTGGTGGATTTTTGGTTTTGAAATATTTAAACTTTAAAATGAAACCTCACCCTATCTACTGTACTGTAAAACCAAACCTCTGCCCCCACCCAAAAATGACAGGTTACTTAATAACACCTCCCAACCCCCATCCCTCCTCCCCCCACCTTAGCGAATTGAAGTGCTGCTACTGGGCGAGCTGATGATTTGAGCAAGTATGGCCCAAAATGTAATCCCTTCCCTCACCCATTCTCCATAAACACTCCCCTACCTCCCCACCCGACTGCCACTGTTTTATCATTCAGACTCACCTAATCCCCACTAATTCCTTCTTCTGTCCTTACCACTTTTCCTTTCATCAGTACTATAATTGGTTCTGCAAGGCTGCATAAAGAAAAAAGTCCTTGGTGAAAAGCATCTGTTCTATTCCATGTCCATCCTCTTAATGGCATGAATGAATGACTAGTAATATATTTGCTCCTGGTAAAGTCTATTTGGCTGAACATTTAACCAGTTAGGTTTGACTAGGAGCAAAGACATCATCATTAATTCTTCTGCGCCATTTACGAGATAGACACTGAACAGAGCAGATGCTCTGCACCGGGGGACCATTTTCTTAATTGCAGCCTTGCAGGTTGATTTGTGGGTGCTGATGGGGGGAGGTGATGGGGACCAGAGAGGCATTGGGTGGTGGGCTAGGAGTGCTTGATGAGACAATGGGAAGGGGTGGGGGACAGCAGGGGAGTGCGTCTGGAGCATGGGAGGGGTAAGGATTACATTTTTTTGACTGCATTCTGTTCAAGTCATCAGCTCATGCAGCAGCAGCAGCAGCACTAGCACTGCAGTTCACCAGGGCCGGGGGGGGGGAGGAGGGTACCAGGAGGGGGTGGGAGAGTGGTATCAAGTAATCTGTCATTTTTGGGTGGGGGAAGGGATGTAGCATGCAGTTCTTGTTGGGATTCACCCAAAATTGCTATTTTCTTTGATTCACCATGAGAATTTGGCCAATTTGCCCAGCAGACAACCACGTGAATTGCAGTCCTCACCTTCACGAATTTGCTGAAATTTGCTGATTTTTTCACGGCATGAATTTTGGCACCTTCATACACCACTGATTACTGCTGTGTAGAAGGTGGGAAGCCAAGATGCCCCTTAAGTCCCTTCTGTCACCACAGTGCAGTACTATGTTAACTGATTAATGTACATTATAAAACAACGGTTGGAAATAGAGCATTCTGCTTGGCTGACGTCATTCTAAAAGGGTTGGGTTAATGGCTTTAAACCCTCATGTACAATAGAACCATTTGATTTTAGTTTTAAAGTAGAACTCAGAAATGGTGAAAGCTGATTGGCTGACAGTCATCTTTTAATGTGTTGATACCTCGGCACAACAGCATGAGATAAATATCCAGCATCTTCTTCACAATAAAATCAGTACTCTAGTGGTAACTTCACTCATCCATAATTACCATTACAAACATGTCCATCACCTTTACCATCACCGTTACTCACAAATAACCTTCAGCTAGGCCCAAAAACTAAAACTCCCTTCAATTAAAATAAAATCACATGTTCTTCCCCTCAATATCCCCACTTTAGACATGGACACAAATTAAATAAATGAAGTGCTGCTAATAATGATGGTGCTCTGCCGGTTGATGGGTGAAACTTTGGGTAGTTAAAAAGATGTAGCCACGCCTATCACAGCAGCAGCCTTTCTTCATGAGTGGACAGAAAGGGCTCTAGGGGGGAGGGGTTGCACTGTACATAAAAGGGAGAGTTAAGGGCAACATCCTTCAACCTTTTCAAGAAAGAAGGTGTTGAATCCCAATGGGTTCAAACTGATACTCCCTCTGGTAAGAAAGTCTAAATAGGGATAATATATAGACCTCCCAGGCAATCAGAAGCCCTGAAAAACTACACTATTGGTGAAATCAAGGGTGTCGCATAGAACGGTGATACTATCATAATGAGGGTTCTTAACATGCCAGAGGTGGACTGGTCTATCCCAGCAGCCAAATCTTCCAGGAACCAAACCATTATAGAGACTGCACTGGACTGCCACCTTAAGCAGTTGGTAGATGAACCCATTAGACTTAAGGCCATTCTAGATATAGTCTTAACCAATTCAGACCTGGTGGGCATTACATCAGTCAGGGAACCACTCGCAAACAGTGACCACAACAAGGTATGGTTCTCTATACATATTGGAGCTTCTTATTCCCTATCCAGGGCTAAGGTACTCTCTTTCAAAGGGGCAAATTTCATCAAGATGTGGAAATTCACCCATAAGAGGTTACCAAAAATCAAGCAACACTCCAATGCAAACAAACCTTGGCTGGACATCAAACAAGCAATTATGGAAGCCACAATGACCTATGAGTAGGCATCAACCAAAAAGAACAAATGAAAAAAACTGTATGGTTCAACACCCAAGTCAAGACAGCTATCAGAGACAAATGCAGGGCCTTTCTCAATCACAAAAAAAACACCCCATCGAAAGCTCATGGGAAGAGTATCTAGAAAAGGGCAAACTAGCTAAAAAAAACAAATCAGAGAAGCCACGGCCAGCACAGAGCTCAGCATTTCTAGAAACATCAAAGCAGGAAACAATCATTTTTTTTCGACATATCTGAGAGAAGAGGAAGACAAAAGAAGGGATGGATAAAATTAAGGATGAGGATCTAATAGTACAAGACAATAGACAAAAGGCAAAAATACTGAACACATTATTTTGCTCTGTCTTTACTAGAATACAGGATGAACCAATGCCGATTAGTGGTATTAGACCTCTTACAAAAGAGGCTCAAGCAATGACACCTCCTACTTTTACCACTAAAAGAGTCCTGGAATCCCTTGTGAGGCTTAACCAAGATAAATCACCTGGACCAGATGGAATGCACTCTAGGATCCTTAAAGAATTAGCCAATGAATTTACAGATCCCTTGTCTACACTATTCAACTTCTCTCTCCAAACTGGGGTGGTGCCCGATGTTTGAAAACCACAGAGGTAAATCGTCTGCACAAGAGTGGGAGCAAGGTGAAGGCTGGGAACTACAGGCCCGTAAATCTGACATCAGTGGTATGAAAGATGATGGAAGCACTAATAAAAACAGAAATGTAAAATATGATGGCAGATAAGGACTGCTTGACCCACCTAGTCTGCCCATTTCCCTACCTAATGGATAAGCTGCAGATCCTAGTTAACCAACAGCCTACTTCCTCCTACCCCCCACTAGAATTGTCTTATGTCTGTCCAATGCATTCTTGAATTCCTCCATTGTTTTTGACTCCACAACCTCCTCAGGAAGGCTGTTCCATGCATCCACAACCCTCTCTGTGAAAAAGTACTTCCTTGCATTACCTCTGAGCCGTCCCCCCTTTACCTTCAAATTGTGCCCCTTTGTTCTTTCGCATGTCTTTTTCTGAAAGATGCTACCCTCTTGGACTTTGTTGATTCCCTTGAGGTACTTGAAAGTTTCTATCATGTCCATCCTCTCCCTCCTTTCCTCAAGGGTATACATATTAAGCTCCTTTAGTCTCTCTTTGTATGACTTCTGTTGCAGAACCTGCACCATTTTGGTTGCCCTCCTTTGGACAGCCTCTATCCTGTCTATGTCTTTGTGGAGATGGGGTCTCCAGAACTGCACGCAATGCTCCAGATGGGGTCTCACCAACTGTCTGTACAGAGGGATAACAACTTCCTGTTCTTTAATGGTGATGCCTCTCCCTATGCATCCCAGTATCCCCCCAGCCCTCCTTACTGCCTTCTCACATTGCTTGCCCAATTTTCGGTCATCTGATATAACTACCCCATGGTCCCTTTCCATTTCTGCTGCCAGTATCTCACCTCCTAATGTGTACTCTTCCCCTGGGCTTTTGTTTCCCAGGTGCATTACTTTGCACTTCTTTGTGTTGAATCTAAGCTGCCAAACATTTGACCATTCCTCCAACCTTGCCAAGTCCCCTCTCATCTTTTCCACTCCACCTTGTGTATGAACTCTGTTGCAGATCTTTGGGTCGTCTGCAAAGAGACATAATTTTCCTTCTAGTCCCTCTGCAATGTCACTTATAAAAACATTAAAAAGCACCGGCCCCAGTACTAAACCCTGTGGTACCCTACTACCCCACTAGTAACCCCCCTTTCTTCACTGTGGACTCTGTTTACTATTACCCTCTGTGTCCTGTTGTGCAGCCAATGTTTTACCCAGGCTACAACCCTGGGACCCACTCCCAGGCTGGCTAATTTGTTTATTAATCTTTTGTTTGAGACTGTGTCAACTGCCTTGCTAAAATTTAGGTAGGCCATGTCCACAGCCCCTCCCTGGTCTACTACTTTGGTCACCCAGTCAAAGAAATCTATTAGATTTGTCTGACATGACCTTCCCACTGTGAATCCATGCTGCCTTGGATCCTGTGACCCACTGGCCTCTAGGTACTCAACAATTCTTTCCTTCAGAAGTGATTCCATCATTTTCCCTACTACTGAGGTCAAACTGACAGGTCTGTAGTTTCCTGCCTCTGTCTTGCTCCCACTTTTGTGAAGGGGAATCACATCCACCCTCCTCCAGTCCTCAGGTACCACACCATCCTCCCATGATTTGTTAAAAAGGGTAGTCAGTGGTGTTACTAGTTCTCTCCTTAGTTTTTTTGGAATTCTGGGGTGAATCCCCAGAATTCTAAAAGACATGGTGGAATACCTGGACAAAAACAACCTCCAAGATATCAGGCAGCGCACATTCATGTCAGGTAGATCGTACCTGACTAATCTCATATCATTCTTTGATTGGGTTATGACAGAAATAGACAAGGGACAACCAGTGGACCTGCTGTACTTCAACTTCGGTAAAGCCTTTGACTCAGTTCTACACAACCGCCTACAGTACTTACAAAACTTAAACACACAGGCAAAGCAGAAAATATCAACTGGATAAAAGCATGGCTCCAGGGCAGAAGTCTGAGGGTGGTAATTAGAGCTGTGTGGAATGGGAACATTCCAAATTCATGGAATTGTGATGAACTTTCCAGAAATTCCACAACATTTTGCTGAATTTTGTAAATGTAGTAATTTGGTCATAACTCAGCTGTTGTTGAAGCTGGCACTCTGCAATTTGTCATTCACACTCCATGGTAGGAGGGGCAATAATATTCCAAATATCATGTCATTCAGATGGATAGTTTCAAAAGTATAGATGCTCAAATTCTGTCGTTTCATTTTTTGTGCAAAATTTCATGAACATTTTTGTCTGCATATACCTCAGCCATCTGTTGGGTCAGATATCTTAACTTTGGCATGATCACTTGATGACAGGTGTTCTAATAATGTGTCAGATTTCATGACAATATGATGCATTGTCTCAAAATTATATGTGCTCAAAATCTGTAATTTTTTTTTTGTGGGACATTTCATGGAAAACTTTCATCTGCAATTAGGGGGAAAGGGGAAATTGTTTAACCAGGAAAGGCACACTAAGCAGGAGCTTGTTTCCAGGTGTGATCTAAGGTCACACAGTATGCAAGTGGGGACTGATGGGATTCAAACCCAGGTCTCCAGGTTTGCAGCTCAGTGCCCTTAACCACTGTGCTATACTGCACCTTTGGCACTAGACATGTGTAGATTAGCATGAATAACCTTTTTGCAATGCTTATAGAATGATCTAAATATGGAGAGAATTGGATTAGAGATTTTTATGTTACAGGGGTTCAAATCATTACTATGTAAGTATTTGTAACATTTTGTGAAAACTCTCAGAAATGTGGATGTTTGTAACTTCTCTACTCTTGCAGGCATAAACTTAACATTTTACATGCATATTCATAGTCAGTGTATCCTGGTGTCTAGCACAACTGGATAAATTGGTTCAGCAGTTTTAAATTTGCAGTAGAACAAAATATTGGTAACATTTTCTCACATATTTATTGTAGCACATAGATGAACCTTCCAGAATTCTTTTTCTAGAATTTGACATTAACATTGCACGTATCACTACTTCATTTGATAAGCTGGGCTGAGCTTTTTGCAGTCCTGCTGTTCCTTTCTGGGTGACTATCCCCTTCCTTCTCTTTTGGGATAGCCAGATTGACTTAGTAGAACTGCTGATCTTGCTGATATCCTCTTTGTTCTTTACGGTGACAAAGCAAACTCCCTTAAAATATGAACCACCTTCTCCTTTCTCTATTGACCTACCCTGTTGGAATAGCCAAAATTCTTCCTTCCTGCTGTTCCAGACATTTTCTTTCCCCACTACATCTTTTAGAGTACCTCTAAGTACCAGACTTGCATGTACATCAGGTTCCCTGGATCATAAATTTACTGGATGTGATCCTTAAATATCCTGCATTCAGGCTGGAATTGTTGACACTATGTACTTCCTTGCTCCAACCTGGGGGTCTCTCACTGTTGTGCTACCCAGCTCAGTTGTCCATTTCTTGGTCAAACTGTGCATCTAACTCCTGAACCTGGTGACCTCCTGTGCTACCTGCCTCTCATACCCCTATCTTTTAATTAGAATCCTCCAGATAAAGCTGAGTGAAATTAGCAAATTCCAGTTTCATGGAATTTTTCATGAAATTCTACATTTTTCACAGACACGTGGGATTTGACTTTAAGTACAGATGTTATTTTGTAGAGCTGTGCAAATACCTTTTTCTGAATATTTGGCTGAATATTCAGTATTTGGGTCCCAGATATTTGTTATTCAGTATTAAGTATTTGGTATTCAGCCAGGAAAGTTGCCTTATTAAAGAATTGCTACAGAAGTCCTTAAAATGGCTTCAGGAGGAGGAGGAGAGGTCACAGGACTTTGGCTTGTACACTGGTGCCAGAGGCTGTCTCATGCTGCTGGTGTTTCAGAAGGAGGATGTAGAGATGATGGCACTTTGGCTTGTACACTGGTGCCAGAGGCTGTCTCGTGCTGCTGGTGTTTCAGAAGGAGGATGTAGAGATGATGGCACTTTGGCTTGTACACTGGTGCCAGAGGCTGTCTTGTGATGCTGGTGCTTCAGGAGGATAATGCAGAGGTCACAGCACTTTGACTTGTACACTGGTGTCAGAGGCTGGCTTGTGCTGCTAGTACTTCAGGAGGAGGATGCAGAGGTGACAATCTCTATATGGTCACAAAGGTTAATTGGAGATTCAGAAATACCTTTGAGTCAGAGACTCCTTTACAAAGGTTCCATGTCACATATTTTACATACAGAGAAAGACAGGTTACATAGCAGTACATCAGTACATAGTCAGGTAGCTACACGAGCAATTGTGAGGCTAACAGTGAAAAAATAGGGAAAAGTTAGTGCAAACGCACAATACAAATTGCACACATGTGCAGAGCTAGGCTAGGGGGACACAGGTTGTGGCAGGGAGTGTAGGGGAAACCAGCCACAGCCTTTGCCGGCCAGAATAGTGTAAGGTATTTCAGTGGCAATCACAGTGGTTCGAGGACTGTAGGAGGTCTCTAAGAGTGGTTTTGAATGGTCCAAGTCTGTTCTCTTTTGCAAGAGGGGTGGCCAGACTGTTCATCCAGGAAGGGGCTCTGTAGCTGAAGGATCTTTGGAATTGGGAGGTACGGCAGTGGGGGACAGAGAGGAGTTGCTTTCCAGAGCTACGAGTATGTTTGAGTGTCAGGGCTGGTCTTATTAGTGGTGTGAGTCCTATGGGGCAGAGGCCTAGGACAATTTTCTTTGCCATGAGGCAGTGTGGAACCTAATCCTGTTGTCAAGGTTCAGCCAGTTGGTATCATTGTATAGAGAGCATGTGTGAGTTAGACGGTCACAGCCCAGGGTGAGGTGACAGGCTTTATTTAGGGAGACACATAGTCTAAGGAGGGCCGATGAGTTTGCCGTCCCATAGATGACTAGGCCATGGTCTAGCAGGGAGAGGACAGAGGAGGAGACAGCAAGCCTCAATGCGTTTGGGGTAAAGCAGTGTTTTAGGTGATACAGGAGCCCAAGCCACACATTGAGGGCAGCAGATAGGAGGCGGATATGTTGGTGGAAAGTGAGTGCGGGGTCAAGGGTTAAGCCTAGGTATCAGAAGGAGTCCACTTGTTCTAGGGGGGGTCAGGTTGGCAGTTCATACTTGAGGGCAAAGTTCCTTTCTAGCATTGAGCGGGTGGGAAAAGTACATAATCTTAGTCTTGTTATAGTTCAGGATAAGACTTTGAAAGGGGAACCATTGTTCAGTGGAACTAAAGGAGGATTGAAGGGAGAGGTGGAGTTGCAAAGGGTCAGAGTTGGAGGTATAGAGGACGGCATCATCCACATAGAGGAGTAGGTTCCAGGAGCAGGTACTGGGGAAGGAGTTAAGAAAGAGGCTGAACAGTAGTGGTCCAAGGACGGACCCTTGCGGGACATCCAAGAGGACAGGTAGCCTACTAGATAGGGTGTCCCCAATTTTGACCTGCTGGGAATGGTTAGACAGGTAGTCAGAGAACCAGCCAAGGGCATCCTGAGAGAATCCAGTGTTGGTCAGTGCGGATAGCAGGAGCGGGTGGTTAACTGTGTCGAACGCCTTAGTGAGATCAATGAAGACAGCCCCTGTGATTTGACCTTTGTCTAAAGCGGAGTGAATGTGAGCATTTAAGTGTGTGGCATATGGTATTCTTGTAGTACCTGTTGAACGTCAGCAGGCCATAACTCCATCAATATTTGTAGTTAAGTGACAATCTCTATATGGTCACAAAGGTCTCAAAGGATACTACAAGAATAACATATGCTGCGCCCTTAAATAATGTAGCATTAACAAAAACAAGTAATAAAACATAACGATTCCCATAGGATAACACTGAAACTTCCAAAAGGCCATAACTCCATCAATATTTGAAGTTAAGTGACAGTCTCTATATGGTCACAAAGGTCTCAAGGGGTGCTACAAGAATAGCATATGCCACACCCTTAAATAATTGTGGCCATTTAAAAAGCAAGTAATAAAACATAACAATTCCCATAGGATAACACTGGGACTTTAACAGGCCATAACTCCATCAATATTTGGAGTTATGTGACAATCTCTGTATGGTCACAAAGGTATCATGGAGAACTACATGAATAATATATGCTGTTCCCTTAAATAATTGTGGCCATTAAAGAAAGCAAGTAATAAAACATTACAATTCCCATAGGATAACACTGGAATTTCAAAAGTCCATAACTCCATCAATATTTGGAGTTAAGTGACAATCGCTATATGATCACAAAGGTCTAAAGGGGAACTACAGGAAATGATGGTGCTGCAAATACAGTAGATAGATAATGGCACCAGCACACTGTTCTGACAGCAATCGAGTAATGGACTGCTTATACAAGCAAAGGACAAAGAAGCATACCTTGTTTTTGTCATCATAATGTGTGTCCACTTCATCATTTCCCTGCTGTCAGTGGTGCTTCTTACCCAACTGGATCAGCAGATTGCTGGCAGAACAGTGTGCTGGTGCCACTCACTAAGTTTCAAAAAGGGTTCCTGCTATTCTGCCGGCACCTCAATCATCCTCTAATATGGAAGACATGCCGCTTCAACTGAGCCATTGGAATCCACACTCTAGTCTCTCTACATATTGAGCTCTATGCTACACACTCAGAGTGAGGCTATCACATGGTGTTCCTGGCTGTGAGCTCCAAAAACAACCTCGCATTGGTCAACAAAGCTCTGCAAGATTTTGAAATCTATCCCACCGAATAGTACATCCCAAATAGTGGCCGAATAGCGGACCATTCAGAACGTCCATCTGATTATTCAGCAAGCCTACTATTCGTGATAGTCGGGAAATACTATTCGTTCATGCACAGCCCGATTAGTTTGCAATTTCTGGCAGCAAGCAATTAGTAAAATTGGCATGCACAGTCTCCTTGTAAGGTCTAAGAATCTGACAAATTTCATGGTATTGCATTCGCTAGTTTTAAAGTTTCAGGGGCTTAAAGTTGCAGTTTACATTCTTGCAAAATTTAATTTTTAAATGTTGTGAAAGTTTGACTACTTTTAATTCCATCCCATTTAAAGCTGCAAACATGAACTTTTTTTTCAGAAATGACCAAGTGGTATAGTAGTTTAAATGCTTCAAGTTGGGTTAAATTTGGATACGTTGTTTTAAAATTAGAAGGAAATAACTAAAATTTTAATTTTGGCAACGTATGGTAGGCTATAACTCGGTCCCATTTGAAGCTAGAAATCTGAAACTATGTACATATACAAATGTAGTGTTAACCTGTATACATGTCAAATTTTATAATATTTCAATGAATACTATCAAAATTGTGCTAAAATTACAGAATCTAAATTTTGGCAAAATGTCTGGCTACCTATAACTCAGCTTCTATTAAAGCCTGAGACTTACTGTAAAAAGTGGTGTATATACCCATGTTTGGTGCTTTTCTAAATCCAGATATTGTGGAGAAATTTGGGTAAGAAATTTTAAAATGATCTCAAAATAACTGACAATTTAATTTTGATTAAATGTTTGTATATCCATACTGTACCTCTACCCCTTTCAACTTACAAATGTGACAATTGGCACATATTTGTATGTCTTTGGGTTATGTGTACATT
Source organism: Neoceratodus forsteri (assembly GCA_016271365.2). Taxonomy (NCBI): domain Eukaryota; kingdom Metazoa; phylum Chordata; order Ceratodontiformes; family Ceratodontidae; genus Neoceratodus; species Neoceratodus forsteri. Next base: position 445,290,641 of record CM057456.1, on the reverse strand, counting down.
CCAAATCTGGTGTTGCTTTGACATGTATGTTTAAAATTATAGTGAAATAACTGAAATTTAAAATTTGGCAGTATTCCATGGAATTTTCATGAAAATTTTGTGAAATTCCAAGGAATCGGAATGGTCATTCCACAGGCATTTTGCTGGCAGAATTTTATAATCTGCACAGCTCTAGTGGTAATCAACGGTCTCAGATTAACAAAATGGAGAAGTCATCAGTGATGTTCTCCAGAACTCTGTCCTCAGGCTGGTACTATTCAACATCTTCATCAGCAACATCAGGGAAGATATAAATGGTAGATTAGCACTCTTTGCAGAAACATGGTCTACAGAATGGCACCTGAACTTAAATGCAAAGAAAGGTAAAGCGATGCACTTGGGCAAAAATAACCCCAAGACTGAATATTGGTTAAAAGGAATCAAACTTATTATCTAATTTGAAGAAAAAGACCTTGGAGTTTTAAAGTATCCAATCAGTGTAACTCTATAAAGCAAGGCCAGCAGAATGTTGGGGGTGCATCAGTAAAAGCTTTGAACATGAGAAACAGGAACGTCATCCTACCTCTTTATAGATTTCTGGTGTGGCCTCATATGGAGTACTGTGTCCAGTTTTGGGGACCACACATTAGAAAGGACATAAATAAACTAGAGACAGTCCAAAGAAGGGCCACAAAGATAATAAGAGCAGTACACAACCTGCCGTATAATGAACATCTGAAGGAGCTGAACTTGTTCTCGCTCGAGTCTAGAAGGGAGAGGGGGGACATGATCAAGACATTCAAATACCTAAAAGACATCAACAGAGTTCCTTACTCTGAATTATTTACTAAGTCCAATAACACTAATATGAGGGGATACAACTGTAAGCTCAAGGGGAGGGGGGATTTCAGGTGTGATATCAGGAAACACTTTTTTCACAGAGTATGTTATAGTACTTTGGAATGAGTTACCCTCTGAAGTAGTGGAGGCCAAAATGGTCACTTTGTTCAAAGTAGGATGGGACAGAAATTACATGCATCTCAGGGGAGGGGCTTCACAAACTCAAAGTGACAATTGCTGGGGCCCGATAGGGGCCCCTGCAAACAAATGGGCAGACTAGATGGACCATTGGTCTCCTTCTGCCATCAGCTTTTTATGTTTCTATGTTTCATCTGCATGACACTGCCCACTAACCAGCTAAGCGGCATCAAACAGAGCCTAGAGGACCCAATAATAGAAGTGATAGCAGAAAGGAGGCTGGCAATTATAGTCCAGTCAGCCTCACATCTTTGGTGGGAAAGTTAATGGAATCACTGCTAAATGAGAGGATAGTAGAATATCTTGAATCAAATGGGTTACAAGACCTGATACAGAATGGATTCACATGTGGGAAGTCATGTCAAATGAATCTGATAGAGTTCTTTGATTGGGTGACCAAGAAATTAGATCAGGGTGGAGCAGAGGATATGGCCTATCTGGATTTCAGTAAAGCATTCAACACCGTTCCACATAGAAGATGATTATGTAAGCTGAGTAGCTTAGGAGTGGGTCAAAAGGTGGTAAATGGGGTAAGAAATTGCTAAGGGGATAGAAGGTAGAGGATGGATGAGGGGATGATGGCTAGGGGGTGTCTCAGGAATCAGTGCTAACACAAGTACCACTTAATGTCTTTATAAGTGACATTGCAAAGGAGCTGAAGGGGAAGGTCTGCCTCTTTGTGGATTATACCAAGGCCTACAGTAGGGTGGATACTCCAGAGGAGGTGAAAAGATGAGAAGAGACCTGCAAAAACTTGAAGAGTGGTCAAGAGTAGGGCAGCTGGGTTTTAATGCAAAAAAGTGCAAAATAATGCACTTGGGATACAGAACCCAGGGGCAGAGTACAGAATGGGGGAAATGTTATTAATGAGTGCCAAGCAGGAGAGATATCTTGGGTAATTATCTCTGATGACTTACAGGTGGCCAGGCAGTCTGAATAAACAGTTGGGGTGCATAGAGAGAGGTATCACTAGCAGAAAGAGGGAAGTGGTGATGCTCCATGTATAGACTGCTGGTAAGACCTCACTTAGAATACTGTGCACAGTTCTAGAGGCACATATCCATAAGGACATAAACAGAGTGGAGGTAGTCCAGAGGAGGGCAACTAAAATGGTGCAGGGTCTGCATCAAAAGCCCTTTGAGGAGAGACCTAAAGAAACTAAATATGTACACCCTGAAAGAGAGGAGGGATAGGGGGATATGATAGAGACCTTTGAATACCTCACTGGGGTGAATAAGGTACAAGAGAGAAGTATTTTTCAGAAAAAAGATGCACAAGAACAAAGGGACATGCTATGAAGCCAGAGGAGGGAGTTTCAAGAGAAATGTGCGAAAGTACCTCTTCACAGAAAGGGTTGTGGATTCATGGAACAGCCTACCAGCTGAGGTGGTGGGGGCAAAATCAGTGGTGGAGCTCAAGAATGCATGGGATAGACATCAGGGAATCTTAATAGAAATGAATGAGTGGAGGGAGAAAGAGATGGAGATCAAGTAGGGTCTACAGTGATAATGTAAGTAGGGAAAAATGAGTAGACTGGGTAGACTAGGCGGTCCTTATCTGCTGACAGATTCTATGTTTCTATATAAGCAGGGGTGAGCGAGATGAGTGACCCACCAGGTGATGAGACCAGCGGGGAAGAAAGGATCTTTGTTTTGACTTTACAATTCAGTGAATTTGCTAGAGGCAGCCAGCAGGATGGGAAATGATCAATTCCATGGCCATCACCCCTCCTCTCCTGCACAGCCAGTACTACATGCTTTGGAGGAAGAGGATTAGCCTAACTAATCAGAGTAAGCACCCTCCTCCCCAACAAGGAACAGAAGAAAGGGCATTTCTTCAGACTGAGGATGCCATAACTTCCCCTCCGCCCTGCTGTACAAGTTTATTCCATCTGCAGAAGAAACACTGAGGGATGGGATAGATTTTTGATTCACACACTCCAACCACTTGCCCTGTTTAATTTTATTTGCAAAACAAATGATTTTCATATATATATATATATATATATATATATATACACACACTATATATACAGTATATATATATTAATTATAGGGGCACAGTTGCTCCCCTATAGTTAGGGTTGAGTAGTCACTTTAATGTTAAACCTCAATTTTTGTGCGTTAATAACTTTGTAACCATTTAATGGATTTGCATGACATTTGGAATGCGCAGTCTGGTATGATAGATCTTTTGATTTCCCAAGTTGCGTTTCAGTTGGACATACGGTTTCTGCACAGCAAAATGTTAAAAAACGCATTTTTCACCACTTTTGACATGTTTTTGCCCATGACGATGCGACCACACTGTGTGGTCTTTTGGTCTAACATTTGGAACATATAATGAGCTTGGGTCGATGAACAATCCAGCCTTGGTTTGGTAAAAAATATTTAACTGTTCAAAAGTTATTCAATTTTTAATGTTTGAGTTTTAAGCATGCTCAGTTCACTCCAAAATGTATGCATTTTTGACTAACTAGGATTGGTCTCATGGTCAAGAATTTTGTCAGCTCATGGACTAGGTTTTAAAAAAAATCCTAGTCCATCAGAAAAATTCCTTGTCCACGAGCCGCCATCTTGTTTTCAGTTTTTCCTCCAAACAAAATGTTGTAGCTTTCTCCACGGGTGACTTTTGGGCCAAATGAGGCATGGAATTTGCTCAGGGTGACACCCTCTACCAAGCCATGCCTTTGGTTTGGCTGATTTTGTCAAAAAAATTGCTTTTTAAAATGTAAAAATTCTTTGACTGTGACTCGCTAATGATCCTAGTCTGTGAGCAGACAAAATCCTAGTCCACGAGACGATCCTGGTTCTCTAGTCTTGTCTATCATTGCATGACCAGATGTTCATAATTTTGTGACCAGATGCCCGTGATCACATGTCCAGATGTCTTTGATGGCATGACCAGATGTCCGTGATGGCGTGACCAAATATCCCATTGTGGATCAGGATTAAGTTGGTGGACTAGGATTTTGCTACCTTGGAGATGGGGATTGATCCAACGGCTCAGGATTTTGCTACCTTGCTGACTAGGAATTTTTAAATTTGTAAAAATTTTGCCATTGCACTGCTAATGAACGGTTTGGTCTTTTTACTTGCAATTTTCAAGATATTGAGGGGATGCCCTACAGGTGTGAATTATGCTGTTTAGGTGTTGGGGAATTAAATGTTTCCATATATACTGTATGCCATTACGAAATTGAGATTTTCCCCATAGGATAACATTGTGGTGCTCATTGTGCTTTTCAGCTTCCATATTTCAGAAATGAAGCGAGATACCGACTTTTCGCTACTGGTGGCTTAGGCCATTTTGAGGTGACCTAAGCTTTGGAACAAGACTGGAAACTACAGACTACACCTACAGTAGAATTTCTTTCGTGCACTGCATGGTTAATGAGATATTGTCAAAATAGTATAACAAGGGTTCAGAGAGTGCCTGTCCAGTGCTTTTCGGTGCCTGTATCTCGTAAATGATGTAATATACAGGTTTGGTCATTCATTGTCGTGTATAGTACTCACTGTCACCGTTACAATGACACTTGAATTTTTTTTCTAGCTGTTACAAGGGTTCCTTGCCCTAAAGGGCTACTGTATGGCTCTGTAGCTATGTGTAAGTGGGAATGAGGGGCCCAGAGGGCCTGTGCTCCCACAGATGCATATTATTATGCAGAAATGGACAACTTGGTTGGAGTGTGGGGCTCAAAGTGCCCTGCATTCCCACCAACACTTTTATTTACTAGTTATATTACACTTTTTCAAAAAGTAAGGAAATTCATGTCAAAAAATTGCATTTAATGCATCAGTTAGGGTTAAAGCAACAAAAGTGAGGGAATGAAACTTTAGGATTGATTCCCTAACCCTCCACACACCCCACACCTGTATCCTCCACAGACTGACAGATGCAGGGGTGTGCCATGGGGTTGTGAGGCCTAACTCTCACCCCATTCTCCTTTACTGTAGCATGTCATTTGACATTAGGGTTTCCAACCCTACTATCCCATGCCCCACCTCCCAATGCTCCACAGACCATCAGGCACTGAGGGAAGTTACTGTGTAGTACTCTGAATGATTTGCTGTGCAAGCCAGGAAGGTGGCTTCACTCCCATTTGTCTGGCACAATTATTTTTTTTTGCTTAATTTTACCAGTTAACATTCAAGTTGAGCCAGAGGACAGGGGGTATTTATTATTTTTTAATATCATTTAAACCCCCCCTACAGTCAGAAGCATATGGAATCAAGCCTTGCCAAACCAATTTTTCTGTGAGTGCCCCTTATTTGTATATCACAGACTTACATGACTGAACTGTTGCAATCTAGTGTAATCAGTCAGTCAAAAAACTTTATTGTTCAGCAATATGCAATTGCAGCTTAAAAATTTTACATAAATATTGCAAATATGCTCAACTTCCTAGTACATCTACCTAAAATGCAACAGCTCCCAAGATTCATGTCATTAAGATTAAAATACTGTAGTTACATAACAGAACATCATAGCTAGTAAAGTCAACCAAAATCAATGTCTAAGCCTAATGGACAAACACCTTCAAACTGTATGGAAGGATGTGACAGTTGAGTACACAAAGATACTAATAATGATCTGTACTATAAAGGAAAATCCAATTGGGACACGAAATGCAAACAGCTTTCTGGGAAACCAAAATATCTAATTATAATTGGTGACCCAACAATGCGGAACATTAGCTAATAGAGAAACTTCATGTAATCCAAATTATGGAATTCTCCGACATAAGAAAAAGTCCCGGTAGACTCAGACCTGACCACTGATCATCATAGATAGTTAGTATAACTCTTAGTATACAAGTAGACAGTCATAAAAAAATCAAAATTTACATTGAAAATGTTTCCCCCGGTACAAGAAAGATTTCTGCTTCCTAAGTCTTAGTGCAATCAGAAAATTTTGTTTAATTTTAAATGTTCCCACTGCACCAAAAAGGTGTCAGACGGACTGGTCTGACCGAATCAGCACCTCTATTGTTTTAAGAGGTGTAGAAAATAGGGCTTCGTCTTTCCAGTGGGGTTTTAAAGGGATGCCAGTTGCCTGCCACACCAGCCAGAGAGAATCAGATTGAACTTCAGTGCAGCAGCAAGTCAAGAGAGAGACCTTCTTTGTGACAAAGGACAGAATTGCAGTTATGCACTATGTGGATACTACACATAATTGTACCACATCTCATACCTGTCTCAGTTTTGATGGATAGTGAGATCTTCATGTGTTCATGTTTGCCACTTTTTTATGTTGGGGTGGTCGAGTCCAATACGTGCAGATATATACACATCGACTGCTAGAATGTCATCCACAAGCCCTGTACTGGCTTTGTTTCCTTCTTCTACTACTTACTATGTAGATGTGGATTTAGTTTATTGTCTACATAGATTTTGATTAGATATATTTCAGTTCATATGGTCATTTGGTGTCACTATTCAAATAATCAATTTTTGCATTCATTTTACGCTGTCTTCGGCTAGTAATTGTGATTCAGTAGTTTCTTAGCATGCCAAATTCCACGTAAATGGTAACAAAAAAAAAACTGTCTATGTCATTTTTACCAAGTAAATTATAAACTGTTAAAATCAGTTTGTCATCAGTTTCATTCATGCATACACCGACACTGTCAAACATGCGATGTCTTATTGTTTATGAATGTATGCTGCACATAGCTTGCCGCATGATTTGGCATCATGGGGTCAAATATTATTGTAAGTTGATTAATTCATATCATAACATGAGCACCTACTATAAGCAAGACTGAAACATTTTCTTATTCACCTGGAGATGTTGCCATATAGATTGCATCTCACCTCTACTACATTGGGTAAATGCAGTACAAAACTGTAAAATCCAGACCCCATTGCAAATGACATATTAGAGGGAACATTGTACAAGGAGTAGCACACTAAGCTGAAACTTGTTTTCAGATGTGACCTGGGACCTCAAGGAAGTTAAGTGACTTGCTTAGGATTACACAGTATGCATCTAGGCGGCTGTGGGATTCAAACACAGGTCTCCAGATCTGCAGCTCAGAGCCTTAACCCACTGTGGTATACGGCCTCCATATTACATCTCATCTGGTCTGTCTTGTCTTACTATATTGTAAAAAATGTGTACATGCAGGGCACAGTACAATAGCAATGCAATCATCCAACATTCAGCATTTATAAATACTTGTGTTCTTTTACTACCAATGAAAAATCCACCTTCTGTACTTCCCTGCTGCCAGGAAAATGTCTACTGCTTAACCTACCACAAATAAAGCTGAGAACCCAGGCTCCATAGACATGCGAACATACGAAATGCCAGCAGAAACAGGCCATGCAGTCTATCGAGTCTGCGCGATTGTGCAGCTAGCCCCTCACCAGGCAGCTGCCCACCCTCCTTCTCCCACCCACCCCACTCTGTCCCAACCCCTCTTAACACCACCCACTGTATGAGGTCTTCTGTCTGTATGTGTGTCTTGGTGGTGGTGGTAAACATTCTGCCAGAGAAACTGAGCAGAATTTTGAATTCTTGTATTTCATGGTAAACATTCTGTGCATTGAATGTGGAGAAAGATGGAAGAAAAGGATGGGGAGTAAATAATACAAAGAAAGAGCAGGAAAAGTGGGAAAACACAAGTGAGTGGGGGTAGGGTGGTGAAATGGGAAGAGTTAAGGGCTAATTTAAAAAAAAATGAAGTGTTTTGGGGTAGAAGTCAAAGGTCTCTATATCTGAAAGTCATTCCAGTTTTCTGAAAGTCAGAATACTTATGAGATCCCAAATTGTGGAAGTCAGAATGCTGCAAAATTAGACATCACCATTTCATTCTTCCCTTTTGGAAGTTTGATACTATCTTCCATTTTATTTTGGAAGCTTCCACCTACTGTAATTTTTAGATGCCAAATACTTCGCAATAGAGTCACCTGAAACCCTGTCACTGGGTATAATATTTTAAATTTATTGGGATGGCATGCCAATGTTGGGATGGTGTTAGGACAGTTTTGAGGGGGTGAGTGGATGAATGTTTTAAAACCAATATTTCACAATGTATTAAAAACTATTTTATTTTTGTGGATTTAGCCACCACTAAAACTCTTGGCAAAGGATAGCTAGACCAACAGGCAGACAGACAGGTGGGGGGGGGACAGAGCAAGAAGGATAGATAGATAGATAGATAGATAGATAGATAGATAGATAGATAGATAGATAGATAGATAGATAGATAGATAGAGCCATTGCATTTTATTACAGCCATACTATACATACTGTATCCAAATAGTAAAAGGGACAGTATCACCATATGCATTTACAAAACATATATACACATCATAAATCACCATTAACAACCATTTTAAAATTGTTAATATAGTACTTTACGCTGACCAAAAGATTACAACACAGATATTAATTCAAAGCAACATAAAATCCACTTTGTTACCGAATTATTATTAACAGTATTGGTATCATCACTCAAATATTCATATTAGAACTTTACAACCGGACATACAATAAAATCACTGGGTTCTGAATCCTAAAAATGGCACTAGTGAGTTTAAGAGCCATATTAACTCACAGATTAAATTTACATGGGGTCTTGGGGGGTGGGGGAGGTATCAGTTCTTTAAAATTCTGTCTTGCTATCACTGCTCCACTGCATCTCATTGAGGCTTGCTGTCCTAGTGGTTAGAGCTGAGCTGTGAAGCCAGAGTTTACTGATCTAATCCCTGCACAGCTAGGCAAGGAAAGGCAAAGTTCATTTCCTGGGCAACCTATCCAATAGGCCCAGGGTGCCTCACAATGAAAGACAGAAAAATCAGTCTAACATAGTAAAGCAATAAACAATATATATAGCTTCAGTATAATAAAATTAAAAGAGTAGACGTCATTAAATAAATGAGTTTGGGGCTGGATAAATGAACAAAAATAAAACAGTTGATAATATACTGTTAAAAATGTTGATGTTTTTTTTTTTAATTCATTTACCTCTCACCTTCAAATGATTTTTTAACAAACACTTTAAGGCTTTCTTTCACTGAATGGACAGATCAGGTGCTGGGGTACAAAGAGTTCCACAGAATGAGGGCCTCCATCCCAAATGCCCTGTCACCCAACAACTTCAGATGGAATCAAGGGACTGCAAGCATGCCCGCATTGGTGGAGCAGAGAGGACAGATAGGGGAGGTAGGAGCATAAGACGACAGGGGATTTTTAAGGTAATCTGGACTCAGACTGGATAGGGCTGTAAATGTTAATAAAGTACTAGCTCCTTGCATGACCTGGAGCAAGTCACTTGACCTCCTTGTTCTTTAGTCATCTGAGCTGTAAACTCATGTGGAGAGAGACAGGTCTCGCAGATAATGAGATGCTGCATCTGAAAGGGGCAGTCCAGGGTGAAATAAATAGCAGCTCAAATTGATTTCACTTGCCAGATAAATGCTGGAAAGCTGAAACTAACCGCCTGCTGTCCTGCAATAGGAGGTGCCTGTGTCCTGTTAGGAATTAGCAGTTTTAAAGGAATAATGCTTCTGGGGTGTTGTTTTTTTTTTCTCTGTTTTTAACTGCACCAGGCCCTTTCTGAGACAAGGTTCTCTTTGCAAATGTGATTACGCTGCTGCAATATTGGCCACAATTAAGTTAGATTCATTGTACAATATTACTGCTGAATAATAAGAGCCCTGAAGAGATGGCAGCTGCCATGTTAAGTGGTTTCTGGGGATTAATGCAGGCAGCTTGGTTACACACACAGAGCTACAAGTGTTTTTTTACTAAAAGATAATAGAGGCTGCTTATAAGAGCAGGGGAGAGAAAGAAATTGTTGTTAAAGGTACTATGGTCTACAGTTGTCATTTTATATCTGTATAGCACTACTGGCAGTCAAAGACTTGGGAGGGGATTTTCAAAGGGGGCAGTTGTAGACGCAAAATACATTTTCTGCTTTGTGTCTGTGTCAGCTCAATTGTGCCAAGATTTGGGAGCCCTATCCTTTTGTCAAAGGATCCCAGATTTTTGCGACAGTGTCCATGAATTAAGGCAGCTTGCATCAACAAAATGACACATGTAAAAAGTAAAGGTGCATGTGTAAAAAGTAAGGTGCATGTGTAAAAAGTAAAGGTGCATGTGTAAAAAGTAAAGGTGCATGTGTAAAAAGGAATGGTGCATGTGTAAAAAGGAATGGTGCATGTGTAAAAAGGAAAGGTGCATGTGTAAAAAGGAAAGGTGCATGTGTAAAAAGGAATGGTGCATGTGTAAAAAGGAAAGGTGCAAGTGTAAAAAGGAAAGGTGCATGCGTCAAAAATTTTGCTTGCATCATTTTATTTTAATTCAAGCTTCATGTTTCACATCCAGACTGTTAGGTCATTTAATAGATCATCTAACAGTGTAAATAGAAGTTTGTTTTAAAATACAGTCTTATAGATCCTGTTTGATGATCCTGCCCTTTGACCCTATACAAAAAATGAAACATGTATGCATATCCAGTCCAAACGGGGTTCAATCATAATTCTCCAAGAATTATGTCTGTATCACTTCTCACAATCCTTTTGCCAGTGATACTGACATATCAGCATTTGACACCCAATTTCAACAAAACTTTCACAGTCTGTAGCACTGAGAAGATCTGCTCAACCCAAATTACTGTGAGCATTAAGACAAGTTATTTTGACTTTTGGAACCAAACATAAACTAGCTAAAATTCCTTCCCTCTCCACACTGAGGACTTCAGACCATTTCCATCTGGAACATTTCATCCTCTAAGTTCTTTTGGGTGTGACTTGATCAGCACCTTGACTTCTCCACTCGCATCACGTCTGTTAACACCCAACTCCCCCCAAGGTTGGTGGCCCTCACTTTAAAGCCTTTCTTATACTTACCGTAAGGCAGGAGACTGTTTCTTGGTATCCTTTAATGGATCCCATGCACTACTCTACCTGCAAACTTCCTCTTTAGTGTGCTCACTCCCAGTGTGTATGTTAATACCTCCAAGTCCACTCTTATGGTTGTAAGAGTGGTCTCATATGCTTTTTAAGGTATGATACCTGTGAATTGAAAGTGAGTAGTTGTACCAGAAGAATGTAAGCAGAATTTGTTGGAAGAAAAGGTCTGTTTCGCCTACCCAGTCTGCCCAGATGTTCCCTACCCAATGTGTTGCTGGAGAGCCTAACTGGTCTCCGGCGACCCTCCCTCTTCCCTGCCTGGTTCCTAATACACCCAAGTGTCAATCCCATGCATGTTTGAAGAACCCCACTGTTTATCTTCACCACTTCTGCTGACATTATGTTCCAGGTGTCTAACACCCTTTCAATGAAGAGATATTTCCTCACATCTCTCCTAACCCCCAACCCCACAGCTTTATTGCATGCCCCCTGATCCTGGTGCTCCTTCTCATTAGAAAGAGACTTCTCCCCTACACTCTGTTCACCCCTGTAAGGTACTTGTAGGTCTCTACCATGTCACCTCTTGCTCTCCTCTCTCTTAGGGTGTACATGTTGTGATCCCTCAGTTTATCCTCATAGGGATTCTCATGTAAACTCAGCACCATTTCAGTTGCCCTCCTCTGGGCTGTCTCCACACTGTCTATGTCCTTTCTGAGATGTGGCTTCTAGAACTGGAAACAGTATTCCAGCTGGGATCTTACCAGGGAGTGATACAGTGGCAACACCACCTCCCCCCTCCTCCTCCTCCTGGATATACCCTACTCTATGTACCCCAGCATCCCACTAGCACAACCCACTGCTTTGTCACACTGCCCTGTCACTTTGAGATCATCAGAGATGATAACCTCCAGGTCTCTTTCCTGTTTAATGACTGTCAGTATCTCACCATCATATTTTACTCAGCAGCTGGGGTCCCATGCCCTAGGTGCATGATCTTGCATGTTTTGGCTTTGAACCACAACTGCTATGATTTAGCCCACTCCTTGAGTTTCCCCAGATCACTGCTCATTCTTTCCACCCCTTCCTGAGTGTTCGCCCTATTACAGATTTTGGTAGATCTTCAAAAAGGCATACAGTACCTTTCCTCCTACTTTTTCAGCAATGAAGACATCGAAAAGGACCATTCCCATTACTAAGCCCGTGTCACCTTGCTGGTCTCTCCACTATCATTCAAGTGAGTGTTATTTACCACCACCCACTGTCTCTTATCCATTCACTACTTTAGATCCCACCCCAAAGCTGTTCAGTTTCTTTACCAGACTCCTATGTGACACAGTGTTGAAGGCCTTTCTAAAATATAGATGGGCCACATCCACTGCCTTCCCCTGATCTATTTTCCAAGTCACCCAGTCAAAGAAATCCATCAGATTAGTTTTGCATGACCTTCGCCCCACCCTGTGAATCCATGCTGCCTGTGGTCTTGCAGTCCATTGGATTCAAGATACTCAAGCAGTCTTTCCTGGTAGGGATTCCATTTATTTCCCCACCACTGATGTTAAAACTGACTGGCCTATAGTTGTTAGCCTCCTTCCTGCTGCTGTTATGTAGAGGGACCATGTCAGTTCTTCTCCAGTCCTCTGGAACTATGCCTGTTTCCAGTGAACTGTTGAGCAAGGCTGTCAGTGGAGCAGCTAGCACCTCCTCAAGTTCCTTTAGAATCCTTGGATGTATCCTTCTCAGCACCGTAGCATTGCCCACCTTCAGACCTGTAAAACCCTTCTGGACTCTTTCTTCTGAAAATGGACTTGTGTCCTCCACCCCCCTTCCCTGCATTCCTGAAACTCCCTTGGTAGTCTGTCCCCCCCTCCAACCACTGAAAAGACTAAGCAGAAGTACCTGTTCAGGATGTCTGCTTTTTCTTGGTCCTCTTCTGTTCAGTCTCCCCCCTACACCCTTCTGATCCTCTTTATCCCTCCCTTTGCGTTCCTCTTCTTACTTATGTATCCGAAGAAAGTCTTACTCTCCTTAGTGGCCCCTTTGGTGTTCTGTCTGTGCCTTTGCTCCCCTCACCACCTTACCTTCTTCCCTCTGCTTTACTAGGTATACCCCCATCCTCATCTCTCTGTGTTCCCCTATGCCTCTTGTTTGACACTCTTTTTCCTTCACCATGTTTGCCATTTCCTTAGAGAACCATATCTGTCTCTTATTCCTTCTGCTTTGACTTACTTACTTACTTCACACAGAGGTTAGTTGCTTTAGTTATGGCTTTCTTTATTTTTGCCCACTGTGCCTCTACCTCTCCTTGTTAACCCCACCAAGGCAGTTTATGAGGCATTCCCCTATTTCTTTAAGGTTCCATGTAAAAACCGTGCCTGCAAAACCGCACGGAACAAATACAGTGACTCAAAAACAGTGAGAACTGTAACAGCGTGTTGCACCACAGCCCCAAACAATGACGCCGACATCCCCATTATAAGTTATTTGCGAGGGGCTCCCCACACCCTTCATTGGGGGGGCTTTTTCCCCAGAACTAAAAATAACCATCTCTGAGCCACAGAAAGCAGTCCACAAGAGCAGTACCCGACAGCGTTAAACTTAATAAGTGCTATTAATATCACATTGCTCAAATGACGATCTGTTTTCGAGTTCCTGTATTTGAGTCGCTGATTTGATGGGACACCTTTCTTTAAAATCCACAGGGCTCTCATCCTCATGTGTTTAGACTGCTCCTGCCTTAATGTTAAGCCACACTGTACAGTGATTACTGGCACCCAGGGGACTGCACATTGTGATGTCTGCAATGCTGTTCGTTTTGAAGTGCCAGATCCAGCCCTGCACCATCCTTAGTGGGTTCTTTGACTAGCTGCCTGAGAAAAGCCCCTTGTAGGGAGTCAAGGATGGACCTGCTCCTTGCAGAAGCTGCTGTTGGAAGGCTCTACCCCACATCTGGCATATTGAAGTCACCAACCAGCAGCACCACCCTCTTACTCACTGTTTTGATAATGGCTTCCTCAAGTGTGTGTCCAACTCCTCTCCCTGTGCTGAAGGCCAGTGCACTACCCCAATGAGGATAACAGTCCCGAAGCCTGTCTCCAGGGTGACCCACAGCACCTCTAGCCCTCCCTTTTCCTCCTGGTGCCCCTGTACCTCCATAGCCTTAATTCCCTTCATCACATATGTAACCCCTCCATAGGCACTGGGTTGTGTAGGCCCATGAGGCATTGGCCCTAGCAATGTTTATTGACCTGGGCTGAGCCCCAGCAATATTTTGCCACATGCAGCCTCCCCCCCGTTTCTCTGTGCATGCACCCTGACTGCTGCTGTGACCGCACCAGCTCTGACCCCCTCCGCTGTTTAATTGGCTGGTGCCGGGCGGCACTGGCATTATTTAAAATTGGCGCCTTTTGCTTTGCCTGCTTGGTTTAAACTCCCCCAAAAACCACATTGTGACTGGTTGGCAAAAACTGGTATTTGCCGCACTGTGTTTGTTCGGGGGGGGGGGCTTATAGGCGCGATATGCATGCGTGACCGTCTGGGCGATTCTGTGAGTGAGGCGGTGGTGAGGTGCTCAGGTGAGGGCGATGTTTTCCAATTCATTTAATTTCCTAGTTGTATCCACGTTATTCATGTGGTGAGCCAGCCTAGCAATAACAGTAGTAGTCGAAGCCTCGAAGGAGAGGTGGTGGTCCAGGCGCCGGCGAGGGAAAGCAAGTGCCAAGGACTGCTGTGATGGGGGTGTGGCGGGAGTCAGCTCGGCAGTTGGCTGGGAGTCAGGAGAGAGAGAGTCCAGGACCAGGAGTTGGCTAGTTGGGAGTCCAGGATGGTCACAGGACACCCACACCACCAGGCAGCAAGTTGCAAGGAAGGCCAGCAGGCTGAGCTGAGCAGCAGCAGACTAGTGGTGTATGTGGTGTTACAGCAGAGAGGGGCTCGGGGAGTAGCGTGAATGAGTGGGGTGACTTGAGCATGCCAGGTGGGTGAGGGCTGGGGTCGAGAGCCTGGTTTAGGCAGGTAGCAGGCCTACAACAAGTGGGTGGGTGATGGTCACCGGGTGGGGGTGGCTGGCGGGGTTACCTTGGTGAGGAGGATTGGGATCCTTTTTCAGTCCAGGCAGCTGATGGCAGCACGGCACCAGCAGAGCAGCCAGCAGCAGGTCAATTGGAGCCTTCCGAGGACCGAGGTGAGCAGTAAGATGTTGGAGGAGAGTGCAGCGGCTGTACCCTCATCATCCACAGCAAAGGTAGGCAGGCTAAGGCAGCTGCTGGCAGGCTAGGAGGACAGGCTTTGTTTCTTTTCTTTATCTTTGTAATTGCATTTTGCTATTAAACCAGGAGGGACTCTACTACTGCACTGTAATGTTATTATGTACAATTTAAATAAATACCATCCTACGGTTTAAGAAGGAAGGCTGGACTGCACTGTGTGCCATTTTTGCAATTGCATGGCCTTTTTGGGTTGGGGCCTTGAGGGTTATCAGAACATCTGAGCAGGTGCCCAGCATTTAATTTAGAATGCAAATTTGCCAGCCATCCCATGGCAACATCAATGGGGTCAGCACCGATTCAACAAACTGGGTTACACAGCTTGGGACTTTAATAAGGGAGCTCCTTAGATTGGTTAAAAGGGAAATACTGGTATGCAGAAGATGGCAGCAGCCTTCAGTCCAGGAGGTTACCAACTTTAAGCTGCACAGTGCATTGTGGTTGTGGTGTGATGGCAAGCCGAGTGTGAGGGCTGTACCTCTAGGGACCTTTGTAGTGGCAGCGCAGGCAGCCCCAGTAAAGTTTATTTGGCTGCTCATAGCATGGAATAATGACTACATGTGGTTATGATGATGAAGTTTGCATAAGGCACCAGAAGACCAGTCTGTTGTCTATGCATTACCTCATTTGCATAAACCTTAAATGAAGCAGTGTTTTTGTTGAAGCCATTTCTCATTGTTGTCTCTGAAGTGTATCAGTGCATGCTAATTGTTGGAGTAGTGGAAGGGAAGGGGAGGTGGGCAGGTACAGTGTCCTGGGGGTTGTGCTGACCAGTCATTAATCTCTTTCTGGGCGGAGACACTATGCAATTCCTGCTATCTGGATGGGATATGCCTCCCCCCCAACTAGTAAAGAAGAAAAAGAGCCCAGAAGACACCAAAACATCTATGGCATCCCTGTGGTGGGGTAAGGTAGTGGCAACCCTTACCCTTAAGTCAATTGGTAGGAGGCTCTACATTTACATGGTATTGACAGGTGGATTGAACTTCTCAAGGTATAAATCCAGAGGCACAGTATATCATGGTCACTTGCACTTTCTGTCCTTTACTAAGAGCTGTGAGTGATGATCCTGTCAAATATATAGATACTGTATATAGATACAGAGACACTGTCGGCAGATAAGGGCCTATAGCCCACCCAGTCTGCCCAGTTGAGCTTGTTAGTTTCCGCTATCACGTTTTTCTAGAAATCTGTTGCTCCTTGCCCCCAATCTCCAGAATACCCTTATGTCTATTCCATGCATTCTTAAATCCCGTGATTGTTTCAGCCCCCAGCAGCAGCAGAAAGAACTGCTAATGCCCCATGGGCCCATACAGCCCGGCGCCTATGGTCACACAGATAAATATGCTGTATTGCTGTTGGGGTCAGTGCAGATTTTCAACAGGGTGCTTTCTTGCCTGATAATTTCAAACAAAGGTTTCATGATAACAGTCATGAAGCCTTAAATGAAACTCACTCACCCCAGTTGTACTGAAGTGGAACACTCGGAAAGTAAACAGGACTGGTGTATCCAGGTTATGACATAAATAGCAACGAAAAACCAGCACTATTCAGACTAGTAAAGACTTTATTAAAGTTAAAGGTGTTGTCGAGAACATGCAATGAGGCAACAAGGAACCCCTACTGGTTTCTCAGCTAGTGCGTCCCCCTGATGACGCACTAGCTGTGAAACCGGTCAGGGTTCCTTATTGCCTCATTTAGCATGTTGTGGGTATACTGCCCTTTTTAAACTTTAATAAAGCCTTTTTCACTAGTCTGGAGTAGTGCTGGTTTTGTTCGTTTTGCTGATATATTTTTTTATCCGTTCACACTCCTTGCAGCTAGAGCTGTCCCTTGTTGCTCACAACAATGCTACCCCTAGTCTCCTGTCTCCGGTGGATGCAGCTATGCTGTCTCAATTCCTTCTTGGGTGTAGATTGTAGCAATGTTACTCCAAGTCCTCTCTTTCCATGTCTGGTGGGTGCAGTGATGTTATCCCCGTCCCTAGTCTGCATTCTTGAACAAGCTACAGAGCAACAGCACACATTCAGGTATAACTCCTAGATACTTGCAATTTTTCTGTGTATGCAGAGGTAAAAATAATATGTCCGGCCAAGATAAATAAATGCAGGACATCACAGGTTGCTGCTCCTACATCAGGGACCCGTACTATGTAATTGTTGTAACATTGTAGTTCAGTGAATATTATATTATATGCAGGTGTTTTACAAGTGTTTTTTTTTTTTACAAGTGACTAGAATTATAATTCACTGAGGCAGACTCTCTAGTCAGGTTGTCAGTAATGGTGTACAAAACAATAATTTGCCTATGAAACAAAAGAAAACAAAAAGTATGATTTGGGGAACCAGTAATTGAAAATTTACTTGTTATCTGATTTTGTTCATGAAATTTGAGAATACAGAGGTAGTCATTGATAGTGTGATGTCATTTTCTGACTGTGTTGATCAACTATTTGGTAATGTTATGGTAGTGCTGGGTTTCTGACTAACGTTTAATTTATGTGAACAGTTTCATTCTATGGTAATGGATAAAAAGGCTATGCTGGGCATGCTTTCTCAGGAATTTATTTAACTCCAAATATTGATTAGCGTTTTGCTCATTAAAGTGCTAAAACATTGTGAAAATGCATAGCACTTGCCTCACTGTGTTTAACAAACATAACACTTCTAGAAAACCTATATAAATACTTTCTGTACAGTTAGCATTGTCCCAAGAAAAAACTGCTAATCAATTATTTAAAACCCTGTTTCTCTATGGCTACAGTCCAAATTTAAATTTGTTGATGACATACAGGATCAGGGAGGAAAGCCACTATACCACCAGGGAAGGGACATTATTATTAATTTACAATACGGGCAACATCGGGGATGGGGACAGCTCTAGCTGCAAGGAGTGTGCATGGATGAAAAATATATGGAATGGAGGGGAGAGACTATGAGAACAGTCTGAGGAAACTGAATATGTACACCCTGGAGGAGAGGAGGGAAAGGGGAAATATGATCACAACTTTCAAGTATGGGAGGGGAATCAACAAGGATGGAGCTGATGGGGCTTTTAAACTGAGGAAGGAAAGGGACACTAGAGGACATGGGCTAAGATAGAGAGGGGAAATATTTAAGAGGGAGATGAGGAGGCATTACTTCACACAGAGAGTGGTGTTGAAGTGGAATGCCCTATCAGAGAGGATGTTTTCATGCAAAACTGTGGGTAGCTTTAAAAGGGCATAGGACAGATAATGGGAGAGTACAGGTGGGGGAGGCTGAGAACTGAGAACAGCCGAGGGCGGAAAAAAGGGGAGGGGGTTGGGCAGCTGCAACTTAGGGAAGCTAGCTGCACACTTGAGCAGACGTTGATAGACCAGAAGGTCTGTTTCTGCTGGCACATTCATATGTTTGTATCTTTTTACAAGTATAACAAGTAAAGCAAACAAACATCCCTGAACTGGTCCAAAATGGCAAAATCAAGAGATTCATTTTGGGGTTTTCCTCTGTCTTTTGCTGACCTTCTGCTGTGTAGAATATCAGACCACTCCTATTAGCGTAGTGCACAGTTGCAGGGAATACAGCATAACTTTCATTGCATGCTTGCTGCACTATACTGTAACTGTGTAAAGCTACTTTTGTCACGTGCTTGCTGTTGATTTAGGTTTTGTCACTTTATTTGAGTTGGGGGGGCTTTGCTCCCCCACACCCCCTTGTTGTTTTAACACAGGGGTGTTGGGGATGAAGCCCCCCAACTCAAGTAAACTAATAAAAAAAAACTAACCAACAGACCAATGTGGTGTACAGCATACCGTAATTGGGCAAGTAGCGTAACTTGAGTGGTACATTAATAGCAGAGGTCCAGTGGTGGTTGGTTTAACACCTCAACCCCAAATATAGGGGGCTCTACTCCCAGAGATCCTGTGGAGGGAGGCGGCTTTGACCTCTGACCCCCGGGACAAGGCGGGGCTTTGACCCCAACCCCTGGGACAGGGGGTGCGGCTTTGACCCCTGGGCCCCACCAAAAATTTCACAAACCTGGCTCCTATCAACCCCCCTGCTACTTTGCACAGTAAGCTACCCCTTGGATCTCTCGACTGGGCACCCAAACTACGTTGGACAATTGGTACCATCCCTAGCTTTGGGAATGTATAGCAGGCTCACTATTTCTAGAGGTCAGAAAGGGGTTGGGGTGTACAAAAGCAAAACTACAAATGACCAAACTAAACCCAGGCCCCGAGGAGAGAACTTTTTGCTAGGGCTATGCTAGGTCTATACTTCTGGAGGGGTACCCTGTAATTCCACACAGGAAGCAGTAACATGAACGTCCCAACCAGGTTGGGGTTCTAGAGTGTGACTTTATTCCGGAGATGGTACACTAAAACAAAGGTGGACCCCCAAGGTTTATACATCGTGGCACAAGACAATGGCAGAACAACAGAAATCCGTATTGGACAGAAACTCTATATATCCCATAAGTCATTGGACCTTGAATTCTCTTCAGCGGCAATGGCCTCAGCTGAAACACAGCTTTTCTTCTAGTGGCACCGGCCACAACTGAGCACATTTCTGATATGGCATAGGACTCAACATTTTGGCAATGTGGCAACTGGCCTCGACGGAGCACACTGGTGCTTAAAATTAGCACAACCCCCACCAGGGGGTAAACTTTCTCTTCAGGCATTGGTCACCATGTCCTGAATAACCAGGCACCCTTACGGAACCTGTAGTGCTGAACTGGTCACTCTAGATGGGGGGGCTGCCCACCTTTTGCTTCCGCGTCTATACCAGGCCATACTTTCAGAGTTACACCTCAAAACATCTGGAGAACAGTTAGAAATATGCATCTTGGAATGACTTTCACATCCTACATAAGAAAACACTACTTCTGATTGTAGAACTAAAGTCCTGAACAATGTGCCAAGTCTCTCTGGGGACCCCACGATTGCCAGACAACTTTAAAAACATGAGTACAGTCTCAACTTAGAACAGAACTGGTGTATACTGTATTTCCCCATATCAAAGAGAACGCCCACAAAACAGATGCTTTACTCTGGGAAGCACAAAGTCAGATTATTTACTGTTGGAAAACAAAGAGACAGCTTCAAATTCCTGGATCAAAATAGGGGATTGCCTCTCGGATCCATTCTGGCAGTCCTTTCCATCTCTCTGGGGATGAAAAAATCAGGAACTCCTGCTCTGGACAATGGTTTCCACCACTTCTCTTGGCAGGTAGATGTTTCTTAGCACTAGGGTGAGAAAATAGGCTCTTCTCACAGAGCCTACACTGCTGCTCTCACTCCTCCAACTGCTCACAACTGCTGTTGACACAGAACTCTGACATACTAACCCAAGATTCTAAAACTCCCCACTCAGTCAGCTGCTATGGCTTATGCTGCTGTGAGAGTTCTAAATGACATCATCTCTCTCCTTTCAACTGAGACCAAGTAAACCAAGAGTGAAAACTCATTTAACCAGTTATTCATTGCTGCCTTCCCTACCTAGCACTGACACTGATGGGATTCTAGTAACCCCAGGGGACTGGGTGGTTACACATATAAAACAGACCCCTCATCTCTTCCTCCCTGCCCTGTCTCTGCTGAACATAGAGTAGCCCAATATGGCCATGTCCCAGTTGTGGTGCTCAGTGCACCATGACTCTGTAATGGCCACTAAATCCAGGTCAACCTCCGCCATGATGGCTTCAATGTCTGGAATTTTGTTTCCATGACTCCTTACATTGGTGCACATTGCTCTCCACACCTTCCTTCCACCCTGATCACTGCCCTATTCCCCCTCCCAATTCAGACTGTGTGTTTTCCTGAAGCTCCCCCTGACTTTTTGCCTTCCATTTTAATTTCCTCATTCCTTGTCTCCTTCAGTCCTCTACCCTCAATTACCTGAGTTTTACTAGTTTTCTTCTGTCTTGTCTGCATCCCTGCCTTTCTACACTCCTGTCCTAGGGGAGTTTTTGCCTGCCCTGTGCCATCCATCCCTGCTGCACTATCATCAGTGGGGGCACATTTATTTTAACCTCCCCTTTGTTTTACTGCCTCCCTCAGCTACTTACATACTCATCCAAGTAGCATTTATCCCTACCACCAAGGACTGTGATCCCCTTCACAGAAGGATGCAGGCCATCTCCCTTAGACAGGCTCATATTCTACAAGGCTGGCTGCAGTCCCCAATATAGCGCAAGGCTTCTTGAATTCATTATGCCATCAAACAGCCATTAAATGTTATGGTGTGGAGTACCCTTGCATCTCCCCAGCCATACACAGGTAACACTTCAAAAAAAGCCACTGTATGTGCTACCTGCTTATGACCCTCCCCAACTCCCGGAAGTTACCCCGCAGTACCTCTACCTTGTCCCTTGCCAGGTCATTTGTCCCCGGAGGACAATGGCATCTAGCTTTCTCCCATCGTCTGCTGCCCTAGTGATCCTCTAGATATGCTCTGCATCCCTCCATGCCAAAGCACCTCTCATGCACTTCACCTTCCCTCTCCATTCCTACCCTCACTCTCAGGTGTATCCCCCTATCAATAGGTCCCCACCAGCAGCTGCTTGCTCTTTGACTGGGGGCCTCTTCCTTCCCTCATGGGGCCTCCACTTCTGAGGACCCACTTCCTCCCTTCCCACTGCGATGGCTGCCTCCTCTCTGCTGCCCCATTTCCCCAGTATGGTGAAGGATTACAGGAAGTGGAGTGTGCACCCTTCCCACCACCCCTTCCTTCTCAGAGCCCACCAAGGTCCATCTGCTCTGCCTCTGCCTAGGCATCCTCTTGTGGAGCGGTGGCAGACCTGGTGGCCCCTTGGTGAGCAGAAGGTCCTTTTTCCCCCTGCCAGTTTGGCCCAGAGTCCAGCAACCTCTGCTCACAACTCAGAGAGGTGAGTAGAAATGGGCCAGCATCTCAGTCTCCAGTGAAAAACTCTGGCCCCACACCCATTGCACAGTCTCACTCTCATGACTTTTCCTTCCTTTGCCTAGCATCTATTCAAAGTTCTCTGTACCTTGCTGCCTCCTTCCTACTCCCGTAGTACTCCTACCTCTACCTTGTACTTCCTTGAAACTAATTTGCTACCTACCCTTGATAGGATGTCTCTCATTTTCGCTTTTTTTTAACCCTCCTATCTATACCTACTTTATCCTGGGTGTGTACTTCTCCTTCCTTTCCCACTTGTAGTATGGCTACAACCTGTAGTTAGCTTCCTCCTACCTGTTGTAAACAGTATTCAGTAATATGTTACCTCTTTACCTTGGTCTGGTGTCTTGCCTGAATAGTGTCCTGCGGACTGCTGACTATCTGCAGAAGGCCTACAGATACCTTCAAGGCTCCAGTTCTGCTCTGTCCCACTCATGTGATGGAACACAATCATGATGGGACATGCCGAGTGTTACTCTTTTTATCCCCCCTTCCTTCTTCCTAGTGCCCTGATTGCCAGTCCTCACTAAGTCTCTGGTGGCTCATACACCAGTTGGATCAATGGAAAGTTCTGTGGGGCAATTGGGATTCTGTAGTCACTAGCCTTTCTTGCTAGTGGCTTTAAAACCTAATTTTAACCCCTGCTCATGCATGGTCTCTGGCTAATTGCCCAATACTGGACTAATAATAATCTATCCAACTATTTATCCCCTCCTCTTCCTGCCTGGGAAGTTGGTTGGAGGGGACACAGCAGAAGGTAGTGATAAACAGAGTCAAATCTGGGGAGAGGGAGGTCATCAGTGAGTTTTCACAGAGATCAGTCCTGGTTCCAGTTATTTTCAATATGTTCATCAGTGATATAGGAAAAGGGATACAGGGCAAGATGTGTCTCTGCACAGATGACAGTATGCTCTGTGATATGGTAGACAGCAAAAAGGGTGTTGGGGAATTGCAGAGGGACCTACAAACGTTGGAGAGGTGGTCCAAGGTTTTGCAGATGAAATTTAATACCAGAAAGTGCAAGTTGATTCAGATAGGGAAAAGAACCCCAGGACTGAGTATTGGATGGGAAGGCTGAAGCTGGGCACTGCTTCTGAGGAAAGGGACCTAGGTGTCATCATTAGTGACTCCCTTAAACAATCTAGCCAGTGTAACAAGCACTACAGAAAGGCAACCAGGATGTTGGGTTGGGTTGCATTGGGAGAGGTGTTTCCTACTTCTCCAATACACTGTATTGGAGGAGCGGGAAAGCCCCACACAGGCACCTGCAGCTGTGACCACGGAGGATGGGCAGGTCACCCAGAATGGAGACCCAGTGAAGAGGAGTAGAGGATCGGGAGGAGGGTAATACTTCTATTTGGGGATTCTGCTGTCAAGGGAGTGACGGAAGGGACACCTAGCAGGGCGGTCAGGGAGGTCAAGTGCTTTCCAGAAAGTGCTGCATGGAGGGATGGGCAGTAGATCCTCAGGATCATTAGGGCAATAGTTCAGAGGGAGGAGCTGGATGTCATTGTCCACCTGGGGACCAATAACCTGGCAGGGCACAAGGTGGAGTTAGTCAGAATCCAAGTGGATTTCATGAGGCTGGGGAGGAGCCTGAAGCAGATAGCACACTCCATCGTCTTCTCGGAGGTACTATCTGTCCAAGGCAAGGGGGAGGCTAGGTCACTCTGCACCCAGAAATTCAACTCCTGGTTGAAAGAATGGTGTGGAAGGGAGGGTTTTGCCTTCATTGGGGACTGGGGCCCAACTTGGGTGGATGCAGGCCTGTGTAAGGATAATGGCCTGCATCTGTCTGAGAAGGGAATCTCAGTCCTTATTGAGAAGTTTGAATGCTTCAGCAGCAAGTATTTAAATTGGCTGGGGGGGAGCCAGGAGGAACAGGAGGCTTAGTATCACTCCCCCATGGGCAAATGCATGAAAATGAGTGGATACCAGGGATGGCTGACACAGACAGAGAGGGACAACCAGGGGAAGCATACAGAAAGGGGGAAATAGAGAAGTCAAGACCACACAAGAAATATTACTGGGGTAGGGGAAAGAGGCAGGAGACCAATCACAGGGGCAGTGGGAGGATAGGCTGCAGAACATGGAAAGCTATGGTAACAAATGCCCAAAGCCTAGGAAATAAAATTCCAGACCTGGAGGCCTTGTTAGCAGATGTGGACCTGGACATAGCAGTGATAAAAGAGACACGGTACAATGCTAATCATGGGTGGTACATCAAGGTACCGGATTACACTCTGTTCAAGAGGGATAGGTGGGGAGGAGGGCCTCTGTACATAAGAGAGGGTATAAAAGTTACATAAGTGCAGGGAAGACATGGGGAGGCTGAGGCACTGTGGGCCACCCTTGAATCAGGCAATGACACAGCGATATGCACAGGCGTGATCCGCAGACCTCCAGCACAGGGACAGGAAATGAACAGGGAACTAGTGGAGCAAGTTCATGACATGACATCAAAAGGGAAGGTCCTACTAATGGGGGATTTCAATATGCTGGACGTGGATTGGACCACTCAGGCAACTGCTTCAGTCAGAAGCAGAGCCCTCCTAGATTCCCTACAGAGAGCAAGTCTCAGGTAGCTGGTGACTGATCCCACAAGGGACAAGACAATTCTGGACCTGGTACTGACCAATGGGGACAGAGTCACAGAAGTCAAAGTAGAAGGACAGCTAGGATCCAGTGACCACCACGTAATGTGGTTTATAATGGAGACAGGGACTCAGTCAAGGCACACAAAGGTAAAAGTATTAGATTTCAGGAGGGTGGACTTTGTAGAAATGGCTACTGGTATCAGAGTAGCCCTGG
This sequence comes from Neoceratodus forsteri, assembly GCA_016271365.2. Lineage (NCBI taxonomy): Eukaryota > Metazoa > Chordata > Ceratodontiformes > Ceratodontidae > Neoceratodus > Neoceratodus forsteri. The sequence goes on along the minus strand of CM057456.1, from coordinate 445,265,780 downwards.
TGAAAGGGGAGGTTGGGGGGGTTGAGGAGATGTGGGGGGCACTGAAAGGCGCCATAGTGGAAGCGATGAACTAATGCGTCAGGTTGATGTCTAAAGGGAAGAAAAAGAGGAAACCACTATGGTTCTCTAAGGAGGTGGCAGACAAAGTTAGGGCTAAATGGGTGAGCTTTGGAAAGCATAAGGGGACCCAAACAGAAGATGACAGGGAAGTGTACCTTGAGTGTCTAAGGGAAGCAGGGAAGGCTATTAGGAGCTCAAATGTGCTGACTGAGGAGGGATTAGTGTAGACAGTGAAGAAAGGGGACAAGACATTCTATAGGCACATAACGAATGAAGAAAATCCAGGGGAGGGACTGTAAGGCTCAAAGGGGAAGAAGGAGAGTGTGAGAAGGGGGACCAAGACATGGGGGAAATAATGAATAAATGCTTCTGTTCAGTATTCACGGGGGCCAGGGACCACAGCTGGGCAGTAGATGCAAAGAGGAGGAAGAGGTGGATACCAGTCCATTCACAGTGGAGAGAGTCTTGGAAGAGCTCACAAAACTGAAGGTGGACAAGACTATTGGTCCAGATGGCATACATCCAAGGATACTAAGGGAGCTGCAAAATGAGCTAGCAGCCCCTCTGGCAGCCTTGTTTACTGAGACACTCAACACAGGAGTTGATCCAGAAGACTGGAGGAGGGCACATGTTTGCAGTCCCTCTGCACAAAAGTGGCAGCAGGGAGGAGGAGGGGAACTACATGCTAGTCAGCCTCACCTCAGTGGTGGGGAAGATCAAGGAGGCAGTGTTGAAAGAAATGATAGTGGCACACCAGGAATCCAATGGGGCCCAGGATCTGAGGCAACATGGATTCACAGCAGGCAGGTCATGTCAAACAAATTTTATAGATTTTTTTTGATTGGGTGACAAAGGAAGTGAATTAGGGAGGGGCAGTGGACATCGCTTACCTTGGCTTTAGCAAGGTCTTCGACACTGTCCCACAAAGAAGGCTGGTCAACAAGATGGGTAGTCTGAGCATAGGGAAAATGGTAATAAATTGGGTTAGAAACTGGCTGATGGACAGGAGGCAGAGGGTGGTGGTAAATGAGATCCAATCCAGGAAGAGACGGGTGACCAGTGGTGTCCCTCAGGGATCAATCAGTCCTTAGTCCAGTCCTGTTCAAAGTTTTCATTAGTGACAATGCAGAAGGACTGGAAGGAAAGGTCTGCCTGTTTGCAGATGACACCAAGATCTGCAACAGGGTAGATACTCCAGAAGGGGTGGAGAAAATGAGGAGGGACCTGGAGAAGCTTGAAAGATGGTGTGAGATGTGGCAACTGAGGTTCAATGCAAGGACATACAATATAATGCACTTGAGGAGAGGAAACCCTGGGGAGACCTACAGACTGGGATGGAGGTGCTGATGATCACCAAGGAGGAAAGGGACCTGTAGGTTATCATTTCTGATGACCTCAAGGTGACAAAGCAGTTCACAAAGGCTACAGGGAAGGCCAGTGGCATGCTGGGGTGCATAAGCAGAGATATCACTAGCAGAAGGAGGGAGGTGCTGATGCCATTGTATAAAATTCCAGTGAGGCCTCACTTAGAGTACTGTGTACAATTTTAAGGCCACACCTGCACAAGGACATTGACAGGGTGGAGGCAGTCCAGAGAAGGGTGACCAAGATCGTACAGGGCTTGTACCACAAAATACACAAGGAGAGATTATAGGATCTCAACATGTACTCACTGGAGGAAAGGAGGGAGTGAGGAGACATGATAGAAACCTTCAAATACCTCAGGGGCATAAACAAGGTACAGTGGGAGGCATCTTCCAATGTAGAGTACAAGAACAAGGGGGCATGGCATGAAAGTGGAGGGGGCAGATTAACGGGAAATGTAAGAAAGTTTTTCTTCACGGAGGGGGTGGTGGACACATGGAATGGTCTGTCACAGGAGGTGGTGGAAGCAACCACACTGTTTTTTTTTAAACATACCTGGGACAGGCACAAGGGAACCTAGAGGTTGGGTGAAGTGTTGTAAAGCCACTAACCAGATGGGGTCAGAGGCAACATACAAGTATAGGGCCTATGGGCAGACTGGATGGGCCTAGCGGTCCTCATCTGCTGACATTTTCTATGTTTCTATGTTTCTTGACAGGAAGAGAAAAAGATATTTCTATTTCTCTATAGATCACTGGTGATGCCACACCTGGAGTACTTTGCCCAGTTCTGAAGTCTTCACCTGAGGAAGGAGAAGGACAGGATTGAGACAGTGCAGTGTACTGTAGTCAAAATGATTCATAGCCAGCAGGGCAGATTCTCTGAGGATTGGCTTGGGGCACTGAACATGTGCTTGCTGGAGACCAGAAGAGAGGGATGATGTGACAGAGGCCTTCAAGTTACCTTCAAGTTCCTGAAAGGAATGAACAAGGTAAACTGTGAGGGACTATTCAACAGGAATACCAGATCTAGAAGATGAGGACATGAGTGGAATCTGTGAATGGGAGTGGGGGGGGGGGGATTTAGGAGGTACATGAGAACATTTTATTTTGCAGATACAGTGGTTGAGACACGGAACAGTGTAGCAGCTGAGGTGGTGAGTGCCCAATCGTTATGGTTCCAAGCATGGCTGGGACAGAAGGAATGACTTTGTAGTTACTCAGGGGGGTAGAAATGAGGCAACGAACATGGGGGTGGGTAGTGTGGACAAAAAGCCTCATATTGACAACAAGTACTAGAATAGGGTATTACGAGCAGACCGGATGGACCAATGGTCTTTTGCTGCTATCATTGTCTATGTTTCTATTTTCCCTTCCCACTTTGTAGCTAACACCAATCTGTGTTCTTCTATTACTCCTGGATGAAGCAAATCGGTTGATCAGGCTGCTTTCTGGTGGAGGATTCCTAACTTGTGGAACAACCTCCATGTATATACTAAATCTTCTGCCTCTTGGCTTGCTTGAAAAAAGCAGTTGTGTGAGCTGACTAGACCCATTTGCTCTGTTCTAGCTATTCTAATAAATATAATTGTAAAGCTACAATAATTAAATAAATGAAATATTTTCATTCATTCATTACATTTATTCAGAGAGAATCAGAAAGTACTTGAGCCAGGCTCCTTTACAAAGGAATCCAAAGCATAAGTAGGTGCAGTGTTACATTTATACAACAAATACTGCCAGAATGTTTCAGTAACAGTTAAAGATACAGTCAGTACTGTAGCAGATGCAATAACAGTTTAAAGCATATTTGTATCAAAATCACTGTTGTAACATGGCATTAATAGTAGTACAGAAATAGGAAAAAGTAATTGGAGCAAACAGATCACATGAGCAGAACGTAGCCGTGCATTAATTCCTTAGATATGCACGGCAGCATACTGCAATACCAAAATGAACCGCTAACTGCACAGTAAAATTGAAAGCAGCTATGTGTGCCACCCACCCACCCAAGGGATTGCAGCAATTCTGCAAATCATACCTACTTATCTTCCCCAGCCACCTACCAAGTGGGCAGAGTAGGTGTCAGAATGTTCCTATTGATAAAAAACTCATAATGTTTGCCATGTAATGAAGTGTAAAAATCACTGTGTGTGTGTTTTTCTTTGTGATTCAGAAAGTGCAAATACGTTGAAATGTTGAAAAACAACACACCTTTTGAGAATGAAGCACTAAACAGAACTCGGAAACAGTCAGTGTAGCCACTAGGAAGGTTTTCCTCTGTACTGTAGCCTGAAGCAGTGTAACGAAGGATTACTATGTTGTGTAAGCGATGTGTCTAGTTTTGGTGGTTGCCTTACCGCTCACTACACAGACGCACAGTACAAATCTAGTAGCAGTGTTTTTATGCAAACTTGTAAGTGGAATATAAAGTTTTCTAGATAAAAACTGACAGAAAATGTAGACGCCTACTGTTATGTGGCACTATTTAAAGTTGAGTAGAGTGACCACAATGCACCATATTTACCAAGGACACTAGAAAAGCAGTAATTTGAGACAGCAATGGAGCGAAGAACATTTAAATTGCTCGCAACAATTAGGGGATTTTCTTAGTCTTATCTGTCTTTTCTTACTTATTGTAACACATATACATAAACAGCATTGTCACCAACTTGTGAACCACAACATTAATGTATATGACCTGTAGAACATGCACGGAGACATTTGCAGGTAGAGAAAGCATTTCAGAGCTACAGAGGTGAACAATGTTTTGTAAAGCACAATCATAGTTTGAAGTCATCATTATGTACTATGCAAGTGAACTCTCTGTCAGACAGATGTAGCTTGCACATGCCATGTTACAAGTGCATTAATCCCCCTGAAAGGAGGCATTTTCTAGGAATTAATGCATGGTTGGTGGTGGGAAGCACTCGACCTTCGTCCTCGTGCACCCCAACCATGCATTAATTCCTAGTAAATGCCTCCTTTCTCAGGGATTACTGCTTATGTAACACACATGTCCTAACAGTTCTATCTTGTTGAAAAATAAAGATTTATATTCCCGGTCTTTTCAATATGATATGATGATATGATAAATCTTTATTTTTTTAACAGGATAGAACTGTTAGGACTTTGCAGCACTGTTTACAAAGTTGTCTTGCTTGGATACAAAGTTTCTTATATACAAAGGTGGAATACACATGACTAATATACAAAGGTGGAATACAAGAGGTTTCAGGCTGACAGTGTAATATACATGCTAGATACAAATGTCTCATATACAAAGGAGGGATAAATGTAGATACAAGGTTTGTATACAAAGGAGGAGTACTGTTTTCTACAATGTTTCTTATATACATTGTTTGTTATGTACGGGGGTAATTTTGACCTACTACATGTGTCAGTGCAGCTGATGTACACGATGCTACTGTACAATCAATGACTGGTGCAGATATGGCCGGCCCACCAACGCAGCAGTAGGGCTACTGCTCACGACGCCAGCAACCTGGGTTTGGGAATGGGCTCAGGCGGCTGGAGGGAGGAGGATTGAGCACCCATGGGCTGCTCTCCTCCTCTGGGTGACGTAGGATGTAGGTCCCGCTGTGATACCGCCACCTGGGTGACCACGGGTGGAGGTGAAGCAAGACAGCATACAAGGAAGGGAGGACATCTGCCGGGAGCTGGAGCATCAGCGTGTCTTGACGTGTGTCGATTCTTGGCCCCCTCTTGTGTGCAGATGTCCTGTGGGCTGGGATCAAGAAAATGGAAAAACCCTGTGCTGGGCTCCTCTAGATGGGACCTGGTTGTCCTGAGATAACCCTTAACCAGGCTTCATAGATGGGGCTGGAGACACCTTCCGAAGCATACTTGAGGTGTGAGAGGGGGACTAAGTGGGGTCCCTCTCCTCCCCGCCCGGGGAGAAACCGAGGCAGGATGGGGAAAGGCTAACCAGCACTTGGAGGGAGGTACCTGGGGCAGAACTACGGGAACACACAGCCTAGGGATCCCGAAGAAAGGAGCCTAGCACAGCGAGAAGGGGGCATAAAGAGAAAGTATAAAAAAAATGACAGGTGCAGATATGATGTAAATGTTTGTTTAACAAGGTTTTTGAATGTTTTCACAGTAGGTGCCTTCCTAACCTCTGGGGTAGCTTGTTCCATTGGTTTGCAGCCCACCAGTGAGAATTTACTTCCCTATAGGAATTGGATATTCTAGGTAGGACAACTCCTCTGTTTTTTTACCTCCCTTAGATTGTGTGCACATGTCCTTTTTGTTTTCTGATGGTATACTGGTATCCTTGTACAGTCTGTAAGTGGTTACTGCTCTTGATTTTTCTCATCTGAGTTCTAGTGAGTCCAATTTGAGATCTGTATACACTGAGTAGTAGTGTGTATCATATTTGCATCCTAGTACAAATCTTGCTAGTCTATGGTATGTACTGTCAAGCTTTTTCCAATGTTGAGTTGGTGGCATGCTGATATGCTAGGTAACCGTATTCTAGTACAGGTAGTAAGAGTTGGGTTGCTGTTATTTTCCTACTGTCTTTGGGAATGAAGGGAGCCTTCCTTCTTAGTGTGCCTAGATATTTGTTTACTTTTATGATGGTGTTGTTTATGTGTATGTCAAATTTTAGTGTGTCATCTATTATAACTCCAAGATATTAGTATTCCTTCACATTTGTTAGTTAGTGCCCATCTAGCGACCTAATGTTTAGGTTCAGATCTTGTTTATTTCTCCCCCTGTTGTTCCTGAATAGCATTGCTTGGGTCTTCTTGGTACTTAAGACCATAAATGAGTTTGAGAACCATTCCTGTACTCTATTGAAGTCTGATTACAGGATGTGTTCTAGGTCATTTACGGAGCCTGTTTTACTTCTTAAGACAGTATCGTCTATGTACAACTTTATGTCTACCTTATTGGTGTGAGTGGGTAAATCATTTATGTAGATCAAGAATAACAGGGGAGCTAGAATAGATCCCTGTGGACCCCTCTTTCCAAAGGTAGTAGAATTGAGAGTTCAACCCTTACAGAGACCTGTTACTGTCTGTTACATAGGTATGATATGAACCATGTCATCACTTCCTGGGAGAATCCTATCCAATTTAACCTTTCCAGTAGTATCTTGTGGTCCACCAGATCAAAGGCTTTGGAGAGGTCTACTTGCAGTACACTACACCTACATGTTTATCCCCATGTAATCCAGTGGCTACAGTATTTACAAAGTCTATGACTGCAGAGGACGTTGACCTCCCCACTCTGAAGCCATAGTGATGGTCAGACAGTAGTTTGTGTTTGCCCAGGTATTTATCAGTCTGTTTTCTGATCAATCATTCAAGTATTTTGGACACTATGGGCAGTAGTACAATAGGTCAGTAGTTTGATGGGTTATTTTGTTCATCTCCTTTGAAAATGGGCACCACCTTAGCTATTTTCCATGTGTCTGGGTATGACCCTTCCATTAAGCATATATTATAGATTTTTGTTAGGACAGTAGCTAATATTTCAGCTGAGTATCTTATGAATTTTGTTTTGATTTGATCTAAGACACCGGATATTTTTGCATTCAAGCATTTTATTTCTTTCAGTACTTCACTCTGTTTGATCATTTTGAAATGGAACTTTGCATGAGTTATTTTTTTGGAACAGCTGTTGGGTTCATATTTGTTAATGATATTTGGTGCTGTCTCTGTGTCAGGTGTGTGTATGTCTGGTAATGTGCAGAAATAATTGTTCAACAGGTTTGCAGTCTCATTTCCTGTATGCTCATTTCCCTTGTCACCGGTAAAGTTTGAGAATGGAGTTTGCCAATATATTGCCATAGCTTCCTAGGTATTAATGTGTTTAATAACACATTAATACAGTGTAATTAGTTAATAGGCACTATGATATGCTAATTGACTACCATCATATGGGGACAAGGGCCCAATCCTGTATTATATGTGTTTATTTCTTTCTCTATATCTGTATCTATATATCTATCTATACACACATACATTGCAAAAAAACTGCATTTATGCACCAGCCAGGGCTCAGCTTAACACCATAACACCATAGAAGTAGGGGTTTTCTATGTGCAGTAGCACAAATGCTGGCCCCACAGGAGCTTGCACTGCCACACACAAAAGTAGATGAGTATGTCTTACACCTGCACCAGCAGAGGCATGGGCCCCTGAGGTGTCTACACTTCTGTATACAGAAGTAGTGTTGCTGTTTGGGTATTGTGGATTTTGTGGAGCCTGAGCTTCTGCAGCCAGAGCTGCATGTATATGTCTTACACCTGCAGCTGCAAAAGTGCAAGCCCCTCAGGGGTCTGTGCTTCTGCAGCCAGAAGTGGATGTATGTCTTACAGTGTTCATGAGTACCTGCGGCTATAGAAGGGTTGGCCTTATAGGGACTTGCACTTCTGCAGACAAAATAACTTGTAATTTTGGTATGATGCATTTGTATCTGCGAATGCAAGGGCCTGTACTCCTGTAGACAGAAGTAGTGTTTTGATTTGAGTATAGTGGATTTCTGTGTGTAGCCATAAATGAGTATGCAACTCTTGCAGTGTGCAGGCTGCAGATACAAATACATGAAGGTAGCACATCAGTGCTGCTGCACTTGAGTCATCTGGAAACAGCTGTATGTTGTTTGTGTTACCTGAGGATGACTATTTGTGATTGCTTGTGTGATCTTGTCCTTTTGCTGCTTGGGAGGTGGGGAGTTAGAACTGGAAACCCTAACCCTACATTTCCCTACTTTTGTGGTATTAAGCTGAACCCTAACTGATGCACTGATACAATTGGAGACCCTACATTGTCTACTTTTGGGGTATTACGTTGAACTCTAACTGATGCCTTGATACAGTTTTTTGCAATGAATGTCCTTTTTCTAAAACTTGTAGTTACCTTACTTGTCCAAGAGCAGTCACCAGTTCCAGCAGCAAGACACATCTTCAGTCAGAGGGTGGATGTTGCCTGTCTTACCAATTTAGGTGAGTGAAGGTGTGTGTGTGTGGGGGAGGGTTAAGGGAAGTGTGAGGATGTGGGTGCACAGCGGGTGATCAGGTTGGGTGGTGTGGGTCTGATCAGCCTTGGACGGTTTTCTTTTTTTACAGGTTATAACAAAAAAAAAAAGCACAAAAAGACATAGAGGGATGATTTCTTATTTTCAGTTTGACAGCGTCAGGAGAGAGTGGGGGGTACCACTAACCACAAATGTATGGTACATTACAGAATATATGATGTATTGGAGGGTGGGGGTGCCACTAGACAACAGTGATAATGGAGATTTTCATGTGAGGGTGCCATTAAACACCAATGTGGAGGGAAACATGACAAATAGTATACCGAAATATAACAGTAACAATCAACATAAGGCATCACACAATAGGAAAAGGGGAAAGGGAACAATGTTTAAACAGGAGTAGTGCACTAAGTTGAAGCTTGTTTCCAGATGTGACCTGGGAGCACAAGGAAGTTAAGTGACTTGCTCCAGATCACACAGTATGCACCTAGGTGGCTATAGGATTCAAACCCAGGTCTCCAGATCTGCAGCTCAGAGCCTTAACCCACTGTGTTATACATTAAAATAAATGCTTTTTGCCATTAAAAACAATCCTGTCAGATCACTGACATTGCTCAGCGTTCTGCACCTCCCCCCACTGCATCACTTTCGTCTTCAACCACGATGAGCGCGTGGATTGCAGAGATGGACCTGTTTGGCAACTACACTCCCAAAGACCGCATTTGTAAATTACACATCTGAAAATACAACAAAGTAAGGAAGTGCTGTATAATGTTTAAGATGCAAACCTAGGGACCCCAGACAGCAGCAGACTAAAAAAAAAAGTCAGTACTCTAGCTCTTTAAATCTTTTTTTACCAGCCGAGTTCCTTTTTCATGATGACAAAAAAGGATTTGTGAAAAAGGAACTTAGCGAGTAGCGAAAAAGGAATTAAATAGTTGTAATAAAACGTTCGGAGGCTATGGGAGCTATAAAAAAATACTAAGTGACGGTCAGTAGCTCCCAATAAGCAAGATACATGTTTGGATGTCTGCAGAAGACATATCTGGGCAGAGTTATGACTGCTGTGTGAAGAAAGCGAAAATAAGATGGAGACTCACGAAAAAGGAATTTTTTCTGGTGAAAAAAGATTGGTACCTCATGAAAAAGAACCGTTTTTTGTGAAGCCAAAATCCTTTTTTGAATAAAAGCCCTCTATCCTGGAGCGTGATCTTCCTATTGAGAATAATGGGAATTTAAAAATTGAATAACTTTGCAACAGATTAATATTTTTTTCACCAAACAAATGCATAGCAGTTCTGTTTCTCATGCTGTTTCTACCATAAAAAATCATATCAAAATTCCACACCATATGGGCACAGGGTGATGAGGTAAAAAAACTGCGAAAAGTGGTGACTCTTTAGGTTTTTGTACTATCTGTATCTCAGAATCCACATATCCAACTAGAATGAAACTTACCAGTCCAAGAGATCTACCCCACATGACAATGCTTGCCAAGTTTTGGACAAAACCACTGATCCATGGCAAAGTTATTAAAGTGCAACATTTGAGGTTTAACATTAAACATGCTACTCAACCCTAACTATAGGGGCATGACTGTGCCCATATAATTCTTTACAAATAAATATTCTTTGCAAATAAAGTGCTTTAATGCACCAGTTAAGATTCAAGTTAACACTACAAAAGTGGGGAAATGTGGCGTTAGGATTTCCAACCCTAACTCCCCCCCCAAGCAACTAAAGTACAAGACTACACAAACAACCACAGATAGCCATCATCAGGCAATACAGCACGATTTCTTTCATGTGGCATAAGTCCTTTTTTGGGGGGGCTCTGCCCCCTGCACCACCTTTACGGGAGGGGCTGCAGCTCCTGAACCCCCCCAATAAAGATTCTCAACTCTGGGGGGAGAGGTTAATCTCAAAATTGCACAAAGTTGGAAAAAAATAAAATGTTCTTTGACTGGGAATCAAACCTGGTCCCAGACAGAGCACCTGGGTTACTGACTGTAATGGCTCAGTCCATTGAGCCACAGAAACTGCTCAGCAGAATCCTGTCCCAGCAGAGGTCTTATCCTCTGCCTGTGGTAGTGCGAGGGTGCAATACCATGTAATACTATGTAAAGCAGTATTTGCATTACTGCACCACTCACTATCTCGTACAATGCTATTCCGGGTTAGCTGTATTGTTGTACGCTATTCAGCGTGTGACATTATGACCCAGTAGGAGACAGACAGCATGTGATCATTTCCAGATGGCACAAATGCAGTAGTACTGTTGTGCTACCTTTGTGGATTTGTATCTGTGATATGAACACTGCAAAGTATACACAGTCACTTCTGACTGAAGTTAAAAATCCATTATACTAAAATCACAACACTGCTTCTGTGTGTAGAAGCACAGACCCCTGTAGCCACAGATACAAGAGTTTCCTTGTCTGCAGAAGCACAGACCCTATCGGGTCAGAGCTTCTGTAGCCAACGGTAGTCATGCGCACTGTATGACATACACACCATTCTGTTTTCAGAAGGTGAAAGACATGCACACCGACCTCTGACTGCAGAAGGACATATGCTACAAAATCAATGATACCAAAATTACAACAATATTTCAGTCTGCAGAAGTGCAGGCCCCTAATTGGCTTGCGCCTCTTCAGCCATGGGTGTAAAACATATACACTGACTTCTGGCTGCAGAAGGGCAGGCCTCTGTCGAGCCTGTAGTTATGAAGCTGCATGTAGAAAAATCATGCATTAACTGATCCAGTTATGTAGTTAGGTAGCACTTGCTACCCTCTTAGGCCAACAAAAACTAACTGTTTAAACCTAATCTGAGCTTTGAAAGGTGACATTTTCCTTTTTTTAGTGAAAGTGGTGCCCTGTAACAAAACTGCTACCCCATGAAAAATTTCAAGATCTGCTGCTGAAACGATGATACCCACATTGCAACAGTACTTCTGTTTGCAGAGGTGCAAGCCCCATGGGGGCTTGCACCTTTATAGCCACAGGTACTTATGCTGACCGTATGACATACACACATGTGGTGCCTGTGTTTATACAACCACGGATACAAATCCACAGAGAATCCCCTCACTGCTACTGTATTTGTCTTACCTGATGATGTCTGTCTGTGGTCGCTTCTTGTGTAGTTTTGTCCTTTTGCTGCTTGAGAGGAGTTGGAAACTCTAATACCACATTTTCCTACTTTTGTGGTATTAACTTGAACCCTAACTGGTGAATTAACACAGTTTTTGGAAAGACTGTCCTTTCTTTTTGAGATAGTGGAATCATATCCTCATTCACTAAGGTCCCATCAAGACCTGTGTGAACAGATGCAAACACGTAGGGCCCTCTAGGCCATGTGCCAGGTAGAAAGACCATCTTCCTGCAGAAGTGCAGGACATTCCAGGCCCTGCACTTCCATGTGACATCAGATGTCAAGAATTTGTGGGTCTGTTCAGCTGGCTGTTGCAGCCATCGCAAACAGAAAAAAAAATGTTTTAGCTCATGAGAACCATTTTCGGTTTGTGACAACTAAGTGATGTGAACTGAAAATGCTTTCGCAAACAGAAAATATTCAGTTCATATCAGAGGATTAACTCAAAACCCTACTGAGCATGCTCAAACAAAAAACAACCTTTAAATTCTTATAACTCTGGAACTGCTTAATATTTTTTCACGAAACCTTCAAAAAGCACTGCCTTGGCACAGGTTGCTTCTACCCACCTTGGCACAAGCCACTTCTGCCTTACAAGTTTAAGAAATAAATTATGTGTTATCTAGCCTGCACATGAGAGCAATTAAAAATGTATTACGGACTGCCAAGCTACAGGGTAAACTTCCCCTAATAGCAAACAGATGGACAACCTGGTTCATATACATTGCTGATCATAGACCAGATATAATACCATAATAAAATGGATTACGCAGAGCTCTAGAGCTGGCCAGTCTGCCCATGTTGAAGTGATGCTCTATCTAAATCAATATGTAAACATAGAGAGGCTCTCTCACTCATCTTACACCTACCCTTGGAAGATTACTCCCTTTCACTCTTTCCCCTCTTGGCTAGATAAGATAATTGATATATAGAAACGAGCTTTGTACTGCCGCTATTTCTTTATCTGTAACCTGTGATGTCCTGTATCTTGAAAAAACATTGCATTTTGTATGTACCACACGAAATGCAATAAAGACTAATGTTTTAAAAAAACATATTAAGTGTAGGAAAAAACACTACACTTCATTAAAAACTGGCATTCAGTATCTTGGAAACTGCACAAGATGCCATCATGACCCTCATTTCATGGAGACTTGGGATAAATGGATTACCAGAGTGGGACTTTGAAATGGGGATTTGCTGAGAACTGTTCCAGCTCCAACTATGACTAGACATTCATGTTTTAGCTGAGTATGCTGTAAGGCGGATGTCTTGGGGGAAGGAATCCAGCACTCTTTCAAAGTGTTTTTTTTTCTACCTTTTACATGGGGGTTGTAAAGTTTTGATTATGCTGTTGGGAAGTTTCAGATGATGAGGGGTAGTAGTTCATGTCCCTGTTTCAATTCATATTTTTTTGTGTTATGTATCCCCGTAGATGTTCTGTTGTTTGATCTAAGTAAAGTGTTTGACAGAGTTCCACACTGGGCAATAAATCAAAAATAAAGAAGTACAATATTTGAGCAATAAGGTATGACCAAGGGTTATGTTAATGGTCTGTTAATCACCTTCTAGGGGTGTACTGTGGCACGAGGTGTAGCCGAGTGCCACATGGCCCTAGAGGGTGATTAACTGACCATTAACATAATCCCTGGGAGTGCCTTATTGCTATTATAATAAAACATATTTTTAAACA